>CM056198.1:90191169-100191169 GCA_029692085.1 Gymnothorax javanicus
GAGGGCCTGCAATGATTCTTTGAAGATTTGAGTTTTGCTCCCCCGTTCTGCTTGAGTCGTTGTCAAAATGGAATCAGCAAATCAGGACTTTGTGGAAGTGAGCTACTGCTCACTCAACAAAGACGCGGTTAAAACACTGCGACATTTGATTACACGTGCGTTCGTTATGTTCAAAGTGGCTCAAAATACCCCAACAAAATCTTACAAACGCAAAGGAAGAAAACCCGTAAGCATAGAGAGCTCAGTAGATGAATCTTATAGAAGTTACAAATGTTCTTTAAGAACAAAATACAGCAAAGACTTGGAAAACGAGGCTCTTCCCGAAGCCAGTAGGCAGCATAGCCAGAACATTTCAGCCATTCATTAAACTGTTAATAGTATGCCCTTGCTCTGCCTTCAATTGTTAGGCTCTTGCGCACCTTGAAGTTATAATTCTTACGGCTTTTTTCAAATGATTCGTGAGATCAATAAATTCAGACGATGCCATGTTAAATGGGCTATATGCACGCATCAGTTACATATTTGAGTGAAGGCCACACGCCGACTTTGACTCCACCAGAGATTGAAAGCAGAAGAAACCGGCATAATGGCAGTCGTCATTGTTCAAGGACATCCCCTTGTTCTTTTATACGCTTCTGTTCACACGATGAATCTGAGTCATCAATTACTCTCTGTGTTAAGTGTGATTAACGCGGCGCGATGATTCGTGTTGACCGCGCTATGTAGCAAATAGATGTTCAGTCTCTCCCATCACACTCATTTGTATGAGTTAGAGGGACTGTCACGATACATCAGGTTCGTCTCCGCTCGCTCCCCAATACAAGTTCCATATTTGAGTGAAGGCCACGCACCGACTTCGACTCCACCAGAGATTGAAAGCAGATGAAACCGGCATCATGGCAGTCGTCATTGTTCAAGGACATCCCCTTGTTCTTTTATACGCTTCTGTTTACACAATGAATCTGAGTCATCAATTACTCTCTGTGTTAAGTGTGATTAACGCGGCGCGATGTTTCGTGTTGACCACGCTATGTAGCAAACAGATGTTCAGTCTCTCCCATCACACTCATTTGTATGAGTTAGAGGGACTGTCACGATACATCAGGTTCGTCTCTGCTCGCTCCCCAATACAAGTTAGTCATCTGGGAGAATCGAACAGGCACCCTCGCATCCCTGTCCAGCTCTCTTTAGGACTAGTTACAATGTGTAACTTTTGTCCCGCTCCATCACAGCAGCAGGTACATAATGTGAATGGAAAGACAGTGGATCTGATCGATTCATTACAATGCAGTAGGTTAGCCCAGTTGGATAATTGGCCGTCTCTCGGATGCGAGAACTCTGGTTTGCATTCAAGCTGAAAACTGCATCATGCTCTTTTGCTAAATGGAATTAGTTAGCACAGTCATGTTGGACATTTATTTGATTCCTGTGCTCCTGGTGTAAGTCGGGTGTGTGTGAATGCTTTTACGCTGGTGTCACAGTGGGGCATTGGCAACACGAAATAGAACATTGGTTATGCATCGTAACCCCAGATTCGTAGCTCCACCATCGTCAGCTAAGGAAAAAGCTATTTGTTTGGGAGCCAAACTCTGATTGCGTGAATGGAATCTACAGTGGATCAGGTCTGTAGTCTGAAAATGTTGGCTGCGGACTCTGTTGTG
Source organism: Gymnothorax javanicus (assembly GCA_029692085.1). Lineage (NCBI taxonomy): Eukaryota > Metazoa > Chordata > Actinopteri > Anguilliformes > Muraenidae > Gymnothorax > Gymnothorax javanicus. The sequence continues at coordinate 90,192,831 of CM056198.1, forward strand.
ATTCGTAATGGTGAAATTGTCGTCTCGTATCTTAACCATCCACCTGTCTTTGGGAAATGTGAGGAAACTAAGGAAAGAATTGAACTTAGCCAAAGCTGTACATAGCGGCACACAGCAGTAGTGTCCTGAAGTGCTGTCCTTGCATCTTTGAAAAACAGTTTCGCACGTTTTGAGGTCATGACATTAAGTTAACATCTACACATGAATCGTAATAAAATACACAAAGAAAGGAAATAAAATGTATCGAAAATTAATGTAGTTTCGGCCATTTTAAAGGAAATTATGTCTACTATTCCTACACTAGCACAGGACTTAACGCTTGATGGAAGTTATCAAGCGGCCTTACACTTCACCGGAAAATACGTCAAGAGCTGCCGTGCATAGAGCCCATTGAATATACTGGACTGATTCTTGTTTCATTTGTTTATGCACGTCTTATGGTCAAATTTTCTAAATTGGCCAATCAGTATGTTACGTTCAGATCTGAACGTAGATACTCAAATCATCAAAGGATCATTGCAGGCCCTCTTTTGCCTCACTTGCCCCAATCTAGCAGAGGGCCTGTTCACAGGCTAATAAACCAACATACTCCAAGGGAAGTAAAAGGCATGCTCACAGCACTCCACTGTTTTCACTGTTACAAAGTGGGGACGTTCAACTGAACCTTGGTCCATCAACAAACTTCAACTTGGACCAAAGGAGTGATCAGTCTAAGGGCTGTCTCAGTAGAACTGATTCAGCATGATTCTACAAGAGGGAAGAAACCGATTGGCATTTTCTATCTGGAATGAGTGTCCACTGATTTGAAACAACTCATCTGTGATTCTACTCTTCATTCAGATGAATGTGGACTTCTCAGTAAAACTGAACCACCTCTGTAATATAAGTTCAAGACAACAGGAATAAAATACCCAAAGAATCAAGCAATCAACAAAGCGACACATCATGGCAACAAAGGCACCTCTGGTCATGTTACGATTTAGATCTTTCCAATCTATAAATCTAGCAGTGTTTCTGTCACTAATCTGACTCAAGTCCATATTCAGTCACCTGATTTTATTGTAACAGTCTCTCCTGTTGTTTTAACTCCAGTAGCGTTTCAATCTCGCAAATGTGGTCTTGGTATGCTGTGTCTTAATGTAAGGAGTTTGTTATCGACAATGGATTGTATTAGGGCTTTGGTTCTTCAAAGTAATCCTGATATATTTCTTGCAACTGAATCCTGGTTGAATGCTTCTGTGTCAGACCTTGATATCGCATTGGATGGTTATAGTGTTTTTAGGGGTGACAGGAGTAAGAGAGGGGGAGGTGTCGTGATTTTTGTAAAATCCTCTCTCACTATAAATGTTTTATTATCCTCCTCTATGCCTGAGCAATTTGAGTGTCTTGTTCTTAAAAAAGGTTTGGGTTGTGGAAGTATTATTCTAGCAGGTGTGTATCGCCCACCGAGAGCGCTTTCCTCCTCAATAAGCAACCTCTCCAATATCTTGTCAGCTTATGCCTACACAGAGTTAGTTGTTGCAGGCGATTTCAACATCGATTGGCTATCACCATCCTCGAACCATTTTAAAGAGGTCTGTGATGAACTGATTCTCTCACAACTCATTTCAGAGCCTATGCAACCAATTTTTAAAGATATATCCCGGTCAATTTTAATTGATCTAATTTTCACAAATAGACCGCACAAGTATGCTCTGAACAGCGTCTAAACCTTGGATGTTAGTGATCACTGCCCAGTAGCGTGTATTAGAGACATGAAAGTTTCAAAGGCTCCTCCATGTTTTATTTCTAAAAGAAATTTTAAACATTTTTGTGAACAGGCCTTCCTCCATGATATTTTCTGGAGTGATTTAAGCTTTGCAGGTTATATTCCAGACCCAGACCTAGCGTTGGCTCATTTTACTTCTGTGTTTAATCGTGCTGTAGATAAGCATGCTCCGGTTAAGAGACTCCGAGTAAAACGCAGAAGAAATCCTTGGTTTTCGGTTGCTTTATCCAGTGAACTAGGCGTAAGGGATGAAGCTTGGGTTAAAGCTAGGGAAACTCAGGCACTCTCTGACTGGCAGGTTTTCAGAAAACTAAGAAATAAATGCTGCTCACTAATAACGGCAAAATCTGAATATTTCACCTCATCATTGGCAAAAAGTCAGGGTAATCTGGCAAAATTTTGGAAAATTGTCAAGTCCCTGAAAAATAGTCCTTCTTTTTCATTACCACATTCTATCCACACAGATTCTGGTCCTATTACTGATAAGCACAAAATCTGATCTTTTTTAACCAACATTTTATAGCGCCGGAAACCTTTTTGAAAATTTTAATAATCAATCCACTACAGGAGATATGTCTGACCTTAGCTCTAGTGCATTTACAAATTCTCAGAATCCTAGAGTATTGTTTTCTTTCAGGGAATTTAATGTGAGTGAGGTCCCACTTGAATTAAAATGTATAGATGTAAATAATTCCACTGGAGAGGATCATTTAGTCCCGAGTCTTTTGTGTCTTGCAGCCCCAATGATTGCACACTCAATAACTAATATTTTTAACTTGTCATTATCGACCGGGTCTACTCCCAGTGTATGGAAAGCGGCTCATGTTTTTCCTTTATTTAAGGGGGGTGATCCCAGTTCAGTAAACGGCTATTGGCCCATCTCAAAATTGCTATACCTGGCTACGATTTTAGAATCTCTTGTAAAACAACAACTTCGCAAATTCTTAACTTTCAACAACAATTTAACGTCACAGCTATCTGGTTTCAGGCCTGGACGTAGCACCATTACAGCAGCTTCATTGGTTATAAATGATTTAGTAACAGCTGTGGATAGTAAATAAAAATGTGCAGCCCTATTTATTGATTTAGCAAAAGCTTTTGACACAGTCGACCGTATTATCTGATTAAATAAGTTGTCCTCCATTGGTCTTGGTTACAGAGCATGCTCATAGTTCCAGGACTATCTCTCAAATAGAACACAAGCTATTATTTCTGGAGATGCGCAGTCTCAATTTTTAAAGGTGACGAAAGGAGTACCCCAAGGTTCCATTCTTGGGCCAATTTTATTCACAATTTATATAAATGACATTGCTCGTAATGTAACAAATTGCAAAGTTCATTTTTATGCAGATGACATAATGCTTTATTCCTCTGCTCCAACTTGCCTTCAGGCCCTCACATATTTACAATCTGCTTTTAACATTTTACAGCATGCTCTAGGTGATCTTAAACTGGTCTTAAATACTGATAAAACAAAATTCATGTCTTCTCTACACAGAATGCAATTATGCCAGGTGACTCCATTTTCTCAGTGACTGGTGCTCAAATTGAGCAGGTTCAGTCCTGCAAATATCTGGGTATCTGGTTGGATCATGACTTCTCTTGTACAAAACCCAAAACCAGTGAAGTTGGCACGTTATGTAAATCGTAGATCAAAACAGAATACAATGATTTGCAAATCCTTTTCAACTTATATTCAATTGAATACACTGCAAAGACAAGATGTTTAATGTTCAAACTGAGAAACTTTTTTTTTTTTTTTGCAAATAATCATTAACTTAGAATTTAAAGGCAGCAACACATTGCAAAACAGTTGGCACAGGGGCCTTTTTACCACTGTGTTACATCACCTTTCCTTTTAACGACACTCAGTAAACGTTTGGGAACTGAGGAGACCAATTTTTGAAGCTTTTCAGGTGGAACTCTTTCCCATTCTTGCTTGATGTACAGCTTAAGTTGTTCAACAGTCCGGGGTCTCCGTTGTCGTATTTTACGCTTCATAATGCGCCACACATTTTCAATGGGAGACAGGTCTGGACTACAGGCAGGCCAGTCTAGTACCCGCACTCTTTTACTGCGGAGCCATGCTGTTGTAACACGTGCAGAATGTGGCTTGGCATTGTCTTGCTGAAATAAGCAGGGGCGTCCATGAAAAAGACGTTGCTTGGATGGCAACATATGTTGCTCCAAAACCTGTATGTACCTTTCAGCATTAATGGTGCCTTCACATATGTGTAAGTTGCCCATGCCTTGGGCACTAATACACCCCCATACCATCACAGATGCTGGCTTTTGAACTTTGCGCCTATAACAGTCCGGATGGTTCTTTTCCTCTTCGGTCCGGAGGACACGACGTCCACAGTTTCCAAAAACAATTTGAAATGTGGACTCGTCAGACCACAGAACACTTTTCCACTTTGCATCAGTCCATCTTAGATGAGCTTGGGCCCAGCGGCCGGGCGGCGTTTCTGGGTGCTGTTGATAAATGTCTTTCGCTTTGCATTGTAGAGTTTTAACTTGCACTTGCAGATGTAGCGACGAACTGTAGTTACTGACAGTGGTTTTCTGAAGTGTTCCTGAGCCCATGTGGTGATGTCCTTTACACACTGATGTCGGTTTTTGATGCAGTACCGCCTGAGGGATCGAAGGTCACAGGCATTCAATGTTGGTTTCGGCCTTGTCGCTACGTGCAGTGATTTCTCCAGATTCTCTGAACTTTTTGACGATATTACGGACCGTAGATGATGAAATCCCTAAATTTCTTGCAATAGCTCGTTGAGGAATGTTGTTTTTAAACTGTTCGACAATCAGCTCACGCATTTGTTCACTAAGTGGTGACCCTCGCCCCATCCTTGTTTGTGAATGACTGAGTATTTCAGGGAAGCTGCTTTTATACCCAATCATGGCACCCACCTGTTCCCAATTAGCCCGTTCACCTGTGGAATGTTCCAAATAAGTGTTTGATGAGCATTCCTCAACTCTCTCAGTCTTTTTTGCCACTTGTGCCAGCTTTTTTGAAACATGTTGCAGGCATCAAATTCCAAATGAGCTAATATTTGCAAAAAATTACAAAGTTTACCTGTTCGAACATTAAGTAACTTGTCTTTGCAGTGTTTTCAATTGAATATAGGTTGAAAAGGATTTGGAAATCATTGTATTCTGTTTTTATTTACGATTTACACAACGTGCCAACTTCACTGGTTTTGGGTTTTGTAAGATGCATGTGTCCAACCTGTCCAAAAAAACTTAGAATGTAAATCGAGTTTCTTTACAGGAACAGGTCTTGTTTTTCTTTGGACAATAGGAAAAGGATTGTCCAGGCGACAATATTACCCATATTTGACTGCGGAGATGTCCTTTACAGGCATGCCTCTAATACTACCTTAAGACTTTTGGGTGCAATTTATCACAGCGCATTGCGCTTCATCACAGGCGATAGTTTTAGAACTCATCACTGTGCTTTATATAATTCTGTAGGGTGGTTTTCCCTTCATTTTAGAAGGAAGTTACATTGTATTTTATTTATAAAGTGTTGCTCAGCAAACTTCTTTCATATCTTACTAAGCTCTTATCCATAAAAATCAGAAGTCAGCATACCAGATCACAAGAGTGAATTTTGTTAGAGGCTCCCAGGACTGGAACAAATTTGGGCGGTACCTCTTTTAGTGCATTCGCACCTTGTTTGTGGAATAATTTCCAGGATACTTTGAAGCTAGATTGCCTTATCCCCTTTGTGTCCTTCAAGAAATTAGTGTTGGATATATTTCTTTTGGAGGCCAGATGTACTTGCTTTTAGTTTAAGGTAGGATTTGCACATCACTTTTCTCTGTCCTATGTTCTTTTTTTTTTAATTCATTTTTATTATTTTTATTCTATTTTAAAATTTGTAATTCCTTTAATTTGGAATTGTTGTTTGTGAATTTTGTGTATTTTTATCTGTGCTGTTTGTCTTTAACCTATCATTGTAATTGTTCGGTTGTATTCAGGGCTCCCCAGCAAAAGAGACCTCAGTCTGAGTGGGATTTCCCTGCAATAAAGGTTATTGAAATTGTGCAAAAGCTATCAGGGACTCAAAGAGGACTGTGACAGCTCCAATACTGAAGTTAATTTTTACCACTTCTTGACTTAGATTGGTGAGAAACGAGTAACATTGACGCGCTGTTACAACTGATAATGTAATAACAGACCAATAATGTAATAAAATTAACCGATAATGTAATAACTGCCCGATAATGTGATGACTTCAGCTGATAATGTAATGGCTGCCTGCCCAATAATGTAATAAAAAATGTCTGCCCGATAATGTAATAACACTCAACCGATAATGTAATAACTTTGCCCCAAAGGAAGGGGATTTAGAAAGACTATAGGGGCACGATGTGGGGGCTGGGATGTCAGGCAGGGGCTGGACCAGGGACTAGAAGTGTGGGGTGAGCACCAAGGGATGGGGTGAGGTGACGGTGACTAAACCTATGAGCAGGACCTGAAGGGGAGAAAATGGGCAGCCATGAAGGGACGAGTGTTGCCAGATGAATCAAGCCAAATTCATGTGGGCGCGAGTGGGCGGCAGTGTTGCCAGATTATCGAGCCAAATTCATGGTACTATTTTAATCATCATTAGAGACTGATGTAAGAGGTGTTGACAAAATAGTTGAATTTTTTGCCTGTGCTATGCACTCGTTGAATTCAATACTCACACATTTTGTAATTGTAAAAGTACTTTGAAATCATGTTGCAGATTGCATTATTTTTTGATTACACTTCGATGATTATTCACGACTGAATGTTTTTTTTCCCGCTGGCCTCAAACTTCAAATAGGCGCGCTGATTCCCCGATTGAGAAAAAACTTTGGCATTTCAGTAAAGAGCTCGGCCATGAACTATAGGCTGCGAGGAACCACACTCAGAATGGAAGTTTGCATGAATCTGCCCAATGCCTCCCACATTAGATTACCCAATTACCCGCCAAGAGGCACGCCCGAAATTTAGAATTGGTCGGGCCGACTTTCCCGAGAACAAAATGGCTGTTAAAGACTGGCTCCAACCCAAACCAGCTGTTTCAACTGATTCCAACTTCGTTTGAATCCAGATCGTTGCCCGCGTTTTCCAATACTGACTCTGTCCACTCCATCGAGTCCAACGTCTGACTCTGATGGAACCATCAAATCCGCCCGGATTCTTAACCCGTTTGTGCAGATGTAGACACCAGCAGACATGGAGCTGCTCTATTTATGTACACAGTGACCCTATTCTATCACTAGATGGCACACCTAGATCGGTTATTGAATATTCACGAGCAAGCTGAGCTCGAACACTGTTTAGAATATGAACGAGTTCAGTCCCATCCCCGTTTTTTGGAGCTGCATGAATTAAATGCCTCAGCTAAGCCTGATATGCAAACTGCATAACCCTTTCACTACCGCTTACTGGGAATAAGACAACCCTTGCTTACCGTAAATTTTTGTGCTATCACAGCATGATATTGCATGTGGATTTTCACCCCCTTTTCCGAACTAAAAACACCAGAAATGGACAATTTTATGTTCAGAAAACATGTTCAGAATACATTTACCTTTCCATTGGCACGTATCTTTGCTTGGTTTTTCCCAAAGTAAAAACAGAAAATGTGTTTCGGTTTGTCAAGACTAGAAGATTTCCCCTCTATGGGATTTATGTACAAACGGAGATACACGCGCATTTCTGTTCAAACAGAGATACACGTGCATTTGTGTACAAACGGAGATACACATGCTGCAGCAACTGCCTGCAATGGCGGTGAAGTCAGCGAGGGACTGTGCATAACCAGAGGATTGGGAACTACGGGAAACCTGATGACATCACTGACGTGTTGTGCGATACCAGACTTGTCCAAAGGGGTGTTTTGTTGCGGAGCTTTGACAGTTTTTGTGAGGGACTTTCTCTAGGCGCAAAATAGCGACAATAGTAAGTGATGCGGGATCGGCGCTGTCGCGGAAATGCGACAATGGTAATGAAAGGGTTAATATACTTGCCCATAGTATCTATCCAGCAGTTCAAAAAAATGATCTCTTGCCACATAAAAAATCATTGTCTTTTGTAAGAACCACTTCAGCTATAGTGAGCCAATAGTATCCCAATTAGTAGTTCAGGAAAAGTAGTTTTTTGAAGCAAAAATTCCGCATGGTATTGACATTATGTCATTCTACTATTAATTATAGTCATCACATATCAAAAACGCGATATCCTGCATCGACGAATTCAGCGCTTCCTTATATCCTCCTAAGTACTCTTGTTAATTAGCTAGTCACTCAATTATATACTTTGGCTCATCTGCGTAACGCAGTTATAGTTCACATCCACGTGAAACTTCCCTGGTAATGATGTATTGATTGACTCATTTCTTATTCAAATCCAAAGAGTTTAAACTTTCCATAGTAACTGAAAGACATTGATTGGACCATCAGAAAGGTATTTTAACACTTACATAATATCAACTAGGTTGTATTCCCTCAACTTTGCGCAGCCGAGAATGATGTGATTGCACGGAAAAAAAGACTTCCAGAACCAACCCTGGAGCGTTGAGCTTATATTTGCGGGATGGAAATGTGATTGTGAGATGGAAAATGGCAGTTATTCTGAATGGAACAGACTGGTGGGCTGACAGGATCGATCATTTGGAGGAGAAATTCAATGATGGAGAGTTTTTCCTCTTGAAGTGTGAATCGAACTGTTTTTGTATGGTGCAGCTCTATTTTACTTCTAGCCAGCTAGCTAACTAGCAGGCCTTTTCTTATTTTTGATCTACCACCATGATCACAAAGCTAGTTTATCACATTGGCTAACAAGAGTGGTCGATACTGCAATGTGCTGGCATTTTGTGTAATGAGGCGATCTGTTTAAGAATTTATACCGCATTCAACAAAATAGAATGTCTTGGATTTTCGCTCGTTTAAAATGTGAACAGGTATTTCTGTGTTGTGAGTCATAATTGCCCCTTATAGGGTGTGAAAAGCATTGTTACAAGTTTTCGTTTTGCTTGGATGATCGGAATTGTAAATAGCAAGCTTTCCATCTGAGTGAATATTTTGACCGTAAAATAAGCAGTTCCTTTAAGGAGTACAGGTGCTTGCTGATGCGGTTTTGTCGAATAATGGACGAAACGCTGAACTTTATCATGGAGAAAAGGCATGTTTTCGGTTTGGAGAGGTTACTGGTGACCACTGATGTCCAGCTGCGCCTATATTGATAAACCCATGCTAAATTCAACCAGAAAATCATTAATTCATATTGAATTTCATGAGTCAAAAGTTGATTTGAGTTAGAAATATGATTATGATTTGACAGAACGCCATTTTGAGGGCTGTTAGTGTTCGGGGAGCCACCTGGAGAGCTGTCTTATTTGGCTTCCTCTTTCGAAGCCAAATAAGATTTCATGCTCAGATGATGAGTACTTATGGTCAAGCAGTTTATGATCCCAGAAATGTATTGTTTTTACCCCCCAGCTATTTTTCAATCCTCTGTATTACTTTTTTATAATTTCAATGCCAAATTTTCATGAAGACTTTATGTTTGCAACCCCTTTTCTCTACCAAAATCATGAAAATAAACTGAAATATGATGGCATACTAAATGCTGCAAGTGTACTGTCTCAGCTGAGCCATATTCCCCCTCTCTATGAAACTTGAAGGGGAACTCAGGGCTAAATCATAATGCTGTTTTTTACAATCATAATTAGTGAATAAATATTTTAAAATACAAAAAATGTGGAATTCTTGTTTTCAAAGATGAGATAAATTAGGTTTTATTCCCCCTAATTAGTTGTCGTCTGCTTCAACGGTCGCGTGATAATGACGTAACGTCGCCCGAGAATGATGAACCGTCGCCCTTCGCCCAGAGGTATGCGCTGTTATTGTGTTGGGTAGTGTGATTGTCCCAGTCCATTATTTTATGACAAAAGATCGTTCAATATGGCCCGTTCAATATGGCTAGTTGCACGAGATGGTGTAAGTACTTTCTGAAATATGCAGGGTTGCTTCAACATTAACGGTTTGCTTCTGTCACTTATCAGTCTAAATCAGATGCTGAGCAGATGACAGGCATATCATCCCGGATATGTGATTTTAGCTATCACCATTATTCCCAGGATTTGGCTTATTTAACCACGAATGATCTTCGCAAGATTTGTCTCGATTACCTGTGACTATGTTTGTTCGTTGGCACTCTTAACGAGACATCAGCTGCTCCATCGAGAAACGAGTGGGTTTTTAACTAGCTTCACATTTCCAGCCGTTCTCACTGATGACTGATGAACTGGCTTTAAGCGACAGACAACAAATGTGAAAATATCTGGTAATTAATGTGTAAATATTCCGTAACGTCGAAATGCCGTTTCATAAATCTAACATTCGATCAACGCATTGTCCATACTTTGTTTACCTTCCACTCGGTGTCAGTTGCACTCTCAGGACCATCACTTCTGTAGCTATGGTTAGCTGAGTACATCTAAGAAAACCATAACGATGTAGCAGAACTAGCTAGGTACTTGCATCAGAAAATGTCAAAGTAGATTCACTATAAAATCGAAACAATTAAGCCAAATCCTGGGAATACTGGCGATAGCTAAAATCACATATCCGGGATGATATACCTGTCATCTGCTCAGCATCTGATATAGACTGATAAATGACAGACGCAAACCATTAATGTTAAAGCAACCCTGCGTATTTCAGAGAGTACTTAACACCATCTCGTGCAACTAGCCAATGGGCCATATTGAATGATCTTTTGTCATAAAACAATGGACTGGGACAATCACACTATGCAACACAATAACAGCGCATACCTCTGGGCGAAGGGCGACGGTTCGTCATTCTCGGGCGACGTTACGTCATTATCACGCGACCATAGAAGCAGACGACAACTAATTAGGGGGAATAAAACCTCATTTATCTCGTCTTTGAAAACAAAAATTCACATTTTTTTATTTAGCAATATTTATTTACTAATTATGATTGTATTAAACAGCATTATGACTTAGCCTTGAGTTCCCCTTTAAATCTTGAATAATAAAGCATTAAATAGTGTCACACATTAATAGCCATATTTGGCTTCCGCACAAAGGGGTTAATAGGGCGTGTGAGGGTACCACGTGACCGAAGTCCGAAGTAATTGTGACGTCAACAGTTCATCAGCTGTTGCCCGAGCAATGATGGGTGAACTGTTGACGTCACAGTCACTGTCACGTCCACAAACATAGAATAATAGCGTACCCTCACCAGCGACCCTGGTCGCTGCCCTCGCACACCCTATTGCACCATTACTCTTATCGCTGGCCATATTCTATTGCTCGATGACTATGGATAGACGGATTTTCAAAAGAAGCATTTGGCAGCACTCTGCCCACTCACCCCTGATAACTTTGGCCCAACATGTCTTGCAACACTGCCACACCCTCATACACGAATGAATTTGGCTCGATAATCTGGCAACACCATCACCCACTCACACCCACATGAATTTGGCTCGATGATCTGGCAACACTGTCACCCACTCATGCCCAGATGAACTGAATGAACTGAGTTATTACATTATCGGTTGAGTGTTATTACATTATCAGGCAGACACTTTTTATTACATTACTGGGCAGGCAGTTATTACATTATCAGCTGAAGTTATTACATTATCGGGCAGTTATTACATTATCAGTTAATTTTATTACATTACCGGGCAGTTATTACATTATTGGTCCCTTGTTACATTATCAGTTGTAACACGCGACCTGCAGTGTTTCAAAAGATTAACCATTTTCAGCTGAGAGTACCATGAGTGCTGAGGGAGAAAAGCAGTATGCTGAGGGCGTTTTATGCACCGAAGGCATTGATCGCTATCAACACTGAATTTCATAGAATTTGTGGAGAAAATGGACTCTGCTTGAAGAAAAACAGCAAATGGATACTTAAACTAGCTAACGAGATTCAGCTTTGTTCACTTTATACACTTATGCTTAAAAGTTTGCATACCCTGGCTGAATTTGTAAAATAGGTAACTTTTTTTTTTTTTAACTTGGCATCTCCAATCCCACCCGAATCTGGAATGCCCAATTGGTGAACTATGTACAAGGCTTGCTCGTTTGCGACCCCTTGTTGCCAATTCAGGTTCACAGCTCTCCTCCGAAGCACGTGCCTGTCAGCCACTGCTTCTTATACACTCATTGGTTGAATCTTCGCAAGTTCAGAACGAGGGCGGAGGATACCCGAACATGAGCAGGCCTAGAATCTTCCTGACGAGTGCCCGTCTGGCCAACAGGAGGCGCTTGAGCAACAAACAAAGCTATTTATTTATTTCCCTTTCCCGGCAGTACCTTCCCAATTTGAAACCCTGTAGCGCAATAGCCAATTGTGCGCTACTCTGAAAAAGATGCCGACCACTGCCGGGTGGTACAACCGGGGTGCGAACCTGCGACATGATAGTCACTTCTGCACTGCAACGCAGTGCCTTAACCGAGTGAGCTATCTGGGCAGCTCATAGGTAACATTTTTAAAGAAAACATGAATGGCCACGCAAAACACATTTATTTTCTTATTGGATTCATATCCAACTGTAGGTCATGTAAAATGGCACAATCATCAAATAAAACATGGCAATGCTGGTGCTGAAGAATTCGAATTGTCTGCCAGTGTTTTCTGAAAGCATGCTGTATTCATCTTGCCATCAATTTTCACGAGATTCCCTGTGCCTTTAGAACTCGCACAGCCCCCAAACATTAGAGAACCACCACCAAGCTTTGCAGTGGGAATGGTATATTTTTCACCATGGGCCTTGTTGACTGCTCTCCAAACTTAGAGCTTTTGGTTCTGACCATAAAGTTCAATTTTGGTGTCATCACTCCAAATGACGGTGTTGTAAAAGTTGTGAGGTGTGTCAAGGTGTTGTCTGGCATATTTTAGGCGAGCTTTTTTGTGGGATTGGTGCAATAATGGCTTCCTTCTAGCAACTCGACCATGCAGCTCATTGTTTTTTAAATACCTCCTTATGATGCTCCTTGAAACGGCCACACCATCTTTTTCCAGAGCATCCTGTATTTTTCTTGAGGTAGTCTGTGGATTTTTCTTTCAGTCCTGAACAATTCTCCTGGCAGTTTGGACTGAAGTCTTTCTTGGCCTACCTGACCTTGGCTTGGTATCAACTTATCCCCTAATTTTCCACCTCTTAATCACGGACTGAACAGTACTGACGGGCATTTTCAAGTCTTTGGTTATCTTTTTATATCCTTTCCGATCTTTAAAAAGTTGAACTACCATGTTACAAAGATCCTTAGAGAGTTCTTTTCCACTCCTCATGGCTCAGTGTCTAGTCTGATCAGTGCATTCACTCAGGAGCTAATAAACTCAGTGACTATACACAGACACTATTTACAATTTAAAAAGCCATAGGTGTGGAACCCTAGCGATTTTCACCTTGCGTCTATATAACAAGGTCAAACATTCAAGGGTATGTAAACTTATGATCAGGGCCGTTTGGGTGATTTCAGTTATCTTTACAATTTTAAAAGAAGTGGAACACCTATGTGATGATAAACTACTTCACACGTTCACTGTTCTCAAATAAAAGACAGGTTTTTTGCATGAATCATATTTTCAAAATAAAGAGCAACATTTCACAAATTCAGCTTGGGTATGCAGACTTTTGAGCTCAAATGTATATATTTTTAACGTGATAAAATAAATATGAATATATTTCAGCTTTAGTGAAAGGGGTTTCATGAAATTATATTTGTGTGTGCGTGGAGTTCTAAGCGCAGGTGTGTGCGTGTGTGTGTGTGTGTGTGTGTGTGTGTGTGTGTCGGTGTTTGTGCTTTGCCATCACTGAACTTCACATTTTATTAAGATTACAACAAAAGGACAAGCTGACCTTCAGAGCATGTTTATCATGAAGTTAAATGACATTTGGTCAGCAGTCTCTGTGCTTGATGTCCATCTGTGAAGAAATCATGAGTCGTGTTGCAATGAGAGTGGGTGAGAGAGGATAAGTTTCTCTACATTTTGACATATGCATTGTCTCTGTAGGTTGGAAATTGTGGGATTTGACTTTTTTGTCCATAATGACTACATATGACACCTATATGTATGTCAGTGGACTTTTTCCCCAGCCTCCCCATCGACTGAAAATGGGGGTATCCCCAAGGCGTCAAATATTGTCTTCATTGATATGCCCAGGGTTGTCATTTGTAGTCATTATGGGTAAAAGAAGGGGGAATCTATGGGGAAAAGAGTTAAAAGAGGTTTTCAGATATTTTTTTGAAGAGTTTTCAGGTTTGGCAGTTAGAGTAACTGGCATCTCCCACTCTTGCTCTGAACATTCGACCCCATAGAAAATCATTGTAATCTCAAAAACTCTGCAAAAAACATAAAACCTAAACTGTTATTATGTAAAAACTATTATGGCCATTAAAAATGGACTTAATCCAAAAATGTCTCAAGTCTTGTAAACCAAGTGTCAACTGTCTTTCTATGTTGAAGTATAGCAATGTAATGAGACACCAAAGAGGGCTGGGGTTCATCACTTTTTCAACGCCTCTACATTCACTTTGAATTGGAATTTTTTTTGCAGTTTTTTGCGATGTACTGAGATGTAGCGATCCTGATTGAGCTTCATGTTTTGACATCTATTATGCCAGGATTTTCTCAAAAGCTGCGGGACAAGTTTCAGATCAAGATTTGTGACCCTGCGTGTGATAACCCAGCTAAAGTCATTTTCTGGTGACGTACAGTTTTTTACAAAAAGTAATTCTACATCATGTAAGGAATATTCTGTGAAAAAATCTAACTGATATCTCTAATATTGACCCAGTAAGGTCATTTCAAAGTTTTGGCAGGCATGACATGTCTTCAAACTAGGCTGGTTAGCTTCACAAGATGTTAATCTATAAATGCAAACGCTTCATTTCTGAAATTTCTGTTGTGATACGACGCAATCCATGGAGAAATCCTCAACCTGGCAATTCAGTTGCAACTCTTCTGCCATACCTTCAACTGACCTGCTTTATGGCGGTGCGCATTATGGTCTACATTCATTTTCAATGGTAGAAAAGAAGTTCCTAAACAGAATGACACCCAAACTATCTGGTGTTTATCCGCCAAAGGTAAACTAAAAGCCGATTGAAAAGCAGACTTGTGGAAACCAACTTCCGGTATTTCTCTGTAAAAACTGTAAACAAAGTGTCAATAAATTCATTAACTTTAATGTGTATGATGTTGGAAGTTAATTATTGAACACTATATTTCGAAACCCCAATATGTAACCTATCATTTACCTATCATTTACAGCAATAAACTCGCATCTAATATTTTTGGCATTTTTTATTGCAGGGAATACTCGACGGACTTTATCTCAAAATTTGAGCGGGCGAGTTTAGCTGGATTTTCATGGGCGGGGTCACATTTGATATTGAAGGGGAAAAATTAATAAAAAAAACCAGAATAAATGCGACAAATAGCTATGCTTTACATAGCTGTAGAAACAAGTGCCAAGCCTTTGGCACTAACTACTAAATATTAACTGGGATAATGTTTAGCAAATTCAGGACTGTCAATAAGTTTTGAAGTAGACGCCTCAAATTTGAAAGTAGACGGTAGACTACTTTTCCAGTGCCGAAGGCGCGAGTCTCCTCGAAAATTGGAAAAGCGCCAGCTTTCGTGCTACATAATTTTAATCCAATGTTTTGCCAGGGCAAAAAAATTTATACCGAATTAAATAATCACTCTGATTTCAATTTCAAAAGTTTTGCTTTTGTATATATCTGGATTAATGCAGAAATGAGATATGGTGAACAGCGCCACCTAGTGGCAGTTTTTCCCCCAAAATTATGGCTTAAAAACAGCCAAACTGTAAAAAGTCCCAAAGTCATTTGGAGCACATATGAGTCTTTAAGGTAGAAAATGTTGATTGTAGGAGTATCAGGCATTTGTTTCTCTGGATTAAAATTTTAGAGCACTTTGAATCTGGTACCAAATTGGTGGTTTTCACCAACCCTACAACTTGACATGCTCAGTGCCTGAAAACCGCAAAGAGTACCATAGAGATTTCTTGTGCACTAATAAGAACAGGGATAGACCTTTCAAAAAACATATTTATAATCCCACTACATATCTGGATTTAATTATAATTTGAGCCTGAAGATGGGTGTAAAACAACGTATTAGCTACTTTGAGGCCAGATATCTCAGCAATCCAGCAATGTGCCATGCCAGAATTTTGTCTATGTAATCACTCTTCCTCAAATATTGATTAGCAAACCACATATCCAAGGGACTTTCTTGGATTAAAGTTTTAGTTGTGAGAGAAATCTGAATTCCTTCTATTTTCTTACCAAAATTCATCTGGCCCCTGCCTTTTTATCCAGGGTTGCCACTAGGTGGCACCTTCATGATGTGAAACTTTAAGTACACTACAGGCCAAAAGTTTGGAAGCAAGATCAAATTTGTACAAAAAAAATCATAGTTTCATTGGCATACTTTGCAACAAAATAAACATGATTATTATATAAAGAGTCACTTATCAGAATACATTTTTATTCTAATTATCAGGCCCATATTACTAGGCCCATGATCCTAGTGCCCGCCGGATTGCCGTTGGCATCCGGTGGGCTGTAAACCATGACATAAAGTGAATAATGCAAACTGTGATTTGTTTTTTACTTTTTCACTGAAGTTGTGACTCTTGCAAATCTTCTCAACCCAAAAACTAAGCCCCTCCTTTCTTTTGTTAACATTTATTCAGCAATGGTCTGGTAACGTCAATGTATACAGTACCTAACGGTAAATAGAGGAAAATGGTGCATATCAATGAAAGAAAAGTCTAATCATGCAGTAAATAGATCCCAAAATCCATAGATTTCATACTGCTTTTTAAGAAAGGCATTGTGAACAGAAACTTGAAATTGCTTCCAAATTTTGACCTGTATTGGCCTTGCTTCCAAATTTCTGGCCTGTAGTGTAGCTTAGGGTCATATACCCCCACAAAAAGTTTGGGATATTCCGTCAATTCTTCATTAAAATGCTTTCAATTTGCCATGTTTGTCCCATTTTGGCAGATTTTTGACCTTGTTTTTTGGGCTCCCAGGGGGCACTCTGAGCAAAATAAAGGGTGTACAACCCTAAAAATTTGGGTTTTTCAATTAGACACTCATATAAATCTATGTGCCAAATTTCATTGAATTCTTGGGGGGATCAACTACGGGTTGACTGCCATTCTCTGAGATATTGACTCTTAAAACAATCGCATGTTGTCTCGGGAACATTTAAAGTCTTTCCTCTACATTGCCTGCAATCTGTGAGAGTGTCCATTTTAAAAATGCTCTTATGATTATTACATGCGGCAGGGACATAAAAACTAAATGCAGTCTTTCCAAATTCAATATTATTTTTTGGTACATGTAATGTGATCCAGTTGAGTGACCGAGTATATGTAAGTCCCTATGGTCAGACCAGGAGAGAGGTGATGATATAATGTGGTAATTTGTCAATACAAGCTTTAAAATTAAATAAACAAAAATGCCTGTCACGTCTCTCCGACAGAGAGGTCCACTCAACCTTCTCATTCAGGATGCAATGATGGGTACCATAAGCATCACCAGTAGTATAACGGAGCGCAGAGTGATGCACTGAATATAAAGGTTTGAGTATAGAAGCGGCATGCCTAAAAATCACATTGCCATAATCTAAAACTGACATGAAGACTACTTCGATGATTCATTTACCTACTGAGCATTTGGAAAACTGGCTCATTCTGTATGGAAAACCCATCTTCTGCAGTGGTTTAGTCAAAAGATTGGCTAGGTGACACTCAAGTGTAAGCCCTTCATCCTGCCAAATGCCAACATACTGTATGTATAGGTTATAACGCTCCCAATCTTAAATCCACCAAGAGTGGAGATATAATTGTTATCTGTATATCTGGCTCCAGAAAATTGGATAACCTTTGCTCTATGGCCATTTAAAACTCATGTTAGATCTGGAAGCACACCTTGCAAAGCAGTGAAGGAAGTTTACTGGTTTGTTACAGCTAATTGAGGAGAGTTTTCAAACTAATACAGAACAGTATCATTTGCATTAAGGCGGGCATGACAGTCAGTTGAAGATGAGGTTATCCCGTGGGACAGTGGGCTAATATGGCCATAATGGAAGTGAATGAGTGAGGTAGTAAGTGACTATTCTTTCATACTCAATATCTCAAAAATGGTACTAGACATAACCTTCTAACTTTGCACATTAACAGATATAGTGTAGCAGTTTTATCGTACTAAATTAATATGTACAAACACTCCACATCACCCGGTTCTGTATAATCCAGTAGGACTGCATGTTGCTTCTATCAGTTAGCTTGCTAACCAAGCTTGTGAGGGCATTAATTATCAGCGATTCAATCAAAGCTTAATAAAGGCTCGATTTTATCAATAGTTACGCTAGCGATGTTTGTTTTGTGTTTTTGGCTCAGTTGAACTGCACTGCAGTAATGTTACTTGCGCATACCTATGTTTCACGTCTACAGTAGCCAGGCAGCTAGCTACAAACCTACATGGAAACTGTAGCATTGAGCAGCATATTTTTCATATTGCTCTGTAGCTAGCTAGCTGGCTACTGTAGATGTCAAATTATGCTGCCTGGAATAATTTTGGCATTACCTTTTCTACTTAGCTATATTCTCTGAACATATCTTGAGTGTGTAAGCGATACTTCAGCCTCGTTGCATCATACTTAATTAATATGCAAAAAAGACACCACATCTCAGTGTCCTGCACAAGCCAGTAAGATTGTACGTTGCTTATATTAGTATAAAAATAAAATCGGACCTAAAATGGAGATTGTGGCATACCTTTCATAAGGGGCAAGAACTCAGATTGGACACTTCCTATTTTCACACATTGATGCCTCCCAGATAAGTAATTCTGAAACCATGCTTTAGTATCAAAACTAACACAATTCAATCATTGTAATAATAGTGAGTGACTGACTGAATGAAAGCCTTAGTTTTTATTTGTCCACATTCGTAGTTGTGACAAAATAATGTCAAGGTATTGCAATAATAAATATATGATGGAGGAACAATAAATATTCCTAGGATTAGTTTCAGTGGTAGAATCTGCTGCTCCATTTACTCATTCAATTATGCTGGCTAACGCATTCAAGCACCTTTCAGTTCCACCTTATAATTTCCTTATTTGGCTGACACCTTTTGTCAAAATCACTTTCTCACAAAATAATAATCAAATATATGCTGGAGATGTATTTACTGAATTTTGCTGAGAAATAAAGGTAGCCTGCTGCCCATGCTGAATGGAAAATAAATGAAGCATTGATCCGAAAGCAAAACGCGGTAATAATAAAGTAAAAGTGGCCACTTTGCATCAAGGAAAGGCTATTCTAATGTGTGCACTGTCAGGAGTTATTTTCAACTTGTTACTAAAGTTGCATAGAGTGCTTATTTTCTGTGTATGTGTATGTGTGTTTTCTTAAGTGAATTTGTGCTGAAAGTGTTTTCATTCACCAGGGAAAGGACGGGACTCTCCTACAAGTAAACTCGAGGCAGAGGTTGTGCCTAAAGTGGCCCGGATGACCGTCTCTGGGAAGAAGCAAACACTGGGTTTTGAACTCCCCAGGTAAGGGCATCTGGTGACAAGTTTACATTTCATTGCATTTTTTATCCTTATATTGCACCACAGCACATTGCACAGAAATAGAATGCATTATTAGACGGTGCTTTCATTTAGCTAGGTGTTTTCTTGGCTTTACATGTGATACTGGCCTTACAACAGCCTTTTAACTCCTGCAAGAGTGCATTATAACTCATCTCTAATGAGCCTTAGCCAATATTTGGTCCTGTACAGAAGAAATGTGGCCAATTTATTGTATTGCTGTATAAGAACAATTCACCGATAATGAAACCAAGTGTTGTCAAAGTGTAGGCTCTGTATAAGTTGCGCACAAACCCATACACATTTTCCCTCAGCAGCTTGAGATAATCAAGTATGTATCACTTCTTTGGCCGTGCAATGCATTTTCTGTAAAAACATCAACTGCTACAGTGCATTGCACTAGCTCACTACACTAGACATGCCCTCAACCCTGAGTTGACCTGTGACATATAACTGTCTTAGCTTAACATGGAGCCTCATTCATGCTTTTGCAAGGAGGACTTTGATAATAATGCCGAAAGTTTGTTCTGTGTCCAGGTGCACAGACTACGAAGAGTCCAAAGGCATGAGTTTTCACTCTTTACCTCTGAATACAGTACGGGCGATAGAATAGCGACAGGCCATTGCAAACATGACATAAAGAAGACATGCTTGTGAATAAGTAAAGAAATGTAAGATATTTTGCAGAGCATTGTAGTTTTGAGGACTACTAGAGAGATCCCCAACTGGAGTTACTGGGTTGTCGTCCGAAACTCATTTGGAATGATGTAGCCATACTGCCCATTGTTCTGTCGCGTGACCCTATCAATTCACGTTAATCAACTCGCTTTCCCCGTGGAACTCCTGCTGTGGAAGAAAGTATGACCGACATAGTTACAGGTGATTTAGCTAGCGTGTCAGGTAGCTGTTTTCCTGCATGTCAACACATCGATTGCAAAATGGAGTGTTATCAAACTCATGACTGGTAAAAGTTTCCACTTGCTAGCTAGCTCCAACTCGCATGACAACCGTAAGCTGCAGGTAATGTTACTTGTCAGACAAGAAACTTTGGCTATATTGCCTCAATGGCTTGCAGAATTTTCCACTTGCTAGATTGCTCCAGTCTGCTGCAGCTGCCAGCTAATGAAAACCTGCCCAAGCAGATCGAAAGATAATGTTATCAAAGGCACATAAGCTGGCTAGCTTTCCTTAAAATGCATCCTCATCCATAACATCGTCTGCACTCATATTCTTATTCACTATTTGTATAAATAATGTGGCTCGAGTAGGATGGCCTGTTTTGGCCACCCGTTGGCTTTTATATTGGTACTCTTTTATATATAATCTAGGTCTGGTCCCATATTAGCTATGTGTACTAATCAGACAGTACTCCTTGCATTCTTACGACTTCTTAATGCTGTCTGTCCCTGATGTACGAACTGAAATTGGTAAAAGGGCCGTTGCGTATTCTGCACCCTTAAATGCTTTTAAGTCCAGAATGAAAGAACTAGTGGCAGTTTCTTTGAGATGTCAATGTTTTTAAATTTACTTTTTTTGGTTCTGTGTTTGCCTGTGTTGTTTTTCTTTTAATTTATACTGCTGCCTGTCTTGGCTAGATCTCCCTTGCAGAAAAGATTTTTAATCTCAGTGGAACCTTTCCGGTGTAAGAAAATAGATAATTTTGGGGTGCCATTTCCACTGTTGAAAACCTAGCTAGTTTTCAATTTATGCGAAGACAACAAGGAATTTTTCTTTTTCATTGGCATTTATGTCACACCCCCTGACTATCCAAAGGCTGAGACTAGAAATCCAACTTGACAGAGCTTGCAGTTCTTTCTTATATCCGCTGGTCATGTCAAATGATGTCGCTGGAGGGGGAGGCGCAACAGATTTTGCAGCTGATTTCCAGAGCCATGCAGAAAATTGGCAAAAACTGCATGCGTTTTTCACACCATTTCCCTTAATTGGATAAATGGAAATTAGATTGATTATTGGCAAAGTGTCCCCGTAATAACCCCTGTCCAGCTTATACTGACAGCCCCAGGTATTGAAATGCACCATATTGGATGACAGAGGGGAAACGGTGGGTAATGCTGGCAGAATAAAGCTGGGTTTCTAGTGCCATAGAAGGCCAGAGATGTGGATGTGGAAGGATGTAATGGAGGTCGTTTCCGCACTCTGTATCGTAACCCTAGCTCACAGTCCTATATGTCCCTGGTTGGGAGGGATGATGGCTGTCAGGTGAAACAATCAGAATGACTTGCTGGAGCCAGAAGATTAATTGCATCAGTAAGATCCCTGCCCTCGTTACACACTGACCAGTCTGCACCAAGAGATTATACCAAAGGTCTGCAATGCCTTATCCTGCATTCTCACCACAGGCAATTTTTTTTTGTTTATTTGTTTAGTTTCCAAGTCAGCCAGCCTCCATGATGCCACTTTGTTAATTATTGCTCCTCTCTTTTTTTTGAGCAGAAATGCCCCGTTAATGCGTCTGGCATTATACAACCCCATTTCCAAAAAAAAAAAAAAAAATGGGATACTGTGTAAAATGTAAATATAAACAGAGTGTAGTGATTTTCAAATCATTTGAACTTAATATTTATTTGAAAACAGCACAAAGACAATATATCAGATGATGAAACTGAGATATTATGTTGTTTTTTTTGGAAAATTGTGCTCATTTTGAATTTGATGCCAGAAACACATTTCAAAAAAGTTGGCACAGGGGCATGTTTACCATTGTGTTGCATCGCATCTTCTTCAGTCAAAGCAACCCTGTAAGTGTTTGAGAACTAAGGAGACCAACTGCTGCAGTTTTGAACGCAAAATGTTTTCCCATTCATGCTTTATGTAGGATTTCAGCTGCTCAATACTTTGCAGCCTCCTTTGTCATATTTTTCGTTTCATTATGCGCCCAATATCATCAGCGGGTGACAGGTCTGGACTGCAGGCAGAGCGCTTCAGCACCCAGTCTCTTTTACTACAGAGCCACGTTGTTGTAACACGTGCAGAGTATGTTGCTTGGCATGGTGTTGCTGAAATGGGCAAGGCCTTCCCTCAAAAAATGCTTCTGGAGGGCAGTAAATGTTGCACCAAAACCTGTATATATCGTTCACTATTACTGGTGTCTTCACAGATGCACAGGTGACCCATGCTATGTGTACTAATGCACCCTCCATACTATCATGGATGCTGGCTTTTGAATCATTTGCTGATAACAAGCCTGATGGCCCCTCTCCTCTTTAGCCTAAAGGATCTGGCATCCATGATTTCCAAAGAGAATTTCACATTTTGATTACCACAGGGCAGTTTTCCAATTTGCCTCAGTACATTTTAAATGAGCTCGGGCCCAAAAGAAGAAGGCAGTGTTTCTGCATCTTGTTTATATATGGTTTAATCTCTACATGGCAGAGTTTTAACTTGCATTTGTGGATGCAATGACAAAGTGTGTTTACTGACAATGGTTTACAGAAGTGTTCCTGAGTCCATGCAGTGATTTCCACTGCAGAATTCTGTCTGTTTTTAATGGAGTGCTGCCTGAGGACCTGAAAATCATAGCCATGCAAAATTTGATTTTGGCATTGTCCCATGCGTGCAGAGATTTTTCTGTATTCCCGGAATCTTTTAATGATATTATGTACCATAGAGGATAAAATCTCCAAATTCTTAGCAATTTTAAGTTGAAAATGTTATTCTGAAATGGAACTATTTCCCCATGCAGTCTTTCATAGAGTGGTTAAGCCCTCACCATATTTACCTATGAAAGACTTTTTATACCCAATCATGTCACCGACCTGTCGCTAAACAGTCTAATTAACTGTGAGATGTTCTGCCAGTTGTCTTTTTTTCAGCATCAGGCAACTTTTCCAGTGTTTTATTGTCCCGTCCCAACTTTAAAACATGTTGATGTTATCAAATTCAAAACGAGCAGATATTTTTCTAAAAGCAATAAATTTATCAGTTTCAACATTTGATACATTGTCTTTGTCCTATTTTCAATTAAATATGTGGTTTTAATTTATTTGAAAATCATTGCATGCAGTTTTATTTACATTTAACGCAATGTCCCAACTTTTTTGGAAATGGTGTACAAAGTTAAACAAGATTACGTCAAAACTTTGTATATGGTTGGACCTTGAGGATGTATTTAAGAACTGCCTGCTCCTCGCTATATAGCACGTCACTGAGAAATACTTAAGTCAGTGAAGTTCTTTTCCAGAAGTATTTCATATGGCCTTTAATTTTGGGCAGCTGTTAGTTCAAGACCGCATCAGGTATGATTCGTGGACAACAGAATTTGCCTGTTTTTCAGCCAATCCATTTGAAATGTGTAGTCACGTATAACGTTATGACAGTATAGACATACCAAATTTGAATAAGATTGGATGGATAACATGACTGCCACAAATAATTCAATATTCTGCCTTATCAAATTGTGAAATACAATACCTCAGAATTTTCTTCTCATGAATTGCTCATCCAGTCGACGCAAGATTATGTATATAGTATACGTAAGGGAAAACTGTCACACATTAATTATCAAAGCCAGGTAACCATTCCAAATTAGCTTATCTTTTATGCTCAGAGCTATGGAACCATTTATCATGGAGTTAGAGATCAGGTTGTTGAACTGTTGAAACAATCACAGGTGAAAAACATTTCATCCCTCATAACCATTAAAGTTTTTGTCATGGTGATTTTGGGGTTCGGTTTTTTGAACTTAGAAAGGGGTCTCATGTCAATCGAGAAAGCCATGCTCCCTTTCGTGATTGCTTCTCTCCTTCGTAACTATTGATCCATGTGTCATGGAGAGCAGGGTATTGGGTTGCTGGACACAGGAACAGGCCACATGTTAACCGAAGAAGCCCCAGCCCTTATGCTCTATGGCTTCGCTTCATAATTATATAACTGTTCATGAGAGCTGGTGATTGGGTTGGTTGAAATATTGGCAACCTTCTGATGAAAACAGTTTTGCTTTACTTCCATAACTCCATCTCTTACTATCCCAAATTTCATCAACCTACCCATGATTCAAGATGTCCATCTGGCTGTTTGGAAATTGATTACTTTTTTACCTGTGTTGACTTTGATTGGCCATAACTCCCATTTCCACTAACTTATGAAAGTTTTCTAAGCATTGGTAATGTAATTCAGATATTATTCTCACAATAAAATTGATCAAATAGGTTCTATGTATTTGAGATATATTTTTCCTAATTTTCTGAAAATCCATTTTATTTGCAATTTTTGAACAAATCCTGAATTTTAGAGATCTTAAGCCAAAAACTTTTTTTTTTTCGAGTATTTGCTGCCCATTTACTGTAAACTTCTGAACATCCCCTGAAAATTTGAAGACTCTAGGACATATATTTCAAGATATGGACATCTGAAAGTGGCATCTCTTTCAATTTCCAACTCGCGAGTGATTTATTAAAAATTTCTTTTGGGTAAAAAATAATGAAAATGTTGGAATTTCGGGTAAAACATTGGCAGACGTCAGTTTCAGATGCCAAAAATCATTTCTACAAAGTTTCAACAGATTTTGAGATGGTCAAGCAAGCACCTTCGCTGAGGTGACACGGAATGACCCATATGTGATGAATATCATTCCGTATTTTGAAACTAAAAAAAAGTTTTGAAAGGTTGAAACTCAGTGTCTCAATGCTTGAAATCTAATAAAGAGCGCTTTACAAGATCAAAATTAAGTTTAGAAGGCTTGGATATTTTTTGGTTGACTGAAAACAAACTTAAACCCTGCAAACATTATCTTGTATTTGAGGTCTATTTCTTCACAGTTGTGGCACTCTTTTTACAAGGTTTCTCAAGCACATATTCAGAGTTTCAAAACTGGCAGTTTTCTTAGTGTATTTGGCTTGTTTTTCAGTTTTGAAACCATGTAAATCATGATCAGAAAAAAGGTGTTCATATGTTGGGGGAAAAAAAACGAGTTTAAACCTTGAAACTTAACCCCTTTGCGCAGAAGCCAAATTTGGCTATTGATGCGTTATTCTATTTAATGCTTTATAATTCAAGATTTGAGCTTCATAGAGAGGGCAGGGCTTGACATTCTGGAAAAAAAGGCACTTGCCCACCGGGCCAGAACATTTAAATATTCACTGGCCACACTCAAAATTCACCGGCCCGGATTATTGCGAATGCATTACATTGGCTAATGCAGAGCTCTCGCTGGCGCTCGTCACTATCGTCATTGATGAACTTCATCCATCAGTGACGGGTATAAAACAGTGGCGTCGTCTGCCCGGGGTACTCGAAGATGTAGCTCCGAGTATTTTTTTTTTCTTTAGCACCGAGTTATTCTTCACTTTGGGTAGTTTGTCACAGCGCAACACTAGTATAACGATACGGCAGTGTAGTATGCCCATTTTACCTTCAGTGAGCCGAGGCAAGAAAGACTAATCAGAGAGGTTTCTTAGGAAAACACGTCCAAGTAGTGTCATACTGGCTGAAAGGTCTCTGCTGGCTTCATATGCCTAATACTGTTCTCACACCGTCCTTTAGCGAGAGAAAATGAATATACAAAGTTTTTTTTTTTTTAACTTGTAAAACACTAAAATCTCCAGATACGCTGACAGGATCAGTCAGGAGAATCCAATTAATGAATAATTAATGTTGTATTCTTACGCATCCATGAGGTCACAAAAATTATTTAAGAGGCTAAAAGTTTCATTGCGTTTCCCCTGTAAAGTTAATTTGGGTAAAAGCATCATGCTGTATTACCGGTTGATCTATTTCACCATCTCAGCACAGTGATGCCGCATAATGTTATCCCAAATAAATTTTATAACATACACAAAACACTGGCAGCGACGGCAAAAATACAAAAATCACTTAGCACAGCGCCCTACTAAAATAGCTTACCATTTCATGATCATTTAACTGCCTTTTTCACCCGCTCATAAAGTCCATCTTTGGCCCAGGACCCAATCCCAGCAATACAGATTTTCCTCCTTCATCCATTTGTATGGAGGGTAATTGCTGGTGTTGAAACGCCTCTCAAAAGCCTTGGTTTTTTGCATCAAATTAAGGTCTGGTGTAGGTTTTTCCATGCTGATCAACTCCAACTTTTCAGTGAATATTATTGTGGAAAACGTGCTTAATAAACTAGAAACTATATTCACAGCTATCACGAACCCACAACTCAGGTTAACTCGCTAGGTTGTTTACCGCCGATTTTTTTTTTTTTTTTTTTTTTTTTTCGCTAGCTTGTGATTCACCTGGGGGACAGCGGGCGGAACTTTTCATAATATTAGCAATAACAAAAGCCGTCCCATTCATAGGGGAAATATGATTAGACAATTTTACTGTCATTTGAAATTACTATTGCTTGGAGCCGAGCCCTCTGTCTGGGGGGCAGAAAGACAATTCAAAGTATTTAGGCGTAAGACACACGACTTACTTCGTCCATTCCAGTAACCAATCTAACGTTATAGTCAATGACAATGCAATATTTTATATCTGATAGGAAGTGTAGTGCAATAACGTCTGAGGCTTCTCGCGAAGATATCTTAGTCCAATTACTTGTGGCTAATTTGACGCCAGCAAAATTATCAATTTGCAATATCTGTATCTCCGAAGTATGTTGGCTACCTAGTTTCCATAATTATTTTAAACTGTGCCAATTGCGCAAGTAAAACGGAAGAGACTGCAAAGTGGCAGAAAAGATCGGGATCCGTCGGACAGTTAAATAGACATTTCATATAGCTAATTCTAATTCTAGCTGGCTATATTTACTCGCTCAGGCAAGCCTTTAACAAGTGAACGAAACAAAAATAAATTGACATGGTCAATTGCGAGAAGTCATAACTTAGAAACACAGAAAAGTAACCTGGGGTATACGCATTTCCCAACAACGCTGTAGCTGCCAACTTGCATAGCTGCATCCTATGATCGAATGGTTCAGCCTATGCAGCTTAGTAGCTGATATCATTAGCGACTCAGCTTTTGGGAAACGCACCCTAGGCTGGCTAGCTAACATGTTAAATGAAAGCTTGTAGTGCATTCTCGAGCAAGCTAACGTATTACGCTAGCTTGTTCCTGGTTCTGCTTCGTGTCGTAGCCAGACTAAATGCGTGCAGATTTTTTTTTTTTTCTAAGGCCGATGTTATTTGCACTTATACATGTGGCTAATGCTGAATTTTTTTCTTGGCCACACTTATAAGCGCGCCAGTTGATGATCATTCCAGTGCCGCTTAGAAAGTACCGCTTAAAATAAGTTTGGCCAAGAAAAATGTTTTGCTTTGGACACACTTAAAATAAGTCTGGGCAATGGAGTGATGTGCATCTTGGCCACGCTTATAAGTGCGTCTAACGCGAATTTCGATCAATTTTTTTGCTTGTACGCACTTAAATAAGTGCGCATAGTCACTTCGTTTTTCAAATTGTACCCCCTACCCAGTTTCCTTTCCAATGAGAATTCCAACTATAACAGTTTCAAATGCGCTTTCATGTTTGGATGAGTTATCACGTACACCGCTCATAAGGAGGCTGTTACCGCTCGTCCAGTTCCTCGCAATAAACACTCGAAGATGTTCATGCACAAGCTATCGTGCGTGCAAGATCTTATGTGGAAGAATCCTAACCCTATTTTAATTTCTTGAGCTGAGATGGACAAAGTAATGTCAAGTTTGAGCTGCGTTTCGCGTGTTTATACCGCAGTAAGATGAATAAATTTTTTGAAAGCGATTTTATTTGTTAGTGGCCCAACCGGACCAGTTAAATGCGAAGTGTGGTGGTCCTTACCGGCCCGAAACGCCTAATAAACATCGCTGGGCCATCGGATCAAAGGGAATGTCGAGCCCTGGAGGGGGAATATGGCTCAACTGAGACAAGACAATTGCAGCAGTTGAATTACATCATATTTCAGTTTATTTTCATGATTTTGGCAGAGAAAAAGGGTTACAAACAAAAAATCTTCATGAAAATTCAGCATTGAAATTGTTAAAAAAAATAATAGTAATGATTGAAAAATGGCTGGGAATTACAACAATACATTTCTGGGATCATAAACTCCTAGGCCACAAGTAGTCTTTATCTGAACATGAAATTCTATTATCTACTCTTCAGGAGCCAAATGAGACAGCTATCCTTGTGGTTCCCCAAACTCACAGAGCCCTCAAAATGGAGCACTGTCAAATAATAAAATAACTATATGTTTAACACAGATCAACTTTTGATGCATGAAATTCAATATGAATTGATGATTTTCTGGTTGAATTTAGCAGGAGTTTATCAATGTAGGCACAGCTGGACATTAATTGTCACCAATAACCTCTCCAAACCCAAAACATGCCTTTTTACCATGATAAAGTTAAGAAATTTGACCATTTTTCTTCTGAGTCTCACAAGCCAGCCCACATGCTCATTAAAGGAACTGTTTATTTAATGGTCAGGACATTCACCCTGCTTTGAAAAACTAGCAGTTCCCGCATCCAAGCTCACAAGCTTATATAAACACTTTCCACACTTTATAAGGAACAAGTATAACTCAATAACACAGTAATGTCTGAAATATACTTTATTTCAACAGAACAGACTTTCCACAATCAGGAAAAAGCAGGCAATAAGCCAGCAAGAATAAACAGAAAGGTGCAAGGAACATAGTCAGGGGTCTACCAAAGTGCTTGAGCTGCTGGCATTTTAAACGAGCCAAAACCTTGGCATTCGATTTTGTTGAATACTGTATTAATTCTAAAACAAAAAGCCACATTGAACAAAATGCCACCACATGCAGTATTATTAGCAAAGACTAACGATGTTCCTTACTAACCAACATGGCAAACAAGCTCTGTGATCATGGTAAATCGTGAACGAAAAACTGCTAGCCAGCTAGCCATAAGTAAAATATGCAATTGCAGTTACTCATGAAATGAAGAAAAACCGTTCTTTATTGAATTTGTCCTCCAAAGACATAGATCTATCCAGTAGAAGGAACTTTCCCATCCTGTTTCATTTGGAATAATTCCCATTGACTATGTCCGTACCTCAGTTAAATCCCGTAAATGTAACTGAACACTTCAGGCCAGTTTTGGAAGTCATTCTCTCTTTGAAATCATGTCATTTTCAGCTGCACAACTGTGCACAAGGTTATGAGAAAACAACCTACCTTGCTGCTACGCAAAGGTTCATATACTTGTCTGATTGTCCAATCAATGTCTTTCAGTTACTGTGGAAAGTTTATACTCTCTGGAATTGGATAAGAAACATGTCAATCAAAAGATCATTTCCGGGGAAGTTTCAAGTGGACGTGAACTACAACTTTGTGTTACGCAGATGAGCCTAAGTAAGCAATTGAGTGAGTGGCTAATCAGTGAGAGTACGTGGTGGGATATAAGGGAGTGCTGAATTTGTTGATGGAGGAAACAACACGTAAATCCACAGTTAGGAATTACGTGTTTTTGATATGCGATGACTTTAATTGATAGTAGAATGACATAGTGTCAATACGATGTTGAGTTTTTGCTTCAGAAAACGGATATTTCTTCACCAATTGGGAATACCATTGGCTCACTATTGCTGATGTAGTTTCTACAATGGACAACGATTTTTTCTGTTGCAGGAGATCATTTTTTTTGAACTGCTGGATAGATACTGTAGTATATTGAGCAGTTTGCACATCAGGCTTAGCTGAGGAGTTTAATTCTGGCAACTACTGGGAAACAGGGATGGGACCTAACTTGTTCATTATTATTATCTCCGCGCTTCCGAAAAGCGAGGAGATCTTGTAATACAGTTTGGCGTCTGTCCGTCCGAAAGAGTAACTCTGTCCGAAAGAGTAACTCCTCCTAGGCCGTTGGACTAATCAACCTGAAACTTTGGTGTGTCTAAGGCAGTGACCCAGAGGGGTGCACAACGCGTTTAGAATTTAAATTAATTTCCCCTTCTGGCCACCAGGGGGCTTTTTGTGAAAATTGAAAAATGGCCATAAGTTCCTTATGCATTGAGCTAGGACGCTCAAGTTTTCATAGGAGGTGCATGGGATGACCCTTCATCACATATCAGACGGGTTTTTAGTTTGACCTAATTTTGACCGTTTTCTAGGTCAAATGGCGTCAGGTGTGCCAATCGTTGAAAAGGATGGCACATTTTGTTATTACTCAACGCAGAAGGTTGCAAATTGGTATGGATATGTATCTTGGTGATGGCAACCTGCATGCCAAAAATTGCCGTCCTGTGATTCATATTTTTGTGAAAAAAGAAAAATGGCCATATCTCCCGTATGCATTGAGCTAGGATTTGTACAGCAGAATGCCAATTCGGTGAATTGCCCTCTGACACATTACTACTACTCCCATAACATTCGTTGTGGAGCGCGGAGATTAGCGATGGCGCGCCATCGACATACATCTAGCATTCTAAACTGTGTTTGAGCTCGGCTTGCTAGTGAATATTCAGTAACTGATCCGGTTGTTCCATCTAGTGATAGAATAGTGTAACTGCATACATAAATAGGGCAGCTCCATGTCTGCTGGCATCTACATCTGCGCAGAGGGGTTAATTCACATACGGTGGGCTCCAAAATTACTGGCATCCCTGACTGACAATGCACAAAAAAAAACTTCAGCAAATTCAAAAAAAAAATATTAATGAAGAAACAATGTGAAAAATACTGTGCGATATTAATGTTCCAGTGGAACCAACCAAAATCATTTACGGATTTCTTGAAAAATCAGTTGCCGCCAAATTAAGATTTCACAATTAATGGCACCCTTACAGATTATTGTAAATAACATCTACCAAAATTAAATCAGGTATTAAATTATTTCGATTTTATTTAAGTGTCAAGGAACTATATTGAGCCACTGTCACTTCCTGTTTCACTTGGTTTAAAAATGAGGTGGCACACATGCAATATCCCTTTTTCATCCTGCATGTGAAGAAAACAAAATGACTGTCACTTCAAAAGGGGCAGATGGTCATAGACCTTCATAATTCTGGTAATGGCTACATGAAGATTCTCAAACAGTTGAATATGCCACTGAGCTCTGTCAAGGCAATTATCAAAAAATTACAAAGATATGGAACTGTTTAAAACCTCAAGGGTGGAAGATGCAACTGAATTTGGCTCTTCAGGGTACTGCAGTGGATGGTGAGAGAAGAAAAAAATTCCCCATGAATCACTGTGAAGGAATTCCAGGCCTTGGTGGAATCTTGGGGTCACCAGGTTTCAAAAAGCACCATCAGGTGGCACCTCCACAACCACAGGCTCTTTGGAAAGGTTGCCAGAAGAAAGCCTTTCCTGATCAGAAGACACAGAAGCAGGTGCTTGGAGTTTGCCTAATGTCATTTAAATTATGACTGGAACAAGGTGGTTTGGTCAGATGAGACCAATATTGCACGTCTCAATCAGATACAGCATCAGTATGTTTGGCGTTTAAGCAGAGATGCATAAGAGGAGAAGCATCTCTTACCCATGGTGAAATATGATGGTGGGTCAGTCTTGTTTTGGGGCTGTTTAAATTCAAGAGGTCCAGGGACACTGGTTAAGATTAATGACAAAATGAATTCCTCCAAGTATCAGGATATTTTGGCTGACAATCTGGTTGCCTCCGCCATAAGGCTGGGACTTGGTTGTAGGTGGACTTGCCTACAAGACAATGACCAAAAGCATACCTCAAGATCCACGCAGAAATGGTTCTGTGACAACAACATCAACCATCTCAGTCGCTAGACCTCAATCCAATTAAAAATATCTGGGCTGAGTTGAAGAGGACAGTTGATAAATGCAAACCCAAGAGTGTGAAGGATCTTGAAAGGATCTGCTTCGAGGAATGGTCCAAAATCCCCCCCGAATGTGTGGCTTAACCTTGTCAAAAAATTTCAGGAAAAGACTCCATGCAGTTATCCTTGCCAGAGGTCATTGCACTAAGAACTAAATGAAAGGTGCCAATTATTATGAAACCTTGATTTTGTTGAAATTTAATTTGTATTAAATGACTGTTATGATTTTGGTTGTTTCCACTGAAACATCAATAATGTGAAGTAT
Source organism: Gymnothorax javanicus (assembly GCA_029692085.1). Classification (NCBI taxonomy): domain Eukaryota; kingdom Metazoa; phylum Chordata; class Actinopteri; order Anguilliformes; family Muraenidae; genus Gymnothorax; species Gymnothorax javanicus. The sequence continues at coordinate 90,225,254 of CM056198.1, forward strand.
GGAACACATGTTGGTATATTTTGTTGCTCTATGATTATATTGAATTAGAATATTAGAATAAGGAGCTTTTCTGAGCAAAAAAGACTATTTGAATGCAGCCCTGGGTTTTTTTTTTTTTTTTAAACTGGAAAACAAGCTAAATGCACCATGAAAACAATGCCAAATTTGAAACTCTAAAATGTGTTGGAGAAATGCTGTGAAAAGAGTGCTGCAGTTGTTGGAATGAATACAACCTGACATTTGCAGATATTCACATAATTTTTCAGAACAAGATGCAAGCCTTCAAAAGTATCAATTTTGCAAAACCTTTTTTATTAGATTTCAAGCATTGAAACACTGAGTTTCAACCTTTTGAAACTTTTGTCACATTTTTTCTCAGTTTTGAAACATGGCATGATATTCATCCTATTTTAGAATTATTATCCCCCTGAAATTACTGAAAATTTCTTACTTGTATGTGAAAAGCCGAAGTGGAACTAAATCACAGCCATGCATAATTTTTCTTTCAATTGTCCTATCACAAAGCATGTGAAAGCAAAGGCATCAGAGGGCCAGGTTGTGTATTCCTGACTGAGAATTATCTATATGACATCACTTCTAAGCTGCGACAGTGTGTGAATGTTTTGGTTTTTTTTCCCAGCTCTGAAGAAAATGGGATTCTTGTTGCCTCCGTGTGCAAGGGGGGATCTTCTGAAGACACTGTTGCTAGTGACTCACTGGCCCGCCCTCCATCTGGAGATGACCCAATTGCCATTCTCACTCCTGTTAAAGTATCCAGTAAAGCCAAGCAGCAGCTGAACATTAGAGAGGAGCTTGAAAAACGACAGGGAGGAAAACCCCTACTCAACCTGGTGGTCATTGGTACGCATCCACGGACGTAAACACAGACTGCACACGTCATTTGCACACGCGCACCAAATACTCCTCCTGAAACACTGACCCCATGCCGTACATACTCCGAGTGGCGTAGACACTAGACCCTGCATGCCTACGCTAGTTTGTCTTTTGCAATCGGGCACTTGCATTGACTAGCATAGGCACTGGGGATTCTCATTGACTCCTTTAATTGGATATATTGCTTCTGGAGGCCAGATGTATTTGCTTTTAGTTTATGGTAGGATTTGCTCATTTATTTTTCTCTGTCCTATGTTCTTATGTGTTTATATATATATATATATATATATATATATATATATATATATTATATATATTTTTTAAATTAATTTTTATTATGTTTTATTCTAGTTTAAAACTTGTTATTCCTTTAATCTGAAATTGTTGTTTGTGACTTTTGTGTATTTTATGTGTGCTGTTTGTCTTTAACCTTCCATTGTAATTGTTTTATTGTAATCAGGGCTCACCTGCAAAAGAGACCTCTGTCTCGGTGGAACTTCCCTGCAATTAAGGTTATTGATTTAAGAGGGTTTTGAAGATCTCGTCTCACACCTTCAAAATACAACGGATCCTCCTGAAATTCAGAAAAAACCCTCGTTGAGACTTTTATCTTGCCACTCATCTCCTTATGCTGTCTAAACTTTGCCGGTAAACCCATAAAGTTCATGATTCTCCACTTCGAGTTGATGAGAAATTGAACTGCCTTGTAAAATGGCGGAGACTGATGTCACATGAACGACTGAAATGGCTGACCTGAATGTGCAACGAGTCTTCTAAAAGCTGATGCGAAAACTTTTTTAAATTAACCATTTATTAATGTTACAATGGAAATAACAGCATTGGGAGTATTTTAGTATTTTCAACCACGCAAAACCGTTGATCTAATTGCGCAGAGCATCCCGTTTCCGTCATTTTACATTACGGCAGTCTCCGCCGTTTTACGAGGCAGGTAAATTTCTCATCATCTTTAAGTGGACAAATATGTACTTTATGGATTTACCAGCGAAGTTTGGACATTATAAGGAGACGTATGGCGAGATAGTGTTAACAAGGCTTTTTGCTGGATTTCGGGAGGATGTATGGCGTTTTGAAGGCGTGAGACGAAATCTTAAAAACCCTCTTAAAGGAGTCAATGAAAAGCCCCAGTGCCTACGCTAGTCAATGGAAGTACCTAATCGCAAAGGGTAAACTAGCATAGGCATGCAGGGGCTACACAGCTACATAAATACACAAAATGTGCACACACCAACACACGTTCTGCCATTTGCATTGTTAATACAGACTACTGACATGTACACCATCTTAAATACGCACCTCCCTGAAGACTACACAGTCATACTCCCCGCCACACTGCCTGAAACAAATGCTCCTCATCTTAAACACAGACCAGAACCTTGCAGAGAAACCTTCAATTAGACATGCCACACCTCCAAACCAGGCCCGCATGTTAAACACTTGGCACACATCCTGTCTTTGAACTTTGAAGGTAACCCACAGCCATCAACTATTGTCACCCACCCTTTCTCCCTCCTGCCCCCTATCTAAGCATGAGCATACTCTGCTCTTGCTGGATTAGTCAATTCAGGTAATTGATTTTAAATGTCTGTGATTTACAGACTATGTGGAAGAGCATTTATCCAACTGCGTTTTGTAATGAGTATTCCCTTTCATGTACCTCTAGGTCATGTGGATGCGGGTAAAAGCACCTTAATGGGCCACCTGCTCTACCTGCTGGGCCATGTCAATAAGAGGACAATGCACAAGTATGAACAGGACTCTAAAAAAGCTGGCAAAGCTTCTTTTGCCTACGCCTGGGTCCTGGATGAGACTGGCGAGGAGAGGGAGAGGTGGGTTTGACCCTGCAGCTCCCTGGCTTTACCCCCCAACTTGGGCTGTGACGATATGCATATTTTCTTATTGCAGTGAACAAGCAACTTATGCCGGTGGTTTGGCAGTTCACCGCCAATAACTGACCCCCCCAAAGAAGTGAAATAAGAATAAACAAATCAATTCTGTCTTTTAGCTTACCTGGTCCAACGGACCCAAGGGAGCTTATGCGATCAGGCGGTGGCGTCGGCCTTGACTTTGATCATCTTCTGCCAGACCAATGAAGTGATCAATGTGAAATTTGGTGGGGAGGTACATATGGATGTACAGATTATAAATTGTTTGACTGGTGCAAATCCGTCCATAGGTGGCGGTATATAAATCTATAATGCATTTCAGGCTATATCTTCTGAATCGTAAGTCGTAGAAACAAAATTCTTTGTTTTTTTTTTTTGGTTGGATTCCATTGGATCAAGACAAATCAACCCATCCATCTGTGTATATGCACATTTTCTGCCATTTTGAATTGTTTATAAAAACTTTAATTTCCATCTCCTCCTAGATGGTGCAATAAATTTGCACAAAATTTGGTAGATGGCATCTTCAGACCAAGATCAAAAATCCCGGCATAAAGAATTTTGCTCAGTGAAAGGATGTAGACACAGTAAGCCAATGAAATTTGAGGGCATGGCCTCTATGGATATAATGAGCTGTAAATCCTGAATGCAATGACGAATCCTCACCAAAACTGAGGTTTGTCATCCACAGGCCAGGTCACTTTAACACACCGAATTTGACGTAAATCTGTCAATAGATGGCGCTATAGCAAACAAATGGTCACATCTCCTAAACCACTTGCAGAGATGCCAACCCACTCGATTTCTCCGGGAGGCTCCACGAAAATAAGGCCGCTTCCCGGCCTTACAGGCACCTCTGAAATCCTCCCGATTTTCTCACTTTTCAAGCTTTTAGCATCCCACAAACGCATTACATGTATAAGAGGCACACGCAATGTGGAGGAGTACAGTGCATGCATGCGCGTGCATGCAGTCAATGCTCTTCACGATCGCCCAGTTACATATTTTAAGTAATTATCGCATATTCGGTCGCTTAACGACCACAAAACTCATCACTCTTTCGAACGATTAATGTAGTAGTGCTGGCCTAGTATACAGCAAACCGGAAATGGATTGGTTTACTCTTTCCATATGACAATTCCTGGATGTAATCGCCATTGTAAACACATACACATGACCAGCATGTGTAAAGATACTGTTAGTAAGGATCCAGTATCTTGGGGCACATGTTCACCGCATTCTGTTTTCAGACCCCCTGTTGAAGTGACATTTTGGAGCACTTATCTTGCGATCTCAGTAAGTAAATGCTGAATTGGTCGTGGATTTTTGTCGTCCATATTCCTGATTTTATTGTGGATCATTAGTAATGCATGATGCCATGATGGGAAAGTCATCGTAGCTAACCATTTGCATTCAATGTCAATGAGTCATTCCGCATCCGATTTGATTTTTAGATTTTTTTTTTTTTAATTCTTCATTTGAATTGCTATTATGTTAGATAGCTTAACAAGGGTAACTAGAATATACAGCACTCCATCATTTGATTTTTTTAATACATATTTGTAAAATTTTGTTTGTTGCCTCGCAAGATCACGGCCAAAGTTAAATAGGTCTCCGCTGCGATTGTGGAGTAGCGGTAGCTTAACGGTGTCTCTGCTGACTCTGTTTGCTTGGCCTTGCTAGAGCGGCCAATGCTTGGACTTCACTTGACTCACGCTCGCCTGGAGTTTCGCTGTAATCGGGCGGGATATCTTTATGCTGATATCTAACTGTTAGAATTTGTTGACATGTTAGGCTTATTTATTTGTGTTGTGGGCTTATAGGGTTGTGCTACTTATACAAATTTACTTAACAATATGTTGTTGAGCTAACAATACATTTCTCTTAAAACATCTGAATGCTATCAAAAAGTTGACAAAATTATATCCATTGGAGCATATGCCCTTTTGAACTGTTCCAGGTGCTTTGAAAGTTTGAATTTAATCATCATTTTCCCAATCTTCGTCTTCCAGTAATGGTGCAAACGTGGCAGAGTCTTTGGTGAAAGCAAAGAAAATGACCAAAAATGGTCCCAGAAATTTACATTTTGATACCACCATTGAGTGTGAAAAATCAACACTTTTCAAAAAAATGGTCTTACAAAATAATTAATATAGCACATTTTTAATGACATAAGTCTCCAGCACCATACTTAATTTTATCATAATTCATATTTATTATCAAACGTCATGTACATCTTTCATGTGTGTGTATAACTCAAAGTGTAAAAAAACAATAAAAACAACAAATATTGATGGCAAAAACTCCAGACATCTTTCATAATTGATTAATTTGCAGTGAACGGGAACATTTAAAAAATGCTCATCAGGGAGTGTGAATAGACATTTCAAAGCTTAAACTCTAGGAGCTTCTATAAGGCAGGCCCCTAGACCCCATTAAATAAGCTCGCTTTGCGACCTCAGTTCGGCTTGCCACGATAAATTCTCCATGTTGGCATCTCTGCACTTGTCTGATCAGCTTGAAATTTTGCATGCCTTGTGTTCGTCAGGGTTGCTATGTAAATCTATAAGAATAAATTGATAAATTGAACAACATGGCCAATGTCAGCTAATCAAATCGTCGGCATCAGCGTCGGTGTACGCGTCCGCATCTGTGTTAACTTTTATCTTGTTCTGCCAAACTACGGAAGGGATCAAGGTGAAATTTGATGGGGAGGTATATATGGATGGACAGATCACAGCTTTCACGTATAAGCAATCAGGCCAGCAAAATAATCGGTTCACCTCAAACTCTCCTATCTGATGTACAAGTATATATCCGCTCATTGATCAAGAAAGCCACCGTGATCACTGAGGGCCCCTCTCACCCCCTTGACCATTCCTTCGTGTTACTGCAGGCAGAAGCTACAAAGTCCCTCTGGCCCGCAAAAACATCTATAAGAAATCATTCATGTGGAAAAGAACCTTATTTTAAATTACTTTGATTGGCCATATGGCGATGCTAAAGAGAGGTACAGTATGTCTCGGGCAATAACCTCTAAACCATTGGTTGTAGAAACAAAATTGTTTTTGGTTAGATTCCGTGGGTCAAGACCAATCAATCCATGTTAGCCACACCCACTTTTGCATTTGCAGACTTTCCGCCATTCTGAATTGTTTGGGAAACCTTTAATTTTTGTCTCCTCCTAAGCAGTGAGATCAAGTCACACAAAATTTAAGGGCATGGCCTATATTGATAAAGAGCTGTAACTCCTTATTGCAATGTCCAGTCATCACCAAACTTCATCATACATCTGCAGGCCATGCAACTTCTTTACATCGAATTTGGTTTAAATCAGTTTGTAGTTGGCGCTATAGCAAACAAATGGTCATGACTCTTAAATCATTGTGTGAGCAACTTTAAATTTTGCTTCATAATGGTGAAGGTTGCCATGAAAACCAAGAAGAACAAAGAGATGGTTCAAACAAGATGGCTGACATCACCAATTAAATTCATTAGCCCGTATACTCATTTTAATTATCATCAATCATGAAACTTATTCTATTGTGAAGGATGTATAAAAGGGCAGTCTTAATGCAAATTACTTCGATTGGCTAAATGGTGGTGCTGTAGAGAGGTGCAACAAATTTGATTCCCATTGGCCAATATGTGGCACTGTAGTAAGATAAAAAATGTAAAATTGCATATTTTTTTTCAACCATTTGACTCAATGGTTCTAATTTTGCATATTGCATCTCTGGATGAGGATCAAATAGTCTCTCCAATGAGCAAAATAAATTTTTAAATATCTGTCTGCAATTTCTCAATCAGGTAACAGCTGTTTCAAAGACATGTCGGTGACTAATCAACGTGAAATTTGCAGGGCAAAGTATACCATGCACAATTATGTGCCATGAACTGCAAATTGAAAAACGTATACAATTTGTGTCCTCACTGCTTCAAAACGGATGATGACCTCATGTTGCTTGTATCCCTTAGTTATATATATATATATATATATATATATATATATATACTTTTTTTTTTTTTTTTCTAACACAAATTACAAAAGTTGCCTTCATTGTCCCAATGTTGGACCTAGGCATAAAAAGTACTACCATTTGAGAGCTTAAATAACACTTAAGTCTGAAATGAGCCAAATGAGCTGCAGTGCCCATGGCGCTATTTTTAGCTTACCGGTCCTATGGGCCGATAAGCTATTGTCTTGGTCTGTCGTCCAGAACATTTATTATCTTTTTTCTGGCCTGATGAATTTTCCTGTAAATTTGCCATAAAATACTAGTAGACCATATTTCCAGCCTTTTTTTTTGATTTTTGATTGAATCATTTTTGTCCGTTTTATGGGCCCTTGAAATTTTGGCCCCAATGTTAAAGATAGGGACTGAGAAATTTTAAAAAATTATTTCTCAAAAACTGCGTGATAAATTTTTTTCTAAATCAGGCAATCAACTTTCCTTGGTGCCTTCAATGTACAGAGCGAGCGCTACTTTGATTGAATCGACGGAAGTGAGTCTAGTGGGGGCGCTGTTCTTTATGAATATGCAAGATAGCCTGTGGAGGCCAGATGGATGCAGATAGAGAACACGTTTGTATTATCGACATTTAGGAAGTCATGTATGACCTATATTTTGGCTGTGTGAAAGTTGACCTCCGATGAGCTTGAAAGGTCTAGCTTGAGGTCAAGCAAAATGTTACAATTTTCAAAGGCTTCTAGGCTTGAAAATATACAAGATTGGGAACTTATATGTATTGAACACTCATAGGAAGTCATATATGAACTTTCATTTGGTGGCCTTGAACTTGACCTTCGGTGACATTTGAAGGTCAAACTTCGCATGGTGAAATTTCAATGACTTCTATCACCTAAACGATTACAGATAGAGCTTAGGTTTCTATTGTAGGCATATAGTAAGTCATACATTAAGTTTCATTTGGTGACCTTGAACTTGACCTTTGGTGCCTTTCAACAGCCAAACTTTACAATGAAATTTCAATTACTTATATCAGCAAAATCTTAACAGAGAGTGTAGGTTGGTGATATATAGGAAGTCATGTATGAACTTTCATTTGCTGACCTTCATATTGACCTTCGAAGGTCAAACTTGACTTAGTGGAAATTCAATGACTTCTATCACTAAAAAAAGCCACAGATAGAGCCTTAGTTTGTATCGCAGACTTAAAGGAAGTCACACATGAACTTTCATTTGGTGACTTTCAATTTGACTGTTGATGACCTTTGAAGGTCAAACGTGACATAATACAATGTCATGCATTGCCAAAACGGTCACAGATGGAGCCTAGGTTTGTATTAGAGACTTATAGAAAGTCACATCTGAAGTCCATTTGCTGACCTCAACTTGACCTTCTGTGACCTTTAAAGTTCACAATTTCACACACCGAATTTTCAATGACATGTATCACCAAAACTGCTTCAGAGCTTAGGATTGTACAAAGTATTACAGGAGGTCTTATAAATGAATGTGAACTTTTATTTAGTAACCTTGACATTGACCAATGATTCGAAGGTCAAATTTCACATGAAATTTTCATAACTTGTATCATCACTATAAGATTGCTTGCCGGTAAGCTACAGGACCCTTGGTCCTATTTTTACTGGATGTTGCAATTTATTTATGCTATTTAAGAATCTGTGTACAAACAACATTATAGGATGAACTGTGAACGAAGTTATTCACTGCTTTAAGAACTGAATAAAAGGTCAGTAACGCATGGAGTTTGTAAATGAGCATAGACAAGTAATAAACAGAGTCGTGTTGTCTAGGTAAGGAGCAACTTCTCCTTTTAATAAATATTATTCTTGATCACTTCCCGAGAAAGATCATTGGATTAATGTATTCAATACTAAATAGTGATATCTTGCCAATGTGTAAGACCTGATAACAACAGGGGTAACAAGACTACAATATGCTATTGTATGGATGGAAATCATCTGAATAATTAATTAGGCTAGAAATTAAATTTTTTCAAAATTTCATCTGCCATAGATGCTTTTGTTTTTCCCCCTGAATCAGCGTTAAAGGCAAGAGGCCTGTTTTTTGGACAGTCGGCCTGTGCCATATCTTCAGAATTTCATGAACGCATTGATGCTAACTAAACATAAATTGCCCAGTCATTCAACTGGTTACTCTTGCATTTAGAGAATCATGCCTAACATCGCCTTCTGTCGGAAGCCTAATAAAATGGTCACTGATAAATAATTGTTATTCTTCAAACAAGAAATGATAGGCTACACTTCAGGCAGCATTGCAGCTGTAATAACAATAATAATAATAATAATAATAGTAATAATCACTTGGCTTTAGCCTGTCATGACTTCTCCAAAGTGCAAACTAAAAATGGAAAATAAAGCCTATTAAATGGTCCCTTGCTCTGAATGCTGCATGCCAGAGACTAAAGGTCTGAACAGAAAACAAAAGGAAAGGCATCTATTTAAAAAAAATCAAACAAACTTATGCCTATGATCCAAAACTTTCATACTTTGCCGGGCAGATTTTCTCTTTCCGCAGCTGGTTTGACTCCCGCAGAGTTCTGATGCCGATAAAACAAGCTCACCAATAAAATAACTTTTGCTCCAGACTTCAATAGATTTTCACATAGTTGTCATGGCAGTATCTTTGTGCAAATCTTCCGTTTTCGATGGAATGCATGGAGTCAGCATTTTCTTTCCGTTTTTTTTTTTCATTTGTCCTTTCTGTGGAAAGGCCCTAACGTGATCTTGTTGTGTTGAAGTATTTCCTGGGGAGACTGATGGATAACTTTTTCCGACATATTCAGCATGATACCTCGTCCAAATTCAACGGCTTCCCCATGACCTCCAACAAAAAGCCAAATTTTGCCAAAATAGGTAACAATAGCATGTATTGTTGAATTGAATAATGTTAACCAGCTAGCAGCAGTTGTATGGGTATTACCACGTAAGAGAAGTGTGTAAGCACTTGCAATTAAAATCACACACTGTTTACATTATAATTCTATCTCTTATGTCTGTGTATCATGTATTCAATTGGACATTACTGGCCCTTTATATAGTTACTCAAACACAAAAATAAGAAATAATCAGACACGGGCAAAAGAAATCCCCCATGTGTTTAAATGACGGTCCCTCCCCATGGCAAAGCTCATGTGATGAGCAGCTGAAAAGTTTTTTGTTTTTTTTTCTCCGGAAGCCCTTGCATGGGACGGAAGACAGTGTATGATGAGTAAACGGTGATTACTATATTCATTATATTTGATAACACAATCTGCACTCCTGCTACTTTGAGCAGTAATTAAATAAATCCCGCGGTAACTGCGATTTTGTGGTCATGCAGTTATCGTCACAGCCCTACCCCCAACACTTAACCCCCTTTTCCCTTCTCTCAATTAGCATGAGTTTACAGATGCTTTATTTGGAGAACTGTTGGGAAACTGGCTGCCATTTACTTGCCCTCTTTGACACTTTTAGTGGATTTTATTGTGTACTAGTTAGAGCTCTGCTCTTGTTCTCAGAGGTTTGAGTCTGTGGTAGATAAAATAGTCTGTGAGCATCATATAACTCTTGCAAGGAAAATAATTAGATTTGATAATGAAAAGACTTGATTACTTGCTTGTGTCTCCAAATACATAAGAAATGGATTCATTTAGCTGAATGGTTAATGTCTCCCTTTATGCTTGGTGAGATGAAGGAAACTACAACCCCAATTCCGAAATAGTTGGGACGAAGTGTAAATTGTGAATAAAATCAAATTGCAAAGATTTTCAGATCACATGAGCCAATATGTTATTTACAGTAGAACACAGATAACATTTTAAATGTTGAAACTGAGGCTTTTCACATTTTTATCCACAAAATGAGCTCATTTCAAATTTTCTGGCTGCAACAGGTCTCAAAAAAGTTGGGACACACGCAAAAAAGGGCTGAAAAAGCAATTAATATATAAGAAAATCAGCTGAAAGAACATTTAGCAAGTAAATAAGTTAACTGGCATCAGGTGTATAACATGATTGGCTATAAAAGGGATGTCTTAGAGAGGCTGAGTCTCTCAGAAGTAAAGATGGCCAGAGGCTATCCAACCTGTGAAGGCTTGCGTAAAAAAAATTGTGGAATACTTTAAAAACAATGTTCCTCAATGTCAATTTGCAATGGCTTTGAAGGTCTCATCATCGACAGTGCATAACATCATCAAAAGATTCAGAGAAACTGGAAAAGGGACAAGTCCGAAGACCTTTACTGGATGCCCGTGATCTTCGGGCCCTCAGATGCCACTGCATCACTCACCTGCATGATTCTGTCATTGAAATTACTAAATGAGCCCAGGAATACTTAAAGAAACCACTGTCTGTAAACAAAGTCCGCCGTGCCATCCACAGATGCCACCTAAAGCTCCATCATGCAAAAAGAAAGGCATTGTTGAGCATGATCCAGAAGTGCCGCCGTGTTCTGTGGGCCAAGGCTCATTTAAAATGGACTGTAGCAAACTGTCCTGTGGTCAGACGAGTCCAAATTTGACATTCTTGTTGGAATTCATGGGCATTGTGTCCTCCGGGCTAAAGAGGAGAAAGACCACCCCTCCTGTTATCAGCGTTCAGTTCAAAAGCCAGCATCTCTGATGGTATGGGGATGCGTTAGTGCATATGGTGTGGGACACTTGCATGTTTTAAAAAGCATCATGAATGATGTAAGGTATATAAAGGATTTAGAGCAACATATGCTCCCCTCCAGACGACATCTATTCCAGGGAAGGCCTTGTATATTTCAGCAGGACAATGCAAAACCACATACTGCAGCTATTACAACAGCATGGCTTCAGTAGTAGAAGAGTCGTGCGGCAGGCTGAACTGGCCTGCCTGCAGTCCTGATCTTTCACCGATTGAGAACATTTAGCACATAATTAAACTAAAAGTCCGTCAAAGGAGACCCAAAACTCTCCAGCAGCTGGAAGCCTGTATTAAACATGAGTTGGATCAAATTCCAATGGCTAAACTCAAGAAACTTGTCTCCTCAATGCCCAGACGCTCCACTCTGTGTTAAAAAGAAGAGGGAATGCTACACCATGGTAAACAGGCCCCTTTCCTAACTTTTTTGAGACCAGTAGCAGCCATCAAATTTGAAATGAGCTCATTTTGTGGATAAAATTGTAAAATTTCTCAGTTTCAACATTTGCTATGTTATGTCTGTTCTATTGTGAATAAAAAACTGGCTGGTATGATTTGAAAGTCATTGCATTTTGATTTTATTCACAATTTACACTTTGTACCAACTATTTCGGAATCAGGGTTGTACTTATGTGCCCTTGTGCTTGATACATAACCAGTATTTTTACAATAAAATATTCAACTATGTAAATGGATACTACTAAAATGTGCCTATAGTTCACATTGCAATAACAGTGTAAGAGCATGTATTAAACTCCTTTATTGGAATGTAAATATGTCAGGGGCGTGACCATGGACGTGGGCATGATGAAATTCGAAACGGAGACCAAAGTTATCACCCTGATGGACGCCCCGGGACACAAAGATTTCATCCCCAACATGATCACTGGTGCTGCCCAGGTACATGGCCTCGAATAAACCAGTTACCCCCTGTCGTTTTGATTGTCACAATCCCTTAATATGCTCAGGTACATAATCTCAAACACCATCGGATTGTCAAAATCTGCTGAGCTGAAAACCTTCAGTTTTATTCAATTACATATTATGCCCTGGTAAAAACCCTCATCCAACATCAGGTTCTGACTAGCTGTTTCATAATTTCACTTGATCTGCATGGGTGCAGCCTCAAACACTATCCAGATCAAGCTTCTCTGTGCGTTCATCCTATCTGCACAGGTGTATTGCCTCAAGTGACATCAGATTTATACTTCTTTGCTATTCACTCATTTAGTCTGGACAGGTATATTGCCTCCAACAACAACAGCTCTGACCTGCTATTCCATGTAATCTCATCTTCACAGGTTTGTAGCCACTCAGACGTGTGATATTGTTCAGTCTTTTGATTTGCACAGGTTCACAGCCACAAACACACTTACTCAGCAGGTCAGGCTCCAATACGAGGTGAAGCAGAAATCTCCTTTGAAGGCACGTATGACAGCAGCCTTTTCCTTCTACCCCCTCTTGCAGGCCGATGTGGCCGTGCTGGTGGTGGATGCCAGCCGGGGCGAGTTTGAGGCTGGATTTGAATCGGGGGGGCAGACGAGGGAGCATGCGCTGCTTGTGCGATCTCTCGGGGTCACGCAGCTTGCCGTTGCTGTCAACAAGATGGACCAGGTGAGCTTCGTCAGCATCGCTGCTGTATTCACATCAAGCCAGGATGAAGTGCCTTCCTCCAAACACTACATTTTGGTTCTTCCTACCACTTTTTCCATCTCCTTTGTATATTCTGCCCGTCTCTCTGTCTCTCCTACTCTATCTTCCTCCCCCATCTCTGCCTTCTACCTCTTTCTTGTTTGATGTCTGTTTCTCACAGGTGAACTGGCAACAGGAGCGCTTCCAGGAAATCCTTACTAAACTTGGCCATTTCCTGAAACAAGCCGGGTTTAAGGTAATGCAAGTGTTTTTGATTGCCACCTTCCCAACACCGCGTAAATGCCCCCAAAAAGACCAAAATATATTCCCACTAGAGTGCATTTGCCACTGTTGTGACTTGAGCCGATGTCAGTGATTGTGAGCAGTTTGTTATGGCATTTTGAGAGCGCCGTAATGTTGCCCAATGAAGGCATGGTGGTGTGTTTTTGCATATGTTACCAGGACTCTGATGTTTCCTACATACCCACAAGTGGCCTGTCAGGAGAGAATCTGTCCACTCGGAGTGCCATACCTATGCTTACCTCCTGGTATTGTGGCCCCTGCCTGCTGGAACAGATTGGTGAGCTCCAGAGTTGCATCACTATGGTGGAGTTTGCGTCATGGTATTTTAACTTTACTGTGAAATTACCATGGGCTCAGGGTGTATTATGTCACCCGGGAGGGGGAAGGGGGAACATATTGTTTTTGTCCGGTTTCCCATGAGGATGCGCATCTGCGTTCCCACTATTTCCGGACCATGGCTCAAAAACAGTTTGATATATTTACATGAAAATTTGCTCACAATTCAGTACTCAAAAAGTCAATTTTGTCGTAATTAGCCATAATGCCAATCTTCCGACTTCGTCATTTGTGACGAGTTTTGCGGCCAATGACCGACGGCACTATATACAGTGTTGTAGTGCTATTTTAAGAAGTGGCGCCCCGCCCCAAGAAAGCACCCTGAACAACACAAACAAATCTAATCGATTGTGTCTCTTCTGTATATGTATGCATTTTAAATAAGGTTTATATGTCACATTTAATCTGTTTTATAATTTAAAATAAATGCGAGGCACAAAATTATATTTAAAAATATTTAATTATTTGGTAGAACAACTTCTTGCCCTTCCGGCTGTCTTTAAACCTTGTGGCTTTTTACTGGACGAAGCAAATATGAACATAATTGTCGTAAATCTACAGTATCTACGAAAATGATATGTCCGTAAAGTGGCACTTTGAAAGCATACAATATAGCACAATATTTAATTAGACCTAAATAAATCCAAGAAGAATAACAATGAAAAAAAAAAAAAAGTAATGAATCCCGGTCATGTAAAACTGGCTACCAAAAGCAATATGAACATGCAGTGGACAATAATTAATGACAGAGACGCGTCCATAAACTGTTACTTTGAAAGCATAAACTGACATGATAATTCTATGTTGCAGGATAATGCCACGAACAGCTGTTCTGTGAAACTCATTACGTTACTTTGAAAATTTTATGTGCATTATCTTCATTCTAACGTTGCTCATTCTCATCCTATCATCAGCTTACAAACATATAACCAATGAGTTTCAGATTAAGTTAGTCGCCCTCACCCGACTGCCAGCCCCATTCAGTACATTTACGGTAGCTGACAATAAAAAGGTGAGAAATTGATTATGGATTATGATGAGAAATTAGCTCATGGATTCAGCGCACTGAGAGTTGTGATTTAAGCCATCACGTCAATAATGACGGGTCAACATATTTTATTTATAATTTTTCGTCTAGGGCACAAACCGCTGGGGTTATCATCCAGAAAATATAGCCATGCTCTAACATCGCAGAGCCTCTTGGTGTAAGCTAACATTAATGTTTGGCAAACAGCAATAACTGAAGCTGGCTGTAACTAACGCCAATGTATCTTATTAAGTCAATGTCAATGTATCATACTAAAGGCAACAACTCTTGAGAATGGATTACTTCATTGTCACGTGCCTATTTTGGTTGCTAACCGCATTACCCTCTTTAAATCTAACTTTGAAAAATCATGGTGATCAAAGTATAATAACAAAATAACTTGGCTAGCTTGCTACCTATCTCATGCATCGCGTCAGTCATGCTCGTCTGCAAGCAACAGAATGCTCAGTTCGCTTAACGGTCTGAAAGTAGGCAAAAAATATGGTCTAATAAAAACTGTCATAGTGGGTCTGGGTTGTTGACTGCAACCTTAGCTACTTTAGTAGCCCTCTTGGGAACGTTGTGACCCATACTTGACCTAGCAGAAGGCGAGAAAAAGGAACTCAAAGGGAGCTGTCTTGACATTGTGTCTGCAGTGTGCAAGTGCGCTACAGATCTGCCAAAGTGAGTCGCTCAGTGGAAGCGTAAAATGGTAATCTCGCATACCATCACACGTGCCAGCAGACAGGGGAGGGGATACACACCTGAACTACAAGTGACATCATCGATGGCCAAGACTGAATGGGCCGTTCTGCATTGTCCATAGCAATGCTATCCAGAGCAGTAATCGGCGGCACCAACAAGTGGAAAACACGACGCATTTGTTAGATTCCGTCTGCTTTTGGCACTGTCTGAGAGATGGTTGTTTAAAATTGGACTGAGAGAATTATTGCTGTTGAAAAGTGTTTTTTTAGCCACGAAATTGCACCCCGGCGATTGCATTCATACGCCAAGTCTTGGCTTCCAATCGCAAAATGCGAATAAACAAGCTACTTTTTGAGTATTGCATTTGCATCAAGTCGTGCCGATGTGCCTTTTGCTATTTTGAGGTTATTAACTTTGCTGGTTTCTTCATAAATGTCTGTGAACATCAATTAGGGGTGGCTGTATTAGTGGGGGGAGACGTTTGTTTTTTTGCCTTAGAAACAGTCTCTAGTTTCAGTGTGGAGGTAACATGGCTTTAGTGTGGCTTCAAGGTGGAGTTAGTGTGGCTTAAGTGTGACTCCAGTACAGAGTTAGTGCGGCTTCACTGTGACTTAAGTTTGGAGATGGGGTGGCTTCTGTTTGGAGCTGGTGTAGCTTCAATAAGGGTCCAGGGTCCAGGGTGCAGTTTTCGTGGATCTTTTGTGACACAAGTTTGAAGTTTGTATGGCCTCAGTGTAGGTTCACGGTGGAGTTGGCGTAGAGCTTTTCCGACTCCAATGTTGATTTAGCGTGACTCTGTTGAGGCTTCGTGGAGGTGTTGGCGTAGAGATGTTGGGGCTTCATTGCTGACTTATAGTGTGGCTTCAGGGTGGATTTAGCGCAAATTCATTGTGACTGCAGTGTGAAGATAGTATGGCTACAGTATGGAGTTAGCATGACCACAGTGTGATGTTGGCATGGCTTCGGTGTGGAGTCCCTGTGGCTTCAGAGATGCTTTAGTGTGACTACATCGGGGAGATAGCATGGCTTCAGTGTGGAGAGATCATGGTTTCATCCAACAGCTGGTGTGGCTTTATTGTGGAGTTAGCGTGGCTTCGGTGGGGCTTCAGCATGGAGTAAGCATAGTTTCAGTGTGGCCTCAGTGAGGCTCTAATATGTAATGACATCAGATAAGTGCGTGGGAATAGCCAGCTGTTCCTTCATGCTGCTGAAACTGAGAAATGTTTCTAAATTTCTTGCCGGGACATTGTTTCACTGGAGATAAGCCATCTACTTTGTTGTTCATCCATCATCCAAATGCAGTAGAGAGTGCGTAAGCATTGCGAATTGCTGACCGAAACCTCCGTGTGATTACGATTTATCTGTCCTTAATTGCTCTTTTTGCTGATGTTATGGCCCCAATTTGTTAGGGCGTCAATTTGTTATGACATCACGGACAGCAAGGGATGACAGACAAAATTCTTAAACTTCAACAGATTTAATTAAACACTTAGAACTAATCTACGATCTACCCTACTGACCAAGATTGAAATAAAAAAGACATATTTACAGTCCCCTGGTAATTGAGATGGGCTGCTGTGTTGCGATGTCCTGGGACAGGAAAATGCTCCAACACAGGCAAAAATCCACAAAAAGAGCTTCACAGGTCTTGAAAAGAGTGACAGGTCTGGTCAAATGTATCCTTCCACAATTTCTCCTTGCAATTTCTCCTACTCCCTTTCACTCTCTCAATTTTTCTCCTTATATACTCTTTTCCAGCCCCCTCTGAGGCATGCCCAGGACATGCCCCAAACCTAGCTCCAGACTGGGCTTAACAAAAAAAAAAAAAGTCAATACTGCCATCTAGTGGCTTTTTTTTTTTTCTTCCCACATTACACTGAGAAGATGAATCATTATGATTGGAATTTAGATATCTACATACTCTTCCTGGGCTTTTGTTAGCTTTTCACTCCTTTATTTTGCATTCTAATATATTCAATATTGTATAACTTCAATGTAAACTCCTGTTCAGTTTGTGTAAAACTATGGTGTTTTACTGTCTTTTGAAGTTGCATATATTAAAATGAATATGATATCTGAGACAATAAATGTACACCACAAATAAAGCAATGCGCGGAGTCACAACATAAATAAGTTCAAAAAAGACTTGCCAACACAGTGTTCCAAAATATAAATAATATTGCTTTGCCATGTGTGCAGCTGGTGTGTTCTGATGAAGTCTGGTGTGATTGAAACATTCACCATTGATAAAGTAGAATAACCACCATTATTATCCCCCGCCACAAAGTGGATCGTCCGTCCGTCCGTCTGTCCATCCGGGTTCAATGGGGACAAGTTTTCTCGGAAACTATTACACCTACGTGGATGAAATTTTGTACGTGACCAGTACTGATGACCCTACTGAATGAGTTCGACAGTTGATTCCGAGAAATTTATTTTTACAGAGTTATGGCCCTTGACTCTGTTCGTGGACTTAAGTGTATGGGTGTTGCAATGGGGACAAGTTCTCTCGGCAAATATTGCACCTACGTGGATGAAATTCTGTGGGTGACCAGTACTAATGATCCTATTGAATGAGTTCAACAGTTAATTCCGAGAAATTTATTTTTACAGAGTTATGGTCCTTGTTTCTGTTCGTCGACTTGGTGTATGGGATTTGCAATGGGGACAAGTTTTCTGGGCAACTATTTCACCTTCATGGGTGAAATTTTGTGTGTGGCCAGTACTAATGACCCTATTGCATGAGTTTGACAATTGACTCAGAGAAATTTATGTAGCATCCATCCCTACTGTGTGCCTATAAGCGCCATGGGAGGGAATAGGCAAGAAGGTTGGAGCTATAGGTTCGTGTACAAAACAAGCCTGGTGCATGAGCTACGTTGTATAACCCTGAAATACCTCAACTTATAATTTATTGGCATATAATTACTAAACCAGACAACTTCTTTTCAGTAAATATAATGTATTGCTTCAAGGGGTATAGTTTAGTCAGCCAAAGTTATCAACAAAAATTGCATTCAATGAAACCCAATATGAAAACCACATTGATTTAAAATAAAATGCTAAACCCCTTCAGAGGATGTAATCTGAACATAAAACAATGGCGAAACTTTACAGAACACTGTATTCTCTGCAACACTTTTAGTCAATGTAATTACGTCCAAAATGACAGTTTGTGGTGTTCAATTACATTACTTGCTCAGCATCAATTTCCATTTTGTACAGACTTAACAAGGCAATATACTCGTATTTTACTACTGAGATTGTATAAGGGCTATCTCTAACAAAGCAATCAACACCTTCTTCGGAATTTGACCATTTCTTAGCAAGTAGTCCCTGAACACCTAAACATAGCAAAAACCCTCCAAAAAGTGAATCAAACGTCACTTCCAAAAATAAATGAAATGGGCCCACATGCACACATACATTCAGACCAACTCAGACCAAAACAATAAACCGGTGCAGGCCTGGACGTGGCTGGCGTGCGTTGTGGCCAAAACATAAACGTTTCTTCACTCTGACTGAGCAATGCAATCAATACGTGTCCAGCTTACTGTTCTGTGGTTGCGGCTAGCGGGAATAGCAACGGGAATGGGTAGCGTCTCCGATTTATTTCAAACCATGGCAACATCTGAAACTCCGCGAATGGATTCCTAAATCGAAGAAACCACCAAGCTGTCCGATTGCCGGGGGGGTCTATCTCACCTCGTCCTTGAGTGCAGTTCCGCCAGTTCCCACGAGACCGAAGGCTGAGACACCATATTAACCGCTCCCCGTTCGCTGTAGCTTCTCCCCAGCTATTCTATTAGCTGAATGGAATATCAATATCAGAGTTCGCCGACTATAATAATGCATACGGGTTTCGAACCCCTGCTTGTTAGCTAAGTTGAAAATACTTGAGTGCACTGGTTCATATGTCCAAAATGCGATTTATTGTTCGCGATAATATAGAAAAACCCAACTCAAAAAAAAAAACCACTCTCCTCACTTCCGAGCACGCACCGCTTTTTTCTTTCTTCTTCTCCTCTTCCCCTTCGTAGGCATTGTAATGGCACGCAAACAATAAGTTTGCAAACAGTGCCTCTTGGAGCCTATGTGGGTTTCACATAAACTACAACATTCATAATGCATCTAAATAAATACAGGATAGTGAAATATTCATCTTCTTGTATTGTGAACCTGCATCTACAGCTCACACATAGGTTTTCTTTTTTTTTTTCTAATGTACATTCTTTAGTTGTTTGTAAAGTTGACTCATATTGTAATGTTGGTTCTAGGTAATAAAAGGATAATTACCTGGGCTACACTTATTTTTACAGAGTTATGGCCCTTGACTCTGAACTTGGTGTATGGGTGTTTAATGGGGACAAGTTTTCTGGCAACGTGGATGAAATTTTGTGTGTGGCTAGTGACCCTATTGAATGAATTCGACAATTGATTCCGAGAAATTTATTTTTACAGAGTTATGGTCCTTGTTTCTGTTCGTCGACTTGGTGTATGGGATTTCCAATGGGGACAGGTTTTCTCGGCAACTATTCCTTCATTTTATTATCTCCTTGCATAACTTTCAGTGGATAATGTCATTGCTCTGTGTTTTGTTTTTTTTTTTGTATGAATTGGGAATCTCCCGTGACCATTCTTACCGTGGTGGGGGATATTGGTGACAAAATTGCCTTGTTATGAACGTTTTACTGCTTCGCATGAGTTTGTGACTCTTCTGAGTGACATGACAGCCACATAGATGTAAATGCAGTAAAGACACTTGATGTCTGTCTCTCATCTATTGGCTTTCTCAGAGCTGCATAACTTTGGATTAGAGCAAAATTAATACAAGTATGCTAGTGTCCATTTTAAATTTGTGAATAGGAGCCTTTCGCGGCATTTGCATCTGCTTTTAATGTGCAGCACTGTGCTAAATGTGAATTTATGTATCAAAAAACTTCAAATAAAAAAGCCTCCAAATGAGTTCAGTTCTCTTCCACCAGATGCGTTCAAACCACCACAGAGGTCAGTGGATAAGCCCTTCCGCTTCTGTGTCTCGGATGTCTTCAAAGGTAGGCTGAGTTGAAGGGGAGTGTCCCTGTTCTCATCTACATGACGGTTCATAACTGTTTGGACAGTGACACAATTTTTGATTTTTGTCCCTAGACTCTTGCGAGTTGGGTTTGCTAACAGTTAGTGTGAATAATGAAATTGTTCATTCAAGCGGTTCTGTTTCTCTGGATAAGGTTCTGCTATAGCGATTACCCTATTTGTTACCCTCCTGTGCAGATCAGGGTTCGGGGTTCTGCGTGACGGGGAAGATTGAGGCAGGCTACATCCAGACTGGAGATCGAGTATTGGCCATGCCCCCCAATGAAGTTTGCACCATCAAAAGTAAAGTATAATCCTGCAGTTGCAATGCTTATACTGCTGTTTCAACCCTCACCTCCCAGTTTCCACCCTCATCTCCCAGTCTCAACCCTCACCCCCCAGTCTAAACACTCACCCTCCTGTCTAAACACTTACCCCCCAGTGCAAACACTAGCCCTCCAGTCTCAACACTTACCTTGCGGTCTCAGCACTAACCCTGCAGTCTCAACACTCATCTCGCAGTCTAAACACTCATCCCCCTGTCTCAATCCGCACCCACCAGTCTAGAGACTTACTCCATCATCTAACCACTCACCCTCCAGTCTCAACACTCACCCCAGTTTCAACGCTCACCCCACTGTCTCAACCTTCACCTCCCCGTCTCAACTTTCACCCTACAGTGTCAACACTCACCCGCTGTCTCAACACTAACCTTGCAGTCTCATCACTCACCCTGTTGTCTCAACACTAATTCTGCAGTGTCAACACTCACCCCGCTGTCTCAGCACTGACCCCGAAGTCTTATCACTCATCCTGCAGTTTCAACACTCATTCGGCTGCTCAGTGATCTAATTCTGTGGCCCTAGTTAAACAATCTCTGTCATTTAAAAATGGTAAGAATTCCTGAAGGCATGTCTTTCCTGAATTTTTTTTTCCCACTCTGCCTGGAGGTTTCTGCCTTCTTGCTTGGTCCCATACTCATTTTTAGGTAGATATTTTGAAGGCTTAATTTGGGGTATGAAGTTAATGAGGCCTGGTTGCATGCTGTTGACTTTTCGGACCGTCCTTGAACTACTGAGTTGCACTGTAATAATAATAATAATAATAATAATAATAATAATAAATGTATTTATATAGCACTTTTCTAAAACAAGTTACAAAGTGCTTTACAATTAAAAACAGAAACAATAAACAAGAAAGCAGGCAGAGACAAAAATAAGGCAATAAAATTAGTGAGGCAGTAATAAAAACAATACATGGAATTCTCAGAGCAGGGTAAAAAAAAAAAAAAAAAAATTAATTAATTAAGAAATAATATAAAAATAAACGGTTAAGAAAAAGCCAAACGATAAAAATGAGTTTTATAAGAGATTTAAAAGAGGAAACAGAGTTTGCTTGCTGGACATCTTCAGGCAGGGAGTTCCACAGACGAGGGGCTCGAACTGCAAAGGCGCTATCACCTTCTGAGACCAGACAGATTTGGGGACCACTAGTAGGGCCCTGCTAGAAGATCACAGGCAGCGCTCTGGCTCATAAAGAGTTAGCAGCTCACGGATATAAGCTGGGGCCTGGCCATTTAATGCTTTAAAAAACAGCAGTAAAATTTTAAAATCAATTCTAAACCTAACTGGCAACCAGTGAAGGGCAGCAAGGACAGGTGTAATATGGTCACTCCTCTTAGTATGGGTTAAAAGCCTGGCAGCAGCATTTTGAATTAATTGTAGTCTATGAATACTGCGTTTACTAATACCGGAATATAGTGCATTGCAATAGTCAAGTCTGGAAGAGATAAAAGCATGGATGACCTTCTCTAAGTCAGAGGGAGAGAGAAATGACCTAATTTTAGTTAGTTGTCTCAGCTGAGCGAAACAAGACTGAGTAACTTTGGTCACCTGAGCATCAAAAGAGAGGTCTGAGTCAAAAATGACACCAAGGTTGCGGGCCTTTATACAAAGATAAAAACTGTAGAGTACGCAAGCCAAGTGTGGCTTGAGTTAGTGGTTTAGCAGAATCTAGCAGAATCCTCTTGGAGGAAGAGGGATGGAAATGGAAGAAACCAAAATTTAAAATTTAGTTGATGTATTTGTTTTAAATGACAAAATCTACCAGCACGGCCTTCGTGATTGACTGGTTTATTGTAGTTTACATTTTGGGGAAAACTGCTACAGAGGACAAAAGTAGAAAAGTAGAAAACCTATGCGCCATTTATAATGAGAACCCTGTTTTGTAATATTCAATTCAATTCAATTTTATTTGTACAGGACTTTTAACAGAATACTTAATCACAAAGTGCTTTACAAGTGCCATTCTAATAACAAGAGATCCCTGTGGAGCATGCCAGCGGTGATGGTAGCAAGGAGAAACTGGCTTATTGTAACTCAGACAGAGGTTCAAAGACCTTGATTCAAGATGAGGGTTTCAATGGCCGAATCCTTGAGATTTCAAGTCTTCAGTGGCATTTTGAAAAATCAAGAACTGGAATTTTTGGGGTGGCCTATTATTGACCAGTATACCGGGTGTGCCTGGGCTGACTATACCTGATTTTAATGGGTCAGGATCAGGCTCCACATGTCTGACGGGCCAATTTTGACCAAGGCCATGAAAATGACAATGATATGGTGAAAATGACTGAAATGCACTCAGACCAGTGATACACAACCTTGATCACGTGATTAAACCCTACGAAGTCAACCTTGGAATAATTTTACAGAATATTAAAAGGATAAAACTGTTGTCTACATTTTTGTTCAGTGTATTCTTCATGCAACGTGTATTACACCATTTGAGACTTAAAGTAAAAGAGAACCTTCGTCTGCATTGAACTGCAAATGACTAAACTGCCCATTTGGTGTAACAAAGTATGTTTATGGTAGTTTTAAGACAAACAGCTGAGTTGAATCATAAATACTTAATCTTCCAGATCGCAACACTCACAGAATCCGCCATTTTCCTGTCAAGAGCGACATCAAACATCCGATAACTCTTTTACGGAAAGATGGAAAAAAAAAAGCTATCGCTGACCCCAACTGACTGCTTTTCCTTGAGCGTTTTGACTCCCAACAGCCAAACACTCCAGTGAGTTCACAATCTGGGAAGAATTCTATCCACCAATACAAAAAATGCTCTACATACAATCAAACAAACAGGATTGGAGTGTCACATATTCTCTTTCAAAATAATCTAACAATGACGTCAGCCAGATCACTCGTGCATAATTTTTTGAAAAGAAAATAATGAGAGAAAAAACTGGTGTTACAGGACTCTTCATCCCTGAGGACTATTATAAGGGTTAAGGTGAGGGTTAGGGTTGGGGATAATTTTATAATCCAGGAAGAGGGCAGAGCAGTATTGGGGATGAACTATACAGTGACGAAGAATCTGCGGAGGAAAAGTCCAGAGACAAAGGGCCCTATCTTACGCCAGAGTCCCTAAACCCGTTATTTGGGGATTTAGCATTGCGTAAGAGGCGTTCCCCCGCAAAAGTTGCTATCTTGCACACCTGCCTATATCCCAGAAACACCAGCGCTACCCGTTATATTATGCATAGGCGTGGTTTGGGCGTTACGCCAGTTAAACCAATCAGTGTGCCAGGTGCCATTGCCTTTAGGAGCAGGCTGCGCTATCCCAAATCCTCAAACTGAAACCCGTGATGGAGAGAGGAAGGTCGCCACGTTTCTCCGTAGACGAAGTTAAATTGCTCGTGCATGAGGTCAAATCCAGACATGGGGAGGATCTGTTATTGTTAAGTTAATCATGAATTGTGTTATTTTATAATAATTATTATTATTTGACATTGACATATTGTTTAATGTTTGGTATGTAATAAAAAAAAAATCAAGCCTACGCCTTTTGTGATGGAAACTTCAAAAAAAAAAAAAAAAAATGCGTTTCGCCATGCACTTCCAACTCCCTCTCCTGTCTGAAATGAAACATAGAACAAAATCCCATTTTAGAAAAATAAAATTAGGTATATGCACTGGCACTCAGCGAAGTAACTTTTTTCCAGCGAGAGCGGCATTTCGGAACTCTTCAGCGAATGAAGGTAATTCTGGTGACAAGCACGTGGTTTCGTTTGTTTACATTTTCCAATCAGACAGCTGTCTATTTTTTACAGCAAGTTGCGTGACCGCGCTGCAAAAACAGGTGTGCGTACTTGTCGCCGAAATTACCTTCATTCGCAAAAGAGTTCTGAAATGCCGCTCTCGCTGGAAAAAAAAATTACCGTTGCTGAGTGCCAGTGTGTAGACCTATTTGTAATTAAATGATTTCTCTGTACCATGTAGCCAATTATTTTGTCGCTGTTAGGTCGCATGGGGGAGAGAAGCCGTGTGTTCAATTGCCACTTGATTATTCTTGAATTGGAAAACGTGTTAATAAAAGAAAACCATCTAGAATTAGCCAGGGCTAATTGTAGTCAATAAAGGGATGGATATTTTCCCCCAAATTTTCAGGTCTAGCGCCGGCCCTGATATTATATATAATATATATCATTAATATATATTATATATAATAATTATATACTATTATAAAAGCGGAAAAAATGATTGATACAAAATACAAACAATATAGACTTACCTGAAAGGCCCAGGTAGCTGGTGAGCTGGCGGTACACGCGTTCTGGGCGTCTTCAATTATTTACCTGGCGATCAAGGCGATTTAGTACTATCTCTACCATTTTCTCAGGGGTTCAACTGAGGTTAAAGCAAGGTGGCTTTTTATAGGCGAGTTAATTCGGGGAGTGGAACCGCATGTGCACGTTCACATGTGTCCAAGTGGACGCGCAATGCAGCCGCTTGGGCGCGCTCTTGTAAAAGCCCAAATGGGTAGTAGGTGGTTTGAGGACCAGCTATACGCTTTCCCTAACGTTTGTGGTCAAGATAGCAATTATAGGGAAAGCGCATAAACACGCCCACAGGCACACCTCTAGGCGCAAATAAGGGAGTCGGCATAATGCATAGCGGGTAGTGTGGCCGCAAGATACCGTTTAGGGATAGTGGAAGCTGCTAAATGCATAATTCACGGGTAGCGGGTAGTGGCAACGGGTAGGGCAGTGTGAAAGATAGAGCCCAAAGAGTCCGAGGACAAAAGTTCCGGGGACAGAGAGTCCTAGAGCCAAATCCGGAACACAAACGAATCCCTTGTTGCTTGACAACCAACACAGAAAGAGGAGGACATTAGCTCACACATTATCCAATTAAAGCTGACAAAACAGCTCAGAATGAGTAGGTATGTAGTACAAAATGAGGTAAGCCTATACAAACTTTGGTTAAGCCAAATTGTTTTTAATTTTAAGAACCAGTTCTTCTGAGCAGTTGTAGGGCGCCACCTCCTCTTCAGGATTCTACATACAGTTCTGTATTCTTGATGCAAACTCAATTATGGCATCATTTAAATCCCTTTGTCTATGGTTAGTACTCAGCTGTGGAAAGGATTTAAATGATGGAAGGAGTCTCGTCACCTCTCGGTATGTTCAGGGCAAGGCTAGAAACCACTTCTGAATGCACATGATCGCTGATCCCCCAGATGTCACTGTCTTAACTACTGTCATGCAACTGTGATGGATATGGGCTTAGGAAAAAAACTGTTGTTTACCTTCATCAGTCAACACCGCTCACTGCTGTGTCCACAGATGCAAGTTAAAGCTTGACTATGCAAATCTGAAGCCATGCATCAACATTTTAAGAGGTGCGGCCAGGTTTTCTTCACTCCAGTGTTAGTCTAAGATGGACTTTAACACGTTTAGTAGTCTGAGTTGTCAATATTTCCGTTGGTTCTTTGAAAGAACTGCGGGCATTTTCTCTGGAACAAAGACATCAAGGAAAAACCAAACTGTTATTAGCGTTAAATCCAGAAGCAAGGGTCTGTCATGGTATGGGTGTGTGACA
Organism: Gymnothorax javanicus; assembly: GCA_029692085.1. Classification (NCBI taxonomy): domain Eukaryota; kingdom Metazoa; phylum Chordata; class Actinopteri; order Anguilliformes; family Muraenidae; genus Gymnothorax; species Gymnothorax javanicus. The sequence goes on from CM056198.1 coordinate 90,251,668, forward strand.
GTGCTCATGGCATTGGAGACCTGCACATTTGCTGGGGCACCAATAAAGCAGAAAGATAAGAGCAGATTTTGGAGCTGCCAGCTTGACTCTGTCTGTTCTAGAAACGTCCGTGCAGTTTCAAGATGCAAGATGATGTAACACCATGCTCTTCAAGAATTACAAGTGCTACATAAACAATGGGTACTAGATAGACCTGCCTTTGGTCCTGATCTGTCTCCGATTGAGAATTGTGTGGCATTATGAAGTGAATGATATGGCAACAAAGGCCCTGAACTATTGTCCAGCAGAAGACCTGCATAGTTGAGGGATGGGGGAAATTCCACCTACAGGAGTGGACTAATTGGTGTCTTTAGTGACCAAATGCTCAATGAGTGCAATTAAAAGACATGGTGATGTTACACAGTGGTGAACAGTTGACCAGCCAACTTTTTTGACTTTGATGCAGTCATCAAACATTGTAATTCGCAATTAAATTTGCATGTAAGAACATCAAATATTTTAGTTTAACTGGTTTCAATGCAAAAGATAGTCATCGGTCCTTTTTCATTTTGTTTGCATTTTCCATGATGGAATGGCAAAGTGGCATGTTCACAGAAGGCGGAAGTTGTTTCTGTTGGGGAAGGTCATGGCTGATAAATTTTTGGAGTGCTTCGAATACACCACCCTGCATAATTTTTGCTGAATAAAATCCAATACTTTTTTTTTTTTTTTTTTTTTTTTTAACCCACTTGGCCGACAGGCCCAATCGGGCTTATGCTGTGCTTTGGGTCATTAGTGGTGGTCTGTCGTGCGTGCGTGCGTCCACAATAGTCGTTTCAGCGCGATACAGCTTTCAGTTTTCCACGGATCTCATATTTTATATGCATGTATATGGGCCCAAGATCTTGCCCGAGTTCGATTTTGGGCGTGCTGCGTTTCTCTGTTTGGCCACCAGGCAGCTTTTTCTGCGAAACTTCAAACCGATCTAGCTCCCTTATTCTACGAGCTAAGATGCTCAAATTTTTACTGTAGGTTGTTCTACCAAGGGTTCATCAGACATATATAATGGGTTTTTGATTTGACCTAATTTTAAAGGTTATATAGGTCAAAGGTCATAAAATGTGCCAATTTCGTTTCAGCGCCACAGCGCTCTCAGTTCTCAACGGATCCTTTTCCTATTTTATATGCTTTATATGGGCCCAAGATCTAGCCCGAGTTCAATTTTGGTCATGCAGTGATTCTTGGTTTGGCCACCAGGTGGCTTTTTCTACAAAAATTCAAACAGCTCTAGCTCCCTTATTTTACAAGCTATGGTGCTCAAATTTTTACTGTAGGTTGTTCTGCCAAGGGTTCATTATATATATAATGGGTTTTCGATTTGACCCAAATTTCAAGGTTATGTAGGTCAAAGGTCGTTAAATGCACAGATTTTCTTTCAGTGCAATAGTGCCTTCACTTTTCAACGGATCCTTTTCATATTTTATACGCATGTATATGGGCCCAAGATCTAGCCCCAGTTCTATTTTGGGCGTGCTGCGATTCTCTGTTTGGCCACCAGGGGGCTTTTTCTGCAAAACTTCAAACAGCTCTAGCTCCCTTATTCTACGAGCTAAGATGCTCAAATTTTTGCCCACTTGGCCAAAAGGCCCAAGGGGCTTATGCTATGCTTGGGGTTTTAGTAGTGGTCTGTCGTGCATCCGTGCGTGTGTGTGTAAACTTTTGGCTTGTCTGCGCTCTAGCGTCTTCAGTTTTTCACCAATCCTTTTCATATTTCATATGTGTATATAGCGTCATAAGGTCTAGACCACGTTCGATTTTGAGCCCAATTGGACCGATAATTTCGCCAATAGGGGGTGTTCCATTTTGGCCACGTTTGGCCAAGCGGGCGCAGTGGCTTTGCCGCTATTTTTTTTTTTTTTTTTTTTTACTAATTTTGGGGTGCTGATTCCAAAGATAGCATCTATTTTCTCCAGCAAGTCACATTTTTTCACAATGCATGATATGCATGTCATAGCATTGTCACTTTGGACAACCACTTGTAAGGTCAGGAGGTCTTAATCAACAGAAAGACTGCCACAAAGACATGATTTCCATCTCCCTCTGAGCCAGGTGAGAACGAACTATTTGTTCAATTCTCAGCTGATTTCCACATGTATGAATGATTCTAAAGACATTATTTTATTCTAGGGCTGGGACTTTAACGCGTTAATTTCAATTAATTAATAAAAAAATAAATAAAAGGTTAAAAAATAACGCATTTTATCGCACCTTTCTCAGTTCCCTAATTTCTTGCACACCGGTAACACTGATGCACACACTTCAGCCCGCTGGGTGGCGGTAATTCACCTAAAGTCTTAAAATGTGAATGTAGTAGACAGATGAAAAATGCACAGATAAATATAGATGAAAATAAACATTTTTGTCGTTTAAGTTCACGTATATGTCTATTCATTGATTCAGTTGTCAATCAAAATTTATTTGAATGGAAAACTTTGCTTATTGTGTCAAATACGGCTATTTGATAAAAATTAATCAAGATTAATTAATTACAAAGCCTCTAATTAATTAGATTAATTTTTTTAATAGCGTCCCACCACTATTTTGTTCATAATCCTGATTTCAGGCTGAGGAATATGACCACTGACATCAGAAAATGCAAACATGATCCAGACATTTTTCTGTGGGTGTTTAAATGCACCCGAACAGCGACAGAAATTTACAGAACTCTTACTCACTTTAAAGCTATATATGATATAATGAGGAAAATATTCATTCTTATTTTGTGAAAAAGGTGTACATTTTTTACTTTTTACTTGCATTTTTTAACTTTTTGGGAAATCAACAGATTTTTTTTTCCAACATGTCAGGTGGTGATATGCATCTCAGACTTTTGATCAGATTATTATGAATTCAAAAGCATTACATAAGTTGCCTCCTGAGAGGCTTCAATATCACACGTAAAATATCAGTGTATTGAAGGTGCATGCTGTCTTGTTTTGAAGAGCAAAATGTTGACTTGCATTACTTTATCTGCACTGCTCCTGTCAAGACTTAAATCAGTGCTTCTCCTTTTTGTTCCTGTGGGCCCATGAATTGTTGGCTTTTGTTGCTGTCTCATTTCCAGACTAAGAATTTAGGCTGGTTCTTGAGTTATGCTTGTCATGAGATTGTTGGACTGAAAGTCAAGATACTCAGTTCTCTGCCATAACACCGCTTGAAAATGAATCAATACCCAATATGAGCTGTGAAGACTAAGTTGAGAAATAGTCAGGACTTCAAATAAATGTAAGTGAAGTGCAGTAATGCATTCAAGTGCAAAAATGAATTGCTCCGCTACATTAATTGTGAAAGACGGTGGGAGCATATGAAGAGTTTGTTTCCAAAAATCAACATAACCATTTTGCTCATTTTGAGTAAATCAGCTTTTTTGTATGTTGGTGCCTATTGCATTTCATAGAAAAACACAAACTTTGACCATGAAAATATATGCCTTACAGTATGAATTTCTAAAAAAGGATTTTTGCACCATGTGTAAGAAGCACAGGGCTATCGCTTCATGGTATTATCTCACTTTTTGTAATTTTGGCACTTATTGTGTTTTGGAAACAAACTCTTCATATATACTGCTCGCCTGTCCTCAAATACAATGACAGCACCCTCTTGTGGCAGAAGTGAAAATCCAGAAAAACTTGTGATTAGATGGTGGAAAGTGCTCGTGGGCGTTTGTCAACAGGGAGTTACTGAAATGGGATGGCATAGAGGTTGCAGAGGTTAAAAAAAAGGAAAAAAAAAAGATTGAAGTTGTTGAAAGACATTCTGCCTTTCCTGGCTTCCATCATAACACAAACTCTTGAGTCAGAGAGTAAGCGTACCTTACCTTCTGTCTGTTTGTATCCCAGCCCTGAAACGGACTCCTCCATTTCTCTCTCACTCAGGCATCGCGCTGCATGAGGAGCCAATCGAATGGGCAGCAGCTGGGGACCATGTCAGCCTAACCGTTACTGGCATGGACATCATCAAAATGAAGTGAGCAAAAACAATTTCTGCACCCCCTTACAGCTTGTCCCTCGTCCTTGTGGTATCATACCAAAGGAAAACCCACCATCTGCCTTGTTTGATTCCACCCTCAATGTCTCCATTGAAATCACTCATTCACAGTGTCTCATACCAAAAAAAACAAGCCGATCCCTTTCTTCCTGTTTGCATGATGCTGAATGATGCTACATAGAAGTGTAGTAGAAATAGTATCAAGCTTGTGGGTGGAGTACTTTGAGGGTGGTGGAGAGCGGGCTACAACCTGTTTGATTACACTCTACGTGCCAGTAGATGGATTCCTCCCTACCGGTCAGAGATTTTTGTCCCGACTGGCAAGTATTTTTTATTTCTGTTTTTGTCTCAAGTACAGACTATTTAGTCTTCCTGACCTGGTGCAAATCCCTGCAGGTTTGTGAGTTCTCTGTAAAAAGCACAGTGAACACATTGTATTGAGTTTAAGTAAATAGCTGATAGCTCTACCCTCTGATCGGTAGCTCTCTGTGATTGGTTGCACTGTTCTGGTTCTAGTGTGGGCTGTGTGTTCTGCAATACGAAGGAGCCGATTAAAGCCTGTACTAGGTTCCGTGCAAGAATCCTAATCTTCAACATCGAGCTCCCCATCACGCAGGGATTCCCAGTAAGAACCTTTACGCCTCTTCTCCCTTCTCCCTTTGCATGAAAACTGTATAAACATAAAAATCACAAGCTTCATACTCTCCTGTAAAACAAAGTAGCAACTTGGAAATACAATATGTTGTAAAGGTCCGGTCTTCAGAAAACCTGTATTTTAAAATCATTTTATGTGTTTGTGTGCACAAGGGTGACTGGTCCCTGTTTTCTTTTCTTCTGTGAAATCCGGCAAACTTGTTAAAATCCTCTTCTACCTCCTCCTCAGACATGTCTCACTGACTGAGTCTTGGCTAGCCTATCTTCATTGTCTGAAATGCAGCTGTGCAAACTTTTTCAATACAAATCCCATAATGGATTTTGCCTTCTCCACATGTATTTCAGCAAATCATGAAGTATTTCATTGGTCACGTGTCATGAAAATGTCTATATTATCCAATAAGCGCACAAATCGCATCCAGTCTTAAAGAGAGAAGCATGTAGATATCAATCTCTGTTAAAAGGACATACATGCAAATGTTGCATTCGGTTTTAACAAGTAAATGTTTCAATAATTTATTTAAAAACTAAATTGTATGAAGTCAGTTCATCAGTAACGTACGTAGTGTATGGCTGTGTGAACATGCACAGGTGTAAGAAAAGAAAAAACAAATCAACCAAAATTCAACCCAGATCCAGTGATTTTTATTTATTTATATATATATATATATATATATATATTTTATGGGCCAGGCTCAAATGCCAACCCCTAAATGTGTCCACAGGCCCTTATATTTTGCTTAGATCATTCCAGAACCACCGTGAATGGATAGAGCTCACCTAGAGAAACTTGGAACACCCCACTTTTGTAGGTCTGCGATAAATATTTCCCTGTCTTTTTTGCCCTTGAAGTTGGAAAAGTGGCCAAAAATGGCATTTTTTTGATGTCCATCTAAAAAGTTAAATAGTGCACTTTTTTATATTTAAGTGTGTTCTATTTATTTATTTTTATTTTTTCTGTGCATAATGGACATGTGTAGGCTATGTCTGACAGTCAGCATACGTCCCTATCGTCGTTTTGTGTATTGTGGTGACATTTAATAAATTGTCCACAAGGTACTGGTTTCTGACTTAGATTTTTCATTTAGCACTCTAGAAAAATAAAAAAAAAAAGTCCCGACACCCTAATAATCCTTCAGGATGAAGCAAGTGTATGGTGCATTAGGGCAAAAAAAAAAACAAAAAAACCTCCAACCTACAGGGAGTGAGTGGGATTTTTGTGTCCCAAAAAAAAAGACCTTTTTAAGAAAAGTTTCTGACTTCGATGTATGGATAAAAAACTTTAAAAGATATAGCCAAATGCAATTCAGGTATTGTTGTTGGCCTAAATCAAAGTGGAAATCACTGTTTAGATCAATTATTTATTGAATAACGACATAGCTACGGCGTGCAAAGCGTTTTGGTCGGTTTCTGACTTAGGGTTTCTGACTTAGATTTCTAAGTCAGAAACCCGGGCAGCTCAGGCAGAAACCGGGCGTATTCGGCCAAATATGGCCCCAGTCGTTACACAGGTGGTCAAGAACATGATATTCCATGTTTGTTTGACATGTTAACATGTATTTTAACCGATTTGATCGAAATTACAACCCCAGTTCCAAAATAGTTGGGACAAAGTGTAAATTGTGAATAAAATCAAAACGCAATGACTTTCAAATCACACCAGCCAGTATTTTATTCACAGTCGAACAGAGAAAACATAGCAAATGTTGAAACTGATAAATTTTCCAATTTTATCCACAATATGAGCTCATTTTGTGCATGAAAATGTGAAATGTCTCAGTTTCAACTTTTGAAATGTTATCTATGTTCTATTGTAAATAACGTATTGGTTCATGTGATCTGAAAGTCATTGCATTTTGATTTTATTCACAATTTCCACTTTGTCCCAACTATTTTGGAATTGGGGTTGTATAACGACCGCTCTAAGTCAGAAACTGGGATCTCAAGCAGAAACTGATGCGGGGCGTGGGCGGCCGCTGTGGCCGCAGTCGGTGGCCAATCAGTCATAAATTTGGTCAAATAGCATGCATAGGTGGTCGGGGACATGATATATTGTGTTTTCTAAACATGTCAACTTGTAATTTTTAAGATTTAATCGAAAAATGTCGGTGGCGTCGGCCCATGCTCTCAGTCAGAAACCGGAATCTCAGGCAGAAACTGACGCGGGTCGTTGGCGGCTGCTGTGGCCGCAATCGGTGGCCAATCAGTCATAAACTTGTTCAAATAACGTGCATAGGTGGCCGGGGACACCAGACAACACCTACAACAGCGCTCCAGACTGCGACCAAGATTTACGTTTTGCGACTTTCATTCTCACATCGGTCGCGCAGTGCGCGACCAACACTTCATGCACTGTGCGCCTATTCTGGGCAGCGATTCACTCCCTAATTATCAGCCCTAATTATTTTTTTCTGCAGGTCGGTTGGTACCATTACGTACATCAGCCAATCACAGATCGGCTGGTGCCATCAGCCAATCACAGCTCGGCTGTACTCATGCATCGACGAGAATGGCAAAGCATTGTGCGCGCGGCAAAATTGTAAAACCTTGTCTGACAGTAAATGCTCCACAATACGCGAAATTACCAGTACACTGGCTGGTCTGCTACAGAAGTCCAATAGTCTACGTAGTAGGCCTTGGCTTCGGTGACTAATGCTGCAGATCGGCGAGCAAATTTCATGATATCAGAAAGTGTTTTCATGACCGGTTTTTTATTTCGCTATTTAGATTTTGCGCATTTCTAAGGGTAATGGAAACGCACCTAGAGAGTGAGAACGATGTCCGACGTTATTAGCCCGAAAACACAGTCTGCTTCGTGACCGTAGACTGTTCGTGACAGTTTGGAGTCTTGTTGATAGCAGCTATGGGTGCTTGCGTCCAGTGGCGAATGGTTTTATTTAGCGTTTCAATATCAATCGCTAACCTTCTGTCCTGATGGATTAGGTTGGATGCGCACTTCCACTCAGATCTGAAGTTCCGCATGTACATGATTATTCATGCAGTATGTATGAAATCGGTGATTGGTTGGTCCGAGTGCAAGATTATTATTATTTCATTAGAGTACGATAAAGATGAGAAAAGCTGCGGTTCTTATCTTATAGATTTATATTCCGTTTTCTTTGAGGTTCCGATAATTGGCCAGCTGTTAGAGGAATAGTATTTTGTCGATTGCAACAAATGTTCAAAACTGATTCAAAAACTAACTGGTGACGCCTGTCCAATGTACTCCAGCGACGACCATAGGCTTATCAGCGCATTGCCTCAAATATGAATCTGTGTCACGAACAGTGTACGGTCACGAAGCAGACTTTTTTTTTGCGGCTAATAACGTCGGACATCGTCCTCACTGTCTGTGTGCGTTTCCGTTACCCTTCGAAATATACAAAATCTACATAGCGGGGAAAAAAAACTGGTAAATGATAATAATTATTATTATAAGAAGCCGTCCTACTACATTGTTACCGGTGAAAGAATTTCTTGAAACTTTGTGCTAACGAACTTGGCATACTGCACCTACTTTTTACCAAATATTTAGGGTGGATCACTTTGGGAACTATATTAATTTTAATGTTAAACTTTAAATTTGTGATGAAAAAATGTAGCCAAATTATGCTTTTTACGGCTTCAGTTCCTCTTGGGTCTCATATTTTCAAAGCAATTAAGCCATGTTTGGTGTCAAATTGTTCCTTGGGATGGCAGCAACAATAACAGTTCTACATTTTAGAACTAGCACTGTGATAATTGGGAGTTATTCATTGATTTATCCCCATATGCTGGTTTTAGGGGGATGCTCATCTAAATTTGGCCATAATTTTTCTATGAATGATTCAGTTTATGTACTGGGGAGGGTTTGATGAAAAGTTGTCCCTTGGAGAAATGGAGACTTGTACATGCATTTAGACTTGTATTATAACTCTCCAAAATGATAACTGCATTTATACATTTTTCAAACATTCTTGTGAACATTAATATCTACTTTTCAGTTCACAAAGTGCTTTCTGATAATGTTTCTTAAATAAATGCAGCAACAACTGATAGTCTGTTCAGGTATCTTTATTTGGGCTTGTAAATATTCAGAAAAGTATCATGGTACTTTGCGTGACCACAGTTTTGGCCTGCGCGCCTAAAATTTGGCCTGCGCGCCCAACTTTTTCAGGTTGGGAGCGCATGCGCTCCTAGGTCCAAAAGTTAGTCTGGAGGGTTGTACAACAAAAGAACAATAACTAAAAGACAGAAACACTGCAATCATCATAAAAAACTCCCGGGGCTTCAGCTAGGGGAACTTAGGACCCAAAATAAAATAAAAAAAGAACTGTCAAGCAGCCTGTCCACCAGACTACAAGTGGCATCTTCCATTGGTAAGTGATCAATTACCTACTTGAGACTCTTATTCTACCTATTAGTTAGAGGAGCAATTTGTAAATCTGTGGCCAAAACTGGTAGTGCAGTCACATTCAAAATAGTGCAGAGCGCAGTATCCCCTCCTCCTCTCCCCCAGAGGAGAGGTTGCCAGCTAGGTTGCCGGTGTTGTGCCAAGGTAGTTATCCCTGATAGAAAGTGTTTCCCCTATCAGCTTTGGTCAGAAATGAACACAAAATAAGTGTTAGGAGGGTAGTTCATGATTATAGCATTCTGGAGGGGGGATACACTTTATAGCAGGCTCAAAAATATGGTCTGAAATAATTTGTATCCCCCTGTAACATAGGATAGAAGTGAGCTAACCTGTACATACTCTCCAATATTATCAGGCTTGATAAGAAATGAACACAAAATAAATGTTTTCATTTGTATTTTTCATTCAATAACAAGACGTGCGTGCTCCCGCGGACAGGGGAAACACTTTCTATTGGGGATAACTACCTTTGCACAACACCTGTTCCAGCAAGAACGTCTACTACACGGAGCTACCATGGCTACGTTTCAATATCACCAATGATTTGCTCTGACGGGGTTGTGTTCAGTTCAGTACAGTTCAGAAAAGATCGAGACTAATGACTAACTAACTTTAGCAATGGTCATATTGGTCAACTTGCTCGTCACTCTTCTGTGTGGATAGCCCACAAAAGTCCATACTGTAATATGCGTAAAGAGTGAATGAGGACTCATTTGACCGATGTACTGTCTCAATTACATTTCATATTGCCATAATGGCTGTGCTAATGTTGGAACGGTTTCCACAGCGTCTCAGCATAAAGCCAGAGAAACGGACTAATAATGCATTGCTAATGTTAGCAATGGAGAGCCACGGTTACCTTTATTTCTCAAACAATTTGTTACCTAGTCAATTCGATGACGCACCTGCATACGCACTAACGTACCATGAACAAACATGCATAACGTTATTCGACTGTAGAGAATATTTGAAATGTCCGTGCCTACATTAAATAGAATTAAGTTAGCCAAACTTAGCCGAATCTTACCTGCCTAGGAGAAAATTAGCAACTTCGGCGTCGGTCTTCAAATTCTTCTCCGCTTTCAGCCGTCTCCATCTTTTAAAGGCATGTCCTATACAGATCCTTGTTTTGTTTCTGACTTTGTCACAACATATTTCGGAATCATAACGTGGCCTTTTAGGTTTAGTAACATCAGACATTTGTGCTCCGAAACGCTGGTAGCTGCAGCTCAGTGGTAACTGGCAACCTGGATGCCGAAATGCTACTGACTTCATGATTGGGAGATAGGTGGAGGGCGGTGTAACAGGCCAAAACACAAAATGACAACATAAACATTAGTTGTGGGCTGCAACTTTGCTTTTGTAATGAGAATATTCTGGCTGGACTACTGTTGTCAGTGATATAAGTATTTGAAATTAACGCCATTCCTTAATGTCTGGTGATATATCAGGACCATTTCATGATTAATCAACATACATTTCTTACATATTGCTCCTTTAAGTATTATGGCAATAGCAAGTCAGTTGGGTTGAGTTTGGTACGCTTTGATGGGTTTCTGACTTAGTCGCGGTTTCTGACTTAGATCCAGTTTCGGACCAATATACAGATATTTTGAGCTAATAGACACCTATTCTGGCTTGGTATTGCCTAGGCTACATACTTTTAAGCCATAAGGAGTGTTTCTAGGAGATTTTTGAGTTTTGATACAGGTTTTTATAACATTTTTTCAGGTATTTGCAGACCAGAATTTCTTTTTTTCAGCAGCGACGGGATCCCGAGGGGAAAAAAAAAATCGCTGTAGGGTTTCTAATTTCAGGTGATAGACCTCTGGACATCACTTTTATACAATTATAACACTGATTGGAGGCTTAAATAACTTTATTATCACTATTTATAGGTCTCTGGATGGATTGTAGGCAAACAGTAGGTTTTCGTGTTTCTGACTTAGATGAGCAAGGGTGTAGGGAAATGCATATAACTCACCAAATATTCCATCAATGACCATGATATTTGGTATTCAGAGAGTAGACATATACCTTTATCACATACAATTACCACTGAGAGCACAGGGTTGCCTGAATTAATTTTACACATTGTTTTAGAGAGCAGTTTGCACTCGCACAGCAATTTTGTGCCGCACGCAAAACGTACCTAGACTTCAGGGCCATGGCAGGGTTGACAATCCCAGCAGCATATTACCTATATACCATTTTTTCCATCCGCTATACTATCCTTCTATGCATATCAGGGCATTTTGAGAAGATATAGATATATCAATGCATGTATGAGGCTTTAGAAGATATACATGTCTTAAAACAAAGGCAGAAATTCAGCCTAAAAAATGAGTCGAGGGACCCAACTTTGTCTAGGTACGACGAAAAAATGAAAAACATCACCGTCACACGGCTTTGGAATGTGATCCCACAACACCTATAGATTAAAAAACCACTCACAGCTAAGCTCTATGGGTACTTTCACTATTTTTCAGTACCCGGGGTGGCGCACATTTCGTGAGCCTGGCCCATATATATATACGTATATATACACGCACGCACGCACACACACACGCGATTAAAATCATTGAACCCCATTACAAATTAAGTTTTCTGGAAAAAATTTACAGACTTTGAACTGTTTGCAATAAACAAATCAAACAAGAACAATTTAAATAGCTCAACACAACTAATAGCAACTTTGGGACCAGAGGGCACACTTTTATGGGTACATTATAACTGGAACAGTTGAAGTATAAAGGATTGATATCAGAGGACATCTTATGCTCAAGGCACACACAACAGTGCAGCTGCAACTACATTTTTTTTTTGCCCTTAATATGATGTATGTCCAAATGATTAGGTTGCTAAAACAAGGCCCCTCGCATGAACCTTTGATTTGAATTTTGAAATGAATGCAAAAAAGGTTAATGGGTCATGGTCAGTACTGTAAGAAAAAAAGGAAGGGACAATTCCAATCTTCGAATTAAAAATGGTGTTTATTCCCAGTAAAACGGCAGTGGTCAGAAATACGGGTAATGTATTCTGGGTTCAGAGGAGTCAAAGTGAACCCCGAACTATCAAAAGGCTTTACCATTTATACCATACAACATGCATATGTATATCAAGTAAAGGGGATTGTTCTTGACTTCAATGTGTCATAATGAGGTGCATCATGATTAAAAAATGGTCAGAAGACCATAGTCCACTCAGCAGTGTAGCCGTTTGGGTGCTAATTGAATTTGAATGGTCTCAGTTTGGCTAGGATGGCTCTCAGTATGTCTCCTCCAATAGTTGATGGCCGTCGTTGGCTTTTTCTGTCTCCAGGTGTTACCACGAAGCCAGGGTGCGGGCCTTCTCTTTGTTACATTGACAAGATTACCATTTCAGAGCATGTGGGGGTCCATGCTTGTTTATTACCGAGGCTAACTGGATTATTAGTCTCCTGCTTTCTAGCAGAATGATTCACAATTCCTTACAGTCCCCCCTTTTGATGCTATTAAACCACGAATAGCATCACACCAACTTCCTCAGTCACACTTGCCACGGAGGTGTCCAGTAGGGTAATGTCCTGCCTTAGGTTGCCCCCGTCTATGGCCATCAGGGAGACTTACCCTTCTTGGGACTCATTACCATCAATCATACTGGTCTTCTCTCCTTTCAGTGGCATCTTGTCATTAGGTTTGAAGGAGTAGCAACTGAGAACCACTATAGCTAAAATTCTTGAAGAGTTTGCAATCTGTCATCTCAACACAACACATTCAGGATAACATGAAACTTTGGCAAACAATCATCTTTGCATCTCAACACAAAATCCATACAGCACAAATTTTCACAATCTTATGTCTGTTATCATGCATCCTTGTGTGTGTGCGTGTGTGTGTGTGTGTGCACGTGTGCGTGCGTGCATGTGTGTGTGCAAGATGTGACCTTGTGATTGTCTCTCAGTCTCTCTTTTTTCAGTCTTCTCCTTAAGTTCTTCCCTCCCAACCTCTCAAACTTGTGCACCCTGTCAGGAGTGCTCCACTCAGACAAGTGTCTTGCCAGTCCGCTCGCTTTTTTGTGCAGTCCACCTCTTTGTTGGTCCGTGGTTTTTGAATGTCCATATCCTTTGACGGTCTGTTGTTCTGCTCCATAGAAATCTTCTGTAAGGTTGATCATTCTGGCTTCCCTCATGGTCCTTTGCTCCCTCTGTGGTGGCCTTGTCCTCATCTTTTATCTCCTCATCCCTCTTGTCTCTCAGGTAGACTCTGGCCGCATGGTTCCTGTGCCATTTGGTTGGTGACGTAGTTTCTGAAATGATAACTCAAGAAAAAAAAATGTTGCCCCCCCTTTTCCCCACACACGTCTTCACATATCCATCATATATAAACACAAACAAAACTGACACACTCTCTTTTACACACTCTGATCTTTTTGACAGTGTTAGTCTTAATTTATCTTCTGCTTGTGACTGAGCTACAGTCTATTCTCTCAAGCAGTGATTTGTCTGACCCGTGTGAATGGCCTCCTCATTTGGTCTTTTGTCACAAAACAAAGCCAATTGCGTCTCTAAAAAGTGAACTTTCTTTAGCAGGTCTTGATAGCTTTTCACTCTTAATGGTGAAGAGTAACACCTTCTGGCTTTGTGTCCCCTTTTCCCACATGAAAAACAAACAAGTGCCTGGTCTCTTTTTCTCCTCTCTGTGCAGTTCCTTGCAATGTGCCCCTCTTTTTTCACATGCATAGCAAACCATGGTTCTGAAGTTTGGAGCTCTGTGATTCCCTTCTGAAGAATGAGAGGATTCCGTCCCTCTGTGTCCTCTGGTCCTGTGGGAAAGTCTTCTTCCTATTGCTGCAACTGGATGTGATTTTCTTGACAGGGACTGATTATTATAAAACTGGGTCATTTTTGCCACAATGTCTGAATATGGTGTGTTTGAATCTACGTGCAGGGCAAGGGCATTCCGCGTATGTGCATCACTTTGAGAAATCAGTGCGGATTTAAATATAGGATCTTGTTGAGGCAAGTTTGCTATACCACTGTACGAACTAAATTCCTCCCATAACCTGGCCGTATATGCTGCTGGATGCTCCCCTGCCGACATCTCGACTTCTCATATCTTGTCCCAGTCAACTGAACGTGTTCCTAGCACCCCCAACAAAGCAGATTTCTTCTCTGTTTTCCTTGCATCCCTGTCATGAATACTCTGAGGGAGAGCACTAGCTAACGCATGGGGCAAACAAGCAGCCAAAATAATGCACGCATCAGCATCGGTCAAAATATGTAGGTTAACCGTCTTTTCTAGGTTGGATAAAAATTCCACAGGGTCTCACTTGGCAGGTTCAAACTTGCTGATGTTTATAATGAGCAACTCGATTTCAATTGGTGATAATGGTTTTACTGTTGTAGTCGTCGTTACGGTCTCCCCCCTCTCCGGGTACAATCGTCATGGTTTCAAATACTGGTGCAAGCAGGAATTTCACTGTACAATTAGAATTGTTATCCCAGTCATTACTTCTAATTGGTCTTACGGGTTTACCCCAGAAATCATCGTCCTTATAGTTTGTTTGGTCTTTATGATGTTCCGTGGAATTATTGCATTTCTCAAATAAGAAGTCATATGCAATTTTCAAATTTTTTGCTTCTGTGTAACCATTGTCCAAATTGCGCTGTAATTCTGAATTGAATTTCTTTAATTCGGCAACCTCTTTACACAAATCTAGTTGAATTTCCGCATTCAAGTTGGCGTTTACATGGTAACTTTTGATGTCGGCCTGTTTCTTCTCGATCTGTTTTTTTAAACTATTGTTCTCCTCTTCAAGAGCATCCAATCTCTTTTTACATAGTTTGTATGAGGCTAGAACACCAGTCATCGCTACCGCAACCTTTCCCTTCTTATTTAGTTTTCCCATCTTTGGATGGCTCTCAAATTGGCACAAAGTCCATGCCTACGGCTCCGTCTGATCTTCAATGCCTTCTAAGACCTCCGATTTGCCATACTCGGCAATGTAATGTTTAACGAAGCTTTCCATAACTAAAACTTTGTTCCTACAACCAAACAAGCCTCCAAGCCAGTCACCTCTGGGGAATAACAGTTAAAAAAAAAAAAAATTAATTAATCGCAGTTGCTGTTCCAGTGCTTCGGACACAGTCAACTTAACTATTCCAGTTACTTCAGGAATAAACTCTACACGGTTTCTGTCCCAGTGCGTCAGGCACAGCAAACAACTGTTCCAGTTACTTTAGGAACTTTTTCCACGATCCCAATTACAACACTCTACCACAGTACATCGGGCTGACTCAGTTACTTAATCGTTTTCAAATGGTAAGGAACACAACTCGGGTACTCAGTTTCAGTACTGCCACTGTACTTTGGGTATGATTAATTCTACCGAATTTACCAAACCGGTTTCTTTAGGCCAACAACAGTGCCACACTCTGTCGGGCACAAACCAGTTAAACCTCACACTGCCACAGTACTTTGGGCACGGTACTTCGGGCTCACCAATTTCTAGTAACGCAAGAAACTTAATTCAAATGACAATTCTGTGTACTCCGCTGTCACACTGAATCAGTCACTGTACAGCTTTGCAGAATTGTCAGGAAATAAGCTCCAACTCCTCCTGCTAACTTTTACTGAAAGATAAAAAATTATCCCTATCCTTAAACTCCTTTCTAGGTTTTTTAAAGCGGGGGTGTCCGTAAAACAAAAGCAGCAGCAAAATGAAGAAACCGCGTTTCTTACCTTATTCCCCGTTTTTTTTTTTTTTTTCCTCGAATCCCGCGTTGGGTGGCTCGCCAATGTAAGAAAAAAAAAGGAAGGAACAATTCCAATCTTTGTATGAAAAATGTTGTTTATTTCTAGTAAAAACGGCAGTGGTCAGAAATACGGGTAACATACTCTGGGTTCAGCAGAGTTGAAGTGAACCCCGAACAATCGAAAGGCTTTACCATTTATACCATACAACATGCATATGTATATCAAGTAAAGGGGATTGTTCTTGAATTCAGTGTGTAAAAATGAGGTGCATCATGATTAACAAATGGTCAGAAGACCATAGTCCACTCAGCAGTGTAGCCGTTTGGGTGCTAATTAAATTTGAATGGTCTCAGTTTGGCTAGGATGGCTCTCAGTATGTCTCCTCCAATAGTTGATGGCCGTCGTTGGCTTTTTCTGTCTCCAGGTGTTACCACGAGGCCAGCGTGCGGGCCTTCTCTTTGTTACTTTGACAAGATTACCATTTCAGAGCATGTGGCGGGTCCATGCTTGTTTATTACCGAGGCTAACTAGATTATGAGTCTCCTGCTTTCCAGCAGAATGGTTCACAATTCCTAACAGTACATACCGCCAAACTAGACCCTGACGCAACATACACATCAAAATATTGAAGGGTCAAATTAAAGCTAATGCTTCTCTAAGACTAAACAATTTCCTTGGTTCAATTAAACTTCTTATAGAAGTAGATAACTGATCTTGCAAACCCCCTCTCATCAATCTGTAACAAAACCACCCCAGCCTTGACACCACTGGCTTCAACTTGCTACTGGAATGGCAGTTCCAGGCGGGGTGCTGCAACCATGGAAGCTGAAGACAACAGGCTTTTAATTTGTTCAAATACCTGTTGACAACTTAGGAGGTCAAACAAATTTAACTTCAGCTTAAAACCGCTCAGTCAGTGGGACCGCAACAAATGCAAAATTTGCATAAAACCCATGATGATAACCAGCCATCCCCCAGGAAGCACAAGAACTCTTGCTTAGTAAATGGAACAGGGAATGCTTGTATTGCCTAAACTTTTGCATGAATGGGATGAACCTCCCCTTGCCCCATAACCTTACCCAAATTAATTACTGAAGATTTTGCCAGCTTGCATTTGGACGGGCTCGGAGTCAAACGGGCCCAAACCAACCTGTGAAATAGAGCCAGTACTCTCTTCCTGTGTTTTTCCCATACGTCACTATAAATTGCCATATTATCCAAATAAATTGTACAGCCCTCCAACCTGCCCACAACTTTGTTCATAGGCTTTTTATATGTGCCTGGGGCATTTCACAACCCGACTGGTATTACTGTAGCATGACTATGTAAGAATATTGAGCTGATCGCAGAAGGCATAAATTTCTCTGGTTCTTTTAAAGAGGGAAACCTGCCAGTAACCTTCAAAAGATCAAACCTACAGACATATTTGGTCACCGCCACCTGATCAACACAATCTTCCATCCTTGGAAGAGGAAAGAAATCAGACTCTGTCACTACATCAACCATTTGAAAATCAGGACTGGGTCTATGGGTGCAATCAGGTTTACTAACCAAGAGAAAGAAAGAACTAGATAAAGAGGGTTCAGCAATGCCATTTTTTTTACATTCTGAATCAAGTATTGAGTACATTTTTGGAGAAACCTGATTGAAACACTGGGTGATGGGCTTAACATCCCTTACATCAATTTCATATTTTATTAAATCGGTGCAAGTAGAGCTATCTGACAACAGACATGGGTAACTTGTATTGACTTCAAACAGCTATTTAAATTTCTTTTTATCCAAATGTCCAATTAATGTGTCTAACTTTGCTAGAATTTCTTAATTTCTGAGTCCTGGTTGCAGCATCCCAGTGCCAGACATTTCCTCTCCTGTTCCTCTAGTACTGACATAGAACCATTTGCTATTAAACAGGGATAACCTTAATGTTAAGGTTTGAGCAAATTATCCTGCCAAATTTTAGTCGACTTTCTTTTATTTGGCATTTTGATCTGGTTATTTTTCTGAAATCTGACACATTACATTGCATGAACCAAAGAATTTTGCCGGAAAAGGAGAGTCAAAAAGCTGCTGTAAAATCACAGTCTGTTTACCAGCTAGAAATTTCTGTCGCTCTACTCTGGAATCAAACAAACTTTTTTCTTACAGACTTGTATTTTTTGTCTTTCCAGTTCCCCAGCCTCATTAAGTCTTTTCACGAAACCATTAACATTAGTAATCAAATTCTGTTGGGGATCAGTGGAAATCCACTGATCATGCACCACAGATTGTGTATGCAAACACCAGTTCATTGGGAATAAACCCTGTACCTTTTTGGACAGCTTGTTTTGTCGCCAATGAGAGTCCTCCTCCCAATCTGCCTTCAACTACGTGCAATAAGTACACAGCAACAATTTTCAATGTTGATGGAAGCACTTAAAGGAAAAGTTCACCCAAAAATGAAAATTCACTCATCATCTACTCACCCCAAGGCTAATCAAAGGGTCCATTAATTTCTTTCTTCCTTAAAACACTCTTAGAGTTACAAAGAGAAACAGTATTGAAGACAAATCCAAATCAATTGAAGTCATTGGAGACCACTTTTTCAAGCGTAAAAAACAACATTTAAAAACCACAAAATGCCTCCATACTGCACGTGCGGCGTAATCCAAGTGTCCGTAAGCCCCGACATTCAAATTAGACTCGTAAAGACGTCTTTTTACTATATTCTTAGCCTAAATGTCTAATGTAGCCACTTAGCTAAGAGCCCTGTTTAATTTCGCGGAAGTTGACCTCGTTAAGTTGGCCAACCATAAAAATGCGCTGTTTAGTCAGTGAATGCTAACATTCAAAACTGCAGCGTGTTTCTCCAATTGGAGATGTTTAGGGCCGTTGCAGCATTATTTGCCCTTGTTGGCCACCGTTGCTAGAGGTCTTGAATTTTAAACTTCTTCCTTGAAAATGAACAAGGCTCCTAGCCAAGTGACTACATTGGACATTAAGGCTAAAATATCGTGAAAAGACATCTTTATGAGTCAAACTTGAATGTCTGGGCTGATGGACACTTGGATTACACTGCACGAGCAGTATGGAGGCATTATGTGGTTTTAAAGCGTTGTTTTTTACGCTTCAAAAAGTGGTCTCCAATGACTTCAATTGATTTAGATTTGTCTTCAATGCTTTTTTTCTTTGTAACTCCAAAAGTGTTTTGAGGAAGAAAGAAATTTGTGAACCCTTTGATTAGCCTTGGGGTAAGTAGATGATGAATGAATTTTCATTTTTGGGTGACCTTTTCCTTAAAGTGTACCTTGGCTCTGTGGATGTTGGGCTGAGGCCTTGTTATGCTTTATGTGAAGTTGTTTGAGGGCTTGTGCAAACAGAGATGTGAAATTTGACCCTTGACCACCCTTTATCTTTCTGGGGATCCCAAACACAGGTATGAACTGACTGATGGCCTTGACAACAGGTTTCGCAGAGATTGTTCACAGTGAATAAGTATCCAGATGTCTAGCTGGTCAACACATTACAGTTAACCAATAAGAACAATGTGACATGGACTGGGGACAAGGGCCCACACAGTCAATAATCAGCTGCTCAAACTGCTGACTCACCGTAAGTATTGGATACAAAAGAACAGGTTTTATCATTAGATTTGGTTGGCTTGTATTCTGATAAGTGTGACACGTCTTTATATGAGCAGAAACATCTCATTTTACATGTGGCCAGAAAAAATTTGGGAGTAAAGGAGTGCAGGTTTTTTTTTACAGCCATATGTCCTGCAACATTATCATGAGCTGTCTGAATTACTGATGTCCTAAATTTTGACGGCAGTAGGATTTGCATAATCGGATCACCACAGAATGTTTCTCCATGAGGAGCCCACACCTAAAGTAACATGTCATCCCGAAAGAAATACCCCTGCATAACTTTTCCTATCTGAGACCTCTTTGATGGAAATAATTGCGCACACTTGGATCACTTTTTCCATTAGGCTGCTATTCCATCTTTGGAGACAAATAATCACATTCCTGGTTATTTGTCTTTATCATAGTGCTCACCTAAAATATGCATCAACACATATTCACCAGCCAATACTGCAGCCTCACTTAGACATGATTTTATGTACATTAATATGTTATAATTAGGCACTGTCTGTTTGAACTGTTCCGACTAGATCTCGTAACTGATCACACGTGTCACACCTGACAAAGAGCACCAGCGATTAAAAATTCGATCAGTTTCCGTTTAGATTCAATTTCAACATACTGAGCAATCTTCTTCAACGCTTTCTTGGTACATTGCTCCAGCAACTCATCAGAGAGAAACTGAATGAGATCTTCCTCAATGTGAACCACCAACCAAGTCTTGCAGTCTAGATGATCAAATTGAGGTGAACGCTACAAATTTTTACAATATGCAACAAATGGTCAAAAGAATACATCCCTAATCCTCAAACATATACTTGCGCCAGGTAATTGAAACCCAGTGGCACTAGAGGGCAACTGCATACAAACAGTGAACCCCCAAGAAACCCTGGATGTAATCCCGAGTGTATTGCTGAAACCCAGAGCAATTCAATTGGCGGCCGATTGCACTGATATGGTCCCTGAATCAATAGGAGTCAGTCCATGTCAGTATCATGGTAAATGCACTGACTATGAGTCATAAATATACAGTTTGGTCCATAAATATTTGGACATCAACAAATTTTATTATTTTAGCTGTTGACCATAGAATAACATAACGAAACATAACATGAGTGGCGAGAACAGGCCATTCAGCCCAGCTAGGCTCGCCATTTTTCTGTTACTAAGGTGGATCAAACACTTCAGCTACTCGATGATTAAATGGTATCTAGTGCTAAATCAAGCCTGCTCTTGAAAATTCCCAAGGTTTCTGCCTCAACAATATGGTCAGGCAAGCTATTCCACACTGAGATTACTCTCTGCGTGAAAAAACATGTCCTAATATCAGTGCTAAATTTGCTCTTTACCCTTTCATCAGGAAGATCGTTGTGATCGAAATGTTTACATTCTCAACAATAAACTTTTGAGGAGCACGTCCTACAGTGTGCTGACTTTATTGTATTATTTTGTTTGATGTGGATCTTCTGTTTGTCCTGCACCTGCACTCACAAACAATACAAAAAATACATAAACGATAGAAGTACAGAGAAACAGAATATACCAACATGGGTAAAATACTTTACGTTCATTAGTGATTCAATGGAAACAACCGAAATCATAATAATTATTTAATACCAAATAAATTAAACTGCCTCGAAAATGAGATGGTTAATCTCAATGGATTATTCCTAATGAAGAATTTCAACACCCACGCCAAATTTCACCAAAGCAAGGTTTCATAATCATTGGCAACCTTCATTTAGTACTCACCTCTGGCAAGGATAGCAGCATGGAGTGTTTTCCTGTAATTTTTGGAAAGGTTAAGGCACACATTTGGGGGGCTTTTGGACCATTCTTCTAAGCAGATCCTTTCAAGAACCTTCTCATTCTTGGGTTTGAGTTTATCAACTGCCCTCTTTAACTCAGCCCACAGGTTTGCAATTGGATTGAGGTCTGGTGACTGAGATGGCCATTGCAGAACGTTGATTTTGTTGTCATGGACCCATGTCTTTGTGAATCTTGATGAATGCTTTGGGTCAATATCTTGTAGGAAAGTCCACACACGGCCAAGTCCCTGCCCTCTGGTGGAGGCCACCAGATTGTCAGCCAAAATATCCTGATACTTGGTGGAATTCATTATGCCATTAATCTTAACCAGTGCAGGTGGTCCTCTTGAATTAAAACAGCCCCAAAATATGAGTGACCCACCATTATATTTCACTGTGGGTATGAGGTGCTTCTCCTTGTATGGATCTCTGTTTCGATGCCAAACATGGTAATGCTGTATCTGACTGAAACGTGCAATTTTGGTTTCATCTGACCAAAGCACCTTGTTCCAGACATAATTTAAATGATGTTTGGCAAACTCCAAGCACTTGCTTCTGTGTCTTCTGGTAAGAAAAGGCTCTCTCCTGGCAACCTGTGGTTGTGGGGGTGGTGCCTGATGATGCTTTTTGAAACCTGGTGACCCCAGGATGCCACCAAGGCCCATAAGTCCTTTGCTGTGATTCTTGGGGATTTTCTTGCTTCTCTCACCATCCTCCTCAGTATCCTGGGAGGCAAAATGCAGTTGTGTCCTCTAGCCTTGAGGTTATCAACAGCTCCATATCCTTGGAATTTTTTAATAATTGTCATGACAGTGCTCTGAGGCATATTCAATCATTTGTGAGTCTTGTTGCGACCAGTAACGGATTTATGAAGGTCTATGACCATCTATCTCTTTTGAACTGACAGTTGTTTTGTTAGTTGTTTTGCTATATGGTATCGGGCTCCATCCGTGTGTGTGTGCGTGCGTCCGTCAACAAAAACTTCAACATTTTGCTTTATCTCATCAACTATTTCAGTTACAGGCTCGTAATTTTCACTGGACGTGCATGTCATAAAAGCCTACAAACGACATGCCTAAAAGTGACCTTGGCCTATTTTTTCAAGGTCACTGGCCTAAAAATATCACCAAAAACTTCGACATTTTGCTTTATCTCATCACCTATTTCAGTTACAGGCTCGTAATTTTCACAGGGGCGTGCATGTCATTACAAAGCGACATGCCTAAAAGTGACCTTGGCCTATTTTTTCGAGGTCACTGGCCTAAAAATATCACCAAAAACTTCGACATTTTGCTTTATCTCATCACCTATTTCAGTTACAGGCTCGTAATTTTCACAGGACGTGCATGTCATAAAAGCCTACAAACGACATGCCTAAAAGTGACCTTGGCCTATTTTTTCAAGGTCACTGGCCTAAAAAATATCACCAAAAACTTGACATTTTGCTTTATCTCATCACCTATTTCAGTTACAGGCTCGTAATTTTCACAGGACGTGCATGTCATAAAAGCCTACAAACGACATGCCTAAAAGTGACCTTGGCCTATTTTTTCGAGGTCACTGGCCTAAAAATATCACCAAAAACTTCGACATTTTGCTTTATCTCATCACCTATTTCAGTTACAGGCTCCTAATTTTCACTGAACATGCATCTCATGAAGGCCAACAAATGACGTGCCTAAAGACGACCTTGGCCTATTTTTTCAAGGTCACTGGCCTAAAAATATCACCAAAAACTTCAACATTTTGCTTTATATTATCAACTATTTCAGTTACAGGCTCCTAATTAGCTCCCGCCACCCGAGTGGCGCGGGAGCTTTGGTATCGGGCTCTGTCCGTGCGTGCGTCTGTCAACAAAAACTTCGAAATTTTGTTTATCTTATTGGCGGAAGCTTCTGGGGCCGCCATTGCCCTATATTTTTCTTCATGGCGTTGGATGACAAAGTGTTATTAAATTTGCGTTAGCTCATTTTTATATCCTAGTGAAACAGGGAGTGATTTAATGGCTCAATATAGTTCCTTAACACTTAGATAAAAACTTAAATAAGTGGAATTTAATACCTGGTTTAATTTTGGTAGATGTTATTTCTTGGTTGGTTTTATTGAAACATTAGTATCGCACAGCATTTCTCACATGTTGTTATTTAGAGTTTCTCTATAAATATATTTTTTAGAATTGTTTAAAGTATTGTTTGTGCATTGCCAGTCAATGGAGCCGGTCATTTTGGAGCCCACTCTAAGTAATCTGATCAGGCATAGCACACCATCTGGAAAATATTTGCAATATTTTGAGTGCAAATACTGCCTTGTACATATGCAAAGACTGTCCTAATGAGTGTTTCTTTGATGTTTTTTTATGTTGGTAAGCGAGGGGCCTCAATAATTTTCATAGATAGATGCCATATCCATAAAATTGTTTTTCTATTTTGTGTCCAATTATACTGTTGCCCATGAAGTTGGAATACATTTTTTTAACCTCTTTTCCTGAAATGATTGTGACAATGTGATTTATTCTTGATAGATAAAGTGTTTGAATACAAAATTATTCCAAATTTACAGGCAGCAGTGTACTTTTGATTTGATATTTGAATACAAGTTTACAAGTGTTATTTATGTTATGAACATTTTTTTTGATGCTTAACAGTACCGAACAATTGAAATGTTTTTGCGTTGTATAAGTAACTTAATTACAACCCCAATTCTGAAATAGTTGGGACGAAGTGTAAATTGTGAATAAAAGCAAAATGCAATGACTTTCAGATCACATAAGCCAATATGTTATTTACAATAGGACGTAGATAACATTTCAAATGTTGAAACTGAGACATTTTACATTTTTATCCACAAAATGAGCTTATTTCAAATTTTCTGGCTGCAACAGGTCTCAAAAAAGTTGGGACACAGGCAAAAAAGGGCTGAAAAAGCAATTAATATATAAGAGAATCAGCAGAAAGAACATTTAGCAAGTTATTAAGTTAACTGGCATCAGGTGTGTAACATAATTGGCTATAGAAGGGATGTCTTAGAGAGGCTGAGTCTCTCAGAAGTAAAGATGGCCAGAGGCTCTCCAACCTGTGAAGGTTTGCGTAAAAAAATTGTGGAATACTTTAAAAACAATGTTCCTCAACGTCAAATTGCAAAGGCTTTGAAGGTCTCATCATCAACAGTGCATAACATCATCAAAAGATTCAGAGAAACTGGAAAAATTTCTGTGCGTAAGGGACAAGGCCAAAGACCTTTACTGGATGCCCGTGATCTTCAGGCCCTCAGACGCCATTGCATCACTCACCGGCATGATTCTGTCATTGACATTACTAAATCGGCCCAGGAATACTTAAAGATACCACTGTCTGTAAACACAGTCTGCCGTGCCATCCACAGATGCCACCTAAAACTCTATCATGCAAAAAGGAAGCCATTGTTGAGCATGATCCAGAAGCGCCAGCATGTTCTGTGGGCCAAGGCTCATTTAAAATGGACTGTAGCAAAGTGGAAAAGTGTCCTGTGGTCAGAAGAGTCCAAATTTGACATTCTTGTTGGAAATCATGGGCGTTGTGTCCTCCGGGCTAAAGAGGAGAAAGACCACCCCTCCTGTTATCAGCGTTCAGTTCAAAAGCCAGCATCTCTGATGGTATGGGGATGCATTAGTGCATATGGTGTAGGACACTTGCATGTTTTAAAAAGCACCCTGAATGCTGAAAGGTATATAAAGGTTTTAGAGCAACATATGCTCCCCTCCAGACGACATCTATTCCAGGGAAGGCCTTGTTTATTTCAGCAGGACAATGCAAAACCACATACTGCAGCTATTACAACAGCATGGCTTCGTAGTAGAAGAGTCCGTGTGCTGAACTGGCCTGCCTGCAGTCCTGACCTTTCACCGATTGAGAACATTTGGCGCATAATTAAACGAAATGTCCATCAAAGGAAACCCAAAACTCTCCAGCAGCTGCCTGTATTAAACAAGAGTGGGATCAAATTCCAATGGCTAAACTCAAGAAACTTGTCTCCTCAATGCCCAAATGCAAAAAAAAACCCAAAAGCATGCCAATTGGAAATCCAGCCCATTGAAAAGACTTCAAATCTCTGCCAGCATAGCTGGATTTGAACTTTGGCCTATATCTCAGCTGTACTTTGGCCTAAATATGCCAAAATTTAATCACTTGTTCCTCTTGTGCTACTCTAAGATCCTGCAAAGATTGGTTAAAATCTATACGGCCGTTTGTGAGATATCCTGCTAACAGACAAACAGACAGAAACAGATAAACGCCGGCAAAAACACACACCTCCTTGGCGGAGGTGAACTATGTGAATATATATACCATTAAAGGTACGCTACTAATAAAAATAAGAAGGTGCGATATGAATGCATTTAGACCACTTTAGAACATGGAGTAGGATATTGGTGCATTTCAGCCTCTCAGGACTGAAATGAGTTTTACATGAGTATTTTTACTCCTGAAAAAAAAAAATTCTTTGGATAATCTTTCTAAATTCCTTCAACCTTTATTTCCACCTGTGATAAAATGTGGAATAAGTTTTGAAGGACCTTAGCAAGATTATCCTTGCAGGCACTTTTTTCACCTGCTTTTTATAGGGCAAAAGCATAGTTCAAGCAAGTGCGCAGGCACAAATGACAACACCTGGCCCACCTGGCACAAATGTGCATCATTGGTGTACGTACTCAAGGTGCATTCCTCTGCACCTGTGGAGGTGACAAATGTCAGTCTTTAAGGGGGCAATATAGAACTAATCAGAGCATTTCCATGACTACAGTTGTAAACACAGAAGCAAAACAAAACTGCAGGGGTTAGAATTCTTGTTTTTCCCATGCCTATAGCGCCTGCCTGCTGCAACGGTGCAACCGCTTCTTTCGCTTGCATGCCTTAACATTTCCAGGAGACTCAATCCAGAATGCAAAGACATGTTTAAATTGATCTTGCGCAGCTTGAAGTGTCTGCATTTGCATACTTGTGTGAACCTTGACCTAAGTCATAAACACAGGAGTGAAAACAATTTAGATCAGGCTAAGACAATAGATTACCAATTTTTTTTTTTTTTTTCACTTGCTTGTCAAGGCTTTCTTCAAAAATAATGATTCTACTCAGCACTTACCATGACAAATGATGATTATTTTAATTAATTTAGGATTCAAATTTTTTTTTTTAATTTTCTCAATATATTTTGCGTATATTTCATTTCCATAAAGGCACCCCACATTAATGGTCCTCTCTTCACTGCAGGTCTTACTGCACTACCAGACCATAAGCGAACCGGCCACTATCAGGAAGCTGGTCAGTGTCCTGCATAAAAGCAGCGGGGAGGTTCTAAAGAAGAAGCCCAAGTGAGTTGCACTGTTCTTGGGATGGGGCGATGAAGGCTTAAACAATGCCCTGGTAGGATGAACTCTTTTCCCCATAGATTCCCCCCCACATATAGGTGTCATACATAGTCATTATGGGGAACAGAATTAACGGGACTTTAACCTCCAGCTGTAAAAACTTAGCTATTCCTTCAACTTCAAACCAGCTCTGTTGTATTGAGGGTTTTAAGGGCTCTGTAAACTATCTCAGAACAATTTGGCTTTTATTTGTGGCTTACACTCACACTCGCATAGTTTCTGAAAAACCATGCTCCAGACGGACATTACTGTGTAGCATGTGCAAAATTTAGGACTTTTGTTATCCCTCAGGCCTCTATTCGCTTGCTGCAGATTTTGGCAGTAGCAGTGTTAGTTTTTTCTGTGTTCACACTTATGCTATGTTTGGTGTTCGGGAGTGTACTGCTTGGGTGTGAGGTGTGCAAATGACGTTGTGTTGACTGGCTCAGGTGCCTTAGCAAAGGACAGAACGCCGTAGTGGAGATCCAGACTCAGAGGCCTGTGGCACTGGAACTGTATAAGGACTTCAAAGAGCTTGGCCGCTTCATGCTCCGCTATGTGGGCTCCACCATTGCTGCTGGGGTGGTGACCGAGGTAACAGCCCTCCGCAACACCAGGCTTATCAGAATGACTGTGCCAATGAGATGAGAAAACTTGCGCTACTGAGATTGTTCAGAACTCATACATTAACTGGGACATTTTGAACATGCTATTGAGCCAAACCTTATACTTCACATACACGATATAGCTGTGTAGCACAATCACCTTGGCCAATCTTGAAAAATTCCTGAAAAAGAGAAAATGAATGCCTTGGGCCCAAATAACCCAGTTAAGTTCATTATACCTTGAAAATGCTTGTAAATCCTCAAAAGCTTTTGTTACAGCCCAGTCTAGGTTGGGCTGCACATAAAAGTTGAATCCCTTTTTCCCATCCCCTGAGATGCAGAAACTCATGGGATGTTTACAGATTAACAAAGTATTTATTTTCTTGTAGCCGCAGTTTCTTTTCTTTTTTTTTTTTTTAAGAGCTTCCGATCCCAGAATGGGCAATGACAAAATAACAAACAAAAGGAAAAACAAAATTACTAATCAGCCCAAAACGAAAGATAATCAATTTCCCTCCCTAACAAAACCAGGAGAAAATGAACTAAACCAAGACAGCACACGCTCCTTCCAGCTCTGCATAGTTTCACCAGATATACAAAGTATGATTCTCCCAACAAGCTTCCAAAAGCCACAAAGCAGACAGGACTTGACACTGGTTCACCAAATATACATTGTAGCTCACTAAAGACAAGGCACACAGGCCTTGACAAGTTCACCTTATACACATTGTATACAGAGAATACCATAAAGTTTTCAAAAGCAGAAAGGATTACAAAAAGCAATAAAACCGGGGGCTACGTGTTCTGGGGGCGAGAGAAGGAGATCCATCTTCCCACTGCTGGCACGGATCTTTATGACATCCATGTTGCAGCCGGTCCAATCACGCAAAGCCTCATCAGCGGGATCACCTGAGATAAAAGACAAACCAAGAAAGCACCAAAATGGCGAACTTCTTAAAATATACATCCCCGGATGTAACACTTTTCCTCTTCATTAAAAAAGAGGAAGACAAGAACAAAATGTGCTCGAATTTACATGAGACAACCAGCATGATTGCATATTCTTGGAATGCCTGTCCACGCAATATGTCTTTGATGACCCCCAAGTATGATATGAGGGGAGTTTTTGTCCAAAAAGGCAAGGTGTAATTGTGAGGGAAATGGCTTGGTTTAAGAGTAGAGAATATAACAGAGCCGTGAAAAAGTATTTGCCCCCTTCCTGATTTCTTATTTTTTTGTATATTTGTCACACTTCAATGTTTCAGATCATCAAACAAATTTTTATATTAGACCAAGACAACCCGGGTAAATACAAAATGCAGTTTTTAAATGATGAGTTCATTTATTAAGGGGAAAAAGCTATCCAAGCCTACCTGGCCCTATGTGAAAGAGTAATTGCCCCCTAAATCCTAATAACTGGTTGTTTCACCATCGGCGACAAGAACTGCAATCAAATGTTTGTGATAACTGGCAATTAGACTTTCACATCACTGTGGAAGAATTTTAGGCCACTCTTCTTTGCAGAATTGTTTTAATTCAGCCACATTGGAGGGTTTTTGAGCATGAACGGCCTGTTTAAGGTCATGCCACTGAATCTCAAGCGATTTAATTCCGGACTTTGACTAGGCCACTCCAAAATCTTCATTTTGTTTTTTTTTAAGCCATTCAGAGGTGGACTTGCTGGTGTGTTTCGGATCATTGCCCTGTTGCATAACCCAAGTGTGCTTGAGCTTGAGGTCACAAACTGATAGTTGGACGTTCTCCTTCAGGATTTTCCAGTTGAGAGCAGAATTCATAGTTCCATCAATTACGACAAGTCGTCCAGGTCCTGAAGCAGCAAAGCAGCCCCAAACCATCACACTACCACCACCATGTTTAACTTTTTGTATGATGTTCTTCTTATGAAATGCTGTGTTAGTTTTACGCCTGATGTAACGGGATGCACACCTTCCAAAAAGTTCAACTTCTGTCTTGTCAGTCCACAGAATATTTTCCCAAAAGTCTTGGGGATCATCAAGATGTATTTTGGCAAATGTGAGAAGAGCCTTTGTGTTCTTTTTGGACAGGAGGGGTTTTCGCTTTGGAACTCCCCCATGGATGCCATTTTTGCCCAGTCTCTTTCTTATTGTTGAATCATAAACACTGACTTTAACTGCGGCAAGTGAGGCCTGCAGTTCTTCAGATGTTGTTCTGGGTTCTTTTGTGACCTCTTGGATGAGTCGTCGATGAGCTCTTGGAATAATTTTGGTAGGCCGGCCACTCCTTGGAAGGTTCACTGCTGTTCCAAGTTTCTCCATTTATGGATGATGGCTCTCTTCGTGATTCGGCGGAGTCCCAAAGCCTTAGAAATGGCTTTGCAACCCTTTCCAGACTGATAGATGTCAATTTCTTTGTTTCTCATCTGTTCCTGAATTTCTTTAGTTCGCGGCATTACGTGTTGCTTTTTGAGATCTTTTAGCCTACTTCACTTTGTCAAACAGGTTCTATTGAAGAGACTTCTTGATTCAACTGGTCTGGCAGTAATCAGGCCTGGGTGTGGCTAGTGGTATTGGACTCAAAAAATGTGGTTAATCACAGTTAATTCATGATTTAAGAGGGGGGGCATTACTTTTTCACATAGGGCCAGGAAGGTTTGGATAGCTTTTTCCCCTTAATAAATGAAATCATCATTTAAAAACTGCATTTTGTATTTACTCGGATTATCTTTGTCTTATATTAAAATTTGTTTGATGATCTGAAATATTTATGTGCGAAAAATATGCAAAAAAGTAAGAAATCAGGAAAGGGGCAAATACTTTTTCACGGCACTGTAGGCTACTTACAAGGTGCATGGCGAAAATCATTGCAACTCAGTCTGAAGTTAAAAGTTGTTCTTTTCATAGCCACAAGATCAACTTTATGAAAATAACATGATGAACTTGTAAGCATTTAGATCTGCTCGTGTTTGAAGGTCCATTGTGCTTTGTTTTGATAAGACGGCTTCAGGAAAAGGTAAGATTAGTTGGAGAAATACATTATTGCATAATTGCATTAAAATAAAATGACTTCTTTAAACTCTCATTTCTCTGTTTATACTCAATGTTTTCTTTTGATTGTTTGACAGGATAAAACTCCAGATCTGAGCATTTAGTCGGTATGTTTTTATGTTTATGCAGTCAGGTACGGAAGTATTTGGACGATTGCCTTTATACATCGGCACAATGGATCCGAAATGAAATGATCAGGATATGATTAAATTGCTGACTTTCAACTTTAATTCAAGTCCTTTCACAAAAATCTTACATTAACTGTTTATTATCCTTTAATTGCAACCATTTTTACACATGGTCCTCCATTTTCACAGGTTCAAAGGTAATTGGACAAACTAACATAATTCAGTATATAGGGTTCTTTTTTGATAATTGGTTGAAAATCCTTTGCACTCAGTGACTGCCTGAAGTCTTGAACCCATGGACATCACCAAACGCCAAGGTTCATCCTTAGAGATTCTTTGCCAGGCCTTTGCTGCAGCTGCCTTCAGTTGCTGCTTGTTTGTGGGTCTTTCCGCCCTCAGTTTTGTTTCAGAAAGTGAGAAGCATGCTCTGTTGGGTGGAGGCATGTGACTGACTGCGCCACTGAAGAATGTACCATTTCTTTGCTTTGAGAACCTCTTGGGTTGCTTTTGCAGTGTGCTTTGGGTCATTATCTGTCTACAATGAAGCGCTATCCCATAAGTTTTGCAGAATTTGGCTGAATTTGAGCAGAGAGTACAGCCCTTTACACTTCAGAATTCATTCTGCGACTTCTATCAGCAGTCACATCATCTATAAATGCAAGTGACCCAGTTCCATTGGCAGCGATGCAAACCCATGACAAAACACTGCATCTACCATGATTGACAGAAGATGTGGTATGCTTTGTATCTTGAGCCTTTTTTTCCCCCATGTTCTTCTCTTGCCATCATTGTGCTACAAATTAATCTTTGTTTCATCTGTCCAAAGAGTCTTGTTCCAAAACTGTATAGGCTGTTCAACGTTTTCTGGCAATGGTAAACCCTCTGCATTTCCATTCATGAAGGCATATCCAGATTGTTGACGTTGACTATGATGTGCCTACCCCTGATGTGGCCTGGAGTTGTGAGGGGGTTTTTCCTCACCAAGGAAAGAATTCTGCGATGATCCAACTCAGTTGTCTTCCATGGTCTTCCAGGTCTTTGGTGCAGCTGAGCTCCCCAGTGCATTCCCTCTTTTAAAGAATGTACCAAACTGTTGACTTGGCCACTATTAAAGTTTTCACTGTCTCAAGTAGGTTTTTTTTGGTGATTGTTTTTTCAGCCTAGAGATGGCCTCCTTCACCAACACTGACAACTTTTTGGAACACATATTGAGAGTTCCCCTGAACAGCTACTAAATGCAAGTTCAACATTTGGAACAAGCTCCTGACTTTTTATCTGCTTCATTTGTAATGAAATGATGAGGGAACAGGAAACATCCAGTCTTGACACTGACTGTCCGTCAGTAGATCAATTACCTCTGGGCCCTTGAAAATGCAGCATTATGCATAAAAATGGCTGTAATTCTTGAACAGTTAATGCGTGGTTTTTTTTTTTTGTGAAACCCTTTGAATGAAAACTGAAAGTCTGCACTTTAATCACATCTTTTTTTTGGTTTTGTTTCAAACGTGTTGTGGTGGTGTACACAGGCAAAATTGCAAAACATTTTTATCATTTTCCAAATACTTCCATACCTAACTGTACGTTTCAAGCTCAGCTTGCAAGGGACAACAGTTCTCTGAATCCTTATCATCAAACAAGCAGCCTCATAGGAAGGATACT
Source organism: Gymnothorax javanicus (assembly GCA_029692085.1). Classification (NCBI taxonomy): domain Eukaryota; kingdom Metazoa; phylum Chordata; class Actinopteri; order Anguilliformes; family Muraenidae; genus Gymnothorax; species Gymnothorax javanicus. The sequence continues at coordinate 90,283,707 of CM056198.1, forward strand.
GCAAAATGATCAGTCCTTCTGATATGATTTAATAAACTAAAAATTCATCAACTTTACTGAAATATACCTGTATTTGCACCTTATAACTTCTTTTAAAATAAGAATAGATGTTGAAATTTTTTACCAACAAGATTGTTTTGTGCATTACAAATTTGCTCAGTTCTCTATAATTTTCCTTTATTTTCTCTAAGGGTGTTATTTTCTTTAATCCTTTTTGGCTTGTATAGTAATCAGCAAATTAGGGCTGCCCCTACTAAAATAATCTTAGTCAACCAACAGTCATCTGTTTTTTTGTTTGTTTGTTTGTTTTTTCAGATTTGTTGAAATTTTTCAACTCAGTTCTGAGCCTGCTCTTCATTCTGCCCTCATAGATTCTGCCATTGCACTTGTGAAGTTGAGGTATTGCCGCACAATAAGCTAATGCTTTTATTTGACCGAACCATAACACATTCTAATGTGCAGACTAGGTTGTTCTCATTAGGATTTAAAATCTCTTTTGTAAAACTATCTTTTTATTGTAGGTTTTAACAATCTGCTAGTATAAAATTCTCATGGACTCTGTAGTGTCTTTCAAATAGATGGAAAATAGGAACAACATTAAATGAAGAAAAGGTTTGGCTTCAAAAGTTTTTTAAATTAAATTTCATTTAGGTCATTAATCATTTATGGTTTAATTTGCTATGTTTGTAAGTCATGCAAAAATAAAACGACTGACGTTACAAATCATTCCAGTAGCCTACCGTGATTTGTATTTCAACACTAATTGCAACAGCAATACTGATTAAACCATAGCAAAATGACTAATCTTTGCGAACAAAATAGATTGGACAGGATGAATGCACGCATAATGCCTCAAATCAGGGCTTATAAATTGCAATGCTGAGTGAACATAAATGGCTCTGTATCATATAATCGTAGTTTAATCTGAGACCAAACGTCCACTTACCGTTTTTAAGTGCAGTCACATAATCAACAATTAAATCATTTTTAAAAGAGCCATACATGTGCCTTGTTAATGTTCTGTGACTTGGCATGTTATATGATATAATCTGTAATGGCGTTCTACAAATAAATTTAAAATGCCAAAAAAAATACAAGTATTATTGGTGAGGTGGCTCTAAATTTCTCTTATGGATTGGTCAGTCTGGCTACGGTGACAATAGTATCAGCTGTCTCTCTTTTTCTGAGATGGCGCCGGACTTCAGGTTCAATCTGATTTGCGTTAAACCTGAAGTTGCAGCGAGACTGCTGGCAATGAAACGGGGATGCACCTACAGTATTAGCACAGTTTCAAATTGAGCAGCCTGTAGGCCTAAGAATCTTGGTAGGCATTACGCACGGCTAACAAATAACAACTCAATCTTAAATGTTCACCTAGAAAGCTCATGAAACACGTTTATTCACTAAAAGAATATTAAGTGGGCTAAATTACCGTTTACAAGTGGTAGGTCATTTATGTTATTGATCTGTGGTTAGCTAGAAATATTTTCATTACACTTTTTTTGATGGTATGTGACTGAAATGAAATGTTGCCATGCTCCAGATTTTTTTTCTTTAAACTTATGTTCTTAGCTTATACCGAAATGAGCAACATATGCCAATATCACTGATCTTAACAGTAAGGCAAGTCTTAGGTTAAAGTTAAAATGCATATTAGCTTGCCTTTGAGAAGACTACAGGGTAGGCATGAAAGGGGGTGCTTCAGATGTTAGTTATAAATCTTTTAACTCACTGAGTATAAAATGTTACTTTTATTAGAATTATTCAGGACATTAATATTCCCTTAACTGCCTTATATCACTTTAAGAGAACGTTGACCTGTTTTAGAGTGAAGAACCGTAACTACCTTACCCGCAGCAAATTAATTTCAATTATTTTATTGTCTTTTAACTATTATATAATTACATTTTAACTATTACCTTCGAGAAGTTTGACAAATATGAAAGCTTAACTCTTTCAACCCCAGATATTCTAGCATCACTATACCCTTCAACCCCACAGCCCTCTGTAGAGGGCTGGTCATTATCTGGACATTGTATCTTACTGTTATCTCTGGAATCCCATTAAATGTAACCTGATATGTTCCAATCAATTAGTCAGATTGTTTGAATTTTCCCTACAGGAATTTGGGGTTGAAGGGAATATGTTTGGGGTTGAAGGAGTTAATATCAGTTAAATGACTGGGGACCTTGTCGATTAAGAGCCACCTAGTGGTTAGTGATGGGGATTGCTGAAGAAAATGTCTTCAAGAATAGATTCACATTCAACACTGACAATAGATATTATTAGCTTCTTTTTTTAGATTCTGTCAAACTTGTCATGACTTTATTTAAATGGAAAAAAATGAGAATAGGGCAAGAATTCTGATCTGTAATCAATTTTCATGTAACATTTCATATGTCAGTTTTGGTATGCATAGAAAGAGATGGCACTGAATTGCTATAATAATGTGTTGGAGACAGGTGGTTTGAAAAAGCAATGTTGATATGTTTTTTAATGATGACTTTTTTTAAAATAAATGGTGGTTTTCTTATTCAGGGACTAAACATCTTGAAAGAGGTGTAGATTTCATATTATATCACATAAGAGCAACTGTCTGTATTTGCTAACATGTACTCACAACTTTGTTAGGTTCTCTAATGGCTGAGTAGTAGAAGGCAGGGCTTGAGCTAAGTCTAACCATCAAGTTACACTAATACATTAATATTATTGTTCCAAGAGAGAGTAGGTGTGTGTTTTTGTGTGTGTGTGTGTGTTCAGGTTTTTGAGCAGCTATTTGAGAGAGGAAAACACTAAGGGTAAGTGTCCTAGAAGACAGCCAAGAAATAGGACTTAAAGGAGGACTATCATCAAAAAATTTCTGCCCTCCTGTTATTTCAGTTTGTTAATCTCCTGCTAGTTAAACTGCATTCATATAGCTCAGTTGGCTGATTGACGAAGAAATCGAATTTAATTGAGCCCATTGGGCAGCGCCATTATTTTCCATAGCGCCTGTCGCATCTGATTCTGGGGCACGAGATCATGACGTCAGCGTGGAGGTCTGGTGCTTCCAGGCATCATGGCCATGCATTCGATTTCATGAGATTTTCTCGTCAGTGAACAGAGCTGAAATCACTTTGAAAATGCTGCATTGTCAGGCATACGATTGTGTCAACGACACTAAACAGAAGATGGCCAGTGTGACAATGCACACGTTCCCAAAGGACAGGGATTTAATTTGCAGTTAGGTTATAAACTCGCACAATGGAATAGTGCATATCACTGTTCAGAGATGCTTTGTTTACATGCTCAGCCACCGCATTCACGTCACGATTATGGCTTTCACGGGCTGAAACTCCATCTCGCGAAGCTTGAGTTCAAAACAATGGTGGCCTCCGTTTTGGATTTTATCATGGAAATTACGGGCAATTATCGCCAATTACGTGGAAAGGACTAATTATCTTGCGGAAATACTTGAAGCGGGTGCTGTTGAACTTCAGTGCAGTTAATATAAGTCAAAACAGGTAAGCGTGATAATCCTCCTTTAAATAAAGAGATATACAAATATTGTTACATTATCGGCTACAGTTATTACATTTTTAATTTTTTTTTCAACCCAGTGAATAATGTAATAACTAGCCTGTGATGTTGTGACTTACTACATTATGGGCAAAAAGTTTTTTCCTTTTTGGTTCAGAAATTTTATTACTTTATTGGTAAGTTATTGTGTTATTGACCTTTATTACATTAAGATTGGAAAAATGATTGCATTATTGGCAGTTATTCCATTAACGGTGGTTATTACATCATTGGCTGCTACAAGTTTTGCCCTACAGCAAAAACAACCATCGCGATGAGCTGAAGTCTGACTATTGAAGTTTTTAAACCAAAAAAAAAAGATGACGTTTACCTGCTTACCCCAAATGGGCATGGTGATTGTGCTACACAAGATACTATTTTGTCGTTTTCCTTTTGATTACAAGAAACTGCATAAATTAAGATCATATGAGAACATTATTTTGTGTTTTCATGCTTGCTTTTGGTCTTGTATTTGTATAATGCTTGCATTTTTCCATTAATATGATCGTGGATCTTGTTCAAATGTCTGGTCAGCCTTGGTGTCTGGGCCGGAGTCCTCATCTGAGTTTATTTCACCTTCTGTCATCACAGATTAAAGAATGACTTCTCTTCCACTCTGGTCCACTGAAGATGGAGATCAGGAGTAGCTTAAAAGGAACATTTGGATGGATGTGCAATTTGATCCAAATGATTCAGCGAAGAAGAAAGTTTCCTACAGAGATATGCTCATTAGGCGAGTGTATCTCCATCAATCAGAATTGCTCCCCACCTCGCTTAAAGGGGTTTAGTCATGGCAAAGTCCACTCACTTTTCTCCCATTGGCCAGATGCCTTTGCCTCTCTTCTCCAGTCCCAGACCATTCGCCCACCTTCAGAGGAACAATCTACAGTACTTTGGTTTTCTACAGTTAATTTATTCATAGGAGCTTAATGAATGATTTTTTTAAAATCCAGGGCTTATTTGCTTGGCATTTGGTCCCAGGTATTTCGATTTGGTTGAAATATTAAATTTGCTCCTAGCAGTTGTAAACAACTGAAGAGAGAAGGGGGTAAATGGGCTTGATACATATGAAAACTTAAATAAAAAATAACAATCATAAATGGGAAATGGAGAAATAAAATGCTTCCATGTTTGATCAAACCTATTTTTAGTCAGCATGTATAACAATGATCTCCAATTTGTGCTGCTACTTTCAATGTGCACTGATACTGGAGATTAACTGGCTTCTTGTGGCCATTATGGTTTTATTGGTGCATAGTTATGTAAATTTTATGCAGGTGGCTCTGGCTGTCGCACATCACAACCGTTGGAAATGGACGAGCCAAGAGCCTCCAAGTCATGTTACCACAGGCAATTCTGGCCCTTGCTCGTTCGAGTACCTTGTTACCCAATCCTGCACAGCCAACATTAAAAAGCGGTCAGCTGCTGCACTGGGGCTGGCCCAAGGAGATGAGGAACTTATTAGGGACACTTAGTGTTGCAGGAAAATTGGTGTCCAGTGTGCATTTAAAACCATTCTGGCAGGGGGTAAATCATTCAGGAAAAATCTTCCAAGGATATCATTACAACAGTGATCTTTCTCCTTATAATTACGTGAAAGCTTTTATAAATACTTGTACTAGTCTCTGAAAATGAAAAAAAGAGGGAAAATTGTCCCTCCTAAGTGTTCAGGACTTATGAATTTGAACCCATAGCAGGTAATTGGAGGGGAAAACTGTTTAAGCACATAAAAGCTGTCTGTCCAAAACTGAAACACCAATGGCATTTCTTCAAGGCTGGCAAATAAAAGAAAGTTTTGGTGTTGATGAACACACTTCTTTCGCTCATATTCTGTGGTTTAAATGGCTGATAAAGGCTGCAGGCCCTTCAGATTGGAATCATGGGATGCTGAGGCTGTCTGGTTGTGTGTGGTTGGATCTCTGTTTAAGATCTGGGTACAAAAAATATATACAGGTTTTTGTGTCAGCCTTGGTTCTCACAGTGCACACTTGGCTAAAACTATGGCAAACTATCATCTTGTCCAATAAAATGTTTCACACTGGGGCTGTTTCACAATCAGGGTACCAGAAGTTGTTTCACAGACACCCAAAATTAAAATCTGGGCATCATTTGTCAAGTACATCCATATTTTAGCATATAGATTGAGGATAGACCTACGTATGTTGAAGATTTTGTGTTTTGCATCTCTGCTTGAATTTACATCAACATCTGTTTTGTTTGTTTCCAGAGAGACCATATCCTTAACGGACCAACAGGTATAGTCACAACACATGTACCTTAGCATATACCATAACTGCAATGTTTCAATATGGTATACTTAGTACAGCGAATTGTCCTTGTCCTCAGTTTATAGTGGAACATAATTGCATTTCCAGAAAGGCTATTTTTGAGGGACAATAGCGCTGCATATTTTTTCAGCGATAATTTTCAGACAGGTGAAGAGACTCATAGACTTTTGTATTATTAAAGAAAAACAATGGATATTATAGAAAACGTGGTAATTCATTGTAACCTTTATTTTCATCACAATATAAGAAAATGATCATTTAACAGATGAAAACGGAAAATGTCAAAACATTCATTTTTACCCGAGGCCAAAATATGGCCATCGGGTATTACAAAAACCTTGTGTCCGTCTGTCTGTCTGTCTGTCCGTCCATCCGTCTATGTAGACCATAACTCTTTTCCTATTAATGTCAGGGTCACGAAATTCACGGGGACTGTTCTTGGGACATATAGCTTGGACAAGTTCGAAGATGGGTAACCTTGACCTACTTTAAGGGGTCAAAAGGTCACATTCTTTGTAAACACTGTTTCCTTGATTACATCCACTATTTTTGTTGTAGCCGTGTAAAATTTACAGCGTGTATGTTTTGGATAATCAGCTTGCAGAACATTAAAGGTGGATGACCTTCACTTGGTTAATGGGGTCAAAAGGACACATTGTTTCTGAACACTGTTACTTTCATTACGCCTTTGCACTACCATGACATTTTTTGGTGAAGCTATGTCAAATTCGTAAGGTGTACTCACTGGATAATCAAGCTGGAGGACATGGAAGCTACATGGCCTTCACCTACTTTAAATACCTTCTAATGACAATTTCATGTAGCAACAGTATCAACCAAACTGTTCAGTCACCTTCAACATAACATCGAATTTTGATGACTGCGCATCATGTCAGACTTCATATTCTGAATGCCAAATGATGTACAGTCCCAGCTGTCCTGTTCCACTCTTTCCATATAACCTGCCAGGTCCTAGATGAAATTGGACAATTACCTCTGTCTTCCTTTTCACTCTTGAAACTTCTATCAAGCCCGAAAGTATTAAACACATTGTGTTACATAGGCATACATTAAAAAACCCTTTATATGTTGTCATTCCTTGTCTTATGCCCATTCGGCCGAGGGTACTTTAGCATTGCATTCTATGTTCTTATTTAGGTTGCAATATTCTTTCATCAGGTAACTGTCCATCAATCGTGGCTGCGTTGCTTCTTATTAAAATGACCGAATACTGGGGCTGCCGGATTAGCTCAGTGGTTAAGTCGCTGCATTTGCAGAGCAGTAGTGACTACTACGGTGCGGGTTTGATCCCCCGTCCTACCAAAAAGCAGTGGTCGGCATCTTTTTCAGAAGAGCGCACGATTGGCTTAAGTGCTGTGGGAATGCAAATTGGGAAGGGACTGCTGGGAAGGGAAATTAAAATGATTGCCTTGTTCGTTGCTCAAGCGCCTCCTGTTGGCCAGCCGGGCGCCTGTCAGTGCTAAGCATGCTCATGTTCGGGTATCCTCCGCCCTCATTCAGTACTTGCGATAGTTTTGACCAATGTGTGTAAAGATGCAGGGGCTGACAGGCACGTGCTTCGGAGGAGAGCCGCGATCTGTCTTTCTCTCTCCTGAGCTGGCAACAGGGGGCTGCATATGAGCAAGCCTTGTACATAGTTCTAGGATTGGGTATTCCAGATTCGGGTGGGATTGGAGATACCAGATTTTTATTAAAAAAAAATAAATAAAAATGACCGAATACTCATAAATTACCCCAAGATTATTGCAAAAATTGTCCCAAGATATAAAAATTGACTTGGTACTCTGATTGTGAGACAGTCCATGAACTTAAGTGAGAAATGAGTGGGACATTACATTGTGGAACCATTTAATCTTTATAATGTAGTGTATTGCATAGTTTTTTCCCCAAAATTAAGGTTTCTAGAACTCCTTTGCTTTGTGATCAGTTTTTCATCTTTAGAATATTTAATGGGGAATAAAATAATCTGCGATCTTTCATCTTAATCGGATTTAACGGTCTTAGGAATTCCCAGTCTGAAAGTCCACTGTCCCCATTTTACAAACTGCTGTCATTACCATAACCTACATTGCAAACCCCCTTGATTTCATGCCCCTGCCACGCTGACAATGTGTGGTTAGCTTGAGTTGTGCCACTTTCTATAGGACTTTTCTGTGAATGAGGTTGTGGTGCTACACCTATGGAGGTCAGAGCAAAAGTGTAAGAGGGCTGGGTGGTTTTGTCCATCTGCCCCATATCACTGAAGTCCGCAAGTGACCCTCAGGTGGTTCTCCGGGTGATTCTACTGAGTCAGCAGATGGGGCCAGTGCCGCAACAGGACCAGGATTCCCCTAATAGCACTGATAGCTAATGGCACCGCAATGGCAATCTATAGAAGCTAGTGGCAGCCTCTGACACCTAATAGCACCTAGTAGCACTCTTTTCGCAGCCAGTGTCACCCTTTGGCAAATAAAGATATTTTCACAAGTATATTTTTATTAAATATTTTAATATTTTACACCAATTAACTACGTCAGTGTTCATTGTCACGCAGTTTCTACTTAAAAGTTATAAAGAGATGAAAACGAGCCCAAATCAATGAAAATCAAATAGGGTTGTGAAGACAAATGTGTAAACGTAGCGGATTTTTTTCCTCATCATTAGCGTACTGGCAAGTTATTGCCAGGGTTTGGTGTCCGTTGTCCAGATTGTTTTTATCCTTTTTTTTGCCCAATGAATTTTCGAGTAAATTTATCATGATGTACTTCTACACCATACCTCTAGGCATTTTTTTCAGAGTTTTGATTGAATCATTTTTGTCTGTTTTATGGGCCCTTGAAATTTTGGCCCCATGTTATAAGACAGGGCTTAAAAATTTCAAAAAATCATTTCTCAAAAACTCTCGGATAACCTTTTTTTCTAAATCTGGCGATCAACTTGCACTGTACACAAAGCGTACCAAGGTGAGTGCCATTATGATTGAATCAACAGAAATGGGTCTAGTGGGACCGCTAGACTTTATCATTGGGTCTTACAAGGAATAGGCAAAACGGCCTGCGGAAGCTAAGCTGTTGCAGATGGATTAAGTTTGTATTATCAACATGTAGGAAGTCATATATGACCTATATATTTGCGGTGTTAAAGTTGACCTCAGATGACCTTGAAAGGTCAAACTCAAGGTCGCACAAACTGTTACGAATTTCAAAGGCTTCTAGGCTTGAAAATATTGAAGAGAGAATATATGTGAATTGAACACTTATAGGAAGTAAAATATGAACTTTTATGTCAAAGGTCAGACTTCACATTGTGAAATTTCACTGACTTCTATCACCAAAACTATTACAGATAAAGTGTAGGCTTGTATTAGAGGCATATAGGAAGTCATATGAAGTTTCATTTGGTGACCTTGAACTTGACCTTGGAGACCTTCAAAGGCCAAACTTTACTGTGAAATTTCAATGACTTGTATCATCAAAATCATTACAGATAGAGTCTAGGTTTGTATGAGAGACATATCAAAAGTCATTTATGAACTTTCATTTCGTGACACTCAACTTAAACTGTCGGTGATCTTTGAAGGTGAAACTTGACGCTGTGAAATTACAATGACTTGTATCACCAAAATGGTCACAGATAGAGCCAAGGTTGTGTCACCAAAATGGTCACAGATAGAGCCAAGTTTTGTATTTGAGATATGTATAAAGTTGTATATCAAGTCCATTTGGTGACCAAATTGGTGACTTAATTTGACCCTCTGTGACCTTTAAAGTTTACAGTTGACATTGAATTTTCAATTATTGTATCCCCAAAACTGCTTCACAACTTACGATTGAATTACAGACATATGGGAGGTCTTATAAATGTATGTGAACTGTTTAGTGACCTTGACATTGACCTTTGATGATTTGAAGGTCAAACTTCTCATGAAATTTTCATAACTTATCATTACTATAAGATTACTTGCCGATAAGCTACAGGACCCTTGTTCCTATTACAACCCCAATTCCAAAATAGTTGGGACAAAGTGTAAATTGTGAATAAAATCAAAACGGAATCACTTTCAAATCACACCAGCTAGTATTTTATTCACAATCGAACAGAGATAACATGGCAAATGTTGAAACTGAGAAATTTTACTATTTTATCCACAAAATGAGCTCATTTCAAATTTGATGGCTGCTAAAGGTCTCAAAAAAGTTGGGACAGGGGCCTGTTAACCATGGTGTAGCATCCCCTCTTCTTTTTAGCACAGAGTGGAGGCGTCTGGGCATTGAGGAGACAAGTTTCTTGAGTTTAGCCATTGGAATATGATCCCACTCTTGTTTAATACAGGCTTCCAGCTGCTGGAGAGTTTTGGGTCTCCTTTGATGGACTTTTTATTTAATTATGCACCAAATGTTCTCAATTGGTGAAAGATCAGGACTGCAGGCAGGCCAGTTCAGCACACGGACTCTTCTACTACGAAGCCATGCTGTTGTAATAGCTGCAGTATGTGGTTTTGCATTGTCCTGCTGAAATACACAAGGCCTTCCCTGGAATAGATGTCATCTGGAGTGGAGCATATGTTGCTCTAAAACCTTTATATGCCTTTCAGCATTCATGGTGCTTTTTAAAACATGCAAGTGTCCCACACCAGATGCACTAATGCATCCCCATACCATCAGAGATGCTGGCTTTTGAACTGAATGCTGATAACAGGAGGGGTGGTCTTTCTCCATTTTAGCCCGGAGGACACGACGCCCATGATTTCCAACAAGACTGTCAAATTTGGGCTTGCCTGACCACAGGACACTTTTCCACTTTGCTCCAGTCCATTTTAAATGAGCCTTGGCCCACAGAACACGGCAGCGCTTCTGGATCATGCTCAACAATGGCTTCCTTTTTGCATGATAGAGTTTTAGGTGGCATCTGTGGATGGCACGGCGGACTGTGTTTACAGACAGTAGTTTCTTGAAGTATTCCTGGGCCCATTTAGTAATGTCAGTGACAGAATCATGCCAGTGAGTGATGCAGTGGCGTCTGAGGGCCCGAAGATCACAGGCATCCAGTAAAGGTCTTCGGCCTTGTCCCTTATGCACAGAGATTTTTCCAGTTTCTCTGAATCTTTTGATGATGTTATGCACTGTCGATGATGACACCTTCAAAGCCTTTGCAATTTGACGTTGAGGAACATTGTTTTTAGCTTACTGGCCCTATGGGCCGATAAGCTATTGTCGTGGTGTGGCGTCCGTTGTCCGGAACATTTTTTATCTTTTTTTTGGCCTGATGAATTTCCTTGTAAATTTGCAATAACATACTACTAGACCATATCTCCAGAAACTTTTCTCGGATTTTTGATTGAATCATTTTTGTCCGTTTTATGAGCCCTTGAAATTTTGGCTCCAATGTTAAAGATTGGACTGAGAAATTTTTAAAAATTATTTCTCAAAAACTGCGTTATAAATTTTTTTCTAAATCCGGCAATCATTTTACCTTGGTACCATCAATGTACAGTGCGAGCGCCATTTTGATTGAATTGATGGAACTGGGTGTATTGGGGGTGCTGTACTTTATGAATATGCAAGATGACCTGTGGAGGCCAAATGGTTGCAGATAGAGATTAAGTTTGTATTATCGACATATAGGAAGTCATACTGTATATGACCTATACATTGGCTATGTTAAAGTTGACCTCAGATGACTTTGAAAGGTCAAACTCGAGGTCAGGGAATATATTAACAATGTTAAAAGATATGACTTGAAATTTCAAAAAATTATTTCTCAAAAAACTGTCTGATAACTTTTTTTTCTAAATCTGGCAATCAACTCACCTTGATACACTTTATGTACAGTGCGAGTGCCATTTTGATTGAATTGACGGAAGTGGGTCTAGTGGGGGGGTGCTGTACTTTAACATGGGGTCTTATGGAGAATGGGCCAAATCGCCTGTGGAAGCTAAATGGTTGCAGATAGAGATTAAGTTTGTATTACTGACATACAGGAAGTAATATATGACCTATATTTTGGCTGTGTTAAAGTTGACCTCAGATGACCTTGAAAGGTCAAACTTGAGGTCAAGCAAAATGTTACCATTTTCAAAGGTTTCTAGGCTTGAAAATATTGAAGATTTGGAACATATTTGCATTGAACACTTATAGGAAGTCATGTATGAACTTTCATTTGGTGGCCTTGAACTTGACCTTTGGCGACCTTTGAAGGTCAAACTTCACATAGTGTAATTTCAATGACTTCTATCACCAAAACTATTACAGATAGAGCTTAGGTTTGTATTGCGGGCATAGTGTAGTCATGTATGAAATTTCATTTGGTGACATTGAACTTGACCTTCAGTGACCTTGAATGCCCAAACTTCACAGTGAAATTTCAACGACGTATATCAGCAAAATGGTTACAGATAGTTTTGGTTTGTATTGGAGATGTATAGGAAGTCATACATGAACTTTCATTTGGTGGCCTTGAACTTGACCTTCAGTGACCTTTAAAGTTCACAGTTGACATATTGAATACATATTGACATATTTTAATGACTTGTGTCACCAAAACTGCTTCAGATCTTAGGCTTGTATTACAGAAGGTCTTATAAATGTATGTGAACTTTTATTTAATGACCTTGACATTGATTTTCATTGATTCAAATGTCAAACTTCACATGAAATTTTCATAACTTGTATCATCGCTGTAAAACTGCTTGCCGGTAAGCTACAGGACCCTTGGTCCTATTTTTAAAGTATTCCAAAATTTTTTACGCAAGCCTTCACAGGTTGGAGAGCCTCTGACCATCATTACTTCTGAGAGACTCAGTCTCTCTAAGACATCCCTTTTATAGCCAATCATGTTACACACCTGATGCCAGTTAACTTACTTACTTGCTAAATGTTCTTTCAGCTGATTCTCTTATATATTAATTGCTTTTTCAGCCCTTTTTTTTTGCCTGTGTCCCAACTTTTTTGAGACCTGTTGCAGCCAGAAAATTTGAAATACGCTCATTTTGTGGATAAAAATGTTAAATGTCTCAGTTTCAACATTTGAAATGTTATCTATGTTCTATTGTAAATAACATATTGGCTCATGTGATCTGAAAGTCATTGCATTTTGATTTTATTAACAATTTACACTTCGTCCCAACTATTTCGGAATTGGGTTGTATTATTTTATCATTATTGTGTACCCTACATAGTTTTTATATACAGTGCCTGACAAAAGTCTTGTCGCATAAAGACATAGTAACTAAAAATAGCATATAACTTTATTTCTAACCAATCAATTGTTATAATAAATGGTCCATTTTAATGTCAAGGGCTTTCACATTAATAATTTGGTGCAAAATGAAACCGCCAAAAAGGGTTCTGATGTTCACAGCCTGGCAAAGCCCATAACATGTGTTTTTGCTGGGACAAAAGTCTTGTCGTCTCTTCAGATGATGCAACAAATCACAGATTAGAGTTTAACCTATGACAAATACTGTAATTAACACATTCCCAGATGTGTATAGAAATAACCCCAGCGCACCAGACTTTCATATGAGGTGCGACTAGACCTCTGACAACATGCCAAAGATTCAACCACAGACCAAAGTGCTGATCATCAAGAGCCTGAAGACTGAGTCTGCTGCTGAGGTGGCAGACATCTTTAATGTATCCAAATGTCAAGTGGAGGGGATAAGAAAAATATTTGAAGAAACTGGTGATGTTCGTGGCAAGTGCAGGTCAGACAGACCCCGGTATGACAACTGTTTGAAAGGACCGTTTGTTGCTTCAACTGTACAAGGCTAGCCCTTCTTCAACTAAAGCAAAGCTACACTAGGAAATGTCACCAAAAATCCCGGTATCTACGAGAAGAGTTTGTCAAATTCTCTCTCAAAGTGGTTTTCATGGCCGAATTAGTACACAGAAGCCTGCATTAAACAGAAAACAAATAACCTGCATTGCATTTGCCAAGGCCCACAGCTTGCAGAAAGGATTGATACTGGAAAAGTGCCTGAAAGTTTATTTTTCTGATGAATCATCCATTGAACTGCATCCCAGTCACCGTACAAGATGTGTTGGAACCCTCATGGACCCAAGATTCTCCCAGAAAACAATCATGTTTGGTGGAGGAAAAATCATGGTTTGTTGTTACAGCCAGTATGGGGGGGTGAGAAAGATCTGCAGGGTGGATGGCAACATCAACAGCCTGAAATATCAAGAAGTTCTTGCTGCCCTACTCATACTGCTGCTCCTTCTCATACTTCTGCCTCCATGTCACAGTTCCCGAAAGCGAAGAAGGTGAAGGTACTCCAGGATTGGCCGACCCAGTCACCTGACATGAACATTATTGAACATTTCAGGGGTAAGATGAAGGAAGAGGCTTGGAAGATGAAACCATAGAATCTTGATGAACTCTCGGAGTCCTGTAAGACTTCTTTCTTTGCCATTCCAGATGATTTCATCATCAAGCTATTTCAGTCATTGCCAAGACGTATGGATACAGTCCTCCAAGCTCATGGGAGTCTACGCAATATTAATTCTTTTTTCCAAGGCACCATGAATTTATGTTCTAATATTATGGTGGCATATTTGTGTATTCAAAATAAAGTGTATGTATAATTTCCACATTTTTTTTTCAATGCGACAAGACTTTTGTCCAAGCAAAATCTGACCTTTCTGTACTAATTAAATAATAAAACTCAATGAATGACACAAAACTCTATTTTGGTATATTTCGCATAATCTAGAGGGCTTTGCCTTTCATATAAGCCATTTTTTGATTCCAGTTGATCAACTACAAGTCAGGTTATTATTTGTTGTTCCTACAACTTGGATAAGTGACAAGACTTTTGTCAGGCACTGTATTGTCAAGAACAATTCAACCTTTTGGTCACTGGCTTTGAGTAGTGACCGAAAAGGACAAGATTGTGAGGACATGTCGCCAAAAATGAGTTTCCTCCACATGGTGTCTGAAGTAGCCCTAAGCAATGGGGTGTGGAGCTCAGACATCCGGGCGAGGCTCAGAGTTGAGCCACTGCCCCTCTGTGTTCGAAATAGTAAGCAGAGGTGGTTCAGCCATCTGGTTAGGATGCTTCTTGGTTGCCTCTCTTTAGAGGTTTTCTTCGCATTACCTACTAGGAGGAGGCCCTGGGGGAGAGATGGGAAACACTTGGAGTATTCTATCTCACAGCTGGCCTGGTAATGGCTTGGAATTCCTTAGGAAGAGTTGGCGGAAGAAGCTGAGGGGAGGAACGCCTAAAATGCTTTGCTGAGTCTGCCACTCCTGCAGTTGTGTTCTAGATTAGCGGTGGAAAATGGAAGCATGGAAAAAATGGGGAATATGTTTCTCATTATTGTAACTGATTGTTATAAATTACTTTAAAACAGATTATTAGCAAAGAGTGTATTTTTGTTTCCATTTATTTAAACAGACAAAAATCATAATATCTGTGGGAGAAATAATTACATACTCGAAGGCACACGGGAGAGTGCATACTTCCGCCACGCCATATATCTGTTCTTTCGGTCACAGAATATGTTCTGGATCACTTCCAAAATTAAATCAACTCTTCCTTGGGCTACCACCTATCATCCTGCCAAATTTTGTGCCAAACCATTCATAACTTTTTGAGTTATCCGGTAAGAAATATCACACAAACCTGCGTTAGATATATTTTATTCTTCCGGATCCAGAATCCAGAAGATGTTCTGGATCACTTCCAAAATTTAATCAACTCATCCTTGGACCAGCACCTATCATCCTTCCAAATTTCGTGCCAAACCGTTTATAACTTTTTGAGTGATCCTGTCAGCAGGCAGACAAACAAACGAACAGGGTTGAAAACATAATCTCCTTGGCGGAGGTAAAAATCCATGCAAAACAGAAAAACTGAACATGGTGGCTCAACAACCATCCTAAAACAGACTTATACCTGCTGACCTGTTGTAGCAATAAACCATACTCACTTCTCTCCAGTGGTTTTTCCTGGAAAAACCAGGAAGTGAGTTTACCATGAGAAGATCTTCCAAGGGGTCCACCACCCCAGTAAATGCTATGTCTTAAGCGGCATCGTCTGTCAGGTCCCATGTGCTACGTTCACATTACAAGCCTCATCGTTCAATGCTGATTTTTCGCTCAGATCACGTTACACATGCCCGGCTCACATCAATGCAACAAAGGGGAAACCACACAAGGAAAATTTCTAAGAATTTATTTACAAAAGCAGTAATGATTAACTGAGGAAAAGAGAGTTAGGGTAAGTGAAACCTGAAGTGTTGTGCAATATGGACTGTGTAGTGATAAAGGTTAAAAAAATGCACAATGGCTGCTGGAATCCAAAGGGGAGAAAAAGAGCCTGAACCCTTCTGGAGTTATTCCCTCTATGCTACAGGTCCCCACACTTGCAGCCAATCACCTCTCCATGCACTCCTGGCACCAGTTCACCTGCAATTTAGGAGGGAGTAGGACACCCAACACAATGAGAGAGGGGCATGATACCCCGCCCGTTACAACAGAGGCCTACCCAAAGAGGCCTCAGCTGAACATGCAAGTACAGCCTTAACTTTAATACGAACCATAAAAATATGTATTTGTGCGATTAGCAACTTCACTGTCACCGTGGTACATCTCATGTCTACAGGAAACTGTACAGACACTGCTACACGGCTGACCCCGTACAGTTGAGCTCAAAAGTTTGCATATCCTGGCTGGATTAGGTAAAAAAAAAAAAAAATCAAAAAAAAAACTAATACCTGTAAAATAGGTAACATTTTCAAAGAAAACATGAATGGCCAGGCAAAACACATTTCTTTTATTTCTTATTGGAGTCATATCCAACTGTAGGTCACTTAGAATGGCACAATCATCAAATAAAACATGGCAATAAGGGAAAAAATGAAATGAACCCCGTTCAAAAGTGTGCATACCCTTAGTTCGTAATATTGAGTATTGCCCCTTTAGCTACAGTAACAGAATGCAGTCTTTTGTGATAGTTGCCAATGAGGCCCCTAATTCTCTGAGGTGGTATAGCTTCCCATGCTTCCTTGCAAAATGCCTCCAGCTCCTGCAAATTCTTTGACCATCTTGCATGAACTGCACGTTTGAGATCTCCCCAAAGCAGCTTGATGATATAGAGGTCAGGAGACTGTGATGGCCACTCCAGACCCTTCACCTTTCTCTTTTGTAACCTCTGGAGGGTAAACTTGGCCTTGTGCAGTTGGATCATTGTCACGCTGGAGAGTGCATCCCATGCGCAGCTTGTATGCTGAAGAATGCAAATTGTCTGCAAGTATTTTCTGATAGCATGCTGCATTCATCTTGCCACCAATTTTCGTGAGATTCCCTGTGCCTTTAGAGCTCACACACCCCCAAAACATCGGAGAGCCACCACCATGCTTTACAGGTATATTTTTCACCATAGGCCTTGACCATAAAGTTCTATTTTGGTCTTGTCACTCCAAATGATAGTATTCCAAAAGCTGCGAGGTGTGTCAAGGTGTTGTCTGGCATATTTTCAGTGGCCTTTTTTGTGGGATTGGTGCAATAATGGCTTCCCTCCAGCAACTCGACCATGCAGCTAGTTGTGTAAGTACCTCCTTATTGTGCTCTTTGAAACGACCATACCATCTTTGTCCAGAGCATCCTGTATTTCTCTTGAGGTAGCTTGTGGATTTTTATTTCTGTCCAGACCAATTCTCCTGGCAGTTTGGGCTGAAATCTTTCTTGGCCTACCTAACCTTGGCTTGATATCAACATATCCCCTAATTGTAGCCCCCGGACAAAGTCGGGTGGCTACTATGGAGTGATGTTTGTCATCGCCGCCACTGCCACATCCACGTCTGTAGACACCTCGTTGTGGACGCTCTACAGGCTGTAATGTTTGACCGATTACTTTTATATTTGGTATGGACGTGTTATAGTTCACTTATGACACCTATTAATTTTGGTTGCCATGCCGACAGTATTGGCAGAATAATATGCAAATTAGTGGCAAAACATAGATCTGATTGGGGTTTTGATCTGAATAAACCTCCAATGGGTTAGCCCCCCACAAAGACAAACATCAAAATGCTGAAGAGCCCATACAAAAGCTTAAGCTTCTTTCTCAATATTTGAATAATTGAGTAAATGAGAATTACATTTTTTGAAAAGAAACTTACTGGCCTGTCCATCCCTTTGTCAGTTTGCATCAGAACTGCTGCAGCCCCAACATAACCAGTATCCACCTGTAGTTTAAATGGCTGCCTCAGCTGAGGTGCAAACAGGACAGGAGCTGTGCTCAACAGCATTTTCACATTCCTAAAAGCTTATTGGCATCCTGGCGACCAATTGAACTTTGCCTTATTCTTTAAACAGTGTTGCAAAAATAACCTTGGGCACATGGTCACATTTTGGCTGGTTTGGGATGAACTGGGAGGTTTTTTTAATATCCATAATTTGCATTTGTTAAGCGCACAACTAGTCTTTACAAAGAACTATCCTTGTCTGTGTATTTATTAGAACATTTATTGACTTTTAAAACATACATTTCGGCCATTCTCTTTGAGAGGAGGTAGCCAAGTCTATGTTGTCATGCCTATTCCTTGCGTAGGCCAATGTAACTGAACTCGCACATCCCCTCCCCCACTTCAGACCCAATAACATTAGTGTATAATGCTATCTCAGGCAGGAGCGCCTGTGTGATAGCTAACCCAGCCATCATAGCTTTTTGCATAATCTATTAGTATAATCATACAAATGGACAAAAAAAAAGAAATGTAATATAACAGTAAAGACTTGGAAAATGAAGTTGATGTAAAAGAATGGGTACACAACTGTCTGCCAAAGCAGAGGAGTGTAAAGCCCATTTTAATATCTGGAGCACCTATATTAGCCTGGGCCCTTTACAAAAACCCAAAGGATTGTGCCACAAGTAAAAACTCAGATCTTGGATCTTGCTCACTCACTGTAAAGACATTGAAGTTACTGTTGCAGTGACCAAACAAGTGACTGATGACTAGCATAACGTTGTGAACTCCGAAAAGCCACATAATTTATGTATTTCATAAGACAATATATTCTGATGATTTTTCGGATATAGCGAGCTATGAAACCAGAGTGTTTAAGGTGTACAGAACTAAGTGTACATTATAATTAAATTAGTTCTGGCGCCGTATTTTAGGAGAGATTACTCTGGATGTTGGCGAGTACCCGTATTCTTAACTGCTAAGTTTTTTTAACGAGTTAATGTGCATGTGTGTGAAGTAAACCTCAAAAAAACTATTTGTCTTGTTAGCTAGTTAAATAGGGGGC
The DNA here is from genome assembly GCA_029692085.1 of Gymnothorax javanicus. Taxonomy (NCBI): domain Eukaryota; kingdom Metazoa; phylum Chordata; class Actinopteri; order Anguilliformes; family Muraenidae; genus Gymnothorax; species Gymnothorax javanicus. The sequence goes on from CM056198.1 coordinate 90,302,810, forward strand.
GAGTTGGCTAGCTAGTTCCCTTTTGATTGCTGTCTCTTCCCCTCGAGGGTGTGTTATCATTTAACTTAATGACTTTTGATATTCTGAAGTAAACCATTCGGCCATATACAGTCAATATTTTGAACAGCTCTTGCTAATTATTTCGCTTTTGACTGGCTAACGTTGGTTACAATTGTGTTCTCACTCTCCATCTCTATGTGTTTGTACTTGTGTGAATGTATGTAGCTAGGGAGGCTATACATTTTAGCACAGCCCTTTTCATGGGCTTCGGATGTATTGTTTTCTACCCCAAGAAAGACAAGAAATTATTGCGTGCATTTGCTGGTATGAGCCCAAGGTAAAATGTTAAAGGTTAATATGATGCGCTTAAATAAGAAATAAATTGATTGATAGCATAAGTTTTGATATGTGTTATTTTGGGAGGGTTTTTATACAGTGGGCGGATTTTGAATTTGTTTGGGGCTGGAAACCATACAACGAATCTGGCAACACTGCTGTTAACAGACCAGTTAAAGAGGCAACCACTGAAGATAAATTACCACAAAACTTATGGTAATAGCCCAAGCATCCCCTAGAAGTGCCTTAGCTCCATCTTTGTGGTGGGTGGTGGGAACCAATTGATAACAAGAAACGTGGCATGCACTGGCTTGACCTGACTATGTCCTTCGACTTTTCCCGGATATAATCCCGCCCTTGCAAACTTGCACTTGGCCAAGTTAACAAGATAATCTCCCAAGCAGTGAAAGAATGCATTCCAAATGTTGATCCCACATATCACTATACACCGCCACATCCTCCAGATAGACAGCATAGCCCTCCAGCCCTGCCGCCACCTGGTTTATTATGCACTAGAAAGTTGCAGGAGCATTACAGCGACTAAAACTCATAAGGTAAGAAAAGAACCCAGAAGGTATAATGAAGGCAGCAATCTCTTTTGCACGTGGTGTCAGTGGGACCTGCGAATATCCCCTAAGTAAATCAAATTCACAAACAAATTTGGCAGAGCCTCCATGGCTGGATCTCCACTGGGCATCGCTGAACGAGAATTGTAACAGTTTTGTAAATTTATATGACAAAGTTGTGTTGGCCTCGTGTAGTTAGGAGTATCAATTAGATAATTGTGTTCTGAAACCTGTCTGATAACAGAATAGGGGCCTGTGAATTTTGCCTGAAATGGTGAACCAGGAATAGGCAACCATGCCTGAACTTGATGCCCAGTACATAAGATCTATGGTTCTGTCCTGCAGTCAGACAACCTCTCCATCTTACTCTGAGCCTCAGTCAACTGTACAGTTGCTAGTTTACATGCCAGATGTAACCGGAGTCAAAACTCATTTACATAGTCAAAGAGGTTGATAGAGGTTCAGAGTTTTTCAAACCATCTGGAAGAACAGGCAATGGGCCCTACACCTTGTGCTCTAACACTGTCACTTGGACTAAACCCTGTGCTCTCCTGTACAACCTCCAGCGCAGCCAGCATAAGCCAGGGTAGACCCTCCACTCAGTCCCTCTTAAGAGCCATTCCATGAGAAAATGACACTATTTGAAGAAGTTGAGGAGTTGACCTCCCTGGAATTGAATGAAACTTGGCACATAGGTACATATGGGTGCCTCACGGAAAAAGCCAAATTTTTAGGTCCGTATCTCACTTTGCCTGCCGGTGGCGCCACCTGGAAGCCACTAAAGTGGCTCAGTTTTGCTGTTGACACCACATTTTACATCAATTATCATGACTTAAGGGTACACAGTACCAAATATGTTATACTTTTATCATGACCTGTGACACTTCAACTCTGGATAGACATCAGCACCAAGCTGGGTAAGTACGTTGTTGAGCCGGAAATATTTGAGAAATAACAGTAAAAATTGAAAATGGGAATGGAAATAATAATATCCCAGACATATACCAATCTAGAATAGGTTATTATGTGTTTACTCATAACAAGACTATCATTGTCAGTGAATAGTACTTTGGTATCTTGCTGGGTTAGTGCAATGGACGGCTGGAAAGATGGTCGAAACTGATTTTTGGTGCATGTTTGCGGCATATTTTTTCAGTAACCCAGATATGTACTGTTGTAGTAAATGCTGTTTGTTGTGCTTTTGGAACTCTATTTTCAGGAATACCAAACATTTCTTTGGTAGTATCTACACTTTCAAACTAGATGGAGCACTGCCAAAAGGAGTAGCATGTGGACAAGGTTACAGTGCTGTGAAAAAGTATTTGCCCCCTTCCTTATTTCTTATTTTTTTGCATATTTGTCGCACTTAAATGTTTCAGATCATCAAACAAATTTTAATATTAGACAAAAATAACCCAAGTAAATACAAAATGCAGTTTTTAAGTGATGATTTCATTTATTCAGAGAAAAAGTGATCCAAACCTACCTGGCCCTATGTGAAAAAAGTAATTGGCCCCTAAACCTAATAACTGGTTGTGCCACCCTCGGCGACAACAACTGCAATTGACTGTTTGCAATAACTGGCAATGAGTCTTTCACATCTCTGTGGAAGAATTTTGGCCCACTCTTCTTTGCAGAGTTTTAATTCCGCCACATTGGAGTGTTTTCGAGCAACGGCCGGTTTAAGGTCATGCCACAACATCTCAATCGGATTTAGGTCTGGACTTTGACTAAGCCACTCCAAAACCTTCATTTTGTTTTTTTTTTAAGCCATTCAGAGGTGAACTTGCTGGTGTGTTTCAGATCATTTTGACTGTTGGTATGATGTTCTTTTTATGAAATGCTGTGTCAGTTTTACGCCTGATGTAACGGGACACACAGCCTCCAAAAAGTTCAACTTTTGTCTCGTCTTTTCCAAAAGTCTTGGGGATCATCAAGATGTTTTTTGGAAAATGTGAGATGAGCCTTTTTGTTCTTTATAGTCAGCAGTGGTTTTTGCCTTGGAACTATACCATGGATGCCATTTTTGTCGAGTCTCTTTCTCATTGTTGAATCGTGAACACTGACTTTAACTGAGGCAAATGAGGCCTGCAGTCCTTTAGATGTTGTTCTGAGTTCTTTTGTGACTTCCTGGATGAGTCGTCAATGCGCTCTTGGAGTAATTTTGGGAGGCCAGCCACTCCTGGGAAGGTTCAGCACTGTTCCAAATTTTCTCCATTTGTGGAAAATGGCTCTCAGCATGGTTTGCTGGAGTCCCAAAGCCTTAGAAATGGCTTTGTAACCCTTTCCAGACTGAGAGATGTCAATGAATTTGTTTCTCATCTGTTCTTGAATTTCTTCTGATTGAGGCATGATGTGTTGCTTTTTGAGATCTTAATATTATTATTTTATTATATTATTATTTTTCATATAATTTTATTATTATTATTTTATTCCCATTCCCATTTTCAATTCGATAACGTAGTTACCCAGCTTGGCACTGATGTGGCGCTGATGTCTAACCGTAATTGAAGTATCACGGGTCATGATAAATGTATGACATATTTGGTACTCACTACCCTTAAGTCATGATAGATGATGTAAAATGTGGTGTCAACAGCAAAACTGAGCCACTTTAGTGGCTTCCAGGTGGCGCCACTGGCATGCAAAGTGAGATACAGACCTAAAAATTTGGCTTTTTCCGTGGGACACCCATACGTGCCTGTGTGCCTAGTTTCATTTAGTTTCAGGGGGGTCAACTGTGCACCAAATGTCAATCTCTCATGGAATGGCTCTTAAAAAAAATGTTAATCACAGTCACTTCAAGTGTGGCATTAAAATAATTGGAAGACCCTTGGCTAACTGAAAATTGTATTAATTGGGTGCCATTTGACGCAGGGGAAAAATATAAATGTGATATTTTGCTCTGTCTCCTCAGTCTACCATTGACTTCTATACATTGAAACAGCTGCCTGTACTCCGGAATGTTTTTTGTCGCCACTAGAGATCATCAATTCTCTGACCAGGAAGTAGGCTCATTTGGTCTATCTTGTTTGTAAGGAAGATCTTTGCTACTATGATGTTGCTGAATGCCAATTGGACATGAAATAAAGGTTGTGATTGGTGTATCCTACAGGAAGTGGGTGTGTCATTATTTTGCAAATTTGCTTGACACTTTCAACATAAGGTAAGGCACCTGGCAAATGAAATCCTACTTTTGAAAGATAAGACTGATATTCTCGTCAATTACTGTGCAACAATACAGCTTTTTCTTTTAAACACATTTCTATAGTCAGTGTATTAAAATATAATGACAATGAGCATGTATTTTTTTTATCAAATATTTATGAAAAATAGATTTTAAGCGCTGTCCCACTCAACCTGATGGTGTTTGATAAAGTGGGACACAGGGTGTCAAACTAAGTGGGACAACGTTAATAAGAACAGCAAAGCATAGAACAATCTCTTTTTTTACTCAAGATACATTTAGAAATTGTTATTAAGTTAAATTTAAATAAGTGAAGCTTAAACATGGATTTAAAAAATGAGTAAGGTTGGTTTGCATTTCCGATGAAATGGCACCAGTTGAGAGAGGAAAGGGACAGAAAGAGAGGAGAGAAGCAGCAGAGAATTAAGCAACAAAAAAAAAATACTGTGTAGGAAGGGCAGAAAGCTTTACTTGTAAAGGGAGGAGAAAATGCAAGTGGTGATGGTGGAATATCAGGAGCAGGTCAATGCAGGACAGACTCCACAACTTAGGTTTTGGCCAGGGCACAGAATGTCCCGACGTCAACCTGACAATGTTGAGTAAAAGTCAAAGGGTTCTATCATTCCTCTGGAAAGTAGTCCCAGTCTTTCGCAGAGTCCGTACGTCACCTGGCTGGAACAATGGAGATGTGTGGAAGGGAGTTTCTTTTAGAATGAATTGACATCCGCAGAATTGCATTTGTTTATGCCAAACAGAATGGGATTTATGGATTTCCTGATGAGAAGAAAGTAGCTGGATTCTATTGGTTTGAGGGATTCAAAAAAAAGAAACAAAAACGTAAGGATGAGGATACCGGAAGCCCTGTCTTTTGGTATGGATGAAGCTGTGGTGTCAGAATGGTTTGAGCAGTATGAATTACTCCACAGTGACCTCCATATTTGTAATGCCTCTTCCCACTCATGGAACTGTGACAAATCAGGTGTCCAAGATCATTCTGTTTCCAAGAAAGTGGTGGGAGTGGCAGGAAAGCCATGCTTTCACACCTGGGGAGAAGGGGTAAACCACAACAGTTTTGCGGGCTTCAATGCTGTCAACACCCACACTCTTGTGATGGTTATTTTCAAGGGCAAGCGGGCCAGAAGTGAGTAACTGGAAGGATGGCCAGCTTTAATTTGTGGTAAGTGTTTTATGTACTGTCGGAGGAAAAACGTTGTCCGGGCGTGTGGACCAAGTGTTCCTCTCACCTTTGTAAATCCATCTTCAAGTTATGGACACATTCTCCAGACTCTGATGCGATTGGGTTTTTTTGTTAGTAAATCCAAGTGAAATACAAAAACTCAGGATGGTCTGCGCAAACCAGTAGCATTCATTCTTCATCAATCACCCCACGGTGACTGACCACCGATTGTCTGAACCCTCATATTTATTTGGCTATTGGGACTTCCCATTAGGTGTGGTTAAACATGACTCTTTCTACCTTATCAAACATTTATTAATTTCTGATTAGTACATTTTCCTATAGTAATCCTCCGTCCATAGTTACAAGTTTGCCGTTATATAATAGCGTACATTCATTTTAGGCTTCTAGGGATGCTCAAGCACCACACCTGAGCCTCCCAAACCTTGGGTTCACCTGAAGGTCAGTTTGGGTGCCCAAGTTAGCTGGGTTCTTGGATTTTTCCAGAACACTGGAGTATGCATGCTCAAATAATGGGACCAAAGGTTGGTTGACTACCGCTATGTTCGGTCCGGCAGACTTGCTTACACAACCAGCCTTGAGCTTGCAGCAGGAGCTTTTTTATCAGGTTTTTGTGGACAGATTTATGAGTTTTTTTTCTTCTCAGCTCCACGCTCTCTCTCAGTAATTCTAAAGGGCCATATGACTCTGGCTAAGTTCTCTCTGTTGAACTGTGACCATAGTAATACTTTAATTTTATAGTATTTAAGAATATTTTTCCCACCACACATTTCCCCCTTCTGTGACTTTTCTAATTGATATAGCCTTGCAAGCTATCCCTTTGCTCTGTTGTTAAGTTCCATCCGATTGGATAGCAAGACGCTATCTCATAACCATAGCGATCATCAAGACGATGACTATCGCCTGGGGAGAGACCTAACAGCAGAGCTGAGCATTGCATGGAAAACATCCCCTCCCTGTTTTGTGGGAAGTGGGTAAAAGCCACACACTGCTCCTCTCCTTTTTTAGAAGAAAAACACAGCAGTTTTCATGATGCAAATCTCTCATTAAGTGAGATCAACCAATTGATCTTGATTCATGTGGAAATACTTAATCACCCACTGACATCTATAGGTAACTTCAGTCAATGATGTTGAAATTTTATATGGTAAACTAACAGAGTCAGTCCACACTGATTTTGTTGAGAGAAAATCAACCCAACATACTCTGTAAACAGCCTTTCAATAGATTCTAGATTGCCACCAGTAAACCAATCTGCTCAGTATTTGTTTTCCAAGGCCTGTCCTCGCTTGATGGTGAATGGTAGTGTCAGTACATATCCCCTCCTATTCGTTAAGTTTATTATTCACTATACTTTTTGGAATAGTTACCGCAGTCCTTTACTTTTCATTTTTGTATGCTTCACATGGAGCGGTCGATTTGCGGTCGGAAGAAAAATTTAGTCTGATTAAAAAATTTAGCCAGCAAGCACCTTGCCAGGAGAATGTCCAGACCTGTTACGAACCGTTATGGGGTTTGTGTCGCTCTCTCGTGATGACACCCGTGTGCCAGTTCGCATATTGCGTGACACTGGTGCGGCACAATCCTTCATACTGCAAGGCATTTTGCCCTTGTCTGACCGTACTGAAACTGGCACGAGTGTACTTGTTCGAGGGTTTGAAATGGGTTTTACTAATGTTGACCTTCATCAAATTTTTCTGGAGTCTGATGTGGTGACGGGTCCAGTCTCTGTTGGGGTGCGCCACTCTCTGCCGATTCCTGGTGTAGCGTTTATACTGGGGAATGATTTGGCTGGTGGTGATTTGTGGGGTAAGACGGGTGGGGAGGTACTGCCACAGGTTACGTCTGTCCCTAGCAAAGTTGACAATCATGAGTGTGCACAGAAATATCCGGATGTTTTTCCTGCTTGTGCAGTTACTCGTGCAATGGCCCAACATAGTCGAAGTAATGATGCAAGTGCTGTGGATAGACCTGACCCTGATGATGATGTGCTCACTTTGTCTGGCACTTTTATTGCAGCTCCCGAGGAGAGTATGTGTGAGTGGACCTCCAAGTCCGAGGTAAAGCCAGTGTGTGGGAAGCTAGTTCATGACTCTCCTAGGTTTTCTCGAGCTGAATTGATGTCTGCCCAGATGGCTGATGCTTGCGCCTTTATGGAAAGTAGTTATATCAGATAGTGACGTGGATACTGAGCCTCATTGTATCTTTACTCAAGATGGTATGTTAATGAGGAAGTGGAAGCCCTATAACATCTCTGGTGACTGGAACACTGTGAATCAAATCGTTGTTCCCTCTTTGTACCGCAATGAGATTTTGAGTGAAGCTCATGACGGTCTTGCTGGCCACTTCGGTGTCAGGAAGACTATGACTCAAGTGTTAAAACATTTCTATTGGCCTGGATTGAAGCGGGATGTAATTCGTTTTTGCAAAACGTGCTCTGTTTGTCAGTTAGATGGCAAACCAAATCAAAAGATTCGGCCTGCGCCTTTGTACCCTATCCCTGTCATTGGACAGCCTTTTGATCACATTGTAGTCGATGTTGTTGGTTCGCTGCTGCGATCAAAGAGCGGGCATTAATATCTTTTAACTATGATGTGCGCAGCCACCAGCTATCCAGAAGCCGCGCCACTTCGCAAGATTACCACCCGTGCAGTGTTGTGAGAGCTATTGAAATTTTTCTCTGTGTTTGGATTGCCGAAAATCATTCAAACTGATCATGGCTCTAATTTCATTTCCCGTGTCTTTGCACAGGTTGAGAAACAGCTCCAGGTTCATCACAATATCTCCAGTGCCTATCACCCGGAAAGTCAGGGGGTATTGGAGAGGTACCATCAGACGGTTAAAAACACTGCGAACCTTTAGTTTGGAGATGGGTAAAGATTGGGCCGAAGCGATTCCTTGGTTACTATTTGCTTGCAGATCAGTGACCCAGGAATTGCTTGGATTCAGCCATGCTGAATTAGTCTTTGCGCACACCACCACGGGGTCCATTGGTGGTTCTCAAAGACTAATGGTTGAGTGGTAACACCAAGAAAAATGTGCTGTCTTTTGTTTCAGGCTTTCGATCTCGTTTACATTTTGCTCGTGAACTAGCTAAGAAAAATCTTGGCCAGGTTCCAGAGAAAATGAAAACTTGGTATGATGCCAAAGCTTGTGTTCGCAGGTTTAAACCTGGCGACCAAGTGTTAATGTTGCTTCCCGTGCCTGGGTCGTCTTTACAGGCCCACTTTAGTGGTCCTTATGTTGTTCAGCGTAAGGTGTCAGATCAGATCGCGACTATGTCATTCTCACTCCTGATAGGCGGCAATGCCATATTAACATGCTTAAGCCCTATTTTGATCGCTCTACAGGCGTGTCAAACATGAGCTGCGTACCACCAGCCGATGGAGCTCCAGTGCTGCTGTCCTCTTTAGCGGAGGCAGTAGACGAAGCTGCGCATTGTCCAACTCGAGGCATGTTAGAAGGGCGTCTTAACAACTCTGAAATGCTTTCTGTCCTGGCTGAACATTTACCACATCTTTCCGATTCAGAAAAGTCTGATATTGTGAATCTTGTCCAGCAGTTCCCAGAGCTATTTTCAGATGTGCCTAAGCAAACACACGTTCTTGTGCACGACATTGACGTCGGAGATCCTGTTCCCATCAAATAGCATCCCTGCCGTGTTAACCCTCAAAAGCATGCTGTTTTAAAAACAGAGGTCGAGTACATGGTAGCCAACCGGATTGCTGAGCCCAGCACTAGTGCCTGGAGCTCACCATGTATATTGGTTAATAAACCAGATGGAACTTTTCAGTTTTGTACTGACTTCAGGCGTGTTAATGCTGTAACAAAGCCCGACTGTTATCCGCTGCCCAGGGTAGATGACTGCATCGACCGAGTAGGGTCTGCAACTTACGTCAGTAAGTTTGATTTGCCGAAGGGTTATTGGCAGGTCCCTCTAACTAGTCGCGCAAAAGAAATCTCGGCCTTTGTGACTCCTGATGATTTCATGAATTACAATGTGCTTGCTTTTGGAATGTGAAATGCTCCATCTACCTTCCAAAGATTGATCAACATAGTGCTCTTCAGTATGGTTGGATGTGAAGTTTATCTGGATGATGTAGTTCTGTACAGTTCTACATGGACAGATCATGTGCGTCAAATTGGTGAACTTTTCTCACGTTTATCAGCTGCAAATCTAGCCATCAATCTGGCCAAATGTTAGATTGGGAAGGCTACGGTCCTTGTAACAGAGCTTTTGAAAACGTGAAGGCACTTTTGATTTCGGCTCCGGTGCTTCTTGTGCCAAATTTTGATAAGCCGTTTGTGTTAGCTGTTGACGCCAGTGACGTGGGTGCTGGTGCTGTCCTGCCCCAGGATGGTGCTGGAGATGTTGTTCAGTCAGTGTGCTACTTCTCCAATAAGTTTAATCACCAGCAACGGCAATACTCGACAGTCGAGAAAGAAACACTAGCCCTTGTTCTGGCGGTCCAGCATTTTGAGATTTACATCGGGTCTTCGGTTAAGACCATTGTGTATAGCGACCATGACCGTTAAAATTCCTGAACTGTACGCGAAACACCAATCAACGCTTGATGTGATGGAGCTTGATCTTGCAACTTTTTAACTTGGAGATCAAGCACATCCGTGGTGCTGATAATGTTATCGCCGATGCGTTGTCTAGAGTGTCATGACTACATGTCTTTACAGCATAGCTGTATTGCTATTCGTGTGTCTGTTGTTGTGTTTTGTATTGTACAACATAGCTGTATAATTTTGTGTTTTGACATTGCTTTTTGTTCCGCACTCATCTCCTGTCTGTGGGATGTTGTGTTGACCACTCTTATGTCCAATAGTGAATTTATTGTTTATTTTGTTTGTGTTGCGGAGACTGGAGTCACAATTTTGGTATGGGAGAGTGTTATGACCCTGCTGGTGGCTTCCTGTGCGTCTGACTGGCTGCCCTGCAGCATGTTTGCCTGTCTCTCCTGATTTCCTACAGGTGTGGCCTGACTGGAAGTGGGTGGAGTCGGCTCCTTAAAACCAGCTTTGCCCTGACTATGAGTATAGAGCTTTGCCAGTGCCTGGCCACCACATCTTTTTGCATCCTGCTTAATTTTTGCCTTGCTCTACCTTTTGATTTGTATCTTTTGCCTATTTTGTTTTCCTCTCCGTATTTTCCTAATTTTTGTATGTAAAGAACTGTTTGTTTAATAAATCCCTTAGATCTTATGTTGCCTTTGTCTCTTATGTTACAATCCTGTTTTGGGTCGTAACAGTGGTATTGCGGTTCAATTCTGCCCTCTGCTGCCCTTTTTCCTGGCCTCAGCACTAGCATTATCATTGTTCGGATTAAGATTGATACGACTGTTAGACAAATCTCATTCTTCTGCGTCAAACTCAGTGAAAAAATTTTTGGTATTGTCGTTTGTACAGTCGCTCAAACCAGCTCCAAGAGAACACATTTAGGGCGGCAAAGACCATCCTTTTTTGGAGGGTGGGTCCATGGGAACACGTTACAGAAAAAAATTGCAAAGCAGAAAAGAATTGCTCGAGCTCCTATTCCAGTATACACAAGCAACTGTTCGCACTAGCTAGATATATTTACGATCGTATCTAAAACAGGCGAAATATTGGTATCAAAATAGAGCCTGTTAGGTACAAAGAAATAAAAGTGATGTCCCCAGTTGCTATTTGTTCATTGTTCTACATTACTTTTTCTTGGGTTTGAAAATAGCCGGGTTTTAGGCCGGAGTAAGCAGTAGCCCCTAGTAGTTTGGCTTTCCGTATATGGATCAGTGACGCCATCTAACGTTACTTGCCAAATTATTATTATTATTAGTAGTAGTAGTATTTTTTTTTTTTTTACACTATCGCTTGACTAGCTGGAACACATGAGATCACTTTACGGAAATTTCTATTGATAATTAATGACACCCCAATTTACAGCGCTGCTCATTGTTCTGGTCATCTTGCCTACACCTAAGCTAGCGTTACCTAAAATAAATTGATTTAATTGTGTGCTTGCTTCAGCAAAGCAGCACACTCTATTCTCTTATTTCTTTTTCTTCTTCTGCCTAAATTTGGCCTACTAACTCCTCCTACACCGTTTAAGCTATTGATACCGTTCAAACTTTTTAAAAATTCAGCTTGTTCTGAATTACATTGCATCTGAACACTGCATTTTTGATTGGTTTTTTTTTCAGTTTTTGGGATATTAAGTTCTAAATGTCATTTTTTGAGGCCCTATTAAATCAAGCCATTTTTGTGCTGATTCAGTAGATTCAGCACAGGGAAGCAGCAATACGCCCTCCGTCATGCCTGCCAAATCAAGAGAAGAAGAAGAGCCTGTTGGCGTTATTCAGGAGCGTTTGGCCAATTTAAAACCATATCTATGCTTAAAACACTGTTAAAGGTTAATGTTAAGATTGGCTAATGTAAGGTTAACAACTTTAGCAATAGCCAGTCACTAATGCCGTCTAGTAGCCATTAGTCCATCATGATATATGCCTGTTGCCATTGCTTGGAAGCGTTGATGTTTGCTAATATAGTCGCGTTAGGGTTGGTCAATCACTCTGCTACCATGACAGCTAGTAGAGTCAGCTGGACAATCACTCTGCTATCATGACACTAGTCAGTTAGCAGTCAGACTGACAGCTAACTGCCAGCTCGTGGTTATATTTGGCCTAATCAGTTTTCAAGCATGGTTAGTTTATTCAAGACATATGCTTTGTAATTGTATCTTGAAGGGTTAGCGGATAATGTCTAGTATTTTTTTTTGCGAGCTAGCGACTCAATTGACCTTGAATCTTTTACAAACGCGAATAGGTGAGCAATGCTAGCGCCGCATATTGGGAGAAATTTGCATCACCATAATATTTACAGGCTTTGACCTGCCCAGTCTTGTTTTGCCAGAGTCAATGAAGGAGACAAGTTGATACGAACAAATTGAGTTCAGTTTGGGAGAAAAGTGCAGCCATTACCAATATATTGAATGTTAGGTAATGGTTGGTACAACACCCATGCTAGCCAGGGATCAAATTTTTAAGACCATAACTGCCATCCTTGCTAAGCCAGCAGACATAACTTTTCCATACTCATTGAGTAGTTTAATAGTTAACGTTAGCTAGCTATTGATTATGTCGTCTACAGTGATGGCAATTTCAACACTCAAGTTCGATGCGTTTCGAACACGTTCTGTACACTGTGTTCGCGAGCTAACTAGCTAATAATAGCATAGAAATAAAAAAAGAGCCGTCAATAATATCATAACATGTGTTAACAGGAGCGTGCCTATGTTCCCACAGCCCTATGTTCCCACATTTTAAAGATTACCAACATGTCACAACGCAAAAACGCCGGTTTCCCTATTTACATGCAATCGCTAAACCGGAGTTTTCCAAAATCTCCACTTTGGCCAGAGTTTTTAGAAAGAATCATTTTCTTAAGATGACAACGGGGGTTTTAGAAATGTGAGACATGTGGGAACATGGGGCTGTGGGACCATTGGGCTGTGGGAACATAAAGCTGATCCGGTGTGGACGATATTTTGCAGTTTGCTATTATTAGCTATTTAGCTTGCGAACACACAGTGCACAGAAATGAACAGAGAGCCGCGAATAGTAGCATTTCACTACTGGACCAGGTCAGCGTTGTACAGTTCGGGACTGGCGGAGACACTGACCATGAGCTATAAGCAACAACAGCTGCAGCAGTCTGCCAATGTGGCCTGCCATGTTTGCTCTGCCATAAAGCTAATTTCTCAGCATGCACTGCATTGACCTAGATACGCACAGAGCCATAGAGAGAGATGCGTCAACCTCATTGACTCCAATTGACTGTTTTTTTTACAGCTGGGTTTAAGCGGAGTAGACTCGGTCATGATGCAGCTAAAAGGTCCTTAAACAACTACTTTCAGCTTCAAAGTCTTGTGTTTACATTTCAGCAGTTTTTCAATATTTCTTCAGCAATTTCCTTTGCCTCCCAGTTTCCAAGCACCTTCAATTTATAAGCCAACCTCTTCAACTTTTCTTGCTGAAGCAAGCACACAAATTTTCTTCAGAAAATTTAGCCATTTCTATTTCATGATTATATGGGTCATTCCATGCCAAATGGACCAGTATTCAGAAAGTTTGCACCACACCGTCTCAGAAAAATTTGAAAAAAATCACGGGTGTTTGCCATCATTTCAAATGGTCAAAGCCAAAATCTTAAATTCCAACTCCAATTTTTCATGGAGTAATTGCCAATTTAAGGAGGGGGTGTCTAGTCACTTGCGAATGTAGCAATGACTTGTAAGCGTTTTTGAAGGGATACAAATACACTTTTCAGTGCTGCTAAATTAATGTCAATGGGTGCATATAGGTAAAAATACCTGAAGTTTATGAATCTGCTTTCAGATGTGGCATATCTCATTAGATTTTCCTGTAATAGGCTGTTGAAAACGACCATTTTTACGGAACCAAAATTTTTATTTGATTTTTAGTTGGTCCTCTTGACCGAAGTATGCATAATCAAGGGTTCATATTGCAGCCTCGTCCTCAGCAGCAGCTGCACTCTGACCCCTTAAATCCAATCCAATCTCCTGTCTCTAGTTTAGGAGTAACTTGCATCTGAAAATGCTTATGATAAAAAAACTCCCAAAAATGCCTAAATGCAAGAAAATTTGTGGAGCAGCTTTTATATTAGGACAATAAACAGTAGAAAATTCATCTTGTGTTTTCAACTCGTTCTAGAAAAATTTGAGCATTTTTATTTACCATGCTGTGTGGCTTATATCAGCCAAATAATATGACAGAAAATAGAGTGGGGTTATCTATAATTTGGATATTATAAATTCCATTGCTGAGATTATTTCTCAGGAGTCTACTTATACATTCTGGTGCAAATAATGCATGGTTTAGTCTTCACTTTTGGGACGTGGAAGTATGATTTAACGTTAAAACGGAAATAGATATTGTAGCAGAAATCTCTGGCTTTCCCATGCCTTTTTGCAAGAAAATCAATGTTCTAAACATCCTTGAATCTCTGTCTTTTCAGAATGCAATACTGGTTAAAGTAATCTGAGTTTCATTTAAGAGCCATGAAGAAATGAATTCCCTCGTGACTGCCTAACCTCTCCCAATTTATGGACAAATACTTGCATAAATTGCAATATTACTTGATTATTAAGCATTCATGAATGAATTGCAGTTCTGGCATTTTTGTGATCCTTTGTCGTTTATTTTTTAATGCATATGTCAGCCATTTACAAGCAGGTTGACAGGATTTACTGAATATTACAGGGGTCATTCCATATGAACTGAGCAAAAGTACAAGAATCTTTCACAGTTACCAACTCAGATTGGCTCAAATTTATTTAGGGAGTACCTCTATATTCATAATGAACACAAATAAAATTTTAGGCTCCTACTCCAAGGGGTTTCTGAGATATGGCCCCCCAGAAATCTAAGGCCACACCCCCCTTTTGCCCTCGCAAATCGCGAACGTTAATTTATAGGGATTTTGAATGCCAATATCTTTGGAACAAATCATAGGTATGGGCTGAAAATTTTCAGAATCTCTTGTCAAAATTGGGATTTCCTTAGATGAGGAATGCAACAAACATACATACTATTGCATTCTTCATCCAAGGAAATCCCAATTTTGCACCTGTGGGAAGCTATGTTGAAGCCTCAATAAATTCATTAATTTGCTACCTCATTGTTTTAACGAGAGATGATGCAATACCCATGGAAGATGATGCAATACACGGGAGATCTGATGCAATAACCATGGAAGATGATGCAACACCTGGGAGATCCTAGGGAGGGAATGCAACATCATGTCAGATGTCAGATTATCTTAGGAAATGATGTAACTTGAGTTTATGAGTAGGCACTGTATTTAAAACTTCTAGTTGCAGAACAAAGGGGATTATAATTGGTGTTTTTCCTGGATAACGCCTATATTTGATAACATGATTAAATTGTGAAGGAGATGAGAAAACATGTTGTAAATTTGAACAAATGAAGCCATGATATATACATTTATGTAGAACAAGTTTCATTACCAGGGGTAACTGCCCACATGGTGAACTTGCCAATCCAAAATTGGCAAAAAAAAAAAAAAAAAAAAAAAGGCTTTTTTAAGCCGGGACCCTTTTCAGGGTCTCCTAACTCCACTATTACGGCTTGGGTGCAGTCAATCTTCCTTGTACAGACAGACCTGTCCTCTTATAGAGGGAATCCAGCACAATTTAGCCTCTGTAAGGGATCCTGGCCTCATAGGGGGCCATGGAAAACTCAATTTTGATTTCCGCTCATAAAAGGTTTCATATTTGAGAGGCCAATATCTTGAAAATTAAAAGAGAAAGAATAATTTTAACAAGAGATTATGAAAGCCTTAAAGTACTCTCAAAATAAATTTGAGCCAAATCTGAGTCAGTGACCTGGGGACCTCTGGTTTACTTAATATGGAATGACCCACAGGCTGATATAAGCCACACAGCATGGTTAACAAAGATGCCAGAATTTTTGTAGAACAACTTGGAAACACAAGATGAATTTTCTCCTGTTTATTGCCCTAATATAAAAGCTGCTCCACAAATTTTCTCAGATTTTTTCTGGCGTGTCTACATGACCAAATCATGCCTTGAATTTAGGCATTTTGGGGCGTTTTTTTATCATAAGCATTTTCAAATGCAAGTTTCTCCTAAACTAGAGACAGGAGATTGGATTGGGTTTAAGGGGCCAATGTGCTGTAGCTGCTGAGGATGAGGCTGCAATATGAACCCCTGTTGGGCCCCATTTTGTAATACCGACCCATTTTGTAATATGTCCCCATTCTGTAAAAAAAGTTACCCATTTTGTAATATGTGCCCATTCTGTAATAACAGTAGGCCCATTTCATAAAAAATGTAGGTACCCATTGTGTAATAACAGTAGGCCCATTTTGTAATAATGTTAGAGGTGCCCATTTTGTAATAACAAGAGGCCTATTTTGCAGCAACTACAGATACGTTAACACACATACCAAAGGTATCTATGATGTGGTGTATGATGGCAAATGGGGTCTGATGTGTAAATGTGTAAATACTGGCATGTGTGGTACTGAAAATCCATTTATTTATATATATATATCCCCATTTAGAACTTAGGCAGACCTTAAAATATATATATATACAACCCCAATTCCGAAATAGTCGGGACATAGATAACATTTCAAATGTTGAAACTGAGACATTTTACATTTTTATCCACAAAATGAGCTTATTTCAAATTTTATGGCAGCAACAGTTCTAAAAAAAGTTGGGACACAGGCAAAAAAAGGGCTGAAAAAGCAATTAATATATAAGAGAATCAGCTGAAAGAATATTTAGCAAGTAATTAAGATAACTGGCATCAGGTGTGTAACTGAATTGGCTATAAAAGGGATTTCTAAGAGAAGCTGAGTCTCTCAGAAGTAAAGATGGCCAGAGGCTCTCCAACCTGTGAAGGCTTGCATAAAAAAAATTGTGGAATACTTTAAAAACAATGTTCCTCAACGTCAAATTGCAAAGGCTTTGAAGGTCTCATCATCGACAGTGCATAACATCATCAAAAGATTCAGAGAAACTGGAAAAATCGCATAAGGGACAAAGCCGAAGAACTTTACTGGATGCCCGTGGTCCTCGGGCCCTCAGACGCCACTGCGTCACTCACCTGCATGATTCTGTCATTGACATTACTAAATGGGCCCAGGTTTCGGTCGGAGGAGACTCAACGGCATGTAGGTCACCAGTTTAGAAGCCCCAAAACTTATCTATTACTTCTACCCACTTCAGCCATAATATTAGCTGTTTCAACCACTCAGGCCAGGTGCCAGGATGAAGTGAATAAGCAGGCTGTTAAAAATTTTGAGCCGCCACTTTTCATTAAAATAAATTGATTGAACCGCATGGCTAAACAACAACAACAACATAATGGCTTGTTATTTATCATTTTTTCTATGGCAGAAAAGCAATGGCAGAGCGCTGGGGAAGGCTGGGATGAGGCAGTGAGCCTTTTTTTTCGTCTCACCGGACAAGCTCTTCAACTTCATCCCAGCGCCGAGGGTTTGTCTCCTGTCTGTGAACGGTACATAGACAGAACACTACCCCTAAGGCTACTGTTAACAGTAAACACATTTTTTGAATCAGACTACTTGCATTAGGTCTGCCTGTGTTAATATCGCCTTGAAGCTTAGCTCAGTAAATTCATGGTCATAGGTAGGCTACTATGCTTTTTAGCTAGAGGATCTCCAACGAGTGAGCTGGAGATATAAAATTTATGAGACGAAAATGACTGCTATGGTCTCATAAATTTGATATCTCAGGCTCACAAATTTGAGATCCTATTCATCCCATTAATGTCAACGTCGTATTATTTGGAAAATTAATGAAAAGCGTTAGCTTCTATTTGGCGTTTTATTCAAGTCAATCGGATAAATTATTAGCTAGCTAGTATGGTAACGCTATTATCAAATTAACAGCAGTTACTCATATAACTTATTATTTAAATGGCCAAATGCGCCAGCATGCTAGCTAGATAATTATTTATCCCATTGACTTGAATAAACTGCAAACTAGAAACTAATGCTTGCATTGGTTACCAGTTACCAGCAGGAGGAGTATTTGCCAGTGAATGGAATCTGATCAATTGCGACGCAAGAAAGTTGTATTACACGTGTGTGATACCAAACCTGTATCTCATGGGTTGTATCACACTGATTTTTCATCATTTATAGGACAAAATATTTTTAGAACTTGGTATGTTTTTCTATAGTTGTGTCCTTAAGCTCAGTGGTGCATGGCTTGTGTGTTAGGGTACACCATCATTTTACTTATCAATGATTGCATTACTCCAAGATTTTGTGCCCAGGGGCCTCTGCATTCTTAATCCGTGCCTGGTTAACACCTATCTGGGTTATCACACCAGGCACGCCGTGAGACTGTTTTGGCTATACCCTACAACAATCATGCTCTAATCTCTTAAACAGTACTGTAAAGGCATGAAAATTCATCTGTTTGACAACTAAAGTCATGGCAAAACTGACACGCCTAATGAAAGAGGGTTGTCATTAGGTTTTTCACCCACACAAGGACAGACTCCTTCTATGTTGCCCCTGTGTAGGGCTAAGGGTGTTTGGATTTTTAAAGCTAAAAACCGGACCAGGGGTGGATCCAGTGTGTCATTAAAAGGGGAGCTGTTGAAAGGAAGGGGGGGGGCACACCCTTCTGAAAAGAAAGGATGAAGGCCCACCTTAGTAATGTATAGGGGTCCATGCACCCACCGAAAAAATGAGTCATGAAACTACCACCATGGAAGAAACGAATAAGTCCCGCACACAGTCCTCAATGCTTGCAATACTTTATTGAATTCACGCAATGTTTCGGTCAGACCTGAAGAAGGTCTGACCAAACGTTATGTGAATTCAATAAAGTATTGCAAGCGTTGAGGACTGTGTGCGGACTTATTCATTTCTTCCATTTGGCTGACCTTCAGTCATCTCCTACGCACTTATCCACCAACAGGTGTGCATTCGTATTATTTCTATGAAACTACCACCAAAAATGCTAGGGTCATTTTTCCTGAGAGATCTTTATTGATACCAACAAATACCATTGTTAGAAGGTATTTCATGAAATTTCATAGGTATTCCATGCATATTTAATACCGATTTTCCTCTCTTAATTTTTTGTATCATACCAAGGTGTTCAGCTCCCTCATACTCTTTCGAAAGTTTGTTCGGAATACACCACAGTGTTTTTGGATGGTCCTTCAAAAGCAAATAAAAGTTAAAAATAAATAAACGTGTCACTTATACCTATTGACCCCTCTCCCTGATAATTTCTACTCTTGAAATGCTTGTGAGTGAATGAGTGAGTGATTGGTGGCTTGAGGCTACAGAGCTGCAAATTTGAGGGCTGAAACTTTTTGATTAGCAACAAGCACTAATCAATTTGGGAATTGGTCTTCAATGGAAATTGGCCATTGAAGTATTAAAGGATGCTATTTGTCAAAAAGTGGCAGAAAACCGCCAGAATGACTCCTTGAGTGATGTAAAACTTCGGAAATCATCTGCAACAGTGCATGGTGAATAGAAGCCACCATATTGAGGAGGTTACTTTCAAAACCAAATGAATAAAATTGTAGAACTTTATTTAAACAACAGTTTAAAAATGATTATTCAATTGCAGTTACAGTACCAGCGTGGATAAAGGTACCGCTAAAGTTAACGATAAGTTGGCCTCGCGTTTTCGTCCACCTTTCTCTGATCGGCCTGGAGGGTGGCGGAGGATTACAACAGGTGTCGGCGTAGTCCCGGCAGGCAGAACTTGGGGGGACTGTCGATAGGGGGGAGCGGTTTTTGGTATGACTGGTGTGTACCAGATATTATTGCAGGCCTTGAATTTTGGCAAGAATTAACTACCGCAACTGTTTCGGATACGACTTATTTACAAGTCAATCGATGTTTTTGTTTTTAGAGTTTTAAAATATCTAATTCTATAAGAGGCAGTTAGAAGTAGTAGTCATGAAGTAGAAACGCTTTCCTTATGGATGAGAACTTACACATTTATTGTCATAAAATATTTATTAATACATTTATAATTTCTCGTTGGATGCCCAAAATTTTAAATCTTGCTCATGTCACAGTAAATGTCCATAATTTGCCGTGGCGAAATAGCTATTGGTCTTAATAATGTAAGACATTGGCTTGCACACAATTCGCAAATTGATAACTATACCATTAAATCTGAATTTAAATGTTTTACACAGTATACCTAAGGCGGATAAGTGATCATTTCTCACAAATGTGAAAACATAAATCAGTCCCGCGATTTTTAATCCGCACTACCCCATGACACTTGCAACTGAGAAGGGCTTTATCGCGTTAATTTATCGGTAACAGCCAAAGTTTATTCTTGAGATTAGCTCTCAAATTATGGGTAAAAGGCAACAAAAGTTAGCAAACTTTACGTTCAACCGTTTGATCCGACTGAACAAGTCACCGCTTTCTTGACTGAGAGTTGTTCGGCTTATACACCACGAGGACTAAAACCTCCGGATTTCCAAAGGCTGAAACATTTCTTGCGGACTTAGGAAAAAGTGACACCGTTATTATAAGTTACAAGTACATAGATATTTGCGTATTGTATTTCTATTTTCAGATGTGCGGGTTTTGTTCATAATTTAAATAATATTAAAGTGGTGGCAAAACATGTTGTTGTTGTTTTGTTTTCTCCGATAACAGCACTTTAGAACTAAAGGTTTCATTTCTTAATTCTTATCGGTAAATATTACGGCAAAAATATTATGGCAAAAAAACATGAATTTGCAGACATTAACTTTGCTGGAAATGAATATATCGCCAACTGCACGAAAGAAAATCTGTAGCAAAAATTACTTCAGGCGTTTACACTATACTACAAATATAATGGACATCATGTTGTCCAATGAAAAAATTTCAACGCTGAACTTATTTGGACTTCTTTGCGACAGGGATTTACACTAAGATGCGCGTGAAACGGCCGGCCAACATGCCTTCTCACTCCCTCTACTTCCCAGTTCAGTGAGCAGGGCACGTCTACCTGACTTTCAGCTGACACACGGCCAACAGGCGTTGGCGAAAGTGGAACTTTTATCCACGCTGGTACTGTGCCTTAGTCTTTTTATCAATCTTTAAAATGTGGGAGCTGTTTCTGCTGCACTATGTACAGTGTATACAATCGGTATTGTGTTTACAATGAAAACCTCTCTTCAAAGAAAACAAGGGGTCCTACTTCGTCTGTCCCAGGGTTTCGATCCAGCGGGCTCACCGTCGACAGATTACCATCAAGTCTCAGCCGTAAACGTCAGGTCTCTCTTGTGAAGAGCTTTCAATGTTTCCATCTGCGTTGGTTTCAACTGATGTAATTTTCTCTTTATAAGCCGACTGTTTAACATTCCACAATTTAAAGACTTCATTACGCACTAGAGATTAGTTTGTTTCCACATTGTTGTATCTGTCTGCCTGTTTACTGCAGTATTCGTTCGTGCTGCATCACAAACACCCAGATTTCTGTCCTTTACCCCCGAGGCTTGATTCCCAAATCTGCCGGAAGCAGGCGGAAATGGCCGAGCAATTCCTGTATGGGTTTTGATCCCGGATAAAACTGGTTGTCACAAATATATAGACTTGTAAATGTTCTTTGCTGTCTTCAAGTTTCTGGAGAAGAGACAACACTCAGATTACTTTTTTTTAGTAACTTTTAATAGTATAATATTATTCATATCTAAATTGTCAATGACCCTTGACAACTTGTGGAGAGCAATAGTTGTTCTTGGTACCGTGGCTTGACAACCCAATGGTTGTCAGTTCCTGATAAGTCTGTGTTTTCACGACATTTTAAATATCTATTGAGTAGAACCTAGGTTGTCGTAAACCTTTTGATGATGACAAGTTGTCATTTTTTCTCCTTGTGGCTTGATAGCCAAAAGGGTCTCATAAAACTTTCGTTTTTGCTGCCATCGTTGACGACCCTATGTGTAGTTATTACAAAATGGTCCTCTTATTATTACAAAATAGGCACATCTGACATTTTTACAAAATGGGCCTAATGTTATTACAAATGGGTACCTACATTTATTACAAAATGGGCCTCTAATTATTACACAATCGGCACATATTACAAAATGGGTAATTTTTTATTACAAAATGGGCACATAATACAAAATGGGTCAATATTACAAAATGGTGCAACACAACCCCTGATTATGCATACTTCGGTCAAGGGGACCAACTAAAATTCAAATAAAAATTTTGGTTCTGTACAAATGGTCATTTTCAACAGCCTGTTACAGGAAAATCAAATGAGATATGCCAAATCTGACAGCAGATTCATAAATTTCCGGTAATTTTACCTACATGGACCCATGGATATTACATTTGGAGCAATGGAAAGTGCATTTATATCCCTTCAAGAATGCTTATAAGTCATTGCCACATTCGCAAGTCACGAGACACCCCCTTCTTAAATTGGCAATTACTCCATTAAAAAATCGGTGTAGGAACTTGAGATTTGGGATTTGTCCATTTGAAATGATGGCAATCACCCATGATTTTTTTCAAATTTTTCTGAGACGGTGTGGTGCAGACCCTGGTCCAGTTGGCACGGAATGATCCATATGTTATATGTTTTAAGCAGAATAATGAGGTTATATACGTCAGGATTATACATTATTTGTTCCAAGCAAGATAACGTCTTCTCTTGTCCCAAGCATGACGTCCAAAGCGCCGAATCAGCTGGCAGAAGAGAGGTTGTTGGCATTTTCTCTCAGCTGCAGCTTGCCATGATATAATTCAGCCATAGGGTATAAAATGGAATAAAAATAACTATGTATTTCTTTAACTATGTGCTTGCGATGACTATATGTGTGCTTTGAACTATTTGGCAACTAGTGAGTCTTTGTGTGTCAGTTTTAGGGTGTATATCTTCAATCCAGGTGCTTTACACGCCATAGAGGGCCGTCACTGTGGAGAGGCTACTAGCGCATACGATGCACAGTGACATGGATCATTTCTCCAGATTAATCCCTTCCCTGTGACCAATCCAGTCTGCATCGTTCAAGTCACCAATCCGGTAAATGTACTTGACAAAATCCTCCCAAAATTGAGGCTCCTGTACTAGCTGGGCGGTCTGCCAGTTAAATTTCCAGCATTCCCAACCAGCCCCTGCTCTCACTTTCCGTTCACAGAGAGGATTTCCAAATGGACAGTCAATTTGGCCACCTTTAGGATTCACGAGGTCTCCATACTGATTCCAGTACTCATTGGGTCCTGTTTGAAAAACAGTCACAAAAAAACATCCACCCTCTTTCTCCCCAGTGTTAGTATTACTCCATTGGATTAAAAGTCCAAGTCCCTCTCCCGGCCTTGCTTCCACAAGCTCAGGAGCCGAGGGGAGGGTTTTACTTTGCCATGCTGCTTGTCCCATAATCAAATCCTTATAACTGTTTATCTCAGTAGTATTGTCTTTACAGTCAATGACGACAGAAAATTGTCTATTCACAGTTGACATCATCTTTTTTACTAAGGATTGAATCAATGGGATCAAACAACATGTAGCAATCAACAATATCAGTAGTATCAGTCCAGTAACAACTCCTGTTTTTACGAATAGTCCTTCCCATGAACTAAGCCAGTTTTCTCAAGCCCATCCTTTTGCTTCTCCTGGTGTCATTCTATCTTGTTCCTCCCTCAGGTTTTCCAACGCTTATAATGCTTCCGTTATGTTGCCCCCCTCATCCGTGTGCATTGGAAATATTGGGCAACAGTCCTAACCAATCCATGCACATACCCCATGAGATTCTGCAAGCATTGTATCAAGAACTAGCCTATTTTGTATTGTCATGATTGACGTGGCATGAAGTTGATCCCTTATGCCATGCAGTGCTGTTAAAGTATGATTAATGAATCTCTGTTGAATTTACCATAGAAGGTTTATCCGTTGTTTATTTCCTTTTGCTTGGACTCAAGGGACGAATATCAACGAAGCAGTTGATGTTACCATGCTTATTGCTTTATGTTCTTCAGGAAGATTCATAGGATGTCCTGTATGATTTAGTGTCACCTCCTCAGGATTCCATGACCATAGTTTTTACCTTTCTCCGGCATGTCCCTACTCCATCACACTCTTTGCCCTGTTTTCAGTCTGATGACTGATACTCTTCCAGTTAAAACAATTGGTTTGCATATTCCTGTCCAATTTGCTTGTAGTTTGTCCTTAACACCGGTATTTCCACAATACTAGTACGCATCTACTGATGAGCGAGTTCCTTGAGCAAAGTATGGTATGGCAATAGTGGTTGCAGTATTGTCTTGTTAACCGTCTTTCGAGCGGTAGTGACACTTGTAAGTGTTTCATGTGGGGTTAGATGCGTGATTCTGTTAGTTTGCATTCTCGTGCTCATTAGTGCCAATAGTAATGCTTCCACTCAGTTAATTTTGCCCTCTATACATATTTTGGCAATTTTAGCCTTCAGACTGCCATTTGCTCTTTCCACCATTCCTTGTGATTGGGGATGATATACATAGATAGACATCTTTATTGTCCACTTGCGTTGAAATTAGCCTCTGGCTTCACAGATACACTTCACATACATATACTTAATTCATTCCCTACAAAATACTTTTATATAAAATTGTCGCGTTCGTACGGAATACTTTTCCCAAAAATTACACAATATAAACACACGTTTAGTTAAACGTCTGTATTTTCAAAATAAAGGTTTTTAGCAGGTTCAAATGCAAATGTCAAACTAGCAGTGTCATTTTGGGTATTTGTAACATCATTCCAATTGTCCTTTTGGTTGCCTGCTACGTGACGCTGAGCAGCTCCTCGACTAGGTGCTCGACTACGTGCTCCTCGACCCGACCTGTCCTGGCTCGGCCACGGCCCCTCCCCTCCTGTGGTTGAAGTACAGGTGGCCCACCACCGTGATCGTCAACTGATTTCGTGTTTTCATCGGACTGCGAATGGTTGAGGTCGCTATTACTGCAGTCAGATTGGTCAGATTGACGCGATACTCATGTATTATGCATGTTTTCAACGGAACTCCGAAAGACGTCATCCACGCCGCTGGCACTGACTTCCCATAGGGAATGGTAGAATTCACCGCGCTGTTGGCAGTGGCTTGCCGTAGGGAATGAGTTAAAAGCTTCCTATGCCATGAGGTAGGTCAAATGAGATTGGGGAAGAATAAATAATAATAATAATAATAATAATAAATACAATAATAAATACCGGTGACAGAAATAGCAAGCCAAACAGTTAGAATGAGAATGCTAAAATGTTAATAGTTAAAACATAAGTTAAATAAACAACATAATAAGAAATGACTCCTGTTTCTAATATCTATAAAATCATTTCTTTAGTAAAATGACAGAAGATGGAATGAAGGATCTCTTAAAAATGTTCCTCTTTGCTGTGGGTACTCTGTACCGCCGTCCCGAGGGGAGTTTTTTTAATTAATTGAACAGAGGGTGAAAAGGGTCCTGAACTATCAATGCTGCTTTCCTCTTTGTCTGCGTATTAAACAGCTCCACTAGCTGTCTTTGGGGGTTCCCAATAATCTTGCTGGCAATGTTAACTATTTTTGTTAGCTTGCACTTATTTTTCGCCCCCAGATTTCCATACCAGCATGTGATGTTGTAGGACAGTGTTTCCCAACCCTGTTCCTGGAGTACCCCTGCCCTGCATATTTCAGATGTCTCTTTGATTTAACACACCTGATTCAGCTGCTCAGCTCATTAGTGGAGTACCTAATGTCCTGATCTGGGTGTGTTAAATCAAGGAGACATCTGAAATATTCAGGGCAGGGGTACTCCAGGAACAGGGTTGGGAAACACTGTTGTAGGACACAGTGCTTTCCACTAAACTGCTGTAAACCGTCCTCAGAATATCTTTACTCACATCAAAGCTATTTAGTTTCCTTAAAAGATACAGATGAATAACCCTTTGTCTAATTCCCAAATTTATATCCACAATTTTAATCACCTTATTCACAAAATGAACACCCTAGTCTGAACTGATATGTTCTAGAATTCAGAAATGAAGAAACACTTCTATGCACAAGAATTTTTGGAACTGTCAGGGCATCAAGACTGATGGTAGGTGTTGTCTTGTCCCATCTGCTGGACCAATCTACTTCCACAAGCATGTACCTTTGTCTTTGAATGGTTTAAATGCTCCGTCTGGTAATGGGATGTGCCAAATTTGCTTTTAAAATGCCTTCCTGTCATTGTGTCTTGCAAAAACCTCACATTCATGCAATACTTGATCTACCTTAGCTGTTCAATATGGTGACCACCACGCTTGCTTACTCCATTTAATCCCTTCCCCCCTTTTGACGCATGGCCTACACCATGTGTCAACTTACGATATACAGGAAACAGGTATTTTGAAAGTCAGGGCATTTCATCAGGCCCACACTATACATACATTTTCTTCCACAACCGTTCTGTGTATACATTCACCATATTAGGCAGTCCCAAGGTTGGTGTGGACTGCAGGGCTATTTAAATCTGCCCCAAAACCCCCTTCTGTTTCATTTGTCCATTTTATCTTCGAAAGTCCAGTCAGTGTCATTGTCTCTGTCATCCTCATTGTCATTTTCATAATTATAAAAGATTTTGTCAACCAAATCATAAAAGTAAATGAAATGTGATCACATATTATAGGTTGACTTTTCAAGTAACTGGTGGTACCACCTTTAAGTATTTTGAATTTAATCCGAATCATTATCAGAATTTTAGGGTTGAATCCACCCAAAGTTTTTATTTCCAGGCTATTTCTTTTGAAATGCTCATTGGTTGGCCAGACCTCTGGGCACTTCAATTAATAATAGTTTTCATCTATTGCGGTTATATATCTCAGTCCTTTTTTAGTTTCTTGTCACTGGCAATTCAGGGTCTATAAAGAGACTTGACAGTTGGATTCACATAAAAACCGATCCACATAACAAATGCACAGTTTCATTACTGCTCAAATCTTCATTGTGTAACCAGTAATACACAAGTCCAAAAATATGAGAAGATTAGTTTGTTGCAGCACATCTTCCATAAACCAGAGGTTGACATGTAGCTCCTGTTAAAAAATAGAGGTAAAATGTTCCATTAATCAATTATCCATTTATTTAGTCAGAAAAACATTTTAACATCACTCACTGTCAATGGAATAAAACTTAATCATTCACATTGTTCATTCATTTGGGACAGCTATTATCGTTGTATACAATGGAAAAAAGAAAACTACATGAATATCTTCACTTATAACTCCTAAGATCTCCCCATCTAATTTCATGCTCTGATCAACGAGCTTTCATTTTAAAGACTGATTATATCTGATTCAAAAAGCATTACATACATCTACAGTCATTACTATTTTAGTTGGGTTCTCAAATTAAAGGATATTTTATCCACCAATCACATTATGCTGTGGTATTTTATTCACTTAGTTGAGCTGTCTCTTATGCAAATAACCTGTCCAATCTCATATTATATATTATTTGAATTTTATTTCATTGTTTTAGAACACCCACATGTACCAGTGATGCATACCCCATGCCAAGACCGACCTGCTCGAATGTCTGGGGTAAGCTAGATACATCACTGCAATTGATCTGTACAAGGGATAGTAGCTGGTTCCTCTTGTGGCCACTTCCAGGGAATAGACAGCATTCTGAACCCATGAGGGTTATATCAGTTTACGGTTATACTCCTTGGTCTGCATGGAGCCCCTGCAACATTCCAGCATCTCATGGACTAAGTTCTATAAGGGTGCGAAGAATTCGTTACAGCTTACTCTAGTGACGTGGAAGTGTAAAGCACTTTGTGGGAGAAGCATCTTCATCACCTATGCCAGGTCCTAATGAAGATCCATGCAGCTGGGCTGATGTTGAACAAACAAAAATGTGAGTTGGCTGGAGAAGAGGTACAGTACCTGGGGTATGTGCTGGATAGATGGGAGGTTAAGTCCCAGATAAACAAGGTGGTAAACATTGTAACATCAAAAGAATCTCTTTGGAATGGACTTCAAACTGTATGGAATGGTTTAGATTGTGAGGAGACTAAAAAAGATGTGAAAACTATGCCTGAAAGATTAAATGCTGTAGTCACACTAGAGATTGACCCTCTCTCTGTGTACACATTTTTAATCTATATTATTCAATATTACGTGAAATAAATACTTGAATAGTATAAATACTTGCACACTACTCTGTGTCTACTTTCTCTCAAACCATGGAAGATCACGTCTGCCTAATCTGCTTAGTCATCCAAATGCTTCTGGAGAATCACTTGTTCCTGAAACCAAAGATGTGCGAGTTTCACTGTATGACATTCTCCTCCCTGGGGTTTGTGGTGACACAAGGTGCCCTGGAGATGGATTACAGGAAGGTGCAGGCTGTATTGGATTGACCAGTGCCAAAAGACTGGAAGGAACTGCAAATATTGTTAGTTCATTTCACATGAAGTCAACCAGGGCTCCCATGGGCATAGTCACTGATTTTCTTCAAACTTTGATAGAATGTTGCTTTGGGTGCCAAATGAAGAAATACCAAGTTTCAGCTCAATCGACCCACCACTAGTTTTTTTTTTTTTTTTGGGGGGGTGCTTGCAAAATTTAAATTTTCTCCATTTTTAACAGGTTGTAACTCTGGGTCAAATTAAGCTAACCCAATGATTTTTTTCAGGACTTATTTTCTGGGCAATGTACTACCCTTTATAGCCAGTTGAAGTAGTTTTAACCCTTTCATTGTGGTTTTACAGGCTCTCAAAAATTCTTTTACAAACCGGTATGAAAACATACACATTTGGGTACCATTTTCACATCCATCTGATGAAATATGTGGATTTATGGTAATATCAGATATTAGTAATTGTCAAGAGCTTTCTATAGCCACCAACTTTAATGAAACCTATATTTTTGGAAAGCTCTTGATGTGTACTGCCAGCAAAATAAATTTCATTATGGAACTAGCATTCCTTCATTAAAAAATTGATGTGTCTTTTCCATATGTTTTGATCTTTTTTGTGTTGCAAAATCAACAAAGTGGTGCAATAGAAGATGACAGACAAACTAGCGAGTTGCTGTTTTTGTTGCTATCCTTCCAAAATAGATGACGGCAGTGATTCCTCAATAGTCGCATAGGTGGCAGGACCTGCTAATGAGCACGTCTTGAGACGATGGCTTCCCAAATTGGTGAAAGTCTCTCTCAATCTTGCACTGTTGGAAACATCCTCAACTTAAGCAATTGTCATAAAAAGACAGATGCTAGGTCAGTATTGGGCACAGGGATGGAAAAGAATCCCTTCAAAAACATAACTTAAAGGGGACCTATTTTGCTATTTTTCCAAGTTTATATTTTGGTCTTTGACTCCCCTAGAGTACTCCTGATCGCACAAAGTAAAAAAAGGGTATTTATTTCGCTCATACTGCCATCCTCAAAAACTGCATTTGTAGTACATTGTAGTCTCTGCCTGAAACGCCTCACTGGGGTGGCTCTTCGCTATGGCCCCCACTCCCGTGTACCCACTTTCTTCTGACTGGCCAGCTCTGTGGAGGGCGGAGTTGGGCGGGACGAGGCTGCAGAACGCAGTTTTTCCGTGTCCGGCTCCCAGAGTGAAACCTGAGACACGTCTGCAATCTGATAAGGAAGCGGCGGGCAATCTAACGTTATACTTGAATATAGATCTAATGACATGATCTTGTTCTAACAAAGCTTAGCGGAAAGTGGAGGACGAGTGCGAATATCTCTCAGCGCAAGCTCAAATTTGCTATCGGCTACAGTTTGCTACGGCAACAGTTGGTGAGTACCGCGGTTTTTCTAGTCCTAGCTAGGATGCAGGGGAAGCTAGAATCCACCCCATATGGACACATTTGTAGAACGGGTGGACATGCCCAAGTGTTGACCGGAGACCGTAGAAATCCGGTGGGTCTGAGTTTAGAGGGAAACATGGACAGTGAGGAGCAGCTAAAAGTGGACCAACAGTTTATGGACTGCTTCGGTGTGTATTGGGACCTGCTGGTTCGTGTGCATAGCTGTGGTGTGTCGTTAGCGTAGAGAAACGAACAGCTTCCGCACTGGTATATGACGGAGGGGCGAAAGCTCCAGGCTAAACGGCCTTTTCGGAAATTGCCTGTGGTAATGGTTTACTTACTGCGCCGGAATGACAAGCGTTTCCTCGCAGAGAATGGGCACGTTATGGATTGTCGCGAGAGCAAGCTAGAGCTCGGTATTGTTATGAGCATAATACAGGTTTTACAGACCGTAAGTTCCGTCTGCGTGAACAGTTGCTTATGTGGAGCTAGCGAATCGATCACTTTTACAGGAAATAATTTAATATTCAGTTGCCGATTTAATACTCAATCGACAGCAATGCAGAGAAATCGTCTGTGATACCATACACGTTATAGCCTGTGCTTTTCCCTATTGCTTTCACCGGTAGCATCAGAGAGCTTGCTCAGACATTGGGGATGTATCAGGCTGACCCCGGTCATGGATAAGAAAAGCGATTGTTTCACGAGCACCCAAAAACTCACCCCAAGCTTTGCAAAACCTACGTCTGGTCTAACTGCAGCCCAACTCGGCAGACACATACAGCACCTCTCTGGTTAGCTTCAACTGTAGTGGCTACAATCAGGCAACGTTATGATGAAACTGTCACATTGATGTTTACCAAAGTAACACAAGCATACCGATCAGAATTGCTGCATATAAGTTAACCAGGAGCATTTTTAATTAGCAGAGCAGGGGAACTAACATGCAGTAGCTGATAAGTGGCCATGACTTTGAATGTAATCTGTCGCGCGAAAAAAATTCGTTTCAGCGTCCGTGTGAAAGCGGCTTGACATGCCCGTATTCGCGTCTTTGCATTGACTTTGAATGTAATCTGTCGCGAAAAAAAATTTGTTTCGTGTCCGATGTGAAAGCAGCTTCATGGATAATACGCGACAGCTAGAGAGAGCT
Organism: Gymnothorax javanicus; assembly: GCA_029692085.1. Classification (NCBI taxonomy): domain Eukaryota; kingdom Metazoa; phylum Chordata; class Actinopteri; order Anguilliformes; family Muraenidae; genus Gymnothorax; species Gymnothorax javanicus. Next base: position 90,333,584 of record CM056198.1, read on the forward strand.
CGGTTATGTTAGGAACATAATACAGGTTTTGCAAACCGTGCGTTCCGTTAGGGTGCACAAGTTGCTTATGTGGAGCTAGCGAATCGATCACTTCTACAGGAAAGAATTACCTATTTAATCTCCGCCTTTTTCGCTTTTTTATTAGCCACAACAATTTCTAAAGGGGGGATGAAATTATGTCAAGGTAGTGCAGAGAAATCATTTGTAAACCGGTAGAGCTTCTGTTTCGTATTGCTTTCATGGTAGCACCAGAGAGCTTGCTCAGACATTTGTGAAGTATCCTGCTGATCCGGTCATGGATAAGTGAAGCGATCACTAACTGTAGAGCCTACAATCGAACGCGTTATGATGAAACTTGATGCTTACCAAAGTAACACAAGCATACTGATCAGAATTACTGCATATAAGTTAACCAGGAGCATTTTTAATTAGCACGACACGCAAACTAACATGCAGTAGCTGGTGACCGAGCGGTCATAACCACAGAGACAAACCCTTGCAATACAGGTTTTACAGGCGGCAAGTTCTGTTACTGTGAACAGTTGTACCAAGCATCCAAATTACAAACAAGTATTAAAAGTTAGCTTCAAATGAGGTTTATGTTCACACACCTTCTGTAGAATTTACCCTGATATCACTCTTGCATATTTAGGACACAAGCATTAGCAACAGTAACTTGGCCACGTTAGCCGCTGTGCTACAGCCACAATCAACTGGCTATCACATCAGGTTGGCTTATGCAGTAAAAAGCAACTTACAGCTTCTCGTCTGTGAGTCATGGACAGTCGCGACCGATACAGGCTTTATCTTCAGATATTTTACCAAGCCTGCCTTTGAGGCCAGTTGTTAGTGCTAACTATCGCTAGCGGTCCTGCTAGCCACCCGTAACACGTTAGCTTCACTTACATTATTTGCTGTTATATGGTTACTTACAGCTTGTGGCTCCGAGCGCTTGATCGATGCAGCTGCTTCAGGTTTGAGAAGCAGCTGAAACGCTTATCCTGTGTCGAATTATCCTTTATTGACAAAGCTGTCTTTGGTGAAATGCTGAGCACAAACAGCTAACGCTCCATTTGGCCGTGGCTGTTTGCTGCCAGCAAACAAAAAAGCTACCCACTGATTTCTGGTGGCATTGTCTTTTCGAAGAGAAATATTTGTTTTTTCTCGCGTCCAAAAGTAAACGGACAAGTAGCTTTGGGAGAGATACTAACAAAATTGCAGCTCAAATGATCTGCGGTTCTTCTTTTGTATTTCCAAAAGTGTCAACGCTACTGAGGCATAGTATGATCTGCGTTGTTAGTGCCTGCTAGAATAGTTTCCGGTGTGGGCAGGTCCAGCGCCATGATTGGCTCTGGCTAGGTCTGTACTAATTGGATGGCACAACCTGACGTCAGGTTTTACCCAGATCTCGTGAAGATCTCGGGAGGAGCTGTTCAGAGAGGAAATCACGCTCACGAAATCACGTTCTTGGATTATGGCAAAACCCCTGTATCTTATGTTTAGAAACTTTTCAGAGGTTGAGCATGGACAAGCAACATTATAACATTACTAATATGTATTAAAAGAAGGATCAGCATAATAGGTCCCCTTTAATCAAGATAAGAAGTAGTGAGGCCATCAATCTTTCTTCAATGTCCTGAGTAGGGCCTTCATGTAATTACATGTAGAAGCCTGTACATTATGACATGCACATGGGTTAGAAACCAATTTGTGAAATGGAAACCGGTGGAAGGCTTTGTTGCAAAGATGGATGTATTCACTCAATATTCTACAGCAGGCAGAGATTGCAGTGTTCTCCAAAATATTTTTTAAAGGGTGACTAAATTACAGAGAATTAAGCGCTAGTTACATGCATTATTACCTTCTAATCCCGAATCTGACCATGATTTTTCATATTTGTGGTTATTTTTATCAAAAATGAAAAAAAAAAAACCTCACTATTTTGAGAACACTCATGTAAAATTGCTTGCTGATTGGCCCTTGGCGTGTGACGTCACGGGGGTTAGAGACTGAGATCTGCTCCATGAATCACCATATGCAATGTGTAAAAAATACAGTATTTGACCCCGTAACATAACGTTACCCTCGTGTAATCTCTACTTCGAGCCAAAACGTTAAATATCATGGGTATTCTAAGGAATTATATCCTTAGTTATATTGCACGAGATCAAACTCACTTACGAAGACCAGGATCATGCAAAGCTTTAAACTGTCACATAACTCAACCTCTACACATCCTTGGCTGTGTCAATGCACCTATAAAGTCTGAGGTAGCCGTTGAGTGGCAGTAGCCTACTTGCCAGCTAGATTCACTTCTAAGAGTTAATGATTAAGTTCAGAATTTCATTTATTACTTATTAGCTTTTGTTGCACTTTAAAGCACCAATTGAATACCGTGTTTCAGTCGTGTTTTAACGCACAAGTTCCAATAGAAAATGTAATAAAAAAAAACCTTATTTTTCGGCACATAACGCCTAAGTTCCAGACCAGTATTAAACTATGAGTGTTTTGAATTGTGAAATTCAGAGTAGAAATTTGTCCCAGGTGCTGACTGGCACCCACTACAGCATGTCCGGCAAGAACACAATGAGACAAGTGTCTCCTACAAGAAGCAGTTGAATGTACCTTCTCTTCCTTTTTCATTGTCAGTGTTAATTACAAGTGGTTTCTACAGAGGAACGAAAAACAAATTCAAATTTAAGTAACTGTCCTGTACAGAATACTTTTATAAGACTTGATCAGCAGCTTAGTGACTGGATTTGCTGGATCAAGGATAATGGGATGTTGGCTGTATGGAGTCAGATCACACCGTCGAAGACGACCTCCAACCCGAATCAGACTGCTCTCAGAATCTAACTCAGGTGCCAAAGTTAGCAACCGGCTATCAGAGAATAATGGTTTCCCCATCTCTAACTGTGACATTTCATTGGGAAAACTGTTAAGCTGGGCTTGTCTGATGACTGCTAACTCAGAAATCGGAAATCATCAGCCGTGGGAGAGTAGTCACTGGTAGCCGCCCCATGTAATGCGTGGGCTGTGGCCTCAAGAAGTTCCTGAGAGGTATTGAATTAACATGGATCTGGCAGTTTTGATACAGTATTTGTTGTCATCAATGCACAAAAGGCAGGTTTTCTGATTTCTTCTGGGACTTCAGGATCAACTTTGTCAGGTTTAACAGGCCATAGTGGGGATGTTGCTGCAAGAAATCAGGACCTTGACTCCAGTGATTGTTTTCCTTAAGCTGCAACAAAGTCATTCCCCGGGTAATGTCATCAGCTGGATTATTTTGAGAGTCAACATAGCACCAGGCTTGTGGGTCTGTGAGTCCTTGGACTTTGGAAACTCTTGTTCCAACAAACACCTTGTACTTACAAGATTCTGACTGAAGCTAGGTGAAGACAGAGGTGGAATCTGTCCAATGGGTAAATTCATGGATTTCCAGGGTGAGCTCTGTTTTCAGGACTGTGGCCAATTGTGCTCCGGTCAGAGCGGCGCAAAGTTCTAGTCCAGGCATTGAGATTTGCCTTTTGGGGGCAACCCGAGACATTCCAGCTAGAAAGGCCACCTGAGCATGTCCTTTTCCATCTTCAGTACAGAGATAGCCCACAGCACCATATGCTCTCTCAGAAGCATCACTAAAAATGTGAATACTCCTCCTACAGGCAGAAAAGTCGAGATCAGGACTTGTGTAGCACCTTGGGAAAGAAATCTCAGATAGCTGGGGGAGTTCATCTTCCCAGGCTATCCAAGCCCTAAGCAGATCATCAGGCAAGGCTGGATCGTCCCACTCACGCTTTTTATTCCAGAGTTTCTGAACCAGAATCTTACCCCTGGTGACTTAAGGGCTGATGAACCCCAGTGGGGGAAATTAACTGGCAAGAACTCTATAGGGTACACGCATTGTGGCAGCCTCTCTGGTAACATGGACTGGCTTATAACCCAGAGTATCTGGGAAACAGCGCCACATCAGACCCAAAGATAGCTCTTGGGGGCCATTGTCATCCTGGGTGAACCACAATTTACTGTTCTCTGATACACACTCTGGAGATAGATGGCTGATTACCTCAGGATGACTGCCGGCTCACTGACGCAAATCAAATCCACCCTCCGTCAGGAGATGTTTCAGCTTTTCAGCGAACCTCTGAGCTTCCCCAGCAGAGGATAAGCTTTGGAGCCAGTTATCCACATTAAAACAGCGTTCTACTGCAGTGCGCACATCCTCTCTGGGCAGACTGTGTTTTGTCACATGCGTTCATCAGGCGAACATCACACAGAAGGGACTACACGTGGTTCCGAATGGCAATACTAACCACTGGTAGACACTGGGGTGATCCTTCTTCGCACCTCGCCATATGAACCTGAGAAAGGGCTGATCTTCAGGTAGGAGCCGTACCTGATGAAACATCCCTTTTAAGTCGCTGCTGAAGTGTAAGATGACTCCCAACAGGGTTGATCCTAATGTTGGGCCGAGTATGAGGTGTTCATTCAGATTTTGATTTTTGAAAGAACAGTCAAAGACAAAGCGATTCTTTCTAAGATGACTCACCATGTAGTGGGGGATGTACCACCCTGGATTGCTGGTGATCTCAGGAGGTGAAATCTTCTTTATATACTCAGCGCCATTAAAAACGCACCAGTGAGGTATGTACTTTATTTGCGGCAAATTGAAGAATCGATTGATTTTTATTGCTTTTCCAGTGAGGCACGAGAGGAAAAGCGTGTGGTATTGTAATCCTGACATGCACCACGTGCACGCGCCAAGCACTTCAGTAATATCAAACATTGAACTGTTCATGATGTGTACAGTGACACTTGACTTGTTCTTTTTGGTGTGGTCAATAGCCTACATAAAGCCAACAAAAAAAAACGAAAAATGCTACTGCATCAAGAAAATGGAACAGCTTGTGACACAGGAGAGAGAAAAAGAGCCTTTGGCATGTTACGGGCAGATCTCAGCCGCCGAGAGGTGGTGCGTCATTTGCATACCGTTCAACAGTCAGTCGGCTGTCTATCCGAGAATGGAACACAGGCACTGTCACTGACCGACCCCGCTTAGGGCAGCCATGAGTGATGATGGCAGCTCAAGAGCACCACATCTTGTTACAGCCTGTACGTGACAGATTCCACACAGCAACCAAAACTGATCATGAGATGAGGGTTCAGAGACGATTGAGGGTGAGAGCAAGTACCGTTTGACGCCGTCTACATGAGCAAAACATGCGTGCACACGGCCCCTACAGAAAACCCATTTTTTGCCCATCAACAGGAGTAGGAACTCTTCACTTCTGACTGTGGGCACCTGCCTCTGTGTAATTTTTTTGGCACTTTATTTCCCTGTTTCTGTCTGAGAATGGAAAACAGGGATTGTCGCTGACCGACCACAGTAAGGGCAGCCATGCGTAAATGGGCAAAAACTGGGTTTTCTGTAGGGCCCGTGTGCACGCACGTGCACAAATGTTTCAATTTGCTGCAAATACAGTGCATACCTCACCGGTGCATATTTAATGGTGCTGAATATATATCCGGAAGTGAGGAGCTTGTGGATTTCTTCCTGGTATGTTTCAGCCTTACTCGGATCCTTAAGTAGACGACTTTCTGTATTCCTGAAGTGGGAGAGCACTGCCTCTATTGGACCCTCTAGTAATGGAAGGTTCTTCTTCCACAGGAGGGGTGTGGCATATCATTGGATACCATTCACTTCAACCCGTACGGTTTTCTCCTCCAAAATTCTGATTGCTTCCATATCCTCCCCTGAATGCGTAACGGTCTTCTTTTTCTTGTACGTTCTTGTAGTACATCTAGCTGCTGTACATCTTTCAACCAGCTGAAAGAGTTTAGCTGGTGGGTCAAGAGTTGACGTGAAGAAGCACTGTGCTGTAGTCAAACTGTGCTTCAGAAATCTTGACGGGCCTTGAAGAGTCCAGCCTAGTGGAGTCTTGACAGCTACTAGTCCATCTGGAGGTCCGCGACGCACTTGTTCCGTTGGGAGGATTAGATGTGGGTAGTCTCAGCCTATCAGCAATAAGGGCTTGGCTTGGTCAATAGCAAGGATTAGCAGATCTTTAAGATGATGGTATTTCTTCTTAAGAGCTTCAACTAGGTAGGAGAGAGAGTAAGCCTGTTACAAGCCTAGTGGCCCATCGAGCCGGTGCTTAACCCCAGTTTCCATGGCATGAGGCGACTAGGAGTATTACTACTCCCCCTGGATGGGATGCCAGTCCATCACAGATACTCCCCCAGCTCTTAGTCAAGTTTCCCTGACTATTTGCTGTTACCCATTTATACACCTGGGTGGAGTGAGGCGTGGAGTATGGGAGTGAAGTGTTTTGCCCAAGAACACACCGCGAAGGCCGTGGCCGGGGACCTCACGATCCCAAGTCAAGCCTACTTGACCACTGCGCTATCCTGTCTCCCTCAACTAGGTAGGTTTTACTGGCTAATCCAAGCTCCTTAGCCGTAAAGGCCCTGTGAATTTTATACTCACGGCTTGGATGAGTGGCAGAGGACACTGAGAAGGACACAGTGAAGCCATTAACAATACAGATGTCATGCTGTACAGTACGCAGATATAAATTCTCAGGGCTCCCTTGTAAACCCAGCTATTTTGTGACCTTATAAAGCAAGATCCGATCCATCGTCAAGCACAGCATAGGTATCAGTAGATGCATCTCCACTTTGCAATATGACCCGAATTACCTTTAGTAGGACCTTGCTGCTGCTGCCTGTTAGTCGATCCACATATAAGGTTTCCACTGTCGAACTACTGGTGTGCAGACTTTCTTCAGTAGCAGGGCTATTGGAGGAAGGATTAGAATACTGAACAGTGTTAACTTTATGAAGGACTACCAAATGTTCCTCTTGCATATCTTACACTTAGCTTTGAGTGTACACTGTGTTGATGAATGATCACGTCCACATTTCCAGCATTTATTGTTTGATCGAATCCAAGTTTCTATCTGTTCCTCAGAGAGGAATTTGAAATTGTTACACTGGTTTAGGAAGTGCTGTGTATTGTTGCAAAATGGGCAGAATTTCATTGGTTGTTCCTTATTCTCTAGAACTTCGGGATTCACCGGTGGCTTCACATTCCTTTCCCTTTGCTCACTTCCATGAAGAATAGATGTGTTCTTAGGTTTAGCCACTTGCTGCTGCTTCTTTTGGGAACTGGGGCGCTCCCTCACATAGGCTTGTATTCAGAAAGGACACTCACACTAATTGAGCGTGAGTGAGTACTAAAACTTAGTGTCAGGTTATACTAAATGAGTCAGAGGTTGCCCTAACACTCATTTGCTTTCAGAGACCTCACTCACACTGAAATCAGTGTCCCTTTCTGAGTGAAGGTTGAGTGCAGGGAACACCTCCCTTGAGCCGCACTAACTTGCACCGGTATTTCGTTGTCATGGCTTTCAGGTGGTCACAAACATTAAGAAACTCTGGATCATTTACAGCCACGTGCTTGACGCAATCACAACTACGCAAATTTTAATTATAATGATGATAACAATGCCGGTAACTTGCTGACTGACCACCTGGCTTCAGTGTTTACGAAATGCACTGAGGTGAACTCGAGGTTAGCATTTGTGCACCCACCAGTGGCTACTGGTGAACTGGCAATAGCGGAAGCTCAAAACCATCCCTTAAAAATAATGAATGGACATGACCCGTTTTCAATCATTTAATAAAATTGAATTTACTTGAACTCCAAAAATCCCAAGGACCATCATGTGTCGCCAGTTCTACTTGTTAAAGTGGTAATCCATAAGATTTCCGTCTCGTTACTGTCTGTTAAGTCAGTGTCTATCAGAGAGGGGGGATAAAACAAAGGTGATTGGGCCTATGACCCACTGATGAAAGCACTTGTATTTCATTCTTTGCCAGGTAAAGCGATCAGTGTGTCTGTGGCAACATTCCCGCGCTATATTCAAATACAGGCGCACATCTAGTGACGCTTTTTACATCAGTAAGCTGTGTTTGGTCTGTCCAGAAGGTAGGAGGAGCCGCAAGCTAGCTCTCTACATGGCTCTGGCTTGAAGGAAGCATGCTGCGTTCCAGCGGAGGTTTGAACCTGTGAATCACGACTTCAAAGTTACGAGTCACGACTTCATAGCGTTCCAGGCAAAAGTAACGAGTTACGACTTCATACTTGACTACAAATACCATACAGTGTAGCTATACTGTGCTCAGTAGAAACTAACGTTAGCTGAGTCTCTGAGGCTACCACTGAAACTAAAATTATAACGTAATTTCAGGAAGCAAACGGGAAAGAAGCTATGTTAACCGCCTCGACAAATTATTTTTATTTAAAAAAAAAGTTATAGCGTTACCTGTTAACCAACTACCGTTTTCATTATTTACACAACTTTCACATATTCGGCTTGAGTTTAACTGACATGTTCACGTTCCTGTGCTGTAGTCAGAAATTATTCTATCAGACCGTTTGTGGAGCTTCTCAGGTGGAACTGAAATCCCTGGGCCTTGAAGTTTATCAGTTTCACATGTGTTATGGTGGATTTCGCCACTAGTAATATGAGAACAATTATGATTCCGGAATTCTCATGCTTTTCTTCACTCAGGGGTTGGAAGCAGTAGAATTGTATAAAAATGTTTCAAATGGTCTTATTTCATTTAAACAATTAGAACGATCGTGAAACACACGAATTTCGTTGATTGAATAATTACAAACTACAGCACGGGAACGTGAATGAAGCACAAATTCTCGCGGCGAATGCGTGAGAGTTGGCAGCCCTTTAAGTTAATCGATTTATCATAATAGCCTAACATGTTGCTGGAATGAGATGACGCTAATGGATGACTAAGGTCACATAATTTTTACTTTTATTGAGTTCAATTGCCGTGTCAAAGAGCATCTTTCCCGTCTGCATGAGAGTTGAGGAGGCGTGGAACTGATAAGAGCCGTCAATTTACCGACGTCATACAGGCGACACTGTTGGGTCTCGACAAGAGTTATGGGAAACGAGGTCCAGAAGTGCACCTGTAATTACAGCTTACTGCCAAAGATGTCAATATAAACAAACCAATTCAAATCTTACGGATTACCACTTTCAGTTAGAATGAGCACTAATAATTATTGCCTGTTTTCAATTATTCATTTAAATTACCATTGCAGAAACTCTGAAAAATCTCAAGATTATCAGGTGTGGGCAGTTTTCATTAATGACGCATACCTGTCAACTCTCATGCATTCGGATTTCTCACGCTTTTCTTTGCTCATGGGTTGGAAAATTCTGTGCTCAATTGGCTCGTGGGGCGCCGTGTGGATTGGTCTGCGAGGCTCATTGAGCTGTAAGTCACAAGAATCCATTCTTTTCTACATTCTTAATTGCTGAATGTAGAAGGCAGTGTTTGGCACGTTTCACAGCTTGTTGCTTAGTGAGCCTCGCGGGCTGTTTTGCGCCTTTCGCGAGCCACTCGACCACAGAATTTATGAAGACATGCTGATATCTGGCGTCGTCATTTATTTATGCGTGAAAGAAACGCCTCATAATTTTCTGAAGCAATGTATAACAACGCTATCAAAAATAAATTGATTGTCCTTCTACCAATTAGTCTGACAAACTTTCTAATCAAGAAAAGTAAACTGCATCAGGTTTAGGTCATTCAGCACTGAAGGGTGAGGATTGAGCGTCCCTTTGCAGCAGCCGACACACCGCCTGTGGTACCCACTACAGTCAGTTATGCTTGAGTCGCATTTGTGAATAGCAACTGGCGAGGAGTGGGACCACTCTCTCAGTTAGTGGTAGGTCGATCTCTTTCTCACACTCCAGTTACATTTCAATCGTACTCACTATGTGGTGAGTGGAGGGTCAGTGTGAGTGGCGTCTCCGAATACGACCCATAGTCACTGCTGAATTGAGTGCCATCTTCCTGTACTTTTACCTCATACTCTAACCATTCTGCCATATGTACTAGAGTTGGGATTGGAGTCTTGAGGGGATTGATGTGCCTCTTAAAATTAGCTCTTAAATCACGCGGCAACTTAGCTAAGATCCTTGAAACATCGGACCCGCACTTGAGTTCTGTCAGTCCAATATCTCCTAACTTATCCAACATCCCAACTAAGCTACGCACCTTTAATTCCAATTTCCAGAATATGTTGGCGTCATCACTCTTGATGTTGGGCTCATCCATAAGCTGAGCAATGTGCTTTAGTGCCAGCTGATGTGGTTGGCTACATAATTCGATGAGGGCGTCCATAGTGTCACTGTAAGGGTACCTGCAGTTGCAATATGAATCAGCAATAAGTGATGCCTCCTCCAACTTGAGGTGGTCCAACAATATCTGAAATTTGAACTGCTCTGTGGCATCTGAAGGCAAAAGGTTATCCAGTGCAACCTTCAGTCTGGCAAACTCTCGTGGATCTTCATTCACAAAATAGGGAACAGTTGGTGTGGGTCCACGATATGTAAGGTCAGTATTGGGTGGTGATGGAGAGTGATGCTGTGCAGAAGTGATGTACCATCTAGGATCAGTTTGCCTTCGGTGACGTACAGGTGAAACATGGCAGTGTGGGTCAGGTGACTCATGGCATCGGCGATGGCCAGGTGACCCTTAGCGGCATGGGTCAGGTGACTCATGGCAGCGGCGATGGACAGGTGACACATGGTGGTGTGGGTCAGGTGACTCATGGCGGCGACGAGGGACAGGTGACACATGACGGCGTGGGCCAGCAGACTCATGGTGGCGGCGATGGACAGGTGACCCTTGGCGGCGTGGGACAGGTGACTCATAGCGGCGGCGATGGACAGGTGACCCATGGCGGCGGTGATGGACAGGTGACCCTTGGCGGCGTAGGTAAGGTGACTCATGGCAGCGGCGATGGACAGGTGACCCATGGCGGCATAAGTCAGGTGACTCATGGCGGCAGCGATGGATGGGTGACCCTTGGCGGCGTAGGTCAGGTGACTCATAGTGGCGGTGATATACAGGTGATGATCTACTTGAAGATGAGGTTGAATGTTTTGACTCAGCAGATAGCTGGCTGAAACCCTTTAGCCGGTCGGCAATCTCACTGACTTCATCATTCCTTACGACTGATTGCAGCTTGTCCTCTCCAGCTGACAAGGATGCAATTTGACCAGTTTGGCATGGCTCCTGCTGCTTTCTGGTGGCCGCCTTACTGTTAACCTTAATCATTTCAGTTGCACATGTGATCATTTCCTCATTGCTGCAGTGTCTTGGTTCAATGGATAGGTGACTGGTTCAATGGATAGGCTGTTGCTACAGGCAGCGATTCTGCGGACCTCACAATTTCATCCCTGTCACTTCCTATTAACTCATCTGCGTAGGTTTCATAAATTCTGGGCGTAGGAAGACTACTAATTTCCTCATCATAAGCAGGACAAGAGGCAATGCTGCCCTCTGGTGGTGGATCACTGGTGTCTTAAGGTATTATTTCTCTGAATTCCTCCTCTGTATCTGTAGGTCAGTGATAGTCAACCCTGGTCCTGGAGAGCCGCAGTGTCTGCTGGTTTTTGACGTTACTCAGCACTCAATTGATGAATGAAAGCAGTTGATTACACACTTAACTCATCCCACCTGGTGTCTTAGGTTTAAATAGGGTGGAGAAAACCAAACTTGGCACCCCCCTGTGCTGTTAGCTATACTCCTGCACTAAGGGAATAATAAGCCAATCAATCAATTACCAGGAACTACCCACATGACTCCTAGAGCCAATTAAACAGACATGCAGGTTGTGACAGCAGTCTACGTGGAAACCAAGATTTGTCAATGTAGTTGGACATTTAACATAGTTGTAATGCGGACAAAGTAGAATTACAAAGTAAAGATAAAAGTTTATAGGGCAGGGGTAGCAAGCCCTGGTCCTGGAGTGCCACAGGGTATGCTGAGTTTGGTTTTCTCCACCCTATTTAAACCATAGACACCAGGTGAGATGAGTTAAGCGTGTAATCAACTGCTTTCATTCATCAATTAAGTGCTGAGTAACGGCAAAATCCAGCAGACACTGCAGCTCTCCAGGACCAGGGTTGACTACCATTGCTCGAGGTGATCCATACTCTGCATCATAGTCATTAAGGCATCGTGGCTGCTTTGGTGAGCGTCTGTGTCTAGTTGGTTCTTCATGAGTGGACATCTTGATGTCTGTAGTGTTTGCCACATCCATCTTGGAGGACCATGTTTTGAATTGTGAAGTTTGGAGTAGAAATTTGTCCCAGGTGCTGACTGGCACCCTATACAGCATGTCCGGCAAGAACACAATAATACAAGTGTCTCCTACTAGGTTGACGCTAGATACAAACCTCCACAGCAGGGTCACTTAAGTGCATTTCTAAGTCACAACTTCTTGCGTACACACAGGTGGGCCGCTGGCAATTTTGGGCCCTATGACTGGAAATCCATTTGGGCCCCCCCCATATATATAACACACACACACACACATATATATACAGGGGTTAAAGTAGGCCGGAACGGTCCCAAACTGCGTTCCGCCACCTTATTTTGAATTGAAATATTTATTTGACTAAAGCTGCTTTCACACCGGACGCGAAATGAATTTTTCGCACGACAGATTACATTCAAAGTCAACGCAAAGACGTGAATACATGCCAAACAAATTTTTTGCACAACAGATTACATTCAAAGTCAATGCAAAGAGTAGAATTCACGCGTGTATTCGTGTCTTTGCGTTGACTTTGAATGTAATCTGTCGTGCGAAAAATTTGTTTTGCGTCCAGTGTGAAAGCGCCTTAACAGTAGCGCCGCGGACTACAGATCATTTTCGCATGCTGCTTTCAAATACAGCCTGCCTGCCACTCTCTCAAAAGCACCAAGATGCTCAACAAATCAGAGCGCAACATCAGTCTCTGCTAGCCGCGCCTTCACTAAAACGCAGCTGTATCGTATGCTGTATTTCATTTGAATGAGTGCATCGGTCATGTACCAGCCTGCGAGGAATTGTCAATGTTTGAAACAGCGTTTATAGCCAAAGTAAGTGCATTAACTTAAGTTGAAGTCGATGGTGAAGTTTTGTAATATTCAACAATTCAAACCGGCCAACTAAAAGAATTTAAATTTAATAAGGTTAACATTAGCTGCTTTAGGCTATGTGCAAAACGCTAACCAGGCTGCTTACCAACTAGCTAGTGTATTAATAAAATTATTAGCGATTCAGTCAAAGTCTGACCAAGGCTCAATTGCACCGATAGTTATGCGCGCAATGTTGGTTTCTGTTTCTGGCTCAGCGGTAACGTTACTTGTGCATATCTTTCTTTGACATCTACAGTTGCCAGCTAGTTAGCGGCAGAGCTACCTGAAAATCATTGCGCTGAGCAGCACGTTTTTTATGTAGCTGGCAAGCAAGCTATATTATGCTGGCAGCATCGCAGTGTCCTGTACTATCCAGGGATGCGTTTCTCAAAAGCATAGTCACTAACTGCATTAGAGCATAAAATTATTAGAGATCCATCTTGATACATCTAGCCATAATTTTGCATCGGAAATCAGAACATTTTGGAAGTAGAATATGGTTTATGTGTGCAGTGTAAGGACAGTGTCTTGAAATCACAAAAAGATTCATAGATTTCTGTTACTTGTTCATTTTGGTAATTATGTAATAGTTTTGATTTACTGTTTTAGGAAATTAAAAATACTGTAACAGTAGAATATCTTCACTGTCATACTTCCCATTATTCTGCAAGTTTTCAGCCAAATGCATCACTGCTTTTCTCTCATTATGCCCACTTCCTGATTATGTGAATAGGAAAATTCGATCTCATAGTCCCAATGGGCCAAAAATAAAGCGAATACAGTTATTTGCAATCATTTGTGTCATTTTCCCCCACTGCACCGCGACACCGAATTTTATGGTTCCCCCACCTTTCAAATCCCACTTTAAACACTGTAATATATATATATATATATATATATATATATTTGATCACTGGTCTCCTTTGTGGTTGCCTCATGGCTTCAAGATGGCCCTGACTCTAAAGCACCCATAAGAATCATATATTCAGAATCTGTCATAGGCCTTAACAGTAGGTTATAGGCTACATTGGCTACACATAGTTGTGATACAGGATAACTATTTGATTGGAATGAGCTGGGCATGGATAACCTGCAAGGAAACATCAACTTTGTATTTTAAATAAAACTAACTCACAAACCTGTCTTAGTGTGCCAGTTCTTCAGTCCATTTCAATAACTGTATACTAAGGTAGCCTAGCAAGTTTGCAAAAATATTCATTTTTCAGAGATCTTAACCTCAAAGCCTTTTATTCAGGGACTATTGTAGGCTATGTATCATCTTGTAGCCTATGGTGCTCACTTTCCTCCCATTCGACTGTATCTTTTGTATGCGGGGTTGAGGAAGATTTCCTGGGGCTGCTGCGTCAGTGCCTAACGGCATTTAATATTAAAGGCGCATTTCGGAAAAATACGTTTTTGTCGATTGTTAAACATGAACGTGTTCCAGGGATCAAATCCTACCAAAGAACTTTATCCATCAGGACAGCAAGTAAGAGATTGATGTTGATACGAGCTATGGAGGCATGCGTACAGTAGCAAATGGTTTTATTTAGCTAGCTTGTTTCAACATCAATCACGAACCTTCTATCCTAATGGGGACCCGCCCGATATCTAAAAATAGCCTGTACGTAAGGCAAACGTCATTCTCCGAACCCGGAAGTCGGGCAAGCGAACAACAGGAGGCAATGTGCCAAGTTATAAAAAATAGGTTTTTAGGCGATTTTATCAACTTTTATTTTAGATCTAACTTGTGTTGACAATGGGGACCTGGGGTGCGTTTCCCAAAAGCATAGTTTTTTTAACTACGCGAGCAACTTACATAGTTCGTCCATTCACTATCAATGGCTCCAACTATGTAAGTTCGCACTTGTTCTTCCGAGAAACGCATTCCTGACTGGGCAGAGCAGACCGAGCAATAACAAAAATGGCTCTGAAAAAATTCACTTCACCATGGACTGCTAACGGCGAAACGCAGATAAGGAGAAGTCCAGATATTGCAAACCGCGACAATAACAACCCTTTTTTTTTGTTTGCGCTTAGCCAGCTACAGAAATGCAAAAGCATCGTGTTCAATGCTCGAATCACGGCAGGATAACGGGGGAGACTTTGTATTCATACTTTAATTTATGACCCCTGTGACAGGTTTGTAATGGCAAGCTAGCTTGGCAACAGTTCGTTAACCTACTTGATAATACTGTAGCGGTTTCTCCAATGAGTGGAGGCGGAGTCAGGGTCTGGAGGTTTTGTATTTGCCCCAGAAGCGGAGCTTCGCTTTATTTTTTCTGCCATACTCATGTGAACACAACAATTTCTTCTCAGAATGGCACAACCTCTCAGTAACAGAGCATATCAAACACAACACTCAGGCCACTGATCAGCCCGCTTTTATGTATCCCCTGGATCGCTGTGATTGGCTCCTGTCAGAACGGAGTAGTGCAGCCAATCACAGTGGCCCAAGGGAAAACAGAGCTAGTTTTTACAGAACTCTGGCGAAATCGCCACATTGCCCCCACCTAAGGGGTCACTAGTCCCCCGACGACCCCGCGACAACAAAAACACATCTATGTACAAGAATTAACAAGGCTATTTACAAAAAAATTCACTCAACTATGTACAGTCAAAGTCCGCCAGGCGCCTCAGCACCTGGCGTCACCGGACTGGGCGATGGTGCACCGGCGGTGGAGTTACCACAGCTGCCGGTGATGAAGCTGGTGAGTGGGGAGGCGGGCTGTTAGCTGGCCGGCAGTTGGCCGGCGGCGGAGCAGCCCCGCAGGAGTCGCAGCAGTGGATGTGGAGTTCCACATCGCGGTGGCAGCCCGGTTAATAAAACCGCCCCCTCAGGCGGTGCAGGGTCTTCGTCACCCCGAAGTGGCCCGCCCCCACCAAGCCATGAACCAGCTCAAGGACCAGGGGCGTAGTTTGTGGGGCACCAAGAGCTGGAGGATGTTGCGCCCCTGGCCAGGCGCTTGCCAGCGACGGTAGGCCAGCCTGTTCAGCAGCTCCAGTTTCTGAAACTGGCTCTGATAAGCCTTCAGCTCCATACCCTATGCCGCAACCTCAGCCCATGTCGATGGTGCCTTTGCCTCCAGCCAGCCCCTCACCTTCCCCAGCGTGCCGTCTGCCTCCTGCTCCTCCTGTAGCTGTTGAGGTTCTAGTGGCACTGGCATCCCCTCTGCCCCTGTCAAAGCAGCTGCCACATTGAGAGCCGGCTGGTCTCGCTCCTCCAGCCGCTGACAGTACCTGCACTCCAGTGCGGCACACAGTCGTCTGGACAGGGCATCAGCGTTTCCGTGGTGGCGGCCCAGACAGTGCTCGATAGTAAAGTGGTAGCTTTGCAGAACCTCCAGCCAGCACGCTACCTGGCCCGTGGGATCTTTGAAGTTCAGGAGCCAAGTGAGGGAGGCATGGTTGGTGCGTAGGCGGAAGGTGGTGCCCTGTAGATACAGGCGGAAGTGGCGGAGCGCCCTGACGACCGCCAGCAGTTCCCGGCGAGTGGTGCAGTAGTTGCGTTCTGCTCGGCTCAGAGCATGACTGTAGTACGCAACTACTTTTTCCCCTTCCTTGTCTTGCTGGGAGAGCATGGCCCCTACCCCAGTGTTGCTGGCGTCAGTGTCCACAATGAAGGGTCGCTGGACATCGGGATAGGCCAGGACTGGGGCCTGTGTAAGGGCCGCTCTGAGCCGGCGAACGCAGCTGCGCACTCCTCCGTCCATTCGAAGGCTTGGTTTTTGTCAGTGAGACGGTGGAGAGGGCTGGCGATGGAGGCGAAGTCCCGCACAAACCGCCGGTGGTAGCTCGCCAGTCCCACGAAACTGCGCAGCTCACCCAAGTCGGTTGGCACTGGCCAGCCTTGCACAGCGGCCACTTTTGCTGGGTCTGTGGCCACCCCCTGCCCACTCACCACATGCCCCAGGAATGTCGTCTCCCGCCGGAGCAGTTGGCACTTTTTCGGGTTGAGTCTCAGCCCCACCCGCCGGATCGCGGCGAACACATCCCGCAGGTTGGAGAGAGCGCCCTCGAAGCTGCAGGCGTGCACCAGGAGGTCATCAAGGTACACGATGCAGCGGTCCTGGGGAACAGCTGACAGGACCTTCTCCATTAGCTGCTCGAAGGTCGCAGGGGCATTGCACAATCCGAACGGCATAACCCGGAAGTGCCACAGCCCCTGTCCGATGGTAAATGCTTTTTTTAATTTGGCGTCGTCAGACATCCGCACCTGCCAGTATCCGCTGTGGAGATCCAGCGAGCAGAACCAACTGGAGCCTGCTAGGTGGTCAAGCGTTTCGTCGATGTGCGGGAGAGGATGGGCGTCCTTCCGGGTTACAGCATTCAGGCACCGGTAATCAACGCAGAACCTTCATTCGCCGTTCTTCTTCAGGACCAGGACAGCAGGGGCTGCCCACGGACTATCGGAGGGTTCGATGATACCTGCTGCAGCCATCTCCCTCACCTTTTCCTCCGCTGCCCGTCGTTTGGAGAGGGAGAGGCGGTGTGGCCACAGGCGAATAGGCGCAGCGTCGCCGGTGTCGATGTGGTGTTGCACCAGGTTCGTCTGGGTGCATTCCTCATCGCGGACGGCGAAGAGGTTCAGGTTGCTGGTCAGCAGGTGCTTCAGCTGTTGGCTCTGCGTGGGATCGAGGCCACTGCAGCTGCGCTGCCACAGCTCATGGACTGCCTTTGTTGTGTCAGCTGACGGCGAGCAGGATGGTGGTGAGGGGCTGGGCAGACGGGGTTTGTGCGTCCGTTTGGGTTAGCTGGTTGGGGCGGTGAGTTTGACTGGGCTGAGGCTACGGCAGGTAGGTGAGCTCTCCTCGCGATCTGGTCCGCTGCCGTGGACTGGAGCTCATAGGCGTCCGTTCCGATGATGAGGGCTGGGCGGGCGATGTTGATCGTGGCGATCCAGCGCGCTAGCAGGTCTAGGCCCACGATACAATCTTCCCGTATTTCGGCCAGCCAGAATTGGTGGTCGAGGCGACAATCTCCAACGGCCACGCCCACCTTCTTCCAGCCCATCATACCCATCCGCTGGCCGGTCACGGACTGCAGCTGTGTGTCAGTGGGCTCCCAGTGGGTGTCATGGAGGACTCCTGGGCGCACCAGGGAGATAGTGGCGCCCGTATCAACGAGCGCCCTGCAGGGTTGCTCATCCAGCCAGCACTGCAGGTACAACCCATTTCCTGAGCTCAGCCGGCCTATCTGTGGAAAGTTGCTCTTGTCTGCCTTTAAAAAGGCAGGGAAATGGGATTCTTGCATCCCCGCCTTTAGAAAGGCAGGGGGATGAAATGGCTGCTCATCTGCCTTTACAAAGGCAGAGGAATGAAAGTTTTGCGCCCCCGCCTTTAAAAAGGCAGGGGAAGGGAATTGCCGCCTATCCGCCTTTAAAAAGGCAGATGGCTGTTTGCCCAGATTAGGCTCGGCCGGCTTGGGCTCAGGGTGTTTAGGGCCGACATGGCTTGGGAGGATGGATTCCCGGGGTGGCGGTCTCCTCACTGCGCCACCCCTGGTTCGTTTTCCTATGGCTGGGGCCCTGGATGCTTCGGTGTTGGAGCCGGGCAGTAGCGGGCGATGTGTCCCCGCTCATCGCAGCAGTAGCAACGCTGCTGTGAATTAGGCAAAGTGCGCGTCCAGCGCACCTCCTCCGTCTCCTCGCTGCACTCCGCCACACGGACCTGGGGGCGTGGCCTACCCCACTCAGCTGCGTCGGCTTCCCCGAAGATGGCCGCCGCTCGCTCGGCCTCCTTCAGTGCCTCGTCGAGGGTGCCAGGCGCTTCGAGGGCAACATAGTGGCGAAGCTTCTCTGGCGCAAGAGCCTGAAGAAACGCGTGCAGCGCCAGCTCGTCTTGGCCTAGGTACCCAAGGTTTGGGTACCCCAGGTGAGCGTGAAGGCGCAGGTCAGCCGCCACAGCTCCCCAGCTCTCTCCAGATTGTCGACGGCGACTTGTCAGCCGGCTCCAATGCAGCTCCGTAGACTCACGGCGCCCGTGGTGCCTTTCGAGTGCAGTGATCAGCGCTGATAAGCTGCTTTGTTCGTCCGCGCTCAGGTCTAGTAGAGTCTGCAGCACTGGCCCCTCTAGCGCTGCCACCAGACGCATCGTAGTCTCCGCCTCCGTCCACCTGCTGTGCTGGGCGATGAGTGTCATCTGAGCGCAATACGGCTCCCATGGGGAGGAGCTGCTGAATCACGGCAGCTTGACATCCCGCTGCGGCACTGACTGTCGTCCTCGCTCTCCCAGGCTCGGCGCGGGGGTGTGGGTTTCTCCTGCCACGACTACTGCGGGGCTGCTCCGCCGACCCCGGCTTGCCATCTCCGCTTCCAACCGCCGGATTTCTCGCCGCAGTTCACTGCATCCCACTTCTGACACCAGTGTAGCGGTTTCTCCAATGAGCGGAGGCGGAGTCAGGGTCTGGAGTTTTCACATCGCCCCAGAAGCGGAGCTTCGCTTTATTTTTTCTGTCATACTCAGGTGAACTCAACGATTTCTTATCAGAATGGCACAACCTCTCAGTAACAGAGCATATCACACAACAGCTCAGGCCGCTGATCAGCCTGCTTATATGTATCCCTGGGTTAGGGTTATGTGATTGGATCAGATAGTGCAGCATTCCAAATGGCCCAACAGTAGTTTTACAGAACTGGCTCCCTGTCGCTAGTTGTATGATTCTATGGACCTGCTCTGACATTTTAGAATACCTTTAATGTTGTTCGCCCTATGAGGTTTTGTGTCTTAAAATGCGACTGAATAACGTGACCAGTTTGATGTGAGCTTAAATGTCCAGCAACATTATGACAATTAATTTTTTTCTTGATGATGTTAAAATGTTCGTGTGGAGAGCTGGATAAACTAGCTAACATTTTTCACTATCATTGGTTTTGCATTAGTTAAACTAAATTAGGGGTTGATTTAGCCACTAAAATTCAGTTTAGAGTTTTAGGCGTGGTAATCCATGTTACTGATTAACTTTCCAAACTCGGGCCGGAGATCGGATACGGAATTCTTCCAACTTAAGAGTTAGGGACTCCTTCTGTCGATTACCTAGGTGCATACTTTTTGATTGTGGCCCGCCGAACAATGACACAAAGATTAGTTCAGACGGTGGGGGGTACCATACACAACCTCCACTTTTTTTGGTTTTTTTGGCCGCAAATATTTTTGGGGGTTTTTATTGGTGAGAAGGGGTCCAGATGTTAATAACAAAAGATTTTAAAAGGAAGGGGTGGATGTTGGGTAAAAAAAAAAATATCAAAACAAATGTTTTTCTTTTTTTTTTTTCTTCTCGCTGATTTTGGGGGTATTTCATTTCAGTGTCATGGCTTTAGAATGATGGGTATTTAACGATACGATGTAAATTATCTTTTACTGGGTCACGTTTTTGAAAACTTTATCTAAACATTAAGGTTAAAAAAAAGTTGAGATTTTTTTTATTTTGCTTTGGAGGTTGTGTATGGTACTCTTATGTCTTGTATTAATTATTACTGATGATCATCTTTGCCATTGAACTAATTGTTAGACAAAGGGTTCAGGGGTTAGACAAATTTGTCAGTAGGTTAAATTACTTTTGCACCATTCCCTTTCTAATACACCAACTGAGTTTGTTTGGCAGCAACATTAGCTTCAGTTTAATTGACATTGATGTCTCAGCTGTTTCAATATTCATTTTGGGGCTTTTTCATGTGGGGTTGGCTGATCTGTTTTCGTACAGAACAAGCCATTATCCCATAGGGTGGCTCGTTTCATGCTTTCGGTTAGGGAACTTCCCAAGAACGGATAGCATTCTTTGAATGGGGATATTGATAAAAGGTTACGTTCATTTTATCATAGGGTTATTATTACTACCAAACTCACGCAGGATTATTTTGGGTTAGAAGACAGTGGGTCGCCAAATATTTTTAGGGTCAGGGATAGGGGTGGGATAGCATTCCACATAATGTTGGGTAGGGATAGGGTAGGGATAGCATTCCTATGGGTGAAACTTAAAAAGGGTAGGGATGTTTGACATGGTTTAGCATTAGGGGTGGGGATAGCAGTTCCTGCATGGGTTATGTCTGGCATGAGCATCCATGCATTCCCTATAGATCCGTTACGGAACTAAAAAATTAAAGCTGGCTTTTTCTTTTGAAGCTTATGGTTCTTTTTTTAATTTAATAGGTATAATGGGGTATTAAACGTGAGACTAAGGGGGTCCTGAAGCTAGCAATCATTGCAACGCTGCTGGGCGTGAGAGACTTCCAGCATCTCACGGTGAACCACTCCCTCTCCGTTGATCCTGCTGACCTCCAGATGCGCCGCAGCACTTAGGTTTTTGCTTCAGAGCGGCTCCATGACCCTCCGCCACTTTCTCAAATTTTTGGACATCCTGCGCTATTTCACCATGTAGGCCGTGCTGACCGCGCCGACCGCTGGAAGAAGCATGAATCAGGCTTAACGCTACGACAGGTGTTATTGTATAACTCCGGTCCGTTTCTTATGGGATGGATGTCCAGTATTAAACGGGCCCTGGGGCTAAGTTATTAAAGACCATAGGATTGATCAGCTCCGACGTTACCGGTTCTTTTATTGGTGTACTTCTTAAACGTTTTGTTCTAACGTTAACGCGCTGTAGCCGCTCCCCTCTAAAGCCTGATTCATGCTTCTTGCGGTCGGCGCGGTCAGCACGGCCTACACGGTGAAATGACGCAATTGCGGCCAACGCGACAGAGCGCGGAGGGTCCGCAGAGGCTCTGAACGCTGAGCCTAGCACCTGGAGGATTTTGTAACAACGCGGCCACGGTCGCACAGACCGCGTTGCAATGATTGGCTAGCTTCAGGACCCGGATACGGATACGTATACGTATACCTATTAAAATTAAAAATGAAAAGCTTCAAAGAAAAGCCAGCTGTACGTACAAACAGCTGAAAATACAAACATCTTTACTACAGTTCCTGTCGGATCTACAAGGATGCTCATTGCCAGACATCGGTGCAGGAACTGCCGAAATGCAAACCATGTCAACTTAGTCTTCGAAAGTTTCAAGTGACCCAATTATCGTAATAGTGGAGAAAGAGCGGCCAGTAATATTTGTTTTAACTGCGACGCACTGTCTAATCTAATTCAAAATAATCGAGCCAAGTGTTTGGTAGTAATAATAATAATAATAGTTGCAATATGATGTTGAAAATGAACGTATTTATCACAGAAATAAGATTCAGTAGCGCAACTGCAGAGCAGGTCCGTTCTTGGAGCTGCTTTGACCGCATCAAGCATGAAACGACTGGACGTTCGTGGGGATCGTGCGCGCCAGTCCGCACCGCTGAAACCGCGCCGACCGCAAGAAGCATGAATCAGGCTTAAGTGTTGGGGCTGACACGGCTTAAAGTTCTCCGGCACCTTGCCGGATGTCCGGCGTGAGGAGATTTTTCAGCGCGAGCCCATCAGGCTTTTTTTTTTTTTTTTTTTTTTGATGTGAGCTGAGTTTTCGATGTGTAACCGTTTATCCAATCACATTAAACGCTGTTTAGAGGCTGATAAAACTGATGTAATTCTAATCCAATAGCATGTGAGTATTGCGCGTTACTAGGCAGTAGCGGCAGAGCGAGGCACATAATTTTTTTTTCCAGGAGTATAGGGCTAATTATGATAAATAGATGTGTCTATTGAGCTGTCAATTGTTGCGCGTGCGCGATATAGTCGTCGGTCTCACACATGGACTGTATATAAATTATATACAGTTCATTGTCTCACATGCTTACACGCTCAACATCCAGATGGTGGACAGATATAAGTATAGGAAAGGATAATACATCCTCAGAGAGCTGGGACGCAGTCCAACTCTTAGCATCCCATCCATGTTTTTGCCATTTTAGGCAGACATAGGCCTACATCACGACTTAGCAAAACTCGGGATCTCCCATCTTGACTCAGAGCAGTAACATTCACATCATCTTAAGCTATACAATTCGAATTAGAAAAAAGGGGAGGGAATATTGGCTTAAGATACTATTTTAAACAAACTAATTCATTACCACGTACTTTTATGGCTCAATCGCGCCTTTAAAAGCAGAAACAGATTTTCGCAAACCAAGGCTAAATCCCGATCGAGTAATACTGAACCACTGAGGCAATAATTTTATTACAAGAGAAACACTCTTGCAAAATAATTAACAGCAAATACGAGTACTGGACACATCTGTCATAATGCTAAACGCTTTCTTACTGGCGAGACGAGCGCGCGCGACTTATTTCCAGTCCGGGGACGTGAATGTGATTTTCAGAGTGTTCCCAAGAAATGAAAGTAGCAGGTTAATTTAAAAAAGTAGCCAGTTAAGAATTACATGTGGCGCCACACCGTTACTCGGCCTGTCGGAGGGCCCTTAGGTATGCTTATTTCTTTTTTTCTTTTTTTTTTTAAAGGTGCATTTTGGCGCATTCTACTGCACTTTAGACAGCCTAATGAAGTATTTTTCAGTGTAAAATGTTAGGATTTTCTGGTCAAATTTCAGTTTTGTTTTTTTAAGTTGAATCTCCATTATCAATTAAGCAACATGCCTCTATTTCAATCACAATACTAACTAGCGCCATAAACACCCTAACATTCAGTACTATAAGCAAGCATAAATTAACTTGAACATTGCATCAATTATTTCTTTGAAGCATTTATTCTATTTTATTATTTATTCTTTATCTTGCAATGGTAACCTATCTTATGCTGTAGTATAACACATATATAAAATAAGAACCATTTGCTTGCAATTACACTTTAATTTCAATATTTCAGTTCTTATTGATGAACATGTCTTCATTTCAATGTCTGTGGCTTTTTCTTTGGCACTGATTAATTTGGCTGTTTGTTATCATACCAACGTGGAGATTCAAGGAATAACTTGAATAAGTTCCTCAAGAAAACTGCAACAATATCAATAATAAAAACTGCACTCAACCCCTGGCAGAAATTATGGAATCTCCACACACACAGGATGTTCGTGTAGCTTTTTACTTTGTACCGAATAAACAAATCGCAGATATGACACAAAACAATTTTTGAACATTAGCTTATCATTCAGCCTCCCTGAAACACACCTCAAACAAATTCAATTATTTTAATAATTAATGGAATTTTTTTTTCTTAATCAGGTAAAGGAAAAAAATGTATAGAATCACTCATTTACTTCAGTTATTGGGCTGGTCAGCACTGCTGAAGAAGTGAGTTTTTCATATTTCCCATGAAAAATGCAAACATAAGCTAATAAACTGGTTTTGCTAAATTTTAAATATGTTAATTGTTGCATTCACATGTTGCATCATTGTGCACAAAATATATTTGACCTCACCCCACCCCACATCAACATCATTTAAACAGGGGGCAAATTGTGCATTTAATTTAACAAGAGTTAACTTCTTCAATCTGAACACCCCTGATTTTTTGACAGATCTTCTGTGGCCTGTAAACCGTCAGAGACGTGGAGCTTTGCGCTTTTTTTTTTTTCCCCATCATTGCGCTCAACAGGTTACAGCAAAAGATCGCCTGAGTAACAATTGAACATTCTTTCTTAATTGAATAATCAAGACCGCTATATAAGCCTATAATGATTAAGAATTTATAATTCATGGGAAAAAAAGATCACTGATAGGTGACACTAACAACGAACATAATACTCTACACGCGATCTTGTAAGGATGGCATTAATCCTGACAATTAATTAATCCAAAAAAATTTACCATGAATTACAGCGCTCGTTTCAGCATTTTCTTGGCAGTAAAATTTATTTTAAGATGGCACTCCAATACTCAAAATGTCCTCAAAGGTTAAAAATTATTTAAAATGTGAAACATCTTGAGCGTATCGAACTGAGAACATTGGTGCAAAACTGCGTATTACAGCTTTGGCCCAGCTAAATATGTGCCATCTCACGAGCTACAGGATTCAGAATATTCAACAGACAATTGTTGTTTAATGCCCTCCTTAAGCAAAATGCATTATAACTTTTTTTGATGAAATGAACAGGAATGCAAGCTGCGAACAAATTTACCAGTCGATAGGCGTACTGCCCAGTCTTCGCAAATGAATGAATCCATGCTTGGTTACAGAGTAGATGTGGGAAAACACATGAGCACAATTGCCGCCACAACGCATTAATAATATAGCCTATACATTTACCATCGTTTGGACACAGGTTTTTGGGACACTGTGAATCGATTCAATACCCTGAAGACTTTCGTCAAAACAGTGGGTAATTAAATACATGAAATGATCGAATAGTGGCTTTGAGTGTCCTCGGGCTAACAATGGGGAATCAATATGGTAGAAGGCTAGTGTTCTAAATGAATAAACGGGCGTTTACTTTATCATCGCGCATGAGCCAACCTTTCACCAGAATTAAATCTCATCAATTTTTAACGTTGAAATTATCTTTCTTTACAAAGGATATCAGCAATGTTTGCCCGTTAGACGCCCCCTTCTTCTTTAAGGGCGGCATGTTTCGACCAGCTACCAAATGAAATTCAAATATTTTCAGAAAATACAACAATATTATGTGAAGAGGATGGAAGTAGAATTATTGGAGTTCATTTGACACGCGCAATGTTATTGGATGTTGAAATTGTTCTTGAGTAATCACAGCGCGGCTTAGAGTAACGTTTCAATACGTCAGCAAAGAGAAAGTCAATAGTCAAACTGAATAGCGTTTATCAAGATAAAACGCGTCGAAACTCCCCTAAAAACTTGTTAATTAGTCGGGAAAGTAGCTGGCGGAAGAGGACAGAGTAGTCGGCGAAATCGCTGACGTGAACATTAATCAGGTTACTCCTCATCGGCCGACGCTCATGCCTAAGTGAATGTTTTTTATAAAACAAATGTCAGGCAGTGTCAATGTGTTAGAAGCTGTTGTATTGTGATTTCATGTGGGCCTCTTTCTGTATTATGACGGACAGGCTACTATCACAAAGTACGTTAGGTCGCAACTCAATTTAGGACCCCCCCCCTGGTAATTTCATTTTCCGGCATGGCAATTTTTCCAGCTTTAAGCCATGGGCTGAGCCCCCCCCCACACGCGCGCACACACACACACACACACACACACACACACACACACACACACACACACACACACACACACACACACACACACAGCGAAGTTGGTGCAGAGAGGCCGCGGTGGAGATAATCAAGTGAACCAGGTGAAGTGAAGATAATTAGAATATTAACTACGCTCATTACTGTAAGTAAGTGCAATAAAACCATTGCGAGTAAAAAGCCATTACTTTATCAATACACTGTAAGCATGTACAGTAGAAGGCAATATTTTAAGCTGCTCTGATGTCTGACAACCTTCCGGGTGTTGATGCTGTATTTCGTGTGGATAAAGTAAAAAATGACTGAGATATCACAGTTTAAAAAGTGAGAAAAAAAATTAAGTCCTACTGCTTAAACTTTTTTCATGTGAATGTGACTGATATAATGTTTCAACCACAGATGGTGTTCCTCAGGTAAAAGTGAACACAACTATATGTAATAGGCAATTAATGATGAAACATTACAGCATTTTCTCCTAATTAGCCTAAATGAGCCATCTGATATAAGACATTTTCAGAAAGATCAGAGACTGATTTGGGCCACTTCTCTAATCTTGCCTTCATGTGATTGGAGAGACCTGGATGTGGGGGGCCTCACACCTGATCTGTGGCCGTCTGTGATAGGAACTGGGACATGGGACGACTTTACTGGAATTATCATGGTTTAATTACGCTGTAACATGCATAGTGGTAGTTCTTAATCAAAAAGTCTTATAACATTTAATTAGACTTTGTAAAATCTTTTTATACCCTGGTACATGCTAGCTGACTTTATGTTCCCTTTTTAAAGTTACATGGTTTTGATTTATTTTTCTACTTTGTTTTTCAGATTTGTCCTGTATGTGCTTTGGTCCGGTGATGGTGAGTAACATTTTAGATCAGTTGATATTAACCTCAGTATTTTTTTAAACACATGTCAAAATGGTTTCTGCTTGCACACCTCAGAGACTCCACAGTCAAGTGGCTTTAAATAGGCATGGGCAATACAAATGAATAAAATGACAACATTTCTTGAGTTGCTGAGAACAAAGTTTTTATTATTTTCTAATGATTTTTTGCGGGTAAGTATAGAAGACACAGACGAAGAGTTTGCCACAAGTCCAACGCCTTTACAGGAAAGGGCCTCAGAGCCACAGGGTCCCAAAAATGGCTGACTTCAGCATTTTTCAACAAAACCCATTGTGAAAATTGGCGGGTGAAGCCTGAGGGCATTTTTGAAAATACAGTCTATTCAGAAATAAACTAGGCCAAATTATCCATTAGGGTACCGTAACAGAAATAATTGATGCTAAAGTCATCTACCCCTTTTCTGAAGTACAGCAGCACCCCCTAGGCCCTTTTTAATGGAAAATACATTGAATTTCACCCAATTATGTTCAACAAACATTAGGTTTTGCATTGATATTAAAAAATGGTATGAATGGGCTGCCTGTGAAGTTTTTTTGGATTAGTGGCCTGCAAAAATGTCAAAATTATCGGTGGGAGGGCAAACATTAACGCTACTCGCCCATTACTATATAAAATGCAGTAAAGTCGCTGATGCCGGCAGTTGTTTGCCCTCCCACTGCTACGAAATGAATCAAACGTTCCCCCTTCAATAACCCATGGTGATTAAAAAAAAAAAAAAAAAACTTTGCACAGTTTTTTACTATGTCCATATACCCTCCTCCCATGATAGTTTCAATGAGCTACTGTGAATAATTCATTGTGAAACACAGTGACGTGCAGTCGGGGGTTAGTTTGAGGCTGAAACCTCCCCTTGCTTGATTAGCAATCAGACGATTAACTAGTTTAGTAAGACTATTTGGCAGAATGATGGGCCAGTATAAGTTTCCGGCGGCGTTATTACTCGTACATCGAACCTGAAATGCTCACTAGACAGCAGATTTGCGCGTACTTGCTTCCTGGAAGCCGAAGCAATGTCATCAACAAATATTAAAACGGTTCGACTTATGCAGAGTTCAATGCTTAATCAATATACAATGTATTCTCCTTTAAATACGTGCTTTTACATCCAAACAAAAAGCGGGCGCTTATTTTCAGTCTTTTTTCATAATCCGATTGACAAAATGTTTAAACGATATACAGAATTACCAAGAGCCGAGAATTTTTCCTAATTGATTATTCAGATTTCCGTCCTTGCAGTCTCGAATTGAAGCGTATACGTGAATGAATTTTGTGACCGGTGGGCTTCAAACGCCTGGCGCCGGTTTATTCCTTGGTATATTTTACTGAAACTTCACAAATAGGGTCACAGGGTATTCTGTCAACAAACTATGTAGGGTACAGTAAAAATACGCTCACCTTTCTTGCTATTGTTTGAGAAGAAATCACGGCGAACTTGCGACGAACTTCACCAACTTCTGTCGAACTTATTTCACATCCCCTGGAGGTCTAGCCTGGACGAACAGACTCGTAATTTCTCAAATTAGATAGCTGTAAGCAAATCAGGGCCGTAGCTGGGATAAGACGTCGGCGCGGGCTATTTGAAATCTACCTCCTAAATGGTTATTTTTGCCACGCCGTGCACTTGAAAATTTGTAAACACGGCGCAAATTGAGGTCACGTATTCATCCAACGGGCGAACAATAGCTCTGTTCAAATTGGGTTTTTGGCTGTAATACGCAGAGTTCATGTATGAAATGCGGGTATCCTATTGAAAAGGTTGCTTTTAATCAAACCATGGTGTTCTTTTTGTATGAAAATGGTATTTACGTCATTTTTTTATAAGTTTTCTGAGGCTTGTTTACCGCCCCAGTTCAGCTGTTACGCATTCCATTAGAGTTTATGCAGAGCGTTGCCCATGCCTACTTTAAATTTGAAATTAGACCAAATCTGCAAGTGACCAATACGATTTCCCCATTTACTGTAATGTGCCAACAGGAGCTGACGCACTTGTTAAAGTAGCTTTGTGTTGTAGATCATAATATGGATTCAGTTTTGCTGTTTTTACAGATATCATGTTGATTAAAACCAAAATTGATAACGAACAGAAATATGTCAAGATCAGTGAACCTAACCTGGATGAATTCTTGAATTCTGGTAAGCCAGTCAGTCACACACCATTAGAAAGTGGATGTGTCAGTTCATGACTTTTGGAGATGTGCATCATTGTTCTATCGATTGAAAATCATCTCCGTCTTTCACTTTCTGGCAAGCTACCATTTATAAGTAAGTAAGTAAAGCTTTATTTTTATAGCACTTTTTAAAACTGTTACAAAGTGCTTCACATATGCGGGACTAAAAGCCAATACATAGAAAAACCAATACAATAAAAAAAAGATGTACGTATAAGTATACAGAGAGATTCAGATGCGTGCACACACACATACATATAGACAATACATCCATATACACACATACTACACCACTTTTGCGCATCTCCAGAGGTCACAGCTTGTTAATCTTGAGCATTTCATGTAGAATGACTCCCTGTTTGTGTTTTCTTTTCCCCTGAGCTTTCATGAAGTTCTCCATTCCACCCCTTAGCGAAGGCATCAGAGTTTATGATCAGACGGGAACTGAGGTAGATGCAGACGTCTTTGAAGAAGTAGTACAGCAACCCAACGCTGGTGTATTTACTATCAGATTTGACAACGGTAGACTTGTTCTCCCTTGATTCCAATTTCCTTCAGCATAGTCCATTGAATGTTGAGTAAGACTCAGTTACACTTTTAGGTTGTGAAAAACTGACAAATGGTAGGTGTTTATTTGTTTTTGTTTTTAGTTTTTTTTTTCCTCCTCCCTCTCCCTCCTGATCTACATTTAGGTTCCCAGGGAACAACTTCACCCAGCAGTCCACTGGTTGATGTCATAACCACTTCACTGACGCTGGAACTTTCATCATGTGGCTCTGATGATACAGTCCTTCTGGATAAGGATTACAGCCCTTCCAGAAAATGGCAGAACATGGATGATGAGGCTAAACGTGTAAGGTGATGTGTGAAATTTGTTTGTGGTGACAGCTTCCTTGAGGGATCACACACTTTTTTTTTTTTTTTTAGGTGTATTTACTGTCAATTGTTCAAGAATATTAAATTTTTGGTGAATATTGGTTTGTCTTCGACTATGTCCTTTCACAGTTGGTTGAGTCTGTACTGACCAAGAAACCTGGTGGAGACCGTATTGTCAAGGATTACAATCGGACAAAAGGTCTGACTGACTCCTCACGGCGACAGATGGTTAACATCCTCGCAGCAGACATGACTGAAACTCATGGGTAATTCGGATGTCTCTTGGGTCTTTTTCTAGAAGAACTTTTCTTCATTGCTTGTGACATTTGACATGTGACTAGATGTTTCTTCCATGCTTGTGCGAAAAACTTCAATATTCATTAAGTGCTCTTCTTTAATTCTCATTGCTCTGAAACTCATTGCAAGCATTTAAATTAATTGACTATTCACTTTGCTCTTGTCAGGTTGTCACCGCCACGGCGTGTGAGACAAATGTATGCTCAAGGCATAGCTGCCACATTCCCTTACCTGATGGATCCATACTCCAAAAATGGATATGTAAGCCTTTTTGAGTGTTTAGACTAAAGAGACCTGATGCGTGATTCATACTATGAAAATAGTGAATTGCTATTCCAAATATTCCAGTGTCCAAAGCATTTAGATCACAAGTTTTCCTGTATTACATTTATCCAACTTCATTTTAACCAACTGCTGCTGTTTTTATAACTAATGATCCTATTCCTATTATAATTTTAAAGGAACATTTCTATGATGGTGAAAGTGGCAGTGGTTACTTAGCATGGAGGCTCAAAACCATCCAGAGGAAGAGTGCTTCACAGAGCAGAGGGTCATCACGTCAGCTGACTGGTGGAGGGCCGACAGCTAGAAGAGAGGCTTCATTCAGTCCTGAGATGACCCTGAGTGAAGAGCAATGCAGAAAGGCCATGTCCTTCATGAAGCATTCCTCTGATGAGGCCACTGTCAAGCAGAAGATGAAGATGACATTTCAACATCGTTGCAATATGGTCCTTGAAGAAGAGAAATCCTCAGATGTCTTGACTGAATTTCCGCGTTTCAAAGACATCAAAGGCCTGTTAATTGAGAATTTTACAGAAAAATGTGCATTTGGCCATGCAAATGTAAATTAATGTTAACACTTAAGGCGATATAACAATATGTATAACTGTCTCCACTACCCTACACATTTGGTGCCATCTTCCCAAAGTCCCAACAAACCAGCCGCTGAAACGCACACCTCAATGTAGTTTGCTTATGTGATGTTAAGGCTGTAGTTAAGTTTCTTAAAAACTGTCTTGGTATGTCATTTATTTATTGCAGGTCAAGCAAGATTTCATCCTGCTGTTTGGAGAAGATGTAGCTGCCAAGTTTTTGGAGAGCAGGGTTGCCGCGAGGTTGTAAAAAGTAGTAAAAGGTAGTAAATGAAATTCGGCAAAATTAAGGCCAGTAAAAAGTATTAAAAAGTAGTAAACGTCATCTGACGAGGTAGTAAATTTTCGAACCCAACTGGGCCTGTGCATTTTTCAATTTGTGTAATTTACGTGCAGGCCTTAATCTCCTTAAATTGCTAAATTTGCTTGAATTTATTTTTATGTTGCGAGTAGGACCAAGTGATAGGAAATGGTGTACCTCGCATGTGCGTTGAATCCATTCTTTTATTGTCTATGGTTGAATCAATTTGTGTAGCCTACTCGGCTGGCTTTACGTGTCGGTATGGGGAAATGCAAATTTTCTGACCTCTGGCTGGAGGAATCAGCCTTTAAAGACTGGCTTAGGCCAGTAGCTGGCAACAGCCGAGAGGAGTTTTGCAGCGTCTGCAAAAAAACAATTAATATTACCTGGATGGGGGTGAAGGCTGTTAGGTCCCATATGGAGTCGGCTGGCCACCAGGGCAGGATGCGGGAACGAAACGCACAGTTACCCCTGTCCTTATTTTGCCAAGGCACTACATCTACGCCCGCAACCTCGCCTGCTCCAACCCTCCCGCAATCCGCCGCAAGTAATGCTACCACAAGCCATTCAGCACAACAGACGCTCTACAGTACCAGCGCTACGCTTGAGGCTGAGGTACTGTGGTGTTTGGATTTGTCAGTGAAACACCACTCCTTCAAATCAAACGATGGCATAGGAGAGCTGTTTCGGAAAATCTTCCCCGACTCCCAGATAGCCAAATCATTTGCTTTGGCGAAGGACAAGACAGGGTACATGATTAAATTTGGCATTGCTCCCTATTTTAAGAGGCAATTGGTTGAGGCCATAAATAATGCCGGACATTATGTGCTTATGTTTGACGAGAGCCTCAATCAATCGTCCAAGAAAAAACAAATGGACATCCACATTCGGTTTTTGGAGGATGGTTGTGTCCGGTCTAGATATTTTGGCTCACAATTCCTGGGACATGGAAGAGCTGACGACCTGTTGCATCACATCAAAGTAAGTTTATTTTCCTATACTTATTGGTTAAATTGGGGACATTGTTTGCATATAAAAATTTTCATGAATTTTTGATTAATCAATTTAGCCTACGGTTGAATTTCTGTTGCACAATTTCCGGACTTTATATTCACATGCTTTGAACCCTGCAGCTTAAACGATGATGCGGCTAATTTATGGATTTGTACGGGCTAACAAAGTTCATACCGCCAAGTCATATCAGTACATAAGCAGCGTTTTAACAGCTCCTGTAAACAACTCACTTTCTTTTTGGCAGGGCTCAAACTGTTCTCGATCAGTGGCTGCGTTCGCGATTGAGCAGCTGTGCAGTAGCAGCGCTGATCTCTAAACAATGCGCCTCAGCCTAATCACGTAGACAAGTATTCTAGAGCTCTGTGGCGCTTAGCAGTACGCATGCGCTCTGCTCAGATCTGCTCATTCGCGAACTCGGCTAATGACTTTTCTGGTAGGCTACTGTGAGCTTATAGAAAAGTGCAGCTTATATATGTATAATTTTTTTTCTTTTTAAATGTAATGGGTGCGGCCTATATCCATGTGCGCTTTGTAGTCCGGAAATTATTCAAGAAGTGTTATAGCCTGTTATGCTTAATTTGAAGGTTGAATCATGGCTCCAGTAAAGCCAAACCTATATTATAGGGATTTAGTTTATAGTGAGCCACATTTGGAGATTCAATGATCTAACTTTGGCAAAGCAGTCCTTGACATAGGCCTAATATCTAACCCTGTCAAATGTATTCCCACACTTGACTCATGTTTTACTTAAGGACAATAAAGCTAAATGTTTAATTTGAAACGGATGCAGTATTACTGTCTGTCTGTATATTGAATGTGGTTTACTTGAGCAAGAAATGTTATTTAAACAAACTTTCTTCTGTGTGATCATTCACAGGAATGTGTTGCACAACTCAACATGAGGCAGCTTCTCTCAGTAGAAATGGATGGCCCCAATGTCAACTTTAAACTCCTGGATCTCCTTCAAATGGAGTATGCTGAGCTGCATGGAGGTGCTCAAGTCCTGATGGTTGGGAGCTGTGGACTTCACACCCTCCACAATTCCATGAAGGCAGGCTTTACAGCCTGGCAAATTGACAAACTCCTGCGCGCACTCCATTTCCTCTTCCACAACGTTCCTGCCCGGAGAGAGGACTACACCAACATCACAGGGTCGTCCTGCTTTCCCCTCTCTTTCTGCGGCCACAGATGGGTGGAAAATGTACCGGTTGCAGAGAGAGTCCTGGAAATTTGGCCCATGATTCAGAAGTATGTCGATGCTGCTGAGGATAAGAAGGTCCAAAAACCGAACACGGCCTCTTATGATGCCGTCCTGGCAGCGCAAGGGGATCCATTCTTAATCCCAAAGCTTCAATTCTTCCTCTCCATTGCAAGAA
Source organism: Gymnothorax javanicus (assembly GCA_029692085.1). Classification (NCBI taxonomy): domain Eukaryota; kingdom Metazoa; phylum Chordata; class Actinopteri; order Anguilliformes; family Muraenidae; genus Gymnothorax; species Gymnothorax javanicus. Next base: position 90,367,449 of record CM056198.1, read on the forward strand.
ATTTTCACCCCTTCAAAAGTACCAAACAGACGAGCCAGTGTTGCCTTTTTTGGCAAAAGATTTAACTGAGCTTCTGTTGGCAAGTATCACTGTAAAGATTTTGATGAATTAATTTGAATGTAAACTTGTATGGAATGGCTTGGTAACTATCTGCTTGCTGTCATCATCGGAGCTTACTGCGGCGGTTCATCAAAAGGGAGGTCCTACAGGACCAAACCCCCCTGCAGCTCATTAAATTGGACATCTCTGAGGAGAAGAACTGGGTCTCCCTGAAAAGGGTAGACATAGGCTTGGGGGCTGAATCTGCCATCAAAGTAATTTCATTGTTTATTTGTTTTGTGAGGTGAATGTGAATTATGATGCGTGCACATATCAACTAGCAAATACAATTTCTTCAGTATTAATATTATCATCATTAATATTATGCAAACATAACTTTTCAAAGAAAGCACTGACATGAATATTCCTTAATATTCCTTACTAGGCACTCCTGGGCAAACCAGGAACCAAGATAGGGGAACACTCTGTGCTCAGCCTGAGAAAAGAGTGTTTGCAGTGTCTGATTAGGATCATACAGAAACTACAGGAAAGGTCCCCGTTGAAATTCCCCATTGTTAGGCAGATAAGCTGCCTGGATCCCACAAAGATGATCAAAGATCCAGAGTGGTGCATCGTACAGATGAAGGCATTAGTACAGACTTTCATCCAGGGGCAGCAGCTGGCAGGTGGCATTGCAGCTGGTAAGATAATATAGTATAGGGACAGTAGAAGTGGATAGGTTATTCAAATTGATTAAGGTCTTTTGCTAGGAATCTCATTTGTGGTTTTCTGTCTTTTTAATCTAAGAGGTGTGAAATTGTCAATGATAAATTTGTAATTTAGACAAGACCTCCATGCCCCCAGGTTGAGAACCACTGTTTTAGATACTGTTGTGTATCTATGATGAACTGTATGTATTTTGTTGAATGGATGATGAAGTAGTTGGCAGGAATGCGTTAATGTAATGCATACATCTTAATTTTCCTGTCAATGTTGCAGGTGATGTCGTCATTCAGCAATTCACAGCCTTTCTGTCGGTTGTGGGCAGAGAAGAAGAATTTGTTTCCTTCCAACCCCTGAGGCAACGTCTGGATGTATTACTCCACTCCAAACTCCACACTTCCCACCCTCAGCTGCTAAAGTTCTGCCAAAGTGCGCTCCTCCTGTCCCATGGACAAGCAACAGTGGAGAGAGGCTTCTCCGTAAATAAGGAGGTTGAAACGTGCAACCTCCGTGATGAATCTCTTGAAGCCCTCAGGTTAATCTGTGATAAGGTAATTGTCTGTGGTGGTGTTTTGAACGTTCCTCTGACCAAGGAGCTCCTGGCCTCTGCTGCTTCAGCAAGATCACAGTACAGGCTATACCTTGATAGCGAGCGGAGAAAAAAGGAGAGTGCCACACAAGAGCTAAAGAGGAAAGCGGCAGAAAAAGAGCTGGAGGACCTCCGGAACCAGTGGAAGGTACTCAATAGTGTGTGCCATTCACTTGAAAATGATGCCGACAAGTTTGCAGAGATGGCCGAGGGAAAGGCAGGAACAAAGATGGTTGAGCTCATAACAAAATCGAACTCTCTTCGAAGGAGACACAAGGACAAAAAAGCAGAACTTCTCCAATTGGACAAAAAGATAGAAGAAAAGGTCACACAGCTGAGGCACTTGTGATATTGCTGTCTAACTGTAATTTTAATCAGCACTTGTATGTTTGTGTGTTGTTAATTCCATTGGTTGTTTATGTTTCTCTCTTTGCGCTCTCTCTCTCTCTCTCTCTCTCTCAGCCAGTTTTTGTGTCCAGTGTTGAAGTTAAGTTATTTGTTCTTAAGTTGCACAAGTGCATTAAACCACTTATTTGTTTCAAATTCTAAAGGTCCAGTCTGCCCTCTAATGGTTATGTAATTGTTACTTTTTGACATATTGAGTAAACCCTATGGACCAAGGCCTGTTGTGACCTCTTGATTAATCCAACTCCTATGGTAGAGTTCCCTCTTACTTAAATGTAGCTCACTCGCTTGTCTTAACACACACTCGCATACACCTACAAAGCCTCTTTCTGACACACTCTAGCCTGTTTTTATGTCCAGTGTTGAAGTTACAATTACCTCGTTAAATTGTGAGGAAATGTTATTAATTCATTTAAGAAAGATATTTCATAACTTTACTCGTCACTTTACGCTGCTACAGTTGAAGCTTGAAGTCGTGCTGGTAGTAAAAAAATATTGTGAAGGTAGTAAAAAGGTAGTAAATTCATCTGAAGAATATCTGTATTAACCCTGGTGAGTTTAGTCTCAACTCTTGTATTAGTCCTAGCCCAAAAATACGGTTTGTGGGTTTATTAGATGGTCCTCCAATAGGCCCTTTTGTTGTATTCTCATTCTCTATCACATCTACGCTTATTTACTCCATATTGGGATACTCCAAGATGTAGCAGTATTTATTTATATTATGTAATTTGTCCACAATTTGGTGCCGTGTGAGCATGGTAATGACAATATGGTTGCTTTATATTGGAGACATTGGGTTTTTTAATTATTCTTATCACTGATACCTTTATCTGTTTTCTGCTATTGGTGTTTGGTGTTTGAATTTCTCAGTGTTGGATTAATAAAGTGCCTTTATCTAGGTGGCCTACTACATTCAAGCAGAAGGTCATCCAGCAGAGTAAGGCACTCCCTACCTCAAGCGACCTTGAACTGATCCATTGTGCGGAAGCAATGTCAAATGAAGAGGAAATGGATGATGACACTCTTGCCTCTGGTAGTTTGATTTACTTCCTCTAGGGCTTCAACTTTTTCCTTTTTCGATTCCCCAGCCTATTCTTGGTTCAGCTGTAGCTTAAAAGGAATGTTGTTTTTAAATTGTAAGATTATAGTACCAACATTTAGTTCTTTTGTTTCTGTGTACAGGATGGGACAATGATCTGTCTTCCATTATCATCGTCCTCCACCTGATTCCTCCTTCACCCCAAGGCCGGAAAAGACCTGGCAAGGTGTCCGCATCTCAAGCTGAGAAGCATCTTGTCGTGTTCAAGAAGGTTTGTATTGTAGCTTATATGGATATCAAAAGTGTTTTACCCCTCAGTCGACGAAAGTCGATCGAGGGGTATTGTCGTAGCAAGCGGCGTCCGTCTGTCCGTAAACTTTTTGTTTCCGGACGATGGCTGAAAAATGCCTTGGCCAAATGTTCTCATTTTTTGATGGTATGTTGTGGGGGGTTAGAGGAAGTGCCCTATCGATTTCTGTCCCACTCCGATAATCAATATGGCCGCCACGGCAGCCATCTTGGTTTTCGTTTCCGGACGATAACTGAAAAACGCCGTGGCCAAATGTTCTCATTTTTTTGGTGGTATGTTGGGGATGCTTACAGGAAGTGCCCTATCGATTTGTGTCCCGCTCCGATAATCAATATGGCCGCCACGGCAGCCATCTTGATTTTCCTTTCTGGACGGTAACTGAAAAACGCCTTGACCAAATGCTCATTTTTTTCCGTATGTTGGTGCGGGTTAGAGGAAGCTCCGTATCGATTTGTGTCCCGCTCCGATAATCAATATGGCCGCCAATAAGGTGCAAGACTGAGGGGTCCTGCTCGCGACAGCGTGCTATTTTTTTTTTTTAATTTCTTTTTTTTTTAATTTGAGACAACCGGAGTGGACACACAGCTAGAAGAAAACACTTTTTTTTCCCCTTATCTGTAATGTCTCCCATGTATGAAGTCCATTCTGGTGTAAAAATATTTTACTGCAAAATTGGTTAAACTGATCATTTCCAGGGAGCGTAACAGTATCTATCTCGTATTTGGGACACCTTAGAGATTTGGGAAAACTTTTTGTTATATATACACTACCGCTCAAAAGTTTGGGATCACTTGCAAATTTCTTTGTTTTCCAAAGAAAAATACATTTTCATGCATTTCACAAACATTTTTATCCATTTCACAAACGATTAAAATTAATCAGACGATTTTCAAAGAATGATCTACATTTTTGCATAGAGGCCTATTATCAGCAACTGTCAGTCCTCTGCATCAATCTCCTGGTATGGCTGCTAATCCAAGTTAAGCATTTTTATAAGGCTAATTGATTATTAGAAAACCCTTCTGCAAATGTGTTGCACAGCTGAAAACCGTTGAACTAATAAGGGAGCGCAGAAGGGAGTATGGCATTCTTGAGGTTGGTTTAGTACCTGAAGCATCAGCATTTGTTTGTTTGCAGGCTCAAAATGGCCAGAAAGAAAGAAGTTCCTTTAGAGACCCGTCAGTCTATTGTTATGCTTAGAAAAGAAGGCTATACAATGCGAGAAATTGAAAACTTAAAATCTCTTACCATGCTGTCAACTACTCCCTTCAGAGAGCAGCACAAACTGGCACTAACAAGGACAGAAAAAAGGAGTGGGAGGCCCCGATGCACAACTGTGCAAGAAGACAAATATCTGACAGTGTGTAGTTTAAGACAAAGACGCCTCACAGGTTGTCAACTAGCAGCTGCACTAAATAGTTCCTGTCAAACACCAGTTTCAGTATCAACAGTGAAGGTTTTTTTTTTTTTTTTTTGATGAAGGCAAAGTTTGAAGTACATATTTATCATTTTCCATTAAAATCATTATTTCTGGGGCGCCCCAGTGGCTCATTGGTCTAAGTGCGCGTACCATAAAGGCTGTGTCCTTCCCGCAGCGACCTGGGTTCGAATCCGGCTTGGGTCATTTGCTGCATGTCTTCCTCCATTCTTCTCCCCAACTTTCCTGTCTCTCTACACTGAATAACTATCGAATAAAGGGAAAATTCCCCAAAAAAAAAAAAAAAAAAAAAAAAATCATTATTTCTAACTCAGACAATGTCAGCATGTTCTGTTCATTTGCTATATTTCCTATTCAGACTAATTTCATGTGTGTTTCCATGGAAAACAAGAAAATTTCCAAGTGATCCCAAACTTTTGAGCAGTAGTGTACCTTCAGTAATAATATAAGATCTTGAAACAGAGATATTTAAACTATTTTACTCTGTGATTTTCAACGTTTAACTTTTACTCATTCTTTTATCCTCAGAGTGGAACAAGCATCCAGGAACATGTTGATGCCATCAACAGCACCACTCAACCCTATCTACTTGCCATTGGGATGAAGAGGAGCGCCATCCATGAGTTCTTCATTGTTCTGGACAAGCAGGTCATACCATGCAAGTCAAGCAGTTCTCTTGGAGCTTTCGATGAACTTTTTAAGGCACACTTTGTATTTGGTACGATGTACAATAAGATGCTCCACAACATGTACACCTTCATACAGGCAACTGTGTACAAGATCAATATTGGCAAAGTCCAGGAGAGCCCACGTGTTGCGGAGGTCAGGGCTAGACTGCTACGCTAGTTAATGCTTACATTGACATACTGGGTGGGCAACATATTTGCCACTTATCTATCAATGAGGTGGTATTGTTTTTTTTTTTTTTTTTTTTTTGGGATATTGTGAGTGATTTTCTCATTTCTCCCAGTCTTGTTTGATACCATGGGGATGATTTGTTTTGTTTGCCAGACTCATTTTGTGAGTACCAACATGCTTTTGAGGCATATGCGGTTGATTCATGGTTTCTGTTCTGGTAAGTCACTTCACCTGAAATGTGCTCAGGCAGGATGTTGTCATGTTTTCGGTGCCTTTTCGAGCTTCAGGAAACATTTAAACACAAAACGTGCAGAGCAAATTGAGCATGAAGTTGAAACTGACAATATTGTAGACAGTGATGGTGTTGCAGATAATGCTCAGTTGCAAGATTTTGAAGAAGCAGCCAGTAGCTCTCAAGCCAGTAGCTCAAGTCCTGCCAGTATCCAACATGAGTATTCGAGATATGTGTGCATCTGCTATTGCACAGCTTCAGGTTGCTGGTGTAGGCCAGTCTACTTTAAATAGTTTTGTGTCATCTATGGAAGAAGTAGTATTGGAAGTACAGAGTCAAGCTAAAGATGCAGCTTTGCAATGTTTTTCTTCTCAGGATATTAGTACGAAAGCTAAAATTGAACAAAGTTTTGAAAAACTTGAAAACCCGTTTGCGTCATTGAATTCTGAATCAAAAAGGAAGCGCATATTTTGAACATAAATGGAGAATTGTTGAACCTGTTGAAAAAGTACTTGGTGTCAGATTTGAAAACAGAAGAAACAGATGTACTGGAACTTACGATCGGGTAGTTGTAACTGACAAATTTGGCTATGTTCCAATTCTAGAAACATTGCAGTCTATTCTCAGAAATCCAAACCACAGTGATATGTTTACATCTAGCCACACTCCCAAGGACGGTGTATATTTCGATTTAAAAGATGGGTTGTACATGAAGACACATCCTCTTTTTTCTGATGAAAATCATGCATTGCAAATTCAATTATTTTATGATGAATTTGAGACTGCTAATCCATTGGGATCCAAAAAGGGTGTACATAAATTGGGGGGTATATATTTTACATTGAGAAATTTTCCACCAAAGTTTAATTCGTCCTTAGTCAATATACATTTGCTTGCACTTTTTCATGCCCAGGACATTAAAACCTATGGTTTTGACACCATACTTGAGCCAATCATCAATGAACTGAAAGTGCTTGAAACTGACGGGATTAAAGTTCCCATGTTAAAAAGTCCTGTTCATGGCAGCATTGTGCAAGTCACCGGGGACAATCTTTGTATACATGGACTATTTGGGTTTGTGGAATCATTCAGTGCTCGGAATTGCTGTCGTTTTTGTCTCGTGGAGAAAAGTGATTTTCAAACTGTGTTCTTTGAAGATGAAAAAAGTGTGATATTACGAACAAAAGACATGCACGCAGAACATTGCCATACTATACAAACAAATCCACAACTACCTCATGTATATGGTGTGAAGCGTTCATGTTTATTGAACTCTGCAATATTTCAACACAGCTGATAACTTTTCTGTTATCATGCATGACATTTTAGAAGGAGTTGCACAGTTTGAGGTAAAACTTGTCTTGGAGTATGTGCAGGGGAACTTCTTAACTGCTAAAGAACTGGCTGGTAGAATGGCTACTCTGAGAGGAGAAATCGTCCCCCTGCTGTAAAGTTATTTGATGGAAGTAATGATTTGGGCTTGAATGCCATACAGTCCTGGTGTTTGTTGCGCAACATGCCATTGATGTTTGGGGATCTAGTGCAGAGAGATGATGAGTACTGGCTTCTTTTAATGTTGCTTCTGCAGATAGTGAATATTGTGTTTTCTCCAGTCCTAACAGATGGTATGACCATCTTTCTGAAACACATTATTGTTGACCATCATCAGCTTTTTGAGCGTTTGTTTCCTGCTAGAAATCTGTTGCCTAAGCATCATTTCATGACGCATTATCCTCGATGTATAAGGAATATTGGACCCATTTTGCACATGTGGTGTATGCATTACGAGGCAAAGCGTAACTTTTTCAAGACCCAACTGAAGAGTTTCAAAAATGTCACAAAGACTTTGGCCAAAAAGCACCAAAGATGCATGGCCTTGTATTGGGAATCTTTCAGCCAGTGCAGATTAACTGTTGGCCCAGGAAAGATGGCGCAGCTTACAGAATTAAAAGAAGGTCCTGAGATTGCCGCCAAACTAAACGCTGCAGTATCTACTAATGTTCTGTCGGTGAAGTGGGTAAAGCACCATGGTACTGAATATTGCCCTGGCTTAATAGTATGTGTTGAGGTAGCTGATGAGATGCCAGTATTTTGTAAGATCAAGACTATTATTGTGAAAGATGAGCAAGTTATACTAACTGGCTCGGGTGTTGAAACCATTTGTTTTGATGAACATTACCATGCATTTAAAATTTTGTTTAAGCCATTCTGGGCACTTAAGGTGTTCGATGTTCGAGAGTTGCTCTACTTTAAACCAGTGGATGTTCGAATGGCATACGGACCAACAGATTCCTCCCTTTTTATAGTTCCATATTGCCATCTAATGCATTGACCAGTGTTGTTAGTTTAAAAAAGCATTGTTGATGATTTTTCACTCGACCTTCTATGGATTTCTTAAGTGGAGGCAAATTACAAGATGTTGACGTTTACAAACATTTCCTCTGGAGAATAATCCAGGTAGCAGGATGAGACAGAGCAAGATAACCAATGAATTTGGCTGTTTGTGTGAAATTTAATTTCTGAAACCCAACTTGGGCCATTCTCTGACAAGTGAACCAAAATGTGACACACGTGACCAGATGTCAGCAAATAAAGAAACACTTTGAAAATTAATTCAAGGTGTCAAATTTATTCCTTGCTATTTTCCATACCCCAAAACTATGAACATTCTAGATTTTTCAACTTCGCAGAGTTTTTGAAGTCAAATAGAGTTATGAAAAGCCTGTTTCCGTGTGAAGTCACACACGTGACCAGTCGTATTTGACCTCTGACCTTAAGTAGTTAAAGTTAATGAAACAAATAAAATTTTTACTTGATAGACTTGGATAAGTAGTACTCCTATATAAGGTCCACAGTCATGAACCTCCAATGCTTTTGTAATTGAAGGAGATTTTTTCTACTATTTGTTACATTTTTGGTCACACACGTGACTAAGAATGGCCCACTTGAATACTTGATATCAAAATCAAAATAAATCAGTCAGTCATTTATTGATGATCACCATTTAGCAAAATCAAAAGTTGTTGGTTGTTTGCCTGATGTAATCCTGCTTCCATATATATCCCCCAATGAAGGTTCCTTTTGTCAGTTGTATTTTCCTAAGGGTGGTTTGTTGCATTTTTGCAATGGTTAAAAAGGATAGTTATTGTTATTCAACCTAAAGACACTTTTCTATCATCTGGTTCCATACTGATAGATTCCAACCAAGATCTTTGCAATTGAGCTACTGGGGCTGTCACTTTTCTTAAAGGAGAGATTAGCTGATTTTCAACCTTTTGTCAATCTATCCACATTAGGGATATAGTGTGAAAAATGCCTGCAGTTGCTGCCGGTGTTCTGTGTCTCTGGGGTACTGTAAATGTCAAATGGCATCGCTGGTTCCAGAAGAACAACAGATTTCGCAGCAGCGCAGCACCACAGACACAGAACATCGGCAACAACTGCAGGCGTTTTTCACACTATATCCCTAATGCAGATTGACAAAAGGTTGAAAATTGGCAAATCTGTCTTTTTAAAAATCTAATTTGAACATCTGTTGAAATAGAAGGCCCACTAATCTGTGGCAAATCGAAAGTCGTATAGTAAATCTAACTACACTCCAATTTTGAATTGAAACGCATAGTTACAGATACAATATTTAACATCCATTATGCCGTGTTTGAACAGTATTTCAAATGAAAAATGACAACCCTACCATTGAGTGAATTTTATTTTTTGGCCGTTGAGTTGGCTTCTGTTTTTCCAGCACCAGTACAATATATCAAGATCTTCTAAAGCACCTAAATATGTCATGTCTCACCACCGGGAGAAAAAATTCTGAATTTGGCCAATTGTTGAAGTCAACACAAACACACATGAAGGCAGACACACTCTCACATCACAAATCACCTTGTGGCCCATTTCATTAGATTTTGGTTAGAATCGATTGGTAGATTCCAGATGATGGCAAAGTTTGTTCTAGGTTGAAAGTGGCTGGAATTATCCTCTGATTTGTGTATCATCTGAAATGCACTTTAAATACACATTGGTTGTGTTAAGAGAAATGGTTAAGATTTTAACATTTTACATGTACCATGTCTTTTAAGAATGTTTTATTTTTTCATTAAACTGAAATTGAAGTTTAATGGTTATGTAGCATGTGATAAGGGAGCTGTCACAGTTGCATCAGAAAACCTAAGGAAAATGAAAACTTGCTTTTGAATTGTAAACTAAACCTTGAGGGTTAATGTTTTTATTTTTAATAAATTGGTATTAAGACATGGAAATAATGGTGTTGTTTTTTTTTTTCTACACTGCAAACTTTTTCAGTCTTACTTGTTTTAAGTGTTAGCTGGATATGTTAAAGTACAAAATTGCAAAACACTAAAAAGTACATTTTGTTAAAAAGTAGTCCATCGATAATCAACAAGGTATTGGGTAAGAATAACACTTATAGGGAGTAAATACACGAGTAAATTATCTTTAACACTGGCAGGAGTCAATTATAAATCAACACTGTTGGGAGTGATTTCTTAATCAACACTTGGTGTTAAGCAGGTTTAACACTCATGAGTGAATTAATAAGAGTAACTTTCTGATTAACACTTACACTTTTAGTGTTAAATGTAAATTACACTATGGTTGTTATTTCCGTCATAGTGTAAAACTCGATTAACACTTCTCAGTGTGGTGTAGTGTAAAATATTAACTCTTACCAGAGTTGAATTGACTCTGGAAATTCAACACAATGTTCAGTGCTACTTTTACACTCTGTAGATAAGGACCATATGTTCACTGACTCAGTGTTAAAATTAACTCTTCAAGTGTTAAATTAACGCTGCTGATTTTACTGCGTAGTCCTTGTCAGCCAGCCAATTTGGGCTTATTAGGTCACCTGAGACAAAGTCTCAAAGTGACCTATTCTAATCGCCTTTTGTCCGTCGTGCGTCCCTAAACAGTTTATATTTTCGACTTCTTCTCAGAAACCGCTGATCCGATTTCAATAAAATTTTGCAGGAACCTTCCTTGGTCAAATATGCACCAAAATTGTTAATTCTATGGTGCCCGCCCCCAGGGGCTTTGAGGGCCGAGGCTAAAACTGGTCAATACATTTTCGACGACTTCTCAGAAACCGCTGATCCTATTTCAGTCAAATTTTGCAGGAACCTTCCTTGGTCAAATTTCACCAAAATTGTGAATTATATGGTGCCCACCCCCAGGGGCTCTGAGGGGCAGGGCTAAAACTGGTCAGTACATTTTCGACTTCTTCTCAGAAATCGCTGATCCGATTTCAATAACATTTTGCAGGACTCTTCCTTGGTCAAATGCGCACCAACATTGTGAATTATATGGTGCCCACCTCCAGGGGTTCTGAGGGGTGGGGCTAAAAGTAGTCGATACATTCTCGACTCTTTCTCTGAAACTGCTGATCCAATTTCAATAACATGTTGCAGGAACCTTCCTTGGTCAAATATGCACCAAAATTGTGAATTATATGGTTCCCACCTCCAGGGACTCTGAGGGGCGGGGCTAAAAGTGGTCAATACATTGTCGACTTCTTCTCAGAAACCTCTGATCCGATTTCAATAAAATTTTGCAAGAACCTTCCTTGGTCAAATATGCACCAAAATTGTTAATTCTATGGTGCTCACCCCCAGGGGCTTTGAGGGGCGGGGCTAAAACTGGTCTAATTGGCTGAAAATTTCAAAATCTTCTCCAGACCCATTGATTAGACTGGATGCGGTCTTCCACTCTGATTTGAAGTCCCGCATGTACATGATTATTCACGTAGCATGTATGAAATCAGTGACTGGTTGGTCCGATTGCAAGATGATTTATTTTCATTAGAGTACGATAAAGATAAGCTGCGGTTCTTATAGATTTATAGTCTGTTTTCTTTTGGGTTCCGATAATTGGCCAGCGGTCAGTAGAATTGTATTTTGTGGACTGCAGCAAATTTTCAAAAATACTGATTCAGAAACTAACTGGTAACGCCTCCCCAATGCACTCCAGCGACGACCATATGCTTATCAGCGCAATGCCTCAAATAGGAGTGTGTGTCACGAACAGTCTACGGAAGCAGACTACATTTTTGGGGCTAATAACGTCGGACATCGTCCTCACTCTCTGTGTGCGTTTCCATTTAATACCATTCGAAATGCGCAAAGTCTAAATAGCAAAATAAAAAATTGGTAATGGAAAAACGGTCTAATATCACGAAATTTGCTCTCCGATCTGCAGTACTAGTCACCAAAGCCAAGGCTAATAAATAGACTACTGGACTTCTGCAGTAGACCAGCTAGTGTACTTGTAATTTTGTGGATTGTGGAGCACTTGCATCGTTATTCTAAGACGAGCATTTACAAATTTGCCGCGTGCACAACTCAGCTGACAGAGACAATGTCGAATGCTTTTACTCATCGATGCGTGAGTACAGTCGAGCTGTGATTGGCTGATGGCACGTACAATCCTACCAGAGCCGATCTGTGATTGGCTGATGTACGTAATGGTACCAACCAAACTGCGGAAAAAAATTTTCACGTCCCGCCCACAGAGCTAAAGAAAATATTACGATGGACAACGTCATTGGCTGAACCAACCGCAAAACATGACACGTGTTTTCCATCTTGAGTAAGGAATCGTAGGGGGAAATTGCGCAATCAAAGGCACATCAGCCTACAAGCACGACCATTATTTAATAAATGATTATTTTGTTTACGGGTGTTTGTCAGGAAATTCTTAATAGTTAATTTAAATTTAATTTTTTGAAGTTTATCTAACTGTAAATATGTAGAAAAGAGTTGTATATTTATGTCTAAGGAATGCTGTTTTCATATTTTGAACACATGTACATTTGTATTTGTACCTTGAATTCCTGTCGCGCTCTTAATTCTAGATTATAATTTTTATTTTAATGATTAAATGTTCATCTTGGATCATAATAATTACTAGTATTAATTTCTTTCACAGTAAAAATATAACGTATGATAAAAATCAGTCCTGACGAGCCAGGTGGAACCAACTAAAACTTACTAATTCCTATTCAGTTACTGAGTTACTACATGCTAGCTGTAAGTGGGACCCAGTTGGTAAGTCCAAATACTTTTAATACTGCAATGCTAGAGTAACTCAACTGCCTTGGTCTTCATTAGGCTATGTTGATTAGTGTTAGTACTGTAAGCTAAGTTGTTCTACGAGTTGAAAATAAAAAGTTAAAATGCATATACAGATGTTTTTGTGAAGTTTTATTTTTGCTACACAGTTCTGAAAAATGCTACAAAATGCTACAGACTTCTAATGCTACGCAGTCATTTTTGCTTAAGGGGTGATCTGGGGTTAAATGGGCAAAATTTGATTATTTTTCCAAAAAATATTTTTTGAATAAAAATATTCTATAATAACCCACCTTTAATAATCACTAATTGCTACATTTTGCCATACAATCATGATTTAAAAGCAACTGTGATGATGAAATTTATACTTTTCACTCCAGGAAAGTGATAAACATTTGAATAATCAGATAAAACAGTCTGAAAAATGGGTGTAAGCCACAGACTAAGACTGAACTCAACTTTTCAATGCGGTCTAATGCATTTCCCATTGATTTCCTAGGGTATTACTTTTTCCACGTTTCTCATGTTTGTGGCAGCCATAACTTTTTTATTTATCATTGAAAATCAATGAAATTTGGGCTGCAGGTACTTAACTTCATTAGAAATGCAATGACATAGGGAAATTTTGCCTATCTGTTACATACTTTGAATATTTGAGTATTCGTCAGATTCTGCACAAAATAATTTCAAAATTTGAGTAAAATGCCCCAAAATCACAAAACTGATACATTGGGCAAATAATGGCTATGTCATTGCATTTGGATAAGCAATGGCTTTTAAATGATGAAAGAAAAACTGAATTCTATCATAGAGTTAAAGAGGAATTGGTGCCAGAAGTTTTCTGCATATGTAATGAGCTTGCTTGGTTACCATAGCAACCGCATAAACCGAAAAATGCCAACTTGTATCTTTTTTGGTGGTTATTACATATACCTCTTTAGATTAATTCTGAGTTGTTTCCTGGTGTCATTTTTCATTTAACCCCAGATCACCCCTTAAAGCCAGCCCTGTTGTTTATTTGTTTTCAGTGATTGTGACCCTATTCATTTTTTCCCTCTCCTTCCCCCAGTTGCTGAGAGCAGACAGTGGTGGTGTGGTGCCCTGGTGGTGGTCTCTTTTCTTATATGTGTGCCGTGATTCTCTGGATTTGGTTTATTCACAAGTGTGTGGGTGCCTCTGTGTGTCACCTGTGTCGGGGTGTTACTGGATCTTCATTGACCCCTCCTTGACACGTCCCCTCTGTGGTAAGCCCCAGCACCTGTAAATGTTCCCCTTCCCCATGTCCCGGTCTGAGTGGTATTGTGATACTTTTTAATTTGTCATTTTGGGTAATAAAGATACAGTATATCTATTTTTTTTGTAAACTCGAACCACGTCTCCTGCTCATCAGTAAAACGAACCTGTGTGCCTTGTGGGATTACTTATAGTAAATAATTCCCTGGGTGAAATTCCCAAGGTGGCGCTGCCTGGCTTGGTGTCATTGAACAAAATTATATCTAAATAAAATTATCCTGCCTTTCCCCTCTTGTGTATGAGCCACATGTGGATTTTCCTTCCATCACACAAAACACTAACTGTAACAGAACAAATGTTTGAAGTGCTGAAAATGCGCTTCAGATCTTTGGATAAGTCGTGCATGGGACGACCCATTGTCCACAGTTATCTGAAAAAATCTATTTTGAATCCGACCTAATTCATTAATACAGTGCCTGCAACCCATCTGTCCCACTTCTATAATCAAATTTGTTTGGCTGAAAAACGAAGTGACCACAAAAAAAAGAAAAAAAATCTACCCTTTTAGTAGCAGCAGTAGGGGCGCGATTTTAGGAAACGCTCCTATGGGTCGTAAATCAGAGTAAATGAGAATAATCGACCTATTTGAGCATATGGTTAGAGGACAGGTTGAATTAATCCGAATTTCTTTCATGTATTTGACCTTCAATCGTCAGTCAGTCGGAAGCAAGTTTTTTTTTCCCTCTCTTGGCAGATATTATTCAAGGGGTTACGGAAGAGTAATACAAAATAACATTTTCGTCTCATTATCGTATGCTGTTTTTCTTCCTGGTTTTAATTTCTGTCGGTCGTTCCCCACTAGCGCGTAATTATTGTTTTACCCGCGACCCTAAATTAATGTTTTTTTTTTCGTTTGCTTGTTTTATCCACAAGTTGTAATAATATAAAGTTCAAATGTGGCCCCGGAAATTCATTATGGTGATTTTAACATCAGGGCATGAGTAAAATAATTTTGAGAAATATTTTAAAAAGTTTTTATTACATTTTTGGAGATTACCGTGTTCCGGTTTCCATGCTTTAAGTAATGGTTTACTCGTGTCGGGCGCTTCGCAGACCCTTTCATCTGCAACATCACTTTGGTTTTTTTCCCCCCCTGCTACCAGGCAAGTGCGCCCTTATAATAGCAGATCGCTTGGTGCTGGGGCATCTGGCTTTTAAAGGACATGGGAGATGACACTCTGATTGTCTTATTTCGTGTTACGACCAAAACACACCAGTGATTAGTGAAGAGATTAAGTACAACCCCTTTGAACCTTGCACCTTACATTGCGCCCAGATAAACCCCCACTGAACTTGCTAAAATGAATTTGGACACGCCCTAAATGCACTTGCGCCACACGCGTCAGACTATACATTTAGATTGTTAAAATAGGGCCCTTGGTCACCCTAATGTTAATACCTGTCCCCCAACTGACATTCAGCACTTTGACGGTGCATTTTCCATATGGAAGAGGCTCGTCATCCCGCGGCACTTCTGCGTGAAAGGTAAAAGAGTGGGGCGGATTATAAAATGGAATCTCTCATTGGCCCAGTAGCGGGGCAAATAGCATAAGTGCTTCTCTTATTCGCCCCGCTGCGGTGCGATTAGCAGGACTGCTTCTCTTGTCCACCCCGCTGCGGGACAGATGGGCGATCTCTTTTACCCCAATTCACCCTGCTGCGGAGCGAATAGCCACTTCCTTTCCACATACCGCTTTCTTGCGTTTTAGGCTCCCAGCTGGGGCTTTATTTTGTTTCCATTGTGATTTGAAAAACGACCTCAAGTCATTCGTAACAGCTAACAATGGATAAGAAATGGAGATTCGTGGATGCTAATGAAAACAAATTGATTTTGTGTTGGGTGAGGTTGATTTTTTTTTTTTTTTTTTTTTTGATGACGTACAGCAAGCCTGAATGCCTGAGTTTAAAACATTAATTTATCTAGGCTATATATTATCAATAGGGTAGCTTACAACGCAACATAATTTTAAGGGGAGTCAATAACTCAAGATCTTCAATATTGAATGAAAACATTTTATAACCCCAATTCCGAAATAGTTGGGACAAAGTGTTAATTGTGAATAAAATCAAAACGCAATGACTTTCAAATCACACCAGCCAGTATTTTATTCACAATAGAACAGAGATAACATAGCAAATGTTAAAACGGAGAAATTTTTAAATTTTATCCACAAAATGAGCTCGTTTCAAATTTGGTGGCTGCTACAGGTCTCAATAAAGTTGGGACAGGGGCCTGTTTACCATGGTGTAGCATCCCCTCTTCTTTTTAACACAGAGTGGAGGCGTCTGGGCATTGAGGAGACAAGTTTCTTCAGGTTAGCCATTGGAATTTGGTCCCACTCTTGTTTAATACAGGCTCCAGCTGCTGGAGAGTTTTGGGTCTCTTTTGACGAACCTTTCGTT
This sequence comes from Gymnothorax javanicus, assembly GCA_029692085.1. Lineage (NCBI taxonomy): Eukaryota > Metazoa > Chordata > Actinopteri > Anguilliformes > Muraenidae > Gymnothorax > Gymnothorax javanicus. The sequence continues at coordinate 90,383,869 of CM056198.1, forward strand.
TAATTATGCACCAAATGTTCTCAATCGGTGAAAGATCAGGACTGCTGGCAGGCCAGTTCTGCACATGGACTCTTCTACTACGAAGCAATGTTATTGTAATAGCTGCAGTATGTGGTTTTGCATTGTCCTGCTGAAATACACAAGGCCTTTCCTGGAATAGATGTCGTCTGGAGGGGAGCATATATTGCTCTAAAACCTTTATATACTTTGCAGCATTCATGGTGCTTTTTAAAACATGCAAGTGTACCACGCCATATGCACTAATGCATCCCCATACCATCAGAGATGCTGGCTTTTGAACTGAACGCTGATAACAGGAGGGGTGGTCTCAGCCTGGAGGACACGACGCCCATGATTTCCAACAAGAATGTCAAATTTGGACTCGTCTGACCACAGGACACTTTGTCACTTTGCTACAGTCCATTTTAAATGAGCCTTGGCCCACAGAACACGGCGGCGCTGCTGGATCATGCTCAACAATGGCTTCCTTTTTGCATGATAGTTTTAGGTGGCATCTGCGGATGGCACAGCAGACTGTGTTTACACACAGTGGTTTCTTGAAGTATTCCTGGGCCCATTTAGTAATGTCAATGACAGAATTATGCAGGTGAGTGATGCAGTGGCGTCTGAGAGCCCGAATATCACGGGCTTCCAGTAAAGGTCTTCGGCCTTGTCCCTTACGCACAGAGATTTTTCCAGTTTCTCTGAATCTTTTGATGATGTTATGCACTGTCGATGATGAGACGTTCAAAGCCTTTGCAATTTGACACTGAGGAACATTGTTTTTAAAATATTCCACAATTTTTTTACGCAAGCCTTCACAGATTGGAGAGCCTCTGGCCATCTTTACTTCTGAGAGACTCAGCCTCTCAAAGACGTCCCTTTTATAGCCAATTATGTTACACACCTGATGCCAGTTAACTTAATTACTTGCTAAATGTTCTTTCAACTGATTCTCTTATATATTAATTGCTTTCTCAGCCCTCTTTTGCCTGTGTCCCAACTTTTTTGAGACCTTTTGCAGCCAGAAAATTTGAAATAAGCTCATTTTTCGGATAAAAATGTAAAATGTCCCAGTTTCAACATTTGAAATGTCATCTATGTTCTATTGTAAATAACATTGGCTCAAGTGATCTGAATGTCATTGCATTTTGATTTTATTCACAATTTACACTTTGTCCCAACTATTTCGGAATTGGGGTTGTAATTACAGTTTTAAAAACTGCCAGAGTTAAAATTTAGGCTACGCTATGGCGTTTTTAGTCGTATATTGCATGCGGAACTTAAATTGTATTTCACACTTTGATGATTAAATTTTGCAAATTCACGGTTTACATGTGTGCCAGTTCCCGCAGATCAACAGATCCAACCGAGGCCTTCATCAGAAACGAGCATCACTTCATGTAACTCAACTGAGGAGAGAACATCTCATCCTCGTGTCGTCTGTCCTCTCTCCTGTTTCCTCCATGCATCCTCGGTGGGAGAGACAAAGGTGCAAGGATAGGACGCAAGTGAGGGGAACGAGGATGCAATTTAAGAGACTTGAGACGCAGCCACCGTAAGACAAGTGCCACAGAAGGCGAAATCAAAGCCAGAAAAATTCCGTCAGAATGTGGAGAGAATTCCGTATTCAACCTCCATCAATATCGAATGAAATCAGTACTTTTTCTGCTTACCTGGATGTTTGGGTACCCAGAAAAACACTTGGGTGTGGAAAAACGTCAAGCGTGCATCCAGTGAAGAAAAATTTGAGTTCATTTTCTTCTGCTGCTATACGTGGTAATGGCATATAATGGTGGCAGCAATGTCACTGATGACACACTGGGTTGCTAAGGCATGTGCAGCATATGCCTTCGCGACAATAAATATTAATATTAAATTCTGAACCCCCTTCTCACTGATTAAACTCCCCAAAATACATTGGCGCCTCCCTTTCATTTTGTTCTGGTAAATAAAAAGCCGAAAAAAGTGGAAGTTGGATACTGAATTCTTTCTGAATACATTTCAATGGAATTTACAGGCATTGTGTTTTTTTCTGTGGAGAGAAATCAGCCAACGGTACCATGAACCCACCACATCTCTAGCGGCATCTTACCACAAAACATGGGTGCCATGTTAATAGGCCACCTGAGTTCTTCAAGAGGAAACTTTCTGAATTCAGGTAATCACAAGAAACTATGCGAAAAGCCTTCACAAAATCAGCCAAAATCCTGGAGGCCTCTGTGTCTTTGCTCATAGCTAAAGCCAAAAAACCATTCACCACCACTGAAGATCAGCTCCTTTCAGCCGCTGTTGTACTGGCCAAGGTCATGCTGGACAAAAACGCAGTGGAGAAATTAAAAATGGTCCCTTTGTCGGGCGCCCCGGTGGCTCATCGGTCTAAGCGCACGTACCATAAAGGCTGTGTCCTTCCCGCAGCGACCTGGGTTCGATTCTGACACCGGTCATTTGTTGCATGTCTTCCCCCATTTTTCTCCCCAACTTTCCTGTCTCTCTACACTGTATAACTGTCAAATAAAGGAAAAATTTCCAAAAAAATAATCTTTTTAAAAAAAGAAAAAAAAGGTCCCTTTGTCAAATGACTCCATTTGCCACTGGATAGATGAAATGGGAACAGATAGTGTCGAGCAAGTTGTCGGAAAATTTGATGACTCTTTTTCACTTTTGCTGGGTGAATCCACAGATGTCAACGGAAATGCACAACTTCTTGCTTCTGTGAGATACGTTGATGCTGACGACATTAATGGGCACATTCCATTCTGCAAAAGTTTGGAGGGGGGAAACAACAGGAGGGGGCATTTTTAATGCTGTCAACACGTTCTTCTGTGAAAACAATTTGAGCTGGCGATCCTGTAGCAGCATCTGCACTGACGCAGCAGCATCAATGACGGTCAGCACGAGAGGGCTCATAGCGCGCATTAAAAAGAAAACCCTGACATGAAGTGGACTCACTGTGTCATACACAGGGAGAAATTGGCGTCCAAGAAAATGAGTCCTGTGTTACAAGATGCTTTGAACGACAGCATCAAAATGATCAAGTTCACTAAGTCAAGGCCACTTAATGCACGCCTGTTTCGCCGTGTCTGTGAAAATATGGGAGCTGAACACACACAACTGCTGCTGCATACAGAAGTGTACTGGCTCTCTCAAGGGAGAATACTCCACCGGCTGCTGGAATTACAATCCAAAGCGCCCACCTTTCTGATGGAGCACAGATCTCCCCATGCCGCCTTGTTTGCTTGCTAAGCTATGCTATCTGACAGATATATTCAGCAAACACGAACTGAATATGTCTCTGCAGGACAAGGACACCAGCATTTTGAAATTATGTGACAAGGTGGGTGGCTTCCTGAAGAAAGCGCAGTTGTGGAGAAGGGCCTCTGCACAGGGGGGCTTCACCTGCTTTCCTCAGGTGAGTGGTTTTCTCACTAGTGACTATGTGAAGAGAGCTCCAATCAGGTCGGTTATAGTGGGACATTTGATCAACATAATTAAACATTTTCATTCCCACTTTCCTGACATGGAGGAGAAATCAGCACCACTGGATTGGTTGAGAAAACAATTTCTCTGGTCTGAAGCAAACAGAAGCGAGCTACCTGTTACACATCAGTAAAAATTCTTGGAAGTGTCATCTGACGGTGGCCCACAGATGAAGTCTACCATGTCCACACTCACAGTTTTGGGTGTGCGTGGAGCAGGAGCACCTTGAGCTGGGACAGAAAGCTTTGGAGCAGCTACTACCCTGTACCTCCACGTTTATTTTGGGTCTCCTTCTGTGCAATGACTGTGATTAACAAAGTAAAGAAACAGACTGTGCCTGGAGAAAAGGTTGATTGCCTCCCTGCCACCAAGAATGACAAAGATCCTCAGTGAAGCACAAGCCCATGTTTCTCACTTAAATTTAAGTGCAAAAAGACTCAGTTCAAAGCAACAATGCAATCTTCAGTGATGACATTTTGTAACTGAAAGATCTCAGTCATCTTTTTTCTCCTTAAAGAGGGCATTTGAAGTTGATAATTGTTTATTTTTGTTTGCAAATCTTTTTTAAAAATTAAGATAATGATTTCCATACTTTTTTTGTGAACATTTATCTTATTTATGATTAAGTTAATGATCATTTTTTTGAAAGCAACGTTCATTTATCTATAATTAAGTTCATGATTTCATTTTGAGAGCGAATCTTTCTTATGATCCCAAAAGAGGGCACTTTATAAGTTGATAATTATTTTTAAATGGTTCTAAATGGTTTTGAACCTGTCTGGTCATGGGTTTCACTACATTAGTTTAAATCCCTATATATTAGTGATGAGAAAAGATTTACCTTGCATGGATATTAACATTTTAAAAAAATTAAATTCGTTTTTTCAAATGTTTTAAATTGGAAAGTGTTTTTCAGTTACAGAGTTAAATAAATTAGACACTGATGACAGCGCCGTGAATGTTTTACCTAATTTTTTCAACCAAAAATGCGTTGGACTGGTTAGGGGTACTTGGCTGAAAAAAATATTTCACAAGGGGGCATATCACTGAAAAAATTTTGAGAACCACTGGTTCTGACATATGCTGTGCTACAATATCACGAATTTGTTGGGCAAGCTCGAGAAGCTCTGAGTGTCAGACTAATCCGATAGGATGAGCAATTTGTTGGTCATAGGCTGGCAGCACTAACTGAACACCGGAGCTCACCATCGTCCTATAGGGGAGAGCCGTCTTGGATGTAACGCGTCACGGTTGTAACGTGTACATTTTCTCTTGATTGGTCAATGCGGTCGTGATGTCAGCATGTGACGAGTACCGTAATACAAGTGCCCGGGAAGTTGCAAGTCTTTTCATCCATGCTGCAGGGAAATATCGGCAGACAAGTTGGTTTTCCACAAAGTAAGTAAAAATTCACTCCCACAGTATTTTTTGACTACATATTTTTTCTTTAATGTTACAGAGCTAAAATCCGCTTGGGTGTCTGTATGCATATGTTCGTCACTAGTTTGCATTGTTTTAACACGATTGTTAGGTCCGTTCTGTAAACAACGCCAAATAAACGGTGCGCCGAGCGGTGCAGTTGTAACACATGTTACATTTGAGACAATGGCAGACAATTGCGAGCACTGCTCAAATAATTTTGCTCTTTGTTTGCTTTTTTGTTTGTTTTACAGAATGTCCCCACAAAGGACCAGGAAAAGGGGCTTGATAACAGCTGATGTGCTAGATGCTGAATGGCACGTATTTTAATGTTCTTTGCACTGAGATGTATGCTTAGTCCTACCTTGAAATTTAATAAGCTAACCTATTTGGTTCTGTCTGTAGGCAAATGTTATTGTAGCCTATTTTGGATTTTTTTGCAGTAAAACTTTGAAATACAAATAGACTGTTTTTCTATAGCATAGACTGTAAAAAATAAGTGATTTGGGGTGTTGCTACATATTTGACCCTGCAGGGGTACTAGTGCAGGTATAAATGGGACTTTTACAAAACTCATGTGTCATATTTGCCAGTATTCTGTGTTCAGTCAGCTGTCATTCAATTATATTCTAAATCAAATTAGGGTTGTATAACATTTCAACTCCATCAGTCAAATTCGCTAACTTTGTAGGCACAATCAATGCATTTTCCTATCAAGGAACTCTCACAAACGCTCCAACTGGTATATCTGGTAAGTTTTAATAATATACAATATTTTTGATAGGACATTCTTATCACATTATTGGTGTTAAAGAAACGTTAAACAGTTGCCTGAATGAGATATAATTGATTTGACCTGAAAACGATGAGTTTAATGGTACTTTTTAGCAGTGTTACAATTGTAACTCCTGCTGTTACAATTAAGACTCAAACGCGCTCCAGCTGTAACATCGGACAGAGTCCGCTCTCAGTTATATTACTCAAGACCTGTTTTATCAATTGAAAAACTTTAAGTGGTTTATGATAGCAGACGTGTTGGTGCTTTGCCTGAAAATATTACATATATAGGTAAAACGATCTCTTAGTAATAGAGTGAAAAGTGAAAAACGTTACAATTGTGGCGGCTCTCCGCTACTCTTCACACTCCAACTACCGGTGCCAGCTTTCGAGTGGCATTCCGCCCCTGAGGAGCGATTGGTTGTGGGAGAATGCATGCGGCTTAGTAGTAACGAGAAATATAGATTTTACGGGCGGAGTCTGCCGCGTGTCCCAGGACTGGGCTTTCAGTAATCACGCTCGCGTCATTCGGTGGAGGAACCAGGTCTCACTGGCTACCGTGCTTTTTCGGTGTCCGTTGTTGAAAAAAAAAATCTCACAATATATTTGCGCTATCATGCTCAAAATGGCTGATAACCACACTCAGTTGATTCTGGAGAACTTTATTGGAGGGAAATTTGTACCCTGCTCCCGACACATTGACTCCTACGATCCATCTACGGGCGAGGTGTACTGTAAAGTTCCTGACAGCGGCAAGGAGGAGGTGGGTATGCATTATGTCTTATTCCCTCAGAATTGTTTAGGTTCCTGTCCTTTAAGCTGCGGGCCAAGCAACCTGTTCCACCTTTTGATTCATTGATTATTGACTGCGCTGTAAAAAAAAAAAAAAAAAAAAAAAATTGTCTAACTGTTAGTGTCCAGGCTGCCTTAAAATTTTAAGCTCATTGAACTTGAGATGATAAGTTCAGGTAATATTCAACTTATAATCTTAAGTTATAAAATTCGGTTAACTTGAAATTTTAAGGCAGCCTGGACACTAGCTTTTTTCAGTTCATGCAACTTCTTTTTTTTTTACAGTGTGGCTTTTTGAGGCAGTACGCCGTATCTCAGCGTTCCCTCAGGTCGTTTTCAGTCAGTCTGATTATCCGTGATATTCAAATGGCTGAATTGGTGGTGAAGCAGGAGTGCAGTAGCTATGCATGCTCCTAATTTTTCAGTTTTAATGTATCGTGACAAGTTGTATACCGTAATCGCTCGCTCATTGTGTCTTTGGTTGGTTGGGAGTTTTATTACCTGCGAAGGTAAACGCCGACACATTTTTCCGATTGCGTGCATGTTTGTAATGAATTAAGATGCCTGACTCGAGGCACGAAAGTTGTTTAGCAACACGAGAAACAACTTCGACCAGAAATGATGACACAAAATTATCTGCATGCCGGATTTCATGCACAAAAAACTTAAACAGAGTGCCGTCGGAATGGGATCACCTTTGCTCTCAACAGAGTCGTCACGGTGCTGTTTGTTTGCTAATTATTAATTATTGTGCGTCGTCCTCAGCTGTGTCAGTGCTTTACATAAAGACCTAGCCCACATAAGGCACTGTTTTCAAATGTGCAGTGGCTTCCGTTATTGACCAGAGGCAGGCGTCTTGATACTCGTTTGATTTTCCGTAACCTACATAATACATTTGGCAAATGAAATTGTGTTTAACTGTTAAGTGCCATATTGCTGTAAAACTTCCTAATAACGCTACAAGACTGCTGCGGCGCTCTTCTTTGTCTTGGATAATTTATTTATTTATTAGGCTATTTTATTTTTTAGTTTTTATTTAACACAGTGGTATTGCTGGTTATTTTGATGGCAGTCATGTTACTGCTACGCATTTGGGAAAAGCGGTTGCGGTTTTCGAAAGAGGTGAGAGGGCAGGGTTTGGGAAAGGCGGTATTAAATATTAAAATATTAACTTGCGGAGAAAAGGGTATCAAACCGGGTTCAGGGTCTGGGAAAGGCGATCGTGCATGGTTTTTCAAAGGTAAAGGTTTGGGTACTAGGATTTGGGAAAGGCGATTTTAAATAAACTATTGAACGAGAGAATGTAATTTCTCGAGAAATTGCGGTCTGAATGGCTATTGAAAAGCTAAAGCTAAACTAAATTGCTGGCTTATGAATGAGTTGTAAACAGTGGGAACGGGAGATAGGATGTGCAGCGCCAGCGCCGCTCTGCCCTTGTCCCTGCGCTGCTCTGCTCTTACCATTCCGATAGTTTATCAGTGGATATTTGCGCTTTGCCAGTGAAAAATCACCAATTTCTGTTTCCCCGAGAAGTATAGCCAACTCGAAACAACATATTTTCGCTTCGATAAACTTTTCAAGTTTGTCTCGGAACTTTTTTTTTTCTGCCCACCTGACTTCAGTCACAAAGGCAACGGATTGCATGACGAAGAGTTTTTTACGCAAGCCCTCACAGTTGGGGTACAACGGATCAAAAAACTCACGGTTCGGATCGTATCACGGATTTGAGTCACGGATCGGATCACTTTTCGGATCAACAACAAAAAAAAGACAAGACAAATATAACTTTGTCCTCCATTTATTTTGTAAAACACTTCTGCCCATTTAAAAAAAAAAAAAACTTTATATAAAAACAAATTAAAGTGCAATTTAAGGCATGATACCTTCTTCTTTTAAACATGGACCATGAATGAAAATGCAGGTTAACCCTCAACCTGTTTCTAATTTAGAATGGGACAGTTAGCTGAATAAAATAACTGAGCACGTAGGCAACTGATAAGATACTTTACCAATTACCATTGATGATTAAGACATAAAGCTTTGCGTCAGTGGAGGGCTACAATGAGATCGCATAAACGCAATTAACAGAATTTTCTTGAAATTCTACATTCTAGTAGAATATTAAGTAGCAAATGCTGCTGAGGATGTTGTTTAGATAAGGTTTAAATTTTGTTTATGAATTGGGGTGGACAAAACATCCGTTTCAAACAATTATTAGTCCTGACCTGTTCTCAGTCATTTTCATGATTAACAAAAGGTTCACTCCGAGAGCACTCCACACTTAACAGGTGTTGCTTGTTCTCCCCGATTAGGTAGGATGACAATCATTCATCTGGACCGTATTTGCTGAATTTAAATCAACGTTATTCAAAATTGCATACCTGCGCAAATAGCTTGAGCCGCATGCTTTTTATTGCCTATTTCACTGCCGAGTGCCACTTTTTTCACTCAACACCGAGAGTAATTTTGAATAACGTTGATTTAAATTAAGTATACGAGTCCAGATGAATGATTGTCGTCTTACCTAATCGGGGAGAGCAAGCAACACCTGTTAAGTGCGGAGTGCTCTCGGAGTGAACATTTTGTTAATCATGAAAATGACTGAGAACATGTCAGGACTAATAATAGTTTAAAACGGATGTTTTGTCCACCCCAATTCTCAGTTATACTGAATTTACCCCATGATTTCATCGCTGTTAGATCGCATATGGAGAGAAACCGTGTCTTCACTTGCCAATTACGATAATTGGAAAACGCGTCAATAAAGAAAAATAATTGAGAACTAGCCAGGACTATCCTAATTGTCATAAAGGGGCGTGTCTGTGCCACCCCAATTCCCATTTCTAGCTCCGCCACTGATGAGAGATGGAGTTTGGACAAGGTTTTCTGTAATTATTTTGATTGTTAGCATTCTTTCAATTTAACATTGTTGCGCAGTTACGTCTGTCAGCTCTTCTCCATCACTTTATAATCAGTGGCAACAGGCTAAATTGCTTGATTGTAATTTGGAGCATATTATACAGGAGCAGATTTAGGGTGGCCAGTTGAGCTTTAAAAGGTGATGGAAGCTGCCCAACCTCACCGACAATTAGAGGAGTTCTAATCTGAATTATCTTCCCGGAAGCACTTCAAATGATTGTCGTTTATTTCAGACCGCTTGTATGTTTCAAGAAGAAATGGGACGCAACTGACACACACCCATACCGGCAAGTTGTCTCATTTCGCTTTACGATCATTGCGATTCGATAACGTCACACACCTAGCGCAACCTTTTTTTTTCATCAACCAATCCGCGGATCATGTGCGTACCGAACCGTGAAGAGGGATCCGTACGGATTACGGATCAACGATGATCCGTTGCACCACTACTTCACAGGTTAGAGTCTCTGGCCATCTTTACTTCTTAGAGACTCAGCCTCCCGAAGACATCCCTTTTATAGCCAATCATGTTACACACCTGATGCCAGTTAACTTAACTACTTGCTAAATGTTCTTTCAGCTGATCCTCTTATACATTAATTGCTTTTTCAGCCCTTTTTTGCCAGTGTCCCAACTTTTTTGAGACCTGTTGCAGCCAGAAAATTTGAAATAAGCTCATTTTGTGGATAAAAATGTGAAATGTCTCAGGTTCAACATTTGAAATGTTATCTATGTTCTATTGTAAATAACATATTGGCTCGTGATCTGAAAGTCATTGCATTTTGATTTTATTCACAATTTACACTTCGTCCCAACTATTTCGGAATTGGGGTTGTATTTGATATGAAGCGAGATTATGGAGTTTTTGCCAAAAAAGAAAGAATAATGTGTTTGTGAAGGAGATTGCAGGGTTTAACACGATTCGTTGGCTGCCTATAATGTACATGGCGAAAATCGTGGCGGCACAGTCCAGTTTTGGTTTTTAAAGCTACGAGATGAAAAATTATGGAAATAGCGCGAGGAACTTGCGAGCATTTAGATCTCCGGCTTGAATGTCCATTGTACTTCCTTTTGATCAAGCAGGCTCAGGAAAAGCTACGTTCTCTGTTATAAACTTGCACCCTTTTTGCCAGTTAATTTAAATGGCACCATTTTTGCCAGTTATTATAACTGTAATTTTACAATAAGTTTACATCAGAGTTCCATGTATGTTAACTGTAAACCACAGTTAAATGCACACAGGACTCCACTTAAAGTTAAAATAACCAGGAAGCAATGCGTTTATTTAACTGTTAAATTCAGTCAGTTTATAACCGTGTTGGCAAAATAAGCCTACATTATTTTGATTGCGTAAAAATAAACCGCAGCAACTTCTTTGGCAAGATGTGGACAATTGAATATTAATATCAGTTTCCCCAACAGCTAGGTTCATAGAAAATTTTTATTCAAGTTTTCATATCAGTTTTTTAGATAATTTAATTTTTTGAATTCTAATATAAATAGTTTTCTCAGTTGTTTAATAGAAATATTTTACAGTCATTGAGAAACTCATTAAAATTGAAACAATCAATTTCATGATTATTGAAGCTCAGTGTGAATGAGTTCATTTTTTGTGATAAATACTCATGCACATAAAAACACAACCCCCAGAAATTTATCAAAATTTTTATAAATTTAATTTAATTTCGACTCTGAAATTATGCAACAATATTTCCACAGCTTTGTGTTGAGACTCAGCCCCTGCATCTTTACGCTCATTGGTCGAAACCATCGCAAGTTCAGAATCAGGGCCTTAACCAGGATTTTTGAAATACCGAGGTCCAATAATGCGCGCTTAACCGCTACAGTGTTTTGTTGTTAATAAGACATTTATTTCCAATAGCCTCTTCAGGAACACATTGAGTGGTAACAGTTGGACTGTAGCAACAGACTTTGGTGTTGCATAACCTTTTCATTTCTCACCTAACCTCCGTAGGGCTCTCAAGTCTCACGTAATAAGCATAATTGTCACTCATTTCAGTCGGATGTCACGCTCTTAGGCCACACATAGTATTTCTCACGCAAAAAAAAAAAAAAGATTAAAACGAAATCAGTTTCCAACAATAGGTCTGTATGTGCAGCCGCACCGCTATAACTGTGGAAACCGACAGGAACCAAACACGTCTTCCCTGGAGCTCTTAGTGGCAGCTTGCCACCTGCCAGCCAACCAAAAAAAAAAAAAAAAAAAGGAAATGGGCTACACAATAGCCAATAAGATAATAGCACTGTCGTATCTGGGGGAGATTTAGGGCAACAACCAATGGAAAAAAAAAAAAAAAAAAAAAAAAAACCACTTATCCTGGAATTATTTCCGCGATCCTGCTACCACAACCTGAAAGCTGCATTGTTCATTCACTTACAGTGGAAAATGGGCAGGGGTGCATGAAGTACTGGAAAAAAATAATTAAGAGTAGAAGTACCATAACTGAAAGTTACTTTGGTAAAAGATGAAGTCACTTATAAGAAAACTACTTGAGAAAATGTTCCTAAGTAGCTCACATTAAATGTACTTCAGAACCAAAAGTATTTTGTAAAAAAATTTACATAAGTATCAAAAGTACAAGTACAAAGTATTTTTCATAGTACGCATAGATAGAAGCAAAACAAACACGCGTTGTTCTCTCCTTGTGCTCTTTAATCAATTTTCAGGTGAATGAAAGATACAGTATTCAAAAAACAAACTTGCAGTCTCTCCTTTATATACTTCTTCTTCTTCGAGTTTACTGGCGGTTTAAAAACCACTACGATTGACTATAATTAATAGTAGAATTACATAGTATCAATAACATGTCGAATTTTTGCTTCAGAAAACTGATTTTTCTTAACTACTGATTGGGATACCATTGGCTCACTGTAGCTGAAGTGCCTGCTGGAGAGGACAACGATTATTTCTGTTGCAAGAGATTTTTTTTTTTTTTTTTGAACTGCTGGATAGATACTATGTGCAAGTATATTGAGCAGTTTGCACATCAGGTTTTAGCTGAGGAGTTTTACTCTGGCAGCTCCGGAAAAACAGGGATTGGAGTGAACTCGTCCATATTTAAACTGTGTTCCAGCTCGGCTTGCTTGTGAATATTCAATAACTCATCCGGATGTGCCATCTAGTGATGGGATATTGTTACTGCGTGCATAAATTTGCAGCTCCAGGTCCGCTGGCAGACACATCTGCACAAAGCGGTTAAGATGCCCTGCCGAGCACCGCTGTTCTTCTCGAACACGCCAAATCCAGATAATCCGTAAATGATTAATTAAATTCATATTTTAATTTGAAACGAGTAACTAAGTTGCCAGTGTCAAAGTAACGAAGTGAAAGTATACTTTTTATTTTTTAAAGGTAGTAGAGTAAAAGTATACTCAGAGGCAATGAAAACGCAACACCAGTTTGGATTCAAATAATTTTGTAACTCAAATTTATTTTCTTATTTTAACAATTCAAATATGTTGGGTGGGTTGACTTTGATGAATTAAATGTGTTAATGGGCCTATTTGGAGAATAATAAACAGATGCATTAAACATAACGAGTGCAAGTTGAAAATGAAAAATCACAACAAGACTGAACGGAAGACACATTTAAAAATGAACTCAAAAGAACAGTCAGTATCGGGTTTGACCCTCACGAACATCCGCACAGGCAGTACAACGTCTCCTCATGGACCTGACTAAGCGTCTTAGGTTGTCTTGGGGAAGTTGTCGCCACTCTGCCTGTAGTGCATTCTGGAGTTGCTGCCTGGTTTGAGGTCTGGGTACTCTTGATGAAAGAGCTCGTCCCAGTTGGACGTACTACACCCAAAATGTACTGATGCTGCACATACTACACCCAAAACGGTGAGCCCCTTGCCGGGCACTTACTCCTGCCTCTAGCATACCCAGGGCCCTGTTCCGTTATTCAGTCGACAGACGTGGCATTATGACACTTAAAAATGTTTTTTGTGTGGCTTTTATCATGCCTTTATATGGGGAAGACAACCCCTCCTTCATTTCAACCACTGTACTTGCACAACTCCTAATCCCATATGTTGTACTCAATATGGATTGATGAGAGTCCAACTCACACTGTTGAGTTACATGATGATCATTCATGTGTAACGAGGTACACATTGTGACCCTAATGGTCACTTAAGAACTCAAATTGGACTACTCAGGTCCTGAGCAAAAATAAACCAAAATTTAGAGTGTTGCGTTTTCATTGCCTTTGAGTATAAAAGTCCCGGTTTAAAAAAAAATCTTAAGTAAAGTACAAATCCTCCAAAAAAAAAAAAAAAACTAGCATACTGTACGTACTTCGTTACTGTGCACCTTTGAAAATGGGAGTATCATGCATCTCTCTCTCTCTCTCTCTCTCTCTCTCTCACACACACACACACACACACACACACACACACGATTTGCTGAATAAACGGGCACAGTGAGGGGAAAAACGCATATTCTGGGACAATTAACCGAGGTCCGGACCTCGGTGTCCTCAATGGCGGTTACGGCCATGTATGTTCAGAACAAGGGCGGAGGACGCCCGAACATGAGCAAGCTTAGAATTTCACTGACGAGCACCCGGCTGGCAAACAGGAGGCGCTTGAGCAGCAAACAAGGCAATCATTTTTAATTTCCCTTCTCAGCAGTCCCTTCGCAATTTGCATTAGGCAATAATTTTAAGCATAAACATCATAAGGGTCATAGCAACTATATTAATGAAAAAAAAAATTAAACTAGAAGAATTAAGTGAGGGCCATACTCACACAATCCATTTTGTATCAACACACCCCATTTTAGGGTTTACAACGGTTGATGCAAGTGTTCGGATGAAGATGTTAACGGTGTTGACATATCCTGGCTTTTTCATTGAATGTTGGCCATACCCCAGGGCAAATTTCAGCATATTCTCTTAGTGTGTCATGGCCGGGAACTTTGTCAAATGTACTGTCGTTTACACACGTGGCCGTTGGAAATCTCCATTTCAGAACATATTTTTTGAACAAATGTCTTCCTATCTCCGCAGTATGACATCAATTTCTAAAAATTCATTCATGTGTCATTTTTTCATTCATTTGGAAAATATATCTGCTACAGTGTGCATTGATAAGCACATGAATATAATCATTGGTGACACTTTGTTGGGCCCCAGAATGGGTGGCCCCTACCAAAAACTAAACTGTTAAAAACATAATTTTTTTGTCATAAAGAAAACTGATATCACGGGTTTCTCTGGTGGATTCAAGAACCCCGTGGGGTGGTTTATCAATGCTGAAAATTATTTTGAATTCGGAGGTTTTGACCAGAAAACGCCCTTATAGACAAAGCTAACCCGAGTAAATAAAAAATCCAGTTTTTAAATTATGATTTCATTTATTGTGGGGAAAAAGCTATCCAAACATACTCGGCCTTATGTGAAAAAGTAACTGCCCCCTAAACCTATTTACTGGTTGTGCCACCCTCGGTAACAACAACTGCAATAAATCGTTTGCAATAACTGGCAATGAGTCTCTCACGTCGCTGTGGAGGAATTTTGGCCCACTCTTCTTTGCAGAATTGTTTTGATTCAGCCAAAGTGGAGGGTTTTTGAGCATGAACGGCCTGTTTAAGGTCATGCCACAGCATCTCAATCGGATTAACTCCGGACTTTGACTAGGCCACTCCAAAACCTTGATTTTTTTTTTTTTTTTTTTTTTTAATTTGGCATCTCCAATCCCACCAGAATCTGGAATGCCCAATTGGTGAACTATGTGATTTTGTTTTTTTTAAAGCCATTCAGAGGTGGACTTGGTAGTGTGTTTCGGATCATTGTCCTGCTGCATAACCCAAGTGCGTTTGAGCTTGAGGTCACAAACTGATGGTCAGATATTCTCCTTCAGGATTTTCTGGTGGAGAGCAGAATTCATGGTTCCATTAAAAACGGCAAGTTGTCCAGGTCCTGAAGCAGCAAAGCAGCCCCAGATCATCACACTACCACCACCATGTTTGACTATTGGTATGATGGTCTTTTTATGAAATGCTGTGTTAGTTTTACACCAGATGTAACGGGATGCACACCTTCCTAAAAGGTCAACTTTTGTCTCGTTAGTCCACAGAATATTTTCCCAAAAGTCTTGGGGATCATCAAGATGTTTTTGGCAAATGTGAGACGAGTCTTTTTGTTCTTTTTGGTCAGCAGTGGTTTTCCCCTTGGAATTATACAATGGATGCCATTTTTTCCCAGTCTCTTTCTTTTTGTTGAATCATAAACACTGTCTTTAACTGAGGCAATTGAGGCCTGCAGTTCTTTACATGTTGTTCTGGGTTCTTTTGTGACCACCTGGATGAGTCGTCGATGCGCTGTTGGAGTAATTTTGGTTGGCCTACCACTCTTGGGAAGGTTCACCACTGTTCCAAGTTTTCTCTATTTGTGGATAATGGCTCTCACCATGGTTCGCTGGAGTCTAAAAGCCTTAGAAATTGCTTTGTAACCCTTTCCAGACTGATAGATGTCAATTACTTTGTTTCTCATCTGTTCTTGAATTTCTTTAGATGGTGGCATGATGTGCTGCTTTTTAAGATCTTTTAGCCTACTTCAATTTGCCAGATGAGTTCTATTTAAGTGATTTCTTGATTCAACAGGTCTGGCAGTGATCAGGCCTGGGTGTGGCTAGTGAAATTGAACTCAAAAAATGTGGTTAATCACAGTTAATTCACGATTTAATAGGAAGGGGGCAATTACTTTTTCACATAGGGCCAGGTCGGTTTGGATAGCTTTTTTCCCTAAATAAATGAAATCATTATTTAAAAACTGCATTTCGTATTTACTCGGATTATCTTTGTCTAATAGTAAAATTTGTTTGATGATCTGAAACATTTAAGTGTGAGAAATACGCAAAAAATAAAAAGAAATCAGGACGGGGGCAAATACTTTTTCTCAGCACTGTATGTGTGATAGAATCAAATTTAGATTATGACATGTTTTGAAGGGATTCTAATTATTGTATAATTTAATTTGTGAGAAAAAAATACTGTTGGTCTGTGGATCCTAATTAAGACTATAAAATCTTGAAGATCACATTTATTTTATCTAAGTTGATTTAACAGTGCTTAAATTTTGCGGCGGCTTAAGTTCTTCTTGCAACCTTTTCTCATGGCACCTCTCCACTTGTTATGCCAGTCGGCTATTTGCACACAGCACACCTGCCCTTATATGGTGATGAGAGGTCATTACCTATGCTAATTGAGTCACTGAGTGTAATAGTGGTCTAACTCTAATTTTCCCATTTTTGAGTTAGACCCATATTTCGCAATTTAAAGGTAAAATCTATTCAGGGCATAAGTGGTCTAGATGTCACAGTGATGCATCTTACTATACAGAGATTTTTAGTCATGCTCACTTCTATTAAGACAAAAAGCGTGAGTGCAACAGTGGTCTAACTCTTTGAACCCTTCAAAAGTCAGGGATTTGAAAGATGATCTCAACCTTGTACCACCTGTCCACCACTCATTTTATCTGGGTCTGATCGAAGATGGCCCAAACTTTCATCCAGATGATGACAGTGAAGACAGCTGTGAGGAACAAGTTTAACTGATGGATGACTTTCTCAGTGGTCAGCAGTTTGCGATACAATGTTTCACTTTTGATCTGTATTCTCTTGTTATTTTGTGTATCGAATTCTTAGGATGCCGGAAATTAAAGCTATTATTGAGTTATTAAAATTGAGTTATTAATTTACTTGTCTTAAGTCAGTTATATTTGATAAGACAGCCAGTGCAAGAGTGGTCTAACTTATAAAAAGGGCCTTTTTCAGAAAATTTAGAGAAAGTAACCTCTGAAACATTACTTTTGCGGAAAAAAGTTGTGTTATCTTGAAAAACAACACAGAGTTCATAAACTCTCAGGTTAACAACAGATGGCATACCCTACATGTGTCCTGAATTTAATCCAGGGCTTGAACTTTGGCATAGATTATCTCAAAACTATTAAAAACGGAGTTAGACCACTCTTGTCCTCAGGGGCTCAATTACAAACAATCGGCCACGCACCTCCAGTTTACAATCAAATGGGCTTTATCATTCAGCACATATGGTGAAGAACAGATTTGGATGGCAAGAACGTTTGGTGCATCTGGAGTTGACTTCTCTTATTTTTTTCTCTGAACAAAACAATAAGAGAAAATGTAAGAAAATTTTAAGAGAATGTTGCTGCATGAGGCCCATTGTTTATGCTGGGATTTAAGATCTTGGTCTGAGGCCATGTACAAAATTTTAAGTTAATTGATTGTGTAGGAAGAGATAGAAATTAAAGGTTTACCGCAGAATTCAAAATGGTGGAAAATTTGCACCTACCCAAATGGATGTGGGTAATATAAATTTATTCATCTGGACTCACAGAATCCATGAACAGAAGAATTTTCATTCTACTACATATGGTTTGGAAGGGCCTTGCTCAAGTCAAGCAGCCTACCGCGCGGCTCCCTTGCCGCTCAAAAAAAAAACACACCACATAGTCAATTGTTGACTATTTGACTATCTATACCCTAAGCAATTAGTTTTGTTTAACATTATACAGGAAAGTTCTTAAGCATTAAAATCATACTTCATCATTTCATCAAATAACAATTGTGGATGCTATTTGGGAACCCAATTAAGCCTTAATCAATTCTCAATAACTTATTACAGACAGTTGAAGAACTCAAATTGACACAACGGCTCAAATATCAGAAAAGAAAGTTAATAGTCTTGAACAGGCCTAAGGATAGCATTGTTGCACTTATGATTTCAACAACATTCTAATATACAGTTCAGTTTTTTAAACATCATGTTGATCTATTGCCTAACTGATTTCCTATGTGATTTATAAAATGGCAAGTTGATTCATGTATGCAACTGCTGGAACTATGGCTGTTAGCTCAGGCCCTTAAATCAGGATGCTTGCGTTCCAGCAAAAAGAGTTGTTTTTTTTTGCCTTCCCTCAGGTGGAGGCTGCAGTAAAGGCCGCCCAGAATGCATTCCCTGAGTGGGCTTCCAGAAGCCCTGCCGAGCGGGCCACGGTCCTACACAAACTGGCTGACCTTATAGATGCCCATCTTGAGGAGTTTGCCCAAGCTGAATCCAAAGACCAAGGTAATGCAGACCAATGACCACCCTTAGGGAAGGGGGGTTGAGACCCCTCCCAGCCTCTGTCCATCTCCCCTAAATGTCAGGCTAATTTCCCTATACCTGTTCCTTTGCCAGAATCAGAGTTCTTTTTTCTACTTTATGCCATTTATATTGTTGAGCAATTCAAACAGCTTAATCATTTTAGTGGAGATCTAAGGTCATTGACTTTTTATTAATTTCACCTTGACTGTGATTTTGGGCAAAGGGACTGTTTCCAATCTTTGACTTTAAGGAAAACAGAAATACAGTACAACCTCATCAGAGTTTCTGCAAAAACAAATTTTTCTTGATGGTTAATGTGTCTGCATGGGATTCATTTTCTTGGTCAATAAAAAAAAATTGTTACGTGTAGCGTGATTTTGGTATTTATGTTGTGAAAAAAAAGTGCTCTTCCGGTTGACTCAAGAAAAACAACATTCATAAAAGCAATTACTGAATCTGTTCTCTCATATAGTTACTCCAGAGTGGGGCTTGATATGATATTACATTAGCCTAGATATCATTTGGGACTTTGTGTACCGTGATATTGTTATATGACATGAGTGTCATCTTTTCTGGTTTTAAAAGCTGCATTACAATAAAGGCAATGCAGTTTTCTACACTGTAAAGCCTGTTCTAGCTGTTACCTGCAGCTGCCTGGTGAGGTTGGAAATTAGCACCCACCACCAGCCAAATGCTGGTCATTTTGTGAAGTGGCAGGTAAATTTGCTCAATGTACTTGCCTAAGTGGTGAGTAAACAAAAACTGACACATATAACACAGATATAGCGGTTTTTGCATCTGCAATGCAGATTGTACCTTGCTTCATGTGCATCTAGCTGTGTTCGAAAGTTTTACGTACTTGCCACTGGTATTGTAGCTGCTCCATTTTGCCTAGAAGTACAAATGTAAAAAGTTGCATATTGTAACTGGAAAAATTGGAAACATTCCCGACAGGAGTTGCAGTAACTGAAAATTTCCCGTAATTTAGCTCTTTGACGGCTGTCCCTCATTTTCAGGTTGCCGGTCAGAGGCCAGTAACCTATAGTCTTCACTTTGCGTCTGGCGGCATCGTTGGCGTCATCGGTTTAAAGCCGTATCTCAAAAACTGTCTGATAAATTTTTTTTAAATTTGGGGATGTGATCTAATGCGTCATCAAGTTAATGCCCAAGCAAAAAATTTTTTGATTCAATCATTCGTTTAGATTTGGCGGCCATTTTTATGTCGAAAATGGCCATTTTTGGCACTTAGGTGCAATTTTCTCAAAAACTGTCTGATGAATATTTTTTTTATCGCAGCAATGGAATCAGTATCATGACCTGCTTCAACAGTGTAAACAGCGTTTTGATTGAATCGCTCCTTCATAGCTCCACCTAGGCAACATGTCTGGACTTAGTCATTTTTCGGGGTGTTTTGGCACAAAATGTGCTGTAACTTGCTTATCATTGCATTTATAGTTTGGTTATGCATTAAGCATGTCCAGTATATCGTGGTTGCCGAGCGTTGTCGGTTGGTCGAATTTGACCTTGAGCCGAAAGGTCAAGGTCAAATGGAAAAAATGTGCTGTAACTCTCTTAATATAGCATTTAGAGCTTAGGTATATATGAGGCACCTATTGGGAATCAGGTATGCCGAACATTGTGAGTCAGTTACATTTGACCTTGGGCCTCAACGTCAAGGCCAAATGGCAAAAATGTGCTATAACTTGCTTAATATGATATTTAGAGCTAAGATATGTACGAGGCACCTATAGGGAATCATGTATGCCAAACAATCTCACTCGTTCGAATTTGACCTTGAGCCTCAAGGTGAAGGTCAAATGGCAAAAATGTGTTCTAACAGCTTAACGTGGCATTTAGAGCTTAGGTATGTGTGAGGCACCTATAGGGAATCATGTAAGCCAAACATTCTTGGCAAGTTGAATATGACATTGGGTGTCAAGGTCAAATGGCAAAAATTTGCTATAACTCGCTGAATATGGCAATTAGAGCTCAGGTATGTTTGGGGCACTATAGGAAACCATGTATGCTGAACATTCTTAGGCAGTCAGTCAAATTTGACGTTGGGCCTTAAGGTCAAGGTTATATGACAAAAATAGCCCATAACTTGTTTAGAGCTTAGGTCTGTATTGGGCACTAATAGCAAATCATGTATACTGGTTGTTTTTGACATATTGGATTTGACCTTGGGCAACAAGGTCCAGGTAATGACAAAAACGGCCTAAAAGTCCTTTAATTTTGGCTTTAGATCTTCGGTATGTATTTGATACTAATGATAAATCATGTATGCTGATCAAACACACCATATTGGATTTGACTTTGGTCTTCAAGGTCAAGGTCATGTGACAAAATCAATCTATTTACGTTCTATTTCCTCGTTTAATAATGTCTTTAGACATTAGTATGTATTAGGCACTAACCCATATATACGTTGTAATTAAAATTTTAACAGGCATTGTAACTGCACGGTCAACCTTTTTTCGCGATCAATTGCGGCAATAAAAGCTGGTCAAAATCTATTTTTGGATGTTTGTTCCTATTAGCATCATGGAATAGAAAGAATCATACCGGTTAGACCCATTCGGTGACAGTGTTGGGTAAAAAAAATCATTGTCTGAAAGCAGAGCAAGAACCAGAAGTGAATTGGGAAAATGGCGCACTTCACAAATTGACAGCACACGACAATGAAAGTCCAGGTAAGAAAAAAATCTAATCGGATTTTATTATCTAGACTTCTTAAAGATTATAGTTTTGCTAAATGGCAGAAAAATGACAAAAAAATGTTGCTGTCTGTCAGTCATGAAAAAGTGTGACGGCCCTGTTGAGTTGCCCGATAATGGTAACTAAAAGCCCTTTCTCACTGAGCTGCGTTGGCCTGCAGAAGTGTGCGGATGAAACAGTTCTCTTGTTTCTCAGAGAACCGCGAATTGAATCGCAGTGGTACGGGACCGTTCGCCATCACTGCCGAAATTCGCAAAAAAATTACGTGGGTTAAATTTTTTTGCGGATGTCCAAGCTGGAGCTTTTTAATGCCAGTATCGTGTAGACAACGTGTTGCTTTCGCAAGAATTTGTGTTGGTTTCCTGTTGAATCCGCGGACTGATGCTAGTTACTTTTCCTCTGTTGAGGCTGTAACTGCCGGTAACCTTCAGGGCCCTTGGCTCTCTAGTTACAGATCCAAAGGGGGATATTCAATCATAGCTTGCACTGTAGACATAGAACATAGCGTACAGTATGTCATGTCTGTGTCTGCTGCAACTCAATCAACAATCAGAATAGCAACAACACACGTGTCCCATGTCTATCATGCGAGCTTCAATCATATACTGAGAGGCATTAAAAACGCATAATAAAATATACTGTTTTAAGTAGTGGTAAATGGTTACTTTCGTAGTTGCAAAACACGGTCTCGGGAAACTGTGCTTTTGGTAGTGAGACTTGCCCTCACTGTTATCGTTGCATTGGCAGTCAATTCAGCAGTTCTTATGCATTATCTGACATGGCAGAAGACGTTTTTGGAATGTGTTTTTGTGGCGTCACAGATGACGCACTTTGTTGGGTACAACACCTGACACATCTGGTTATTTTGAGTCATCTCTGCAGTCTGGATACAGTCATTTAATGGAAATTAATGCATCCAGAATCTTTTCTTTGAGCTGGCCATGATTCAACATTCATAATGTTTGATTCTTCTGAAATTCATTTGTTTGTGCCATTTGAAGTGGGAATGATGTGTCCTTGTTTATGTGTGTTTTTATTGGCCCTGATCTTAAACTTTTCATGTGCAAAATGATTTCTCCCAGTGTGACTAACGACCATGATCCAGGGAACTGTGCTGCATTTAGATAATCATAACCAGGTGTTAAACCAAGAAAGGATTTGAACCCAGACACTTGACATTTTGCAATGCTTACTATGCCTGATGGTCATCATGTCAATCAGCGAAAGGAAAAACTATCAGTTTTCAAATTAGAGGATAAAAACCACTGCGTTTTTAATGCCTCTCAGTATATTTCCTTATTTTGCAAAATAACTTGGCGGCGTGCTACCCTGCAGAAGTTGATGAATAAAGAATGGAATTATCTATTTACAGTCCCAGTTAAGGGGGAAGGTCTCATCTTTACCCTAGCAGTGATTGTGCACAAGTAAAGTTACTGCCTTTGATTGCATATGCGGTCTGTCTTCCATATAATATGCAGCCGTTGTCAGCCAGTAAATAATTGGGTGCTGTAACCAAGGTTCATCAGCCTAGAAAGATAATGCAGCCACAATCAGACTCCTAAACTTCTGCAGGTTCAAATATCATGATTGTGTATTTTACAGATTTTTACCTCCGCCAAGGAGGTAATGTTTTTGCCAGCGTTGGTTTGTCTGTCTCTCTATTTGTGTACAAGATAACTCAAGAAGTACTGAATGATTATCTCTGAAATTTTGTTGGTGGGCTGCTATTACATCAGGGATAGACCCTATTGATTTTGACCATGATCGGTCAAACAATATGGCCGCCACGGCAGCCATCTTGAAATCCTATGACACGCGATACTGAACTTCACTCCCAGAGATATCTATCAAATTTTGTGGGTTGACTGGGCTCGCATCAGGGACGGAACCTATCCTCAAATTTCTTATGAGCCATGTTGACTCAGCAAGATTTTGACTGTGCTGCCTTAGCAGAGCTTTGCACTCACTGAGTTTCTTGGTTATATTCATGCGAGTCTGAATTTCCCTGCATGCCAAGCCACAGTAGCATTTGCTTTTATAACAGTTTTACAACTTCCTTCAATCAAGTTTCCTCCCCATGTGTAGTTAAATTTTCATTCTAATATACCTTTACGATTCCCTGCACTGGAGTGCGACGGTATATGTGCAATAAAGTCGCTGCCAAAACTTGTGCTTTTTTTTAAAAAAAAAAAATCCCCCTCTTGTCTGAAACCATTGAAACAATTCCTCGTCATAAAAATTAATCTCTTGGCTGTACACATACGTCTTTTGGAAGTTTCAGACCATTGGTTGTCTGTGTAAACTAAAAGAATTTGAGTTTCATGCTATACTGGAGTGAGGGCTGATAGGCTAAAAAGCTTACTCTTCTGTCATATCAGCAAATAATAGCCTGTGCATGCACTTATTTTGTTCCTAAAGGGCTGCTGTACATTTTAAACCGCTGCAACATGAGCAAAAAAAAAAAAAAAAGCAAATTACAGTGAAATTCACACAAACGTGCAGCTACTACCTCTGTGTCGAAGTGGATTTTGTGACTTTTGTCCATGCTTGCTTATTTTGCGGTGTTATGACCCCAGCAGTCTAGGGAAGTTGGAGCGGGTACGCAACACACAAAAAAAAGGAATAATCAGGAGTAACCTGCAGGAGTGTGGAATGAAAGAAGGGAAGGAACTGCGTCAAAATCGCACAACGATGTGTATTTCACAAGTGATTCTTTAATGGTGGATAATACGCGAGGAGCTGCAGGAATATTTACAGTGCCCGGTGCTATATTTCAAATTAAATACAAACAACATGCACAAGCAGACAACCAAGGCTCAGGACTATGAGTGTTGCCAACTAAAAAAAAACAAAACCAAATGAGTCTAACTAAACGGACAATCCACTGACTACCTACGTACCGAAATCAAATGACAAAAAAACCTAACTAACTACTCTAACTAGCCAAACAAGACGAACAGCGGGCGGCAACCGCTCCTACCCTAGGGTTTCTATACATCTAAAGCACACATACGTGGATATGTATAGGAGCCCCTGTCTACCCTTTCCTTTCCTCAGTGTGGCTGAAAACCAAAATATACATCAAGTAAAAGCAAAAACATCAGGAAGGGGAAAATACACGCACAGCAGAATACGAATATGAAAGTACATACAGAACACGCAAATTATACACAGGCAAACAGCTGGAGATGTGATGTGGCCGACAGGATTTAAAATACTGGGGCGCCTTCTGACTGGTGGGAAGCATAGCAGGGCGTGGCTGGTAAATGATGATTGACTGATGAACGGACGAATGCTGAGGAGGTAGAAGTGATGACACATGAAGGAGGTGGAGACAATACTGCAACAAATCTTGGGGAATAGAGAGAGTTATAAATTAAAAAAACTACTTAAATTTTGTGTATATATAAAGATGTAACATGCAGATTAAAAACTATAACAGTTTTTGGCTGGACCGCTACCATGGTCAGACCATTGATATCAACATATATTGACAAATTTAAACAGTGCTTTACAATTGAACCTATGGGATTGCAATTTCAGGCTGAGGGTTGTTATGACGCACAATTTTAAATAATTAGAGTGTAAACAAAAGTTCAATCACAAGACATAGGACGCCCAAGCAATTGAATTCAGCTAATTGTAACCATTGGTCCTCTAATAAAATGCCCATCATGTGTTTCTATTTGCTGTCTGCAAAGATTTTGCATCACATAGCTTACCATCATGTCTGAGTGTTCTCAAGAAACAAGAAATGCCCTTCACGATCAGGAAGACGTCCAAGATGGCTGAAGGAAGTGGGTGGCGGCAGTGCCTGCTTCTCCTGACTTTTCAAGCTTTTCCAGTTGATTACTCCACTCACCCCTGGAAGACTTAGGAATTCCTATTAACTTATTCCTTTAGAGTTACTGGTCCTACTTGCCTCTTTCACTAATGCCAGCACAATTCCTTTTGCTATCATGATGGAATCTGAAGATGAAAACAGTCCAGCAGTTCCCCTTGTGGAGAGCATTCCTGCAGTTTCGTGTCTGGGTTCTGGAGGAGGAAGAAAGAGACTGGCAAAATCTTCCTCACCAAGTCGCAGCTGTTCATCGGAAGCTTGGAAAGATGATCCTGAATCCCCTAGCCTCCTTCTGCCGTCCAAACCCTAGTCAAAACCATGGGAAGCATTGAAAAGCAGTCGACTGCGGAAGCTTCAGCTATTCAGCCAGCTCGTTCCATCGCACCAGAATTGGAACTCCGTGCCAGTGCTTCCAATGTATCTTCCAATTTTTCAATGGCTTCCTTCTAAAATTCTTACTACAAAGGACTTTAATCAGGTCTTTTTTCTATTGCTGTTTTCCAGATGGACAGACAAGAAGGCTACTTGTCTGTGGAGATATTTTCATACCGTTGAAAGTAGAGGTCACTAAGAATCAGTGAGTTTGTGGTGGCTTTGCAGTTTATCACATTATTTGTTCAGCTTATCTCGAGCAAGAATGGGACATATCTCTTATTTGCTACTCGCAGCTACAGTCACCCCAAAAATTATTTGTACACTTAGAAAAAGTTGAAGAACTAAGAAAATGATAGACTAGGGACAAATAATCATGAATTGTACACACCAGTCACTTTTTTCATTATTTGGTAATAAAATTGAAATACACACATTAACCCTTTAGTTCCGGTATTTCATCAGGTTATTTTACCAACCCAAGAATTATTTGTACACAGTAAGAACTGAGATTTCGTGGCAATATTCAGCACTTTCCAACAGGACAATGATCCAAAGGACACATCCAAGCAAGGACTCAAGAAGAAGAGCGCATCGATTTCCTGGACTGATCACCTCAAGCCCAAACCTAAACCTGATTGAACACCTTTGGGATGAAACTGAGCGACAGCATAAGGATGCCACACCATCAAACAATAAACAGCTCAAGGCTCCGCAGTAGCGAGTGTGGAATGGAATAGTGCAGGATGTTTGGCCTAAACTTGTTGACGGTATGCCAAGGAGACAACAAGCAGTGATCGCAGCATAAGGGAGGCCAACAAAGTATCGAAAATTGCCACAAAGTCTCAGGGCCTGATTTACAAAGATCCCAAATAAAGAGCGCTAAATTGCGTGCACACGCTTATAGATTGCGCGTGTTGTTGGTTTGCGTGTTGTGGGTGATCTACTTAGATTGTCTGCGCAAATGACAACAGGTGCAAAAGTGGTCGAGACCGCCCTATTTAAATGAGGACTTTGCATGAGTCAATGGTTTTCGCCATGGAGAGTGTGAGAGAGGAGACTGACCGCATGGAGAATGCGAGAGAGCCGACTGAACGCAAGCGCAAAATTAAATTTGAAGCCATGGAATTGGAGGTGTTAGTGGAAGAGGCGAATTAACATATTTTGGAGTTACAGCAAAGAAATCTTAACATAACCAGGAGAAACGCAATATGGGAGGCTATCTGTGACAAGGTCAATGCTGTGGGGAAAACAAGAAGAACACCAGATGAAATCAAGAAAAGATGGCAAGACATAAGAAGAAGAACAAAGGAAAAAATTGCTTATAATAAAATCTTGGCAAATAAAACAGGTGGGGGACCGGCGGAGGAGAACCCTCTGTCTCCAAGTGAGCAACAGGTGCAGCTGACGTTCTGCGATGAGAAGATAACTGGAATACAAGGATATGACACCCTTGAACCACAAACTGCAGACCGAGGTAGGCCCATACTAGTACAAACACGCATTTCTCTTATTGGATAGCCTATATTTAATTTATTCAGATATGTACCAAATAAAAAATGAATGTGCGTCATTTGTGAACGTTTAGTTGAACGTGCACTGAAAAAGCGTGATGTCATGATCTACAAAAAATATTTTTGCTTATGCATTTCCCAGAGGATTTTATTTTCCAGCAGGGGTGCAGAATAGGGATTAATATTTTTCCCGAAAATGAGACATTTTCTATCCCCGGAAAAAAGCACATTTTCAAGAGAATCCCGGGAAATTAACTTGTTTCTAAGGTATAATTTTGGCTACCGTTATATAACACTGGTCATAGTTCAGGAAACACTATACTTCACAAAGAGACATGTGGGTCCCAAACATGACTGATTTAATGTATTATCTGGTGGTATATATAATTATTGAGGCACAAAAACATAATTTCAACATACATCAATATTATAACAATATAAACTGTACAAGCCGCGTGCAGCTTGACGTTCGCTGCAGATGAGAGGGTGAAAACACCTGATCTGTCGCTGTCTGACTGAACAGCCTCATGGAAATTATAATTTACAATTCTTCATATTATAAACTAACGGAATTTGTTAAGGCAAGTAGTTTGCTGCTTTCGAAGTCATGGTTTTGAGCTCAGATAGATTCTATAATCTGCTCGCATTCAGATGCTGCGAGTGCATCTGCAGGAGGCCGGCACGGTACGTGCCGCTGTGTCAAACTGTCGGCTGAATAAAGTCAGCGATCACTTGAAGTTAAAAGGCAAAGCTATAAAATGCATCCACTCACTGGGTGTGAGGTTTCAGATGGATTCTTCAGGAGATTTTTCTTTATTCAGTGAGAGCCCCATGCATTTCACCAAAGCCAGCTGCATCTCTGTCTGAAGCGTTTTGCATACAGTATTGTTGGTAAATTAATAAAAAACCAAGAACATTGTCCCGATGAAGAAGCAGACTCCGATGTTCGTAGCAAAAGCAGGAAAAAGTTTATCACACAGCCGGCCGTGGGAACATCAGCATGATGCAGAGTTCAAAAATTCCTTAATTTCATAAGAAACTTTATACATGTTGAAGTACAGACATTTGCATATGATTTCTTTAATGTTATCAGAAGTTGTTAGTGATTGGTCCTGGGGTTTACACATTGATAAAAAGGGATACTCTATAATTGGGCCTCTCCAGAAGCTCTCAACTTAATTGGTTCAATAGACTCCCAACTCTCGGAAGTGAGCTCCATATGTGGGCATACGGAACCTCCAACTAAAAGGTGCTAGTGTGTATTGTGTCCTGTCGGAACTGAAGACAAACAGAGATCCCAGCAGCAATTGGTAAATTGGTGATATGCCCTGTCGGACCAGACGGCTTCTCTTTATCTCCTAATACACATTCATCACCCATTGATCAAACCATCTGGCTCACCTCATATTACTAACACCCAAAAATCCGATTTCCCAACAGTATGAATACATTGTTCTTGTAGTTTTGAGCTTTCACCTGGAGTTTTGTCTGAGATTTTAAATGTTGACGCGAGCAGAAAACATTTGGTTTCTCCATTGCCTTTCATTGTACCTACGCCTCCTCCTCGCAACAATAACCACAGCCATTTGTGCGTACAGTTAAGCCCTGGCTTTCAAACGTGCTAAATATAGACGCAAAACAGCCACTGCAATCAGTTTTAGGTTTGGTAAATCACATTGCGTGCACTAAATTAAAGGGGACCAATTATGCTGATCCTTCTTTTAATACATATCAGTAATGTTATAATGTTGGAGTTCCATACTCAACCTCTGTAAAGTTTCTAAACATAAGATACAGGGGTTTTGCCGTAATCCTAGAATGTGATTTTGTGAACATGATTTCCTCTCTGAACAGGTCGTCCCGAGATCTTCACGAGATCTGGGCAAAACCTGACGTCAGGTTGTGCCGTCCAATTAATACAGACCTAGCCAGAGCCAATCACAGCGCTGGACCTGCCCACCCCGGAAACTATTCTAGCAGGCACAAACAACCGCGGATCATATTATGCCTTAGTAGCGTCTACACTTCTGGAAATACAAAAGAAGAACCGCACATCATTTGAGGTGCAGTTTTGTTCGTATCTCTCCCAAAGCAGCTTGTCCAGTTATTTTTGGACACAAAGAAAAGCACAACTAGTTTCTCTACTTCTGGAAATACAAAAGAAGAACCGCAGATCATTCGAGGTGCAGTTTTGTCAGTATCTCTCCCAAAGCTGCTCGTCCGTTTATTTTTGGACACGAGGAAAAGCACAACTAGTTTCTCTACTTCTGGAAATACAAAAGAAGAACAGCAGATCATTTGAGGCGCAGTTTTGTCAGTATCTCTCCCAAAGCTCCTCATCCGTTTATTTTTGGACGCGAAGAAAAGCCCAACTATATTTTCTTCCAAAAGACGATGCCACCAGAAATCAGTAGGTAGCTTTTTCGTTTGCTGGCAGGAAACGGCCACAGCCAAAGGGAACGTAAGTTGTTTGTGCTCAGCATTTCACCAAAGACAGCTTTGTCAATAAAGGATAATTTGACGCTGGATAAGCGTTTCAGCTGCTTCTCAAACCTGAAGAAGTTGCATTGATCAAGCGCTCGGAGCCACAAGCTGCAAGTAACGATACAACAGCAAATAATGTAAGTGAAGCTAACGTGTTACGGGTGGCTAGCAGGACCGCTAACAACAGTTGGCACTAACAACTGGCCTCAAACGCAGGCTTTGTAAAATATCTGAAGATAAAGCCTGGATCGGTAGCAACTGTCCGTGACTCACAGACGCCGAAGCTGTAAGTTGCTTTACGGCATAAGCCTACCTAACGTGATAGCCTGTTGAATGTGGCTGTAGCACTGCGGCTAACGTAGCCAAGTTACTGTTGCTAATGTTTGTGTCCTAAATAGGCAGGAGTAATATCAGGGGACATTCAACAGAAGGTGTGTGAACATAAACCTCATTTGAACTTTTTATACTTGTTTGCAATTTGGTTGCTTGGGACAACTGTTCACGGTAACAGAACTTGCTGTCTGTAAAACCAGTATCGCAGGGTAACGTTTGTGTCTGTTGTTATGACCGCTTGGTTACTAGCTACTGCATGTTAGTTTGCGTGCTGTGCTACTTAAAAATGCTCCTGGATAACTTATATGCAGTAATTCTGATCGGTATGCTTGTGTTACTTCGGTAAGCATCAATGTGGCATTTTCATCATAACGTTGCCTGATTGTAGTCACTACAGTTGAAGCTAACAGGAGAGGTGCTGTAAAAGGCTGCAGTTAGACCAGACGTAGGTTTTGCAGAGCTTGGGGTGCGTGCTTGGGTGGTCGTGAAACGATTGCTCTACTTATCCATGACCGGGGTCAGCCGGTCATGCACTGCACCAATATCTGGGCAAGCTCTCTGATGCTATCGCGGTGAAAGCAATCGCGAAACGCACAAGCTATAACGTGTCTGGTACAACAAACGATTTCTCTGGAGCATTGCCCTGACATAATTTCATCCCCCTTTAGAAATTGTTATGGCTAATAAAAAGCCGAAAAGGGCGGAGATTGAATAAGAAATTCTTTCCTGCAGAAGTTATCCATTCGCTAGCTCCACATAAGAAACTGTTCATGCTAATGGAACTTACGGTCTGTAAACCTGTATTATGTTCATAACATAACCGGAGCTCTCTCTAGCTGTCGCTTGCTATCCATAAATCGCCCATTTTCCGCGAGCGAACGCTGGTCATTCCGACGCAATAAGTAAACCATTACCACGGGCAATTTCCGAAAAGACCATTCAGCCTGGAGCTTTCGCCCCTCTGTCATATACCAGCGCAGAAGCTGTTTGTTACTCCACGCTAAGGGCACACCACAGTTATGCACACGGAGCAGCAGGTCCTTATAGTACACACCTAAGCAGTCCATAAGTTGTTGGTGTACTTTTTGCTGTTCCTCACTGTCCATGTTTCCCTCTAAACTCAGACCCACCGAATTTCTACGGTCTCCGGTCTACACTTGGGTATGTCGACCCATTCTACAAATGTGTCTGTATGGGGTGGATTCTAGCTTTCCCTCAATCCTAGCTTTAGAGTGGAAACACCGGTATACTCACCATGCCGTAGGTAGATAGCAAATTCGAGCTTGAGCTGCCAGACTTTCGCACTGCGGCCTCCACTTTCGCCGCTGCGTTTATTAGAACAAGTTAATTTCATTAGATCTATACACATGTACAGCGTTTGATTGTGGAATTTCCCTGCCGATTCCTTGGCTCAGATGGCAGACGCGTCTCACGTTTCACAGTAGGGAGGCGGGCCCGGAAAACTGTGTTCTGCCGCGTCCCGCCCAGCTCCGCTCTCCACAGAGCTGGCCAATCAGAAGAAAGTGGGCACACGGGGAGGGGGGGCCACAGCGGAAGACAAATGAGGCGTATCAGGCAGAAACTACAATGGACTACAAATGGGGTTTTTTGAGGATGGCAGTATGAGCTAAATAAGAACCCTTTTTTGGACTTTGAACAATCAGGAGTACTCTATGGGAGTCCGAGATCAAAATATAAACTTGGAAATGTAGCATAATAGGTCCCCTTTAATCTACTTGCATCTACTCCTCCCAATATTTTGCACGTTCTGGCAGACACGCCTATACTGCATATTTATTGAAGGCAAATGCACTAAATGGATTGCCTGGTTATTTTGCCCGTTTGACAGACACAATCCTCGGTGCTCCCAGTTAGTAGATCAGCTTCAACATGTGTTTGCGCGTGCTGTCAAGTTTGCGCACGTTTTTACACACGCAAACCTTTAGCAAATCAGGCCCTTAGTGCTTAATACAGTGGTTCTCAAACTCGGTCCTGGTGCCCCACTGTGTATGCTGGCTTTTGTTCCGACCACAAGTGCAATCTTGGGATTTTAACAAGCTGTTGATTTGCCTTAATTTGGTGCATTTATGTTTAGAGCAGTTATTTGTCCTCTTAAGCCTCATTTGACAAATCTGCACATGCCATGATGAATCAAAATTTCATATCCACAATGAGATATTAGAAGCCAGTATAAATAACTGCAGAGGGAAACAACTTGACCGAACCCCTAATCAACGTGAAAAATCAATAGGTTCCTCGTTGATGAAACTGTCAACACATGGTTGCAAAAACCAACAATTTATTTAGCAAACAGTAAAGTCACACCTCTTTCGTTTCATGTTTAGTTTATTAAGTTCAGGCGAATTATTTTGAAAGAATTCAAAACACCTGTGTTCAGCAACCCAATCTGGAGCTTCCTGATTTTGCCAGAGTATAATTACTGTATGATCTGTTTAGAGATGTTTTTACCTGAAAATCCTCACAATATTGAAAAATAAGCATAACATGTTTGAGGGTTTTTATTCTTCATGGCACAGTGGATATGTCCATAAAAATGCGGCTAAAGTTGGTAAATAACTGCTCTAAATATGGATTGCAGCTAATTAAGACAAATACACACCTTGTTAAAATCCTAAGATAGCAATTGTGGTTGGAAGAAAAACCAGCATACACAGTGGGGCACCAGGAATGAGATTGAGAACCACTGGCTTAATGTGTGCAAATAATTCTTGGGTTGTTGAAAGAACCTAAGAAGGTACCAGGGCCCGTATTCACAAAGCATTTTATCTTACCGCTAGGAGTACTCCTAAGTCACGCTAAAACATTTTATGTAGGAGTAAAATCTTAAAAGTTATTCACAAAGCCGCTGAGAGCAACTTTTAGTTAAGAAAACTGGTAACTCCTAGACTAGGAGTAGCTCTGAGATAGGTGGGAGTAAATCTCCGTTGCTATGGATGACGTCAGTTCTCATGCACAAGTCTTGGGACAATGAGCATGGTGAATGGTTGTTTGGTGACAGGGCGGCCCATTGAAAAAATATCCCACATAAAAGCCATGGAGGAAAAAATGAGGAAATAGTCCAAGCGGCTGGTTTGTCCCATAAAATAATAACATGTTGAGCACTCCTGAAAATGCACTATGCGCAGTCCCCACATATCATGCTCTAGGCAAATAAACATACATAGGAAAGAGATAGTTGTAAAAACGCCAAGCATAAAACGAGTCAATAATAAAACGCATCATTTGCCCCAATAATTAGCAACTTATTACCCAATGAGAATATGTTGCGATCATTTAAATGTCGGGCTGTTCAAGTTTGTTTGCCCTAAACTGTCATGGATGAAAGTTCATAAAGGACGCGAAAGCCCAACTGGAGCCACGACCAGTTACTGCTGCTGGCCCAGTTGGTGCTGGAGCGAAAGCATGTAATCAAAGGGAAATTTGGCTCAGGGGTGAACAGCAAATCCAAGCGGGATGCGTCGGATAATATCAGCCTACAGATCAATCTCGGTGTCTCGGACGGCAGACGACTGCAAGAAGCGGTGGTATGGGCTGCAATAGCAGGGGAGCCCCGAGATTGCAGCCTATAAACGGGCTATCGTTCAAACAGGAAAGCATATTAAGCTTGGTTTGTAATTTATAGCCTACAATTTAAATATGCATACAAAATATGACATAGACTGGTATTATTATGATGATCTATTAAATGTAACCCTCGCTCAGTAGCCTCATAAAATAATTCATACATAGCAGGAGGAGGTACAGCACCAAAGCCACTGTCCCCGAGCAATGAATTCAAGTTTGATTTTGTGTTGTTGGCGAATGTCCATTTAAAACTGGATAAACTGATAAACCGGATGATATGAGGTTCACAGAGCGCATTGATTGTTTGTTGAATTGAGCGACTGACAGATGATTGTGAAATCCCTAAATTGTTCGCGTTGCAAAGTTGCATTTTTCCGGTGGCTAAGTAACGAAGTGTTGTCAAACATTTTATTTCGGGGCTTATTGGGTTGTTCCTCATGGTTGGAGACGTAATTCTCTCCCTCACCAAGTCAACAACAAATAAAATCCCTTCACAGTCGATCTGCTATCTTTTCAACAGCTGCGCATCATTCAGAACTTCCAAGTCATTCCGTCTTTCAACAGCAGCAGCCGTTTTCCGATTCTTCGTGAATAGGTTTTAGCGAGTTAGGAGTCCTCTTGACTACTTTTAAGCTCTCCCAGACTTAGGAGCTACTTTTAGGCCTAAAATGCTTTGTGAATAACACATAGGAAAAATAATTAGGAGTCCTCAATTTACGACTGACACGGCCATTTTTTTTTTGGAGTTTCTCCTAAATCCGGCAGTTAGGACCTACTTTTAGCGCTAAGATGCTTTGTGAATACAGGCCCAGAACTAAAGGGTTAATTTTTGTATTTCAATTTTGTTACCAAATAATGAAGGATGTGACTGGAGTATATGAATAATGATTCTTTGTATTCCTAGTCTATCATTTTCTTAATTCTTCAACTTTTTCTAAGTGTACAAATATTTTTTGGGGTGACTGTAAATTATGGTAGAGGATTATTCAATGAATATCATAAATCATTCTTTGCTAAAGCTGCTTTTCATATCTCTCACTTTAACGTACACATTGATTGGTCTTGCCATGGGATATCTTCATTTAGGAGGTCATGGAGTTAAATTATGGCCGCCTTCCCTTCATATTGCAGCGCACCTGCAAGATTTCCTTTTGTGTCGAAGGGATTTCCCTTCCAAATATCCAAGTGTCATGCTTACTGCATGAAAACACATCATCCAGGCAGGCGCTGCACACTGGCTGTGGAGAGATGAGATTACCCCATAATGACGGTAAAGTGCTTTGAGTATCTATGCGAAGGAGCTATATATATATATATATATACAATGTTCATACATTCATAAAACACGCTGTCGAGGAATTGGATGTTCCCTGGTCTGATGGAAACAATTGGCCCGATTACTTCCTTGGAGTTCCTGGGTGTAAGTTTAAAATTGTTTCATCTAAGCTTTGCGTCCTTCAGAAAAGGTAAGTTGTATTAAGCCCTCTGCGCAGATAAAGACGCCAGCAGGCAGCTGCTCTATTCATGCATGCAGTTACACTATTCTGTCACTAGCTGGCACACCTGGATCAGTGATTAAATATTCACTAGCAAGCAGGCTCAAACTCAGTTTAGAATATGAACGAGTTCTGTCCCATCCCTATTTCCCAGGAGTAGCATGAATGAACCTCCTCAGCTAAGCCTGATGTGCAAACTGCTCAATATACTCGGCCATAGTAACTATCCTGCGGTTAAAAAAAAAAAAAAAAAAAAGATCTGTTGCAACATAAAAAATCATTGTCCTTTGTAGCAACCACTTCAGCTATAGTGAGCCAATGGTATCTCAATAACAACCCCAATTCCGAAATAGTTGGGATGAAGTGTAAATTGTGAATAAAATCAAAATGCAATGACTTTCAGATCACGTTATTTACAATAGACCATAGATAACATTTCAAATGTTTAAACTGAGACATTTTACATTTTTATCCACAAAATGAGCTTGTTTCACATTTTCTGGCTGCAACAGGTCTCAAAAAAGTTGGGACACAGGCAAAAAAGGGCTGAAAAAGCAATTAAAATATAAGGGAATCAGCTTAAAGAACATTTATTAAGTAATTAAGTTAACTGGCATCAGGTGTGTAACATGATTGGCTATGAAAGGGATGTCTCAGAGAGGCTGAGTCTCTCAGAAGTAAAGATGGCCAGATGCTCTCCAACCTGTCAAGGCTTGCATAAAAAAATTGTGGAATACTTTAAAAACAATGTACCTCAATGTCAAATTGCAATGGCTTTGAAGGTCTCATCATCGACAGTGCATAACATCATCAAAAGATTCAGAGAAACTGGAAAAATCTCTGTGCGTAAGTGACAAGGCCGAAGGCCTTTACTGGATGCCTGTGATCTTCGGGCCCTCAGACGCCACTGCATCGCTCACTGGCATGATTCTGTCATTGACATTACTAAATGGGCCCAGGAATACTTCAAGAAACCACTGTCTGTAAACACAGTCCGCCTTGCCATCCACAGATGCCACCTAAAGCTCTATCATGCAAAAAGGAATCCATTGTTGAGCATGATCCAGAAGCGCCGGCGTGTTCTGTGGACCAAGGCTCATTTAAAATGGACTGTAGCAAAGTGGCAAAGTGCCTGTGGTCAGACGAGTCCAAATTTGACATTCTTGTTGGAAATCATGACCGTCGGTGTCCTCCGGGCTAAAGAGGAAAAAAGACAAGCCCTCCTTTTATCAGCATTCAGTTCAAAAGCCAGCATCTCTGATGGTATGGAGAAGCATTAGTGCATATGGTGTGGGACACTTGTATGTTTTAAAAAGCACCATGAATGCTGAAAGGTATATAAAGGTTTTAGAGCAACATGTGCTTCCCTCCAGACGACATCTATTCCAGGGAAGGCCTTGTGTATTTCAGCAGGACAATGCAAAACCACATACTGCAGCTATTACAACAGCATGGCTTCGAGTAGAAGAGTCTGTGTGCTGAACTGGCCTGCCTGCAGTCCTGATCTTTCACCGATTGAGAACATTTGGCGCATAATTAAACTGAAAAGTCCGTCAAAGGAGGCTCAAAACTCTCCAGCAGCTGGAAGCCTGTATTGAACAAGAGTGGGATCAAATTCCAATGGCTAAACTCAAGAAACTTGTCTCCTCAATGCCTAGACGCCTCCACTCTGTCTTAAAAAGAAGAGGGGATGCTACCCCATGGTAAACAGGCCCCTGTCCCAACTTTCTTGAGACCTGTAGCAGCCATCAAATTTGAAATGAGCTTATTTTGTGGATAAAATTGTAACATTTCTCAGTTTTAACATTTGCTATGTTATCTCTGTTCTATTGTGAATAAACTGGCTGGTGTGATTTGAAAGTCATTGCGTTTTGATTTTATTCACAATTTACACTTTGTCCCAACTATTTTGGAATTTGGGTTGTATAAAATAATGTAAAGGGTTCTGCAGAACAGGCATGTGTGGCACAATGCAACAGTATTATTGTGCCATTGTATGCTTTCTAAGGTCCAGTTTACAGACGCGTCTTTGTCATTAATCATTGATTACTAGATGTTCATATTGCTCTTGGTAGCCACTTTTTATATGGCTCCATGTTTTTCATTTCATTTTTATTCTTCTTGAATTTATTTAATTAAATTGTTACGTGATATGGGATGCTTTCAAAGTACCAGTTTACAGATGCGTCACTTTTATTGATATATTTACGACAATATGTTAATTTGCTTTTTCCAGTGAAAAGCCATGGGTTTTAAAGGCACCTGAAAAGGCAAGAAGTTTTTTTACAAAATATTTAAATATTTTTTAATTGAATTGCCTTGCTCATTAACACATAATTTGCAACATACAGTATAAGCCTTATTTAGAGCACATACATAAACAGATTAGATTTGCTTATGTTATTATGAGTTTATGTGTTTAGTTTTAATCACAGAACATAAGATATAAGTTTAGTGTGCTTTCTTGAGGGGGTGTTGACCATCATGCGCTCCTCCACTTCCAAAAATAGCACTACAACACTGGGACTCACAGTGGATATGCATGCTGCTTGCTGATGAGTCTTGTTGGTGGAATTCAGTCAAAAATTCCTTATTATTGCTTATTTGGTTATTCATTGTTTATCCTTTCTTGCTCTTGATTTACTTATTCAATCAGTCATTAAGTGTTTATCCTTGCTTGTTCTCGAGTGGCCAAGGTGACCTAGGCCATGCGTGATTGCAATTTTTATAATCTAGCTTGTTCCTATGTAGAAGCGTCATGAAGTGTGTTTACTGAGACAGTGTGTTCCTTCTGAAGCCTGGAGTGTTCTAGATAAGACCCAAGGAAACGTAAATTTCTGCAGGGGGAGAAACTTTTTAGGATTACTGGAGCCAGACTTACATGGGATGCGCACGCACGCAGCTGACTTAGAGGGCGTACATCATAACGTTCTGCTTTTACATATATCCAAAGCAAAGGAGGAATTCCTTTGTCTTTGTTCTGCTGATGTAACTTGGACCCTACGTGCGCATGTAGTAAAGACTATTATTAGGGGTTCAAGCCCGTAGGGCTGAAACCCTATTGTTTTTGTGCTGGTTTCTTCTTCTTATTATTATTATTATTATTATTATTATTTCTTTTCTTCTTCAGAAATGTTTTCACAAATTCCCGTGAGATGGTAAATGTTAGAGAGAGAAATTTTGTACCTTGGTTGGAAGTTGTGTGTAAATGCTGACCAAGGCATTTTTAACTCAATCGGCCTGATGGTGGCGCTATAATTCAAGAAAAACAGGTTTTCACTTTAAAGGTCATAACTCCTACGCTGTACGTTTGATTTACACGAAACTTGGTACAGACATTCCTTGGTCCAATCTCTACAACTTTCCCATAAGGACCTCTGAGATCCGCCATATTTGATTTGCCGGAATTTTGAATTTTTTGAAAAACACATTTTTGAAATCTCCTCCTAGGCCATAGGTCCGATTCCTTTGAAATTTGCTGTGGATCATCAGTGGACCAAGCTTATCAAAGATTGCATAAAGCTTGTTGAAATCTCATTTCGTTTCCAAGATATTGACCAATGAACTTCAGCAGGGGCGTGGCTTAGCACATAAATGGACAAAATTCAACAACCATTGGGCCAATCATCATAGAACTTGCAGAATATGTCCATATAAGTACCAGAAATATACCTTGACAGTTTCATGGAAATCGGCCCATAGGGGGCGCTATAACACAAATCAGACTATAAATCAGCAATTGTTTGTCATATTGCCATAAAACTCACAGGATATATTCATATGAGTACCTGAAATATACCCAGAAAATTTCATTCAAATTGACTGATAGGGAGCGCTATAACTGCAAAACAAAGCAGCATGGTATAACCCAAATCAGACTATAAATCTGCAATTGTTTGTCCTATAGCCATAAAACTCACAGGATATATTCATATAAGTACTCAAAACATACTCTGAAAATTTAATTCAAATTGACTGATAGGGGGCGCTATAAATGCAAAACAAAGCAGCGTTTTATAACACAAATCAGACTATAAATCAGCAATTGTTTGTCCTATAGCCATAAAACTCACAGGATATATTCATATAAGTACTCAAAACATACTCTGAAAATTTCATTCAATTTGTCCGATAGGGGGCGCTATAAATGCAAAACAAAGCAACGTGGTATAACACAAATCAGACTATAAATCATAAATAGTTTTTCCAATCATTACAAAACTCACAGGATATGTACACATAAGAACCTGGAACATAGCCTGAAAGTTTCAATCAAATCGACCAGTAGGGGTTGCCATAAATGCACAAAATAGCCTAACATAACACAAATCAGACTATACATCATAAGTTGTTGGTCCAATCATTACACTGGCAAAATAGGTCCACATAAATACCTGCAACACTCTCTTAAAGTGGTTTTTGTCCCTCGCCGCCATGATAGCGAGCAGAGCGGGGGACATAGTATTCAGCTCCGTCCGGCTGTCCGTCATGTCCCGTTTGTTCTGAACGCGATATCTCAAGAACATTTTGACCGATTCCATTCATCTTTGGTGTTATGGTATATTGGTGTGATACGCCGACCCCAGTAGATTTGCGTGACCTTGGCATTATTCTCAAGGTCATTAGGATCATTTGACCACTTACAAATCCCTTGTCAACATGATATCTCAAGAACGGTTCGACCGATTCCATTCATCTTTGGTGTCAAGGTGTATTAGGGGCGGGGGACATAGTATTCAGCTCCATCCGTCCGCCCGTCCGTCCGTCTGTCCGTCCCATCCTGTTTGTTGTGAATGTAATATCTCAAGAACGGTTTGATCAATTCCATTCGTCTTTGGTGTCAAGGTGTATTAGGAGCAGGGGACATGGTAGTCAGCTCCGTCCGTCCGTTATGTCCCGTTTGTTGTGAACGCGATATCTCAAGAACGGTTTGACTGATTCCATTCATCTTTGGTGTCAAGGTGTATTAGGGGAGTGCTCACAGCCCACTCGATTTACGTGACCTTGCCATTATTCTCAAGGTCATGACGACCATTTGACCACTTACAAATTCCTTGTCAACATAATATCTCAAGAACGGTTCGACCGATTCCATTCATCTTTGGCGTCAAGGTGTGTTAGGCGCAGGGGACATAGTATTCAACTCCGTCCGTCCGTCCATCCATCTGTCAAGTCCTGTTTGTTGTGAATGTGATATCTCAAGAACAGTTTGACCGATTCCATTCGTCTTTGATGTCAAAGTGTAATAGGGGTGGGGGACATAGTATTCAGCTCCGTCCGTCCGTCCATCCGTCCGTCATGTCCCGTTTGTTGTGAACGCGATATCCCAAGAACGGTTTTACCGATTCCATTCATCTTTGGTGTCGAGGTGTATTAGGGGCGGGGGATATGGAATTCAGCTCCATCTGTCCGTCCGTCCGTCCATCCCAACCCCTTTGTTGTGAACGCGATATCTCTAGAACGGTTTGACCGATTCCATTCATCTTTGGGGTCAAGGTGTATTAGGGCCGGGGGACATAGTATTCAGCTTTATCAGTTCATCCGTCCGGCCGTCCGTCCTTCACATCCCGTTTGTTGTGACCGCGAAATCTCGAGAACGCTTTGACCGATTTTATTCATCTTTGGCTTCAATGTGTAATTTTGTGATACGCCAACCCCAGTTGATTTCCGTCACCTGGTGGGGGATATGGCCACGTTTAGTGGCAAAAATTGTTAATTAAGCTGTTAAAGCTTTCAACTACTAATGGTCTTTCGTGGCTTGAACCCTGGAATTTATTTATTATTACTCTCTTGTCTCTGAGCGTTTTCTTTCAGGAATACAATTTAAAATTCCCACAACAATCTACTGTTGAAATTAATTATGTTTATAATGGACCATTGTGTTCTGCAGGCCAAAGAAAAGGACCTTCCCAGTTGTTACCAAATGTATCTGAAGGGCATACTGTATTTGCACTTTTAAGCAATGTATACTGTCCTGTAGATTTTTTTTTTCTTCAGATATGTCCCAGTTTATTTCAATAAGACAATGCCAAGCCACATTCTGTGTGTGTTGGAATAACTTAGTTCTGTAGTTTGGGAGTATGGTGCTTGGCTGACTTTCCTGCAGTCCAAACATGTCTCCCATTGAAAGAGTGTGGTTCATTAGAGTCTGACTATGAGGGCCCTGGCCATTTTAGCAGCTGAAGACTTGGATCTAGGAAGAATATGGGGAAAAATCAGCCTGCAAAACTACAGCAAATAGTGTCCTCAGCTCTGAAATTACTCAATACTTTTAAAGGGAAAGATTTTTGGATCATGTTGCAGGAATCAATTTTATGGAGTTTATACTTCCAAAAATGTTTTTAATGTAAAATACTGAATGTCTTTGCTCTCTTTTTAGTTTAATAGTGGTCAGGAGTGATTTACTTACTTGCTTGATTTACTCACTGCTTTTTTTCATTTGCATTTTCAATACCATCCAACTTTTTTTGGAAATGAGGTGTATATAGTAATGTTGGATGCTGAGCTCCCTTGAGTGAAATCCATTCAAACTAAAAGCCACAACAGGCACGTTTACACTTGGTTTTAACATGCATTTTGGGTGATCGGATCACAAGTGGTTAGGCGAGACACATTGCGTTTACACTTGGTGTTAAGCTGACCACTTGGTATCGGATTTCTTTGCTTACTATGCAGCTTCTGCTAAAACCTGGGGAGCAGTTAATACGTCATGTAACCACAATAGCTGCTGTTCCCACCTGATGAAGCCGAGATTTTGACAGGCCCGCAACCTAAATTGATGACATTTTTCCAATTGGGTCCTCAATGGGGACACATCAGGACGGATTAGCATTTACACTACCAAACGTGTGGTAAGACGCGTCCCAGACGCCACAAGTGGTTTGATCACAAGTGATCAATGTGTCTTGTAGCCCGTTTAGTTATTTAGTGCAGACCACTTGTGATCTGATTACCCAAATCGCTTGTTATAACAAGTGTAAACGGAGCCAATGTCCAACTGGCTGTCAATGCCACAGGTGTTAATACTCTCCTCAGCTTGTTTTTATTTTTCTCAAAATTTGTTTCAGATTTTTTTTTGTAGCATGAAAGCAAATCAAGCCAATGCTGCATCTCTTCTGGACCATGGCTTACTATGCTGATTATGTTGAAATGTGTTCATTTTCCCTCTTTCCACACTGCAGGGAAAACGATCACCTTTGCACGAACTGTGGACATTCCTAGATCTGCCTACAACTTTCGATTTTTTGCGTCATCCGTCCTGCACCACACCACCGATTGCAGCCAGATGGACCACGTAGGCTGTGTAAACTACACAGTGCGCAGCCCTGTGGGAGTGGGTAAGGTTGCAGGGTGCGGTCGAGGGGGCCAAACATCATTCCAGGTGGCAGGGCTAACACGGGAATTCTGGGTTCCTTAAAGAATATTGCTTTGGATTTTTTTTTTTTTTCATATCTTAATTCTAGAATATCACCATAGTTAGCTTTGGAATTTCTGCAGACCCTCTGCAGCAGTGGACTTCCCTAAGCTGAGGACCTCTAGAATTGTCCCCACCTGTCATCCCACTGGTTATAGCCCTCCTTGTTAATGTTTTTGCAAGTCTGTTTCCAGTTATTTCCTTAAACAGCTTTATGCCAAAAATTTAATATGCTCCTCTAAAAGAGTCAGGTTCTGAATAATTGGTACTCTTGGAAAGAAATGAAGAAATGCTGCTGCATCTAATTAACAACACAATTAATACTAAATATGCTAAGTTCAGACATATGGGAAAGTAGTCTCTGTGGCCACTTCAAAGTGGACTTGAGATGTTTAGTAATGTTTACAAAAAATAATGGAGGGATTTCCACTCAAAAACATTGGCCTCTGACTAACATTGCTTTTAAGCTGTAAGAAAAGGAATTAACTCAAAGTTTTCTGCGTCAAACAACAACACAACCATATTTTCTTGGTGTAAAACATAATGTTAGGAGGTTGATTGTATCTGCAGTCTTTTATTAATCCACTGTTGACTACGCTGACAAAACGGAATTACAGGGACCACAGGGAAAGCTACAAGGGGGATTATTTTTTCATTGCTCTTGGGTGTAAACAATAAATGCAACTGAATGAAAAACCAGGGAAAAATTGTACATATTCATGTTTTGCCACTAAAGCGGCAATTGATTTTCCATCGCTTTCAGCCATAGCTACGGTAGATTAGTAATATATTGATGAGAAAGCTTTTGAATTGGGTGTACTGCTGACTCGTTAACAAACCCGTTTAACCCTGAAGCTCGCATGATCTGCATTTGATTTTTTCAAGTAAAGTTTAGGATCCACTGACCAATTTATGTTAATAAATCACAATATTTATACTGCCATTGGCATCATAGCAATAATCAAAGAAAGTGTGCATTAAACTGAATGTGCCCACACCATAAAAACAAGAGGTGAACTTCCAGTGATGATACATTTTGTGTCAAACATGAAAAACCATCAGCAAAAATGGAATAAAGTCAACGTTGCTGTACTACGATAACTGAAGGTGCCATCTTTATTGCCATCATGTTTATAATGTTTATCAGTGATTTCCTACATTAAAAATCTAGTGTGTTTACATGATTATGGTGGATGCTATATTGTAGCGTGTTTGTGAGTTTTAACTCAACTTGACTCGTTTTAACCTTAACTTGGTAAGCTACAACTCAGCAGTCTGCAGGAGCGGACTGGGGCAAAAAAGTGGCCTGGGAATTTGTATCTGACCGGCATACTCTCCAGGGGGCAGGGATGGAGAGGTACTGACCGACCGAAAAAATGTCATGTTATTTGACAAAAAAGTATGCATTTTAACATCATATTGGACCATATTTCCCATAAAACATTGATATTCTTAGTTTTTGAGTTTATATAACACCAATTGTCCTACAACAAAATAATTGTTGTGCATGTCTAATATAAAAACCCAGTGGCTATATGCATCTGTGATTTTAGCAGATGTTAAAAAATCACCAAGTCCCCCTCCCCACCAAGTCCCTAAGCCAGGTTTAGTAAAAGGTACCACCCTACAAAAGCTTGGAAAAAGTTAGTACAATGCTGGGATGGTCTTTTTTTCCAAAATGACTCTACAAGATGAGGCTTTCATGCTTCCAAAACACTCGAAGTGTTGTGAAAGTAGAAAGTGTTGTCTCGTGAAACACCAACATACACATAATCCATTAAGCTGAATTTATGTAAATGTGAGTGAATTTACTATTCTGGGTGGGTAATGTCCAAACACAAACTATCCTATTTATATTAAAGATCCTATTTATCCTAAAGTTGTCCTGCATTAAATTTAATATGCAGTCCTATATTAAAAACATAACACTGTCAACATACAAACTAATGTATTTTTATGGAAATATTATTATTATTATTATTATTATTATTATTATTATTGTTGTTGTTATTATTATTATTATTATACACTGAACAAAAATATAAACACAACACTTCTTATTGTGAGGAATAGGTCCATTTTCAGAAGCTCATTGTACTTTCATTGAGTGTTGACAGATTGTATGACCATATTGCAATATATTTCGATCAATGATTTAAAAAGACAAACAAGAATCTCGCAATGGCGTGATGATAAAGGGAATGGGGTCTATTGTCCACATTTCACAAATCAATATCGGGTTATGTCCATCTTTGGCCTGCTGCATTGCTACACATCTCTGCTGTGTGGACTGTA
The DNA here is from genome assembly GCA_029692085.1 of Gymnothorax javanicus. Classification (NCBI taxonomy): domain Eukaryota; kingdom Metazoa; phylum Chordata; class Actinopteri; order Anguilliformes; family Muraenidae; genus Gymnothorax; species Gymnothorax javanicus. The sequence continues at coordinate 90,428,441 of CM056198.1, forward strand.
ACAAATGGTCAATGGTAACTTGGGGGACATGTTCCCACTTCTCTTCAAGAGCAGTGCGGAGTTGGCGGCTATTGGCTGAAAATGGGAACCAATGACGAACTCGTTGCTTGTGGACATCCCAAAGATGCTGGAAGGGGGACAAATCCAAGGAATAAGCCAGCCATTGAAGCACACAAATGTTTTCAGGCTCAAGGAATTCTGTGCATACACAGGTGACTTGGGTCTGGCATGGTCATGCTGGATGGTTATTGCTTTGATGGATGAATGGTAGGACGATAGGCAGCAGCATCTCATCGTGAAATCGCACTGCATTCAAGTTGCTGTTCATGAACTGCAGTTAGGTGCAATGTCCTTGGAATATTCCCACCCAAACCAGCACTCCACCACCATGTGCCACCGTGCGCACCACCACGATGTCAGCATAACGATCCCCGTCCATCGGCTCTGTGAAGTTGGAAACGTGACTTGTCTGTAAAGAAAGCAGTGCTCCATTGTGCCATTGGCCATCAAACGTGTCTATTCACTCAGTCGAACCAATTTTTTCATTGAGCTGAGGAGAGGTCCAATCAACAAAGGGCAAAAGATGTAAAGATATGGACTTCCTGGAGATTTTTTTTCACGGTTTCGGCAAAAATGGGGTGATGGCGGGGACCAGCTGTCTCATCTGCAGTGGGAGTTACTGGCCTCAAACGATCACAGAGATGGAGAATCCAGATATGGCGGTCTTGGGTGGGGGTTGTCACACATGGTCGTGATGCATGTGGGCGGTGTGCTGTCTTGCCTCATTCCTCAAAAAGGTGTTTTATGCGACTTAGTGTTGAAACATGGACATTAAGAGCCCTTTCAACATCCCTGAGAAACATTCCTGCATTGAGCATGCCAATGCCACGCTCCCAGATGGCTCGAGTCATTTATGGCATTTTAAACAACGGCAGAACTGGGATTTGAGGTGGCCTTTTATTGACCAGAGTACAGGATGTGCCTGGGCTGACTGTACCTGATTTCAATAGCTCTGGATCAGGCCCCACCTGTCTGACAGGCCAATTTTGACAAAGGGCATGAACTTGACAATGATATGGAGAAGGTGACTGAAATGCACACAGACCAGAGGCACACAACCTTGGTCACATAAATAAACCCAACTAAGCCAACCTCAGAAATAATTATGCAGAATATTGAGAGGACTACACTGTTGTGTTTATATTTTTGTTCAGTATATTTACATGAATGAATGTGAAAAAGAAATATGACTTTGTGGCCATTTAGAATTTTTCAATAAGACCATTGCACTATTTGGATTGATTCATACATGACCTTTTTTAAATAACGTTACATATCTAACTGACAGAGTCTAAAGGGAATAGAATAGCTCACTAGCTTCAGAAGCGCAGTACTCGCTGGTTGCAAGTTTAATGACAGGTGATTCTGAATGTCAAGACATGGTTTTGGAATGGAAAATTTGGAAAATCTTCCTGTATTCTAGGACAAATTTTATTTAACACCGTAAAACAACAAATCAATATGCATCAAATGGTAGGCTATTAACAACTGGTCCATCAGTGGGGTCCTTTTGTAAGCTCAAGCAAATTTTAACCGAGCACATAATTGCGATAGTCCACTAATTTAACATCAGTCTTTCCGCTTCCGTGTCCCCTTCCAAATGAAAACTGCTTGCCATGACGATCATCATGGCCCAACAGCATTTTTGCATTTGAAAGCCTGAGCCTCCAGTGTCTGTTTACTTCATTCTCGAAGCTTTCCCGCCTCTCCGTTGCTTTCTGATATTTTCATCTGACCTCGTAGTTGTTGAAATGCGTTTTTAAACTTTAAACGTGACAGGGGACAAGTAAGGCCATTGGTCAAACAAATTTCCCAGCAAGCCTGCCTTCTCAAACTTTTAAGACGAAAACAACAAAATTGAATAAATTATACACAGCTTAAGCCCATGCATCGTTTTCGATCAGCAATAAAACAGTTTTTCGGGACTTCCAGCTTGGAATCAGGATGTAGCGGTCGCAAAAGTTTTGGTCTCCCATTACTCACGTTAATAAAGACATTTTTACCACCCCAAATTATCCCATACATCTGGCAACTAATGAAAATAAAATTTTTTGGACACTTAGACGAAATGGCGACTAAAGCAGCAAAACAAGCCAAGAGAGACGATGCTAAGAAAGATGATGTACATGCTGCGTGCAACAATGCATGTGTAGCTAGCATATCTAGTTTACTGGAAAACCACAGAGCAAGCATCGTGGCTGAGTTTAAGATGGCCTTCTCGTCATTAGAAGAGAAACTCGATCAAATCCAAGCCACTGTGAAAGATCACGACCAAAGGATCACTTTGGCTGAAGCAAACGCCACTTTACTAGAGGACAGAATACAAGCACTGGAGGAGAAGTGTGCTGCGCTAGCCGAAAACAATGCCAAGCTGACAGCTAAAGCAGCAGATCTGGAGGGCAGGAGCCGGAGGAACAATATTAGGATTATTGGACTGCCGGAATCGATTGAGGGCCCCCGACCCACAACTTTTTTCCCAGACCTGCTCGTAGAGCCTCTCGGCAAGCAAACTTTGCAATCCCCCCCCGAGGTGGACCGAGCGCCCTGGGCACTCACTGCTAAGCCATCCCCGGGAGGAAAGCCGCAGGCGGTGATTATCCGCTTCCACCGCTGCCAGAGGTTCTGGAAGAACGCACAAGGTACCAGGAGGCCATGTCAAAACTTTACAATCTGGGGCTCAAGACAACTTTGCTTTTACCAGCCAGGCTGAGGATTACCCTGAAGGATGGGACCAGGAGGGCACTCTCCTCACCCGAGGAGGCATGCAGATTTGCGGCGACTTTCCACAAAGAGCCAGTAAGCTTACCTAATACACTGTGAACTGAACTGAAAGGACCGGCAGCCCAGATGTCCCACTTTACAACTTTTTGCATCTGTGCTACATCGTCATTTATTAAACAAGGAACTTCAACATGGTAACACTAACTCGCTTATACTGATCATATAACCACAGCATTAACGAGGGCGTCGAAATATTACGGTGATCTCACATAGATCGCTAGAGCAATGTGTTAATTTTGTATTATATTATTTCTAATTTTTGCATTTACCGTATAAATTCAATACTGCTTCAGAGAGCTTTTGCCTTGCCGCCCGGTGGACTATGGATTACTAATTTGTTAATTTGAGCACACTGGAATGCTTGTTGATAGTTCATGTTTGAATTTATGTTACTTTAAGACTTGATGGTTCAACTATAACTGATATCTAACTCAGAGTCGAGCTGTTACGTGCCAACAGCTAATATTAAACTTTTCTCTACAACGTGTCAATATTGGGGTCACGTATATATATGATATGGGAACAAAACTTTGTTAAGGAAGAACGTTAGTAAAGAACAGGAAAGCGTGTTGTTCTTGGCAGATGTTCTTCGCAGAGAATTATCGGGGAAAGGATATCACAGGGTTTGTGGGAATAGAGGGAGGGATTAGACAGGAGGGATTCAACAGGGGGGACAGGCCAACTTCTCTACATTTTTATTGTCCAAATTTGAACCTGTATTTCATTTATGTTCTTTATCCATTCTCTGTCCCATTTTTTTCTTTTTAGCCCGCTTGGCCAACAGACCCAAGGGGCTTATGCTGTGCTTAGGGTCATTAGTGGTGGTCTGTTGTGCGTGCGTGCGTGCGTGCGTTAGTGCGTCTAAAATTGTTGTTTCAGCGCGATACAGCTTTCAGTTTTCCACGGATCCTTTTCATATTTTATATGCACATATATGGGCCCAAGATCTAGCCCGAGTTCGATTTTGGGTCTGCTGCCATTCTTGGTTTGACCACCAGGCAGCTTTTTCTGCAAAACTTCAAACAGCTCTAACTCCCTTATTCTATGAGCTAAGATGCTCAAATTTTTACTGTAGGATTTTCTGCCATGGTTTCATCATATATATGATGGGTTTTTGATTTGACCTCATTTTGAAGGTTATATAGGTCAAAGGTCATAAAATGTGCCGATTTCGTTTCAGCGCCATAGCACCCTCATTTCTCAATGGATCCATTTCCTATTTTATATGCATGTATATGGGCCCAAGATCTAGCCCGAGTTCGATTTTGGGCATACTGCCATTCTTGTTATGGCCATCAGACGGCTTTTACTACAAAAATTCAAACAGCTGTAGCTCCCTTATTCTACAGGCTAAGATGCTTAAATTCTTACTGTAGGTTGTTCTGCCAAGGGTACATCATAAATATAATGGGTTTTTGATTTGACCTAATTTTAAAGGTTACATAGGTCAAAGGTCATAAAATGTGCCGATTTCATTTCAGTGCAATAGCGCCCTCAGTTCTCAACAGATCCTTTTCCCATTTTATATTCACGTATATGGGCCCAAGATCTAGCATAAGTTCGATTTTGGGGGTGCTGCCATTCTTGGTTTGGCCACCAAGCGGCTTTTAGTGCAAAATTTCAAACAGCTCTAGCTCCCTTACTTTACAGGCTAAGATGCTCAAATTTTTACTGTAGGTTATTCTGCCAAGGCTTGATCATATATTTAATGGGTTTTTGATTTGACCTAATTTTAAAGGTTATTTAGGTCAAAGGTCATAAAATGTGCCGATTTTGTTTCAGCGCCATAGCGCCCTCAATTCTCAACAGATCCTTTTTCCTATTTTATATGCATCCTATTTTATATGGGCCAAAGATCTAGCCCCAGTTCGATTTTAGTCACGCTGCGATTCTTGGTTTGGCCACCAGGTGGCTTTTTCTGCAAAACTTCAAACAGCTCTAGCTCCCTTATTCTCCGAGCTAAGATGCTCAAATTTTTTGCCCACTTGGCCAAAAGGCCCAAGGGCCTTATGCTATGCTCGGGGTCTTTAGTGGTGGTCTGTCGTGCGTCTGTGCTTGCTTGCGTGCATAAACTTTTGGCTTGTCTGCACTCTAGCGTCTTCAGTTTTTCACCGATCCTTTTCATATTTCATATGTGTATAGCATCATAAGGTCTACACCAACTTCCATTTTCAGCCCAATCAGACCGATACTTTGGCCAATAGAGGGCATTCCATTTTGGCCACATTTGGCCAAGCGGGCGCAGTGGCTTTGCCACTATTTTTTGTTATTGTTTTCATCTCCATATGTCTCCCCATGTTATTCAGGCTGCGGTGCGGATCCGATATACTTTATTTACTGTGCTAGGTCATGGCTGATGCTGTTAATTTGCGGGCTGGCTGCGGACGGACAGTAAGGTTTGTCTCATTAAATGTTGGCAGGCTGAATGCCCTAGTCAAACATACAAAAGTCTTTTCACACATTAAGAACCTAAAAGCAGACATAATGTTTCCCCAAGAGACACATTTAGTAAATACTAATCACCAGAGACTAAGTAAACCTTGGATAGAACAGATCTTTCATTCAAAATTTAATTTGAAAACAAGAGGTGCAGCAATATTAATAATAAAAAATGTTCACTTCCTACCTAAGGAAGTTCATGCAGATGTAAATGATCGTTTCATCATTGTCTCAGGTGTTTTATACCAGAAACCAGTCATATTAGTATCCGTATATGAACCTAATTGGGATGATCATAATTTTATGAAAAATCTGCTGTCATTACTCCCAAATTTAAACTCTCACACTTTAATAATGGGCGGAGACATGAACTGCTGCATTGACCCACTACTCGATAGGTCCAGCTCTAGAGCCATGACACCCAAGATGTCTCAGACCCTCTCTGCTTTCATGGATCAATGCGGATATATAGACCCCTGGAGGTTCCTAAACCCATCCACAAAAAAATTTTCTTTTTTTCACACGTGCACCGAACGTACTCACGCATACATTATTTTTTTATTGATAAAGCTCTAGCTCATTCAGTAGTTTCCAAACAGTACTCATCAATAACAATATCAGACCATTCTACAGTAATCCTCGACCTGCACTTTGACTGCAAGCCCAAAGATTTTAGAATGTGGCGTCTTGACCCCTAATTACTGACTCTAAATTTTGTTCATGTATATCTGAAGCTATTGACTTTTTCCTGCAGACTAATCAGACAGAAGACACCTCCCCATCCCTGCTGTGGGAGACCCTGAAGGCTGTTATTAGGGGCTAAATTATTTCCTATACGTCCTACACCAATAAATGTCACTGAGCATGCCTAAAAGAATGAAAAGAATCCATATCTCGTATAGACCATCAAGGTCAAACCAATCTGTCACCCGATGCTTACAAAGAAAGATTGAAACTCCAAACAGAACTTGACCTTCTCACAACAAAAGAGGCTGAGCAAATTCTGAATCGTACCCAAGGCTCACTGTATGAGTTTGGGGACAAGGCTAGTCGCCTATTAGCCCATCAACTGAAGGCAAAGACCACATCAAACCAAATCTCCCAGATCCGCAATGAGACAGGCACTCTTACTTCTGATCGCAGGGAGATTAATAATATTTCTGATAGGACCACTTTGTCAAAAAGAACATTTATTGAAAGCATACAGGCATATCAGCATACAAGCCTACATGGGGTTTGGCAACATGGCTCTGTTCTGAGAGATCCCTGCCTGTCCAAGCGTGGAGCCAAAGGCAGGGAGCTGCTACTAACCCCCCGCCCATAGAACAGAGCCTACAGCAACAATGACCTCAAATGGAAGAGACATTGTTTTTTGAACGGTAATTTACTCACAAGAGAACATAATCAATGCATGCTATAAAAGACAGGTGGAGCTGGGGTGGAAGAGGGTTGTTGAGCTAGTGCGCCGAGGAACAGCTACTCCGGAAGGCAAACTTAAATAAGCCCAACAATAAATAAACCAAGCAATCATGTGACACCAAAGTCAGATGACATTCAAATGCACTCAGGTAACTCTAGCAGGTAGCACCTCCTACGTTAAGCAAGCTTGACTCCGTGGCCATTCAGAATTTCCGTCAAGCTCCATTTTTCAAAAAATTTTACGCTCAACTCTACTCATCAGAGTCCTCTAATATTGAAGCCCAAATGTCTCAATTTTTTTCACAACTAAACATTCCCAAGATATCAGCTGAGGACAGAGGGATGTTAGATACACCATTACAACTCTCAGAGATCACTGGAGCTATTAAATTGATGCATAATGGAGAATCCCCGGGACCTGACGATTCCCAGTGGAATTCTATAAAAAGTTTTCAGACAAACTGGCTACATTTCTGTTAAATATGTTTCAACACGTAGCTGTCCGATAGCTCACTTGGTTAACCCATTTAAACCGGGACAGCATGTGCGCATTTTAAGAACGTGTCGTTGCCGACACAGATATGCGCGTAATTTTGAAAGTACTGTAATTACTGTAAGTTTTGCGCAATAGAAAAAAAAAATTCCAACTGTTCCTGAAAGCTGAGAAGCTGTGCTTCAGCCCAAATACAGGTTACTATGGTAAACATGGCAGCATGATTCTCTGCTGGGATTTTTGCATTAGGCCTTAAAGGGTTAAAGCATCGTATTGCGAAGCAGAGGTGACTATCACGGTGCGTGTTCAAGCCCCGGTCGTACCAGCCTGCAGTGGTCAGCAGCTTTTTCAGAGTAGCGCACAATTGGCTATTGCGCTACAGGGATGCAAATTGGGAAGGGTCTGCCAGGAAGGGTACATAAAATGGTCGCTTCGTTCGTTGCTTAAAGGCCTCCTGCTGGCCAGCTGGGCGCTCGTCAGGACGATTCTAAGCTTGTTCATGTTCGGGTATCCTCCGGCCTCGTTCTGACCTTGCGAGGATTCAACCAATGAGTGTATAAGAAGCAGCAGGCTGACAGGTACGTGCTTAGGAGGAAAGCTGCAAACTGTCTTCACTCTCCTGAGTTAGCAGCAAGGGGTCGCATATGAGCAAGTCTTGTACATAGTTCCCCAATTTGGCATTCCAGATTCGGGTGGGATTGGAGATGCCAAATTTATTTTTAAAAAAAAAAATATATATATATATATATATATATATATATATGTATATATGTTTCAACACTCATATCAACAAGGTTCTCTTCCACCACCTCTCACACAAGCGTCCATTTCATTACTCCTCAAAAAAGACAAAGACCCTCACGACTGCTCCTCTTTTAGATCAATATCACTATTACCTGTAGATGTAAAAATCCTTGCTAAGGCCCTCTCTTTCAGATTAGAATCTGTGATAACAATCATATCAGGAGATCAAACAGGGTTTATAGGTCAGCGACACTCATTTGCTAACATTCAAAGGCTTCTCGGGATCATCCATACCCCTCCCTCCCCTTCAGACCCAGAGGTAGTCATCTCCCTCGATACTGAGAAGGTCTTTGACAGAGTAGAGTGGGCCTACCTGTTCTCGTCACTCCAACAATTTGGACTCAGTGATAACTTCGTCTCTTGGATCCATTTGCTCTCCACCTCCCCCCAAGCTTCAGTATGTACAAACAACCGCTCTAAACCATTTCCCTTCTCCCGTGGAACACGGCAAGGATGCCCACTTTCTCCACTTCTGGTTGCCATTGCAGTTGAACCGCTTTCAATAGCCTTAAAAGCAGACCCTCGATTTTTGGGTATTCGGCGATTGGGAGTGGAACATAAGGTTTCATTATATGCTGATGATCTACTTTTGTATGTACGTAACCCATTATCCAGCATCCCTCATATTCTATCAATTCTAAACCACTTTAGCACATTTTCTGGTTACAAACTAAACTATCAAAAAAGCGAATGCTTCCCAATCAACCAATCAGCTCTAGAGATACCACCATCATCAATTCCATTCCAACACACTACATCTGGATTTAAATATTTAGGCATCAACATAGCAAGATCCATTTCCTCGCTACGTGAAAAAAATTTGACAGCCCTAAAAAAAGATTAAAAGTGACTCACATAGATGGAGTCACCTACCCCTTTCCTTTGCAGGACGAGTGCAAACAGTTAAAATGAATATACTGCCTTGCTACTTATACATTTTTCAATGCCTTCCCATTTTCCTACCTAGATCCTTCTTCAAGTCCATTGATTTTATGATCTCTACATTTATATTGGCAGGTTAAAATCCAAGACTTGGTAAAACTTCCCTGCAACGGAGTATACCATCAGGTGGACTTGGTCTACCAAATCTTTTATGTTACTACTGGGCTACAAATGCACATAAGCTCATGCTTTGGTTCACTGCTCCTGAGAGCAGCTGGTGCCAACTGGAGACTAAATCATGTATTGCCACTTCACCTCAGGCTCTGGCATGCAGCACTTTACCTCTTTTTCTACCACACTATACATGTAACCCCCTTGTTATTGCCACCTTGAAGATTTGGACACAAATAAGACAGCACTTTAAGTGGCTTACCACCCCTCGATCAACCCCTATCTGCAATAACCATCTCTTCTTACCAGCTAGAACTGATCCTAGGTTTTTGAGCCTTGCGAAAAATGGTCTACATTGCTTAGAGGACCTATACGTGAGGGGGTCATTTGCCAGCTTTGACTAATTACGTGCCGCCTTCGAGCTCAATAACACCGATTTCTTTAGATACCTCTAGCTCAGAGATTTTGCAAGAACCTACTCTTCTACCTTCCCATAAATCCCAGCTACCATTGGCACTGATCATGTAACTGTGGCTAATACTCTAGCTAAGGATCATATCTCCTATATATATAATCTTCTTCTACCAGCAAATGAATCAGACATAGAGAAAATCAGAAGATAATATTACAACAGGCTCTCAATACAATATAATTGCTTTCACCTCCCTAATTGCACGCAGAAGGATTCTTCTGATGTGGAAATCCGCTCTACCTCCGTCTTTCAAATCTTGGGTGCAAGATATTATGTCTCTATTAAAATTGGAAAAAATTTAATTCACTCTGAGAGGTTCCACTGATAAATTTTTCTCCCACTGGCAACCATTAATCAGTTATCTTGACCAGCTGCCTGCTGGTGAAATTTCACAATAGAGGTATATTATAGACCTGTCTGCACTGTGTGACCGTCCTTCAGTCTCTCTTCCGGCCAGGCCGTTTTTTACTTTCCTCCCTTTGCTTTGGTGTGTGCTTGTGCGGGGGGGCTGGGTGCTTCCATGTGTGCATACACACTCTATTCATCGGCCTACAAGTTATGAAAGTCCCGACAGCACCGCAGCCGTGACACCTTTATTATTTTTAGTATGTACATATTCTTACCTATTGTCTTCATCATTATTTATCTATGCCCATTATTATTATTATTATTAATTTTTACTTCACCCCACGGAGTGGGGGTGAAGTGCTGTTTTTAGCGGCTCTGTGTGTTTGTTTGTCTGTCTGTTTGTGTTTCCGCACTTGCCAATATTTGCGTGAATGGGTTAAGTCTGCCATCTAGTGGCTCTGCGTGTTTGTTTCTGGTTCCACACTTGCCAATATTTGCGTGAATGGGGTGAAGTCTGCCATTTCTGATTGCCTTGTTTGTTCTTCTTTTTTCCCCCTCTTGTTCTGTGTATTTATTATTCTATTTTTACTTTTTTTGTATCCAATTATGATTATTATTGTCATTATTCTTTATTTATTGACTTGTTGAAAACTACATTTCATTACTCAATCTTCTTGTATTATTTTTATCCATAAACTATTAAAGTGGCCTGGGGGATGGGTGGGGGTGGAAATGGTTAGGGATCAAGGGAATGGAATGCAATGGAATAAGGAAAAAGGGAAAATGCTTTGCACTCTTCATTCATTGATGTATAACCCATGCTTGCATTTTTTTCAATAAAATGTTGAAACAGAGAAAACAGTTTTTCGGTCATTCCTATAGCTTATAGCAAATATACAAATAGATACAAAAAATGGTCATGACGCAAGACAACCGGAATAGTGAAGCAGAACCATAAAAAGTGGTATATAAACCATGAGTCAGCTCCACAAAACTGGTATTAATAAATACAGGGCAGCGAGTACTGTTGTGGGGTGAAAATTTAGATTCTTTGACCAGTTAGTTGCACTAGTTAAAAACAAGCGTTGATTCAATCCGCTGAAATCATTGCGCTTTAGCTCACCTTAATAAGGGCCACTGGGACACCATGCTGCAGGCTGTCTGATAGATAAACTATTAGGTCTGTCCCCTACGAAAGCAAATCTCGGTTGACCAAAAGTCAGCTGTTTATTCCAATTGTTCTAAATTTTTGAACTTAGTTCAGAGCCCTTGCAAATTCTGCTATTGCACTTGAGAGGTCGAAGTATGACTACACAACAGACTGATACTCGTATTTGACTTTACTGTAAAACATTCCACTTCGTAAGTTATGTGTTATTTGTGTTATCATCTAGTCCCAGTATGGTTTTATTGTTAGCTGTAGCAATCATGCAGTTGAAAATTCTCTTGCACTCCAATAGTGGCTCTCAAATAGAGACACTGTGGAAATAAAATTAAATAAAGAATTGAGTTGAATCAGAGTAATTTTTGTTTTCATTTCTGCTATAAATTGTTAACTATTCATTTGTTGGGTTGTTAATTTGTGTGCTTACGGAAACCATTACACTACAGACCATTCCAACAAACTACCGCATTGGACACTTTGCTTTTCCTCATTATTTGAAACCGCAGTAGGCCGACCAAAACTAAACCTGTAGAGGTTCTCTCTGAGTCGGGCAATATTATTAAAAACTATATGACCAATCTAAGGCTAGATTGACATTATGTTCCTGGTGGCCACGGCAATCACTTTTCAGGCCACCGTGGACAAAACGGGATGGACGTGAGACAACGCGCGGGGCAAACGTGACAGGCTGTCTTTGCCGTGGATGCCGGGCCAGACTTTTAAACTGTTCACATTATGTTCCCGGTGGCCACAACAATCACCTTTCAGGCCACTGTGGACAAAACGGGATGGACGTGAGACAACGCGGGGGAAAGGGATGGGCAAACGTGACAGACTGTGATTGCCATGGATGCCGGGCCAGATTTTTAAACTGTTCAAAAATTTGCCACGGCAGTCACGGTGCGGAGAAACCTGGTGAGCCGTAGTAAAACGGGATGATCCAACAAAACGTGACTGTACGTAATAGGCTGAACCAAAATTTGGAGGCGGTCCGTAGTGGGACGGGAAGCATGTGTATTTCCTGACATCTCAGGGTCTTTTCAAGTTTTGTCACGTTCTGCCACGTTGAGTGCGCGTTTTGTCACGGTTGCTTCACGGTTGCTGCGTGTTTTGTCACATTTTGCCACGGTTCTCACTGCAAGCTAGGGTGTATAGTACCCGTTTCGTCGCGTTCAATCACGGCGCATCCCGGCATGTCACGGTTGTGGGCCCGGCACGCTATGGCGCGTTGAGTTCTACTACGGTCTGACACGGCGCGCGCGGTTTGGGAGGGAGTATATTAAAGCCGGGCCCGGCAGGGGAGCTTCATTCGAGTCTGAGCATTCGCGACACAACATCTTTGATAGATTACTGCAGATTAGGCTACTGCATTATATTACTGCACTCTGGCCTTCCCTCTCTGCCACTGCTGCTGGCCTTCTTCTTGCTGATGCAAAAACTGGATGAATGCACCCAGCAAACGTGCAAAGACAAAATAATCTTCATCTTGGGCATTCATGATGTTGTCACGTCGAAGTCTCAGGATACAATGATTGCAGATGTGTATAAAGTACTGGAAAAAAATAACTAAGTAAAAGTAGAAGTACCATAACTGAAAGTTACCCATAAGAAAATTACTTGAGTAAAAGTCTTTAAGTAGCTCACATTAAAGTTTAAGTACCAAAAGCATCTTGTGAAAAATATACTTAAGCATCAAAAGTGCAAGTACAAGTACGAAGTATTTCTCATAGTACGCATAGAAAGAAGCAAAGCAACCACGCATTGTTCTCTCCTCGTGCTCTTTAATCAATTTTCAGGTGAATGAAAGATATAGTGTTCAAAAACAAACAGGCAATCTCTCCTTTTTATACTTCTTCTTCTTCGAGTTTACTGGCAGTTAAAAAAACCACTATTATTGACTATAATTGACAGTAGAATTACATAGTATCAATACCATGTCGAATTTTTGCTTGAGAAAACGACAATGATTTTTTCTGTAGCAATAGATAATTTCTTTTTACTGCTGGATAGATACTATGGGCAGGTATATTGAGCAGTTTGCACATCAGGCTTAGGTGAGGAGTTTAATTCAGGCAACTCCTGAAAAACAGGGATTGGAGGGAACTCATCCATATTATAAACCGTGTTCCAGCTCAGTTTGCTTGTGAATATTCATTAACTGATCCGGGTGTGTCATCTAGTGATAGAATATTGTAACTGTGTGCATAAATTTGCAGCTACATGTCCACTGGCGCACACATCTGCTCAAAGTGCTTATGATACCCTGCCGAGCATCGTTGTTCTTCTTGAACACGCCACATCCAGATAATCCTTAAATGATGAATTACATTCATATTTTAATTTGTAACGAGGAACAAAGTGGCCAGTGTCAAAGTAACGGAGTAAAAGTATACTTTTTATCTTTTAAATGCGGTAGAGTAAAAGTACAAGTCCCAGTTTGCGAAAAAAGCAGTGTCTACATGTCCAAAAGTCAGACAGGGTTTTAATGTATAACTCCATGTCCAACAGTCGATTATTGTTTTTAATTTCTTCAAATCTACTGAATGTTTTAGATATTAAACGTGAATGTTTCGATAAGACGGCTCAGTTCTTCAAGATGAGGACCAAGAATTTCAACCAATGTTTCTGTTTAAGCTCTGCGCGATATAGATAAGTCAACATCGGCGCAGGACTTGGAGCATTTATGACAAATTTAGAAGATGTCGGACAGAGATAGGTATGGCACATAAAAATTTCAAATTCACCCAACAGCATTGAAATTATGATAGCTGAATAGCTGGATGAACACAGAACTCAGAGCAGTTTGAATTATCTCAATATCTCATCTAGAACCAGAGTTATAGCAATTTTAAGATTCGTTTTCAGGGCTCTAAAATTAAAAGGAGATGGGTTAACAATAGTGAAGTAATTAAGACACGCTTTACTCCTGGAATTTATGAAAAATCGCCATAAATTTTTTATTCTTGGAGATATTAAGATGAAATTTGGAACCTAGGGGTATTTTTGGGTGCTCTTTAACATGCTGCAATCAAAATCACTGTAAGAAAAATAGTTTTCAAGCTATCCTGACCATGTTGACTTCCTTAGTTGCCAGAAAAATATTCAAGGTGCCAGTGTCGCTGAAAGAAAAGGACGAAAAATATTTTCAAACTCTAAATGTGTTCTTTTTTGCCATTTTTCAAAAAGGATTACAAATGATAAGTTGATAATAAAATAAAAAGGAATTCACAACAGCCCACTACTATTTTTGATATGATAATGATATAATATAATAGACTCCTTGTTTTTATTCCAAACTAAATAGTACCAAGCATCCAACAATAAATGAAAAAAGTCAAGGATGCCGCCCCCGCCATTAACCACAAACCCCGCCCACCCCCGTCCACACATGTGTGGCCCAGCCTGGCTCGACTACCTTTTTTTGGAAGTCAATTCGAAATTCACGCGAGGAGCCCGCTGGAAGACGTCATCAATCTTATATGAATAGAGGCCCAAAAAGTCGATTTATCGCATCAAAAAGTGAATTTAAGGACTCCTTACCTGCTTATCCCTCGTTTGAAATGTTCATTTGGTGTGTAATGAGGGTTAAATCCAAAAAATTTCGGCAAAAATTGCATCAAAAGTTCATCACATATATAAGTTTTCAAAACGGAAACTTGTGTAACGGAAAATTCAACTATGCATGCGCAACGCGCAATCAGGTAAAACCCTGCCTGGGTTGAGTGTACTTCATAAACATGGCCGAAAACGCCAGTGGTGTGGCGGTGGCGCCCCTAGCGACAATTGCCGTACCTAACAGAGATCCTAAAATACTCCGTGTCCGACAGTCATTAAAGTTCTAATTTTTCGAGTATTTCAGCAATTATTCGATGTACAAACTCAGCCATGTTTGTGTTCAACCTTTATAAAATCCAAATTGATAGCTATCGACTTTTCTAGGTCTATTTATTCGTCTGTTTTAACTCCTCCGTTGAAGATCGACAAAACAGTCCTTATTCGGTCTTTCTTTTGAAAATTAGTGAGATGAATCTAACACATTCACGCTTTATTTCCACACCAGAGATAAAATAGTGATTGTAGTCAGTGAGCGAATCAATTCCACGACCACTGACATTGTGAATTAAATATTGGATGCACGATCAAGACTGTCAGCCGCGAAATGCAAAATACTCCATGTCCGACAGCCAGCAAAAAGTAAAAGTATTGATATGAGAACAGATTTATAACGAAATAAAGAATAAAAATTTATCACCAACAAACATCCAAAAAAGATGGCTCGCATATAAATTAATTGCAGTGTTCATTGGATGTTCTGTTTGTCTTTAAAATTTTTTTTATTCTTTATTTTGTTGTTAATCTGTTCTAACCATCCATAAAATCATAATCATTTCTTCTTTTTTTTTGGCTGTCGGACACAGAGTATTTTGCATTTAGTGTCCGACAGGCATTGTACGGACTTCGTTGTATTTGTAAAAATTGCCCAAATAAATTGATTGCAGTGCCCATTGGATGTTCTGATGGTTGGTGATATATTTATTCTTTAATTTGTCATAAATCTGCTCTCATATCAATACTTTTACTTTTTGCTGGCTGCCGGACATGGAGTATTTTGCATTTCGTGTCCGACAGTCATGATCGTGCATGCAATATTTAATTCACAATGTCAATGGTCATGGAATTGATTTGCTCACTGACTACAAGCACTGTTTTATCTCTGGTGTGGAAATAAAGCGTGAATCTGTTCGATCCATCTGACTTTTCAAAAGAGAGACCGAATGAAGACTGTTGTCTATCTTCAACGGAAGACTTAAAACCGACAAATAAATAGACCAAGAAAAGTCGATAGCTATCAATTTGCATTTTATAAAGGTCGAAAACAAACATCGCTACGTTTGTACGTCTAATAATTGCTGAAATACTCAAAAAATTAGAACTTTTGACTGTCGGACACTGAGTATTTTAGGATCTCTGTTCGACAGTCGCTAAATTTGTCATTAATGCTCTAAGTCCCGCGCCGATGTTGACTTATCTATATTGAGCAGAGTTTAAAGGGGACCTATTTTGCTATATTTCCAAGGTTATATTTTGATCTTGGACTCCCCTAGAGTACTCCTGATCATTCAAAGTCCAAAACAGGGTCCTTATTTAGCTCATACTGCCATCCTCAAAAAACCCCATTTGTAGTCCATTGTAGTCTCTGCCTGAAACGCCTCATTGGGGTGGCTCTTCCGCTATGGCCCCCACTCCCCATGTACCCACTTTCTTCTGACTGGCCAGCTCTGTGGAGGGCGGAGTTGGGCAGGATGAGGCTGCAGAACGCAGTTTTCCGGGTCCGGCTCCCCAGAGTGAAACGTGAGACACGTCTGCAATCTGATAAGGAAGCGCAATCTAATGTTATACTTGAATATAGATCTAATGAAATGAACTTGTTCTAACAAACGCAGCGGTGAAAGTGGAGGACGCAGTGTGAAAATCTGGCAGCTCAAGCTCAAATTTGCTATCAGCAACAGTTTGGTACGGCGACAGTGGTGAGTACAGCGGTTTTTCTACTCCATAGCTAGGATGCAGGGAAAGCTAGAATCCACCCCATATAGACACATTTATAGAATGGGATGACATACCCACGTGTAGACCGGAGACCGTAGAAATCCAGTGGGTCTGAGTTTAGAGGGAAACATAGACAGTGAGGAGCAGCAAAAAGTCGACCAACAGCTTATGGACTGCTTCGGTGTGTATTATAAGGACCTGCTGGTTCGTGTGCATAACTGTGGTGTGTCGTTAGCATGGAGAAACGAACAGCTTCTGCGCTGGTATATGACGGAGGGGGGAAAGCTCCAGACTAAACGGCCTTTTCGGAAATGCCCTTGGTAATGGTTTACTTATTGTGTTGGAATGACAAGCTTTTCCTTGCAGAGAATGGGCGCGTTATGGATAGTGCGCGAGAGCTAGCTAGAGCTCCGGTTATGTTATGAGCATAATACAGGTTTTACAGACCGCAAGTTCCGTTTGCGTGAACCGTTGCTTATGTTGAGCTAGCGAATCGATCACTTTTACAGGAAAGAATTTAATATTCAGTCACCGATTTAATATTCAATCGACAGCAATGCAGAGAAATCGTTTGTGATACCAGACACGTTATAGCCTGTGCTTTTCCCCATTGCTTTCACCGGTAGCATTGCCCAGAGCTTGCCCAGACATTGGAGAAGTATCAGGCTGACCCCGGTCATGGATAAGTAAAGCGATCGTTTCACAAGCACCCAAAAACGCACCCCAAGCTTTGCAAAACCAACGTCTGGTCTAACTGCACCTCTCCGGTTAACTTCAACTGTAGTGGCTACAATCAGGCAATGTTATAATGAAACTGTCACATTGATGCTTACCGAAGTAACACAAGCATACCAATCAGAATCGCTGCAAATAAGTTAACCAGGAGCATTTTTAATTAGCAGAGCACGAGAACTAACATGCAGTAGCTGATAAGCAGTCATGATTTTGAATGTAATCTGTCGCGCAAAAAATTCGTTTCGCGTCCGGTGTGAAAGCGGCTTGACGTGCCCTTATTTGTGTCTTTGCATTGACTTTGAATGTAATCTGCTGCTTAACGCGCCCATAACGCGTGTATTCACCTCTTTGCATTGACTTTGAATGTAACCTAATCTATCCCGTAAAAAATTTGTTTCGCGTCCAATATGAAAGCAGCTTTATGGATAGCCTAGTACCGTAAAAAGGGGTGAATAGGGACAATTTTAACTTACTCTGAATTGTATCATTTTTTATGCAGCTCAAAGACTCAGTCTTATGTGGTGATTTTATGTCCACATAGGACACCTTTAATGTTTTATTTTATAAAAAAATAAAAATTGGCGGATAAGTTTTTTTTTTTAATAAAATGTCGCTGTCCCTGTTGACCCCAAATTCGGGGTCAACAGGGACAGCACCAGTTTTGATAGGAAAAGAACTGTATAGAGGCAGTTGTTCCTATTCATACAATAAATGGGGGTATGGGGACACTGAGTGAGTTTTTTAAAAAATTATTACAAACATTTCAGGGCAATCTATGCCATCTTAACAATTAAGTAAAAAGTTGTAACGGCCCATCAAAATGAGCTGAAATATAAACGTGTGAACTATCAGGTCAAAGGTTAAGTTGGGAAAGTAAGTTAAAACTTTGCTAGTGCATCAAATTGCACTCGAATTACCTACTGTTTCTTTAAGTGACAAGTCATGTGCAATGTTAATCATGTTAGATTCAGTAACATTTACAGGGCCGGATCTGGGGGGGGTTTCCTGGGTTCCGAAACCCCCCCTGCCCTGAGCATGTACCTTCAAAATAAGCAAAAAATAAAAAATAAAAAATCCTCACAGGACTACCCAGCCGCATGGGGAAAAAAAAGTTATCGATACGCGATAGTGGATGCAGTCTCACAGCTGAGTCAACGGGGGGCACCTACGCAGGGGAAATCACCGGTGCTACGCCAGCCTTGAAAGTTACTTCCCTTCATTTCACCACTGCCGTCCACACGCTTTTTCACCAGAAAAATAACATAGCCTATGAGTTGTTTTCAAATTCAAGTTGCAAGTCCACAAGAACCATGCCAAGGAAAAAACCACAACGAAGACACAATGAGCCTTTGCTATATTTCTGTGCTGAAAGACAGAAGGTCAGTGCACATTTTCTTGCATGATCTAATAAAAATAATACTCTCTTTTGAACTCAAGGTTTGAAATTTTGTTGTTGATTTTGATGAGCTTTTTACATTTAGAATATTTTCTCAGTTGCATGGGTGAAGACATATGATCTTGGTGTAGATTTACTGTTAAGCTGAATGGGTACTTGGTTTAAAAGGCATTCCTGTTGGTTATTAGAGACATTTTAACATGATCTATTTAGGTTGAAATTGGATGTAGAATGCCTGGAAATGGCTCGATTTTTGCCTCAGAAATAGCTAAAATGCTGGATTTTTCGGGGGCTTTTCCTCCTGAGCCCCCACAGGGGCGCTGCCCCTTGATCTCGCCAGGGGGCCTATGCGGTCCCCTGGACCCCCCACCAGGAAACCCCCCCCTCACAACTCATTTGATCTGGCCGTCACTCTCATCTACAAATAGTACAATTAACGATGATCTTATGACTTTCAGTTTCATGTTAACAGATTTAAAATCAAAACTTAAACTTGTTGAGATCCGCAGGGAATGTTTCTTGAGAGTCTTGCCCCCTGGACAGGGCTTGTAGTTGCGCACCATGGTGTCCCTATTCACCCCGGCCTAACTGACTTTTACCTGAAAGAAGAAAAAGAAAACCTTACGATATCTTCCTGTCAAAGTAAATATTTTAAATTCTCAGGTGTAGTGTAGGACCTAACAGGCTAGGTCCAGGTATATTTTCAGCTAATTTTGTCAATCAGTGGCCACAGGAGCGGGAAGGTTTTGCCCACCCTGCTTTTTTCTAAAATTTTTGAAAAAAAATTATTGGGACCCCCTGTGTCCTTAAAGAATCTTTTCACATCAGGTGGACCACTTTCTGAACACTCTTGAATAGGCCTTTCAACCTGTAGAAAAAAAATAAAAAAAAGTTAAAGCAAATATGAAATAAGCAGATTTAAGAAACTTTTCTCGGTTTTGTCCCTATTCACCTTGGTGTCCCTATTCACCCTGTTTTACAGTACCATTTTCAAGTGGTACGTGGTCATTGCTGAGCTGGGTGAGCGAAACTTGCACATTCTTGTATATTCATTCCAGTTTTTAGATTATCTACGACTTAAACGAAATGCTGCCAAGCTCCTGATTTTTGTCTTTAACATCATGTTCCAAGGGCATATCGAAGTGAGCAACTAAATTAAGCCTATATCACTATCACTAATCTGAACTGTAGCCCGGGCAGATCCTAAGCTACAATGAGAGGTGTAACCCATGTTAGTTTTAAATATTAAGATATTACAATATAATGTCACTTGTATTAGTTTAGATGAATTATGCTCAACATTAATGTCACCGTAACTTCTTTTGCACGCCTAAAATAGCATTTGAGCTGCATTAAAAAAAAAAAAACATGAAATTCGCACCTAAGGCTGAAAGTTAAAGTTTACATGTGCAAATGTTTGCGCACCTAAAGATTTTTCAAGAAAAGGCCTTCTTTCTTTCATGGAGTAGGACTCTCCTTTTTCCCAAATGCATAAATAAAACTTAGTGCTGAAAGCATTTTTTAGACATCATGGTCCATGTTGGGTTGATAGTGTCGCAAAGTTACTGCAAATTTGTCGGCTGCCCATTCATGCTGCGAAACTTCCATTACACCATATCTCAAAGGTACCTAGTTGGATTGAGTTATTGTGACAAGGGAGGCCATCAACATTAACTCATTGATATGTTAGCGGACCAGCTTTAGATAATGCGAATTTTGTGATATTGCATGTCATCCTGATGAGGGTGGGCATTACAAGATGGATTGACTAGGGCCATACAGGCATACAGATGGTTAGAAACAATACTCTGGTAGGCATTTAAATAATAGTAAGTTGGTACTAACGGGCAAAATGCATGCCAAGAAAATATTCCCCACAACATTACTCCACCACTAGCTGTCTGAATTGCAGATTCAAGACAGGACAGATCCATGAATTCATGTTATGCCGGACTCTGACCCTACCATCTGCAATTCACAGCAGACATTGAGATTCACTGTACCAGGTGACAATTTTCTGCCGTCCAGTTTTGGTGAGCCCTTGACCACAGTAGTCTCAGTTTCCAGCTCTTAGCTGACAGGAGTGGAACCCAGTGTGATCCCGTGCATGGCGAGCCTAGTTGGGCTGAATGGCCTGTTCTTGCCATTAATGTTGTGCCATGTTGTGTTACTCAAGCCCTTCCACTTCATGGGTGATTGTGTTGTGCATTCAGTGAGTCTCTCCTGTGTAGGACTATTGTAATGCATGACTATTTCCATTGTAGTTACTTTCAGATTAGTTTGAAACAGTTTAACCATTCTCCTTTGACATCTCACATTAACGCTATTGGCTGACAAAAAAGCAGCCAATCAGGGTTAAACTTACTATTGTCACAGTGTCACAAATCTATTTAGGGTCCGAAATGTTAGAGAAAAAATGCATTGCATTTTTAGTTAAAAAGAACTAATTTTTTAATAGGTGAATTAATCATTTTATTTCGTTAGCCTCATAGCATAATTGCGTATCTCATTTTTAAAATTTAATAATTTAATAATTTTTATTTTTTATTATTTGAGAGAATAGATTTTTTTAAGGTTTTAAGAGAATAGGAAGCAACGCTTTTTTTGCCACCACAAAAGAACAGGCAGCTTATATCTCACTTTCGCAAAAACTATGACCGTTACAACAGGGTAAGAATGCATAACTGTCAACCTCTAAAGAGAAAAAGTAGCTCAAAAGTTGGAACAGCCAGGGTCCAGGGCGATGCCTGGATGGATGAATGAAAAGATATTCATTGCAGCTTGTCATGTATTATCACCGAAGTTTTAAAACAACACAAAAAATATTGAGACATGCCAACACACTATATGGTACACTGACTGAACTGTGAGGAAAAGGTGGACCAAAATTTGGTGCCATACTTTGCTGCATCTTGGTACTTCGTAAGTTTTATTTTCTTAGAACAGGACTTCTCCTCAGAATCAGATTTGCTATCTTTGTTGTCAATTTTTCTCATCTATGTAGAGATTGGGTGGGAAACACCATGTACACTGTTACTCTCTATAGAGTGATTTTATTGACTATGACCAACACAAAGAGCCAATCACTGCCATTTTCTCAATTATAATCACAGAATTTCTTGAAGGACACTGAGCGAAATCAAATTTCACAATATCTCAGAAGATAGTTGAAATGCATTTCCACTCAATTTTTGTTAGGTTTTTTTTTTAAACCAAAACAATCCAAAAGACGGTAGAATTCAATAGATTTTTTGTGAGAACGTAATTTGTGGTAAAAGAACGTGAGTCTCACGGTAAAACCATGAGAGTTGGCAGATATGAGAATGCATCACACACAGTAGGTCATAGTTTTACATTGCATATTCAGAGCTCCATCTAAAAAACATTTCAGCATTTTTTTAAGCAAAGTAAATTGGTATTTTTGCCAAATCCCTTCAGTTTAGGCAGTTTATTTCAATTTTTTAATTTATTTCTTAGACTGAAATGGTGTTGAGGAGTCTTGAATTGGAGCCGAGAACCATCACTCACTTTCTCTACGTTGCGAAAATGTTGGTGCACTGTCATGCCTCTGTGTCTGAGTAATAAACCGTGAGCGAGCTTGTCAACTTATCTATTTTACCATAGTTATAGCTTAATAGCCGAAGTTTTGTTAGTTATTAGTTATATATTAGCTAATGTGTAGGTGTGTTTGTTTGTTTATCTGTCTCCACCAGATTGTTTTTCAAGTTAGCTAAATTACTCGTGCAGTTAACTAGATGCAGTAAGCTAGTCTAATGCATTTCATTAGCTATGGTCTTCATTTTTTAAGCTAGTTTTCTTCACCTTAGTTTAGTGAGTTAATTTTTATTTGTTTGTGTGGTGAACAAGCACAGTCAATTTAGTGAATTGCACAAAATCCCACCGACAAACAAGCTTCTGGCAGTGTATAATCAGTGGTTGGACTTCCGTAGGGTGGAGGACAGACGAGAGACAAAACACATTTTCATCTGCAACGTACTTACTGAGGACTGTTTCACCAGTGTAGTGGCATTGAGAGGGTTTGGTTGAGTAAGGTAAAGATATTGAGTATGTTCTGGTTGGCAAATCACAGGAAACAGAAGTACCATTCAGGCTCTTAAATATCCATCTGCATTTTCATTCTACTCATCTTTGTGATCACTGTAACAATATTCACTTTCGTTGCTTAAGCATTTAGCTGCATAGGATTAAGAATGTATGTGGTCATGAAATAAGCACAACAAAGGATAATTCAGTGTACTGAGTTTTCCATATAAACCTAATAATAATTTCCAGAATAAAGGTAATGTTCGCTACCTGTCCAAAAAAAAAAAGGCTGCAAACTCAAATATTTATTTGGAATCCCTGTAGCTTTGATTACAGTGCAAATTCATCGAGTCATTGTTATGACAACTATTCAACGTCTGAACAATTATTTACCATCAACCTTGCCTCAATTTTTGCCTTGAGATCTTGTCTTCACGAGGAGATGGTTGATCCTCTCTGTAGTCATCTCAAGCATATCGTAATAACTTTAAATGTGGTTAAGGTCAGGACTTTGTGATGGCCAATTCACCAGGTAAGAGGAGCTAAAGTTAAGCTAAAGCTAAAGTGAAGAATGACTGGACAGAAACAGGCTTGTGACCAGCCGGACTCCCATGCCTGACTGAACTAATGCTAAAATAATGTGAAGGACAACGATAATTATAAAGGAGGAGGCTGAGGAGGTGGGGGGAGATGAGAAGCAGATTAATTCGTAGACCCAAGTAGGAGCGGAGTACAGGGCACGGAGCTGGAGAAATGAATGGACACTTCCTTGGTTATAAAAGCTTGCCAATTGTGTGGGAGGAGCTAAAGTTAAGAATGATTGAGCCTGTCCTCCAACAAAATACGCCCGAACAGGTCGTTTGTCAAGCAGCTTATTACGACCTAAAGTTACGTTTAGGAGTTAAGCGATCTCTAGTGGTCATTTAAATAACTACAATCTGATTTCCATCATCAGCGTCGCCGTCAGTAAATCCCTAACCTAAGCCTAATCCTAACCCTAATCCTCATACTAATGGTAACCCTAACCCCAACCCTAATCCTTACCCAAGCCGTTATTTTAAGTGTAAATATGACTGAAACTGTATCTGGAACTGAAATTTTAACTCTAACAGGACCTTCCTGGTGTCAGTAGGGGCGCGATTTTAGGAAACGTACTCCCATGGGTCGTAAATCAGAGTAAATGAGAATAATCGACCTATTTGAGCGTATGGTTGGAGGACAGGTTGAAATGATTGGACAGAAACAGGCTTGTGACCAGCCAGACTCCCGTGCCTGATTGAACTAATGCTAAAACTCAATTAATGGGAATTGGACATGGCTTTTAACACGTTGACTGCCAACTACGAGATAACTCGTAATGGCGGGTCAGGGCCAGCGCCAGAAAAATTTGGGGGAAATTATCCATCCCTTTATTGACAACAATTGGTCCTGGCTAATTCTAGATGGTTTTCCTTTATAAGCTCGTTTTCTAATTCAAGAATAATCAAGTGGCAATTGAAGACACGGCTTCTCTCCCCCATGCGATCTAACAGCAAATAATGGGCTACATTCAGTGCAGAAAAATAATTTAATTATAATTAGGTCAATGCACTGGCACTCAGCAATGGTAATTTTTTTTTCCAGCGAGAGCGGAATTTCAGAACTCTTCGCGAATGAAGGTAATTCTGGTGACAAGTATACGTGGTTTCCTCCGTTTTCATTTTCCAGTCTAACAGCTGGCTATTTTTTACAGCAAGTTGCGTAAAAAAAAAAAAAAAACAGGTGTAGGTACTTGCCGTAATTACCTTCATTCGCAAATGAGTTCTGAAATGCCGCTCTTGCTGGAAAAAAAAAAAATTAACGTTGCTGAGTGCCTGTGCATAGACCTAATTATAATTAAATTATTTTTCTGCACTGAATGTAGCCCATTATTTGCTGTTAGATCGCATGGGGAGAGAAGCTTGTCTTCAATTGCCACTTGATTATTCTTGAATTAGAAAACGTGCTTATAAAGGAAAACCATCAAGAATTAGCCAGGACCAATTGTTGTCAATAAAGGGATGGATAATTTCCCCCGAATTTTCAAGTCTGGCGCCGGCCCTGACCCGCCATTAGCTGGCAGTCAACGTGTAAACTAAGAAATATCTGCAGACGAACAAATTAAAAGAAGCATCTTATAAAATTATTGGTAAATGTTACCCTATCAAGACTAAACCAGCCAAATTCAACACCAATCGTGACATTTCCCGCACCTTTTGCAAAAGAGAACCTTAAACAATTTGTGCAAAGAAGCGTAACTATGGTTTTGCTTAAAAGAGGAGCAAATTCTTTTTGGACTATCTAAAATGGATGTTGTTTGTTATTAACCATATCTTATTTATGTATAAATTTCATATACACTCTTGCAGAGTTTCAGGAAAAACACCATTTCTTTCCGATATCTAAAATTTTATTTTGCCAGTGCTTGGATACCTTTAGAGCCTATAAACATCCTAAAGCACTCAAAACTCTTACAGTCTGTGTCAAATTTTCTTTGTGAACACCCACAGCATAGTTGTATATGTAGCCTAGTTGTTTGTGTATCCTGTGTTTTTGTTACTATATTGCATTTATGAAGATCTTCCACTAAAAAAGAAAAGATTTTAAAAAGTGAGCCATTTGGGTACAGTTTGCATGGAGTTTGACATACTACAAATGGGTATTCGGGCACAATCTGTCTTTTTCTCATCTTGACGTTCTGATAAAATCAAATGTGTTAAATTATTTTAACCCTCGTCCAACCAAGGGTTTTCTACTACAACCCCGACCAAGCCTGATTATTTCGAAATTAAGCGATAAACATCATCTTGTTTGGTATCAGTGTACAGCTACAGATGTCCTCTCTTCAAATCAAGTACAAATAAAACACATTTCAACATTATGACGTCATAGTGACGTCATAACTAACACCTCATTAGGAAAAAACATCAAAATGACAAAAATCCATGTTTTTTTATATTTTTATTAGTTTTAGCTGAAAATAAGTAACTTTCTGTAACCTCTAGAACTACTGATACTACAATTAATATTTTAGTATTATTATAAATGTTATAAACTCATGAGTAACATAAACACCCACCCCACACCCACATACCACAAACTTCACATATACACCCACATAATCCCACATTTATCTATCCAACAGACCCAAAACACTACACCCATAATGCAAGTAATTTTACTTTCATGTATAAGAATATGAACAATGGAAAAAAAATCAACTTACCTTGCAAAATGATGATTCAAGTTCACTGGACAGATGTATAAAATATCTTAAAAATGTTACACACTTGCATGAAAAAAGGTTTATCTATGAATTATGAGAACAACTTTATGAACAATTCTATGAAATTGGATAATAGTAGGCCTATAGCACAGTATAAAAATAGTATACAGTACAGTAACCAGTCAAACACACAAGTGAAAGTGGAACACAGACAGATCCGGCCATTTTATGGTCATGCACTTCTAATATTACAAGGTGAAGATCACTTTGAGGTTACTGGTCACTGCTGGTCATTGTAATTCCAAGATTTACTAATACAAGGACAAGCTACATCAATAAATCAATAAGGATGACAATTAGTGTGGTCTACAAAGTTCATTGAGCATGAAACATAATAATAGTATACTATTTGCAACTAATTTGTAAGCATATTTTGTATCAAAAACAGGCAAAAATTGATGCTGGTGGCAACCACCCCCCCTATCCTTCGTCTTTTGACGGCCTACCCAAATTCTCAGGGGGGTGAGAGATACCCTCATCGTTTTTTCATGAAAATGAGCGCAAAGGATGAATAAACAATTACCTAGAAGCATTAGATCATATCTGTTAACGTTTTTGTGCGACCGGAAAAAATCTGTGTTGGACGAGGGTTAATATTATCGGAAGTCTTTAGTCTTGGCTCATGCAAACAGTGAAGTTCAATGACATGTACAGTACATTGTCAACAACTAAGAGGAGCATTCAGCAAGACCCCCAGTCTTCGTAAAATCATATAGTCTGTGAATAAAAACTCAGCATCTTTATTGGCACTTCGTCTTTAGATGTAAGACAGTGAAAGATGTTGGTCTTTTGAAAGTCTTTTCGAAGTCTTCAGGTGTATGGAAGGCATTGAGCAACACCTCTCATTACCTGAACAAATGCTAGGGGTTTGTACATGCCGTTTCTGCTGCAGATGTGACTGTGCTGAGTTTTGCTGTGCTGGAGTAGGATACTCCTGAATATTGTGTATTAGCATATCCTTTAAGCCTTGTGCAGCTGCAATTACATTTGCCTCAAACTACTTGAGCAAATCAGACAGGGCAGGAGATGTAGCTACCATAAATCACTGGCTGACCAGCTTAGACAAATTAGCTAATATTAATATTAGTGCTTGTCCCAGCAGACCTCTGCCAAATCAATATAAAAGTTTAAAATGAACCCAGCCTGGTTCTATGAGGAAAAAAGACAGCAGGCAAAACAAGCTTACTTGTGGTTTAGGGGTTCCAGGTGAACACATTGCAGATACTGCTGTAAAAAAAAAAAAAAAAACATTCGTGCTGGGGGGCTTAGGTTTAGTTGGCCGATTTATATGAGTGACATTCTCTCCTTCGTATGCCCCGATGCCCCCAGCCCTCAAACCTTCCTTTCCAGGCCAAAATGGTGACAAAAAAAAAATGGTGACTGAAATTCACCTTCGCCAAAAAAAAGTGATATGAAGAAAAGTTCATTAAAAATAAAAAACAATTTTAATGAAGGTGTTTTGTTTTTCAGAGAAACTTTTTTCATTGCCAGTCTGTACATTTGTTTCAATACCAGTACAACTTGCAACAACACAAGTGCTTCAGTGAAATAATTTTTTTTTAATTCAGCATTTGTTCTCAGTGCCTAATTTTATTTTTGCTGCCAAAATTTGAAGTCAGTGTTCTTGCTCCATAGTGATAGTTTACATCAGGGATTGGCAACTCTGCTGCTGGAGGGTCATAGTGCTTTTGTGCGTGTGTGTTCTCAGTGTGAGTAATTACAGTGGGGTGCAAAAATGTGGGCACCCCTGGTTTAAATGTCTGTTACAATTAATCTCCAAGTGATTGATAGCAAACCTGAACAATAAATGCTACAAAGTTAAACATGACTCATTTCATCACATTTTAAAGCAAGAATAATTTTTATTTTTAACTTTTTACAGTTTCAAAATACGTTGTAATAAAACAAGGAAAAGCATTGTGCAAAAGTTTGGGAACCCTGTCAGCTAGTACTTTGTAACTCCTCCTTGGGCTGCTATAACCATAGACATATATACGTTGCTTCTGCCCATTGGAGCGACGTGCCTACAGGGCGGCCATCTTGGAACAGTGCCGCTCGCTCTTTCAATGCATTATGTCTGTGGAGGAATGACATGCCTGCACAATTAAAGCAATCATAAATCGCTATTGTCATCCTATTTTTAAAATATATAGATATTCTTTTTCTTTATTGTCCCTGTGGGGAAATTATTTCCCAGTGAGAAGGAGAATCATTATGATCATTATTTGGTGTGACATTCAGTGTCGGCAGCAGAACTGGAATTTGGGGGGCATAGACACCTCCCTTCAGAACCATTATTATTCCTGACTTGGGCTAAATCATTTTCTAAATTAACAATATATTCACTCAGAAAACACTCCACACCTATTGGGCGTCGCTAGCTCCCCCCGTTAAAATAAGGCGACTATCATTCATTTGGACACGCACTTCGGTGCATTTAAATCAGCATTATTCAAAATTGCACAAAGGCGTTTCAAATGCTCTCTTATTTCATTTCGACAATTTAAACAATCATGAAGCGCAGGTTAGATCGCCTGATGTGCCGATAATGTAGCGCAGAAGTTCCAGCACAGTTTGTCTCTCATAAAGCACAGGCCTGTTTATAAATTTTTTTTCTGTACTGAATTCAGCCCATTATTTCGTTGTTGTTAGATCGCACGGAGACAGAAGCCGCGTCTTCAATTGCCAATGGAATATTACTATAATTGGAAAAACGTGTCAAAAAGGAAAACACTTGACTACTAGCCAGGACTAATTCTTGCGAAAAAGGGACTTGTCTGTGCACCCCCCTCCCAATTTCCAGTTCTAGCGCCGACCCTGGTGACAATGCCGGGACACATTAAAAGAAAAAAGACAATGTAGGTATTAGTATTTCGCTCAACCCCGAAAAAATTTAATATGATGTAGTAATATTGTATTTTAATTTCAAAAATTGCATCAAAACATTACTCATTTGTGCCCACTTTCATGCCCATAGCACAGTCACAGCTATAAAAAAGCAATATTACTAAATTATAAAATAATATTAATGTATTTTATATTTTAAAAATAAATAATGAATGTAAGGCAAATTTATTTACAACCCCAACTCTGAAATAGTTGGGACGAAGTGTAAATTGTGAATAAAATCAAAATGCAATGACTTTCAGATCACGTGAGCCAATATGTTATTTAAAATAGAACATAGAAAACATTTCAAATGTTGAAACTGAGACATTTTACATTTTTATCCACAAAATGAGCTTATTTCAAATTTTCTGGCTGCAACAGGTCTTAAAAAAGTTGGGACACAGCCAAAAAGGGCAGGAAAAGCAATTAATATATGAGAGAATCAGCTGAAAGAACATTAAGCAAGTAATTAAGTTAACTGGCATCAGGTGTATAACATGATTGGCTATAAAAGGGATGTCTTAGAGAGGCTGAGTCTCTCAGAAGTAGAGATGGCCAGAGGCTCTCCAACCTGTGAAGGCTTGCGTAAAAAAAATTGTGGAATACTTTTAAAACAATGTTCCTCAACGTCAAATTGCAAAGGCTCTGAAGGTCTCATCATCGACAGTGCATAACATCATCAAAAGATTCATAGAAACTGATAAAATCTCTGTGCATATGGGACAAGGCCAAGGACCTTTCCTGGATGCCCATCATCTTCGGGCCCTCAGAAGCCACTGCATCGCTCACCCGGCTGATTCTGTCATTGACATTACTAAATGGGCCCAGGAATACTTCAAGAAACCACTGTCTGTAAACACAGTCCGCCTTGCCATCCACAGATGCCACCTAAAGCTCTATCATGCAAAAAGGAATCCATTGTTGAGCATGATCCAGAAGCGCCGGCGTGTTCTGTGGACCAAGGCTCATTTAAAATGGACTGTAGCAAAGTGGCAAAGTGCACTGTGGTCAGACGAGTCCAAATTTGACATTCTTGTTGGAAATCATGACCGTCGTGTCCTCCGGGCTAAAGAGGAAAAAGACAAGCCCTCCTTTTATCAGCGTTCAGTTCAAAAGCCAGCATCTCTGATGGTATGGGGAAGCATTAGTGCATATGGTGTGGGACACTTGCATGTTTTAAAAAGCACCATGAATGCTGAAAGGTACATAAAGGTTTTAGAGCAACATATGCTCCCCTCCAGATGACATCTATTCCAGGGAAGGCCTTGTGTATTTCAGCAGGACAATGCAAAACCACATACTGCAGCTATTACAACAGCATGGCTTCGTAGTAGAAGAGTCCGTGTGCTGAACTGGCCTGTCTGCAGTCCTGAGCTTTCACTGATTGAGAACCTTTGGCCCATAATTAAACAAAAAGTCCGTCAAAGGAGACCCAAAACTCTCCAGCAGCTGGAAGCCTGTATTAAACAAGAGTGGGATCAAATTCCAATGGCTGAACTCAAGAAACTTGTCTCCTCAGTGCCCAGACACCTCCACTCCATGTTAAAAAGAAGAGGGGATGCTACACCATGGTTAACAGGCCCCTGTCCCAACTTTTTTGAGACCTGTAGCAGCCAGCAAATTTGAAATGAGCTCATTTTGTGGATAAAATTGTAAAATTTTTCAGTTTCAAAATTTGCTATGTTATCTCTGTTCTATTGTGAATAAAATACTGGCTGGTTTGATTTGAAAATCATTGGGTTTTGATTTTATTCACAATTTACACTTTGTCCCAACTATTTTGGAATTGGGGTTGAATATAGCTCATTTCATGTATATAGACAATTCAAATTACTTTTTACATAGTAAACGAATTTGCAAAAATACACACTTGAAATAAATTGTATGAAGGTAAAATTGTAATGGAATAGAAAACAATGGAATAGAAATAAAAACATAAATAGGCAAATAAAACCCAGTATTAAAAAGAAGAAGAAGCTAAGAGAGAAATAAAATGCAGCATTGGGTCAATTGAGACAATGCATCTGAAAACGTTTGGTCTTGAGACTAGTTTTAAAGCAGTCTAAGCATTATTCATTTCATTCATTCGAAGTCGTCTGGCTTAAAGTGGTCACTACAGAGCAAGGACCTCTCAGTGGTAACAAAACCATCTCGTCTCACAGCAAGTTCCCACTGTCTCCTCAATTCAGCGTCTTTGGGAAACCTTGAAAATGTGACAAAAAAGAGGCAAGAGATGTAAAGAATTCTCTGCAGTACAACAAAAAAAGAGACAAGAATTTTTCCCCTTCAGATAAAGGTTAAGTTGAAAATCACATTCGATTACTAATTCTAAGTATTTATGCTTGATCAAAATAATGTAAAATTTCTTCAACTTTTTTTGACAAGCTTTATAACAGTAAGACAACAATATATTATATATCAGTATACTGTTGTCTTACTGTCATAACGTTGCAGCATGAGAAATATCTATGAATTGCAACCTATTGAAATATGCATAATATAGTACATATGAGAAATATCTATGAACTGCAACATGTTTTTTCAAGTCTTTTAAATATCATTTAAAAATGATGGTAGATCCAGGCTTTTTTAATATTTCAGAAAAAGATAGAGAAATTGTGAATAGAAAGATCTGGCCTGGCAGCCTTAGTAACCAGCTTTGAAATACAATCACATCCATTATGTTTAGGAGAAAAGATAGGATTGTAATAAAATTGGGGGGTGTGGAGAAATCCCCGGATAACTATACATTATAATTATGACTTATACGTTATAAATTCTCAGCTTTCATGACTAGGGCTAGTCTAGCCTAGCCATGTTAGCATTTCGCTGGCGGACAAATAGTTACAGTAGCTCTCAACATATTGTTATAATAGACAAATACATCCAAAATCTATCGTTAAATCTTACCTGTGAAAGGTTATTCCGCGGGATCTGGATTGGATATCTCATTCAACCTCCATATGCTGCAAAAAAATCTGGCATCTTCGGTGTAGATTTAAGTGTAAGCGCTCAACTGCTGTGAATACACGGTCGTTTTTTGGTAGTACAACCGGAATTTTAATGTATCAAGGCATCTGGATCATAGCTACACGTGTGATGTTTTTAACCAATCAAACCGCTTGGAAATTGGTCAAAAATTCAGCAAATAATGATTTGCAGAAATTATTTGATACTTCTTACCCCAATAGACGTACATGCACTGAGGCTTCCACTAACCCTGTACTAACATGGCCGCCCTGTAGGCACGCCTCTCCCCCACTCATGTGGCGTCTACGTATATGTCTGTGGCTAAAACAGCTTGCAAGCACTTCCTGTAGCCAGCTAAGAGTCTTTCAGTTCTTGTCTTTGAAATTTTCTCCCATTCTTCCTGACAGAACACCTCTAGCTCAGAAATATTTTTCGGCCTTCTTGCATGCACGGCGTGTTTGAGGTCTCAGATTTTCAATAATATTCAAGTCTGGGGACTGATGGCCATTCCAAAACTTTCATCTGTCTTTCCTGGAGGTACTTCATGGTGGATTTTGAGGTATGCTTCAGGTCATTGTCTTGCTGGAATACCCAACGTCTCTTCAACTTCAATTTCTGGACTGAGCTTTGAACATTTGCCTCTACAATGTCTTGATATTTGGTGGAATCCATTCTTCCTTCCACCCACACAATATTGCCTGTGCCCCCAGCTGCTACACAACCCCAAAGCATAATGGATCCACCTCCATGCTTAACAGTTGGCAATGTGTTCTTCTCTACAAATACTTCACCCTTTTTTCTCCAAACATACCTTCTTTGGTTGTGGCCAAAAAGTTCAATTTTGGTTTCGTCAGTCCAAAGCACACTGTTCCAATAGGCTTCAGCTTTCTCAAGGTTCTCTTTTGCATGCTTCAGACGCTTAATTTTTCATTGAGGTCGTAAGAAAGGCTTCTTTCTTGCAACTCTCCCATGTAGGTCTGTGTTGTTTAAGGTATGCTGTATTGTTGTCCTGTGAACAACTAGACCTGTGTCTGCTACTCTGTTTTGCCGCTCTTCTGCAGTGATGAGTGGGTTCCTCTGAGCATTTCTCACCAGATCTCGGGCTATTTTGTCTGAAATTTTTTTTGGTCTCCGGATCTTGCCTTGACTTCAATTGTTCCATTTATTTCCCATTTTCTTTCGATGTTTCTGACAGTAGAAATGGGTTAGTTTGAAACATTGCAAGAGCTTTTTGTAGTCCTCTCCTTATTGGTTGAAGTGAATTATCTTGATTTTGACATCCTTGGACAACTGTTTAGAGGAACACATGGTTTTTAATACCAGACACAACAGCCACCACAGTCGGATAGTTTAGAAGGCATGGAGTTACTTCAGAATGTATAGTTCAATCCTGGCATATTCACCTGACTCATTGAAGCCCTAACAAGTAAATCACGTGGGTCTGGGCCTTAGTAATCATCTTCTTAAAAGGTAACAAAGAATGATACAAAAGGGTTCCCAAACTTTTGCACAGGGCCCTTTTTTCTTTCTGATCATTTAAAAACTCAGAAAAATTAAAATAAAAAGAAACCTTGCTTTTAAATTTGCAGAAAGGTGTCATGTTTAACTTTGTAGCATTTAGTGCTCAGGTTTGCTTTCAATCACTTGGAGATTAATTTTAACAGACATTTAAACCAGGGGTGCCCAAATTTTTGCACCCAACTGTATTTGCCTATTCAAACCTACTCCCACTGCCCACGCCACCTCCCCTAACCCATACCTGTACATAGCTGGGCTGATCAGTCCATGGAACCTGCCTCTCTACCTTCTCACCTGGAAGATCGCTCCTGCCATTGCTGTGGGCAACACGGTGGTGGCTAAGCCTAGCGAGATGACATCAGTCACAGCCTGGATGATGTGTAAACTACTCAAGGAGGCTGGTGAGACCTGCCCCCACCCTTCTCCATGCTACTGCTTTCTCTCTCATCGCTATTTTTCTTTTTGTCTATGTCTATGTGGTCCTGGTTCATAACAGTGAATGCATTCTGTGAGGACATGGTTTCATAATTCCATTAATATGATTACTGTACACTGTGCAATGCTCCCAAAATATTAATCATTGTTCCATGAAAAGGCAATTTTAGTCAAGGCTGCCCAGCTCTGTTCCTGGAGATCTACCATGTAATGGGTTTTTGTTCAACATTAATTCAACCCAATTCTAACAATCACTTGCTCAGTGAGATCTCTGTCTGTTGACTGAGGTGTTCTTTGTTTGGGGTTGGTCTGAGACCTTGCAGTATGCTAAATCTGCTTCAACTGGATGAAGCAGTTCTTTAAAGGGATAGTAAGCCCCGACATTGAAATTTGACTCGTAAAGCCATCTATTCACCATGTTTTTGGCCTAAATGTCCAATGTAGC
This sequence comes from Gymnothorax javanicus, assembly GCA_029692085.1. Taxonomy (NCBI): domain Eukaryota; kingdom Metazoa; phylum Chordata; class Actinopteri; order Anguilliformes; family Muraenidae; genus Gymnothorax; species Gymnothorax javanicus. Next base: position 90,462,758 of record CM056198.1, read on the forward strand.
CACTTAGCTAGGAGCCCTGTTTATCTTCGTGGAACAAGTTGACTTAGCTACGGCAGCCAACTAAGGTAAATCCACTGTTCAGTCTGTGAATACAAACATTCAAAACTGCAGCGCATTTCTACAGTTGGAGATGTTTAGGGTCAGTGCAGCGTATTTCTGGAGCATGCGGACAAGCTCCTGGCTGGAGCGGGGAGGGATCCAGTGGTCATGGTCCATGTTGGGACAAATGACATAGGTAAGGGTAGATTTGAGGTTCTGCAAGACAAATTTGTGGAATTAGCTGAAAAGCTTAGAAGCAGATCCTCCACGGTAGTTTTCTCTGGGATTCTACCAGTACCACGTGCAAGCAGAGGGAAGCAGAATTTTATCTGGAGGTTTAACACGTAGCTATGAACCTGGTTTAGGAAAGAGGGTACAGGTTTATGGGGCACTGGAACTTCTTCTGGGACAGGGGTGACCTGTTCAAGCTGGACGGGCTACACCTGAACCGGAGGGGTACCTTTGTACTGGGTCAGTGTATGTTGAGGGTAGCACAGGGTTATTTAAACTAGGAACTTGGTGGGCAGGGAGATTAGAGAGTGTTATACACAGGGAAATGCAGACTGCCCTGATGGAAGCTGACAGTGCTACATGCACTATTGATGATATATCTTTAAAGCAACAAAGTGTAGTGGGGGGCTTGGAGCAGCAGGCACATGGGAAATCGAATGGGAAGAGCATTCATAATAACCTGAAATGTTTTTATCTAAATGCAAGAAGCATAAAAAATAAATTTCCAGAACTTGAGGCCGTTATGATTAGTGAGGGCTATGACATAGTTGGGATTACAGAGACATGGCTTAGTGAAGAGGATGGAGATGCATATAATATAGAAGGTTAAAAGCTCTTTAGGAAGGATAGATGTAATAAGCGAGGAGGGGTTGTAGCACTCTATGTGAACAAAAAAAATTAATGTGCAGGAAATTCTTGAAATTGAACATTCCTTGCCCTGTGAAGATATCTGGGTCAGGCTCATTGGCAAACATGAGACAGGTTTAAACATAGGAGTATGCTATCGACTGCCAGCTTTAGACAGTTTTTGTCAATGAAATGCTCTTTAAGAGGATTAGGCAAGCTTGTAGAGGAAGAGGGACTATTATTATGGGAGACTTCAATCATCCTGGTATCGATTGGGAAATGGTGAAAGGCCAGGGTAAAGAGGAGGAAGAATTTCTAGATGTATGACAATTTTTTGGTGCAGTATGTTAATAAACCTACAACAGAGAAGGCAATTTTAGATTTAGTGCTCTGTCATGACCCTGACAGAATTAGCAATGTTGAGGAACTGAAGCCACTTGGGACAAGTGATCACTCTACTGTTAATTTTGATGTTTCATGGTAAGTTAAAAAGGTGTCTTCGAAAACCAAAATTTTCAATTTTAGGTGAGCAAACTTTGACAGGATGCGCTCATATCTAAGCAAAATAAAATGGGAGACACTCCCGGACTGTGAGTCTGTAAACGAGATGTGGGAAATATTCTGGGGATTTTACTTGATTCAAAATGCAAATTCTTTCCAAAGGTGTCCAAAAGTAAGCTGAAAAAGCAGAATCTTCAGTGGATGACCACAGCTATTCGTAGGAGTTTGAGGGAAAAGAGGAATCTTTATAAGATGTACATAAAGGATAACAATGAGAATACTAAGGCTGAATACTATAAAATGCGGGCTGTGGTCAAAAAAGAGCTGAGGAATACTAGAAGACTGTATGAAAGACAAATTGCAGAAGGGGCAAAAACTAATCCTAAGCGCTTCTTTCAGTACTGTAGCAGGAAAAGGAAAGTCAAAGAGGAGGTGAAGTGCATAAATAATAAAGATGGATCGCTGCTATATGATATCAAGGATATTGCGGATACCTTAAACAGTTACTTTGTTGAGAATTTTACCTCGGAGCGGGTTTTTATTCAGCCAGAGGGCATGTCCAATGCTCAAGATTATTAAGCGGAAATTGAGGTTCGGGATAATGAAGTAATAAACAAGTTGCAAAAACTAAAGGTAGATATGGCGGCGAGTCCTGATGGCTTATATCCTAGAGTGCTCAGGTAAGTTAGTGAGATCATCTTTAAATCGCTCTCAGCCATCTTCAGACAGTCTATAGAAACTGGAGAAATACCAAATGATTGGAAGCAGGGCAATATAATACCAATATATAAGAAAGGGGACCGTACTGAGCCAGGAAATTACAGGCCAGTCAGTTTAACTTGCATTGCATGCAAAATACTGGAATTTATCAAAAGACGAGCTGGAATTATTTCTTGAAGGTAAAAATATCTTGAGGGATAGTCAACATGGTTTCCGTAAGGGAAGGTCATGCCTGACAAACCTGGAATTTTTTGAAGAGGCCACCAACACTTATGATCAGAGCAGGGCTAATGACACCATATACTCGGATTTTCAGAAAGCTTTTGATACAATTCCACATAAGAGACTCATTTTTAAAATGAGCTCCATTGGAGTTACAGGAGGTATTCTGGAGTGGATTCAAAACTGGTTTCAGGACAGAATACGAAGTGTGGTGGCCAGTGGAATCTCATCTGAACTAGGTATGGTGGGGAGTTGAGTCCCTCAGGGATCAGTGTTGGGACCCCTGCTGTTCCTCATCTACATTAATGACCTTGATAGGAATATTGAGAGCAAATTAGTTAAATTTGCAGATGATGCTAAATTGGGAGGTTTGGCAAATAGTTTAGAGTCCACTAAAGTGATTCAGGATGATTTGGATAGAATCCAGAATTGGGCAGAAATGTGGCAAATGAAATTTAATGTAGCGAAATGTAAAGTTGTACATGTAGGGAATTAAAAACATTAGACAGGATTACTTCATGGGAGGTTTAAAACTGGAATGTGCTTCACATGAAAAAGATCTGGGAGTGATTGTTGACCAAACCCTCACAGGTTCTAGCCATTATGCTGTAGTTGTTAAAAAAAGCCAATTGGATGCTGGGATATATTGCCAGAAGTATTGAGTACAAATCCAAGGAAGTCATACTTCTCTTGTACAACACATTCGTCAGACCACATTTAGAGTATTGTGTAGAGTTCTGGGGTCCATACTATAAGAAAGATATGGAGGCTCTAGAAAAAGTTCAGAGAAGAGCCACTAAGCTAATTCCAGGAATTAAAGATGAAAGCTATGAGAACAGGATCACAGCTGAAGATCCTTAATCTCTTTAGTCTTAGGAAAAGGAGACTTAGGGGTGATCTGATTGAGGTCTTTAAATATGTTAAAGGGATCAACAAAGTGAATTATGTAGGATTCCTTCGGCCAAGTTTTGTTAGTAGAACTCGAGGTCACAAATGGAAGTTAACCAAGGGTAAATTTAGCACTGATATTAGGAAATAGAGCAGGCTTGACTTAAAGCTAGATACCATTGAGTCATTGAGTATCTGAAGTGATATATTCACAATAGTAAAAAGAAACTGGCGAGCTAGTTGGGCTGAACGGCCTGTTCTTGCCACTCATGTTATGTTCTATTATGTTATTTGCTCTCGTCGGCCAATACAGGTAGATCATGAATTTTAAACTTTTTCCGCAAAGATGAATAAAGCTCCGAGCTAGGTGGCTACATTAGACATTAAGGCTAAAAACGTGGTGAAAAGACGTCTTTTCGAGTCAAATTTGAATGTCGGGGCTTACGGACACTTGGATTACGCCGCACAAGCAGTATGGAAGCATTTTGTGTTTTTTAAATGTTGCTTTTTTTTTGCTTGAAAGAATGGCCACAATTGACTCAATTTGGATATGTCTTCAATGCTGTTCTTCTTTGTAACTCCGAAAGTGTTTTGAGGACGAAAAAAATTCACAGACCCTTCGATTAGCCTTGAACTGATAAGATGATTAGTGAATTTTTATTTTTGGGAACTATCCCTTTAAGGATATGTATAGGTTTACAATAGAAGAACCGCCACATCTGTGTGTATACACATTTTCATCCATACTTCCTTTTAATTTAAAATATTACTGCCTTGTAGGGAATTAAAGACCCCATGAGTATAATAAGTCTGAAGAAACAGCACCATGGAGAGACATTTTTTTAGTCCACATGAGGAAAAGGCTCACTCTGGGGCCACGGATTAGGTTTAGGTCTATGGGGCATAGGCCTATGGTTGGGACTGGGTCTAGTTTTGAGGTTAAGGATTAGAATTATGGTTTAAGTCACTGATTTCCAAACTCAGTCCTGGGGACCCTGTATTTATGCTGGTTTTTATTCCAACCACAGTTAAAATCACAGAATTAACACGCTTTTAATCTAAATTAGTCGTTTTTCAGGCTAGAGAGGTTTCACACTCTTAAACCACACTGACAGGAATAATTCTACTAAGTTTAAGAGTTCAATGTTTATATTGCATTCATTTTGCAACATTCTAGGCAAACAAGTCAAGGAAAGGTGATACTATGTTTTAACTCATCAAATTCAAGACTGTAGTGAATCAGTAAGCTGCTATTTGGTTACGGAACACAGGCATTTAAGGCCTAGTCCATTATATAATTTAATGTAAGATGATGTTGGCCAATCACAAGCCTGAAAATCTGACCATCAGGCGCACACATTCTGATGTCACAAGCCAAAAACTGTTTTTCCTGTCTACGCATAAATGGTGAAAATGGAGTTGCTAGAGTTTCGAGTTTGTTTCTTCACCTGGGAGGGCGTTTTTCAAAAGGTCTGTTTTCAGCATCCAAAAAACGCAGTTTGCGTGTGGATGAAAGGCTGAAACACATACAACCTCAATTCTAAAAAAGTTGGGATACTGTGTAAAATGTAAATAAAAACTGAATGCAATGATTTGCAAATCTCATAAACTGACATTTTTTCCACATTAATGAATTCTGGACCACTCCCAAAGTAGAAGAGAATATTGGGTGGGATTGCGGATCGGAGATTGGGCAGTTGGTCTTGGTCTGTGATTGTGCAGACGTTGGGCGCCCCCCGGGTGGCGAGACTCAGGGTGGGGCTCGCATCTCTTGTCGGAGACTGTGTGGCTCCCAAGCCCCCCGGAGTCCCAGGTGGTGGCTGTTTCTTGCTTCTTTCTTGGAGAGGGGAAGGGTGGGAGGGATGTAGAAATGAGACGAGCGGGTATTGTGGGAATGTAGGAGGTATATATAGACGTAAGGACGAATAGGAAGGCGCATTGGGAGTGGCCCTGTTCATTAACCTACGTTATCGGGAACTCCCTTTAATGAATTCTGGACCACTCCCAAAGTAGAGGAGAGTATTGGGTGAGATTGCGGATCGTTGATCGGGCAGATAGGAGAATCGGGGCGGGTGTGGTGTTGGACTTGGTCTGTGATTGTGCGGGCATTGGGCGCCTCCCGGGTGGTGAGACTCAGGGTGGGGCTCGCATCTCTTGTCGGAGTCCGTGTGGCTCCCAAGCCCCAAAAAGTGTTAATGCATCAACGAGAGATGGGCTCTACATACGTTGTCAACATTATTGCGAATATAGCTTGCGTAAGAGTTCGATGCCCAGCGGCCAAGGATTTTAATCTGGTGGTCCAGCGCTCCTTGCTTGGATGCTGTGGTGGCGGCGCGGATACGGAAAGAGTGCCCAGAGGAGTATTTGGGTGGAATGTTGGATCTAATTAAAACTTGACGGAAATGGTAGAGGAACCAGTGGCGAGAGGCTACGGCCCCGGAATAGGAATATGGGCTGAGAAATGCCAAACTGATCTGTTTACTTCTCTTTATCTTGAAAATGAGGCGGTCGGTGGAGTAGAATGAGATGTCGTTTAGGCTGGCGTGATGAGAAGGATAATAATTAGCTGAGAGCGGAGCGAACTCGGCACATCAAAAAAAAAACCAAAGAAGGCCGATAGAAACACTGCTTCTAGAGCGGAATCCGTGGAATGAGAATGGTTCCCTGAACGCAGCGTCTGGATGCAGTGAAAGAGGAGGTCTGCCGTTAGGGGTAAACGTTTGTTTACACGTGAGAGTGGGAAATAGACTAGCATGGATAACCAGTGGCAAATCTGACAAAGAAGTTGATGCCGTTTAGGAAGACTGGTATTGGGGCTGGTCGAACGTGGTTTATGGAGTGAATGTACGAAATGAAGCTCATAAGGGAAACAACGTCGAGTGCCGGGAATGGCAGTTGGAGGGCTGAGTGGAATTTCATGAATTGCTTCCGTCCTGTGAGGTACGGGGAAAGTAAGCGTGGAGCGAACCCGTTTAAAATGGTATCTCGAGATAAAGTGGCGAATGGCTGGGGTTTTGGTGTCAGGGGTCGACGGTCACGGAAAATGGAGGAACCGGAGTGGGGTGAATGTCCAAGTGCAGTGCTAAGCGTCTGATTCTCTGCCAGGAGAAACGAGGAGGGGCGTTGGCGATGGCATTTTACAGTCGGGAATAAGTGCGGCTTTGAGCATGGACTAGTGTTTTGCGGAAATTAGGTTTAGTTTCCTGAGGAACGGCATGAACGAGAGGGAGCGGGAACAGCCTTTGTTTACGGTGTCTACTGTGGTCGGTTGTCATAAAGTACATTATACATTTGGTGGCCCGTTCGTGACCCTGAATGAGGGAGGAAGGGATGATGGGATACGGTGAGGCGAACAGCGAAGTAATAGCGCTCCTTCCTGGAAACGCCAAAGGAACCCCCAAAAAAGCGTGGGTCGAGTGGGACGGCCCTAAGCGTTTGCAATATCAGCTTTAGCCAACCAGGCGCCACGACCGGCGAGGCGGATGAGAGTGGTGAGACGGAGGACAGTCAGTAAAGGGTTAATCACTGGGCAAGCGGCCGGTTGGATTGCATGGAGCTACGTGCTTGAGTGTGGAGACGGCAGATGGACGGTGGCGGAATGATGGATTGCGGGACTGAAAGTCGGCTGAGAGCATGAACCTTGCCACTGTGGGTGGCCGTGAGGTGGAGACGCGTAGTTTTCGTGAATGTTTGCTGGCGAGGCAAAAGCGCACCGACAACCAAAACGCTAGCAAAGCGATAGTGGGCTGTGCCACTGCAAGTGGCAGTGAGGAGGATACACGCAGTATCCGTGAATGTTTGCCGGCAAGGCAAAGTGCACCAATAACCAAAGTTCTAGCGAAGCGTTAGTGGGCTGCGCCACTGCCAGTGGCCTTGAGGAGGATACGTGTAGTATTCGTTAATGCTTGCCGGCAAGGCAAAGTGCACCAATAACCGAAGAGCGAGTGAAGCGCTAGTGGGCTGCGCCACTGCTAGTGGCTGTAAGGTGGATACTCGTGCAGTATTCGTGAATGTTTGCCGACGAGGCAAAGTGCACCAATAACTGAAGCGCTAGCGAAGTGCTAGTGGGCTGCGCCAATATGAGTGGCCATGAGGTGGATGCGTGTAGTATTCGTTAATGTTTGCCAGTGAGGCAAAGAGCACCAGTAACCGAAGCGCTAGCGAGCTGCGCCACTGCCAGTGGCTGTAAGATGGATACACCTGCAGTATCCGTGAATGTTTGCGAGTGGCCGTGAGGTGGATACGCATAGTATCCGTGAATGTTTGCCGGCGAGGCAGAGAACATTAGCATTCGTAATGATTTTACAATTTTGGAATAAACATGGCAATCATTCAACAGCACCATAAATGTTTGGCATTTAATTTGCGAAGAACACGACATTCGTATATAGCAAGAGTTGCTCGGACTAAATGGTAGAACCGACGAAAGTCTAATTTATTTATTTAATTTATATATATATTTATTTTATTTATTTTTTGAAAGCCTTGTTATACACTGCGCTACAAAATTATGGCATTTTCTTCCGCACATCGGTGACTACGAAAAATATCAACATCTTTGTAATTTCTGTGCTCGTGTAGTTCGTGAAAACAACGCAGATTCTCGTAAATAAGTTTGCGAGGCTCATAGAGCAATAAGCCATGAGAATCCGTTCCACAGTCTGAATGAAGTGGCAGCTAAATGGCGTTGTAAGGTACGATGCACAGCTGAGTGATGGCAAATACAATTGCTGCGAAGTCAGCGAGAGTTTCGATTTGCAGATTGTCATCCTTACGGAGTCTCATCAATTATATCAACGGAGCCAACAGGCAATTGCTTACTGTACAGCCGAAGCATAAAGCGAGATCGAGAACGAGTGTAAAGTAATCGTCCAGTTCTTGCCTCCAATGAGGAAAAGACTGGGGGATTGTGTCTCGGTAGAGTGGGACGGCGAATGGCGAACTCGGTTCATGTCGGCTCCCCGGAACGAGCGGGGTTCGGGTGCCTGAGCTGAGCAGGGTCGATGACGGCTAGGATTTTTTATATATATATATATATACGAAAATATGAATGTGGAAACGGGCAAAATGTATGTGGTATGGTAAATTATTGCATTGCCGAAGCGAACAGCAAGATTGAAACCTAGTGTAAGATATTGGTCCAGTTCTTGCCTCCGATGAAGCAAGGACTGGTGGATTGTGACGGTTGAGTGGAATGATGAGTGGCGAACTCGGTTCGCTCACATTTTCCACAACAAGCAGGGGTCGGGTGTTTGAGCTGTGCGAAGTCAATGACGGTTTGGATTTTTTTTTTTCTCACGACTAAAATATTAAAGCGGAAATAGGATGGTTGAATGAGCTGGGCTAGGTTGACGTGCATACCCAATAAAATCTGTTGTCTAACTGTGGGGGATAATGGCGAAGGGTTTGGAATAGGCTATGAGGGGCGTATGGGAGGTAAGGCAGTGGCTAGTGTGTGCTGAAACTGAGGTGAGGGGAAAACTGCGAGTGGCCGAAGTAGTTGATGGAAGGGGCGTACCTATAGGAGGAAGCACAGAATTAGTGACTTGGGAAACGGGGAAGGGGAGGTGGGGCGGGGAAAGATGGTGCGGTAGGGAAGAGACAAGCAGATGAGTCAACAGCGGATGCTTCTTTGGGTGTAGGTGGGTTAACACCGAAACTGCTGGAGCCTTCGTCCTGTGCAAGTCGTGGTGGTGGTGGGGGAGGCGGGGGGGGAACGGGACGCATGCGCATGGGGCGGAAGTGCAGCCTGCGAAGACAGGGAAGAAAAAGGGGGACGAATAGAAACCGAAGAGGTCATAAACGGAGGGAGCAGGCACAGGGGGGACTGGCTGGTTTGCGGAAGGAGTGACTTCCACCGAATCTGGAGCGGGGAGGCCGTTGCCGAACGTGATGACGTGGCGTTGGGGACGTTGATGGCGGAACCCGGTAGTGCTGTGTGGTCTGAATACGTCTGGTCTGCACGTGGGGAGGATCAGCTGCGTTGCCGAGGGAGTCGGTGAATAATTTTAGTAGTCTGGCCTTGTTGTTGGAGCGGTGGAAGGAGATATTCTTCTGCTTGAACGCCAAATGGAGTCTGGCAACAGTTGAACATGGAGCCTGGGATGAGCTTGAAGTGCGAGCCGTGGTAAGCCTTGCTGGGGAGCTGCGGGCTCTCGCTTTTGAGCGCCGCTGTTGATGAGAGGCGTAGCTACTGTCAGACAGCAATCTGGAATTCCTACGGCGTGGAGCCATCGGTCATCATTGCAGGGGGGTAGCGTTGTTCGGAATGTGAGCACCCCAGTTGGGGCAAGCGGGTGACGCTTCAGGGTGGAGGTACAAGGATGGCAGAGCGCGGGCGGGTGCGTGGAGGAGAAGCGGGAATTGCGGGACTGATTGAGAAGATTCCTCTGGAGCCTTGGAATTATGCTGCGTTGGAGGGACTCTGCGGGATTTCGCCTTTCGTGCTTCAGGTAAGCAAACTCTTGCTGTGTGCTGGCTGTCTGGTTTGCGAGTAAACGACGTAGAAACGAGACGAGCGGGTACTGTGGGAATGTAGGAGGTATATAAAGGTGTAAGGACGAATAGGAAGGCGCATTGGCAGTGGCCCTGTTCATTAACCTACGTTATCGGGAACTCCCTATAGAACATAAACAACACAAATGTTGAAAGTGAGACATTTTACCACTTCATGAAAAAATATTAGCTCATTTTGAATTTGATGGCAGTAAAACATCTCAAAAAAGTTGGGATATGGCCATGTTTACCATTGTTTAGCAACCACTTTTAACAACAGTCTGTAAATGTCTGGGAAGTGAGGAGACCAATTTCTGAAGTATTGGCAGAGGAATGTTGTCCCACTCTTGTCAGATGTTGGATTCTAGCTGCTCAACAGTCCTGGGTCTTCTTTGCCAGATTTTTCATTTTGTGATGCGCCAAATGTTTTCTATTAGTGAATGGTTGGGACTGATGGTAGGCCAGTCCAGCACTAAGACTCTTCTACTGCGAAGCCATGCTGTTGTGATGGATGCAGTATGTGGTTTGGCATTGTCTTGCCGAAATATGCAAGGCCTTCCCTGAAAGAGACGTTGTCTGGATGGGAGCATATATTGTTGTAAAACCTCAATATACTTTTCAGAATTGATAATGCCTTTCCAGATGTGTAAGCTCCCCACGCCATGGGCACTAATGTAACCGGATACCGAAAGAGATGTAGGCTTTTGAACTGTGTGCTGATAACAAGCTGGATGGTCTCTCTCCTCTCTCCTCTTCAGACCACACAACACGGCATCCGTGGTTTCCAAAAAGAATTAAATATTTTGATTCATTTGACCCCAGAACAGTTTTCCATTCTGCCTCAGTCCATTTTAAATGAACTCTGGCCCAGAGAAGATGGCGGCGTTTCTAGATCATGTTCACATATAAATGGACTGCAAATGTTAAATGGACTGCATTTCAAATAGTATTTTTCTAGTTGGATGACACAAAGCGCTTTTACAATTATGCCTCTCATTCACCCTGATGGCGGAGGCTGCCATGCAAGGCGCCAACCTGCACATCAGGAGCAGTGTGGGGTTCAGTGTCTTGCTCAAGGACACTTCGAAATGTTCTCTGGAGGATCAAACCAGGAACATTCTGATTCCTAGACCACCTGCTCTACCTCCTGAGCCATGCCGCCCCATATGGTTTCTTCTTTGCATGATACACTATTAGCTTGGATTTGTAGATTGCACGGCGAACTGTATTCACAGACACATTTCTGGAATTGTTCCTGAGCTCATGCAGTGTATTCCAGTGCAGAATCATGCCTGTATTTAATGCAGTGCCGCCTGAGGGCCCGAAGATCATGAGCATCCAATATTGACCTTTGGACTTGTCCCTTGTGCACAGAGATTTCTCCAGATTTCTCTGAATCTTCTGATGATATTATGTACTGTAGATTCAAATTTTTCACAATTTTACATTGAGGAACATTTTCCTGAAATTGTTACACAATTTTTTGATGCAGTTTTTAGCAGATTGGTGAATCTCTGTCCATCTTTACCTCTGAGAGACTCTGCCTCTCTAAAATGCTTTTTTTATACCCAGTCATGTTACTGACCTGATGCCAATTAACGTAATAGGTTGCAAAATGCTCCTCCATCTGTTTTTTATTAGCACCACTTACTTTTCCAGCCTTTTGTTGCCTTTCTCCCAACTTTTTTTAGATGTGTTGCTGCCATCAAATTCAAAATGAGCTAATATCTTTCAGGAAATGATAAAATTTCTTGCTTTCAACATTTGGTATGTTGTCTATGTTCTAATGCGAATAAAATGCAGGTTTATGAGATTTGTAAATCATCACATTCTACAATTTACACAGAGTCCCAACTTTTTAGCTTACCGGCCCTATGGGCCAATAAGCTATTGTCGTGGTGTGGCATCCGTCGTCCGGAACATTTTTCATCTTTTTTTTGGCTTGATGAATTTTTGTGTAAATTTGCAATAACATGCTACTAGACCATATCTCCAGATATTTTTCTCAGATTTTTGATTGAATCATTTTTGTCCGTTTTATGGGCTCTTGAAATTTTGGCTCCAATGTTAAAGATAGGACTGAGAAATTTTAAGTAATCATTTCTCAAAAAAAGCGTAATAAATTTTTTTCTAAATCAGGCAATCAACTTACCTTGGTACCGTCAATGTACAGTGCGAGCGCCATTTTGATTGAATCGACGGAAGTGGGTCTATTGGGGGCGCTGTACTTTATGAATATGCAAGATGGCCTTTGGAGGCCAAATGGTTGTAGATAGAGATTAAGTTTGTATTATCAACATATAGGAAGTCATATATTACCTATATTTTGGCAATGTTAAATGTGACCACAGATGACTTTGAAAGGTCAAACTCAAGGTCAGGGAATATATTAACAATGTTAAAAGATATGACTTGAAATTTCAAAAAATAATTTCTCAAAAACTGTCTGATAACTTTTTTCTAAATCTGGCAATCAACTCACTTGATACACTTTATGTACAGTGTGAGTGCCATTTTGATTGAATTGACGGAAGTGGGTCTAGTGGGGGCGCTGTACTTTAACATTGGGTCTTATGGCGAATGGGCCAAATTGCCTGTGGAAACTAAATGGTTGCAGATAGAGATTAAGTTTGTATTACTGACATATAGGAAGTTATATACAGTGCCTGACAAAAGTCTTGTCGCATAAGGACATAGTAACTAAAAATAGCATATAACTTTATTTCTAACCAATCAATTGTTACAATAAATGGTCCATTTTAATGTCAAGGGCTTTCACATTAATAATTTGGTGCAAAATGAAACCGTCAAAAAGCGTTCTGATGTTCACAGCTTGGCTAAGCCCATAACATCTGTTTTTGCTTGGACAAAAGTCTTGTCGTCTCTTCAGATGATGCAACAAATCGCAGATTAGAGTTTAACCTATGACAAATACTGTAATTAACACATTCCCAGATGTGTATAGAAATAACCCCAGCACACCAGACTTTCATATGAGGTGCGACTAGACCTCTGACAACATACCAAAGATTCAACCACAGACCAAAGTGCTAATCATCAAGAGCCTGAAGACTGAGTCTGCTGCTGAGGTGACAGACATCTTTAATGCATCCAAATGTCAAGTGGAGGGGATGAGAAAAAGATTTGAAGAAACTGGTGACATTCATGGCAAGCGCAGGTCAGACAGACCCCGGTATGTCAACTGTTTGAAAGGACCGTTTGTTGCTTCAACTGTACAAGGCTAGCCCTTCTTCAACTACAGCAAAGCTACATGAGGAAATGTCACCAAAAATCCCGGTATCTACAAGAAGAGTTTGTCAAATTCTCTCTCAAAGTGGTTTTCATAGCCAAATTAGTACACAAAAGCCTGCATTAAACAGGAAACAAAAAACCTGCATTGCATTTGCCAAGGCCCACAGCTCGCAGAAAGGATTGATACTGGAAAAGTGGCTGAAAGTTTATTTTTCTGGTGAATCATCCATTGAACTGCATGCCAGTCGCCGTACAAGACCTGTTGGAACCCTCATGGACCCAAGATTCTCCCAGAAAACAATCATGTTTGGTGGAGGAAAAATCATGGTTTGTTCTTACATCCAGCATGGGGGTGTGAGAAAGATCTGCAGAGTGGATGGCAACATCAACAGCCTGAAATATCAAGAAGTTCTTGCTGCCCTACTTATACTGCTGCTCCTTCTCATTCTTCTGCCATCATGTCACAGTTCCTGAAAGCGAAGAAGGTGAAGGTACTCCAGGATTGGCCAACCCAGTCACCTGACATGAACATAATTGAGCATTTCAGGGGTAAGATGAAGGAGAAGGCTTGGAAGATGAAACCATAGAATTTTGATGAACTCTGGGAGTCCTGCAAGACTGCTTTCTATGCCATTCCAGATGATTTCATCATCAAGTTATCTCAGTCATTGCCAAGACGTATGGATGCAGTCCTCCAAGCTCATGGGAGTCATACGCAATATTAATTCTTTTTTCCAAGGCACCATGGTTTTATGTTCTGATATTATAGTGGCATATTTGTGTATTTTGCATAATCTAGAGGGCTTTGCCTTTCATATAAGCCATTTTTGATTCCAATTGATCAACTACAAGTCAGGTTATTATTTGTTGTTCCTACAACTTGGATAAGTGACAAGACTTTTGTCAGGCACTGTATATGACCTAAATTTTGGCTGTGTTAAAGTTGACCTCAGATGACCTTGAAGGTCAAACTTGAGGTCAAGCAAAATGTTACAATTTTCAAAGGTTTCTAGGCTTGAAAATATTGAAGATTGGGAACATATGTGCATTGAACACCTATAGGAAGTCATGTATGAACTTTTATTTGGTGGCCTTGAACTTGACCTTCGGCGATCTTCGAAGGTCAAACTTCACATCGTGAAATTTCAATGACTTCTATCACCAAAACCAGTACAGATAGAGCTTAGGTTTGTATTGCGGCCATATAGGAAGTCATGTATGAAGTTTCATTTGGTGACATTGAACTTGACCTTCAGTGACCTTGAACGCCCAAACTTCACAGTGAAATTTTAATGACTTATATCAGCAAAATGGTTAAGGATAGTTTCGGTTTTTATTGGAGCTGTATAGGAAGTCATACATGAACTTTCATTTGGTGGCCTTGAACTTGACCTTCGGTGACCTTCGGAGGTCAAACTTCACGTAGTGAAGTTTCAATGACTTCTATCACCAAAACTATTACAGATAGAGCTTAGGTTTGTATTGTGGCCATATAGGAAATCACAGGGCTCGAATTTCATGATGGCCACCCTACCCGTTTGCCGTGCTGCCCACCTATAAAAGCCCCAGTTCACGGCAGTAGAATGCCGTGCCCTTTCCCCGCATTGCCGTAAGTGCCCCTTGGCCAAAACACTGACCCAAAATAAATAAATCACACAACACTTCCCGTTTTTACCAGTGGCGGTTCATCGGCCTTAACAAAGGGAAGCCAAAACCTCGCCCTTCAAAGCTTAATGACATTTCGCAGTTTACTTTTCTTGATCAGCAGTTGCTCGTATGAATTGGTAGGAGGACAGTCAAATTTATTTTCGATTGCAAATGAGGACGCAAATTATCAATATGTCTTTATAAATTAGTTTGTGAGGCTTCTTTCGAAAGAAGCCACGAGAATCCATTTTCTACAATCTTAGAATAGAAGTAAAGAATGCGATGTTGCACAGCTTATTGCTTAATGAGCCTCACTAATCAATTTGCGAATCTATGCCGTTTCATAAGCTACTTGAGTGTGGAATTTATAAAGACGTAGGCCGATGGTAATTTACGTGTGAAATAAAACCCCTCAATTTCGTGGTGCAATGCATAACAATGCTATCGAAAATAAATTTGACTGTCCTACCAATTCGTATGAGCAACTGCTGATCAAGAAAAGTAAACTGCGAAAGGTTTAGTCATTAAGCTTTGAAGGGCGAGGTTTTGGCTTCCCTATGTTACAGCCGACGAATCGCCACTGGTTTTCACAACTGCCTTTTTCGCCCTTTTCTTGCAATCATGGGCGCAGAATTATTCTTGAATAATGTATGTATCTCCTCTATTTTTCACTCTGATCTCGATGCCGACAGGTGAAAGGAACAAAAAAAAAAGAAAAAAATGCCGAATGACAGTCGGTAGCCGCAAAGTTTGGCAAATTGACGAAGTTATGGAGGTACTGAAATTCTCTTAGGTTGCGTGTTGTGTGTTGATAAAGCTTGGGAAGTGGTCTTTTTAGCAGTATTTAGTGCTGCTGTCAGTGTGAGTGTTGGAATGACAGGAGAAAGTCCAAATTTCGTGGGTGGCAGAAGATGGACAAAATGGCTAAATATGATTATTTTTTCAATGACCTGGCATTTGATTGGAATGTCCTTTGCTTGTACTTGCATTACAGCAATGCCCAAACGATGTCCCAGTGCAATACTGAGCCAATTTCCAAGACAGCAAGCAGGGAAAAATACGGGAAACGTTTTCATTCAAGAATGATTTTGATTTGCATAGCGCACGCTGATTGGTCACTTTATGTGAGGAACATCTGAGACTACGGACCTTTACTTCTTATTAGCTTAAGTGATGACCTAAAGCTCCATGGTGGATTTGCTGCTGTGTCCCCAAGGTAGCGGCAGACTTTGCTGTGGTGCCCCTTATCACCTGTAGTTCGAGGCCTGAAATCATGTATGAAGTTTCACTGGGTGACCTTGAACTTGACCTTCAGTGACCTTCAACGGCCAAACTATACAGTGAAATTTCAATGACTTATATCAGCAAAATCGTTACAGATTGAGTGTAGGTTTGTATTGGAGACGTATAGGAAGTCATGTATGAACTTTCATTTGGTGACCTTCATATTGACCTTCGAAGGTCTAACTTGACCTAGAGAAAATTCAATGACTTCTGTCACTGAAAAGGTCACAGATCGAGCCTAGGTTTGTGTTACTGACATAGGGAGTCACATAAGTAATTTCATTTGGTGACATTCAGCTTGACTGTTGATGACATTTGAAGGTCAAGCTTGACATAATACAATTACAATTACTTGTCTTGCCAAAACAGTCACAGATGGAGTTTAGGTTTGTATTAGAGACATATAGGAAGTCATATATGAACTTTCATTTGGTGACCTTCGTATTGACCTTCAAAGGTCAAATGTGACCTAGTGAAAATTCAATGACTTGTATCACTAGAATGGTCACAGATGGAGCCTAGGTTTGTGTTACTTCTAGGAAGTCACATATGAACTTTCATTTGGTGACATTCAACTTGACTGTCAGGGACCTTTGAGGGTCAAACTCAACAGTGAAATTACAATGACTTGTATCACCAAAATGGTCACAGATTGAGCCAAGGTTTGTATAGAGACATTTAGAAAGTCATATATGAAGTCCATTTGCTGACCGCAACTTGACATTCTGTGACCTTTAAAGTTCACAATTGACATATTGAATACATATTGACATATTATAATGACTTGTATCACCAAAACTGCTTCAGAGCTTAGGATTGTATTAGAGAAGGTCTTAAAAATGTATGTGAACTTTTATTTACTGACCTTGACATTGATGTTCATTGATTCAAATGTCAAACTTCACATGAAATTTTCATAACTTGTATCATCGCTGTAAGACTGCTTGCCGGTAAGCCACAGGACCCTTGGTCCTATTTTTTGGAATTGGGTTTGTACAAAATGCTTCGTTTTGAAAAATACATGTGGAAAAGGCCTATGTTCTTGCCAAATGTTTTTAAAACAATATACAAAAATAAAATCAAACAAGTTTGATAACTCATTGTTATTTGGCTTTTTTGAAATTTGTTAATTACCAAATGAACATTGTGTTAATTAGTGACCACGTGTCCACAATTTCCACAATTAGTGGCCAGTTGATTGTTCCATTTCAAGAGTCACAATTCTTTTCTTTTTTATTCAATAAAAAGTCATCTGCTGTACAGTAAAATTTGAATTTGGATCTCTTCGAGCACATATTTCCTTTTATGATATAATGTGGCTTAAAAGGGTAAACAATCCCTATTATCATGAGTAGCGAAAATAGCAATTCATTAAATTCTGGGATTAAAGTTGTGGTTGGAACAAAATCCAGCGGACTCAGTGGGTTTCAGGGACTGAGTTTGGGAACCACTGGTCTGGATTATGGTTAGTGTATAACTAAGGTTAAATATTGGATAATTTTGGGGTTCGTAGGCAAGGGTCAAGAATAAAGTTATGGAAGGGGTTAAGAGCAGGGTTGATTTTGGGATTTGGGGATATGGAAATAGTATTTTAATTCAAAAACTGTTTTTGCCCTCATGAATGTAGAAAAACAAACAGGCGCGCGCGCACGTACGTGTGTGTGTGTGTGTGTGTGTGTGCGGGTATGTAGATATGGTTGTCGTCGGTGGAGCCAGGTACAGGTTAATATATCATACTAGCTCAGGTATTTGCTCTTCCCAGCCGACCAATTTCACAAATGAATTCTACCTTGTGGCTGAAGAGCTGAGCTAAATAGCAAAACCTGGCAGCAGGATGAAACTACTGGGGAGGAATTGTATTTTAAAGATAATTCTCCTCTGGTGCTATCCCATTCCAGGGATGCCCCCCGGCGTGGTGAATATTGTGTTTGGGACAGGGCCACGTGCAGGGGATGCGATAGTGTCTCACCCAGACGTGCCTCTCATCTCCTTCACTGGTAGCACCTCCACAGCCCGCATCATCACTGAGCACAGCGCCCCCTACTGCAAGAAACTATCCTTGGAGCTGGGGGGTAAGAACCCAGCCATCATCTTCCAGGATGCTGACCTGGAGGAGTGCATCGCCACTACCGTCCGCTCCAGCTTCTCTAACCAGGTCAGACTGTCCCCTGCTGCAGTAACAGCATGCGTCTGCAGAGTCACCCTTGCTCTTTGTTATGAAGTGATTTCTTCTCATTACTGACCACCACTGAGTACGAATGCTACAAAAATATTTTATTATGCCTTTGTCTTAAATTCGCTCCATTTTCATAGCTAGACTGATTTCATTTCTGTTAGTTATGCAACATAACTGAAGCATTTCCATAATTTGCAATGAAGATTTTAAATTATTTACAATGTTGTATATTTTATAAATGGATTGAATTGAATCAGAATTGATCCATAGTTTGCACTGAAAAGCTTCATCCCCCTTTTATCTGGCCTGCTTTCTGCAGGGGGAAATTTGTCTTTGCACCAGCAGAATTTTTGTGGAGCGGAGTATCTACCCAGAATTCCTGCAGAGGTTTGTGGAATCTGCCCGGAAGTGGAAAACTGGGGTTCCTACGGATATCAGCAGCAACAATGGAGCCCTTATCAGCAAAGAGCACTTTGAAAAGGTCTTTTGTTTAGCCATAGTCTTTCAGCCTTTCTTTAAAACTTCTTTATGCATGTTTGTATAAAGTGCCCATCATTTAGATTTATTTAAAAGAATCAGGTAGCATCCCTATTCGACACACCAAGAGCTACACTACAACGTCAAATAGCTATCTAACAAAGGTACTTTTCACAGGTGCTCTTATCCAGAGAACTATTAGACTAATAATACTGTTACTGTTGTACAGCCTGAGTATCATGCGCAAGGGTGCAACAGCAGTGTCCCACCTTAGAATCAAACCAGCGAACTGTGATTCATAAGGCTATTTGCCTCGAAAATTACACATTGCAGTGATTCTCATCTAGCTTTTTTCACAATCTCACCTTAGGTCAGCAGCTATGTAAAGCTGGCCCAGGCAGAGGGAGGCAAGGTGCATTGTGGGGAAGGTGTGGACAAGCTGGACCTCCCAGATCGGTTCAAGAATGGCTACTTCATGCCCCCCACGGTGATTAGCGACCTGCCTGATGACTCACGATGTATGCAGGAGGAGATTTTTGGCCCAGTCTCATGCGTGGTACCCTTTGACAGTGAGGAAGAGGTCATTCGACGTGCGAACGGGGTTAAGTATGGCCTGTCTGCCACTGTCTGGTCACGGGACGTGGGGCGGATCCACCGGGTAGCCCACAGGCTCCAAGCAGGACTCATCTGGACCAACTGCTGGCTCATCCGAGACCTAAACCTTCCTTTTGGAGGGATGAAGAGCTCAGGAATCGGCCGAGAAGGTGGGAGGGACTCCTATCACTTCTTCACCGAGGTGAAGACCATCACAGTGAAACACTGAGTTGATCACTCACCTACCAACTGATATTGCCCCCTTGTCCTCATCAGTTTTATCCCCCTGATTCAATGACCATGAGAATGCTTTCCCCGTCAAAGCAACTACTTCAACTTTCACTATGTCTGCTTGATCCTTTAAATGACCACAGTGGCCTTTACTGTGTCTACTTTGGACTTAATTTTACAGTTACAGCCACTGGTCTTCATGGCCACTGCTTTGACCTTCACTGTGACCAGTTTGAACTTTCACTGTGGCTGCTTTGACTCTCACCATAACAAATGGACACGGTACGGACTTAGGGTGAATTATGAATTCAGTCAAGAGCAATCTGAGAATGCAAACCTCTGTTGAATCTGAATAGTTCCCTGTTTATCACCACCATTAGTTTGTGATACTTTCTTAACATCACTATCTCACAGTAGTTAAGAATCCTTTGTAATCCTGCCAATGAACCAACAATAAATCAAACAAGCAATCTGAGATCTTCAACCATTGCCTTGGCTGAATAATGCCCCATTTGTCAAGCCCCCTGCACAAGATTCTTCATATTTTTTATTCTTTTTATGTAGCAAGCAGGAACCAGAGTCGGTTAGCCCTCTACTGGATCTACGTCAGGGCGTCAATACTTTAGGGGTGGTAGGTAGTTTCTACCTTTAATAACTTTACAGTAGCAAAATATTTGTGCATACCCCAACTTTGCATAAGTTCATTACCTGGATCCAGAAAGACATTTGGATCCTGATCAGTTTATGACATTTTCTTGACATTGAGATAATGCCCCTTAATTTTTCACGTCTAATTGTTATTTATTTGAGAGGACAGGAAAAAATTTTATATTTTCAGTCATATCTTGTAGTAGTGAAGAATCCTTCAAAAAAAAAAAAAAAAATCCAGGATCCAGTTCCGGATCGTTATCTCTTCCTAAATCCAATCTACTCCAAATTGGACCGTAGTCCACCTCTCGTAAAATTCTCATGCAAATCCATGCAAACAAACAAATGAAATGGCTTTGAGAGCGAAAGCTTGGAAAAGCCTTGACATTAATTCTCTAATTATTTTTCAGTAACCTCAGTGTACTTTTCCTCATGCTGGGGTTAAATGGATAGAGGTCAGCTCAGGAAACAACATTGTTGTAAATGGGGATTCCCATTATAAATAGAGGTGGCTGCCTAATCCACAATTTGCAGCAGGAGCTCATAATATTTGGTCACAGCACATCAATTTACATGTATCCGTCAAATTACAAGTCAATGGGATAAGTTTTGAAAAAGCTATGAATTTCTGAAAATTCATCAATGTTAAAACATAGGGATTTTTGAGATTTCAGGATTTTTTTCCAACATGATCTCACTGAACAATTCAACCCCATGTCAGATGTGGCCCATGGTTCGGGGTTCTCAGCGCATATAAACTTTTTTTTTCGCGATCACACTGAAATTGCAGCCGCCATTGTGTGGACAGAATGACAAACAAATGAAATTGCGCGGAGAGTGCGACAACTTGGAGAAATCTCATCATTTGTTCTCAAACTAGACTAATGCAGTTGGTGGACAACACTAAGGTATATACCTGAAACGACAGTGTTCTCTCCATAGGCAAAGTTCATAATTCAGCCGTGTGCATATGCGACTGGATGGGTATAGGGTCCAGATAATCAACAGGAGAGCTCCTCTGGGGTCCAGGAATGTATCCAGTACATTTTGGTCACTGGGTGACAAATATCAATATTTTTCCTATGCACTAGTAACAGAAAATCAGAAAAAGTGTGATATGATTCCAATAAAAATTGTTTGAGTTATTGCATATAGAAAGTGCAAAATTTGACCATGCTGTGGCCCTATGGGAAAACATTACAGAGCTACTACAATCAATACCTTTCTCCTCAATGCAACAGAAATGTTAAAAACAGAATTCCCAATGAAGCCATTTCAGTTATTGCAATTTTTAAAAATTACTAGTTTTCCCTGGTGGCGGCACTGACTAAAATCAATAATTGCCCTTCTCCGTGCACCAGACAATCACAAGAAGCGTGACTTGAATCCCAGTAAAACTGTTTGAGTAATGGCATTTGGAAATCTAAAGTTTTACCCCATGATGGTGCTTCAGGAAAGGTGGTAGGGCTGCACATAATAACAGGGTTTGTACTGAAAGCAGCAGGATTAAACACAAGACGGCTCTTGTGATTCCCATAAAAGAGTTTCAAGTTACTGCAACCAAGCTATTAGAAATGTTATCCAGATTGAAAGCTGACATCCAGGCTGTTATCAGGGTGGAGTGGACAGGGCTGGACTGGGACAAAAAAACGGCCCTGGCATTTTCGGCCATGGCTGCCCAACCTGATCGTGACGTGACGGCCCGCCATACGCGCACACTTTGCTGTTAACCAAAAGTTAAAATTAAGTTCAGTCGTAGCCTACGTGCCCTGGAACTCCACACAGAAAGGCCCCAGGCCGGAATCGAACCCACAACCTTCTTGCTGTGTGGTGGCAGTGCTAATCACTGCGCCACCAAGACAAAGAAGTTGTTATTATTATTATTATTAATATTATTAACATATGTACATGAATGAATGTGAAAATGAAATGTGACTTTGGGGCCATTTATAATTTTTCAATAAGACCATTGCACTATTTGGATTGATTCATACATAACCTTTTTTTAAATAACGTTACATATCTTACAGACTCAACAGGGCATAGAATAGCTCACTAGCTTCGGAACCGCAGTACTCGCTGGTTGCAAGTTTACTGGCAGGTGATTCTGAATGTCTAGACAGGGTTTTAAATAGGAAAATTTGAAAGTCTTCCTTGCTGTATTCCAGGACAAATTTTATTTGCCACCGTAAAACAACGAATCAATATGCATCAAATAGTAGGTTATTAACAGCTGGTCCATCAGTGGGGGCCTTTTGTAAGCTCAAGCAAATTTTTACTGAATACATACTTGCGATAGCCTATTAATTTAACGTCAGACTTACTGCTTTCCGTGTCTCCCTCCAAATGAAAACTGCTTGCTACATGAGAATCATTGTGGCCAAAAAGCTGGTCAATTTTTTTAGCGTTTGAAAGCCTGAGGCTCCAATGTCTGTTTACTTTATTCTTGAAGTTTTTCCGCCTCTCCACTGCTTTCTGACATTTTTGTCTGATCTTGTGAAACGCGTTTTTAGACTGTTAACACAACTGGGGACAAGCAAGGCCATTGGTCAAACTAATTTCCCAGCAAGCCTGCCTTCTTAAACTTTTAGGATGAAAACAACAACATGAAATATACTGTACATGGCTTAAGCCTTTGC
Source organism: Gymnothorax javanicus (assembly GCA_029692085.1). Lineage (NCBI taxonomy): Eukaryota > Metazoa > Chordata > Actinopteri > Anguilliformes > Muraenidae > Gymnothorax > Gymnothorax javanicus. The sequence goes on from CM056198.1 coordinate 90,485,429, forward strand.
ATCGTTTTTTTTTTTTTTTTTTTTTAATCTGCAAGAATACAGTTTTTTGGAAATTCCTATATCATAAAACAAATATATAAATAGATACTGAAAAATGGCCAAGATGCAAGATAACCAGAATTGTGAAGTAGAAGAATAAAAAGTGGTATATAAAGCATGTGTCACGTCGAGTATTCAAGCAGAACATCGCAGGGAGAGCTCATTCAATAACATGAGATAGGAAGAAGTATGCACTAAAAATACTGAGTGTCTATTTGAAATTCCTCTGCGATGTAATTAAGATCATCCTGCTGCTTGTTCGCCTTAATGTGGGCCACTGGCTACCAATGGACCATATGCAATTGCGTTTTTTTTTTTCCCTGAGGAGGGAGGGCTCAGAGATTTCATTGGGCCAGCCCTGTGCCAATGTAGAAAATTAACCAATGGGCCGCTTTCCGTGTTTTAACCCTTTAGGCGCCGCAGTTATTTTAGGAAAATATTCCTTTTTCATTTCAAGATTTCAAAAGGATGTAGCTTGAAAGTGGTGAGAGATAAAGGCATACTGTAAATGACAAAAATATTCATTATGACCCAAAGTTCGTGATGGGAGTAAATTTACTCATCTAATTAGCATATTGTGACGTCAATAGGCAGCGGCCATATTGGAATACATAACTCCCAATAAAACTGAATTTTTTTACACATTTTTACACAGTAGATTTTTTGTTTTGTTTTGTTTTTGTCATCTCATCCTCAAAATAAAGGAATAGGAATCTGATGGGAATAAATTTACTCATCTAAGTTGCATATTGTGACGTCTATAGGCGGCGGAAATATTGGATAACATACCTCTCAGTAAAACTGAATTTTGAACATATTTACACAGATTACTTTTTTTTGTCTTCTCATCTTCAAAATAAGGAACAGGAATCAGTAAAAGGTAAAACAGAAGTAATAAAATGTAGTTTTCTAGTAGCCCACCAGCCAAGTAGCACAGAAGCCTAATCTGTCTATCTATCAAGATGGCATTGTTTGTAGTTTTCATTGGCTGGTCAGCTGTATCTACTCCTCTCATAAAGGAGTTATAACTGTCAACGCACTCTTGTTTCTTGATTTTATGTAAACCAGTCACATTTCCCCTATGTTCATATACATTTCTGAAGTCTGGGTATGCTCAATGATGTGTTGCTTTTTGTGGACCTTCGTTGCACATGCTATGCACAGATGCACCGTCACTTTCACTTTCATCACTCGGCGACCAATTGTCATCTGAGGGTAAATATTTCCCGTCAGGATCAGAATCGGCAAGTACTTGACTAAGTACTTCATTAACGGTTAAAAAAAAAAAAAAATCAATCCTTTCGGCATTCTCTGTGTTTTTGTGGTATTTCGCTCTCTATCTTTCTCCATCTGCTGTCTCTCAGCTTTCTTTGACTCCACTCACTGGCGCACCCTTGCTGTGTTCGCTCCGCTCGCTCCACCCTATTTAAAGCTCTGATTTCTCGATTTATTTGAATAAAGACACACCTCCAAATTACGTCAAGATTAGTCCTGCACATGTTTGCCATCTAGGGGTACAGAGTAGTTACAAGATTTGGCAGTATACTTGGAACAAAAGCCTATTCTATGCAGCAATGTTGCTTGTCGCAATTTAGCGACTTTGGCACTTAGAGGGTTAAAGACCGGCGCGGTCGTTCAAAATTATCGATGTTATTACAATTTTATAAACTATGAATGCATCAGCCCAAAATGTGCGTCGGCCCACCGGGCATTGCCCGGTATGCCAGATTACCAGTCCAGCCTTGGATGTGGACACTTTTTTGGCTTTTGATGACGAGGCGCACTATGCTCCTTTTTTTCCCCAATTAATTTTTATTATTCCTTTCTTTTGCACAGTGTGAGGTTTTTTATGTATGTATTAGTATTAGTAGAACTAACAGACTTTTCTAAGACTTCTACCTAAATTTCCATTCGTTTTCAGGTTTTGAAAACAGAAATTCATAATTCCATACTTTTCCAGACATGCACAAGCTCCATGAAAGTGGTATGCATGTGTTTTAAGTTCTTGATTCAGACCAGTGTTATTGACACAAACACATTGCCTTGCTTCGTTAAGTTTTTAATTTTATCAAACACTATGGATCACACTCTGTTCCAAATCTGCCACGTCTGTGCATAATTCTTGTAATCATTCAACAGGCTGTTAATATAATCCGATTGTTCTCTTATTTGATGGGATTAATTGTGTTGGTAAGGTCACGCCACCCATTGATTTTGGTTCAGATCTGCTACCTGGAATGGAGATGTACCAGTAGTCTTGGGCAAAAGAATTGTCTAGTTTTATTTAAAATACCTTGTTTGAATTTCAGACCTTCTGACAGCTTGGATGGGAATGCAGGTTTGACATAGGTACCTTTTTATGTTGTTTGGGTCGCTTTGTGGAATGTTTGCAGGGAAAACTGGGTGATGGGTGAAGGAGGATGAGGGTCAGTAGGGTAGTAGCTGCAAATTACATTGAATTGCTAATTTCTATTAATGTTAACATGAATGCAGAACATCAATAAAAGCCTAGAAACCATTGAATATGTTGTTTATTTGTCTCTAAAAGGGAAATAGGAGATTACCTTTCTTCTTCCCAATAGCTCTGACTTGCTCGCACAAGACTTGCGTGGATCTTGCAGTCAAATTTCCTGAGCAAGTCGGCCAACATTCTAACAGTCATGTAATGAGTTTGACCAGATGGCGGTCAAAACTGCACAGACCTAGCTAATTTCAAACAAGACTAATACATATTCAAAATTAAGACGGAAATTACAATAGCTTCTCTGTGGCAGAGCCCAGTGTTGTGGTATCCCACAGATTAGAATCTGTGTTTCACACGTTTTACTTATTGTGTGAAGTCTTCTCCAGTTTCACTTAATTAATTGAAGACCTGTGAGCAAGAAGTACCTGAGTCATGAAATGATACTTTTGTGATTTTGGGGATCAAACTTTTAAAAACATGTTGCATGTTTATATATTTCATGTTTTGAAAACATTGACCCCCCAAAATCACAAAAGTTTCATTTCATGATTTAGGTACTTCTTGCACACAGGTCTTCAATTACATTTTTATATTATTTTGGTCACAACCAATAATGAATTCATTAAGTGAAAATATCTGTTTTAAATTGTACAACATCCTGCCTTTATATGGTGAAATTCCCCAGTACAATGGGGAAGCTTTGAGGAAAAATTGACCACAACTACTAGCCTAAATGTCATATGAGGTTCACCTATTTATTGGTGCTTAAGTTAAGATGTGTAACAGTAATGTGTTCAACTTATTTGCATTTTTAGATCTTTCAGGTGTGTACTTTGACAGTTTCCCTCAAACTGTTCTCTATATTCCAAATAAGTATCAAAGTAGTTGTAATTAAGGAAAATGTTTGTAAGGATGGTGAAATCTGAAAAAATAGGACCAAGGGTGCTGTAGCTTACCGGCAAGCAGTCTTATGCGATGATACAAGATATGAAAATTTCATGTGAAGTTTGACATTTGAATTAATGAAAATCAATGTCAAGGTCACTAAATAAAAGTTCATATACATTTATAAGACCTTCTGTAATACAGTCCTAAGCTCTGAAGCAGTTTTGGTGATACAAGTCACTGAAATATGTCAATATGTATTCAATATGTCAATTGTGAACTTTAAAGGTCACAGAATGTCAAGTAGTGGTCAGCAAATGGACTTCATATACAGCGTTGTCACGCATTCAGCCTCAATCTCACGCTCTCACGCTCAAGAAAGAAATCTCATGCCAAATCTGACATTATTTTATGCTGTAAATTTTTCCACTCGTGCACTCATTTCCGAATGACTATAAACAAGCTCTAGTTTTACATAGGCTTGTAACTCCTAATTAGACCACTCCAGTGTCTAAAAATGCGTTATTTACACTTTTCTCTGATTGTTGATTCGCTGAAAACATTTGCCGTCATTACGTCAGTGAAGTCCGTCTGTTGGTCAGAGGGTCAGAGCCAGTAAGCAGAGATGGAAGTGGCGAGGTTTGAAATCGAGGTAAGAAAAATATGGTTTATCAAAACAAGACAGGCCTACTTGCTCGACTGTATTTCATAGTTCAACGTTGTCTGATGGAAAGTCACATTGTGTACTCTTAGCGTAGCAAGGAAACGGTAAAGTTTTAGGTGTAATGAAAGCTAGTTTGTATAGGTCAGCTAGGTAGCTACCAGTGACGTGCGGTCGGAGGTTCATTTGGTGAGGCACAATCCTCCCCTTTGCTTGATTAGCAATCAGACGATTAACTAGTTTAGTAAGACTATTCGGCAGAATGACGGGCCAGTTTAAGTTTCCGCGGCGTCATTACTTAGAACATCGAACCTGAAATGCTCACGAAACTGCAGATTTGCGCGTCCTTGAGACGTGCGGTGAGGTGAGGCAGTGACCCAAACTTTTATCACAGGATTTTGCGAACCTGTTCCCACGTACTATGCCTGAGTGACAATCAAAACAATTAAGACCAAGCCTATAGGAAGCCCGTATACTGATAGAGGAGATAATGACAAAAAGATTCATTCACGTATAGGCTACGCTTCAATTCAAGACTGCAAGGATGGAAATTTGAATAATCAATTAGGAAAAATTCTCAGCTCTTGGTAATTTTTTTTTTTTTTTTTCAAAGATTATTTTTTGGGGACTTTTTCCTTTATTTGATAGTTATGCAATGTAGAGAGACAGGAAGGTTGGGGAAGACATGCAGTAAATGACCTAAGCCGGAATTGAACCCAGGTCGCTGCGGGAAGGACACAGCCTTTACGGTACGCGCGCTTATACCGATGAGCCACCGGTGCACCCCAGCTCTTGGCAATTCTGTATATCGTTTTAACATTTTGTTAATCGGATTATAAAAGAAGACTGAAAATAAACGTCCACTTTTTTTGTTTGGGTGTAAAAGCGCGTATTTAAAGGAGAATACATTGTATATTGATCAAGCATTGAACTCCGCATGAGTCGAACTGTTTTAGTATTTGTTGATGACATTGCTTCGGCTTCCTGTAAGCAAGTATGCGCAAATCTGCATTGCCAGTTTATTTGTTGTTCCCATTTATAGAGAAGGCACTTGTAAAGACAGGACTTTTTGTGAGCGCATGTATTGTTCCTTCAGTTCACAAATACTGACACTTGTTGTTAACAAGGTTAAATCAATAAATGAACTGGAGATTTTCAAGAAACTTTCCCACTAATTTTTTTTTCCCAGTAAAATTAGCCAAAGCAAAATTGTTGAGATAGACAAGAGCATACTGGACCATTCTAAGGGCCCAATATACAGTCATTTCCTGAACATAAGCTGCACCATTTATCAACCTCAGGTCAGTGTTTTTTGCAAACTAAAAAAATAAAACCATGTATTAACCTCACCAGCGTATTAACCTCAGTTCACTAAACATTACCTTTTGAATTAGAATCAGATCATGATTTAATGACAAGGTAGAGTGATGAAAAGATGCATTCCAATGTATGGCCCTCACCCATGTATTAACCTCATAGATTATGACCTTGGTTAATAATCAGGAAATTATGGTAGTCGGTAGGCCTATAGGTTTAGACGGTAAGAGGTTTGCGGCGGTGGCCCAAAATTTCTAGTAGCAGGGCTCCAGACTATCTTTTTGCATTGGTTGCTCTGGTGTGCCTAACTTCTTTTTTAGGTGCACCAGCACAAAATTTAGGTGCATCCAAATTTTTCATTGCATCGCCTTTAACGCCATAAGGTCACCTTTTTATCACTCTCCATAACTTTCATATAATGTGAATGATTTTTAAACAAGAATAAGGTGTAGAGAAATGCTTGTCTTATTTCATTGAACTGCTCTCACTAAAAGCACAATTATATTTAAAAAGAAAAATAAAGTGTTTAAAGTGCTTCACTGAGCTGAAATTGAACATTTCAAATTAAAACACTAAGCAAAACAAAAATTTCTGAATAAAAGTGCTTGTGCTTAAATTGCTTCACTGAACTGAAATTGAACATTTCAAACTCAAACATTTCAAGTAAAATAAAACATTTCAAAATAAAAAGTGCAACTGTTTAAAGAGTTTCACTGAACTGAGACCTAACATCATGTCTCAAAATCTTACAGCAGGTCTCCCCTTGCTGTCACATGCCCCTCAGGTGGCCAACACCTGTAATTTGGCCTTGGCTAAACCAGCTTGCCATGCTCTCCCTAGCATCAAAATCCTCCAAACTGGGCCCCTCCACACTGATCCTTATCAGGTCTTCCACTGTGTCTGTGTGAAGCGATGCTCTAGCATCTGATTTGATTCTTTTCTGTGAAGAGAATCCTCTCTCACAAACTGCAGATGACATGGGGAGGACCAGCAGAATGTGGACAAGGTGCAGTATGTTCTGAAAAATATACAAAACACATTCTCATTGGGATGTACAAGCTGTCAAAGTTGTTTTGATGTCAAAGTTGACATTGATATTGATATCAAAATGTCATTTAAAAGAAAAAGAGTAAAACCTTGTACTCTGAACAGTATGGCTCTCTGGTTAACATCAGCTCCCAAAGGCTGAGGTAGGTCTTGCCCTTAAACATCCTAGTGATTAACAGCTTCAGGCCCACAAACTCCTCTTTTGCCAACTCAGTGTTAACACCATTTCTGAAATTGACATGGAATAAACAGCCAATCAGTGCTTAAATGAACATGATTGCTACCAGCACTACTAAATACTATTATGTAGTGGTCCACTATGCTACCTTGTGAGGACAGGGGAGAAGTGATCCAAGAGGAATGCTAGGTCATCAGCACCATGGTCCACTAAGTCCTCTTGGTCTTCTGGCCAGCTGTCGTGATTGAAGATGTTGCAGCATTTGACAGTCTTGGTTGTGGCAGATTCGGTAGCATCCTCTCCTATAGGAAGGATAAAGACATCTTAATAAAATGATTAACATCATTTCTGATCTATCAATGTGTTCATAAGACAGAGGAGTACACTTGCCTAGGAGAATACAGAATCTTGCTTTCAAGTGTTTGACAGTAGATTTGATTGTTGCCTCCATTGCTGTCTGCAGTTTAGTGATAGCACCACCATCCTCTGCCAGCTTAGAGACTTCCCTTTGAGTTTAACTGTCTGTGTGGGACATAAAGCATAAACACAAATTGTGAGTGAGATATTATAAATATATACATACATATATATATTCCCATATCAGAAACAAAACCACAAATGTACCCGGAATTTGTAGAGTGGCATTTCACTCTGCTCATCCTGCTGCCTCCTCTGCAGCCTAAGGTCAGCCATGAACTGCAACAGTCTGGCTCAGGTCTTGCAGCCATCACCTCTGTGGTCACCAGCAGGTTTTCAAGAGCACAAACTGCCTGTTTAGACATATCAAGCACTTTTATAAATACAGCTGAAGCTAGTAACAAACATAATTGAAAATTAAATCCCATTTCATCTCCCTTCCCTGCGGTAGGATGGTCTCATTTTTCTGAAGTATGAGACTAAACTTGGTAATTCCAGCAAAAACATCAGCCAGAAAGTGACAAAAAGCCACAAAAGTGGCATCTTCCATTGATTTCTTGACCTGTATCATACAACCCAGCAACTATTCATATAGCCTTCAACATGAATAAACAAAATTCTAGGCAGGAAAATGACTGAAGTTAAAATGGTACTAATTTAGTAAATTCTCTGTGGAAATCCACTGACCTTTCTGGCTCGGCCTGCAAGATCTGCATTGGCAGAAGACCCTGCCAAATGGTCCATATGACAGTACACTGCAGTGAACTGGCCATGGCCATTCTGTCCGGGTCTGAGGAATGTCTCCAGGGCCCTGGAGACATGTGGAAGCCATCGTGTTCCTTTAACCCCACCGGGGACTAGGACATCAAGTCAAGAGATCTTTATTGTCCCCGGGGGGCAATTTGTAGTGCAGCCAGCAGCATAAAACAACAATAAAAACAACAATAAAAGTACAACAGTGACCCAACAATGACGATGATAGTAATAAAAAGTAGTAGTAAAATACACGACAAGACATGAATAACATGGAACAGCGACACAGGACAACAACAATCATCAATAAAACAACCAACTGAGTGCAACAGTGCCATACTATAAAAACAGGATAAAACAGGGGTCCAAATGACCACAGTGCTGTCAATTGTTAAGAAGGCCAATGGCCACTGGAACCCAGGATTTTTTTTAATCTATCTGTCCTGCATCTCGGCACATGAAATCTGCGTCTGGATGGGAGCAGTTTAAATTCAGGTGCTAAGGGATGGCTCGGGTCAGCCAGGACGAGTTTTGCTTTGTTCAGGGCCCTAGTTTTTTACAGTAGAGAAATGTCTTTTAGTGGAGTACCAACAATTTTACTGCACACTCTGACTATGCCCTGGAGTCTGTTGCGGTTTTTCAGGTTAATGGACCCAAACCAGCAGATAAAAGCAAATGTCAGGACAGATTCGATAAAACGAGTAAAACATTTCCATGAACTTGGAGTCAATGTTTATGTTCCTGAGCTTACGAAGGAAGTACATGCGCTGTTGGCTTTTTTGCACACGGCATCAACCTGGTACTCAAAGGACAGCCTGTCATCAATTACTGTCCCCAGATATTTGTACTGCTGGACTCTACAACTTGGTCGTTGATCGACAGGGGAACGGTGGCTGGGCGGGTCTTCCTGAAATCAATGGTCATTTCCTTCATTTTTGAAACATTGATGGTGAGGAAGGACGATTTGCACCACTGAATAAAATCCTCCACTACGGGGCCAGGCACCGGGTCATCGTGGCTGAGGAGAGACATCCACTCCCAGGTCTGCTCCAATGGCCTTCAGCTCCCTTATTGATTTGGGACTAAAATGGTAGGTCTTCCACACCAAATGTAGATGATAATATACTTGGCCAATCATAACATTGTCCCTCTGGACTGACAACATAGCCAATTCCAATCTGTAAAGATACATCACAATTAATTTACAAATAGATGTGCTACCTCGTAATGAGAAAATGCACAAAAGGCAATATAATTATGCCTACCTGTGAGGCATACAGTGAAAGGGCACAATGAAATCTCCTGCATCTCTTTGTAAAAGGGCTATAACCCCCCCTTTGCTGCCGAGGTTAACTGCAGCACCATCAGCACCCAGAGCAACCGTTTTCCCCAGCCAATCTGCACACTGATGCCCAAGTGCAACAAATGCTTGCTTTGTGGCAGCATAAATTCCTAAAAAAAAAAAAAAAAGATCATGCAGGTCACTAGCCTGTAAATTGCAAAGGGAAAACTGTTTATGTGATCTTAGCCTACTTATCTTTTTACTTATTCATTTTTAATAATAATATTTTTATATATTATTTTAATATTTTTTAATACAATATTTAGGACTATACAATTTTCTTAAGACTTATATTTTGTTATCCCTCATGCTGTAATGTGTCTGCGCCTTCAAACTTACCTTGTGCATGTCCATGCTCTACCTCGATGTGTCCAATTAAAATGTTGACCGGTCTTCCTTTGCGCAAAATGCGGCTGTAGACGATCACAGACTCCTTGGTAGAGACGTCTGTGTCGGTGTCAATCATGAAGGACATGTATGTGGCATTTCTGATGTCCGCAGGTGTCTTTTGCTTTAAGGTGTCGGCTATTACCCCAATGAATTGGGCACATGCCATATCATTGCTATACGTCGGGTTGACGTTTAATCCATTTTTCTTCATGAGAAGAATTTGTGATTTAAATTTGGCGAACGGCAACTCCTCTTCGGCAATGTTGTATGCAATATTAAATTTGATAGTCATTTCCGATTCCTCAGAGGACCCGATTACTACTCTCTGCCGCTGAAATGCAGCTGGGAGAGGGACCACTTTCTGTGCACACTTGTCACGGCACAGCGTGTGTTTTTTAGACATGTTTTTTTAAAGTTTCGATAAGAAACGTTGTTGACCCGCTCACAAATGCACTATTTCCGGCCATATTCTGACCGCACTCCTGACAGTACACGCAGTGCATTGTGTTACGTCCTTTGTTGTACCTCAGCCAGGGAAATTGTTTCAGCCAGTCCTGTCTGAGGGAATATATTTTGGCCATTTTAATTTGGGTCTCGGAGCCGGGCTCTATCCCAGACTCAGTTGTCTCCTCCTCTGGTTCCAAGTCTGATGCTGTCGCCGAAGGACCGGGGCTTGGCGTCTCACCAGGGACCGAGGGCTCCGTGTCTTGACGGGATGGACACTCAGTAGTGGGGATGGATGGGATTAAAGTAGTAGGGCTGGCTGTAGGCTTGGTTTTCTTAATGAAAAAACTTTCAATATTTCTGCCTCTCTTCATTTTCCCTCATTTTGTCGCGTTTTTTTATTTTTCCGTTTCAGTTAGTCAGCCACTCTGGCGCTCAGGTCGCGCGCAATTTTTAAACACACACAACTCAGTGCGGTGAACAGGACCACAGCCAATCAGAGGCAAAGACCCGCCCGAGCTCTGTCTCTTATTGGTTTAGAACACGGTATGATCCTACCATGATGAGTGTGTGAGTTCGGTCACAGGAGAACACAGAGCGATGATGCGCTTGCGAAATAAATTTATGTTTTCGCCCGGGCAGCGTCAGGTGCACCAGTGCGACCTAGAAAAATTATTAGTCGCACTCTTAAAAATTTTGGTTGCACTCTGGAGCCCTGAGTAGGCCGCTGCATGCACATGCTTGGAGAGAAATCTCACTCCAGCCAAATGACCAAAGTTGGCAACCCCGCATATATGACTTTCTACAATGTAAATGTCTCTATCCAAACCTTGGCTCAATCTGTGACCATTTTGGTGATACAAGTCATTGTAATTTCACTGTCGAGTTTGACCCTCAAAAGTCACTGACAGTCAAGTTGAATGCCACCAAATGAAAGTTCATGTGTGACTTCCTAGAAGTCAGTAACGCAAACCTAGGCTCCATTGGTGACCATTTTAGTGATACAAGTCATTGAATTTTCACTAGGTCACATTTGACCTTTGAAGGTCAATACGAAGGTCACCAAATGAAAGTTCATATATGACTTCCTATATGTCTCTAATACAAACCTAGACTCCATCTGTGACCGTTTTGGCAATACAAGTCATTGTAATTGTATTATGTCAAGTTTGACCTTCAAATGTCGCCAACAGTCAAGTTGAATGTCACCAAATGAAAATTCATGTGTGACTTCCAATGTCAGTAACACAAACCCAAGCTCCATCTGTGACCTTTTCAGTGACAGAAGTCATTAAATTTTCTCTTGGTCAAGTTTGACCTTCAAAGGTCAATATGAAGGTCCCCAAATGAAAGTTCATACCTGACTTCGTATACGTCTCCAATACAAACCTACACTCAATCTGTAACGATTTTGCTGATATAAGTCATTGAAATTTCACAATATCGTTTGGCCGTTGAAGGTCAATGAAGGTCAAGTTCAAGGTCACCCAATGAAACTTCATACACGACTTCCTATATGCCCACAATACAAACCTAACCTCTATCTGTAATAGTTTTGTTGATAGAAGTAATTGAAATTTCACTATGTGAAGTTTGACCTTCGAAGGGCACCGAAGGTCTGTAAAACCTGTATTATGTTCAGAACATAACCGAGCTCTCTCTAGCTGTCGCGTACTATCCATAAAGCTGCTTTCACATCGGACGCAAAACGAATTTTTTGCGGGACAGATTAGCCTACATTCAAAGTCAATGCAAAGACGCGAATACACGCGTTATGGGCGCGCTAAGCAGCTTTCACACCGGACGCGAAACTAATTTTTGGCACGACAGTGCAAAGAGGCGAATACACGCGTTATGGGCGCGTTAAGCAGCTTTCACCCCGGACGCGACAGGTTACATTCAAAGTCAATGCAAAGAGGCGAATACACGCGTTATGGGCACGTTAAGCAGCTTTCACACCGGACGCGACAGGTTACATTCAAAGTCAATGCAAAGAGGCAAATACACGTGTTATGGGCATGTTAAGCAGCTTTCACACCGGACGCGAAACTAATTTTTCGCGCGACAGGTTACATTCAAAGTCAATGCAAAGACGCGAATAGGGGCACATTGAGCCGCTTTCACACCGGACGTGAAACGAATTTTTCGCGCGACAGATTACATTCAAAGTCATGACCGCTTATCAACTACTGCATGTTAGTTCCCATGCTCTGCTAATTAAAAATGCTCCTGGTTAACTTATATGCAGCAATTCTGATCGGTACGCTTGTGTTACTTCGGTAAGCATCAATGTGACAGTTTGATCATAACGTTGCCTGATTGTAGCCACTACAGTTGAAGCTAACCAGAGAGGGGCAGTTAGACCGGACGTAGGTTTTGCAAAGCTTGGGGTGCGTTTTTGGGTGCTTGACAAACGATCGCTTTACTTATCCTTGACCGGGGTCTGCCTGATACTCCTCCAATATCTGGGTAAGCTCTCTGATGCTACCGGTGAAAGCAATAGGGAAGCGCACAGGCTATAACGTGTCTGGTATCACAAACGATTTCTCTGCATTGCTGTCGATTGAATATTAAATCGGCCATTGAGTATTAAATTCTTTCCTGTAAAAGTGATCGATTCGCTAGCTCCACATAAGCAACGGTTCACGCAAACGGAACTTGCGGTCTGTAAAACCTGTATTATGCTCATAACATAACTGGAGCTCTATCTAGCTCTCGCGCACTATCCATAACGCGCCCATTCTCCTTGAGGAAACGCTTGTCATTCCAACGTAATAAGTAAACCATTACCAAGGGCATTTCCGAAAAGGCCGTTTAGCCTGGAGCTTTCGCCCCTCCGTCATATACCAGCGCAGAAGCTGTTCGTTTCTCCACGCTAACAACACACCACAGTTATGCACACGAACCAGCAGGTCCTTATAATACACACCGAAGCAGTCCATAAGCTGTTGGTCCACTTTTAGCTGCTCCTCACTGTCTATGTTTCCCTCTAAACTCAGACCCACTGGATGTCTACGGTCTTCGGTCTACACTTGGGCATGTCGACCCGTTCTACAAATGTGTCTATATGGGGTGGATTCTAGCTTTCCCTGCATCCTAGCTATAGAGTAGAAAAACCGCTGTACACACCACTGTTGCCGTAGCAAACTGTAGCCGATAGCAAATTTGAGCTTGAGCTGCCAGATTTTCTCACTGCGTCCTCCACTTTCGCCACTGCGTTTATTAGAACAAGTTCATTTCAAGAGATCTATATTCAAATGTAACGTTAGATTGCAGAATTTGCCCGCCACTTCCTTATCTGATGGCAGCCGTGTCTCACGTTTCACTCTGGGGAAACTGGCCCGGAAAACTGCGTTCTGCAGCCTTGTCCCGCCCAAACTCCGCCCTCCACAGAGCTGGCCAGTCAGAAGAAAGTGGGCACACGGGGAGTGGGGGCCATAGCGGAAGAGCCTCCCCAGTGAGGCGTTTCAGGCAGAGACTACAATGGACTACAAATGGGCTTTTCCCCTTTAAATAGTGAACCTTGAAGGCAAGGCAACTTTGTTTTTATAGCACATTTCATGTATATAAACAATTCAAAGTGCTTTTAACATAGTAAAAGAATTTGCAAGAATGCACACAAGAAATAAATAAGACAAAACAAATATAAATAAGGTGAAACAGTAATGGAATAGAAAATCATCAAATAGAAATAAAAACATAAATAGGCAAATAAAACCCCCAATTAAAAGAGCAAGCTAAGAGAAATAAAATGTAGCATTGGGTCAGTTAAGACAATGTATCTGTAAAAGTCTGGTCTTGAGACTACTTTTAAAGCAACAGTCTGAACATTCTTTATGTTCATTCCATAGTGTAACTGCATAGTGGAAAAGCTGCTGCCTATGTTTTGTCTTGATAATGGGTTGATTTAGCTGATTCCTCTCTTGTAATCTAAGTGACCTACAGGGTGTGAACATGTCTGACAAGCTGGACCAATCCCATTCAATGACTTATGAACAACTAGGAGTACTTCAAAATCAATTTTAAACCTAACAGAGAAGTTAAAGCAGAACACTGAAATATTCGTAAGTACATAAACAACCCCCCCCCCAAAAAAAAAAAAAATTTACAATATTTACAATATGTACAAGATTGGTCAACCATGAAATCGGGGCTGTGAGAGCTAAAACCCCTGAAAGAGAACTGATTTACATAGTTTCTTTCTTGTGCTGCCTCTCTGGTAGTTCAGTGAGGTTATCTTAGCAATGTGGTGCAGCCTTATTTTGAGGAACACAGACACAATTAATGAAAGTAAGGTCAAATGGTGGTTGTCAGTGCCGAACTGTGTTTCTTTGATGTGCTCTCCGAGCAAAAACACATCCGCAGTGCCAATTTCTTCCTGGACAATGGCCCTCATTTATCAAACTTGCGTAGGATCTGGTGTAGATTCTGGTGCAAATATCAGTGTTCGCCAGGTGTCACGTCGGATTTACTAAAAGTGTGTACGTCGCTGATTTCGGTGTAGAACTGGCGTGGCGTTTATAAATCTGGCGGCTGAAACCATCATAATTTACATGACACGCCCCTATAAATTCATGTTCCAGGAGGCATAGTGCTGCCCGCTTTACGACATTGACTCTCGAAAGACGGCAAAGAAGAAAGAACTTCAGAGGAGGAAATATAAATTATCACTTCCGAGATGGAGAAAAACAAAATAATTTTATTTGGAAGCCTTAAAGCCTCTGAAAACCCAATTTCACTAAAACCTTTGAACTACCTTATTTGGGGTTCTATGTGCATAATAGTAAACATACTAAAATATTAGAAATTGTGTCCAATTCAAATCCGAGATTTTGTCATTTAATTTTTAACACCCATCCTCTTACTGCGGTTCAACTGGGCGTGGTTTTCTAAGTGGGTTATTACGTAATAAGCCAAACCAATGAAAAAAAACTCCGTCATTTGTCCCACCCCTAACTGAAATTATAGAAGCTCTTTGCTCCGCCCAGGTTCTTTTTGAGCCCAACAAACATCGTCCTGAAGTGGCCACTTGGTTCTATTTATCTATCTGTCCATCCGCCTGTCTGTGTATTTGTCTGTCCCCCGCTATTTCCCCTATCATGTATGTTTGTATTAGCTCCATTCAAAACGCACCAGTAAATGATTTTCTGAACGGGACGTGTGCTCGCATGCATTCTCTCTTAGCGTGGAATGGTACTTCCGCTCTGGCTCGAATGTCTCATGCTGTGCTCAGGTTCAAACTAGCTTGTAAAAATGGTGTTTCTCAGAACACAAGCGGTGACTTGCGTTCAAATCACCTTGCAACCTGTGATCACAAGCAGTGAACTGGTGATTAATTCAGCGGATCAATCTTCACCACTCGTGAGCAAAATGAGGCCAGACCAACACATTGTGAGCTAAACAGAAAAGTAAGTTTATTTTCATGTTTGTTTTATCAAATATTAAAAGGAGCAACTTATTATTAACCTTTATGTCCCAGAGTTTGTTGTATTTCCATATCACAATGTTTCTGTCGTTTTGTCATTGGGAAGTTAATATTTTGATACCTTTATTATCGCCCATGATGTCGCCCGTGACAGACTGGCAGCAAACGAAAGCTCTCCATGCGAGTCTTTTTCGCAACTGTTAAGTGGTAATTTCACCATATTCAACATAGCGGTATGAACGTAGCATAAGACCCTTATCTCACGACGAGTTTGGGTTGCTCAGGATCTGTTCCGTGCATGCTGTGACCAAATATCGCGCCCTTGAGGTATACAGTTATCATTCGCGGCTGCTGCAAGCGTGGTCAGTGAGCAACAGGGCCTGTTTTCCATTATCGGACAGATATTATGTTGACCAGTGACAGTGCAATTGATGCTTTTTTTCTTTCGTGTCGTTAGCCACGCCATCTTGCTGATGCCGTAGCATTTTTTATTTCTTGTTTGGCTTTATGTCAGCTATTGAACACACTCAAAAGAACAAATCCAGCATCACTGTACACGTCAGAAAAAAGCAAATATTCGTCATGACTGAAGTGCGCGTTCACGGTTTCTATAATCCCTCTCGTATCTCACTGGACAAAGCAATAAAAATTAAAACAGAATATATTTTCTGCCATTGATGGCATCATCTGGCAATCTCCACAGGAACACCTGCAAGCACAACGTAGTTCTATTGGTCAGTGAGCGTTGATTTCACAACATGCATACTTGAGAGTAAAACATTACTAAATGGAAATTATTTTCAGAGAGGAACCGGTTGACTGGCGAGCTTGCAATAATATTGTACGGTACTAGCTAATGTTACAGTAACGTTACTAACGTTACAGTAGCCTACCATCAGGCCGCCGTTGGGTGCATCCCTGCTAACGTTGAATTTTAGCGGAGATGCGCTAACTCGGCAATTATAAAAACAGCAAAGGATTTTACAAAATACCATTCCGTAACTGGCTGGACGGTGTTTCCAGACGGCAGAGGAGCTGCTTCGTCTGATTCCGAAGCTGCTTGCACACTGGACGCGAAATGTATTTTTCGCAGTACAGATTATGTTCAAAGTCAATGCGAAGACACGAATACACGCGTGTATTCAAACCTTCGCATTGACTTTGAATGTAATCTGTCGTGCGAAAAATTCATTTCGTGTCCAGTGTGCAAGCGGCTTGAGTCAGACGGCTCAAACATATTGGACTGGACTGACCCTTGCGCCATTGCTGTGACTAACGCTCACGGAGCCAGTGAAATGTCACTCAAATCGAGGGAGTGGCCAGTCACACTGCGATGCGCCACGCCCACACTGTCTTGAGAAATGGACTGAATAGCAAAATGAGCCGTTTTTGAACAAGGTTTTCTAATCGTTATGAATGTTAATTTTCACTCAGTTTTTTGTAGATGCTTAATGAGACTCCCAACTTTGATATTATACGTGAATTCTCACTATGTCAAGACAAGTTTCCAGAGGCTTTAAGAGTGGCATAAAGGGAGCCCAGAAGGCTGCAGTTTAGAAAACTATTGCTGCTGCGGTAAACACCGTTGGGGTGGAAAACCGGAGTGCAACAGAGGTTTGATTTAATTCATTAATAAATCGAAGTGACTATTCGGACTTATTTAAGTGTGCCCAAGCACAAAAATTGATCGAAATTCACATTAGACGCACTTTTAAGTGTGGCCAAGATGCACATTTCTCCATTGCCCACTCTAATTTTAAGTGTGTCCAAAGCTAAAAAAATTTTTCTTGGCCAAACTTATTTTAAGCGGAACTTTCTAAGCGGCACAGGAATGGTCATCAACTGGCGCACTTAGAAGTGTTGCCAAGAAAAAAAATCAGCTTTTGCCTCACGTAGCCTATTAGTGTGAATAACATCAGCCTTAATAAATTCAATTTATAGATCCATGATAAATTCATGTTATATAGCCTACATAATTGAAAATCCAAATGCTTTACATGTAGGTTAAAAAGAAGTGGTCCGATTTTAAGATTGCCACCAAAAAACGGGTTGCTGCACTCAGGCGCAGCAGCGCACGGACCGGTGGAGGCCAACCGGACTCGAGCCTCCAGCGGTCACTGTTCGAGGAACGCGTGGCAGCAAGGCTCCCACTCTATCGTGGGAATACGAGGCGGTGGGGACACGGATGAGTCCCCACCGCCTCGATGGGAGCTGCATGGGGGTAATTGTTAAAATACAGTCTGCAGAGATCACTCTTCATTGCACTTTTATTAGTATTACTCCATGACATTTTATTGGGTGCCACACAAAACGAGCAGCCACTCGTCACTTTCCCAGAGGAGATCTTCTCTGTACCGAAAGTTCCTCTCACGTCGGACAGAGGCTTATTCCTCTAACAATAGAGGGTCTGCCATTGTCAAAGTGTGATCACGGTAAAAGTGTCCGTAGGGCTATATATACTGAGCAACAAATGAAACGCAAGTTAGCTAGTTAGTTAATGTACTCTTATGTACATTACTGAGTACTGAGTACTCTTAATGTACTCAGTCAAAGTGACCGCAAAATAAAGAAAAGATTAATGAAACGAGTGTAAATGTGCACGCGCTGGTAATACATTTGATTTTCTAAAATGATTACGCGCAAACTTATTTTCCAGTTTGCCTTTAATTAAGCATGAGCAGCGGACATAGCACACTGCATATCTGCCAAGCCACGCAGTGCGCTTAATCAAATTGATTGTAATTGTCAGCCGTCTGGCCTGACAAGCAGGTTGCCTCAAAATATAAGTTTAATTAATTTCTGAACAAAGGTGTCTTATTTATTTATTAATTCATTTATTAATTTAGCCTATTTATCTATTTAGCCTATTTATTCATTTTACAAATAAGAGCAACAAGCACATGACGTCCGCATCGCTGCATATGGTTTATTGCTCATTTTGACAGCTGCTCTCGTTCCTGCATGTTGTTCGCTGGTTCCAAATCTGCGTACACCTGGTCAGACATGGCGTGAGATTTTTGCGGACCGTTCGCTCACGTTCAGATTGATAAAGGCCGATCTTTGCGGGAGATTTTGCGTACACCCATTTTTTTGTTGTACGCACGTTTGATAAATGAGGGCCAATGACCACTGACACCTTGACAGCTTGCCCTGATTGGACCTAGCAAATCATCCACTCTGCTGCTCTCACCACCTTCACTGTGCCTTCTGATGGAATCATCAACCCACCATTATTTTTCAGCACAAAAAGGTGGTAGCTCTCATCAAATGATGTGGGCACGGCCTCTTTTGCCAGGCTGGCACAGCACACATCACAGGAAAGCCTTCTTAGATCCTGACGAACGACAAATCCTGCAATGTAGACGATAGCATTGTCCACAAGACCACCAAAGCACATAGGACGGTAGCTGTGGTCACACACAAAGGCTGCATTGTTGACAAATGGCAAATGGAGCTCCTCAGCAGTTTCAGCAGAGTACATCTCCACAGTGCTGCCACGTTGCCTGACCCACTTGGTGAGACACCGCACCGGACCATCAGACGCCGGAAGATGCCCTGGAACTGGCCGGCAGATGGATTGTTGTTCCAGCCTCCTTAAAAAAAAAAAAAAAAAAAAAAAAAACACACACCATATATTACATAGATATTTAACATATCTTTTCAGATTTTTTAAAAAAGACTAAAATGAGAACCCTACCTGATGCTCTGATTGAATTAAAAATAAGCTCCAAGTGATCTTGGCTAAACTGGCATGTGCAAACATACCGCTGGATTTGGAGCAGTTCAGGAATCATCAGCATCAAGGTGTCAATGTTGATTACAAACCCACTGACGGACAGGTACCTTCAAAAGAAAATGTTTTATTAACCTGATCATGGTAAAATAAGACACCTCAAGAAAGCACCAAGTAATTTTGCTCATTAAGGGTTGTCAACTCATTTTTCCACCATATCCCTCAGATGTGAAACAGCAAAGGATGGCAGGGATGGCCACAGTCCTATATCTTTGGCTCCAGTGACATCCCTTGTGGGTAAACTGCACTGCCAATTTACTGACAGCAAAATTACTGCATGCTTCTTACTGGGGTGCAGACATGAAAATGAAAATGGTTATAGCTACCAGGGCATCCCTGGTAGCTGTTTCTTGGTAGATACCTACCAAGAAAAATTTATTTTCTCTCAGGATGCTTAACTAACTACAATACTAAAACAGAACTGGGAAAGCTTGAACGCAAGAACATGCAATCCCTGACGTTAAAACAGTGTAGGACCTGAAAAATACAAGAGAATTCAAATAGAAAAAAAAACTGCAGATAGGAAACACTGGAACATGACTGCATCATATTAACATACTCTCAAAAAAGAAAACTTCAAACTTTAGTGTCATCCGTAAAAAAAAAGACACATTACAATGAAATACTTATTCTACCATCCTCCAGCTGCTGAAGACATGATTATAAAAAAATAAGATTTAAAGGAAAGAACGCCAACACCCACAAAACACAAGAACACATTCAAGGGGTCATCAAAAAGTGACAAACTGCACCTGCAAAATAATTTCAGTGCAATTTATGGGTATGTTACCCTTGATCTATAAGGTATGTTGACGTCATGAGTGTATGTATGTGAAACAGTATGTGGAGTGAGAGGTCTCGGTAACAGGCCAGCCTGCAGTGCTGGGGGAGGAGCATGAGATAATTTTTATTTACAAGCTTGATGACTTGGGGAAGAGAATTGTCGAGGAGTGCAGAGACGTCAGCCATGGTGGATGCCATCTTGCTGCATACCATGTCGACACTTGTATGACCTGAAAAAAAACTGAATGCAAGATAATTCCAACAGTAAAAACTTCATATAGAAAAAACATTGGGACAAGAGCATCATATGAACCTGAATCAGAACAAGAACACAGCATCTTATGAACTCGATGCAGGACATTGGAACCAACCTGAAGCAGAACAAGAGAATAGAGCATCTTATGTACTCGATGCAGCGTATGGGAACTGAGCATCATATGAACGTATGTCATGCAAACAGAACATTCACTATTTTAGAAGACCTCTTTGATCGGTGAAGGGGTGTGCCATCTTTCATTGCCAAACCGATCAAGTACTCTCTGGCTCTAAACAAGATGGCTACCATCTCTGCCCAACTCAAAGCTCCAAGGGGAGTGTTTAATCCTTTAGCGCGGGGATTGCGGCTGTTCAAGGTGTCAAAGAGCCTGTCAATAATCTAAAAACAAATATCTGCATTAACTGAAAGCATCTATAATCATCTCCATAACAGGGTTTCAATAAGTATAATATCACATTAATACTCACCTACACAACAAATTACACCCACTGATTTACACTTGTAATAGAGTGATGCGCATCCCTAGTTTTATTACCTCAATGAATTCAGCCGTTGTTTCACAGTCTTTAAACTGTGAGTAGCCCAGGTCTCTCAATGTGTGGAGAGCCACTGTTCCTGGGGCGCATTTCCCAAAAGCGTAGTTGCTAACTAAGTTAGCAACTTACATAGTTTGTCCATTCACAGTCAATGGGCCCAACTATGTAAGTTAGCATCTGTGATTTTGGGAAACGCACCCCTGAGCGACTCAATGTCTGAGCAGCCAGGGACACCTTCATCTTTTGGTTGTCAAAGTGGACATGCTTGTCTGTTATTTTGTTTGCAGCATGCAGTCCATCTTTTGTTTGAATATCATTGAGATGAACAATGTACATCCAATTGATTGGGCCAGAGGTGTTCCTTATTGGACTGCATGCCCTCAGAATCAGAATCTTTCATCGTCACAGCTTTCACAAATACAGACAGCAAAATGTAAAGCATTGCATGCAGTCATAACTATGCAAAGAAAAACACAACTATGAAATATAGCTTAATAACAGGCAAATAGGTCAAAAACAACAATCAGCACTTACCTGCAACATGTTGTGGGCAAGCTTCAGCACGTGACTAGCGTCCATCATTACAAACACCCTCTCACCAGACACTGGATGTGGAAAAGAGGTTTTCAGGGGTTCAAAAGGGTTTCCCTTGAGCTCGCACCCAAGTTTATTGCACATGCTGACATTAGATGCATGCCCATCCATTGTCATGCACACCACTCTTATCCCATGTGCATGAAGTTCTTCCAATGCATGAACAACTAAGACCTTCTGCGTTTCCGGTGAGAGAGTGTTGGTCAGGCAGTAAGCAAGTGGAGCTTTCCAATGCCCTTGTACGCCAACCACCATAAACACAAAAGCCTCAGAGGCAACATCTATCTCATTAAATCTGTCTCCCATAACCACAAATCCTGACATTGTTTGGGTTTGAGGATTGTATTGGACATGTTTTTTGATGGCGATGGCATCCAACATGAGAGTTACACGTCCATGTTTAGCCTGGTCTTCCTCACATCTTCTTCCCAGCATGTCCAACATCAGCTTATTGAGGCCAGGTTTGGCGTCAACAGAGCTCAGCCACCTTAGCAGAAACAAAAACTAGCTAACCACTTCAACCCCTATAGCAACCCAATTTTGCCCCCTCCCCGTCCAAAAGAGGAACAGTACAATTTTTCAAAGAATTTCAAAAAACAGCAAACATAGCAGATCTAAAAGCTCCAAGTGAATCAGAATGTGATGTGAGCTTTTATATTGGTCATTTTCACTGTTTGTCAAAGGACTTAAGTGGTTAATGTCTTTCAGCTCTTCATTTATGAGGTTCATCTCCCTGAGATCCTCCAGAAGAGCATGCACAGTTTTCTTTACCCTCCGTTCCCGTATCTTGGTATTCCTCTTCTCCCGCTCCCGACTCTCCACTCTAGCCAAGCCTTCACTAAGTCTGGCCTTTAGAGCAGTGGGGGAAGCAGGCAATGCATAACTGTGGTCCTAGTAGAAATAGGGATGAAAATATTGAGTGATGTATATAATTCATCACTCAGAGATGTAGCTGGCCTGGATTCGTCATCTCATCCATCAATCCCACCGCCAGCACCATGGGTATGAGTGTTTGTGTCAGGGACACATTCAACTACCAGATGTGTTTATGTGTATAAATAGGTATGTCTAAAGTGAGTGGCAAAGAGCGAGTGAGATACGGGTTTGAACATAATCAGGGCCTTGATACTCTCATTGTTTGCGGTATAGCACGCAAACACTCACAACATTAGACTGCGGTTCAGCTTCAGAGAAAAACTGAGGCAAGTCCACTGGCAGGCTCTCCTCAGCTTTCCTTGCCGCTAGTGTGGTCCTTGTTGCTACTCACTAAAATGTAAGAAATATAGAAAGTTTCACTTTTTTTAAGTTTTAAGTGGCACAATGTGCACTTTACTTTTATTCCTAATCATGCAGATGGAAAAAAAGTTCAGAAAAGTGTGACATTAAGTTGCTATCAAATGCTTGTGTAGACAAATGAATCATAGACATCTATAAATTCTTTAGCCAAATGACACACATACTTTTTGGAGAGAAGTTGGGAAGCTAAAGACAGATGGTTTAACACCGTGTCTGAGCCGGACAATCAGCCCTCTCCTGTCAAAGTCCTCTGGCAGAAAGTGCTCACTACAGAGCAAGGACCACTTTGTGGCAACAAAACCATCCCGTCTCACTGCCATTTACCACTGCCTCCTCAATTCAAGGTCTTTGGGAAACCTTAAAAATGTGACAAAAAAGTACCCAGATATGTGAAGAATTCTGTACTTCTGTATAATACAACAAAAAAAAGACAAGCAGTTTTCCCCTTCAGATAAAGGTTAAGTACAAAAACACACTCTTAAACAAATTTTAAATTATTTTGATTAACTTTTTTGACAAGCTTTCTGACAGTAATACAACAATAAATTATATATTAATATACTTTTGTCTTACTGTCATAATGTTGCAACATGAGAAATATCTATGAACTGCAACATACTGACACATGTACAGTTGCAATCAAAATTATTCAACCCCCATTGCAAATTAGGTTTACTGGCAAAATTTACAAACTTTCAGCCATTTGCAATGAACAAATAAACAGGAACAATTTAAATAGCTCAACACAACAAATAGTAAAAGTGGCTCCTCCAAATTCAACACAAAATGCCACTTTTCATGACTACTGCAGGCTGAAAATTATTCAACCCCTTCATGACAAGCATCTTTAATACTTAGTAGAGCACCCTTTTGCTGCTATGACCTGCTGGAGATGTGATGCATAGGCAGACAACAGCTTCTGGCAGCATTCCCAAGGAATCTTAGCCAAATCCTCATGGACAATGGCCTCCGGTTCACAAATATTCTAGGGTTTGCATGCTGCAACCGTCTTCTTCAAATCTTACCAGAGATTTTTTACGGGGTTCAAGTGAGGTGACTGTGATGGGCACTCTAGAATCTTCCCAGACTTCTTCTGAAACCAAGCCTTGGTGGATGTTGAGGTATGCTTAGGATCATTTTCCTGTTGGAAGGTCCAATGATGCCCAAGTGTTAGCTTCCCTACAGACGGCATGACATTTTCGCCTTGGATATCCTGGTACTTGGCTGAATCCATCTTGCCCTCCACACTTTGCAGGTTTCCAATGCCAGAGGAAGCAAGGCAGCCGCAGAGCATCAAAAAGCCTCCACAATTCTTCATTGTAGGCAGGGTGTACTTTTCAGAATATGCTTCTCCATTCCTCCTGCAGACATACCACTGATTCATAAGCCCAAAATATTCCAGTTTTGTTTCATCACTCCACAGAACAGTATCCCAAAACTTCCGTGGCTAATTTATATGGTTTTGAGCATATTGGAGCTTGTGCTTTTGGATTAGTTGTGGTATATGTCTTGGAGACCTTCAATGTTTAGTATGCTCCCTTCTGTGCAAACTGAAACCTCATGCCTCCTACCTCCAAGGCTTGCTGCAGGTCTCCTGCAGTCACTCGAGGGTTTTTAACCACCCATCTCCTCAGGAATCTGGTGACAGCCAATGATAGCTTCCTCTTTCTGCCACATCCTGGTACTGTGGCCACTCTTCCTTTAACTCTGAACTTGTGAACTATGCTTCCAACTGTATCTCTACGAACATTCAGTGCCTGTGCTACCTTTTTGCATCCTTTTCCTTGTTTGTGCCAGGCAATGATTTCCTCTATTAACTTTTTGGACAATTCTTTTGACAGCCATATTTCTAATATGCAATCAAATATCACTGTCAACAAACCACTAGCGAGTGCAAGTATTTGATGTGTTCCATCACAAGCAAACCAGATGCAACTAATTAGGCTCTTGATTAGGTGTGCTTGAGACAACACCTGATTTGCAAATATGCTCTAATGACGGATTCTATTCCGGAGGGTTGAATAATTTTGAGACTGCAGTAGTCATTAAAAGTGGCATTTTGTGTTAAAATTGGAGAAACCACCTGTAATATTATTTGTGTTGAGCTATTTAAAATGTTCTTGTTTAATCTGTTTATCACAAACGGCTGAAAGTTTGTAAATTTTGCCAGTAAACCCAATTTGCAATGGGGGTTGAATAATTTTGATTGCAACGGTTTAACATACATATGAGAAATACCTATGAACTGCAACATATTTTTCCAAATCATTTTAATACTATTTAAAAATGATAATAGACTCAGGCATTTTTAATATTACAAAATTATAGCGAAATAGTGAATTGAATTGAGCAGTTCTTTGTATCCAACTGGTATAATATACCTGGGTCAACAACAATCTTTAAACTTAATACTAACATTAGGATCTGTTCTGGCAGCCTTTGTTCGTAACCAGCTTAGAAGCACAATCGAATCCTCTATGTTAGTCGCTTAGTGGAGAAGATAGGATTGTAATAAAACTGGGCGGTGCGGAGAAATACCCGAGTAACTATACATTATATACATTATATAAGTTATGAAGTCTCAGCTTTCATGTCTAGGGCTAGCCTAGCCCAGCTACGTTAGCATTTCGCTGGTGGACAAATAAAGTAGCTCTCAACATAATGTTATGATAGACAATTACATCCAAAATCTATTGTTAAATTTAAACTGTGAAAGGTGATTCCACGAGATCTGGTAGACATATTTCGCTGATTTGAGCATCCATATGTTGCGCAAAAGTCAGGCATCTCGAATGAAGATAAAAGTTTTGGCGCTCAATTGCTGTGAATACAAAGTAGTCTTTGTATTTTGGTAGTAAAACCAGCATTTTAAACTATCCAGGAATCGTTGATCATAGCAACATGAGTGACTTTTTTTAACAAATCAAACCAAGGGAAAATCGGTCGAAAATTAAGCAGATAATGATTTGTAAAATTTGTTTAATACCTCTTACCTCAGTAGACACACACGTACTATGGCTTCTACTAACCCTGTACTAAGATGGCCGCCCTGTAAGTACGCCTCTCCCCCATGGACCTATAAGGAGAACTGGACAAACAGTGAGAGCTGGAACGCACGCCGATATGGGCTTAGCGGTAAAGCTGATATTGCAAGTCACATGATGCCATGAGGGCCAAAAAGAAATTTCTCCATAGGGAATAATTGAAAAAGACACGCTGATAAATCCGTGAAAAAAATTTTTTGACAGTCACAAATTATCGATACTGAAACTGTTTGTTTTTCTCTTTTAACCCAATAGCACTTGGAGCGCCCGATACCGCCTGAAACCTCTGTTCCCTAGACCGCCTCAAACCGCCCGCGTCACATGATTGCCTAGGGTTACACATTGGACTACGTCATCTGCTTGAAATGGCTCAAATTGGCAAGAGGGATTCCCCAGTGACCTAAATTCAAGATAAAACATAGGGGGCGCTATTTCGGATTTCTCGCTGCACACTCGGAGAGGTACGGAGCCCGGGAAGTGCAATGACGAGAAAAATGAGCTGTGTTCGTGGAACACTGATGCCCCTGGCGGCAGGTTAAAGTATTGAAGGTTAAAGTTTTTTTTCTGCTGCAGACAAACAGACAGACAGAAAGACAGACGGACAGGTGCAAAACAATATGCCCCCAAATCTTTGATTCCGGGGGAATTAAAAAAAAAAAATTTGTGGCCACAAGATATAACTTCTTCCCACAAATCAGTTATTATGTTCCCACGAGTTAGTTACTTGTTCCCATGAATTAGTTACGTCGTTGCCACAAATTAGTGACTCGTTCCCACGAATTAGTTATTTCGTTCCCACGAGTTAGTAACTTGTTCCCACAAATTAGATATATCGTTGCCACCAGGTAGTAACTCGTTCCCATGAATTAGCCACCTCGTGGCCACAAAATATAAATCCACACTCCCTCCGAAGCAGACGGCATTTGTCCCCGAAAATCTCCGAGCACAGACCTGCGTCTGCGCCACCCACCCCATTCCATGGCCTGCCTGACCGAATCAATTTTCAGAACAAGCACGCTGACAATGCCACGAGCCAGTCTAATTTATTGAAAACAAAGACTGAATGAGGATTAGGACATTAGCCACGGTTTTCATGTAATACATTGCAATAAGTAGAGTAATGTTACTGATCACTTTGTTCACCGTTGCAAAAATGTTGCCGCTCCAACTTTAGCCTGGAGCCATGAATCAACCTGGGTTGCGTTTCCCGAAATCACAGATGGTAACTTACATAGTTGGGTCCATTGACGGTGAATGGATGAACTATGTACGCTTTTGAGAAACGCGCCCCAAATTCGAGTTTACAAGCCCTAGGGAGCGTAATGCATATGGAAGAATGGTAATGTAGCCCAAACTGGAAGTATTCCCCAGAAAAGTAAATCACATTTGCATCTGACTTAGAATGTTTGCTTGCTTGGTTATCATAAATCCCCTCACCGGGCAGCGCAGGTCCACGCCCGGAGATTATTTGTGGCAAGTCTTGGGAACAACTTATATCTAGAGGCCACGGAATAGCTAAATCATGGGAATGACTTCAATTTTGTGGCCACGAGATGACTAATTCGTGGGAACGAGTTACTAACTTGTGGCAACGACATAACTTATTCGTGGGAACGAAATCATTAATTTGTGGGAACGACCCAACAAACACACTTATGTCGCCAAGACGTGGTGACAACGTAACCAGACGACCTTAGATTCGTCGTGGCAATGTAACTACTTACGGTGTGACAACCAGAAAAGTGAAATTCCTGGATTCGTCGTGGCGACGTAACTTCATAACGTTGTCAGTTCGTCTTCTGCACGTTGTGGCAACATAATTTATCAAAGGTCGCCAGTTGGTAACCTAGTAGTACCTTATTGCGACTTTGCACGATGCTTGCATTCGGCTCTTCCTTCCTTACGCTTATTGGATGGATTCCTCGTGCTTTAATTAGCATTTGCCCTGCACGACTTAACAGGCCCACTAGTATTCACCTTGCAAAATAAAAAAAACATTTTAAATAAAAAAATAAAAGACAATCAACTTGGCTTTCATTGGCACATGCTTAACCCTGCTCAACTGAGAGCACAAACATTGCGAGTCTGTTTAAAAACAATTAATTTAATTGACCACAAAACTTCTTCAGTCCAGGAATACCTATTTCAGGTGGCTCAGGATGTTACATGCATAATGTGCGTCGCAAAACTGTTGTACATAGTTCTCAGTTTGGGCATTCCAGATTCGGGTGGGGTTGGAGATGCTAAATTAAAAAAATAAATAAATAAAAAGAAATGAAACTAATGTCCCCAGTTGCTATTTGTTCAGCGCTTTACTTTACTTTTCTATGAGTTTGAAAATCGCTGGGTTCAAGCCCAGGCTTTTCACAAATGGCTCAATGCCACCATCTAACGTTACTTGCCAAATTATTATTATTATTATTACAATTATTATTATTTTAACATTATCGCTTGACTCTTGCTGAGACCGATCACTTTACAAAAATTTCTATTGATAAATAATGACACCCCATTTTACATTGCTGCTTGTTGTTCTTGTCATCTTGCCAATAACGTTATTGAAAATAAATTGATTTAATCATTTATATGCCTGTTAATGACATTGGTCAAAATATTTACTGGGCATGATGATTTCGTAGCTATACACCTCTCTTCAATTAAAAATGAGCTTTTGATTTTTACATTTACATTTGCGTGTTTTTTAATGTCGCATCCGAATAATTCCCATAATCTTAAGCTATATGTTTAAATATATTGATGCGAATTTGTGAATAATAATATGTGAGAACAAAGTCGTTTGACCACGTTTTTTATGGCAATATTTCAGCAGGAAACGGCATTAGTTTATCTCGAATAAATATGAAATGCTGTGTGGTAACGTCGCATCTTGGGGAGGTCTTCCTTGGTAAGTGCTTTCCTTTGGAAACGGCCAGAGCCTGGTGCGATTTGTAGCCTACTTCTAGAAGCACAAGAGTTATCTTCCAGTTGTTCGCTTTGCACTCTCCTCTTCCGAGAAGAGCTTCCTTGTCTTCCCATCATCGAGTGGAAGATCTCAGAAGATTGGCGCTCTCTTCCAATACATAATGGCGTCCGCAGTGGGTTTTTCCGAGCTACATTTGACTGACACTGACCGCAGCTATATAGCCTATTAATGGCCCCAGTCGCTGTGGACGAGCGCTGCCAGCGTGCAACTTATGTTCAGATTGCAAATGAGCGTTGTCTAAATGAAAAGTCTAAATTGAGTCATAGTCTAAAGATGACCCGGTGTCGTCACCTCCACCTCTATATCATTAATGCAGGGTCTAGTATCATCAATAGCCATTATAAGCTGTTGCATGTTGTGTGCCGCCATATTGCTTCCTTCTGACCGTTCGATCTATAATTAGAAGATCTGTCTTCCGGAAGGGTATTCCAGAGGGCGAAGTGCGCCAAATCGCACTGGGCTCAGGAAATTCATTTCATGCGTCCCTGCAGATAGGCGTTGATTTTACACCCCGTCCTTGTGAAAATAGAGTTTACTACCATTTAGTGCAAAAGGCCTCTACCTTACACCTAGCGGGAAGCGAAATTTTTTTTCCTGCGAACTTCTTGTCCTCATCTGCATACGCGCATGCGCACTCTAGTCAATCATCCACTGTCGCAATCGGACAATCTGTCAGTGACAATGGAAGAACTCGACCGTGAGGATTTTCTCACTCGGGAAGCGCACCTCAGAACGAATTCTAAACCCACCCAACTACACACGAAAAATGTTTACCAAAACTTCGGCTCTTTATCAGTTTATTTGTTTAAGCTCATCATATTGATCTTCAGCAGTTAACCCTGAGTTAGCCCAAGATCATCAGTAAATGCACTCGCTAATTTCTAGCGTTTCTTCAGTGTAGTAAATAATGCTATCGTTAGTTACAACTGAGTCACCTTTTCTCCCAATCGGTATGTGTGAATGTATTTAGCTGGCAAGCCTGAATGTAGATATTTTGCTATGTTTGCAGCTCGCGTTCACACAGCTCCGCTGACGATTCAGACATAGGACACTGCATCCAGGTAACGGGATGCGAGACTCGCACTCATGCATGTGAATCAGGGGCCGTGGCTTTGGTCAGAGACTTGAGGGGAGGGGGTGGGTTTAGAGGTGAGGCTACATTCAAATCTTGCTTGCTGTTCCAAGATTGCATACTCCAGCTTTTAGTACAAAGAAATGAAAGTGATGTCCCCAGTTGCTATTTATTCATCGCTCTACATAACTTCTTCCTGCTTTTGAAAATAGCCGGGTTTTAGACCGGAGTAAGCAGTAGCCCCTAGTAGTTTGGCTTTCCATTAATGGATCAATGACGCCATCTAATGTTACTTGCCAAGTCATTATTATTAGTAGTAGTAGTAGTAGTAGTGGTGGTGGTGGTAGTAGTAGTTTTATTTTATTTTTTTTACATTTTCGCCTGACTAGCTGGAACACATGGATTACTCTAAGGAAATTTCTATTGATAAATAATGACACCCCAATTTACAGCGCTGCTCGTTGTTCTGGTCATCTTGCTTATGCCTAAGCCATCGTTACCTAAAGTAAATTGATTTAATCGTGTGCTTGCTTCAGCTATGCAGCACACTCTATTCTCTTACTTCTTCTTCTGCCTAAATTTGGTCCACTAACTCCTCCTACACCGTTTAAGCTGTTGATACCATTAAAAATTTTACAAATTTTGATTTTTTTTTGTTTTCGAGATATTTAATTTTAAATGTCATTTTTTGGGGTGCTATTAAATCAAGCCATTTTTGTGCTGATTCAGTTTATTCACCACTGGGGAGCAGCAATAGGCCTTCACTGTGTTTTTCCTGGCAAATCAAGAGAAGAAGAAGAGCCTGTTGGTGTCATTCAGAAGTGCTTGGCCTATTTAAAACCGTATCTATGCTTACAACACTGTTAAAGGCTACTGTTAAGGTTGGCTAACGTTAAGCAAACAACCTTAGCAATGGCCAGTCACTAATGCCAGTTAGTGGCCGTTGGTCCATCATGATATATGCCTGTTGCCATTGTTTGGAAGGGTTGACGTTTGCTAATATAGTAGCATTAAGGTTGGCCAATCACTCTGCTACCATGACGGCTAGTAGAGTTAGCCGGACAATCACTCTGCTATCGTGACACTAGCCGGTTAGTTGTCAGGCTAACAGCTAACTGCCAGCTCGTGGTTATAGTAGGCCTAATCAGTTGTCAAGCATGGTTAGTTTATTCAAGAAATATGCTTCGTAACTGTGTCTTGAAGAGTTAGCGGATAACGTCTAGTGTTTTTAGCGAGCTAGCAACTCAACTGACCTTGAATCTCGTACACCCATGAATAGGTGAGCAATGCTAGCGCTGCATAATGGGAGAAATTAGCATCGCGATAATATTTACAGTCAAGCTGGTCAAGCCATATACTAACTACCGGTTAGGCTTTGACCTGCCTAGTCTTGTTTTGGCAGAGTCAATGAAGGAAACACGTTGATAGGAACAAATTGAGTTCAGTCGGGGCTGCCGGATAGCTCACTCGGTAAAAGCGTCGCGTTGCGAAGCAGAAGTGACTATCACGTCGCGGGTTCGAGCCCCGCTTCGTACCAGCCGGCAGTGGTCGGCAGCTTTTTCAGAGTAGCGCACAATTGGCTATAGGGCAACAGGGTTGCAAATTGGGAAGGGACTGCCTGAAGGGTTTACAATAGTTGCCTTGTTCGTTGCTCAAGCGCCTCCTGTTGGCCAGACGGGCGCTCGTCAGGAAGATTCTAAGCCTGTTCATGTCCGGGTATCCTCCGCCCTCATTCTGAACTTGCGAAGATTCAACCAATGAGTGTATAAGCGGTGGTTGACAGGCGTGCCGGAGGAGAGCCGCGAACTGTCTACACTCTCCTGAATTGGCAGCAAGGGGTCGATACGAGCAAGCCTTGTACAAAGTTCACCAATTGGGCATTCCAGATTCGGGTGGGACTGGAGATGCCAAATTTAAAAAAAAAAAAAAAAAAAAAAATTTGAGTTCAGTTTGGGAGAATAGTGCAGCCATTACCAATATACTGAACGTTAGGTAACAGTTGCTACAGCACCCATGCTAGCCACAGATCAAATTTAACTGCCATCCTTGCTAAGCCAGCAGACTTAACTTTTCCATGCTCATCGAGTAGTTTAATAGTTAACGTTAGCGAGCTATTGATTATGTCGTCTGCAGTGATAGAAATTTCAACGCTCGAGTTTGACCCGTTTTGAACACATTCTGTGCATTGTGTGTTCACTAGCTAACTGGCTAATAACAGCACAAAACTAAAAAGGGAGTCGTGAATAATATCACAACATGTGTTAACGATATCTCGCAGCTTGCCATTATTAGCTAGTTAGCTAGCAAACACACAGTGCACAGAAATGAACAGAGAGCCGTGAATAATACCATTTCACTACTTGGCCAGGTTAGCGTTGTACAGTTCAGGACTGGCGGAGACACTGACAATGAGCTATAAGCAACAACAGCTGCAGCAGTCTGCCAATGTGGCCTGCCATGTTTGCTCCGCCATAAAGCGAATTTCTCAGCATGCAGTGCATTGATCTAGATACACACAGAGCCATAGAGAGAGAGATGCGTCATCTTCATTGACTCCTATTGACCATTTTTTACAGCTGGGTTGAAGCAGAGTAGACTTGGTCATGATGCAGCTGAAAAGTCAGAATTCCTTAGGGCTTCTGTAACTGACTTGATTGTTTTCGTAGCTTCTTGTCCGAAGCCTATGTAAGCAGTACCCACCACCCATTCCCAAGCCAGGAACGGGAACGCACATCGGTTTCCGACAGAGGCAGCGGACAGGAGCAACTCAGTTACAATATGAGTAGAATATAAACAGACACTCTCAGTGATTAAAGTGTGAAAGCCACACTGAAAACATGGACCAACAGCACAATACACCCATGCAGAAACTTCGGTATGAATGGCTATTTGAAGGTATTAGCTAAAGCTAGCTAGTGTCCTATAGCCACACATGCTATCGTTATACAGCAAGCTGTAGTCGGCCACAAATGATGACAATTCATCTATAAACTTGGGACGAAGTGTTAATTGTGAATAAAATTAAAATGCAATGACTTTCAGATCATATGAGCCAATATGTTATTTACAATAGAACATAGATAACATTTCAAATGTTGAAATTGAGACATTTTACATTTTTATCCACAAAATGAGCTTATTTCAAAATTTCTGGCTGCAACAGGCCTCAAAAAAGTTGGGACACAGGCTAAAGAGGGCTGAAAAAGCAATTAATATATGAGAGAATCAGCTGAAAGAACATTTAGCGAGTAATTAATTAACTGGCATCAGGTGTGTAACATGATTGGCTATAAAAGGGACGTCTTAGAGAGGCTGAGTCTCTCAGAAGTAAAGATGGCCAGAGGCTCGCCAACCTATGAAGGCTTGCGTAAAAAAATTGTGGAATACTTTAAAAACAATGTTCCTCAACGTCAAATTGCAAAGCCTTTGA
This sequence comes from Gymnothorax javanicus, assembly GCA_029692085.1. Taxonomy (NCBI): domain Eukaryota; kingdom Metazoa; phylum Chordata; class Actinopteri; order Anguilliformes; family Muraenidae; genus Gymnothorax; species Gymnothorax javanicus. The sequence continues at coordinate 90,518,599 of CM056198.1, forward strand.
AGGTCTCATCATTGACAGAGCATAACATCATCAAAAGATTCAGAGAAACTGGAAAAATCTGTGTGTAAGGGACAAGGCCGAAGACCTTTACTGGATGCCCGTGATCTTCAGGCCCTCAGACGCCACTGCATCACTCACCAGCATGATTCTGTCATTGACGTTACTAAATGGGCCCAGGAATACTTCAAGAAACCACTGTCTGTAAACACAGTCCGCCATGCCATCCACAGATACCACCTAAAACTCTATCATGCAGAAAGGAAGCCATTGTTCAGCATGATATAGAAGCACCGCCGTGTTCTGTGGGCCAGGGCTCATTTAAAATGGACTGAAGCAAAGTGGCAAAGAGTCCTGCGGTCAGACGAGTCCGAATTTGACATTCTTGTTGGAAATCATGGGCATTGTGTCCTCCGGGCTAAAGAGGAGAAAGACCACCCCTCCTGTTATCAGCGTTCAGTTCAAAAGTCAGCATCTCTGATGGTATGGGGATGCAATTGTGCATATGGTGTGGGACACTTGCATTTTTTAAAAGCATCATGAATGCTGAAAGGTATATAAAAATTTTAGAGCAACTAATGCCCCGCTCTAGACGATATCTATTCCAGGGAAGGCCTTGTGTATTTCAGCAGAACAATGCAAAACCGCATACTGCAGCTATTACAACAGCATGGCTTTGTAGTAGAAGAGTCCGTGTGCTGAACTGGCCTGCCTGCAGTCCTGATCTTTCACCGATTGAGAAAATTTGGCGCATAATTAAACAAAAAGTCCGTGAATGAGCTCATTTTGGTGGATAAATATGTAAAATGTCTGTTTCAACATTTGAAATGTTATCTATGTTCTATTGTAAATAACATATTGGCTCATGTGATCTGAAAGTCATTGCATTTTGATTTTATTCACAATTTACACTTCGCTCCAACTATTTTGGATTTAGGGTTGTATTATCATTCCTGTATCAAAGTGTTCATCTCCTTCCTCAGTCGAAAACGACCTTCGACCAATTGCGTTAACATCGCCGCTATCAAAGATAATGGAAGGATTCACACTTAAGCATATCATCCATCAACTGGATGAGTCACTTGATCGTTTTCAGTTTGCCTCTAAAGGTCACTCTACAACTCAGGCCTTGGTGTATTTCCTTCACAACATCTTAGAATCACTTGACAGAGGGAATTGCTCTGTGCGTGCATTTTTCTCTGATTTCAAGAAAGGCTTTGACCTAGTTGACCATAACGTCCTGAGTTCAGAAATGGTTCGCCTGGATATCCACCCAGGTTTGGTCAGATGGGTTAGATCTTTCCTGATGAACTGCACGCAGTGCGTTCACATTAACTATGCCATGTCCAGATTTAAGATGCTTAATGGCGGTATACCTCAAGGAACCAAACTCGGCCCCTTATTATTCTTGATACTAGTTAACTCTTTAGCTGATGACTGGAACTTTGGGATAAAATAGCCTACGTCAACGACCTGTCAGTTGCTGAGGTAATCCCTTGATGTTCACATAGCATTATGCCTGTTATCGTCAACAGCATTCAAGAGTTGCTAATACAAGAGGCATGTGCTTAAATCCAAAGAAATGTAAAGAGGTGCTTTTTAACCCCCTTCAATATTGGCTCGCAATACAGTCGCCGTTCTTTATTGAGGACTGCCCAATTGAAATTGTTCAATCGTTTAAGCTCCTGGGTGTGTATTTCAATAGCGATCTTAAGTGGTCAACGCATTGTGAGTACATAACTAAGAGAGCCTCTAAACGGCTATCCATCCTACATCAATGTGCAAGGCCGGCTATGGTACTACAGACCTAATTGATGTGTATTGCAGCCTAATTAGACCAGTCCTGGAGTATGCCGTCCCCGCCTGGGCATCATTACCATTGTATCTTAGTGATGAAATTGAATCTGCTCAACGTAGGGCACTAAGGATAATATTTAGATCCCAGTACACAAGCTAGTCAAGGGCGTAGGAATTAGTTTAACATTGGGGGAGACCAAGGGCGTAGGTTTAATGTGAGAATTGGTAGGGACACATATGTGATGCGAGTGCGCATAGCACGCGAGCTGGAAAATTTTTGTAAATCTGAGTGCAGATACTGCCTTTACTGTATACAGAGATTATCCGAATGAGTGCTTCTCCGTTTTTTTTAATTAGGCTACGCAAGGTGCCTCCAAAATTTTCAAACAAAGATGCCACATACATAAACTTGCCACAACCTTAACTGACAGCTGCAAACCATCTCAGCGCACTCATGAAACCCGCTCAGATCTAATAACCTGGACATTGATACCAAGTGAGTGGATATATAACTATGTTAGTAAGCCAGCTCGCAGTCCTCTCTATTAAGCATCTTAATGTGCATTAATGCAATTGCAGCCGCGATACACACCTCAAAATGGACCACCGACTATGAATTGGACAAGCCGCAAACCGAGCGTTAATCGGGCTGGATAATGTTAAATTTACGATTACGTGTTCCTTTCATTTCCCCCACTGAGCCAAAGTTGGTTCGGACATTTTGACTTTCAAAGGGTATATTTGCTGAACATCATGAGACGAACTTTAATGCTTTCCCTATTATTCCACAGAGCAAGTCATAATTATGACCTCACCTGAAGCCCTGATAACACCTGTATCCCCAACAGCTTGCTCTGTTTCTCTAGCTTGCTGCTGTGGTTCCTGCATATAAAATAATTAATTAATAATGGCACCTTCGCGGCATTTCTCTGCTGAAATTCACCTCATAATTTGACATATCCACCTGGCTTATATTTACTACTGCTAGCAACCCCATTACTAACCAACATGTGACAGAAACCAGGTTTAGTTCGCTAGTTGAAACTAGCGAACATGTTTAATTAACATTCGTTGAACCTTACAGTACTGTGGACATAATGAAGAGTTTCTGTCATCAGACCCCCTGCTGTCGACTGATGCTGTCTCCCGCCTCCCAAACACTCTCAGAGCTGGCGAGGGAGGGGGCGGGCCAGTGACATGACGCTGTGTTGCGCTTTCAAAATAAAAGCACGTAAGTTAAATTTTTCAAAATCAAATATTTTTCTCCTCCACGGTATAATTTTTGGGTGGGACAAATGCGCCTGTCTCCAATATTGAGAGGACACGCCCCCCCCCACCCCCCCACCCCGGTTCCTACGCCCATGACGCTGGTTGTCGAGAAGATGTTGGACTCCTTCCTCTGTACCAGAGGATAGAGAACATTTGCACTGAATTTGTTAGGAACTGTAAGAATATCAGTTCAATGAAGGCCATTTTGAAGTCTCCCCGTAATATCGATCACCATGGATATAATTTGCGATCTGGAAGTATAAATTGCAATCCAGTTACTACGTTTACTAGATTGAACCAATTTGTCACAATGAAATATTCTGTTGTATGAACTTATTAAGTGGACAATTAGAGATTGTATACTAAGAATGTATATTTTATGTTTTTATAACTGTCGTATTTGAAATGTTTACACGTGTTCTTGTTATGTATATCCTGTCATTCAGTTATCTGCAATGGGATCTTAATAAAGTCTCAAAGTCTGCACATGACTTTAATGTCTGGCCTGACACCCTGTCTGGCCCCACAGCCTTGCCGTCCAAAAGCTATAAGTGATCAATTCACTAGCTCCACATAAGCAACTTTTCCACGCTAACGGAATTTACGGTCTGCAAAACCTGTATTGTGTTCATAACATAACCGAGCTCTCTCTAGCTGTTGCCTACTATCCATAAAGCTGCTTTCACATCGGACACGAAACGAATTTTTCGCAGGACAGATTAGCCTACATTCAAAGTCAATGCAAAGACGCAAATACACGCGTTATGGGTGCGTTAAGCAGCTTTCACACCGGACGCTAAACTAATTTTTCGCGCGACTGATTACATTCAAAGTCAATGCAAAAATGCGAATACACTTTTTATGGGCACGTCAAGCCGCTCTCACTCCGGACGTGAACTAATTTTTCGCGCGTCAGATTAACTACATTCAAAGTCAATGCAAAGACGCGAATACAGGCGTTATGGGCGCGTTAAGCAGCTTTCACATTGGACCCGAAGCTAATTTTTCACGCGACAGGTTACATTCAAAGTCAATGCAAAGACGTGAATACACGCGTTATGGGCGCGTTAAGCAGCTTTCACACCGGACGAAACGAATTTTTCACGCGACAGATTACATTCAAAGTCATGACTGCTTATCAGCTACTGCATGTTAGTTCGCGTGCTCTGCTAATTAAAAATGCTCCTGGTTAACTTATATGCAGCAATTATGATCGGTATGCTTGTGTTACTTTGGTAAGCATCAATGTGACAGTTTCATCATAACGTTGCCTGATTGTAGCCACTACAGCTGAAGCTAACCAGAGAGGTGCTGTATGTGGCTGCCGAGTGGGGCTGCAGTTAGACCAGGCGTAGGTTTTGCAGAGCTTGGGGTGCGTTTTTGGGTGCTTGTGAAACGATCGCTTTACTTATCCATGACCGGGGTCAGCCTGATACATCTCCAATGTCTGGGCAAGCTCTCTGATGCTACCGGTGAAAGCAATAGGGAAGCGCACAGGCTATAAGGTGTCCGGTATAACAAACGATTTCTCTGCATTGCCATCGATTGAATATTAAATTCTTTCCTGTAAAAGGTGATCGATTCGCTAGCTCCACAAAAGCAACGGTTAACGCAGATGGAACTTACGGTCTGTAAAACCTGTATTATGCTCATGACATAACCGGAGCTCTATCTGGCTCTCGCACACTACCCATAACGTGCCCATTTTCCGCGAGGAAAAGCCGGTCATTCCGAAGCAATAAGTAAACCATTACCACGGGCAATTTCCGAAAAGGCCGTTTAGCCTGGAGCTTTCGCCCCTCCGTCATATACCAGTGCAGAAGCTGTTCGTTTCTCTACGCTAACGACACACCACAGCTATGCACACGAACCAGCAGGTCCTAATACACACCGAAGCAGTCCATAAGCTGTTGGTCCACTTTTAGCTGCTCCTCACTGTCCATGTTTCCCTCTAAACTCAGACCCACCGGATTTCTACAGTCTCCGGTCTACACTTGGGCATGTCGACCCGTTCTACAAATAGGTCTATATGGGGTGGATTCTAGCTTTCCCTGCATCCCAGCTACAGAGTAGAAAAACCGCTGTACTCACCACTGTAGCAAACTGTAGCCGGTAGCAGATTCGTGCTTGAGCTGCCAGACTTTCGTGACTTTTCGTCCTCCACTTTCGCCGTTGCGTTTATTAGAGCAAGTTAATTTCATTAGATCTATACACATTTACTGCGTTAGATTGCAGAATATGTCCGTCGATTCCTTTGGGAGACGCATCAGTTTCACTCTGAAGAGCCGGACTAGAAAAACTGCGTTCTGCTACCTCGTCCCACCTAGATCCGCCCTCCACAGAGCTGGCCAGTCAGAAGAAAGTGGGCACACGGGGAGTGGGGGCCATAGCGGAAGAGCCACCCCAATGAGGCGTTTCAGGCAGAGACTACTATGGACTACAAATGGGGTTTTTGAGGATGGCAGTATGAGCAAAATAAGTACCCTTTTTTTTTTTTCTTGCGATCAGGAGTACTCTAGGGGAGTCAAAGACCAAAATATAAACTTGGAAAAATAGCATAATAGGTCACCTTGAAATTATTTTTCTGTACTGAATGTAGCCCATTATTTTGTCGCTCTTAGATCGCATGGGGGAGATAAGCCGTGTCTTCAATTGCCACTTGATTATTCTTGAATTGGAAAACGTGTTAATGAAGTAAAACCATCTAGAATTAGCCAGGACAAATTGTTGTCAATAAAGGGTGGGATAATAGCCAATAATTTTCGGGTCTAACACCGCCTCTGGGGCGTTTCATTCTGAAAAAAAAAAAACACCCCAAAAGCGGTAGATAGTTGGCATGTATATAATTATTTATTTATTTATTTATTTATTTATTCATATGGATAAGGCTAGTGTTTCCCAAACTTTTTCTCTCGCGGCACACTGTTTCCTATGAAAAAATCTCACAGCACGCTGCTACGATATTACAGTGATCCGCTCGCGCTACCTCACCGCAGCGCGACCGAGTGATGAGACAACCACTCGAGCTTTCCAACCAGGTTCCAGGCTTTTATGCAATCATAAAATAAATGACTCTACGCAGTCTTTCCAGTTCAGCCCCCACTTCTCCAGATACTCAGATGTCACTCGAAACACTTCCTCACCTGTAGTTTTCTCCGGCAAAATTCGATTAAAAAAAAGTAATTTTCTTTAATTGTCTCCCCATCGACATATCTGACATTGGCCAGTAATTGTGCATGTCCACTGACATCGGTTTGTTTTCATCCACCTACAGCGCATAAAAAAATTTCCCCTCCCTTTTATTTTCTCCATTAGCCCAGTGGTTACCCTGATTGCAGTCTTGGGGACCCACTGTGTGGAATACATCAAAATAAAAAAATATGAATGTTTTTTGGAATGTAGCCATTTTTGGTTTAAAATGTCAACCACAGCTCCAATCTTAGAATGCTAATGAGTTGCTCATTGCTCTTGATTGCACTATTCTTGTTCACGCTGATTATTTATCCTTTTAAACCACATGTCAAAAATGGCCATGATGAAAATCATTTCATAGTGTGCTAAATTGAAATTACTTCTCTAACATAAAAAAATGGAAATTTGCAACTGATGACATGAATCTATAAATGGGCTTCTAGTAGATAAAATTGTGGACCCAAAGGTTATTAAAGCTAACAATTATTAGGCAATTAAGAATTCAAAGACAAAAGCAAACGATGAGTCAAACCTGTTAAATGTCACTTGATTGGTTATATCTGCCGACATTTCTCCTGGAATTCAAAAATAAAAAATATGAATGTTCTGCCAATTGTAATTGTTTGAGAGAAGGACCCATTGAACAGCTTGTTTTTTATCCAGTGGGTCCCATGGAACCACTGCTCGCCTATAGACATTTCTTTGCATTGTTTACTGGCAGGATCCAAAGATAGCTTTGCATACTGGCAGGATTGCAATTGTGAGACGTCTTTGATTTTGCTACTAGTTCTGCGACCAGGGGACTGTCTCACGAAGCTGGATTAACATACCCGGGGTTTCCCTCAGTTACCCAGCTGCACTTAACCAGACATCTGTGGTCTTGATAATCAGTCTCAAGAAGCCGGTTATCAACTCGTTAAGTGAACCCAGGAGTTTCCAATCTAGATCTGTGCGCGCTCACATAAAAAGGGCGGTGTTTGCTGCATACGACCAATCGCAGACATGGAAAAATCCTCCCGAGCCGCATACTTCACGACGGAGGAGCAGACAATAATCTTAACGCAGTGTCTAGAGATAGGGCAGTTTTATGGGTACAGCTGTCGATTTGAAGGGACTGGAATAAGGATTAGGGATTAGGGATTAGGGTTAGGGGTCAGGGTTAGGGTTAGAGTTAGGGTTAGGGGTTAGGGCAGGGCTTGAAATGGGGACTGCCGTACCTCTCCACATTGAAATGCATTGAAAAACTGCCGTACCCGTAGCAACTGCCTTTTTTTTTTTTTTTTTTTTTTTTTTTTGAGAGAAGGGTGTTTGATTGAAAGGTGTCTTAATTTATTTGGCAGCATAGCTTCGTTCGCCAGCTTTTCGCCGCAAGCAAGACAGTGGTATTGGGGTAGCGGGATCTCCGGTGAATGTAAACTCATAAGTCAGATATTCCTTACAGTAAAGTCTGCTCACCACTTCGATTTTCTTTTTCTGGCCAGCGCAGCAAGAGTGAGGTGGTTCAGGGTCTTAGTTGGACGGCCTTTAAGGTTTTCGTCAGGAATTTATCCATTTTCGTTGTTTCGTTTCAACTAGCCTACACTGCTGTTTTAGCTGAGTTTTACTGGGGAATGTTTAATTTTTCGCGTTAGACAATGTGTGATTGGCCAATCACGAGAAGGAATTGTACGGCAGAATATATGATGCGGAAATATCGAGAGGGAATTTTAAATAGACATTTTAATAAACTGAATTGAATGAATTGATAATGACATGAATTGTTAGTTTTATATCCTGTAAGTTCAGCCGTTTTATATTATTAGGCTTTCAGGAAAAAAGCAGTAAGTGGGTTTTCTCGCGTCACATCTAGGAAGCTCTCACGGCACACAGTTAGGGAAACACTGTATTAGGCTAGTCAGGCTGGCTTCGGTAGCAAGAGCATCAGCTATAGTTCTTGCTTTTATTGGAGACACCGGCTGTTGACGTTTGCGTTACACCTGCAAGCTAGGCTAACAGGATAATATTAGCTAATTGACAAGCACTTACTGGACAGAATGGCTCTTCAAATGACGAACAAAGTTTGAAGCTGTCGTCTGGCTGTCCGAGATGTTCATGCCGCATGTCTTGCACTGTGCTGTTCATCTTTTGCCGTCAAAATGGTAATTCCGAAAAAAAAAAAAAGCCGAAGACAATAACTTTCGGTACCCCTCCCGCTGACATGTTGATGCATATATTAGCCCCATTTGTGCCTCCGAGGGCTTGTTTTAACATTCTGACATTTCCTGGCCCAGTGGAGTCACATGCCGAGCCATTGACAAAACCTGCAAAAATGGAAATCGCCAACACCACTTGTCTTCTACTGCTGCTAGCGTCAAAACTTTCTTTTGTCTTACCTTGTGTCTGGTATCGAGTTAACAACGACATATTAAAGTTTCGGCAGGAACCAACCATTCATCGTAACTCCCTCTCGTTCCGAAGAATAAGTCTGGAAAAAGGCAAAACTTCACCCCTGAAATCTAACTTCCTGCCAGATCGCTCACGGCACAGCCATGAAATTGTGACACCAGCTGATTGGCTGTAAGACAAAGAAACCTGGCAGGCCTAGCGCGCCAGCCAATCAAGTCAAATCTCATGGCTTTCCATTTTTTGCAGGTGAACGATTCGGGCACGGCATGTGACTTTCAGACTTATTCTTGGGCCAGTAAATGTCAGAATGTTAAAACAAGCACAAGGTAAAGACAAAAAAAGTTTTGGCGGAGGCACGAAGACAATGGGGGCTAATTGCCTATATTTGATATAAGACTCCGCTGGGCGTGTTTCTCCAAAAAACTGATATGGAGGTACGTAGAGAGAGAGGGCATGACTGATTGACAGGGTAGTGATCCAATCATGACAACGCCATTCTCAGCCTGTGCTACTACCGGGTAATCAATATTATTTTTTAAATTAATTAATTAATTTTATATTCAAACTGAAAGCATGAACTGAATAACACTCAAGTCATTCAAGTCATCGTGTCTCAAGTCAAGTCAAGTCCCGAGTCTTTAACTTCCAAGTCCGAGTCGAGTCTTAAGTCTTTTATTTTTTGTTAAGTCAAGTCACAAGTCATCAAAACAGCGACTCGAGTCGACTCGAGTCAAGTCACAGTGACTCGAGTCCCCTTCTCTGGTCTTAATGCCTCTCCACATGCTCTGGAGGTTGTTGTTATCAAAGTGTCCCCAATGCGCTGCTTAAACCTGTGCTTAGCCTCCCTTATGCCCTTCCTCAGGTCTCTCCAGGCTCCGCTATAAGCCAGCATGTCACCTGACCTATAGACAGCATCTCTGGCTTTGAGCAGCATGGGCACTGTCCTGTCCAGCTATGGTTTCTGATTTGGAAACACTTTGATGGTTTTGGTAGATAAGACAGTGTCCGCGCAGAAATGTACATAGGCCAGGACAGATGATGTATATTCCTCAAGATCTGCTCCCTCCATGAACACTTCCCACTCAGTGTGCTCAAAGCAGTCCTGAAGCATTGAAGTGGCTCCTTCACTCCAGACTTGCACAGTTTTGACAGTTGGTCTTGTCCTGCAGATGAGAGGTCTGTAGGCTGGGGTCATTTCCAGAGCGATATGATCAGACATGCCCAAGTGTGAGGATGCTGCAGCCTTATATGCCCCTGGGATGTTAGTGTAGACCTGGTCCAGGATATTATTGCCTCTGGTTGGAAAATTGATGTTCTTGTGAAATTTTGGCAGCACTGTTTTCAGTTCAACATGGTTGAAATCTCCTGCCACGATCACAGTTGTCTCTGGCTGTGCATTTAGCTGGTTATTTATGGTTGTGTACAGCCCCTCTAGTGCTAACTTAGCGTTAGCCTGTGGTGGTATGTAAACAGCTACAATAAGGATAGCAGAAAATTTCCTTGGTATGTAAAACGGTCTGCACTTAACCACCAGATACTCCAAATCTGGAGAGCAGTGTGTCCCAATAACGTTTGTTGCAGTGCACCAATTGTTATGTACGTACATATAAACACAGTCCACCACCTTTGCTCTTACCGGAGGCTGATGTCCTGTTTGCACGGTACATGGAGCGGCCCACTAGCTCTATAACCGCGTTAGAAACGTTGTTACCCAGCCAAGTCTCTGTGATGATCATCACGCAGCTTTCCATGTTGCGTGACATAATCCTCAGCCGTATCTCGTCCATCTTGTTGACGAGTGATGTGGAGTTTGTGAGGAAAAGACTTGGAAGAGCCGGTCTGTGCGGAATAGCATGTAACCTAGCACGCAGGCCGCCTCTCTTGCCCCGCTTCCTTCTCCGCTCCCTCCTCTGCCTCCGACGCCACTGAGGTTGGCTGGTGAGCACATCGCCAGATCGCTGTACCCGGTGGATCTCAGGTGTAATATAGTCCGGTTTCGCGGACGCATGAAGATGATACCGTCCTCCGATATCCAAAAGTTCAACTCTTCCAAACTGGATGAGAGCCTCGAGAGTCTGAACTGTCATAAAAAACACACAACAGGAAAAAAAGTCGAGAACCGAGAGTACCAAGCCGCTGCGTTACACGCCCCGCCGCCATCGCCATCTTGCAGTTTTCCTTTTTAATTCTATTTCTTCCTCTACTGTTCTTTGACGATTTGGCTGTTAAATTGTGTACACCGTCTCCGGTAGCGCTGGGATCAGAAGCTTCATCTGTTCTGCTATCGCCAACAACAGATTTTTTTTCTAATGATTTTTCAGGCAGATGGCGCACTAACAACGCAGATTCAGCTCTGCGCGTTCACAAGCAGAGAAAAACGCATCTTTATGGCGTTCTCTCACCTGATTGGATAGAGGCAGTCGGCGAGTCCAGAATTTTATTTACTGCCTTATTGCAGAAGACGGTGACTGAGAGACTTGTGTTATCGACCAGATACTCTAAATAAATTATCTCTGTCGGAATGTGGAGCTATTTAACACTTTTTTAAAACCAAAAAAATCACTTAAAGCAGCTTTAAACAATTACTTTCAGCTTTAAGTCTTGTGTTTACATTTCAACAATTTTTCAACATTTCTTCAGCAGTTTCCTTTGCTTCTCAGTTTCCAAGCACCTTCATTTTATAAGCCAGCCTCTTCAGCTTTTCACGCTGAAGCAAGCACACAAATTTTCTTCAGAAAATTTAGCCTTTTGTAGTTTCAGCCTGCTTCTGTATTGGGTTCTGTTGTCGGAATTTGTTGCGCATTTTCTAAATGCTGTGCTTGTGTTGTCAAATTGATGATGATGTTTTCTTTGTATTTTGCCAATTTGCTTGTGTTTTCTTAAGTTGCAGTACATTGAGCTCTCTGGGCCACAGTAGATGTCTCTATGATTTAGATCAATGAACTTGAGGACACATTCCAAACAATTGGTGAAAGGACGTCAATCACTACTGACCTTCACTATGGGTATTGTTTGCACAGCATTTACTCTGCGTAAGCAAGGCCTCAAGCACTATTTACTCGTGGGGGCTCGTACACTGTCGATAAATGACACTGGAAGACTGGTGTGTAAACTGTGATTATACAATGTGCTCTTATATAAGGATGAGCACCATAAAAGCTGCAAAGCCCAGCAGTAAGAATTTCCAAAATTATCCAGAAAACCCAGTCCATAATGAAATGTGATGCTTGCTATCATATCTATCAGTGTAAATTTGACATTTAGGTTAGCGACTCGGTGACAACTTGAGAATTACAATCAAAAGAAAAATAACATTTTCCGACTTAAACACTATATATGGAAGTCCTGTTATTAAAATCAAACATAGGCCTGATTTTCCCTTGGCCCAACCGCACACTGTTGATGATGTAATTCTGCTGTTGACCAATGAAAGGTTTTTGGCCATTTTTTTCTGTGCAATCCAGATTCTGCAATATTCACAGAAGCACCCTGGGCAGCTGAAACTTGGTTTCCATGCTTGTTTGCAAACCCAGCTACACACATTAATTCTGATGCAGATTGGAACAATAATCTCAGGGAAGGCAAATCCAACCTTTTTTCAGTTATTCAGATGTTGCATTAATTAATTGCTCTGAGGCATAAAAATGTTTACCTTACATAACAATCAATCTGTGTAGGTACAACATTATTGTTAATAAAAATAAAGTTGACCTCCCGGTGGGGGGGGAGACATAACAATCAATTATGCATGCCAACTTTTATTATTGGGAGAACAAGGTGACTAAATATAAACTGGTACCACTTCATTGCTGAGAGGCTGCTTACGACATGAGGAGAGTCCTGAAATCTGCATTTTTCTGAAAAAAAAAGAAGAAGATTCTGCCCGAGTTTGACACTTCAGGGGCCTTATTTATATACATTTGCATGGATTTTATAACACATTGTATATGCCCATAATAAAAAAGTGTGTAGTTTAAAGAAAAACCTAATTTATGAATCAACAAGTAAGCTCAACTGCACGCATATTTTATTCAATTAGTCAGGACTAACTAGGAATTATTCATATGTACACAAGCACATTACTTTGTATCGTTTTTTACTGTCAGATTTTTATAAATCCAGAAAAGAAATTCCTTTCTGTTCCTATGCAGGAACATGCATAAATGAGGCCCCCATTTTAGAGGCTAGCAATCAGACAGCCCAGTTTTCAAACAGATTTTAGAATACAAAATAACAGAATGAATGCTTGCTGTGCAAAATTTCATTACCAATCACTGGTCATGATGTTTGCTCGATGGTTTTGTGCATGCTGAAGGTCTTTGTAAATCAAGGAGTTTATTACATACAGAGTGACAATAAAACAGTGAATATCAGAATCACACTTTCTGATTTCGCTGAGTAAGTGTTTTTCTGGGATCAATAAAATAATATTTGTTCAGGAGTAACATTATTGTCTACCAATTAACAGCAGCTCTGCTATGATGACATTATTATACTAAAACAGCTTTGCATCTATGCTTTGCACTGATGGATGTATTACAAGCACAGCATATAGCCCTTGATAAAAAAAATTATGGAGTCACCACTCTTGGAGGGAGTCCAAAACAGCTTTTTTACTTCATCGCAAATAAACAAATTGCAGATGACACAATATTTTTGTTCAATAGCTGAAAAATCTGGCTCATGAAACACACCTCAAACGAATTAGATTAAATTAATTTAGATTACTAAAATGTATGACGTGTCGCAGTTTTATTTTATTGATCCCAGAAGAGCCCTTAGATGGCAATACCCCTTTCCCAAACCTGGATTAAAGACAGGGCTCTGCTCAGTGGTATGTGAGTCAATACCTTTTTTTTCTGTGTAAAGGTCTGTTTCTTATATGATATTATTCTGGTCTTTATCCATGTTTCGTATTAATAACAACAGTTAAGGAAGTAACAGCATTCATGCATCCGGTCAATGTCCAATATCAAGATGTTTTAAAATGGTTGCAAACATAAAGGAATAGTTTTGCCAACAATGATCCTGAATGGCTTGCCTGATGCATATTCTTACCACGTCAGATCGCCCGCTCAACTTTCTTTTCCGTTGACTCAACCTTTATTCAAACATTTTAGAGTACTTAATGAACATGAGACTAACAAGATTTGATATATTAAATTTGTTTGAACTGCCAACTTGGGGATGAGATCCATTTCCCAGCACACTGGTCCCTTTTCTCCTCAAAAGAAACGGTCTTTGAACCACAAATGACATCACTGTAAAATCTTCCTGCCTCTGTCTTTGTATTATTGGGTTTTTAGCTTACTGGCCCTACAAGCTATTGTCGTGGTGTGGCGTCCATCGTCCGTCGTCCGGCGTCCATCATCGATCGTCCGGAACATTTATCTTTTTTTTGGCCTGATGAAGTTTCGTGTATATTTGCAATAACATACTACTAGACCTTATCTCCAGACATTTTTCTCGGATTTTTGATTTGAATCATTTTTGTCTGTTTTATGGGCCCTTGAAGTTTTGGCTCCAATGTTAAAGATAGGACTGAGAAATTTTAAAAAATCATTTCTCAAAATCTGCGTGATAAATTTTTTTCTAAATCAGGCAATCAACTTACCTTGGTACCGTCAATGTACAGTGCGAGCGCCATTTTGATTGAATCGACGGAAGTGGGTCTATTGGGGGCGCTGTACTTTATGAATATGCAAGATGGCCTGTGGACGCCAAATAGTTGCAGATAGAGATTAAGCTTGTATTACTGACATATAGGAAGTAATATATGACCTATATTTTGTCTGTGTTAAAGTTGACCTCAGATGACCTCGAAAGCTCAAAAAATTATTTCTCAAAAACTGTCTGATAACTTTTTTCTAAATCTGGCAATCAACTCACCTTGATGCACTTTATGTACAGTGTGGGTGCCATTTTGATTGAATCGACGGAAGAGGGTCTAGTGAGGCGCTGTACTTTAACATTGGGTCTTATGGAGAATGGGCCAAATTGTCTGTGGAAGCTAAATGGTTGCAGATAGAGATTAAGTTTGTATTACTGACATATAGGAAGTGATATATATGACCTATATTTTGGCTGTGTTAAAGTTGACCTCAGATGACCTTGAAAGGTCAAACTTGAGGTCAAGCAAAATGTTACAATTTTTAAAGTTTTCTAGGCTTGAAAATATTGGAGATTGGGAACATATGTGCATTGAACACCTATAGGAAGTCATGCATGAACTTTCATTTGGTGGCCTTGAACTTGACCTTCGGCGACCTTCGAACGTCAAACTTCACATAGTGAAATTTCAATTTCTACCACCAAAATTATTACAGATAGAGCTTAGGTTTGTGTTGTGGCCATATAGGAAGTCATGTATGAAGTTTCATTTGGTGACATTGAACTTGACCTTCAGTGACCTTGAACGGCCAAACTATACAGTGAAATTTCAATGACTTATATCAGCAAAATCGTTACAGATTGAGTGTAGGTTTGTATTGGAGAAGTATAGGAAGTCATGTATGAACTTTCATTTGGTGACCTTCATATTGACCTTCGAAGGTCTAACTTGACCTAGAGAAAATTCAATGACTTTTATCACTGAAAAGGTCACAGATGGAGCCTAGGTTTGTGTTACTGACATAGGAGGTCACATTGGAACTTTCATTTGGTGACATTCAGCTTGACTGTTGATGACATTCGAAGGTCAAACTTGACATAATACAATTACAATGACTTGTCTTGCCGAAACGGTCACAGATGGAGACTAGGTTTGTATTACAGACATACAGGAAGTCATTTATGAACTTTCATTTGGTGACCTTTGTATTGACCTTCAAAGGTCAAATGTGACCTAGTGAAAATTCAATGACTTGTATCACTAAAACGGTCACAGATGGAGCCTGAGTCTGTGTTACTGACATCTAGGAAGTCGCATATGAACTTTTATTTGGTGACATTCAACTTGACTGTCAGTGACCTTTGAGGGTCAAACTCCACAGTAAAATTAAAATGACTTGTACCACCAAAATGGTCACAGATTGTGCCAAGGTTTGTATAGAGACATTTAGAAAGTCAAATATGAAGTCCATTTGCTGACCACAACTTGACATTCTGTGACCCTTAAAGTTCACAATTGACATATTGACATATTTTCATGACTTGTATCACCAAAACTGCTTCAGAGCTTAGGACTGTATAACAGAAGGTCTTATAAATCTATGTGAACTTTTATTTAGTGACCTTGACATTGATTTTCATTGATTCAAATGTCACACTTTACATGACATTTTCATAACTTGTATCATCGCTGTAAGACTGCTTGCCAGTAAGCTACAGGACCCTTGGTCCTGTTTTTGTTGATTGAGAAAGTTACTTGTTACAAAGTGAACACTATGACCTATGTAGATACGAATGCATTTTATTTACACTGAATGCCGTGGCTCACAAAGGTGGCCAAGTTGCAGCATTCCAGAAACAAAGATAACAAGGAATAATACATTCACACCAAAAAAAAATGGCAAGGTAGAAGAAAATTACATTAATCCTTTACTGCAAACCCAACAGAGCCATGTAAATTGAAACATTTACAATTTACATAATAATTAACATGAAGTGACATGTAAGCATACCTTTACTTTTAATATACATTAAAACTTGTACACATACTCAATGTACAGAGGAACTTAAATACGATGCACTGAAATATTAAATGGAATGTCGAGGTTACACATATAGTACTCTCCAACTGTACAATATTAATATAAAAACAGGCAATGGAAGACTGATCATGACTCTCCTGATGCGACCACTTTGTGAAGGTTCTTGATCCAGGTTCAAACATACATGAAATGTAGCAGCATTGCTTCCTCTTGGAATTTTAGGGCATAAAACAAATTAATCAAACTAAATCAGAATTATACAGCAAATGTTTCTATGCATTTTCCAAAAATACAAAAACAGACACGCAGAACAAGCCAATGGTGCAGTGCTAGTCATTTTCAAGGATTGTAACCCTTTTTCGGGAGGGGCAAAATCCAAAAATAGTCATTAAAATATAATTGTTGGGAAGTTCTAATGCAATATTCTGAATCAGCCCATTCGGAAGACAGACGTCAGTTAGCCATGCTGGGGTTAGACGAAACAAAATGCACCTTACAAAATATATAACATTCAGTTCAAGACCGGAAGGGAGGTAATGCATCACCAAAATTGAGATGTGAGGATGAAAAGTACATTGACGTCTTCACTGGGGACTTCAACATCACTTTAATTCTTAAGACTCCGGTATAGTGCCATACTCTGGTCTTGCAAAGAAGCTGGACAGTGCCGGCAGTTTGCATCCGGACTGCTTTCAGAAAAGTTCAGAAAAGTCAAAGAAGCTGCCTGACACCAATGTGCAAATATTTCCCACTCTGGTGGGGTTTTCAAAACAAAAGCTACAGGCAGGTCCATTCATTACCGTCTTCTCTTTTTAAGCTACAAGTAAGAGTCCATAGATGGGGCGTAGGAGAAGCCGAGGAACGCCTCCGCAGCGTCCTTGATGCTGGCCGTGATCAGGGTGCTGTCTGGTGAGCAACCAATGGAGTTAGGGACGGGCTCATCTGTGAACTCTGGGTCAAAGTGCCGCAGGTCATTGGGGCCCGTCTGGGAGGGAAAATCAGAAAAACACACACACACACACACACACACACACAACATCAGTGCCATTTCTCACAAACTCATCAAAACATTATTTCTGGCAGTAAACATGCTGTGCAGATGCTCTTTTTATTACTGTCCAAACAAGGCTTTTAATTTTCTCCTCTTAGTATTGATCCTTAGCCACAATTTCTAATTTTGATTTTGCTGCTAGGAATTTGTATCCCCAACTCAAAAAAAGAAATTTGCGGAATAAATGGGCTGGAGAAAAATCATGAGTAATCCTGATTGGAAATCACTTTAATGTTCGGTGAGGTCTCATCATAGGCATAGATTTGGGTCGGGATGCCGACCAACTTTCGAACATGGCAAGAATACCTTGACCAACTTTCAATCAATGGGGAAAAGGAAAGAAACGCAACATTGTCAATGTAACATGCTCCGTTCCAATATAATATTGATGTATCTGCAGTTGGCAGCTTTGTCCAATTCACGGACAGTCAATGGTTTAATATAAAGTGTATATCTCGGCTGTAATCACGTAACTAATGTTGTCTCGAGAAAACAATTAAGCGCACCGAATAGACAAGATTGCGAACTGGCTAGCTAGTAGAGCTGTTCCCGATCAAAACACATCTTGGTCGACCAACAGTCGGCCGTTTTTTTCCAATTGTTCGATTGGTTAAAATTTTTAAACTCATTACAGAGCCTCCTCCTTATGCTTCCCTTGCAGTGGGGCTGTCAGAATGAGCCTAAAATGCCGTTCGAATATTCGCGCTAATTAAAAACATGATATCGAATATTATACCATGGTCTGGGTGAATACTCTTTTTTGATTGGCTGGCAGGTATTGATTAAAACCGTGGAACCGCACAGGTAGTTCGGCCTACGGTAGTTTCACCATTCGAAATTCATCCGCTAGGCAACGTTAGAGCACTGGCATTTGGCTGGGTATAACAGAAACCTAGCTGCTCATTTATCTCCAGTAAATTTTCTTATTTTATTTATTCATTTATTTTTTTAAATATATATATTTTTCTTTTAATAAATTTGGCATCTCCAATCCCACCCAAATCTGGAATGCCCAATCCAAGAACTATGCACAAGGCTTGCTCATATGCAACCCCGTTGCCAACTCAGGAGAGAGAGACAGTTCGCGGCTCTCCTCCGAAGCACGCCCCTGTCAGCCCCTGCATCTTTACACTCATTGGTCGAAACTATCGGAAGTTCTGAACGAGGGCGGAGGATACCCGAACATGAACATGCTCAGAACCTCACTGACGAGCGCCCGGCTGGCCAACAGGAGGCGCTTGAGCAACGAACAAGGCAATCATTTTAATTTCCCTTCCCAGCAGTCCCTTCCCAATTTGCATTCCCACAGCACTTAAGCCAATTGTGCGCTGTTCTGAAAAAGCTGCCGACCACTGCCATCTCCAGTAAATTTGGCGGCGTCAGATAAGTTACGTCCTGCGGGGCGGTTAACTATAAGTGCTCCAGCGATAATGACCATAAATATTAAAGCAGCGAAGTAATCGCGCTTTATTCATTAGACGATAGTAATTGTGTATGGTTACAAAGGAAGCTAATGTGTCCACTTCATGTATCAGCAACTGTTGACAGTTCGCTAGCTATGTGCTGTGACAACAGACTGATTTCAGCTCGCTGGCTCCACGGAAAAAGTCATAACTTCATTGTAATTGCGGGTAGCAAGTTACCTACAGTCTGCATAATCGCGCATAATGTTGTGTTATGCATAATCTTCGTTTCAGATTAAATCCGTTACCAAATTATTTGCTGGTAAAAGGATGTTAGCATGCGCTAAAAATCCTTTCTCCATGAAGGAAAACTGAACCAAGTTAGCTGGTTCAGTTTAGCTTGGCCTACAGTATTGGTTATGAGAAGGCGCGGCGCCTATTTAATGATTACCAGCTCGTTTTTTTTTACAGTGCAAAACTTTCACCAAAAATTTCTGAATGCTTTGATTTGATATTGCTGGCAAATGAACATGGTATTAGCAGGATAATCAACTCGTAGGTGTGCATTACACGGTTTTAAGGCACTTCGCGGAGGCAACCTCCGCTTCGCGTTGGGCGGTTATTCGCCTCCGCGTCGTGCCTTAAGAAAGTCAATATTTTAATGGTTCTGTAAATAAGCTTTTTGGCACATATGGTGGTCTCTCGCCTGATATCTTATGCAAATTGTTTAGAAACCATTGTTGTTCATTTTATGGTTCTCAGCTATGGTATCTTAATTCCCTTGGATTCCTTTTATGTTGTACTCAATGGAACAAAGCTGTACGTAAATTGTTAAATGTACCTCAGCGCAGTCACACTTGGTTACTCGGGCCATTGATAGGCCAATTGCACATCAGTGCTCAATTGACCATTAAATCTCTTAGGTTCTTCAATGGGATGTTGAACAGCTCAAATGTGGTCGTTTCCTTCATAAGTCGCCAAGCATGTTGTGATGCACTGTCTCCTTTGGGCAAGAATACAGCTTATCTAAGGTAAAAATATGGTATTTTCGTAGGAGACTGTACATGCTAATGTCACTAGAATTCTTACTGTTCACCAGAGTGGTTATGATACAAGTCGTCTGGCTGCTATGTCCAATGTGCAGAATTTGCTTGATGTAAAGAACAAATGTTCAACATTAGATTGTTTCAGTGATGATATGATTGCAAATATGATTGATGTAATAGCATGTGACTAGCTTGTTTTTTAATAGCAGCTGTTGGGTATATAGAGTCTTTTTTCTATTTCTCTTATATTCCATGTAATTTTTGTGTTTCTTTGCACTGTATATTCTGTATCCTGTACTAAGAGTACAAAATAAAATAAAAGAAAGAATGCACACCTACGAGTTGATTATCCCTGACATATACTTTCGGTATTTCCCACACAAAACAACAAAATACCAAACTACTACTAATATAAGATACATCAACATAAATATATATTTGATGGCAGGGCTGCCAACTCTCACACATTCGGCGTGAGATTTAGTGACATATTTACAACCCAAATTCTGAAATAGTTGGGACGAAGAGTAAATTGTGAATAAAATCAAAATGCAATGACTTTCAGATCACATGAGCCAATATGTTGTTTACAATAGAACATAGGTAACATTTCAAATGTTGAAACTGAGACATTTTATATTTTTATCCACAAAATGAGCTCATTTCAAATTTTCTGGCTGCAACAGGTCTCAAAAAAGTTGGGACACAGGCAAAAAAGGGCTGAAAAAGGAAGTAATGTATAAAGGAATCAGCAGGAAGAACATTTAGTAAGTAATTACATTAACTGGCATCAGGTGTGTAACATGATTGGCTATAAAAGGGATGTCTTAGAGAGGCTGAGTCTCTCAGAAGTAAAGATGGCCAGAGGCTCTCCAACCTGTGAAGGCTTGCGTAAAAAAATTGTGGAATACTTTAAAAACAATGTTCCCCAACGTCAAATTGCAAAGGCTTTGAAGGTCTCATCATCCACAGTGCATAACATCATCAAAAGATTCAGAGAAACTGGAAAAATCTCTGTGCGTAAGGGACAAGGCCGAAGACCTTTACTGGATGCTCGTGATCTTCAGGCCCTCAGATGCCACTACATCACTCACCGGCATGATTCTGTCATTGACATTACTAAATGGGCCCAGGAATACTTCAAGAAACCACTGTCTGTAAACACAGTCCGCCATGCCATCCACAGATGCCACCTAAAACTCCATCATGCAATGAGGAAGCCATTGTTGAGTATGATCCAGAAGCACCGCTGTGTTCTGTGGGCCAAGGCTCATTTAAAATGGACTGTAGCAAAGTGGCAAAGTGTCCTGTGGTCAGATGAGTCCAAATTTGACATACTTGTTGGAAATCATGGGCGTTAGGTCCTCCGGCTATTAGCATGCAGCTATTACAACAGCATGGCTTCGTAGTAGAAGAGCCGTGTGCTGAACTGGCCTGCCAGCAGTCCTGATCTTTCATCGATTGAGAACATTTGGCGCATAATTAGACTAAAAGTCCGTCAAAGGAGACCTAAAACTCTCCAGCAGCTGGAAGCCTGTATTAAACAAGAGTGGGATCAAATTCCAATGGCTAAACTCAAGAAACCTGTCTCCTCAATGCCCAGACGCCTCCACTCTGTGTTACAAAGAAGAGGTGATGACACACTATGGTAAATAGGCCCCTGTCCCAACTTTTTTGAGACCTGTAGCAGCCATCAAATTTGAAGTGAGCTCATTTTGTGGATAAAATTAAAAAAATTTTTCAGTTTCAACATTTGCTATGTTATCTCTGTTCTATTGTGAATAAAACACTGGCTGGTGTGATTTGAAAGTCATTGCTTTTTGATTTTGTTCACAATTTACACTTTGTCCCAACTATACTGATGGACTTTAAAAACTTATAAGTCTGACTAGACAGAAATAGTATAGTTGGGTTAGAGGAACTTTAATTAGATATGGAACATAATTGAACATAATTGATATGCAGTTGTCTTTGAGTAAAGAGACACAACAGTATGTGAGTTCATGACCTTGTTTGTGTCTGTGGAGCAGGTTTGAGGAATTAGTGATGTAACCTCGTCAGGCTTCACTGATCACAATTGCAATGCTGTCAAATTCCTTAAAACAATCCTTGAGGTAATTAAGGCCAGAACCCGAGAGCATTTGTTCAAAGACACCACATGCGCCATGCCTCGCCTTTCCAGACCCCAACGTGATCAAGCCATTGGGCTGTGGATGGCTGGAACATCCCAAAATCGCGTCGCCCAGCGTTTTGGGGTAAGCGAACCCACAATCTCTAACCTTATGGCTAGTTACCAGGAGACTGGAAGCGCCAATGATCGACCCCGACCTGGTCAGCCTAGGGCAGCGGTGTCCAATCTTACCCGTAAAGGGCCGGTGTGGGTGCAGGTTTTTGTCCTAGCCAGCAGTGCTACAGCACCTGATCAGGGGTTTCAATCAGGACCTTGGTGGGTAGAATCAGGTGTGTTAGAGTTGGGCTTTAACAAAAACCAGCACCCACACCGGCCCTTTCTGGATAAGATTGGACACCCCTGGCCTAGGGTAACGACCCCCGCCCAGGACAATCAGATCCGCCTCGTCCACCTGAGAGATTGGTTACGAATCTGCACCAGGACGGCTCAGGAGACCCTAGGAATCCACAGACTAAGGATCAGCAGAAGAACTGAGTCGCCGACTTGCAGAGCGAGGGATTAGAGCCCACAGGGCATGTGTTGGAATGCAGCTTGATGCACGGCGCAGGGCTACCAGGCTTCGCTGGGCTGAAGAATATGGTCAGAGACGAGTCCCCTACCGATTCTGGAGGAATGCTGTCTTCAGTGATGAGTCCAGATTTTGTCTGTACTGACATGATGGAAGACAGAGGGTCTACAGATGACGTGGTGAGAGATACGCGGCCCCCTGCATTGCTGAGACAGATCGCTTTGGAGGAGGTTTGGTGATGGACTGGGGTGCCATTTGATGCGGCTGGAGGTCTGACCAGGTCATAATCAATGGAAATCTGAATGCAGCCCGCTGCTGTGACCTCGTCATCAGACAAGGTGCCTTACATCACAAACAACCCTGAGGTCACGTTCATGCAAGACAATGCACGACCTCACTCAGCACATGTGACCCTGCAGCTCCTGGCCCAGAATGGTGTGCGAGTCATGGAATGGCCACCTTTCAGCCCTGACATGAACTGCATCGAGCATGTGTGGGACCAGTTGGATCAGCGGGTTCGGCAACGCACTCCAGCTTCCAGGATGCGGGCAGAGCTCCAAGAAGCCCTTCTCCAGGAGTGGCAGGCCATTCCCCAGCAACAGCTCAACAGAATGGTGCTGTCCATGCCAAGACAAGTGATAGCTTTGTTGCAGGCACATGGCGGTCACACTCGGTACTGAGACTGGAGTTGATCTTTGTTGATTTTGTTGTTAAACTTGTCATTGTTGATTCTTTTGTCATTCTTTTTTTGTTGATGTTATCTGACATTTTGTCGAAGTTATTGTTATGGGTAAAGTCAATAAATGGTTACAAATTTGAATCCAAGTTTGGCTACAATTCTGGTTATAAGTTTTTAAAGTCCATCAGTGTATTTCGAATTGGGGTTTACTTGTATGTTCCCGTTCTGTAGTCAGCAATTATTCAATCAACGCAATGCATGTGTTTCACGATTGTCCAAATTGTTTAAATGAAATAAAACATTTTGAAACGTTTTTATTCAATTCCATTGCTTCAAACCCCTGAGTAAAGAAAAGCGTGAGAAGCCCGGAGTCATGATTGATTTCCAAGTTACTAGAGGTGAAATCCACTGTAATGCATGTAAAACTGATAAACAAGGACTTCAATTCCACCTGAGAATCTCTTACAAATGCGCTGATTGAATAATTGCCGACTGCAGCATGGGAACGTGAATATGCCACTTAAACTCATGCAAAACGCGTGAAAGTTGGCAACGCTGTTGACGAATAATAAGTACAGATTCAGACAAAGAGTTTCCTATGTCCCTGTAATAAGCCCCTACACCAGGGGTGGGCAATCCTGGTCCTGCAGGGCCGGTGTGTATGCAGGTTTTTATGTCTATCAATTAACCCGATTGAGTTAATTGGTTGCAAATGCAAATAAAGATTTGTGCAAAGATTCGATCAAAGAAAAATGTTTCATGTAGGGAGACACGAACAGTCTTTGGTCATTTATGATAATTGTATCTCCCCGATGACGATAGTTGGGAAATACTATGGTTTAGTTCCAGGGCCGCTGCCGCCGCCGCCGCAGAGATTTTCTATTCCGGGCTCTAGAAGCCACAATTATTACAGGAATTTCTCCAAATTTCACACAGGTGAAGATATTGATTGGACAATGCTCAAGACCGATTTTCGCAAATTTCGGACGTCCAATATGGCTGCCAGCGGCCATTTTGTCCGAAATTTGGGGATCGGGGAGATACACGACTCGGTCCCTGTGGCGACCGAGTTATCTAGTTTAAAGAAATGCGCCTGAAATGTCAGATATCATAAATAGTTTGGCTGATTTAGATAATGAACTAATTAAAGGCTAGAAGTTGGTGCGAAAACCAGGGACAGATACGGCCCTCATTGCCCACCTCTGCCCTACACAGTGAGTCTGAACTTAGGACCCTGACGCATAGCAGAGCTTATGAAATAACAATACACAGACTCATCCAAGTTTGAACGAGATGCCGACCATTCAGATTTATTCCGTGAGACAGTAACGTTAATTCCACAACATCATTAGCCCTCTCACTACAAAACTAGTGATCGCAAAAGAAACTGCATTTCAGAAAGCACATTTTCTCTTCTCTGGTTTTTAACTTTACACAATAAAATCCAGCACCTGCTGCAGGAATGGCAGGCTAACTCGAACTTGCATAGTTTGCAAACAACTTTTGTTCAGTCCTCAGTATTATCATTGTCGACTGACCAAAATCCAAAGTATTTCCAAATGGTGGTTTTTAGATTCTTGGGTGTGTAAACCAGTTATTTTCTTAACCAGAGCTTTCTTGTGAAATCGAACTCACTGCAATCATTACTGCGTAAAATATCAACGAGGTGGTGTCACTCCTGCGCCTAGCTGTCTGTCAAACCGGCATGCACTGCTCCTGTCAGGCACCACGATGTAACCGTTTCAAGGCAGTGAGCAGTCTCTGCAGCATAGCGCGTTGGTAGCCACCCGCTATACACTGCACACACTGACAGTGGGTTAATTATCTTGAAGTTACTTTTTAAAAAATAGTTGATAATTAATTTTCACATTCGGCGGTTTGTTTTATCCATAAAAAAAAAAAAAAATCGATATGTATTCGAATATGGAATATTCATGACTGCTCTGCCTTGCAGCTACTGCCGTTGCCCTTGTGACGTTGAAGTGTGAAAGTACAACAGGCAGATGCTTTTATTTCACCAAAGCATAAAACATTCCCACATTTTAATGCAAGGGCTGTGTTTTATTTAATAAACCTGGTTGGTCTCATTGAGATTTTAATCTCTTTAGCAAAAATATTGTTCCATCGTAAACTATAACAATCTAGAATTATAAAATTCTTGTGGACTCTGATAATGACTCTCAAATACATGCAAAGTGGAAATAACATTAAATAGAGAATGGAGTTGGATTAAAAAGTTTTTTCCCCCATTTGGGCAATTAATTGTTTATGGCTCAATTCCTAGTTTTTAAGTTGTGCTTAAATGAAACAGTCGACGTTACAGACCACTCCAACTGATTACCAAAACAGATGCCTCGTTTGTCCACATTACATGAAACCTCAATACCAAATAAACGGTTGAAGTGCAGTTAAAGTTGAACATTATTAACTAGATATTATTAATAAAAAAATGAGTAATCAAAGAAATTATCGAAATAAATAGGGTGAAAACATTCCCACATAATGCTACAAATCGCACTGCAATGCTGAGTGAACATAAATGGGTCTCTATTGTAAAACATACCCTACTCAGTCACTAACCGTTTTTAGTGTCTTCTCATAATAAACAATTAAATTTTGCCAAAAATGGCATACATGTGCATGGTCAATGTTCTGAAATTTGAAGTTCTATATGATGTAATTTCATTCTTCTAACAAATGTGCAAAAAATAAAAGTTTTAGTTCGTTACATGGCTTAAATTTTTTTATGGATTAGGCTAATCTGACTGGCTTCGGTGACAAGAGAATCCATAATCTTTCATTTTCTTATTTCTGAGATAGCAGCAGGCTTCAGCTCCAAGTTTGCGCTAAACCTGAAGTTGCATTGGTGCACGCGATGTATTGGGGATGCACCACATACAGTTTCAAATTAAATACGTAATAAAAAAAAAATAACTCGGAACGCATTACAAATAGCAAACATTTAACAACACAATCTTAAATTTTCACCAATAAAGCTCATGAAACATGGTTATGTGTGGAAAGAATATAAAACAGACTGATTTGCAGTTTTCAAGTGGAAGATCATGTCATCGTTGAACTGGTTAAACGTTGCTTGCAAAGTCATTCCAGTTTTTACAACAGTCTGCCACAAAAAAAAAAAAATGTTGCCATGCTCCAGAATTCTTCTTTAACATAAGGCTGCAAGGTTGAGCATCCAATTCCGGCATGATAGCAGGTATTACACATTTTAAAAACCGATTCTTTAAAATGTTGTTTTAATTAGTTTTGTTGAATCATAAACATTCATATTATCTTAATTGCCAATTATAAATTATTTAAAGAGAACATTGGCCTTGATAAGATTGAAGCACTGTCACTGCCATCTACTGCTGCGTCCCATCATGGATTATTCCATGGATAGAGATTATTTGCGATTGCTTGACCGAAACAAATCCTGGTCGACCAACAGTCAACCACTCAAACGATCGACCAGGTGACTAGATGGGGTCAGCCCTAGTAGCTCGCTAACATAGCCATATCCATGCAATCAGTTACACTGTCCACTACCAGAACTGAGCAAGTTTCGTGAGTTCACACAGATAATTTCCTGCGGTCAGTGAAGGTTGCGGAAAGCGAAGAAATTTCAAGCATAAGCCGATATAAAAAAAACTTGCACACAGGTGATGGAAACACCGAGGGGGCAGTTGCACCCGAGCCCACATGTGCAGCCTATTCATGGTTAAATTGCATCAAAGACTGTGGCGAAGTGATTGGTGCGGTTGTCTACGTCTTAAGAAAAATAGAAAGGCCTAATCGGGTGGGGGCGAATTACTTAATTTAATGCTGTAATTGGCAGGAGAGGGAGTGGCCTCTCTATGTTGGGGTCATTTAATGACAAGACTCCCACCTAGTGGCTGAAACTGAAAATTGCCCATAGAATTACATAGCTTGCTTACTGAGGTATTGCATAGTTCCTCTCCTTTCAAGTTATTTCGGTGAGGTTTTCACAATTTACAAGGGGGTGGGGGGAGGAGATTCAGCCGCCATACTACAGGAGTTGACGTCGATCCTTACGAAGGATTGTTTTCTCCGACCCACCCCTACTGCATATTCAATTTGCATATTAAAATTTTGTAAGTTGCTACCAGCTTTCTTTTGGCGCTTTTCCACTACATGGTACCGGCTCTACTCTACCCGGCACCGGGTACTTTTTAGGGGTTGCTTTTCCATTAGAGGATAGTACCGCCTCCGGGTACCTGCTTGTCGTTGCGACAGCATCCTCAGTTATATCAAGTTTACTTTTATTCCATCGATTTTGTTAAATATTTATGTGTTTAAATCAGGGCACGCGCACTACTGTCACCACGTTATGGCACGAATGTCCGTGAGTGTTTCATTGTAATTTCTGTTTGA
The DNA here is from genome assembly GCA_029692085.1 of Gymnothorax javanicus. NCBI lineage: Eukaryota > Metazoa > Chordata > Actinopteri > Anguilliformes > Muraenidae > Gymnothorax > Gymnothorax javanicus. The sequence goes on from CM056198.1 coordinate 90,546,164, forward strand.
CATTGTCCTGATGCATAGGATAGCAGCTGGTGTTGTATCCGAGTACCACCTAAAAAACGCAAAGCAATGATATCCGTAAAAGGCATAGAGTATTGAAAGAAAAAGGCAATATATTCTCAAGGCATTTGTGTACCATCAGTATTCCATATTGTAGCTACAACCCCAGGCAAAAAATATGGAGTCACCACACACAAACCCCTGGAAAAAATTATGGAATCACACAGAGGATGTTAATTTATCTTTTTTCATTCATAATAAAGAAGCAAATAACACATATGACAAAACAATTATTGTTTATTATCTTGACATTCAGGCTTCACGAAACATTTCACTTTGAAATATAAGGCGAAACATGTAGCAAATGCGCAAATCGCAGGAGACGGCAGAGCATTAGAATTTATCGCTTTAACGATGCGTCATATCATCTGATATAACGTTAAGACAAAAATGATTCGTCAACACCCTTTAAGTTATTTGTCTGCGCGATTTTCTTTAAACGGGGGTAGAATCACATAATTTTCTCAAAGGGAATTATTTAGGGGAACATAACTAGACACAATACCGTCACTTAATTTTGCCATGAACGGGGTCACAGGCAAAGAGAAATGCATTTCATGAATGTAGCAGCTTTGGTGAACAAGTGAACCCGTGTTTGAAAGGCAAGGCAACACACAGTATATCGAACAAGTAGCCTAAAACAATATAAATCAATGATCATAATAACTACGCTAATCTTGACACTCGTCAATCTAACTCGAATGAGATGTCCCAAGGTCGACTACAGAATCGTCTTTCACAGTGACGATTCTCTCTGACCAATCAATGGGTAGCAATGTTGCTTGTCACATTTTAGTACCTACTAGTACCTGGTCGGCCGTTTTTTTGAACCCCAGGAGAGCAGGTACCAGAAAAAGTACCAACTAGTACCTGGTACCAGGTACTTTTTCCTAATGGAAAAGCAAAAAAGGCGAATAGAGTAGAGTAGAGCAGAGCCAGTACCGTTCAGTGGAAAAATGCCATTTGACAAATATGGCAAGGATAATGGGCAAAAAAAATTATGACTTAATCCCCTGGAACCCTCAGTGAAAACGAGGGGAAAACCTGTGCAAGAATCAAAGCTGAAATGTGCTCATTTTGAGAAATCAATGAAATTCATGAAGTAAAACATCAAATAATGTGCTGTTGTATTATTTTCAACATAACACAGTTCAAAGAGGATTTATAAATCACAATTTTCAGTGTAACTTTTAAGTTAGCATACCGTCCCAACTACCTCTGATTTAGGGTTGCAGCAAAACCAAGTGCTACTTCCAGGTGCCAAAAAGTAAGTGGCATGCGAAAAACAGCTCTTTATCTAAAGGTCATCTCCATGTCCTCATGCTCCACAGAAACAAAGCCAATAATCTACTTACCACATTGGGGTTGAAGGGAGGTGTGATCTTCTTGGCATTGAGGTCATCCCAATTGATGGGGGAGAAGAACATGTGATTCTTGATCTCGGTCTGAGAGGCGTGGATGGAAGATGCAGAAGAGATTAGCAAACAACTGTCAGTAGCTCAAAAGCAAAACAACACCCTGTGATAGCTGCAGAATATTCCACAAATGACCAACATTCAGTTTATACAGTTATGCTCAAAAGTTTGCATACCCTTGCAGAATTTGTGAAATGTTGCCAGTTATTTTGAAAATATGACTCATCAAGCTAAAAAATCATGTCTTTTATTTAAGGATCGTGATCATGTGAAGTAGTTAATCATCACATAGGTGTTTGGCTCCTTTTTAAATCATGATAAATGAAATCACCCAAACGGCCCTGTTCATAAGTTTACATACCCTTGAATGTTTGACCTTGTTATGTAGACACAAGGTGACACACTCAGGGTTAAATGGTTATTAAGGGTTTCACACCTGTGGCCTTTTAAATTGTAACTAGTGTCTGTGTACAGTCATGGAGTTTGTTAGCTCCCGAGTGGATACACTGATATGGCTAGACACTGAGCCAAGGGGAGCAGAAAAGGACCTTTATAACAAGGTAGTTCAACTTTTTGAAGATGGGAAAGGATATAAAAATATATCCAAAGACTTGAAAATGGCAGTCAGTACTGTTCAGTCCATGATTAAGAGGTGGAAAATTTGGGGATATGTTGATACCAAGCCAAGGTCAGGTAGGCCAAGATACATTTCAGCCCAAACTGCCAGGAGACCTGTTTGGAACACAAAGAAAAATCCACAAGCTACCACAAGAGAAATACAGAATGCTCTGGAAAAAGATGGTGTGGTCCTTTCAGGAGGTAAGGAGCTACTTAAAACAACAATGAGCTGCACGGTCGAGTCGCTTGAAGGAAGCCATTATTGCGTCAATCCCACAAAAAGCCCACATAAAATATGTCAGACAACACCTCGACATGCCTCACAACATCTGGAATGCTGTCATTTGGAGTGATGAGACCAAAATAGAACTTTATTGTCACAACCATGAGCGCTACGTTTAGAGAGGAGTCAACAAGGCCTATGATGAAAAATATACCATTCCCTCTGTAAAGCATGATGGTGGCTCTCTGATGTTTTGGAGGTGTGTGAGCTCTAAAGGCACAGGAAATCTCATGAAAATTGATGGCAAGATGTATGCTGCATGCTATCAGAAGATACTGAGACAATTTGCATTCTTCAGCACGAAAGCAGCGCATGGGACGTGCTTGGACTTTCCAGCATGACAATGATCCAAAACACAAGGCTAAGTTCATTCATTTCTTGTCGCTCCACCTCTGAATCCAGCAACGGGCTATTTCGTTGGCCTTCTGAAGATCATTGTCTGGGCAGGTCGGACTGAGTTTGCAGTTACGTAAAAGGTGCTGTATGGTTTGGGGGTCTTCCCCGCAGGGGCAGGCTGCACTTGCAGATTTTCCCCATCTCAGCATGTTGTCACTAGTCCTAGCTACCTTGGATCTGGCTCTATTGAGCGTGACCCAGTCCCTCCTCGGTAGATCCGCTCCCGGGGGAAATGTCTAACTAGGGGGTGGTAATGCCTTGTTGTTGTTTGAGTCATTCTCCTTCCACCTCTCCATGTTGAAGGTCTTTGCTGGTACTGTTCCGAGGCCTTGAACCGTCATGAAGCTGTGACGTGATCTCAGCCATCGAGGGACCTCCTGATGTCCGTGTAGTGGGTGTCTGGGGTCGTTTAGTTGCTTGTCACGCTCCATTCTCACTTGGGCTTCTCGGTGTATACTAGGTGGGCAGAAGCCTGATAGTTTATACAATGCTGGCAAGGGGGTAGCTTTCAGAGTACCTGCGATGGTGCAGCAGGCTCTGTTAAGCTCTACGTCTACCTTGGGTCTTGCCTGGGTTAGTGTTCAGGAACCATGATCTGTAGTATCCCGTTAGTGTCTTCAGGGCATCTGTAAGATGTTTCTCGATGGTCTCGAAACTTCTCGCCTGGATTGCTGGGCAGAGGTCGTCTGCATAGATGAACGATTGGATGTTGTTGAAGACAGGCTGGTCATTTGTGTAGATATTGAAAAGCATTGGGGCTAGTACTGATCCCTGTGGCAAACCGTTCTTCTGTGCTCTCCATCGACTGCATTTGCATTTCGATGAAGAAGCGGCGGTTTGGCAGGAGTCACTCTATGATGCGGACAATTTTCGTGTTTTTGATCATGCGGGCTACTTTGGTCAGTAGGGCTCAATGGTTCACTGTGTCTTAGGCGGCCGTGAAGTCGACGAATACAGCACCAGTTATCTTTCTGGCCTTAAAGCAATCTTTGATGAACTGTGTGAGATTTAGTTCTTGTCTGCAGCACGATCTCCCTTCTCTAAATCCACACTAGTCACGACAGAGGTGTTCCTCGACAGTGGGCTTGATGCGGGTCACTATCAGTCGTTCATACATCTTAAAGAGTATGCAGAGGACTGATATTGGTCAGTACCTTTTGGCATCTTTGTGTCTTTGTTGGGTTTCAGCAGAGCTACAACCTTCGCACATGGCCACATCTTGGGTAGGCGAGTACCATTAGCGCAGTTATTAAACAGCTGTAGTAGCCAGTCTAGGACTTTGTCATCGAACTGTTCGATCATCTCTGCACTAATTCATCAAGTCCTGGTGCTTTGCCCGTTTTTAGATGTTTCAGACCAGCAAGCAGCGCGCCGCGGGAAAAGGGGAAGAAGATTTCATCGCTCTCTTGGAGGACGCGACTCATTTCTTCTTTCATCATTTTGACGTAACCGCGTTCCTTGTTATGGGGTTTCCCATTGTCTAGCAGTTGTTCTGCTACCTGATTTGGGGTCACTGCTGCAACACATTGGTCTGGCTCCTGGTCAGAGTTTAGTTTTTTGATGGTCTTCCAAGCCTTCTTACTATTGTGTGTCATATCCAACTCACTGATGGTTTCTTGCCAGTGTTCCTTTGGCCTGTGGCCATCACAGTCTCCTGTCCTCAATATCATCGAGCCACTTTGGGGAGATCACAAGATGATTGAAGAATTTCCAAGAGCTGGAGGCATTTTGCAAGGAAGAATGGGCAGCTATACCACTTGAGAGAATTAGAGGCCTCATTGACAAGCATTACAAGACTGTATAGTTATTGATGCCAAAGGGGGCAATACACAGTATTAAGAACTAAGAGAGTGCACACTTTTGAACTAATTTGACTCATTTCATTTTTTTCCCTAATTGCCATGTTTTATTTAATGATTGTGCCATTCTACATGACCTACAGTTGGATATGAATCCGATACAAAATTAAAAAAAAAAAAAAAGTCACTGCGCCCACTTGGCCAAATGTGGCCAAAATGGAACGCCCTCTATTGGCGAAAGAATCAGTCCGATTGGGCTCAAAATCAAACTTGGTCTAGACCTTATGACGCTATATACAGATATGAAATATGAAAAGGATCGGTGAAAAACTGGAGACGCTAGAGTGCAGACAAGCCAAAAGTTTACGCACGCACACACGGACACACGACAGACCACCACTAAAGACCCCCGCGCATAGCATAAGCCCCTCGGGCCTTTTGGCCAAGCAGGCAAAAAAAGTTGAGCATCTTAGCTCGTAGAAAAAGGGAGCAAGAGCTGTTTGAAGTTTTGCAGAAAAAGCGACCTGGTGGCCAAATCGAGAATCGCAGCACGCCCAAAATAAAACTGGGGCTAGATCTCGGGCCCATATACATGCATATAAAATATGAAAAGGATCCGTTGAGAACTGAGGGCGCTATGGTTCTGAAACGAAATTGGCACATTTTATGACCTTTGACCTATATAACCATTAAAATTAGGTCAAATCAAAAACCCATTATATTTATGATGAACCCTTGGCAGAACAACCTACAGTAAAAATTTGAGCATCTTCGCTTGTAGAATAAGGGAGCTAGAGCTGTTTGAAGTTTTGCAGAAAAAGCCTCCTGGTGGCCTATCCAAGAATCGCAGCATGCCCAAAACCAAACTCGGGCTAGATCTTGGGCCCATATACATGCGCATAAAATATTAAAAGGATCCGTGGAAAACTGAAAGCTGTATCGCGCTGAAACGACGATTGTGGACGCACGTACGCATGACAGACCACCACAAATGACCCTAAGCACAGCATAAGACCGATTGGGCCTGTCGGCCAAGCGGGCTAAAAATGTGTTTTGCCTGGCCATTCATGTTTTCTTTAAAAAATGTTATCCATACTACAAATTCAGCAAGGCTATGCAAATATTTGAGCATAAATGTATGCAAATACTGTGAGAATACACAGCCAAATCGCACGCTGTGCACAATGAACACATTATGATACAGAATAATTACTGACTAATGACTATGCCAGGATTATGGTGATCAAATTTGGTACCCCGGCAAGATCGAGAGCTTGAGGTCTCTGATCTAGCCAGGTAACTTACAAAGTCATCTTTGCATCCAAGCCTCTTGGTGCGGTCCTTCTCCAGCAGCCCTTCAAGAAGATTTTGTGCCGCATTGGAGATATTGGGCTTAAGCTGCAGCGGTTTGTTCAAGATGTTGTCATACATCTCAGCAGTGTTGCGACTGTAGAAAGGAGGCTGAAAGGGGAGAAGAAAATTATCAATGACTTAACAGACAACCCTTACATGGCTGGAACCGTATCTACCTGGAATGTGCCTCCCAGTCATTTAAATTTGATCCTTGATAACAAACTCAGTTCACAGTGATCTACCATGCTGTGGGCTTTCAGTCGAAGTCCAACCCCTCCATCTTCCACCATTCCTAACAAGTTTGTGCAGATGTTGACCAGTAGGTGAGGTGAGGCTACCAGCTTCCAGCATATACAATAAAACACTTGAAAACATTGAATTCCCAACACTATTTTAATGTTTGCAAGCTCTTTACACTACTTTGCAGTTGGCAATTTGTCCAAGTTTGCTACCCAAAAATGTAAATCCAAATAAAAGAAGAGCAATGATCTAATTTCATTTCATTATGTGAATATAAATAACATGGATACAAAGATATCAACATCATCAATGAAAACCCAAACATCATCGAAGACAGCATGACTGGATGACCAAAAAGTAAATTAAATTACTAAATTAAATTGCTAAAACTAAAATCTCAACCTCTTAAAATGCCAAAAGGTTGCACCACTGTGACAGACTGAATACATTATACCAAGAGGACCTAAAATATACCTGACCTCTTCACGGTTTTGGCTGTTTGAAGGTACTTTATATTACTCCTTCCCCGAATACATTTGTAACAGAGCTAAATCGTCCAATCCAGTGATCAGATTAGGCGGATTCGCATCGCAAAATGCGAATCAAATTTCAGCAGTTTTGACGAAATGCTAATCATCATGACAATTCCTTTGCAAAAAAGTGTGATTCAAAAAATCTTAATGATAATGGATCCCGACTCACTGGCCTGCGAACTTCCGAATTTGGCTGGAAAATGATGTTCCTTAATTGCATACCAACCAATCAGCTTTTGGGGAGCGCATGCATGCACTTGGGACTTGGGAGGCTTTCTGGTCCAGTCTACGCTTGATCATCTTTGGTCGTGAGGGCGAGACTCTGCTATGTGAGCCATTCGGATCCATCGCGTATTAAATAACGTTGCTCTTTGGATATAGCCACCTAGTTGGCTAGTAAGCCAACTAACGTTACCAAAGGTAAATCTTTGTAAATGATCACCATTTCGAGGCGATATGATTGTTTCTTGCCCCAACTTTTCTAACTTTGCCAGATGTCATAGGCATGAACTTATCTGAGGTTTCGCGGCAGTTTCGTGCGACCCAACTGAATTTTTGCATTTTTCGGACGTTAGCTAGTTTGCTGGAGAGTTCAAAAGCAATGTTTTAAGTACAGCTAGCTAGCAAGTGAACCTATGGTAGTTATGATGCCTATTGGATAAGTTTTATTGCTCTGATTTGTCACTTTCAACGCCATTGCACGCAGACGATCTCTTTCAACATTGATTACCAGCTTATTTTACCGAAAGAGCAAACAGACAGTTCGGGCCTGAGACGTGTTATTTCATGGCTAGTGTTAGGTGTATTATCTTGTTGTGCATGCTATCGCGTATACGTTACTCTTCAGATTATAAAGCTAGCCATCTTTCTCCCTAGCTGACGCAAGTTAAGGGGAATCTTTGTAATCATTGTTATACTAAATTGATGTGATTTGGTTTCCGTATCAGGCCTCCACCTTTTTCGGCTTTAACTCTGGATCGCCTTGACTGGATATACGCTTTATGTTTTTACACACTTCAGTGTTCCTCCAGCCACCCAAACATCACGGTAAGGTGACCAAAGTCATCAAAACTTCTCTCATTGCCATGTGGTTTAGGGAATCGCAAGTTCCCCAGCCTCTCTCGAAACATGCACAATGATCTCTATTCATTCAAATACATGATGTTGAGATGCCAAAATGTGACTGAGTTGGAGAGTGCCTTGTGTGACTGAATATTTTTTTTTTTTTTTTTTGGGGGGATTTTTCCTTTATTTGATAGTTATACAGTGTAGAGAAACAGGAAAGTTTTTTGGGGAGAAGAATGGGGGATGACATGCAGCAAATGACCCGAGCCGGAATCGAACCCAGGTCGCTGCGAGAAGGACACAGCCTTTTTTTATGGTACGCGCGCTTGGACCGATGAGCCACTGGGGCGCCCCTTGTGTGACTGAATTTTAATGGGAATGGATCCTTTGACATCTCTCATTAGGCGTCAGACAACATTACGCTACAGAAAGGCGCAGATAAGACAGCTGCACTGCGGTTACAAGTAGTTTACAGAAATTTCATTGGGAAACGGAAGGGTGCTGTATTAAATTATGATTGTTCAATGTAAAATTAGTGCCTTTTGGAAATTATTTGTTTTGCTTTCAGAGTGGAGTTGTATTTCTCTTGTCATTGTAATTTGTCATGAGGAAAGAATAAAAAAAGCCCTTTTGTCATTTAAAATTTGATACTGTTTTCTCATTTTTGCTAATCGTTTTTCAGATGTGCTAAACAATTGCTAATCAATTGGAATAATGATTAGCAAAAAATGCAAATCAATTTTTTTCCTTAATCTGATCACTGCAATCTGTGTTGAAAAAAGAAGATCAAAAACCAGGTGAGCTGCAATGCGAAAAGCTAGTTACATATTTATTTATGCATGTGACTTCATTCTTAGACTTGTAGCAGCTCTCTATTCAACGTAAATATACAAGTGCGAATGTTCTGTGTGAAATATCCGAGCAACAGCTTCGCCTTGGGGTTTGTTTTAAATACATTTTATTTAACAAATATAGAATGCCTCGATCTAGAGTAATTGGAGGCTGTACAAGGAACATTGTCAAAAATCTCACAATCAATGTTGATGTGAGATCTTGCCTACTGTGAAGATGTTTACTGTGCCAATGACTGAAATAAGTGACATCACTGATGACCTGCAGAAACATCAACTCCAAAAAGCCACAAAACTTATATTGCATTCATGAGTTGCTGCTGTCGAGGATTTATTGAATATGGCTAGCTGGCTATAAAACCCGAGAGGTGACGATGTGCAGAACTAAGTGCATGTTTTAATTAAATCCTTTCAGACGCCATAATTCAGGGGAGTGCAAAGAGAGGCTACTGGTGAGTCCCCATATTCTAATCTGCATATTTTCGTGAAGAAGTTAATTTGCATGTGTGTGAAATAATGCTGAAAGAAAACATTTGTTTTGTTTGCCCCCAAATAGGGGGCAAGTTAGCTAGCTAGCAAGCTAATTTGAGTTTGCCGTGATTGCAGTTTCTTCCCCTCAATGGTTTGACATCATTTAGTGACTTATGCTATTCTGAACCATTAGGCTACAATATATACGGTCTATGCTCGGAACAGCTTTAATTATTTAGTTTTTCACGGGCTAATATTTGTTTTAACTGTGTTCTCTCTACCTCTCTGTATGTCTTTGTACTTGTGTAAAAAGACAGCACCATCCTGCAATTCGAAGGCAGCCTCTACTTCTGACTTTGACTTGAGTAGCTACAGTGGCAACACAAACCTTATTGCACCAAAAAAATAAATTTAAAAAAGTGATGCATTAAAAATCTGATAACGGCATGATTTAATCCAACGGTCAATCTGATAATGGCTTGATTTAAGCCAACAGTTCTGTGATTATATGTACAACCCCAATTCTGAAATAGTTGGGACAAAGTGTAACAGAGATTACATAGCAAATATTGAAACTGAGAAATTTTACAATTTTATCCACAAAATGAGCTCATTTCAAATTTGATGGCTGGTAAAGGTCTCAAAAAAGTTGTCACAGGGGCCTGTTTACCATGGTGTAGCATCCCCTCTTCTTTTTAACACAGAGTGGAGGCATCTGGGCATTGAGGAGATGGGTTTCTTGAGTTTAGCCATTGAAATTTGATCCCACTCTTGTTTTTTTTTTTTTTTTTTTTTAAATAAATTTGGCGTCTCTAATCCCACCTGAATCTAGAATGCCCAATTGGTGAACTATGTACAAGGCACAAGGCTTGCTCATATGCGACCCCTTGCTGCCAATTCAGGAGAGTGTAGACAGTTTGCGGCTTTCCTCCGAAGTACACGCCCATCAACCACCGCTTCTTATACACTGATCCCACTCTTGTTTAATTCTGGCTTCCAGCTGCTGGACAGTTTTGGGTCTCCTTTGACGGACTTTTCGTTTAATTATGCGCCAAATGTTCTCAATCAGAGAAAGATCAGGACTGCAGGCAGGCCAGTTCAGCACACGGACTCTTCTACTACGAAGCCATGCTGTTGTAATAGCTGCAGTATGTGGTTTTGCATTGTCCTGCTGAAATACATAAGGCCTTCCCTGGAATAGATGTCATCTGGAGGGGAGCATATGTTGCTCTAAAACCTTTATATACCTTTCAGCATTCATGGTGCTTTTTAAAACATGCAGTGTCCCACACCTTATGCACTACTGCATCCCCATACCATCAGAGATGATGGCTTTAGAACTGAACGCTGATAACAGGAGGGGAAGTCTTTCTCCTCTTTAGCCCGGAGGACACGAAGCCCATGATTTCCAACAAGAATGTCAAATTTGGACTCGTCTGACCACAGGACACTTTGCTACAGTCCATTTTAAACGAGCCCTAGCCCACAGAACATGGTGGCGCTTCTGGATCATGCTTCCTTTTTGCATGATAGAGTTTTAGGTGGCATCTGTGGATGGCACGGCAGACTGTGTTTACAGACAGTGGTTTCTTGAAATATTCCTGGGCCCATTTAGTAATGTCAATGACAGAATCATGCCGGTGAGTGATGCAGTGGCCTCTGAGGGCCCGAAGATCACGGGCATCCAGTAAAGGTCTTCAGCCTTGTCCCTTACGCACAGAGATTTTTCCAATTTCTCTGAATCTTTTGATAATGTAATGCACTGTCGATGATGAGACCTTCAAAGCCTTTGCAATTTGACCTTGAGGAACATTGTTTTTAAAGTATTCCACAATTTTTTTTACGCAAGCCTTCATTCATTCATTCATTCATTCATTTATTATACAGGAAAGTATTAAAAGTAACAGTACAGTTACAGTTAAGACGGGCCTGACTCAGTTTAACAAACTGGTTTACAGCAGGTTCCTGTTCTGCAGAACACAAAACATGAAGCAGACATAAAAAAGTCACTTACATAAAGCAATAGAACACAAATCATAAAACAGACATACAAGAACAAAGGTTAATTACTCAAGACATTAATGTAAATTAGACACAAATAACTTAAACAACAAGAGACATTACATAGGCTGTACATGCAGCAATCAATGAGTGCAAGTGTAACCGTTATAGAGGTGCAATCTGTATGCCTTTTTTTTTTTTTTTTGAAAACAGATAGATTGAGATACTCTGATGTGATAGGGGATGGCATTCCAAACCTTGGTAAAGGTACGGAAAAAAGACCTCTGACCATAGGTGTTTCTAAAAGCAGGAACAAGTATAAGTGCTTGTGAAGCTGATCTGGTAAAGCGCACTTGTCTCACATTGTGTGTTGGGAGAAGTGCAGTGAAAGTAGGTGACGTGTTGTTTAGTATCTGGAAATAAAAAGCAATGGCATGACTGTTTATGAAGTTCTCAAAAGTCAGGGCATTTGCATGTGTGAGTGCAATACAATGATGAGACCACTTAGGTAACTTAGTATGGATCTTGAGTGCACGGTAATATAAACGTGCAATTGGAGCAGTAATTTCCTTAGTGGTAAGGGACCATATTGAAAGACCATAAGAAATGGCTGAAAACACGACTGCATGACTGCATGTAGATAGGTTTCAGAGACCGAGGATGACAGATATGGCCTTATCTTGTTGTATACATATAATTTCTGGTTGAGCTTATTGGTTAATTTAGAAATGTGGTCACGAAAAGTAAGGTGTGAGTCAAGTAACACACCAAGATATTTATACGTTTTTGTGATGACCAAATCTTGGTTTGCAAAGGGTGATGGGAACAGAAAAAAGAACCTTTTTCTGGGAGTGTGGAAGTACATGCATTCGGTTTTCTTAACATTAATAGTTAAATGGTTCAACCCCAACCAGTTATGTAGGAGCTGAAGGTCGGAAGATAATTTAGTATTCATGGCCTCAGGATTTTCATCAGAGAGAAACAACACAGTATCATCGGCATACAGTAAATATTTAGAGTGATTACATACTTGAGGTAAATCATTTATATACAGAAGAAAAAGCAGTGGTCCGAGGATACTACCTTGTGGCACACCCATATCAGAAGCTAGGGGTTGAGATGTTACACAAGCCTTCACAGGTTGGAGAGCCTCTGGCCATCTTTACTTCTGAGAGACTCAGCCTCTCTAAAGGCCCATTCACACCGGGGCGGAGCGGAAAATCGGCATGGATTTGCAAAAATGTTCGCAGCATGAAAATTCCGCATGAAACCATTCACACCGAACTCGGTGCGAAATTTTGCGTTCTTGTCTTCCAATTTCGCAACCAAATCCGCCAGTTATAATTTACCCTAAACGAACCATGATGGCAGCAGCAGCAACAATGACATTGGTTTGTATGTATCTGCACGATAACGTTAGCCTCGCAGTCTACTTTTGCACTGATGTAGCCAACGAACGTTTTCCTTATTGATGTCCGGACCTGGGGCTGTTTCAATAAACTTAACTTGTCCAACCCAGACGAAGCTGCCTCATAATTTGCACCTCAGCGATGCATAGCTTCGTGATTTGGTGCACAAATATTGAAAATATGAAAACGTTAATAGAAAAAAAAAACGACTATGATTAGCTAGATCTCTAACTACTATGAAAAAGTAAACTAACTGCGCACATAGCTATAAGATGTCACGTAAAATTTCAGTGTTAACTGAATACAAGCCATCTAGCTAATCAAAAGGTTCGAATGCTGTGACATCAATAAAAACAAATCATTTCATTGGCTAAAAGTACAATTTCGCAAGCGGATTTTTGCTTAAGCTTAAGTCCGTGTGGATGTTTTTTTCTGCCACACGGAAATTCCGCCTTGGTGTGCAAGCTTACATTAGAACCCATGGAAATGGCTCCTGTAAAATTCCGTGCAAATAATCCGCACGGAAATCCGCGCTTGGTGTGAATGGGCCTTTAGACATCCCTTTTATAGCCATTCATGTTACACACCTCATGCCAGTTACCTTAATTACTTGCGAAATGTTCTTTCAGCTAATTCTCTTATATATTAATTGCTTTTTCAGCCCTTTTTTTTTTTTTTTTTGCCTGTGTCCCAACTTTTTTGAGACCTGTTGCAGCCAGAAAATTTGAAAAAGCTCATTTCGTGGATAAAAATGCATAATGTCTCAGTTTCAACATCTGAAATGTTATCTATGTTCTATTGTAAATAACATACTGGCTCATGTGATCAGAAAGTCATTGCATTTTGATTTTATTCACAATTTACACTTTGTCCCAACTATTTCGGAATTGGGGTTGTAGTTCTAAGGCTTGCTTGTACACTCTAAGGCCAGTGCACACAGTGCAAATGAGTCTAAGAATGACATCAGGTCTTCACATACGATTGGGCTTTTCAGATTTCTGACAATGTAGGCACAGAAATAAAGTGCCTCTAAAAACATTTCTCACCCAAATCTCTAAAGTTGATTTAAAGAAAATTTTTTCATCCATAATCTACCACTAATACACAAAAATATTGAAACTTCAAACCCCTTTTTAGTTCCTCTTTAAATTAATACCGTTAATTCTTACAAAACCCAAAACCAGTGAAGTTGGCACGTTATGTAAATCGTAGATAAAAACAGAATACAATGATTTGCAAATCCTTTTCAACTTATATTCAATTGAATACACTGCAAAGACAAGATGTTTAATGTTCAAACTGAGAAACTTTATTTTTTTTTTTTTGCAAATAATCATTAACTTAGAATTTAAAGGCAGCAACACATTGCAAAAAAAAGTTGGCACAGGGCCTTTTTACCACTGTGTTACATCACCTTTCCTTTTAACGACAGTAAACGCGTTTGGGAACTGAGGAGACCAATTTTGAAGCTTTTCAGGTGGAACTCTTTCCCATTCTTGCTTGATGTACAGCTTAAGTTGTTCAACAGTCCGGGGTCTCCGTTGTCATATTTTACGCTTCATAATGCGCCACACATTTTCAATGGGAAACAGGTCTGGACTACAGGCAGGCCAGTCTAGTACCCGCACTCTTTTACTACGGAGCCATGCTGTTGTAACACGTGCAGAATGTGGCTTGGCATTGTCTTGCTGAAATAAGCAGGGGCGTCCATGAAAAAAGACGTTGCTTGGATGGCAACATATGTTGCTCCAAAACCTGTATGTACCTTTCAGCATTAATGGTGCCTTCACATATGTGTAAGTTGCCCATGCCTTGGGCACTAATACACCCCATACCATCACAGATGCTGGCTTTTGAACTTTGCGCCTATAACAGTCCGGATGGTTCTTTTCCTCTTTGGTCGGAGGACACAACGTCCACAGTTTCCAAAAACAATTTGAAATGTGGACTCGTCAGACCACAGAACACTTTTCCACTTTGCATCAGTCCATCTTAGATGAGCTTGGGCCCAGCGAAGCCGGGCGGCGTTTCTGGGTGCTGTTGATAAATGGCTTTCGCTTTGCATTGTAGAGTTTTAACTTGCACTTGCAGATGTAGCGACGAACTGTAGTTACTGACAGTGGTTTTCTGAAGTGTTCCTGAGCCCATGTGGTGATGTCCTTTACACACTGATGTCGGTTTTTGATGCAGTACCGCCTGAGGATCGAAGGTCACGGGCATTCAATGTTGGTTTTCGGCCTTGTAAACTACGTGCAGTGATTTCTCCAGATTCTCTGAACCTTTTGACGATATTACGGACCGTAGATGATGAAATCCCTAAATTTCTTGCAATAGCTCGTTGAGGAATGTTGTTTTTAAACTGTTCGACAATCAGCTCACGCATTTGTTCACTAAGTGGTGACCCTCGCCCCATCCTTGTTTGTGAATGACTGAGCATTTCAGGGAAGCTGCTTTTATACCCAATCATGGCACCCACCTGTTCCCAATTAGCCCGTTCACCTGTGGGATGTTCCAAATAAGTGTTTGATGAGCATTCCTCAACTCTCTCAGTCTTTTTTGCCACTTGTGCCAGCTTTTTTGAAACATGTTGCAGGCATCAAATTCCAAATGAGCTAGTATTTGCAAAAAATTACAAAGTTTACCTGTTCGAACATTAAGTAACTTGCCTTTGCAGTGTATTCAATTGAATATAGGTTGAAAAGGATTTGCAAATCATTGTATTCTGTTTTTATTTACGATTTACACAACGTGCCAACTTCACTGGTTTTGGGTTTGTACTTTCAATCCATGGATATTGACTCAAAGACTGCCAGCTAGGCCAAGAAACTGATACAACAGATATAATGACATAATGTGAATGGAAAGATTGTGGATCTAATCTATTCATTAGGATGCAGTACGTCAGCACAGTTGATCGACCGACCATCTCTTGAATGCAAGAACTCCGGTTTGCATCCAAGCTGGAACCACTGTGTCATATTCTTTCGCGAAGTGGGTCTTGCGCGGTGATGTTGAAAATTTGATTCCTGCACTCGTGGTGCAAGTCGGGTGTGTGTGAATGTCTTTACACTGGTGTCACAGTGGGGCATAGACAACATCCAGCTTCACCCTTCCTCCCAACAACGACAGCCTTAAAGGTCGAAGCTTGTACAAAATAGAATGTTGGTTACGTATTGTAACCCCAGATTCTATGAGTATAAGCATAGCCCTTTAAGTATGCACCCCACATGCTCCACCATTTTCAGCTAAAGTAAAAGCTGTTAATTTGGTAGCCGAACTCAGATTGCGCGAATATATCATACAGTGGAACAGGTCCGTAGTCTGAAAATGCCAGCTGCAGACTCTGGTGCGATTCATAATGGCGAAATCGTCATGTTGTATCTTAACCATCCACCTCCTCAGCAGTTCAATGTCTTTCTGAAAGGTGTGGAAACTAGCTGTACATTGTGGCACACAGCAGTAGTGTCCTGAAGGGCTGTCCTTGTGACTTTGAGAAGACAGTGTCACTCATTTTGAGGTCATGACAAAAAGTAAACATCATCACACAAATTAAAATAAAATACACAAAGAAATGAAACAAGAGGCCCATGGGCCTTAACGGTCACCTGAGTTGTATAAAAACTGATGTTACTGATGTCAAAGAACCAAATATACCCAAAAGTATCATTTTCCTCTAGATATAAAGTATAGTAAACTTCACCCCCTGCCCAGGGGCAAACATGGAGCCTGGGGGCCATGAAATTAACAATTTTGATAAAGCACCTGAAGACCCTTCCATCTATGAAGAGTATCGTTTTCCAGCATATCTGGGTCTGGAGAAGAAGATTTTGAAAATTTCAGCCAATTTGACCACTTTTAGCCTCGCCCCTCAGAGCACCTGGGGGTGGGCACCATATAACTCACAGGTTTTGGTGCATATTTGACCAAGGAAGGTTCCAGCAAAATTTTATTGAAATCGGATCAGCGGTTTCTGAGAAGAAGTAGAAAATGTATTGACCATTTTTAGCCCCACCCCTCAGAGCCCCTGGGGATGGGCACCATATAATTAACTATTTTGGTGCATATTTAACCAAGGAAGGTTCCTGCAAAATTTTATTGAAATCGGATCAGCGGTTTCTGAGAAGAAGTCGAAAATGTATTGACCAGTTTTAGCCCTGCCCCTCAGAGCCCCTGGCGGTGGGCACCATATAATTCGCAATTTTGGAGCATATTTGACCAAGGAAGGTTCCTGCAAAATTTTATTGAAATCGGATCGGCGTTTCTGAGAAGAAGTCGAAAATATATTGACAAGTTTTAGCCCCGCCCCTCAAAGCCCCTGGGGGTAAGCACCATATAATTCACAATTTTGGTTCATATTTGACCAAGGAAGGTTCCTGCAAAATTTTATTGAAATCGGATAAGCGGTTTCTGAGAAGAAGTAGAAAATGTATTGACCATTTTTTAGCCCCACCCCTCAGAGCCCCTGGGGATGGGCACCATATAATTAACTATTTTGGTGCATATTTAACCAAGGAAGGTTCCTGCAAAATTTTATTGAAATCGGATCAGCGGTTTCTGAGAAGAATCGAAAAATGTATTGACCAGTTTTAGCCCTGCCCTCAGAGCCCCTGGCGGTGGGCACCATATAATTCGCAATTTTGGAGCATATTTGACCAAGGAAGGTTCCTGCAAAATTTTATTGAAATCGGATCGGCGTTTCTGAGAAGAAGTCGAAAATATATTGACAAGTTTTAGCCCCGCCCCTCAAAGCCCCTGGGGGTAAGCACCATATAATTCACAATTTTGGTTCATATTTGACCAAGGAAGGTTCCTGCAAAATTTTATTGAAATCGGATAAGCGGTTTCTGAGAAGAAGTCAATAATGTAAATGATTACGGACGCACGACGGACGACGAAGGACAAATGGCGATTAGAATAGGTCACTTTGAGACTTTGTCTCAGTTGACCTAATAAAATGTATTGAAAATTAATGTAGCTTAGGGCGTTTTAAGCTACAATATGACTATTCCTACTCTGGCACAGGGCTCTACGCTAGGTGGAAGTTTTTAACACTTACACTTCACCAGAAAATAAGTCACGAGCTGCCGCGCTTAGAGCCCACTAAATACAGTAGGTGACACACAGTATTTTGTCGCCTTGTGCACGCTCTCTTTTTGAGATCCCAAGCATACGTACAGTTGTGCTTGAACCAGGAACACTGTTGACACCTGCGGACATGGAGCTGCATTATTTATACACGCAGTTACACCATCTAATTAACAGGTCGTACACCCGTAATGGCTACTGAATATTCACGAGGAAGCAGTGTCTATAAATGATTTAGAATATGGACGAGTTAAGACCCGTCACAGTTTCCCAGGAGTTGCATGAATTTAACTTCTCAGCCAAGCCTGATGTGCAAACTGCCTAATATACTTATCCATTCTATCTATACAGCAGTTAATAAAAATGATCTCGTGACAGAAAAATCGTTTTCCTTTGTTGCAACCACTTCAGCTATAATAGGCCAAAGGATAGGCCAATTAAGTAGTGAAAAAGATCAGTTTTCTGAAGCAAATATTCAACATATTGTTACCATGTCATTCTACCATCAATTATAGTCATCAGATTTTAAAAACGTGCGATTCCCAGCCATTGATTTACATGTAGATTTGTCCCTCGAAGAATTCAGTAGTGACTTAAATCCTTAGAAGATCGTTCATCATAATCCAGTTACTTTAATACTCACTCAGGCTTATTCGTGCAAGGCATAGTTGTAATTCATGCCCACTTGAAACTTTCCTGGGAATTATCTATTGATTGACACATTTTTTTTTTTATCCAATTCCAGACAGTATTAACTTTCCACAGTAACTGAAAGACATTGATTGGACCCTCAGAAAAGTATTTAAATCCTTGCTTCACAGCAAGTTAGGTTGTTTTCTCTCAACTTTCTCTCAACCATAAAATGACACGCGAATATATAGGAAAAAAAGACTTCCAAAACCAACCCAGAAGTGCTCAGGTTACATTCACAAGTTGGAAATGTGATACGGACATGGACAAGGGGAGTTATTCCGAAAGGAACAGGACTCAAGGGTTACTTGTGTCGGACACCTTTGTTTTTCTGGAGGAGGAATTCACGAATGGAGAGTTTGTGTAAGTAGAATGGAGTAGTATAGAGTATATATATTACTTATGGCCAGCTAGCTACCTAGCTAGCTGGCTTACTGTTTAAAATTTTTGGTTTACCATAGCCATGACGATCACAAAGCTTGTGATGTGAGGCCATGATTGGGATGGTTATGGTTATTAAATATGGTAACTGATTTACTAATGAATATGATGAGAAATATTGAAATATGATCCTCAACACTTGTTTGCCACATAGGTAAATAAGAATACCCATTAGCCTTTGCTTATAATACTGTGGTGGCATTTTGCTCAATGTAGCAATTTGTTTTAGAATATATACCGCATTCAACAAAATAAAATGCCTAGGTTTACACTCGTTTAAAATGCTAACAGCTTGAGCACTTCGGTCAACCCCTGCTACATTTGTTGCACCGATTCTGTTCAATCTAGGGTAAAATGCTGCCTGCTTTTTCCTTATAGTGGAATGTCTGTTTGTAAAAATAAGGAATACTTCAGATATTACCATGTTACTGAGTTATACTTGCTCCTTATAGGGTGTGGGAAGCGTTTATCCAAGATTGCTTCTCACCTCTCAAGATTGGTCAGAAGTGGAAACAGCAAGCTTTCCGTCGCAGAGTAAACAATCTGACCATAAAATAAGCAGTTCCTTTAATAAGTACGTGTGCTGGCTGATGGGGCTCTGAAGAAAAATGGACAGAATTCTAAACTTTATGATGAAGAAAAGGCATGTTTTTGGTTTAAAGAGGTTACTGGAGACCATTTATGTCCATCTGCACCTATACTGATAAACTCATGAGTCAATAGTTGATTTGTGTTAAAAATATGATTTTGTGATTTGACAGTGCACAATTTTGAGAGCTCTGTGAGCATGGGAAGCCACTTGGAAAGCTGTCCTATTTGGCTCATAAACAGTAAATAATTTTAACTATCACATTCAAATGAAGTACACTTGTGGTCAAGTAGTTTATGATCACAGGATTGTTTTAACTCCCAGCCAATTTTTAATTCTCCATTTTGAAATTTTTTTTTTTTACAATTTCAATGCTGAATTTTCATGAAGATTTTTTTGTTTGTGGCCCTTCTTCTTTAGCCTGACTCCGCCAGCCTTCGTACTTCCGCTTAATTTAATTTCACTTCAGTACTCAGTCTGATCACTCGGACCTCTGCCTCGTTTATCATCTGCAGAAAATACGCCGGACCAACTAACGAACAGAAGGCGTGGCCGAGAGCCATGATGTAGCCGCTGCGCCGAGTTTGAAATTCTAGTCTCGAAATCAACAGTGGCCACGGACATGGATACACTGGAGGCCATTCGCTCTGTTATGGAGAAAATCCCAGGTATCAGCGACTTATAGCCACAACAAGATGAATGTTTGGTTAGTTTTTTTGAATGGAAATGATGTTGTAGCGTTACTCCCTACAGATTGTCATATCTACTTGATAGCGATCATGAAATAGGCACCCTGTTCATCTCTGTGAGAGACAGCCAAACCACCTCAGCTAGCTTGTAGCTTCTGGTGTTACGTTGCCCGCAAATTTAACACTATTTAAGTTTGCAGCGAACTTTTTAAAAGCCGTGTCTTTGTTCATGTCACAAGACCTATTCGCTGTCTCAGTGTGATGTTGTCATTATCCATCAATGAAATGGCTGTCTGAGACAGCCAAACGCTTAGAGCCAAATTGTGCTGCTATAAAGTTAGATAGCGAGCTCGGTATGATGTTAGCGCCAGTATGGTTAACGGTTCAGTTTTCGTGTCAACGAAGATTTCGTCCTGATGTAAATAATGCGTTATTCTCGCCGATTCTGCCGATAGTTTCGGGTCTCTTAAGTTTTTTTTTAACAGCAGCAGTATCTGCAGGAAAAACGATAGCTCAACAGTTTGTTTCTTGTAAGGAGACCAGAAAGAGCACCTTTGGTTCTTTTAAGTGAATGAGTGAAGGCTAAAATTTGGTAGATGGGCATATGTATGGGTACAGTATTAACTTTAATGCACTGATCAGTTTGTTTTCGCAGCATTCCTGGTATGAAGGACTGTAGTTTCCAGTGGAAGTACTAGGTGGCTGAGCCGGCGCATAACATACGTCATTGCCAAATGTTAGTGATTAGTTTACGGGTACACCAATGATTTTAAACTTCTGACAAGCGCCCACCCACCAGGAAGTAAACACTTGTCAATGACGACTACCCAGACTCTGTGTACGAAGCAAAGCGAAGTAGCAGAGTCTGGTTTTACCAGGCTACTTTTTCTTTACCAAAATTATGAAAATAAACCAAAATATGATGCAATTTTAAATGCTACCAGTGTTTTGTTTCAGTTAAGCCATTTTTACCCTCTCTGTGAAGCTCAAATCGTAAATTATACAACTGTAAAATGGGTCATGCGAAAATAGCCAGATTTGGCTTCTGTACAAAGGGGTTAATTTGAAGAGTCAGGTTTGTCAAATCAGGACTGATATAAAAACATATGGGATGGCAGATCTCCAGGAAAAAGTCGGGTTACCACTACAAATATCGCGGCATTTTTTCTGGTTCACAGGAAATTTCTTTGAAGAAATTCTGCTTTTTTCCCCCCATACAGATTTCCCCAATGACTGTATCAGCTTGCAGTATTATGATGACAGACAGGGGGCTGTTTAAAACCAGGCTTGGCATGCCGAATACTCTTTGCTCCACTGGTAAATGGCAAGATTAGATGGTGAGACTGCAGTGGTCTCAGGGTTTCCTCCAGGATTTTTTGAAACTGTGGCAGAGGGCTTCAGCGTCGGGCCAAAACCAGTTTTCATTAATCAGCACATAGGCGATGTAATAATTGAAGTCTATGTGCACGGTGGTTTATCAGTTTCACATGCGTCATGGTAGATTTCACCCATGGAGGTAATAATAGAACTGGAGACAGCGAGGAAGTCCCACCCCTATTACTTTCAATGGGAGATGCTAGGTTAGCTACTTCAGCCCAGGAAGTACGGAATTGACCGACGCCATCTATAAAAATGGCGTTCCATGGGTGCTTATTTCCGGCACCATTTCATAAGACTGCCAATCTGATTACACAGCACAAATGGCCAAGAAAATGTGTCGTCTGTGCGGATTGGCGAATGTGTTCGAGGGATAATGACGAGCAACGCTGTTAATCCGGAACGCGCACGCACTCTACACTCATTGGCTGAACTGCTGCAGTCAGAGCAACAGCTGGACAACCAAACTCCTGCACGAACTGTCATCAAGCTCTAAGTATTAGTTCTTATTTTACAGGCCCTCTTGAAAACATTGAACAGTTGCGTCAGACAAAGAGCAAAATGATGAAGGATTACCGAATACATTTTCTTTTGTTTTCGCTTTATTTGGCAAGAAAAAAAAGCGCACTTTTCAACTGGTGTCTATGGAGCTTTGGCCACAAAATTACATCCTTGGGAAACGCGGAAGCAGGAAGCTAACATGCTAACTGGCTGAAGCAAAGGTACTTCCTCGTTCTCTCTGGTTCTATTATATATCTCTATGATTTCACCACTAGTAACATGGAAATCAATTCTGACTCCGGACTTTCTCACGCTTTTCTTTACTCAGGGGTTGAAAGCAACGGAATTGCATAAAAACGTTTCAAATAGTCGTATTTCATTTAAACAATCTGAACGAACGTGAAACACATACATTGCGTTGATTGAATAATTGCTGACTACGGCACGGGAACATGAATATGCCACTAAGACTCACGCCGAATGTGGGAGAGTTGGAAGCCCTGCAATTAGGTAGAGCAGGATGTGCTCACAGCAAACACAGAAGTTAACATCGTAGTTTATCGTTTTGCAAAGTGAACAAAACATTTTTTCTCTAATCGTTGCACACATTGCATTAAGAAGAAAGCAGCGCGTTTTACTGCCGATGGCTAATTTTTATTCATTGGAAAACGTGGTCATCAAGCAAAATGATTGACAAAAGGTCAAGAATTATTTGCGCTCATTTTAACTTAACAAGGAGAACTGACAACACCCGATTGTCCTTAGGATTTTTGGAGTTTGTGTAAAGTCATTTTACATAGGCATGGCGGCTTTTATTTTGCCGTGGCGGTGCGCCACGATCAATTACATGTAGCGGAAATCCTGGGTCTATTCATTCAGAAACTGTCACTCCAATGGACCAAGAATGACTGACATGAAATGTTTTGCATTACTTTGGCTTACCAGTCCATACAGCGTCTCGTACAACACAGATCCCAGACACCACCAGTCCACTGTCCTGTCGTACGGCTGCTTGTGCAAGACCTCAGGAGCCAAGTACTGCAAAGGAAGAGAACCAGGATGTATCAAGAAGACTGCTGGAGAGCCACAATTACTGTCATGGTCATATATTGAAGCGTGACTGTCAGCGTGACCACACCCAGTCGTATATGAGAACAATTGAAGAGTTTGTTTCCAAAACGCAATATATCCATTTCACTCATTTTGAGTAAATCAGCTTTTTCTATGTTGGCGCCCATCGCATTTTAAAGAAAATGTGCTTCGGGGGGGGGGCGAAGGCAAAACCTCTCAGCCCCGACACACTGAATGAAAGGTGAAGGTGTTTGAGCCACAGTGAAAGGTCATTGTGGTACAAAACCTCGATGAGACAGGCCTACCCATATGCAAAATCAAGTTCCTAACCCAAGCAGTTTGAGAGAAATGGCCTGGACAACGTTTTAAAGGTGCAGGTCACTGAGCCAAAGTCAAAGGTCATTCGGGTACAAAACCTCGATGGGGCACGCCTACCCACCAAGGCAAGTCAGCATATGCATAATCAAGTTCCTAACCCAAGCAGTTAGAGAGAAATGATTCGGACAAAATTTTCCCGCCCGCCCACCCATCTGCAAAGGGGACGACAATACCCCTCTCTGCCCCTTAGTCGGGGTTGAGGGGTATAAACACAAACTTTCACCATGAGAAAATACACCTGGTAGTATGAATGTCCAAAACGGATTTTTGCACCATAAGTAAGAAGCACAGAGCTATCGCTCTATGGTATTATCTCAATTTTTCTAATTTTCTAACTTCTTATAATGTTTTGGGAACGTTTTTCCGTATGATACAGAACGGTTGCGCCAACCGTGCTTTGTAGCAGCAAAGATGGGAACAAGTGTCCGTGGAGACTGGGAAACCAGAAGCGAGAGATACCCGTTCTGTGATTGGGAAACCCATACCAAGTGACCCTTTTTGAACCAATCGCCTATCCGTCATTTTCGCCTTCGGAGCGGCTGTAGATGACGAACATAGCCGCAGGACATGCCATAATGGAAGAAACTTTTGCGAAATGGGACATTCCAAAAGAATTATGTCCCTAGAGTGAAGAATGTAAATGGCAAGCCCATGGCGATGGAAGTAAGTGAACGTTTGACGTCGGGTTAAGAGACTTTAGGACAAAATGCGAGGTGAATCATGGCTTTCAAGAATGCTTCTCTACAGCAGAAATGTGCAAAAATTAACGATTCTCGTTCCCAGAAATTCATTTGCTGTGGACACGCATAGTGTTACTTGGCTGAAGCATCAGTGGGTACTATAGATGAGGTTTAGACAGTGACGTTTGTTTTGGTTTCCAAATTTGGTCAGGTTACGCTATGGAGTCCATGTGCATGGTTTGTTAATGTAGCCAACTAGCAACTACCATATCTGATAGTGATTCTGTGATTCTTTCGAGCCATGTTAGGTTAAGCAGTAATGCAACCTGTAATGCAACAGACAATTTCATAATGCTGACGATTTTGTTTTCATTTTATTCCTACTGTAATTTTAGATAAAAAAGTTTTAATAAAAAAGATGGGGTTTTTTTTTGGTAAATCTGCACTTTGCTTCTTTATTTTCAGGAAAGACTTCTATTTGGCCCATGCAGTTGCATTAAGAGGTTTAAGCTTATATTGGAGAATAGGTTTGGAATGCTTCTCAAAATCTCAGCACGTTTTGTGTAAGAGGTAAACTAAGTTCAAACTTATTATGCACCAGCTTGGGCCCTGTCCCTCAGAATGAATCTATCTTGGAGTAACATGCCCATCACAGCAAAGAAGATCCATGCGAAAAATGCAGTGGACATCCAATCTTTTTATTCTTCCGGTTGCCCCAGCCTTGGAACGAGCCGCAAGGGTCGCAAAAAAAGCTCTCCTTGAATTCTGAGAAAAGCTTTTAGCCACTTGCCTGGAAATTTTAAAAGATAGTGACTGTATACACGGCAACATAGTATTGTTTTTCCCCAGTGGACTACAGCACGCAATACCAGATGTAGCTGCAAATCAGTAGCTGTTCTGCTGAGAACATGATTCCTTCATGCCGCCCAGCACGGGCGTTCACAACACTAGACAATATAAAACATTTAGCCTGATGGTGAAAGATTTTGTAATGGCATGATGTAATCTGCTTAGAAACTTTAACGTGAGAAAAGTTGGCTTGGTAAGCTCACCAGCAAACTAGCTACAAACGGATTCAGAATGTCAGTCGCTTAGCCAAAATGCGCAAAGTTAGCTTGACACTGAAACGCTGATATAACAAATATTAGACTAATAGCTCGATTGTAACCAATATCGCTAGTTTAAGGGTTAGCTGTATCACGTAAAATGATACATTTTAAAGTCTAGCGAGCCTGTTGTCTGACTCATGGCCAACTGAAGTTAGACAGCATACTTGATCCAGTGTTCTTTTTAGCTCAGTGATGGCAAAAAAAAAACATTTGAAAACTACTTACCCTGCTTTACACGTGCAGAACAATTCCTCAATTTTGCCTGGTTTGATCTCAACGTGCAGTTTATTGGGCATTTTGCTTTTCTGCATCGATTGCCAGCACTTAGTGGTTACTCTTGTATCTCCACCTGTTCCGTTAAAAATATTGATGTCATGGATACCTCTTCTGTGAAATAGTCAAGGCCCCTCTGGACGACTTTTCCAGACAAGTTGGACGCATTTTGTAAGAAACCAACCGCAATATTTTCAGGAATACGCCCGAGAGAGTGGTGCTCAAACTTCAGCCATGCTGTTGTCAATGTGAAAATGGGCTGCATTGCATGTGGGCCATAGCAACAGTAACTAAGGGGGGCGGAGCTGGTCGCAGCGAGTCGGAAAGGTCCATTGATAGCACCAGAGGAGAGAAGAGTGGGGAGCGTAAATTAAATTTCACGTCATTCAGTTCCAGAAGTGAACTGAAATTGCACTCGTCCATCAGAGAGAAAAATGCACAGAAATCATTTCTGGTATATTCGCATAAAAAAAACTCAATTCAGTTCATTTCTGGAATTAATGACACTAAAACCAAACTGAACCCCAGACATGAAAAATCCAAACTCAAGCAAAACTCCAATCAAGCGATTTGCTAATAAGTACAGATCTTCGTCAGGGAGATAGAACTTTTGAGTAAAATCAAGTGACTGAGTTCATGGGCAAGGAAACATGGCAGGACTCTTACTGTCTGGACTTTCCACTTCTGATGACCCCTGACCTGTGACCCCCTGATGCTATATTCGCGGCACACAGCTACCCGTTTCCACAACCTACCTCGGGTGTCCCACAGAAAGTGGATGTGGTGCCATTGGGCTCAATGTTCTCCTTGCACAGGCCAAAGTCAGTCAGGACGATGTGGCCCTGGGAATCAAGCAGGATGTTCTCCGGCTTCAGGTCCCTGTAAACAATGTTGAGTGAGTGCAAGTAGCCAAGTGCGCTAGCAATCTCCGCCGCGTAGAAACGGGCCCTCGGTTCCAGGAAGCACCGTTCCCTCTGAAGGTGATAGAACAGCTGAAATGGAATGAGAGAGGGGAAAAGTGGAATTGCCATTTCATTTCTCCAACAAAAATTTATATTTTATTTGTAACCGCAAAATGATTAAATTCACAGTTGCAAAGTCATCTGGACTCGTGCTGCATGATTCAACTATATTCACAAATATATTTGAGGAGGAGAGTGAGTGAGATAAAAACTGAGGATTCAGTAACCAAATCCCTGATTCATCCATCCATCCATTCTCTGTACTGCTTCTTCCTCACTGGGGTCGCAGGGGAGCTGGAGCCCATCCCAGCTGAATGTGGGTGAAAGGCAGGGACTTCCCTGATTCAGGATGATGAATCTACTGCCAAAGTTTTTTTTTAAACCCCGTGAACAATCATAGGAAATGACCTCGTAGTCCATGCAAAAAACAAAAAATTCCTCCCAGACGCACACACTTTGCACTAGTAGACACACAGAATCCAATTCTGCTCTTCCATACATCACTGCCCCCACCCAGCAATATCCTGCAATGAATTTCCCCTTATTTTAACTAAAAGAAGGCCAGCTCAAACGCAGCTCTATAGCAGCTTCTCATGAAAGGATTTCCTCCTGTGCTTTCTTGGTTCTCCATTTTCTCCTCTAACTGCACAGAATGAGCCTCTTTCTGTGTACACGTATGCATGACAGTCCTCCAATTTTCTAAACAACCGTTCATCCAAGTGACTTTACATTGGTGAGTGTCTTACATTTGGGGAGTGTCTCACTGAGGACCTGATGAAGTACTTTTAAATGTTGTTTGGCTGAAAGGTTCTCAAAACAACTGCAACAAGCAATGCAATAGACCACGAAAGCGCCTGTTCAGAATAGACATCTTGAACAAGCACTGCAAGAGTTGCTGGCCAAAATTTTGGGTAGCTGGTAGGTCAGCTGGTTTTGTTACTTGGCAAAATCAACAATATGCCAAGTATGTAACTTAGAATCCCATTACAATATTCGTTTGTCAGCAAGTCCCACACTTAATTGCCTTTCAATTTCACTTTTTCCACTTACACCAGGGGTATTCTATGACAAAATCACCCTGTTTCAGGAAAACTGCCCTAGGGATATACACGATATAGAGGATCTTACAAGTAAGCGTGTCATATGAAAGTTATGAAAAGAGTTGAGTAAATTTTGCGTTTGTTGCAAGCTTTATGTTTGTACTGAGCTGCATCACTCTGATACGCCGTAATGAGTCACAGACATTCACGGGTGAACTTGCTAAAGTTTTTAAATTCACAGACAACACTGACTAGCCAGCTAGCTAACAAACTAATGTTACATAATGGTTATGGAAAGGTACTCCGTGCACGCTGGCTAGCTAGCGCATTTCACAAAAATTGCGGTGGAAAAACGAAGATTGTACTGTGTGTATGCTGTATATAGCGTATATACAGAGCGAGCTGGCGTAACGTCATAGCTTAGGGCCAAAAAAAGAGACTGCTCTAATAAAATGGCATGCCCCATTCAAGGAAGAATAGCCTGTTTGCTCGCACCCTTTGTTCGATATTTGAATTTCATGGGGGTTGAATCACCCAGAAAAGGTTAGGGGTTGAATGCATTTCTATCTGGGAATGATTTAAGAGGCAAATTGTATTGGATGATAATGTCCCTTTAATTAATTTTACAGTTTTTTCTGAACAAGCCCCTCCGACCAACTTGAGACAGCCACTTCTCCTCTAATATGACAAGCACAACTTTAAAATCATGTGTTTAGGGATAACTTTTCTGAAGAGTTCAAATATTTTGTCAAATCAAGCCTATCTTGTATACTTTTCCATCTACAGGCCTCTGAAAATGGCCAAAAATTGAATGCGTCCTTTAAGAATTTTTATAATAAATAATATACAATCCCAATTCCAAAAAAGTTGGGATGCCGTGTAAATTGTGAATAAAAACAGAATGCAATGATTTTTTAATCTCATAAACCCACATTTTATTCACAATAGAACATAAACAACATACCAGATGTTGAAAGTGAGACATTTTACCAAGTCATGACAAATATTAGCTCATTTTGAATTTGATGGCAGCAACACTTCTGAAAAAGTTAGCCCTGCACGCAAGATTTCAAAGTTGTGCTTGCCATATTAGTGGAAAAATGGCTGTCTCAAGTGGGTCCGAGGGACTTGTTCAGAAAACTGTAAAAAAAAAATATATATATATTATTTTAAAGGCCAACGGTTTCAAAATGTTCAAAAATATTGACCCAATACTCAATATTTTACCATTATTTAGGTCAAAAAGCTAGCATGAATTTTTTTCAGGGGGTCTGAGGAGGTGACCTGGAACCCCCGGGGTGATTTGTCATGGAATGATCCACCATCTTATTCAGCTATGTCCTGGCCAGTAGCCTGTAACTTTTGATGTTGCTGGGTCAAAGGTCAAGATCAACCAAAATGCCAAACACACATTTTGGTTCTTTATATTTTTACTCTTTACAAAAGAAACTGCAAACTGATGCCATATTTTTCCTCGAATTGTGGTGGTCCAAATGGCTATGATCTGAGCAAGCGAAGTTTCAAAATATGGCCGCAGTAAGCCAATTAAATTTGTGGTGGGCATGGCCTTTATTAAAGTAATGAGCCATAACTCCTTAATACAATGTCCAGTCATCACCAAACATAAGGTCCGTAATGTATGAGCCATTGGACTCAAGCCTACCACAAATGGTGCAAATCTGTCCATACATAGTGCTATAGCAAACAAATGGTCATAAATCTTAAACCAATCATCCAATTAACTTTAAATTTTGCATGCTGCATTTTAGTCAAAGCTGCTATGGAAATCTATGAGAACAAGGTGATAGCTGAAACAAGATGTCTGCCATCAGCAAATCAATTTTCAGAACCCTCATTCACAATTAAGCAGTAACTTACCAGAATGACACTTTATACACTGCCCTACCAAAAAAAAAAAAAAATAGTGCCACAAGCACTGTAGCTCACAAGGTTTATTTCAGGCTTTAGTGTAATGTAAGCCAACAAGAGGTAGTATTTTTTATGCTTGGGTCCAACATTGGGACGGTGAAGGCACCTTTTTTAATTTGTGTAGAGGGAAAAAAAAAAAACTGCAAGCGGTAACTACTGGGTCCAAGCAACATAAGGTAATCATCAGTTTTGAAGCAGTGAGGACACAAATTGTGTAAGTTTTTCAATTTCCAGTTTATGGCACATAATTGTGCTTGGTACATTTTGCCCTGCAAATTTGATTAGTCACTGCCATGTCTTTGAAATAGCAGCCAGGGCTCGAATTTCACGACGGATGCCCTACCTGTTTGCCGTGCTGCCCACCTGTAAAAGCCCCAGTTCACGGCAGTAAATTGCCGTGCCCTTTCCCCGCATTGCCGTAAGTGCCCCTCGGCCAAAACACCTACCCAAAATAAATAAATCACACAGCATTTCCCGTTTTTACCAGTGGCGGTTCGCCGGCCGTAACAAAGGGAAGCCAAAACCTCGCCCTTCAAAGCTTAATGGCTTAAACATTTCACAGTTTACTTTTCTTGATCAGCAGTTGCTCATACGAATTGGTAGAAGGACAGTCAAATTTATTTTCGAGAGCAAATGACGACGCAAATTATCAATTCGTCTTAATAAATTTGTTTGCGAGGCTTCTTTCGCAAGAAGCCACGACAATCCGTTTTCTACAATCTTAATATAGAAGTAAAGAATGCCATGTTGCACAGCTTATTGCTTAATGAGCCTCACTAATCAATTTGCGAATCTATGCCGTTTCATGAGCTTCTTGAGCACGGAATTTATAAAGACGTAGGCCTATGGTAATTTATGTCGTAATTTATGTGTGAAAGAAAACCCCTCATAATTCCGTGGTGCGATGTATAACAATGCTATCGAAAATTAATTTGACTCAATTGACTGTTCTTCTAACAATTCGTATGAGCAACTGCTGATCAAGAAAAGTAGACTGCGAAAGGTTTAAGTCATAAGCTTTGAAGGGCGAGGTTTTGGCTTCCCTTTGTTAAGGCCAACGACCCGCCACTGGTTTTTACAGCTGTCTTTTTCGCCCTTTTCTTGCGATCGTGAGCGCAGAATTATTCTTGAACAATTTATGTATCTCCTCCATTTTTAACTCCGATCACGATGCCGACAGGTGAAAGGAACGAAAAAAGAAAAGTGTGGCAAATTGACGAAGTTATGGAGGTACTGAAATTCTCTTAGGTTGCGTGTTGTGCGTTGATAAAGCTTGGGAAGTAGCCAGTATCTAGCGCTGTTGTCAGTGTGAGTGTTTGAATGACAGGAGAAAGTCCGAATTTCGCAGGTGGCAGAAGATGGACAAAATGGCTAAATATGATTATTTTTTCAATGACCCGGCGATTGATTGGAATGTCCTTTGCTTGTACTTGCATTATAGCAATGCCCAAATGATGTCCCAGTGCAATACTGAGTCAATTTCAAAGACGGCAAGCGGGGAAAAATACGGGAAACGTTTTCTTTGAGAATGGTTTTGATTTGCGTAGTGAACGCTGATTGGTCACTTTATACGAGGAACATCTGAGACTACGGACCTTTACTTTTTATTAGCTTAAGTGATGACCTAAAGCTCCATGGTGGATTTGCTGCTGTGCCATCTACAGGTGGATTTAAACCAAATTCAGTATGGAGAAGTTGCATGGCCTGTTTATGTGTGATCTCAAGATTGGTGATAATTGGACATAGCATTATGGAGTAACAGCTCTTTATATCAATATAAGCCATGCCCTTAAATTTTGTGTGAATTGATCTCACTGCTTAGGAAGCGATAAAAATGAATAGTTTCACAAACAATTCAAAGTGGCGGAAAGTTTGCAAACACAAAAATGGGTGTGGCTTACATGGATTGATTGGTCTTGATCCACAGAATCTAACAAAAAGAAGAATTTTGTTTCTACAACCCATGGTTTAGAAGTTATTGCCAAAGACATACTGTACCTCTCTTTAGCAATGCCATATGGCCAATAAAAATGCTTCTTTTTCACATCCTTAACATGACTGTAAAATTTCATGATGACAGGAGACAGCTAAAGTGAGTATAAGAGCTACTGAAACTTGATTGGCTGATACTGGCCATGTTTAATTTGTTCTTATAGATTTTAACAGCAACCCTGACCAACATAACGAGGGCTGACTGCAATAAACAGTTATGTCCAATATATAACATCTGGACATAACTGTTTATTGTAGGGATGCACCGATACCACTTTTTTAAAGACCGATACGAGTACGAGTATTTTATTTTGTGTACTTGCCGATACCGAGTACCGATACCGATATTTTTGAAATGTTTTCCAGGAAAATACAATGACAATTTCAGAGTACAGGTTTTATTTTCTTTTTATAACAAGCCTAAAAGAGGCCAATATCAAACGATCCACACATGGCTATTTCCAAAAAAAAAAAAAGAGTAGGCCTAACTGCTAAAAATCTTTCTGTATTTAGGCCCGACAAAAAGCCTTTGAACTAGCACTGCCATCAAATGAGGCAAAACATTACTGAAGCTTGACAAATGAAAAGTAAACTCGCTGCATAGGCAAGGTAACACACCCAACTTCATAAAAAGTCAGTATAACTATTAATTGGCACAGATAGTTTCTACACACATTCATAGGCATTCTCAATCCAACTAAAGTCAATAATAGCTTTCCAAGCAAACAAGGCATCACTTAAAGTGTGTGGTATCGCCATATTTCAATTACGCAAATGACAAATGAAAAAGATTTAACTTAACCACAACTAAAATGTTATTTGTAGTAAAATAAGAAGATTCGCAATTCTGAGTCTTTGTGTGTGTGATTGTGGGTGTGTGCTTGTGCGAGCTCGGCTTGCTTGTAAATATTCAATAACTGATCCGGGTTTACCATCTAGTGATAGAATATTGTAATTGCGTGCATAAATTTGCAGCTCCATGTCCGCTGGCAGAAACATCTGCACAAAACGCTTAAGATACCCTGCCGAACACTGTTGTTCTTCTTGAACACGCCGCATCCAGATAATCCTTAAATGATGAATTATATACATATTTTAATTTGTAACGTGTAGTGAAGTGGCCAGTGTCAAAGTAACGAAGAAAAAGTATACTTTTTATCTTTTAAATGTAGTAGAGTAGAAGTCCCGGTAAAAAAAAAAAAAAAAAAAACTCAAGTAAAGTACAAATCCTCAAAAAAAATACTTAAGTACTGTAACGAAGTTGCCTACATGTACTTCTTTACTATACACCTCTTGTGTGTATGCGCGTATGCCTGCATGTGATGTGATGACTATAAAGCTCTCTTTCTCGTATTTTTTCTAACTCGCTGTCTCCCCCTAGACATAGAAGTCAGATAGTACAACATACTGTAGCCTATGCGACCATGAGCAGGCAGTTACCTTGCGTCTTCCATTAAGTGGCATCGGTGCGTGGTATCGGCAAATGTGGACGAGTACGAGTACGAGCATATTAACGAGGTATCGGGCAGATACCCAATACTGGTATTGGTGCAACACTAATTTATTGCAGTCAGCCCTCAATAAAGCAGGCAAAATTTCAAGTTGATCAGACAAATGGTTTAGGAGTTATGACCATTTGGTTGCTATAGTGCCACCTATGGAT
Source organism: Gymnothorax javanicus (assembly GCA_029692085.1). Taxonomy (NCBI): domain Eukaryota; kingdom Metazoa; phylum Chordata; class Actinopteri; order Anguilliformes; family Muraenidae; genus Gymnothorax; species Gymnothorax javanicus. The sequence continues at coordinate 90,579,124 of CM056198.1, forward strand.
GCATTTACACCAATTGAACAATTTATAATCTGTCCATCCATACATACCCCCCTACCTAATTTCACCTTGATCCCTTCAGTGGTTTGGCAGATCACCAAAGTTAACGCAAACACTGACTGATGCCAAAGATTTGATTGGCTGATGTTGACCATGTTGCCTCATTTATCAGTTTGTTCCTTGAAATTTTCATAGGAACCCTGACTAACATGAAGCATGCAAAATATCAAGTTGATTGGACAAATGCTTTTCGAGTTATGACCATTTGTTTGCTACAGTGCCACCTATGGACAGATTTACACCAAATTCGGTGTGTTTCAGTGACCTGGCCTGTGGATAGCAGAAATCAAGTTTGGTGAGGATTGGTCACTACATTCAGGATATACAGCTCATTATATCCATAGAGGCCATGCCCTAAAAATTCATTGGCTTGCTTTGGCTACGTCCTTTCACTTAGCAAAATTCTTTAACCTGGGATTTAACATCTTGGTCTGACGATGCCCTCTACCAATTTTTGCACAAACTGATCGCACCGTCTAGGAGTAGATATAAATTAAAATTTTTACAAACAATTCAAAGTGGCGGCAATTTGCATATACCCAAGTGGGTTGGGCACATATAGTTTGATTCTTCTTGATCCACGGAATCTAACAAAAAAAAAAGAATTTTGTTTCTACGACTTACGGTTTAGAAGATATAGCCTGAAACGCGTTATTCATTTCTATAGCGCCACCTATGGACAGATTTGCACCAATCGAAGAATTTGTAATCAGTGCATCCATATGTACCTTCCCACCAATATTCACATTGATCTCTTCATTGGTTTGGCAGAAGAAGATCAAAGTTAACACAGACACTAACACTGGACACCGACACCACCGAGTGATCACAAAAGCTCCCTTTGGTCCATTGGACTAAGTGACCGAATAAAAACTGCATATTAATATTTTTCTAGACTGCTTTTAGCTTTGATCGTAATGCAAATTCATCTAGGCATTAATTTGGCAATATTATGCAATGTTATAACATTTATTTCTGACCAGAGTTGCATTAATTTTTGGCCAAGATCTTGTAATCAGCAAAAGAGGTCTTTGAAAACATGGCCACGATTAGATAATCAGGTAACAGCTGCTATTGGCACAGCAATAACCAGTCAACATGAATTTTTCAGGGAAAGGTATAACATACAATTACACGCCAAAAATTCATCTGAAGGGGCTGCCGGGTTAGCTCACTCGGTTAAGGCGCCGCATTTGCGGAGCAGTAGTGACTACCACGGCGCGGGTTCGAGCCCCAGTCATACCAACCGGCAGTAGTCGGCAGCTTTTTCAGGGCAGTACACGAATTGGCTAAAGCACTGCAGGTATGCAAATTGGGAAGGGACTGCCGGAGAGGGATATTAAAAATGGTTGCCTTGTTCGTTGCTCAAGCGCCTCTTGTTGGCCAGCCGGGCGCTCATCAGTGAGATTCTTAAGCTTGCTCATGTTCGGGTATCCTCCGCCCTCCTTCTCAACTTGCGAAAGTTTCGACCAATGAGTGTTAAGATGCAGGGGCTGACAGACGCGTGTTTAAGAGGAGAGCCGCAAACTGTCTCTCTCTCCTGAGCTGGAAACATGGGGTCACATAAAAGTAGTGCTGAAACGGTTAGTGATTTTTAGTATTCGAATAACTGTTTGCTATATTCAAATAGTATTTGGTTAACCAGCGAAATTTCCGAGTCACTGATTTGAAGTTTACACTGCGCTTTCTTACGGTCATCGACCAGATTAAACTGTTTCCACACGTCGGATCGCTGCTTGTCCATTGTGAAGACTGACAAAAAATTAGCGCAGAGCAGACGACAAGCTATTGCACGCTGTAGCGTACCAGTCCAGCTACATATTTCATGATGAAAAAAAAAAAAAATCCTTCCCACTTTGTGTTTTGATTTTTCTGTTTCGGTAAAACGCTACATTATAGTGATAATAATAATAGTAATAATAATAATTATTATAATGAAATTAATATTGAAACGGGGTATTTTTTTTCTCTCTCTCTCTAATGAGCTGACGCGAACCTATAAGTAGATGACAGGTCGGGGAAAGATGGGCTGCTCTGTGTTCCGGGAAGTGCGTAGTGCGGGGTGTGAGTGAGAAGAGCAATTTTTTAGTTTTATTTAATTTATTAAAATTAATTAATTAATTAATTAAGATTTTTTAACACTTAAAAGACTCCGTTATTTGGTTCCTGAAGAAGAAATCCTTCTGCCTTGGGGAAACAGAACCGGTATATCCTTCACGGTTTGGAGAGTATAATTTTCAGCGGACTGAGTGAATGAGGATTGTGATAAGGTCTTTAGAAGCCCAAGACTTAATTTTAAAACAAGCTTTTTGCACTTGCTTGTTTTGCTTGTTTCTGGTTATTCCCGCTGTAGAGTGGATTAAGAAATTCTTCAGTTGGCAGTTGAAGGCTGCCTGGCGCCCGAACAAACTTTTTCTTGAGTTTCCCCGTTTTATCTGCACTACAGCGCACTGCTCATCACGTGCTTAAAATAGGTTAGGGGCCGTATCGAATATTTGAATAGTAATTTACTATCCGAATACCCAGAATCAATTGAACGGATACGGTTAACCGGTTAACCGTTTCAGCACTACATAAAAGCAAGCCTTGTACAAAGTTCTCGAATTGGGCATTCCAGATGCGGGTGGGATTGGAGATGCCAAATAACAAAAAAAAAAAAAAATTCATGCAATGTGTGTCTTCACTGCTTCAAAATTGATGATTGCCACATGTTGCTTGGACCCCATAATTACCACCTGCGGTAATATTTCTGCTTGTTTCTGGTGCATAGAGTAGGGGTGTTATTTATTTTGGTCACCCACTGACCATAATTTGCTAAAAACTCCTGGGGCCCAGAGTAGTTCTCCTGATGATTTTCTGGACCCTGTTATGCATCCACCAGGTCATACTGTAAACTTTCCCTGTAGGGGGAATTTGGTTGTTGCCCTCCAACAGCATTTGTCTAGTCTGAGAACAAATATCTAGATTTTGCCAAGCTGCCGCTCTCCAAGCAAATTCATTTGTTTGTCTGTCTGTCAGTGGACAACCTGCCACTCACAATTAGAACCAAACAATAAACTTCAAGAACAAAGGTCATACCCAGTTGACATGTTTTTTTGTGAATCTAAGTCAAGGTTCATGAGAGTAATAGGCCAAAGTGAGTCGCTTGGAAAAGTGAAATTTAAACCAGCTATCGGTCTCCCACAGAGTCTTTTTGTTTATTCACAAATTGATATATTGATAATATATTTGATATAAAAAATTATTTATTTACCTCTCCTCCATTAATATAGTCCAGGACAAAATAGAGCTTGTCTGTAGTCTGGAATGAGTAGTGTAGTCCAACCAGAAAAGGGTGCTTCACATTCTTCAGAAGCACATTCCTCTCTGACATGATGTGTTTCTCCTATAAAAATAAGGTATCACATGAGCTACACATTCCCAGGAAAGCAAGACTTGAAAACCAATATTATTTTACTGCCCTCCAATTTCAGACACGTTGACCCCGTTCTAATATAGGGCACTGGAGGCCCCAGAAGCTCCCGCCGTTAAGATAAACAAAATGTCAAAGTTTTTGTTGATGGATGCACGCATGGACGGACGGACGCACAGATGGAGCCCGATACCTCAGCTCCCGTGCCAGTTGGATGGCGGGAGCTGATTAGGAGCCTGTAACTGAAAATGTTGATAAGATAAAGCAAATTGTTGAAGTTTTTGGTGAGATTTTTAGGCCAGTGACCTTGAAAAAATAGGCCATGGTCACTTTTAGGCACGTCATTTGTAGGACTTTATGAGATGCATGTCCAGTAAAAATTAGGAGGCTGTAACTGAAATAGTTGATGAGATAAAGCAAAATGTTGAAATTTTTGGTGATAGGTTTAGGCCAGTGACCTTGAAAAAAAAGGCCAAGGTCACCTTTAGGCTTGTCATTTGTAGGCCTTTATGAGATGCATGTCCAGTAAAAATTAGGAGGCTGTAACTGAAATAGTTGATGAGAAAAAGGAAAATGTCAAAGTTTTTGGTGTTATTTCTAGGCCAGTGACCTTGAAAAAAATAGGCCAAGGTCACCTTTAGGCACGTCATTTGTAGGTCTTTATGAGATGCATGTCCAGTAAAAATTAGGAGGCTGTAACTGAAATAGTTGATGAGAAAAAGGAAAATGTCAAAGTTTTTGGTGTTATTTCTAGGCCAGTGACCTTGAAAAAATAGGCCAAGGTCACCTTTTGGCATGTCATTTGTAGGTCTTTATGAGATGCATGTCCAGTAAAAATTAGGAGCCTGTAACTGAAATAGTTGATGAGATAAAGCAAAATGTGTTGACAAACGCACGCACGCACGCACGCACACACGGACGGAACCGGATACCATAGCTCCCGCAACGCGAGTGGCGGGAGCTAAAAATCATAGGCTGCCTTACAGTGGCCTTCAGAATATGGCTGAAAACCTGTTTTCTACCCATTAACACCTGCTGCTGACTACATTTCATACTAGGGCTGTCGCGATAGATTTATTGCACTTAAAATAATCGCGATTAAAGTAACTGCCACTATGAGGCAGATAGACGTGCTTGCTTATTACCTTTTCAATGACACATGCCTAATGCGGTCATTTGAAATGCTTCTGGGAAGAAAACTGTGATTTGAAGTCCGCTAATTACCAGCGAGGTTGGACAGCCTCCATTGCCTGGGCATAATTAGCTGACCTTAAAGGGATAGTTCACTTTTTTTGAAGTGGGGTTGTATGAGCTACAAATTGCCACTACTTACATTAGATGCAGTAGAAAGCTCTCTGATCTCCTCCAGGTAGCCGCACCAGGGCATAGCGCTGGGTGGAAATTTAGGCGATACACTGTTGTGAACGCAAACACAGAAACAGCGTATTTTCGCGGCCTAAAAGAGGTCCTACCTGAAAATAATACACCATTTCAATTGTACGCTATATTTAAAAAAATTACAGCACTTTAGCTGCTCGGAAAAAAAACACAGTTGCTCTTGAACTAACCAACTGACGTATTCCTCCGCGAGGCGCATCGTAGTTCACTACGCGCTGTAGCGATCAGCTGTTTGGGTCAGACTCTGAGCGGTTTGCGGCAGAGCTAGATTTTCAATGGCATAGAATCACGTCTCAAAAAAAAAAAAAAAAAAAAAAAATTTACAATAACCAGCACAGCAGACACGCAGTATGTGGCTGCGCAGAGCCTATGCGATATCAATTTGTGCTGCAATGTTACATTAGACTTTTTCAAAGGTGTTTCACTATTTTACCTGATGCTTGGGTACAGCAGTGCTCTTAAGCATGCACTGTTGAGATTTCCCTGAATGTAGCCTAACGAAATCCTCTTTGGAAAAATGAATACTGCAAACACGGAGTTCTTTTAGGGATACGGGTGGCGTATCAATATCCGTGTTGAGGCTACTAGCCACGGCTACAAGTCCAATATTCCGCAGAGGAATGCGGTGGGAGCTGTAAGTGCACCAGGATACAGCTTTGCTTTCACGTCCAAGAAAGCGACACACAAGGCCCATTTTCGAAATATTTGCACAAGTTAAACGGCCGTCCGACCTCGCAACCGCAGTTAAGCCGCTTGCACACTGGACGCGAAATGAATTTTTCGCACACAGATTACATTCAAAGTCAATGCGAAGACGTGAATACATGCGTTTGTGCAAGCAGCTTTACTGTGACCCAAACAGCTGATCGCTACAGCTCGCAGTGAACTACGATGCGCCTCGCGCAGGAATATGTCAGTTGATTAGTTCAAGAGCAACCGTGTTTTTTTCCGAGCAGCTAAAGTGCTGTAATTTTTTTAAATATAGCGTACAATTGAAATGGTGTATTATTTTCAGGTAGGACCTCTTTTAGGCGCGAAAATACGCTGTTTCTGTGTTTTGCGTTCACAACAGTGTATCGCCTAAATTTCCACCCAGCACTATGCCCTGGTGCGGCTACCTGGAGGAGATCAGAGAGCTTTCTACTGCATCTAATGTAAGTAGTGGCAATTTGTAGCTCATACAACCCCACTTCAAAAAAAGTGAACTATCCCTTTAAGTCAATTCCCGTGTACTTTGCCTAACTTGCAATAAAGCCATTTATTCAGCCAACTGACCAATCAAAACAAAAATGTGGCCTATAATGATAAAGAAGAGATAATGAGAAGCAGATAGACCTAACCAGGCTGCCGTGTTAATAATCTGAATAAACAGCAGACCTCTGAATTCCATCGGCCGTAGAATTTGTACATATCTTTAAAAACATTTCTTAAAAATAAAATCATTTTTAGATGGTCCTGGTTTTTAAGCATTTCAAAACATAGCCTACGCGAAGTGGAAAATATTTTGTGAAGCATATCGAACATGTCAAAGTGAGAGAAATTATTTTCGCATTGCACGCAATAGATACATTCAGCGAAGACTTTGCAAACACGTTCAGGCAAACGCAAATTTGTGGCATTTTTAAATTTGATTAAAATTAATTTGAAAAAGTAATTCATAGCTCTTGATTTTGGTTACTTTTGAGCGATTAAATAGCCAACAGTGAAGGTTGAAAAAATTCTGTTTAAGCGTAGCCTATCAAACGGGACATGTTAATTGTTCGCAGGCAGCGCGGCCAAACGTAAAACTAGAAATAGGCTAATCTAGCAAACATATTCAGGCAAATTACGTGCTGAACAACGCAAAGTTAAGGTCTGCAAAGTCATCATCCTCTACCCGACAACTGCTCACACCCCCTTCCCAATTTCTTTGCTCACTTTGCAATCAAACAGTTAATTTGCTCAATTAGGCTAACGATTGAAATTGGTAGACAGTCTGATTTATTTAGATATCATTTTTGTTTGCCACATTTTGAAATTTAAATAACCATGAAACACTACAGATTTGCCTCGATATTTGCTAGATTATTTCTAATTTTGCATTCCACCGCACTGCGTGCGAATACGTAAACAATTTACTTGTGTTCCATATGCTTAAACAAAATGTTTTCCAACTTCACTGTTGGTTATTTAGACGCTCAAAAGTAGGCTAAATAAAATCAAGTGCTTTGAGCTACTTTATTTTAAATTTCTCTCGTTCAATTATCTAATAAAAAAATGCCACAAATTTGCGGCAAAGATTCACCTGAACGTGCATTGCCAAATCTTCTGTGCATTTGACTATTGCATGCAATGCAAACATATTCCCTCTCGCATTCACGTTCGATATGCTTCACAATGTTTCCACTTCATGTAAGCTATATTTTTAAGCGCTTAAAACCAGGGCCATCTAAGAATTATTTCATTTTTTAAGAAATATCTTTAATAATACATTCAAAATTCCTCGATGAGAGGTGGAATTCAGAGGTCTGCTATTTATTCAGATTATTGACATTCTTTCAATCTAACACGGCAGCCTGGTTAGGTCTGTCTGCTTTTCATTATCTCTTCTTTATCATTATAGGTCACATTTTGGTTTTGATTGGTAAGTTGACTGAATAAATGGCTTTATTGCAAGTTAGGCAAAGTACACGGGAATTGATTTAAGGTAAGCCAATTATGCCCAGGCGATGGAGGCTGTCCAACCTCGCTGGTAATTAGCGGACTTCAAATCACAGTTTTCTTCCCGGAAGCATTTCAAATGACCGCATTAGGCATGTGTCATTGAAAAGGTAATAAGCAAGCACGTCTGTCTGCCTCATAGTGGCAGTTACTTTTATCGCGCTTAAAATAATCGCGATTAATCTATCGCAACTGCCCTATTTCATACCACCACCCCCAACAGCCCTGAGCACCTACGCAGCATGTGCAGCTGGAACTTTCAGCTCAGAAATTGAGGCCACTTATATCCTGCCCATTTACCTCTTTCTTCTTCAAAATTGCCTTCTTCTGCAGGACTTTGACAGCGTAGAACTTGTCGTCGCTTCGGTGTCTGGCCAGAAGCACTTTTCCAAAGCTGCCCTTCCCAATGACTTTGAGAAAGTTGAAATCTGAGGGTTTAGCAGTGGGATTCGAGGAGGGGCCCAGGTTAATCTGCTGAGAGGGGCTGGGCTGGAATTGAAGAAGAACAGGTGAGAAATGGTTGGACCAGGTAAGTCATCGCATGCACGTGACACAGTAAACACCCCTCAATGACGATTCACAAAGTTGGAGCCATGGCACTCAAAGCATCAATTCAGGCAGGTCCAAGTGTGTGCTTATTACATGCGATGCTGTGAAGAAGTATTTGCCCCCAGCTGATTTCTGCCATTTTTGCAAATTTGAGACTCTGAAATTTTTCAGATCATCAAACTAACTCTGATATTAAACAAAGATACCCCAAGTAAACACAAATGCAGTTCTTAAAAGGCGTTGTCTCTAAGGATCAAGCAAGGTCGGGAATCGACCAAAAAATTCAAATTGTGAAACTTTTCCAGAATAAAGCCCATCATATGCCTGTTTAATCGACCTGGTTTATTTGGTTCAAAAATCAGAATTCTTCACCATAAATGATGTCTTACCTTGGCTGATTTGCTAACAAAGTTGTGTTCAAGGGCATAAAAAATGCAGTGTATAATTTACTCCGAAGTCTCTTTGTAACTTTGAAATGATTGCTGACAGTCGTCAGGTATTCTCCAATCAAGGAGGACTTTCTTTTGGGGAGTAGGAAAGCGTGTTTGATACACACGACTTGTACACTCTTCCTTGCCATTGGCAAACGGTGTTGTTGCTATGGATTCTGGGACTTCCACTTGATTCCCTGGTCCCTGACTGTCCGATAAAGATGTCAATTATCAAAATTGACCAACTGACTCCCATAATATCTCCCTGCATACCTTATAGCGTTGAACCAATGCTGAACTCCAAATATGCACTCATGGGCGGTGCGCTCAGAAGAGTTCCGTTTTAGTTGATTTCATTGGTATTAACTATTTCACTGCCAGATATAATGACAGTCAGAAAAATAAAACTTCCAGCAGTGCTCCAGTAAGAGTAAAAAATTTCTTTCCATTATATGGTTTCCTTTGAATGGGAAGCTGTATAGATGTCTGGTTGATTTTTTTTAAAAAAAACAAAGCCAAAACAGTTGTGTTTAGAGGGAATGGTAATGCTTATAAACAATGCAAGTGAAATGAAAAGAGTTTTACTGTTTGGTACCTGGAAATTTCAAATGGCACAGATGGTACCGCCAATGTGCCCAGACAGAGAATTTGCTGATGGCGCCCATACGTGCCACTACTAAAACCCTTCTAACTTCACCCTACTTCAGTTTATTAGCATCAGTCTTTGCACAGATAATGTCTAGATGTTGTGCTATTGTTTCATAGAGGGTTTGGGTGGCAACTATCATTTTAATTGGATATTCACTCTAAAAATGCACAATTTTGTCATGCAAGAATAAAATTTTCCATTTCTGCAGTGCTCCATCTCCATTTACTATGTCCCGATAACACATACTGATGTTATGTTACTCTATCCCTGCAACATATATACCTGACCTTACCTCTACAGAATCCCAGAGGTGTTACCTCGACGACGACACCAAGATTATTCATATGGACCTTGTAGTCGCAGAGATATACTCAATTCATTTTGGGCATGTCATTTTTGAGTATTTTCTGAGCCAGAGGCCCAGGTCTTAAGAAGTACAACAAATAAGCCAAAATAAAAGAAACCAGGACTTTTTCACAGCACTGTACATCTCATTACCACATTCTTTTTTAGAAGATAATTTTTTAATGAGTTTTTCTCCTTTATTAGACAGTATAGCAGAGAGAGACAGGAAAGATGAGGAGAAGAGAGGGGATGACATGCAAGAAAGGCTGATTTCAAACCCAGGTCACTGCGGGAAGACCTCAGCCGTAAATATGGTGTGTGCAGTTTAACCAGAGAGCCACTAGGGCACTCCCTCATCACCGCATTTAACACATTTGTGGCAGGCTAATCTGAATATTCACTCTGACGCTGAATATCTACGGTGTTACTCTGCTCTTTCATTTGTTGCTATCCAGGTTCTTTGGTGTTTATAATTACAAGGCTAAGTAGTTCAGACAAAAGTGTTTGTTAGAACAATAAATCTGTGTACTTACAGGAGGGGAAGGATTTTCATTTATCACTTCTGCTTCTTGGGGAAGGTCCATATTTAGAAAAGACTGTACCTCTGGACTAAGAACAGAAAACACAAAGAAATGATTCTAGAATTCAGCCCATAGCCCAAGGAGGTTAGTGGTCAGTGGCTCAAACCCTAAGGCAGACAACAAGATCAGTGTAGCCGTAGGGCCCTTGAGCAAGGTTCTGAATTCCACATTGCTCAACGGTGTTTAGCTCCAGCGTATCATAGTCAACTGTAAATTGCTTTGGATAAATATATCAGCAAAACAGTACTGCTGAATTAATACAATACTATTATGAATGTACAGTGCAATACAGAAATAGCGTAGAAAACATTTACATTTTCAGTATACTGGTAAACTATGCTTGCAGTGTAATTGTATAATTGTAAGTGTGCAGCATGCATTCATTTTATATCAAGTCAGTGTCTACAATTATGTAACAGCGCAGCCGCTACACAAAAGGTGGACTGTTGATTTGCTTGGCTCACTAACTGAAAACATTCCCCAAATGTTGCTACCAAAGCAGTGACAATTTCATAACCAAACATTGCAATGACAAAGATAGAACACTAAGTAAGCTGGGAATTAGATTTTTTTTTTTTCACTTTCACACATCTAAAAGTAAATCACAAATTCAATAAAACAAAAGTCACTTACTGCTTGCAGCTGTATGAGTTTGTAGCCAGCTTCTGAATGAAATCATTTAGTCCCATTCTCCTCTGTTTCATAAATGCTGAAAACAGACACAGAAGTGTTGAAATAAAAGCAAAAAACAAAGTGCACACACAACCTCATTTGTGCTTTCCCTTTAACTTTGCTATTGTGCGGGATGAGAGTAAGTTTCCAGAAAGGATAGTGACCACTCTTCTCATTTCTGAGTAGGTCAAAGCTGGTAGGTCTGACTCAGACCTCCTGATTGTAATTGCTGTTTCTAAGGCGCTGTTGAATCCTATACAAGGGCACCAACTGTTTCACCAACTGCTTACATCATATGGCAGATCGGTTCACCCAACTTACACGAAGCAGGGGCCAAAGACTCCGCGCATTCATGAGATCTTGTGGTTCCCGGGGCGGGTCCTAACGGCTTGCCATACAAATATGCGGTCCATTGACATTCCTCATTCATTTCAAAGACCGTATTTGGCTGTGGATGGGCTGACGCACCAATATACTAATCTCCAACGAAGTGGAAGGTTTTCACCGTTCGTGAAATTAAACTTACCACCGCAATTATTCCGAACAGTGCTGGCAAAATTCCATGCGCTACTGGTTGGCTGGCGTCACACAGTGGCCTACAAAACTAGCGCATTCAGCATTTACTAGTCAAGCGTCACATAGGCTACAATTACGACAATTCGCTCAAGTCAACGCGCCAATTACACATGCACATTTGTGTGATCATATTCAAACAGGAACCTCAGCACTGCACTTGTCAGACTGCACCTCTCTTGTTGAAACTGAAAAATGAAAATGGTCTCTCCTGGACTAAATGCGCTTTAATGACTGGCAACCATTTTTCCAGTTCACCCAAAAGGGTCTGTTTATAAACTTAGTTTGCATAAATAGAGGGTCTCCAATAAGTGAGCCTGAGATCAAATTTATGAAATGAGAGAAGTAATTTTCATTTATTTCAAGCCTTTGGCGAAGAATAAATACAAATTACAACTCGAGTTTCAAAATTAGATATCTCAGGCTAAAGAATTTGAGATCCTATTCATCCCATAAATGTCAAGGTTGTGTTAATTGGAAAATGAAAAAATAGCATTAACGTTAGCTTCCACTTGGCAGTCTTTTCAGGGTAATGGGATGAATAATTCGCTAGCTAGCACGCTAACGCTTTTCACCATTAGATAAATAAGATCAAGCATCTACGATAACAGTTACATATGCACCTAATTACTTTACTAGCCAAAAGCATTAGCATGCCAACAAACAAATTATTCATCCCATTGACTCGAATCAACTGTCAACTAGCAGCACACGCCAGCCATGGAATTGGTGAAGTTCCCTCTACGACAGCTCTCAAACCTCTCCTGGAGGACCACCTGTCCTGCCTGTTTCAGATATTTCCCTGCTCCAGCACAGGTGATTCAAATGATCAGGACGTTATTGATCGGCTTTAGGGAGTTAATAACGTGCTGAACATTTTAATCACCTGTGCAGAAGCAGTGACAGATCTAAAACATGCAGGACAGGTGGTCCTCCAGGACAAGTTTAAGAACCACTGCTCTACAAACATATTTTCGTGGACGTTCGTCAATGAGCGAATCTGACAAATCGCGACGCGAGAATAAACCTATGTCTCATTAGTTGTATCACACCAATTTTCAATTATTTATGGGATAAACTTAGTTAGGAGAGTGGCATTTAGGAAGCTCGCAAAAACGCAAGCCACACCGATTCAACTAACTTCACACTAGGTATTCAGTTTGGCTAAATATTAACAGCGTGAAGGAACGCGGAAAGTTTTTTTCCCCATGCTATCAAGCAATGAAATTTTCGCTAAAGTGATACCTAGGTTACCTGGGGTAATATGAAAAATATGCCATGAGCTGGGCTATGGGAAAAGTACTAAAGTAATGTGATAAACAATGAACACACACAGATAATTGATTTTAAATGCTGCTGCATCCAGCATGTAAACTTGATTCTTCCTATTACATCCTAATAGCAAGAAGTTACAAGTTGTTCAATATTTAGATTAAAATAAAAAATATAATCTTGTTCCGACTGCTAAAATTAAGACAAAGGTTCAATATTTGGATAAAAATGAAAATATAGCATAATCTTGTTCCGACTTCTCAAATCCAAGGGCGGTGTATGACGCACATCATCAGAATAACAATCGAGTTTACTGGAGGCGTTTACATAATATCTGGTGACAGGAAGGAACTTTCATGAATGGAAAAGTACAAGTTCTAGCGCACGAATAAGGCTGCGCGATGAAAAGCCAAGCTCTTACTATGAGGCAAGAGAGCTCCAGGCTCTTATTTTTAATTAGGAATAAAGTGCAACGCGGGGAAGAACGCAGATCTTTTTCAACTGGACGGTAGCCTACATTGATTAAAATACAATACAAGGACAAACGAGTTCCGAAATTATCGTTCATTAATAATACAAGGTGAAATCATAAATTATCTGGCAGATCAACTTCGATAGCTCAAGTTCCTGTTGCAAAAGGAAAATGACAACCAGTCGGGCTGCAGGGTTAATTCACTTAAAAACTGCGCTGCTCAACAGGCTATAGCAACAGGCCGATTCAACAATGCAAAAAAGTAGGCTAATCGTATGCAGCAACATTACGTAAAGTGATGCGGTGAATTTAAGAGCTACACAATCAAGTTAAAACTTCGGCAAACAAGGCCTCTCGAAAACGTTAACGGTCAAACTTGAGAAATGATTACGCCTACAAAGTCAATTTATTTAGATAGGTTAGCTAGCCCACCTTAGAACGGCATAGGCAATGGCAACAAAAGTAACTATTTATTCTTGTAGTGGTCCTCATGTCGATTTCATTTCCTCGTATCAACGGAGACCCTTACTGGTCAAATTTTCCAAACAATCAAATAAAATCCTGCCTCTCAGTGGCGACATACAGGCTGCCGCCCTGACCCGTCAAGGATTATTTGCCTGGATAAAGAAAAATGTAATCAAAAATCCCGGAAGCGCAAGTAAAGTGAACCAGGTGTTGCATTAATATAACTTGTCCATTTGTACCCCGAAGAACCATGCCCAGACCAGCCAATGTGCCGCGAGCCCACAACGTGACAAATATACGTTTTCTCACCGAAACCTTTAAGGTGATCAACAACAATAATCAGCAATATCACTTTTTCCAAGGGGAAATTTCATCCCCGACCAGAACTCACAAGTCAACGGAGATGCTTTGTCTTTCATCTGGCCTCAAAAAACCGCAGTAGCCCGGTCGGTCACTTCCTTCGGAAACTTGGAAAGGAATTCAGTCAAGTTTCAATTTGTCTCCCTACCAAGCAACGGATATCTTGGGGCGGAAACAATGCTCCGCCTCCGCCCCCTTAGTTCGATCGTGAATGCCTGTCCTTGGCAAAACCCAAGTCTGCCAACCATGACAGTTGCCTCCTGAATCAGAGTAAAGAGAGTAAAGGAGCAAGTGGCACGTTCACATTACAAGCTTCATTGTTCAATTTCGAATAATACTTGCCTGTCTGGACGGTTCAAATTCATGATCACGAGTAGGCTAACTGTACGCACAGGTCAACTGATTACAATACCAGCTTCGCTATCCCGGCTGGTAAATATGATGTTCAGAATAGAGGTTACACTGTCATCTCGAATCTGAGCGCATTTGTCCTCCGACAAGCCTCGCATGCGCACATTGATACATTTTTTTTTCTCAAGTTAGCTGCGCCCCCAACAACAAATATCATCATACTGTTCACCAGCGAAGCTGGTATTGTATTCATTTGATCTGTGTGTCATCAGGTCCAAATCACAGCGAAATTTAGGGGTGGCAAATTTGAAGCTTCGAAACGTTTCAAAACATTCAAACCCTTGTTTCGAAATGTTTTGAAACATTTCAAAACTAGCTCGCTCAACATTGGCATCCACTGGCAGAAGTTGTCATTGCAGCCATTAATTATTGTACGCATTGATGCGCTGAAGCCCCCCTTTTCACAAATACAAAAATATTAATACTTATGACACCGGCACAATCAGTTAATTATTTAGTTTTTGTACGATATGACTATTTCTTATTGTATGGCACCGTTTGTTTATTCTGCCATTAAATGCTTTCATTCACTCATGCATTGAAAATGATTGTGTCAAGTCAGCCTTTTATATATAAATGGAATTGACAATTACAGTTATTCTGATTCTACCTGGTTGGCATTACACTCCATTGTGATTGTACACATCACTAAAATGCGGTATAAAGATTAAGATTCAGAAACATTTTGCTCGAAGATTTTTATTCAGAATTAATATTTACTGCTCTTTTTTTTATTTAGCTGGCTTCTCTACTTCTCTATCATCTGAAATCAAATTACGAGTTTATTAAAAAAAAAACTAAAACAAATAACAAACATGCTTTAACTCATTGACACATTGGAAAGAGTAACTGGCAGGCTTTAGAAAATCTATCTATCAAGCGCGGGAAGAATGAGTATTGAACGCGTCAACATTTTTCTTAGTAAATATACAACCCCAATTCCAAAATAGTTGAGACAAAGTGTAAATTGTGAATAAAATCAAAATGCAATGACTTTAAAATCACAACAGCCAGTATTTTATTCACAATAGAACAGAGATAACATTGCAAATGTTGAAACTGGGAAATTTTACAATTTTATCCACAAAATGAGCTCATTTCAAATTTGATGGCTGCTACAGGTCTCAAAAAGTTGGGACAGGGCCTGTTTACCATGGTGTAGCATCCCTCTTCTTTTTAACACAGAGTGGAGGCGTCTGGGCATTGAGGAGACAAGTTTCTTGAGTTTAGCCATTGGAATCTGACCCCACTCTTGATTAATACAGGCTTCCAGCTGCTGGAGAGTTTTGGGTCTCCTTTGACAGACTTTTCGTTTGAGTATGCGCCAAATGTTCTCAATCGGTGAAAGATCAGGACTGCAGGCAGACCAGTTCAGCACACGGACTCTTCTACTATGAAGCCATGCTGTTGTAATAGCTGCAGTATGTGGTTTTGCATTGTCCTGCTGAAATACACAAGGCCTTCCCTGGAATTGATATCATCTGGAGGGGAGCATATGTTGCTCTAAAACCTTTATATACCTTTCAGCATTCATGGTGCTTTTTAAAAAATGCAAGTGTCCCACACCATATGCACTAATGCATCCCCATACCATCAGAGATTCTGGCTTTTGAACTGAACGCTGATAACAGGAGGGGTGGTCTTTCTCCTCTTTAGCCCAGAGGACACGACGCCCATGATTTCCAACAAGAATGTCAAATTTGGACTCGTCTGACCACAGGACACTTTGCCACTTTGCTACAGTCCATTTTAAATGAGCCTTGGCCCACAGAACACGGTAGCATTTCTGGATCATGCTCAACAATGGCTTCCTTTTTGCATGATAGAGTTTTAGGTGCCATCTGTGGATGGCACGGCGGACTGTGTTTACAGACAGTGGTTTCTTGAAGTATGCCTGGGTCCATTTAGTAATGTCACAGACAGAATCATGCCGGTGAGTGATGCAGTGGCGTCTGAGGGCCCGAAGATCACGGGCATCCAGTAAAGGTCTTCGGCCTTGTCCCTTACGCAGAGATTTTTTCAGTTTCTCTGAATCTTTTGATGATTTTATGCACCGTCGATGATGAGACCTTCAAAGCCTTTGCAATTTGACATTGAGGAACATTGTTTTTAAAGTATTCCACAATTTTTTTTACACAAGCTTTCACAGATTGGAGAGTCTCTGGCCATCTTTACTTCTGAGAGACTCAGCCTCTCTAAGACATCCCTTTTATAGCCAATCATGTTACACACCTGATGCCAGTTAACTTAATTACTTGCTAAATGTTCTTTCAGCTGATTCTCTTATATATTAATTGCTTTTTCAGCCCTTCTTTGCCTGTGTCCCAACTTTTTTGAGACCTGTTGCAGCCAGAAAATTTGAAATAAGCTCATTTTCTGAATAAAAATATAAAATGTCTCAGTTTCAACATTTGAAATGTTATCTATGTTTTATTGTAAATAACATATTGGCTCATGTGATCTGAAAGTCACTGCATTTTGATTTTATTCACAATTTACACTTCATCCCAACTATTTTGGAATTGGGGTTGTACATCGAAAATTCAGTAGGCTACTCAGATTTTTCCCAGTCCAGTCCTTTTTTTTTTGCATTTTATAATCTGGATAACTTTCCTCCCAGAAGAAGATAGTGGACAAATTTACGACTCATCTGGTTTCCATTAAACCAACAAATAGGGTTAGCCAATAGGATTAGCGGTCTGGTAGTTTATGTGAACAGGGTGGCAGTTTTTTTTAATTATTATTATTAAACCTTTATTTAACCAGGTAAGACTCATTGAGATTTAAAATCTCTTTTTCAAGAGCGACCTGGCCAAGAGGGCAGCATAAATAAAAAGGATTCATATAGGTTTCATACAAGGACAATGACACACAGATATCAAAACATAAAAAAATAAATACATAAATACATAAATAAGTAAATCAGACACCGAGACAGTTTTTCATGCTTTCGCATTCTAACTCCTTTAAAATTGAACCAAAAGCATAAGAGAAATCAGTTCTGACAATCTCAAGTCCTTCTGAAGGATGTTCCAGGCAGAGAGGCCAGCATATTTAAAATCTTTTTTTTCTAAGCTCCGTGCGAGCATGCGGGACAGTCAAATGCAAAATATCTTGAGAACGGAGGTTGTAATGGCCTTCACTTCGAAAAAGATATATGGACAAGTAAGAAGGGACCAACCCAAGGAGAGTTTTATAAATAAAATTCAATCAATTGGTATGCTTACGTACATACAGAGATGGCCACTCAGCCTTAGAATACAAAGTACAATGATGGGTGAGATGTTTAAAACCAGTAACAAATCGCAAGGCACAGTGATAGACAGTATCCAGAGACCGTAAACATTGTGCAGAAGTATTCATGTATAATAAGTCACCGTAATCTAGCAAAGGCAGGAAAGTAGCTGACACAAGATATTTCCTAGCTGGCAAGCAGAAGCAGGATTTATTTCTAAAGTAAAAGCCTGGCTTTACCTTGAGCTTAATGACTAGATTTGCAATATGGGACTTAAAAGTTAACTGATGATCAATAAGAATTCCTAAATACTTGTAACTTGAAACTAGTTCAATTACTCTTCCTTGAGCAGTGATTATGTTTGGAAGATTTGTTGGTATTTCACTACTGTTAGAAAACAGCATGAGTTTAGTTTTTTCTGTATTCAATACCAATTTTAGTTACTGCAGGCGGGACTGAACAATATCAAATGTGGACTGTAGAACGTTAATGACCTGTATAACAGATGACGAGCAGCAATAAATAACGGTGTCATCAGCATAAAAATGATAATTAGCATTTGATAGGTTTTCACAAAGGTTATTAACATAAATGGTAAACAGAATAGGTCCTAAAACAGAACCTTGCGGCACCCCTTTGGATACTGTTAAGAGAGAGGAGGTGGACCCTGCTATTTGAACACACTGCGTTCTAGCAGACAGATAGTTCGAGAACCAAGCTACTGCTCACTTAGACAATCCAATTCGATGAAGCATGCTGACTAAATTGCTATGGTCAACTGTGTCGAAAGCTTTAGATAAATCAATAAAAAGTGCTGCACAAAATTTTTTCAGTCCAATGCCTCAGTAATGTCATTTGTGTCTTTAAGAGCCGCAGTCATAGTGCTATGTTTTTTCCTAAAACCAGACTGATAATTTGATAAAATGCCAATAGAATCTAAAAATATCCTTTAATTGATTGCTCACAAGCTTTTCAAATACTTTAGCTTGGACAAAAAGTTTGGAGATCGGTCTATAGTTATTTAAATCAAAGGGTTGCCCCCCTTTCAAAAGAGGAAGAACAAAGGTAGATTTCCAGACATTTGGGATCTCACTGCTAATAAAACTAAGATGAAAAATCAAAGACAAAGGTTCAGCAATGAAATCAGCAGCTAGCTTAAAAAATAAGGGTCAAGCTTATCAGGTCCTGCTTTGTTTTTTTTTTTGGGTCGAGATGCCTTAACTCTCTATGGACCTCAGCAACAGATACAGGCATAAGCTTAAATGTGCGATCAGTAGGCCTATATGAGCTCGTGAAAGCATTGTCAATTTGTACATCAGAGTTTATTATTTCAGGAAACAAAGATTCAAATAAAAAGCCAGAAGAAATAAAATTGCTCATTAAAACAATTAAGTATGGCTGACTTATCAGTCAGAGTACAGGAATTGTGAACAATGTAGGAAGGAAGTTCAGTAGAGGGTACATGGCCAGACAGTAGCCCAGCGAAGACAGAGCCAACAGACCCAGCAGCTGATCGGAGAGAGCCGCGATTGCAGAAATAGTGGGTCACCTTCCGATACCGACAGTGAAGCAACAGTCAGTAGCTCAGTAGAAACGGAACAACCAAACCCAGCAGCTGATCATAGAAAGCAGCAGGCAGGTAGCAGTGGAGCAAGTCACAGAGTCGGATAGCCGCCAGTGGAGAAAACTTGCCAGAGAAAGATCCCGCTGATTTTTTGTCAATCCATATATATTGATTTAAAGTATTTCAAATGATAGCAGGAAGAATTTTCAAATAACTTTAGAAGAACCAAAGTACAAAGCACAATAAAAACACAATAAAAAGACTCTATTCACAAGACAAACAAACATGTTAACGTGCGTGCTGCCATCTTGGATTCTTGACGGATTCTTGATACAATCTGCCATCAGGGTGAATGAGAGGCATAATTGTAAAGCGCTTTGTGTCATCTGACTAGAAAGGTGCTATATAAATGCAGTCCACTTACAAGCAGTGGCCTGGGATGGAGTCAAAACTCCCGGCCTGAATTATTGTCTCAGTCCGCCACTGGTTACTGCTGAGCGAAAGTTCTCTGAAATCGCAAATTCATGAGTTTTGTTTACTGGGAACTGTTCAACAAATTATGCATTTAACAGTAACTTAAGTAATATATTGGATAAAGTTGCCTCAGTCAAGTTCAAAATGGTCTCTAGATGAAAAGGCAACACCATGGATGAATAGTGCTGTTCGTAAGCAGAAGAGATTGTGTAGGAAAGCTAAAAGAAAATGGAGAACAACCAAACAAGAGGTTCATCGCAGCTTATTCAAGAGATGCATGATTAACTACGAAAATACTATACGCACCGAAAGAAGAGCCTACTACTCAAGAGTTATTGCAGAAAGTGGTAGCAACTCTAGATTGTTGTTCTCAACAATTGACTGATTATTAAATCCCATCCCAGCCTCTGACCCTCTTCGTCAAGCCTCAGCCTCTAAGTGTAAGGAATTTGTCAAATTTTTTACGAACTAAATAACAACTATTAGAGCTGGCATTGACAGACATGATGATAACAATTAGTGATATGCCCTCTAATAGGCATGCGCGCCTGGACGGCTTTACTTGCATTTCTAGTGCAGACCTCTCGAAGATTGTCGCACAGAGTAAAACATCAACATGCCAGCTTGACCCTGTCCCAACAAAAAAATTTAAAAATGTTTGTAACAGTGTTTCCAGATCTGCTCTAAAGATAAATAACACATCCTTGGAGACAGGAATTTTTTCCCATTGCTTTTAAAACTGGAGTTGTGAAACCCCTGCTGAAAAAAAAAAAAAACAAATTTATATCCTAATATTCTGAGCAATTGCAGGCCTGTCACTAATCTACATTTTATAAGCAAGATACTTGAAAAAGTAGTTTCTAATCAACTTGCAACCTTTCTTAATGAATACACAATTTTAGAGAAGCGAATGGAGCAAATAGATGGAGAGCGAATCTGATGAAGCTGATGCGAAACGCTTTATTCGCTCCCCTTTTTTGCATGTAATTTTTGAATAAAAGTGCTGCCAAGAGTACCCTGGTGTGCGCTGGTACTTTGTCTTATTGTTTACAATTTTAGAGAAGTTCCAGCCACAGTGGTCTTGGGGCATAGTAAAGAATAAGTGGGAGTACTACCCTAAGGACTGTGGTTCACGAGTTGGTAACAACGAAACACTAATACAGCACTTTGGTGAAATTGCTAAGATTGAAGCAAGTAGTACCAATGAGCAATAATTAAGCAACTGAAGGCTGTTACTGTGTTTACATGAAGTTACAAAAAGGAAAGTTTAAATAAATTAGTCCCTTACATCTATAGGAGATCTAATGCATTGCAGGATGTGCTAAAGGTGAACACAGTCAGAAGTTTATAGAATAGTGTTATTATTAATTTAACTTTTTTGATTAAGTAATTAAAACATTGTTCTTGATTGAATTTACGAGCTTCCACAGCAATGCAGAAAGAAGAAAGGTGTATTAAACTGCCAATGGATTATTCTAATCACTAGAAAACTTGATCAAGCAAAACGATCGAAAACTGGTCACAAGTTCTAATTAGTTAAGGGATTTTTTTGTGCCGCCTCTAATCTACATATTATAAACATGACCTCAGGGTTCTACTTATACAATATAAATTATTTTGCAGCAAAAGTAATTACTGTAGCTATGTAGAATACTGATGAATTGTTCCATCCATGTCTCTAAGCAATAAGTTAATAAAACAGCATTTTTCTTCTACTATGCGGCAATTAAAGGATGACTAACGTTATTGTTTGCTGCAGTCCAGGCAACTAGTAGCCGATGTAAATGCATTATCCACTAGACGTCCTCGATCACAACTCACTAATGTTTATTAAACCATTAATTATCAGCCTCAGAGACGCGATATCTAGAAACCAAGGACAGAATTCGGTATTCAACCGGAATGAATTCCCAATTCAACCTCCACCAATATCGAATGAAGTCTGTACTTTATCGGCTTACCTTCATGTTTGGGTACCAAGAGACACATTTGGGTGTGTAAAAATGTCAAGGATAGATCCAGTCAAGAAAATTGAGAGTTAAATTTCTTGTGCTGCTATTCGTGGTAATGGCATGTAACGGCGGCAGCCACAGGCTGATGACACATCGGGTTTCTAAGGCATGATCCTTTATCTGGCCATCTCCGCAGATACAAGACTTATAGAAGGTCGCAGGCCCTTGTGTATTGGCCCAAGATGAAAATGAATGTAAGGGAACATGTCCGATGTTGCCAAATATGCCAGCTCTACAAATCTGAGACCCCGAAGTCCCCAGGAAGCTCCAGCAAACTATGGAACATACGTATACCTTAGAGGCAGTTCGCTAGCTTCACTGTACAAAAAATTCTTGATTTTAGCCTTGCTCAAGCAAAAACAACAGAGACTTTCTAGCTAGCCACAGATCACAGCATGACCCATAGGAAGCCAGCTAATGCTAGTATTCATGCGTTCTTGCTATAATGTTAATTGTTGATGTCTTCATATTATGTTAACGGGCAAGAACTCAACAATTTACCTACGGTCTAATTGGCTTTGCGGATCCTATTAATGGCATACCACCACAAATTTTAATCGCAAGGATAAAGTTGGCAAACTGATTTGCAAGAAGGAGCTAGCTAGCTAGCTAGATAGCTAGTTACCTGGAAGAGAGCGACAAAGTCAGTGCTCCAACAGCTCTGTGCCAGATTTTCTTCCCATTTTTTCCTCTCCAGCTCCATCACAGACACTTCTCTTTCACCATTGCAGTCTTGTATTTTTTCCTCACTCAGTCATTGCATGTGGATCTGAAAAGGACAGCTTGCTCCCTAAGGCCCTTCCAACCAGACTCCTTGTGGACGAGAATGTCGCTGTCCGCCAGGTGCACTGCACACACAAGTACTAGCAAGGTAGCTGTATCTCATAATTGTAAATTATGCTCCATCATCTCTTCTTATGGACCAAATCCACAGCTGCTGTAAGTGATTGTTCTTGAATATTTAATGTTCTTGAAAATGAAATTAAACAGTACATTAAAGCTATTGAATCCTCCAAAAACAAAAAGGCTATTAAGACTGTGAGCTTGTGCACCTCTTTTGATGTATTTATATGAATGTCCTCTGGCTCTGTATATGTATACTGCACCCTGGCCCCTTATTTTATTTATTTAAAAGTTTTTTTTTCTTTATTATGATTGATTGGCCATTGTCACTTATGTAATTTGTATGTTGTTATAGTTTAGTACTGCAACTTTATGTAATAAAGGATATCAATTTTTTAAAAAAAGTATGTGAATGTGACGACTGAACGGTGAGTGAGGGAGGCGTGTCTGTGACAGTCAAAGATGTGTGTGACAAGCCGAGATAGGAAGTCTCTTCCCGGTGCAATAATAGCACATTGCTACTTTACTGTAGAGAGAGTTGATCGCTACAGGCCTACGCAACGGAACAGATGAAGCTTCCGATCCCAGCGCTATGAGAGACGGCGTACAAAAAACCGGTAGAGGAACGGCAGGGCTCGCGAAATCGCTGTTCTGAGCGCCCGGGACAAGTAAAAATTTTGTTGGACAAGCAGAAATTAAGAGGCGCTTGCCCGACGGGCTGGCTGAAAATTTCATGCCACATAGTAATGTATTTCAGATCTTAACGTTTTATTCACTGTACCAATGTGGCCGCTTAATTCATTTGAAAAAAAAATCCTATTTGTTGCTGAAAACCTATGGCCTATTTCACAATATTTTAGGCGTGACTGTCACAACTTTCCAATTACCGGTTGCCAAGTACCATGTAGCCAAATAGCGGGATTTTGATCCGCCGCGGTCCAGTTTGGTTGGTGCAGGCATAAGCAATGATTTGACTCCCAACCATCAAACAGGGGAATAAAGGCATACATGCGTGCAGCTGGCGCTAGGAATCACGTAAATTTCTCGGAACATGGTTATAATATTACGTTTGAGTGAGAGAGGCGAAACTTTTATCGACATTTGTAGTTGCTTTTGTGTGTTGTTGTTGTTGTTGTTGTTGTTTAAAAAGGCCCACAGCAAATTGAATATATTTATTTAATATTAAAGTTATTCATCTAAAGCCGTGTGCTAGGTTTCGTTTCAATCGCCTCAGAACCAAAACGACACATGAGGGGAAGACAGTAGTGGCGGCCACATGGACAGAGGGGGTGACTGGGCAGTGTCTGTGGACTTCGAGTGGGTGTGGGACTATGAATGCAAGCATTATACTCTCTACCCAGCAATCTTACGGCTATACGAGGACGCGTTTTCTATTAAAACCAGCAACACACAGGCAGGAAGGAATACGTTGTGATGTTGCACTTGAAGAAGCCAATCGGCCACTGTCAGAGCAACATACAATTTTCAAAATGAGACATTGGAGCCAGAGACCAAATTAATGTGGACTTACTAAACACTTCGATAAACACTTCGATGACTGATTATACTTAATAAATATTATACAGAAGTTGTTCATGTTCGTTAGAGAACGCGCACCATGTCAAAATATCTAGCAAAACAAGACAACCCGTAAGATAAAATGCTTCGTTGTCATTTCACTTCACGACATGAGTCCGAGGACTTACGGGTGCTGGTTTAAACCACTCACTGCGCACCCCCGATTGCGCGCCTGGTGCTCATTCATTCATTCATTCATTCATTCATTAAGAGTTAAATGTAGCTTTCATAAATATACCACCTAAGTCGTTACAATCCGGGTGCTAAAATATATCTGATTTTGTTGTTAGAGTTGTATATGTGCCGCTTATTGTCGGTCAAAAGGGATTATGAAGCATCCATAATTGTTTTTTTCTTCCTTCATCTACAGTGCCTGACAAAAGTCTTGTCGCATAAGGACATAGTAACGAAAAATAGTATATAATTTTATTTCTAACCAATCAATTGTTACAATAAATGGTCCATTTTAATGTCAAGGGCTTTCACATTAATAATTTGGTGCAAAATGAAACCGTCAAAAAGTGTTCTGATGTTCACAGCTTGGCTAAGCCCATAACATCTGTTTTTGCTTGGACAAAAGTCTTGTCGTCTCTTCAGATGATGCAACAAATCGCAGATTAGAGTTTAACCTATGACAAATACTGTAATTAACACATTCCCAGATGTGTATAGAAATAACCCCAGCACACCAGACTTTCATATGAGGTGCGACTAGACCTCTGACAACATACCAAAGATTCAACCACAGACCAAAGTGCTGATCATCAAGAGCCTGAAGACTGAGTCTGCTGCTGAGGTGGCAGACATCTTTAATGTATCCAAATGTCAAGTGGAGGGGATGAGAAAAAGATTTGAAGAAACTGGTGACGTTCATGGCAAGCGCAGGTCAGACAGACCCCGGTATGACAACTGTTTGAAAGGGCCGTTTGTTGCTTCAACTGTACAAGGCTAGCCCTTCTTCAACTACAGTGAAGCTACATGAGGAAATGTCACCAAAAAATCCCGTATCTACAAGAAGAGTTTGTCAAATTCTCTCTCAAAGTGGTTTTCATTGCCAAATTAGTACACAGAAGTCTGCATTAAACAGAAAACAAAAAACCTGCATTGCATTTGCCAAGGCCCACAGCTCACAGAAAGGATTGATACTGGAAAAGTGGCTGAAAGTTTATTTTTCTGGTGAATCATCCATTGAACTGCATGCCAGTCGCCGTACAAGACCTGTTGGAACCCTCATGGACCCAAGATTCTCCCAGAAAACAATCATGTTTGGTGGAGGAAAAATCATGGTTTGTTCTTACATCCAGCATGGGGGTGTGAGAAAGATCTGCAGAGTGGATGGCAACATCAACAGCCTGAAATATCAAGAAGTTCTTGCTGCCCTACTTATACTGCTGCTCCTTCTCATTCTTCTGCCTCCATGTCACAGTTCCTGAAAGCGAAGAAGGTGAAGGTACTCCAGGATTGGCAACCCAGTCACCTGACATGAACATTATTGAGCATTTCAGGGGTAAGATGAAGGAGGAGGCTTGGAAGATGAAACCATAGAATCTTGATGAACTCTGGGAGTCCTGCAAGACTGCTTTCTATGCCATTCCAGATGATTTCATCATCAAGTTATCTCGGTCATTGCCAAGACGTATGGATGCAGTCCTCCAAGCTCATGGGAGTCATACTTAATATTAATTCTTTTTTTCAAGGCACCATGGCTTTATGTTCTGATATTATAGTGGCATATTTGTGTATTCAAAATAAAGTGTATTTATAATTTCCACATTTTTTTTTCAATGCGACAAGACTTTTGTCCAAGCAAAATCTGACCTTTCTGTACAAATTAAATTATAAAACTCAATCAATGACACAAAACTCTATTTTGGTATATTTCGCGTAATCTAGAGGGCTTTGCCTTTCATATAAGCCATTTTTGATTCCAATTGATCAAGTACAAGTCAGGTTATTATTTGTTGTTCCTACAACTTGGATAAGTGACAAGACTTTTGTCAGGCACTGTAGAGCCAAAAGACCGTGGTAACGTATGTCAGTGTTTCCAACAACCGAATTAGAATTTTATTTTAAACGCCATTCCAAAACAAAGACAAAATGGAAAGCCATAAGGCTGTAAATGATTTTTCAAGAAGAACACGACCACTTTCAACCACTTACAAGATTTAATTACACTACCCTCCAACAATTGCTGAATATTTCGATTGTGTGCCTTTGTAAAATTTCAAGTTGATTTGGCCATCAGACGTTCGCAACGGGACGTCAGTATAGGCCAATGTTTTACGGATATTCTGATGAGTGTGCTCGCACATCAATGATCAGAATATCATATAGAACATACTGACATCCAGTAAATGGACAAAATATAACAGTAACTTATGCCCCATTTCTACTACTTTGTACCGGCTCTACCCACTTTTTTTCATTGTTTAAAGGGGCAATAAGCGAAATCGTTTCACCGCTAGGTTTGCTGTTGTGCACTGCCTGTAGACCAAAACAAAGTGTGTCATGAGCCACACCTCCCTCTACCTCTGCAATTCGGCAGAATGACGAGCCAGTTTAAGTTTCGCGGCGTTATTACTCAGTACATCGAACCTGAAATGCTCACTTAAACTGCAGATTTGCGCTAATTGCAAATGTTAGCTGGCTGCCGGGCTACTCACCTAACACAACCGTAATGCCTGGCCCATTGCTGGGACCGAGCCGCTAACAACTCAAGCTCCAGACATTAACCCATGCTACGATTGTAACATTAAATTTACTTGAATCGACAAAGCGACATGTGCCTAACGTTACTGTAACACTAATTTAAGCAGACATTTGACTTTATGTTGTCACTTACCTGTCCAGGAGAAGAAGAGCTAGCTCCGAGTCAGATTGTAGCCCCTTTAGCTCTCGCAGTGCTCTCCACCTTGGAACTGCATGGCTAATATTAATCCGGGTTCTGTCCCTTTCTTTATCCAGCATGAGTACCATACACAACCTCCACTTTTTTTGGGGTTTTTTTTTGACCAGAATGATTTTAAAAGGGGACACAAATATTTTTGGGGGGTTTTTATGAGTGAGAAGGGGGTTTAGAATGATGGGGGAAAAATTTTAAAAGGAAGGTGTAGATGCGGCGCGAGTAAAAAAAAATTTTTGCGGTAATTCCGCTTTCTGCTTCTGTATTCTTCCCTCGTGCCATTCACTCTGTGTCCTATCTCTTGACCTACTTATATTCTACTTTTTTTATTTTTCCTCCATCAATGAGGCTGTGAACAAAGATTTACATGTTAAGTTAGACATTACATTAATGACTGCGACAGGATTCGAACCTGGAAAACTGTGGAGAAAGCAATGTTAATTACACCACACACTGTGGCCTTAACCACTACACCAACTGAGTTTGTTGCCAGCTCAGCGCCATTAGTTTCCATTCCTTAAAATGTTTAACAGGTAAACTTTGTAATTTTTTGGGGGAAAAGAAAACCGAAAAGGTGGGTAACAACAGCTATTCAGAAAAGGGTTTTGTATATATATATATATATATATATAAAAGAAATAATATATTTGTCTGTTTATTTTTCTTTCTTTTATTTATTGTTGTCAATGAGGAGATGTAAATTGAATATCCATTTTGATGTGTTTCATACTGGTGAGTTGGCTGACCCATTGACCCTGGGTAGAATAATTTGAGCAGAACAAACCATTGTTTGTGGCTGAGTTGGGTTAAGGTTAGGGGTAGGGCCAGGGATAGGGATAGCATTCCCTATGAGTTAGGTTAAGGTTAGGGTTAGGGATAGGGGTAGGGATAGCATTCCCTGTGAGTTGCAAAAAAAAAAAGGTTAAGGTTAGGGTTAGGGATAGGGGTAGGGATAGCATTCCCTGTGAGTTAGGTTATAAGGTTAGGGTTATATTTGGATGTTGGGGTGGAGGGTAAGGATATCCATTCCCTGTGAGTTAGGTTAAGGTTAGGGCTAGGGTTAGGGATAGGGGTAGGGATAGCATTCCCTATGAGTTAGGTTAAGTTAGGTTAGCTTAGGGTTAGGGGATAGGGGGTAGGGATAGAGACAGTTTAGTTCGTTTGGCAAGTGTGAGCACGAGGCTCGGGCACGGTAGGTGAGTACGGTTGGAAGAGGTGGATTCGGGCACGATCCATCCGAAAATTTAGTATCAAATGTGAAAGCAACCATACTTCAGCACGGCAGATTACCGTTATGGGTCACGGTTGTCATGTTCTAAGAAATGCAGCGATTTTAAAGGATCTCTCCATTCAAACGAAGAAATGCAATACTTGCTCGAAATGTAGGCGCACAAAAAACAGTGTAAAAACACAATCCACCACTGGGTATACCACGTGACAAATTAAAAAAACTCTGAGGTTTTCCGAATAATTTATGCAATCTGTAACACCAGAAAATTTACCATTCGCAAGACCCCCCCTCCTGCTTATGACAGAACAATAGATCAGTGTCGAATAAGGACAAATTAAAGAAAATGTCATACAGCTAAATTGCAAGCATGACTTATCCGTTTTCAAAAAATAGTAATATCAAAGTGGGCTTTATATGTACGATTGATGTGACTTAAGTCCTTTTAGTGCCAAAGTCTTGCAGCTCAAGTTATGAGGCGGGTCATTCCATGCCAAATCACCTGGATTTCAACTTACTGATTTTCAGTGGGCTCTACTTACATTATTTGCATGGAGGTCTGGCACATGGTCCCCAGGCCTGAATCACAGAAATATTGCAGTGACCCTTTTAGACTTTCCAAACTACCCTTTCACTTTTTCAGCTCACTCATTTCAAGCAATGTTTTTGCTGTAAAAACTCCATGAAAAAAACTCCATGAAAAAACACTGCCTAACTATGAAGGAGTTAAGTCACATCAATGAAATTTGGTACATATAAAGGTCAGATACATATAATTCTGTGGTGCAAATTTTCAAATTATTACCCTGAGTAACTGTTAAAAGTCAGATACATATAAGGTCAACCCTGAGTAACCCCGACCCCCTAAAAGGGGTGATTTTTGAGATTTTTTTGTGAAAGTCGACTTTGGACCCTAGCCATACCTTTACTGATTGTTTTATAAGTCTATGCTTGCAGGGAGTTATTTAGCTGTATGTAGAGATTATGTATCAGCAATTTGGGTATCCTCAGATCAATGGTTCGGGCACCAGGTAAGCCTAAAAATCGCAAAAATAATTTCCGCTAGAAAAAACGTTCATTTTCAGGTGCCCATATCTTCAAAAGGAAGCAAGATACACTGTTTTTGATTGCAGATTCTGAAAGCTTGTGTGCAAATTACCCCCAGGTAGCAATTTTCAGCTTTGTAGCTTTTTCAAATCCAAAAAATATGATCATTTGAAAATGAACAAAATCCATGACATAGCCGACGGCGTCAGAAAAGAGGGGGGTCTTCGGACAGCCATAATTTCAAACAGCTTGGACTTTTGGCCTGAAATTTTCTGTGTGTTCGTTATTTGCATATATGAACATTTTCATGGAGTTTCAGCAAAATCTAAGAGGGTCACCTGGGGACTTTCCTGAAAATTAGGTGATTTGGCATGGAATGACCCAGGCAGATAAATTTTCGTGCTATGAGGCATGGATAACACAATCAGCCAAATACACAAGGGCGAAATGTCTTACCTATAAGGTTCTTTTCCTTCTTAATTATTTATTGTTGTTAATGTCATGTAAATGGGCAGCCTTAAATGCACTCTCCTGTGTTTTCTATTTAGAATGGAAATAAAAGGCGTGATGAATTGGTCATAGGTGCGCAGAATGAGTTTCAAGACTATAACAGGTCGTGTAGTAATTAGTGACAAACAAGAAGAAAAATGAGTGATTGCACGGTGCAAGATGTGTGGAATTTATTGATTGAGTGCCAGTGGTGGCAGATCAAGAGGTCCTTGCCATCCACGCATAGGAGCAGCAGCGACGGCTTAGGTTTTTATCTGGCCAAGTATATGTGGCGACGTAAACACAGCGGCGTCGACCACTTTACTCAAATTTTAGCAGACATCCTGCTACTGCACGCACCACCTAAGAGTATGTAACACCGAGACGACATCAATAGAATAATATCATAAAGCCAACTTCGATGTAAGTTCCAAACTTAATGTTGTTAGGCGCTAGGCAAGCTTAAGCACGCGAATTATTACTCAAACAGAGGTCCAGATGTGAATAACAAACGGCTGGGTGAACACACTAGCGCACGGAAACTGAGCGCTCGCCCTCGCTGCATGCGCGTGCTTATGTGATATCTCGAACTATGCATACGCTGCGCGTGCCCCAGTATTGTCAACAGTGTCATGGCTGCCACCTTTATAAGCTCGTAGCACGTATAGCCGCTGTGGAAATTAAAGTGTAAATTATCTTTACTGGATGTACGGTCGACGTTTTTCCACACCCGAATACTTCACTTGGTATCTAAACATTAAGGTAAGCCGAAAAAGTTGTGATTTTTTTCGATTTTGCTGGAGGTTGTGTATGTGTAACAGAGTGGTTTTTATTTCCATCAACTTTCAGTGGAAGGGGCAGTTTTTTTGCCTTGTGGTTTCTTGTAATTGAGGAGATGGTCTTTCGCGGGCATAAATGGGTGAAACCAACTCTCAGGGGGAGTTTTCAAACTAAGTTTTAATTAAGTTTTGTTGGTTTTCTAGAGTTGTGCCTTTAATGTCGCCCGTAGCAATTTTTATGAAAGGTTATTTTTTATGTGAGACAAAGATGTCAAAGTTTTTAAGCATTTGATTGGGCTCGAACATTCCTGCTCAATTGTAGTATGTTAATTGGAACAATCGGGTTCTCTCTCTCTCACTCAGTAATTGAGTCCTGTTTCTCAGTCTGCCGTGGGGTGCAATTAGAGCAGGTTCATAATTTGTGTCTCTCTTCACACAGAATAATTAGTTTATTAAAATGATTGTTCAATACTTAGTTCATTTGTCATTAGCAAAATAAAACCATAAAAGAGATTGTAGACTGTAAATGGCGAGTATGTAGCCGCATCCTTTGTGTTGATAAAATCCGTCCGGCGAAAGGAATTTTTTTTATACGTAGGTTAGCATTCCTTTGCTACTTGTTGCGTGTGATCTGCCCAGAGAATTAATGCATTAATGCATCCATTAATGCATGGAATAAATAGGTTATGTAATAAAGGCAATGTAATACTTGTGGGGTTCGAGACATACGTCGGTGAATGCTTTGAGTTGTCCTCTTTTCATTGCTTGCTGTATGTAGCCTCTGTCCGAATTGAATTGTACAATACCTCGTGACCGTGCTACAAGCCGTCGCCATTTTCTCTTGTGATGCAGGAGATATCCGTGAGGCTGAGAGACCATTTTGTCTAATGCCTTCGTGCTGATATCGTGTATGCCGCGTGAATGTGCCTTGGACCGTGTCTGTCAATAAAGGCCGTGACGTATCTTTCCTTTGCCACAGGTATTGTAATGAAATGTATGTTTGAATGCTGTAAAACTGTAGGATTAAGAGTATTTTTCTTTGTCTTTTCATTTAAATAGCGAGGGAAAAAAAGCGAATGTATTTTTTTTATATAAATTGTAAAATTGTAAAACCACTATACGATCACTCAGAAAGGAAAAGTTATATATTCAATGTGATGTGATACTATTTCTGAAATGTATTTTTATACTGATCCTTAGAGGGAGTATTAATTTACTTTGTGTTGTAATACGCAATTTTCTCAGTCTGCCGTGGGGTGCAATGAGAGCAGGAGATATCCGTGAGGCTGAGAGACCGTTTTGTCTAATGCCTTCGTGCTGATATCGTGTATGCCGCGTGAATGTGCCTTGGACCGTGTCTGTCAATAAAGGCCGTGACGTATCTTTCCTTTGCCACAGATACAAATAAAATCTACAGTCTGCATCTAAGGTGTCTGGCATCCTTCTGAGTCCGTTACATTTTGTGGTGCCGTGACCCGGATTCGAACCGGGGTTGCTGCGGAACGCACATTGCATGAAAAGGGCATCATAACCGAATTTTCGGAAAAAAGACCCCTGTTGTCCTCATTGGCTGTGGTGGGAATGACTTGTTTTCCACCACAGCCAAAGTGTGAATATGAACTTAAAAGTGATGAATTGTAACATGCTTGTACCAATCCTTGTTGTTCCTGGCCAGATGGATGATCTTATAATTGGGACAAATGTTTTGAAGTATGTCATGCATCAGTTGAAAAAGACAGAGAAATATTGGGAAACAATTTCACGGCCTGTCACTTGCTCCTCAGGAGAGTCTGAAGCCCTCTTGAAAGTGTTAGCTAATGTTGAACGTTGGCAAGGAAGTAAAATTCCTGATAAAGTCGGCACAGTTGTGCTTAGTCAATGTGTGACATTGTCCCCTAAACATGAACACCTAGTCTGGGGTAAGCTTAAAAGTAGCGTCCCTTTATCCACTGGTAGCACTGTCATCGTGGAGCCGACTACGTCTACGGCGGCTCCAAGGAGTGTGTTAGTCGGTCGTATGGTGTGCCCTCTCTGGGGTGATAAGTGGATTCCCATGAAGGTGGTTAACTTCCATAATCACGCTGTAACTCTGAAACGCAATGCAAAACTTGCCAATGTCTACCCTTGCATTGCTTTAGAAGACCTAGAATCTAGTGATAGCTGTTGTGGCCAGTGTGATGACAAGCAGTTTATTAAACAGAATGTTGTCGAAGCAGTGCCCAGTAGGGCCTGTAAAGACATGGAAAGCCATGAGGATATTTTGAAGGCAGTAGGCCTCTCAGATATTGATCTTAGATCTTGTGATGTGTCTGATGAATGGCGTGGGAGGTTGGCTGCCCTTGTTGTTCAATATGAGGCAGTGTTTTCCAGGGGAAGACTTGATTGTGGCGAAGCAAAGGACTTCGTGCATAGAATCAGACTGAAGGACGAACGACCGTTTCGACTCCCCTTTCGTAGAGTGCCACCATCTGACTTTCATAAGCTAAGGGAAACCTTGAGTGAGATGGAGGAGCGTGGCGGCATCCAGAAGTCTAACAGTGAATGGGCATCACCACTCGTTCTTGTTTGGAAACCCTCAGGTGAACTCAGAATCTGTACAGATTTCAGGTGGCTTAATAGTAGAACTGAAAAGGACGCGTACCCTTTGCCGAACCAAGCCGATGCACTGGCGTCACTGGGTGGAAATTGCTTGTTTAGTACGATGGATTTAACATCGGGATTTTATAATATACCCATTCGTGAGGACGATCGGAAGTATACCGCTTGTGTTACTCCAGTAGGCCTGTTTGAGTATAATAGGATGGCACAAGGCCTTTGCAATAGCCCTGCTACGTTTGCAAGAATGATGATGTCAGTTTTTGGTGATCAGAATTATTTGTCACTTCTGTGCTACTTAGATGATCTGTTGGTATTTGGTAAAACGGAGCAGGAAGCACTTGAACGGCTTGAGCTGGTCTTCAGCAGACTCCAGAGCAATAACTTGAAACTCGCCCCAAAGACATGCCATTTTCTCAGACGTTCAGTGAGATTCCTTGGGCACCTTGTGTCTGAGGAAGGAATCAAAACCGATGATGGGAAGGTGGCTGCTTTTACCAGAATAGCGGAGTCTGATCTTATGGAAATGGATGGTAGGACCCCGTCTGTGAAGAAGATAAGGTCATTCTTAGGAATGGTAAATTACTATTCCCATTTTATCAAGGGTTTCTCTGCCATTTCAAAACCCCTGTTCCGTTTAACAGCCGGACAGTGTAAGAAACGAAAAGGCAATAGTAGCAAATGAGAAATTCACCACCTCGGAAGCTTAGGCCAGAGGATTAGACTGTAGACCGTCAGCGGGCTGTAGAGCAACTGAAGGCAGCTTTGACTAATGCTGTTGTCTTAGCTCATCCAGACTTTAGTTGGCCATTTATACTTTCAACTGATGCCTCATCCGATGGGTTAGGTGCCGTTCTCAGCCAAATCCCAGAAGGCGAGAGTAGAAGTAGACCTATCGCTTTTGCTAGCAAGTCACTTTCCAAGTCACAAGCGAAATACCCCGCACATCGTTTAGAGTTTCTTTGCGTTGAAATGGGCGGTGTGTGATTAATTTAGCCATTGGCTAAAGGGTGCTCGTTTTACAGTTTTGACTGACAATAACCCTCTTACACACATACTAACAAAGCCTAAACTCGACGCTTGTGAACAAAGGTGGGTGGCAAAGTTAGCACCCTACGATTTTGACTTGAAGTTTATCGCTGGTACGCAGAACGTGCCTGCTGACCTTCTCAGTCGAGAGCCATTTGCTAGGTCTGGAAATGACGAAACCCAGCATATAAATGCCAAGAGCATTCAAGAAATTCTGAGGTTGTCTGTTAATTGTCATGTTCCGTCACTTCATACTGCAGCGGCTAATGGTGATGATCATCTGTCCAAGTTAAGGGTCATGACTGTCTCCAATGAGGAGGTAACAGATCTACTAGAGAGTTGTTCGGAGAGACAGGGGACTGTGTCAATATGCCTTGGACCGCTTGCACAGGACAATCACAGACTTTTTCAGGGTGGTCAGCCACTCCTTCCAGTCTTTTCCATTAGGGACTTGAAACGAAAACAAGATGATGATGAGACTATAATGAGAGCCCTCCATTTTGTTAATAGGAATCGGCGGCCGTGCCTGCGTGAAAGGCAGCACGAGACTATGGCTGTTCAAAGGCTTTTGAAGCACTGGGAGAAGTTAGAAGTCAAAGATGGAATTCTGTACAGAATATCTAAGGACCACACTGGTAAGAAGAGGTACCAGTTTGTTGTGCCCTTGTCTCTAAAGGCGGATGTAATGAAAGGAACACATGATGATGCTGGCCACCAGGGTCAGACTCGAACCCTGTATCTTGTCAGGCAGAGATTTTTTTGGGTTGGTATGGACGAGGAAGTGAAAGAGTATGTTGCGAGATGTAGACGTTGTGTGGTTAGCAAAGCCAGAGAACCTGGGGCGAGGGCACCCCTTGAATCTATTCGAACCAGTGCGCCGCTGGAGCTTGTATGTATAGATTTTTGGTCTGCCGAAGGGAAATGCGGAGAGAACATTGATGTGCTGGTTGTGACGGACCATTTTACAAAAATGGCTCACGCATTTCTGTGCCCCAACCAGACAGCAAGGCAGGTTGCCCGCAAACTATGGAACAACTTTTTCTGTGTGTATGGTTTTCCCCAGCGTCTACTATCTGATCAAGGTGCAAATTTAGAGGGCAAATTAATTGCAGAGCTCTTGGAATTAGCAGGTGTCAAGAAATCCCACACAACCCCATACCACCCGATGTGTAATGGGCAGACAGAAAGGTTCAATCGCACACTGGGCAACATGATCTGCGCGCTTCCTTCCAGATCCAAGTAGAAGTGGCCACAGATGTTAGAAACTCTCACTTTTGCATATAATTGCACTGTACATGAGACAACTGGCTTTCCTCCTTTTTATTTGATGTTTGGCAGGACACCACAGCTCTCTGTGGATGCTATGTTTGAGAGTGTCCTGAAGGATGAGAGTATCGTGGGGTACAGTGAATTTGTTGATTCCCTACGGAGAGACCTGAAAGAGGCAGTGAAGATCGCCCAAGAGAATGCAACAAAGGCCCAGAGAAACAAGCCTGGCATTATGACAAGAAAGTGAGGGGTTGTGCCTTAGATGTTGGGGATCGGGTTTTACTTGCCAACAGGAAGGAAAGAGGCAAGAGGAATTTAGCTGATGTCTGGGATTCCACGGTTTATACCATCAGCTGGGCGAACCCTGACCTGCACATCTATCGAGTCACTGATCCAAAGACACAGAAAAGTAAGGTTGTCCATGGTAACTTTATTCTCCCAGTGAACTTCCTCCCGATAGAAGTGGAAGAGGGTGAGACTACAAACACTGGGTCTTCGACAAGGAGCAGCACAGCCGCAGTCTCTTCCAGACGGAGACCTACTAAGGAAATTGATGAGGATAGTTGTGAGCAAAGAACAGCTGTCTGGGTACTCCGGGGTCAAGACCCAGTTGTGTGTGAAAACAGAGCCGATGCTGTCGTAGACCCACCTGTGTGTGATATTGCTGTTGCGTCAAGTGTAGGGCCTGCAGGGGGTTCGGTTGGAATATCCATGCCTAGTTTAGACGGAACGTCCAGTTCAGTGAGTGATGTGGGTAGTGAGATCAGTTCAGAGAGGTTGAAAGGAAGTGATGAGGAATCTGGACAGTCATCTAGTAGTGATGAGATGGAGGACCCTGAAGATGGCTGTAGTGGCCCTGGAGATGACCTGGTGCAGACAAGTAACGGAACTCGGGAGTCTGTTGGTGACCAGTCTCAATGTAGCTTAGTGCCCACCAGTGAGCCAGTGCATCCACCTAGGAGATCACCTACTTTAAAAAGCAGAGTTAGAAACAGAAGGACATGGAACACACTGTCTTCCCATAACTCTGGGGGTGATTTAGAACGAGGGAGTGTAGTACACACGCGATATGGGAGGGCTGTTAAACCAATGAAAAGGCTGATTGAAGTGATGAAAATGATGGTGTTAGTGCCCGACTTGACTGAGACTGTGGTGATGCTTTTGGATGTCCTAGTCAAGATTATTGACCGTTGGTAAAGGACCCTACTCGTTTGCTCCTGTATAAGGCCATAAAGTAAGGGTAAAGGTAATGTGTAACAGGCATGTTACTCCTTTGAAATTGGAGGGATAGTTTCCCTCACTAGGTCCTTTGGACAGCCTCTGGCTAAGGTTTACCCTTTAGATTTTATTATCTAGCGTAAGTGCCTACGACAGGTGTGTAAATGTTTTGTGTAGGAGTTGATGGAATTCAGGAGGGGTGAGTGTGACAGAGTGGTTTTTATTTCCATCAACTTTCAGTGGAAGGGGCAGTTTTTTTGCCTTGTGGTTTCTTGTAATTGAGGAGATGGTCTTTCGCGGGCATAAATGGGTGAAACCAACTCTCAGGGGGAGTTTTCAAACTAAGTTTTAATTAAGTTTTGTTGGTTTTCTAGAGTTGTGCCTTTAATGTCGCCCTTAGCAATTTTTATGAAAGGTTATTTTTTATGTGAGACAAAGATGTCAAAGTTTTTAAGCATTTGATTGGGCTCGAACATTCCCGCTCAATTGTAGTATGTTAATTGGAACAATCGGGTTCTCTCTCTCTCACTCGGTAATTGAGTCCTGTTTCTCAGTCTGCCGTGGGGTGCAATTAGAGCAGGTTCGTAATTTGTGTCTCTCTTCACACAGAATAATTAGTTTATTAAAATGATTGTTCAATACTTAGTTCATTTGTCATTAGCAAAATAAAACCATAAAAGAGATTGTAGACTGTAAATGGCGAGTATGTAGCCGCATCCTTTGTGTTGATAAAATCCGTCCGGCGAAAGGAATTTTTTTTATACGTAGGTTAGCATTCCTTTGCTACTTGTTGCGTGTGATCTGCCCAGAGAATTAATGCAAGAAACTGGTAGACAAACTAAAGGCATGGAATAAATAGGTTATGTAATAAAGGCAATGTAATACTTGTGGGGTTCGAGACATACGTCGATGAATGCTTTGAGTTGCCCTCTTTTCATTGCTTGCTGTATGTAGCCTCTGGCCGAATTGAATTGTACAATACCTCGTGGCCGTACTACAAGCCGTCGCCATTTTCTCTTGTGATGCAGGAGATATCCGTGAGGCTGAGAGACCGTTTTGTCTAATGCCTTCGTGCTGATATCGTGTATGCCGCGTGAATGTGCCTTGGACCGTGTCTGTCAATAAAGGCCGTGACATATCTTTCCTTTGCCACAGGTATTGTAATGAAATGTATGTTTGAATGCTGTAAAACTGTAGGATTAAGAGTATTTATCTTTGTCTTTTCATTTAAATAGCGGGAAAAAAAAGAGAATGTATTTTTTTTTTAACATAAATTGTAAAATTGTAAAACCACTATACGATCACTTAGAAAGGAAAAGTTGGATATTCAATGTGATGTGATACTATTTCTGAAATGTATTTTTATACTGATCCTTAGAGGGAGTATTAATTTACTTTGTGTTGTAATACGCAATTTTCTCAGTCTGCCGTGGGGTGCAATGAGAGCAGGAGATATCCGTGAGGCTGAGAGACCGTTTTGTCAAATGCCTTCGTGCTGATATCGTGTATGCTGCGTGAATGTGCCTCGGACCGTGTCTGTCAATAAAGGCCGTGACGTATCTTTCCTTTGCCACAGATACAAATAAAATCTACAGTCTGCATCTGAGGTGTCTGGCATCCTTCTGAGTCCGTTACATATGGTATAGGCATGGGCAACGCTCTGCATAAACTCTAATGGAATGCGTAACAGCTGAACTGGGGCGGTAAACAAGCCTCAGAAAACTTATTAAAAAATGATGTAAATACCATTTTCATACAAAAAGAACACCATGGTTTGATTAAAAGCAACCTTTTCAATAGGATACCCGCATTTCATACATGAACTCTGCGTATTACGGCCAATAACGCGATTTGAACAGAGCTATTATTCGCCCGTTGGATGAATGCGTGACCTCAATTTGCGCCGTGTTTACAAACTGTGAAGTGCGGCGTGGCAAAAAAATATCCATTTTGGAGGTAGATTTCAAATAGCCCGCGATGACATGATATCCCAGCTACGGCCCTGAATGAATTACAGCCATCTAATTTGAGAAAATTACGTCTGTTCGTCCAGTCTAGACCTCCAGGGGATGTGAAATTAGTTCGACAGAAGTTGTTGAAGTTTTCTTGAGTTCGCCGTGACTTCTTCTCAACAATAGCAAGAAAGGTGAGTGTATTTTTACTGTGAACCTACATAGTTAGTTGACAGAATATCCTGTGACCCTATTTGTGAAGTTTCAGTAAAATATACCAAGGAATAAACCGGCGCCAGGCGTTCAAAACCTACCAGTGTTCTGACAAATTTTGCTACCTATGCCACCTCGCGAACACCGGTCACAAGATTCATTCACTTATACCCTTCAATTCGAGACTGCGAGGATGGAAATCTGAATAATCAATTAGGAAAAATTCTCGGCTCTCGGTAATTCTGTATATCGTTTAAACATTTTGTTAATCGGATTATGAAAGAAGACTGAAAATAAGCGCCCTCTTTTTGTTTGGGTGTAAAAGCGCGTATTTAAAGGAGAATAACATTGTATATTGATTAAGCATTGAACTCTGCATAAGTCGAACTGTTTTAATATTTGTTGATGACATTGCTTGGCTTCCTGGAAGCAAATACGCACAAATCTGCTGTCCTGTGAGCATTTCAGGTTCGATATACTGAGTAATAACTCCATGAAACCTAAACTGGCCCGTCATTCTGCGAATAGTCTTACTAAACTAGTTAATCGTCTGATTGCTAATCAAGCAAAGGGAGGTTTCTGCCTCGCCAAACTAACCTCCGACTGCACGTCACTGTGTTTTACTATGAATTATTCACAGTAGCTCATTGAAACTATCATGGGGAAGAGGGTATATGGACATTATAAAAACAGTGTAAAGTTTTTTTTTTTTTTTAAATCACCACGGGTTATTGAAGGGGGAACGTTTCGTAGCAGTGGGAGGGCAAACAACTGCCGGCATCAGCGACTTCACTGCATTTTATACAGTATAATGGGCAAGTAGCGTTAATGTTTGCCCTCCCACCGATAATTTAGACATTTTTGCAGGCCATTGATCCAAAAAAAACTTCACAGGCAACCCATTCATACCATTTTTTAATATCAATGCAAAACCTAATGTTTGTTGAACATAATTGGGTGAAATTCAAAGCATTTTCCATTAAAAAGGGCCTAGGGGACGCTGCTGTACTTCAGAAAAGGGGTTGATGACTTTAGCATCAATTATTTCTGTTAGGGTACCCTAATGGATAATTTGGCCAGGTTTATTTCTGAGTAGACTGCATTTTTGAAAATGCCCTCAGGCTTCACCCCCCAATTTTCACAATGGGTTTTGTTGATAAATGCCGAAATCAGCCATTTTTGGGACCCTGTGGCTCTGAGACCCTTTCCTGTAAAAGGCGTTGGACTTGTGGCAAACTCTTCGTCTGTGTCTTCTGTACTTACCTGCAAAAAATCATTAGAAAATAATAAAAACTTTTTTCTCAGCAACTCAAGAAATGTTGTCATTTTATTCATTTGTATTGCCCATGCCTATATGGTACTCTTATCCTTTATCCTACAACTTCTTTGCCAACGACCGTTGTCTCTTTAGAAGTAATTTCGGATCCTGCTCGTCTTCAGGTGAACATTTTGTTCCGCTCTCCGCCATTTCGTGTTTTAATAAATACGTCCTGCCACGTACTGCTCACTGATGAATGCTCATTCTGATGAATGCATTCTCGGGAAGGAGGGGCGGCGATTCACATGAGCGTAAGAACGTCTGGACTGCTAAACAACTCCAGATGAAATTACACCTGCTATACTCCAGATGAAATTACACCTCTCGTTCTTCTCATAGCGATTTTTAATTCCTTCAATCTAGAAATGATGCATTTCCGCTTATTGGCCCTTTAAGTTGCATAAAAGGGAGTAGGGAGAAGTCATTAAACGCGACGTTTTACTTCGTGCATTACATGTAGGCATATATATTATTATTGAAATTCTGTTGAAATAAACAAATGTTCCGTGGTGTGAAAGAATGCATGGTAATAAGGAACGTTCGTTGGTGTTGATGTATTTGCATCGTAATCCAAATTTCCTTGATGAAAATGCCACCTACATAAATGATTTTCTCCTCGCTAATAAGACACTTTTCGGCGCTGATGATTTCTTTTTCTGTTCGTAATGAACAGCAAAAGTTGTAAAACCTTTTCAAACGGTAACTGATATGTTGGTTACGTGGTTGGTGAAACTCAGCGCACACAAATGTATGATGATTACAATTAACGTAATGTGTAAAAACACCACTTCAAAAAATGACTGCGATGGCATGGGACGTTTGTCTGAGTGGTAAAGAATCAACCGCATCCAAAAAGGGGTATACAGATATTTTAAATAGTTTTGTGCTGCCACGTTGCTATGATGACCAGCTACACTGAGGCAGTACTATCCTCTAATGGAAAACGATCCCCCAGAAAAGTACCCGGCACCAAGGCGGGCGGAGTAGAGTGGAGAAGAGCCGGTACCACGTAGTGGAAATGAGGCATTAAGGCCGAATTCGGCAAGGTCTCGGGCAAGGAGAAAACTTTTCGTCAACCAAGAATTCACTTGCGCTTGACCGACGGGCTACCGTTCATTTTAGAATTTTGCAAGCCCTGAACAGAGCCTAGTCAGGGAAGAAAAAACGGGAGATATGCACGGCTCTCTTATAGTCCTGTTGATGGTTTTTAATCCTGCTAATGTTAGTTTATAAATGTACTGTCATCGTATATGCTGCTCTCGATCTCTGCCTCTGTTGGAAAACGTTGTGCGTTCGTGTGTGGCTTGGGGATGGGGGGCGGGGACTGCTGACGTAGGAGAGGGGCAGGAAACCAGCTAAAATGACCAAATCAGTTACAGCAGCTTCAAGTTGTCATCAGTGTGAAAACCATTAAAAGAGAGGCATGATTGCTTTCTTTTTTTTAGAAGGAGGAATTCCTGACTAGCTACTCATATTCCGCCGCTGTTGATACGCAGAGAATCAAGCTAGCAGAAGGAACTCCTCCCTCTTTCTGGTTTGCCAACCCTGAAAAGTGAAATTTGCCTATTCTGACCGACAATAAAGTGTGCACGTGCCAGTTTGTACGAATGTACTGTAACACACGCACAGTTCCATACCACATGCCATTGATCATCATCTCAAAAAGTACAGGCTTATACTTTTATTTCGCACGTAATGACATTTCTCGGGTTCTTTAATTTTTCCCTCGGAAAAAAGCGTGCGCACATGTGTCGTGCTGTCTACGCCCCTGAAGCATAGCACAGAGACTGCTCTAATGAAAATAGTTAATAATCTTAGACTGAGTGTTGATGCTGACTTGGTTTCAATTCTTTTTCTTTTAGATCTGAGTGCTGATTTTGACACAATTGACCACAATATTCTAATTAATCATCTTGAAAATTGGGTTGGTCTTTCTAAATCTGCACTTAACTGGTTCAGAACGTATATCACAGGGAGACAGATTTACGTAAGCCTTGGAGACCACAGGTCAGAAAAATGTGACATATCTTATGGTTTTGCGCAAGGGAGCTGCCTTGGTCCACTTCTTTTCTCGTGATATATGCTTCCATTAGGCAATATAATCAGAGAACACAATGTTAACTTTCCCAGCTATGCCGAGGACACACATCTATACATTTCTGTTGAACCATATGATCCTCATGCCTTATGTTCCCTGACTGCCTGACTGGTTGCAATTAATTTATGGATGAACAGTAACTTTCTCAAACTGAATAAAGATAAAACAGAAATACTTTTAATTGGACCCAAAGCCAGAAGCCATGCACTTCTAGATAAGTTAGGAAACTTTGCTCCCCATATAAAATCTGAAGTCAAAAGTGCCTTGGTGTCATTTTAGATTCTGATTTAAATTTTAAACACATATAAATAAGGTCACCAAAACGGCATTCTTTCATTTAAGAAACATTGCCACGGCACAGCCGGTTTTAATTCAACAGGATGCTGAGACGCTATTTCACGCTTGTATTTCAAGTAGACTACTACTGCAGTGCTCTTTTTACTGGTCCTCCAAAAAACACAATTGAAAGATTACATCTAATTCAAAATGCTGCTGCTAGAATTTTAACAAGAACATGGAAGCGAGAGCGCATCATCCCTGTTTTAGCTGCACTGCATTAGCTCCCTGTGTAATTGCTGGTAAAATTGAGAGGCCAAATGCCGCAGCCGGAGAGAGAACGAGCAGCACGGACACAATACAAACACAGAGAATTATACAGACCACCAGAAAGTACTCGAGCTTCCAAAGGATGTATAATAGTCCAAAAAAACAGAAGCAACGCGAGAGAGAAAAAAAAAGTAGAAAAGGGAAAATTCCTAAAGAAGAAGGAACTCCAATAATAACTGGAAGATATAAAGTCACAAATCCTGACTAGAGATATCTTCGGCTATAGTGCTTAGCTATAAACAGACACTCTAGCAAAGGAGGCGTGGCGGACTTCCGGCTTATATAGAGTCTGGGGAAGCGCCGCCCCAGTTCTATCAGCCAGCTGGGTAAAGAATCCGATTGAAAAGGAATTCGATCTCGTCCCAGGAGGAGAGCCACAAAGGAAAGTCCAAAACACACGCCCGCCTCACAAACCATGACAGGACCCCCCAGGGACGGCTCCAGTCGTACCCAGAGAACCCCGTGCACAG
Organism: Gymnothorax javanicus; assembly: GCA_029692085.1. Taxonomy (NCBI): domain Eukaryota; kingdom Metazoa; phylum Chordata; class Actinopteri; order Anguilliformes; family Muraenidae; genus Gymnothorax; species Gymnothorax javanicus. The sequence goes on from CM056198.1 coordinate 90,622,390, forward strand.
AATGGGGGATCAAGGATATCCCGAGAAGGGACCCAGTACCGCTCCTCAGGACCATACCCCTCCGAATCAACTAAAAACTGGGCCCCACAACCCACACGCCTCTCGGCCAGAATATGATGCACAGTGTAAACCGGCCCCCCCTCAATCATGTGCGGCGGCGGCGGCAGGGATTTGTCGACCGGTGCCAGGATGCTAGTGCTAACTGGTTTAAGCCTGGAGACATGGAAAGAGGGGTGGACACACAAGGATCTAGGGAGCTTTAACTGAACAGTGACAGGATTGATCCTCCGCACTATCTTAAAAGGACCAATGAAGTGGGGAGCCAACTTCCGTGACTCCACTCTTAAGGGAAGGTCCCAAGTGGAAAGCCAAACTCTTTGGCCAACCCGATAAGATGGGGTCAAAGGGCGCCTTCTATCCGCGGCGGTCTTCTGTTTCTGCCCAGAGCGCAACAAAGAGGAACGGACCCTGGTCCTAACCGACCGACAACGCTGAACAAAGTGACTGACTGAGGGAACTTCTGAATCCCTCTCAGTCACTGGAAACAGCGGAGGCTGATAATCCAACTGAGCCTCAAATGGGGAAAGGCCTGAGGAGGAGTTGCATCGTGAATTGAGGGAATATTCGGCCCAAGCTAAAAAATGACTCCACGAAGATGGGTTGTCAGCCGCTAAACATCGAAGAGTATTCTCCAGTGACTGGTTGGTTCACTCTGTCTGCCCGTTAGTCTCAGGGTGGAAACCAGACGAAAGGCTCACGGTGGCCCCAAACTGGTTGCAAAAAGCACGCCAGAATTTAGCCGTAAATTGTGGGCCCCAGTCAGAAACCACATCTTGAGGGAGACCATGTAGCCAGAACACATGGTCCACAACAAGAAGGGCCATCTCCCGCACCAAAGGCAGCTTGGGCAGCGCGATAAAGTGGGCGGCCTTAGAAAAGCGGTCGACCACAACCAAGATGACCGTGTTGCCTTCAGAAATAGGCAGACCCGTAACAAAATCCAGAGCGATATAGCTCCACGGGTGTTTGGGGAAAGGCAACGGCCGCAACAGACCAGAGGGGGGGAGATGGGAAACCTTGTTCCTAGCGCAGATACAGCATGCCGCTACAAACTCCGGATGTCCTCAATCATGCTGGGCCACCAAAAACGTCGGGCCAAGAACTGCTTGGTCCGATGAACCCCTGGGTGATCCGCCAGGCGGGAAGAGTGCCCCCACTGGAGAACTTGGGACCGTACCACTACCGCAACAAACAAAAAGCCGGGCAGCTCCCCACCAGGACCGGAATCGGATCTCAAGGCATCCTGCACAACAGACTCGACGTCCCACTGTGAATGGGAGCCACAATCTGAGCTGCCGGGATAACCGGCTCAGGAATAGGATCGTGACCAGAGCGGTCGTAAATCCACGACAAGGCGTCAGGCTTGACGTTTTTAGAACCTAGGCGATAGGTTAACGTAAAGTTAAAGCGATTGAAAAACAACGACCACTGCGCCTGCCGGGAATTACGTTGCTTAGTCTGTTGGATGTATCAGAGATTTTTATGATCCGTCCAAACCACAAACGGATGTTCAGCCCCCTCCAACAAATGGCGCCACTCTTCTAACGCCAATTGACAGCTAACAACTCCCGGTCACCAATGCTGTAATTCCGTTCGCCCGCCGACAACGACCGAGAGAAGTAGGCGCATGGGTGCAACTTATTGTCCCGAAGGGGGCGCTGGGACAAAATGGCACCCACCCTGACCTCCGACGCATCCACCTCCACAACAAATGGGAGGGAGGGGTCGGGCAAAACGAGAATGGGCTCCAAGCTAAATCGTTTCTTCAACTCCTGAAAAGCAGCATCAGCTGCTGGAGACCAAGCAAACGATAAGGAGGTATTCTTTTTAGTGAGCGTGATAATGGGGGCAGCTACCGCGCTAAAATTACAGATAAACCCCCTATAAAAATTAGCAAAGCTTAAAAACCGTTGAACCTCCTTGACGTTTTGAGAGGCAGGCTAATTCCTGACCGCTGTCACCTTGTCAGGATCCATGCGGACTGACCCTTCAGACACAATGAAGCCAAGAAACGAGACTGTCTTGGCATGAAAAATGCATTTTTCAGCCTTGACAAAAAGCTTGGCTTTAAGGAGGGCCTCAAGCACTTGTCTGACGTGTTGTTTATGCTCCGAGAGAGTTGAAGAAAAAATCAGAATATCGTCAAGGTAGACAAAGACGAAGTTCTCCAACATCTCTCAGAGGACGTCATTAACGAGTGCCTGGAATACAGAGGGGGCGTTAACCAATCCGAACGGCATGACCAAACTATTCGTAGTACCCGTCATGTGTATTAAATGCCGTTTTCCACTCGTCCCCCTCCCGGATCCGAACTAAGTTATAAGCATTCCGGAGGTCCAGCTTGGTAAAGAGCGACGCCTCCTGCAGACGTTCAAACGCGGAGTTCATCAACGGAAGGGGGTATCGGTTTTTAATGGTGATATTATTCAAGCCCCTGTAATCAATACAGGGTCTCAGGCAGCCATCTTTTTTGCCCACAAAAAGAGCCCCGCTCCGGCAGGAGACGTGGAGGGTTGAATAAATCCATTAGCCAGAGCCTCCTGAATATATTCTCGCATGGCCTTTCGCTCAGGCCCTGACAGCGAGTATAATGAACCCCTAGGGGGAGTGGTACCCAGGTAGAGATTGATCTTGCAATCGTACGTGCGATGAGGAGGTAAAGTCGAGGCCCGTTGCTTGCTAAAAACCTCCGCGAGATCAGCATAATTGTTAGGAATATTAGGAGGCAGACAACAGTTCAGAGCAGCCCCCAAATTCTAACCCTGTTCGGAACCTGCCATCTCTATGTCTGATTCAGAGTCAGAGAAATCCTCCGAATCGCAATCCTCCTCTGGCTGCCGCCAGTCAGATTGAGGATCCCACTCCAACCCCTCCTCCGCCCCTTTTTCTAGACTAGGAGGGTTGTGTGAGACAAACTCCGCAGAATCACTCCAGGCGTCAGCCTCCCCCATAGGTTGATGCCCAGGACGACACGCCAAACTCTCCCTACAGTGGGACCTACAATGAGTGCCCCACTTGACGACCGGGTCATTCTGACTCCCCCAAAGGATGTGAGGCCTATGTTCCCGTAGCCAAGAGTGTCCTAAAATGACAGGGAGAACAGGGGAACTGATCATAAAAAACCGGACCTCCTCAGAATGACCACCAAAAGGGACGAACATAGTCAATGATTCCGAGACCTCGGTTATAAATCAAGTTCCCAGTGAGCGACCGTCCAAAGATCTTACAGTGCGTGAATGTACAAGAAGGCGGATGGGAATGGAATGTCTCCTAGCCCACTCCACATCCATAAAACAGTCCACAGCACCAGAGTCCAAAAAAGCCTCAATAAATATTCTCTGTCACCCCACAGTCAATTCTACAGGAATTAAAGTTCGGAAGGGAAATTGGGTCTGTCCCTCTAGCGCCCCACATACCGCTAGAGGGACTTCTCCCTGAAGCTCAGGGCAGCGTGGATGGATATGTCCTGGTTTGTTACAATTATAGCAGATTATACGTCTGCGAACGGGCTTACGAGCCTGGCGCTCATATGAGCCATCAACCTGCATAGGCTCGCCAGGAGTGGAAATTTCAGTGGGTGGAATTAGAGCTGTATGCACGCTGCGAGGAGCATTAACCCCGTTGTCAGCGAGAGCCAATGCAGTACGTTTCTCCCCTGTTACGTTTGCGGATGCGATTATCAACTCGCACCGCAGTACAAACCAACTAATCCAGAGAAACACAAGGCTCCAATGTACCCAGAGCGTGCTTAACCTCCTCAGCAAAAGCGTGAACAAAAACTGCCATAAGAGGCGCTTCTGGCCAGCCTGTCTCTGTCGCCAAAAAGTGAAACGAGATTGAAAACTCCGCGACACTTTCAGAGCCCTGCCTCAGATGCATTAAACGCGTAGCCGCGTTCTGACCAGAAACATCCTGATCAAACACTGATACCATTTCTCTAACGAGAGTCTCCACTGTATTCACGACCGATGAATTAGATTGAATAAGTGGCCCGACCCAAGTGAGTGCTGTATCAGTCAACAGGGATAAAATAAATCAAATCTGAGACTCTTCATTCATGAACCGTGAAGGCTGCGCTTTAAAAAATATTTCACATTGGGCAATGAAATCTTTACATCTTCCTGCCTCGCTGCCATATCTTGGGGGTAACTGGAGTTTTGGCTCTCGGGGAAGGTGTACGGATTGTGCTTGTGCAACACTCTGTGTGATCTAAGTGGATAAGGCTCTAATACTCTCAGTGAGACTTAACAGAACATTTTCCCGTTTCTGCATGGCATTCTCCTGAAGGCGGACTCTCTCCGCCAACTCTGCCTGCTGATTGTTCAGGCTAGAAAGACCCTTGCCATACCCAGAGAGAACTGCTTGTTAATTAGCCACAACTTTCTCTAACGCAGCCGCCGCTGACGACTCCATGCTGGCTCGAGTGTTCTATAATGGCTGATAAAATTGAGAGGCCAAGTGCAGCGGCCGGAGAGAGAACGAGCAGCACGGACACAATACAAACACAGAGAATTATATAGACCACCAGAAAGTACTCGCGCTTCCAAAGGACGTATAATAGTCCGAAAAAAACGGAAGCAACGCGAGAGAGAGAAAAAAAGTAGAAAAGGGAAAATTCCTAAAAAAGAAGGAACACCAATAATAACTGGAAGATATAAAGTCACACAAATCCTGACTAGAGATATCTTCGGCTATAGTGCTTAGCTACAAACAGACACTCTAGCAAAGAAGGCGTGGCAGACTTCCGGCTTATATCGAGTCTGGGGAAGCGCCGCCCCAGTTCAATCAGCCAGCTGGTTAAAGAATCCGATAGAAAAGAAATTAGATCTCGTCCCGGGACGAGAGCACCAAAGAAAAGTCCAAAACACACGCACGCCTCACAAACCATGACACCCTGTACCTTTTAGAATTGATTTTAAAGTCCTTCTGCATGTTTACAAAGCTCTTAATGGTCTAGCACCTTCATATACGTCAGATTCCCTGTTGTTTTAAATCCCTGCACAACCCTTAAAGGAGACCTATTATGCTGAGCCTTCTTTTAATACATATTAGTATAATATGTTAGTTGTCCAAACTCAACCTCTGAAAAGTTTCTAAACATAAGATACAGGGGTTTTGCTGTAATCCAAGAACGTGATTTCGTGAACATGATTTCCTCTCTGAACAGCTCCTCCCGAGATCTTCGCGAGATCTGGGCAAAACCTGACGTCAGGTTGTGCCGTCCAATTAGTACAGATTTAGCCAGAGCTAATCACGGCGCTGGACCTGCCCACACCGGAAACTATTCTAGCAGGCACTAATAACGGCAGATCATACTATGCCTTAGTAGCGTCCACACTTTTGGAAATACAAAAGAAGAACCGCAGATCATTGCAGGTGCAGTTTTGTCAGTATCTCTCTCAAAGCTGCTTGTCCGTTTACTTTTGGACGTGAAGAAAAACACTTATTTCTCTTCCAAAAGAGGATGCCAACAGAAATCAGTGGGTAGCTTTTTTTGTTTGCTGGCAGCAAACAGCCACGCCAAAGGAACGCTTAGCTGCTTGTGCTCAGCATTTCAGCAAAGACAGCTTTATAAATAAAGGATAATTCGACACAGGATAAGCGTTTCAGCTGCTTCTCAAACCTGAAGCAGCTGCATCGATCAAGCGCTCGGAGCCACAAGCTGTAAGTAACGATAAAACAGCAAATAATGTAAGTGAAGCTAACGTGTTACGAGTGGCTAGCAGGACCGCTAGCGATAGTTAGCACTAACAACTGGCCTCAAACGCAGGCTTTGTAAAATATCTGAAGATAAAGCCTGTATCGGTCGCAACTGTCCGTGACTCAGACACAGAAGCTGTAAGTTGCTTTTACTGCATAAGCCAACCTGACGTGATAGCCAGTTGATTGTGGCTGTAGCACAGCAGCTAAAGTAGCCAAGTTACTGTTGCTAATGTTTGTGTCCTAAATATGCAAGAGTGATATCGGGAAATTCTACAGAAGGTGTGTGAACATAAACCTCATTTGAAGCTAACTTTTAATACTTGTTTGTAATTTGGATGCTTGGTACAACTGTTCACAGTAACAGAACTTGCTGTCTGTAAAACCTGTATTGCAAGGGTTTGTCTCTGTGGTTATGACCGCTCGTAGGTATGGCAATTGTCGCTAGGGGTGCCACCGCCGCACCACTGGCGTTTTCGGCCGTGTTTATGAAGTACACTCAACCCAGGCAGGGTTTTTACCCTGATTGGCGTTAGCATGCATAGTAGAATTTTCCGTTACACAAATTTCGGTTTTGAAAACTTATATATGTGACGAACTTTTGATGCAATTTTTGCCGAAATTTTACCGATTTAACCCTCATTACACACCAAATGAACATTTCAAACGAGGGACAAGCAGGTAAGGAGTCCTTAAATTCACTTTTTGATGCGATAAATCAACTTTTTGGGCCTCTATTCATGTAAGATTGATGACGTCTTCCTGCTGGCTCCTTATGGAATTTGAATTGACTTCCAAAAAAAAGGTAGTCGAGCCAGGCTGGGCCACACATGTGTGGACGGGGGTGGGCGGGGTTTGTGGGTAATGGCGGGGGTGGCATCCACGACTTTTTTCATTTATTGTTGGATGCTTGGTACAATTTAGTTTGGGTTGAGGAACAAGGAGTCTATTATATAGGCATGGGCAATACAAATGAATAAAATGACAACATTTCTTGAGTTGCTGAGAAAAGAGTTTTTATTATTTTCTAATGATTTTTTGCAGGTAAGTACAGAAGACACAGACGAAGAGTTTGCCACAAGTCCAACGCCTTTACAGGAAAGGGTCTCAGAGCCACAGGGTCCCAAAATTTGATTTCATTTAACAAAACCCATTGTGAAAATTGGGGGTGAAGCCTGAGGGCATTTACGAAAATGCAGTCTACTCAGAAATGAACCTGGCCAAATTATCCATTAGGGTACCCTAACAGAAATAATTGATGCTAAAGTCATCAACCCCTTTTCTGAAGTACAGCAGCGCCCCCTAGGCCCCTTTTTTAATGGAAAATGCATTGAATTTCACCCAATTATGTTCAACAAACATTAGGTTTTGCATTGATATAAAAAATGGTATGAATGGGTTGCCTGTGAAGTTTTTTTTTTTTTGGATCAATGGCCTGCAAAAATGTCAAAATTATCGGTGGGAGGGCAAACATTAACGCTACTCGCCCATTACTGTATAAAATGCAGTGAAGTCGCTGATGCCGGCAGTTGTTTGCCCTCCCACTGCTTAAACGTTCCCCTTCAATAACCCGTGGTGATTTAAAAAAAAAAAAAAAACTTTACACTGTTTTTATAATGTCCATATACCCTCCTCCCATGATAGTTTCAATGAGCTACTGTGAATAATTCATAGTAAAACACAGTGACGTGCAGTCGGGAGGTTAGTTTGGCGAGGCAGAAACCTCCCTTTGCTTGATTCGCAATCAGGCGATTAATTAGTTTAGTAAGACTATGCGGCAGAATGACGGGCCAGTTTAGGTTTTCATGGCGTTATTACTCAGTATATCGAACCTGAAATGCTCACAGGACAGCAGATTTGTGCGTACTTGCTTCCAGGAAGCCGAAGCAATGCCATCAACAAATATTAAAACAGTTCGACTTATGCAGAGTTCAATGCTTAATCAATATACAATGTTATTCTCCTTTAAATACGCTTTTACACCCAAACAAAAAGCGGCGCTTATTTTCAGTCTTCTTTCATAATCCGATTAACAAAATGTTTAAACGATATACAGAATTACTGAGAGCCGAGAATTTTTCCTAATTGATAATTCAGATTTCCATCCTCGCAGTCTCGAATTGAAGGGTATAAGTGAATGAATCTTGTGACCGGTGTTCGCGAGGTGGCATATTTTGATAGGTAGCAAAATTTGTCAGAACACTGGTAGGTTTTGAACGCCTGGCGCTGGTTTGTTCCTTGGTATATTTTACTGAAACTTCACAAATAGGGTCACAGGATATTCTGTCAACTAACTATGTAGGTTTACAGTAAAAATACACTCACCTTTCTTGCTATTGTTGAGAAGAAGTCACGGCGAACTCGCGACGAACTTCAACAACTTCTGTCGAACTAATTTCACATCCCCTGGAGGTCTAGACTGGACGAACAGACTCGTAATTTCTCAAATTAGATGGCTGTAATTCAGTCAGGGCCGTAGCTGGGACATCACGTCAGCGCAGGCTATTTGAAATCTACCTCCAAAATGGATATTTTTGCCACGCCGTGCACTTGAAAGTTTGTAAACACGGCGCAAATTGAGGTCACGCATTCATCCAACGGGCGAATAATAGCTCTGTTCAAATCGCGTTGTTGGCCGTAATACGCAGAGTTCATGTATGAAGTGAGGGTATCCTATTGAAAAGGTTGCTTTTAATCAAACCATGGTGTTCTTTTTGTATGAAAATGGTATTCACATCATTTTTTTAATAAGTTTTCTGAGGCATGTTTACTCCGCCCCAGTTCAGCTGTTACGCATTCCATTAGAGTTTATGCAGAGCGTTGTCCATGCTATATTATATCATATCATTATCATATCAAAAATAGTAGTGGGCTGTTGTGAATTCCTTTTCATTTTATTATCAACTTATCATTTGTAATCCTTTTTGAAAAATGGCAAAAAAGAACACACTTTGAGTTTGAAAATATTTTTCGTCCTTTTCTTTCAGCGACACTGGCACCTTGAATATTTTTCAGGCAACTAAGGAAGTCAGCATGGTCAGGATAGCTTGAAAACTATTTGTCTTACAGTGTTTTTGATTACAGCATGTTAAAGAGCACCCAAAAATACCCCTAGGTTCCAAATTTCATCTTAATATCTCCAAGAATAAAAAAGTTATGGCGATTTTTCATAAATTCCAGGAGTAAAGCGTGTCTTAATTACTTCACTATTGTTAACCCATCTCCTTTTAATTTTAGAGCCCTGAAAACGAATCTTAAAATTGCTATAACTCTGGTTCTAGATGAGATATTGAGATAATTCAAACTGTTCTGAGTTCTGTGTTCATCCAGCTATTCAGCTATCATAATTTCAATGCTGTAGGGTGAATTTTAAATTTTTATGTGCCATACCTACCACTCGGTTACCAGCTACTGCATGTTAGTTTACGTGCCGTGCTAATTAAAAATGCTCCTGGTTAACTTATATGCAGTAGTTCTGATCGGTATGCTTGTGTTACTTCGGTAAGCATCAATGTGGCAGTTTCATCATAATGTTGCCCGATTGTAGCCACGACAGTTAGTGATAGCATCACTTATCCATGACCGGGATCAGCCGGATACTTCACAAATGTCTGAGCAAGCTCTCTGGTGCTACCGTGAAAGCAATGCGAAACGCAGAAGCTCTACCGGTTTACAAATGATTTCTCTGCACTACCTTGACATAATTTCATCCTCCTTTATAAATTATTGTAGCTAATAAAAAGCCAAAAAAGGCGGAGATTAAATAGGTAATTCTTTCCTGTAGAAGTGATTGATTGGCTAGCTTAACATAAGCAACTTGTCCGCGCTAACGGAACTTACGGTCTGCAAAATCTGTATTATGTTCGTAACATAATCAAGCTCTCTCTACCTGTCCATAAAGCTGCTTTCACATCGGACACGAAACAAATTTTTCGCAGGACAGATTAGCCTACATTCAAAGTGAATGCAAAGATGCGAATACACGCGTTATGGGCGCGTTAAGCAGCTTTCACACCGGACGCAAAACTAATTTTTCGCGCGACTGATTACATTCAAAGTCAGTGCAAAAATGCGAATACACACGTTATGGGCACGTCAAGCCGCTTTCACACCGGAAGCGAAAAAAATTTTTCGCGGGAGAGATTAGCTACATTCAAAGTCAATGCAAAGACGCGAATACAGGCGTTATGGGCGCGTTAAGCAGCTTTCACACCGGACGCGAAACAAATTTTTCACGCGACAGGTTACATTCAAAGTCAATGCAAAGACGTGAATACAGGCGTTATGGGCGCGTTAAGCAGCTTTCACACTGGACGCGAAACTAATTTTTTGTGCGACTGATTACATTCAAAGTCAATGCAAAAATGTGAATACACGTGTTATGGGCACATCAAGCCGCTTTCACACCGGATGCGAAACTAATTTTTCGCGCGACAGATTAGCTACATTAAGTCAATGCAAAGACAAGAATACAGGCGTTATGGGCGCGTTAAGCAGCTTTCACACCGGACGCTAAATGAATTTTTCGCGTGACAGATTACATTCAAAGTCATGACCGCTTATCAGCTACTGCATGTTAGTTCGCGTGCTCTGCTAATTAAAAATGCTCCTGGTTAACTTATATGCAGCAATTATGATTGGTATGCTTGTGTTACTTCGGTAAGCATCAATCTGACAGTTTCATCATAAATTTGCCTGATTGTAGCCACTACAGTTGAAGCTAACCAGAGAGGTGCTGTATGTGTCTGCCGAGTTGGGCTGCAGTTAGACCAGACGTAGGTTTTGCAGAGCTTGGTGTGCGTTTTTGGGTGCTTGTGAAACGATCGCTTTACTTATCCATGACCGGGGTCAGCCTGATACATCTCCAATGTCTGGGCAAGCTCTCTGATGCTACTGGTGAAAGCTATTGGGAAGCGCACAGGCTATAACGTGTCCGGTATAACAAACGATTTCTCTGCATTGCCATTTATTGAATATTAAATTCTTTCCTGTAAAAGTGATTGATTCGCTAGCTCCACATAAGCACTGGTTCACGCAGACGGAACTTACGGTCTGTAAAACCTGTATTATGTTCATGACATAACCGGAGCTCTATCTAGCTCTCGCACACTATCCATAACGCGCCCACTTTCCGCAAGGAAAAGCTGGTCATTCCAAAGCAATAAGTAAACCATTACCACGAGCAATTTCCGAAAAGGCCGTTTGGCCTGGAGCTTTCGCCCCTCCGTCATATACCAGTGCGGAAGCTGTTGTTTCTCCACGCCAACAACACACCACAGCTATGCACACGAACCAGCAGGTCCTAAGACACACCGAAGCAGTCCGTAAGCTGTTGGTCCACTGTTTGCTGCTCCTCACTGTCCATGTTTCCCTCTAAACTCAGACCCACCGGATTTCTACGGTCTCCGGTCTACACTTGGGCATGTCGACCCGTTCTACAAATGTGTCTATATGGGGTGGATTCTAGCTTTCCCTGCATCCTAGCTACTGAATTGAAAAACCGCTGTACTCACCACTGTAGCAAACTCTAGCCGATAGCAGATTTGTGCTTGAGCTGCCAGACTTTACTCGTCCTCCACCACTTGCCGTTTATTAGAACAAGTTAATTTCATTAGATCTATACACATGTACTGCGTTAGACTGCAGAATATGCCCGTGAGATTCCGCCGGGAGACACGTCAGTTTCACTCTGAGGAGCCAGACCAGGAAAACTGCGTTCTGCTGCCTCGTCCGCCTAGATCCGCCCCCTCCACAGAGCTGGCCAGTCAGAAGAAAGTGGGCACACGGGAGTGGGGGGCCATAGCGGAAGAGCCACCCCAATAGGCGTTTCAGGCAGAGGCTACTATGGACTACAAATGGGGTTTTTTGAGGATGGCAGTATGAGCGAAATAAGTACCCTTTTTTTTACTTTGCGCGATCAGGAATACTCTCGGGGAGTCAAAGACCAAAATATAAACTTGGAAAAATAGCATGATAGGTCACCTTCAAGGTCTTCTGAAAGTGGGCTTCTAAAAGTTCTCTGGGCCACACAAAAGAAAACTGGTGATTCCAGTATTCACCTAAACTGTAGAACACCCAGCAAAAAAATATCAAGAGGCTAGGTCAGTGGACATTTTTAAACAGCAACTAAAAACAAACCTTTTTAATATAGCGGGGAAAATAAGTATTGAATGCGTCAACATTTTTCTCAGCAAATATATTTCTAATGGGGCTACTGACATGAAATTTTCATTAGATGTCGGTAACAACCCAAGTAATCCACACATACAAAGAAATCGAAACAAATAAGTCCATAAATTATGTGTAATAAAGTGGAAAAAGTATTGAACACACTTACTGAAATTTATGTAATACTTAGTAGAAAAGCCTTTGTTGGTAATGACAGCTTCAAGACGCCTCCTGTATGGAGAAACTAGTCGCATGCATTGCTCAGATGTGATTTCGGCCCATTCTTCCACACAAACTGCCTTCAAATCTTGAAGGTTCCGGGGGCCTCTTCTATGAACTCTGATCTTCAGTTCTTTCCATAGATTTTCAACTGGATTCAAGTCAGGTGATTGACTGGGCCATACAAGCAGCTTTATTTTCTTTCTCTGAAACCATTTGAGAGTTTCCTTGGCTGTGTGTTTGGGATCATTGTCTTGCTGCAATTTCCACCCTCGTTTCATTTTCAGCATCCTGGTAGATGGCCGCAGATTCTTATCAAGAATGTCTCGGTACATTTCTCCATTCATCCTTCCTTCAATCATATGAAGTCTGCCAGTACCATATGCTGAAAAACAGCCCCACAATATAATGTTCCCACCTCCAAACTTCATTGTTGGTATGGCGTTTTGGGGGTGATGTACAGTGCCGTTTGTCCTCCAAGTATGGTGTGTGCTATGACATCCAAAGAGTTCAATTTTGGTCTCATCTGACCAGACTATATTCTCCCAGTATTTCATAGGCTTGTCCAAATGTTGTGCTGCAAACTTTAAACGAGCTTCAATATGCTTTTTCTTCAGCAATGGAGTCTTTCGCGGTGAGCATGCATAGAGGCCATGGCGGTTGAGTGCTTTACTTATTGTTTTCTTTGAAACAACTGTACCTGCTAATTCCAGGTCTTTCTGAAGCTCTCCGCGAGTGGTCCTTGACTCTTGGACAACTCTTCTGATTATTCTTTTGACTCCTCTGTCAGAAATCTTGGAATCGTAGAGCAGCTAAAGGTGATTTTGGGCCAGAATCATGCATTTGATGATACAAGCATGACATTTGGTATGAATGTTCTATATATGTCACTTTTTGAGAAAAAAGTGCTAGCCATCAAAAATTCCAATATGGCCACCATTTTTTCAAGATGGCTGCCGGTGTCTGGAAAAACAGCTATAAAGCATAAAGTGTTTGCTCTTTTGAATTTCTTCGTAAAATTGTTTACATATTTGTCTTCTTTGACCTCATGTTTAGTGCCCAGACTGATTTCTTTGTAGCAGGCTGAAGGAGGGCCCAGGCGGGGAATTTAACCCCAGACTCCCGGGTAAGAGTCAAACGCGCTGACCACATCGCCAAAGAGCCAGGCTCATTGGCAAGGTAGCCAGGGCGCGTACTTATTAGGAGACATTTCTAGTGACAGGACCCTTCAACTGTCACATCTTGCTGTAATCAAGCATTTTGCAAAGTGGTATATAGTGCAGAAGGTGGGTTCTAGGCCTATAAGAGAAGCAAAAACTCTAAACCTAAACCTAAAATAGACCTTATACAGAGTAATACCTGGACAACTTCTTATGTAGACCTGGCAAGACTTGATCTCTTTGCATGGAGGCAGAGGCCATATGACTTAATCCCACCATCTCAAAGTGTGCCGAAGAAACATGCAAAACAAGCTGCATATCAAGCTGGACATATCTGGGGACAGAGCATCATCGGCCAGCCAGAACAGCAGTATCCATCCAACTGGAGATGGTCGAAAGAAGGTGATAATTGGAAGGTTGTGTGGACTACTCTTGAGCTCATCTCTAAGAGCTGCTGGAGAAGTGTGGATGCAAGACGGACTGTGGTGGAAGGTGCAAGTGTGTAAAGAACGGACTAGCCTGTACTGCACTCTGCAGTTGTCACTGTCCGAGACAACAGATGGAGATGAACACTGAATGCTACGGGGGTAGGGGGTTCCTATCAAGCATTCCTACGCCAAAAACACGACATACTGTCGCATCAGTCACGATATTACAATATTTGGACAAAACATTGCAGACTTTCGGCATATGTTTCAGAGTAGGGAGTCATGTGGCGGCCATCTTGGAATTTCAAGGTGGCTTGCACATTTTTCTCAAAATATAATGTAAAAATGAATATTTCCTCCAAGTTTCATGCTTGAATCATCAAATGCATGATTGTTTGTGTTATCTGCTCCACTACAAGGAGTACCTGGTCGTGGCCAATTTATGGTGAAATGATGTTCTTTCCACTTCCTGCTTATGGCCCCAACGGTGCTCACTGGAACATTCAGAAGTTTAGAAATATGTCTGTAACCAATGCCATCAGTATGTTTAGCAACGATAAGGTTGCAAAGGTCGAGAGCTCTTTGCTTTTACCCATCATGAGATGCTTCTTGTGTGACACCTTTGGTAATGAGAAACCTTTTTATAGGCCATCAATTAGGACTAAAGCAGCTGATATTAATTTGCATTGATAAGGGGCAGGATTGCTTTCTAAATACTGACAGATTTCAGTGAGTTTCTGGGCTTTCCATCCCTTTTTGCACCTCCTTTTCTTCATGTAATCAATACTTATTCCCTGTGTCATTCCAGTTTATTACACATAACATAATTTATGGACTTATTTTTTTTTGTTTTTTTTGTATGTGTGGATTACTTGGGTTGTCACTGACATCTAGTGAAAATTTTGTGTCAATAGCCCCATTAGAAATATATTTACTGAGAAAAATGTTGACACGTTCAGTACTTATTTTGCCCGTCGTAGCTTATAATTAGCAATGCTGTTTTTCAGGGCTTTTTTTCCTGTCCTTGTTTTATTATTTTATTGTTTTGATGATTTTTATTATTTTACTTTTCCTCTCCCTCCATTTTATCACTGTCTTGATTATTTTAATTCTGTATTTTATTTCCATGGTCTTATGTATTATTTGTTCTTAAATGGTCTGTCTTATTACTTTGTAATATTTTTGATTTTATGTGAAGCACTTTGAGCTGCTTTTTCTTGTATGAAAGGTGCAATATAAATAAAGTTAATTATTATTATTATTATTATTATTCATCCACAAGAGTCCTGAATCCCAAAAAACAGATGCCAGGCTGCAAGAGAAGAGATGCCAGTCCTATCAAATGCAAATGCAAATCCCCACGGGCAATGCGCTAGTTGTTAATATTATCATCCATGTATAGCCTTTTAAAGCCTCAGCTTGGTGCGAAGTCTCTTAAAGTCTTTGTGTAGCGAACTGCTTGTTACTGTTTGCTTGTATATTCTGCAGACTATTGTTAGTCTTGCGTATTTTATAATATTCAGGAATGATTGTCTTTCCGCATTGTTTCATTATGATTTATTTTTGAAGCCCCGTTTCAAAAGGAATAAACTTATATTTCCTTCTTTGCACTTGAATCCAATCGCCTCCGTTTTCATTTCAGTGCACACGACATGGAGCACTGAGAAAATCATTACATAGCGTTCCCCAGCCTTTCTCCTGAACTTACCCTGCTGCACCCAGTTTAACTCATCAGGTGCTCCCATAATGAGCTGAACAGCTGGATTATGTGTATTAAATAAGGAAGACATCTAAAATATGCAGGGCAGGTGTACGCCGGGAGCAGGATTTGGGAACACTGACCTAAATGAGGAGGCCAACATTGGCTAATCTGTATTAGAGTTTAGCTCCAGCTCCTGCTATTTTCTGCCATATCAGCTCAATCATAACTTGATCAGCCATTTGAATATATCCACTGCTACAGTCACAATGTGCTTTGCAAGTGTGTAATTACAATGAAAAAGTACAGTATTGAGCCAGTGTGTTACTTATAGATCTGACGGGACACTAAAATTAAGGTAATGCTTTTAGAACACCATTTTAAAACGCATGGAAAAATAAATGATTTTACCTGACATTTTTTAAGAGAGCTCTCCTGTGCCCTGCAGAAAACATTCCCATATCCTTTTTGTTTGGTGCTTTTCCTGCACTACTCAGTGCCTGAAAGGGACCAAAATTTGGAACTGTAAGAAATACTTGCACATGCTAGCTTAATGCATTACGTAACTAATAGGAAGGCCCAATAGTGCCCAACTGGCCAACTGAAGAGAATAAGCTTTCCATTTTCTGTGTAAATCAGGAAAAGAATTTCCTCAGTCAATGGGTGCCATTGAAGTACCTGTAACTGCAGTTCTGGCCCTAATAGGGCTGAATCCAGGTAAATTTCAATGGCTCTCCGTTTCAAACTATTTCAGGGCAAAAAAAAAAAAAAAAAAAAATGGTCGGGGGGATGGTTTAATTTACTGATAAGAAAAAATAATAAACTGATTTAATTAAAGCTCTGGTGCAATAAAATCTCTGAGACAATTGACTTTCAAAGGCAGCATTTAATGTGGCATTCACAGAGAAATTCCACTCTGTCTCTCTCTCTTTCTCTCTTCTATTTGTCTCATTACTCTCCCTCCTTTCTCTCCTTTTGTCCACGTCAGTCACTTGTTCTCCATCTCTCTCTTTCTGTCTTTCTATCCTTTTGTGGAAAAATATGAAGGTTCATGAAATCAGTGGTTAAATTGGGTTTTTTTTTAGGAGGGGGAGCCCTTGTCTACACACTACTGTGGTCAACATTTTTCAAATCATCTTTACTTACATCTCATGACAGGGAGGGGGGGTGTCAGAGAGTTATCAGTGCCTGATCACCTTCAGTATAAAAGCAGTAACCCTGGGAGGTAGAACAGAACTTGAGTGCTTTGGAAAATCCCAGTAAGTAACAAAAAGCAGATTTTGAGAAAAAGACAGAAACCTGTATCTGTTATGATTCTGATCTGTTTTTGTCATGATTCTGCCATGCTTGTCATGTTTTCCTTGTTCCCTGTTATGTTTATGATCTGTTCTGTTAGGTTTTGCCATGTTCTGTTTAGTTTTTGTATTTTGCCATGTTTTCGCTTTTGCCATTTCCACTATTCTGTTAGATTCGGTCCATGTCTTTGTTCATGCCCTTCATTGCACTGTGTCTCCCCTGTCTGGTCTTTTGTTAAGCTACAGCTTCTCCCCAGTCCTCGTGTCACATGCTTAGGTGATTTCATGGTTTCTGGGTTTCAAACATTCCTTCCAATCTCGTTTTCCTTCGCCTCTCTTTTCTGTTTTACTAACCAATACTAACAGTTTGTTATTTTTTGTTTTTACTAACCCAGACTAACATTGTAGGGGGGAGCACTAGGGATTGTATAGCTGCACTTACTAATTGATTAACAAGCTCTCAGCACTTTCGCCCTGTTCTAGTCTCCGCCTCTTGCCTGCACTTAGTCTTTGCTGCAATTCAGCAGAACCTGCTCCACTCTGTCCTACCTCTCATTATCTGTGCACATTAGAACTCCTTAACGGAGCTGTATGTTTTGTCATAGGTTGTCTCGTGTTCCTGTCCGCGTTTTGGCTTTTTGCCAATTTCATGTGATTAGGTTCTCCCTCATGTTCCCTCCTTTGTAATTAGTCTGATCCTCATCACCTGATCCTAATCATAGCATGTGACTTCCTTGAATTTAAGCTGTCTTCTCACTGCTGTTCCCCGTCAGAATGTTTCCTTCAGCCTTGTACTCATCGTGTTATCTTTCTGACTGGAAACCTCTTTTTGTCTCTGATTTGGCTTTATATCTGCTCCTGTGTATGTCGAACCCTTTTTGCCTGACTCGATTTCTGTATTGCTGCCCTGGTTTTTTCGACTCTGGATTCTGCCCCTAAGTTGTGATTTTGGATTGTGGACTTTGTACTGTTGCCTTCGTCCCTGCGGGGGTTTAACTAATAAAATCACATTCTTTGCTACTTCTGGTTATCGCGACTGGTTCCTGATCGATACCTCACAGTATCCCTTTGAGGTTAAGGTCTTGTTTAACAATGAAACTAACTTGACAGTTATTTATTCGTTGCATAAGAAACAATATTCAGGGAGAACCTTTTTCATTGTTTGTCAGGATCCATGGCAATATCATGACTTAAGTTTTTCCATTCAAAAATGTCATTTACCAAAATGGGCAAAACCTTGACTTATGTAGTTGCAGTGAAGGTTTGACAGTTATGTCAGTGCTAACTCCACTGTCTGCTTCCCTCCTGATGCCATTTTTCAGTCATTAGCATGTGAATCATGTGATTTATAAATTCAGGCCACGAATGTCCTGCACAACCAGTGCTCTGGATGGGAACTGACCCAGCAGATCATGTTATACGTATGCTGCTTCATAATTGGCTGATACGACTTGGTAGGTTTTGCCATAAAAAAAAAAAAAAACAAATTGAATGTGGGAAACCCAATAAGATCAACTAGCTAGTTTTTTGCTTCACAAATGAACAAATACAAATGACTTGCTAGAGTTTGCTATGGCAAAACATGGGAAATCAGGGATTATTCTTTATGTATCGTACTGTATGTGATGAGGCAAAGCCTAGTGAGCACAAAAATCGTCGTAACTCAGTTTCGATCAAAATCTGATTTATTTGGTTTTCCGTGACACTGAAGAGAAGGAGCGTGGTTGGGACTCAGGGATTTTATGACTGACAGTTGCCAGCAGCCTTAACAAACTGGGTGTTGGTAACTGCAGCTCGTAATTAAAAAAAAAATAATAAATAAATAAATAAGTTACGTTTGCTGTTGTGTTAAAGAGCAGTCTTGATAGTGTGATGCACCATTTTGGCTGCAGTGTGCGGGGAACATGGCACAGCAAGTTTCCGTTTGAAGAGGTTTAAGAGGAAGAAATTAAACCAGCAGTGGTCGGTCAAGTGAGGTGCAGGGTGAATAGAGCGAAACAGCGCTGGTCAGGAGAACAAAGCAGTGAACCAGAAATAAAACATAATTGTTTCACAACGGTTGGGTTTTAAAGCACAAAGAAACTCACACACCTCCGCACAGAGGTCTTGCTTGTGTTCCTGCAATAACGTTACAGAAAAGCCCAAAATGATGTGTAAAATTACACACTTTATGCCGCCTTTGCTTGGTTCTCTGTGCACAAAGGTAGTGTAAAGAAGGATCTTCATTAGAGCTCTACTGCAGATTCTCCGTAAAACGGGCTCACTACCTTGCCTTCTTCATACATGATCTGCTGAATCTGCCTTTGTTACTTGTTTAGGCTGTATGTGTGCTACATGTTAGCCCAGTGGCTGCTACAGTTAGCTTAATTTTAGCTCGTTAGCTACCAATACAGTTTGTTAGCAACCAACTCGTTGCCACCAAGCCAACACAGCTAACGTTCATGCTGCTTAACAGGCAGCTTAGTAAATATATACTACTCAGAATTTGATATGGATCATAGGAATTTTTTTGTGAAATGACATGCAAATTTGGTAACTACCACTGATAAACAATATATTGGATAAATGACATGCAGTCAGACACAAAACACATTTGCAAGTGCATTTAGTGACATTAAATGAGCGTGCAGCCTCACACTTTTGGCTTTCACGAACACTTCATGGTTTCACCTCTGACATGTAAAGTGAAAACAGACTGTTCGTTTGATGTTTCATTACCACAGTTAATGTCAATAACGGGTATGGCCTCCCCTAGCTTGAATGACGGCTTGACAACGTCGGGTCATACTGTCAATCAGAACCGGATGCTTGCAATTGGAATGTTGTTCCATTCTTCAACAAGGGCATTTCGAGCTCTTCTAGAGTTGTGGGTTGTGCCCTACGACCGGAAATGGCGACCTGCAGCATGTTCCACACATGCTCGATAGGGTTTAGGTCCGGCGAACAGCTGGCCAGTCCATGCGGACAATTGTCTCCTGCTCTAGGAATTGATTCACCACCCTAGCACGATGGGGACGGGCGTTATCATCCATCAAGATGAAATCAGGGCCAACAGCACCAGCGTATGGTCTTACGTACACATTGAGGATCTCATCCTGTACCATACCCTGTCATCGTCCCTCTCCCCATGACATGCAGGTCCGTTCTGCCGTTCCTGCTTATTCCTCCCCAGACCATAATTGATCCGCCACCATAACGGTTGTGTTCGTTGATGTAGGCATCATTAAATCACTCACGTTGTCTTCGCCACACCCGTTGCCTCCTGTCAGTGAAGTCCAAGCAATATCGGGACTCATCAGTAAAGAGAACTGGAGCCCAATCGTTGTGTGTCCATGTGACATGACCGTGAGCCCAATCCAAACGGTCACGCCTATGACGCACGGTCAGTGGGATTCGAACACATGGCCTTCTTGAGTTGAGGCTGGCAGTATGAAGACGATTCCGTATCGTCTGAGTGGATACCCTGACCCCCGAGGCATTATGAAGGTCATTTCGTAGGGTGGTGGCTGTCCAGAAAGGATGACGTCGTGCCTGAAGTGTGAGAAAGTGGTCTTGTCGTTGTGTAGTCGATCTCTGACGACCACCCCCATGATGGTGTGCTGCTGCACCAAACGTTTGATGCGGTTCCACGCTCTGTTCGCAACTTTTGGCTGACGTTAAGTGCATTAGCAACGTGACGTTGTGAGAAGCCAGAGTCAAGCATTCCGATGCATCTTCCCAATTGCTCTGAAGTCAATCGGCGTCTAAGGCGTTGAGGAGACATTGTTATTGCTAAATGTAATGCAAAAAATTTGGGAACTTCCAAATTTTCACCAACAAGCAACACACACGTCTGAGTTGAAATGGTGAAGTGTTAGTCAAAGCCAAAATGTGAGGCTGCACGCTCATTTAATGTCATGAAATGCACGTGCAAATGTGTTTTGTGTCTGACTGCATGTCATTAATCCAATATACTGTTCATCAGTGGCAGTTACCAAATTTGCATGTCATTTCACAAAAAAATTCCTATGATCCCTATCAAATTTTGAGTAGTATATAGATAAAATGTTGGCTAAGTAAGAGTTGGGTAAGAGTTGAACTTTTGAAAACTTACCGAGGAAAAAGCAATTTGACGGAATCTAGACGAGGGCAATTCGCGCCCTGACAGACAGCATGATAGTGAAGGGCGCAGGGCGCAGGCATGTTTGATGACTTCTGATCATTGTTGTTTACATTGTTTTGGGCATCGATGGTTTGGGGTGTCAAATTAGCCTCAAATATCTATTTTTTGTCTAGACAATTATTTATCATGACTTAGGTTGATGCTGTTATGTTTACTGGGAGAAAAACAAAATATATAAATGCAATATGAGTGGGATGATATGATACTGAAGGATATGGAGTTCAGCTCCAGCCAGGTGCGATTTGGACTTAAAGAGGCGGAGCTGAGCTCTGGTGGGCTCCGGCCCAATTTAACCCCTGCATGAAATAAAGAATGAACAGTAAGGGACACTGGATTCAGTGCAGTTTACAGTCTGTTCTCTCTGTATTCGCAATCCCATCATTGCATACTGTAATCACAGCTGATGGTCTGAACACATCATTTAGGCAGGCTGTGTTTTTGAGCTGCATGTGAATTTGCACCGTGGGACATGCTCACTGGGGGTAGTGTTGTTAAGATCTGTTGAATACATTGCCAGCTTTGCCAGAGTGCTGCAGTGCAGCATTAACACTGACATTGGGGAAGGGGGGGTATGCATTCTTTATGCACAATGAGCAAGAGCATTCATTTGCATTAACTTCAAATTAGTATTTCAAAGCTCTGACTCAAACTTTCTTATGTTGAAATCATATTAATAAAACAACATAAGATGCTGCGTTCACATTTCAAGTGACTTAAATCTGATTTCTTGCCTTAATGAGTGTAGGGTCTGATGTTTTCAGGGGATGTGTGGACACACGTCTGATCTTAAAATCTGATCTTCAAATCAAAATTGAGTCACTTTCACCTGAGGTCGAAGATCGGATACAAACCTGACACATGGCCATACGACATGAATGAGAAGAGTCAGATCAGAATCTATGTGGCCTTTTTTGCTGAAATAACAGTGCCGGCATTGATTGTTAAAACTGCAAAACCAAGCCGTCTGGCTTTTTTTTGGCCTTTTGGACTTTATCATGTACAGCTGACAAACAATTAACTGTCCACCATGGCAAAATCCATTAATTTGCTTCAAGTGCGTCCATTTTCTTGGTTTGACTACCATGACTTCTCACACAAATATGATGTTTTTGTTGTTGGAGACACAGATGACTCGTACAAAAACACATTATGCCCGTTTCCCACTTAAATTTTTTCATTTTTATGGCCTAAAAACAAACGTGCATGTTTTCATTGTCAAAAAGCACTGAGTTACAGCTGTGCAGGCTGTGTGTGCAGCACCTCAGGCTCATTGTGTGCTTGCGGCAAGCAACACATTGTTCTCCTAAAGTCCGTTTATTGTGTGCTTGCGGCAAGCAGAGGCCGAAGGACCTACGGTCTGCCAGAAAATGGCAGTATTTTGGACAGTGTCACTGACCAACTCCCCCAGTTGTCCCATATCAACTGCCCGAGCATTCGCGATAGAGACGCGGTTCAAACGCCAAAACGTCCGGCCCGACCATGTCTCCTGGCCTTGTATGAACGGTTGCATAACCCCTTTTCATTCTTTCGCAATCCCCATTTTTCATCCCTTCTTTTTTCCCATACAAGTCAATGGGCGGAATGTACGTGTCAATAAGCGGAATGTTCGCCCACTCTAGCATTTAGATTCGAGAGAGGCAAAAAAATTACTCAAAACCATAGGACCTACAGTCTGAGTGAAAATAGTAATAGTTCAGACAGTGTCACTGAATATTTTTTTGGATTACTTTCTGTCTCACAGCACCTGTGAGATCACCATGGCAAGCACACAGGGGTGCTGCTGTCTCCATAGAGACACGCACACACACATAGAGGAGCTACTGTGTCAGACTCATGCGCACACACACACACACACAGACACATCTGTCTGTGTTTCTCACTGGTAAAAATACAGCATCAGCGATTAAACAGGCCGGTATAGACAAATTTCAGAGGGCAAAACGCTCTGAATTTTGTCCTTTAAACAATGTCTGATAATACCTGTGTGTGTTTGTGTGTGTGAGAGAGAGACACAGACAGACTACCTACCTACACTCTGCCAGACTGCCACTCTAGTGTGTGTGTGTGTGTGTGTGTGTGAGAGAGACATTGCTTTTAACTTTAGTATCAACATTTTAGCAAGCACACTCTGGAGGTTCGTCCTGACGAAACGCAGTTCTAGTTTATTTTTATTATTATTTTTCCATTTCCACATACTTTTTCGTCCCGTATCAACTGCCCGAGTGTTCGCAATAGAGACGTGATTCAAACACCAAAACGTCCGGCTTCACTGTGCCTCTGGGCCTTGTATGAACGGTTGCATTGCCCCTTTTCATTCTTTCGCAATCCCTGTATTTCATCCCTTTTTTTCCCATACAAGTCAATGGCTGGAATCTACACATCAATGGGCGGAATGTTCACACACTCAAGGATTAGAGTGCAGAGAGGCAAAAAAAAAAATTACTTGGAAAAAAATTTTGAAATTGCTCCACCGGCCACAATTTCTTTTTTGAAATCACCATCCTGACCACATACTTGACACTACAAAAAAAAAAAAAAATACATGGGGACGCTCAGCAGAGTCTCCTCCTTGAATGGATCTGTTGTTGTTTAAGGATGTTGTGTGAAAACTAGTCTTTGTCATTGTTTCCCATTTTGTATTGTGTACTACCTCTTGTATTTTCCCCTCTCAGTTAATGTTTAGATTATTCCTCACACGTGTTGCCCCGCGCAGCGTGTTAGCTCCCTAGTGTATATATAGTTTCTCACTTCTGCTTATCTTTGTCAGACTGTTGATCAACTTTTCTCTGCGCTGAGCCTCATGTACGCCAGTGATCTGTTTGTGATTCTGTAACATCCCTTTGCCTGATTCTGATTTCTGTCTGTGCCTGCCTGGATTTGTTTGCTCTCTGATTACGACCAATTTTCTGCCGACCACGATTTCTGTGTATCCCTGCCCCGGTTTTTGAATTTGGATTTCAGACACTCTACTCTCCTACTGCCTAACGATTTGGTACTGTCACCTGTGCTCTTTGGTTTTGAACCCCTGCCTGTCATTGGACTCTATTTTTTGGATTGCCCTTCTGTGCCGTCACCGTTTACCTGGCTTTGGACTCGGACTGAAAACAGACCACAATTTTTGCATTTTGGACTACTTGCAGTTGGTTCCTTTCACTAGACATAACAGCGTGGTTCAGCTTTGAATCATTTTACTAACATTTGCTTGCTGAAATCAATGTGGTGCGACTGCACGACTTTGACCCATTTTGCCTTCAAAGTGGGATTTAAGGGAAACGCATACATCAATATGCCCGGTGTATAAAATGTATTCCTCAACTCTGATTGTTTGGTGCTCCAGCCGCAAAATATCAGCCTCCTTTCTACACTGCCTTCCTCTTGCTGTCTGCCGTGTTTTGTTGTGAGTCAAATAAACTGACCTTACAAGAGTGAATCAAGTGACTTTTTTGGTATCCATTCAACAAATTTCAAGTCAAAATAGCGGTATTTTTTAACATAAATATGGACTCAATCAAATTTTAGAAATGTTTTTATGTCAGAATGCTTTCTTACAGAACCAAATAGTGGAAAAGTGTAAAGTGTAATATTTGCGATTATTAAAGAGAAACTAAAGATTGTAGAAAAGAAAGAAAAGAAAATTAAAATCAGAACCTCCATATCAAACAGTGACACAAGTAAGAGCTGTCAAATAAAACAAATACAAAATTGTTGAAGTGTAAAAAAATGAGTAAACAACTGGTTGAAAGTAAGAAAACCACCTTTTAGGCTTTGTCAAACATTGATTGACTTCTTAAATAGGAAGATTATTGGTAATATATTTTTAGTCCTCTCCTCAGATGTCTCCAACATGTGTGACATGCAGATATTAATTTGCCACTTTTGAATTTCTGGCTAAATATAACTTTTTGTGTTATGAAGTTGCAGACTTTGGAAGGAAATTTAAAAGTAGACAAAGATCATGTTTGACTTTTCTAATATACAGTACCAGTGGGCTAAAAATTAATATCTTTAGCGAGTAAGGTGATTGTGTGAATACGCAACAGGACTATGACTGCAGAAGTGGAACTATGACACTATGGAACTGGTAAGAGCTACTCAGGGACAGCTACTGTATCGAAACCAGTGGCGGCTGGTGAGCTGGCAATAGGGGAAGCTCAAACCCATCCCTTGAAAATAATGATTGGTCATGACCTGTTTTCAATCATTCAATTAAAATACCATTACAGAAACTCCGAAAACTCTCAATATTATCAGGTGTAGTCAGTTTTCAGTGATAATGCTTACCTGTCAACTTTCACGCAAGTTTTAGTAGCATATTTACGTTCCCCTACTATAGTCAGCAATTATTCAATCAACGTATATGCAAAAGATTCTTGCGTGGAATTGAAGTCCTTGTGAATGAAGGTTTATCAATTTCACATGGGTTACGGAGGATTTCACCACTAGTTACTGGAAACTGATTATGACTCGAGACTTCTCACGCTTTTCTTTACTCAGGGGTTGGAAGCAATGCATGTGTTTCATTATCTTTTAAATTGTTTAAATGAGATAAGATCATTTGGAATGTCTTTAGTGGCAGCCAAAGACTCTGAAATCTTTATTATTATTAGTCAGCTCAACCAAGCTTCCAATCCTAATCAGGCTCCAGGACAGGGACCATGTTCTTGTCAACCCCTGCAAGTCTGCTCTCTTTATTAAGTTTCTAACCCTGATCTGGGTCCAGGACTGGGACCGAGTTCCGCTCAAGCATCAACCCTTCTCTTCATAGGCATTCCAGTTCTAGCATGCACTTCAACATGTGGCAGCATATCAGAAACCACGGGCTAAGGACAGCGGCCAAGCTTTGCCTATTACACCAGTGCTGAACCGTTCCGCATTCTCTCCGGGGCTTCGTCCCCGCCTTTCCTCTCCGGGATTCTGTCCCCTTCATTATTGTCCTGCTGTCAATGAATCACCAGTTGTACTGCACGTCTCACTCCGCACTTGATTCCTGGTGTGGACCATAACAGTAAAATCCAGCCACCAATGGAATCAGCAAAAATGTCAAGCTTAGTTGACACCCTGAGATACCATGGGGTGTCTCTTGGTCCACATGAAGACATGCACCGCCAATTGTTCCAGGACCTGGCAGCCCTTCGCAGTCAACTAGCGGCCATAACAAAAATTAAGCTCCACCACCGCTGTAAAAGCAGCAAGCCCATGCTCAGACACAAGCCCTTTGTGAGCCCAATCTGGCAGTCTTGGACTCCTATAGTGGCAAGCCTAACACCTGTTGCAGTTTCCTAGCCCAAAGTAGAATGATGTTTGAGTTCCAGCCTTCCTTCTTCCCAATTGAGCATTCAAGAGTAGCAGAAATGAAGGTGTTTGACCATTCCCGCTCCAGTCATGCAGCTGTCCGTCAGCTACTCCAACTACATCAGCGCAACCTGCCAGTGTCGGATTACTCCATCGACTTCTACACCTTGGCCGTCTCCACGCACTGAAATGCGTGGGCCTAATACAATGTCTACCTGTTCAGCTCGGTAGAGTGAATACAGGATGAGGTGGACACCTGTGTCCTACCCCTTGACCTGGACTAAGTAATTGACCCGATGCTGAAAATCGACGTCGGGCTGCGGGAAAGAAAGTCGGACCAGTGGGTGAGGGAACAGGCGACTTCCTTGCCTGCATCCTTAGATGGGCAACTTGGAGCTTCTACTGATCTGGCTCCTCCAGTGCCCATGGCTGTCGATGGAACTCAGCTTCACAAGTTGCCTCCAGCCTGACTGTGCCGGATAAACTAACATCACTGTCTGTAATGCAGAGGCGACGCACATTCTATAGCTGAGAGCCCCGTTCGCTGGATGCAAGCAAAAATCAGAATGAGAGATGTGATCGGGAGCTGCAGTCTCTTCAATCCATCCACTCCTTCTTGTTTGTTTGACCTGGCAAGGCCACCAAATCACAATCAGGGCCTTGTTTGATTCTGGCGCCGATGAAAATTTCATCCATCCTGGTCTCATTTGTTACCTAAAGATACTAACCAAGCCATTGCCAGTTCCCCTCCAGCCCCAGGGGTAAATGGGGATTCCATTCCTGATGTCACTGAAGATGCCCATGCTGACCTCCAATAACCATTTGAAAGAGTTAGCCTTTTACATCATGGAATCACCACAAGTTCAGGTAGTGTTGGGCAGACCCTAGTTAGAACATCACAACCCTTGTGTCTACTGGTCTTACGGACCTGTATTGGAGTGGAGCCCTTCATGTTAGAGTCATGTCTTCGTCCTGCTGCTTGCACAGCTGCACCTCTAACTTCCAACCATCAAGAGGTGCTACTGGACTTAAATGATGTTCCTGCTATCCACCATGACCATCACATGGCATTCAGCAAAGCAAGAGCAACAGCACCTCCGCCTCACAGACCTGGGGCCGTATGCATGGCGCCAGGATAAGTGACTTATCCGGAGGATAGAGACTGTCCCCCGGATAGCGAGGTAAAAGTGGTATGCATGTAGAGGGGACAGCACTATCCGCGGTCCTTATCTGGGGATAGAGTTATACCCAGTTTCAACTGGGGATAGCGGCTTTATTCCACAGATTCCGCTGGTCTCACTGCCTGCTTAGTACAGCTGCTTTCAGACACTTCCACTTATCTTTCATTTCTGAAATAGTGCGTTCTGCACAGCCGCACAAATTCACCTTTGCTGCAATTCGGGTCCAAATTTCAGTTTTAATTTTGTTCGCTACAGCACATGTATTAGCTGTAAACAGCACTGTACGTTCCACCGAGATTTCCACCAAAAGAACATGGATTTCGGTATCAGAAAAGTTACTTTTCCGCTGCCGCTTCAGTTGTGAAACCACTGACGCCTGCTGCATTGTACATTGTAGAAAATAGCTATTAGTTGTACAACTATAAAACGAGAAATGGTGTTATGCAAGTGTGTCACGAGGAATCCCGTTCCGACATGCGCAGAATGCTATAAAACACAGCGAGCCCCCCCTTTATAAAAACAGAGCTTGCGTGTAAACCTGGGATAGCCATTCCCTACACTATCCTTGACTCATGCATATCCCTCGGATAGTAATCCGGAGGATAGGTGTTATCTGGGGGTAAAGTTTTCCCTCCTCTTTGCATACGGCCCCTGATGATTCTGCCATAAACTTACAGCCCGGCACTTTGCCCCTTAAAAGCCAGCTGTACTTACTAACTAACCAAGCAATGGAGGAGTACATAAGTCAGCCCATGGCCTCCAGAATATTTCTAGCTTCTTTCTCACCACCTGGAGGTGATTTCTTCTTTTTGTGGCCAAGAAAGGATGGGTCCCTGTGCTCCTGCATTGACTGCAGGGGATTGAATGCAGGTATAATAAAGAACCATTATCCTTTACCTTAAATTGATTCAGCCTTTTCCAGCCTCCAAGGCTGCCAAATCTTCAGCAAGATGGATAAGTGCAATGCTTATGACCTAGTATGCATATGGGAAGGAGATGAGTGGAAGACAAAGTTAAACACCCCCCAGGCTACTTTGAGTACCTGATTATACTTTTCGGGCTTGCTAACGCCCTAGCTGTGTTCCAGAACCTCATAAATGTTGTCCTCCATGACACGGTGTACCGCTTCATCCATGTCTATGTTGACGACTTACTGCTCTTCTCTCAAACCTTGGAAGGTCACATCTGCCTTGACCACTTTGTGATCCAAAGGCACCAAGAGAATCCATTGTTCCTAAAACCAGAGTAGTGTGAGTTTCACCATACTACAGTCTCTTTTCTGAGGTTTGTGGTGATGCAACATGGCCTAGAGATGGATCCCCAATGGGTGCAGGCACTTTTGGAACGGCCGGAACTGAAAGACTATAAGGAGCTGCAAAGATTCCTGGGCTTTGCCAGTTTCTGCCCCCACTTCATCCGAGGGTACTCCAGTGTTGCAGCACTCCTAACTAAGTTGATGTCAATTAAAGTTTGCTTCACCTGGAACCTCTAGGCAGCCTCCTCCTTCAAACAACTTAAGAGCCTGTATATCACCGCTCCCGTCCTCAAGCTTCTGGATCCCAAGCTCCTCTTCACTGCAAAAGTCAAAGCCTCTGAAGTGGGAGCTGGACCTCTCGCATTGAGCTGACAAAGGTAAATTACATCTTTGCGCCCATTTTTCTCGTCGTTTGTCTCCAGCAGAGAGGAACTATACCATCGTTGACAAGGAGCTATTGGTAGTGAAGCTGGCCTTTGAGGAGTGGAGACACTGGCTGGAGGGGTCCCAGGTTCCTTTCCTTTTTTGTCACAATTGTATCCTTCCATGGCTGAAGAACCTCCTGATACCATTCTCCCAGGTAACTTTCTTATGGCTGTCACAAAGTTACAGGTTGAGAGTGCGGTCGAAGAGGCATTGCGGTCCTGTGTCTCACTACCGGAAATCTTACCAACCGGCTCTTCATCACTGAGAGAGTGAGAGGTCATGTCCTTAAAGCTGCTGTGAGTGATTTTTTTTGTTTTTAAAAAAGTGTTAAATAGCTCCACATTCCGACAGAGATCATTTATTTTGAGTATCTGGTCGATAACACTGGTCTCTCAGTCACTGTCCTCTGCAATAAAGCAGCATATAAAATTCTGGCGTCACCGACCGCCTCTATCCAATCAGGTGAGAGAACGCCATAAAGACGTATTTCTCTCTTGTGAACACGCAGAGCTGAATCTGCGTTGTGAGTGCGCCATCTACCGGAAAAATATATAGCAGCAATGTAATAGCAGAACAGACAAAGCTTCCGATCCTAGCGCTACGGGAAATGGCGTACACAATTAAACAGCCAAAGCACCAAAGAACGGTAGAGGAACAAATAGAATTAAGGGGGAAAAGAACGAGACAGCCAAGAGCTGTATTTATATCGGTGCCGCTTTCAATGGGGAAAACTGAAGGAATCAAAGGAATTTGCTGTCAGGCTTCTTCTCCCCCATTCCCTACATAATATTCATCCAGTGTTTCATGTCTGAAGAATTAAACCCGGGTCTATTTCTCCCTACAGTCCACCCTCCTCCTCCCTGCCTCATTGGTGGTAGCCCCGCATACACCATCTGTCGGATCCTGGATGTTCGGCATAGGGGACACGGCTGGCAGTTCCTCATGTACTGAGAGGGATATGGGCACGAGGAGTGTTCCTGGGTCCTGGAGCGAATCAATCTTGGACCCATATCTGGTTTGCGATTTCCTGCGTCGGCATCTGGGCGGGATGGGGCTACCATCACAACCTTTTGTGAATTACATGTGTGTCATTTCGCAGTTCAGCAGCTTGCGTGTCTATTAGGTGCTGGTGTGTAGTGATTGGTGTACGTCTTGTGTGTGTCTCCCCTCTCAGCTAAATCTTATAACTCACTTGTTTCCTAATGAGCCAGTGACCGGTATTTACGCCTTCTTGTGCATGTGCTTGTTGCTGGATTGTAAAGTTGCATTCATACTGAAATCTCAGTTATATGTATGTACACTTGGTATACCTATCAACAAAAGTGTCAACGAGCAAAACGGCCCAGTGGTATTTTGAGGCCAGTAAAGGACTAAGCACATTCGTGTTTCATAGTAAATTTGTCATACACTACCCTGCTCATCCTCACAGGTACGCTTTGATTGTGGTTTCACAAAGTGTAATCTGTTGTAAGCAAAGAAATATGCCACTGCACACTGCATTCGCAGATATGTTAGTAAATGATGGGCAATATTGTCTTAACCAAGCCCAGACTGGTTCTCGAACTAACTCCAAATCTGTACGTACTTTACTGTTTTGCTACTGTAAATATCACTGGTATAATGTTTCAAAAAATTTACTACTCGGTAGGGAATCAGGGAAAATGGCACTGGTAAGCTTTAAGAAGCAATCAACAGCATGTGAAAACTTTCCTGGATGGTTCAAATAATAATTCATGAAATGTCTTCGAACACTAATCAACTGAGAAAGTCTTGAAGTTGTCGCACGTGAATTTGTAGGTATTGTTGCCAACTTTTTTTCGACGTCTGTTTTATTACTGGAAAAGATATTTCCGTTTATAATATGAGCATCTTTATTTATCATCACAAAATGATTAAAGCTACCATTAGAGGCATGGGGAATTCTTCTACATAAATATTTTTCTGAATACTTTTGAGTGGTAATGGAGCACTGACAGCTACAACAGCATTGCTTGAAGAACTCCAGCATTTTTCCCGCTGGAGTTATTGAATGTTGATCCCACAAACAGTATTGAGCTTACACACGAGATATACTGCATAATTAATGCATGTAACAGTATACAGTGTAAACTTGAGTACAGCAAACACAGTTTGTGATTTTAACTCATATACAGAGTAACTTGAGAAAAACAAATGCAGCTTGTGATTTTACAGTAAAGCAAATAAATAAATAAATACAGCAATTCAGTTGGATCAATAAAGCACACTCGCTACACGATTCTTCCATTTTGGCAAGTAAATATCCTGTGTATGTATGTTTGGTTTTACTAAATTTTCTTTTTTTCTTTCGCCCAAAGTTAGCACGCTGATCGCTTGGGCATAGCTATGTGGGTTTAAATACGATCCGAACACGTGGCGAATATAAAGCGCGCGTTTCTTCTGGTTCAATTTTGATCCAAACACCTGGCGAATATACAACGCACGTTTCTTCAATTTAGCCAACAAATATTTTGGGTACGTTTGTTTCTTTTCACTAAAATTCCTCTTTTCATTGAGCAGTTTCACCCACGGTTGGCAATAGGCTGCCTGAGCAATGTAGCGCAATGAAAACACTGGTTTGAATATGGAGAATACTCGCTAACTGCTCCAGAAAACTGTACACAGTTAATCTTTGAAATATTAAAGCCAGAGTAAAGCAATAGCTAATGTATTTACTAGTTCAGGCCAAAGTTAAGTTCATTCAGCTGAGCCGCGACTCCGAATCCACAGACAGTCACGGTTGTCTTGGACCGACTCCCACTTCAAGAACTGGCAATCAATGGTACCCAAATAGCAAGTGCGCTTACAAATTCAACCCAAATAAACCTTTCCGCTGATCCATGAAAGCAAAAATTAGCTATGCTTAAAAGTTCAGCCCAAATTTGTTTATCACATCGCTGCAGTACTTTTCCCAAAGCCCAGCTCATGGCCAAAGACTGTATAAAAAGATGGACGAAGCAACCGTGACGTCACCCATTGGTTTCAGCATACCATTGAGGAAGTCACGATTCTGGCAATTTGAATTGCACCATTTTGTCATTTTGAAACCGGATGCGATTGCTATTGGACGAGAGCGTGAACTGTATATCCTGGGAGAAGCGAGGGGTGGATCTATGGGTGGATCTTACCGTATCAGACAAGGACCAGAGGATAGCCACGTCCCTAAAGCATATACTGGCTTTATCCTTTATTCTGGTCTTTTTGGGACCATAATTTAGAAAAATGACCATCATGATATATCAAAGGAGACTTGAAACTTGCGATAAATACAATAAAGTAATGTGGAAAATCATTATTTAAATCTGGTGGCAAAGTAGGGTCATTTTCTCATAGACTTCAATAGGATTGAACTTCTTTCTGCAACCACCGACGTCGCCATCTGCTGGCCATTAAATAGAATGCAAATTTTGGAGATTTCCGCGTTGGCCTCAGTTTTCAGACCCGAGTGCAGCGTCCACCTTTTTATACAATCTATGCTCATGGCATATTTTTGATATTATCCAATATTTTGTTGGCTGAGAGTGTGGAGAAAAAAAATGCTCCGTATTATGTCACGCTCTTAATATTTTGCCCGACTGAATACCAAGTGTAACATTGGTTAAATCTGTGTGGCTTAGCGCTGTACTGAGCCAGCAAAGTACCACTGTCATGACTAAGTTATCATTGCTGAGCAAATTAGACAGCATGCAAGGAGTACCTTTCCACAACCATGATGTAACATTAGTTTATCAGCTAGCTAGCTACTCAGTTGACTGTGAATTCAAAAACCATGGCTAGCTCAACCGCGAATGTCTGTGACTCGGTGACTTACGGAGAATCAGAATGATGGGATTAGCTCCATGCTAACATAATGGGAATCAGCTAACATTACAGCACAAACGGAAATTAAGTTTGTTTTGCATTAAATCACGTGAGTCAGTTATGTGATAAATAGAATCTTATACTCTTGGTCGTGTCATATGAAAGTGATGAAACTCATTGAGTAAATTTTGGGTTTGTTGCTCGATCAAGCTCGCATCAAACACAAAATTTACTCAACTCATTTCTTAACTTTGATATGACATGCCCACTTGCGCAAGATCCTCTATTCTTTGGTTTCAATCACGTGGTTAAAATCGGTGACGTCACTTATCACCGCCATGTTGGTTGATATACGAAGTATACAAGGCATTTAGCTGCTCAGACAGCACAGCTACATGGCACCCATGAAGGCACAATGCTGCTTGGAGACAGTTCGCAGGGACATCGCTTCTGTCTGGCTGATATTTCCCCACTGTAAATGTGACCTCCCAGTGTTTATCCTGCCACACAACAACACATCAACAGAGACATGCTCTGTACCTTTTGCCTACATTTTTTTCAGAGCGTATGCAAGCCTTTTCTTTTAATCAGAGGGTTACTGAAATAAGTGGTCTGTTGAACAAATAAGGCAAAGCGAACCAATAAAGAAGCACAGGCTCATGCTTCTTATTTAAAGATTTAATATTTATCTGCCAATCTCCGCCCTACATTCCTCCTATTTTCAAAATGAAATGCGACTAAAAACCGATTTTCCTCCCTGGTAGCGACATCGCTGCGACGTAGGGTGCTTTGTTTCTCATAGCATTATGACCACAGCCATAAAACAGGCATTATTTTGGTACAACAGCCTGAGCTATGTAGCGTGACTTGGGGTTAAGAGTGTTTGTATATCAACCAACATGGCGGAATGCTATAATTTGGCTAATTTGCATACTGTTGTGACGTAAATTGAAACAAAGAATAAAGCAACAATTACACTTAAAGTTCAGTCCAAAATTTTGTTCACCTTCAAGCTGTCAACTTCAGACCCACGACTCTCCTTCAGTTCAGCCAAATAAAGGTCATTTGAAGGAGTCAAGCCTTTCAGCTCAGAGTTCAGCTGACGCCGAGTATATCGTGGACGTGGCAAACAATCAACTATCGTGCTGATTGGTTACAAATATCACACAGCTTGCACGTGCTGATGAAATAACTAGCGCTCCCATTTGCTATGAGGCCACGATCTACATTACATCACATAGTAACTTTACAAGATGAAACATCCAGCACTCTCCTTGGCTACTGCTCCGGTCTACATTACATTACACTGCACATTCTGGAGCGTTTCTGAGAATTTCGACGCCTGTGCATCTTCTCGCAGCTCTAAAATCTGCTGCCTCTTCAGGCCCTCTGCCTTCAGAGGGCCTGACTCACTGGCAATACACCGTTTTTGTCTTTGTCAAATGCAACCAGTGCTTTACTGGCAGCTAAAGTCTCTTTGCAATCTTTTTTATTATTTGTTCATTCAAACAAGCTTCCACTCCTAATCAGGGTCCTGGATTGGGACCGAGTTCAAGTTAGCTTGATCAATCCTGTTTTTCAACTCCAGTATTCAAGAATAAGCTTCCAGTCCTAATTAGGGCCAAGGGCTGGGACCATGTTCTTGTTTACCCCTGCAAGTGCGCTTTCTTTATCAAGTTTGACTGGAACAAGCTTCCAATCCTGATCCGGGTCTAGGACTGCAACCGAGTTCCCCTGAAAACTGTAACAAGATGTTGTCAAAACTAATGCTGCTTTTCGTGACATGATTGGTAGCTAGCATTAGCCACTGAAGTATAAAAATAATGTAAATTGTCATATGTTGGCTTATCCTGATCAAAATTCCCCCATCCAAACCCAGAGGAACACAGCCATCAGAGTAGGACTTCCAGATAGCCGAATCATCTGGTAGGGTCTAGCTTTAGCTTTTTACTAACATTAAAGTTAGCTATTTTCAAAGGTAATTTGATCACAGCCAGTAAGCTTGTTAACAGAGAGAATGATGATGAACAAAAAGGCAATCTGCAATTTTACCTGCGGACTACCCCAAAACAGTGGTCCAAAGTTTAGCTGGAATTGATTTTATATTGATCAATGTTAGTTAGTTTAATGTTAGTTAAATATGTTAATGTATCTACCGGTCTTCGAGAAAGCCGGCCACGTCTGTCTCCCCTCAGGCCCTTTTCCTCCTCCAATGCTCTCCTCAACAAAAGACCAAAATTAAATCTGGTTTTCCCTTGCTGATGGTCTGCTTTTCTTTTTTGACTATTTGCCCTCTTCTGGATGACAATTTTCTTTCTTTTTCTTTGAATTTGTGCTTTTTCCTTTGTGTGTAATCATTGGTCTTTTCTTTGTTCAACCATAGTTTACTATAAAGGCTAACAGAGGCTGAAAGAAGTTAGTCTAATGCGTTAGCTCATTACACCCTCCAACCACTGTGCACTGCTTGTGATTTTTCCAGGGAATGTTGCCACAGACACCCAATTGTTTATGCAGGACTACATTGGTAAATAATGCACATGCAAAGCTGGTAGGCAGAATCATCCTTGTATTACCTTAATCAGCGATTGACAGTGACTTCACAGACATTTATTCAAATGTAAATCTTTGAGATTAGTAGTTTAGTGGAACCACCACTTTGCTAATCAATGTGTGTTTCTACGCTGAGAACCTCATGTTTTGGTCAGGGCCGGATCAAGGTCCTGTGAGGCCCTGAAGCACATGTCTATTGGAGGCCACCCCACCCCCCCCACCCTGGACTCATGGCCCAACGGCCACCGGTGGTCCACCCTAACCTCTAACACACAAACATACTTTCTTATAGTGAGGGCTGGCCTGAGACAAAAAAAATTTGCCAAAGCTGCCCACGACCAAGTATCGCTGCTTGGACCCCTGATTACATCATAATCTATCAGCCCACTGGGCGATATGCCAGATGATCAGTCCAGCCCTACCAATAATGGCACCTCTCTTACCTTCCTCCTTGCA
The DNA here is from genome assembly GCA_029692085.1 of Gymnothorax javanicus. Taxonomy (NCBI): domain Eukaryota; kingdom Metazoa; phylum Chordata; class Actinopteri; order Anguilliformes; family Muraenidae; genus Gymnothorax; species Gymnothorax javanicus. Next base: position 90,658,260 of record CM056198.1, read on the forward strand.
AAATCATCAATTACAGTGCTGTGAAAAAGTATTTGCCCCCTTCCTGATTTCTTGTTTTTTGCATATTTGTCACACTTAAATGTTTCAGATCAAACAAATTTTAATATTAGACAAACACAACCCAAGTAAATGTAAAATGCAGTTTTTAAATGATGATTTCATTTATTAAGGGAAAAAAAGCAATCCGAACCTACCTGGCCCTATGTGAAAAATTAATTGCCCCCCCCATTAAATCATGAATTAACTGTGATTAACCACACTTTTCGAGTTCAATTTCACTAGCCACACCCTGGCCTGATTACTGCCAGACCTGTTGAACCAAGAAATCACTTAAATAGAACCTTTCTGACAAAGTATAGAAGGCTAAAAGATCTCCAAAAGCAACAGATCATGAACTAAAGAAATTCAAGAACAGATGAGAAACAAAGTCATTGACATCTATTAGTCTGGAAAGGGTTACAAAGCCATTTCTAAGGCTTTGGGACTCCAGCGAACCACGCTGAGAGCCATTATCCACAAATGGAGAAAACTTGGAACAGTGGTGAATCTTCCCAGGAGTAGCTGGCCTACCAAAATTACTCAAAGAGCGCATCGACGACTCATGCAGGAGGTCACAAAGGAACCCAAATCAACATCTAAAGAACTGCAGGCCTCACTTGCCTCAGTTAAAGTCAGTGTTTTTGATTTAACAATAAGAAAGAGACTGAGCAAAAATGACATCCATGGGAGAGCTCCAAGGTGAAAGCCACTGCTGAGCAAAAAGAACACAAAGGCTCATCTCACATTTGCCAAAAAATATCTTGATGATCCCCAAGAATTTAGGGAAAATATTCCGCGGACTGGCAAGACAAAAGTTGATTTTTTAGGAAAGTGTGCATCCTGTTACATCTGGCGTAAAACAAAACAGAATTTCATAATAAAAAGAACATCATACTAACAGTCAAACATGGAGGTGGTAGTGTGATGGTTTGGGGCTGCTTTAATGCTTCAGGACCTGGACGACTTGCCGTAATTGATGGAACCATGAATTCTGCTCCCTACCAGAAAATCCTGAAGGAGAATATCCGACCATCAGTTAGTGACCTCAAGCTCAAACGCACTTGGGTTATGCAGCAGGACAATGATCCGAAACACACCAGCAAGTCCACCTCTGAATGGCTTAAAAAACAAAAAACAAAGTGAAGGTCTTGGAGTGACCTAGTCAAAGTCCGGACTTAAATCCGATTGAGATGCTGTGGAATGACCTTAAAGGGGACCTATTATGCTGATCCTTCTTTTAATACATATTAGTAATGTTATAATGTTAGTTGTCCATACTCAACCTCTGAAAAGTTTCTAAACATAAGATACAGGGGTTTTGCCGTAATCCAAGAACGTGGTTTCGTGAACGTGATTTCCTCTCTGAACAGCTCCTCCCGAGATCTTCGCGAGATCTAGGCAAAACCTGATGTCAGGTTGTGCTGTCCAATTAGTACAGACCTAGCCAGAGCCAATCACAGCGCTGGACCTGCCCACACCGGAAACTATTCTAGCAGGCACTAATAACGGCAGATCATACTATGCCTTAGTAGCGTCGACACTTTTGGAAATACAAAAGAAGAATCGCAGATCATTTGAGGTGCAGTTTTATCAGTATCTCTCTCAAAGCTGCTAGTCCGTTTACTTTTGGACGCGAAGAAAAACACTTATTTCTCTTCCAAAAGAGGATGCCACCAGAAATCAGTGGGTAGCTTTTTTTGTTTGCTGGCAGCAAACAGCCGCGGCCAAAGGGAACGTTAGCTGCTTGTGCTCAGCATTTCAGCAAAGACAGCTTTATAAATAAAGGATAATTCAACACAGGATAAGCATTTCAGCTGCTTCTCAAACCTGAAGTAGCTGCATCGATCAAGCGCTCGGAGCCACAAGCTGTAAGTAACAATATAACAGCAAATAATGTAAGTGAAACTAACGTGTTACGGGTGGCTAGCAGGACCGCTAGAGATAGTTAACAGTAATAACTGGCCTCAAACGCAGGCTTTGTAAAATATCTGAAGATAAAGCCTGTATCGGTCGTGACTGTCCGTGACTCACAGACACAGAAGCTGTAAGTTGCTTTTACTGCATAAGCTAACCTCACGTGATAGCCAGTTGATTGTGGCTGTAGCACAGCGGCTAACGTAGCCAAGTCACTGTTGCTAATGTTTGTGTCCTAAATATGCAAGAGTGATATCAGGGGAAATTCTACAGAAGGTGTGTGAACATAAACCTCATTTGAAGCTAAGTTTTAATACTTGTTTGTAATTTGGATGCTTGGTACAACTGTTCACAGTAACAGAACTTGCTGTCTGTAAAACCTGTATTGCAAGGGTTTGTCTCTGTGGTTACGACCGCTCGGTTACCAGCTACTGCATGTTAGTTTGCGTGCCGTGCTAATTAAAAATGCTCCTGGTTAACTTATATGCAGTAATTCTGATCGGTATGCTTGTGTTACTTCGGTAAGCATCAATGTGGCAGTTTCATCATAACGTTGCCCGATTGTAGCCACTACAGTTAGTGATCGCTTCACTTATCCATGACCGGGATCAGCCGGATACTTCACAAATGTCTGAGCAAGCTCTCTGGTGCTACCGTGAAAGCAATGCGAAACGCAGAAGCTCTACCAGTTTACAAATGATTTCTCTGCACTACCTTGACATAATTTCATCCCCCTTTAGAAATTTTTATGGCTAATAAAAAGCCGAAAAAGGTGGAGATTAAATAGGTAATTCTTTCCTGTAGAAGTGATCGATTCGCTAGCTCCACATAAGCAACTTGTCCGCGCTAACGGAACTTACGGTCTGCAAAACCTGTATTATGTTCATAATATAACCGAGCTCTCTCTAGCTGTCGCGTACTATCCATAAAGCTGCTTTCACATCGGACACAAAACAAATTTTTCGGGCGACAGATTAGCTACATTCAAAGTCAATGCAAAGACGCGAGTACAGGCGTTATGGGCGCGTTAAGCAGCTTTCACACGGACCTTGAAACAAATTTTTCGTAGCGACAGATTACATTCAAAGTCATGACCGCTTATCAGCTACTGCATGTTAGTTCGCGTGCTTTGCTAATTGAAAATGCTCCTGGTTAACTTATATGCAGCAATTATGATCGGTATGCTTGTGTTACTTCGGTAAGCATCAATGTGACAGTTTCATCATAACGTTGCCTGATTGTAGCCACTACAGTTGAAGCTAACCGGAGAGGTGCTGTATGTGTCTGCCGAGTTGGGCTGCAGTTAGACCAGATGTAGGTTTTGCAGAGCTTGGGGTGCGTTTTTGGGTGCTTGTGAAACGATCGCTTTACTTATCCATGACCGGGGTCAGCCTGATACATCTCCAGTGTCTGGGCAAGCTCTCTGATGCTACCGGTGAAAGCAATAGGGAAGCGCACAGGCTATAACGTGTCTGGTATAACAAACGATTTCTCTGCATTCCCATCGATTGAATATTAAATTCTTTCCTGTAAAAGTGATCGATTCGCTAGCTCCACATAAGCAACGGTTCACGCAAACGGAACTTGCAGTCTGTAAAACCTGTATTATGCTCATAACATAACCGGAGCTTTAGCTAGCTCTCACACACTATCCATAACGCGGCCATTCTCCGCGAGGAAACGCTTGTCATTCCGATGCAATAAGTAAACCATTACCACGGGCAATTTCCGAAAAGGCCGTTTAGCCTGGAGCTTTCGCCCCTCCGTCATATACCAGCACGGAAGCTGTTCGTTTCTCCACGCTAACAACACACCACAGCTATGCACACGAACCAGCAGGTCCTAATACTCACCGAAGCAGTCCATAAGCTGTTGGTCCACTTTTAGCTGCTCCTCACTGTCCATGTTTCCCTCTAAACTCAGACCCACCGGATTTCTACAGTCTCTGGTCTACACTTGGGCATGTCGACCCGTTCTACAAATGTGTCTATATGGGGTGGATTCTAGCTTTCCCTGCATCCTAGCTACAGAGTAGAAAAACCGCTGCACTCACCAACTGTTGCCATAGCAAACTGTAGCTGATAGCAAATTGCTGCTTGAGCTGCCAAACTTTCGCACTGCGTCCTCTACTTTCGCCGTTGCCTTTATTAGAACAAGTTAATTTCATTTGATCTATACACATGTACTGCGTTAGATTGCAGAATATGCCCGTCGATTCCTTCTTTTGACGCGTCAGTTTCACTCTGAAGGGCCGGACCAGGAAAACTGCGTTCTGCTGCCTCATCCCGCCTAGATCCGCCCTCCACAGAGCTGGCCAGTCAGAAGAAAGTGGGCACACGGGGAGTGGGGGCCATAGCGGAAGAGCCACCCCAATGAGGCGTTTCAGGCAGAGACTACTATGGACTACAAATGGGGTTTTTTGAGGATGGCAGTATGAGCGAAATAAGTACCCTTTTTTTTACTTTGCGCGATCAGGAGTACTCGAGGGGAGTCAAAGACCAAAATATAAACTTGGAAAAATAGCATAATAGGTCACCTTTAAACAGGCCGTTCATGCTCGAAAACCCTTTAATGTGGCTGAATTAAAACAATTCTGCAAAGAAAAGTGGGCCAAAATTCCCTCACAGCGGTGTGAAAGACTCATTGCCAGTTATCACAAACGCTTGATTGCAGTTGTTGTCGTCAAGGGTGGCACAACCAGTTATTAGGTTTAGGGGGCAATTACTTTTTCACATAGGGCCAGGTAGGTTTGGATAGCTTTTTCCCTCAATAAATGAAATCAACATTTAAAAATTGCATTTTGTCTTTACTTGGGTTTTGTCTAATATTAATGTTTGTTTGATAATCTGTTAAGTGTGACAAAATGCAAAAAAAAAAAGAAATCAGGAAGGGGGCAAATACTTTTTCACAGCACTGTATATTGTCAAAATCTAGCTTTCTGACAAGAAGTAATAAAGAGCAGAGACATGTTTGGCACATATTACTCCGCAACTCATTTTTTATTCTGCCTAATAGGGAAAATGCCCGCCCACTCTGGCAGTTTCTCACTGGCCAACTCGGGCTCATGGGCAATCAGGGCCCGTTAACAAGGAAATGCATGACTTTGATAAAATGGTCCTACGTGAATTAAGATCAAATATCGTACATTATTACACACTAATGTATTTTTAACTTTATAAAGAGCACAAAAGTCAAACAAATCTGTCATGGGAATGAAAGTTTTTAAGTTTTTTATCAGTACATGTATAATACTGATGCAGATATGTCATGGTACACATTCGACCCTAATAATGAAATTTTTAATTGAAACTGACTGTGGCGAGGCTGCATGTTTTTTGTCAGTATTGTGAAAAATATTCCCCTTACTTTCCTGTTGGGGAGATTAATGGGAAATATGGTGACCAGTCAAAGTAAGCAAATTTGATTTGCTTCCCTTTCAAACACAAGAATGAGAGAAAAAAATGAAATCAGTGAGGAAGAGGAGGCCTAGATTATTCTTTTTTGTCTTCTCATACGCTATGCTGCAATAAAACAGATGAAGAACAACAGACTATAAGCGTTTGGTAAGCTGACGTTGACTCATCGTCAACTAGCCACAGTACCATCCAGATAGCTAGCTTATTAAACTGACTCTTAGCCTGTTCTCACCCCAGTGATGAATGCAGCTGGTTTATCATTTCCAGCCTGCCCCTTTAGCGATTGTATATTGGGCTAATTAACTTACATAAGAAAGAGACACCGAATTGAGGACATGCACAGTGTCTTTCCTAACACATGTGATACCATACCATACCATTTTGCCAGTATATTGCTATTAGTGGGTGCATTAGTATGTGCAATCTCACAAGATTGGATCAGGTCCGACTTTTGTGATTGCGTGGACTGCGGGGGGGGGGGCAACATAATTCTTGCACCGGGGCCCATCATCACACGCTTCCATCACTGGTGCTTAACATAACCTGCAACTTAACCTGCAATTTTTAAGTTGGCTTGAAAGTTTGTTTTGCGATATAATCCAGCCGAATCTTACCTGAGTCATTAGAACTGCAGTAAATTGTCTCTGGAACATGTGAAGAATACAGATCCATCGCCTGCAAACAGACAAAATGGTTTTACAGTATTATTGTAGTGCACCCTTGCATATTCAAAGATCAAACTTCAAATGACAAAAGGGGAATAACAAGATGTATTGTTCTGGTGAAAATTCTTCAACTACATAACCTTTGAGAAAATAATGGGAGTCATCTTGAGTATATTGATTGTCCTCAGGACATTATTTCAACGTACTTGATTCAAATAAAACAAACAGAAAGCCAAACTTTATATTAATAGTTGTATGCTTTTGGCTTTAGAACAATCCACAAACCGAACAAGTAATTCAGCTAAAGTAAGATGAGTGGTTATCTTGACATTCACTGTTTTTATAATGTAATGAGGCCTTGTGTAATTTAAACTGTATCTTTTATATTTTTAGCACAAGAAGCTACATTTAGCTGGGACATGGAAATTATGCCACCTCCTCTATCAGTACAGGTGCTGCACATCAAATTTAGCTTGAATAAATTAAACTACATTCTTAAAATTCAGGGTATGCTACATCTTTATTTTACCTCTGCCAGGGATACTCGTCTTGTTGTAAAATCCTGAGCACCCTGATAATTAAAAAAAGAAAAGAACACTGCACTTTGTCAAATAACTGAAGACAGAACCCCATCGATGGAATCTCACAAAACTTGACCCCCTCAATGACTCATTTTGCTCTCCCACTATTGGGGTAGGGTACGGTGGCCCTGAAGGGTCACAACACCTGCAAACTCAGAAAACATCAGTAAATTCAGAAAACACTTTCATCGATTTCACAACACATGAACTGCAAATGCCAAAACACCTTTCAGAAAACATCTGCAAATGAACTGCAAATGAACTGCAAATGCCAAAACACCTGCATATTCAGGAAACATCTGCAAATTCAGAAAACACTTTCATTGATTTCACAACACATGAACTGCAAATGCCAAAACACCTGCATATTCAGAAAATATCTGCAAATTCAGAAAACACTTTCATCAATTTCACAACACATGAACTGCAAATGCCAAAGCACCTGCATATTCAGAAAACATCTGCAAATTCAGAAAACACTTTCATCGATTTCACAACACATGAACTGCAAATGCCAAAACACCTGCATATTCAGAAAACATCTGCAAATTCAGAAAACACTTTCATCAATTTCACAACACATGAACTGCAAATACCAAAACACCTGCATATTCAGAAAACATCTGCAAATTCAGGAACACTTTCATCGATTTCACAACACATGAACTGCAAATGCCAAAACACCTGCATATTCAGAAAACATCTGCAAATTCAGGAAACACTTTCATCGATTTCACAACACATGAACTGCAAATGCCAAAACACCTGCATATTCAGAAAACATCTGCAAATTCAGAAAACACTTTCATCAATTTCACAACACATGAACTGCAAATGCCAAAACACCTGCATATTCAGAAAACATCTGCAAATTCAGAAAACACTTTTCATCGATTTCACAACACATGAACTGCAAATGCCAAAACACCTGCATATTCAGAAAACATCTGCAAATTCAGGGAACACTTTCATCGATTTCACAACACATGAACTGCAAATGCCAAAACACCTGCATATTCAGAAAACACATGCAAACTCACAAAACACATGCAAACTCTGTAATGACAACGGAAATGTTTCGCGGGGGGACCATAGTCAGTGACGGACCCACATCCAGTTGCCGGTCTAAAACGATCCAGGCAAAGAAAATTGTTTCCGAACAGGCACGTTCTTTTAACGGGCTTAGCGATGTTTGATACCACCATGGTTTTGTTTAATTTCAACATATTAAGGCAGTGTCCCCAAAACGTATTGGTCCACTTAGATAACTGTTAAACGTTCTGCAAACTTTGTTAGCTGTAAACTAGCTGGCTAGCGCCGAAAGACGAGCGCACCGCACCACTATTTTTGAAAGTTATCACTGTCACGTATTATGTATGTCAATTCTGATTTCATAGTGCAATTTCGTGCAGATACGAACACTGCCCATTCTCTAGCACTATTCCCTCTCCTGCTACGGACTCTACTACCATTTTTTTTTTAAATCGCCCATGTATCAGCTTAGCGCCATGACCACAGAGAGACCTGTGGTGATGGCGCTAATGCTGCGTTAGGTTTGGATCTGAAGTTGGGGTTGGATACAACGTCATACCCAAGCAGGCTGCGTTCCATTAAGTAAGTCGGAAAACTGACTTGGGGTCAGTGGTGTCTCATCTGACAAGGATTGCCTTTATTAGCTATACTAGTTGATAACAACGCATTACTCGGTATTTTTAGCGTGTAAACACCGGAGCAACAAGTCCGCCGATAAACTTTTTTCAGTGCTGCGTGTACGAATGATTTAATGAAACACAAATGACACTGAATTGCAAATGCAGTTTATTAACACAAGTTTCGCTTACTGTTGACATATGGTGCAGCCATCTTCTACTCGGAAGTCGGAATTCGGGGTAGATAAAGAATCTCCGACTTTCGGAGTTGAAAATCCGACTTATGGGGGCGTTCGAATTGAAATTTCCGACTGGGAGCTCGGAGATCCCGACTTCCCAATATAAATGGAATGCAGCATGAGCTGATACATGAGCGATTAAAAAGATGGTAGTAGGGTCCGTAGCAGGAGAGGGAATAGTGCTAAAAAATGGGCAAAGTGCTCTTAACTGCACGAAATTGCACTATGAAAGGTGCGGTGCGCTCGTCTTAGGACAACAATGTAGAAACGCTAGTTTACAGCTAACAAAGTTTGCAGAACGTTTAATGATTATCTAAGTGGACTAATACGTTATGTGGACACTGCCTTAATATGTTGAAATTAAACAAAACCATGGTGGTATCAGACATCGCTAAGCCCGTTAAAAGAACATGTGCCTGTTCGGAAACAATTTTCTTTGCCTGGATCGTTTTTGACCGGCAACTGGATGTGGGTCCGTCACTGATAATGGTCCCCCCGCGAAACATTTCCGTTGTCATTACAGAGTTTGCATGTGTTTTGTGAGTTTGCATGTGTTTTCTGAATATGCAGGTGTTTTGGCATTTGCAGTTCATGTGTTGTGAAATCGATGAAAGTATTTTCTGAATTTGCAGATGTTTTCTGAATATGCAGGTGTTTTGGCATTTGCAGTTCATGTGTTGTGAAATCGATGAAAGTGTTTTCTGAATTTGCAGATGTTTTCTGAATATGCAGGTGTTTTGGCATTTGCAGTTCATGTGTTGTGAAATCGATGAAAGTGTTTTCTGAATTTGCAGATGTTTTCTGAATATGCAGGTGTTTTGGCATTTGCAGTTCATGTGTTGTGAAATCGATGAAAGTGTTTTCTGAATTTGCAGATGTTTTCTGAATATGCTGGTGTTTTGGCATTTTCAGTTCATGTGTTGTGAAATCGATGAAAGTGTTTCCTGAATTTGCAGATGTTTCCTGAATATGCAGGTGTTTTGGCATTTGCAGTTCATGTGTTGTGAAATCGATGAAAGTGTTTTCTGAATTTGCAGATGTTTTCTGAATATGCAGGTGTTTTGGCATTTGCAGTTCATGTGTTTGAAATCGATGAAAGTGTTTTCTGAATTTGCAGATGTTTTCTGAATATGCAGGTGTTTTGGCATTTGCAGTTCATGTGTTGTGAAATCGATGAAAGTGTTTTCTGAATTTGCAGATGTTTTCTGAATATGCAGGTGTTTTGGCATTTTCAGTTCATGTGTTGTGAAATCGATGAAAGTGTTTTCTGAATTTGCAGATGTTTCCTGAATATGCAGGTGTTTTGGCATTTTCAGTTCATGTGTTGTGAAATCGATGAAAGTGTTTTTTGAATTTGCAGATGTTTTCTGAATATGCTGGTGTTTTGGCATTTTCAGTTCATGTGTTGTGAAATCGATGAAAGTGTTTTTTGAATTTGCAGATGTTTCCTGAATATGCAGGTGTTTTGGCATTTGCAGTTCATTTGTTGTGAAATCGATGAAAGTGTTTTCTGAATTTACAGATGTTTTCTGAGTTTGCAGGTGTTGTGACCCTTCAGGGCCACCGTAGTACGGGGATGGGCGGTGTTAACCGGCGATCAGAACACCCCCAGTTCGGAGAAGCAGGCTGCTGTATTATGGCACAAAAGCTATGTAACGAATTGCTATGGCTCGGAGGACAACCTACCACCTTATTAAGTCTACCTAAAAAATAAATATCAGTTTAAGTGGATGGTATATTTAGATTATTTTCAATATTTTAACTTGCATTAAGACAGCCCTGTTCTTTGGACAGAGCTTTTTTCTCAGTCATAGAGTGCTGATAAAAGGTATTTGCCCCCTTCCTGATTTCTTATTTTTTTGCATATTTGTCACACTGTAATGTTTCAGATCATCAAACAAATTTTAATATTAGAAAAAGATAACCCAAGTAAATACAAAATGCAGTTTTTAAATTATGATTTCATTTATTGAGAGAAAAAAAGCTATCCAAACCTACCTGGCCCTATGTGAAAAAGTAATTCCCCCCCCCCTTGTTAAATCATGAATTAACAGTGATTAACCACATTTTTTGAGTTCAATTTCACGAGCCACACCCAGGCCTGATTACTGTCAGACCTGTTGAATCAAGGAATCCCTTAAATAGAACCTGTCTGACAAAGTGAAGTTGGCTAAAAGATCTCAAAAAGCAACACATCATGCCGCAATCTAAAGAAATTCAAGAACAGATGAGAAACAAAGTCATTGACATCTATCAGTCTGGAAAGGGTTACAAAGGCAATTTAAGGCTTTGGGACTCCAGCAAACCACAGTGAGAGCCATTATCCACAAATGGAGAAAACTTGGAACAGTGGTAAACCTTCCCAGGCGTGGCCGGCCTACGAAAATTGCTCCAAGAGTGCATCGACAACTTATCCAGGAGGTCACAAAAGAACCCAGAACAACATCAAAAGAACCGCAGGCCTCATTTGCCTCAGTTAAAGTCAGTGTTTATGATTTAACAATAAGAAAGAGACTGAGCAAAAATGACATCCATGGGAGAGCTCCAAGGTGAAAGCCACTGCTGAGCAAAAAGAACACAAAGGCTCGTCTCACATTTGCCAAAAAACATCTTGATGATCCCCAAGACTTTTGGGGAAATATTCTGTGGATTGACGAGACAAAACTTGAACTTTTTGGAAGGTGTGTGTCCCGTAACATCTGGCGTAAAACTAACACAGTATTTCATAAAAAGAACACCATACCAACAGTCAAACATGGTGGTGGTAGTGTGATGGTCTGGGGCTGCTTTGCTGCTTCAGGACCTGGACGACTTGCCGTAATTGATGGAACCATGAATTCTGCTCTCAACCAGAAAATCCTAAAGGGGGATGTCTAATCATCAGTTCATGACCTCAAGCTCAAGTGCACTTGGGTTATTTAGCAGGACAATGATCCGAAACACACCAGCAGGTCCACCTTTGAATGGCTTAAAAAACAAAGTGAAGGTCTTGGAGTGACCTAATCAAAGTCCAGACTTAAATCCGATTGAGATGCTGTGGCATGACCTTAAAAAGGCTGTTCAGGCTATTAAACCCTCCAATGTGGCTGAATTAAGACAATTCTGCAAAGAAGAGTGGGCCATAATTCCTCCACAGCGATGTTAAAGACCCATTGCCAATTATCGCAAACACTTGATTGCAGTTATGGTCGCCGAGGCTGGCACAACCAGTTATTAGGTTTAGGGGGCAATTACTTTTTCACATATGGCCAGGTAGGTTTGGATATCTTTTACCCTCAATAAATGAAATCATCATTTAAAAACTGAATTTTGTCTTTACTTCAGTTATCTTTGTCTAATATTAAAATTTGTTTGATAAACTGAAATATTTAAGTGTGAAAAATATGCAAAAAAAATAAGAAAGAGAATACTTTCTCACAGCACTGTACAACTTAAATGACCAGCTGGCTAGCTAGGTAGTCTATTCCTATCCCCAATGTGTTGAGAGATCGTAACAATTTTCTTGCCAAATAATTGTGTAATAGACAAAAAAAAAAAAAACTTAAACAAACTTAACAATTGTGAACAAAGGCAGAGAAAATCACATTTACAGGGATCCTAGTTTCTCATGGTTACTGGCAAAAATACAACAGAGTGCTTTTAAAGAAGTGGTCCCTTTTTTAAAAATCAGAACCATCAGTCTGCCAATCCAAGGGCACTGAATCCGACGTCCATGCAATGTTCAGCAGGGGTGTCAGCCATGACAACCTAACAACATCCAGGGCCTTAGCATATCCAAGTTAATCTCATCCATTCCCAGTGACTGGCCACTGCAGAGCTTTATGATGACCTCATTCACTTCCACCAGGGAGATGGGCGAAGACTCGCCTGAGTCCACCATCCCTGCCTCCACAATGGAGGCTGTGTCTGCCAGATTCAGGAGTGCCTCAGAGTGCTCATTCCACCGCTGAACAATATTCACAGTCAATGTCAGTAGTTGCTCACCTCTTCCAAAAACAGCCAACGCAAAGCCCTTCCTCCCACTCCCACGGGGTCATCTGACAGTTTACCAGAACCTCCTTCAGGCGGCCCAAATGTCCTTCACTATGGCCTCCCCAAACCCCTCCCAAACCAGAGTTTTTACCTCTGTGACCACCGCAGCTGCAGTCCTTCTAGCCTGCCGATACCTGTCTGCTGCATCAGGAATTCCCTGGGCCACCTAAGCCCAAAGATTCACCTTCTTCAGCTTGACAGCTTCCCTCACCACTGGTGTCAACCAACGAGTCCTGTGGTTTCTGACTCATCCGGCACTGACAACCTTCCAGCCACCACTCAAGATAGCCACTTCCATATAAAGATGTTAAACCTGGGCCACTCAAAAGTCAGGGTGCCAAATTGAAGCCCATATATGACTTACTATTTAAGGTTAATAGTAAGTATGACCTTGGGCTCTAAATTCGTTGACCCGGCGCAGGCGCAACAAATGGGGGGAGCGCCGTGCCAACGGGGTGTATCCAGGCGTATTTTGCAATTTCATGCCCGGCGCAAGTACTCCTCTGTCCCGCCTCTGTCCCTCCTACCGGCGCATGTGGCAAAGAGGGAGGAGAGAAGGCGTGAATGGGTTAAACACAGCCGAGTCAAATCTTCACTAATCAAATGAGCTCCTCTACTCACCTTTAAAATGCTGGAATAAAGAAGCCTCTGTCCTATATCTGCATGATGCGTTAATGTTGCATTTTACTTTGCTGCTTCAGGCATGTTTTCCGCTTACGTCTATATTACGAATATGAGTTAGCTGGCTAGCTTGGGCATTCGCGAATTATTACCATTAGCGAACTTGAATGGAATTTCAAAATGAAACTACGTCAGATATTCAAACTTATGAAGTTGGAATGAAATACGACGGTTGCTCATTTATTTCTTCTGCCTGCATCATTGGGAAGAGAAACGATGGATAGCGTGTTCCCATTATTACACCCTGTTGCTGCTTAAAATTTTGGGATTAACATGCATGGACAACAATGCAAGATACATTACATATTTATTTTCAATATGTGATCTTAACTCAGTACGAGATCATAGCAATCAGGCTGTATTCCTTTCCCCCACTAAAAACGATAAAACCTAACTGCCAATAATAGTATTAAGCCGCTTGCACACTGGACGCGAAACAAATTTTTTGCACGACAGATTACATTCAAAGTCAATGGAAAAACGCGAATACACGCGTCTTTGCTCTACAAACAATATTAAACAAATATGGGCCATTTTTGTCATATAACCTTGACCTTGAGGCCCAACATCAAATTTGACTGACTGCCAAAGAATGTTCAGCATACATGGTTTCCCATAGATGCCTCAAACATACCTGAGCTCTAATTGCCATATTCAGCAAGTTATAGCAATTTTTGCCATTTGATCTTGATGCCCAATGTCATACATATTCAACTTGCAGAGAATGTTTGGCTTACATGATTCCCTATAGGTGCCACATTAAGATGTTATAACACATTTTTGCCATTTGACCTTCACCTTGAGGCTCAAGGTGAAATTCGAACAACCAAGAATGTTTGGCATACATGATTCCCTTTAGGTGCCTCATATATATCTAAGCTCTAAATGTCATATTAAGCAAGTTATAGCACATTTTTGCCATTTGGCCTTGACCTTGAGGCCCAAGGTCAAATGTGACTGACACTCAATGTTTGGCATACCTGATTCCCTATAGGTGCCTCATACATACCTAAGCTCTAAATGCTATATTAAGAGAGTTATAGCACATTTTTGCCATTTGACCTTCACCTGGAGGCCCAAGGTCAAATGTGACTGACTCACAATGTTCGGCATACCTCATTCCCTATAGGTGCCTCATACATACCTAAGCTCTAAATGCTATATCAAGAGAGTTATAGCACATTTTTGCCATTTGACCTTGACCTTGAGGCCCAAGGTCAAATGTGACTGACTCACAATGTTCGGCATACCTGATTCCCCAGAGGTGCCTCATACATACCTAAGCTCTAAATGCTATATTAAGAGAGTTATAGCACATTTTTGCCATTTGACCTTGACCTGGAGGCCAACGGTCAAAAGTGACTGACTCACAATGTTTGGCATACCTCATTCCCTATAGGTGCCTCATACATACCTAAGCTCTAAATGCTATGTTAAGAGAGTTATAGCACATTTTTGCCATTTGACCTTGACCTTGAGGCCCAAGGTCAAAAGTGACTGACCCACAATGTTCGGCATACCTGATTACCTGTTGGTGTCTCATACATACCTAAACTGTAAATGCCATATTAAGAGAGTTATAGCACAAAACACCCTGAAAAATGATGAAGTCCAGACACGTTGCCGAGGTGGCGCTATGAAGGAGCGATTCAATCAAAACGGCGTTTACGCTGTTGAAGCAGGTCATGATACTGATTCCATTGCTGCGATTAAAAAAAAAATTCATTGGACTGTTTTTGAGAAAATTGCACCTAACTGCCAAAAATGGCCATTTTCGACATAAAAATGGCCGCCAAGTCTAAACGAACGATTCAATCAAAAAAATTTTTGCTCAGGCATTAACTCGATGACAGATTTGATCACATGCCCAAATTTAAAAAAATTCATCAAACCGTTTTTGAGATACGGCTTTAAACAGACAACGCCGACGACGCCACCGGACGCAAAGTGACGACAATAGGTTACTGGCCTACGGCCGGCAACCTAAAAATCTGAAACAAGTCCCTTAGCCCACTAGGTTATGCAGTCCAGGTGGACGACTGAACTGCATGGGCCAATTCTCAGCAAGTGCATGGCACAAGAACAAAAGGCATTCTTTTCAAGTATATGCAGTCAGGGGAGAGAGTGTGAGCAATCTGCTAAGCAGAGCAGCGGGAAAAGCAATGAGGCTCGTGAAGAGGATCTTTGAGGTCCGCAGCGCGGGAGGAGAATTCGGCCTGCTCAGGACACAGCCGGTGAGAATTGTGCTCCAGGATGACGCCCAACCATAAGTCGTCCACACGGCGCGTAGAGTCCCCATTCCCCTCGTGAAGCCTGTTAAGCTGGAGCTAGACAGGATGGAGGTAAAAGGCCTCATAGAGAAGGTGACGGAGCCAATGGAGTGGTGCGCTCCCATGGTGCCTGCTTCTAAGAAATCTGGACGGGTGCGCATCTGGGTCGACCTAAGAAAGTTGAACAAGGCCGTCAAGAGAGAAAGGTTTGTTCTGCCAATAGCAGAGGAGATCACAGCTGAGCTGAGCAGGTCCACAGTGTTTTCCTTATTGGACGCAGCAGCAGGGTTCTGGCAAATACCGCTGGACGAGGACAGCCAGAGACTGACAACCTTTATCACACCATTTACAAGGTATTGCTTCAAGCGCCTCCCTTTTGGGATATCTAGCACTCCGGAGATTTTTCAGAGAAAAATGGTAGAGACATTGGAAGGCCTACCAGGCACAGCAGTGTACATGGACGATATCATTGTGCATGGGAAGGACACGTCCCAGCACGACAAACGTCTTCAGAACGTCATGCAGCGCCTGGAGAGCACTGGATTGAAGCTGAATCCAGAAAAGTGTGCCCTGAGGCAGAAAAGACTCAATTTCCTTAGCCACGAGATTGACGCCAATGGCACACGGCCTGACCCATCCAAGGTGTCTGCAATAAACAAGCTGATGGCACCAAAGAACGTCCAGGAGCTGAAGAGAGTCCTTGGAATGCTGAATTATTTCGGGAAATACATCCCAAACCTAGCTGCAGTGGGGATGCCCTCGTACGAACTGCTTAAGTCCAAATCTGTGTGGACATGGGGTCCAGCAGAGCAGTCAGCAACCATCAAAGAACTCTTAACAACCCCACCCACTCTGGCGTTCTACAACATCAATAAACCCACAGCTGCCTCTGCAGATGCCAGCAGCTACGGTATCGGGGGCGTGCTGATACAACAATACAGTGAGGGCTGGAAGCCAGTAGCCTACTGCTCCCGGCGCCTGAGCAAAATGGAAACCAGGTACGCTCAGATAGAAAAGGAGTGCCTGGCAAGGGTCTGGACCTGTGAACAGTTTGGGAAATACCTACACGGCCTGGAGAGGTTCAGGCTGATCAAAGACCACAAACCATTAGCCCCACTGATGAACTCCAAAGACCTGGATAACGTCCCCATCCGCTGCCAGAGACTACTGATGCAACTCATGAGGTTCAATCCTATGGCAGAGTATGCACGAGGGAAAAACCTTGTCACAGCGGAAGCGCTATCCAGGAGTCCAGAAGGAGAAGCACAGGAAGGAGATGACACTCACGCAGACGTGGAGTGCTACGTTGCATCCATCTTCGACAACATGCCAGCTACAGAGGAGAGAATTGGCGGCATCAGAGCTGATGACACACTGCAAGCAGTGACCAGATGCATCCAGTCCGGGTGGTCTGACCACGTAAGTAAGGTGCACCCTACTGTCAGAGAGTTCTTCCCTGTGAGAAGCGAGCTGTCAGTTCACCAGAGCCTAGTGATTAGAGGCAATAGGATAGTAATCCCAGAGAACTTAAGAACTGACGTGCTAGAGCGTATCCATGATGGTCATCAGGGACTGACTACATGCCAGTCATGTCAGGAACAGAGGAGAGCACAGTCCAGAGAGCCACTGATCTCTACACCGCTCCCTGACAGGCCATGGAAGAGAATTGGAATTGACCTGTGTGAACACAACAAGCAGAACTGCTTAGTTATCTCTGACTACTACTCACAAATTCATTGAGATCCTCCATATGCCCACCACCACTACCACCCAAGTAGCCACAAAGCTGAAAGCTACTTTTGCACGCTGTGGAGTAGCAAACAAAGTGGTCAGTGATAACAGCCCACAGTTCTCTCGCGATGAGTTCAAAGAACTGGCCCGTGAACTTGACTTCACATATGTGACATCTAGCCAGCACCATCACTGCAAAAAATGAAAAGAAAAAAATACTAGGTAAGATGAATTTACTTATTGTAAGACTTAAAACACTTATCCCTATCACCATTTTTCTTAGTAAGACAAAAAATTTCAAAATCAAAAAGTTCTAATTATCACTGAGACATATTCAGGGTAGAAACTTTGTTTTGCTTTCTTGTCCTTAAGACTTCTCTACATAGTCACCATCCAGAGTTACACATTTCTCCCTCCCTTTCTTGACCTTTCGCAGACCGCCTGAATAGAAGTCCCCTGATTTCATGGAAAACCAACCCTCCACCTCTTGAATGACCTCATGGAAATTCCTTTTCCATCTCACAACAGTGTCACAAGATGGGCTATCATCACCATTAACAGATTGCATCTCATCGTGAATCTGTTGGGCAGTGCAACCCTTCAAGTGTAAAAACTTAATTACACTGCGTGCCTCAATCTTCTCCATACTTGGGGTTACTCGTGTTTAGTATCAGCCAGCACAAGATTGAATAAAGTGAAGTAGATAGTTCTTGGTCCATTAACTAAATAAGGATCACTGACGTCACAATCAAAATTTCATCCTGATTGCTCAATAACTTCTTGGGAATAATTAGAACTTTTTGATACCCCTTTGTATTAGGAATATTGACATTCATCACACTGAGTACCGGTGTTATGTCCCGTCTGGTTTCCAAGCTAATTGGTTCCCTTGTACATGCATGCACTGTGTTCGCTGGCGATTTTCAAGTCCGAGACTATTTCATATCTCCTACGGCAAATATGGTTGTGTAAGAGAGCACTACCTCACAGCCACATACGAAAATAGAAATTTAAGAATGTATAATTGCCCCAAGATCGCATCTAGCGGGATTTGATTGCATTGCAACAAAATGATAATTGTTCCATTAATAACCTGCTCTGTATTGCACCACGAGTCAATATTATATTGGGGTCATTCCATATGAAGTCAACTAGAGGTCCCCAGGTCAAAATTGGCTAAAATTTATTTTGGGAGTACCTCTATATTCATAAGGAACACATGCAAAATTTTAGGCTCCTACTCCAAGGGGTTTCCGAGATATGGTCCCCCAAAAATCAGGGGCCAGTCAATATTCCTTGTACAGACAGACCTGTCCTCAAATAGAAGGAATACAGCACAATTTAGCCTCTGTAAGGGATCCTGGCCTCATGGGGGACCCTTGAAAACTGAATTTTTGATTTCCGCCAATAAACATTTTCATATTTGAGAGGCCAATATCTTGAAAATAAAAGGAGATAAACAAATTTTGACAAAAGAATCTGAAAGCCTGCACCCAAATCACCCTGGATAGCAATTTTCAGCCCGTACCTGTGATTTGTTCCAAAGATATTGGCCTCCAAAATCCCTATAGATTAAAGCCGCAGTGTGTGATAATTAGTCCCATCTAGTGGTGCGCTAATAGAATGCAAACAACCGAGTAGTACTCTCTGGCACCTCCCCCTCTAAGCGCATCATTACCACTACGGAAGCCTTGAAGAGTCAAGAATGTGTCAATATGTCTGTAACTACACTGGTCACAGAAGAGTCCACGCTTCTTACTGATGTCCACGCTTACATTTATTCTTCCAAGTGAGTTACACGGAGCACCGTGAAAACTATAAGACAAACAAAACGGTTTCAATCGCACAGCTCAAAATTGGCAATTAAAATACTCTGCGTGTTTCTTTGCATTATACAACCAAGTACAACATTACAAGAAAACAGGAAATTTAAGCAATCATTACCGTGTTCGCCTGGAAGACCAGCTGTAGAATAATTGATGGGAGCACATTAATCCACTGTTCACATTCGCTGTTTCTCTTACTTTCTGTTTAAAAGAAAGTTTTCTTGGGGGGGGGGGGTCGTTGGGAGACGTGGCAATTCAAAATTATTACTTGGAGATACTTTTAGCGTTAGAATGCTTGCGGTTCTAGTGATTATTTCACTTAGTCACTAAGATGATAAACTGGTATCACTTTGGTCTATTCTGTCTGACTAGAGGGAGGACATCAACCCCCCCCCCCCCCCCTTGACAAATCAGCTGAAATAAATTAGTATGAAACACAAGAAAAACTCGCAGAAAATTCGGTTGAAAGAATTACATCACGCACGGTCGCCTACTACTATGACTTATGTGCAGAGTAACAGCAACTGAAAACTGTTGCAACGAAGCTTTTCCAATGTAAGCTAACTAACAAACTAGCCGTCTCTGCCGTTGTATATGCAAGTAAGAGCAAATTATCCGACTTAAACGGGAGGATAAAGTAGTTGCTGGACTACACTGCCCTGGTTCTATCATTACGCCAAAATAAATTTCACTGTTAGACTTCGTTACCTGTCTAGCAGAAAGGTTGCAACCTCCGCGAATCTTTTCAAGTCCTTCTCGCTCATGAGTTGTCCCCACCTGGGAAAAGCTACGCTGATGTAGACTCTCGTTTTATCCCAGTCATGTTTTTTCTTTTCTTGGGTGGTTTTCCTTCCCTCTCATGGGGCAAAGAGTATCCATGGTCCTCCATTTCAAGGGAAAGGGCAAGTATATGAACCGCAGGGCGCTTTCACCAACACAGTCATCTTTGCTTGCTTCTCCTCCCCGCCCCCGACAACACACGAGGATTTAAATGTAAAAGGCGAAAGGCGAACCAAGTTTGTCTCATTTCGGCTACCGCATTCAAAGATGGCGATGCAACATGACAGCCTCTGGTGGGTGCACCGCCACCTATGTATTTGTAAACAACTCATTCTAAGCTACGAGAAAGCTTTCATTTGTATGCGATTGTGATTAGACTTCGGTAAATACACTGTAAATAATAACATTCAATTTAGTCAGAAATAGTAAGTAGGTTTAACTTAATTTTGATCAATCTTTCAAGAGCACTTACTCAATATGAGTTACCAGTAATATGGGATCGAAAATGCAAACCAACTAAGTCATTTTAAGTTCAGGTCACTAACAAAACACTATTACAACATTTGGGCATGCGCAGTAGCCTCTGTGATACATGCTCGGAATGTTGAACAAGCCGGGAACGTTTTGGAGGGATCAGTTGGATTGGAGGTTCACACAGTCACAGCTGCTTTCTTGTGATACGTTACAAGTTGATTTTGGTGAGTAAGCATTTGAAACTGACTGATTTCTTATTAATTCAGCACAAGTTTGAGTTTTGTTCGATATAGGCTAATGTCCTTGCAACTGATGTAAAGTACCTATCAATTGCTTCTACCTTAGCTAACTTGCTAGCGTAACTAAGGTAGGACTAGCCTGCTAGCCCGATGTTCGTTGCCAAGCCTTGTGAGTGGTGAAAACCCTTTTCAGACGTGGCTCATGTAAAGGTTAAAATGACATCATTAAAAGCGTGTTTTTAACTCGGCCCGTATATTTTTGGAAGTTAATCACCTCATATTAGCTAGATTCACAAGGCACCAAATTCAAGGTTAACAGGCACATTTCACATGGGTTCTGGATATTAATTTGAACTGTTCCGATTGAAGGGAACGTGTAGCTAAAGTTTTTACCTTAGAAGGTTCTACCGACGGGATTAGTTTGACGTGGGGTAAGTAGGCTAGCTAATTTTTCTCCAGGGGTTTTAGTGCCGTCCGAATGCGCCATGTCGGTATCACTAATTTCTCCGGAGTTTTCCGCGGTTTTTTTTTTGACCATGGAGGCATTTGAAGAAGCCCTCGGTTTCGTCAGCAGTAGAAATATAATGATTCTAGCCTAAGACAAAACTCGAGTCTTCTGTGAATAGCCTATGAACAGGGTTCCCACGCGTCCTGGAAAACCTGGAAAATGATTGACCAATTTTCCAGTCATGGAAAACACATGGAAAATGAGAAAAAAAGTATAATGTCCTGGAAAAGCTTGAGTTGTCCTGGAAATTATTTTTCCTCCCTCTGCTTCTCTCTGCCTTGTGGGTGAACGCAAACGGGTTAAACATTTTATGCATGTATGTCTGTTTTCAGCTGCCTTTAATGGGCAACATTGAGCTGTAGCGCTTCTCTGCTTCATCTCTGCTTCAGGCGGCACTGGCGCCCCCGTGGCGCTACCAACCAGTCAAATTGCATATTCCCTTAGAGCAGTTCTCTGCCCAGTGTTTCCATATGACTTTGTTGCTAGATTTACCGACTTTTTAGACCGAAGTAAGGATTTATTTTCCCCAAAGAGGCGCCAAAACTAGCGACTTTCAGTTCAAGAGTGTTGCTGTATCGTTGTATATCGAGTGTGAGGTTTTTCTCCCTCTCTCTGTCTCCTCTGTTGAGTGACAGAGGAGCAGCGGAGAGCTGTAGTGGGCGTGCCGTCAGTTTGGCTGTGCGCTCTGAGATGAAATACATCTCTGGTTTTAGTAGAGCTGCAGCGACCATGACGACAGCTTCGAGATAGCGACGGGTAACAGGAAGTCTTACTGGGCCACGTTTCACTCAGTATTTCATACTTGCTCCATTGTCCGACAGCAGAAACAGAAAATATGTGAATGAGAAAAACTTCATTAGGAATTCAGCTCTATTAAAATACTGTGTATGTGCACAGAGAGCAGAGCTCCGACTTTTCATGCAGTTTTTAGCTAGCTACTTTGCAATGAAAGTAATTTAGATGTCAACATCCAAGTGAGATCTTGTATATCCATGAGTGAGATCAGAGGCGGATTGTCCATTGGGGCGATTAGGCGACGACTGCCACGAGAAAAAAGATTTTTTTTTTTCCCGGCTCTACCACTGTTCTACAGCTTGATCTCCCTTTGTATGGCATTGTCCAATCAGGATAAACTGGCGTTTCCAATAGTCCCGCCCCTTTCGGGGCGATTTCACTCAGACTGAAAATTGCCCCAGGGGTCTCTCATTGACTCTCGTGTAACGTCATTTTTTCGCCAGTGCAAAGCCTTTCAATGCAATCTCAATGGGTTCGGGAGGGCTTGCCCCAACGTGCTTTTCGTCATACGTAACAGCAGTGGTGGTGGGCGGAGCTGGTCGTGGGTATGTCTTGGCGCCATGAGAACCGAGATGGTCTCCTACTTCCGGTCATTGCTCGCTGTACTGAAGAGAGAAGGACAGGCTGAATGCGTTCAGGCTCCACTTATTCTGTTGTTGGTTGTACCAACGACTCAAAAAAAGATAAAGTTTGTGTGGAAACAGAGTGCTTTATTCACAAGGTGATTAGAAAAAGATTGCCCTTGCCCAGCACCTTACAGCCTACACTCGATGCCAGCGAGTCGGCGCTAGGAGTGGCTAGCAGCAGGAGACAGAAGTATCCACCCCATGAGGATATACGTGTGCTCACACCATTTCGTATAAAAGCGCCTGACGGATGACAATCCCGATCCCACTGTGTTATACATTATACAGTCCCCTGATACGTTAATTCAAAGATCCGTCCAACAAGTATGTTTTTTCGAAATCCAACAAAAAGCAGTATTGTCAGCCAGTGGTCAGTTTAGTTTTCCGGTGAAGTTAGCAGCGTTTGCCATGTAATTAGTGGCCATCTACGGTCACACGCGGGATATCCACACATTTAGTAGTTATACACGCTAACGTTAGCACTTTTGAACAAGTTGACTTTGAGCAGTGGAGGGGCTTACCAGTAGCGTTAGTGAATATTGAAAGGTGTATAATCGTAATCCTGGCTTTTGTAAAAAACCTCAGCTTTAGTTGATCATATTCTTGTGGCAAATATTTAGCTTGTCAGCTACAGCAGTTGTGAAGGATTGGACTGAGATCTTTATTTTGTTCCGTGCATCGGTGATTTCCAGCATGCGAATTGAAGCTTGGGGACTGTACTTTCGTGCTCTGAATGATGATTATTGCCCACAGCTAATGTGATATTATTCTTGCTTTGTTTTATATTGACCTTTTTGCACTGCAGGATAGGATTTGATTTTGATATTTATATTTTTGATTTATTTTTGCAGTGATTTTGATTTTTACTTTAAGAATGCAGGTGTCAGATGCACAAAGTAAACTGTAAGTAAACAGTAAACAGATTAACTAGAGGAAATTGTTTTGGTGATTTATTGAACATATAAAAATATTTTGTGGAGAAAGTACAAGAGGGAAAGAGGGAGAGGAATAAACATTGAAGCAATCTGGTTAAATGAACAAAATATAAGGTACAATTGTAGAAAACAACACTTCTCCAAAGCTTGGGGGTGGAATTTATTAGTGTATGTTGTGATAACTTGACTCGTACTGTAGCAGCTGAAAAAGTCCTGAAAATGTCCTGGAAAAGTCCTGGAAAATAATTTCAAGAAAAGAGTGGGAACCCTGTATGAAGATCAACCAAAAAGAAACTCGAGAGGTCTAATTCGTCAGAGGCAGGAGACTTCTGTTTTTTTTTTTTTTAGCATGCATTAACTCTGAGCTGAGCCATGCGTGGGATAATCCTGCTAGAAAGCGACAATCTCAGTAGCAATGAAACAACACAGTGCAGCATGATGAAACTGTGAAACGTTGTTGTTCGTTCAGTAAAACCTTTGCATAAACATGTTTCAACCGGAATTGTTGCAGCTTGCAAGCAATTTATATATATGTTGACAACCACATTGAGCTGTCTTTTAAAATGACCTATTGCCTAATGTTATTTCATGTCAACACAATTTCCTGGATTGGGAAAATGTTTGCTAGTTCTATTCCTATTATAATTGAGTTGATTACATTGTGCTTGGTGCTAAAATTATCCTTTCTCCCTTCCTAGATTTTGTCAAGCAGACCACATCCTTGAATGCAGTGGACTTGTAAGTACTGCACTTTTTGTGCTGATAAGAGAGGCTATTTGCTAAAGCATTACCGCCTGAAACATGGGTCCCACGTTCGTACATCAGCTCTCTCATGCCTTCATAGGGAATGTCTGTGTACATTTAAAACATTTAATTCACTCAAAGTACATTTATCAAAATGTCACACTCAGGAAGACCCAGAGAAAGTAGGTCGACCTGTATTTCACTGTCAGCTGTGTGACTTTGCGGAGCCTTGCATTGGGAATGACTTTTTCACACATTTGCGAAGACATTTGAAGCTAAAGCAAATAGTTGAATGTCCGTATCAAGACTGTCACTTTCAGAGCAATGTTTATTCCACTTTTAATGCGCACCAAAGCAAAGAGCATCAAATTGAGAGCCCATTCAAACCCAAAATTGTTTCTGAGATTAGAGACAGTGTACTATTTGAACCTTCTGGTAATTTGGATGTTCAACCTGTAAATGATGCCGCTGAAGCTGATGTTGAGTTGGAGGTTGCTGAGGTTTGTGAAGATGTAGATGACATGGAAAGGCAGTTAAAACATAATGTAGCCGCTCTATTTCTGAAAATGTTGTCAATTCTCAATGTCACTGAAAATGCCTTGCAAGAGATGATTGAGCAAATCAACCAAATGCATTTGCTGTCACTGCCCTTGTTGCGATCCTCAGTTCAAGAATACTACAGCAGCATTGTGGAGATATTGATAACTCTGTAGTGAGTGAGATGGTAAGAGCAGTTACTGAGAGCAATGTATTTCTCAAACGCACTTCTTCTGAAGGTTCACTATCAACTGCTAGCAAGCGTGCATCATTCATTTTAAGGGAGTTCTCTGTAGTAATGCCTGAGGAGCTTCTCGTAAAAGACAAGCAGACATTTGTGTGTGTTCCCGTTCTCAAAATGCTTCAGGCATTGCTTAACAATGGCGAGGTTTTAGATAAAGCCATGGCAGCTGAGACAATTGCGTCACAGGGATACAGGTCTCACAGGGATGGTTCCCTATTCAAAGAGAATTCTCTTTTGTCAGAGGAAGAGTTCAGAACCTCTCTTTTCTTGTACATTGATGACTTTGAGGTGTCAAACCCTCATGGAACATCAAGAAAAAAGCACAAGCTATGTGCCATCTACACCTACTGGGTGCTTGGCAATCTCTACCAAAAATATCGCTCCACGCTTCACGCCATTCAACTTGCACTACTTTGCAAGGTCAATGCCATTAAAGATGGCTATGATGAAGTTCTTCGCCCTCTTGTTCAGGCCCTTGTCGCTCTTGAGCGTCAAGGTGTGTATATTGAGCTGTTAGGAGCTAGCATTAAAGGCACTGTGTCATTTGTTGCTGCAGACAATCTTGCTGCTCATTCTTTGGGAGGATTCTTTGAAAGTTTCTGTTAGTCACAGGTGTCGCTTCTGTATGGCCACATGGGAAGGAATACAAC
Source organism: Gymnothorax javanicus (assembly GCA_029692085.1). Classification (NCBI taxonomy): domain Eukaryota; kingdom Metazoa; phylum Chordata; class Actinopteri; order Anguilliformes; family Muraenidae; genus Gymnothorax; species Gymnothorax javanicus. Next base: position 90,683,835 of record CM056198.1, read on the forward strand.
ACAAAGACGTGCAGTCAGGTGCATTCCAACAAAGAACCAAAGAAAACCATGATCTTCATGTGCAAGAGGTATTGCAGGATGCAACCATGGCTCCACAGTATGGTGTAAAAAGAAGTTGCTTGTTGAGTGATAGCTTGGAACACTTTCATGTTGTTAATGGTTTCGCTCCAGACCTTTTGCACGATCTTTTAGAGGGCGTTGTTCTTTTGAATTGGCCTTGTGTTTAAAGGCACTGATAGCAAAAGGATACTTCACACTTCTTACTTTGAATATGGCCATCAAGAAGTTTCCTTATTCATTTTCTGACAAAACAAATCAACCTCAGGTTATTAGGAAAACATTTGCCTCCAAGGGAACAATTCAGGGTAATGGCCACGAAAATTGGGCACTTCTTCGACTCCTACCTCTCTTGATAGGCCATCTCATCCCAGAGGCCGATGAGCATTGGGAAGTATTGATGCACTTAAAAGATGTAGTAGAGTTGTCATTGTCCTCAGGCTTCACAGAGGAGTCTGTGTACTTTCTGCAGTGCAAAATTTCAGAACATAGAGGTGCATTTCAAAGAGTGTTCCCTGACAAAAAACTAAGACCTAAGCACCACTATGAGGAACATTACCCTGGGCTCATTCAAATGTTTGGACCTCTGTCTCATGTGTGGACGATGCGCTTTGAAGGAAAAAATAAATTCTTCAAAAAAGCTGTCTGTCACACCAACAATTTCAAGAACATAGCCCTCTCTTTAGCTGTGAGGCATCAGAAAGTGATGGCATTCCATCTAGCTGCCACCTCCTTTTTTAAGCCATCCATCGAACTTGCCAAAGTGAAGTCTGTGATGGTTTCTTCATTTCCCGAAAATGTCCGGAACTCCCTCTATGAAATGAATGCTCGACAAAGCATAGTCCTTGTGGCGCCCTCTGTATGCTTAGACAACGTGAAGTACAGTGTGGACATGGTGGTTTCTGTTGGTTCTTGTTCTGGGCTCCCAGACTTCAGAATGATTACAAAGATTGTGGTGATCAACACTAACATTGTGTTTGTCTGCAGACTTATGACAGCATGGTACGACGAACATCTTGGGGCATACGAACTGTGTAGGGGTCATATATCCACCTACTTAGTCACCCACTTGACCGAACTGAATGACGTTTTCCCCCTGTCAGTCTACAGCATTAAGGACAGGCAGCTAGTTACACTGAAAAGATATATCTTGTGCTAACTGATCTCATATGTGAAATTAATTGTTTCCTGTTTTTTCCACCTGTTTTCGCTTTTTTCACCCTTATCAGTATGGCTCAAAGATTCTTAATGCAAGTCATCGTTAGCCAAGATGACATCCGAAAGATCATTTTCACTGAAAGACCGGGAGATTTGGAAGAACTAAAAAGCCTGTTGAACAACAAACTACAACTTCAGTATGACTTCGATCTGCAGTATGAGGATGCAGAATTTAATGCTCTGTGTAATTTAACTGATGTGGCAGAGTGTACGACAAGGTGACAGTGAAAATAATCCCCATCATCACACTAAATCTAACACCCCTCACATCACCCGTGTTGACATCGGTGTCTGACAGTGATGCTGACACTGACATAATATCGAGACCTGGATCACCCACTGCAAGGCAACAATGGCCTGAGATGTTTAGCATCCCAAATTTTTCAGTCAATGTGAATTATAGGTTGAGGCAAGCAGACCTGGCCTATTTAAAAGATGGTACTCTTCTAAACCCATCACGGGACATGAAACACGATATACTCAAGAAAATTGCCAAAGCAGTGTACTCATTTAAGGCATACCCTTCAGATAAGAAATTCAATGATGTGGCAAAGGCTTTAATCAGGAAACATCCCAGCCTTACTGAACCTGGGTCACAGCCAGGCTAGTACGGCTGGTAAAATTGCCTTAAATTTAAGATGGCCAACTATCGTTCAAAATTAAGAAAAGCTGGATGTGAAGACGTCACAATCAATGGTGGCAAGAGGAGCAAAATCAATCCAGGGGGTGAACATCCATCCAAAAACATCAAGCGGCCGAAAAGAGGTGAGGCTAATTACCTGCCTAACTTGCCAGAAGGACAGACAGAAGCAAACCTTGAAAAGGTCAGAGGATCTAGTAGAAGAAATGAAAAAGAAAAAACCAAGTGGGGTTGTCATTATGAAAAAGATGAATGAAACATTTTCAATATGACGACGGGAGATCGTCAGAGATAAGCCTGCGGTACGGAGCATGGTGGAACAATGGCCGGCGCTCTTCAGAGAAAGCGAGGTAAGCTTCTATTTAATTTATTTCAAAGTAGAATTAATTAATGTTGTTGTCAGAATGTTTTAAGGCTCAACTATGTCTCATGTTATGTAGTGGATCAAACTCCTGTTTAATGTACTTTTCCCTTGCTTCCCCCACCCCACATATTTTTCAGGTGTGTGGTGAGTTCGTGAGAGTGTCAAGCAAGAGCCTGGAGGGAGGGTTCTTTGCTGGGCTGGACCAGCTTGTGCCATGCTGTTTGCAACTTTTCAAGGAAAAAAAAGGGACTATTGGGCAGAAGTTGACGGAACTTATGCAGAACTTCAACTGTGTAGTAAGTAATTTAATATAAGATTTCTTCACATTTTGTCTAGGGTGTTTTCAGTGTCCCACAGTCAAGATCACATTGATTTTAGTCATTTCCATGGAAAAGTTAAGGGCAGTCATAGACATAGTGGTTGCCCTACTTTTCTTTGTTCAAGCATGGGATGTGAAGTTATTGTCTAAAGGCAGACTAGTGGCATTTTGAGGGATTATGTAAAATTCGAGCACACTTAAGCAAGCAGACTTAAACAAGCAGGCAGTTTTGTTTCTGTCTTTAATGTCTGAACCTTTATTGTCTCTTTATTATTAGACATCAGATGTGACTGTCCAACGCACGCTTGTCCTGAAAGGAATTCCTGTTTTACTCGGGGACAAGTCCAATGAGTTCTTCAAGACAGCCTTTGTAAGTATTTTCACAGAAAAAAAACCTCTTGATCTGCATTTGTTTAGCAGTCTATGTTTATTGAAAATGATCATATCTACTTATGGGTGTAAAACAAGTTATTCCTTCACAATCATTTTGTTGCAAAGTATCACTGCTTATTCCCCATGTTCATACATTCAATTTGTTTGGCTAGGGAGGGGGTGAGAGGGCATTTTGCTAAATAGTTTAAGGATATAGTTGCACATGCAATTATTTAACCTAAACTTTACTGACTTAAAGGAGATTTCTGGCCATTTTTAACACCTGGGTCTTTTTTCCTAGAGTGTTGTAGGAACATTTGGTCCAACTACCTCCCCCAGGTGCGCATCAGGCAAGCTACAAAGCTAAACAATGAGGGCAACCTTTTAAACCATGCTTTTGGCTCTTTCAGTTGTTTTCAACAAACAAACAAATCAAATCAGAACACTTTGAATAGCTCAACAAATTGTATGTGTTTTCTTCAAATGCAACAAAATTACCTTCTTGAGGATTTCTGCGGTATTTCCCATTACTGTTGTGGCCTGCTGCAAAATGTTATAGATAGTCAATGGCCTCTAGTTGAGTTATATTCTTGGTTGTGTGCTGGGTTAAAAAAAAAACTACAGGTAAATACTGGTACTTTTAAACAGATGACATGATGTTTTCTCCAAGGCTTTCTTGATATACCATGAATTCACCTTGCCCTTCACACACTGTTTCCAGTTCCAGTGGAAGTAATGCAGTCCTAAATGATCACCACCAGCATCATGCATTGCTGTAAACAAGGTGTTCTTTCCTAGTATGCGTCACTCTTACTCTTCCAGACATACTACTGATGCATAGGCCAAAAAGTTCTATTTCTGTTTCATTGCTCTACAGAACACAAAACTTATAACCAATAGCCCTGTTGTGCAAGGTCACTGAGTGGTGTCATTGGGTAAAAGAATAAGAACATTTGGTGCAACATGGAGTGAATAGGAAGCTGCCAACTAAAACTAACTTGAGGGCAAGTTAACTTGGTAACCAAAGGTTGGCTTTAGCTGCCAGTCTGCTATTTGGTCTATGTTGTACCACATTTCCTCATTCTGCGTCTGATGGCACTCATTGACCTCGAATAACAGGGCTATTGGTTGAACATTTCTTGAGGTTTCCTATTTTTCTGTGTCATGGCTTTGGTTTTGAATCCTGCTCTGTTTTGGCTCATGTATCAGCAGAATATCTGTAAGGAGTACGAGGCATGTGCTGAAAAGTACACCTTGCCTACAGTGTTTCAGTGATGCTCTTGGGCTGTTCCACTTCCTTTGGCACAAAAAGCTTGCAGTGTGTGGAGGGAAAGATGGACTCATTCCGATACAGATGAGGTCACAACTTCATTCGCTAGTAGCAACACATGATGCATTTTGGTCACTCGTAACTGTTCTCAGTTAATTCAGTCACCTGAACTTAAATGTAGAGTATCAAATACAAAGACTTGCTAACATAATTTGCTTTTCAGGGTTCCCGCGGTCATGAAATTCCTGGAAAAGTAATTAAATTTGAAAAACCTGTTTTCCAGTCTGGAAAAGTTATGGAATTAACTAACGGTTTGGGAAAGGTTTGGAAAAATACACTGTTTTGCCTAATGCTTATAATACGTTCGCTAAATCCCCAAAAGATGTCTAGAGTTTACCGCAAAACTACAAGCTATTAAAATAGAGCTCGACACTGCTGAAACTTACATGACGTTTCGTGATACACGTAGGGTACATATGCAGCTAGTTGGCGGGCAGCAAAATTTTTTCCCCACCGGACTTTATCTCATTAGCTAACAGCCAATAAGAATCGAGCACATGCTTTTGTTTACCTTTTGACGCACATGGCCTTGTAACCTCTATGCACGTGGTAACTTGGTACGCTGTTCGCCGGAATTTAAAGGGCACCGTTTTTCTAATAACGCCAGTTGAATTTTCCCACTGCCTCGCTTCAAATTAGTGTAATAAGAGCATCAATGTCAATCAGAATAATGAATGAAATAACATGAATAAAATAATATTTCAATACAAACACACAACTTTATTATAACTTTACGGTCGACGTCCACCTATGGTCCAATTGGTTTCTCTCCAAGTCATTTTCCTGCATTATACACTGTTCAAAAATATTTCATTTCTATCCTGGCATTTTTTTGTTTGATTACCCAGGTTAAACTTGCGAAAATCAATGATTTTCTCAGGTCGATGAACACGTACATGAAAGCTTTTGAAAATTAGGTGGGCCAAAACCTGGATCCTTTATTGTCAAGAAATCCACGATTTTTCCATCAGAACAAGTATGACGTGTAGATATTATAAATGAAAATATTCTCAGAAAAGTATGTGAACACACTAATGAGAACAATTGTTTGCAGTTTTGTAAAAACATATTTTTTTGCAAAGAATTGACAAAATTCTCTCTGAAAAAGACAGCTAGAAACTTTTTTTTATTTTTCTATGAAACCTTTTCCAAATGGTTAACATATTTTCACTATTTTTAAAAAATGAAATGATAATCTCTAACTTTTTGCATATATTTGCCATCTGTTTGCAATGTTCATTTTAAATAACGTTATTTTTGTTCTTTATTTTTTGTTAAATAAATTGAGAAAATACAAGACCAAAATTGTGTGATGCCCCAGGAAGATAGAAAGGACCTACAGTTTTGCACACTTAGAAAACGCTATAATTAATTTTTTTTCACTAATCATTGAACATTTTTTGGAAAAGTTTGGGAAAAATCAGTAAAAAGTGAAGGAACCCTGGCTTTTTGCATATATGAGGTTGTTGTCAGTGACTGTGGGAGTGCTACATCCTGGGGAGATTAAATCCTCCGTGTAATTGTTCTAACATGGCAATTATCTGCCCCTGGCTGTTTGCCTTCTATTTGGCCTCACCTACACTCTCATCTTGACTACCCAAAATGTATGTCTAATACATTCATTCAATGAGAATTGGGACCTTCCACCCTTAAACAACAAGTGTTTTCCACTAAGATAGACAATTAAAAAGTTGTTTTTCCCCCGCCGTCTGTTTCAAGGAATACATGTGAATTGAGAGAACGTCATATTGCTACCTCTTTACATTGTGGAGAGAGCTTTTGTTTTACTTTTAAATGCTATATCTTTTTTCCCACACCGCTAAACGCGGTGGGGATAATAATATACACTTTGGTTCATGACTGTGGCGTTGGTTACGTTTGAGAAAACTTGCACAAAGTGATTTTGATGATCTGGGGGGGGGGGGGACATCATTAACTCCGCCAATTTGCATTTTTTTCAAATTTCCTTTTCATATAATGTGGCAATACAACATACGTCATTGACAGATAGCTTAATTTGATAGGACTCGGCCCACACAACTGAATAATAGGCCGATGTTATTCACACTTATATTTGTGGCCAATGCTGAATTTTTTTCTTGGCCACATTTATAAGAGCGCCAGTTGATGACCATTCCAGTTTTTAGAAAAAGTACTGCATAAAATAAGTTTGGCCCAGGAAAAAATTTTAGCTTTGGACACACTTAAAATAAGTGTGGGCAATGTGCATCTTAGCCACACTTATAAGTGCGTCTAACGCGAATTTTGATCAATTTTTGTGTTTGGACGCGCTTACACTGAACAAAAATATAAATGCCCCATTTGACACTTTTAAACTTTAATTAGCATTAAGGGTTTTACAATATATTAAGTCATACACAATTCATTTTATTGTTCAATATGCAGCAGATTACTGTTCATTAAAGCAAGATAGTGGCACATGGCAATCAGGGATACTTGTAGACACAGTTGGGATCGCGATGAAGACGACGAGCATGTAGGTGTGCTTCTCTCAGGCGGTTCGGGACAGTTTGAGGTGTGATACGTCTGTTGTGCTTACCAACTGTTTCATCTGCTGTGCGTGTTGCTGGTTTGAGGTGATCACGCAAGTGGAGAAGCTGGATGTGACGATCTTGTGCTCGTGTGGTCACACGTGGACAACGAGGGTGAGGTCGATTTGCTGCACTGCCAGTCTGTCTAAAACAAACTCTTAAACACCCAATTGTCCGATAGTGAACATTCAGCTGTGCAGCAACCGCTCTGGTGGACATTCCTGCATCTAGCATTCCTATGGCGCGTTCCCGCATGATTTGCGACATTTGTGGCATGGTGACTTTTGATGAAATTTGACATTTTGGGGTGGCCTTTTATTGTCCCCAGTTTTAGGGAGTGTCTGAGTTCTGTTCACGCTGTTTGAGCAGCGCCTGCACATGCCACACCTGTGTTGAGGGTGGAATCAATGCATCACTGAGCAAGTGCTCACTGGCAGAGATGAACACAAATGTAGTATACAAATCAAGACAAATATCAATTTTGCACAATTAAGACATTATCAGCTCATTTAGCGTAACACGTCACGTTACATGAATAATTTACATGGGGGATTTATATTTTTGTTAAGTGTAAATAAGTGTGAATAGTCACTGATAATAATATCAAGTTTAGCTTCCAAAAGGTGGACGTCAACCGTGTTCTTTACATGTACAGAAAATATAGGTTATGCTGCTGTGGGCCAAAACCTGGATCCTTTATTGTCACTTTGTAGAAACTTTCTGAGGGCAGTTCACGTATTTTTCCATCAGAACAAGTATGACGTGTAGATATTATAAAATGAAAATATTCTCAGAAAAAGTATGTGCACACTAATGAGAACAATTAGTTTGCAGCTTTGTAAGAAACATATTTTTTTCTGTACTGTGATAAGCACGAGGCCTCCTACAGACGAATACACTGACAATTTTGCATATCGCTCATACGAAAAGAAAATCTCGCAAAAGACAGCTATTCTGTGAAACTTTTTCTCGGTTAGCTTTTCTATGAAACCTTTCCTCGGTTACAGTCTTTAATGGTTACATGTCATGTCAGTGTCATTTAAACTTAGCTAACTCGACGACATCCCCCAGATTCTGCAAACAATGCATGCAAGCAAGGATAATACACTCTAAATAATAACTTGTAATTGTTCAACATCTGTCTCAGAATATATTAAATGCCATCTGTTTGTTACCTCAATGTTTTTGCCTTCTTGAGCATTTAAATGTAGCACTTGGTTATTTATTGTTCTTTATTTGTTTGTTAAATATAATTGAGAAAATACAAGAATGGTGCCATAGGCCCTTATGCCATTGTGTGATGCCCCAGGATAGGTGGTAGATAGACACAGCTTCCCTTCCATTCTCCGTGCTACATTTTTGCTACAGTGCTGGGGGCTTAGCACACTGTAGAAGCTCATTATGGCACTCTGTGTTCGCTATTACAGACCTTATCTATTTTAAACTAAGTCATGGAAATTAGGTAAAATATTATTGAACAGTTTTGGAAAAGTTTTGAAAAATCACTGGTTAAAAAGTGTGGGAACCCTGGCTTTTGCATATGTGTGTCTTCACAGTGTGCTGAGGCAGAAGAGGTCATTGCCTCAGTGACTGTGGGAGTGCTCACCATTCCTGGGGAGATTGGCGAAGATCCTCCCGTGTCCCATGCAATTGTTCTGAAGGGCAGTACTGTCATGGACGACATTCAAGATCTGCCCCTGGCTGTTTGCCTTCTATTTGGCCTCACCTACACTCTACATCTTGACTACCCAAAATGTATGTCTAATAGCCTGCGATTCATTCAATCTGTTGTTCTAGAATTGGGACCTTCCACCCTCCCACCGAAGTTGCTTACTCTGAAAAATGACCTACTAAGATAGATTTTTGTCAATTAAAAAGTTGTTTTTGTATCGTGTCGACTGTTTTCAAGGAATACATGTGAATTGAGAGAACTCAGTCATATTGCTACCTCTTTACATTGTGGAGAGCCTAAGCTCTTTTGTTTTACTTTTAAAGGCGACATATTATGCTGATCCTTCTTTTAATACATATTAGTAATGTTATAATGTTGGTTGTCCATACTCAACCTCTGAAAAGTTTCTAAACATAAGATACAGGGGTTTTGCCGTAATCCAAGAACATGATTTCGTGAACGTGATTTCCTCTCTGAACAGCTCCTCCCGAGATCTTCACAAGATCTGGGCAAAACCTGACTTCAGGTTGTGCCGTCCAATTAATACAGACCTAGCCAGAGCCAACCACGGCGCTGGACCTGCCCACAACGGAAACTATTCTAGCAGGCACTAACAACGGCAGATCATAATATGCCTTAGTAGCGTCCACACTTTTGGAAATACAAAGAAGAACCACAGATCATTTGAGGTGCTGTTTTGTCTGTATCTCTCCCAAAGCTGCTTGTCTGTTTACTTTTGGACGCGAAGAAAAACACCTATTTCTCTTCCAAAAGACGAGGCCACCAGAAACTGTGGGTAGTTGTTTTTTTTTTTTTTGTTTGCTGGCAGCAAATGGCCACGGCCAAAGGGAATGTTAGCTGCTTGTGCTCAGCATTTCACCAAAGACAGCTTTGTCAATAAAGGAAATTCGACACTGGAAAAAGCGTTTCAGCTACTTCTCAAACCTGAAGCAGTTGCATCGATCAAGCGCTTGGAGCCACAAGCTGTAAGTAACGATATAACAGCAAATAATGAAAGTGAAGCTAACGTGTTATGGGTGGCTAGCAGGACCGCTATCGATAGTGAGCACTAACAACTGGCCTCAAGCGCAGGCTTTCTAAAATATCTGAAGATAAAGCCTGTATCGGTCGCGACTGTCTGTGACTCACAGACACAGAAGCTGCAAGTTGCTTTTACTGCATAAGCCAACCTGACATGATAGCCAGTTGATTGTGGCTGTAGCACTGCGGCTAACGTAGCCAAGTTACTGTTGCTAATTTTTGTGTCCTAAATATGCAAGAGTGATATCAGGGGAAATTCTACAGAAGATGTGTGAACATAAACCTCATTTGAAGCTAACTTTTTATACTTGTTTGTAATTTGGATGCTTGGTACAACTGTCCATGGTAACGGGACTTGCTGCTGTAAAACCTGTATTGCAAGGGTTTGTCTCTGTGGTTGTTATGACTGCTCGGTTACCAGCTACTGCATGTTAGTTCCCGTGCTCTGCTAATTAAAAATGCTCCTGTTTAACTTATATGCAGCAATTCTGATCGGTATGCTTGTGTTACTTCAGTAAGCATCAATGTGACAGTTTCATCATAACGTTGCCTGATTGTAGCCACTACAGTTGAAGCTAACCAGAGAGGTGCAGTTAGACCAGACGTAGGTTTTGCAAAGCTTGGGGTGCGTTTTTGGGTGCTTGTGAAATGATCGCTTTACTTATCCATGACCGGGTCAGCCTGATACTTCTCCAATATCTGGGCAAGCTCTCTGATGCTACGGGTGAAGGCCATAGGGAAACACACAGGCTATAACCTGTCTGGTATAACAAACGATTTCTCTGCATTGCCGTCGATTGAATATTAAATCGGCGATGGAATAGTAAATTCTTTCCTGTAGAGGTGATCGATTCGCTAGCTCCACATAAGCAACTGTTCACGCAGACGGAATTTACGGGCTGTAAAACATGTATTATGTTCATGACATAACCGGAGCTCTATCTAGCTCTCGCTCACTATCCATAACGCGCCCATTTTCCACGAGCAAACGCTGGCCATTCCGATGCAATAAGTTAACCATTACCACGGGCAATTTCCAAAAAGCGTGGCGCTTTCGCCCCTTCGTCATATACCAGCGCAGAAGCTATTCGTTACTCCACGCTAACGACACACCACAGTTATGCACACGAACCAGCAGGTCCTTATAACACACGCCTAAGCAGTCCATAAGCTGTTCGTCCACTTTTAGCTGCTCCTCACTGTCTATGTTTCCCTCTAAACTCAGACCCACCGGATTTCTACGGTCTCCGGTCTACACTTGGGCATGTCGACCCGTTCTACAAATGTGTCTGTTTGGGGTGGATTCTAGCTTTCCCTGCATCCTAGCTATAGAGTAGAAAAACCGCTGTACTCACCACTGTTGCCGTAGGTAAATAGCAAATTCGTGCTTGAGCTGCCAGACTTTCGCACTGTGTCCTCCACTTTCGCCGCTGCGTTTATTAGAACAAGATAATTTCATTAGATCTGTACACATGTACTGCGTTAGATTGTGGAATTTCCCCACTGATTCTTTATCAGATGGCAGACGTGTCTCACGTTTCATTCTGGGGAGGCGGACCCGGAAAACTGCATTCTGCAGCCTCGTCCCGCCCAGCTCCGCCCTCCACAGAGCTGGCCAGTCAGAAGAAAGTGGGCGCACGGGGAGTGGGGGCCATAGCGGAAGAGCCACCCCAACGAGGCGTTTCAGGCAGAGACTACAAAATGGACTAATGGGGTTTTTTGAGGATGGCAGTATGAGCTAAATAAGGACCCTGTTTTGGACTTTGAACAATCAGGTGTACTCTAGGGGAGTCCAAGATCAAAATATAACCTTGGAAATATAGCAAAATAGGTCTCCTTTAAGATTAAAGGTTTTATCAGGAAGCGGATATTGCATTTTGTTTTTGTTTGTGTGTGTGTTCAAATTTTTTAACGGGCTCTTTTGTCCGATGTTACAGAAGACACATGAGAGATAAGTCACCCTCACTTTATTTTTATTTTTTTAAATCCATGCAATGTTTTATTGGTAGTTGTCCTACCAACCCCAGGATGTTTAGTCCGATTTGTGGTGCCTGGGCTGCATAAATTGACAATTCTTGTGTTGGGGTTGGACAGTCTTCTAATTTTGGTAGCACCTTATTTCTGCTTGATAAATTTTTATTACTACTATTATTTTGTGCAGAGCCAAAGCACTTTTTTTTTAGTTTAAAGATGGCACTTCGTCTGAAATTGTACAGTTGGCACACAGCGTTTTTGTACTTTTGCGTGTTAACAATTGCTTAAGTGTTTCACAATAAAAAATAAAGGCTGTGATGCATCTAAAGCAACCCTTTTCTCATTTTATTCTTGTAGATGGATTTTTTTTTACATAGATTTGCTACTTGTATAGTTATTTTCAGTTTAAAGGCAGTCTGTAAACTGAACCAGAAAACAAGTTGTACTACATTTTCGTACAGTGTTTAATTGTTAAAAATAAGCAGTGCTCACTTAAAAAATGTGGGCTACTTAAGTATTACTTAGAATAAACAAGCTGTGTTCAATTAAAAAAATTAAAGTTTATACAGCATTAACTCAGAATAATTAAGCTGCACTAATTTACCATTACTAGTAAGTTGTACTACATTTTTGTACATTGCGTTTAATTATTAAAAATAAGCAGTGCTCACTTAAAAAATCTGAGCTACTTAAGTATTACTTAGAATAAACAAGCTGTGTACAATTAAAAAATTAAAGCTTATTTAGTATTATAAACTCAGAATAATTAAGCTGCACTAATTTACCATTACTGAGTTTGTTGAACTTACTTTTTTCAAGGCAATGAGTTTCACACATTTTTGAAGTAAGGTCAACTAGTTAGATTTTACAGTGTACGTATTTATGAAAACAATATTTGATTTTTGCTAATAAAAAGCCAAATAAGTTACACACTGTACCTTTAATGGTCACGATTCGCTTGGGCATGGCCCCCGATTTTTGGGGGGCCATATCTTGAAAACCCCTTGGAGCAGGACCCTAAAATTTTGCACGTGTTCATTACGAATATAGAGGTACTCCCAAAATTTGAGCCAAATCTGAGTTGGTGACCATGGAAGATTCTTGTACTTCGGTTGAGTTCATATGGAATGACCCATATATATATATATATATATATATAGGCCAGGCTCACGAAATGTGCACCCCCCCAAATGTGTCCACAGGCTAGCAAATCTTATATTTTGCTTAGATCATTCCAGAACCACCATGAATGGATAAAGCTCACCAAGAGCAACTTGGAACACCCCACTTTTGTCAGTCTGTGATAAATATTTCCCTGTCTTTTTTGCCCTTAAAGTTGGAAAAGTGGCCAAATATGGCTCTTTTTTTGATGTCCATGTAAAAAGTGAAATAGTTCACTTTTTGTTTTTTTTATATTTAAGTGTGTTCTTTTTTTTTTTTTTTTTTCTTGTGCATAATAGACATGTGTAGGCTATGTCTGACAGTCGGCATATGTCCCTATCGTCGTTTTGTGTATTGCGGTGACATTTAATAAATTGTCCACAAGGTGCTGGTTTCTGACTAAGATTTTACATTTAGCACTTGAGAAAAATAAAAGGTCCCTACACCCTAATAATCCTTCAGGATGAAGCAAATATATGGTGCATTAGGGCAAAAAAAAAAAAAAAAAAACCCCTCCAACCTATAGGGATTCAGTGGGATTTTTGTGTCCCCCAAAAATGACCTTTTTAAGAAAAGTTTCTGACTTAGATGTATTTTTAAAAAACTGTAAAAGATATAGCCAAATGCAAGTCAGGTATTGTTGTTGGCCTAAATCAAAGTGGAAATCACTGTTTAGATCAATTATTTATTGAATAACGACACAGCTACAGCGCGCGAAGCATTTTGATCGGTTTCTGACTTAGGGTTTCTGCCTTAGATTTCTAAGTCAGAAACCCGGGCATCTCAGGCAGAAACCAGGCGTATTCGGCCAAATGTGGCCCCAGTCATTACACAGGTGGTCAGGGACATGATATTCCATGTTGGTTTGACATGTTAACATGTATTTTAGCCGATTTGATCGAAAATACAACCCAAATTCCAAAATAGTTGGGACAAAGTGTAAATTGTGAATAAAATTAAAACGCAATGACTTTCAAATCACACCAGCCAGTATTTTATTTACAGTAGAACAGAGATAACATAGCAAATGTTGAAACTGATAAATTTTACAATTTCATCCACAAAATGAGCTTATTTTGTGCATTAAAATGTAAAATGTCTCAGTTACAACATTTGCTATGTTATCTCTGTTCTATTGTAAATAACATTGGCTCATGTGATCTAAAAGTCACATGCATTTTGCATTTTGATTTTATTCACAATTTACACTTTGTCGGTCGGAGGCCCGACATCGGACCGATAGGCCCACGCTCTGAGTCAGAAACCGGGATCTCAGGCAGAAACTGACGCGGGGCGTGGGCGGCCGCTGTGGCCGCAATTGGTGGCCAATCAGTCATAAACTTGGTCAAATAACATGCATGGGTGGTCGGGGATATGATATATTGTGTTTTCTAAATGTGTCTACTTGTATTTTTGAAGATTTAATGGAAAAATATCGGTGGCATCGGCCCACGCTCTCAGTCAGAAACCGGGATCTCAGGCAGAAACTGACGCGGGGCGTGGCGGCCGCTGTGGCCGCAATCGGTGGCCAATCAGTCAAAAACTTGTTCAAATAACATGCATAGGCGGTCGGTGACACCAGACAACACCTACAACAAAATAACAATAACTAAAAGACAGAAACATGCAATCATCATAAAAAACTCCCGGGGCTCAGGCTAGGGGAACCTAGGACCCAAAATAAAAAAAAAAAAGAACTGTCAAGCAGCCTGTCCACCAGCCTACAAGTGGCATCTTCCATTGGTAAGTGATCAATTACCTACTTGAGACTCGTATTCTATCTATTAGTTAAGTATTATGGCAATAGCAAGTCAGTCGGGTTGAGTTTGGTACACTTTGGTGGGTTTCTGACTTAGTTGCGGTTTCTTACTTAGATTCGGTTTCTGACCGATATACCGGTATTTTGAGCTAATAGACACCTGTTCTGGCTTGGTATTGCCTAGGCTACATGCTTTTAAGCCATAAGGAGTGTTTAGGAGGAGATTTTTGAGTTGTGATATAGGTTTTTATAACATTTTTCAGCTATTTGCAGACCAGATTTTCTTTTTTTCAGCAGTGACGGGATCCTGAGGGAAAAAAATCACTGTAGGGTTTCTAATTTCAGGTCATATACCTCTGGACATCACTTATATACAATTATAACACTGATTGGAGGCTTGGATAACTTTTTTATCACTAGTTATAGGCCTTTGGATGGTTTATAGGAAAACAGTAGGTTTTCATGTTTCTGACTTAGACGAGCCAGGGTATAGGGAAATGCGTATAACTCACCAAATATTCCACCAATGACCATGATATTTGGTATTCAGAGAGTAGACATATACCTTTATCACTTACAAGTACCACTGAGAGCATAGGGTAGCCTGAATTAATTTTACACGTTGTGTTAGAGAGCAGTTTGCACTCACAAGAGCAATTTTGCAGTCAAGACGCAAAATGTACCCCGACTTCAGTGCCGTGGCAGGGTTGACAATCCCAACAGCATATTACCTATATACCATTCAGGGGTCGACAATATAAATGGCCGGTGGCCCGGATGTACTTTTAAAACCGTCAGGGCCACCAGAACGCTCCAAGCACTGGCCCGGTGGGGCCAGTGAAAACTAATGCCTTGAAAATAAAACAACAAGTAAAAAATGTAATAAATCTAATTTCACATTAATTCCCTGTGGTACTGTGTCTTCTAATAATTTCTGTTAAATCCTCTCGGTAATTACCGATAGTACATAGTGTTACGAGATCCCGATCAAAGACGGAGACATCTACTTTCTGTGCGCAGCGCGCGCTGTGCCCTGGGACGTACTGTAAGCACACCACCTGCGAGCAACAGCACTGTGCACAGCTCGCTTGCTCCCGCTGAACGCTCGCCGCTCGCTCACTGCTGCTGATTGAAGACACATCCTGACATAGTTTTCATCATTTAGCTACTTAAAAATGTTTCTAAAGCCCCCAGTACCCGGCCAAACGCCGGGCAAAAAATACAAAGCAAAGAAAAAGTCACCGGAAGAGTTGAGGGAGAGTGAGAAGGAGTACGAGAAGAAAAGAAGGGAAAGAAAGTTCCAGCCTCAATGGCGAGACCGCTGGAATTGGCTGGGATATAAAGAGGCCAAAAATGAGGTCTTTTGTGAACTCTGCAGATCAATGCCCAGGTTTGCAGACAAGTAAGTTAGAGAAAAGTTAACGTGTATGAAAAGAAGTGTATGATAACGAATTGCTGAGGAACTACGGAGAAAATTACGTCGTCATACGACGGTCTCGCTTGAAAACGCTGATCTGCAAGCACACAACATGTCCCATTCATGACACACTGTGATCTTGTAGATCGGCGTTTTCCGCGTTGTACCGCAGCAATACGTTATACACTTCATTCTCTAAATCAGTGTTTCTCAAACTTTTATATCAAGGTCTCCCCTTTACTCTGACAAATGTAGATATTTCACCCTCCCAATCAGAATAGGGTACTTGGAATTATTATGGTACAATCATTTTAATAATCTAAGGATAAACACTTGCTTTATATAAATGTATAGTAGCTAGTTGTAGTAGTTATTACAGTAGTCCGACGTCAGTCCGGAAAAGCTACCGTCACATATCTGGGTCGAGTTATTGGAAGGGGTCAGGTGCGTCCAGCAATGGCCAAGGTACTTGCTATTCGCGAATATCCCATTCCATGTGATCCACGTAAATTACGCCGTTTCTTAGGAATGGTAGGTTACTACCGAATTTTTTGCAGAAACCTTTCTTCGGTGGTGTCTCCTTTAACCGATCTATTAAGTCCAAAGGTTGAGTTTGTTTGGACCGAGGCATGTCAAAATGCTTTTGAAAATGCCAAAGGTTTGCTCCTCTCTGCTCCAGCGTTGGTGGCGTCAAACTTTGCAGAGCCATTTCGTCTCGCAGTGGATGCGAGTGCCAGTGGCGCGGGTGCTGTTTTGCTGCAGTGTGGAACTGACAGCATTGAGCACCCTGTATGTTATTTTTCAAAATAATTCACACCTTCACAAAAGGTGTACTCGACAATAGAAAAAGAAACGCTTGCCTTAATAATGGCAATCCAACATTTCGAAGCATACCTCGGTGCGTCACCCTGGCCAATTACCGTTTATACAGATCATGATCCCTTAAAACTCCTTGCTCACATAAGAACCATAATCAACGCATTTAATGCGTTGGAGTTTGATACTGCAACCCTTCTACCTTAAAATTTCACACATCCGTGGAAAAGATAATATCTTGGCGGATGCCTTCGAGAATTGACCGTTAACTTTAAACCTGTTAAAAGTACATCTGTAAATATCGCTGTATATACACATCTGTTTGATTGTAGGCCATTTAACTCTGCTGGTAGTGGTCTGTCTTTTAATTTCCCCTTAAACTGCAGGTAATGCAGAGCACCTGCAGTGGCTAGGCCGTGCCCACAAAAACCCTCCTCTTGGACCCTGAGGTTGGCATTCACCGGGGCTGGCAGAGACGCACACAGTTCCATGCGGGAACGGTTTCCTCTTTGTGCAAGACTGGTCATCAATCCAGGCTCCGCCTCGTGTTATTGTTAAAGTTTTTTTCCCCTAGACCATATCCTCTGTTAAATGTGAGCAACAAAACTATTGTTGCATGTGCCAACCCGGTGTTGTCCACCCTTGTGTTGCGTTCAGAGGTGTCCGGGCACAACATCATTGTTTAATCGTTATTATGGGGATCGATACCTGACATTGTCCTGGGCCAGTGGTTACAATGGTGGGGCCAGTGATCTTCAAAAGCCACTGGCCCAGAGGGCCAGTAGCAAATTTTCCTTATTGTCTACCCCTGCCATTTTTCCATCAGCTATACTATCCTTCTATACATATCAGGGCATTTTGAGAAGATATAGCTATATCTATGCATGTATGAGGCTTTAGACGATATGCATGTCTTGAAAGTAAGGCAGAAACCCAGCCCAAAAAATGAGTTGAGGGACCCAACTTTGACCAGGTACCACGAAAAAATGAAAAACGTCGCCGTCGCCGTCGCACGGCTTTGGAATATGATCCCACAACACCTATAGATTAAAAAACCACTAACAGCTAAGCTCTATGGGTACTTTCATTATTTTTCAGTACCCGGGGGGGTGGCGCACATTTCGTGAGCCTGGCCTATATATATATATATATATATATATATATATATATATATATATATATATAAATAATTTTTTTTTTTTTTTTTTTTGACATGAGTCAGCATTATATTGAGTTTCCAGTTATATATTGATTAAGTAAGTCATTATACAGGTAACATTCTGTCTTGGGTTGATCTGAAATAACTGGTTACCTGAGGTTTAGTTTTGAAAATACCTAAACATAATTATCAAGGTTTTTTCTTGTGGTTACGGCCATAAGGACCACTCTCCACACATTTTATAAGCATTAAAAAAGCTTCTTAGCCCTCTGGCTATTGTAAGTGAGCTGCCCCAGTGTGTCCATCAGATAAAAAGTAATTGTTTGCAAATGTAATGTTGCGCCTCAATCAATCGATCCCCATGAAAGGAAATACGAGTCAGGCAATGAACATGTCCCTCTGCATCCACAAATAGTTTAAGTATGTAATCAAACAAATGTTTAACATTCACACCACAAAGCTTCACATTGTTTTCATTCACACACATGCCTACCAGGCACTCGTGGTTCCCCCACTACGGCTTCACAATCCCGAACAAATGGGATCTCATATCGTGGCAACCATTAGCTAACATTCCATTTATTTTGAAGAGCATGCTACTTCATTAACGATGAACGATTTCATTGAAAACAGCCACCCGTTCTGTATGTACCTGTTGGCATATATTCGTAATTGCGTCTGGCAAAATTAGCAATGGTTTCAAAATTAACAGTCAGTTTAGTAGCTAGCAAGAAACACTTGGAATTTGGTTTTAATAATAACAGAAACTGGAAACACTAACCTAGCTTGCTAGTAAGTGACCTCCAAATTTTTTTTTTTTTCGAAAAGCATAGTAGGTTCCCTTTAAAAATTCATTTTAACTCTGATCCCTCAGTTTTTTATCTTTTAGAAGTCCAAACAAAGTGCATTTGCCTTCAGACTGATAACAACACTGTCCTCTCACCATGGCAGTAGTTGATCCAAACTCTTCCAGGCTGGATGACTGAGTGAAGGGCAGCAGGGGCAGATGGCCATTTTAACTTAGTGTTTAAGGGTGTGCCAGACTAGCCCACCCTGCGGGCATTGTGATGTCACCAACCATTTCATTCTCAGCTTAGAGTACAAAGGAGCTGTTTTGCTCAGTTATGGCTTGGTGTTTTCTGTTGGCAAGAAAATCTCACTTCTTGGGTGGACTTTGAAACTGTGTAGACCTTTTTCATACTCCAAATACTATGGAAAAAAAAAACCAAATAAAGGTAAAAACACAGAAAGTATAGAAGGTCCCCTTTAATGAGGCCTGAATCAAATTGCAGTATGTTGCTTTGTGGTCTAAATAGATGGCAACAAACCAATGTTTCTGAATGAACGAGCGTTTCATTTATATAATGCCTTCTGATAGACACTCAAAGTGGTTTACAGTCATTTGAAGTAATCTCATCTCTCCACCATCAATGTGCAGCACCCACCTGGATAATTCAACAGCAACCATTCTGCACCATAAATCACACCACACATCAGCTTGAGGTGTACAAAAGCATATAGCTGACAATATTAAAATGAAAATGCATTCTCAGAAATGCATTTTTATTTTCAAGATGCAAACACATTATTTGCATCATAATGAAAATGTAATCCTCCACTTTGCGTTTTCATTTTCAAGTCCATGTACTGTACTGTATGCACTTTTTATAACAAATGGAAAATGAAACTATAATCCCCATTTGCGCTATCACTTTCAAAAAGTGCCCCAGAATATCGCTGGCAAAATGAAAATGAAAATGCAAATCTTACAATGCAAATACATTCTCGGAAATGCTTTTTATTTTTTGAGAAGCAAGCGCATTATTTGTATCATCATGAAAATTATAAAGTAATTGTCCACTTTGTGTTTTTATTTTCAAGTCCATGTATACGCTTTTTTTTTTTTTTTTTTTTTGACATCTCCAATAAGGCGCCTCGAGTGAGCCAACCCGGCAGCACACTTTTTATAACAAAATGAAAATTAATTTCCCCATTTGAGTTTTCATTTTCAAAGCGCTCCGCCGTATTGAAAACAAAATTAAAACGAAACGCAAATGTTATAATGCAAATGCATTCTCGGAAATGCTTTTTCTTTTTCAATAATCAAATATAGCAAGAAGCAAATATCTGTCTCATAATTAAAACGATGATGCAGTTCCCGACTTTTCCTTTTCATTTAATTCACTAACTTGTGCATTAACTAATCAAACCCCTTTTCCACCGAGCTGGTTCTAGTGCTAGTTCAGAGCCAGATCCTGACTTAGCACCGGTTCTTTGCTTTTCCACAGCCTAAGCACCAGCTCCTGGCTCTCAAAACTGGTGCCAGAGCAAGCACCAACTCCTTGCTAGTCTAGAGCCAAGCACCAATTACGTCAGGGGCGGTACGGAAATATCATGACCTTTCTCGTTCTGTCAGGCCGGGTTTATTTTCTCTGGCAGAACGATCTAGGATGGGACACGTGTTAACTCGTAGGATAATTTATCATCGCAAATGCCGGGAACCTTGATAACAAGTGTCTTATTATGACTGCTGCCAAGCTGGGAAACTAGTTTACAAGGAAACTCGAGCTGAAAAAAATGCCTATTTTTTTATGAAAAACATTGGCTTGTAATTGGATCAGACAGGTATCAATGACTATTTTTAAGAAAACAAAGGCAATACTGGATTCTATGCTGCAGAATTGTCAGAATGTTTTTGTTCCCCATTAACGAAACATTTCAATCGACGAGACATTATACAAATACAAAGGCGATTCTGCTTCAAAGTTTACATCCGCGAGAAACGTGCGAGCCCACTAGTATTACAAGGCTCCTGTCCGCACAAAATATTTATTTTCATACGAGTATACAAGGTTCCCGGACTGACATACTCCCGGGTTAAAACAACAGCCGAGGGAGTGTAGTCTGCTTTAGTTTTCAAACTAACAAAAATGGAGAAGGCTAAGCAGCAGTGGTGTGAGGAGGAGGAGACCCAGTGCATCCTGGCACTGAGGTCACCCTCTGAGGTCCAAAATAAGTTGGAGGGGACTTCCATATAGCGCGAGCGTTGCTGGGTAATGCTAGGTTGACATTATGTTCCCGGCGGCCACGGCAATCACCTTTCAGGCCACCGTGGATAAAACGGGATGGACGTGAGACAACGTGGGGAATGGCATGGGGAAACGTGACAGACCGTGATTGCTGTGGATGCCGGGCCAGACTTTTAAACTGTTCACATTATGTTCCCAGCAGCCAAGGCAATCACCTTTCAGGCCACCGTGGACAAAACTGGACGGACGTGAGACAACGCGGGGGAATGGGATGGGGAAACGTGACAGCCCGCGATTGCCGTGGATACTGGGCCAGATTTTTAAACTGTTAAAAAATTTGCCATGGCAGTCACGGAGCGGAGAAATCTAGTGAGCCGTAGTAAAACGGGATGAACACAACAAAGCGTGACTGTACGTAACAGGCCGAACCAAAACTTGGAGGCGGTCCGTAGTGGGACGGGAAACGTGTATTTCCCGGCGTCTCACAGTCTTTTCAAGTTTTGTCACATTCTGCCGCGTTTTGTCACGGTTACTTCATGGTTGCTGCGTGTTTTGTCACGTTTTGCCGCGTTCTCACTGTAAGCTAGGGTTATTGGTAGCCGTTTCGTCACGTTCAATCACGGCACATCCCGGCGTGTCACGGTTTGTGGGCCCGGCGCGCTCCGGCGCGTTGAGTTCTACTACGGTCTGACATGGCGCGCAGTCTGGGAGGGAGTATATAGAAGCCGGGTCCAGCAAGGGAGCTTCATTCGAGTCTGAGCATTCGCGAAACAACATCTTTGATAGATTACTGCAGATTAGGCTACTGTATTATATTACTGCACTCTGGCCTTCCCTCTCTGCCACTGCTGCTGGCCTTCTTCTTGCTGACGCAAAAACTGGATGTATGCACCCAGCAAACATGCAAAGACAAAATAATCTTCATCTTGGGCATTCATAATGTTATCACGTCGAAGTCTCAGGATACAATGATTGCAGAGGTGTATAAAGTACTGGAAAAAAATAACTAAGTACAAGTAACATAGCTGAAAGTTTACCCATAAGAAAATTACTTGAGTAAAAGTCTTAAAGTAGCTCACATTCAATGTACTTAAGTACCAAAAGCATCATGTGAAAAATATACTTAAGTATCAAAAGTGCAAGTGCAAGTACAAGTGTGAAGTATTTCTCATAGTACGCATAGAAAGAAGCAAAGCAACCACGCACTGTTCTCTCCTTGTGCTCTTTAATCAATTTTCAGGTGAATGAAAGATACAGTATTCAAAAACAAACAGGCAATCTCTCCTTTACATACTTCTTCTTCGAGTTTACTGGCAGTTAAACAAACCACTATAATTGACTATAATTGATAGTAGAATTACATAGTATCAATACCATGTCGAATTTTTGCTTGAGAAAATGACAACGATTTTTCCTGTAGCAAGAGATTTTTTTTTTTTTTTACTGCTGGATAGATACGATGGGCAAGTATATTGAACAGTTTGCACATCTGGCTTAGGTGAGGAGTTTAATTCAGGCAACTCCTGAAAAACAGGGATTGGAGTGAACTCGTCCATATTATAAACCGTGTTCCAGCTCGGTTTGCTTGTGAATATTCATTAACTGATCCGGATGTGTCATCTAGTGATAGAATATTGTAACTGTGTGCATAAATTTGCAGCTACATGTCCACTGGCGCACACATCTGCACAATGCGCGGATGATACCCTGCCGAGCGCCGTTGTTCTTGAACACGCCACATCCAGATAATCCTTAAATGATGAATTACATTCATATCTTAATTTGTAACGAGGAACGCAGTGGCCAGTGTCAAAGTAACAAAGTAAAAGTATACTTTTTATCTTTTAAATGTAGTAGAGCAAAAGTAAAAGTCCCGGTTTGCGAAAAAAGCAGTGTCTACATGTCCGAAAGTCGGACAGAGTTTTAATATATAGGGTAGAGCAGGGTAAGATGCCCCCCTTCAGCAAGAATTTTCATTACTGAAGGTAAACAACATGAATTAATAATTTTTTTGCTTGAATGGATAGTATGTGAAGTTGGCTACCACATCTAGAAAGATTCATGACACAGTCACCATAGAAATATTTTTAAATGTTTAATTACTTTTTTTTTTTTTTTTTTTTTTTTTTTTTAAAAAGGTCATCTTACCCCACCCCTGGGATAAGATGCCCTTATGGATGGGGTAAGATGTTCCATCTGTTTTATGTTATCTAGAATAACTTGTAAAGCCTAACACACACTGGTTTTACTGCATTTTGCATAATTATCATATTATAGCTGTCTTAATTGGCAGGTACACATCATACATCAACGTTTTTAGAAATTTCCTTGCTAAAGAAATGGGGAAAGAAAGGGGTACATTCTCCTCAACCTAACTTTTTATTAACTGACTGAACACTAAGGCACAAGTGATGGCAAGGTACTGTTGGCATGAAATGCATCAAGGAATAGATGGTTATCTCTTGTGGACTACTAAAAAATATGAAGCACCGCATTAGATCAACATAGCGGTATGGAACGTATTTCAGTATCCATGAAAAGTCTTTAAAATTAAGCCTAACCATCATGCATTTCACCCAATATATTTCTTTTTTGCATTTATGGGTATTGATATATATGTGATTCATTATTGTCTAACTCCATATGGCCCTATACTTTTAACATGTATGGATACAGCTGACTTTCCATTCCCAAGTTCTTTATAAAAATCATCATGTCTGATATACAACCCCAATTCTGAAATAGTTGGGACAAAGTGTAAATTGTGAATAAAATCAAAATGCAATGACTTTCAAATCACACCAGCCAGTATTTTATTCATAATAAAACAGAGATAACATAGCAAATGTTGAAACTGAGAAATTTTACAATTTATTTTAAGTGAGCTCATTTCAAATTTGATGGCTGCTTCAGGTCTCAAAAGTTGGGACAGGGGCATGTTTACCATGGTGTAGCATCCCCTCTTCTTTTTAGCATGGAGTGGAGGCGTCTGGGCATTGAGGAGACAAGTTTCTTGAGTTTAGCCATTGGAATTTGATCCCACTCTTGTTTAATACAGGCTTCCAGCTGCTGGAGAGTTTTGGGTCTCCTTTGACGGACTTTTCATTTAATGATGCGCCAAATGTTCTCAATCGGTGAAAGATCTGGACTGCAGGCAGGCTGGTTCAGCACACGGACTCTTCTACTATGATGCCATGCTGTTGTAATAGCTGGAGTATGTGGTTTTGCATTGTCCTGCTGAAATACACAAGGCCTTCCCTGGAATAGATGTCGTCTGGAGGGGAGCATATGTTGCTCGAAAACCTTTATATACCTTTCAGCATTCATGGCACTTTTTAAAACATGCAAGTGTCCCACACCATATGCACTAATGCATCCCCAGACCATCAGAGATGCTGGCTTTTGAACTGAACGCTGAAAACAGGAGGGGTGGTCTTTCTCCTCTTTGGCCCAGAGGACACGCCGCCCATGATTTCTAACATGTTAGTCAAATTTGGACTCGTCTGACCACAGGACGCTTTGTCACTTTGCTACAGTCCATTTTAAATGAGCCTTGGCCCACAGAACACGGCGGCGCTTCTGGACCATGCTCAACAATGGCTTCCTTTTTGCATGATAGAGTTTTAGGTGGTATCTGTGGATGGCACGGCGGACTGTGTTTACACACAGTGGTTTCTTGAAGTATTCCTGGGCCCATTTAGTAATGTCAATGACGTAATCATGCCGGTGAGTGATGCAGTGGCATCTGACGGCCCGAAGATCACGGGCATCCAGTCAAGGTCTTCGGCCTTGTCCCTTATGCACAGAGATTTTTCCAGTTTCTCTGAATCTTTTGATAATGTTATGCACTGTTGATGATGAGACCTTCAAAGCCTTTGCAATTTGATGTTGAGGAACATTGTTTTTAAAGAATTCCACAATTTTTTCTTCACAGATTGGAGAGCCTCTGGCCATCTTTACTTCTGAGAGACTCAGCCTCTCTAAGACATCCCTTTTATAGTCAATCATGTTACACACCTGATGCCAGTTAACTTAACCCTCTGTTAACCAAGTACCTTTCCAACTGTGTAAAAATCATTTCCCTAGGCAAATATGTTGATTATGGGCCAATATTTGGAAAAATGGGGAAAAAAAAAAAAAATTCGACCCTTTGGCCCATTTTTTCCAAAAAAATGTAGCAGATCTGCTACATTGGGTAATAATGCGAATGGAAAAATTAAAGTGACGGACCATTCAAGTTATTCTCAAATGTTTATTTGGCAATAAGAAACAAAACCAGCAGGGTGTCAAGGCTGTTAACCCTTTCACTTTATGTAGCAGATATGCTACGGTGGTTAATAGAGGGTTAATTACTTGCTAAATGTTCTTTCAGCTGATTCTCTTTTAATTAATTGCTTTTTCAGCCCTTTTTTGCCTGTGTCCCAACTTTTGTGAGACCTGTTGCAGCCAGAAAATTTGAAATAAGCTCATTTTCTGGATAAAAATGTAAAATGTCTCAGTTTCAACATTTGAAATGTTATCTATGTTCTATTGTAAATAACATATTGGCTCATGTGATCTGAAAGTCATTGCATTTTGATTTTATTCACAATTTACACTTTGTCCCAACTGTTTTGGAATTGGGGTTGTACATTTCCTAAAAATAGAACATAATTTTTTAGAAAAAAACCTCATAAAACAGAATGAATACGACTCAAAATGGGGTAAGATACCTTCCTGTGGAGGTAAGATGTGGGGCATCTTACCCCCAGCACTACCATACTGGTTTTGGCTCATTAACCCCAATTTCTCCTATTAACACCACAGAGGACCCCTTTTTATACATAGAGAAGGCATCAGAGAGTTACACTGACATGTCCTGCAGACTCCTGAAGCATTCAAATACTTGTGGCGGATTCATTTGGTTGTTTTTTATAAGAGACAGTAAAAACACAAATACTTTGAGTTCTCATATGTCACTTGCTCTGTTGACTCATCTGTTGCTCAGGATTTCCCTCCAGGTGGCAGTACATTTGTCTAAGTCAAGAGCCACATACTGGGCTAAGCTGAAATTGAATTATAAGCAAAGGGCATCTTACCCTCAGGGGCGTCTTACCCCGCTCTACCCTAACTCCGTGTCCGACAGTCGATTATTGTTTTTAATTTCTTCAAATCTACTGAATCTTTTAGATATTAAACGTGAATGTTTTGATAAGACAGCTCAGTTCTTCAAGATGAGGACTGAGAATTTCAACCAATGTTTCTGTTTAAGCTCTGCGCAATATAGATAAGTCCAGCCTGGAATCCATCCATGTCAAGCTTTGGTCGCTCCCAACGGTCACTTGCAGATATGTCTGGCCTCAGTTGGTAGGCCAGCGTTTGACTTTCAAATATTCATGCGAGATCTGTGATTGGCTCACAGAGGCAAGGGTGCCCGCCCCTTTAGACAGACTTGCGGCGGGTCCTGAATGAATTTATCCCAATGGGGAGAAGTGAACGTGAGCACAGATTATCACCGATTATTTTGCCTCATTGTCACAGAATTAAATACTGGACTTATTTTTCACAGGCCACTTATCTTCCAAATATTCTGGTGCTGCAATGGCATTTTTAAGACCAACAGATCAGGAGATCAGGCTCGTGTTTATATGAGTATTCATCTGAGTGGCAGCAGAGTCTCTGGGCAATGAATGAGCCGGGAGGCGGGACTTCTGTTGAATGCGTGAGCTTACTTGAAGCATAACTGTGGTATTTTTATTATTTTTAGCGAAAAATAACCGCATTTCTAGAGTTCTGAGGATACGAGTGGACAAAGCAGACTTGGATTATACTGGACGATGCGTTGGACGATGGTTTGAAAGTTTTTCAATAGATATTTTGTGGAGTTTTCCCATTGCTACTGGGTGACCCCATTTGCTTCCAGCAAAAAAGGAATTTGGATAATTTTTCAAAACTCTCCAGTGGCCATAAAGTTGTGCCAGGTGAAGAACAACTTCGTCCGTTCAAGAAATCTAATGGTGAGTAATTGATATACAAATTATAGTTTTTGGGTGGAGTATCACTTTAATCTAGCTGATGCAATCATGCCCTTCGAGCTGTAGCTAATGCTAATTACAGTGAAATATGTTATGTAATTTGAGTATTATTTAATTTAGCCTTCATTATACCGGGGAATCCCACTGAAATAAACAAAATGCAGATATGGCCAAACATTATCCTGTTCAAAACCTAACAACCACTCCAAGAGTAAACGCAAGCAAGCCACAATCTAATTTTTAAGCTCATGTCAAATGACATTCACGAATGCCGTAGCTGGCCAGCTAACTCATCTTCGTTATGCTGAGTACAGCCATTAGTTGTGTTGTACAATGTCTGATGTAGCAAAGTAAAAGGAAATATACACGCAACATGCAGATATAAGATAGATACTTGTATATCCCAATGTTTAAATGCTCGCCTACTTAGCTACCACTTCTGACAACAAGATGTCGGATAACCCGGTCAGCATTCATTCTGCAAATGGTGCCGCGTAATTGGTGGTTCTCGCCAAAAGGTCACCCAATCAGCCAAGAGCAGAAAATATGAATATTCATATATTCACTTCATTAGTGACGTAAGGGCTAAACGCTGGCTATACGACTGAGGCCAGACTGATATCAGTCAGTGACCGTTGGGAGCAACCAGCACTTGATAAGTATGGATTCCAGGCTAAGATAAGTCAACATTGGCGCGGGACTTAGAGCATTTATGACAAATTTAGCGGCTGTCGGACAGAGATCCTAAAATACTCCGTGTCCGACAGTCATTAAAGTTCTAATTTTTCGTGTATTTCAGCAATTATTCGACGTACAAACTTAGCCATGTTTGTGT
This sequence comes from Gymnothorax javanicus, assembly GCA_029692085.1. Lineage (NCBI taxonomy): Eukaryota > Metazoa > Chordata > Actinopteri > Anguilliformes > Muraenidae > Gymnothorax > Gymnothorax javanicus. The sequence continues at coordinate 90,711,564 of CM056198.1, forward strand.
TCTACCTTTATAAAATGCACATTGATAGCTATCGACTTTTCTTGGTCTATTTATTCTTCTGTTTTAACTCCTCCGTTGAAGATCGACAAAACAGTCCTTATTCGGTCTTTCTTTTGAAAATTAGTCAGATGAATCGAACAGATTCACGCTTTATTTCCACACCAGAGATAAAATTGTGCTTGTAGTCAGTGAGCAAATCAATGCCACGACCATTGACATTGTGAATTAAATAGCCTATTGCATGCACGATCAAGACTGTCGGCCGCAAAATGCAAAATACTCCATGTCCGACAGCCAGCAGAAAGGAAAAGTATGGCTCGCAAATAAATATAAATTGTAGTGTTCATTGGATGTTCTGTTTGTTTTTAAAAAATGTTTTATTCTTTATTTCGTTATCAATCTGTTCTAATCATCCTCTTTTTTTTTTTTTTTTGGCTGTCGGACACAGAGTATTTTGCATTTAGTGTCCGACAGGCATTGTACGGACTTCGTTGTATTTATAAAAATGGCCCAAATACATTGATTGCAGTGCCCATTGGATGTTCTGATGGTTGGTGATATATGTTTTTCTTTATTTAGTTATAAATCTGCTCTCATATCAATACTTTTTCTTTTTGCTAGCTGCCGGACATGGAGTATTTTGCATTTCACGTCCGACAGTCATGATTGTGCATGCAATATTTAATTCACAATGTCAATGGTCATGGAATTGATTTGCTCACTGACTACAAGCACTATTTTATCTCTGGTGTGGAAATAAAGTGTGAATCTGTTCGATCCATCTGACTAATTTTGAAAAGACAGACCGAATAAGACTGTTGTCTATCTTCAACAGAAGAGTTTAAACTGACAAATAAATAGACCAAGAAAAGTCGATAGCTATCAATGTGCATTTTATAAAGGTCGAACACAAACATCGCTACGTTTTTACGTCTAATAATTGCTGAAATACTTGAAAAATTAGAGCTTTTGGCTGTCAGACACTGAGTATTTTAGGATCTCTGTCTGACAGTCGCTAAATTTGTCATTAATGCTCTAAGTCCCGCGCCGATGTCGACTTATCTATATTGAGCAGAGCTTAAACAGAAACATTGGTTGAAATTCTCGGTCCTCATCTTGAAGAACTGAGCTGTCTTATCAAAACATTCACGTTTAAGTGCGTGTCCACAAGAAGACCATGCAAACGGTGACAAGGTGGGGGTTGGCCGATTTGGTTGAAATTTGGCATTGAGGTACCTTCTATGAAGGGATGATGACATGCCCAATATTAGTCTAATCGCTTGAACCATTGTGGAATTAGAGCCAAAAGCTGGAATTTGGATGTTTTTAAGCCTTTTTTACAGTGTTTTTAGGTAGGGATTTTGAGCAGCTCTATACGAAATACTCAAAACCCAAGAAGATTGCCATTTTGACGGTAGCATACCTATTATGTGGTCTACTTGTTTGTGGAAAATTATTAGGATACATCCATCATTAGCAGAGATAACATGGAAAATACACCCCCTACCCAAAATACAAGTTTTGAACAATGGTTAAAGTCGGACCCCTTAACTAAGACTTCATAACATACCTTTTGACCTTCTCTTTCAAAATCAGAAATAAAATCTTTGGCCGCTGCTTTCAGTAAGGAGTACCAGTGGAATGAAATAGGTCTATTTTCAAGTACTTTGCAGTGCTGCCACCTATCGGCAGTGATTAAAACTAAGCTCTAATGTCTGTTGTACAATTTTCTCATGATGTGGGATGTTATCAATTTACCCATCTTACAGGTCACAAACCCAGAGCACCCCAGGTGGCTAGTTCCTCTATACTAAACTTTGTTCCAGTGCTGGAATAGGGTCATTTTAATAAAGCAAGTTCCAGGGCTCTCAAGTCTCACGCATTGAGCGTGAGACTCACGCATTTCAATAAGTTCGCATGCTCTCATGCCACACATGACATTTCTCACGCTGAGAAGTGATAAAACTCGCCACACATTAGTAACATAAACTGTAAAAGAGATTAGTAATCTATGAATGGATGAGGCGAAGGCAGACGGCTCTGCTTGAATCAGCAACCTATCAGCCAATCAGAAAATAGTATTTCTTGGTGCCAGGTGAAATAGCAGCGCCAGAATCACGCTTCTTCCACACGCGAATGCTATTGTGTGCACACGACAGAGAAGAGCTGGAGGTGGAAGCCCAAAATCAGGTAATCACTTCATCATTTTTTTATTTTTTTTTTCAATAACTGCTTATTAAAGTCGAGGGACTATGTAGGATATTTGCTTTATGGATTATTTTTTACCTCAGTTTAACAGCTTTGGACGGTTATGGTTAGATGAATTGACTTGTAACTTGTTACGGGGAGAGTGGGGGCTCTCTGCCCTCCATGTAGTGTATGTTGGCTGAAAACAAACCCTGCTCCGATCCGGTGTCAGAGGTGGTACCGCAACATCTCTTGTTTGTGACTGACAAAACGATACAAATACACAAAAGAATTATTTAATTTAGCCTTTATTATACTGGGGAGTCCCAATGAAATTAAAAAAGCACAGATATTGGAGGGAATGAAGAGTCACTTCTTAGTTCAGTTTACTGGCAGTTGTGAATATTCAATAACTGATCCTGGTGTGCCGTCTAGGTGATAGAATATTGTAACTGCGTGCATAAATTTGCAGCTCCACGTCCACTGGCGGACAATTCTGCACAAACATACACCGTTATTCTTCTCGAACACGCCAAATCCAGATAATCCGTAAATGATGAATTAAATGAATATTTTAATTTGAAACGAGTAACTAAGTTGCCAGTGTCAAAGTAACGAAGTGAAAGAATAATACTTAAATACTGTAACAAACACTTTTTGCAGATTTTGCATGGTTTTCTCATGGACACACACTTCAAATCTACTGAATCTTTTAGATATTAAGAAATTAAAAACAATAATCGACTGTCGAACACGGAGTTATATTAAAACCATCCAACTGTCGGACACGGAGTTATATTAAAACCCTGTCCAACTTTCGGACACACAGACACTGTGTATAAAGAAAACTCAAGTAAAGTACAAATCTCAAAAAAAACTATTTAAGTACCTCTGGATTCTTGCTATTGTTTGGGAGGCCTTCTTTTTATACCGTGGGCACAAACGTGCTCCAAAGCTGCCCGGCATCCACGTTTCATCCGTAGAAAGCCTTGACAGAACGTGAAAAACATGTCAGACCTTGATCACAACGTGAGAAATGTGTCAGACCTTGATCAGAACGTGAGAAACGTGAGGGACCCTCATCAGAACGTGACGGGCCGGGAGGGAAGGTACTGTCATCCGTGGTAGACCGCAGGCTGAACCGTAGTGCGCCTTGGAGCCTCCGGGACTCAGCAGCCTCTTTCCCCCCACGGCCCGTCGCGGATACCATGATAGACCGTGAGAAAACTTGCCAAGACTTGAATACAGAGAAAAAATGGCCAGAATCCCTCGGCGCACTACGTTTCAGGCAAACGGGGCTGCCGTGGCCGCTGGGAACATAATGTCAACCTTGCATAAGCAGAGATGTATACAGTGTCGTACTGACGTTATACAGTGACGTAATCGCGTGGCTACGAGTTGGCTCCTTGGTGATGGAAAAGCAAACAGGTTCTTAGGAGGTGTGTGGGTTGAACAAACAAAGCACTGGCACTAGCACTAGCGGGGCACTAGCACCAGGTTCTTTTTGGTGGAAAGGGGGCATCAGATAACAAAGCAGCTCAAAACAAGTGGGAATTTGGTGCAAAATCAGTTAAGCCAATACTGACTTTGGTTAAGCTATGGTCAGTCGATGTCAGTGTCACAAAACCCATGTAGACTTTGGTTAAGCTTTGGTCAGTTCATGGCAATGTCACTTGACCACCAAAGCATTCCTCAGCCTCTCACTGGCTAAACGTTTTGAGGGATGTAAAGATGGCGACCTTGAGTTTTTTTACATTTTGGTCAAATTCACATTATTTGAAACATTGTACAATTTTACAAAATAATTGCAAAAAGTCCAAGTCATAATATCAGGACTAAATATGGGTAATTCTTTTACTTAACATTGGTTTTGTCTAAAAATTGTCTTTCACCTTAACTGAACATTTTAACACTGACAGAACCATCACATCTACTAACTGACTTCAAGCAACCTGTCTCAGAAAAAAAGACTTTATTTATTTTAAGGAGTAAGGTCCCACAAATCATCCAGTTGCTATGCTTAAGTATTCTCCAAAAAGTAATGTTGCCCATGCAGTCCCATTGTAAAGTTTGGAATTACCAAGAAATTAGCCTATAGGACATACCTCAAACCTAACTTAATGATGCCTGTGCACAATGAGCTAAATTATACATTGACCTACTATTTTTCAGCTTTTTGTGGAGCACTAATACAGAGATAAGCCCCACATCCTGCCCATAATGGTTGGCAAAAACATAGCATGCGAGCACATCTGCTCCTCCATTTGCATGGCTGCTATTTTGACTCTTCTGAGATTCTGCTGGGTCTACAGCTGTTGAAGGGTTTAAAAGAGCTTGCTGGTTCATTATCTGTCTGATCCTAAATGGTGAGTTAATTTATGTGGTGACTGAAAAGACAGCCAGTGTGAGCAACACAAAGGTGTCTCCCATTCACTCTGGTATGATTCTGTTTGATTTGCATGGGTTATCTGAGAGAGACCCTTATAAACAGGCACACTTGCACAATTTATGACTTAACTTTGGTAACCCTGTGTAACACTTCTCAATTGTGTCGGACTTTGAAACCCTGAAACTATTGCACTGACTGAGCACATAAAGTTTTTACATTAAAAATTCAAGTTCCAATTACTATTGCATTCAAGCAATACATTTCTCAATTTTTTCTTGATGTGTCAGCACGCCAAAGCTGAAAAATTCATAAGGAATTGACTGTTTTTCTGAATGCCCATGTGAGGGGTTTGAGCAATCAAGAAGGAATCAACAAAATCTTTCTAGTGGTGTTCGGTACATTGGACTCCACTTGAGTGCTACACCAAAGTGCCATCACTGAGTATTCTTTATATTCCATATTCCGATCTGCTTCATGTTTTCATTCCAGCAAACACATTCTATGTACTAAACAGATATTCACTTCCAAAATCTGCATGTGAAAACTCTCCCACGGCTAAATCTTGTAGCAGCAGGCTGTGCTCAAAAACCAGGTTAACGACATTTTGGACACCGTCATTTCTGGCACCATCTGTACCGACCTCAAGTACTAAGGAGGAAGTGGAAATGGTGGGAAGAAGAGTGGACTCACCTGAGTGCGTTCTCTTGGCTGCCACACCCCCTCCATGGCATAGCTAAGAAAGGGGCCACTGCAGATGCAGCACTCCAACATCACGGGTGTGGCTCTCAGCAGCCAGGGACAGCCCCTATCAATCTCCTGCTCCCGGTAAGTGACCGTCTTCTGGTTGTCTCCATGATGACGATTCAGCATCTTCCACTTCCTTACCTTGAGGGCATACACATGTATCAGCGGCTGTTGATTTCAATGGGGGCAACACAGTAGCACAGTGGATGGAAAACCTGTCCATGGAGCATTCCTGGCTGTTCCCCACTTTAGCTGGGATAGGATCCAGTGCCCCTTAGAGACCCTGACCAGGTATAACTGAGCTAAATAATGGTTTGATGGGAGTTTGCATAGCAAGAGGGCAAATACAAAAACAAATTACTACTCCCTGGAAAATTGTGCAACAAGAATATTTTGATTGAATTAAATACACAGCTTTAAATGAAAGCATAGGTTGTGGGAACTCATGCAAGATCAAAGTCTACTGACTTTACCATCACAATAGCTTTAATGAGCACTGTCTAAGCTGAAAACCAAGTTGTAAGATATATTTTTAAGACTTAGATTCATTCCATAGCTTCCATTAAACTATGCATGTAGCTTCATAGAACTTCATAAAGCGAACATGTAATCATGTACTTACTGACCTTAAAAGGCATTTGTGCAAGACACCCACATTTGATTTCAAATAAAAGGACAAATTTTAGCTGCTTCAAGGCCCCTATACAAGCATGTTTGGCTGGTGCACAAACAAAAAGCAAATACAAAGGAAATTCACATTTAGCATGGCTGCAAAAAATATTCATCCTATTTGGCTTTCACCCCAGTCCCTCCCTCTGGATCCCTGTGAACTGGGATCCCATTGGGTAATGATCTTGTGGGATTCCTTTTAACTGGAGCCTGCACTCTCCATATGCTGGGCTGCATTTCATCATGGAAAAAAAGATCAAGGTGCAGACACTCCAAAGGTGTTGAGGCACATTCCAAAGAGGGCTGCTTATGTAATCTCAGGCCATGACTCCTTTAACACACTTTCAGCTGAACTGCTTTAGAACCCTAATCTCTAATAACTGATATGTACATACACAGCCTTGTGGCTCTAGACAGAGTGCCTATTTCAACATTTCTGAAATTTCCATGACAACATTCTTTTAGTTTGCATTGTTCTCAGGGATTTTGCTAGCAGGGTGAATTTCATAATTCTGGAGGAACAAAAAAGCTTTTCTCTAAATTATCTTAAAATAAACAATATGTATTAGTAGTTGCATTATGTGGTGTATACTTCGCATGAAATCAAGTTCTCGTTTTCCTGGCAGGTTACGATTCCTTTGATAAGCCCAACCCAGCTTCAAAACCAACCACTAATGCAATTCTTATTCATGCGACCCAAGTGCATTCTTGAAACAAACCACAGTTAATCAGTTACATCGGCAAAATGACTTGTCTGAATAACTAACGCCATGGGCAAAATTAATGATTTGTCTTTGTTCAGTATCAGACAATGGCTCCGCATAGACTGTCGGGTCGCCAAAGCCCAGTACATGCGTCACAGCTTTTGTTTAACGAAAAATGATACCAATCGTTCGACTGTCAGGTTCAAATGTGATTGGGGCCTGAACCTTTAAAATGCAAGTGGTATTTTTCTGTTTGTGAAGCACCGCATGTCTATTTTTTAACAGCCATGCACCTGTGGAGCAGAAAAGGGGAGAGCCCATTCTCAACTGAGCACTGCGGGGACACAATGGTCTGATCTCATATTTTTGATAGCATTTCAAGATACAGTCACCTTGACTTAGCCTCCTCCCCTTTCCAACACAAATACTGTGTTGCCTGGGTTCTGACACAAATTGGATCCAACATTAGAATCTTGGACCTGCATCAGTTTAAAGTGTTTCCTTGTTGGTGTGATGTAATACAGTGGCTCATTGTGTAATCACAGTGAAGATAAGATTAGCAAACAATGAATGGGTTCAAACTATTTAATGAACGGCACTCGTAAAGGAACAGAGTGAAAACTGGTTTATGTAATAGGGATACACAAGAGTTCTTATCCTAAGGATGGGCTCTTCCGTTGTGCGCCCATACAAGGTAACATGTACTGAGAAGCATTAAAAACGCATAATAAAATATACTGTTTTAAGAAGTGGTTAATGAATTCTGGACCACTCCCAAAGTAGAGGAGAGTATTGAGTGAGATTGCCAATAGGAGATCGGGCGGATAAGAGATCGGGGCGGGTGTGGTGTTGGACTTGGTCTGTGATTGTGCGGACGTTGGGCGCCCCCCGGGTGGCGAGACTCAGGGTGGGGCTCGCATCTCTTGTCGGAGTCCGGGTGGCTCCCAAGCCCCCCAGGGTCCCAGATGGTGGCTGTTTCTTGTTTCCTTCTTGGAGAAGGGAAGGGTGGGAGGGACGTAGAAACGAGACAAGCGGGGATTGTGGGAATGTAGGAGATATATATAGGCGTAAGGACGAATATGAAGGCTCATTGGGAGTGGCCCTGTTCATTAACCTACGTTATCGGGAACTCCCTTTAATGAATTCTGGACCGCTCCCAAAGTAGAGGAGAGTATTGGGTGGGATTGCGGATAGGAGATCAGGCGGGTAGGATATCAGGGCGGGTGTGGTGTTGGACTTGGTCTGTAATTGTGCGGACGTTGGGCGCCCCCCGGGTGGCGAGACTCACGGTGGGACTTGCATCTCTTGTTGGAGTCCGTGTGGCTCCCAAGCCCCAAAAAGTGTTAATGCATCAACGAGAGATGGGCTCTACGTACGTCGTCAACATTATTGCGAATATAGCTTGCATATGAGTTCGATGTCCAGCAGCCGAGGATTTTAATCAGGTGGTCCAGCACTCCTTGCTTGGATGCTGTGGTGGCGGTGCCGATGCGGAAAGAGTGCCCAGAGGAGTATTTGGGTGGAATGTTGGATCTAATTAAAACTTGACGGAAATGGTAGAGGAACCAGTGGCGAGTGGCTTCGGCCCCAGTGTCGATCGTGAATAACGGGTCTGGGGGAGAAGCCTGGTTGTATCTCAAGGTGACGTAGTTTGATATTGGCTCAAACGGACTGAGGGCAGAGTCTAGGCAAAATAGGAATATGGGCTGAGAAATGCAGAACTGATCTGTTTACTACTCTTTATCTTGAACATGAGGCAGTCGGTGGAGTAGAATGAGACGTCGTTTAGGCTGGCGTGATGAGAAGGATAATAATTAGCGGAGAAGGGAGCAAACTTGGCAAATCTCAAAAACCCAAAGGCAAATAGAAACACTGCTTCTAGGGTGGAATCCGTGGAAGGAGAATGGTACCCTGAACGCAGCGTCTGGATGCAGTGAGAGAGGTCTGCCGCTGGGGGTAAACGTTTAGTCGGGGCGGAAGGTTCTTGTTTATGTAAACCTTTCAGCAGTGTTTACATGTGAGAGTGGGAAATAGACGAGCACGGATAACCAGTGGCCAATTTGACGAAGAAGTTGATGCCGTTTAGGAAGACTGGTATTGGGGCTGGTCGAACGTGGTGTATGGAGTCGTAAGGGAAACAACGTCAAGTGCCAGGAATGGCAGCCGGAGGGCTGAATGGAATTTCTTGAATTGCTTCCGTCCTGCGATATACGGGGAAAGTAAGTGTGGAGCGAACTCGTTTAGAATGGTATCTCGAGATAAAGTGGCAAATGGCTCCGGTTGTGGTGTCAGGGGTCGACGGTCGCGGAAAACAGAGGAACCGGAGTGGGGTGAATGTCCAAGTGCGGTGCTAAGCGTCTGATTCTCTGCCAGGAGAAATGAGGAGGGGCGTCAGCGATGGCATTTTATGGTCGGGAATATGTGCAGCTTTGAGCATGGACTGGTGTTTTGCGGAAATTAGGGTTAGTTTCCTGAGGAACAGCATGAACGAGAGGAAGCGGGAACGGCCTTTGTTTACTGTGTCTACTGTGGTCGGTTGTCATAATGTACGGTTATACATTTGGCAGCCCGTTCGTGACCCCAAATGAGGGAGGAAGCGATGACAGGACACGGTGAGGCGAACAGCGAAGTAATAACGCTCCTTCCCGGAAACGCTAAAGGAACCCCCAAAAAAAAGTGTGGGTCAAGTGGGACGGCCCTAAGCGTTTGCGATATCGGCTTTAGCCAACCAGGCACCGCGACCGGCGAGGGGGATGAGAGTGGTGAGAAGGAGGACAGTCAGTAAAGGGTTAACCACTGTTGGGCAAGCAGCCAGTCGGATTGCATGAAGCTACGTGCTTGAGCGTGGAGACGGCAGATGCACGGTGTGCAGGCGGGGAGGAATGATGGATTGCGGGACTGAAAGTCGGCCGAGAGCGTGAACCTTGCCACTGCCAGGGGCCATGAGGTGGAGACACGTAGTTTTTGTGAATTTTTGCCGCCGAGGCGAAGCGCACCAACAACCAAAGCGCTAGTGGGCTGCGCCACTGCGAGTGGCTGTGGGGAGGATACGCGCAGTATCCGTGAATGTTTACCGGCGAGTAAAAGTGCACCAATAACCAAAGCGCTAGCGAAACGTTAGTGGGCTGTACCACTGCCAGTGGCCGTGAGGAGGATACGCGTAGTATCCGTTAAAGTTTGCTGGCAAGGCAAAGTGCACCAATAACCGAAGCGCTAGCAAAGCGTTAGTGGGCTTCACCATTGCCAGTGGCCGTGAGGAGGATATGCGTAGTATCCGTTAATGTCTGCCGGCGAGGAAAAGTGCACCTATAACTGAAGCGCTAGCGGGCTGCGCCACTGCTAGTGGCTGTAAGGTGGATATGCGTGCAGTATCCCTGGATGTTTGCCGACGAGGCAAAGTGCACCAATAACTGAAGCGCTAACGAAGCGCTAGTGGGCTGCGCCAATGCGAGTGGCCGTGAGGTGGATGCACGTAGTATCCGTTAATGTTTGCCATGCGAGGCAAAGAGCACCAATAACCGAAGCGCTAGCGAGCTGCACCACTGCCAGTGGCTGTTAAGGTGGATACGCATGCAGTATCTGTGAATGTTTGCGAGTGGCCGTGAGGTGGATACGCGTAGTATCCATGAATGTTTGCCGGCGAGGCAAAGAACATTAGCATTTGTAATGATTTTACAATTTTTTAATAAACGTTGCAATCATTCAACAGCACCATAAATGTGTGGCATTTAATTTGCGAAGATCACAACATTCGTATATAGCAAGAGTTGCTCGGACTAATTGGTAGAACCAGCAAAAGTCTAATTTATTTATTTTTATTTTATTTATTTATTTTGAAAGCCTTGTTATATGTTGCGCTACGAAATTATGGCATTTTCTTCCGCACATCGATGACTACGAAAAATATTCATAAGTCTTTGTAATTTCTGTGCTCGTGTAGTTCGTGAAAACAACGCAGATTCACATAAATAAGTTTGCGAGGCTCATAGAGCAATACGCCATGAGAATCCGTTCTACAGTCTGAAGTGGCAGCTAAATGGCGTTGTTAAGCACGATGCACAGCTGAGTGATGGCGAATATAATTGCTATGAAGTCAGCGAGAGTTTCGAATTTGTAGATTGTCACCCTTGCGGAGTCACATCAATTATATCAATGTAGCCAACAGGCAGTCGCTTACTGTACAGCCGAAGCATAAAGCGAGATCGAGAACGAGTGTTAAGTAATCGTCCAGTTCTTGCCTCCGATGAGGAAAGGACTGGGGGATTGTGTCTCGGTAGAGTGGGATGGCGAATGCCGAACTCGGTTAGCGTGGGCTTCCTGGAACCAGCGGGGTTCGGGTGCCTGAGCTGTGCAGGGTCAATGACGACTAGGACGGAATGCATGTGCACGGGGCAAAGGTGCAGGGGCGAAATAGGGGACGAAAAGAGACCGAAGAGGTCGTAAACAGAGGGAGCAGGCACGGGGGGGAGGGGGAAGAGAGAAACTGGCTAGTTTGCGGAAGGAGTGATTTCCACCGAATCTGGAGCGGGGAGGGCGTCGCCGAGTGTGATGACGTTGGGGCTGGGGACATGGAGCGCGGAACCCGGAAGTGCTATGTGGTCTGTACACGTCTGGTCTGCACATGGGGAGGATCAGCTACATTGCTGAAAGAGTCGGTGTATAATTTTAGTAGTCTGGCCTTGTTGTCAGAGCGGTGGAGGGGACTTTCTTCTGCTTGAGTGCCCAATGGAGTCTGGTGCCGGTCCGACGTGGAGCCTTGGATGGGCTTGGAGTGTGAGCCGTGGTCAGCCTTGCTGGGGAGCCTTGGGCTCTCGCTTCTTGACGCCGCGGAATTCAGTGCAGAAAAATAATTTGCCTATTAATAGGCTAATGCTTAACAAAAGACAAACTGCTCTGAAACTTCCGCGCTGCCTTTTTCGCACATCAGGTGATTTAACTTCCGCTTCATAATCATTCAAATTTGTCATTTAAAAACAGACAAACTTAAATACATAAAGTGTTCAATTCCACATGATAATTTCTTAAATTTTTGTTGATTGAATAATAACTGATCCACGTTCCATTGAAATGTCGCCTCTCACTCTCGGTACAGATTGGGTTGATAAAAAAGTGGCACTTGGCAATTAAATATAAAAAGTGTGAGACTCAAGCCATATCCGTGAGAGTAGACAGGTATGCAATTTTGAATAACGCTGATTTAACGAAGCAAATACGCGTCCAGATGAATGGTTGTCATCTTACCCAATCCCTGACAACTAGCAGCTCCTGTTAAGTGTGGAGTGTTCTCGAAGTGAATCTTTAATTATGAAAATGACTGAGAACAGGTCAGGACTAATAATTGTTTTAAACGTCGCTGTACTGAATTTAGCCCATTATTTCATCGCTGTGAGATCGCATATGGAGAGAAACCCTGTCTTCAATTGCCTGTTACGATAATTAGAAAACGCGTTAATAAAGGAAAATGATTGAGAACCAGCCAGGACTGATTGTTGTCAAAAAGGGACCTGTCTGTTATGCTGTCCACTGCCTTATACCACAAAAATTTATCTGCACACATTTTTTTCCATTTAGCAAAGTGAATACAAGTAGGCCAGCTAAGTCGTGCAGGGGAAATGCCACGACCTGCAGACGACAAACTGGCAACGTTACGAAGTTACCCAGTTTTGTGTGGGCAAAAACCGATGGCACGTAATTGGGTGACAAAGGGTCATCACTCTTGCTGCCTGGTAAAAGAAATCAGTGCTGATCAGAAACCCAATTGCTTCAAACAGTATTTTACAGTTCAGTTCACGTCATCAATGTTTTAATTTGGTTTCAAAAATTTGTATGAAAAAATTTGCCATTGGGATAACGTTTTCTTGTTAACATGAAATTGCATATGATCAAACAGGTCTTATCGTATATGACCATTTAGTAGCCCAGGCGTTTATTTCGAAAAATCGACTTGGACCCCAGGCGTTTATAAGAACCAGGCGGGTATTTGCAACAGGCCATTATTTATTTTTGCACCGACCTGCACCTGGCCAGTTTGGCTTTCCGACACAGTTATAAACTGACTGAATTCAACCGTTAAATTAACGCATTGTCTCCTTGTCATTTTAACTGTAAGTGGAGTCCTGCGCGCATTTAACCGTGGTTTACACTGAACATGAACTGAACTCCGTGGTAAACTTATTGTAAAATTACAGTTAAAATAACTGGCTAAAAGGTGTCAGTTAAATTACCTGGCAAAAAAGCCTTCAGTTTATTCATTTATTAACAGTGTATTCGCAGGAACTGAAACTGGCGTGGTTTCATTTCCATACTTTAGTTTTGAGACTTCTACATTGATCCCAGTTGGGGCAACACGCAGTATCATCCTGTTATCCATCGTGTCAGGGCAAAGACGGACTAAATGAAGACAACAAGTAGGTATGAACACTTCAGAATGAAGTTGCTCCGATCTTAATACACAAAGCATACAAATAAATTCATATGCATATAACGACTAGTTTCTTCCAGGTATAGACCTGAGTCAGACTCGCAGGCACAGCTGACTGCGAACGCCTTTTCCTTGAACGAAATGAAAACGTAGGTAATTGAGCGATTACATAAAGGGTTAGGCAATCGTAGAGCTTATTCTTTAGCTTTGCCAAATAATAGAGCATAAATATTGTTGATTTACAATTCCTTATTCGTGTCCTTTTTTAAGTACGAAAAGATAAAAAAAAAACACAGAAAACAAGTCCCCCACCGAAAAAAATAAAACTTTTTTTATATCTCTGTGCCAAAGACCGTCTGCTATTTTTTTCCCCCACATCTTTATTTACATCAGATATAGCCTACATACAAAGAGGCTATACCGCAACTCGGGGTAACACATACGTTTATATACAATAGCGCAAATAATCGCCCGGGCGTTTAATTGAACCGGCATTTAATACGAAAAATGAGGTCGGACCCCCGGCGGCTTTTTGCACAGGCGCGTATTTGCACGCAGGCAATTATTTGGTCTTATACGGTATTTACTTTAAATGCACAAGCACTGGTATAGGCAATAGAACACTTCACTACCCCGGCTAAACCATGAGTCAGATTGGCATGCACAGCCAACACCAGTATCATAGTTTTTTATTTTCTGATGGGGGAGACGTTTATGACGAGAGCCGATTGATTGTTTTGGAACGATTACCATCTTTTATGCAGTGAATGCAGACACCAGGCAGATTCCACAATGTGAAATCAGGGATAGTGTCATCTTATCTCCACGCATTTTTTAACCACTACTGGCTGGTGGTAATGCTTCTGTGTTCGCTAAAATACCTGACATAGTCTGAACGCTGTGTTTTTTGTATTCCTTCCTTGTTGATTACCCAGTTTGATGATTTAGTGCTTGCGTAAAAATTGACAGTAGCCTAAGTAAAATAGGGGGCTTGTGACAGTTTCCTCGTTGTGCATCGGCCAGAATAATCAGAAAACAAGTAGACTGACCTACAAATGCTCTAACCATGATACAAATGACAATTTTTCTAGTTAGTAACGCCGTTTGGACAATGTTGTGTCATAGATCTGTGATGGCTAATTCTTGAAATTAGCGCTAGGCTTATGGTCTGGCAAACTGCATTGCAAGGAGTCCTTTATGCCGCGCTCAATGTGTTGCAAACGACACATTTTATGGCGTATTATAACAGCGTATTGCTTAACAGCATCATGAATCAGACTATGGTATTTTAGTAGAAGCACAAGTGTAAAATGTGTGAAACGTGCCTTGCAAGAAACGTTCGCTCCACTTGCGGAAGTAGGAGGGCTGCCAGTCTTTCCTGTTGATGGTTGCTACCCATCTTTTTTCGCTCTGGATCCAAAGGTATCTGATAAAATGATATATTAGGCTTATATCCTTGCCTATTGCTGCAGCCCATAGCACAGCAAGAAATTACCATTTTTGCAGAGAGAGAGATATCGGTCCACTTGCCATCCACTTGTAGCTACTTTACTATACTATCGCTGTCCATCATGGCGGTCGTGATTCCCGTGACGTCAGACGCAATCCATCAATACTCGACAGAAGAAAGTTTTTGCCATGACTCGAAACCCCACTCTCGGTACATTGGTGACTGCCACCACACTAAACTAATGATGCCCCCTAAGCCGTTTTGAGATTTAAAGCAAAGTATGAACTACAGGAGACAGAGTGATCCTGACTAAGAGAGAAAATATGATCGTCTAATTCATTCTATGCTTCTACAATGTTATGGAGGTGTAATGGGGATCATTAAAAGGTGGACAAAAAAATTATAATGTAAAGCCAACTTACTGACTATTAGTTTCTAACACCCCAATAACTACAAATTGTGATTCCAAAAAGCCTGTTTCAAAATCATTACTCTGGAGAGCAACAGTACTGGGATGATATGGTCCACATTGAGAATGACTGAAAAAAAGGAAGTAATAAAAAGGCAATAACTTTTATCATGATAACTTTAATTTTAATTTTGGGTAAATTTATCACAAATTTCTTTTTGGTGCAATTATCATTTATATTAAAGAGGTCAATACAAGTGAATCCATAATGAAGGAAAAAAGGAAAGGAAAAAAAAAGCCTAATTCGTATTATGTGTTTTGACTCAGCTTACTTTATAATCTCAAGATCATTGTGGCGGATGTCATGAGCAGAAACATCAGGCTCATGATTCGGATTAAGAATGTCCTCTGGGCTATTGTAATGATTGGTGACATCAGGCTCATTAAACGGTTCAAGAGTATCTCCTCGGGTACTGGTATGACTCTTGACATCAGGCTCATAATCAGGATCAAGAAAGGAATAGTCATAGTTGAAAAAATGTCAGTAGAACATAATGCGACCATCATAAGATGAAAGCTTGCAAAAATATTGGCCTGCCCTGGTTTGCTTTGCTTAGAGACAGTCAATTAGGGAATCAAAAAGGGTAGGAGAGCCTTATTCATTGCATAATTCCACAGCTTGTTTGAACGATGGGGACATAGATTAATGGTCATAGATAAAGTAGATCTAGAGTTACTTATTACATTAATATATTATTAGTAGTTTGTATGTACATATTATTATGGAGGAGTCTCAAAGCATGTGATGTTGATATAATCTAAGTCTTATAACGGGAAAACAATTTAGTTATATCTAAAAAAAAAAATATTTGGATAGAACTAAAATCATACGCTTTGTTCATACAATTAAGGGGTGATCTGGGGTTAAATGGGCAAAATTTGATTATTTTTCCAAAAATTTTTTTAATAAAAATATTCTATAATAACCCACCTTTAATTATCGCTAATTGCTACAAGGATTAAAAACTGAATTTTGCCATAAAATCATGATTTAAAAGCAACTGTGATGATGAAATTTATGCTTTTCATTCCAGGAAAGTGATAAACATTTGAATAATCAGATAATACAGTCTGAAAAATGGGTGTAAGCCACAGACTAAGACTGAACTCAATTTTTCAATGCGGTCTAATGCATTTTCCATTGATTTCCTAAGGTATTACTTTTTCCACGTTTCTCATGTTTGTGGCAGCCATAACTTTTTTATATTCCATTGAAAATCCATGAAATTTGGGCTGCAGGTACTTTACTTCATTAGAAATGCAATGACATAGGGAAATTTTGCCTATCTGTTACATGCTTTGAATATTTTGAGTATTCGTCAGATTCTGCGCAAAATAATTTCAAAATTTGAGTAAAATGCCCCAAAATCAGAAAACTGATAAATTGGGCAAAGAATGGCTATGTCATTGCATTTGGATAAGCAGTGGCTTTAAATGATGAAAGAAAAACTGAATTCTATCATAGCGTTAAAGAGGAATTGGTGCCAGAAGTTCTCTGCATATTTAATAAGCTTGCTCGGTTACCATGGCAACCGCATAAACAGAAAAATGCCAACTTGTATCTTTTTTGGTGGTTATTACATATACCTCTTTAGATGAATTCTGAGTTGTTTCCAGGTGTCATTTTTCATTTAACCCCAGATCACCCCTTAAATTCTCACAACGATGATTCATCCATTTCACTGTCAGAGCTGACTAAAACTTCTTTTATTGTTTCCTCTTGATTCATGTGTCTGGCCTTTTTGTTTTGTTGACATCAGAATCGTGACTTAAAGTGAAAAAACTATTGGTTTAAATTGACATAGGACAAATTAAATCTCTGCTAAAAACTTGAATCACCTCTTAGGACAAAATAAAACGGAAAGGCCCTCTGATTTTGAGATTAAGCTAGTATCTCACTGAGCGGCGAATGCTTACGGATGTAGCGAATTTTGTTTTCTGACGAAAGTTGGCGAAAATCAGGATAGACCTAGGTGTCATTAGGGACATTTAGCAACGTTTAGCGTCAGTTAGCAACATTCGCACAACTGTTCGCGAAAGAATAGGAAATGGCTTTTGAGAATATGAAAATGAACTCTTTGCGACCCAAAAAATCGTTTGCAAACTCTTCTGCAATCTTGACGAAACCTTGATGGTATCCTCACGAAACCTAATATTCATCTACATTCGTCAGCATACGTAGCTCTGTTCTATAGTGGTCACTACTTTGCGAACCAAAAAGAACTTTAGCCACACGTGTTACAACCGTTTGCCAACGCTTACAACTCTTTTACAAACGTCTGCAACTATTTGTGAGAAAATAAATTCGCAAAGAAATTTTGAACGTGCTCAAAATTTCTTTGCAACAAGAAAAACTGAAAGCGTTAAGAGAGAAGGATATAAGGCGCTCATGGGATGAAAAAATCTTTTGGTAGAAAGAATAAATCTGGTGCTCTTGGAAAAGTGGGACGAGAGGACAACCAAAATAAGTAGGTCTTCCAGGCACTCAGAAAAAATAGTAGGGTCCAAACGAAGCCTAAGATAAAAAGCCTTTATTCAAGCATGGCTGAAAATAAATTAAAAAGCCGTCATGTTTCGACCTACACGGTCTTCATCAGGGCGTAACAAGTCACATGGGTAAAGACTGACATATATAGATGGTACCAACCAATAAACAATCAGACTAGTGTCATCTGGTAAACTGCTAAAAGCAAAAGTACAAAAATGACACTTAAGACAACAAAAATAATCAAACAATAAAATAGAGAGGTGACAGAGATAATTAATACAGACGGGTGGTTGTAAAACAATTAAACAGAGAAGTGACAGATATACTACGAGTAGGTTGTAAAAATACCAATAACAATGAAAAAGAAGACACATAAGGCAATATTGAAAAATAAATGGCAAGAGGTGTCAATATTAAACGGGTGCAGGAAATATCAATATAAATACAGAAGGAAGTGAATAATCAAGAATAAGTAGAAAAATCATTAAGGCCAGGATAATGAGGCAATACCTAAAAATAAATGACAAGAGGTATCAATATTATGGGTACAGGAAGTATCAATATAAAACAAATACAAATGGGTACAAGAAATGTCAATATAAACACAGAAAAAGAAGAGAATTATAAAAATGATAAAAAAAATCAAGATCCTTGTTAAGGCCAGGATAATTAAGGGCATCAAAAGCATGTATCCAGAATGCTTCCCTCTGGCAAAGCTTGCGGAATCTGTTACCGCCTCTGATATGCGCTTGAACGTGTTCAATGCCTTCAATTCTGAGAGCAGAATCGTTACTATACTAACAAGAAAAACTGTGTGCAATCCTAAAAACTTTTAGCAAACTGCTTTGCGTTCTTTTATGAACTCTGACGAAACTCGCTACATTCGTAAGCATTCGCCGCTCAGTGAGATACTAGCTTTAGACAAAATACAACTGAAAGTTTAACAGAAAATGCACTTAGTGTGACGAGCGCCAGCTGAAGCTCGTCAGCCCTGCCTGACAGCATAGTTCCCCGCCACATGCACCCATTATTCAATTATTTGTTAGTTTCTCTCATTGGTTTAGATATCACCTCACTTTAGTATTTAGTTCCTGCCTTGTTCGCTTTTCTTTTGTCGGTCAGACCATTTGCTTTCCTTACTCATTCTGGTTTGGCCTTTCCCTTCGGAGAACTAAATTCTCTCTCTCTTATGAGAGCTTTCTGATTTTGCGCATCACAGTTCCTCTCTCTAAATGTAACTCTTTTTTTCAGAGCTTGCGTATCTGCGTCTCTGTATTAAGGCAATTCCATGGTAACACACGTGACATTTGCAGACATTTACTGGGTTCCATAGAGTTAATGAAATTATACTGGATATTGATTTGGCTCTTCTGGGATACCAATTTAGTCACCCTTGATACTTGCACCCATTATTGTTTTCCAGTAGGTAAAAATTCTGAGAAAGGGTTCAAAATGTGTGGTAACACACGTAACGCCAATCTGGACACAACTTCTCGCCACATCCAGTTTTATAAAAAATTCTGTGAAGTGTGTTGGCCTTTTTTAATTTTGATGATACGGAGCCATACATGGGTGAATGACCTTGGAAACGTGACACTCAATGAAATAAAAAATGAAATGATTTCCAAAATTTTGGCAGTTTATTGTGGTAACACACGTGACGTGAGGTAACACACATGACATTCTCTGAAATTCAAACAAGTACAGAAAGAATTATCAATGCCATCAACTACAAAGAACAATTTTTCTTTCAGAGAAGAGGATTTGGCCTTAGAATACTTAAATCAAGAGGACATTTTTGCAAAGATTCAGACACATCATAATGATGAGAGTGAAACCACTAACTTCAGGGACCATGTATTAATCTGCATCAGCGACATGTTCAAAATGAACTCCACGGTCATCAACCTTCCCAATCAACTTTCTTATAACCTGCCAATCCTCTACCCAGCTTCTGTCTTCCTGTAGGGGACAGGTAAAGACCTTACCACTGTACCTTGTCTTGCTTAGACATAAAACCTCAGCTTCATTTCTTTCCCTATCTAAAGCCACCAGCTGAGCCACAAATCTTTTTTTGGCCTTCCTTGCCAGAAACCTGACCAAAATAAATTCTCCTGCAGACAAAGAGTGCAGGGGTACACCAGGTACAGTTGGGTTTATGCAGAAATGATGGAGCAACCAACCATAGGCACGTAGGAATGGGATAATAATTGCTCGAGGACAAGATAACGCTCTCTGTACCACCAACATAGGCAAGAGCATTGAGTATAGACATGATTCATCTGCTTTTGCTTCCATGTACATCACATACATGCATCATTTGCATTTAAATCATTTTTATTTTTTCAAACAACTGTTTTTTGTTTACGTGAAATATAATTTTCTGAGGATTCTATGAACATTAATTAAACTAAGTATTCAAATGCTACTTACCAATGACTCTGGAGATAAATGTGGATTGGTAATTGAATTTCAAAGTTCAATTGATGAAATCTTCGTTTCAAAAGAAACTTCCAGAAAAGGAAATGAAATCATGAAAAAAAAAGACTGCTGATGCTGCCATCTGTAGGAAATTAGCAAAACTAAAAAGCTCTTTGTAAAACCAATGTGGTTTCAGCATTGGTCTGCCACCACTTGGCCTTTAGTGTTCTCTGCAGGTCGTGTCACGTGTGTTACCATGTCACGTGTGTTACCCTTTTTCTCAGTGAAGGGGTTAGTATTTCCAATTGTTATCATTTTAACATTATAAGACATGGAACCCTATAAGAGAAGATAGATCAGCTCAGAGATTAAATATTTCTTATAAAAACAAAACTTTTTAACATAAAAGTAACACACGTGACATCTTCGGTATGGGCCAGAAGAAGGGCTTTAATGACCACAAAAATGTTAAACAACTTACAGCTTCATTCTATATTTTAAAAGTATGACCCTTAATGAAGGCTAAAATGCAGAGTTCTTTTCCCAACACTATTTGGTTCAGTGTTTTAGGCATATTTAAAGTTCAGTGGCAAAAAAGCAACTTTTTGGACATTTCAACTCCATGACACTAAAAGAGTTAATATGATGATGGGGTAAAATATTTTGAAAGAAACTGCAGTTTCACAATCTTCAGACTATGCACTTTCTGTTTTTACACCAATATAAATCATGAAAAGCATTTTCAATTTTGATCCCGAGGTTGATATTTTCATGGAATTGTCCATTACCTAATTGGAATTGGCTGTTTCTCCCTTCTGGGGTTTGTAAGCATTTCCACTTTCGTATTTTCTATCTGCCATTGTTTCTTGTGATTGTATGCTCATTGTTAACCTTGCACAATGACAAATAAACCAGTCGTTTTCGCCTGCTACTTTGCGCTTGGGATCTTCCTTTATTCCTACCCGTAACACTTCGGACAAAATGCAAATTTTTACAGTGCTCTAAGGAGGTCAGTTTGGGATATTTCCTCAAGTGAGATAGGACAATCGGCAACCGCAAATTTTGTCATGCATAACACAGTTAAATTGAAACGTGTAGTTAGGACAGTGTATAATACTGAGGCGACGGTGTGTTGCTCCAAAACCTGTATGTACCTTTCAGAAAACACCCAAAGCTTTGCGGCAAATGGCATGATTATATGCACCAAGCAAATGATAAGTCTTCATATTTTTGTAAGTTATTGCGTAGGAACAGCGGAAAAAAATATTTTGAATGCATGTGTAATGGCTGGTGAAATAGCGAGGCCAGGTGCAGCGGCCAGGGAGAGAACGAGCAGCACTGAAACGATACAAACACAGAGAATCACACAGACCACCAGAAAGTACTTGCGCTTCCAAAGGACGTATAATAGTCCAAAAAAACGGAAGCAATGCGAGAGAGAGAGAAAGTAGAAAAGGGAAAATTCCTAAAGAGGAAGGAACTCAAAAAATAACTGGAAGATATAAAGTCACACAAATACTGACTAGAGATATCTTCGGCTATAGTGCTTAGCTACAAACAGACCCTCTAGCAAAGGAGGCGTGGCGGACTTCCGGCTTATATAGAGTTTTAGAGGGGCAGGCCAATTCCTGACCGCTGCCACCTTGTCGGGATTCATGCGGACCGACCCTTCAGACACAACGAAGCAAAGAAACGAGACTGTCTTGGCATTAAAAATGCATTTTTCAGCCTTGACAAAAAGCTTGGCTTTAAGGAGGGCCTTAAGCACTTGTCTGACATGTTGTTTATGCTCCGAGAGAGTTGACGAAAAAATCAGAATATCGTCAAGGTAGACAAAGATGAATTTCTCCAACATCTCTCGGAGGACGTCATTAACGAGTGCCTGGAACACAAAAGGGGCGTTAACCAATCCGAACAGCATGACCAAATATTCGTAGTACCCATCATGCGTATTAAATGCTGTTTTCCACTCGCCCCCCTCCCAGATCCGAACCAAGTTATAAGCATTCCGGAGGTCTAGCTTGGTAAAAAAATGATGTCTCCTGCAGACGTTCAAACGCGGAGTTCATCAACGAAAGGGGGTATCTGTTTTTAATGGTGATATTATTCAAGCCCCTGTAATCAATACAGGGTCTCAGGCTGCCATCTTTTTTGCCTACAAAAAAGAACCCCGCTCCGGCAGGAGACGTGGAGGGCCTCCTGAATATATTCTCGCATGGCCCTTTGCTCAGGCCCTGACAGCGATTATAATGAACCCCTGGGTGGAGTGGTACCCGGGTAGAGATTGATCTCGCAATCGTATGTGCGATGAGGAGGTAAATTCAAGGCCCGTTGCTTGCTAAAAAATCTCCGCGAGATCAACATTATCGTTAGGAACATTAGGAGGCAGACAAAAGTTCAGAGCAGCCCCCAAATTCTCACCCTGCTTGGAACCTGCCATCTCTATGTCTGATTCCGAGTCAGAGAAATCCTCCGAATAGCAATCCTCCTCTGATTGCCGCCAGTCCAATTGAGGATCCTACTCCAACCCCTTCTCCGCCCCTATTTCTAGATTAGGAGGGTTGTGTGAGACAAACTCCGCAGAATCACTCCAGGCGTCAGCCTCCCCCATAGGTTGATGCCCGGGATGACACGCCAAACTCTCCCTACAGTGGGACCTACAATCAGTGCCCCACTGGACAACCGGGTTATTCTGACTCCCCCAAAGGATGTGAGGCCTATGTTCCCGTAGCCAAGAGTGTCCTAAAACAACAGGGAAAACAGGGGAACTGATAATAAAAAACCGGACCTCCTCAGAATGACCACCAAAAGGGACGAACATAGTCAATGATTCAGAGACCTCGGTTATAAATCCAGTTCCCAGCAGGCGACCGTCCAAAGATCTTACAGTGCGTGAATGTAAAAGAGGGTGGATGGGAATGGAATGTCTTCTAGCCCACTCCACATCCATAAAACAATCCATGGTACCAGAGTCCAAAAAAGCTTCAGTAAATATTCTCTGTCTCCTGTAATGTGGTAAATAGCCACTAGATGGCAGTATTGACTTTTTTTTTTTTTGAAGCCCAGTCTGAAGCTAGGTTGGGCATGTCCAGGGCATGCCCAGAGGGAAAGTCCCAGAAATGGGAGGGGGCTGGACAAGAGTATATAAGGAAAAAATCGAGAGTGTGTAGTAGTAGGAGAAATTGCAAGAAGGATACATTTGACCAGACCTGTCACTCTTTTCAAGACCTTTTAAGCTTTTTGTGGATTTTTGCCTGTGTTGGAGCATTTTCCTGTCCCAGGACATCACAACAGAGCAGCCCATCTCCATTACAGGGAACTGTAAATATCTTATTTTTTTTATTTTATATCAATCTTGGTCAGTAGGGTAGAGAGTAGATTGGTTCTGTTTGTTTAATTAAATCTGTTGAAGTTTAACAATTTTGTCTGTCATCCCTTGCTGTCCGTGACGCCATAACAAATTGGGGCCATAACAAATTGGGGGCTCGGGTCCGGGGTAGACCATTGTGCGAGTCATTTATTGAAAATTGTGAAATTGTTTTTTGAATTTTCCTAGATATATATTGGCAGATCAACAGCAATGGATGATTTCTTGGCATCACCAACCGTAGAGGTTTTGAAGTCTTTTAAAAAGACAGAACTGCTAGAAATATGCAGACAGTTAGAGCTGACAGAGGTAAAACCAGCCATGCGAAAAGCAAGACTGGCTAGAGAGATTGTTGAATATTACATTGATGAAAATGTGTTTGCACCAGGAGATCTGGAACAGGTTCCGGTGGAAAATCCAAATGTAGAATCGGAACTTAAATTAAAAATGCTAGAAATTGAGGAAAAAGAAAAACAAAGAGAATTTGAGAGAGAGAAAGAGAGAAAAGAAATTGAGGAAAAAGAAAAACAAAGAGAATTTGAGAGAGAAAGAGAGAAAAGAAATTGAGGAAAAAGAAAAACAAAGAGAATTTGAGAGAGAGAAAGAGGAAAGAGCAGAAAGAGAGAGACAGAGACAGAGAGATTTCGATTTAGAAAAATTAGACAGGGAAGAAAGGCTCCAAATGGAGCTACTCAAAATCAAAATTCAAGGTGAAAACAAATTTCGGGCTAGCCAGGAGGTAAAGCTGGTGCCTCCATTTTCAGAGAAGGAGGTTGATAAGTATTTCCAGGGAGAAGGTAGCTGAGAGTTGTCAGTGGCCAAAGGAACACTGGCCTCTGATGTTGCAAACTGTCCTCAAGGGTAAAGCTCAACAAGCCTATTCGGCTTTGTCTGCAGATGATTCCTCTGATTATGAGGTTGTCAAAAAGGTTATTTTGACAGCTTATGAGTTGGTTCCAGAGGCTTACCGACAGAAATTCAGAGGTCTGAAGAAATCTGACAATCAGACTTATGTTGAATTTGCTAACGAGAAGAAGGTTTGCTTTGAGCGTTGGTGTACTTCTATGGAGGTCAAGGATGATTTCAACTCACTAAAAGAGATGGTGTTAGTTGAAGAATTCAAGAACTGTGTCAAGGATGATATTAAGACCTACCTTAATGAGAAGCAAGCACTGAATTTGCAATCAGCTGCCAAATTTGCAGACGAATATGTTCTCACACATAAGTCCAAATTTCAGTCTAGCACTAACAATAGATGGTCCCAATTTCAGAAGAAAGGTAACGGTGATACCCAAGATTCCTCACCCAAAGACAAAGACAAATCTGGTGATGGTACTCAGAAATCCAGTAAAAGGTCTGAACAAAGTGTGAAAGCTGACAGTGACAAAAGTGGTCTAGTTTGCAATTATTGCAAGAAATCTGGTCATGTTACAACTAACTGTTGGTTCCTTAAAGCTAAGAAAGAACAAGAAAAGGATACCAAACCCAATGCCTTTGTGAAGACAAGGTTAGAAACCCTTGTAGTAGATGACCGATCTGCTAAATTGCCTGCTCCTTGTGAGGCTAAGAAGCCTGATACTGCTGACTTTGTGAGGGAGGAATTCCTTCCATTTGTGTCAGAGGGATTTGTGGCTCTGAATGAGCATTCTCCTCCTGTCCCCATATATATCCTAAGGGATACCGGAGCTTCTCAGTCACTTTTGTTGATGGACTCCTTGGAGTTACGTGATGAGACCGCTTCTGGGGATTTCATACTTGTACAAGGTATTGAAGGGAGGACTGTATCTGTACCCTGCGCTCTGTATTCTTGAAGTCAGATTTAGTTACAGGACAGGTAAAGGTGGGACTTATGTCAAGTCTACCTATCAAGGGTGTTTCTCTGTTGCTTGGCAATGACCTGGCTGGGGGCAATGTAGTTCCCCCTGTTCATCTTACTTCGCAGCCGAGCACTGAAGATGGCGATGAAGACCCATCTCTGTATCCTTCCTGTGCAGTGACTCGAGCTATGGCCAAGAAGGCTCAAGAAGAAGATGATGTGGTGCCGTCCAGCACCTTGAATAGTCATGACTCTGTTCAGCCTACTATGGTTTCTCCGTTTGAGGACTTATCAGACACTTTTATCAGTTCTCTATTCAGCCAGCCAGATGGGTCTGGTGACTCTGATGTGTCTGGAGACTTGTCTCTGTCCAGAAAGCGGTTGATTCAGGAGCAAACTAATGATCCTGAAATTTGTGTACTAAAAAAGAGAGCCCTTCCTGATGAAGAAATAGA
This sequence comes from Gymnothorax javanicus, assembly GCA_029692085.1. Taxonomy (NCBI): domain Eukaryota; kingdom Metazoa; phylum Chordata; class Actinopteri; order Anguilliformes; family Muraenidae; genus Gymnothorax; species Gymnothorax javanicus. The sequence goes on from CM056198.1 coordinate 90,737,144, forward strand.
CGCAGTTCCAGTTGGGTATTATCTCAAGGATGGAGTGTTGATGCGGAAGTGGCGCCCTCCTGATATCCCTGCCAATGCAGATTGGGCAGTGGTCAAGCAAATTGTTGTTCGAAGGTCTACAGGAATGAGATCTTAACAATGGCTCATAGTTTGCCTTTAGGAGGTCATCTTGGTGTTAACAAGACTGTTAACAAGATCATGAAACACTTCTTCTGGCCTGGACTTGGAAAGATGTTTCCAACTTTTGCAAAACCTGTCACACTTGTCAGGTAGTTGGAAAACACCAGTTAGACCCACCTGTAGCTCCATTGCAGCCTATCCCAGCATTTGGGGAGCCCTTCTCCAAGGTCATTGTTGATTGTGTTGGTCCATTACCCAAGACTAGATCTGGAAATCAGTACTTGTTGACAATCATGTGTGCATCTACCAGATTCCCTGAAGCCATACCTCGCAACATCAAGGCAACTGCAATTTCGAAGGCTTTGATAAAGTTCTTCACGTTGTTTGGCCTTCCCAGGAAATTCAGTCAGATCAAGGTAGCAATTTCACTTCTGGATTGTTTCAGCAGGTTGCGTATGAACTAGGTGCGAAGCAGATTCTTTCCAGTGCCTATCATCCAGAGAGTCAGGGTGCCTTAGAGCGGTTTCATTCCCTCTCAAGACAATGATGAGGACTTATTGTTATGACCATGAGAAAGACTGGGATGAAGGGGTTCATTTGCTGTTGTTTGCAGCTAGAGAAGCAGTGCAGGAGTCTACTGGATTCAGTCCATTTGAGCTAGTGTTTGGCCATGAAGTGAGAGGACCTTTGCTATTGTTGAGTGAACAATGGCAAGAGAGAACCATATATCAGTCTGTTAGACTATGTTAGCAAGTTCAAGGAAAGACTGCGTGCAGCTTGTGACCTAGCCAAAGATAACTTGAAATCAAGTCAGGGAAAAATGAAAACTTGGTATGATCATAAGGCTAGAAGCCGTGAGTTTAAACCAGGAGACAAGGTCCTTGTGTTGTTTCCTTGCAGTCAATCCATTGCAGGCTAGATTTCATGGTCTTATGAAATTCTGACAAAACTCAATGATCTCAATTACATTGTGAAGACTCCAGATAGGAGAAAGCCAAAACAGTTGTGTCACATTAACATGCTGAAGCCTTATCATGATAGGAATGCTAGGGTTGCAGCTGTCACTTCAGATCCTCCTATGGCTGAGACTTGTGAAGATGAGGGGAGTTTCAAGATGATGAACCTAGAATTAAAGCTGAAGTTCTTTCATGTAAATTGTCAAATTCTGAAGTGTTGCAAAATCTTGATGTAAAACTCCAGCACTTAGAACCCTCACAGAAAGATCAGTTTGAGAGGTTGATCAAGAAATATAAAGATCTATTTCCTGATGTTCCAAAGAGAGTTTCTATAGCCTCTCATGATGTAGATGTTGGTGATGCCAAACCAATAAAACAGCATCCGTACCGGATGAATCCTGAAAAGAAAAAGATTGCTGAGAAAGAGGTTGAGTACATGTTAGAACATGATATTATCAGACCCTCTAACTCAGATTGGAGTTCACCCTGTGTTCTAGTTCCAAAACCTGATGGAAGCACTAGATTCTGTACAGATTATCGCAAAGTCAATGCTGTAACTAGAACTGATGTGTTTCCAATACCTAGGATTGATGATTGTATCGATAGAGTAGGGCAAGCAAAGTTTCTGACCAAGATTGATTTATTGAAGGGTTATTGGTGTGTGCCACCCATAAATGCTAAAGTCCAAGCCATCATGGACTTTCCAGTTCCTGACAACAAAAAAAGCTTCCTTGGAATGATCGGGTACTACCGCAAGTTCTGCAAGAACTTTGCTGAGATTGCTCTCAGTCTCACCAACCAACTGGAGAAAAAAAGTTCACTTGGGATGAAGCATGCCAAAGAGCCGATCGCCTGAAGTCTCTGCTGTGTCACTTCCCGTGCTCAAATCTCCTGACTTCAACAAACCGTTCTCCATAGCGGTCGATGCTAGCGACCAAGCTTGTGGATCTGTGCTCCTACAGAGAAGTGACTCTGATGACATTGAGCATCCCGTGGCATACTTCTCCAGGAAGTTCAATCGCCACCAAAAGAACTATTCCACAATTGAGAAGGAGCTGTTGGCTCTGGTTCTATCCGTACAACACTTTGAGGTCTATGTTTATATGCAGGGCAAAAGCCAATGATTGTATATACTGACCACAATCCGTTAATGTTTTTGAGTAAGATGAAAAACAAAAATCGGAGATTGTTGAATTGGAGTTTGATTTTACAAGAGTTTGACTTGGAAATTAAGCATGTAAAGGGTGCTGACAATGTAATTGCCGATTGCTTATCCCGTGTTTGAATATGTGTATATATATCACCTGTGTTTATTAGCATATTGTATTATATGTATATGTATATATACAAGTGTCTACTTAACCATTTTTGTATTGAAAAGAAAAATTTTGCCTTTTTAAGTCAAAATTTTTCCCTTTTAGAATGGAGGTGTAATGTGGTAAATAGCCACTAGATGGCAGTATTGACTTTTTTTTTTTTTGAAGCCCAGTCTGAAGCTAGGTTGGGCATGTCCAGGGCATGCCCAGAGGGGAAAGTCCCAGAAATGGGAGGGGGCTGGACAAGAGTATATAAGGAGAAAAATCGAGAGTGTGTAGTAGTAGGAGAAATTGCAAGAAGGATACATTTGACCAGACCTGTCACTCTTTTTCAAGACCTTTTTAGCTTTTTGTGGATTTTTGCCTGTGTTGGAGCATTTTCCTGTCCCAGGACATCACAACAGAGCAGCCCATCTCCATTACAGGGAACTGTAAATATCTTATTTTTTTTTATTTTATCAATCTTGGTCAGTAGGGTAGAGAGTAGATTGGTTCTGTTTGTTTAATTAAATCTGTTGAAGTTTAACAATTTTGTCTGTCATCCCTTGCTGTCCGTGACGCCATAACAAATTGGGGCCATAACACTCCCCACAGTCAATTCTACAGGAATTAAAGTTCGGAAGGGAAATTGGGTCTGTCCCTCTAGCGCCCCCCATACTGCTAGAGGGACTTCCCGTGTCCCTGAAGCTCAGGGCAGCGTGGACGTATATGTCCCGGTTTGTTACAATTATAGCAGATTATATGTCTGCGAACGGGCTTACGAGCCCAGGTCTCATATGAGCCATCAACCTGCATAGGCTCGCCAGGAGTGGAAATCTCGGTGGGCAGAATAAGAGATGTATGCACGCTGTGAGGAGCATTAACCCCATCGTCAGCAAGAGCCAGTGCAGTACGTTTCTCCCTGTTACGTTCGCGGATGCGATTATCAATTCGCACCGCAGAACAAACCAAGGAGTCCAGAGAAACACAAGGCTCCAATGTAGCCAGAGCGTCCTTAACCCTTTCGCAGGCACAGCGACATTTTTGTCGTTTTAACCAACGTGTTTTATAAAGTCTTCTCTCATTGGCCGATTGCGGGAATTCCCTTGTTAGTTACACTCATTACCATTGGCTGTCTCTCAGGTCACCCAGCACTGTATTTTTAGCCGTGAACGAGGCATGGGATTTCCTAAAAACGCTAAATCTGAGACTACCTCCGGGTCAAATTGTGGGACATGTGAACATGGCATTGGCAGTACAAACAGCCGGCATTCTAGCCGTGTTTCTAAACGTAAATACAACGTGGATTAAGTTTTTGCTTTATTGAATGACTCTGACGATGAGTTTGAATATCCAGAGAGCGGGAGTGACTTGGATCCAAACGATTTTAGCGATTCTGGAGAGGATTAAAACATAAAAACATCAGTTATGGGAAACTTATTATGAGATTTGGTGTTATTTTATTGTTATTTTGAATAACAATCATATTTTGGTAAAAACCCAAAATTAATCCGTCCGTGGGGGTATGCATCTGGGCCAAAATTTGCCTGCGAAAGGGTTAACCTCCTCAGCCAAAGCGTGAACAAAAACTGTCATAAGAGGTGCTTCTGGTCAGCATGCCTCTGTCGCCAAGGAGCGAAATGAGATTGAAAACTCCGCAACACTTTCAGAGCCCTGCCTCAGATGCATTAAACGCGTAGCCGCGTCTTGACCACAAACATCCTGATCAAACACTGATACCATTTCTCTAACGAGAGTCTCCACTGTATTCACAACCGGTGAATTAGATCGAATAAGTGGCCCGACCCAAGTGAGTGCTGTGTCGGTCAACAGGGATAAAATAAATGAAACCCGAGACTCTTCATTCACGAACCGTGAAGGCTGCGCTTTAAAAAATATTTCACATTGGGCAATGAAATCTTTACATCTTCCTGCCTCGCTGCCATATCTTGGGGGTAACTGGAGTTTTGGCTCTCGGGGAAGGTGTACGGATTGTGCTTGTGCAATATTCTGTGTGATTTGAATGGACAAGGCTCTAATAATCTCAGTGAGACTTAACAGAACGTTTTCCTGTTTCTGCATGGCATTCGCCTGAAGGCGGACTCTCTCCGCCAACTCTGCCTGCTGATTGTTCAGGCTAGAAAGACCCTTGCCATACCCAGAGAGAACTGCTTGTTGATTAGCCACAACTTTCTCTAACGCAGCCGTTGCTGACGACTCCATGCTGGCTAGAGTGTTCTGTAATGGCTGGTAAAATAGAGAGGCCAGGTGCAGCGGCCAGGGAGAGAATGAGCAGCACAGAAACAATACAAACACAGAGAATCACACAGACCACCAGAAAGTACTCGCGCTCCCAAAGGACGTATAACAGTCCGAAAAAACGGAATCAATGCCAGAGAGAGAAAAAGTAGAAAAGGGAAAGTTCCTAAAGAGGAAGGAACTCCAAAAATAACTGGAAGATATAAAGTCACACAAATACTGACTAGAGATATTTTCGGCTATAGTGCTTAGCTACAAACAGACACTCTAGCAAAGGAGGCATGGCGTACTTCAGGCTCATATAGAGTCCGGGGAAGCGCCGCCCCAGTTCAATCAGCCAGCTGGTTAAAGAATCCGATAGAAAAGGAATTCGATCTCGTCCCGGGACGAGAGCACCAAAGAACAGTCCAAAACACACGCACGCCTCACAAAGCATGACAGCATGAGCATTAAAAGAAATGTTGGCCTTTTTTTTTTTTTTTAAAGATTATTTTTTGGGAATTTTCCCTTTATTCGTTAGTTATACAGTGTAGAGAGACAGAAAAGTTGGGGAGAGGAATGGGGGAAGACATGCAGCAAATGACCCGAGCCAGATTCGAACCCAGGTCGCTGCGGGAAGGACACAGCCTTTATGGTGCGCGCACTTAGACCGATGAGCCACCGGGGCGCGAAATGTTGACCTTTTGAGGTTGAAATGTGTATTCAGTGATTCATTCGTCCACCAAAATCCATTTGAATGGAAATGTTTTTAATTGCTTCTCACAGCAAATATTGGTGTGTGCAATTCATTTAGATCAAGTAATTGTAGAAGATGTAATTAGATTAATTTTATTAATCATGTGACAGCACTAATTTAAGAATTGATTCAATATAAAAGCATGGGGCCATAAACGGATTTTGTGATGGAATGTTCCTATGAGCAGTAAAAACTTTAGCTGCAATACCATCAGTTCAAAGTCATTTTCACATCTTTCAGACAGCTGTGAACAGACAATGTAGCATTGAAGCAAGCCTTGCTTTGTTTATCTGTGTTTATGGATGCATGATTGCTGTAACTCCCATCACAACAATAGTCTTAACACTTCTACTGAATTTATATAAATGATTCTGCTGTGGGATCGGGAGTTGTTACAGGCCTTGTTATAGCTAGTAGTGGCAATACCGGCACTAACGTATACATGAAAAATGCCCGGGTGAGGTACAGTGCTGTGAAAAAGTATTTGCCCCCTTCCTGATTTTTTTTTTTTTTTTTGGCATATTTGTCACGCTTAATTGTTTCAGATCATCAAACAGATTTTAATATTAGGTAAAGATAACCGGATTAAATACAAAATGCAGTTTTTGAATGATTTCATTTATTGAGGGAAATAGTCATCCAAACCTAACTGCCCCCTAAACCTAATAACTGGTTGTGCCACCCTCGGCGACAAGAACTGCAATCAAGAGTTTGCAATAACTGGCAATGAGTCTTTTATATCACTGTGGAGGAATTTTGGCCCACTCTTCTTTGCAGAATTGTTTTAATTCAGCCACAGTGGAGGGTTTTCGAGCATGAACGGCCTGTTTAAAGTCATACCACAGCATCTCAATCGAATTTAAGTCTGGACTTTGACTAGGCCACTCCAAAACCATTTTGTATGTTTTAAAGCCATTCAGAGGTGGACCTGCTGGTGTGTTTCGGATCATTGTCCTGCTGCATAACCCAAGTGCGCTTGAGCTTGAGGTCACAAACTGATGGTCGGACATTCTCCTTCAGGATTTTCTGGTAGAGAGCAGAATTCATGGTTCCATCAATTATGGCAAGTCGTCCAGGTCCTGTAGCAGCAAAGCAGCCCCAGACCATCACACTACCACCACCACGTTTGACTGTTGGTATGATGTTCTTTTTATGAAATGCTGTGTTAGTTTTACGCCAGATGTAACGGGACGCACACCTTCCAAAAGGTTCAACTTTTGTCTCGTCAGTCCACAGAATTTTTTCCCAAAAGTCTTGGGGATCATCAAGATGTTTTTTGGCAAATGTGAGATGAGCCTTTGTGTTCTATTTGGTCAGCAGTGGTTTTCGCCTTGGAAGTCTACCATGGATGCCATTTTTGCCCAGTCTCTTTCTTTTTGTTGAATCATGAATACTGACTGAGGCAAATGAGGCCTGCAGTTCTTCAGATGTTGTTCTAGGTTCTTTTGTGACCCCCTGGATAAGTCGTCAATGCGCTCTTGGAGTAATTTTGGTTAGCCAACCACTCCTGGGAAGATTCACCACTGTTCCAAGTTTTCTGCATTTGTGGATAATGACTCTCACCATGGTTCGCTGGAGTCCCAAAGCCTTAGAAATAGCTTTGTAACCCTTTCCAGAGGAATAGATGTCAATGACTTTGTTTCTCATCTGTTCTTGAATTTCTTTAGACCGTGGCATGATTTGTTGCTTTTTGAGATCTTTTAGCCAACTTCAATTTGTCAGATAGGTTCTATTTAAGCAGTTTCTTAATTCAACAGGTCTGGCAGTGATCAGGCCTGGGTGTGGCTTGTGAAATTGAACTCAAACAAGAAGCCCATGGGCCTTAACGGTCACCTGAGTTGTATAAAAACTGATGTTATTGATGTGAATGAACCAAATATACCCAAAAGTATAATTTTCCTATATAAAGTATAGTAACTTCACCCCCTCCCTAGGGGCAGACAATGAGGCTGGGGGCCATGAAATTAACAATTTTGAAAAAGCACCTGAAGACCCTTCCATCTATGCAGAGTATTGTTTTCCAACATATCTGTGTCTGGAGAAGAAGATTTAGATAATTTCAGCCAATTTGACCACTTTTAGCCCCGCCCCTGAGAGCACCTGGGGGTGGGCACCATATAACTCACAATTTTGGTGCATATTTGACCAAGGAAGGTTCCTGCAAAATTTTATTGAAATTGGATGAGCGGTTTCTGGGAAGAAGTGGAAAATGTATTGACCAGTTTTAGCCCCGCCCCTCAGAGCCCCCGGGGGTGAGCACCATAAAATCACAGGGTGCATATTTGACCAAGGAAGGTTCCTGCAAAATTTACTTGAAATCTGATCAGCGGTTTCTGAGAAAAAGTTGAAAATGTATTGACCAGTTTTAGCCCCGCCCCTCAGAGCCCCTGGGGATGGGCACCATATTATTCACAATTTTGGTGCATATTTGACCAAGGAAGATTCCTGCAAAATTTAATTGAAATCGGATGAGCGGTTTCTGGGAAGAAGTGGAAAATGTATTGACCAGTTTTAGCCCCGCCCCTCAGAGCCCCCGGGGGTGGGCACCATAAAATCACAGGGTACATATTTGACCAAGGAAGGTTCCTGCAAAATTTACTTGAAATCTGATCAGCGGTTTCTGAGAAAAAGTTGAAAATGTATTGACCAGTTTTAGCCCCGCCCCTCAGAGCCCCTGGGGGTGGGCACCATATTATTCACAATTTTGGTGCATATTTGACCAAGGAAGATTCCTGCAAAATTTAATTGAAATGGGATGAGCGATTTCTGAGCAGAAGTCGAAAATGTATTGACCAGTTTTAGCCCCGCCCCTCAGAGCCCCCGGGGGTGGGCACCATATAATTAATAATTTTGGTGCATATTTGAGCAAGGAAGGTTCCTGAAAATTTTATTGAAATCAGAGTAGCGGTTTCTGAGAAAAAGTCGAAAATGTAAATTGTTTACGGAAGCACGACGGACGATGCACGACGGATGACGGACAACGCCGGACAAAAGGCAATTAGAATAGGTCACTTTTAGACTTTGTCTCAGGTGACCTAAAAATGTGGTTAATCACTGTTAATTCATTATTTAACGGGGGGGGGCAATTACTTTTTCACATTGGGCTAGGTAGGTTTGGGTAGCTTTTTTCCCTTCGTAAATGAAATCATCATTTAAAAACTGCATTTTGTGCTTACTCGAGTTATTTTAGTCTAATATTAAAATTTGTTTGATGATCTGAAACTTTTAAGCGCGACACATATGCAGAAAATAAAAAATCAAGAAGGGGCCAAATACTTTTTCACAGCACTGTATGTACTGCATTTCCTGCAAGTTGTAGAATCAATTGATTTTTATTGCCTTTCCAGCGAAATACAAGCAGAAATTTAAAAAAATGCGTGGTATTGTAATCCCAACTGGTGCCACATGGACGCTCTGAGTGTAGCCCCCCTTCCACTCATCTGCGTTGTGAGTTTCCCTCAATGAATGGCAGGAGACATGGGACCAGTTCATTAGTTTATTAGCCTGGCATAAATGACAATATAATGGGATTTCCGTAGCAAAGTGGCATGGATCACGACACGGTATGCGTGGCTCTTATCCTCTGAACTGTGTCATTTTTATGAATTCAATAAAAGTACAATACAAATGTTCAAAGATAATGCATAACATGTACCTGGCATAAATGACAATACGATGGCATTTCCGTAGCAAAGTGGCATGGATCTCGACACGGTATGCTAATATGAGAAGGAGATTAAGTATTAGCAATTCACACGTGCTATTCTAAACTTCAATGAAACATAGCTTTAAATGTGCGAAAGTATTAACAGAAAATACACTGTTTCCACTAAGGAAGCATGTAGAACGCTTCTGGGTAATTAGTGTTGACTTTGAACATTCAGTGTTGGAATTCTAAAATAAGTCTGCAGGAGCAGTTTTTACACGCGACTTACCGTGGCTCTTATCCTCTGAACTGTGAGGAGAGCCACGCAGTTCTACCTTATATCCCCTAGGGGTCAGCACCCTCCCAACAGCACAGCACTTCAAGATAAAAAAATAATACAGAAAATCTTTACTGTTACACGAGCACTTCGGTAATAGCGAACATTGAGCTGTTTTTGATGTGTACGCAATGCTTGACTTGTTCTTTTCAGTGTGTTGAATTGTTTGCGTCAAGCCAAAAAAAAATGCATGAGCTCGGATGTCTCAGACCCCTCATCTCACAACCAGTTTGGGTTGCTGTCTGGAATCACGTGCATGCTGTATGTGGTGCTCTTGAGCTACAATAGTCATTCCTGGCTGTCATAAGCGTGATTGGGGAGTGACAGGGCCTGTTTTCCATTCTCGGACAGACAACCGACTGATTGTTGACCAGTGAAGAGCAAATGGCGCGCCACTTCTCAGCGGCTGAGACCCGCCAGTAACATGCAGATGGCTCTTTTTCTTTATCTTGCGTCATAAGCCGTGCCATTTTCTTGATGCCGTAGCATCATTTGTTTCTTTTTTTTTTTTTTTTCCTGTTGGCTTTTTGTAAACTATTGAACACACCCAAAAGAACTAGTCAAGCATCACTGTACACATAAAAAACAACTCAATCTTCGTTATTACTGAAGTTCTCAGCGAGTCCATGAAGCGGATGTCGGGATTACAATATCACGCGCTTTTCTTTATTTCCACTCTTATCTCACTAGTCAAGCAATGAAAATCGATTGATTCTTCAATTTGCAGCAAAAACAGTGCATACCTCACCCGTGCGTTTTCAATGGCTCGGAGTATACTTATCTGCTGAATATAATGAATACAAAATACAACTCACATTTCACCAATACATATTTTATGCAAAAGAAACTTGCAATTAGAGAAAAAAAGGAACATAAACATATCTCCTATTGCTAGACAAACAACACAGAAAGGAAGGGGGAGCACTTCCTCGTGCATTAATCAATTTAACAAAACAGCCCAAAACAAGTCGGAATTTAGTAGAAAAAGAGTTAAGCCTATACAGACTATGGTTAAGCTATGGCTATTCAACGCCGCCTCAGCCTCTCTTTGGCTAACAGATGCTCACCTTTAGTTTTTTATTATTCGGTCACAATATTGTTTTTTTAACTATTGTACAACTTAACAGAAAATATTGCAAAAAATTCAAGTCATAATGTCTGAACTCCATATGGTAATTTTTTCATTTAATGTTGGTTTTCTGTGAAAGCTGTCTTTCAATTTAACCTCTCTAGGCCCAACGCCCTCTAGCGGTAACGCTGCATTACAGAAGTGCAAGTGAATTTACATAGTAAATTATCATAAATCGATAACCTAATAATACCAATATAAATTTAGCAAAACGCATCAATATCGTCATGCAGAATCCTTTCGAGACATCCATTCTTGATAACCAAGTAGTTTTTTTCCAGTAAAAATATTAAGTTATTGCGTGAATAAAAATATTTCAGTAATGGTGCTCTCTAACCGAAATTCACAGCAACTTATTACCTCACCATGATCCATGGTCTGGTAAACACTCCAATGTCACAGTTATCCACAAAACTTGGCTTCAAAAAATCGTCAAGTAATTGGGATTCAAGAAAAGCCGTTTGAATTTTTTATTCATCGGCTGCTTATTTTTACATGATTTTTCTGAATGTAACCAATGAACTCAATGAAAACTGCATGGTAGATTGACTCGTACCGTTTCCACATGATCAAAGTTTTTTTCCGAATCGTTGTGCATCATTAGTTTAGATTTTTTCACTCGAAGGGTTTCTGAATATGATTGGTGACTTTTGTACGAAACTGTGCTTTAAATAGTGGGTTATCTATACGGCTACATGGTTTGGCCAATCCCTTTCTTCATTTCTGAGCTTGGGCGTCTTCAAGCAATGGTACGCGTCTTAGTCATTCTTTTATTTGCTTGGCAAGAAATTCACGCTTTCTGCAATATATATAGTACACATCTCATTTGTTTGCCTTATTATTTTTCAAAGTCAATCCTGTTGAGTGCAGTGCGCAATTAGTCTGACATCTTTTTGCACTCTCGAGTAGCATTTGCTTTCTGCATGCATATGTACTGCAATTTCGTAGCGTTTTTTCTTTTTCCTTGAATCGTTGACCATCATTGGTTTAGACTTGCTACTGAAAGCGTTTCTCTGTGTGGATTTTTTTTTCAATGCCTGGAGGCGAGGCCAACTCCTTGGTTTGCCAAAGTCTGAGAGCTTTCGTAATGTCTGTGCTTGGGACCGTATTGAATGGTACGTTTTAGTCATTGTTTTATACGATTAGCAAAATAAACGTGTTTGTTGCAATATGTTACACATCTCATTTGATTTTGGGTTCATCTTATTATCTTTCTGAGTCTGGTTGAGTGTGGTGCACTATTCTAGTCTAACATCTTTTTGCTCGATCGTAACGCATCAGCGAGTGCTCTTTCTGCATGCGTTCGTATCGCCATCTTACAGAGTTTCTCATTTTATTTTAGTTTGCTGCATGAGTTGCTGCATGATTATGTACTTTTGTACCGGCTATGGCCATAGCGCTGCGGGTATGCAAATTGGGAAGGGAGAGCCGGGAAGGGATATTAAAATGGTTGCCTTGTTCGTTGCTCAAGCGCCTCCTGTTGGCCAGCTGGGCACTAGTCAGTGAGATTGTAAGCTTGCTCATGTTCGGGTATCCTCCACCATCCTTCTGAACTTGGGAAAGTTTCAACCAATGAGTGTAAAGAGGCGGGGGCTGACAGGCGCGTACTTCGGAGGAGAGCCGCGAACTGTCTCTCTCTCCTGTGCTGGCAACAAGGGGTCGCCTACGAGCAAGACTTGTATATAGTTCTCAAATTGGGCATTCCAGATTCGGGTGGGATTGGAGATGCCAAATTTGTGTTAAAAAAAAAAAGGTGTCTTTGAAAACCAAATTTTACATTTTTCTGTCAAACTTTGACAGGATGCGCTCACTCCTGAACTGTAAGTCTGTAAATGAGATGTGGGAAAGATTTAAGGGGGTTTTACTTGATTCACAATGCAGATTCATTCCAAAGATATCCAAAAGTAAGTTGAAAAAGCAGAATCCTCTGTGGATGACCACAGGTATTCGTAGGAGTTTGAGGGGAAAAAAGGAATCTTTATAAAATGTACATAAAGGACAACAACGAGAATACTAAGGCTGAATACTGTAAAATGAGGGCTGTGGTCAAAAAAGAGCTGAGGAATGCTAGAAGACTGTATGAAAGGCAAATTGCAGAAGGGGCAAAAACTAATCCTACACTAATCCTTCTACTTTCAGTACTGTAGTAGAAAAAAAGGAAAGTCAAATTCAATTCAATTCTATTCAGTTCTTTATTTCGGATTCATCTTGCAGTACAAGAGTTCCATGGTGTCAAAAAAAAGAATAAAATAAGAAAAATATATAAATAAATATACAACAGGAATATTTCCAATGAAAACATTTCATCAACAACTACTCATGTAACCCCACGGCAGCATGTATATACTTGTTTAAACCAGTGTTTCCATAATGGTGAAGTGTATCTAGTGTCGCTAAAAACAGCATTAACTAGACCTATGATTGTCCTGTTACATGATTTATCAAGACGACACATAAATTTAAAAATCAAGTTCCTAATGGCTGCTTGACATGTAGGCACATTAAGAGCGGCACATAGTTGTGAAGCACTGCTATATCTAGGGACTTTCAACAAAGTCCTGAGGCAGTCATTGTAGGCAATACATAACTTTCTCATAGTGTACTGCCTGAAATCACACCACAGCTGACAGGTGTAAAATGAGGAGTAGAATACCCTAAATAGTCTTACTTTGATCTCCACGGTACACATGTTAAATTTACGAACCAATACATTACACTGCCCACACAACTTTCTACATTGCCTGAGAATATCCGTATCATCCTTCAGATCATCCTGGATATAATGCCCCAGATACTTAACTACACAGCTGGTTTCTACACGTGCGTCATTCAAAAACCATTCTGGCACACTAAGATTTTTATCTAATGGACTTCTTACAACCAGCATGTTACTTTTAGCCGAATTGTACTTTATGTCAAATTCCCTACCATACTCTGTACTGATTTTCAGTAGAGACTGCATACCACTACTAGAAGGGCAAAACACTACCAGGTCGTCTGCATACATTAAATGATTTAATAGCATATTGCCACTTACACATCCTATCCTACATGCATTGAGCCTACTCGACAGTTCATCCATGTACACATTAAATAAAACGGGGATAAAAAATACCCCTTGCCTTACCCCATTCCTCACTTGGAAAGGGGCTGAGGTAGCATTACCCCAACGCACTATGATGGCTTGATGGGAATACCAGTAGGCCAACACCCTAACAATGTATCCAGGCAGACCCCTATCTATTAACTTCTTAAAGAGTTTTTCATGATTAACTCAATCGAATGCTTTTGAAGCATCAAGAAAACACATGAATAACGTGGAGTTCATGCTACGGTATTTCAATACTATCTCTTTCAGGGCATAAATACACATGTTAGTCCCATGCTTATTTTTAAAGCCATACTGGTTATCACTCGTTATCAAATAAGTGTCAAGTCTTGCTAACAGTATGTACTCAAAAACCTTAGACAAGACACTTGCCAGAGCAATTGGCCGATAATTATCTTTGCTATTAATACTTCCAGTTTTGTCCTTAATAACCGATACCAAAATCACTGCAATCATGGAGTCTGGCAGAACTCCATGCACTAAAAGCCCAGTAAAACACATTGACAGCACTGGAATTATCTTCCGACTGCCAAATTTCAAATGTTCTGCATACAAATGATCAGCACCACAGGATTTACCATTAGCCAATTTTAGAATAGCATCTTTAATCTCTTCATGGGTAACATTCAGGCAGAGCTCAGAGCTAGCATTTATAGTGACATTGTCAATGTTACTCTGTATACAGTTGAAAAGGCTATGATAGTGTTTTCTCCAAAATTCTGCTATACTTTCATTTCCTACTACTCCTTCCATATTATTAGGAAGTGGAGTATTGCTTTTGTTCATGACTTTAATTTCTTTCCAAAACCCATTCACATCATAATCCAACATTTTCCTTCCCAATGAATCACTTCTCATAACACTTTCATTCCTTTTAATAAAACGCAAAGCATACTTGAACTGAGAATTAGTCCTTTTCTTCATTTCAAAGATAGGTCCTTGTCTCGGTCTACCACACTCCTTCCAAACTAGAAATGCATCCCTTGCAGCATCATGAAACTCAGAGACATAATCATTCCAGCCGGGCCGACCCTTATAAATACAGCTATCAATCCGCATCAATGGCTCTCCGGCCTTTTTAAGAGCCTCCAAAATATCACGGTAAAATTCCTGCAACATGTCCTTATGACTCTCCACAGAACAATTGGCATTTGTACAGACAATAGCTTCCATTGGCAAACGGATGCCCTGTAACAGTTCATCAGAACGCATACAATAACTACTGATATCATCATGTTTTAATATTGACCAATCTAGTTTTGATTTTACATGGTCATTAACTACATACGTTAGCTCAGGCAGTGCACCTATATCAATACACAACTCAAGAGGGATATGGTCTGATGTCGCCAGCTCATAGCAGATGTTTAATTTATTAATCGCTCCATGTGCATCAGCAGATGCCAGGACATGGTCAAGCCATGAGACGGTATGCCATGCCTCGCTGATGTAAGTGAAGCTGTCTCTGGGTAAAATTAGTTCACTTGACAAAAGAAAACCGTATTCATTACAGAATTTTTTAAGATGGTTACCAAATACAGAGCGATCATCAGACACATTGGCATTAAAATCACCAATGACATATACACAAGTGGTGTCAAGATTTTCAGCTATAGAGGCAATAGTAGCAAGACCGTTGAGGAATTCACCTTCATTATCAATGCACTCATATGGTGAATACACATTAATGATAACATACCTTTTGTTACTAAAGCGTAACTCTACACCAACAGCCCAGTCAAGCCCATGAGCCAAATCAGTCACCACATTGTCATAGCATGACTTCCAAAAAACTGCAACTCCACCTGAGACTCTGCCTCAGATAGGACCATCATTACGATCGATTTTCACTGCCCCAACTCCATGGAAATTTGGGTTAACACAATTAAGCTCACTCAAGTCCTGCTTTGTGAGCCATGTTTCCTGGAGGCACACAACATTTGACCTGAGGAAAAGTTTTTCTGTAACAATACGTTGAGATCTATCTATTTCAGACTGTCCGAGCTTCAGTCCCCGGCAATTATAAGAAGATATCAAGAACATTATGTCCCAGTATTGATATCCTCTACACAGGCCAGAGCTGATCCTTTAGTTTTAACCTCATAGAAGCGTCGTACTTTGGCACCAGCAGGCCACATTTCAGGGAGAATTCAAAGAGGAGGTTAAGTACAAAAAGATGGATCGCTGCTATATGATAATAAAGATATTGCTGATACCTTAAATGGTTACTTTGTTGAGAATTTTACCTCGGAGGACATTTTTATTAGGCTAGAGGGCATGTCCAATGCTCAAGATTATTTAGCGGAAATTGAGGTTAGGGATAATGAAGTAATAAACAAGTTGCATAAACTAAAGGCAGATAAGGCGGCGGGTCCTGATGACTTATATCATAGAGTGCTCAGGAAAGTTAGAGAGATCATCTTTGAACCGCTCTCAGCTATCTTCAGACGGTCTTTAGAAACTGAGGAAATTCCAAATGATTGGAAGCAGGGCAATATAATACCAATATATAAGAAAGGGGACTGTACTGGGCCAGGAAATTATAGGCCAGTCAGTTTAACTGGCATTGCATTCAAAATACTGGAATCTATCATAAAAGACGAGCTGGAATTATTTACTGAACATAATAATATCTTGAGGGATAGCCAACATGGTTTCTGTAAGGGAAGGTTATGCCTGAAAAACCTTCTGGAATTCCTTGAAGGGGCCACCAAGACTTATGACCAGACCAGGGCTTATGACATCATATTCCTACATTTTCAGAAAGCATTTGATACAGTACTGCATAAGAGACTAATTTTTAAAATGAGCTCCACTGGAGTTACAGGAGGTATTCTGGAGTAGATTCAAAACGGTTACAGGACAGAACACAAAGAGTGGTGGTCAGTGGAACCTCATCTGAGCCAGGTATGGTGGGGAGTGGCGTCCCTCAGGGATTGGTGTTGGGACCCCTGCTGTTCCTCATCTACATTAATGACCTTGATAGGAATATTGAAAGCAAATTAGTTAAATTTGCAGATGATACTAACTTGGGAGGTTTAGCAAATAGTTTTGAGTCCACTAAACTGATTCAGGATTATTTGGATGGAATCCAGAATTGGGCAGAAATGTGGCAAATGAAATTTAATGTAGCGAAATGTAAAGTTCTTCATGAGGTAATAAAAACAATAGACAGGATAACTTTATGGTAGGTTTAAAACTGGAATGTGCTCCACATGAAAAAGATCTGGGAGTGATTGTTGACTAATCCCTCTCAGGTTTTAGCCATTGTTCTGTAGCAGTTAAAAAGGCCAATCGGATGCTGGGATATACAGCCAAAAGTACTGAGTATAAATCCAAGGAGGTCATACCTCTCTTGTACAACACATTTTTCAGACCACATCTGGAGTATTATGTACAGTTCTGGGGACCACACTTTAATAAAGACATAGAGGCTCTAGAAAAAGTTCAGAGAAGAGCCTCTAAGCTAATTCCAGGTATAAAAGATGAAAGCTATGAGAAAAGGCTGAAGATCCTTCATCTCTTTAATATTAGAAAGAGGAGACTTAGGGTTGGTCTGATTGAGGTCTTTAAATATGTTAAAAGGATTAAACAGTGAATTATGTAGGACTCCTTCTACCAAGTTTTGTTGGTAGAAATCAAGGTCACAAATGGAAGTTGACCAGAGTTAGCTCTGATATTAGGAAATATTTCTTCATCCCGAGAGTAATTTTAATGTGGAATAGCTCGCCTGACCATATTGTTGAGGCAGAAACTTTGGGAATTTTGAAGAGCAGGCTTGACTTAAAGCTAGGTACCATTAAGTCATTGAGTATCTGAAGTGATATATTCACGATAGTGAAAAGAAACTGGCGAGCCTAGTTGGGCTGAACGGCCTGTTCTCGCCACTCATGTTATGAATCAGAGGAGCTTCTTTCATTTTCTTCCGGTCATGTGTTCATTGGTGTAGGTTTGCCTGCAAGTGCGAGATGTGAATAGATGTCATTCTGTCGATTAATCATTTGAATTGAATTGTTTTATAAAGTAGCATTGCATGCAGAAGATTGATGATAAACTGGAAATCTTTTCGATAAACCGCAAAAATATGTATTACTGTATGAAAATCCGCTCTATTTCTATGCGGCGAACTCTGCTCCTATTAGTGTTCTCGTATTTGTGCGCTTGCGGTTTTGTTTGGATGATGAATTGGCTTAGGTTTGGAAAGCCTCTACTCATTGCTGAAAGTGACAGCATTTGCAACGTGCTAAATATAGGTTGATGTTTGAGAAATGGCCAATATCATGTCGGTTTCACCTTTGTTCCTTCTGTGTTTTTTACAACTGAAAGAAGTGGGTTTCACTAGTTACAATATTCTTCAACATGGGGATAGAAGAGCTTGGAGAGGTAGATGTATCATATGAATGGCATCAATATCACACTTTTCAAATGATGTGTCTTGATAGTATTTGCAAAATTGTTGATCATTGTAATAACCTATTTAAAATCAATCACATGGAAACATGTCTGAAGCATTGCCATTTTTGGAATAATGTGGTGGTTTGGAAAATGAACCAAGCCTTTACAGCCTGTGTGATTTTATCCATAGCTGCTGTATCACATCAGGGAACAATTCTACAACTAGAATGCAAGTAGCCATTTTTAATGTAATTTTTTTTTTAACTCTTTGTGTACATACATTGTTGAAACAAAATACAAGAGACTGGACTCTGGTTGAAAGTGACTGTTTTGAGATAAAGATGTATCTCTCTAGTTTTAAAAAAGCTTTAAACCATATTCCTAGCCCTTTTAATGTTTGAGATACAAGCCTTTCTGTTATCATATCCTATCCTTGATAAAAACCAAACGAAAATTGGCTTTTTTCCATCTTTTTGAAAAACTGTTGAAGATTGTGAAGAGTTGGAGATTTCTTCATAATTGTTTTCTAGAATATTTTTAGAACCTTAATTTGCACCAAAGCAGTGTTAGTTCTACCATGTTTGCTTTTGGTCATCGACAAAAAATCTCCAAATTTTGAATGTGAATTTTAATTCTTGATTTTTAGACATTTTGTCCACACAAAATGTGGAAGAAAGTATTAGTAACTAGAATATGATTAAAATTGACACTTAAAACAGAAATAAGCAGTTCTCTGGTTTAAAATAAGCTTTGAACCACATCTCTGGCATTTACAGTTTTTGAGACGCAGGGCTTTTTGTCCCATTTGTCAAAAAAAAGTTAGAAGTTCACCAATTTACCCTGGGAGTGGAACAGGTTTTCAGGTGTTCTGGCAAAACTGTATCTCAACAGGTCTGCCTGATGAATGTGCAGTGATGGACTTCAGATAAAATTACCACCTACATCTAAACATGCATGGGACAAGAGAACTTGCAGTATCAGTAGCTGATACCTGTCAAAAGTAAAAGATGCTCAACTCACCTTACAGCCCTTGGCCTTCTCTGTCCCTCCATGAGGTGGATCATCCTGCAAGTAGATGCAGTGTTCCAGATGGCAGCGGCCATACGGTGAGAGCTGGGTGTACCACAGGTCCTGGTCCATTTGGCATTTGGTGTTGGGATACAGGAAAGCCTTATTTTGCCCTTTCTCTATGTTCATTTTAGGATTGCGTATCCACCGGCGCACCTGCACAGAATAATCATTTTAGCTGTCTGTCAATAATCCATCACCCTGAACATCTCACACTCAAATCTTTTTTTGTTGGTCGTTGTCTGGCGAATAATGGCAGTTTCAGAAGGTGAGGGTTCCTAATGCTTCCTTTCTTGAGAATTTTGAATTAAAACATTGGTTTTTCATCAGTTAATTTGTATATACAGTTATAATGATGCTGACATTCCATTTCCACAGTCTAACTAGCTTACACCACCCTCATTTGCATGCTTATGCTGGAATTACAGATCTGTGAATAAATATTTGTCCCCTTCCTGATTCATTATATTTTTGCTTATTTGTCCGATTTTAATGTGTTACATCATCTGACTAATTTTAATATCCCAGATGACACAATATGCAGCTTTTAAATAATCGTTTCATTTATTGAAGGTACAGAGTTATTCAAAATTTATGTCACCCATGTGAAAAAGTAATTGCCTTCCTAAGCCTTATAACTGGTTTTGCTACCCATGGAGGCAATTACTGCTATCAAACGTTTGCAACAACTGGCAATTAGTCTTTTACATTTCTGTGAGGAAATTTGGCCCTCTCTTCTTTGCAGAATTGTTTAAATTCAGCCACATTGTGACTTTTTAGCAAGAACTGCCCATTAAAAGTCATACCATAGCATCTCAATTCAATAAGTCAGGACATTGATTAGGCCGTTCCAAAGCATTTACTTTGCTTCTTTGAGGCATTAAGTGGTGGCTTATGTACTTTGGATCATGCTGTGGCATTCCTTTGTTCTAATGACACTATATGCAAAACAGAAATGGTTGTTTGGTTAACTTGCTATCTGTCTGTTTTTAAATCAGCAGGTGTCAGCTAATGTTGCTAGCTAGCTACTCAAATCAAATAGCCTCCGCCTAGGGTAGATCTCTCCAATGCCATCAGTGGCTAGCCTACCCTGTCTATTAGTGGTATTTCATGTCACAAAAAAAAAAATGGTATTAATGTAAGACTATGATGATAGGCATGTTTGGTAAATGTCAACTCCATATTTTTCGAGGAGATTGAAAGAGTTGTTCCCTAGAAAAAGACCACAGTGGAAGAGCAATTGGGAAAGCAAGTAGGGTCAAAAAATGAGAGGACAGACTTGATTAATAATAAGAACGGGGACTAACATTTGACTTGTTAACAGATGGCTATGCCTTGAATGGCAGCATCTGGAGCAAAGGGTGTTGCTGCAAGGTGTAGTCTCTGGTTCTGTCTTCCCAGAGGCTGTTGTTGCTGTTGCTGATCTGCAATTTCCATATCTGGGTACCTCAACATCTTCCTCTGGCTGCTAGATGTCTCCATTTGTCATGCATATGTTGTCGAGAATGGCACAACGTGTGACGACCTTAATGGAAATCTGCGGAGCCACTTCCAGCTCTTTCAAAAAATATACCACCACCTCGCCCTCATGATGCTAAAAGTTCTCTCAATTACAGATTATGCTTTGACATGGTTGCAGTTGTATCTCCATTGAATCGCACATCACTCTGGCTCGCAGTACGGAGTCACAATTGCAATGCGTGCTTCTAGGCATTGATAGCCACCATCTTGCAGCAGATTATGCCCTTTAGGTCCAGTATGTGTGAGTGGACCAGGCTGTTTTTTGGTGCACGCTTATCATGTACAGACCACGGGTAACTCTTGAAAATATCTCAAAGTAATCTCAGTGGTGAGACATGGTCATTAATGATTATTATGCCATACTTTGGATGACGGTCGCCACATTAGTCGTAGGTTTTCATGACATATGGCTGTGCTTTAAACAACTGGACCACATAGTAATGTTAAAGGTCCCATATTGTGCTATATTTAGTCATTTAAAATATGTCCAATGGGTCTTTAAAATAATGTTAAGAATTCAGTTACAAAAAAAAAAAAAACCACACACATCCAGGCTTAGAGAGACCTCTTCTCTCACCCTGTCTGTGCCGTCCTGAAACACGAGCTGTTTTGACTGGGCAGGGAGGCTATGCTAATGAGGCGCTGCTCTGATTGGCTGCCTGGCCGCTTCGATTCCAAGGGAGGGTGCAGACCCAAAAAAGCAGCAAACCAAGATGGCAGGTATTTCGGGACAGCTCTCCGCGGTCTCCTTAACTTTAAGACTGTACTTGTTTGATCCCGAATCTGACCACGAACGGGAGGAAGAAAGCAATTGAAGTATTCCAGCAACTTTTACAGCAAGATGTCAATGAGTGGCAAGGTTGAAATTTTAGTATTTTGCTCGTACTGTCTCGCCTTGCATGCATGCGATTGTAGCTGTACTATTATATGGTCATGTTATATACCCACTTAGCTATCCGGGGGAAACTTTGCTAGGAGCTTCTGTTAACCATTTCCACCAAAACGAAACACAATTCCGACACCAAGCTACTAAATGAGTTTGAGGCAAAAACACACAAACTGTGTAAGCGTTGCTTATGTGGAGCTAGTGAATCGATAACTTCTACTGGAAATCCATATCCGACCTCCACTTCTTTTTCGGCTTTTTATCAGCCAGAACAATTTTCAAAGGTGGACGAAATTCCACCATGGCAATGCAGAGAAATCATTTCTTATACCAGACATGTTATAGTGCGTTTTGTGATTGCTTTCACCGTGGTAGGATCAGAGAGCTAATCCACACCACGGCAAAGTACTTGGCTGACCCCTGTCATGGATAAGTAAAACGATCGTTTCACAGCAGCAGTAAACAAACCCAAACACGTACCCTAAGCTCCGCAAAGCCGACGTCTGGTCTAACTGCAGCCTTATCAGCCCAACTTTGCAGACACGCACAACACCTCTCCAGTTAGCTTCAACTGTAGCGGCTACGG
Organism: Gymnothorax javanicus; assembly: GCA_029692085.1. Lineage (NCBI taxonomy): Eukaryota > Metazoa > Chordata > Actinopteri > Anguilliformes > Muraenidae > Gymnothorax > Gymnothorax javanicus. Next base: position 90,759,187 of record CM056198.1, read on the forward strand.
TCAGGTAACGTTATGATGAAACTACCACCTTGATACTAACCAAAGTAACACAAGCATACCAATCTGAATTATTGCATATAAATTAACCAGGAGCATTTTTTAAGTAGCACAGAACGCGAACTAACATACGGTAGTTACCGAGCAGTCATCATAAACACAGAGACAAATGCTACCCTGCAATACAGGTTTTACAGACAGTAAGTTCCACTACTGTGAACAGTTGTACTAAGAATCCAAATTACAAACAAGTATAAAAAGTTAGCTTCAAATGAGGTATATGTTCACACACCTTTGAATGTCTCCTTGGTATTACTCTTGCATGTTTAGGACACTAACATTAGCAACAGCAACTTAGCTACGTTAGCCGCAGTGCTACAGCCACATTCAACAGGCTATCACGTTAGTTAGGCTTATGCAGTAAGGCAACACAAAATGGTAAAACTTACTGCTTCCGCATCTGTGAGTCATAGACAATTGCTACCGATCCAGGCTTTATCTTCAGATATTTTACAAAGCCTGCGTTTGAGGCCAGCTGTTAGTGCTAACCATTGTTAGCGGTCCTGCTAGCCACCCGTAACACGTTAGCTTCACTTACATTATTTGCTGTTATATTATTACTTACAGCTTGTGGCTGTGATCGATGCAACTGCTCCAGGTTTGAGAAGCAGCTGAGACACATATCCAGCGTCGAATTATCCTTTATTGACAAAGATGTCTTCGGTGAAATGCTCAGCACAAACAGCTAACGTTCCCTTTGAGTGTGGCTGTTTGCCGCCAGCAAACAAAAAAGCTACCCACTGATTTCTGGTGGCATCGCCTTTTGGAAGAGAAAACAGGTGTGCTTTTTTTTCACATCCAAAAAAACACGTATGAACAGCTTTGGGAGACATACTGATAAATCTACACGTTAAATGATTTGGGCTTATTTGTGTCTGATAGAATAAATTCCGGGGTGGGCAGGTCTAGCTCCATGATTGGCTCTGGCCAGGTCTGTCCTGATTGGACGCAACAACCTGACATCAGGTTTTGCACAGATCTCGTGAAGATCTCAGGACGAGCTGTTCAGAGAGGAAATCACATTCAGGAAATCACGTTCTTGGATTACGGCAAAACCCCGGTATCTTATGTTTAGAAACTTTGCAGAGCTTGAGTATGGACATCCAACATTATTACATTATTTGTATGTATTAAAAGAAGGATCAGCATAATAGGGGACCTTTAACACTACGTGGCACCATGCTGCTTGTATCCACTCGGTGTCTCACACCATCTGCCATAAAGCCCCTTTGCAATGACTAATGTCATTACGTTATCCCTGGCAGATAACACTTTAGTTAAGGTTCTGGTAAATTGAGGTAATGGATGAAAATACTACATTTCATATACTTGCCTGCAGTCGCGTTGCTGAAAATGTTTGCTAGAGGAGGCTCAGTAGCCTTAAATCTGGTCAGGTGGACGTTGTACCGACAAATATTCACCATCTGAGACCATGAAGAGAGTTCAATGCAAATAGATCAGCCACACCATCAAGTATTTGAATTTTTGTGATTATGCAGGCTGTGCTCTATGAACTCATTATCTGTATGGCCATTCCACATTGGCGTGTTTCTTTGCAATTTTGGCCAATATTGTTTTTGCATGATTGTACGCATTCTAATACCTTACCCAGTGTACTGCTGCTTTTTCTGCATTATGCCTTGCATGCAGGACCATAAAGACTTTGCCAGTAGCAAGCTCATGCCCACAAGCTGTCACCTGTTGTTAACTTGCACTAAGCACACTGCCTAGCATTCGACTCATTTCATATAATTTGCTTGTATCTAGCATGTATCCACAAGTTGTGGCTTATCTCATGCGCTCCCAGAGTTGCAATCACCCCACTTCAATCCAATAATGCCCAGCACGCTCATCATCATGCAGTGGGCTAATTTGAATTCCAAGCGGCTTTTTTTAGATCACATCGCTGACAGACCGTGCTCTGATAGGCCAAAAGTCGATTCTATTCCATTCAGGGTCGTTTGCCAATCCAGTCCATAGTAGCCTGGATTTTGCTATCTGAAAATATTTAGCTTGAAATTTACACCCGAATTTGACCACTCGAATTTGATGAATGTGGAATCTGAATTTTTTCACCGTGAATTTTCCAGTCTGAATTTGACCTATTGAATTGAAATTTTTTTAAAATACTTAAGCTTAAATTTTTGGATCTTAATTTGACAGCACTGAAAAAGAAAAATTAAATTTCAGCTTTTGAAATGGCATGTCAAGCAATTTATATTTTAATTTCAAAAAGGTCAGTTCAGAGCAAATAAATTCAGATAGATAGTTTTAAGAGTAAAATATTTCAATGCCATGAATTCAGAGGTGTTTACAGTTGTATGCAAAAGTTTGGGCACCCCAGATCAAAATTTCTGTTACTGTGAATAGCTAAGCGAGTGAAAGATAACTGCTTTCCAAAAGGTATAAAGTTAAACAGGACATATTTCCTTTATATTTTTAGCAAGATTTCCTTTTAATTTCCATCCTTTTACAGTTTCAAAATGGCAAGAAAGGAAAACGGTCCGAAGCAAAAGTTTGGGCACCCTGCATAATCAGTTCTTAGTAACACTCTAATGGGCAAGTATCACAGCTTGTAAACACTTTTTGGTGCCAGCTAAGAGTTTTTAAATTCTGGTTTTGGGGATTTTGCCCATTATTCTTTGCCAAAGGCTTTTAGTTCTATGAGATTATTTGGCTGCCTTGCATGCATTGCTCTTTTGAGGTCCATCCACAGATTTTCGATGATGTTGAGGTAGGAGACCTTGAGGGCAATGATGAAACCTTCAGCTTGCACCTCTTGAGGTAGTCAGTTGTGCATTTTGAGGTGTGTTTAGGATCATTATCCTGTTGTGGAAGCCATCCTTTTTTCATCCTCAGCTTTTTTACAGATGGTGTGATGTTTGCTTCCAGAATTTGCTGAAATTTAATTGAATCCATTCTTCCTTCTAACAGTGACATGTTCCCTGTGCCACTGGCTGCAACACACGCAAGATCAATCCAACCACATGCTTGACAGTTGGAGAGGTGTTCTTTTCATGAAATTCCGTGTCCTTTTTTCTCCAAACATACCTCTGCTCATTGCAGCCAATGAGTTCTATTTTAACTTCATGAGTCCACAGGACTTGTTTCCTAAATGCATCAGTCTTGTACAGATGTTCCTTGGCAATCTTCTGATGCTGAATTCTATAGTGAGGATGCAGGAAAGATTTCCTTCTCATGACTCCTCCATGAAGGTCATATTTGAGCAAGTGTCGCTGAACAGTAGGGCAGTGCAACATGACTCCACAGAGTGCTAAATCTTGCTGAAGGTCTTTTGTTGTCAAAAGGCTGTATTGATATACCTTTCTAGCAATCCAATGAGCAGTTTTCTGGGGATGTTTTCTTGGTCTTCCAGACCTCAACTTGACCTCCACTGTTTCTGTTGACTGCCATTTCTTAATCCCTTAAACCCAAACGCCCCCAGTGCCGGGGGTGGTCGTTACACATAATAAATAGAGCATGTAGGGAGGTTAGAGAGTGTTATACATAGGGAAATGCAGACTGTCCTGATGGAAGCTGACAGCGTTACATGCACTATTGATGATATATTTTTAAAGCAACAAAACGTAGGGGGGGGGCTTGGAGCAGCAGGCACATGGGAAATCGAAGGATAAGAGCATTCGTAATAACCTGAAATGTTTTTATTTAAATGCAAGTGTAGCACTCTGTGAGAACGAGAACATAAATGTGCAGGAAATTCCTGAAATTGAACATTCCTTGCCCTGTGAAGATATCTGGGTCAGGCTCATTGGCAGACACGAGACAGGTTTAAACATAGGAGTATGCTATCGACCGCCAGCTTTGGACAGTACTGTCAATGAAATGCTCTTTAAGAGGATTAGGCAAGCTTGAAGAGGAGGAGGGACTATTATTATTGGAGACTTCTATTATCCTGGTATCAACTGGAGAATGGTAAAAGGACAGGGTAAAGGGGAGGAAGAATTTGTAGATGTTATACATGACAATTTTTTGGTGCAGTATGTTAATAAACCTTCAAGTGAGAAGGCAATTTTAGATTTAGTGCTCTGTAATGACCCTGACAGAATTAGCAATGTTGAGGCACTGGAGCCACTTGGGACTAGTGATCACTCTACTGTTAATTTTGATGTTTCCTAGGAGCTTAAAAAGGTGTCTTCTAAAACCAAAATTTTCAATTTTAGGCGAGCAAACTTTAACAGGATGCGCTCATATTTAAGCAAAATAAAATGGGAGACACTCCTGGACTGTGAATCTGTCAATGAGATATGGGAAAGATTTAAGGGGGTTTTAGTTGATTCACAGTGTAAATTCATTCCAAAGGTGACCAAAAGTAAGCCGAAAAAACAGAATCCTCAGTGGATGACCATGGCTATTCGTAGGAGTTTGAGAGAAAAGAGGAATCTTTATAAGATGTACATAAAGGATAACAATGAGAATACTAAGGCTGAATACTGTAAAATGCGGGCTGTGGTCAAAAAAAGAGCTGAGGAATGCTAGAATGCTGTATGAAAGACAAATTGCAGAGGGGGCAAAAACTAATCCTAAGCGCTTCTTTCAGTACTGTAGCAGAAAAAGGAAAGTCAAACAGGAGGTTAAGTGCAGAAAGAATAAATATGGATCGCTGCTATATGATAACAAGGATATTGCAGATACCTTAAACATTTACTTTGTTGAGAATTTTACCTCGGAGCGGGTTTTTATTCGGCCAGAGGGCATGTCCAATGCTCAAGATTATTTAGCGGAAATTGAGGTTAGGGATAATGAAGTATTAGACAAGTTGCATAAACTAAAGGTGGATAAGGCAGCGGGTCCTGATGGCTTATATCCTAGAGTGCTCAGGGAAGTTAGCGAGAACATTTTTAAACCGCTCTCAGCTATCTTCAGACGGTCTTTAGAAACTGGAGAAATAACAAATTATTGGAAGCAGGGCAGTATAATACCAATGTATAAGAAAGGGGATCGTACTGAGCCAGGAAATTACAGGCCGGTCAGTTTAACTGGCATTGCATGCAAAATACTGGAATCTATCATAAAATACGAGCTGGAATTATTTCTTGAAGGTAATAATATCTTGAGGGATAGCCAACATGGTTTCCGTGAGGGAAAGTCATGCCTGACAAACCTTCTGGAATTTTTTGAAGAGGCCCCCAAGACTTATGATCAGAGCAGGGCTTATGACATCATATACTTGGATTTTCAGAAAGCATTTGATACAGTACTGCATAAGAGACTAATTTTTTAAATGAGCTCCACTGGAGTTACAGGAGGTATTTTGGAGTAGATTCAAAACTGGTTACAGGACAGAACACAAAGAGTGGTGGTCAGTGGAACCTCATCTGAGCCAGGTATGGTGGGGAGTGGCGTCCCTCAGGGATCGGTGTTGGGACCCCTGCTGTTCCTCATCTACTTTAATGACCTTGATAGGAGTATTGAGAGTTCACTAAAGTGATTCAGGATGATTTGGATAGAATCCAGAATTGGACAGAAATGTGGCAAATGAAATTTAATGTGGTGAAATGTAAAGTTGTACATGTAAGTAGTAAAAACATTTGGCAGGATTACTTTGTGGGAGGTTAAAAACTGGAATGTGCTCACATGAAAAACATCTGAGAGTGATTTTTGACCAAACCCTCACAGGTTCTAGCCATTGTGCTGTAGCAGTTAAAAAAGCTAATCGAATGCTGGGATACATTGCCAAAAGTATTGAGTACAAATCCAAGGAGGTCATACTTCTCTTGTACAATACATTCGTCAGACCACATCTGGAGTATTGTGTACAGTTCTGGGGTCCATACTTTAAGAAAGATATAGAGGATCTAGAAAAAGTTCAGAGAAGAGCCACTAAGCTAATTCCAGGTAATAATAATAATAATAAATCAAATCTGTATAGCGCTTTTCTAAAAACTCAGATGCTTTACATAGGAGCAAATAAGCATAAAACAGAGAGACAAGTAAACATGTGAACAGGACAGATAACTAATAAGGTATAAAAGATGAAAGCTATGAGAGGAAGCTGAAGATACTTGATCTTTTTAGTCTTTAGAAAAGGAGACTTAGGGGTGATCTGATTGAGATCTTTAAAGGAGACGTATGCTGATCCATGCTTTTTGACATTCTGAGAATGCTATAAGCTTCCACCTCCATGCCGAATGTCGAAAAAGTTGTCAAAAATGACACATAGTGGTTCTGTCGTAATTCTCAAATGAGAATTCACGTGATTCCCTGCCTCTCCGAACGCCTCATAACGCGAACTTCGCGAGATCTGTCAAAATTCTTTCGTCATGATTTCAAGCCAATCAGGAGAATGTATAAAACCTATGCTGAATCAGGAAGAATCCACTCTAAACACGTCCACGACGCCCGCCTCCAAACTGCCGAGAAGCACACGAGAAGCAGACCGAGTCAGCGTCTCTACCCAGACAGCTGTGATCAAGACCTCCATAGGCACACAGTTTACACCGTCAGGATGCACCAGCAGATCCATAGCGACCCAGTTGGCTTTTGGAACATTGAAACAACGTGCAAAATAAAGGTATGTCTGGAAAATTGTAACTTACTCACATGTATCTATTTGCTAAATCCAAAATTGTTGTTGGCTACTACACTTGATCAGAGGTGTATAATAAGTACATGTACTTCGTAACAGTTCTTATGTATTTTTTTTTTTTGAGGATTTGTACTTTACTTGAGTTTTTTTTTTTTTTACCGGGAATTTTACTTTTACTCTACTATATTTAAAAGATAAAAAGTATACTTCTACTTCGTTACTTTGACACTGGCCACTTCATCACACGTTACAAATTAAAATATGAATGTAATTCATCATTTAAGGATTATCTGGATTTGGCGTGTTCGAGAAGAACAATGGTGCTCGGCAGGGTATCTTTGTGCAGATGTGTCCGCCAGCGGACATGGAGCTGCAAATTTATGCACGCAGTTACAATATTCTATCACTAGATGGCACACCAGGATCAGTTATTGAATATTCACAAGCAAGCCGAGCTGGAACACGTTCGGTGTAGAATATGGATGAGTTCACTCCAATCCCTGTTTTTCAGGAGTTGCCTGAATAAAACTCCTCAGGGGGGTGCATGATACTTCCCGTTTACCACTGTGGGCGAATGAATAATGCAGCTTCAAGGATAATTCCAGGATAACTGTGTTTTTCATCATTGGTTGTTGCCCTAAATCTTACCCAGATACGATAGTGCTATTATCTGATTGGCTGTTGTGTAGCCCCTTTCCTTTTTTTAATTGGCTGGCAGGTGGCGAGCTGCCACCGAGAACTCCAGGGGAGACGTGTTTTATGATGCATTCATGTGATGTCGGAAGATCGGAGTTCCCAAGTCGGCAAGTCATTCATCCAACTTCATTGTGTTCATATGCTTTGAAGTCGTAATGTGGGAAAAACATGGATGCTGCAAAGAAGCTGAGTTATATTTTAATGCTCAGAGCATTTAAAGAAAACACTGACAGCTGTTTCCATTTTTTCGTTTTTTATACCATATTACACATTATATGTGAGCAAAAAATTAATATGCAATACATGAATAAATAAAAAGTTTCTTACCATTAACTACACACTGGTTTTCATCCGCATTTTTTCTGTGATTGTGACGTCAATATAAAATCAAGTCGGCAAGTCGTGTACCAAAATTATCGCCAAGATGCCGAGTTGTTTTTCCAACATGAGGGGGCATTCATGTGAATTTTCCCAGTCGTAAAGTTGTTTTTCCGAATATCCCGACACCACATGAATGCAGCATGATTCCTGCTCTTTTCCACAGTTATACTGGTGTTGCTGGCATATGGGCTTACTTTTGGAAATTGTTTTTGTTTTAATAATTTTTTTGTGTGAGAAATACTGTGTGTGGCCTAAGTGCATGACATCCGACTGAAATGAGTGATAATCACGTTCATTGCGTGAGACTTGAGAGCCCTAGTATGGAGTATACTGTGTATACTAAAAGAGCACGTGGAGCCGGGTGGGGGCAGGCCTTGGAAACCTAGGTCTGCCCCTTCTGCCTCTGGTTCCACCCATGGAAGGCTCCGCTAAACCGACCAATCATGGCAGAGTGTAGTCCAAAAGCGACTGTTTTCAGGAAGTGGCTGCAAGGCTGTTAAAATGGGTATTTTTCTGGGTGCAGCTCCGAGAAAGGTAGGGAGTTTTTCGAGCTGAAAGTCGTGCTAAACTACTCAGTAGGTGTTCAGAACTGACAAAATGGGAACATTAGCATAGAGAAAATGGCAAAATAGGTCTCCTTTAAATATGTTAAAGGGATTAACAAAGTGAATTATGTTGGATTCCTTCAGCCAAGTTTTGTTAGTAGAACTAGGGGTCACAAATGGAAGTTAACCAAGGGTAAATTTAACACTGATATTAGGAAATATTGTTTCACCCAAAGAGTAATTTCGATGTGGAATAGCTTGCCTGGCCATATTGTTGAGGCAGAAACCTTGGGAATTTTCAAGAGCAGGCTTGACTTAAAGCTAGATACCATTGAGTCTTTGAGTATCTGGAGTGATATATTCACAACAGAAAAAAAAAAAAAAAAAAAACTGGCGAGCCTAGTTGGGCTGAATGGCCTGTTCTCGCCACTCATGTTATGTTATGTTTCCTAATCGCAACATCGTCATGCAGCTTATCCACTTTACGCGAAGAAACTTGGCAGAAAGCTCATGTTGACCATTTTTACCTCAACCGAACACAATTCAAGCACCAAGCAAGTAAATAACCATGTAGCAAAACATAAGATAAAATCATATCAGCGCTGAGTCGCTAGCATTTCCACTGACTTTGTGCTATGCACACAAACGATACCTCAAATGAAAGAGGAAAGTCCACAGAATCCAACGATATGAGCCTTCTCATTTTAAACCGACACCACACTCAAAGAACAGCATGCATACACTTCACAGTCTACAGAGATGAGCAAAAAAAAATTCTAACCTTTGATATTTTGTAATAAAAAACTGTTTGAGGGTGGGGCGCCCCGGTGGCTCATCGGTCTAAGCGCGCGTACCACAAAGGCTGTGTCCTTCCCGCGGCGACCTGGGCTCGAATCCGGCTCGGGTCATTTGCTGCATGTCTTCCCCCATTCTTCTCCCCAACTTTCCTGTCTCTCTACACTGTATAACTATCGAATAAAGGAAAAATTCCCCAAAAAATAATCTTAAAAAAAAAAACTGTTTGAGGGTAAATCTGCGCTTGCTGTTAGCGCAATGTGTCCGTGTTATAACGAAACTAGATCTTCCAGTCTCCAAGCATGTTTTTTTCCGGAGCATCGCTTCAAAGATCTCAGCTCCTTAGTATTCAGCTTGCCTGCAATGTATTTTCCTCTCTGTGATCGGCTTGTGATGCTATCAGTAAGACTTTGCCGGTAGCCATTTGATTCTGAGCCATTTGATGCTCGTTCTGATGTTTCCAACGAGCTCTAATCCACCTTAATCGCACAAACCTAGCCTGAGCTAGAGCCTTGCATTCCCAGTGCGTCAAACAAAGTCAATGGGCCATTCGCATGTACTTGAATAGCGTGACAATATAAATGCTTAATTTTATTTGCGGTATTTTCCGTATAATTATCCGCTAAATGTTCAACAGTCATTTTCAAAGTCGTTTTCTGACAAAATCTTTCTGCCATTTCGCGTGAATACAGTACAGTACATGTTTTCATGAGTCATTCTTTATATTGGCAATTTGACCCCTAATTCACAGTCAGCTCATGTAGCTCCATGGTTAGAATTAAGTGCTGCAAGCTAGACTACCTTGGTTCAGTTCCCAGGCTTGGCAAGTACTTGCTGAGGCAATCATGGAATTTTACTTGTATAGAGAATTGCTGGGGTTTTTGTTCTTTTTTACTTTTTCTATTTTTTTTACCATTTTTTACATTACCTTTATATTTATAATTTTATTTATTTGCTTTTTATAATAAATCTGCTCCAGTGGAGTCGAACTTCATTATCCTTGAGTGGGAAATTGTATAGGCTACAGGACTGGCAGAAATAATAATAAAAAAAAATAAAATTTTAAATTCTAAAAATTTAAAAAGTGGTTGTATTTGGATGGAATGTATGCCTGCAGTGACATAAGTGAAATTAAATGAGTTTTACAGTTTGGTATCTGAGAAATATGAAACGGCACACAGTGTCAGCTTGGAGAGGCCATTTAGACATTCCCGAAGTAAAACCTCTCTAATTTTCCACTGATTTACTTGGTTAGAATAAACTTCGGCACAGATAATGGTGAGATTCTGTGCTGTAATTTTTTAGGGGTTTCAGACTGCAACTGAATAATTTTACGACAGATACAAGTAAAAATTTGTTGGTGCAAAAAAGATGTTTCATTTATGCAGTGTTCCATCTTCATTTACTCTGACTCAGCAACATATACACTGATTTTTGCACCATGACAAAAATCCCCAAGGTGTTTCCTTTATTATGATGCCATGATTTTTCAAATCGACCAATTTGTTGCAGAAATATAGTCATTTCATTTTGGGCATGTCATTTTCAAGCCAAAGGCTCAGGGCTTAAGGGGTTCATTATATTATGAACTGAGGAAATTTCAACCTAGAAACATTTTGCTATGATCTTATAGCCTTCTCCTGCTTTGTGGGCATTGATTATTTTCATTTTCAGAGAGCTACATAGCAGCTTAGAGGACCCTATGGCTTCTAATTGTTGGGCTAAGGTTTGAGGAGTCTGGATTTTTATAAACTTTGAAATTTGCATCACCTGCCCTTTTCTAATGATGATTGTGAACAAGCCAAAGCCCTAACAAGCTAAATACGGTCTGAGACCATAGTCAAAGTTACCCGAGAGCTCAAATCTTTTGGGCTGCCCAAACTTCTGCACGGTGCTCATTTCCTTTTTTCACTCTAGAATTGTAAAAAACAAAAGTAATACACTAATACTGCTTAAAATGTCAAAAAAGTGTTTTATCTTTAAATTTATGCCATTCAGAGATCAGTTCATCTTCTACTTGCTTAACTATTCTCAGTAACAGAAATTTTGATCAGGGGTGCCCAAACTTTTGCAGAAAACTGTATATGTAATGCCCCTCCCCTTAGGCATTCCTATGCCTGGCTACCTGCCCTTAGTTCATTAATCAATTATCCTAAATTGCTTTCACAGTAATGGTTGTCACCTGTTTCTATTTAGTTAATTGTGTTCCCTTTCTATTTAAAGCTTAGTTTCCCCCTTCACAGGCAGGTAGCCACAGTCAGTTTCCCCTTTTTGTTTTGTGCACTCCCTTTCCATTATCCTAAAGTTTTGTATTTGTTTTGTCATATTCACCATTATTATTTCATAAAATCCACGTCCCTGCACATGGGTCCTCATCCATTCCTTGCCCTGGCACCCTATTACTATCTCTGGGTGCCAGGGCGAGATATTATATTTCAACATTAAGAACTCAATGGCTGTTATTACTCAAATATTTATGTCACTTATTTACTTCCATAAAGAGGAGAAATATTTATAATTGACAAGAAAAATTCTTTTTATTAAAGACAGAGGACAGCCTTCCTGAGGAACACAACTGACGTTTCCTGTCTCTTTTTGTCTTAAAGCAGGAAATATTCTTTGTTATTTGGTGTATTCACGCGGAGGCCAGTAAAACATGCTGTACTGCTTAACCCTGAATATTAAAGTGCAAACTAACGCCAGACCATTCTAGTGAGTTTGCTATTTTTGGAAACCAGAAAAGGGTAAAAACATGCCAGTTACAACCAATATAATTGATAATGTGTGAGTTAGATTGTGTAGGTGTGCAAGCGATCGAACATTGACAATGGTTAATAGTATTATCAGTGCTGAGGAGGTGGGGAAGGGCCCCGAATCAAATCCTGCTTAGGGCCCCCTAGAGGCATAGGCCGGCCCTGGTTTTGTACAGTATGTAGCAATTTCCTGCATCAAGTCTCTGTTATTGTGTCTGGTCAGGTGTTTCTCAGTCTACATTCAACATTTCTGCTTACTTCACTGCTTTCAGGGAAGAAGGTGATCAATGCTTGCACAAACTCGAAGGAAATGCAACATGCTGGCTGCATCACATTGTACACCCCACTCTTAAATTGGCCTGACGGGGCGAACAATATTGCACCATTGACCCCAAAACCAGAGACAAAACACCTTTAAAGTAGCCAAGTCTATGGGATTTATTCACAAAAAAATAGACAAACATCCAATTAACTAAATCAAAATCAGCAAAGAAACCCCAAAGTCAAAACAGAACACAAATCTCATGATGAGAGGCAGCAAGCACCACAGTCCCCACACCAGAAAGCCTCTCTCCTCCAAGGCTGGTACCAGAGCATTTATGCCCCTCATTCTCAGACCAGGTGCAGCTTGTTGAGCAATTTGATGGAGCAGCTGGGCGGAGCTAGAGGACAGGAGTGGAAAAGGGACAAAAAGTACAGAGACCACATACAGCCGTAACAACATAATTCCATTCTATTCATACGCTTATTATATCCCCGAAATACGAGTTTCGGGGATATCATGGTTTCGCCCCACCCGCCGCTGCTGCGTCCACAGATTTTAGCCGTTAGCGCGATAACTCACAAAATACTTTACATTGGCTTCTCATTTTTAGCATATTGGTAGATATGGTAGAGAGGATGAACTGATTAGATTTTGGGCAAGTATGCACTCCTATGTTTGCCACCAGGTGGCATTATATATTGAAAAAATCAGTTTTTTAGCCATATCTCTGGAACAATTACTTACACAGACCTCAAATTTGCCTCATATTGTAGGTCTAGTAAAGGGGAGTCTAATAAAGGGGGCTTAGAGGATTGGGGAATTTCGGGGATATACCCCTTGCTGTCGGCCGCCGACAGCGTAGGCTTAGTTTTATTTTGAGGTGACTCTGCTTGTCTGCTGTCTTTGGGAATGCAAGCTTGGGGGTTTGTGATCTCAGGAGCTTTCTATGTCATGCTTGATCAGGTTGTTCCAGAGCATCACTCAAGCAGAGTCACTGCCAAACTCAAATGCATATTGTTCTGTGATAAATAGTTGAATCTGACGCAAGTGCTCTGACTGAAATATGAGTTAACTAAATGTGAGTCAACTCAACTTGAAGATAAGCTTTGTTGGAACTCACAATTAGTTAAGACAATGGATAACGGTAAATTTGAACATTGGACTTAATTTTGATCAAGGTCATTGATCTGAATTCCCAAATTTACACTATATCTAAAAAACTACTGAAGATAGCCAATTGGTTATTATTAAACACATATAGGAAATCATAAACAGGGCACCACTGCAAATGAGACTGATGTCGGTATGAATCTCCCTGTATAAATGAAGGTTAAATAAATGGAGATTAAAATGACACCACAACCGATGAGATTTAAGAAGGCTGTATCTTAAAAAAACTACAGTATATAGCCACTTGATTACAATTAGTCACATATAGGAACTTGTACATGGCCAGTGAACTTATATCATGACCTTTGACCCCGGGTGACCTTGAACCCAAGAGCACATATACCTGAGAAGTGGCTCAACTCATTGAACAGCTGAACTATGTGTGGTGGTTTGGGTTTGCTGTGCCTGGCACTGCTTGTTGTGATTATTCCTGGAGCACAAACTGTGTATTGAATGTTCATAAGGTGGAGTACCCCTAGAACTATTCAAAAGATGGGAGTTCTTAAGTGTGAAATGATGGCATAGAAGTTATTTGAATCCTGTCCCCTCTGAAAACCTGATCATCTACCAGCCTGGGATATGTGGCCACAGAAGCTATTAGGGATCATAACATATATTGATTATGTAAAATTTGTCAAACCACCTAACAGCAACATAAAGCCCTACATACTCTAATGAACGTGACTACAGGAGGGAAACGTTGCAAGGCGAATAACAAAATATTCACAATAAATTCCTGTGTTTTCACTAAACAATAAAAATCTAATTTTTTATTATCAATATAAATACATAATATTACTTTTGCTAATATGAGGGGAGGTCCCTTTCAATATTCCGCATGAATTTTTTTTCTCTCATTCGTGAGCCCTCCAGAAAGAAAAAATAATGAATTACAAAGCAGACCCATGTCTGAAAATTCCCTCTCTGTGCAACTGTTGTCCCAATAAATCTTTCTCACGGGTCTGGTAAGAGTTATAGCCATTCATTTCAACAGGAGACAGTTTGCTTTTACATGGTGTATGCTGTTCTTGATGTGTTGTAATCAACTGTGTAAAGAGACCTTACTTTGTGCGTTTTATTCAAACCCATTACTGCACAAAGGAAAATAGAATTCAGAAGCGATGCCCTTATCTATTTGCTATTTTGCCATAAAGTTTGCAATTCTGTAGTTAAGTTTCCTGTTTTTACGGAGTATCAACTCTTGCTTCACGACATAAAGCCCAGGTAAGATGCATACATCTGAGGCAAATGGTATATTGTTCTGCTACTAAACTAAAATAATTTTTGGTATGTCATATAGCAAGTTAGATCATGCTGGCTTTTGTGTTTTGTCCCTTGTGATCAAATCCTCAATTACAGGCCTAGAATGTCCCGTCTACACAAAACCTCACCTCCATTTTCATCATATTGCTTTTGCTCCACAGGCGGCTGCTTTAGTTGACGAGTCAAGCATATGCCAAGCTTACTGTGATGATGACAGTAAAAATATCCAGCAGCAGTGAAAGCACCAGAATTCAACAATATGATTTAACATGGGATGGGGGTGGATGGTGGGGCTTAGAAGTTAGGGGATCTCTTAGGGTGGGAGATCGCTGGGTTTTTGGTCTCATTTCCCCCTCTCCTCATTTATTGGTGTTTTTATCCAATCCTAACCCCAGCATAAAGAACGGGCACTGAGGGCTTCCATATTCCAGTCCTTAGAGGACCTGAGCTATTGCATCTAATGTGGGACAACTTGCTTATGCACAGATACACACATACAAACAAAGATCTGCTCACACATACGCTTACCCACACACGCAGCATGGAAGGCATGCACATGTATAAACTCACACAGATGCACATTTTCTAATGCATGCATTCAGGAAGCCAAAAATTCCAACTCAGCTGACCTTCCTCTTGACGAACTGAAATGCCGAACACCTCTTGAAGAACCCATTCTTATCAGTGCTCCTGCTGCTGTTTACCATCTTCATTGCGGCGCCGGCTGGGGAGCTAGGATGCTCCGGGGAGCCCAGCGTTGCTGTTGCCAATGCTGTCAGCGCTGGGCAAGGGGTAGAGAGCCAGTCGTTCTGTTGACACTGGCCCCCTCGCCCCTTAGTTACTGTGGACAGAATGTGGCGGGAGGGGGAGGGGGTAATTGGAAAGGGGGTCTCCGTGATGTCCCTGCAGTTGCTGCCTCACTGTCGGTCCCTGTTATTGCTGCTTCCCTCTGACATGGATGCAGTTGCCAAGCGCTGAGAGTCAGGTTGCTAATCGATGCTGCAGGATGCTAAGGCTGTATTGCTGATGATCCCGGGCTCAGATTATGTCAGCGGGGTAAGGAGCTTGCAGTTGCAATCGAGCAGAGAGCAGAGGTCCTCTGTACTGCCACTTATCAATGAAACGCCCTGCAGTGGGAGATGCGCTTTCCTCTCTTTCTCTTACTCAGTCGCTCTCTCTGGCTCATCACACACTTCTCATCCCCCCATTCCTTCCAACTGCTCCCTCTCTCGTCACACACTGCCCCTTCCTCTCATCTCTCATTTTATCTCATCCCTTGCTATCTCACTCGTGCTTGCTC
This sequence comes from Gymnothorax javanicus, assembly GCA_029692085.1. Lineage (NCBI taxonomy): Eukaryota > Metazoa > Chordata > Actinopteri > Anguilliformes > Muraenidae > Gymnothorax > Gymnothorax javanicus. Next base: position 90,774,959 of record CM056198.1, read on the forward strand.
ACCTCTGTCTCTCTCCTTTTTTCTCCTCTTTATCTCTGCAATCCTCTCTCTCGCACTTCTTTATTGAATGTCTGTCTCTCTCCCTCCCTCCCTCTTTTTCCTGCTCATTCGCTTCAGGATTGCGGCTGTTGCTTCATCTCTGTTTTACTGCCTGCTGCTAAGCCTTACAATCTTAGAATGAAACTGGCGGCAGGAAAGCAGCTGGTGCCGTCACCAGTGATAGATAGGGATGGGGGAGGGTGGGGGTGAGCAAAAAGCTTCTGCCTGGCTACAGCGGTCACATTGGCAGGCAAGCTACACCAGAATCCCTAATTCATATCAGGAGCTGCTGTATAGTGCTGCCATGTTCCTCAATGAAAGACAAAATAGATCCGTGGCTTCCTTAGTCGCTCGTCGTCTCCAGCTGAAGGCAAGCACGCACAACCATGCTGTGACTTGTTCATTCCTTAATTTGGAAAACAATCTTCTCTGCTCAGTACCGCCTTTTAATACCTCCTTTAGATACTAAGAGCAAATCACCGCACTCATGACCAAAACATGCCAAGGTGCCAGAAAACCAAACAACAACTAGTAAAAAAAAGAGTATCTGCACACTTGGATCAATGCAAATCCTTTTAATGACATTCTTCATTAAAAGAACTTGCATTGATCCAAGTGTGCAGATACTCTTTTTTTAATACCTCCTTTAAAGAAATCACCAGAACACTTACGGTGTCATGAGCCAGGAATGTGCACAATGGAGTCAAGTGAAGGATCAGATTCAGTTTAATTATTTGTAATTATTTCTTTAGTTTTTGTTGAATAGTGTTGCTTGCACTGCAAAATACTCAGTTTTTTTTCTTGAATTTTAGCCTTTTGTTCCGCAGAGATTGCATAGAAAATCAATTGTGGAATTTTATAAACTTTATGCCATACTGCAGGTACCACATCCATCAACTGGAATTTCCATATTACCTCAACGTCCAATTGATAAGCACTAGATACATCTACAAGTCAAGACACCCGGGATCGGTTTCAGCTGTGGAGGGGTGATGTCACAAGAATGCTGTGCCCTAAGGTACTATCCAGGTGGTGGAACACATCACTGTTTTTTAACTGGCCATGATATCACCGCTCCCTATGGGGTTAAGGCAAATGTGATGGCATCTTACCAATCAGAGGCCATGTCTCCATTACTGCTCTACTAACTCTGACAGCCCAATTACAGGGAGCTAAATTACTTTCATGGGGGTCACAGAAATGTTTTAAAATTAACAGTGTCATGTCCCAGGTATCATACCTTAATGCAATCTAGCCCATGGGTGTCATTCACCAGTAATATCAGGGCCTTCTTTAATCTCAGGGAAAAGAAGAGGTGGGAAAAATTGAAGCACAGTGGGAGGAAGAGGGTGAAAGGGAGGAGTTGAACAAGGAGGGTTGAGTGGGAGAGGAGTGAGAGAGAGATATAAGCTCTAGGCCCTTATTACAATTTAGCTGACAGCATCCAAGTCAGGCGGCGTATGAAGCGCAGTGAGAGGGCATCAGGGGCCATAGCAGCTGTTGGTTATTAAGTGATCTTTGCCGCAAATGTACACACACCCGCTACCCCCCTCACTTCTCCCCTCCCACCCCCATATAATTCTGTTTCATTCAGGTCTGTTCTCTCATCTTGCGCCCGACCAGATCCTACAGCATTAATGTTTTATAATGCTTACCACTGTCAGTTAGGGAATCCTACACTCACAAAAGCAAACACACACATGCAGTACATACCCCCAAAACACCCGCCCAACCCCCTCCCACTGGTGGCCGAAAGGAAACTCAACAGTTAATTTCAGGGTATTGTCTGGCCTCCTGAGTTAAGTTTGCACAGGACTGCCACCAATTCTGGGCACTGTTAAAGGAATTACTGAAGGAACTTGAGCATCGTTTGTTCATCTGAGGCATTTTAATGTTAGACCATTGTTAAATGCACGGAATAAAGATAATAATTTTGCTCTCTTTCAGTCTCTGGTAGTGCTGATTGAATTGCATTCAGAGTCATCAGTATTTGGACAGTGACACAAAAAGATATGGACCGAACTGTTTCTAACTAAGATTATTGTTGCATCATATGCATATGCTGCCAGACAGCATGTTGAATGATCTACTTGTGTTTTTCCTGACACAGGAAGGTGTGTAATTTATGAATACTTATGTCCCTGAAATGAACTCAATTTATTGGGTGGATGACAAGCGGAGAGCTTATGTCTCATCTCTGCCATTCTCTCGGCCTCCTCCAGATCAAGGCTCGTGGTGATTTTTTTTTTTTTTTTTACTGATTTTTTAAAAGATGCAATGAAAACAAGATTTTGCCTGAAAGAAAGTTAGCTTTCATTATATTATCTAGGCAGTATTTTTTGTTTTTCCTGTTATAAAAATATTCTTTCCATTTCCTTTTATCTGATGGTCAATGATAAAGTCCTTTGCCAAGTTTTGTTGGTAATAACAGGAGATGGATGGGGACATGTCCATGCCTGGCCAGTGGTCATGCTGGGGCAGAGGCCAGGTGGTGGATACCTCTCACCAAAGCAGGACAGCTTGACAACAGGACTGCAGAGTATAGCAAGAATGCAATCCCAATTCTTGGGACCGATGAAGGCTCAGGAGGTTTAATAAACTGGCTAAGAGGATCAGATTGGACGGCCGTCCCAATCCTGGAAAACGATACTATATCTTGGGAGTTTGTTCCTATTAATTAGACTTCGAAGAGTAATCACATTTTGCTTTATCATTAAGATACCAATAAACACACGAAAGAAGATCTTTCCTCAATACTAGAAGATAAACTGACTGGTAGGCTTAATAGGACAAAGCGTTACAATCCAGCAACTCAACTAGACAGAAAGTAAGGGACAGTAACTGTACATTCAACCCGAAAACACTCAGCACTATCAAGTGTTGCTTATTCACCTCGTTAAATGGTCTTCAGGGAAAAAATTTCAATATTTTTGATTTTCACATTAAATAAATAAAATAAATAAAGGAATGTAGTGAGATGCCAGTAAACACAAAGAATCAATGTTTTCCCTCTGTCTCAATTCTTACTTGTGATTTTAAATGCAAATTACCAAAAATCACAATTTAGACTGATTTACAACCTTGTGGCATTCATAAAATTATTAATATTCATCTGATTGACTTGAAATTTCGACTGAAGTTGCATCTGTTGGAGATCTATGAAATGACATAGGATTTTCTAGATAGAGGCATCCCTAGGGGGTTAATTGTGAAAATGAAGCAAGTTGATGACAGCTATTTTTGTTATGGTTACAAAACAGAGCTAATTAAATATTCATAAATGCTCCAAACCAAAAAATCCTAGTTCTATGAAATCATATATCTTAAACCTTTCATATGAGACTGATTTGAGTAAAATCTGACCATGAATTATTGAAATATCAGTGCCACAAAATATTTTCAGATTTTGTCATTAAAGTGCTGTTTCCATGGCAACCATGTAAATTTTTATCAACATACTACATTTTATGAGGTTAAAATCATGTTGAGTATGTTTATTTCTCAGTTTTTACATTATTATGGTTATTTCTACACTTTACCCTGAAGATCCCTTAAGGCAAAACGACAATCATTCATTTGGACGCGCATTTCTGTGCATTTCAAATCAGTGGTGCAGCCAGAACTGAAAATTGAGCGGCCACACAACATCGCTTTACTACAACTTATACATTTATTAGTCTTAACATGTTCTCAGTCATTTTTCTTTGTTAAAACGATTTCCATTTATAAGAATAATCAATTGGCAATTAAAGACATTGCTTCTTTCGTGATGCGATCGCAGGGCGACTAATCAATAGGCATCATTCAGTTCAGAAAAATAAGTTACTCATAAGTTAGCCTATTGGCTACTTTTCCAGAGGTAAACTGCTCTGGAATTTCCGCGCTACCTTTTTGGCACATCAGGCGATCTAACTTGTGCTTCATGATTGATTGATTCAATTTAAACAAAGACAGAGATTTGAAATGCACAAAATTGCGCGTCCAAATGAATGATTGTCATTTTGCCTTTACGAGGTGAACAAGCAACACCTGATAGTGCGGAGTGTTTTCGGATTGAATGTATGGTTAATTTAAAGAAATTGTTGCCATCGAGTCAGAACCAATAATTATTTTAAAGCGATGTTTAGTGCCCTCCCAATTTTAAGTTCTGGCTACGCCACTGATTCAAACAGCGGGCAAAAAAAAACTTATGTAATAATGCAACAGACCAATGAACTATCTGAGTCACGGGTATCATGCCTTTTTCCTAACTATTGACCAGTTGTTAAAATAACTACTTCGCTCACCATAACGAGACTTTCGAGAACAGGGGGAAGATGCATAAACAGTGACGTACTGATGTTATACGGTGACGTAATTGCGTGGCTCTGAGTTCGCTCCTTGGCGATGGAAAAGCAAACAGGTTCTGAGGAGGTGCGCTGGTTGAACCAACAAACCACATTCCCAAAATCTAATCAACTCTCAGACACCTAGCATTAAAATGTGTTGTGTTTTGCCAGTGTCCTGTGCCGTTTTCCAGGACACTGCGGGGGTTTTAACAGTTTATTGTACGTTTATTGTATGTTTTGTGTCTCGCCAGGTCTTGTTCCCGGTCTGCCCAGCCAATCCGCCTCTCCAGTGTCTGCGTGGCTGCATCCATGTTTTTATTCTCACACTACATTCGGGAGTGGCTTATGGTTTCAACCTTCTTTCTTACGTTTCTTTCTACCTGGCTTCCCTAGTCTTCATGCTTGTTAATTATTTTAATTGATTACTAACCAGTTACTAATCAGTCACGAGGGGGTGTTTCATTAGATAGGCACATACTAATTACTAATTTAGATAGGGATTTAACTCGCATGCTTCCTGCTTTCGCTATTATTCTAACCTTTACTGCTTACTAGTTTAACGCTTTTACTGTTCATAGTATCTTATTGGGGTTCTTATATGCTGCAACACCTTTATCTTCTTGATGAGCAAATTCCCTGCTGTTATTGTCTCATCTTGCCGCGTTTGTTTTCTTCTCTCGTCCTTGTGCTTTGTAATTAAGCAATCTTGTGTCTCCCTGTTGTTCTGTAGGTGATCCTCGTTGTCTTGTCATTTCCTCTGCTATATCTGGGGAGAGGCTGGAGTTGGCTGGCAGACAGAGTCTCATTCAGCTCGTTCCTAGTATTGCTAGTGTGTACCTCACTTTGTATTCATAGTCTTTTGCCATAACTCTCGTTTTTTTTTTTTTTTTTTCGCATGTGCCGTGTGCCATTGCAGTCATCATTTATTTTTGCTTATTGGACTTCTTCCTTAGAGTTTCTAGTGGCTTTTGTTTCCTGCTCTGTGAAGCATTCATTAGTTGGATTTTTGCAACCCTTTGGGGCCAAGGTTTTTCGTTTGGCCATTGCACCTGTTTTGTTTCCTTTCTAATAAAATACCCAAGACCAAGTCCTGCTGTCTCGCGCCTGGTGTCCACCCGTCCCTCGCAACAAAAATGTGTTTTGGTCAGAATAGCAGAAGTTAAAATGAATATATTACCAAAAATAAATTACGTATTCTCGATGACCCCAGTCCAACCAACACCAACATGGTTCAATACTCTTGTTGCCAAAATTAATAAATTCTACTGGGGAAAAAAAAAAACAAAAACCTAGAATTAAATTAACCTCACTACAAAAAAAGCAAAGATCTTGGGGGCTTTGCAGCCCCAAATTTCAGGCATTATTACCTGGAAAACCATCTTCAATATATCATAAAATGGCAACTTCCCAATGAACAATGATGCAAGGTTTGAAATGGAACAAACAGAATGCAAAGAAATTTCAATTGCTGATTTACCTTTCCTCACACAGTCACTAAAAAACATGACTGCTTCAACAACAACAACAACTGCTTCAACAGTTGTAATTGCAACAACTCTGACAGCTCGGTGGAAAGTAAATACGATCACTGGTTTCAGCCCATCTACCAACAAACTGACTCCAAGATGGTATAACCCCGATTTCAAAATCCAAAATAAATCTTTCATTTTCAATTCGTGGAAATCACAAGGAATAACTCATCTAGAGCACATATTTGAAAATAACTCATTAATGTCTTTCACAGTTCTAACTCAGAAATATAATATTGGTTGTGACAATTTTTTACAATACCTTCAACTAAAAAACTCACTGAAATCAAAGATCAATATATCAAACAATAGTCTTCAACCTCCACCATTAACAGAACAGCTCATGCTCATTGGCCAGTCAAAGAACCTTTTATCCAAATTATATTTAAAAAAAAATATCCAACACGGATGCCACACTCTCGCTACCAACTTCAGAATGGGAAAAACATTTGTCTATAACAACCAATATTCATTTCTGGAAACAAATCAACAACATCTTCACTATGACTAACAACCCAAATACCCAGCTCATCCAATAAAAGATTATTCATCGAGCACATATCACACGACACAAAATGTATAGAATGGGATTTACTGATTTAGACACATGTTCACATTGCAGTCTCAACACCACAGATAATTACTTTCATGCCACCTGGCTCTGTCCACCAATCCAAATGTTCTGGAAAAACATTATAGTTAGATTATCCACCTTCCTGGACCACAGCATTCCACTCTCTCCATCCCTATGCCTACTTGGAGACTTGTCATCAATTGAACCACCACCTAAGTGTAAGCCGAAGGAGGGCCCAGGCGGGGAATTGAACCCCGTGTCCTAATGCTCCATGCTTTACGCATGCTGCCATCCATTAGGATCCCCCAGATCCTGCCAATTATGCCAGAATGTGGCAGCCCAAAGAACAGCCCAGGTGGGGAATTGAACCCCAGACTCCCGGGTAAGAGTCAAACGCGCTGACCACATCACCAAAGAGCCAGGCTCCTTGTCAAGGTAGCCAGGGCACGTACTTATTAGGAGGGATCTCTAGTGACAGGACCCTTCAACTGTCACAGAAGCATCAACAACCCATTTTAATTGCCTTGACCATCGCCAAAAAAACAATACTCCTCAACTGGAAAAGCAGAAACAAAATTACTATATTACAATGGTTAAACTTGTTCACAGAATATATCTCGATGGAAAAAATGACGGCACTTTCATATAATCAAATAGAAACATTTAAGGAAATGTGGATACCACTTAGGGCTCTAAATTTGTTGACCAGGCACAGGCACGGCGAATGGGGGGAACGCCACGCCAACGGGGTGTATCCAGGCGTATTTTGCAATTTCGTGCCCGACTCAGCCCAGGGCAAGTACTCCTCTGTCCCGCCTCTGTCCCTCCTGCTGGCGCAAGTGGCAAAGAGGGAGGAGAGAAGGCGTGAGTGGGTTCAACACAGCCGAGTCAAATCTTCACCAATCAAATGAGCTCCCCTCCTCACCTTTAATTTGTTGGAATATAGAAGCCTCTGTCCTATATCTGCATGATGCGTTAATGCTGCATTTTACTTTGCTGCTTCAGGCATGTTTTCTGCACCTCTTACGGTTATTCTGTATTAAGCATTACGAATATGAGTCAGCTGGCTAGCTAGGGTATTCGCAAATTATTACCATTAGCGAACTTGAATGGAATTTCAAAACGAAACTATGTCAGATCATTCAAACTTATGAAGTTGGAATGAAATACGACGGTTGCTCATTTATTTCTTCTGCCTGCATCATTGGGAAGAGAAACGATGGATAGCGTGTTCCTATTATTACACCCTGTTGCTGCTTAAAATTTTGGGATTAACATGCATGGACAACAATGAAAGATACGTTACACATATATTTTCAATATGTGATCTTAACTCAGTACGAGATCATAGCAATCAGGCTGTGTTCCTTTCCCCCACTAAAAACTATAAAACCTAAGTGACAATAATAGTATTAAGCTGCTTGCACACTGGACACGAAACAAATTTTTCGCACGACAGATTACATTCAAAGTCGTCTTTGCGTTGACTTTGAATGTAATCAGTCGTGCAAAAACTTTGTTTCGCATCCGGTGTGAAAGCAGCTGAAGGACACATACCCACATAGCCTACACACGCACTCAGGCGCCCACATGCACACATCTCTCTCTCTCTCTGATCTGACATCAGGACAATCGATATAGATACTATAATTTATGTGCTGATTCAGATAGTTACATTAAATAGTGGTTGCTGTAATTATTGATTGCATTGAAATGTGCCTAACATTCTGGAAACCTGCCTGTGAGGTTTTGGTGACGTGTGCGCACTGTGCGCCGGTCAGCCAAATTACCACTGCACAGAAAGTAAACCAGGTTGGAGCTGGCGAGCTCTCTGCGCACTTTCGGCGGAGCCTTTATCCAAGAAATTGTCACTGCGTCATGATGAATATGTGACACCTCCCCCTACTACGCCGCCACACCCATCTCGGCGCATGTCCGTCTACCAAATTGTCAAAGTGGCTGCGCACGGTATTGCACTGCACGAAATTACCACTGCGTGGGCTACGCCACGCTATGCCACCCTGCGCTGCGCCAAGAAATTAGAGCCCTTAGTGTTTCCTTACATCTGCCGATGAGCTAGCTCCACTTAAACTCCAAAATTTCACTTCCCAGATTGAAATTCCCCAGTACCTCTGAATGTACCCCTTTCACTACATCATACCAAGCACATTAAGAACTAGAGGGTGTGTCAAGAAGGCCACATCACCCCGCCCGCGCCCTCAACACCACATGAAGGTCAATGTCATGGTGGAATTGGTCTCCCCATATATGGTTTCCTATTTGTGACTGAGCATAACATAGGGCCTATCTCTGCTGATTTCCCAGTTACAGAGCCTCAAAATATGAAGGTCGGCCATTTTAACCTTTCAAGGTCACGGTGCGATTAGATTCCTCATATATGAGTTACTATTAGTCTTCACTAGTAACTATGGGTCTATCTTGCACCGTTTGGCTGCTAGAGCACTCGGAGAAGTGGTGATGCTGAGTTTTACTTTTCAAGGTCACTTGAAGGTCAAGGTCACGGTGCTAGTAGATTTCCATATATGACTTCCTATTAGTGGTTAATAGTAACCATGTCTCTATCTCCCACCGTTTGGCCCCTAGAGCAGCCTGAGAAATGGGTGACCTTCAGTTTGACCTTTCAGGGTCGCTCAAGGTCATAACATTTGGTGGTAAAAGAATCTCCATACCCAACTTCCTATTTGTGATTAATAGTAACTACATGCCTATCTCCAACCAATTTCAAGTTATAAGCAGTGGAAAGTCTGCCCTATCTTCCAGTGTTAAGGAAATCTTCAAACTGATCCAGAATCCAGGATTTGATCTGGATCTTTACCAAAAACTAAAATTTCTTCCCTTCTGGCAAAGGATTGTCCCGACCAAATTTGAAGACAATCTGTCCAAAATTGTGGCCTGTGGAGTGCAAACACACACACACAAAGATAAATAAATGTGACAACCACATACACCCCTTCTGCAACATTCGCTGCGGGAGGGGTTAACGATGACGTCCTTCTTTCTTTATGTATATCATTTCTCACCCCCTTTTTTTTCTTTGTCGTCTGCCCCCTCCGTCTTGTGAATGATATCAATCTGTGTGTGTGTGTATATATATATATATATATATATATATATATATGTGTGCGTGTGTGTATTTATGTATGAGTGTGTATGTATGTGTATATACTGTATATATGTATATGTGTGTGTATGTGTATGTATGTATATATGTGTGTGTGTGTGTGTATGTATATACAGTTGCAATCAAAATTATTCAACCCCCATTGCAAATTAGGTTTACTGGCAAAATTTACTATCTTTCAGCTGTTTGCAATGAACAAATCAGACAAGAACAATTTAAATGGCTCAACACAACAAATATTACAAGTGGCATCTCCAAATTCAAAAGGAAATGCCACTTTTAATGACTATTGCAGGCTCAAAATTATTCAACCCCTTCGTGACAAGCATCTTTAATACTTAGTAGAAAACCCTTTTGCCGCTGTGACCTGCTGGAAATGTGATGCACAGGCAGATGTCCGCTTCTGGCAGCATTCCCAGGGAATCTTAGCCCAGTCCTCATGGACAATGGCCTCCAGTTCACTAATATTCTAGGGTTTGCATACTGCAACTGTGTTCTTCAAATACTACCAGAGATTTTTTATGGGGTTCAAGTGAGGCGACTGTAATGGGCACTCTAGAATAATCTTCCCAGACTTCCTCTGAAAACAAGTCTTGGTGGATGTTAAGGTATGCTTAGGATCGTTGTCCTTTTAGAAGGTCCAATGATGCCCAAGCATCAGCTTCCCTACAGACGGCATGACATTTTCTCCTTGGTTATCCTGGTACTTGACTGAATCCATCTTGCCCTCCTCACTTTGCAGATTTCCAGTGCCAGAGGAAGCAAGGCAGCCGCAGAGCATCAAAAAGCCCCCACAATTCTTCACTGTAGGCAGGGTATACTTTTCAGCATATGCTTCTTTATTCCTCCTGCAGACATACCACTGATTCATGAGCCCGAAATATTCCAGTTTTGTTTCATCACTCCACAGAACAATACACCCAAACTTCTGTGGCTTATTTATATGGTTTTGAGCATATTGGAGCTTGTGCTTTTGGATCAGTTGTGGTGTATGTCATGGAGACCTTCAGCGTTTAGTATGCGCCCTACTGTGCAAACTGAAACCTCAGTGCCTCCTGCCTCCAAGTCTTGCTGCGGGTCTCCTGCAGTCACTCAAGGGTTTTTGACCTCCCGTCTCCTCAGGAATCTGGTGACAGCCTTTGATCGCTTCCTCTTTCAGCCACATCCTAGTACTGTAGCCACTCTTCCTTTAACTCTGAACTTGCAAACTATGCCTCCAACTGTATCTCTACGAAAATTCAGTGCCTGTGCTACCATTTTATATCCTTTTCCTTGTTTGTGCCAGGCAGTGATTTCCTCTATTAGCTTTTTGGACAATTCTTTTGACAGCTGTATTTCTAATATGCAATCAAATGCCACTGTCAACAAACCCCTTGCTAGTGCAAGTATTTGATATTTTCTATCTCAAGCAAACCTGATGCAACTAATTAAGCTCTTGATTAGCTGCATTAGGTGTACTTGACACAACACCTGATTTGCAAATATGCTCTTTTGAGAATTCTATTCGGGGTGTTGAATAATTTTGAGACTGCAGCAGTCATTAAAAATGGCATTTTGTGTTAAATTTGGAGAAACCACTTGTAATATTAGTCGTGTTGAGCTATTGAAAATGTTCTTAATTAATCTGTTTATCATAAACAGCTGTAAGTTTGTAAATTTTGCTATTAAACCCAATTTGCAATGGGGGCTGAATAATTTTGATTGCAACTATATATACAGTCATGCCCAAAATTATACATACCCCTACCAATTTTTGGGTTTTTTCGAGATATTTTTTGACAAATCAAATTTTTTCTTGCACAATTGACACAGTAAGTTGACATAAGGCTGTAAGAATTACAGTAAACAATTTTAGAGAAATACAATACTTTTTGGTATTTTATTTGACAGATTTGCAACAAATGCCATGTCCAGAATTATTCATACCCTTTTCTCAGTAATTGATGTCAAAGCCTTTATTCACGATTACAGCCTCCAAACACTTCCTGTGGTTGATCACAAGGTTTCTACATGTTTCCACGTGGATTTTGGCCCACTGCTCTTTGGCAAACTTCTACAGGTCCTTAAGTTTTGAGGGTTTCCTTGCCATGACCTTGGTCTTCTTTTCCCTCCATAGATTCTCAATAGGAATGAAGTGGGAGCTCTAGCTTGGCCACTCCAAAACGTTCACTTTGTTGTCCACTAACCATTTCTTGATGGATTTGGCCATGTTTAGGATCCTCTTGAAAGATCCATTCCTGCCCAAGACTAAGTTTTTCGGCGGATTGCTTGATGTTTTCACTGAGGATCTGGCTATACTGGTCCTGTTTCATAATGCCATTCACTTTAACAAGGTTTCCGGGCCCATTCACTGAAAAGCAGAATGATACTCCCACCACCTTGTTTGACCATTGGAACAGTTTTTCTCTGGTTGAACACTTCACCTTTCTTACGCCACTTAGACTTCTCCAACCCAGACACACAAGAACTTGTCTAGCCTTCGCAAAAGCTCACCTGCATGAAGATAAAAGCTTCTGGCTGTCAATGTTATGGACGGATGAAACTAAGATGGAGCTGTTTAGGCACAGAGATGGGGCTTTTGTTTGGCGTAAGAACGGTGAATCGTTCAACCTGAAAAACACGGCCCCAACGGTCAAACACGGTGGCGGGAGTATCATGCTCTGGGGTTTCTTTTCAGTGAATGGGCCCGGAAACCTTGTTAAAGTGAATGGCATTATGAAACAGGACCAGTATATCCAGATCCTCAGTGAAAACATCAAGCAATCCGGCGAATAACTTGGTCTTGGGCAGGAATGGATCTTCCAACAGAATAATGATCCTAAACATACGGCCAAATCCGTCAAGAAATGGTTAGTGGACAACAAAGTGAATGTTTTGGAGTGGCCAAGCCAGAGCTCCCACCTCAATCCTGTTGAGAATCTGTGGAGGGAAAAGAAGACCAAGGTCATGGCAAGGAAACCCTTAAACTTCAAGGACCTAGAGAAGTTTGCCAAAAGAGGAGTGGGCCAAAATCCCCTTGGAAACGTGTAGAAACCTTGTGATCAGCCACAGGAAGCATTTGGAGGCTGTAATCGTGAATAAAGGTTTTGCCATCAATTACTGAGAAAAGGGTATGAATAATTCTGGACATGGCATTTTTTGTATATCTGTCAAATAAAATACCAAAAAGTATTGTATTTCTCTAAAAATTGTTTACTGTAATTCTTACAGCCTTTTGTCAACTTACTGTGTCACTTGTGCAAGAATAAATTTGATTTGTCAAAAAATATCTTGAAAACCCAAAAATGGGTAGGGGTATGAATAATTTTGGGCATGACTGTATATATATATATATATATATATATATATTTTGCATATGTTTGCATGCATATGTATGTGTATATATACTTTCTTTGTTAATTTTTATAATTATTTTTGTTTTGTATAACCCCAGCAAGAGTTGTCTGTTTGTATAAGTTGGGTTTTTGTTTCTTTGTCATACCCTGCCCCTTTCTTGTAAATTGTGACTTCAACTAAAACTAGAAAAGTGCAGTTCCAGAGGAAACTGCGTGGGCAAGCTGAAAGCTGCCGATAATGTGAGGTTCAAGTTGTTGAAAATGTAAGGTTTAAGCTGCTAAAAATGAGTTTAAAGCTTCTGAAAATGAAAATTATTTATGACAGTAGTATATTTTGTCCTTTAACTGAGATATAAAAAAACAAAACAAAATAAAAAATGAGAAAAAATCTCCACACTTTAAAAGGTATGAAAATGCCAGAAATACTAGTTAAAGTGGTTTTGTACATAAAAGAAAGTAAAGGGGTTGAAGTGCTTCAAGATTCAAATGCAAATGCTACGCCTGTAATTGAGATCACTGTGACAGATAAAACAACTGCTATTTAGACAATGGACTATTTATACTTGTCAGCTACTTGACTGTACATAATAAAGGTAAACATAAATAGCAACATTTTATGTTGAATGAATTTTTAGAAAGAAACAAAATTATTCTGATTATTTTGTAGGAGTAAAGAACCCTATATGTGCCACAAACACTTAACATATTAGAGTATAAACAGCAGACATTCAGGAGGAGGGATTAACCAATATGCTGGGGTCGGTCGCACACACCTACTGGACTTGCGCTTGACTTGAAGCCAAGATGCGCGATCATAGAGGCATAACTTTAAGACCACTGCACCAGCTGGTAGTAAACAATATTCACAAAGACTGGGTGTAAATTCAGCTCCTATCTAACGGAAGGCGTACAATGAATTTCCTGGCCTTTTCCAAAAGAAACCACTTATTAAGGAAGAATCCCCAAGATGCAACGTTACCACGCCTCATACCAATTTCATATTTCTTCCAGATAAATTAATACCGTTTCCTACTGAAACGTTGACATAAAAACACACGGTGTAATTAAGAAAAATGACTTTGTTCTCACACAATATTTATTTTTTTGCAAAATTGCATCTATGCATTTACACATATAGCTTAAGATTATGGAAATTATTCCAGCGCGACATTAAAAAAACACACTAACAAGGCTAGGCTATATGTTTTCCAATTTTTCCAACTAGTTCATTAATTTTTCAGCCAATAAAAAGCCTGAAACTTCTTTTAAAATCAAAAGCACATTTTAAGTCGAAGAAAGGTTAATAACAAAAGAATCATCAAGCCCAATAAATATTTTGAGCAATGTCATTAATATGTCATTAAATGATCATGTCATTTAATGTCATTAAATAATCATTTAATAAATGATTAAATCAATTTCTTTTATTATTAATAATAATAATTATTATTATTAGAAATTTTATTTGTAATGCACTTCACATAAAAACAAATCTCAAAGTGCTACAGAAGCTAAGTTGAAAACAGACAACCTAATAAAATGCGTTAAAAGGCTTTAGTAAATGCACTGGCACTTGGCAACGACATTTCAGAACTCTTCAGCGAATGAAGATAATTTTGGTGACAAGTACGTGGTTTCGTCCATTTACATTTTCCAATTGGACAGCTGTCTATTTTTTACAGCAAGTTGCGTGACCGTGCTGCAAAAACAGGTGTACGTACTTGTCACCGAAATTACCTTCAATCGCAAAAGAGTTCTGAAACGCCGCTCTCGCTGGAAAAAAATTACCATTGCTGAGTGCCAGTGCATAGACCTAATTATAATTAAATTATTTTTCTGTACTGAATGTAGCCCATTATTTTGATGCTGTTAGATCGCATGGGGGAGAGAAGCCGTGTCTTCAATTGCCACTTGATTATTCTTGAATTGGAAAACATGTTAATAAAGGAAAACCATCTAGAATTAGCCAGGACTAATTGTTGTCAATAATGGGATGGATATTTGCCCCCGAATTTTCAGGTCTAGCGCCGGCCCTGACCCGCCATTGCGAGTTATCTCATAGTCGGTAGTCAACGTGTTAAACATTTTGTGGACGGTATCAGTGAGGCCGATGGTGGATTGCAGGCGGTGAAGGAGAATGTTATGGTCCACATTGTCAAATGCAGCTGTAAGATCCAAAAGTATGAGGAGGGATGGGGAGCTGGTGTCAGCTGTCATCAGAAGGTCATTTGTGACCTTGACCATTGCCGTTTCAGTGCTGTGGCCAGAACGGAAACCGGACTGAAATTTTTCATACAATCTTAAGCATCAACAATTTTTCATTGTGCTTAAGATGGTCCTCAAGTTGGGCAGCAACTGCTTTTTCCAATACCTTGGATATAAATGGAAGGATGGAGATGGGTCTGTTGTTGAAGAAAACATCAGGGTCAAGGGTGGGTTTTTTAAGAAGAGGTCTAATGACAGCAGTTTTCAAGTCAGATGGAACATGACCGGCATGAGGGGAGTGATTTATGACCTTAGTGATAAGGGGGCTGATGACTGAGAGGTTGGCTTTCACCAGGGGCGTGGGGAGGGGGTCCAGGGCACAGGTGGATGGTTTCATTGTCTAAATGATGTTCTCAACTTCTAGCTGTGTGGTGTCTGAGAAACAGCAGAGAGGTTGGGCAGTCCCAGGCTGTGGGTGGGCCATCTGGGCGGGTGGGTTAGTTGGGCAGGAGAGGAGAGACCTGATGGAGTCAACTTTGTTCCTGAAAAAAGTGATAAAGCTGTTGTACCGCTCCTCTGAGGCTTCAGAAAGGGCGAGTGCTTCAAGGTCAAGGTTTACTTTATTTGTCTCCCTTGGGAGAAATTTGTCTTGGAGACAGGACCAGCTGCACACATACATTCACAATAGACAAAAAAAAAAAAAAAAAAAAGGAGGAGAGGAGATGGTTTATGATGGAGAACAATTTCTTGGAGTTGCCAGGGCTATTGTTGATAATGTTTGAGAAGAACTGTGACCTCGCATCCCTGAGAGAATTAGCATAGACCTTTTGATGTTCTTTATAGACTTTTTTATGTACGGTCAGCCCTGATTCTATGAATTGCCTCTCCAGGACACGCCCAGCCTTCTTTATTTTTCGCAGCTCACTGGTGTACCCTGAGGCTGAGCGCAAGAAGGAGACTGTTCTGGTCTTCAGAGGTGCATGGAGATCCAGCAGAGTGTTTAGTGACTGGTTGTAGTAATCAACTGCCTCTGTGACTGAGGAGAGGTCTGCAGGGTTGGAGGAGAGATGTTGAAGGTCAGAGGCCAGGGCATCTGTGCTGATGCTTTTCAGGTTCCTGAAATGGATCTCCCGCTTGGGCCTGGTGTATGGGGAGGGGAAAGACAGTTCCAGTGAGATGGTCTTGTGGTCTGATACACCCAGATCATCAACTGCAAGTTGCTGATGGGAGCAGAGTTTGTGATAATCAGGTCTATAGTGTGTCCCTTGGGGACATCAATGTGCTGTTGGAAGTTGAGACAATCCAGTAGTTGAAGGAAATCAGCTGCAGACTGGAGGGAGGGGTTGTCTACATGAATATTAAAATCCCCTAACATTAAAATACTGGCAGAGATTGTGCAGAGTGTGGTGAGGAGGTCGTGCAGCTCAGGAATGAAGGCTGGGTTGCGTTCCGGGGGTCGGTAGATGAGGAGTATGGTAATGGAGAAAGGGGGCTTGCATTTGAATGCAAAGCATTCCGCCAAGGACAGTGTAGGCAGAGGGAGGTTCTAATTCCTGCCGGTATATAACCGCCAGGCCGACACCTCGACCAGAGCTGCAAGCTTTCTCTAAGAAGTTATATCCAGGAGGGCAGGCTTCATTTAGAGAGAAGTGCACCTCTGGCTGGTGCCAGGTCTCTGTAAGGCACCTCAAGTGCTCGGATGATGTGTTACAGGTGCGACAGACCAGATGGAAGGGATAGTGCTCGGAGCCCCATAGTAATACTGAAGGCTGTATCGGGAGCCCTGGTGAATATACCTGAGGCGGCAAAGGAGTTGAAGAGATTCAATTTCAGCGACAGAGTCGGTGTGGAGAGGGTAATGCGGTCGCGGAGCTCTGCATAGGTGACCCGTGGCCAAGGAACTGCAGCAGCTACCGGTGGCTAACGCTAGTGCTGAATGGAAAACAGCCCAAGTAGTCCAAACTTTGCCGGAATCACAGCAATCCCAGCGGTCTGTATCACGCAGATGTCGTGGCAGACGCAGCAGTCCCTCTGGACACCTGGCAGCCAGCACGAATGTGAAGATAGCAACCACCGCAGCAAGTCGGGTGACAGCTGTAGATGGAGGAGCAGCCGTCGGTGGAGGAGCGATAAACCATAACAGCCACAGAGTAATGTCCAGCGAATCGGTTAAAAAAAACAAACAAAAAACTTTGTAATCTTTTGTAGCCTTTACACGGTAGCCCGGCAGAGTGACAGTGAAGGGCACAAAAAGGCACACGAAACGACAAAAAAAAACTACTCAGACTTGGATTGAAAAGCTGCGACATACACGCCAGCGTCCTCTCTCAATCTCAGGTAACGTGAGCTTACATTGTCATAAATTGACTTAACAGTTAAATTAATGCATTGTCCCCTTGTTCTTTTAACTGTATGTAGAGTCCTGCTCGCACTTAACCGTGGTTTACAGTTAACAGACACGGAACATCGGTTATAAACTGATTGTAAAATTACAGTTGAAATAACTGGCAAAAAAGGTGCCAGTTTATAATAGTGTAGCTAGGCCAGATGATCAGAACAATGACGAGCAGCACTGTAAATTGGGGTGTCATTATTCATCAGTAAAAATTTCGTAAAGTGGTCGGTCTCATGTGTTCCAAGAGTCAAGCGATAATGTAATAAATAAATAAATAAATAAATAATTGTAACGTTAGATGGCGGCATTGATCCATTATAGAAAGCCAAACGACTAGGGGCAACTGCTTACTCCGGCCTTAAACCTGGTTATTTTCAAATGCAGGAAAAAGTAATGTAAAGCAACGAACAAAAAGCAACTGAGGAAATCACTTTCAATTTGGACTTAATTAGCTCTGTTTTGATACCAATATTTCGCCTGTTTTAGATAATGATTGTAAATATATCTAGCTAGTGCGAACAGTTGCTGTTATATACTGGAATAGGAGCTGAAGCAATTTTTTTCTGCTTTGCAATTTTTACTGTAATGTGTTCTCGTGGACGTGCCTTGCAAAAAAAAGACCGGTCTTTGCTGCGGTCAATGTGCTCTCTTGGAGCTGGTTTGAGTGACTGCAACAACTACAATACCAAAAATTCTTTCACTGAGTTTGATGCAGAATTAGATTCATCTCTCAGCTGTATCAATCTTAATCCGAACAATGATGATGCTGTACAAGTCCAGCAGAGGGCAGAATCAAACCGCAAATGATCTGAATCGATTTCGCTGACTCATTCAGCCCTTTGAGCTTATGGCTGAAGCATTTGGCCTAACGGAGATTTTAGCTAAGGCATTTCTTACATGCTCGTACTTCTACCTCAAAGATAGTAAGTCCAATCTACAAAATTGAGGTACCACATTAAAGAGTAAGGCCTGCTGAGCAAAGTTTGTCAAAATTGTGTGTGCAGTGCCAAAAATGTGGAAATAACGAGCAAGTTAGAAAAATGTGCTTTTCGGCTTCGCAACCTGAATTTTCTTGTCTTATTTAACATTGTAGTTAATTGAGTTTCGGTGAGCGGTCCCGTCGCTTTTCGGCTTATACAGCCAAAACCATTTGTCCAATTGCTTCCATAGTTACATATTTACATGTGACCAGCACAACTTTTACTACAACTTGTATATAAAAATATTTATGTGGAGTGAAAACTATGGGAGTTAGAGCAAGTTTAAGAGAAGACTTCTTGACTGTTTTGCAGATTTTCGCCACTCTAACCGTGATGTCACCACACTCTAAGTTCCCAGAATTTATTGTGATAAAATTTCTTAAAACTTATAATAAAAAAATTATAGAAGTTACAAAAAAGTTGAATGGTAAAGAAATTATCCAAGCTTAGCTTAACATTTTCCAGTTTGAATGACATTTCCAGCTAAAAGTATCACAGAGTAAAAAATAGCTGAAAATAGCTAAATTTTGAAAAATCTGTTTCATTGTTTCCCATGGGACAAAAATATTGAAATAAAAAATAATAACTCAAAAAGTATGGAAGATATCAAGAAGATGAATACAAGCAATATAATTCAGAACAAGCTAAATTTTTTAAAGTTTGAATGAAGTTTCTAGGTGAAAGTATGTAGGAGTAGTTAGTCAACACAAAAACCGGAGAATAAAGAAAAAAAGAAATAAAGAGTGGGAAGAACATGAGTGTGCACTAATAAAGAGTGGGAAGAACATGAGTGTGCAAGCTGCTTCCAGCTTGCCCACTAAATAAAGCTGACCTCCCAAAAGGGGGGGTGGCGGTTGGGAAAAAGAGAGAAAAAAATGTGTTTTGGTTGATGGACTTGCAATCGGATAGAGCTTGACCGCATGAAATTACGATTGTAAATGTGCCTAGGATACACTGAGGATGGGCTGTCATCTGATCAGCCAAACCACCTCTGAGGACGGTGAGGGACACATTCTGACCACATTGAACTCAATCAACTATGTGGTCATGTCTCTTCCACCGGTTTTACAATTAAAATCAAATGTTTGATGGCAATTACGCAGGCCTGACACCCAGACTTCATCCGTCAAGGTCCGCCTCACTATCTCTCCCACCAATCTTCATTGCTTTCCCACATCCAGATCATCCTCTGGACAGAGTTGGCACTGTCCAAACCTGAAATAATTGAAGCTGCAGAAAATAGTTTTCTGCTTTTATCTTCCGCATTCCAGTCATCGAAGATGGCTTCTTCCCCCACTTCAAAAAGCAAGCGAAATTCAAGAAAATAGCGCAATTTCACAGATGGCTACCATCTGCTTTTTTATTTATTTATTTTTTTGAACCTGGGCAAACAAGAGAAGGATGCTGTTTGAGCTGGACAGAACAATTGGATCCCAATGTGGATATTGAAGACACATTTTAATTCCAGGGGTACATTTTATTAGGTTAAATCATATTGAGATACAATCAGGATACATGACGCATTTTAAAGCAAGGGAGAAAAGGGAGTCTGTGTCAGGAACAGATGCACCTCTGGTAAAATTCTCATGCAAATCCTTCCATTGGTTTTACAAGACCCTGTTAACTCGCCAAAAAACAAACCAAAAAAACAAGACTAATCACATAACCTCCTTCGTGGAGATAAGTAATTATCTATTCACCAGCATTAAATGTTATGTAAGCTAATCTGCAGATAGTGTCAAGAAAATACACCGGCCAAAAAAAAGTCACCAACTGGATTTAACCAACTAAATAGGTTCCAGCCTTCCATTAGAAAATTACTGTCGTGCTTCATGTGTTTCAGCCGGCAACAAGGTATTTAACCCTTTCTGATGGAGTGACTAACTTCTCATTTCTTAAACAACCATGTCAGAAGATACATCCAGTGGTCATGGAAAAGATGTTTCTCTGTCTCAGAACAGTCAAATTATTGGCCTGCATCAAGGAAAGAAACAACATAGGAGATTGCTAAAACTGCTAAAATTGGGTTAAGAACTGTCCAATGGATTATTAAAACCTGGAAGGATAGTGGTGAACTGTCAACTTATCAGAAGAAATTCGTCGGGAAAAAAATAATGAATGATCATGATCAGAGATGACCAAAAAACTTGGAAAAGTCCCATCCTTAGAATCAACAATAGAACTTGTGACTATGTTTAATTGTGAAAGTAAGAGCATTTCAACATGCAAAATGTGACAAGAAATTGCAGAACTGGGAATAAACACTGCACAAACAGACCACCGAACCCCAAATGAGCCGATCATAGCTAGTACACGGGCAGAACTTTGTAGGATTTAAACTGCCATCCTCAAACGGGGCAGCACCGGACTGGCTGACGGGAGATCAGCTGACGGAGGAGGAATAATTGATACAAATGATGGACGGCTTGATGGACGAACAAGAAATGTAGTGGAGGAGACCAATCTGGCAAAACCATAACAAAAATCCACACACAATACACTTGAAAAGGAAAATGATTTACAGAAAAAAAAAAGTTTCCCGTAACAATCCGTTATGCACAGTGCCTATTGTACAAGCTTTTGGAGGCAGTGTTATGGTGTGGGGTTGCTTCAATTTGCCAGGTCTAGGCTCAGCAACAGTATGAAGCAATGAAATTAAGTCAGCAGGCCACTGGAATGTACAGGTTATCCTGAGATTGGATTAATCCCTTTCGGCATAAGCGTTGTCCAGGAGGACAATGCCAAAATTCATCGGGCTTCAATTGTTAAAGACTGGTTCTGCAAAGTTAAGGGATCATTTTCACGCATGAAGTGGCCATAAAAGAGTCCTAACCTTGACCACTTGAAAGTCATTATTATCCTCCGCTGCGACGCAATGGAACAGGGGTATTTCCATGGAGCTCATACTTCTGTCCATCTGTCTGACCAGATAAGTGGGGACAAGTTTTCTCAGAAAGTACTTTACCAAGGTAAATCAAACTAGAAGGTTATACTGTATGCTACGAGTCATGACCTTTCATGAATTCAAAAATGGGTTTCCATGCTGGCGTAGGATAGTGATGACACTGTCGTCTTGTTTGTTCTGCTATGATCTAATGTGAATTTAATTGCATGTTGAACACATACAATGTGATGACTGCAACAGAGACTCAGGAAAGTTAGCAGAGTCAGCCATTTGCCACTGTGTGACACAACCATTTCTTTTACAGTTTTTGCCAATTGCTTACACACATTTTGCAAAATTTGGCTCACTGTGTCAAAACTCTACACACAGGCAAGATAAGACACAACACCTGTTGTAAAACACCTCACAGCTCTGTCAAAATGAAACTCTACAATCAAAACCTAACAATACCTTCTAAAAATGTCATTCTAGCAACAAAATGATACACACATGTTGTGTTTTAGCTATTGTTACAAGAAGTTTTGGTTTTGAAGCTTTGGTCAAAGCATTCGCTTTTTGGGTGTAAGCAGTTGGCAGAAACTGTAATCACACTCTGGGCTCTAAAGACACTACTTGGTCAAGACTAGTGAAATATCTTCCATTAGGCCAATCTGGCATCTGCACTCTCTTAAGGCAGCCGTGATCTTTTTATCGGTGAAGACTGTTGTTCGTCGTTATTGTACTGGAAAATTCAGGGAAGTCCTTGAGTCTGATGTTTTCTTGAAGGCAGCATATGTTGTTCTAAAATTCATTCATATCTTTCTGCTTTTGCCTTTGCAAATGTCCAACTTACCCATGCCATGTGCATTGACACATCCCCACATTATGACAGATGCTGGCTTTTTGACCTGACGCTGATAACAGTTTGGGTTGTCCTTTTTGCATTTGGTTCGAAAGACGCAGCAGCTGCTTTTTTCCCAAAAAAAAATTTAAATTCTAACTTTTTGGACCTCAAAATGCACTTCCACTATGCTACTGTACACCTCAGATGACAATGAGCCCAAAGATGTCAGTGGCGCTTTTGGAAAGCATTGATGTATGACTTTGGCTTTGCAAAGCAAAGCTCTACCTTAGGTCTGTGGGTACAGTTTGAAGTGCTGTTCATTGACAAAGGTTTATCAAAATATTTCCAAGCCCATTTACAGTTGTGCTCAAAAAAATAGCAGTGCAACAACAATAACTTGATAAACCACTGTTATTAGTAGTAGTGATATTTTTGCATGGCAAGTAATTTACTTGTAGATGTATTAGTGTAATAGAAAAACAACAGACCCAACTGTAATGACATGCACACTGCTTGTTCTGAGAAATTGACTCATTCATTTAAAGAGACATGTTCAAAACAATAGCAGTGTGTTTTTATCAGTTTTTATCTCTTCACCGTACACTACACAAAAGCAAAGACTGAAACGGAAATATATCTTTGGAGGGTCTGTCTTTCTCCATGTATTTAACAATAAAAGAGTCACTAAATCATCATCGCAGGGTTGAAACTGCGTAACAGCAGCTGCTAGTATAACACCGCAGAAACGGTACAATATATATGGTTACTGTAGCTTTTCTTCAGAAGAATTATAGAACTGATAAAACCACACAAACAGCGACATCGAAACAATCCGAGATAGCTGATAAATAAAAACATCTGAGCACTGTCTCAAAAATTGCACAGACTAATATGGCATTTGTTCTGAATTATCGCTTTCAGCCAGACCGCGCTCGTCAGACACAGACACATACAGCTGATGCACTCAGCACAACAGACCCTATAAATTGAGAGAGAGAGAGAGAGAGAGAGAGAGAGAGTGTCAATAGGCAACATACTATATACGGATTATTCAGATAATGTAAATTAACAGCAGATAGTTTAGAATTATTATGGCCTACCTTTGGGGCTTGTTACAGCACAAGACGACGGGGTTTCGCGTTGAACACAGCAAGAATGTCATTGTACTCCAGCGAATCTCTCAATTTCCGTTCAAACGAAAGCAGGGACAAAGAGTTCAGTCTATCTGTCAGCATTGTTGCCCGGGTGCCTGTTTTTATCCGATTCACAGCTGAAAAGAGTATCTCCACAGTGCATTAGGTCATGGGTAGTGTGAGAAGGGCCCGTAGGAGACAGTTCATCTTGGGGAATATATCATTGGGACATGCGTCAAGCACTTCAATGAGTGAAGAAAACTTTTCTTTTTCTGTATCCTTATCGTTCGTGGTCTTTGCCTCATTTGTTTTTCTTTTAATGTGCTGCACGAACACAGTGCGCTCTGCTTCCTCCACTTGGATGGAAAAGTGCGTGCAGGCGGGGTGGATGAGACCCTTGTCACCAAAGGTGTCTGAGTGCGGCAAGCAGGCAGCAGTGGCTTTCATGAAGCCGTATGTGTCAAACGAACGTTCAGCTCCATTATTTGCCTATCCAGTATTTCATTCCACAACATCTGTAGGTCCGAGTTTTGCTGTACAGGTAATGATTTGCCCAGTGTAGAATCAACGAGCGTGTCGCCTAACCTGGCCGGAAACTTCCTCTTTCGTGACACACCGATATCCCAGCTCACAATCTCGTGGTTCTTCGTCAGTTCATCGGTCAGTGCCATTATTTTATCAAATACATCGTTTTCATTCCTTAATTTTTCGTAGGTGTCCTTAAGCCCTTCGATCAGATCAGTGCAATCTGTAACCGATAATGTGGAAGATTGCAAGCCCTTAGTGGCGTAGTCACTGACTTCAAACAACTGGTTGAACGTGATAGGAGAAACAGAAACTTTTGGTACAGTAAGGAGTCCGCGTTAAGTTTTGTTTGGCCCTTTGCACTTTCAGAGAATGAGGCGAGGGTTTCCAAAATTTGCCCTAGGAGTGTCAACACTTTACTAACTGAATTTGACCACAAGCTCCACCGGACATCACAGGACCTCTCCAGCTCTAATGACTTTTTCCCTGGTTGCATCTGCTCTTGAATTTCTAGAAATTTGGCATGTCTGTGTGCCCTGGTCATAAAATGATGCAAGTTGTTTATAACACTGAAAAAAGTTTCAATGCCAGGAGATACTTTAGCCGCTGAGCACAGGACAAGGTTAAGTCTATGTGAGTTACAGTGAACATATAAACCATGGGGGAATGTCCTCTTAAGTATGAGATGTACCCCTCCTTTGTTCCCTGACATGACTGATGCGCAAATCCAAACCCGACGCACAGCCCGGGGTCCAGTTGCAGCGGCTCCAAAACTTGTAAAATTTTGGCCGATATCGCTTCTGCAGTCATGTTTTCCGTCTGCACAAATCCTACTGCCCGTTCTCTTAATGCGCCTTTGTGCACGTCTCTGACGCATACTGCCACTAGCTCTCTTTTGGACATGTCCTTGCACTCATCTGCTAAAATTGCATAATATTTATTCAGCTCATCATGCAAATCTGCCTTTTTTTTGGAATGAGGGATGCAGTGATTTCAAGTATTTCGTTTTGTATGTCGTGGTGCTGAAGTTTCCCATTCTTGGGTAATTCGTCCAGTCGCTGTTTTATTTGTGGGTCATATTTAGAAACCAGATCAAGTAGTTCCAAGAAATTACCTTTATTTAACGCCTTCACATTTTCCCGATGCCCCCGCAATGGGATTTCTTGTTTAGCGCAGAATAGGACCAGATCTATTACCACCATAATATGCTCTCTGTTTCTTTCAATGAAGGACTTGTTCTGGGCATCTTTATTCAGCTGGTTTGCGATATTACCTCGTGCCAGGTGACTTTGCCTGTAACCCTCCATTTTCCCTTGCACTCTAGCATGTGGCTTGCTAGCTTCATGTTTGCAACAAGCTTCAGAAAAATATTTCCAGTTTTTGAAGCCACTAATAATGAATGAGTCCTCGTGAACTGGTTCGGGGAAATTGCAACATGGTTTACAAAAAACGGCATCTCTTGAAATGCTATATTCTAACCATGGGAATTCAGAATACCATTTGGCAGAAAATCTCCTCGCTTTCCCTGCTATATCTGCGGTTGGGAATGATCGGAGGTTGGGCTGGGTGGCAAGCTCGTCTTTAGTTGACAGGTCTTGGGGAGCGAGCGATGTTTGCTCAGGCTAATGCTCAACCCTGCCTTCTATAACACAAAACGCTATCATAAGTTACATCTGCTGCCAATAACCTATTATTTTTCCTTTACAGAAAACGTGCAAACAGACAGACACTAATGTGACTGTTACTCGCCTTTGCTTGCTGCTGGTCCAAGGGTGTAGATGTGGGAGGGATGGGTTTTGGGAGGGAGAGGGCGACTGAGCTAGCTGGTAAACTTTCACCGTCAACAAAGACAGTTTCCTCCTGCTCCTGTCCTGCACGCAGTACTTTCACGAAGTTAAGTAGGCTGCTTTGTCTGCATTGTTTTGGTGGTTTTGGCTCCATCTCAACTGCTAAGTAACGTTAGGCTTCTTGTGATCTCTTTTCGCCCGAACTGAGCGACTCCTACTTGTGCGCAAAAAAATTCATTCATTTCATTGGACGACATGCTGGTGATGATACAGCCTATAAGAATCAATACATGTCAGGTAGAAGCCACTGATTTGCTGAGAAGCTTAAAGCTTTACGAAAGTTGCCCATTGCATAAACAGCTCGAATACAGAAAAATAAATTTTCCGATTGGCTGGGCCTCAGTAAAAATGGGTGGGCCCAGGCCCAGCCTGGCGCCTGCAGCGGGTGGAGTTTAATTGAAGAATTCATTCATTCTGTGAAGAAATAGGTGTCATTAGTTGTCCTTTTGTAAGTAAGAAGGAAGCAAATGTTTCACACATTGTTATAAAATATATTTCGTTCTAAACTGCAAAGTAAAATAGGCTGTTCCAAACATTGTTCAGAGCAACAAGGTAATTTGATCAAAAAGTTGATTGGAGAGGGGAAATTGTATAAAGAAGTGCAGCAAATTCTAGGATGCTCAGCTAAAATGATCTCAAATGCTTTAAAATGGCGGCAAAAACCTGAAACACGCAGAAGGAAACAAGCAACTACTGTTAAAATGAATCCAAGAATAGGCAGAATTGAAAGATCCAGCCAATCACCACCTCCAGAACAATCAAAGATG
Source organism: Gymnothorax javanicus (assembly GCA_029692085.1). Lineage (NCBI taxonomy): Eukaryota > Metazoa > Chordata > Actinopteri > Anguilliformes > Muraenidae > Gymnothorax > Gymnothorax javanicus. The sequence continues at coordinate 90,801,486 of CM056198.1, forward strand.
ATATAAAATTACCTATAAGTGCTGTTACAGTCAGAAGATGTTTGATCGAAGCTAAACTATCAGCAAGAAGCCCCTGTAAAGCACCATTGTTGAAAAAATGGCATGTACAGAATCGGTTAAAACACATTGATTGGCCCATAGACAGATTGGCCCCCACGAACCAGAAATTGCCCACTCTGCTAATAAAGAGTGGTTCCCCTTTCTTTTATGAATGTTCCTTTTTTATTTGGTTCAATTTGCCTTGCAACATTCCTGGACATTCCTTCATTGTCCTCCATCCCTCTCTTATTTTACAGTTAGTTAACGGTGGCCCCTTAGATCTCCCGCCACATGTCATGACCCAGGTGTAATCCGAAGATTCCAGAAATAATGGTTGCATTACCAGCCTCTCACTTACAAAAATATAAGGGCCTTTTGGCCATTATTACTAAACAATTACTGTGGAAACAACATTTTCATATCTTTGCATACATTCTTACAACAGTTTATATGGAATTCTTCTACATAAATTCCCCCTTTGGAACTTCATCAGTTCCAACACTACTATTTAGAGTCAAAGAGTTGCAGTAGATCAACCTCAGCACTTCACAATGAGCTTCCTTTTAAAACAGAGGAGGCCCCCCTCCATCAATAGTGCTCATGTGATGTCTACATGCAGGAAGATGGAGGCCAATCCTCTTCTCTCATCCCTTACATGGAGGAAGTAAAAGACCTCTAGTTCAGCCAATTTTCAATTCAACATCACAATATGCCAACATATCCCTCGATACATTTACAATATTTGAATAAATCGCAAAATATCAGACAACTGAGGCTTACCAGTAACAGAATATGCAGTTTTTGCAACTTTATAAGCCTCTAAGGGTAACAGGCAATGAAACTTCATAGATATCAATATACTGAAGAGAATTCACACAAACGTTTGCCATTTAAACTACTTCAGCTAGAAAAAGAAGTCACAGAGTATATGTTTCTTAAATCTAACAAATAACTTAAAGGGGACCTATTTTGCGATATTTCCAAGGTTATATTTTTATCTTGGACTCCCCTAGAGTACTCCTGATCATTCAAAGTCCAAAACAGGGTCATTATTTAGCTCATACTGCCATCCTCAAAAAACCCCATTTGTGGTCCATTGTAGTCTCTGCCTGAAACGTCTCATTGGGGTGGCTCTTCCGCTATGGCCCCCACTCCCCGTGTGCCCACTTTCTTCTGACTGGCCAGCTCTGTGAAGGGCGGAGTTGGGCAGGACGAGGCTGCAGAACGCAGTTTTCTGGGTCCCCCTCCCCAGATTGAAACGTGAGACACGTCTGCAATCTGATAAGGAAGCAGCGGGCAAATTCCGCAATCTAACATTATACTTGAATATAGATCTAATGAAATGAACTTGTTCTAATAAATGCAGCGGCGAAAGTGGAGGACACAGTGCGAAAATCTGGTAGCTCAAGCTCAAATTTGCTATCGGCTACAGTTTGCTATGGCAACAGTGGTGAGTACAGCGGTTTTTCTACTCTATAGCTAGGATGCACGGAAAGCTAGAATCCACTACATACAGACACATTTGTAGAACGGGTCGACATACCCACGTGAAGACCGGAGACCGTAGAAATCCGGTGGGTCTGAGTTTAGAGGGAAACATAGACAGTGAGGAGCAGCTAAAAGTGGACCAACAGCTTATGGACTGCTTAGGTGCGTATTATAAGGACCTGCTGGTTCGTGTGCATAACTGTGATGTGTCGTTAGCGTGGAGAAACGAACAGCTTCTGCGCTGGTATATGACGGAGGGGCGAAAGCTCCAGGCTAAACGGCCTTTTCGGAAATGCCCTTGGCATTGGTTTACTTATTGCGTCGGAATGACCAGCATTTCCTCGCAGAGAACGGGCGCGTAATGGATAGTGCGCGAGAGCTAGACAGAGCTCCGGTTATGTTATGAGCATAATACAGGTTTTACAGACCATAAGTTCCGTTCGCGTGAACCCTTGCTCATGTGGAGCTAACGAATCGATCACCTTTACAGGAAAGAATTTAATATTCAGTCGCCGATTTAATATTCAATCAACAGCAATGCAGAGAAATCGTTTGTGATACCAGACAGGTTATAGCCTGTGCTTTTCCCTATTGCTTTCACCGGTAGCATCAGAGAGCTCACCCAGATATTGGAGAAGTATCAGGCAGACCCCGGTCATGGATAAGTAAAGCGATCGTTTCACAAGCACCCAAAAATGCAGCCCAAGCTTTGCAAAACCTACGTCTGGTCTAACTGCACCTCTCCGGTTAGCTTCAACTGTAGTGTCTACAATCAGGCAACCTTATGATGAAACTGTCGCATTGATGCTTACCGAAGTAATACAAGCATACCGATCAGAATTGCTGCATATAAGTTAACCAGGAGCATTTTTAATTAGCAGAGCACGGGAACTAACATGCAGTAGCAGATAAGCAGTCATGACTTTGAATGTATTCTGTTGCGCGAAAAATTCGTTTCGCGTCCGGTGTGAAAGCGGCTTGACGTGCCTGTATTTGCATCTTTGCATTGACTTTGAATGTAATCTGTCGCGCGAAAAATTAGTTTCGCGTCCGGAGTGTGAAAGCTGCTTAATGCGCCCATAACGCATGTATTCGCCTCTTTGCATTGACTTTGAATGTAACCTGTCGCGCGAAAAATTAGTTTCGCGTCCGGAGTGAAAGCTGCTTAAGGCGCCCATAACGCGTGTATTCGCGTCTTTGCATTGACTTTGAATGTAGGCTAATCTGTCCCGCGAAAAATTTGTTTTGCGTCAGATGTGAAAGCAGCTTTATGGATAGTACGCGACAGCTAGAGAGAGCTCGGTTATGTTATGAACATAATACAGGTTTTACAGACCGTAAGTTCTGTTAGCGCAGACAAGTTGCTTATGTGGAGCTAGCGAATCGATCACTTCTACAGGAAAGAATTTCCTATTTAATCTCCGCCTTTTCAGCTTCGAAAGGGGGATGAAATTATGACACGGTAGTGCAGAGAAATCATTTGTTAAACCAGACACGGTAGAGCTTCTGCGTTTCGCATTGCTTTCTCGGTAGCACCAGAGAGCTTGCCCAGACATTTGTGAAGTATCCGGCTGATGCCGGTCATGAATAAGTGAAGCGATCACAAGCAGCCGTAAACAAACCCAAACACGTATCCCAAGCTCTGCAAAACCTACATCTGGTCTAACTGTGCTTTTCAGCCCAACTTTGCGGACACATACAGCACCTCTCCAGTTAGCTTCAACTGTGGTGGCTACAATTGGGCAAGGTTATGATAAAACCGCCACATTGATGCTTACCGAAGTAACACAAGCATACCGATCAGAATTATTGCATATAAGTTAACCAGGAGAATTTTTAATTAGCACGGCACGCAATCTAACATGCAATAGCTGGTAACCGAGCGGTCATAACAACCACAGAGACAAACCCTTGCAATACAGGTTTTACAGACAGCAAGTTCCGTTACCGTAGACAGTTGTACCAAGCATCCAAATTACAAACAAGCATAAAAAGTTAGCTTCAAATGAGGTTTATGTTCACACACCTTCTGTAGAATTTCCCCTGATATCACTCTTGCATATTTGGGACACAAAAATTAGCAACAGTAACTTGGCTACGTTAGCCGCTGTGCTACAGCCACAATCAACTGGCTATCACGTCAGGTTGGCTTATGCAGTAAAAGCAACTTGCAGCTTCTGTGTCTGTGAGTCACGGACTGTCGCGACCGATCCAGGATTTATCTTCAGATATTTTTGAAAGCCTGCGCTTGTGGCCAGTTTTTAGTGCTATCGCTAGCAGTCCTGCTAGCCAGTAGCCACCCGTAACATGTTAGCTTCTCTTACGTTATTTGCTGTTATATCGTTACTTACAGCTTGTGGCTCCGAGCGCTTGATCGATGCAGCTGCTTCAGTTTTGAGAAGCAGCTGAAACGCTTATCCTGTGTCGAATTATCCTTTATTGACAAAGCTGTCTTTGGTGAAATGCTGAGCACAGGCAGTTAACGTTCCCTTTGGCCGTGGCTGTTTGCTGCCAGCAAACAAAAAAAGCTACCCCCTGATTTCTGGTGGCATCGTCTTTTGGAAGAGAAATAGGTGTTTTTCTTCGCGTCCAAAAGTAAACAGACAAGCGGCTTTGGGAGAGATACTGACAAAACTGCACCTCAAATGATCTGCGGTTCTTCTTTTGTATTTCCAAAAGTGTAGACACTACTAAGGCATAGTATGATCTGCTGTTGTTAGTGCCTGCTAGAATAGTTTCCGGTGTGGGCAGGTCCAGCGCCGTGGTTGGCTCTGGCTAGGTCTGTACTAATTGGACGGCACAACCTGACGTCAGGTTTTGCCCAGATCTCATGAAGATCTCGGGAGGAGATGTTCAGAGAGGAAATCACGTTCACGAAATCACGTTCTTGGATTACGGCAAAACCCTTGTATCTCATGTTTAGAAACTTTTCAGAGGTTGATTATGGACAACCAACATTATAACATTACTAATATGTATTAAAAGAAGGATCAGCATAATAGGTCCCCTTTAACGTAAAAAAAAAGAATGCATTTGAAATCAGCAACCTCCTTCTTTCAGGGTGGAAAGGCCAGCGCTTCCCCAGTGCCTGGTTGGGCTAATCCTTCGAATGCCACTTTGCCCAGCAAGCTGCAATTATTGCAGATCGGTCATTCTTCAACTATTGGATTGCACGGAGCATAATATAGTTCCGCTGAAATGGGACCTTGGTAGGTCACAGCCAGCTGTATGCTCTTAACTGCTGCCTGCGTCAATAAAAATCACAAAGTAAGTAAGAAACAAAAAAATATCAGTCCGAGTAGTATAATCGATTCAAGGATCACGTCACCTACTTTGGTTTTGATAGCTCCCCACCATCCCAATTCCAGGTTCAGCCAAACCTGCATGCTTGCATCATGGCCCACATTCGAGCAAAGCTGTCACTTGAGGTTTCCAAGCTTTTTAATAGCTTCCAAGAAACTTCCTACTGGAGCACTGTTGTTAGGTATAAAGGTACAACCCTGATCCCCAGACAGTTCACATACTCCTTTTTCTGTCATTGGCCAATTTAACTCATGCCTGCTCTGCCCAGCCATTCAACTTGAGTCATCTAATTACTCTCCCAAACCCTTTCTTGCCTCAACCGTGTAATTAATCAACCTCTGCTGAGAGTAGTATATACAATTGATCCATTCAATATGATTATTTTGGGATATTGATATAAAAATTGATTCGCAATTGGTTCGCTCCATTTCTAGCTTTAAACTCCTCTGGTATTTCCTTTAGCTTTCCAGTGGGTCAGGTTCATTGGACCTTCTTTTCCTATATATTGACAGCCCTCTGAGCGTTATTGTCACCATTTCTTCTTCTGCTATTACCCTTGCACGTATGCCTCCCCATCCTATTGGAAATGTGGCCATTAGCCCTTTTTCTGACCCAAACATCCACCAAACATCACCTGACACCTGTATCTGTCCTGCTAAACTTCCTTCTGATGATGGGATGCTTGAAGCAGTCTTCCACCCTTCAATTAACAGTGGATTACCGACTCCTTCGAGAGGAAGTGATTATTGTTCTAATCTTGCAGTAGTATTCCCATCGGGGAAAACAAAACAATACAGAAAACAAATTTGCCACTGTTATCACTCCTTGATGTAGTGTCGTGGTCGACCGAGACGTAGCAATGAATGAGGGAGACCGTGGTAGCTAACATGTGTGGCCGCAGCCTGCTTTAATGATGCGCTCATACAATGGCGGCCTCCTCTAGGCGGCATGCCTTTATATACTGTACAGGCGGCCTCTAGGGGCAGTAGTAGTAAGAACATCCTTATACAGGACACAACATCTCCCTTTTTCTCGAAGAGCCTAATGGCCTACTTATAAAACAAACAAGCAACAGCACGTGACAGGAAAACATCAAAAGAAACCTTAACACATACCAACGAGTCCCTTTGATAGAAAATAAAATCCATTCACTTTTTAACATGTGTAAACTGTATGCAAACCTGTCAATTCCTACTCCTGTTCTACAGTGCCTGACAAAAGTCTTGTCACTTATCCAAGTTGTAGGAACAACAAATAATAACCTGACTTGTAGTTGATCAATTGGAATCAAAAATGGCTTATATGAAAGGCAAAGCCCTCTAGATTATGCGAAATATACCAAAATAGAGTTTTGTGTCATTGATTGAGTTTTATAATTTAATTTGTCCAGAAAGGTCAGATTTTGCTTGGACAAAAGTCTTGTCGCATTGAAAAAAAATGTGGAAATTATACATACACTTTATTTTGTAAGACCCACGCAGCTCGACCAAAGACGTAAGAGCCGGGGTTGAAGGTTTATGTGTGTGGATTCCTGGTATTAGCACGCGCGACCTCCTAGCTGATGCGAATCACAATAAAATAGATATATTTTCTCCGTTCGAAGAACGGGGCACAAAAGCACAACGGTTATAGTTAATCTGACTCCACAATACATTTAGAATACCAAATTTAGTTATACCCTCGTTAAATATCTGACTCCAAATTAGAATTAGAATTTATAGTTTAGGGACACATGCGTGAATCTCGGGGCAGCTACGCCGCCAGACTCTTCCGTGAAAACCAGTTACTCAACCGACGCCCCCGCGTAATAGCGCAGTTGCCGGATCTTAGTTCGGTGAGAGTTCTAGAGGATGGAAGAATTACCATGATAGTGGCAACTTTGGCATAAACATATCATGAACCCAGATTTATGTGCACCACAGGGCCCCTAAGGGGATCGGCCAGGCACCGGCTTATAAGCCCAAGGGTGCCCTTAAGGCCAAATCCCCAGGACCGATACTACATAAACCCTTTATATAAGTAGACCGTAATCTGCAATCCAACTTAAAACCCTTCACTACCTATAAACATCAGCTAGCTAGTCTGGAATGGTAAGGACTCGCCCCCTAAGTACCGGTCGTAACGTGGCTAGAAAGAATAAAAGGATTAGGAGCCACAGAGACCACGCAAGCTTAAAGGAATAACAATAATTTATTCACCAGGTAGGCAAAAGCTTAAATCAAACAAATCAACGTTAAACCAATTACAAGTTACACACAATTTAGAAAGAGAGAATAAAGTCATACCTGGAGGAAAAGCCATACACGCACTCACGTGCGCGGGAAGTTCGAATTACGATATTCCATAATTGAAAAGGACTACTCACGCACTTACGTACGCGGGGACAGATCGGATACGATCTTCCTGACTATATAGATTGGCTACATACGGCATAGGGATGCGTATGGAAAGTCGACTACGATCTTCCATAATTAAAAGGACTACTCACGCACTTACATACGCGGGGACAGATCGGATACGATCTTCCTTACTATATAGATTGGCTACATACGGCATAGGGATGCGTATGGGAAGTCGACTACGATCTTCCATAATTAAAAGGACTACTCACGCACTTACGTACGCGGGGACAGATCGGATACGATCTTCCCAGAATGGATTGTTTCCCTTTGCTTTAAGCCAAATCACGCCTTTGATCCAGGCGGCATGGCCATAAACACCTGGAAGGGGGGTCGAATCTGGTTTTTGGGTTTCCACCATTTGGAGGATGTAATAAAACACTTCAGCAAAGAGAGGAGAATAGGGTGATTACCAGAGGGGATTCTGACCAAATTCTCAGGAGTTTCCAAAAGGGAATGAACCATAATTTCAATGGGATGAAACATACTCCATTCAACTCCTTGGATTCCCCCGAGAATAACAAGACCAAAAATGATATGAATATGTACTAATATGATGAAGTTGTCATGAAAAAGTCTTAAGATGAATTATTGTATAGGTAAATTCGGTTCCAAGTATATAAGTGATTTCTTAGCGGGATATTGAACATATAAGCATATTATGAAATTCCCAGAGGTTTAGATTACTTTAAACAGATTAATATAACTGGATATAAGATTGAGGACAGTAGTACAGGGGCATTGTCTCAGCCAGGGCTTTGCAACTACCCCCCCGTACAGAGTAACAGAAAGATCACCGACACCTTCCACATGCAGGCTGCAGGAACATCCTAGGGGGAAGGCCATAAAAGTTCTATTGCTATTTGGCCTGGCTCTGGACCGAGCTTATCAGCCATTTGTCACTTATATTTCCAGATTCTACAATTTTCGAATACACAAATATGCCACTATAATATCAGAACATAAAGCCATGGTGCCTTGGAAAAAAGAATTATTATTGCGTATGACTCCCATGAGCTTGGAGGACTGCATCCATACGTCTTGGCAATGACTGAGATAACTTGATGATGAAATCATCTGGAATGGCATAGAAAGCAGTCTTGCAGGATTCCCAGAGTTCATCAAGATTCTATGGTTTCATCTTCCAAGCCTCCTCCTTCATCTTACCCCTGAAATGCTCAATAATATTCATGTCAGGTGACTGGGTTGGCCAATCCTGGAGTACCTTCACCTTCTTTGCTTTCAGGAACTGTGACATGGAGGCAGAAGAATCAGAAGGATAGCAGTATAAGTAGGGCAGCAAGAACTTCTTGATATTTCAGGCTGTTGATGTTGCCATCCACTCTGCAGATCTTTCTCACACCCCCATGCTGGATGTAACAACAAACCATGATTTTTCCTCCACCAAACATGATTGTTTTCTGGGAGAATCTTGGGTCCATGAGGGTTCCAACAGGTCTTGTACGGCGACTGGCATGCAGTTCAATGGATGATTCACCAGAAAAATAAACTTTCAGCCACTTTTCCAGTATCAATTCTTTCTGCGAGCTATGGGCCTTGGCAAATGCAATGCAGGTTTTTTGTTTTCTGTTTAATGCAGACTTCTGTGTACTAATTTGGCAATGAAAACCACCTTGAGAGAGAATTTGACAAATTCTCTTTGTGGAATTTGTGGATACCGGGAAATTTGGTGACATTTCCTCATGTAGCTTCGCTGTAGTTGAAGAAGGGCTAGCCTTGTACAGTTGAAGCAACAAACGGTCCTTTCAAACAGTTGTCATACCGGGGTCTGTCTGACCTGCGCTTGCCATGAACGTCACAGGTTTCTTCAAATCTTTTTCTCATCCCCTCCACTTGACATTTGGATACATTAAAGATGTCTGCCACCTCAGCAGCAGACTCAGTCTTCAGGCTCTTGATGATCAGCACTTTGGTCTGTGGTTGAATCTTTGGTATGTTGTCAGAGGTCTAGTCACACCTCATATGAAAGTCTGGTGTGCTGGGGTTATTTCTATACACATCTGGGAATGTGTTAATTACAGTATTTGTCATAGGTTAAACTCTAATCTGCGATTTGTTGCATCATCTGAAGAGACGACAAGACTTTTGTCCAAGCAAAAACAGATGTTATGGGCTTAGCCAAGCTGTGAACATTAGAACATTTTTTGACGGTTTCATTTTGCACCAAATTATTAATGTGAAAGCCCTTGACATTAAAATGGACCATTTATTGTAACAATTGATTGGTTAGAAATAAAGTTATATGCTATTTTTAGTTACTATGTCCTTACGCGACAAGACTTTTGTCAGGCACTGTACACTCTACCTATTTCATCATTTGTAAGGACCCTCCATCACATACGTACTCTTTGAGCCACCCAGAAGGATTTCTCTCGCGCATCTGTCTACCTAGGTCAGGCTCCGTTTTGACTTGTTCGTCCTGCGCAGTCTCAATTGGATATTTCGCGTTCTTTGGATAGAGTGTCAAGTGCGCAGCATTCCATCTTTTACCATCGCTCAACACGTATGTACTAGGCCCTATCTGTTTCTGGACCGACAGCGGGTCTGTGAATCTAGCATCTGCCTTGTGTACGTGCATGGGTTTATGAATACGGACCCTGTCACCCTGTCTGAAGCGTGAAATTTTGGCACTCCTTTTAGTATCCGTATATTCCTTCATTGCTTGCTGCCTCTCCTTGACAGTCCCGCGCACGTTCTCATGTGTACTCTCTCTTTTAGGTGGAAGAATGTTCAATTTCATTCGTATTTTCCTTCCCCGAAGAAGTTTGAAAGGAGAGACACCCGTAGTTGGGTGCGGCGTAGCTCTGTAGCCGTCGAGAAAGGACGTCAACTCCTTTTTCCATGTCATTTGACACTTCTCCACATTTTGGATACATTCTTTCACACTCCTACTCAGGCGTTCTACAGCGCCATTGGCTTGTGGATAATATACACTAGACCAAATATGCTTAATTCCTCTCTCCTCAAGGAACTGCAAGAATGCGTATGAACAAAACTGAGGCCTGTTGTCACTCACAAGGGCTGTCGGATTTCCTTCTCTAGCGAATACAGTACTCAGGAAAGATATGACAACATCAGTAGTTACATTGGATGTGAAAGCTATTTCTGGCCATTTTGAAAAATAATCTAAAAGCGTAATGACAAAACGACAGTCATATGCAACCCTCTCAAACGGGCCTATAATGCCCATGGCAACTTTTTGAAAAGGCGCATCAGGCAGTTCAACAGGCTGTAACGGTGCAGGGCTGGTTCTGGCCGTTTTATCGCTATTCTGGCAAGCAACACATGAAGTTATGACAGAATGCACCTCCTTCTGTCACCTTGGGCCTAGTCAATACCTGGCCACCAATATAACTCGCTTAAACGTTGCTTGGTGCAAATGATCTCTTGATACCCTTCGTGAGCCAAATAAATCAATCTGGGGCGTAAACTGCACCGGGCAATGAGGCGACTCCCTCTCATCACATATGCATTCTCCATCGAAAGTTCATTTCGGACAGGGAAGTAAGGTGCGAGCTGAGGCGCAATATCTTTCCTAACTTTAGGCTAACCTAGCTCAATTTGGGCACGTAGTTTAATTAACTCGGAAGCTGCATGTGATATGTGCCCAAAGTCTGCTAAAGGTACAGCGGTCAGCATGGGAGACAACTCTGCGATAATCTCCAGTTCTGGCTCTACAGCGTCATGAGTCGTAGGCACCGGCAGTCTCGATAAGCAATCAGCTATGAAATTGATCTTACCTGGGCGGTACGCTACATCATACTGGTAACAGAGTAACCTAGATGACCAACGCGCTATTCTCATGCTCGCTCTGTCTAGTCCTTTTGTGGCAAATAACGTAGTCAATGCCTGGTGGTTGGTAACCAATGAGAAACGTCACCCCCACAAATACGTCCTCCACCTTTCAACTGCCCACACACAGGCCAAAGCTTCTTTTTCTACTGTAGAGTATTTCCTCTCAGCAGGTGAGAGGGTGCGGGACGCAAACGCAATAGGGCGCTCAGTATTGTCAGGGTGTATCTGTGTGAAGACTGCCCCCAGGCCATAGTCAAAGGCGTTGATAAACATGAAGGTAGGCAGGTCGGGGTCGAAAAGTGCTAGTGCTGGGCTACTAGCTAGAATACTCTTTAACGAGTTGAAACTGCTTTCTGCCTCAGCAGTCCAGACGAACATAGTATCCGTCCCTGATCGCAGTATTTCTCTGAGTGGCTCAACAATAGTGGCATAATTAGAAACAAATTTAGAAAACCAACTAGCAGGGCTGAGGAAGGAGCGTAGGGCAACCCTATCTTGCGGGACAGGTGCGTCTCTTAAGGCAGTAACAGAATCAGGATTTGGGTGCAGTCCGTCTTTCGAGATGACGTGACCCAGGAACGGGATACTGGTCTGATTGAATTTACATTTCTACATGTTTAGCTGGAGACCGGCATCGGCAAGGCGATGTAGGACACCTCGTAGGTTGTCGTCATGCTCTTTTTTCTACTTAGATTACGACATCGTCGAGATAATTTTGACAACCTGGTTGTCCTCTAGTATCGTTTTCATCATTTTCCGGAATGCGCTTGGCACGGAGGCCAGTCCGAACGGAACTCGAGAAAACCTAAAGAGTCCCTCGTGTGTAATAAACGTGGTAAGGTCTCTGCTATTTAAATGTAGAGGTAACTGGTGGTAGGCTGAGGTAAGGTTAATCTGAGAAAACACGGTTGCTCCCCTCATTTCTGTGAGTAAATCCTCCATGTGCAGCAACGGATAGGTATCCATAATGACTGCTTTATTTGGCTCTCTTTAATCCACGCACATGCGGATTCCCCTGATTTTCTACGACTAACCACGAATGGGGATACCCAGGGTGATGCATCTACTTTTTCAATCACCCCGGACTGTAGTAGCCTGTGTATTTCAGCTGACACCTCATCTCGGACGCTTAGCGGTAGTCTACGTAACCTTTCTTGGACTGGTGTCACTTTTTCATCGACTTTTACTTCATGAATGAACCCTTTTACGCAACCCAGTGGCACAATTGTAACAGGTGCGGAGCGCATTTCTAGCACTGGTGCACTCTTAGTTACCACCAAATCTCCTATTATATGGCAGTTCAGCGACCGAATCAAATCCATCCCTAACAGTGGGGACCCACTTTTGACTACGCAGAAAAGTGCACCTGGGTCGGACACACCATCATGTGAGACCAAGGCAGGAAGACAGCCTATCACTGGTAGGGGCTCTCGTGAGTATGTAACTAGCCTAATCTTAGGCTCAATCAATTCACAGTCAGCAAAGTATTTAAGGTATAATGGCTCTGGCAATATGGACACAGTGGAGCCTGTATCCACAATTAAATCAACATTGCATGTGTGACCTATCGGTGCTTCGATGTCAACTGTACAGTGTATTTATACCACCGGAGTTGGCCTCAGACACACTCTCTGTATTCAAGAGTCGGCTGAAAAAATACCTCTTTAATCAAGCCTATACTTAACACATTATGAGCATTTATACTACCTGTTTTTAGGGAGATTGCTTAGTCTCTGGGTATGCTCACTTCTTGTGACAAGGTTTTGGTTGTTAATATTGTATAAATCCATGTGGAACTGGTGGCACTGAGATTGCACTTACGCGGCTCCGGTGGGGCTTGCTACGGCCTTAGTCACCGGGTAGGTCCACATGGTGTTTGTGGTGTCTAATTGAAAATCTACGCAGCCTTAGTCGGATGGAATTTCAGGGCCTCTGTGCCTCAATAAGTGGACGAAGGATACAAGGTTTTGGTCGTAAAAATTGCTTAAATCCATGTGGAACTGGTGGCACTGAGATTGCACTTACACGGTACCGGTGGGGCTTGCTACGGCCTTAGTCACCGGGTAGGTCCACATGGTGTTGGTGGTGTCTAATTGAAAAACTATGCAGCCTTAGTCGGATGGAAGTTCAGGGCCTCTGTGCTGCAATAAGTGGATGAAGGAGAGTTGACTGCTCTATACTGGTTACCCCTGAGTTGTAGTATTTTGGCGTAACTTGATACCCGACACCAGACAACATTTTGTGTAGTATGTATTTGTTTATCCAGTACCTAACCCTCTTTTGTTTTTGTGTTTTCTCCGAGGAACGCCGTCCCCCAGAAATCAGTCCTTGGACCACCGAAGCCCTGTCACTACCTAATGGTCATCGACCGCTGTCTTCCTGCTGTCCTGATCCCCTCATCCCCGCCTCTCCACTTCCTGGAGCTACAGATGTCACTGCTTGGACACCTTATTGTTTAAAGAACTTTGGATTTTAATTTACTATCATCAATTAATTAGCCAGCCAGCGGAGGATGGGCTTCCCCACAATAGCCAGGTTCCTCCTGAGATTTCTTCTCACTGAGGAGTTTTTTCTCACCACAGTTCGAGGCTTTTTTTTCTCCCTACAGGGAGTTTTGTTTGCCTGCTATTTGGGGATTAGGGATTTGTCTGGGCTCTGCCCTTTTCTCTCTGTAAAGCGTCTTTGTGACAGCCTGCCTGTGAAAAGCGCTACACAAATAAAATTGAATTGAATTGAATTTTCCGTGTATAAAACGGTCAACTCAGGTATAACAACCTCCCTCACTTCCCTTGTATTTGCCCTGCAGACCTTGGCAAAATGACCTCTTTTACCACAGACATTACATGTCGCAGTAGCAGCTGGACACGTAGGGGCATTAGCAAGGTGGTTTACAAAGTCACAGCGAAAACAGCGGCACTGTCGAGTCCCCGAAGCTGGAGCAGGACCAGAGACAGTCTCGGAGGTCTCTGCAGACTGGTTCGCCTTCTGGCGGCGGCGCTGCATTCTTGCCGCGACTTCATGAACTGGAACCTCAGGTGCGACAGGACTCAGGGTCCCGTTCAGCAAAGCAGCACTTTGGACGGCGGACTCAACCTGGCAAGCTAAAGTAGTGGCAGTTTCCAATGTAAGTCTGTCCTCCAGTAAAAGTCTGGCTTTTATAGCATTGAGAGAAACTCGTTCAATCAGTTGATCCCGTATCATTTCCGATTCCATTTGTCCAAACTCGCATGGGGCAGCTAACTCACGCAATGCTGCAACAAACTGCGCCACAGTTTCATCAGGTCTCTGTGCACGTTGTCTGAATCGATGGTGAGCAGCAACAGGACTCATTTTAGGGGAGAAATGTTTCTCAAGAGCTGTCATGGCCTGTGCAAAATTAGTACTGATGTTTGGCAATGTGTAAAACAGTCCCTGGCCCTCATTTCCGAGACAGTGAAGGAGCACAACTCTAAGCCTAGCATCAGGCCATGCATCCCCTGATGCATTTATTACAATCAGGTAATTATCGAAGATTTTCTTCCATGTAATAAACAGAATTGCAGGCTCACCCACATTCAGAAGAAAAGGCGCTGGCATAGGGACCGAAACTTACATCGTCGCCAAGTTGTAGTGTCGCTGTCTACCGAGATGTAGCAATGAATGAGGGAGACCGTGGTAGCTAACGTGTGGCCGCAGCCTGCTTTAATGATGCGCTTATACAATGGCTGCCTCCTTTAGGCGGCATGCCTTTATATACTGTACAGGCACCCTCTAGGGGCGGTAGTAGTAAGAATATCCGTATACAGGACAGAACACTTGATGCCTTGAAAAAGTTTTCTTTTTACCCTTTATAGACGTTTGCTCCTTCCACTTGGCCAGGGTCAGTACAGGCCGTATCACAGAAAAATTTCCAGGTACGTTTCAAAGTTTTGTTGGACCATTTGCCTGTTGACAATCATACTGTACTCCCAGCAAAAGATTTGCTTTTTCTAATCTTGAGGTTCCAGATTTGTTACTCACCATTTTCATGGGGCCTACAGAGAGGGTGTGTGCGCCAGAATGCGGTCTTGTTCCAGGTTTTGCTCCGGGAAAACTCATATTTAAATTCACGCCCATAAGTTTGAAACACCAGTATATGGGCAAGACTCTACTATGGATTTCAAATCTTGTCGACCCATATACCACTTTGCACAGGTTTTCAATATATATGGTAGCAGCACTATACAATTCCTTTACTCTGCTGATGTGCACACATAACATTCTCCCAGAGTGTATTCTCTGGCTGTGTACAGTGCCAATTGGTACCAATCACTATTTGTCAGTACTTTTTCATGTGGACTATTGAGGTCATTTTTTTAAATTCTAGTAATAACTCCCAATTGTGTTTCTGCCTGTTCCCTAGTGTCAGTTTCCTGACTGTAGTCCTTCTTGATACAGTTCCAACTGCTGTTGTGGGCTTAGCATGTCACGCAAATCGTCAAGATGAATGGCACCAAATTCTTCCGGTGAGATACTGCTGAAGAAGCCAGGGTCTGAGGCATGATGCTAAAGAAGCCAGGGCGAGGCATCACCTGGATCAGTATGCCTCCCAGGAACCAGCTGAGGCAAACACTACAGCCAGTTCCATCAGCCATCGCATCAGCGCCGCCATCCACCTGGATGGTTCTTTGCTTCTGAAGGCCATAGGTTTTTGCTGCTTCTTCCTCTTGGGCCTGTGCTGGTTGGTGTCCAATCTCACATGTTGCATGGCTCACAGCTTCCTGTCTTCCTGGCAGTGGGCCCTTTGCACAGTGGTTAAGGTGGTACCATACACTTTTCTCGCATACCACTGTGAAGGGACCTCCCATCATGATTCATTCTACTTTCTTTAGAAGACCCTGATGTATATCTGATCTTCTGGCTCCACCTGGTACCGCAACTCAAGAGGTTATTCTAATTCCTTGTTCTTTTCTTGCAAGTAAGTAACCTTATGTATAATGGATAACTGATACACATATTCCCTCATTTCTTGTTGCACTTGCTGTCGAGTCAGTCCGTTATAAGGACCTCTTCTAGCTGGCACTGGCATGGGTCAACCCGGATGCTTAGCGTGGTTAAGTTGCATGCCAGAATTCATAATACCAAGTGACAAAGTGTCTTCCCATTTCATGTTTCTCAACAAATTTCAGTTATTTTGACCTTGAGAGTTCCAACTGCCCCAATTACCATTCCCTTTGCGGATGACAGACACGTCCCAACTTTTGCTCCAATTCAAGTGTCAAAATCGACTAAGTGGTCTATGGCCGTGGCAATATTATTCCTCATGTTGTTTTTATAGGTGGTGGGCCAACAGGAAATTTCCTTCATTTAAACGATTCCAATCAATGGAGGACCCAATCTTTTGTTGACAACTTTTGGTGGTTTCAACAAATGAAGTAAAACTTGTTGCTGTTTTTAATTCTAGCACATTCTTCAATAATCAGTAACTTTATCCACGCAAAATTTCTTGGCAAAGAGAGCAGGCAGCCATGTTTGGGGTCCGATATACATGACATATTACAAGGCATCGCCTTATAGTGCACTGTAACAAAAGTCTGTAGTTTTCACAGCATTATTACTGTATAATGGACAAATCCTTACTGTAAATCCTGTTTTCAGCATGTTGCTGTAGTTCTGCAAAGCATCATCGTCAATATTATGAATTCTACAGCAAACAATATCTTCCTGCGGATCAGACTACAGTCATTTCTAGCGGGAAACATCCCTTGAAACGGATGAGATTAGTGACCCGACTTCAATCATTGTTCTTGGTCAACATGTTAGTTTCCTTTACAATGAAATGTTTAGGCGAGTGAATAAAAAATTCTATAAAATGTTTAATTCACATGCCTTAATAGGCAACTCTTCACGCAAAAACCACTTTGGATTTTCTGCGTTACATTTGGTCACATCCCAAGCAAGTCGTCAAACCTGTGCGTAATGATTGTTTAATTGAAAAAGATTGAAATGCGCTCTTTTTTGCATTCAACTGGTGCGTTTGATTTCTCGTCTTAACGAATACAATTAGCTACACCCGAGAGGGGAGAGTTCAAGTGTCTTTTACCAGGGAAATTGACTGAAATCAGATCAAGACTAATAAGCAGTTTAAAGACATGTTTATCGCCCTCCTTGTTCACTGTCCACCGCCCGCCACTGCTGTGTTCACTTAACTGTAGACTAGCTACGCCTGCCCAGATATTTTAACGTACCCTTTGACTCATTGTTGCCAATAACATTGGCAGCTACAAGCTCGCTTTGTACTGTTTGTGGGGGAAGAGAATTCGCCTGAGAGAAGCTAGACTAGACTTGACATTAACGTTTAGCTAATATTAGCTTGATGAGTTTAGCCAGTAACGTTAGCAACATAGCTAACAGCTAAATCAGCTAGCTAATGTTACTAACGCTAGCTTATTCGGTTGGAGCTCACGTTAGCTATGTTAGCTGGCTAACGTTAGTGGTGTTGTGCAATAAAACGGCGCTCTTTTCTTTTCCGAGGGACATGGTTGTCTAATGGTTGTTGTCCATTTGAGGAAGGAGGACCACTAATGCCCATGCTACTGCCTACTGGGAAACCCCGTTTGTCTTTGCTGGCGTCGGAAAACCCTTGCTAGTTAACATCACCAAACCATCCATGCACCAAACTGAAGAGGTAACAGTGACTTTCATATCTTGACGAACCAACAGTTTTGATAATGTTTTTCAAGTGTAGGCAGTGTGGCTTTTCTGCAGAAACAATACTGAAGTATGTAAACCACGCAGAAGTGCACAGAAACCATGCCAACTATAGGTTTCCATGCGGGATGTGTCCCTTCAATTTCATGACTTGGTCTGCCTTGCGCGCACACACATGTACCGCAACCATGCAAAATCTAAACCCGTCGTTAGACCTCGTAAGTGCTGGGTTGAGGAATGTCAGGTTGAGGGGTGTGAGGGCATTTAAAGATGTACATGAGGGACGGGAAAAAAATTGTTTGTCCCTGCAGTAGCTGTCAAAAGCAGTTCAGCATCCAATCATCATTCACATCACACATAAGCAGGAAACATGCAAAAGAGTTGGTAGAAAGCACAGATGGAGGGGTGAGCACTGTTAACACAGGACTGCATGATGATGATGATGTTGATATGGAAACTGACATGACAGAGACTGTGAACTTTCCCCCTGATGTTGGTGATGGAGAGAAAGGCAGGGATCTTTTTCTCACCAATTTGGCTCTTTTTTTACGTGAGGATGCAAGCAAAGATGCTTTTACCTGCATCCACAATATCCACTCTGATAGAGGAGTTCCAAGAAGTATG
Source organism: Gymnothorax javanicus (assembly GCA_029692085.1). NCBI lineage: Eukaryota > Metazoa > Chordata > Actinopteri > Anguilliformes > Muraenidae > Gymnothorax > Gymnothorax javanicus. Next base: position 90,819,824 of record CM056198.1, read on the forward strand.
CACAAATGCTATGTCCCAAATGTTCAGTAGACTTCGTGAAGAATTATCAAAGCTTGAAATTCCAGATGAAAAAGTTTCTAGTATTATTGATGGATTGTCAAAAGAAAACTTATTGAAAATGTACAATGAGGGCGTGTTCAGATCAGATTCAACCCGTAAGACACATTTTAAGAGAAACTTAAGTTATGTTGAGCCTATACAGGTCCGTCTTGGTTTTAATGCCTCTGGTAAAGAGCAATTTTACCAGTATGTCCCAGTTAAGGAGACACTAACACCCCTGTTGAGCCTGCCATCAGTGAGAGAGCAATATAGTGTGTCAAAAATGCACCCTACAGAAGATCCAGATGTGCTTGAGGACGTTAGGGATGGTAAACCTTTAAACAAACACCCTCTTACAAGAGTTGCCTTCCTCACTTTCAATTATTTTGTATTAAGATGCTTTTGAGGTTGTGAATCCTCTTGGATCAGGAAGAAAGAAACACAAGCAACTAGCTGTGTACATGACACTTGGCGAGATATTGCCTCATAACAGGTCATGCATTGAACCTGTGCAGTTAGTCATGCTTTGCAGGGAGTCTGATTACCAATTTTTTGGACATGAGAAAGTGTTCTCCTCCCTCGTAAAAGACTTGAAAGACATTGAGCAATCTGGCATTACTTTGGAGTCAGGTGAGACAGTGAAAGGGGTAGTAGTTGCAATCGCTGGTGACAACCTGGGCTCACATTCACTTGGAAGCTTCACTGAGAATTTTAGTAAGAGCAAACTTTTCTGTAGGTACTGTATTATAACCAGAGATGAATTTGCCAGTGATCCTACAAAGCTAGGCCCACCAAGGAGACCAGAAAACTATAGGAGTAGTGTGGACATCTTGTCTGAGGGATCTGAGAACATTGTAGATGGTATAAAATTTGACTCCATTTTCAATTCTTTGGAGCATTTCCATGTCTGCAAACCAGGGCTCCCGCCATGTCTTGGTCACAATCTCTTTGAGGGTATTGTGTCTGCAGATCTCCAACTCTACCTAAAACATCTTGTATCCACTAGGAAATACTTCACGTTTGTGCATTTGAATAGGAGGATCTCTGAACTAAAGTACAAAGGCCGTGATGCTAATAACCGCCCTTGTGTGATTAAAGCTGATGGTGAGAAGTTAGCAGGAAGTGCAGCACAGAACTGGTGCTAACTACGTCTTCTCCCTGTCCTTGTAGGTACACGCATCAAGAATCCACTTGAAGACCAAGTCTGGCAGTTGTGTCAGAAGCTACGGGAGATTGTCGAACTGGTATGTGCTCCCAAGATACACACAAACCAGGTAGCCTATCTTAAGTTACTTGTTGAGGAATATTTGGAGCTCAGAGCAACAGCGTTTTCAGACAAACCATTAAAGCCAAAACATCACTTCCTTCTCCAATACCCAGACCTTATAATAAAATTCGGACCACTCATTCGCCTCTGGACGCTCCGCTTTGAGAGTAAACATACATATTTTAAAGAATATGCACGGAAGCTCCACAACTTTAAAAACCTCTGTAGCTCTTTGGCAGAAAGGCATCAATTGCTACAGGCCTATTTACACGCAGGGAACTTGTTCCCACCCATACTTCAAGTAGACCAAGCCAATGAATTCCCTGATGAATTGTACAATGATGACATTCAAAAAGCTGTTAGACTAAGAGGTCTTAGGAAAGAAAACACAGTTGAAACAGGTTCTGTCACGTACAAGGGCACTACATATTGGAAAGGAATGGCAGTATTCCTCAGGGTTAATGACCAAGGTTATGAGGTTGGTAGGATTGTTCTGCTTCTGGTCAGTCAGGAGAAGGTTTATTTTGTTTGTGAAAAATCTTGCTCCGTCCCAGCTTTGGATGTAGGTGTTCACATCCTGCAGCATGATACCGCGGCTCACTTTGTTTGTGTTAGTGTTGATACCCTTGCTGACTATTACCCACTACCACTGTACAAGCTCTTTGACCTTGAGGTGATTACACTTCATCATTCTGTCTTTTCAGATGAAGTGTAATTGAAGACATGGAAGACACAATAAAAGGCGCCCTCCCCTATCTGGAAAATGGGTCATTGAACACGATTTTACTACACTTGACAACCATGGGGGTGAGAACAGCTGAGGACCTGGAATTCATAAATGCCACTGATTTGAGCCACATCCTGCCACCAGCAGACTGCAGGAAACTAATCCACGCATTCAAAAAAAGGTACATTATTATGTATTGGAGTTAAAATATGTACAATTTGTGATAAAATACAAATAACAAATCCTCATACTGATCCTCAAACTATTCATTCCATATGTTTGATTGATTGATGAATTCATTCATTGAAATTTTCATTGATTAATAGAAATGTTTGTGTCTAACATCTCAGTTTGTGCTCAGCCCATATGAATATAATAGACACAAAATCAAAATGTAGTTCAGTCACAACAATATGTTCTGTAATTGTAAGTAATTGATATTGCATTATAAAGTGCATAGAAACACAGTGCAAAGCAGCAGCCATTGACGGCGTCATCATGACACACCTTCTCTAACCTAGTTATTTAGTGCTTTTTCTTTCTTGGCTGCGCAAGACAACACTCAGCCAAGGCCTAATGCACTTGAAGAAATCATTTTGACACTTCTACCTTGCACTGACACAGCACCTAATTCAGAGCCTTTATTGGCTGCTACAACAAGCCCTGTTCCTGTCCAGAATAGCACATGGGTGTCTACATTTGCCTTATCGTGGGAGAAAACGCGACCAAGTTTGAGAAGATTTCTTGCTGAGAAGAAGAGACCAAAAAGAGAAGATAGGCTTCATATGGTCCGAGTCATCGCAGACGAGATAAAACAGGTTTGCTCGAACCCCCTGCTCAGGCAGTGCATTGAACTGGCCAAGACTATGGTAGCAATATACCCAGAGTCTTTAGAAGACAGAACAGAAGAGGGAGAGCGGATGGGCAATGGATATTTCTGTTTAGGCAAACAGCTAAGAGAAAGGATCCAGTTTTCAAACCGAGACAATACCCTCGCCCGACTTCGAAAGCCTAAACGATTGGCTCCTCCCATGGAAGATGACCAGGCAGGACCGTCAAGAAAGTGTGCCAAAACAGATAGCTATGGCTGTGTCAACTGGCAGCCTTCACAGCTACCTGAAGGTGAAAACAGAGAGTCCCTTTCAGAGAAGAAAAGAGAGTTACTGACTATCTATTCCCAGGAGGGACAAAGAGCTGCAGACCAGAGAGGAGTCGATGACCTCATGACGGTAACATATGAGCCACAGCGTCGAGACTTGAATGCAACTCCCTCACCGAGTATGTCGGAGCTACAGAAGGAGTGGCCATTCCTCTTCATGCAAAAGTTTCTACTCAAGCACTTTTGCTCATTGACTGGAATTGAGCTAGAGTCAAGACTACGAGAATCACTTGCCAGAAAGGGAGAGAGAGTGTTAAAATACTTCAAAAGTCAACTTTTGAGATGGAAGAAAGACGTGAAGATGGTCCTCTCCTGCCTTGAGAGACAGGAGGAAGAGGTGGATCCTGGACTTGCTGCAGTACTCGTCAGGGTTGCCTACTTCGAAGAAAAAGAAGATGCCCGCTTCCTCTTTGCGGACGTGAGTAATATCTCATTTATTACCATATAAAGCAACATCAGTTTGCTTTTTTACCTTATGAATGTGGTTTTGCCTCAATGGCCATCCTTTCAATCATCTGCCCCGGGGATACCTCCCCGGAGCCCGCTCCTGCTTTCCCTGTGTCCCTGACTAGTGTCATGCCTGACTAGAGCCAGTCAGGGACATGGGGGAAACAGGAGAGGGGCTCCAGGGAGATCAAAGGCATCAGGAGGAGCCGGACCGAGACAACAGTGGTACTTTCTTGTAATAGTTTTTGTTTTCTGTTTCTTTTGTGTTTCAGGAAACCTCTACCCAGGCAGACATTGAGGCCCAGCTCTCCCTGCCCAGCACTCCCAGGCTCATCATGCTTGGTAAGATCCCAGCACTTCACGAAAGATAGCATGCTGACTTAAAGTGAATAATATGACAGGTAGCAAGGTATATATTGGTGGAGTCAATGAAATCAAATTGACATCACATTGGCATAGGGAAGTCAGAACATCAAATACAGTTCATCAAATTGAGAATATCAAAATAAATTAAGATTATTCAAACACATTGATATTTACATTCTAATTCATTAATTCATTTTTATATGCTCAATTCCCTACTGACTTGCTGATTTATTAATTTCATGTGTAGTTATGTTCCATTGATGTCAATGACACCACTGGGGGACCCATATATACACGAGCACATGTCATATTCACTTTAGACTGCAGAAGACCCTGCATGGTCTTGCCTGCTGTCATTTCTGAGAATCGGTCTAAAACCTGAGTTCAGTGTATACTCCATTACGCAGCATGATGAGTGAAATGTTTTAAACTGAACTTTTATTGTGTCAACCTAATTTTCAGGAGACTCCACGCTGGGAGCCAGGAGGTGGATGCTCTCCATTGAGGGTGGTGTCGTCCTCAAACTCAGCGAGACATCCAACTTCACGACGGCCCTTGCTGTCCTCTTTGCATCGAACTACATCTTCAATATAGAATATCCCGTCGAGGGAGCCACATCTTTGGAGTTTATCCAGAGGTAAGTTTTGTTGTTGTTGCTGTTGCTCTAAAATCACTGTCAATGTAGCTGTTCTCTGTAGACGTGGAAAACAGACTATGTGTTTAATTGTAGGCCAGCTGGAGTACTCCCTGGAAGAAGCTCACATGGGTTTCCTGTCAATTTCTATTGGATGAAGTGATTAATGACAGGTGTGCTGCACACTTGATTAATCACTTCATCCATTAGTATTTGAAAGGAAACCAATGTGTGTGCTTCATCCAGGAAGTACTCGAGCTGGCCTACAATTAAACACATAGTCTATACTTCTTCAAAATGGTATGCAATGGGACAGGATGGAGTGCTGGGACAGCCAGAGTATCACACTGAAGCTTCTACCTGCACAGTGGAGTGGGTGGAGTCTCTGGTGTGATCCAGGCTTGTGCTCGGATGTAACGACTGGGGTTCAGTATTAGTATTTTCAGATTCTTTGTCAGGATAAATCTGGAACACAGCAAGTGTGCGGCAAAGACGCAGGTGAGCTGAAGGACGGGAAAGACGGTCCAGAGGAAGAAGGAGTCCCTCAGCCCACACATCGCTTCCTTCATAAGGGACTTCATCGATTATAATTGGAAGAACTGATACCAGGTGAGACAAAAAAATCCCCCAGCCACTTGACATTTGTTTTTCAGAAAATAACTAACTTTTTGTGGGGTTTTTTTTTTTCATTAAAAAAAAAACAGTGATCAAGGAATCACACTGGCATTTCAAGGGTTAAAATCATCAGAATTACTAAATATTTGGTAGTTTTGGACAGAGGAGAAGTGGTTTAAGAGATTCATGCAAAAAAAGCAGGAAAAATATGAATCTGTTAGATTTTTAGAGCAGTTTATCGGAAGGGGACATTTTTGTCCAAAACGGTACAAGTGTATGCAAAATTAAGATGGTCCTTGAAGGTTAATATTTTCATGAAATGCACACACACATTGTACAAACGTGCCATTTATTGGTGACATCCCTTGGTGACAAAATACCATCATTCTTGTCTATAATGAATTTTTGATTTTTCCACCCAATGCCAGGAAGAAGACTTCCACCAACGTGAGCGAGTGAGAGACCAGCCCACTACCCTGATTTGTACGCACAAGAGATGCTGGCTATGATCAGAGCTACCTGAACAGGAATGTTATTTTTTTAAACTTTTTCTTGCTTATTTGGCTCTTTTTTTACTTGAGATTACAAACAAAGATTACTTTACCTGTGTCCTTAATATCCACTCTGATAGAGGAATTCCAAGAAGTATGCACAAGTGCCATGTCCCAAATGTTCAGTAGACTTTGTGAAGAATTATCAAAGCAACTTATTGAATATGTATAATGAGGGCGTGTTCAGATCAGGTTCAACCCGGAAGACATATTGGGCTCTAATTTCTTGGCACAGCGCAGGGTGGCGTAGCGTGGCACAGCCCACGCAGTGGCAATTTCGTCCGGTGCAGCCCGCGCAGTGGTAATTTTGTGCGGTGCAACACCTTGCGCAGCCACTTTGGCAATTTGGTAGACAGACGTGCGCTGAGATGGGTGTGGCGGCGTAGTAGGGGGAGGTGTCACATCAAGACACAGTGACGATTTTCAGAGAAAAGTGTTCGCTGAAGTTGCACAGAAAGCTCGCCGGCTCCAACCTGGTTTACTTTCTGTGCAGTGGTAATTTGGCTGACCGGCACACAGTGCGCACACGTCACCGAAACCTTACAGGCAGGTTTCCAGAGTGTTAGGCACATTTCAATGCAATAAATAATTACAGCAAGCACTATTTAATGCAACTATCTGAATCAGGACATAAATTATAGTATCTATATCGATTGTCCTGATGTCAGATTAAAGGCGGTTGGCGCGTGTAATGGGAACTCCACCTGGCTTAATCAATGCAGCTGAATCTGTGATGCAAACTAACGACTTCACGTCTTTCTCAGCCAACCACAAACTGCCTATATATATATATATATATATATATATATATATATATATATATATATAATGCTTTGCGTTCTATGCTCAGTAAAGCCGCTTGCACACTGGACGCTAAACGAATTTTTTCGCGACGACTGATTACAGTCAAAGTCAATGCAAAGACGCGAAAGTCGGATAGGGTGTTAATATATCTCTGTGTCCAAAAGTCATAAAAGTTCTGATTTTTTGAGTATTCCAGGAATTATTAGACGTGCAAACTTGGCCATGTTTGTGTTCGACCTCCACAAAATACAAATTGACTTTTCTTGGTCTTTTTTGGTCTTTTTTATTGTGTTTTCTTCTGTTGAAGATAGACAACAGTCTTTATTCGGTCTCTCTTTTGAAAATTAGTCAGATGGATTGAACAGATTCTCACTTTATTTCCACACCAGAGATAAAATAGTGCTTGTAGTCAGTGAGCAAATCAATTCCATGACCACTGACGTTGTGAATTAAATATCGCATGCACGATCAAGACTGTCCGAGGCGAAATGCAAAATACTCCATGTTCGGCAGCCAGCAAAAAGTAAAAGTATTGGTATGAGAACAGATTTATAATGAAATAAAGAATAAAAATATATCACCAACAAACAGAGCATCCAAAAAAGATGGATAAATCGCAGTGTTCATTGGATGTTCTGTTTGTTGTTAAAATGTTTCTTTTTATTCTTAATTTCGTTATCAATCTGTTCTAATCGTCCTCTTTTTTTTTTTTTTTTTTTGGCTGTCAGACACGGAGTATTTTGCATTTAATGTCCGACAGGCAATGTACATTGTCCCGCGCCAATGTCGCCTCACTTTATTGAGCAGAGCTTAAACAGAAACATTGATTGAAATTCTCGGTACTCATCTTGAAGAACTGAGCCCTCTTATCAAAACATTCACGTTTAATATCTAAAACATTCAGTAGATTTGAAGAAATTATAAACAATAATCGACTGTCGGAAACGGAGTTATGTTGAAACCATCCGACTGTCGGACACGGAGATATATTAAAACCCCGTCAGACTTTCGGACACGAAGACACTGCGTTCAACGCAATCTGTCGTGCGAAAAATTCGTTTCGCGTCCAGTGTGCAAGCGGCTTAATAATAGGCTACTATTGTCACTTAGGTTTCATCGTTTTTAGTGGGGGAAAGGAATACAGCCTGATTGCTATGATCTCGTACTGAGTTAAGATCACATATAGAAAATAAATGTGTAACCTATCTTGCATTGTTGGCATGTTAATCCCAAAATTTTAAGCTGCAACAGGGTGTAATAATAGGAACACGCTATCCATCATTTCTCTTCCCAATGATGCAGGCAGAAGAAATAAATGGGCAACCGTCGTATTTCATTCCAATTTCATAAGTTTGAATGATCTGACGTAGTTTTGTTTTGAAATTCCATTCAAGTTCGCTAATGGTGATAATTCGCGAATGCCCTAGCTAGCCAGCTAACTCATGTTTGTAATGCTTAATATAGACGTAAGCGGTGCAGAAAACATGCCTGAAGCAGCAAAGTAAAATGCAACATTAACGCATCATGCAGATATAGGACAGAGGCTTCTATATTCCAACACATTAAAGGTGAGGAGAGGAGCTCATTTGATTGGTGAAGATTTGACTCGGCTGTGTTATACCCAAACACGCCTTCTCTCCTCCCTCTTTGCCGCTTGCGCCGGCAGGAGGGACAGAGGCGGGACAGAGGAGTACTTGCGCCAGGCTATGCCGGGCATGAAATTGCAACATACGCCTGGACACACCCCGTTGGCGCGGCGCACCCCCCATTCACCGCGCCTGCACCGCGCCTGTGCCTGGTCTACGAATTTAGAGCCCATTGTGTTCACATGTTTCATTCATTATACTGTTTCCCTTTTGATTTTCATGCTGGGAACTGTGTAGGCCTAGGCCTACTTTTGGCTGTTTAAAGGGTAAGTTCAGCGAATTAACACTTAAAGCCCTATTTCCAGAGTCCACATTTGATTTTCATGCCAGGAAATGTTTCTGAATATATACTGTTTTCAAATGCAATGTTTCAAAATGCAATATTTTATAGATGTTTTAAAAATGTTTAATAAATTTTATAACAAATGTGTAGGCCTTTGCCTACTTTGGCCTATTTCATGAGAAATGTTTGGAGCCCCAGAATGTTTTTGATAGTATATTGTTTACAAATGCAATGTTTCAAATGCAACCAACGTTTTATAAATGTTTTATGAATTTAAAATCTTTTATGAATTTAAAATGTCATGTTGACATGCAAACATGTCTAAAACAATGTTTGATTGGTCCTTTTAATTTTTTTTTTAAGTTCATGTTTTTATATAAATGCATGTACAAAAGTACCAAATCTTTGTGGCATTAACAAGAATAAATGCATTTTTTGTGGCTAAATGTGTCTTGATTTTACAGTAGGCAATTATTTCAGTTATTGATTCACAGTATTAAAAATTAATGCAATAATTCTTATTACAGTAGTCTTATATTAGCAGTAATAAATACAGTAAAAAATACAGCACAGCACTATGTTAGTGTTAGGAGTATTACAGTACTGTTACTACTACTGTCAATAATAATACAGTACTTAATAATATTACCGTATATGTGATTTACAGTAAGCATACTGTAGAATATACTCCAGCAACTTACTTGCCATTTGCTGCCAGCAAGTTGCCGTAGATTTTAGTTATCTTCTAACAGTGTGTGCTAGAAAAAGTTCCAGATTGAGTTGATCTCTGTTATTATTAACAAACAAATAAATCCGTTTTTATTCAAGTCTGCCCTAAAGGTTTTTTTTTTTAGCTGTATCTTTATACTTATGATTTGCTGCTGTACATTTGCTTGTCATAGAAAAAATGCAATAAAGAGAATAATTCTTGCAAAATGTGTTTTCATTCAACTTTTTTTTTTTTGCAACAAGAACATTGCATAATAGTGCAAAATAAAAGTGCAGTGCATTACAATTATGCTGCCGCTTACATTCAAAATACTTTACTTATTACACTCAGAACATCACTATATTGGTTTATTTATTGAAAGAGCACCGCTATGAACATGATCTATTATTGAAGGTGTATGGCACATTATGCATTTCTATCCATCTACATCTGCCTCACTGTTTTAAAGCAGTTGGATAAAAGTTGGCTGCTGATGTGGAACCTGAGGTGGAATGTATGCGAGGAGGTAGGGTAATGGTAGTGGCAGAACTTGCCCTTGAGGCTGTGCATGGAGCAGACCATGGGGTGCGTGTGGTGTTCCTGCTCCTCTGTGTACATGGCGGGTCATATTCTAATCTTGCTCTTGTGTGTCATACAGAATGCTGCAGGGTGAAGTTGCCTTCAGACGTCGACTTCCAGGCTGCTCAGCCTGTCAGGCTGCGTAAACACCGCCCCCAAGTACAACCAATCAGATCGTGAGCTAGAGTACAACCAATCCGCTCACGAGGCAGCCAATTCAATTCGGAAGCCTTTACTCGGAAAGTGGGCTTAAGAACATTAATATTGTTAAAAGCGAATGCATTTAATCGTGAGTTTTCTCATTAAAAAAACTGATTCGGGAGGTAACGTTAGATATTTGGCTATTTTGATTATATTAACCAATGCAAACAAGTGCTATTTTTTTTTTGTCTTAAAGTGAACTTATAGACCTAATCTTAGCTAAACAGGTCATACTTGTTCACTTAAACACTTCTACAATATAACTTTAAGCATAACTCTGTTTGAAACATAAAATTGGCCTACTTGTGAGTTTTTTTTCAATAAGCTGTCTAGTTGAGCTTCTTAAAAACTTCAACTGCAAGTTGCTGTAACGTTAACTGCCTTCAAGGCTGATTGTAGAGACTAGTGCCTTGCAGGCTGGTTAGAAGGCTAATAATCTTCAATAGTATTGCCTCAGATGCCTTCAAGGCTGATTGTAACTAGTGCCTTCAAGGCTGATTGTAGAGACTAGTTCCTTGCAGGCTGGTTAGAAGGCTAATGTTGATTTCATATTGTATAATCTTTGATAATATTCAGTCAGATGCCTTCAAATCTGATTGTACAGACTAGTGCCTTCCAGCCTGACAGTAGAGACTAGCGCCTTGCAGGCTGGTTAGAAGGCTAATATTGATTTGATATTGTATAATCTTCAATAATATTGCCTCAGATGCCTTCAAGGCTGATTGCAGAGCACTAGTGCCTTCAAAGGCTGATTGTAGAGACTAGCTTGCAGGCTGGTTAGAAGGCTAATGTTGATTTCATATTGTATAATCTTTGATAATATTCAATCAGATGCCTTCAAGGCTGATTGTAGAGACTAGTGCCTTCCAGGCTGACAGTAGAGAGTAGTGCCTTGCAGGCTGGTTGGTAGGCTGATGATTTCATATATATATGTGTGTGTGTGTGTGTGTGTGTGTGTGTGTGTGTGTTTACAATTCTGATGCCTTCAAGGCTGACAGTAGAACTCCCTCAGCATTACTGAGGGGTCTCTACTGGGAGTCTCTACTGAGTTGGAGCCTTCCAAGGCTAATTTAAAATCTTCTATTTTTCAGCCCATAGATTTATTCCAGTTTGAAACCAACCACGTTACCTCAGAAAATTGACCGAGGTGTTGTTGCATATCGATGTTGTCTTTACTTTTTAACTCGGCGCCATCGTGGAGCCCCATCTACCCCGAAAAAAAAAAAGTAAAAAAAAAACAGCCCAGTGCGCAAGGCCCTGATGCTCCTGCAGCAGGTCCCGCCCAGACCACCCCGGCCCTGATGCTCCTGCAGCAGGTCCCGCCTCCACCCACTCCGGGCCCTGATGCTCCTGCAGCAGGTCCCGCCCCCAGCACCCACTCCGGGCCCTGATGCTCCTGCAGCAGGTCCCGCCCAGCACCTCCACCCCGGGCCCTGATGCTCCTGCAGCAGGTCCCGCCCCAGCACCCACCCGGGCCTGATGCTCCTGCAGCAGGTCCCGCCCCAGCACCCACTCCGGGCCCTGATGCTCCTGCAGCAGGTCCCGCCCCAGCACCCACCCGGGCCCTGATGCCTTGAAGGCATCTGACTGAATGCTATGAAAGATCATACAATATGAAATCAACATTAGCCTTCTAACCAGCCTGCAAGGCACTAGTCTCTTCGGTCAGCCTGGAAGGCACTAGTCCTTTACAATCAGCCTTGAAGGCATCTAAGGCAATACCATTGAAGATTATACAATATCAAATCAACATTGGCCTTCTAACCAGCCTGCAAGGCACTAGTCTCTACAATCAGCCTTGAAGGCATCTGAGTGAATACTATTAAAGATTATACAAGATGAAATCAACATTAGCCTTCTAACCAGCCTGCAAGGCACTAGTCTCTACAATCAGCCTTGAAGGCAGCTAACGTTACAGCAACTTGCAGTTGAAGTTTTAAGAAGCTCAACTAAACAGCTTATTGAACAAAATATCACACAAGTAGGCCTAGAAGTGTTTAGGTTAACAAGTATGACCCGCTTAGTTTAGGTCTATAAGTTAACTGTAAGACAAAAAAAAAGCACTTCTTTGCATTGGTTAACATAATCAAAATAGCTGAAATATCTAACGTTACCTCCTGAATCAGTTTTTCTTTAATGAGAAAAGACGATTAAATGCATTCGTTTTTAACAATATTGATGTTCTTCTTTGAGGAGAGGAAATTGAATTGAATTGGGTGCCTCGTGAGCGGATTGGTTGTACTCTAGCTTGCGATCTGATTGGCTGTTGGGGGGGCACGCAGCCTGACAGGCTGAGCAGCCTGGAAGTCGACGGCTGAAGGCAACTTCACCCTGCAGCATACAGAATTGTCATTCCAGTTTTCTTCACTCTTGTTCTCAATACCGTGTGACTAATCTGTTTCACCTCAGCTGCCACCTGCTGTCCAAAAGTAGATTCTGCATCTTCGGGACTCTTCAAGCCACAGTAAACAGTTTTGGATAGCTCTCTAAGCACCACAAGCTTCTGGAGCTCTATGCCAGTCTCAGTAGGTTTGGTGCTTTTCTGAGCCTTTTTTAAAAGGCCGCCAACTGACACTGGGCTCAGATGTATTGGTGATAGAGGAGGGGCTGGAAGATCTTGGTGTTCTTGGACTTGATGCGGGCTGGATATCTGTGCAATTCAGTATTATTAAAGAGGATTCAGCGTTGGATGCTTCCTCATCACTCAGATTCCCGTCTATGGATTCCTGGTCCTGTGTTTCTCCATGCTCCGCGTTATTTTTAAGCTATTATAGAAAAAAGTATCGAGACTTCATATACCTGCTATGTGAATTCTCTTAAAAGCATTTCATTTCTTCAACATTCTTTGCAAAAATTATTTTAAGAGCAGCAATGATGTAAAGAGAGACTCCATTAACACACACATTCCATCACTTTCTAATTGTGAATTAATTTTTTTGATTCGCCAATTTTTCCTGTAGTACATGTGCCTATTTGAGGCTTTATAAGTCAGTATTTGTGTCATAGAGACTGTGGAAAATTATTCCAGTGAAGCAAGACGTTTGAAAATTTAATTACAGAATTATTTAGCAATTAAATTTCAGAATTTACGGTTGCCTGTGTCTAAATCTGTGCAGAGGGGTTAATAATGATCCTGGAGTCCCCTCAAAAAGGACAATATGTGGCTCTTGGGGTCATTGATTTCTTGGTTGCTTTTGGGGTTGAGACTTGAGTGGTACTTACAACAAGGCTGCGCTCCCAATGACAGGAACGACAAATGGTAGAAGGAATTCCAGATTTGTCTGTAGCCACCACTGCTTTGAAGTGAGGGGCTCGTCTCCGCTTCCACTTGGCGGGGGTTCCAGCAGACGGCAGTACTGTATCCTCAATGACACACTCCTGGTTTTCAACTCTCCAACTGAAAATACAGGATAACATATACAATGTACATTAGTTGTAGTAGCAAATGAACCCTGCCTGATATTTGTCCCTCTGTTTTAGATACATGTGAAGGACTGGAGGCCTACCCCTACTAATCGAGTTTTCTAGTAGATAGTAAACACCTCTTCCAACGAGCTTATAAGCTTAACTCTAAAAAATTTTGGGTTGAATATAACCAAAATTGGGTTGTTTCTGCAACCCAGCACTGGGTTAAATATGGACAAACCCAATGCTTGGTTACTTTGACCTAGCATGATGGGTTGTACAATCAACCCAACTGCATGTGTTGATTGTACAACCCAACTTATGGGAAGTTATTACTCTACACTGGGTTAAGATTACCCAAATTTAAAGGGGAACTCAGGGATAAATCATAATGCTGTTTTATACAAACATAATTAGTAAATAAACATTGTAAAATACAAAAATGTGGAATTTTTGTTTTCAAAGACGAGATAAATGAGGTTTCATTCCCCCTAATTAGTTGTCGTCTGCTTCAACAGTCACGTGATAATGCCGTAACGTCGCCCGAGAATGACGAATCGTTGCCCTTTCCCCAGGGAAGAGGTTAGATCCCGACCAACTGGAGGAGGTGTCATGGCGGCTTTTGTTATGTAAACAAATACACGTACTGTGGATAGCCTGTGATTGCTTGGTGAAAAGCCAAGCAAACACGTGCTATCACTCTAGGCCTGGGGGTATACTACCAAGCAAGTTCAACATAGACAGGCGTTAATTGAGTGAGCCGGCTCAACAAACCCAGAACTCGCAATCAGAGATAATTGGTACCACAACAGTGGTTATAATCTTTCTTTGTTAACTTCTGCTTTGTGCTTTCAATGCCGTGCGCATTCTCAATAAAAGGGTGTTCCACGTGTCAATTGTACCCATTTCCATTCATAAAATGACCGATCGCGTGCTATATGTTTCTAGTGGAAATCACTTTAGTAGTGGAAATCACTTTAGTTCCTTGGTTAAATTGAACAAAGTGAAATTAAATTATAGATTGAATATTATCTGACTGTGATAAATACCAATAGTAAACTCAGTTTTACTATTTTCTTCGTTTTGGTTCAAAGTATTTTTTCCATTACTTTTCTTTTATACAGCATGATTTTAATAAAATCTTATCCCACCACTAACCCTAGCCAGTTGCACCATTGAAAATTTACAGTAGTCCTGTGGCATATCAAAACTATGGTACGAATGATAAAATACAATTCAATTTTGGAATTGGTGCTTTAATAGTTGCAGTACCAGCACTGTCAAGAGGACATGGCAGCAGGTTAAAACAAATCATAAGAACATTCTTCAAAGTGGTAGGCCCTATGTTGCTTTGCTTTCATAATTATTTTAATGGTATGCTGTGAAAAATGTATAGTGCGGCATACAATATGTTTGCTCAGATTTTCTGCGTCACCTCCTGAATGCTTGTAGGTTCCCTTGGCAAAAAAACCCCACAACGCTTTTCATATCGTTCGTGTAACTGTTAAGGGCTTCTCTTTATTACATTGCCAACATATGGCTCCAGTAGAAGGGCGACGTTTCGTCATTCTCAGGCGACATTACGTCATTATCACGCGACCGTTGAAGCAGACGACAACTAATTAGGGGGAATAAAACCTCATTTATCTCATCTTTGAAAACAAAAATTCCACATTTTTGTATTTTACAATATTTATTTACTAATTATGTTTGTATAAAACAGCATTATGATTTATCCCTGAGTTACCCTATAAGTTTTGTGTTTTAAAATACAATACTGGTGTTTCTGAATTTTTCCTCCCCTATCGTATACAACTACTGTATACAGTGTTATATTCTGACCAATCATAACACAGTGCTTCCCATTCTCAGGACATATTCTGCAAAACCTTTGAGTTAACCGCAATCATTAAAGCAGACTTCATCAAATGATCAGGCAATGAAACAGCTAAAAAAAACCCTGCTTTTCATATCCCATTGTATGTTGATTAATCATGAAATGGTTGATATATGTTAATTTCAATACTTATATCACTGACAACAGTAGTCCAGCCAGAATATTCTCATTACAAAAGCGAAGTTGCAGCCCACAACTAATGTTGATGTTTTCATTTTGTGTTTTGGCCTGTTGCGCCACCCTCCACCTATCTCCCAATCACAAAGTCAGTAGCATTTCGGCATCCAGGTTGCCAGTTACCACTGAGCTGCAGCTACCAGCGTTTCGGAGCATAAATGTCTGACGTTACTAAACCTAGAAGGCCTCGTTATGATTCCGAAATACGTCGTGACAAAGTCAGAAACAAAACAAGGATCTGTATAGGACGTGCCTTTGAAAGATGGAGATGGCTGAAAGCGGAGAATAATTTGAAGACCGACGCCGAAGTTGCTAATTTTCTCCTGGACAGGTAAGATTCAGCTAAGTTTGGCTAACTTAATTCTATTTAATGTAGGCAGGGACATTTCAAATATTCTCTACAGTCGAATAACGGGTAAAAGTACCATACACAACCTCCAGCAAAATAAAAAAAAATCTCAACTTTTTCGGCTTACCTTAATGTTTAGATACCAAGTGAAGTATTCGGGTGTGGAAAAACGTCGACCATACATCCAGTAAAGACAATTTAAACTTTAATTTCCACAGCGGCTATACGTGCTACTAGCATATGAAGGTGGCAGCCATGACACTGTTGACAATACTGGGACATGCGCAGTGCATGCATAGTTTGAGCGTATGCATAGTTTGCATAGGCACGCGCATGCAGCGAGGGCGAGCGCTCAATTTCCGTGCGCTTGTGTGTTCAACATCCAGCCGTTTGTGTCATGGTGGGGGTTTTGTTATTCGCATCTGGACCTTTGTTTGAGTAGTAATTCGCGTACTGAAGCTTGGCTAGCGCCTAACAACATTAAGTTGGAAAACTTACATCGAAGTTGGATTTATGGATACTATTCTATTGATGTCGTCTTGGTGTGCAAGTAATGCTGTGTGGTGGTGCCCGGAACCGTAAACAATACGGTTCCAGGTGAAAAGTTTAATTTTTCTTTCTTTAGACCTCATAGGAGACCTCTGCCGAAGCAGAAGTCTGGAGAGTGGCGGCAAGATGTTACATGCTCTTCGGTGGCGCATACAGCAGCAGGATGTCTGCTAAAATTTGAGTAAAGTGGTCGACGCCGCTGTGTTTACGTCGCCACATATACTCGGCCAGATAAAAACCTAAGCCGTCGCTGCTGCTCGTGTGCGTGGATGGCAAGGACCTCTTGATCTGCCACCACTGGCACTCAATATTTTGAGTGTGCACGCCAGGGGAGGCAGGATCAACGAAGTTGAGGGAGTGGTTCACTGTGAGATGCTGGAAGTTCTCCTCGCTGAGGCAATCGTAAGCACACCAGCAGTCGGTTACGATTTACGAACCGGCGGCAACATACTCCTTAATAAAGGGGTATTAACGTTGCCGAATTCGGTTCTCAACCTCGGAAAAAAAACCTCCTTAGTCTCACGGCAAATACCCCCCAAGACCCACTTGCCATCGCGCAAACGACCGCGGTTGTATTTTCGGCGGCCAAATTTGGACTCGTCAATCTCTACTACAAGCCCTGGGCCCCCTATAGCGGTGGTACTACACTGCTGGACAACGTGAAGGCAAACCGCGACAATAAGTGAACCAGTCGACAGCGGTTTCCTTGCTTGTGACTCCGTCGTCGAGGCTGGATTCCTTAACGCCGCTTTGTTTGACATCTGCGCCGCCCAGCAGTAGGTGAGCACCAGGACTTTCTCAAGCGACATCCTGCTACCAGCGAACCAGGTCCCACGACAAATACTGCGGTCGGAGGTCCGAGTGCTGCATCTCCGATTGTGGCAGCGCCATACAAAGCCCACTCGAGAGTCTGCCTTCGCAAACCACGAGAGAGCTCTGCTACACCGCCAACAAAGCGAAGCGCTAGCAATCAGACCCCTTTCCTTGCAGAATTGTATCGTGGACTCTGGAGTCCGCAGCTGCCGAGACAGCCGCCACAAATTCCATACATCTTGCACCGTGCAATCACTCATTTTTCTTCTTGTTTGTCGCTGATTACTACACGACCCTTTATAGTCACGAAACTAATTCTGTGCACGTATGACCAATTTTAGCACGCCTTTTATTTCCATTCGAAATAGAAAACACATGCGAGTGCATTTAAGGCTGCCCATTTACATGATGTTAACAACAATAAGTTATTAAGAAAGAAAAGAACCATATATATATGATTTCGCTGATTATGTTGCCCATGTCTCGCACCACGAAAATTTATCTGCCTCCTAACTTGAGCTGCAAGACTTTGGCACCGCGTCGCGCACATTTTCTTTAATTTGTCGCGACATTGATCTATTGTTCTGTCATAAGCACGCGAATGTGACCTAACTCACAGGGAATGCTATCCCTATCCCTATCCCAAACCCTAACCTTAACCTAACCCATAGGGAATGCTATCCCTACCCCTATCCCTAACCCTAACCTTAACCTAACCCATAGGGAATGCTATCCCTACCCCTATCCCTAACCATAACCTTAACCTAACCCATAGGGAATGCTATCCCTACCCCTATCCCTAACCCTAACCTTAACCTAACCCATAGGGAATGCTATCCCTACCCCTATCCCTAACCCTAACCTTAACCTAACCCATAGGGAATGCTATCCCTACCCCTATCCCTAACCCTAACCCGCAGTGTATATTGTGAATAAAATCAAAATGCAATGACTTTCAGATCACATGAGCCAATGTTATTTACAATAGAACACAGAAAATATTTCAAATGTTGAAACTGAGATATTTTACATTTTTATCCACAAAATGAGCTTATTTCAAATTTTCTGGCTGCAACAGGTCTCAAAAAAGTAGGGACACATGCAAAAAAGGGCTGGAAAAGCAATTAATATGTATGAGAATCAGCTGAAAGAACATTTAGCAAGTAATTAAGTTAACTGGCATCAGGTGTGTAACATGATTGGCTATAAAAGGGATGTCTTAGAAAGGCTGAGTCTCTCACAAGTAAAGATGGCCAGAGGCTCTCCAACCTGTGAAGGTTTGCGTAAAAAAATTGTGGAATACTTTAAAAACAATGTTCCTCAACGTCAAATTGCAAAGGCTTTGATGGTCTCACCATCGACAGTGAATAACATCATTAAAAGATTCAGAGAAACTGGAAAAATCTCTGTGCGTAAGGGGCAAGGCCGAAGACCTTTACTGGATACCCGTGATCTTCGGGCCCTCAGACGCCACTGCATCACTCACCGGCATGATTCTGTCATTGACATCACTAAATGGGCCCAGGAATACTTCAAGAAACCACTGTCTGTAAGCACAGTCTGCCGTGCCATCCACAGATGCCACCTAAAACTCTATCATGCAAAAAGGAAGCCACTGTTGAGAAGTGCCAGAAGCGCCGCTGTGTTCTGTGGGTCAAGGTTCATTTAAAATGGACTGTAGCAAAGTGGCAAAGTGTCCTGTGGTCAGACGAGTCCAAATTTCACATTGTTGTTGGAAATCATGGGCGTCGTGTCCTCTGGGCTAAAGAGGAGAAAGACCACCCCTCCTGTTTTCTGTGTTCAGTTCAAAAGCCAGCATCTCTGATGGTATGGGGAAGCATTAGTGCATATGGTGTGGGACATTTGCATGTTTTAAAAAGCAGCATGAATGCTGAAAGGTATATTAAGGTTTTAGAGCAACATATGCTCCTCTCCAGACGACATCTATGCCAGGGAAGGCCTTGTGTATTTCAGCAGGACAATGCAAAACCACATACTGCAGCTATTACAACAGCATGGCTTCATAGTAGAAGAGTCCACGTACTGACCTGGCCTGCCAGCAGTCCTGATCTTTCACCAATTGAGAACATTTGGCGCATAATTAAACATAAAAGTCCGTCAAAGGAGACCCAAAACTCTCCAGAAGCTGGAAGCGTGTATTAAACAAGAGTGGGATCAAATTTCAATGGCTAAACTCAAAAACTTGTCTCCTCAATGCCCAGACGCCTCCACTCTGTGTTAAAAAGAAGAGGGGATGCTACACCATGGTAAACAGGCCCCTGTCCCAACTTTTTTGAGACCTGTAGCAGCCATCAAATTTGAAATGCGCTCATTTTGTGGATAAAATTTTAAAGTTTCTCAGTTTCAACATTTGCTATGTTATCTCTGTTCTGTTGTGAATAAAATACTGGCTGGTGTGATTTGAAAGTCATTGCGTTTTGATTTTATTCACAATTTACACTTTGTCCCAACTATTTCTGAATTGGGGTTGTACTTGAGAGCATTGGCTGTGGTCTTTAAGGCCAAGGAAGAAAGGGAGGGGAAATCAACATAATAAAGAACCACAATATTGAACATTATGTTAAGGAATGTTTTACAGTTTCTATTTTAAACACTTTGGGCCTGATCTACTATAGCTTTGCGTGTATAGAAACGCATGCAAATATCATATCACCCGCAAATTGACCCACAATCTCATCTGCTAAGGGTGTGCACTGAGGATTGCATCTTTGAAGAGTGCAAATTTTCACATTCTGTGCAGTTAGCACTTTTGGCCCTAATGAATATGTAATACGGGGCGTGCCTATCCTAGCATGCAAAATATGGGAGGAGAAAATGCTAATTCAAAATTTTAGCACATGCATAGTGACTTATCAAGCCTGAAAGCAGTTTCAGTGATGGTGATTGCATTTGCTATTTAATACCTTCGAAGGGTAGGTACTAATTGGCTCCACTTAATTCCGCACAGACATGGCTGCGATTATTGCCGCAAGGAGAAGACACAGGTGGCACATACACTGAGAATGGGTGTTCTCCGTCCGAATGACAATGTTTGGGATGTCAGAGGAGAGAAAAATCCAGACAAATTGCTTATCTACCAAACCAATGCCATTTAGGAACTGTTAGATGATATAAGGGCTGATTTAGAGCTAGTCACAAGCAGTCATGCCATCCTTGCAATGAGAAAACCTCTTGCTACTCTCCACTTTCTCGCAACTGGTTCATTCCAGCATACAGTAGCTCTCACTGCTGGGATCTCCCAAAACAGTTTCGCGTGTGTACTGTCTCAAATACGAGATGCCATGTTGTGCAGGATTGGCCGGTGCATAAAGTTTCCATCCACATGTGATGCACTTAATGAGACCAAACACAAGTTTTATGCGGTTGCTCGCTTCCCTAGAGTAATCGGAGCGAGTGACTGTGCTCATGTGCAAATTGTTCCCCCCTCAAACACTGAGCATGCACTGTAATAAAGTTGCACCTTTTTTGCCAGTTATTTTAACTGTAATTTTATAATCAGTTTATAACACAGGTTCCTTGTCTGTTAACTGTAAACCACAGTTCAATGTGCGCAGGACTCTACTTACAGTTAAGCCGCTTTCACACTGGACGCGAAACAAATTTTTCGCACGACAGATTACATTCAAAGTCAATGCAAAGATGCTAATTATTCGCGTCTTTGCATTGTCTTTGAATGTAACCTGTCGTGCAAAAAATTTGTTTCATGTCCGATGTTAAAGCAGCTTTAAAATAACAAGGAGACAATGCATTAACTTAACTGTAAAATTCAGTCCATTTATCACAATGTATTTGCTTCCTCCACAACTCCTCCAACTCCATCGAGTCGAATTTCATTTTGCGTTTGCGTTCGTCCTTTTCCTCCAAACTGTCCACGGTGGAAATGGCTGCAGCATGCAAAGTCCTCATTCAAATAATGATGTTAGCACTAGCAGTCATTTAGGCAATTACTCTTAGTAGATCACCCGCAAAATGTAAACAAACTAAACGCGCAAAATGTTACCACAAGCACGCAATTTAGCACTCTTAAACTGGGATCTTAGTAGATCAGGCCCTTTGTCGTTGTACAGGTGCTTTGAATTTTTAGCGTTGAGTGTTTGTTTAGGAAATAATGTAAGCTGTAGTAGACTGACTGTAATTGAGGTTTATCGTCCACAATCTGCCCAGTCCAACGCAATTGAAAACTTAGCGAACTTGGTGTCTGCTCATGAAAACACTGAAATCATTTTACTTGGAGATTTGAATATCGACTGGCTCTCGGATGCTTCGAATGGCTTGAAAGATGGGCGTGTTAATTTGAATTTGTCTCAGCTAATCTCATGTCCTACAAGGCCTGACCCTAAGGATCCTAGTAGAGCTACCCTTTTAGATCTTATTTTAACTAACAGGCCACATAATTTCAAAGCTAATGGCATTTTCCCTCTAGATTTTAGTGACCACTGTCCTGTTGCTTGTGTCAGGAATAATAGTAATAAAAAATCAGAAACTAGGGTTGTCGTGAAAAGGAATTTTAAACATTTCTCAGAACAAGCCTTTTTGCACGACTTGTATCTGAGTTACATGCATATGTCACATGCATACTCTGCTACAATCCCTGACCCTGATATAGTCATATAAGTCATTTTATAAAGACATTTAATGCTGTGGCAGATAAGCATGCCCCCTTTAAGAAGTTGAGAATTAAGAACAGAGTAATTCCCTGGTTTTCCCCTGATATTTCTGAATTGTTAAAGGCTAGGGATTTCACATGGAAAAAAGCATGTGTTTCTGTGTTGCATTCTGACTGGTAGCATTTTTGTTACCATCGTAATTGATGCCTTACAGCTATTCAGAAAGCCAAATCGTCCTATTATTTCTCTAAGTTAACAGATTCCGGCAGCAATCCTGTGAAATTTTGGAAGACTTTTAAGTCCTTGTCCTGGTCCCCCTCCTTGGCCTTACCTAGCTGAATTACCAAGGATTCGGTTATTATTTCTGATAAGGGGAAGCTTTGTGATATCTTCAATGAGCACTTTATTAATGCTGGCCATCTCTTTGAAAATTTAGGGTTATTGTCAGCTGTTCCTAGCTGTGACAACACGCCTTCTGTCCCTGTGCCTCATGGCTCTTATAGTTTTTCCTTCCGTCCTTTTCTTGAAGGGGAAGTGCTTGAAGCACTTTGTGGCATTGACCCTAAGCAATCCACTGGGGCAGATAAATTAAACCCAGGTCTTTTATTGCTGGCTTCACCATGGATTGTTAATATCTTGACTCACATTTTTAATTTAACCCTGTTGACTGGTACAATTCCTGTCTTGTGGAAGACAGCCTTTGTTCTTCCCTTGCATAAGCGTGGCTCTTCAGATGACCTGAATAACTATCCTGCCAATTTCAAAACTGCCGTGTTTAGCTAAGGTCTTAGCGAGGCTGGTCAATAATCAAATTAGATCATTTCTATCTGACCATGCTATCCTGAATGCGTTTCAGTCAGGCTTCAGACTGGGTCATAGCACTGTGTCAGCTGCAGCTAGGGTATTAAATGATATTGTTTCTGCCTTGGACAATAAGCAGGATTGTGCTGCCCTTTTTATTGACTTATCAAAGGCATTTAACGCAGTCGATCATTCTATACTCATAAAGCGGCTAGGTGCCATTGGATTTGATATTAAATCTCCAAATTGGTTTAATAATTATTTAACTGGTAGGTGTCAAGCGGTTGTGGCTGATGGCTATCAATCAAAATTGATCTATCTTAGCAAGGGGGTTCCACAAGGTTCTATCTTGGGGCCCTTGCTATTTTCCCTTTTTATTAATGATTTTGGTGCTGATTTTACCAATAGCACTATCCATCTATGTGCAGATGATACGCTCATCTACTCAGCTGCTCCAACTACTGAGTTAGCTCTTCAAAATTTACAGTTAGATTTTCAAATCTTCCAACAGGCTCTTTTAGACCTTAAACTTTTATTAAATTCTCAGAGGACTAAATATATGCTATTCTCTCAGAAGCCTGCTGCTAGGTTTTATAATGGTAGCATTTCTTCAACAAGTGGAATACAAATTGAAAGAGTTCCTTGATACAAATATCTGGGCATTTGGGTGGATGAGAAGCTTAAATTTAGAAAGCACCTTGGTGAGCTAACCAAGAATCTGAAAGTTAAATTGGCGATGCTTTATCGAAATAAAGCCTGCCTGCCGAGGAGTTGCAGAAGGCAGATTGTGCAGGCAATTATTCTTTCTAGAATAGATTATGGTGACATAATTTATATGCACTCTGCTCCCTCATCACTGAAGCCACTTGATGCAGCATACCATGCTGCCTTAAGGTTTATAACAGGAGATGGCTTCAGAACACATCACTATAGTCTTTATTTCAAGGTGGGTTGGTCTTCACTGGCCATGAGAAGAGAGCAACATTGTTGTCTTTTTATTTACAAGGCGTTGTTGGGAAAGCTGCCAGGATATATTGCCAGTCTGCTTAATTTTAAAGGGGGAGCACCATCTTCGTGCTCTTGATTATATGATTCTAGACGTCCCGAGGGTTCATTCTGAACTGGGTAAAACTGCTTTTATGTAGTATGCCCCACAGAAATGGAATAGGCTTCAGCAGACACTGAAATTGGAAAAACTTAATTGTTTTAAATGTCTGTTATTGGATGACATAAAGCTGGAATGTACAACCTCAATTCCGAAATAGTTGGGACAAAGTGTAAATTGTGAATAAAATCAAAACGCAATGACTTTCAAATCTCACCAGCCAGTATTTTATTCAAAATAGAACAGAGATAACATAGCAAATGTTGAAACTGGGAAATTTTACAATTTTATCCACAAAATGAGCTCATTTCAAATTTGATGGCTGCTACAGGTCTCAAAAAAGTTGGGACAGGGGCCTGTTTACCGTGGTGTAGCATCCCCCCTTTTACCGTGGCGTAGCATCCCCCCAGTTGCAGCCAGAAAATTTGAAATAAGCTCATTTTGTGGATAAAAATGTAAAATGTCTCAGTTTCAACATTTGAAATGTTATCTCTGTTCTATTGTGAATAAAATACTGGCTGGTGAGATTTGAAAGTCATTGCATTTTGATTTAATTCAAAATTTACACTTCGTTCCAACTATTTCGGAATTGGGGTTGTACTTTACCCAGCAATAAGTAAGCTCGCTAGCTAAATTAGCAGTGTTAAGTTCTTACTAGTGTACCTTGAGTTAGGTACTGTCTAACTGTACATCGCTTGATAACTTAAATGGCCGAAAAATAATCAATTTCTGTGCAAAAACCACAATTTGGTTAAAAGGCGGTTATATCGGTTTCGAAAACTGCATGTGAGGTTTCTGCTAAATGTGTGCCACCAACCATGACAAGGCGAAATTGTCAAATAACCTAAAAAAACTAATATATTTCTATTGAGTTGATGCTCAAGAAATAGATCAGTGGCAAAAAATGAAGAACTAAAGCAGGTCACATGCTGCCATTGCTCCATTGAGATGAATGGCTGCCCACGGGCCAATCACTCAATCTTATTTGAATGACAACGCCAAGGCCAGCACAGCTTGCCCTAGGGCGTTCTGTCAATAACCCATCAAAATTTGATTGGCTGATGACACGGTCACTCAAAGTTGTTGCACCAACAGCAGTGTCCAGCTTCAATTAACGCCCAGAAATGCAACTACTGCTGGCCCTAGCAGAGGAAAGGAGCTGTAATGCGTTTATAGGACAAAGGAAATTTCTGCTCAGCTCCACAAAATATAACCATTTGTTTTCTGGATAAAGTTGCATACTGGACAAGTAATTGACTCCAGACACATTTCATAAACAATTTAATTATGAAAAAAAAATATCATTTTCATTTTTCACAGGGCTAGCAGTGTTAGCCTTGCTGCCCCTGACTGCACACCTCTGGTTGTTGATAATGGTCATGTCATTGAACAACACAATTTGCAAAAGACCAGACTAAAGACCAGCAATAATATTAAACATGCTTGATATTGTCGTAATGCCAAGACCGGAAAAAGACTGCTTTAAAACAGCTCAAATTAAGTTTAATGACCACCTTATATCTAATGACCAAGATCTCAGGGGTGCGCTGCAACTGCAGCAAAACTCTCATGATTTTGCTCTGACTTTGGAAATTTTTCTGCAACTTCGAAATTGCTTGAAAAGGCGTTTGGTGTATGCCCAGCCTGACTAACATCAGAAGAACGACGGTTTCCCAAAACGGTCGTAACTTGTTCGTACCACAGTAGATTGAACCTAGTTGGTGTGAACGATGTTAGTTTGATTCGTATTCCGCATAAGGAGGAAGTTTTTCAAATTCTTTTTTATTAATGGCAATGTGCTCTGCAATTAACAAGTAATTCATTAAATTATGTTGACGATTTTTGTGCCACGTTGTCTCTTTTGATATATATATGTAATGAAGATTAACTTGAGGACACCCACCTCCTTCATGGGCGTAGAAATAAACACACGGACAAAAAAGGGAATATTAAAAGTTGACATATTTATCCCTTATTCCAAACTTCAAAATTAATTAACTGATTCAAAGAACAAAAAATGGCATGAGATCACAAAAAAAAAATTCTGAGGGCCATAGATGGAGATGCACTGCAGAGAATGTGAGGGGGAAATGGAGGGACTATGCCAGCATCACTCAAAGGAAGGCTGAAGCTCTAAGGAGTGAGCTACAGAGGACTGGTGGTGGGATCACCGGTCTGTCGGCTTCCTCTTACTCCTGAGGAGAGTTTTGCCCACTCCTCACCCAGGAGTGTTGGCGGGAGTCTCAGGGGCATGGATGTCTGTGGTATTCACTAACATGGTTGTCTTCCATCCTCTGCCCACTTTCTCTTGGCTCATTTACACCTTCAGCCCCACAGTTAGATTCCCAAGGGCCCCTTAACATTGGGCACCCCCATGTAGGACCCCTAAACATCGGCCATCCCCTCACTGGGCCGCTCCACATTGGGCCCTCTCTAGCATTGGCTTAAGTGCGTCAGGGCAGCTCTTTCCCTTGAGTCACCAGAATCCCCTCAGACTGGCAATTCTTCTAAGTCTACCCATCCTGCTGTCAGCACAGCATGGCTGTCACAGCAAGTGTCCAGCTCCCTGAAGATGAGGTAATCTCTGTAAAGGATGCTGAAGATGACCATGCATTCTGCAGGCCAAGAGGAATGACAAACTTAATGAAAAAATATATATATTTCACCTCCATCTCCCTCCATTTCTTTTTACCAACACTTTTCCATTTACTATTAGCAGATAGATATAATGATTTCTACCTTATGCACTGTTGCAAGTGGGCAAACAACATCCTCTCCCATTGATACATTAAAAATACATGAAGGTAAACAGCAAGATCGCATGTTCTTCCTATAACTAGCAACAGAAAATTGCCAACTCGACAGATTTACTCAACAATCATACCACTGTCTTGAACTTTGATCCCTCTTTTGTAATGTAAATAACCACCTCCCACTTTACCAGCTGTGACACAAAAAACAGTGGAGCAAAATAGTATTGAACAACTAGAAGAGCGTAGATAAGCGTTACCGAACATTAAAATTTCTTTGTTAACGCACTCAAAGGCTACAAGAGATACAATTCCAAAGATGCAACAATAGGTCTACACATAAACAGAGAAATACAATAAAGTGATGATCCAACTAGCTACGTTTTCAAAGCACTGTTTTGATATTACATATGTTTGTACAGCAAGATTATTGAACATTTTCAGCGACTGACCTTATGTTTAGCCTTCATGGACTGCATTTTCCGACGCGATCACCCGCAACTAAGCTTCTAACTACAGCTCAAGACCTGTGGCTGTAACTATACAACTTAACAAAAGTGGTTGCGAAAGTTCATTCGAACAATGGTTTTAGAGAACACCTGCATCACTGAACGAAAATTCGTACTATGTAAGCTACCTCGATAGTTGGAACGATGGTTTTGGAAAACACTTGCATCGCATCTGCGAAGTTTGAACTATGGTTGCAACTATGCTTTTTCCCAGCAAAGAGTCTAGTCCAATGTGATTTTGTTTACATGGTCAAATATAAGCCATTTTTTAACAGTATAAATCAGTGGGCCAGGAAGCTGAGAATGGAGAGCATAGCGTGTCATGTCAGTTGGTCACTTAGGCCCTTCTGGCTTATGCAAGAGCGGGACATTGAATTTTGTTTCTTACAAGAAAGAATAAGGTGAAAGCCAATAAAGTTCAGAGGTATCTTAGCAGTATAAAAGGTTTCCATTTGGAAATTTACACTGATGGTTCCCGGACCCGGAGAGTGAGAGAGCAGGTTTTGGGGTGTATGTGGCTCAGCATGATTTGAAGATTGGGAAGCGTGCCACAAATAGTTTTGTTTTTGTAACAGAACTTCTAGCAATCCTGTGTGCCCTGCAGCAGAAAGAGGAAACTCGACAAAGTAGAGTTATTTTATGTACTGATTCAGCAGCTGTTCTGATGGCTTTAAAGGGCTGTAGGTCAAAGGCTCGGCCTGATTTGATTCATGAAGTACTTGGTGTTTTGGATAGAATCAAGAGAACAGGCGGTGAGGTCATGCTTGGCTGGGTCCCTGGCTATGCTGGAGTTGAGGGAAATGAAATGACAGACTCCAAAGCAAAGGAAAGTTTAAATTAAGATGAAGTTGATATAAATGTTTCACTGGGAAGGGTGGAATTGAGGGAAACAATCAAGGGGAGTATGATGAGAGAGTGGCAGAGGCTTTGGCAGAATGGCATTATAGGGAGGCACTACTTCTCTTTGCGTACCCAGGTTAAATGTGTTTGTCACTGAAGTCATGGTAATAAAAGTGACTGTGTTAAAATGTGTAGACTGAGGCTTGGCCACTGTGGATTTAATCAATATCTTCATGTAATAGGAAAACATCCCACAGGGTTGTGCGAGTGTGGCTATCGAGAAACTGTTAAGCATATTTTTGTAGAATGTAGGGAATATAACACTGAAAGGCAAATGCTTTTTAAAAGAAGGTCAGATTTGGGAGTAGTGGTATTTTCTGTGAAATCTTTACTTTGCCATGATGAGAACCACCAGCTGATCATAAAAGTAGTGTTGAAGTTCCTGCATAATACAGGATTATATATGAAAATATGAGTTGATCAGTTCAACTAAACCTCTGACCGGCGGAGGGCAGTAATATGCCTCAGTAGTGTCTACACTGCCGGAAATACAAAAAAGAAGAAGAAGAAGAAGAAGAAGAACTACGCTTTCAGGAAACAAACCCCACCTCGAGTACAACTGAAAGCTTGTCCAAGGGCTCGACAGTTCAAATCTTTTCCAAGTACAGTCATATGATGCTTAAATATGTTTGCTGCTCTACTTATCCTTGGCGATTTGTTGCTTAG
The DNA here is from genome assembly GCA_029692085.1 of Gymnothorax javanicus. NCBI lineage: Eukaryota > Metazoa > Chordata > Actinopteri > Anguilliformes > Muraenidae > Gymnothorax > Gymnothorax javanicus. Next base: position 90,848,400 of record CM056198.1, read on the forward strand.
ATGATGTCCGGTATTAGCTACCTAGCTAGTACATTGACGATGGATAGGTCGCTAGCTAACTACATCATACAAACCTACTTTAAAAATGTGACTTAGCTACCCTTTAAAAATAAGGTAAATTGAGTCCATGGGTAAATAGACTCCCCACTATCGTGGTTTTTAACGCTAGTTCTAACTAGCTAGCTAACTAGCAGTGCTGGAGTCGAGTCCACCCAATCCGAGTCCGAGTCCCTACCTTTCGAGTCCGAGTCCGAGTCCTTGGTATCCGAGACAGTGTCCGAGTCACAGTATCCGAGTCCGAGTCCTCGAGTCACTGTGCAAATTTGACATGTACCGTTTTATGTGAACTATGACCAGAATGTCAATAAAACTACCTTTTACTATTATGATATCATTCATGTTTCCTTGCAAAACCATTCTGAAAGACCATCATTGATGCAAACACATCTTTTGGAACAGAATTTTCCCTAGCTTTTAGGCAGTGGTCATAAGCAGGCTGTTTCTGTTTGTGAACTGGTTAGTCAGATAAATTTTAACAACACTCTAGCCTCTAACACGTAAGTGTAATATAATGTCCTTACGATTTAATGTATGCTATTGGTTACTCAAAACATGAAAAAATAGAAGAGTAAAAAAGGAGTGCTGTAACAGGCAAATTTTATTTTGAAACGACCACTACTAGTATTGTCACCAGCTTAGGCAAGTTGATCGCAAATGAGTCTTTGAAAATTGATTTTACACAGCCCCCCCCTTTCCGTCAACTAACTGCCAGCCAATGTTCTATGTGCAAGATCTTTGAGGACATTGTTTCTTCCTGAAATCAGTCCTGAAATGATTTCCTATACTGAAATGACAAAAATAATAGACTACATGTTGGTTAGGCATAAGTAAATTTATAGCCTAATTATGTCTGGCAATTTATTATAAACCCCGTTGACAATGAGACATGGTTTATTTTGCCTTAAAAACCATGTTAAAACATGGAATGAACTATTTTAATGGAATGTGCAGAACATGTAAATAATTATGTGAATATAATTGAATACATGAGAACAAGGACCACCGAAGTCCAAATCTGAATGGCCCCCCTTTTTTACCCCCAAAATTATTCAAGAGAGATGTTGCGCACCTAATTAGCACAGTTTTGAACAATTTTGAATATCATATTTCTGAGGGTAAAAGGGGGGGGGGGCATTCAGATTTGGACTTGGATGGTTCTTGTTCTCATGTATTCCTAAAAACGTGTGAAAAACACCCACAGCAGCCTTCACAGCTCCACGTAATGCAGTTATTGCACGCACTGTGACAAGTGCAACATGGCTCTTAGAATTAGAATATTACATAACACCAATTAAAGAAGGTTTTTTTAATACAGCAATGTTGGCCCTCTGAAAATTGTGTTTATGTATGCACTCAAAAATTGGTTGGGGCTCATTTTGCACAAATTACTGCATCAATGTGGTGTAGCATTTGGAGGCGATCAGCCTGTGGCAGTGCTGAGGGTAACTGCCCAGTAATAAAAAACAGTAAAACTCATGAAAAGGTAGGATGGGTTTTCAGTTTAATTTTGGCCCGCCGTGGTCGCTGACTTTTCATTAAGCCCCACATTTCGTTTGTTCACGCCATAAGAAAATTGTATGATGGATATGGTGGCATGATATTTGTACTGTACCATGGCATTTCTGTCATTTAATCTCCATCAGGTGGGCCATTTTTTATTATTTATTTCAGACAGGATGACGATAGCTTGCATTGCCTTATGTCACTCGTGCTCATCGTAGCTAGGTCAAATACGCTATCTTGAGCAATCATTCCCAGGTAATTTTTCATTCATGCATGACAACGTTGCCTTTTTATTGCAATAACCAATTCAGCAGCGTAAACTGCTTTGCGCCATGTAAACTTAGCTACTTACAAATACAGTTTGACTGGAGCCAGTCTGTGGAATGGCTAATCTCGAAGAAATGAGTACAATATCATCGCTAGCCACAATGGTTTGACGGAGAGTTGTAGCCTGCCTACGCTGAATTTACCGCGATAATGCTGTTTTCCCATTAGCTGCTAAGCGGAATATCCCAGTTGTAGCCTACTGTCACAGTGCTAGCTAATGCCAAACTAGAGGTAAAAAGTCTTGGCATGTTGAAGGTGCTTCTTTAAAATACAGTGGCTATCACTCCATCTCTCCATTGATGACATTCATACATCTTCCCCTACATCTGCTTACTTTGCCATTTTGTTAACGATACTAGAAAATAAACTCGAGGTTAGCCAGCTATTCTGGTCGGGGGTATTCGAGCTTGTCTACCATGTAGGATAGGAAGCTAAAAGTTCATATTTACAAACAGCCTATAATTTGTGATCGAGTCTCCAATACCCCGGACGCAGTTAGCTACTGTTAATAACCTAGGCCTGTGAACATTATCAAGCAGGAATACCCGTTTTTGAACAGTTCATATTAGATTGTGTGCTTACCTGGGTGCTTGGGCTCCAAAATGAGATACGTTGGATGCAATGGTTGGTCAACCACACGATGATACATCAACTACTTTTCGATCATATTTCCCGGTCAACTACAAATCAATGGCTTTTCAATAACGTGCTGTTTCCGGTCAATCCTTTTTCGATTACTTTTCAACAGTCAGCATTACCTTCTGAAGCTAACTGAGTGTTTACTGCCAGTAATGGGCACACTAAGTAATGCATTGCTGCGTTGGAGTTTCCCCCTGATTCGCGATCCAAAATCTTGTGCCAGCTTCAAGATTGTGGTAATTGACCAGAATAACCTACGTGACTGACACTCCGACAGTCTTGCTTGCATGCGTGGAAGCTTCTATTTATATAATGTACGTAACTGCACGAGTGCACAGTACTATGGTGCATGGCTAAGTTTGAGGTAAATCGCGATTTAAAAATTTTTTTTACGGTATTTTTTCCATTCAAATTGCACCAAAATTTGCATTTTTTTAAAGGACTCGTGCCCGGTCTCGGACTGAGTCCTCGAGTTCACAGAGCCGAGTCCGAGTCCGAGTCTGAGTCCTTGGAAATCCGGGAGTCCTCCAGCACTGCTAACTAGCTAACAAGGGTGACTCTACTGAATCTCCATTCACTAACGTTAGTTGGGTAGCTCACTAGCTATCAGTCTTTGGGTCACTTAGCTTGCTAACAATGAAGATTCATTGTAGAAAGCCCTTTGCTCTGAACCAGGGGCATGTATAAACATTTGTAACACCAGAGACTGAGCCCTAAAGACAGGACGTGATTCAGTGCAGATTGGAATTAATTTATTTGTCAATGGTATAATGAAGTGACTGTCACACCTAGATTAAATCAAATTATGTGTATTGGCCTAAAATGTCACTTTCAAAGAAGTAACTAAGGCAAAAACCATGTTATATTGGATACAGTACTGCATGTAAACATTAAATGAAAAACGCCATGATGATTCCATGTCTTTTTAATGTATGCTCTAATGACCCTGCTATAGCGTCTGTACTAAAGCCCTCCCAAATCATTTAAAGCCAAAAAAATTTAAATTACCTCACCATCTTTTTGAGAGACATAGCGCACACAAACTAACAGTTGCTCTAAATTATTGTCCCTGGACTCATCAGCCACTATAGCATACAAGGTGGATTCTTTCATTTCAGCCACAATACTCTCAGTGACTTCTTCAGCTCAACACTGAATCATCTGTAACATTTCATAGAAAAGTGTTAAAAATTTGACTAGTTATTAGGGAAAAAATTAGGGAATTTACTTATTAGGGAAAAACTAATGAGGACTTAACTGCCCGTGAACCACAATGAGCAATTCTCGAGTAACTCCAATCAGATTTTTATAAAATGATTAGTTAATTGAAGAACAAATAAGGAATAAATAGTTAGCTGATCTATAAAGTTTGGGAGTTACTCAAGAACTGCCTGTTAACTAATGGTATACTGCCAGTTAGTTCCTTTTCTGTTCCTCAAATAATAATCATTAGCTACTTTTTAAAGGTGACTAGGAGGTCATCAAGAATTTCCATTTAACGGTTTACAAACAGTAAATTCCTCATATCTTCCTTATTTGTTCCCTGGTAACCACTCAAATTGTATACCTTACTGTAAATTGAAATGAAAAAATGTCAAGTCTGTGATGTATTTGAAAGGCAAGTGGCATTAGAGGACATGTAATGCTGAGCCAGAAAAACTATTCTGGGACTTAATTTTGCCAGTTGTTTGTCTTATGTTCTCTTTAACCCTATCTAGACTGGGCTTTTTGGGGCTTCCTGGGGGCGGGGAGCTTTCTAAGTCCCCCCTGGTAACTCTCTGTGTTTAGTATATTGATGTCAATATAGAGCCTGTAGACCACCTTAATAATGGAAAAAAAACATCTATTTGTTGGTAGTTGAAGCTTTCATCATAGGAAAATAAAATAAATTCAATGACGTCATCAAATTAGCATAAATTAATTCTACTTAACAAAGCTGATATTAAATTACGTAAGATATTGTAAATATAATGGAATAAGAAAATAAGGAAACTACATTCATGAAACCGAAATCGGCAATTTTTTGTCAGACATACCAGTAACAAAACTGTTGCCATGGAAATGGTGAAGATGGAAGACCTGACTTATTAGTATAAAATTGTTCCCAGACAAGTTTTAGGAAAAGTCACCAAGTTTGATGGTCCTAGCTCAGGCTGTTCAGAAATTATATGTGAAAATTGGCGCGGGCATAAAAAGCCCCCCCCACGTCTAGACAGAGTTAAAAGAATCTCTCTCTTTAAAGCTTTACAGCATACTCACTCATTTCATTCCAAAGTGGATCTTTATTTTGTAACCCGCCTGGTTAAAAGGCTAAATATTATTTATTTATGTTGAAGCACTATTTTATTTTACGTTTTATCTATTGTGAGTTTTATTTTGAAAACCGGAAGTGTATTTTGGCGAAACACCTGAAGTAGTATGCTGAAACGCAAATAGCTTCACTCCGCTCATTAACGCACAGAGCACTGCTTCTGCTCTCACGTGTTGGTTGAAAAAGACTGAAAACGGTATGAAAATCGAAACAGAATGTCTTGACAAGTATAAATGTTTAAGTCAATGATCTAATATGATGAAAACTCCTGTTTAGAGGTGGGAGTACCGTTGAAGAAGCACTTTGTTTTCACTGAACCTCTCCTGAGTTGAATCTTGGTAAGCTAGCACGCACATGTTCCCATTGACTTGTGTATACTCAGGCGCTCTCTTGTGGCCATACTAGCGTATTATTTGTTATTTTGCACATTTTTATTTCATTTTAAGAGATATTAAGTGACAGAAAGATGTTTATTCATTTACTTGAGTAGAAAATTCATGGTGATACACACTGTGTCATTAAAATAAGCGCAATATGGATGTATTACACTGTGTAAACTAGTCACACTCACTGAATGTGACTGTGGGTCAAAGTAATAAGCAATTTAAAGATAAATCTTGTCATTTTAAGTTAATAAAAAAAAGGTTAAAAGCAGCAAAGCTGTTATTTTTGTTATTTAAAACAATGTCATTCAATTATTTTATTTACAATCTAAAATCTATTGTGAAAAGGGTTACAAAGTGAGACAATATGCACAAGAAAACATGGTTTATACATTATACTGTACAAGTTAGTGTGTTTCCATAAATAAGTTAATCCACTGGTCAAATGTGATTTTATTTTTACATTTCATAGAAATTCTTATATTGTCAAAATATATCATTTTAACCCATAAGACTTTTATTTTCATGTAACTGTAGTTACTATCTGCAGCTATATTTTCCTATGTGAAAGGATACATTTATGTTGTACAACACTGTCTTTGAATAACATTATTGCAATTGCATGAGAATTTTGTATGAGAATCTGGACTATAAAACCTGTTTTGCAAATACAGGTCAGGTCTTTTGTCTCGACCGTGAAAAAGTGAAGTTCCAACCTTGGTGTACAACGAGGTTGATGAGGGATCGATCGATGGCGAGCCTCCCAGTCGAATTGTGAGCCTCTACCACTGTTCCACCGGATCCTGTGGTAGGATTGTGTCAGTCCCACTGACCGACACCAACGAAAGCCTTCTTTGGATACATTTCCTGACTTGACTATTCCCCCTGACTAATTGACTTGGATATTGATTGAAGTTGCAAAGCAACAACATTCCGGAAAGAACAATTTTCCAAGCAAGAGACATTTAATTTTATTTTATTTTATTGGTTATTGGGCCCATAGGTTGTAGTTGTATTGTATGTGCACTATTTTCATTTTTCAAACTAAAAGTTCACATTTAACTACAACTACCTGTGTGCTCTGGTTATTGCTATACTCTCAGCTCCTCAGAACCTAGAGGTCCAGACGTGTACATACTCTGATGTGGGTTACACGGTAAAAAAATTGGCGAGCCAGCCAGGAGCTTTGTGTAGCAAGAACGACAGCCTTTACGAGTAAAAAGTGTCAACTATTACGTTTTCACCAACATGGATGTGATTGCAACAGAAAATGTTAAGGTTCCAAATGCTGTCATTGTATCAGGTTTGACAAATACTGATGTTGACGCAAACATTATGGACTTTTTAAAGCACTATGGGTCCATTCGCAGATTGATCAAAGTTTCAGATCAAAACTCTAAATTCTTCGGTAAGGTCATTGTAGAGTATACTTCTGGTGCTGCTGTGGAGACACTTGAGAACGATTTACCCCTTGATAGAACAAGTGATTCAGATACTAATGTTGTCCACCACGTTGAAGCTTTAGCTAGCGTATACTCTACTGGAAAAGGTACCGATCTCACTGCGACATTTCTGTCAGAGCTCCAAAATATTGCAAAACTCAGTGGAAAACCTTTTGAGGACCTGTTACAAGACGAGCTGACTAGAATTACTGGTCTAGTTACTGGATTCTCTCAGGGTGCAGAGTCAAAGGATCAGGGCACAATAGTGGCACCAGGTGAAACAGACCAAGGTCCTATTTCCCCTGTTGCCACTCAAATAGATTCTGAGATTAATGAGCAAAACCAAACCATTGAACCCCCAAACACTACCTTTCGAACCAATATGCATGCTATGTCTACTTTAAGAACATCAGCACCATCCTTTCTTCCTTCTCCTGAACTACTTAACCCTCCTGAAGTTCAGTGTGTAGTAGTTGAACACATTGTCAAAAGTTCAGACCTCTCTTCTCAGATGCACGCTCCAGTAAAACTCAGACCGTTTTCTGGCAGAGTCCCTTGCCCGAATTTCGAGGTTGATTATGACACTTGGAGAAGCAATATTAAATGCCACCTAGCTGATCCTACTATTCCTAGTGCCCAGCTTGTAAGGCGCATTGTTGACAGTTTACTGCCCCCTGCCTCAACTGTAGTCAAGTCATTAGGTTCCCGTGCTAATCCAAAAGCTTTTCTAGACCTGCTTGACTCAGCCTATGCCACAGTGGAAGACGGCGACGAGCTATTCGCCCAGTTTCTCAATGTTAACCAAACCTCAGGTGAGAAACCTTCCAACTACCTTCAAAGATTACAGACACTGCTGATTCGGGTCGTGAAAATGAAAACTATTTCCCCCAAAGATTCAGACAAGCAGCTCCTAAAGCAGTTCTGTGAAGGCTGCTGGAACAATGCATTGATTAACGCCCTTCAGCTCGAGCAAAGAAAAGATAATCCGCCCACTTTTCCAGAGTTTTTGCTCCTTCTGAGAACAGAGGAGGACAAACAAACTGCAAAAGCAAACAGGATGAAACAGCACTTGGGGTTTCAAAAACCAAAGGCACAAGCAGCAGCAAACATGCATGAAGCATATTTCCCAGACACATTTGATACCCAACCATCCTTCTCAAACCCCCCATCAGTTTTACAACAGATCCAAAAGCAAATTGTCGATCTGCAAGCTCAGATAGCTGCTCTTTCAACTCCAAAACGAGACCGCTCCATTTTCCAAAAACCTGCAAATAAAAAGGAGGAAGAGAAACAAAAAGAGAAAGCAGTCACCAAAAAGACACCAAATCCGAAACCTACCTCAGAAACCACAGCTGCAACAGTTAAACAAAGACCGAAACCGTGGTACTGTTTTCATTGTGGTGAGGATGGACATATTGCCACTAGCTGTAATGATCCTCCAAATCCCACACTTGTGTCTGCAAAGAGAAATCTGTTAAAGGAAAAGCAACAAGCATGGGAAAAAGACAATCCAACCCCCGAAGAACATTTAAACTGAACAATGTTTCTATTGAGGGACAAATAGAAACAAAATCACTTGAATGTCCCAGAACTGAACCAAAAATGAAACCAAAAGCTAAAATGAAAGAACACAGAGTGACACAAAACAAAATGCTACCAAAAGGGCTAGTTGGAAGTAAGAGCACAGCTAACGTTAAAGTTAATGGGCTTGAGTGTAATGCATTACTCAATACAGGTTCTCAGGTGACTACCATGTCTCAGTCGTTTTATAACAGTTACCTTTCAGATCAGGCCATTCACCCTGTAGCTGACTTATTCGAGATTGAAGGGGCAAACGGCCAGTCAGTGCCATACATTGGCTATGTTAAAATTACACTCGAGTTCCCAAAAGAGTTCATAGCCACTCAGCCAGAGATTGAGACACTTGCCTTAGTAGTGCCAGACGTTCGTTCCAATAGTCTCATTCCATTGTTAATTGGAACTAACACACTAGACCCACTTTATGATCAGTTCTGTGATGACAACGCACTTCAAACAAGTCCATATTCTGGCTACCACCAAGTCTTAAGAACTCTACAGATTAGGCACAAACAAAGTTCAGATGGCCATTTGGGTCTTGTAAATCTGAAAAATTCTGAACCAAGTGTAATCCCTGCTGGTCAGAAAGTAGTGCTAGAGGGATATGCGAATATTGACAATGTAACAAATGCAAAATCTGTCCTTCTTGAGCAACCTACAGTGTCATCCTTACCTGGCGGAATTTTTGTTGACTGTTATCTCATTAACCTTCCAAGAGACTCCCCATTCAAGGTACCTGTAGTTTTGAGGAATGAGACTGATCGTGACATCTCCTTACCTGTTAAGTGTGTCATTGGCGAACTTAGTGCTGTCAAAGAGATCATGCCAACTCAAAACACCGCTAGCTGCAGTAGTCAACAGGAGTCCACTAGCGAGACACACAAGCAGCCTAGTTCTAGCCTGTCATTTGACTTTGGTGAGTCACTCCCCGAAAAATGGAAAGTCCACATGAAAGAAAAGTTAAACAGATTTTCAGACACATTCTCTCACCACGATCTAGATTACAGGCATGCAACAAAAGTCAAACACTCGATAAAACTAAAGGATGAGACACCTTTCAAACAACGCCCACGGCCGATACATCCACAGGACTATGATGCAGTGAGGCGTCATTTGCAGACTCTCCTTTAAGCAGGAATCATTAGGGAATCCCAATCTCCTTTTGCATCACCCACAGTTGTGGTAAAGAAGAAAAATGGGGACATCCGATTGTTTGTGTGTGGACTATCGACGTTTAAACATGCAAACGATCAAGGATGCGTATGCATTACCAAACCTCGAGGAGTCCTTTTCTGCCCTCAATGGATCTCAGTGGTTTTCTGTCATGGATTTGAAAAGTGGATACTATCAAATTGAAATGACAGAGAGTGACAAGGAGAAAACAGCATTTGTGTGCCCCCTCGGCTTTTGGGAGTGGAATAGAATGCCACAGGGAATCACTTACGCGCCCAGCACTTTCCAGCGCTTAATGGAAAGGTGCATGAGGGACATCAACTTGCGTGAAGTTCTTGTGTTCCTAGATGATATAATCATCTTTTCAAAAACATTCGAAGAACACAAAACCCGTTTGACCAATGTTCTAAATCGATTGCGTGAAAACGGTCTGAAGTTGTCTCCTGACATTTTTTTGCCGTTTTTTTCAAACGTCCGTTTGGTATTTAGGACATATTGTCTCTCGAAACGGTGTTGAGACAGATCCCCAAAAGACTGAAGCACTTAAGACCTGGCCAAGACCGCAGACCTTAAAAGACTTTAGGTCATTTCTTGGGTTCTCTGGGTACTACCGTAGGTTCGTAGAAGGGTACTCTAAGATCGTAAAACCATTAACCAACCTGACAGCTGGGTACCCACCAGTATGAAAAAAGCGCTAAAATCATAAATTTAGCTGCAAAGTACCACAACCCCAAAGAACCGTTCGGTGAAAGGTGGACTGAAGCGTGCCAAGCCGCTTTCGAACAAATCATTGGAAAGTTGACGTCCGCACCAGTTTTAGGGTTCGCAAATCCCAGATTGCCTTACGTTGTTCATACTGACGCGAGCACAATAAGCCTTGGTGCGGTGTTATACCAGGAACAAGACGGTCAGTTACGTGTTATTGCTTACGCGAGTCGTGGTCTCTCTCAATGCGAAGCCCGTTATGCAGCCCATAAGTTGCAATTTTTGGCTCTTAAGTGGGCTATCACTGAAAAATTCTACGATTACTTATACGGCAATGTTTTCACTGTGATTACTGATAATAATCCGTTGTGATATGTCCTAACCAAAGCCAAACTAGACGCTACTAGCTACCGCTGGTTAGCAGCCTTGTCTACGTTCACTTTTGACATAAAATATCGCGCAGGAAAACAAAATCAAGATGCCGATGGCTTGTCGAGGAGGCCTCATGGTGATCTTATGAGTGACAGAGCATCTCAAGAAGAGAGTCAAAGGATACATGAGTTCACCTCACACCATCTTGCGGCTGTGAACGTTGTCCAAGCCACTTGTGAACTCCACACTGTTTTCCAAAATGACCCTGAACAGTCCACATGTTACATTGAGTCACTTGCAGTTCACCCAGATGCTACTCCATCCGCATTTGAGTATGATGATGAGACACTTAGTGGTCTTCCCACAGTCCCTAAGTACAGTTATACGCATGAGTGAGAGGTCGTACATATTCGCGCCACTTTGTTTTTTCATTGTCCTTGAGCGTGCACAACATACTAAGTAATGTACGGTTATAACGCTCCACGGGATTACCGCGGGGATGGTAAGCGCTTGTCCTCACTTTTTTAGTGCCGACCAAGGCGCACAACTCTTTGATAACTTGCGACTCAAAGTCACGGCCTTGGTCGCTGTGAAGGCGCTCAGGGAATCCGTAATGAAGAAGGAACTGCTCCCATAGGCATTTGGCTACAGTGAGGCAGAGACAGCTGCACTGCAGAGAGCAGACCCGTCAATCGGTGTAGTCATACAGTTACATGAGACAGGACAACCTGCCCCTACCACTGTTAACTGCCCAGAACTTCAACTCATGCTCAAAGAAATGGGTCGCTTTGAAATGAAAGACAATCTTTTGTTTCGTAAAAGACAATGTGACAACAAAACAGTATACCAACTTGTTTTGCCACAAACTTTGAGAAACCCAGTACTCCACAGTTTGCATGATGGAATGGGCCATTTAGGAGTCGAAAGAACAGTTGAGTTGACCAGATCTTGCTTCTATTGGCTAAAGATGGCTCGAGACATTGAGTCCAAAATCAAAACGTGTCCAAGGTGAATCAATGGAAAAGGCAACTCGACAAAGCCGCACCTTCAGTCAATATACAGACAAGTAGGCCTATGGAACTTGTCTGTATGACTTCTTGTCCATTGAACCCGACAGTCACAATGTCAAGGATGTTCTGGTCATAACGGACCACTTTACTAAGTATGCAACAGCTATCCTGACTCGTGACCAAAAAGCCCTAACTGCACAAGGAGTGATGTCACTGGGTTTTCGCCTTATGAGTTAATGTTCGGGTGCCAATCGAGACTTCCGATAGACATAGCATTTGGTTTACCAGTTGAGAACAAAACAGGCATGTCACATTCACAGTATGTACGCAACCTTAAGTCCTACCTAAGAGAGAGCTATCACTTAGCATCAGCCAATGCAAAGAAGGTAGCTGAAAAAAACAAGCGCAGATTTGATATGAGAGTAAGGGAGTCAACCCTTGACATAGGCGACAGAGTTCTTGTGCGCAATCTCCGTTTCCGCAGCAAAAACAAACTAGCTGACCAGTGGGAGTCCACGAGTTATGTCGTCTAAAAGAAAGGTGGACATATGTCTGTGTACACAGTCTGTCCTGAGGGTCAGGAAGGACCCTTACGCACACTCCACCGTGACTTATTACTCCCTTGTGGATTTCTATCTGAGGAGGACGAGGAAATGGTAAAACCAAAACAAGCCTCAAAACCCAAAACAAGGCAAACTTCCGTCCCTCCAGAGGAACAACCTCCTGACTCAGATAATGAAGAAGACTATAATTCAAATGTTCTATCCTGCAACAATCGAAAAAACCTTGAGGATAATTCAACCAAAAAGTTTGACAACAAATGAAAATGAGGAATCTGGATACTTACCCAAGGACCATATTCTGGAACAACCTATGGAAAAAGGAAATGAAAACCTAACTGGAAATGTAAACTTACCGGATGAGACACAAAGCCAAAACTTGAATGGAAACCTACCGGATGTGACACTAACTGAACTGGAACCTGAAAACACAACTGATTGTGAAAACACTGAAATGGAAAATGACAAAACAGACCATTCTCAGTTGGAGAGAACTGAAACCATAGAGATTGTTGAACAGCATAAAGAAACTGAACAGACAATTAACCGAAATAGACACTGAACAGAACGTTGGTTTCCATGAACTACCTGACTCTGATTCTTTTGACCAGACTGCTGATACTGTACGCAGATCTGAACGATTGAGAAAGCCCCCTGCTAACTTTACCTACCCACAGCTTGGCAGACCCTTGATTTCATTTGCACAAACCATTTTGGATGGGTTCAACAAAGCTTTAGTTGAAACTTTTGAAGGTGCCCCTAACCCTTGAGAGAACATGAAGGGACTCATTTTAATTTAGAGAGGGAGGGTTTAACCCGCCTGGTTAAAAGGCTAAATATTATTTATGTTGAGGCACTATTTTATCTTACGTTTTATCTATTGTGAGTTTTATTTTGAAAACCGGAAGTTTATTTTGGCGAAACACCGGAAGTAGTATGCTGAAACGCAAATAGCTTCACTCCGCTCATTGACGCACAGAGCACTGCTTCTGCTCTCACATGTTTATTGAAAAAGACTGAAAAAGGTATGAAAATCGAAACAGAATGTCTTGACAAGTATAAATGTTTAAGTCAATGATCTAATATGATGAAAACTCCTCTTTAGAGGTGGGAGTACCGTTGAAGAAGTACTTTGTTTTCACTGAACCTCTCCAGAGTTGAATCTTGGTAAGCCAGCACGCACATGTTCCCATTGACTTGTGTATACTCAGGCGCTCTCTTATGGCTATGCTAGCGTATTATTTTGGTTATTTTGCACATTTTTATTTCATTTTATGAGATATTAAGTTACAGAAAGATGTTTATTCATTTACCTGAGTAGAAAATTCATGCTGATACACACTGTGTCATTAAAATAAGCGCAATATGGATGTATTACACTGTAAACTAGTCACTCACTGAATGTGACTGTGGGTCAAAGTAATTGTGAGGATTACGCCAGGAACCACAAGCGAGAACCAGTGAATACAAAAAGGAGGCTTTATTTCTGGAGGGGGGGAACCCCCAACAGAGTAGGCAACGGTACAAAGTCCACAATCCAATAATCAGAATCCAAAGGGCAAAATCCAGAATCGTAACCAGGGCACCAATCACAAAATACAGAGTCGGACAAAAAAAGGATTCGGTAACGATGGATGTGGCAAAAGTACAGGAATAGGCAAAAAATCGAAAGTCAAGGACGGTCCAGTCAGAAAGGTAATCACTATGAATACAAGGCGAGAGAAGCATGGCAAAAGGAGAAACGTTCTGACGGGGAACTGCTGTGAGAAGACTGTTTAAATACACAAAAGGGAAGTCACATGCTATGATTAGGAAAAGGTGAACTGGATAAAACTAATTACATGGGAGCAAACATGAGGGAGAACCTAACCACATGAAATTGGCAAAAAGCCAAAACGCAGGGACAGGGATCACGAGACAACCTATAGACAAAACATACAGCTCCGGTTAGGGGAGTTCTAATGTGCACAGATAATGAGAGGCAGGACAGAGTGGAGCAGGTGCGGAGGATCCGCTGAATTGCAGCAAAGACTAAGAGAAGGCAAGAGGCGGAGACTAGAACAGGGCGAGTGCTGAGAGCTTGTTAATCAATTAGTAAGTGCAGCTATACAATCCCTAGTGCTCGTTAGTAAGTTAGTATTATATACAATGTTAGTCTGGGTTAGTAACTTTAACAAAAACAACAAACTGTTAGTATTGGTTAGTAAAATAGAAAAGCAAGGCGAAGGAAGCAAACGAGATTAGAAGGAATGTTTGAAACCCAGAAACCACGAAATCACCTAAACTTGTGACACGCGGGACTGGGGAGAAGCTGTATCTTAAGAGACCAGACAGGGGAGACAAAGTGCAAAGAAGGGCATGGCAAAACATGGACCGGACTATAACAGAAAAGTGGATCAGGAATGGCAAAAACGAAAACATGGCAAGGAAACAAAAACTAAACAGAACATGGCAAAAACCTAATAGACATAATCATAAACATAACAGGACATGGAGAAAACATAACAAGCATGGCAGAATCATAACGAACATGGCAGAATCAAGACAGACATGGCAGAATCATAACAGTAATAAGCAATTTAAAGATAAATCTTGTCATTTTAAGTTAATAAAAAAAAGGGTAAAAGCAGCAAAGCTGTTATTTTCGTTATTTAAAACTAGTGATGCACGATATGAAAAATTTCAACTGATACCAATAACCGATAATTTCCTGCTTCTCATGGCTGATACCGATAACCGATAAGTTCATATTTTTATATTTAATATAATCTTCATATAATCTGCAGTTTTGCATCCAGGAGAAAAACAAATCTAGGATGCAGAGATGAAAAGCTGATATTTTAGTAGCTCTGGCCTATCTATAACAGCAAACAAAAGTTTTGGCTCTTCAAATGTTAATTTATTTTTTCATGTCATATCACAAATATTTATGGTCATTTGCTGTAAATAACAATAACAGCAGCAAAAGACACTCATAGGCCAAACATTTACCATATGAAATGAATAACAACCACACTGGTGAAGCCATGTTGATTATTAGTCTGGCGGGGCCAGGCTTGGGTCTTGCCAAAGCCATAGATATTCTCAGAGTTGCAACCACAAAGATATAAAAAACACTAGAGTGGATAAAGTCTTCGGCTGTGTCCGAAATCACTCCCTACTCACTTTATAGTGCACTACACAGTGGGTTCGCCATTTTGTAGGGCTGTCCGAATTGTTTGTAAGAATTTTTATCCCCTATATAGTGAACTCATTACATCCCACAATCCACCGCGAAATGTAGTGAACATTCGATGGTCACTAACCCAGCTATATATCCCATCATGTACTGCACACAAACCGAAAAGCTCCAGAAGAGCTGCGTTTAGTCAATGGAGTTTGAAAACAGGCACGAGACATTTATTAGCTTCAGGCGCGAAATTATTTTTTTTTTTTTTTTTTTTTGGAAACCAAGCAGCGCAGGAGACCCGTTTTTTTTTTTTTTTACACAGGATATAAACGGACATTTAGGTACTATTAAAACAAATAATGATGAGTTAGAGGACAAAAAACAGATGATGATATTAAAAATTTATGGCCAATTTTATTATTTAAACGATAATGGTAAACACAAACACAGTGGGAAATATTCTCCGTTTGGTTATTACAGAAATATGCCCAAATCCTTCAACTGAAGTTGAAGAGGTATGATTTAATTTTTCGACAGCAATGATGCTATTAACAGTTGCGACAAAACGAGCCAGGTAGTGTCCGAAAGCGTTTCTTTCCTCTGCCAATGAGCTCACTATATAGTCACCTACATAGTGAGTTCCTATATAGTCAGTAGCGAATAGTGAATGAGTGAGTGATTTCGGGCACAGCCTTTGTTTCTGTGGCAGCACTCGGCTACCATCTTGTGTATGTATATCGGGGCAGACGTTCATAGGAAAATACTACAGTAGAACGCGTCTAAATTGTCCTCGTGTAAAAAGGAAACTGGCTCATACCAGACAACAGCTGATGTCCCGATTTTTTCCTGTAATGTTTTTCCATGAAATAAACATCGAATATACCAGATTTATTATAACGGATTTTCGCTTACATCGGACAAAATGTCCAGTCCCGTCACAATGCATTTCCATTCAAAGCACTCGTGTATACCGGGCAAGCTGGTTTGCACCATGCACATAAGCTGTCGCAACAGAGCAACGAAATGAAGTTCGGCTTTCCCACACTGTTATAAACTGACTGAATTTAACCGCCGAATTAACGCAGTCTCCTTGTCATTTAACTGTAAGTGGAGTCCTGCGAGCATTTAACCGTGTTTTACTCTGAACATGCACTGAACTCTGCGACAAACTTTTTGTAAAATTACAGTTAAAATAACTGGCAAAAAGGTGCCAGTTAAATTACCTGGCAAAAAAGGCTTCAGTTCATCCGTTTTTTATTAACAGTGTATTCGCTGAAACTGAAACTGGCGCGGTTTCATTTACATACCTTAGTTTTGAGACTTCTACATTGATCCCATTTGGGGCAACACGCAATAGCCTATCATCCTGTTATCCATTGTGTCAGGGCAAAGACGGATTAAATGAAGACAACAAGTAGGTATGAACACTTCAGAATGAAGTTGTTCCGATCGTAATACACAAAGCATTCATCTGAGTAGTTACACTTATTTGAGTTGTCACCACGTCACTATAAAAGCATGACCTCTATAAAACGTATGTAAAAAATATATTTCATTAAGAGAAACATGTTTGCGGCAACTGTGTGCGGTTTAATTTAATATTTACCGTTCAGTAACGCAATCGCTGCTGTCTGTCCCATAGGAGATCATGACAGCGCGGGCGTTGTTTGGAACGATAGCGCTTCCCCACGAACCACGTGACCATTCAAGCAACGAAGTCGATACTGAGTGGCACCACTCTGAGTTATCTATTGCTCTGGGTCCTGCAAGAAAGGCGCAATAGATGACGTAACCAGCGCGTCATGGCCTGTTTTGGGGCTACTGGGCCTGCAAACAATTTCCCCAATTTCAATAATTTATCGGACCTTTTTATCGGATAAAATGTACCTATCGGATAGATAAAAAATGATGTCATTTCTCCCCAAATCGGCCGATATTTTATCGGTCCGATAAATATCGTGCATCCCTATTTAAAACAATGTAGTTTAATTCTTTTATTTACAATCTAAAATCCTATGGTTATAAGGGTTACAAAGTGAGACAATATGCACAAGAAAACATGGTTTATACATATAAAAATTTAAAAGAATTTATACAAATTCTTATGGGTTAAAATGACATATTTTGACAACATTAGACTTTTATTTTCATGTAACTGCAGTAACTATCTGTAGCTATATTTTCCTATGTGAAAAGATACATTTATGTTGTACAACACTGTCTTTGAATAATATTATTGCAATTGCATGAGAATTTTGTATGAGAATCTGGACTATAAAACCTGTTTTGCAAATACAGGTCAGGTCTTTTGTCTAGACCGTGAAAAAGTGAAGTTCCAGCCTTGGTGTACAACGAGGTTGATGAGGGATCGATCGATGGCGAGCCTCCCAGTCGAATTGTGAGCCTCTACCACCGTTCCAGCGGATCCTGTGGTAGGATTGCGTCAGTCCCACTGACCGTCACCAACGAAAGCCTTCTTTTGATACATTTCCTGACTTGACTATTCCCCTGACTAATTGACTTGGACATTGATTGAAGTTGCAAAGCAACAACATTCCGGAAAGAACAATTTTCCAAGCAAGAGACATTTAATTTTATTTTATTTTATTGGTTATTGGGCCCATAGGCTGTAATTGTATTGTATGTGCACTATTTTCATTTTTCAAACTAAAAGTTCACATTTAACTACAACTACCTGTGTGCTCTGGTTATTGCTATACTCTCAGCTCCTCAGAACCTCGAGGTCCAGACGTGTACATACCCTGATGTGGATTACAATTTCAATAAGACATTAAATTAACTTTATCCCGTATTCTAATTTCAGTAATATTCAAAATGACATTTACTGCAAAGTTCGCCGTCCCTATCACTGATCAAAGCCACCTGCCCGCTACAGAGAGTTCTTACCACTTAAACGTGGTAGACAACCAACATAACGACAGATTTCACGAATGGGTTAAACCAACTTTGAATGTTTTAATCGCACACACTAACAATTCATCAAAGCCACGCACTTCACGTTTTTATACTTCCTAAAGCGGTATATAAGCAGAATCGACTGCTGTGTGTGTGTAAATATAGAAAATCGGTTAAATCTGTCGCAGTATCCCAAGTTTTTAAAATCGTTTTGTCAATGTTAAGCTATGAAAACCCTTTAATGTTAGATTAAACTAATGTGGTTGATGAAGCTAGTTGATGTAGCGGTAGATAACCACAAAGAGAAAAAGTTCACTGTTCACTTTGCCAGATGCAAATGACATGAAGTATTAATTTTTAGCAGCAATGGAAGGCTTATATCTAATAAGTACACGTTACCTTTATCGTTTTATGTTTTTCTCAGATCCTTTTTTTTGGCTGCGCTACAAGCTACCTCCCAGATGTCACGTTTCAGGCATCATGAACTTTGTGGGTGCAAACATAGGCATATATACGAGTGGAAGAGGGAGGCTTTTATGTGAGCAAAACAGACACATAAGCAAAACTCAGCCGCAAATAAATTACAATATAGGCTAAAAAGTGGTTCTCAAAGTTCATACTCGTCTTATTTTTTAAACGCAAGAAAAAACCCAGGCTAAAGAAAAAATATCGCCGTGGGCTATACCCCAGTAGCCAGGCCCTAAACACGCCCCTGCTCTGAACATAATATCGCTGCGGACAGAAGCTACATTACACTATGTTCAAAGAATACAGCTTTTTACCACCTATTTCTGCTGCTGTCTACAGTGATCTATTGTGAAATGTAGCTAAACAAGCTAGCTTGCAATACTTTTCTATAGTAGCATTGCTGCAAACTGTATATGACACTATTTTCAGAGCAAAGACTGTTTTACAATCAAATTTCGTTGGACTTGTATTTCACAATGGGTTATATTCAGTCGTACTGAGACTTATCAACTTAAAATACTGTGCAGTGATGATTATGGTCCTAATATATTACTTCTCAATAATTTTTGGGTGAAAATGTATTTAAAAATACTTTTGTAGGCAATGAGAACAAAAGAATTATTCCCACAAGTATACTGAGGTAAAAATATGGGTAATAAACAAAATAACTGAAAACATCAAATTTTTACATCAATTAAAAGGTGTCCCAAATTTTTTTTTTTTTTTTTTACTCTCACGGAGCCTGAATGCATGTTTGAAGGCTCATTCCATGATATTCCATGATTATTTCCTGTAGAAAATTTGTTTAGACTGGTTTGAGGCAACATTATTCTGCATAACTACCTCTGATGATCTGTTGTTCCGGTAAATAAGGTGACAACTTTGTGCAGTGTTACAGGGTTAAACATGGTGGCACAACGGAAAGAGCTCCCTGAGATTGTTCGTAGCAGCATTGTACCTTACATGATGCTGAAGATGTTAAATGCTGCCTTGGCACCGAAAGAAACGCCATCAAGTGTTTAAAAGAGACCAGTTCGCTAAAAACTAGCGGCAATAGAAGTGCAAAATGGAAGTTATGAACCTCTGATATTCGTTATTTGTGTGTGACAAGCAAAAAAAAACAAAACATAAATATAAGCCGCAAGCGGCAATTCCGGGGTTCAAGCCACGAAAGACCATTAGTAGTTGAAAGCTTTAACAGCTTAATTAACAAGTGTTGCCACTAAGCGTGGCCATGTCCCCCGCCAGGTGACGGAAATCGACTGGGGTCGGCGTATCACAAAATTACACATTGAAGCCAAAGATGAATAAAATCGGTCAAAGCGTTTCGAGATTTTGCGTTCACAACAAAAGCGGGGACGTGACGGACGGACGGCCGGGCGGACGGACTGATGGAGCCGAATACTGTGTCCCCCGGCCCTAATACACCTTGACCCCAAAGATGAATGGAATCGGTCAAATTGTTCTTGAGATATTGCCTTCACAACAAACGGGATGGGACGGACGGACGGCCGGACGGATGGAGCTTAATTCTATATCCCCCGCCCCTAATACACCTTGACACCAAAGATGACTGGAATCGGTCAAACTGTTCTAGAGATATCATGTTGACAAGGTATTTGTAAGTGGTCAAATGGTCGTAATGACCTTGAGAATAATGGCAAGGTCATGTAAATCAAGTGGGCTGTGAGCACTCCCCTAATACACCTTGACACCAAAGATGAATGGAATCGGTCAAAGCGTTCTTGAGATATCGCGTTCACAACAAACGGGACATGATGGACAGACGGACGGACGGAGCTGAATATTATGTTCCCTGCCCCTAATACACCTTGACACCAAAGACGAATGGAATCAGTCAAACCGTTCTTGAGATACCACGTTCACAACAAAAGGGACATGACGGACGGATGGACGGATGGACGGAGCTGAATACTATGTCCCCCGCCCCTAACACACCTTGACACCAAAGATGAATGGAATCGGTCAAACCATTCTTGAGATATCATGTTGACAAGGAATTTATAAGTGGTCAAATGGTTGTAATGACCTTGAGAATAATGGCAAGGTCACGTAAATCGAGTGGGCTGTGAGCACTCCCCTAATACACCTTGACACCAAAGATGAATGGAATCGGTCAAACCGTTCTTGAGATATCGCGTTCAGAACAAACGGGACATGACGGACGGCCGGACGGAGCTGAATACGATGTCCCCCGCTCCGCTCGCTATCGTGGCGGCGGGGGACAAAAACCACTTTAAGAGTGTGTTGCAGGTATTTATGTGGACCTATTTTGCCAGTGTAATGATTGGACCAACAACTTATGATGTATAGTCTGATTTGTGATATGTTAGGCTATTTTGTGCATTTATGGCATCCCCTACTGGTCGATTTGATTGAAACGTTCAGGCTTTGTTTCAGGTTCTTATGTGGACATATCCTGTGAGTTTTGTAATGATTGGAAAAACTATTTATGATTTAAAGTCTGATTTGTGTTATACCACGTTGCTTTGTTTTGCATTTATAGCGCCCCCTATCGGACAATTTGAATGAAATTTTCAGAGTATGTTTCAAATACTTATATGAATATATCCTGTGAGTTTTATGGCTATAGGACAAACAATTGCTGATTTCTAGTCTGATTTGTGTTATACCACGTTGCTTTGTTTTGCATTTATAGCGCCCCCTATCAGTCAATTTGAATGAAATTTTCTGGGTATGTTTCAGGTACTTATATGAATATATCCTGTGAGTTTTATGGCTATAGGACAAACAATTGCTGATTTATAGTCTGATTTGTGTTATACCACGTTGCTTTGTTTTGCATTTATAGCGCCCCCTATCAGTCAATTTGAATGAAATTTTCTGGGTATGTTTCAGGTACTTATATGAATATATCCTGTGAATTTTATGGCTATAGGACAAACAATTGCTGATTTATAGTCTGATTTGTGTTATATGGACATGAAATATGTTCCTGGTACTTATATGGACATATTCTGCAAGTTCTGTGATGATTGGCCCAATGGTTGTTGAATTTTGTCCATTTATGTGCTAAGCCACGCCCCTGCTGAAGTTCATTGGTCAATATCTTGGAAACGAAATGAGATTTCAACAAGCTTTATGCATCTTTGATAAGTGGTCCACTGATGATCCACAGCAAATTTTGAAGGAATCAGACCTACGGCCTAGGAGGAGATGTCAAAAATGTGTTTTTCAAAAAATTCAAAATTCCGGAAAATCAAATATGGCGGACCCTAGAGGTCCTTATGGAAAAGTTGTAGAGATTAGACCAAGGAATGTCTCTACCAAGTTTTGTGTAAATCGGACTTACAGTGTAGGAGTTATGACCTTTAAAGTGAAAACCTGTTTTTCTTGAATTATTGCGCCACCATCAGGCCGATTGGGTTAAAAATGCCTTAGTCAGCATTTACACACAACTTCCAACCAATGTGCAAAATTTCAGGTCTCTACCATTTACCATCTCACAGGAATTTGCGAAAATATTTCTGAAGAAGAAAAGAAATAATAATAATAATAATAAAAATAGCGGCAAGCGGCAATTCCGGGGTTCAAGCCACGAAAGACCATTAGTAGTTGAAAGCTTTAACAGCTTAATTAACAAGTGTTGCCACTAAGCATGGCCATGTCCCCTGCCAGGTGACGGAAATCGACTGGGGTCGGCATATCACAAAATTACACATTGAAGCCAAACATGAATTAAATCGGTCAAAGCGTTCTCGAGATTTCGCGTTCAGAACAAACGGGACGTGACGGACGGACGGCCGGACGGATGGACTGATGGAGCTGAATACTATGTCCCCGCCCTTATACACCTTGACCCCAAAGATGAATGGAATCGGTCAAACCGTTCTTGAGATATTGCATTCAGAAACAAACGGGATGGGACGGACGGACGGACGGACGGATGGAGCTGAATTCAATATCCCCCGCCCCTAATACACCTTGACACCAAAGATGAATGGAATCGGTCAAAGCGTTCTTAAGATATCATGTTGACAAGGTATTTGTAAAAGTGGTCAAATGGTCGTAATGACCTTGAGAATAATGGCAAGGTCACGTAAATCGAGTGGGCTGTGAGCACTCCCCTAATACACCTTAACACCAAAGATGCATGGAATCGGTCAATCCTTTCTTGAGATATCGCGTTCACAACAAACGGGACATGACGGACAGACAGACGGGCAGACCTTCACCCCTAATACACCTTGAAACCAAAGGCGAATGGAATCAGTCAAACCGTTCTTGAGATATCACGTTCACAACAAACGGGACATGACGGACAGATCGGACAGGACAGATGGAGCTGAATACTATGTCCCCACCCCTAATACACCTTGACACCAAAGATGAATGGAATTGGTCAAACCGTTCTTGAGATATCACGTTCACAACAAACGGGACGGGACAGATGGACGGACGGCTGGGGGAGGACGGATGGAGCTGAATACTATGTCCCCGCCCCTAATACACCTTGACACCAAAGATGAATGGAATCGGTCAAAACCGTTCTTGAGATATCATTTACAACAAAGCGGGGAATGACGGACAGATGGTCTGAATAATGTCCCCGCCCTAATACACCTTGACATCAAAGATGAATGGAAAGGTCGAACCGTTCTTGAGATATCACGTTTAAACAAACGGACAGGACGGACATCACGGACCAATGAATACCTTACACCTTGACATCAAAGATGAATGGAATCGGTCAAACAGTTCTTGAGATATCGCGTTTCAGAACAAACGGGACGGGACGGACGGACAGACGGACGGCCAGGCGGATGGATGGAGCTGAATTCTATGTCCCACTAAAACACCTTGACACCATAGATGAATGGAAGGGGACAAAAACCGTTTTGAGATATCATGTTGACAAGGAAGGTTTTTATGTGGACCTATTTTGCCAGAATAATGTCACGGAAAATGATTGGAACAAATAACTTAAACCAAATATGAATGCGGTCAAACCGTTCTTGAGATATGCATTTTTTTGGACATTACGGCGGACAGAGCTGAATACCCCTGCTGGTCTATTTGAGGGGACAAAAAACCACTTTCAGAGTGTGTTGCAGGTTTTTATGTGGACCTATTTCCAGTGTAATTTTGAACTAACAACTAATGATGCATAGTCTGATTTGTGTTATGTTAGGCTATTTTTGCATTTTATGGCGCCCCCTACTGGTCAATTTGAATGAAACTTTCAGGCTATATTTCAGGTTCTTATGTGGACATATCCTGTGAGTTTTGTAATGCTATTGGAAAAACTATTTATGATTTATAGTCTGATTTGTGTTATACCACGTTGCTTTGTTTTGCATTTATAGCGCCCCCAATTGGACAATTTGAATGAAATTTTCTAGGTATGTTTCAGGTACTTATATGAATATATCCTGTGAGTTTTATGGCTATAGGACAAACAACTGCTGATTTATAGTCTGATTTGTGCTATACCACGCTGCTTTGTTTTGCATTTATAGCGCCCCCTATCAGTCAATTTGAATGAAATTTTCTAGGTATGTTTCAGGTACTTATATGAATATATCCTGTGAGTTTTATGGCTATAGGACAAACAATTGCTGATTTATAGTCTGATTTGTGTTATAGCGCCCCCTATGGGCCGATTTGCATGAAACTGTTAAGGTATGTTCCTGGTACTTATATGGACATATTCTGCATGTTCTGTGATGATTGGCCCAATGGTTGTTGAATTTTGTCCATTTATGTGCTAAGCCACACCCCTGCTGAAGTTCATTGGTCAATATCTTGGAAACGAAATGATATTTCAACAAGCTTTATGCATCTTTGATAAGCTTGGTCCACTGATGATCCACAGCAAATTTCGAAGGAATCGGACCTACGGCCTAGGAGGAGATGTCAAAAATGTGTTTTTCAAAGAATTCAAAATTTCGCAAAATCAAATATGACAGATCTTAGAGGTCCTTATAGGAAAGTTGTAGAGAATGGACCAATGAATGTCTGTACCAAGTTTCGTGTGAATCGGACTTACAGCCTAGGAGTTATGACCTTTTAAAGTGAAAAACCTGTTTTTCTTGAATTATAGCGCCACCATCAGGCCTACTGAGTTAAAAATGCCTTGGTCAGCATTTACACACAACTTCCAACCAATCTGCAAAATTTCAGGTCTCTACCATTTACCATCTCACGGGAATTTGCAAAAACATTTCTGAAGAAGAAGAAAAATAATAATATTATTATTATTACAAAAACAATTATTATTATTATTATTAATAATAAAAATAAAAAAATAAACCAAAAACAATAGGGTTTCAGCCCCCACGGGCTTGAACCCCTAATAATAATAATAATAATAATAATAAAAATAAACCAGCACAAAAACAATAATAATAATAATAATAATAATAAAAATAAACCAGCACAAAAACAATAGGGTTTCAGCCCTACGGGCTTGAACCCCTAATAATAATAATAATAATAATAATAAAATAAACCAGCAAAAACAATAGGGTTTCAGCCCCACGGGCTTGAACCCCTAATAATAATAATAATAATAATAAACCAGCACAAAAACAATAGGGTTTCAGCCCTACGGGCTGGAACCCCTAAATATATTGGCGGTTGACAGCACAGCAACTCCATGATGATATTTATAGCGCTAGAAGTGAAGAGAAGAATCTACTGTTTCCAGATGCCTGTTTGAAAATGGTCTGATTGGTCATGTTGCTGCCAAGAGCTGGAAACATCAAAAAAAAGACTTGAGTTTCCTGAGAATTTCAAGGATTGGACACCAATACAATGGGAACAAGTCCTTCTGACCAATTAATCAAAATTTAAAATTTTCTCACCAAAACGCAGAACTTAAGTACACTGTAGAATTGGAGAACGTTTCAAAAATTACTGTTTAACCCCTTCAGTAAGACACAGAGGTGGTAAAATTATGGTTTGGGGTTCAGTCTGCTCGAAAGGAGCCAGCGATCTCATAAAAATCAGTGGAGTCATGGATCAAAAGCAGTATCATAGCATCCTAGTGAGGCATGCATTGTCATCTGGAAAGAGACTGATTGGTTGCGGATTTTATTTTCAGCAAGGTAAGGACCCTAAACACACTTCTAAGTTGAGCAAGAATTATCTGGGTCAGAAAAAAACATCTGGTGACATTAAGTTATGACTTGGCCTGCTCAAAGTCCAGACCACAATCTCATTGAACAAATCTTTTGTTACATTGAAAGAATCTCTTTGGAATGAACGTCAGACCACGTTGAATGGTTTGGCGAATGAGGAAATAAAAAATCTGTGAAAACTATGCCTGAAAGATTAAATGCTATCATCAAAGCAAAGGATGGTCACACTAGATATTGTCTTTTTCTCTCAAAAAGGCATTATTTTTGTTTTTACTATATATTGTAATCTGTTCACTTATTTTATCTATGTGATGCAATATTACATGAAATAAATACTCAAATAGTACTTGGTTTCCAGTTAATCTTCATTTGGTTAAGTGTATAATCATCACTGCACAATACTGCATGCACATGCAATGTTAACATTATTTCTCTTCTGAATGGTTGCTCTCCAGCTCCATGCTATTCCCAGAAGTAAATCAACAGGTGACGACTTCTCTCATAGAAGCTGCCAATCAAAGCTGTCAATCATGAGTTTGCACCCCCTTTTTACAGTAACAAATAAATAAAACAAAACTTATCTGAAAAAATGAACAATTGAACATATATCAACATGGTACAAACTACTTAAAATTACAGAAACAATCATCAGAAAAAACATATTTCACATGCACTTAAATATTTTAGTGAGGCCCATGTCCCATTCACTAACATGGAGGGGGCGGGCTTATATCTTGTACTGCAGCCAGCCACTAGATGGCAATCAAGAAGTTTTTGCCTCACTTTTGGGGAGCCGTTAGGATGTCCATTTTTATATTCAGTCAGTGATTAAGACAAACACGACTTTCTCCTTCTTTATTATTTTAGTGGCAATTGCCCAAATTAACAACAGCGTGACTGTGCCATCGCTGCATCTCTCGCAATATCAATCTGTGAAGTCAGATCTTGGCTGAGCCTCCTCTTATTTCATATTATTGGAGTGAATGTATGCTAGCTAGACAACAAAATGTCATTAAAAAGTTCATAATGAGAGAGGCCAATACAACAATGCTTTCATTGAGATCGCAGGGAAGAAACAAATGTGTCTGCTTTGCAGCAGATGCAATCTGTGGTTGAGGAGTACATTCTCTTACTCGTAGAGGTGAAGGTCTATCTCTCCATAGTGTGATCTCCAGTTTCTTTTCTGTAGCCTACCTCCAGTTTCCTGCTTTATCATCAGTTGCATAAGCAATGAGTAAACATTTTATCGTACATCTTTTTTATTACAAATCAGAATTGCAGAAGTAGCATAAAGTACATTCAGTATGCCAAAGTTAAAAAAAGACAGGAAAAACAGTATTAGGCCTAAAAGTGTTGGATTTAGTGAGACGGTGCGTTCAGGAACCACAAGCGAGAGCAGGAAATCCAAAAAATCGTATGCCTTTAATGATAGCAGGGTCAGGACCAGAAGACACAAGAATTGCCAAGCCAAAAAACGAAATCCAAAAACAAAGTCGACTAGACAGGCCGGGATCTGAACCAGAAAAGCAGAGGTGCGACGGTACATAGACAGTAGCCAAAAAAATCGTAGTCGAAATCCAAAGCAGTGAGTCATACACAGGGCATCCAAACACAGTAGACGTGGTCGTACAGAAATGGGTCAAAAATCCAGAAAGACAAAACAAGATGGAAGGGCTATGGCAAAAATCAAGGTCAGACAAAACAGTCGAAGAGAAACAATAATCAATTTGGCAAACAAGAGCCTCTGCACAAAGGAATATTGATCAACGTTCTGACAAGGGCTGAACAGCAGTGAGGACTCTAAATAGACACAAGGGAAGTCACATGCTATGCAGGGAACAGGTGAATTGGATGAGAACTAATTACAAAGGAAGGTACACATGGGGAAGTCCTAAACCACAACAATTGGCAAAAGCCAAGACACGGATGGGATTCACGCAAACAGCCTATGACAAATAAACAGCTCCGGTCAAGGAGTTCTAAGTGCACAGACCATGAGTGCAGGAAAGCAATTAAGCACGTGCGAGAGATCTCGCAGAAACGTAGGGAGAGACAGGGAAAGCAAAGCAAGGGGCGGAGACTAGAACAGGGCGATTGCTGAGATTGAATTAGTAATAATTAGTAGAGGTGCAGCTTTACAAATTAACCAAAGAGCTCATTAGTAAGTTAGTAATATATACATGGATTAGTTGGGTTAGTAGACTATGATACAAAATATAAATGTTAGTATTATTAGTAATCTAGAAAGGCAAGGCGAAGGAAGTAAACGAGAATTGAAGTAATAATATGAAACACCAGAAGCCATTGAAATCACCCGAAGCAGGTAAGCACGCAGACTGGGAAGACGGACTGAACCAACTAGATCACAAGACAGGGGAGACAAGTGCAATGAAACTTAAAATGGTATGAACTGAAAACCGGAGCATACAATAACCAAAAAGAATAAAGAAAAGACATAACCATGAACATAAAGCATGAACACAAACACAGAACCATGACATTTAGTTGATGATGAAGTGGCCCGAAGTGGTGTTCAGACCCCCACAAGTCCCCCACCAAGGGTACTATTAGCCTAAAACTTAGTTTGGTGGTCAGAAAAGTTCCCAAATATGAGGGAGAACAACATTTTCAACAGTAACATTCACTGAATTGAATCCTAGGGACCCCCAAATAGTGAAAAATCACTTGCCGCCTTAAAAAATTAGGATTTCGGGGGCCCTCACCCCTCTGATGTCTCATGGTGATTCGGGCTGCAGAATCCTGATACATGGGCCAGAATACACCAGCACATCAAATTTCAGCTTCCTATCTCTATTACGTGAGAAGTTATGGTCCTTCCAAATGCTACGAAACGAAATGACCAATTCACACAAGTCAAAAGGGGTGTGGCACCCAAATTTCAAGAGGGCGCCACACGAAAACCGTTGGAGATATTGATATGAAACTTGGGATTATTTTTTTGGTTCCATAAAGTATTTGTGGACAAAGTTTGAGCAAAATTTGAGAGGTGTCATGTACATGGATGGCTGAGTTGACATGGAATGACACACAAGGCATACACCGATCATGACACACATGCTGCTGAATTGCGAAGAAACACACTAGGGATTCACATGAGGATTGTGACAACACTCCAAAGTCCCAAGCTTATGAACCTCTTCCACTCTAAGGGTGGAACATGGGGCTCAAGCTGCAGGCTTTCCTACTGATGGTATCCTTCAATGAGTATTATGTTTGCTAATACTCTGTGATCAAACTGCTGGAATAACATTTGCTTTACTAAAATCAACAGGAGGCTATGTTAGCCTATGATTATCTTTACAAAAAAAGCATGAAATAATTGAAAACCTTAATTACGGTGTAGATACTGTACATACTTATTCAAGTTTGCTATGTTCTACTTTTGTTGACATTCAATTATTTTTAATGTTGAGGTGACAGTTAAAAGTGATGCTGTACTGATCTGCATTAAACTTAAGGGTGGCTCTAATTATTATATTTCCATGCATGTGGGGGTCAGAATAGGGGGTCAGAATATACTACCATGTTTGTTCTATAAATATGAAGGTACAGCCAACAGCCTTGCTCATGACAGGGGGTCAGAATATACTACCATGTTTGTTCTATAAATATGAAGGTACAGCCAACAGCCTTGCTCATCATGAAACTGGAAAGGGGGGGAGGGGTGGGGAATGGGTGGATGGGTGGAGTGGGAGAGGCAGAGGGAGAGGTAGGCGTCCAAGTAACAGAATTTGCCTACCAGCACATGTATTACTCACTAGTTCACATGTTATGCCTAGTTTATTTAATCCATAAAAAAAGCAAAATGTGGGTTTATGTGCTATGAGCTATTTTTCTGCTGGGACCAAGGACTTCCTGGAGTCCAAGCTGGCTCCCTGGAAATTTGTTATCACTGGAAGTGTTTCATCAGATTGGTCCCTGTGACAACAAGGATCCTTGATTCCAGTTCGCGCACATTAGTATAAGCACCTTAGTATTAAAAATTGCAGCTTTAACAAGTTTTAGTACATTGGATGATTTTTATGCCATGAACCTGAATACTGTTTATTTTTGTGATTTCAGGCTCCAGGCAATCCTACCGTCAACATAACCAGAGATCCTCTCATTCGGTGTTTGACGGTGTGCCTCTGGGAATCTACAGATCAACTCTTAACCCCTTTGTGCAGAAGCCAAATCTGGCTATTTGATACAGTACGCCCCGTACTGCACAGCGTTGTCCTCAGGCAACGTAAAGTTTTCCTAGGCCCCATTACCAATACATGTGTCTGTAAATAATTGCAACCAACTAGAATGCCAGAAAAAGTATCAAATAACAGTCGAGTAAAGGTTTGGAGCACAAAGCTAAAGAAAACACTAGAGTGGACAACGTCATTGGCTGAATCAACCAGAAAACGCGAGACGCGTCCGCCATCTAATGTAAGGAATGGGCAGGGGAATTGTGCAATCAAACGCTGTACATGTGCGTATGCGACTTGATAAAATGATATGAAAAACACTGAAATACTTTCACAGTAAAAGTATTATGTATAATTTGTGATAAATATGATAACTGTAGTATCATCAGCATCAAGTTCCCTTTCGGGTCTATTTTTCACATATGCTCATGTACAAACTTCACCTAGATTAATGTACACTTAGAATCTTACTTCATGTAAAAATCATCAACATAACCTTTCTATTCTACCTCTAAACTACCTGAGTTGAAGGTTTCTCACAGTTCCATACGGGACAATATCCTTCAGTAAGATGGCGGACGCGAATCTTGCCAAAACTGGTCTCGTGTGCACTCTAGTGTTTTCTTTAGCTCTGTGGTTGGGATTCTCTACCAAGCATCATTTGAGGGGGGGACTTCCTTTTCTGACACATGGTCACAGGAGCAGATGGTGTGAGAAGGAGGTAACTGTTGACTTGTTGGATTCACTGATCGCTTTATATCACACCAACATCAGGTCAAAGAAGTGGTACCATCGTCTTGTCTTTCACTTCATAGATATGACAGTGGTGACCTCTTGGCTCCTCTACAGGTGGGATTGCGCTGACAATGGAATGACAAGATGTGACCACTTGCGCCTTATGCTTTCAAGTCCCAAATTGCGCACAGTCTGTGCAAATCCAAACAAGATGTCAGGAAGAGAGGGCGAATCAGTGGTGGGATTTCCCAACAGTAACAGAAGAAGAGAAGGAAGCAGAGCTGCACAGCTCCCATACCAAACCAGGATGTCCGCTTGGACAATATTGCACACTGGCCAGTCATGCGTGACAAAAAGGGGAGATGCAGGGTTCCTGGGTGCCCAGGAACGCCCAAAGTCATATACAGAAAGTGCAACATACACCTCTGCTTCACAGCAGACAAGAACAGCTTTTTAAAGTTCCACACTGACTGAAATCTGATCACATTGAGAGTTGGATGTGACAAAACATACAAACCCCAATTCAAATTTTTTTCGATCTATATTCAATTGAGTACACTACAAAGACAGGATATTTAGTATTCAAAGTGATAAACTTTATTGTTTTTTGGAAATATTCACTCATTTTGAATTTTATGCCTCCAACGCATTCTAAAAATGCTTGGACAGAGGCATGTTTACCACTGTGTTACATCACATTTCCTTTTAGCAACACTTAATAAGTGTTTGGGAACTGAGCACACTAATTGATGAAGCTTGTTGGTGGAATTCTTTCCCCTTCTTGCTTGATGTATGACTTCAGTCGCTCAACAGTCCAGGGTCTCTGTTGTCATATTTTGCGCTTCATAAAGCACCACACATTTTCAATAGGACACAAGTCTGGACTGCAGGCAGGCCAGTCCACTACCCACACTCTTTTACTAAAAAACCACACTGTTGAAAACTTGCAGAATATGGCTTGGTATTGTCTTGCTGAAATAACCAGGGATGTCCCTGAAAAAGACGTTGCTTGGATTGCGGCATATGTTGCTCCAAAACCTGTATGTACATTTCAGCATTAATGGTGCTTTCACAGGTGTGCAAGTTACTCATGCCATGGGCACTAACACATCCTCATACCATCACAGATGCTGGCTTTTAAAATTTGCGCTTATAACAATCTGGATGGTCCTTTTCCTCTTTAGCCCGGAGGACACGATGTCCATGTTTTCCAAAAACTATTTGAAATGTGGACTCGTCAGACCACAGTAGAGGCTGACATTTTCCCGGGATTCCCACGGGACACAGGATTCCCGTGATTCGGTAGTTAATTTACCTATAGGCATATGATTGGGACATGACAGGAAAAATGTAAATGAGAGTGAACGGGAGCGGGAGTCAAAATTAATAGGTCTTCTTTACTTTCTTTTTTCTATCTTTAATCAAACAAAAATGCGTGTTTTTAATGATAAATAAACATTTTCTAATCGAAAAATGTACGTTCTTTGATGCAGTCAACTACCACCCAATGTATGAACTTTATAAAACATCACAAATGATTTCTCCCCCCACACAGTAACAGTGTGCAAATGAACAATGCTTTCAGTTATTGCTGGGCTTCACTAAGCTTAACAACCGCAGTCTCGCTAAGCGGTCCCACAAAGCTGCTTATCAACTCGTTATGTCAACCGGCCACTGGTGGGTAAATGCTTGAGAATAGCCATGTTTCCATCCACACGTTCTTATGCGAATTAAGTCATATCAAATAAAAAATTCCTTATGGAAACGGTGAAATTTGACTTGATTTTCAAGATATCAACATTAAGTTTATACGGTTGATCTCATCGGATTTTCTTCTTGATCGGTAAAAGGTTTATGCGATAACTGCTGATGGAAACGTTATTTGCCGAATACATCTGCGACTGCATCGTGACAGCGTTTCGATGCCGTCGTTACCTTCTGATAGTGGTTTGCATGTTGCTAATAGCTGGCACATAAGCACTATTACAACTTGTGCAATTATCATCATTTGTTGGGAGACGCAATCCATTATTGCTAACTAGTTAATTTTGTTGCCCACCACACTACTTCTGTTCACTCGAAGGTTCTGCGATTCAGTGCGAAAATGAATGGAAACAGCTTAAAATGTCAGAAATCTATTCGATACACCGAGTTGATCGCATAGCAGCAAGTAACGTCGTTACGCGCAAGTTTTTATTCGCTTTAATGCTGTCAGGTGGAAATGCATTTTCACCGCCTTTATTCGCATGAATATTTTTGGCGAACTTCAGGTAATTCGATTGACTAGTGGATGGAAACAGAGCTTATGTCAAGCATAGATGCACAGCTAGGGCACTCTGACATGTCCACACAGAATTTTATAGCTTCATTAAGGGACCAACTTCTCACTGCTGTAAGCACCGAGGCATCAGCACCTTCAGTGCTTTCATTTTCCTATTAGTTGGCCATGACACTGTAAACTGCATTGAATGCAGACTGCAATAATCAAGATGACCCAGGGCCTAATTAATTAATTAATTCTACTTGTGACACGCTTAAAATGTTGACACATTTGTGTACTGTTTTATTTATACTTGTACTTCAGCCTTAATTATTTAGTGGTTTTGTATTTCTTTCATGAGTAATCACAAGGGGGCTGAAGGTTGTCCTAGCCTATTACAGTAGCCTACGTTATATCGCTTGTTCCAAATTCTGATTCACTTTGCAAAGTAGACCTGAGTACACGTTGTGATATTATGAAGTTCGACTCTGTCGAGCTGTCATTCAGCCTGCAATGCGCGCGGGGCAGACAGGATCTGTCTGTCATCACAATCGTTTACATGACTGTGACGACGACTGTTTTTTTTAAAATAGAAAAAACGGTAACGGGACAGGATCGGGAGTGATTTATTCGGGATTGGGACAGGACGGGATTATTTTTTTGACTTTGTTTCGGGACCAGGAAGGGACGGGAATTTTTTTGCGGGAGCGGGACGGGACAGGATTGAAAAAACACTCCTGTGTCAGCCTCTAGACCACAGCACACTTTTCAACTTTGCGTCAGTCCATCTCAGATGAGCTCGGGTCCAGAGAAGCTGGCGGTGTCTCTGGGTTTTGTTGATGTATGGCTTTCTCTCTGCATGGTGGAGTTTTAACATGCACTTGTAGATGTGGCAACAAACTGTGTTAACTGACAATGGTTTTCCAAAGTGTTCCTGAGCCCACATGGTACCATGGTAATATGGTAATATTACACAGTGTTGACGGTTTTTAATGCAGTGCCGCCTGAGGGACCTACGATCACGGGCATTCAGTGTTGGTTTTCAGCCTTGCCGCTTACATGTAGAGATTACTCCAGATTCTTTGAATCTTTCGATGATATTATGGACTGTAGATGATGATATCCCTAAATTCCTTGCAATTGCATGTTGAGAAACGTTGTTCTTAAACTGTTGGACTATTTGCTCACGCAGTTGTTCACAGAGTGGTGAACCTCACCTCATACTTGCGTGTGAACGACTGAGCCTTTCGGGGATGCTTCTTTTATGCCCAATCATGACACTCACCGGTTTCCAACTAACCTGCTCACCTGTGGAATGTACCAAAGAGGTGTTTTTTGAGCATTCCTCAACTTTTCTAGTCTTCTGTCGCCCTTGTCCCAGCTTTTTTGGAACATGTTGCAGGCATCAAATTCAAAATGAGTGAATAATTCCAAGAAAACAATAAAGTTTATCAGTTTGAATATTAAATATCTTGTCTTTGTAGTGTACTCAATTGAATATTGGTCAAAAAGGATTTGCAAATCATTGTATTGTTTTTATTCACTTTTTACACAACATCCCAACTTCATAGTAATTGGGGTTTGTACATGAAATGATGATACATGAAACTTACGCCTGCATCAAATGAAATATGAAAATATGTTTTTTTTTTTTGCATTTTGCTTAGTTATTTGACACATTTCTTAAAGATTTTCTGATGTTTTATTGTTCTCCGGGCATCGCTTTATAACAAATGAGTTCATCGTTTTCTCTGTGATTTTGTACCATTGTTGCACAACATTGCCCCTAGGCAACAAAAAAATATTTTGGGATGGGGGGGTCACAAAAAATAAAAAATGAATTTTATCAATAAAATTACCCAAAATGAACCAAGAAATAATGTAGAATAATTTTTATCATGTGTTATGAAATTGTGTGCAGTAGAGGGTTAAAAGAGTGTAATGTAAGTTTAAGAACATGTTAGAATACAATGTCTTTCTCTTCTCTCCCACCTGGTTTCTCTTGGGAAGCTTAAATCACAAAATAGTCATAACTATATTTCTCCCCATAATTCTTAGCAAGCTACTGAGATTTGAAGTTTTGTTGAGTCATGTAAAGAATCATTGTCCTTTGTTCATGTCAATTTTTTGGTTTCCATTAAGGCATTTTTTAGTTCTACAGCAGAAATTGGCATTACAAAATCCCATAGAAACCCAATCCATGAAGTTCCTGGCATACAGTTTTGTGCTGATATTAATGCCAGAGGAAGTTTGGAATTCTGCAGTTATTAAATCAATTGAGCATTCGCGATTTTTATGTAATATTCGCCTCAGCACTCAGTGACGCTGCTCCGTGATTTTACATGTCTGCTACTTCGCGGCTGAGTTACCGTTGTTCCTATTCGCTACCAGTTTTCAATCGTACTACCTGCAGTTGACCATGGAATATCTAGCTGTTAATGAACTCTGGACCACTCCCACAATGGAGGAGAGTATTCGGTGGAATGATGGATAGGGGATCGGGGCGAAGGCGATGTTGTATGGACTTAGTCTGTGATTGTGCGAACATTGGGAGCCCCAGGTGGCGAGACTCAGGGTGGGGCTCACGTCTCTCGTTGGAGTCCGTATAAGCTCCTAAGCCCCCCGGGGTCCCAGGTGGTGGCTGTTTCTTGCTTCCTTCTTGGAGAGGGGAAGGCAGGGAGGGACGTAGAATCGAGACGAGTGGGGATTGTAGGAATGAAGGTGGTATATATAGGCATGCGGACGAATAGGAAGGCGTATTGGGAGTGGTCTTGTTCATTAACCTTTGTTATCGGGAACACCCTTTAATGAACTCTGGACCACTCCCAAAGTGGAGGAGAGTATTTGGTGGAACGATGGATAGGGGATCGGGGCGAAGGCGATGTTGTATGGACTTAGTCTGTGATTGTGCGAACATTGGGAGCCCCAGGTGGCGAGACTCAGGGTGGGGCTCACGTCTCTCGTTGGAGTCCGTATAGGCTCCTAAGCCCCCCGGGGTCCCCGGTGGTGGCTGTTTCTTGCTTCCTTCTTGGAGAGGGGAAGGCAGGGAGGGACGTAGAATAGAGACGAGTGGGGATTGTAGGAATGAAGGTGGTATATATAGGCATGCGGACGAATAGGAAGGCGCATTGGGAGTGGTCTTGTTCATTAATCTTTGTTTTCGGGAACACCCTTTAATGAACTCTGGACCACTCCCAAAGTGGAGGAGAGTATTCGGTGGAACGATGGATAGGGGATCGGGGCGAAGGCGATGTTGTATGGACTTGGTCTGTGATTGTATGAACATTGGGAGCCCCAGATGGCGAGACTCAGGGTGGGGCTCGCGTCTCTCGTCAGAGTCCGTGTAGGCTCCTAAGCCCCCAAAAAGTGTTAATGAATCGACAATAGATGGGCTGTTTGTACGTTGTTGATATAATTATGAATATAGCTTGCGTAAGAGTTTGACGTCTGGCGGCCGAGG
Organism: Gymnothorax javanicus; assembly: GCA_029692085.1. NCBI lineage: Eukaryota > Metazoa > Chordata > Actinopteri > Anguilliformes > Muraenidae > Gymnothorax > Gymnothorax javanicus. Next base: position 90,884,791 of record CM056198.1, read on the forward strand.
ATTTTAATCAGGTGGTCCAGCCCTCCTCGCTTGGATTCTGTGGCGGCGGCGCCGATGCGAAAGGATGCCCGGGGAAGCATTTGGGCAAAATATTGGATATAATTCAATTCGATTCAATTCCGTTTATTTGTATAGCGCTTTTCAAGGATAGATTGTCACAAAGACGCTTTACATTGAGAGATTAAATAAGTGAAAGGGCAGTGCCCAGCCTATTCCCCACAAAGCAAATGAGGCAGAACTCCCAGTAGGGAGAAAAATCTTTGAACAGTGGTTAGAAAAAACTCCCCAGTGGGAAGAAATCTCAGGAGGAACCTGGCTAAGGTGGGGAAGCCCATCCTCCGCGGGCTAGCTAATTAATAGTAAAATAAAGTAATAATATAATGAATGGCAATAGAGTTCAACTAAAGCCCATTTAAACAGGGATGTCTGTATAGCTCCAGGAAGTGGCACGTCGAAGATGGTGCAAATTTAATTGGAACATGGCGTGTTGGTCATGAATAACGGGTCTTGGGGACAAGCGTGGTTATTGTATCTTGGGGTGACGTAGTTTGATATTAGCTAGGACGGACTGAGGGCAGAGTCTAGGCGGAATAAGAATATGGGCTGAGAAATGCCAAACTGATTCGTTTAACTACTCTTTATCTTGAACATGAGACAGTCGGTGGAGTAGGATGAGATGTCGTTCAGGCTGGTGTGGCGAGGGGTATTATAATTAGTGGAGAGCGGAGCGAACTCAGAGCATCTCAAAAACCAAAGAAGGCTAGTAGGAACATGGCTTCTAGAGTGGAATCTGTGGGAGGAGAGTGGTACCCTGAGCACAGCATCAGGATGCAGTGAGAAAGGGGGTCTGCCATTAGGGGTAAATGTTTAGCTGGAGCGAGAGGTTCTCGCTTACGTAAACCTTTAGTAGTGACTACACGTGAATGTGGGAAATTGGCGGGCACGGATATGCTGCTAAGACAGACTTGTATTGAGGCCAGTCGAACGTGGTGTATGGAGTGGATGTACGAAATGAAGCTCGTGATAGGAACTACGTCGAGGGAATAAAAAATCTTGGGGCTGCTTTTGCATCTGAAAAGTGAGACGAACGACGAGGTAGTAGCGCCCCTTCCAGGAAACGCCAAAAAAAAATCCCCAAAAAGGTGGGTCAAGTGGGACGACCTTAAAAGCATTTGTGAGGTCAGCTTTAGCCAACCAGGTGCCGCGACCGGCGAGGCGGATGAGTGGTGAGGCAAAGGACAGTCAGTAAAGGGTTAAACACTTTTAAAACTTCCCGCAAACCGCGCTAGTGTCCCCGGGTTCAAAATGTTTTCCGCTTGCTTCTGCTTCCACTGGTTTTGCCTGCTTCAACTACTTCCCTTAGTATTTTTTTCCTTCTACCCCGTCTTTGCGGCAAATACTGCAACTGAAAATGCGCCAAGTATAAATGCCTCTGCGCTCTGTTAGGGTGTGCGCTCAATCCGCGAACGAAGCCAGGCAAAGGTATAACTGAGACTTAAGGTGGATATGCGTGCAGTATCCATGGATGTTTGTCGACGAGGCAAAAAGCACCAATAACTGAAGCACTAGATAAGCACTAGAGAGCTGCGCCACTGCGAGTGGCCGTGAGGTGGATATGCGTAGTATCTGTGAATGTTTGCCGACGAGGCAAAGTGTACCGAAAACTGAAGGGCTAGCAAGGCGCTAGTGAGCTGCGCCACTGCGAGTGGCCGTGTGGTAGATATGCTTAGTATCCGTGAATGTTTGCTGACGCGGCAAAGTGTACCGAAAACTGAAGGGTAGCGAGGCGCTAGTGAGCTGCGCCACTGCGAGTGGCCGTGAGGCGAATACGCGTAGTATCCGTGAATGTTTGCTGACGAGGCACAGTGTACCGAAAACTGAAGGGCTAGTGAGGCGCTAGTGAGCTGCGCCACTGCGAGTGGCCGTGAGGTGGATACGCATAGTATCCGTGAAAATTTGCCGGCGAGGCAAATAACGTTAGTATTTGTAATGGTTTGACAATTTTAGAATAAACATGGCAATCATTCAACAGCACCATAAATGTATGAGTTTTAATTTGCGAAGAACGCGTTGCGCATATATAGCAAGAGTTGCTCGGACTAATAGGTAGAAGCGACGAAAGTCTGCTTTATTTTGAAAGCCTTGTTAAACATTGCACGACTACGGAATTATATGGCGTTTCCTTCCGCACATCGCTGACCACTAAGTTATCAATATGTCTATGATTTCTGTGCTCATATAACTTGAAGAACAACACAGATTTACGAATGGTCTTGGGGTGGATACGCGTGCAGTGTCCGTGAATGTTTGCTGGCGAGGCAAAGAATGTAAGCATTTGTAATGGTTTGATGATTTTGGGATATACGTTGCAATCGTGGCACCATAAATATCATGGCATTTAATTTGCGAAGAACCCCACGTGCTTGTATAGCAAGAGTTGCTCAGACTAATTGGTAGAACCGGCAAAAGTCTAATTTATTTTTTGAAAGCTTGTTATACATTGCACTACGATATTATATGGCCGTTTTTTTTTTTGGTTTTTTTTTGCGTGTTGATGGCTACTAGAAATATGAATAAGTCTTGATAATTTCTGTGCTCATATAGCTCGTGAAACAACACAGATTTGCGTAGATTTGCTTGCAAGGCTCATACAGCAACAAGCCACAAGAATCCGCTCTACGGTCTGAATGAAGTGGCAGCTAAATGGCGTTGTTAGGTACGATGCAGCTGAGTGATGGCAAATATAATTGCTGGAAAGTCAGCAAAAGTTTTGGATTTGCAGATTGTCATCCTTGCGGAGTCACGTCAAATATATGGACATACCCAAAGAGCAATCGCTTGCCGTACGGCCGAAGCATAAAGCGAGATCGAGAATGAGTATAAAGAAATTGTCCAGTTCTTTCCTCCGATGAGGTGAGGACTGGGAAATTCTATTTCGTACAGTGGGACGGCGAATGGCGAACTCAGTTCGCGTGAGCTCCCCGGAACGAGCAGGGGTCGGGTGTACGGGCTGTACGGGGTCGATGGTGGTTTAGATTTTTTTACTAAAATGTGGCTGCGGAAGTAGGGGCGACAAGTAAGTGGTATGGTAAAAGCCCGTACCATTGTAGCGTACAGCGAGATGGAGAACGAGTGTTTCGTAATCGTCAAGTTCTCTCCTCCGATGAGGAAAGTACTGGCGGATTGTGTTTCGGTTGGGTGAGCTTCTCGGCTACGAGGGGTGTATGTGAGGTAGGGAGGTGGCTAGTGTGTTCTGAAACGGAGGTGAGGGGAAACTGCAAGTGGCCGAAGTAGTTGATGGGAGGGGTGGACCTGTAGGAGGAAGCACAGAATTAGTGACTTGGGAAACGGGGCGGGGGGGGCGGGGAAAGAGGCTGAAGGAGCCCAGAAGCCAGGTTTCGTCCGATGGAAAGGATGGGGGGGGGGGGATGCATGTGCACGGGGCAAAAGTGCAGAAAAAAGGGGACGAAAAGAGACCAAAGAGGTCGTAAACAGAGGGAGCAGGCATGGGGGAGGGGCTGGTTGGTTTGCGGAAGGGGTGACTTCCATCAAATCTGGAGCTGGAGGCCGTCGCCAAGCGTGATGACGTGGCGCTGGGGACGTTGATGGCGGAACCCGGTAGTGCTGTGTGTCTGCATACATCTGGTCTGCACGTGGGGAGGATCAGCTGCGTTGGTGTGGGAGTCGGTGAATAATTTTTGTGGGCTGGCCTTGTTGTCGGAGCGGTGGAAGGGGATTTTCTTCTGCTTCAGCGCCCGATGGAGTCTGGCGACGGTCAAAGGTGGAGCCTGGGATGAGCTTGAAGTGCGAGCCGTGGTAAGCCTTGCTGGGGAGCCGCGGGCTCTTGCTTCTGAGCGCCGCTGTGGAGGAGAGACGTAGCTACTGCAAGACGGCGGTCTGGAATTGCTACGGCACGGAGCCCTCGGTCGTCATCGTGGGGGGAGCGTGGTTTGGAATGTAAGCACCCCGGTTGGGGCGAGTAGGTGACGCTTCATGGTGGAGATAAGAAGATGGCAGAGCGCGGGCGGGTGCGAGGAGGAGAAGTGGGAGTTGCAGGAATTGATTGGGAAGATTCCTCTGGAGCCTTAGAGTCTTGGAATTATTCTGCGTCCGAGGGAGTCTGAGGGATTTCGCCTTGCTTCTGGTAAGTGAACTCTTGCTTTGCGCTGGGCTGTCTGGTTTGCGAGTAAACGACGTAGGATCGAGACAAACAGGGATTGTGGGAATGAAGGTGGTATATATAGGCATGCGGACGAATAGGAAGGTGCATTGGGAGTGGTCTTGTTCATTAACCTTTGTTATCGGGAACACCCTAAAAAAAAATGCACAAGCTGACAAATTGCAAAGGTGGCATCAGATGACAGTAATAATAGTAATAATAATACATTTTATTAAATGGCATCTTTCACGACACAGGAGGAGGTCCGTTAGATAGACTGGAGATAGACCATGGAGAGCTTTGAATGTTAATAATGATATTTTAAAATAAATCTGCTGTAACACAGACCCAGTATAGTTGAATCAGCGGGGGAGTGACAATTTTTTTTTAAAATTTTATTTATTTTGTACAAGTTCAGTGGCTTTTGAATGTGTAATAATCCGTGCTGCAGAGTTCTGAATGAGTTGAAGCCAGTGAAGAAGTTTATTGGGGATGCCTACCAGGATTGCATTACATTAGTCAATATGTGATGTAACCAAAGCATTGACCAGGACCTTCGTGGAGTATTGTGTTAAAGCAGGGTGTGGTCTCGAGATGTTTTGGCAATGGAAAAAGTCCATTCAGGAGACATTATGTAGTGTCTTCCCAACCAGATGTTTTCGTATTTTTGAGGTCCCCTTGTCTGTAAGTAATTGGAGAGAGACAAAATCTCAGAAGTTATCAAATTTTATTCCAGCCTTGAATCGGACAATGATCCAATCCCGGTGAGTAGTCCTTGCGCAAGGAGTACTACCCCAATGTTCCCAAATGGCCATATTTATGAAAAAACCCTATCAATCTTTGTTCCAATCACAATACATGGGTTGTCTTGAGAAAACCTTACCAAATTTTTACTCCAATAACATTACACTGATTATCTCAAGTTTTTTCTTTCCCCTATTGGTTGGCAAGCTCTCTATGGGATTCTCTGGAAAATATTGGTGGCGCACAGAAGTATTGGTTTCATAAAAAAAGGAAGAAAATACATTAAAAAGTAGAGGAAAATACAAAGGAATAGGATACAAATAGATACATAAATGATTCAACTGATTGTGTTTTCAGTAATAAGTAATGATTTTACTGAACAAATATTGATCAAAGCTACAGAAATCAAATACATTTAAATGTCTCACCTGATTACATTTTCAAATCAACTGAACAGAATAGATACTAATCAAAGCTACAGAATCCAACTGCTTATGTGTGTGTGAGCTGCTCATGCGTGTGTGAACTGCTTGTGTGTGTGTGTGTGTGTGTGTGTGTGTGTGTGTGTGTGTGTGTGTGTGTGTGCGCGTGTGCGTGTGTATTTCTGCTGCTCACATAATATGGTTACTGATTATGATTATTGATTATGGTTATTAATTCACTTAGATCCTTCAAACCCCCCTCTCCCAGGCCGCAGTTCCCGGCTAGATCCCTTTCCACAGAAATCTTCGCCTAAGCTCCCCCAGGTTGAACTCTGCCTTCTGCTTCCCGGTGTCTTCTTTTCAAAGCCCAGGGATCACAGAAGCACCACTCGCCTACTAACGAATTCGCCTTTGGTTTGTGGTGGCCTGACTGTACATTGAGCTGAGCGTGGCGGCCACCTTCTCTGTGGTCTTACTGCCCTCTGCGACCCGACCGGCCGGCGACCCAGTTGATAGCGATCCCCGAATCCCGTAGTGGTTACCAGCCACCCAGGTGGGAACTGACGGTCTGATCCTTACCCCACGTCGCTATGGGTATAGAAACTTTGACCGTTTTCACCAGCCTCGCCTGCTCATAGAGGTCGTCTCCAATGCCCCTCTGCTAGGTGCGGGTTGTCGCCCACATACCACGTGTTGCCCACAACTTACATGCAACAAACACGCCGACTGGACGCTACCACGGCAGTATGTCAATTCATACTTCACTGGACACGGGGGCCTTTAGTCCTCTTGTTGGTGGCATTCAGTCATAAATTCCTTAATATTGCTTATTTTGTTATTAATTGTTTATCCTTGCTTGCTCTTGATTTAGGATTGATTTACTTGTTTATTCAGTCATTAAGTGTTTATCCTTGCTTGTTCTTGAGTGGCCTAGGTGACCTAGGCCATGCGTGATTGCAACTTTTATAATCTAGCTTGTTCCTATGTAGAGGCATCATGAAGTGTGTTTACTGAAACAGTGTGTTCCTTCTGAAGCCTGGAGTGTTCTAGATAAGACCCAAGGAAACGTAAATTTCTGCGGGGGGAGAAACTTTTTAGGATTACTGGAGCCAGACTTACGTGGAATGCGCACGCAAGCAGCTGACTCAGAGGGCATACATCATGACGTTCTGCTTTTACATATATCCGAAGCAAAGGAGGAATTCCTTTGTCTTTGTTCTGCTGATGTAACTTTGACCCTACGTGCGCACCTAGTAAAGACTATTATTATTATTATTAATCTCTTGTCTCGGAGCGTTTTCTTTCAGGAGGGAATTAAAATTTCTACAACACTCTCCCCTGCACTATATCACATCTTTATCGTGCCCTTGGAACTTTGCAGTCCCGCTGCCGCCTGTTGACCACAAGGTTTGGGGGGCCCAATCCCCCACCCTATGGTCAACAACAAAAAACTAAAATGGTTTGTCTGCGTTAAACTTCTTCATTAAATTTCCAACCCAGACTCAAACAACAATACTCACGGATCCTGCAGTTAGACCTCTCTGAGGTCTCTGTCCAGGCCCAACCTCTAAATCTGAAAACCTGCAGGTTATTCCCTTTTTTACATTAGGGTTCGGCACAGGCCTCGCACATAACAAACTCAAATCAACAAACAGTCATACACCAATTACAGAACGCGCTCGGAATTCCACACAATCACTCACAGCCAGTTGTTGCGCGTGCAGTGTTAGCAGTTGCATAACAATTCTGCAGATTCTGTCCCTCTCCTTTTAATTTCCCCCAATTTTGGGTCTAGATTCTTTGAGTCCAAAAGTCACTTGTCTCCAGTGGTCCAGATCAGGGCCGGGACAACACAAAACAACAGCCCAGCACAGAGGTCATCTCCAACGCCCCTCTGCTAGGTGTGGGCTGTCGCCCACGTACCACGTGTTGCCCTCAACTTACATGTGACAAACACGCCAACTAGACAGTACCACGGCAGTATGTCAATTCATACGTTACTGGACACGAGGGCCTTCAGTCCTCTCCCCTGCACTATATCACATCTTTAACCTGCCCTTGGAACATTGCAGTCCCGCCGCCGCCTGTTGACAACAAGGTTTGGGGGGCCCAATCCCCTACCATATGATCATTGATTTACTGATGAATATGATGAGAAATATTGAAATATAATCCTCAACAATTATTCATATGACCAGAGAAAGAAAGTGTTCAGTGCAGGATAACACCAAGGCTTTTAACCTGTATGGAGACGGGAATGGTTGCTTCAGCAAGGGGTAGTGAGCTAATATCAGTTTTTGAAAGTGTAGATTTAGAACCAACCAGGAGTAGCGCAGTTTTACTGCTGTTGAGTTTTAAGTAGTTGGTTGTCATCCATATCTGTAAAGCATGGAGACCATCAGTAAGGGTTCTGGAGATGAGAGAGGAATTGGGCTTAGTGGACACTTAGAGCTACTATAAGTATCATCAGCATAACAGTGAAAATGGATACCATAATGTCAGAAGATATTGCTAAGAGGGAGGAAGTAAATAATAAACAGGAGCGGCCTCAGCATTGAACCCTATGGAACTCCATGGTGAAGTATGGTGCTTTCTGACTTTTAACTGAATCTGTTCAAAATGTGTCCTATTTCTAAGGTAGGAGTTAAACATTTGATACAGAGTGCCAACTACTCCAATGCTAGCCAGATGATCTATGAGGAGCTGATGGGATATTGTATTGAAGGCCGCTGTGAGATCAAGAAGGATGAGGATGGAGAGTTAAAAGGGAACTCCGGTGTGAAATTGACTTGGGGTGTATTGAAACATGACAACGAGTGCTAACTTTGTCGAACACCCCACCTGTGTATGCACCCAACATTTTGAAATACAGGGCTTTTTAGCCGAAGCTCTCAACAGGCTTACAATGGTAGTGAATGGGGCATAGCGTTGCCATGCAAAGAAAGCGCTATTTTTACGTCATTAACAAGGCTCAAAGTAGCTCCACACTTCATTGGTAGAATTTCGAGGGCCCTGACATTTAAAACGAGGCACTAAGAACTTTGAAAATGCCCAGGTAGTTTATTAAAAAAAGACTGTTTATGCAGACAGTACCTTGAGGCAGTTTCCTGTCATCGCCATCTTGAAAGTCACGATAAGTCGATTGACAAGCACAAATGAATAGGGAGGATAGGGGAACAGATTGCAACCTATGGGAATACTTTTAAGAAAATACTTCTGTAAACCTTTAACAGTCAACACCATTTGCGGCTGCATCCAAGGATTCAAGTTAAAGCATTACTTTGCAAAGCTAAAGTCAAAAATCAACACTGTCCAAAAGCAGCAAAGACCTCTCTGAAACACCATATGAACTCCAGACCAAAGATCACAAGGACAACCCAAGCTGTAATCAACTTCAAGTCCAAACGCCGGCATGTCATTGTACAGGAACGTGTAAATAAATGTGGCATGGGTGACTTGCACATTTGTGAGGGCAAAGTTAATCCAGAAATGTGTATGAATTCTGTTCCTGTTTCCTGTCTTCGCGCTGGCCAAAGATCAACTCTCAGCAACTGCAGTGCTGAGCATTTTTATTCCTAAATTTTTTATATGAAAATAATTAGCCATTTTAAACCCCATAGTTTCTGATTCCCTAGGAATTCAAAAATTTTTTCCGCAAATTTCGCGTTTTTCGCCGACCACCATTCCACCAAGACGCCCGTGAAGTCAACTGACTCAGCTTGACAAACCACATCGGCACCTAGCTAGCGTAAGTAACCAACTATGGCTGCTTCCCCTTGTTCCATGACCTCTTTTCCCGTCTTGTGCTCCGAATGCAGTATGTTTTGTTATGATACTTCCACCCTCAGTGGCACTTATACATGTCAGAAATGCATTGCTTATGCCAGTTTAGCTGAAAAAGTTCTGGAGTTGGAAGCTTGCATTGAGACTCTTCAGAATATTCGGACCAATAAGGAGTTCATTGACTCTTTGTGTCCAGCCTGATAGTTGTGCTAATATTAGTTCTCTTTCGGTTTCCCACTCCATGCCTGCTGCGGTAGCGTCCTCACAGCAGGACGCATTCGTAACAGTTAACACCTGTTAAGTGTGCTATAAACAATGCTATAAACGATGCACGATGGAGGAAATAACTCAAAGCAATTTCCTTCTACAGCTGTGCAAAGGCCTCCGCGGCGATCACATGCAGATGAAATAGGCAGCCGAGGCAGTGCTGCTGCCTCTTAACAGGTGCTGCTTGTTCTCCCTGATTAGGTAAGACGACAATGATCGGGGTGAACAAGCAGCACCTGTTAAGTGTGGAGTGCTCGGAGTGAACCTTCTGTTAATTATGAAAATGACTGGGAACAGGTCAGGACTAATGATTGTTTTAAACGGAAGTTTTGTGCAACCCAATTCTCTGTTCTTGTTCCGCAACTGTACTGAATTTAGCCCATGATTTAATCGCTGTTAGACAGCATATGGAGAGAAACCGTGTCTTCGGTTGCCAATTACGATAATTGGAAAATGCGTCAATAAAGGAAAATGATTGAGAACTACTAATGGCAGTCAAAAAGGGACGTGTCTTAGCACCCCCGCTGGCTACGCTACTGCCTCTCCTCAATTTTTTTTAGGTGCGCGATGGTGCGTGCGCGCTTTCGTGTGCCTTAAAAGACAGTGACTGCTGAAATTAAGCCTCTACTCAAAAAATCAAATTTAGATCCCACAGTCTTGGCTAATTATAGGGCGATCTCAATCCTTCCATTTTTATCTAAGATCCTTGAGAAATGTGTTGCCCAACAGCTTACTTTCTTCCTGCAAATGAATAAGGTACATGAGAGGTTTCAGTTCGGCTTTAGAAAACGTCATAGTACTGAAACAGCCCTCACTTTAGTAATGAATGGTCTACTTCTCTCCATGGACTGTGGCAGCATCTCTGTCCTTGTTCTACTTGATCTAAGTGCTGCCTTCTATACAATAGACAACCATATTCTTCTTTACAGGCTAGAAAATCTGGTTGGTATTTCTGGACTCGCTCTTTCATGGTTTAAGTCTTATCTTTTCAACAGATGTCAGTTTGTTAGGGTAAATAGCAATTCTTCCGAGTATTCCAAGGTAAACTTTGGGATACCTCAAGGATCTGTTCTGGGCCCTTTGCTGTTTTCTTTATACATGCTTCCCCTTGGAAACATCATAAGTAGATATTATGTGAAGTACCACAGTTATGCAGACGACACACAGCTTTATATATCTTTTAAACCAGGTGAAATCGATCCACTAACTAGATTAGAGATGTGTCTTAAAGCTGTTAAAGCATGGATGACACAGAATTTTCTGTCTTTAAATCCAGATAAGACTGAAATATTGGTAATTGGTCCCAAATCTCTCAGAGACACATTCCTCAATTTTTCCCTCAACGTTGATGGACTCCCGGTTTCTGCCAAAGCTGTCGTCAAAAACCTTCGTGTCACCCTTGATTCAGAACTCTCTCTCCACTGTCATATTAACAACATTATGAAAGTGGCTTTCTTCCATCTTAGAAACATATCTAAACTGAGAAAAATGTTGTCTCTTCAGGATGCCGAGAAAATGGTTCATGCATTTGTGTCCTCTCGGCTGGATTACTGTAACGTTTTACTGTCAGGCTGCACTAGTTCTACCCTGAATCGCCTTCAAATAGTGCAGAATGCTGCTGCTAGGGTTCTGACCAGGACGAAGAAATATGACCACATTAGCCCAGTACTCAAAAATCTTCACTGGCTGCCTGTCAAATTTAGAATTGATTATAAAATTCTACTGCTTACCTACAAAGCCTTAAATGATTTGGCCTCAGAATATCTTAGTGCACTTCTCATTCCTTACTCCCCTCCAAGATTACTTCGTTCACAAGGTGCTGGATATTTGAAAATTCCAAATATATCCAGAGTTACATTTGGACACAGAGCATTCTCTTACAAAGCCCCAATCTTGTGGAACAATCTTCAAACAAACATTTGGGCCTCAGACACACTCTCTGTGTTCAAGAGTAGGCTGAAAACATTCCTCTTTAGTCAATACTTCATGTGGAACCGGTGGCACTGAGATTGCACTTACACAGCACCGGTGGGGCTTGCTACGGCCTTAGTCACTGGGTAGGTCCACATGGTGTTGGTGGTGTCTAATTGAAAATCTATGCAGCCTTAGTCAGATGGAAATTCAGGGCCTCTGTGCTGCAATAAGTGGATGAAGAAGACAAGGTTTTGGTAGTCAAGATTGCATAAATCCATGTGGAACCGGTGGCACTGATATTGCACTTACATGGCGCCGGTGGGGCTTGCTACGGCCTTAGTCACCGGGTAGGTCCACATGGTGTTGATGGTGTTTAATTGAAAATCTACGCAGCCTTAGTTGGATGGAAGTTCAGGGCTTCTGTGCTGCAATAAGTGGATGAAGGAGAGTTGACTGCTCTTCACTGGTTACCCCCGAGTTGTAGTATTTTAGCGTAACTTGATACCCGACACAGGAAAGCATTTTATGTAGCTTGTATTAGTTTATCCAGTACCTAACCCTCTTTTGCTTTTGTGTTTTCTCTGAGGAACGCTGCCCCCCGGATCTCAGAGTCCTTGGACCACCTAAGCCCTGTCACTTACCTTATGGTCACCGACTGCTGTCTTCCTGCTGTCATGATCCTCTCATCCTCTCATCCCCGCCTCTCCACTTCCTGGAGCTACAGATGTCACTGCTTGTCACTGCTTGGACACCTTGCTGTTTAAAGAACTTTGGATTTTAATTTACTATCATCAATTAATTAGCCAGCCAGCGGAGGATGGGCTTCCCCACAATAGCCAGGTTCCTCCTGAGATTTCTTCTCACTGAGGAGTTTTTTCTCACCACTGTTCGAGGCTTTTTCCTCCCTACTGGGAGTTTTTTTTGCCTGCTATTTGGGGATTAGGGATTAGTCTGGGCTATGCCCTTTTCTCTCTGTAAAGTGTCTTTGTGACAGCCTGCCTGTGAAAAGCTCTATAAAAAAAAAAAAGGAAAAGGAACTGTAAAGCAATATATTATCACATCTCCAACCCCAAATCTGAAAAAAGATGGGACAGTATGGCAAACGCACATAATACAGTTTTTCACTATTGCTAAAACACAAAACCCAGCTCTCTAAACCAAATGACCAGTTCCCTAAACACATTTAATAGAACTAGCCCCAATTTGCCAAAACTATGAACACATTTCACATGTTAAGACACAATTCAAAAAACTCAACCCCCCTTTTCTCATAACTCTAAACACATTTTGTCTTGCTAAAACACATGTTGCAGAAACCTCTGCTCAAATTCTCAATCACTAAACACATTTTGCACATTGAAGCTCATGTGATGTAAAATGCTAGCCACAGTCAGCAAAACTTGAACACAATGAACACACCTGGTGTCATTGATTAAACACAACCACTCAAAATTGAAGACACTTGTTGCAAATGATGTGACCACACATATAGGCCAGTTCAGAATGCACTGTTTGCTGTAGGTTCCAAACAGCAACAATGGACGGAGGCAGAGGCATAGGAAGAGGAGTTCATGTCAGAGGAGGGAGAGGAGGGGGGCGAGGAGGGAGAGCAAGACAATCATGCACCGTCATTACGGATGAAATGAGAGCTACAGTCATTGTCCACGGCATATCAATGACCGAAGCAGGACAAAGAGTCCATCCAAACCTTACCTAACTGTATTTTCTTCATTTTCTTAATTTACATATTGTTTCTATTTCTATGAATGCCCAAACACAGTAAATATTTTGAAACAGATAAGAAGGCTTTAAAAATGTGTCTTGAAAAGTTGTGAAAAATAAAGAACATTCTCACACCCTGAACATTGTGTTTTCAGTTTTTTTGTTGTAGTATGTAATGATGCTTTGTAGTGTTTACTTTTTGTTGGTGGTGTAAGAAAGTGATTTTGGTGTCAAAGTTTGGGTTTGAAAAGAGAATGTGAGGTTTTGTGTATGTAGCTTGAGAAAAGTGTTTTGTGTTTAGAGTTTTGGGAAAACAGAGCAATGTTTCATGGAATGTGTTTTAGCAATAGACAAAAACTGTAACAGAAAGCAGAGATTTCTAAAATTAATTTGATTTTGTATTTCATTGCAGACAGTATGAAGGCAAAACATTTAATATTCTGTTTGGTCAACTTCATTTCAAGTGAAAATATTCAATGGGGTTGGGCCAGTGAAAAAATTTTGTTATTAAGCCAAACACTGAACCGGACCAGTAAATGGAATTTTACCAGTAGGTGTTGCACTCCGTGGCTGCTCCCAAGTGGAATGTAATGAGACTGAGAGAATCCATGAATAAGAGTGTGGCGACTCCAGTCCACTAGGTGGCAGTTATGCACCTCTAAGCTGCAGTGGTGTTCTGAAAATCTTAGGTGTCCCTCTTCAAGTCTCAAGAGTACGCCCCTCCTTTACGCAAAATATCATGCAAAAAAAAAAAAAAAAAAAGTGCATGTAAATTTGTGCTGCAGGTAGACTGGTACAGGGGACGGCTCAGAAAATGAACAGAAACTAAAATGCTCCTGGATGAATAATGGTATCTAAGGATATAAAGGACACGTGACATGTCAAAATTTTGTTGAAAAAGTAAAGATTTAAGGCATTTAGTTTGAATTTTTGAAATACAAAGCCAAGAGAGCAAAGTAGTGTCCCGTGGATCAGTCCCATATCCAGTCATTTCTGTGCCGCAAATTTAACATAGCTATAAGATGCCGCATCATTCACAAGTCTGCAATGAACAGCGCAGCGCCTGTCAGCCCCTCCTAAAGAGATTTTTGCATGTTCCATTCATCACTTGTTCACGTTTGATTACTTAGAGACTGCCTCTGTTCCCCTATACTCAGCTTATTACCTTTTAAACAAGTATCCCTGAGGTGTTTGCTCGGAAAATTTGATTACAATTAAAACTAGTGAGCTCGAGGTCATTAATTTGGCATTTAAACAAATTGCAAGTCTTTTTTCTAGCATGGAAGAACAGTTTCACAAGCTGCAAGCAAGCCCTTGCAGCTGGTAGAAACTCTTAATTTTCTGTATTAAAAGAGAAAAATAAAGACAATCCATGATGTTTCTTAAACACTGTTGCTTTACTAGCAAGTAGTAGGGCCTTATCTGAGCCCAGCTGTCCCACAACTCACAGTAGTAGAGACTTCACTCTCTTCTTTCCTTGAAAAAACAATGAAAAACAATAAGAGAAACAATACAAGATTTTCCTTGAACTTCTGCCATCAACCTGGCTTGCCCAGTCTGTGATATGGTGGACATCACCTCTAGACCAGTTAAATGCTTAGATTCTTTCTTGGTTATTGAGTTCTGTGAATTTTCTTCCTTAAAGCTGCAAAGGGTAGGTTTTATGAAAAAACTAATTTCTATTTGCTGGAACAGTCACTCTATACCAGGGCTGCCCAACCCTGTTCCTGGAGAGCTACCATCCTGAAGGTTATCACTCCAACCAAAGCAAACCACACCTGCTTTCCCAGTTACAGCTCTTGACGAGCTGCTAATGAGCTGAATCAGGTGTGTTGAATTAAGGTTGGAGCAGAAACCTACAGGATGGTAGCTCTCCAGGAACAGGGTTGGGCAGCCCTGCTCTATACTGACAGTAGTGCATGAGACAGGTAATCTGTAAAAAAAATCAGGTATATCTGGCTGCTCACATTGCTTCTCATGGCATTGGCTAGAATCCTCCACACCTGAGCAAAATTAACCAGAGCCAGGAGGAGTATCTAACGCAGTGTGAATCACTTCTCATGCACACGCTGTTCAGCCCCATCCTCGGCGTATGCTCGCTCCCTTAGTCAAGACTAATATCATCTGTGCCTGGTTCTTAGAGGAGCTTAACGCTGTAGTTGGTAACTTTTTTGTGTTACATTTGATAAAAATGTCATAATACCCTTTCAACTACCAGTAATTGAAATGGTCTGAGAGTGAAATTGGATCTCTGTATGGTGGGCCGGGACAGTTCAAATCCAAAAACTTTAAAGCCTCTGAAAATCCAAGTCCACAAAAACCTTTGAACTACGTTATTTAGTGTTGTATGTGCATAATAGTAAGCATACTAAAATATCAGAAATTATGAACAATTCATATCCGAGATTTTGTCATTTAATTTTTAGCACCTATCCTCTTACTGCGGTTGAAGTGGCATGGTTTTCTAGGTGGGTTATTGCGTAATAAGCCAAACCAATTTAAAAAAATTCCCACCCCTAACTGAAATTATAAAAACTCCCTGCTCCTGCCAATTCGGCCTCTTTTGAGCCCGAAAAACATCGTCCCAAAGTAGCCTACTGTTTTGCGATTGATTAGCCAACTACAGCGATCTATTTGGGTCCATTTATCTATCTGTCCATCTGTCTGTCCGCGTATTTGTCTGTCCCCCGCTATTTCCTCTATCATGTATTTTTGTGCTGTCCCTGGGTGCTCGTCCACCGAGGAAACTAAGGACACGTCACTTTTTCAATTTCCAACTGCTGTGGAGTTGGAAAAGCAGTGGATCGTGTTTTTGCTGAGTCGTGGTGGAGTAGTCAGCAGGAGCTCCCGCTTATGCAGCACTCAGTTTCCGCAAGACCAATTCCACAATGCAGCTCAGACAGCCCGTGGGTTTGCTACACGGCTATGTCTAGCACCTGGAGCTGTACCCTCTCTTCCACCCCTCCAGCCGGTCCCTCATTGGAATTTCTGCTCCATGTCAAAAACATGGAGCATGACAACGTAAGTTGTTAGCATACAGTTAAGCTTTGTCATATGTAAACTATATTTAACGTTATAAAATTTTGGTTATTGCTAACATTTAGCCCCAGTTATTTGTAGCTTATTTCTAGCCAGCCTTTCTATGCTACATCATGCTACCACAATGTGCCACCTGTCTTCATTTGGTTAGGTCGTTATTAGCTAAAACCGTAAGTTGCTTTTGCAGGTTATGCTAGTTCGTGTTAGTTGTGATAACATGCATAGCAACCTATATTTAAATTTCAAGCTTAATTTGGCTGTTGAGGTTAGCCTATTTTCAGAATTCTCTTCCACCCGCACAGATTGCTAGTAAGACTGTCAGTTTGGGGTGCCAGGGTGAGCCTGAGCCGCCTTGCATCACAAGACGGGAAATTGCATGCCAGATTGATATGGCCTGGCGAAGCAAGTCCGTCAGAATGCAGTTTTCAAAAGGAACCTTTAAGAAGAAAAAGGGCCAAGGCATGAAGTTGCTTATGCTGATGTGTTTTTATTTATTTTTTCAATTAACTAATGTCAACTATATCTGGGTGCGTTCGTTAATAGTCACTCCAGGCACCAGACGCACTATGGTAGATACGGATCGTTGTTGAACTCTTTACAGACCAGCGCATAGGTATTGTCTGGCCTCTGAGGAGACGGAGCAGCAGAGTGCGAAGTGCAGTCAGTGAACGTTAGCTGTGGTAATGTTATGAATAGCGTTACACCAGACTAGGGCTGTCATATAAATATTTGAAATTCAACTTAAAGTCGACTTTGGGGAAAAAAAAATGCAAAATCGATCACAGAATTGTACAATCCGAATGTACCGCTCGGCGCTGAATGGTTAAAAATACATTTTTTTATTGGACCAAAGCAGCGCACGTCACAAGCCCCCGCCCATCTTTGAATCGAGCTAAAACACAAACACAAGAGCCTATTCTGTGCAACACTGGCGGGAAAGCTACAGTCCAAGTCTGAGCCCAGCGACTTTGATTCTACGACCACAACTGACAAAGTCCTCACCTCATCCGAGAGTCTTAAAGTTTTGTGTGGCGTTTTTTTGGATTCTAGTCAGTTGGAGGTAAAATCATGTCCAAATCTATGGTGGTTTGCAAGTTATGCAATGCGGAGCTAGCATATCACTCATCTACCTCAACTTTGCGCATGTATTTGCAAAGTACACGTATTTGCAAGTACACATAAGTACACGTATGCACCCTACGGAATACCAAGAAGCTAGTGATGATGAGAGCGAGGCACCTGCTACCAAACAGCCTAAACTAACAGCCTTTTACAGCCCAGGCACAGCACTACCAGCTGTAAAACAAGAAGCAATCACCAAAAAGTTAACTGCATTCATTTGCAAGGATATGCAACCCATTAGTATAGGGGATGGAGAAGGATTTAAGGACTTTGTCCACGAAATCAACCCACGCTACACAGTCCCTAGCCGAGGGACTATTAGCAACAGAGTCGTGACACTATACAATAGCGCTAAGAAGAACGCGAAAGACATGATCAAGGGCAGAGATGTTGCTTTGACCACTGACGGCTGGACTTCTCTTGCCACCGATGCGCAGGTTACTGTAACTGCGCATATCATCACAGACGACTGGGGAATGAAGGATTTCGTTCTGTCGACTGGAGAGCTCCGTGACAGCCTCACGGCAGAGAATATACTAACAAGCACAGTTATGCTTCAAGTAAGCTTGCGCATTCAATGGAAGTCCCGCCTCCCGGCTCTTTCGTTGCCCAGAGACTCTGCTGCCACTCAGATGAATACTCGTATAAACACGAGCTGAGAGGCGGGACTTCTGTTGAATGCGTGAGCTTACTTGAAGCATAACTGTGGTATTTTATTATTTTTAGCGAAAATTACCCGCGTTTCTAGAGTTCTGAGGATACGAGTGGACAAAGCAGACTTGGATTATACTGGATGATGCGTTGGACGATGGTTTGAAAGTTTGTCAACGGACGTTTTGTGAAGTTTACCCATTGCCACTGGGTGACCCCATTTGCTTCCAGCAAAAAAGAAATTTGGATAATTTTTCAAAACTCTCCAGTGGCCATAAAGTTGCGCCAGGTGAGGAACAACTTCGTCCGTTCAAGACATCTAACGGTGAGTAATTGATATACAAATTATAGTTTTTGGGTGGAGTATCACTTTAAGCCCATGAAGCTGGTATGTATTACGACAGTTGCTCATTTATTCCTTGCCTGTCTACTTTCTTCGGAATGGAGAAGATGGATAGCTTGTTCCTATTATTGCAACCTATTGCTGCACAACGTTTCGACATTTTTAACATGGACGGCCAACGCTTATTTTGCCGCTTTTCCCCGCTTGTTTAATATCTGATATCAATCCAGTACAAGATCATAGCGATGAAATATATTCTTTTTCCCTTTAAAAACGATTAAACATCAATGGCAATAACAGTATCATTGAACATATAAACACAAGCATTATTTCAGTTTGAAAGTTTAATTCGTATTTTGCCGCAGTCCATACTGTATCTCTGTATTGCCAGATGTTACGTGATCGCTGCTGAGAGAGACATGAGTCTTGAACAAAGTTCATTTTCCCCTGATCCATTGGTCTTAAAAATGCCATTGTAGCACCAGAATATTTGGAAGATATGTGGCCTGTGAAAAATAAGTCCAGTATTTAATTCTGTGACAATGGGGCAAAATAATCGGTGATAATCTGTGCTCACGTTCACTTCTCCCCATTGGGTTAAATTCATTCAGGACCCGCCGCAAGTCTATCTAAAGGGGAGGGGCACCCTTGCGACTGTGAGCCAATCGCAGATCTCTCATGGATTTTGTGTGAATATTTGAAAGTCAAATGAGGCCAGACATATCAGCAAGTGACCATTGGGAGCGACCAAAGCTTAATATGGATGGATTCCAGGCTATAAATATATAGACCACATGGGAAATGGTTTGATAAAGTTACCCTGCCAGCTCAGTCTTGCAAAAATACGTTAGTTCCACCTGCAGCCACTAGAAGTCACCACTATCTCATTGCAAAATGGAAGCTTCCATGAGAACCAAAGTTTGTTGAGAGTAGGCCCCCGTTTACATGTACACGGTTATTTTGACAAACGGAGACATTTCCCTGCATTTGTGCCCTTCGTTTACATGCAAACGGAGAATTCGCCTCTGAAAACGATTCTTTCTAAAAGCTCCAGCCAGAGTGGAGATTTTGGAAAACTTTGGTTGCAAGTTTGCATGTGTTTTAGGCAGCCAACGTCACAGTATGCGCCAGAACTTGCACCTGCGCCAAAAGTGCGACTCTATGGTTACTTTTCATTTGGCTGTGGTGATCATGGATGATTGTGATTCGTTTCTGTTGTTGATATTTTCGGGATTCTGATTGGCTCACATGGGCTTGAGCTTCTCGTTACACTGCCACCTACAGGTTTGGCATGCTCTTGACGGCATATATACATGGGTACGTGCAAACAAAAACTTTTCTGAAAACTGATACGTGTGCATGATATTATTTTTGAAAACGGAGACGGTGAAATGTTTGTTTATGAAAATAGGCGACCACGTGTAAACAGAGTGTAGGTCTGCATTTTTGAGGTAAGTATCATGGATATTTTATTAAGATCGAAAAAATAGTTGTGTAGAATGAAAAAGTAATGCTTGTAGATGATAATGAACTATAAATTATAATATGCAACAACCTCAAAATCCTTCAAAATGTGAGATATCTAATTCTGACCAATTCTGTTAGTTATTTTAGTGTATGAGAACTATTCTCCATGAATGAATGATTTATCATATCTCAAAATAATAAATTGGGCTGCAGAGGATTAAGCCAATTCTGTCATACAGGGATATTCCATTTATTTATTTATTTGTTTTGATAAATTCAATCTCCAGAAAGGGGGGTCGGCTTATATAGGAGAAACACAAAAAATCTGTTGTTTTAGCCTTGAAAACAGGGCTTGGCTTACACACCTAGTCGGCTTGTACGCTGGAAATTATGGTACTCTGCTCTTCCAGTTCCTCCATTGTCCAGCACTGCATGACTGTTATATCAGCAAAGAAAAAGATCAAAGACATTAGCAGAAAAGCAGTCAACCAAGAGGGAGGTGTAACCTGCATGAACTATGAACAAGTGGTTGGAAGATCTGCTGGTATTGTGTTAGTAACTTCCCAGACTACAATGAATCCTTGGGTCAAAGGTGGCTCATCATGGACACTTTAGTTGGTACGATGTTGGCAGCCACAGTCACGCCAAAATCTTTTTTTGCTGCTGGCATCACAGTCCTTAGATTGTACTGTCATCAAGCGTGAACTGGGTTTGGATGGAAAAATTCCTGAGAATTTAACAGTTGTCATAATGTTGGCTCATAACTAATTGCCATGTTGTAAATTTGGTCTAAATTCCTTATCTTATGATGGAAGACAATTGGGAGAAAAAAAATCTAATCAGATGCTTTATTCATAGGCAACAGATCGCCCACATTCCGTATTGTTTTCCGAATGTAAAAGCTTATTTAACTCATTCTCTACGGAATACTTTAATACAAAATTGTCGCGTTTGTATGGAATGTTTTTCCCGAAAATTACACAATATAAAGTATTGAAGTACAGGTGGCCCATGACCGCGATCGTCAACTGATTTCGTGTTTTCATCGGACTGCGAATGGTCATCCATGCCACTGGCACCGGCTTACCGTAGGGAATGGTAGAATTCGCCGTGCTGTTGGCAGCGGCTTGCCATAGGGAATGAGTTAAAGGTCAAATGTACAGGTTTTAACCTAAATGAAATGTTGATGCAGGGTGGTGCAAACTGAATATTAAGAATGAAATTTCGCTCTGGTACATTCTGGTACAGAAGTAATTTGGCATGTTTTCTGTATTTTTCACAGCTCCAAAAGCTCAGCCTTTTTCCCGGACCCACTCGGAAACTATCGCTGCCTGACATCACATGCGTCAAACTGAGACTTGACGACAACAGGCTGAACAGAGCTTTTTACTCTAAATCTTGTGTCACACTTGGATAACACAAAAAAGTAAACGTTTTTATCCTCATCATTCATTTTGAAAATTGGCATTTTTCTGAATTCAATCTCCATTAGCTTTTTTTTCCTTGAATTTCTGATGAATGTAATACAGGCTATAGGCTACCACTTTTAGAACAGTCAAGCTTTGAAACACAAACCTGTGGTGTTTTATGAGAATTTCACGAACGCACTCATGCAAATTTAACATAATCTGCTCAGTCGTCTTTCTGATAACTCATTCGGTTAACCTTGAGTGCATAGACTTTCAGGGGCGTTGCCAGAACTGAAAATTGGTGGCGCCTAGACCATCCCTTTACAACAATTATTAGTCCTGGCTTGTTCTCAACATTCAGAATAAAGAAAGTTTGTGCTCTTAGGTACTAGGCTGTCCGGGATTAGTGCAGGTGCGTAAGGCTAAATAGAATAATTCAAAATAGAAAAGGTTGCCCACACACTGCTAAACAAAAGGAAGAGGCACAAAGATGCAAAAAAAATGTGGCTATAATTAACCCATGTGAAAAAGTGATACAAACAAAAAGCACCCATGAAGTTTCTTTCCTGGACACAAGGGTACGTGTTCAAAACAACCAGATCTCTACCACCCTCTACACACTCCAACAGATAAGAACAGTATCCTCCATGCTTCCAGTTTTCATCCTGCCTCTTTAAAGAAAGGTCTCCCATTCTCCCAATTTATGAGACTTAGACATATTTGTTCCACAACAGAGGATTTTGAACTAGAGGCTAACAAAATGTATGCAAACTTCAAAGAGAGGGCATACCCCACAAAATGGCTTGACCAGGCATTAGAAAAGGTTCGCAATATGGATGTCAATGCATCCAGTAATCGTGACTCCATGAAGAAACACCTACTCTCCTCTCAGTGAAGATATTAAGGATGTTATTTGGAAACACCGGAATGTTTTATCTGTTGATCCTGTTTGCAAGAAACTATTCTCTGATCCACCTCTCTTCTCTCACTATAGAGACTACCTTGTATGTGCTGATACTGCTGTCCAACCCACCTTTGTCCAGAGATGCTTGGATGGGATGTTTGGGTTCTTCCCCTGTAACAACTGTGCGGCATGTGAGAATTCAAAGGGAACACGTACTTTTACCAGTCATGTTACCTCTAAGACATATGACATCAGGCAATGCCTTACATGCACATCTACTGGGGTTATCTACCTCTTATCATGCCCTTGTGGGCTGCAGTACATAGGTAAGACCATCAGGTCTACTAGAATATGTGCCATTGAACACAAGAGTGCAATTCATAGAAAAGAAATTAAGCCATCTGTCGCTAGACATTTTCATGAAGCCAAGCATCCTGCATCAAAGCTCTCATTTTGTGTTATACAGCAATTCTCCAAAACACGTAGAGGGGGCGATATTGATCAGAGTCTACTCAAATCAGAATGCAAATGGATCTACTATATGAAAACTTTACATCCTGAGGGTCTCAATGAAGAATTGTCTCTCTCAAGCATTTTGTAACACTCCTCCCCCCCTTTCTTTAGGGTTCTACTCTAGAGTTATTCTTGCTGGACCTATCATTGAAGATTGTGGAACTCGATTTGTATGGGTGTATATTTCTGTGAAGATGTACACTACCAGTCAAAAGTTTTAGAACACTGCAATTTTCCAGTTTTTTATTGAAAATTATGTAGTTTAATGTTTCACTGTACCCTGGAATAGAAGCATAGACATGATAGAACAAATAAATAATTTAATTTAAAAAAGAATTCATGGAATCAATCTATAAACCAAAATGTATTGTAACGTTTGACTCAAAGTAGCCACCTTTGGCAGATATAACAGCTGAACACACTCGTGGCATTCTTTCTACAATGGAAATCAAATATTCTTCAGAAAGTTCTTCCCAACTCTGTTGCAAAAGTTTCCATAAATGCGTGGCACTTGTAGGTTGCTTTGCTTTCACTCTTCTGTCCAGTTCATACCAAACCATCTCGATGGGGTTTAAGTCTGGAGACTGTGCTGGCCACTCCATGTGTTCAAGCTTACCATCTTGTTCTTTTTTCCTAAGGTAGTTCTGGCAGAGCTTGGACTTATGTTTTGGGTCATTCTCTTGCTGTAGGATGAACCCCTGACCAACTAGGCGCTTTCCAGAGGGTACTGCATGGCGCTGCAGAATGCTGTGGTAGTCATTTTGGTTCAGGGTGCCTTTCACTCTGTACAAGTCACGACCCTGGATCCAGCAAAACAGCCCCAGACCATCACGCTTCCTCCTCCATGATTCACAGTTGATTTCACACACTGAGGAACCACCTACTCGACGGTGTACAAAAAACCTGGGTAACCTTAACTTTTGTTTAAAACTTCTGACAGTTCACCACTTACCTATGTACCATTTCAAGCCATTCATTGGACTGGAACTGCATAATTTTCAAAAAAAACTGAAAAAATTGGGGTTTTCTAAAACTTTTGACCGGTAGTATATATTTCTTGATGTGTAAAGTGTATGTTACAGTTTTGTGGTCTGTGCATGTTGTTATTTGCTGCAGGGAATATTTCTCATCATGTTATTGCATATTATGATCTGGCCAGTGGCCTAATTGACTTTCTGTTTGACTGTTGATTGACTAATGATTGACACCTGCTGCTATGAACTGCTGCCACTGTGTACTGCCTATTTAAGCACTGAAGAAACACCAGTTGGCAGGGCTGAGGATGGCTGCTTAAGCCAAAACGTTTCTTTTTGTTTGAGCACTTTTTCACATGGGTTAATTATAACCACATTTTTTTGCATCTTTGTGCCTGTTCCTTTTGTTTAGCAGTGTGCGGGCTACCTTTTCTATTTTTAATTATTTTCAACAGAGACTGTATAAAAAGATGGACGCAGCACCCGGGTCTGAAAAGTGAGGCCAATGTGGAAATCTCCAAAAATTGGATTCTATTTAATGGCCAGCAGATGACAATGTTGGTGTTTGCAGAAAGAAGGTGCTTCATCCATCTTTTTATGCAGTTTAAGGTTCTCAGTCATTTTCCTTTATTAACACCAGCGGTGGTGCCAGAACTGGAAATTTGGGGGCTACAGAAAATCCTTTCATAAAAACAATTAGTCCTGGCTAGTTCTCAATCATCTTCCTTTATTGACACGTTCTCCAATTATAGTGATAATCCATTGGCAATTGAAGACACGGCCTCTCTCCCCATGCAATCTAACAGCAACAAAATTCTGGGCTAAATTCAGAACAGAAAAAAATTATTTTCTAATAAATAGGTTTATGCATTACGAAAGACAAACTGCTCTGAAACTTCCGCGCTACCTTTTCTGCACATCAGGTGATTTAACTTGTGCTTCACAATCTTTTAAGATTGCAGACAATGGCGCTAGAGCATGTAATGCCTTTTAAAAGCATTAGACTCACGCCATATGCGTGAGAGTTGAGAAGCATGCAATTTTGAATAATGCTGATTTGTACGCATCAAATTTCTCATCCAAATGAATGATTGTCGACGTCATACCTAAAGGGGGAGAATTAGCAGCACCTGATAGTGTAGAGTGCTCTCGGACTGAATCTGTTGTTAATTATGAAAATGATTGAGAACTAGCCAGGTCTAATTGAAGGGGTTATTTCCATAAGTGCACAAGTCCGTATTCATTAAAAATAGGACCAAGGGTCCTGTAGCTTAATGGCAAGTAATCTTATAGTCATGATACAAGTAATGAAAATATCATGTGAAGTTTGACCTTCGAATCATTGAAGGTCAATGTCAAGGTCACCAAATAAAAATTCACATACATTTATGAGACCTCCTGCAATACAATCCTAAGCTCTGAAGCAGTTTTGGTGATAAAAGTCATTGAAAATTCAATATGTCAATTGTGAACTTTAAAGGTCACAGAGCGTCAAGATGAGGTCAGCAAATGGACTTCATAAATGACTTTCTAAATGTCTCTATACAAACCTTTGCTCAATCTGTGACCATTTTGGTGATACGATTCATTGTAATTTCACTTTCGAGTTTGACCCTCAAAGGTTACTGAAAGTCAAGTTGAATGTCACCGAATGAAAGTTCATATGTGACCTCCTAGATGTCTGTGACACAACTCTGGGCTCCATCTGCTACCATTTTAGTGATACAATTCATTGAATATTCACTAGGTCACATTTGACCTTCGAAGGTCAATATGAAGGTCACCAAATGAAAGTTCATGTATGACTTCCTATATGTCTCCAATAGAAACCTAGGCTCGATCTGTGACTGTTGTGGCAATACAATTCATTGTAACTGTACTATGTCAAGTTTGACCTTCAAAGGTTACCAACAGTCAAGTTGAATGTCACCAAATGAAAGTTCATGTGTGACTTCCTTTAAGTCTGTGATACAAACTTAGGCTCTATCTGAGACCTTTTTAGTGATAGAAGTAATTGAATTTTCACTAATTCAAATTTGACCTTTGAAGGTCAAAATGAAGGTCACCAAATGAAAATTCATATATGACTTCCTATAAGTCTCCAGTACAAACCTACACTCTATCTGTAACGATTTTGCTGATATAAGTCGTTGAAATTTCACTGTAAAGTTTGGCCATTGAAGGTCACTGAAGGTCAAGGTCACCAAATGAAACTTCATACATGACTTCCTATTTGCCCACAATAGAAACCTAAGCTTTATCTGAAATGGTTTTGGTGATGGAAGTCATTGAAATTTCACTATGTGAAGTTTGACCTTCGAAGGTCACCAAAGGTCAAATACAAGGCCACCAAATGAAAGTTCATATATGACTTCCTAGTAGTGTTCAAAACACATATGCACCCAATCATCAATATTTTCAAGTCTAGAAGCCTTTGAAAATTGTAACATTTTGCTTGACCTCAAGTTTGACCTTTCAAGGTCATCTGAGGTCAACTTTAACATGACCAAAATACAAGTCATATATGAATTCCTATATGTCGATAATACCAACTTAATCTCTATCTGCAACCATTTGGCCTCCACAGCCCATCTTGCATATTCTCTGCAGGATCGGGTTAAAGTACAGCGCCCCCACTAGACCCACTTCTGTCAATTCAATCAAAATGGCGCTCGCACTGTACATTGACAGTACCAAGGAAAGTTGATTGCCTGATTTGGAAAAAAATTTATCACGCAGTTTTTGATAAATAATTTTTTAAAATTTCTCAGTCCTATCTTTAACATTGGGGCCAAAATGTCAAGGGCCCCTAAAACAGACAAAAATTATTCAATCAAAAATCCGAAATAAAAACAGTTGGAGATATGGTTTAGTAGTATTCTATGGCAAATTTACACGAAAATTCATCGGGTTAAAAAAAAAGATTAAAAATGTTCCGGACAACGGACGACGGACGCCACACCACAACAATAGCTTATCGGCCCATAGGGCCGGTAAGCTAAAAATCAGATAACATTACAAATCCATTATTTCATTGATGAGGAATAAGCTACATAAGTTAATTTTTGCCTAGAAGCACTCAAGCACAATATCATTGAACTGGAAATTCCCCAAGAAGCTACTTCTAGCAGTGACCAAGTCCAGTCAAAAACTTCTACAAGTACACAAGTCCAGTCAGCCAATCAAAGCATCGCTTAGAAAATTAGTTGGCCAATAGCAGCCACTGTAGCTTTGATATCTAACCAGAATGGCTAACTCTACAGGCCAGGCTGTGTGTGAGTGGACTCAACCCAAAAGAGCTAAAAAAGACCTAGGCAGCCAGAAACATGGGCTAAAAACAAGCGAAAAAGAAGTCTGGCAAAAGGTAATCTTTTTTAGCTGCTTATTCTTTGGCTGATTTTTCTAATTACCGCGCCACATCCCTATCGACGACGAATGAAGTTTTTAAACCTGTTTGGATGGTGGTTCTGCCCATTCATAATTTATTGAGATTGGTTTTTATTGTGACCTTTTGTTCAGCTGCATTTACCTTCCATTTCACTGCATATATCTTCCATTCATTTTGTTCAAGAAGCTTTTTGACATCCATGACTATGGTATACTGGTATGAATATATTTGCTGTTCATTTTCATTAGAAAGTGGTGTGTTTTGTTTTCGAAGAGATGCTCTGTTTTAGTGCTCCGAAATAATAAAATTTAATGCTGTTAATTTTTTTAGATAAGAGTCAAATTTTTGTAATTTTGATGCATTTTCTTCTAAAAGTACTCAAGTCTGCAGACCAGTGTTTGAAATATCTGTGCCAAGAATCAAGATAGAGGCTAGAAGGTCTCCTAATATGTTTTAAGACATCTTTTCTGATATTACATTACATTTACTTCAGCTTAACACGTGACATGATCCCCACAAGTTGTCAAATTCTTAAAATATCGTTTCTCTAAAAGATGAAAACAAACTTGCGCACTTCTGGAAATCAACCCTTCAATTGTCGTTATAAAGCGATGTTCTGTAGCCCCCAAATTTCCAGTTCTGGTACTGCCACTGATTGACAGGTTTTCAAATCATAATAATAATCCATTGGCAATCGATGTCACAGCTTCTTTCTCCATGTGATCTATATACTAAACTAAATAATAACTGAATAATTTGTTATTTAGACTGAATAATTGGCTAAATTCATAACAGAAAAATTATTTACTTAAAAATAGCCCTATGCTTTATTAATGGCAAACTGCTCTGAAACTTCACTGGTACCTTTTCCACACATCAGGTGATTTAATTCCATTTTATGATCATTAAAATTGTTTAAATGAAATAAAAGACCATTTGAAATGTCCTAATGGAATTCCATGGGTTCCAAGCCCTAAAAAAGAAAAGCGTGAGAAGTCCGAAGTCATAATTGGTTTCCATGCCACTACTGGTGAAATCTACCGTAATGCACATGAAACTGAAAAACTTCCATGCACAAAGACTTGAATTCTGCTTTAGAATCTCTGAAATATGCATTGATTGAATAATGACTGATCAGCATTCCAATGAAATATCGCCTTTCACTTCGGCATAGCGTGCGTTGATCAAAAATTGGGCCTTCGGTAGCTCCCAGCGGGCGAAAAGGGAGGCCAGGAAGTCAATGACTGCCCGAGTTGTGACTGAACCCACTGAGGCCACCTCTGGCCATTTTGAGTGTGGGTCGTAGGCAAGAATGAGAAAGCGCTGGTGATAGTAAGTAAGTAAAGTTTTATTTATACAGCACCTTTCAAAACCGAAGTTACAAAGTGCTGTACACACAGATAAAAGGTTAAAAGAACAAGAGAAAATCGAACACAAGCATTACATTATAAAACAGCAGCTTACAACCTTGGAGAAGTACATAGTCCGGGAATAAAAGCATTTCGAAATAAACGGGTCTTCAGCCTAGATTTAAAACACTCGAGAGAATTTGCTGACCTGACTTCCTGGGGGAGACTGTTCCATAGACTGGGACCAAGGACTGCAAATGCACAGTCCCCCGTTGTTTTCAGTTTTGAGTGAGGCACAACTAGCAGACCTCGTGCAGCGGACCTGAGGAGCCGTGCAGGGATGTATGGCTTCAGCAGTTCCCTAATGTACAGTATTCTGGAGCAAGACCAATCAAGGCCTTGTATGTCAGGAGGAGAATCTTGAATTGTATCCTAAATTTGATTGGCAGCCAGTGAAGTGACATCAAGACAGAGGCAATGTGAGAGCGAAATGGGGTCTCAGTGAGAAGTCTAGCTGCAGAGTTTTGCACTTACTGTAAGCGGGCCATAGAGCTTTGGCTTAGGCAAGAGTAAAGGGCATTGCAATAGTCCAAGTGTGATGACACAAATGCATGGATAACCACCTCCAACAGCTGAAAATATAGCAGTGGGCAAACTTTTGCAGTATTCTTCAAGTGGAAGTAGCAGGACTGAATTACTGTCTTCATATGTTGATCAAATTTTAATCCATAATCAGGTGACAAGGTGACACCTAAGTTTTTGGCGTAAGCTTTAGTATTAGTGGCCAGTGAGCCAAGGTGTTGGGAAAGGTTAGTAGAGACTTGATCTGGGGCAAAGACCAGAACTTCCATTTTACTTTGATTTAGTTGAAGAAAATTTTGAGACATCCATTCAGAAATTCCAGCCAGACACTTGTGCAGAATAGTTATGTTCAAAAGATCGTCATGTTTAAAAGAAAAGTACAATTGCGCATCATCAGCATAGCAATGATAAGACAGTACCAAACTGATGAATCAAGTTCCCCAAGGGGAGCATATTTGTGTAACCCGCACGACGAGGGAGGGCCTGTGCTTGTGCGGGAACAGTCTAACTCTAAGCTCTAGGTTCTAAAGGAGACTGGTTTAGGTTATGGCTACACCACACCACAGTATGTAAAGGCAGCGTTCACATCCGGATGTGTGTCCCACAGAATTTTTGGAGACTATGGGGGCACGTGTGGTGGCATTCTCATTCTATTGAGCGGGGGTGGGGGAGATGATTCTCATTTTGTTGAGCGGGGGGGGTATTATTCTCATTTTGACTAGTGGGGGGGGCGCGGATTGCGCGTCTTGCGGTACCGTTCCTATTTTTCCGTTTTTTTTTTTTTTTTTTTTAATGTGCGCATGTAATCTTAACATAACACGCGGCACTCTGGAGAATGATGCTCTGAGGAGTGGGAAAATGAGCTGTTAGTAGAGCGACAGCTTCAGTGTATGTTGTTGCATTCCGCAGGGTTTTGAACACACGCTGACCTTCCATTCCCAAGCAGTGAATCAGTAGCGCTGTTTTCCGCGCTTCGCTAATATCATTGAATCCTAGCTCGATTAGATGGGTTTCAAAGGATTCCAACCAGTTAACTTTGTGGCATCGGAGGCTTGCCAGGAAAACCATGGAAGGGAGAAGGTGTGACAAGCGCCAGCTGAAGCTCGTCAGTCTGGCTGCCAGTACTGTTTTCCACCACTCACACCTACTACTGAATTATTAGTTCTGCCTTCTCACTGGTATAATTTCTGTTTCCCTTCACTATTTAGTTCCTGGTTTTTCTAAATTCCCTTGTCGGTCAGACTATTCACTTCATTTTACCAATCTCCCTTTCGGTTTTTCTCCCCTTTTGGGAAGCAATATTCTTCCCTTTTGGGAGCTGGTGTGCTCTCGCGCTTCTAATTAATCTCTGTATATTTTTTTCCTTCAGGAGTTCGCATATTCACACTTTTCTATCTTTGGAATTACATTTACTGGAATTAGCTAGTCTCACCCCTTTGGGAGCTTGCATACTTTTTGTATTTTATATTCGCTTGCCATTGTTCTCCGTTTTGTGCTTGTGCATTGTTTGTCTTTTCAATGTCAAATAAACCAATCGTTCTGCCTGCTAGTCTGCGCAAGGGGTCTACTCCTGTTCCTACACGTAACAGTACTAACCGACCATCTCTGACCCCAGCAGTGATGCCTGCAGCTCCTGTTCCTGTGGTGCCGCAGCAGGTATTGACTGTACAAAATTTGGGGGAGATTCAGTGGTGCGGCAGCTCAGGCATAGTTTTCCTGAACTTTCCTGAGTCCGTTCGCCACCTCGGTCGGACATCTTTCTCCCAGGATGTGACCTCTGTTCCATCTGCAGTTGTTTCCAGTTTGGAGCCTTGTCTCATCCCCCAGTGCCCTATGACGGAGAGCAATCTTCGTTTTGGGCATTTCTGGCGCAATGCTCACTGTTTTTTCAGTTACATCCTTCTGCGTTTCCTGATGACCGCTCCAGGGTGGCGTTCATCCTGACACTGCTCAGGGGGCGGGCACGGGACTGGGGAACGGCAGTCTGGCTTGGAAATCATTCCTGTGTCCGGACCACAGACAGGTTTGTGGCTGAGATGCTGCAGGTGTTCGAACGGACCTTTCGGGACAGAGAGGCAGCCAGTGGCAGCCAGTCTGCTGCTCTCTCTGAGGCAGGGTCGACGCTCGGTAGCGGACTATGCTATCGAGTTTCGTACCCTCACCTTGGCGACTAACTGGAACGACCAGGTCTGGAGTATTATTTTTTATGAAGGATGAGTTGGCGGCTCATGAGCTTCCTGATTCCTTTCAGGAATTAACTGACCAGGCCATCTGCATAGACAATTGAGTTGTTCAGTGCTTGAGGCAGAGAGCAGAATTTCAGTATTTGTTCCAGGCCTCTCAATCAATGAACGCCTCTTACTCACAGGGACTGGAGGCTCCGGTGGAGGTGCCGATGGAGCTTGACCATTTGCGGGTTGCCCTGTCAGAGCATCCAACGCGGTCGTCTGGTCGCTGTGCAAAGTGCGGCCAGGCTGGACACTACCCTGTACTATCCAAGACTAAGAGTTCCCTGCACAACCTCTCAATCCACTTCAATGTCCACAGGCTGGCAGGCCTCTCCTTTGGGAAAGTGACCCAGGACACCTCCTCTATCGCCCTTTGTGTTTCTGGTAACCACTTAGACTTTGTTCATTTTTATGTTCTTTCTTCCCCACACACACCAGTAGTTCTGGGCCTTCCCTGGCTGGCGCTGCAAAACCCCCACCTGGAGTGGTACACCAGGCGAGTCTTGGTGTGGAGCCCCTTTTACCATGGCAACTGCCTGCGGAGGGCGCCTAAGATGGCGGCAGCTCGGGGCTCAGTGGAAGATCCACCTGTGGACCTGACCGGGCTTCCCAGGGAGTACCAAGACTTGGGGTAAGTCTTATCCAAGTCCAGAGCTCTCTCCTTGCCTCCGTACTGGCCATACAACTGTCCCATTTATCTCCCTCCAGGCTCTACACCACCCAAGGGCCGCCTTTACTCCCTGTCCCTCCCGGAGCAGGAGGCTATGGAGACCTACATCAAGGAGTCACTAGCAGCTGGCATAATCCATCTGTCCTCCTCTCCAGCAGGTGCGGGGTTCTTCTTTGTCAAAAAAATGGATGGCGGCCTATGCCCGTGCATTGACTACCAGGGTCTGAACCCCATCACGGGAAAAAAATAATTATCCCCTTCCTCTAATGGCCTCTGCCTTTGAGCTCCTTCAGGGTGCCACCAAGCTGGATCTTCACAATGCCTACCACCTGGTCAGGACCCATCCAGGTAACAAGGAGGGCACTCACAAGATCTCTCTTTCATGCCCAATAATGAAGCAAAGCCAACAGCAAAGTTGTAAAAATCACCCCAAACAGCACTTCACAGAAAAATGATTCAAGTACAAGGCTACAGTACTGGCATAAACACGCATGAAAAAGGATGGCTGATTTGTTTTTCTGTCCTCAGTCTCAATCGTCAATAAACTCAAAAGGAGGAAAAAGAAAGACATTTTCTGGCCTCCCATCCTGCCAATTATTGAAGAATTTAAAGTAATGCAAGTAACTAGATAATGTATTTGTTAGTAACTGTAATCTGATTACTTAAGTTATCAAAGTAATGCGTGACATTACTGCGTTACTGATAAATGCAATCTGATTACAGTAATTAGTTACTTTGTAATGCGTTAGCCTCAACACTGTTCACCACCGCACCCATCCTGCGCCAGCCGGACCCGGAGCGCCAGTTCGTGGTGGAGGTGGATGCCTCTGAAGTTGGAGTAGGGGCTGTTCTCTCTCAGCGGGACCCTGGCGACAATAAATTATATCACTTTGCTAATATGTCGCGCCGCCTCTCGCCCACTGAGAGGAACTATGACATTGGCAACCGGGAATTGCTGGCAGTCAGACTGGCCCTGGAAGAGTGGTGTCATTGGCTAGAGGGGTCCAAGGAGCCGTTTGTGGTGTGGACGTACCACCGAAATCTGGAGTACCTGAAGATTGCCAAGCAACTCAACCCCCTCCAGGCCAGGTGGGCTCTGTTCTTCAACTGCTTTAGCTTTTCCCTCTCTTGTAGACCTGGGTCTAAGAACGGCAAGTCTGACGCCCTCTCCAGGTGTTACCCGGTTGCCAGCTCCCACTCCGAAGAGCCGACGACCATCCTGCCACAGTGGTGTCTAGTGGCAACACCATGGTGGAGGATTGAAGTCAAAGTCAGAAAAGCTGCCGCCCAGGAGACCACCCCAGTGAGTTGTCTTTCCCGGTTGCCTGTTTGTGCCACAGCCCCTTAGTACGGAGGTTCTCCAATGGGCTCATGACTCCCGGTTGGCAGCTCTCCCAGGGTTAAGTCGGTCTCTGGCCCAATTATCCTCTAGGTTCTGGTGGCCCATCCTATGCTTGGACTTGAGGGACTACATCTCTGCTTGCTTGGTCTGTGCCAGAGGCAAGGCATCACACCAGCCCCCCCCAGGGACCCCATCAGCCGCTGCCAGTGCCCTCCAAACCTTGGGCGTGTGGCTCTGGATTTTGTCATCGGTCTGACAGTTTCAGAAGGTAACTCAGTCATCTTGACTATTGTGGACAGATTCTCTAAGGCAGCTCACTTTGTTCCATTGCCCAAGTGTGATGCCCCCTTGTGGGGTATCAAGGAATATCCTGTGGTAACCTATGTCTTTGTTCACCTCAGGTACTTATTGCTGGAACTAAGTGCACCTGGGCCAGTGCACTGAGCCTATTTAAGACGCCTGCAGTCTCTCTCTCTTTGCTCTTCTCCTTTAGCAACTGTTCTGGTTTGTTCATTGTAATGCTGTTTTAGTTGCTTATTCTGGCATCTGTGTCTTCAAAGTTTATATGTTAAATTAGTTCTCTTTTGTATTTTGATTAAACCAAATGTGGCTTAGTTGGAGCTTCCATTACAGCATTATTTGGTTACGTGCTTGCCTTACTGTGATGTCCTTTGTTTACCATGACTTTGCCAGTTTGGTCATGACACCAAGCTTCCCTCTGCCAAGTAGACCTCCAAACTGTTTATCCTTCACATAGTACGACTACACGGAACCTCGTCAGAGGTGGTGTCAGATCGTGGGCCACAGTTTGTGTCACTAGTTTGGAGGGCTTTCTGTCAGTCCCTGGGGGTTGAAGTTAAAATGTCTTCTGGTTACCACTCACAGACCAATGGCCAGACCAGTGAGCCAACCAACAGCTGGAAGCAGCCCTGAGGTGCCTGTGCGGCCAGGACGAGAAGGGCTGGAGCCGGCTACTCTCCCTGCATCAAGTATGCCTACAACTTCCAGCCAGCTGCTGCCACTGGGGTTGCTCCATTCAAGGCGGCCTTAGGGTACCAACCTCCTCGTTCTCGTGCCAAGAGGAGGAGGTGGACATTCCCTCCTTCGACGTGAACATTAAGCCCGCACAGAACCGGACCAGGACCCCGCTGCGCGGGGCTGTGGCACGAATGAAGACCCAGGTGGATCAGGCCCAGAGGTCAAGCCCATGCTATTGGCTGGGTCAGCGCGTGTGGCTTGCCTCCCAGGACATTCCCCTCCGGGCTGAGTCCAGGAAGATGGCACCCCTGTTCATCGGTCCATTCAACATCAAGAAGGTACTGAGCCTCGTTGCTGGCTGGTCCCCAGCTGGCCTCTGGCCCCGGCTCCCCAAGCACCACGAACACCTTGCCTGGTCGACAGCGCCCCTGCCTACACCGTCCGCCGCCTGGTGGATGTCAGGGGCAGGGGCAGGGGTCGCCAGTATCTGGCCGGCTGGGAGGGGTACGGGCCAGAGGAGCAGTGCTGGATACTGGCCCGGGACATCCTGTACCTTCAGCTCATCACCGACTTCCACCAGCGCTAGGAGGGCTCCTACCATGGGGGTACTGTGATGAGCGCCAGCTGAAGCTCGTCTGTCTGCCTGCCAACATAGTTTCCTGCCACTCACACCTATTATTGAATTATTAGTTCTGCCTTCTCATTGGTTCAGTTTCCAATTCCCCTCACCATTTAGTTCATGGGTTTTCTCAGTTCCCTTGTCAGTCAGACCATTAATTTCACTTTACCAATCTCCCTTTGGATTTTTCTCCCCATTTGGAAAGCAATATTCTCCCCTTTTGGGAGCTGGTGTGCTCTCGCGCTTCTGATTAATCTCTGTACATTTTTCTACTTCGGGAGTTTGCGTATTCGTGCTTTTCTATCTTTGGAATAACATTTACTGGAATTGGCTAGTTTCTCCCCTTTGGGAGCTTGCATTCCTTTTGTATTTCATATTCACTTGCGATTGTTCTCTGATTTGTGCTTGTGCATGGTATCGGGCTCCATCCGTGCGTGCGTGTGTGCGTGCGTGCGTCCGTCAACACATTTCGCTTTATCTCATCAACGATTTCAGTTACAGGCTCCAAATTTTTACTGGAGATGCATCTCATAAAGGCCTACAAATGACATGCCTAAAGGTGACCTTGACCTATTTTTTCAAGGTCACTGGCCTAAAAATATCACCAAAAACTTCAACATTTTGCTGTATCTCATCAACTATTTCAGTTACAGGCTCCTAATTTTTACTGAACATGCATCTCATTAAGGCCTACAAATGACGTGCCTAAAGGTGACCTTGGCCTATTTTTTCAAGGTCACTGGCCTAAAAATATCACCAAAAACTTCGACATTTTGCTTTATCTCATCAACTATTTCAGTTACAGGCTCCTCATTTTTAATGGACATGCATCTCATAAAGCCCTACAAATGACATGCCTAAAGGTGACCTTGGCCTATTTTTCCAAGGTCACTGGCCTAAAAATATCACCAAAAATTTTAAAATTTTGCTTTATCTCATCAACTATTTCAGTTACAGGCTCCTAATTTTTATTAGACATGCATTTCATAAAGTCCTACAAATGACGTTCCTAAACGTGACCTTGGCCTATTTTTTCATGGTCACTGGCCTAAAAATATCATCCAAAACTTCCACAATTTGCTTTATCTTATCAACATTTTCAGTTACAGGCTCCTAATTAGCTCCTGCCGCCCGAGTGGCACGGGAGCTATGGTATCGGGCTCCATCCATGCGTGCGTCCATCAACAAAAACTTTGACATTTTGTTAATCATAACGGCGGGAGCTTCTGGGGCCACCAGTGCCCTATATTTAGTACCAGTCTTGAGCTAGTTACTGAAAAATAGGAACTAGTTACAGTTACTAGTTACTTCATTCAAAAAGTAACTCAATTACTTTGTTGATTACTTACACCAAAAAGTAATGCATTACTGTTAAAAGTGACTTTTTAGTTACTTTTTTTAACCCTTTAACAGGCACACTACAAAATGCATTTTCAAAAAATTATTTATTGGTAAAATTGTGTTCCTGACTCCACATTCAGTTTTTTTTCCCAGATGACCCCATCAGGTGGCTGATACGCTAGTCAACCAGTCGGTTGACTTGCCCAGTTAGGGTAACTTTAGGCTTGAACTAACAAGCATTAGGCATCAATGGAATTTTTTTGTTTGTGCAACTGAAGTTTAAGTTTTTTCATTAAAAAAATTATTGAAAGCAGAATATGTTTATAAAATTTATCATATTATAAACATTTTTCTGCTGATAACGTGTGCTATATATTCCGAAATAGTTGGGGCGAAGTATATACTGTGAATAAAATCAAAATGCAATGACCTTCAGATCACATGAGCCAATACTGTATGTTATTTACAGTAGAGCATAGATAATATTTCAAATGTTGAAACTGAGACATTTTACATTTTTATCCAAAAAATGAGCTTATTTCAAATTTTCTGGCTGCATCAGGTCTCAAAAAAGTTGGGACACAGGCAAAAAAGGGCTGAAAAAGCAATTAATATATCAGAGAATCAGCTGAAAGAACATTTAGCAAGTAATTAAGTTAACCGGCATCAGGTGTGTAACATTATTGGCTATAAAAGGGATGTCTTAGAGAGGCTGAGTCTCTCAGAAGTAAAGATGGCCAGAGGCTCTCCAACCTGTGAAGGATTGCGTAAAAAAAATGTGGAATACTTTAAAAACAATGTTCCTCAACATCAAATTGCAAAGGCTTTGAAGGTCTCATCATCGACAGTGCATAACATCATCAAAAGATTCAGAGAAACTGGAAAAATCTCTGTGCGTAAGGGACAAGGCCAAAGACCTTTACTGGATGCCCGTGATCTTCGGGCCCTCAGACGCCACTGCATCACTCACCGGCATGATTCTGTCATTGACATTACTAAATGGGCCCAGGAATACTTCAAGAAATCACTGTCTGTAAACACAGTCCGCCATGCCATCCACAGATGCCACCTAAAACTCTATCATGCAAAAAGGAAGCCATTGTTGAGCATGATCCAGAAGCGCCGCCATGTTCTGTGGGCCAAGGCTCATTTAAAATGGACAGTAGCAAAGTGTCCTGTGGTCAGACGAGTCCAAATTTGACATTCTTGTTGGAAATCATGGGCGCCGTGTCCTCCGGGCTAAAGAGAAGAAAGACCACCCCTTCTGTTATCAGAGTTCAGTTCAAAAGCCAGCATCTCTGATGGTATGGGGATGCATTGGTGCTTATGGTGTGGGACACTTGCATGTTTTAAAAAGCACCATGAATGCTGAAAGGTAAATAAAGGTTTTAGAGCAACATATGCTCCCCCCCCAGAGGACATCTATTCTAGGTAAGGCCTTGTATATTTCAGCAGGACAATGCAAAACCACATACTGCAGCTATTACAACAGCATGGCTTTGTAGTAGAAGAGTCCATGTGCTGAACTGGCCTGCCTGCAGTCCTGATCTTTCACCGATTGAGAACATTTGGCGCATAATTAAACGAAAAGTCTGTCAAAGGAGATCCAAAACTCTCCAGCAGCTGGAAGCCTGTATTAAACAAGAGTGGGATCAAATTCCAATGGCTAAACTCAAGGAACTTGTCTCCTCAATGCCCAGATGCCTACACTCTGTGTCAAAAAGAAGAAGGGATGCTACATCATGGTAAACAGGCCCCTATCCCAACTTTTTTGAGACCTGTAGCAGCCATCAAATTTGAAATGAGCTCATTTTGTGGATAAAACTGCAAAATTTCTCAGTTTCACCATTTGCTATGTTATCTCTGTTCTATTGTGAATAAAATACTGGCTGGTGTGATTTGAAAGTCATATATACACATAAGAACATAGGACAGAGAAAAATAAATGAGCAAATCCTACCATAGACTTAAAGCAAATACATCTGGCCTCTAGAAGCAATATATCCAACACTAATTTCTTGAAAGACACGAAGGGGATAAGGCTGTCTAGCTTCACAGTATCCTGGAAATTATTCCACATACAAGGAGCGAATGCACTAAAAGAGGTACTGCCCAAATTTGTGCTAGTCCTGGGAGCCTCTAACAAAAACCATTCTTGTGATCTGGTATGCTGACCACTGATTTTGATGGATAAGAGCTTAGTGAGATATGAGGGAAGCTTGCCTAGCAAAGCTTTATAAATGAATAAAATACAATGTAGCTTCCTTCTAAAATGAACGGAGAACCACCCCACAGAATTATATAAAGCACAGTGATGGATTCGGAAACCATCATCTGTGATGAAGCGCAATGTGCTATGATAGATTGCATCCAAGGATCTTAAGGTACTAATAGAGGCATGCCTGTAAAGGACATCACCGTAATCAAATATGGGTAATATTGTTGCCTCAACAATCCTCTTCCTATTGTCCAAATAAAAATAGGACCTGTTTCTGTAAAGAAACCCGATTTTCATTCTAAGTTTCTTGGACAGGTTGGACACATGCGTCTTGAAAGAGAGGTCATGATCCAACCAGATACCCAGATATTTGTAAGACTGAACCTGCTCAATTTGAGAACCAGTCACTGAGAAAATGGAGTCATCTGGCATAATTGCATTCTGCGCAGAAATGATCATGAACTTTGTTTTATCAGTATTTAAAACCAGTTTAAGATCAGCTAGAGCGTGCTGTATAATGTTAAAAGCAGATTGTAAATATGTGAGGGCCTGTAAGCATATTTGAGCAGAGGAATAAAGCACTGTGTCGTCAGCATAAAAATGAACCTTGCAATTTGTTACATTACGAGCAATGTCATTTATATAAATTGTGAATAAAATTGGACCAAGAATGGAACCTTGGGGTACACCTTTTGTGACCTTTATAAATTGAGACTGCGCATCCCCTGAAATTATAGCTTGTGTTCTATTTGAAAAGTAGTCCTAGAACCATGAGCATGCTCTGTAACCAAGACCAATGGAGGACAACTTATTTAATAAGATAATATGGTCTACCGTGTCAAATGCTTTTGCTAAATCAATAAATAGGGCCGCACATTTTTGTTTACTATCCACAGCTGTTACTAAATCATTTATAACCAAAGAAGCTGCTGTAATGGTGCTATGTCCAGGCCTGAAACCAGATTGCTGTGACGTCAAAATGTTGTTGGAAGTTAAGAAATTGCAAAGTTGTTGTTTTACAAGAGATTCTAAAATCTTAGCCAGGCATGGCAATTTTGAGATGAGCCGATAGCTGTTTACTGAACTGGGATCACCCCCATTAAATAAAGGAAAAACATGAGCCGCTTTCCATATACTGGGAATAGACCCGGTCGATAATGACAAGTTAAAAATATTAGTTATTGAATGTGCAATCAGTGGGGCTGCAAGACACAAAAGACTCAGGAATAAGTGATCCTCTCAAGTGGAATTATTTACATCCATACATTTTAATTCCAGAAGGACCTCATTCACGTTTAATTCCCTGAAAGAAAACAATACTCTAGGATTTTGAGAATTTGTAAATGCACTTGAGCTAAGGTCAGACATATCTCCTATAGTGGATTGATTATTAAAATCTTCAAAAAGGTTTCAGCAGGTATCAGCAGACTAAAAGGACTGTAGCCACAGTAGTTGCAGAAGCAAAAACTTGGGTTTGGGGGGCCATGGAGAAGGACTTCCAGGCAGGCTCAAAGGGGTTCAGTCAGATGACTCAGGAGGGGGAGGCAGGGCTTTGCCAGGGTGTTTTGAGCAAGGGTGGGGAACTGTTGACCTTAACGGAGGACATTGTTTGTTCATGGAGGGAGCACTTTGAGAAAGTGAATCTGGCAGACACATCCCTCCATTGAGGAAGCAGGGACGGAAGACTCAGGTAGGTCTTTGCTCATTTCCCTTGTGGAAGTCACTGAGGAGGTCAAAAAGCTCCATAATGGCAAGTCACTGGGAGTGGATGAGATTCGCTCTGAGATGCTGAAGGCTTTGGATACTGTTGAGCTATCATGGCTGACACGCCTGTTTAACACTGCGTGGATGTCGAATGCAGTGCCCTTAGACTGTCAGACTGGTGTGGTTGTTCCCATTTTTAAGAAAGGGGACTGGAAGGTGTACTACAACTATAGGGGGTCACACTGCTCAACTTTCCAGGGCATGTTTACGCCTGGGTACTGGAAAGGAGACTTTACCCGATTGTTGAAACCTGGATTCAGGAGGAGCAATGGGGGTTACGTTCAGGCCGTGGAACGCTGGACTAACTTTTTACGTTTGCGCGGACCCGATGGGGTCGTGGGAGTTCACCCATCCAGTCCACATATATTTTTTGGACCTGGAGAAGGCTAATGACTATGTCCCACATGGTATCCTGTGGGGCTTGCTGCGAGAGTTTGGGGCCTCAGCACAGTTAGATGAAGCCATTCTATTCCTGTCCAACCAAAGCCGGAGTTGTGTCTGCATTCTTTGCACAAGTTGGACTTGTTCAGAGTTAGTGTTGGACTCTGCCAAGGGTGCGTCTTGTCACCCATTTTGTTCATAATTTTCATGGACAGGACTTTGACGTGACAGCCGAGGCTTGGGGATGTTCAGGTTGGTGGCCTCAGGGTTGCATCTCTGCTGTTTACAGATGATGTCCTGTTGGCTTCATTGTGCTGTAACAGCCAACATGCACTAGAGCAGTGCGCTGCTAAATGTGAAGAGGTTGGAATGAAGATCAGCACCTCCATATCTGAGGCCATCGCTCTCTGGCAGAAAAAGGTGGAATGAACCCTCTGAGTGGGGGTGAGTTGTTATCCCAAAAGAAGAGTTCAACTATCTTGGGGTTTTGTTCACAAGTGAGGGCAGGGGTGGACCGGAGCAAAAAAATGGCCCGGGAATTCGTAGCTGACCGGCCCACTCTCCAGATGGCAGGGATGGGGAGGTAGTGACCGACCGAAAAAAATTTCACGTTATTTGCAAAAAAAAATATGCATTTTTACATCGTATTGGACCACATTTCCCATAAAACACTGATATTATTAGTTTTTGAGTTTATATAACACCAATGAGCCTACAACAAAATAATTGTTGTGTATATCTGACATACAAACCCAGAGGCTATAAGCATGTGTGATCTTAGCAGATTTTAACAGATCACCAAGTCCCCCCTCCCCCGCAAGTCCCTAAACCAGGTTCAGTAAGAGACACTACCCTAAACAGCGTGTAAAAAGTTAGTACAATGCCGTGATGGTCTTTTTTTCGAAATGTTTCTAAAAGATGAGGCTTTAATGCTTCCAAAACACCTTCAGTGTTGTGAAAGTATTGTCTCGTGAAACACCAACATAAACATAATCCGAGTCATTAAGTTGAGCTTACGTACATGTGAGTGAATTTACTATTCTATAGGCAGGGGCTCGGTAGGTAATGTCTAAAAACAAACAATTCAATTTATATTAAAAATCCTATTTATCCTAAAGATGTCCTGAAATAAATTTAATAGAATGATGCAGTCCTATATTAAAAACATAACACTGTCAACATATAAACTATTGCATTTACATGAAAATACTATTATTATCATCATTATCATCATATTTACATGAATGAATATGGAAAAGAAATGTGACTTTGGGGCCCATATAGAATTTTTTTAACAAGATCATTGTACCATTTTAATTGATTCATACATAACCTTTTTTAAAAACATGACATCTCTTACAGATTTAAAGAGCATAGTGTCATGGATTTGCTCCCGCCGGATGAACATAGCAATACGGCGGGAACTAGGACCATGGGCCTAAAACAAAAAGCAGGACCTAAACGCACAGGCTGATGTAAAAATAGAAAACATTTAATAAGAATGATCACAACAAACACGACAGGGGAGCAGCAGCACCACATTGCAAGGCTAAAATCTCAGAAAGCAGCTGCAACTGCCAGTTGGCAATTGCAGCTCTTAAATACTAGGCCTTTACCTCCACTTCAATGAGCCACACCTCTTGCTCGTGGAGGTGAAGACAGCCAGAGGTGGAGGGACTGCAAGGCAAAACCCTTACACCCCCCCCCAGTGCCAGGAAAAGGCACACAAAACCCGGAAAACTGGAACCCCAAGCACACTGGAACCCCCGGACCCGGCATACTGGAAACCCCAGACCCGGCACACGAACCGGCCCGAAGCCAGGATACAGCCGGTGCCCGAAGCCAGGATACAGCCGGACCCAGAACACACTGGAGCACACCTCCGCCGGACCCCGGAACACACTGGAGCACACCAGCTAGACCCTGGAACACAGTGGAGCACACCTCTGCCGGACCCTGGAACACACTGGAGCACACCTCCGCCAGACCCCAGAACACACTGGAGCATACCTCCGCCGGACCCCGAAACACATGGCACTAGCCGGACCCCGGAACACATGGCACCAGCTGGACCCTGAACGCATGGCACCAGAACACAAGGCGCCGTGGACCCGGAACACTGCTCCCCACTGGCCCCTGCACAAAAAGCACTGCTGCTGCTCCTTTAAAAATCAGCCTGGCTGGGTCCACAACTGGCAGCAGCATTCTGTCATGGGTTTGCTCCCGCCGGATGAATATAGAAATCCGGCGGGAGCTAGGACAATGGGCCTAAAACAAAAAACAGGACCCAAACGCACAGGCTGATATAAAAATAGAAAACATTTAATAAGAATGATTATAACAAACACAACTAGGGAACAGCAGCACCACATTGCAAGGCTAAAATCTCAGAATGCAGCTGCAATTGCCAACTGGCAATTGCAGCTCTTACATACTAGGCCTTCACCTCCACTTCAATGAGCCACACCTGTTGCTCGTTGAAGTGGAGGCAAAGACAGCCGGAGTGGGAGAGACTGCATGGCAAAACCCTTACACATAGAATAGCTCTCTAGCTACAGAACTGCAGTACTCGCTGGTTGCAAGTTTAATGACAGGTGATTCTGAACGTGAAAACGGGGTTTTGGAATTGAAAATTTGGAAAATCTTCATGTATTCCAGGACAAGTTTTATTTGGCACCGTGAAACAACGAATCAATATGCATCTAATAGTAGGCTATTGACAATTGGTCCATCAGTGGGGTTCTTTTGTAAGCTCAAGCAAATTTTAACTGAGCACATACTTGCGATTGCCTATTAATTTAACGTCAGTCTTACCGCCTCCGTGTCCCCCTCCAAATGAAAACTGCTTGCCATGAGGATCACTATGGCCAAACAGCTGGCCAATTTTTTGCATCTGAAAGCCTGAGCCTCCAATGTCTGTTTACTTTATTCTCTAGGCTTTTCCGTCTCTCCATTGCTTTCTGACATTTTCGTCTGACCTCGTAGTCGTTGAAATGCGTTTTTTGACTGTTAATGCAGCGGGGGACGAGTAAGGCCATTAGTCAAACAAATTTCCCAGCAAGGCTGCCTTCTTAAACTTTAGGACGAAAACAACAAAATTAAATAAATTGTATATAGCTTATGCCCATGCATCATTTTTTATTTGCAAGAACACAGTTTTTCGGTCATTCCTATAGCATAAAGCAAATACATAAATAGATACAAAAAACGGGCATGATGCAAGACAACCGGAATAGTGAAGCAGAACCATAAGAAGTGGTATATAAACCATTAGTCTGCACATTACTCATGATGACAGTCCCCGAGTCATAGGGATAAGGTTGCGATTTTAGCGCATGGCCTACCATTTCCTAAACAGTAAAAGGTAAATCTATGCAGGAACAGGTATTCCAATTTCAAAACAGGTCACACAAAAGGAGGGCTACTGGCCAAATCTATGCAGTTTTTTTTTTTTTTTTTTTTTCGATTCCCGAAGTCCGTCCCTGAGCGAGGGTAGGATGGAGCTGGAGATTGATGGGTGGATCGGTTCAGCGCCTGCACGGATGTGGGCATCGCATCAGTCTGTCAGTGCCCATATCCATCTGGGAATGGTTCTTCTGAGGGGTTGGGACTTACATCATGCAAGGTCTACTCACAAAATGAGCTACCACTCCAGAATGACCTAGTAACATGATGTGCTCAAGTGCATTACTTTTCAGAGGCAAAAGAGGATACGCCCAGTCTCAGCTACCTTAGATTTTTTTTTTTTCCGAATAGAGAGCAGTCTCGTCCTTTTGATCAGTGCCATCAGGGGCCCACCAAGTGCTAATTCATTTTCATTTTCTACACTGATATAGTTGAGCAGTTTTAGTCTGATCACCAAACATCTAACAAAAACTCTAAGAA
Organism: Gymnothorax javanicus; assembly: GCA_029692085.1. Lineage (NCBI taxonomy): Eukaryota > Metazoa > Chordata > Actinopteri > Anguilliformes > Muraenidae > Gymnothorax > Gymnothorax javanicus. Next base: position 90,928,969 of record CM056198.1, read on the forward strand.
CAAAAATGGACACTTGTGGATATGTAAGTCAATACACTTCAGATTCCATCTTGACTTGAACAAAGAGACCCAAAACAGAGCAATCTGCTTAGGAGTGGGTACCTAAATATAGATGTGTGACACTATTGAAAACCTCATCAAACCATCATTTTGTAGTTACTTGGAATTATAATAGATAATCTTTAAAATGATAGAAACTTAAAAATAATAAGAATTTCAATAGTGATTTTTTAAATAATGTCTATGGGTAAAATGAATGGGATGTTTTACTTCTGATTCCAGCATGACATAGTCACCTCGCTACTCTATTGATTCCATTATCAGTAACTCACACAAACCTCTGCCCAACTGTAAGCATTGCCAGTTTCACCACTAAAGTTCAAGGCTGCTTCGGCAGGCAACTGGTGTATTAGCCAGCATTGCTAGCCCACAAAATGAACTTTGATAACTAACAAATTTGTCATTCAAAAATCATTAAAGCCAAACAATGCTACCAACAGTTGTGAAAGTCCCTCCGGTACCATGTAGTCTGCAAAAACAACCCCATTTGCAAAAAAAAAAAAAAAAAAAAAAACTGGGACACTGTCTGAAATGTAGATAAAAACAAAATTTGATGAATTGCAAGTCACCAACCTATAATTAATTGAAAATAGTACAAGATAACAAATCTAATGTTGAAACTGAGTAATTTTATTGTCTTTGAAAAATATCTGCTCATTTTCAATTTGATGCCAGCATCAGATTTCAAAAAAGGGTCCGGGGCGGCAAAGGAAAAGTTGTATGATGCTCAAAAAATACACCTAGTGGAACATCTTCAGATTTCTTCTGTTGCATTTAGTTTTAGTTTTGAAACCTTGTCAATGTTGATCAGAAAACTAGTGGTCATACGTTGGCAAACGGTGCTGAAATGTTGAAACTTTAGTTTTGAATGGTCAAATATTTACTCTGAAGCTTTAGCAGATGTGCACTTGCAATGCAAACTGTTTTTCAACAGCCTTTTTTCAGAGATTCACGCCCACAGTTGCGAGCTAGGGAATCTGGCAGGGTTCTCTCGCAGAAAGTTTGTAAATAGCAATTCGAAACTCCGAAACCGACGGTCTGAGAAAAAGCCAAAGCGGGCACTGGGACCATGGGCCCAAAAGCAGAGAGGGAGACCCAAATGCTCAGGCTGGTAAAAAGAACTGAAAAGTTTAATTAATAAGATTAAACAAAACAGAACAGAGTTTAAAACGCGGAGTGCAACACCAAACATTACACCAGGATACAAACAAGAATGCAGAGGCACTGGGGACTGGGAATAGCCAGCCCTTTAAACTCTGCAATCACCTCCACCTTAACGGGTTGCACCTGTTGCCCGTTAAGGTGGAGGTGAAAGAATGCAACAGGGGGAGGGACTGCAAGGCCAAACCCTTACACTGAACAACCATTTTGGTGTATTGCCACCACCTACTGAGTGAAATGCAGAAGTCGATAACAACATGCATGGAAAAGGAGGAGAACGATTTGCGTTTAACTCAGAGGGCTCTAATTTCTTGGAGCAGCGCAGGGTGGCGCAGCGTGGCGTAGCCCACGCAGTGGTAATTTCGTCCGGTGCAGCCCGCGCAGTGGTAATTTTGTGCGGTGCAACACCGTGCGCCGAGATGGGTGTGGCGGCGTAGTAGGGGGAGGTGTCACATATTCATCATGACGCAGTGACAGTTTCGTGGATAAAGGGTCCGCCGCAAGTGCACAGAGAGCTCGCCAGCTCCAACCTGGTTTACTTTCTGTGCAGTGGTAATTTGGCTGACCGGCGCACAGTGTGCACACATCACCGAAACCTCACACGCAGGTTTCCAGAATGTCAGGCACATTTCAATGCAATAAATTATTACAGCAGCCACTATTCAATGTAACTATCTGAATCAGCACATATAGTATCTATATCGATTGTCCTGATGTCAGATCAAAGAGAGAGAGAGAGAGAGAGATGTGCATGTGGGCGCGTGAGTGCGTGTGTAGGCTATGTGGGTATGTTTCCTTACGCTGCTTTCACACCGGACGCGAAATAAATTTTTCACACGACTGAACACATTCGCATTGACTTTGAATGTAATCTGTTGTACAAAAAATTTGTTTTGCATCCAGTGTGCAAGCGGCTTAATACTATTATTGTCACTTAGGTTTTATCATTTTTAGTGGGGGAAAGGAATACAGCCTGATTGCTATGATCTCGTACTGAGTTAAGATCACATATTGAAAATAAATGTGTAACATATCTTGCATTGTTGTCAATGCATGTTAATCCCAAAATTTTAAGCAGCAACAGGATGTAATAATAGGAACACGCTATCCATCGTTTCTCTTCCCAATGATGCAGGCAGAAGAAATAAATGAGCAACCGTCGTATTTCATTCCAACTTCATAAGTTTGAATGATCTGACGTAGCTTCCTTTTGAAATTCCACTCAAGTTCGATAATGGTAATAATTTGCGAATGCCCTAGCTAGCCAGCTAACTCATATTCGTAATGCTTAATATAGACGTAATCGGAGCAGAAAACATGCCTGAAGCAGTAAAGTAAAATGCAAAATTCACCCATCAAGCAGATATAGGACAGAGGCTTCTTTATTCCGATTTTAAAGGTGAGGAGAGGAGCTCATTTGATTGGTGACGATTTGACTCGGCTGTGTTAAACCCACTGACGCTTCTCTCCTCCTCTTTGCCATGCCCCGCAGGAGGGACAGAGGCGGACAGAGGTGACTTGGCGCCGGGCTGCAGTCTAAATTGCAAAATGGCCTGGATACACCCCGTTGGCGCGGTGCTCCCCCCATTCGCCGCGCCTGCGCCTGGTCTACGAATTTAGAGCCCAGAGTCTTATTTATTACCAATTTTAATGTCGTCTGAATGTTTTGTAGCATACCTCATCAAACTGCATCGAGGAGACGGTAAAACTTTTAAATAGCTTTTTTCCCCCCCAGAGCTTAAAGAGAGAAGTAACTTCGCCAGCTAATGAAATTGCTTCCCGATCATCTCTTAGGAGTTAATCAGAACAGTCCAAGCTACAGACATGAAACAATATTCAAGAAAATAGCAAACTTTCCAGCACTATCGGAAACGGCTGCGTTAATCACTCATCTCCGCTAGTCTCCACTCTGCAAAGCGTGTCTTGTACCAGACCTGCCACCATTACATAATTTACAAAATATTAAGACAAGAAAAAGGCTTTTTCTTTAACATGAGCCACTTAGGGTGCAATCATTGCATAGGAATACATTCACATGGGAATGCATCCAATCACTATCCGAACAGGCACATAGCATTGAAATGTAAACAGATGCGAACACAGCTGAGGTTCGATCTAGTGCATTCAATCACTAAAGTCGCATTTAAGACATTGTTATGTATAAGTATTTTGTGTACAGCACTGTGTATCATTTGTAAATGGAGATTTGTTAGACACTATTTAAATACCCATTACGACTGGTCAGTGATTTGTTTATTTTGGTTATCATTTGGCACCCTCTGGTGGTATGTCTGTAGATAAACATGATCTGATGCAATACCACTTGTGTGTGATGAAATAGACTTGTGCTTTCGAGAAGTTTCTGGCTTCTTCTTGCCTGGAGGGGGCCAGATCAACCAGGAATCCTGTAGATCTTTCCAGAATGTTGCTAGTCTATATTAATGCTGTAATTTTGGTCAGTGGGGGCAGAGTTTTTGTCTTGGCAACAGAGTTACACAGTGGCATTAGAGTGTTATTATAAGATTAAACGGTGGATTATTTGTAGAAGTTTTTTTTCATCAGTGAAGAATAAATTTAAGTTGTCATTGCTGGTTTTCTTTGTTGTGATTTTCAAGTCATAACAACATGTTTAACCACAGCCTGAGGGGTCCCAGACTAATTTGCATTTGCAAATTGGTTTGGTGATGCCAGGGTAGTCTCTCCTTCATATCAACCACTTTTGTGTCGGATTGAGCATGCAGCCTATGATAAAAAGTTTTGCTGAATGATTAAGGTGGCATTGATTGCTTCATGTTCTCGTCCATATCATTTGCTGAATCTTTGAACTCTAAATTTATTTATTTGATTCGTCTCAGTTAATTTCCTATGGCAGTGAAATGATCGTGGTGGAAATATGGAAATAAGCCCATCACATGTTGGCTTTGTTAAAACACTACTTGGTATTTATCTAGGTTTGATACTGGTGTTGACATTCTAAAGTCATTTTCATATCATGAAGCAGTGTCAATGAAAATTCTTAACTCTGCAAAATGTTTTAAAACTGCTACTGAAAATCAACTTGAATAGTGCTTGGTGATTGCACAGTGTTGCTTATTGGGGTTTTCAACTATTTTGAGCCCCTGGTAGCTGAAAAAAACTGTGGCCAGTTTTCATTTATACAGAATACCGATTATGACTCTGGACTTCTCACGCTTTTCTTTACTTGGGTTGGAAACAATGCATGTGTTTCATGATCGTTTCAATGACATAAGATCATTTTAAACGTCTTTATGCAATTCCATTGCTTGCAACCCCTTTATGCACAAGGGCTTAAATTCTGAGCGAGAATCTCTTACATATGTGTTTATTGAATAATTGCTGAGGACAACAGAGAAACTTAAATATGCCACTGAACTCGCATCGAATACGTGAGAGTTGACAGGTATGCGTTATTAAGGCAAGACACCACAGGTGAATAGGGTAAAATTTTTAAATAATAGATATCATCATCAAACTTCCTCAGCTGATTACTTGCAATAGTATGAAAAAAATATGTATTACGAGTTTTTGAAATTTTTATGTTTAAATATGCAAATTAGGCAGTATCTCATTAAATATGCGCTAATTTGCATATATTTTAGGAAGATAAATCTAAACATCTGATAAAGCCAGGTGCAAAATTCTTTTTTCATTTTGTTTACATATAAGATGAAAAAACAATTACAGAGGGATTTAAGGATATCTGCTTTTATTACTGAGAAAATCAAAATATGCTGTCCATGGCCTTAAAAAATCAATTTTCGCTATATTTTTGGGAATAAAATGTCTCATAAATCAGGCTAGGGATGATATATTAACAAATCCCTCTGTAAATATCTTCAAACTGCAAAGTTTGGTATACATAGGTACTACAGAGGCGGAGAAGTTTGACTTGGAGTATGACATAAAACTCGTTTTGAGAAAACGGCATTCAAAGATTTACATTGGGGAATTTAATGCATTTCTGTTGGAAACAATTGCTCACAAACAGAATAAATGTTCAGGCCCTTATTAATAGTAATGTGGTATATTTTAAGCTCATGTAAATTGATCATTTAACAACAAGACAGGCATCTAAGGCCTACACCTGTAGTTATTCAACTAATAAACATATTGGCCTACACTGCACAAACTTGCAGACAAAACTCACGTCAAACGCGACATCACTTCTACTCTCACTCTGCAATCGTGTAGATCAGTGGTCTTCAACGTCGTTCCTGGGGACCCACTGTGGATGCTGATTTTTGTTCCAACCACAATTGTTATCACAGGATTTTAACTAGTTGTTAATGTCTTAATTAGTTGTTTTTCATATTTAGCGTTGTTACTTACTGTTTTTAGCCAAATGTTACATAGAAGCATCCATACATGCTATGAAGAATAAAATATCCTTGAAGATTGTGGTTTTATTTCTATACTGCAAGAAATTTCCAAGATTGTAACATTTGAAACTGATCAAATTAGACACTGAGGAACTCCGTAAACCTCAAATTGGGCTGAGGGACACAATTGTTTCAAGTTCTTTCAAAAAACTTCAGGTGAATTACTTAGATTAACACAAAGCTGGTTTGACTCTTTACCATTTGCTTGTCGAATAAATTTGTCACGATGTGCCAATTAGTTTTCACCAAGTAGGAGCCAAGCACATCTTTAATTTGATTAGTTACATTGTTTTCTCTCATTTTATGTTGTTATTTCCAATGCATAGCAATGAGGGTATGGCATTTCTTTATTCTGGGTTATCTTGTGAATTAAGAGGGCAAATAACTACTCTAAACATTAAATACACTTAATTAAGACTAATGAACAGCTCGTTAAAATCCTGCAATTACAACTGTGGTTAGACCAAAAGGCAGCATACACAGTGGGTCCCCAGGAACAACGTTGAAGACCACTGGTGTAGATGAAAAGACGCTTCGTCTGCACTTGTGTCCCTTTTGCAATTACTGCACTCGAGCAATAAACTGCTGCAGAACCCATGATTTTCTGTATCAATGTTTATTGACCCGGCACAGCACAATTAGGAAAAAAGGCTGTCAACTTTCACGCATTCGGCCGTCTAAGTGTCATATTCACGTTCCCGTGCCGTATGTCAGCAACCATTCAACCAGCGCATTTGTAAGAGATTCTCAGGCGGAATTGAAGTACTTGTGCATGGAGGTTTATCAGTTTCACATGCATTTCGGTGGATTTCACCACTAGTAACATGGAAATAATTATGACTCCAGACTTTTCACGCTTTTCTTTACTCAGGGGTTGAAAGGAATGGAATTGCATAAAAACGTTTCAAATGGTCCTATTTGATTTAAACAACTTGAACAATCGTGGAACACATGCATTGCGTTGATTGACTAATTGCTGATCACGGCACGGGAACGCGAACATGCCACCACATCTCAAACAAACAAACATGACGGGCAGGAGGCGGGTGATCACTGTACCTAGTGTAAGTGCATTCGGATTCTCTTATTAGTGCGGTTCTCTCCCTAAGCTGTAAAAGAGTCCCCTTTACACCTTTCCTTCACCTCATGACGTTTTACACAGAGGTTAAAGAAAAGTGGTTCGGAATTAGACGATAGGATGTCATTATTTAACTATTCGGACGCAGCCAAGGTTCCGCGGCAAGCTAAAGACGGAAGTGTCAGAGCGCACCACGTGATGCATCTGAGCGAATCACGCTAGCAGAAACCAGCAGTAGCCAATGAGATTTTGTCACTAGCTTTAAATCCCCCTATGAACTTTCACGATTGGTTACTGACAGAAAGGAAATGCCCTTGTTTGGATTACACAGCATTGTGCAGGAGAATCAGAGCTTTACAACGGTACCGGACATGACAGACTTCAGTGAAGAGGCGAAGTACTGTTCGTTGCGTTGGAATGCTAACTTTTTGGTAAATTCGGAAGAAACTTACTGCCACAAGTAGACAAAATGTAATAAAATAAACGTCTAAATGTATAATTTTAATGTTTTCTTTATAGCAGTTTGAAAGAATACATATTCAAGGAGTAAACTAGCCCAAAATCTCAAATTTGACCACTGCATGAAAAATCCATGTTTTTGCCTGCCGTGTCTCGCCTTAATGAAAACTGGCCACACCTGACAATTTTGAGAGTTTTTGGGTTTCTGTGATGGTAATTTAAATGAATGATTGAAAACAGGTCATGACCAATCGTTAATTTTAAGGGATTGTTTCCCTTATTGCCAGTTCATGAGCTGCCACTGATCACTATCATTGAAGTCCACACCCACTGTCGTCTCAGCCAGTTAATCAACACAATTAACCTGAGCTCTGTCTGTTAACAGTGTGTGGTGAACTATGAGTGGTCCTGCCAAATGTTTTGTTGTTTTTTTCACATCGATATTACCTTGAAAACCCCATCAAAGCAGTATTCAGCACTGCTAAGTTAAGCGCCCAGCGAACCGGATTCTGCTCCTGCCGCGAGTAATTATGGGTAATGTTGGAACGGTGGATTATCAATGAGAATCGCATCTAGTTTCTAATACTTCGCACGGAACATCACTAAGTGCGATCATAGACTGTGTAAAAAGATGGACGCAGCACCCGGGTCTGATAAGTGAAGCCCAAGCGGAAATCTCTGAAAATTGCATTCTATTTAATCGCCAGCAGATGGCGACGTCGGTGGTTGCAGAAAGAAGTTCAAGGCTAATGAAGTCTATGAGAAAATGACCCTACTTTCCCACTTGATTTATTATTTCAATTGTAATTTTCCACATTATTTTATGGTATCTATCGCAAGTTTCATGTCTCCTTCGATATATCATAATGCTCATTTTTGCAAATTATGGTCCCAAATAGAATAGAATAAAGGATAAAGCCAGATATGCTTTATGGGGTGTGGCTATCCTCTGGTCCACGTGAGATACGGTCAGATCCACACGTAGATCCACCCCTCGCTCCTCCCTGGATCGTCAATTCACGCACTCGTCTAACAGAAGTCACATCCGGTTTCAAAATGACAAAATCGTGCTGTTCAAATTTCCAAAATCGAGGCTTCCTAAATGGTATGCTGAAACCAATGGGTGACGTCACAGTTGCTTCATCCATCTTTTTATACAGTCTATGAATGTGATAAACTTCTGCTCAGTCAGATTTAGCTTATAATCGGCTCTGTTGTACAACAAAACATATTTATTCATCTCATTTCCAGAGGAAAATTAACCGAATACTCTTAACTTGCAAGCTAACAAAATTAGCAACAAAACCACCTTGCTTTAAGGTTTTGGAGTTGCATTTAAAAATCATCTGTAAACCTTTTACTGAAGGTGCACAATGGCTATATGCTGTGAACTAGTCAAGCTCATTGCAACAGAATGCACCTCGATTGAGAAAAATCATTAAACTAGTAAACCTTTGGCAGATTTTGCTTCAGTTTTGTCCCAGTTTATGCATAAAGCTTAACAGCGGTAACACTCAAAATTCACAATTTTAACATACACAGTAGCAAAAGTTTTTTTTATTTAGCCACAGTTTCCACATTCACCACGTGCTAACAGCACTGGCATAAGTCTATGGGATTTTACACTGTAGCGCTAGCTTCGCTTTTCGCAAACTTTTCCTGCTCCATACTTTTCAACATATTCTGGTTCTAACAACAATTATGGACATTTCCTTACTCACCGCTGATCACTGTGAACCTCTGCCTCTCACAACAGAGGAGCAGAGTGAAATTTGGTCTTCTAAATGTGTTCAGCTTGCAAAACTTTGAACAAAACAGGTGAAGTTGATGCAGTGTGCTTAGTATCTTGTCTGACTGAGAAAAACGACAGCCTCACGTTTTTCCAGCAAGGAATGCCGGGAGCTCCACCCATTGCCTCAGTTACGCCGCAACAAAGTTACTCCTTTGGCCCATCACGATGTTAAGCAAAATAAAGAGAATAGAAAAAAACTAGATAAGTGATCTTTTCAATGGCACATAATAGTATTAATTTCAAGCATTAATTTTCATTGTTTTTCTAATATGGGCTAGATCGCGCATATTTAGGGTCATTCATGTTTTGTTTCTAGGCTTTTATTGGACACTGGATGCTCTCATTTTAACTGATCTTTGAAAAAAATATTGCCGGTCAGGAAAAGCTGAGTGGTGGTCGGTGGATTCAGAGTGTTGATCGGAGCCAACCAGCACCGACCAGCATCGGCAGAACCCTGTTAAAGAATTTTATTTTATCCTCTTCCACACGGGACTTGCCATTGGAGGGATTAAAGCCCTGCTCTCACCCCGCCTTAAAGCGCTTCTCCGAACCTGTTCTCATTTATGTTTCCTAATTACCACCTAAGTGTTAATTCATTCAGTTGCGAGGATCAATCGAAAGAATTACTGTCCAGTTGCCCTTCGCTTGCGTTATTGTTCATTGCAGTAGCTATCAAGAATGTTCTTATCCACACTAACGATGACATAAAACGCCAATGTCTTTCGAAGTTTCTGAATTCCTGCTCACAAAAGAGTATATATTTTTCTGCGTCAAAGTCTTATCAGCTTGATACGCTTAAGAAAATGTTTCTAAAAAGTCAGTTTTTCCAACTCAGGTCCGTGTGTTTAGTTTGCTAATGTAAAAATAAAATCCTGTCAACAACCAGTACACTACCATTATGCAGCTTAACTTTTAACCTGTTTTGGATTAGGAATCGGATGATTAATTGAATTAATTTACTGAGTTAATAGGCTACCAATAAGCTGTGTTGGCATGAATGATTAAGACAGAAAACTTTGCATCAAAGAGGAAGGCCACAATATGAGGTTGCATGGAAGGCAATTAACTGGAATTTCTGAAAATTCCATCTTGAAGTAGAATGTTATGTAGTAGATGCTGGTGAAGATGGTATTTAGATAAGGTATAGATTTCATTTTGAATTAATTAATTAGATAATTGCTGTTCATACAATCTCATATTGTAGCCTTCCTACAACTTTCCAAGAAGCTGGACTGTAAAGACCTCATCAATGATCTTGCGACCATGAAAGTTTGACGCATGGCATGCATTTTAAGCGATATTAAATGCATGGCATGCATCAAACTTTCACTATGCACTGATAACCAATTTACTAAATTATTCAATTACCAATGCTGCAAAGCACAAAAAATATGACATTGATCATTTGTGTCCCTTTTGAGATATGTGCCTACTATAATGACCCAATATACGCACTTTTCATTCTGAAGACAACTTCCAAGGTCATTAAAACATTTAATACAACCATTGTGACCTTGATATTTTTTTCGGTCTTCAGAGAGTTGACCGACAGTTTGCATACCAAGTCTCAGGGCTCTATCTTAATTAGTTACAGAATAATAAATGCATTAAATCTGGAAAAAAAATTAGTATGATTGGTGTTTTTTGCTTTTTCCAGGCCACAGTACAGATAAACTAAACACACTGAGTAAAGAAAAGTAGCTTAAGCCAAGAGTTCAGTAACTCTTCTGATGAAAAATGAAACATATGGGTCTGTCAGCTCTGAAAATCCATTTCTGAGGCCCTCAAACTCCCTCCAAAATTAAGGTGATTTTGTTAAAATTGACCCCCCCTCCTTAAAATAGGCTAAATTTCAGGAACTAGCAATAATTGAGCTGAAATATTTTACCTCAATACTGCCAATGCATATCTCTTGAAATGTGCAAAGTTTTATCAAAATCAAAATTTTGATGTGGGGGGCTCTGGTTGAGTTGACACGGAATGACCCAATAATAATAATAATAATAATAATAATAAATTTATTAATATAGCTCCTTTCAAGTAATATAGCACAAAGTGCTTCACAAACAGGTAAAAATACATATACATAAAAGCAATAAAACAAAATGGGGAAAAGTAGAGAAATTAAACAGCAAAATAGGAAGAATTAAGATTATAAAACAGACATACACAAAATCACACCAGTACAATAAAAGAATTTAATCAGTAAAAGCAAGCCTATAAAATTGAGTCTTTAAAAGAGATTTAAAAGAGGATAACGACTCAGCATTCCTAATGTTATTTGGGAGGCCATTCCAGAGTCTTGGAGCTTTAACTGAGAAGGCGCGATCAGCCTTTGTTTTTAACTTAGACTCTGGAACAGCCAATAATGCTTGCTTCGAAGACCTCAGTAATCTATTAGGTCTATAAGGATTTAAAAGCTCACTTACATATTATGGCGCCATACCATGGAGTGCTTTGAAGGTAATCAATAAAATTTTCAAATCAATTCTAAAATGTATTGGCAGCCAGTGCATAGATGCTAAAATTGGAGTCATGTGGGCCCTTCGATTTGATCAAGTAAGCAATCGTGCAGCTGAATTTTGAACTACTTGCAATTTGTTTAACGATTTCTTATTCAAACAGGTAAATAAAGAGTTGCAGTAGTTCAATCTTGATGAAATAAAAGCATGAATAATTTTTTCAGTGTCTTCAAAAGACAATACATGTCTAATTTTAGCTATGTTGCGGAGTTGCAAATAGCATGACTGAACAAGCTTCTTAACATGGAGCTCAAATTTGAGTTCAGTATCAAAAATGGCACCAAGATTTCGAGAACAGGGCCTAATATTTGTGCCAAGAGCTCCTAGAAATGATTGGATTTTATCTGACACTAACGTTGGACCAAGTATTATGACTTCTGTTTTATTTGAATTTAACTGCAAAAAATTATTTGCCAACCAATTTTGAATATCAGCTAAACAGTCATGGAACACCGACACATTGCTGAAATCAGTAGGTTTCACTGAAAGATATAACTGTGTGTCATCGGCATAACAGTGAAAAGATATTTTATGCTGATGAATAATCGAACCCAGAGGTAGCATATAAATGGAAAATAATATAGGCTCAAGAATGGATCCTTGATGTAAGCCTGAAGTGAGCAGTGCAGACAATGATACATAATCGCCAAACGTAACCAAAAATTTTCTGTTTGACAGATATGAGTAAAATCATTTCAATACAGTCCCAGAGAGCCAATTTCTCATATCAATCATGATTACATGATCAACTGTACCGAAGGCAGCACTTATATCCAACAGCACCAATTATGAGCAGTCACCAGAGTCAGCATTCATCAAGAGATCATTTGTGACCCTCAGAAGGGCCGTTTCTGTGCTGTGTCGCTGTCTAAAGCCAGACTGAAATTTCTCAAAAATATTATTGTTTTCCACCACTTCTAAAAGTTGCTTTGCTACCACTTTTTCCAAAACTTTCAAAATAAAAGGCACTTTAGATATTGGTCAAAATTACTAAGAATTGCTGGATCAAGATTTGGTTTTTTAAGAAGTACGTTGTAGTTGAGACCGGCAATCTTAAAATAATCAAGGACACAGCCAGTAGAGAGAGAACTGTTCACCACAGAAAGCAGGTCAGCGCCAATAGCCAACATTACATCTTTAAGGTGCCTGATGGGTATAATATCTAAGGGACTGGAGGAGGGTTTCATACAGGCCAGAAATTGGTGTGAAACAACTCAACAAGTTCAAGCGAGAACACAATACATTAAAAGAAGGAACAGGAGTGATACTAGACCTTATAATTGCTATCTTGTCAAAAATTTCAAGAACTTATCACATTCAGCGGAGGATGAAGCCGATGCAACAGAAATTGGAGGGTTCACAAGACGGTCAATTGTTTTAAATAAAAAATCTCTCGTTATGCTGATTAGCGGTTATTAAGTCGGAGCAGAATTTATTTCGAGCATTTTTAATTTCTTGATTAAATAAGTTTAACAGGCCTTTCATGTGCATGTAATGGACAATTTGTTTTGTGGCCTTCAACTTCTGTTCCATCTTTCTGGATTCCCTCTTAAGACTGCGTATTTTATCATTTATCAAAGGTGAATTCTGTTGCACAGGTACAGATCTAATTTTGAAAGGTGCGACAACATTAACGGAAAGGTGAAGGGATTTTGAATGTGGTGATCCAATGAAAGACCTACGTCAGAGGAGTGTAAAATATGCATCAAAATTTTTTTACGACTTTTCTTAAGGTCAGAATTGTTATTTAAAGCTTGCTTTTCATGCCATTCTAAAGTTGGATAAGGAGGCCGCCATTAAAATGGAACAGGCGAGATTCAACCAATGAAATTGCGTTACAGCGATATGTCTTTAAAGGAAGTGACGCAAAGTCACCTTAGCTTTGGCAGTCAGAATTTTGCTGGCCGAAAGGCGAACACGGCCGACTTCGGCTCTCCCCTGCCCGCGGGAACGAGACTGTCTTTTCACCGATTTCCACAGTTGAAATCTGAATTATTGAAAAAATGGCTGCATAACATCAGCAGAACTGGAGTCTTGCCCACAGCAAAATCTGTAATTTGTTCAATTCATTTTCTGGACGAATGTTTTCATGAAGATTGGTTTGTAAAATACATGGGATTAACTCCGAATAGAGCGCAGGTGAGGGGAAGGCACTTGAAGGAAGATGCGGTTCCTACTGAGTTTTTTCATCGACGTGCGGCTAAACCTCGATCAGCAATAGTGGCAAGACTCCAGAAACAAGATTGCAGTCAGCTACTGAGCAAGGCAATACAAATGTTTTTTTTTTTATGATCATTGTTACAGAATTATGCTTTTTGTCAGTAATTATGGCTTGGCCATAAATAATAAATAAATATAAATAATCAAAAACACGGGTGATAGTGATTTTTACAGTACACTGTGCTGAAAGGTTTCACGCAGCGATTGAACAGCTATTAGGACTTCGCAGCACGTGCCATATTTAGTATTCTTTGAGTGTGCTGTGGTGGCAGGGATTATTGAATAAATTAGCACTGTGGCTTTTCTCCATATTCATATCATAAGTTTTCCTCTCTGGAAACAGTACAATATTCAACCTCTACTAATATCGAATGAAATCAGTTCTTTTTTCGGCTTCACTTAATGTTTGGGTACCAAGTGAACCATCCGGTTGTTCAAAAAATGTCAAGTGTACATCCAATCAAGAAAATTTAGAGTTTGATTTCTCCTGCCACTGTACATGGTAATGGTAAATAACTGGTGCAGGCATATTACAGATGACACACCTCACTGCTAGCTAGCTAGCTAATAAACTAATAAAGCCCGAAATACATTTGTGCCCCCGTTTAAAATCGTTCCGGCAAATGAAGAGCCGAAAAAAGTGTAGATTGCATATTGAACTCTTTCCTTTATGTTTACCGATATTCGATGGTGCTGCAAGTTCCCTGCTGGCTTGTCTCTCGTGGCAGTACAGGCATTCTTTCTCCTGAGCCAACCACGTATGTGCACATCGGTTGCAACAGCAGCAGTTGACATTTCCCATTCGACCCTCATCCAATTCCAACTCCTGTTCACTTTCGTGTCTTCACTTGTATCGCTGTCCCCTACGTTGCATTTGGGCTCTAACTGGTATCCCTGCAACCTGGTCACGTCAAAGTCTTTGTCTGAGCTAGACGTATGAGCATCAACGTACTCTTCGCCTCTGACGACAGAGATGATTGTAAGTTGTTTTAAGCGGTGATAGACCTTTGCTACAAGAGAGCGCTTGGGTGACATGACGTCACCGCTTGGGTGACATGCAGCAAATATGGCGGCTTTGGAGAACAACAGTTGGAGCAATATTTATCTGTTTATTACTCGGTTGAAACAAATTGTAAAAAAATTTTGATGCATATTTTACACTCCTCTGACATAGTTCTTTCATTGTATCACCATATTCACAATCTCTTCACGTTTCCTTTAACATAAATTCATTCAAGACAAGGTTTATAAAGTTTTTTTCTAGATTCTAACTTTGGAAGAGTTCATTATTTATAGAACTGCCTTTGATTACCAGGAATTATTGTTACTTTACCATTAAGGTCATTCTAATCTCAGATTGGTGGTAAGGAAATCTTGGTTCTCACAATTGCCCACTAAAGGCGTAGAACTAACTGTTTAGGGTTGAAAAACAAAAGGGGCAAAGAGATTATGAAAAGCAATGGGTGTTGGATGCTGCTGCTGCTGTAGCAGAAAGCAGGAAATATGCACTGAAAGCTGCTATATTAGTCCATCCAGTCCCTTGTTGTCCATGCTTCTTGAGGGAGGTTTTTTACTACGGAGGTTATGAGCCGCTTTAACAAAGATGTTTTGCTGACTTTTTAACATTTTGGACTGCATCTCACAGGCCTGGATTAATGGTCCCTTTGGGAGTCAGCCAAAGGTTACAGGCTGTTAAGAAAATATTCTTGGAAAATAGGTTCATCATTACTGAACCCCATATGGGCCTTACACTGAAACTTGAAAAGATGAACTCCCTGCAAAAAAGGCACTTGAGTGTTCATACCACAGGAAGTTATTAACCTGATGCCCATAAACCATTGTCGATGCCCTGCCTGACCTCCAGCTTTTCTAGAAAGTGATGGACCACTAACCTTCATCAGAGAATATGATATCATTAATTCGCATTAAAACACTCCTCTCTGCTGACTGTCTTTATATCTGAATTGCTGTACATCTGTATTGCTGCATGCTGAAATAGGTGATTTGTATTTTGCAGGGAACCATTTGCAGTAAATGTAAGGATTTCAACATGAAATTAAAATCCACCATTGCTTAACTTCAGCATACAATGTTGATGAAAAACATTTAAAGACAGATGATCTGGATATTCCAAATATTCCAATAATGTCAAACCTTTTTTCTTCTCATTTGTTTAAAATATCATGAGTGCCTGAAACACTTGTAATCTCTGCCCGGAAAAATGTCCACAATTTGTTCTGTAAACATGCAGTGCCTTTGGACTGTGAGGGAAAAAGTTTGAGAATTCTTTACAGTAACTTAATGGGATGGGCACTGGGGAGGGGGGCGGGTTATATTTAATAAAATGCAAAAAAAGTACTGAAGGCCTGTGAGACTGAATGGATAGCAAACTCGAAGATTTGTTGGAGATCACCTTTACATCCTTTGCTGCAGGTCGGAGGAGTATAAAATACACAAAGCTCTGTTGACCAAAGGCACAGTGGAAACAGGACTTTTCAATTAACTGTTAGAAAGAAAAATAATTTGCTGGAGCAATGATTGTAAGTATTTCCTGTACATTGTATATGCAGCCCTCTTAAGACTCAAACTCAATGACTATTGTTTTATTTGAGGGGGATAAAATGGATGGTAGAGACTGATATGAAGAGCTGTGGGACAAACATATATAATTTTGTATGAGACTAAGTGTATCAAATAGTGCATTGCTTCAATTCTGTCTGATACCTACAAGTCTGTAATTTTTATATAATTGCAGGTTAACTAATTCCAGCATGGTGTGCTGTGAAATATAAATTGAGGGTGAAGGTGTTAACTGACTTACAGTACCTTTAAACATTTTAAAACTTGATTTTTATAAATGGTCTTTCATTACAATTTTGTAACAAGTCATACAAAGGTTACAGCGAATACAGAGCATTGACATTCATATGCTAATGGCTCATTATGCTTACAAGAATTACCTCAACCTTCATGCACAACCTATTTGCAGTGCATTACCTCTGTATCAATGAAAGCTCATATAATGTATGAATATGGAATGCAGTGCATTTGAGCAAGTTTCATATAAAGCTCTCGCAAATGATTCACCTGTGTCACAACCCTCGTGTCTCCTTAATTGTCTCCTCCCCTTTCCAGCAACCTGTTTATCTTTTAGAGGTATTGGGTGCATCTCAAAGCATAGGCTGCAGTCTTCGAAGGGTGCATTTTTAGGGATGGTCACTTATTGCCATTCACTAAACTAACATTTAGGGTTAGGAATAAGAAGACATTTACTGTTAGGTTTAGGGCTAGGTGTTAGAGTTAGGGAAACCAGTGTTGACTCGCTTAAACCAAGGCTGTTTAGCAGAGATGAAAAGACATCATGTCAGTTTGGCGGATGGAATTAAGTGACGACCCCTAAAAATGCAGCCTACGAAAGATGCTGCCTACGCTTTGAGATGCACCCAATGTCTCCCTAAAGCCCAGAGTACATCAATAAAACATTCTTCAACAACAGGGAACATTCCAATGTTAGCAGTTGTCTTAGAGTGTTGTTTAACTAACTGCTGTGGCAGATAGATCTCCAAACAATTCCAAACATGGACAGACAGCCATGGCACACCAAACAAACATCTGTGTTTGCCTGTGTTTTGTGGAGAATGTTTGATTGGTGTGCGCTGGGCATATTTGGTTTGGCGTTGTGTGCACCTTTCAAGGGTGTAGTCCATTTGTATGGCCTGTTCCCTAGTCTTCCGATGATGTATATGAGGTTTTTTTTTGTTGCAGCATTGCTGGATTGTCATGCTTTAAGCCCTTCAGTCATCAGTCAGTTTATGTCCTCTAATTTAGAATTATATTACTGTCTTTGGAAATTACTGTTAACCTTCATGAGTAGGAAATACGCAGCTACTCTTTGGAACTTTATTAATAGGAACAAACTCCCAAGCCTTTTGGTCCGTCTCCAGAATTTGGAATGTGTTCCTGTAAACCTGTATTTTCAGTTTTTATATTTGCCCAATTTATTAGGAACACCTCCCAATCGTTCATGTGTCTCCAGTTCCTGTTAAACCCTTCAGACCTGATGTCTGACAGTCCTGCTTCGGCGAGAGTTAACACTAGTGGTTGGATGATTAATTAGAAGCTTAAGCACTCACTTGGGTTGCAAGGATTATTGAGCGCTCCAGCTGGAATCCTGACAGCAAAGCCTAGCCTTGGCTTGGGGAAACCTTGCTGCAATCAAATTAACATCAGCACTAGATCACGCTGGACAGCATATTGCCCGTTTTACACCAAACAAAAGGACTTCAAAATGACTGATGATTCCCAGATGTGATACAAATAAAATTCCTGCCTTATATCGAGTAATTTTGTTCTGCATTTCCCCCATTCACTGTTTTCTTTTAGCAAGTGCCCAGCCACATGGCACAAACTCCACGCCACACCACCACAATTCCATATTGTTGTTCTTCTACATCGCATATGCGTAACAACAATTTCCAGTAAGGGAGCAGCAGGTTTTAGGTCATGCCAAGTGTGCGTCACTCGTGCAACAACAAAATGGACAAAAATGGATCTCATCCAAATCTTGGATGTGGAAATATTTTGGTTTTGCTATGAGTGACAGTATAAAGGCAGTTCGCAAGCTCTGTCAAAAAGAGTATGATTATTTGGTTGAAGCAGTTTTATTCATAATTCTTATTTTTCACAAGTTGCTACAATCTAATGGTAACAACTGTAACATAAAATAACAAGCCGTTTAGCCAAGCTAGGCTCACCATTTTTCTATCACAAATGTGAACCTAACACTTCAGATACTCAAGGATTAGGTTGCATGTAGCGCTTTATCAAGTCTGAACTCGAAAATTCCCAGACTTCCTGCCTCTACAACATGGCCAGGCAAGCTATTCCATACTGTGATCATTGTCTGCAAGAAGAAAATATTTTCTAATATCAGTGCTAAATTCACCCTTGGATAACTTCCATTTGTGACCTTGAGTTCTGTTAACAGAATGTGGCCTAAGTAATCCTGCAAAGTTAACTTTGTTAATCCTTTCAACACATTTAAAGGCCTCAGTCAGATCACCCTGAAGTCTCCATTTCCTAAGACTGAAGAGATTTAAATTCTTCAGCCTCTCCTCATAGCTTGTAGCTTTTATTACTGGAATTTACTTTGTGGCTCTTCTTTGAAACTTTTATAAAGCCTCTATGTCTTCCTTGAGGTGTGGTCCCCAGAACTACGCACAACACTGTAAGTGTCGCCTGACGAATGTATTGTACAAGAAAAGTACATCCTCCCGAGATTTATACTCAGTACTTTTGCCTATATATTCCAGCATACTATTGGCCTTTCTAACCGCTACTGTACAGTGGTTAGAAACAGTAAGGGTTTTGTCTCACTCCCAGTTCATTTTCAAGGAGAGCACATTTTAGTTTTAAACCTCCCATAAAATAATTCCATCAGACATGTAGAATTTGACATTTGGCTATGTTGCATTTTATTTTCCATGTTTCTGCCGACCTCTAAATTCTATCTACTTAAATGATCCTGAATCACTTTGGTAGACTCTATAAACTGTTTGCCAAACCTCCCAGTTTAGTATCATCCGCAAATTTAACTAACTTGCTTTTAAAGTTCCTGTCAAGGTCAGAGGAAGAGCAGGGGTTGAACCATAGATTGTAGAAATATATGGACAAAGCCACCGTGACGCCACTCATTAGTTTCAGAATACCATTTATGCAGCCTCAGTTTAGGCATTTTGACCAGAACCATCTTTTCATTCTGAAACTGGATGTGATTCTTATTGAACGAGTGAGTGGTTTAAGATCTGGGGAGGAGCAAGGGGTGGATTGATGAGGACCTGATGATACACGCCCACCTGACTGCTCCTAGTTCTTGGAATACATCTATGGTCCTGACTAAATCTCACAGCGCATTCTTTGCCGGAATTCTACAAACCCCAATTCCAATGGAGTTGGGACGTGTAAAACGTGAATAAAAACAGATTACAATGATTTGCAAATCCTATTCGACTTATATTCGATTGAGTACACTACAAAGACAAGATATTGAATGTTCAAAGTGATAAACTTTTTTTTTTTTTAAATATTCACTTATTTTGAATTTGATGCCTGCAGCACGTTCCTAAAAACCTGGGACAGGGGCATGTTTACCACTGTGTTACATCACCTTTCCTTTAAACAACACTCAATAAGCATTTTGGAACTGAGGACACTTATTAAAGAAACTTTGCAGGTGGAATTCTTTCCCATTCTTGCTTAATGTACGACTTCAGTTGCTGAACAGTCCGGGGTCTCCGTTGTCGTATTTTGCGCTTCATAATGCGCCACACATTTTCAATGGGAGACAGGTCTGGACTGCAGGCAGGCCAGTCTATTACCTGCACTCTTCTACTACGAAGCCATGCTGTTGTAACACATGCAGAATGTGGCTTGGCATTGTCTTGCTGAAGTAAGCAGGGACGTCCCTGAAAAAGACGTTGCTTGGATGGCAGCATATATTGCTCCAAAGCCTGTATGTGCCTTTCAGCATTAATAGTGCCTTCACAGATGTGCAAGTGACCCATGTCATGGGCACCAACACATCCCCATACCATCACAGATGCTGGCTTTTGAACTTTGCGCTGATAACAATCTGGACGGTCCTTTTCCTCTTTAGCCCGGAGGACATGACGTCCATGATTTCCAAAAACAATTTGAAATATGGACTTGTCAGAGCACAGCACACTTTTCCACTTTGCATCAGTCCATCTCAGATGAGCTCGGGCCCAGAGAGGCCAGCAGCGTTTCTGGGGGTTGTTGATATATAGCTTTCGCTTTCCATAGTAGAGTTTTAAGTTGCACTTATGGATGTAGGGACGAACTGTGTTAACTGACAATGGTTTTCCAAAGTGTTCCTGAGCCCACATGGCACCATGGTAATATGGAAATATAAAGAATAATGTTAGTTTTTAATGCAGTGCCGCCTGAGAGACCGACAGTCACGGGCATTCAATGTTGGTTTTCGGCCTTGCCGCTTACTTGTAGAAATTTCTCTGGATTCTCATAATCTTTTGATGATATTATGGACTGTAGATGATGACATCTCTAAATTCCTTGCAACTGCACTTTGAGAAACATTGTTCTTAAACTGCTGGACTATTTGCTCACGCAGCATCCTTTCAGGGATGCTCCTTTTATACCTAATCATGACACTCACCTGTTTCCAATTAACCTGTTCACCTGTGGTAACCTGTACACCTGTGAAATGTTCCAAACAGCTGTTTTTTGACTATTCCTCAACTTTCCCAGTCCTTTGTTGCCCCTGTCCCAGCTTTTTTGGAATGTGTTGCAGGCATCAAAATGAGTGAATATTTCCCAAAAAAGCAATAAAGTTTTCAATTTGAACATTAAATACTTGTCTTTGTAGTGTACTCAATTAAATATAGAGCAAAAAGGATTGCAAATCGTACTGTTT
Organism: Gymnothorax javanicus; assembly: GCA_029692085.1. Classification (NCBI taxonomy): domain Eukaryota; kingdom Metazoa; phylum Chordata; class Actinopteri; order Anguilliformes; family Muraenidae; genus Gymnothorax; species Gymnothorax javanicus. The sequence continues at coordinate 90,950,114 of CM056198.1, forward strand.
TTTATTCACGTTCTACACAACGTCCCAACTTCATTGGAATTGGGGTTTGTACAAATCAAGGTAAACAGTATAGCTTGCTAAGTTTGGAAGTAATCTTAGTACCTTATTGCATACATGTGAACATTTGGCAAACAAATACAAGAAGAGTCACTTTGTAACGGTTACTGAGTGTTAGTAATAGTGTGTAACCTCAACTGAGGGAATGAGTGAACTGTGTGTCGCCTCACAGCTTGCTAGCTAAATTGAAACATATTCTTGCTAACAGTGAGTTTTAAATTCGTTCTGCAAATCTAAGGTTATGGTACCTTGCTGGCTAACTTAGTGTTGTGACTGTGAAATGCAATGTGGTGTTTGTCAATGTTGTTAATCATCGCTAGCTAACTCAAATTGTTAGCTATAATTTATGAACCATAGTGGAACGATTAAGTTATTTTTACAGTGTTGCTAGCGAATGGCGTCTCGACATGCTGTTCTCAGAATGGGCTGCAGGCCGCAAGCGGAAATTAGCTCATTAAGTTGGCTAACCGAGAAGTTGCGCCACTGAACGTTGTTATTTATAAGCTGAGGTGTATTCTCCAAATTAAATGAAAGAAGTACAGCGTTATGTGAGTGTGTGTTAATAGTAATGTTTTTATCTCCGCCAAACGAAGTTGGCAGGAGGTTATGTGATCGGTGTCGTTTGTTTGTGAGTTTGTGAACAAGATAACTCAAAAAGGAATGAATGGATATCTCTGAAATTTGGTGGGTGGGTCGCAATGAGGTTGTTGCAATCTACGTATGTGGTCATGTGATGCCCAAAGCAAAACATACACAAAGATTGATCGCAGCATAGTGAAAATGGGGAAATCTTGTGCTGCTGTTGGTTGCACCAATAATGATGCCATTCAATCGTCCAGAAAATACGGCAAAATAAATTTCCATCAACTTCCACAAAATAATGAAACCCTTTTGAAAGAATGGTTTGTTAAATTTAGAAGAATTGACCGTGGAAAGCCTTACAAACCAACAAAACATTCAGTTCTTTGCTCAGAGCACTTCGAGAGAAGCTGCTTCACATACCCGAAGTTCACAAGTCAGTCAACGGTTTTGTTGGAATGAAAACTGGTTTTAAAGTGAAGATTTAAAGAAATTAGTGGAAAAGATATATTAAATACAAATATTAACCTGGAGCCCGAACGCCTCCGGTACCGGGGGCAATGAATTTGCATAATAAATACAGCATGTTTCCTAATAGCAACCTTGCCATGCGGCATATCCTCTTAAAGCGAAGAAACTCGGCGAAAAGCTCATGATGACCGTTTTTACCTTAACCAAACACATTTCAAGCACCAAGCAAGTAAATAAGCATCTGGCAAAGCATAGGATAAAATAAAATCAGTGCTCTATCGCTAGCATTTCCACTGAATCTGTGCTATGCATACAAATGATACATCAAATGAAAGAGGACAGTCCATAGAATCTAACGATATAAGCCATGTCATTTTAAATTGACACCACACTAAAAGAACAGCAGGCATACACTTTTCATGTTACAGAGATGAGCAAAATTTTTTCTTACCTTTGATATTTTGTCATAAAAAGCTGTTCGTGGGTAAATCTGCGCTTGCTATTGTTTTAACCAGTCTATCTGAGAGTCCTCTCGCCATTATGCTATGCACTGGAAGACCTCAGCAGTATAATCGCTTAAATGGTTTGTTTTTTGTATTTTCGCTATAATTAACTGCTAAATATTCAACAGTTGTTTTCAAAGCCGTTTTATGACTGAGAATCTTTGCGCCAATACGCTCAAGTTCAAACACAGCGCAGCTATACAAGTGCTAAATCGACCATTGAATGTATTGTCTGTTGAGTTAGTGTCGTGGATAAGGTGGAGCATTTGGACCTGAGCAACCGGGGTTAAATATCTGGTTATACACGCGACCTTTCAGAGCAAGGGAATAATTTTATTTTGCATGAATAATGAATAATTAATCGATGCATTCCCATCCCATCAAAGCCATCTTCCTGGGTTACTTCGGGGATCACGTGACTTACACTATGGTTGTTGCATCCAATGCAACGCCTCCATTACATCAGGGATGGACCCTATTGATTTTGACCGCAATCAGTCAAACAATATGGCCGCCACGGCAGCCATCTTGAAATCGTATGACACGAGATGACTGAACTTTGCTCCCACTCGCCAAGATTTCGACTGCGCTGCCTCGGCGGAGGTTTGCACTCTAGAGCCCCTCTCAGATTGACAGTTCACTCCGTATCAGCACTGCAGCGGCTCCAGAGCAGCACCAGGTTAAAGTTTGATGTGAATTGATTTACGGCAGAGTAATTTACTGCGACGTAGTTTACCCTAGAGTAATTTAAACCACCTCTGGAGGTGGTTTAGCTCCAGGGCAGCACCTGAGAAGCACCGGATTAAGTGCGATATGAATTGCACTCCTGCTCAGCACCGTGTTAAATTTACTCAAGCAGAGTGGAAATGGTCAGCGTTCGTTGAACAGTTTTCTGTTCAAGTGCCAAACGATGGCGCAGGTGTCCAGGAAGTTTGTGTACTGCTGATCAGCATCATTCGCCCTCAGTTTGATTAATGAACGCATCGGTTTTTTTCCCCCCTCGTAAGAAGTTACTATTTATTATTGCATATTTTGAATCACAGCAATAATGGCCAACAAAGACGAACGTGGATGTAACTGGTCGGCAGTATACCAATGCCCATAATGCATCGCGCATGATCACGCTAAGGCAATTTCTGGCCCCTGCCAAGGCTTCGGTTTAGGAAAACGATACCATGACGACTAATAGGGTGGCGAGATTTCGATATGAATGGGTCTCGCCGATTTGATGCGGACATTTTATGACTTTTATACAGTGTTTTCAGGTCGATATGAATGGGTTTAAGCAGGAGTGCCGATCCGCAGCAGCACCGGATTGCGATCGGGTGTGTAGATATTAATGTGGTATAGGAGTGCCTCAGGTTAAGTATTCGAAGGCCACTTATTTCGACTTGTTCATTTCATTGTTGATAACAGGCTTCAAAAACATCAGTTAGAATGATTCTTTCTCTCTTTCAGGAGAACGTGTGGCTGCATGCTTGAAAACATCATGGCATCTACAACCACACAATGCCCCAGAAGTGAGAAATGGTTACTGTTTTATTGCCGTGCAATGTAAAACGGTACTGCAAACTTTATTTTCAACTCAGCCTCAGGAATTATTTACAAATAATTGTGTGGAGGTCTTATAATGACAGCAGTTTCTTTTCGCCTTTTTTCTATAGCCTGCAATATGATTTTTTTTTTTTTTTTTTTTATAAATTTGGCATCTCCAATCCCACCCGAATCTGGAATACCCGATTCGAGAACTATGTACAAGGCTTGCTCGTATGTGACCTCATGTTGCTAACTTGGGAGAGCGAAGGCAGTTCGCGGCTCATCCTCCGAAGCACAGGCCTATCAGCCACTGCTTCCTTACACTCATTGGTCGAAACTTCGCAAGTTCAGAACGAGGGCGGAGGATACCTGAACATGAGCAAGCTTAGAATCTTACTCATGAGCGCCCGGCTGGCCAACAGGAGGCACTTGAGCAATGACTAAAGCAACCATTTTTTTCTGTCCCATCCTGGCAGTCCCTTCCCAATTTGCATTCCTGCAGCACTTTAGCCAATCATGCGCTGCTCTGAAAAAGCTGCCGACCACTGCTGGTTGGTATGACGGGGGCTCGAAGTGAAGTGAGCTGTGCGTCATGGAGATGTATGTAAAACTGTCTGCCATTCATTACAGAGTGTGAATCACATTATGTATTTAAGTAGCTCTAACGTTACATCCTCAGTGATAACCTGGCAAAATTAAACTTGTCCGTCAACGGTAATTGAGTGTCAACAGAACGTTATCCATTTTAGAGCTGGCTTAAATTAGCCTTAAAAATTTGACCAGTCAACGCCCAGTTTTGTTGGCTAGCTAGTCTGGTCTAATATTATAGCTTGACAGTGTTGCACATCTGTATTACTGGATTACTAATTTATAGCGTGTGACATTAATTGATATTGTTAACTTCAGCTCAGTAATCTAGGTAGCTTTAGGCTAGCGTGTTGGATCACGTTAGCTAACTTCAATTTAAAGTTAATACTTGGCCGTATTATGCGTCACCATCACATCAACTTTCACTGTTATGCAGACGACACGCAACTTTACATCTCAACCAGGCCCTCTGTCCCCTTGCCTCCCCAGCCGCTCCTCAGTTGTCTTAATGACATTAAAAACTGAATGACCACTAACCTCCTCCAACTTAACACTAATAAAACTGAAATTATGCTCACTGGTTCAAAAACAACACTGTCCAAAACACCCAGCTTCCTCACAACCGTTGGTGGTTTTCCTGTTCCTCTGTCGACGCAAGTTAAAAGCGTTAGCGTCATTCTTGATAATACAATATCCTTTGAACCCCACATAAAAAACATCTCAGGGACTGCATTTTTCCATCTGCGCAATATCTCCCGACTCCGCCCATCACTCTCCAACATGAGTGCTGAAATATTAATCCATGGCTTTGTCACCTCCAAGCTTGATTATTGCAACGCCCTTCTCACTTGACTTCCCACTAAAGTCACTAACAAACTCCAAATCATCCAAAACTCTGCTGCCCGAATCCTTACCCGCTCTAAGCCTCATGACCATATCTCCTGTCCTTGCTCAACTGCATTGGCTACCGGTCAAACAACGCATTGAATACAAAATCCTCCTCCTCACATATCAGGCCGTGCACACTCTTGCACCCCCCTACATTTCTGACCTTCTTCAGGAATACACCCCAACTCACATTCTCCGTTCCTCTTCAGCTGGTCTTCTAGTCATCCCCACCACACGATAATCTACAATGGGTGATCGAGCTTTTAGCTCTGCAGCACCCAGGCACTGGAATTCTCGACCAACACACATCCAACATGCAGATTCACTAACATCTTTCAAAAAGAACTACTCAAAACCCATCTGTTCACTTTTGCATTTCCTTGACTGTCTGTTCTTATGACACCTATCGATTTTGGTTGCCATGGCCATGGTATTGGCCGAATAATGCGCAAAAAAGTGGAGAAGCGGGCTCTCGGGAGCTACACCCATGTGGTTGCAGGCGACGAGACTGTCTAGTTCAATTCTGTGTTTTGGCCTTTCCCCTGTTGTTACTCTATATTCCTATCAATAAACACCCTCATTGGATTGGACCCTGAATCTGCATCCGTTTCCTTGTCTGGATCGTAACATATTGTTCAGCTTAGAATATGTAGATCACAGAGGATAAGCAATGATATATACTGCTTCTTTTCCTGAATTGTATTTTTCTTGGTGTTGCATCAAATTTTAGCATGAATATATGTATGGGTATGTGCTCTGGGCCAGAATCTCAAGCAGCAGGAAAACATTGAATGGTTTGTTTAGCCTGATAATTAAATGAATGTGTGCTTTAAACAAATATTAAACTTGTAAATAAATTTACAGATAGGGGGAAAAGCATCTTCAAAAAAATCCATCATGTGCAGACTAAGAGCACATCATCATTTCTAAAGAATATTTTCTTTATATTTTTCTCATGTTTGTCCTCAAAGAGTTTTTTGTTTTAAAAAAAGTTTTTATTGCACCTGCCCGGCAAACCCTGCTACGTACTTTTTACTCCTTACTGTGTCCCATCATGGCCACTATTAAGCTCTGTGCCTTCTCATGTAGTCTGAATCCCATAGCGTTGTTTACAGGACCAGGGTTAAGGAAAGCCTCTTTTATTTATTGCCGTCTTGTATGATTTCCATGTGATAGCTTTTGTCTCAACTAGCAACTAACAGTGGCAAGATAAAACGCCACATGCAAATTAAATGAGCTAGTGTGTTTATTTTGATGACAGCAGCTCACCTATGACCCTTTTTGTGATATGTTTTGTTGTACATGGTTCCCTAAAATGGTATTTTGCAGGAAGAAAAACTTTTCTTAGCTCCCTAAGAGATTGAATGACTTCATTTCCTCGTATTGCAGGCTCATTTGAAAGACCACTCTTCGGCGGACAAAGCAACCAGCAGAATACACTGCAAATCCCCAATGATGCTGAAATCCCTATATGAATGAAGCTCTAACTGATTGGAAAATGAATTAAGGATCCTGCGTGTTTTTGTGCGTACTTCTCTTATGACGTACTTCAGAATATAGCTGCATTTTCACCGCTGCATTAAAATCTGCAGCTCATGACAGATAGAAAGCAGCTTGCTAAAATGAACATTATGACATTTTTCTACGGGAAACTTGGCAAATACACTGTAATTATCAGTGGTCTATCTGGGAATTTTCCATAAGGCCGAGCAACATCTATTTGATTGTCGTTAATACTTGCTCCTGCGAGCACTGAAGGTGCAAAGTCCCTCAAGGTGGGGTCTGGGGGCGTGCCCCCAAAGAAAAATTTTGGAAATTTGAAGTGATTTGGTGCGTTTCCGTGACATTTCGCAATGATTTTTTAGCACTCATATCCCTTTTTCAAATATGTATTTTTTGTTTCTGATAAACAAATATCACTCATCTACAGTACCTAGAACTTGATTAAAAAGGGGTGACACTGGTTGATGTTTTCTATGCTTTATTTCAACAGCATATACTGGAAATTTAAAAATAATATAAAATGAAAGCACCGAAGCTGCTGATGCCTCGATGCTTACAGCAGTGACAAGTATGTTCCTTAATGAAGCTATAAAATTCTGTGTGGACATGTCAGAGTGCCCTAGCAGTGCATCTATGCTTGACATAAGCTATGTTTCCATCCACTTGTCAGTTGAATTATCTGAAGTTCGCCAGAAATATTCATGCGAATAAAGGCGGTGAAAATGCATTTCCACCTAACAGCATTAAAGCGAATAAAAACTTGAGCGTAATGATGTCACTTGCTGCTATGCGTTCAAATCGGTGTATCGAATAGATTTCTGACATTTTAAGCTGTTTCCATTCATTTTCGCACTGAATCGCTGATCCTTCGAGTGAACAGAAGTAGTGTGGTAGGCAACAAAATTAACTAGTTAGCAATAATGGATCGCGTCTCCCAACAAATGATGATACACTGCTGTTCATAATTATTGGCACCCTGCTCATTCTTTGCTATTGGTAAAATTCCTGTCCCAGGAACTGAGCCCCTTATATCTGACTCAAAATAAACCAAATTTTATTATGAAAGGCATTTTATTACAGACTAAGGTCTTCCTTGTAATATTAAAACAGAATTTTCCCTGAAAAAACATGTATTTGTATATTTATATACCCCTGTTGAGGTGCAGACACACATTTTCACCATGTCCCCAAGGCAATTTTTCATATTTCAATGAAGATTTTTTTCATTAAAATTATAAATAATTACAAAAGTATCTTAATTATTGTATACATTAAGATAAGATCTTTTATTATTAATATATGTAATTGGCTATGTCATTGTTATTTAGATACTCCAATGAATTTACTGAGTGTCCCTGGAATCGGGTTCCACCCTGTTACTTTGTGATTTTTGGCCCAGTAAATCAAATAAAACTACAATTCCCATGATGCAACATCCAGGAAGTAGATGCCTACTTTTGGCGGGAAAATTGAAGAAGAAATCTGAGGTAAGACTTAACAAGGCTGGCCGTTTTTGGCATGTTTTATAGTGTAAATCCATATATCCTACTCTTGAATTTCCACCATGTTTAGCTAAATTGTAGAGAAAATATTTTTTGAAAAATGTAAAAATATGTTTACTAAATTGTGAAAATATTTTTGAAAAAATGTAAAAATATGTTTGATATACCTGTTGAAGTACTGTTTAAATCTGGATAGCTAGCTAGTCAGTGCTGGAGTGCTAGCTGGTGAAGCCTACATTGGTTGAAAATATTCCACCCTGTTATGTTCCACCCTGTTGCATATATAAACGTAACAGGGTGGAACATACACGTAACAGGGCAGAAAATTGCGTGTGTGTGAAGTGTGTGCGTGCATGCGTGTGCGTATGTGAAGTGTGTGTGAAGTGTGTGCATGTGTGTGTGTGTGTGTGCGCGTGTGTGTGAAGTGTGTGCCTGTGCGTGTGTTTATGTGAAGTGTGCGTGTGCGTGTGTGGGGGAGGGGGGGGGGGTGGCTTTATGATTTTGCTATGCCACACATTAGCCATAATCATAAATTGATCATTGTCTTGTGTAATTGCATCATAAATTAATTAATCATTATGAAGTTGAATATGTATGTAGGATAATATAGAAAACTAATGTTTAACTTAAATTTTGCTTAATTTCTGCCCTTGTCCAAGGAAAGACCTGAGCTGGTATGTTGACAGTCAGGTACTATGCCTGATTGATGAGCCTCAGGCACTGAACAAAAGGTCTGTGCAGTTAGATGCAGAAACATGGAGATATGTTGACAAATCCATATGGGAAGTGTAGACAGATGAGATGGAGAGAGAGGCAGAGATGATGATGATGGAGTGTTGTGAAACAGACATAGACAGAAAATGAAAAAGACAGAGACAGACGGTATGTTCTTAGCCGACTCTTTGATTATAAATAGAATTAAATACTGAATGATATACTGGATGAAATACTCTCTAAATACATTAATTTTTCTGAATACAAATGAAAATAACATGAAATTCTGAATTAATTATTCTAAATAAATGGATGTCAACTACATAGTTATAAATGAAATGAAAATCAAAAACAAATGAAAATCAAAATGAATTACTGATGAAATGCATGAACTAGTCTACAGCAAATATGTTAATCAAAATCAAATGAAAATGTTATGAAATGTTCTGTTAATGAAAATGTTATGAAATGTTATGAAAATTAAAATCAATTGAAAATCAAAATGAATTACTACATGTATGGTACAGTAACCTAAATGTGTTATAAAATGTTGTAACCTTGAGTGGTACTATGGGGACTGGTACTATGGGTGTGTGGTGGTGGTGGTGGTGTTCTTGTTGTTGGGGGGGGGGGCGGGGGGGTAGATTAATGCACTCATTTGTTGATGGTTTTGTATGTGGATTTAATGAAAATGTTCAATAAATACGGTTATTTTTAAAAAAGCTTATGATTATTGGTAATTCCACCCTGTTGCGCTTGTTTCCACCCCGTTACGCAGTTTCTTTTTAAATTCTTAAATAACTATTCAATTTTTTTTGCATGTTCTTATGTTTATTGGCAACCCTGACAGAGATGATCAGCATACATGTGTTTTATTGTAGAAATATCTATTAATGTTGAGCATTTTGGGTAAATTGGGTGTGTACATATACATTTTCTATGCAATTATTCCTGTATAATCATTCAAATTACAAAAAACATATGTTATGAAATAAGGGACACATAAGGTATAAGCATAGGTAAGTATTGTTGAATATTTACATTATTAACATTTTGCAGTGTTAATGTATATGTCCACAACAGGGTGGAACACATTCACAGTCCATGTCTCAACAATCTACCCATATTTACTATCACCTAAGTGCCTGAGCTCTAAAAATACAAAATCCTCAAGGTTTAACATGTCTTTTACATAATAACATGTAAAAACCATCAAAAACTCACTATGATTTTTTCCAAAGCCTCACAGCTTGAAATGTTACCAATAGCGAAGAATGACCCACCCCTGGTTAAGATGTGTTCTTTAGCTTCTAATAAATTCAGTTTTTTTTCTAAATAATATAGGACCACAATGAAAAAAAGAGGAAAATCCAACCTTTAATTCAAGCGCATTTATTCAGTGGGAAAAAAATCCCACATTTAGAAATAATTCTTTTACATCAAATCATGTGTGCCACAATTATTAGCATCCCTGATGTTAATTCTTTGTACAACCCCCTTTTGCCAACAAAACAGCACCTAATCTTCTCCTATAATGTTTCACAAGATGGGAGAATACAGAAAGAGGGATCTTCGACCATTCCTCTTTGCACAATCTCTCTAAATCATCCAGCGACCTGGGTCCTCTCCTCTGCACTCTCCTCTTCAGCTCACTCCACAGGTTTTCAATGGGGTTGAGGTCTGGGGACTGAGATGGCCATGGGAGGAGCTTGATTCTGTGTCTGGTGAACCATTTCTGTGTAGATTTGGCCACATGTTTAGGGTCATTATCTTGCTGAAAGACCCAGTGACGACCCATCTTCAGCTTTCAGGCAGAGGCCACCAGATTTTGATTTAAAATGTCCTGGTATTTCAAAGTGTTCATGATGCCATGCACCCTAACAAGGTTCCCAGGGCCCTTCTGGAAGAGAAACAGGCCCACAGCATCACCGATCCTCCCCCATACTTCACGGTGGGCATGAGGTGCTTTTCTGCATACTCATCTTTTGTGTTCCGCCAGACCCACTTAGAGTGTTTGTTGCCAAAAAGCTCTATCTTGGTCTCATCCGACCAAAGCACACGGTCCCAGTTGAAGTCCCAGTACCGCTTAGCGAACTCCAGACGTTCGCGTTTATGATTGTGAGTGAGAAAAGGTTTTTTCCGTGCATGCCTCCCAAACAGCTTCTTGGCATGTAGATAGCGCCAGATGGTTGTTTTGGAGACTTTGTGACCCCAAGATGCTATCATCTGTTGCAATTCTTTAACAGTGAGCTTTGGAGAACTTTTTATTTCTCTTACCATCCTCCTCACTGTGCGTGGTGGCAAAATAACCTTGCGTCCTCGTCCAGGCTTGTTTACCACTGTTCCAGTTGTTTTAAACTTCTTAATGATTCCTCTGACAGTTGATATGGGCAGGTGCAGGCTAGTGGCTATTTTCTTGTAGCCATTGCCTGACTTGTGAAGGTCGACACACATCTGCCTTACTTGAATGGTGTGTTCCTTTGTCTTTCCCATGTTGAAGAGTGGATAAGAGAAATGGCCTCTGTGTCACGTCATATTTATACCCCGGGGAAACAGGAAGTGATGAATTACTAATTAAATGTTCCTAGATACTCTGATCAACTTTGTAAACTACTGTAGAAATGACAGAAATACTTCAATTACATTTATTTCCTGGGAATTGTTAGGGATGCCAATAATTGTGGAACAGGTGATTTTATGAAAAATAATTATTTCTTAGTCAGGGATTTTTTTTTCCCTTAAAATTCACTTGAGTTGAAGGTTACATTTTTCTACAATTTTCAGTGTGAGAGTATGCTTCTGCAATAAAAATTGAGTTTATTTTAAGCCTTTTAACACATCTTAACCTGGGGTGCCAATAATTATGGAGGGCGCTGTAATTGCACAAGTTGTAATAGTGCTTATGTGCCAGCTATTAGCAACATGCAAACCATTATCAGAAGGCAACAACGGCATTGAAACACCGTCACGATGCAGTCGCAGATTTATTCGGCAAATAACGTTTCCATCAGAAATTATCGCATAAACCTTTTACCGATCAAGAAGAAAATCCGATGAGATCAACCGTATAAACTTAATGTCGGTATCTTGAAAATCAAGTCAAATTTCACCGTTTCCATAAGGCATTTTTTATTCGATATGACTTAATTCGCATAAGAACGTGTGGATGGAAACATGGCTATTCTCAAGTATTTAGCCACCAGTGGCCGGTTGACATAACGAGTTGATAAGCAGCTTCGTAGGACCGCTTAGCGAGACTGCGGTTGTTAGGCTTAGTGAAGCCCAGCAATAACTGAAAGCATTGTTCATTTGCACACTGTTACTGTGTGGGGGGAGAAATCATTTGTGATCTTTTATAAAGTTCATACAGCAGTAAGTTCAAAAATCCACGCAGTGCTGTATTTAACACAGTGCGCAATGTGTGTCTACATGAATCACTGTCGGTATTATGCTCCGTTTGTCAAGTTTTGCCATCAGCAGTAACTATTGCTGATATATAAATCGAACTCACAAGTTGTAAAGCGATCCACAGTGAAGAGCTTTTTCTTCGTTAAAGTCTCGATCACTCGCAGCGGCCATCGTGGTAATCAAATAGTGCTAAAACTCGAAAACAAAGCTCGATCTCAAAAATCTGGCAAATTTAAATCCAAGAGATCATGGTATTTAACCCATAGAGCCATATTCTAGGACTTAATTTCGACCGGCGTAGCGGCTACCCCGGTAACAGACAGAATGAAATGACTGACTGACTGACTGAATAAATCATACGTGCCAATATGTAAATGACTACCCTTTAAACCCTATACGTTGAAGCTAACTACACAAGATTGAGTCCCTTACCACAGATACTTTTGAGAAAGTTTCACCAAACGCAAAGAAGAAACACACTCTATTCACAGAGCCACGTGCTGACACATAAATTATGCGCATGTGCACCAATGTAGCTAAAGTACTACAGTATTATCATTAGTATAGTGGTAGCTTCGTAACCTCCAGTGGTTCACGTCAGCTCTTCAACGGAAAAAATGTTAAGTAATTAGCTATCAACATTTAAACCCCCGTTTTACTTTTTCACGTTGATCGTTGGCATGCATGCTACTGATCTTATCTCCTGTCACTGGTGCACTGTCTCATAAACAAAGTGTGCAATGAATGACTAAACCAAAGAAAAACTTAGGTATATTCTAACTAGCTGCCATTTATTGAAATCAGGTACGCTAATGCGGTTGAAACTATCAGCGAATCTAATAAGCAAATATAAACGTTGTACTCAAACGAACACCAACAACTGCAATTAATTTAAGGTAGCTAAATGAACGACAAATGACATCTGGTTATGCTAGATCGTTAAGAGCTGCTCACGTCATCTACTTTAACACGAATTTAGAAGGTTGTTATCTGACGATCAGCATAAACTAAAGCTGGGTACAGAAAATGACGCTAACAACAAAATTCATTAGGGGTCAGCTAATGCGACAAATTTCCCAAAAATGCAGTCATTTGATAAACTTACCTGCAAGCGTGTTCCAATGAAAATGAATGGAGGTCAGTGCTGGAACTATTCATTGTTTGGAACAATTGCTTTCCCCATGACCCGCATTACTTCCGCATTCCTCGATTCCTATTGGAGTCTATGGAAGTGTCAAATAGTGCTCTGAGTCGAAAACAAAGCTCTCTCAAAAATCTGGCAAATTTAAATCCAAGATATCATGACATTTAACCCATAGAGACATATTCTAGGACTTGATTTTGACCGGCGTAGCGGCTATCCCGGTAACAGACAGAATGAATGACAGACACACAAACGAACTACCGTATGCCCCGCTTGTGCGCATGCGCACCGAGGCATAACTACCATATGCCCCGCTTGCGCGCATACGCACCGAGGCATAACGATGGGAACCCAGCATCAGAACTCGGACCCAGAATCTGACTTGCTTCCAAATCACTGGAGGACACTGTTTAGTTATGATTATATCAGTATTTCAAAGAGCAAATACTGACTGAACTGAGCAAATGTGTTTTAAACACATATGGCTAGACAATTTATGGTGAATAGTCTGCTATTGTTAAGGAAGTAGACAGGTGGACACCAGGCGCAGGATCAAGAAGTGTTAATTACAACACACAGACACTCGGAGGAAATAGGCGCACAGGCCAGAAACAAAACACCTTGCACATGCACTGAACAACAGGAGAAACTAAGGTACACTGCCCAAGGCAGGGGGGAACAGAAGCACTCACTCAAGGAGTGGCTAGACTAAGGAAACAAAAACTAGAACTAACTAAACTGACGGGAACACTGGGAGACTTAGACAAAGGGCAGACAAGACGAGGGCACACGAGGCTGGGGAAAACTCAGGATGCAAAACAACAGTTGCAAAACAAAGTCCCGTCTGATGGTCTCTTCCATCTTCCCTGCTTAAATACACATGGGAGGAGGCGGGGATACGGAAGGCAATCTCCGATGGAAACAGAAACACCTGGGATTAAGCAAATTACACGAGAACTAATTTTACAATCATGACTCAAGACAATCACGCAAGCTAGACAGTTTAGATTGAGGTAACTTAAAATTGACGAGTACAAGCACCTCAAGAACAGCAAAGGAAAGCATAGCTTTAAACGCAGTTAATTAGGGAAAGCTTAGGAAGGAATTTACAAAAGCTAGAAACACTCGCACTCACTAATGAGTTAATTAGGTTAGTACTATGTGACACTATATACACACCCTTAAATAAGTGCAGGTTAGTATGGGTTAGTAATGGCCCTATCAGAGAATGCATTCACTCAGAGTTTTGCAAGACCCAGAATTAAGCACAGGTGGAAGCAATGAATGAAATACCAAAGCCGAAACGGAAAGAGGAAATGTGATTGGACCACGAGACTCAGGCATACTGAAGGCTGTCACACGACACCACAGGAGTCAGGGCAAGAGGGAATAAATGGTCAGACCGCAGGAATGGAGCTGAAAAACAAATCAAGAGGCATGGGGGGAAACGCACAAGCACAAACGAGCACACGAGGCAGAATCATAACAGCTATTTTGCTAATCATTACATGTTATTTGAAAAACAGCACCTGCCCTGAAGTAAACATAACAAAACATAAAATAACATGAGAGGTGAGAACAGGCCGTTCAGCCCAACTAGGCTCATCATTTTCTTATCACTATAGTGACTCTGACACTTCGGATACCCCGTACTCGATGACTAAATGGTATCTAGCGCTAAATCATGCCTGCTCTCGAAAATTCCCAAGGTTTCTGCCTCAGCAATATCATCAGGCAAGCTATTCCACACTGAGATTTCTCTCTGCATGAAAAAGTATTTCCTCATATCAGTGCCAAATTTACTCTTGACCAACTTCCATTTATGACCCGGAGTTCTACAAACAAAACTTGGCCTAAGTAATCGCACATAATTAACTTTGTTAATCCCTTTAACATATTTAATGACCTCAGCCAGATCACTCCTAACTCTCCTTTTCCTAAGACTGAAGAGATTAAGGATCTTCAGACTCTTTTCATAGCTTTCACCTTTTATACCCGGAATTAACTTACTGGCTCTGAACTTTTTCTAGAGCCTCTATATCTTTCTTAAAGTATGGTCTCCAGAGCTATACACAGTACTCTAGATGCGGTCGAACGAATGAGTTGTACAAGAGAAGTATAACCTACTTGGATTTATACTCAATACTTCTGGCTATATATCCTAGCATCCTGTTGGCCTCTTAACTGCTATGGCACAATGGCAAGAACCTGCAAGGGTTTGGTCAGCAATCACTCCCAGATCTTTTTCATGTGGAGCACAAGGCTCAAAATAAGCGGTATCACATCGCAATTTGCGATACAAAATTCACAGTTTGCGATGGGAATGACATGAGCCATGAGCAAATTGCGATACGTGTGTTTTTTCACTGTGCTAGGTTCTGCGGGCCGCGGTCTACGGTTCATCGTGTTCTCTATTGCCGTGAGACGAGTCAGGTTCACCTGAGTGACTCGAGCTGACTCGGCTCGTGCATCCATCATTTGCAGTTCATTCTCTACTAAGTGGTGAGCCCCCCCTTGCATGGTGAGAATCAACCTCGGACTCAGGTTTCTTTCAGTATACACCAGCCATCACATGCGCTTCTATTGATTTGTGTGCTGCCAGCGAGGTAAGCTGTTGTCAAGCAGAATCAGTCATGACGTCGTCGGGAATTAAACTTCAAACTGTTCGTAGGTGGATTGCAGAATTGGATCCAAAAAAGAAGTGGCTGGCGTATGAATTGACTGGCACAACACTGTTCGTTCCTTGTATTGCAAGCTGTGCCAGTGAGCTGACAATTTGTGCTGCCTTGTCAAAACAAATGCTTCCGTATTGCAAAGCGATCGTAAAGTCTTTGTTTTCGCCGTAATATTACAATATGAATTACTGTACAGTCATAACTTTGTCATTTGTTATCTTACCATAACATAAGCTGATGTTTTAATGAGTTGGATAAGTTTGTTTAAAGACATATGCCGCGTGCCATTATCATCCAATCTCTGCGTTTTCAGGAAAACCCAGCGTGTACATGCAAATATACGCTAAAAGGTAGAACGGCGCATCGAAAAAAGATGTATATTTATATTTGAAGATACTTGAGATGTGAACGAAGAAATAGACCTCAAGATTTTAGATTTGCGCAAGCACAGAACTGCGAGGTAGCATATTTTGATAGGTAACAAAAATGGACAGAACACCTGAAACATAAGTCTGAGCTAACTGTGCTGCGGAATCACAACAAAAACTGGGTGTTTGGCGACGTTACTGGCAGTGCACTGAAAGTGGCCCATTCTAGCTGAATATAATGGTGCATATTTCAAGCCAAAAGTCAGGTCAGTGACTGAGTGGTATGGTCACTAACTTTGGAGAATGTAGATTTTTTAATTCAGTATTAAACTAAGCCAAAGCAATATGAGCTGTAAGGCAATGTTGGTACATTCAGGCTGCTACTGTTTCATGTAGATTCCTAGTTCTCAAGTCCAAGGAGATGAAGACTAAGTCAAGTGTGTAATCTAGTTTCCCATCTTTCATCAGGGTTCAGATGGGTCAAGGGAGATCTTTGTTATTTTGTACTGCTTTGGTAAATAAACCACCTCAATTTTAAAGTTAAAAATAGTCTTTATTCTTTAAAACAAAGTCCTTAATTGGTGTGACAAAAACTGCAACACATAGCACCAAAACTGCTAATCAAATCAAGACCTTGATTAGCAATTTGCTACGCAAGCAAAAAAAAAATATTTTGAGCCTTGGAGCATATTCCAGTTTTAAACCTCCCATGAAGTAATCATGTCTGATGTTTTTATTACCTACATGTAAAACTTTGCATTTAGCTACATTACATTTCATTTGCCACATTTCCGCCCAATTCTGAATTCTAATGGGAGCGTAAATGAAAGTTCAGTCACGAGACGTAGGATTCTCAAGCAATTGCACTTACCCAATCGGCGCCTTCGGTCTTCTTTATATGTATACTTATGACATGTTCCTGTCTGCTGTTGCTGAGATTCTGCATCGCCCACCACCACCAACTTCTGACCCCGGCCTCTTCACCGTTTACTTCATCCATAGGACCCTTCTGTCCAATGGCGGATGGCTTTGCCCCTGCCTGCAACCCAGGCAGATCAGCGCCCCACCCACCTTGAGGGTCCTCGAGGACGGAGTCATCGCCAAATACTGAATTTATTTCATGTCATTGCATTGTTAATAAATCTCCTTTTCTTAAGTCGAAGTCTTCATGATTGAATCTAAATCATCCTGAATCACTTTAGTGGACTCTAAACTGTTTGCCAAACCTTCCAATTTAATATCATATGCAAATTGAACTAATTTGCTTACAATATTCCTATCAAGGTCATTAATGTAGATGAAGGAGAGCAGGGGTCCCAACACTGATTCCTGAGGGACTCCACTTCCCACAGCGCCTAGCTCAGATGAGATCCACTGACAATAACTCTTTGTGTTCTGTCCTGTAACCAGTTATGAATCCACTCCAGAATACCTCCTGTAATTCCATTGGACCTCATTTTAAAAATTTGTCTCTCATGCGGTATTGTATCAAATGCTTTCTGAAAATCCGAGTATATGGTGTCATAAGCCCTGCTCTGATCTTAAGTCTTGGTGGCCTCTTCAAAGAGTTCCAAAAGGTTTGTCAGGTATGACCTTCCCTTAGGGAAACCATGTTGGCTATCCTTTAAGATATTATTACGTTCAAGAAATAATTCCAGCTCGTGTTATGATCTGTGTTCTGCCTGTTCTTGTTTTATGTTTATTTCTACTTGGTTTGTTTAGTTTATGCATTCAGTATCATCTGCCAGTTTATGCACATAGTTTTCCCCTGTGATGTCTTGCATTTCTATGTTCTGTGCCAGTGCACGCCCCCTGTCTGCGAGCTGTCACATTTCGGGTGATTTCAGAAGTTTCCAGTGTTTCACAAGTTCCTTCATGCCTTGTTTCCTTCCTTCAGCCCTAATTACTAATTAAGTACTAATCACACTAACACTGTATGTTTTGTCTAGTTTACCTACTAACCCTTACTAATATACTAATCCTGTAAATAACTAACATACTAACTTGCACATTTGGGTAATTTTAATTCTGCAGACTACAAACCTTAGCAATCGATTCTCTCCATTTTCCACACTAATCTGTAACTCCGCCCTCTTTGCTGTGTCATTGCTTTGCCTTTGTTTCTGCAGATACTTGCAACTATCTCTTATACTAATCTGTTTCTTCCATCTCCCTCCACTGAGGCACTCCTTGAGTGCAGTGGCGATTCTTGAGTGTGCTGGGGCCCAAAGCAAAAATTCCCAAGGGGCCCCTCTGACAAGCGTTAAACATATTTATAAATAATCTGAACCCCCTCTGACAAGCAGGGCTGTAGTGGTAAAATCAGAGGTGGGTAAACTATGAATTCTGTGATCAGATGGACCATGATGCAGTAAGGCAGACCGCGCGGCAGCCGTGTGGCGTAGGCCTAGATTTTGTACCATACTGGACCGATGTCATCAGTGTCAAAATTGTTGGTTATGGTTATGATGATATTGTGGTTATTGTTGAATGTTCATTTTGTGAAAAGAAATGGGATACTACCTGCAGTCTGTTACCCAATGTTTTTATCCTATGCACATGTGTGACCATTAGACTGTACCAAGGACATCACTGAGGGCTGTCTCATGCCTTCACACAGTCACCATATCCAATTCCATTATTAAAAGTAATGTTGAAGAAGATTCCAGAATTAATATATCTATTGTAGTTTAAGTGTTTATTTAATCAAAATAAAACAGCACAAAACATATCAGCAAGCCTACAAAAAAGAAAAAGATCAACCAACTGTGTCCTCATACAGAAAACAAAAAGGTCAGAGCAGGGTCTGTTTAGAAAAACAAAACAAATGGTACCTCTTTAGGAACCACATATGTAATTGCATTACAGAAAAATGCTTAACTGTTGGCCTAATGATGAATACTGAGTCCCACAATGTCCACTACACTGTAACTCAAAGCAATGCCTAGAGGGCAATCTACCCCTTCCTAAAAGACCTACAAAAGCATGTCTGAATGTCTAATCAAGTGCTACAGTCCAGGTCCACGGTCACACACGTTTCTGCTATTAAAGAAACTCCCCTTCGCCCGCGAGAAAAATAAGCTTTGTTTGTGAGGTATCGTTCTGGAACCAAATGCGAGACCAGGAAGTTTCAGCAAAAATGAGTTTTATTGAAGTTGGGGGTTTAACCCCCACAAGGCAGAAGGCAAAGATACAGAGTCCACAATCCAAAGTCGGAATCCCAGGGACGTAATCCAAACTGTACACAGGGCAGCAAACACAAAACTCAGAGTCGGGCAAAACAGGTTCGGTACACAGGCATGGGTATGTCAGAGAATCCAAAGCCAAAGTCCAGTAGACGTAATCTGAACCGTTAACAGGGCAGCAGAGACTAAACTCAGGGTCAGGCAAAACAGGTACGGTACACGGGCAGAGAAGTATCAGACAAAAAGCCAAAATCAGAATCGGGGACGTTCCAGTCAGAAGTATAACACTATGAATACAAGGCATCAACGATCGCAGCACAAGCAAACCAGGGAAAACGTTCTGACAAGAGCTGTGAGTGAAATGACTGCTTAAATATACGTAGGAGAAGTCACATTCTATGATAGGGAACAGGTGAGCTGGATCAGACTAATTAACAGAGGAATGAACATGAGGAAGTTCCTGACTACATGAAATTGGCAAAAGCCAAAACGCGGACAGGGATCACAAAACAGCCTATAGACAGACATACGGCTCCGGTTAGGGAGTTCTAACGTGCACAGATAATGTGAGGCAGAGCAGAGTTAAACAAGTGCAGAGGATCCGCTGAAGCGCAGCAAAGTAGATTGAGTAAAGACAAGGGGCGGAGACTAGAATAGGGCGAGTGCTGAGAGCTCGTTAGTCAATTAGTAAAGTGCAGCTATGTAATCCCTAGTGCTCATTAGTAAGTTAGTACTATATACAATGTTAGTCAGAGTTGGTAGATTTAACTAAAATAACAAACTGTTAGTATTGTTAGTAATGACAGAACAGCAAGGCGAAGGAATGTTTGGAAACCCAGAAACCATGAAATCACCTGAAACTGTAGCACTCAAGACTGGGGCAATGAGCTGTCACATGACATAAGACCAGACAGGGGAGACAAAGTGCAATGCATGGCAAGATACAAAACAATGACTGGAATCTAACAGAGGGAATGAACTATGGCAGAAGACAGGCAAAACAGAAACAAAAACATGGCATGGAATCAGAGTCTTAAGCAAAACATGGTCAGACAAGGCAGAATCATAACAGCGCTGTACAGCAACGCATTAAACATAACTCGCTACTCGCTAGCAAACAGCTGTGTACAATAGTGGTAACGTTATCGTCACTGACTGTATGCGTCATCTTATGTGAACCAAAACAACCGTTAAAAAATCGTGAAGTATTGTTCTTTGGACTCATTTTGTAATCGAGGCCTTGTGTTTGCATTTGTAGGAGGTGAGATGCTGTAGGGACGCTTCAGAAATCGCCTAATATCCATTTCAGCACAACCTAACTTCTACAGACTTCTGTATCGAGCCCCACTGGTCAATAGGGACAGCCTGCCGCTTTCTGATAGCCGCCACAGGCAGTGATTGGTCACACAGACACGTACCATAATGCAGCGCAAAATGATAAAGACAAATTGCTTGTGTAGGTACAACACATGAAATGTTTATAATTTTAAAATGACACCAAATTTATTTAGGAATACGTAAAAGGCATGTAAACGAAAACGTGGATAAACTAATTTACAGGTGCGTAGACGACACTCAGAGGTTCGTAAACGCTATTTGGAGGTGCATAAACGCTATTTCCAAAATTCCAGAGGTGCCTAAACGTTGTTTACGTGCGTTTAGCCTCCACTACAGCCCTGCTGACAAGCGTTAAAAATATTTATAAATAATCTGAAACCAACAAAAGAGGTCAGAAACTGAAACTTCAAAAAAAAATTAATATTATTACTACATAACTTGAAAATTGTGCTCTTATGAAAAACAGGACATTTAGGACATTATTGTGGCGTAAAGTTTGTCAGCCCTTGGGGGCCCCCTAGTGGCCTGGGGCCCCAAGCAGCTGCCTGCCTTGCCTGTTGACAAGCGGCGCCTCTGCTTGAATGGAGCTGTTGTTGTTTAAGGATGTCCCCTGAAAACTATTCTTGGTCACTGTTTCCCATTATGTATTGCAGAGGTCGCGTTAACCGAATATTTTCTGTCATTGACGGATTTTTTTTTAACAATGACGGAACATTTTGAAGGTCGTCCGTCATTTTGGCAGAATGTAATTGACCCCTCCACCCAATTGGTGGTGGATGTCATATTGTCTGGAGCATTGTCTTTGATCTGTATGACAGAGATGCCAAGCCTCACGCATTCGGCGTAGGTCTCATGCATTTTTTAGGCTTTTTCACCGTAGTCCGTAATTATTCAATGAATGCTTATTAATGAGATTCTCTCGCGGAATTAAAATCCTTGTGCATTGAAGTTTCAGTTTCACTTGCGTGAAGGTGGACCTCACCATGGAAAGCGATTATGACTCCGGACTTCTCGTGCTTCCCTTTACTCAGGGATTGGAAACAATGCATGTGATTCATGATCGTTTAAATTGTTTAAATGAAATAAGACCATTTGAAACGTCTTTATACAATTCCATTGCTTTCAATCCTTCAGTAAAGACAAGCGTGAGAATTCCCAATAATCAATTTCCGTGTCACTAGTGGGGAAATTCACCGTAATGCATGTGAAACTGATTAACTTAATGCGCAATGACTTGAATTCCGTGAGTGAATTTCTTCAGTTCGCGTTGATTGAATAATTGCTGACTACGGCAGAGGAACGTGAATGCCACAAAGAGGCGAGAGACTCAAGCCGAATGCGTCAGACTTGGCATCTCTGGTATGATCCTGTATTCCTCATATTTTTGTAATATGATCATTTGCTCTTCATTTGTAAAATATGCTGCTTTGCTGCCGGTAGACGATTGGTCATATGCTACAAACGCCGTCTCTGTTAAGTGAACACACATATATCTAAGTCGGGAAAGCCCCGGTTGATATAACGAGTTGATAAGCAGCTTCGTAGGACCGCTTAGCGAGACTGCGGTTGTTAGGCTTAGTGAAGCCCAGCAATAACTGAAAGCATTGTTCATTTGTGCACTGTTACTGTGTGTGGGGGGAGAAATCATTTGTGATGTTCATACAGCAGTGAGTTCGAAAATCCACGCAGTGCTGTATTTAACACAGTGCGCAATGTCTGTCTACATGAATCACTGTCGGCATCAGCTAATGCGTACTCAATAAATTATTCTGTTTATTTTATTAAAAAAATAAACAATTATCATTTTAAAAAATAAAATTAGAATGACGGATAATAATTGATTTTATGCCCCTGTCTGTCACAATGACAGACAATCAGAAAGTGTAACGCGACCTCTGATGTATTGTTTAATTACCTCATGTTTTCCCTGCTCAGTTAATGTTTAGATTATTCCTCACACCTGTTGCCCCGCCTAGCTTGTTACCTCCCTTGTGTATATATGGGTGTGGCTCACGAAAACTACCCCAGCCAGGTTGTGACTTTGAAAAATTTTTTTTTTCTTAGCTGGATCTTGCAAATAAGTATTTAGAAAGTACAAGTGTTATGGGTTTATGTGCAAAAAACCGTGTGATCAAACGAGCAATAGTTTTTCTGGAGCATGTCCTTGAAGAAGGCCCTCTCAGAAGTCAAATTTGGCCATGTCATTTACGTTATCGGCTAGCTTACCTGTCTTTAATGAAGCTCAATGTACAGTTAATCAATTCCTAGCCACCTTTTTTATACTAACCTGACGTTCCAACAATGAAATTGACATACAGAGAAGCTGCCTGCACCTCATTTTAGTAATGTGTCACCTGTTTGAAGTTTGGCCTGAAAATGTGCATGTTAGTTCTGCTGCATAACTTGAAAAACTGGACTGTTCCATTACTTCTAGTTCTGTGCACATGCCTGCCTATTCATTTTTAGCTATTTTACATTAAAGTGTAGGTCTTTGTGATTAATCACATGTGTCCTTAAATGTTTACTACTAAATGCCTTGGCGCACGAGGTTGATTTGTGAATGGTACCAAACAATAACGTAAATGACATGATCATGAGTCTCAACTATGTGTTCTGAAAATACCTTTATATCATGTTATAGAGCTGTTATATGCAATCAAACCTCATTGTAGTATTATATATCCATAAATCTTTGGTTAGGTACCCCAAATGCCATCCCCTGGTGCAGTTCACCTGCACTCATACTGACTTTGACAAGTAAATGAACACAAAACGTCTGAAATTTGCATCAAAACAATCCCTCAAGTCTTTATTTGCCCACTTTACCCCCCCAAATCAATCATAATACTTTGCTAAAAAAAGTTACATTAGTTTTGCAGCCTACAGAAGGCATCACTGCACTAGAAAGCAGGGCAAATAACGTAAATGACATGGATAACATAAATAATGGATAACATAAATGACACTCTTTATGAAAATCTTCAGAAAATCACTACAGCACCCCGGTTTGGAGCTAAAAATGGCATTCTTTACATTAAACTGATTAAATATAGTTAGAAGAACCACCTGGACATTAAAACCATTATGACAAATGACATGGACGGTATCTGATGTCATAAAAAAATCACAATAATCACAGAAATGCCAAGTCTCACGCACTCTGCGTGAGTTTCTGGCCTCTTAGTGGCATTCCTGTTCCTGTGCCATAGTCAGCAATTATTCAGTCAAAGCGCACTGAAGAAATTCACTCGCGGAATTTCAGTCATTGTGCATTAAGTTAATCAGTTTCACGTGCATTACGGTGGTTTTCCCCACTAGTGACACGGAAATCGATTATGACTCGGGAATTCTCACGCTTGTCTTTACTGAGGGATTGAAAGCAATGGAATTGCATAAAGATGTTTCAAATGGTCTTACTTCATTAAAACAATTTAAACAATCGTGAAACATGCATTGTTTCCAATCCCCGAGTAAAGAGAAGCGCGAGAAGTCCGGAGTCATAATCGCTTTCCATGTTATTTGTGGTGAGGTCCACCTTTACGCAAGTGAAACTGAAACTTCACTGCACAAGGATTTTAATTCGGCGTGAGAATCTCATTAATAAGCGTTCATTGAATAATTGTGTACTACGGTGAATAATCCTAAAAATGCGTGAGACCTACGCCGAATGCGTGAGACTTGGCATCTCTGTAATCATATAAGATGTCATTTACGTTATCCCGATATGCATACTTTGTTTTCAATCTCCTCGTACTAAACTCACTCCAAACACCACAAATAAGCAGTAAATATGAAGATAACACTTATATAATCTGATTCAATGCAAGAACATAGATGGCAAGTCATTTCAGAGACCTGCAAGCATTGAAAACTGGGCATTCGAAATTACAAACAAAAATGTCATTTACGTAATACCGAAATCGATCCTGGGTACATAATCTAAAGCCAAAACAACACTAAAATACTTCTGAACAGAATTTAGACATCCTTATCGATGATATCATGTAAAGAATTTACATTCAAACAACTTTCCCGACACGTTTTCTCATGAAAGTTTGTCATTTACAACGTGGACGGTCATTTACGTTATCAAGTCAACAGCGTTGCATTCGGCGCAATGTTTCGAAACTCAGACATATTAACAAAACTTTCTTTCGGTGTACCCATCGAAAAACATCATAGCGAGTTCGGATCTTTGGCATGGTGAATCTCTGACATGTTTTACACTAACACACAGTCATTTACAGCAATCAGAGTGTACAAATGGCAAAAACTTCCTTTTTTTTATCAATGTAGCTCATGTCCTCCGACCCAAAACAGCGTGGGGACGCTTCTGACCAGAAGAGGAAGGTCCGCGGAAAAGGCAAAATACAGCGCGATAAGATTCAGAGGGGTTACAACGGTGTTTGGGCTGAAATCCTCCCATGTTGCTTTGGATAACGTAAATGTCAGATTACGTAAATGACATAAATTTAATATTTTGGGCTATGGAGACGCCATTATACATGTCAACGTGAATCATAGTTATGTTTCGTCATGTTTTGGACCCACTGGATGGGTTTAAAAGGCTGGAAGTACCAAGGAACAAGCAGGTTCGGCACCACGTCGATAACTCAAGTGACATTCTTAAACCGTACGCCGTCAAAGTCATGATACGATCAGTTACCACCTCGAACCCAGTACCTATAGGGTTACTTTTGCTTTATTTCCTTAATAACTGCTAACTTAGCTATAATATTGAGTATAAGTGGAGTGTTTAATGCTTTTTCTAGATTATGTATCTGATAGCTGTTCAGGGATTACGTAAATGACATAATTATGGACATTTTACTTAGGAATGCTATGGACACAGGGTCAAGAGCAGGAATTTTAATTTGGTATGTCACTATGGCTAAAACTCTAAACTTTAGAGGGAAACTTAGTTTTCATCAATAATAAGTGGTCTACATGCTAAAAAACATGTGTAATCATGTATACATTGCCTGTGGACATGCTTAAATTCTGGTATTTGAGGTTTTGAGGTGACTTTAAGTAGCTATTAGAGGGGGAAATAATGGTCATAGACCTATAAAAGTACTATGTCCTTGGAGCTCCACTCATGCTCTTTCCATTAAGCCTATAATCTTAAATGAATTCCGATTTTTAGGGATTTTATATGCAGTGGACAAAATAAAAAGGGGTGGGGTCGTTTTCGTGAGCCACACCCATATGGTCCCTTGCTTCTGCTCAGCTTTGTCAGACCGTTGATCAACTTTTCTCTGTGCTGAGCTCCTTGTACGCCAGTGAATTGCTTGTGATTCTGTGACGCCTTCTGTCCGATATCGAATTCTTTCTTTGCCTGCCTGGTTTTGTTTGCTCCCGTATACAACCCATATTCTGCCCGACCATGATCACTGTGTATTGCTGCCCTGGCTTTTGGAATTTGGATTACGGATACCCTTCTCTCCCATGGCCTCACGATTTGGTACTGTTGCCTATGCTTTTTGGTTTTTGAGCTCCTGCCTGTCTTTGGACTCTGTGTTTTTTGGATTGCCCCTCTGTACCATCACTGTGTTTACCTGGCTTTGGACTCGGACTGAATAAAGACCACTAGTTTTGCACTTTTGAACTACTTGCAGTTGGTTCCTTTTGTCAGACATTACAGCTCATTTGTTATGATAGATTCCAATATTTTGTATGCAATGCAAGTTAAACTGACTGGCCTGTAATTTCCTGGCTCAGTACGGTCCCCTTTCTTGTATATTGGTATTATATTGCCCTGATTCTACTTACTTAGTATTTCTCCAGTTTTTGAAGACTGCCTGAAAATAACTGAGAGTGGTTTAGAGATGATCTCACTAACTTCCTGAGCACTCTAGGGCAGTATTTCTCAACTGGGGGTCCGCGGACCCCTAGTGGTCCGTGGTGTAATTGCAAAGGGTCCATGAAAATCTTTTTAAAAAGATTCTATGACCTTAATAGGCATAGCATTATTTTACTCAGATATGACGGAGACCTTTACTTACATAAACTGCAGAAGGCAACAGGCCTTTTTTTCTCTAATTCCATCTGTTTTACAAGTATAATTCATCATTTGTTAATACGAGGCCTTATTTTGATCCGCTCCTGTTTGCATTGATAAAGTTACTACATTACGCTGTTAATACAAACTTAACACGATCTGCATCCTTTTTCAAATTATGAAATCCCTACCGTTTCAGTGGTCAGACACCATTCATTTCTTTATAATGTTTATATTGTTAAACATGCAGGAAAGTGTTGTGGGAAAACTCACAAGGTTCGGATAAGCACTTGAGATTTACCTAAAGTTACAGACAAACAAAGAAGATGATCACAATCACAGTGACACAAAGAAGAATAATAAAAGAAGAAGACGACGTTTCAATGTGACAGTATCCTCTTTGGTGACAACATGGAGAAATGGCTCAATTAAAAAAAAAAAAATGCCGTCTGTTTCGGACAAAACAGGTTCCGGGCCACCAGAAAAGAAAACAAAAACGGATAGCAAAAAGTGATTTTATAAAGAATACATTATTTTCGGATTTACAGCAACTGATTCCGACCCTCCGCAGCCTCTTTGTTTCTTATGTGGAGAGGCACTCTCGAACCACGCTATGAAACCAGCACACCTGCAGCAGCATCAAAGCACCAGACGCCAATTATCAGTAGGCAAGACTGCGGAGTTCTTCGCAAGAAAATTGTGTGAGTTCAGAGGAGCGCAAAATCACATGCGTGCCGCAAGTCAGACCTCAGCGGCCTCCCTTCATGCTTCTTACCAGGTAGCATTGCTAGTCGCCAAAGCTAAAAAGCCATATTCAATAGCAGAGGAGCTTATTGCGCCCACAGCAGCTGTCCTAGCTGAAACCATGGTGGATAAAAAAGCAGCGGATGCAGTCCGGTCAGTACCGCTGTCCAACGACACAATATGCTGCAGGGTGGATGAGATGACTGGTGACATTGTTGAACAGGTGATCAATAAACTTAAAAGAGCTGATTCTTTTGCTATACAGTTAGACGAGTCTACTGATGTGATTGGGGAGGCTCAGTTGGCCTTGTTTACTCGTTTCAAAGATGACACAGTGAACGATATAGTTGAACACATCCTCTTCTGCAAGCCACTACCTGAAAAAACCACAGGCGAGGACATTTTTAATTTGATTGACTGCTTTTTAACGGAGCACTTGTTGGATTGGAAGTGCTGCTCGCATGTATGCACAGACGGGGCAGCGTCGATGACCGGTCAGCACCGCGGACTTGTCTCTCACATAAGGCAGGTAAACCCCAACATCCAATGCATGCACTGTATAATTCACAGAGAAGCGTTGGCTTCCAAACGCATGAGCCCAGAACTGGACAGTGTTTTGACTGACGCTGTTAAAGTAATTAACTTCATTAAATCACGACCTCTCAACGCAAGACTGTTTCGCAAGCTGTGCAATGAAAGAGGCAGTGACCATCATCAGTTGCTGCTACATACGGATGTACGTTGGCTTTCAGGGGAAAGCGCTGCAGAGACTATTTGAACTGAGAGAGCAGGTGTGCGATTTCCTCTCAGAGAACGGATGCAGGCTTCTAAACTTGAGGATCAGACCTGGTTGGCCTCACCGATGTTTTTGGCCATCTGAATGAGTTAAACACAAGCTTGCAAGGTGATGACAAAACTGTTCTTCAGATGTATGATAAAGTTTCAGCTTTCATGAGGAAAACTGACCTCTGGTTGAGACGGTGTGAATCGGGGGATGTCAGTAATTTCCCTCAGCTTAACTCTTGGATAGCGGACAGCAACATGAAACAGGATATGAAGCAGAGCATTTTGAAAAATGCACCTGGCTAAACTGAGTTCCAGTCCTACTTCCCAGACATTGAGCACATGTCTGCTAGACATGACTGGATACGCAGGCCGTTCCTGCCCAGCACCATGGATACAGCACCAGAGTGACTCCATTAGAGCCTCATCGACCTGTCTTCAGACAGTGGGTTCAGGCCGAAGTTTTCAGACACGTCACTGACACAGTTTTGGTGCTGTGTGGAGAAGGAGTACCCGGAGCTTGCAAAAGAGGCTCTCTACCAGTTGCAACCATTCGGGTCCACATACTTGTGTGAGGTCACTTTCTCAGCTATGACACACATTAAGACCAAACAGAGAAACCGACTTCAACTGGAGAGGAGTATTATTACAGCTGTTGCCACTATTCAACCCAGGTTACAGAAGCTCATGAGTGGCAGACAAGTGCAAGTGTCCCATTGATGGTGACACAGCACTCACCACACACACACACACACACACACACACACACACACACACACTTTAATTGTCGATGCTTGAATTAAGAACTTTTCACCACACCACATCCAAGTGATTGCAAACAGAAGTGAGGATGCTTTGCTTTGTAAACACACACACGCACACTCACTTTAATTGTCGATGCTTGAATTAAGAACTTTTCACCACACCACATCCAAGTAATTGCAAACAGAAGTGAGGATGCTTTGCTTCGAAAACACACACACACACACACACACACTTGTCGATGCTTGAACTAAGAACTTTTCACCACACCTCATCCAAGTGATTGCAAACAGAAGTGAGGATGCTTTGCTTTGAAAACAGGCAGACACACATACACACACATACTTTAATTGTCGATGCTTGAATTAAGAACTTTTCACCACACCACATCCAAGTGATTGCAAACAGAAGTGAGGATGCTTTGCTTTGAAAACACACACACACACACACACACACACACACACACACACACACACTTTAATTGTCGATGCTTGAATTAAGAACTTTTCATCACACCACATCCAAGTGATTGCAAACAGAAGTGAGGATGCTTTGCTTTGAAAATAGACACACACACACACACACACACACACACACACACTTTAATTGTTGATGCTTGAATTAAGAACTTTTCACCACACCACATCCAAGTGATTGCAAACAGAAGTGAAGATGCTTTGCTTTGAAAAAAACACACACACACACACACACACACTTGCACACACGATCTGCCTCTACTGACAAAACTAATAAAAAATTATATGATATTCATTGAAATTTCATACTGATAATGATCAGTTTCATACTTGTTTTTGTTCTTGAGGAGTGTATAAATATGCCGTTTTGTTACATATTTCCAAAAGCTACTGCATAAATATGCTGGGGGGTTTTTTTCACATATTTCTGGAAGCTTCTGCATAAATATGCCGTTTTGTTATATATTTCCGGAAGCTACTGCATAAATATGCTGGGTTTTTTTTTTTGGAAGATATTTCTGGAAGCTACTGGATAAATATGCCGTTTTGTTACATATTTCTGGATGTAACTGCATAAATATGCCGTTTTGTTACATGGGTCATTCCGTGTCAACTCAACCAGAGCCCCCCACATCAAAATTTTGATTTTGATAAAACTTTGCACATTTCAAGAGATATGCATTGGCAGTACTGAGGTCAAATATTTCAGCTCAGCTAGTTCCTGAAATTTAGCCTATTTTAGTGAAGGGGGGTCAATCTTAACAAAATCGCCTTAATTTTGGAGGGAGTTTGAGAGCCTCAGAAATGGATTTTATAGAGCTGACAGACCCACAAGTTTCATTTTGTCTTAAGAATAGTTGCTGAACTTGGCTTAAGCTACTTTTCTTTACTCAGTGTGTTTATTTTATCTGTACTGTGGCCTGGAAAAAGCAAAAAACACCAATCATACTAATTTTTTTCCAAATTAAATACATTTATTATTCTGTAACTAATTGAGATTGAGCCCTGAGACTTGGTATGCAAACTGTCGGTCAACTTTCTGAAGACCATAAAAAATATCAAAGTCACGCTGGTTGTATTAAATGTTTTAATGACCTTGGAAGCTGTCTTCAGAATGAAAAGTGCATATTTTGGGTCATTATAGTGAGTATATATCTCAAAAGGGACACAAGTGATCAATGCCATATTTTTAGTGCTTGAAGGCATGGGTCCTGGGGTAACATATTAAAAAAAAGGAGATGTAAAACTCTTCCTTTACACTGTACAGCATGCCAATCATATTAGGTGTCTAACTTACTTTTTGGGGCACCTTAGCCATGGTGTAAGTCAAAAGGTGAATGTGACACATACACTTGTTCACCTCCGCCAAAGAGGTGCATGTTTTCGCCGGCTTTGGTTGGTTTGTTTGTTTGGTTGTCTGTCTGTCTGTCTGTCCATTTGTCTGTTAGCAGGATATCTCAAAAACGGCCGCATAGATTTTAACCAAGCTTTGCCGGATGTTAGAATAGCACAAGAGGAACAAGTGCTTAAATTTGGGCATATCTAGCCCAATGTACAGCTGAGATATAGGCCAAAGTTCAAATCTAGCTATGCTGGCAGAGATTTCAAGTCTTTCCAATCGGCCGTGCTTTTGGGTTTTGCTGCCACCTGGCGGTGAAATGCAACAATACCCTACATTAGCAAACGATAATCACCTAATATGATTGGCATGCTGTACAGTCTAAAGGAAGAGTTTTACATCTCCTGTTTTTTAATATGTTAGACCCAAGACCCATGCCTTCAAGCACTAAAAATATGACATTGATCACTTGTGTCCCTTTTGAGATATAATGACCCAAAATACGCACTTTTCATTCTGAAGCAAACTTCCAAGGTTATTAAAACATTTAATACAACCATTGTGTCTTTGATTTTTTTGTGGTCTTCAGAAAGTTGACCAACAGTTTGCATACCAAGTCTCAGGGCTCTATCTTAATTAGTTACAGAATAATAAATGCATTAAATCTGGAAAAAAATAGTATGATTGGTGTTTTTTGCTTTTTCCAGGCCACAGTACAGGTAAACTAAACACACTGAGTAAAGAAAAGTATCTTAAGCCAAGAGTTCAGCAACTATTCTGATGACAAAATGAAACTTATGGCTCTGTTTGCTCTGAAAATGCATATCTCAGGCCCTCAAACTGACTCCAAAATTATGGCAATTTTCTTAAAACTGACCCCCCCTGCAAGAAGCTAAATCTCAGGAACTGGCAATAATTGAGCTTAATTATTTTACACCAGATAAATCTTTCACTGTGGGGAATATAATAAAAATTAATTTTTTTTGGTGGGGAAGTTCCTAAAATTTGGTTGATTTGACCTGGAATGACCCACATTATCAGGAAGCTACTGCATAAATATGTTGTTTTGTTACATATTTCTGGAAGCTACTGCATAAATATGCTGTTTTATTACATATTTCTGGAAGCTACAGATGAAAGCTCATATTTGCCTCCAAGAGAGTGAATAAATATGCAATATATGCAATAATGAAATTTAAACTGCAGTTTCTGCTAGATTTGATATCTCTATCAGATCCTGCCCCCCTCCCCCCCAAGTGGGGGTCCTCAGGGTTGATCAAAAAAACGTAGGGGGTCCAGGACCCCAAAAAGGTTGAGAACCACTGCTCTAGGGTATAAGCCATCAGGGCCTGCCGTCTTAAATGTCTTTAGTTTATGCAACTTGTCTCATACTTCATTATACCTAACCTCAATTTCTGCTAAATAATTTTGAGCATTGAAAATGCCTGCTGGCCTAATAAAAATCCGCTCCAAGGTAAAATTCTCAGCAAAGTAACTATTTAAGGTATCAGCACTATCCTTATTCTCATACAGCAGTGATCCATCTTTAGTCTTTATACACTTAACCTCCTCTTCAACTTTCCTTTTTCTACTAAAGTACTGAAAAAAGGGCTTAAGACTAGTTTTTGCCCCTTGTGCAATGTGCCGTTCATACAGTCTGCCAGCATTCCTCTTTTTTTTTTTTTTTTTTTACATAGCCCGCATTTTACAGTATTCAGCCTTAGTATTCTCATTACTGTCCTTTATGTTCATCTTATAAAGATTCCTCTTTTCCCTCAAACTCTTACAAATTGCTGTAGTCATCCTCTGAGGATTCTGCTTTTCAAACTTACTTTTGCACACCTTTGGAATTAATTTACATTGTGCATCAAGTGAAACCCCCTTCAATCTACCCCACATCTCATTTACAGACTTAGAATCAAGGAGTATCTCCCAATTTATTTTGCCTAGATATAAGCGCATCCTGTCCAAGTTTTCTTGCCTAAAATTAAAAATTTTGATTTTTGAAGATAACTTTCGAACTTGCCATGAAACATCAAAACTAACAGTAGAATGGTCTCTAGTCCCAAGTGACTCTATTACCTCTACATTGCAAATTCTATCAGGGTCATTACAGAGCACTAAATCTAAAATTGCCTTCTCTCTTCTAGGTTTATTAACATACTGCATCAAAAAATTGTCGTTTATAACATCCAGAAATTCTTCCTCCCCTTTACCCTGTCCTTTCTCCAACTCCCAATCGATATCTGGATAATTGGAGTCTCCCATAATAATAGTCCCTCATCCTCTGCAAGCTTGCCTAACCCTCTTAAAGAGCATTTCATTAACAACGCTGTCCGAAGCTGGCAGTCTATAGCAGTGGTTCTCAAACTCGGTCCTGGGGGACCCCTGTGGCTTTCATTCCAACCACAATTGCAATTCCAGAATTTTAACAGGCTGTTAATTTTGCTTCATTATATGCTTTTCATGTTCGAAGATGTAATTTACCATCTTAATCCATGGAATGCCAAACATAGCTTTGCAATGCCCCAAAGATGACCAATTTTACATTGTGCTCATTGCATTATAGCCAAAAAATTAAAGAGGTAACAAACCAATAAGCTTGATTTGCCAACTTAATGACTTAATAAGTAACTAGATTAATTGTTGTTTATGCAATAATTAGCTTTTGTTTCTTGTAACTTCACCGCGAAACAGGTGGGCCTCATTAGCATTTGTGTTGTCATTAAATTCTTCATTATCTTCCTGATGATTTAGATTGATTGCCAGGTGAACATACCAATTAAGAGCCTGCTGATTGACCTCAGTCTCTAATTTTATCGGTTAAAGATTACCTCTCCTCATGCAAATTGAAATTAACTTTCAAGATGCATTTTTCATTGCATGCATAGACACTTCCGGCAGGATGTGATTTAAGAGTTAAGTAATCCCACAGTGTTAGCTCCTAGTTTGGATGCTTAACAACTTGTTAAAATTCTGGAATTGCAATTGTGGTTGGAACAAGAACCTGCATACACAGGGGGCCCCCAGGACCGAGTTTGAGAACCACTGGTCTATAGCACACTCCTATGTATGGACCTGTCTCATGTTTGCCAATGAGACTGACAGAGATTAGCGGTGTGCGGTATACCGGTTTGTACCGAAAACTGGGCTTAATTTTCGTTTTGATATGAATTTTTCATATACCGCCATACCGGTGAATAGACTAAACAACCTCCGGAACATACGCGGCGGTAGAGTGCTTCCGCGGGGACCCATTTCACCACTGCACACAAACACCACAGACCAGCGTGCTAGAGAGCGTGTGCACAGAGGAAAGTTTAGAGGCGAGAATGGCTGCCAGTAGCGAGAGTTCAGAAAGCGAAGCAACTGCACACGTTATTGAAGAACATGATGACCCAGAGGAGTTAATACCAAAGAGGGGAGCCGCATCTGTCGTCTGGAGGTTTTTCGGTTTTAAAAGGTCGGACGTGGAGCAAACGACAGTCTATTGCAAATGGTGTCGAACAAAAGTTGTAGCCGGAGGTGGTAACACAAGCAATATGCCGCACCACCTTGGCTGTAAACACGTTCTAGAGTACCAAGAATGTCTTCGGCTAAGATCTACGCCCTCCACATCTACAGCTAAATCTGCAAAACAGTCAAATCCGAGTCAGACGTCCATCCAAGATGCATTTGCCAAAGGCACGGCATACGAGAAATAAAGCAAGCGGTGGGTCGAGATAACAAACGCAGTTGCAGTCCACCTCGTCAAGGATATGGTTCCATTGAACACGGTAGAGAAAGAGGGTTTTAAGATGATGATAAAGACTCTGGATCCAAGGTATGTCCTACCAGATCGAAAATATTTCAGCAACACTGCCATCCCCACCATGTACCTTGATCACAGAGGCAAGCTACAAAAAAAAAAAAACTGTCTACGGTCCCTGGCTACTCTACAACAGCCGATTTGTGGTCCAGTCGAACGATGGAGCCGTATTTGAGCCTTACCATTCATTTCATTAACGCCAACTGGGAGCTGCAAAGCCATTGCCTGCAAACTAGCTTTTTCCCTCAAGACCATACGGCCGAATCGCTCGCAGAAGGACTAATGGAAGCTCTCGATTGCTGGGGCCTTGAGGAAAAGAGGCTGGTCGCCATCACCACAGACAGTGGAGCCAACATTAAGAAGGCAGTCCAGCTCAACTACTGGATAAGGCTCCAATGCTTTTGGCACAGGCTTCACACTGCCATAGGTATGTAATAACTTATTAAAAATGTGACAGATTGTTGTATTTGGCTATTTGCAAGTAGTGTATGCAAAACCATGTTTATAAGAAGTGTAACATTAATTGTGTTTATTTATTAACTATTATCAGTGTTGTTATCTCTTTTTTTAATTTGCACTTAGACATGAGAATGAGTTTTTACTGTTTAGGACTGTTTATTTGAATGAATTTCTTGCAGTTGCAATTAAGGTTTGTACGATTAATTAATGGAAATGTTTTCCACTTTTTAAAGAGGGAGCTACAAAAGACTACCAACGCATTAAACGAACAATAGGTGTATGCAAGAAGGTTGTCTCTGCTTTCTCGTATTTGTGGAAAAAAAGGAGGGGCCTGGCCATTGCTCAGAATGAAATGGGCCTTCCAAAGCATGTGCTGGCAACAGAAACACCTACCAGGTGGGGATCACGTCAGAAAATGGTAGAAAGAATTCTTGAACAGGAGAAGGCCATTGCTGAAGTCCTGAGAGCTGACAGAAAGTCTAGGCACTTGGTGTTGACCTGGCAGGATGTTGAGGTCCTTGAATCACTAAAAAAAGTGTTGAGCCCATTACAAGATTTTACTGATGCCCTGTCTGGAGAACACTATAAGTGTCTCCTACTTGAAGCCTGTACTCCGCCGGTTGAATACAAGCATTCTCACAGAGGAGGAGAACGACACTCAGCTCACCAACAATGTAAAGAAAAACATCCTGGCATACATGAATGAGAAGTATGCTGATCCAGTTACAGATGACTTCCTTGATATGGCATCTCTCCTGGATCCATGGTTCAGAACCACCCACATCAACGCTGAAAAGGTGGAATACATGCAAACAAAAGTAGTCGAAGAAATCAAATCAATCCAAGCTGAAAGGGAAGTGAGCACTGACATGGCAGCGGCAGCAGGTGCAGCAGCAGGGCCTGTGCCTCTGAGGCAGAGCAAGAGCAGCATGGGCTCTAATGGCACACTATCAGAGGAGGACAGCATCAAGATGGAACTCAGAGCATACCTGCGGACTGTAGAAGTGGACAGTGACGCTGACCCCCTGGCGTGGTGGAAATCCGATGAAGCTAATTTCCCTTGCATTGTTAAATTAGCATGGCAATACTTATGCATCCCCGCCACCAGTACGCCATCAGAGAGACTTTTTAGCACTGGTGGGAACATTGTCAGATGCCACAGGGCAGCATTAAAACCAGAAGCTGTCGACCTTCTGATTTTTCTTGCTCGGAACTTGTAATCACTGTGTCTTTGTACTTCATGTTCAGATTAGTGAAAACTGTTAGTAAATAATACGATTCAAGTGGCACTTTATTGATACTCAAACACTTTTTAAAAATGTGTCTGGCTATTGTGCAATATTTTATTTATTATTTGAAAGTTTACGCATTATTTATACGTTATTGAAGGATCAGCTGTTGCACTTTTTAATTTGGTAAATACTTGAATGTTGTGTAATGCACCTTTTAAGCAACATAATTACTGAAGTTGATCACTATTTATTGTTAATTGTTATTGTTCATTTGTTATACTATTGCTAAACCTGTTGTTCTTGATCACTATTTATTGTTCATTTATTGTTCATTTGTTATAGTATTGCTATACCTGTTGAAATACCTCATAGGATGTGTGATAATGATCATGATAGTTAATTGTACTAATTATGCTAACTTTGTTTACTAGAAAATGTTTGTTTGATTCCTTTCCCAACCTGTACCTGTTAACCTACCTCATAGGATGTGTGATGATGATCAAGATGGTTAATTGTTCTAATTAAGGAAACTTGATTCAACAAAAATGTTAAATTTTGACTGTAATCATTATTCTAAGGCTTTAACTTAATTACTGCCACCCTATTGGCAACCATACTTTGAGGGGGTCATGCTTTTATCTTTGTGTGGACAAAAAAAAAAAAAAACCATGATGCAGTCCTTATGACAGTAAAATGGGCTATTTAAAGCCAATCTACTGCAGTAATTCTTTTCTCATTAGAAGCAAATGCGAGTAAGAAAACTCTTGCATGGGAAAAAAAAAAACCGTCAAATACCGGAAACTGATATGACTTTAAAAAAAACCGTGAAATGAAAATTATGTCATACCGCTCAGCCCTAACCGAAATATCTTCA
Source organism: Gymnothorax javanicus (assembly GCA_029692085.1). Taxonomy (NCBI): domain Eukaryota; kingdom Metazoa; phylum Chordata; class Actinopteri; order Anguilliformes; family Muraenidae; genus Gymnothorax; species Gymnothorax javanicus. The sequence goes on from CM056198.1 coordinate 90,987,051, forward strand.
CAGGGCAAGCAATGTTCGATTTCAGGAATTTCCTGCACATTAATGTTTTCGTTCTCATAGAGTGCTACACCCCCTCTGCTCCTATTGGATCTATCCTGCCTTAAGAGCTTATAACCTTCTATATTATATTCATCTCCATCCTCTTCACAAAGCTATGTCTCTGTAATCCCAACTATGTCATAGACCTCACTAATCATAACAGCCTCAAGTTCTGAGAATTTATTTTTTATGCTTCTAGCATTTAAATAAAAACATTTCAGGCTATTACGACTGCACTTACCCTCCGGTTCCCCAGCTGCCTGCTGCTCCAAGCCCCTCACTATGCTTTGTACCTTTAAAAAGATATCAACAGTAGTGTGTGTAGCGCTGTCAGCTTCTATCAAGGCAGTCTGCATTTTCCTATTCATAACACACTCTAACCTCCCTGTCCCCCAAGTCCCTAGTTTAAATAACCCTGCGCTAACCTCAACATATGCTGACCCAATGCAAAGGCACTCCTCCAGTTAATGTGTAGCCTGTCAGGCTTATACAGGTCACCCCTATCCCAGAAGAAGTTCCAGTGCCCCATGAACCTGTACCCCTCTTTCCTACTCCAGGTTCGTAGCCACGTGTTAAACCTCCAGGTAAAATTCTGCTCCACTCTGCTTGCGGGTGATACCGGTTCCCGGAGAAAACTACCGTGAAGGATCTGCCCCTGGGCTTTTCAGCTAATTCCACAAATTTTTCTTGCGGAACCTCAAACCTACCCTTACCTTTGCCATTTGTCACAACGTGGACCATGACCACTGGATCCCTCCCGCTCTGGCCAGGAGCTTGTCTGCATGCTCCAGGAGGTCTCCTACCTGGACACCAGGCTGGCAACACACCATACAAGACTCCATCTCGCACAAACGGACTATGTTGTCTATCCCTCTAATAATTGAGTCCCCACTATTATGAACTCCCTTTTCTGGAGGGGAGAGGCTAACAGGGTGCTCTGAGGCTCATCAATCCCTCCACTCTCAGGGTCAGGAGCCAAGTCAAGCTCCTGCAAGGGCTGGAATCGATTGGACACTTCAACCTCTGGAGAAGGTGTCACTGTACGGCGTGCGCGCCCTTTCCTTCGCTGACGTCCTAGAGTCACCCAACTTTCTCTCCCGCCTGCTCTAAGGTCTCCCACCTACCCAGCTGTGGCGTACACACCATTTCTCTAAATAACATACTACTCAGTTCCTCTGGTAACTCTACCAATTGTGAACTATGTAGTGCCACCAACTGGCTCTGAAGATCAAGGATCTTGCTCTCCAGATGCTCAATGAGCTGGCACGATATTCCACAACAGGTTGTAGCAGTGCACGCCAGGCAAAAACTGCACGGGCACTATCTGTCACTCCCGCCAATTCCCCAGCGGGCATTATTTTTCAACTCCTGCCATATGTTTGTCAGGCGTGTTTTTTCACTTACCGACTCCCATTGTACTTTACCTGTACTTTAGCTGTACATGTGTATGCACTCCATTTTATTTCTTCTTTGCTTTATAAGTATACTCATATTGTGCATGTCATGGTACCTGCTAGCAATAAGCACTAAGAAGATTAAATCTCCTTCCTTCCTTCAACAACAATTCCAGTAACAACTCCCTTTGCCTCTGTCTCAGTCCGAACAGAATGATCACCAAGCAACAGAGCAACAGCATTGCCAAGAGCAATATTGTTCTGAGCTCAAAAGACTTATGTATGAGCATTACTGTCATGTATAGATTATTAATGGGTAATTATATTACTTTCATATGTAATGGTATCTCAGCTTATTGATTATCGGTGGTTTCTTGACAACTCAATACCTGCTGCATTTGGGGGGAGCCAAGTAAATCATAATCGGTAACAAAAAATGATCATTGATAATCATTTTGTAGACCTATATTTTTTCTAGATTATATCCTCATAAGTTCTTATGTCATGTAGGCCCATATGTGTCATTTGAGAAGCTATCATGCTTGTTGCCTTAGTTGTTTCAACCCCAACTCCTGGTGATGCTGGCGTGACAGATTTTCAGTTGCGCGCCATCAGACAGAAGCCTCTTACGTTTTACACATGATGGATCTTACCCATAACTGCCTCAGATTGACTGATTAACGATCAAACTATTTTTTTTACTGAAATACATACTGTAAGCATAAAATGATAATGAAATTATTAATTAGGAAATGACCTAGAGACTATCTATAGGCTACATTGAAAACATACATATAATCCACTTCATATTCTCAGGATGACAATTTTGCATGTAATTAATTAATCCATAACTTTCTTTGAACTCCATCTCCCTTTTCAGGATTTTTTTACAATCATTTTTTTAAATAAAAAAAAATCCTCAGACAAAATCAGCAATTTAAATACAGTGATTCATCACATTAAATCAGTTACTTTTTTAATTAAGTGAACTTTCTTTAAAGGTCCCATATTATGCTATATTTAGTCATTTGAAGGGGACCTATTATGCTACATTTCCAAGTTTATATTTTGATCTTGGACTACCCTAGAGTACTCCTGATCGTTCAAAGTCCAAAACAAGGTCCTTATTTAGCTCATACTGCCATCCTCAAAAAACCCCATTTGTAGTCCATTGCAGTCTCTGCCTGAAACGCCTTGTTTGGGCTGCTCTTCCACTATGGCCACCCCCTCCCCGTGTGCCCACTTTCTTCTGATTGGCCAGCTCTGGGGAGGGTGGAGCTGGGCGGGACTCGGCAACACGCAGTTTTCCGGGTCTGCCTCCCTAGTGTGAAATGTGTATAGATCTAATGAAATGAACTTGTTTTAATTAACGCAGCGGTGAAAGTGGAGGACGCAGTGCGATAGTCTGGCAGCTCAAGCTCGAATTTGCTATCTACCAATGGCTTCTGTGGTGAGTACACCGGTGTTTCCACTCTATAGCTAGGATTGAGGGAAAGCTAGGATCCACCCCATACAGACACATTTGTAGAACGGGTCTACATACCGAAGTGTAGACCGGAGACCGTAGAAATGCAGTGGGTCTGAGTTTAGAGGGAAACGTGGACAGTGAGGAGCAGCAAAAAGTGGACCAACTGCTTATGGACTGCTTAGGTGTGTATTATAAGGACCTGCTGGTTCGTGTGCATAACTGTGGTGTGTCGTTAGCGTGGAGTAACGAACAGCTTCTGCGCTGGTATATGACGGAGGGGCGAAAGCTCCAGGCTAAATGGCCTTTTTGAAAATTGCCCGTGGTAATGGTTTGCTTGTTGCGTCGGAATGACCAGCGTTTGCTCGCGGAAAATAGGTGCGTTAAGCCGCTTTCACACCGGACGCAAAACAAATTTTTTGCGCGACAGATTACATTCAAAGTCAATACAAAGACAATGCATTGACTTTGAATGTAATCTGTTGCGCAAAAAATTTGTTTCGTGTCCGGTGTGAAAGCGGCTTAACACGCCCATAACGCGTGTATTCACGTCTTTGCATTGACTTTAAATGTAATCTATGGCGCGAAAAATTTGTTTTGCGTCCGATGTGGAAGCGGCTTAACGTGCCCATAACGCGTGTATTCGCGTCTTTGCATTGACTTTGAATGTAATCTGTCGGGCGAAAAATTTGTTTCGCGTCCGGTGTGAAAGCAGCTTTATGGATAGTACGCTACAGCTAGAGAGCTCCGGCTATGTTATGAACAAAATGCAGGTTTTACAGACTGTAAGTTCTGTTAGCGCGGACAGTTGCTCATGTGGAGCTAGCGAATCGATAACTTTTACAGGAAAGAATTTCCTATTCAATCTTCGCCTTTTTATTAGCCAGAGCAATTTCTAAAGGGGGGTGAAATTACGCCCAAGCAGTGCAGAGAAATCGTTTGTTATACCAGACACGTTATAGCTTGTGCGTTTCGCGTTACTTTCACCGCGGTAGCATCAGAGAGCTAGCCCAGATATTGGTGAAGTATCCCACTGATCCCAGTCATTGATAAGTGAAGTGATCACAAGCAGCCGTACACAAACCCAAACACGTATCCCAAGCTCTGCAAAACCTACGTCTGGTCTAACTGCAGCCTTTTCAGCCCAACTTTGCAGACACACAACACCTCTCCGGTTAGCTTAAACTGTAGTGGTTATATTAAGGCAACGTTATGATGAAACTGCCACATTGATGCTTACCGAAGTAACGCAAGCATACCGATCAGAATGTCTGCATAGAAGTTAACCAGGTGAATTTTTAAGTAGCACGGCATGCAAACTAACATGCTATATCTGGTAGCCGAGCATTCATAACAACCACAGAGACAATCCTTTGCAATACAGGTTTTACCGACAGCAAATTCCGTTACCGTGGACAGTTGTACCAAGCATCCAGATTACAAACAAGTATAAAAAGTTAGCTTCAAATCAGGTTTATGTTCACACGCTTTCTGTTGAATTTCCCTTGATATTACTCTTGCATATTTAGGACACAAACATTAGCAACAGTAAGTTGGCTATGTTAGCCGCAGTGCTACAGCCACAATCAACAGGCCATCACATTAGGTAGGCTTATGCCATAAAAGCAACTTATAGCTTCCGCGTCTGTGAGTCACGGACAGTCGCGACCAATACAGGCTTTATCTTCAGATATTTTACAAAGCCTGCGTTTGAGGCCAGTTGTTAGTGCTAACTATCGTTAGCGGTCCTGCTAGCCACCCGTAACACGTTACCTTCACTTCCATTATTTGCTGTTATATCGTTACTTACAGCTTGTGGCTCCGAGCGCTTTTCCTGTGTCGAATTATCCTTTATTGACAAAGCTGTCTTAACGGGTCGGTCACAGTCAGGGTGCATTACAGTTTTACTGGATGTTATAGTCTTATAACATGACTATTTAATATGTAAATGGCATATTACAAGTAGTTTTGGGTTATACTTTCTGTGAACGCCACAATGGTGTATTGATACTTGATGCTAGACATTTTTGGGTGATGGCGTGGATCTGGTGAAGGTGCCTTGCAATCAGGCATTTTAGCGTTATGACGAGTCACCAGGTGTTAATGCTTATTTTTGTGTGTTTCTTCTTTGAGTGGTAAACCTGCTATAGTTTGAACATTTATTTGTAACTATATATTGTTTTTTATATGTGCAAAAAAAATCATCAAAATCGGAGTGAAATATCCGAAATGGCGTGCATTTATGGAAATTGTGCATTTTGTTATAGAATTTCACCAATTTCAACATGTATCACTGTATTATTACCCAGTGTTGTTTAAAATACCTTATACAACAAGATTATGTCTCATTTTGATTACCAAAGGATTGGCATTTATGGTATTGTGAGCTTTGTATGCGCATAATGCATGTGTTTACATCACAACCATTCAAGCTGGAAGACAATCGATCTGCCAAAAAAATTGTCGTGTCCGTGACGTGTTCTTATCTCCATAATAGAGCCAACAGCATTTATGCCAAGGGGTTATCTTTTCACATTGTGTCAATCTAGATGATAAGACACCTTTTGGTCATAAATGTAGTTCAATCTTATACCATTCCTTTTAGTAGGGAATAACCGTCTGTCACGGACACTACGCGTGTAGTGTCCGTGACACGAAGGATACCTGCTCTCAGTTAATTCCCATGTCTATATACATCCATTAATATACCATGTGTATAAGAATGTTCTTGAACAATGTTCTTTTTTATCAAATAGAGCACAACATGTTAGAAATCTAGTGAAACAAGATGATTAATTTATGGTAGTGTCCGTGACATACAATATGCACCCTGACAGGCATACGTTTTAATGTTGATTTCTGCAAAACTACAAAAGATTTGCACCTGAAATTTGGAGGTCAGTAACACAAATGTGTGTGCTTAGCATTAACAGTGTTTTCAGGTTTTTGGGGCAGAGAAATAATTTTCATGACAGTGACATGCCATTGAGCACCCTGATTGTGACCGACCCGTTAAGTGAAATGCTGAACACAAACAGCTAACGTTCCCTTTTGCCATGGTTTTTGCTGCCAGCAATCAAAAAAGCTACCCACTGATTTCTGGTGGCATCATTTTTTGGAAGAGAAATAGGTGCTTTTCTTCGCGTCCAAAAATAAACGGACAAGCAGCTTTGGAAGAGATACTGACGAAACTGCACCTCAAATGATCTGCGATTCTTCTTTTGTATTTCAAAAAGTGTAGACACTACTAAGGCATAATATGATCCGCGGTTGTTTGTGCCTGCTAGAATAGTTTCCAGTGTGGGCACGTCCAGCGCCGTGATTGGCTCTGGCTAGGTCTGTATTAATTGGACGGCACAACCTGACGTCAGGTTTTGCCCAGATCTCGTGAAGATCTCGGGACAAGCTGTTCAGTGAGGAAATCACGTTCAGGAAATCAAGTTCTTGGATAACGGCAAAACCTCTGTAGCTTATGTTTAGAAACTTTTCAGAGGTTGAGTATGGACATCCAACATTATAAGATTACTTATATGTATTAAAGGAGGACTATCATCAAAAAATTTCTGCCCTCCTGTTATTTCAATTTGTTAATCTCCTGCTAGTTAAACTGCATTCATATAGCTCAGTTGGCTAATTGACAAAAAAATTGAATTTAATTGAGCCCATTGGGCAGCGCCATTATTTTCCGTAGCACCTGTCGCATCTGATTCTGGGGCGCGAGATCATGACGTCAGCGCGGAGGTCTGGCGCTTCCAGGCATCATGGCCATGCATTTGATTTAATGAGATTTTCTCATCAGTGAACAGTTCCAAAATTGCTTTGAAAATGCTGCATTGTCAGGCATACGATTGTGTCAACGACACTAAACAGAAGATGGCCAGTGTGACAATGCACAAGTTCCCAAAGGACAGGGATTTAATTCGCTGTTGGGTTATAATCTCGCACAATGGAACAATGCATATCACTGTTCAGAGATGCTTTGTTTACACGCTCAGCCGCCGCATTCACGTCATGATTATGGCTTTCACGGGCTGAAACTCGCGAAGCTTGAGTTCAAAACAATGGCGGCCTCCGTTTTGGATTTTATCATGGAAATCACGGGCAATTATCGCCAATTACGTGGAAAGGACTAATTATCTTGCGGAAATACTTGAAGCGGGTGCTGTTGAACTTCAGTGCAGTTAATATAAGTCGAAACAGGTAAGCGTGATAATCCTCCTTTAAAAGAAGGATCAGCATAATAGGTCCCCTGTAAAATATGTCCAGTGGGTCTTTAAAATAATGTTAAGAATTCAGTAAAAAAAAAAACCACACACTCCCAGGCCTACTGAGACCTCTTTTCTCACCTCGTCTGCGCCGGCCAGAAACACGAGCTGTTTTGAGTGGGCGGGGAGGCTATGCTAATGAGGCACTGCTCTGATTGGCTGCCTGGATGCTTCAATTCCGGGGGAGGGTGCAGACCCGAAAAACCAGGAAACCAAGATGGCAGGTATTTCAGGACAGCTCTCTGCGGTCTCCTTAGCTTTAAGACCTTACTTGTTTGATCCTGAATCCGACCCCAAATGGGAGGAGGAAGCAATTGAAGTACTGCAGCAACTTTTACAGCAAGCTGTCAGGAGTGGCAATGAGTGGCAAGTTGAAATTTTAGTGTTTTGCTCGTACTGTCTCGCCTTGTATGCATAGTCATGTTATATACCCACTGAGCTATCCAGAGGAAACTTTGCTAAAAGCTCCTGTTAAACATTTCTACCAAAACGAAACACAATTCCGACACCAAGTTACTAAATGAGTTCGCAGCAAAAACATGCAAACTGTGTAAGCGTTGCTTATGTGGAGCAAGCGAATCGATAACTTCTACTAGAAATCCACCTCCACCTCTTTTTTGGCTTTTTATTAGCCAGAACAATTTTCAAAGATGGATGAAATTCCACCACAGCAATGCAGAGAAATCGTTTGTTATACCACACACGTTATAGTGCATTTCGCGATTGCTTTCACCACGGCAGGATCAAAGAGCTAGCCCACACCACAGCAAAGTACTCGGCTGACCCCGGTCATGGATAAGTAAAACGATCGTTTCACAGCAGCAGTAAACAAACCCAAACACGTACCCTAAGCTCCGCAAAGCCTACGTCTGGTCTAACTGCATCTTATCAGCCCAACTTTGCGGACACGCACAACACGTCTCTGGTTAGCTTCAACTGTAGCGGCTACGGTCAGGTAATGTTGTGATGAAACTACCACCTTAGTGCTAACCATAGTAACACAAGCATACCAATCTGAATTACTCCATATAAATTAACCAGGAGCATTTTTTAAGTAGCAAGGAATGTGAACTAACATACGGTAGTAACCGAGCGATCACCATAACGACAGAGACAAATGTTACCCTGCAAGATGGGTTTTACACAGTCAGTTCTGTTACCATGAACAGTACCAAGCATCCAAATTACAAACAAGTATAAAAAGTTAGCTTCAAATGAGGTTTATGTTCACTCACCTTCTGTTGAATGTCTCCTTGATTTTATTTACTCTGGCATATTTAGGACATGAATGTTAGCAACAGTAACTTAAGCCTCGGTCACAACCGGCCGTACTTTCACTCCACGGCGTATCTACAGCTAAAAACGCCAAGGAACCCACGGGCCACACAGGTTCTTCTTGCGAAATTTTGAGCCTGCAGACTGCCCGTAAGCACGTATGATGGATTTTGATCATGCACAAAAAAGGCCAAGGATGCAAGTTTCACTTGCTCCCAACGCAAGGAGCACCCAGGTCAGGCGTGCTGTTTTTTTTACTGGTCGTGGAAATAAAACCGTTTGTCCAAGACGCAAGTCGACCGCAAGTTTCCCACGGGTGTGAAATAAGACGGGCGCACACACAACGAACGAAATAAATAGAACTTCTGAGCACGGCTGGGGTATAGGAAGAAGTGCGCAGCTGTTGCAAGACTGCCGCATGTCCTCCTTGCTACCTCTATGAAGCACGCACGTGCCAAATCGCGAGAGTGTTGCTGCGAACTCCTTTTGTCACCCTCAAGACCAGCACGGCACGATTACTCCCGCCTTACGAGTTGACTGCTACTTTTTTTTTAACCTCCACGTCCTCTACGACTCTCACCTACGGCGTAAAACGCAGAGAACGCACGATTAAAAAATCTGTGTGTCTGGTTGTGACCGAGGCTTTAGCTACATTAGCCACAGTGCTACAGCCACATTCAACAGGCTATCACGTTAGGTAGGCTTATGCAGTAAAGCAATACAAAATGGTAAAACTTACTGCTTCTGCGTCTGTGAGTGCTTATGTGGAGCTAGCAAATCGATAACTTCTACAGGAAAGAATTCTGGATCTCCATCTTTTTCGGCTTTTTATTAACCAGAACAGTTTGAAAGGGGGATAAAATTCTGCCATGGCAATGCAGAGAAATCGTTTGTTATACTAGAGAGCTCGTAGTGCATTTCGCGATTGCTTTCACTGTGGTAGCCTCAGAGAGATAGCCCAGACAATGGCAAAGTACCCGGCTGACCCCAGTCATGGATAAGTAAAACGATCCTTTCACAGTACCAGTAAACAAACTCAAACACATACCCTAAGCTCTGAAAAACCTATGTCTGGTCTAACTGCAGCCTTTTCAGCCCAACTTTGCAGACACATATAACACGTCTCTAGTTAGCTTCAACTGTAGTGGCTATATTAAGGCAATGTTATGATGAAACTGCCACATTGATGCTAACCAAAGTAATACAAGCATACCGATCAGAATCACTGCATATAAGTTAACCAGGAGCATTTTTTAAGTAGCACGGCACGCAAACTAACATGCAGTAGCTAGTAACTGAGCATTCATGAAAACGACAGAGACAAACGTTACCCTGCAATACAGGTTTTACAGACAGTGAGTTCCGTTACCATGAACAGTTGTACCAAGCATCCAAATTACAAAAAAGTGGTAGCTTCAAATGAGGTTTATGTCACACACCTTCTGTTTAATGTCCCCTGATATTACTCTTGCATATTTAGGACACAAACATTAACAACAGTAACTTAGCTATGTTAGCCGCAGTGCTACAGCCACATTCAACAGGCTATCATGTTAGGTAGGCTAATGCAACACAAAATGGTGAAACTTACTGCTTCCTACTGCTTCACGGACAGTTGCTACCGATCCAAGCTTTATCTTCAGATATTTTACAAAGCCTGCGTTTGAGGCCAGTTGTTAGTGCTAACTATCGTTAGCGGTCCTACTAGCCACCCATAACAAGTTAGCTTCACTTACATTATTTGCTGTTATATTGTTACTTACAGCTTGTGGCTCCTAGTGCTTGATTGATACAGCTGCCCCAGGTTTGAGAAGCTGCTGAGACACATATCCAGTGTCGAATTATCCTTTATTGACTAAGCTGTCTTCGGTGAAATGCTGAGCACAAACAGCTAACGTTCCCTTTGAGTGTGGCTGTTTGCCGCCAACAAACAAAAAAGCTACCCACTGATTTCCGATGGCATTGTCTTTTGGAAGAGAAATTAGCTGTTCTTTTTTTTGCATCCAAAAAAACACGGACGAGCAGCTTTGGGAGACATACTGCCGAAACTGCACCTCAAATGATCCACAGTTCTTCTTCTTCTTCTTCTTCTTCTTTTGTATTTCCGGAGATGTAGACGCTACTAAGGCAGAATATGATCTGCGGTTGTTTGTGGCTGCTAGAATAGTTTTCGGGGTGGGCAGGTCCAGCGCCGTGATTGGCTCTGGCTAGGTCTGTACTAATTTGACGGCACAACCTGACGTCAGGTTTTGCCCAGATCTCGTGAAGATCTCGGGACGAGCTGTTCAGAGAGGAAATCACGTTCAGGAAATCACATTCTTGGATTACGGAAAAACCCCCGTATCTTATGGTTAGAAACTTTACAGAGGTTGAGTGTAGACATCCAACATTATAACATTACTTGTATGTATTAAAAGAAGGAAATAGGTCCCTTTTAATTGGAACTCGACTTGAAAATCAAAGTCAAATCTCTCTCCCTCTCCTGCCTTTTCTCTACGTGCTGTTTGTAAAAATTGATCTTGCAAGGGAGGCACTGGTGGCAGTGATGGCTTCAGCTTGGGAATGATTGGGATTGGGGGAGAAAATAAAGGGGAAAAAATTGGGAGAAAAGCACGCATGGTTCGTTTCTTGATGCCCCTTTGAAATTAAATTTGATTAAAATTCAATTTACTAGTTTTTCAGGTGTCATTCTATGAATATTATAAATTAATAAATTCATTTGAACCTAATTTAAATAACTGGCGTGTGCTTCAAACCCTTTTATCATTACCAGTGCAACTTCAAGTACTTCTATAGCTACGTTTCCATCTAAAAATGATTTGAATCTTTGGGAAATGCGTATATGAGAAATGCAAATCATGTGTGTTTCCATCAAATGTGTGAGGAAAAAAAGCGTGAAAACTACTCTATGAACTCACGTGAGTTGCGAGATTACCTGACCGCAGAACCGGAAAAAAACAATAGTTTTTGTTTATTCACGTGTGTGCAAGTGCGCTACGTCAGACTTAATTCGAATAAAACTGTTTCGATCCCCCGTTTTGCGAATCAGCACTTTTTCAAATCATCCTAAACGCGGCCTTCTAAGCAAATTCCTTTCTGTGCAAATCGGGGGGTTTTAATTCGAATTTTGCCGTTTCTATCATCATTTTCTGATGCGATTTGTTCGAGATGCGCATTGCAACAGGTGATGGAAACCCAGCTTAAGACGACTTTACTCAGGGTTTTAATTCGAATTTTGCTGTTTCTATCATCATTTTCTGATGTGATGTGTTCGAGATGCGCATCGCAACAGGTGATGGAAACCCAGTTTATGACGACTTTACTCAGTATTACAGTTTTCAGGATTTCAGCTTGTAAAACGCATGAAGAGAGAACCCTGTAAAAACAAAACCCTATTGTGCATTTTAATCTTGTATATAGACTCAAACTTTTATTTTGTTCTTGCTTCAATGAAGCAGCACACTCTACTCTCTTATTTCTTCTTCTTTTTCTTCTTCTGCCTAAATTTGGTCGACTAACTCCTCCTACACCGTTTAAGCTATTGATTCCGTTCAAACTCTAAAAAATTCAGCTTGTTCTGGATTACGTTGCATCTGTACAGATTTTTGATTTTCTTTTTAGTTTTTGAAATATTTAATTTTAAATGTAATTTTTTGGGGTCCTATTAAATCAAGCCATTTTTGTGCTGATTCAGTAGATTCAGCTATTTTCTGCTGTTTTCACTCTGTCATACTTTTAGCTAGAAAGGTCATTCAAACAGCAAAATGTTAAGTTATGCTTGTATAATTTCTTCACTGTTCAAATTTTTCGTAACTTTTATATTTTTTTAATTACAACCCCAATGCTGAAATAGTTGGGACAAAGTGTAAATTGTGAATAAAATCAAAATGCAATGACTTTCAGATCACATAAGCCAATATGTTATTTACAATAGAACATGGATAACATTTTAAATGTTGAAACGAAGACGTTATACATTTTTGTCCACAAAATGAGCTCATCTCAAATTTTCTGGCTGCAACAGGTCTCAAAAAAGTTGGGACACAGGCAAAAAAGGGCTGAGAAAGCAATTAATATATAAGAGAATCAGCTGAAAGAACATTTATCAAGTGATTACATCAACTGGCATCAGGTGTGTAACATGATTGGCTATAAAAGGGATGTCTTAGAGAGGCTGAGTCTCTCAGAAGTAAAGATGGCCAGAGGCTCTCCAACCCGTGAAGGCTTGCGTAAAAAATTTTTGGAATACTTTAAAAACAATGTTCCTCAACGTCAAATTGCAAAGGCTTTGAAAGTCTCATCATCGACAGTGCATAACATCATCAAAAGATTCAGAGAAACTGGATAAATCTCTGTGCGTAAGGCACAAGTCCGAAGATCTTTACTGGATGCCCGTGATCTTCAGGCCCTCAGATGCCACTGCATCACTCACCGGCATGATTCTGTCATTGCCATTACTAAATGGGCCTAGGAATACTTAAAGCAACCACTGTCTGTAAACCCAGCCCGCCGTGCCATCCACAGATGCCACCTAAAACTCTATCATGCAAAAAGGAAGCCATTGTTGAGCATGATCCAGAAGCGCCGCCATGTTCTGTGGGCCAAGGCTCATTTAAAATGGACTGTAGCAAAGTGGCAAAGTGTCCTGAGGTCAGACAAGTCCAAATTTGACATTCTTTTTGAAAATCACGGGCGTTGTGTCCTCCGGGCTAAAGAGGAGAAAGACCACCTCTCCTGTTATCAGCGTTTAGTTCAAAAGGTAGCATCTCTGATGGTATGGGGATGCATTAGTACATATGGTGTGGGACACTTGCATGTTTTAAAAAGCACCATGAATGCTGAAAGGCATATAAAGGTTTTAGAGCAACATATTCTCCCCCCCAGACGACATCTATTCAGCAGGACAATGCAAAACCACATATTGCAGCTATTAAAACAGCATGGCTTCGTAGTAGAGTCAGTGTGCTGAACTGGCCTGCCTGCAGTCCTGATATTTCACCGATTGAGAACATTTGGGGCATAATTAAACGAAAAGTCCGTCAAAGGAGACCCAAAACTCTCCAGCAGCTGGAAGCCTGTATTAAACAAGAGTGGCATCAAATTACCATGGCTAAACTCAAGAAACTTGTCTCCTCAATGCGCAGACGCCTCCACTCTGTGTTAAAAAGAAGAGGGGATGCTACACTATGGTAAACAGGCCCCTGTCCCAACTTTTTTGAGACCTGTAGCAGCCATCAAATTTGAAATGAGCTCATTTTGTGGATAAAATTGTAAAATTTCTCAGTTTCAACATTTGCTATGTTATCTCTGTTCTATTGTGAATAAAATACTGGCTGGTGTGATTTGAAAGTCATTGCGTTTTGATTTTATTCGCAATTCACACTTTGTCCCAACTATTTTGGAATTGGGGTTGTAGCATTTCACTACTTGGCAAGGTCAGCGCTGTACACTTAGGGACTGGGGGAGACACTGACAATGAGCTATAAGCAACAACAGCTGCGGCAGTCTGCCAATGTGGCCTGCCATGTTTGCCCTGCCATAAAGCTAATTTCTCAGCATGCACTGCGCTGACCTAGATACACACAGAGCCATAGAGAGAGATGCATCAACCTCATTGACTTCAATTCACCATTTTTATTACTCAGGCCGGTAGACAACGAGTCTAAGTTTCAGCTCTGGATCTTCTTTTTTTTTTTTCGGGGTTGCAATTGTCCTGCTCATGCATGCGCGCAGTTTCGCGATTGGCCCAGGCCCAGACCCGGCCCGAGTAGGGGGGGTATACTACGAAGCAAGTTCAACATAGACAGCCTTTATTTTAGTAAGCCGGTTCAACAAACCCTGACCTCGCAATCACAGATAATTGGTATTATAACGGTGGTTACAATCTTTCTTTGTTAACCTCGGCTTTGTGCTTTTAACGCCGTGAGCGCTCTCAATTAAAGGGTGTTCTGTGCGTCAATTTTCCGTATTTCCCTTCATAAAATGACCGATCGCGTGCTGAATGTTCCTCCAAGGAAGCTATCCCTGATCCAGGATCAGAAAGACTGTGGGATATCTCCCCCCGCGGCACCAGGGGGCACCCCAGCAGCTAAATGGGAGACATATGAATTTTTACACTGATTGGTTGGGCACTTTGAAAGACTGCATGATTGTGCATGCACATAGACTCTTGGGAAATTGTAATTGAGGTTTATGTTAGTATATGTATTCTTGTTGGTTATAATAAGGCCAGGAGGAATTCTGCTGGAAAATTGCTGACCGTGTAAATGCGTAAGTCCTCTGATGAAGGACTAGTGGAAATCACTTTAGTTTCTCGGCCAAATGAAACAAAGTGAAATTACATTATAGACTGAATATTATCTGACTGATAAATACCAATAATAAACTCTGTTTTACTAATTTCTTCATTTTTGGTTAGTATTTTTTCCATTGCTTTTCTTTTATACAGCATGATTTTAATAAAATCGTGTTCCACCACTAACCCTAACCAGTTGCACCATTGCAAATTTACAGTAGTCCTGTGGCATAAAATACTATTTCATAGTTGAATATGCTTTAATAGTTGCAGTACCAGCACTGTCAAGAGGACATAGCAGCAAGTTAAAACAAAGCATGAGAACATTTTTCAAAGTAATACGCCCTATGCTGCTTTGCTTTCATAATTATTTAAATTATTTTAATGGTATGCTGTGTAAAATGTATAGCGCGGCATACAATATTCTTGCTCAGATTCTCTGCATCACCACCTGAATGTTGTCGGTTCCCGTGGCAAAAAAAAAAGCAACATTATGCATACTGTTCGTGCAACTTAAGTGCCTCTCTTTGCTACATTGCCAATATATGGCTCCAGTAGATCGCATAAGTAATGAATTCCCTCAGCTGACAATCTGTAGCGTTCATAGAGAATATCGTCAGAAAAAGCGAACAGGTCATGCCAGTCTCCCTTTGAAGAGAACTGCCTATGTTTCGGGCACCAAAGTCCACAGGATTATTCAAGAAAGGTGATGCCAACTTCAAAGGAGGTGTTCACTGATAAGGCAGCACGTGTTTAGCCAATTACAGCCGAAACTCGGCACACAACCTGCTCCCGACCAAGTTAAGTTCTCAGCGTAAGTTACCATGCTAATCAAGCCAAGAGAGGCATCTTCGTAACATTGAAAAGCCTAGGTTTCAGCTCGACATACCTCACTAATACACTTATCTTGCTTTGTAGTATACCCCACTGGCTCTGAGGAGCCTCGTTTTTTTTCAGGGTAGCGATTGTGCTGCTCATGTGCGCGCGCACACACAGTTTCGCAATTGGCCCAGCCTAGACCTGGCCCGAGTACAGGCACTGAGGAGCCTCTTTTTTTTTTTTTTTACAGCTGGGTTGAAGCGGAGTAGACTTGGTCATGATGCCGCTGAAAATTCAGAATTCCTTCAGCAATTAGTTTCAGCTTTTAAGTCTTGGGTTGACATTTCAGCAGTTTTTCAACATTTCTTCAGCAATTTCCTTTGCCTCTCAGTTTCCAAGCACCGTCATTTTATAAGCCAACCCCTTCAACTTTTCTCGCTGAAGCAAGCACACAAATTTTCTTCGAAAATTTCGCCTTTTCTAGTTCAATGATCTTCTTTCCATGAGGAAAAAAGTTCTGCCGCTGATGTGAGAATTGACTCATTTCTAGATTTGTCCTTGGGGTGAGTGAAATCTTATCCCACAAGCAAATGTAGAAATGAATAAAAACTTTTTACACCAGTAGCAGTACTTTTCGTGCTTGAAAACGGGTAATAGAAATAAGCTTTAAGTTTAAATACAAGATTAAAATACTGGGGAAGGTCTGTTTTGCAGTGACGTGATTTTGGGAAACATTTCTGTGTAGACTATGAACATTTATCATGTAAGATATTGACCTATCATCATTATTATTGCCATTATTTAATCATTTTATCTTTATAACTGTAAGGAAACTTAAAACAGTATTTAGTAATACTGATTTCCAGTTGTAAGATAAGTCAAAGTTTTTGCATTACTACAACTGTATTACAGTAATGACATTATTATTATCATCGTTATTGTTGTTGTTACTATTATAAAATATCCTTAAAATATTATTTGGAATGAATATTTTAATATAGAGGAGGTCAAGATCTGGCAGCCCAAATAAAACTGGTATGGCTTGGAACTGGGCCGCATGTGGCGGGATTCTGGCAATGTGCAGGTGGTGTTGGTTGAGTTCCGGTGAGTGCTAATCGGGCCAGATCAATTTTTTCTACAATTGGGCCGTATCTGGTTGAGTAATGGTAAATTGATGGCAGTGACAGCAGAAAGGTAACTGCGCCAGAATCGGGCAGTCATTCAATCTGATTCTGGGCAGATTATGCCCATACGGAATTGGGCCGATAAAAATGGAGTCAGAACCCGTAATCTGCCAGCATCTGGGCTGACAAGTTTTTGCTATCTGGGGACCCTAGCTCTTACTTAGGTAGTCAGCTGGTTAGTCCACAGGCACTTTTGACAAAGCATGCACATAGACCTATATACATATGAATGTGATTAGCAGGGTTGGTGTGTGGCTCTGCAATAAACTGTTTGTGTGAAGTGAAAGGCGGTGCTCCCGAGTGTGTCAGAAAGATATCGTGTGACAGAGGGATTGAGTTTAGCTACCGCTCAATTCAGCATGCTGCGCAGCTCCCCGGCTCTCTTGCTCCCGCTCATCAGCCACGTTTAGGGCGGCTCGCCACATCTTAATTGTCGCAAATATAATCCGCCACCCCCTCCCCTTCACTGATCCCCACAGCTGACCTGCAATGCATTCAAACGGTAGGAAAAAAACAAAACCATGCTCAATGATCGATTGCCCGCAATCTCATCATAAGATGACAGAGGGAGTTACGGGAAGAGACAGACGTCTTATCGGGATGTACTGTTTAATTCCCTCTTTAGACTGTCAAACGTCCGAAACACATGCCAGCTTACCACAAAGAATTAAAATGTGCTTTGGTGGAGGCAAATGCAATACCCCTGAGCCCCAACACACTGAATCAAAGGTGAAGGTGTTTGAGCCAGAGTGAAAAGTCAATGTGGTACAAAACCTGGACAAGACATGCCAACCCACCAAGGCACGTCCACATATGCAAAATCAAGTTCCTAACCCAAGCCGTTTGAGAGAAATGGCCTGGACAAAGTTTTAAAGGTGAAGGTCACTGAAGCAAGGTCAAAGGTCATGCAGGTACGAAATCTCAATGAGGTGCGCCTACCCGCTAAAGCGTGTACACTTATGCAAAATCAAGTTCCTAACCCAAGCGGTTAAAAAATTTTTCCCGTGCCGGGAAGGGAAAATAATAGTTACCTTGTTCGTTGCTCAAGCGCCTCCTGTTGGCCAGACGGGCACTCGTCAGGAAGATTCTAAGCCTGTTCATGTCCGGGTATCCTCCGCCCTCGTTCTGAACTTGCGAAGATTCAACCAATGAGTGTATAAGAAGCAGTGGCTGACAGGCGCGTGCTTCGGAGGAGAGCCGCAAACTGTCTACGCTCTCCTGAATTGGCAGCAAGGGGTCGCATATGAGCAAGCCTTGTGCATTGTAAATAGTTCACCAATTGGGCATTCCAGATTCGGGTGGGATTGGAGATTCCAAATTTTTTTAAAACAAACAAAAAAAAAAAATTCTCCCGCCCGCCCGTCTGTGAAGGGGAAGACAATACTTCTCTGCCCCTAAATCGGGGCTGAGGGGTAATAAAACTCTATGATGACTGAAAAGCGTACAAGTGATCACTGATCTATATGGGCGATAATAGACAGAAATGGCGCCTCAAGCTAAGGCCGGATATCAAAAGCGCTGCTGAATGATTATTATTATTTACTGAAATATTCACCAAAGCGCAGTTGTTTACATGGATTCCAGCGAGAGGTGCGTCCATCCTAAGATGGAGACTAGACCAACATACATCTTGAACGAACAGCATAGCGCCTCTCGTTTATAAAGCTCGTTGGTACACGGAGTCAGGCTTGCTAACATAGAGGAGCCGCTTCGCCCGCCAGACGATCACCTGAGTGCACGACTGTCATCAGACTATTCTGTCATATGATTGCCTGACCCGATAATAAACTGGCTTACTTAAAGGATTCATGCCAAGTTATTCCCTAACTTAGAGCCTATAATGCTTTGGTAAAAATGATATTATTAAAATAAGCTGCACACAACCACACTACTCAGCCTTTTCACAATCCGTGGGTATCTGACTGGTAATAACCATAGACTGTATAAAAAGATGGACGCAGCACCCGGGTCTGAAAAGTCAGGCCGGTGCGGAAAATTTTTCAAAATTTCTCAAAAATTTGCATTGTATTTAATGGTTGGCAGACGGCGACATCGGTGGTTGCAGAAAGAAGTTCAATGCTATTGAAGTCTATGAGAAAATGACCCTATTTGCCACCTGATTTATTGTTGTAGCCCCAGACGGAGTGTCTGGTGGTACTATGGATTTGCGGTCGTCGCGCGTCCGCGTCCGTAGAGATTTTCTTGTGAACGTTCTACAGACTGCAGTTCTTCTCCGATCCTTTTGATATTTCACATGCACGTTGATAGTGGCTAGAGGATGAAGCCTATCGATTTTGGTTGAGTTTCGTCATGCAGTGTCCGAAATATTCCCAAACAACCAACAAAAATTTTCCCATTGGAAAGGATGGGAGTTGGGTTCTCATTGCTAGAGTGCGTGATGTCACACCAAGAGTGGGAGCTGGAAGCACAGAGGTTGCAAAAATACTTTTCATGTCACTATAACTTCCACAAATTTGAATCCCTCCTCATGAAATTTCCCAGAAACGTAGGAAAATTTGTTGTTGTCACAGTACTATAGTTTTTGTAGCACAGTAGTACATAGTTTTGCCTCAGGGAGCAGCCAAAGGACATGAGGCATGTCTAATTTCACTATCTTCCCCATTCAAAAATCACCCAAAAACTGTTGGGAGAACAGCAAACACACAGAGTGTTTAGATCGCTGTAATTCCTACATTATATCACTCAGAGAAATAAAAAAGACATCCGCACACTCAGCAAAGTCTCGTGCCTTGAATGATGTGGTTAGATTTGTGACAGGATGAATGTTTTTTACGTGAGAAGCAGGAGTTTTAGGTGTGCGCGAGCAAGGATTTCTTTCACTAAGTGACTCAGCGATTCTCTGTGCGTGGGAAACCAGTCCTGCCATGGCCCTCTGTGATTGGCTGATTTGATATCTAACAGCTCAGCTGAGTTTCCATGGAGATGATTTGGTTAGAATAGGGCGCGTTCGAAATGTACACTCACCCACTATACGGCATTATGTTGTGAATGTTCTACATTGAAAACAATATAAAGACAGTGAGTGAGCGAGAGGACAAGTGTGCATTCCGTATGTCATCATCAGAACAAAGTTTAAACTAGCCAGTGATTTTGCGTGTATTGAAATTTGCCCGATGCTACAAATTCCCAATCTTAAAAAGGTAACCTACCTCATTTTCCAGGCTGTTTATTTTCTCTCTCAGGTCTAAGCTAATTCGGCACTATTTTAAAATGTTGCTCTCTTTGTCAAACAATCAAGCACAAAGAAGCATTCGATAGAAATGTAACGTTAAAAAGAGAAACATATGTTCGTGAATGCGATATGCCACTGTTTGCAGTCTACCTTAAATGGAATTACTGCTTAGCAAAGCTAGTGTTTGCCAAATGCAAGGTTCATTAGTAAACGTTATGTCTTCACTAATTACAATACAGGCTCGCTAGGTCATCAGCATCTGTTTGCCAGGGTTACCATTAAGATAAGCTACATCTCTGAGGAATATTCACATACATAACTTCTTGGCTCAGCCTGTCATGCCGTACATAATTTACAAAGAATAATGAGTGCCTGAATAAATGAACTGAGGTAATTTCATTTGCATCAAGAAAATTTACAAAGAATTAATGTGGAGTCACAATGAAATGCAATTGAAATAACATTTTTACTGTTTGAAATAACATTTGACCATTTTTGTGGTCACTGGTTTCAACGGTGGTTTTTATGTCTTCAGTTTGTATGTGCGAGTGCAAGTATATATTTATATATACATTCTGGTCCGACCCATATCCCGTCAGTGCAGATGTTCATGCCAGCGGACATGGAGCTGTTCTATTTATGCACGCAGTTACACTATTCTCTCACTAGATGGCACACCTGGACTAGTTATTGAATATTCACCAGCAAGCCGACCAGTGCCGTACACAGTTTACAATACTGGCGAGTTCAGTCCCAACCCTGTTTTTCAAGACTTGCATAAATTAAACTCCTCAGTTAAGCCTCCTGTGCAAACTGCTCAATATACTGGCCCATACTATCTATCCAGCAATTCCAAAAATGCTCTCGTGACTGAAAAATTTGTTGTCCTCTGGAGCAACCACTGTACCTATACTGAGCCAGTGGTATTCAAATTAGTAGTTAAGAAAAATCGGTTTTCTGAAGCAAAAATTTGACATGATATTCATACTGTTATTCTTCTATCACTATCATTTATCTTCAATCTTTTCCCTCATGCAGAGGTACTTCTGGGCCAGGACGCAAACACGCGACCACCACAAATGCATAGTACCCCTGGACACTCCGTCCAGGACTACAATAATGTCTTTTTGTGATAAAAAAAAGTCACTATCTAGTTTCAATAATGATTTTCCACATCATCTTATGGTATCTATCGCAAGTTTCAAGTCTCCTTCATTATATCGTGATGTACATTTTTGTAAATTATGGTCCCAAGTAGACTAGAGTAAAGGATAAAGCCAGAATATGCTTTAGGGGCGTGGCTATCCTCTGGTCCTCATCCGATACGGTCAGATCCAGAGCCATGGTCCTCCCCGGATCTTCAATTCACGCTCTCGTTCAATAGGAATCACATCTGTTTCAAAATGACAAAATGGTGCTGTTCAAATTGCCAAAATTGAGGCATCCTAAATGGTAAGCTGAAATCAATGGGTGACCCCACCGTTGCTTCGTCCATCTTTTTATACAGTCTATGGTAACAACCGTGAGGCGATTATGCATATTGGAGATTCATGAGCAAAGCTGTCCGACCGGGGACGTCACAGTAAAGGCAATAATAAAACTGACATATTCACTGCTCTATTGATGTGCTCAACCACTCGCTTTCTTTTCAATTATTTAAGCTTTTTTGACAAGTTTTTATGCCAGAACTTGCAGGATGCCTATTCAGTGTGCAGCATACAGCTGCAATAGCTCGCTGAAAAAGGATGCGGTGTTCCCTGCAAACACAGTATGTCCCTGTAATGTTGCGTTTTGTGACGTTTCATTGTGTTGTTGTAATGAAGTTATTGCATTATTACAATTCTGATGTTACTCCTAGTTACATTGCCGCTACGTGGCGACGCAACACTGTTACAGGTATTCAAGGGCAGTTTTAAACATCCAGTTAACGTCCTTTACATGACGTTTCTTGATAACGATGTTGCTGCAACGTTGCTGAAACGTGACAATTTACTGAGTAGGTTGCTGTTTTAAGTCTGTTCAACTTTATTAGTGCCATAATTAAACAACAATATCCTTTACAATATCAGCATTATTGTTGATCTGACAGAGTACAAAGTCAGTGTTACAATGTTTGGCAACATCTTTTCATTGTTGTTAACAGAACCTGGAAATTTACCTGCTGCTGAAAAACCAACTTGCCGGTCTCTGTCAAAATCAATTTTTTTTTGCCCTGATACATTTCCACAAAATAATTTGTCCTAGTGAGCTGAGAGATATTTTGACAGACAGCATGCTTTACAAGTTGAATTTAATTATAAGACGTAAGACAGCAGAGACTCCTGAAATATTCGGCTGTGTATATATTATAGCTTTTATTATCATTATACAAACCCCAATTCCGACGAAGGTGGGACATTGTGTAAAACGTGAATAAAAACAGAATGCGATGATTTGCAAATCTCATAATCCCACATTTTATTCACAATAGAACATAGACAACATATCAGATGTTGAAAATGACACATTTTACCATTTAATGAAAATTATTAGCTCATTTTGAATTTGATGGCAGTAACACATTTCAAAAAAGTTGGGACGGGGCAACAAAAGGCTGGAAAAGTGGCACTAATAAACAACAGCTGGAGGAGCATTTTGCAACTAATTAGGTTTATAGGCATCAGGTTAGTAACATGACAGGGTATTGACTAATCCGGCGAGAGATTTGTGGACGCCGCCATCTTGTGGCGGTGCCATTACTGCGGTGACAGTTCTGATTAAATCGCCTGCTTGACAGGTTGTGCCGCTGGCAGAAGTGTCATTATTATGTCGATAGCATCAATAATTGCCGAAATGGCAGATTGTGTGGACGATGTCAGGCAGTGGCCTACCGTTACCGATAAAGGTATATATTATAAATTAATGTGTTAAGTATTAATGGTCAGTTATTAGTTAACTGTTTATAATTAGCCTACAGCAATATAACTACAGATATGTAGGCATCGCTAACGTCGGCTAGCGGATATAACTCTTATCCTAGCCAGATTCAAATAAATACTCCATTTTTACAGGTAGCCGATTACGGATCATTTTATATTGACGGTCATATTAGCCATTCAAATGGTTGCGTAAATAATGCAGCAGTGTGTTTTACCACGTTATTAGCACTAGCAGCTTTCGCAAACATTCACCTCAGCAGCTTAGGACCGCTATCTGCTGACGAACGTCATCCTCCTCTGCAGGGAATCTGTGCAGTGAATATGGTGCTAAACTGGGGCAGTCACTATGTGCCAAAGGTGTATGGATTTCGTATATACTCTTATTCCAAATTTGCATTTTCCCACTGCTATTTGAGCAGCCGAACACAGAACAGTTTCTTCCCGGCATGTGAGTTCAGAAAAAGAAAAACTTGTAAATAGAGAGGGCTAAAATATAGAGGGCCACCGGCGCTCTCCATAGACATCCGCTCATTTCCAATGACGTTTGGACCGCAGCAATGGTGGCAAACGCAACTTCCTGGTTTCGCCAGATTAGTCAATAAAAAGAGCATTTTAGAGAGGCAGAGTCTCTTAGAAGCAAGGATGGGCAGATGTTCATTAATCTGCACCATCCTCGGCATGCCACTTCCTGGTGCTACAGACGCCACTGTTCAGATGGACTTAAATTTATTTAACCTTTATTTAACCAGGTAAAAACCAGTTGAGATAAAAAATCTCTTTTACAATGGTGACCTGGCCAAGAAGGCAGAAAATAATTGCACATCAGAACAAGCTGAATACTTACAACGAAATACAAAAAATATTTTTGGGCAGAACAGAATTGCGAGTATACAAAGGCACATAAAAACAAAATGTATCAAGATAAAACAAGTTATTTTGCACTAAAACAAGAACAGTTAGTGGTGCAGATTTGGGTCAGCTTTTGTTTGAAGCTCCTAAGGGGGATCAGGGAGCTTAGGTTGAGTGTGGCCTGCAAGTTGTTCCAAGACCAAGGGCCGAAATAAAACAGACTCCTTTTCCCAGCCTCAGTCCGTACAAATGGTACCTTTAGACGTATTTGATAATTGGACCTAAGATTGTAGGGGTTTTGAACAAAGTCAAACTTTGAACTTATGTAGCTGGGTAACCTTCCCAAAATGGCCTTATACATTAAAATGTGCCAGTGCTGCAGCCTGCGTGCAGCAAGAGAAGGCCAGCCTACCAGGTCATACAGTACACAGTGGTGAGTCCGGTAGACAGAGTTTGAAATATACCTCAAGGCAGCATGGTATAATGAATCAAGTTTTGCTAGGGTAGTGGGGCTTGCAAATCTGTAAATGGTATCACCATAGTCCAGCTGAGACATAAACAGGGCAGAAACCAGTCTTTTACGTGCAGCTGGTGAGAAACATGACTTTAGCCTATAGAGGAAACCCAGTGTAAGCTTGAGTTTCTTACATAGCATGCAAATGTGGTGTTTGAAGTTCAGGTTTTTGTCCAACCATATCCTCAAATGTTTATAGGTGTCAACAAATTGAATACCAACACCTTCCAAGGTGTTGATAGAGAGAGAGGGGACTATAGTATTGCTGGGGGCAAATAACATTGCCTTAGTTTTGTTTGCATTTAGAAACAGTTTTAGGTGAATAAGAGCCTGCTGCAACGAGTCAAAATCAGACTGCAACTTGTCAACCGCAGTCATAGGAGAGGGAGCAGAAGCATATAAAACAGTATCATCGGCATACATGTGGTACATTGAATATTTCAACTGATCACAAATGTTATTGATGTACAATAAAAACAGCAGTGGAGCCAGAATGGATCCTTGAGGGACTCCTCTATCCAAAACAATAGGATCAGAAATAATATTACCCAATCTGACAAACTGAGTGCGGTCAGTGAAATAGCTCCGGAACCAACTGAGCACTTTACGACCAATACCAGCTTTTGCAAGGGCACCAATGAATAAAAAATGATCAACGGTATCAAATGCCTTGGCTAAATCTATAAAAATAGCAACAACGTACTGTTTCTCTTTGATGGCATTCTTGATGTCATCGAAAACCTTAAGTCCAGCCGTCACGGTACTATGCCTAGCCCTGAATCCGGATTGCATGGGGCTAAGGACATTGCGTGAGTCTAAAAATGGTTTCAGCTGAGCAGAAACTAAGGATTCCAATATCTTAGCCAAAGCAGAGAGATTTGAAATAGGCCTATAATTATTCAGTTCAGCAGGGTCACCAGCCTTTAACAGCGGTGTAACAAAGGCTTGTTTCCATAATACAGGCCATTTACAATTAAGAATTGAGAGATTAAAAATGTCAGTGACTGGCTCAGCTATGATTGGAGCTGCAATTTTTAAAAAGAAAGGATCAAGCCCATCTGGCCCTGCAGCTTTCTTTGGATCTAATGTTTGGAGGGCATGCAAGACTTCAGAGGTTGAAAAGGGGGTCAGGTCGAAAACGGAGGCAAACTGGGGAGTATCTGCTGTCAACTGGTTGCAAGGTGTGCTCTCATTTTTATGCAGGACGTGACTTTGTTCATCAAACAAATTAGCTACATTTTTAAAATGAAGATTGAAAGTATTAGACATTTCATTTTTATCATAAATAGATATGTTATTGACATTGACTCTACTGGGAAAACTGGAGACTTTCTTGTTCTGTAGGGTTCTAATTGATTTCCAGAACTTAGAGTGATCGTTGAGGCAATCAGAGGTTAAAGACAAATAATATTCAGCCTTAGATTTTTTAATGAGTGATGTGCATTTGTTCCTAAGGGAGCGAAAAAGAGCCCAATCATCTAAGGCATGTGACTTTCTGGCTAAAGACCATTGCTTATTACGAGCATGAATCATACCAGCAATTTCTTTGGTGAACCAAGGATTGTCCCTATTTTTGATCCTAAATTTTCGAAGAGGAGCATGCTTATTTACAATCTTCAAAAAGTGTTGTTGGAAAAAGGCGACTGCCTCTTTGACAGTAGGAATCAAGGTGGAAATGGAACTCTTTTGCCATTTTACTCTATTTGACTTTATTTTGATATTATTTAGCTTGCCCGCGGAGGATGGGCTTCCCCACTATAGTCGGGTTCCTCCTGAGATTTCTTCCCATTGGGGAGTTTTTTCTCACCTCTGTTTGAGGATTTTTCTCCCTACTGGGAGTTTTTTGCCTCATTTACTGTAGTGGGGAATAGGCTGGGCACTGCCCTTTCATTATTTAATCTCTCACTGTAAAGCGTCTTTGTGACAGTCTCTGTGAAAAGTGCTATATAAATAAACTGAATTGAATTTAATTGCAAAAAACTGCATCTAAAAATTGTAGACCAATTTCTGAAATTGTGCCTCAATTTAAAATTGCGAAGACTTTGAATATCCCACCTTCTACAGTACATATTATCCTCAAAAAATTCAGAGAATCTGGAGAAATTTCTGTGCACAATGGACAAGGCTGAAGGTCAATAATGGATGCTTGTGATCTTCAGGCCCTCAGATGGCACTGCATCAAAAACAGGTATGATTCTGCGCTGGAATTCACTGCATGGGCTCAGGAGCACTTACAGAAATCATCGTCTGTGAACACAGTTCATGGTGCAATCTACAAATGCAAGATAAAGCTGAATCATGCAAAGAAGAAGCCATACGTGAACACAATCCAGAAGTGCCAGTGTCTTCTCTGGGCCAAAGCTCATTTAAAATGGACTGAGGCAAAATGGAAAACTGTCCTATGGTCAGATGAATCGAAATTTGAAGGTTTGGAAACCACGGATGCCATGTTGTGCGGGCTAAAGAAAAAAAGGACCATCCAAATTGTTATCAGCGTACAGTACCAGTCGTGAATGATTCCTCTCGACCAAAATGGTGTAACTGAATCAGGTTTGCAGGCTCCCTTGCTCACACATGCTTTTTCAGTTCTGTTTGCAAAATTTCCTTTGAACTGAGGTTGTGGCTTTTGGAGGACGCATTTGCGACAAAGCTTTAAGGCTGGTGTCTTGAGATGTTGCTTCAATATATCCGAGTAATTATCCCTCCTCATAATGCCATCTATTTTGTGAATTGCACCAGTCCCTCCTGCAGCAAAGCACCCACACAATATGATGCTGCCACCTCTGTGTTTCACAATTAGGATAATGTTCTTTGGCTTGCAAGCATCCCCCTTTTTCCTCAAAACGTAACCATGGTGATTATGAGCAAACTGTTCCAATTATTTAGTTTCATCATTTCTCCAAAAATTAAGATCTTTGGCCCTATTTGCCATTGCACACCACAGCTTGGCTTTTCTATGGCAGTTTTGGAGCAGGGGCTTCATCCTTGCTGAGTGGCCTTTCAGGTTATGTCGATACAGGATTCTTTTTAATATGTGTATAGGTAGTTTTGTTTCGGTTTCCTCCTGCATCTTCGCAAGGTCCGTTGCTGTTGTTCTGGGATTGATTTGCACTTTTGGCACCAAAGACATTCATCTGTAGGAGACAGAATGCGCCTGCTTCCTGAGCAGCATGATGGCGGTGTGGTCCCCTGGTTTTTATACCTGCATACTATTGTTTGTACAAATGAACAAGGTACCACTCAGCATTTGCAATTGTTCCCAAGGTTGAACCAGACTTATGGAGCTCCACATTTTTTGTTCTGAGGTTGTGGCTGATTTCTTTTGAGTTTTCCCATGATCAGGCCTGCCAAAGAAAACGGCCGAGCAGTCACAATAGTTTGTCAGATATCTACTGTTTTCAAATAACCAGCAACACAAAATCGAAAACGTCATATTCCCGCGAAACTTCACACCGAAACACTTCAAAGTCGTAACATTTCCACCAGAACCAAACTCATTAAATTGCACGGCCTGTAACAAACCAAGAGACAAACCAATTGCGCATGCTTGATGCCACTGGAGGGAATCTTCGAAATGGCTGCAGATGGTGTCAGTGCCTCAGCTGGTCAGTTGAATGCCACGTTTTTCGTTTGAGATTAATTTATGTCTTGAAATGGTATTTCAGCTGCATTTATATGCTGGAATTACTCCTGAAAAGTATCTAATAAAGTGATGTTTGTGAAGGGAAGGCACCGTTTTTGTTTCCTGGAGAACTGCCCCTATAGTCTATCTTAGTATTTGTGCTCCATTACGTTGATTCCCACGTGCAACTTCACCGCAGCAAGTGATTTACTTTATATATTACTCGAAATTGGACAAGGATATCAGTTGGCATCTGCCTCGACATAAGTGTAAATGTTAGTGTAAGTATAACAGGACACGCCCCATATAATCTGTCCCCATGCCTTGCTAAAAGAGTAAAGTGTTGTCAATGACAGTTCTGTGAATATGATTTTGGTGCGAAGTTTTGCGGGAATTTGACATGATTTGACAAGGGGGGGGGCAATTACTTTTTCACATAGGGCCAGGTAGGTTTGGATAGCTTTTTTCCCTCAATAAACAAAATCATCTTTTAAAAACTGAATTTTGTAATTACTCAGGTTATCTTTGTGTAATATGAAAATTTGTTTGATGAGCTGAAACATTTAAGTGTGACAAATATGCAAAAAAAAAAAAGAAGAAAAGAAATCAGGAAGGGAGAAAATGCTTTTCCACAGCAGTGTATATTCATTGTTGGGAAGGTTACTTTGGAAATTTCTTTGGCTGCTATAAATTAGCCATTATAAATATGGTTTGGATTACTGTATTTGGATTATTTTATCAATGCAATGTAATTTGGATTACTTTTGATTACTTTAAGTAATGGAACTTAACATTTGATTACTTTTTATTCTGATTTGTAACAAATTTAATTACGCATTTTCCCTCAGCAATGCAATTAATTATAATCACATTAATTTCGTAATTTAATAACAATAAAAATGCATTACATGTAACTAGTCACTCCCCAACCCTGCATACATTTTGTTCCAAAATGTAGAAAATGATGTCAAATTCTTGAGAAAAAAAAAATTACCCCCCTCCCCCATCTTGTTTAATTAATTTTGTTCCAATATTATTTTCATTTCAAAATAATTAAATGGCACAAAGTGATGGAAAATGATGGTAAGTGATGGTATCATTTATTTTGAAACAAAACTCACTGAGCAACACTGTTGCATCTAATAAGGTTGCTGGGATTATTATTTTCCTGTTTTTTTTTTTTGTCTCTTTCATCCCAAATTGCAGCCAAACCATTGCAGACCGCTGTGACAGCTTTTCCATGTTGAAAAAAATAGTTGAAGGCTCGCGAACGGTGTGATAACTGTTACGTTCCGTGACCTAGTTTTTCCGCCATTTTGGCTGAAAGGTAAAACCTTTAAACATCTTCTCCATAACGGCTGAACAGATTGCTCTCAAATTTGATGTACAGCTTTAGCTGAAAGGGGGACATAAGTTTGAAAAAATGGTAAAGTTTCAGTAAAAATAGTGGCAAAGCCACTGTGCCCACTTGGCCAAACCTGGCCAAAATGGAACGCCCCCTATTGACGAAAGTATCGGTCCGATTGGGCTCAAAATCGAACTTGGTCTAGACCTTATGACGCTATATACACATATGAAATATGAAAAGGATCGGTGAAAAACTGAAGACGCTAGAGCGCAGACAAGCCAAAAGTTTACGCACGCATGCAGGCACGCACGACAGACCACCACTAAAGACCCCGAGCATAACAGAAGCCCCTTGGGCCTTCTGGCCAAGCGGCCAAAAAATTTTAGCATCTTAGCTCGTAGAATAAGGGAGCTAGAGCTGTTTGAAGATTTGCAGAAAAAGCCCCCTGGTGGCCCAACCAAGAATCGCAGCATGCCCAAAATCGAACTGGGGCTAGATCTTGGGCCCATATACATACATATAAAATATTAAAAGGATCCGTTGAAAACTGAAGGCACTATTGCCCTGAAAGAAAATCAGTGCATTTTACGACCTTTGACCTACATAACCCTGAAATTTATGTCAAATCAAAAACCCATTATATGTATGATGAAACCTTGGCAGAACAACCTACAGTAAACATTTGAGCATCTTAGCACGTAGAATAAGGGAGCTAGAGCTGTTTGAAGTTTTGCAGAAAAAGCCTCCTGGTGGCCAAACCAAGAATCGCAGCAAGCCCAAAATCGAACTCAGGATAGATCTTGGGCCCATATACATGCATATAAAATATGAAAAGGATCTGCGGAAAACTGAAAGATGTATCGCGCTGAAACGACAATTGTGGATGCCCGCACGCACGCACGCACGCATGCCAGACCACCACTAATGACCCTAAGCGCAGCATAAGCCCGATTGGGCCTGTTGGCCAAGCGGACTAAAAACTGAAGAAGTTTGCTGTGACCAAATTATATCTCGTGATATCATCAATTTTAAAATTCTCAAATGGAGTGAAACAAAATACTGTTCTAGGTGTGGATTGACATCAGAAGATCGAATCTGCAGTTATTTTTTTTGCACGACAAACCGTTTTGGTGTTATTAGGCTTCCAAGCGTAGCTGGAAGCCTATTGTTCTTTCTGGGATTATTATTTTCCTGTTTTTTACCCCGCCCCACCCAAAGGGTGAGGGCAAGGGGTGTTGTTTTCAGTTCGGTTTGTTTGTGTGTTTGTTTGTTTGTTAACACTCCAGCGGCAAAACTAATG
Organism: Gymnothorax javanicus; assembly: GCA_029692085.1. Taxonomy (NCBI): domain Eukaryota; kingdom Metazoa; phylum Chordata; class Actinopteri; order Anguilliformes; family Muraenidae; genus Gymnothorax; species Gymnothorax javanicus. The sequence goes on from CM056198.1 coordinate 91,017,531, forward strand.
GCCAAATTCACCCCAAATTCGGTATAGGGATTGCCTCTGACCCAGAATAGATCCCTATAGAATTTTGTACAAGTAGGTAAAAGTATGTGCGAGGGGCGGGGTTTGTTGTGCCTGGCACCACTTGTTTTTTTTTTTGTCTTTTTCACCCCAAATTGTGGCCAAACCGTTACAGACTGCTTTGACAGCTTTTGCGTGTTGAGAGGAATAGTTGAAGGCCCACAAACGGTGTGATAACTGTTACGTTCCATGACCTAGTTTTTCCGCCATTTTGGCTGAAAGGTAAAACATCTTCTTCTCCAGAACGGCTGAAGAGATTGCTCTCAAATTTGATATACAGCTTTAGCTGAAAGAGGAACACAAAGTTTGAAAAAACAGTGAAGTTTCAGTAAAAACTGAAGAAGTTTGCTGTGACCTAATTATATCCTGTGACGTCATCAATTTTAAAATTCTCAAACGAAGTGACACAAAATACTATTCAAGGTATGGATTGACATCTGAAGATCGAATCAGCAGTTATTTTTTTCGTATGACAAACCGTTTTGGTGTTATTTCTGTTTAAAATGGAAAAACTGACCCACTTTGGCGGTCACGTGACAGAAAGTCATTGTCCCTGGAAGAACGAAACTTACTTACAGACCTTGAATGGATCTAAGCAAGAAATCAAAATAGTGGCTCTGGACAAATAAACACCAGAGTTGTGGGGTCTCCAATATGGCGTAAACACAAAATTGTGATATATAGCTGAATTTTCGTCTTGAATTGCGACCAAACCGTTACAGATAGATTTCACAGCTTTTGCCTGTTGAGAGGAATAGTTGAAGGCTTGCGAACGGTGTCATAACCGTTACGTTCCATGACCTCCTTTTTGTTGCCATTTTGGGTTAAATGTAAAAATTTTTAAACATCTTCTTCACCAGAACGGCAGAACAGATTGCTCTCAAATTTGATATACAGCTTCAGCTCAAAGGGCAAGAAAAAGTTTGAAAAACGGGCTGTATGCTTTCCCCACTGAAGTCAATTTAGGCTGCCTGCACACTCAGTTGTTAGAGGACATTCTGAATACTGAACTCTAGCGAAATATGAAACTCTGCTGTTATTGTGTGCTGTTTATGTTTACTGATGTCTGCAAATAAAACCGAATAGAAATAAATTCACATCCAAATTCAAAGAGCTGCAAACTTTACAAAACCCTTGCAACGTTACAGGTAGCATAAGGGTGTCGCCGATAAGACACATAAGGAATATGCCTTTCTTTCGATGATGGAAAACTAGGCTCTATGTAACTTTTAAATTTATTGAACCAATTTAATCAGTGAGATTTGGATAATTCATCATATTTTCATGAATTCGGTAATTCAACCAGTCTAACTTAAAGGTCCACTATGAAAGTTTGTTTTCTTTCACTTCTGTTGACATTCGAACTCAAACAAAACAGAGGTAGCCCGCCCCTCCCTCCCATAGTTCCCTCCTTCCCATGCTTCCGTACTGCCATAATTGTCAACTCTTGTCGGTGATTGGCCGGGACAGTTTGTTATGTTATGGGGCACAGCCTATGCCCCTTGTGTTTATTTGCAGTTTGTGACGTCTGTGCGGTCTCCAGAACCCGGGTTTTTTTCACAGTGAATTTAGGGGCAGGCAGCTAGCAGATCGTGGAGAGATGTCGGCAAATTGAGACAAAAATATAATCGCGCAGAAAATAAACAAACTTGCATAGTGCACCTTTAAGGAATACACACGTTTTTCTTGCTTAAGGGCATGCTGCATATATAATTGGCTGTCAGTGGATTGCTGTTGCAGCGATATTTGGGTGTTCTGTCTCAGTTAGCAATGAATTAAGGCGAAGGTTTCTTTTTGGGATTAATGAGTTTACAGAAGAGTGGGCTCCACAAATGACAATTCATAAAGATGTGCTAAAGGCTCACAATTCATAATAATACATGTATATCTTGAGTGTATTTTTAAATGTCCAGAAAGAAAACCTGGGGTCTGTAATTATTCAAAATGCCTATGAACACATTCATCTTTCAGCTCTGACTGACTGGCCGTGAAGAAAATGACAGAATCTGACTGGAGATTTGACGACCAGCCGATGTGTTACAACATCCAGCAAACTAGACCGCACTGGCAATTTCATTTTCCACTATGCAAATGGGACCGCCATACCATATCTGGTTTACTGATACAATTAAATATTAGAATTTTTCTATTGCAGAGGAAAAACATGATAACTGAATGTCAGTTGTAGATCCTAAGCTGATGTCTTCACAGGAAAGCAAAAGCAGCAACCGTGCCCTAAGGAAACCACATGCAAACTGCACTGTTTGATGACTGCTTACTCTGAGTTCTGATTTGAATGCATAAACTGAAATCTGGAACAGCAAATGGGCTTGGAAGCCGAGTAACCGCCTGTAGTTTCTAGTTCTCAATAGATCCTCAAACGTTGTATCATTGAGTCTGCACCGTTCTGGTCTGGTCTGAATATCTTTCCTGCAACAAAAGAACTACAACTAAAGATTCTCTCAACAGGTGCAGAGGAAGCAGGCATGGCAAGATATTTACATGCAAGTTGAGCTAGGGCAGGAAAACGGTTTTGGTTTTCTCTCTAATAGACAAAAGGATCAGTATCCTCTGAAAGGCAAGGGGTACTCAAGCACAGGGACCTCATGTGAGGCTGTGTCAGCTGGCATAACAGATGATTTACTTTCCATGTAGGAAAAGAGTTTTGGGCATTTCTTTTGGTTGAACACTGCCATTTGCAGATGCATTCCCTTTTGTGGAGGCAGACTCAACTTTTGCAGTGAGAAGGTTTTTGATTATTATCTGTTCCTCACCACCAGTCCAACTTAAACCTTGGGTCAAGTGTGGCAGGGGGTCCTTGACAACTGGGTTGGGAACCACTGCTGTAGGGCGTCAGTAGCCAGTGTGGACTTGTGACAAAAAGAAACAAGTTTTTGGACCTTGCCCAGTAAATTTTTTTATGGAGCCAACCTGATCCACGGCATCACGAACCACGAACTGCAGGCTGTGTACAAACTTTTTTTTGGGAATTAGGCCATCTCCTCTTCAATATCCAGTACCTCAAAATTAGATTTGTCATCCTGCTCACTGTCAACATGTATTAGTTGGAAGAGGGTGAATGCCTTTAACATATTGGAGGAATTATCAGTCACAATGAATGAGATTTTGTCCTGAATGTTATAATTTTCAAGAACATCCTCATAAACTTTACAAATGTTTTCATTTGACCAACTGAAAGCTGTATGCCTCCCTTTAAAATGCTGACAGGTCAGCACTACACTCTGCATCACAAAATCTATAATGAAATGGCCAGTCATTTCAAAAAAAACTTCATTAGTTGGGTTTCCATCCACCTGTTTTAATTTGCATTTTCAATTTGCGCATTAAAAACCCGAATGGAAACACTGAAAATTAAAAAAAATTCCAAATATCGCAAAAAAAGTTTTTACGCTTGGAGGAGGTGGAAAAATTGATAAAAGGAAAATGCGAATAAGTGCTCTGGAAACAGATGTAGCAAACAAAGGGTGACGCTCGTAATCACGTGACATATAGGCCACAGCAAACTCTCTTCGTCTCTGGGTGGCTTTCAACCATGTATCGAGGGCTTAGAACCAGAAGTGGCTATGTGGCTTTGGTTGGAATTTGGACATAGCCATATCTGGTTTTAAGCCCTTGATATATATAGAACACTAGATTGCTGATAGGGTTCGCTCAAGTGAAGCATCTGTTTCAGGAGCGTATACACCCGCACGTAATTTTCGCCCATAGACTCCCATTCATTTTCGCCTACTTTAAATTTACATTTTTAAAAACACTTGGGTGCGAGTCGGTGTTATTTTGGTATCGCTGTGCAGAGCAACATTTTGTCTCCCTAAATATGTGCTTTTTGGAGGATGGAAAGCGGCACACTTACTAAAGGGAAGATCGAAATGTGACTCGGTGTCAACGTTAAAGTGCGAGCAGAAAAGTAAAGTTAACGTGATCGAGGCTTTTAATGACCCTCTGATAAGATAATTGCTTGGAAGTCTCCGCCGTTAGAAGAAACGTCGATGAATATCCGTATACGTTATCAAATTAATTTCTGGTTTCCCCACTTCATTGTACCCTGGTTGAGCATATTTACCGTCAACCGAATTGTTCATATTGAATCATATGGCTTATGCCAACGTTGTTAAAAGAAAGCGCTAGTTAACTCTGGCTACTCCTTTACTAAGCTTCATCTTTGCCCCTGTCCCGTTAAAACACTGCTCTCAAAAATGATCACTACACAGCATGGATCGAGGGAATAGAGAAAAGTTTTTTCTCCTGATTTCTAACAGGAGGCCTTTCTCCCCTCCTTCTCTTTAGGAACTCTGTATAAACAGACAAAGCGACTTGTCCACTGTTTTAAATGTTATGCAGGTAAGAAGTATTGTCGTTGAATGTCAATTACGAGTAGCTAGCTTGTTAGCCACCTTGTTAATTTTATCAACTGCCAAGCAAATGCAGTCCCCGCGACGGCAAGGGTACCAAGGTAGCTTGCTGGTCACCGTTATCAATCGGTAGCGTTTGCTTTCAGTCAGTGGTCTATTCAAGTCAATGGACTTGGGACGGCTAATTAGCTAGCGAGCACGCGAACGGAATTTTTTCTATTAAAGTGACGCATTTGCGTTTCTACGTTAACTTACGCATGAAAAGTTTTATTACAGCCCTTGAAATGAATATTGCTGCAAAAGGCAGCCGCACATCTCGGCATTTTAACGCTTATATTGACTTATTTGAAATTGGCCTCATAGGAAACCATTCATTTTTATGAAGAAGTTGGATGTATCAATATGGCGGTCGGGTGCTTCACTTTGGATAATGTAAACATGACATCATCAGCAATCTAGTGTTCTAAATATATATATATATATATATATATATATATATATGCTTTCAACACGATTATGAACGTGCACAGCACTGTTATCAATACTCTTGTAAGAGCGCATAATTGTGATATTTCTTCCATTTGGTGCATAGCTTTCTTCTGTTGCTGTTTGTTTTGAGGTTTGAAAGATGCGCCTGTAACTACGTCGTCACGTTGCGCCCTCTTCTTCTGTGGTATACTGTCACACGGCTGGAGATTTAGCGCCACCTATTGCTTATCTCGATGAACCAGCTCCAAATATTTGCATAACAGTAGTGGATGGAAACATGCATAAATTCGCATTTTGTTTTGCCGAATTTCCAGAAGTTCGGTTAAAATTTGCGATATATTTGGATGGAAACCCAGCTAGTGATTGGTTTTACCATTGATCAACTGTCAAGCAAATATGCTCAGTTTTTTCATCAGTTGAATCAGATCTGTTTTTACAGTTTCTGAGCGCTGAGGGATATGGTCCTGGCTGAGAGCTCTTCGGGAGGGCACTGTGAAGGAGGGTTAGGCCAAATGCAGCATATTTATGAAATCCTTATTGTCAACAGTAGAGAGAGGAAGGAGACCATTTGCAGTGTACGTAACAACACTGTCGGTCAGACCCACTTGACGCCTATCAGTTGTTGACCACTTGCTGGAACTTGAAACACTTGCTTGTTTCAGAAGTCATTTTACCTGCATCCTGTGATTTTATTGTCGAAAATTTTAACAGCAAATTGAAGTCAAGCCCCGATTTAGCAGCTCCACTTGTAACAAAAAAGGTAAAAACAAAGCCAATACCCCCATGGAGAAACGAGAAAATCAAAAAACTGAAAAGGAAATGAAGGATGGCTGAAAGGAAATGGAGGAAGAATAAATTAACCATAAACCATCAACGATACCATGGACAACTTAAAATATATAACAATGCAGTCAAACAGGCAAGGAATTCATACTTTGCCAACATAATTTCTACTCACAAAAATAACTCCAAAGTCCATTTTTTCCACCATAGATCACTTTATCAACCTGAATTTTAATAAATACAGAATTCCTATAACTGACTCCTCATGCGAGGAATTTGCAGACCACTTCAAGAGCAAGATTGACTCTATTAGATCCAGTATTTTATCTGACCAGGAAACCGTTTTTAATGAAATGGAAGGTTTGCTTTTACCCAAGGAAACAGTGGACAGTTTTGTCCTGGTCGATGCTAAGATGCTTGGTAGAGTTTTCTCCCAAGCAAACCCGACAACCTGCCTTTCAGATCCCATCACCTTTGACGGTGAGCTTTTAAACATTGTGAACTGCTCTCTTCAGGCAGGTGTCTTTCCTGCTGCCTTTAAAATGGCAGTAGTGAGGCCCATTCTGAAAAAGAGCAATCTGGATCCTGATATTTTTAATCATTATAGACCTATATCCATTTTGCCATTTTGAAGCAAAATTTTAGAGAAACTTGTTTTTATTCATTTGAATGATTTCTTCATTAAAAATAATATTTTTGAAACATATCAATCTGGTTTTAGGATGAACCACAGTACAGAGACAGCTTTGTTAAAGATTGTTAATGATCTTAGGCTCAATTTAGACTTGCACAAGATTTTAGTCCTGGTACTACTGGATCTATGTGCAGCCTTTCATACAGTAGACCACCAAATACTTTTGAACGGGCTCAGACACCTGGTAGGCCTCTCTGGTACTGCCTATAAATGGTTCAACTCCTATCTCACAGATAGACTCTATATTTCTAATGCAAACTGAGAACACAGAGTTCAAGTTGAAAAAAAAATTTATAAATTTAATGCAAATGTATGAATGTCACAACATTATGCATATTTTTGTATATTTATATTTTTTGTATATTTTCTAACCCCAATTCCAATGAAGTTGGGACTTTGTGTAAAACGTGAATGAAAAAAGAATACAATGAATTGCAAATCTCATAAACCCACATTTTATTCACAATAGAACATAGAGGACATACCAGATGTTGAAAGGGAGACATTTTACCATTTCATGAAAAATATTAGCTCATTTTGAATTTGATGGCAGCAACACATCTCAGAAAAGTTGGGACAGGGCCATGTTTACAATTGTGTAGCATCCCCTCTTCTTTTAACAACAGCCTGTGAACATCTGGGAAGTGAGAAGACCAATTTCTGGAGTTCTGGGAGAGGTATGTTGACTCACTGTTGTCAGATGTAGGATTCTAGCTGCTCAACAGTCTTTGTCAAAAGTATTTGTAAAAGTATTCCTGATTTCTTATTTTTTTGCATATTTGTCACACTTAAAGGGACTATGTCAGCTGGGGCGCATGCGTGTGATGAAGCGAAAACTTAAAAACTTTGGGCAAACTATCTCAAGTTCATAAGAGATGTAAGGTGTAAGCGTTTCAATCTGTTCATATCGCGTTCATCCTTGAGAAGTTTATTGAAATTTTTTCCAAAACACTATCTTTATTGATCGTAGAGCCTATTCGTAGCATCAGTTTGTCATAGTTTGAGGTTTTGTAGCATTATTATTGCTTTTAAATCAGCCTACGTTAATTGTTATGTCGTCCAATGGCGGCCGTCGAACTGGAAGCGGTCGCAAAAGAATCTATGACAGCCATATGATAGACAAAATGTTGTGACAAACAGGTTCTGTGAACATTAAAGACGGTTGCTTGATAAAAAATTCAAGGATGCACGCGATGCAAACAGATTGAAACTCCACCACGAATTCACCGGTTTACCTTACCTCACACTTTCAATGTGTTTTCGCCCCAAGAAATATGGATGGATAGTATAAATTATTCTCCGTGGGTTTCGGCAAAGATAAATGTGGTTACTCAAGAAACTCTGCGTTTGCATGCCATCTTCTGTATTTAAAACAGCGACGAAGGTACGCTTTACACACATACTAATAAGCTTGGGGTTTGTATTACCCCGCTGCAAATTAGGTTTCCTGGCAAAATTTACAAACTTTCAGCTGTTTGCAATGAACAAATCAAACAAGAACAATTTAAATAGCTAAACACAACAAATATTACTAGTGTCTTCTCCAAATTCAACACAAAATGCCACTTTTAATGACTACTGCAGGCTCAAAATTATTCAACCCCTTCATGACAAGCATCTTTAATATTTAATACAGCACCCTTTTGCCACTATGACCTGCTGGAAATGTGATGCATAGGCAGACAACAGCTTCTGGCAGCAGTCCCAAGGAATCTTAGCCCAATCCTCATGGAGAATGGCCTCCAGTACACTAATATTCTAGGGTTTGTGTGCTGCAACTGCCTTATTCAAATCCCAGCAGAGATTTTTTATGGGGTTCAAGTGAGGCGAAAGTGATGGGCACTCTAGAATCTTCCCAGACTTCTTCTGAAACCAAGCCTTGGTGGATGTTAAGGTATGCTTAGGATCATTGTCCTGTTGGAAGGTCCAATGAAACCCAAGCGTCAGCTTCCATACAGACGGCATGACATTTTCTCCTTGGATATCGTGGTACTTGACTGAATCCATCTTGCCCTCCACGCTTTGCAGGTTTCCAGTGCCAGAGGAAGCAAGGCAGCTGCAGAGCATCAAACAGCCCCCACAATTCTTCACTGTAGGCAGGGTATACTTTTCAGCATATGCTTCTTTATTCCTCCTGCAGACATACCACTGATTCATAAGCCCGAAAAGTTCCAGTTTTGTTTTATCATTCCACAGAACAGTATCCTAAAACGTCTGGGGCTTATTTATATGGTGTTGAGCATATTGGAGCTTGTGTTTTTGGATCAGTTGTGGTGTGTGTCTTGGAGACCTTCAACGTTTAGTATGCGCCCTACTGTGTGACCGGAAACCTCAGTGCCTCCTGCCTCCAAGCCTTGCTGCGTGTCTCCTGTGATTACCTGAAGGCTTTTGACCACCTGTCTTGTCAGGAATCTGGTGGCAGCCATTCATAGCTTCCTCTTTCTGCCACATCCTGGTACTGTGGCCACTCTTCTTTTAACTCTGAACTTGCAAACTATGCTTCCAACTTTATCTCTATGAACATTCAGTGCCTGTACTACCTTTTTGTATCCTTCTCCTTGTTTGTGCCAGGCAATGATCTCCTCTATTAGCTTTTTGGACAATTCCCGAGAGCCATATTTCTGATATGCAATCAAATGTCACTGCGACCCCTAGCGAGTGCAAGTAATTGATGTGTTCTATCTCAAGCAAACCTGATGCAACTAATTAAGCTCTTGATTAGCTGCATTAGGTGGGTTTGAGACAATACCTGACTTGAAGATATGCTCTAATGATGGATTCTATTCAGGGGGTTGAATAATTTTGAGACTGCAGTAGTCATTAAAAGTGGCATTTTGAGTTAAATTTTGAGAAACCACTTGTAATATTAGTTGTGTTGAGCTATTTAAAATGTTCTTGTTTAATCTGTTCATCACAAACAGCTGAAAGTTTGTCAATTTTGCCAGTAAACCCAATTTGCAATGAGGGTTGAATAATTTTGATCGCAACTGTATATATATCATTTGCGACTCGTGAACTTAGAACAGGGGAGGCTCAAACAATCCCTTAAAATTAATTATTGGTCACGACCTGTTTTTAATAATTTAAATTACCATTACAGAAACTCCGAAAACTCAACATTATCAGGTGTGGCCAGTTTTCATTTATAACGCATACCGATTACGACTCCGGACTTTTCACACTTTTCTTTATTCAGGGATTAGAAGCAATGCATGTGTTTCATGATCGTTTAAATGAAATAAGATCATTTGAAACGTCTTTATGCAATTCCATTGCTTCCAACCCCTCCAGTGCACAAGGACTTCAATTCCACGCGAGAATCTCTTACATACGCGTGGATTGAATAATTGCCTAATACAGCAGAAGAACGTAAATATGCCACTTAAACTCACACTGAATGCATGAGAGTTGACAGGTATGCGTTATAAATGAAAACTGGCCACACCTGATAATGTTGAGAGTTTTTGGAGTTTCTGTAATGGTAATTTAAATGAATGATTGAAAACAGGTCGTGACCAGTCATTAATTTTAAGGGATTGTTTTGAGCCTCCCCTTTTGCCAGTTCACGAGCCGCCATAGCACTTATATATATACAGTACTGTGTGAAAGTATTTGCCCCCTTCCTGATTTCTTTTTTTTGCATGTTTGTCTCACTTAAATGTTTCAGATCATCAAACAAATTTTAATATTAGACAAAAATAACCCGAGTCAAGACAAAATACAGTTTTTAAATGTTGATTTAATTTATTGAGGGAAAAAGTTATCCAAACCTTCCTGGCCCTATGTGAAAAAGTCATTGCCCCCCCCTTGTTAAATCATGACTTAACTGTGATTAACCATAATTTTTTCGTACAATTTCACTAGCCACACCCAGGCCTGATGATTGCCAGACCTGTTGAATCAAGAAATCATTAAAATAGAACCTGTTTGACAAAGTGAAGTAGGCTAAAAGATCTCAAAAAGCAACACATCATGAGGGTACTGTAGTACCCTTCATTGCCAATCAAAGTAGTTTTAACCCTTGTGGTTTTATAGGCTTTCAAAAATGGTACTTTTACAAACTGGTATCAAAACGTACACATTTAAGGGTACCATTTTCACACCCAGCTGATGACCTGTGGATTTGTGGTAATATCCGCTATTAGTAATGGTCAAGAGCTTTCTACAGCCACCAATTAATATCCTGTAGCATTAATAGTTCTTTGGTAATATTGACTCTAATTTTAACCCCCTGTGGGGGATGACCCTTTTTCGACCCCTTTTTTTTTCAGGATGTGGGTATGCTTCAATTTTAATGAAACCTATATTTTTGGAAAGCTCTTGATGTGCACTGCCACCAAAATAAATTTCATTACGGAACTAACATACCTTCATTAAAAAAAATGAGTAATTTTCTTCAATTCTCATCCTAAAATTAGCCCGCTTTTAGGGGTCATTCACAATTCTCAACATTTTCACAAGTGTACAAAGAGTACATTTTTTTCCAGATCAATGAATTGTGAACGACCCCAAAAGGGGGTTAATTTTTTTTTTCTTAAGAGCCTGATGATGCCATCTAAAAGATGAAAAGCAGCTCATCACATCACATATCAAAAGCATTGTCACCTGTGCATGATAACTACACATGTAGGATAAGAAATATAAACAACTAACCTATGATGAATTTAAGAGATATGAAATGACAGCAGTTTTGAATTTATACTAGTGATTTCAGGAAAAACTGAGGCTGGGAGTGAGTTCCACAGCCTGCTAGTCTTTGGGACATCTGATGATAGATGGAGCTGGGTGTTGGATCTGGGTACACTGATGAGGTATGGGTGTTCACTCGCAGATAAACGGGTCACTCGCGCATTAGATGCTTGTGCAGGCAGGATTCTCTTGAGCTCTGCAGAAGGTTGCAGGAAAATGTGGCGGTAGAAAGTGCTGAGAGACGCTACTTTCCGTCTGTATTCAAATGGAAAGATGCCAGCCTTTTCTGGGTCACTGACTTTGAGTTGACGAAGGGCTTTCTTCTGAAGCCTGTCAAGAAGCCTTAGTAATGTTGTGCCTGATCCGCTCCATATTGGAGAAGCGTATTCCACGAGGGGGTGGACGTAAGCCTTGTAGACAGTTATCCGAGCCTGAAGAGGGAGGAGGTTTCTGGTGCGCCTGAGGATGTATAAACTCTTAGCAGTCTTCTTAGCAAGGCCTTTGATGTAGGAAGTTCATGAAAGTGTGTTGGTGATGACTACACCAAGGAGAGTAATACTCTGTGTCGGCCTAAGCTGTTCATTCATAAAGTAAAGAGGAGGGTGGTTCTGAATCCTCTTCCTACTTATGATCATTTCCTCTGTCTTAGTTGTATTAAATGTTATACACCAATCAGAGGCCCACTTTTCAATTGTGTCCAGGTCACGCTGTAGACTCTCTGCACAGATGTTTCTTTGGCCAGGATTTCTTATGACAACATGAAGACTTAAATCATCAGCAAATAGGTGAAGGTCATTCTCTAAGTGTGAGGCAAGGTCATCAATATACATCAGTAAGAGCAAAGGCCCAAGAACACTGCCTTGAGGAACCCCTGCAGATTAAGGCATTGAATAAGTGGTAAACCCGTCAAGTACAACTGATTGGCATCTGTCAGCTTTGACAGAAGGCCGCGGTGCCACACACAATCAAAGGCTTTCTTGATGTCCAGGGCAAGAACTCTGATGTCTTGCTTTGCGTCCAGGGCATTGTTCCACCACTGGGTGATGTACAAAAGCATGTATAATGTTGATCTCTTCTCACGGAATCCATACTGGCTATCATAGAGGAGCTGGTGCTTGTCAAGGTGCTTGCGGATGTGGTCGCACACGATGCTTTCCAGTACCTTGGATATTATTGGCAATAGTGAAATGGGCCTGTAGTTGGATGGATCTTGTTTATTTACCTTTTTTGATACAGCAATCACATATGCAGATTTCCAGTTGGAGGGAACTGTCTTGGAGTCAAAAGAAATCTGGAATAGTTTGGCAAGTACTGGAGCAATCTCAGGAGCACAACTCTTAAATACTGTAGCTGAGATTCCATCGGATCCATTCCATTTTTGGCAGGACGTTAGGAGGGCCTTTGCCATTGTCCTTCAGATCAGCGTTGGCTGAAAAGGTCTTGTTCAGCTGCTCAGCCTTGTCTTTGGCATTACTGAAAGTCTGGCCACCACTAACTAGAGGGGGAACTGAGGAAGTCTTATTACTGTCAGTCATAGATTTGACAAGTTTCCACCACTGCTTATTGTCTGCGTATTTGAGGTTCTGCTCAAGGTGCTGCAAAAACTGCACCCGAGCTCAGCGTAAAGTACACTGGCTTTCAGACTTAGGCCCATATTCAGAAATGACACTCACACTAATTGAGTGTGAGTGAGTACTGAAACTTAGTTAGTGTCAGGTTATACTAAATGAGTCGGAGGTTGCCCTAACACTCATTTGCTTTCAGAGACCTCACTCACACTGAAATTAGTATCCCTTTCTGAGTGAAGGTTGAGTGCAGGGAACACCTCCCTTGAGCCGCACTAACTTGCACTGATATTTCGTTGTCAGGGCTTTCAGGTAGTCACTAACATTAGAGACTCTGGATCATTTACAGCCACGTGCTCGACACAATCGCAACTACGCGAATTTTAACTATAATGATGATAAGGATGCCGGTAACTTGCTGACTGACCACCTGGTTTCAGTGGTTACGAACTGCACTGTGGTGAACTCAAGGTTATCATTTGTGTACTGACCAGTGGCTACTGGTGAACTGGCAAATAGGGGCAGCTCAAAACCATCCCTTAAAAATAATGATTGGACATGACCTGTTTTCAATAATTTAAACAATTGAATTTACCTGAACTCCAAAAATCCTACGAACCATCATGTGTCACCAGTTCTACTTGTTAAGCTAGAATGAGCACTAATAATTCTTGCCCTGTTTTCAATTATTCATTTAAATTACCACTGGAGAAACTCCGAAAACTCATCATTATCAGGTGTGGCCAGTTTTCATGAATGACGCATATCTGTCAACTCTCACGCATTCGGATTTCTCGCGCTTTTCTTTACTCATGGGTTAAATAATTCGCAGTGTCGAGAGATACGTCAGTTTTATGGGTACACCAGTCGATTTGAAGGGATTAGGATAAGGATTAGGGATTATGGTTAGGGTTAGGGGTCAGGGTTAGGGTTAGGGCAGGGTTTGAAATTGGGAGGGGTTTGAAATTGGGACTACATTGAATTGCATTGAAAACATTGGAAAACTGCCGCACCCATAGCAACTGCCTAAATAATTCTGAGATAATTTAATTTATAATAATAATTTTTGAGAGCCTATAAAACCACAACTAAAGGGTTAAAACTGCTTTGATTGGCAGTAAAATGTAATACAATGCCGAGAGAATAAGTCTTGAAAAAATCATGGGGTTAGCTTTATTGCTTTCAGAGTTGAAAGCTGTTAAAAATGGAAAAAATGCAAATTTCGCCAACCAGGGTCCCACGCCCAGAAAATCAAAACTAGTGGGCCGATTGGGCTTAAATTTGGTGTGTCTTCATTTGACACCCAAAGTAACATTCTATCAAATTTTGAAGAAAATCTATGACTATGGCCATGGGAGCCCTGGTTGACTTCATGTGGAATGACCCATTTTAATACTGAATGTTAATATCGCAAATGCATATGCTGCGCAAGCACTAGCAACGTGGTGTTTGTCATCAATGGCTGCTGTTGTTATATGCCGGTAAATTCTTGTTTCCATACGTTAAACTGTCCCTTCAGCATATCGATCATTTCACAAATTTAACTGCATGGTGCTTTATCTTGCCATGTTCTCTTGTTTCAATTTCTCCAAATAACCTTCGCCATGTCGTCTAGCTGGCTACAGCTAGCGGTTGAAGTAGTCAGCTTACTCAGCCAACCTTGCCAGCGTATGGCCACATTGCAGTATTCCAATTAATTGCCCCCTAAATCCTAATAACTGGTTGTGCCACCCTCGGTGACAACAACTGCAATCAAATGTTTGTAATAACTGGCAATGAATCTTTCACATCACTGTGGAAGAATTTTAGCCCACTCTTCTTTGCAGAATTATTTTAATTCAGCCACATTGGAGGAGTTTTGAGCATGAGCGGCCTGTTTAAGGTCATGCCACTGCATCTCAATAGCATTTAAGCCCGGACTTTGACAAGGCTACTCCAAAATCTTCATTTTGTTTTTATTTTAAGCCATTCAGAGGTGGACCTGCTGGTGTGTTTCAGATCGTTGTCCTGCTGCATAACCCAAATGCGCTTGAGCTCAAGATCACAGTCTGAGGGTTGGACATTCTCCTTCAGGATTTTCCGGTAGAGAGCAGAATTCATAATTCCATCAATTATGACAAGTCGTTCAGGTCCTGAAGCAGTAAAGCAGCCCCAAACCATCACACTACCACCACCATGTTTGACTTATGGTATGATGTTCTTTTTATGAAATGCTGTGTTAGTTTTACGCCTGATGTAATGGGGCCACACACCTTCCAAAAAGTTCAACTTATGTCTCGTCAGTCCACAGAATATTTTCCTAAAAGTCTTGGGGATCATCAAGATGTATTTTGGCAAATGTGAGACAAGCCTTCGTGTTCTTTTTGGTCAGAAGTGATTTTTGCCTTGGAACTCTCCCATGGATGCCATTTTTTGTCCAGTCTCTGTCTTATTGTTGAATCATGAACACTGAATTTAACTGAGGCAAGTGAGGCCTGCAGTTCTTCAGATGTTGTTTTAGGTTTTTTGTGACCTCCTGGATGAGTCGTCGATGTGCTCTTGGAGTAATTTTGGTAGGCCGGCCATTCCTGGGAAGGTTCAAAACTGTTCCAAGTTTTTTTTCATTTGTGGATAATGGCTCTCGCCATGGTTCACTGGAGTCCCAAAGCCTTAGAAATGGCTTTGTAGGAGGGGGACCGCTAGGGGGTTTGAACATATGAGATGTGTTGCTCCCTCGGGAATGTGTCTTTTAATATATTTTATTGCACAAACTACTTGTACGGTGTAATATTAAGCCTCCGATTTTTAGTTGTCTATCCTTGCCACTTTTTTACTCAGTCAAAGTTGGGCTAAGATGTCAACTCGAGGTAAAATCGAACTCAAAGGTCGGGTCCGGGACTGTCAGAGGCCTACACCATCACCGGAGCGGCTATCACAAAAAGAGCCAGATGTTAACGAGTCCCTGCTGATGAATATAAAAAAGATGATGGACGATATGTGCACTGACATTATTAGTCAATTCGAGTCCATTGTCACAGGGGTCGTGAAGGCTGAACTAGCACAGCTCTGAAGCCGATGGAGAAAAAGATAGCCTCTCATCACCGTAAAATCGCGGATTTGGAGCTTTCGGCTAACCATAATGACAACACTTTGGCGGAGCTGCAGGCTACGGTTAGCTCGCTATCGGAGTTGGCCGAGTCCCTGTCTAAAAAGTGTGAGGACCTTGAATCTCAGTCAAGATGGAACAATGTGCGCCTTGTGGGTTTACCTGAAGGCCTGGAGGGTCTTCATCCTACCGAGTTTGTGGCCCAACTCCTGCAAGAGCTGCTTGGGCTGGAAGAAAAGCCCGTGTTGGACCGCTGTCATAGAGGCCTCCGGCCTCGGCCTAAAGACTCGGAACCTCCACGACCCCTTATTATCCGAGTTAACCTGTTCCAGGTACGTAACCGGACTAACTCTGGACTAACTACTGACCCTCGTAAAATGAATAACACCTTTAAAGATTTTTATATATCCCTTTACTCTTCTGATCAGAACTTTATTCCAAATTTCGATAATTTTTTTGGCTGTTTGGATATTCCCTCAATTGAGCAAACTACCGTAAAGGAGCTGGAAGTACCAGTTACTTTGGCAGAACTTCAGACGGCAATATCTTCTTTGCAAAGCGGGAAATGTCCGGGTCCTGATGGATTTCCATCTGATTTTTATAAGACGTTTTATCACGAATTAGCTCCTCTTCTGTTGGACATGTTTAAGGAATCCTTCGATCTTGGTTGCCTCCCTCAGACCCTTAATCAGGCTTCTATTTCTTTGCTTTTAAAGAAAGGGAAGGACCCTTTAGAATGATCCTCCTATCGCCCAATAAGCTTATTAAATGTGGATTTTAAGTTGCTCTCAAAGTTGCTGGCATCACACCTGGATTCCATTCTCCCATCTATTATCTCTCCAGATCAAACCGGATTCATCTGAAATAGATATTCCTTTTCTAACCTTAGATGGCTGTTTAATACTATCTACAATGACTCCTCCCTTAACACTCAAGAGGCCTTGATATCACTCGATGCGGAAAAGGCGTTCGATAGAGTGGAGTGGAACTATCTATTTTACACTTTGAGAAAGTTTGGTTTTGGTGAGAATTTTGTTGCCTGGGTTAAACTGCTCTACTCATCACCGATGGCCTCAGTCAGGACCAACAACACCCAGTCTAAGTATTTCCATCTCCATCGCTCCACCAGACAGGGCTGTCCTTTGAGTCCCCTACTATTTGCGGTTGCAATCAAACCTCTTTCGATTGCTTTACGATCTAACTCTCAGATTTCGGGCATTCTAAGGAACGATCTGGAACTAAAGGTTTCTTTGTATGCAGATGATCTTCTTCTGTATGTTTCTGACATGGCCATTTCTATTCCTGCTGCCCTCTCTACCTTAGAGTCATTCGGTCAGATTTCTGGTGATAAGTTGAATCTGAACAAGAGTGAGATTTTCCCCATCAACCCATCTGCTAGGAGCGACCCTTTGCACAACTTTCCCTTTATGATTGCCGATCTTGCGTTTACACATCTTGGAGTTCATGTCACGCGTAGATTTGGAGACCTCTGTGATGCAAATTTTGCCCTCTTGCTGTCATGAGTTCAGGCAGATTTTGAGCGTCTCTTGTCTTTGGCTGCACGGATCAATGCCGTTAAAATGAATGTCCTCCCGCGGTTTTCCTATTTATTTCAATGTATTCCTCTTTTCCTTTCCCAAATCTTTTTTACTAAATTAGATAGTATAATTACTGAATTCATATGGAATAAAAGGTTCCTAGGATTCGCAAGCAGTACTTACAGAAACCTAAACCATTCGGTGGTATGGCCCTGCCCAATTTTAGGTTCTACTTCTGGTCAGCCAATATCAGGACCCTCAATTACTGGTTTCAACTTGAGGCTTTTGACCCCCCCCGCCCCCATGTGGCTCGCTATTGAATCTAACTCTGTCAAACCCGTTTCTTTAACGGCCCTGGTTCATTCTCCTATTCTGTCTTCCACTTCTCCGTATACCAAGAATGTCATTGTTAAAGCCTCCCTGAAGATATGGGTCCAGTTTAAGCGATATTTTGGCTTTAAATCTTTCTCCCTTCACGCCCCCCCAGCATCTAACCATTCCTTCCCTCCTTCTTTGTTAGATGGTACATTCTTAACTTGGCTAAACCTTGGGATTCATACATTTAAGGATCTTTACATTGACAGTATTTTTGCCTCATTTCAGCAGCTGTCAGCCAAATATTCACTTCCCACACATTTTAGGTACTTACAGGTCCGAGACTTTGCTCGTAAAACTTTTACCATGTTTCCTAATTTACCTGATACCTCAGCCTTGGACAATTTTTTGACCCCAATTCCAACCTTGAAGGGAGCAATCTCAAATATTTATGACCTGATCTGTGCAGTTCGCTCCAGCTCATTGATCTCACTGAAAACCCATGGGAGGAGGACTTAAGAGCGACAATCTCTGAAGAGGATTGGGAAGAAATTTTGGAACGTGTTCATCGGTCTTCTATATGTGCAAGACATGCCCTCATTCAACTTAAAGTGGTGCACCATGCTCATTATACTAAAGCTCGACTGTCCAAGATCTATGATAATGTGTCTCCAGCCTGTGATAGATGTCAACAGTCTCCTGCAGACTATATGCATATATTTTGGCTTTGTCCCTCCCTTCATAATCATTGGACAGAAATATTCAGGACTTTGTCGGAAGTTTTAGAGGAAAATATAGAGCCATGTGCTCTTTGTGCGTTATTCGGGGTTTGCCCATCTCCACTTTCACTTTCTAAAGGCAAAAAAGATAGCTTGGCTTTTGCCACCTTTGTGGCAAGGAGACTCATTCTGACCAATTGGGAATCAAAGACCCCTCCATCGCATACACATTGGCTTAGAGAACTTCTCCTTTTTCTTAAACTTGAAAAAATGAGACTGACCTTGAATGGCTCGGCCAACAAATTTGGGAAGATATGGGGCCCTTTTTAAATTTATACGAAGGACAAAATTCCCCTTTATCCCTGATTGAGGCACTGTGGGGTTTGGTGGAGAACAATCAGGATGTGCTGTTTTGAGTGGGAGTGTCATTCTGCTAAGCAGGTTACAGAATGGTCTTCACTCTAGGTCACTTTTACACTGTATTAGTTGTTATTAAATAATGTGGCTCTTGGTCTGGTGTTTTTGTTTATTTTGTATTTATTTATTTATTTATTTATTTATTATTATTTTTTTTTTTTGTTTTGGTTGTTGTCATGGTATCTTGTCTGTTTTCTACTTTGTAGGTGTGTGTACGTGTGTCTGTGGGGATGGGCGTGGGGGAGTTATTGTTCCTGCACAATTGATTGTTAACTGTTTTTGTATGAGCCGTACAACAACTGCATTTCTATTTCTTGTACACACTGATTGCTTTGGAAAAAAATAATTAATAAATAAATAAACAAACAATAAACAAAGTTTAAAAACAAAAGAAATGGCTTTGTAACCCTTTCCAGACTGATAGATATCAATTTCTTTGTTTCTCATCTGTTCTTGAATTTCTTTAGTTTGCGGCATGACATGTAGCTTTTTGAGATCTTTTAGCCTACTTCACTTTGTCAGACAGGTTCTATTGAAGTGATTTCTTGATTCAACAGGTCTGGCAGTAATCTGGCCTGGGTGTGGCTAGTGAAACTGGACTCAAAAAAAGTGGTTCATCACAGTTAATTCATGACTTAACGGGGGGGCAATTACTTTTTAGGGCCAGGTAGGTTTGGATAGCTTTTTCCCCTTAATATATGAAATCATCATTTAAAAACTGCATTTTGTAATTACTTGGGTTATCTTTTTCTTATTAAAATTTGTTTGATGATCTGAAACATTTAAGTGTGAAAAATATGCAAAAAAGTAAGAAATCAGGAAGGGGGAAAATACTTTTTCACAGCACTGTAGATTCTTCATTAAATGATCAAAGATAGACTTATGACAAAGCCCTGCATTTTGAAACTTTTTGTCTGCCAATTGATAAACTGTATTGATTTTATATAATTCCAAGGCGCCGATTTCAAATTTGCCCTAAAAATTTGTGTATCACGTCAGGTTTTTTGACAAATTGCGAATTTCCTTTTTTCATATTGATATATCTAAGAATACACAATGATAAATGAAAGCAAAATGACACAGATTTTAAGCATTCTGCAAGATGTAATAAAACAAAATGCAGCTTACCTTAGGATTAAATTTTCTTTTCTTTGATTTACGGGAATAATTTTGTTCGGGGCAGTCTCTCTGTAGGCACCGACAGTTATACCAAGGGCAGTGATTTGTGACAAAGCCTGACATGATAGCCAAAAACTCATGGGATATTTGGATTCAGCGCCCCAAAATTACTTAAAATCAGGTATCAGCTCTCACTAAGCAAATTTCATGCAGGGCTGTGTAATAGATTTCCCAGTAGTTCCTTCTTCCTAGTAGAATTTTTGAAACATCAAGAATCAAGATCAATACAAATATACATATTGAAGGTTATAAAAAATTATTTTAAAAAATAACTTGAGAAAAGTTTGTTCATAATTTCTCCCGAAGTCATAAGTGAAAGTTTATTACTATTAAAAATATTAGTCTTTTTTTTTTTTTTTTTTCCTGGGCAATACGTGTGCTTAAAAAATACAAAACCCTGCTCATGTAATCTTTTATCATTTGTTTGCATATTCAATTTAACATCTTCCTGCATGGCCTAGTGCGGGGTCAGCCCAGTTGACCGAAGGTCCGCGAGACCGAGGGTCTGCATAAAAACGATAGGCATAACTTTCATGAAATTTTTGCTTCCAGCAGCTCGCTAAGATAATGGGGTGAGGTAATGTATGCGGCAAAGTGTTGAAATATTACCTCATATCCATTCCAATTTGAAAATGGAAATGATAAATGCCGTATCTAATAACTTTATTTTTGTTTAAAGTAGACACTTTCGGTCTCGCGGACCTTTGGTCAACTGTGCTGTAACCCCTAACGTGCGAAAGTGTTGAGATAGGCTACATAAATTTTTTTTTTCGTTTGAAGGTTGGGCAGCTCATGCTTATTTCCCATGGTCCAATCTCGTTCAAATTAATGTGAAAGATTTGATGCATATTGCTCACTTGAAAATATTCAACTAATATTTGGTCAAGTTTGGATAAGTAGATTTTAAATATCGGCCTGGATATGAAGCTGCAAAGCCATCAGTGCCTGCTTTTCAGACAATTCCGCCTCTCTCTCTCCCTCACTTAGACTAGTTTATTCCTAACTTTATAAATAATACCTAATTTGATTATCTGTCTCGTCTTACTTTTTTTTTCACGGGGTGAGGTGGTGTTTTTCTTTGAGTATTCATTGGCCTTTATCAGCTCAATAGGCACAATGATATTAATCTTTTTATGAATCGTGATAATTGGAAGAAGAAAAAAAAATTTACCAGCTCCCTCCTCGTATTCTAGCCAGGCATATTGTGCCATTGACTGAGCCAAGATTTCGAAAAATCCACCCTTTGCCTCTTCAGATAGACTCGGTGCCAGTGTTCTGACAATTTGTGCTACCGTAATGCAAAGCGATCGTAAAGTCTTTGTTTTCGCCTTAATATTGCAATATTAATCAGTTTACAATACTAACTTTGTTTTTGTTAGCTTATTATAACATAAGCAGATGTTATAATAAGTTGGATAAGTTTGTTTGAAGATATATGCCCATATACGCCATTATCATCTAATTTCTGCATTTACAGGAAAACCCAGCGTGTACATGCAAATATATTTACGCTTCTAGGTTGAAAGGCGCACTGTAAAAAAATCTGTTTTTATGATTTTTAAAGATACTTGAGATATGAGTGAAGAAACAGCCCGAGATTTTAGGTTTGAACAATCGCAGAACTGCGAGGTAGCATATTTTGATAGGTAGGCTAGCAAAATTTGACAGAACACCGGCAGTTCCAGATGTACCGGGGCTTTCAGGAGGATCTGGACATTGCTGGTCATTTTGCTTGAAAATGGTTGTTTAAGTGAGCTGCTTCCATTTTCTTTCATGATTTGATGATCAAGTTGAACTTCATTACAATTACTGAATCAATAAAGGCCACCATTCACCGCAGTGACTGCACACTATACGAATACGATATGAGAGTTAAGCCGACTGTATGCGCACACGGATTGGACTCATAAATCTCTGGATCACGGTGCTCTATGGGTCAAATCTGATGAACAGTCAGATCGATATAATTTTAGAAGTACATGCACACCTTACACGTGCGTAGGTCAAGCTAGCTATTTAACTGCGCTAGCGCTCAGAATGACTCACCACGAATGCGATGCTACGAACGGGCCGTCCCTGTTCTCTTGAAGAACCCCGATGCGGCTTGGAGTACCGGCACGGTAGCATTCCAGTGCCCGACGTGTCCGGCTATCTTGTCGGCCACACGTCCGCTAACGTTAACTGGAGCCCCAAGATAAAGCACGCACATTTGAGCTTTTTGTTTTCTCAATGTCTTTTGAGCTTTCGTCACTTCTGCCTTACCTAAAGTGGCTGAAACTTAGCTGTATGTATTTTTGTATGCTATAACGGTTTTAGTAGGCTATGTTTTGATTGTGAAAATTTGCGAGCCAGTCAGTGTTGATGACCTATTTAAAATCATTAGTTTTTAACCTGTCGCTCATGATTTTAAACATGTCACCAATTTTTTAACATGTCGCGCAAAATTTCAAACCTGTCGCACTTACATGCTAAAAGTGGTCGTGGAAAACACTGGTATCAGGAGTTCATTTGATACGTCAAATATGAAGGCATATACAAAATACTGTTCATGTTTTCCTACAATTTGTGTATTTGGTCTCACACCAATTAATCTATTAACATTAACCAGATATGGAAATTAATAGCCTGCCTTTTAAGCCTGTTTGGGCTGGACATCCATTGAAGCAAGATATTACATTGATATCAGAGTACCGACCCCATGTGCGTAGATTTTGGTTGGACATAATTTATTCTAATTATCTACATATTTGAGCACTCTTTAGTTGAACATGTTTTCCTTTTCATTATTATGATGGAGAATTTGAGAATTTATCAGCAATGATTTGAAAATCTGCCGGATAGTCTTGTCATGCTTGCACCCGCCAGCAGCTACAAGGGGCAAAAATCCAGGTGTATCTCTCTCAAATGATAATCACAAAAAATAAAACAATCATCTCTGCTTGCAGTTACAATTCGGCGTAAGACGCAGACTCTAAAGCAAAAATCCCGTCAACTAGAACGCAAATGGCGCTCAACTAAACTCCAGGTATTTCATTGTGCTTGGAAAGAGAGCCTTGTTGCGCATAAGCACGCTCTGTCTGGTGCTAGGTCTTCTTATTTTGCAGATCTTATACAAGAAAATAAAAATAACCCTCGATTCTTGTTCAAAACAGTGGCCAAATTAATGAACAACCATGCGGCAAGCACCCCTCAAATTCCAGCCTCCTGCAAAGTGATGATTTTTTAAAATGCTTTAGTGGCAAAATAATTGGAATTAGAGAACAGATCATTGCTTCCCTAGCAGTTGGTGAAGGTCTAAATATAAAACCTCATGATATGCATATAAACCAGTTTGATTCATTCTCTCCCATATCCCTGAGCGAACTTGCTAAATTAGTCACTACTTCCAAATCAACAACTTGTCTCTTTGATCCCATCCCAACTAAGTTAGTGAAGGAACTCCTGCCGATATTTGGCAGTCCAATTCTGCACATAATCAATTCTTCCCTGATTTCAGGTTTGGTTCCGACTTCATTTAAGATGGCTGAAATTAAACCTCTACTCAAAAAACCACATTTAGATCCCACAGTCTTGGCTAATTATAGGCTGATCTCAAACCTTTCATTTTTCATCTAAGATCCTTGAGAAATGTGTTGCCCAACAGCTTACTTTCTTCTTGCAAATGAATAAGGTACACGAGAAGTTTCAGTCTGGCTTTAGAAAACATCATAGCACTGAAACAGCCCTCACTGTAGTAATGAATGATCTACTTCTCTCCATGGACAGTGGCCGCATCTCTGTCCTTGTCCTACTTGATCTAAGTGCTGCCTTCGATACGATAGACCACCATATTCTTCTTTACAGGCTAGAAAATCTGGTTGGTATTTCTGTACTCGCCCTTTCGTGGTTTAAGTCTTATCTTTCCGACAGATGTCAGTTTGTTAGGGTAAATAGCAATTCTTCCAAATATTCCAAGGTAAACTTTGGAATACCTCTAGGATCTGTTCTGGGCCCTTTGCTGTTTTCTTTATACATGCTTTTCCTTGGAAACATCATAAGTAGATATGATGTGAAGTACCACTGTTATGCAGATGACACACAGCTTTATACAACCCCAACTCTGAAATAGTTGGGACGAAGTGTAAATTGTGAATAAAATCAAAATGCAATGACTTTCAGATCACATGAGCCAATATGTTATTTACAATAGAACATAGATAACATTTCAACTGAGACATTTTACATTTTTATCCAAAAAATGAGCTTATTTCAAATTTTCTGGCGGCAAAAAAGTTGGGACACAGGTAAAAAAGGGCTGAAAAAGCAATTAATATATAAGAGAATCAGCTGAAAGAACATTTAGCAAGTAATTAAGTTAACTGGCATCAGGTGTGTAACACGATTGGCTATAAAAGGGATGTCTTAGAGGGGCTGAGTCTCCCAGAAGTAAAGATGGCCAGAGACTCTCCAACTTGTGAAGGCTTGCATAAAAAAAATTGTGGAATACTTTAAAAACAATGTTCCTTAACATCAAATTACAAAAGCTTTGACGGTCTCATCATCGATAGAGCATAACTTCATCAAAAAATTCAGAGAAACTGGAAAAATCTATGCATAAGGGATGAGGCCGAAGACCTTTACTGGATGCCCGTGATCTTCGGGCCCTCAGACGCCACTGCATCACTCACCGGCATGATTCTGTCATTGACGTTACTAAATGGGCCCAGGAATACTACAAGAAACCACTGTCAGTAAACACAGTCCGCCGTGCCATCCACAGATGCCACCTAAAACTGTATCATGCAAAAAGGAAGCCATGTTGAGCATGATCCAGAAGCGCCGCCGTGTTCTGTGGGCCAAGGCTCATTTAAAATGGACTGTAGCAAAGTGGCAAAGTGTCCTGTGGTCAGACGAGTCCAAATTTGACATTCTTGTTGGAAATCATGGGCGTCGTGTCCTCCGGGCCAAAGAGGAGAAAGACCACCCCTCTTGTTATCAGTGTTCAGTTCAAAAGCCAGCATCTCATGGTATGGGGATGCATTAGAGCATATGGTGTGGGACACTTGCATGTTTTCAAAAGCACCATGAATGCTGAAAGGTATATAAAGGTTTTAGAGCAACATATGCTTCTCCCAAGATGACATCTATTCCAGGGAAGGCCTTGTGTATTTCAGCAGGACAATGCAAAACCACATACTGCAGCTATTACAACAGCATGGCTTCGTAGCAGAAGAGTCCGTGTGCTGAACTGGTCTGCCTGCAGACCTGATCTTTCACTGATTGACAACTTTTGGCACATAATTAAACGAAAAGTCTGTCAAAGGAGACCCAAAACTCTCCAGTGGCTGGAAGCCTGTATTAAACAAGAGTGGGATCAAATTCCAATGGCTAAACTCAAGAAACTTGTCTCCTCAATGCCCAGATGCCTCCACTCTGTGTTAAAAAGAAGAGGGGATGATACACCATGGTAAACAGGCCCCTGTCCCAACTTCTTTGAGACCTGTAGCAGCCATCAAATTTGAAATGAGCTCATTTTGTGGATAAAATTGCAAAATTTCTCAGTTTCAACATTTGCTAAGTTATCTCTGTTCTATTGTGAATAAAATACTGGCTGGTGTGATTTGAAAGTCATTTTGTTTTGATTTTATTCACAATTTACACTTTGTCCAAACTATTTCGGAATTGGGGTTGTATTTTCGGTAGCTATTAAATGCATGTTAAAACATAAAATAATAGTTTTTGCACTGAATGGACTTCATATTAGTCCTTTTAGATTTTAGTTGCTTTTCCCATGATGCGCCAGCTTTTTTTGGAATTGGAGTTGTTTGAATTCACTATGCTACAATGATCAAGAAAATCTTTACCATGATCATTTGGTATATAATAATAGCAATTGAATATAGTTGTATAAATTGTTTCTATTATATCGGATACAGCCTAGAATACTCTTGATTACAAAGAGAAAAAAATGGTGTTTACACAAGCACACATACACGCACGCGCGCACACACACATACTGACACATGCAGAACTGTGCCCTCTGTGCCCTACGAGCTGCTCACAGTGGAAGACTGAAGATAACAAGCGCTTTGCCAGAGAGTGTAAACATTGTCTTTTTTTCCAATTAACCCCTTAGATAGTATCTGATAAGCAGGGATGAGGAACAGGGTGGTACATGGGATGCTTGGTGTGGTATGCAGCTGTAACATCATCTGTGGAGAGTCCCCAAAATTAAGTCCTCAGCTTTTCAGTCTCTCTGCTAATTGGACTGCCACTGGAGCAGTAAGCGGGGTTGAGTTACAATGCATCCTGGTTCCTGCTCCAGATCTAGGGGTGATGTGGGGGTGTTTGCTGGAGTTTTAGGGGGGTTGGTGGAGGTGGAAACGAATGGTAAATCCTCTGGGTGACCCCACACTTACTTCAACACCTTTTTGAAAATTCTACCCCGCAGCCCTTAAAATCCACCTCCTAAGCTTGTTGTTTCCTGTAGTTGGACAGGCTGGGGCCTCATGGGACATTCCCCTCCCCCTTACGCTCCTTGAACCAGGAGATGCTTAGCTCTAATGCCAATGGTCAGGCCCATATCTAGTCTCAAACTGTCCTTCACCCCCCTTCGACCTCTGGGACACATCAAAGAGCTCTGGCAATTCCCACATCACTGCAGAGAACACAAGGCTCCAAACTTGTTCATAGTCTGAGGCTGGCTATCTCCCTATGCCTTAAAAATGGGCATGAAACCGCTGGATCTGTTACCCATCACATAAAAAAAAATAGAATAGAAATAGAGAGTTAAAGCAGCAACACCACAGAATGCCTTTTCGGACATATGATGAGATGCTGTATCAGAGAATTTCACAATAAACAGAAGGAGCAACGACTTTATATAATCACCTGAAGCATTACATCATTCTTTAACCACAATTTTTAAAGGCTTAAAGTCTGTCATTTTTCATTACAATTTTAAAAAGTTGAAGTTACAAGGGGACTTTCTGATTTGTGTACCAAATGCAAGAACTATGGTAACATTTATCCATTGTCCCCAGACCTAAATGTTGGGATTTATTTTTTTCTTTAAACAAAAATATAATATAGAGCTATTACTTTTAGCTTAAACATTTGATCAATCTGAGGTATCCAATGTCATTAGTAACCAATATCAAGCTCTTGAAAGAAAAAAGCCTTTAAAATTTGTTGCAGAATGATCCAATGTTTCAGTTGATCATATGAAGCCATTGGTCTTTCTGTTTTTGAGGAGATGCAAAATACTAAAAAGGCATTCAGCTGTGTTTCTGTTTTCCCTCTCAACAATACAAAGCACATTTGGGAGAACTTATTGGCTCTACATTTGCAGCAAGCTGAAAAATTAATCAGAAAATAAGCCGAAGGTCTGAATCACTTGATGAAAAAATAATGCTACTCAGCAATAGAAACATACATGCACACATTTCTACAATTTGTGGAGAAATATGTTTTTAAATTAATCTTTTTTATTAATTAAAAAAAATTCTTTCATGAAAATAAAGAACAATGTAATCTAATACTTTAAGTCTAAACTGAACCACCCAGGTTGATAGAGTTATCTAGATCATTAGGAATGTCTGTGTGCACTCAGAAAGAAAGGATTGAGAAGTGCCTGTTAAGGTGCAAAGTGCTTCTCGCTCGGTTAATGCCCAATAGTTTCATGAAACTCTGCCCGTAATTAGCAGCACGTAATTCATTTAACTTTCACGCCAGTGAAAGGGACTTACACCCAAACAGAACATTATTGTATTTTATGGGCAGATTTGGGAAGTTCGTGCTTAATGAAGCCCAATCATCGCGTTACATCTTTGGGTTATTTTTCATGAAGAGCAGAATTATTGTGTTATCACTCCTTCTGTGGGGGAGAGGAGGTATGGTTAGCTACAAACACAAAAAACCACTGCTTGTCCAGAAAATCAAGTGATATGTAGACTCTTAGAAATGATTTATTTTATAGAACTCTGTTCTTATACAGTGCTGAGAGGTAGAGACAGTCTGAGAGACATTCTGCAGATAGAGTTCACCCTTCAGATGAGATACAGTCCACTTGAGCGCATTGTACACACATGCAGCATTAAGCACACATTGCGCATACAGAAGTGACACTCATGGACAGGCTGTGAACTTTTCCATGGCTCAGTTTCTCTGGGTACAGCCAAGCAGAGCGGTCAAGAGATACGATTTCTGGAATTCGTCTTATCCCCTTATGCTTGCCACCCGTTTATTTTTTTGTCCTCGAAGCTGCAGACGAGCCAAATGTCATCCTCTTCCTCGAGCGATGATGCTCCGTATTCTTCAGACAGTTCCCTGCTCAACACCCCCTCGGGGTAAAAAAAAAACCCCCAAATTAAGACAGCTGCAGCCCACACCTGTGTAAACATGACATTCATCAGACCTGCGTATCACAGACAGGCAGAATCTGTGACCAACCTTCATTCGGTTTGCTGCAAACTGGCAGGAGGCCCGTGCTGGTTTAATTGCTGACGTGAGGGAGCCCAGCATGGCCTTGGCTCACCGCTGCAGATCAGTTTGATCATAACTGCTGAGCTTGATCATGTTAATGTGTGCATGCTTGTCAATGCATACATGTGTGTTCATGTGTACCTACAGTATGTGGATTCAGAAGGTGGTGAAGGGTGGGGTTACGTGATAATTAAAGTTTTAGTTCGAATAGCCCTCTCACCTCAGTTCAGACTGGGGCCAGACATAGGCCGCCTGGGGGCCGTGTTTTTCTTGTCAGCTATGTTCTCTGCCACGTGATGCAATCATTGTTCCTGTGTGGTGACTGGGCAGTGGCTTAACAGGGATGAGATGTCTCTGTCTCGGCGTTATCGTGAACGCATTAGGTAACCCGGAAGGTTATGAGACCATTATGAATCTTGGCTTTTCTCCATATCACTGCCTTCTGGGACCCATGGTGCAACCACACTACAGATACGCAGTATTAGCGATAGGGGCCCCTGGGGGTTGGGATGGGTAAGCCAAATGGTGAATGTAATCCTGTTGGGAGGGGTGATTTTTTAAATTCAATCTCGTCAACACTTTTAGGGTGACTGGTGCCATGTGTCCATTTATATTGAACTGGCTTTGAGCACATGAGTGGACTGACACCAGTTCCTCTGCTGCCAAGCCTGCTGCCTTCAGTAAAAATCCTCCCCAACATGACATGGCCCTATCAGAACTTCCTGTTCCTCCAGAACTCCAGCTCAGATAATTTCAAAAAGCTCTGTTTTTCTCTGCGATACCCTTGTAATTAAGACAGTTTTTAGCTGAGGCCATAGAATTTCCCACATTAATGCAGTTATTTTATGTTGTGAAACACAAGAGTAAGAAAAACACACAAGGAACTGCGTCCAAAGAAAATTAACCCATCTGCTTGGATGATAGCCGAAAAAATAAATCAATTTACTGTTAAGTTTAAGAAATCCTGGTAAAACTGGCAAGATGAAATATCAGAAGACAATTATGTCGTTCATGAAAAAAAAAACTTTGGATGGATTACTTAATTATCTTAACCTAGACTATCGGATAAAATTGCTGGGTCAATTTTTGGGAAAGTTGTTGAAATATACATTAAATTTGCTACAACCTTCAAATTGTGATTCCTCCTCCAAGGCTTTTGATGTACAATTAGTCACATTGCACTATGCTGGTAAGGGAACTGGGCTCAAAAGTCAAAGCTGCCATGAATCCCTGGAATTAAACTGTCATTACACGCTTCACCAAGGCACTTACCCTGAATAACTTCAGTAAACGGTCCAGCTGTAAAAATGAATTTTTTGTTAAAGTATATACTTTGTGGATGAAGGTTTCTTTAGCGGGGTTGCCTAGTCCTGTTTGGGGAGATCTACTGTCCTGCATATTTTAATTCCCATGCTTGGTGATTATGAGTGCAAGTAGATCAAAACCATTGACAGTGGCTGTGTCCGAATAGTCACAAAATTACATCCTATCCACTAATTCTTGACCACTTTTCTTTAACCTTTGTGGAAAATGTCATCAGGTAAAGGAAAGGTGCAATAGAGAATTCCTAACAGCTTAGGGAGACACCCGCGCTAATAAGAGAATCCGAATGCACTTACACTGAGCAACATGATCATGTGTCCCCTGCCCGTCATATATATTTTTTTTTCGAGGTTAGCCGATGAATTGTCGTCGCTTTAAATATTGCTGCTGATTTGCTGCGGATTTGTGGGATAGCGTTATCGCCTTTCTTTTTGAAAGGATGGTTCTATGTACCCTATGCTAAAGGAGGTAAGTTAAGAAACACTCAGAAACCTTTCCTTAACATTTAGAGAATTCGAATGCACTTATCATGGTTGCCACATAATTATTTCTGCATCATTTTTTAGGAGTTAGGAACTTTCCCAGGCAAAAAAGACTATTCAGGCGCAGCCAGTTCATAAAGATGAGTGACCTAGTACCTCCCTAAAAGTGAGGCCAAAACATTTTGATTGCCATCTAGTAGCAGGCTGCAGTACGAGCTATAAGCCTGCCCCCTCCATATTAGTGGATGGGACATGGAGCTCGCAAAAAATTTGAGTATGTGTCAAGCAGTGGCGGCTCGTGAGCTGGAAACTGGGGAGGCTCAAAACTATCCCGTAAAATTAATGATTGGTCACGACCTGTTTTCAATCATTCATTTAAATTACCATTACAGGAAGTCCGAAAACTCTCAACATAATCTGGTGTGGCCAGTTTTCATTTATACTGCATACTTATTACGACTCCGGACTTCTCGCGCTTTTCTTTACTCAGCGGTTGGAAGCAATGCATGTATTTCGCGATTGTTTAAATGAAATTAGATCATTTGAAACATCTTTATGCAATTACATTGCTTCCAACCCATCCATGCACAAGGACTTCAATTCCGCGCAAGAATCTCTTACATAGCCTACGTGTTGATTGAATAATTGCTGACTACAACAGAGGAATGTAATTATGCATCTTAAACTCACACTGAATGCGTGAGAGTTAACAGGTATGCGTTATAAATGAAAACTGGCCACACCTGATAATGTTGAGAGTTTTCGGAGTTTCTGTAATGGTAATTTAAATGAACTAGTGCAGGTGCCCGTAGAGGGAATGAAAATTTATGCAAAAACCAAAATAAAATGAAGGATGCACACCATGTCCCATAGGAGATCATGACAGCGCGGCGCTTGTTTGGAACTATAGCACTTCCCCATGAACCACGAGAGCAGTGTAGCAACGAAGTCAATGATACCCCTTTTCCAGCAGAAAGAACCTGGTGCTCGAGCCGTGCTGGTGCTAGTGCCAGTGCTTAGTTAGTTCAACCTACGAACCTCCTAAGAACCTGTTTGCTTTCCCATCGGTGAGGAGCCTAATCAGAGTCACGCATTTACGTCACTGTAATTAAAGACCAATAGATCAGGAGAAAATAAACTTTGTTCGAGATCTGTGTGTCTCTCAGCAGCGCTGTCATAACATCTGGCAATAGGCTACAGTATGGACTGCGGGAAAGCACGAATAGAAATGAAAAACTGAAATAATGCTTGTGTTCTAAAGCAGCTTGCACACTGGAGGCGAAAGGAATTTTTCGCAGGACAGATTACATTCAAAGTCAATGCAAAGACGCGAATACACGCGTGTATTTGCGTCTTTGCATTGACTTTGAATGTAATCTGTCCCGCGAAAAATTCCTTTCGCGTCCAGTTTACTATTATTGGCAGTTAGGTTTTATCGTTTTTAGTGGGGGAAAGGAATACAGCCTGATTGCTATGATCTCGTACCGAGTTAAGATCACATATTGAAAATAAATGTGTAATGTATCTTGCGTTGTTGTCCATGCATGTTAATACCAAAATCTTAAGCAGCAACAGGGTGTAATAATAGGAACACGCAATCCATCGTTTCTCTTCCCAAGGATGCAGGCAGAAGAAAGAAATGAGCAACCGACGTATTTCATTCCAACTGCATAAGTTTGAAAGATGTAAGGTAGTTTCGTTTTGAAATGCCATTCAAGTTCGCTAATGGTAATAATTCGCGAATGCCCTAGCTAGTCAGCTAACTCATATTCGTAATGCTTAATATAGACGTAACCGGTGCACAAAAACATGCTTGAAGCAGCAAAGTAAAATGCAATATTAACGCATCATGCAGATATAGTAGAGATGCTTCTTTATTCCAACATTTACTGCGGGCAGAACGCTCAAAATACTTAAGCGATCGCGCTGGGCTTGTTGGTGAAAGTCCGCCCCACGTAATGGTGCTTGCACTGGACCAGCAAGGAGTTCGTGCCACTCTGAGTTATCTACCGCTCTGGTGACAGGTAACATGCTTCGTTGTAAAGTGCAATGGCGACATCTTTTGGTGAACACATGAACTCGTCATGTCAAGGGTCAGTTAGCTTTTTCATCCAAGTAGTACAAGTGCCTGTAGGGGGAGTGAAAATTTATGCAAAGACCTGAAAAATGAAGGATGCACACCATCGGGCTGTGCGCAAGCCATATCCGAAAGCTTAGGCCAATCTGAAGAACAGTCAGAGAGATATGCGAGCCACAGACAGACAAACGGACAGACAGCCACACAGACAGACGCTTCTTGCTTTATAGATAGATGATTAAAAACAGGTTGTGACCAATCATTAATTCTAAGGAATTGTTTTAAGCCTCCCCAGCTGCCAGTTCACGAGCCGCCACTGGTGTCAAGTAATTATTTTTTTCTGAAAATTTTTTCTGTTATATTATGTAGTTGTTACCATGCTGATATATGTTCAAGTGTTCATTTTTTCTTAAAGTCTTTATTTCGTTATTTGATACAGTAAAAAGTAGTCATGATTGACAGCTGTGACTGACACAAACTCTCAAACTCTCAAACTCTGAAAAAAGTAGTCGAGGAATCGCCAGCGATTCATTTCCAGGAATTGTACAGAGATAGAGTGTGACCGTTGAAAAGGCATATTACGTTCATATTCATTAGTTGCTTGGTCCTAGTACAATTGAATATAACCCATGGTTATTTTGGAAGTCCAATGAAAATTTACAGTTGAAAGGTCTTTACTCTGAACATAGTGTCATGTTACTGTTAGCAGCGGGACTACTACTGAAAAATGAATCCAGTTAGCCAGCTAGCAAGCTAGCTAGTTTAGAAAGATTCTATAGTAGGTCACTGAAGCTAGATAGTAACAGAAATCGAGGGTAGAAAATCTCTTTTCCCTGAACATTTGTGTAATGTAGGCTACAGTAAGCAGCGATTCTATGTTCAAAGCAGAGAGCTTTTTACCATCAATTTTCATTGCTAACAAAAATCACCTATTATCAAATCTTACTAGCTAGCTTAGAGGAGATAGCGAGCTAGCTAGCTTAGTAAAATGAGAAAATTCAGTTTCACTGACAGGTCACTTAGTTAGCTAGCTGGCTAAGTAGATAGACCTAATGTTACAATGCATGGCAGTCTATTTACCCGTAGACTGTATTTAATAAGTTATTTTGAAGGGCTGGGTTGGATTTTTTGAAGTGGGGTTGTATGAGGTACATAAACAATGTAGGAGCTACTGAGCTAGCAGACAGCACGAGGCACGAGTTTTTAGAGGCAAGCAGGAGCTCCAGATATCGGCGTGGCAGCTAAGCAATATACTACTAAGGACGAGGAAATCAGCAAACATACAACATATAACTTATACAATTCTACTTGGGAAAAATCTGAAGTAGCAAACCTTTTAACAAGTTTTCAAGCATGGGTCTCAGGTCTGTGTTCAACAAGCAGCATTTACCGCTAACACCGAAGCCGCAAGTTCAGTAGATGTGAT
Source organism: Gymnothorax javanicus (assembly GCA_029692085.1). Classification (NCBI taxonomy): domain Eukaryota; kingdom Metazoa; phylum Chordata; class Actinopteri; order Anguilliformes; family Muraenidae; genus Gymnothorax; species Gymnothorax javanicus. The sequence goes on from CM056198.1 coordinate 91,051,205, forward strand.
TGCCACTGAGTAGGGCAGGAGTATGGCGGAGACCTCGATATCATGGCTCAACCCCACGATTAATAGTATGGCGACTCTGGTTCCAAATGTGCAATATAGAATCATCTTGATGATTGACCGGGTGCTCAGAATAGATGTCTGGCCGCAAGAGAGGGGGGCTGGATCAGTGGGCAAGGTTACAGGTGCCTACCATGCCTGCATCCCGAGATGCTCAACCCAGAGCTTCATCCTACCTAGCTCCTTTGGTATCCATTGCTGTTGACTGGGCTCAGCTTCTTCAGCTACCCACTAAAGAATAGCTGCACTGAATTGAACAGAATCTATGTCTGTACTGTGGAAGTGCTTACTACTCCATTGCTGAATGCCCTGTTTGGCAGATGAGCATAACCTCTGAGATAGAGGTGCTGTCTGGTGCTGCTGTCTCATGTTCTTTTCCACTCCTTCTTGTTCACCTGACCTAGCAGGTTTGCCTTATCTCCACACAGGCCCTCGTTGACTCAGAGCAACAGAAACTATCCATCTTGGTCTCATTCGCCATCTGAGGATCCCCACTGAACCACTGCAAGCACCCCTTTGGTCCCAAGGTCTCACAAGAATTGTCCTTCCTGACGTCACAGGGGTATCCAAGGCCAGTGCCCATCCTAACTTATGTCAATCACTCCAAGGAGTTGAAATATCTCATCATGGAGTCACCGCATGCTTAGGTGGTGTTGGGAATCCCCTGGCTTGAGCGTCACAGCCCTCTTGTTGACTAGCCCCCGGGATCCATCCTGGAGAGCAGTTCATCATGTTCTCCATCCAGCGTTTGCTCAGCTTCTGGTCCCACAGCACCTCCTTCCTTTGACTTCCAGGAGGAGCTGCTGGACCTGAAAGGAGTACCACTGATTTACCATGACCTCCATCTGACATTCAGCAAAGCCTGAGCTATGTAACTTCCTTGACACCGACCCTATGATTGTGCCATGTTTTTTTTACTCGGAAGATGGCAATTAACTCCACCAGATGATCCCAACTTCCTACCCTGGTGGAACTGGCTTTATTACCAGTTTGTCACTAGTTGCCAGTCTACGTGTCTGCCTTCCAAAAGCAAGGGAATCATCATTTCTGTCCAGCTCCTGCCCACCAAGTGAGGAAGAAAGTCTGGCTAGCCACACAGGATATCTTATTCTAGGAGATGGTGAAAAAGCTCATCATACCTGTTCACTGACCCATTCACCATAACTAGAGTATTACGTTCATCTGCTGTCAGGGTCCTCTTCCCCCATTCTCTTTGTAATATTCGCCCAGTGTTCCATGCCACGAAAATTAAACCCATGGCTTTGTCTCCCTGTAGTCCTTCCCCCTATTTTACAAATAAAAGTTTATCATCTTCAGAAATTATTTGTAACCTTTAGTGATAGTTAGCGCCGCCCCATCTATGGACGGACAGTTACCCATAGACCGACCCCCCTCTGATGTGAGTTTCATCCTTTTCGCGGGGAATCTGAAGATGACGGCAGCAAAAACAAGTAAGTATCCGGTAACTATACTACGTAAGCTTTCCCATTGCAAATTTTCACCTTGATCCAAGCATATGTAAGCATATAAAGACGAATTTAATAAACGTATTAGGTCTGATTTTGTATTAAATGACCAATTCACGCTTGGCGACAGGATCGCCTAAGTGCATCTTTTCGTTCTCTCATCTGTCATATCAGTTTGCGCTAGCCTGAAGCTACTGTTATGATGTCATTTTACTGAGAAGAAGTAGTGAGCAAGAATTACATAATGCCATTTGTCTAAGGAAAGTGTTATGGCCCAAAATACTATCGTTCAACCCATAGAAGTTCATGGCAATGAAAAGCTGTCAAAAATGTGTTTTAAAGAAAATTGGAGAGAAATTCTCTTTGCAGTCAATAAGAACTGCTTGCAACTGCATACTCCACACAATGGCCCTCATTTATCAAACTTGCTAGGATCTGGTGTAGATTCTGGTGTAAATATCAGCGTTTGCCAGGTGTCACGTCTGATTTACTAAAAATGTGTCGTCGAGATTTTGGTGTAGAACTGGCGTGGTGTTGATAAATCTGGCGGCTGAAACCATCGTAATTTACATGACACGCCCTATAAATTCAGACATGGACTCTCGAAAGACGGCAAAGAAGAAAGAACTTCACTGAGGAGGAAATATCGCCGGCCTGCTGATAAAACCTCGTATCTACAATTTGGTAAGAAACAAAAATCGTATGTTCACGATAATAACATAAACATGGCAAAATACAAAATTTTATTGATTGGATACATTCTTGGAGGAAAAATAGTCATCCTACCCGAGCACAATTCACCTGCATTCTTACATGCAAAATGAAACTTTTTTTTTTTTTGCTCTCCCATAAAGTTTATCATTTTGAAGAGATGAGGTTTTATCAGCAGGCCGACGATATAAATTATCACGTCCGAGATGGAGAAAAACAAAATTATTTTATTTGGAAGCCTTACTGTGGCATAAAGGGAGCCCAGAAGGCTGCAGTTTGGAAAACTATTGCTGCTGCGGTAGACACCATTGGGGTGGAAAACCAGAGTGCAGCAGAGGTTTGATTTAATTCATTAATAAATCGAAGTGACTATTCGCACTTAAAAGTGCATCCATGACCGAAATTCTTGTTTGATGCATTTATTAGTGTGGCCAAGATGCCCATTTCTCCATTGCCCACACTTACTTTAAGTGTGTCCAAAGCTAAATTTTTTTTTTTTTTTTTGGCTGAACTTATTTTAAGCGGTACTTTCTAAGCGGCACTGGAATGGTCATCAGCTGGAGCACTTATAAACTTCATGTTATATAGCCTACATAATTGACAATCCAAATGCTTTACATGTAGGTTAAAAAAGTGGTCCGATTTTAAGATCGCCACCAAAAAACGGGTTGCTGCGCTCAGGCACAGCAGCACACGGACCAGTGGAGGCCAACCAGACTCGAACCTCCAGCTGTCTCCGCTCGAGGAGCCCCCTCCATCGTAGGAATACGAGGCGGCCGGGGCACGGATGAGTCCCCACCGCCTCGATCGGAGCTGCATGAGGGTAATTGTTAAAATACAGTCTGCATTTCGCTTAATCAAATTGATTGTAATTGTCAGCCGTCTGGTCTGACAAGCAGGTTGTCTCAAAATATAAGTTTAATTAATTTCTCAACACAGGTGTCTTATTTATTTATTTATTTATTTATTTTTTCATTCATTTTAGCCTATTTATTTATTCATTCATTTATTTAGCCTATTTATCTATTTAGCCCATTTATGATTTTACTAATAAGAGTAACAACAGCATGACGTCCGCATCGCTGCATATGGTTTATTACTCATTTTGACAGCTGCACTCGTTCCTGCATGTTGTTCGCTGGTTTCAAATCTACGTACACTTGGTCAGACCTGGCGTGAGATTTTTGCGGACCGTTTGCTCACGTTCAGATTGATAAATGCCAATCCTTGCAGGAGATTAGGTGTACACCCATTTTTTTGGTGTACGCACGTTTGATAAATGAGGGCCATGGACAAGACACAATATTGGCACAATGGCAATAAGTCATTTCATTTTTTAGCAATTTAAGCAAATAATTTAGTTGTTATGGCAGTTAATTTCCCATTGAAAATTTTTCAGCTATTGAAAGCACATTTTCTTGAAAACATCCAACGCTGAAGTGGCTCTATAATTTTTTTTTTTAGATTTTTTTTGGGATTTTCACCTTTATTTGACAGTTGCAGAGTAGAGAGAGACAGGAAGGTTGGGGAGAAGAATGGGGAAGACATGCAGCAAATGACCCGAGCCGAATGAACCTGAGTCGCCGCGGTAAGGACACAGCCTTTATGGTGTGCACGCTTAGACCGATGAGCTACCGGGCCGCGTGGCTATATAATTTTATATCATGCATTAACTTGAGGTACGAATAGTTTTAACTCACTTTATTCATGCAGGGTGTAACGGCTATTGTTTTTCCAAAATGTATCCAGCTATTTATTTATTGTAGCAAGGGAACACCTATCCATTTCTGTGATAAGATTAGTTAGCTAGATCATTTAATACATTGTTAACTTGTCTACATGTTAGCTTGTCATGAAGAGCTTGCCAAGTTGCAAAATCCTTTTACTTCGAAACAACTGTTCTTAATATGCAGTGCTCTCATATGTATCCCTCTTATTTCTTTCCCCCTTGCATCACATCCAACCATAACTATTCATCCATAAATTCATTCATTCAATCAGTCACTCACTAAATCATTCAGTCATACAATCAATCATTAGTTCAATCATTCATTCAGACATTAATTCATTCAATCATAGCTAAGTTACACCACCAATCATGCCTTCAATGAAGCAGCTGTCAAAGACAAAGAAGAAGCTGAGGAAGTGGAGTGAGGAGGTCACAGCTCGTGCCCTGGAGGATGTTAGGTCAGGTAGGCTGAGCATTAGGTAGGCAGCTCTACAGCATGGGGTCCCTCATTCCACCTTGGGAGACAGGGTCAGTGGCAAGGTAAAGCAGGGTTAGAGGATGGGACCAGCAACACTCCTCTCCCCCCGAGTACGAGGAAGCCCTCGTCAGTTACTCCCTGTATATGGCCAGGCATGGCTTCCCACTCTCACGAGAGCAGGTAATCTGCTTTGCCTCGGCCATATATCAGCGGAGTAATCTCGAGGGTGATTTCCAGAAGTTAGGCCTGTGCTGGTGGTCAAACTTCCAGGAGCACCAGAGGGATAATGTTAAGTTCCGGATGGCTGACAATATTGACCAGGGGAGAGCGATGCGTGCGAGGCAAGATGTAATAACATCCTATTTTGACCTGCTGATGGCCACTGTCACCGGCTTGGGACTGGGGGACAAACCCCGTCAAATCTTCAACTGTGATGAGACGGGGTTTCAGTTGGATCGGAACAAGAGCCAAGTTATGGTTGCTAAGAACACCTGGCATCCATACAAGCAAGCACCAGGGACCAGGGAGCACATCTCTGTGCTTGCTTGCTTTCATGTGACTGGGGAGGACATACCCCCATTCTTTTCTAAGGGGTATCCAGGTGGTGCCTACAGTGAGGCTGGAGTACCTAATGCCCTCTATGGCTGAACGGAGTCTGGATACATAGACTCCTTCGCATTTGAAAAATGGTTTGGGCACTTCCTGAAGTATGCCCCCAAAGAGCATCCCCTCCTGCTCATTTTCGATGGGCATTAATCTCATCTTACCCTGCAGGTGGTTGAGGCGGCAAGAAGGGAGAATGTTGTGGTTCTCTGTTTGCCACCTCACTGCTCGCATGTCCTTCAACCCCTTGATGTGGGGTTATTTTCTGCCCTGAAAACGCACTTTCAGAGGCTGGTTGGAAACTCCTGTCTATTGGAGAACTCCTTCCAGTGCTCCAAAAAGTCGTTTTCAGCAGTTTTCAAGTACCGCTACAAGGCGGTGAAGGCATCGGGTTGTGTGGTTGCTGCATTCAGGAAGTGCAGCATTTTTCCTCTTAATCCCTCGGACATTGATGCATGCAGGCTCATACCATCAGCCGCTGCCCCAGAGACCTCCACCGCTGGCCCTGGGACCTCCACCGCTGCCCCAGAGATCTCCACCACTGCCTCTGGGACCTCCACCACTGCCCCAGAGACCTCTACAGCTGCCCGTGGGACCTCCATCGCTGCCCCAGAGACCTCCACCGCTGCCCCTGGGACCTCCACCGCTGCCCCTGGGACCTCCATCTCTGCCCCGGGACCTCCACCGTCGCCCCTGGGACCTCTACCACTCCAGAGCCAGCACAAAGCCACCGCAAAATCCTCTGGTGGCTCAAGGGTTAAGGTAGAATTCTGCTATTAAGCATGAAAATCTTTATTTCATCACTTACATCAAATTGCTTTATTGATATGAGAAGCAAACATTCAAATTAGCAGGGATGTAGGTGATTTGCATAAATTATGCAAATTAGGTGTCCAAGATGGCCGCCACAAAGGGGCATATCATGACAATTTCAAAACACCATACCTCAGTAACTAATAGACAAATCAACTTCTTATTTTGCACACAGGTTGCCTGATCCAGCATCTATGGGCTAAACCTCTTAAAGTTGGATACTTTAACAAAATGCAAAGGGTTTTTTGAAATTTTGCTCTTGACTTGAAAATTCTCTACCTCATTATATATTCAGCACCCCCTGAAAATAAAAGAGTATCAAAAGGGCCATATTTTTTAGGTTCAGGACAACCATCATGCTGTAAACTATTTATGTTCCAAACTAGCGGTTTTTGAGAAATGGCGCGTGAAAAATTTGGAAATGGTAATGGTATTTTTATAGCAGTAATCTACCTTAATTCCACAGCGACTGGCAGATCTCCTCATTGAGGTAAAGTAAAAAAAAAAAAAGACACAGAGGAGGCTTCCAGTGCTGGCCAAAGTCATTACTTCGGAGGAGTATTTTAACGCCCTGAAGGAGAAGGAACAGCGGGAGAAGAAATTGCAGGAGGAGAGAGCAAGAAGGCAGGCAGCAAGGGAGGAAAACCGTGGGAGAGGACAGGGAAGTCAATCAAGAGGAAGAGGACGTGGGGCCACCATCCCCAGCCACAGAACAGGGCCTCCCTCAGCTACTGTTCCAGCCATCTCAGGCCATACCACCGCCAGTTCCCCAGTCCATGTCCCTCCTTGTTCCCCCTTTAGATTTTCAAAAAATATTTAAATATTTTACACATTACAAACAATACATTCACCACATCTCAAGAAAAAACAACAAACACAACAAGCTTCAGGCAGTTACAGATGGCACAGAAAACAAGACTCCCCAGTTCACACATCAATTCCAGTCCATTTTTGTCCAGGGTGTTTTCTTTTTAAATCCAAAGTCCTCTTCCTTCGTAATGTCGTCAAAATTTGTTTAAAAACAACGTCACTGTTTATAAAAAGATTTGTTGTAGTAACTTTGCATCTTGTTTTCCACAATTTTGTCACAACAACACAGACACACGACCAATATAACTTTCTATGATCATTACTACAATCAAAGTTGGCATAGGTAATAGTTTTACGATCGCAAGATATACTTAAACCGATATCTTTCATTTTTTGTCAAACTTCTTTGGATCTATAACAGTCAATTAAAAGTGACCAATTGTTTCTTTTTCATTGCAGTTTGGCATCGGGCAATCTATACTTTTTACAAAGCAACTCCATTTTACAACACTTCTCACTGTTCATTATTAACAACATAACATCACGCATTTCTTCTGATATACATTTACTATTTAGACATTCAATCGCAGCTTTAGTTTCTGCAAGCGTGCAATCTTTAAAGGTGGTCCAAGTACCGTACACGGAGTCATTAATCAATTTATATATCACTTTACTCGCCATTGTTCCCCAATTAATTTCAAGATTCTTTTGCTTCGCGACGAAATCACTGTACGTTAATTTATAATATGCTGTTGACTTCCTTCTTCTCCCCCTTTGTTTTTCCCAACTATCGGTACGACCGATCCAAGCTGCTTTTTGTATAATTCCGCTAGAAACATTTTTACAGAACGCAATCTTTAATTTGTTACCCATTTCTACTGCTCCAAGGCCACAAAATTCAACGCTTTTATACATCAGTTCTCGTTTCATGACTTCTCTATTATTTCCCCAAATTAGCTTGACACACATTTTATTTAGTTTAGCAATAAATTCATCTGTCGGAGGTAAAACTGTCGCTAAAAACATAAGCTTTGAGAGTATAAAAGTCTTGTGGTTCCTCAAGCGGTCCTTGGAGTCCTCGGAGATGCGTGAAATTTGTGAGGAATTTGGTTTGGAGTATGAATTTGCCTCTTTATGCCCATTAAATTTACTCTCTTTTAAATCATTTATGTGTTATGACTTGAAAATCACAACAAAGAAAACCAGCAATGACAACTTAAACAAATTCACTTCACTGAATTAAAAAAACCTCTACAAATAATCCACTGTTTAATCTTATAATAACACTCTAATGCCACTATGTAACTCTATTGCCAAAACAAAAACTCTGCCCCTACTGACCAAAATCATATCATTTATATAGACTAGCAACATTCTGGAAAGATCTACAGGATTCCTGGGTGATCCCGCCCCCTCCAGGCAAGAAGATGCCAGAAGATTCTAGCACTAGAAGTGATATTACATCAGATCATGTTTTGCTACAGACACACCACCAGAGGGTGCTGATGAACAAAATAAATAGCTGACCAGCAAGGCAGCAACAACAGCATGTAACAAATCTCCATTTACAAATGATATACAATGCTGTGCATAAAATCCTCATACATAACATATGTTACAGAAATCATGTAAGACGTGGCAAGATACAATTATCTTCAAGCCAAAATTAAGAACATATTGTAAATTTAAAACATGCTATGGTCTTGAAACTTACATCAAGAGGCACCTCTCTCAGTATCAGCGTTCTTTGTTGGCTCAGTTCTGATCTGGCATTTTTGGCAAAAACCAGAATTTTGTTTTCTTATGAACTCAGAACATAAGCTGGTGGCAAAATTTATTGAAGAGGCAAATGAAAACGCCAAAGTCGTCTTTATTTTAATTTGTCAGTTGGATAATTTGTCAGGTGTATGATCTTTTAAGGATGTATATTATTAATGTTTCAGTAGCAGTTTTGCAGTTGGGAATGCTACGTCTGGTCTCATTATTTTTAGTATGAAGTGACTTGTAAGCCCGTCAGGGCTGGGTTCCTTCAATTTGTTTGTTTTTAATGTTGTTTGTATATTTATATGGAACATGTCACTACAATAAATAAACATATTATCATTAACATTTATGTATAATAGCTAATTTTAAATATAAATAATTCATTTCAATGATTGTAAATTAAAACGTTGTGTAAATCGTAAATAAAAACAGAATACAATGATTTGCAAATCCTTTTCAACCTATATTCAATTGAATACACTGCAAAGCCAAATTTACTTAATGTTGAACAGGTGTAATTTTTTGCAAATATTAGCTCATTTGGAATTTTCAAAAAAGCTGGCACAAGTGGCAAAAAGACTGAGAGAGTTGAGGAATGCTTAATCAAACCTTACAGGTGAACGGGCTAATTGGGAACAGGTGGGTGCCATGATTGGGTATAAAAGCAGCTTCCTGAAATTCAGTCATTCACAAACAAGGATGGGACGAGGGTCACCACTTATTGAACAAATGCGTGAGCTGATTGTCGAACAGTTTAAAAACAACATTCCTTCTATTCAAGAAATTTAGGATTTCATCATCATTCAAAAGGTTCAGAGAATCTGGAGAAATCAAAACGTAGAAGCGACAACATAAAAACCAACATTGAATTTTGCGGTACTGCATCAAAACCGACATCAGTGCAAAAGGACATCACCACATGGGCTCAGGAATACTTCAAAACCACTGTCAGTAACTACAGTTGTTACATCTATGCAAGTTAAAACTCTACAATGCCAGAAACATTTATCAACAGCACCAGAACGCCGCCCGGTTCATTTGGGCCCAAGCTCATCTAAGATGGACTGATGCAAAGTGGAAAAGTGTTCTGTGGTCTGACGAGTCCACATTTCAAATTGTTTTTGGAAACCGTGGATGGCGTGTCCTCCGGACCAAAGAGGAAAAGAACCATCCGGACTGTTATAGGCGTCAAAGTTCAAAAGCCAGCATCTGTATGGTATGGGGGTGTATTTTAAGGATGTATATTATTAATGTACATCAGGTTTTGGAGCAACATATTTGCCATCCAAGCAACGTCTTTTTCATGGACGCCCCTGCTTATTTCAGCAAGACTGCCAAGCCACATTCTCATTGTTTTTTGCAGGTATGAAGTGCCTGCCTGTAGTCCAACCTGTCTCCCATTGAAAAACTGTGGCGCATTATGGGACAACGGAGACCCCGGACTGTTCAATTTGCTGTACATGCAAGAATGGGAAAGAGTTGCTTCAAAAATTGGTCTCCTAGTTCCCCAAACGTTTACTGAGTGTCGTTAAAAGGAAAGGTGATGTAACACAGTGGTCACCCTAATGCCAACTTCTTTTGCAAACTGCCTTTAAATTCAGTTAATGATTATTTGCAAAAAAAAATAAAGTTTCTCAGTTTGAACGTTAAACATCTTGTCTTTAATTCAATGAAATAAATTCATTTGCAAAATGATTGTAAATGCCAACTTCACTGGTTTTGGGTTTTGTACTTGTCAATTATACGTAAGCAACATTAATTGATGTGTTGAATGTTAAAAAAAAGATCTTAAAAAGTCGTTGTGAAGTTACATCTTTATTTTATATGTAAAAATAGCTATTTAGCCATAATCATTCATAAGCGATAATTGAATTTAACTTATTGTTTATTTATGTGAGTGCCGTAGTGATATGTCTGACGTTTGCTGTATTTGGCCGCGTTTGTTTTCTTGATGGGTTGAGGAATTTCCTTCTCACATTTTATTATCCTTGAGAAAAGCAGTAAATGGAGTACCCTAGATGGCAGTAACAACATAAAAATCAATTACAACGTCCGCCTTTAAATTTTGTTTAAATTTTATCACATGATTTCTTTCACTGGAGCAAAAAACTGATGTTTACTCTCAGGTACGCTGAATTGGAGCGGTGCATCCGTCTATGGGTAAGTTAGCTTGTTGCTTTGCTAACTGGCGGCAGTCATCTAGTTTTACGTCAGAACAGAAAAACACAAAAAGTTGACCCTACAGTTCATTTGTGCATTCATTTATGATTAGTTTCGTGATATTTCAAAATTCGTTAATTTTTTCAGAAGTGGCCAGGAATAACACAGGTACGCGATTTATTCACGAAAACGAAAAAAAGCCGAAAAGGTGTCCGTCTAAGGGTGAGGCTGCACTAAATACTGAAGCACAGTTTCTCGTCTTACTGATAAGAATAAGCTCTCAAGCCTTTCTCTCGGTCTCCTGGATATGGACCATGTCGCTGTTGATCATCCTTAAGTTTCTCTGCCCAGTTTATTAGGAACATCTCCCAAGTCTTCTGCAGTTATCACGATTGAGACTGCCGACCTGCAAAACTCTGTAGTCCTGCCATCTGACAGTTCTAATCCAGTAACTGTGTTCTCCATCTGGCTGCTGTCCCGGGACACCACTGGCTGGACAGGGACAGGCCCCCACCCTACAGCTTGTTCCATGTGAACTGAACTATACCACATGGGCTCCGTCCCTCTGTGATTACCATATTACTATCAATAAGACCTGCTTTTTCACTGTACTCTGACCTTATACAGGCAGTTAATGCTTGAACACCCTCCAACGTGGCTGAATTTTGCAAAGAAAAGCGGGCCAAAATTTCTTTAGAGCAATGTAAAACACTCATTACCAGTTACTGCAAACGTTTGATTGCAGTTGTTGCCATCAATTGGACTTTGGGGGGCAATTACTGCTTCACATGGGTGATATAGGTCTTGACTAACTCTTTACCTTTCAATAATCATTGAAAAAATACGTAAATTTTGCATTTACTCACATTGTCTTCATGTTATGAAAAAATTTGTTGAATAATCAAATAGTTTTTCACAGCACTGTAAAGTAATACTGATTATGATTGATTACTGAACAGTTGGTGATTAGTAAAACTAATAATATGTAATGTTGATTCAAACTGATTGCCAGAACACCTCTACAATAATTGAAATTCCATCCCCAGGTCACACATTAATATTTACACATACTCACACATAAAGAGTTTGCAGATGTCATCCATTAAAAGCAGTGATGACAAACTGAGGCTCCGTCACACCCAATGGTGGGCAGAGCTAACAAGCAGTGGCCTATCAGTTACCGGCAAGAAGAATGGTGTCTTTGGGAAGCCTCAGTCTCTCCGGTAATGATTTAAAAAGGAAAATTTCCATATCTGTGGCTAAGTGCAGACTTTATGAAACTCATCTAGTTGGACTGTTCTGTCTTCCTCCCATCTAACTGCCTGGAACACTTCCCCTGACCCAAAGCTGACCTGTGTAGTGGTAGCACATTGGACAAAAAACAAGGACAGTCCTTGTCACTTGACTTTTTCCTGTCACAGCCCGGTTCCTCCCCAATATGTCTCCCACGAAATTCCCAGTCTCCTCCGACCTCAAACAAATGGATATTCAATGAACATTTGGGGAACATTCAATTATTTCCAAATTCCTTCATAATTTCAAATTTACAATACCATAAATTCAACATATCTTCATTCTCCTTACAATTGCACCACCTATGGTCAATTTTACTTCAGATACAAAGGTACAATACATTGGAACAATTATCTCAACAGTAAAATAACGTTTTCTTCTCTCAATATGTTTAGGAACAGTTTAAAGACTCATTTGACAAACCATGTCACATAATAGGTCACAAGACCATGCAGATTCACACAGGCACACGAACACAGATGAACTTTCTTGGATGCTGTTTGTTTCAATGCACGCACGTGCGTGCACACACACACTCTCTCTCTCTCTCTCTCACACATTTGGTTAAGAAGGAGGCTAACACAATAATTAACCCCTTAAGCCCTGAGCCTCTTTTTCGAAAAAAAAAAGCCCAAAATGAAATGAGTATATCTCTGCAACTATTTGGTCCATTTGAATGATCTTGGTATCATAATAAAGCTAAAACCATTTGGGATTTCTGCCATAGTGTAAAAATCAGTGTATATGTCACTGAGTCAGAGTAAATGAAGATGGAACACAGTATAAATCAAAGACCTCATTTTGCACCAAACAAAGTTTTACTTCTATCCCTTGTAAACTTAATTAGTTGCAGTCTGAAACCTCTAAAAATTTACAGCATAGAATCTCACCATTATCTATGCCAAAGTTTATTCTAATCAAGTAAATCAGAACAAAATTAGAGAGAAATGTCTAAGTGGCTTCTCCAAATTCAAGTACCTTGTGTGCCAAATCAAATTTCTCAGATGTTAAACTGTAAAACTCATCTAATTTCACTTATATGTCACTACAGGCATACATTCCACCCAAATACAACCAGTTTTAAATTTTTAGAATTTACAATTTTTTTTTATTATTATTTCTGCCAGTCCTATAGCCTATACAATTTCCCCTTCAAAGACAATAAATACAAAGAATATAGCCGCAAGCAGCAATTCCAGGGTTCAAGCCAAGAAAGGCCATTAGCTTTAACAGCTTAATTAACAAGTGTTGCCACTAAATGTGGCCATGTCCCCCGCTAGGTGACGGAAATCGACTGGGGTCGGCGTATCACACAAATACACATTGAAGCCAAAGATGAATAAAATCGGTCAAAGCGTTCTTGAGATATCGCGTTCACAACAAATGGGACGTGACGGACGAACAGACAGCCAGACGGACGGATGGAGCTGAATATGATGTCCCCTGCCTCTAAAACACCTTGACACCAAAGATGATTAGAATCGGTCAAACCGTTCTTGAGATATCGCGTTCAGAACAAACGGGACATGACGGAGCTGAATACTATGTTTTAATGTTTCTTGGTGGCGCTAGAGAGCCATTTTGGCACTTTAGGGGATAAATTTTACGTTTTATAAAATTTTTCGCCAGACATGAGGTGCATGCCAAATTTGGTGAGTTTTTGAGCATGTTTAGGGGGTCAAATTCAAGGTCAAAGAGGCGTATAGAGAAAGAATAAAGAATAAACACAAGAAGAACAATAGGGTCCTGTGCCCCGGCCTTGCAGGCCTAGGGGCTTGGAGCCTAAAAAAAAATTAAAGCTGCAAGCAGTGTTGGACGGGTCCTCGCCCACCTGCGCACGTCGACGTGGGGGTGAGATGTGGTCGGGCGCCGACGAGCATTGTCAACCATCGGGCAGCGCGAGAGTGAGTAAAATGTTATATCTTGAGTTGAGTGCAAACCCCTTTACTGAAATACATTTTTCTTTTGTAAATTGGAGTTATGACCCATGCAACCTGGTCAAAGTTTCTTTTGCAGATTTTATCACTGCTGTGTATTGTGGAATCTTCCCCCATTCATGAACTTAGTGAAGGGAGATGACCCATGTGATCCTACTGCCACCCGGTGGTCAGAATGTGTAGCACCACAAAGAAAAACACTCAAAAGGAATAATAATAAAGAAATTAATAAATGGTTCTTCCACATAAATCCTACATTGCTGAAATTTAGGGAAAATGTCCACTGAACATAGACAAAACATCATACGCTGCAACCTTTGGTAAATTCAGAAGTCCGTCACTCTATATTTTTCAAAATATGAAAATTCATAACATTTCAATATCTTGGCAAATATTCATTCAAATGGTACCACACTTGGCAAATAGTTTCTGCAAATAAAGATTATACAGTATACCAAAGGACATCATGATATGATAAACTGTGTGTCCACAGCAAGAAAGTATATATTACTGTACAGTGTACTATGTACATAAAATTTTTTATTCCAAAAAGTCTTGTATAAATTTTCACCAAAACAACTAACAACTCACAAGATGGTACAAGAATGATGTCTGAATTTTTTCAGAATTTTATGACATTGCGACAGGCCGTGGTGATTGCGAAAGCCCCATTTGAGTGTTTAGGTGGCGCTAGAGAGCCATTTTGGCTCTTTTGTGGAGAATTTTTGCGTTTTAAAAATTTTTGAAGCCACTGTGAATTAATTGCAAAATTAGGTTAGTTTTTGAGCATGTTTAAGGGGTCACATTTAGGTTGGAAATCGCGTACGCAGAGAAAAAGGCAGTCAAGGTGACTGCGGACTCCAACTTTGATGCTTCATAAAATCCAAACCGTTCAAGTAATGACAAAGTTTTACATTAGTTTTCATTGGCAGTGTGTCCTTTGTCATCTATTAGCATTTGGAGCCGATACGATGAACGGCCTTAAAGGAGTTCGCGTTTGTTCGAGGGCAAATTTAGGCCAAATTTAGGGGCGTATTGCAATTTTGATATGCAAATTGCGAACTTCCTGTTAGATTTGGGTCAGGGTTGTCATGGACAATTTTTAGATCTTGATGAGATGAACAATGTAGTTTTGGTTCCATCTCTCTATGACTTTCCTACTGGTCATGGTGGCCGTGTTTAATGTTTTGAGGTGGCGCTAGAGAGCCATTTTGGCACTTTAGGGGATAATTTTTATGTTTTATTAAATTTTTCGCCAGACATGAGGTGCGTGCCAAATATGGTGAGTTTTTGAGCATGTTTAGGGGATCAAATTTAAGCTCAAAGAGGCGTAGAGAGAAATAATAATAAGAAACACTACAATAACAATAGGGTCCTGTGCCCAGGCCTTGCAGGCCTAGGGGCTCGGATCCCTAATAATAAACCAGCACAAAAACAATAGGGTTTCTGCCCTACTGGCTTGAACCCCTAAAAATGAATTTTGGCTCCACTGGAGCAGATTTATATTTTTAAAAAAGCAAATTAAGAGTTGCCGGATAGCTCACTCGGCTTAGGCACTGTGTTGCAGTGCAGAAGTGACTATCATAAAATAAAATAAATAGCTTTGTTTGTTGTTCAAGCGCCTCCTGTTGGCCAGACGGGCGCTCATCAGGAAGATTCTAAGCCTGTTCATGTCCAGGTATCCTCCGCCCTCGTTCTGAACTTGCGAAGATTCAACCAATGAGTGTATAAGAAACAGAGGCTGACAGGCACATGCTTCGGAGGAGAGCTGTGAACTGTCTTCACTCTCCTGACTTGGCAACAAGGGGTCGCAAACGAGCAAGCATTGTACATAGTTCACCAATTGGGCATTCCAGATTCAGGTGGGATTGGAGATGCCAAATTTTTTTTTAAAAAAAAAAAAAAAAAGCAAATCAATAAGATTATGAATACAAAAAGGGTTAAAAAAATGGGGAAAAAGTCAAAAGAATAAAAACCCCAGCAATTATTTGTGCAAGCAAAATGGTACTATTGTCTTACTAAAGCACATCTGACCAGGGACTCGCTTGCTGGTCGCCTGCACTATAGCCCTACACCCTCACCACTAGGCTATCCACCTAATTCCTGCTTTGAACGATGCGTGCCGCCATGAGAGCCCTGCCGGTCTCCTACTTCCGGTCATTGCTCGCTGTACTGAAGAGAGATCGGCTGACAGAATGCGTTCAGGCTCCACTTGTTCCGTTGTTGGTTGCACCAATAACTCTAAAAACATAAAAGTTTTTATGGAAACAGAGTGCTTTATTTACAAGGTGATTAGGAAAGATTGCCCTTGCCCAGCACCTTACGGTATTCCAGCGAGTAGGCGCTTGGAGTGGCTAGCCGCGCTAAGACTGAAGTATCCACCCAAGAGAATATATGCTCACAACATTTCGTAAACGAAGTGTAGCCTATATTTTGCTGTGAACCGTTTTTACATTTCAACGGCTATTTCGCCGTGCCCTCTGGTACACTTGCGCAGTTGTATTATTTTTGGACTTGCTCATAGAAGTCAATGGATAATAGTGAATAGTTATAACTTCGCCATTTAGGCACCTAGCTCGCATATACATACATTAAATATAGCTAGCTAAGGTGGCATAAAGGCTCTCTTGCTAGCCATCTAATGTTATATTTCATGCATTTAAATTTAGTCAATTTAAAATGCGTATAGCCATTATTATGCAAACTAATTTGGCTGGAGTTGCACCGCGAGCATCTAGCTCGCTAGCTGGCATTAAAATGCGCTGAATAAAAAGGTTGCCAGCTAAAGCCGCTTTCACACCGGACGTGAAACACGACAGGTTACACTCAAAGTTAATGCAAAGACACAAATACACGAATGACTTTGAATGTAATCTGTCATGCAAAAAATTTGTTCCGTGTCCGGTGTGAAAGCATCTTAACATTGACCAAGAAACCAACAAACTAGCTTGCACGCTAGGCTAGCAAGCTAGTTGGCCTGCTCAGCTATCTATTTGCGGTGCATATATCAATAAAAAACAATGAATCGCAATTATTTCGCATTAGCTGTGTAGCTAGGTCAGTTAGGCCTATGCATTGACGAGGCTGATTAGTTGTTCGCTATAGCTACCGAATTTTTACGCTAGCGTTTGCCAAAGATACTCCATTGATTTCTGTTTTCAAGTCCAAAAATAATGCAACTGCGCAGGTGTACCGGAGGTCTTGGCCAAATAGCGGTAGAAATTTAAAAATGGTTCAAGGCAAAATATACACTGCCTTTCGTAAAAAAAAGTGACTGACGGATGATCATCCCGATCCCACTGTATTATACATTATACAGTCCCCTGATACGTTGATTCAAAGATCTGGCCAACAAGTATCCTTTTTTTCGAAATCCGACAAAAATCACGTCTTCACCAAGCTAAAGAATGTTCTTGCCGAATAAAAAAATAGGTTAGTTAGCCTTTACATTTGAATATACACTGTATGTATGTGTATGTACACATCCCACTGTCCCACAGACGCTAGCCGCAAGCTACTACTCGGTTCAATGAAAACGGATGTAAGCAACGGCTAAACTTTTGGCTTGTCTGTGCTCTAGCATCTTCAGTTTTTCACCGATCCTTTTCATATTTCACATGTGTATATATGGTCCTAAGATCTAGACCTAGTTCAATTTTGAGCCGAATCGGACCAATACTTTGGCCAATAGGGGGCGTTCCATTTTCGCCATGTTTGGCCAAGCGGGCGCAGTGGCTTTGCCACTATTTTTTATTATTCTCTTTAGTTTCTTAGTATCACAATTGCACAAAATTAATTCAAATAAGTTGAATCAAATCTTTTAGGAGGATGAACTGCTATAACGAATGACATCCATCTACATTTTGTTTGCAGTCTCACTGAGGCGGAATATGCTTTTCCTGTCAAATATGAAGCTGGTATCCATTCTCATACTGTCCTGCTGTATTTGTCCCATGACTGATGCAGCAATTCTTCATTGGAAAAAATCATAATCCTTTGCTCAAACGGTGGCATGGTCGTGCAATGGGTAACAATTGTTTGTTTTATTTTTTTCAAATATTCTTGTTTTTGGCCACAATCCAATCACAGATAGTGTTAATAGGAGACTTTAATGGTATCCAATTCGTTCCTTATCCTCAACTTTTTTTGCATAATTTGCCAGGCTGTTCCAATAAAAAGATTTGTGTGTAAGTTTAAATGTTGTTCTTGACTCCTAACAAGGATAAATTCAGAAGGAAAGCAAACACTCGACCTATACAATCAGCCATTGTGGCTGCTGGCCATTTCGATGTGCCAACTACTTAATATGCATGAGCGATTTGCATGAAAAGTCACGTCAGATCAGTCATCAGATTTGACTGCTAGTAAATAAATTACATTTATGCATTAGAAATTCATTACTATAAATATGTCTAGTTACAAATATGGGACGATTTCAAGTACATTAAGGATCTGAAAGTGCTCAGTAACAGGGAAAACAGGCATTTTGCACCAGGCATCAAGTTTACGTATCCAGCAAAAGTTTGGCCACATCTTCATCCGAAATACCTCCAAACCTGGCTTTTAAAGTTTGCCAGTGATCACTTTGGCCTTTTAAATTTATCCTGGCCTTCAATCTTTCTTCTTCCTGGCCTTTTCTAGCAGTTTTACTGTCCGAATCAGTCAGATATTTCTTCGGCCGCGGCATTTTGATGTCGGCCAACTTCTCTTCATTTCTGCATCCACCGCGCACATCCGCTTCGTGTGACATCATTTTTGCATACTAATGAATCCTAATGAGGTATTTCAAATGGTGTGGGGAGTTTTTTCGGGTCACGAAAATTATTTTCACATTCAATATTTGGAGGATTGCAAGCGTTCTCGGAGAAAACATTTATTTATTCCCATTTGTTTTGGTCATATCTATAAAATTATATCAAAAAAAGAACAGATTGGTTACCCATAAAGTTTCTTCTTAGCAGAACTGTGTAAGTGAATGATTTGAGGGCCAGCAATAGATTGGTGACCTATCCAGGGCATACTTCTGCCTCCTCACCCAAAATACACCAAAGAGCAGGCTTCCACTGCCTCCCCATGACCCTGATCAGGAGTATGCAGTAAATAAAATCAATTGAAGGACAGAGAATAAAATTTTTAATAGTGTAACATTTAACACAAATGGAAGTCAGCATCTGCATGTGTAAAGCTAATTAATTAGGAGCCTTGCTCTGTGTATAATGCAGATGGCTGATCCATCTTACAGCATGGAAAATACACATAACCAGTCCATCTTTGACTGTGGAAAAATGCACATAATTGGACCATTTTTGAGGGTGAGTTTTATCTCATGACCTCAAACCCCACTGCTCATGGCCTAGATGTGCTTAGGCCTGCCAATTTAACAGAGAAAAACTTATCCACATGGGGGAGGGAACAAATACCACAAAGTGCAATCAGTCAGACTAAAGTCAAACTAATCACAACAATGGGCAAAAAAGTGGCTTACAGTGATTCAACTGCCAGTAAACAAAATTGATGCTTGTGTGTTCTTACAATTGCATCTGGCACAGATTCACCACCAACCCCCTACCCATGCCCAAATTGTTGGTTTAAGCACCCATTTGAGAGCAAAAGTCATAAGCATCAGAATCTGTTGGTGTCTGGGATCTTGTATGCAAAATTACACATCATCCATATAAGTCTTACGAACCATACAAATACTATGCATTTTTTTTCATCTCAAGTTGAGTAATATAAACACCCAGGGCCGTACTTTTCAAACAGCCTTCAGCAGACGGAGGGATACTACAGGGTATGAGCCAGGCCCTTAAAAACACTGTTAATGCAGCTGTTTCTGTGAGGTGATGAATTCTAAAAGCAGAGAAGTATGCGAATATAACCTCTATAATAATGCCTGCATGAACAGCAGCGACACACAAACACTTTCTGCATTAAGTCAATCTTGAAAGAACTTGTGCTTTCTGATCCCTCTTTGGAATCTCCTTTTTGTTCTTTTTAGCAGCACAAATGGCGATAAGCAGTAAATGCAGATTGAGTTTTTGGACCTCACTACCCAGACAGCAAAACAATGTTGCCTGTATGACATCAGCCAGTTGGCACCTGATCCACGCCTCCATGACAATCTGAGTTCACTAGTACACACAAAAGTGAAAAAAGGAATGATGTCCTCTGAAATGGCAACTATAACACCACACATTTACTAAATAAAATATAGTAGTTCTGAAAGTAATGTTATTTACATATTCATTGTCTAACATTAGGCTAACTTATTCTGATCACTACAATCTATTCATAAACTTCATGGGCATATGAATGACATTGTAAATTCAAGTAGCATTCCTGTAAAAAGGGATAAATTCAAAAGAAAGTATGTGAGGTTGGTAGCATTATCTAGCAATTTTACTAATTGTTGACTAGCTGATATTAGATTGTTAGTAAGATTTACTGGCTAGCTAACCCGGGACAGAGCAGCAATTTTATAAGTAACGGTGTTCTGTAAGCACTACAACCCCTCACCTTTGCCTCCCACTCCAGTCTCCACACCATGTCAAATTAAGATGAATTCCATGGATTTCTACATTTTCTTCACCACCATATGCAAAAATATTGAGTTTAAAATTTACACTGTAGCATCACTCCCTTCATCTGAAATAACTTAAGTCACCAGAATTCATGTACCATTGTATTAAGTATTAGTACCATATTAAGTATCATGTACTATAGTTTTAAGCAATGACTTGTAGTGTCTGCAACAAAAACATGTTATTTTTCCAAAAATATGAAGAATAAGACTAATTCTCTTTTTTTTCTTATTTCACAAATGATACACTACAGATGAAAACTGACCTACATAGTACAACTCGACCATACCCATAACTCAAAACCAGTGTCAGTGGGTAGATTGCAAGGTAGCTTTCTGTCTCTTTCCAAAGACACAGCAAGCCCATGTCCACTTACATCACTACTAGACAGGAATAAGGAGTCAGTCCTCTCCAGCCTTTTCGTTTTGTGCATTTCCTCATATCTTGCATGACAAGAAGTGCAATGAGAATGCTGAACAATGCATATATGATTACATGCATGCTTATTTTCAACTATTATTCCAAATATGACAACATTTAAAATTTGATCGTGTAAACCGCATATTCCTTTTGGCATATCAGAATTAGGCCTAATACCAAATGTAGCATTTTCTGATTAAAGATATGCCAACATTATTTGGGTTTTAGGAGCATTTTTTTGACATGTACAGAAATTATGGGCCCCCTGAATGAATATGAGCAAAACACGAATAAAATGTCTTTGCTGCCTATCCTCTTGGTTTTTCACTCACAATATTCATTTATAATCAAAGTTTTTTATTGAATTTTCCATTTCGAAAACATACAGCATACACACCCAAATTACCAGTTAAGGTTGACATTTAGCTATTACACACACTTCAGCAATCTGGGCAGTAAAGACAAATGGACAACAAAAATATACAAGTAGGCTAACAAAAATATACGAGTAACAGACACAAAGCAAAAATAAAGTAAAAAAAAAAAAGGGGAGGAGGGGGGGCATTGATCATCAAATTATGATTGAGGATAATGATTGAGGATAATAATCGTGTGGCAATGGTCAGTTGATATTGAATAAAATGTAGGAAGTGAGACCAAATCTGGTAGAATATACCCATACCATCATTCAATCTTGCAATAAGGTCTTCTAAGGAGGCTGTGTCTGTCATTAACTTCAGCCAGTTTGTAAAACTAGGCCTTACTTGGCTCTTCCAGTGTCTAAGCATGATTCTTACTGCAGTGATGAACCCAAATGGATGAGTACATTTGCTTATATTGGGATACATGCAGTTGTTTATGTACTTTTGCCCAGGTTTCCCTTGAATATTTCAAGATTGGGTTTGAGTGCCTGTTCTTCCCAAGAACTTGTGACAGAACCTCAATTGGTTCAAATGGAGACACCAGTTCCCTCTCCATATCTATCCAGCCCAGAGTTGACCTCTCGCCATACCAGTGTTTAGCAATTTTAAACACCTCAAAAGATGATCTGTACAGCTCCACATTAGGCAAAGCCAGAGCTCCCTTGTTTCTAGAGCTCCCTTTATAGGCTGAAGCAATGGAAAAAAATAGCCTGTACTATGTCATTAATAGCTGGACTAAGATGAATCCCAAGGTACTGCATACCAGAATCTATCCATTTGAATTGAAGTGTACTATTTATTGTTGATAGACAGGTTCTAGACACTGGCATCACCTCAGACTTATACCAATTAATCTTGTAGCCTGATATTTCAGAAAAGGCTTCCATTATCTCCAAGAATCTAGGAGCTGAGGACACCGGATCTACTGACAACCATAGGATGTCTTCTGCATAAAGGAGCAGTTTATGCTCCCTTCCTCCTGCTCTTACCCCCTGTATACTTCTGTCTGATCTAATTACCATTGCCAGTGGCTCAAGAAATAAAACGAATAATAGTGGAGAAGGGTTGCCTTGTTTCGCGCCTCCAGATATATTGAAAAATGATGATACCACTCCATTGGTCAAAACTGACACCCTTGGTGCTGTATATATCAACTGAATCCATTGAATTAATCCCTGTCCAAAACCAAAACATGAATCAGAAATCGCCACTCCACCCTATCAAAAGCCTTCTCTGCGTCTAAAGAGAAGACAACAACAAGTACATTACACTCTCTGTTTTGCTACATGAGGTGGAGTAGGCGTCTCATATTGTCAGAGGAGGACCGTTGCTTTACAAATCCCACCTGATCTGTGTGAATAATACAAGGAATAATGTTTTCCAGGCGAATTACCTGGACCTTAGTGAGAATTCTGTAGTCTACATTAGCCAGAGTAATGAGCCGGTGGCTAGATGGATCTAGAGAATCCTTACCCTTCTTGAGGATGACAGAAATTACTGATTCATTAAGAGTGCTTGGCAGCTGACCGGCTGATAATGCCTCTGAATAGACTTCTGTTAAGACAGGTGCTAATACAGGGAAACCGTCTAACCCTAGTTTTATTTGACTGCATTGACTGAATAGCTTTCCTCAACTCCTCCTCTCTAATTGGCACTTCCAAACACTGCACTTGTTCTGGGGAGAGACTTGGGAACTTAATCTTTGAAAACCATGTTTTCAATTTATCAAGGCTGAAGACTGTGTCTGACGTGTAAAGAGGGCTGAAAAAACAATTAATATGGGGCGCCCTGGTGGCTCATTGGTCTAGTACGCGTACCATAAAAGCTGTGTCCTTCCCGCAGCGACCTGGGTTCGAATCCGGCCTGGGTCATTTGCTGCATGTCTTCCCCATTCTTCTCCCCAACTTTCCTGTCTCTCTACACTGCATAACTATCAAATAAAGGAAAAATTCCAAAAAAAAATCTTAAAAAAAAAAAATTTAATATGTAAGAGAATCAGCTGAAAGAACATTTAGCAAGTAATTAAATTAACTGGCATCAGGTGTGTAACACGATTGGCTATAAAAGGGATGTCTTAGAGAGGCTGAGTCTCTCAGAAGTAAAGATGGTCAGAGGCTCTCCAACCCGTGAAGACTTGCTTAAAAAAACTGTGGAATACTTTAAAAACAACGTTCCTCAACGTCAAATTGCAAAGGCTTTGAAGGTCTCATCATCGATGGTGTATATCATCAAAAGATTCAGAGAAACTGGAAAAATCTCTATGCGTAAGGAACAAGGCCGAAGACCTTTACAGGATGCCCGTGATCTTCGGGCCCTCAGACGCCGCTGCATCACTCACCGGCAGAAAGACCACCCCTCCTGTTATCAGCGTTCATTTCAAAAGCCAGCATCTCTGATGGTATGGGGAAGCATTAGTGCATATGGTGTGGGACACTTGCGTGTTTTAAAAAGCACCATGAATGCCGAAAGGTATATAAAGGTTTTAGAGCAACATATGCTCCCCTGCAGATGACATCTATTCCAGGGAAGGCTTTGTGTATTTCAGCAGGACAATGCAAAACCACATACTGCAGCTATTACAACAGCATGGCTTTGTTGTAGAAGAGTCCGTGTGCTGAACTGGCCTGCCTGCAGTCCTGATCTTTCACCAATTGAGAACATGTGGCGTATAATTAAAAGAAAAGTCCATCCAAGGAGACCCAAAACTCTCCAGCAGCTGGAAGCCTGTAGTTAACAAGAGTGGGATCAAATTCCAATGGCTAAACTCAAGAAACTTGTCTCTTCAATGCCCAGACGCCTCCACTTTGTGTTAGAAAGAAGAGGGGATGCTACACCATGTGTCCCAACTTTTTTGAGACCTGTAGCAGCCATCAAATTTGAAATGAGCTAATTTTGTGGATAAAATTGTAAAATTTCTCAGTTTCAACATTTGCTATGTTATCTCTGTTCTATTGTGAATAAAATACTGGCATGTGTGATTTGAAAGTCATTGCATTTTGATTTTATTCACAATTTATACTTTGTCCCAACTATTTTGGAATTGGGGTTGTAAATGAAATTGAGGAAATGAAATACATGAGTGTGATTGAGTATAATGACTGTAGGTGTTCCAAATTGAACTTGATGGTGGACTGGAAAGATTTAGCAATTCCTACGATTCTTTACATTTCAGACTTAGTAGTAGTTATTTTGTGAGCGCAACAAAGAGGAATGGACCCTGGCCCAAACTGACCGTCAACGCCGAACAAAGTGATTGACCGAAGGAACCTCTGAATCCCTGTCAGTCTCAGGAAACAGTGGAGGCTGATAACCCAACTGAGCCTCAAACGGGGAAAGGCCTGTGGAGGAGTTACCCAGTGAATTGTGGGAATATTCGGCCCATGCTAAAAATCGAAACCACGAAGATGGGTTGTCAGCCGCTAAACATCGAAGAGTATTCTCCAACGACTGGTTGGTTCGCTCTGTCTGCCTGTTAGTCTCTGGGTGGAAACCAGAGGAAAAGCTCACTGTGGCACCCAACTGGTTGCAAAAAGCACGCCAGAATTTGGCCGTAAATTGAGTGCCCCGGTCATAAACCACATCTTGAGGGAGACCATGCAGCCGGAAAACATGGTCCACAACAAGAAGGGCCGTCTCCCGTCCTGAAGGTAGCTTGGGCAGCGCGATAAAGTGGGCGACCTTAGAAAAACGGTCGACCACGACCAAGATGACTGTGTTGCCTTCAGAAACAGGCAGCCCCGTAACAAAATCAAGAGCGATATGACTCCATGGGCGCTTAGGGACGGGCAACGGTCGGAGCAGACCAGAGGGGAGGAGGTGGGAAGTCTTGTTCCTGGCGCAGATACAGCATGCCGCTACAAACTCTCAGATGTCCTCAATCATGCTGGGCCACCAAAAACGTCGGGCCAAGAACTGCTTGGTCGATGATGAACCAGTACATGGGTGACCAGCCAGGCGGGAAGAGTGCCCCCACTGGAGAACTTGGGACCGTACTGCCAACGGAACAAACAAACAGCCAGGCGGGCTCCCCATCAGGACCGGGATCAGTTCTCAACGCCTTCCGCACAACAGACTCACGGTCCCACTGAATGGGAGCCACAATCTGTGCTGCCGGGATAACCAGCTCAGGAATGGGGTCTCGACCAGAGCGGTCGTGAGTCCGCAACAAAGCGTCGGGCTTGATGTTTTTAGAACCCGGGCGATAGGTTAACATAAAGTTAAAGCGGTTGAAAAACAACGACCAAAGCGCCTGCCGAGAATTACGTCGTTTTGTCTGTTGGATGTCTTGGAGATTTTTATGATCCGTCCAAACCACAAACGGATGTTCAGCCCCCTCCAACCAATGGCGCCACTCTTCTAACGCCAACTTGACAGCCAATAACTCCCAGTCACCAATGCTGTAATTCCGTTCGGCCGCTGACAATGACCGGGAGAAGAAGGCGCATGGATGCAACTTATTGCCCTAAAGGGCGCTGGGACAAAATGGCACCCACCCCGACTTCCGACGCATCCACTTCCACAACAAATGGGAGGGGTCTGGCAAAACCAGAATGGGCTCTGAGCTAAATCATTTCTTTAACTCCTGAAAAGCAGCCTCAGCTGCTGGAGACCAAGCAAACGACAAGGAGTTATTTTTCTTAGTGAGTGCGATAATGGGGGCAACTACCGCGCTAAAATTACAGATAAACCTCCAATAAAAATTAGCAAATCCCAGAAACCGTTGCACTTCCTTGACGGTTTGAGGGGCAGGCCAATCCCTGACCGCTGCCACCTTGTCAGGATCCATGCGGGCCGACCCTTCCGAAACAATGAAGCCAAGAAACTAAACTGTCTTGGCATGCAAAATGCATTTTTCAGCCTTGACAAAAAGCTTGGCTTTAAGGAGGGCCTCAATGGTCATTGAACAAGAGAAAAAAATGTCTTTGAAACCAGAGCACTTTTCTGACGTGTTGTTTATGCTCTGAGAGAGTTGAAAAAAAAATCAGAATATCGTCAAGGTAGACAAAGGCAAATCTCTCCAACATCTCTCGAAGGACGTTATTGACGAGTGCCTGGAACACAGAAGGGGCGTTAACCAATCCGAACGGCATGACCAAATATTCGTAGTGCCTGTCATGCGTATTAAATGCCGTTTTCCACTCGTCCCCATCCCGGATCTGAACCAAGTTATAAGCATTCCAGAGGTCTAATTTAGTAATAAATGACGCCTCCTGCAGACGTTCAAACGCGGAGTTCATCAGGGGAAGGGCGTATCGGTTTTTAATGGTGACATTATTCAAGCCCCTGTAATCAATGCAGGGTCTCAGGCCGCCATCTTTTTTGCCCGCAAAAAAGAACCCCGCTCCGGCAGGAAACGTGGAGGGTCAATTAAATCCATTAGCCAGAGCCTCCTGAATATAATCTCGCATGGCCCTTCGCTCAGGCCCTGACAACGAGCTTAATGAACCCCTGGGGGGAGTGGTACCCGGATAAAGATTGATCTTGCAAGTGTACGTGTGATGAGTAGGTAAAATCGAGGCCCGCTGCTTGCTAAAAACCTCCGCGAGATCAGCATAATCTTTAGAACCATTAGGAGGCAGACAAAAGTTCAGAGCAGCCCCCAAATTCTCACCCTGTTTGGAACCTGCCATCTCTATGTTTGATTCCGAGTCAGAGAAATCCTCCAAATAGCAATCCTCCTCTGGCTGCCGCCAGTCAAATTGAGGATCCCACTCCAACCCCTCCTCCGCCCCTTTCTCTAGATTAGGAGGGTTGTGTGAGACAAACTTCTCAGAATCACTCCAGGCGTCAGCCTCCCCCATAGGTTGATGCCCGGGATGACACGCCACACTCTCCCTACAGCGGGACCTACAATCAGTGCCCCACTGGATGATCGGGTTATTCTGACTCCCCCAAATGATGTGAGGCCTATGTTCTGACTCCCCCAAATGATGTGAGGCCTATGTTCCCGTAGCCAAGAATGTCCTAAAACGTGATGAACATAGTCAATGATTCAAGACTTCGGTTAAAAATCCAGTTCCCAGCGGGCGACCGTCCAAAGATCTTACAGTGCGTGAATGTAAAAGAAGGCGGCTGGGAATGGAATGTCTCCTTGCCCTCTCTGCATTCATAAAACAGTCCATGGCGCCAGAGTCCACAAAACCTTCGATAAATATTCTCTGTCTCCCAGCAGTCAATTCTACAGGAATTAAAGTTTGGAAGGGAAATTGGGTCTGTCCCTCTAGCGCCCTCCATACCGCATGAGGGACTTCCCGTTTCCCTGAAGCTCAGGGCAGCGTGGACGGATATGTCCCGGTTAGCTACAATTATAGCAGATTATACGTCTGCAAACGGGCTTAAGAGCCCAGCTCTCATATGAGCCATCAACCTGCATAGGCTCGCCAGGAGTGGAAATCTCAGTGGGCAGAATAAGAGATGTATGCACGCTGTGAGGAGCATTAACCCCGTTGTCAGCAAGAGCCAGTGCAGTACATTTCTCCCTGTTACGTTCGCGGATGCGATTTTCAATTCACACCTCAGTGCAAACCAACGAATCCAGGGAAACACAAGGCTCCAATGTAGCCAGAGCGTCCTTAACCTCCTCAGCCAAAGCGTGAACAAAAACTGTCATAAGAGGCGCTTCTAACCAGCCTGTCTCTGTCGCCAAGGAGCAAAACGAGATTGAAAACTCAGCGACACTCTCAGAGCCCTGCCTCAGATGCATTAAACACGTAGCCGCGTCCTGCCCACAAACATCCTGATCAAACACTGACACCAGTTCTCTAATGAGAATCTCCACAGTATTCACGACCGGTGAATTAGATCGAATAAGTGGCCCGACCCAAGTTAGTGCTGTGTCGGTCAACAGGGATAAAATAAATGAAACCCGAGACTCTTCATTCACGAACCGTGAAGGCTGCGCTTTAAAAAATATTTCACATTGGGCAATGAAATCTTTACATCTTCCTGCCTCGCCTCCATATCCTGGGGGTAACTGGAGTTTTGGCTCTTGGGGAAGGTGTACGGATTGTGCTTGTGCAATATTTTGTGTGATCTGAGTGGACAAGGCTCTAATACTCTCAGTGAGAGTTAACAGAACGTTTTCCTGTCTCTCCATGGCATTCGCCTGAAGGCAGACTCTCTCCAACTCTGCCTGCTGATTGTTCAGACTAGAAAGACCCTTGCCATATCCAGAGAGAACAGCTTGTTGATTAGCCACAACTTTCTCTAATGCAGCCGTTGCTGACGACTCCATGCTTGGCTAGAGTGTTCTGTAATGGCCGGTAGAATTAGGAGGCCAAGTGCAACGACCAGAGAGAAAGTGAGCAGCACGGACATAGTACAAATACAGAGAATAATACAGACCAAACGAAAGTACTTGCGCTTCCAAAGGACGTATAATAGTCCGAAACATGGAAGCAAAGCAAAATAGAAAAAAGGGAGAAGAAACTCCAATAATCAGAAGATAGAAAGTCATACAAAACCTGACTACAGATATCTTCGGCTATAATACGAAGCTAAAAACAGACACTGTAGCGAAGGAGGCGTGCCGGACTTCCTGCTTATTTAGAGTCCGGGAAGGCACCGCCCCAGCTCAATCAGCCAGCTGGGCAAAGAATTCGATAACCAAGGAATTCGATATCGTCCCGGGACGAGAGCCGCAAAGAAAAGTCCAAACCACACGCACACCTCACAAACTATGTCAGTATTTGTAGCTTTTTAGCTTTGAAGAAGAGGTTTGGTACACTCTGTGCTGCACGACAATCATATGCACGTAGTTCACATTTGGGTCATTCCATACTAAACTGTACAATTTACTGTGTTGTATCAGAATGGTCAATAAATTTTTTTCTAGGAGAATTAAATGATTTGCATTGTTCATATTTATCCACTCCCAGATTGAAGATAAACATAAGAAAAAATCTGAGTCATCGGTCCAACAGCACAGCAGGAAAAGTGGTTTCCTGATGCCAGCCAAGGCATTGTGAAGGACATATTTTGTAACAAAATTTGGCAGCCAACTTCATGAAATGCTCATGACATGCCTGTTGATACTTCAAAAAAAAGTGAAATGAAATACTGCTGAGAAATTCCCATAATAATGGTTTCAATTGTCTGCACTAAATCATCGGGACTCGTCTGATCAGAAATGCAATTTGAAATGACCGTTGTGGGCGTAACCAGTCGCGTCCTCACGTGTTACGTCCATCCCTGTGGGTTAATTTGCATAATATATGCAAATAGCGTGCAGATGACCTCGGCAAAATAAGATACTCACTTCCTGCATCAAAATTTCACAAGCTGTCAGACAATCATATATACCATGCTTTTAAAAATAATGAAAAATTTTTCCATGTCCTAATATTGTGCTATGACCATAAAAACATAAACAATCTGTGCGCTATCACCATGGACTGTATACAAAGATGGACGCAGCACCCGGGTCTGAAAAGTGAGGCCAATGCGGAAATTTGAATACCATTTAAGTTCCAGCAGATGGTGACGTCGGTGGTTGCAGAATTGGAAAAGGTGTATTTGAATTTTCATCACCATTGTAACACATTTGTACAGTTTAGTATGGAATGAGCCACTTACATTGTTCACTGTAATGCAATTTTTCCTCATCTTTCTCTACGTGTTGATATTTCATTCTTTCACCATAATATATTGATGGGAATGAGAGATATTCTGCATCTTTATCTTGAAACAAACTCAGAGGTGTTTGACCTTCACCTGGTGCAAATGTCAGTGTTCTTACATGATCAATGTCTTGTTCATCAAGCATAGTATCCTGATTGCCAGCAACATTTTCATCAGGGTCTACTTCACTGAATCTGTCAGACTCTCCATCACTGTCATTATCGTCTTCATGTGCGTTTTTTGATCCAACATCATCATTCTGACTATTATCAATATTCAAAATATTTGCAATCCAGGTTTCATTCACATTAATATTTGCTGATTTGTACAATTCTTTGTTCATCAGGTAATGAAGAGCACTCAGTACGATCATTGGCCTAACATTTTGTTTATAGACACATTTTTTGTACTCCAGTTTAGGTTTCAAACTCACAGGAACTGTTGCAGCATTATCCGGCATACGTGGCAGAGACTGAACTACAGCTGCAATATCAACAGGCACATTCACCACAGAACCATGCATTTGTAGCTGGCCACCTGATGGAAGCTGATAGAGTGTCATGAATGGAATTTGCAGAGATATCAATCGTTCTTCAAGTGGATGCAAGAATAACTCAGGTGGTTTGTCTGGGAAAGACAGACCATTGACCACAGCCAACTTCGGTACAGTATTTTGTTTCAGTTTCTCCAAACATGTTTTACAAAGCCATTCTTTATTATTCTCAGACACCATTTATTCTGTAGCTCATTTCTGATGTGACCAGAACAACAGAATGTTGAAACCACGTCTGGTGGCAGCATGTACAGAAAAATACTGGACTAAGTGATACTGATGTGTGAAAATGTTGTATACACTGCGCCAAAGTTCCACATACTTCCTCCATTTTGAAACAGCACTTTCATGAATTCTGTAGTCTGAAGATTGTCTTTTAATAGCTTTTCTAGAGGCAGTCTGTTGTTTTTCAAATTGCCTGCTCTTACTGCTACTTCTCTTGGCAGCTTTCGCTAATCTTTCCTGCTCTTTTACCCATTCATTTTCTCTTTGTTTTCTTTTTGACAGTTTTTCATATTGACTCTCTTTTTGTCTAGTAAAACTGGGATCACTTCTGGCTTTCTTTCTCTGTACGAGATCTCTTTCTTTCTCCTCTCTCTGTACTCTGTCACTTCTGGATAGCCGTTTCTGTGCAGTTTCTTTTTCTTTCTCTTTCGCTCTGTACTCTTTGTCACTTCTGGCTTTCTTTCTCTGTATGAGATCACTTTCTTTCTCCTTCTCTCTGTACTCTTTGTCACTTCTGGATAGCCGTTTCTGTGCAGTTTCTTTCTTTCTCTTTCGCTCTGTACTCTTTGTCACTTCTGGATAGCCGTTTCTGTACAACTTCTCTTTGTTTCTCTTTCTCTCTATAATCTTCGTCACTTCTGGCTTTCAGTCTCTGTGCTTTTTCTTTCTCTCTGAAATCCTGATTCGTTCTTTGTTTCCTCTTGTATATTGTGGAATATTTAGTCTTGCTCAACATTTTTTGAAAGCATGCTCCAGGTTTGGTAAAATGTATATTTTGTATTCATGTTGGTTTCATGTCAATTGAAGCAACATTTGCAACATTTTTTCCAAAAAGAAAGACTGAATGCACCTGAAAATGTCAAGTGGTGTAACCACAAAAAAATGAGGAATATTGAATATTTTATACATCTTGAGTGTATGTAAGTGTACTTGCTGAAAACACCTCTGTTTTCTAAATAATCTTTGAAAAATTATGCAAACATTGTGAAAAAGCATGCCATTATACTGCAATAGAGGATGACATTTATTTCACATCAATTAACCTGCATATGCTTTTTATTTTTATGAGAAATACTGGTTACACCAGTTAACGCAAAGTAGTTACAACAACTGACCATGATGCCTCTACCATCAAAGGTCTTTATTAATCGAAAAAATTGACATTGAAAATCAAGCATAAAAGTCAACAAGGACCTCTGAACTTTGTTTCATTTTATTTATTGCAGAAAAAAATAGGGAAATCATTAGGGTAAACTCATGTTAAAAAATCTGACTGAAATTGTCAAGGTGAATTCATTTCTTCAGTTGTGATTTTAGCTCATAAAAACATGAGAGAAATCATCAGGGTAAACTCATGTAAAAAATAACACTGGACAGAATTGTCAAAGATAGAAATTAAAGGTTTCACAAATAACTAAAAATGGCGGAAAGTTTTCATTTTAAAAAATAGGTGTGGCTTACATGGATTGTTTTGTATGGATCCACAGAATCCAGGAGAAAAAGAATTGAGTTTCGACAACCTACGGCTCAGGAGTTATTCCTCAAGACATGTTATACCTCTCTATAACGCCAAGCTAATCAAAGTAATTTTTATATATGATGCTGTTTTCCACATCCTTATCAAGACAGAAGTTTCATGTTGAAATCTTACAGCTACAGTGAGTATGAGGGCTACTGAATTTTGATTAGCTGGTGTTGGCCATGTTGTTTCAGCTGCACTTTGTTCTTATTGATTTTAATAGCAACCCTGACCAACATGAAGCCTGCAAAATTTCAAGTTGATTGGACTGTTGGTTTCAGAGTTTTAACCATGCTATAGCATCACCTATGGACAGATTTACACAAAATTTGGTGCGTTTGAGTTGCATAGCCTGTGGATGATAAATCTTAAGTTTGGTGAGGACTGGACAATGGATTCAGGATTTACAGCTCATATCTATAGAGGCCATGCCCTTATATTTCATTATTTTACTGTGGCTATACCCTTTAACTTCCTGCTGGGATTTTAGACTCTAGTCAGAAGATGCAGTGTACCAAATTTTGTGCAAATTGATTGCACCGTCTACAAGGAGATAGGATATTAAATTATGAATTATTATTATTATTATTTTTATTTTTATTTGGCATCTCCAATCTCACCCAAATCTGGACTGCCCATTTTGAGAACTATGTACAAGGCTTGCTCGTATGCGACCCCTTGTTGCCAGATCAGGAGAGAGAGACAGTTCGCGGCTCTCCTACGAAGCACGCCTGTCAGCTTTCGCAAGTTCAGAACGAGGGTGGAGGATACCCGAACACGAGCAAGCATAGAATCTCCCTGACAAGCGCCTGGCTGGCCAACAGAAGCCGCTTGAGCAACGAACAAGGCAACCATTTTTAATATCCCTTCCTGGCAGTCCCTTCCCATTTTGCATACCCACAGCACTATAGCCAATTGTGCGCTGCCCTGAAAAAGCTGCTGATCACTGCCGGTTGGTACGACCGGGGATCGAACCCGCGCCGTAGTAGTCAATACTGCTCCGCGAATGCGGCGCCTTAACCGAGTGAGCTAACCCGGCAGCTGTGAATTATTATTTTTTATAAATTATTATTACTAAATCACTACATTACTCTGACTTTAACCTGACATTCGTTCAGTCTTTTGCAGGAAAAAAAAAATTGTGTGTGTGCGTGCGTGCGTGCGCTTGCATGTATGTGCGTGTGTGTGTCATGGTTTTTGGAGGCTGGCAAGCTTTCTTTCTTTCTCTCGTCCGGGACGATATCGTTTTGCCCACTATCGAATTCTTTGGCCAGCTGGCATTAATTGTGGGTGGTGCCCGGACTCTATTTAAACCCAAGTTCCGCCTCGCTGCCTTTGCTAGAGTGTCAGTGTAACTTTGCACTTTAGCCGGTAAGGTCTCTAGTTAGAGAATTGTTTGAGGAATTATTTGCAAAGAGGAAAGTGCTAGTTAGCTAGGGAAACTTTCTCTCGTCATTTCTCTCTTTCTATGCACCGCCTGGTGCCCTATCTTGATATCTCCGTAGCCGAGATTTTCCCTTTATTTCGTTTCAGTCCTGCTCGCTTTGCTTCCTTTTGTACCCGGACTAGATCTTTGTCCATTGGAAGCGCGAGTCTCTCTCTCTCTCTCTCTCTCTCTCTTTTGTTGGTTTGTCTCTCTTATTTTGCTGGACTTCCTTTCGTTTCGGCCACTGCTTTTGGCGTCTCGAAACACCAGCCATCACAGTGCACTCTAGCCAACATGGAGACATCAGCGGTGGCCGAGATTAAAAGGGCTGTTACCAGCCAGCAAGATATGCTGTCTGGTTTGGGCAAAGGGCTTTCCAGCCTGGGCAATCAACAGACTGGTTTAGCTGAGAGACTCCGCCTTTAGGAGAATTCGCTTCAGAAACAGGAGAGCGTTCTGTTAAGCTTGACCGAGAGTGTTTGATGCCTGTCTATACAAGTTCCACAAAAAGTTGCACAAGCATCGCCCATACACTTTCCCCAAGAACTGAAGTTACAATTGCCACAAAGATATAGCGGCGTGGCTGGAAAATGTAAGGATTTCATCACCCAATGTGAGATATTTTTTAAGGCTCAGCTGTCACGATTTGTTAATGAGGATTCTTGGGTGGCATTTATACTATCCCTGTTGGCTGGCACAGCAATCATTTGGGTCGGCCCACTTATCAGATCTAATTCACCAGTCGTAAATTCTGTAGAGGCTCTTGTTAGGGAGATGGTGTCAGTATTTGATCAAGATGTTTGTGGTCAGGACGCGGCTACGCGTTTGATGCACCTTAAACAGGGCAAAGAAAGTGCCGCAGAGTTCTCTATCTTATTTCGCTCTCTGGCCACAGAGACAGGCTGGCCGGAGGCTCCTTTTATGACTGTGTTCAGTCATGCTCTCACTGAGGAGAGAAAAGATGCGTTGACTACATTGGAGCCCTGTTCGACTTTAGATTCTTTGGTTCGCACTGCCGTGTGACTTGACAATCGGATCCGCGAACGTAACAGGGAGAAGCTCAACAGATTGCCGCTTGCTGATAATGGGGCCAAAGTTCCTAGTGGTGAGTGTGCGGCTCCTATTCCACCCACTGAAAATTCTACTCCGGTTGAGCCCATGCAAGTTGATAGTTC
This sequence comes from Gymnothorax javanicus, assembly GCA_029692085.1. Lineage (NCBI taxonomy): Eukaryota > Metazoa > Chordata > Actinopteri > Anguilliformes > Muraenidae > Gymnothorax > Gymnothorax javanicus. The sequence continues at coordinate 91,085,966 of CM056198.1, forward strand.
GTTTGAGAGTCGGACTCATAAAACTACTCGCAGAAGAATAATCTGCTTTAATTGTAATAAGCCGAGTCATATCTTTCCACGTTGCCCGAAGCTTCAGGGAAACGGGAAACCCCTCTAGCGGTTTGGGGGGCGCTAGAGGGGCAGATCCAATTTCCCTTCCGAACACTAATCCCTGTTGAACTGACTGTGGGGAGCAAGAGAGTTATTATCGAAGCATTCGTGGATTCGGGCGCCGTAAATTGTTTCACGGATGTTGAGTGGGCTAGAAGGCACTCCGTTCCCACCGTTCCTCTTTCACAGCCACGCTCTGTAAGAACTTTGGACGGGCGCCCGGTTGGTACGGGAGTTATAACCAAAGTTTCTGAACCGCTAAATATGTTAATTTCCTTTGGTGGCCATTCTGAGGAGGTTCGGTTTTTTTTATCTGTTCCCCTGCTTTTCCCATTGTTTTAGGGCATTCTTGGTTATGGGAACATAGACCTTGCATCATTTGGGGGGAACAGAATAATCCTATCGTCCACTGGGGCACCAATTGTAGGTCTCATTGTAGAGAGAATGAAACTTGTTTTCCCGGACATCAAGCTATGGGGCAGGCTGATGCCTGGAGCGGTGTGAGGAGGTAGTCTCATCGTACCCTCCTAGACTAGAAAAAGGGGCAGAGGAGGGGTTGGAATGGGATCCTCAATTTGATTGGCGTCAGCCAGAGGACAATTACCTTTTAGAGGATTTTTTCAATTCTGAATCAGTCACCGAGACATTAGATTCTGAGCAGGGTGAGGAATTTGGGGCCACCCTGAACTTTAGTTTGCCATCTAATGTTCCTAATGATTATGCTGATCTCGCCGAAGTTTTTAGTAAACAACAAGCATCGACGTTACCTCCCCATTGTCCATACCTTGGCGAGATCAATCTCTACCCTGGTACTACTCCTCCTAGGGGTTCGCTATACTCGCTGTCAGGGCCTGAGCGTAAGGCCATGCGAGAATATATTCAGGAAGCTCTCGCTAATGGTTTTATTCGGCCTCCACGTCTCCTGCTGGAGCGGGGTTTTTCTTTTGTGGGAAAAGATGGCGGTCTGAGACCCTGTATTGATTATAGGGGTTTGAATAAGATCACCATTAAAAACCGATACCCCCTTCCGTTAATAAATTCCGCGTTTGAACGTCTGCAGGAGGCGTCATTTTTTACGAAGCTAGATCTCCATAATGCTTATAACTTGGTTCGAATTCGGGAGGGGGACGAATGGAAAACGGCATTTAACACTCATGACAGGCACTACGAATATTTGGTCTTGCTGTTCAGATTGGTTAACGCCCCCTCGATGTTTCAGGCACTCGTTAATGACGTTCTCCGAGAGATGTTGGAGAAATTCGTCTACGTTTATCTTGACAACATTTAGATTTTTTCTTCAACACTCTCAGAGCATAAACAACATGTCAGACGTGTGCTTGAGGCCCTCCTTAATGCCAAGCTTTTTGTCAAGGCTGAGAAATGTGTTTTCCATGCCCAAACTGTCTTGTTCCTTGGCTTTATTGTTTCCAAGGGGTCGGTCCACATGGACCCAGACAAGGTGGCAGCGGTCAGGAATTGGCCTGCCCCTCAAAGTGTTAAGGAGGTCCAACGCTTCTTGGGCTTTGCTAATTTTTATAGGAGGTTTATCCATAATTTTAGCGCGGTTACTGCCCCCATTATTGCGCTCACCAGGAAGAATACCTCCTCAGCGTTTTTTGGTCTCCAGCAGCTGATGCTGCCTTTCAGGAATTAAAGAAACGTTTTAGTTCAGAGCCCATTCTGGTTTTGCCCGATCCCTCCCTCCCATTTGTGGTTGAGATGGATGCTTGGAGGTTGGTGTGGGTGCTATTTTGTCCCAGCGCCCTCGTTAGGATAATAAGCTACACCTATGCGCATACTTCTCCCAGTCTTTGTCCGCCGCGGAACGGAATTACAGCAATTACAGCTAAAAACATTAAGCCTGACGCCTTGTCGCGGATTTACGACCGCTCTGATCGCGATTCCACCCCGGAGCCAGTTATTCCTAATGCTCAGATTGTGGCGACCATTCAATGAGAGATTGAGGCAGTGGTTCAGGAGGCTTTGAAGACCGATCCCGGTCCTGGGGGGGACCCTCTTGGCTGTTTGTTTGTCCCGCCTAGAGTTAGGCCACAGGTCCTCCAGTGGGGACACTCTTCCCGCTTGGCTGGGCACCCAGGGGCCCAACTGACTAAGCAGTTCCTGGCCCAACGTTTTTGGTGGCCGGGTATGATGAGGGATATTCGGGAGTTTGTTGCTGCCTGTGGCATCTGCTCCAGGAACAAAACTTCCCACCTCCCTCCCTCTGGTCTACTGCAACTATTGCCCATTCCCAGGTGCCCTTGGACGCATATTGCGTTGGATTTCGTCACTGGGCTGCCTGTATCCGACGGCAACATGGTCATCCTGGTCGTGGTTGACCATAATTCTAAGGCTACTCATTTTGTCGTGCTACCTAAGCTGCCTTCAGCGCGGGAGACGGCCCTTCTTGTGATTAACCATGTGTTCCGGCTGCATAGGCTTTCGCAAGATGTGGTCTCAGAACGAGGCCCTCAGTTTATGGCCAGATTCTGGCGGGCATTTTGCAAACAGTTGGGGGCCACTGTGAGTCTCTCCTCTGGGTTCCACCCAGAGACCACCGGGCAGACTGAGCGTACTAATCAGTCTTTGGAAAACACTCTTCGATGTTTAGCGGCGGATAATCCATCCTCATGGAGTCGATTTTTAGCATGAGCCGAGTATTCCCATAACTCACTGAGTAATTCCTCCACGGGTCCTTCCCCGTTTGAAGCTCAGGTGGGTTACCAACCCCCACTATTTCCTGAGACTGAGAATGATTCCGAGATTCCTTGGTCAACCATTTAATTCGTCGCTGTCGGTCGGTTTGGACTAGGGTCCATTCTTCTCTGTTGCGCTCAGGGCTCAAACAAAAATCCACCGCTGATAGAAGGCGTCGTTTGGCCCCATATTATCGGGTCAGTCAGAGAGTTTGGCTGTCTACCCGGGACCTCCCCTTGAAGGTAGAATCCCAAAAACTGGCGCCCCGCTATATTGGCCCGTTCAAGATTGTGCGGAAGATCAATCCGGTCACGGTCCAGTTAAAGCTCCCGAGATCTTTACGCATCCATCCATCATTCCATGTCTCCCGGATTAAGCCGGTTAGCACTAGTGTCCTGGCACCTACCGACACACCCCTACCGCCACCGCGAATGGTTGAGGGGGGCCGGTTTACACCGTGCGCCGCATTCTTGCCGAGAGGCGTGTTGGTCGTGGGGTCCAGTTCCTTGTTGACTGGGAGGGATATGGCCCTGAGGAACGCTGCTGGGTCCCTTCTCGGGATATTCTGGATCCAACGCTTATTTCTGAGTTCCGCGCACGGGGTTCCTTTGGGACTTCTGGAGCTGTCCCTTAGAGGGGGAGGTCCTGTCATGGTTTTTGGATTTTTGGAGGCTGGCGAGCTTTCTTTCTTTCTCTCGTCCGGGACGAAATCGTTTTGCCCACTATCGAATTCTTTGGCCAGCTGGCATTAATTGTGGGCGGCACCCGGACTCTGTTTAAACCCAAGTTCCGCCTCGCCGCCTTTGCTAGAGTGTCAGTGTAACTTTACAATTTAGCTGGTAAGGTCTCTAGCTAGAGAATTGTTTGAGGAATTAGTTGCAAAGAGGAAAGTGCTAGTAAGCAAGGAAAACTTTTTCTCGTTATTTCTCTCTTTCTATGCACCATCTGGTGCCTTATCTCGATATCTCGGTAGCCGAGATTTTCCCTTTATTTCGTTTCAGTCCTGCTCACTTTGCTTCCTTTTGTACCCGGACTAGATCTTTGTCTGTTGGAAGCACGAGTCTCTCTCTCTCCCTTTTTGTTGGTTTGTCTCTCTTATTTTGCTGGACTTCCTTTCATTTCGGCCGCTGCTTTTGGCGTCTCGAAACACCAGCCATCACAGTGTGAGAACTACCATTCTCGTCTTTTTGCAAGGTAATTGGCCTTTGATCTGCATTCACTCGTGCTCTGTGATGAGCCACCTTTTCTTTGCTTGAAAGTGGCATATAATGATAGAAAAAAGGCTCTTTTATATTGTATTAATTATGAAATAGCAGAAATTCGATGAATTATATTTAATAGTTGTAAATTTTAAATTTTGTTACATTGCTCCTGTGAATTATTGGAGTTCTCGGTCTTTGAAGCTACTTTTCATGTGCAACAGCTGCTATCAACTTTCACACCGTCAATTCTGATACAGCATAAAATTGCATACATATATTACATTATATATTGCTTAACATTGTAAGTGAATTGAATAGAAATATGCAATTTAAAACTAAAATGTTCAGAAAACCTTATCTTTCAGGCCTTTGATAATAAAGTTGATAAATCAAGTGGATAAATCATCACTTATCCAAAAAATAGAACACTGGACACATGAAAATAGTTCCACATAGTAAATTAGTTCATACTGCATCATTAATCACCATAATAAACTGCTGATATTTGACAAAAGTGGCCTCTAACAGAAAGGCTTGTAATAGACGTCAAATGGTGTATCCGGTTATGCCATTTGACATTTCATCTTAAAATCAAATTTGACAGGCATTATCATGGACACTTGTATAAAAACCTACCCTTATTGGGAGCATCTCAATTGCAACTTTTAAAGTAAATACTCATTTTTGTAATTATCATGAATGATCAGTGTTTTTCTGAGGTCATACCATTTGACATGTAAACCTAGGCACACCTGACCAGGCTCTTAAAATGTCAAATTATCTCATTTTTTAAAGAGTTGCTAACCTTGGCCTGCAGCACTTAGGCTCATCAGGGGTCCTTCCTTGCGATATCATTTCCTGTCACATGATATGTTGCATAATATTCACAAAATGGCTCCTTGAATGGTGGTTACACCATGTTGACACTTCAGGAAGTTGACTTGGTGACCCAACTTCCCGAAATTAATTATAATATTGAGAACAATGGTACTTCATTACTTTCATTTATCATTAGATAGTTCAAATGTAAGATTATGCCAAACTAGTTGATAGGGTGTTTTATTGAAAATGTAACATATTTAAGCAAGTTTAATTACTTGGTACAAAGTTTTTACGGTTACACCACATTGACATTTTTGACTTCATACCCCAGATTCTCTCAAAATTCATTAAAACCAGAAATCTTAAACTAGGTCCTGAAAAAAAGAAATGTATACAAATCACTTGTACATTTATTTTCAAATTTTAAACCCTTTAAATTTGACCAAACCTTATGGACACGTAAAAATGAGCATCACGTCATTGACCCATTTACCAAGAAATTGTTCCACTTTTGAATGCAACTCGTATATAGTTACAGCAAGACATTCTATCATTGGATTGTTCATTGAGCACAACTGTGAGGCCATTGTTTTCAGGTATGTTTCAAGCTTCTCAATGTTACTAAACTTCAGTAAAACTGCTTGGCCATTTGAAACAATATTGCCATACTTGTTTCTACTATGCGAATCAAAAACAAAATATGTATTTTCACCTTTTCTAAACATGGACACTGCACTGTTACCAATCATCACGAGTACAGTATTTGACTGGTGAAAAGATTTGACAACACCTTTGTGTAAAGTTACCGCTAGTCCTCCTCTTGTATGTCGAATTCCATTAACATAGTAAGAATCATGTTTTGAGATTGTGAACCTTGGACGTCGTATAGGAACTCTATTTAGTAACTGGTCAAAGGACAGAAATTGGTTTCTATCATTTGAAGGTAGACTTGGCTGGATGTCATTGTATAACTGATATATTGCCAATCAGCAATATAGAATCTATTGACTCACTTGTGTATGTCGACAACCGGGGTAATTCACATAAAGCATAGACCGCATTGCAAGTACACTGTCTACCCAAACTATCCGCATGAAATATATCAGGATTACCTTGGTGAAAATGACCAAGTGTAACATCACTATTCATGCCAACACCATCAGATACATTGAGACTTTCTTTTACAAACTGACTTTGCAAATCTGGCATAGCAGTGCACATTTTCTGGCTGGCATATTAATGATTTGTGGCTATAGAGATGCTGCTGGTACTTGGATTTGGTAAATTTGCAAGGTTGTGTTCAGTATTTGCAAAGTTGCCCTCAGTATTCACGAGGTTGCCCTCAGTATTACAGCGTGTTTGTTTTTTACTGAGTTTACGCTCGTCAGGATAGTGATTTATGAGGGTATCAGCCTCAGCCGGGGGGTCAGGGGCCACGCCTGCACCTCAGCCAGGGGGTCAGGGGCCACACCTCGTGCCTCAGCCGGGGGGTCAGGGACCACGCCTTGTGCCTCAGGCGGGGGGTCGGAGGCCACGCCTCACGCCTCAGCCGGGGGGTCCGGGGCTACGCCTTGCGCCTCTGCTGGGGGGGGGGGCCACGCCTCGTGCCTCAGCCGGAATCGGGGGCCATGCCTCGCGCCTCATCCAAGGTTTGTAGATTCTGAAAATATAGTATATGTGTATCACAACATGTACACAGTTTTATTGTAACAATAATGTAAAACTAATGTAAATGCATAACAATTAATACCCTCTGCAGCACAGCCTGTCTCCTTTTGTTCGACTCCTTCTTAAACACCATGACAATGCTAAGCTACTCTGAAAAATATCAACATTAATAGTTATGGTTAAAACAACATGTCATGAGCATACAGGATAATGTTCACATTCATACATGTCACAAAAAACACTGAAACAGGTGTTGGAAAATTTATTAACATATCTAGCCTCACAACTGTGAGGACCCACCCACTCCCACCCCCAATAAATCATGCTTTCTTTATATTCTTACTTACGTTCTAAAATATTGAATAATACTGCTACTATTCTAATTGCCTATTACTATTCTAACATGCACTAAAATTATACAGAATGTGTTGTTTGCCCAGTATGTGTAAAATATTTGAAATGCCTTTTACTAATCCTGGGGGCTATAATTAGTTACATAAGCAATGGATTAATTTTTATCAATACACTGAAAACCAATATTGCAAGAATTAGTCACAGTGGGTTTTCCCTGTGAGTTCCTTCAAGAAATTGTTCAGCCTTTTTGAAGGTGAATGTTTCCACCGAGATTGCACAGGGATCAGATTAAGGGGGAAAAAATTGATTAGTATTTTTTGCTAATCATTATATCATTTGATTAGCAATTGTTTAGCACATCTAGTGTAACATCACTATTCATACCAATACCATCAGATACACTGAGACTTTCTTTTACAAACTGACTTTGCAAATCTGGCATAGCAGTGCACATTTTCTGGCTGGCATATTCATGATTTGTGGCTATAGAGATGCTGCTGGTAATTGGATTTGGTAAATTTGCGAGGTTGCGCTCAGTAGTCACAAGTTTGCCCTCAGTATTACAGTGTGTTTGTTTTTTACTGAGTTTATGCTCGTCCGGATAGTGATTTATGAGGTTATCAGCCTCAGCCGTGGGGTCAGGGGCCACACCTCGTGCCTCAGTCTTGGGCCACGCCTCGTGCCTCAGCCGGGGGGTCAGGGGCCACGCCTGTGCCTCAGCCCGGGGTTGCCTCAGCCGGGGGGGGCCACGCCTTGTGCCTCAGCCGGGGGGTTGGGGGCCACGCCTCGTGCCTCAGCCGGTGGGTCGGGTTTACGCCTTGTGCCTCATTCAGGGTTTGTAGATTCTGAAAATATAGTATATGTGTATCACAACATGTACACAGTTTTATTGTAACCATAATGTAAAACTAATGTAAATGCATAACAATTAATACCCTCTGCAGCATGGCCTGTCTCCTTTTGCTTGACTCCTTCTTAAACACCATGACAATGCTAAGCTATTCTGAAGAATATCAACATTAATAGTTATGGTTAAAACAACATGTCATGAGCGTACAGGATAATGTTCACACTCATACATGTCACAAAAAACACTGAAACAGGTGTTGGAAAATTTTATTAACATGTCCAGCCTCACAACTGTGAGGGCCCACCCGCTCCCACCCCCAACAAATCATGCTTTCTTTATATTCTTACTTACATTCTAAAATATCGAATAATACTGCTACTATTATAATTGCCTATTACTATTCTAACATGCACTAACATCATACAGAATAAGTGTTGTTTGCCCAGTATGTGTAAAATATTTGAAATGCCTTTTACTAATCCCGGGGGCTATAATTAATTACATAAGCGATGTATTGATTTTTATCAACACTGAAAACCAATTTTGCAAGAATTGGTCACAGTGGGTTTTCCCTGTGAGTTCCTTCAGGGAATTGTTCATCCATTTTCAAGTGAATGTTTCCACCAAGATTGCACAGTGATCAGATTAAGGGAAAAAAAATTGATTGGTATTTTTTGCTAATCATTATATCAATTGATTAGCAATTGTTTAGCACATCTGAAAAATGATTAGCAAAAATCAGAAAACAGTCAATCAGATTTTACATGATATGACTTTTATTCTTTCCAAATGACGAATTACAATTACAAGAGAAATACAACTCCATTCTGAAAGCAAATCAAATTATTTCCAAAAGGTATCAGTTTTACCCCGAACAATCTTAATTTAAGACAGAAAACTTCCGTTTCCCAGTGAAATTTCTGTAAACCACTTGGAGCCTGCAAGTACAGCAGTCTTATCTGTACCTTACTGTAGCACATGATTCTGTTTAACACCTGATCAGAGACGCTAAAGGATCCATTCCCATTAAAAGCTAGTCACAAAAGGCACTCTCCAACTCAGTCACATTCTGACATCACAACATCATGTATTTGAATGCTCAGAGATCATTGAGCATGTTTCGGCAGAGGCCAGTGGCGAATTTGCAATTCCCTTAACCACATAGCTATGGGAGAAGTTTTGATGACTCTGACTGGCTGAAAACGATGTTCCTCATTTGGTAACTTAACCTGCTGCAATACGCATGACCCTATTTGATGTTTTGCAGCACTTTCCTACATCCCAGCTGTACTTTCAGATGTTTGGGACATTTAGCAGAAAGAATTCCGTGTTCAACCTTCACCATTATCAAATGAAATCAGTACTTTGCGGCTTACCGTGATGTTTCGGTAGCGAGAGGCACATGTGGGTGCGTAAAAACGTAGACCGTACATCCGGTCAAGACGATTGAGTTAAAGCCGAAAAAAGTAGAGGTCGAATACGGAATTCTTTCCATTGGGGCAAAAACCAAATTATATTGTCTTAATATAACAATGATTACAAAGATTTCCCTGAACTAGCGTCAGCTAAATAATAAGATGGTTAGCTTTATAATCTGAAGAGTAACGCAATACGCGATAGCATGCATAACAAGATAATGCATAACGCACAGAACTGCCGCGAACCCTCAAATAACTTTATCCCTATTATGGCTGGCAAAGTTAGTAAAGTTGGGGCAAGAGACAAATCATATTGCTGTAAAATGATGATTATTAACAAAGATTTTCCTTAGATAACGTTTGTTGGCTTACCAGCGTACTAGGTGGCTGTTTCCAAAGAGCAACGTAATTTGATACATGATGGCTCGCATAGACGTCTGGCCATCCATGACTGTACCAGAAAGCCACCCTAGTGCATGCATGTGCTCCCAGAAGCTGATTGGTTGGTATGCAAATGAGTAATGTCATTTTCAAGCCAATCAAAGTCGTTAAAATTTCTCCTATTTCTATGTGATCCAGGAATAGGAAGTTTGCAGGCCAGCGAGTCAGGATTAATGAAATATTATTAAGATTTTTTGAATCACCTTTTAAAAACCGGGACGTAGAATGTTCCAATTTTCACAGTGAATATTCAGAATATCATAAGGATGACTCAAATGAAATCAGAAAAAAAGTTATTGGACAGTTTCTGAGATATTCAAATTTGAAGTGAAAATTTGATGATCATATTGTTCTGGATCATATTGTTCCAAATCATGTTATTCTGCATCAAGTTGTTCCTCATCATTCTTCTGGATCATGTTTTTCCGGATCATTGTTCTGGATTAATTGTTCTGGATCATATTGTTCCGCATCATATTGTCCTATGATAGTGTTAGAAAAATTGTGACTGCTATATTTGTGATGTACTGGGGGGAAGGGTATTTGTAAGTTGTGAGTATTGCTTGCTGGTAAGATGATTGAAATAAATGATTGCAATTTGCAGTGTGGTTCTATTGTTATACTACATAAATTGAGACACCAAACTGGTTCACAGCATGTTCTGGTTACCAAATGTGTCATATGTGTTAATCTTGCAATAGTTTTCAAGGATTTCTGAAATTATGGATGACATGGATATTTCACTCATCCTCAGCGAAGCTCTCTAGGCCGACAGGCCTCTTGTTTCAGTCTTTCATTAATATCTCAAAAACTGTCTGATAACTTTTTGTCTAATTTGTTGTGAGCCTTCCTTATGATGTTCTGAATATCCCCTGTGGTTTTTGAGAAATTCAGCATTTTGGACTTAGAAAATCAGTGTTTGTGCTCATTTTTTCAGTCTTTCATTAATATTTCAACAAGAGGCCTGTCGGCCTAGAGAGCTCCGGACATGGACATTTCACTCATCCTCAGCGGAGCTCTCAAGGCCAACAGGCCTCTTGTCGGTAATTTTGGCTGTTATGCAATACTTCAACATAATTGAATCATTATGTATTCAAAGACAAGTGTAATGCCCAGCATATAAGTAGTGATGTGTAAAGTCTATACACTAATACAGCATTCATAAAGTTTAAAATGGGGTTTTCTCAAAAGTGCTAAAATGGACATACAACCATTGCGCTCCAAACCCTTGAAAATTATGTACTGTCGATGGTGGGATATTCAAAATCTTTGCAATTTTACATTGAGGAACATTTTTCTGAAATAGTTCCACAATTTTTTAACTCAGTTTTTTGCAGATTGGTGAGCATCTGCCAACCTTTACTTCTGAGAGACTCTGCCTCTCTAAAATGCTCTTTTTATACCCAGTCATGTTACTGACCTGTTGCAAATTAACGCAATTAGTTGTAAAATGGTCCTCCACTGTTTTTTTTTTTTTAGTAACTTTTACTTTTCCAGCCTTTTTTTTGCCCCTGTCCCAACTTTTTGAGATGTGTTGCGGCCATCAAATTCAAAATGAGCAAATATTTTTCATAAAATGGTAAAATGTCTCACTTTCAACATCAGATATGTTGTCTATGTTCTATTGTGAATAGAATGTGGGCTTATGAGATTTGCAAATCATTGCATTTTGTTTTTAATCACGTTTTACACAACTTCCCAACTTCGTTGGAATTGGGGTTTGTATATTGATAAACTCATGCCAAATTCAACCAGAAAATCATTAGTTCATATTGAATTTCATGCGTCAAAAGTTGTCAAAAAGTTTGGGGAGCCACCTGGATAGCTGTCTTATTTGGCTCCTAGAGAGTAGGTAATTGAGAATATAATGCTCAGATGAGTTATACTTGTGGTCAAGGGGTTTATGATCCTAGAAATGTATAGTTTCAGCCATTTTTCAATTCTCAGTATTATTAAATTGTTAAATAAGTATTGTTAAATATGATTATTTTATGATTTGACAGTGCGCCATTTTGAGGGATCTTAGACTTTGGGGAGCCACCTGGATAGCTGTCTTATTTGGGTCCTGGAGAGTAGGTAATTTCGAATTCAATGGTCAGATGACTTGCACTTGTGGTCAAGGAGTTGATGATCCCAGAAATGTATAGTTTTAAGACCTAGCAATTTTTCAATTCTCTATATTACTTTTTTTACAACTTCAATGCTGAATTTTCATGAAGATTTTTTGTTTGCAGCCCTTTTTCTCTGCTAAAATCATGAAAATAAACCGAAATACGATATAATTCTAAATGCGTCAAGTGTCTTGACTCAGTTCAGCCATTCCCTTCCTCTCTGTGAAGCAGAAATCTTGAATTATAAAGCCTGAAATAAGGTGACACATAAATAGCCAGATTTGGCTTTTGCACAAAGACGCATAATACGATCTGACTATGTGCCCTGAAATGAGCACTCAAAAACTGACCGTTGACTTTAGACCTAGTTTTTGTTAGTCAATAGGGTGACGGCTTTTTGCGGTCTCAAGATTGCAATGCGTCTGACCACACCTCATTTTAAGACCAACATGCCCATGGGTGCTCAGTTTGGCGCAATAACACTTCTGATTAATGCAATCTGGGCGCTGGATGGGATAATGGCATCAGCGCTGGTACATAAACTAGCAAAGGCACTCATAAACTAGCATCACTCTTTACGCCAGGTGCAAGATGGAGCCCTGTCTGTCTATCTATAAGTCTGTCTATCTGTCTGACTGTTTTTGTACACTGCCACCAGCCATTTCCTCATTTACCAGATCCAAACTAAAGTCTGCTCACAGCTTTCTTTTATTATTATCATTATTATTAATATTATCATCATCATAGGCTAGTGTGATGACCACTGTCTCAGTTTAGCTATCCAAGTTAAAATAATAGCATTTTAAATTGTTGCAATGTCACATTTGCTAATAGCTCATGCTTTGGTGATGCCCGCAAATAAATCTGTTGTTCACTTTTAACTACTTAGATGCAACCATACTGACTGCAGTACATTAGCTTTTCAGTCAGTCTTTCTCCAGGAGGCAATGTGTTAATCAGCATTACAACATTGTAGCAACAACTAACAATTTAACGAAAATACTTAGCGGCATTCTCATATGTTGAGTATATCATTAGACTAATAACCTAGGCTACTCTACATCCTCAAGCCTCAGTTCTCTAATGAGATAATTGTGACCTATTCACCAAACAAGGTCGACCATGTATTCACATCCAAAACATATGCCCTCCTTGTTTGCTGTCTCCTTTGAATAAGTGAAGCAAAAAATGAAATTAAGTAAAATTATTCATTCCTCCACTGTTCACAGCACCAAATTGTTGGAATGTTGCTTGTGAGGTTATTCTTTCATGTAACAACAGCGACCACCATACGTGTCAGGCAACACATTTCAGTCGGGCAACACCACGTCGCTGGACTATAAAATGTCCTTATTAAGTAAAAGTTATCAACCTGAATATTTAGACTGTTAATGAATAGTCTGACAAGGATTTTACCTCTTTTTTAGCTTCAGAAGAAGGAAAATGTTATCTTATGCTTGGTTATGGGATGTGAAAGAATGTAAGCTATGGTTATTTAACTGGTGTAAAATATTAATCATGACAGATATTCACTTTTGTTTGCAAATTTTGCTTAAGAGATCAAAAGAACAGCCTGTACAGCCACAATCACGTCTATTATGGTGGTATGTTCTGCTCTGAGTGCTGAGAGCTACTCCCTTCGCAGAATTCTCCCATCAAGAAATATTCTAGAACATGAAATGAACTCCAGAACTATTCAACAATGTCTGCTAGTTGAAGTAGTGCAACAGTAATTTTAGTTTTCTGACACAGATTAAAGCACCTCCCAGTAGATGCCCAGTACTGTAACCTCAGCGCTTAGTACATTGAATTGCCGTGCCCTGAGGGCAAGTTCCAAATAGAGTGAAAGTGGTAACGACTTTAGGAGCCTCAGGGATTGGGTTGTCCACAACCGTAAAGTGCAAAAAAAAATCAAATTTTCAGAATTAAAAAGGGGGCCCATAGCACGATTCCTTGAGACAGGCCATTAGTCCTCACTATACCCCTGCTCCCCCCACCCTGAAACATTCTATGAAAAAAAAAAAAAAAAAATAAATAAAAAGATTTGGTTTACACCTGCAATTTTTCTCTCGGTACTCATCTTAGAACTGGAGTTGTTTCCCGGGTGCTGCAGTGTGACCGGTCACTGCTCCATGTAAGTAGGATGGGTTAAATGCAGATTAAATTACCCCAAAGAATTTGAGAAATAGTATATTATATTTTGCAGTGGTATCTTTCAGTCCCTCCTAATGGTGCCCCATGGCTAAAGTATTCCCATATAGTACTTCACTCCTCTCCCAGGAGATCTTCAGTGGTGCCCTGGGGATCTCTGCTTTTTATCACAGTGGTGGTGACTGCAATTTACAAACACATTCTGGAGAAGCACACATTGTTCGCTGGGACAATTCACAGGACCCTATATAAACTGAAGAGCCCCACTCAGTTAGGAGGACACCCGGCCTGAAAGGTCTGAGAGGAGGACTGTTAAACTGAGCTTGTGAAATCCCAAAGCAGGACCAGCCTGCATACAGTATAAAAACGGTTTCTCAGCTCAGACCGAAATGCTTTGCCTGACGTGAATCCTCAGACAGGCTCACTGATTACCCTGTAGCATAACGGGGTTCTAGCTTAAAGCACTGTTACTAATAAAATGATATAACACCCATGACAAAAACACATAAAACACTAAAATTGACATACAAGCTTAAAACAGTCCAGACCCATGATATGTATGTAAACAGTCAATGGTGGCAAAGACAAATTTTCTTTTACTTAGGTTTATCATGTTTTTTTCCCTATACTTCCCCACTAGCAAGACAATAGAATTAGAGGCACATTCTTCCCGTTGAAGGGAAAAAACCATGTGTTTTTTGGAAACAGGCTCCTTTTTTGTCTCAATGCAGCCCACACAATTTGCAGGATTTATGAGGGAAGTCATTTCTGGGTTTGTGCTGTTTTTAACACTGCCGCTGGGAGTGGGAGACTTGAGCTGCTGTCGCACTTTCTTTTGAGCCTGAATCATTGACCTAGAGTGCAACCAGCCTGCTTAGTCTCTCCATGGCTCATCCATGACCTTTGTCAAACATAGCCTCTAACCCTTCTTCAAACCCACACAGTTCAATAAAGCGTATCTTATCTAATAAAAAAAATCTGAAATATCATTCACCATCTCCTTTTCACAATCACTACTCAGTAAATGAACCTCGTCTCACAACCCGTCGAAAGGCTGTCTCTCTGTGAATCTCTCACAACACTATAATTTTCCTCCCTTGCATGCAGATACAACATAATGCTTGATCGTGTTTTCCTAATAATCCCAGTTTCCGTCTCATGACAGGGTTGTGGGGGGGTACTGTGGCTGGATCAAGACAGCGCATTCCTCCCTGCTGGCTTTTTAAAGATTTCAGCACATTCCTAAATCTATCACACACAAACTCCCTCGCAGAGGAAAAGACCAAGTCCTTGGAAGACGCTGTTCCCTGGAAGATACTGCTGGCCAAAAGTGTGTCAGATGAGGTGTCAGTCAGACAAACCGTAAACAAAAGCAGTTACTATTTGGTATCAGGTTTTCCATCACTCTCTTTTTCTTCCTGCTACTTCCATTTTTAGCTCTGCTGTGACGATAGTCAGCAGTCAGCGGAGCTTTTCTAATGCCGAGTCGCCCGGCGTCCATCTGTCTGTCTGTCCAGCGTAAACTTTTCATTTCAAATTTGAATACCTCAAAAACCGTGTAATAATGTTTTGTCTAATTTGGTGCGAGCCTTCCTTATGATATTCTGAATATTCACTGTGAAAATAAGAAAATTCTACGTCCCAGTTTTTGAGAAATTCAGCATTTTGGACTTAGAAAATTAGTGTTTGTGCTCATTTTTTCAGTCTTTCATTAATATCTCAAAAACTATCTGATAACTTTTTATCTAATTTGTTGTGAGCTTTCCTTATGATGTTTCGAATATCTCCTGCGAAAATTCTACGTTCCAGTTTTTGAGAAATTCAGCAGTGTGGACTTAGGAAATCAGTTTTTGTGCTCATGTTTTCAGTCTTTCATTAATATCTCAAAAACTGTCTAATTACTTTTTGTCTAATTTGTTGTGAGCCTTCCTTATGATGTTTTGAATATCTCCTGCGAAAATTCTACGTCCCGGTTTTTGAGAAATTCAGCAGTTTGGACTTAGGAAATCAGTGTTTATGCTCATGTTTTCAGTCTTTCATCAATATCTCAAAAACTGTCTGATTACTTTTTGTCTAATTTGTTGTGAGCCTTCCTTATGATATTCTGAATATTCACTGTGAAAAATAGAAAAGTCTACATCCCGGTTTTTGAGAAATTCAGCATTTTGGACAAGAGGCCTGTCGGCCTAGAGAGCTCCGCTTAGGATGACTGAAATGTCCATGTCATGACTTAATTTCAGAAATCCTTGAAAACTATTGAAATATGAACACATGACATATTTGGTAACCAGAATATCCTGTGAACCAGTTTGGTGTCTCAATTTATATAGTATAACAATAGAACCACACTACAAATTGAAATCATTTATTTAAATCATCTTACCAGCAAGCAATACTAACAACCAACAAATACCCCCCCCCACTTCGTACAGATTAGGTCAGAGCTTGTGAATAACATTGTCATAGTGATGGCCTGACAGATTCTGGGGCATGCAAAGGCTGGGTCCTTGGTGGCTGTGAATATGGTGTCTGAACAGAGCTGCTAGACATCCCTATGGGATCCTTTTGCATGACCTCAGTACTTTTATATTAGGATAATGTAACTACTGTATGATCTGAATGAATGGACACAATAACTCAAACATTACTGTGTGGAATATTGGAAAATAAAGGTCAGTGGTCGTGTTGTACACTGTGGTATTTTCTTGGACCAACTGCTTGCAATCTAGGATCTTTTCAGTGTCACTTATCTTTGACTTGTTTGCAGACTTATATATTGAAATCCCCTTGAACAACATATGGAATTGTTAAATCAATGGTCATAATGATATCTTCCAAGTGGGATTTCAACAACTGATGTGTGCATTTACTTCCTCGATACAGAGGTACAACCTGTATTATTGCATGTTCAAAATTCGTGATGGTAACAATTGAATACTCCATCTTGGGAGTTGAATATGAAGGCTTTCCAAGAATAATATGTGGCTTTCAGACATACACAGCAATGCCATGAGGAGGTCTCTAGGCTGACAGGCCTCTTGTTTTTCACTGCCCTGATGTTCCACTTGGTATTTACTTTAGTCCCTTATACAATATTGAGTGCAACTAAAATGCCCCAACATAATGCTTCCTCACTTCTGCAACAAAAGTAGGTCAAGGCATTTTCCTATGTGGCAGATTCATATTTGCATCCAGGGCCAACTGAGTGCCTTAGCTCTCATAGGTGTGACATCACAAATGTGCGGTTAAACTAAACTGAATGCTTTTAACTGCTCTTATGCTGATGTCATGATCACTAATGGTAACACAAATCAATGCAGACTGTGAAGGAATAAATGAACTTTGATCATCTCTGTGGTGGCCGAAACTGCTACTACCACGTGTTAGTATTTCTTTGTCTTCGGGTTTTCATACCAAATTTTTTTTCAGTTAGAGAAATCACATTGCACACTTTTTTGTTGAAATAAAATCACTTTTATTGCATTTATGGCAGTTGTTTTCTAATTTGGTTGCACACAATTTAGTTAACAAGCTGTCATATGGCTTAATTCTCTACATCATGATTTAATTTGCATTTGTGCTTTAATTTCAAAGTCATGCTTACCCTTGTTTGTCTTTTTGTTTGTCTGAGCTTTCCTGGCAAAAGGCTGTCTGTGCTTCTTCTTCTTCCTTCCTTTTTTTTGGCAATTGTAAAACCAGCTTAAGGTGCATTACCGCCACCATCTGAACTGGAGTGTGGATCAAGAGATTATGCAGAGAGAAAAAAAAAAACCTAGATTCTCTTAAACAAACCAGTTTCTTTAAGAAATATAGTGATGTCAGAGTATATTTTGCCTGCTGTTTTCCCCAATAGACCGATTAAAGAAAAATCATGATGTTCTGTCTTCCTTAGTGACTGAACCAGGTGATTTCTTTCATGACTGTATTTCCTACTCTGAAGACGCACATGTTCGACCGTTTCTGACTGTCCACAGTGAATACATTTCCTGGTTGGGTGCTTCCCTATTTTATATAAATTTTGGTTAAGCCCTGTGTGGCCAATTCTCATACGAGTTATAATATTTTCCTCCCTTCTTTTCCAGCCCACCATCCTACCAGCACCAACTTGTCTTTGGATGTTATACAGATGCCTTCCAGTATCACAATCATCCCAATACTCTTGCCATACGGATTGCGCATACTTCCTGATAAAGGCTTTGGCTTCAGATTTACTTAATGGGACTTGCACGTCTATCTGCTTATTCGAAGTGTTTGTTTAGCAAGAATGTCCACCTGCTCATTACCCTCCACACCAACATGAGCAGGGACCCAAAGGAAGTGTGTTGATACACACTTGCTTTCCATACTATACATTACATTGAAAATTTCATTGATTATATCTGCTCTTACCAGTGATTTGCCATATTGTATGCTCTTAAGTGCAGAAAAACTGTCAGAAGCAATAACCGTGTAATTAATTTCCTTCTCCTCTATCCACTATAAAGCCAATAATATTGCCACTAGTTCAGCAGTATAAACCGATATATGGTCTGATAACCTTTTCTTCATGCATGTTTCACCCACCAGGATATATATTGCTGCACCTCCACACCCTGTAACTGGATCCTTGGAGCCATCTGTAAACATAAAAACTGCATCTGGAAAATGTTGGTCAAAATATTTCTGGACTATATACCAAACCAGACTGTGCTCCGATTTCTCCTTCAATTCTTGTTGTATATTCAGGTCTACAATAGGCAAAGGGAATAACCAGGGAGGAATGGGTGAGATTGCAACTGTAGGGCTGTACTGTAGTTGTCTTGGTCCTATGTTCTCTGCCTTTGCATCACCAATCCAGTCAAAACTCATAAAATTGGACTTGTTATATTCCCAACAGTCTTCTAATACACTCTTGACAGGATGTGTAGCATATTGCCCCTGGAGATTAACCCAGTATGCCAGCATTAACTTAATCCTTCTGATACTTAAAGGCATTTCCCCCATTTCAACCTGCATAGCTGATATTGGTGATGTTTTAAAGGATCCACTACAAATCCTCAGGGCCTGAGCCTGCAATACTTCTAGCTTCTTGAGGTTTGTTTCTGCAGCCGACATGTAGGCTATGCAACCATAGTCCAAGACAGATCTCATGAGTGCCCAGTATATGTTTTGTAAAGATGCTCTGCTTGCTCCCCACTCCTGCCCTGACAAAGACCGAAGAACATTAATTACCTTTTTGCATTTGCTCTTGACTTTGTTCAAATGAACATTCCATGTGAGCTTTTCATCAAACCATACCCCAAGGAATCTAATAGCTTTTACTTGCTCAAGAGGTTGTTCATATAATTTTAAAGAAATAGGAATGATTTTAAGTTGTTTTGAAAAACAAATCACTTGTGTTTTTGCAACAGATAATTTGAATCCCCACTTATTTGCCCATTTTTCCACGACCAATACTGCCTCTTGCATTTTCTTATTGGCATATGATACATTGCGGTTTCTTATCCACAAGGCTCCATCATCCGCATACAGAGATTTCCCTAGATTTTGTTCAACCTGTGAAAATATATCGTTAATCATTATGTTGAATAACAAAGGGCTGCATACACTACCTTGTGGAGTACCATTCTCCACTGTATATACACTAGAGTATTCAACACCAACTTTAACCTGAATTTTTCTGTCAAACAAAAAATTTAACACCCAGTTGTATATTTTTCCTCCAATTCCTAATGTCTTTAGTTTAATTAGTAGCTCTTCCTTCCAGAGCATGTCATATGCCTTTTCAACATCAAAAAGACCGCTATGACTACTTCCTTGTTGGTCTGTGCTTTCCTGATGTCTGATTCTAAGCGCACTACTGAATCCATCGTATTGCGGCCCTTACGGAAACCACTCTGATAAGGAGACAAAAGATCTCTGCTTTATAGAAAATACGTTAGTCTTTCTGTGACCATTCGCTCCATGATTTTGCATAAGTGGGATGTTAGTGCAATAGGTCTGTAGCTAGATGGATCTGAAGCGTCTTTTCCAGGTTTTAGAACAGGCACTATAATTGCTTGTTTCCACAAATCAGGAAGCTGGCCAGTATCCAAAACTTGGTTGAATAGTTCTAGCACTATGCCCAGTATATTGTCAGTCATATGCTCCAACATTTTATAGCATACCCCATCTTTCCCAGGGGTGGTCTGACGAGCATTCATTATTGCCCTTCTCAACTCAACCATAGTGAAGTCCAAATCTAATGGGTCTTCTGACACCTCCACTTTCTCCAACAGTGTGGGGTTCTCCATTAAAATTCTATTTCTACCCTGCCTGGCCTTGCCCGTAAGATTGTCTGAACTGTGTATTTTAAAAAATGTTTGGGCCAGAGGTTCAGCCTTTTCTAAATTACTGATAGCCACTTTGTCCCCACTGTTCATCACTGGTAATTCGTAATTTCTTCAAATAACCCCCATTCTTCTGATCATACAAGGCTGTCTGTTGCTTTAAGATGGCCTTTTAAGCCCTACCCACAGGAAGTGGGAGAGACCATCCAGGGGGAAGGAAGGAGAAGCTCGGACTTTTAATTCAGCATCAAACTTTTGTCTGTGTTCTTTTCAGTTAGTAAGGACAATTTAGTTTTTTCTGTAAATAGTTTGTTTTGATAATTTGAGGGTGTTTTTTCTGAATTGTTAGATGTTTAGTTTGTAGTCACCTTAGTTTCCCCCTTGTATTTATGTTGGACTAGTCCTTTGTCTATTTAAACCCCCAGCATGTCTCACTCAGGTTAGGTCTGTTTGATTATGTTTTTTAGGTTGTAGCTTTAGTCTTTTTGCTGAGTTGACCTCTTTTAGTGGTTTTGCTTATTTTCTACCAACTTAAGTTGAATATTTTGTTATTGATTTATTCTTCAAGTTTAATTAAAGGAACAAGATCTTTTTCCACACCTTTGTCCTTTGCCTGATTGCTTGGTCCCTTACAATCTCCCAGGGGCCACTCATGCTGCCTTGCCACAAAACCCAGGATTCCAGTAATATGCATAAGATTTGATGATGACTGATGTTCCAGATTTGTTAAATTAAAACCTAAATTGGCCTCATACCATGTTATATTTTGGGTGCTGTTCGAACTGTATGGTTGTGAAAGAGATGAATACAATGATGTGAAAAATTATTTCTACTGTTTTTGCTTATTTGTCATTTTTAACCTCTTAAGACCTGGCGTCCGCATGCATGGACATCACATTTTGGGTTATATTACCACAGTAGTTAATTCTGCTTAACTGGAGCCTTATGACCATATGTGTGGACACTTACACTACCATCTAGTGGTGTCAGAAGAGTACAACACACTACAGAAAAAATTCAAAATGGCGGTGAGCGCAAGTGAAAGTTCGGGTGGCCACTTCAAACCCAAACATCGACAAGGTAAGAAGTCCAATCTGTTTAGATATGAAAGTGTTGTAACTAAGCTGCTAAACACAATGTACATGTATGTGTACAGAGGGACTTAGCTTTGTAAAAAATGTTAATATTTTAGCATAAATGCACCCAGTTTTTATACTTATCAGGTTCCAATAAGCCCAAATAGCAAAGAGAAATAAAAAATGCATATCAAACAAGAGCTTGGGTCTTTTAGAGGTCTTTTTAGATGTTTCAAATCATCTGAATAAGATGAGACAAATACAATGTAAGTTAACACAATATTCAGCTTTTAAATGATCATTTCAATCGCTGAGCTAAAGAGTCCAAAACCTACGTCACCTATGTGAGAAAATAATTGCATCCCTAAAGCCCATAACTGGTAATGCCTCACTTAACGGCAAAAACTGCAATCAGACGTTTGCGATAACAGGTAATGAATCTTTCACATTGCTGTGGAGAAATTTTGGCCTTCTCTTCTTTGTAGAATTGATCTATGGATAAGCCCCGCCCTCAAATGCGATGAGCCAATCACAGAACGTATTCTCTCCCCATATACTCGGACATTCTGAACCTGAACTTCCATTGGAATGCATTACGAAAACTCCGAATCGTTCGCTTTTATGGGATTTTAAAATGTTTCTACGTTAAAAAAAAATGGTCAAATGCTGTGCTTGGGGTAAATGCAACTCCGATACAAGGTATCTCAAGAGGCTGGGCGATGGGGTGTATTTTATACCCTTCCCAAAGCCACATCATAGCTGAGAGAAGTGTCTCCTCTGGATAAAGCTTTGTGGCAGACCCCACTATCAGCTTAACGTAGCTAACAAAGGTCAACAAGGATGTCTACATTTGTTCCAAGCTAAGTCAACATCATGTTTAAGGCAACATCTTGTCACTTCGCTGGAGATTAATGTAAGTTATCTTTTACATCACTAAGTTAGCTAACGTTAGCTAAAGTTAGTAAACTCTATGGCTAACTTCAGTGCTGATGGATGTTGGCTTAACGTGAGCTCTGGCTGCGTTGTTCACCATGTCACCTTGTTTACTTAGGAGTTCAGTCACGTCAGGTTAGATTTCTTAAATTCGGTGGCAATAATAATACGTAAATTAAATTTATTACCCTGCAGTGCACGAACTGCACGATGCGGTTGATCATCAATAGCATCCTGAAAAATATCTCTGACTGTGATACTAGCCATTAGCGCCTGTTTTAAAATGTTGATTGTTTGTCCGAGTCAGTGGAGGGGGCGGGGCTTAGCCATAGGTCAATTGTGTTCATTCAGCCACAATGGAGGGTTTCTGAGCATGAACTGCTATGATCCAGACAAGGAACCATATGTAGAATACAGTCCAATGAAGGCATTTATTGATAGGAATACGAAAGAGGCAAGAGAAGAGCCAAAGCCCAGATTAGCACGAGCACAGTCCTGTTCAGATGGTATGGACATGTGACGGTAAGGAAGGGGCGTGTTCACGCCCAGCCAGTGGCGCCCTGGGGCAGTGGGGCCCTGGTGGTATTGACCCTCGCCAGAGCAGGACTGTCAGACAGCAGGTCTGAAGGGTTTTTTGGGAACACAATCCCTATCCTGGAGACCAATGAAAGTTTGGGAGGTGTCCCAATTAAACTGGGGAGAGTAACAAACTGGAGAGGCAGGTAGAGACTGATAATAAGGCTTAGGAGTTTGTTCCTATTAATAAAACTCCAAAGAGTAATTATGTATTTCACGATCACAAAGTATACGATAATTTCCATCCATCCATACATTGTCTGCTGCTTATCCAGAGCCAAGTTACAGGGGTCGCAGACTACGTGGAGGGGCTCGGCATCCCCCTCCCCAGCTACTTCCTCCAACTCTTCCTGGGGGACCCCAAGCCTTTCCCAGGCCAGCCGGGAGATTTAGTCCCTCCAGTGAATCCTTGGTCTGCCTTGGGGCCTCCCCCAGTTGGACATGCCCAGAAAACCTCTAAAGGGACGCATCCAGGAGGTATCCGGACCAGATGCCCGAAGCACCTCGACTGACTCCTCGCAACACGCTAGAGCAGCAGTTCTACTCTGAGCTTCTCTTGGATGTCCGAGCTACTCACCCTATCCCTCAGGGTCAGCCCAGCCACCCTGTGGAGAAAGTTCATTTCAGTCACTTGTATTCGCAATCTTGTTCTTTCAGCCATTTCCGAAAGCTTGCGACCATAGGTGACGGTTGGAATGTAAATCGACCGCTAAATTGAGGGTGAGAACCATGGCCTCAGATTTGGAGGTGCTGATCCTCATTCCAACTGCTTCGCACTTAGCTGGAACTGCCCCAGTGCGTGTTGGAGGTCACAGTGCGATGAAGCCAGCAGGACCACATCATCTGTAAACAGCAGATATGCAATGCTGTGGCCACCAAACTGGACACCATCCAAAACTCAGCTGTGCCTTGATATCCTGTCCATGAAAATCATGAACAAAATAGGTGACAAGGCATTCCGTTGGTGGAGTCCAACACCAACTGTAAACGAGTCAGACTTAATGCTGAGAATGAAGACAAAACTCCAGCTTTGATTGTTTGTTTATTTAGATCCTCATTAGCCTGCGAACAGGCGCTCTGCTGGATTGGGGCAAGAGAGGTAAAAGAGGGCCTGCACTGATCCTTTGAAGATTTGATCCTGCCCCCTGTTCCGCTTGAGTTGTTGTCAAAATGGATTCAGCCAATCAGGACTTAGCGGAAGTAAGCTACTGCTCACTCAACCAAGATGCTGTCAAAACACTGCAACTTTTGACTACACGTGCGTTTTTTATGTTCGAAGTAACTCAAAATACCCCAAAAAAATGTTACAAACGCAGGGCTCCCAACTCTCCCGCATTCGGCGTGAGATTTAGTGGCACATTCACGTTCCCGTGCTTTATGTCAGCAATTATTCAATCAGTGCATTTGTAAGAGATTCTCAGGCAGAATTGAAGTCCTTGTGCATAGAGGTTTATCAGTTTCACATGCGTCACGGTGGATTTCACCACTAGTAACACGGAAATCAGTTATGACTCCGGACTTCTCACGCTTTTCTTTACTCAGGGGTTGAAAGCAAAGGAATTGTATAAAAACGTTTCAAATGGTCTTATTTCATTTAAACAATTTGAACGATTGTGAAACACATGCAATGCATTGATTGAATAATTGCTGACTACGGCACGGGAATATATGCCACTAAATCTCACGCGGAATGCAGGAGAGTTGGGAGCCCTGCAAACGCGAGGGAAGAAGCCCCATAAGCATCGACAGCTCAGTTGATGAATTTTGTAGAATTTGCAAATGTTCTTTAAGAACAAGATACAGCAAAGACTTGGAAAACGAGGCTTTTTCCGAAGCCAGTAGGCATCATCTCTGCCATTCAGTAAACTGTTAATAGCAAGCCTTTCGCCAGGAATGTCATTGGTTTTGTTTTCCAGTAACCGGATCATGGAAGTTCCAGGTCGCTATCTCACTGTATTGCTTCCCGAATGGTATTAAAAACTACCTCATTGCTTTACCTGTTGCATTTGTGATTCATTGACAAACTCCTTTTAAACTGGCGTGGTGGCAGCGCTTACCAGACCTACGTTGCCCCAAAGTTGGGATAAACTCCATGTTCGTCACGGTATATTCCTTCAAGTAAGTCGCTCTGTGGATATATTTCCACCGTCAGAACGTGATAGGACTAATCTGCAGCATGGTGATCTCGCACGGAGCCCCGAAGTAGTGGTGCTTAACAATGAGTTTGTTCCCTTCCTGCTCGGCGGTGTGGAGTGGGGGAAAAAGTTGAAAACTTCTCGGTTCAGAGGCTTTAAGGATGACCCTGAATCAGTCCTGCACGCGCAGCGCCGCTTAAAGGAACAAAAAGTAAGCATGTTAGAGCTCATGTTGGGACAGATTGCGAATTACTGCCCTCTGATTTCTCGTCATTCTATTGCGAAAAATTCCATTTCCATTGATCAGATATGGCAAACTATTCGTCAGCATTATGGCTTTCAGTGCACAGGTGCTCATTCCATTGACTTTGCTGCAATTAAACTGGAGCCTAATGAGCGACCAGAGGATTTAATTCAACGCTTAATGGCCTTCATGGAGGACAATCTGCTGCATAAAGATTCCACCATTAGCAACATGGGGACCACAGTGACTGAGGACGAGGAATTAACCCCTTCTCTTGAGAATTTTGTTATACTAACATGGCTGCGTCTCATACACACTGACTTGCCTAAACTTGTGAAGCAGCGGTATGGCACAGAATTGTAGTCACGCACATTAGCATCGATTAAACCAGAAATCTCGCAGGCCCTTGATTCACTGCTGGATGAGCTACAGGCCTCTGAGGATGCCAGGCGATGTGCGCAGCTATGCCAGTATTCTCAAAGATTAGGCCGAGTCAACCTGTCCGACCTGTAATGGCCAGGCTGGACCAACCTACAAGGAAGTCATGCCCTGTCTGCAAGGAGGCCAGGAGACCAGACAGCCACTTCCTCAGCAAATGCCCCTTTTTGCCCCCGAATGATAAATCTTATATGGCCAAGACTCACCAAGCACTGGGTGAGCAGGAAGATGATAACAGCGCTTCGGATGACGCTGCGGGCGAAGAGCCAGCATCCAGCGTCATACAACCTGTGCTTATTAAACAATCCCCATATCTTGATGCCTGAGGTACACAGTCAGCACACCAGGCAGATGGCCTCATCTCCTTTGAAAAAACTGGGTGAGACACGAACATATTTCCACAGAGATGGCCACAAGCTCTACTTTGTGGGCCTTGTTGTTGAAAACCTTGATTCAGATATTCTGGTAGGAATCCCATTCATTGAGAAGAATGATGTCTCAATTAGACCTGCGAAACGCCAAGTCTGCCTCGGTGATGATGTCTATGGCTCAGATAAGATGTCCATGGACAGATATGCTGTGCGGTGTGCTCATGTGCTTCGCGCCCCAGGTAAATCCACTGTCTGGCCAAGGGGAGTACATTGAGCTTGACCTGCCACCCGAGCTCTGAGATTTTGATGGGGAGCTTGCAGTGGAACCGCATACTAGCACTGTGCCCGAAGAGACGTACAGACATTTGTGGCCTGCGCCAGCCTTGCTCTGGGGTGTGTCCAGAAAAATTTGCATCCCTAACTGTACTGGCCAAACACGGTACATCCAGAAACACTCCCATGTGTGCTGGGTGCGCACTACATACGTGCCCTCACATGATATGACTACCCCAATTCATAATCCCAAGCCCGCCCCTCCAAGCAGTTCTGTTTTACATTCCGACCATGTGATTTTAGACCCCGACCATGTCATGTCAATCTTCTCAGAAAACGTGTGTTGACAGACAGCAAGTCTTGTGTCCAGGTGTTTAAAAAACTGTGTAGAGGGGAGTTTTCAGCAAGCCCGTGCATCACAATGTTTTTGCCCACGGCCAGCCGTTTCCAGGTGCTGATCCAGCACGTGGCTGGGGCATCTATCCTGCTGTCTGACTTCGCAAGTCGCAACGCGCCTAACTGTGATAGCCCAACCTGCCAAGTATGCTCTTTTCTCCACTCTGCTGCTGACACTGTTGTGCACCAGGTCATGGCCAGTGACATCATGTCTGGGTCCCAGAAAATGCCTTTCACAAATTGATCAGCTAGGCTGGCTATACAGTCTGTGTGCTCTGATCTCAGACGAACCTGTGCCCATCTTCACCAGGGCACACGCCTTTCAAAAAAACGGACTAATATCGCAATGTGAAAAGCTACCTGCACGTCGCCAACCTGTCTAAGGAGGGCCTGCTGGTTGTATGCCGATACACCCCCCTCGCTGCATCAACAGACTGCATAATTGTCCCCAGGTCCGTCCTCGATGGTCTGCCTCCCTTCACATCTCAGTTGACCACCCCACAGCCTCTCAGCTGAGAACTGTTGTGCAGCGCTACTTTTACGCGTTAGACATGGATGCTGCCATTCCACGTGTCACCAATGGCTGCTATCAGTGCGCTGCTTTGAGGAAAGCTCCTATGTTCGTGCATGGTCAGTAAACATGTGACCCTCCTGAATTGTCAGTACGTCCTTTGCTGCTGACGTATTTAGGCACGACCGCCAGTTTATTCTTGTTGTCGGGAGTGTGTCACATCATTTATGTTGTCCTCCCTCATTGAAGATGAACACCACGACACACTTAGAGAGGCCCTGCTCTGCCTTTGCCTGGGCCTATGCCCTGTTGACGGCCCTTTTGCCGTGATCAGAACTGACCCTGCACCAGGGTTTGCCGCACTGGCGGGGGATGAGACACTAGCTAGGCACAGACTGACTGTAGGGGTGGGAAATGCCAAGAATGTCAGTAAGAATCCTGTGGCTGAGAGGGCTGTGCAGGAACTTCAAGGGGGAGATTTTACGCATTGAACCAAACTGCAGAGCTGTCACCCCCCTGCTTCTGTCTGTCGCCACAGCCCGCTTGAACAGCCGCGTGAGGTCTAAGTCTCGCGGATTGTCTGCTCGTGAAATGTTGCTTCAGCGTGATCAGTTTTCTCATAAACAGCTACCTGTTGATGACTAAGCCGTCATTATGTTGCAGCACTCACATCACCTCACGAACCATCCTTGCAGTGCAAAATCAATGACACTAACAGGACGCGCATCCGTGCCTGTCCCCATACACCCTGGTGACCTTGTGTACCTCTGTGGAAACTGTAACAAGTCTAAAGCCTGTGACAGATACCTTGTGGTAGGCGTTGATGGGGCGTGGTGCAATATTCAGAAATTCACCGGCTCTCAGCCCTGATGGACCTCCTATAGAGTCAGACTGGAGGACTGCTACAAAGTGGAAAGTGCTGTGGCCATGCCTGTTGCAGTGCCTGAGTAACCCATGTCGGATGACGACACTGTGGACGCACCTTTACAAGGCCCTGACATTCCCCAGCCGTTTCAGAGCCTCCTCCAGGGCCCCGCCTTCCTCTTGAGGACATAGATCACATGAGTGGGACTGCAAGCCCTGTGGAGTCACTTGGGGCTGTGCCCATTCCAGACACCATGCCCAGATGCTCGGGCGCGAGCGTCGGCTGCCACTACGGCTGGCGGATTACGAACTTTCTTGAGCTGTTAGTGAGTGCTAAAATGTTTCTGTTCCTATAGGCCATAAGGTGAACCCGGTTTTCGTTTCATCTCGTTCCAACCTCTGTCATCTACAAACTGTTTGTTTCATAACATAAGTACGTTCGTACTGAGTTTGAAAGTAAAAGTTCTTGTTTTGAAATTATGCAGTTTTGTTATGATCGATGTTTTAATTGAGGACTAGTAAAACGGCCGTCACGTGATCGTTTTAGACTAGTGCGGTGGCCGCATTTAGTGAACAGAAGTCCACTATGGCGGCCTACATGGATTCGGAGAGTAGCAGCGACAATGAGGAAAATACTCCTGAAAGTCCTACATACGTGAGCAAAAATGATTATAGACAACGCACTATGCATATCATGCTCATAATGAATCAACAGACAAATAGATAATCAGGTGAACTAAGAAAAAGTGCCGTTATTTGATTCCATAACTGGGCCATCCTTAAATATAAGTTTGTTTGCCGTAACATTTCAATGAAAAAAAAAAAGGGGTAGGTCGGTCGGCAATAAATTCTTTTTTGGAGATTGGAGGCAAAAAAAAAGTCCAATTTTGGTCACAATGTCTATATGACTACCTTATATCCCCAAATGCAATAATAAAGGTGCCATGCTTTTAAAACAAATGTTGTAGATCATTTAATGTCAACGGTGTATCTTAAAATGAACGTGATCCCTATGGAAAATATTATAAGGAGTACCTGGCGGTGTGGCTAATACAGCACAGCAGTTTAAACAAAACTAAAAATATCCTCGCTAAATGACAGTTTCCCTATCAGTTAATTAAACGTATTTGAGCGTTTGAAGTGTTTCCCTTGAGTTTCCTGGCAAAGGGTGCTAAAAGATAAAAAATAATAATCAGCTAAATTGAGGACAAACGCAACTTGCCGAAAACAAATCGCTGACAGCACAATAATTGGGGGTTAGAAGTAGGCTGCCAGTGATCCTTTTTAGTCTGTTAATTTAGTCAAATGAATATTTGAAATATTCTCAATCCTTCACAGCTCTGTCTCATATTGTATGTTTTGTTAACTGTGTTCTGTTCTTGTAAAAAAGAAAAACATCATTTAAACAATTCAAATAGCCTATTGTACCCTAGACAATTTACGAAGAATGAATGAGTGAATGAATAAATGAAGAGAAGTCATTTTTTTAAATAAGATTTGGACCGTTTCGTAATTTTAGTGATCACTGGTTTCAACGATGCTTTTGATGGCACGAGTTTGTGCGTGCGAGTGGGCTTTTTTATATTATTTTCTTTTTTCTTGCATACCTTGCATCCTTAACCCATCTGCGTAGATGTTGATTCCAGAGGACATGGAGCTGCTCTATTTATGCACGCAGTTACACTATTCTCTCACCTGGATCAGTTATTGAATATTCAGGAGTTGCAACTCCTCAGCTAAGCCTGACGTGCAAACTGCTCAATATACTTGCCCTTAGAATCTGTCAAGCAGTTCAAAAAATGATCTCTTGCGACAGAAAAAATCGTCCTCTATAGCAACCACTTCAGCTACAGAGAGCCAGTGGTATCCCAATAGTAAGAGAAATCGGTTTTCTGAAGCAAAACTGCGACATGATATTGATACTGTCATTCTATTATCAATTCTAGTCATCCCATACCAAAAAAACGCGTCCTCCATCCTCCATCTTTTAATAATAATTCCATAGCCAATCACTCAATTATTTACTTCGGCTCATCTGCTTAACGCACACCTATAGTTCACACCCACGTGATAGTAGAATGACAGTATCAATATCATGTCGCAGTTTTGCTTCAGAAAACCAATTTCTCTTACTATTGGGATACCACTGGCTCTCTGTAGCTGAAGTGGTTGCTATAGAGGACAACGATTTTTTTTCTGTCACAAAAGATTATTTTTATTTTTAGTTTTGTTTAAACTGCTGTGCTGTATTAGCCACACCGCCAGGTACTCCTTATAATATTTTCCATAGGGATCACGCTCATTTTAAGCTACACCGTTGACATTAAATGATCTGCATTTGTTTTAAAAGCATGGCACCTTTTTTATTGCATTTGGGGACATAAGGTAGTCATATAGACATTGCGACCAAAATTGGACTTTTTTTTGCCTCCAATCTCCAAAAAAAAATTTATTGCCTACCGACCTACCCAATTTTTTTCATTGAAATGTTACGGCAAACAAATTTATATTTAAGGATGGCCCAGTTATGGAAACAAATAACGGCACTTTTTCTTAGTTCACCTGATTGTCTATTTGCCTGTTGATTCGTTATGAGCACGACATGCATAGTGCGTTGTCTATAATCATTTTTGCTCACGTATGTAGGACTTTCAGGAGTATTTTCCTCATCGTCGCTGCTACTCTCCGAATTCATGTAGGCCTTCATAGTGGATTTCTGTTTACTAAATGCAGCCACCGCACTGGTCTAAAACAATCACGTGACGGCCGTTTTACTACTTTCTTATTACACTCAAAACGAACTAGTCCTCAATTAAGACATCGATCATGACAAAACTGCATAATTTCGCAACAAGAACTTTTACTTTCGAACTCAATACAAACGTATTTATTTTATGAAGTAAACAGTATGTAGATGACAGAGGTCAGAATGAGATTCATTTTCCAAACACATTTTCGTGGTTCACCATACAGCCTACTAGTCTGTTCAGTTTGTGGAAGATTTATATGTTCTTTGGTGTGTTGCCAGTTGAAGAGGAGGGGGAATGATTTTGGAAGAAAAGAGGGAAGTGCCAGGAATGTTATTGGTTTTGTTTTCTGGCAACCGGATCACGGAAGTTCAAGTCGCTATCTCACTGCATTGCTTCCTGAGTGGTATTAAAAACTACCTCATTGCTTTACCTGTTGTGTTTGTGATTCATTGACAAACTCCTTTAAACTGGTGCTTGCTCTGCCTTCAATTATAGGGCTCTTGCGCACCTTAATTCCCACGGCTTTTTCAAACAATCCATGTGATCAATAAATGCAGACGATACCATGTTTAATGGGCTTGATGCATGCATCAGTTCCGTGTTGGAGTTAAGGCCGCAGACCTACTTTCGGTCCACAAGATTGAAAGCAGAAGAAACCGTCATTATGGCTGTCGTGGCTGTTCAGGGACATCCTCATGTTCTTTTTTACGCCTCTGACTATGCAATGAATCTGAGTTACCAATTACTCTCTGTGTTAAGTTTGATTAACGTGCCATGATGTTTCGTGTTGATTGTGCTACGTAGTAAACAGATGTTAAGGCTCTCCCATCACACTCATTTGTATGAGCTAAAGGGACTGTCACAATACGTGACGTTCATCTTCTCTCGCTCCCCAACATAAGTTGGTCATTAGGGAGAAACGGACAGGCACCCTTGCATCCCTATTCTGCTTTCTTTGGGACCAGTTACAATATGTAACTTTCGTCCCACTCTATCACAGCAGCAAGTTCATAGCGTGAATGGAAAGACTGTGGATCTAATCTATTCATTACAACGCAGTAGGTTAGCCCAGTTGGATAATCGACCGTCTCTCGGACGCAAGAACTCTAGTTTGCATTCAAGCTGAAAACACTGTGCCATATTCTTTCGCTAAATGGGTTTAGCTAGCGCAGTTATGTTGAACATTTATTTGATACCTGTGCTCCTGGTGTAAGTCCGGTGTGTGTGAATGCTTTTACGCTGGTGTCACAGTGGGGCACTGAAATAGAACATTGGTTATGTATTGTAACCTCAGATTCATACCTCCACCATTGTCAGCTAGAGAAAAAGCTGTTTGTTTGGGAGCCAAACTCAGATTGACCGAATGTAATATACAGTGGATCAGGGGCGCATTTCCCAAAAGCGTAGTTGCTGACAAAGTTAGTAACTTACATAGTTCATTCATTCACAGTCCATGGGCCCAACTTCTGTGATTTCGGGAAACGCACCCCAGGTCTGTTGTCTGAAAATGTCGGCTGCAGACTCTGGTGCGATTCATAATAGTGAAATTGTCATGTCGTATCTTAACCATCCACCTGTCTTTGGGAAATGTTAGGAAACTAAGGAAAGAATTGAACTTAGCCGAAGCTGTACATAGCGGCACACAGCAATAATGTCCTGAAGTGCTGTCCTCGCATCTTTGAAAAAAACAGTTTCGCTCATTTTGAAGTCATGACAAAAAGTAAACATCAAGACATGAATCAGAATAAAATACACAAAGAAACAAAATAAAATGTATTGAAAATGAATGTAGTTTAGGCCGTTTTAAACAAGATTATGTCTGGCATTCCTACACTAGCAGAGGACTTAATGCTTGCCGTGCATACAGCTCATTGAATATACTGGACTGTTTCTCGTTTCATTTGGTTACGCATGTCTCATGACCACGTGTTCTAAATTGGCCAATCAAACTGCCTTGAGGCACTCCACAACTCAGTGCTGTTATCTCGGAATAACTACCATTAAAATTGACAGAATATTTCCTGTTGGTGAGATAAGTTTTGATCCATGCAGCAGCAGATGCCTCAAAGCTATAACAGCTCAACTTATTCAAAAACAACTTATGCTCAAGTATGTCAAATGCTGCACTGAAATCCAACACCTGAGTTTTTCCCTACTTGCCCATAATAATTTCTCTATTTTACCAACAATGACCTTCTCAAATTTAAACAAACATGATTTATTACTCATCATTTTGTCTTTAATCTGCTGGATAACCCATCTTTTTTATGTCTGAGATCCATACCAACATGCAATATCTGTAATTTATTGCCAAAATAAAAACTTAAATAATCAGCAATATCCCTTGGTTTAGCAAAGAGAAATTCAACCTGCTTCCAAAAAAGATGGTGTTGGTTTGGCTCTTCTTCCCATTAATTCATTGAGTGCATTCCATATTTTACAACTATCTAATTTAATATCTTTAATTCTGTTTTGATAGTAAATCCTTATTTTAGTGTTGTTCAGTTTTATTACACGTACACTATTCCTTCATTTGCGATATATGTGCCACTGAAATACAAGTACATCACCAGATTTGGTTGCTTCTACCTTGGTTTGGTTTCTTCACTCCATATATTCTTTGAGTTCTTGATCCAGCCATGAAGTCATAACATTTCGTACATTTTGCTTTCTTACAGAGGCATGTCTGTCAATAAGTGGAGCTAACAAGTTAGTAAAAACAATCAAAGCCAAGTCAGAATCTTCCTCCTGAAGAACTTTTGACCAATCACTATAACTTACTTCATCACAAGAATTATTTTCATTGAAAATTTTAAACATCCTCTTTAATACTATTTCAGGTAATACAACCAGGTTTTGGAAATTCAGTCATTCTTACAATAGCAATTAGATTATGTTCACTGCAGCCAACTAGAATTTATATTGCTATTGAACACAACTCAGCAACATTTGGGAAAATTATATCAATGCAGGTTGATGATTTGGAACCACCAGCTCAACAAGAAATTCCTGTTTGCTTTGTAACAACATGTGACAAATCACATACATATTCAAGAGAAAGCAACTTATGTCTTAGTGCAGAACACCTTGAATTCAAATCAATATTTAAATCAACCAGGAAGTAAATTTCATAATTTACATCACACACCCAATCTAACATTTCACATACCTGGTCCAGATACCTCATCATTGCATTTGGTGGTCTAAAGCAGCACCCAAGAAACACTAGCTTGAGATAAGGTAGTTGAACTTGAAACCAAATTACTTCAACTCCTACACTCCCCAGATCCTCCCTAACTCTTACAGGTATTTGACTCCGAACATTTATTGCTACTCCACCTCCATTTGTATTCCTATCTTGTCTGAAAATATTAAGAACATCTATTTTCAATAGAGAACTGTTAATTGTTGAATCTAAATGTGTTTCTGAGATTGCAATATTGTGTTGTGAAGAAGTATTTGCCCCCTTCCTAATTTCTTATTTTTTTGCATATTTGTCACGCTTAAATGTTTCAGATCATCAAACAAATTTTAATATTAGACAAAGATAACCCGAGTAAATACAAAATGTAGTTTTTTAATGATGATTTAATTTATTGAGGGAAAAAATATCTAAACCTACCTGGCCCTATGTGAAAAAGTATTTGCCATCTAAACCTAATAACTGGTTGTGCCACCCTCGGCGACAACTGCAATCAGGCATTTGCGATAACTGGCAATGAGTCTTTCACATTGCTCTGGAAGAATTTTGGCCCAATCTTCTTTGCAGAATTATTTTAATTCAGCCACATTGGAGGGTTTTCGAGCATGAACAGCCTGTTGAAGGTCATGCCGCAGCATCTCAATCAGATTTAAGTCCAGACTTTGACTAGCCACTCCAAAACCTTCATTTTGTTTTTATTTTATTTATTTTTTTAAATTTGGCATCTCCAATTCCACCTGAATCTGGAATACCCAATTGGTGAAATATGTGCAAGGCTTGCTCGTTTGTGACCCCGTGTTGCCAATTCAGGAGAATGAAGACAGTTCACGGCTCTTCTCCGCAGCACGCGCCTGTCAGCCACCGCTTCTTATACACTCATTGGTTGAATCTTCGCAAGTTCAGAGCGAGGGCGGAGGATACCCGATCATGAACAGGCTTAGTATCTTCCTGACGAGCGCCCGTCTGGCCAACAGGAGGCGCTTGAGCAACGAACAAAGCTATTTATTTATTTCCCGGGGCTCGAACCCGCGACGTGATAGTCACTTTTGCACTGCAACGCAGTGCCTTAACCGAATGAGCTATCCAGCAGCCCTCATTTTTTTTTTTTTTAAGCCATTCAGAGGTGGACTTCTTGGTGTGATTCGGATCATTGTCCTGCTGCATAACCCAAGTGCGCTTGAGTTTGAGGTCAAGAACTGATGGTCGGACATTCTCCTTCAGGATTTTCTGCTAGAGAGCAGAATTCATGGTTCCATCAATTACGGAAAGTCGTCCAGGTTCTGAAGCAGCAAAGCAGCCCCAGACCATCACAATACCACCACTGTTTGACTGTTGGTATGATGTTCTTTTTATGAAATGCTGTGTTAGTTTTACGCCAGATGTTACAGGATGCACACCTACAAAAAAGTTCAACTTTTGTCTTGCCAGTCCACAGAGTATTTTTCCTAAAGTTGTGGGGATCATCAAGATGTTAAGTGGCAAATGTGAGACGAGCCTTTGTGTTCTTTTTGGTCAGCAGTGGTTTTGCCTTGGAACTCTCCCATGGATGCCATTTTTGCTCAGTCTCTTCCTCATTGTTGAATCATGAACACTGACTTTAACTGAGGCAAGTGAGGCCTGCAGTTCTTTAGATATTGTTCTGGGTTCTTTTGTGACCTCCTGGATGAGTCATCGATGCGCTCTTGGAGTAATTTTGGTAGGCCGGCCACTCCAGGGAAGGTTCACCACTGTTCCAAGTTTTCTCCATTTGTGGATAATGGCTTTCACCATGGTTCGCTGGAGTCCCAACGCCTTAGAAATGGCTTTTTAACCCTTTCCTGACAGATAGATGTCAATGACTTTGTTTCTCATCTGTTCTTGAATTTCTTTAGATCGCGGCATGAAGTGTTGCTTTTTGAGATCTTTTAGCCTACTTCACTTTGTCAGACAGGTTCTATTTAAGTGATTTCTTGATTCAACAGGTCTGGCAGTAATCAGTAATGGCCTGGGTGTGACTAGTGAAATTGAACAAAAAAAAATGTGGTCATTCATAGTTAATTCATGATTTAACCCTTTCGCAGGCACAGCGACATTTTTGTCGTTTTAACCAACGTGTTTTATAAAGTCTTCTCTCATTGGCCGATTGCGGGAATTCCCTTGTTAGTTACACTCATTACCATTGGCTGTCTCTCAGGTCACCCAGCACTGTATTTTTAGCCGTGAACGAGGCATGGGATTTCCTAAAACGCTAAATGAGACTACTTCGGGTCAAATTTGGGACAAAACATGGCATCGATTTAGTACAAACAGCCGGCATTCTAGCCGTGTTTCTAAACGTAAATACAACGTGGATGAAGTTTTTGCTTTATTGAATGACTCTGACGATGAGTTTGAATATCCAGAGAGCGGGAGTGACTTGGATCCAAACGATTTTAGCGATTCTGGAGAGGATTAAAACATAAAAACATCAGTTATGGGAAACTTATTATGAGATTTGGTGTTATTTTATTGTTATTTTGAATAACAATCATATTTTGGTAAAAACCCAAAATTAATCCGTCCGTGGGGGTATGCATCTGGGCCAAAATTTGCCTGCGAAAGGGTTAACGGGGGGGGGAATTACTTTTTGGATAGCTTTTTTCCCTTAATAAATGAGATCATCATTTAAAAACTGCCTTTTGCATTTACTCGGGTTATCTTTGCCTAATATTAAAATTTGTTTGATGATCTGAAACATTTAAGTGTGACAAATCTGCAAAAAGAAATCAGGAAGGGGGGCAAATATTTTTTCACAGCACTGTACGTACATTTTTTCCATAAGATCTTCTGAGACGTCCTGAATTTTATTTCTTAAACAATATACGTTCATATGAATTATTCTTAATCCCTTTTTTTGGTAAAGTGGAAATACTTTGCATCATAAATTTCTTCACTCATTCCTGTAATCAGCATAAGATGTACAGTGCTTAACAAATTTATTAGACCAGCACCCAATGTAAGGTTTATGCCACAGCTGCCCTAAATTAGCAGTGTTGGTAATTACCAAAATAATTTTTATGTTTCTGTAATGGTTAATCTACCAGTATGCGCAAGTTCTTTAACTGAAATGACATTTTTAATGCTAAAATATTATTATTGTTATCCATGAATTTTCAAATTTACAGTTTTACAAAAAGCAAAAAAAAAAAAAAGCATATCATTAAGCACATCATTATTTTTTGATTAACAGTTATTTTCTTGCATTCCTGAACATAAAAATTAGTTTCATTGGTTGAATGGAAGAATGCAAGGCCAAAGCAGGCCATACAAAATATAGTTTTTTTTTTTTTTTATGTGTGAATAAGGACTATTCACTGGTTTTAGTTTGTTATTTGCCAAAGAACTAACAAAATAATTTTTAGTTCTAAACAAGTTTTTGACAAATTTCTTAAATATTTGTGTTTTCTCATTTTTTTTATGACAGGTGGTCTCATAAATTTGTGAAGAACTGTATATTTATTCATTTTCAGAGCTATCATATGACAACAGAAAAAAAAACAAAACACATAAAAACACATATACACATCAGATGATACAACATCAAGGACACTCTTACACACACGCATACTCATTTATAGGGGTGTGCCAAAATCTCGATACTACGATATATTGCGATATTTCGTCTCGCTGTACGTCATCGACACACTGGCGCCAAATATCGATATTTTAACAGTGAATATACAGCAGTTCTAAACAGATTCTCCCACAAAGACCTGCTTCAATTTTGATTTAGAGTCACTACTTCAAGCCTCCACATGATGGCGCTTAGCATGAATACGAGTGGGTTCTGTAAATCATAAAAAGAAAAAAGGAAATGGCGCAAGGCGGAGGATGAGCAAGTAGCAGAGAAAAACACGTGAAAGATGCACCGCTGAATTTCAAATCTAAAGTCTGGGCCCACTTCAGCTTTTCACTATACTGACAATGGAGCAACACTTGATAAAGAGTTCGCAATCTGCAAGAACTGTCTCACGAAGGTCAAATACACGGGCAACACAA
The DNA here is from genome assembly GCA_029692085.1 of Gymnothorax javanicus. NCBI lineage: Eukaryota > Metazoa > Chordata > Actinopteri > Anguilliformes > Muraenidae > Gymnothorax > Gymnothorax javanicus. The sequence continues at coordinate 91,123,885 of CM056198.1, forward strand.
CGAACATGCATAGCCACCTTCTCTGTCATCATCTGGAGCTTGCCGTGGAGAGGATGGTTAAGCGATGCTAACGTTTCTGTAAGCCAGCCTACAATCAACACAGTATTTAAATCAAAGCTTCCTTCAGCATCCCCCAGGGCTGCGAGCATTACCAAGTCCATTGCTTGCTTTAGTTTTTAAGATCTTAGACCATATAGCGTAGTCGAAAATGAAGGATTCCGCTGAACGCTACATACACTAGAACCAACATATGACATACCCTGTCGGAAATACTTCACTGAAAAAGCCATCCCTGCGTTGTATGCAGAGACGAAAGCAAAAGTAGAAAATGCGCTTCAATCTGCTGAGAGAGTTGCACTTACATGCGATGCATGGACTTTCAGGGCCACAGAGTCCTTTGTGACAATCACTGCTCATTTTATTCATGAGTGGGAACTGCAGTCCTACGTTCTCCAGACTTGGGTGATGTCCGAGTGTCACACCGGTGCTAACATGGCAGAAGTCATATGGAAGGCTACGGTGGAGTGGAAGCTTACTGGGAAAGACCCAGCGGTTGTCACAGACAACGCATCTAATATGACTGTTGCTGTTGAGCTGACTGGATACCAACACATTCAGTGTTTTGTGCATGTACTTAACCTCGCTTCACAGCATGCCCTGAAATTGACAGCTGTTGCTCGACTCATTGCGAGGGTCCGGAGGATTTCCACGTTCTTCCACAGAGGCACCGCAGCCGCCGAAGCACTGAAGAGAAACCAAAGGATGCTTGGACTGCCACATCACAAGCTCATCACAGATGTTGCTGTGCGGTGGAACAGCGCTTATGAGATGCTGGCCAGGTTTCTGGAGCAGCAGCCCGCGATCTGTGCTGCCCTCCAATCTCCTGAGGTAGGTTATTTATTCTAATCTAACATTATATTGTTGCTGATAACGTCACGTTTATGTATTAAAATCTATGTGTGTAACTGTTTTGTTTGTACATCATATAGATTAGATTAAATTTTAATAATGTTGTGCATGTGAATATATGATATAGCTTGAAAAATGCTCATAATTTCAGTTTTATATTTCTTTATGGTTCTATGCTGCTGTTTTTTCATTCAAGCACAGGCAAGTTGAATTTTGATAGGTTACAAATAACAAAATATAAATTGGATATAGTGTGTAATAATATAATTATGAAAATTCAAAATGTACATTAAATTCATGTTTTAATGAAAATTCCATTCTGTCCTGTATTATCTCATTAAGGTAAGAAAGAGTACCACTGACATCTGCACCCTGAATGAGACTGAAATCTCAAATGCCAAACAAGTTGTGCAAGCCCTCATGCCAATGCTGGTGGCAACAAATATCATGTGCGAGGAGAAGAGCCCAACGATCTCCATCATCGCTCGGCTCCATGCCCAGCTTTTAAGTGACACAACCAGCACCACTGAAGATTCCTCTCTTGCCAGAGAGATCAAGACCACCATCCACTAAGACCTGCCCAACCGATATGACTCTGTGGAGCAGAAAACATCCTGCACATTTCATCAGCCTTAGACCCCAGGTTTAAGTCTCTGCAGTTGCCACAAGATGTTCAGGACACGTATGCCAAATTGATGGAAATGGCTGCTGCTCTGAAGGTATTCTTAGGCTTATTTTAACAGGAGTAGGCCATCTTCTCTCTTATTTTTTTCTCTTCTTTTGTGCCTTTAAGTTGGTAAATGGACTGCATTTATATAGCGCCTTTCTAGTCAGATGACACAAAGCGCTTTACAAGTACGCCACTCATTCACCCTGATGGTGGAGGCTGCCGTGCAAGGTGTGGGGTTCAGTGTCTTGCTCAAGGACACTTCAACACGTTCTCTGGAGGAGCCGGGGATCGAACCAGGAACCTTCCGATTCCTAGCCTAGCCGATCTACCTCCTGAGCCATGCCGCCCCACAAATTCTGCTAGATGCCATATATAGGCATTATCTAATCCATGCATGCACAAAAATAAATAATATATAAAAATCTATAAATAAATAAATCTATTTAAATTTAATTTTTATTATTATTATTAAAAGGACATGCATAAAAATGTTAAATTGATAGTTATAGTTTTGAGACTTGATATGACCTAAAAACATGTTTTTAAATACTAATGTACATAGTGTGTCACTGTTCATTTCCTTACAGGAAGATGCATACGATGAATCTCAAGTGAGCCCTACTCCTACTGACGACAAGGAGGGAAGCACTGAGCAGCAGACTCCAGAGACCAGTGCACACACACCAAAGAAGAAAAGGAAGTCTGCACTTGCTGATCTGCTTGGGCAGACATTCAAGACCACCCACCAGCGACTGTCGGCTTCTTCCATAGCTGAAACAGAGGTCAAGCAATACCTAGATGCTCCACCTCTACCACTGACTGATGACCCGTTGCACTGGTGGAAATCTCATGCTCAAGCCTACCCACTCCTTGCCAAGCTGGCCCAAAGACATCTGTGTGTCCCGGGGACCAGTGTACCTGCGGAACGTGTCTTTTCTACTGCAGGTGACATAATCAGCGGTCAGAGGAGCTGTCTCATCTCTCAGCATGCTGACCAGTGTCTCTTCCTGAAGAAGAACATGCAGTTTTGAAATGTGTGTGCAGTACAGGTTTAGGTTAAACTTTACACAAGTTGTTAAGTACTAAGCACAAGTTAAATGTTCTCAGGTTTTCAAGTTTACAAAGAACAAATTGATATTAGTATTAGCACTGAAATGTATGTGCAGTCTGCAGTGCAGGTTTAAGTTAAACTTTACACATGGTGGTAAGTACAAGTTAAAATTTTTGCCCAGGTTTTCATAGACCGCCCAGTTGTTTATGATATTATAATGCACTGACTGAAATGTTTATTTTTCATATGCAGTGAAATCTGCCAGTTTTCACAAAACAATTTGATTCTGTTTGTTAAGCAGCACTGATATGTGTCCATGCAGAGATGAAGTTGATAATACTAGCACTGAAATGTGTATTTTCTGCATTCATTTTGTTTTTTATAATTTTCTGTTAATTTGCACAGACAGAAAATATTTTGGTGAAGCATTATTTTGTATCATTCTCCCTTAAAGACTTATACATAACACAAGGACATTGGACAAGTTGTGGTCAGTGTGTGTTAAGAAGAGCCATTGTTGCAGTATACACTTTGTTTTACTTGGCTGTCATTCACGTGAAATTGATTGACAATGTTTTGCGATTCCTGTGAAATGGATTCAGTGCAGTCAATAAATTCTGAATTTCTTCAGTGACACAGATATCGTGATGTATTGTGGATGAAATTTCCTGCAAAATATCGATTATCGCACAATCACTGTATCGTGATATTATTGTTATCGTGGGCAAAATATCGTGACAGTATCGTATCGCGAGGTACCTGGTGATACCCAGCCCTACTCATTTAACTGCAAGATTACACATAAAGCTGAAACAAAATAACGCCATCTCCTATCTCAAATCATAATTTTCCTATGGCCACTAATCCACTTGCTTCTATGGGCCTACTCATTACTTAACAACTGGAATTCACATTCATTTTGAATCAAAATGGATGTTCACAACATAGACTGTATTAAAAGATGCATGTAGCCCCTGGGCCTGAAAAGTGAGGCCAATGCGGAAGCACCTTGAACTTGAATTCTTTTTAATGGCCAGTAGGGGGCAACTTCAGTGGTTGCAAAAAGAAGTCCAATTCAATGGAAGTCCATGAGAAAATCACCCTATTTCTCAGAGGAGTTACTATATGATAATTAAGATAATTTCCAAAGACGATGATACAATTCTAAATTACAAGATATGGACTGACTGGTAGCTTCAGGGAATAAAATGTGACAATCCAACAACTCTCCTAGACACAAAGTCAGGCTATAAACACCAGTGGAACACAAGTGAGTGGGGAACATGTGGAAAGAGGAGACATGCTTGACTCCAATTAAGGAGACAAAATACTTAACACGCAGGTTGCTGGAAAGGAGGAGGAGAAAATTAGTGAGACAGGAGGGTTGTGACAATGAAATGCCTGTTTACGGTCCTGCCACAGCATGTCAAATGGATTCAAGCCAGGACTTTGACTTCATTTTGTTTCTTGGAGCCATTCAGTGGTAGACTTGATTGTGGGCTTTGTATCATTGTCCTGCTGCATAATCCAACTGCGCTTAAGCTATAGGTCATGAACTGATGGCAGGATATTTTCTTAAAGAACTTTCTGGTAGAGCACAGAATTTGTGGTTCCACCAATTCTTTTTTTTTTTTTTTTTTTTAATTTGGCATCTCCAATCCCACCCGAATCTGGAATGCCCAATTGGGGAACTATGTACAACACTTGTTTGTATGCGACCCCTTATTGCCAATTCAGGAGAGTGCAGACAGTTTGCGGCTCTCCTCTGAAGCACGTGCCTGTTAGCCACCGCTTCTTATACACTCATTGGTTGAATCATCGCAACTTCAGAGCGAGTTTATTTAAGGTGTCTTGAGCATTACACAGTGCTGTTTGGTTCATTTGCAAGGTTGAGTGCAATGCTGCTCAGTGATTTTTAACATAAAATATTTTGGCGAAGGAATGTGGAATTTTTGAAGCCATTTCACATGATTGGCCTGAATGGAGAGAATGGTCCTTCCCAGGGGCGTAGCCAGGATTTGAAAAAATTTGTAGGTAAATGTTTAAAACCGTAATGCAAGAGAGCAAAGCAAATGAGCCACAGTGGTCTTGGAGAATAGAAAAGAAGAAGTGGGAGTACTATCCTAAGGAGTGTGGTTTACGAGCTCGTAGTGCATAGGACAACAAAACACTAATACAGCACCTGGGGGGAATTTGCTAAGATTGAAGCAAGTCGTACCAATAAGCAATAATTAAGCAGCTGAAGGCTGTTACTGTGTTTACACTAAAACTCGAAAAAGAAAAGTTTAGACAAATCGGTCCCTTACATCTACATGAGATTGCCTGCATTGCAGGATGTGCTAAAAGTGAACAGAGTCAGAAGTTTATAGAATAGTGTTATAATTAATTTTACGTATTTGATTAAGTGATTTAGACATTGTTCCTGATTGAATTTACTATGTAACTGCTGCAGCATTGCAGAAAGAAGAAACGTGTATTAAACTGCCATTGGATTATTCTAATCATTGGAAAACTTGATCAAGCAAAACGATTGAAAACTGTAACTAGTCCTAATTAGTTCAAGTCTTTTTTGTGCCTTGTCTAATTACTGCTGAGAAGCCATGTCTACATATTATAAACATGACACAGGGTTACACTTATGCTATCAATTATTTTGCAGCAAAAGTAATCTGCTATGTAGAATACCGACAAATTGTTCCATCCATGTCTCTAAGCAATAAGTTAATAAAACACCATTTTACTTTACCATGCCTCAATTAAAGGATGACTAATGTTACTGTTTGCCGTAGTCCAGGCAGCTATTAGCCGATACAAATGCATTATCCACTAGACGTTCTCGATCACAACTCACTGACATTTACTAAACTGTTAATAATCAGCTTCAGAGCTGTGATATCTAGAAACCAAGGACAGAATTCCATATTCAACCGAAAGAATTCCGTATTCAACCTCTACCAATATCGAATGAAGTCTGTACTTTATCGGCTTACCTTGATGTTTGGGTACCTAGAAAAACAATCGGATATGCAAAAATGTCAAGCGTAGATCCAGTCAAGAAAATTAAGAGTTTAATTTCTAGTGCTGCTATAAGTGGTCATGGCATGTAACTGTCATGGTTTAGGCGTGCGTTTGTTTGTTGGACCTTTCTTTGTTCTATCGTCCGGGACAATATCAGATTTCTTTTGCATCGAATTCTTGGCCTAGCTGGCTGATTGAGCTGGGGCAGAGTTTTCCGGACTCTATATATATGGCCGGGGGTTCGCCACGCCTATTGCTAGAGTGTCTGTTTGTTTCTAGCACTTCGGCCGAAGATATCTCTAGTCAGTTTTCCTAGTCATGGTTAGTGGGCAATTTCTAATTTCGGCCAGCTGGTGTCAGTGTCTCGTGTTGGGATACACACCTGGGTTGGATTTCGCCCAATCTAATCTACCTATATAAACCTGTACCGCCCTTCAGTCCCCGCTTGAGTGTTTCACTTGAGTTGGTAAGGTACAGACTGGTTCTTGTCCGAGGTTTCTGTCTGCTACACCCCGTAGCTTCTCGTTCCAGTTTTAATGGTTGGTATGTCCATGTGAGCATTAAATTGCCGTGGAATTAGGACTTCTTTCCTTTTTTTTTTCGCTCTGGAGTAGGTTCCCTTCTTGGGGGCTGAACATATAGAGCTCCTGTTCTGTTTTAGTCTTTTCTCTTCGCACGAGAGTTAAATTATTATCGAGGGACCAGGAAGTGTTTCTTCCTCTTTCATTCAGCTTATCCCCGGGGTTCCCAGCTTCCCCCGATTTACTTAGGCTCATATTTTGAGTTTAATAGGCAGTCGAGCCGCTGCAAAGCATTAGAAGATATCTTTACTTTTTTTTTTTTTCTTGTTAGTATCCTATAAGGGGATCAGGTTCAATTCCCTCTCCCTTACGTCTACGTAAAGCACGACTCCCCTAAGAAGTGCCAAAGCACCGCAAGCCAACAGTCTAGCGTCACTAAGTCAGTCTCCTTACGGAGAGTTTTGAGTTCGTATATCTTTTGTGTGTTCCTTATTGTGGCATCTATTGACTGTCCCATTTCTCGCCCTGTTTTATAAAGGGTAGTTTTTCTTTGTCCCTTGTGTGTCTTCTCCCCAGCATTCAGTGGTTATTTCTCACGTTTGCGGAAGTAACTTTTAGACCCCCATTCGATCACTCCTGGTCCTCTAAACACTACCCCCATTACAGCCACACCCTCGGGCTATGGCAAGGGCTTGTCTACCCTGAACAGTCAACAGGCTGAGTTACACATTACATGTGTAATTGAAGTTATATTATACACTGATTATACTGTACATGGTATGCAGTGCTGGAGACTACACTGGTGATATACTGGACCTATATTGTTGTTGGCATCTGTCAGTCGATTTCGACTATGGAATAGCGCCGTGAAGGTTTGTTGAGGAACATCGTCTTGTGTGGCTGTAGAGGCCAATCCTAGATTTGCGGTCTCTGCTGCAGCCCTGGCATATGAAAACAGGTACAGGTTGTGGATCTGGATGGTTCTGCTGGTGACAGGCTATTCTTCTGGCCCTTCTTTCATTGTTTTTGTCTCGGATGGCAGCCTCTCCACTTTTCAGTCCTTGTGATACTTGCTGCTTCCACAGGTTTCTATTATCTGCAAGGGCGTCCCATGACTTGGTGTCAATATTGCATGGGTTCAGGTCAGGCTTGCGTACATCCTTAAAGCGTAGCTGGGGGCGGCCTTTGCGCCTTGCCCCAGTGACAAGCTCGCCGTAAAGCAGATCCTTGGGGATGCGTCCATCGTTCATCCTGCAAACATGGCCCAGCAAGCATAGACGGCGTTGACATAGAAGTGTGAACATGGATGGGATACCTGCTCTTGAGAGAACATCGTTGTTACACACCTTGTCCTGCCATGTAATTCCAAGGATCCTACGAAGGCACCTCAGATGGAACACCTGGAGCTTCCGTTCTTGCATGGAGTATATAGTCCAGGATTCGCTACCGTACAGTGCTGATGACACAGGCTTTGTATACTGTGATTTTGGTGGGAATTGTGAGGTGCTTATTTTCCCATACTTTCTTGGTGAGCTGGGAGAGTGTTGTTGCCTTGCCTATGCACTTGCTAAGCTCCACATCCAGAGATAGGCTCCACTACCACAGATACCCTAAGTACTGAAACTGGTGAACAACTTCCAGTTCTTCACCATTGACTGTTATGCAAGGAGGAGATGGTGTAGCTTGTCCCATGACCTGGGTCTTCTTTTGGCTGACAGTGAGACCGAAAAGATTGCAAGCATCTGAGAACCTGTCCATTAGTCTCTGGAGCCCGTCTTGCTGGTCAGATACTATGGATCTATATCACGCAAGACGCCATCTTGAAAATTTCCGAAGCGAAAACGAGGCTGAGGTGGGAGACAAAATGTCAAATGCCCGCATTAAGCATAGAAAACAACAGAGGAGATTGCTGAAACTAATAAGAACTATAGCCATCGAAGCTCTCAATCCTGCCAAGACAATGGCCATTAGCGTATTCCATTAGTGTAATCATACCAGTGGGCAAGAAAGAGGAAGGTAACCTTACTGTAAGAGTAGGAAAGTGGCGTCCTTGATCGAAAGGAATGGGCGCTCTGACAAAGCGGACGTGTGCAAAACCCATTGCAAAATCGGAAGCACCAATATTATCTAGCCCCCGTTACAAAACCCTGAAGGAATAAGCTGAAGTAAAAAAAAAAAACCGCAGATCTCAGATCTTGCTCACTCACTGGGAAGACAATGTCAGGGACCGAACAAGTGACATAGCCGATGATCAGTAGAAAGTACTTAACTCCGAGGAGTCACCAAACTTACCATTGCATTTCAGTGTTCGTAAATCTTGTAGATGAATTATAGTCAGCCAGCCAGCAATGAAACTGGAGCGTTTAATATGCGGCTACAGAACTAAGTGCACGCAGTAAGTAAATTCGCTCCGGTACCGTATTTTAGCAGAGAGCATACTGGAGTCCCCGTACTCTGACTTGCATATTTTCGTCCACGAGTTAAGTTGCATGTGCGTCAAGTACTGCTCCAAAAACACTTTATATTTCTTTATTTACGAGTTGTTTTGCTAGTTCGCTTTTAACGTACTTCAGCGAAGAAACGCAAAAATATTTATTTAGCGATGAGAGCTAGTGACCAACCTCATGGTTAACTGTTGGAGGTTAATGTGATGTGCTTAAACAAATAAACTGATAGCCCAAGTTTTGGTTAATGTTTTTGGTTTTTTTTTTTTAATTTAAAGTTGAGTGGATTTTGAATTCGTTCCGGGGTGCGTTTCCTGAAAGCGTAGTTGCTAACTAAATTAGCAACTTACATAGTTCGTCCATTCACAGTCAATGGGTCCAACTATGTAAGTTAGCATCTGTGATTTCGGGAAATGCACCACTGGGCAGGAAACCATATGACCAATCAAGCAACATTGCGTAAACAATGAGGATAAGAAGGCAGAATTTGTTTGAACTTCTGACTTGCGTATAAAGATCAATTATGCGGTTGGATTGTGCGAATATTCAATGAAGATCATGCGGAATGTTCACTCGCCAGCCGGGCAAGCAGTCTGAACTTATTTGGTCTCCCTAACGAATTTTCGGTCGCCACGGATCTCGGGCGAGCGCGAAGATCGAGCCCTGCAATTGTTAATGATAACATCAAACGCTGTTTGCACAAACTCACATAATAATTTGACATGTAACTACACTTCATTTCTATCTCAAACACGTAAAGGAGCTTAGTTAAGACCAATCGCATTCGCAGTACTAGTTAGCATTTATCAGCTGTGTTCCACCAGTGTAAGAGAGGCAAACTTCGATATTTGTAATGTAGCCTTTGATTAAATTGCCGTAGCCTTTTTAGTAAGACTGCCCTTGGTATCCGTAATCCCTCCTCGGCCCATTTTTTTATGTCAGTAATTGTTAATTTAGGTATCAGCTCAAGGTTGAGGACATTGAGCTTGGGTGACGCATTGGGGTAAGGCGCACCGCACTTGACAGCTGAGAGCTCATCCCACCTGAGCCTCGTTTTCGATCCAAAATGGCGGCTGCGTGAAATCAGTGAATGGCTGCATCATCTGCAAACAACAGGTCTCTGATTGTAACTGTCTTAGTCTTGGTCTTGGCACGGAACCTTGAGATGTTGAAGAGGCGACCATCAGATCTGGTGTGGAGGTATACACCATCTTTTCCCGACTTGAAGGCATGTTTTAACAGCAAAGTGAAAAAGATGCCAAACAGGGTTGGGGCAAGTACACCACCCTGCTTGACACTGCTCTTGACTCCGAACTCGGCAGACATATCGCCGTCAAACTGTACAGTACACATCATACCATCATGGAAGGGCCTCACAACACTGGCGCCGGAAAGGGGGGGGCCAGGGGACCATTGGCCCCCCCACTTTTACCCTCCTCCCACATTATTTTTAAGCATAATCAGAGGTCCCTATATTGCAACACTTACGGTAAAAAAACTGTTCCATTCACTGCAAATGCCTCTATATTGCAACACTTACGGTAAAAACTCATTACATTAGGTAAAAGATACAGCCGACAGCAGGCACTCATTGTGCGCACGGACTCCGCAGCTTCCCGTGTCAGGGCTCGAAATTGCAACCGTTTTGGTTGCATAATTAACACTGTGCGACCCAGTGATGTGCAGTCGGAGGTTAGTTTGGTGAGGAAAAATCCTCCCCTTCGCTTGATTAGCAGTCAGGGCCCGCTTGTTCAAAGCTTTGTTAATTTAACGGTTGGTTAGCGCTAAACACCTGACATTAACTTTGAACAACCAGGCCCAGACGATTAACTAGTTTAGTAAGACTACTCGGCAGAATGACGGGCCAGTTTAAAGTTTCCGCGGCGTTTTTACTCAGTACATCGAACCTGAAATGCTCACTAGACAGCAGATTTGCGCGTACTTGCTTCCAGGAAGCCGAAGCAATGTCATCAACAAATATTTAAACAGTTCGACTTATGCAGAGTTCAATGCTTGATTAATATACAACGTATTCTCCTTTAAAGATGCACTTTTACACCCATTTTCAGTCTTCTTTCATAATCCGATTAACAAAATGTTTAAAGGATATACAGAATTACCGAGAGCCGAGAATTTTTCCTAATTGATTATTCAGATTTCCATCCTTGCAGTCTCAAATTAAAGCGTATACGTGAATGGATCTTTTTGTCATGATCTCCTCTCAGTATACGGGCTTCCTATAGGCTTGGTCTTAATTGTTTTGATTGTCATATCAGGAATAGTACGTGGGAACAGGTTCACAAAATCCTGTGATAAAAGTTTGGGTCACTGCCTCACCTCACCGCACGTCTCTGGCTTCCTGTAAGCAAGTACTCGCAAATCTGCAGTTTCGTGAGCATTTCAAGTTCGATGTAGCCTACTGAGTAATAACGCCACGGAAACTTAAACTGGCCCGTCATTCTGCCAAATAGTCTTACTAAACTAGTTAATCATCTGATTGCTAATCAAGGAAAAGGGAGGATTCTGCCTCACCAAACTAACCTCCGACCGCACGTCACTGGGTCGCACAGTGTTAATTTTGGTCGCAATTTCGAGCCCTGCGTGTGCTCCGGCAGACTCTCAGCCGTCTGGCTCTGTCCCACAGCCCTAGCAGTAGCAGTAAGCCCTAACCCTGGCACCATATTGTAAGGAGGACTACAGTTATACAAAATTAATTTATTCAAAAAGCGAATCAAATTGTATCTGGTTTGCACTCAAACATTTCTAGTGCATAATGTAGTAAAACATGGCCTGGTGTGTTTTATTTTTCTCTCTATGGCCCCTCCGTGGCTCTGTAGTAAACAAACATAAAACAAGAGGAGAAAAAGAAGAATATTTACATTTTTAATCCAATCAAAGAGGACATCACACAATTCAAATACATACAGTGTAGGCCTACTGTACATCAAACAATAAAATTGTTTCATTGCTGTGTGTTTTGTTGCCTGTTTGAACTGACTGCATGGTTCTGCAGACATGTCCGAACCTGTAATCAAGAAAACAAAATACTGCCAAACAAAATTGAACTTTGTTAAAAATGCTGTACCACTTTCCACAACTGTTTCGGAGACTGGATCTTCAACTGAACCAGCACAGCCCGAAGAACCCCAAAGCAGCAGCTCTGTTCTTGCCGAGACTGTCCCCAGAGTCGGCAGTGAAAAGATTCAGGCTGGTTCCGAGTCTGACTGTGTGGAAGATTGTTGCCGGGACATTGAGACGGGTAAAGCTGCACAGCTAACTACAGATAAAAAGGAGACTGCGAAATCATTTGGCCAAAGAGAGAGGTACCTTAACGCAGAGTGGTACAAAAATAGAGGGTGGTTAATCCTGTGCTAAACCACTAAGCGAGCCTTATGTGAAACATGCAGATTTGCTGTTTTCAAAAAACCTTGTCACTTTCTCCAAATGTGGAGATGACGGTTTTGTAAAGTCCGGAGTAAATAACTGGAAAAAATGCCCAAGCCTCCTGGACACCCATGAAAAATCTAAATTTCACAACAAGTGTGTCAAAAAAAGTGCACTTACTTTAGTCAAACACCTGTCAATATTCAGCTTGTCAAACAACAGCGCATTGAGCAGGAAAAAAGAAGGGATGGGATGATGGAGCAACTTCGCTGTCTACAGTTTCTAACCCGACAAGGCCTCGCAATCAGAGGGCATACTGATAAGGAGAACAATTTTCGAAAGCTCGTTGAACTGGTAGCTGAGAAAAACCCCACTCTGAAAAGCTATATGCTCACCGGGAAATATGCATCACACGACACCATCAATGAACTTATAAATTTGATGCATTGGGAGTCTCTCATCTCTCTCTTAACAGAAATAAAAAGCAATGCAAAACAGTATGCAATAACTGTGGATGAAACCCGCAATTGTGCCGAGCATGAACAGCTGTCTCTGTCTGTCTGATGGGTATCTACTGACTATGTTGTCCACGAGGACTTCATAGGAATGTATGACTGTCCCAATACTGACCCAGAATCAATAACCCTCACCATCAAGGACATATTACTCAGATGTGGTCTTGACATTGGTGACATGAGGGGGCAAACCTACGATGGCGCATCTGTTCTACAGGGACAAATGACAGGTGTGGCTAAACGAATTAAAGACATCAATCCAAAAGCAGTCTCCATGCATTGCACTAATCACACTTTAAACCTGATACTCCAAGAAGCTGCTTCAAAGTGCAACATTGTGCGTGGTGCCTTCAGTTTAGTTCATGAAATACATGAAATAATAAATAACTTTAACATCATCAGCGCTGCATCTCCTGTCATACACACTGGCCTAAACCCACTCTGCCCCACTCGCTGGACAGCCAGAACCAGTGCAATAAAATCCTTGCTGGATAATTATGAAGCAGTGTACGACACTTTGGATGAAATAATCCGGATGGGGGGAAACACCGAAGCATGCAAAAAAGCACCAGGCCTACAGGCATTGATGACACAATTCGGTGTTTTTCTTGGTTTAAAAGTGTCTCTAAAACTGTTCTCCTCTGCAGAGGAGGTGGCTCTGGTGCTCCAGTCCACAGACGTCTCACCAGAGACAGTTCAGTCATTAGTGCAGATGCTCCAGACACACTAGAAAAACCTCAGGTTCACAGAGGCATTCCACAGCATCTTTGAAGAGGCCCAAAATACGGTAAATATTGACCTGGTTCAGGCACCGGCTCTGCCCCCACGCCGGCGCACTCCTCTCCGCTACGATAGTAGAGACGCACCGCACCAGTGGGAAAATCTGGAGGACTATTACAGAAGCCAGTTCTTTCAGGTAGTTGACCTGCTCACCTCTGAGCTGACTCGCAGGTTTAACCAGCCCACTCTGCATCTGCTGATGAGCATGGAGGAGATCCTCCTCACAGCAGTAAACAGTCCCCCCGGATTCAGCAGCATCAGTATCCCCCAAAATGTGGTTGACATGTGCACAGGCGATGTGGACATGGAGCGGCTGCGCACCCAGCTGTCAATGTTTCCAGCAGTTTTGCAGGCATACAAAAGTTCCGCTGAAAGGCCCATCAGCGGGGTGACGACGGTGGCCACAATTGCGGACATGCTGGCTGCGCAGGGACGAGGCACACAATCCCTCTTCAGTGAAGTCGACAGGCTTCTCCGGCTATATTTGACGGTGCCCATGTCAAACGCCACAGCTGAGCGGAGCTTCTCCTCCCTCCGTCGGCTAAAAAACTTTTCTATGCTCAACAATGACTGAGCAATGCCTAAATCACCTCCTCTTCCTCCACATGCACAAAGACTTGACTGATGGCCTGGACCTCCGAAAAGTGCTCTGCAGATTCTGCTTTGCCAGAGAGCGAAGGGAGGTTTATTTCGGCAAAATCTGAGGGGAAAATTTATTAGGCTATGTTAATTAGGCCAAAGCGCTATAAATGCCATTGTTCACGTTTAATCTACTGTTTTATGCTACTTTTTTCTTCCTATGTTGTGCGTTAATTTTGTAATGCCGTCCACATGAAGTTCGTGATTAAATACATTATCTGAATCTTTGTCTTTCTTCGCCATCTTTTCAATGAGAGGACGAGCCAGCGTGTAACTTGCTGCAAGTTTATTCTTGAATAAGATGGCTGCGTGTTTCTGATGTCTAATTATTTACTAATTAGACACTTACACCCATAGGAAAAACCCATTCAGCACGCGACGGCAACCAGCCAATCAACATACACGTTTAGATTGTTCACGTGAACTAATACTTGATCATTATGTGAAAGTTCACGTGAATTTGTTAATTCTAGTGGTGTGCAGTGTACATTGAAACGAAAAGTCCAAAGCATTAGTTTTAAAGATGGATTTGGGGCATGTGTGTCTGGGTTAAGGGGAATGAGCCAAACGTCTTTTTATTTTTTATGCCGTAAGTGTTGCAATATGGGGGCAGGGATGAGGTGCATGGAATTGAGGCACTGTGAATGAGCTGAACACATAATACGGCACTTTTTGGCCCCCCCACTTCTTAAGTGAATCCGGCGCCCATGCCTCACAATGCTAAGGAGTCTTGGTGGACAGCCAATTAGTGGTAACATCTTGAATAGACTCTCTACTCACAAAGTTGAATGCATTGGTCAGGTCTATGAAGGCAAGATAGAGTGGTTGGTTCTGTTCTCTGCACTTTTCTTGCAGTTAACGAAGGGAGAATATCATGTCTACAGTTGACCTCTTGAGGCGGAAGCCTCACTGTGATTCTGGGTATATTCTATCAGCAAGAATCTACAGTTTGTGTAAAACAATGCATGCAAACAGCTTCAAACTTTACACTCTTTATGACCTCAGCTGAGATGCTGTCCTTTCCTGGGGCCCTCCCTGAAGGTAGCCTCTCTATTGCCCTATATAGTTCCTTGATGGAAGGTTCCTCATCCAGTTTGTGCATCAGTGGAAGACGTTCAATGTCGTCAAGAGCAGACTGGTGAACAACAGTCTCTCTGGAATACAGCTCAGAGTAGTGCTCAACCCGTCTATCTAGCTGTATAGCCTTGTCAGTGATAACTTCTCCCGATTTGGATTTTAAAGGGGCTGTTTTGTTGACCCTAGGGCCAGTAGCTTTCTTGATACCATCATACATGCCCTTGACGTTACTGTTATCTGCAGCCTGTTGGATGGTTCTACAGAAATCTGTCCAGTACTCATTTACGCAGGCCCTGATTTCTTTTTGGACTCCATTTCTGGCAGACCTTAGGGCGTTATGTGATTCTGGAGATGGCTTGTCCTTGTATGCTTTCAGGCCAGCACGCTTAGTTTCAATGAGAGGGTCAAGTCTTGCGGAGCTGGAGTCGTACCAATCATTCTGTTCAGTTCCTTTCCTCTTCCCGAAGGCGCTAAGTGCAGCAGAGTGGGTAGCATTTTTCACGCTTTCCCATTGCTCAGTTGAGGACAGGTTATAGTCTCCTGCGAAGGTAGAAGAAAAAAGTGTCTTGAATTCGGCCAAACGATCAGAGTGCTTTGTCTTGCTGACATCGATCCTTGACTTTCCTTCTTGTTTGCTACGATGAAGTTTCTTTGGTTGATGCTTTAACCTGCAATACACAAGGGAGTGATCAGTGTCACAATCAGTGCTGTGGTAGGTTCTGGTGACAAGGAAATTCTTCAGATGCGTACGTCTTGTTAAAATGAGGTCTAGCTGGTGCCAGTGTTTGGATCTAGGGTGTCTCCAAGACACTCTGTGGTGTGGTTTGACACTAAAGAATGTATTGGTGATGCAAAGCTCATGGTAAGAGTGAAGTTCCAGCAGCCGCTGACCGTTGTCATTGCACTTTCCTACTCCAAAGTGACTAAGACAGTTGGGCCAAGCTTTGTTGTCACTAGCAACATATGCATTGAAGTCGCCTAGTGTGACCAGGTCTTCCTGCTGTGGAATTCCTCTGATGAAAGTGTCTAGTTGACTATAGAAGCCGTCCTTGATGTCGTTAGGAGCCATGAGGGTTGGGGCATATACACTAAGTAGATTAACTGGTCCATCTGTAGAGTTAAGTTGTAAGGAAAGTAGACGCTCTGTGGCTGAGCTTCCAGGTTGAACCTTGTCGATTAGTGTATTTCTGACTGCAAAACCTACGCCGTGTATGTGCACATCCTCTTCCTTCTTGCCTTGCCAGAAGAAAGTATAATCTGACTCCTTCAGGCATCCGCACTCTGCTAGACGAGTCTCCTGTAGTGCAGCGATGTCAATTTGGAGGTGAAGCAGCTCGTTGTTGATGATGGTAGTCAGGGCTGGGTGATTATATGATCGCGATCAGTGATCGCGAGAAATTTTAGGTCGATTACGGTGATCAGCTGTGAGCATATTTACTCGATCAAACATGGCGGAAATGTGCGTGACAACAGCCAATCAGAGTCGACCTTTTCCTGCTCCACTTCCGTTTGTAAGTTGCGGAGAAGTAAACAGAATGACCGAACATGGAGCTAAACGCGGAGCTGGGGGCAGCGAAATAGATTTCAGCCATGACTTGGAGTTATCCTCCAAAGATGAGGCTATTGTTGAGAAGTTACTCAACATCGGTTGTGTGGCGGTGGTTTGGGTATCTCCAAAGTGACGTGGAGCAAATTAAGCAGATGTGCAAGGTATGTCGGCGGTCGTGCCCTCAAAAACTGGCAACACAACAAATCTGTTTAATGGTTTGAAGAAGTACCACCCAAGAGATTATGCGGAAAGCATGAAAATGTGAGTAGAGTCTGCACAGCCTGCCACTGCTGCCAGCACACGTAGCATTAGCAGTTCAGCCACTACTAGCAGTGCAGCCACCGGACCAAAGCAACAATCAATCGTGTCATCTTTTGTGGCCATTGCGCCGTACGAGCAACATTCCAAGAGGAGAAAAACGATTACACACGCGATTGCTTTTTGTCTAGCAAAAGACATGATCAGAGTTAGGTCCAAGTACTTCCAAGTACTTTTGAGAATTATATGCAAGCATTTTTTTTTTTTTTTTACATACCACAGTGCTTGTATTTGTATCTGAGTACTACCTAATAATGCCTAATATTAGGCATTAGGCCTAGGAATATTATTAGGCCTAATGCCTAATAATACCTAATAATAAGTACATGTACTTGTATCCAAGTACTTTTCAAATACTTGACCAATCTCTGTCAGCACTTAGGAGACAGATTGGTCAAGAACTTTGAAAAGTACTTGAATACAAGTACAAGTACTTTAGGCATTAATAGGAAGTACTCCAATACAAGTGCAAGCACTTTGGTATTTTAAAAAAAAGTACTTGCATCCAATTCTTGAAAGTACTTGAAAGTATTTGAACCCAACTCTGGACATGATGCCTTTAAACTCAGTGGAGAAAGATGGATTTAAGCATTTAATCAAAGTGCTGGACTCGAGGTACGAAATCCCCGACAGAAAATATTTTTCTCAAACTGCAATGCCACAGCTATATGAAGAATGCCGAGGAAAGCTGGAGACTGAGCTTAAAGATGTGAAATACTTTGCAACTACCAGTGACCTTTGGTCGAGTCGCACATCTGAGCCATATTTGAGTCTCACGATACATTACATTGACAAGGAGTGGGCTCTTCAAAGCACATGCTTGCAGACAGTGTATTTTCCACACTGCTGAAATAATCAGTCAGGGGCTGAAGGATGCACTGGAATCATGGGGCCTTAGCGAAGACCGACAGGTGTGCATCACAACAGATAACGGGGCCAACATAGTAAAAGCTGTTGCTCTCAAAGGCTGGAATCGGCTGCAGTGTTTCGGTCACCGGCTGCACTCAGCTATAGTTAAGTAAATGACAAGAAAGTTGTTCCATGTTAATTTAAAAATAACACACATTGGTTACCAGTCGCGGCTTGTGAACTTCCAACAGGGGAGGCTCAAACAATCCCTTAAAAAGAATGATTGGTTACGACCTGTTTTCAATCAGTCATTAAAATTACCATTACAGAATCTCCGAAAACTCTCAACATTATCAGGTGTGGCCAGTTTTCATTTATGACGTATACCTGTCAACTCTCGCACATTTGGTGTGAGTTTAAGTGGCAAATTTACGTTCCTCTGCTGTAGTCAGCAATAATTCAATCAATGCGTATGTAAGAGATTCTCGCGCAGAATTGAAGTCCTTGTGCATGGAGGGGATGGAGGAAATGGAATTGCATAAGACGTTTCAAATGATCTTATCGTTGGCCTGCTGATAATACCTCGCATCTTAAAAATGATAAACTTTACAGGAGAGCATAAAAATGTTTAATTTTGCATGTAAGAATGCAGTTGAGCTGTGTTCAGGTAGGATGACTATTTTTCTTCCAAGAATGTATTTTGTATTTTGCAATGTTTATTTTATTATCATGAACATACAAGTTTTTGTTTCTTATCAAATTTGGAGATACGAGGTTTTATCAGCAGGCCGACGTTATGTCATTTAAAGGAGCAGTATGTAAGTTTGTGGCCAAAACTGGTAGTGCAATCACATTCAAAATACTGCAGGCGCAGTATCCTCCTCTCCCCCCAGACGAGAGGTTGCCAGCTAGGTTGCCGGATCCAGCAAGAACGTCTACTACGCGGAGCTACCATGGCTACGTTTCAATATCACCGATGATTTGCTCTGACAGGGTTGTGTTCAATTCAATTCAGTTCAGAAAAGATCGAGACGAATGACCAACTAACTTTAGCAATGGTCATGTTGGTCAACTTGCTCGTCACTCTTCTGTGTGGATAGCCCACTAAAGTCCATACTATAATATGCGTAAAGAATGAATGAGGACTCATTTGACCAATGTACTGTCTCAATTACATTTAATATTGCCATAATGGCTGTGCTAATGTTGGAACGGTTTCCACAATGTCTCAGCATAATGCCAGAGAAACGGACTAATAATGCATCGCTAATGTAAGCAATGAAGAGTCACAGTTTTTATTTCTCAAACAATTTGTTACCTAGTCAATTCGATGACCCACCTGCATACGCACTAACGTACCATGAACAAACATACATAACGTTATTCGACTGTAGAGAATATTTGAAATTTCAGTGCCTACATTAAATAAGAATTAAGTTAGCCAAACTTAGCTGAATCTTACCTGCCCAGGAGAAAATGAGCAACTTCAGCGTCGGTCTTCAAATTCTTCTCGCTTTCAGCCATCTCCATCTTTCAAAGGCATGTCCTATACAGATCCTTGTTTTGTTTCTGACTTTGTCACGACGTATTTCGGAATCATAACGAGGCCTTTTTGGTTCAGTAATGTCAGACATTTGTGCTCCGAAACACTGGTAGCTGCAGCTCAGTGGTAACTGGCAACGTGGATGCCGAAATGCAACTGACTTCGTGATTGGCAGATAGGTGGAGGGCGGCGCAACAGGCCAAAACACAAAATGAAAACATCAACATTAGTTGTGGGCTGCAACTTCGCTTTTGTAATGAGAATATTCTGGCTGGATTACTGTTGTCAGTGATATAAGTATTTGAAATTAACATCATTCCTTAATGTCTGGTGATATATCAGGGCCATTTCATGATTAATCAACATACATTTCTTACATACTGCTCCTTTAAACGATCGCGAAACGCATTGCTTCCAACCACTGAGTAAAGAAAAGCGTGCAAAGTCCGGAGTCGTAATTGGTATGCGTTGTACAACCCCAATTCCGAAACAGTTGGGACAAAGTGTAAATTGTGAATAAAATCAAAATGCAATGACTTTCAGATCACATGAGCCAATATGTTATTTACAATAGAACATAGATAACATTTCATATGTTGAAACTGAGACATTTTACATTTTTATCCACAAAATGAGCTTATTTCAAATTTTCTAGCTGCTACAGGTCTCAAGAAAGTTGGGACACAGGCAAAAAAGAGCTGAAAAAGCAATTGATATACAAGAGAATCAGCTGAAAGAACATTTAGCGAGTAATTAAGTTAACTGGAATCAGGTGTGTAACATGATTGACTATAAAAGGGATGTCTTAGAGAGGCTGAGTCTCTCAGAAGTAAAGATGGCCAGAGGCTCTCCAACCTGTGAAGGCTTTCGTAAAAAAATTGTGGAATACTTTAAAAACAATGTTCCTCAACGTCAAATTGCAAAGGCTTTGAGGGTCTCATCATCGACAGTGTATAACATCATCAAAAAATTCAGAGAAACTGGAAAAATCTCTGTGTGTAAGGGTCAAGGCTAGAGCTGTCCCAAACGATTATTTTTCAAACGATTAATCTGGCGATTATTTTCTCCGTTAATTATTTTGCATTACTTGATCAATGTAACTATTCACACAATAAGGATATCAAACCATCTCCTGTTAACATTTCAATATTTATTAAACATTTCTTTAACATGCACTTGAATCTCACCAAAATAAAATTCTGTGTGATGAAATAAAATGTGCAAAATAATGCATTCTGATGCCAGATGTAGCATCTAACAAAATAAATTATAATAAAAAAGTCACCCAGGAGGAATACAAAAATATATGTTTTACAAATTAGCAGAGTAACTGAAAAACTTAAGCAACATGTTTTTTTTCTTCTGTTAGAACTGACAGTAGTAGCCTATGTAAATGCATTGAACAGCCAAGCTCAGGACACAAACATTTCTATATTTAAACACTTAAACACTGCCCTGCAGGTCATTGCTCCTCAAAAAAAGTATATCCAAAATTAAATAAAATGCAGACAGATGAGCAGTGCAAAATAATATAATCTGAAGCCAGATGTGTTATGCAACAAAACAAATGAAATTCAAGTCACTCAGGGGAAATACAAAAATAAAAATCTTACAATAAACAGATCAACTGAAAAGGCAACATTATTTTTTCTTTTAGAACTAAACATAGTAGCCTATGTAAAAAATAGTGCATTTAACACCCAATCTCAGAGCACATAATCTCTGTCCCCCTTTTCTTTTTCTCTTCGCAGCAGTTCTCCGCTCATTTTACTGCAAAAAAATTGTGCAACTTGTGAAAAGAATAACTTTATGAAAGAATAACAACTACTAATATGACTCTCCTTTTTCTACTTGTTCCACTCTCTCACTCTCTTAGGGTGTGTGTGTGTGTGTGTGTGTGTGTGTGTGTGTGTGTGTGAATTCAAGATATAGTTTGACGGTTGGAGAACGTAAGCATGTCGACATGCTCTGGAGTCAGGCTTGCCCTTTTTTTTGTGACAATATTTCCAGCATCTGAAAAGAGCCGTTCTGATGGAGTTGAGGTTGCGGGCACAGACAAATACGATTTGGCTAGAACAGCCAGGGTGGGGAACCTTGCTGCATTTTCCTTCCACCATTGAAGTGGGCTAGTATCCCTTGCAATACAGTTTTCACCAAAATACAGAAGTTCCTCATTCCTGACTGTTTCACTGTCACCACTATCCTCCTGGCCAATGTCTTCCTCATTGCTGCCGTCCCCTCAGAATCCGAGCCTAGCAAAGTGTCCAGCACAGACCTGGAGGTTTTTCTTTTGCTGGGGACTGGCTGAGTGCTCCTGTTCAATCCTGCCAATTGTAGCTTTGCTCTTAAGATGTCAAGTGCAAGAGCCTGAATTCTTACTTGCACCTTCAGAGCATCATCTGAGGACAAGAATTTCAACTTGCGGAAAGCGGGGTCAAGGGCAGCAGCAATGATGGAGACATTTTGTCCATCCTCTCTGAAAGCAGACTCACACTCCCACCTTGATTCTATCTGCTGTTATGCAGCAATCTGGAACGAGTTAACAGCAGCAGACTCGTATGATGTTTTCTTGGTGGACTTCTTTAGACCCTTTAGCAGTGGAGGTAGAACAGAGATGGTGACATAGGCCTCTCCACTAAGAAAAACAGTGGCCTGTTCAAAAAGGCTTGAGGACCTGCTCCAGTTCCTCCAGTAAAGTCCACTGGTCATTTTTCAGATCCAGGTAGTGCTTCCCGCGCTGCGTGACTTCTGGGTCTGAAAGGGTTGCAACCACCGGCCACCGCTGTTCTAAAAGGCGCTTCACCATATAGTAGGAACTGTTCCATCTCACAGCGACATCCTGGATCAGTGTATGCTCAGCTGTACCCCATTGCTTTTGTTTCTGTTTAAGCTTGCTGGTAGCCAGCTCACTCTTCTTGAAATGTTTGACAAGGCACCGTGCAGCCTCGAGTGTCTTGTGGATCATGGGATTCTTCTCCAAGGCATGGTTGACCACCAACTGAAGTGTATGGCCAGCACAACGATGTGACGCTACCCCATGTTTCTCCTCTAGGATTCGAAGAGCTGCCACAACATTGGCAGCGTTATCATGCACAATCGCCAGTACATCATCTTGGAGAGAGAGATCGAATTTCTCTGCCACCATCTCCACCCAGGAGGCAATATTTGCAGCAGTGTGGCGTTCCTCAAGCGGCATTGTAGTTAAGCTGAATGAGGCCAGCTCCCAATTTTCATTTATAAAGTGGCAGGTGACGCCTAAGTATGCCTCAGTGGCAACACTTGTCCAAGCATCAGTAGTTAGTGATAGTTTGGATGTTCTTTTTTTTAGTTCATTTTTTACTTTGTCCATGGTAGCCACATACTTCCTCTCCATCAAGTCGGTAAAGTGGCGCCTGGATGGAAGGGTGTATCCTGAATGGAAAGTATTTACCATTTCCTGGAAGCCTTCAGCCTCAACAATAGCCAGGGGCCTCATGTCCTTAACAATCATTGAGATGATGCCATTTGTATAGACACTAGCCTCCTGGGGAGTGCAAGGTCTCTGGGGTTTTTTTTGAAAGAAATCCTCCACACTGCTTTGCCTATTCCTGTAAAGGCGAAAAACACAAAGCACATGAATATTCACAATAGCAAATCAGAAATATAACATAGTCTAATAATTCACAGTCCACACCATGCATACATTTCTATCATCCTACAGCCATCTCAGAGGCTCAACTTCAAAAATAATTACTGTAATTTAAAATTGTCAGATGTATTTTCTCATGCATGTTTATTTGGAACTGGTCGCTAGATCGTGGAATTTCAAGAGTAAACGGCTACATCACATGACAGCCTCAAGAGACAGAAAAGTTGTCTCTTGTGTCATATTTTACTAAGTGACAACGGGGTATAAATCACCCGTCCGGTATAGCAAACATATTAGAAGCTAACGATGCTTAACGTTAGTAGCGATGCATTTATACATAACAAATCAACAGTCTAACGTAACGTTACGACAAAAACACATTCTGTATCAATGCTTGATAATCGCACATTCCAGGGTGGGAAAGTAAACAGAACTTACGGTGTTTTGCTGCCATCCTGACACAGAGCTCCCGGGTGTTTGCGCTTCAAATGTTCATTCATTGCTGTCGTACTCGTGTGGAATGCCAGCTTATTTTTGCATAGTCTGCAAAGTACCACATCACTAGCAGGATTAAGCGTGAAAAACTCCCACACTTTGGAAGACCGTGTGCGTGATTTTTTTGCTGTAATGTGTTGCTCCTCGGTAGTCGCGCTGCTGTTACTGCATGCCGCCATCGTTGTTGTGTGAATTCTTTTTCTTCTTCCGTTTTAAACTATAACATCTATAGTGTTTGTTGGATACCTTTCTGGGGCATTCCCGCCACCACTGGACTGGAGGACAACCTAGTTGTTTGGGACGACGCCTCGACGCAAATAATTAATGTCGACGAATTTTTGTCGTCGATTACGTCGACTACGTCGACGCGTCGTCCCAGCTCTAGTCAAGGCCGAAGACCTTTACTGGATGCCCGTGATCTTCGGGCCCGTAGGACGCCACTGCATCACTCACCGGCATGATTCTGTTATTAACATTACTAAATGGGCCCAGGAATACTTCAAGAAACCACTGTCAGTAAACACAGTCCGCTGTGTCATCCGCAGACGCCACCTAAAACTCTTATCATGCAAAAAGGAAGCCATTGGTGAGCATGATCCAGAAGCGCCACCGTGTTCTGCGGGCCAAGGCTCATTTAAAATGGACTGTAGCAAAGTGGCAAAGTGTCCTGTGGTCAGACGAGTCCAAATTTGACATTCTTATTGGAAATCATGGGCGTCGTGTCCTCCGGGCTAAAGGTGACCTATTATGCTATTTTTCCAAGTTTATATTTTGGTCTTTGACTCCCCTAGAGTACTCTTGATCGCGCAAAGTAAAAAAAGGGTACTTATTTCGCTCATACTGCCATCCTAAAAAAACCCCTTTTGTAGTCCATAGTAGTCTCTGCCTGAAACGGCTCATTGGGGTGGCTCTTCCGCTATGGCCCCCACTCCCCGTGTGCCCACTGTCCTCTGACTGGCCAGCTCTCTGGAGGGCGGATCTAGGCGGGACGAGGCAGCAGAACGCAGTTTTCTGGGTCCGGCTCCACAGAGTGAAACTGACGCGTCTCCCGAAGGAGTCGACGGGCATATTCTGCAATCAAACGCAGTACTAATCAACACAACGGCGAGAGTGGAGGACGCAGTGCGAATGTCTGGCAGGTCAAGCTCGAATTTGCTGTCTACCCACGGCTACTATGGTGAGTACACCGGTGTTTCTACTCTAGCTAGGATTGAGGGAAAGCTAGAATCCACCCCATATAGACACATTTGTAGAACGGGTCGACAAACCCAAGTGTAGACCGGAGATCGTAGAAATCCGGTGGGTCTGAGTTTAGAGGGAAACGCGGACAGTGAGGAGCAGCTAATTGTGGACCAACTGCTTATGGACTGCTTCGGTGTGTGTATAAGGACCTGCTGGTTCGTGTGCATAGCTGTGGTGTGTCGTTAGCGTGGAGTAACGGAAAGCTTCTGCGCTGGTGTGTTCTGAAGGGGTGAAAGCTCCAGGCTAAACGGCCTTTTCGAAATTGCCCATGGTAATGATTTACTTATTGCGTCGGAATGACCAGCGTTTGCTCGAGAACATAGGCGCGATAAGCTGCTTTCACACCGGACACAACCGACACAAAATGAATTTCAAAGTCAATGATTACATTTCAAAGTCAATGTATTGTCTTTTGCATTTACTTTTGAATGTAATGAAAAAATTAGTTTCAAGGTCCGTGTGAAAGTTTAACAAGACATAACGCTGTGATAGCGTCTTTGCATTGACTTTGAATGTAGCTAATCTGTCAAAAAAAATTAGTTTTGCGTCCGGTGAAAAGCGGCTTGACATGCCCATAACTCGTATTCAAGTCTCGTGATTGACTTTGAATGTAATCTGTCCCGCGAAAAAATTCGTTTCACGTCCCATGTGAAAGCGGCTTGACATGCCCATAACTCGTGTATTCGAGACTTTGCATTGACTTTGAATGTAATCTGTTAGTTTCGCCTCCGGTGTGAAAGCTGCTTAACGTGCCTATAACTCGTGTATTCAAGTCTTTGCATTGACTTTTTGAATGTAATCTGTCCTGCGAAAAATTCGTTTTAGCGTCCGATGTGAAAGCAGATTTATGGATAGTACGCGACAGCTAGAGAGAGCTTCGGTTATTTATGGTTAATGTTTTATGAACATAATACAGGTGCAGACCAGCAAATCGACTTCTAGAAGTTCTGTTAGCGTGGACAAGTTGCTTATGTGGAGCCAGCAAATCGATCACTTCTACAGGAAAGAATTACCTATTTAATCTCCGCCTTTTTCGGCTTTTTTTATTACCCACAACAATTTCTAAAGGGGATGAAATTATGTCACGGTAGTGCAGAGAAATCCTTTGTTATACCAGACACATTAGAGCTTCTGCGTTTCGCGATTGCTTTCACGGTAGTATCAGAGAGCTAACCCAGATATTTGTGATAGGGATCCGGCTGATCCCGGTCATGGATAAGTGAAGCAATCACAAGCAGCCGCTTCAACTGTAGTTACCCACTGATTTCTGGTGGCATCCTCTTTTGGAAGAGAAATAAGTGTTTTTCTTCGTGTCCAAAAGTAAACGGACAAACAGCTTTGGGAGAGATACTGACAAAACTGCACCTCAAATGATCTGCGGTTCTTCTTTTGTATTTCCAAAAGTGCCGACGCTACTAAGGCATAGTATGATCTGCCGTTGTTTGTGCCTGCTAGAACAGTTTCCGGTGTGGGCAGGTCCAGCGCCGTGATTGGCTCTGGCTAGGTCTGTACTAATTGGACAGCACAACCTGACGTCAGGTTTTGCCCAGATCTCGCAAAGATCTCGGGAGGAGCTGTTCAGAGAGGAAATCACGTTCACGAAATCACGTTCTTGGATTATGGCAAAACCCCTGTATCTTATGTTTAGAAACTTTTCAGAGGTTGAGTATGGACAACTAACATTATAACATTACTAATATGTATTAAAAAAAGGATCAGCATAATAGGTCCCCTTAAAGAGGAAAAGACCACCCCTCCTGTTATCAGCGTTCAGTTCAAAAGCTAGCATCTCTAAGGGTATAGGGATGCATTAGTGCATATGGTGTGGGACACTTGCACATTTTAAAAAGCACTACGAATGCTGAAAGGTATATAAAGATTTTAGAGCAACATATGCTCCCCTCCAGACGACATCTATTCCAGGGAAGGCCTTATGTCTTTCAGCAGGACAATGCAAAACCACATACTGCAGCTATTACAACAGCATGGCTTCAGTAGAAGAAGAGTCCGAGAGAAGACTGAACTGGCCTGCCTGCAGTCCTGATCTTTCACTGATTGAAAACATTTGGCGATAATTAAAAAAAGTCCATCAAAGGAGACCCAAAACTCTCCTGCAGCTGGAAGCCTGTATTAAACAAGAGTGAGATCAAATTCCAATGGCTTAACTCAAGAAACTTGTCTCCTCAATGCCCAGACGCCTCCACTCCGTGTTAAAAATAAGAGAGGATGCTACACCATGGTAAACAGGCTCCTGTCCCAGCTTTTTTGAGACCTGTAGCAGCCATCAAATTTGAAACGAGCTCATTTTGTGGATAAAATTGTAAAATTTCTCAGTTCCAACATTTGCTATGTTATCACTGTTCTATTGTGAATAAAATACTGTCTGGTGTGATTTGAAAGTCATTGTGTTTTGATTTCATTCACAATTTACACTTTGTCCCAACTATTTCGGAATTGGGGTTGTAAATGAAAACTGGCCACACCTGATAATGTTGAGAGTTTTCTGAGATTCTGTAATGGTAATTTAAACAAATGATTGAAAACAGATTGTGACCAATCATTCTTTTAAGGGATGGGTTTCAGCCTCCCTAGTTGCCAGTTCACGAGCTGCCACTGTTGGTTACATATTTTATTATTTCACTATTCTTTCTGACACTATATCGTCTGACACTATATCAGGTTTTTGGCTGTCCCTTGATAACATTTGATAATAGTTCATGAATAACATTTGAAAATATTTCAAAATAACATTTTGATTTTATTGTTATGGCGTTTTGTAGATTTTGTATTTTGAAGTCTAAATATATTTTCTAAATTTATGTAAACTGTAACGATATTGTGATTATATTAAGAGTTTGTAATTAATTTTATAATTTTTACTTTTCTTCAGAGGGAAGCATGAAGGACAGGAGGATTGAGAGAGCCATCAGTGTGTCCAAGAAAGTGGTCAGTGCTTTTTCTTACTCATGGAAAAAGAAAAGGGCACTAGCAGCTGCCCAAGATGAACTCAAACGGCCAAAGCACAGGTTGATCACAGAATCCCCAACCAGGTGGGGGTCCTGTCATGCCATGATCGCAAGAATACCGGAGCAGGAGAAGGCCATTGCAAAGGTTTTATCAGATGATCGAAAAAACAGGCACCTGATTCCCTCACGGCAGGACATTGATGTCTTGGTGTCTGTCCACAAGGCCCTAGATCCACTTGTTGACTTTACTGACACCCTTTCTGGAGAAGCGTATGTCAGTGTCTCTTGTGTGAAACCTGTCCTTCAACTCTTTAACGAAGAGGTCTTAAAGCCAGAAGATACTGACACAGACCTCACCAAGGCCATCAAGAGTTCAGTCACCAGCTACTTAAATGAAAACTTTGATGCTGTTGCCACTGATGACCTCCTGTGCATGGCAACCCTCGTTGATCCTCGTTTCAAGATCCACTACATCCAGGCTGACAAAGTAGTGGCTGTGAGGGCCAACGCTGTCTCTCAAATGTAGGACGAATGGAAGACATCACAATCTAGGCCTACTACCTCAGCAGAAGCTACAACTTCAGCTACACCAGTGAAAATACAGAAGACACTTGGCAGCTTTTTCACAAAGCCCTACTCCGTCTCTACTTCTGGTCTAACAGACCAGCAGGCTGTAGAGGCGGAACTAAACAGTTACCTGCAAGCGCCAAATGCAGAGTGAAACCAATTCATTGGCATGGTGGAAGACCCTCTCCACAACATATCTCAGAGTTAGCCTCTTGGCAAGGCGGTACCTCTGTATTCCTGCCATCAGCTCACCCTCAGAGAGGGCTTTTAGCACAGGGGGCAATATTGTGTCCTGCCGCAGGGCAGCTTTAAAGCCAGATGCTGTAGACAGGCTAGTCTTTCTGGAAAAAAACCTAGGCCTCAGTCCTAAATAATGTGCACTAGATTCAGCATGTATAATGTTTACCAGTTTTGCACTTTTTATTCAGGTGGTTTGTAACATGGCAAAACTAGCTAATCTGTATTGTTATTAAAGATGATGCACATTTGAAAGTAGCAATGATGTTAACAGGGTATGTAGCATCATAACTTGAAAATGATAATGTTTACATTCCAAGGTGTTTTCATTATCCCCATGGGGCAGTTTGTTTATTTTATATCTTGTATACCTCCAAAAATACTCAGGACTATAAACTAGTGCACTGTTGTGTTATATTTTTCTACATTTGTTGCACTGTTCAGTGAAAATTGTTCTTGTATTTTTCTATATTTATTTACTTTCTTTGTTATTTGCTTTGTATGTTAAGATAATGTTGGGTTTACTGTTTTAAATATTGACCATGAGGAGTGTTGTTGTTTGCAAAAGGCATTTGATCGGAGTATTCAGTGCTGCTAATTTTTATATTTTTAAATGTTTGTTTTGTATTGTGTTATATTTTAACTTGAAACTAGATAATCTGAATTGTTATTAAAGATGATGCACATTTGCAAGTAGCAATGATGTTAACAGGGTATGTAGCATCATGACTTGAAAATGATAATGTTTACATTTTAAGGTGTCTTCATTATCCCCGAGGGGGAAATTTGTTTATTTTGGGTCTTGCATACCTACAAAAACACTCAGGACTGTAAACTAGTTCACTGTGTTATTTTATATTTTTCTACTTTTGTTGTACTGTTGAGTAAAAATTGTTTTTATATTTTACTATGTTCATCTTATTTAATTTCCTTGTTATTTACTTCGTATGTTAATAAAATGTTGAACTAATCTATCGTTTGCTAGTTTGCAGATGCTTTAAAACTGGCAGTTTAAAAACAATATAAAAAATCGTGATAATAATCGAGATCGGACAATATGAAAAATATATTGTGATCTTTTTTTTTTGCCATATCGCCCAGCCCTAATGGCAGTTTTCCGGACATCAGAGATGGTTTGGAGGTCAGTTTATAAGCCAGTCAGCATCATGCGGACATTCCAGCATCCGAGCCTGAGTGCTGGTTTTTAATACTTCTCTTATGGTTGTTTGGTGCGGCAGTTACGGTCCACTTGTTCGAGATGTCGTGAGCCCCATGCACCCAGTGGGGCAGGTGGCCAGTGGCAGGACAGCACCTTATTGACTGAGGGCTGCTCAGCTTGAGGCGGGCGGTAGGTGTCCAGTGAAGCTGAATAACCTCTCCTGCCATCAGGAATGACCCCTGGTGCCCAGCTGTACGCCAATTTAGCATAGGCTTATAACCAGTAAACTGACATTCCCCATGTTGGTCCTATGTCAAAGCATAGCTGGAGTGACTTCTCCAGGGCGCTGGCCTGGACATGACTATGGAGAGACTGAGTTGCCCAAATGACAGAATCCCCCTCTTGGTCTAGCTGGTATGATCCACAGGAATGGTAATACCATTGCCAGGTTGACTGCAGTAGCTACCAGGAAAGTGTTGAGTACAGCATTTTACTGCCTATGGGGCTACACTCCAGATTTTCTGTTAGGGTTGTCTCCCTTAGCCTTTCCCAAGCCAATGGTAAGCCACAAGGCAATGGCACTCGTGTCCCTGAGTAGGGGGCCCTAACTGGGTACTGACAGCCGGAGCCAGCTGAGCCCAGGTCTCACGTAGGCAGGGTCGACACTCCCTGAAGTAGCACCACTTAGCTACCCGCTACCTAAATGGACCTATATACTCATTCATAAATCCAGACACTAAGGCTAATGAAATAAATATTTCCTGCATTTTCTGGCCATAAGTGTGATGACCTTACACAGACAGCAGATTCAGAGATTGACCACACATTTACTGGAAATATATCAATATAAGGTAAAAATAGTTGCTCAAATCATAGATCATCATCGATTTCTCATGGGTCGACACTATGGGTCGACACTATGGGACATCTGTGCTTTAGACCCTGGATAGGTCCAAAGGGTTTTTGTGGATTAGATTATTTGTACTGTGAACGTGATTAGTGAATCGACTATCTACACTGGTTCATCTATATCTACGCCAGAGTGCCAGAATTTTTGGTCAGGTTACTGTGAGAAGACAGACTCTTGAAGGAACATAGAGAATTGGAAACGAGAGGAATCAATCCTATGGTCATAGACATAGACCTGTTTGGAAAGTTGAGAAAAATGGCAGAATGTTTGAAAAGAAAAGTCAATGACTGGTAGAGTACTGTGGGTATCTGCAGAAGGTGTCACCGGTGAAAAGGAGCGAGAAGAATATATCCTTTTTTAATGTGTTTCTTCAGCAAAGTTTGACAGAATTGAAACAAGTCGCCATCTTCAATGATAGCAACCATCAAAAATTTATTGATGCCGAAAAACAGAAGTTGTAAACTGTGCACAGAATTATGTAAACTGCTTAGTTTAAATTTTAAGGTTGAGTCTTATCTTCAGAACGGTGTAGATACGGTTGAGTCTGCCGGTTGGGCGCCAGCCGTTTCCAGTGTTGTAGTGGGATTTCAAGAAGTGAGGGAGGGGGCGCCCCGGTGGCCCATCGGTTAAGTGCGCGTACCATATTAAGGCAAAAGTCCTTCCCCCAGCAGCCTGGGTTCGAATCCGGCCCAGGCAATTTACTGCATGTCTTCCCCATTCTTCTCCCCACCTTTCCTGTCTATCTCTACTGCACTGTCAAATAAAGGAGAAAACTCCCAAAAAAAAAAATAAAAAAAAAAAAGAAGAAGTGAGGGAGCGCAAGGCGGTGGGGCGCAAAATGGTAGCCATTATGAAATCATATCATATCGCACAATATCTATGGGTTATTCTCTGAAACTGGGTCAATATTACGTGCTTCACTTTGAATGTTCATTTTCCAGTAAATGTTATTGAATTTAAACCAAAATCCTTGCCCAAAATACCCCACATGGACATGTTCGACTATACAGAAAAAAATATTACAGATCACAGTACATTTTTACTGTCAACAGGTAGTTTCGCATTTGCAGCATGCTTTCTATCAATGAAACACTACACGATGTACATTTATATGACAAGTTGTCAAAGTTACTTTGACACTGGCCACTTCATTACATCGTTACAAATTAAAATATGAATGTAATTCATCATTTAAGGATTATCTGGATGTGTTCGTGTTCGAGAAGAACAACGGTGCTCGACAGGGTATCTTTAGCGCTTTGTGCAGATTGTGTCCCCCAGCGGACAAGGAGCTGCAAATTTATGCACGCAGAACAATATTCTATCACTAGATGGCACTCCCGGATCAGTTATTAAATATTCACAAGCAAGCCGAGCTCGAACGTGGTTTAGAATGGACGAGTTCACTCCAATCCCTGTTTTTCAGGAGTTGCATGAATTAAACTCCTCAGCTAAGCCTGATGTGCAAACTGCTCAATATACACTTTAAAAACTTATTACCAGAATTGTAGCCAAACTCGGATTCAAATTTGTAACCATTTATTGACTTTACCCATAGCAACAACTTCGACAAAATGTCAGATAACATCAACAAAAAAAGAACGACAAAAGAATCAACAATGACAAGTTTAACAACAAAATCAACAAAAAAAGATCAACTCCAATCTCAGTACCGAGTGTGACCGCCACGTGCCTGCAACAAAGCCATCACTTGTCTTGGCATGGACAGCACCATTCTGTTGAGCTGTTGCTGGGGAATGGCCTGCCACTCCTGGAGAAGGGCTTTTGGAGCTCCGCCCTCGTCCCTGGGCACTGGAATGCGTTGCGAACCCCGCCGATCCAACAGGTCCCACACATGCTCGATACACTTCATGTCAGGGCTGAAAGGTGGCCATTCCATGACTCGCACCCCATTCTGGGCCAGGAGCTGCAGGGTCACGTGCTGAGTGAGGTTGTGCATTGTCTTGCATGAACGTAACCTCAGGGTGGTCTGTGATGTAAGTCGCGATGTGCCGTCTGATGACAAGGTCACAGTAGCGGGCTGCATTAAGATTTCCATTGATTATGACCAGGTCGGACCTCCAGCCGCACCGAATGGCACCCCAGACCATCACCGAGCCTCCTCCAAAGCGATCTGTCTCAGCAATGCTGGGGCCGCGTATCTCTCACTACGTCGTCTGTAGACCCTCTGTCTTCCATCATGTCGGTACAGACAAAATCTGGACTCATCACTTAAGACAACATTCCTCCAGAATCAGTTGGGGACTTGTCTCTGACCATATTCTTCAGCCCAGCGAAGCCTGGTAGCCCTGCGCCGTGCATCAAGCTGCATTCCAACACATGCCCTGTGGGCTCTGATCCCTCGGTCTGTAAGTCGGCGACTCACTGTTCTTCTGCTGATCCTTGGTCTGTGGATTCCTAGGGTCTCCTGAGCCATCCTGGTGCAGGTTCGAAACCAATCTCTCAGGTGGACGAGGCAGATCTGATTGTCCTGGGCTGGGGTCGTGACCCTAGGCTGACCAGGTCGGGATCGATCATTGGTGCTTCCAGTCTCCTGGTAACGAGCCACAAGGTTAGAGATTGTGGGTTGGCTTACCCCAAAACGGTGGGCAATGCGATTTTGGGATGTTCCAGCCATCCACAGCCCGATGGCTTGATCACGATGGGGTCTGGAAAGGCGAGGTATGGCGCACGTAGTGTCTTTGAACAAATGCTCTTGGGTCCTGGCCTTAATGACCTCAAGGATTGTTTTAAGGCATTTGACAGCATTGCAATTGTGATCACTGAAGCCGGACGAGGTTACATCACTAATTCCTCAAATCCTGCTCCACAGACACAAACAAGGTCATGACCTCACGCAATGTTGTGTCCCTTACTCAAAGACAACTGCATATCAATTATGTAATCATCTAATTAAAGTTCCCCTAACCCAACTATACTATTTCTGTCTAGTCAGACTTACAAGTTTTTAAAGTCCATCAGTATACTTGCCCATAGTATCTATCCAGCAGTTCAAAAAAATTATCTCTTGCTACAGAAAAAATCATTTGTCCTCTGTAGCAACCACTTCAGCTACAGTGAGCCAATGGTATCCCAATTAGTAGTTAAGAAAAATCAGTTTTCTGAAGCAAAAATTCGAAATGGTATTGATATCATTTTTAAAACTGCCAGTAAACTCGAAGAAGAAAAAGAAGTATATAAAGGAGAGACTGCCTGCTTGTTTTTTGAATACTGTATCTTTCATTCCCCTGAAAATCTATTAAAGAGCATGAGGAGGAACAATGCATGGTTGCTTTGCTTCTCTCTATGCGTACTATGAAAAATACTTTGCGCACTTTTGATACTTAAGTATATTTTTTCACAAGATACTTTTGGTACTTAAGTACATTTAATGTGAGCTGCTTTAAGACTTTTACTCAAGTAATTTCTTATGGGTGACTTCAACTTTTACCAAAGTAACTTTCAGTTATGGTACTTCTACTTTTACTTAGTTATTTTTTTCCAGTACTTTATACACCTCTGTTGATATCTGTGTAAAAGTGGAACATTTGGTGAATAATGCCTATGTTTTCCTCGCATGTCTGGCCGATGAGAATGCACTTCTCAGTGTAGTGGACATCGCTGTGTATTGAGTCTGTGTTATGTACGGATCGAACTTTGTCACACACCACTGGTTGTTCACATTCTTTTTTGGTTACATCTCATTTTTTTCATTGTTTTTATTGTTCACTTCTTCTGCAGAAAGAAATTAATTTGTCATTTGAAATATCAAAACAGATTCTCAATGTTGTTCCGTATGTAACAGAACTACAGAGAGTCACAATACTACCTGGTGTCCATGTTACGCACAAAACATCTCTAAATACTGGCAGGCTGTGTGAAGATGAACCATTTTTTACTGCTGAACAAGATAAGAACATTTGAGGGTGACAAATGGGACACAGTAAAGTGGCATTAGACAGATTTTACAACCCCAATTCCAAAATAGTTGGGACAAAGTGTAAGTGTGAGTAAAATCAAAACGCAATGACTTTCAAATCACAAAAGCCAGTATTTTATTCACAATAGAACAGACATAACATAGCAAATGTTGAAACTGAGAAATTTTACAATTTTATCCACAAAATGAGCTCATTACAAATTTGATGGCTGCTACAGGTCTCAAAAAAGTTGGGACAGGGGCCTGTTTACCATGGTGTAGCATCCCCGCTTCTTTTTAACACAGAGTGGAGGCGTCTGGGCATTGAGGAGACAAGTTTCTTGAGTTTAGCCATTGGAATTTGATTCCGCTCTTGTTTAATACAGGCTTCCAGCTGCTGGAGAGTTTTGGGTCTCCTTTGACGGACTTTTCGATTAATTATGCGCCAAATATTCTCAATCAGTGAAAGATCAGGACTGCAGGCAGGCCAGTTCAGCACACGGAGTCTTCTACTACGAAGCCATGCTGTTGTAATAGCTGCAGTATGTGGTTTTGCATTGTCCTGCTGAAATACACAAGGCCTTTCCTGGAATAGATGTCATCTGGAGGGGAGCATATGTTGCTCTAAAACCTTTATATACCTTTCAGCATTCATGGTGCTTTTTAAAACATGCAAGAGTCCCACACCATATGCACGAATGCATCCCCTTACCATCAGAGATGCTGGCTTTTGAACTGAACACTGATAACAGGAGGGGTGGTCTTTCTCCTCTTTAGCCCGGAGTACACAACGCCCATGATTTCCAACAAGAATGTCAAATTCGAACTCGTCTGACCACAGGACACTTTGCCACTTTGGCACAGTCCATTTTAAATGAGCCTTGGCCCACAGAACATGGTGGCGCTTCTGGATCATGCTCAACAATGGCTTCCTTTGTGCATGATAGGGTTTTAAATGGCATCTGTGGATGGCACGGCGGACTGTGTTTACAGACAGTGGCTTCTTGAAGTATTCCTGGGCCCATTTAGTAATGTCAATAACAGAGTCATGCCGGTGAGAGATGCAGTGGCGTCTGAGGGCCCGAAGATCATATCCAGTAAAGGTCTTCGGCCTTGTCCCTTATGCACAGAGATTTTTCCAGTTTCTCTAAATCTTTTGATGATGTTATGCACTGTCGATGATGAGACCTTCAAAGCCTTTACAATTTGACGTTGAGGAACATTGTTTTTAAAGTATTCCACAATTTTTTTACGCAAGCCTTCACAGGTTGGAGAGCCTCTGGCCATCTTTACTTCTGAGAGACTCAGCCTCTCTAAGACATCCCTTTTATAGCTAATCATGTTACACACCTGATGCCAGTTAACTTAATTACTTGCTAAATGTTCTTTCAGCTGATTCTCTTATATATTAATTGCTTTTTTCAGCCCTTTTTTTGCCTGTGTCCCAACTTTGGAGACCTGTTGCAGCCAGAAAATTTGAAATAAGCTCATTTTGTGGATAAAAATGTAAAATGTCTCAGTTTCAACATTTGAAATGTTATCTATGTTCTATTGTAAATAACATATTGGCTCGTGATCTGAAAGTCATTGCATTTTGATTTTATTCACAATTTACACTTCGTCCCAACTATTTCAGAATTGGGGTTGTACATTGATGTGTTCTTGTGAAAGAGTTTCAAATTTTAGATGGTCAAAATCTGCCCAATTAACTGACTCGCCATGTTGAAATTTTTATTTTTATTGCAAACTTTTCTGTCCTTTTTTCTGAATTTTCAGTAGCAGTGTTGTTTCTTAACAAAGTGCTGTGATGTGTATGTGTTGAATCCATTTTCAAAGTTTTCCTTCGACTCCTTCTGCTGTTAGTTTGGTGTCCAGGTTACATACGGATTTTTCTCTGTTCACTACTAATAAATGTGCTGTTATGTGTATGAAATAGTTCCCATACTGTCTTTATAGCAATTGCTCATGAATCTATGGTAAATCTAGATGGTAATGCACTGAAATACACCTGAATTGTGGCATTTTGAATTTTTCACCCCAGTGTCCCCCTTTTAGCTACCAGTTTCAGAGAATGACCCCTATTCATATAAATTCAAGAAGAGTAAAAATGAAATACATAGAAGTAACGAATCCCCGTCATATAAAAACATTACTGAGAGCAGTATGAACAAGATGGTGCTGGTCAATTCTTGACAAAAGAGCCCTCCTTTTTGGTATTCTGAAACTAATGGGTGACGTCTTGCATACTTTGTCCATTTTTCACATACAGTCTATGATTATAACAGAGAAAAAGTCAGTGTGGCCAAAGAAATTTCTCAAAATCTGTCAGATATGTTTTTGGGGTTGCTGCTAGCCACAAATGTAACAAAAGTTCAGCTCAATAGCTCCAAAACAGGACCATCTTAATCAGATCAGGCAGGAACATGCATGCCAAGTTTCACCTTCATAGTAGCAGTGGTTTCAGAGGAGAGGATTTTTTAAAAAACAGAAAAAAACTGGATGTGGCCAGGGATCAGGTCAAACCAAAGTCAATTTTGTAAATTTCACAAAACCCATCATATATGTTTCTGGCCTTCTTGCTAGCTACCATTGTACTAAATTACAGCTCAGTAGCTGCAAAATTGGCCGTCCAATGGGCCTATGTGGAATTTTCAATATGGCTGTCATGGCGGTCATATTTGAAATCAGATCGGAAAGTTTTATATAAAGTTTGGTGTCCTCATTGGTAGGAACATGCATGCCAAGTTTCATCTTCATAGCTGCATTAGTTTCAGAGGAGAAGATTTTTAAAGTTATAACAGAAAAAAACTGGGTCTGACCAAAGATCAAAGGGCAAACCAAGGTCAAATTTGTAAATTTCACAAAACCCAACAGATATTTATTTTGGCTTGCTACCAGCTTTCACTGTACCAAATTACAGCTCAATAGCTGCGAAAATGACCATCCAATGGGCCCATATGGCATTTTCAATATGGCCTCCATGGCGGCCATATTTGAAATCGTATTGGAAAGATTTATTGAGAGTTTGGTGTCCTCATTGGAAGGAACATGCATGCCAAGTTTCACCATCATAGCTGAAGATATTTACAGACGAGGAATGATGGACAACGAATGACGAACAACCAAGCCATGACATAGGCACACCGGACCTTCATTCCAAGTGAGCTAATAAAAGCACATTTGATATGCTCAACGTCATTACATTGCCCCTAGCAGGTGTCAGACTACATTCCATGTACTTGCATGGTGCCGTGAGCTTTAAAATTTTTGCTGCAGGAGGCTTAGCAGCCTTAAATCTGGTCAGGTGAACACTGAACCAAATATTCACCATGGGGAATATTCAACACTAACAGATACTACTCTGGCAAGTATTGGATTTTTGAGGCTCCACTCTCCGTCAGTGGCTTTTCACCCGTATATATGGACGGGCAGGGAGGTTTCTGGCGCCCCCTGCTTATTGGATTTTCATGCATGCGCTTGGAAGGGCGGGACGTCGCCTGTCATGGCAGCTTTGGTTTTTTGCCTGCTATGATTGTTTTGGGGGGGGTTTGCTGTTGCTCTCTCTGCCTTTGGCTTTTCACACATATGCATGGCAGGGCAGGGAGGTTTTTTGGCTCACACTGCCTTTTGGCTTTTCATGCATGCAGGTGAAAGGGCAGGGAGGTCGCCTGGCATAGTGACTTGGGTTTGCTTGGGGGGCTTCTTGCTGCTGCTCTCTCCACCTTTGGCTTTTCACGTGTATGCACAGAAGAGCAGGGAGGATTTTATTTTGGCTTTCCTGGCTTTTCATGCATGCAGGTGGAAGGGCAGGGAGGTCGCCGAGCATGGCGACTTGGATTTCTCGCCTGGTATGATCATTTTGGGGGGGTTTGCTACTGCTCTCTCTGCCAATGGCTTTCAAGCGTGTGCATGGAAAGGCAGGTCTTTGGCTCTCCCTGCCTGCTGGCTTTTCATGCATGCACATGGTAGGGCGGAAAGGCCCCAGTACGGAGCCATGCCACCAAATGCAAATATTGCAAATAAATTTACTGCAAATGATAGTATAATTTAGGGTTTTGACAAAGTGACACACAAAAATTGATGGAGTGATTTTCATTCCCATAGTACCAGGACAGGCCATGAACCGAGGATATGATCCAACACCACAGAGGAATGTGACCACACAGGAGCAGGAGGCATGAAAATTGGTAGACAGAAGTTTACCTGTTTTTTCTGTCCTTTGTGCTTCTGTGGGCCCTGGATTCCACACAACTCATTCATCTACAACAACAGAACATGAATGTCATATTAGCATTACCTACAAAAATCATACTGACAGATACTCTAATATACAGTACCACAATCCACTCATACATTGGGCTCCAAAATTACTGACACACCTGACTGGTAGTGCATAAAAAAGACACTTTAAAAATTCTAGAACATATACATGTACTGTTGGAAAAACTCTAAATAACAACTTGTAATAAGATTACGCGATATTAATGTTCCAATGGAACCAATCAAACACATTTACAGATTTTATTAAAAATCAATTTCCTCCAAATCAAGGTTTCACAATTACTGGCAACCTTAAAGATTATTGTAAATAACATCAACCAGAATTAAACCAGGCATTAAATTTCACTTATTCACATTTTATCTAAGTGTTAAGGAACTATACTGAGGCGTTACATTACTTACTGTTTCACAAGGGTATAAAAATGAGGTAACACAGATGCAATATCCCCTTGTCATCCAACATCATGAAGAAAACAAAACAACTGTTAGTTCAAAAGAGGCAGATGTCATAGACCTTCATAAATTTGGTAATGGCTACAAGAAGATTCACAAACTGTTGAATATGCCACTGAGCACTGTCAGGGCAATTAATACTAAATTCCAAAGATATGGAACTGTTGAAAACCTCGAGGGTAAATGACACAACTGCGTTTTGCCCCCCAGGATTCTGAGGAGGATGATGAGAGAAGAATGAAAATCCCAAAGAATCATTGTGAGGGAACTGCAGACCTTGGTGGCATCTTAGGGTTACCAGGTTTCAAAAAGCACCAACAGGCACAACCTCCACAACCACAGGCTCTTTAGAAGGGTTGCCAGAAGAAAGCCTTTTCTGACCAGAATACACAGAAGCAAGCCCTTGAAGTTTATCAGTTGTTATTTAATTCATGATTGGAACAAGGTGCTTTGGTCAGATGAGACCAAAATTGCACATTTCGGTCAAATACAGCATCAGCATGTTTGGCGTCAAAACAGAGATGCATACAAGGAGGAGCACCTCATACCTACAGTGAAATATGATAGTGGGTCAGTTGTGTTTTGGGGCTGTCTTAATTCAAGAGGTCCAGCGGCAGTGGTTAAGATTAACAGCATAATGAATTCCACCAAGCATTAGAATTTTAGGATCTTGGCTGACAATCTCACTGCCTCTGCCAGAAGGCTGGGACTTGGCCATAGGTGGACTATTCAACAAGACAATGACCCAAAGCATACCTCAAGATCCATACAGAAATGTCTCAGCGACAACAAAATTAATGTTCTGCGATGGCCATCTCAGTCACCAGACCTCAATCCAATTGAAAACCAGTGGGCTGAGTTGAAGAGGGCTCTTGATAAATGCAAACCCAAGAATGTGAAGGATCTTGAAAGGATCTGCTTATATGAATGATCCAAAATCCCCCCCAAATGTGCGCCTCAACCTTGTCAAAACTGAAAGGAAAAGATTCAATGCTGTTACCCTCGACAGAAGTGATTGCACAAAGTACTAAATGAAGGGTGCCAATAATTATGAAACCTTGATTTTCTTGCAATTTATTTTGTATTACATGATTTTGGTTGTTTCCACTTAAATATTAATAAAGTATTTCACACAAGTTGGTATATTCCGTTTGTCTATGATTACATTGTTTAGGTATCTTTTTGTATTGTTTGTGCAGTGCCAGTAATGTGGAGCCCACTGCAGTTGACTTTCCACTGGGGCAGACAGAACTCTTTTTTAGAGGTTGATTAATGGCCCAGCCAAAAATTGTTTTAATATCAAACAGAACTTTTCTCTGGCTGTTTATAACCATCTATGGTTCCATAGCCATAGCTTTATTGGTTCCAATTAACAGGCCAATGTCTGTATCAATCCAATGAAGCCGTACCTGTTGTAAATATGGCCATTGGTCCACATATTTCTGTGTGGGGAATATGCGGGGATCCATTTCTGCGTGATGACAGCATGGAATTCCACTAATGTGTAGTCATCTGCGCTTCATACCTCCATGCCAGAGACCACTAAGATAATGACAATTTCCTTTTCATTCATAGTTTTACGTAAGAAGGATGTCTGTTCTTTGTCTTGAAACCTTGAGATCTCTGAACAACGCCTCTGTGCTGAATGTGTCAGTACTTCATGAATCTAGACAGGCATAAATCTCAATTTTGAGATTACTTGTCTTCATTTTCATTCTAACTGGCACAAAAGACAACGTTTAGTCAGGCTCACCTGGCTGTACTAGACCCACTCTTCCTTTCCCGTGGCGTGTTTTGCTTATATCGACCTGGTCCAGAAGTTTGCTTTCCCGAAGAGGTGGATGCTTCCTTTAAGTTCCGATACAAAGGGTGCAAAATTAAATATTAGAAAGACTGAACAAGCTTGTAGGACTTCAGCATCTTCAGCTTTGGCAGCTGGCCAGCTGAGGGGTTTATCAATGCGAGCTGCAGCAATCTTGTATTCATTGCCATAATATTACATTTGGATCCTTTTTGCCTCTGTGTGACCTTTAGAGCTTCCATGTGCTGGCAGTGTCTGACTAGTTCTCTGAGTTACCCCATGGTAAACTGCTCCAAGAAATACATTCTGTCCTTGTAGTTTTCAGTGGTCTCCTCAATACCATGTCCAAATGCGGATAAAAAGAACTTGTATTCTAATGGATCACCTTTTAAACATTGATATGCTGAGAGGCGGAAATGACAATTGTCTTTACTACTTTACCAATATTTCAATCATAGTATTTTGTTGTCACTGTTCGTCAAAAATACTGCCCATGTCAGTTACTTTCCCATGTTTGTCTGCTGTGACAGCACCATCTTGTCTGACAGCTCCATATCCATCCTGGCTTGTGGCAGCTGTTGCCTGTCTGGGACTGTTGTGACTTTTCCTGCATCTTACAACAGGCCTCCAATTTATGCTGCTTGGCCTAGGATGAACAGGGTGATATGTGGATTGAGCACTTGCTTGTACCTGGCTGTTTTACCTTTTCGACTGTGCGATCTGGGTCGCAGGAATAAACAGTTGAGCTTCCAAATCATGCACATGCTTGTGTGACTGGTAATGCTGTGATAACATCTGTATTTTTGGGCACCATTCTATTTCAACATCATCCTTTGAGGCTTCGTTCAGTCCTCCCATATCATTGAAATACTCATTAATTTCAAAGCTTGGTATATTATCCATCCAATAAGTGTTCCCAAACTCTGCAAAAACATTCAGTTTAGCACTGGTGACTTATTTCAATTCACATTTCCAATTTCTCCTTTCTGGCCTTAAGCTCAACTTCCTCCTTATCCAGTGCGGTCTCCTTTTTAGTGCTTCTGCTTTGACTAAAAAGCTCCCATTTCAGCTTTTAGTCTGAGCCTGGTTGAAGATGTTGACAAATTCCTTAAAGAGGGATTTGATGACTTGTTTGAGTGCTTTGCAGATTTGAGATCCTGTCCTTTCGGTGGATCTCATTGTCAACCATGTGAAATTTAAGCTTCTGCTGTGTTGTTTCAGTCCACTTAGGCAAATGGGCTGCAAATTCATCCAGTGATACTACTTTAGCCTTATACCATTCTGCTTGATCCTGCTCCACTTCAACAGATATCTTGTTTAGCATAAACTATAGTCCTTTTATAGTCAGTCATTGAGATCATGGAATTCAAATCAAAACTTTAAGAAATCATTGGTCCTTTCTGTGTGAATCAATTCCAAGTTTCTGTAGTTTCCTTAAAGGGTGGTTGAACAGGGTATTTATCCTTGTTCTGTGATGTGACATATAGACAAGAAAATTTTGGTTGGGTCTGTAATGCCTAAGAAGCTTCCTAAAACTTCTCTCAAAAAGCTATGTTAGGGGGAGGATTTAGAACGCGTTGTTTTGCACCAATTTGGCAACCTTTTGGGCTTAACTGGCAACCTCTTTATGAAATGCAAGCACTTGACGCTGATTGGCTGGCTTTGCTGCCTAAAGCGAAGCAAGTCATAATCGCTTTCCGTGTTACTTTCGGTGAAATTCACCTTTGCGCATGTGAAGCTGAAACTCCAAGGCACAAGGATTTTAATTCCGCGTGAGAATCTCATTAATAAACATTCATTGAATAATTGTGGACTATGACGAATAATCCTAAAAAATGCGCTAGACCCACGCCGAATGCGTGAGACTTGCCATCTCTGCTACTTTCATGTTTTGGTGTTGACGCACCAGGCGAAACATCTTCACAAACTAAAGGCGCAGATGCCCACTTCCCATCGTCTTAATGTGAGCATGGCAGGATCACTGGCAACAACAATCTTCACGGATTTATTTCAGATCTCGTTTCAAAGCTGTTGTTGAGTGATAATCTCGTCATACAACGTTGGCTAGACAAGCAAAACGAATATATTCTATTTTTAACCAAAAATGTAATGACATAGCCGCCCTGACGAAGACCGCATAGGTCAAAACATGTCCGGTTTTTTAACTGTTTAGCCATGAAATAATACAGGCTTTTTATCCTTTTTTGCTTCTTTTTGATCAAATTATTCTCTGAGTGCCTGGAATTCTTACATTTTTGGTTTACTCTCCCATCCCACGCTTCCAAGAGCACCAGTTTTACATTTTCTTTGTAACTTTTTTATCCCATGAGCGACGAATATTTTCTCTTATATGCATTCTATTTTTAACGTTTTAAAAACAATCTAACAACAATGTGATACGCACAGTTTGTACTGGTTGTGTCATGATTCTGGTTTTGCCCATGTCTTTTATTTTTTGATTTTGCTTATTATACATCCTGGTTTTTCTGTTAATGCCATTTCTGTATTCATTGCACTTTTGTTGTGATCAGTATGGTACAGTCCGTCTTCCCAGTCTGCGTGCCTACATGCTTCGGGTGATTTCAGTGGTTTCTGGTGTTTCACATTATTACTTCAATTCTCGTTTACTTTCTTCACCCTGCTTCCCTTGATTACTAATATACTAACATTTATATTTTGTATTATATTTACTAACCTAACTAACCTATGTATATACTACTAACTAACTAACGAACACTTGGGTTAATTTGTAAAGCTGCACCGCTAC
The DNA here is from genome assembly GCA_029692085.1 of Gymnothorax javanicus. Taxonomy (NCBI): domain Eukaryota; kingdom Metazoa; phylum Chordata; class Actinopteri; order Anguilliformes; family Muraenidae; genus Gymnothorax; species Gymnothorax javanicus. Next base: position 91,167,577 of record CM056198.1, read on the forward strand.
TAATTACTTCTAACACAATCTCAGCTCTCGCCCTGTTCTAGTCTCCGCCTCTTGCTTTACTTTCCCTGTATCTCCCTGTGTTTCCGCGAAATCTTTCGTACGTGCTTAATTGCTAACCTGCACTCCTTGATCTGTGCACGTAGAACTCCTTGACCGGAGCAGTTTATTTGTCATAGGTTGTCTATGAGAATCCTGTCCATGTCTTAGCGCTTGCCGATTATTGTGTTTAGGACTTCCCCATGTGTATTTCCCTTTGTTATTAGTTCTTATGCAATTCACCTGGCCCTGCATAGCATGTGACTTCCCTCTTGTCTATTTAAGGTCTTCACTGCAGCTTTTACCCTGTCAGAACGTTGATCAATTTTCACTAGTGCAGACAGCCTCATATGCCTTTTGATTATTGCTTCTAACTACGACATTTTTTGTACGACCTCGTTATTGCCTTTCCCCTTCTTGTTGTTTGCTACTTTCTTGATTCCGACCCTTTTTCTGTACGACCACGATTCTTGTTATTGACGCCCGTGTATGACCTACCCTTCTGGATTTTGACCATGATTTTTGGATTACTGTTATGTACCGTTGCACATCTGCTTCTCTGGTTTCAACCCCTGCCTGTTTATCGACTTCGTTTTTGGATTTTGACTTTGGCTTGGCAATTCTTGTGTTTTCTGGTTTTGACCCATTTTGTAAAAAAGGCTTACGATTTTTGGAATTTTGGGCACTCGCGTGTGGTTCCTGAACGCACCATTACAGGGTGTTGAGGTAGACGCAAAGTTGGAACTGCTCCGCTATGTAGCACCAAACGCTGCGAGAAGCCGGCTTGAAATTGTGCCAGGTTAGTAAAACTGTCAGAGGTGAAATGGGCTGAGCAAAGTAACAGTCTGTGGTTGAATGTAGTGGGAATCCGATTAAAAATGAACAGCAGCCATGCATCTCGTGGATTTCTTTCGGTTGGAAGGTTATGGAACGTCTGCACACTGCTTCCACAGCCTGGAAAAGCACACCTTGTTACGAGACTCACCATTTCGCCTTGAACTTTGCGAACACTGCTCCAAGTTACTTTCCATAGGGGGCGGGAGAGCAGGTGTATGCAAATTATTTTGAAGGGGAGGAAACGGAATGAGAGTGGAGGGCAGTGAGATACATTTAACATCATATGTATCCGTTGTTCAGATTGGCCCATTTTCTGGCGGTCATTTTAAAAAGAGGAATTTCTATGAAACGGAGATGTTCAGAATGTCTAGCACTTTTCGTATGTTCTTGAATGCGGGTAGACTACCGTTATTCAACATTGACAAGGTAAAAACAGTTTTTGATTCTATGTCACCTTTAAGTTTTGTGATTTCATTCCGTTTCTTAGTAAGTGCACCCAATTTTGCACTTCTTGATCCTTCTAATCATTGCATAGGGTCCTCACAAAAACCACTCTCCATTTCATTCATAATGAAGATGGATAACCAAATTAATTCAGGCTTTCAATCAGCATTGCAGGCAGTAAAATACAGCAGAACAGTGTTTGAACTTGGAAAGCCACATAGTCATCATGACATCATCCCTATTTACATGCACAGCAGAGCACAGCACCAAGGTGCTGCAGCCTGGCTTTCTTTCCACCTCACCCTGTTCAAGGTAAATTCAATCAATAAAGACTGTTTGAGCCATGTAACAATCATTTAATCTACACATCCACTCCACAGCTGCACAAAACAGTCCATATACAGTGCAGATCACATCAAAACGAAATTCTATCGTGGTAGGGCCGGGAGAAGGTAACGGTAACTTGCAACATGAGGGTAGAAACGCGGTAGGTTGTCTGAGAAAGCGCGGCGCAGGGATACAAAGCATTTATAACTATAGTACCCAGTCACGAAATCCTTCCAGGATACACATCACAGGTGGTCTAGCGTGTGCTGAACAATGTCATGGTTGGCTGAGCGGCCAGTAAGCATCTACCAGCAGGGGATGCTTTCACACGCAGTCACTGTAAATGGTGAAAACTTACGAAACCCCACACTACCACGTAAGATTATTTCTTCCTATTCATATATTTATTTGCTTAAAATAGGTGCTTGTCGTTGTATTTTTATTGTTGTAGATAGCTTTAAAATCACAAGTTTTTAATTGGTAAACCATTGCATATAAAGGAACGATGTATGAGATATAACCAGAAGTATACTGCTGACGCGGCTTGATGTGTGGGGTTGTTTATGAGGACAACAGCAGCGAAAAAGAGCGGTTCTTTTGGACAAAAATCATAAAGCTCCCTATATATTTTAATGCTATTTAGTGCAGACAGGAAAATTCCTTTATTTTTGTTGTTTACTCTTAATGTTCTGTGAAAATGAATGATACATGTTACCATATATGACACATCCACTGTCATAGTTCAGAGAAATTTTCACTTTGTTTCTGTTATATTATAGATTGCTAGACTTTGTGGTGCTCCTGACATCCAGAGAGAAGATTTTAGTTACATTATGAACTCAGACACACAGTTGACACACGTCTTCAAAAGCAAATTTCTTCTGCGCTTTCACGTGCACTATAATGCGGTTTCTCACAAGTTTTAAAGGTGCACTATGCAAGTTTGTTTACTTTCTGCGCGATTATATTTTTGTCTCAATTTGCCGACATCTCTCCACAATCCACTAGCTGCCTGCCCCTAAATTCACTGTAAAAAAAACCTGGGCTCTGGAGACCGCACAGGCCTCACAAACTGCAAATAAACACAAGGGGCACAGGCTGAGCCCCATAACATAACAAACAGTCCCGGCCAATCGCCGACAAGAGTAGACAGTTACGGAAGCATGGGAAGGAGGGAACTATGAGAGGGAGGGGCGAGCTACCTCTGTTTTGTTTGAGTTCGAATGTCAACAGAAGTGAAAGTAAACAAACTTGCATAGTGCATCTTTAAATTGAAAGTGCATGTTATGTTTTTGGAAGTGGCTATTTGCTCCGCAGTGAATAGGAAACCACACATGGTCAGGAACTATATTTTCTTACCTGGTGCCGCCTCACGATCACTGTTGGCAGTTAAAAGGCTTACAACATTAATCTCGCGAAACAACGAGTTAGTCTGGCGGTAGAGTAGCGATACAAAGACGGCAAGACAGCAGTAAGTTAGGGGGAGTTCTCGCAATTTTTTTTCATTTTGATGTGAGCTGTATGGTAGGGTGCTTCCGAGAGAAAATCTAATTCCTTTACATACTATCACTCTGTGCCATAAATATGTTGGCTGACAGCATGCATTCTGCATGTTTTTTGACAAACATAAAATATGGACCAAACTTCCCTTTAGGTTCCAGGTGTGATGTAGACAGTCAGACACGCTCCGTGTTGTCGTCCAAACCAAGAAAATAAAGATCTTCCAAATTTTGTAAAAATATTCTATATTTGAAATTGAAGTATACTCTGTACAGCAACACTAACAGCTTGCTATAACTAGAAATGAACAAACAAAAAAGTTTCATGAAGCTGATACATTGACGATTAAGTGCGGTCAAACCGCTCTACTTGGGCTAACCTGAGCTTTGACTACCTACCTTAATACAGGAGTGGTTAAAGGAGAAACATGAGGAAAAAAAGGGGAGTAAACCCAGAAAAAAAAAATCCATGTTGTATTTCAATGAGGAAACATGATTGTAAACACATCTCTTAAATCCTGTGCTGATCGGTGCACTGGTGGGCACCAGTGTAATAATGAGAGTAGAGGGTTCAGATGCAAAGCAAAAACAGGGGTTTTAATGACTGGAGCGTGGCTTCAGTAAAACTGGATTCCTCACATGAGAATACTGCACAGGTCAAAATTAGTGAATAAGACCGTAACGCAGTATAACACAAACAGGAACTCTAGCAGATAACAAGAATTAATATACAACACTGAACATTCCTCAGCTATTCTAAGCCTTCGTGACTCGAAGCAGGGGAATAGGAGTATATATGCACAGACTAGGGTAAATCAAGCAATCGTCAATACAAAAAAAAAAAACACCCTGATGTTGCAGTCACGCCCCATTTCCAATGCTTTATGGGATTGTTCAGTGGCCGAGTCACTTCTGATCTCATGGAGTTGCAGATGCCGGATGGTTACTTTAGCGTGCGTAGTTACGGATACTTGGATGTACTGTACCGAGTGTAGAAGTCATATATGAATCTTTCAGTTGGAGAACGGTCATTTTATTGAAGTTTAAGGGCCTTCAATGGCAATATTCAGGTGATTAATATAATTTCTGGTGTTGCTGTCAACAATCACAGATGATGTATATCAGTGCTTCTCAAGCCTCTCCTGGAGTACCACTTCTCCTGCATGTTTTAGATCTCTCCCTGTTAGCATGGATGATTCTAATGATTCGCTCATTATCAAGCATCTTCACGGGTAACGAGCAGATCATTTGACTCACCTGTGCTGGAGCAGGCAGAGCTCTAAAACATGCAGAAGTGGTACTCCAGCTGAGGTTTGAAAAGCGCTAATGTAGATAAGATTACTATCGGTCAATGTTATTTTGTGCATGCAATAAGCATAAGCACTAGCAAGCTGCGCGCCAGAAATGTGGTAGTCTCAGAAGTGTAAGAAATTTTGGCGAAAAAGCTAGATCTGGCAGTTTTTTTGTATTGACGATTGCTCGAATTGGATAATTAGCAACAGGTGAGAGAAATTAACTGAAGCAGGAGCAGTAGCATGCTAGTGGTTAATACTCAGGCCAGGCTGAGCACTGACTAAAATGTGGGCGATGCGTGACAAACCCAAAGCCCCAAGAGTACTACTAGGGCAATAAAAATACAATTTACACTATATGAAATGAAGAATTTGACTCATAGCGTATGTCTATTTACATATAGTATATACACTGTTGCTTATAAAGTAGGAATAAAATATTTTTGATGTCTTTCATGACATGCTGGTGACAATGCGATTTATTCTTGAGAGTCTGAAAACAAAATTATTCCAACGTTATAGACAGTGTAGCTATACAAAAATGAAGTTATTAGCTCTCACCGCTTGCGGTGCGGGAGCTATGGTATCGGGCTCCGTCTGTGCGTGCGTGTGTGTGTGCGTGCGTCTGTCAACACATTTCGCCTTATCTCATCAAAGATTTCAGTTACAGGCTCCTAATTTTTACTGGCCATGCATCTCATAAAGCCCTACAAATGACATGCCTAAAGGTGACCTTAGCCTATTTTTTTTTTTTCACTGGGTAAAACTATCACCAAAAACTTCGACATTTTGCTGTATCTCATCAACTATTTCAGTTACAGGCTCCTAATTTTTACTGGACATGCATCTCATAAAGACCTACAAATAAAGTGCCTAAAGGTGACCTTGACATATTTTTTCAAGGTCACTGGCCTCACCAAAAACTTCGACATTTTGCTGTATCTCATCAACTATTTCAGTTACAGGCTCCTAATTTTTACTGGACATGCATCTCATGAAGGCCTACGAATGACGTGCCTAAAAGTGACCTTGGCCTGTTTTTCCAAGGTCACTGGCCCAAACATATCACCAAAATTTAGACATTTTGCTTTATCTCATCAACTATTTCAGTTACAGGCTCCTAATTTTTATTGGACACGCATTTCATAAAGTCCTACAAATAAAGTGCCTAATGGTGACCTTGGCCTATTTTTTCAAGGTCACTGGCCAAAAAATATCACCAAAAACTTCGACAATTCGCTTTATCTTATCAACATTTTCAGTTACAGGCTCCTAATTAGCTCCTGCCGCCCGAGTGGCATGGGAGCTACGGTAGCGGGCTCCATCCGTGCGTGTGTCCGTCCATGCGTGCGTCCGTCAACAAAAACTTTGACATTTTCTTTATCTTAAAGGTGGGAGCTTCTGGGGCCGCCAGTGCCCTATATTTTTATTTGCATCCATGAAAAAAGTGGTTTGCCTGCCCATTTGTGCAAATCCTTCCATCAGTTTTAGAAGGTAAATCTCCCATAAGTGTGTCGGTGGCTCCTTGTTTCTTCTAATCACTCTGCAGTTTGCTATATGCTTTTACACAGTGCTTTACCAGATATTCTACAATGTATTTCAGCCTCCTTATGGCTGAGTTGGACTAGCTTTGTGATATATGCAGGGAAATAAGTTATAATTGGATACATTGCAGCTAGACTGAACTAATCTATACGGAAGACATTTTAAGATATCGGCCATTTTAACCTTTCTAACTTTAAAGGGCATCTAAAGTCGATTCTCATTGTTTTTGTTTATCGGCTAATCAGCGAGCTGCACCTGCACAAACGAACCGAAATAGAAGGATTATCTATGCATGTACACAAAACATTGGTTTATATGAATGAAATTGGTCATATGACAATGCAAGATGTCAACAAAAGCAAGTGATTTGTTTGTAAACATTGGACGTTCAATGTCCCGTCTAAGAATTGACTTTAGATGCCCTTTAAGATCTGACTGAACAAGTTTGAAAGAGGTCATGTAATATCTCAAACTGCAGTTTGATGCGGCTCAATAATCTGTATCAAAACTTTATATTTGTTTTGAAAAGAAAAAATGTTAATGTTAAAAAACTACTTTGAAATGGTTGTTTCATTATGGCTCATGCTACATAATATATTGTAAAGTCAAAATGCTAAAGACACCCATCCCCATGCTGTGACGTTTTAAAAATAACAACACTTTACTAATCGAAATTTAATGGCAAATAATAGTTCTACACATACTGAACTGATATGGACACCTGTTTGCAAGAGAAAATAAACTGCTCCATGTATTATTAAATACTTGGCCTAGGATAACAAAGGTATCACGTGATGTAACTGTGAACCACTGAAGTCTTCGCAGTTTCAGAAGTCAAACACAAGTTAAACAAAAGCCCTGGTCAGACTACACGAAACTACGTGTAGTTTCACTTCCCGGAATTTTACTTCTTGTAGTTTGGTTTGTCTGACCGCAAACTTCTAGAAAACTTACCAGCGAAACTTCCTGCAAAACTTCCCACTCCAACTTGAGAAGCTTCTTGCTTCCCACGAAACTCCCACGAAATCTGGCCAGACCGTCTTAAAACTATGTGTTGTTTGTCACGTGATTAATACCATCTCCTGCCACGCCGTCAGTTTGTTTACTTTTTTTTGTGCACGTGTATTCTTGTGTACGTTTTAGTCATTAAGCTCAGTTTGTTTACTTTTTTTGTGCACATGTATTCTTGTGTACTTTCTAGTCATTAAGCTAGCCTGCATACTGTGGGTAGTGTTGTGATTTTACCGACTTAATGTTGAAGAGAGGTACGGCGAGAGATACAGAGCTAGTGATTTAAGTTAATTACATTTGTGTGTTTGCTTGCCATCCATGGAGAACAGAGGCCACTGAGAGACAGCGGAGACTAAATTGGCAATCAGTTTTTGGCGTGAAGATTTTGTATTTAAAGAAACTACTGGCGTTACAAGAAGAAACAAAACTATACAGAATTATCGCGAAGCGAATGGAGGAGGCGGGATTTTAATTTGTTTCGGGGTCCTCAAAAATCCCGCCTCCTCCTTTCGCCAAGGACCCTGAAACAAATTAAAAATAAAATGAAACTGTTGAAAGCAGCTTACAATAAAGCACTGGACAACAACAGACGAAGTGGCAGGGGCAGGATTACATGTCCGTTTTATGATGAACTTCACAAGTTTCTCAAGCATAGGCCTGCCTTTCAATCCCCCAATAGGGTCCGTGATCCAAACTCTCCTGACATCGACCCATGGCCTTGACCAAACCGGCCCGAGTTTAAAGGCAGCATCACCATGAGATAGAAGTCCGCAAGTGGGTAAACTTTTGATATTCCCAAATGCAGATTAACATTGCATTTCCTGCATATCAGATTCACTGTACTATTTCTTTGATAGCCAAGGGTCGGCATGGTTTCTGCCATTGCTAAGTGTACGCGGTAGTGGCCCAAACTACAAATGGTTTGGCATCGCTCAAATTTCGAGAAGTTTGTCAGTAGTGTGGTTGTGAACTTGAAACTTCAAGAAGTGATCGGGAAGTAAACTTTGCATAGTTTTGCATTGTCTGACCAGAGCTAAAAGTAACAATGCACAAATGAAAAGAGCATGCCTTCTAGAAAAGACTACCAACACATGAATTTCACAAATTTGCTTTGAAATTAAATGTAATCATACGGAATCACCAAATTTCGCAAGACTTAGTAACTTTCAAACATGACTGTCTTCATACACTTTTAATAATGTTACACAACAGTCTTCCTCATGAGAAATTAACAGGTTCATCATTAAAATACTACCACCCTTCCAGGAAGCTTCTTGAATCGCTGAACCAAAGTAAACATGGGGGAATTCCTGAGTTAAATGGAACAAGGCTGAGTGTGACTGTAGTGCAGCTGTCACAGACAGAAATCTGATGGAAGGGGTTTTCATCAACATCATTATAATGCTCTTAATGCTGAGACAAGCAGTATAGTCTGCTGTCAGGGACTTCAGGTGAGGAGAGTTGACCACTATGCTCAATACATCATTTTCAGTAAACTTGAAGAGAGAAGTCATCATGTCAAAACAATCAGCCAGAACTATCTCTTTGATACAAGTCATGGACTTCAAAAAAAATGCAGATTTAATATACTGAACGGATTATGTCGCAAATGCAAAGATGTCAGGTTTCTGAAGCAAGAAAGCTGTCTCAATGTAGAATGGAATGGTTGATTCACTCCAGCATTTAAACATTTCAACAGGAGCTGATAGTTCTCTTTGACATCATTATATCTGCGTGTTTAGGGCTCTGTGGGTTGGTGTTTCTAAGTGTTTTTTGCTGATAAGTGCCATAAACACCTATGCTGTTTGGTTGACATGGTACTTTACGTTACAGTACAGAAGACTGGACTACCATCAAAATTTTTATGAATTTGTGTGTTTGTTCGGTTTTACAGCAAGGTATCCAGTTAATGCTAAATATTGTTTTTTTTTTTTTTTCAGTCGTATCTGTTCATTTACGTTTGCCCATTTCATCACCAGCGTAATGAAAATGCCCCAAGTTACTGTCAGTTCATTAGTATAGATAAGCAACAGTGGGTCACTGACAGGGATGGATGAAAACACAAAGCCACCCACACTGAATTCTCAGGCCCAACCCTTTCCTGCTTATCAATCCCATCAATTTCTTCAATTCTAGTCATGCTTTTGATACTGGACTATAGCAAGCTTACAGAGCATGTCTCAGTGTTTTCTGAATAGTAAAGGATAGTTATTATTTTCTGAATAAAAGACTGTTAAACTAATAGAAAGAAATATAAACCTCAATTCCACATACATGTGAGGCAATATTTAGTCTTTATTTCCTTTCAACAGCTGCACTATCACATAATCTACAAAACCCCAGTTCTTGCAGCACACTAATATCATGCTATAAGGAACACTCCCACTTCATCATAAAAACATTTTTGGCAGATGGGTTTTCTTGCCACAGATGTTCCAAAGCATTTTACCAAGAGTAAGAGTGAGTGTTATATTAATGACTAAAATCTAAAGCTGCCACAAAAGTATTATCATTGTTAGGACATTCCCATATTGTTGAATGTGTTGTAGTTCAAGGGCCAAATGTCCATCTTTGAATTAACTGCTTGAAGAAAGGGTGAGAGTAAAAATGTGGAGCTGGATTTCTTTTAGAATTTTTAGATTTTCACTGAACTCAAAACCAGTGTTTCTCAGACTACGTCCTGGATAATCGCCAGTTTTCATTGTGACCACGCTTGCCATCTTTAAAAAAAAAAAATGTACAGGACAGCACTCCACTGAATAAACTTTTAGTTTATTCAGTGGAGTGCTGTCCTGTACATTTTTTGACTCCATTATTACTCGAAGATTCAGCACCCATTCACTTTTTTGGGGGTTGATTGTGGGTTTTTTTTGAAAGAATTTTGACATGCTGTAATAGTTTGATTACTTGCTTCTCATATTTAGATTGATTGTTTACCCTGTTAAATCACAATATGACAGAAATGACAAAACATTGCATGAAGAAAAATATCTAAGGTTTGTATTGTTTTTATTTTTATGTATTCCAAGAGGAGATATTGGTATGCGATAGAGGCAACAACCAATCACAGTCAGACTTTGGTGAATAAATAAGCTGTTAATTACAGTTCTAGACACAGGCATTTGAAATCAAAATTTTTTTCCTTGAGCCTCCTGGAAAAATGATGCAAAATAGGTTTGACTCATTCTGATCAGCTGTGTCTTTGAAATCATCATCATACATTAAATGGTCAGTTTTAGTAACCATGTGTCTGCACTTTCACCAGTTCAATGAAAATTAATACTTTAATATGATCTGACACAATTTTCCCTTGTTTTATGCAATAAAAAGGAATTTTCAAGACAGAACAATATAAATCATGGCCGAATCCGGGGTGCAGTGTTGGGCTGCGCCCCCCCAGATTTTTGCCGCGCCCCCCAGCTCTTCCTGACTTACTGACATATACTTCAGCCCATTGACTGGGTGCTTCAGCCAAAATCTAAAGATTGTTTAATCATTTGACAGCATTTTTCAAATGGATTCCCTTGATGTTTCTGATTGGCTGGTTGAATATCGGCAACATAGTCTAAAGCTCCACTTCCACAGTCACAGTCACTGACAAAGCTGATATCAACCCGACATTTCTTATGACTCTCATCTCCTATGGAGTAATTATCAGCTGTGTCGGACAGCAATCTCATCAAGTTTTGATTGTACAATTAGTTTCTATGAATAAACACTAATATACCAAACCTTACTTTCTGTTAAAATCTTTATTTTTACTCTTTTCATATTTCATCATAAACACAGTCTTTCAGTAAAACATAAATAGGTAAGCCAGTGGGTTTCCTGTTAGCTTGATTACCCACAACCACTTTTTTATTTGTGTACAAATTTGTTCATGTCATGGTTATGGTTTTGTGTTCATGTTTATGTTCATGTTTGTTGTTCATGATTTTATCTTTTAATTATTCTTTTTTGTTATTGTATTTCTCAGGTTTTAGTTCAGTCCATTCTCAGTTCCATTGCACTTGTCTCCCCTTTCTTGTGATCTAGTTGGTTCAGTCCGTCTTCCCGGTCTGTGTGTTCACTTACTTCGGGTGATTTAAATGTATTCTGGTGTTTAACGTATTCCTTCGATTCTCGTTTACTTCCTTTGCCTTACTGTTCTGATTACAAACAAAACTAACATTTGTATCTTGTATCATAGTCTACTAACACAACTAATCCATGTATATAGATTACTAACTTACTAACGAGCACTCTAGTTAAATCTGTAAAGTTGCACCGCTACTAATTAATACTAATTCCCTCTCAGCAATCACCCTGTTCTAGTCTCCGCCTCTTGCTCAGCTTTACCTGTCTCCCCCTGCGTTTCTGCAAGATCTCTCGCATGTGCTTAATTACTTTCCTGCACTCGTTATCTGTGCACTTAGAACTCCTTGACCGGAGCTGTTTAAATGTCATAGGCTGTCTGTGTGATTCCCGTCCGTGTCTTGGCGCTCGCCAATTTTTGTGGTTAGGGTTTGCCTCATGTGATTCTCCCGTTGTAATTAGTCTGATCTGGCTCACCTGTTCCCTGCGTAGCATGTGACTTTCCTCCCGTTTATTTAGGAGTCCTCACTGCAGTTCTGGCTTTGCCAGAACGTTGATCAATATTTCTTTGTGCAGAGCGCCGTGTATGCCATTGAGTATTGATTTTCTTCTACTGGTTTGTCCGACTACGATTCTTGCCATTGCCCTTCTTGTATTGTTTTGTCTTTTTGGATTTTGACCCATTTTTGTATGACCACGATTTCTGTGTTTGGATGCCCTGTGAATGACCCTTGGCTTTGTTCATCGACTACGACTTTTTGCCTACCGTTTATGTACCTTTGCTCATCTGTCTTCCTGGTTCTGAACCCCTGCCTGTCTAGTCGACACTGTTTTTGGGTTTCGTATTTTGGCTTGGCAATTCTTGTGGTTTTTGGCTTTGACTCGGACCTCATTAAAGGCATACTTTTTTTTTTTTTTTTTGGATTTCCATCTCTTGCATGTGGTTCCTGAACGCTACGTCACAGTTCAAAGGAAATACAAATCATGCGTCAATTTATAATCACTAAAGCATCTACTAGCTCAGACATGTGTCTAGTGCAAGACCTACTCAAGAGCAGGCAGAGCATGCTGGCGTTTGATTTTCTTTCTCCTGGTCCGGAGATAATGCTACTGTGGCTGAAACAGTTACCCGGGATTTACACAAGATGCATGTTCGGTGCATGCATTGCCATCTGTCAGTTTACACACCACAGAGCTAAAAAACACTATAGTGGTCAACGTCATTGGCTGAACCAACCACAAAACTTGAGGCGCATCCGCCATCTTGTGTAAGGAATTGGCAGGGGAATTGCGCAATCAAATGCTGTACATGTGCATATGCGACTTGATAAAATGATATGAAAAACAATGAATTTCTTACACAGTTAAAGTATTATGTATGATAAGTGATAAATCTTTTAATTGTATCAGCATCAAGTTCACTTTTGGGTCTATTTTTCACATGTGCTCATATACAAACTTCACCTGGGTTAATATACCCTTAGAATTTTACTTCATGTAAAAAATCAACATAATCTCTGTATTCCACCTCCAAACTACCTTGGTCGAAGGTTTCTCACAGTTCCATACGGGACGCTATCCTTTGGTAAGATGGCGGACGCGAATCTCGCCAAAACAGGTCTTGTGTCCACTCTAGTGTTTTCTTTAGCTCTGTGTTTTACACTACCTGGGTCTTTGATGAGTAACAGTGCCGGAACGGCTACAGTAGACCAATGAGCGAGCCTGATGAGATCACTTGATAATTATAAAATCACGCGTGCGATCGCCCGAGATAAATGGTACATGTTGTACTGAGTGCGACTACAAACAGGCAACAGCCTTTGTTCTTTACCAAAAGGGTTGAAGAACGGTTGACTTGCTTCGATTTGTTTATTTTTCGAGATTTTGTACTTCTACAATGGTAAAATAGTAGCCTATTTATTAATAAATGTTCTTAATTTCCTGTTTGTATTGGGTTTGTCCTGTGTTTGGAAAGTGTTCTGTCGATAAAGTTTAGCCTGTATATTTTCTTACTTCGGTTGCTGTCCTAGCCCACAATACGCACTGGTGCCAACACGAATTTTGAAAATTAACCGTATGTTTTAAATGTTATGTCTGTCTACTGATCGATCTGCTGTGCTGAAGTGCTGCGTTTCTGCTGCGGCATCGGGCAAAAATAGAAGTCTTGCATATCTGCTGTGTACTGCTGCTGTTTGTCGGAGCTGGGACGGACGAGCAATGCAGCGCAGTGGATCTGGTGTAAATACACACATTGACTAAAGTGAAAGCTATCAGCTGTGCTACCGTGGCGGAGCGCAAACGGACCAAACATGCATCTGGTGTAAATTGGGGTTTAGCGAGCAAAGCATGGTCTTAATGACAGCTTAATGGTCTTGATGCAGCCAGTGCTTAAAGGTAACCAATTTGTTCCTTATCCTCAACTTTTTTTTGCATAATTTGCCAGGCTGTGCCAATAAAAAGATTTGTGTCTAAGTTTTAATGTCGTCCTCGACCCCTAACAAGAATAAATTCCAAAGGAAAGCAATCACTGGACTGTTATGGTCAGCCATTGTGGCTGCTGGACTGCGGCCATTTCGACGTGCCTACTACTTAATATGCATAAACGATTTGCATGAAAAGTCACGTCAGATCAGTCATCAGATTTGACTGCCAGTAAATAAATTACATTCATACATTAGAAATTCATTACTGTAAATATGTCTAGTTGTATCTCCCCGACGACGATAGTTGGGAGATACCATGGTTTAGTTCCGGAGCCACCGCCGCTGCAGAGATTTTCTGGTCCAGGCTCTGGGGCTTCAAAGTTTATAGGATTTTTGCATAGTCAACAATGTTTATTTGGCAATGCTCAAGATCAATTCTCGGCAATTTCCGACATCCAGTATGGCTGCCGGCGGCCATTTTGTCAAAATTTTTTTTTGCAGATTTTGTGTTTTCTGCTCATTTTGAGCCATATTTACATATATATACATGTACAGGAATGCATATTAATGTCATAGCAAGAGTAAAAACAGTAACATTGCGGCTGTAAAAATTTGCAAGTGATCTCTCATGGGGATTGGGGAGATACATGACTCGGTCCCTGTGGTGACCGAGTTATCTAGTTAGAAATATGGGACAATTTCAAGTACATTAACGATCTGAAAGTGCTAGGAAACGGAGAAATCGGGCATTTTGCACCAGGCATCAAGTTTACTTACTTATCCAGAAAAAGTCTGGCCACATCTTCATCGGAAATATCACCAAACCTGGCTTTAAAAGTTTGCCAGCGATCACTTTGGCCTTTTAGATTTATCCTGGCCTTCAACCGATCCTCTTCCTGGCCTTTTTTAGCACTTTTTTACGGGCCGAATCAGTCAGATATTTCTTTGGCCGTGGCATTTTGATGTCGGCCAACTGCTCTTCATTTCTCTGTCCACCGCGCACATCCGCTTTCGCGTGACATCATTTTTGCATACTCATGAATACTAATGAGGTATTTCAAATGGTCGCGGGGAGTTTTTGCGGGTCGCAAAAACTATTTTCACATTCAGTATTCGGGGATTGCAAGCGTTCTCAGAGAAAACATTTATTTATTCCCATTTGTTTTGGTCATATCAATTAAATTATATCAATAAAAAGAACAGATTGGTTACCTTTAAGCAAGCAAAACATTACAATTAACTTTCAAGACATCACACAAAGTACCAAGAAAAAAAATGCTCCATCCTCATTGAAAGTAGAGTTTATATGTGATTGACATATCTGGTCAATCACAGGATAGCCAAGCCCTAAAGCTTACTTTGCTTTATCCTCTATTTTACTCGAAATGGGACCATTATTTACAAAAAAAAATAACAAAAAGCTGTATTGAACCAGTCTTAAATCTATTTATTGAGACCATAAAATAATGAGGAAAATGCTTGCTGAGGAAAACAAGAGCCATCAGGAGATGGCATATCCCCCCAGCTCCACATATTGAAAAATGAATATGCCACCTCCTCTGGAAACAAACCATACCCCCCCAAAATTCTAAGTTGAAAATGTTTCCAAGGAAACCAGAAAAAATACAAAATTCATCAACTTCGGATTAGCAAAAGGCACCACTTTAGGTCATGATTAATGTGCACACCAAGTTTTGTGAAAAAATATTGAACGGTTTTGAGTTATGCTCCGGAAACAGAATGTTCACTGACAGACGGACGGACGGACAGACAATGCACCTATGACTATATCCCCCCATATTATATGCCAGGGGGATAAAAATTAAATGAGAAGTCAGTCCGTTTTCTCAAGGACTTGTATGCAATTTGACTTCTTTTTGCTGCCGCTGAAGTCGGCCCCTGCTGGTCATGAGAAAGAATGCAAGTTCAAGGCACTTCGGCCTTGGCCTGACTTTCAGACCATAGGGCTGCTTTAATCTTTATATACAATCACTGGGTCTATCCCACCAACAATGAAGCGGGTACTACACTGTGAGGAAACCCAGTACCTGGTACCAAAACTGAGTGGAGCCAGCACCAAGGTGTGGAAAAGTGCCATTTGTCACACTGACATAGTCCCTCCATTTCCCTCACCCTTTCTGCAGTGAATCTCCGTTTATGGCCCACAGAAGTATTTTTGTGATTTCCTGTAATTGATTTTTTTTCTTTGAGGTAGTACGCCTAAATGAATTTTAAGTTTGGAAAAAAGAATTTAAAGGACAACTTGTTATTTTCACTTTAAATGTATGAGTATATTTCTAGGCTAATTGTGTTCTCGACATATGGTCTTAATCACAAATATATGCAAAAATAACAATGAAGACAGCATAGAAATAGGCAAAATAATCCAACAAATCACTAGTTAATCACTGGGAGCATACGTCACCATAAAAAAAAAATAGGACCAAGGGTCCTGTAGCTTACTGGCAAGCAGTCTTACAGCGATGATACAAGTTATGAAAATTTCGTGTGAAGTTTGACATTTGAATCAATGAAAATCAATGTCAAGGTCACTAAATAAAAGTTCACATGCATTTATAAGACCTTCTGTAATACAGTCCTAAGCTCTGAAGCAGTTTTGGTGATACAAGTCATTAAAATATGCCAATATGTACTCAATATGTCAATTGTGAACTTTAAAGGTCACAGAATGTCAAGTTGTGGTCAGCAAATGGACTTCATATATTACTTTCTAAATGTCTCTATACAAACCTTGGCTCAATCTGTGACCATTTTGGTGATACAAGTCATTGTAATTTCATTGTCGAGTTTGACCCTCAAAGGTCACTGACAGTCAAGTTGAATGTCACCAAATGAAAGTTCATATGCGACTTCCTAGATGTTAGTAACACAAACTTAGGCTCCATCTGTGACCGTTTTAGTGATACAAGTCATTGAATTTTCATTAGGTCACATTTGACCTTTGAAGGTCAATACAAAGGTCACCAAATGAAAGTTCATATATGACTTCCTATATGTCTGTAATACAAACCTAGACTCCATCTGTGACCGTTTTGGCAAGACAAGTCATTGTAATTGTATTATGTCAAGTTTGACCTTCAAATGTCATCAACAGTCAAGCTGAATGTCACCAAGTGAAAGTTCATATGTGACTTCCTATGTCAGTAACACAAACCTAGGCTCCATCTGTGACCTTTTCTGTGATAGAAGTCATTGAATTTTCTCTATGTCAAGTTAGACCTTCGAAGGTCAATATGAAGGTCACCAATTGAAAGTTCATACATGACTTCCTATACTTCTCCAATACAAAACTACACTAAATCTGTAACGATTTTGCTGATATAAGTCATTGAAATTTCACTGTATAGTTTGGCCGCTCAAAGTCACCGAAGGTCAAGTTCAAGGTCACCCAATGAAACTTCATTCATGACTTCCTATTTGGCCACAATACAAACTAAGCTCTATCTGTAATAGTGTTGGTGATAAAAGTAATTGAAATTTCACTATGAGAAGTTTGACCTTCGAAGGTCGCCAAAGGTCAAGTTCAAGGCCACCAAACGAAAGTTCATGTATGACTTCCGATACATCTCCAATACAAACCGAAACTATCTGTAACCACTTTGCTGATATAAGTCATTGAAATTTCACTGTGAAGTTTGGGCATTCAAGATCACTGAAGGTCAAGTTCAAGGCCACCAAATGAAAGCTCATGCATGACTTCCTGTAAGTGTTCAATGCACATATGTTTCCAATCTTCAATATTTTCAAGCCTAGAAACCTTTGAAAATTGTAACATTTTGCTTGATCTCAAGTTTGACCTTTCAAGGTCATCTGAGGTCAAATTTAACACAGCCAAAATATAGGTCATATATTACTTCCTATATGTCAGTAATACAAACTTAATCTCTATCTGCAACCATTTAGCTTCCACAGGCAATTTGGCCCATTCTCCATAAGACCCAATGTTAAAGTACAGCGCCCCCACTAGACCCAGTTCCATCGATTGAATCAAAATGGCCCTCACACTGTACATAAAGTGTATCAAGGTGAGTTGATTGCCAGATTTAGAAAAAAGATACCAGTTTTGAGAAATAATTTTTTGAAATTTCAAGTCATATCTTTTAACATTGTTAATATATTCCCTGACCTCGAGTTTGACCTTTCAAAGTCATCTGAGGTCAACTTTAACAAAGCCAATATAGGTCATATATGACTTCCTATATGTCGATAATACAAACTTAATTTCTATCTGCAACCATTTGGCCTCCACAGGCCATCTTGTGTATTCATAAAGTACAGTGCCCCCAATAGACCCACTTCTGTCGATTCAATCAAAATGGCGCTCGCACTGTACATTGATGGTACCAAGGTAAGATGATTGCCTGATTTAGAAAAAAAAATTGTCATGCAGTTTTTGAGAAATAATTTTTTTTTAATTTCTCAGTCCTATCTTTAACATTGGAGCCAAATTTTCAAAGGCCCATAAAACGGACAAAAATGATTCAATCAAAAATCAGAGAAACATGTCTGGAGATATGGTCTAGTAGTATGTTATTGAAAATTTTACGAAAAATTCATCAGGCAAAAAAAAGATAAAAAAATGTTCGGACGACGGATGACGGACGCAGGACGCCACACCACGACAACAGCTTATCAGCCCATAGGGCCGGTAAGCTAAAAATGTCAAATATAGCCGCAAGCGGCGATGAGCGGGTTCCGTACCCGGCACTGGTTGCCAAATGTGGCAAATTCCCGCCCATGCTGACGAATGCGGCAAAGTCCCGGAAAGCAAGGTCCCACGGTGCAATTTTCGCCAGAGTCAGGCACTCAGGGTCAGCGTAAAAAGATTTTACCCAGCGAGCAACTGTAGTACGCCTATTCGTCTGTCCGCCTTGGCACGCAACAACGGTGTCCCCGCCCTGCTTCTCTTGTCTACCCAGTTGCCTGGGAAAATGGCGCCATTGCGATTTCCACACAGTTAGCTGTGTGACCTGGTTCTGGACTTCTGTCACTGAAAAGGTCACAAATGGAGCATAGGTTTGTGTAACTGACATAGGAAGTCACATATGAACTTTCATTTGGTGACATTCAGCTTGACTGTTGATGACATTTGAAGGTCAAACTCGACATAATACAATTATAATAACTTGTCTTGCCAAAATGGTCACAGATGGAGTTTAGGTTTGGATTAGAGACATATAGGAAGTCATATATGAACTCTCATTTGGTGACCTTCGTATTGACCTTCAAAGGTCAAATGTGACCTAGTGAAAATTCTTTGACTTGTATCACTAAAATGGTCACAGATGGAGCCTAGGTTTGTGTTACTGACTTCTAGGAAGTCACATATGAACTTTCATTTTTGAACTTTTTCAAGCGTAAAAAGATTTTACCCAGCGAGCAACCATAGTACACCTGTTTGTCTGTCCACCTTGGCGCACAACAACGGTGTCCCCGCCCTGCTTCTCTTGTCTACCCAGTTGCCTGGGAAAATGGCACGATTGCGATTTTCACACAGTTAGCTGTGTCTCCTGGGCCCAGTGCCCATTTGAGAGCATCTGCATAGATTTGAGGGTGGCTTGGTGCAGTGTGGTCTTCTATGCAGATTATAGATAGTTAACATGGGCAGTTTTGTCTGTGTGCGTTACTGCGTGCCTCTTTGTGTATGTGTCCATGTGTGTGGTGCGTGCTCAAGTGCTTTTGAGTGTCTGTGTGTGAATGTGAGACAGCAAAGTTGGTTTGATTTGGGGGGGCATAGTTTCAGGATAGTGCCTATCACACAAACACGTCACTCAGCAAGCTTTAAGGAGAGTAAGTGTAAGTGTTTGTGTGTGTGTGTGTGTGTGTTGTTCTGTTTGTGTTGTATGTGTAAAGTGAATGTGTGCCTGTTTGTGTATGTTTCTTAAGTATTAGTATTAATAGTATTAGTAATATTAGTAGTAGTAGTAGCAGCAGTAGAAGCAGTAGTAGTAGTAGTAGTAGTAGTAGTAGTGATAAATGCTTTTACAGCGCCCCCTGTGGTCAAATAGCCAAATAGTAGACATATGTGTTTATAAAACGCTGTTTTTTAATGAGAAAAAAATTCATTACTCAGCCCTCGTCCAACCTAAAAACCTCAAATTTGGTACATATCTTTCAAACGCAAGAACCTATCATAATCAATTGCTCAATCCGAAACTTTCCCGGCCAACTTGCAAATATAGACATTTGTAAAAATTTTTTTATTTTTCTCGCTGATTTTTAAGCCACACCCACCAATCTTTAGGAAATACATTCCAGTAGTGTCCTACATCACCATGTCAAATTTCAGATCATTAGCCCACGCGGATCCTGAAATATTGCCATATGGCATTTATAGCGCCCCCTTTTGGTGTAAGTCCACAAAATTTGGCATGGCTCCAGCAAAGCAATTAAGTATCATGAATCTCAAGTTTCATGAAGTTCGGATCATGGTATTCAATAATACAGGCATAAGAGTAGCTATTAGCCCCGCACAGCAAAATTCATCGGACTGCTATGTCTGAACGAAAAATCCCTGACATGTCAGGGGTGTAGATTTTATTAAATCCACGTTTATTGTCGATGATTTCTGCCAAATTTCATGACAATCAGACAAACGGTGTAGAATACATTAACTTTTAAAGGTTTTTCAGTTTTTTCAAAATGGTGGAAAATTTTAACGGCAGAAATGGGCGTGGCTATGCCCATTAGATGCAGGAGACTCCAAGAAATCAGCAGCAAAACAAATTTGTCAAAAAGACTAAACGATGTCTGAGATGTAAGTTCAAATGCAAATGCATTTGTTACAGCGCCACCTGGAGGTGTACTGGTGAGATTTTTGTCCTTGGTGACCGTCTTCAGCCAATGTAATAGTGTGCCAAGTTACAAGTGACAAACCCTGGTAGTTTTTGCTGCCCACACGGAATGAGGTCAGAATGTCAGAAATGAGAAAAAAATTCATTACTCAGCGTCCCTCCATCCAAAAAACCTCAAATTTGGTTCATATCTTCCAAATGCAAGGACCTATCATAATCAATTGCTCAATCCAAAACTTTCCCGGCCAACTTTGAAATATAGACATTTGTACACTTTTTTTGATTTTTCTTGCTGATTATTTAAGCCACGCCCACCAATCTTTAGGACATATATTCCAGTAGTGTCCTACATCAACTTGTCAAATTTCAGATCATTAGCCCAAGCGGATCCTGAAATATTACCATATGGCAATTAAAAGTTTTTTTTGGTGTAACTCCACAAAATTTGGCGTGGCTCCAGCAAAGCAACTAAGTGTCATGACCCTTAAGTTCTATGAAGTTTGGATCATGATATCCAATAATACAGGCATAAAAGTAACTATGTGCCCCGGCCAGCAACATTCATCTGACCGCTACGTCTGAACGAGAAATTTGTGGTATGTCTGGGATAGATTTATTCAATTTGCCTCCTTTGACGATGATTTTCGCCAAATTTCATGACAATCGGACAAACGGTCTAGAACGCATTAACTTTTAAAGGTTTTTCAGTTTTTTCAAAATGGCGGAAAAACTTTAATGGCAGAAATGGGCAGGGTTATGCCCATTAGATGCAAGAAACTCCAAGGAATCAGAGGAAAAAAAAGAATTTTTCAAAAAGACCATACTGTGTCCGAGATCTGAGTGCAAACGCAAACGCATTCATTATAGCGCCACCTAGAGGTGTTCTGATGGGATTTTTGTCGTTAGAGATCGATTGGTCTTCAGCCAATGTTATAGTGTGCCAAGTTACAAGTGACAACCCTTGTAGTTTTTGCTGCCCACATGGAATTAGGTCAAAACGGCGGAAACAAGAATAATAATAATAAAAATAATAAGAATGATCCGAGCAAGAGCAATAGGTTTCCTCCAGCTCCGCTGTACGGAACCCTAATAATCCAAGCAAAAGCAATAGGTTTCCTACAGCTCCGCTATACGGAACCCCAAATATAGCTGCAAGCGGCGATGAGCAGGTTCGTACCTGGCCTGGTACATGAACGTGGCATAAGCGTGGCAAAGTCTCGAAAGCAAGGTCCCACGGTGCAATTTTCGCCAAACTCACGCACTTAGGGTCAGCGTAAAAAGATTTTACCCAGTGAGCAACCGTAGTACGCCCGTTCGTCTGTCCGCCTTGGTGCGCAACAACGGTATCCCCGCCCTGCTTCTCTTGTCTACCCAGTTGCCTGGGAATATGGCACGATTGCGATTTCCACACAGTTAGCTGTGTCTCCTGGGCCCAGTGCCCATTTGAGAGCATCTGCATAGATTTGAGGGTGGCTTGGTGCAGTGTGGTCTTCTGTGCAGATTATAGATAGTCTAGATGGGCAGGTTTGTCTGCGTGCGTTATTGTGTGCCTCTTTGTGTATGTGTCCATTTGTATGGTGCGTGCTCAAGTCCTTGTGAGTGTCTGTGTGTGCATGTGAGACAGCAAAGTTGGTTTGATGGGGGGGGTAGTTTCAGGATAGTGCCCATCACACAAACATGCTCATCACTCAGCAAGCTTTAAGGAGAGTAAGTGTAAGTGTTTTTTTGTGTGTGTGTTCTGTTTGTGTTTGTGTGTGTAATTGAATATGTGCTTGTTTGTGTATGTTTCTTAAGTATTAGTATTAATAGTACTAGAAATATTAGTAGTATAGAAGTAGCAGTAGAAGTAGTAGTAGTAGTAGTAGTAGTAGTAGTAGTAGCAGCAGCAGTAATAGTAGTATTAGTAGCAGTAGTAGTAGTAATACTAGTAGTAGTAGTGATAAATGCTTTTACAGCGCCCCCTGTGGCCAAACAGCCAAATAGTAAACATATGCGTTTAAAAAATGGTGAAAAAATTCATTACTCAGCCCGTCCATCCGAAAAACCTCAAATTTGGAACATATCTTCCAAATGCAAGAACCTATCATAATCAATTGCTCAATCCTAAACTTTCCCGGCCAACTTGGAAATATAGACATTTGTACACTTTTTTTGATTTTTCTTGCTGATTATTTAAGCCACGCCCACCAATCTTTAGGACATATATTCCAGTAGTGTTCTACATCAACTTGTCAAATTTCAGGTCATTAGCTCAAGCGGATCCTGAAATATTACCATATGGCAATTATAGCGCCCCCTTTTGGTGTAACTCCACAAAATTTGGCGTGGCTCCAGCAAAGCAACTAAGTGTCATGACCCTTAAGTTCTACGAAGTTTGGATCATGATATCCAATAATACAGGCATAAAAGTAACTATGTGCCCCGGCCAGCAACATTCATCTGACCGCTACGTCTGAACGAGAAATTTGTGGTATGTCTGGGATAGATTTATTCAATTGGCCTCCTTTGACAATGATTTTTGCCAAATTTCATGACAATCGGACAAACTGTGTAGAACGCATTAACTTTTAAAGGTTTTTCAGTTTTTTCAAAATGGCGGAAAACTTTAATGGCGGAAATGGGGGCGCTAAGCCTTTTAAATGCAGGAGACTCCAAGGAATCAGACCAGTGAAGAATTTCTCAAAAAGACCATATGCATGTCTGTGTACATACAATGGTGATACTCCTTTTACATTAGTTGTTTTTTGGCATTTATTTTTTTAATTTTTGGACTGATCATTTTTTATAACTTGCTGTACATTTCTGACTGGGCTGTACCTGTACTTAGTAATAACACGTATTGTGTGTTTGTAATGCTCACAATCACCACCCATTTACAACCAATAGAGTTTTATGCCTAAGGGATTACAAATTTTATGTATAACTGTGCATGCACTTCAAATATTTCAAACAGCAGAACTTGTCCTATATGTCTGGGAATACAGAATATTAGGTCGGTAGAACATTAGCTTTTTAAAACGCCACCTTTAGTCAGAAAGCTATCTACCCAGCATAGTACCACACCAAACTCTTCATTTTCTCAAAAAACTAGCTGTGTGCATCACAATTAAAAAAATTTCTTTGGTACATTGCTAGGGATAGCCAGTACTTGTATCCAGCATACAGCACCCCTGGGGGTGAAATTTTCTGACTTTTGATGGTGAATATCAACTACACTGAAAATACTACCAATGAGATTTTACTAATGCTGTAATGTTCCCCAAAGGGACTGTGTATCCAGAGAATTTCAGATCTCTACCTTGCTGGGTAAACAAAATAATGCCACCTAAACACAGGCAATCTGCTATGAAATGGTCCGTTTTGAGTTTTCCTCCAACTTTGGCGCTGTCTAGCTTGAAAGTGTAGATACTTCCAAAGAAATGCTTGGTATTCCTGAAAATAGAGTTCCAAAAGCACAACAAATGGCATTTACCACCAAAGTACATATCTGGGTTACTGAGAAAATATACTGCAAACATGCACCAAAATCAATTTCAACCATTCTTCCGGCCGTCCATTGCTCTAACCCAGCAAGATACCAAGGTATTATTCACTGAAAATGATAGTCTTGTTGTGAGTAAACACATGATAAATGATTCTAGATTGGTATATATCTGGGGTATTATTTTATTCCCATTCCCATTTTCAATTTTTACTGTTATTTCTCAAATAATTCTGGCTCAATAACTTAGTTACCCAGTTTGGCGCTGATGTGGTGCTGATGTCTTTCCAGGCTTGAAGTATCTAAGGTCATGATAAAAGTATTACATATTTGGTACTGTGTATCCTTAAGTCATGATCGTTGATGTAAAATGTAGTGTTGACAGCAAAACCAAACCACTTTAATGAGTTCCAAGTGGTGTTACCGGCAGGCAAAGTAAGATACGGACCTAAAAATTTGTCTTTTTCCGTGAGACACCCGTATCTACCTATGTGCCAAGTTTCATTCAATTCCAGGGGGGTCAACTGCGCACCAAATGTCAATCTCTCGTGGAATGGCTCTGAATAGCCTTAAATAATAAACAAATCATGTAATATTGGCCTCAACTCTCATATTTTGGCATAATTTAACAAAATTTGAGTTATTGCAAGCTTCGCGCTGTAGGCTTACTGGCGCATATGTCAAAACACTGTTAGTTCGACCAACGGTCGTTCAAACTAATAAGGTTCTAACTACTGTGGTAAGAACAAGGTACTTCAGTTCAGATCAACTGTATAAAAAGATGGACAAAGCAACCATGACGTCACCCATTGGCTTCAGCATACCATTTAGGAAGCCTTGATTTTGTCATTTTTAAACCGGATGTGATTCCAATTGGACGAGAGCGTGAATTGAAGCTCCAGGGAGGAGGGACGGGTGGATCTACGGATGGATCTGACCGTATCTGATGAAGACCCGAGAATAGACACACCCCATAAAGCATCTCTGGCTTTATCCTTTATTCTAGTTCATTTTGGACCATAATATACAAAAATTAACATCATGATATATCGAGGGAGACTTTAAACTTGGGATAGATACCATTAAATAATGTGGGAAATCATTATTGAAATAATAAATCAGGTGGGAAAGTAGGATCATTTTATCATAGACTTCTATAGCATTGAACTTCTTTCTGCAACCGCCGACGTCGCCATCTGCCGGCCATTAAATAGAATGGAATTTTCAGAGATTTCGGCATGGGCTTCACTTTTCAGACCCGGGTGCTGCGTCCATCTTTTTACACAGTCTATGGTTCAGATGTTAGTTTAACGATGCATCGTTTCATGATAATACAAATCTAACTTCCGTCGTTGTTTGGGAAACACATCCATGAATGGTCATTTCATCCTCGGTGCAGACGGTATCCATTTTTTCAGAAATTCCTTCAAATTCCTTGAATTATTTAATTACGTTGTGAAAGGTAGAGAGTGAAATACCAAAATCCAATCTTTCTTAAAACCTTTTAATGATTTTCTCGCGTAGCCTATTTGTGAGCAAATTCGCGTTCTTTACCCATCTTTGCTCCTGAAGAACAAGGCCTTTCCAGGCCTTTCCGAGGCCTTTTTTGGCAGAGAGAGAGAGAGAGAGAGAGAGAGAGAACATCGATTTCAAATCTTCAAGGAAGGCAACTTCCTCGTTTCTATTGTGTATAACTGGGAAAGAAGGAATGATACACATTTGATCCCGTTCAGAAATTAGCTTTTTTTAATGTAAAAGACAAAATGGGTACCTTGATTTTATAGGATCATTCCCTCATCCGGCAGTGTAGCTGAACTGATGATTAATCGGTAAGCAGGCAATTCATCCACTGTTCGGCATCCCAAACATTAGTTTAAGTGTGAACAATAAAATATAGCTCCAAAAACATAAGCTTCCCGCGGGACTTATTCCCTCATTTTCTCAGGAATATAACGGACATATTCAAGATCGTATAGCTTCCGCGTGAATCTTTGCAATCATCAGCTCGGACAAGCTTCTCATGGAATCCCCTTAACCCTCTACTTGAGGTGCCCAATAATTTGCGTTGTTTTGGCTTAACAGAGCGAGGGTTGCTGCAGAGGCTGTGTGGAATGATATCAACAGCATAGCACTGGTTTTGGGGGTGTTGAGTATCAGTTACAGGCAAATTTCCGGAGGCGCCAGAGGGTATCTGAGACCTTTTTGTAGTCTAATGTCCCACCAGGCCAGGGAGCAAACCGTGTTGAAAGTTGGGGATCCCATGAAATGCAGCCCAAAAAAGGTTTCTAAAGTAAACGGGCAAAATGGCCAACGAGCTACCGGTATTTCACTAATTTCACCTTCGCGAGTCATATTCGGCTGATTTTTAGAGCTGGCTGACGTTACATTAAAACATACTGTCTGTCATGTAACAGGTAGGCCTATTCAGTGGAATTCTATGACCACGAACAAGTATGGTATATTTGCATGTTGCTTTACATCGTAGACCGGCCAGAGACCGGCCAACTGACCGCATATAAAAAAACCTAAATATGTTTGGATGAGAAACGCGAGAAAAACCCGTCGATAGAAACAATGCATAAATTACTGGGGCGATTTGATAGGCTAACAATATTTGGAAAAGCCTATAGTTTAAATATAAAATACTACCGCGAATAGGCAACTATAATGCCACATTCGCGGTATCATAGGTAGGCCTATAATAATAACAACAAAAACAACAACAACAATAATAATAATAGACATTGCCATCAATATTCCCCGCCACCACAAAATTTCAGTCATCTAGAAGATACAGCATTTTCTGAAAAAACTTGTCCCTTCTTATCCAGACGAACGGTCCGTAAGACGGAGGAGCTCCAATGCAATATTCCCCGCTTCACGTCGTACCATTTGGGTGATATTATTCCACCATGACTGAAGTCTTATGAACGGGAACTGTGAGCAAGACGTCAGGTGTTTTCATTTGTTATGCAGTGATGGAAATAGCTTGTAGTTTAACTTTTTGAGTCAATAAACATTTTAGCATTTAGGTTCCTTCATCGAAATGTAAAAAAAAAATAAATATATTCGGCCAATATCATTTTTGTGACATTTCCACAGTTGCTCTATGCATTAACAAATTGTAATAAAGCTGCAAGCAGCGTTGAAGATGCCCTCTCATCCATGTGCACTATGGAGGTGGTGGCGAGATCCTGACGGGTGCAGGTGAGCATTCGACCATCAGACGGTGCAAGACTATGTAAAATGTTATTTCCTGAGTGGAGTGCAAACACTTCTACTCAACCATGACTCCGTGCTTGGGGTCTCTCTGAAGCACATTGTCCATGTGCAAGCTCAGGCTGGCATGCTGAAATCTTGTGAATGGGACACTCATTAAGCATATGTTTGGACCAATTTTCACAATATATTTTTCAAGAAGAGCAGCTTCCTCTCTCATGACGGAACATGGATATTCGCCATGCGCTATGGACACACCATAAAACACAGCCAAAAAGGTTCTGCAATTTAACATTATCTAGGCCTTAAGATGTCACCCAGAAAATGTGAAAGTTGGTCTTACTGAATCTCTTGGAGGAGTTCATACAAGTACACTGCATGGAAATGGCAAAAAAGGTTGCAAATTTTATTTAAAATGGCGCATTTCCTGTTGGATATAGGTAATGGCACAGAGAGACTTTTTTTTTTTTTTTTTTTTTTTTTACATCTTGGCATGTTCCATGTGCTCATCCAATTTCATAGACCTTGGTGAAACGGGCTGTGAGGGCTGCCCCATTGAAATTTTCTTGGGGGCGCCGTGGAGCCATTTTGCAACATTAGTGCACCAGAGCTATACTGCCATAACCGTTCTGCAAAGGTTGATTTGTCTGCAAAATATTGTGAGTTTTTGAGCATATTTTGGCCCCCAAAAACAATTAATTTGATATAATGATGGGGCATTAAAGATCAATTGTGCTACATCCAGGCCTAATTACAATGTCAAATTGAGGAACATTACACTTATAAACTATGTACAAAGTTTTTCGAGTATTTGAGCATCCTAAGGCCCTAAAATATCTGTTCGTAAAATTAGGAAAAACGGAGGAAGTGGCTCATTGCTCACTTCCTGTTTGGGAAATTTTGTTTTATTTAAAAAAAAATCCAGCATGATGAAACCAATGATTCTCGCCAAATTTCATGGATATTCAAGCATTTTTCTCCCAACATGACCTCAACTAGAGGGCACTATGGAGCCACCTAGCCACATCCAAGCTCAAATCAGCATGGCAATGTCTTCAGTACGGGACTGCTATCGAGCATTTGATGTTTCGGTCAGATCGGCCAATCAATGTATGAGTTACACCAACATCCTATTTCATGGCGAGACAGTGAAATTTGCCGCAACACCACAAACGCACTATTCAATGAATCCAAAAAAAGCTTCACAATTCAACAATGGCAAGGTCTTTAAATGTCACATGCAAAATTTTGAGTCGCTTGGATATTATCACTAGGAGGAGTTTGTTAAAATATGATGCCTGTAAATGGCAAAAAAAAAAAAAAAAAAGTTGCAACTTCAATTCAAAATGGCGGACTTCCTGTTGAGTTTAGGTCGCCAAGAGACTTTTTTAAGTTTCAGCATGGTCTACGTGTCCACCGAATTTTGCACATTTAGGAAAAACGGGCTGCGAGAGCTGCATCGTTGAAATTTTCCAGGGGGCAATATGGAGCCATTTTACTACACCCTTCTGCACAACACCCATATCAGACAACAAAATACATACTTTCTATGAGGTGTGCCAAGTTTTGTGAGTTTGCAAGCGTCCCTTGAATCTGAAAAAACCACTTCCTGTTTTATGGTGAATCATGCACTGCCATGGCAATGTTGTTTGATGAAAACTCACAATCTTCACAACAGAGTATCATCAAGGTCTGAAGGCTTTCCTGACCACATTTGAGGAAGATCTGGAAAACGTGCATCGAGCAGTACGCCAAAGTAAAAAATGTATCATTTACTGTTGCCAGTTGGACGCGCTAGGTCTGAAACTCAATGTTGGCATATGGATGTCTTCACAATGGAACTCTTAATAAGCACATGAAGTTTGGGGCAGATAGGACAAAGTACACTTGAGTTATAACAACTTCCTGTTTCAAGGCGAAAGTTGCAACTTCACTGGCCCGTCCACTCGGAACTTCTCGGCAGATTCCACAACTCTTCATCAAGCCTTGGATGTGTGACAGACAGTTGATATGTTGCTCCGCCTCTGCCTGATATTTCTCTGCCAGAAGACAGATTTACACAGTTGTCTAAATGCATGCACTACATTGCCACCTAAAAATGGTGGCAAAACTGACCTTTGCAAAATCTATGTGTGGTGACACTTCTTCTTGTCTTGACACAAAAGGCAACACGATGTTTTCACCAATTTGACATTGAACCCAGTGCTGCTGCCACTGGACGCCGCCATGTTTATCCAGAAAAAAAAAATTCTGGCTACTGGCCTCTGCAGTCACACATCCGAAGTTTGATGAGGAATGAATCGGCTGAGGTTTGCCGAGTGTGGCCCAGCTATGTCATAGCTGATCGATGAAAACTCAAAAGCTTCGCAATTGAGCATTATAAAGGTCTTGAGATGTTCCACGCCAAATTGGAAGTTACGAGGATGAAATCTCTTGGACAAGTTCATTGAAATAAGATGCATGGAAATGGGAAAAATATCACAAAAATTGCACTGTAAAATCAAAATTGCTGACTTCCTGTTGGGTTTAGGTCATAGCACCAGACACTTTTTTTTGGGTCTTGGCATGGACATACCCACCAAATTTCATGCATCTATGTGAAATGCAAAGCGAGGGCTGCTTCACTGAAATTTTCAAGGGGGAGCTATGGAGCCAGTTCGCCATGCCCATTTACAAAGCCAGGCCTGATGTGTGTGCCAATTTTCATGAGTTTTTGAACATGTTTTGGCCCTCAAAAATGTGACTCATTTTTGTAAATAATAATAAATACCACTATTACAATAGGCCAAATAAATGGTGGTGAGACCAAGGCTGTAAGATGTAACTCAGGACATGTGAGGTGAATCTCATTGAATCTCTAAGAGTTCATTTAAAGCATAAGTAAACCTATGGTGAACTTGCATCGCCAAATGAAGTACATAATCTCTGCTATCCAAAACGATAAGCAATTTTTACTTTTTTTTTGTATCGTGCAAACTGCATTTAAATGTTAAATGTATAAGACAGCACAAGAAAGCCGCCATGTTACTTTGGCTGGAAGAAGATGCTTACATCACCCGGGCTGGTAGCTCTTTTGTTTTGAAGGTAAAATGGTGAAAGGTCACATCAGTCAGGTTCGGATCGTCCGTTTCGTTAGAATTCCCAACAACCACGCAGTTGCGGCATTGTCGAGGATTAAATGTAGATTTCCAGCAAACAATCGGTTGTTATTCAAACAACTAGTATGTCTCAGAACACTCTTGATCACCACCCCAACTTTCAATACTTACGGTGGATTTACACTGGTCTAGCACGTCAACTGACGCCTACGCCTCCCATTCATTTTCTGTGGAGAGGCGAAGGTGTCCGAAGCAGTGGCGCAATGCATGATGGGAGTGGCACGTCAAATTTGGCACTTGCAGGCGGTGCGTCAAAGAAGCTGGGGTAGCCCAAGACTGCGTCCGAATAGTCTTTTTTGCTTTGGAAAGTTCCTAACTCCTAGAAAACGATCCAGAAGTATTTACGTGACAGCCATGATAAGTGTGTTCGGATTCTTTAAATGTAAAGGAAAGGTGCTACAATGCTTCCTAATTTGTCACCTTTAGCATAGGGTACACTGAACCATCCTTTTCAAAAAGAAAGGAGGAAGTGATATCCCGCAATTCCGCGATGACCGTCCATCCGACAAATCACAAAAACAAACAAACATGACGGGCAGGAGGCGGGTGATCACTGTGCCTTGTGTTAGTGCATTCGGACTCTCTTCTCTTTTTATCACATAACTGTAGTTCCCACCCAGCCAATGACATATTTTTGATATTACCTTAGGGCAGGGCTATTCAGCCGTGTCCAGAAAGGGCTGGTGTGGGTGCAGGCTTTCATTCCAACCAAGCAGTTACACACCTGACACCACTAATCAACCCCAAGAGTCTTTGCTAATGAGCTTGATTAGCAGTATCAGGTGTGTAAGTGCTTAGTTGGAATGAAAGCTTGCACCCACACCGGCCCTTGCAGGATAATGTTGAATAGCCCTGCCCTAGGATAATATCACTTTTGCAAAAATTTCATTGGCTGAGAGCGTGAAAAAAAATCGATCTGCGTTACGTCATGCTGTTAATATTTAGCCAAACTGAATACCAAGTGTAACATTGGTTAAATCGGTATGGCTCAGCGTTGTGGCAAGCTCACTAGGTGCCACTCACATAACTACTAAATTCACGTTACTTAGCTAGCTAGCTAGCGTGGTCACAATATGTTTTCATAACTATTATGTAACATTAGTTTGTTCGCTAGCGAGCTAATGTTTGCTAGCTACTCAGTTAACTGAATTTGCAAACCGTTGCTAGTTCAGCCGCGAATGTCCAATTCAGTGACTGAATTTGTGAGCAGAACGATGGACTTAGCACAGTGCTAACAATAGAGGCAAGGGCAATTACATTTGTTTTCTACAGGGTGTATCAGAAAAAATGATATTCTCGGAAAAATCATCATAAAATTAACATAGATAATAGTTCTGTAAATGTGGCGTAAACCTTGGTAGAGGGGGTCATTCTGCTTCGAATGGTACCAGTATCTTGGTTTACGCCTCATGCTCCAGTGAAACGGACACTTTGAATTTTGCAAAATTCAAGTCTTTAAGCATGTTAATTTTACGGGAATCACCTCTGCTATTGGGTTAAAATTGGATTGTCACATTAAATTAAAAAGTTTAGACAGGGTTTTACCAGTATTATTCAATTTTTTTTTTAAGGCATTTTTTGAATAATTAACCCTTTCACCCCCTAACCTCGGCACAAAATGATCTCTTTTATGAGTGGATCGTAACCAAAGGGTTAGCACATGCAATTGAAGTGGCCGTGAACAAGTGAATCAAGCTAACAAGCATCATTCAGTGGGTATGTCATTTAATTATTCCATAATCACATCATGTTGGTAAATCGAGGAGGGTCCTGACTGCTTCGATGTTGACTGGTGTACGTTGGGTCTTTTGCGTCGGCCTGACCTCCCTTTGTTGAGATTGTGGCTGGTGCAAGAGGCACAGTACTTGTTGACATTCCTGAAGACAGTGAGACGACTCGAACCCTTACATTTGGAAATTGATGTTGGAACCGCTGAAGGACAGTCACGAACACTTTTCGTTTGGAGGTATTCCGTTACCAGAAAAGACCTCTGCCTGAGCTGTGAACTGTGGTCTGACCATTTTACACCACACAGTTACAAGGCAAAAAGTGGGGCCAATGCACAGGTGCTCACCGATTTTATGTCCATGAATTAAATTGCCTGCATAACATAACGCATTTGTGAGCATTGGCTGTGTGATGAAAGGAAGAAACTGACAAGACATGATGTTATTATGGAATAATTAAATGACATACCCACTGAATGATGCTTGATAGCTTGATTCACTTGTTCACGGCCACTTCAATTGCATGTGTTAACCCTTTAGTTACAATCCACTCATAAAAGTGATAATTTTGTGCCGAGGTTAGGGGGTGAAAGGGTTAATTATTCAAAAAACGCCTTGGCATACTGGTAAAACCCTGTCTAAACTTTTTAATTTAATGTGACAAATCCAATTTAACCCTCCTATTATATGTCCTCGCAAAAGACTGAATTTTGCAAAATTCCATAAACCAAGATACTGGTATCATTGAAACAGAATAAAAGACTTGAATTTTGCAAAATTTTCAAAGACATCCATGCTCACTGGAGCATGAATATAACATTTCATAAACCAAGATACTGATATCATTCGAAGCAGAATGACCCCCTCTACCAAGGTTTACGCCTACATTTACAGAACTATTATCTATGTTAATTTTATGATGATTTTTCCGAAAGTATCATTTTTTCTGATACACCCTGTATTAAATAACACAATTCAGTTATGTGATAAACAGAATCTTATACTGTAGGTCATGTAATTAGAAACTTATGAAACTCGTTGAGTAAATTTTGGGATTAGGGCCCAGATAAGATTTTGCTGGACTTGCTCCCCGGATGGTGGTAGTAGCAGCCTCTGCCAGCTGTCTCTGCTTGATGGGATCAGAATGTGGAGAAAGTCACAATCAGCTCTTTAGTCTTGTCTGAGTTCAGCTGGAGACAGTCACCCTTACACCAGGTGACAAAGTCCTGCAGAACAGAGCTTTGGTGAAGTATGGGGGCAGAGAGAGCAGGACTGTGTCATCCGCAAATTTTACCTGATGACAGTTCGGCTGAGTGGACCTGCAGTCATCGGTGTAGAGGATGTAAAGCAGAGGCGATAGGACACAGCCCTGCGGGGAGCCAGTGGAGGTGTAGAGGATGTCAGAATAGGCGTTATTAACAAGCATCCTCTGTGACCAGTTGGTTAAAACGTCAATAATCCACAGGGTGAGCTAGTGGTCCAGATTGAAATTGCGGGTGTTACAACCCCTGCTTTTTCTCAGAAACATGATTTCATCCCCCACACTTTTTCCTGGGATAGTCATTGTAGCCCCGGACGGAGTGTCTGGGAGTACTATGGATTTGCGGTCATCGTGCGTCCGCATCCGTGTCCGCGTCCGTACAGATTTTTTGTGAACGCTCTACAGACTGCAATTCTTCTCCGATCCTTTTGATATTTCACATGCACGTTGTTAATGGTTAGAGGATGAAGTCTATCGATTTTGGTTGAGTTTCGTCATGCGGTATCTGAAATATTCCCAAAAAACCAACAAAAATTTTCCCATTGGAAAGAATGGGAGTTGGGTTCTCATTGCTAGACTGCGTGATGTCACACCCAGAGTGGGAACTGGGAGCACAGAGGCTGCAAAAAATACTTTCCATATCACTATAACTTCAACAAATTTGAATCCCTCCTCATGAAATTTCCCAAAACGAAGGAAAATTTGTTGTTGTCACAGTACTATAGTTTTTGTAGCACAGAAATACATAGTTTTGCCTCAGGGAGCAGTCAAAGGACATGAGGGACGTCTAATTTCTCCATCTTTCCCATTCAAAAATCACCCAAAAATTTTTGGGAGAACAGCAAACACACAGAGTTTTTAGATCGTTGTAATTCCAACATTTTATCACTCAGAGAAATAAAAAAGACACCCGCACACTCAGCAAAGTCTCGTGCCTTGAATGATGTGGTTACATTTGTGACAGGATGAACGTTTTTTGCGTGAGAAGCAGGTGTTTGAGGTGTGCGTGAGCAAGGATTTCTTTCACTAAGTGACTCAGCGATTCTCTGTGTGTGGGGAACCAGTCCTGCCATGGCCCTCCATGATTGGCTGATTTGATATCTAACAGCTCAGCTGAGTTTCCATGGAGATGATTTGGTTAGAATAGGGCTCGTTCGAAATGTACACTCACCCACAATGTACGGCATTATGTTGTGAATGTTCTACATTGAAAACAATATATAGACATGGGGCTCTAAATTCGTTGACCAGGCGCAGGCGCAGCGAATGGGGGGAGCACTGCGCCAACGGGGTGTATCCAGGCATATTTTGCAATTTCGTGTCCGGCACAAGTACTCCTCTGTCCCACCTCTGTCCCTCCTGCTGGCACAAGCGGCAAAGAGGGAGGAGAGAAGGCCTGAGTGGGTTTAACACAGCCGATTCAAATCTTCACCAATCAAGTGAGCTCCTCTCCTCACCTTTAAAGTGTTGGAATAAAGAAGCCTCTGTCCTGTATCTGCATGATGCGTAAATGTTACATTTTACTTTGCTGCTTCAGGCATGTTTTCTGCACTGCTTATGTCTATATTAAGCATAACGAATATTAGTTAGCTGGCTAGCTAGGGAATTCACGAATTATTACCACAAGTGCAGGTGCCCGTAGAGGGGTGAAAATTTATGCAAAAACCTGCAAAATGAAGCATGCACACCATGTCCCATAGGAGATCATGACAGCGCAGCGCATGTTTGGAACTATAGCGCTTCCCCACGAACCACGTGAGCAGTGTAGCAACGAAGTGAACGATACCCCTTTTCCAGCAGAAAGAACCTGGTGCTCGAGCTGTGCTGGTGCTAGTGCCAGTGCTTAGGAGGTTCGTAGGTTGAACTAACTAAGAACCTGTTTGCTTTCCCATCGGTGAGAAGCCTAATCAGAGTCACGCGATGATGTCACTGTACTTAAAGACCAACAGATCAGGAGAAAATAAACTTTGTTCGAGATCTGTGTGTCTCTCAGCAGCGCTGTCGTAAGCTGAGCCATAGGCAACAGTATGGACTGTGGGAAAACATGAATAGAAATGAAGAACTGAAATAATACTTGTGTTCTAAAGCAGCTTGCACACTGGAGGCGAAACAAATTTTTCGCAGGACAGATTACATTCAAAGTCAATGCAAAGACGCGAATACACGCGTGTATTTTCGTCTTTGCATTGACTTTGAATGTAATCTGTCCTGCGAAAAATTCCTTTTGCGTCCAGTTTACTATTATTGGCAATTAGGTTTTATCATTTTTAGTGGGGGAAAGGAATACAGCCTGATTGCTATAATCTCATACCGAGGTAAGATCACATATTGAAAACGAGCAATCCGAGATTTCTGATCTCCGCCAAGGGATGATGTTGATACAAATGCAAGATCTTTCTCTTTGGAAGATTTCAGGACCACCCATGTGACAAGTTTAAATGGGATTTTTGTATGTTTGAAGCATCCATTCTCCAAAGCCGTCATCAAAGTACGGAGTGATCACATGATCTACCTCTGGTGAAAATTTCATGAAGATCTGTCAAGTAGTTTCCGAGAAATGCCACAAAAATTGTAAATACAGATCCGGATCCGGAATCCAGATCCGAATCCGGATCATCAAAAATTTAAATGGAGTCGTCCCTGGTCAAGATCTACCTCTGGTGAAAATTTCATGAGGATCCGTCCAGTAGTGTCCGAGAAATGCTACTACGATCGTAAATACAGATCCGGATCAGAATCCTGATTTCGGATCATCAAAAATTTTAATGGAGTCGCCCCTGGCCCAAGATCTGCCTCTGGTGAAAATTTCATGAAGATCCGTCCAGTAGTTTCCGAGAAATCCTGTAAACAGACAGACAGAAGGACAGACAGACAAATAAATAAATAAATAAATTCTGGCATTATCTCCTTGGCGGAGATAATAAATGTGTAAATGTATCTTTTTTTGTCCATGCATTTAATCCCAAAATCTTAAGCAGCAACAGGGTGTAATAATAGGAACACGCAATCCATCGTTTCTCTTCCCAGGATGCAGGCAAAGAAAGAAATGAGCAACTGACATATTTCATTCCATCTGCATAAGTTTGAAAGATCTAAGGTAGTTTCTTTTTGAAATGCTGTAGGCTGGATGCAAGTTCTGGTTATCCCCAGCAATGTACCAAAGAATTTTTTTTTTTCTCAGACAATGAAGAGTTTGGTTTGGTACTATGCTGGGTAGATAGCTTTCTGACTAAAGGTGGCGCTCTAAATGTTCCAGCAACCTAATATTCCATTTTCCCAGACATATACCAAAGTTCTGTCTTTTGAAATATATGAAGTACATGCACAGTTATACATAATATTTGTATTCCCTTTGGTATAAACCTCGATTGGTTGTAAACTGGTGATGATTGTGAGCGTTACAAACACACAATACATGTATTATTACCAAGTACGGGTACAGCACAGTCAGAAATGCACAGCATGTTATAAAACAGTCCAAAATTTTTAAATGCCAAAAAAGAACTAATGTAAAAGTACGAATAAGTACGAATGCAGACATTCATCAACAGTATATGTACACTTGTAGAAAATAAAGTCCATATTTTGAACTCTGAAAAAGAATCTTAATCACACAACTGTGTACATGAAGACAAAATATATAATATAGAAGATAAAACTTTTATACTTTTCATGTTATCCAAAATGACGTCAACCCAGCGTGTGACTAGCTCTATCCCTCAGTCTGTTTTTGGAATTCGACTGTGGGTTGGTGGCACCTGGTGGTGCGCGCCAGGGGTGCTCCTTGGCCTTGGCCTTGGTCCTGACCAGCCATCCATGGCCTTCTTCCTTTGATCCGGGTCGATGTTACCCACAGGGCCAGTCCAGCCCTAGGCAAACCCTACTACACTAGATCCTAGGTGTCTACAGGGCTGCTTACGGGCCGTTGATGGTGAGCTTGTCTGTCACTACAAATGAACTGCCCTTTTCTTGGCAGGCTGCTGTTTGCTTGCCACGACCTCTGTACCCTTTTTCAGGACAACCACTCGCTTGACGCGACTGCTGTTCCCTTTTTCATACCCAAGCACCATGTCCTAGGGAAATCCTAGAATTAACACTGAAGCCTGCCCTCCAATTCTAATAGTAAAGGAAAAATGCTGAGAATTTGTTATTTTCTGAAAACGCACCAACACTACAAAACTGTGCACTGTACAGACTACTGGTAAAAGTCTTGCATGTTGACACAATGTTCCAATCACCACCAGCATTCTTTTCCAATTTACAACCAACCCAGCTTTATACCAAAGATATTACAAATTCTATGTATAACCATACATGTACTTTATATATGTCAAAAGACAGAACTTTGGTATATGTCTGTGTATATGGAATATTAAGTCGGTAGAACTTTAGCTCTTTAGAGTGCCACCTTTGGTCAGATAGCTATCCACCCAGCATAGTACCAAGCTAAACTCATCATTTTCAGAGAAAACTAGCTGTGCGTGTCACAATTCAGTAACAATTTCTTTGCTATATTGCTGGGGATAGCAGGTATTTGCATCCAGCCTACAGCGCCCCCTGGGGGTGAAATTTTCCAATTTTTGATGTTGAATATCATCTATGCTGAAAATACTACCATTGAGATTTTACTAATTCTGTAATGTATCCCAAAGGGACTATGTATCCAGAGAATTTCAAATCTTTCTCTTGCTGGGTAAACAAAATAATGCCACCTAAACATTACAATCTGTTATGAAATGGTCCCTTTTGATTTTTCCTCCAACTTTGGCTACGTCTAGCATGAAAGCATAGATACTACCAAAGAAATGCTTGGTATCTATGTATGAACATTATTTCAATGCTTATGAAGATAAGTGTCCACAAGTTAATCTTCATCGCTAACACATATCAAGAGACGATGTGACATAGAATTCGTAAAAATTGAATCATTTGTTAACATCTGAGAGCATACATTGCCGTACCGAAAACTATACCGCCACTTGGGATTCAAACTGTCGTTAGAAAACACGTGCATGCAAGACGTTCTACTCATCCAACAAGTCCACTATGCCATGCAAGTACTATACTTTAGCCTGGCAAGCCAGGAAGTAATAATTGTTGATAATGTTAATAAAAAAAAGAATAAAAGCGCGACTTGCAGCCAGAGACAGGGTATCATTCTTGTATCTAGCCGTAAGTCAAACTAGCTAACGTTAAACTACTAAGCTGACAACTAATGCAAGGCATGTGGAACACTTTTCAACAGGCCATCTCGGTCCTCCAAACTCCTCCATTCTTTCCGAAACTAACATTGACGTTTAACAAGGCTTAAGACTACATTAGGGAAAGACACATGAGGTAGTTAGCTAGACTGCTGCTAACAGCTAGCCATCTGGCAAGCTAGTTAGTTAGCTACATCAGGGGCGGCCAACTAGAATGGTTCGCTGAGTGATGCCTGCTAGCCATCTAACATTAGTCAAATGATAATGAAGATGCAGGCCTTACCCCCAAACGATCCCCAATACAAAATTAAAAAAGAACTGAAAAGAAAAAACTGATGAGAGAAAATGTTAGCTGTGGCTAGTGAATAACTAACATTAGTCTGCACAATGAATACAAAAAAGAAAATCTCTGCAATCTAGCTGGCAAGGATGACGCCCTGGCTTTATCAGCAAGTAAATACAGATATGTACGGATAAAGCTTATTTCATTAAATGCATTGAAATAGCTAATCGTTCTTTTGTGTTTTTTCTCATACAAGAACCGTTGCCTAAAATATGATTAAATTATGCTCTGAAATAATAAATTAATAATGCAATTATCATATTTAGGCATAATATTACAAAGTTTATGAGTTTTTTCAAGCTTCACGCTGAGGAACTAAGACTGGCGCACATTGAAAAACATTGGTGGTTTGAATAATGATAGTTCAAATCAGTTTTGGGAAACCGTCCCTCTTCAGATGTTACTTCAACGATGTGTCATATCATGTTAGTGTAATGCTAACTTCTGTTGTTGTTTGAGAAATGCACCTCAGAATAGCAAAAACCATTAAACAACACAGTAGAAACATGAGGAATAAACAAAAGACCAGCGGTGGGTTCCCCGATAACGTTGGCTCTCAGGATTAATGAGTGTTTTTAAGAGAGTCTGAAGCAATGGACGTTCTCTCGTAACGTGGGTTAGTTTAGAGCGAACTGAAGAGACGCTTTAGTTACAAACATTTTTGGGAAACCCACGTTATTTTAAGAATGATCCTAAGAGTCATATAAAGAGGTTCTTAGCGTTAAGAGGCTTTCGGGAAACCCACCGCAGAACAATAGTTAAAGCAACAAGACCATAAGAGAAAACATTGTGGCACTCATACTGAGAAAAAAGCCAAAGAATAAACTGTATTTTAAGGGGATATTTAAAAAAAAAGGCAATGAAGGGGTCAGCCTCACATGAAGAGGCAGCATTTGGGTGTTACAACTGTGAACATGCAATCTCCCCTGAGCTACAATCTTGAGCGTCCATAAGTAATTATGTTCTAATTTAGCCAGATATCACTCTTGTTATTTATATGTATTTTTTCTTTTTTGCAATGCTATGTAATGTCCTTTTAGTTATTAATTTAAATTTGTTTCAAAAATGGGCAAAAAGAAACAGCTTTGTCAAGAAATTCTTCAGTTGATTGTTGTTTTGAGAGATGAAACAAAGGATTTTATGGAAAGAAATGCACCACTGTCTTGAAAAAAGAGAAAACACTGGGTCTGACTGGGACAGAAAAAGAGGCTCAGAAGCATGGCTGTGCGGAAAGATAAGAAAATCAGAGTATCCAATTTAAGAAAGAGGTGCCTCACAGGCCCTCAGTTGGCAGCATCATTAACC
This sequence comes from Gymnothorax javanicus, assembly GCA_029692085.1. Classification (NCBI taxonomy): domain Eukaryota; kingdom Metazoa; phylum Chordata; class Actinopteri; order Anguilliformes; family Muraenidae; genus Gymnothorax; species Gymnothorax javanicus. The sequence continues at coordinate 91,207,575 of CM056198.1, forward strand.
CCTTTGTGCAGATGTGTCCGACATGGCGCTGCAAATGTATGCACGCAGTTACAATATTCTATCACTAGGTGGCACACCTGGATCAGTTATTAAATATTCACAAGCAAGCCGAGCTCGAACACGGTTTAGAATATGGACAAGTTCACTCCAATCCTTCTTTTTTGGGAGTTGCCTGAATTAAACTCCTCAGCTAAGCCTGATATGCAAACTGCTCAATATACTTGCCCATACTATCTATCCAGCAGTTCAAAAAAATGATCTCTTGCTACAGAAAAAATCATTGTCCTTTGTAGCAACCACTTCAGCTACAGTGAGCCAATAGTATCCCAATTAGTGGTAAAGAAAAATCAGTTTTTTGAAGCAAAAATTCGACATGGTATTGATACTATGTCATTCTGCTATCAATTATAGTCATCACTTATGAAAAACCCGTAGTTCCCTACCATGGATTTATACGCAGAATCCTCCATCGACGAATTCAGCACTCCCCTATATCCTTTTAAGTACTCATGTTGATAACCAATAACTCAATTATTTACTAAGGCTCATCTGCGGAACGCACACTTGTAGTTCATGCCCTCGTGAAACTTCCGCAGTAACAATGTATTGATTAACTAGTTTTTTTATCCAATTCCAGAGAGTTTAAACTTTCCACAGTAACTGAAAGACATTGATTGGAAAATAAGAATGGTATACAAACCTGTGTGTAAAAGTAAGGTAGGTTGTATTCTTCTAATGTTGGGCATGGTTGCACAGCTGAAAATGACGCGATTTCAAAGAAAAAAAAGACATTCAAAACCAGCCTGAAGTGTTCAATTACATTTACGGGATTTAAATGTGGTACAGACATGGTCAATGGGAATTATTGCGAATGAAACAGGACTGGAGGGTTCCTTCTACCCGATACATCTGTCTCTGGAGGAGGGATTCAATGAAGAAAGGTTATACTTCTACTCTGTTTGCATTTTGCTCAATGTGGCTTTTTGTTTTAGAATTTGTACCGTGTTCAACGAAATCGAATGTCGAGGTTTTCGTTTCTTCAAAATGCAAGCAGCTCACGCACTTCGGTAGACCCCCTGGTACGTTCATTGCACCATTCTGTTCAATTTGGGTAGAAAATTGCCTGATTATTCCTGATAATGGAATGTCTATTAAAATAAGGTATATTTCAGATATTACTAGTTAGTGAGTTAGTGAGTTATACTTGTTCCTTTTAAGGTGTAGTAAGTGTTTATATAAGGTTGCGAGCTTGGAAGTGGGAACTGCTAGTTTTTCATTGCAAGGTGAATGTTCTTACCGTTAAATAAGCAGTTCCCTTAATGACTATGTGTGCGGGCTAGTGGGACTCTGAAGAAAAATGGGCAAAATTCTAAACTTCATCATGCAGGAAAGGCATATTTTGTGTTTGGAGAGGTTACTGGTGACCATTGATGTCCAACTGCACCTATATTGATAAACTCATGCTAAATTCAATGAGAAAATCATTACTTCATATTGAATTTCATGCGTCAAAAGTTGATTTGTGTTAAATTTATGATTATTTAATGATTTGACAGTGCGCCATTTTGAGGGATCTTAGACTTTGGGGCGCCACCTGTATAGCTGTCTTAATTGGGTCCTAGAGATTAGGTCATTTAGAATTCAATGCTCAGATGACTTGCACTTGTGGTCAAGGAGTTTATGATCCCAGAAATGTATAGTTTTAAGACCCAGCAATTTTTCAACTCTATGTATTATTATTTTTTTTTCACAATTTCCATGCTGAATTTTCATGAAGATTTTTTTGTGTTTGCAGCCCTTTTTCTCTAGCAAAATCATGAAAATGAACTGAAATACAATGGAATTCTAAATGTTTCAAGTGTCCTGACTCAATTGAGCCATTCCTCTCCTGTCTGTGGAGCTGCAATCTTGAATTATAAAGCCTTAAATAAGGTAACACATAAATAGCCAGATTTGGCTTCTGTGCAAAGGGGTTAAAGGAGAGTTACCAGGTAGGCTAAACATTTGCCCTTGCTTCAAACTGACTATAATTTTTGCCAAATTAGACTATAATATATTCTTGTATTGTGATGTTTTATATTTTATATATTTTATGTTTAATTGTGCAATGAGTTATATCTAATAACCTCTGCACCCATTTGAATAGTGTATGAACAGATACTTTCCATTTAGATTAAGTTACAACCCCAATTCCGAAATAGTTGGGATGAAGTGTAAATTGTGAATAAAATCACAATTCAATGACTTTCAGATCACATGAGCCAATATGTTATTTACAATAGAACATAGATAACTTTTCAAATATTGAAACTGAGACAATTTACATTTTTATCCAGCAAGTGAGCTTATTTAAATTTTCTGGCTGCAACAGGTCTCAAAAAAGTTGGGACACAGGCAAAAAAGGGCTGAAAAAGCAAAAAATATATAAGAGAATCAACTGAAAGAACATTTAGCAAGTAATTAAGTTAACTGGCATCAGGTGTGTAACATGATTGGCTATAAGAGGGATGTCTTAGAGAGGCTGAGTCTCTCAGAAGTAAAGATGGCCAGAGGCTCTCCAGCCTGTGAATGCTTGTGTAAAAAAAAAAAAAAATTGTGGAATACTTTAAAAACAATGTTCCTCAACGTCAAATTGCAAAGGCTTTGAAGGTCTCATCATCGACTGTGCATAACATCATCAAAAGATTCAGAGAAACTGGAAAAATCTCTGTGTGTAAGGGACAAGGCTGAAGACCTTTACTGGATGCCCATGATCTTCAGGCCCTCAGACGCCACTGCATCACTCACTGGCATGATTATGTCATTGACATTACTAAATGGGCCCAGGAATACTTAAAGAAACTGCTGTCTGTAAACACAGTCCGCCGTGCCATCCACAGATGCCACCTAAAACTCTATCATGCAAAAAGGAAGCCATTGTTGAGCATGATCCAAAAGCGCCGTCGTGTTCTGTGGGCCAAGGCTCATTTAAAATGGACTATAGCAAAGTGGCAAAGTGTCCTGTGGTCAGACAAGTCCAAATTTGACATTCTTGTTGGAAATCATGGGTGTCGTGTCCTCCGGGCTAAAGAGGAGAAAGACCACACCTCCTGTTATCAGTGTTCAGTTCAAAAGCCAGCATCTCTGATGGTATGGGGATGCATTAGTGCATATGGTGTGGGACACTTGCATGTTTTTAAAAGCAGTATGAGTGCTGAAAGGTATATAAAGGTTTTAGAGCAACATATGCTCCCCTTCAGATGACATCTATTCCAGGGAAGGCCTTGTGTATTTCAGCAGGACAATGCAAAACCACATACTGCAGCTATTACAAAAGCATGGCTTCGTAGTAGAAGAGTCCGTGTGCTGAACTGGCCTGCCAGCAATCCTGATCTTTCACCAATTGAGAACATTTGGCGCATAATTAAACGAAAAGTCCGTCAAAGGAGACCCAAAACTCTCCAGCAGCTGGAAGCCTGTATTAAACAAGAGTGGGATCAAATTCCAATGGCTAAACTTAAGAAACTTGTCTCCTCAATGCCCAGACGCCTCCACTTTGTGTTAAAAAGAAGAGGGGATGCTACACCATGGTAAACAGGCCCCTGTCCCAACTTTTTTGAGATCTGTAGCAGCCATCAAATTTGAAATGAGCTCATTTTGTGGATAAAATTGTAAAATTTCTCAGTTTCAACATTTGCTATGTTATCTCTGTTCTATTGTGAATAAAATACTGGCTGGTGTGATTTGAAAGTCATTGCGTTTTGATTTTATTCACAATTTACACTTTGTCCCAACTATTTCGGAATTGGGGTTGTCGAAACTCTCTTTGTTTTAACATGATCAGAAACAACTTAAGTTTTTCCCGAAATATTTCTTAAGAAAGAAATTATGGTGAATATTCCTACATATGCCATTGAAATTAGATTGTACTTATCATGCAATGAATTAACAACTAAAATGAAAATGAAAAAAGGCATCTAAAAACCCAACTGCAGATTTGTATGTACTTCATGTCAGAAGCAGCGTGGAAATCTGGACTGTAGAGTACCTTTTGTGAAAAAATTAGATAATGCATTTAAATTGTGGCCAGAATTTCATTTTGAGAAAATTCCAGGTAAAATTATGCTATTGAGAGCATATGTATTTGAGCATTGTAGCTGCATTGATTCCCTTATTGCTGTGACAGTGCAAAAAATAGGCATATCTGAACCTGTATGGAAAGTGCCTCAGAAAATAAGCTTTCTTACAATATACACAATAACTGGACTAGCCTTAAAATGTTGTGGACGAATCATTATGATAAATGCTACCTCAACATGTTTTGTTGGCAAAGGTCGTACAAAGTCTGAAGAATGAAGAATTTATTATACATAATGTAGGCTTATTTGTGAAAGCTTAGAAGTTGTGGAGGCATAAAAAGTCCAAATTGATAGTCTAACCCAAAATCAATCATTTTATTTGTGGTGCTTCATCTGCCAAAACACAGGCATCTGTGACTGAACATATTCTGCTCTGGATTTGGGCATTGTAAAGAAACAGGCTCATATTTTGTAAAAAAAAAAAAAAAAAAGAAATGGTTAAAGATCAAAGAACAGAAATAAATAATCAGGACATGGCACATAAGGCCTATAAAAGCAGCATCAGGGTCATCTCTGAACTGTTACAGATGCTGATGTTACGGACGTACTAGTCAGTTAATTTATTTGTCAAAGTAAGGGTAAGACCTAGCCAGCATCTCAAACTATGCACAATGATGAACTTCTGGTCCAACGCTGTTCACCTTGACCCTCCACTACTCTTTCTGTCTTGCTAGACCTTGTTTGCGCTCCATTTTTAAGAGTCTTTTACATCTTTGCATAAAATCCCTGGTTTCTTCTTTTGCAATTTCACGCAAAGCGTGCCTTGCATCTCTCTCTCTCTCTCTCTCTCTCTCAAGTAAAAACAAAAAAGAAAGAAAAACAATGACGGGTAGGCATTTTCTCTTGGGCAATTTTTAACCAAAACTAATTAAAACGCCAGCGAACTAGCAAGGCTAGCAACTGACAGGAATATGCTTTTAAACTTCTCCTGTGCTTAACATAATGGGAGGAGACAATTATCAGATCGAAACGATAGTATAAGAATGAAGTGGTGTCCTGTGTTGTGTACAAACTGGAGAAAAAATTTCTGAAGATGAGGCCTTATTACAAACAGTTATAGCGATCGGTGACATAGTTTCTTGACTGGGTTTTTGTATCGGCTTAATGCTATGTAAGTGAATAAAATTATAAATATTTCCCAAAATATATATGAATATTTCTTGGTGTTTCTAAATTTGAAAAGCTGTGACACATTTGAGGGTTTCTCTCTGGTTTGCGTTAAAAAATAAGATTAACTCGTTAACAAATGAATGTCATATAGGATGTTCATGTTATTACAGTGGTATACTCCCCTCTTGCGTAGTCACGCCCATGCACAGTCGAGTTAAATTGTCAGCTTCCTAAAGCAGCATTTCGAAACAATATGCTACGCGTTGCACAAAAGTAGCCAACATCCAAACGGACGACTGATTTCCCCGACGTGTCCCCCTCAGAATCTGCATGCCCTTAGTTTGCATCCAATCGCAGGTTACTGCCTAGTTAACATGTCCACGGGATCCATCAGCGACGTCGACGATTTTCATGAAGCGGAGCTCCTGGATGACATCCTGAAATTGGGCTCTGGCAAAGATTCCGGGGCAGCCACCGAAAGCACAGAGGAGAGCTGCAACTGCGAGGTTGGCACGATAAGTGAGGATAAGGAAGGCTCTGCAAAAAATAGGAAGACCTCTTCCAGGAAGAGTACCTTGAACGGAGTAGCGCAGGAGGGCAAACAGGTACAGCGGAACGCCGCCAATGCCAGGGAGAGGGCCAGGATGCGCGTGCTGAGCAAAGCCTTTTCCAGGCTTAAAACTACTTTGCCGTGGGTGCCACCTGATACCAAACTGTCAAAACTGGACACCCTGCGACTGGCATCAAGCTATATCGCTCACTTGAGACAGATTCTCGCCAGCGACAAACATGAAAACGGTTACATCCACCCTGTTAATTTGGTAAGACGCTCTTAATACTTCTTAGGTTACTGATTTAATGAAAGCTGTGACTGATTGTTAAATACTTTGGCCTACACATTGTTTCATTCTTTTTCATCCTACAGTCATGCTGCATTTGTTAAGGATATTAGTCAACTAGGCTCAACTGCTTAAAATGTAACGGCCAATATCCAATGTGCGTGCACGTTATTTGGTTTTAGATACTAAAGATATTACGCAATGCACTGTTGGGTCAGACAGAAAATAGGATTTCTCAGCAATAGCCTCGTGGAAGGTATTTTTTTTTCTCTCCAAACTACAGATTAATTAGTGATGTTATAAATCCGTATTAGACATTTTCTGAATTCGCCACACTAGCGTTTGGGATTTGGAGTTCCAATATATAAAATTTTATCTATTTATTTATTGATTGATTTCGGCCTATTTTCTGCACATTCGAATTATTTCAATTCTAATTTTTAGTGAATTATTATTGCACATTTCGACTGTTGTTCATTTAGGCCTGTTGTAACGTTTTTTTCCCTCGGGAAAAAAATATTTGCTAAAGTGATTGAATTACATGAGTGAAATCACAGTGTGCAGGTGTATGAGTAAAAGCTAAAATAATTGCCATCATGCTTAACAGAATTGTTTTACTTTTCTCCTGTCTTGTTTAGACCTGGCCGTTTATGGTGGCAGGGAAACCTGAGAACGAATTGAAAGAGGTCCTGAATACAACACGGTTATGCGGGACTACGGCCTCTTGATTTAAAAGTGGACTTTCTACTGTAAAATGTATTGCAAATATTCTGGGGTAATGGGAAAAGAGGTATTTTCTCCGAAAGAGACGCACCAGGGACCAGACGCGAGGGGGACTAAATCTTCTCTCTTGTTCTTCTACACATATTTAAGCTGTTCACAATTTTTGCCTTGCTGGTTCAGGGTCGAGCGAATGTCTTTTATTCATTTTTTAAAACATTGTAAATTCGTTGTCGGATGTATTTCAGGAGGCCTATAGCCGCCGGCACTTTTACGGATGACATTGATTGTCATCGCTGGGAGTATGAGCATCCAAATATATTGCGTCTATTATTATTTAGAATTTATGTAAATAAAATGGCTTTGTATCAATGCAATTGACAATGCAATTGTGTGCTTTATTCCGTCTGGTTAAAGGACAATTACCGAACTGACATTTATCTGTGCGCATTGCATAGCTGATTACGAGGTCAGAAAATTTTTCCCCAAGCAAAACAATGCCATCAGCGAGAAAGATAAGGGTATTTGTTTTCTTTTTGCAACGAAAGCAAGTAGAAATTACCATTTAAGTACATCTGCTGCAAAATAAACAATCATTGGTAAGGTGATAAAGAAAGTGTAAAACAGAGTTATGGTTACGAAGTTGATGTTCAAAGCAGCTCATGCATGGTATAATCTTTTTCATGGATTACAGGAGGCCTATGAGTGGATGGAACTTTGTATTCCGAAGCGATGAAATAACATTTAATCGAATTAATTAATTGTTGGTCAAAGTAAAGAACTGCGCGGCTGAAGAAACACAATTGTTTACACTGAGATATTCCGAAAATTGCAAATCTGCACTACTCTTAATCTCGCGCCAGACTCTTTGTTTAATGCTGAAGGTTATGACCGCGGTGTTTATATTCCACAGACAGTTATTTATGCAGCACTCCTTAGAAACTGGAATTACAAGGGAAAACTAATGTCACCAAATACGCTCTGGCCGTGCTGTAAAAACTGACTACATGGAGAAGGAGAACTTGTAAACGAAAAGGCTGTTCCACTGAACTTTTTTTAATATGGGGGAAAAAATTTCTTGGAGTAATATATAAACAGACATGTCCTGTTATAAACGAATGATAATTTTAACGATAAGGTTGGTATCCACATTTTAAAATGCATTAAATTGGTGGTTGGGAAAAAACGTCTTCATTCGAGAAAATTCAAGATCTTTGTGAAGGCTTTTTTAATAATGTCAACGACATTTGGTTTCTATTTTGTATCTCATGTTATGTTACCTTCTCCATTAATTTCAATAAAACAAAGCCCCTCAGCAAAAAAAAAAAAAAAAAAAACAAAAAAAAAAAACAATCGGAATTATTAAATTTGGAATTAAATTATTTTAAAAAATGAAGTGATTTGCCATCACTAAGACCACTGTTCATCTGGCAGTGACGTTTAATCACCATAATTTCAATTGGCCATTTGAGGGGATTTAGGCCTGAATTATGATTTGTGCTGACAAAAATCTTGAAAAACAAATCTGTTTAATTTGGGTCCTCACAAGCCTAAATATTCAACAGAGGAAAAATGTGAGCATAGAAGCTGGATTATGGGCAACTCACACTTGACCAAATGAATGCTGGGATTCTCAAGACGATTCAGTTTTGGTTTGACTAAAATTTTGTTTCTTAAAAGTTTTGTGATATTAAAAACCACCTTGAGTCGAAAAATGACTGATAGGCCCTAACTGATAGGATACTTTATAAAGTTTAATTAAAAAAACTAAATTAGGCTAGGAGTCTAATGTTAACATTATTTTTTCTAATTCAGCAGGTTTTGTATTGTTTGTTGTCTTCTTATTTGTTTGTATGTGCATGTGTGTGTATACGTGTGTGCATACGTTGACCATGGGTGCAAATGTGCGTGTACGCACGTGTGTACATGCATGCTCAGGCTTTGCGTGAGTGGTGTAGAAAAGGCCTGCATTCACTGGAATCCTGAACAACTAATGGATGGCCCAAAGTACAGACATTGGATAAGAAAATGCTCTTAATGCCTTTAGTTTTAGACAATATACATGCAACCTAGAGGGCATAACAGTTATTTTATGACTGGCTAGGCAGACACTGTCTTGTCCGTGAGACTACACTTATAATTTCCATTTATGTTACATTCATCACTGCATACTATTCGGAGGGGACGGATCCCCCCCATGCCCCCCTTAGATTACACCCTTGTGTGACATACACAGCACTGACATCCTCTTTCAACTCGGTGAAAGAAAATCTCAGCTAGACACAGCTGCCTTTAGGATCCAGAATGTTCTAAGACCGTTACTTGCCCTTCCTGCTAAAAGGCCTTTGCGCTATACATCAACCACCGATGTGGCAAGCCACTACATCATTTTGGCCAGACCACCAGTGAGAAAATAAACTTGGATTCTTTATCCAGGGATAGATGAGCAGCTGCCTGAGATCTGCAGAGTTTAGCACTGGAGGAGGATGGTCATTAATGAGATACAGAGTCCATGTTCCCAGGGATTGTGGAGATGGTTAAGCCAAATTGTTTCTCTGGAGTGGTGCCCAAATACTATCAGATCACAGATCCTGAGAGCATTTACATATCCCTCAACACTATAAGAAATTCAGGGCGGTTACTGATTTGTTGGCCATTTTACTATCTAGTCAACTAATTACTCCTGTCAGAGTTTGAGGATAATAAAAGACGTATTACGATACATGCTGCATGATCTGCCATAATAATTAAGGTGTCTTTGCACAGGCTACTGAGGGGTTGTGGAACATTTTGCAATATCCAAAAATGGCACTTTACTTTGGCTACACCCTCCAGAATTAATAACTTGACTTCATGTTATTTGCATTTTGATTGCACTTTGAGGGGTAATTCCATGCCATTCCTGTCCCAGTCCCACTGATCGTATATATTGACACAAATAGAGAGGCCTATCTTGCCAGCAAATTTTATTAATTTTTTTTGTACACTGAACTGCCCTCTGCACGACATGTGTGCACATTTTAAATTTACAGTAATCTCAAGATGTTTGTTAAGCCCACACACAAGCCCCAGAAAATGACATTCTCACAGGTTCTGGCCTCCTATTTACTATACTTATTTTACTTGCAGTCATTAAAATCCTTCAAATCACATTGTTTTTGCATTATTTTGTGAGAGCGTCCACATCTCATGCTTGAAAAATACAACCCCAATTCCAAAATAGTTGGGACAAAGTGTAAATTGTGAATAAAATCAAAACGCAATGACTTTCAAATCACACCGGCCAGTATTTTATTCACAATAGAAAAAAGATAACACAGCAAACGTTGAAACTGAGAAATTTTACAATTTTATCCACCAAATGAGCTCTTTTCAAATTTGATGGCTGCTACAGGTCTCAAAAAAGTTGGGAGAGGGGCCTGTTTACCATGGTGTAGCATCCCCTCTTCTTTTTAACACAGAATAGAGGCGTCTGGGCATTGAGGACACAAGTTTCTTGAGTTCAGCCATTGGAATTTGATCCCACTCTTGTTTAATACAGGTTTCCAGCGAGAGTTTTGGATCTCCTTTGATGGACTTTCCGTTTAATTATGCGCCAAATGTTCTCAATCGGTGAAAGATCAGGACTGCAGGCAGGCCAGTTCAGCACACAGACTCTTCTACTACGAAGCCATGCTGTTGTAATAGCTGCAGTATGTGGTTTTGCATTGTCCTGCTGAAATACACAAGGCCTTCCCTGGAATAGATGTCATCTGGAGGGGAGCATATGTTGCTCTAAAACCTTTATATACCTTTCAGCATTCATGGTGCTTTTTAAAACATGCAAGTGTCCCACACCATATGCACTAATGCATCCCCATACCATCAGAAATGCTGGCTTTTGAACTGAACGCTGATAACAGGAGGGGTGATCTTTCTTCTCTTTAGCCCGGAGGACACGACGCCCATGATTTCCAACAAGAATGTCAAATTTGGACTTGTCTGACCACAGGACACTTTGCCACTTTGCTATAGTCCATTTTAAATGAGCCTTGCCCCCAGAAGAACGGTGGTGCTTTTTGGATCATGCTCAGCAATGGCTTCCTTTTTGCATGATAGAGTTTTAGGTGGCATCTGTGGATGGCACAGTGGACTGTGTATACAGACAGTGGTTTCTTTAAGTATTCCTGGGCCCATTTAGTAATGTCAATGACATAATCATGCCAGTGAGTGATGCAGTGGCGTCTGAGGGCCCGAAGATCACGGGCATCCAGTAAAGGTCTTCGGCCTTGTCCCTTACGCACAGAGATTTTTTCCAGTTTCTGAGAATCTTTTGATGAGATGATGCACTGTCGATGATGAGACCTTCAAAGCCTTTGCAATTTGACGTTGAGGAACATTGTTTTTAAAGTATTCCACAATTTTTTTCACGCAAGCATTCACAGGCTGGAGAGCCTCTGGCCATCTTTACTTCTGAGAGACTCAGCCTCTCTAAGACATTCCTTTTATAGCCAATCATGTTACACACCTGATGCTAGTTAACTTAATTACTTGCTAAATGTTCTTTCAGCTGATTCTCTTATATATTAATTGCTTTTTCAGCTTTTTTTGCCTGTGTCCCAACTTTTCTGAGACCTGTTGCAGCCAGAAAATTTGAAATAAGCTCACTATCTGGATAAAAATGTAAAATGTCTCAGTTTCAACATTTGAAATGTTATCTATATTCTATTGTAAATAACATATTGGGCTCTAAATTCGTAGACCAGGCGCAGGCGTGGCGAATGGGGGGAGCGCTGCGCCAACGGGGTGCGTCCAGGCGTATTTCTGCGATTTCGTGCCCGGTGCAGCCCCTGTGCAAGTACTCCTCTGTCCCGCCTCTGTCCTTCCTGCCAGCGCAAGTGGCAAAGAGGGAGGACAGAAGGCCTGAGTGGGTTTAACACAGCCGAGTCAAATCTTCACCAATCAAATGAGCTCCTCTCCTCACCTTTAAAATTGGAATAAAGAACCCTCTGTCCTATATCTGCATGATGCGTGAATGTTGCATTTTACTTTGCTGCTTCAGGCATGTTTTCTGCTCCGCTTATGTCTATATTAAGCATTACGAATATGATTATTACCATTAGCGAACTTGAATGGAATTTCAAAACGAAACTACGTCAGATCATTCAAACTTATGAAGTTGGAATGAAATACGACGGTTGCTCATTTATTTCTTCTGCCTGCTTCATTGGGAAGAGAAACGATGGATAGCATGTCCCTATTATTACACCCTGTTGCTGCGTAAAATTTTGGGATTAACATGCATGGACCACAATGCAAGATACGTTACACATTTATTTTCAATATGTGATCTTAACACAGTACGAGATCATAGCTATCAGGCTGTATTCCTTTCCCCCACTAAAAATGATAAAACCTTAGTGACAATAATAGTATTAAGCCGCTTGCACACTGGACGCGAAACAAATTTTTCGAACAACAGATTACATTCAAAGTCAATGCAAAGACGCAAATACATGCGTGCATTCGCGTCTTTGCATTGACTTTGAATGTATTCAGTCGTGCGAAAAATTTGTTTTGCATCCTGTGTGAAAGCAGCTGAAGGACACATACCCACATAGCCTACACATGCACTCACGCGCCCACATGCACACATCTCTCTCTCTCTCTCTCTCTTTGGTCTGACGTCAGGACAATCGATACAGATACTATAATTTATGTGCTGATTCAGATAGTTACATTAAATAGTGGTTGCCGTAATTATTTATTGCATTGAAATGTGCCTGACATTCTGGAAACCTGCCTGCGAGGTTTTGGTGATGTGTGCGTACTGTGCGCCGGTCAGCCAGATTACCACTGCACAGAAAGTAAACCAGGTTGGAGCTGGCAAGCTATCTGCGCACTTTCGGCGGGGCCTTTATCCACGAAATTGTCACTGCGTCATGATGAATATGTGACACCTCCCCCTAACAAAGCCACCACACCCATCTCGGCGCACGTCCGTCTACAAAATTGCCAAAGTGGCTGCACACGGTGTTGCACCGCACAAAATTACCACTGCGCGGGCTGCACCGGACGAAATTACCACTGCGTGGGCTAGGCCACGCTGCGCCACCCTGCGCTGCGCCAAGAAATTAGAGCCCATTGACTCATGTGATCTGAAAGTCATTGATTTTTTTTTTATTTTATTCACAATTTACCCTTCGTCCCAACTATTTTTGAATTAGTGTTGTAGTTTTCATTGATAATACATCTTTGTTTGAGAAATATTATATTTTAGTTATATATTGAGGGTTTGGAGCACAATGGTTATATGTCCAAAATTTCGAATTTGAGATTTATATACTAAAACAAAATTTTGGACATATAACCATTGTGCACCAAACCCTCTATATATATCTATCTATATATATATATATATATATATATACATACACATGTATATTATATCTCCATTAATGTGTGCATTGCATGTTCAAACATAAAAAGTATTAATTTCAGCTGCTCAAGGGCGACATGTAAGGGTTAATTAAGGAGTCTGAGATGTAGGTGAGGGAGATAGGAAAGGATCATAAAGTAAGAGGAGGAAACTAAAAGGTGGACACTAAGTTATTAATTATTTTTTAAATCCGCCCCCCCCCCACACACACTTTTTAGATATACCCCCAAAAATATTGGTACGTCTTTCCAACATCAAGTATCTCTGAAATGAGTGTGCAGTTGACGTTGGAAATACGTCCAGAATGACCACATTTGGACTCACTTTTAACCTCGTGCAGAGGTCTGGTGGATTTTAATACGGGACGCCCGGAAGACACTGTAAAAACACGTCATAAAAATTTTCATTCAGGCTCCTCTGGGGACGTAATTTAGTCGTACGTGGATGACCTCAAAAACAGGTCTTTTGGACGTAGCCTTGGTAGGTGGGTTTTTACAATATCATGTGTATTAGGTTTGTTGCCGATGCAGCCTATTGGTGAAATGGAATTCAGACAAAGTTTTAGATTTGTTTACGCTCCACTGACGATCCCGTAGCACCGATGTTACCTTTGAGGTTGGGGTCTAAAAGCTTAAGAATAAAAGGCCCTATTTTCTTTTAGTCTTGGGGACAAACGGCTGATGACAGTGACACTGACCGTGAAACAATCTCAGAAACATAATTTACATGTATAAAGCGGAACTATGTCGAAAAGATTAAAGCCGTCTGGCGCCCAGGGACCAAAAATGAGAAGAGGATGAACAACATGAAAAAGACACAGGTAAAGTGCTGAAATATTTGCCGTTGGTCGAGCTGAGTTTATTTTGGATGATAGCAACGTGTGCCAACATGTATTGACGGTAAATTTAATTTGCTCCCACTTCAAATTCATGAGGGAACGTTGGAAAGATTATTCAGGTGTTTAGAAAATAACCCAATAAATAGTAAATTTGACTATTGAAAATGTTTTCTTTTTACTTCCCCTTCTGTAATTAATACTTTTTAGCCTTTGAGTTTTGATCATTGATATACAGGATACGGCATACATCATCTGCAAGAAGAGCTAATTAAATAGATAGTCTACTTCGCCATGAATGCTTGATGCATCAGGTTTTACCCTGTAATGTTGGGCTTACATTATAAGACAATGTATAGAGAGAAAAACTGTGTTGTGTTTTCTTGACTATTTTGGAGTTAACATTTACCACATTGTTTCTGGAAATAAGCTAATTAAGAATGTAGGTTTTATAGGTATAGCATGTTGACAATATACAATACATTTTAAATGGGGAAGTACAATGTAAATGCAGTATTTTACAAAGAGTACCATGGGTTGTTTGTAGCATTAATATAGCTATACTAAGGATTTTTAGTCTGTTCTTACTGATACTTTAGTCTGTCATCCACTGTAACTTGTAGAAATGTGCTTGGCATTTTTACTGCCACTGAGACATTGTCATAACACCTGATCATCTCCATAGTAAAAAAAAAAAAAATTTGATTATGAGCATATTTGTTTTGTTTCTTCCAGCCATTGTTTAAGTATTAAAATAATGTTGGCCCAAAACTCTGAAGGTTGATTATGGAGAATGCGTATTAAAAGCTATACATTTTTTTCAAAAATAATACATCCACGGTGCGTTTAGAGGGTGCAGAATAAAAGTATTTCTTTACTGTAAAAAAATATATTTGGTCTGAATTCAATAATTTAACATTTTTGACGGGTTCGACAATGGCTTCCTGTTTACATCGTACAAGCCAATAGCGACCGGGGCATTGCGGGTTGCCAAATATGGTCTCTATGCTCAGCACAGCTAAGCTGCTTCAGAGCCCCAGCGAACGGTGCGTTATCCGTCCCAGCAGCAGAGTGACCGGAGAAGGGCAAAGACGAGAGTCAATATCGGCAAAGCATATGCTTGTGCAGGCTGATCGCTTGACACACTCAGCAGCAAACCTGGCAACCAGACTGCTGGAATTATTTTCTGTTGTTGCGACTACGATCTTGAGACACTAGATGTTGGTATTCTGCTCATATTCCATAATCAACCTTTATTTTCAGTTCCAGCAACAGAACCAACAAAACGCTATCATACTGCCTAAACTCTCCAGAAAGCTTGGGAAACCCCCATCACTTTTGTTGCTTTTAATGTTTATAATGTATTTTATATTGATTATATTTTATTTATAAATGGTTTTATGTCACTCATATAACTGTTTTTGATAATCAGATTTTTTTTACTGTTTGTGAGGGTTTGTGATATTAAAATAAAGAAAATCTGTATGACATAGAGCTATATGCAGTCTCTGTCTAAGGGTATTAACACATTGTGGAACTGGCTACAATGCAAGGGGCTCCTGCAAAAATCTTGCCTGGGGGCACCAAATTGGTTAGGGCCGGCTCTGTCACTGTGACAAAGGTAGAGTCTGTCCCAAGCCAATGTGGCTAACTAGGCCGGTGCTTAACTCCAGCTTCTGTAACATAAAGTGAGGAGGAGCATTGCTACTCTCCCTGGACAGGAGGCTAGTGCATCGCAGAGTACCCCCGCAGAGTTTAGTTAGGTTTCCCCAACAATTTGCAGGAATCCAAATGTACACCTGGATGGAGTGGGGCACTGTGGGAGTAAAGTGTTTCTGCCCAAGAGAACAACCAAAAGCCGAGGCCAAGACTTGAATTCAAGACCTTGTGATTCCAAGTCTTGCACACTGAACCATTGCACCATGGCATCTCCCTCTGTGACGAAGAGGAGGTGTTTTAGATGTAATTGCACATTCTCTTGCATTCCGCCTAAAATATTGCAAAGTGTATAATTTGCATGCTTCAAAGAACCCATCCAATATTAGGTATTTGTTATCTGATTTTTTCCCCGAAAAAAGGTCTGTTAAATTTCACTGAAAAGTGTTTTATTATTTTGGTCGTATTTTGGTTTTGCAGTGCTGCTCAAAGTCATGTAACAAACTGTAGCTACATAATCCCATCCCAGAACTGCTGAGTTAATTTACCTACTAGGTGGTCGGAAGAATGGAAGAATGTGTAGTGGCACACTGAGGTCATGATTGAAGTTAGAGGACTTCCTGTATGAAAAAGGAAGCCCGGACCTGCTTATAATGGTTTAAAAATGAAAATTGCACAAAAACCAAGCGCAGAAATGAAGAACAGACACAGACCTTTTCACTACTGTTTGTGCAAATATTACAGTATTTTGGAAACCTTGGATTGGAAATGCATTTACATTTTATGTGAGTCTGCTGCTTTATCAATGCAAGCGAATTGGGAGGTAAATTTCAAACACCTCCTCTTCATCACAGAGGCATGGAATCTGGTTGAGTCAACTGAAAAATGTATTGTTGCGCCCTTGGACCCAGGCATCTAAATGATGCTGTGATAGTAATTCTACCTGGAATACATAACTGTAGATTTAATATTGTAAGGGTTGTGCTCTGCACACAGTTCAGCTGCATGGAGGACAGGAAGTTGAGGACTGGACTGAATTGCAAGGATGGACTTACTTGTTTATTATGCCTACTGCACAGCAGAAGGCACGAACGAAGCAATAAAAAATAAACCAGGTATTGTGTCAGGATCCTGCCATGGACTTTTATTCTGAATTTTTTGCTGGTTTTTTTTTTGTACTTTTATTTTGACTCTGTTTCCCCTGTGGCTGAGTATTCATTTCCTGTCCTTGTCTCTTCCCTGCCATGTTTACCTCACACCTGTTTGCCATTCCCTCATTAGACCTGCCTATTTAGCTCCCTTGCCTGATTTCACTCATTGTCTTTTATTTGGATGCTTTTTTTGTTCTGGTGTCTGGGAGCTTTGTTTTGCATTTTTCTCTGTTGGCTTTTTTTCTGCTTTTTGTATTCCTATGTTTTTTTCCAACTTTTTTTCATTTGTGTTCATTCTGAACTCTGACAAATTGAGGTTCCTAAATAAACGCTATTAGTAATTCAGACACTGAACATAGACTGCAGCAACAGTGTATTTCAAATAGAAAAGAAACAGGAAGTGAGGTTTCTTAATATAAAGTGCTGGATAAAAACAATAAACAGCACTAAGTTAGATTTAGAGTTTAATACTCGCAAAACGCGGAGAATAAGTCTATACCAGGTTAGAAATACAAAGTGACAAGACTTTGCAATGACTAAGTGCGGGGCTTGGTCTAAAAAAGAACACTGCTACTGGACAGTGGAAATGAAAAACAGGTGCAGGTGATAATTGAATAATGTGAAAAGTGCAGTCCGGGTCTTAGCAGACCGGTGAGCTGGACGGCTGGAGGCGTGGTCTTACAGTACCCCCCCATGAGGCACGACTACCGGCATGCCTGTTCTTCGGCCAGGAGAGCGCCCTCTGGGGCACGCAGCAGGCTGGTCAGGGTGGGCCTGGGGGAATTTGGCTTGGAGCTGCGGATTAAAGATGTCGTCACGGTCCCCCTAGCTCATCTCCTCTGGACTGGAGCAGGCTGCGTAACCGGTAGGCCGGGTCTCCATCTACCTCTAGGACAGGGGGAGGGTCTTCGGGGGGGTAGCCTCCGCCAGGGGTTCAGCAATCACCGGTCTGAGTAGGGAGACATGGAAAGTGTTATTGATGTAGTAGTTTGATTGCAACTGTATTGAGTAGGCTGACTCATTGACCTTCCGGAGGACATGGAATGGGCCAATGCAGGGCAGGCGAAGGTGCAGATCCCTCGGCGAGAGCCAGACTTGGTCCCCTGGCTGGTAATTGGGGGCGTCCTGATGTCTCCGGTCCGCCTGGATCTTTTAGTGGCCGAGTGCCCTCCAGATCTGGACGTTGGTGTTCTCTGAGACCTTCTCCGCCTCCTTTAACCAGGCGTCCACCGCCAGTACTTCTGTCTGGCTTTGGTTGCATGGGCATAGGGTAGATTGCCGTTTGAGCGCACATTGGAAGGGGGTGAGTCCAGTGCATGCACCCTTTAGGGAGTTCTAGATGTATTCAGCCCTGGGCAGGTATTTGGAACAGTCCCACTGGCGCTGGTGGCAGTATGCTCAGAGGAACCTCTCCAGATCCTGGATGGCTCTCTCCGCCTGCCCATTGGACTGCGGGTGGTATCACGAGGTGAGGCTGACTGAGGCTCCCAGCTTCCTGAAGAAAGCTCTCCACACTTGGGATGTGAACTGTGGCCCACAGTCCAAAAGGATGCCCTCCAGAAGGCCGAAGTTCCTGAATACCTGCGTGAATAGTGCATCCGCAACCTGGAGAGTGGATGGCACTGCAGGAAAAGGCACAAATTTACAGAATTCAGAGAATCTGTCGATAGTTACCAGGATACATGTGTTACCTTCAGATGGGGGGAGATTGGTAACAAAGTTCACGGCGATGTGCGACCATGGATGCTGAGGTACTGGTAATGGGTTGAGTTTACCAGTGGGCAGCTGTCGTTGTAGTGTCTTAGAAATTGCGCAAATTGTGCAAGAGCGCATGGATGCTCCCACATCAGAGACCAGGTGGGGCCACCAGTATTTTTGGGTGATAATGTTAGTCATTATTTTTGGCTCTGGGATGTCCTGCTGAAAGGGAGGTATGTGCTCACTGAATCACTCTTTCTCGAAGGGTAGCGGGAATGAACGTCTTACCTGCTGGCACTGAGGTAGTAGGGGGATTCCTACTGTTTGCCTTTGCTATTTCCCGGTCCAACTGCCACTTGATTGGGGCGAGGATGCAGGAGGATGGCAGAATCAGCTCTTCTGCCTACGGATCTTTCTCTACTTCGTATCTTGGGGATTGCGCGTCTGCTTTGATATTCCTGGAGCCTGGGCGATAGGTTATTGAAAAATTGAAACATGTAAAGAAGAGTGCCCACCTGGCCTGTCGTGGATTAAGCTTCTGTGCCTTTCACAATTACTCCATGTTGCGGTGGTCGGTCAGCATGAGGAATGGATGACTGGCCCCCTCTAACCAGTGTCTCCATTCCTCGAGCGCAAGTTTAATTGCAAGTAGTTTCCCATGTCGTAGTTGGCCTCCACGGGTGTGAGTTTGTGTGAGAAATATGCACAGGATACAGCTTCTCAGGAGTTCCATACTGCTGGGACTGGATTGCTCTCACCCCTGCACTTGTGGCGTCCACTTCCATTATAAAGGGCTTTTCTGGGTCTGGTAATTTAAGTATAGGAGCAGTGATGAACAGATTCTTGAGTGTGTTGAAGAGGTGTTGAGCTTCTGGATTCCATCTCAGGTTTTAGGGTTTTCCCTTGAAAAGACATGTCACAGGGTGTGAAACCACGCAGAAGTTTTTAATGAAGCGTCGATAGAAGTTTGCGAACCTTATGAAGCACTGGAGCTCCTTTATCGTCTGTGGGATTGGCCATTCAGCCACTGCCTTCACCTTCTTTGCCTCCATAGCCACTCGCTCTGGTCCAATCACGTAACCAAGGAAGCAGACGGTGGACTGGTGAAAGATGCACTTTTTCCTGTCTTGATGTAAAGTTAATGTTGTAATAGGTTTTCGAGTACTCTCCTCACATGTTCCACATGTTCTTCATAAGTCCTGGAGTAGATGAGGATGTCATCAAAGTAGACGATTACGAATCTTCCCAGCATCTCTCATAGCACATAATTGATGAAGGACTGGAACACAGAGGGGGCGTTAACAAGGCCAAACAGCATGACGCAGTACTCGTAGTTGAGGTGGTGCCAAAAGCAGTCTTCCACTTGTCTACTTCCCTAATACAATACGGATAAGGTTATAAGCGCTGCAGAGGTCGAGCTTTGTGAAAATCTTTGCACCTCGCCGCTGCTCCACAGCGCTGGAGACCAGGGGGAGTGGATATTGATACTTCACCATGACATCATTAAGGCTTCTGTAGTCTATGCAGGGACGGAGCCCTCCATCCTTTTTCTGGACAAAGAAGAAACTTGTGGACGCGGGTGCAGTGGAAGGACGAATGAAGCCCTGCTGTAGAGCTGTTGGGAGATGAAGTTGCCTGCTGCACCGGAGTCAATCAGGGCCTCTGCACAAAGATCACACCATAACAGGATACCTGGACTGGGATCTTGAAGCGTTAACCAATTATGGCTGTAGGTGACACCTTTACCTTGGGGTCGTTGTTCCTCCTTCTTGACCATGGGTGCAGGGGCCCGTCTTCCAGCAAGGGCGACACTCAAATGATTTTGAGTACTCCAGTTCCATAGGCTCCGCCCCTTCTGTCAAAGATTGAGCGAAACTGCAAGAGGAAATCAGCATAAGTGGTAAAAGCTGATTTTCCACAGACAGCAGTCGCCCTGTCAAGTGCCTTGCCAGGGAGATGGGTAACCACTGCAGCAATCTTCTCTGCTTCACTCAGGGCTGAATGGTATGTGAAGTATAGAGCGCACTGCAGAATGAAGCCTTTGCATGCAGTGGGATTTCTGTCGTAGCGCTCCGGCAGGCACTCTGGCGAGTCACCCCAGGGAACAGCTGGGGTAGCCTGCATCCTGACGAGAGAGACGGAGGGCAGTGGTGGTGGTGGAGCATGGGAGATGGAGTTTGCGGACCCCGCTAGCCAGTTCATCCAGGATGGCCCCCAGAAGGGCAATCTCTCTCTGCTGTTCTGCCACCAACTAGAGGTCAGGAGGCAAGTCAGCAAACTCTCTTTCCTCCATTGGCAACAGAATCCTTGCAGAGTCCATACTTTGGTGAAGCCTTCTGTAAGGGTTGTGCTCTGCACACAGTTCAGGTGCATGGAGGACAGGAAGTTGAGGACTGGACTCAGGTGCAAGGATGGACTTGGTTGTTTATTATGCCTACTGCACAACAGAAGGCACGGACGAAGCAATACAAAACAAAACAGGAATCGAGGTTCCTAAATAAACACTATTAGTAATATAGACACCGAACATAGACTGCAGTAACAATATATTACAAATAGAAAACAAACAGGAAGCGAGTTTCCTTAAAGGGGACCTATGATGCTACATGTCCAAGTTTATATTTTGATTTTGGACTCCCCTAGAGTACTCCTGATCGTTCAAAGTCCAAAAAAGGGTCCTTATTTTGCTCATACTGCCATCCTCAAAAAACCCCATTTGTAGTCCATAGTAGTCTCTGCCTGCAACGCCTCGTTTGGGTGGCTCTTCCACTATGCCCCCCTCCTCCCTGTGTGCCCACTTTCTTCTGATTCGCCAGCATTGTGGAGGGCGGAGCTGGGTGGGACTCGGCAGAATGCAGTTTTCCGGGTCAACCTCCCTAGTGTGAAACATGAGACGCGTCTGCCATCTGAGCTAAGGAATTGGCGGGGAAATTCCGCAATAAAACGCGTTACATGTGCATAGATTTAATGAAATGAACTTGTTCTAATAAACGCAGCAGCAAAAGTGGAGGACGCAGTGCGAAAATCTGGCAGCTCAAGCTCAAATTTGCTATCTACCTACGGCTACTATGGTGAGTACACCGGTGTTTCTACTCTATAGCTAGGATTGAGGGAAAGCTAGAATCCACCCCATACAGACACATTTGTAGAACGGGTCGACATACCCAAGTGTAGACCAGAGACCGTAGAAATCCGGTGGGTCTGAGTTTAGAGGGAAACATGGACAGCGAGGAGCAGCAAAAAGTGGACCAACAACGTATGGACTGCTTAGGTGTGTATTATAAGGATCTGCTGGTTCAAACGAACAGCTTCTGCGCTGGTATATGACGGAGGGGCAAAAGCTCCAGGCTAAACGACCTTTTCGGAAATTGTCCGTGGTAATGGTTTACTTATTGCGCCGGAATGACCAGCGTTTGCTCGCGGAAAATGAGCGCGTTAAGCTGCTTTCACACCGGATGCAAAATACATTTTTTGCATGACAGATTACATTCAAAGTCAATGCATTGTCTTTGCATTGACTTTGAATGTAATCTGTCACGCGAAAAATTTGTTTCGCGTCTGGTGTGAAAGTGGCTTAACGCGCCCATAACGCGTGTATTCGTGTCTTTGCATTGACTTTTAATGTGATCTGTTGCGCGAAAAATTCGTTTCGCGTCCGGTGTGAAAGCGGCTTAACGTGCCCATAACGCATGTATTCGCGTCTTTGCATTGACTTTGAATGTAATTTGTCGCCGAAAAATTCGTTTCGCATCCGGTGTGAAAGCAGCTTTATGGATAGTACGCGACAGCTAGAGATAGTTACGGTTATGTTATGAACATAATACAGGTTTTACAGACCATAAGTTCCTTTAGCATGGATAGTTGCTTATGTGGAGCTAGCGAATCGATCACTTCCACAGGAAAGAAATTCCTATTCAATCTCCGCCTTTTTCGGCTTTTTATTAGCCACAACAATTTCTAAAAGGGGATGAAATTACCACGGCAATGCAGAGAAATCGTTTGTTATACCAGACACGCTAAAGCTTGTGCGTTTCGCGATTGCTTTCACCGCGGGAGCATCAGAGAGCTAGCCCAGATATTGGTGAAGTATCCGGCTGATCCCTGTCATGAATAAGTGAAGCGATCACAAGCAGCCATAAACAAACCCAAACACGTATCCCAAACTCTGCAAAACCTACGTCTGGTCTACCTGCAGCCTTTTCAGCCCAACTTTGCAGACACACAACACCTCTCTGGTTAGCTTCAGCTGCAGTGGCTACAATCAGGCAACGTTATGATGAAACTGCTACATTGATGCTTACTGAAGTAACACAAGCATACCAATCAGAATTACTGCATATAAGTTAACCAGGGGCATTTTTAAGTAGCACAGCAGCGGTCATAACAACCAGAGACAAACCCTTGCAATACACGTTTTACAGACAGCAAGTTCCGTTGCCGTGGACAGTTGTACCAAGCATCCAAATTACAAACAAGTATAAAAAGTTAGCTTCAAATGAGGTTTATGTTCACACATCTTCTGTTGAATGTCCCCTGATATTACTCTTGCATATTTAGGACACAAACATTAGCAACAGTAACTTGGCTACGTTAACCGCAGTGCTACAGCCACAATCAACAGGTCATCACGTTAAGTAGGCTTATACTTTATAAGCAACTTACAGCTTCTGCGTCTGTGAGTCAAGGACAGTTGCGACCGATCCAGGCTTTATCTTCAGATATTTTGCAAAGCCTGCGTTTGAGGCCAGTTGTTAGTGCTATCTATCGTTAGCGGTCCTGCTAGCCACCCGTAACACGTTAGCTTCACTTCCGTTATTTGCTGTTATATCATTATTTACAGCTTGTGGCTCCGAGAGCTTGATCGATGCAACTGCTTCAGGTTTGAGAAGCAGATGAAACGCTTGTCCGGCGTCGAATTATCCTTTATTGACAAAGCTGTCTTTGGTGAAATGCTGAGCACAAACAGCTCACGTTACCTGTGGCCATGGCTGTTTGCTGCCAGCAAACAAAAAAGCTAGCCACTGATTTCTGGTGGCATTGTCTTTTGGAAGAGAAATGGGTGCTTTTCTTCACGTCCAAAAATAAACGGACGAGCAGCTTTGGGAGAGATACTGTCAAAACTGCACCTCAAATGATCTGTGGATCTTCTTTTGTATTTCCAAAAGTGTAGACGCTACTAAGGCATAGTATGATCTGCGGTTGTTTGTGCCTGCTAGAATAGTTTCCGGTGTGGGCAGGTCCAGCGCCGTGATTGGCTCTGGCTAGGTCTGTATTAATTGGATGGCACAACCTGACGTCAGGTTTTGCCCAGATCTCGTGAAGATCTCGGGACGAGCTGTTCAGAGAGGCAATCACGTTCACAAAATCACGTACTTGGATAACGGCAAAACCCCTGTATCTTATGTTTAGAAATTTTACAGAGGTTGAGTATGGACGTCCTACATTATAACATTACTTATATGTATTAAAAGAAGGATCAGCATAATAGGTCCCCTTCAATATAAAGTGCTGGATAATAACAATAAACAGCACTAAGTTAGATTTAGAGTTTAATATTTGCAAAACGCAGAGAATAAGTCGATTCCAGACTAGAAATACAGCTCAGGTACATAGTGACGAGACTTTGCAATGACGAAGTTCGGGGCTTGGTCTTAAATAGCACACTGCTACCGCACAGTGGAAATGAGAAACAGATGCAGGTGATAATTGAATAATGCGAGAAGTACAGTTCGGGACTTAGTAGACGAGTGAGCTGGACGGCTGGAGGTGTAGTCGAACAAATATTCATGAGGTGGAGGTGTCTTAGAACTATTCCAAAAGATGGCATTCAAAAGTCTGAAAGGGTGGTATAGATTTTACAAGAATCATATTGCTTTATTAAATCTGATCTGCTACCATTGTGGCATATCTGGCTTCTGAAACTACCAGGGAACATTTCATAACAAGCATGAAATACTCTGATCTCCTGCCACGGGACAGCTGATATTCCGAAACAAAATTCAGAAAACAGCAGAAAGCATTTCCAAATATGGAGGATGGATGGAAGTATAAAAGGGCACATCTACGCAATAAGATGCATCTACAGTGCTGTGAAAAAGTATTTGCCCCTTCCTAATTTCTTATTTTTTTGCATATTCGTCACACTTAAATGTTTCAGATCATCAAACAAATTTTATTATTAGACAAAGATAACCCGAGTAAATACAAAATGCAGTTTTTAAACAATGATTTCATTTATTGAGGGAAAAAGCTAGGGCCAAACCTACCTGGCCCTATGTAAAAAATGTAATCGCCTCCTAAACCTAATAACTGGTTTTGCCACCCTCGGCGACAACAACTGCAATCAAGCGTTTGCGTTAAATGCCAATGAGTCTTTTGTAGCGCTGTGGAGGAATTTGGGCCCACTTTTCTTTGCAGAATTGTTTTAGTTCAGTCACATTGGAGGGTGCATGAACAACCTGTTAAAGGTCATGCCACAGATTTAAGTTCGGACTTTGACTAGGCCACTCCAAAAACTTTTTTTGAGCCTTTCAGATGTGGACTTGCTGGTGTTTCAGATCATTGTGCTGCTGTATAACCTAAGTGCGCTTGAGCTTGAGGTCACAAACTAATGGTCGGACATTCTCCTTCAGGATTTTCTGGTAGAGAGCAGAATTCATGGTTCCATCAATTACAGCAAGTTGTCCAGGTTCTGAAGCAGCAAAGCTGCCCCAGACCATCACATTACCACACACTACACCATGTTTGACTGTTGGTATGATGTTCTTTTTGTGAAATGCTGTGTCAGTTTTACGCCAGATGTAACGGGATGCACACTTTCCAAAAAGTTCAACTTTTGTCTCATCAGTCCACAGAATATTTTCCAAAAAGTCTTGGGGATTATCAAGATGTTTTTTGGCAAATGTGAGACGAGCCTTTGTGTTCTTTTTAGTCAGTGGTTTTTGCCTTGGAACTCTCCCATGGACGCCATTTTTGCCCCATCTTTTTAGGTCACCTGAGACGAAGTCTCAAAGTGACCTATTCTAATCGCCTTTTCTCCGTCGTCGTCCGTCGTGCGTCGTCCGTCCGTAAACAATTTACATTTTCGACTTCTTCTCAGAAAGCACTGATCCGATTTCAATTAAATTTTGCAGGACCCTTCCGTGATCAAATATGCACCAAAATTGTGAATTATATGGTGCCCACCCCCAGGGGCTCTGAGGGGCGGGGCTAAAAGTTGTAAATACATTTTCCACTTTTTCTCAGAAACCGCTGATTGGATATGAATAAAATTTTACAGGAACCTTCCTTGGTCAAATATGCACCAAAACTGTGAATTATATGGTGCCCACCCCCAGGGGCTCTGAGAGGCGGGCCTAAAACTGGTCAATACATTTTCCACTTCTCAGGAACCGCTGATCCAGTTTCAATAAAATTTTGCAGGAACCTTCCTTGCTCAAATATGCAACAAAATTGTGAGTTATATGGTGCCCACCCCCAGGTGCTCTGAGGCGCGGGGCTAAAAGTGGTCAAATTGGCTGAAATTCTCAAAATCTTTTTCTCCGGACCCAGATATGCTGGACAACAATACTCTTCATGCATGGAAGGGTCTTCAGATGCTTTATCAAAATTGTTTATTTCATGGCCCCCAGGCTTCATGTTTTGCCCCTGGGGAGGGGGTGAAGTTTACTATACTTTATATAGGAAAATGATACTTTTGGGTATATTTGGTTCATTCACATCAGTAACATCAGTTTTTATGAAACTCAGGTGACCGTTAAGGCCCATGGGCCTCTTGTTCTTATTGTTGAATCGTGAACACTGACTTAAACTGAGGCAAGTGACGCCTGCAGTTCTTTAGATGTTCTGGGTTCTTTTGTGACCTCCTGGATGAGTCGTCGATGCACTCTTTGAGTAATTTTGGTAGGCCAGCCACTCCTGGGAAGGTTCACCACTGTTCCAAATTTTCTCCATTTGTGGATAATGATTCTCACCGTGGCTCGCTGGAGTCCCAAAGCCTTAGAAAGGGCTTTGTAACCCTTCCTAGACTGATAGATGTCAATGACTTTGTTTCTGATCTGTTCTTGAATTTCTTTAAATTGTGGTATGATGTGTTGCTTTTTGAGATCTTTTAGCCTACGTACTTCACTTTGTCAGACGGGTTCTTTTTAAGTGATGTCTTGATTCAACAGGTCTGGCAGTCATCAGGCCTGGGTGTGGCTAGCAAAATTGAACTCAAAAAATGTGTGGCATGACCTTAAACAGGCCGTTCATGCTCAAAAACCCTCTAGTGTGGCTGAATTAAAACAATTCTGCAAAGAAGAGTGGCCCAAAATTCCTCCACAGTGATGTGAAAGACTCGTTGCCAGTTATCACAAACTCTTGATTGCAGTTGTTGTCGCCGAGGGTGGCACAACCAGTTATTAGGTTTAGGGGGCAATTATACTTAGGTCCATCAAAAATGCACAGGTGAGGTATGTACTGTATTTGCGGCAAATTGAAGAATCAATTGATTTTTATTGCTTTTCCAGAGAGGCACGAGAGGAAATAAAGAAAAGCGCTTGGTATTGTAATCCTGACGCTTTTGCACCACGCACGCCGCATAAGCACTTCAGTAATAACAAACATTGAGCTGTTCGTGATGTGTACAGTGACACTTGACTTGTTCTTTTTGGTGTGGTCAATAGCCTACATGAAGCCAACAAAAAAAATGAAAAATGATACTGCACCAAGAAAATGGAATGGCTTGTGACACAGGAGAGAGAAAAAGAGCCTTTGGCATGTTACGGGCAGGTGTCAGCCGCCGATAGTTGGTGCGTCATTTGCACTGTTACCGTTCAACAATCAGTCGGCTGTCTATCCGAGAATGGAACACAGGCACTGTCACTGATCGGCCCCGCTTAGGGCAGCCCACAGTGGCGATGGCAGCTCAAGCGCCACATCTGGTTACAGCCAGCACGTGACAGATTCGGACAGCAACCAAAACTGATCATGAGATGAGGGGTCCGAGGCGATTGAGGGTGAGCGCAAGTACCATTTGACGCCGTCTACATGAGCAAAACATGCGTGCACACGGCCCCTACAAAAACCCATTTTTTGCCCATCAACAGGAGTAGGAACTCTTCACTTCTGACTGTGGGCATCTGCCTCTGTGTCATTTTATGGCACTCTATTTCCCTGTTTCTGTCTGAGAATGGAAAACAGGGACTGTCGCTGACTGACCACGGTAAGGGCAGCCATGCGTAAATGGGCAAAAACTGGGTTTTTGTAGGGTAGGGCCACATATGTTGCTCACATAGACGGGCGCTCACATCAATCGTCTCGACCGCTTCATTTCAGGATCAGTTTGGGTTGTTGTCCGAATCTGTCACACAGGCTGTCACCAGATGTGGCGCTTTTGAGCCACCATTCACCCGTGGCTGCCCTAACACTCAGAACAGTGCCTGTGTTCCATTCTCGGATAGACAGCCGACTGATTGTTGAACGGTAACAGTGCAAATGACACCAGCCTATTTTCATCTGGCTGATGGCTTCGGATAAAGCCATTGAAGACACGAAAGTTCAGAACACTCAGAACGCAAAGTTCATGACACCAGGACATTTATAAGACCCTCAGTAGTTAGCCTGCATACATAGCTATCCTCAAAACTTCAAAGCCATTCATTTGTAAAACAGCACAAGCTCCCCAATACTATGACTAAATAGCAATATGCTCCATCCAGTGAATTCGCGAGGAAATTTACTTAATAAAATGCAAGTGATAACTGACCAGCCAGAGCTAGCGAGATTAATGGCAGTTAACCAGGGTTAGTCAGCAGATGCTTTGAAACAACTTAAATTTCGAGTCCTGAACAGATTATACCGTGCTTAAATGTACAACATTTTTACAATAATATAGTAAGTAATTACTACCCCAATTCCAAAATAGTTGGGACAAAGTGTAAATTGTGAATAAAATCATAATGCAATGACTTTCAGATCACTTGAGCCAATATGTTATTTACAATAGAACATAGATAACATTTCAAATGTTGAAAATGAGACATTTTACATTTTTTCCACAAAATGAGCTTATTTCAAATTTTTTGGCTGCAACAGGTCTCAAAAAAGTTGGGACACAGGCAAAAAAGGGCTGAAAAAGCAATAAATATATAAGAGAATCAGCTGAAAGAACATTTCGCAAGTAATTAAGTTAACTGGCATCAGGTGTGTAACATGATTGGCTAAAAAAGGGATGCTTTAGAGAGGCTGAGCCTCTCAGAAGTAAAGATGGCCGGAGGCTCTCCAACCTGTGAAGGCTTGTGTAAAAATTGTGCAATACTTTAAAAACAATCTTCCTCAACATCAAATTGCAAAGGCTTTGAAGGTCTCATCATTGACAGTACATAACATCATCAAAAGATTCAGAGAAACTGGAAAAATCTCTGTGTGTAAGGCCGAAGACCTCTTCGGGCCCTCAGACGCCACTGCATCACTCACTGGCATGATTCTGTCATTGAAATTACTAAATGGGCCCAGGAATACTTCAAGAAACCACTGTCTGTAAACACAGTCCGCCGTGCCATTCACAGATGCCACCAAAAACTCTATCATGCAAAAAGGAAGCCATTGTTGAGCATGATCCAGAAGCGCCACCGTGTTCTGTGGGCCAAGGCTCATTTAAAATGGACTGTAGCAAAGTGGCAAAGCGTCCTGTGGTCAGACAAGTCCAAATTTGACATTCTTGTTGGAAATCATGGGCATTGTGTCCTCCGGGCTAAAGAGGAGAAAGACCACCCCTCCTATTATCAGCGTTCAGTTCTAAAGCCAGCATCTCTGATGGTATGGGGATGCATTAGTGCATATGGTGTGGGACACTTGCATGTTCTAAGAAGCACCATGAATGCTGAAAGGTATATAAAGGCTTTAGAGCAACATATGCTCCCCTCCAGACGACATCTATTCCAGGGAAGGCCTTGTGTATTTCAGCAGGACAATGCAAAACCACATACTGCAGCTATTACAACAGCACGGCTTCGTAGTAGAAGAGTCCGTGTGCTGAACTGGCCTGCCTGCAGTCCTGATCTTTCACCGATTGAGAACATTTGGCGCATAATTAAACGAAAAGCCCGTCAAAGGAGACCCAAAACTCTCCAGCAGCAGGAAGCCTGTATTAAACGAGAGTGGGATCAAATTCCAATGAATAAACTCAAGAAACTTGTCTCCCTAATGCCCAGACGCCTCCACTCCATGTTAAAAAGAAGAGGGGATGCTACACCATGGTAAACTGGCCCGTGTCCCAACTTTTTTGAGACCTGTAGCAGCCATCAAATTTGAAATGAGCTCACTTTGTGGATAAAATTGTCAAATTTCTCACTTTCAACATTTGCTATGTTATCTCTGTTTTATTGTGAATAAAGTACTGACTGGTGTGATTTGAAAGTCATTGCGTTTTGATTTTATTCACAATTTACACTTTGTCCCAACTATTTCAGAATTGGGGTTGTACAAGTTGTGTTTGGTCTTGAGACGTTTGGGCAGAGACAGTCTATGTTAGCTTACCTCTCGACATGTTTCCTCTTCAAGTGCCTGGTGAAAGTTGAAGTTGTACTGGCCAGGGTTGGGTTCAATTACTTTTTTCAGTTACAATTGATTGTAATTGTAATTACAATTACAATTACTTTCTGGACAGAATGTTCAATTACAATTACAATTACTTTTCGATAAAAAAATTCAATTAAAAATAAATTACAATCACATAAGTAATTGATTACAATTACTGTAATTGTAATTGAAAAAAGTAATTGAACCCAACCCTAGTACTGGCAGTCTCGGTCAGGGCGATTTGACAAAATCTGCACACAGCAGAAACCTTTTTTTTCTTTGTTATTTCGCATATAGATTCTTTGCAATCTGTATAGGAGAACCTTATAATAGATGAATTAGCTGACATTTTTACTGATTCACTGGACTAATTCGTTGCGCATATGTTGTGAGACGAGACAGAGAGATGGGACAGGAGACCGCGCAGGGAAAAATACACATTGTAACATGTTTTTAAAATAGATGCCTCTCATTGGCTGCATTTAAAGAAGGCTGTATAGTAATAACTAGAAAATTCCGGTAGAAATTTTGAATGTGCCTGCTGCTCTACACGTACAGTGTTCAAGGTGCTTGCCAGGGATCTGGTAAACCGTTGATATGGTGTTCTGGGTGCTCTATAGGGCGTTGCTGGGCAGTTGCTATGGAGTTCCAGGTGGTTGCAAGGGCATTGCTAGGCGGTTGCTATGGTGCGCTGGGTGGTTGCTAGGGCGTTGCTAGGCGGTTGCTATGGTGTTCTTGGTGGTTGCTAGGGCGTTGCTAGGCAGTTGCTATGGTGTCCTGGGTGGTTGCTAGGGCGTTGCTAGGCGGTTTTTATGGTGTTCTGGGTGGTTCCTAGGGCGTTGCTAGGCGGTTGCTATGGTGTTCTGGGTGGTTGCTAGGGCATTGCTAGGTGGTTGCTATGGTGTCCTGGGTGGTTACTAGGGCGTTGCTAGGCGGTTGCTATGGTGTTCTTGGTGGTTGCTAGGGTGTTGCTAGGCGGTTGCTATGGTGTTCTGGGTGGTTGCTAGGGTGTTGCTAGGCAGTTGCTATTGTGTTCTGGGTGGTTGCTAGGGCGTTGTTAAGCGGTTGCTATTGTGTTCTGGGTGGTTGCTAGGGCGTTGCTAGGCGGTTGCTATTGTGTTCTGGGTGGTTGCTAGGGCGTTGCTAGGCGGTTGCCATGGTGCTCTGGGTGGTTTCTAGGGCGTTTCTAGGCGGTTGCTATGGTGTTCTGGGTGGTTGCTAGGGCGTTCTGTGTGGTTGCTATGGTGTTCTGGGTGGTTTCTAGGTCATTGCTAGGTGGTTGCTATGCTGTTCCTAATGGTTGCTTGGGCGTTGCTTGTCAATGTTTAGGAGTTGGAACAGAGTTTCTATGTGAATATATGAGTTCACGGTGAGAGGGTGAAGATGAGTGAGTTTTCTCATTGACTTCCATTATAACAAGGTGTCAGAAGTCCATGTTTTTCGGGAATTGTGGGAAATCCGTAAGTCGGATCGCTTAGAAAAGTCATAGCACACTCCTCACAAGGGAGCCACACGTTTTCATGTGTAATTTGTGGGGATCGGGTGAAAACTGTGGGATGAGTAGCGAACCGTGCGATTACGGAAGAATATGGAATAATAATAATAACTAGAGAATGTAATTCCAGGGAATTACGAGTGCATGAAAATGCAAACTGTAGTTGCATAAGGTGGAATGTGGGCAGAGGAAACAAGTTGGCGGGAGTCATAGTTGAAGACAGTTGGAATGGCTGAACAGTTAAATAGTTTTTTGTTTAAAAAGTTTGATTATTTAACAGTGAATTATTTCAATGAGGACTTTTATTTTGAAACAGTCGTGGACAGAGGAAACAGTTGGCTGGAGTCATAGTTGATGACAACGGGCAGTTGGAATGGCTGAACGGTTGAAGAGTTGAGTAGTTTAAATCGTTATATTGTTTAATTATGATTTATTGTAGTGAGGACTTTTATTTTGAAACAGTTGAGGACGGAGGAAACAGTTGGCGGGAGTCAAAGTTGATGACAACGGGCAGTTGGAATGGCTGAACAGTTGAAAAGTTGAGTAGTTTAAATAGTTATATTATATAATTATGATTTATTGGAGTGAGCACTTTTATTTTGAAACAGTTTTGGACAGAGGAAACAGTTGGCAGGACTCATAGTTGATGACAACTGGCAGTTGAAATGGCTGTACTGTTGAATAGTTGAGTAGTTTAAATAGTTAAAATATTTAATTGTGATTTCTTGTAGTGAGAACTTTTATTTTGAAACAGTTGTGGACGGAGGAGACAGTTGGTGAGAGTCAAAGTTGATGAAAACTGACAGTTGGAATGGCTGAACAGTTCAATAGTTGAGTAGTTTAAATAGTTAAATTTAATTGTGATTTATTGCAGTGAGGACTTTTATTTTGAAACAGTTCTGGACAGAGGAAACACTTGGCGAGCGTCATAGTTGATGACAACTGACAGTTGGAATGGCTGAACAGTTAAATAGTTGAGGAGTTTAAGTAGTTAAATTATTTAAAAGTGAATTATTTCAGTGAGGACTTTTATTTTGAAACAGTTTTGGACAGAGGAAACAGTTGGCGGGAGTCATCGTTGACTACAACGGGCAGTTGGAATGGCTGAACGGTTGAAAAGTTGAGTAGTTTAAAAAGTTAAATTATTTGATTCTGATCTGTTGTAATGAGGACTTTTATTTTGAAACAGTTGTACACAGGTGAAACAGTTGGCAGGACTCATAGTTGATGACAATTCACTGTTGGAATGCCCGAACAGTTAAATAGTTGAGTAGTTTAAATAGTTAAATTAGTTAACAGTGAATTATTTCAGTGATGACTTTTATTTTGAAAAAGTTTTGAACAGAAGAACCAGTTGGCGGCAGTCATAGTTGATGACAACCGGCAGTTGGATTGGCTGAACGGTTGAAAAGTTGAATAGTTTAAATAGTTAAATAATTTAATTGTGATCTGTTGTAATGAGGACTTTTATTTTGAAACAGTTGTACACAGGTGAAACAGTTGGCAGGGCTCATAGTTGATGACAACTGACAGTTGGAATGCCCGAACAGTTAAATAGTTGAGTAGTTTAAATAGTTAAATTATTTAATAGTGAATTATTGCAGTGAGGACTTTTATTTTGAAACAGTTTTGGACAGAGGAAACAGTTGGCGGGAGTCGTAGTTGATGACAATGGGTAGTTGGAATGGTTGAACAGTTGGATGGTTGAGTAGTTTAAATAGTTAAATTATTTAATTGTGATTAATTGTAGTTAGGACTTTTATTTTGAAACAGTTGGCGGGAGTCATAGTTGATGACAACTGACAGTTGGATTGGCTGAACAGTTAAATAGTTGAGTAGTTCAGATAAATTATTTAACAGTGAATTATTTCAGTGAGGACTTTTATTTTGAAACAGTTTTGGACAGAGGAAACAGTTGACAGGAGTCATAGTTGATGACAACTGGCAGTTGGAATGGCTGAACGGTTGAAAAGTTGAGTAGTTTAAAAAGTTAAATTATTTAATTGTTATTTATCATAATGAGGACTTTTATTTTGAAACAGTTGTGGACAGAGAAATCAGTTGGCAGGAGTCATAGTTGATGACAACTGACAGTTGGATTGGCTGAACAGTTAAATAGTTGAGTTGTTTAAATAGTTAAATTATTTAACAGTGTATTATTTCAGGGAGAACTTTTATTTTGAATCAGTTTTGGACAGAGGAAACAGTTGGCGGGAGTCATAGTTGATGATAATGGGCAGTTGGAATGGCTGAACGGTTGAACAGTTGAGTAGTTTAAATAGTTAAATTATTTAACAGTGAATTATTTCAGTGAGGACTTTTATTTTGAAACAGTTTTGGAAAGGTGAAACAGTTGGCAGGAGTCATAGTTGATGACAACTGACAGTTGGAATGGCTGAACAGTTAAATATTTGAGTAGTTTAAATAGTTAAATTATTTAAGAGTGATTTCTTGTTGTGAGGACTTTTATTTTGAAACAGTTGTAGGCACAGGAAACAGTTGAACAGGATCTGTATGTTAAGAGAGCCAGACTGTAGTCTGAAAGCCTGAGAAACTGACAGTTGCTGCAGGTGGTCAGAACATCTGGCACAAGATTCCATTTGCTTAATGGCCCTATTGTGATGTCATCAGCCCAATGTTAAGTCTATGGAGAAAAAATTTTATAGTTTTTTATTCATAGTTTAAAAAAAAATATAAAAGTTACAAAGATGAAAAATACATTGCACAGGTGTCTAAAGTAAGACCCACGCAACGCAGTTTGAATGAGGTTTCTACGTTAAACGGTTGAGGCCGCATTAAGTGCGTTAGAAGAATAATAATAATAATAATAATAATAAGAAGAAGAACTGGAATAACAATAGTGTGCATTTTCATGCACACTAATAATAATAAAGAAGTATGCAGGATTATAATATGTGTCTGCATTGCTGCAGGCACATAATAATAATAACTAGAAAATTCCAGTAGAAATTTTGAATGTGCCTGCTGCTCTACACGTACAGTGTTCAAGGTGCTTGCCAGGGATCTAGTAAGCCATTGATATGGTGTTCTGGGTGCTCTATAGGGCGTTGCTGGGCGGTTGCTATGGAGTTCCAGGTGGTTGCTAGGGCATTGCTAGGCGGTTGCTATGGTGTGCTAGGTGGTTGCTAGGGCGTTGCTAGCGGTTGCTATGGTGTTCTTGGTGGTTGCTAGGGCGTTGCTAGGCGGTTGCTATGGTGTTCTGGGTGGTTGCTAGGGCATTGCTAGGCGGTTGCTATGGTGTTCTGGTGGTTGCTAGGGCGTTGCTAGGCGGTTGCTATGGTGTTCTGGGTGGTTGCTAGGGCGTTGCTAGGTGGTTGCTATGGTGTTCTGGGTGGTTGTTTGGGCTTTGCTAGGTGGTTACCATGGTGTTGTGGGTGGTTGCTAGGGCGTTTCTAGGCGGTTGCTATGGTGTTCTGGGTGGTTGCTAGGGCGTTCTGGGCGGTTGCTTTGGTGTTCTGAGTGGTTGCTTGGTCGTTGCTAGGTGGTTGCTATGCTGTTCCTAATGGTTGCTTGTCAATGTTTGGGAGTTGGAACAGAGTTTCTCGTGAATATATGAGTTCACGGTGAGAGGGTGAAGATGAGTGAGTTTCTCATTGACTTCCATTATAACGAGGTTTCAGAAGTCCATGTTTTTCAGGAATTGTGGGAAATCCGTAAGTCGGATCGCTTAGAAAAAGTCATAGCACACTCCTCACAAAAGAGCCCGACGTTTTCATGTGTAATGTGTGGGGATCGGGTGAAAACTGTGGGAGGGTAGCGAACCGTGCGACACGGAAGAATATGGAAGAATAATAATAATAACTAGAAAAAGAAATTTTGAATGTGACGCACAGTGTTCAAGGTGCTTGCCAGGGATCTGGTAAGCCGTTGATATGGTGTTCTGGGTGCTCTATAGGGCGTTGCTGGGCGGTTGCTATGGAGTTCCTGGTGGTTGCTAGGGCATTGCTAGGCGGTTGCTATGGTGTTCTGGGTGGTTGCTAGGGGCATTGCTAGGCGGTTGCTATGGTGTTCTGGGTGGTTGCTAGGGCGTTGCTAGGCGGTTGCTATGGTGTTCTGGGTGGTTGCTAGGGTGTTGCTAGGCGGTTGCTATGGTGTTCTGGGTGGTTGCTAGGGCGTTGCTAGGCAGTTACTATTGTGTTCTGGGTGGTTGCTAGGGCATTGCTAGGCGGTTGCTATTGTGTTCTGGGTGGTTGCTAGGGCGTGCCAGATGATTTCTATGGTGTTCCGGGTGGTTGCTAGGGCGTTGCTAGGCGGTTGCTATGGTGTTCTGGGTGGGCATTGCTATGGGCTGGGTGGTTGCTAGGGCGTACAGGCAGTTCTATTGTGTTCTGGGTGGTTGCTAGGGCATTGCTAGGCGGTTGCTATGGTGTTCTGGGTGGTTGCTGGTTGCTAGGCGGGCTATTGTGTTCTGGGTGGTTGCTATTGCTAGGCGGTTGCTATGGTGTTCTGGGTGGTTGGGGCGTTGCTAGGGCATTGCTGGGTGGTTGCTAGGGCAGTTGCTTGGTGTTCTGGGTGGTTGCTAGGGCATTGCTAGGGTTGCTATGGTGTTCTGGGTGGTTCTGGCATTGCTGGTTGCTATGGGTGGTTGTTTGCTATGGTGTTCTGGGTGGTTGCTAGGCGTTGTTAGGCGGTTGCTATGGTGTTCTGGGTGGTTGCTAGGGCTTTGATTGGTGGTTGCCATGGTGCTCTGGGTGGTTTCTGGCGTTTCTGCTTGCTATGGTGTTCTGGGTGGCTGCTAGGGTTCTGGGTGGTTGCTATGGTGTTTTGGGTGGTTGCTAGGTCGTTTCTATGGCGTTTCTAGGCCGTTGCTATGCTGTTCCTAATGGTTGCTTGGGCGTTGCTTGTCAATGTTTGGAAGTTGGAACAGAGTTTCTACGTGAATATATGAGTTCACGGTGAGAGGGTGAAGATGAGTGAGTTTTCTCATTGACTTCCATTATAATGAGGTTTCAGAAGTCCATGTTTTTCGGGAATTGTGGGAAATCCATAAGTCGGATCGCTTAGAAAAGTCATAGCACACTCCTCACAAGGGAGCCGCACGTTTTCATGTGTCATGTGTGGGGATCGGGTGAAAACTGTGGGAGGAGTAGCGAACCGTGCGATTACGGAAGAATATGGAATAATAATAATAAAGAAGTATGCAGGATTATAATATGTGTCTGCATTGCTGCAGGCACATAATGAGGCTGTACCAGGACCAGCTACTTGCCTGGATTTTGAAATCCCCTCAAGACCGTTCAGTCCGAGACCAAGACAAGACCAAGACCGGAGAGCTTCAAGACCGAGACAAGACCGAGACCATGTAAAAGTGGTCTCGAGACCAAGACTGGTCTTGAGTACTACAACACTAACTGTTAGTATTCCTTAATGCAGCTACAACCCCTGGCAAAAAATATGGAATCACCACACACCAACCCCTGGCAAAAAGTAAGGAATCACCACACACCGAGGATGTTAATTTATCTTTTTTCCTTCATAACAAAGAAGCAAATTACACATATAACAAAACAATTATTGTTTATTTGCTTGACATTCAGGCTTCATGAAACGTTTCACTTTGAAATTGAAATCAAAACATGCAGCAAATGCGCAAATCGCAGGAGATGGCAGAGTATTAGAATTTATCGCTTTACGATGCGTCATCTCATCTGATACCTTTCCTAAGTACATAATGCTTCATCAGCACTCGTAAAGTTATTTTCCTCGCAATTTTCGTAAAATAGGGGCAGCATAATAACTTTCTCCAGGGGAATTAGGGGAACAGAATTAGACACAACACTGTTGCTTCTAATTTTGCTACGAACAGGGTAACAGATAAAGACAAATACGCATTTCGTTAACTGCGACAAATATGCAAAAAATTAATAAATCAGGAAGGGGGCAAATACTTTTTCACAGCACTGTATGTATTAAACTCAATGGAAAAATATGGAAGTCTTGAAATATTGGCTCGAAAATTTAACTTGACAGAGGGACAGACCAACAGGAGGACATACAGAGTTATGAAAAGGCACATGTATGCTAAAAAATGTATCTATATATTTTGTGAAAAAAAAATGCCGGACAGTTTAGATGTTCTGGCCTGGAAAGGAAATGTCGGATGGACAGACACAGATGTGTATGTGAAAGGACAACACTCATTCCTTTATCCCCCTTCCACTTTGTGGCAAGATATAATAAATATTAGAGATGAAAATCTGTCTAACCTCAGAAGAAAAACATACAGCCATACATACTCAAATGAACGTGAATACAGTAGTGAAAACGCCCTAAAAAAAAATCACAAAATATTTCCAATACACAATATTATTACAATGTAATTTCGAACTTGTAGACTGAATCAACACACTTGTTTAGACAAAACTAGCACACTCATTAGATGCGCACACACATCCGTGCACACAAACACACGCGCGCTCACACACACTCAATTACATCTCAACACACACACAATGACATATGCACAATTGTTAATATTGCTACATTCTTCTTAATTATAGTACCAAATAACAGTAAAATAAATAAAATAATTTCCCTTGACTCTGTTCTTTCTGCACTGTTGGACAACTATCATGTGTGAAAATGGTTAGAATCTAACTCTTTTTCTCTTTGTTTCTTTTCTTGAAGTGCATTTATTTACTTTTTCATGTATCATTTCTTTACAATTATTTTTTTCCTACTCATACTACTACTACTACTGCTGCTACTATTAATAATAATAATAATAATTATTATTATTATTGTACATGGGGAATGTGTTGCAAAGCACTGTGCTTTGCATCCTGCTGCAGGTGGTACCTTGTGGATGCTGACTGGTCGGGATGCCCATTCTAGACCGGTCCACTACCAAAGGTGCCTATGATGGGCGCATGGGTATCAGGCCTGGACCCTGGAGCAACTGAAGAAAGTTGCAGGGTTCAGTGAAACCTGTCACATCTTGTGCATCAGCTGGGCACATGTGCACACTTCACTTGGGAAAGAGATGGCACCAGGATGCACTGTGGGAAGATGATAAGCTGCTGGAGGGAGCGTAATGGTCTGCTAGGAAACCCTAGGTTTTGAGAATCTTAAGTGATATCAGTTTGATGGAGCCGTTTTTGAAGCAAGAGGGGGTCCTATAAAATAGTATAAAGCAAGTGGTTTTGATGTTATGGCTTATCAGTGTCTTAATGCGTATTTTACCCATATAATGATAAATTAAACTATGCATGTTTTGGTTTTTTCATTTTTTGAAAATTTATTTTTTCCCCTCCCCTCCCATCAATTCACTTTAAAGACTTCAACCCTGGAGAACTAGACACATAACATACACACACACACACACCCACGCACGCACGCATAAACCAACATCACACTAACATAACACACACAGCCACACAATATTTACAAAAAATTTTGTTTCTAGCTGATACTAAAATGCTTATTGTTGTTGTTTCTTCTATGTTCTGTTCTGTTCATGACTTGATGATTTGTCTTCTTTTTTGTTGTTCTGTCTTGATAAATAAAAAAGGGAATGCCAAAATAAACACAATAATTTCAAATGTTAACAGTCAACTGTATCAAAAACTCCTATTTCATTTGAAATCACAATGTTACTGAGGGGTTCCTTTCGAAATTCAGCTTTAATTTTTTTTCCAACATTCCGGAGCCTTGCAGCTAAAGTAACAATCTTGAAGATCTCTTGTTGCGGCAGATATTGCGATAAGCGGTAACTGCAGAGGTGTTTTTGGACCTCACCACTTAGAGATTCATCCCATGTTGCCTGTATGTCATCAGTCAGCTGGCTGCCGTCCCACACCTCCATAACAATTCCAGTTCATAAGTGCGTCCACGAAAGCAAAAAAGGAATGTCTTCTGAGATGGCTGGCAACTATAATATTTGTTATTTACTGAATTTAAAAATGGCTGTTATAAAACTTATGTTCATACGCATTCATTGTCTAACATGAGGCTTACTTATCCTGATCAATAAATTTATTCATGAACGTTACAAGTTGGGAAGAATGGGGTAATAAGGGACTTGGGATAATAACGGACACGCCTATTTCTCCTATTTCCCGATAAATGGCATTCTCCTTCCTGCACAGAGTAATTGAGGATGGGACGCGTGTTTGCTCGTTAGCCGCATTTCGTTGATTTGTCTCTCAGACAATAATATCCACTGGCAAGGTAAATCTGACCCTCAAACTCTGGTTTTGAGTATAAATAGTTTGTTTTGTTGATGAAAACTGAATGCGTAATGCGCTGATATTATAGGCTGCATAGATTCACTTCTCACGTTCCCATGAAACAAATGCACATGCTGTACACCGTATGCATGGGAGGGGCCGTTTCCTTCATCAAGAACATTTCCCCACATATCTTGCGTCGAAAAATCCTGTTCGGAAAGAGTTCTTACAGCACTGTCCTAAAGCAAGAATTTTTCTGAAACATTCATCTGTTTATATTGCATTTTGATTTGTGCATTTCAAATAACAGGTTAACCTCTTAAACCCGAACGCCCCTGGTACCAGGGACGATCATTACGCATAATAAATACAGCATGTTTCCTAACTGAAACATCTTCATGTGGCCTATCCACTTTACACAGAGATATTCAGCAAAAAGCTCATGTTGACCATTATTACCTCAACTGAACACAATTCAAGCATCAAGCAAGTAAATAAGCATGTACCAAAACATAGGATAAAATAATATCAGCGCTCAATCGCTGGTGTTTCTACTGAATTTGTGCTAGACATACAAATGATATGGCAAATGAAAGAGGAAAGGTAGCAGAATCTAACGATATAAGCCATGTCATTTTAGACCGACACCACACTCAAAGAACAGCAGGCATACACTTAACATTCTACAGAGATGAGTAAAATTTTTCTTACCTTTGATATTTTTTAATAAAAAAAACTGTGCTCAAGGGTAAATCTGCACTTGCTATTGTTAGCCTGACGTGTCCGTGTTATATCGAACCTAGATCTTCCAGTCTCCATGCATGTTTTTTTCCATGGCACTGCTTCAAAGGTTGTCAGTTCCAGAGCAATCCGCTTGCACTCAATGTATTTTCCTCTCTGTGAT
This sequence comes from Gymnothorax javanicus, assembly GCA_029692085.1. Taxonomy (NCBI): domain Eukaryota; kingdom Metazoa; phylum Chordata; class Actinopteri; order Anguilliformes; family Muraenidae; genus Gymnothorax; species Gymnothorax javanicus. The sequence goes on from CM056198.1 coordinate 91,248,270, forward strand.
CGGCTTGTGATGCTGTCAGTAAGACTTTGGCCATCTGATATTATGGGCTCTGACGTTTCCAACAAGCCCTAAATCACCTTAATCGCACAAACCTAGCCTGAGCTAGAGCCTTGCATTCCCGGTACTTTGACCTGAGAGTCCATGCGCCGTTGATATGTTGGGCAACAATATAAATGCTTGACTGGTTTGTTTGCAGTATTTTTGGTATAATTATCTGCTAAATATTCAACAGTCGTTTTCAAAGTAGTCTTTCGAAAGAATCTATGCTGTTACATGCAAGTATACAAAAAAATACTAGCGCTATAAAAATACAAGCAGGGTGCATGACGTGTTCCGTTGACTCACTGTTGAAATTAACAATGTGGCACTTGAGTGCTGTCTCATGTGACAGAGTAGTGGATAAGGCGTTATCCTACAGTGCGGAAACTCTGCAGTGTGAGCCCCAGCTGTCATAAGGTTTTAATTTTGAGCAGCAGGGTCATAGTTCGTGTATAAATAATTGCGAGGGTGTTCCTTGTTTTTACTTTGTACCTTTTTTTTTACCTTATCTTTGTGTTATTAATTTTGTTTATTTGCTTGTTTTATTGAAAATAAATCTGCTCCAGTGGAGTCAAACTTCATTTACTTTGTATGTATTTTCTTTGAACGGGAAAATGCATACAGGACTGGCAGAAATAAATAAATAAAAGTATTGTAATTAGATGGAATTAGATGCCTGTAGTGACATAAAAGTGAAATTAAGTTTTACAGTTTGGTACCTGAGAAATCTGAAATTGCACACAGTGTCAATTTGGAGAGGCCACCTAAACATTCCCAAAATAAAACCTCTCTAATTTTGCTCTGATTTACTTGACTAGACTAAACTTTTGCACAGATAATGTTGAGACTCTGTGCTGTAGTTTTTTTTTTTTTTTTTTTGAGGTTTCAGGCTGCAACTGAATAATTTTAAGAGAGATAAAAGTAAAACTTTGTTGGGTGCAAAAATGATCTTTCATTTATGCTGTGTTCCATCTTCATTTACTATGACTCAGTGACAAAAACACTGATTTTTACACTATGACAAAAATCCCCAAGGTGTTACCTTTATTATGACACCAAGATTATTCAAATCAACTTAGTCGTTGCAGAGATATAGTCATTTCATTTTGGGAATGTCATTTTCGAGCCAGAGGCTCAGGGCTTAAGAGGTTAATGAAATGAAAGCATTTTACATGGTGGGCCAGAAAGAGTGTCCCTGCCCAAAATTTTAAATGAGGGAAGACCGGATTTTGGCATTCTGCTGACAGCCTGAGCCCTACTGCATTATACACTCACTCCGGCTATGATGTAACCTTGTCTTAGTTGTTTGACACACCTTGGCCCTCATTTGAAACATTGGGTTTGGACACTTTTTTGGGGGCAAGCCTGTAGTGACTAACATTTGCAATCGCGTTATTTCAGTCTTATGTTTAATTTCATTTGACACCTCAAGGTGGCCGGAAAGCATTTATTATATTCTACTTTATACAGTTGTGGAAGGACATTTCTGACAACTTTCTTTGTAGGCTAATGCTACACTGTTTAATGAGATGACTTATATTCAATGTCATATTGACTGTTCATATTTTTTCAGTTTCTTTGATGTTTTAAATGAAGATTTACTTATTTATTACACAGCTTTTCGGTCATTTGTTTAATTTAACCAATGATTTTTACATCGTCCGTTGTTACCCCATGGGGTGTCCGTTATTACCCTCTGATGAGCGAGGCATAATGGACATGCTGAAAATTAGTTTTTCACAGATTAATTCGTAATCGAATAATCTTGGGCATATTTCTTAAGTGCGTCTTAAAGGGGTACAGTGCCTTCGTCTAACACTGGAGAGGCTTTGACACAGACTGGCTTGTTAAGGAGCTATGGTACTTTCAAAAAGTACATCTGTTATTACCCTGTTCTCCCTGACCATTCCCATTATTATAAATTATTTTATGGTTGCTTTGTGATGGCTGATATTAATTGCTTGTTTGATACATGGCTTACCAGCGAATAACTAGGAACAGCAGGGACAAAACCTTAAGAGGGGAGACAGTTCAGCACAGGTGTAATAGGCAATGCTTAGGCTGCTGTTGCCGGCTAGCGGCCTTGGGTGTTCCACCAGATGGCATAATTAAAATATAACAGTGGTGGCATAGTGAACAGTCTAATAGTCTAGTTCCCTGATTCATGCCCTACCGGCATGTAAAATATTTCAGCTTGATTCCTTTCCAGTGAGTAGCAAATGGTGTTTTTGTGCAACTCGTGTTGTGAACTTCGGCTTAGTTAATGGAGCCATATTCATCAGAAGTCTTTCGTCCTCCATCTTAGCTGGGAATTAGCTATCACTGAATGTCCCATCCATTAACATGGTCGAAGCCGTATTCATCGTAAGTCTTTCGTCCTCCATCTTAGCTGGGAATTGGCTATCACCGAATGTCCCATTCATTAACATGGTGGGGGTAGGTTCATAACCTATACTGCAGCGAGCCACTAGATGGCAATCAAGATGTATTGGCCTCACTTTTAGGGAGCTGTTGGGCTGTCCATCTTTATATGCAGTCAATGGTTTTGACCGAAATGGAGTCATAATTAGACTGGGTTATTACAACCATAAAATTCGTCCACGATTTGTCCACAATCCTTCCTGCCCCTCAGGTGACCAGAGATTACTCAATCTGACAGGAACACCTCCTAGCAGATATGGAAATTTCTGTCCCCCTGCCAACAGCCTTTCTCTCCGCTCACAAGCTTTTAAATGCCTCCAATGCAGCTTTAGTTCCTGATCAGTGGACCAAGCCTTTATTGTGAATACAGGTAACTTAGTAGCTACAAAACACGCTGTCAGAGATAAACTAAAATTTCAAGCAATAACCTCAGTGTCCTAGTTTAAAATTATGCATTATGGTTAAAGCAGTTTAACTGTAAGTAACCTAGCTAATGCGATCTAGCCGGGCAAGCTAGTGATAGCCTAGATTAGGCGTTGCAGTAGCTGGCTATTTGAAACAATAATCTAGCTTCACTGAAGGAGCTAGCAAGCACGCTAATCAGTGAACACTGTTGATGTATGATAACTTTAACAGAGCGACTAACATAACAAAAGCAAGTGACATTTTTGTTGTCTAAACCAATGTTGTTTTTCTTGACATGGTTGCGTTAAGAGTAAAAATATTAGAATTGAAATGAAATTCCCCCATCAAGCGGAGGAGGAAGCATAGTCAGGGCATCAGACTACTCAATAGCCAAGTACTTTGAAAGGGTCTAACTATAGCTTCTATCTATATTTTTTGAGGAAATCTGATTATAATTAGCAGGCACAATCTCGCTGGGCTGACCAGCTTAGATTAGTAGTTACATTAGCTGGCCATTTGAAACAGTAGTGCACGTCAACGGAGCTAGCTAGTGTTATGTATGAGTATTTTATGTAAAGCACTGTATATCATTTGTAAATGGAGATTTGTTACATGCTGTTTTTGCTGCCTTGCTGGTCAGCTATTTATTTTGTTCATCAGCACCCTCTGGTGGTGTGTCTGTAGCAAAATATGATCTGATGTAATATCACTTCTTTGTAATAGACTAGTGCTTTCTAGAAGCTTCTGGCATCTTCCTGCCTGGAGGGGGTGGGATTACCCAGGAATCCTGTAGATATTTCCAGAATGTTGCTAGCCTATATACATAAATGCTGTGATTTTGGTCAGTATGGGCAGAGTTTTTGTTTTGGCAACAGAGTTACATAGTGGCATTAGAGTGTTATTATAAGATTAAACAGTGGATTATTTGTAGAAGTTTTTTTTTTCAGTGAAGAATAAATTTGTCTAAGTTGTCATTGCTGGTTTTCTTTGTTGTGATTTTCAAGTCATAACACTAGCATGTTAGTCTATGAATACCTTTGATATTGGAAAACTATATTATGGCCACCAACATAACTGAAATGAATGACATTTTGTTGTGTAAATTACAGGGTTGCCAACTTTCACGAATTTGGTATGAGTTTAAGTGGCATATTCACGTTCCCATGCTGTATGTCAGCGATTAGTACAACCCCAATTCCGAAATAGTTAAGACGAAGTGTAAATTGTGAATGAAATCAAAACGCAATGACTTTCAAATCACACCAGCCAGTATTTTATTCACAAAAGAACAGAGATAACATAGCAAATGTTGAAACTGAGAAATTTTACAATTTTATCCACAAAATGAGCTCATTTCAAATTTTATGGCTGCTACAGGTCTCAAAAAAGCTGGGACAGGGGACTGTTTACCATGGTGTAGCATCTCCTCTTCTTTTTAACACAGAGTGGAGGCGTCTGGGCATTGAGGAGACAAGTTTCTTGAGTTTAGCCAGTGGAATTTGATCCCACTCTTGTTTAATACAGGCTTCCAGCTGCTGAAGAGTTTTGGGTCTCCTTTGACGGACTTTTCGTTTAATTATGTGCCAAATGTTTTCAATCAGAGAAAGATCAGGACTGCAGGCAGGCCAGTTCAGCACACGGACTCTTCTACTACGAAGCCATGCTGTTGTAATAGCTGCAGCATGTGGTTTTGCATTGTACTGCTGAAATACACAAGGCCTTCCCTGGAGTAGACCTCGTGTGGAGGGGAGCATATGTTGCTCTAAAACCTTTTTATACCTTTCTGCATTCATGGTGCTTTTTAAAACATGCAAGTGTCCCACACCATATGCACCAATGCATCCCCATATCATCAGAGATGCTGGCTTTTGAACTGAACGGGTGATCTTTCTCCTCTTTAGCCCGGAGGACACGACGCCCATGATTTCCAACAAGAATGTCAAATATGGACTCGTCTGACCGCAGGACACTTTGCCACTTTGCTTCAGTCCATTTTAAATGAGCCTTGGCCCACAGAACACGGCGGCGCTTCTGGATCATGCTCAACAATGGCTTCCTTTTTGCATGATAGTTTTAGGTGGCATCTGTGGACGGCATGGCGGACTGTGTTTACAGACAGTGTTTTCTTGAAGTATTCCTGGGCCCATTTGGTAATGTCAATGACAGAATCACGCAGGTGAGTGAGGCAGTAGCGTCTGTGGGCCCAAAAACCACAGGTATCCAGTAAAGGTCTTCGGCCTTGTCCCTTACACACAGAGATTTTTCCAGTTTCTCTGAATCTTTTGATGATGTTATGCACTGTCGATGATGAGACCTTCAAAGCCTTTGAAATTTGACGTTGAGGAACATTGTTTTTAAAGTATTCCACAATTTTTTTACACAAGCCTTTACAGGTTGGAGAGCCTCTGGCCATCTTTACTTCTGAGAGACTCAGCCTCTCTAAGACATCCCTTTTATAGCCAATCATGTTACACACCAGATGCCAGTTAACTTAATTACTTGCTAAATGTTCTTTCAGCTGATTCTCTTATATATTAATTGCTTTTTCAGCCCTTTTTTGCCTGTGTCCCAACTTTTCTGAGACCTGTTGCAGCCAGAAAATTTGAAATAAGCTCATTTTTTGGATAAAAATGTAAAATATCACAGTTTCAACATTTGAAATGTTATCTATGTTTTATTGTAAATAACATTGGCTCATGTGATCTGAAAGTCATTGCATTTTGATTTTATTCACAATTTACACTTTGTCCCAATTATTTCGGAATTGAGGTTGTAAATCAGCGCGTTTGTAAGAGATTCTCAGGCGGAATTGAAGCCCTTGTGCATGGAGGTTTATCAGTTTCACATGCGTTACGGTGGATTTCACCACTAGTAACATGGAAATCAATTATGACTCCGGACTTCTCATGCTTTTCTTTACTCAGGGGTTGAAAGCAATGGAATTGCATACAAACATTTCAAATGGTCTTATTTAATTTAAACAATTTGAACGATCGTGAAACACATGCATTGCGTTGATTGAATAGCCTAATTGCTGACTACGGCACAGGAAGCGTGAATATGCCACTAAATCTCACTCCGAAAGCGTGAGAGTTGGCAGCCCGGAAATTAATGTTGCTTTTCTTGACATGGTCAGTAGCAAGCATTACCGACGCAAATATTATATTAATGCAAATTGTCGGACTTTGGCACATCCATATTATGAGGTTCTAACTTTAACGTTAAAGCTAGCTATTTTCAAAGGTAATTTGATCACAGCTAGCTGGCTCGCTGGCAGAGAAAATTATGATGAACAAACAAGCAATCTCAAATTTCACCTGGGGACTAAACCAAAACAATGGTCCACAATTTATGGAGAGTGGATTTATGTTTATAAATGTTATCGATACCTACGAGTCCAAGAGAAAAGAAGCCACGTCTCTATGTCTCCTCAGGCCCTTTTACTTTTTCAATGTTCCCAAAGAGGCAACATTGAAGGTAAATCTGGTTTTTCCCATGCTTACAGTCACCTGCCTTTTGTGACTACTCATCCTCTTCTGAATCGCAATTTAATTCTTTTGCTTTGGATTTGAACATTTTTTCCTCATCTGTAGTCACTGACGTAGTCTTTGTTTTTTGACCATGCTTACTCACAATTCTGACAGAAACCAGAAAAAAACAGAATGTGCAAAACCCTGATGTCCAAACTGCTCAATGTACTTGCCCATAGTATCTATCCAGCATTTCAAAAAAATGATCTCTTGCAACAGAGAAAATCACTCTTTTGTAGCAATCTCTTCAGCTATAGTGAGCCAATGGTATCCCAAATAAGTAGTCAAAAAATGCCCCATTAAAATATTTTCAGCTGTATCGAAAGCGCTAAAACTAATGAAAGAATTGTGGAAATAGCTTAATGTTGGGATGGACAGCTAGCAAAGTTAGCTCGCTGAGCAGACATTACTACTTACATGAAGCTACCATAGCTTGCTGGCTAAAGTGTAGGATTAACCTACCTACCTGTCTCTGGCTGACGAAGCTACCGAAATTTTAGCTTTAAAATTCTTTGGTGTGAAGGGCAGATGTCTTGTGCTATATTGGTCCTTGTCTTGATTCCTGAATTGTGACATATTTTATATTAAGTTTATGTTTAACCTATCTACAGTTTAGCTGAGGTTTGAAATTTTAGGTACATTTTTAATTGCAGATGGAACATGTGTAATCTAAAAAGCTATCATGCTTGTTGCTTTGTTTGTTTCAATCTCTTCCACCCCGATTCCAGGTAATGCTGGCGTAATGCATGGGATTTGCAGTAGAGTGCCTCTCGCTTTTACGTGTGATGAATCACAACTCGACCCAGTTTGAGATAGCCTGATTAACAATCAAACAATTTATTGAATGATCATGACTAATACATTACCACACAATGAATAAGAAATAATTAATTAGGAAATAACCAAGAGACCACTGAGAGGCTACATTAAAAACATATATGTAACACCCGTTATATTGCAGGGATGACAATTATGTGCATGGCTTATGAATCCAAAACTTTGATCAGGGCGTGAATGAAGACCGCATGGGTTGAAACATGTTGGCTTTTTAAAACTGTTTAGCCATGTTATATTAAAGGCTTTTTATTCTTCTTGTTTCTTTTTGTAATATTATTTTCTGAGTGCCCAGAATTCCTTCATTTTTGGTTTATTCTCTTATTACACACTTCCAAGAGCACCAGCTTTACACTTTTGGAAACTTTTTCATCCCATGAGCGCCTAATATCTTTTTCTATTCGCTCAGGAGTGTTTGTACTCTGTCCACACCAAATTTCGTAACATTCTGAGCAGCAAATTTTGAGATATACATTTTCAAATTTGTTGCGCCTCCTATCAGGTAATTGAAATGCGCTTTCAGATGGAGGATCAGTCGGTCATCGTTAGCAAGTGTATCAAATTTCAAGTTTATATCTATAAGCATTCCCGAGTTATGATGCCTTTTGTGAAAGACACCAGAAATCTCAGAACTTTGTCATGCAAAATCAGAACGGATGGATGATCAAAATTCCCTCAATAATTTTTTGCTTTAAGGGTTTTTAGATGCTTGATACCAATTTTCATGAAGTTCGGTTGCATGGCCTAGGACGAGTTCGAAAAAGTAGGTTTTGCATTTATCGCGATTGCGAAAAATCCTTCATGGAAGAAATGGGTGTGGCCTATACTATGTGACTCACCTCAATTCAGGGTATATGAGGAAAAAAAATGTTTAATTTTCAACTTGCAGTTTGGTTACAGGCCAAAACGGGTTGGCGTTAATTATCACACCGCCTATAGGTGGATGTGCATCTGTGCAGGGGCCTTTACCAGCCCTGCAAATATGGCTCGCATTAGTCGTATGGCTTAGGCTGCAGAAACGCTTTTAGTGGTGAAAAAAAAAAAAACTAACACCTCCAAGCATGATGATAGGGGTCCAAGCCATCCATGCAACTTGGACTCCACGGCTCGTTGAGGTCACGCATATCGGACTTTTAGGACCACGATCACAACACAAGTCCCAAGAGATGAGAAAACATCCCACCAAGGGAGTATCTCTCAAATATTCCATTGCAGCATTGTAATGATCTTTTCTGTGCACTGAGCAGAGTGCACTGAAAAATGGCAAATTTGGAATTGGATTCAGATGCAAAGATAAAATAGGATTTTATTATGCCTTGTGAGCTTTACAGATACAAAGTAACAATGTCTACAGAAGACTAGAGTTTTACAACAGGCTTACGAGGCTTACGAGACTTTGCGCTGACTAAGTGCGGCGCTCTCGATTATTTAGAGCAAGTAATGGCTTGTTGGCAATGAGACACAATGAGGAACAGATGTGATGGAGCATGGAATGCATGCTGGGTCTTAACAGGCCGATGACTGAGGGCACTGGAGACTTGGTGTTACAGTACCCCCCCCCATGGCGTGCCTGGCCGGGAGGGTGACCCCTGGGGTGAGGAGCGGGCTGGTCCGGAAGGCCCTGGTGGTACTCGGTCAGGAGCTGGGGATCGAGGGTGACATGGCGGTCCACCCAGCTCCTCTCCTTCAGACTGTAGCCCTCCCAGTCTACCAGGTACTGCAGCTTGCCTCCGCGACTTCTTGAATTCAGGAGGCTGCGTACCCAGTAAACTGGCTCTCCATCAACCTCCAAGGCAGGTGGTGGGTCTGGGGGGGGCCTTAGCCTCCGCCAGCGGTCCAGCAATTACTGGCCTGAGCAGAGACACATGAAAAGTATTGTTGATATGGTAATGAGGTGTCAACTTATGCGAATATGCTGAAAGACTCTTAGCTGGCTACAGGAAGCGTTTGCAAGCTGTTATAGCTGCCCGAGGAGGAGTTACAAAGTACTAGCTGACAGGGTTCCCAAACTTTTGCACAAGGCCTTTCCTTGTTTTATTATTTTGAAACTGAAAAAAGTTCAAAATAAAAATTATTCTTGCTTTAAAATATGATGAAATGTATCATGTTTAACTTTGTCGCATTTAGTGTTCAGGTTTGCTTTCAATCACTTGGAGATTAATTGCAACAAACATTTAAACCAGGGGTGCCCAAATTTTTGCACCCCACTGTAGCAGCTCCAGGCGGACTCATATTAGCGTCCAAGCGACCACATTCCACCTGCAGTGGGGATGCGCCGAAGCACCGCAACGTGCTAGCAGCTCCAGGCGGACTCATAACAGCATCCCAGCGACCACAGTCCACCTGCAGCGGGGCTGTGCCGAAGCGCCGCAACGTGCTAGCAGCTCCAGGCGGACTCATAACACCATCCCAGGTACCACAGTCCGCCTGTGGCGGAGCTGCGCTGAAGCACTGCAACATGCTGGTACCTCCAGTTAGACTCAAAACAGCATCCCCGCAGCCACGGTCAACTGACTAAGGAGCCACGGTTGGTGAACAATCGCCAAGTTCTGACTAAGCTTTCACATTCACATTTAGCTCAAACCCTAAATCAAGTTAAGCTAATTAAGCAGAGAAATAAAGTGATTATTAAACATCGTAAATTTAAGTTACCCCAGACTTTAAACCAAGCTTGTGTCGTTTGGCACTTAAAAGCTAAGCCCAGGGGTCTACTTGGTGGACACTTGAATATACGAAGTGTCATGTGCAAATGCGATCAAGTAAAACAATTACTAAATGACTCAAATTTGGATTCCTTGTGTATTTCTGAAACATGGCTACACGCCAACTCTCCAACAGCGGCACTAAATATACCAGGCTACAACATTTTTAGAAAAGACAGGTCAGAAGGCAGAGGCGGCAGGGTTATGTTTTATGTCAGGGATAACTTGAAGTGTAAGCAAATACAATGGTCAAGTGTAAACAGTCTAGAATGTACTGGTCTCACTATAATCCTCTCTCCACAAATGACTTTTACACTGATTGAAATTTATAGACCTCCATCAGCCTCGAGTGTATTCTATGAGGAATTGCAGGCTATTTTAAAAGAATGTAATTTTAAGAATGAGGTTATTTTACTTGGAGATTTTAATATTAATTGAAGTGACAAAGCCAATCGGAAGCGTTTAAAATTTGTAACAAATAGTTTCGATTTAATACAACTTATAAAGGGACCTACTAGAAAAAGCAGCTCATCTGAAACATGTATAGATTTGGTTTTTACCAATAAATGTGAAAGAATACATAGAACATACAAAATGGTCACCGGCTCGTCTGACCATAATATGATCCTTTTTTCGAGAAAACTGAAAAAAATAGGTTCACTTGCCCCCATAGTAAAAAAACTGAGCAACTAAGAATTCCCAAGGGTGAGACTGAAAACCTAGAAAAAGCCCTGAATGAAATAAATTGGTCTGATTATCTTACCCATGAACACGTTGACAAAACTGCAATGTATTCATGATGGTTATACAAGAAACAATGAACCATTTTCTGAAAAAGATTAAATCAAAACCACAGAAAAGGAATCATCTTCCTTGGCTAAACAGTAAAATTTGGTGACTGATGAAACAACAGGATCATGCCCTTAAAATAGCCCTTTAGACAAAAGTTGCTCATAACAGAGAAATATTTACTTCACTCAGAAATAAAGTCATTAAAGTCATTTATTGTATCTATATTTTTAACAAAAAAGCCAAAGACAAATTTCCACATCTGTGGACCAATAAAGTCATTATTATTATTATTATTAAAGAAGTTAGTAATGCAAAGGCCAGTTTTTTTTATTAATATGATAAGTAATTCGAGGGGCAATGTTAAGGAAATTTGGACAAACATAAAGAAACTAATAGGAAATAATTAAACAAACAAGAACATTAGGGAGTTGCAATTAAATGAAACTCTAAGCATGATCCAAATGAGATTGCAACAGTCCTTAACATATATTTTACAGATTCTGTGAAGAACTTAAGTCTTAGCACAGTCTCCTGCTCCCAAATTATATCTGTAATACCTTTAAACACTGCAACACCAGTATTTATTTTACGTGAAGTGTCCCAGTCAGTTGTGGATAGGATCATTTGTGGTCTCAAAAATTCTAAAGCTAAAAATGCATTCGGTATAGATACAATGTTTGTTCAAGCTCATTAACAGTCATTCATTGCTCCAATTACCAGCATTAAGTAGCAATTACAGACTAATAAGCATTCTTCCTGCAGTTTCCAAAATAGTTGAAAAATGGGTCGCAGAGCAACTCATAAACCGTTTGACCAGTCTTCCATGCACTTTAAATCCAATGCAGTTTGGTTTTCATTAAATACCATTCCACTGAGACGGCAGTCTGTTTCTTTTTGGAAAACTTAAAATCTAAGATTGTTGTGGGTGGTATTATAGGAGCTGTCTTCCTTGATTTTAAAAAAGCGTTTGATACTGTAAATCATCAGATTTTGATGACCAAAAAACTGTCTTATTTTAACTTTTCTTTGAGTAGTCTGAAATGGATAGAATCATATATTGCACAGAGAAAACAGTATGATGGAGTACACAACGTTACATCTGCAACTTCTGATGATACTCTTGGTGTACCTCAAGGCTCAGTCTTAGGACTGCTGTTATTTAGTCTTTATAATAATGATTTACCAAGTAGCTGTCCATCCAATGTAACTTGCCAGATTTTTGCTGATGATGCAGTCGTGTATGTACATGCTAAAAACAAATACCAAGCTGCACAAGATCTATCAGCTGCTATGATTAATGTGTCCAATTGGCTGCAGTGCTCTCAGTTACATCTCAATTTGTCAAAAACTGTCTGCATGTTTTTTTTTTCTAAAAAGACAAATGATAACACAGTTCCTGATGTGTTTGAATATGGGACAAAGCTTGAAGTGGTACATGAGTTTAAATATCTCAGAATCATTATAGATTCGCAGCTATGCTTAAAACAAGTACAAAGAACTGTGAGTAGAATATATTTTAACTTATCCAATTTTAGATACATTAGGAATAATTTAACTATTGATTCAGCCAAACTATATTTCAGTGCAATGATAATGTCACATTTAACTTACTGTACAAATACTTGGGCACTGGTATGTAAGACCATGCTAAAATTGGTTGAGATTGCTGACAAACAAGCTATAAAAATTTTTGATAAAAAGCCCAATACATACCACCATTGTAACATCTTGAAGAAATATGACTTATTGAGCTGGGAAAATATAATAAAACATGCAGATGCTGTTTTTGGTCAACAAAATCTTTCATGGTCTTGCTCCACCCTTGTCAGAGGAATTTATGAAGAGAAATCCAAATAGGTCAACTAGAGCAGTCTCTAGAGGTGATTGGCTAGGTCCATTTAGAAAAGGTGTCTTTGGGCAGTCAGTGGTCTCATATTGAGTGTCCCAGACCTGTAACACAATACCAGGCGATATACGGGATTTACCAACTCCTACCTCATTAACAAAAATCTAAAAACATGGTTAGTAGATCATCAAAACTGCACTCACAATGTACCTTAAACTTGTTTGATGTTTTTTTTTTTAAGTATTGTGTATGTGTGGGCCTGTCTGTTGGGGTATCATATGAGGAGGTGACTGGTGATAAACCAAGCCTGCCCCTGTATGAGTGGGAGCTCCTCCTGGTGGATCTTCTGCACGCACAGAGAGATTGCAGCTGACTGGTGGAGGATGCTTGCACTGCCCAGAGGTCTCCTATCCAGGGCTGCCACAGTGATGGGGATATTGAGCCGTCACGCCAATTGGGAGGAGATGAAGTTCCCTGCTTCTCAATCAGGGCATCTGTGTAGAGGAGCAGGTTGTTATATGCCACTCAAACTGGGACCTGGAATCCCTGACTCGTGATGGTAGATGGAGTAGTAGATCATCAAAACTGCACTCACAATGTATCTTAAACTTGTTTGATGCTTTTTTTTTTTTAAGTATTGTGTATGTGTGGGCCTGTCTGTTGGGGTATCATATGAGGAGGTGACTGGTGATAAACCAAGCCTGCCCCTGTATGAGTGGGAGCTCCTCCTGGTGGATCTTCTGCACGCACAGAGAGATTGCAGCTGACTGGTGGAGGATGCTTGCACTGCCCAGAGGTCTCCTATCCAGGGCTGCCACAGCGATGGGGACATTGAGCCGTCACGCCAATTGGGAGGAGATGAAGTTCCCTGCTTCTCAATCAGGGCATCTGTGTAGAGGAGCAGGTTGTTATATGCCACTCAAACTGGGACCTGGAATCCCTGACTCGTGATGGTAGATGGAGACACTGTTACCTTGACAAGCACAGATCGGTTCTCCATTCAGTGGATACAAGGACTTGACTTTCTCCAACCACGACGGTCAGGGGGTCGGGAGGACCCGACCTCCATGGGCTCACTCTCCGGCTGGGGCAGTTGGATAGGTTCTCTGGGCAGGCTCTACTGTCTCTCCTGCAGCAGCTGGTCCAGCCGGATGGCCGTGTCAGTGTAGGAGACCAGAGATGTAGCATGGTCCCTACACGCCATCTCCGCCTTCAGCTCCGGCCGCAGCCCATTGCGGAAGGTGGTCAGCAACTTGACTCGTTCCAGCCATTGGCTGCAGCCAGGGCCCTAAAGGCCAGAGCGTACTCTGCTGCTGTCTTAGACCCCTGTCACAGCTCCAGCAACCGGTCCCCAGCCTTCTTCCTCAGGTGGTCGAACACTGCTTTGAACTGCTGCACAAAACTGTCATAGGTGGAAGAGGCAGCTTGGTCCCATACTGCTATGGCCCACTCAAGGGCCTTGCCAGACAATAGGGACATGACTGCAGCTATCTTCTCTGCATCACCAAGTGTGGAGGGGTAGGTGAAGTGGAGGGAGCATTGGAGAAGAAATCCTCGGCATGTGGCCGGAGAACCCTCATAACGGTCTGGAAGTCGTACTGGGGACTCACCCCGGGGAGGGGCTGGGTACGCCTGCGAGCTGGCAGGAGAGACTGGAGCATTGATGGGTGGTGGTGCGTGGGAGACAGTGTACTCATGAAAGCCTCAACACACTCTTCCCAAGCATCCCCCAGCCGGGCAATCTCCCTTTGGTGCTCGGCCACCACGAGGAAGATGTCGGAAGGGCTTGACGAAAATTCTCCCACATCTTCGGGCAAAGGCACCTTTACTGAATCCATAAGGAAATCCATGAGTCTTCTGTAATGGTCTTTCCTGTGCACCGAGCAGAATGCACTGAAAAATAGCAAACATGGTACCAGATTCAGAGACAAAGATGAAGTAGGATTTTATTATGCCTTTCCTGCAGCAAAGCAAAGGCAAAAAGCAAAAACAAACAGGAAACGATGTTCCAACTATAATTATAAAAATGCGCTAATCAGAGGTCGCGTTACACTTTCTGATTGTCCGTCATTGTGACGGAAAGGGGCATAAAAATTCCGTCATAATCAATTATTATCCGTCATTGTAATTTTATTTTTTAAAATGATAAGCGTTTTTTAAAAATAAAATAAACAGAATAATTTATAGATTACGCATTAGCTGATGCCGACAGTGATTCATGTAGACACACATTGCGCACTGTGTTAAATACAGCACTGCCTGGATTTTCGAACTTACTGCTGTATGAACTTTATAAAACATCACAAATGATTTCTCCCCCCACACAGCAACAGTGTGCAAATGAACAATGCTTTCAGTTATTGCTGGGCTTCACTAAGCCTAACAACCGCAGTCTCGCCAAGCGGTCCTATGAAGCTGCTTATCAACTCGTTATGTCAACCGGTGCTTTCCCGACCTAGATATCTGCGTGTTCACATAACAGAGACGGCGTTTGTAGCATATGACCAATAGTCTACCGGCAGCAGAGCAGCATATTTTACAAATGAAGAGCAAATGATCATATTACAAAAATATGAGGAATACAGGATCATAGTCCAGAGATGCCAAGTCTCACGCATTTTCGGCGTAAGTCTCTCACCTCTTAGTGGCATTCACGTTCCTGTGCCATAGTCAGCAATTATTCAATCATCGCGAACTGAAGAAATTCACTCGCGGAATTCAAGTAATTGTGCATTAAGTTAATCAGTTTCACGTGCATTATGGTGGATTTCCCCACTAGTGACACGGAAAGTGATTATGACTCAGGAATTCTCACTGTTGTAGCCATTTTCTACACATATAATTTAAGATAATTTGAATCAATATTCTGTTTGAGATGTTTGGGTTTGAAGTACTTTCTGTTCCGTGTTGTAATGTGGAATGAAGGTTTGGCCAGTGACTAATGACGCGATACAATGGTGTTTTCTCATTGGCTGCTGTGTGTATAGTATAAATACATTGTGAGCCCGCAAAACGGCAGAAGCCACTGGACCTTGATGCAACGCGGTCTTTTGACCAGCGCACTAATTTCGGTTAGTTTACTATGGAAAGTTGAAAGTCTATTATTTTTCTATTTTGTATGATTTCAGTTTTGTAATAAAGATACTAAAAGAAAGGGCGCCAAAGCCCACAGAAAAGGCTGTAGAGGAGAAAATCAACTGGCTGAAAGGAGAAAGAAGGGGAAAATTGGCTCAACTAACCAGGCAAAAGAATGGTTTAGAAAAATTGAAGGAAAATGAAGATAATGTTAAATTCATAAAAGATAAAGCATTGCTGATGTTTTAAAAATACTTTGGAGAGTACGAAAGGCTCAATGAACAATTGTGTGAATTGATGGATGAAGGAGAAATTCAATCAGATCAAGGCGCTTTTGAGACAAGGCATTCAGAATTCAAGCAGTTCTTACAAGAAATGAATAGGTGGATTTCAGATTTGCTTAGAGACCCTCAAGAAGAGGAAGAAGGTATTTGGCCACAGGATAATGCATCTAAGTCCAATTCAGTTGTAAGCTGTACTTCCAGCATTAATTCTGCAAAGCTAAAAATCAAAGCAGAATGCGAAGCACTATTAGAAAGAGCTGCTGCAATGAAAAAGAAAGAAGCACTAGAGCAGGAGGAAATCTGCCTGAGATGAAAGAAAGAGCAATTAAAAATTGAAACTGAACTTGCTGCTTCAGATGCCAGATTGAAGGTGTATGAGGAATTTGAAGATGCTCATGAGTCAATGGATGATCTCCGTAATACACTGCCAAGATTTAAAGCAGAACCCCTGGCTAGTAGACATGAAAAGCATCGTGTTGCCAGTGGTTACGTGCATCATGGAGCTAGTGAGCTTTCTCTTGCTTTTAACCCAAAGCCAGCTGTGCAATTTGGTGCTTCAGACAGAAGAAAGCCATTGTCAAGTTTTGGTGCTGCCAGCAGTACCCCGCGTCCTGATCGCCATGACCGCACGGATACGTATACAGACAACCTACATGAAGTGCTGCAGCGGCAAAATGAAGTCGCTGTGATGCTCATTAAACAGCAGAGTTTGTCCCAACTCCCTAATAGAGACCTACCAACATTTACAGGAGACCCTCTGACGTATAGATCCTTCACTAGGGCCTTCGAACATGCAATCGATAGCAAGACAGATAGCTATCAAGATGGGTTGTACTACCTTGAACAGTTCATGAGTGGAGAGCCGCTTGATCTCATTCGTAGCTGTGAGCACATGAGACCAGATAAGGCTTACAGAGAAGCTAGAGCATTGCTTGATCGTCACTATGGAGACGAACTGACCATCGCCACAGCGTATATCAAGAGGGCAATGGAATGGCCTCAGATAAAGCCTGAAGACAGAAAAGGATTGAATACCTTTGCATTGTTCTTAATTGGATGTTGTAACAACAGTGAATGATGTGGACTACATGGACAAAATGAATAATCCCACCAACATGAAGTGCGTTATATCCAAGCTTCTATTCAAATTGAAGGAAAGATGGAGGAGCTATGCTTATGACATTCAAGAAAAAAGAGGAAAAAGAGACAGACTTCCTGACTTAGTGGAGTTTGTTTACCATCGCTTAAAGTCGCAATGATCCACTGTTTGGAGATATCCTAGACTCCACCTTTGGAAATCAGAAAAGCATGAAAAAGAAACCAAGCTCTGTGAAAGAGTCCAAGAGAAGCAGCTTTGCTGTGAATGTATCTACCACAGAGAAGAATGCCGGTAAAGGTCAGTCAGAGAAGAAAACAGCCACAGTCAAGTCTGCAAATGTTTTCCAAAGTCCCTGTCTTTACTGCCAGAAGAACCACGCACTGAACGTGTGCAACAAGATCACAGGCGAACCTTTCAAAGAAAGAATACAGTTCTTGAAAAAGAATGGTCTTTGCTTCAGCTGCCTGACAGCAGATCACTTGGCCAAGGACTGTAAGAAGAAAGTTTCATGCCCAGAGTGCTCCCGCAAACACCCAGCTATCCTGCATGTGGCAAAAGAAGACGCCGCATCAGCCCAGAACAGCGTAGACGACAGTTCACAAGGCACAGGAGAAGTCATAAGTGCTCTCGTGTCTGCGGGCTGTAGAGGAGCGGACCACACTGGGGCCGGGAACAGTGAGAGTATACTGCCCATTGTACCTGTGCAGATAAAGCACAAGAAAGGCACAAAGATAGTCAAGACCTATGCATTCCTGGATCCAGGAAGCACAGCGACTTTCTGCACTGAAGCCTTGGCGAACCAGTTGAACATAGGAGGCAGAAAGACAGAGTTCCTTCTCCACACTATAGTACAAGAGCAGAAAGTGGGTAGCTATGTGCTTACTGATTTGGAGGTGTGTGGCTTAGAGGAGCAAAAATACATTCAGCTGCCCAGTGTGTATACTCAGGCAGATTTACCTGCGAAGAAAGCCAACATACCACAAGAGACAGATTTGGTGAAGTGGCTTACCTGAGTTGGGTCCATCTCCCAAAACTTGAAGCAGAAATTGGCCTTCTCATCGGCTCCAATGCATATAAAGCTATGGAGCCATGGGAGATTATTAGTAGCCAGAATGACCGACCGTACACCGTGAAAACAGCGCTTGGTTGGGTTGTCACTGGGCCAATTAGCAGATGTCAAGAGAAAGAGTCAGATGATGACGAAAGACCGAGTTTTCTTGTCAACCACATCTCCGTGATGAACATTGGAGACATGTTGATGAAGCACTACAATACAGATTTCCCTGAAAAATGGTGTGAGGACAAGTGAGAAGACTCTCAACATGACAAGCAGTTCATGCATGCTGTGACTACATCAGCACAGCTCGTTGATGGTCACCATTGCATCAAGCTGCCTCTGAAAGATGACAAGGTGAAGATGCCATGCAACCGTCGTATTGCTGAACAGAGACTTAACTCCTTGAAGAGAAAGTTCAATAGGAACCCAGACTTCTTTCAGGAGTACAAGACCTTCATGAACAAAATACTGGAGAAAGGCTTTGCAACAAGAGTTCCAGAAGTGCAGTTGAATCGCAATGATGGAAGAGTGTGGTTCATCCCGCACCACGGGGTGTATCATCCCAAAAAGAGAGGGCTGCGAGTCGTCTTTGACTGCGCAGCAAGGTATCAAGGCATGTCATTGAATGATCAATTGTTGCAAGGGCCTGACCAAACAAACACCCTCATCAGAGTGTTGCAGAGATTTAGACAGGAGCCCATCGCCGTGATAGCAGATATCGAGTCTATGTTCTACCAGGTGCGGGTTCCAAACACAGACGCTGATCTGCTACACTTTCTGTGGTAGCAAGGCGGTGATGTGAATAGAGAAGAGGCTGAGTACAGAATGTGTGAGCATCTGTTTGGTGCTACATCATCCCCCAGTTGTGCGTCGTATGCACTGAGAAGAACGGCAGAAGGTGCAGCGACTGAGACCACACCAGAGGCCACACAGACTGTCCTCAAGAACTTCTTTGTTGACGACTGCTTGAAGTCGGTAGACACAGAGGATCAAGCAGTTGCTCTCGTGAAGGAGCTGATGACATTGTGCGCTAGATGTGGGTTCCACTTGACCAAGTGGACCAGCAACAGTAGACCCCTGTTGTGCTCCATCCCTGGCTACGAACGAGCAGATGAAGTTAAAGATCTTGACTTGGAGAACGACGAACTACCCGTGGAACAAGCACTAGGCGTGCAGTATTGCACTAGTTCAGACAACTTTAAGTTCAAGATACACCTCCTAGGCAAACCATGCACAAGACGAGGCATCTTATCTGTTGTCAGTTCGGTGTACGATCCAATGGGCTTTCTGGCGCCTCTCCTCTTACCCATCAAGCTCATTCTGAGAGATCTCTGCAAAGGGAAAAGTGGTTGGGATGAAGAGATCCATAACAAGTCACGCAAAACATGGCTGAGGTGGCTAACAGACCTCGACAAGCTTTCAGAACTGGAAGTCAGCAGATGTTTCAAGTCTGCCACGTTTGGGCCAACCAAGACTGCCAAGATCCACAATTTTTCTGACTGCAGTCAAGATGGATATGGCGTTGTGTCGTATCTCTTGTCGACGAATGGCCAAGGTGAGAAACACGTATCCTTCCTGATGGGAAAGTCTAGAGTCGCTCCGCTCAAACAGATCATGATTCCTAGAATGGAGTTGACAGCAGCGATGGTTGCAGTCAAGATTGATCGGATGCTGAGAGAAGAACTCGAAGTTCCTCTGATGGAATTGGGCTTCTGGACACATAGTACAACAGTACTAAAGTACATTGAAAACGATGCCCTTCGTTTCAAAACGTATGTGGCAAATCGAGTTTCGTACATTAGAGGGGCGACAACTTTGTCTCAGTGGAAGTATGTCAACACCTCACAAAACCCTGCAGATCAGGCCTCAAGAGGTTTGAAGATTGAAAGCTTTGTAAAAAGTAAGAGCTGGTTTCAGGGGCCTAGCTTCCTGCCAAATGAAGCTGAGTGGCCAGAACAACCTGAACAGTGTACTTACCTGACAGAAAATGATGTTGAGGTGAAGACGTCCGCTGCGGTGTCATGCACAAGTTCAGACGAGTGCACAGATCCATTTAACCAGCTTGTGGAGTATTACTCGAGTTGGCATAAGCTGAAAAAGGCAACAGCTTGGATTCTGCACCTAAAAGAAATGCTGCGACACCTAAGTAAGAAAGGAAAAGAGTCTGAACGGACCATAAAGCAATCTGAAAAAGATCCAGAAAAACACAGATCCATGATTGAACAGCAGATGGGGATGTGTAAGAATAACCTGAAAAAGAGAATACTTACCGTTGAAGACCTATCCAGAGCAGAAATGGAACTGATCAAATACAGCCAGAGACAGACCTATACTGAAGAGATGAAAGCTCTGCAGACAGGAAACACTGGCGTGAAAAGGACCAGTTCAGTTTTTAAGCTGGATCCATTCTTGCAGGAGGGTGTGTTAAGGCTTAGGGGGCATTTGAACAGATTGGCGATGCCTGAGGAGACCAACCATCCTGCTATTCTGCATAAACATCACAGAATAGCCCGCCTCATCCTCCACGACATCCACCAAGAGACTGGACATGGAGGACAGAATCATGTCTTAGCCAGACTAGAACAACGGTATTGGATACCAAGAGCCAATGCAGCAGTAAGAAGAGTGATATCAGAGTGCAACCTCTGTAGAAGACTGCATGCAAAGGCAGGAGAGCAGAAAATGGCAGATTTGCCGCAAGACCGTCTACTCCCCAACAAACCACCCTTTACTAACACGGGTGTAGATTACTTCTGTCCATTTGAGGTCAGAAGAGGACGGGCCAGAGTCAAGCGTTATGGAGTTCTATTCACATGCTTAACTGTCAGAGCAGTGCATATTGAAGTAGCCCATTCCCTTAACGGATTCATGCATTAATGCCCTACGGCGTTTTCAAGCAAGAAGAGGACAAGTGTCAATCATTCGTTCAGACAACGGTACAAATTTTGTTGGCGCTGAACGAGAGCTGTGAGAGGCATTAGCAGAGCGGGACCAGTCTTGTATCAATGAAGCAATGATGAGAAAGGGGGTGCAATGGATTTTCAACCCGCCTGCCGCATCCCACTATGGCGGAATTTGGGAGCGTCAGATCCGCACGGTAAGAAAAGTGCTGAGCTCTGTTGTGAGGCAATAGCAATTGGATGATGAAGGGCTACAGACTCTCCTTTGAGAAGTTGAGAGCATCATCAATGGAAGACCCTTAACCATGAACACAGACCACCCGAGTGACCTCGAGCCACTAATGCCGAATCACTTACTCCTACTGAAAGCACAGCCCTGCTTTCTGCCAGGCGTGTTTAGCAAAGATGACGTCTATGCCCGCCGTCGCTGGAGGCAAATCCAATATCTGGCGGATCTGTTCTGGCGAAGGTGGACTCTTGAATACCTACCTCTGTTGCAAGAGTGTCAAAAATGGCTCAGTCTGAAGAGAAGTTTCAAGGTTGGAGATGTCGTCCTCGTTGCTGACTCGTCCCTCCCACGAAACGTCTGGACGTTGGGCAGAATCACCAAAGTGATGCCAGACTCTAAAGGGGTCGTCCGAAGCGCTGAGGTCCAGATGAAGACCAGCGTCATCCACAGACCCATAACAAAACTGTGTTTATTGCAAGGAGAAGAATGAAGAGTGAAGAGAAAGACTTATAAATTATAATTACCTGTTGAATAGACTGTAAATACTTACCTGTGAAGAGAGAAGTAGACTCTAGTTAAAGAAAAAAAGATTTGAGAAATGTTAGTAATGACGTAAATGGCTCCAAGTTAAGTAAAGTTGGTAATTGATATGCTAAGGCTTAGTCAATTAGGGGCCGGGATATGTTGTAGCCATTTTCTACACATATAATTTAAGATAATTTGAATCAATATTCTGTTTGAGATGTTTGGGTTTGAAGTACTTTCTGTTCCGTGTTGTAATGTGGAATGAAGGTTTGACCAATGACTAATGATGCAACAGAATGGTGTTTTCTCATTGGCTGCTGTGTGTATAGTATAAATACATTGTGAGCCCGCGAAACGGCATAAGCCACTGGACCTTGATGCAACACGGTCTTTTGACCAGCGCACTAATTTCGGTTAGTTTACTAAGAAAAGTCGAAAGTCTATTATTTTTCTATTTTGTATGATTTCAGTTTTGTAATAAAGATACTAAAAGAAGAAGTTAGCTTCAAGACTTTTGCTTTCTGATGTCAGTGTGTTGCGTGCTAAAACTTTGAGGTCCTGAGCTAGTGAGGCAGCCAGCTGCTGCACCCACACTCACGCTTGTCTTTACTGAGGGATTGAAAGCAATGGAATTGCATGAAGACGTTTCAAATAGTCTTATTTCATTTAAACAATTTAAACGATCATGAAACACATGCATTGTTTCCAATCCCTGAGTAAAAAGAAGCACGAGAAGTCCGGAGTCATAATCGCTTTCCATGGCGAGGTCCACCTTCACGCAAGTGAAACTTCAATGCACAAGGATTTTAATTCTGCGTGAGAATCTCATTAATAGGCGTTCATTGAATAATTGCAGACTACGGTGAATAAGCCTAAAAAATACGTGAGACCTACACCGAATGCGTGAGACTTGGCATCTCTGTCATACAGATCAAAGACAATGCTCAAGACAATATGACACCCACCACCAATTGGACAGGGGTGTGAGTTACATTCTGTCAAAATGACGGACGGCCTTCAAAATTTTCCGTCATCGTTAAAAAAAATCCGTCAATGACGGAAAATATTCGGTTAACGCGACCTCTGGCGCTAATCAATAACAATGATTACAGCACATTTATCCCTTTGCGCAGAAGCCAAATTTGGCTATTTATGGGTTACCCAATTTGATGCTTTATAATTCAAGATTTAAGCTTCATAAAGAGGACGAATGTGGCTCAACTCAGAAAAGACACTTACAGCATTTAGAATTACATCGTATTTCAGTTTATTTTCATGATTTTGGTAGAGAAACTGGGCTGCAAACATAAAAAATCTTCATGAGAATTCACCATTGAAACTGTAAAAAAAAAATAATTCTGAGGATTGAAAAATGGCTGGGGGTTAAAACAATACCCCCCGAATTCATAAAGGGTGTTTTTCCCTTGATCACGGTTAACTTGGCTAAACAGTGTATAAACAGGTGATGATCGAGCGGACAAATTTAGGCCCGAATTCATAAAGAGAGATCAGATCAGCTGCTGTTTATCCAACGTACATGGTTAGTCACACCTGTCTAAGTAACAAAAGAAATTCTAATCGTCCCAAGGGGCTTGTTTATCATGTGTATATGCTACCAATTCTCTGTTGGCTTGCTTGTGTGGCTGGACGTATGACCATGGATCTCCTGCGCATAATTGAAATAGCACAGGAAGAGAGGGCTGACCAAAGGCAAGGTCCCGAATAGAGGGTTTTCAAAGACAGGACGAATCCTTTTGAAGAGTATAGCGACATGAAATTTGTCAATGGATACAGAATTTCCAAAGAATCATACCGTTATATCAGGGCTGCCAACTTTCTATGCAATCTCACGCATACAGTGTTAAGTTTCACGCATTTTGAAGGCGTATTCACCGCAGTCAGCAATTATTCAACCAACGAATATTAATGAGATTCTTACGTGTAATAAAAAGTCCTTGTGCATGGAAGTTTCAGTTTCATTTGCATTACGGTGGATTTCACCACGAGTAACATGGAAGCGATTGTGACTCCAAACATTGTGCGCTTTTCCTCACTCAGGGGTTGGAAGCAATGTGTGTGTTTCATGATCGTTTAAATTGTTTAAACGAAATAAGACCATTTGAAATGTTTTATGCAATTCCATTGCTTCCAACCCCTGTGTAAAGACAGACGTGAGAATTCCAGAGTCATAACTGATTTCCACCTCTCTGGTGGTGAAACCACCGTAATGCACGTGAAACTGGTTAACTTCCATGCTCCAGGACTCAATTCCGCGCGAGAATCTCTTAAATGCACCTCAATTGAATAAGTCCGGACTGCAGCATGGGAACGTGAATGCCTCTAAGAGGCGTGAGACTCACGGCGAATGCGTGAGAGTTGGCAGCCCTGGTTATATTCTAGACCTAATCGAAGCAGACATTGACCATCCCACAAGACGAAACCATGCCCTTCTTCCAGTACCAATATGTATTGCCCTGCACTTTTATGCATGTGGTGCATTCCAAATGGTTGTTGGTGACACCTGTGGTGTATCACAGGCTACCTGCTGTCGAGTATAGTTTGTCGTGTTACCGAGGTAATATGTGCCAAGAAAAACCACTTCATGCCATGCAGAGTGTCACATGACACCACTACACATCGGCTAAGCGGGGACTTGTACACGGATGGGTAAACACCAGATTATGTTCTACCTGAATTGTGCTAGTCACAGGAGTTTATCCACACGCGTACTTCTCTGTTTTAGCCACCGTACAGTAGTTGTACGTGACTAAAATAATCGGGTGATCATCACCCTTTATGAATTCGGGCATACATTTCTGGGATAATAAACTACTAGACCACAAGTACTCCTCATCTGAACATGAAACATTAAATTATCCACTTTTTATAAGCCAAATAAGATAGCTATCCAGGTGGCTCCCTAAACTCCCAGAGCCTTGAAAATGGCGCACTTTCAATTCATAAAATAATCCTATTTTTCACGCAAATCAACTTTGTACTCATGAAGTTCAATATGAATGGATGATTTTGTGGTTGAATTTGGCATGAGTTCATCCATATAGGCGCAGCTGGACATCAATGGTCACCACTGACCTCTCCAAACCAAAAACATGCCTTTTCTCCACAATAAAGTTCAGAGTCTCGTCCATTTATCTACAAAGCCGCGTCAGCAAGCACACATACTCATTAGAGGAACTGCATATTTTACGGTCAGAATGTTCACGCAGGCGGAAAGCTTGCTGTTTAGGCTGCAATTCCGATCATCCCAGCGAAACGCAAGCTTGTAACCCTCTATGGAACAAGTATAACTCAGGTCACAGTAATAGCTGTTTGCACTTTAAAGGGACACTCCAGTCATTGAACATACCTAATAAAACACTATATTTCAATGAAGTATCATTTTCTAAGCCTACCATGAAAAAAATCAGTAACATACCCTCAGGCATTTTGATATAATGACACTTTTTCGCTGAATTGTCAAAGCTCTCCACGGAGGCCGCCATTTTAACCATTTTCTGCGAGTCACATGATCATAAATCATGGCCCTGACGTCACTTGTGCGTATAGCACATTCAGTCGCTTATCCTTCTCATTCATTTGATGTTGCTGTCTTGAATGTCGAGTCGACTGGATTCACTCAATAATCGCAAATAAACGATAGTTTATTTTTTTCATTTGTTTGTTGATTGAGTGATAATATGTGAGCGGGGATAATGAAACAGAAGACCGTAGCTACAAATGCATTGTATGCATGCTCGGAACCTAATGAGCTGTCGGGAATTCTCTGGAGTCCCTGCAATGACAGAACACAGGAATGTCAAAGAAACTTGTTCAGAGAAACATATGATATAGCTTTATAAAAGCTGCAAACCCAGATTATTCTAATAACAGGCATGTTAATTTTGTTGGGCATGAAAGGATACGTGAATCATGCTGAAAACAGCCAAGATTTTATTCAGGCGCGATTTTTCTGCTCTGCCTCCCAACTATGGCAATGATGACATTATTTCCCCGACAGATGGAAATAGGATGAACGCTTTGTTCGCAACTCACGCATTTTATGCTATTAATCCACCGTTAATCATTAAATAAAAATTATCAAGGCTTGGCGACTGACAAATGTTGCTATGTTCCAGAGATCTGTGCTCTTACCCTGCCAGTGCGCACTGATACTGGGGGAGCGGTAACGTGCAGCAACTTCGCTGCTGAACGAAAGTCACATTTTGGGCGTCTTAAAATGCAGCACTGTCAAGCAAACATCAGCCTCATAATAATGCCAACTTTAGCTATTTAGCTAGAGACATGAGCAGACACATGTGCACCACTAGCGACTTTTGTTACGAACAAACATTCCATCAAATATTAAAACGCAACCGAACTAAGGTGATTCAGTGGTTTTCATATTTTATTTACCAAGGAATTATTTGCATGTGTGCTTTTCTTTCGGTGCCTCTGTGGCATCGCGTGATACTGTGGAGACTTGTCTTACCCATGACAACACACATGAACGCGGGTAGGACTAAGTGGAAGGGCCGAGGGGTGAAATAGGATTCACCCTTAATTTAAGCCAATTGCGATGCAGCCCTCGTCTGATCCCCGCTCGTTCGTTCGTTTTTCCGCATTTTCAAGCGACTGCAGTACCGTACCGTAGCAGCCGGTGAGCAGTACGGATGGGCGAGTCTAACTGGTGGGAGAAGTCGGGGATTCACTTCAGCACTCGGACTTTTGACAGGCTGATCCGGTACATATCAGACACTAAAAGGAGTCGTTAAAAAAAGAATGGTTCGTTCATTTTTGCCCATCACTAGCCTGTTAACACATCCACAATCATGGAGCAAGGTACAAGCCTTGAAATTCATATGCAGTAGGTCCTAGTAAAGTAGGCTTGTTGCTGCAACGTCATTCAGTGTCAGTTTACTTGCGAAACCAATGGAATGCTTTATCAGATTATTCGAGTAGTCCTCCGGGTACGTGTGTTCACTACACGCACGGACCTGTTGATCTTTTGGTTCAGGAAGTGCACATTTCGCAAGCCACTGCATCCGTAGACGCTTCCTTTTCTTGCCAGCTGGCAACTTGTGAAATCTAGCATTTTGCGCATTGTTTCTATCCGAAACAGTGCAGTGTTTAGCGATACAATATGGCATTTCACGACGAAATGATGGACAAAGGAAACCAAACGAACACGAGGTACAAACACTGATCTATATAGAATAACTATATATTGTTATTCTATATGGATCAGTGGGTACAAAGCGGAGATCACTACACTCAATACGCACAAGTGACGCCACTTCCATTGAGATCAGTCATGCGACTGGACGAAATGGCTGCGCCCATGAGAGTATCAAAAATTTACTAAGTAATCGGCTTAAAACCATACAAAACGTTATCGGATAGCACTGAAATTTTGTACGTACCTTCTATACATTATAAACTATCGATTGACATTATTTCATTTTTTTTAGCATGATGGCAATAGTTTCCCTTTAAAAGAGCGAAAATGCAAGGCATCCCGTTTCATTTAATGTGGTATAGATTCTAAAACTGATCACCTAGTTAAGAAAAATGCCAGTACACTGCAGTATCGACTACTCTTTTGTTACCCAATGTGACAAATTAGCTCTGTGATCACGGTGGTAAACCAAAAATAAGAAATAGCTGGCTAATTAGCTAGCAGGCTAAAAGTAAGATAGAGCTACACCATACAAAGACAGCTTTACTCACTTTTCAATAGAATTATTGAGCTGCTTCTCTAAAGTATCAATGCTGTCAGCCCTCCTGTCTGTTCCATTCAAAATAACTGCTATTTTGCATCTCAGAATCACATTTCTATCCCGCAAATAAGCTCAGCTCTCCAAGCTCAGTTCTGGAGGTTTTTTGTTCCCATGCAACCACTTCAGTCTGAGCTGCGTAAAGTGTATTGGGTACAACGTAACCCTATTACGCAAGTATTTTAACATGTTTTTAAGGTCCAATCAATGTCTTTCCCTTACTGAGGAAAGCTTATACTGTCTGCAATTGGATAAAAATCGTGTCAACCAACTGTTAATTACCAGGAGAATTTCACTTGGGCGTGAACTACAGCTGGGCTTTCACGCAGATACCATTGAATCACCATTAAAGTGATTGGATTTCCGTGAGAGCTCGTAGGAGGCTCTAAAGGACAGCAAAATTCTTCAACCGACATATCTACGCGTTAATCCACGATAGGAAATTGCGCGTTTTTAATATGCGATGACTGAAATTGATAGTAGAATGACATAGTGTCAATACCATGGCGAATTTTTGCCTCAGGAAACTGATTTTTTTTAAAAAAAAAACTACTTGGAATACCATTGAGTCACTGTAACTTAAGTGGTTGCTACAGGGGACAACGATTTTTCCTGTCGCAAAAGATCATTTTTTCAAACTGCTGGATAGATACTATGGGCAAGAATATTGAGCAGTTTGCACATCAGGCTTAGCTGAGGAGTTTAATTCATGCAACTCCTGAAAAACAGGGATAGGAGTGAACTCGTCAATATTCTAGACTGTGTTCCAGCTCTGTTGGCTTGTGAATATTCAATAACTGATCCGGGGCTGCCATCTCGTGATAGTGCAACTGCTTCCATAAAAAGAGCTGCTCTATGTCCGCAGGCGTCTACAGTGCCCTGAAAAACAATTTGTCCCCTTCATGATTTCTTACTTTTTTGCATATTTTTCACACTTAAATGTTTCAGATCATCAAACAAATTTTAATAATAGACAAAGATAACCTGAGTAAAGACAAAATGCAGTTTTTAAATGATGATTTCATTTATTAAGGGGAAAAAGCTATTCAAACCTACCTGGCCCTATGTGAAAAAGTAATTGACCCCCCTTCTTATATCATGAATTAACTGTGATTAACTACATTTTTTGAGTACAATTTCGCTAGCCACACCCAGGCCTGATTACTACCAGACCTGTTGAATCAAGAAATCACTTTAATAGAACCTGTCTGACAAAGTGAAGTAGGCTGAAAGATCTCAAAAAGCAATATGTCATGCCGTGAACTAAAGAAATTCTAGAACAGATGAGAAACAAAGAAATTGACATCTATCAGTCTGGGAAGGGTTGCAAAGCCATTTCTAAGGCTTTGGGACTCCGACAAATCGTAGTGAGAGCCATTACCCATAAATGGAGAAAACTTGGAACACTGGTGAACCTTCCCAGGAGTGGCTGGCCAACCAAAATTAATCCAAGAGCGCATCGACGACTCATCCAGGAGGTCACAAAAGAACCCGGAACAACATCTAAAGAACTGCAGGCCTCACTTGCCTCAGTTAAAGTCAGTGTTCATGATTCAATAATAAGAAAGAGACTGGGCAAAAATGGCATCCATGGGAGAGTTCCAAGGCGAAAACCACTGCTGACCAAAAAGAACATAAAGGCTCGTCTCACATTTGCCAAAAAACATCTTGATGATCCTCAAGACTTTTGGGAAAATATTCTGTGGACTGAGGAGACAAAAGTTGAACTTTCTGGAAGGTGTGCGTCCCGATACATCCGGCGTAAAACTAACACAGCATTTCATAAAAAGAACATCATACAAAAAGTCAAACATGGTGATGGTAGTGTGATGGTTTGGGGCTGCTTTACTGCTTCAGGACCTGGACAATGTGCCATAATTGATGGAACAATGAATTCTGCTCTCTACCGGAAAATCCTGAAGGAGAGTGTCCAACCATCAGTTTGTGACCTCAAGCTCAAGCACACTTGGGTTATGCAGCAGGACAATGATCCTAAACACACCAGCAAGTCCACCTCTGAATGGCTAAATAAAAACAAAATGAAGATTTTGGAGAGGCCTAGTCAAAGTCTGGACTAAAATCTGCTTGAGATGCTGTGGCATGACCTTAAACAGGCCATTCATGCTCAAAAACCCTCCAATGTGGTTGAATTAAAACAATTCTGCAAAGATGAGTGGGCTAAAATTCTTCTACGGCGATGTGAAAGACTCATTGCCAGTTTTCGCAAACGTTTGATTGCAGTTCTTGTCGCCGAGGGTGGTACAACCAGTTATCAGGATTTTGGGGGCAATTACTTTTTTTCACATAGGGCCAGGTAGGTTTGGATAACCTTTTCCCCTTAATAAATGAAATCATCACTTAAAAACTGCATTTTGTATTTACTTGGGTTGCCTTTGTCTAATATTAAAATTTGTTTGATGATCTGAAACATTTAAGTGCGACAAATATGCAAAAAAATAAGAAATCAGGAAGGGGGCAAATACTTTTTCACAGCACTGTACGTCTGCAGACAGGTGTTAAATAGAGCTTTATAGATATGGAAATACACGGTAATAATGTCTACACAAGACAAGAGCTTTACAACAAGCTTACAAGACTTCGCACTAAGTGCAGAGCACTCGCTTTTATTGAGCAAGTAATGGCTTATTGGCAATAAGACACAATGAGGAACATACACTACCAGTCAAAAGTTTTAGAACGCCCCAATCTTTCCAGTTTTTTATTGAAAATTATGCAGTCTAATGTCTCATTGTACTCTGGAATAAAAGCATAGACACGATAGAACAAATAAACAATTGAAGTTAAAAAAGAAATCATGGAATCAATTTATGAACCAAAATGTATTTTAAACTTTTGACTCAAAGTAGCCACCTTTGGCAGATATGACAGCTGAACACACTCACGGCATTCTTTCTACAATGGAAATCAAATATTCTTCAGAAAGTTCTTCCCAACTCTGTTGCAGAAGTTCCCATAAATGTGTGGCACTTGTAGGTTGCTTTGCTTTCACTCTTCTGTCCAGTTCATCCCAAACCATCTCGATGGGGTTCAAGTCTGGAGACTGCGCTGGCCACTCCATGTTTTCAAGCTTACCATCTTGTTCTTTTTTCCTAAGGTAGTTCTGGCAGAGCTTGGACTTATGTTTTGGGTCATTATCTTGCTGTACGTTGAACCCCTGACCAACTAGGCGCATACCAGAGGGTACTGCATGGCGCTGCAGGATGCTGTGGCAGTCGTTTTGGTTCAGGGTGCCTTTCACTCTGTCCAAGTCACCGACCCTGGATCCAGCGAAACAGCCCCAGACCATCACGCTTCCTCCTCCATGTTTGACAGTTGATGTCACACACTGAGGAACCATCCTTCCACCTACTTGACGGCGTACAAAAAACCTGGGTAACCTTGCCTTTTGTTTAAAACTTCTGGCAGTTCACCACTTACCTTTGTTCCATTTCAAGCTATTCATTGGACTGGAACTGCATAATTTTCAATAAAAAACTGAAAAATTGTGGTGTTCTCAAACTTTGTACGGGTAGTGTATGTGGTGGAGCGTGGAATGCGGGCTGGGTCTTAACAGGCGGATGATCAAGGGCACTGGAGGCGTGGCTTTACAATCATCAACAAGATGTGGTTGATTTAATTTAAAATCATTTCTGGACTTTGGGTCGATCAGTTTGAGATTGAATATTCCTTCATGCATTTGTGATAATGAATAGATGATAATTGCCATGTTTCAGTAAGATAGAACAACAGACAAAATAGTTTGGAAAACAGCTCTGGTTTATTTTGTAATTTTTAGACATATAGCGCCCCTTAGTGATTGATTGTTACCATTTATATTTTTTGGGAATTCCAGGTAGTTTATTAACACACACATGTACGTGTGCGCACACCACATAGACAAACAATCACACACGTAAACATAAAAACACATTATTCTAGCTACTTTCTTTTCTATATAATGAGTTTAGTCTTATATTAGTTATGTCATAGTAGTGTAGACTGATGTGAATGGATGCATAGAAAAAGAACAGGGAGTAGTTAATCTAATCTATAAACAATATACTTGTCAGCTCTAATGCAAATTGAAATAGTCCAACTGTATGCTGTTACTTAACCCCTAAGTGTTATGGCTGCCTGTACAAATATCTAATACTGGAATGCAGTGGCATGTAGATGAATGGCAATGTCTTTGTGAATTGTGCTGCTGTTAAAAAGATGCTACAAACCCCAATTCCAATGAAGGTGGGACGTTAAATAAAAACAGAATACAATGATTTGCAAATCCTTTGACATATTTTAAATTGAGTACACTACAAAGACAAGATATTTAATGTTCAAACTGATAAACTTTATTGTTTTTTGGAAATATTTCATTTTGAATTTGATGCCTGCAACAAGTTCCAAAAAAGCTGGGACAGGGGCAACAAAAGACTGGGAAAGTTGAGGAATGCTCAAAAAACATTCCACAGATGAACAGGTTAATTGGAAACAGCTGAGTGTCATGATTAGGTATAAAAGCAGCTTACCTGAAAGGCTCAGTTGTTCACAAGCAAGGATGGGGTGAGGTTCACCACTTCGTAAACAACTGCGTGAGCAAATAGTCCAAGAGTTTAACAACGTTTCTCAACGTGCAATTGGAAGGAATTTAGGGATTTCGTCATCTATACTCCATAATATCATCAAAAGATTCAGAGAATCCAGAGAAATCTCCACACGTAAGTGGCAAGGTTGAAAACCAACTGTCAGTCCCCAGGCGGCACTGTTTTAAAAGCCAACATCATTCTGTAAAGAATATTACCATGTGGGCTCAGGAACACTTTGGAAAACCATTGTCAGTTCACACAGTTTGTCACTTTATCTACAAGTGCAAGTTCAAACTACCACGCAAAGCGAAAGCTGTTAGGAAGTAGGCAGGGGAACACCAGATGCAGGAGCTGAAGTGTTTATTTAAACATAAAACACTAGGAGAAAACAGGCACACAGGCCAGAAATAAAACACCGTGCACAAGCACTGAACAAATGGGAAAACTAAAGTACACTGCCCAAGGCAGGGGGAAACTGAAGTACACACTCCAAGAGTGGCTAAACTAGAAAAACAAAAACTGAACCTAACTGGACTGACGGACACACTGGGAGACTTAAGGGGCAGACAAGACGTGGACGCAGCAAAAAACAAGACTCGAGAATCATACACAGGAAATACTCGGAAGGCACAAGGAGCTGAGATTTCACCATGCAGAGCAAGTCTAGCAAAGTTCCGTCTGATGTCTCCTCCCATCTCTGCCATATGAATAGCCACGAGAGGAGGCGGGGACTCGGAACGCAATCTCGAATGGAAACAGAAACACATGGGATTAATGAAACAATTACACGAGAACCGGGTTAACATAATGACTCGACACAAGACGCTGAGACCATCAATCAAACTAGACAATTTAGATTAAGGCAATCTAAACGTGACGAGTAAAAAGCACCACGAGAGAAGCAAAGGAAAGCACAGCTTTAAACGCAGTTAGTCAGGGAAAGCTTAGGCAGGAATTACTAAAGCTAGAAATGCTCGCACTCGCTAATGAGTTAATTAAGGTTAATACTACGTGACGAAATATTTACAATCACTCTCAAATAAGTGCTGGTTAGTACGGTTAGTAATTACCCTATCAGAGAACGCATTCACTCAGTTTAGCGAGACCCAGAATTAAGCACAGGTGGAAACAATGAATGAAATACCACAGCCGAAACCGAAAGAGGAAACGTGATTGGATCACGAGACCCAGGCATGCTGAAGGCTGTCACGCGACACCACAGGAGATTGGCAGAGAGGGAATCGATCAGACGGCGGAATGAAAGCTGAAAAATAAAACGAAAGTAAGCACAAGCACAAATAAGCACAAAGACAACACACATGAGGCAGAACCATAACAGTACCCCCCCAAGAAGCGCCACCTGGCGCTTAAACGGAACAAAGAAACTAAAAATACAAGAAACAGCAAAAAACTAAATACAAAACCCCACAAGACAAATACAAAACACCTACCAAAAACTAAACACAAAACAAAATACAGGTAGACGGACCGACCGATCATGTCACCCAGGACATCGTTTACCAGCCGCTGGAACACTGCGGGCGCGTTGGTAAGGCCAAAGGGAACCACCAGGTATTCCCAGTGACCACTGGGGGTGTTAAAGGCGGTCTTCCACTCATCTCCCTCACGTATCCTCACCAGGTGGTAGGCGTTCCGCAGGTCCAGCTTTGTAAACACCTGGGCCCCTTGGATGATGTCAAAAGCAGACGACATCAGGGGCAGGGGATAATGGTTCCGGACCGTTATCTTGTTCAGCCCCCTGTAGTCGATGCAGGGCCGGAGCGACCCATCCTTCTTCGCCACGAAGAAGAACCCGGCTCCTGCTGGCGACGTGGAGGCCGATTATCCCAGCCGCGAGACTCCTGGAGGTACTTCTCCATGGGGACTCTCTCGGGCTGAGACAGAGAGAAGACCCGCCCCCGGGGCGGCACTGCTCCCGGCAGGAGGTCAATCTCGCAGTCATAGGGCCGGTGAGGTGGCAGGGACACCACCCTAGACTTGCTGAATACCGCACCCAGGTCATGGTATTCAGCAGGGACTCGGGAGAGATCAGGCGCTGGCTCGGAAGAAACCTGAGATCCAGGCACAGGTGAGGCAAGGTGGGCGAAGGCAACTGGCAGAACAGGAGGACTTCCATTCACGAACCTCGTGAGTGGACCAGTCCAAGACTGGGCCATGCTCGCGGAGCCAGGGGTGTCCCAGAACCACCGGGGATCTGGGAGACCGGATGATCAGGAAAGTGATGGTTTCCCGGTGGTTGCCTGAGACCAGCAGCTGGACTGGAGCCATTTGATGTAGAATCTGAGCCAGTCTTTGGCCCCCGAGGCCAAAGACGATCAGAGGCCGCGCCAGTGGGGAGAGTGGAACACCCCAGGAGGCAGCGGCTTCGGCATCCAGGAAGTTCCCCTCCGCTCCAGAATCCACCAGGGCAGAGGTATGGCGGCTCTGGTTGCCCCAGGAGAGGGTCACCGGGATGCAGGTCCGGCAGTTGGAGGAGGCCTCGGGTCGAGAGGTGCCCACTACTGCTTCACCGGTCACTAGGGGGTGTTTGCTCTTCTCCGGGCAGTTGGTAACAAAATGCCCCTGCTGACCACAGTAGAGGCAGGCCTTGGACCGCATGCGGCGATCCCTCTCCTCCTTAGTCAGGCGACTGTGTCCCATCTGCATAGGCTCTGGCTCGGGTTGGTGGGCTCGGGTGGATACTCGACTGGGAGGAGCTGGTGACGGAGACTGGGTGACAGGAGCCTTGGAGGGGTCGGAGGGAGCTGGCCGACGTCGCCCCAAGCGAGTGGCAGTCTCCTCCAGGCGGTTGTCAATCCGGATGGCAAGATCCGCCACAGCCTCGGGAGTCTTAGGTAGGTTGTGGAACAGGAGGTGGTCCTTGATGCCATCAGCTAGCCCTTCCACAAAAAAGTCACGGAGCGCTTCAGAATTCCACTCGGAACTGGCAGCTAGGGTCTGGAACTCGATAGCGTATTCTGCCACCGAGCGGCTTCCTTACCGGATTCGGGTCAGCTCCCTTCCGGCAGCAGTACTGCGCCTGGTGCGGTCGAACAGCCGCTCCATCTCGGATGACAGGGCCGAGAAGGAGGAAATGCAAGGTAGGCGGGCTGACCAGGCGGCAGTACCCCACTGGAGAGCTGGACCTGTCAGGTGAGTGATGATGAAGGCCACCTTAGCAGGCTCCGTGGTGTAGGTTCTGGGCTGCAGGGCGAAAAGCATCTCGCAGGTGGTCAGAAACGACCTGCAGGACCCAGGGTTGCCATTGTAGCGCTCGGGAGGCGGTAGCTGAGGCTCTGGACCACGACCAGGAGGTGGCGATGCAGCAGCTCCAGCGGGAGGGTAAGGTCGCCCCATGCTCCCAGTAGCGGTGGTCTGCTGCGCTGCCAGGGCAGCAGTCAGGTGTTGGATCGGCTGCCGCTGGCGCTGGAGCTCGGCATCGCGGGAATCCATCCTGCTGGTGTTCAGGAGACGGAACTTCTGTTAGGAAGTAGGCAGGGGAACACCAGATGCAGGAGCTGAAGTGTTTATTTAAACACAAAACACTAGGAGAAAACAGGCACACAGGCCAGAAATAAAACACCGTGCACAAGCAATGAACAAATGGGAAAACAAAAGTACACTGCCCAAGGCAGGGGGAAACTGAAGTACACACTCCAAGAGTGGTTAAACTAGAAAAACAAAAACTGAACCTAACTGGACTGACGGACACACTGGGAGACTTAACCCTTTCGCAGGCACAGCAACATTTTTGTCGTTTTAACCAACGTGTTTTATAAAGTCTTCTTTAAATTCCCCGATTGCGGGAATTCCCTTGTTAGTTACACTCATTACCATTGGCTGTCTCTCAGGTCACCCAGCACTGTATTTTTAGCCGTGAACGAGGCATGGGATTTCCTAAAACGCTAAATACGAGACTACTTCCCGGTCAAATTGTGGGACATGTGAACATGGCATCGACGAAGTACAAATAGCCGCATTCTAGCCGTGTTTCTAAACGTAAATACAACGTGGATGAAGTTTTTGCTTTATTGAATGACTCTGACGATGAGTTTGAATATCCAGAGAGCGGGAGTGACTTGGATCCAAACGATTTTAGCGATTCTGGAGAGGATTAAAACATAAAAACATCAGTTATGGGAAACTTATGAGATTTGGTGTTATTTTATTGTTATTTTGAATAACAATCATATTTTGGTAAAAACCCAAAATTAATCCGTCCGTGGGGGTATGCATCTGGGCCAAAATTTGCCTGCGAAAGGGTTAAACAAGGGGCAGACAAGACGTGGGCGCAGCAAAAAACAAGACTCAAGAATCATACACAGGAAATACTCGGAAGGCACAAGGAGCTGAGATTTCACCATGCAGAGCAAGTCTAGCAAAGTTCCGTCTGATGTCTCCTCCCATCTCTGCCACATAAATAGCCACGAGAGGAGGCGGGGACTCGGAACGCAATCTCGAATGGAAACAGAAACACATGGGATTAATGAAACAATTACACGAGAACCGGGTTAACATAATGACTCGACACAAGACGCTGAGACCATCAATCAAACTAGACAGTTTAGATTAAGGTAATCTAAACGTGACGAGTAAAAAAGCACCACGAGAGAAGCAAAGGAAAGCACAGCTTTAAAACGAAAGTTAGTCAGGGAAAGCTTAGGCAGGAATTACTAAAGCTAGAAATGCTCGCGACTCGCTAATGAGTTAATTAAGGTTAATACTACGTGATTTAAATATTTACAATCACCCTCAAATAAGTGCTGGTTAGTACGGTTAGTAATTACCCTATCAGAGAACGCGATTCACTCAGTTTAGCGAGACCCAGAATTAAGCACAGGTGGAAACAATGAATGAAATACCACAGCCGAAACCGAAAAGAGGAAACGTGATTGGATAACGAGACCCAGGCATGCTGAAGGCTGTCACGCCGACACCACAGGAGATTGGCAGAGAGGGAATCGATCATCAGACGGCGGAATGAAAGCTGAAAAATAAAAAGAAAGTAAGCACAAGCACAAATAAGCACAAAGACAACACACATGAGGCAGAACCATAACAGAAAGCCATATATCAACAACACCCAGAAACGCCGTCGGCGTCTCTGGGCCCGAGCTCATCTGAGATGGACTGAGGCAAAGTGGAAAAGTGTGCTGTGGTCTGAGGAGTCCACATTTCAAATTATTTTTGGAAATCATGGATGTCGTGTCCTCCGGGCTAAAGAGGAAAAGGACAATCCAGATTGTCATCAGCGCAAAGTTCAAAAGCCAGCATCTGTGATGGTATGGGGATGTGTCAGTGCCCATGGCATGGGGAACTTGCACATCTGTGAAGGCACCATTAATGCTGAAAGGTACATACAGGTTTTGGAGCAGCATATGCTGCCATCCTAGTGACGTCTTTTTCAGGGACATCCCTACTTATTTCAGCAAGACAATGCCAAGCCACATTCTGCATGTGTTACAACAGCGAGGCTTCATAGTAAAAGAGTGTGGGTAATAGACTGGCCTGCCTGCAGTCCAGACCTGTCTCCCATAGAAAATGTGTGGAGCATTATGAAGCGCAAAATACGACAACGGAGACCCCAGACTGTTGAGTAACTGAAGTCACGCATCAAGTAAGAATGGTAAAGAATTCCACCTACAACGCTTCTACAATTAGTGTCCTCAGTTCCCAAATGCTTGACCTGTTCAATACTTATTTTTCCTGCTGTATTTTCCATTTTCTTTTTTTTTCATTAAGATAATGGAATCACCGCACTCAGGGGATGTTTATCCAGCCTTTTTACTTCAGAGCAAAGAAACAAATTGCAGATGACACAAAATAAGTTTTGTTTATTAGCTAAACATTCAGGCTGCATGAAACACTCCTCAAACAAATTTTATTACTTTAAGTAATGGCATATTTTTTATCATAATCAAGTAGGGGGAAAAAAATTGTGGAATCATTCAGATGTTGAGGAAAAAATAATGGAATCCTCAGTAAAAAATCAAAATTCGTAAGGGCTTTCAAGTTTTTTGAGTAGGCGGCTATTGCTGGTGGCGAGTATGTGAGTGCTGATGATGTGGGGTCCTCCAGGGGGGGTTCAGGGAAATTCAGCCCAAGAAAATTTTGAAAATTTGAAGCTCTGTGGTGCATTCTGGTGGCCTCTAGACTCTACTTTCCTTGTTTGTTGGTGATGTGAATTTAACTTTTGGTTTTAACTTTCCGGTGTACAAGCCGACTGGGTGTATAAGCCGAGCCCTGTTTTCAAGGCTAAAACAACAGATTTTTTGTGTTTCCCCTATATAAGCCGACCCCCCTTTCTGGAGATTGAATTTATCAAAAAAGTAAAAAATAAATGGAATATCCCTGCATAAAGAATTATCTTAAATTCACACGCAATACTGAAAGATGAAAGGACGTTCATTTGACCAATCAGCACTGTGTAATCCCATTACACACTGTCCAGTAAATGACATATTCCACGTGCATTGACCCAAGAAGTCTGTACCATGGACCTATAAGGGGAACTGGGCAAACAACAAAGGCTGGAACGCACGCCGATATGGGCTTAGCGGTCAAGCTGATATTGCAAGTGACGTGATGCCATGAGGGCCAAAAAGAAATTTCTCCGTAGAGGGAATAATTGAAAAAGACACACTGATAAATCCGTGAATACATTTTTCTGACAGTCACAAATTATGGATACTGAAACTGTTTATTTTTCTCTTTTAAATCATTCATGCCTCATTCCTCGGCAACGAAAAATTTTTTATGTATATTCAGGCTATGTGAATGCCAATGGGTCCTCATATGTAAGCTCGTTCTCGTCTCCTCCGAATTTAGCACTGCAGTGGATGCGAGTGGGTGGAGCAATGGGCATTGCTTGCCGTCCGTCTGTGATCAACATTA
This sequence comes from Gymnothorax javanicus, assembly GCA_029692085.1. NCBI lineage: Eukaryota > Metazoa > Chordata > Actinopteri > Anguilliformes > Muraenidae > Gymnothorax > Gymnothorax javanicus. The sequence goes on from CM056198.1 coordinate 91,287,259, forward strand.
TAGACGTAGCCAAGTCGGTAAAGTGAGCTGGCGTTACGGTGCAAATATACTGAGCAACTAAAGAAACGTAAGTTAATTAAACAGAGACCAGAAAATAAGTTTTGCTCGTAGTTATTATAGAAAATCAAATTTATGACCAGTCTGTGCACATTTACACTCGTTTCAAACTTTTCTTTGTTTTGCGGTCACTTTGAATAACCATAAGGGTACATTAACTAGCTAACTTGCGTTTCTTTTGTTGCTCAGTATATTTTAGCCCAGTGGTCTTCACGTAATTCCTGGGGACCCACTGTGTATGCTGGTTTTTGCTCCGACCACAATTGTAATCGGAGGATTTTAACAAGTTGTTAATGTCTTAATTAGGTGTTTTTCATGTTCACAGTTGTTAATTACTCTCTTTAGCCAAATGTTACAAAGATACATGCTATGAAGAATAAAATACCCCAGAAGATAGTGTGTTTATTTCTATACTTCAAGAAATATAACATTTCAAATAGATCAAATTAGACACTGAGGAAATCAGTAAACCCCAAATTAGATTGCTGGACACAACTGTTTCAAGTTCTTTTAAAAAACCTTCAGGTGAACTTGATCAGATTAAGATAACGCAACACTGGTTTGACTCTTTACCATTTGCTTGTCGAATAAATTTGTCATGATGTGCCAATTAGTTTTCACCCATTAGGAGCCAACTACATCTTTAATTTGATTGGTTACATTGTTTTCTCTCATTTTATGCTGTTATTTCCAATACATCGCAATGTGGGCATGGCATTTTTTTTTTTTTGATGGCAAACTTAGATATACCTGCTCTATTTTGAGTTAAGAGGGCAAATAACTGCTCTAAACATTAAATGCACTTAACACAAATTAACAGCTCGTTAAAATCCTGCAATTACAATTGTGGTTGGAACAAAAACCAGCATACACAGTGGGTCCCCAGGAACGACATTGAAGACCACTGTTTTAGCCATTTTATTGATGAATGGCCGTAATATGTAGCAACTCGATTGCCACACTTCATCATGTAGCGCAGCAAAATGTACAGTAAGCTAAGGCCACTGTTGTCAGGGATGCCAAGTCTCACGCATTCGGCGTGAGTCTCTTGCCTCTTAGAGGCATTCACGTTCCTGTGCCATAGTCAGTAATTATTCTATCAATGCGCACGGAAGAAATTCACTCACGGACTTTAAGTCATTGTGCATTAAGTTAATCAGTTTCACATGCATTAAGGTGGATTTCCCCACTAGTGACACGGAAATTGATTATGACTGGGGAACTCTCACGCTTGTCTTTACTGAGGGATTGAAAGCAATGGAATTGCCTAAAGACATTTCAAACGTTCTTTTTTAATTTAAACAATTTAAACGATCATGAAACACATGCATTGTTTCCAATCCCTAAGTAAAGAGAAGCACGAGAAGTCCGGAGTCATAATCGCTTTCCATGTTACTTGTGGTGAGGTCCACCTTTACGCAAGTGAAACTGAAGCTTCAATGCACAAGGATTTTAATTCCGCGTGAGAATCTCATTAATAAGCGTTTTTTGAACGATTGCCGGCTAACGGTGATTAAGCCTCAAAAATGCGTGAGACCTACGTTGAATGCGTGAGACTTAGCATCTCTGTGTTGTGACATCCTAGAACCATGTACGCAACCAACACTCACCTTACTTTTTTCATATTAAAATGATATGGATATATCCAAAAACTGAGTTGTATATTTCCATTACTTTGAATAGCACCAATTCACATTACTGTATTTTGATGTGTTATGCATAATGTGTCAGCTGAGAAGCATCCAACGTAATGTCAATAGTCTCTAAATTCATAGACCAGGCGCAGGCGCGGCGAATGGGGGGAGCACCACGCCAACGGGGTGTGTCCAGAGGTATGCTGCAATTTCATGCCCGGTGCAGCCTGGTGCAAGCACTCCTCTGTCCCGCCTCTGTCCCTCCTGCCGGCGCAAGTGGCAAAGAGGGAGGAGAGAAGCCTTGAGTGGGTTTAACACAGCCGAGTCAAATCTTCACCAATCAAATGAGCTCCTCTCCTCACCTTTAAAATTGGAATAAAGAAGCCTCTGTCCTATATCTGCATGATGCGTGAATGTTGCATTTTACTTTGCTGCTTCAGGCATGTTTTCTGCACCGCTTACGTCTATACTAAGCATTACGAATATGAGTTAGCTGGCTAGCTAGGGCATTCGCAAATTATTATCATTAGCAAACTTGAATGGAATTTCAAAACGAAACTACGTCAGATCATTCAAACTAATGAAGTTGGGATGAAATACGATGGTTGCTCAATTTCTTCTGCTTGCATCATTAGGAAGAGAAACGATGGATAGCGTGTTCCTATTATTAAACCCTGTTTCTGCTTAAAATTTTGGGATTAACATGCATGGACAACGATGCAAGATACGTTACACATTTATTTTCAATATGCGATCTTAACTCAGGAGGGGAGAGCTGGTACGAAAGTAACATTTTTCACATGGACATCATTTTAAAAGAACGTTACAGACTGAAAAAAATTTTCACAGCGATTAACTACTTTCGTGTGTGCTCTGTCAATATCAGGTGCTAAATCATCCCAATATATATTGACTTCGGCATAGTTTGACGTCGAACGGAAGTTGCGCATTGCTACTTTCGACCCTTCCAGTCGGGATGAAAGTGGCACACAGGCCGGACAAAAGCAACGTGATGAAATTAAATGGAATCTTGTAAATTACTGTCGTTAAAACAGAGACAAAAACAATCAGACATTTGTTTTAAATATTTTAATTTGCTTCAAATGTTTCAAAAGTAAACATGAACATGTTTGGGGTGCAATTGATCTATTTATAAAAATTATGAAATTACTCATTATCACAGTTGTGACACATATAATGAGCTGCACCCTCAGCGCATGCCTCGTGACCACAGCAGACAACACTTCTCCAGCCAAAGATGAGGCAAATGTCTCCCCACAAACAAGACATTCCTCATCATTGCCCTGAGAAACTCTGGTTGCAGTGTGTCCACTAAACAACGTTTTCTTTGGGCGTTTTGAAGAGGACTGTTTTTTCTGCCCCCTCTGCCGACTCTCTTCCTCCAAAGCAGCTTTTACTGGGGTGTTGGTCAGTATTGCTGTTGACCTGCAACATTCAATGAGATGATAGTCAGAATCAGCTTGTTTTTATACAAGCAAAAAAATCAAGACAAGTTAAAAATGACACTCTGCTCACCTCTTTCTTCTTTTATTTTCTTTCCTCGAGCCAGCCTTTGGATATGGGCGAACCTTTTCTGGGCTGAACCTCTGTATTGACGTGCCACTAGATGTTCCTGGAACCATAAGCATACCTGGATTGATAATATTTCAAAAAAAATGCTTGACAAGGCTCAACATGCACATTTAAAGACACACACAGACACAAATTCTCACCATCTACAGGAATGGCAGACTCATGGGGATGCAGCTCAAATGGGCTCTGGCTAGGTTGGTGGTGTCTTAAGGGAGCGGGCGCTGGTGATGAGCGGACATTGGTGATGAAGAGGGCGCTGGTGATGAAGTGGACATTGGTGATGAAGAGGACGCTGGTGATGGAGCTGGCGCTGGTAATGAAGAGGGCGCTGGTGATGGAGCTGGTACTGGGGATGGAGCTGGTGCAGGTGCAGGACGGTCGGTCACCAAAGCTGGAGCAAAGTCTGTCTCACTGAAAATATCTGGATTCAAGGGCCAGATACCGGTACACTCGAACCCAGACGAAATGCTGCTTGCTGTCGCAGCTTGAGGCAGAGCTTTAGCCACAAGACTTGGGATGTTGTAGATGGTCAAAGTTCTTCCAGGGTTCATTCAAGATCCAATTGTCTGCTGCACTGTTAATGTAGTGCTTCAGAGGACCAAAAACGCTTCGGTCTAGCGGCTGAAGACGGTGGAAGCAGTGGGGTGGAAAAGACAGGAGTACAATGCCATATGACTTGCAAAAGTCAATAGCTACCACAGAGAGGTGTGATGGATGATTGTCTAAGAGTAGCAGCAACTTTGACTCCGGGGTCACGCGGGAGTGTCTTGCAAAATGCTGTAAAAATGCCAAGAAATCTGTCTCCTCCATCCACCCCGATCCATTGGCAGAACCAGTGGAGCCAGGGGGACCATCTCGGATGAAGTGGTCATGGAACTTCTTCCTTGGGAAGATAAAGTAAGGGGGAACAAAGTTGCCTTGTGCGTTGGCAGCAAAGGCAACGGTCACCAATGTCCCTCTTTCCCCGGAGGTCACAGCACCGACCTGGCGCTGGCCCTTGGTGGCAATGACTCTGTCTGGCACTTGAACCGTTGTGGTACCTGAAATAATGAGTGAAATGAATTATTGCTGGTGCAAATCACTGTTGCTTTTAAATTTATCTAAATATAAATTTTTACCTGTTTCATCCATGTTCCAGATGTCATTTGCCTCAAAATTATAGCGGGTGAGGACAGTCTTTAGGTTGTTAAAAAACGCTGTCACGTTGGTCTTGTTGAAGCTGGTGGAACGGGACATGCTGGTGGCTTGAGGTCGACGGATGGACAGGGTTTTGTTGCGCTCGAGGAAGGAGGTGAGCCAATCCTTCCCTGCTATCTGGTTTTTCTCCCATGAACACGGAGTTTTGAGGCCAATATTTTCAGCCAGGTCATATGCAAACTTTCGCACCTAAAACAGCATGAAAAAAGAGGTTAATTCCCAGATAGCAAGCACCTCCGCTCCGGATCTGCCCGGCTCTGTGCCGACTCCAGCTGATCCGGCTCAGAGCCGGGCAGATCCGGAGCGGAGGTGCTTGCTATCTTAGGCAAATGGCGGTAGAGGTGTAGCTCTGTCTGCAGTGTTACTGCAACCTCTTTAGGACTCAGCCCAAAATATATATCAGCTGCTCTTATATATGCCTGCAGTCTCGTCTCCTGTTCATCTGTGAAGACTTTGTTGTGAGCCCTGTACCCTGGGGCTCTGGTCTGCTGTCCTCCTGCCTCTGCCCTCCTCTTGCAGTACCTGAACAGGGTGACATGACGAACGCCATGCACCTCTGCTGCCCTCCTTATACTCTCGCCTCTTCGGACATCAAGAAAGGCCCTTTCGTAAACCTGCTGGTCAACCTTTCCTCTCTGGGTAGTTCTGACCCTAACTCTTGGCATTTTCTGTCGGTAAAATAAAACACACACATTTTTTAGTGAGCTTTAAAACACAAAATGCGGCCGCATTAGCAGAGAGGGACGAACGTAACCGTTGCTACTACCGCCCCGACAGTGACTCCTGACATTTGAACCAGGATTGCTTCTAAAGTGGAAAAGGTCTGACATTTCAAACTTCAGGATATGTTACAAACCTAAATGACCTTATCATTTCATCATAAATATGACACATGGAGCGATAAAGACAATCTTTAAATCAAAAAAGTTAACCATTTGTCTGAATTTACTCACCACTGTGAAAAACGGTCTTCCGGTCTCGTTGCGGGGAAGCGATTTAAACCTCAAGATTATTCCCGGTCTGGAGAGTGTAGCGAGCTGGAGGTGCTGACCTAATTTGACGATCGAAGTCGCGGATGGCTGTGAGTAAATCGCAGATACTTTTCGCCCCACGTTACTTTCGCACCGGCTCTCCCCTACGAGATCATAGCAATCAGGCTGTATTCCTTTCCCCCACTAAAAACGATAAAATCTAAGTGACAATAATAGTAGTATTAAGCCACTTGCACACTGGACGCTAAAACAAATTTTTTCAAGACGACAGACTGCGTTGAACTTAGTGTCTACGTGTCCGAAAGTCGGACAGGGTTTTAATATATCTCCGTGTCCGACAGTCGGATGGTTTCAATATAACTCCGTGCCCGACGGTCGATTATTGTTTTTAATTTCTTAAAATCTACTGAATCTTTTAGATATTAAACGTGAATGTTTTGATAAGAGGGCTCAGTTCTTCGAGATGAGTACCGAGAATTTCAATCAATGTTTCTCTTTAAGCTCTGCTCAATAAAGTGAGTCGACATTGGCGCGGGAGAATGTACAATGCCTGTCAGACATTAAATGCAAAATACTCCGTGTCTGACAGCAAAAAAAAAAAAAAGAAGACGATTAGAACAGATTGATAACGAAATAAAGAATAAAAACATTTTAACAACAAACTTATTTATTTATTTATTTATTTGCGGGCCATCTTTTTTGGATGTTCTGTTTGTTGGTGATATATTTTTTATTCTTTATTTCCTTATAAATCTGTTCTCATATCAATACTTTTACTTTTTGCTGGCTGCCGGACATGGAGTATTTTGCATTTTGCGTCGGACAGTCTTGATCGTGCATGCGATATTTAATTCACAATGTCAATGGTCATGGAATTGATTTGGTCACTGACTACAAGCACTATTTTATCTCTGGTGTGGAAATAAAGCGTGAATCTGTTCCATCCATCTGACTAATTTTCAAAAGAGAGACCGAATAAAGACTGTTGTCTGTCTTCAACGGAAGAAAACAGACGAATAAAAAGACCAAGAAAAGTCGATAGCTATCAATTTGCATTTTGTGAAGGTCGAACACAAACATGGCCAAGTTTGTACGTCTAATAATTCCTGGAATACTCGAAAAATTTGAACTTTTATGACTTTCGGACACGGAGTATTTTAGGATCTCTGTCCAACAGTCGCTAAATTCGTCGTAAATGCACAAAGTCCCGCACCACTGTCGACTCGCTTTATTGAGCAGAGCTTAACAGCATTGACTTTGACTGTAATCAGTCGTGCGAAAAATTTGTTTCGCGTCCAGTGTGCAAGCGGCTTTACTGAGCATAGAACGCTTTACTGAGCATAGAACCATATATATATATGGGCCAGGCTCACGAACTATGCGCCACCCCCCAAATGTGTCCACAGGCTAGCAAATCTTATATTTTGCTTAGATCATTCCAGAACCACTATGAATGGATGGAGCTCACCAAGAGCAACTTGGAACACCCCACTTTTGTCGGTCTGGCATAAATATTTCCCTGTCTTTTTTGCCCTTAAAGTTGGAAAAGTGGCCAAAAATGGCACTTCTTTGATGTCCATGTTAAAAGTGAAAGAGTTCACTTTTTGTTTTTTATATTTAAGTGTGTTCTATTTTATTTATTTATTTATTTTCTGTGCATAATAGACATGTGTAGGCTATTTCTGGCAGTCGGCATACGTCCCTATCGTCGTTTTGTGTATTGCGGTGACATTTAATAAATTGTCCACTAGGTACTGGTTTCTGACTTAGATTTTACATTTAGCACTCTAGAAAAATAAAAAAAGGTCCCTAAACCCTAATAATCCTTCAGGATGAAGCAAATATATGGTGCATTAGGGCAAAAAAATAAAAAATAAAAAACTCCAACCTACAGGGATTGAGTGGGATTTTTGTGTCCCCAAAAAAATGACCTTTTGTAAGAAAAGTTTTGGACTTCGATGTATTTTTAAAAATCTGTAAAAGATATAGCCAAATGCAATTCAGGTATTGTTGTTGGCCTAAATCAAAGTGGAAATCACTGTTTAGATCAATTATTTATTAAATAACGACACAGCTACAGCGCGCGAAGCATTTTGGTCGGTTTCTGACTTAGAAATCTAAGGCAGAAACCCGAAGTCAGAAACCCGGGCATCTCAAGCAGAAACCAGGCGTATTCGGCTAAATGTGGCCTCAGTCGTTATACAGGTGGTCAGGAACATGAAATTCCATGTTGGTTTGACATGTTAACATGTATTTTAGCCGATTTGATCGAAAAAACAACCCCAAAATAGTTGGGACAAAGTGTAAATTGTGAATAAAATCAAAACGCAATGACTTTCAACTCACACCAGCCAGTATTTTATTCTCAATAGAACAGAGATAATGTAGCAAATGTTGAAACTGATAAATTTTACAATTTTATCCACAAAATTAGCTCATTTTGTGCATAAAAATGTAAAATGTCTCAGTTTCAACTTTTGAAATGTTATCTATGTTCTATTGTAAATAACATATTGGCTCACGTGATCTAAAAGTCATTGAATTTTGATTTTATTCACAATTTACACTTCGTCCCAACTATTTCAGAATTGGGGTTGTATAATGATGGCGTCGGTCGGAGGCCCGACATTGGACCGATCGGCCCACGCTCTCAGTCAGAAACCGGGATCTCAGGCAGAAACTGACGTGGGGCGTGGGCGGCCGCTGTGGCCGCAATTGGTGGCCAATCAGTCATAAACTTGGTCAAATAACATGCATGGGTGGTCGGGGACATGATATATTGTGTTTTCTAAACGTGTCGACTTGTATTTTTGAAGATTTAATCGAAAAATATCGGTGATGTCGGCCCACATTCTCAGTCAGAAACCGGGATCTCAGGCAGAAACTGACGCAGGGCATGGAGGCCGCTGTGGCCGCAATCGGTGGCCAATTAGCCATAAACTTGTTCAAATAACATGCATAGGTGGTCGGGGACACCAGACAACACCTACAACAAAATAACAATAACTAAAAGACAGAAAAATGCAATCATCATAAAAAACTCCCGGGGCTCAGGCTAGGGGAACCTAGGACCCAAAATTAAAAAAAAAAGAACTGTCAAGCAGCCTGTCCACCAGCCTACAAGTGGCATCTTCCATTGATAAGTGATCAATTACCTACTTGAGACTCTTATTCTGTCTATTGGTTAAGTATTATGGCAATAGCAAGTCAGTCGGGTTGAGTTTGGTACACTTTGACGGGTTCGGTTTCTGACCGATATACCGACATTTTGAGCTAATAGACACCTGTTCTGGCTTGGTATTGCCTAGGCTACATACTTTTAAGCCATAAGGAGTGTTTCTAGGAGATTTTTGAGTTTTGATATAGGTTTTTATAACATTTCTCAGGTATTTGCAGACCAGAATTTCTTTTTTTCAGCAGCGATGGGATCCCGAGGGAAAAAAATCACTGTAAGGTTTCTAATTTCAGGTGATAGACCTCTGGACATCACTTATATACAATTTTAACACTGATTAGAGGCTTAAATAACTTTATTATCACTAGTTATAGGCCTCTGGATGGATTATGGGCAAACAGTAGGTTTTTGTGTTTCTGACTTAGACGAGCAAGGGGATAGGGAAATGCGTATAACTCACCAAATATTCCACCAATGACCATGATATTTGGTATTCAGAGAGTAGACATATACCTTTATCACATACAATTACCATTGAGACCATGGGGTTGCCTGAATTAATTTTACACATTGTGTTAGAGAGCAGCTTGCACTCGCGCAGCAATTTTGCAGCCGCACGCAAAACGTACCCTGACTTCAGGGCCATGGCAGGGTTGACAATCCCGACAGCATATTACCTATATACCATTTTTCCATCAGCTATACTATCCTTCTATACATATCAGGGCATTTTGAGAAGATATAGCTGTATCTATGCATGTATGAGGCTTTAGAAGATATACATGTCTTGAAACTAAAGCAGAAACCCGGCCCAAAAAATGAGTTGAGGGACCCAACTTTGACCAGGTACCACGAAAAAATGAAAAACGTCGCCGTCGCACGGCTTTGGAATATGATCCCACAACACCTATAGATTAAAAAATCACTCACAGCTAAGCATTATTTTTCTATGGGTACTTTCATATATATTATTTTGATGAGGTCTGTACTGTATTTGCGGCAAATTGAAGAATTTTTTTGAGGGTGCGAAAGTTTGCATATGAGTCAATGCTTTGGCCAACACCTATAGATTAAAAAATATTGGCTTTTCCTGCGAAAGTTTGCATAAAACTATTGGCCTCAAAACCATGTTCATGGAAGAAAAACCAGATAGCAGGGAAGGATTGGCTCACCTCCTTCCTCGAGCGCAACAAAACCCTGTCCATCCGTCAACCTCAAGCCACCAGCATGTCCCGTTCCACCAGCTTCAACAAGACCAACGTGACCGCGTTTTTTAACAACCTAAAGACTGTCCTCACCCGCTATAATTTTGAGGCAAATGACATCTGGAACATGGATGAAACAGGTAAAAATTTATATTTAGATAAATTTAAAAGCAACAGTGATTTGCACCAGCAATAATTCATTTCACTCATTATTTCAGGTACCACAACGGTTCAAGTGCCATACAGAGTCATTGCCACCAAGGGCCAGCGCCAGGTCGGTGCTGTGACCTCCGGGGAAAGAGGGACATTGGTGACCGTTGCTTTTGCTGCCAACGCACAAGGCAACTTTGTTCCCCCTTACTTTATCTTCCCAAGGAAGAAGTTCCATGACCACTTCATCCGAGATGGTCCCCCTGGCTCCACTGGTTCTGCCAATGGATCGGGGTGGATGGAGGAGACAGATTTTTTGGCCTTTTTACAGCATTTTGCAAGACGCACCCGCGTGACCCCGGAGTCAAAGTTGCTGCTACTCTTAGACAATCATGCATCACACCTCTCTGTGGTAGCTATTGACTTTTGCAAGTCACAGGGCATTGTACTCCTGTCTTTTCCACCCCACTGCTTGTCACCATCTTCAGCCGCTAGACCAAAACGTTTTTGGCCCTCTGAAGCACTACATTAACAGTGCAGCAGAGAATTGGATGCGAATGAACCCTGGAAGAACTTTGACCATCTACAACATCCCAAGTCTTGTGGCTGAAGCTCTGCCTCAAGCTGCGACAGCAAGCAGCATTTCATCTGGGTTCGAGTGTACCGGTATCTGGCCCTTGAATCCAGATATTTTCAGTGAGGCAGACTTTGCTCCAGCTTTTGTGACCGACCCTCCTGCACCAGCACCAGCTCCATCCCCAGTGCCAGCGCCAGCTCCATCACCAGCGCCCCCTTCATCACCAGCGCCAGCTCCATCACCAGCTCCATTGCCAGCGCTTGCTCCCTTGAGACACCACCCAGATAGCAAGCTCCTCCGCTCCGGATCTGCCCCGGCTCTGAGCCGGATCAGCTGGAGTCAGCACAGAGCCAGGGCAGATCCAGAGCGAAGGTGCTTGCCATCTGGGCACCAACCTAGCCAGAGCCCATTTGAGCTGCATCCCCATGAGTCAGCCAGTCCTGTAGATGGTGAGAGTTTGTGTCTGTGTGTGTCTTTAAATGTGCATGTTGAGCCTTGCCAAGCATTTTTTTTTTTATATCATCAATCCAGGTATGCTAGTGGTTCCAGGAACATCTAGTGGCATGCCAGTACAGAGGTTCAGCCCAGAAAAGGTTCGCCCATATCCAAAGGCTGGCTCGAGGAAAGAAAATAAAAGGAGAGGCAGAAAGAGGTGAGCATAGTGTCATTTTTAACTCGTCTTGATTCTCTTGCTTGTATAAAAACAAGCTGATTCTGACTATCATCTCATTGAATGTTGCAGGTCAACAGCAATACTGACCGACACCCCGGTGAAAGCTGCTTTGGAGGAGGAGAGTCGGCAGAGGGGCCAGAGAAAACAGTCCTCTTCAAAACTCCCAAAAAAAAACGAGGCTTAGTGGACACACTGCAACCAGAGTTTCTTGGGGCAACGATGAGGAATGTCTTGTTTGTGGGGAGACATTTGCCTCATCTTTGCCTGGAGAAGTGTGGGTGCGGTGCATCTTTTGTCTGCTGTGGTCGCATGAGGCATGCACTGAGGGTGCCACTCGTTATATCTGTCACAACTGTGATGAGTAATTTCATCCCAGATAGCAAGCTCCTCCGCTCCAGATCTGCCACGGCTCTGAGCCTGATCAGCTGGAGTCGGCACAGAGCCGGGGCAGATCCGGAGCGGAGGTGCTTGCTATCTGGGAAAATTTTTATAAATAGACCTTGCACATTAAACATGTTCACGTTCACTTTTGGAACATTTGAAGCCAATTTAAATGTTTAAAACAAATGTCTGGCTGTTTTTGCTTCTGTTTTAACGACAGAAATTTAAAAAGATTCCAGTAAATTTGATCACGTTACTTTTGCCCTGCCCGTGCATTACTTTCATCCCGGCTTGATGGGTCGAAAGAAGCAATCCGCAACTTCCGTTCGACGTCAAACTATGCGAAGTCAATATATATGGTGATGATTTAGCACCTGATATTGACAGAGCACACACGAAAGCAGTTAATCGCTCCGAAATTTTTTTTCGGTCTGTAACGTTATCTTTTAAAATGACGTCCATGTGAAAAATGTAACTTTCGTACCAGGTCTCCCCTATATATATATATATATATATATATATGTATGTATGTAAGGGATAATTAACAAGAAGGTGTGCATTCCACGGTTTTAATGCACGACGCGGAGGCAAATCGCGTCGGGTGGTTGCCTCCGCGAGGTGCCTTAAAACCGTGGAATGCTCACCTTCGAGTTGATTATCCCGCTTATACCATGGTCATTTGCCAGGAATATCAAATCGCAGCATTCAGAAATGTTTGGTTAAAGTTTCGCACTTAAAATCTTAAATTAATGAAGCAAGAGTTTACCATCGTGCTGACGAGGAATAATTCTAGTCCCTTTTACAACTACGTCAGTTAGCCACAGTTGGACAGGGTGAGGAGAGCGATGGCCTTTTATTTAAATTTCAAATAAAGAATTGCAGACAACAAAACGCTCATTCGTTAATTCATCAATTTAATTGGTTCATTTTTTATTCCAAATAAAGAATAGGTAACAAAACGTTCATTCATTAATTCATCAATTAAATGTTTTAATAAATAGCAGATAACAAAACGCAACAGTCTGGGTCTAACCAACCGGCATTAAATAAATAAATGAATAAATAAATAAATAACAATTCAGAGAGACATAAGCTACTATACAGGTAATCATTTATTCATTTGCCATTTCATCAATTCGTTATTTTTTAATTTCAAATAATGAATGGCAAATTACAAAACTTAACAGTCTAGCTGTAGCCTACCAGCAATAAATAAAAAACAATCTTTTAACGTTGGTTTAGACATAACGTACCTTTTATTTCCATTGTAACGCGGTCTACGCATTCTTCGCGCAAAATTATATTCATTTTAGGTCTAATTAACACATTTTCATTAAATACATTTGAACACAGAAATGTATCGCCTAATTATGAGACTACCTTACTTAGATTAGTTAAAATTAAACTTCATGTTTCCATTAATGGTGCAATTTGACGTTGAAATGGGCACGTTTGGCTTATTGGAAGGTGGATGAACTGGGGATTTAACGGTGCTTGTGGAGGAATGGCAAGACAAGATATGGCTCCATGTCTTCCTCTCTGATACGGATGGGACCCAGTATGATTTGAGGCTGGTCTCACATCTGTGGCCTGTCACAGACATAATCTGGCGACTCTCTAGACCCGCATCAGATAGCCGACCCACAGCAGTGCTTCGTATGCTGTGATTTGTGTAGATCCGGGAGAGGGGTGTGGAGAGACTCACCTGAGAGGTAAAAAAATTGACGTGAATAAATAATTTTTGTGGATGGGCAGTTAAAGCATATGAAATGATACATTTTAGATTTTAATCAGCTTTTTTGTATGCCTAAATATCTCACCTCTTCACAGATCATTTTCAGCATGTTGCCGAGGTTATTAACCCCCATCGGCTCCTGGCTGTACCACACTTGAGTGGCATCAATGGCTCAGTCCCACTGGGGATTTAGCATTTTGCGATGGTTGCCGATGGGGAAATCTGGAAAAGTTTGGCGATGCCTTGCGATTGTGCGTGACAAAATGGTCAAAAAAGTGGAGCAGTCCCATTATAATTTGCTCTTGGGATTGTTCGCCAAGGAAGGGATGACATTGTGCGATAAATCGGCGACAGTCTCGGCGTTGTTTCGGGGACCATCACTAAGAATGTTCGCCGACTGTTGGCGACATATCGGCAAATGTTCTGCGATGTTTGTCGAAGGTTCGGCGAATGTTCGGCAATAGTTCGGCGAGGGTCGCCGACACTTTTTTCAGTTTTGAAAGTGTGGCGGATGGTTCACCGATGCAGCGGATACATTCGCCGACCGTCGGCAAACATTCGGCGAACATTCTGCGACAACTTTTGAGAGGAAAACGTCGCGAATGGTTCGCAAGAAAATTCAAAGCAGGCTTTGAAATTTTTTCGGCTTTTGTGATCCACTCGTGATCCATTGTGATGGCTAGAATTTGCCTGTGACACTTTGGCGAACGTCGCAAGACATTCTGCAAATGTTCGGCAAATGTGTTTGCGATGCATTGCGACTCTCACTTTTTCCATCGGGAATGCCTCGCAAACCATCGCAATCCCCAGTGGGACCTAGGCATAAGCTGCGAGTCCGGGATGCGCTTCGGGTGGAGATACAAGGCTTTGGCGTTGTCCGGACACCTGGAGATGTAGGTTTTAAAACTTTGAACCGGACGCAAGGGATTCCCGGGCATGGGAAACATGAAACCCCTCAGATTTTCCTTGTCCGAGGCAGTGGGATCTTTATGATTTTTGGTCTCTGGATTGTGCGCCAGGCTAAAATATTCGACACCATCCTCGTCATGCAGGAGGACAAAGGATGATTTTGTCAGCTGCCGATTCCCTTCTCTGCCCTCCGTGCAAAGCAAAGCTGGATGTCAAACCACACCAATTATTTTCCTCACTGAAGACACGGTTTCTCTCCATATGCGATCTAAGGCCAGCAGGCATCTGGTCCTGACCTGCTCAGAACAAGGTTCAAACATTGCATTGTTCTCCCCGACAAATGGTCATTCATCTGGACGCCGCATTTGCTGAATTTAAATCAACTTTATTCAAAATTTTCAAACATGCTTTTTATAGCCTATTTCACTGGCGAGTGCCACTTTTTTCACTCAATACCGAGAGTAATTTTGAATAACGTTGATTTAAATTAAGCAAATACGCGTCCAGGTGAATGATTGTCGTCTTACCTAATCGGGGAGAACACGCAACACCTGTTAAGTGCGGAGTGCTCTCGGAGTGAACCTTTTGTTAATCATGAAAATGACTGAGAACAGGTCAGGGCTAATAATTGTTTAAAACGGATGATTTGTCCACCCCAATTCTCAGTTATACTGAATTTACCCCATGATTTCATCGCTGTTAGATCGCATATGGAGAGAAACCGTGTCTTCAGTTGCCAATTACAATAATTGGAAAACGCGTCAATAAAGGAGAATGATTGAGAACTAGCCAGGACTATCCGAATTGTCATAAAGGGACATGCCTGTGCCCCCCCAATTCCCTGTTCTAGCGCCGGGCCTGCCAGCAGGTGTGTCGGGAGAAAGGATGGCTGAATTTCTAATAATCTGCAGGTCAGACTCGGTAATACGAGGATGATGGACACTGGTGTCTTTGCCGCTTTTCCTGTAGCGTTTCAGCACGGCTTTAAAAACAGCATTGCTTGACTTGAACTCGGTGTCACTTATTATATTAAAACGTGATATGTGGCGGTTGATACCACCTCTAATGCTCATTAAACTTGCTACACTGTAGGTACTCACCGCCGGCCGCAGTGGACTGAACTGAGGCATAAAACTCGCGTAAAATGTCATTAAGCATAACCGCAGAGTATGTTTCCAAATCAGTGTTCTTTTGTTTTTGGGAGAGAAAGTCTCTCAGTATATTAACGGCCCATTTTGTCACTTTTTTGTATTTATTTCATCCTTCTCTTCTTCTATCTTTTTAAGTTCTTCGAGTGTCAGTTCCTTGTGCCGTTTTCCACTTCGTATCAGTTTTTCCTTCTCCATTTCTTTTTCTTGTGCTGCATTCCATTTATCAAAATTATTGTACTCTCCAAAAATATTAAAAGAAATGTTAAAATGATCCATTTGTTTAACTTGTGCTCTGCTCTCGACAGTTGACGGTTTGACAGTTGGATAGATTGACAGTTTGACAGATTGACAGTTTGACAGCGACGTTCTCTAAGGTTGGTATGGTGACAGGTTGGATAGCGGACGAATTTCGAGCGGTGAAACTACCGTAGGCCGGTCTACCTGTGCGGTTCCACGGTTTTAATGCATACTTGCCAGCCAATCAGAAAAGAGTATTCACCCAGACCATGGTGTGTATATATATATATATATATATATATATACAATTTATTAAACGGGTGCTTCCCATCCTTAAATGTGATTGGCTGAGCCGCGTTCCATGCCGGTGTAAAGTCAGTGTAACCCACTGTACTCTGAGGCAGACCGTAGCACAAAATATCCCTTGCGCCTGGCCGAGCAACCAACTACTCTGCTCTCAACTGACTCGTTAGGTTACGTTTGTTTCAAGACTTTTAGCTCGCTATTTCAGTTTTAGCGAAGTTTAGCCTTTTAACCCGCTAACCAGTTGGCTATCTACCTAGCTAGCTATATACTTCGATATCACTTTAGCTTGCTAGCTACATTGCTAACTAGCTCGCTATTTCAGTATTAGCGATAAATTGTTGATTTTTTTTTTTCTCATGTGTTTATTTTATGGGCTATGTGGAGGGTAACCACATCCATTGTAGTGAACGCTAGCTAGTTGACAAGCTGGCTAGCAAACTAATGCACAATTCAACATATTTTCCTGGACACCGGCAAGTGTGGAGGACAAAAGTCAATCTTGTTCCCTTCTCGCTGCTGGTTGTAATGATATGGCCGATCGGCACGAGTTGAGAACAAGGAAACTCTAAAACCAAAACCGAAACGAACGTAAAATTACTTAACGGGGCCTTCGGGAGACCGAAGGAGACATTCCAAATAGCCTGCTTTCATAGTATATCTACATTAACGAGCCCAAATAGCCTGATGTGACATGATAATGGCGCTAGATGAAAAAGCAATCTTAGCGTCTGTGTTGCTTGCCAACCATTCTGTCCACTCGATCTTGCTTGGTGGAAGAACGAATAGTTCTCAATTCTATTATTGCATTATGACCAATAAATTGTTGATTTTTTTTTCTTGTGTGTTTATTTAATGGGCTATATGTAGGGTAACTGTTTTGTAAAATCAATAAGCCCCTTGAAGCAGTGGGTTACAGTGATTTTATAACGGCACTAAGGCACGCCCCTCTGCCGTTATAAAATCACTGTAACCCACTGCTTCTCGGGGCTTATTCCTTTTATATATATATACACACGCACTGCCTGATGCCGAGGCAGTTTGTGGTTGGCTGAGAAAGATGTGAAGTCGTTAGTTTGCATCACAGATTCAGCTGCGTTGATTAAGCCAGGTCGAATTTCCATTACGCGTGCCAACCGCCTTTAATCTGACATCTGGAAAATTGATATAGATACTACCCACCAAGCATTTTTCGGTCTAAAAGACGTCTACTAGACGTCCAAATGGTCCTTAGACGTCTGAGCTAAAATCGGTCTACCACTGGTCTAAAAATGAAAGTTTTTTAGCCGTCTAAGCTTAGACTAGCCGTCTAATAGACGTCTAGAAGACGACTATGTCTATACGCCTCGTCTAATCTTAGACGTTTAAATAACCGCTAATATACGTCTATTTATAGACGTCTAAAGTTAGACGTTTGCCAGACGTTTATTTTTATACCAAATGTATTCACCTCGTCTAATCTTAGACGTTTAAATAACTGCTAATGAGCGTCTATTTATAGACGTCTAAATTTGGACGTTTGCCAGACATTTACTTTTATACCAAATTTAAACCCCATTACAGAATCTAGACGTCGTATAGACGTCTATTGAACGAATTATTATAAGGATATTCTAATAAATTCAGCCATTAGAATCTATTAAATTATTCAGAACAAACCTATATTAAAGGATATATATATTATATATAATTTATGTCCTGATTCAGATAGTTACATTAAATAGTGGTTGCTGTAATTATTTATTGCATTGAAATGTGCCTGACATTCTGGAAACCTGCCCATGAGGTTTCGGTGACGTGTGTACACTGTGCGCTGGTCAGCCAAATTACCACTGCACAGAAAGTAAACCAGCTTGGAGCTGGCAAGCTCTCTGCTCAATTTCAGCGGAGCCTTGATCCACAAAATTGTCACTGCGTCATGATGAATATGTGTCACCTCCCCCTACTACGCCGCCACACCCATCTCGGCGCACGTCCGTCTACCAAATTGCCAAAGTGGCTGCGCCCGGTGTTGCACCGCACGAAATTACCACTGCGCGGGCTGCACCGGAAGAAATTACCACTGCGTGGGCTACGCCATGCTGCGCCACCCTGCACCGGCCAAGAAATTAGAGCCCCATGAGTGCATTTATAGCACTACATGAATTCAGTTCGAACACTGCTAAGCAAACCATTTATTAACCATTCTTCATTCTTAAATTAGTTACACACCTTCATACTTGATGACGAAACTTTTCAGAAACTTGACAGATGAGATCCAAAATGATAACTATTTTTTGTGCATGATCCGCATTTCCATGAAAAGCATTGAACATACATACACATTATTTGTGGTACAGCCTTTATTAGATTGAAGTTTTGGGTAGGAGGAAACGTCAGAGTAGTAGGCTATATGAAATCCAAACATCCGTTTGTGAGCAGCATCTGAGATCAATGGGAGTGATGCAGGTAGATTCGACGGTGTGGCTGATTTTCATCCGAACGAAGATAATAGGAGTCCTAAAAGAGAATGCAACAGTTGAGCATGAGACGAAGATCGATTAGGTGTACATTTTAGAACAGAGATGGTGATTGTGAGATAACAGGGGATGGACAGAAAAAAAGGAGCTCTAGGTAAAAATAACGCAGTACAATGTGCGTAACATTTCAGGGTACACCCACATTTTCCTATAGTCCATGGAATGGTTATGAGTCTACCGCGTACGTTAGCTAAAAGTAAACTAGCTTGCCAGAATTGGCAAAAGTTTAAGGCTCTTTAAAACATATCGGTTTATAAAGGCGGATTTCCACATACTCCGTCTGCGCCGCGCAGCGCAGCGCAGCGCCACAAATCTGGAGCGACCGATGGCGCGAGCCCTCGCCCACTGGATGCATTTCTGGAGCGCTGCGCCGCGCCGCGCAGCGGAGCCCGTTTGGTGCTTTTAATTTCCTGTCCGGTCCGATCTGGTCTAGGCTACGTCAGTTGATGTGAAAGGGGAGCGAAGTCGCTGAAAAATAGACCAGGCGCGTATCTCTGGCGAAGCGGAGCGCAGTGGCGCTTTTGGGACGCACCAGAGATGCTTCGCGGTGTGTGCTGAGGAAATGCAAATATTGACTAGAATAGGAGCTATTTGCTCCGCTGTGCGCCGCAGACAGAGTATGTGCAAACTGGGGGTTTAGGCACGTGCAGTGCGTTGTGTGTTTGGTTTATCATCTTGATTCCGGAAAAGATAATGGAGTTCGCACGCAGACAAGCAAGAATCGTCTAACTCAATAAATGTAGTTTCTCATCGTTGAACTAAAGAGGACACGAGCCTGAGCAATGTCATGTTACACAACAGCAAGTCAACTTATTTTGCCAACATTTTTGCATTGAAATCAACAGTATTACTTCCCTGTTAAAGCCTCTGGAAACTTGTCTTGACATATTGAGAATTCACGTATAATATCAAAGTTGGGTGTCTCATAAAGCATCTACAAAAAACTGAGTGAAAATTAACATTCATAACGATTAGAAAACCTAATTCAAAAACGGCTCATTTTGCTATTCAGTCCATTTCTCAAGACAGTGTGGGCGTGGCGCATCGCGGTGTGACTGGCCACTCCCTCGATTTGAGTGACATCTCACTGGCTCCGTGAGCGCTAGTCACAGCAATGGCGCAAGGGTCAGTCCAGCCCTATATGTTTGAGCCGTCTGACTCAAAGCTTGCACACTGGGGAACGAATTTTTTCAAGACAACAGATTACATTCAAAGTCAATGCGAGGGCTTGAATACTCGCGTGTATTCGCGTCTTCGCATTGACTTTGAACGTAATCTGTCCTGCGAAAAATTCGTTTCGCGTCCAGTGTGCAAGCAGCTTCAGAATCAGACGAAGCAGCTCCTCTGCTGTCTGGAATCACCGTCCAGCCAGTTACAGAATGGCATTTTGTAAAATTCTTTGCGGTTTTTATTATTACCGAGTTAGGGCATCTCCGCTAAAATTCAACGTTAGCAGGGATGCATCCAATGGCAGCCTGATGGTACTGTAACGTTAGCTAGTACTGTATAATATTATTGCATCGTAATTAGCTCATCAGTCAACTGGTTCCTCTCAGTGAAAATAATTTCCATTCAGTAATGTTTTACCCTTAAGTAGGCTATGCATGTTGTGAAATCAACACTCACTGACCAATCAAACTACATTGTGCTTGCAGGTGTTCCTGTGAAGAATGCCAGATGATGCCATCAATGGCAGAAAATATATGCTGTCAGGCGCTTACACCGGTGTGTAGTATTAGTCCACTGTATCCACCTTATTCCCACGTCCCATGATCCCTTGTGCGAATTTTGGGCGCAACTTCCGCTGCATCCTGTCACTGAACTGTTTACCATGGTAGCGGCTCACGCAAATCCTCTTTTTTTTAAGCGCTTGGAAAATAATATATGAGGGAACATCACCTTTTAGCCCTCGGACAGGATAAAGTTACGGTACCGCTGCCTTCTACTATCGAAGAATGGGAGAACTTCCTCTTCTGTAGGTAGGTGATGGAAACCGTTTCGCTGAACACAAGGACAATCCCCTATGTTCTGGGAGCGTGTTCAAAACACTGTTGATCAAACCATAAATTTAGCTTCCTCTGGTTGTTAGTTCAGCCTCGAACAGCACAATAGGTGCCGGAGCTCTGAAGGGACATTTTAAGAAAAGCAAGTTAATTTGTTGAAAAAACGAGCTGTAATCACTAAGTTAACTGAAAGAAACGCCGCTGTTCTTGACTAGCCACTCACTAAAAACTACTTCCACCGGAAGTTGCACCCATGATCATATCCACAGTAGCGCCCTCAGGAATAAGGTGGATACTTAGCTCCATTAAAAACGCACTGGTGAGACATGTACTGTACTTACTGCAAATTGAAGAATCAATTTTTATTGCTTTGTCCAGTGAGATACGAGTGGGATTATAGAAACCGTGAACGCGCACTTCAGTCATGACGAACATTTGCTTTTTTCTGACATGTACAATGATGCTGGATTTGTTCTTTTGAGTGTGTTCAATAGCCGACATAAAGCCAAACAAGAAATAAAAAATGCTACGGCATCAGCAAAATGGCGTGGCTAATGACACGAAAGAAAAAAAAAGCATTATTTGCACTGTCACCAGTCAACAATTGGCTGTCTGTCCAAGAATGGAAAACAGGCCCTGTCGCTCACCGACCCCGCTTGCAGCAGCCGCGAATGACAACTGTACCTCAAGGGCGAGATATTCGGTCACAGCATGCACGGAACAGATCCTGAGCAACCCAAACTCGTTGTGAAATAAGGGTCTTATGCTGCGTTCATACCGCTATGTTGAATATGGTGAAATTACCACTAACCGGTTGCGAAAAAGACACGCATGGAGAGCTTTCATTTGCTGCCAGTCTGTCACGGGCGACATCATGGGCGATAATAAAGGTATCAAAATATTAAGTTAACTTCCCAATGACAAAACGACAGAAACATTGTGATATGGAAATACAACAAACTCTGGGACATAAAGTTTAACAATAAGTTGCTCCTTTTAATATTTAATATTACAAACATGAAAATAAACGTACTTTTCTGTTTAGCTCACAATGTGTTGGTCTGGCCTCATTTTCCTCACGAGTGGTGAAGATTGATCCGCTGAATTAATCACCAGTTCACTGCTTGTGATCACAGGTTGTAAGGTGATTTGAACGCAAGTCACCGCTTGTGTTCTGAGAAACACCATTTTTACAAGCTAGTTTGAACGCAGCATAAGACATTCGAGCCAGAGGGGAAGTACCATTCCACGCTAAGTGAGAAACGCATGCAAGCACACGTCCCGTTCAGAAAATGATTTACTGGTGTGTTTTGAATGGAGCTAATACAAACATACATGAGGAAATAGGGGAAATAGCGGGGGACAGACAAATACGCGGACAGACAGATGGACTGATAGATAAATGGAACCAAATGTAGTTGGGTAATCAATCGCAAGATAGGCTACTTCGGGACAATGTTTCTCGGGCTCAATAAAAGCTAACCCGGGCAGAGCAGAGAGCTTTTATAATTTCAGTTAGGGGTGGGACAAATGACGGAGTTTTTTTCATTGGTTTGGCTTATTACGTAATAACCCACTTAGAAAACCACGCCCAGTTGATCCGCAGTAAGAGGATAGGTGCTAAAAATTAAATGACAAAATCTCGGATTTGAATTGGACATAATTTCTAATATTTTAGTATGTTTACTATTATGCACATACAACCCCAAATAACATAGTTCAAAGGTTTTTGTGAAATTGGGTTTTCAGAGGCTTTAAATAACGATCATTTTAAACATTTGATATTGCATTTGGGTTTTAAAATTGTACTTCAAACTATGATTAAACCTTTACCGGCGGCTATGTTTTTCCCGATCCGCTCATAGTTACGTCGGGTTTCCTACGCAAGGATCTGCAGTATGCAGTGGTCAGAATTCCATTTCTGGAGAAAAGTGATCGTGACCACGCACCCTGGGTAGGAGTTCCACGAGCGCGGGCCGTTGTCATGGACACCTCGGATACCAGCGCGTTCATGAGCCCCACACTACGCATGTGTGAGCAAAAGTCACACAGCGCATGTCCGCGTGGCTCCGGAAATAAGGCCCCCATGTCGGTGTGCTGCGCCATTGAGCAATTTCAATTGAAATGAATGGGCAGCCATTTTCCAATTGTATATCCTGTGAAATATAAAACATCCTTGGTCTGTACTCATTCACAAATTTTTGCGACAATTGGGGAATCAAGCTTTCTATAGTCATGTACAAAACAAAACGAATGCGATATGATGCCACTTTCAAACTGAGGGTTATTTTTATTGCCAAAGGAGCGAATAATTCTGCTGCTGCGAGAGTTTGGAGTTAACAAAATGTTTGTCTGTCTGTGTGTTTCTGAACAACCCTAAGAAACTATTTTATCGGTTTTGATGAATTTGGTACGATGGTGAGAGAGTCTATTGATGAGTTTTTGGTGGTGATTCTGAATACATCCAGTGAGGGGGGAAAAAACGTTTGAATTTGGGTTTTGCTGCCACTTGGCGGTAAAATGTGGCGGAGGTACTTGTGAACTCTTGAGTGTAGCTTGTTTCATAATGAGATACTCTCCATATAAGCCGACCCCCTGCTTTAAGGACCAGATTTTAGGGATAAATTTTCGGCATATATACTGGAAATTACGTTTTTTTTTTGCACATACTCGTCATAATATGCTAATATAGAGTCACTGTATATATTCTATTGTTAATTTTTGTTTCTTATGTGGTCACTCCCGATTGTCAGTCATTAGAATTAGATACATGTACAATAGATGGGTTTTAATTTTACCAATGTCTACACACCCATCCTCTCCCTAATGGGCTGGCCCACTGCAGAATACCAGCTAGATGATAACATGCTGCATGGCAAGCAGATCCCATTTTTTTTATTTGATTGGGGTTAACTAACTGCTACCCCACCTTACTTTTCCCCTTTTATTATCAAAATATGTGTATACGTGGTGGTAGTACTAATGCTTTTATTGCTTGCGATCGACAACATTTCTTTTCAGTAATATGTCCGCATGGACACGTTACATGTGCCATAAAGGCGGATTTCCACATACTCCCTCTGCGCCACGTAGTGCAGCACAGCGAATCAGGAGCGACCGACGGTGCGAGCCCTAGCCAACTGGATGCGTTTTTGGAGCGCTGCACAGTAGAGCCCCGCAGCTGGAACCACGAGATCACGGGATAACTACAAACCCACGCGCGAATTTTAAAATCGCGCGACAACAGCCAAGGATGAAGTGTGAGCCAGACCAAAACAAAAGTCCATTCTGAGGTTGCTTTGCTGTACACATCAATAGCACTCCACTAGTTTTTAGCTCTACAATGGATGAGTACATTAGTTACTGACAAGCTCTAATTTTTTTTTAGAATTGAGTGCGTTTAATGTTGAACCATTTTTGTATTTGTTGTTAATGTAACCCAAAGCTACGGTAAATGATTATAAGTCCTGTTGTGAACTACATGGATCAAAATTTTGTGACTATCTTTATTGCTGTGAAGAAAAATACTTTACCATCAATATTTATTACATACATTTTATATACAGTTCCTGTTAGCAGGAGGAGAGTATGTGCATTACTTCTGCCACTGGACATGGCACAGTAGGAGAAGGAGCCGGTTTTGGGTGCATCCTCTCAACCAGCAAAGGAGAAGTCAAGGGGATTACCATCATCTGGTAGCTGAGCTGAGGCTGGACAGCCAACAGCATCACCATTATTTCTGCATGACAGCACAGCAGATGGATGAACTACTGTCCAAAATTGGCCCTGAACTGACTCAACAGTCCACAACATACAGAGCTGCAATTGAACCCAAACAAAGACTAGCTTTTGGACTGAGGTAAGCAACAAATTGCACAGACAGTATTAACTTAATAAATGAAGCACTGATCAAATGACTACTTTTCTTTATTGAAAAGCATTCACACCCAATCAAACAATAACACTATGAAATTTAAAAAAAGGAACTAAAAATAATTTTGAACATTTGTAAGTAGTGAAAGCACTTCTAAAAAAATACAAAAATATATTGGCAAAAATTGTCCACTCTGTGAAAGAACTCTCTTTAACATTAGGCACAAAATACTATATCGAGGGTTTGGAGCGCAATGGTTATATTCTAAATGCAAATTTAGAATCATTAACAACCTGTAAATGTAATTGTAAAATGTTGTTACAGTAACAAATGCTGTGATATTATATAGATCTTTAATAATTTAAAACAAATTACATATCTGTGAATAAGTTCATACAGACCTTTTTGGCTGAAGGTGGGGCAAAATGAAGGACATGATTTTTTCGTATTTTCACTCCTTTTGGCTTCCATCTGCAGATCCACTCGGAAATGTGCTTATCTTTCTGCTCTTCACGAAACCATCTCTAAAGGCCCGTTTCCACCAAAGAAGTTCCTGGTAGTATTTGGGGGGCAGGAACTACAACAGGAACGTCTTCTCACTCGGCCCTCTCAGCTACCGTGTCTCCACCGAGAGGGAGAAGTAGGAGGAAGGTTCCTGTAAAATTGTGTGACGTCCTTTTAAAAATGCGACCCCTCGTCATCTGCTGAGTTTTAAAAATGCCGGTTATTTTGTCGCTTTCTGTTGACGTCACATCCCGCCCTGAGTAAATCCAATCAGCGCCAAGTAAGCCCCAAGCCCCACCCAGGAGTTTTTTGGGGCCGTTCAGAGTACTTACTCCCAGGCAGGGACTTTTTTAGTCCCTGTAAAAGTTCCAGAACTCTGTCCTTCGGGGGTGGTTCCAGCGATGGAGACACGCAACAACGGCCCCGGCCCTGTAAAATTACCCTGAAGTTCCTGCGGTGGAAACGGGCCTTAAGTGCTTTCCACCTTGCCTGGCAAACATCAACTGAAAAAAGACATACAAAATAATTAAGAAATTATAAATGCCTCAGGGGACTCATTCATGAGTCTGGCTTTCAGCTATCGCCTTGGGCATACAACAGTCAGAAACTCGGTCCACATGATTCGTGCAGCCATCGAAAAAGTGATGATGGAGCAATTTCTACCCCACCCAACAGAAGAGACATGGAGGGAAGTGGCCCCAAGGCTTCTGGGACAAATGGAATTTCCCCAGTTGCTTGGGAGCAATAGATGGCAAGCATGCACACATACAAGCACCACCACTCTCTGGAAGTCAGTACTTCAACTATAAAAAGACTTTCTCCATTCTACTGTTGGCACTGGTGGATGCGGAACACAGGTTCCGTGTAATACAAGTGGGGGACTTCGGGAGAACCTGTAATGGAGGTGCCATGCGGGATCTGACTTAGGGAGAGGAATGGAGAGGGGAACTCTTCATGTGCCACACAATGCCCCTCTGCCTAGTGCTGCTCAAATGGGCGATGTGCCTTTTGTCATGATGGATGATGCAGCTTTTCCACTCAAGCCATATTTGATGAGGCCATACCCAGGACAGAACCTCAGTCACAGAAAAAGGATCTTCAGTTACAGGCTGTCAAGAGCAAGGATGGTGGTGGAAAATGCCTTCGGCATTCTGGCCTCTAGATGGAGGATATTTCACCACCGAATCAACCTGCATCCACAAAAAGTTGACACGCTTGTTGTTGCTGCCTGCATCCTCCATAATTTCTTGCTTGCCCCACCTGAAAACCAGAGGATGCTGGATGATGCAGACCAGCTTGGGAGACACATGGCACCAACAAGAAACATGGGAGGAAACCAAGCATCAAGGGAGGCCTGTGATGTGAGTGAGATGTTCTTGTTCAACTCTCCTGAAGGCAGTGTGGCTTGGCAGGATAGGATTATGTGATAGGAGCATCGACTGATTGTGGACATTGTTGATAATAGTTTGTAAATGGCCTTGCTGTAAATGTTTTTCATATTCTTGTGTGTATACATGTTTTGCTTTTTGAAATAACATTTCACTATTGTCTTTATTTGAGAATTCTTCCAATAAAGTTGTTTGAAAATCTTTGCAATTAAGTTAATTTTCACAAAAAAACTTAAATGAATAAAGTGAATGGAATGAGCTGGAGATTCTTTCTTTTCAAACCTCTCACATGATGATACTGATGATAGTAAACTTCCTGAGGAGAGTTCACTGTGGAGCAGCCAGCAATCACAATTGCATAAGAAAAGCTAGAGCGCTCAGGTGTATGCATTTGCCCCACAGTAGACTGTGTAAAACCCACAAAACAATACCAAAGACGGAAATTGCCGGGGACGAAGGGTCCACGTGTTCCTTGGGTTGGTATTAGTACTCGCGACCTCCTGGCTGGTGTGAATCGCAATAAAATGGATCTTTTTTCTCCGTTCGAAGAACGGGGCACAAAAGCACAACGGTTACAATTAATCTGACTCCATAATACATTTAGAATACCAAATTTAGTTATACCCTCGTTAAATATCTGACTCCAAATTAGAATTAGAATTATAGTTTAGGGACACATGCGTGAATCTCGGTCGATTATACCTCGAACTCTTAAAAGACAACCGCCGTCACTCCATTAATGTTCCCGGTTTTAACACCATGTCCGGATCCCAGGTTCGTTGGTTAGATTAGAGGTTGGAAGTCAGCCATCACTGCAACAGCATCTTTTTGGCGTGAATACAGCGAACCCAGATCTATGCACGCCCATGGGTTCCTTCAGGAATTTTAACAGATAACCGACTTTTTCGTCCATGGGTTTCCTTAAGGCTAAAAATCCCAGAACCGGCAATATATAAAACCCTTTATGTAAGTAGATCATGATTGTCTCTCCAACTTAATAAAACCAATTCCTATACCGGACGCTGGCCAGTCGGTCCTCGGTTGGGATTAACCCCTAAGTATCCGCCAAGAACGGGCTAGAAAGAATGTACATGTGTTAAGAGTCACTGAGACCACGCAAGCTTAAAGGAATAACAATAATTTATTCACCAGGTAGGCAAGAGCTTAAATCAAACAAATCAACATTAAGCCAATTACAAGTTACACACAATTTAGAAAAGGAGAATAAAGTCATACCTGGAGGAAAAGGATACACACGCACTGACGTGCGCGGGAAGTTCGAATTACGATATTACATAATTGAAAAGGCTACTCACGCACTAACATGCGCGGGGAGAGATCGGATACGATCTTCCCTGACTATATAGATTGGCTACATACGGCATAGGGATGCGTATGGGAAGTCAACTACGATCTTCCCCGAACAGCTCATTTCTCTTTCCTATAAACCAAACCAGCTACCCCCTCCTCCAACCAGAGAGCCCCATAAGTTAACCAGGTGAGATATCGGGTTTCAGGTCTCAGGACTGAGACAGAGTCAGACTATTTGGCTGTAAAGGAGGGGTCATTCAGACAAAAGGAACTACACTTTATTACCCGAGAGGAGATTTTACCTTACCCAAATTTAGGGAGTTTCTAAAAGTGAATGAACTATAATTTCATTTGATATGAGACATATGCCATTCAACTCCTCGGACTGTAACAAAAACATACATATCAAACAAGCCAGGAAAATGTATGAATATGATGCAGTTGTCATGAAAAAGTCTTGAGCTGAATTATTATACAGGAAAATTGTGTTATAAGTACAGAAGTGATTTCTTCGCAGTATATTGAACATATGAGCATATTGTGACATTCCCAGAGGTTTGGATTATTTAAAACAGATAAGTTAGGGTCCAGTCTTACAACAGATGACTGAGGGCAATATAGAGCATTGGGTAAGCCAAAGGCCTCCCATGCAGGGTGACATCAAAGGCGCAGAAACCATGCAAACCCCACTCCCAGCTCAGTGCCCGGGTTTATTGCCTCCTCCTGTCCGGCCATTCACAAATACAGTTTGCTCACACTTTGCATCCCCCAGTTCTGGTCTCCAGTCTCTTACGGGCATAAACCACCCCCACTTCCCTTCACACAAAACCCGACAAACAACAACCTGTCCCCAGGAACTCAGCAATTTGTTACATTGCATGGTGTTGAAGTCTTTTGATGCTCAGAAGGCCTGCCAGTCTTGCTGCATTGTCACAGATGTACTCATTGGCGCCAGCAGTGCTCCAACCCCCCTTTTCCCATCTTACAACTGTATGATGTGACTAGCTCCTCTGTTAACCCTTTGAGCACCGAATACGTTTTCAAGGAATTAAAAATGTAGTTATCCTGAGCTGTTGAAACCTATCATGTGGCAACTTGTTTAAAACAGCTCCCCTGCGGGAGCTCTTTTAAACAAGTTGCCACATGATAGGTTTTCAACAGCATCTGACTTCGGTATCTTGCATCATTGGGCAACTAGTTGCCCACGGCGCTGAAAGGGTTAAATGTGTGGCAATTTTAACAATGTTTTAGTAATTTTCCACAGCTGTAAAACAACATCATAAGTACTAAATATTTGAAATAACACAGCCTGGCTAAAATATTTAATACCATGCTTGAAAGTACTATTAACAGTTTTTATTACTCATTTCATTATTTGTTATGAGTACATTTACTTGATAGAAGAAAAACACACATGTATTTTTCAGTGTAATAAGTTACTGGAGACTTTTCTACAACCCCAATTCCGAAATAGTTGGGACGATGCGTAAATTGTGAATAAAATCAAAATGCAATGACTTTCAGATCACATGAGCCAATATGTTATTTACAATAGAACATAGATAACATTTCAAATGTTGAAACTGAGACATTTTACATTTTTATCCACAAAATAGGCTTATTTCAAATTTTCTGGCTGCAACAGGTCTCAAAAAAGTTGGGACACAGGCAAAAAAGGGCTGAAAAAGCAATTAATATATAAGAGAATCAGCTGAAAGAACATTTAGCAAGTAATTAAGTAAACTGGCATCAGGTGTGTAACATGATTGGCTATAAAAGGGATGTCTAAGAGAGACTGAGTCTCTCAGAAGTAAAGATGGCCAGAGGCTCTCCAACCTGTGAAGGCTTGTGTAAAAAAATTGTGGAATACTTTAAAAACAATGTTCCCCAACAGCAAATTGCAAAGGCTTTGAAGGTCTCATCATCGACAGTGCATAACATCATCAAACGATTCAGAGAAACTGGAAAAAAATCTGTGCGTAAGGGACATGGCAGAAGACCTTTACTGGATGCCCGTGATCTTCGGGCCCTCAGACGCCTCTGCATCACTCACTGGCATGATTCTGTGATTGACATTACTAAATGGGCCCAGGAATACTTCAAGAAATCACTGTCTGTAAACACAGTCTGCCGTGCCATCCACAGATGCCACCTAAAACTCTATCATGCAAAAAGGGAGCCATTGTTGAGCATGATCCAGAAGCGCTGCCGTGTTCTGTGGGCCAAGGCTCATTTAAAATGGACTGTAGCAAAGTGGCAAAGTATCCTGTGGTCAGACGAGTCCAAATTTGACATTCTTGTTGGAAATCATGGGCGTCGTGTCCTCCGGGCTAAAGAGAAAGATCACCCCTCCTGTTATCAGCGTTCAGTTCAAAAGCCAGCATCTCTGATGGTATGAGGATGCATTAGTGCATATGGTGTGGGACACTTGCATGTTTTAAAAAGCACCATGAATGCTGAAAGGTATATAAAGGTTTTAGAGCAACATATGCTCCCCTCCAGACGACATCTATTCCAGGGAAGGCCTTGTGTATTTCAGCAGGACAATGCAAACCCACATACTGCAGCTATTACAATAGCATGGCTTCGTAGAAGAGTCTGGGTGCTGAACTGGCCTGTCTGCAGTCCTGCTCTTTCACTGATTGAGAACATTTGGCGCATAATTAAAAGAAAAGTCCGTCAAAGGAGACCCAAAACTCACCAGCAGCTGGAAGCCTGTATTAAACAAGGGTGGGATCAAATTCCAATGGCTGAACTCAAGAAACTTGTCTCATCAATGCCCAGATGCCTCCACTCTGTGTGAAAAAGAAGAGGGGATGCTACACCATGGTAAACAGGCCCCTGTCCCAACTTTTTTGAAACCTGTAGCAGCCATCAAATTTGAAATGAGCTCATTTCGTGGATAAAATTCTAAAATTTTTCAGTTTCAACATTTGCTGTTATCTTTGTTCTATTGTGAATAAAATACTGGCTGGTGTGATTTGAAAGTCATTGCATCTTGATTTTATTCACAATTTACACTTTGTCCCAACTATTTCAGAATTGGGGTTGTAAATGGCTGTGCAGTTAAATAACAATGGCTATTTACAAGAACTTGGCCATGCAATTCACACTCATTACATTTTTAGTGCTGAAAGGATAATTAACTTGCAGGTTGAATTTACCATCCACCCTCAAAACTCCTGCAATTTCAGACCATGTCTTCTCCTTTCTATTTCTGTCCTTGTAGAAAGGATGTGTGGTTTCGTATAAAATGCTATGGTTTTCCACTTCTTGGATTAATTTCTCTTCGTCTATGCTCACCTGTCGGACCCTCGCACTGACTGATTACTTGTGCGACAGGGTGTGACGTGATTTTAAGATGATTTTGAGATTTCACAATCCGAAGCATGTGCATTGTGTTGTTTTTTGAAATTTTTACCGGCTGCTGTGCGCGTTCAATTTCCTGTTTGGTGTGATCTGGTCTAGGTCAAGTGACGCGGAAGGGGAGCGAAGTCACTGAGAAATAGACCAGGCGCGTATCTCTGGCGAAGCGGAGCGCAGTGGTGCTTCTGGGACACTCCAGAGACGCTTTGTGGCGCGTGCTGTGGAAATGCAGCCATTGACTAGAATGGAAGCTATCTGCTCTGCAGTGCGCGGCGCAGACGGGGTACGTGGACATTGGGGGTAATGGTTAGCTGGGCACCAATGTGAGGACGTGATGGGGGAGGGCGGGGGTGGGGGGAGCATTCTTAAAGATTCCAAACAGATGCAATGATACTGATGCAATAATCAATGACTGTTAAATAATGTAAAGGATATCAGTCAAATCTGTATTTTCATCAGTGTGATATGTACAGTATATGGCATAATGGTTGCAACCAGCTACCAATAATCGTGATTTTGCTGAGTATTGACTCAAAATATTTTTGATAAAACTTTGAATGAAACAGAATATCATAGGCACCATATGCAATAAAAAAATGCAATGGAGTTTATAATAAAGCTAGAAGATAGTTCGGTTGCCACAGGGACCGAGTCGTGTATCTTCCCGATCCCGATATATATATATATATATATCTTCGCCAGTGTAAAATTTGAAAACATGCCTGTAATAATTGTGGCTTCCAGAGCCCAGAAGAAATTTTGGACAGAATGGCCGCCGGCAGCCATATTGGACATCTGAAATTGACGAAAATCGGTCTTGAGCATTGCCATATATATATCTTTGCCTGTGTAAAATTTGAAAACATTCCTGTTATAATTGTGGCTTCCAAAGCCCGGAACATAGAATCTCTGTGGCGGCGGCGGCCCCGGAACTAAACCATAGTATCTCCCGACTATCATCATCGGGGAGATACAATTATAGGCAACATATCAAAAAGCACCATATGAAATAAAATCTGCATAAAAGGCTGCATAAAAATCACATTCACTTTCATTTTTAGAGCAAATTTACAATGCTGATGTACCACTTTTACGAGCACAACATAACAGTGTAAGTTCAGAAGAAAAAAACACTACAAATGTCACAAAAATCCTATTTATGTGCCTCGTAGTTGATGATCAGAGGGAAGCACAAGTGGGAGTAATTCATACATGGTTTAGAATCCATGTCAAATTTCAGATGTATAGATGAAATTTTACATGTCTAATTACTACACAAAGTGACTTTGACGAGACAAAGTCGCAAGAAATCCTCAGCAAGAGCTCTTCCTACTTTAGAGAGTCTGCATTTCCAATAAGTGTACTGATTTATAGCCAGCTTTACACTGGTTTTTACAGTGCTTTGTCCAGCCAAAAAAATATAGGATAATGTGTGACATAATCTGTACTCAAGGGAATAGGGAAGCAGAAAAGCTGGATATCTGGAAAAAATAAGTTTCCACCGTGGGAAAGACGAACGAACAATCACCTAGCTGGTAAAATTCAGTTTTTCTTTTCTTTTCCTGACCTCTGAAACATGAGAGTACGTCGTCGTCGGCCTCCTTCCGTCTCGAGACGATGGCTGCACCGGGAGTGAAGTTAAAGTTGGGTCTTGCACTTTCTTATGTGGCTGTGCAAGCCAATGCGAGAGTGACAGTCTAGGCTGCAAGTCCGGCAGATGTAGGTTGTTGGCTGCCTGGTCTGTGGAGCTTGACTTGCGGGTGGCTCTCTTCCTTCTCAGGGAGTCGATGTGGTGCTGCTCAGCTTGTTTCGACCCGCTTTGAACGGCGGCTTTCCAGAGGCCTCGTGAATCTGCAAGGTTTTCCCCAAGATTGCACATCGATTCCTGCGCTTTTCATGTCCCGCTTGTGGGCATCTTTGAAGCGCAGTCTGGGGCAGCCTCGAGATCTGAATCCCTCCAAAAGATCTCTGTATAGCAGGTCTTTTGGGATTCGGCTATCGTCCATGCGATGAACATGGCCCAGCCAGCAAAGGCGGCGTTGGCTCAGGAGGGTGAAGACAGAGGGCGAAGACAGAGGGCAGCCCTGCACGCTCCAGCACTTTAGTATTCAGGATCTTGTCCTGCCATCGGATTCTGAGTATGCGTCTGAGGCAGCGGAGATGGAAGCTGTTTAATCTCCTCTCCTGGGCAGAGTATGGGGCCCAAGTTTTGCTGG
Source organism: Gymnothorax javanicus (assembly GCA_029692085.1). Taxonomy (NCBI): domain Eukaryota; kingdom Metazoa; phylum Chordata; class Actinopteri; order Anguilliformes; family Muraenidae; genus Gymnothorax; species Gymnothorax javanicus. The sequence continues at coordinate 91,320,409 of CM056198.1, forward strand.
AATAGAAGAGTGTGCTCAGGACACAGGTTCTGTACACCTGCATCTTGGTGTTCTCTGTCAGGTTCTTGTTTGATCACACCCTCTTGTGGAGCTTGGACATGACCCCTGAGGCCTTTGCGATTCTGGTGTTGATCTCTGGCTCTAGAGAGAGATTAGAGCTTATTGTGAACCCAGATACTGGAATCGGTCGACGGTGTTCAGCTCATAGCTCCCAATGTGAATGCTTGGAGGAGAGTCGATGCCCTGTCCCATTACTTCTGTCTTTTTTAGACTGATGGTAAGGCTAAATTCTTTGCAAGCATGCGCAAAGTGGTCGATCAGTCTCTGGAGAGCTTCCTCAGTGTGCGTCACCAGAGCAGCGTCGTTGGCGAAGAGGGCCTCTCTGATGGTGACACGCCTGACCTTGGTCTTGACTCGGAGCCTGGCCAGGTTGAAGAGCCCTTCATCAGACCACGTGTGCAGGTACTCTCTCTTCGTTGTTGTTCAAGGCATACGACAGGAGCATCGTGAAGAATATCTCGAAGAGTGTCGGGGCAAGGACGCACTGACTCCGCTACTGATCAAGAATGGTTCTGACAAAGCTCCATTGTAGCAGACAGTGCTGTACATGTTCGTGTGGAAGGATTCCACAATGGTCAGCAGCTCGGGGGGCAGCCGATCTTCTTCAAGAGTTGGAACAGTCCGTTCCTGCTGACGAAGTCGAATGCCTTCGTCAGGTCAATGAAGGCAAGGAAGAGGGGCTGGTTTTGATCTTAGCAATTTCCCTGTAGCTGTCGGACGGAAAAAATCAGGTCAATGGTTGATCTGCCTGCCCTGAACCCACACTGAGACTCAGTATATGCGTGCTGCCAGGACTTGCAATCAGGCCAGAATGTCTCTAGCGAACACTTCTCCAACAATGCTGAGTAAGGAGATGCCCCGGTAGCTGCTGCAGTCACTGTGGTTGCCCTTATTCTTGAAAAGAGTCTTGGCATTGCGCATGTCCTGCGGTACGAAGCCCTCCCTCCAGCACAAGCAAAGCAGTTCGTGCAGGTCCTCGAGCAGTGCTTCCTCCCCTCGCTTAACCACATCTGGTGGGATTCCATCCTCTCCTGGAGCTTTGCCAGCTGACAGTCAATGACCTTGCTCAACTCTTCCTTGGTTGGTTTTGCATCCAGCTCGTCCATCACAGGCAGCTCACGAATAGCATCCAGCGCCGCTTCTGACACTACTTTCTGCGTGGAGTATAGCTTAAGGTAGTGCTCTACCCATCTCTCCATTTGCTTCCGCTGGTCGGTGATGCTTACACCAGTCTTAGACTTCGGGGGAATGCTCTTGGTGGCAGTTGGGCCAGTTGCCTTCTTGATTCCTGCGTACATGCTGCCTGTGTTTCCAGAGTCAGCTGCAGACTGTATACTCTGAGTTTCAGCCAAAAGTCATTAGGCCAACGTCTAGCTGTCTGCTGACACTTGCTGCGTGCGGCTCTCAATGCGTCCCTTGTGGCTTGGCATAGGTTGTTCTTGTGTGCTAGACGTGCTGTGCTTAGCCTCCACTGCCGGTTCGAATTCCTGCCAGCTCGCCTCAAACCAGTCCTCGTTATGATGCTCCTTTTTCCCAAACGCCTCCAGCCCCGACTGGTACAGAGCAGTACGCACTTGCTTCCATTTGGAGTCAGCAATTGTTGCATCTGTGCTGCCACTTCCCAGTGATGTTCTGAGGAAGCCCAGGAACTCCAGGACTCTGGACTCTGGCTGGGTCTGAGGCTCTGCTGGCATTGATCCGTGGGAGGCCCTTGGTCTTGGAGTGGTGCATTTTGCATGGGATGAGGTGGATCCTGGAGCGGACCAGGATGTGGTCTGTGTCACAGCTGGCGCTGTGCAGGCTTCTTGTGTTGCACACATTGCTTAAGTCCTGTTTTCGGGACAAGATCAGGTCTAACTGGTGCCAGTTGTTGGATCTTGGGTGACGCCATGAGACTTTGTGTCTTGCCTTGTTTTGGAAGGTGTTAGTCACTGCCAGTTTGTGGAAAGAACACAGCTGCAAGAGTCTTTGACTATTCTCATTTATTTTGCCAATTCTATGACGACCAATGATGGAAGGCGAAGCTGCAGAGCATTGAAGTCTCCCATGATAAAGAGTACTTCCTTGTTGTGCACACTTCTGACAGTCGAGTCAAGGGCGTCATAGAATTGGTTCTTCTCATCCATGGTGGAGCTGAGTGTTGGAGCATAAACGCATACAAAGTTGACGATGCCTGTTCCAGTTGTCATCCTTATGGTCAGGAGCCTCTCAGAACCTCCAGTCGGTGGTTCGATAGTTGATAGCAGGGAGTTCTTCACAGCAAAGCCAACACCGTGAATGCGTGTTTCGTCGAAACTCTTCCCCTGCCAGAAGGACGTATAGTTCTGTTCCCACAGGGATCCATCATCTGGCAGCCTTGTCTCTTGCACTGCTGCTATGTCGACACCGAGACGATGTAGCTCTCTGTCAATTATGGCAGTCTTTCGTAAGTCATCCATAGACTGTGGGTCTCTGTCAGTGGCGGCTGGTGAACTGGCGATAGAGGAGGCTCAAACGCATCCCTTGAAAATAATGATTAGTCATGACCTGTTTTCAATCATTCATTTAAATTACCATTACAAAAGCTCCGAAAACTCTCAACCTTATCAGGTGTGGTCAGTTTTCATTACAGGGGACCTATTATGCTGATCCTTCGTTTTTTTTTAAAGATTTTTTTTTGGGGAATTTTTCCTTTATTTGATAGTCATACAGTGTAGAGAGACAGGAAGGTGGGGGAGAAGAATGGGGGAAGACATGCAGAAAATGACCCTTTGCTGCGGGAAGGACACAGCCTTTATGGTGCGCGCGCTTAGACTGATGAGCCACCGGGGCGCCCCCTCTTTTAATACATATAAGTAATGTTATAATGTTGGATGTCCATACTCAACCTCTGTAAAGTTTCTAAACATAAGTTACAGGGGTTTTGCCATAATCCAAGAACGTGACTTCGTGAACTTGATTTCCTCTCTGAACAGCTCGTCCCGAGATCTTTGCGAGATCTGGGCAAAACTTGACGTCAGGTTGTGCCGTCCAATTAACACAGACCTAGCCAGAGCTAATCACAGCGCTGGACCTACCCACACCGGAAACTATTCCAGCTGGCACAAACCATACTATACCTTAGTAACGTCTACATTACCAGAAATACAAAAGAAGAACCGCAGATCATTTGAGGTGCAGTTTTGTCAGTATCTCTTCCAAAGCTGCTCGTCCATTTATTTTTGGGCGCAAAGAAAAGCACCTATTTCTCTTCCAAAAGACGATGCCACCAGAAATCAGTGGGTAGCTTTTTAGCTTGCTGGCAGCAAACAGCCATGGCCAAAGGGAACTTTAGCTGTTTGTGCTCAGCATTTCACCAGACAGCTTTGTCAATAAAGGATAATTTGACTTCAGCTGCTTGTCAAAGCTGCTCGTCCGTTTATTTTTGAACACAAAGAAAAGCACTTATTTCTCTTCCAAAAGGTGATGCCACCAGAAATCAGTGGGTAGCTGCAGCCACGGCCAAAGGGAATGTTAGCTGTTTGTGCTCAGCATTTCACCAAAGACAGCCTTGTCAATGATGATTCGATAATTCTCAAAGTATCTCGCCCAAAGTTGTTCGTCCGTTTATTTTTGGACGCGAAGAAAAGCACCTATTTCTCTTCCAAAAGACGATGCCACCAGAAATCAGCGGGTAGCTTTTTTGTTTGCTGGCGGCAAACAGCCACGTCCAAAGGGAACGTTAGCTGTTTGTGCTCAGCTTTTCACCAAAGACAGCTTTGTCAATAAAGGATAATTCGATTTCAGCTGCTTCTCAAAGTATCTCTCCCAAAGCTGCTCGTCCATTTATTTTTGGACACAAAGAAAAGCACCTATTTCTCTTCCAAAAGATGATGCCACCAGAAATCAGTGGGTAGCTACAGCCACAGCCAAAGGGAACGTTAGTTGTTTGAGCTCAGCATTTCACCAAAGACAGCTTTGTCAATGGAGGATAATTCAACGCTGAATAAGCGTTTTAGCAGCTTCTCAAAGTATCTCTCCCAAAGCTGCTCATCTGTTAATTTTTGGAGACAAAGAAAAGCACCTATTTCTCTTCCAAAAGGCGATGCCACCAGAAATCAATGGGTAGCTACAGCCACGGCCAAAGGGAACGTTAGCCGTTTGTGCTCAGCATGTCACCAAAGACAGCTTTGTTGATAAAGGACGCTTGTTTCAGCTGCTTCTAAAACCTGGAGCAGTTGCATCGATCAAGCGCTCGGAGCCACAAGCTGTAAGTAACGATATAACAGCAAATAATGTAAGTGAAGCTAACGTGTTATGGGTGGCTAGCAGGACCGCTAACGATAGTTAGCACTTACAAATGACCTCAAACGCAGGCTTTGTAAAATATCTGAAGATAAAGCCTGGATCTGTCGCAACTGTCCGCGACTCACAGACGCAGAAGCTGTAAGTTGCTTTTACGGCATAAGCCTACCTAACGTGATAGCCTGTTGAATGTGACTGTAGCACTGCGGCAAGCGTAGCCAAGTTACTGTTGCTAATGTTTGTGTCCTAAATATGCAAGAGTAACATCAGGGGACATTCAACAGAAGGTGTGTGAACATAAACCTCATTTGAAGCTAACTTTTTATACTTGTTTGTAATTTGGATGGTTGGTACAACTGTCCAGGGTAACGGAACTTGCTGTCTGTAAAACTTGTATGCAGGGTAACGTTTGTCTCTGTGGTTGTTATGACCGCTCGGTTACCAGCTACTGCATGTTAGTTCGCATGCTGCGCTACTTAAAAATGCTCCTGGTTCACTTATATGCAGTAATTCTGATCGGTATGCTTGTGTTACTTCGGTAAGCATCAATGTGGTAGTTTCATCATAACGTTGCCTGACTGTAGCCACTACAATTGAAGCTAACCGGAGAGGTGTTGTATGTGTCTGCAAAGTTGGGCTGAAAAGGCTGCAGTTAGACCAGACATAGGTTTTGCAGAGCTTGGGGTATGTGTTTGGGTTTGTTTACTGCTGATTGCTTTACTTATCCATGACCGGGGTCAGCTGGATACTTCACCAATATCTGGGCTAGCTCTCTGATGCTACCGCGGTGAAAAACGCACAGGCTATAACGTGTCTGGTATAACAAATGATTTTTCTGCATTGCTGTGGCGTAATTTCATCATCCTTTAGAAATTGCTCTGGCTAATAAAAAGCCGAAAGGGCAGAGACTGGATACAAAATTCTTTCCTGTACAAGTTATTGATTCGCTAGCTCCACATAAGCAACTGTTCACGCTAACGGAGCTTATGGTCTGTAAAACCTGTATTATGTTCATAACATAACCGGAGCTCTCTCTAGCCCTGTCGTGTACTATCCATAACGCGCCCATTTTCCGTGAGCAAACGCTGATCATTCCGGCGCAATAAGTAAACCATTACCATGGGCAATTTCCGAAAAGGCCGTTTAGCCTGGAGCTTTCGTCCCTCCATCATATACCAGCGCAGAAGTTGTTTGTTAGTCCACGCTAACGACACACCACAGTTCTGCACACGGACCAGCAGGTCCTTATAGTACAACCAAAGCAGTCCATAAGTTGTTAGTTCACTTTTTGCTGCTCCTCAATGTCCATGTTTCCCTCTAAACTCAGACCCACCGAATTTCTACGGTCTCCGGTCTACACTTGGGTATGTTGACCCATTCTACAAATGTGTCTGTATGGGGTGGAATCTAGCTTTCCCTGAATCCTAGCTATAGAGTAGAAACACCGCTGTACTCACCATAGTAGCTGTAGGTAGATAGCAAATTCGAGATTGAGCTGCCAGTCTTTCGCACTGCGTCCTCAAGTTTCCCCGCTGCGTTTATTAGAACAAGTTCATTTCATTAGATCTATACATATGTACAGTATTTATTTGCAGAATTTCCATGCCGATTCCTTAGATCAGATGGCAGACGCGTCTCACGTTTCGCACTAAGGAGGCGGACCCGGAAAACTGCGTTCTGCTGACTTGTCCTGCCCAGCTCTGCCCTCCATAGAGCTGGCCAATCAGAAGAAAGTGGGCACACGGGGAGAGGGGCCATAGCGGAAGAGCCGCCCTAACGAGGCGTTTCAGGCAGAGACTGCAATGGACTACAAATGGGGTTTTTTGAGGATGGCAGTATGAGCTAAATAAGGACGCTTTTTTGGAATTAGAAAGATCAGGAGTACTCTAGGAGAGTCCAAGATCAAAATATAAACTTGGAAATATAGCATAATAGGTCCCCTATAATAATGCACACCTGTCAACTTTCACACTTTCCGTGTGAGTTTCAGTGGTATATTTACGTTCCCCTACTGTAGTCAGCAATTATTCAATCAACGCATGTGTACGAGATTATAGCACGGAATTGAAGTCCTTGTGCATGGAGGTTTATCAGTTTCACCTGTGTTATGACTCCGGACATCTCACGCTTTTCTTTACTCAGGGGTTGGCAGAAATGCGTGTGTTTCATGATCGATTAAACTGTTTAAAGAGCATGAAAACACAAGGGGATAGGCAATGATTATGATAGAGAATTACTCAAAGATCGCAAAACTTATTTATTTCTTTACAAAAGTCGATCGCAGATCGCTGCAAATTAAATTTATTAATCACCTCCGGTGGAGTATGCCGACCACAGCGCGAGCACACCCGAAGTATGCATGACATCAGCGCAAGAACACAAACAGGCATGGTGTCATACAGTTTCAATGAATCTAGTGGGAATTCCGGACCGGTGAGAGTTTTCATGACTGGAACGATGAGGAATCAGGAGACTTTGGCAGATACGAAGGAATACAATGGTCCTCAACCCAACCTGTATGGGCCACCAACAAGGCAAGAGATGGAGGACAAAGCGAGACACGCAGCTGATGTCGTTCCTGACCATGCCTTAATAGGGACTTTAAGCAACGGCGGATTTTGAGACGGCTACGGCACCCGGAAATACATCTGCGCTCCGCTGATCGAGACTTAAGCCGGTGTGCCGGTGTTGCCTTGCTGCAGCAGGCTGATCTACCGCGGGGGAAGAGCCAATCTCACGTAGTCGCGACAACGCGTGGTTCAGGTGATTGCATTAGAAGGTTTTCATTGGATTTCTGAGATGAAATGTGTTCTACAATTGATAGTGACAGACTATACATTGCATATTTCAGCGAACCTTTCCTGAAAATTACGGTAGGCCTACTTGTATGAAGCCGATTGAGAAAATTCAAAGACGAGGCTAATGCGGGGAATGTGAACTATAACATCAGTATAAGTGCACAATTTCAACCGCGCATCCAGGACACCGAAACATGCTGAAAAAGACCGCGATTTTCAGGGAGCACTGCACTGCAATCAACCCGGAATTTTAGGTATCTGACGTAAACAGAAGGCCAGCCTGGCGCCTATTGTCACGTACCTATACTGTGTATATTTCACTGTATAAAACCATAGTGAACTATCTTCTGCTGTAGGCTATATTCTCCCCTCATCCTTGCATTGCATACGGTAGCCCTATAGGCCTACATATCTATATTTACGCCAATGTACATTAGTGTCTTTATACTCCCGTGCATATAGCACACATATGCTATATATATATATATATATATATATATATATATGCACATGCCCATGCACTTTTCCATTCCTTCTCACTCTGAATAGATGTGTGCATAAATCAGCTGACTGCAACTGATTTCCCACGGATCGATGTGCGTATACTGACGTAAAATCTAAAATGCCGCGGAAATGTCACTTTCATCTGACGACGTTTCATCAGAAGACTTTTTGAGCCATTGCTGTGCGCTGCTGTCCGTTAAAAAAATCTTGTAGGTCATTCATCTATCCAAAGGCGTTCTGGTCCGCTGTAGACAGTCAGCCACTCAGCTGTTCTTATACGTAACCACAGCTGTCAGAAGGTTGTGACATCGCCTGTACCGTTGTGAAAATTCAGCCAGTTGCTTAAGGTCCCTATTATGGGTGCGTTCGAGCGCATCTGCAAGTAAGCCGGCTGCGCGAGATTCCCGAAAAACTACGCAAGAATGCGCTCGAACGCACCCTATGGCTTTGAGGCTACGGCACCAGCGTCAGGAGAGATTTATTTCTTACTTGCAGATGCCCGACCCTATGGTTTTTGAGGCACGGCACCAAATCCGCCTTTGCTTAAAGTCCCTATAATTACAAGATCGCGTTGGCAATACGACTTGGTATGCTATTTTCCTATAGTTTGAATTATGGTAACGTTTATTTGAAAACAATAGTAAATGAATCAAGCGTATAGGGAATGACTTGACGCAGTTTAACATCCCCGATCTCCGCAAATATTTTGGACTATTAGCTAGCTGCAGTGGCGTGCCGTCAGATGTCAGGAAGGCCTTCAGCCCCCATTTACACGTACACGGTTATTTTGACAAACGGAGACATTTTCCTACTTTGTGCCTTTCGTTTACACGCAAACTGAGAATTCGCCTCTGAAAACGATTCTTTCTAAAAACTCCGGCCAGAGTGGAGATTTTGGAAAACTTCAGTTGCAAGTTTGCATGTAAACTGAGAAAAACGGAGTTTCAGGCAGCCGACGTCACAGTATGCGCCAGAACTTGCACCTGCGCCAAAAGTGCGACCTATGTTTACATTTTCATTTGGCTGTGGTGATGGATGATCGAGATTCGTTTCTGTTGTTGCTGTTTCCGGGATTCTGATTGGCTAACGTGGGCTTGAGCTTATCGTTACACTGCCAACTACAGGTTTGATATGCTCTTGACGGCATACACGGGTGCATGTAAACGAAAACTTTTCTGAAAACTGATACGTGTGCATGATATTATTTTTGAAAACGGAGATGGTGAAATGTTCGTTTATGAAAATAACCGGCCACATGTAAACGGAGTGAGAGTAACATCACCCTTTCCCGCATAAATTGTTTTAAACTGTTTGCGATCAACTTCACCTGATTCACAATCAAACAATTTCTTAACTGAACAGCCACCGCTAATGCATGACACGTAATGATTAAGAAATGCTAATGACAAAGCGATTGCCTGTTGGCTATGTTGATATAATTGATGTGACTCTACAAGGATGACAATCTGAAAAAAATCCGAAACTTTGGCTGTCTTCGGAGCAATTATATTCGCCATCACTCAGCTGTGCATCGTACCTAACAATGCCATTTAGCGGTCACTTCATTCAGACTGTAGAACGGATTCTCATGGCTTATTGCTCAATGAGCCTCGCAAACTAATGTACGCGAATATGTGCTGTTTCACCAGCTACACGAGTGCAGAAATGATAACGACTTGTTGATATTTTTCGTTGTCATTGATGTGCGGAAGAAAACGCCATATAATTTCGTAGTGCAATGTATAACGAGGCTTTCAAAAATAAATTACTCTCGTTGGTTCTGCCAAACTGTTGCTAATCGGGAGAGGTCAACTGCAAGAGGGGTAGGTTGGAAATTTGTGAATACTATGTCCGGTTTTATCAGAATTTCTACAGAATTTGACAGCACAACGCTGAACCATCGTTCAAAAAGCTAGATAAACAATCAAAACAACGCGAGTCCATGGCTGAATGGAAATTATGGCTGATTATGTGTGTCTGCACGTTGATTTGCGTTCTAGAGCTGCCGTCTGATGCCTCTAACAAGAGCGCCGTACTATTTTTAGCCAGGCAGCGCGAAATGGTGACTTTCAAACCTTGGTGACACGGCAACAAAGGACCACCGGGTGGAACAGGTGTCTCAAAATGGTTTTGAGTGTGTACTCAAACAGAACACGAAAGCAGAGCGAAAGTGACGTAACGGTTTTCATGCTCTTTCACGGATTCAGCCATGCTTGATTCTTGTGTCCGCGATAGTTCTGCACTCGGAGGGGGGATATTAAAGCTGCCAACATAATAACCTCTATCAAAATTGTAAAACGGCGAGGCAAATCCGCAAGCACACCAGATGCTCGAAGAAACCAGCCTTTGCACCTCTATTCATCAAACCCCTTTACTCGCGAGAAATTCTAACACGAAAGCCGCATGCAGAAGCTGGTTTCCCAGCAAACAGGGGACGTCCCCGGACGTTCACGGGACATTCACGACGTTCCCAATTGGTCCCCAGCGCAACGTTTGCTGGGCGACGTTGCGGGGACCTTATTGACGTCCGTAGAATGTCCTATTTTGGTCATGGAGCGACGTTCTGAATGAGACGTAAATCGAACGTTCGGTAGAAGTCCCCGTTTGGTCTCCCGTATAACGTCCTCGTTAGGTCTTTCACAAACGTCTTCAGAACGTCCTATTTTGGTCACTGTATAACGTTATACTGGGGACATTTAAGGCACTTTCCTGGGACTTCTCTTAACCTCTGCCAGGATGTTTTCACTGGCGTTCGTTCGTCAGTTAACGGCATATCTCAAAAAGTAACTGATGTCTATTGAATACCTTGCTTTATTAAAGAAAGAGGCTATTCTACTTGTAGCGAGGTGAACTGGGCAAAACGATCCGCTGTCTGCGCTCAAGCTGGGGAACAATCGTCCGTCAAAGAAGGGGAAGAAAGGGGGGGAAAGGGGGAAGAAGAAAAAAGAGAAAGAGAGAAAAAAGAGGAAAAAATGAGAAAAGAAAGAGAGAAGGAGAGAGTTCTATCCAAGTCAATACAGTGAGTGTATTTCTAGCTACCAGCGCGCTGATTAGAAAATGTCGATTGTTCTTGACGAGCCAGCGGTAGGATTCGAACCAGGAAGCTGATGTGCATCTAAAAAAAATACACAAGGTGGAAAACATTCTGTAAAGCGGATGAAACGTGAATGTAAGATAGAAATTCTCACAGTCACACGAAATGCTGTGGCAATGGCAATCGTGTTCATGTTGTGCTGTTCCATGGCCATTTAAATTTCAAAATGCAGCAATCAAACATGCTGTCTTAATAAACAGCTCTACTCATTCAACTTCGAGAGTAAACGCATCCACCATTTGATTGCTAATCAAGCAAGTAAACTGGAACAGCTTACTTTTCCTAGAGTAGCCTAATTGGTTAATAGGAGAGGATTCTGTAGTCCTTTACTTGGCTCCGTGCAGCATGTTCGCCGAAAAATACTGATGTCAGTCAAGTTTTTTTCCGGAAGCATTTCACATGCCCTTTGATGTTTGGCACTTTTGTTCAACCTGCGTCGGGTTTAATAAAGGAAAAGGGAAAGCTCGGATGTTCGCCCCATGGCAGCAGATAGTAGTACTACGCCTTAAAAAAAAAAAAAATCGATTCAGAATCGGCCCAGCCCTAATAATTAGTATTAGTTACTTTATGAATACTGCCCCACTGAAATATTTTCAGCCGTATCAAAAGCGCTAAAACTAACGTTAGCACAGTGAAAGTAGCTGGGATGGAATGGATAGCTAGCAAAGTTTTCCCGATGAGCAGACGCTGCTGCCTACATGAAGCGAACGTAGCTTGCTGGCTAAAGTGTAGGAGTAACTTACCAGTCTCTGGCTGATGTAGCTGCAGAAATTTTAGCTTTAAAAATCTGTGGTGTGAAAGGGAGATGTCTTGTTTTATATTTTTATATTGGTCCTTGTCTTGATCCCTGAATAGTGACATAGGTTAAATGTAATCTTAATATAAAATATCTATAATTTAGCTGAGGTTTTAAATTGTTGCTAGATTTTTAATTGCAGATGGGGAAAAACTGAATAACACATTTCAGTTGAATAATAGAGGATGTTTAAGATGATGCAGAATAAGTGGATTTCTATTACTTTATAACTGGTCAATCCAAAACCATTTCACAAAACAGGGTAATTTGCTGTGTTGCTTATTTTGATGATATTCTTCTTTTTGCTTTTTATCGAATCTGCTCAGATGCCACACACAAGCTGCCCCTATTCCTGCTGCGCCAACTATTTGACATGTATTCATGAAGTTGCTGCTGGACCTTGCAGAAGTTGACTGCTTGTGAGTATTGATCGCATGTTTACACAAATATGGCAATGATTTTATTTATACAGTATATTTATAGTTTCAGTATGATTTACTCGTTTCAAACTCTGAAAATATAGCCTTGCACTCTGCCCAGCAGACAGTGCTGGGTCTCAGGGATGGGAGATATCCACGAGCAGTGAGCATTTGATACATTATTCCTGTCACGTTTTTGTGTTATAAATAATGTAACATCTAAAAACACATTGTTATGAGCATCGCTGGCTTTTGACTCGCAAGCAGGAGAGTTGCAGGTTCTAGAGCTAGGCACCCCTACGGATCTAGGCACAGTGGCAGGTATCAACACAGCATCAGATTTGGGCACTTATATGGGCTTCCAGTGACCACGGTTCTTTTTTGTGGAAAGTGTGTATTTTGAATCTAATTAAATGATGCAAATACCTCGGGATGCATTTTGTAAGCGTAAAACTCCCCAGCAACAAAGCAGGAACTGAAGACAGCTGTTGCGAAGGCCTGGCAGAGCATCATCAAGGGAGAATACCAGTATATGGTGATGTCTATGAGGTCCAGACTTCAGGCTTTTTATTGCCGGAGTCTTGAAAATGGCAGTTTACTTATTGTGTCAGTTTGTCCAATTACTTTTGAGCCTCTAAAACTGCGGGGGCTGTGCATAAAATGTTTGTGATCCAGATATGGTGCAGTTATTATTTTAGAAAAAAAAACTCTTAAATTGAAGGTGAAATTCTGCACTTGAACACATGAAGTGGCTTTCAAAATTAGAACAATGAAAATTGCCTCTGTTCAAATATTTATGATCCTAACTGTATATTGGAATTGTTGTTTTAAGATGCTGTGGCAAAAAGCAGCCAGGCCACAGCATCTGAAGTGGAGCCTTTGTTTAGAACATTGGTCCTTAATACTAGAGACCTAGGAGCAGAAGGGCCAGAAGATTAATGGCTGAGATCCTTTGGTACTCCTGAGGAGACTGATTTATTATGGACTTATTCTGTGCTATTGTGGTTCTATCTGTGTATTCTGTTTTATTTAAAAAAAATGCATATTTGGCTCTTTATTTAGTATTCATTATAAATTTTTAACTTGAAAATATTTAAAAATATTTAACTTGAAATCCATGTGCTCGGTTTTGTTCTCAATGTTCAATATATTTCCTTTACTTTTTCTTCTAACCGGGCTGTGAACAAATGTGAGTGTTCAAAATGTGACTCATGGTTCAAAATTTTTTTATTCAGGCAACAAAGCAGTACATGGAACTGCTCTGTATTACCGAAAATGACGTAGAGGCAGCACCGTCAAAATGGCTGGAGTGGGGCAGTGGGGTAAGATGTTTTAAAAAATTGAGTAATTTACATTTTTTATGATATCAACTACGTATAAGTTATCTCACTGTATGTTTCAGACTCTGTATTGCTACTGGTCACAAAGTAATGCAGGCACCTTGGCCAAGAAGTGTGCATTACCAGACAAGGATCTGTGGATACAGTATCCCCAGAGGATATTTTCTGACACAGGTAAATGATTCTAGTGATTTCCAATCATCTATATATGTGTAACCGTTACTCTCTCACTCCCTTTTTGTCCACATAGAGTATAATTATGCACTATAATGGAGTTAAATTGGTTTGTGTGTCTGATTTTTTTTTTTTTTTTTTATGTACAGACAACTATATGTGTAATTTTAAAAAGCTATCATGCTTGTTGCTGTATTTGTTTTAACCTCTTCAACCCTGATTTGAGGTAATGCTGGTGTAATGCATCGGATTTACAGCTGAGTGCCTCTCCCTCTTATGTGTGATTAATCACAACTCAACCCAGTTTTAGACCACCTGATTAACAATCAAACAATTTATTTAATTACCATGACTAATACATAATCATATAATGAATAAGAAATAATTAATTGGGGAAATAACCAAGAGACCACCGCTAGGGAACATTAAAAACATATACACTACTGGTCAAAAGTTTTAGGACACTCCAATTTTTCCAGTTTTTTATTGAAAATTATGCAGTTCCAGTCCAACGAATAGCTTGAAATAGTTCAAAGGTAAGTGATGAACTGTCAGAAGTTTTAAACAAAAGTTAAGGTTACCCAGGTTTTTTGTACGCCGTCGAGTCAGTGAAAGGATGGTTCCTCAGAGTGTAACATCAACTGTCAAACATGGAGGAGGAAGCGTGATGGTCTGGGGCTGTTTTTCTGGATCCAGGGTCAGTGAATTACAGAGTGAAAGGCACCCTGAACCAAAACGGCTACCACAGCATTCTGCAGCGCCATGCAGTACCCTCTGGTATGCGCCTAGTTGGTCAGGGGTTCATCCTACAGCAAGATAATGACCCAAAACATAAGTCCAAGCTCTGCCAGAGCTACCTTAGGAAAAAAGAACAAGATGGTAAGCTTGAAAACATGGAGTAGCCAGCACAGTCTCCAGACTTAAACCCCATCGAGATGGTTTGGGATGAACTGGACAGAAGAGTGAAAGCAAAGCAACCTACAAGTGCCACACATTTATGGGAACTTCTGTAACAGAGTTGGAAAGAACTTTCTGGAGAATATTTGATTTCCATTGTAGGATGAATACCACCAGTGTGTTCAGCTGTTATATCTGACTGCCAAAGGTGGCTACTTTGAGTCAAAAGTTTAAAATACATTTTAGTTTATAAATTGATTCCATGATTTCTTTTTTAACTTCGATTGTTAATTTGTTCTATTATGTCTATGCTTTCATTCCAGAGTACAATGAGACATTATACTGCATAATTTTCTATAAAAATACTGGAAAAATTGAGGTGTCCTAAAACGTTTGACCGGTAGTGTATTATGCCTCCTGACAAGATGACAAAATGCAAAATTAGGCCTTTGGTGTGTGTTAATGCCATTTCAGATGGAAAAATCAAGATTTTTGTCACCAGGGCAAAATGCAATAAGGTCTTGCTTTTCAGAAAATCTGGTCTTTCAAAGGGTGGCAAGAAAGCCATCCTAAGTCAGTTGATAAACATCACCATTAGATGGCAAATGAGGTGAGAACTTGATGAAAAATAGTAGGTACACACCCTTAGAATGTTGTGAGCGTACATACGCATCTGTGCTTTTGCTACATGGCAGCATTGTCGTCATTCCATTACTTGGAAGACTGACCAGAAGTTTGGGGGTATCTGTCTAGTGCCTGACTGTCCACTGTTTGCCAGCCAAGGTGTAAAGTAAGGAATCAAGATCATTCAAGTTGTCTGGCTGGGTAACGTGCATGGTCACAGCCGATCAGTGACTCCGACAGCTCACCAAGGTGATGTCAAAGGGGTCGCGTGTCCGATTCCACAGCCACAAGTTGCCTAACAACTGCGAAAGTATGGGGCCATTATTGTAAGAAAAGTATTTGTAAATGTGTAACTCAACCGATTATGCACACACAGATTGAGATACAGTAACAACTCTCCGTACACATTTACAAATATTTTTGCTACAGTAATGGCGCCATACAAAATTGGGTTGTTAAACCCCCACTAGAGCCCATTTTCACCTAAGACTCCACTGTTACACTGTTTAAAAGCAAGGGTTTCTCCAAACTGGAGGCAATAGATCTAACCCTGAATCATGTGGTCTGTGTCCAATTTGATCATTGGAAACATCAATCTGAATTTGTTGTCCTCGCTGCTGAGGACGCTGACGGTGATGTCGAGTGAGAATGGGCTCAAATGGGGTTGTTACATCCCACCTCTGCTGCTTTCAGATGACTTCTGATTGTGGATTTGGACTCTTGGTTCTCTTTAATATCGCCTTGGTGAGCTGTTTGAGTTATTGGGCGCTTGTGATCTTATGCTTGTGTTACCCAGATGGACTCATTTGGACTGACCTTGATTATTTGATTTACCTCATAGCTTATAAACTGGACAATCAGACGAGGCACAGATACCCCCAAAACTTTTTGAACAATCTTCCCAGTGATGGAATAATGACAATGCTGCTACCTAGCGACAGCAAGGACGTGCATGCATGAACACAACTTTCTAAGGGTGTGTTCCTACTCCTTTTCATCAAATTCTCACCTTGTCAGCCACCTGATGATAATGTTTAATGACTGACCTAGAGTGGTTTTTCACTTGCCACTTGAAAGACCAGATTGTGTGAAGAGAACCAAAATGCTGTCCTTTGATTTTACCCTGGTGACAAAAATCTTGATTTTAGATTTTTTAGGCCTGCAATGGCATAAACACCTGTCAAAGACCTAATTTTGCATGAGGCCCTCCTGTCAGGAGGCATCAGGACGCTTCTATAACACCTACACCTCATAAACATGAGGCCCTCATTAGCATATCTTAGCCGTAAAATTAAGGTAGCGTGTTTTCAATGCTGGTCAGTATATCATCTTTTTGATCTTTTTGTATGGACTTAAGTTATCATAATCTAGATCCAAAAAGGTGAAATAGCAAAAATTTTTAAGATAGTATAAATTTAATTTAGGGTGCTGTACAGATAGCGGCTCGACCACTACAGTCCACCTAGCATGTCCGTGAGGCAAGTGGGTGACCAGCTTTGACCACAACCTAAAAAAATTTGGAATTGAGACGATATTGCCATTAGATATGGATTGAAGTGGGATATTTCCTTAGATAAAAACACGTTGGCCCTTTTTGAGATGAATGCACCCATCTTTTTTTCAGTGTTTTTTTTTTTTTTTTTTATTTTATTTTGGAATTTGGACTTCCAGTTACTATGCTCTTGTAGGAAAATGTTTGGATCACAAGAGCCTCAAAGAATCCTCCACAGCCACCACTTACATCTAATTCTAAAAAGTATAATACCAATCATGTTAGCATAACCCAAACTTTGTCAGCTGCTGTGCATAAATAGTGGGTTTAAGCAGAAATACTAGGTCTGCTTGACTTATTGATCCTTTACCTGACTGTTGTGCTGTTTAGAATCTATGGCCTCTATCATGGCTCCAAAATATCTGTAGCTGAATCGTTTTGTGTATCCATGGCACTGTCTGTGGTGAAGTAGCAGACAGATTTGTAATTATCACTTTTTTCTCTCAGTCCCGTCCTTCTATCGTCTTGGATCTATGTTCTCTAAACTATAGGCATGAGTCATTCATGAGTAAGTTCATTAGTTGGCAGTGAATGAACTGAATCACATTCCCCTGTTAAAAATAAACAAATCACCTATTTTTTGAGATGAATGTACCATAAAAAGGGTGTACCCTAGTATTAAAAATATTTTAACCTTACTTCTTTCCTTAATTCTGTAATTCATACAATTTAGATGCATTCTGATTCAAAGATGCTCTTTTTCCAAAAGTGTAGATGCCAAAAAATTTGGCATTGAGGTGAGCATGGTCATGTGCAGCACGGTGAGGATATTTAAGAGGAAGAACAAGGAGAGGAGGAAGAGGACATTTACCTGTGTGTGTGTGTGTGTGTGTGTGTGTGTAAATTGGTTAGTGCATTCAAGTGTTTTATTAACCTGTGTGCCTGATGTTCAATATAACCTGTGTAACATAAAATAAAAAGTGAAAAGAAACACTATCTGGAGTCCATTTCTTTTAGCTTTAGGGGGAAAAAAATCACATTATAATTACTATTAGTACCAGCAATAATAATATTATTAATTATGACTAAATTATTACTACTACTAACAAGCATGAAATACTCACATTCCCCGCCACGGATATGTTTTTTTAAAAGTAGGTCTATATATATGAAGATTGATTTGAGAGATAATTGATGATGATAATGACATAATGATAATATTAAAAAGATTAGATTGTGATCAGTCAGTGTTTTGAATTTTGCAAAATTACTTATTTTCCTTGATTCTGTAATTCAAAAAAAAAATCATCTGATTCAAAGATGCTCTTTTTTGATTCGAGACTGCAAGTATGTTGCTCCAAGATACTTGTCTCCTAAATGACCTTATGAAAAATTGGTAAAAAAAAATGAAAAATTTTCAAAAATACCAAAATATGTAAAAGGCACCAGTTCACCACTAGACTAATATGCCTGTGAAGTTAAAAAAGTGAAGATATCTTGAATGGTTTTTGAGATGTGCTCCGAAAAAAAATGCAACCCTGAATTTTCAACCAAATTCCAACTACTTAACAAGCATGAAACAATCATTCAATTTTAACTTTTTTTTTTAAAACCAAACAATTAAGAACTAGCATAGAGATTATTGAGCCTGTACTGATTAATGATAATATTTGA
Organism: Gymnothorax javanicus; assembly: GCA_029692085.1. Lineage (NCBI taxonomy): Eukaryota > Metazoa > Chordata > Actinopteri > Anguilliformes > Muraenidae > Gymnothorax > Gymnothorax javanicus. The sequence goes on from CM056198.1 coordinate 91,338,544, forward strand.
AAAAAAAAAAAATCATCTAGTTCTTTTTTTTGATTTTGCAAGATTAAATATTTTGTGGGATTGCTCCAAGATACTTGTCTCCTAAATGACCTTATGAAAAATTGGTAAAAAAAAATGAAAAATTTTCAAAAATACCAAAATATCAAAAGGCACCAGTTCACCACTAGACTAATATGCATGTGAAGTTTCGTGAAGATCTCTTGAATGGTTTTTGAGATGTGCTCCGGAAACGAATGCAACCCTGAATTTTCAACCAAATTCCAACGTTTTTCCCCAAAAACGCAAAAAAAAATTTTTTCAAAAATACCAAACCATCAAAAGGCACCAGTTCACCACTAACTGATATGCATGTGAAGTTTCATGAAGAAATCTTTAACGGTTTTCGAGTTCTGCTCCGGAAACGAACGCAACCCTGAATTTTCAACCAAATTCCAACGTTTGTCCCCAAAAACGCAAAAAAATTTTTTTTCAAAAATACCAAACCATCAAAAGGCACCAGTTCACCACTAGACTGATACGCATGTGAAGTTTCATGAAGAAATCTTTAACGGTTTTCGAGTTGTGGTCCGGAAACGAAGCGTGACGGACGGACGGACGGACAGCACCCATTCCTATATCCCCCTTCCACTTTGTGGCGGGGGATAATAATAACAGTAGCAGTAGTAGTATCTGGACGTCTAGAGGACTTTATTAGGATGTTCAGAGGACTTTATATAAACATCCCTGTAAGGTCTTCTATACGTCCTGAGGACGTCCTCCTAACGTCCCCTAATAACGTCCCCAGGACGTTAAGGGAACCCCACAAAATTCTGTTTAAAGGACGTTAGGAGGGGACCTTTAGAGGACGTCCTGGGGACGTTATTTTGTTTGCTGGGTTGTGCGTGCGCGACGAGGGTAACTGCAATGGCTGACCGCAACAAAGAAATGACAGAAAAGATTCTTATTTTATTGAAAATACAGCTTAAAACCAGATGAAAGACACGACGAATGTAACCTTAAGAATTTTATAATATCGAGATTCAAAGTTGTCGAGTAGCCGGTCGTCGTATCCAAAGTAGCCGGCTACTTTTGAAAGCCCTGCGGAGGGCTATAATTGCGAAATGCATCAGAATACCCGATACTGACTACCACCATGGGCGTAGTTTTGATTTCAAAGGTGGGGGGGACACTTATCTGGTGCAAATTCTCAAAAGGGCTTTAGTTCTGAAGTAGAACAAAATAACCATGTTTTTTGATCGTTAAATAAAATAAATTTAATGCAAAATACATCAGAGAGTAAAGAAATTGATCAAAATATTGGTGTACCCCATAAGGTGGAAAAAAGCTCAGTAAAACCACCCTGGATCGAGGTGGGTGGGGGGTTATGGGGGTGACTGCTTTATCTCATGTAATTTATCACCCATTGCTGAAATTTAGTAAGAATTTGCAATAACAGTACTCTGATAGCTGCCATCAAAGCAATATGAGTATCAAAATATGTATTTATCTTAGAACCTGATCCCAGCGGCTTTTAAAGCCACATTTTGTGGGAATTTTTTCAAAACTGCGCCCCCTCAGGTTCTGCGTGCTAGACCACTGTTGTAAGTCACACGCTTCACCTCCAAACCCCCCAGGAAAACAGTAAATGCCAGAGTAATAACTGTTGAAGCTTGCTAGTTAGGGCAAAAACCACATCACATTGCTTAAATATGATGATTATTTTCAAAGATTTTTCCTAACTAACGTTAGCTAGCTAGCTAGATGGCTATATAATCTCAACAATAATGTAATTCGCAGTTGTATACGGAACAACATAAGGCAGCTAATGATAATGTCTCTAGCCAAAGTTGGGTGGGCGTGATCGCGTTGAAAGCAACCAATCATAAGAGGGCTAGTGCCTCCCCCTACCAGTGTGTGTATGCCCTCCTGAGAAGCTTATCGCCTGCAAAGTCAGCTTCAACTTGTTTTCAGGCAATTAGAGTTGTCAAAACTTCTCCCCTACCTATCTTGTTTGGGAATCACACATTCAAGCTTCAGTGCAGGTTAAATGTCCACGTCCAGCAATCAGTGGATCTCAAACTCGGTCCTGGTGCCCCACTATGTATGCTGGTTTTTGTTCCAACCATAATTGCAGTCTTAGGATTTTAAAAAGCTGTTGATTTGTCTTAATTAGGCGCATTTACATTTACAGCAGTTCTTTATCCCCTTCATCCACATTTGACAAATCTATACATGCCATGAAGAATAAAAATTCCATATCCAAGTTGAGATATATTAAAAACTAGTACAAATAACTGCTGAGGGAAACAATTTAACCATTCATTTTATCAATGTAAACAATTGGTTAATCAACAAACAAAAGGTTCTCATCTGTGAAGCTGTTGACACATGATTGCAAACACAAACTATTTACCGGCAAACAATAGAGTCGCACCAGTTTTGTTTCATGTTTATTAAGTTCAGGCAAATTATTTTGCGAGAACTCAAAACATCACTGTGAGCAACCTAATTTGGAGCTTACTGATTTTATCAGTCTAATTTGATCTGTTTAATAATGTTTTCACCTGAAAATCCTCACATTATAGAAAATAAGCACAATATGTTCAAGGGTTTTTATTCTTTATGGCACAATGGGTATGTCCATCAAAACGCAGGTTAAGATGGTAAATAACTGCTCTTAACATGGAATGCCGCCAATTAAGACAAATAAACAGATAGTTAAAATCTTACAATTGCAATTGTGTTTGGAACAAAAACCAGCATACTCAGTGGGGCGCCAGGACCGAGTTTGAGAACCACTGGCATAGGTCAACATGCTGATTTACCCCGGTAAGAAATGAACCACTTAAGTGGTCCTGAAAACCAGATTAAACCTCAAGATACCTCGAAAATATCAAATCCTGCTTCGTAGTGCAGTCCCGGGTCAGATCTGAACAGAGAGGGGAGGCAGTGGCTTCTTTTAATCGGAAGATTTTGTCAACCTGTTTCCACGTGCTATGCCTGATTGACAATCAGTCAATTTTAACTTTTTTTCTTTACCAAACAATTAAGAACTAGCATAGGCTTTATGTAGCCTGTACTGATTAAGAGGTGATAGTGACAAAAAAAAAAAAATAATCATCTACTTCTACGCTTTGATTCGAGACTGCAAGTATGTAAATCTTAATAATTAATTCGAAAAAACCTCAACTCCCTCGGTAATTCCGCGTATCGTTTTGACCTTTAGTTTATCGGTTTATGAAATAAGACTGGAATTAAACTCCATTTTTTGAATGGCATTTAAAAGTACGTATTTAAGGGGGAAAACATAATCATAAATATATTGGCCACACATTGAACGCTGCATAAGAAAGGTTTTAATATTTGTTAATGGCATTGCGTTAGTTTCCTGAAAGCAAATATGAACAAATTTGCTGTCTCGTGAGCATTTTAAATTGGATGCACTGAGCACTAATGTCGTGGATGAAATTGGCACGCCATTCTGCCGTTTAGTCTTGTAAATTAGTTAATCAATCCTCAGATTGCTAATCAAGCAAAGTAATAGTGAGTTATCGTTTTTTTAACGGTGAGGATTCTACCTCCTCAAATTGACATCCGACGGCACCTCACTGGATCTGAATTGTTATGACCGGGGATGAAACAATATTGGTATTTGTTTGCTAAGCAGCTCACTTAAACAATCAATCGCCCAACTCAACTACGTCGTTTATGGAAGTTCCTAATACGGTTTATCTACGTAGCTAGCTATAAAAGAGGAAAACAAGCGGTTCCCCGCAAAATACACGTTCGTAAATTGGGTTTAATGTGACTCGCATAGTTTTTTAGTGATGTTACCCTCGATACCAAGGCTTCGGAGCGTGTATCAAAAATGTGAAGCACTTCCTGACGGAGCTCCGTGTCGAGGCTTGTATCGTCTCGGCGAAATGACGTCAACCATTACGTTCGAAGCCTCATTTGGGATGCTGCTTCGAGAAGGGGGTTCACTTTCGGCGAGTGATTCGACTATAAAATGTCCCATTTCTCTTCTGCAGATCTTCTGCGGGTTGTTGTCAGTAGTTTAAGTTTGCCAGTGCGGTTTGCGATTTTGTGCGGTGTGCGAGTTTATCATTGCGTGCGATGGAGCCAGCAAGAAAGATAAAGTTTTCATCCGTTCGGGAACACTTTGATTTGATTTCACCGAATAAGGTCGCTTCGTGTGGCTAATTGTTAGCTTATTATGTGATGTCGTATTTTAAAGTCGTTTCAAATAATTTCCAATACATAATAAATTTCCTTATTTTGATCGTTTTTCCATTTTATTATTAGGGGAAATGCTTATTATTTTTGAACAAAAAGACAATGCTCTTTGTTTCACAAGCACATTCACTGCCCTCTGTCCAGTCCCCGAAAGTATCTTTTAGTTTCGTGATGACATAATTTGTAGTCAAAATACTTGATTTTATTTTGCATTTATTGATTTTGCCACTTTCAGGCTGTAGGCATATGCTTGCCTATCATTTCCTACAAAGCACAATTCGTATGTGTTTTTATTGACCACTAGAGGTCTCTAGAGTGCATTCGAAACCTCAAGAAATGAACCACACTTCAACACATCTGGCTGGAAAGCCTCAACGGTTCATGAAGCTTCATCTCACCAACACTACAGTTTTTTCTTCATATAAAATCTTATGTAATCCGTCTTCGGTGGTTAGGGGGTATACACATTGCGATTTGGCTCTGGCAAAGCCTACTGTTTGAATGAAAGGCGGGACTTGGAGAGAAGAAGGGAGGGAAAGTTGAACAGGATTGGCCACTGGCAGTTTGAGCGGGTATTATTTCCCCGAGGTCTTAGTGCGTGCAGTGTTCTTTCTTTCTTTTTTTTTTTTTACATTATTTTCAGGACTGTGAAAAGTGGGGCGGTCCAAATGCTGCCTTTTCAAAGAGTGCAGGGGACATGTCCCCCGTGTCCCCCCCCCGTAAACTACGCCCCTGATTACCACTGAGGTGGTGTGCCATCATGTTGTCATTAAAAGGGACCTATTATGCAATTTTTCCAAGTTTATATTTTGGTCTTTGACTCCCCTAGAGTACTCCTGATCGCGCAAAGTAAAAAAAGGCTACTTATTTCGCTCATACTGCCATCCTCAAAAACCCCATTTGTAGTCCATTGTAGTCTCTGCCTGAAACGCCTCATTGGGGTGGCTCTTCCGCTATGGCCCCCACTCCCGTGTGCCCTCTTCTTCTGACTGGCCAGCTCTGTGGAGGGCGGATCTAGGCGGGACGAGGCAGCAGAACGCAGTTTTCCTGGTCCGGCTCCAGAGTGAAACTGACACGTCTCCCGAAGGAATCCACGGGCATATTCTGCAATCTAACGCAGTACATGTGTATAGATCTAATGAAATTAACTTGTTCCAATAAACGCAACGGCGAAAGTGGAGGACGCAATGCGAAAGTCTGGCAGCTCAAGCACGAATTTGCTATCGCCAACAGTGGTGAGTACAGCGGTTTTTCTACTCTGTAGCTAGGATGCAGGGAAAGCTAGAATCCACCCCATATAGACACATTTGTAGAACAGGTCGACATGCCCAAATGTAGACCGGAGACCGTAGAAATCCGGGGGGTCTGAGTTTAGAGGGAAACATGAACAGTGAGGAGCAGCTAAAAGTGGACCAACAGCTTATGGACTGCTTCGGTGTGTATTAGGACTTGCTGGTTCGTGTGCATAGCTGTGGTGTGTTGTTAGCGGGGAGAAACGAACAGCTTCCGCGCTGGTATACGACGGAGGGGCGAAAGCTCCAGGCTAAACGGCCTTTTCGGAAATTGCCCGTGGTAATGGTTTGCTTATTGCTTCGGAATGACCAGCTTTTCCTCGAGGAAAATGGGCGCATTATGGATAGTGTGCGAGAGCTAGCTAGAGCTTTACAGACCGTAAGTTCCGTCTGCATGTACCGTTGCTTATGTGGAGCTAGCGAATCGATCATTTTTACTGGAAAGAATTTAATATTCAATCGATGGCAATGCAGAGAAATCGTTTGTTATACCGGACACGTTATAGCCTGTGCGCTTCCCTATTGCTTTCACCGGTAGCATCAGAGACCTTGCCCAGACATTGGAGATGTATCAGGCTAACCCCGGTCATGGATAAGTAAAGCGACCGTTTCATAAGCACCCAAAAACGCACCCCAAGCTCTGCAAAACCTACGTCTGGTCTAACTGCAGCCCAACTCGGCAGACACATACAGCACCCCTCCGGTTAGCTTCAACTGTAGTGGCTACAATCAGGCAACGTTATGATGAAACTGTCTCATTGATGCTTACCGAAGTAACACAAGCATACCGATCATAATTGCTGCATGTAAGTTAACCAGGAGCATTTTTAATTAGCAGAGCACGTGAACTAACATGCAGTAGCTGATGAGCGGTCATGACTTTGAATGTAATCTGTCGCACGAAAAATTCGTTTCGCGTCCGGTGTGAAAGCTGCTTAACGCGCCCATAACGCCTGTATTCGCGTCTTTGCATTGACTTTGAATGTAGCTAATCTGTCGCCCAAAAAATTTGTTTCGTGTCCAATGTGAAAGCAGCTTTATGGATGGTACGCAACAGCTAGAGACAGCTCGGTGATGTTATGAACATAATACAGGTTTTGCAGACCGTAAGTTCCGTTAGCGCGGACAAGTTGCTTATGTGGAGCCAGCGAATCGATCACTTCTACAGGAAAGAATAACCTATTTAATCTCCGCCTTTTTCGGCCTTTTATTAGCCACAACAATTTCTAAAGGGTGATGAAATTATGTCAAGGTAGTGCAGAGAAATCATTTGTAAACTGGTAGAGCTTCTGCATTTTGCATTGCTTTCACGGTAGCACCAGAGAGCTTGCTCAGACATTTGTGAAGTATCCGGCTGATCCCGGTCATGGATAAGTGAAGCGATCACTAACTGTAGTGGCTACAATCGGGCAACGTTATGATGAAACTGCCACATTGATGTTTACCAGAGTAACACAAGCATACCGATCAGAATTACTGCATATAAGTTAACCAGGAGCATTTTTAATTAGCACGGCAAGCAAACTAACATGCAGTAGCTGGTAACCGAGCGGTCATAACCACAGAGACAAACCCTTGCAATACATGTTTTACAGACAGCAAGTTCTGTTACTGTGAACAGTTGTACCAAGCATCCAAATTACAAACAAGTATTAAAAGTTAGCTTCAAATGAGGTTTATGTTCACACACCTTCTGTAGAATTTCCCCTGATATCACTCTTGCATATTTAGGACACAAACATTAGCAACAGTAACTTGGCTATGTTAGCCGCTGTGCTACAGCCACAATCAACTGGCTATCACGTCAGGTTGGCTTATGCAGTAAAAGCAACTTACAGCTTCTGTGTCTGTGAGTCACGGACAGTCGCGACCGATACAGGCTGTATCTTCAGATATTTTACAAAGCCTGCGTTTGAGGCCAGTTGTTAGTGCTAACTATCGCTAGCGGTCCTGCTAGCCACCCGTAACACGTTTCACTTACATTATTTGCCGTTATATCGTTATTACAGCTTGTGGCTCCGAGCGCTTGATCGATGCAACTGCTTCAGGTTTGCAAAGCAGCTGAAATGCTTATCCTGTGTTGAATTATTCTTTATTACCAAAGCTGTCTTTGGTGAAATGCTGAGCACAATCAGCTAACGTTCCCTTTGGCCGTGGCTGTTTGCTGCCAAAAAAAAAAAAAAAAAAAGCCACCCACTGATTTCTGGTGGCATCGTCTTTTGGAAGAAAAATAGTTTTTTTTCTTCGCGTCCAAAAGTAAATGGACAACCAGCTTTGGCAGAGATACTGACAAAATTGCACCTCAAATGATCTGCGGTTCTTCTTTTGTATTTCCAAAAGTGTAGACGCTACTAAGGCATAGTATAATCTGCCCTTGTTAGTGCCTGCTAGAATAAGTTTCCGGTGTGGGCAGGTCCAGCGCAGTGGCTGGCTCTGGCTAAGTCTGTACTAATTGGACGGCACAACCGGACGTCAGGTTTTGCCCAGATCTCATGAAGATCTCGGGAGGAGCTGTTCAGAGAGGAAATCACGCTGACGAAATCACGTTCTTGGATTACGGCAAAACCCCTGTATCTTATGTTTAGAAACTTTTCAGAGGTTGAGCATGGACAACCAACATTATAACATTACTAATATGTCTTAAAAGAAGGATCAGCATAATAGGTCCCCTTTAAAGCTGTCAATGGGAACTAGCAGTTTCATTTTAAGGCCAATCTGAAATCACAGGGAAACCAGTGAAATTATGACATTTCAGAGGGCTTTACTTTCAAAATAGCCTACCATATTGCACTGTCCAAATACAGTCCCCTCTTCATAGTGTGATCAGTGTGCTGTGGAGCAATCTGTCAGTGGCAACAAGAATTTCCTTTTTATTCTTATCAGAATTTAGAGGGGACACAATGGGCCATTCTTTTAGAAGTGAACCAAAATGTCACACACGTGACCAGATGTTATATTAATTTTCAAAGTATTTATTTGATATCAAATTTATTCCTGGCCATTTTCCATACCCCAAAACTATGCACATTCTAGATTTTTCTATTTCGCAGTTTTTGAAGTCAGTTACGAAAACCTGTTTCCGTGTAAAGTCACACACTTGACCAGTTGTATTTGACCTCTGACCTTAAGTAGTTAATGTAACAAATAAAATTTTTTATTTGATAGACTTGGATAAGTAGTACTCCTATATAAGGTCCGTAATAATCATGAACCTCCAATGCTTTTATAATTGGAGATTTTTTCTATTTGTAACATTTTTGGTCACACACGACTAAGAATGGGCCCAATGAAACGTCTTTGCAGTGGCTTTAATTTTGAAATACTGCATTAGAATCTCCTCATTCTGACACAGTGTGGCATACCATCATGTTGTAGTAAAAATTGTCTGGTGAAAGGAATTCCACTTTAATTCTTAATACAATTTAGAGGGTACACAATGATAATGTCATCTCAGGTTTTAATTTTGACAGACCGCATCCGGACATTCTGCTGTGGAGACACAAGATGGTGTGCCATTGTGCTGTTGTGAAATTTTTCAGTGGTATTTCCCTTTAATTCTGATCAGAAATGATGGATTACAGTAAAAATGTCATTTCAGAGGGTTTAATTTTGAAATACGTTAGAATGCCCTGATACTGCAAGTCACACTGAGGTGGCATACTCTCATTCAGTTGTGAATTTTGTCTGGAAACAGGAATGGCCTTTTTATTCTAATGAAAAATTAGAGGGCGCACACTGAAAATGAAATTTCAGGGGCCATTAATTTAAAAATGCATCAGACCGTCCAGGTACTTACAGTGGTGGTCTACCATCATGGAGTGAAATTTGTCTGAGGCAACAAGGGGTTTCCTTTGAAGTCTAATCTGAATTTTGAGGAAACAGCATAACACTTAACAGCTTTAATTTAATGTATGTAACATTTCTTAGAGCAGCTTTATGTCAGACTTACTGCATCCGCAATCATGTTCACCTCAAGGCTGATTTTATTCTGAAGTCAGTTCTGACAATCTTGCAATAATGCCGGGCATAAACACTTACCACAAAAAACGGAGGCTGGCTTGACCGCAGAAAAGGCTTGCTGCGCATGTAGATGACATGCTCGACTCAGTCCTCAGAGCCCTGAAGCCCCATTCCCCTCCCCCTCCCCCAAATGCAATGGCAGGAGTATTCCTAGGATTCATCATCCACATCTTTTAGTGTAGAAGGAAACTCACGCAGTACAAATCCCATGCAGATTCGCCATTCTCAGACTTCAGCCAACAAACTTTTGTAGAACTTTATTATTTCTTAGGTGCCTCAAATAACTTCAGTAAAGCTGATGTATGCAAAGTAGAAGTGCATATGCATATCCCCTCGACCCAAAACCAAGGAAAAAAAAAAACAACCATCATATCAAATTTTGTAGCTTTATTTTCAGCAGCTGTTACATTCACACCTCATTTCTTGGCCTTGAAGTATTCCTCAATGACATCCTTTGCCTGAGACTCCTTGCCATAGTCCTGCAGAAACAAATCACCATTAATCAAAGACACATTCAGTCAGTCAATAAAAACATCATCAAAAAAAGTAGAACTTCAAACAAGCGTCCTTCCACTTCAGTCCACCAAGCCAGAGGAAGCTACACACCAGTACACTTTGCAAAAACAAACTGGCATTTGAAAAACAGCATTTCAGAGAACAGGTGGGACAAAGGCTCAATAAAACGACATCACTTGATGCATATTCAATACGCCTGTGTCATGCATCAATTTTTTATTTCATTTAGAAACGCTGAAGACCATTTTCCTGCATTTTGCAATTACGTACTGGAATGTCATTACTTCATGTCTCCTAGACAGGGTCCCAATCAAAGAGTGATTTTCAACTGCAGTATGTGAAACGAGATGTACATGTAGCATCACCTTGTACACAAAAACTGCATCTCATTAGATGTTACTTTAGCTCAGTTTTCCTTAAAATTTTAAGGAATTTAACCCCCTTTCTGTTGAGGAGCAGTAACACTGGACACAGGCATTTAAATGGTGGTGTCATTACGTAATTGTTTCTGGGGCAAATAATTGGACATTGAATGTTCATGAGGATGTGGTGTCCTAGAACTACTCAGAAGATGGAAGGTGCCCTAAGCACAGTTGCGTGACGTCGCTTCTGTTGAGGTTTGAAGTATTAACAAAAAAAAAAAAAGAGTTAGCTCGCCCCTCCCTTCTCCTCTCCTTGTCCCGTGCTGAAACGGTCATTAAAAAAAAAAAAAAAGCCAAACCCCACAACCCCATCCATCTTGTCGGCAATTGGCTGGATGGTCCTGGCTGGACCAGGTTGTTTTCGGAGCCTGGGCTGTCCACAGGGACAGCGTATTTGTTTTACAGCGTATTCAGGGGACAGGCAGCTAGCGGATCGTGAGATGTTTGCTGCATGTGACAAAAAATGTTTTAGCTTAGAAACCACATAACAAGACTTCGAGCACCTTTAAGTCCAAAATGGTGGAAAAGACATTGCATGAATCATCTCCCATAAAACCTGATCTGCTACCACCCTGGCATATCTGGCAACAGAAGCATCCAGGGAAGATTTCATAATATACAGGTTGGTGCATAAATATTTGGACACTGGACGACGCTTATTTTAGCGGCCACCCACAGAATATTAGAGTTGAACTTAAAACGAGTTTGAAGTGAGGACATTCTCCTTCAGTTTTAGAGTTATCACCAGAAATTGGGAGGACTGTGTAGGAAAAATGTATGGCATTTTTAAGAGGTCCTTCTTTAGGGATCAGAAGTATTTGGACAGTTAGGTGCTGAGCTGTTCCACGACCAGGTGCGTTTTATTTTGCTATAATTTCATTTAAAAGGGAACACATGAAAGGCCTACAGTTGATTAAGTGTTACATCTTCAATTGCAACCAGTTGCTGTTAACTCTCAAAATGAAATCCAAAGTGCTGTCAGTGCCAGTAAAACGAGCCATTAGGCTGAAGAAACAAACACCCACCAGAGAAAGAGAAACCATTAGGGGTGGCCAACTGAATTTTTTTGGTATATTCTTAAGAAAAGGCACTGCTGAGTTCAGGATAACTGTGGCAGATGAAAGAAGAATTCTTCCCCTGGTTCACAAAAACCCCTTCACTACAGTTGGGCAGATCAATAACCTCTCTCGGAGGTTGACGTATCAAAGCCAAAGTAATCAATTAAGAGACTTTGCCAGAGTAAACAGTTGATACACAGAGCTGCCAACATTGGGTCTCAAATCAGGGAGATGCTAACGAGCAAGCAAGGAAAATCGGGTGGGGTCCAGGGGCCCACCTTTGGGCGCCTGGTGGAGTCCAGCAGATATGCTTTGCCGAAGGACCAGGGGGCAGTGCTGCCGGTAGCTCCTGTGTTCTGGCCATTTTCCTCAGCTAATTTTGACAATTTTTACTACTTAAATGAGGTTTATAAGGTATAAATCTGCAAAAACTAGTTTCCATTAATAGTGAACAGTAATACACACTTAGATACCATATTAAACATACATAGTACTTGCAATCATTCATATTCTCTTTCATGAGTTGTATTATAGTGAACTGGTCACTGTAATAAACTTTATTAAAGAAGGACAGTATTAGAATCTTTGTTCCGTACATTTGATGCCAATTAAAAATTCCCTGGTTGCTGAGGAGTGGGGTCCAATACTTGATGCAGATACACTCCTTGCAGGTGCTCGCAATGCTTTGTAATTAGCCAGTTTGGCAGTTGAGGAAGTTCTGAGAATTGCCTTTCATGGCACGAGATGCCAGCACTAGCAATTTTTTCTATCAATAAGGACCGCAGTGTGTTCATGTTCATAGTGCTTAAAGTCAGTCATGCACAGTCTTGGGAGGCACTGACCCTTTTAAAAGGAAAGTTCACCCAAAAAAAAAAATGAAAAATTCACTCATATACTCACCCCAAGGCCAATTGAAGGGTCGGTTAATTTCTTTTGTCCTCAAATTAGTTTTGGAGTTTTAAGGAAAAACAGCATTGAAGTGAAATCCAAATGGATGGAATCTTATGGTGGCCACTTTTTCAAGCTTAAAAAAAAGCAACGTTAAAAAACATAAAATGCCTCCATACTGCTCGTGTGACATTGTTGAAGTGTCTGCAAGCCCCGACAATATTTGACTCGAAAGACGTCATTTTCACTATGTTTTTCGCCTAAATGTCCAATGTAGCCACTTAGCCAGGAGCCATGTTTTTTTGTCCCCCGGGAAGAGTGAAGTTCCGTTACTTGGAGCACTCAAAATACGAATAGGACCTAGAAACACCCGCCATGAAACTAGAAGAAGAGGACCTAGAAAACGTAGCCTCGAGCTTGTGTTTACATGCAAGCAGTGAACTATGCCGCACGCGATAGGGAGATCTGCGCGCCTGGTGACATCACATTTATAGTTTACGAAGCTGTTTGTTGGTTTCTTAGTCAATGTTAAGATGCTTTCACGCCTTGCAAAATGAATTTTTCGCACGACAGATTACATTCAAAGTCAATGCAAAGACGCCAACACACGCGAAATGCATGTATTCGCGTCTTTGCATTGACTTTGAATGTAATCTGTCGTTTCGCGTGCGGTGTGAAAGCGGCTTTAGGTAACAACCTTTTTATTCGGTGCATTTTAAAGCCAGCTAGCAAGCTAAATGCTCGCGGTCCAACTCCAGCCAAATTTGTTTGCATAATAATGGCTATATGCATTTTAAATTGACTAAATTTAAATTCATGAAATATAATATTAGCTAGCTAGCAAGAGAGCCTTTATGCCAACTTAGCTAGCTATATTTAATGTATGCATATGCGAGCTAGGTGCCTAAATGGCGAAGTTGTAAGTATTCACTATTATCCATTGATTTCTATGAGCAAATCCAAAAATAATAAAACTGTGCATGCGTACTGGAGGGCACAGCGAAATAGCCGTTGAAATGTAAAAACAGTTCACGGCTAAATATACACTTCGTAAACTATAAACGTGATGCGCTCAGATCTCCCTATCACGTGCGGCATAGTTCACTGCTTGCATGTAAACACAAGCTCAGTTTAGGTCCTCTTCTAGTTTTATGGCAGGTGTTCCCAAGTCCTCTTCTTCTTCGTATTTTGAGTCCTCCAAGTAACAGAACTTCACTCTTCCCAAAGGTGGAAAAAAAAAAAAAAAAAAAAAACATGGACCCTGCCAAATTGGCTACTTTGGACATTTAGGCGAAAAACATAGTAAAAATGACGTCTTTTCGAATCTAGTCATAATGTCGGGGCTTGCAGACACTTCGAAAATGTCACACGAGCAGTATGGAGGCATTTTTTTTTCAACATTGCTTTTTTAAGCTTGAAAAAGTGGCCACCATAGGATTTCATTCATTTGGATTTCTCTTCAACGCTGTTTTTCCTTAAAACTCCAAAACCATTTTGAGGACAAAAGAAATTAACCGACCCTTCAATTAGCCTTGGGGTGAGTTTATTATGAGTGAATTTTCATTTTTGGGTGAACTTTCCCTTTAAGATTGGTCACTTTCAATGTGAGCTCACCCACACTGTGCATTTGCGTAGCTATCTAGTTAACGTTAGTTAATGCTGAGTCTCAGCAGCAAGTTCAGAGTGGAAGACAAATTGAGGTTATTAGAAAATTGTTTATCAGGTGGAATAACTAAACTGCTTGCTTATTGACTATATCATGGTGGTTGGACTGCTTTACACTGCCATGTAAATGAAACTGCGTATTACTGGACTCTTTACATTATATTGTTGTTCTGTTAGCTAGCTAGCCAACGTCAGCAAAGAAAAATCTTTGAAAATAATCATCGTATTTGAGTGATGCATTTTGGTTTTTGTCTTGACTTCACTAGCTAGCTGTAATTGGTTTGAACTTATCTGATATATTTTGTAGCGCTTTCGTGCGTCCCAATTCTACTTTTAGATTTTTGGGAAGTTCGTTCGCCTTTTAGCTCCTTCAAGGGCAATCGCCGTTACAGCTTGCTAGTGAAGTTGGGACAAGAACAAAACTATCGCTTAAATATGACAATTATTTCCAAAGATTTTCCTTAACTAATGTTAGCTAGCTTGATAGCTATATATTCTAAAGAGTCACGTAATATGCGATCGCATACATAATCTTATAATGCGGCTATAACTACTGGTGAAATGACATGTCCCGTGCCAAAACTACTTGCAGCGTTCATAGAACAGAATCTGCTCATCAAGGTTGAAGGACGTCATGTGGGTGCGATCATGTTGAAAGTGACGAATCATAAAAGGACGTGTGCCTCCCTACAGCATGCCCGCCCTCCCTATTAGCTGATTGGCTGGTATGTCTATGAGGACACCCGTTTATCTGGGACATAGTTCTTTTCCTTGAAATTCAGTGAGCCGCAATTGATTAATTTCAGTTATACTGCTTTATGCGTTTTGGACAATACTTATTGATAACTTAGAAATCCGGGAGATATTTGGCACTAGTCGGGATGTTGGGAGACAGGAGCATTTTCCAGGAGTCTCCCGCAGAATCTGGGAGAGTTGCCAGGTATGACTTGAATTGGCCTTTAAGGAACCATTTTAGCCATGACTGATTTGTAAGATTCAATCAAGTCAGGATTTGGACTTCACATCCTGCTTTTCTTTAAAGCAGAAGAAAACCCTTTTTTCAGCTCTTACCCAAAAAAAAAAAGTATATGCTCTTCTCGTTCCATAAATATTTTTTGTGAATTTTTGCGATTTATGTACCGAGTAATCAAACCTCAAAAATACAACTAATTAGCACAAGCTCATGAATACCGCCATTCCTATATTTTAGCCAATCGAAAAATACTTCGTGTGGCAATGTCCCGGATGTTTTGACGCACGTGGACTCCAAGAAATCAGTTGATCCATCTAAAGTGTATAAAATTAGTCTTGATAAGTACTCTGGTTGCAACTTCATTTTACGTCGAATGATCAAGGTCCGATATTACCAATCATTATGAGAACCGGAGCAACAAAATCAGTGGTAATGCTTCAGTGTGTGGCTGTTGATTGCGCCAACAAAACGGGAAACTCAGACCTACCCGTGGGCATAAGCTTGCATTGATTTCCCTTAGTGAAGCCTGACCTGCTAAGTTAGTGGTGCCCACAGAATATCCCTTTATAACAAAAACTAATCCTAACCAGTTCACAATCAACTTCCTTTGACAAGTTTTCTAATTATAGTGATAATCTATTGGAAATTGAGGACACGGCTTCTCTGCCCCATGCAATCAGACAGCGACAAAATAATGGGCTAAATTCAAAACAGGAAAACTTACTCAAAAATAGGCCCATGCTTTACAAATGACAAACTGCTCTGAAACTTCCACACTACCTTTTTTGCACATCAGGTGATTCAACTTCCACTTCTTGATCGTTTAAATTGTTTAAATCAGGGTGTCCAATCTTACCCAGAAAGGGCCGGTGTGGGTGCTTGTTTTTGTTAGAGCCCAACACTAACACACCTGATTCTACCCGCCAAGGTCCTGATTGAAACCCCTGATTAGTTAATTAGTGGAATAGGGTGCAGTAGCACTGCTGGCTAGGACAAAAACCTGCACCCACACCGGCCCTTTATGGATAAGATTGGACACCCCTGGTTTAAATGAACTAAAAGACCATTTGAAACGTCTTTAGCAATTTCATAGCTTCTGACCCGGGAGAAGAGAAGCAAGAGAATTCCGGAATCATAATGTTTCCATGTTACTAGAGGAAATCTATCGAAACGTACATACCACAGAAAAACTTCCATGCACAAGGACTTCAGTTCCGCGTGATAATCTCTTAAATATGCGTTGATTGAATAATGACTGATCTGCAACCAGTCCCGCCTTAGTCTGCCGCTAGGCCCTGGGGCTGAGAGGGTCTATAATAGCTGTGTTTATCAACAGCACAAAAATATTAGTTTTCCTTTCTGTGCCAGAAAACACCACAATATCCATATGAACAGGTGACCAATTTACTCAGGCCCATACTATAACTCAAAACAAACTCAAATGTCAGTCTTAGACTGAACACCTTTTTATAACAACCACACACACAGTGACTCATAAGTAAAAGAGTAAACTGTTTATTTATTTGTATAGCGATTTTCACAGGCAGGCTGTCACAAAGATGCTTTACAGAAAGGAAAGGGCAGAGCCCAGACTAATCCCGAATCCCCAAATGGCAGGCAAAAAAAAAATTAGGACCAACGGTCCTGTAGCTTACCAGCAAGCAGTCCTACAGCGATACAAGTTAGGAAAATTTCATGTGAAGTTTGACATTTGAATCAATAAAAAAATCAATGTCAAGGTCACTAAATAAAAGTTCACATACATTTATAAGACCTTCTGTAATACAATCCTAAACTCTGAAGCAGTTTTGGTGATAAAAGTCATTATGTCAATATGTATTCAATATGTCAATTGTGAACTTTAAAAGGTCACAGAATGTCAAGTTGCAGTCAGCAAATGGACTTCATATATGACTTTCTAAATGTCTCTATACAAACCTTTGCTCAATCTGTGACCATTTTGGTGATACAAGTCATTGTAATTTCACTGTCGAGTTTGACCCTCAAAAGGTCACTGACAGTCAAGTTGAATGTCACCGAATGAAAGTTCATATGTGACTTCCTAGATGTCAGTAACACAAACCTAGGCTCCTGTGACCGTTTTAGTGATACAAGTCATTAAATTTTCACTAGGTCACATTTGACCTTTGAAGGTCAATACGAAGGTCACCAAATAAAAGTTCATATATGACTTCCTATATGTCTGTAATACAAACCTAGACTCCATCTGTGACCGTTTTGGCAATACAAGTCATTGTAATTGTATTATGTCAAGTTTGACCTTCAAATGTCATCAACAGTCAAGCTGAATGTCACCAAATGAAAGTTCATATGTGACTTCCCATGTCAATAACACAAAGCTAGGCTCCATCTGTAACCTTTTCAGTGACAGAAGTCATTGAATTTTCTCTAGGTCAAGTTAGACCTTCGAAGGTCAATATGAAGGATACCAAATGAAAGCTAGTTAAAGCAGCATTATCCTTCCATGCGTGCCATTGCATATTACATTACCCAAGATAAAATGCTATCCGTCTTCCCACCCTGCTGACGCTAGTTAGGGGAAATGTTTGTCATCATTTTTTACTTAATCGCTGTGATTCGGTTTTTGCCGTAGCTTCACAAGCTAGCTAGCTGACAGCGATTGCTCTTGTGCTTGCCGATTGTTCTTGAGCTAGCCAGGTGATGAGCTATCCATTTAAATCTCCAGAAATCTGATAGTACTGTTGGGACGTACAAAGTGCTGCCAAACATATCAAAGAAGTTCATATTTCAGCAGGTTAAGTTAGCAAGTGAGGAACATCGTTTTCAGCCAGTCAGTAATCAAAACTTCTCCCATTGCTACGTGGCTTGGGAATCGCGATTTAACTAGGAACAGCGGCAGCCTGACTGCTAGCCGTTTAGCGGACCGGTTCTGCATGATGCATACACTGCATGTTTCAGGAGTGGCGAACTTGCAACTCAGCAAGCACAAGAGCAATCGCTGTCAGCTAGCTTGCTTGTGAAGCTAGGGCAAAAACCGAATCACAGCGATTAAGTATAAAAATGATGACAAACATTTCCCCTAACTAGAGTCAGCAGGGTGGGAAGACAGATAGCGTTTTATGTGGAGTAATGTAATACGCTATAGCACGCATGGAAGGATAATGCTGCTTTAACTAGCTATGAAATAACATGTCTCAGGCTGAACTGACAGTTTGTTCTTCAGGGAAAAGAAGCTGCTGATCAATGGTGAAAGAGGTTGTGTGTGCGAGATGGCGTTGAAAGTGACAAATCAGGGCTGTAAGAGCTTCTCCAGTAGGCATCATAGCTAGCTGTACCTAAAGGCGCTACTCCACTAGACAGTTTTTACTGTTAGAAGTTGCTGTCGGAGAGGAAAATCTCTAGCGGATAACGAAACGACAGTTACATCCGAGTGCGCAAAAAAACTTTCGGAAGTTTGTCGCAGAAGTTATTGGTGTCAAGTGGAAGGACTATTGAAAGAATGTCATAATGACTCGCGACAGCGCTCTCAGAGAATAGAACCTACTTTCGGGAAGTGCAATAGTCTGTGAATGGTGTGGTGTATAAAAGGGCGTGTTGTGTAGATTTCTTCCTATGTGAAAAAATGGCAAGCACTAGTGGCCAAGAATGGACGAAATCGGAGACATTTCAGCTGATAAACAGCTACCAAAACCAACCCAGTTTATGGGATGATAGCTCATCAGAATATAAAGACAGGATGAAAAAAATGGCTGCTTGGGCTGATCTTGCAAAAGCATGTTCCAGGGACGTCGCTTGAGGTACAGCGGAAGATGCAGAATTTACAGAACCAGTTCAATAGCTTGGCGATCTATGTAAAATTAAAACCAAATCAGGACAGGGTAATGAGGTTTTCTCCTTTTTTATTATAATGAAGGTGGCAACAACTGCCGCGACCTGTTGTCTCCTCGCGGGCAACATGGTAAATGAGGTTGAGTAGAGCGAGTAGAGACCCTCGTATCACATGATTGATTGATGGTCATCAATCGATACTGTCAAACTGTAATGATCTCTCAAGTGGAACGTCATGAGAAATTTTATGTCGACAGTTGCTTCCAGAAACAGTTGACAGTCAATTGGAGCTTCTGTCAGAGACTTTTTAATCTGAGGTTGATAGACTTCTGATGTTTCTGTCGAGAGTTGGCTGACAGAAAGTTTCGACATAATCTGTCCAGTGGAGTAGCGCCTTAAGAGATTGCTTTTAGACTCACTAGCACGCTAGCCAACGTCTCTGAAATTTGCAAGCACACTTGGGTTGCAGTTGCACAACACTGCCGCGAAGCCTCGGATAAGTTCATGCATATTACAGATAGCTCAGTTAATAGAGTTGGGGCAAAAATCAAATCACATAGCTTTAATGTGATGATCATTTACAAATATTTTCCTTAGTTAATGTTAGCTAGCATACTAGCTGCCGAGATGGCTACATCCAAAGCGCAACGTATCCTAATGCGCGATGGCACACAATACATAGCAGCCTTGCCATCATGACATTATCAGTAAACCTCCGTGCGTACAAGTGCTACCCAGAAGCTGATTGGTTGGTATGCAAATGAGGAACATGGTTTCCGTTCACGCCCCTAATGAGTGACGTCCTAGCGGAAGACCCGCCTTGATGAGACGCTAACAGATTGAATTTTAATTTTCATTGTGTCCCAAAAAGAGCGTGGCGACATGTATTTGAAAATGCAATGGACTGGGAGGCGCTGTTTCCCTTACTGCATTTGAATATTGTCCCATGCATTGCAGGATAAGTCTTTTAAAATGAAATGTCAAATGTCCTCATCATTATTATATCATTATTATTTCCAAGTGATTAGAAAACCGCATTTTCATTATCATGTTGACCCTAAAAGAGCGTGATGACATGCATATGTAAATGCAATAGACTGGGAGAGCTGTTTATCTTATTGCATTTGAATATTGTCCACAGTAGAGCAAGTTAAATGTTGAATGCCGTTTTCAATATCATTTTCAAATAGTCAGAAAATAGCATTTGCATTTTCACGTTGACCCTAAAAGAGCATGTTGACATGTAAATGTAAATGCAATAGGCTGGGGGTGCTGTTTTGCTTATTGCATTTGAATATTGACCACTGTATTGCGGAGCATGACTTGGAAAATGAAATGTCAAACAGCTTTTCATTATCATTTGAATATAGTCATAGATTTCCCTTATGTGTATGTGAAAATGAAAGTGATAATTTGATTAATGCATTTTCAATTTAATATTGTCTCAAATAACTCATTCATACGTGGAAAATTATAATGCAATAGTGGGATTACATTTTCATTTGAATGCTGTCCACTAAGGGCTTCCATAGCAAATGAAATACAGCGTATGCTTCTAGTTGGCGGTCTATTCAAGTCAATGCGATGAATAATATGCTAGCTAGCATGCCAACGCTTCTTGCCATTGAATTAATTACTAAATTTAAGTTCCTATATCAACTGTTGCAATTTTAACTTATTACTCTGATGGGGAAAAGCGTTCCCATGTTAGCTGGCAAATTATTCATCGCATTGACTTGAACAGACCACCAATTAGAAACGGTAACCACCAAGACTGGTAACCTTACCGTGGCGTAGATATTAGCTGAAGTTCCCTGTGAATGTAATCTGTCCAATTGTGACACAAGAAAGCTGGATTACACTTGTATGAGAACAAACATGTATGACATGACTGTCGTAGACCAATTCTTGATCATTGTTGGGATAAAATATCATTCAATCATACGAGAGACTACTGGTAGCAACGCGTTTCTGTCAGGATGGCAGCTACTATCAAGTCATATTTTAGGGGTGGGCATATTCCAATCATCAATCTCAGCCATAAACATCGGTAACAAAGCTGCTTTCAGTAGAGGTTAGTGTTTCAATATTCATCTAGATAACTCGGCCGCCACAGGGACCGAGTCGTGCATCTCCACGATCCCCAAATTTAGGACAAAAATCCCCAAATTGGATGTCGAAAAAAATCGGTCTTGAGCATTGTCCAATCAATACTGGATGAGAAATTCCTGTAAAATCGGTCTTGAACAGAAAATTGTCCAATAAAATATATATCGCCTGTGTGAAATTTGGATAAAATTTTATCTAATAATTGTGGCTTCGGCAGAGCCCGAAATGAATGGGGAAAATCTCTGCAGCTGTGCGGCGGCAGTCTGGAATTAAATTATAGGCTATTCCCCACTAAAGGGTGTTTGGACTCCTACAATGAAATATTTTATCTAATTTGGCACGCTACTATACGGCAGTAAAAAGTTCCTTTAAAAAGCCGTTTGTTTGGAACATCATTTCTCCATCGGCGGTATTTCCATGCATTACCTGGGATTCCATTTATGAAGGACAATTCCATGACTTCGTCTGCAATTCTGCGATCATGAAAAATCGGTACATCTACATTTAAATACGTCACATGCCAAAGCTATCCCTCTATATACTGATAGGTTGTTGTGTCACTGGGCCCCCATGGGTTACTTTGAATTTGACCAATCAGCAGCTACAAAAGATGAATATCAAGTGATGGACAGAAAATTTGTCAAATTACAAAACAATGTTTTTTTTATTTAATTATTGGCTCATGATAGGCCCCTGATCCTCGCAGGCCCTGGGGCTTCCGCCCAGGTAAGCCCGTGCATTAAGGCGGCCCTGTCCGCGACTGATTTTAATGAAATATCGCATTTCACTCTCGGTAGTGTGGGTTGCTCGAAAAGTGGGACTCAGCAATTAAATATTTTGTTTCCGGAAATAAAATTATAAAGTGTGAGATTACTGACTATGGCGGGAGAACGTGATGTGCCACTTAAAGGCATGAGACTCAAGCCACACGCGTAAAGGTGCGTTTACTGGCGCTCGACTACGCAGCTACGACAAAAAATATTTGTCGCAAGGTGTGTTTATTGAGATGCGACTACAACTGCACACGACAACAAATTTCTGGTTTGGGCCTGGGGTCCTTGGGCATTTTCATCATGGCACCAGTCCATTCAACACTAGTACGTTGGCTGGCTGAGGACATTGTGACTGGAATTGCGGCATTGCTTGCAATGCAACTTAACGGCGTCCATATGATCAGATCGAGTGCAGTCGTAGATGAAGGAATTTTTGCGTACTAATTCGACCAGGCGTTCCACATCCTCAATGCTGAGAACTCCTTTTCGGGGAATTTTCTTGGGTAAAATTGCCCAGAAAGCACGTCTTGCTTAAAGTGAAAATAAATGCTGGGAATCCCGTTTTAGTCACGCAATAACGATCTGGAATGCCCCATCGTGCATTCAGATTTTGTCGTCGCGTAGTCACGTAGTCGTTGTTGCACGCTAGTAAATACCGTATAGGACAAACATATACAGCAATAAAAAAAATTGTCGTAGTCCCATAGTCGTAGCCGCATAGTTGAGCGCCAGTAAATGCGCCTTGAGAGTTGACAAGTATGCAATTTTGAATGACGCAGATTTAAATGCACCAAATTACGTGTCCACTTGAATGATTGTCGTCAACGGGGAGAATTCGCAACACCAGATAGTGTGGAGTGTTCTAGGAGTGAAAATATTGATAATTATGAAAATGATTGAGAACAAGTCAGGACTTTAACCATTTTAAAGGGGTGTCCTGTGCCCCGCCAAATTTTCAGTTCTCGCTACGCCACTGGTTTTATTTAATTTATGACCTCCGCGCGTTCAAGAGTTCCGGTGTCCGGGTGACGCAGCAAGCTACCCCGATTCCAGCAAACATGGTACGCCGCCGACAATGTACAAACCTGATCTTCACAAGCTCATTTAGTCGTTAAAACCATTTTACAAAAAATACCATGAACATATTTGAAAAGTCGGGGCAGTGTACTTTTATTGGGTAAAAGCTGAAAACAGGGTTTACTTTTCCTTTAAGCACTTGATGGAACAGGCCCCAGGTATGAAACAGCCCCAAAGGCCAAGTCCTACCTTGATGACGACACAACTGCAACCCACAATCTTCCGTGGCTTGCCCTCTCTATCAATCTTGCAGAGACCCACCCACTCTCCAAGCTTCTTGTTGTCATCAACCTACGGGGAAAAGGTACGAGGTCTTGCTTACGCGCTTCATTTCAAGGAATTCAACAGTAGCAGCCAAGGCCGTATCTCAGTAGTAAATGGGTAACGATGGCAGTTATCCTCATTGGCATTCAGTAGAGGGAGCCAAGTTATCATCACTGATACAGCACTGATTACTCATTTTCCAAAGAAATACAGTAAATTACTTACCATTAGAAGAGCTTTAACTTAAAATACACTCAAGACATTGTAAGCAAAAAACTAAAAAGTGACTGATATATTTAGAAATATAAGGCAGAATAAAGTGATATACAATGTACAGTATGGACACTATGGAGGGAGGCAATTAACTGAACCCCACAAGACAAGATGCACAAAGTACCCATGGGCTAAACAGAATCCACATAAAGGCTCAATTAACTTGAATGTTAGAAGTAAATACTTTTTTAATGTTCACTTTAACAAAATTAAAACCAAACTGATTTTAGATGATTACGAAGCTGTTAAGCGTTTCTTGGCAACTGAAAATCCATCCGAAATAAACACTGCAATGTAATCAATTTTAAGCCACATTCTGTTGGAGTCACCACCATGCTTTACAGTGGGAATGGTGTTGACTAATCTCCAAACAGCGCATATGGTTGAGACCATGAAGTTCTATTTTGGTCTCGTCACTCCAAAGGACAGTATTCCAGAAGCTGTGAGGTGTGTCAAGGCGTTGTCTGGAATATTTTAGGCAGGCTATTTTGTGGGATTGGCGCAATAATGGCTTTCTTACAGTTACTCAACCATGCAGCTGATTGTTGTTTAAGTAGTGGTTGCAGGTTTTTGCTATCGATTCATTGTTATGAGGGAACTCTAGGGGTTCATGGAGGAACTCAATTTTTATTTATTTTCTTTGCAAGTGTGTCTACGTAGACAATATTTAAAAATATCTCCCCATGTATGCATAAAACAATTTGACTTCATTATAAGGATATCTTAATGGAAAACGAACGGCATGGGGTTAGAAATGAAATATTTTGATTTGAATATTTTGTAAAGCATATCGAACGTTAAAATGAGAGAAATTATTTTCGCATTGCAAGCAATAGACAAATGCACCGAAGACTTGGCAAACACATTCAGGCCAACGCAAATTTAGAGCATTTTTTATTTGATAATTGAACAAGATTTCAAATAAAGTAATTAATGACTGTTTATTTTGGTTGCTTTTGAGCGTCTAAATAGCCTGAGGTGAAGGTGGAAAACATTTTAAGCGTATCGAACGTGATGAGAAGAAATTATTGCATTAGCACGCAGCGCGACCAAATGTAAACTAGAAATAATCTTGCAAACACATTCAGGTAAATTACGTGCTGAACAAAGCAAAGTTAAGTTCTGCAAAACCATCATCCTCTACCCAACAATTGCTCTCACCCCCTTCCCATTTGCTTTGCTCAATTTGCAATCAAACAGTTGATTTGCTCAATTAACGATTTAAATTGGTAGACATTCAAATAAATCAGACTGTGTTTTATTACATTTTGAAAATTAAATGACCATGAAACATGACAGATTTGCCCGAATCTGTTTGCTAGATTATTTCTAGTTTTTCATTCTGCTGCGCTGCGTGCAAATGCGTGAACAATTTACATGTGACGTTCCATACGCTTAAACAAAATGTTTTCCACCTTCACTGTTGGCTATTAAACGCTCAAAAGTAACCAAAATCAAGAGCTATGAATTATTTTATTTTAAATTAACCTTGTTCAATTATCAAATAAAATATGCAACAAATTTGCGGCACAGATTCGCCTGAACTTGTTTGCCAAGTATTCGCTGTATCTGTCTATTGCGTGCAATGCAAAATAATTTCTCACTTTCACGCTCGAGATGCTTCACAAAATGTTTTCCACTTTGTGAACGTTTTGAAACGCTTAAAAATAGGACCAAGGGTCCTGTAGCTTACTGGCAAGCAGTCTTACAGCGATGATACAAGTTATGAAAATTTCATATGAAGTTTGACATTTGAATCAATGAAGATCAATGTCAAGATCACTAAATAAAAGTTCACATAAATTTATAAGACCTTCTGTAATACAATCCTAAGCTCTGAAGCAGTTTTGGTGATACAAGTCATTAAAGTATGTCAATATGTATTCAATATGTCAATTGTGAACTTTAAAGGTCACAGAATGTCAAGTTGTGGTCAGCAAATGGACTTCATATATGACTTCCTAAATGTCTCTACACAAGCCTTGGCTCAATCTGTGACCATTTTGGTGATACAAGTCATTGTAATTTCACTGTAGAGTTTGACCCTCAAAGGTCACTGACAGTCAAGTTCAATGTCACCAAATGAAAGCTCATATGTGACTTCCAGGATGTCAGTAACACAAACTTAGGCTCCATCTGTGACCGTTTTAGTGATGCAAGTCATTGAATTTTCACTAGGTCACATTTGACCTTTGAAGGTCAATACGAAGGTCACCAAATGAAAGTTCATATATGACTCCCTATATGTCTGTAATACAAACCTAGACTCCATCTGTCACCGTTTTGGCGAGGCAAGTCATTGTAATTGTATTATGACAAGTTGGACCTGCAAATGTCATCAAACCTAGGCTCCATCTTTCACCAAATGAAAGTTCATGCATGACTTCCTATACTTCTCCAATACAAACCTACACTCAACCTATAACGATTTTCCTGATAAAAGTCACTGAAATTTCACCGTATAGTTTGGCCGTTCAAGGTCACTGAAGGTCAAATTCAAGGCCACCAAATGAAAGCTCATACATGACTTCCTATATGGCCACAATACAAACCAAAACTATCTGTAACCATTTTGCTGATATAAGTCATTGAAATTTCACTGTGAAGTTTGGGCATTCAAGGTCACTGAAGGTCAAGTTCAATGTCACCAAATGAAACTTCATACATGACTTCCTATATGCCCGCAATACAAACCTAAGCTCTATCTGCAATAGTTTTGGCGATAGAAGTCATTGAAATTTCACTATGTGCAGTTTGACCTTCGAAGGTTGCCGAAGGTCAAGTTCAAGGCCACCAAATGAAAGTTCATACATGACTTCCCAATGCACATATGTTCCCAATCTTCAACATTTTCAAGCCTAGAAGCCTTTGAAAATTGTAACATTTTGCTTGACCTCAAGTTTGACCTCTCAAGGTCATCTGAGGTCAACTTTAAACACAGCCAAAATATAGGTCATATGACTTCCTATATGTCAGTAATGCAAACTTAATCTATCTGCAACCATTTAGCTTCCACAGGCAATTTGGCCCATTCTCCGTAAGACCCAATGTTAAAGTACAGCGCCCCCACTAGACCCACTTCCATCTATTCAATCAAAATGGCACTCGCGCTGTACATAAAGTGTATCTAGGTGAGTTGATTGCCAGATTTAGAAAAAAAGTTGTTTCTGAGAAATAATTTTTTGAAATTTCAAGTCATATCTTTTAACATTGTTAAAATATTTACTGACCTCGAGTTTGACCTTTCAAAGTCATCTGAGGTAAACTATAACATAGCCAATGTATAGGTCATATATGACTTCCTATATGTCGATAATACAAACTTAATCTCTATCTGCAACCATTTGGCCTCCACAGGCCATCTTGCGTATTCATAAAGTACAGCGCACCCAATAGACCCACTTCCGTTGATTCAATCAAAATGGCGCTCGCACTGTACATTGATGTGCCAAGGTAATCTGATTGCCTGATTTAGAAAAAAATTTATCACGCAGTTTTTGAGAAAAATTTTTTTTAAATTTCTCAATCCTATCTTTTACATTGGAGGCAAAATTTCAAGGGCCCATAAAACGGACAAAAATGATTCAATCAAAAATCCGAGAAAAAAATGTCTGGAGATATGGTCTAGTAGTATGTTATTGCAAATTTACACAAAAATTCATCAGGCCAAAAAAAAAGATAAAAAATGTTCCGGACGACGGACGCCACACCACGACAATAGCTTATCGGCCCATAATGCTTTTTTGTTACAAAGTTTTCTTAATTGTGAATAAATTTATTATATTGAAAGGAAACTGTGCCTGTTTAGATTGAAAACAGGCAGTAGGCTATACATCATATAAAATATTGAACACAGTCTTTGTCTTTAAGATCCGTTCTGAAAATTGTTTTCCCTCCGCAAGGAATCGATTCATCCTTGAGGAATGCATGCGATCAATCGATCTGGGAAAACATAACTTGTGCCCATCCCTTGTGAGGATAAACTTCAACAGACCTTTATCCAGAAACTGCTTCAAGTCCACTATTCAATCCTGTTAATAGTAGACACAACATCCATAGCCACAGAGACAACACCCCCACAACACCCCTCCCACACCCCAAAAAAAAATACTTAAGATTTTGCACCTTGATGAGGTTGATCTGATGCTCAGCACAGAGAGCCTCCACAAGCCTTACATACGTGGGCTCGTCGCAGTTGGCCGCCAGGACACAGAGGTGGGCCTGACGTCTGAGAAGTAAAGCAATTCAGTTAGCCAGTGCATGAACAACATGGCCATTTCAAATATTAACATGCAAACAGATTCCAGCCAACTATAGAATCTCAATGCGACTGCTATAAAATGGCAATGTTACAACACTGACATGACATTCCAGTAACAGTTCATTGTGTGATAGCTGAGTAGCAACCTAAAGGCACATTATGTAAAGCAAGGATTCATTCAAATAAAGGCCAACAGCGGATGCCAAGGCCCACCACAAATTTCAGGCCTCGAAAAATCTTGCCAAAGCACTGAGCTACTTCCCCGACTCATGGTGGCAGCCCGTGATTATGTGTTAGCCTTGGGGCTGGGCGATAAATTCATTGATATCATTTTAAGTGCGATAAAAGTAAAGTGGCTCCATGGGGTGGACAAACTTGCTCCTCATTTTCCACGAATCATATCTAATGTAGTCTTGAACAAACGGCTGCCAAAAATCAAGAGGCCATACGAAATGCTTTCAAAAAATAATCTCACCAATTTCAGCATTTATCAGCAGGGCCATTCTTTGAGAAGTGAACCAAAATGTCACACACATGACCAGATGTCATCAAATAAAGAAATACTTTGAAAATTAATGAAAGGTATCAAATTTATTCCTTGCTATTCTCCATACCCCAAAACTATGAAAATTCTAGATTTTTCAACTTCAGAGTTTTTGAAGTCAAATAGAGTTATGAAAAACCTGCGTGTGAAGTCACACGGTGACCAGTCGTATTTGACCTCTGACCTTAAGTAGTTAAAGTTAATGTAACAAATAACATTTTTACTTGATAGACTTGGATAAGTAGTACTCTTATACAAGGTCCACAATCATGAACCTCCAATGCTGTTGTAATTGGAGGAGATTTTTTCTACTATTTGTTACATTTTTGGTCTGCGTGACTGAGAAAACAAGTTGAACAGAGCAACATTAAGGTCTGCAGAATCATCAGTGACAAAACTTTGCTCAATCTGCGATCAAACAGTTGATCGCAGATTGAGCAAAGTAAACTGGAATGGCTTGAGAGCAATTGTTGATTTGGTAATTGCTCAATTGCCAATTTTAATTTGTAGACAGGCCAATGTATTTAAAATTTTTGCTTGTCACATTGTGAAACTTAAATGACCAAAAAATGTGACAGATGTGCCTGAATGTGTTTGCAAGATTATTTCTAGTTTTACATTTGGCAGCTTCGTGCAAATGCGATAATTTATGTCACGTTGGATACACTTAAAATGTTTTCCACCTACACTGTGGGCTATTTAGAGGCATAAAAAGTAAAACTCAAGAGCTATGAATTACTTTAATAGTTTTCAATGATCATATAAACAATGCTACAAATTTGCGGCACAGATTTGCCTGAACGTGTTTGCCAAGGTTTTGGTGCATTTGACCATTTCATGCAATGCGAAAATAATTTCTCTCACATTCACATTCAATATGCTTCACAAAATGTATTCCACTTAGCGTATGTTTAGGTGCTCAAAAACCAGGGCCATCTTAAATTTATTTTCAATTAATCTTCAGTAATACCCAAAATTCTGCGATGAGAGGTTTAATTCAGGACTTTTTTTTCTTTTTTTTTTAACCGATTATTCGATAGACTACAAAGAGGTTTAGCATGGTGGCGAAAAATAAAAATCATTTAAAATTATAGCCGACTCCGGTCAAGAAAAAAGACACCCCTTGTTACTCGGAAATATGAAGCAAAATCTTGAAATCGATGGCGGCTTGAAAACGACAGGAATTGCACTGAAAGTGAATATTTGAAGTCTATGGCTGCATCCAAATAGTCTTTTGCCTAGGAAAGTTCTGAAAAAAAATTATGTGGCAGCCATGATAAGTGAATTCAAATTATTTAATTGGTAAGGAAATGTCTCAGTACTTCCCAATTTACCTCTTTTAGCATAAGGTACTCAAAATCATCCTTTACGAAAAAGAAAGGAGATACCGTTACCTATAATTCAGCGCAGCAGCAATATTTAAAGCAGCTACCACTCATCCGGCCAATCGCGTAAAGAAACGTATATGATGGACAGGAGACTCATGATCACATCGTCTAGTGCAGTGTTTCCCAAACCTCTCCTGGCGTACCCCCTGTCCTGCATGCTATAGATCTCTCCCTGCTCCAGCACAGGTGATTCTATTGATCAGGTAATAATTAACCCCAGAAGCTGCTTGATAATAAGCAAATCATTTGAATCATCTGAGCTGGAGAAGGGAGAGTTCTAAAGCATGCACAACAAGGGGTATGCCAGGAGAGGTTTGGGAAAAACTGGTCTAGTCTAAGTGCATTCGGATTCTCCAATTAGCGTGGTTGTCGCGTCTTCCACAAAGGTTGAAGAAAAGTGGTTAGGAATAAGTGGGTAGGACTTGATTTTTTGACCATTCGGACGCAGCCCATGTGTAAAATGAATGGGAACTTCTACTTCCGACTCAGCGTGACGTCATCGCTTCACCACTCTGTTGAACATCCACGGTTGGTGGGCGCAGTTTGGCATTTTTGGCGGTTTGAGCAAGAGGAATGCCAGTTAGTTCCATTATATTCGAGAAGGCAACACCGCAAAGCTCGACAATACACCAATACAATCTAAATGGATGAATAGCATTACGTGTTACACGAAACATACATGGTGAACGATCGCGTTAAAATCGATCAAGTCGCATTCAGAACATAAGAAGCTAATACGAACGACTAGATACTCACTTATCCAGCGCCTTCGCCGCTTCGCGTATGCCTCGGGCCAAACCATCGTGGATGAGTGCGGTCTTCAGCACTTCCGGAAGAGCGGTGTTAACATCCATTACACCTCCGGCAGCAATGCTTTAAAACAAGGCCAATGATAAAGTTCAAATGTGCACAAGGAACTACACACTTGTTCAGACCTGCATTCAACGTGCGTGGCCGCTGGCAAGTCAGAGAAACAATCTCACTCAAAGTTGGGAGTGAAGGGGTATCCGACTAAAGAATGAACTCATCATTCACTGCCGTAGCCTCAAAACACATCTAAACTTTGGATAATACAGTTGGCTAGCTAGATATACATGAAGATGAGAATAACGTGAGCCGACTGAATGAAGACAAGGACTGTACCAATAATGTAGCATCTGAGCTGTCAGATGAACGGCTACCGTTAGCAACCGTGCAATGTGCCTTAATATCATACTTACCCTTCCTCGGCCATTGTAGATTATCGATGGATG
This sequence comes from Gymnothorax javanicus, assembly GCA_029692085.1. Lineage (NCBI taxonomy): Eukaryota > Metazoa > Chordata > Actinopteri > Anguilliformes > Muraenidae > Gymnothorax > Gymnothorax javanicus. The sequence goes on from CM056198.1 coordinate 91,369,345, forward strand.
ACGGAAGGAAAAATCTGAAATACGAACATGGCAAAAGGTTTAACTTTCATACATACTGAAGGATACACTTTGTACAGTTTATCAGATAGGATGACGGAGAATTTTAACGGATTTTTTCCAAAGACCAAGTAACCACACCAACCGTAACTCCTCCGAACAGCGAAAAAGAGGACGCACATAGTGACGTCACAGCTTTATAGCCGAAAGGCCCCCGGTTGAAGTTGTCCATCTGTCCAAATTAATGCCTGTACGATATTTTTTGCTCTGTGTACCTTTTCCTCAATCATGGCCGTATTTACATTGTTATTCATAAACTAATTCAGACAGTAAGAAAAAATTGTTTTACCCACTGTTCGCTTGAACACAGCAATGCTACATTCCAGTGAAGGTCGCCTATGCTGCTGCAGCCATGGATGTGTATATATATATATATATATATATATATATATATATATATATTTTTTTTAACTATAGACTGGCCAATTCAAATTTCAAATAAAAATAAATAAATAATCAACAAACATAACCAAAAAAGCCATATCAATCAGTAAAGTGGACATACATTTTTGGATAATTAAAGCTTGCTTTATTTTGATAGGCTATAGAGACTTTTGGTAAATTATCAGTTCATGAAAGAAAATTGTGAAAAAAAGGTTTGTTTTTCATAATTCTGCATCTGAGGATAAAGAATTTTGCCCAGATTAAAAACGTTATGGTATAAAATTTCCATATTTTATCATTCAACAGGGAAATTCCAAATTTGATGGCATCATACTTAAATGTTGGGGCTTGAAATCTTTCTCATTAATCCAGCTTTGAAAAGCTTGCCAAGATAAATTTAAATACATACATGTGAAATATAAATGTTCTTGGGTTTCAATGTTTGAGTCACAAAATATACAAACTTTTTAGTCAATATTAAAATGTGATTCAAGAATTTATAGCACTGATAAAAATCATTTATTACCTTGCAGTGAGTTTTATGAGCTTTCGGTGGAATGGGAAGGGAGAGGTATCCAGGTCTGAGTCAAGTTTATAATTCCAGCAGGAAAATCTTTCAACAGAGTTTTCCTTTTTAGAGATAATGTAAAGAGTTTGGAGGTGAGAGTGTCTCTTATAAATTTACATTTTTTCTCTTCAAAGTTGAATTCATTTACAACCCCAATTCCGAAATAGTTGGGATGAAGTGTAAATTGTGAATAAAATCAAAATGCAATTACTTTCTGATCACATGAGCCAGTATGTTATTTACAATAGAACATACATAACATTTCAAATGTTGAAACTGAGACATTTTACATTTTTATCCACAAAATCAGCTGATTTCAAATTTTCTGGCTGCAACAGGTCTCAAGAAAAGTTGAGACACAGGCAAAAAAAAAAAAGGGCTGAAAAAGCAATAAATATATAAGAGAATCAGCTGAAAGAACATTTAGCAAGTAATTAAGTTAACTGGCATCAGGCGTGTAACATGATGGGCTATAAAAGGGATGTCTTAGGGAGGCTGAGTCTCTCAGAAGTAAAGATGGCCAGAGGCTCTCCAACCTGTAAAGGCTTGCTTAAAAAAATTGTGGAATACTTCAAAAACAATCTTCCTCAACATCAAATTGCAAAAGCTTTGAAGGTCTCATCATCGACAGTGCATAACATCATCAAAATATTCAGAGAAACTGGAAAAATCTCTGAGCGTAAGGGACAAGGCCAAAGACCTTTATTGGATGCCCGTGATCTTCGGGCCCTCAGACACCACTGCATCACTCACCAGCATGATTCTGTCATTGGCATTAATAAATGGGCCCAGGAATACTTTAAGAAACCACTGTCTGTAAACACAGTCTGCCGTGCCATCCACAGATGCCACCTAAAACTATCATGCAAAAAGGAATCCATTATTGAGCATGATCCAGAAGCGCTGCCATGTTCTGTTGGCCAAGGCTCATTTAAAATGGACTGTAGCAAAGTGGCAAAGTGTCCTGTGGTCAGACGAGTCCATATTTGACATTCTTGTTGGAAATCATGGGCGTTGTGTCCTCCGGGCTAAAGAGGAGAAAGATCACCCCTCCTGTTATCAGCGTTCAGTTCAAAAGCCAGCATCTCTGATGGTATGGGGATGCATAAGTGCATATGGTGTGGGACACTTGCATGTTTTAAAAAGCACCATGAATGCAGAAAGGTATTTAAAGGTTTTAGAGCAACATATGCTCCCCTCCAGATGACATCTATTCCAGGGAAGGCCTTATGTATTTCAGCAGGACAATGCAAAACCACATACTGCAGCTATTACAACAGCATGGCTTTGCAGTAGAAGAGTCTGTGTGCTGAACTGGCCTGCCTGCAGTCCTGATCTTTCACCGATTGAGAACATTTGGCGCATAATTAAACGAAAAGTCCATCAAAGGAGACCCAAAACACTCTAGCAGCTGGAAGCTGGGGATGCTACACCATGGTAAACAGGCCCCTGCCCCAACCTTTTTGAGACCTGAAGCAGCCATCAAATTTGAAATGAGCTCACTTTGTGGATAAAATTGTAAAATTTCTCAGTTTCAACATTTGCTATGTTATCTCTGTTCTATTGTGAATAAAATACTGGCTGATGTGATTTGAAAGTCATTGCGTTTTGATTTTATTCACAATTTACACTTTGTCCCAACTATTTCAGAATTGGGGTTGTACAGTGGTTGTATCTGTTCTTGGTTCCATGGAAATTGTGTTTGAAGTTGGGCAAATTTGAGATTTTTTTTCCACTTTTTGGACCCTTATTACTCTCCAAATACTGGTGATACTGAAGAAGCAACAAAAACTTTTTATTTCAGATAGATTGTTGACACTTTTACCAAAAAATTAAGGCAGAACATAATGGTTTATCAGATTAACCCTTTCAAAGTTGCTTACAACAGAAAAAGTCACAAGTTCAAGGGGTTTGTCCATCCCCGGGGAAAAGTTGCTTCATTATGAATTTGCACCTGTTGCATGTCAGGTGACCTGAATTATACTGGAAAACGCCATCGGTGCAGTATATAGGCTTTTTCACCACAAAATAAGGACACAAAAAGTGAAAAATCTCAAATTTGCCCAACTTCAAACAGTTTCCATGGAAACAAGAACTGATACAACCATTGTAAATGATGGTGGAGCGAGAGGAAGCCTCTTATTACAAATCCATCCAAACTCCAGACCTGTATCAGTAATAGGACCAGAGATATAAGGGTTTTCCTACAGCATGTTTTGAAAAGCGCCCCCTACAGGCAATTTCTTCAGAGGTCCATAAAACCAATACCAGAGGGTAGTTTGCAAACGCCAGCCGTTATATAGGCAAATCATCATCCTGAAATAGGCAAATATATAACTTTCTCCCACATTTACCACAAAATATAGGTCTTAGACTGTTACATATCTCAAATTGAGGAGGTTTGGAGTTGGCCTGGGGTCTTACCGGGCCCCCCAAAAAGGGACTTTTTCTGCTGCATCTGACTTTGAAAGGGTTTTATCTGAAAAACTAATGATATAATAAGAGGTTTTTTACATTTAATAAAGAGATTCTGCATGAAATCAAAGATTTATGTCATTAGTTCTTCTATATATTGTTCCATGATTGAATTACAAGGGTCTCAAAAGTGAAAAAAATTTGGCCATGCTCAAATTTTTGGCAACTTTGAGGGCCCACTGCACGGCAACCAAAGACTTTTTCAAAAATTTCCCTTTTCAGTTCTCAAGACATGGGCCTTGTCCTTCATCATGCTTATTTACAGGCATGAATCTATTGCAGTTTTCATGTAACAGGGATCTTTTTGAGGGGAATTTTACACAATCTCTGTACAGTGCCATCTAGTGGCCGTTTTTCAAATGCCATAAAACCCATACCGACGGTCCGATTTCCGAAAAATTTGGCAGAGTTGTTATTTGGGCCAAAATGAACAAATGAGCAAAGCTACAAGAAAATCTAAGACCATGATGGCCAAGGTGTGTTCTCACTTGGCATGGAATGACCCGAATGCTATTTGATCGAAAAAATATCAACACCACCTACACCCCTAAGATTTTCTGCGCAGATGGCTCAGAGTTGGAGTTTGTTAGCGCCTTTAAATACCTTGGCCTTTGGTTGGATTCATATTTGTCATTTAACACACACATCGATAACCTTCAGGCAAAAGTCAAGACTAGACTTGGCTTTCCGTTTAATAAGGCCTTGTTTACACACCCTGCCAAACATGCCCTCGTGAAAATGACTATCCTTCCTATGTTTGATTATGGGGACACAATCTATAAGATGGCATCTAAAGGCACCCTAAGTAAGCTCAACTCTTTGTTTCATTCGGCAATTCACTTTGCCACCGGTGCACCTTTCACCACCCATCACTGTGTTCGTTCTCTATAAACTAGTGGCTTGGCCCTCCCTTCACACCAGGCGCCGGTTACACTGGCTGCAATTGGTCTATAAAACCATCCTTGGAATGGCGCCGCACTGCCTTTCAAATCTCTTGCACATTACTGGCAGTACCACTAAAGATCCACTGATTTCATTATGTTATCCATCCCTAAGGTCCATACTGCCCTTGGCTGTAATTCATTTAGTTTCGCTGCCGCACATGATTGGAATAAAGTGCAAGACACGCTTAAACTTACAGCCTTTACATCATTTAATATGTTCAAGCAAAATCTGCAAAAGATCATTGTTGACAGCTGTACCTGCTGATCACCCCACCCCTCTCCGTTCGCCTTTAAAACTCCATGAATAATATCCTGTATCTCGCTTTTTATGTACTTTTGCCTTTTTGCCTGTTCCATCTCCTATGCTGTTTGTAGCCATCTTTGCTTCGTGTTTTATTGTGTGTTGACTATGTTAATTTTATGTGCTTTTTTTATGTGTTTATGGGCGTTTCTACAGAAAAGGGCACGATTACGTAAAGACATGTCCACCAAAACTTTTCTCTGGGATTCCACTTTTTTTAAATTCTTCAAATAGGCCTTCCAAAATACTAGTCAATATTAAAATGGCAAAGCTGGGTTATGGCTGGTTTCAGTTTTTTCAACAAACTTTAAGATGGTCAGGTGTCTTTACCGTAATCAACAATTACAGTAAAGACGAAGTGACATACCTCTTTACCGTAATCAGTGTTTTTGGCAAATTGCACTGAAGAAAGGAGTATCATACTTCCTGCATGAATCTTTTGGTCATTCAAACATGTCAAAGGCATTGAAAGGTTCATTGTTAACTCTAGTGTGAGTGTGAGAAGGCATGTCTCCATCTTTGCTGTACGAACATGCACTAGCTGTGAAGGGTGAGACATTTTTGCAGACTGTGTTATTTTGGGGGAAGGGCCCAAATGCCAAGTTAACTATATTCCAACATGCCCTTGCATAATTTTTCTATACTGTAAAGTACCAGTAATTCATATGTTCCAAAATGGTCCGTTTTGCCAGAGCCTCGAATATCTCACCCTTCACAATCAATGCATGCGTCAAGACAGTGAATATACAAGTGAGTCAATATTCTGCATAAAAAGTTTATTTTGAATAAATGCAAGCTCGAAACATAAAAAATTTTTAACATGGAAAACACTGGATACCTTGGCAGAGCAGTTGATTATTACATAGGCCTAATAAATTCTTACTTTAGTACTTTTCATGTCAGAGAGTCAGGGTACAGTACCTTTAAACAATGGAGACAAATTTATTAAATTTCATTCATTAAAAATTCTCAACAACTGTACTCTGCAACTGTACTCGGGAACTGTTATATATGACTAGTGGGCCACCTGACCAGCGGTGGGAGGGGGGACAATCGTGCCTAGTGTGAAAGCGTCCTTAAAGAGTCGCAAGTATGCATAACCACCGACAATGGTGCAAATGTTGTGCTAGCAGTGGAACTGAACAACTGGACAAGACTTCAATGCTTCGGTCACAGACTCCACCATTGGTAGGTTAAAACAATTTTTTTTTTTAGTCTTAGTTCAACATTATATTTTAGTGCCTTACGTTTGCCATACAAATATGTTGGATTTCAAATTTAATACTAAGCAGTGGCATAGCCAGAACTTAAAAATCCCTTTACAACCATTATTAGTCCTGACTTGTTCTCAATTGTTTTTCTTAATTAACGATACATTCAAACAACATGCTATATGAACTAGAGGCGCAATGTTACGATTTAAATATGGAAGTCTGGCTGTTACCTTAGGACAGGCGTCCTTGACAGCAAAGTGTATGTGTCTATCCACGATTTTTTCTGGAAATGTGTCGCTGTCAAATGCAGTCACGAGAGAGGGATAGTGGACGACATAACTTTTAAGAAGTAAGTTATATTTAGCTTGAACAACGGAGATTAGTGGCTTTAAATCATCAAACTGATACGATGTAAAGCCAGTCTTGTACTTGGGTAGTAAGCTGGTTGGTCCACGGGCACTCTTATTTTGATAAGGCATGCACATAGGCCTATAAACTATATCTGTGAAGTGGAAAGGGGTGCTCCCAATTTTTTTCCTTTATTTCTTTGTGTAAAATAAATCTTTTTCTTTAATTTTATTAATTTAAAATATTTCCATCTTTACTTTATGTGAGAAAGCTCAGGAAAAAGTGGTGTCTGGTATCTTGTGCACGACAGAGTAATGTTTCATTTTGAAATTTGCTTTACATTGTTATGGAGAAAGTTACTTGAAAGGTTTTGAATTTTTTAAAATGAGTTTTGCACAATAAATGTTCTTAAAATGGCATTCTATACTATTTTGAAGTGAGTTTATAGTTAAGAATGCAGCTTTCTGCTGCAATGCATCTGCTGTGGGAGTACTGTATGTTCAGAAACAGTTATATTGAAATATATATACACCGAAGAAAATATTGCAATATATATTGTTACGTCTGTGCTTCAAAATATACCGCAATATAAATTTTAGGCCATACCGCCCAGCCCTAGTTCCACGCGAAGGTAGGAAATTTGAGCGTATCCGCAATTACAGTGTCACACAGGAAGGTAGGAAATTTTCACACAAGCACAAAACTATTTCACAAGCTCAAAACTTTTTTGCACATGCACAAAACTTTTGGCCCTAATTTGATTCCATAACCCCTCCCAGGTCTGGATTTTAAAAGGGCACCAGATTTTAAGGCCAGATGAAGTAGGCCTAGTCAAGTGGGTGACAGTGCACTAGGCCTGGTGTGATGAAAGAATTAAAAGGGCAAAAAGGCCAGGTAGGCAGGCCTCAGGCATCAAAATTTGATTTTAATATGATCTTGTCTTTACAGTAATTTTGATGTCTTTACCGTAATTCCAAAAGATAACGGTAAAGACGCCGGTAAAGACATATAATGCAGCCCCATGGAAATTTGTAACCAATGTGAGGGCTGTAGTTTCCCTAATTTCCTACCTCTCTGAAAATGTTTCTAATCAAGCATAATCACATAAAGGAGCACTAGCTACAAAAACAAATTTTCATGATTACAGCAAAGACATTCAATTTGTGCGACAAGTAAAAATTCGGATACTACCTGAGCCTTGGCACTCAGCCACCACACCCAAAAGGTTTCAAAATGGCCTCCTTTTGTGTTGTTGTTGGTGTTTTTGTTGTTGTGTTTGTTTTAGGGCAGGAGTGACATCTGGTGGACAACTAAAATAGCTGACTGATTACGGTAAAGACAGGGAAAACCAAACTTAACGGACACCTGCTTTTGGTCGGGGGAAAGGGTTAATCCCTTTTTTCCTGAACCAATAGCTATTCTAATGTAACTTGAAATACTAAAGAAGATTTGTTCCTGGTGGCAAGTCTGAGTCATCAGTGAAAAGGGTTTAATTTTCAACTTAATTTTCTGTTGGCTCAATTTTGAATGATTACGGTATGGACATTTGCCTCATAATCTGACCTTGGATGTCAAGCTCATTGAAATGAGTGTCCCCTTTAAAGTTGCCCCTAATTGCAAATATCATGCCCAATATTTCTAGCCCCCAAATGAATAGGAAGGCTAAGTTCCATTGTGAAAAAAATGGGTGGACCGTCTTTACCGTAATCGTGCCCTTTTCTGTAGAAACACCCCTATGTGCTCTTGCTGAGGCCTCTTGGCCAGGTCATCTTTGTAAATGAGAACCGGTTCTCAATGATTCACCTAGTTAAATAAAGGTAAAGTTGAAGCGACCACACCATATTTTTCCAAAGCATTCTATATTTCTCGTGGTAGCTTGTGGATTTTGGAAAAAGAATAAAACCCTGTCTTCAGTCAGGGCATTATAATCTAACAAATCAAGAACTAGCATAATATTCTTGCGTATAAACCTGTTTTTAATAAACCCTGACTGAGTTTCACCAATGATCTGTTCTATGCCTGCTTTCAACCAATTGCTCATAACGTGAAAATAATTTATAATCCACATACAAAAAAGTTACTGGTCCGAGGTTATCAATGTATCTGTAATGTTTGCGCTTTGTGCACATTTCAGATGCACAGAGGACAGGAAGTTGAGGACTGGACGCAGGTGCAAGGATGGTTGTATTTATTAAGTCAACTGCACTACTTGGTTGTATTTATTATGCCTACTGCATAACAGGAGGCACAAACATTGCAATAAAAAACAAAAAGGAAACAAGGTTCCTTAATAAACCATAGAGATATATAATAGAACCAGAGAGAACAAGGAAGTACCTTTGCTTCAGCCATTTAGCATGTTAACTTCCTGCTTCCATGTTTCCCACTGGAGACCATTTTATGGCCAACGACACGGCGGCTCCATAGACACCAATTGAAAAGTGCGCTTTTTTTCTTGCCAAATAAAGCAAAAATAGAAAATGTATTCGGTAATCCTTCATTATTTTGCTCTTTGTCTGACGCAACTGTTCGATGTTTTCAAGAGGGCCTGTAAAATAAGAACTGATACTTAGAGCTTGATAACAGCTTGTGCACTAGATTGGTTGTCCCGCTGTTGCTCTGACTCCAGCAATTCAACGAAAAGAGTGAAAAGTGCATGCGCGTTCCGGATTAACAGCGTTGCTTGTCATTTCCCCTCAAAAACATTCGCCAATCCGCACAGCCGACACACTTTCTTGGCCATTTGTGCTGTGTAATCAGATTGGCAATCTTATGAAATGGTGCCGGAAATAAGCATCCATGGAACACCATTTTTATAGATGGCGTCGGTCAATTCCGTACTTCCTGGGCTGAGGTAGCTAGCCAAGCATCTCCCATTGAAAGTAATAGGGGTGGTACTTCCTCGCTCTCTCCAGTTCTATTATATTACCTCCATGTAATAAACACTATTAATAATACAGACTCTGGGCTTTAGCTGCAGTAGCAATGTATTACGAATAGGAAAACAAGAAGAAGTGAGGTTCCTTTAAATAAAGTGCTGGTTTAAAACAATAAACAGCACTAAGTTAGATTTAGAGAATAATACACATGAAACGCAGGGACTACTGTACGTCGATACAAGACTTGGAATACAGCACAGGCATGTAGTTACAAGACTTTGCAATGACTAAGTGTGAAGCTTGGTCTTAAATAGAACATTGCTATTGCACAGTGAAAATGAACAACAGGTGCAGGTGATATTTGAATAATAGGCGAAGTGCAGTCCGGGTCTCAGGGAGCTGGACAGCTGGAGGCATGGGGCCTGATGGGGACCTTTGATTTAAAAAGAAACCTTTGATTGGTGCAAGACAAGTATGGCCAATCATTTTTTTTTGCACGGGCAAAAAAGATTTTGCATGTGCTAAAGGTCTTAGTAAATCAGGCCTATGGTCTTACAGTATCTTTCATCTTTGCCAGGTTTAGGTATTAACTGATTGGTCAAAGTAATATTACAAGTGTTCCACCCTTGGCTTTTTAATCATATAGGCAATACAATCTCTATTTTGACATCTTCCATAGACATATTCAGTGGGACACCTGAAATAAGATTTTGCCATTGTTCCAGGGATATGCACTTTAATCTTTTCCCCTTTTAAAGGACATTGAAACTTTATTTTCTTGCTGTTGTTTACTGCTTGCATGTATTAGCCTATGTTGTTCAGAAACCAGTAATCAACTCCTCAATTCTTTGCCAGGATGATAATTAAGATTATTACTTTAAATTCTATCATTTCATCCGTATTCTGCCTTTCATTTTGAATGGTTCTTGATCTTTTAGTACTGTTACCAAATGCTTTGCAATCATTCGACCAACCTCTCGCTCTTTCTTGTCTTTCTATCTCTTCTTGTGTTCCGTTTAGGCCTTTTCTACTTTTACTATTTTTCCAATTTCCACCATTAGAACTAGATGACATGAAGTTACTTTTATGCTCATCTGCCAGAAAAGACGTAATCCGAACAAACCTCAATTTTGAACACCATCTTCCAGCTGTTTTGGCTTCCTGGGACCGACGCCGATCGCTAACCCTTCCAGTCCGACCACTTCCCGCCGGTTCAATTTAACCACAACTTTCCATGTTATTCATTAAATTCATACTGAGTGAGAATAGATAATGCCCAGAGACCGAGCGACGCGACAACAGGTGCTGCTTACTAAAATGGCGGATATTCAGCTCCATTCCGTACTACACCATCTTGCAAGTATTATCGGTTGAGTAAGCCATCTGGCGCCGCTTAGCGGCGCTCTGTCATCTTTGGTACAAAGACAGAAAGTGTGGGTACTAGGACGAAGCCATCGTTATTATAATCTTCTTAATATTGAGGCAGCCCGTTTTTTTTCAGTTTTAACTTGCAAAGAAGCAAGGAGGGACGCAGAGATCGTTTTTATGTTATAAACAGTCCTGCTGATATCGTCTTTGAAGGAAGTCGGCAAAAGGATCCGGCGCTGTTAGGACCGCGTTAGTAGGATGGGAATTAGAGTTTATATCACCTCTTCGTCAGGTTCTGTTTCGGTAAGTTAAATGGGAAGCTTGCATTGTTTTTACTCGTTCGGTTGCATCTATTCCGTTGAACGGTGACAGCATTTCTCAGACAGTAGGCTATTGGTGTGGAGGAAGTGGGCAACAGAATTTATGCAATTGTGGTATTCAGCAGTGGGGTTTTCTCTTGGACTATAGCTCCGTGACTCCAGTATTTTTGATAAGTTGCGATTAACAGCGAAGATATGTTAAATTGTAGGCTTCAGCAGACATTTTTATTGTTCGACGTGAATTTTTATTTTCAGGCGATGCGCATTTTTATTTGCCTGTTATTCTCCATTTAATTACCAGATGGACCGACAGTATGATGCCATTCCCGAAAAGTCGATTGGATTTTCCCAAATATGATCATTTGAAGTCGAGGCATGTGGCAAATTTTTTTGTATTTTGCCTAAATTGTATTGATCTATACGCGAAATAATGGAGAATAAACATGAAGTCGTTAGGTTGCATGTATTTAACTATATCGGCTTGAACAAATTTACCCATCTGCTTATTTAGCTAGACTGTTAATTGCTAATTTATGAGCGTTGTTTTCCTGTGAAGCCTAGTATATTTTTCTTGGCAATTCATAAATTGAAGGTTGTATCTTTCACTATCCCCATATTGATTGATTTCATATTCTTTTTCTCCGAGTGTTACAAAGCTGAGCCACGTGCGGATAAACTTTTATTCATACTGTTATAAATTGGGAAACCGTCATAAGTCAAGTTTCAAGGTTGTTTAAAATGCAAGTTTATAGTTTATCTATGCCTCACAATTCAATTAATTGCATCTATGAAGGCATTGGCCAACTGACCAAAATTCTTTCTCTTGACATAAATTTCTCCTGTTTGAATGTTACTCTGATATATTTCATCGCTTGCTGCAGAATCGATAATGAAAGCGCTGGGTAGGGTTAAAAGTTTAAGGTGATCCCTGAAATAACATTCTATCGAGTAGATTCAGCTGCGTTTAGAAACTGAAAATGACAAAATATTGTGCATAAATTTACAGCAAATTCAAACTTTTTAATGGTTTTAAAGCGATAGGAACGGCTTGGCATCATCGGACCAATTTGCAAATGTGTATTAGGCCTAGTCCGCACGTCTATTTCAAAGACGGGTTTTCTCGCCTTCGCTTTCCAAAAAATCTCCCTCAGCAGAAAGGCGCAGAAACGCAAAGCGCTGTAAAGAGCATGCCAACCCAACAGGCAGCGATGATGCAAATTAATGTTGAACCAAAGATGTTAGAGTCCATGGTGACAAGATGGGTAAAAACGTAAAACTGAAAAGGATATTTTGGTCGTAGAGCCTGCCTCATTTAGTGGGCGTTACCGTCAGCGCATGCTCTCTGTGCTCAGAATTTTCAGTAGGCAGTGCCTGCTGATTGCGGTTTAGATGGCTAGAGGGTGATGGCTAGCTATCACTGAATCATATGGAATTCACAGTTAGAGAGTAATTCTTGCCAGTATCAGGGCTAACTATAAAGTATTTACTTTTGATTTGGCCGTATTCCAGCCCCCTGGTCTCCCCTTTCCCCTCTGTGCTTACATTCGAACCGCTCATAAAGATAAACAAATTTTTCATCATATTGCGATGCAGGATCTGGTACTACTTCTCAATTTGCAATTTTTTACCCACTGCACTGTGTTGCTTCTTGCGTTCAACAAGCTGCCTTGCGAATAGCCGATTGTAAATTAGCCACAAGGCCATCTTGCAAAAAGCCACTTCCAAAAGAAAATGGCACATCAGTCAAATGGTTAGTCCCTACACGTGTGGAAATGTACTCATAAGCGCATGTAACTAATCACTTATGCTTTGAAAACCTAAACATTATTTATATAAACACTCACCCTTTGGATGTCACCCTTGATGAAGGCCATTTTTAAACATTAGAACGTGTTTGTGACATTTGTAAGCTGCGAGTAGAGGATGAAGTATATTTCATATGTGATTGTTCCTTTATGAGAATGAACGTAAATGTCTGTTCCAAAAGCTTCCCAATGAATTGGGAAACAGGTGGAAAAATGTCAGTCACTTTGTTTAAAAAAGCTTGGCATAAACATAAACAAGATCTGTATTCTAGGGATCGCAGTAGTCTGGTGAAGAAATGTTCTTTATAACCAATGTTTGAGTTGTATCCAGGTGGGGCTGAGCTATAATCGGGTGAAGCAATGTTTTTGTCAACCAGTGATTGAGTCGCATATGCCCGCTTGGGCTGGGACTGGGTGTATTTTTTATATATTAGTTTTGAATATTCGGTTATGTGCAGTACTAATTACACGTGACTATTATTGGGAAATAATTCTGTATTCAACCTCCACCAAAATGGAATGAAATCAGTACTTTTTCAGCTTACTGATGACACACCAAGTTGCTAGGTGTCATGCCCCGACACCCAAAGATGTTAAAGAGCAGTGTTTCCCACCCCCCCACCTGAATATTTTTTTTTTAACCGTTATTTTCTTTATAAGTTAAAAAATGTTGTATTTTATCTGGGTTCGCGATGACGCTGTCCCCATTGTGGAAATACTGCATACACATCAAAACAGAAAAGGACGCAAAAAAAAAAGGAAAACGGGGTCCCTCGAAAGCCCCCTAAACGGGGCCCCTTTTAGGAATTGTGGTGAATCAGGAGAAACCACGGTTCGCCAACCGAACTCACTGACGGTCAATTCCAATTAATTAGGAAGCCTATTGTTCTTTCTGGGATTATTATTTTCCTGTTTTTTTTGTCTTTTTCATCCCGAATTGCAGCCAAACCGTTACAGACCGCTTTGACAGCTTTTGCATGTTGAGAGGAATAGTTGAAGGTTCGCGAACGGTGTGATAACTGTTGCGTTCCGTAATCTAGTTTTTCCGCCATTTTGGCTGAAAGGTAAAACCTTTAAACATCATCTCCAGAACAGCTGAACAGATTGCTCTCAAATTTGAGATACAGCTTTAGCTGAAAAGGAGACATAAAGAAACAGTGAAGTTTCAGTAAAAATTGTGGAAGTTCGCTGTGACCTAATTATATCTCGTGACGTCATCAATTTTAAAATTCTCAAACGGAGTGACACAAAATACTGTTCTAGGTGTGGATTGACATCAGAAGATCGAATTTGCAGTTATTTGTTTCGTACGTCAAACCGTTTTGGTGTTATTTCTGTTTAAAATGGAAAAACTGACCTGCTTTGGCGGTTACGTGACAGAAAGTCATTGTCACGAGAACAACAAAACTTAGCATACTTACAGACCTTGAATGGATCTAACCAGTAAATCAAAATAGTGGCTCTGGACAAATAAACACCAAAGTTGTGGGGTCTCCTATTTGGCGTAAACACAAAATTGTAATATATAGCTGTATTTTCGTCCTGAATTGCAGCCAAACCGTTTCAGACAGATTTAGCAGCTGGGCAATTCCACGGTAACGGAATTATGATCAAGAGTAATTTTCATGTCATTTTTATCTGCCATCTATTACTCTAATGCAGTAGCTACTTGCCTGTGCTTTTATCAGTTCCACTGGCATGCCTACTGAGTTGTATAACACAAAGTTTGGGGTAATCTATTTTGTAGAAGGCTATACGAAGGTGAAAGTGTCGATAACGGAATTACGGCAGAAAAAATGCCATTATTTTTGACAGGCAACTTTGACAGGCATTTCTCTGAAATCTGGCAATGATGGGCAGTAGGTTTAAGCTTAAGTTGGTGGCCTAGGATGTTGACCTGGCTATGGTAAGTTTATATTGACTGGTATATTCACAGATATTTTGTAGGATGCCATTTATGAGAAAGAGACACCGGTCACGGAATTACAAAATGGTAACGGAATTACATTTTCTGAGAATCTACTAAATTTATTATGCTCAAAACAACAAAGCAATTGAAAATTGGTATTATAAATGATGTTTGTGTTGCTGACCTCCTGTTGAACTAAAATTTTGATCAACAAGTCTGGGCAAAAGGAAGGCAATACATGATATTGATAAGAATAACTAAGTTTTCTACAAGAACAATATATATAATGTTTCTTAAATGACACAAAAAATGGGATACCGCTCTATGCGCTTAATTGACAGCTGAGGCAACCTAGGAAGCCTCCCAGATTAGGTTAGTCTGATGTAACAGGTGAGATTAATGTATATCAACCATCTTGAAGACCCTTTTAATTTGCTAAACTAATATCAAAACTTAAAATATCAGTTTTATTCAGAAATGAAAAAGCAAGAAACTTACCTGCTAGTTGGAGGATTGCTGGCTTTCGATATTGAGCATGAACGAATGCCAGACATGGGATGTGTCGTAAAGGTTTGGTCCTTACAGCCCCTCCCCTTTCTAATTATTTCACCTCCACCTTAATGGGCCACAGGTGGAACCCGTTAGGGTGAAGGTGTTAGTAGAGTATATAGGGCTGGCAGGTGCCAGCCCTGTTGCTGCTACATTTTTTCTTTCTTTTCTCCTAGTTTGTTTGCTGCCTCCTGTTATTTTTAAACCTGCTGGTTTTGGATTTAGTTTTAATTCAATTCAGTTTCTTTACTCCGGTCTTGGCATTTGAGTTTCTCCTTTTTTTTCTTAGCCCATGGTCTAAGTGCCCGCCGGATTGTTTTTGGCATCTGGCGGGAATAATACCATGACATGTGTATTCTGAGCAAAGACTATCAACGTTTTATCATGCCTAGACTCAACAAGCTTCACTGAGTAACTGACTGCAAGGGCCACAAGCCATGCTTTCCCAATCTGAAACCCCTTATAACATTCACACATTATACATGTTATACAAAGGATGCTGTCTTAGTAAAGCACAGTTCCAGGAGGAACAGGATGCTGGTAAAAGTGATGGTGAAGAAGACCCCATACTACAGAACAAACATTCATTCATACCCTTCCCCAGCAGATGCTACTCCTTAACCAAACTATACTATAAATTCCTGCTAATCCTTGAATGAATAGTTATGGAAACCTAACTCACAGGAAGAAACACTCAACTATAGATGTCCAAAACAATGAACCACTATGCTTCATAAAGTCCTCATGCCACCTTGTGCCATCTTCTGTTTTTCACTGGCTTTCAGAATAATTCTGTAATTCCGTTACGATGTAATTCCGTTACCAGAAATTTTCCAGGATTACAGCTAAGTATTAGAGAGGTTAAAGTCTGAAATTCAGCATAGACATAAGAAGGAAGAGAATTCTTAATAACAATAAAATAAATGCAGAAATATGATGATGAAGAGAACTATACTGCAATTTCGGTAACGGAATTACGTTGAAAAATGACAAATTTCACAATGAGCCACTGGAATTGTGTGTTTCAATTTCCTGCAATGACTTACAGTCTCAAATACTTTGGCTACCAATGTATGGAAATACAGTAAAAACCAGGAAATAGCTAAATATCTTTTAGGAGTTGTCAGCTTTGGAAAAATAACCTTTGATCCTTGTCCTGGAGCTAAAAAAAATTACAAAATTCAAATCTAAATTTTGAGAAGACCGTCAAAGATATTTTAAAATGGTTTTCAGTGTCAGATTTGGTAATGAGTCATCTACATGAAAACCTATATATTTCTAATATAAAGCACTTTTTAAAAATTGCTGTTTTAGCAACTCTCATGTGAAATTGCCCTATAAGCAAAGAATTTGGGGCAATAAGTTGCCTAAGTTGGCTGAAAATGTGTTCGCCAAAAAAAGTAAAATTTTATTCAAATTTTGAAGGGCTATAACTTGAAATCTATTTGAGATACTGAACAGTCACTATTTCCAAAATGGGTGGCAACAAAAGTGAGTACACCTCACCGTCAACATGCCAAATTGTGTCCATTGTGTCAGTATTTAGTGCGACCACCATTGTTGTCCAGCAC
Organism: Gymnothorax javanicus; assembly: GCA_029692085.1. NCBI lineage: Eukaryota > Metazoa > Chordata > Actinopteri > Anguilliformes > Muraenidae > Gymnothorax > Gymnothorax javanicus. Next base: position 91,386,037 of record CM056198.1, read on the forward strand.
TGCCTTGATTCTCCTAGGCATGGAATTCTCCAGAGCTGCACAGGTTGTTGCTGGGATCGTCCTCCACTCCTCCATGACAACATCACGGAGCTGGTGGATGTTGGACACCTGCTGCTCCCCCACCTTCCTATTGAGGATGCCCCACAGGTGCTCATTGGGATTCAAGTCTGGAGACATACTTGGCCACGCCATCACCTTCACCTTCAGCTTGTTCAGGAAGGTAGTTGTCATCTGGGAGGCGTGTTTTGGGTCGTTATCATGTTGGAAAACTGCCGTTTCTGAAGGGAGGGCATTGTGTTCTGCTTCAGAATGTCACACTACGTGTTGGAATCCATTATTCTATCAATGAAACACAGCTCCCCAGGACCAGAAGCACTCATGCAGCCCCAGACCATGATGCTGCCACCACCATGTTTGACTGTAGGCACTACACACTTGTCTTGGCACTCCTCACCAGGGCGCTGCCACACATGCTGGACCGCATCTGAACCAAACAAGTTTATCTTTGTCTCGTCAGACCACAAAACATGGTTCCAGTGGTTCATGTTCTTGGACTGGTTGTCTTCAGCAAACTGTTTTCGAGCTTTCTTGTGGGCTAGCTTCAGAAGAGGCTTCCGTCTTGGCCGACGGCCATGCAGACCGACTTGGTGCAGTGCACGGCGTATAGTCTGAGCACTGACAGGCTGTTCTCCCACTGCTGCAACCTCATTCGCAATGCTGCCAGCACTCCTGCGTCTGTTTTCTGAAGCCAACTAGTGCATCTGATGCAGAACACGAGGACTCAACCTCTTCGGTCAACCCTGACAAGACCTGTTCCGAGTAGAACCCGTCTTGGAAAACCGCTGAATAACTTTGGCCACCATGCTGTAGCTCAGTTTCATGGTTTCAAGATCTTCTTGTACCTTAGACCATCTTTGTGGAGAGCAACAATTCTCTTTTTCAGATCCTCAGAAAGTACTTTCCCATGAGGTGCCATGTTGGCCATCCAGTGACCAGAATGAGAGCATTGCACCCAAAGCACCACAATTTAAACCTTAAACATGTTATACAACCTCATATGACCCAGTCGAACAGACAAAAGCATGAAAATGATGAATAAGACACATTTCATTGCTTGGTTGACCATTACCAATTGGGGTGTGTACTCACTTTTGTTGCCACCCATTTTGGAAATAATGATGGTTTGTTCAGTTATTTGGACAGTGCAGTAAATCTACACTGCTACACATATTGTACAATGACTACTCTAGAATATATTCAAGTTTCATTTCTGTAACGTTGTCCCTTGAAAAGATTCAATCAATTAATTGTCGAAATGTGAGGGGTGTACTCACTTTTGTGAGATACTGTAGGTATCTCCTCATCCAAAGAGATAGGGCTCTAGTTAAGTTGGCCGCGATCTTCCTGCCCGAGAGCATTTCAAAAATGTAGTCAGAGTGCGCCATCTTAGAACTTCTCTGTTCTTTGTTTATCAAGTTCCAGACAGTATTGCTGAGGTTGCAACAGGAGTGTTAAGGATGGTGTTCAGTCCATAAAAGTAGAGCAGAGTTGTACAGACTATTCTTGTGGCTCTAAACGATAGTGCTGAGGTCCAGAAAGTAATGTTGAGGTCCTACACAGTTTCTCATTACAATGAAACAAGTGTTCTTTGGTTTTGTGGTAATTATATCGCGATTGCCAATTGGCAAAAAAAAAAGCCATTTGTTAAATAAAATTGCAGTCTATGGAACAACTAGCACAAATCTTTTTCAGTACACTACCGCCTTTCCTTCAATGCCTTTTCAGTTTTTCCCTTTAAGCCCCCTTCCCACCTTCACAATTTAATACGGTGATTCACGATGATGTCAGATTGTGGCAAGTCATAGGGAAGTCTTGAGGGTGTTGAAGATGTTCTCACCACTGATCAGTAGAATAACTGGATAGCTGACGCAATAGTAAATTGCGCTGGAAGGTTGAAGCAACCGAGCGGCCATATTGGTATGCCCGGTAGTAATCAACCATTACATTGAATCCTATGGCAGGGCTGACCTCGAGTCTATCTTTTCAGCGCAGCAAACATTTTTCAAGTTATTTGGCAAGATAATTCATTGGCTGTCATTGTGATGGATATATCGTGAATAATAAGTTAACGTTAAATGGCTACTATCGATCTACCTTAACACGAAACCTTAGCCAGCTATAATCAACTAGACAAGGTGGTTGTCTCTAGAATATAGCATACTTTAAATTAGTGACCCTTTGCGTTAGCCTAATTGATAGACAGAATTTCACGACTGCATCTGACATTATCAATGAGATCCATGTCACCCACCATAACATTTTTAAACCAACATCATTGATAAGTAACGCTGTTTTATAATAGACTGGGCTTACACATGAAAATGCTATAAAACAAAATTTGGGCAGTAGATGGGGTTATCGGCTCATTTATGGAAAGCTTAACTTCTGCTGAAGTGAGTGCTGAGGAGAGGCGAGTGATATGTTTAACACCAAATGTCCCTGATTATTTTCAAGCTAAAGGGAGAAAAAAAAAATATGCTGAAAAAATAGCGACCTAACGCCATACATGGATAGCATTTTTTCTACATAGCTAGCTACAGGTTAATACTAATACCGGTGACTCGCATGGGGCAAAACAAGAGACAGTCATAGGAAGCCATATGATATTTGAAAAGAAAATGATCCAAGCTCCACTTTTTTCGGCTTTTTATTTGCCAGAACGATTTTAAAAGGGCGCCAATATATTCTTGGGGGTTTTAAAAGTGATTAGGGGTTTTAGAATTTCATATTAATATTCTATATCGCAAATGCATATGCTGCGCATGCCCTGGTGTAATGCCCCTCCCCTCTGGCATTCCATTCCCCTGGCTACCTGCCCTGCACCAATTATCCAATTATCTGTTTCTTTCCATCTTGATTACACCCACCTGTTTTTCTTTTAGTTAATTACATTACCATAGGTATTCATACTTCAGTTTCTCCCCATTTGGGCAGGTAGCCTTGTCGTCTGGTTCCCCCCTTTGTGTTTGGAGCACTCCCCTTTATGTTCTTGTGTAGTTTGTATTTGTTTAGTTACCCCTGCGCTCATTATTTAATAAACTCCACATCCCTGCGACTGGGTCCTCCTCTGCACTCCTTGCCCTGGCACCCTATTTAACATCTTTGGGTGTCAGGGTGTGACAGTAAGGCTACCTCACCCTGAGGACCCAGGGACATCCACCAGCACCACCCCACCCTGGGTCACTCCCCCCTCCTTTTTTTTTTGTTGTTTTTATTTTGAGAGCCGAGCGTATTTGCATGCCGTGGGCACAATGCCTGCATTTGCGCGCTTTTGTTATGCCCCGTTATACTGGAGCGGGGGCTCCAGTTCGCCCTATCACTGAAGGCCAGTTCGCACTGGCATCAGAAGACTAGAGTGCCGCAGTGATCCAGTGGTCCATTCCTCCTCTTGACCGCAACTGTCAGTCTGGTGCCCCCCTTGGAGGCCCCAGCAGTCAGTCCGCAGTTTCAGCGGCACCAGCAGTAAGTCTGGTGCATTGTTGCGCCAGCCGTCTGTCTGGCGCCATCTGCCTGCAGCCCGGCCCCGGTCCCTGCTTTGGCCCGGCCCCGGTCCCTGCATCGACCCGGCCCGACTCTGGATCATACCCATCTGGGAGCCGAGCCTTAGGGAGGGGTACTGTAATGACCCTCCCCTCCGGCATTCCATTTCCCCAGCTACCTGCCCTGCTTCAATTATCTGTTTCCCTCTAGTTGGATTATGCCCACCTATTTCCTTTTAGTGAATTGCATTACCCTTAGTATTTATAGCTTAGTTTCCCCCCCATTCGGGCAGGTAGCCTTGTCGTCTGGTTTCCCCCTTTGTGTTTGGAGCACTCCCCTTTATGTTCTCCTGCAGTTTGTATTTGTTTAGTTATCCCTGCACTCATTATTTAATAAACTCCACGTCCCTGTGCCTGGGTCCTCCTCTGCACTCCTTGCCCTGGCACGGGGGGAGGCTGGATATGGGCGGTCCGTGGGCGGGGTCCTCGCAGGACCCTCTCCCCATGAGACCCTATTACCTGTGAGTACAGGGCATTTGGACCTGAACAAACAGTTAAGACTCATATTTGTGTTTCACAAATTTTCAGGGTTTGCCATGGCAATAGAAAAAATGAAGTCCTGAGGATGCAAAGGGGTTTAAAAATCTGAGTACTTTATGATATGACTCATTGAGTGAGTTCCATTTGCTGTTGCTATCATGATCAATTTTCATAAGTAAATTACTAAATATCTTTTGATTTACCATATACAAGATTTCTTTCTTTGCATTCATTTTTGTTCTAGGGGGGTTGTTGTGCTTACTTGGTTGTGGGCTATGTGAATGCACTTGGCACCATCAGATGTAGAAGCATAACCTTTATCCACCTTTTGTATTGCCTGCACATAAAACCCAAACCTATACTTTACCTATATTGGAGTGCTCTTTGTAGTCTTTGCAGCATTAACTTGTGTGACTGTGGTGTCCATAGTATCATGTGGAAAAAGTAGAGATTGCCACATTTACTCCATTCTAATAATCCATATAATTAGAAGCAAAACATTTGTCCAGTCTCAAGTCTGAAGTTAAAGTGGGAGAGGGGTCACAGGTAAGTATTCGGAAAGCATAATATATACAGTGCCTGACAAAAGTCTTGTCACTTATCCAAGTTGTAGGAACAACAAATAATAACCTGACTTGTAGTTGATCAATTGGAATCAAAAATGGCTTATATGAAAGGCAAAGCCCTCTAGATTACACGAAATATACCAAAATAGAGTTTTGTATCATTGATTGAGTTTTATAATTTAATTTGTGCAGAAAGGTCAGATTTTGCTTGGACAAAAGTCTTGTCGCATTGAAAAAAAAATGTGGAAATTATACATACACTTTATTTTGAATAAACAAATATGCCACTATAATATCAGAACATAAAGCCATGGTGCCTTGGAAAAAAAGATTTAATATGCGTGATGACTCCCATGAGCTTGGAGGACTGCATCCATACGTCTTGGCAATGACTGAGATAACTTGATGATGAAATCATCTAGAATGGCATAGAAAGCAGTCTTGCAGGGCTCCCAGAGTTCATCAAGATTCTATGGTTTCATCTTCCAAGCCTCCTCCTTCATCTTACCCCTGAAATGCTCAATAATGTTCATGTCAGGTGACTGGGTTGGCCAATCCTGGAGTACCTTCACCTTCTTCGCTTTCAGGAACTGTGACATGAAGGCAGAAGAATGAGAAGGAGCAGCAGTATAAGTAGGGCAGCAAGAACTTCTTGATATTTCAGGCTGTTGATGTTGCCATCCACTCTGCAGATCTTTCTCACACCCCCATGCTGGATGTAAGAACAAACCATGATTTTTCCTCCACCAAACATGATTGTTTTCTGGGAGAATCTTGGGTCCATGAGGGTTCCAACATTAACGGTTTGCTTCTGTCACTTATCAGTCTATATCAGATGCTGAACAGATGACAGGTATATATCATCCCGGATATTTGATTTTATCTATCGCTGATATTCCCAGGATTAGGCTTAATTAACCACGAATGATGATCGCAAGATTTGTCTCGATTACCCGTTACTGATGTTTGTTCATTGGCACTCTTAATGAGACATCAGCTGCTCCACCGAGAAACGAGAGGGTTTTTAACTAGCATCACATTTCCAGCCGTTCTCACTGATGAATGATGAACTGGCTTGAAACGACAGACAACAAATGTGAAAATATCTGGCAATTAATGTGTAAATATTCCATAACGTCAAAATGCCGTTTCATAAATCTAACATTCAATCGACGCAAATTTTAATATTGTCGATACTTCGTTTACCTTCCCACTCGGCGTCAGTTGCACTCTCAGGACCATCACCTCTGTAGCTATGGTTAGCTGAGTACATCTAAGAAAACCATAACGATGTAGAACTAACTAGGTAGTTGCATCAGAAAATGTCTTAGTAAATTCACTATAAAACCAAAACAATGAAGCCAAATCCTGGGAATATCGGCAATAGATAAAATCACATATCCGGGATGATATTCCTGTCATCTGCTCAGCATCTGATATAGACTGATAAGTGACAGAAGCAAACCGTTAATGTTGAAGCAACCCTGCGTATTTCAGAGAGTACTTAACACCATCTCGTGCAACTAGCCAATGGGCCATATTGAACGATCTTTTGTCATAAAACAGTGGACTGGGACAATCACACTATCCAACACAATAACAGCGCATACCTTTGGGCGAAGGGCGACGGTTCGTCATTCTCGGGCGATGTTATGTCATTATCACGCGATCGTTGAAGCAGACGACAACTAATTAGGGGGAATAAAACCTCATGTATCTCGTCTTTGAAAACAAAAATTCTACATTTTTGTATTTTACAATATTTATTTACAAATTATGTTTGTATAAAACAGCATTATGATTTAGCCCTGAGTTGCCCTTTAAAGATTTTACCTTTGACCCCAAATGGCGGAAAAAGGAGGTCATAGAATGTAATGGTTATCACACCATTCGCGAGCCTTCAACTATTCCTCTCAACAAAAGCTGGGCGATTCCACATGAGAGTTGCTAAAACAGCAATTTTTAAAAAGTGCTTTATATTACAAATATATAGGTTTTCATGTAGATGACTTATTACCAAATCTGACACTGAAAACCATTTTAAAATATCTTTGACGGTCTTCTCAAAATTTAGATTTGAATTTTGTAATTTTTTTTTAGTTCCAGGACAAGGATCAAAGGTTATTTTTCCAAAGCTGACAACTCCTAAAAGATATTTAGCTATTTCCTGGTTTTTACTGTATTTCCATACATTGGTAGCCAAAGTATTTGAGACTGTAAGTCATTGCAGGAAATTGAAACACACAATTCCAGTGGCTCATTGTGAAATTTGTAAATTTGTCAACGTAATTCCGTTACCGAAATTGCAGTATAGTTCTCTTCATCATCTTATTTCTGCATTTATTTTATTGTTATTAAGAATTCTCTTCCTTCTTATGTCTATACTGAATTTCAGACATTAACTTCTCTAATACTTAGCTGTAATCCCGGAAAATTTGTGGTAACGGAATTACATGGTAACGGAATTACACCAGTAATGGAATTACAAAATTATTCTGAAAGCCAGTGAAAAACAGAAGATGGCACAAGGCGGCACAAGGACTTTATGGAGCATAGTGATTCATTGTTTTGGACATCTATAGTTGAGTGTTTCTTCCTGTGAGTTAGGTTTCCATAACTATTCATTCAAGGATTAGCAGGAATTAAAAGTATAGTTTGGTTAAGGAGTAGCATCTGCTGGGGAAGGGTATGAATGAATGTTTGTTCTGTAGTATGGGGTCTTCTTCACCATCACTTTTACCAGCATCCTGCTCCTCCTGGAACTGTGCTTTACTAAGACAGCATCTCTTTGAATAACATGTATAATGTGTGAATGTTATAAGGGGTTTCAGATTGGGAAAGCATGGCTTGTGCCCCTTGCGGTCAGTTACTCAGTGAAGCTTGTTGAGTCTAGGTGTGATAAAACGTTGATACTCTTTGCTCAGAATACACGTCATGGTATTATTCCCGCCGGATGCCAAAAGCAATCTGGTGGGCACGTAGACCATGGGCCAAGAAAAAAAGGAGAAACTCAAATGCCAAGACCGTAGTAAAGAAACTGAATTGAATTAAAACAAAATCCAAAAACGGCAGGTTTAAAAATAACAGGAGGCAGAAAACAAACTAGGAGAAAAGAAAGAAAAAATGTAGCAGTAACAGGGCTGGCACCTGCCAGCCCTATATACTCTGCTAACACCTCCACCCTAATGGGTTCCACCTGTGGCCCATTAAGGTGGAGGTGAAATAATTAGAAAGGGGAGGGGCTGTAAGGACCAAACCTTTACGACACATCCCATGTCTGGCATTCGTTCATGCTCAATATCGAAAGCCAGCAATCCTCCAAGTAGCAGGTAAGTTTCTTGCTTTTTCATTTCTGAATAAAACTGATATTTTAAATTTTGATATTAGTTTAGCAAATTAAAAGGGTCTTCAAGATGGTTGATATACATTAATCTCACCTGTTACATCAGACTAACCTAATCTGGGAGGCTTCCCAGGTTGCCTCAGCTGTCAATATAATTATGTCAAGCGCATAGAGCGGTATCCCATAATGCATTTTGTGCTATTTAAGAAGCATTATATTGTGGCACCCCGAGCGCTTCTCGGCGTCCCACTAACTCAACCTGGCACTCAAGAGCGCACAACAGGAAGAAACCGTGTGGCTGTGTAATTGATGGTAGGTATTTTCCTGCAGACATGCTGGCCAATAATTGGTTAATTGGCTGAGGAGCCACACCTGGGCAACATTGAACTAATGAGGCCTAGGGCTTTAAAAAGGGTTGGAACTGGGAACTGGGAACAAGCCCTCAAGCTTGGCGACTACTTTTGAATGACTGTGCTGTTTTTTGTTGTTTTTTGGCCCCCGCCCTTTTCCCTCACAGGAGTATTTTTTTGGAAAAATAAACCAAATCTAATTTTTCCCACTGAATTTTGCAGTCTGTCGACTTGATTCCCCACAAGTGGTGGAGAATGCAGGCGCTCTGACTCAGCTCGAAGTAACCGACGACCAGTATAAAGAAGGATGGATGCGGCCCTGAAGGAGGTGCTCACAGGGGTGCTACAAACCCAGCAGACCCTGCAGAGGGCAGTGACTGAGCTATGTAGCAGGACGGCAAAGAAGACCCCGGAGAAATCCTTGACCAAACTAACGGCGGAAGATGACGTGGAGTCATATTTGGAGTTATTTGAACGGATCGCAACCAGAGAGGGCTGGCCGAGGGCGGACTGGGCTCACATACTAACTCCCTTTTTGACCGGTGAGGCTCAACAGGCCTGCAGGGATTTGCCAGTCACAGATGCTGCCAATTATGCAATTTTGAAAGCAGCCATCCTGTCCCATTATGGCTATAGCCTTCCGGCCAAGGCGCAACGAGTCCACCAATGGACGTATGACCCTGCGGTGCCAGCAAGGCCCCAGGTGAGGACCCTACAGCGTCAAGTGAAGACGTGGCTCACCGAGGGGGAAGGACCCTCTCCATTGGATAGAGTGGCACTGGATATGTGTGTGAGGGCACTGCCGAATGACGTTAAGAGATATGTTGCCCAGCAAGGGGCTACCGATGTAGACCGGCTGATTGCGCTATTGGAGAATCACCAGGTCACCCAAGAAATGATGAAGGCTACCAGCAGCGGCCCCAAGACCAGGAACAGCACCAGGCCCCCCTTTAGGAAGGGGATGGAAGCACCACAGGGGAATAGAGGTGGAAGACCACTGTCAAGGAACAACTACCCACAAGAAGATGGAAGCTGCTTTGAGTGTGGGAAGAAGGGACATTTCGCCCGAGATTGCCCTGAGAGGACTGAGCCAATGCCCACAGCTGGGTCCGCCACCTCTCCATTCCCATGTGGCTACCTTACAACCAGCTGGGTAGAGTCCTGTGGGTCGGCCCCCCGTTTCCCAGTGAAGATACGGGGCAGAGACACCGTGGCCCTCCTGGATAGTGGGAGTGCCATCACCTTGGTACGGCCAGAGTTTGTGGACGAGTCCCAAGGTAACCTGGTGGTGGTATCCTGTATCCATGGTGATGACAAAAGCTACCCTACAAGTCAAGTAACCATATGCTCTCCCAAGGCCACTGTGTCCACACGAGTAGGGGTCGTCCCAGGCCTGCCAGTACCCGTCCTGATTGGCAGAGACTGTGGCTTGTTCCCCAAGTACTGGGCATCATCACCAAAGGTAAAAGTTTTGAGCCGTAAGAAGCCCTCCCGGGTTGTTCAAGTGTGTGCTGCGCCCTCAAGAGAGACCTCGTCCAGTCTAGATGACACCAATGGCCCCCCTGCTGGCCAGGTGAGAAGGAGGCTGGCTGCCATAACCCCAATGCTGGAGCAAGGAGCCGCTTCAGGAAGTGAGGCAAGTGAAGATAACCAAAACTTGTCGGAGTTCATGCAAATCCATAGTGGTTCCCCAGAGGGGGCTACGGAGTTCAGCCGAGCCCAGCACGAAGACCCCAATCTGGCCCAAGCATGGAAAGCCGTAACCCATGGGGAGGTGAGTCCACCAGTTTTTCCACACTTTACGGTGAACAATGGGCTATCATATAGGGTGGTTAAAAAGCATGATGAACTGTGCAATCAGCTACTCGTGCCAAAGGCTTATGTCTCCAAGGTGCTCTACTTGGCACACTCCCACCCTCTTGGAGCCCACTTGGGTGCTGAAAAGACATATGAGAGGCTGACCATGAGGTTCTACTGGCCAGGAGTGAAGAGGGCTGTGGAAGACTACTGTAAACACTGCGCCGAGTGTCAACTCCACAGTCCGAAGGTGACGTATCGCAACCCCTTGATACCCCTGCCGATCATTGATGTCCCCTTTAAACGGATAGGGATGGATATTGTTGGTCCCCTGCCAAAGTCCAGTCGAGGTCATCGGTACGTTCTAGTCATCCTGGACTACGCCACTCGGTATCCCGAAGCCATTCCCCTGAGGACAGCAACTGGTAAGACTGTGGCTAAAGAACTGTTCATACTGTGCAGCAGAGTAGGAATACCAGAAGAAATATTAACGGACCAGGGATCATGTTTTATGTCAAATGTAATAAAGGCGTTGTGTCAACTGATGAAGGTCAAACAGGTCAGAACCTCTGTTTACCACCCGCAAACTGACGGGCTTGTAGAGCGTTTTAACAAAACCCTAAAGCAAATGATGAGGAAGCTAATAGAGAGTGATGCTAAAGATTGGGACCAGCTGTTGCCATACCTTTTTTCTGAACGGGAAGTACCACAGGCCTCCACCGGGTTCTCGCCCTTTGAGTTGCTGTGTGGCAGGAGACCACGAGGACTGCTGGACCTGGCCAAGGAGGCATGGGAACAAACACCTACACGACACACAACCGTAATCGAGCATGTGGAGAAAATGCACCGCAGGATGGCCCAGATCTGGCCCACGGTGAGGGAACACATGCGCTAGGCACAGGAGGCCCAAGCTAGGCTTTACAACAGGGGAGCCCAGGTGAGAAAATTCAATCCGGGGGATAAGGTTATGGTCTTGATCCCCACTCAAGAGTGCAAATTTCTAGCAAAATGGCACGGGCCATATGAGGTGCTGGAAAGGATCTCCCCAGTCAATTATAAGGTGAGGCAGGTGGGGAGACGGCAGAACACCCAGCTATACCACATTAATTTTTAAAAAGATGGTATGAACCCAACCAGATTCGATACCAGTCTTGTCCGCTAACGGCCTCCACCTGGGCCTCCTGCGTCCCCATGGGCGAGCAGCTTTCCCCACCAGGTCCAAGAGCTGAAGGAGCTGTTAAACCGAATCGGGGCGTCTTCTCTGACCAACCCGGACGAACCACGGTAGTCACCACGACATTGCTACCGAGCCAGGAAAGATGGTGAGGCTGAGGCCCTACCGGATTCCAGAAGCCGAAAAGGAAGCCGTCCGAGATGAAATACGTGCAATGTTAAAGATGGATGTCATTGAGGAGTCTAACAGTGCCTGGCGGAGACTAATTGTGATTGTACCAAAACTGGACGGCTCGTTACGATTCTGCAATGATTTTAGGAGATTAAATGAAATCTCTGTGTTTGATGCCTATCCGATGCCCAGGGTAGATGAGCTCCTGGAAAGGTTGGGGCCAGCTAGGTTCATCAGTACTCTAGACCTTACAAGGGGGTATTGGCAGGTACCCCTGACTGCCCAAGCTAAAGAGAAGACTGCTTTTGCAACCCCTGATGGACTGTTCCAGTTTAAGGTACTTCCATTCGGGGTCCACGGAGCACCGGCCACGTTTCAACGCCTAATGGACCAAGTCCTACGACCCCACAGTGAGTATGCCGCATCGTACCTGGACGACATTGTAGTGCACAGCACAGACTGGGAGACCCACCTGGAACGCTTGGAAGCAGTGCTCGGGGCGTTAAGGACTGCAGGGTTGACGGCCAAAGCGTCCAAGTGTCACCTCGGTCTGGAGGAGGCCCACTACCTTGGCTATAAGGTAGGAAGAGGCTGCGTGCAACCCCAGGCGTCAAAGGTGGAGGCCATAGCCACGTGGCCCCGGCCAGAAACTAGAAAACAGGTGAGGACCTTCTTGGGCCTAGTGGGGTATTACAGACAGTTTGTACCGAATTTTGCTTCTATTGCAGCCCCCCTGTTTGACCTGACAAAGAAGGAGAGTAAACACAGAGTTTGCTGGACAGGCGAGGCTGAGGAAGCCTTCCAAACCTTAAGAGAGGCACTGTGTCACGAGCCTGTCCTGGCCACAATAAACTTCTCCTTACCCTTGATTCTCCAGACGGATGCTTCGGATACCGGCTTGGGCGCTGTCCTGTCACAAATCAAAGATGGAGTGGAACAACCAGTGACCTACATCAGCCGTAAGTTGCTCAAGCATGAGCGCAACTATGCTACAATTGAAAGGGAATGCTTGGCAATCAAGTGGGCTCTAGTGCACTTGAAGTACTATTTGACAGGACGAGAGTTCACTTTGGTAACCGACCATGCTCCACTAAAATGGATGTCACTAAATAAAGACAAGAACTCCCGAATAACCAGATGGTTCCTTGAGTTACAGGATTATAAGTTTAAGGTGGAACACAGAGCGGGGAAACACCATGGAAACGCGGATGCCCTGTTCAGGAGACCAGAATGCCTGTGGTCACTCCCTGACCGAGGGACTCGGATGTTGAGGGGGAGGGAATGTGGCACCCCGTGCGCTTCTCGGCGTCCCACTAACTCAACCTGGCACTCAAGAGCACACAACAGGAAGGAACTGTGTGGCTGTGTAATTGATGATAGGTATTTTCCTGCAGACATGCTGGCCAATAATTGGTTAATTGGCTGAGGAGCCATACCTGGGCAACATTGAACTAATGAGGCCTAGGGCTTTAAAAAGGGTTGGAACTGGGAACACGGGGGATTGTAAGCTGGCAGTGTGGTTTTGCCTGACCTATGTATGTCTCCCCAGCACTGTGTTAAGACTGGAAAGCAGAGTTCCCCCTACCCCAGGGATTTGGAAGCCCTCAAGCTTGGCGACTACTTTTGAATGACTGTGCTGTTTTGTTGTTTTTTGGCCCCTGCCCCTTTGCCTCACAGGAGTATTTTTTTGGAAAAATAAACCAAATCTAATTTTTCCCACTGAATTTTGCAGTCTGTCGACCCCCACAATATATATACTGTCCTTGTAGAAAAATTGGTAATTCTCATCAATATCATGTATTGCCTTCCTTTTGCCCAGGCTTGTTGATCAAAATTTTGGTTCAACAGGAGGTCAGCAACACAAACATAATTTATGATACCAATTTTCAATTGGGTTTGTTTTGAGCATAATAAATTTAGTAGATTCTCAGAAAGTAATTCCGTTACCATTTTGTAATTCCGTTACCGGTGTCTCTTTCTCATAAATGGCATCCTACAAAATATCTGTGAATATACCAGTCAATATAAACTTACCATGGCCTGGTCAACATCCTAGGCCACCAACTTAAGCTTAAACCTACTGCCCATCATTGCCAGATTTCAGAGAAATGCCTGTCAAAGTTAAGGCAAAAATAATGGCATTTTTTCTGCCGTAATTCCGTTACCGACACTTTCAACTTCGTGTAACCTTCTACAAAATAGATTACCCCAAACTTCGTGTTATACAGCTCAGTAGGCATGCCAGTGGAACTGATAAAAGCACAGGCAAGTAGCTACTGCATTAGAGTAATAGATGGCAGGTAAAAATGACATGAAAATTACACTTGATCGTAATTCTGTTACCGTGGAATTGCCCAGATGATTACTAAGGCCCAGAACCAAGTGATTTACTCGTTAGGGCTTCAATGAGTCAGGTGAATATCATTCCAGGGTTGAACTATACATTCTGAAGTAACTCCATGTGTTTGAAAGTATTTAACTGTGGTGGCTGTTGTGTCTGGTGTTAAAAACCATGTGTTCCTCAAAACAGTTCTTCAAGGATGTCAAAATCAAGATAATTCACTTCCACCAACAAGGAGAGGGCTACAAAAAACTCTCGCAACATTTCAAACTACCCATTTCTACTGTCAGAAACATCGTAAGAAAATAGAAAATAAATGGAACAATGGAAGTCAAGGCAAGATCTGAAAGACCAAGAAAAAGTTCAGATAGAATGGCCCGAGATCTGGTGAGAAATGCTCAGAAGAATCCACACATCACTGCAAAAGAGCTGCAAAAAAGAGTAGCAGACACAGGTCTAGTTGTTCACAGGACAACAATACAGCGTACCTTAAACAACAAAGACCTACATGGCAGAGTTGCAAGAAAGAAGCCTTTCCTATGACCTCAACACAAAATTAAGCATCTGAAGTATGCAAAGGAAAACCTTGAGAAACCTCAAGCCTATTGGAACTGTGTGTTTTGGACTGACGAAACCAAAATTGAGCTTTTTGGCCACGAACAAAGAAGGTATGTTTGGAGAAAAAAGGGTGAAGCATTTGTGGAGAAGAACACGTTGCCAACTGTTAAGTATGGAGGTGGATCCATTATGCTTTGGGGTTGTGTAGCAGCTGGGGGCACAGGCAATATTCTGCAGGTGGAAGGAAGAATGGATTAAACCAAGTATCAAGACACTCTAGAGGCTAATGTTCAAAGCTCAGTACAGAAACTGAAGTTGAAAAGACGTTGGGTATTTCAGCAAGGCAATGACCCAAAGCATACCTCAAAATCCACCATGAAGTACCTCCAGGAAAGACTGATGAAGGTTTTGGAATGGCCATCACAGTCCCCAGACTTGAATATTATTGAAAATCTGTGGAGAGACCTCAAACATGCCGTGCATGCAAGAAGGCCAAAGAATATTTCTGCGCTAGAGGTGCTCTGCCAGGAAGAATGGGGAAAAATTCCAAAGACAAGAATTGAAAGACTCTTAGCTGGCTACAGGAAGCGTTTGCAAGCTGTTATAGCTGCCCGAGGAGGAGTTACAAAGTACTAGCTGACAGGGTTCCCAAACTTTTGCACAAGGCCTTTTTCCTTGTTTTATTATTTTGAAACTGTAAAAAGTTAAAAATAAAAATTATTCTTGCTTTAAAATGTGATGAAATGTGTCATGTTTAACTTTGTAGCATTTAGCGTTCAGGTTTGCTTTCAATCACTTTGGGCCAGTTGTTCAAAAGATTTCATCCAGATTAAAGTAATCCGGACTGGATCAAATCTTGAAAACGGGTTGCTCAAAAGAAAAAAGGGATTCTGTAATCAGATTAGATCACGTAATCCAATCTTGGTTTTTATCTGGATCAAACCTTGGGTTTGTGTAGTTCAAAACTTTTAGGCAGGATTGGGATACATTTGATCCAAAAAAGATGGATTATTCTGATCCCAGGAGAAGGATGGATTCAGTGTGGATTTCAGGAGCAAACTTTAAAGCCTCTGAAAACCCAATTTCACAAAAACCTTTGAACTACGTTATTTGGGGTTGTATGTGCATAATAGTAAACATACTAAAATATTAGAAATTATGTCCAATTCAAATCCGAGATTTTGTCATTTAATTTTTCGCACCTATCCTCGTACTGCGGTTCAACTGGGCGTGGTTTTCTAAGTGGGTTATTACGTAATAAGCCAAACCAATGAAAAAAAAACTCCGTCATTTGTCCCACCCCTAACTGAAATTATAAATGCTCTCTGCTCCGCCCATGTTAGCTAGTTTCTTTTGAGCCCGAGAAACAATGTTCCGAAGTAGCCTGTCTTGCGGTTGATTACTCAACTACATTTGGTTCCATCTATCAATCTGTCTGTCCCCCCTATTTCCCCTATCATGTATGTTTGTATTAGCTCCATTCTAAAACGCACCAGTAAATGATTTTCTGAACGGGACGTGTGCTTGCATGCGTTTCTCACTTAGCGTGGAATGGTACTTCCGCTCTGGCTCGAATGTCTTATGCTGCGTTCAAACTAGCTTGTAAAAATGGTGTTTCTCAGAACACAAGCGGTGACTTGCGTTCAAATCACCTTACAACCTGTGATCACAAGCAGTGAACTGGTGCTTAATTCAGCAGATCAATCTTCACCACTCGTGAGGAAAATGAGGCCAGACCAACACATTGTGAGCTAAACAGAAAAGTACGTTTATTTTCATGTTTGTTTTATCAAATATTAAAAGGAGCAACTTATTATTAACCTTTATGGCCCAGAGTTTGTTGTATTTCCATATCACAATGTTTCTGTCATTTTGTCATTGGGAAGTTAACTTAATATTTTGATACCTTAATTATCGCCCATGATGTCGCCCGTGACAGACTGGCAGCAAATGAAAGCTCTCCATGCGTGTCTTTCTAGCAACCGGTAAGAGGTAATTTCACCATATTCAACACAGCTGTATGAACGCAGCATAAGACCCTTATCTCACAACGAGGTTGGGTTGCTCAGGATCTGTCCCATGCATGCTCTGCTGTGACACGTCAGAAAAAAAGCAAATGTTCGTCATGACTGAAGTGCGCGTGCACGGTTTCTATAATCTCACTCGTATCTCACTGGAAAAAGCAATAAAAATTGATTCTTCAATTTGCAGTAAGTACAGTACATATCTCACCGGTGCGTTTTTAATGGAGCTAAGTATACAGTGGACTAATACTAAACACCGGTGTAAGCGCCTGACAGCATACATTTTCTGCCATTGATGGCATCATCTGGCATTCTCCACAGGAACACCTGCAAGCATAATGTAGTTCTATTGGTCAGTGAGGGTTGATTTCACAACATGCATACTTGAGGGTAAAACATTGCAGAATGGAAATTATTTTCACTGAGAGGAACCGATTGACTGGCGAGCTAATTACGATGCAATAATATTGTACAGTACTAACGTTACAGTACCATCAGGCCGCCGTTGGGTGCATCCCTGCTAACATTGAATTTTAGCGGAGATGCGCTAACTCGGTAAAAATAAAAACCGCAAAGGATTTTACTAAATACCATTCCGTAACTGGCTGGACGGTGTTTCCAGACGGCAGAGGACCTGCTTCGTCTGATTCTGAAGCTGCTTGCACACTGGACGCGAAACAAATTTTTCGCAATTACGTTCAAAGTCAATGCGAAGACGCGAATACACGCGTGTGTTCAAGCCTTCGCATTGACTTTTAAAAACAAAATTCGTTTCACGTCCAGTGTGCAAGCGGCTTGAGTCAGACGGCTCAAAAATAGACTATAGGGCTGGACTGACCCTTGCGCCATTGCTGTGACTTAGGGCCGGTTCATACTCTACAAAAGGTACGCGAGCGCGAACGCAAGGCAACGCATCGAGCAACGCAAGGTAGCCATCTTGCGTCCTTGCGTAGCAAAGTGTGTCCTCCAAATTTTTGTAACGCGACGCATCGACGCGTGTATTTCCGTGAGATTCCTATAGGGGAGATAAAGCAAATAATGCACCATATGCTGTGTTCAACACACCAAAAAAAAAAAAAAAAGGAGGAGAAGAAGGAGAAGACTTTGCTACCCCCTATTGCATGAGCAGTGTACTGCTTTTTAACGAGGCACAGCGCAGCAAGGGACGCGCGTTCAGGCTTCTCTGTGAACGGAATGGAACGGACCTTAGACCTCGAATATACTTGCTACTCACGACGCGTGCGCTTACGCATCATGGCTGCCACGCGTATTCTACGTTCGTGAGCGTAGAGGTCGCTCATCTCGACGCGAGGTAACGTGCCGCGTGCGCGAGATGCAGTATTGACATGACTGCTAGAGGCGCTCGTGCGAACGAATACATTGTGACAGTGTATGCGATATCCGGGTAATACCGCCCGCCGTTTTCGCGATTTCAGGGTCCGATATGCTGCTGTCTGCCTCTAGTGGAGACCTCCAATACTATGCGTTTTGGACGCGTTGTGCTGCAGCAGGTGTGTGCACTCATGAAGCGCACTGTGTACGCGTCCGTTCGGTCACGCAGCAAGTATATTTCTAGCTTAACGCTCACGGAGCCAGTGAGATGTCACTCAAATCGAGGGAGTGGCCAGTCACACCGCGATGCGCCACGCCCTACACTGTCTTGAGAAATGGACTGAATAGCAAAATGAGCCGTTTTTGAACTAGGTTTTCTAATCGTTATGAATGTTAATTTTCACTCAGTTTTTTGTAGATGCTTTATGAGACACCCAACTTTGATATTATATGTGAATTCTCACTATGTCAAGACAAGTTTCCAGAGGCTTTAATAAAACTAACTTAAAACTGGTCAAGTAATACTACATTTGTATCATGTAGTGTATATATGCACATCCTTTTTTAATTTGCACTTGATTTGTTCAACCATTACAATGATAAATTAGATAAAGCAGACAACAGTCTCCCTATTAAACTTGTTAGTACAGTTAATTAAAAATGCAAGTAGAATATACAACCCCAATTCCGATATAGTTGGAACGATGTGTAAATTGTGAATAAAAGCAAAATGCAATGACTTTCAGATCACATGAGCTAATGTTATTTACAATAGAACATAGATAACATTTCAAATGTTGAAACTGAGACATTTTACATTTTTATCCGCAAAATGAGCTTATTTCAAATTTCTGGCTGCAACAGGTCTCAAAAAACAGTTGGGAAGCAGGCAAAAAAGGGCTGAAAAAGCAATTAATATATAAGAGAATCAGCTGAAAGAACATTTAGCAAGTAATTAACTTAACTGTCATCAGGTGTGTAACATAGTTGGCTATAAAAGGGATGTCTTAGAGAGGTTGAGTCTAAAGTTTGGGTTGAGTTTAGTAAAGATGGCCAGAGGCTCTCCAACCTGTGAAGGCTTGTGTAAAAAATTGTGGAATACTTTAAAAACAATGTTCCTCAACGTCAAATTGCAAAGGCTTTGAAGGTCTCGTCATCGACAGTGCATAACATCATCAAAAGATTCAGAGAAACTGGAAATATCTCTGTGCGTAAGGGACAAGGCCGAAGACCTTTACTGGATGCCTGTGATCTTCGGGCCCTCAGACGCCACTGCATCACTCACCAGCATGATTCTGTCATTGACATTACTAAATGGGCCCAGGAATACTTCAACAAACCACTGTCTATAAACACAGTCCAACGTGCCATCCACAGATGCCGCCTAAAACTCTTTAATGCAAAAAGGAAGCCATTGTTGAGCATGATCCAGAAGCGCTGCCGTGTTCTTTGGGCCAAGGCTCATTTAAAATGGACTGCAGCAAAGTGTCCTGTGGTCAGACGAGTCCAAATTTGACTTTGTTAGAAATCATGGGCGTTGTGTCCTCCGGGCTAAAGAGGAGAAAGATCACCCCTCCTGTTATCAGCGTTCAGTTCAAAAGCCAGCATCTTTGATGGTATGGGGGTGCATATGGTGTAGGACACTTGCATGTTTTAAAAAGCACCATGAATGCTGAAAGGTATATAAAGGTTTTAGAGCAATATATGCTCCCCTCCAGACGACATCTATTCCAGGGAAGGCCTTGTGTATTTCAGCAGGACAATTCAAAACCATGTACTGCAGCTATTACAACAGCATGGCTTTGTAGAAGAAGAGTCTGTGTGCTGAACTGGCCTGCCTGCAGTCCTGATCTTTCACCGATTGAGAACATTTAGCGCATAATTAAATGAAAAGTCCATCAAAGGACATCCAAAACTCTCCAGCAGCTGGAAGCCTGTATTAAACAAGAGTGGGATCAAATTCCAATGGCTAAACTCAAGAAACTTGTCTCCTCAATGCCCAGACACCTCCACTCTGTGTTAAAAAGAAGAGGGGATGCTACACCATGGTAAACAGGCCCCTGTCCCAACTTTTTTGAGACCTGTAGCAGCCATCAAATTTGAAATGAGCTCATTTTGTGGATAAAATTGTAAAATTTCTCAGGTTCAATAATTGCTATCTGTTCTATTGTGAATAAAATACTGGCTGGTGTGATTTGAAAGTCATTGCGTTTTGATTTTATTCACAATTTACACTTTGTCCCAACTATTTCGGAATTGGGGTTGTAGGAAATAATTCATAAAATAATTAAATATAAATAATAAAATCCCAAAATAATTTTCAATTTCAAGCAAAAATTATTTAAATGTAACTTTAATGTCTCACTAATAATTACAGTGACATGTTTCAAAAGTAATTTTGAACAATTGCATCCCTTATTGCACCCCCGGTCAGTCCCTCATTTTGAGGCATTGCAGGAGGATTTTTTGGGTCCTCAATAGGCTCAGGTGCATCATAAACATCATCACAGAGAGAGAAATTGCGTCTGGTGGCTATGTTGTGAAGCACAATACAGGCAAGACTTATGTCGCACGCTTCCTGTGGCTTTACTCACAAGTAGTTGAGGCATGCAAAGCGCTTCCTCAGAACTCCATTTAAATGCTCAGTAGCACATCTTATTTTGCAATTAGCAGTGTTGCATGCGTGCCTGCGCCAGAGTGTTTGCCACAAGAAAAGGGGTCATCAGCCATGGTATGAGTGGATAGGTACTGTCTCCTAATATCATGCCATCAGGTTGGTCGGTTTGGAGCTCTCAGAATAGCGCACTCTCCCTCGGGATACGGGTATCATGGACAGACCCAGGCCACTTCACAACACAGTTTGTGATGATGAGGTCAGCATCGCCCACAAGTCAGATGCTGATGCTATGTCTCCCCTTTCGGTTAATCTACTCTCGCTCCCGCTCATTAGGTGCTTGTATATGCAGGAATGTTGATATTGTTTTATTTTGTCTGTCTTTTCAAATAAAAACTCGAAGTGACCCCATGCTATTCCACCTGTTTTTCTTCGTATAGTTTATTGTAATATTTAGTCCAATGTAGAGCCCTTTTTATCTGGATTTGGTAATCCTGAAAAGTCTGTATCTGGATCAGAGTAATCCAATCCAACGTTGCTTTGATAAACCGGGATAAAAGTGAGACAGATTAGGGGCGCCCCGGTGGCTCATCGGTCTAAGCGCGCGTACCATAAAGGCTGTGTCCTTCCTGCAGCGACCTGGGTTCGATTCCAGCTCAGGTCATTTGCTGCATGTCTTCCCCCATTCTTCTCCCCAACTTTCCTGTCTCTCTACACTGTACAACTGTCAAATAAAGGAAAAATTCCCCAAAAAATAATCTTTTAAAAAAAAAAAAAAAAAAAAGGTGAGACGGATTATGTGATCCTGGATAGTAAAAAATGGGATTCCCAGATCCAGATCACTTTTATCCAGATTAAATCTTTTGAACAACTGGCCCCTGAAGATTAATTATAACAGACATTTAAACCAGGGGTGCCCAAATTTTTGCACCCCACTGTACCTACCATCTAATTGTTCTGCTGTGGGTATGGTGATCACCGTCTGGCTTCTGCCCTGTCGCGCCACAAGCCAATCTTCGATCTGAACTGAACTGTGTTAATTCACTCTGGGCTCCATCCCACTCTGTTATGACCATACTTCAATCCATAATCCCCTTCATTTGATTGTACTCTGATACTGCATCTGGTTCTTTGTCTGGATCATAACGGATGAGTAAGAATAAACATACTGCTTAGCTAGCTCAGTGTTCAAGTAACTGATGTGTCTGACATGAAATGATGGTTCTTCATTGTTTTTTTATTGTTCCTAAACGTATCACAATCAGCTTTATCAGTTGCCGTGAGTGTAGATTATATGCTAGTCTGTGGTAATTATGCATAGTAATGGAAGCAAGTACCCTTTGAGCATCTTTTGCTAATTCACCCATGAGTAGCTGTACAAAAGGGATTGATGTCATTGTCGTTAAACGGACTATAAGATTAAAATTTTATTTCGATGCATACATTCCTCCTTGATTTATGATTTATGATGATGATTTATTTTTGAGCTTGTAACCCATACAATCTGTCGTAAATATAAAATTTGTGCAGTTTAGCTAAATCTGAAGGTGTGACTGGCCAATAGCGTATTTTACTCAGACGTTCCGCCATTTTGAGCCCTTAAGATTTTCCCATTGTAAATAATGCAGTGCGCCGTCTCCTTATACAACGTATTTGGAACATCTTTGATGTTGAACCTCTGCAATTTATAGGAACTTCAACTGAATGAAGCAAAACACACTCAGACCATAGTGAAGAATAAAATGTGAATGTCCCTCTAATTGCTATTTTATTATTATTCACCTTTAATACATTTCCTAAGGTAGTGTGAAGTACTGTGCTTTGGTTGGGGCTGAGCCTCACATCAGCCATTCCACTGCGACTCGCGTGACATTTTTACTAGATTTTCTGATTAAACAGCTTTTGAATTTTTATGAGATGGCAAGAGTTGATGAACATGGAATATTTATTTTGTCATAAGTCCTCTAATATTTGATGTGAAGAAAGTTGGTCTGTTATAGATAGTTGGTGAGAAATAATCACTTAAAAAAGTGACTCGCGTCACCGGTTTCTTTTCAAGTATTACCACTCCTGCTCAGTATTGCCCAGTTTTGTAGAAAGTCACTTCCTATATCTCAACTGTTGCTTTTGATGTTGGAACCTAATAGACACTCGTATCGTATGATGAACTTGTTCCAACTGAATTGGTCATAGTGTCACAGTCAGGGGTGTGATATGTGACTCGCGTGACACAGTAGAAATGACTTTTATAGTTTCAAGTAAAAACTTGATATGGTTGAATTGCACAACCAAAACATCAAACTATAACTGAGATTTCTATTCAATGGTTATTTATTGACAGCAATTTGCTTACTTAAAACACAAACTAGTGAGGTAGAACATAACAAAAAGAATGACTCTGTTAAAACAAGGGCATGCAGGGTGGTACACGTCATGCCTGTAGCAGCCTGCACACATCTCAAGCCTTTCCAGAACACTGCTTGAAATTGAATGGCTGCATGTAAGTCCTTTGTGTCACAATCCCTTCAGTCTTGAAATATATTTAGGATTATTTGAATAAGTACTGAATCACTACTAACAAGAATAACATTGAAAAACTGAGAATGAAAAATGCATGTCTCCCTCCATAAAAGCCTTGATTCATATTCACAAGTTTGCAAGAAGTTTTCAATTCTACAGATGGGCCAAATAAGTGTACCTTAAAGGCCTTCAACATGTTCAAAGCCAAAGGGAACCAGGTTATAAAATGCAACTGACTACTGAATAACAAAGCTGGTGTGTCCAATTCACAAAGAAGACTTTTCCTGTGACCACAGCCATTCGATCCTGATCTAATGGTTATTACCCGCCCATTTAATGTAAATCTTGTAAGCGTCCCACTTCCCAGACAGTTATGCATATTGTGGTTTTTCACCTTCACTGCTGCTATTCCTGATGTGACAGACTTGTACATCATAAAAGCAGGTCCCCGGCAAAGATGCAGGGACACTTTTTTGGCCCGCCCTGTATAGGCCTCCGTCTGCATGGCACTTCATCGATTCACAGGAAAGTCTGACAACACAAATTTAAACATATAGATGAAGATCATTTTGATTTCATGAGAAAACATAAAACAAATAATGAGATAAAGAAAAAATGCCTTGTGCTCCATCAAACGGACTCATGAAATAGTGTGACTCGCGAGACATGGATAAATGGTGTGATTCGCGTGACATTTAAGAGGTAGTTTTTCCCAGCCAGGCTAATGACTTGCATGAAATCTTCTGTAATGGTCGGTAGTATACGGAGGCCAAGCGCAATGACAGAGAGAAAGAGAGTAGCACGAACACAGTACAAACACAGAGAATAAAATAGACCAAACGCAAGTACTCGCGCTTCCAAAGGATGTATAATAGTCCAAACCACGGAAGCAAAGTGAGATAGACAAAGGGAGAAGAAACTCCAACAATAAGAAGCTAGAAAGTCATACAAAACCTGACTACAGATACCTTCGGCTATAGTGCGAAACTAAACGCAGACACTCTAGCGAAGGAGGCGTGCCGGAAATCCTGCTTATATAGATACTGGGGAAGCGCCGCCCCAGCTCATTCAACCAGGTGGGTAAAGAATTCGATGGCCCAGGAATTCGATATCATCCCGGGATGAGAGCCGCAAAGAAAGGTCCAAACAACACGCACACCTCAAAAACCATGACATCTTCAGTACTTTTGAGCTTTGATACTGTGAGGTTACCAACACACTACAACCTGCTTTTTCTGAAAGTTGGTAAAAAAAAAAAGTGTAGACGTAAACATTGATACTTACTTTTGTGACTCGCGTGACTCTCGCCAATGTACTTTTCAACTGTTGAAATCTAACATTTCAATAGAGATACAGGCTTCTGCCCAGGATGCTAGGAGTGCCGGTCGGCAAATTTCTGCTGTGCTGGTTCCATTTTGTTGAGCGGGGGGGCTGGGAGCTGGGGGGGTGCTGGGAGCTTGGGAGCTGAGGGCTGAGATGCGTTTTCTTTTGTTCAGCAGGGGGCATGGCAGTAATATTGCGCACTCAATCGCGCGTCTTCCAGTACTTCCGAATTTCTCCGTTTTTTTTTTTTTTTTTTTTTTTTTTTTGACCGGGCGGCACAGCCTTCTGAAGTTAAGTGAGAGAAGCCACAAATTATTTTACGGAATTGTGAGGGGAAAAAAATAATTAAATAAAAAGTAGGCGCTCTAGTCAAACCTATGACTATAGAGTGCGGTGGTTTAATTATCTGGGGTTTACAGTATGAGATACGATACATCTCGGGTACAAAGTAAACATGCAAAGACCTCGATCACGATCATTATGCGGGCTACTGTGACTTGCTTTAACATAAATTGAGATAATGGTGTTCAAAAGCCATGAGGAAAATAAATAATTTCTTCATTGACGTTACGCAGAGGAAAATGGTTCGCATTTTTTTAATCACATTGAATACACATCTATTATCAAAGTCAAAATATGCTTTGGTTATTAAGACATAGCCAGGTGTACACTTTCTTGGGTTAGGAAGAACGCTGCCGTTATTAAGGTCAGACTGGATAACATGAAACTTGATCATTTTATTCATTCTAATTCATGAAACATCGCGCTTAAAGAATAGGGGAGACCGGGGTTACCTCGTCATGATTTTGTATTTGGCTCCATAACTCTTTGTTGCTAAAACTTAGAGAAATACCTTTATGGTATATGTGTAGTGCAGAATGTCACCTACAAAACTTGTATTGATACAATCTCAATATAACATATATTTACGTCACAGTATTCAATTTTCGATATATCACAAACATGCCGAAGTTACCCCATACCCGGGGTTACTTCGTCAGATGGGTGGGGTAAAATCGTCATAGTTGGCAATCAGCTGAAGCTGAAAAAGACAGTCCAATATTCTCATAACAAATGGTGAGAACTGTTTTATTTTTACACCGAACCAACACAAGCTTTGATTTATGCATAATCACCATCAGAGTTGCAGTAATGACATATGTAGACGAGCCCACTGACATTTGCACAGTCCTCATGTGCCCACCCTTTGCATGAGAAGCATTGGACCCACTCTCTCCACCTTTGGATGATGAGTAAGGACCAAGGCACCAAAGAGGAGCAGCAAAGATTCCCACTGACAAAGGAATGGAATGAAATGCAGAGGCCCCAGGGCTGGCACCTGCCAACCTGTGGCCCATTAAGGTGGAGGTGAAAGAATGAGAAAGGGGAGGGGCTGCAAGGAGCAAACCCTTACAAACCTATACTTGTGTCCTCCAAACAAAGGCCCTAATAGGTCCTCTATCATAAACATAAAATAAATGCAAATATTAGAATTATTAAGACACTATAGGTGTCTGAAAAACAATAAATCGGCTCCTATATTTGACTTTGGAATATTTTAATATAGGTCTAACACAGGACCTACAAGCGGGGCAACCTCAGCACCCTGACAAACTAACCCCATGCTGCTTGGCCAGTGTAGCCCCGTGCTCCAATTTTGGAAATCAGGCCGCATCTCTCATCTCATGATTGCAGCAGGCCTTTATCTTGTGTGTTGTTAATAACTCTAGTTACATACGTTTATGAAACAGTAAAAACACCCTGGAAATCTTTGTCTTCAAAGAAGCTAGACGCATTTCTTTCAGAAACGTAAAGTTTACAATTTGGGTCAAAATTCAGTTATTTAGGCAGAAAACACTTACATGACACTACAAGTCCTTATTCTTTCCAAGAGATGACGTCGCTGGGATGTCACATAATTTGTTCATTTTCGTTTTCCCGTCAGAGCGTTTGCAATGAAAAAAACTGGGGTGACAAACCTAACCCCGTGGCCGAAGTAACCCCGGTCTCTCCTACCGTTCATGTATACCGAAGTGCGGGATATATAGCCAACACTGATACGATATCATTTAACATATCTGTGCACGTAGGAAGCTTACTTTTTCAGTTGAGCCGTTTATTATGCATAATTTCACAGAACAGGTACCCTATTCAATTCATAAGGTTAAAGACATTCATTTATCTCGAACAAATATAAACAGTTACTTTGCCGATTTACCTTTTTGAAGTCAACGAGCTTCAAAACGGACCATTTAAATTTAAAATGGGCATTTAATTTCATTTTTCCGATTAAATGCTTTTGCGAATGGGTGGGAGGACATGTCTTGCGATATGCCCCAGGGCAGTGAACACTATTGGCGCCTCCTTTTTCAAATCGTTCTGGGAAATAAAAAGCAGATAAAGAGGTTGGCCACGGAATTCTTTCCATGTAGACAATATTTTATTATACACTCGGACTAGTTTGAAGACAAGTTTCTGAGTCCGCTTTTAATTTTACTTTTGTATGCACTCAGCGGACTCACGGCGAATTTCTTAACCTTGTTATTATCTTCTAATTACAACACTGACTCTCACCTTAAAATCTGTCAATTGAGCCGTGATTCTTCCGATTGGCCATCTCTCCGCCGGGCCGTCTACGTTGCTACACTCGTGTCAAAGCATAATACGTGTACAATAGGCGGATTGCTATGACGACCACCGCAGACGATGGATTGCGAATTGGCTATGTCAGGAGCAGGTAGAAACGAAGTTCGCTATTCTGACAGTAACATAAGTAACGTAAGTAACATATTTAGGGTCATTTATGTTTTCTTTCTTGCGGTTTTATTGGACACTGGATGCATTCGTTTTAACTGATCTTTGAAAAAATAGTGCCGTGCGGAAAAATCACTTTCTGGGCTGAGTGGTGGTCGGTGCACTCCGAGTGCTGGTCGGCGCCGACCACCGCCGACCAGCATCGGCAGAACCCTGGAGATAAGAGGCACATTCTGTTTGCTCCTTCACGCTTGAGGTATGAGCTATTTTAAAACTTTGCAGAGAGAATGGATGAGGAAATACCTGCAGTGGAATTTTCCATTGTCTCGAAGTGCTCTCTGTTGTCTTTCGGGGGAACCAAAAATCATGAATCGTTCAATGTGTGCCCTGGGCTAACTAGTAAAGGTAACTTTGCGGTATTTGAGCTTTATGTCATATAGATACCCTATCTTCCCAAAAACTAACAATATAGGGCACAGTTATGAACTTTATATTTTTATTATGATGTATCCATTTACATGGAATGGCTGACATAGGGCTTTAGTCACTTGAGCCGTTTATTATGCATAATTTCACAGAACAGGTACCCTATTCAATTCATAAGGTTAAAGACATTCATTTATCTCGAACAAATATAAACAGTTACTTTGCGATTTACCTTTTTGAAGTCGCTTGAGCTTCAAAACGGACCATTAAATTTAAAATGGGCATTTAATTTCATTTTTTCGATTAAATGCTTTTTGCGAATGGGTGGGAGGACATGTCTTATGATATGCCCCAGGGCAGTAACACTATGGCAAGCCGTTTTAACATTTAATAGCTAGACTGGATATGTGTTGCAGATATCCGCTTATTCAATTCTTCTTAGTCAAAAAAGAGCATTTCAGATATCTACAATGACATTCCTCCTATCCACAAGTGTCATTTAAGATATCTACAACGTCATTCTTCCTAGGATAAATGGCGTCACTTTTTCCATTCATGTGAATGGGGTTTCTCATTACAGATATCTACATTTCAGTTGCAGATATCTGCAAAGTGAATCTGGGATATCTGTCACTGAATTATTTAGTAGTAACTCCAGTTTGAGATATTCCACAATTAAATTTTGACTAGTAAAATTTCAGTTCAAGATATCTTGAATTGCCCTCAATTCAAGATATCTACATTGTCCTACGTAGATATCTTAAATTAAGCTTTGCATAGTCAGAGTGTCATTGTAGATATCTTTAACTGGACACATGTCTAGTCAAAATTAATTAGTGGATATCTCAAACCGGGATTTGGGATATACGAAATTTAATTGTAGATATCTGCTATCAAGTTACAGATATCTCGGAGAGAGATTTGATAAGAGATATCTCAAATTGGAGATATCTTTCACTTCCATTCTGCCTAGTCGAAATGTAATTAAAGATATCTTGAATTAGAGTTTTGACTAGGCGAAATGACGCCGCAGATATCTGTATGCCAGAAAGTTACGGTAAGCGGGAGCGGCGCCACAGGCTGATTCAAAGCTGCATTCAAACGCCATGTCAGAGCAAGCAGAGGCGGGTTGTTTTTGAGTGTTTTTTTAATGCATAGCCGTCCACGACGGGAGCTGTCAAATGCACGAGGTTTAACGTTACATTCTGCAACAACAATGGCTCTTTCAGCTGTTACTCCAGGGGCGCATTTCCCAAAAGCGTAGTTGCTAACTAAGTTAGCAACTTACATAGTTCATCATTCACTGTCAATGGGCCCAACTATGTAAGGTAGCATCTGTGATTTGGAAATGCACCCCAGAATTCGTGAGGGTCCTCAAGTGTGTCCGGAGACCACAAATATTCGATACGCTGTAAATTTCTACCACAAGTCTCTAGTGAAGCGTAAGCTCTCGTCGCCACAAAATTCCTTGGTGATAAGCTTTCTATTTTATGGCATTTTCTAACAATGTTATCCACAACAGCAACCGCCATTTCTTCCGCTAACGCTGCACAACAATTCTGGCTAGTCATAATGACGTTTGAGATATCTTTAATGTTCATTCTGCCTAGTCAAAACTGAATTACAGATATCTACATTTGTCAGTTGGGATGCGTGACGAGTCGAGTGTCGCTTTCAATGACGTCCCTGCTGATATCTGTAATTCAGTTGTGACTAGTCAAAACTGAATTACAGATATCTCTAATTGTAGTTTTCACTAGTCAAAATGACGTTATAGATATCTTTAATTAAAATTCTGACTAGTCACAATGTAATTACGACGAGTCAAAATGACGTTGTTGATATCTGCAATGTTAATCCCGGATAGTCAGACTTCGCTATTAAATGTTAAAACGGCTTGCCATATGAACACTATTGGCGCCTCCTTTTTCAAATCGTTCTGGGAAATAAAAAGCAGATAAAGAGGTTGGCCACGGAATTCTTTCCATGTAGACAATATTTTATTATACACTCGGACTAGTTTGAAGACAAGTTTACGAGTCCGCCTTAATTTTTATTTTGTATGCACTAGCGGACTACGGCGAATTTCGAACCTTGTTATTATCTTCTAAGTGCAACGCTGACTCTCACCTTAAAAATCTGTCAATTGAGCCCTGATTCTTCCGATTGGCCATCTCTCCGCTCGCCGTCTACACGTTGCTACACTCGTGTCAAAGCATAGTACATGTACAATAGGCGGATTGCTATGACGACCACCGCAGACGATTCCCGCGAATTGGCTATGTCAGGGAGCAGGTAGAAAACGAAAGTTCGCTATTCTGACAGTAACATAAGTAACGTAAGTAACATGTTTAGGGTCATTTATGTTTTCTTTCTTGCGGTTTTATTGGACACTGGATGCATTCGTTTTAACTGATCTTGAAAAAAATAGTGCCGTATGGAAAAAGCACTTTTGGGCTGAGTGGTGGTCGGAGGGTTCCGGGGCTGGTCGGTGCACTCCGAGCGCTGGTCGGCGGTGGTCGGCGCCGACCAGCCCGGAGTGCACCGACCAGCACGGCAGAACCCTGGAGATAATAGGCACATTCTGTTTGCTCCTTCACGCTTGAGGTATGAGCTATTTTAAAACTTTGCAGAGAGAATGGATGAGCAAATACCTGCAGTGGAATTTTCCATTGTCTCGAAGTGCTCTCTGTTGTCTTTCGGGGGAACCAAAAATCATGAATCGTTCAATGTGTGCCCTGGGCTAACTAGTAAAGGTAACTTTGCGGTATTTGAGCTTTATGTCATATAGATACCCTCTCTTCCCAAAAACTAACAATATAGGGCACAGTTATGAACTTTATATTTTTATTATGATGTATCCATTTACATGGAATGGCTGACATAGGGCTTTAGTCACTTGATTCTGCGGAGGATGCTGATGCCTCTCCTGAATTTCTGCTGATTTAAATCCTGGCTGTAAGCATGAAAAATATCTCTATTCAGGATAAGGTAACAAGGCTCTATTTTAAGGTGTTTTTAAGATGAAGCAGAGGTGTATTTAAAATGTCCTTATTTTTTGATTCTGATATGCGGTGATATTATTCTTTAGGGATGTGTTCTGCTCCCAAATGGCCTTTTGACCAAGGCTTTATGACAGAGCTCGTTCCAGAAATGGGTCACCACATTGAATCCTCAAATCCCCATGCAATGTAGATTAGTGTCAGATCTAGTTAGATCATTTGTCCTTTAGGCACTCCCAGCTCGGAGCCATGACCAGCTTGATTCGAAGCCATGACTAGCTGTGACCTCATAATCCTTAATCCGAACGTATGCTTTTTGCCAGTGGCTCTGATGCATTTTAACCATGAGGTGTCTTAGTTGATCTTGGGACGTGCTTTTCTGAACAAGACGGCAGACCACCCTGAGAATGCCAGATTTGAGAATCCCAGTACTAGAATAGCTTTTTTTTTTCTGTTTTTCTTTAATGCCTGTAGGACTGAGCTGATGGACTCTTTCTTGGGATTATCTGGTTTGAGAGAAAAGATTGATGTAATCTGTGGAACTGAAGAGTTATCCAAGGGTTACCCACTCAGACGTTTGTGCAGATGTGCTTCTCATCTACACCCAATTCTGTCCAGGCCTGTCTGTCTCAGAAATAGCAGTCTTTTGTCCCTGTCTGGAGTAATCCATGAAAGAGCTCCTGCCTCTCAAAAAAGGATTTACAGTAGGCTCCACAATTACTGGCACCCCTGACTGGCAATGCACAAAAAATAATTTTAAATTCTAAAAAATATATATATATTTATAGAGAAACTCTTGATAATAACATGAAAAATACTGTATGCCAATGGAACCAACCAAAATCATTTAAATGGTTTAATTTAATATATAAATAAATAAAATCGATTGTCTCCTAATCAAGGTTTCACAATTAATGGCACCTTAAAAGATGACTGTAAATAACATGAGGCTGACTGCGGAAGTGAGTCAATCCCTGTTGACCCCCTTGTTAAAAAGCCCAATTTTACAGCCGAAATAAACATGTTCACAGCCTGGTTCAAAATACAGTTTTGGTCTGGCTATTTCTCCTCTTCATGAAAACTAAAACTGTCGGGGGGGGGGGGGTGAATTTTTATGTCACTCTCCTACATTTCATAAAGGCTTAAAGTTCTACATAATTAAGGGCGTGGCCACGTTAATTGAACGCACGCTAAGGTTCTGTCAGACAACTCGTGTAGCACGAGTAGCGCACCTTGTTAATAGAACACCAAGAGTCTCGCTGTGGTGTTGAACCCGTGTGATGCGAGTATACTCTAGCTTTTTCCAGGCGTAGAAGGGTTCTAAGATGGCGGCGACTGTACGAGAACGGTGAGGTTGCACATCAGTGATAAGGCCTTCCTTAAACAACACTCGTCATTCGATTCATTTCGTCATTCGCAGCATTTACACTCGTGTTGCTGTGGGTCGTCTAATCAAATGCATCCTTAAATTACACAGTGTACAGACAGAACTCGTCACATCCGGTTATTTCATGTAGCTAGGCTAGAGCACGGGCCTGCATGGCTCCAGGATGTAAAGCAAAATCGCCAAGCCCAGCCACGAACCCTTGGTCTTGCCTGGCTGTCTGAGGCAGGGTTACCTCAGCTCGGCGATCCAAGCCGGTAACCCCTGGCCTAACCCAGTTGACTGTGGGGCGCTACCCTAGATAGGCTCATTCCAGTCACGGAACTTGACCCTTTGGCTGCGTTTGTGACTGGGGAATTTTTATCGAAATATCAGGAAAATAATGTCTTGCTGTTTGGTTAGGAGTCTGTGGTCTATTTTCTAAGGTGATGAAATTCTAATATTATTTCATAAAACGTCATATGTTAGCACAAAGTAGCATGTGTCTGTATTCGTTCTTAACTAGCCAACTAGCCACAGAATGAATACAGGAAGCCCTTAGTTAGCTTTTGCTCAAGATGCCCAGCTGTGCCACAGCGAGTGCACACCTGCCACAGTTATTATACTGGCATGCAACGAAGAAACCGCATAATAGAGGTGTCAGAATTCAGAGTGAAAATACTTTCGAAAATAAATTGTCAGTCACCGTTTTGAAAACTGTGGCGGCTTCCCTGACAGGTTGCCGACATAGCTGGCTAGTTAGCGACAGCATTAGAACCACCGTAGCACGCTACCAGATGACGGGGTCCTTCAGCTGATTCCCCAGAGCATTTTGAGGGCTTGTCCAGAGATTGTTGTAATTAAACAGTCAATAGACACACACAGCAAGATCTTATAAAGCTACAGTCACCGTTGCTTTGCCACAAATGGATTTGTTCCATTTTCAGTGCGATTACCGATACGGAATCATTGTGTATTTAGAAAGGCTAGCTAGCTATATAGCTAATTAAACCTATCCCATGTAATCTAGCAAGCTAGCTAGCTGTCGCTAAAAGTGTTTCTTCAAAAAGTCCATCATCCACAAACTAGCTAGCATTGTATGTTGCATTTTTGCATTGTATTTATACATTTTAATTTTTCATTGTATTTATATATTTTAATTATTCTGGCATAATGTTTTTTTTATACTTAGGAGCTTTCTTTTGAAATTCGAGGATTCAAAGCACTATTTTAAGCTTTAGCCAAGGGATACGAAGAATGTCAGCTGGTTGCCATCACCAGTAATCATGGAGGAAGAAAAATATCCTCTAGATTTCGACTTCAGTTCAGCGGATTTACTTTGTTCAAAGTGGTCATGTACAGTAATTGTAAAACAGCTCTTTTGAAGCACTGGCACGACATTAAGAATGTGGTGCTCAGGGAAGCTGGCTATTTGAATGACTGGTTTCTCAAATTTATTTTATCTATGTAGCAATGTCCTCTGATCTGTGATCTTGAATTCAATTTGGCAGCAATAATGGATGGATGCATTTAAAATAGGAGACTGGGAATTTTATTTTTTGCACTTTCAGGCCCAGTTTCTGGTCATTTTTACTAATGGGCCCTTTCTATATGTAGGTTGAATTTGCTTGCCAGTTAGTTTTTCAGAAAAAGCAAGATTTTGATCACATAATTACTTGCTATATGTAGCCAACAAAGTTGAAGTTGCTTGCCAGTTAGTTTTTCAGATGTGAATTAATGTCATTAACACCATGATGATTGGGTCCCACGCCATAAGTAAATTATTTTCTACTGAATGTAGCCCTACAGTGTTCCTGTGACAGATTTTGAATTGGAAAAGTGAAAACCATCAAAAACAACTGGCCAGCACACATGATCCTAATCTCCTCAGTCAACATGGATAATGATGTGGGTCCCAGGTCACACTATATGCAAAAGTGTTCAAAACAAGGCACAATGATCCATCAACATGGATAAGTGCACAACATCACAAAGGCCAAGACATGAAAACAACATCACATTTGATTTCGGATTTTCATTTGTGCTGAAAATGACAATGTTGAGGACTTACCTTGCCAATATCTTGCCGATGTAGCCTTTCAAGTCTACGTTGCACTGAAGGAGTGCAATTTCATGCTTTCAGTTTGTAGGAGAAAACTAATGGAGCTTAATCAATAACATCAGGGAAATAAATCCGTATCCAACCTCCACTTGTTTTGGGTTTTTATTTGCCAGAACAATTTTAAAAGGGGAGTGCCAATATATTTTGGGGGGTTTTATCAGTGAGAAGGTGGTTTAGAATTTGATATTAAAATTTAGTATCACAAATTCATATGCTGCGCCTGCCCTAGCAACATGGTGCGTCATCAGTAACGTGGCAGCCGCCATTATATGCTACTACCACGGATAGCAGCACTCGAAACTAAACACTAAGTTTCCTTGACTGGACCTACGATTGGTGTGTTTACATACCCAAATGTTTCTCTGGGTACCCAAACATCAATCGATATTGGTGGAGGTTGAATACAGAATTCTTAATTTCGCCATCCGTGTACGTTGCTCACCCTAAAATGTTCCTGAACGAAAATTCTTGCAGTTTATAGCCCGAATTCACGCTGTAAGCTGCCTTATACCACAGGGAAAGTGAAAGAACTTATAATTCCCCCCTTTGTCAATGCGATTTGTGCATCTTCTGCTATACGTAGTCTGCAAAGAGCATGCGCGACCCAAATCTCGCTAAAGCCAAACTGGTCTTTTCTAAACTTGGGAACCCCAATCAAGGCTCTAGACTGGTTATATGAGGTTAGTGTTTTATTTCATGCTCATGAGCTCTGCGTGAAAAAGTGAAAATAAAGATGTCAAGTACCTGAGCTTCTCCTTTCAGAGACAGTAAAATGCAATTATTTGACTCTATAGCTGCTTTCAGACCACTGGAACCTTCCCCAGGGACCAGGAACATAAAATTTAAAAAAGTAAAATATTAATTTTGTGGGTCGTTGAATCCGCTCTGTCCCAGGCGCTCTTGTCCTTTTCAGGCTGGATTTGATGAATCCATTTGCCATGCAATACTGTAAACGCAGAATATTTTGTGATGTGGAAAAGAATATAAACACATGAAAATTGTTGCTCTTGTTTATTTTTTTGCGCCCATAAATAAAACTCAAATTAAAAACGCTCTAAATTCATCTTCTTCAGCCAAGCACGAAAAATTAATCACGTGAAAAAATTCCACTTTTACAATAAAGCACAATCAGCAAAAATACAGTTCAAATATCCTCCATGGATATTCTTCACTCACAGAAATTATGATGCCTGCCTGCCCGTCGCATTATATGGAGTGATAATTATAGCCTTCATTTTTTTCTTATCGCCACCTACCGGACTGACGGTTGGTAGTGGTTCCTTTGATTGCTTTTCCATACGTAATCAGCCTGATTTGGATAATCTACCAAGGACTTGAGGCCGTGGTCGGAATGCAACCAACAATAGGCCACAGGAACCTTTTAGTTCCTTGAAGAGAATTGCCAGGAACTTGTAATTTTGGTTGGAATGCGGCTTATGAGGTATAAGATCACAAATTTATGACCTACCTTTCTTCCATGGCTGATTGCTACTGGTAATTTTAAGCAATGGAGTTTTGGAACGCTGACTTCATTTTGAAAAACAACACCATTCAAAAAATGTGGGTAAACCCCTTCTATACTTTGCTTAAAAAAAAATTTTGTGAATGAAATGAACCTTCTTATCTCCTTGTCCAGATCAAGAAGAGGCAGCTGGCAATCATTGGCTTTCTTGAGGCCAACCGGATCACATTTGAGGAGGTGGACATCGCCACGCAAGAGGACCAGAGACTCTGGATGTACCGGAACATTCCACAAAACAGGCATCCCAAGACGGGGAACCCACTTCCTCCTCAGATATTTAATGGAGAGCAGTACTGTGGGGTAAGATTGAGACATGCAACAGTAATGGCAATACAGGCCTTTGGCATAGGTGATAAGGATGCCAATTCGCGTCACTTAAGGGTGACAAAGAAGTCATTAATTCACATTAGCAATTAAATGAAAAAGTTTGAGGTTAATCAATTTGGTAAAAGAATGAACTCATGGTCTCCAAAACTAACCATTTGATTCATAATGAAGAATTAAAAGATAAAGCAAATCAGAGGTGGAGTTTACATTTGTGTTTGGGGGGGCGCTGGGGATTCCGGGGTATCTTCCTCCACACGAAGCAAACTGGTTTGGGGTTCTCCCCCAATAAAATTTTTGCATTATTTTAGTAAAACTGTGCAATTATGCATGATTTAGACCAAAGCTATTCCACATTACCCAGAAAGGGCCATTGTGGGTGCAGGCTTTAATTCCAACCAAGCAGTTGCACACCTGATACTTCATATCAAGCATTTTAGCTAAGACTCTTCGGGGTTGATTCCTAGTATCGGTTGTGTAAGTGCTTGGTGGGAATGAAAACCTGCGCCCACACCAGCTCTATCTGGATAACATTGAATAGCCCTGATTTAGACCATTGCCATTAGGTTAGTATATTTAGTACGAGTAAAACTTCAATTGATAGCCCGAGCCTTTATTAGTGTCAATCACTGACTCAACCGGCCTACTTGTCTGGCAGGCATCCATATGGGACATGCCTTTCTTTCCTTTCTCGACAAACTGCTGCTAGGCAAAGATGTGAAATACTATCAGCAACACGAATATTACTACAAACGCCAATTCTAATGAAGTTGGGACGTTGTGTAAAACGTGAATAAAAACAGAATCCAATGATGTGCATAACTCATGAACCCATATTTTATTCACAGTGGAACATGGACAACATAACTTTCAACAAATGTTGCAAGTGAGGCATTTTACCATTTCATGAAAAATATTAGCTCATTTTGAATTTGATGGCAGCAACACATCTCAAAAAAGTTGGAACGGGGCTGTGTTTACCATTGTGTAACATCCCTTCTTCCTTTAACGACAGTCTGTAAACGTGTGGGAAATGAGGAGACCAGTTGCTGGAGTTTTTGGAGAGGAATGTTGTCCCACTCGTGTCAGATATAGGATTCTGGCTGCTCAACAGTCCTGGGTCTTCTTTGCTGGATTTTCCATCATATGATGTGCCAAATACTTGCTATTGATGAAAAGTCTGGACTGCAGGCAGGCCATTTCAGCACTTGGACTCTTCTACTATGAAGCCATGCTGTTGTGATGGATGCAGTATGTGGTTTGGCATTGTCTTGCTGAAATATGCAAGACCTCCCCTAAAAGAGACGGTGTCTGGATGGGACAGTATGTTGTTGTAAAACCTCTATATACTATGCAGCATTGATGGGGCCTTTCCAGATCTGTAAGCTGCTCACACCATAGGCACTAATGCAACCCCAGACCACCAGAGATGCTGGCTTTTGAACTGTGCGCTGATAACAAGCTGGATGGTCCCTTTCCTCTTTAGACCGCAGAACACGGGTCTGTGGTTTCCAAAAAGAATTTCAAATTTTGATTCATCTGAGGACAAAACAGTTTTCCATTCTGCCTCCATTCATTTTCAATGAACTTTGGCCCAGAGAAGATGGCGGCTTTTCTGGATCGTGTTCATATATGGCTTCTTCTTTGCATGATACAGCTTTAGCTTGCATTTGTAGACGAAATGGCGAACGGTGTTCAAAGACGGTGATTTCAGGAAGTGTTCCTGATTCCATGCAGTGTATTCCATTGCAGAATCATGCCTGTTTATAATGCAGTGCTGCCTGAGGGTCCGAAGATCACGAGCATCCAGTGTTGACCTTTGGCTTTGTCCCTGGTGCGCAGAGATTTCTCCAGATTTTCTGAATCTTTTGATGATATTATGTACTGTAGATGGTGGGACATTCAAAGTCTTCGCAATTTTACATTGAGGACCATTTTTCTTAAATTGTTCCACAATTTTTATACGCAGTTTTTCACAGATTGGTGAACATCTGCCCATCTTTACTTCTGAGAGACTGCCTCTCTAAAATGCTCTTTTTATACCCAGTCATGTTACTGACCTGTTGCAAATTAACCTAATTCATTGCAAAATGCTTCTCCAGCTGTTTTTTTGTTAGTGCCACTTACTTTTCCAGCCTTTTATTGCCCTTGTCCCAACTTTTTTGAGACCTGTTGCTACCATCAAATTCAAAATGAGCTAATATTTTTCATGAAATGGTAAAATGTGTCACTTTTAACATCTGATATGTTGTCTATGCTCTTGTGAATAAAATGTGGGTTGATAAGATCTGCAAATCATTGTATTCATGTTCTACACAACGTCCCAACTTCATTGGTAGTATAAAAGTGAATTGCCTTATTGAGAGAAAGCCAACAGCCAATGGTTAAGCCTATGAGTTCCCAACTTGACCACTTCATTGCATCATTTGGTGGTATTAAAAATTTTTAAGGCAAAAGAAGGCCATTTATGTTAATCAACATTGGAATGATCATAATATGAACTTTGCATGCAGCTTGAACTTCACAGGAGCTGCCAGGAAAATGAAATGCAAAGTTCATTGCCTGTGTTCTGTCTACTGAAAATAGCCACATGAAAGTGATATTTGAGTTTTTCTAATTGTGAAAACAAAATTTGTTGAAGTAAGTAATTTGGCATTTTCAAATTTGTTTTATTAAACTGAGACTGATTCTGCAGACCTATTCTGTCAGGGTTTACATGCACCTAGGGTGAGTCTTCTGTAATAGCGAGCAATGTTGGTTATAATAGCCTAGTAAAGTCAGTGATCACTCAGGGCCCTATTTTAATGCATTTTAAGTGCACGGTTGGAAGAGCGTGGCAGAAGTGCATTTAGGGCCTGTCCAAATCCATTTTTGCTTGTATAATGGCACATTATCGGGGCCCAAAGTAAGGCGCATGGTTCAAAGTGGTTGTACTTAATCTCTTAATTAATCATAGGCATGTTTTGGGCATAACATGAAATAAACAACTCAGAGTGTCATCTTCCATTCCCTTTAAAAGCCAGGAGCCTTTGGACCTTGGCAGATAGCTATTATGAGGGCATATTTGCCGAATAAGAAAACACTTCTCTGCAGAAAAATTGGGCTGCACGTCTGTGATGTGAAAGTGCGCGAGTAAACTACTGCTGAATGGAGGTCTGATCATTGTAATCTCCAAAAACCTTCGTAAGAAATATACACTGCCTGCCCAAGAAAAAAGTTGCCATTTGGATTTAAATGAGCAAATACTCAAGAGCCTTATGATTGAATCATCATTGCAGTGATGAACATGTTCCAGCTGGCTATAATCCTTTTAATCCTGGCTGATTCAGTGCGTAACTTCTCAATTCTTAAATAACTTTGTCATGGGACATATTTCATGGTCGTTGAAAAGGGGCAAATTATTGGCCAGAATCAAGCAAAGAAAACGGCCACGGACATTACTGAAATCACTATTTCTGGATCATGAACTGTCCAAGAATTTATTACAACCTGTAAGCATAATGGTGAACTGTCAACTTCACGGAAGAAATGGGTTGAGAAAAATCCTTTCTGAACCTGATCAGAGATCACTAAAATGCCCGTTGAAGTTTCATCATAGAAACATCAACAGTTGAACTCACGGCTATGTTTAATTATGAGGGTAGGAGCATTTCCACATGAACGATACAACAAGAACTTGGAGGGTTGGGACTAAACCGTTGCGTGGCCACAAGAAAGCCACTTTGTTATACAGGCTAATTGGGGGAAAAAATGACTTCAATTTGCAGGTCTCATGTGGTCTAATGAGTCCACATTTACCTTATTCCAGAATGATGGGCATGACAGGATTAGAAAGGAAGCCCATGAGGCCATGCCTCCATCTGTAAAAGCCTCTAGAGACGGTGTGATGATCTGGGGTTGCTTAGGCTCAGCGCTGTTCTGCAGCAATAGAGAATTCGGCCAACAACCTTAAGGGGACTTAATGTTAAGCAAACATTTTTCCAAGATATTCACTTTTTAAACTAAGAATTATTATCAAAAGAATTCTATTAGAAATTGCAACTTAAAACATTGAGTTTCTGTAGCATCACATCAGTGGTTGCCATGGCAACGGCTGTTTTAATGAATATATAGATACTTAGAGAAACACAGTTATTGAGATAACTAAACAGTGTTTGGTTATGATTTCAACTGTAATGTGAAGGAAAAAACATTCCAAATGTTACTACAGAGCTTTTTTCCAGGTTTCTATGTTCTAGTATTGATTTTGACCCCCCCCCCCCCAAATCAATATTGGCTGGAAACGGCTAATTAAATATGCATATTTGATTTACTCATATTCAGAGGTACATATTGCAAAAAGAGCTCTGTACAAACATAGATCATCAGAAAATGAAGAAAACTGCCAAATATGAAGTTAAAGGGGACCTATTATGCTGATCCTTCTTTTTATACATATAAGTAATGTTATAATGTTGGATGTCCATACTCAACCTCTGAAAAATTTTTTAACATAACATTACATAACATTAGTGGCGAGAACAGGCCATTCAGCCCAACTAGGCTCGCCAGTTTCTTTTAACTATTGTGAATATATCACTTCAGACACTCAATGTCTCAATGGTATCAAGCTTTAAGTCAAGCCTGCTCTTGAAAATTGCCAAGGTTTCTGCCTCAACAATATGGTCAGGCAAGCTGTTCCAAATCGAAATTACTCTTTGGGTGAAAAAATATTTCCTAATATCAGTGCTAAATTTACCCTTGGTCAACTTCCATTTATGACCCCGAGTTCTATTAACAGAACTTGGCCGAAGAAATCCTACAAAATTCACTTTGTTAATCCCTTTAACATATTTAAAGACCTCAATCAGATCACCCCTGAGTCTCCTTTTCCTAAGACTAAAGAGATTAAGGATCTTCAGCCTCTTCTCATAGCTTTCATCTTTTATACCTGGAATCGGCTTAGTTGCTCTTCTCTGAACTTTTTCTAGAGCCTCTATATCTTTCTTAAAGTATGGTCCCCAGAACTGCACACAATACTCCAGATGTGGTCTGACAAATGTGTTGCACAAGAGAAGTATCACCTCCTTGGATTTGTATTCAATACTTTTGGCAATGTATCCCAGCATCCGATTGGCTTTTTTAACTGCTACGGCACAATGACTAGAAACTGTGAGGGTTTGGTCAACAATCACTCCTAGATCTTTTTCATGTGGAGCACATTCCAGTTTTAAACCTCCCATGAAGTAATCCTGTCTAATGTTTTTAATTACCTATATGTTTTTACATTTTGCTAAATTAAATTTCATTTGCCACATTTCTGACCAACTCTGGATTCTATCCAAATCCTCCTGAATATGACTCTATCCAACTTTACATTTTGCTAAACCTTAAATTTCATTTGTAACCCACATGGAGCTCATTTTAAAAATTAGTCTCTTTATGGGTTCACTGCCCAACTTGGTCTTGGTGGCCTCTTCAAAAAATTAATGTTTCCAGGTTTGTCAGGCATGACCTTTGTGTTCTGTCCTTAACCAGGAAACCATGTTGGCTGTCCCTCAAAATTATTATTACGTTCAAGAATAATTCCAGCTTGTCTCTTATGATAGATTCCAGTATTTTGAAACCATGCAATGCAAGTTAAACTGACTGGCCTGTAATTTCCTGGCTAAACTGACTGGGTCCCCTTTCTTATATATTGGGATTATATTGCCCTGCTTCCAATCATTTGGTATTGCTCCAGTTTCTAAAGACTGTCTGAAGATAGCGGAGAGCGGTTTAAAGATGATCTCACTAACTTCCCTGAGCACTCTAGGATATAAGCCATCAGGACCCGCCGCCTTATCTGCCTTTAGTTTATGCAACTTGTCTAATACTTCATTATCCCTAACCTCAATTTCCGCAAAATAATCTTGAGCGTTGGACATGCCCCCTGGCCGAATAAAAACCCGCTATGAGGTAAAATTCTCAACAAAAAAACTGTTTAAGGTATCCCCAATATCCTTGTTATCATATAGCAGCGATCCATATTTATTCTTTATGCACTTAACCTCCTCTTTGACTTTCCTTTTTCTGCGACAGTACTGAAAGAAGCGCTTAGGATTAGTTTTTGCCCCTTCTGCAATTTGCCTTTTATACAGTCTTCTTCTTCTCAATACCAAGAATGCTAAGAACGAACTTGCATTCTTGGGAGGAATGTTCTCGCAAGTCATTCTAGGAAGAGTGCACTTCCAAGGCTATAAGCACTCAGAACGCTGTCGACGGTTTGAGACGATGCGTTCTCGTTGGTATTACGCAATACGCCAGCCAGTGAGCTGCGACTTCCTCCGCCATCATCCTTTTTTTTCCCCATTAATATTATCTGAGGGAAGAGGGGTCTGTGAGCGTGAGCTAGTTAAGGTGCTTAGCTTAGCTACATTCCGCCGGCTGTTGCGGAGTTTCTCTACCACGAAAACATTGGAGCATATTCAACATAAAACATCATAAAGCAGCCAATATTCCAAATGCCCTCAGATAATACTGCCCTTCAAAGGCTAAGTGCCGTAACCACGCAATAATTTAAACAGCAAAAAATGGCTTCAGAGTTTGTTTGCTGTCCCAACAAATAAATAGTCAGCACTTCTATGATAGATTATGATTAACTGACTCACCATGGTATAATTTCTGTCCAAATAAATCCTGACCTCAATATACTTTCAGGCCCAAAACTGTGTAATTTACATTTTTCCCAATATGTAGTTACTGCACTTAGGCTTTGTAGGGCAGAATAGTTCCTCGCCTGAAAATTAGCAGAATAGTATTTAGCTAAGAAATAGCGAACGAATACCGACAGATTACATTCAAAGTCAATGCAAAGACGGGAATAACACGCGAAACGCGAGTATTCGCGTCTTTGCATTGACTTTGAATGTAAATCTGTCGTGCGAAAAATTTATTTCGCATCCGGTGTGAAAGCAGCTTTACCGATCCTGGGGTGCATTTCCCGAAATCACAGATGCTAACTAACATAGTTGGACCCATTGACTGTGAATGGACGAACTATGTAAGTTGCTAATTTAGTTAGCAACTACGCTTTTGGGAAACGTAACCCTGGCCTTCTCTCTCAGGGGCGTCCCGCTCCCGCTTAGATGCCGAAAAGAATTCTGGGATATGTGTGCTATTAAGTTCACACAAGTTACCATCCAATGCATCCTCGGAAAAATGGGTGTGTCAAGAACACTTGCGGGACTGGTAAGCGTTCTCGTCGAGATGCGAACTTTGAATTGAGACAGTACATGGTCTCAGAGGGATGACGTTTCTCAAGTTCACAAGAACAGAAGTACAGAGAAGAATGCATATTGAGAAACGGCCACAGTCTAGAATATTGACGAGTTCACTCCTATCCCTGTTTTTCAGGAGTTTCATGAATTAAACTCCTCAGCTAAGCCTGATGTGCAAACTGCTCAATATCCTTGCCCATAGTATCTATCCAGCAGTTTAAAAAAAATAATCTCTTGCGACAGAAAAAATCGTTGTCCTCTGTAGCAACCACT
Organism: Gymnothorax javanicus; assembly: GCA_029692085.1. NCBI lineage: Eukaryota > Metazoa > Chordata > Actinopteri > Anguilliformes > Muraenidae > Gymnothorax > Gymnothorax javanicus. The sequence goes on from CM056198.1 coordinate 91,429,253, forward strand.
TCAGTTACAGTGACTCAATGGTATTCCAAGTAGTTAAAAAAAAATCAGTTTCCTGAGGCAAAAATTTGCCATGATATTGACACTATGTCATTCTACTATCAATTTCAGTCATCACATATGAAAAACGCGCAATTTCCTATCGTGGATTAACGCGTAGATATGTCGGTTGAAGAATTTAGCTGTCTTTTAGAGCCTCATACAAGCTCTCATGGAAATCCAATCACTTTAATGGTGATTCAGTGGTATCTGCGTGAAAACCCAGCTGTAGTTCACGCCCACATGAAATTCTCCTGGTAATTACCAGTTGGTTGACACAATTTTTATCCAATTGCAGACAGTATAAGCTTTCCTCAGTAAATGAAAGACATTGATTAGACCTTAAAAAACATATTAAAATACTTGCATGATAAGGTTATGTTGTATTCAATACACTTTACGCAGCTCAGACTGATGTGGTTGCATGGGAACAAAAACCTCCAGAACTGAGCCCGGAGAGCTGAGCTTATTTGCGGGATGGAAATGTGATTCTGAGATGGAAAATAGCAGTTATTCTGAATGGAACAGACAGGAGGGCTAACAGCATTGATACTTTTGAGGAGCAGCTCAATAATTCTTTTGAAAAGTGAGTAAAGCTGTCTTTGTATGGTGTAGCTCTATCTTACTTTTAGCCTGCTAGCTAACTAGCCAGCTATTTTTTATTGTTGTATACCACCGTGATCACAGAGCTAGTTTGTCACATTGGGTAACAAAAGAGTAGTCGATACTGCAGTGTGCTGGCATTTTTCTTAACTAGGTGATCAGTTTTAGAACCTATATCACATTCAGTGAAACGGAATGCCTGGCATTTTCGCTCTTTTAAAGTGCGAACAGCTATTACTGTGACCTGACTTATACTTGTTCCATAGTGGGTGTGAATGTTGTTACAAGCTTGCATTTCGCTGGGATGATCGGAATTGTAAACAGCAAGCTTTCCGCCTGCCCGAACATTCTGACCGTAAAATAAGCAGTTCCTCTAATGAGTATGTGTGCTTGCTGATGCGGCTTTGTAGATAAATGGACGAGACTCTGAACTTTATTGTGGTGAAAAGGCATGTTTTTGGTTTGGAGAGGTCAGTGGTGACAATTGATGTTCAGCTGCGCCTATATTGATAAACTCATGTCAAATTCAACCAGAAAATCATCCATTCATATTGAACTTCATGAGTACAAAGTTGATTTGCGTTAAAAATATGATCATATTATGAATTGAAAGTGCACCATTTTCAAGGCTCAGGGAGTTTGGGTAGCCACCTGGATAGCTATCTTATTTGGCTTATAAAAAGTGCATAATTTAATATTCATGTTCAGATGAGGAGTACTTGTGGTCTAGGAGTTTATTATCCCAGAAATGTATTTTAACCCCCAGCCATTTTTCAATCCTCAGAATTATTTTTTTTTACAGTTTCAATGGTGACTTCTCATGAAGATTTTTTATGTTTGCAGCCCATTTTCTCTACCAAAATCATGAAAATAAACTGAAATACGATGTAATTCTAAATGCTGTAAGTGTCTTTTCGGAGTTGAGCCACAATCGTCCTCTTTATGAAGTAACCCATTAAATCTTGAATTATAAAGCATCAAATTGGGTAACCCATAAATAGCCAAATTTGGCTTCTGCACAAAGGGGTTAAGGTACTGAATGACCAGTAACCCATCCATGGACTTTTTCATCACTGATGGCACAGGCATATTCCAGGATGACAATGCCAAGATTCATCAGGGACAAATTGTGAAAGAATGGTTCATTGACCACAGGGAATCATTTTCACAAATGAATTTGCCACCTCAGAATCCAGACCTGAACCAATTGAAAGTCTCTGGGATGTGCTCGACAAGACTTAACAGAGTGCTTTGCCTCACCTATTGTCAATACAATATCTCAGCCAAAAATGAATACAAAGTAAATGTTGTGACATTCTGTAAAGACCACAACAAATGTGTCGTGATCAAAGCTTAAGTGTGTGACTTCTTTTTGTATGGGAAGTGCATATTTTTTTGATAATTTTTAAAATTGTTTTAATCATTTTCTGGTGAAAAAAGTCATCATACACAGTGAATCTCAGGGTCATATTTGAACATGTCCATCAAACAAAGAGATGAATTAAAAAATGTAATTCAGGGTTGCGGATAAAAAAAAATATGAGCGGGTGGGGCACGACCGAGAGAAATTAAAATGAGCAAGGAAAAAACAGCTTCGGAGAAAGAAATTAAAGTAATGCTATTTTGATTACGCTACCACAAACCTTGAATAATATCCAGCAGGAGTGAAATGAAGTTGCTTCTGCTTAATTGACAGTGAGGCTGGGAAAGAAATGGATCAACCTGGATGACATAAGAAAAAACTGTTGGTGAATACCACATTGTTGACATCTCATCCTTGAAGCCCTAGTCGGATGTAAGGAAGAAATGTGGACCAATTATCGGTGGTGAATACAATTTCATCAGTCGCTGTAATCCTTGTTACAAGTCTCACCTTTTAAGGTCGCTTCGTCTGTCAGCCAAACTGTAAAGTTTCATGAGAACATTTCTAATGAAATTCTCAGTTGTGTGTTTGAAAATGGAAGCGGGACGGACAGGTTGCAGGTATTGTGTTAATGGATCAGGTTGGATTCAAAATTGATATTGAGATAACTTAGGGTAACGGGTCAATCATTGCCAGGCTGTGACCTCACTTATCCAAACATCTGTCACTTTGACTAGTGACGATGTGAGTACATTTTCTAACTTGCGTTTCCTTTGTTGCTCACGGTACGTATTTCAGTACGCATTCAGTTTTAGGCATGATATGCCATGTCTTTAATGGTCCCCTAACAGATGCCCCTCCAGTGGGGATCTCCAAGAAGATTGCAGGAATGACTGAGTTCACCAGAACAAAGCAGTCATAGCTTCATCCTGAATAATTTGTGAAAATCTAAATGTGTAATGTTGCATGGTGAATCGTGAATCACATGGATTTTGAAGGAAGATGTACCCTCGTGATTTAAATACATCAGAGCATTCAATGATAGGGCACACTGTTGCAGGGGTGTGAAACAAGCGCATTGGTCATTATGATATAAATATCTTGACTAATCTCTCATTGTAGTCTTTTTATTTTATTCATTTGCATGTCTGAGTGCTGCTGCTCGTCCCTCTGTGTGTAACGCGCAGAGTGTACATGAGTTATGCACTCGCCTACAGAGGCACATAATATTATCTGAACAACGTGTCCCTAATATAGCAGGTAAAAACTGACAATTGACTTTAGACCAGGTTTTTGTTAGTCAATCATACAATCGCTCTCTGCCGCCTCAAGATAGCAGCATGCTAACAATGTGCCTGACGACACCAGATTTTAAGATCAACACACCCATGGGCACTCATTTTAGCGCAAGTACATTTGCTATTTCCCAGGGTGTCAAGTTCCTGTTTTTTCCTATGTTCTCCAATTTTTGGGGACAATTCAATCCTATTCTCCAAACAAATTCCTTTTTTTCCCTTATTTTTTGCACTGATCATAAAAAATTGCATCCATTGCCAATATATGTACATGTATATGTCATTGCTGATATTTTTACGTCTTTGTGGGCAGTTTTGGGTCAATATGGATATTTTATATGCCATGTACGCATTTTGCAACAGTGGTACCATTGTGAACGATAGACTTTATATAAAGATGAACGACGCGTCTTCACTTCCTAATGCTGTACAAAAATGGGGCCAAAATATCCTTCCTACGGTGGCTGCCGTTATGCACGTTTGGAGCCAGAGTCAGCCCAGAAGTGATCGGGGGTTCGGCTGCAGTTTCAAGGTCCTGCCCATACACCCACCCCACTTAGTGGTAGGAAGCACATCCCCTGACTTTTCATGTATCCTGTGTGGCTGCTTTAGTTTTACCCCTAAATTACACCAGATGCGTGATCGGTCCGTCTCTGCTCGGCCACAGCACCGGAGCTAATAGGTTTCACTGTAGTTAATGTGTGTGATTGCGCTGGCTCTGCTGCCTTGCAATTCTCCTCCATCGCAGCTCTGGCAAACTGCAGCCCGCCGCAGCAGATGCGCTGGCCTCCCATTTTTGCCGGATGCCAGAGCACAATGCAACTGTTCAGCACAGAGCATATTTATCGGAACACAGACACAACATTAAAACATCTGGTTAATACACCTCCTTGGCGGAGGTGAATTATGTTTTTGCCGGCGTTTATCTGTTTGTCTGTCTGTTTGTCTGTTAGCAGGATATCTCAAAAACAGCCACATAAATTTTAACCAAACCTAGCTGCCGGATAGCTTACTCGGTAAAGCATCGCGTTGCGAAGCAGAAGTGACTATCACGGCGCGAGTTCGACCCCCGCCTCGTACCAGCCCGCAGTGGTCAGCAGCTCTTTTCAGAGTAGTGCACAATTGGCCAATGCGCTACAGGGATGCAAATTGGGAAGGGTCTGCCGGGATAAGGTATTGTAAATAACGAGTTCTCAGGCGCCTCCTGTTGGCCAGACGGGCGCTTGTCAGGAAGATTCTAAGCTCGTTCACGTTCGGCTATCCTCCGCCCTCGTTCTGAGCTTGCGAAGTTTCATCCAATGAGTGTACAAGAAGCGGTGGCGACGGGCGCATGCTTTGGAGGAGAGCCGCAAGCTGTCTCACTCTCCTGAGTTGGCAATAGGGGGCTGCATATGCGAAAAGCCTTGCACATATTTACCCAGTTGGACATTCCAGATTCGGGTGGGATTGGAAATGCCAAATAAAAAAAAAAAAAAACATTTTAACCAAACTTTGCAGGATCTTTGAGTAGCACAAGAGGAAGAAGTGATTAAATTTTGGCATATCTAGGCCAAAGTACAGCTGAGATATAGGCCAAAGTTCAAATCCAGCTATTCTGGCAGAGATTTGGGGTCTTTCCAATGGGCCGGATTTCCAGTCGGCGTGCTTTTAGGTTTTGCTGCCACCTGGCGGTCGAATGCAACAACACCCTACATCAGCCAACCAAAATAACTAATGCACAGAGTTGCCTTGGCGTGGTGGAGGTGCTGCGCTCTCTGAGTGCTCATCATCAGAATAAAACACTTTGTTTTGACGCTAGATCATATTGTAGGCTAGGAAAGCAACAAAAGTAAGAAAATATGTACAGTTTATTGACAGAGTGCTTTCCAAACAAAAGACTGACCCAACTCAAACAGGAAATTAAGAGCATTTATTTATAAATAGGCTACTTATCCATGATAGATGCACAATAATCTTGAAAAAGAGACAAATCCAGGCAAATCTGCTGTTTTTAAACTCCTTTGGCTGAGAAAAAAACCTTTTTCTTGTTGGTAGTTGCGTTTAATACCACATATATCACGTTATCTTGCGCAATCACGTGTGATTCTGTAATTACCACGTAATCTCGCCAGTCTCACTTCTCTAGCCGTCCGGCTCTGCTGTGCTGTAAAAACGCACCTGATGGGTGTTGACGGTTGTCAAAGCATGGAGCAAACATGCAGCGGAGAGGAGACGGACCGAACATGGATCTGGTGTAATCCTGGGGTCGGCGTTCAACGCCACCCCTTGTACAGAGACTTGAGGCCAGCTCTACTCCAACTGAAGTCTTTTTAAAGGGTTAGCTTTTCGAATTGCATCAAATGCCACGTTTCCATCAAGCGGAACAGTTCGGTTTGGTATGGGTCGTGTCACATTTCAGAGCATTTCCATTACAAAAGTTGTGGATGGTACCTTTGGAACCGTTCCTAACCGTTACCATTTTTCGTCACCCCTCCGGTTGGGGTACCAAGGGTTACCATCCGATACTAATGAGGCGGAGGTAAAACACGCCTTCTGTATTGGTCGGGAATCGTCATCACTGCCGTCTGCTGATTGGCCAACAGAATTGTCACTCAAGCACGACTTCCATAAGGAAACGGCAGGAAAACACCCGTCTCGCCTACCATTTTGAGAAAACCATTTTTGGAAATGTCTGTTCGCAACAACGCGCCATGGAGCAATGAGGAGGTGCAGATGTATATTTCATGCATTTAAATTTAGTCAATCTAAAATGCGTATAGCCATTATTATGCGAACTAATTTGGCACCGCAGTTGCACCGCAGCATTTAGCTCGCTAGCTGGCATTAAAATGCGCCGAATAAAAAGGTTGCCAGTTAAAGCCGCTTTCACACTGGACGCAAAACAAATTTTTCGCACGTCAGATTACATTCAAAGTCAATGCGTTTCGCGTGTATTCGCGTGTTTGCATTGCATTTTACCATCCGGTAAAAAAAAAAAAAAAACCCGCCTACATTTAAGGGTACTGTCTGCAGTGGAAACGCAAACCAGAACTAGGGGTTTGGTTCCAAAAGTACGGTTCCAAGGGTACTATACCGAAAGTACCCCAATGGAAACGCAGCTTAAGTAGAGGTGTAGGAGGCTAAAATGTGTTTGCCGCTTTTCTCATCTTTGGCAGTTCATTTTTTAGCACCCATGCCAATGTCCAGTTCTAGCTAAATAGTTAACATTAATACATTGACTATGCATAAGTTTTTAGCCAGCTGCTTCATGCAACCCTACTTCAAAAAATTCAAAGTAACCATTTCAAATAAGGTAAATACAGTCTATGGGTTAATAAACTCTATTATGCATTTTAATGTTTGTTCTAACTACTTAGCTAGCTAGCGAATGAGGGTGATCCCCTCATTTGGTTTTAGCTAGCGAGCAAGATTCAGTAATAGGTCACTTTAGCTGGCAATGGGAAAATCAATGATAAAAGGCCCTTTGCTCAGAACATAGCATCGCTTCCAACCATACATTACGCTATGTTCAGAGTAAACACCTTTTTACCATCCATTTCCATTGCATAAGGTGACCAATAATGGAGTTCTGCCAAACTTGCAAGCTAGCTTGCTTTATTTTTCTACAGTGGAATTGCTGTTAACAGTACAGGACATCATGTTTAGAGCAAAGACCTTTTTTATGGTCAATTTTCCTCATACTTTCAAATTATTGTGGGTTATATACAACTCTACTTCGCATCTGAGTAGATTTGTATGAGGCTAAAATATGTTTGCTGCTTTTCTTGTCCTTAGCAGTGCATTGCTAAGCTCCCATGCCAATGTCCAGTACCTGCTAGCTACTAGCTAATGTCAGTACATTGACTATGGATAAGTAGCCAGCTAGCAACCTCAAACAGCCCTACCTCAAAAAATTTGAACTAAATGTTCAAAATAACGTAAATACTGTCTATGCGTAAATAAACTCCCCCCAGTCATGCGTTTTAAATTTAATTCTAACTACCTTGTGAGCTAGCCAATGAGGGAGACCCTTCTGATTCTCCATCTACTACTAAGTTAGCTAGCCAGCTGACAGTTTTAAGCTGGCTGGCAAAATTTGGTAATAGGTCACTTTGGCTAGCAATGAAAATGGATGGTAAAACCCCCTTTGCTCTGGACACAGCCTTGCTGCTATGTTTGCTCGAGCTTGCTAGGATAATGGTGTTTGGTTCATACATGTTCAGAGCACAAATATAAACTTTTTTCCCTTCTAAAAGTATTACTTAGATTACCTCAAAGTGGGGGTTTACTTAGCTCATTGTTTGTTTGTGACTTTATTGGTGCAATGATTGTTAATAAAATTCCTGTTTGATATATTTTCCTTCTGGTTTTTCTAGTTTATTCCTATTTTTCAAAAAGCATATTCCTGTTTTTCTTCTTTACTTGGGCAGTTGGAACTTGACACCCTGTATTTACGTAACCCGGCGCTGGCTTCTGTGAGCAGTCATGGGTTACATGTGGCTATTATTATTATTTTATTATTATTATTATTATTAGGGATCGCCTTCAGTCTCCCAAAGGGTATACCTGTTGATTGAGCCTCTTATTCGGGATCTTGTTCGGTCTCTCGAAGGGAATAGCTGTTGTTTTTGTAGAAATTATTCTTCTGCTCATTATCTTTAGGGATCCCCTTGGGTCCCCCAAAGGGGAAACCTATTGTTTTTGTTCTAATTTTATGAGGGTCTCCTGAAGGTGATACCTGATGTTTTTGTTCAAATTCTTATTATTAGTATTTATTTTCACGATTTTTTGAGAGCGCTGTCTTGGACACTGTTCAAGCTAGAGTTCTCATTTTTCACATGAACCATCTCTAGGTCCTTATTCAATAGGATTTTTCTATGATTTTTGATTTGTCTCATGGTTCTTCCGCCATATTGGATTAAGTTAAAAGCCTTTGACAATCTTCTTCTCCAGAACCACGATACCAATCAAGCTCAAACTTGATACAAATCAAGAAGAAACCAAGTTCTTGCTAGTTTGCAAAAATCAATAACTTGCAGTCAAAACTGTGCAAGCAAGCTATTGGTCTGTTTGGTCGCATGACCAAAATTTTCTGTACACCCAAATAACATGAAAATGGTGGGACAAATCTCATGAAATTTGGCATGTACTATGTCCTTATGATGCACAACATGCACACAGGAAGAGTTACCTGCATTAAGTCACATGAGCAGGTGGCCATATTGAATTTTTTAATTCTTTTGTCAAAGCCTTTTGGGGTATAATTTCTGAACAAAAGGTCGTAGAAGCATCTTTTTTATTGAATTCTGTGGATCAAGCCAAATCCATCCATATGAGCCTCACCCATTTCTGTATTTAAAATTGTCAGCCATTTTGAATTTTTTGTAAAATGTTTAAAATCTACCTTTTCCCAGATGGTGCAACCCATTTGCATGAACCTTGGTTAACAGGATCATCAGACAAAGATCTTAAAGTATTACATGACAAAAGTGGCCACGTTAAAAGATGTGGCTGCAATGAAACTTGAGGGTGTGGCCTCTATTGAGGTAATGAGCTATAACTCCTGAACACAATGCCCAATCCTCACCCAACTTGAGATCTGACATTTATAGGCCATTGAATTTAAAGCCCAATGCCCACTGTCAAACGCCAAATGTTTTTAAACACCCTCTGAAAGCGTCAGTAGCATCAATATTGATGGATGACAACACGACTGAGAGGCAAGCCATGGGTGTCACTCTCAAAATATTCAAGAAGACAGCCTTTAATTTTGAAAACACCTATCAATAAAGCTTATTTTAAGCGATGGCAAAGTGCGACATTCGTTATATACTGATGGACTTTAAAAACCTATATGTCTGACTTGACAGAAATAGTATAGTTGGGTTAGGGAAACTTTAATTAGATGATTACATAATTGATATGCAGTTGTCTTTGAGTAAGGAGACACAACAGTACGTGAGTTCATGACCTTGTTTGTGTCTGTGGAGCAGGTTTGAGGAATTAGTGATGTAACCTCGTCCGGCTTCACTGATCACAATTGCAATGCTGTCAAATGCTTTAAAACAATCCTTGAGGTCATTAAGGCCAGAACCCGAGAGCATTTGTTCAAAGACACCACATGCGCCATCCCTCGCCTTTCCAGACCCCAACATGATCAAGCCATTGGGCTGTGGATGGCTGGAACATCCCAAAATCGCATCGCCCAGCATTTTGGGGTAAGCCAACCCACAATCTCTAATCTTGTGGCTCGTTACCCGGAGGCTGGAAGCACCAATGATCGACCCCGACCTGGTCAGCCTAGGGTCACAACCCCAGCCCAGGACAATCAGATCCGCCTCGTCCACCTGAGAGATTGGTTTCGAACTTGCACCAGGATGGCTCAGGAGACCCTAGGAATCCACAGACCAAGGATCAGCAGAAGAACTGAGTCACCTACTTGCAGACCGAGGGATTAGAGCCCACAGGGCATGTGTTGGAATGCAGCTTGATGCACGGCACAGGCCTACCAGGCTTTGCTGGGCTGAAGAATATGGTCAGAGACGAGTCCCCAACCGATTCTGGAGGAATGTTGTCTTCAGTGATGAGTCCAGTTTTTTTTCTATACTGACATTATGGAAGACAGAGGGTCAACAGACGACGTGGTGAGAGATACGCGGCCCCCTGCATTGTTGCGACAGATCGCTTTGGAGGAGGTTCGGTGATCGACTGGGGTGCCATTCGATGCAGCTGGAGGTCTGACCTGGTCATAATCAATGGAAATCTTAATGCAGCCCGCTACTGTGACCTTGTCATCAGACAAGGTGCCTTACATCACAGACAACCCTGAGGTCACGTTCATGCAAGACAATGCACAACCTCACTCAGCACGTGTGTCCCAGCAGCTCCTGGCCCAGAATGGTGTGCGAGCCATGGAATGGCCACCTTTCAGCCCTGACATGAACTGCATCGAGCATGTGTGGGACCAGTTGGATCGGCGGGTTCGGCAACGCACTCCAGCACCCAGGACGAGGGCAGAGCTCCAAGAAGCCCTTCTCCAGGAGTGGCAGGCCATTCCCCAGCAACAGCTTAACAGAATGGTGCTGTCCATGCCAAGACGAGTGATGGCTTTGTTGCAGGCACGTGGCAGTCCCACTCGATACTGAGATTGAAGTTGATCTTTGCTGTTTATTTTGTTGTTAAACTTGTCATTGTTGATTATTTTGTCATTCTTTTTTTGTAGATGTTATCTGGCATTTTGTCGAAGTTCTTGTTATGGGTAAAGTCAATAAATGGTTACAAATTTGAATCCGAGTTTGGCTACAATTCTGGTTATAGGTTTTTAAAGTCCATCAGTGAACTTTTTATATATAGGCATAATTTACCTCCCAAATTTGGCCTTCTACAAGTAAGTCAACATGACTTACTTTACTTAACCCAGCAGCGAGTTAGCTAGCTAGCTAACTTAGCAGTGTTAATTTCTTACCAATATACCTCAAATTAAGCATCGTCTAACTGTAGATCGCTTGATGACTCAAATGCCCGCAAAATAATTGATTTCACCTTCAAAAATTGCAACTTGGTTAAAAAGTGGTTTTATCGGTTTTGACAACTGCATGTGAGGTTTCTGTTAAATGTGTGCCACCAACCATAATAAGGCGAAATTGTTAAATAACTTAGAAGACAAATGCATTTCTATTGAGTTGATGCTCAAGATATACTGTAGAACAGTGGCGAAAAATTAAAATACTGATGCGCGTCAACGTCCGTCACAGCCCGTCAGTGGGTGTTGCTCCATTGAAATGATTGGCACCTATTTTCTGACGTGTGTCACACGCCGCTGGTGGGGGTTGGGCTTAAGCAAACCACATTTGGTTAAATCCATGCATAGGTGACGCTTTAGCAAACAAATGGTCGTAAGTCCTAAACCAATTGTCCGATCAACTTGAAATCTCGCATGCTTCATTTTGGTCAGAGTTTCTATGAAAATCTATAGGAACTAAGTGAAATCTGAAACAATATGGCCAACATTAGCAAATCAAATTTCAGTTCTCCTTTTACTCACTTTAGCAGTCACCTTTCATTTTGAAACTTTATAATCTTGTTAAGCATCTGCAAAAGAGCAAAAACTATGCAAATTACTTTGATTGGCCATATGGTGGTGTTACAGAGGGGTATAACGCGTTTTGGGTTATAACTTCTAAATAGTAGATTGGAGTCACACATGAATCGATTGATAAGCCACACCCATCGTAATTGATGATAATTTTCCGCTATTTTGAATTCTTCATAAAACCTTAAATTTCTATCTCCTCCTAGAAGGTGCACTTTGCACCAAGTTGTGTGGACTGCATCTTCGGACCAAGATCTATAATCCCAGTATGAAGAATTTTGAAAGTTGAAAGGTGTTACCACAGTAAGCCGATTAAATTTGAGGGCGTGGCTCATATCGAGGATCCTGGCCTCGAACAATAGTTATTATTATTATTATTATTGGCCAGTGCGATCTTTTTCACAGCTTTAAAAGCTGTGCAAGTGAATTTCAGTCCAATGTGCCAGGGAGGTTTATGACACCCCCATATAAAGTGCATTGGAATAATCCAAGCAAGATCTTATAAAGGCATGGATCACTGTCTCCAAGTCCCTGGGATTTAAAAGTGGTTTAAGCTTGGTTTAAGCTGCATATCATCGGCAAAACTGTGAAAGAAAATGTGCTCTGAAAATTTCGCTCTCAGGGTGCGCTGTAGGTTGGATGCAAATGCTGGCCATCCCCAGCAATGTACCAAAGAAATTTTCGTTTGAATTGTGATACACACAGCTAGTTTTCTCAGAAAATGAAGAGTTTGGTTTGGTACTATGCTAGCTAGATAGCTTTCTGACTAAAGGTGGCGCTGTAAAGAACTAATTATCTACCAACCTAATATTCCGTATTCCCAGACATATAGCAAAGGTTCTGTCTTTTGAAATATATGAAGTACATGCACAGTTATACATAAAATTTGTAATCCCTTTGGTATTGAGCGCTGTTGGTTGCAAACTGGTGGTGATTGTGAGCATGACAAATGCACAATATATGTACTATTACCAAGTACGGGTACAGCGCAGTCAGAAATTTACAGCACATTATAAAACATGACCAGTCCAAAATTTTTAAATGGCGAAAAACTAATGTAAAAGGGTACCTCCATAAGTACGTATACAGACATGCATCAACAGTATACGTACACTTGTATAAAATAACAGTCCATAATTTGAACTCTGAAAAAGAATCTTAGTCACACAACCGTGTACATGAAGACAGAATATTTAGTACAAAAGTTAAAACTGTTTTATACTTCTCATGTTATCCAAAGTGAAATGACGTCAACTCAGCGTGTAACTAGCTCTATCCCTCAGTCTGTTTTTGGAATTGGACTGTGGGTTGGCGGCACCTGGTGGTGCGCGCCAGAGGTGCTCCTTGGCCTTGGCCCTGAGCAGCCATCCATGGCCTTCTTCGTTCGATCCGTGTCGATGTTATCCGTGGAGCCAGTCGAGCCCTAGGCAAGCCTTACTACGCCAGATCCTGGGTCTCAACAGGGCCGCTTACAGCCTGTTGATAGAGAGATTGTCTGTCTCTGAATTAAATAGTGGGCTACAGCCTATATGGCACAATAGTTGCGTCAACACCCACAGCTTGGTATGCACGGAAATGGGAAGTCTGAAAAAGAAACCCCACCCTCCCACACAGCGTGCATCCCGTAGGCTAGACATCATGGGCTGGTGTTAGGAATGAGGGCATGCAAGTTACCTCTACAAATGAACTGCCCTTTTCTTGGCAGGCTGCTGCTTGCTTGCTACGACCTCTGTGCCCCTTTTCAGGACAACGACTCGCTGGACGGGACTGCTGTGCCCTTTTTCTTACCCAAGCACCATGTCCTAGGTATATCCTAGAATTAACACTGTAGCCTGCTCTCTAATTCTAATAGCAAAGGAAAAATGCTGAGAATTTGTTATTTTCTGAAAATGCACCAACACTACACAACTGTACACTGTACTGACTTCCGGTAAGATTCTTGCATGTTGACACAATGCTACAATCACCAACAGCATTCTTTTCCAATTTACAACCAACCCAGCTTGATACCAAAGAGATTACAAACTTTATGTATAACTGTACATGTACTTTATAAATGTCAAAAGACAGAACTTTGGTATATGTCTAGGAATATGGAATATTAAGTCGGTAGAGCATTAGCTCTTTAGAGTGCCACCCTTGGTCAAATAGCTATCCACCCAGCATAGTACCAAGCTAAATTCTTCATTTGCAGAGAAAATTAGCTGTCTGTATCGCAGTTCAAAAACAATTTCTTTCGTACATTGCTGGGGATGGCTAGTATTTGCATCCAACTTACAGTGCCCCCTGGGGGCGAAATTTTCCAACTTTTGATGTTGAATATCATCTACACTGAAAATACTACCATTAAGATTTTACAAATGCTGTAATGTACCCCAAAGGGACTGTGTGCCCAGAGAATTTTAGATCTCTATCTTGCTGGGTAAACAAAATAATGGCACCTAAACATAGGCACTATCTGCTATGAAATGGTCCGTTATGAGTTTTCCTCCAACTTTGGCTTCATCTAACTTGAAATTGTGGATACTACCAAAGAAATGCTTGGTATTCCTGAGAATAGAGTTCCAAAAGCACAACAAACAGCATTAACCACCACAGTACATATCTGGGTTACTGAGAAAATATACCAAAAATATGCACCAAAAATCAATTTTGACCATTTTTCCGGCCATCCATTGCACTAACCCAGCAAGATATCAAGATACTATTCACTGAAAATGATAGTCTTGTTGTGAGTAAACATGGAATAAAGCATTCTAGATTGGTATATGTCTGGGATATTATTTTATTCCCATTTTCAATTTTTTTTTTGAGATTATTTTTTTGGGAATTTTTCCTTTTATTTGATGGTTGTGCGGTGTGGGGGGGCAGGAGGGTGGGGGAGAGGAATGGGGCTAGACATGCAGCAGATGACGCGAGCTGGAGTTGAACCCAGGTCGCTGCGGGAAGGACACAGCCTTCATGGTGCGCGCGCTTAGACCAATCAGCCACCGGGGCTCCCCACCATTTTCAATTTTTATTGTTATTTCTCAAATAATTCCAGCTTGATAACATAGTTATCCAGCTTGGTGCTGATGTCTAACCGGTCACAGGTCATGATAAAAGTATAACATATTTGGTACTGTGTACCCTTAAGTCATGAGAATTGATATAAAATGTGGTGTCAGCAGCAAAACTGAGCTACTTTAGTGCATTCCAGGTGGCGCCACCGGCAGGCAAAGTGAGATACGGTCCTAAAAATTTGGCTTTTTCCGTGAGACACCCATATGTACCTATGTGCCAAGTTTCATTCAATTCCAGGGGGTCAACTCCTCAACTTCTTCAAAAAGTGCCATTTTCTTTGGAATGGTTCTTAATCAGGAGACCTAAAGTTAAAGTCAAATCCAAGGTGTGGCCCTTCTGATGAGTTGGGCCAGTCACAAACTCTGTAAAATTAAGATATTCCATTCGACACATGACCTCTTTCACCAAAGGTCGAGATGGACAACAGACATGAATGTTCAAATCGCCTGGACTTAAAAGCTTAGGGTACAATACAGGATACAAACTCAGAGAATTTCTGAATTAAATCCCTTTTAAATCTGTGTTTGTTTGTTTGTTTGTTAACACTTTAGCAGCAAAACTAATGGCCAGATTCACCCCAAATTCGGTTTAGGCATTGCCACTGACCCAGAATAGATGCCTATTGAATTTCGGAAAAGTAGGTCAAAGTATGTGCGAGGGGCGGGGTTTGTTGTGCCTGGCACCACTTGTTTTGTTAAAAAATTAAATGTAAAGTTAGACACTTTCCACGTTTGGTATATACTTCATCTCATTTTCAGTCTAAAGTAGGATGACGATTCAACACACTGTTACCTTTTGTTTCAAAGCGAAGTTACATATCCCTTAAGGGGGGCATTTTCCTCTACTCTTACCTATACTTTTTCATATCAACAGGGGCCACTGCCCGTGATCGGCAATGTTAGAACGTTCATGAGCATTTTGCGGTTTCAGTCGTGCAACATTCTGTTGCTGGACTATAAACTGGCCTTTAAATAGGCAAATCAAAATTGCTGAATGTGATGCTGGATGACAAGCTGCCATTGAGGCCAAACTGCTTAAAATGCACACCAATCTTTACATCCATACCTTATATTTAAACATTTAGCAACTGCTCTTATGAGTGACGTACACATCTAACATTAATTTTCAAATAATCCATATATAAAGATGTCCATTTCCTGGAGCAATCCAGGTCGTGAGCTGTTTCTCAAGGCTGAAACTGCAGCGTTCCATGCAGGAATCAAATGGAGTTTGAGTGCTCTCAGTGGATCTTGGCACTTTAATGCTGTTTGACTGTAGTCTTGGTCATGAGGCCATCTGAGAACCAAATGGGGTCATTCAGTTGCAATCCTAATCCCTACTCGGGACGATTACCTAAGAGACTATGTATGGCTGGTGCTCCAGGGTAATTGAATTGTTGGCAGAGGGATCTTAAAGGACCTCTACATTGTGATTGGATTTCCATGGTTAAGGGGTGGAATCTGCAGAGTGATAGAAACAAGACCTGAACTACACTGGGTGAAAATTACACACCCAGCTCACTGACTTGTTAGATCTACAGCTATTAATCAGGGTAATGCAAATTTTATCCCACAGAGAGTCTTGTTTAGAGTACTCTGTCTGTTACTATGGTACTATGTGACCCTTGCATTTATACAAGAACTTTCCCTGAATTATTTCCCCCCTCTCTCTGACTGAAATTTTTTTCAGGATTATGAGGATTTCTTCCAGTCGAAGGAGAGCAACACTGTGTTTTCATTCCTCCATCTCCCCTCCCAGCCTTCTGTTAAGGTACACCATTCTTAAGCATGAGTTGTCCCTGGCTTTTCACTCCTTGATGTCTCCCCCAGCCTGTTCTTAAGCTACACTATTCTTAAGCATGAGTGGCCATTGTGTTTTCATTCCTCCATCTTCCCCCCAGCCTGCTGTTAAGGTACACCATTCTTAAGTATGAGTGGCCATTGCAATTTCTTTTCTTTTTTTTTCTTTTTAAAAAAAAAAAATTGCACCGAGAAATTGCAAAAATACTGAAGAATTTGGTTCCAAAACGCAGTAACTGCCAAATTTGAAAATTGAAATTCCTGCCACAAATAGGTTGGTAATTCAATTAATATTCAGTTTATGCCAAATCGCAATATCCACCATTAATTCATGCACTGTACTAGGCACTTTCTTCCAAAATGCATGAAGCGGCATGACTCTTTTTGCACAAATGGTGATACATCCCATCAACCAATCAGAGGCTGCCATTGGCATGACATTTTCCAGCATGATAAACAGCTGTTCCTGTTTAAAGTAACCATATATTGATTTAAGACTTTATTAAAAAATTGTCATACGTTGTATCATCTGAATGGGCGTGCAATACTCTCTCTGACTGTCAACATTTTTCACCCGGAAATTATGATGGAATAGAGTAATCATGGATGTAAAATGGCTTTTTGCAACCCCCAATATCATCCTTAAACAACACTGTTAATCGGGCCAAGTGCTGCAACATCACGCATTTGTCATCATTGCAGCAATTGTGACACATAGGCTATCGTGTATTTTACATTGCAAGCAAGATGTCAAAATGCACTAAAAATGTCAGAATATTTTCAACCCTGCTTGACTTGGATATCGAATATACATACCAATATTTTGAGCAGTTAGCAAGCCCAAATCCAGACAGCTGTGATGCAAAATAACTGCCCACCATTTCCATCGTCCGAGTTTGGGATTAGAATAAAGTACTCTGGGAATCGTCCAATGTATATAAAACTTTAGATATATTTTGATAATTATATGAGCTACCACTTCATTATAGGTTTGAAGGACTTTCTGGTTTCAGTGAGGTAAAGTAAGGCAGAATTTTACAACCAGAATTGCGTCAAGGAAATTTTTATACTTCTGCTTGTCGCACTGTAAAAATTCAAAAACAAAATATTGCAGGGACATGTGCCATGCGTCATCAACAATAACATACTTTTTGATGGCGTAAATCTAATCCACTAATAAATATAAAATGAGGCTGCCGGATAGCTCACTCGATAAAGCATCGCGTTGCGAAGCAGAAGTGACTATCGCGTCGTCGGGTTCGATCCCCGCCTTATACCAACCGGCAGTGGTCGGCAGCTTTTTCAGAGTAGCGCACAATTGGCAATTGCGCTACAGGGTTGCAAATTGGGAAGGGCCTGCCGGGGAGGGAAACTAATAGTTGCCTTGCTCGTTGCTCAAGCGCCTCCTGTTGGCCAGACGGGCGCTCGTCAAGAAGATTCTAAGCCTGTTCATGTCCGGGTATCCTCTGCCCTCGTTCTGAACTTGCGAAGATTCAACCAATGAGTGTATAAGAAGCGGTGGTTGACGGGCGCGTGCTTTGGAGGAGAGCCGCGAACTGTCTACACTCTCCTGAATTAGCAGCAAGGGGTCGCATACAAGCAAGCCTTGTGCCTTGTACATAGTTCACCAACTGGGCATTCCAGATTTGGGTGGGATTGGAGATGCCAAATTAAAAAAAAAAGAAAGAAATATAAAATGAAACGAGCCCAAGAAATTAACGAATTACGACAGGCAGATGATGGTCGATGCACTCGACCTCCTTATCGTGTGTCCCTGTCTCCCACAAATTACGTCATCAGAAAGGGGCTATTTTCGTCTGGTCTCTTTGGGGATGTGCGCAAGTTGAGAGAGTGTTCCAAATACCTCTTTTATTCACTTCCTTTTTGATTGATTGTTCAGGAAGTATTTTATTCATCATCTCCATGGCATTAACTGTCCGTAGAGGTATAATTTACCCATCATCTGATTTCTCAATACATGACTACTTTAAGTTCGCCCAGATTCATTTACTGAATGTTTAAGAACAATACATCACCTGCAATGAATAAGAAATGATCACGACAAAGTGATTGCCTATTGGCTCCTTTTATATAGTTAATGTGACGCTGTTAGGATGGCCATAATGCAAATAAATGCTGAAAATCCAAAACTTTAGTTTTTGCTTTGGATTTCTTGTATTCATTCGAATTATTGCCATCCTTTTTGCTTTGGATTTCTTGTATTCATTCGAATTATTGCCATCCTTGCAATGTCACTCTACTGTGCCTTGTGCCTAACAAAGCTCTTTAGCCATGTCTTGGCTTTTTCTCAATAATACAGCATCTTGTGTCTTATTGCTCAATAAACCTCGCAAACTAGTGCATGCAAAGCTGAGCTGTTTCATGAGCTACATGAGTTCAGAAAATTTGAAAGACATATTGACATTTTACATCCTCATTTACACGCAGTTTAGAAAAAAACGCCTCATAACTTTGTGATCTGATGTACAACAATACTATTGGAAATAAATCTGACAGCCATTCTACCTACTAGTCATAGCAACTGTTGCTAATTAGACAGAGTAAAAGGTAATTAAGCATTGAAAGGCGAGGTTACCGAAGGCCTTTGATACTGCTGATGGACCGTTACTCAAAACACCATGACATGGATACGTAACAATTTAACAAAAAATGATCAATTGGTTCATTTCAAACCAGGTAAACAGTTATGGATTTGAATTTTTTAGCATATTATCTTTAACTCTTTTCCCCATAGACTCCCCCCCTCCCTTTCCCTAGAGTGACTACAAATGACAACCCTGGCCATATCAATGAAGACGACATTTGATGTCTTTTGGATACCCCTGTTTTCAATTGGGAGGCTTGGGAAAAGGTCCATTGATTTACATATTGGCGTCATATGTGGTCATTATGGGGAAGAGTTAAACAGTCAGTCAATTGAGTTGAAAACATGACAGAGTGGATTTCCTTTTCCCACTTCTCCAAGAAGAAAAAGTAATTTCTTAAAAGCAATGAAAATGGATATGTTGCGCTTTGGAACCAAACCCTTCAATTGTACAATCAGTTCCTGCGGAGTCCAGATGTACGTTACCAGAGTACAGTAGATTTATAACCCTTTGTTGGAAGATTCCTTTGAATATTTAAAATGAAGTCATTGCTTTCAGTTGCTAGTTGTGATTATTACATCAGTGTTTGCATGTTCAGTGAAGAGACTGTGTTTCCTGTTCTCCTTCCCTCAGCAGTCAGAATCATAAGCTTGGAAGTTCCAAAGCCCAAGGCACTGACCAAAGCACTCTGATATTCTTTGTCTGCATTACTTCTTGCAACACTGTGGAGCCACTGCTATTTTGCCTTGTCAACATCGCCAAACCGCATCATCTCCCTTTCTCAGAGACCAAGGATCTCCATGGCTATTCAGACTGTTTCATAGATGACCTTTGACACTGGCAGAGATGCAGGGGAGTGCTCGTCTATCTACGCTGAAGCATTTTTGAACTACTCTTGTTATAAGACTTGTGTTTAGGAATATTTGCATTTATTTGGAGTGGCCAGTGGTTGATGTGGGTGATGTGGGGGATGTAGCAAAATGTTGACCTCGCAGAAATCCTCTGCACACCCACTGTCACCTTCCACTTTTTAAATTATATTTGTTTTTACAAGTTTAAAAAATGCACATTTAAATTTCAATGCTACACAGAATGGCACTGAATAAATGTTTTAATATTAAATAGAAAATAATTTGCGATATATTCATGTGTTTTGTCTTTCCCAACGGCTTTGAGCCAAACTTACCACTTTGGCTGTGGAATGCCCAGAGATTCTATAAGCACTCTCCAGCATTGCCTTGGCGGTGTAGTGGGGTGACATGCCAATGCTGCCGATTATGCTCCCTCTCCTCTAAGTTTAAAAAGTGAGAACTGCTGATGTCTCCCATGACTGCGTGTTTATTGTCCACTAGTCTCTCTCAGAGGTAAAAACTTAAAGCTGCCATAGTTGAGAGGATTTGTGTGTTGAAGCCATCTCTTTTTATAAAATAGCCATATGAAAATTCAAACCCAGCAGGTTCAGAAAAGACCGGTGTAAAGGGCGAGTCTTGATTAAACAAAAAATTGATTGAACAAATCAAATGTATAAAAAAAAGGAAACTAACCAGAAGTAATGATGAATTGTCCCTATTTCGCATGAAAAATGTCGATGCTTACCAGTAATTATTTCCCAATCCCCATTCTAAATCGTCATCACAGTGGGTGTCAGGCAACTTGCCAGTATCGTATTCAGCTGCTTGCCTAGCTCCCTCAGCAGGTGCCTCTGCCTCTCGGGCTCATGCATACATGGGCGAGCTCCTCTGTCAGGCCGGGCAAGTGCCGCTGCACCTTCATCTTCATCTGAGTCCATCTCACTCGAAAGGGGCGATTCGACATCCGGATCCATATTCTCAATTTCTCAGATGATAATCTAAGAGAAACAGTTAAAGTTCTTGAATTATTTTGTAAAATTGTAGCCTTCGCTTCGCCGTTATTGTAGAAAAAGAAAGTGCCAAGCTGGATTTACGTACATACCAGTGCAACCAATATACTAAGTTGTTTCCAGGCTTTTGCCACTTTTTTTGTCTTCCCCAGCACAAACCATCACACGTATTATCATGACAAATCAAGAGTGGGTTGCGATACAAGCATAATAAAATGACTGTTCTAATGTCCACGTTTCAAGCAACTTTTTGGAAAGCTTTTGTCTTCACATGTGAAAACATATTGACAGAAAAGTGAAATATTGAGGGTAAAATAAGTAAAAGAATAAAATTTCCTTTCAGAGCCTTTTAAAGTAATGTGTAAATATGTATTACTCAAATTTTAGGATAGGAGAACATTTCCAAAGTTTATCACCTGCGAGTTGAAAACGGGGTAAATTTACATACAATTGCACTGAAATTGCGCGGCTCTGCAGGGGGGTTCTGCTCAATACGTCACAAAGCTTCGACCAGACAAAGCCCAATTTTTATGGGTGTTCCCAACTTACCAAGCTTTTTGTAAATTTTATTGGAAACGACATTTATTTGTGAATAATCGTAGTTAGATCTGAAATGGTACATGATTAAAGTGTGGATTTAAACCAAATCTTTGTTTTAAAAGACCAACCCTTTAACAAAGGGCTGCGCAGCCCTGTTCCTGAAGGTTTTCACTCCAACCAAAATAAAGTACATCAAATTCAATAGCTACAAATCTTGTTGGTCGACTAATTAATATGATTTGATGTTCCAAAATAGGGTTGAAATGAAACTGAATAGGATGGTAGATCAACAGGAACAGGATGGGGCATCCCAGGTCAAAGGTCAGCGATAGGTTCTCTTTAAGATGAAGACTTGTACTGGGAGCAGATTAATGTGTTGCACTTAAACCTGTGACTTTACTGCAGAAATAATAGCACAGAAACCATTTTTTTAATTTAACTTGTTGAGCTATCTGTGGTTGCCTCTAATCTGTCTTAAGAAACCATTTTAGGCTTGTATTCAATGTGCTATTGTCCTCTTAAATGAAATGGGAGTAGTATTTTTTTTCAGCAGATTGCAAACTGAAACAATCACCAATAAATAAATTCATCTATTGAATTAAATAAAAGGTTCCAATGGAATCAGGAAAATTTTATTTTAGGTGTCTAAATGTGAGGTTTTAACTGTCACACAGACTAGGCTAAAGGAAAGTAGGATTCAAAACTGCAGCTTTGAACAGAATTTGAAGCAGCAAATGCTATGTTTTCTTTCAACGGGGACTAGTTTTAGCGCAAAACCAATGTTGACTAAGATGGAGAGCTTCATGATGCACGCAATGAAAAAAAACTGAAGATTGATGAAAGTGGGATTTGCCTTCTACCTCCGTAGGCACAGTTTCTCCCTCTTATTAAATCATTGTGAATGGATGGAAAAATGTATGAGTATTTTCATGCGACAAACTAGCTACTTTCGACACTCATTAGAAAGATCACTTATCAGAGGCTGACAATCCAGGTCAAGAAAATACAGCCGCAATTCCAAAAAGGTTGGGTAGGTGTGTAAAATGTAAATAAAAACAGAATGCAATGATTTGCAAATCTCATAAACCCACATTTTATTCGCAATAGAGCATGGACAACATATCAGAGGTTAAAAGTGAGATATTTTACCATTTCTCGAAAAATATTAGCTCATTTTGAATTTGATGGCAGCAACACGTCTAAAAAAAAGTTGGGATAGGGGCAACAAAAGGCTGGAAAAGTAAGTGGTACTAATAAAAAACAGCTGGAGGAGCATTTTGCAACTAATTAGGTTAATTGGCGACAGGTCAGTGACAAGACTGGGTATAAAAAGAGCATTTTAGGGAGGCAGAGTCTCTCAGAAGTAACAATGGGCAGACTTTCTCCAATCTGTGAAAAACTAAGTCTAAAAATTGTGGAACAATTTCAGAAAAAATGCTTCTCAATGTGAAATTGCAAAGACTTTGAATGTCCCACCATCTACTGCACATAATATCATCAAAAGATTCAGAAAATCCGGAGAAATCTCTGTGCACAAGGGCCGAAGGTCAATATTGGATGCTCATGATCTACGGGCCCTCAGGCAGCGCTGCATTAAAAATAGGCATGATCCTACACTGGAATTCACTGCATGGGCTCAAAAACACTTCCAGAAATCATTGTCTGTGAGCACAGTTTGCCGTGCAATCCACAAATGCAAGTTAAAGTTGTATCATGCAAAGAAGAAGCCACATGTGAACACGATCCAGAAACGCCACAGTCTTCTCTGGGCCAAAGCTCATTTAAAATGGACTGAGGCAAAATGGAAAACTATTCTGCAGTCAGATGAGTAAAAATGCGAAATTCTTTTTGGAAACCACAGACACCGTGTCGTGCGGACTAAAGAGGAGAGGGACCATCCAGCTTGTTATCAGCGCACAGTTTAAAAGCCTGCATCTCTGATGGTATGGGTTGCATTGGTGCCTATGGCGTGGGCAGTTTACAGATTTTGAAAGGCACTATCAATGCTGAAAAGTGTATAGAGGTTTTACAACAAAATATCGTCCCATCCGCATATTTCAGCAAGACAATGCCAAACCACATACTGCATCCATCACAACAGCATGGCTTTGCAGTAGAAGAGTCCAGTTGCTGAAATGGCCTGCCTGCAGTCCAGATCTTTCGCCAATAGAAAACATTTGGTGCATCATAAAATGGAAAATCCGGCAAAGAAGACCCGGGACTGTTGAGCAGCTTGAATCCTACATCAGACAAGAGTGGGACAACATTCCTCTCCCAAAACTCCAGCGACTGGTCTCATTTCCCAGACAATGACAGACTGTTGTTAAAAGAAGTGGGGATGCTACACAATGGTAAACACGGCCCTGTCCAAACTTTTTTGAGATGTCTTGCTGCCATCAAATTCAAAATGAGTTAATGTTTCATGAAATTGGAACATGTCTCACTTTCAACATCTGATATGTTGTCTATGTTCTATTGTGAATAAAATATGGGTTTATGAGATTTGCACATCATTGCATTGTGTTTTTATTTACATTTTACATGGAATCCCAACTTTTTTGGAATCGGCGTTTGTAAAAGTCCTCCCCAGTTTTCTTTAAACTACCAGGATTTGGTAATTGGAACAAACCTTCAGCCAGGAAGTTTCACTCATTTGTGAAATCAATTTGCTGAGCACAGGGTGGTCAAACATGGCAGGGTTTTTACTTTCTGAACCCTGAAATAATGCATTATTTTTATTATTATTATTGTTATTGTTATTGTTTTTGTTAATGCACAAATATTAAAACTGTAAAATAAAAACAAATGTTTTGGATCTATTGATCATCAGGTAAAAGTAATACTAGCTGTTATTATTATGCTATATCTTCACAGTAAAAAAGATTTTAAAACTGGTTGTAGTTAGAGACTCAGTTGACAAAAAGTCACCTCAGACAGCTAGTACTCTACGGGGAATTCTTGCTGATCCTAGCAGTTTCTGAATTATTTCCATTTTGACATTGGTCTCAAAGTCTTTTAGATTCTTTTCCATTTTGTTAACATTCCATTTTGTCAATATTCAGTACTCCAATCACAGTGGGTACAACTGTAACATTCTTTAGTTTCCAGAGTCTTTTGATTTCAATTGCCAGATAAGTATTTTTTCCGATTTTCTCTTTTTCCTTCTCTTGCGCCTTCTTATCACCTGGATAAGCTATATCTACAACCTCAATTCCGAAATAGTTGGGACGGAGTGTAAATTGTGAATAAAATCAAAATGCAATAACTTTCAGATCACATGAACCAGTATGTTATTTACAATAGAACATAGATAACATTTCAAATGTTGAAACTGAGACATTTTACATTTTTATCCAGAAAATGAGCTTATTTCAAATTTTCTGGCTGCAGCAGGTCTCAGAAAGGTTGGGACACAGGCAAAAAAGGGCTGATGAAGCAATTAATACATAAGAGAATCAGTAGAAAGAACATTTAGCAAGTAATTAAGTTAACTGGCATCAGGTGTGCAACATGATTGGCTATAAAAGGGCTGTTTTAGAGAGGCTGAGTCTCTCGGAAGTAAAGATCGCCAGAGGCTCTCCAACCTGTGAAGGCTTGCGTAAAAAAATTGTGGAATACTCTAAAAACAAGGTTCCTTAACGTCAAATTGCAAAGGCTTTGAAGGTCTCATCATCGACAGTGCATAACATCGTCAAAAGATTCAGAGAAACTGGAAAAATCTCTGTGCGTAAGGGACAGGGCCGAAGACCTTTACTGGATGCCCATGATCTTCGGGCCCTCAGACACCACTGCATCACTCACTGGCATGATTCTGTCATTGACATTACTAAATGGGCCCAGGAATGCTTCAAGAAACCACTGTCTGTCCGCCATGCCATCCACAGATGCCACCTAAAACTCTATCATGCAAAAAGGAAGCCATTGTTGAGTATGATCCAGAAGCACCGCCATGTTCTGTGGGCCAAAGCTCATTTAAAATGGACTGTAGCAAAGTGGCAAAGTGTCCTGTGGTCATTCTTTCAAGAATTTGACATTCTTGTTGGAAATCATGGGCGTCATGTCCTCCGGGCTAAAGAGGAGAAAGACCACCCCTCCTGTTATCAGCGTTCAGTTAAAAAGCCAGCATCTCTGATGGTATGGGGATGCATTAGTGCATATGGTGTGGGACACCTGTATGTTTTAAAAAGCACCATGAATGCTGAAAGGTATATAAAGGTTTTAGAGTAACATATGCTCCCCTCCAGACAACATCTATTCCAGGGAAGGCCTTGTATATTTCAGCGGGACAATGCAAAACCACATACTTCAGCTATTACAACAGCATGGCTTCGTAGTAGAAGAGTCTGTGTGCTGAACTCGCCTGCCTGCAGTCCTGATCTTTCACCGATTGAGAACATTTGGCGCATAATTAAACGAAAAGTCCATCAAAAGAGACCCAAAACACTCTAGCAGCTGGAAGCCTGTTTTTAACAAGAGTGGGATCAAATTCCAATGGCTGAACTCAAGAAACACGTCTCCTCAATGCCCAGACGCCTCCACTCTGTGTTAAAAAGAAGAGGGGATGCTACACCATGGTAAACAGGCCCCTAACCCAACTTTTTTGAGACCTGTAGCAGCCATCAAATTTGAAATGAGCTCATTTTGTGGATTAAATTGTAAAATTTCTCAGTTTCAACATTTGCGATGTTATCTCGGTTCTATTGTGAATAAAATACTGGCTGGTGTGATTTGAAAGTCATTGCGTTTTGATTTTATTCACAATTTACACTTTGTCCCAACTATTTCGGAATTGGGGTTGTATTATTTGGCATTTCTGGGTTTGTTTGTCACTCTGGCCAATCATGTGGAATCTTCTTATGTGTTTGAATGGTTTAGTCCCACAACAGCTTAACACCATGATTCTCAATGACTGGTTTTGGGACATGTTCATACCACTTTTCAGTGTGTTCAAAACCATATTTCCTACATTAGCTCCAGTGGTGGATTTTAGTAACTCCATTGTGTCTCCTCTTTTAGTCTTTCTGTGCCAGTGAAGAGCATTCATTATTTATTTATTTATTTATTTATTAAGTTCTCTGCACTTTATCCAGGTCAGTGCTTAATCTTCCATTTTTCCTTTATCTGTATTTTTCCTGTCTTAATGTAACAAAAAGACTGCAGTTGTTTTTGGGTCAGCCACTCAGGATTACCACAAAGCATGCAGCATGTTTTTATATGAATGCAAATAACTGAGCCTCCCTAAAGTTTCCCTTGACTACAGCCATTGTTTATTACTGACCACTTATAACACATGCTGAGTTTTGCGAACACTTCAGAGTCTACTGGAAACTTGTCTAATAATTTTGGGTAGTTTTAGCAATAATCATACAACATACATCGGTACATATTTTTAGTTCTCCCCAGAATTCAGAATCATGACTCTACATTTTAAGGTAAAGTCAGTTTTGTTCTTATTGTAAACACAGCCTCCCTTACAATCCAGATATATATCCATGCTTGAGCGAGATTCCTTAATTCATACACTTAACAGCACTGAAGGCCGGAATTAATGTCGGCCTTCAAGCCACTTGTGTTTTTTTGACTGTTCTTGAAAGCCTACAGTGCAGGGTAAAGCGATTTAGACTACACGCAGGCTTTTTGATTGCTGTCAACGAACTAAATGGTGACCATCTTGCGAATATTGCTGTATTTATCCTGTTGTTCACCCTTGGAAAGGCTTTGCCGCTGGATTTACGCACGCCACTGTGGTGGCGAAAGAGCCAGCCTGCTCTGAAACAATGAAAGGGACAGTTTGAGGTTTTTGAAGTGGAGTTGTATGAGGTACTTATCCCTTGTCATTGTATTACCTGCAGTAATTAGCGGTCAACAAGAGCCCAGCTTGTAAAAGCAGAATGTAGGGCTGTCTAACATCAAGTTAAAGAACTTAAAATATTCTAAATACAGTGTGCACTGACATGAATATTGATTTATTTTAGGTGGGCCTTCTTCTTGGTGGCTGTAGTGCTGTACCTGTCCACAGCTGTTCTTCCGTGTGGGCACTACACTCTCATTCTACAAACTGGAAGCTTGCTGACTGCTATCCACTGCAGGTGAAACACTGATTAGGTACAAGTCTCTCATTCAACCCCACTTCAGAAAACCTGAATTACGTATTTTTGTATTATTCCACCTCAGACAAGAATACTTGGATGGCATTGGTCGCAAGCAGTCTCGTGGCAACCCCGTATATTCCCATATTACGTCTCCAAGCCCATACATGGCGTGCGAGTAGATTATCCCTGTTAGCGTCTCTGGAGCAGCCGAAATGGCATGCATGTGGAAAAAAAAGGTTTTCGGTGGGATAAATTCATTACACAGTTTGTTAGAGGGCCATTACGTAAATATATGGGGATGAGTAAATGGCATATTGGGCTCAGCTTATGGCATTTACTGACCCCATATATTTCTGTATTCACTCTAACAAACTGTGTAACTTATATGTGCCAGTGAAGTGCCCCATCATAAACGAAGAGGATCGGTGTACATAAGAGATTTGAATTTCAGACCACTTACCATTAATATTCTGCCGCATACTGCAAATCACTCTCCCTTCGCCCCTCCCATTATGTACAAAACCAAAGATCACAATGGAGATCTCCAAAGATCATGCAGTGTACTTTCTGCTATTGTCTTCTGTTTATTGCACTAAAATGTAATTTTCACCTTTCAATGTAGCCGGACTATATCAGGATAAGTATGTTGAGGAATTATTATTACAGTAATCATTTATGAATTTTCATCGATGTGCTGTAGGAAAAACGGGATTCAGTTCTTTGGTGTGTGTGTATGATGTCTTTTATTTGGTGTGGTAGTATTGTAATCACCATCAAATGCATTCAGGTATATCTGTATGTGAAATCAAAGTGGTGACACAGATTTTTTTAAATAATGGTGTGCCTTAAACATTGCTATGTTGTCTTCTGTTGTGGATATAAACTTTACCCGTTGTACAAGCCTTGTAACCGCAGCATTGTTTATCAGCGATAACTGTGTGTTTTAAGGGGACCACAAAATGCAGTTAAAGTTTCGTGAAAGCATGTGTTGGATACTGTATATTCAGTCACTGTGAAGCCCACAATAGTATACAGGGTTGATGTTAGACTATTATTCTGTTAGTGTTGTTCAGGAATGCTTTTGTTTGAATAAAGCTCTGAAGTAAGTGAAAAAAGCTGTCCAGCACTCCTTCCTCAAATCGGTTCTTTGGCCGATGTTCTTGTCTGCCATTTTTTTGTCTTCCAGGGGATATTCCTTTCAAATGTAAAATGCACCATTCTCCTGCTTGTCTGTGTAATTTTGGAGGTTTCTGAACAAAACATGGGCATACACCACAGATGACATATTCCTCATATTTCTGAATTAAAAAATCTCAAACAAATAATGCAACCCTGCCACCTTGTGTTTTGCAAACAATATTGCAATGCTTTGAGTTTGCATGTTAAAATTACATATCTTTCTCAGTAGTTGTAAATCAAAGTTCTTCGACAGTGCCCAACCTTGTCTGACAGCTAATCTTTCGTTATGTTAAAAATTTCAGCAAAAGGATATTGAAGGTTTGAACTGAATTCAATTGGGCAGCTGAATGTATAAAATTTTTAGTGATAAAAGTTAAAAAAAGTGAAATGAACTCTGCTTTAACTGGAAAAAGGGGGCCTGTGTACATTTATCATTTTTTATTCCATGAAATGATATATTAAATTACAACGCAACTTTGGTGAAGAGTTACTATCATTCAATTTCGCATGAGCATGTCCATCGAATTCAGTGCTGAAAAACAGCTGTGAAGACATTGTTTGAGCATGAGAAATTCAACTTTGTTAAGCTCCACAGCGGCAAAGAACATGTAATCCTGAAATAAAATTATATGACACAGATAAGTTACATAACCTTTACTCTTGTCTGGTTTGCCAGTAGGAAAGAGAACAAACATTGAATGAAAATGACTAAATATTAAATGTTCATTTAAAATGTGAAGTCTTCTTCTATGTTCTTTGAACAAAGTGATTTTCTTTTTTTTACTGGAGTCTAAAATCCAGAATGTGTCTGGAACAAAAAACATTCTTAAACTGAATTCCTTAAACTAAACACTTCTTAACTCAAGTGCTTTTATGATTACAGTGAACTGCAGTTTTTAACAAGCGACAACTAAATGAGTTCCATATGCCAGGTCAGTGTAATGTAGCCCAGGAGGACGAAAAACATCCCACATTTTCATTCAGAGAAACAACCAAGCTGACATTAATAATAAAGGAGCATTCAAAGGACTTAAAATAAAGTGCTCAGGCTTTGTATAATGTCTGCACAGTGCAAATGGAAGAGTCCTGGAAGGCCTGTTCCCTTCATGGGGGGGGAATGTCCACCACGATTTAAACTAGACCATACTGTATGCACTGCTTCATTTGTTCAACAATTATAAAATATAAAAACATTCAATAATAAATGATATAAGAAAAGATTAACCCCTCTGCGTACATGTAGACGCCAGCGGACATGGAGCTGCTCTATTTATGCACGCAGTTACACTATTATATCACTAGACGGCACGCCAGTGTCGGTAATTGAATATTCACTCGCAAGCCAAGCTCGAACACGGTTTAGAATATGGACGATTTAAGTCCCATCCCTGTTTTCCAGGAGTTCCATGAATTAAACTCCTCAGCTAAGCCTGATGTGCAAACTGCTCATTATAGTTGCCCATAGTATCTATCCAGCAGTTTAAAAAAAGTTCTCTTTCGACAGAGAAAGTCATTGTCCTTTGTAGCAACCACCTCAGCTACAGTGAGCCAATGGTATCCCAATTACATAATTATAAAATCAGTTTTCTGAAGTGAAAATTCACCATGGTATTGATACTATGTCATTCTACTATCAATTATAGTCATCACATACAGCACCCTCCATAATTATTGGCACCCCTGGTTAAGATGTGTTAAAAGCCTTAAAATAAATTCAATTTTTATTGCAGAAGCATACTCTCACACTGAAAATTGTAGAAAAATGTAACCTTCAACTCAAGTGAATTTTAAGGGAAAAAAAATTACTGCCTAAGAAATAATTATTTTTCATAAAATCACCTGTTCCACAATTATTGGCACCCCTAACAATTCCTAGGAAATAAATGTAATTGAAGTATTTCTGTCATTTCTACAGTAGTTTACAAAGTTGATCAGAGTATCTAGGAACATTTAATTAGTAATTCATCACTTCCTGTTTCCCTGGGGTATAAATATGATGTGACACAGAGGCCATTTCTCTTATCCACTCTTCAACATGGGAAAGACAAAGGAACACACCATTCAAGTAAGGCAGATGTGTGTCGACCTTCACAAGTCAGGCAATGGCTACAAGAAAATAGCCACTCGCCTGCACCTGCCCATATCTACTGTCAAAAGAATCATTAAGAAGTTTAAAACAACTGGAACAGTGGTAAGCAAGCCTGGACGAGGACGCAAGGTTATTTTGCCACCACGCACAGTGAGGAGGATGGTAAGAGAAAAAGTTCTCCAAAGCTCACTGTTAAAGAATTGCAACAAATGGTAGCATCTTGGGGTCACAAAGTCTCCAAAACAACCATCAGGCGCTATCTACATGCCAACAAGCTGTTTGGGAGGCATGCACGGAAAAAACCTTTTCTCACTCACAATCATAAACGTAAACATCTGGAGTTCGCTAAGCAGTACTGAGACTTCAACTGGGACCGTGTGCTTTGGTCAGATGAGACCAAGATAGAGCTTTTTGGCAACAAACACTCTAAGTGGGTCTGGCGGAACACAAAAGATGAGTATGCAGAAAAGCACCTCATGCCCACTGTGAAGTATGGGGGAGGATCGGTGATGCTGTGGGCCTGTTTTCTTCCAGAGGCCCTGGGAACCTTGTTAGGGTGCATGGCATCATGAACGCTTTGAAATACCAGGACACTTTAAATCAAAATCAGGTGGCCTCTGCCCGAAAGCTGAAGATGGGTCGTCACTAGGTCTTTCAGCAAGATAATGACCCTAAACATGTGGCCAAATCTACACAGAAATGGTTCACCAGACACAGAATCAAGCTCCTCCCATGGCCATCTCAGTCCCCAGACCTCAACCCCATTGACAACCTGTGGAGTGAGCTGAAGAGGAGAGTGCAGAGGAGAGGACCCAGGTCGCTGGATGATTTAGAGAGATTGTGCAAAGAGGAATGGTCGAAGATCCTCTTTCTGTATTCTCCCATCTTGTGAAACATTATAGGAGAAGATTAGGTGCTGTTTTGTTGGCAAAAGGGGTTGTACAAAAAGTATTAACATCAGGGGTGCTAATAATTGTGGCACACATGATTTGATGTAAAAGAATTATTTCTTAATGTGGGATTTTTTTTTTTTTTTCCCACTGAATAAATGCACTTGAATTAATGGTTGGATTTTCCTCTTTTTTCATTGCGGTCCTATATTATTTAGAAAAAAACTGAATTTATTAGAAGCTAAAGAACACATCTTAACCAGGGGTGCCAATAATTATGGAGGGCGCTGTATTTAATACGTGCAATTCCCTACCGTGAATTTACATGTCGATCCGTCTCGAAAAGAATTCAGCTGCTTTTTAGAGCCTCATACAATCCCTCACGGAAATACGGTCACTTCAGTGGTTACTCAGGCTTATCTGGGTAAACCACAGCTATAGTTCACACCCACGTGAAACTCTCCTGGTAGTTACCTATTGATTGAAACATTTTTTAGTCCAGTCCAGACAGAATAAGCTTTCCTCAGTAATTGAAAGATATTGATTGCACCCTCAGAAAAGTATTTAAACACTTGCGTAACAGTAGTTAGATCATATCCTCTCAACTTTGCACAGCTGAGAATGATGTGATTGCATGGAAAAAAGACTTCCAGAACCAACCCTGGAGTGCTTAGCTTATATTTGCGGGATGGAAATGTGATTCGGAGATGAAAATGGCAGTTATTCTGAATGGAACAAACTGGAGGGCTGACTGCATTGATTCCTTGGAGGAGAAATGCAATGATGGATACTTTTTCCTCTTGCAATGTGAGTTGAACAGTCTTTGTACGGAGTAGCTCTATCTTACTTCTAGCCAGCTAGCTAAATAGCCAGCTATTTCTTATTTTCGGTTTACCACAAAATCACAGCTAGTTTGCCACGTTAGTTAACAAGAGTAGCAGATAGCCTTTGCTAATAATACTGCATGTGCTGCCATTTTCCTTAATGTGGTGATGTTTTAGAATTTATACCATATTCACTGTAATAGAATGCCTTGGATTTTTGCTCATTTAAAATGCGAACAGCTCAAAAAAAAATCCTCTGCTTCGATCGTTACACCGACGACTCTGTTCAATTTAGGGTGGAATATTGCCTGCATTTTCCTAATGGTGGAATGTCCATTTTGTTAAAATAAGGTACATTTCAGATATTACTGTGTTAATGAGTTATACTTGCTCCTTATAGGGAGTGAAAAGCGTTTATACAAGCTTGCGTTTTGCTTGGATGATAGGAATTGTAAACATCAAGGTCTCTGTCTCAGAATGAACGTTCTGACAGTAAAATATGCAGTTCCTTTAATAAGTATGTGTGCTTGCTGATGCTGCTTTGTAGAAAAATGTACAAAACTCTGAACCTCATCAGGGAGAAAAGGCATGTTTTTGGTCTGGAGAGGTTACTGGTGACTGTTGATGTCCATCCACACCTGTATTGATAAATTCATGCTAAATTCTGCCAGAAAATTATAGATCCATATTGGTCTTCATGAGTAGAGCATTGATTTGTGTTAAATGATTATTTTATGATTTGACAGTGCGCTATTTTGAGGGCTCTGACAGCATGGAGAGGCACTTGGATAGCTGTCTTATTTGGCTCATATAGAACATAGACTTGTGGTCAAGGAGTTCATGATCCCCAGGCATTTTTCAATTCTCAGTATTATTTTTTTGTAATTTCATAGCTGAATTTTCATGAAGATTTTTTTGTGTTTGTGGCCCTCACTCTGAACTAAAATTATGAAAAGAAAATGAAATATGATGGAATTCTACATCCCCAATTCCTAAAAAGTTGGTATACCGTGTAAAATGTAAATAAAAGCATGAAATGACATTTTATTCACAATAGAACATAAACAACCTTTCAGATGTTGAAAGTAGGACATTTTACCATTTCATGAAAAATATTAGCTCATTTTGAATTTGATGGCAGCAACACATCTCAAAAAAGTTTGGACAGGGCGATGTTTACCATTGTTTAGTATCTCCTCTTCTTTTAACAACAGTCTGTAAACGTTTGGGAAGTGAGGAGACCAATTGCCCAAATGTTGTCCCACTTTTGTCAGATGTACGATTTTAGCTGCTGAACAGTCCTGGGTCTTCTTTGCCAGATTTTTCATTTTATGATGCTCCAAATGTTTTCTATTAGTGAATGGTCTGGACTGAAGGTAGGCTAGTTCAGCACTCAGACTCTTCTACTGCGAAGCAATGCTGTTGTGATGGATGCAGTATGTGGTTTGGCATTGTTTTACTGAAATATGCAAGGCCTTCTCTTAAAAAGATGTTGTCTGGATGGGAGCATATGTTGTTGTAAAACATCTATCTACTTTTCAGCATTGATAATGCCTTTCCAGATGTGTAAGCTGCCCACGCCATAGGCACTAATGCAACCCGATACCATGAGAGATGTAGGCTTTTAAACTGAGCGCTGATAACAAGCTGGATGGTCTCTCTCCTCTTTATTCTGCACGACACGGCGTCCGTGGTTTCCAAAAAGAATTTCAAATTTTGATTCATCGGTCCATAGAACAGTTTTCCTTTCTGCCTCAGTCCATTTTAACCCCTTTGCGCAGAAGCCAAATTTGGCTATTTATGGGTTACCCAATTTGATGCTTTATAGTTCAAGATTTAAGCTTCATAAAGAGGACGAATGTGGCTCAACTCAGAGAAGACACTTACAGCATTTAGAATTACATCGTATTTCAGTTTATTTTCATGAGTTTGGTAGAGAAAATGGGCTGCAAACATAAAAAATCTTCATGAGAATTCCATTGAAACTGTAAAAACATAACGCGTTGCTGAATACCCCTCGGCCCAGACAGGATTTCCTGCCTCAATGTCACAGCGTTAAGGTCAAAGGTCAAATCCAGCAAAAAAGGTGACGTTGCACATCTATGTGTCACAGTGAGTTACCATACCAAATTTGGTGAAGCTGCGATCAGTAGTTGCTGAGTACTGACCCATATAAGATTTCCTGCCTCAAGGTCACAGCGCAAAGGTCAAAGGTGAAATCCAGCAAAAAACATGACATTGCACATATGTGTGTGATAGTGAGTTACCATACCAAATTTGGTGAAGCTGCGAGAATTAGTTGCCGAGTACTGACCCGGACAAGATTTCCACAGTCAAGGGCACAGAGCTAAGGTCAAAGGTCAAATCCAGCAAAAAACCTCGCATTGCACATTTATGGGTCATAGTGAGTTACCATACCAAATTTGGTGAAGCTGCGATCAGTAGTTGCTGAGTACTGACCCATATAAGATTTCCTGCCTCAAGGTCACAGCTAAAGGTCAAAGGTGAAATCCAAAAAAAAAACATGACATTGCACATATTTGTGTGATAGTGAGTTACCATACCAAATTTAGTGCCTCGAGAAGGTGCAGTACTGACCCGGAAAAGATTTTCCAGGGTCAAGGTCACAGAGCTAAGGTCAAAGGTCAAATCCATCAAAAAACCTGACGTTGCACATCTATGGGTCATAGTGAGTTACCATACCAAATTTGGTGAAGCTGCGATCATTAGTTGCTGAGTACTGGCCCAGACAAAATCATGGACGGACGACGGACGATGGACGACAGACGACGGACGACAGACGGACACGCAGGTGACGACAATACCCCTCCGGGCCGGAGTCGGCCAAGGGGTAAAAAATAATTCTGAGGATTGAAAAATGGTTGGGGGTTAAAACAATACATTTCTGGGATAATAAACTCCTAGACCACAAGTACTCCTCATCTGAACATGAAATATTAAATTATCCACTTTTTATAAGCCAAATAAGTTAGCTATCCAGGTGGCTCCTCAAACTCCCAGAGCCTTGAAAATGGCACACTTTCAATTCATAAAATAATCATATTTTTAACGCAAATCAACTTCGTACTCATGAAGTTCAATATGAATGGATGATTTCCTGGTTGAATTTAATATGAGTTTATTAATATAGGCACAGCTGGACATCAATGGTCACCAGTGACCTCTCCAAAGCAAAAACATGCCTTTTCTCCACAATAAAGTTCAGAGTCTCGTCCATTTATCTACAAAGCCGCGTCAGCAAGCACAGTTACTCATTAGAGGAACTGCTTATTTTACGGTCAGATCGTTCACTCATACGGAAAGCTTGCTGTTTACAATTCCGATCATCCCAGCGAAACGCAAGCTTGTAACAGCACTTTTCACACCCTCTATGGAACAACTCAGGTCACAGTAATAGCTGTTCGCACTTTAAAAGAGCAAAAATGCAAGGCATTCCGTTTCATTGAATGTGGCATAAATTCTAAAATAGGCATGGGCAATACAAATGAATAAAATGACAATATTTCTTGAGTTGCTGAGAACAAAGTTTTTATTATTTTCCTATGATTTTTTGCAGGTAAGTACAGAAGACACAGACGAAGAGTTTGCCACAAGTCCAACGCCTTTACAGGAAAGGGTCTCAGAGCCACAGGGTCCCAAAAATGGCTGATTTCGGCATATTTCAACAAAACCCATTGTGAAAATTGGGGGGTGAAGCCTGAGGGCATTTTCGACAATACAGTCTATTCAGAAATAAACCAGGCCAAATCATCCATTAGGGTACCCTAACAGAAATAATTGATGCTAAAGTCATCTACCCCTTTTCTGAAGTACAGCAGCGCCCCCTAGGCCCTTTTTAATGGAAAATGCATTGAATTTCACCCAATTATGTTCAACAAACATTAGGTTTTGCATTGATATTAAAAAATGGTATGAATGGGTTGCCTGTGAATTTTTTTTGGATCAATGGCCAGCAAAAATGTCAAAATTATCGGTGGGAGGGCAAACGTCAACGCTACTCGCCCATTACTATATAAAATGCAGTGAAGTCGCTGATGCCGGCAGTTGTTTGCCCTCCCACTGCTACGAAATGAATCAAACATTCCCCCTTCAATAACCCATGGTGATTTTAAACAAAAAACTTTGCACTGTTTTTTACTATGTCCGTATATCCTTCTCCCATGATGGTTTCAATGAGCTACTGTGAATAATTCATAGTAAAACAGAGTGACGTGCAGTCGGAGGTTAGTTTGGTGAGGCAGAAACCTCCCCTTTGCTTGATTAGCAATCAGACGATTAACTAGTTTAGTAAGACTATTCGGCAGAATGACTGGCCAGTTTAAGTTTCCGCGGCGTTATTACTCAGAACAACGAACTTGAAATGCTCACGAAACTGCAGATTTGCGAGTACTTTCTCACAGGAAGCCAGAGACGTGCAGTGAGGTAAGGCAGTCACCCAAACTTTTATCACAGGATTTTGTGAACCTGTTCCCTCGTACTATTCCTGATTGACAATCAAAACAATTAAGGCCAAGCCTATAGGAAGCCCGTATACTGATAGAGGAGATAATGACAAAAATATTAATTCATGCTTCAATTCGAGACTGCAAGGATGGAAATCTGAATGATCAATTAGGAAAAATTCTCAGCTCTCGGTAATTCTGTATATCGTTAAAATATTGTTAATCGGATTATGAAAGAAGACTGAAAATAAGCGCCGCCTTTTTTTTTTTTTGCGTGTAAAAGCGCGTATTTAAAGGAGAATACATTGTATATTGATTAAGCATTGAACTCTGCATAAGTCGAACTGTTTGATGACATTGCTTCGGCTTCCTGGAAGCAAGTACGCGCAAATCTGCTGTCTAGCGAGCATTTCAGGTTCGATGTACTGAGTAATAACGCCGCGGAAATTTAAACTGGCCCGTCATTCTGCCGAATCGTCTTACAAAACTAGTTAATCGTCTGATTGCTAATCAAGCAAAGGGAAGAATTCTGCCTCACCAAACTAACCTCCATACATGCCAACTCACTACGGCTTTTGGGGCATTTTTTTCAGAATGAAACGCCCCAGAGGCGGTGTAAGACCCGAAAATTATTGGCTATTATCCCACCCTTCATTGACAACAATTTGTCCTAGCTTATTCTTGATGGTTTTCCTTCATTAACACGTTTTCCAATTCAAGAATAATCAAGTGACAATTGAAGACACGGCTTCTCTCCCCCATGCGATCTAAAAGCGACAAAATAATGGGCTGCATTCAGTACAGAAAAATAATTGTAATTAGGTCTTTGCACCGGCACTCGGCCACGGCATTTCAGAACTCTTCAGCGAATGAAGGTAATTTTGGTGACTAGTACGTGGTTTCATCCGATTACATTTTCCAATCAGACAGCTGTTTATTTTATACAGCGAGTTGCGTGACCGTGCTGCAAAAACAGGTGTACGTACTTGTCGCCAAAATTACCTTAATTCGCTGAGGAGTTCTGAAATGCCGTCGCCGAGCACCGGAGCATAGACCTAATTATAATTAAATTATTTTTCTGTACTGAATGTAGCCCATTATTTTGTCGCTTTTAGATCGCATGGGGGAGAGAAGCCGTGTCTTCAATTGTCACTTGATTATTCTTGAATTGGAAAATGTGTTAATGAAGGAAAACCATCAAGAATTAGCCAGGACAAATTGTTGTCAATAAAGGGTGGGATAATAGCCAATAATTTTCGGGTCTAACACCGCCTCTGGGGCGTTTCATTCTGAAAAAAACGCCCCAAAAGCCGTAGTGAGTTGGCATGTATGAACCACCGACCGCACGGCACTGGTAAGACAATTCATTTCACACACTGACGAAATCTGGTCGAGCATCACAGCGCTGGCGTCCAGCCAGTTGAAGTGGAGATGGCACGAATTGTGACCAGTGGGCTTCAAACGCCTGGCGCCGGTTTATTCCTTGGTATATTTTACTGAAACTTCACAAACAGGGTCACAGGATATTCTGTCAACAAACTATGTAGGGTGGAGTAAAAATACGCCCACCTTTCTTGCTATTGTTGAGAAGAAATCACGGCGAGCTCGCGACGAACTTCACCAACTTCTGTCGAATGTATTTCACATCCCCTGGAGGTCTAGCCTGGACGAACAGACTCGTAATTTCTCAAATTAGATGGCTGTAAGCCAGTTGGGGCCGTAGCTGGGATATCACATTGGCACGGGCTATTTGAAATCTACCTCCTAAATGGATATTTTTGCCACGCCGTGCACTTGAAAATTTGTAAACACGGCGCAAATTGAGGTCACGCATTCATCCAACGGGCGAACAATAGCTCTGTTCAAATCGCGTTTTTGGCCGTAATACGCAGAGTTCATGTATGAAATGCGGGTGTCCTATTGAAAAGGTTGCTTTTAATCAAACCATGGTGTTCTTTTTGTATGAAAATGGTATTTACATCATTTTTTATAAGTTTTCTGAGGCTTGTTTACCACCCCAGTTCAGCTGTTACGCATTGCATTAGAGTTTATGCCGAGCGTTGCCCATGCCTATAACTGATCGCCTACTTAAGAAAAATGCCAGCACACTGCAGTATCGACTACTCTTTTGTTACCCAATGTGACAAACTAGCTCTGTGATCACGGTGGTAAACCAAAAATAAGAAATAGCTGGCTAGTTAGCTAGCAGGCTAAAAGTAAGATAGAGCTACACCATACAAAGACAGCTTTACTCACTTTTCAAAAGAATTATTGAGCTGCTCCTCAAAAGTATCAATGCTGTCAGCCCTCCTGTCTGTTCCATTCAGAATAACTGCTATTTTCCATCTCAGAATCACATTTCCATCCCGCAAATAAGCTCAGCTCTCCAGGCTCAGTTCTGGAGTTTTTTTGTTCCCATGCAACCACGTCAGTCTGAGCTGCGTTAAGTTTATTGAATACAACGCAACCCTATTACGCAAGTATTTTAATATGTTTTTTAAGGTCCAATCAATGTCTTTCACTTACTGAAGAAAGCTTATACTGTCTGCAATTGGATAAAAATCGTGTCAACCAACTGGTAATTACCAGGAGAATTTCACGTGGGCGTGAACTACAGCTGGGCTTTCACGCAGATACCATTGAATCACCATTGAAGTGATTGGATTTCCGTGAGAGCTTGTATGAGGCTCTAAAAGACAGCTAAATTCTTCAACCGACATATCTACGCGTTAATCCACGATAGGAAATTGCGCGTTTTTAATATGTGATGACTGAAATTGATAGTAGAATGACAGTGTCAATACCATTGCGAATTTTTGCCTCAGGAAACTGATTTTTTTTTTTAACTACTTGGAATACCACTGGGTCACTGTAACTGAAGTGGTTGCTACAGAAGACAACGAATTTTCTGTCGCAAGTGATCTTTTTTTAAACTGCAGGATAGATACAGCAGATACAGTTATCCATCTGGATAGATGGATAGATATAAGGATATTGAGCAGTTCCCACATCAGGCTTAGCTGAGGAGTTTAATTCATGCAGCTCCTGAAAAACAGGGATAGGAGTGAATTCGTCAGTATTCTAGACTGTGTTCCAGCTCTGCTTGCTTGTGAATATTAAATAACTGATCCGGGGGAGCCATCTAGTGATAGAGTAGTGCAACTGCATCCATAAAAAGAGTTGCTCTATGTCCGCAAGCGTCTACATCTGCAGAAAGGCGTTAAATGAGCTTTGGCCCAGAGAAGACAGCGGCATTTTTGGATCGTGTTCACATGTGGCTTCTTCTTTGCATGATACAGCTTTAGCTTGCATTTGTAGATTGCACGGCAAAATGTGTTCACAGACACTGATTTCTGGAAGTGTTCCTGAGCCCATGCAGTGTATTCCAGTACAGAATCATGCCTGTTTTTAATGCAGTGCCGCCTGAGGGCCCAAAAATCACAAGCATCCAATACTGACCTTCGGGCTTGTCCCTTGCGCACAGAGATTTCTCCATATTCTCTGAATCTTTTGATGATATTGTGTACTGTAGATTCAAAGTCTTTGCAATCTTACATTGAGGAACATTTTTCTGAAATTGTTCCACAATTTTTAGATGCAGCTTTTTGCAGATTGGTGAATCTCTGTCCATCTTTACTTCTGAGAGATTTCTTTGTTCTATTGTGAATAAAATGTCGGTTTATGAGATTTGCAAATCATTGCATTCTGTTTTTATTTACAATTTACATAGCATCCAAACTTTTTTGGAATTGGGGTTGTAAATGCACAAGTATCTTCAATCATTTCATCCATTTCCCCTCAGATCTTGAATTATAAAGCCTTAAATTGGGTAACGCACAAATAGCCATATTTGGCTTCTGGGCAAAGGGGTTAAAGTACAAACAATTTGTTCACTGTAATGGGCTGTGTACTACTGCTGATAATTGAATGACACAAATACTTCTTTGTATCCCACCAGCATAGGGTTTCCCCTGGGTTTTGAAGAACATTCTTCAATTTTTTTCCTTGAAAGACGAAGTCAAAAAAAGTATTCTTCTCTAAACCTCAGTCTTTACTTTTTCTTAGTCACTCATGGACTCTACATAACTTGGAAAAAGCTGTTAAAAATCAGATTAAGTGCCAACAGCATGTTCAAGAAAAAGGTCAAACCTCAAATATCTGCGCACAAATAGGCCTCTCCATTATACATTTGATTGTATATATACGCACATATGTGTTTACACATTAGGCTCCACTCCAGTCCAGCTGCCAATAATGGGCACCTTGTGCACCATAAAAGCTAAATTAAACCTCTTTTGGGCTTTCAGCATGGAATTTATGTTAAAAGACTGGTATTAGGAATCCCTTTTAACCCTTTATTTCTTATTTTGTTCTGAGCAGTTTTATTAATATAGCCATTTTACAGAGGTGTATAGTAACGAAGTACATTTACTTCGTTACAGTGCTTAAGTAGTTTTTTTGAGGATTTGTACTTTACTTGAGTTTTTTTTTTTTCTAAACCGGGACTTTTACTTTTACTCTACTACATTTATAAGATAAAAAGTATACTTTTACTTCATTACTTTGACACTGGCCACTTCATTACTCGTTACAAATTAAATATGAATGCTGTAACTGCCTCCTGTAGTCGGTTAGTTTCGATTTGTCTGTACTCTCGTTATTATTTTTTTTTTCTTACCGCTATGTAGTATTTCCACGGTGGAACTAATTACTGCCAAACTAGTGCTAGTTAGAATAAATTAACGCACCCTGCCAGCATAGTGGTTAGCAAGAGATATATAATAGAACCAGAGAACGAGGAAGTACCTTTGCTTCAGCCAATTTGCATGTTAGCTTCCTGCTTCTGTGTTTCCCACTGGAGGCAATTTTGTGGCCAAAGATGCGGCAGCTCCAGAGACACCAATTGAAAAGTGCACATTTTTTTTCTTGCCAAATAGAGCGAAAACAAAAGCAAATGTATTTGGTAATCCTTCATTATTTTACTCTTTGTCTGACGCAACTGTTCGATGTTTTCAAGAGGGCCTGGAAAATAAGAACTGATACTCAGAGCTTCCGGATTAACAGCGTTGCTCGTCATTTTCCCTGGAAAACATTCGCCAATCCGCACAGACGACACACTTTCTTGGCAATTTGTGCTGTGTAATCAGATTGGCAATCTTATGAAATGGTGCCGGAAATAAGCACCTATGGAACGCCATTTTTATAGATGGCGTCAGTCAATTCTGTACTTCCTGGGCTGAAGTAGCTAGCCTAGCAACTCCCATTGAAAGTAATAGGGGTGGTACTTCCTCACTCTCTCCAGTTCTATTTTATTACCTGCATGGTTAGCACTCGATACAGACCTCCACAGCAGGGTCATTCAGTGCATTTCTATGGCACAGAGCTTTGAGTAAGCACACCCTAACCCTACACTAACCCTAACCCTAACATGTACACAAGAAGTTGTGATGTGAAATTGCAGTGATTTACCCTGCTGCAGAGGTTTGTATTTAGTGCCAACCCAGCATAGCGCATATAGGAAGAAAACATTATATGAGCAATTTGCCAAAGCGCAAATATTAAAGATGTACAACCCCAATTCTGAAATAGTTGGGACAAAGTTTAAATTGTGAATAAAATCAAAACACAATGGCCCTGATTTATCAAACGTGCGTACACCAAAAAAATGGGTATATGCCAAATCTCCCGCAAGGATCGGCATTGATCAATCTGAATGTGAGCGAACGGTCCGCAAAAATCTCATGCCAGGTCTGACCAGGCGTGCGCTCATTTGAAACCAGCGAACAACATGCAGGAACGAGTGCAGCTGTCAAAATGAGTAATAAACCATATTCAGCGATGTGGACGTCATGCTGTTGTTGCTCTTATTAGTAAAATTTATAAATAGGCTAAATAGATAAATAGGCTAAATTAATAAATGAATGAATAAATAAATAAGACACCTGCGTTGAGAAATTATTTAAACATATTTTGAGACAACCTGCTTGTCAAGCCAGACGGCTGACACTTACAATCAATTTGATTAAGTGCAATGCGTGGCTTGACAGATATGCAGCATGTGGTCTATGTCAGATGCTCATCCAGTCAGATATATACTGAACAACAAAAGAAACACAAGTTAATTAAAGGCAGACTGGAAAATAAGTTTGCGCGTAATCATTTTAGACAATCAAATTTCTTACTAGCGCTGTGCACTAATTTCATTAAACTTTTCTTTATTCTGCAGTCACTTTGACTGAGTAACCATAAGAGTACATTAACTAACTAGCTAACTTGCGTTTCTTTTGTTGCTCAGTGTATATTTAGGCCTACGGACACTTTGACCGTGATCACATTTTGACAATGGCAGATCTTCTATTGTTAGAGGAATAAGCTTCTGTCCAACTTGAGAGGAACTTTCGGCACAGAGAAGATCTCTTCCGGGAAAGTGACGAGTGGCTGCTCGTTTTGTGTGGCACCCAATAAAATGTCATGGAGTAATACTAATAAAAGTACAATGAAGAGTGATCTCTGCAGACTGTATTTTAACAATTGCCCTCATGCAGCTCCGATCGTCTCGTATTCCAACGATGGAGGGGGAGCCCTGCTGCCACGCGCTCCTCGAACGGTGACAGCTGGAGGTTCGAGTCTGGTTGGCCTCAACCTGTCCGTGCGCTGCTGCGCCTGAGCGCCGCAAACTTTCTTGGCGGCGATCTTAAAATCGGACCACTTTTTTTAAACCTACATATAAAGCATTTGGATTCTCAATTATGTAGGCTATATAACATGAAATATCATGGATCTATAAATTGAATTTATTAAGGCCGAAGTTATTCGCTCATATATGTGTGACCAATGCTGAATTTTTTTCTTGGCCACACTTATAAGTGCGCCAGTTGATGACCATTCCAGTGCCGCTGATAGAAAGTACCGCTTAAAATAAGTTTGGCCAAGAAAAAAATTTTAGCTTTGAATACACTTAAAATAGGTGTGCACAATGGAGAAATGTGCATCTTGGCCACACTTATAAGTCCGTCTAACGCGAATTTCGATCAATTTTTGTGCTTGGACGCACAAATAAGTGCGACTAGTCACTTCGATTTATTAATGAATTAAATCAAACGTCTGCTGCACTCCGGTTTTCCACCTCAACGGTGTTTTCCGGAGCAGCAATAGTTTTCCGAACTGCAGCCTTCTGGGCTCCCTTTATGCCATTCTTAAGGCTTCCAAATAAAATTATTTTGTTTTTCTCCACCTTGGACGTGATAATTTATATTTCCTCCTCAGTGAAGTTCTTTTTTCTTTGCCGTCTTTCGAGAGTCCATGTTGTAAAGTGGGCAGGACTGTGCCTCCCGGAGCATGAATTTATAGGGGTGTGTCATGTAAATTTCGATGGTTTCAGCCGCCACATTTATCAACGCCACGCCAGTTCTACACCGAAATCAGCGACGTACACACTTTTAGTAAATCAGACGTGACACCTGGTGAACGCTGATATTTACACCAGAATTTACACCAGATCCTACGCAAGTTTGATAAATGAGGGCAAATGACTTTCAAATCACACCAGCCAGTATTTTATTCACAATAGAACAGAGATAACATAGCAAATGTTCAAACTGAGAAAATTTACAGTTTTATCCACAAATTGAGCTCATTTCAAATTTGATGGCTGCTACAGGTCTCAAAAAAGTTGGGACAGGGGCCTGTTTACCATGGTGTAGCATCCCCTCTTCTTTTTAACACAGAGTAGAGGCGTCTGGGCATTGAGGAGACAAGTTTCTTGAGTTTAGCCATTGGAATTTCATCCCACTCTTGTTTAATACAGGCTTCCAGCTGCTGGAAAGTTTTGGGTCTCCTTTGACGGACTTTTCGTTGAATTATGCGCTAAATGTTCTCAATCGGTGAAAGATCAGGACTGCAGGCAGGCCAGTTCAGCACATGGACTCTTGTACTA
The DNA here is from genome assembly GCA_029692085.1 of Gymnothorax javanicus. Taxonomy (NCBI): domain Eukaryota; kingdom Metazoa; phylum Chordata; class Actinopteri; order Anguilliformes; family Muraenidae; genus Gymnothorax; species Gymnothorax javanicus. Next base: position 91,473,963 of record CM056198.1, read on the forward strand.
CGAAGGCATGCTGTTGTTATAGCTGCAGTATGTGGTTTTGCATTGTCCTGCTGAAATACACAAGGCCTTCCCTGGAATAGATGTCGTCTGGAGGGGAGCATATGTTGCTCTAAAACCTTTATATACCTTTCAGCATTCATGGTGCTTTTTAAAACATGCAATTGTCCCACACCATATGCACCAATGCATCCCCATACCATCAGAGATGCTGGCTTTTGAAATGAATGCTGATAACAGGAGGGGTGGTCTTTCTCCTCTTTAGCCCGGAGGACACGACGCTCATGATTTCTGGCAAGAATGTCAAATTTGGACTCGTCTGACCACAGGACACTTTGCCACTTTGCTACCATCCATTTTAAATGAGCCTAGGCCCACAGAATACGGCGGCGCTTCTGGATCATGCTCAACAATGGCTTCCTTTCTGCATGATAGAGTTTTAGGTGGCATCTGTGGATGGCACGGCGGACTGTGTTTACAGACAGTGGTTTCTTGAAGTGTCCCTGGGCCCATTTAGTAATGTCAGTGACAGAATCATGCCGGTGAGTGATGCAGTGGCGTCTGGGGCCCGAAGATCGCGGGCATCCTGTAAAGGTCTTTGGCCTTGTCCCTTACGCTCAGAGATTTTTCCAGTTTCTCTGAATCTTTTGATGATGTTATGCACTGTCGATGATGAGACCTTCAAAGCCTTTGCAATTTGACGTTGAGGAACATTGTTTTTAAAGTATTCCACAATTTTTTTTTACGCAGGCCCTCACAGGTTGGAGACCCTCTGGCCATCTTTACTTCTGAGAGACTCAGCCTCTCTAAGACATCCCTTTTATAGCCAATCATGTTACACACCCAGGGCAGTTGCTAGGAATTCTGGGCCCCCTGACGGAATATCGGTGTGGGCCCCCGCCCCCGACTTTTCATTGCCATTTTTTTACGACTATGTATCATGATGTTATTCTTTATTTTTCTGTTTCTCAGTGTTCTTGACAGTGCCTAATGCAATACAACCAATTTTTCCTTTTTTACGATTAACCACTCAACAAAGAGAGTATCATTATGTATTGTCTTATTCACATTCACTCACTCACTCACTCACACTCACCATCAAAAACATATTCAGACTACTGGTGGTGAGGGTCTATTGCTGGGTCCGGTTCAGATGAAGTGACCACAGCTGATTCTGGAGTAGCAGTGCATAAAGGTTTAATTGTTCCATTTCATATTACTTTCGTAAACATTTAAAGTTATGTTCCATGGAACAACTGATGAAGAACTAACCTACCAAGTCTTGGAATAAACAAAATCTAAATGGGCTTCTCAGAACCATAGTTCGAAGCACTCAGCTTCATTTTGCTATTGTTAAGAGGAGGGCAAGCCCCATAAAATTACCCCCTGCGTGAACAAGACTTATGTCGACAGGCTAAAGTAGCAGTTTAGTTTTAGTAAACACTTAAGGTAAAAGTAATGTCAGCCTTGTCAAGCGATTATTTAAGTTACACCTAAGGTTACCACACTGACAGCATGTAGTTCGCTAGCCAAACCTAGCCTGTACAGTCACTTACAGCTAGAGAGAGCTAAGTATGCAGTAACCTCTCATCATAAGAATGGAGGAACGTGTCTTAGGCTGCAACTACCAGATTTTTTGACGGCATATTACAATGGCTAGCAAATGATAACCTTACCGATCTTTTCTGTGGATGATACTGTTAATAACTGAGTAATGCCATTCTTGTCAGGCGATTATTTACTCAGCTGACCACAAGTTACATTAACGTAACGTTAGCAGCTGGATAGCCAACCTGAACAGCTAACATAACAAGCTAGTTAAATACTCTCACCTTTGTTTGAAAAGAATTTTGTACTGTTCTGGTCCCTTGCTTTGCTCTCGCTGTCCTCTCTCTATTCTTTTCTGGTGTCCAGATTTGTGTGTTTTTTTATTATATTTTTTTTTTACATCATATTCGCAAGGGCGGTGCACCCTGTTTGCTGTATTAGTTCGCGACCTCGCCAGCAAAAACGCACAGACAATAGGCTCGTTCGAGATGAGCAAGGTCTGCGCAGATTCAACCTCCGGCGATCGGCGCACAATGCATGCCGGTTAGTTTTGTGTCCGACTTCATCCCGCCTTGCTCTGACGTATTACAAAAGTGGACGGCAATAAAATCGTGACAGCGAGGCGGCCGCAGTTTTTAGAGCCAGGCGCTGCAGTTGCTCTCCACCGACTGCACCGCCTGGCTCTAACCTGATCTAACAGCTGATTGGTTTAGAGGTTGGCTCAACAATATGACGATTTATATACACTCTCTACTTTTGTTGAATGGGAGAGAGTTTGACTTTATTTGTCAGATTTGAAGGTTTAGTCTGGTTACAGAAAACGTGTGGCTGATGGTGACGTTTAATTGGGATTCATGTCACAGATCATGAACTGAATATAGTCTATTGTATATTAACACTGCACTGTTTTAATTATTGAAGTATTTAGCAGCGCAAATATTCCTGGTAAGTGGGATGTGAGGATTTTTAGGGGGGGACACCTCGGGTGAATAGAATGTCTGTATTTCTGTGACTTCCTGAATATTCTCTCAAGGCTGCTGGAAACTCCGACTTGATTGCAGCTTGTTGTTGACCCCCCCCGCTTCAGCCGCCTGCTCTTGATTACTTTCCAGGCCAGGCGCAGTTCATCTCAAACGAGCCTATTTTTCCAATACAAGCACGAGGCATGGATCGAACCATTTTTTAAGAAGGGTGTTACTGAAATGTATTTCATCAATATTGCATGCCTTAATGGCCTTGTTTAAACTCTGATGCATTAGTATGAATATTTGGTAAATCAATGCAGAATAATTTTGTCATGGCGGCTACTGTGGGTTTTGTGGGCCCTAATGGACTGTGGACCCTTAGAATTGTCATCACATTTCCCCCCTATGCGACGGCGCTGTACACACCTGATGCCAATTAACTTAATTACTTGCTAAATGTTATTTCAGCTGATTCTCTTATGTATTAATTGCTTTTTCAGCCCTTTCTTTGCCTGCGTCCCAACTTTTTTGAGACCTGTTGTAGCCAGAAAATTTGAAATAAGCTCATTTTGAGGATAAAAATGTAAAATGTCTCAGTTTCAACATTTGAAATGTTATCTATGTTCTATTGTAAATAACATATTGGCTCATGTGATCTGAAAGTCATTGCACATGGATTTTATTCACAATTCACACTTCGTCCCAACTATTTCGGAATTGGGGTTGTAAATATAAGGAAGAGAAAATAAGACGAAGATAAGGAAGAAGCAGCCAAGATTTAGCCCCTGTAGTAGTAAGCAGCGAACGAGGTATGTTTTTATTTAAGTTCATTGTCATATCGTGAGGAAATGTGCTAATTACATGAGCATAATGTCGCAATCACATTTTAGGGTGATACACCTATTACATAAGCATAATGTCGCAACTTCATCTTACTATGATATATAATAAAGTGCATAATTTATGTCATGTGAGTGCAGAGAGTATGCAAAGTTATGTCATATAAGTGAAAAGGGTTAAGCTGCAGGCTGTGCTATATTATTCGGAAAATTTTAAAAGGAAACACTTTGCAAACAACTATTGGCGATTTAAAGCCAACAGAAAAAGATTAAATTATGCTCCAACTTCAGGCATGCGCTGTTACCACCTTATTCTCGCGTATTGGAAAACACCTCAACCAGACGTTTTCAACACGCTGATCACAGCATGATGGCTAATTCCTAATATTATCACTTTTATTAAGGTATTTTTTATGTAGAGGGCGCATCCATGCCATCTGAAAAAATATGAGCAGCTCACATCACTAAAAAGAAAGCGGGCTTTGGAAATGGGGACCTCGCAAACAAGTCTCCTTACTGGATAGTGAGATTTGTGGTGTGTAGTGAGATTTTTAAGTTGTGTTCTTAGAAGACTCAAGGCACTTTATTTAGATGTTTTCTTGGGCAAACACAAGCCACTTTATTTGTAGTTCTGTTCACAGGCAGACGAGGAACTTTCTGTACTGTGGGTTGTCCCTAGTTTTGCATGATTACTCATGTTTATACCATGGTCTGGGTGAATACTTTTTTCTGATTGGCTGGCAGGTATGCATTAAAACCGTGGAACCGCACAGGTAGTTCGGCTACGGTGGTTTCACCATTCGCAATTCATCCACTAGCTAACTTGTAACCCTAGCAACGTTAGACCTGGTATTCGGCTGGGTACAACAGAAAGCTAGCTGCTCATTTATCTCCAGTAAATTTGGCGGCGTCATATAAGTTGCGTCCTGCGGGGCGGTTAACTATAGGTACTCAAGCGATAATGACCGGAAATATTATAGCAGCGAAGTTATCAGGCTTTATTCATTAAACGATTGTAATTGTGTACGGTTACAAAGGAAGCTAACGTGTCCACTTCATGTATCAGCAACTGTTGACAGTTGGCTAGCTACGTGCTATGCCAGCAGACTGATTTCAGCTCGCTGACTCGTACTCAAGCGATGATGACCGTAAATATTATAGCAGCGAAGTAATCAGGCTTTATTCATTAAACGATTGAAACTGTGTACGGTTACAAACTAAGGAAGCTAACGTGTCCACTTCATGTATCAGCAACTGCTGACAGTTCGCTAGCTACGTGCTATGCCAGCAGACTGATTTCAGCTCGCTGACTGCGGAAACCGTCATAAGTTCATTGTAATTGTGGGTAACAAGTTAGCTACATTCTGCATAACCGCGCATAATGGTGCGTTATGCATAATCTCAATTTCAGCTGGAATCCGTTATCAAATCATCAGCTGGTAAACTGATGTAAGCGTGTGCAAAAAATTCTTTCTCCATGAACGTAAGATGAACTAAGATGGCGGGTTCAATTTAGCTTGGCCTATAGTATTGGGTATGAGAAGGCGCGGCGCCTGTTTAATGATTACCAGCTCGTTTTTTTTTTTTTTTTTTTTAGTGCAAAACTTTCACCAAAAATTTCTGAATGCTGTGATTTGATATTGCTGGCAAATGACCATGGTATAAGCGGGATAATCAACTTGTAGGTGAGCATTCCACGGTTTGAAGGCACTTCGCGGAGGCAACCACCCTCCGCTTCGTGTCTGGAGACATACTTGGTCACGCCATCACCTTCACCTTCAGCTTCTTCAGGAAGGCAGTTGTCATCTTGGAGGTGTGTTTCGGGTCATTATGTTGGAAAACTGCCATTTCCGAAGGGAGAGCATCATGTTCTGCTTCAGAATGTCACAGTACATGTACATCAATGTACATCACAGTACATAAATGAAGTGCACCTCCCCAGGACCAGAAGCACTCATGCAGCCCCAGACCATGATGCTGCCACCACTATGTTTGACTGTAGGCAGTACAAACTTGTCTTGGTACTCCTCACCAGGGCGTCGCCACACATGCTGGACACCATCTGAGCCAAACAAGTATATCTTGGTCTCATCAGACAACAGAACATGGTTTCAGTGGTTCATGTTCTTGGACTGGTTGTCTTCAGCCAACTGTTTTCGGACTTTCTTGTGGGCTAGCTTCAGAAGAGGCCTCCGTCTTGGCCGATGGCCATGCAGACCGACTTGGTGCAGTGCACGGCGTATAGTCTGAGCACTGACAGGCTGTTCTCCCACTGCTGCAACCTCGTTAGCAATGCTGCCAGCACTCCTGCGTCTGTTTTCTGAAGCCAACTTGTGCACCTGACGCAGAGCACGAGGACACAACCTCTTCAGTCGACCCTGACGAGACCAGTTCCAAGTAGAACCCGTCAGGGAAAATCGCTGAATAACCTTGGCCACCATGCTGCAACTCAGTTTCATGGTCTCACAGATCTTCTTGTAGCTTAGACCATCTTTGTGGAGAGCAACAATTCTCTTTTTCAGATCCTCAGAGAGTTCTTTCCCATGAGGTGCTATGTTGACCATCCTGTGACCAGAATGAGAGCATTGCACCCTAAGCACCACAACTTAAACCTTCAACAAGTTACAAAAATTCAGATGGCCCAGTCGAACAGACAAAAGCATGAACATGATAAATAAGACACGTTTCATTGCTTGGTTGACCATTACCAATTGGGGTGTGTACTCACTTTTGTTGCCACCCATTTTGGAAATAATGACTGTTCAGTTATTTGGACAGTGCAGTAAATCTACACTGCTACACATATTTTACAATGACTACTCTAGAATATATTCAAGTTTCATTTCTGTAACGTTGTCCCTTGAAAAGTTATAATAAATTAATTGTCGAAATGTGAGGGGTGTACTCACTTTTGTGAGATACTGTATTCACACAGGCCACACATATGTACATGCCTACATATTCATACCAACGCATATTGTACATTTTATGTTAAAGGGATATTTCAACAATTTGGCAAATTGGCCTATTGCCATAATCCCTATAGATATATGAGCAGGTACATTACCTTTAGCTATCCGTGCCCATTGTTTTGAGAGTCGGGGGGGCAAAGACGCAAGCTGCTCAGCGAACATAAAACAGGTCCTTCCCTCCTTCAAAACTCCCTTCAAAACTCATCAAATACGCAATCCAGCAACTCCAAAATGCTCTCGTGGACAACTTGTGACCTGCACATTCACCATGCATGTATTCGCGTCTTTGCATTGACTTTGAATGCAATCTGTCGTGTGAAAAATTTGTTTCGCGTCCAGTGTGAAAGCATCTTAACGCCACCTATTCTGGCAAATGTTCTGGTGAATAATCGTGAAGTTTATAGTATAACAATAGTTTTTTTTCCTGTAGTGTTATTTTATTAGCTATGGTAGCCCTACAATATTTCAATAATAACACTAAAATCTCTAAAGTGCGTTCCAAAAAAATAATAATACAGTTACTCCAGTAATACTATAGTTTTTTGGTTGTAAATTTTATGGTATTCCAATAGTGGTTTTTTGCAAGGGTCTGTCAGCTGGCTATGGTAAATAAAGCGTAGTGTACATACATTTCGTTGTCGAGCGAGCAAGATCTGACCAGCTGCCTTCCTTGCTTGACGTCACCTTGATTGAGAAGGCTAGTTCCGGACATTTTGACCCATTTCGAAGGGGGCATTCCCGATCAGCCTCGGCATTCTGAAATAGTTTAAAAACCACAAATTTTCACTGAAAAGCGTTTGCATCTTTGTTTTCATCGTGAAAAATTACTACAGGGAGTTCTAAATGTTAATTTCGAGCCTATTTTATGTCAGGAAACCTTTAAAGGATGGAGGTGCATTGTTGTGAAGGACGGGTGGACACCAGGCGCGAGACAGCAAGACTTGGTCTGGAGTTTTTATCAAAACAGAAAACAAAACAGGCACGATGGCCGACAAAAAACTCGGCCCAAAGGGTTGCAAAAATCTAAACAAGGAGGGCTTCACAGAGCTGATAACAAAAAATACAAAACGAGAAAAATAAAAAGCCATTAGAAACTGTAGGGAAGTAAACCAATAAACAAAAATAAACGTACTTTGCGATGGCACAAGGCACATGCGAAAATACAAAATGAGTTCTATGAAGAAACCACTAAGCAAGACTATGAACATGAAACGAGACTGTCTGCCAGCCAACTCCAGCCTCTCTCCAGATATAGCAGAGGGAATCACGAGATAATGATGAGCACCTGTAAATCGACAGGGAGAAACGAGATTGCATGATTACGAGGCATGAGGACGAGAGAGGAAAAACAACTGTGGCGTGAAGAGACAACGAAAGCAGGAAATTGCTCATTAAGAAAAATGAGCGTGTTGCAGCATATAAGAACCCAGTAAGATACTGAGAACAGTAAAAGTGTTAAACTAGATAATAGTAAAGCAGAGGTACGAATGTAGCGAAAGCAGGAAGCATGCACGTTAAATCCATACATGCCAACTCTACGCTTTTGGCAGTAGACTACCGCTTTCGGGCATTTCATTCTGAAAAAAACGCCCGAAAAGCAGTAGTCTACCGCCAAAAGCGGTAGAGTTGGCATGTATGTAAATCCCTATCTAAATTAGTAATGGTTAGTACAGGGGTGTCCAATCTTATCCAGAAAGGGCCGGTGTGGGTGCAGGTTTTTGTGCTAGCCAGCAGTGCTACAGCTCCTGATTCCACTAATTAACTAATTAGGGGTTTCAATTAGGACCTTTGTGGGTAGAATCAGGTGTGTTAGTGTTGGGCTCTAACAAAAACCAGCACCCACACCGGCCCTTTCTGGATAAGATTGGACACCCCTGGGTTAGTACGTGCCTATCTAATGGAAACACCCCCCGTGACTGATTAGTAAATTGTTAGTAATAAATTAAAATAATTAACAAGCATGAAGACTAGGAAGGCTGGAAGGAAGAAACGTAAGAAAGAAGTTTGAAACCGTAAGCCGCTCCCGAATGTAGCGCGAGAAGTAAAACATGGAAATGACCAAGCAGACACTGGAGAGGCGGATTGGCTGGGCAGACCGGGACCTGGTGAAAAACAAAACATGGAAAAGTAAAAAACTTAAACAATAAATGTGAACTATAAAATAAGAATACTGATACAAGAAACTGTTAAAACCATAACATGAGTAATGAATATGAACTATGAAACCTGGTACAAGAAACTGTTAAAACCCCAAGCAGTGTCCTGGCAGACGGACAGGACACTGGAATCACAACAGTGCATCATCTTTCCAAAATAGGAGTATACATTTCTTAGCAAAATATGTAATCGTAATTAGTATCCTGCAGTTTTTCCTATCTAACTGAAGATTCAATGTATCATTCAACAAATACAAACTGGGGCTTAAATCAAATTTTGTTTTCAAGACTGATAGTGTGAAGGAATGAATTGAATTCCAGAAGCCTGTTAAAAAATCACTTTCCCAAAACGTGCACAAATGTCCCATCCGTCCTCTTACATCTAGGGCATTTGCGGAGATATCCTTTGAAATTTTGTGCATTTTTGTTGGTGTTAGATATAGTTTATGGATGAATTTAAAATTAGTTTCCTTAATTTTATTACTAGTGAATGGGAAATGTGTTCTTTCACAAATATTTAGCCAGGTATTTTCTTCAAAGACCATCCCTAGATCCTTCTCCCATATCTTCATTAATATTTGGAAAGATGACTGAGTTCCTTTTGAGAGGGTATCCTAAAATTCACTGATCTTCCCCTTTATTGTATTTGAGGACATTATTATATCTTCTATCTCTGATGAACCAAAACACAATTTGTTTATTTTAATAAGTGAATGAACAACACTCTGAATTTGTAAATATTTAAAAAAGTCTTTGTTAGGAATGTTGTATTCTGATCTTAAGTCAATAAACGATTTTAATTGCATGTTTAGGTTAAATAAGTCTTTAAATTGTATTAAACCAGCATTTGTCAATTCACCTATATTGATCAATGTTGTTTGGATGTTCAGGTCTGGGTTTTGATAAATAGGGGAATGAATAGAGGTGCAAGAGGTAATGCCATATTTTTTCCTACATTCTTTCCATGTTGACAGGGTATTAACGACAGAAAAACAATTGTCCATTTTTTTTTATTTTTTTGAACATCTCTGCTTCCATCTTAACCCACAGGGACTCCTGTCTCCCCAATATCCATGAAACCAAATTCCTTAGCTTGCACTTTTGATACTTTAGTATATTTTTTCACAAGATACTTTTGGTACTTAAGTACATTTAATGTGAGCTACTTTAAGACTTTTACTCAAGTCATTTTCTTATGGGTGACTTCAACTTTTACCGAAGTAACTGTCATGGTTTGTGAGGTGTGCGTGTTGTTTGGATCTTTCTTTGCGGCTCTCGTCCGGGGACGATATCGAATTCCTGGGCCATCGAATTCTTTACCCAGCTGGCTGATTGAGCTGGGGCGGCGCTTCCCCAGAATCTATATAAGCAGGATGTCTGGCATGCCTCCTTCGTTAGAGTGTCTGTGTTTAGATTCGCACTATAGCCGAAGATATCTTTATTCAGGTTTGGTATGACTTTCTATCTTCTTATTGTTGGAGTTTCTTCTCTCTTTTTCTATCTCAATTTGCTTCCGTGGTTCGGACTATTATACGTCCTTTGGAAGCGCGAGTACCTGTGTTTGGTCTATATTATTCTGTGTTTGTACTGTGTTCGTGCTACTCTCTTTCTTTCTGTCGTTGCGCTTGGCCTCCGTATACTACTGGCCATTACAGAACACTCTAGCCAGCATGGAGTCATCAGCAACGGCTGCGTTAGAGAAAGTTGCGGTAGCCAACAAGCTGCTCTCTCCGGTTATGGCAAGGGTCTTGTTAGCCTGAACAAACAACAGGCAGAGTTGGCGGAAAGAGTCCGCCTTCAGGCGAATGCCATGGAGAGACAGGAGAATGTTCTGTTAACTCTCACTGAGAGTATTAGAGCCCTGTCCACGCAAATCACACAAAATGTTGCACAAGCACAGTCCGTACATTCTCCCCGAGAGCCAAAGCTTCAATTACCCCCAAGATATGGAGGCGAGGCAGGAAGATGTAAAGATTTCATTGCCCAATATGAGATATTTTTTAAAGCGCAGCCTTCACCGTTCGTGAATGAAGAGTCTCGGGTTTCATTTATTTTATCCCTGTTAACCGACACAGCACTCACTTGGGTCGGCCCACTTATTTGATCTAATTCACCGGTAGTGAATACTGTGGAGACTCTCGTTAGAGAAATGGTATCGGTGTTTGATCAGGATGTTTGTGGCCAGGACGCGGCTACACGTTTAATGCATCTGAGGCACGGCTCTGAGAGTGTCGCTGCATTTTCAATCACATTTCGCTCCTTGGCTACAGAGACAGGCTGGCCAGAAGCGCCTCTTATGACAGTGTTCATTCAGGCTTTGGCAGAGGAGGCTGAGAAATGCGTTTTTCATGCCAAGACAGTTTCGTTTCTTGGCTTCATTATTTCGGAAGGGTCAGTCCTCATGGATCCTGACAAAGTGTCAGCGGTCAGGGATTGGCCTGGCCCTCAAAACGTTAAGGAGGTGCAATGGTTTTTGGGGTTTGCTAATTTTTATAGGAGGTTTATCCGTAATTTTAGCGCGGTAGCTGCCCCCATTATCGCGCTCACTAAGAAGAATAACTCCTCGTTGTTTGCTTGGTCTTCGCAGCTGAGGCTGATCAGGATGTTTGTGGCCAGGACGCAGCTACGCGTTTAATGCATCTAAGGCAGGGCTCTGAGAGTGTCGCTGCATTTTCAATCACATCTCGCTCCTTGGCTACAGAGACAGGCTGGCCAGAAGCGCCTCTTATGACACTGTTCGTTCAGGCTTTGGCAGAGGAGGTTAAGGACGCTCTGGCTACATTGGAGCCTAGTTTGTCTCTAGATTCGTTGGTTCACACTGCGGTGCGAATTGATAATCGCATCCGCAAATGTAACAGGGAGAAATGTATTGCATTGGCTCTTGCTGGCAACGGGGCTAATGCTACTAGCAGCATGCTTAAAGTTCCCATTCCACCCACTGAAAATTCCACTCCTGGTGAGCCTATGCAGGTTGATGGCTCATATGAGAGCCGGGCTCGTAAGCCCGTTCGGAAACATATAATCTGCTATAATTGTAACAAACCGGGACATATCCGTCCACGCTGCCCTGAGCTTCAGGGAAACGGGAAGTCCCTAGCGGTATGGGGGGCGCGAGAGGGCCAGACCCAATTTCCCTTCCGAACTTTAATCCTTGTAGACTTGACTGTGGGGAGACAGAGAATATTTATCGAAGCTTTTGTGGACTCTGGTGCCGTGGATTGTTTTATGGATGCAGAGTAGGCTAGGAGACATTCCATTCCTATCCGCCCTCTTTTACATTCACGCTCTGTTAGATCTTTGGACGGTTGCCCGCTGGGAACTGGATTTATAACCGAGGTTTATGAATCATTGACTATGTTCATCTCTTTTGGTGGCCATTCTGAGGAGGTCCGGTTTTTTATTATCAGTTCTCCTGTTTTCCCTGTCGTCTTAGGACACTCATGGCTACGGGAACATAGGCCTCATTTCATTTGGGGAAGTCAGGATAACCCGATCGTCCAGTGGGGGACTGATTGTAGGTCCCACTGTAGGGATAGTTTGGCGTGTCATCCCTGGCATCGACCTATGGGGGAGGCTGACGCCTGGAGTGATTCTGAGGAGTTTGCCTCACACAACCCTCCTAATCTACAGAAAAGGGCGGAGGAGGGGTTGGAGTGGGATCCTCAATTTGACTGGCGGCAGCCAGAGGAGGATTGCTATTCGGAGGATTTCTCTGACTCGGAATCTGACTTAGATGGGGCAGGTTCCGAACAGGGTGAGAATTTGGGGGCTGCTCTGAACTTTTGTCTGCCTCCTAATGTTGCTGATGATTATGCTGATCTTGTGGAGGTTTTTAGCAAGCAACGGGCCTCGACTTTACCTCCTCATCGCACGTTCGATTGCGAGATCAATCTCCACCCGAGTACCACTCCGCCCAGGGGTTCATTATACTCGCTGTCAGGGCCTGAATGGAAGGCTATGCGAGAATATATTCAGGAGGCTCTGGCTAATGGATTTATTCGGCCCTCCACATCTCCTGTCGGAGCGGGGTTCTTTTTGGGTAAAAAATATGGTGGTCTGAGACCCTGTATTGATTACAGGGGCTTGAATAATATCACTATTAAAAACCGATACCCACTTCCGTTGATGAACTCTGCGTTTGAAGGGCTGCAGGAGGTGTTGTTTTTTACCAAGCTAAACCTCCAGAATGCTTATAACTTGGTTCTGATGCGTGAGGGGGACGAGTGGAAAACAGCATTTAATACACATGACGGGCACTACGAATATTTGGTCATGCCGTTTGGATTGGTTAACGCCCCCTCTGTGTTCCAGGCACTCGTTAATGACATCCTCCGAGAGATGTTGAAGAGATTCATCTTTGTCTACCTAGACGATATTCTGATTTTCTCTTCAACTCTCTCGTAGCATAAACAACACGTCAGGCAAGTGCTTGAGGCCCTCCTCAAAGCCAAGCTTTTTGTCAAGGCTGAGAAATGCGTTTTTCATGCCAAGACAGTTTCGTTTCTTGGCTTCATTATTTCAGAAGAGTCGGTCCGCATGGATCCTGACAAAGTGTCAGCGGTCAGGGATTGGCCTGCCCATCAAAACGTTAAGGAGGTGCAATGGTTTTTGGGGTTTGCTAATTTTTACAGGAGGTTTATCCATAATTTTAGCGCAGTAGCTGCCCCCATTATCGCATTCACTAAGAAGAATACCTCCTCGTCGTTTGCTTGGTCTTCGGTAGCTGAGGCTGCTTTTCAGGAGTTAAACAAACGATTTAGCTCAGAACCCATTCTCGTTTTGCCAGACCCCTCCCTCCCATTTGTTGTCGAGGTGGATGCGTCGGAAGTCAGGGTGGGTGCCATTTTGTCCCAGCGCCCCCTTCGGGAATATAAGTTGCACTCATGCGCCTACTTCTCCCGGTCGTTGTCAGCGGCCGAATGGCATTACAGCATTGGTGACCGGGAGTTGTTGGCCGTAAAATTGGCGTTAGAAGAGTGGCGCCATTGGTTGGAGGGGTGCTGAACAGCCGTTTGTGGTTTGGGCAGATCATAAAAATCTCCAATACATCCAACAGACTAAACGACGTAATTCTCAGCAGGCGCGGTGGTCGTTGTTTTTCAACTGCTTTAACTTTACGTTAACCTATCGCCCGGGGTCTAAAAACATCAAGCCCGATGCTTTGTCGCGGATTCACGACCACTCCGGTCGCGACCCTATTCCTGAGCCGGTTATCCCAGCAGCTCAGATTGTGGCTCCCATTCAGTGGGACGTAGAGTCTGTTGTGTGGGAGGTGTTGAAAAATGATCCCGGTCCTGGTGGGGAGCCGCCTGGCTGTTTATTTGTTCCTTTAGCAGTGCGGTCTCAAGTTCTCCAGTGGGGCACTCTTCCCGTCTGGCTGGTCACCCGGGGGTTCATCGGACCAAGCAGTTCTTGGCCCGACGTTTTTGGTGGCCCAGCATGATGGAGGGCATCCGGGAGTTTGTAGCAGCGTGCTGTATTTGCGCTAGGAATAAGACTTCCCACCTCCCCCCCTCTGGTCTGCTGCAGCCGTTGCCCGTCCCTAAGCGCCCGTGGAGCCATATCGCCTCCACTGTTTCCTGATACTGACAGGGATTCAGAGGTTCCTTTGGTTAATTACTTTGTTCAGCGTTGTCGGTCAGTATGGGCCAGGGTCCGTTCCTCCTTGTTGCGCTCTGGATGGAAACAAAAGACCGCCGCAGATTGAAGGCGCCATTCAGCCCTATCTCATTGGGTTGGCCAAAGGGTCTGGCTTTCCACATGGACCTGCCATTGACAGTGGAATCACGGAAATTGGCTGCCCGCTTTATTAGTCCTGATTGTGCAAAGGATCAACCCGGTCACAGTCCGGTTGAAGCTCCCTAGATCCTTACGGATCCACCCCTCTTTTCATGTCTCCAGGCTCAAACCATTAGCACTTGCGTCCTGGCTCCGGTTGACAAACCCCCGCCGCCGCCGCGGATGATTGAAGGAGGGCCGGTTTACACTGTGCGTCGTATTTTAGCCGAGAGGCGTGTGGGTCATGGAGCTCAGTTTTTAGTAGATTGGGAGGGTTATGGTCCTGAGGAGCGGTGCTGGGTCCCTTCTCGGGATATCCTGGATCCTACCCTTATTTCTGAATTCCATGTGCGGGGCTCTCTGGGAACCTCTGGGGTTGTTCCTTAGAGGGCGGGGTCCTGTCATGGTTTGTGAGGTGTGCGTGTTGTTTGGATCTTTCTTTGCGGCTCTCGTCCCGGGACGATATTGAATTCCTGGGCCATCGAATTCTTTACCCAGCTGGTTGATTGAGCTGGGGCGGCGCTTCCCCAGAATCTATATAAGCAGGATGTCCGGCACGCCTCCTTCGCTAGAGTGTCTGTGTTTAGATTCGCACTATAGCCGAAGATATCTTTAGTCAGGTTTGGTATGACTTTCTATCTTCTTATTGTTGAAGTTTCTTCTCCCTTTTTCTATCTTTCTTTGCTTTCATGGTTCGGACTATTATACGTCCTTTGGGGCGCGAGTACTTGTGTTTGGTCTATATTATTCTGTGTTTGTACTGTGTTTGTGCTGCTCTCTTTCTCTCTGTTGTTGCGCTTGGCCTCCGTATACTACCGGCCATTACAGTAACTTTCAGTTATGGTACTTCTATTTTTACTTAGTTATTTGTTTAAAGTACCTTATACACCTCTGACATTTTGGGCATCCAAAAATTAATAAGGGACACCCCCTTTAAGGGTATAAACTGTGTAATGAAGAGACCTGACAAAAAAATGCTAAGTTAGACTCGGGCTGAGAAATTTTGTGGTGTGAATCAGAGTGAATGTAATTCTCAAATGTTTATTTATAATGTTAAACTTTTGAGATTTTCATTGACTGATTCTAAACTGAATTTGGGTGAGCTCAATGTTGTGTGCATAAACAATTTCTTGGCATCAAAATTAATGGAAATCTCAAATGTTTAGAGTTTCAAACGTTAAAACATTTCAGGTATCCACAAATTCTGATTCCAAAAACGTAAAAGTCTCAGTAGTGGCACCTTCATCCTCTCCAGTGTTCTCCGTCAGCGTAGTGCTTTCAGGTAGCTGGACTGTCCTCAACCACCATGTGATATTATGCAATTGAGCTTCAAGTAAAACTGTTTGGATTTTTTATTTATCCGCTGTTCATTTTTATATGATTTTCCGCAGGCAACAAGTGAACTTTGCCAAAGGGTCAGTGACATGAGTGGGTATGACAACAGCATCTCAGACAGGTGGGGTCTTTCAGAAGATGGTGTGGGCTTCACCACTCTGTAACAGACTGCAACAAACAAAATTGTTCAGCAATTTAAGAATGACATTGCAAAGACACTGGGGATTTAATCATCTATGGTATGCAATATCATAAAATTATTCAGAGAATCTTGAGAAATTTCTCTACGCAAAGAACAAGGCCAAAAATCCGTATTGAATGGCTATGATCTTCAGGCCCTTAGGTGGCACTACATTGAAATTAAACAGGATTCTGAAGTGGATATCAATGCACACTTCTGAAAACCATTCTCAGTGAGCACAATTAGTTACTACATCCACAAATGCAAGTTAAAACTTTGGTCACACTTTAGATGAAGTGTTGCTCATAAAGGCTTTATACAGCATGTATAATGCCTTCATAAATGAGACATATTGTCTTCATTAATCATACATTGGCAAATGTCGTGCTTTGTAAAGGGTGAAATAACACATCCTTATTCAGCATGTGATGCCAGATGTGACAATGACAATGTCACTCAGCTGACAATGTCACCCTTTATAGTATTTAGCCACTAGCTACGTGACATTGTCAGTTATATGACATCTGGCATCACATGCTGAATAAGGATATGTTATTTCACCCTTTACAAAGCATGACATTTGCTTACATATGATTTATGAAGACATTATGCCTCATTTATGAAGGCATTATACATGCTGTATAAAGCCTTTATGAGCAACACTTCATCTAAAGTGTGACCAAAACTTTACTATGTAAAGAAAAAAACCATAAATAAACAAGATCCAGAAATGCTGCCGCCTTCTTGGGGCCAAAGCTCATTTATGATGTTGAAGTGGAAAAAAATCGTGCTCCGATCAATCAAAATCTGAATTTTTTTTGGAAATCAAGGATGGCACTTCCTCCAGGCTAAGAAGGAGAGGGAACATCCAGCTTTTTATCAGCACGCAGTTCAAAAGTCAGCATCTGTGATTGTATGGGGATGCCCAAGTTGACATGGCATGGGTAACTTGCACATCTGTGAAGACAGCACTAATGCTAAACAACATATACAGGTGTTGGGGCAACATATAGGTACAGCCATCCAGACATCTTTTTCTAATATGCATTTGCTTATTTCAGTAAGAGAATGCCAAACCACTTTGTGCGCATGTTATAACATCATGGATCCATCGTAAAAGGGTCTGGGTGCTAAGCTGGCCTGAAAATTTGGTGCATTATGAAATGAAAAATGTGACAAAAGAGTCTGCAAAAGTGTAGACAAGCTGAAATCAAGGTCAAGGTTGAAAAAAGGTTAAAATCAAGCAAGAATGAGAAAACCTTGCTTTCAAAACTACAGTAATTGGTCTCCTCAGTTCCAGAACACATACAGGGTGTTGTTAAAAGAGGAGTTGATTTAACACAGTGGTAAACATGGCCCGGTCCCAAATTTTGAAACGTGTTGCTGGCATCAAATTCAAAATGAGCAGATATTTTTCAAAACTATAAAATTTCCCAGTTTGAACAATTGATATGTGTCTTTGAACCATTCTCAATTTATTATAGTGTTTAAATGATTTGCCAATCATTACAGTCTGTTTTTATTTACATTTCACACAGCATCCCAACTTTTCTTGAACTGGGTTTGTAATTTATTACTCAATTAATTCACCTTGTTCAATTTATTCATCTCGTTTTTCGGTGGTAAGAAAAAAAGGAATCAAAGTTTTGCGCGCATTACTGCCACCTAATCGTGGATGTAATTTCTTGCACCCGATGCATAACTGCAATGTAATGAGGGTGATGTAGACCTTTGTAGTGATCATCATTGCTGACTTGCACCTTCAGCCCTCCGAGGGTCAATCTCACCAAGCTCACTTCAGTTTTTCTGACAAGGGGAACGACACTTATGATGGCAACGGGAATTCCCCCGAGGGCAAGTGCACCTGGGAAGTCAACGAGGGTGGATTGACAGACTATGGAAAAGCAGCCCGAGGTCTTCGGTAAAATGCAAGTGTGCTCAAATGTTCCCAGAATGAGCGCAAGTACTGCTTCTATTGAGAAATGCATAAACATGGAAAAGATGAGATATCTCGTCTTTGGCATTTAACTGTTGGGCATGACTTTGGCGGTTAACTTTTGGGCTTGAAAGGACAAGATATCTCGTGTTTGGCGGTCAATGTGTTAAGTTCCCATCAGCCCCAGAATTGATGAGGCATTTGCAGACTGTTGCCACTCCAAAGTCTGGATGTCCCGTCACAAACCGGGCCGCACGGCCATGACAAGACAGGGAGACGCGCACAACTAAGCCAATTAAAGCATTTATTATTTAGAGGAAAAAATAATAAAATAAACCTAAACTAACACTGGCATGTGTAATTGGCAAAATCAGCAGTGTAGGTGAGTGCATGCATAGAAAAGTATATTGGTGCTATGTTGTATAATGCAAACCTACAAATCAAATGTTTATCCAAAAACAAAGGGTGTCTCAGGAGGAGAGCACGCAGTAATTGTGCTCCCAGAATCTTATAAAGAGCACTGGCAAATCAGGCCCAGGTGTTGCCAGTGTTCCTGAAGACACGCCCAACTCCAATACCTGCAAAGAGAACAGCCTTGCAAACCATGCAGGTATACAGGCTTGGGGAGGGTCGTCGCAGTCCACAGGCATCAGGCAACAGGTGTCCGGCAAGGAGTTGAAATGGCTCTCACTGTTAAATTCCAGTGTTAGTGGAACTCTGACTAGGCAGTGACATATGAAGTGTCCCGGGGTACCACAATACAAGCAGACCTGGGCAGATAAATGACGCTTTTGCTCCACCTGAGTTAGCCTTGTCCAGTTCACCTGCATGGGTTTTGAGGAATCGTTACCGAGAGGTGGAAGCTCTTCAGGGCTGGGACCAGAGACCGCAGGACGAAGAACCTCAGGACTAGAGACATTGGCTGAAGGTGACACGAAGGTGAGAGGAGTTGGTGTGGGGAGCGGCCGTTGGTTATCCATTTCCCTGCAACTGGTTGCCAGGTGGTTGTCAACTCTGATGGCCAGGTCAATGACTGTATTGGAAAGGTCATTGAGAAAGGTATTGTTAAGAGTCCAGTTATCCCAACTAGAAGTGGCAGCTGGGATGCAGAACTCAATAGCGAAACTGGAGACATAATGGGAACCCTGGCGTAGCTGGAGCAGTTCCCTGGCTGCCTCATGTCGTGAAGGTGGACAGGGTGTTACAGACCTGTGAACCAGCGTCCCAGACTGCTGTTCCCCACTGCCTGGCACATCCCATGAGGAGGGTAATAATGTAGGCAATGCGGAGGGCGGGAATGAAGCAGGCTGTAAATCGAAAGCCAGGGAACACTGATAGGAAGGAGCAGCAGGTACCGCAGTGACCGTCATATGATCCAGGAGGAGGCAGGCAAAGTTCATGCCCAGGAGCAGAGCTTGGAGGAGGTTTGCACAGGCCAGGAGCACCGATGATCTCAGGAAGTGGGTGGAGCTGCTGCAATTGGTAAGTCAGTTTCAGTGCTGCCAGTGAACAATTCCAGTACCTTTGACATCTCTTCCAGCTGGGCCTGATGTCTGCCAATTACTGCACCTTGGTGCTCCAGAATGGCGCTGAAATTAGCTACATCTGCTGAGTCCATTCTTGGCAAGTTTGTTCTGACACAAGGGCAGGTTCAAAACTCTGTCACAGACAAAAATTCAGTTCACAGGTCGTATTATAAATTGAGGTCATGCAACCCAGGTTGGTAACAGCCAGTGGGAATGCGGTACAGAAAGGAGAATCCAAAATCGTTCACAGAGCTCAGTCAAAAAGTCAAAAACCTGGCATTGGGTACACAAACGCCAAATAACAAGGAGAAATTATAAAGGGATACTTCACTCATTTATTATACAGGAAAAGGCTCAATTATTCGCTAGATTATTGTAATCTCTACCAATCCTGAAATTTTCATTGATTTCCGAGGTTGTGTACCATTTTAAATTGATTTTTATTGGCCATCAATCTGCATTTATGAGCGCTGCCATTCTTACCAAGTCACATGATCCCATAAAGGGAAGTGACGCCATCAGTGCTGTAAACAGCCAGCCAGAGGGACTATTGATCGGCTAAACTGTTAGGATTGCATAAATAAAAATGTGTATTGCATGATTTAACACCATAACATTGCCATGTTAGTTACAAAATATTGTTGCTATTGCACTTACTCTACAAGGGATGTAATTTTCGTCTGCTGGCTTAGGATTTTTTTTAGCTTGTATTCGGGATCCAGCAGTAAGCCTATACAAAGAATGCAATAGTACAATCTGTACTTCATTCAACTGCCCGAGAGCCAGAAATAGGGCATAAGATGACCTAAAATGCATCAGCGGACAGTTTTTGGTTGATAAACAGAATATTCTTGGTCCAGGCAACATTAACGAATGTTAATCATTGCATAGTAGCATAGTCCGACCACACTGCAATTGTACAATGCTGGTTGAAAATCGGTAAAGTATCCCATAGAGAACCTTTCTCATGGATTGCGTTTCCCTAAAGCACATTTTATGCCTAAGTTACCAACCCACATAATTTGTCCGTTCAGTCAATGATTGCAGCTACGTAAGTTGGTAGCTGTGCTTTCGGGAAACGCACCCTAGCCTGCTGCAAACCCGAGCTTGCTTGTCATTCTCTCCCAGTCAGTGTTCTGTCAATTTCTGCTACCTGTCAAGATATGCTACCTTGCGGTTCTGCACGCGCATAAAAGCCACAATCTTGGGCTCTATTTCTTCCGTCACATCTTAAATATCATTAAAAAATCTTTAAAATATTTTTTTTACAGTGCACTTTTCGACTTGTTGGCAAATAATTGCATGTACACATTGGCTTGAGGGTGAAACCCTACAAGAGTATTCCCATGCCTTTTCTGCCTCACACCTGACTCTAATTAGTCAAACACATCATATGTTAAGCACCAGACCAACTTAGTATAGGTGGATGGGAACTGCTTCACAGCAAAGATGACATCCATTGTATGGTTAATGTTGGCTAGCCAGCAACAGGTAACATGACCACTTGAGCTATGAGCGCCACAGTAACATTAATTCTCGGCTCACTTCTTTGACAAAATGATGTTATGACATGTAATTTAGACACAAGCCAAAAAAGTGAAAAGTCAAAGATCACACTAAAAAAAGTTGAAATATCAACAACAATGTGTGAAACAACCCATGAATTTCTTACCAATGATGAAGGCTCATAAGTCAGTGGCATTGCTCACTTGTCCCCAGTCCACTGGCTGTTTCCTGCCACTTTCCTACCTGTTAAATACTGTCACATTCTTGAACAGCAAGCAAAATGCATAAACTCACATGGCTGGTCTCACAGTACAGGAGAAATTTTGTAAACATCATGAATAGATGCAGAGAGAGATTTGTGTTTGTTGTCCTTAGGCAAAAGCTAATATAGTAAAGGCTGACTTTATCCCTTAATGAAAAAATGCTGTCGTCATGTGCAATGTATTGTGGGCTACAGTTGCGATCTTCCTTATTGTACAGATGATCAGAGTTGAGTAGCTAATGGAGTGTCTGAGCAGGAGCAATTTTTTGAACTGGAACCATTGACAATATATGCAGTAAAGATGGATGACTTGACAGCTCCCAAAAAGTGAAGCCAAAACATCGAAAAACTCGATCGCCCCCAAGTGGCTGGCTGAGGTTACAAATTCCACCCCTTCCATGGGCCAAACTGGAAAAAAAAATCAAACCACGTCAAATTAAAAAGTGCACTTCCTCGAGAAACTGCCTGGGCAAGCTGGAAGCTGCCAAAAATTTGAGGTTCAAGTTGCTAAAAATGTAAGGTTAAAGCTGTTGAAAATTAGTTTAAAGCTTCTGAAAATTAGAATCAATTTATGACAGTAGGATATTTTGTAGTTTAACTGTGATGAAAAAAAAACTCCAAACTTTAGAAGGTATGAATATGCCAAAGGAAAATAATAGTTTAAGTGGTATTGTACAGAAAAGTAGGTGAAGGGGTTGAAGTGCTTTAAGTACAAACCCCAATTCCAATGAAGTTGGGACGTTGTGTAAAACATGAATCAAAACCAAACACAATGATTTGCAAATCCTTTTTGACCTATATTCAATTGAGTACACAAGATATTTAATGTTCAAACTGATAAACTTTTTTTTTTTTTTTAAACATTCGCTCATTTTGAATTTGATGCCTGCAACATGTTCCAAAAAAGCTGGGACAGGGGCATGTTTACCACTTTGTTACTTCACCTGTCCTTTTAACAACACTCTATAAGCATTTGGGAACTGAGGACACTAATTGTAGAAGCTTTGTAGGTGGAATGCTATCCCATTCTTGCTAGAAGTACGACTTCAGTTGCTCAATAGTCCAGCAATAGTCCAGGGTTTCCGTTGTCGTATTTTGCGCTTCATAATGCGCCACACATTTTCAATCGGAGACAGGTCTGGACTGCAGGCAGGCCAGTCTATTACCTGCACTCTTTTACCACGAAGCCACGCTGTTGTAACACGTGCAGAATGTAGCTTGGCATTGTCTTGCTGAAATAAGAGGGACGTCCCTGAAAAAGACGTCACTTGGATGGCAGCATATGTTGCTCCAAAACCTGTATATACCTTTCAGCATTAATGGTGCCTTCACAGATGTGCAAGTTACCCATGTGCACTAACACATCCCCATACCATCACAGATGCTGGCTTATAAATCTCAGATGAGCTTGGGCCCAGAGAAGCCGGCAGTGTCTCTGGGTGTTGTTGATATAGCTCTCACTTTGCATGGTAGAGTTTTAACTTGCACTTGTAGATGTAGCAACAAACTGCGTTAACTGACAATGGTTTTCTGAAGTGCTCCTGAGCCCACATGGTAATATCCTTTACAGAATGATGTCGGTTTTTAATGCAGTGCCGCCTGAGGGACCAACGGTCACAGGCATTCAATGTTGGTTTTTGGCCTTGCCACTTGCGTGTAGAGATTTCTTCAGATTCTCTGAATTTTTTGATGATATTATGGACTGTAGATGATAAAATCCCTAAATTTCTTGCAATTGCACATTGTGAAACATTGTTCTTAAACTGTGGGACTATTTGCTTATGCAGTTGTTCACAAAGTGGTGAACCTCACCCCATCTTTGCTTGTGAACAACTGAGCCTTTCAGGGATGCTCCTTTTATACCTAATCATGACCTAATCATGACACTCACCTGTTTCCAATTAACCTGTTCACCTGTGGAATATTTCAAACAGGTGTTTTTGAGCATTCCTCAACTTTCCCAGTCTTTTTTGCCCCTGTCCCAGCTTTTTTTGGAACGTGTTGCAGGCATCAAATTCAAAATGAGTGAAAATTTCCAAAAAACAATATAGTTTATCAGTTTGAACATTAAATATCTTGTCTTTGTAGTGTACTCAATTGAATATTGGTGGAAAAGGATTCGCAAATCATTGTATTCTGTTTTTATTCACGTTTTACACAACGTCCCAACTTCATTGGTATTGGGGTTTGTTGCACTGTGTAGACATTTTAAAGATTCAAGTGCTAATGCTACTCCTGAAATTGAAATCATAATGAGACAGTGCGAGCAACTGCCATATAGACAGTGGTCTGTTTATTTTTGTCAGCTATTTAACTGTACATAATAAATGGAGACATAAACAGCTACATTTCCTCTTGCATGAACATTTAGAAAAAAACAGAATGATTCTGAGTATTTTGTAGGAGTGAAGAACCCCAGAGGTGTTATGAACATTTGACATATTTCAGATTAAGAAGCAGAATATTCAACTGTAGGTATTAACTAATCTGCTGGGGTCAATTGCACCAAGTGGACTTACGCCTGGTCTTAAGCTAAGTTGGGCACAATATTGGAGGCGTAACTTTAAGATCATTGCCCCATCTGGTAGTAAACTCTATTTTCACAAAGACCGGATGTCAAATGTACACCTATCTGAAGGGAGGCATAAAGTGAATTTCTTGGGCCATTTCCAAAGAAAAGCACTTATTATGGATGACCTCCCCAAGATGCAAACCACGTCATACCTACTTCATGCTTATTCAAGATAAATTAATGCCGTTGCCCACTAAAATATTGCCACAGAAATACAGGTCTAATTCAGAACAACTACTTTGTTCTCACACATTATTTATTTTTCTCAAAATTGCATTAATATTATGTTTACACATAGCCTATAGCTTAATATTCTGAGAATTATTCAGGCGCGACATAAAAAACATACTAAAGTAAATATGTTATATGGTATGTTTTCCAAATTAACCACCGTAAAGTTCACAAATTTTTCCAGCCAATAAAGACCAATATTTTGTTTTAAAATCAAAAGCACATTTTAAAGAAAGTTTTGTAGCTATGGAATCATTATGCCCATAAAATATTTTGACTTATATCATTAACAGGCATCAATTTATTTTAGGTAAAGGTAGCCTAGGTCAGCAAGATGGCAAGAACAACAAGCTGCACTGTAAATTGAGTTGTCATTATTTATTACACAGTGGCTATTTTTATGCCAGTCGTAATCTTACTCCAATATGCTATTCTTACAAACTTCCATATGTACATGTGCAATGTAGGGAATCTGGACTTAAACCCATAGACTGTTTTATACAGTCAATGGTTATACCACAACATTGGCTATAATTTATCAGCTGACATTAGCTAGCGGGAAGACTATAACATTACTTCTGATGTTTGCTAGCAAGTTGCTTAACTGAGCTAGCAGGTTAGGTAGTTATGAGAGTGTAATTTTAGGTTCAACATTTGCCCGCTGATATTTGGGGAGCTGTCAGGTCGTCACTCTTTACAACCAGTTGTTGGTAGTGATTAGTGTCGTGTAGAAGGGCTGATTAGCTACACGAAGTTTGTCCTTGCAAGAAATTTTAGAATGCTAATAAGTTAGATGGCAAGCTGGCTAAGTTAGCTAGCTTATAATGAACGCTATCTAGCTTGAGTAGGCGACATCCTGACCATAATTTAAAGTAAGTTAGCCAGCTAGCCGGTCTAGTCATTTTTATCATAAGGCATGCAGTGAAAATGGGGTACTTTCATGGCAGTCAATGAGTTGCAATTTTTATCCAAGGCCGAATTTCCTACATTGCACAGGTGGATACGGAGGTTCATAAGAATACCAAATCAGAGTAAGTTTACGACTGGCGTAAAAATAGCCACTGCCTATTTATTAATAAAAATTTTCATCAGGTGATCGGTCTGAAGTGTTCCAGCAAGAGTTAAGCAATAAAGTTCAAAAATAATTTGGCTGGTAACGTTAAACGGCATCATTGATCCACTTATGGAAAGCCAAATCACTTGGGGCTACTGCTTACTCTGGCCTCGAACCTGGCTATTTTCAAACTCAGGGAAATGTAATATGAGAATCACTGAAAAAAATAGCAACTGCATGGGTACATCAGTTTCATACTTTCTACATAACAAAGGTTACGTAGGTAACCTCGGTTATGTGAGCGATTGGATCACTCCAGTATGGTATCCTTCCGCACGGCGGAGGTATTCCAAGGGAGACTTAGAGAGTAGTCCCGTGTACGGGTAGTGCTGCGTCTGGGGGCGGCGCCAGTATAAATCCCCAGGCAGCACTACTTTCTTCCTCATTTCCTTTTCGAAGCGGCATAGATCTCCGCAAGAGTACTGCTTGGTGCACGTTAGTCCTGGTTTGGACACCTGCTCGCTGGGTTAGAGATATCTCATAACCCGCTCACCGTGAAGTGCACGAGGGTATAAACAAGATGGCACTGAAAACTGCGAAGTTGCATTGGACAACTTTACACAGATTTTCCAATTTTGTTACGGGTAGGCGCGGTTAACTGGGAGGGCTAACCGGTACACAAACACACAAGAAGTCGAAGACAACTAAATTATGGACAAAAACCCTCAACGCCGCAATACAGGTTGACCACGCCGTGTATCGCCCGCGTACACGGGGGGGAAGAGTATAAACTCTAACACAAAGGACAAAACACCGAACGATAAGGCACTTTTAAGCCAAATCGAGCGGAGCGACTGCAGAGCACTCAAAGGAGAGACTAGAATCTAGCTTCTCCAAGCTATATTGAATAGCTGCGAGTATACTTCTGCACACAGAGCTCTTACCAAACGAAGCGAAGCTCCAGAGTCCACCTTATTGGATGTCGCCGAGAAAAGGAAGAGGAAGAAAGTAGTGCTGCCTGGGGATTTATACTGCTGCCGCCCCCAAACACAGCACTACCCGTACACGGGACTACTCTGTAAGTCTACCTCGGAATGCCTCCACCGTGCGGAAGGATACCATATTGGAGTGATCCAATATAGCGCTACATAACTAGCTGTATGTTGATACCACTATTTTGCCTGTTTTAGATTCGATGGTGAATATATTTTGTGCAAACAGTTGCTAGTACAGTTGCAATCAAAAATATTCAACCGCAGTTGCAAATTAGGTTTACTGGCAAAATTTACAAACTTTCAGCTGTTTGCAATGAACAAATCAAACAAGAACAATTTAAATGGCTCAACTCAAGAAAAATTACTAGTGGCTTCTCCAAATTCAACACAAAATGCCACTTTTCATGACTACTGCAGGCTCAAAATTATTCAACCCCTTCATGACAAGCATCTTTAATACTTATTAGAGCACCCTTTTGCTGCTATGACCTGCTGGTGATGCGACGCATAGGCAGATGACAGCTTTTGGCAGCATTACGAAGGAATCATAGCCCAGCCCTCATGGACAATGGCCTCCAGTTCACTAATGTTCTGGGGTTTGCATGCTGCAACTGTCTTCTTCAAATCCTACCATAGATTTTTTATGAGGTTCAAGTGAGGCGACTGTGATGGGCACTCTAGAATCTTCCCAGACTTCTTCTGAAACCAAGCCTTGCTGGATGTTGAAGTATGCTCAGGATCATTGTCCTTTTGGAAGGTCCAATGATGCCCAAGCATCAGCTTCTCTACAGTCAGCATGACATTTTCTCCTTGGATATCCTGGTACTTGACTGAATCCATCTTGCCCGCCACACTTTGCAGATTTCCAGTGCCAGAGGAAGCTAGGCAGCCGCAGAGCATCAAAAAGCCCCCACAATTCTTCACTGTAGGCAGGGTTTACTTTTCACCATATGCTTATTTATTCCTCCTGCAGACATACCACTGATTCATTAGCCTGAAATATTCCAGTTTTGTTTCATCACTCCACAGAACAATATCCCCAAACTTCTGTGGCTTATTTGAGCATATTGGAGCTTGTGCTTTTGGATCAGTTGTGGTGTATGTCTTGGAGTTCAGGCGAGGAGACCTTCAAAGTTTAGTATGCACCCTACTGTGCAAACTGAAACTTCAGTGCCTCCTCTCTCCAAGTCTTGCAGCAGGTCTCCTGCAGTCACTTTAGGGTTTTTGACCACCCGTCTCCTCGGGAATCTGGTGATAGCCATTGATAGCTTCCTCTTTGTGCCACATCCTAGTACTGTAGCCGCTCTCCCTTTAACTCTGAACTTGCAAACTATGCTTTCAACTGTATCTCTATAAAAATTCAGCGCCTGTGCTACCTTTTTGTATCCTTTTTCTTGTTTGTGCCAGGCAGTGATCTCCTCTATGAGCTTTTTGGACAATTCTTTTGACAGCCATATTTCTAATATGCAATCAAATGTCACTGTCAACGAACCCCTAGCTAGTGCAAGTATTTGATGTGTTCTATCTCAAGCAAACCTGATGCAACTAATTAAGCTCTTGATTAGCTGCATTAGGTGTGCATGAGACAACACCTGATTTGCTAAATATGGTCTTATGACGGATTCTATTCAGGGGGTTGAATAATTTTGAGACTGTAGTAGTCATTAAAAATGGCATTTTGAGTTAAATTTGGAGAAACTACTTGTAATATTAGTTGTGTTGAGCTATTTAAAATGTTCTTGTTTAATCTGTTTATTAGAAACAGCTGAGCGTTTGCAAATTTTGCTATTAAACCCAATTTGCAATGGGGGTTGAATTTTGCTGTAATGTGTTCACATGGACGCAACCTGAAAAGACCAGTATAACATCCATTTTCCTTGGACTAAGGTTTTGATTTTTTGATGGGAGGGAAAAACAAGTTAGCAAACTTACCCTGAAAGGATTATGTTCTCATGTGGCCTGGTGGAAAACTATAACTGCACATTTATCATTCTGCAGCAGAAAAAAATATATTCGAGTTTGGAATCAAACCACTAATGTTTTACTTCAGGGCTGTGCTTTCTACCACTTCAATATAACAACTATGCAATGTTCCATTCTATTTCAGTTAATTAGGGGTTCAAGCCCATAGGGCAGAAACCCTATTGTTTTTGTGCTGGTTTATTATTTTATTTATTATTATTAGTAGGCAAGCTGGAAGCTTGCAAACACTTGTTCTTCCTAAACTTTCTTTCTTTCTTTATTCTCTGCGTTTTGTGCTGACTCAATACTCCTAGATGCTTTAACATAGAAACTTCATTCAAACTTTAAAAAATTCAGCTTGTTCTGAATTAGGTTGTAATTTTTTATCTTCTTGATATCTTTCATACTTTTTGAGTTATTAATTTTTATTTCAATATTTTTGTCCCATAGGAAACAATGAAACAGATTTTTTAAAATTTAGCTATTTTCAGCTATTTTTTACTCTGTCATACTTTTAGCTAGAAACGTCATTCAAACTGTAAAATGTTAAGCTACGCTTGGATAATTTATTTACTGTTCAACTTTTTTGTAATATCTATAATTTTCTAAATATAATTTTAAAAATTTTTTTTACAATTAATTCTGGGAACGTAGAGCGTGGAGACATCACGGCTAGAGTGACGAACATCGGCAAAATGGTCCAAGAGTTTTCTCTTAAACTTGCTCTAACTCCCACAGTTTTCACTCCGCATAAATATTTTTATATCCAAGTTGTAGCAAAAGTTGTGCTGGTCACGAAAATGTAACTATGGAAGCAATTGGACAAACAGTTTTGGCTGTATGAGCCGCAAAGCGACGGGACCACTCACTGAAGCTCCATTAACTCCAATGTTAAACGCGACAAGAAAATGCAGGTTGCCAAGGCTAAACGCACAGTTTTCTAACTTGCTCGTGTTTCCACATTTTTTGCACTACGAACACTATTTTGACATATATTACTCAGCTGACTCTCCTCTTTCGTACGGTACATCCATTTCCTAGATTAGACTTACCATTTTTCAGTTAAAAGTCGCAATCTGTAAGCGCCCTCGCCAAAATCTCCATTGCGAAATGGCTCGGCCAAACTCAAATACCGTATATGACCAAATAATCGCCAGCGTGCAAATGCTGCGCCTGTGTTAAAAAACGCCCGGGTCAGACCTCATTTTGCGTATTAAGCGCCGGTTCAATTAAATGCCGGCGATTATTCGCACTATTATTATATAAACGCGTCTGTGTTACCCGTGTTGCGGTAACACAGAGGCTAAAACAAGCTTCGGTTTGTCTTTGTATGTATATCTGATGTCAATAAAGATGTGGGGGGAAAAAATAGCAGACGGTCTTTGGCACAGAGATATAAAAAAACTGGAGTGGACAACGTCACTGGCTGGACTAAAGCGCACACGGCAGAATAGCCCTGCCATCTTGTGTATGTATAAATGTCCAATGAGATGCATGTAAACAGTAAACATGGGTTTCGACAATTATTATTTTTTTGGGTGGGGGACTTGTTCTCCGTGTTCTTTTTTATCTTAAAAAAAGGACACGAATAAGGAATTGTAAATCAACAATATTTATGCTGTATTATTTGGCAAAGCTAAAGAATAACCTTACCCTTTATATAGGCCTAGCAAATCGCTGTTACCTACGTTTTCGTTTCGTTCAAAAAAAAAAAAAAAAAAAAAAAGCGTTCGCATTCAGCTGTGCCTGCGAGTCTGACTCAAGTCTATACCTGGAAAAAACTAGTCGTTATATGCATATATGAATTTCTATGTATGCTTTGTGTATTAAGATCGGAACAACTTCATTCTGAAGTATTCATACCTACTTGTTGTCTGCATTTAGTCCGTCTTTGCCCTGAGACGATGGATAACAGGATGACATTGCGTGTTTCCCCAAGTGGGATCAATGTAGAAGTCTTAGAACTAAAGTATGTAAATAAAACCGCGTCGGTTTCAGTTTCCGCGAACACACTGTTAACAATAAACGAATAAACTGAAGCCTTTTTTGCCAGGTAATTTAACTGGCGCCTTTTAGCCAGTTATTTTAACTGTAATTTTACATTAAGTTTACCACGGAGTTCAGTGCATGTTCAGTGTAAACCACGGTTAAGTCCGCGCAGGACTCCACTTACAGTTAAAATGACAAGGAGACAATGCGTTAATTTAACGGTTACATTCAGTCAGTTTATTTCTGTGGAGGAAAGCCGAACTGGCCTGGTGCAGGTCGGTGCAAAAATAAATAATGGCCTGTAGAAAATACCCGCCTGGTTCTTATAAACGCCCGGGGTCCAAGTCGATTTTGCGAAATAAACGCCCGGGCTACTAAATGGTCATATACGGTATCTTAAATATGGATCATTTGTGGTTCGATTCTGCCATCTGCTGGCCTTTTTCCACACCTCAACGCTGTTGTTTTTAAGAGACAAAGATACAGACGACTCTAAAAGAATAATTCTGCGTCAAGCTCAGTGAAAGAATTTCCGGTATAGTAGTTGGTACAGTCGCTGAAACCAGCTTCAGGACATGAAATCTTCGTGGACTTCATTTGAAATTGCGCTGGCCGTTGCCTATCATTTTTAATGTTTCCAGCTAGGATTGGTTAAAATCATCTGTTCAGAGCATTCATATCTTCTAGAATAAGCTGACGCAATCTTGGTTATTTTTACATTATTAGTGCAAGGCCAGTGAAGAGAAAAAAATTAACTGTCTCGAGACACCCCTTCAGAAGTCCGGCACAAGGTCAGCCGATTGGCTGTACGCAAATAAGTTTCTGTTGGTGTCCGGAACTCTAGTGGGGAAAAAATCATTTCGCCTCCCGCGAAAGCAGATTGAGTGCGGGAAAGGAGGCACTTTTTGCTGGGTGCGTCCAAGACAACACGTTACGGTAAAATGGCAAAGCAGAAAAAAACAATAGCTCGAGATCCTATTCCGGCATATAGCTACCAGCAACTGTTTTCATTCTTTCTTTGCTCAGCTTTCTGTTTTTTTTTTATAAACATGCAAGTATTCGACATAATTCAAATATAATATTTTCATGGCAGCTATTCAGTGTGGCGTCAGCAAACATTCAAACATTCAAATCATTCAAACTTTATTGTATTCAAGACAGCATCGCAGTTTGGGTTCAGCGTGCAGCATTCACACTCGCAATTTCTTCAGGAATTGCATCTCTAGCTATTCTTTTCTTCTTCAGAAATGTTTTCGCAAATTCCCGTGAGTAAATGGTAAGAGAGCTGAAATTTTGCATATTGGTTGGAAGTTGTGTGTAAATGCTGCCCAAGCCATTTTTAACTCAATCGGCCTGATGGGGGTGCTATAATTCAAGAAAAACAGTTTTTCACTTTAAAGGTCATAACTTCTATGCTGTAAGTCTGATTTACACGAAACTTGGTACAGAAATTATTTGGTCCAAACTCAACAACTTTTCCCCCAGACACCCAAGGTTTGCCATATTGGATTTTCCGCCATTTTAAATTTTTTTGAAAAACACATTTTTGACATCTCCTCCTAGGCCGTAGGTCTGATTCTTTCAAAATTAGCTGTGGATCATCAGTGGACCAAGCTTATCAAAGATTGCATAAGGCTTGTTGAAATCTCATTTAGTTTCCAAGATATTGACCAATGAACTTCAGCAGGGGCGTGGCTTAGCACATAAATGGACAAAAGTCAACAACCATTGGGCCAATCATCACGGAACTGCAGGATTTGTCCATATAAGTATGAGGAACATACCTTGACAGTTTCATGCAAATTGGCCCATAGGGGGCAGAATAAATGCAAAAAATGGGCATGGCATAACACAAATCAGACTATAAATCAGCAGTTGTTTGTCCTATAGCCATAAAACTGACAGGATATATTCATATAAGTACCTAAAACATACCCTGAAAATTTAATTTAAATTGACTGATAGGGGGCGCTATAAATGCAAAACAAAGCAGCGTGATAAAACACAAATCAGACTATAAATCAGCAACTATTTGGCCTATAGCCATGAAACTCGCAGGATATATTTATATAAGTACTTGAAACATACCCTGAAAAATTCATTCAAATTGACTGATAGGGGGCGCTATAAATGCAAAACAAAGCAGCGTAGTATAACACAAATCAGACTATAAATCAGCAATTATTTGTCCTATAGCCATGAAACTCACAGGATATATTTATATAAGTACTTGAAACATACCCTGAAAAATTCATTCAAATTGACTGATAGGGGGCGCTATAAATGCAAAACAAAGCAGCGTGGTATAACACAAATCAGACTATAAATCAGCAATTTGTCCTATAGCCATGAAACTCACAGGATATATTTATATAAGTACTTGAAACATACCCTGAAAAATTCATTCAAATTGACTGATAGGGGGCGCTTTAAATGCAAAACAAAGCAGCGTGGTATAACACAAATCAGACTATAAATCAGCAATTTGTCCTATAGCCATGAAACTCACAGGATATATTTATATAAGACAATAAATCAGCAATTACCTATACATAACAAAAAAATTCAAAATCATATAAATCAGCAATTATTTGGTCCTATAAATGAAAAACCTGAAAAAATTCATTCATTCAAATTGACTGGGGACATAGTATACAACTCCGTCCATCACGTCCGTCCGCCGGCCGATATCCGTCATGTCCCGAAAAAATTCATTTTGTTCTTGCAAAACAAAAACAGCGATATCTCAGACTAGAATGGATTGACCGATTCCATTCTTCTTTGGTGTTCAAAGGTGTATTGGTGGGATCGACTATAAATCCGACCCCAGTCGATTTTGTGACCTTGGCATTATTCTCAAGGTCATTACGACCATTTGACCACAGGATATTAAAAATACCTTGTCAACATGATATCTCAAAAGACTAATCGGTTTGACCGATTCCATTCATATTTGAAGTCCAGGTGTATTAAGGGCGGGGGACATCGTATTCAGTTCCATCCGTCCGTCCGTCCGTCTGTCACGTCCTGTTTGTTGTGAACGTGATATCTCAAGAATGGTTTGACCAATTCAATTCATCTTTGGTGTCAAGGTGTATTAGGGGCGGGGGACTTAGTATTCAGCTCCATCCGTCCGGCCATCCGTTCCATCCCGTCCCGTTTGTTGTGAATGCGAAATCTCAAGAACGGTTTGACCGATTCCATTCATCTGTGGTCTCAAGGTGTATTAGGGGCGGGGGACATAGTATTTAGCTTTGTCCGTCCGTCATGTTCTGTTTGTTGTGAACGCGATATCTCAAGAACGGTTTGACCGATTCCATTCATCTTTGTGGTCAAGGTGTATTAGGGGGGTGCTCATAGCCCACTCGATTTACGTGACCTTAGCATTATTCTCAAGGTCATTACAACCATTTTACCACTTACAAATACCTTGTCAACATGATATCTCAAGAACGGTTTGACCGATTCCATTCATCTTTGGTGTCAAGGTGTATTAGGGCCGGGGGACGTAATATTCAGCTCTATCAGTCCATCCGTCCGGCCGTCCATCCGTCACATCCCGTTTGTTGTGAACAGGAAATCTCAAGAATGCTTTGCCCGATTTTATTCATCTTTGGCTTCAATTTGTATTTTGTGATGACCGACCCCAGTCATTTCCATCACCCGGGGACATGGCCAGGTTTATTTCCATCAACTATTAATGGTTTTTCTGACCCCGGAATTGGGGGACATATTTCTTTTCTTCTTGCCCAAATTCCGTGAGATGGCAAATTTTTAACATTGGTTGGAAGTTGTGTGAAAATGCTGCCCAAGGCATTTTTAACTCGATCGGCCTGACGGGGGCGCTATAATTGAAGAAAAAGTTTTTCACTTTAAAGGTCATAACTCCTATGCTGTAAGTCTGATTTACACAAAACTTGGTAGAGACATTCCTTGGTCCAAATTCTACAACTTTCCAATAAGGACCCCTAAGGTCTGCCTGATTGGATTTTCTGGAATTTTGAATTTTTTGAAAAACACATTTTTGACATCTCCTCCTAGGCCGTAAGTCCGATTCCTTCGAAATTCACTGTGGATCATCATTGGATCAAGCTTATCAAAGATTGCATAAGGCTCATTGAAATCTCATTTTGTTATCATGATATTGACCAATGACCTTCAGCAAGGGCGTGGCTTAGCACATAAATGGACAAAAGTCTACAACCATTGGGCCAATCATCACAGAACTCGCAGTATATGTCCATATAAGTACCAGAAACATACCCTTACAGTTTTATGCAAATTGGCCCATAGGGGGCGCTATAAATGCAAAAAATTGGCGTGGCATGACACAAATCAGACTATAAATCAGCAATCGTTTGTCCTATAGCTGTAAAACTGACAGAATATATTCATATAAGTACCTGAAACGTACCCTGAAAATTTCATTCAAATTGACTGATACGGGGCGCTATAAATGCAAAACAAAGCAGCGTGGTATAATACAAATCAGACTATAAATCAGCAATTGTTTGTCCTATAGTCATAAAACTCAGAGGATATATTTATATAAGTACCTAAAACATACCCTGAAAATTTCATTCAAATTGGCCAATAGGGGGGGCTATAAATGCAAAACAAAGCAGCGTGGTATAACACAAATCAGACTATAAATCATAAATAGTTTTCCCAATCATTACAAAACTCACAGGATATGTCCACATAAGAACCTGAAACATAGGCTGAAAGTTTCAATCAAATCGACCACTAGGGGGCGCCACAAATCCAAAAAAGGGGCGTGGTATAACACAAATCGGATTATACATCAGAAATTGTTCATCCTATCGCCACAAATCTTGCAAGATATGTCCACATAAATACCTGAAACATACCTGAACAGTTTCAGAGCAATCAACCAAAAGGCGGAGCTACAAATGCACAAAATAGCCTAACATAACACAAATCAGACTATACATCATAAGTTGTTGGTCCAATCATTTCACTGGCAAAATAGGTTCACATAAATACCTGCAACATACTCTTAAAGTGGTTTTTAATTAAGCTGTTCAAGCTTCCAATGACTAATGGTCTTTCTTGGCTTGAACCCCGGAATTGCCGCTTGCGGCTATATTTCCTTAAAGAGTTCGTCTGACTGAGATTTTGTATTATGTATGTGGAGTGAAAATTGTTGGAGTTAGAACAAGTTTAAGAGAAGACTTTTGACGATTTTGCCGCTCTTCTCCACTCCGGCAGCGACGTCACCCCACTCTTAAATTCCCAGACTGCATTGTAAAAGAAAATTGTGGAAAAAATTATATTTAAAGAAAAAAGATAAAAGTTATGAAAAAGTTGAACAGCAAATAAACTAGATAGTGACTTTTTCATCACAAAAAGACATTATTGTAGCCCCGGACGGAGTGTCCGGGGGTACTATGGATTTGCGGTGGTCTTGGGTTTCGTCCTGGCCCAGAAGTACCTCTGCATGAGGGAAACGATAGAAGATAAATGATAGTGATAGAAGAATAACAGTATGAATATCATGTCAAATCTTTGCTTCAGAAAACCGATTTTTCTTAACTACCAATTTGAATATCACTGGCTCAGTATAGATGAAGTGGTTGCTACAGAGGACAACAAATTTTTCAGTCACAAGAGAGCATTTTTGGAATTGCTGGATAAATAGTATGGGCAAGTATATTGAGCAGTTTGCACAGGAGGCTTAGCTGAGGAGTTTCATTTATGCAAGTCTTGAAAAATAGGGTTGAGACTGAACTCACCAATATTGTAAACTGTGTTCAAGGTTGACTTGCTGGTGAATATTCAATAACCGGTCCAGGTGTGCCATCTAGTGAGAGAATAGTGTAACTGCGTGCATAAATAGAGCAGCTCCATGTCCGCTGGCATCAATATCTGCATTAATGGGTTATGGGTCGGACCGGAATGCGGGTATATATATATATATATATATATATATATATATATATACAAAACCCAAAACCAGAATTATTGTGTAAAAAATAAAAACAGAATACAATGATTTGCAAATCCTTTTCAACCTATATTCAATTGAATACACTGCAAAGACAAGTTACTTAATGTTGAACAAGTAAACTTTGTAATTTTTTGCAAATATTAGCTCATTTGGAATTTGATGCCTGCAACATGTTTCAAAAAAGCTGGCACAAGTGGCAAAAAAGACTAGAGTTGAGGAATGCTCATTAAACACTTATTTGGAACATCCCACAGGTGAGCAGGCTAATTGGGAACAGGTGGGTGCCATGAGTATAAAAGCAGAAATGACAAACAAGGATGGGGCGAGGGTCACCAAGTGAACACATCGTGAGCTTCGAACAGTTTAAAAACAACATTCCTCACGAGCTATTGTAAGAAATTTAGGGATTTCATCATTACGGTCCGTAATATCATCAAAAAGGAGAGAATCTGGAGAAATCATTGCACGTAAGGGACAAGGCTGAAAACCAACATTGAATATTTGTACTGCATCAAAAACCGACATCAGTGTGTAAAGGACATCACCACATGGGCTCAGGAACACTTCAGAAAACCACTGTCAGTAACTACAGTTCGTCACTACATCTGCAAGTGCAAGTTAAAACTCTACAATGCAAAAAAGCCATTTATCAACAGCACCCAGAAACGCCGCCCGGCTTCGCTGGGCCCAAAGCTCATCTAAGATGGACTGATGCAAAGTGGAAAAAGTGTTCTGTGGGTCCACATTTCAAATTGTTTTTGGAAACTGTGGACTGTGTCCTCGGACCAAAGAGGAAAAAGAACCATCCGGACTGTTATAGGCAAAAAGTTCAAAAGCCAGCATCTGTGATGGTATGGGGGTGTATTAGTGCCCAAGGCATGGGCAACTTACACATATGTGAAGGCACCATTAATGCTGAAAGGTGCATTACAGGTTTTGGAGCAACATATGTTGCGATCCAACGTCTTTTCATGGACGCCCTGCTTATTTCAGCAAGACAATGCCAAGCCACATTCTGCACGCGTGTTACAACAGCATGGCCAGTGCGGGTACTAGAATGGCCTGCCTGTAGTCATAAATTGACCTGTCTCCCATTGAAAATGTGTGGCGCATTATGAAGCGTGAAAATCAACGGAGACCCCGGACTGTTGAATTAAGCTGTACATCAAGCAAGAATGGGAAAGAGTTCCACCTGAAAAGCTTCAAAAATTGGTCTCCTCAGTTCCCAAGCGTTTTACTGAGTGTCGTTAAAAAGGAAAGGTGATGTAACACAGTGGTAAAAAGGCCCTGTGCCAACTTTTTTTTTGCAATGTGTTGCTGCCTTTAAATTCTAAGTTAATGATTATTTGCAAAAAAAAAAATAAATCAGTTTGAACATTAAACATCTTGTCTTTGCAGTGTATTCAATTGAATATAAGTTGAAAAGGATTTGCAAATCATTGTATTCTGTTTTTATCTACGATTTACATAATGTGCCAACTTCACTGGTTTTGGGTTTTGTATATAGTTGAGGATCATATTTCAATATTTCTCATCATATTCATCAGTAAACCAGTAACCATATTTAGTAACCATAATCAATAATCATAATCAGTATCCACATTATGTATGCAGCAGTAACACATACACATGCACACGCACACGTACACATGCACATACACACACAGACACATACACATAAAACAAACACACATACAAGCAGTTCACACACGCAGGAGCAGTGCGCACAGGCACATGCAGTTCACACACGCAGGAGCAGTGCGCACAGACACATGCACACATACATACTCACGCACAGGCACAAGCAGCACATGTACACATGCGCACACACACAGACACACACATATACAAGCAGTTCACACACAGACACACATATACAAGCAATTCAGTTCAC
Source organism: Gymnothorax javanicus (assembly GCA_029692085.1). Lineage (NCBI taxonomy): Eukaryota > Metazoa > Chordata > Actinopteri > Anguilliformes > Muraenidae > Gymnothorax > Gymnothorax javanicus. Next base: position 91,511,632 of record CM056198.1, read on the forward strand.
ACATAAGCAGCGGGCTTCTGTAGCTTTGATTAGTAAGCAGGCTTCTGTTTAGTTGATTTGAAAACATAATCAGGTGAGATATTTAAATGTATTTGATTTCTGCAGCTTTGATCAATATTTGTTCAGTAAAATCATTAGGTGATACTGAAAACATAATCAGTTGAATCATTTATGTACAACGTATCCATTTGTATCCTATACCTTTGGCTGTATTTTTCCTCTCTTGACTGTAATTTTCCTCTCCTTTTTAGTGTTATGCATGCTTATCTTTTGGTTGCAGTTTTCAAGGCAAGTCGGCAGTGTTTTGGTTTGACTTTCTCTGGGAAAACCTGTGACCCAAAAACCTGTTAATCCTCTGAAACAAGTAGCTTTAAAGTTGTTATTTTACAAAGATGCCAACTAATGATAAAAAGGGAAAAACAAGTAACATGTAGACACCACATGATTGTATCATTGAAAAACAAGTAAGAAGCAGGCATTACGTTATTGAACCATTGTAGCGTGAGAGGGTGGAAAATCCATATTTGGAAGATATTTCCTGTGATGAAGGTATAAAAACTGGGTGTGAAAAGCAAAATGTCAGTTCTTCTTGCGCAAAAAGAGCTCAGTTTTATATTTATCAATATGCCTCAATAAAGCCTAATTGAAGAATCTGTCTCTCTCCAATTGCTTGAGGATGGGGGAACCTCATGATTTGAAAATATGTCTGAATGAAAACCACGACAAATTAAATATATATTTATGTATATATATATATACACTCGCACTCGCACGGACGAACTGAAGACACAAAAACCACCGTTGAAACCAGTGACCACAAAAATGATCAAATGTCATTTCAAACAGAAAAATGTTATTTCAATTGTATTTCATTGTGATTCCACATTAGTTCTTTGTAAATTTTCTTGATGCAAATGAAATTACTTCAGTTCATTTATTCATGCACTCATTATTCTTCGTAAATTATGTACGGCAGGACAGGCTGAGCCATGAAGTTATGTATGCGAATATTCCTTGGAGGTTTAGCTTATTTTAATGGTAACGCTGGCAAACAGATGCTGATGCCCTCGCAAGCCTGTATTGTAATTAGTGAAGACATCACGTTTGCTAATGAACCTTGCATTAGGCAAAATCTAGCTTTGCTAAGCAGTAATTCCATTTAAGGGGAGGAGAAATCCAAAAAATTATGGTTTTTCACAATTTTTATCAAAATTTTAATTTTGGTCTTAATTAAAAGTTTAATCATTCATAATTAAGAGCAGGTGGATGTGTCGCGCATTAGGGGGGCAGAGAAGGCCAACCTAGACTCTGAAAAAGCCAAAAGAAAGAGCAAATCACTTCAATCTGCTCAAGAACAGGACAATCAGAGGGAGCAGGAGGGAGAAGTTTATGCTTCAGGGGCATTTTTTTGTTCTAAGTTGACTGTTACAATGATCTGTAGGTGCACTTTGACTTTAACCAGGATTTTCTCAAAACCTGATTTTTGCCCCGATTGCTATCATTTAAGGCACTATATCTCACTTATTTGTGGAGCTTTTCTCATGAAATTTTGGCAGAAGTCTGTGTACATATCAGGAAGTCTACTGAACTAAAAGTTTTGGTTTAGCACTTTGGGTCTGTGAGTTATGGTGATTGATATTTCATATCGAGGGGGCGAAAAATGGCAAAATCCTCTTTTACCCCACTAAATCTCTAGTATTATTTGTAAATGCTTTATTCTAGTTCAGAAGAAGGTGTAAACATAACTAAATCTAATTTAAAAAAAAAACCTGATTCAAATATCTTGCTTCAGTCCTGAGATATAAGGCAAAGAAATAATGGTGAAATCGGGGTGGCAGCCATCTTGAATCACATGACCTAATTATGCAAATTAGGTCAAATTCATATTTTGTGTATTTCAGGTCATATACTGTCAATACACCAAGTATGAATGATTTCTATCCAAAAATGACAATTTTTTTCCAAAAGGTTTCTCCTCCCCTTAAGGTATACTGCAAACAGTGGCATATCACATTCATGAACATATGTTTCTCTTTTTAAAGTTACATTTCTATCGAATGCTTCTTTGTGTTTGATTGTTTGACAAGGAGAGCAACGTTTTAAAATAGTGCCGAATTAGCTTAGACTTGGCAGTGAAAATAAACAGCCTGGAAAATGAGGTAGGTTACCTTTTTAAGATTGGGAATTCGTAGCATCGGGCGAATTTCAATAAGCGCAAAATCGCTGGCTAGTTAAACTTTGTTCTGATGATGACACACGGAATGCATACTTGTCCACTCACTCATTCACTGTCTTCATATTGTTTTCAATGTAGAACATTCAAAACATAATGCCGTGCATAGTGGGTGAGTGTACATTTCGAAAGCGCCCTATTCAAACCAAATCATCTCCATGGAAACTCAGCTGAGCTGTTAGATATCAAATTAGCCAATCACAGAGGGGCATGGCAGGACTGGTTCCCCACACACAGAGAATCGCTGAGTCACTTAGTGAAAGAAATCCTTGCTCGCGCACACCTCAAACTCCTGCTTCTCACGCAAAAAATGTTCATCCTGTCACAAATGTAACCACATAGGCACGAGACTTTGCTGAGTGTGCGGATGTCTTTTTTATTTCTCTGAGTGATATAATGTTGGAATTACAGCAATCTAAACTCCCGTTTAGCGTTTGCTGTTCTCCCGAAACTTTTTTGGGTGATTTTTGAATGGGAAAGAGAGAAATTAGACGTGCCTCATGTCCTTTGACTGCTCCCTGAGGCTAAACTATGTACTACTGTGCTACAAAAACTATAGTACTGTGACAACAACAACAAATTTTCCTATGTTTTTGGGAAATTTCATGAGGCGGGATTCAAATTTGTGGAAGTTATAGTGATATGAAAAGTATTTTTTGCAGCATCTGTGCTCCCAGCTCCCACTCTAGGTGTGACATCACGCAGTCTAGCAATGAGAACCCAACTCTCATTCTTTCCAATGGGAACATTTTTGTTTTTTGGGAATATTTCGGACACCGCATGACGAAACTCAACCAAAATCGATAGGCTTCATCCTCTAACCACTGTCAACATGCATGTAAAATATCAAAAGGATCAGAGAAGAATTGCAGTCTGTAAGAGCGTTCACAAGAAAATCTCTACGGACGCGGACACACGATGACCGCAAATCCAGAGTACCCCCGGACACTCCGTCCGGGGCTACAATTAAGCAAGCTTACCTTCACATTTTCCAGTTTGAATGACAATTTAGCTAAAAGTATGACAAAGTAAAGAATCGTTGAAAATTGCTGAATTTTGAAGAATCTGTCCCATTGTTTCCTATGGGGAGAAAAAATTTTAATTAAATTAAATTCAATGACTCAAAAAGTATGAAAGATATGGAAAAGTTGAATGCAAGGGACATAATTCAAAACAAGCTGAATTTTTAATTCTGTTGATTTAGTGACAGGTCACCCTATTGAGCAATAAAAATCCATGGTAAAATGCTTGCTGCTCTGAACACAGCATAATGTACTGTTAACAGAAAAGCTGCCAATGAAAAGTAAAAATCAATTATTCAAGTTGAGCAATTTAAAATTCAAATATATCAATAGCAATGATTCAAATTCATTGGACACAACTCTGCCCATATTCTTTTTTCATTTTTTCCATTTTCTCATGTCAGAATATTATCCCTTCTTATGCTTGTCTGACACGGGGAGTGGCAGGACCCAAAAGCAGCACAATCAGAGTGAGTGGACGATTAAAGATCTTTAATGACTTTAAGGCAGGGGCAAACAGAATGCAGTGCAGAGTAACTTGATGCAGAACAGGATCTAGAGCTTGTGTGTCATGGTTAGGTGGTGTGTGTGTGTGTGTGTGTGAAGGACTTTCCTTTGTGGCTCTCGTCCCGGGACGTTATCGAATTCCTTCTCTATCGGATTCTTTTCTCAGCTGGTTCATCAGGCGTGGGTGGCGCTTTCACCTAAGTCTATATAAGCCGGATGTCCGCCACGCCTCCCTTGCTGGAGTGTCTGATTTCAGTTTTCACTGTAGCCAGAAGTTATCTCTTGTAAGGGATTTGTGGCGTAAGCCTTCGCGGCCTATTTCGATTTATATTTCTTCAGGGAAATTTCCTTTTTGAATCCTTCCCTCTCTTTCTTTGATGTCGCACCAATTTATGGTGCTTTGTCTTTCTCGGTTCTTGAGTTATTTCCCTTTCGCTCTCCCTGTTTGTTTTTCCTCTCTCGCTCTGCTTCCTGGTTTGGATTGCTGGGTGTCCTTTTGGAAGCACGAGAGCTGTTTCTGTTGCCTCGTTTATATTTCTCTCTGTGGGTATTTTAAGTCCTTGCTGGTCTCGTTCTCTCACACTGCTGCATTTGGCCTCCCTACTTCCTCGGCCATTACAGCACACTCCATCCAGACATGGAGTCGCCAGCAGCAGATATGCTTGAGAGGATTGTTGCTAACCAACAGTCAGTTCTAAGTGGGTATGGCAAGGGTCTTAATAGTCTTGGCAATCAACAGGCAGAGCTAGCGGAGAGATGCCATGCAGAAACAGGAAACCGTTCTATTAAGTCCCACTGAGAGTCTTAGAGCATTGTCTGCTCAAATTACACAAAATGTTTCACAAGCACAATCTGTTCATCTTCCCCGAGAGCCTAAACTCCAGTTACCCCCAAGATATGGGGGCGAGGCAGGAAAATGTAAAGATTTCATTGCGCAATGTGAAATATTTTTTAAAGCGCAACCCTCACGGTTATCTAATGAAGAATCACGGGTTTTGTTTATTTTATCTCTGTTGACTGGCACAGCCCTCACTTGGGTGGGGCCACTCATTCGATCTGGTTCGCTAGTTGTTAATTCAGTGGAGACTCTCGTGAGAGAAATGGTTTTTGTTTTTGATCAGGATGTTTGTGGTCAGGACGCAGCTACGCGTCTAATGCATCTAAGGCAGGGCTCTGAGAGCGTCACGGAGTTTTCTATTTCTTTCCGCTCCGTGGCCACAGAGACAGGTTGGCCAGAGGCACCTCTTATGACAGTGTTTATTCACGCTTTGGCTGAGGAGGTTAAGGACGCTCTGGCGACATTGGAGCCTTGTGTTTCTTTAGATTCATTGGTTCGTACTGCGGTGCAAATTGATAATCGTATCCGCGAACGAAACCAGGAGAAACGTACTGCATGGGCTCTTGCTAACAACGAGGTTAATACCCCTTACAACATGCATACAGCTCCAACTCCGCCCACTGAAACTTCCACTCCCAGTGAGCGCATGCAGGTTGATGGCTCATATGAGAGCCGGGCTCGTACGTCTGCAGGCGGCGTCGTTTTTTCCAAGGTAGACCTCCGGAATGCATGTGACTTGGTTCGGATCCGGGAGGGGGACGAGTGGAAAACGGCATTTAATACGCATGACGGGTACTACGAGTATTTGGTTATGCCGTTCGGTTTGGTTAATGCCCCTTTCGTGTTCCAGGCACTTGTCAACGACATCCTCCGAGAGATGTTGGAGAAATTCGTCTTTGTCTACCTCGACGATATTCTGATTTTTTCTTCAACTCTCTCGGAGCATAAACAACATGTCCGACGAGTGCTTGCAGCCCTCCTCGAAGCCAAACTTTTCTTCAAGGCTGAGAAATGCATTTTTCACGCCAAGACTGTGTCGTTCCTTGGTTTTATGGTGTCGGCAGGGTCGGTCCACATGGATCTGGACAAGGTGGCAGCGGTCAAGAATTGGCCCGTTCCTCAGAGTGTAAAGGAGATGCAGCGTTTTTTTAGGCTTTGCTCATTTTTACAGGGGGTTCATCCGCAATTTTAGCACTATGGCTGCTCCTATCATTGCTCTTACTAGGAAGAATGCCTCCTCGTCATTCTCTTGGACCCCAGCAGTGGAGGCTGCCTTTCAGGAATCGAAGAGGCGTCTTAGCTCTGAGCCTATCCTTGTTATGCCCGACCCCTCCCTCCCGTTTATGGTGTAGGTAGATGCTTCTGAGGTCGGGGTGGGTGCCAGTTTGTCCCAGCGGTCTCCTTGGGACAATAAATTGCATCCCAGTGCTTACTTCTCCAGGTCACTGACTGCTGCGGAGCGGAATTATAGCATTGGTGACCGGGAGTTGTTGGCAGTCAAGTTGGCGTTGGAAGAGTGGCGCCACTGGTTGGAGGGGGCTGAACACCCATTTGTGGTCTGGACCGATCACAAAAACCTCCAGTATATCCAGCAGACTAAGCGGCGTAATTCCCGGCAGGCGCGTTGGGCCTTATTTTTCAACCGCTTTAATTTTACATTGACTTATCGCCCTGGCTCTAAAAACATCAAGCCTGACGCTTTGTCACGTATTTATGGCCATTCGGGCCGCGATCCTCTTCCTGAGCCTATAATTCCGCCAGCTCAGATTGCAGTTCTCGTACTGTGGGAGGTTGAGTCTGTGGTACGGGAGGCGTTGCATTCCGATTCTGGTCCGGGTGGGGAGCCGCCTGGCTGTTTGTTTGTCCCTGTGGCGGTTCATTCCCAAGTTCTCCAGTGGGGTCACTCTTCGCGCTTGGCTGGTCATCCGGGGGTTCACCGGACAAAGCAGTTTTTGGCTCGACGCTTTTGGTGGCCCGGTATGGAAAGAGACATCCGGGAGTTTGTGGCAGCCTGTGGCACATGTGCACGGAACAAGGGTTCTCATCTACCCCCCTTTGGTCTGTTGCGGCTGTTGCCAGTCCCCAAGCGTCCTTGGAGCCATATTGCCCTAGACTTCGTGTCAGGTCTGCCGGCTTCTGAAGGCAACACAGATTATTTTGGTGGTGGTAGATCACTTTTCTAAAGCCGCCCACTTTGTCGCCCTTCCTAAACTGCCCTTGGCACGAGAGACAGCTCTCCTTGTTGTGGACCATGTGTTGCGGCTGCATGGCCTGCCCCAGGATGTTGTCTCTGACCGTGGCCCGCAGTTTACGGCTAAATTCTGGCGGGCATTTTGCAACCAGTTAGGGGCCTCCGTGAACCTTTCTTCTGGTTTTCACCCGGAGACCAATGGGCAGACAGAAAGAATTAACCAGTCTCTGGAAAATACACTTCAGTGCCTAGCGGCCGATAACCCTACATCGGGGAGTGTTTTTTGGCATGGGCCGAATACTCTCACAATTCGTTGTGCAATTCCTCCACAGGCCTTTCCCAATTTGAGGCACAGTTGGGTTATCAGCTGCCTCTTTTTCCTCATGCTGAGAGGGATTCAGTGGTCCCCTCGGTTAATTGTTTTATTCAGCGTTGTCGGTCGGTCTGGACTAAGGTTCGGTCGTCTCTCTTATGCTCCGTGCGGAAACAGAAGACCGCCGCCAATAGGAGGCGCCGTTTGCTGCCATCATATCGGGTTAGCCAGAGGGTTTGGCTTTCCACTTGGGACCTTCCTTGGAGGATGGAGTCATAGAAGTTATCTCCCTTTCAAAATCGTGCGGAGGATCAACCCAGTCACCGTCCGGTTGCAGCTCCCTAGATCCTTGCGCATCCAGCCTTCTTTTCACGTTTCTCGGCTCAAACCGGTTAGCACTAGCATCCTGACACGGGTCGACAAACCACCGCCGCCACCACGGATGTTTGAGGGGGGGCCGGTTTACACCATGCGTCGCATCCTTGCTAAGAGGCGTGTCGTGCGCGGGGTCCAGTTCTTAGTCAATTGGGAGGGATATGGAACTGAGGAGCGGTGCTGGGTCCCTTCTCGGGATATCCTGGATCCCACCCTTATCTCAGAGTTCCGTGCACGAGGTTCTAGTGGAACGTCCAGAGCCGTTCCTGGGGGGGGGTCCTGTCATGGTTTAGGTGGTGAAGGACTATCCTTTGTGGCTTTCGTCCCGGGACGATATTGAATTCCTTCTCTATTGGATTCTTTTCCCAGCTAGTTCATCAGGCGTGGGCGGGGCTTTCACCTAAGTCTATATAAGCCGGATGTCCGCCACGTCTCCCTTGCTGGAGTGTCTGATTTCAGTTTTCACTGCAGCCAGAAGTTATCTCTAGTAAGGGATTTGTGGCGTATGCCTTCGCGGTATATTTGCAATTTATAATTCTTTAGGAAAATTTCTTTTTTGATTCCTTCCCTCTCTTTCTTTGGTGTCGCACCAATTTATGGTGCTTTGTCTTTCTCGGTGCTCGAGTTATTTCCCTTTTGCTCTCCCTGTTTGTTTTTCCTCTCTCGCTTTGCTTCCTGGTTCGGATTGCTGGGCGTCCTTTTGGAAGCAGCGAGAGCTGTTTCTGTTGCCTCGTTTATATTTCTCTCTGTGGGTATTTTAAGTCCTTGCTGGTCTCGTTCTCTCTCACTGCTGCATTTGGCCTCCCTACTTCCTCGGCCATTACATTGTGAGTCTTGAGTGGAGCTCTTCTGGCAAGTTGAGGGAGCAGGCGCTGATGACGGGATTTGAACTCGGGTTGCCCTCACTGCAGGTGGGAGAGTTACCACTGGGCCACCGGAGCAGGCTGGCTTGAGCCTTGGCAGACTGGGTCGTATCCACACAGACTGGCAGTGGAGTGGCAAGACGGGTGGCTTGGACAGGGGCTTGGAAGAAGGCAGACGGGAACCAGGAAGCACATAGGCAGAACTCAGAGGCAGAGGCAGAAGGCAAGCAGGTTTACCGGGGCAGGAACGAGAGGATATCATCAGAGGCAGGCAGAGTCGATTCCAGGAAGTCAGACCGAAGATAAACGCTGGAGAGTATTGCATGCTGCAACGACAATCTGGCAAAGAGTTAGTGAAACAGCTGCTTAAATGCTGGCTGGGTTACGAGACTCAGCTGAGAACAGTTGACCTATGGCTAAGCCCAGCCCTCAAATGCGATGAGCCAATCACAGTGCGTATTCTTTCCCCATATACTCGGACATTCTGAGCCTGAACTTCCATTGAAATGCATTACGGAAACTTCATATTGTTCGCTTTATGGGGTTTTAAAATGTTTCTGAGTTAAAAAAAATATGGTCAAACGCTGTGCTCGGGGTAAATGTAACTCCAATACGAGGTATCCCAAGAGGCTGGCCGATGGGGTGTATTTTATACCCTTCCCAAAGCCACATCATAACCGAGAGAAGTGTCTCCTCTGGACAAAGCTTTATGGAAGACCCCACTATCAGCTTAACATAACAAAGATTACTTAAATTTGGTTGCAATAATACGTAAATTAAATTTCTTACCCTGCAGTGCACGAACAATGCTGATCCTCTATCTTTTTGTGTGAGAGGGTGATTGAAACGAGATGCGGTTGATCGCGTTTGCACTGAGACCTGAAAATTTTAGCTTCTAATTTAAACTTTTTGTTGACCTTCTCCACTCTAAATTCATTAATGTATCCCTCCAATGCCCTTTTTGCTGACTTCTTGATGATATTTGAGCCTTCTGTTGCCAAAAATCATCGATAGCATCCTGAAAAATATCTCCGACTGTGATACCCGCCATTCGCACCTGTTCAAAAATGTTGCTTGTTTGCCCGAGTCAGTGGAGGGGGCGGGTCTTAGCCATAGGTCAATTGCAGTGGAAGGGGTGTGGCCAGGCAGAAGGAGAGGCAGCAGCAGCAGAGCAGATTGTGACACTTGTTGTTACCCTTGCTAGCTTTTTTTTTTATTGTTTTCCCCCTAGAAAATAACATTTCCCTTTAAGAATAGAACAAAAAAAGGTTTTTATTGTACAAAACAGCTCAGTTCTGTGCTATGGATTCAAAATAGTTCCAATTCTTGAATTGTCGTGACTCTCTGTCTGCATTCCGATGGTCAAAAAATAAGTCCGATCATCTTATTCCTGACCACTTTTCTTAAACCTCAATGGAAAACATTGTGAAATTATGGAAAAGTGTAAAGGGATTTTAGAACAGTTTAGGAAGATAACCACGCTGTTGAGAGAATCTGAATGCACTTACTTTAGGCGACGTGATCATGTGTCTCTTGACCATCATGTCCGTTTGTTTTTGTGATTGGCCAGATGGATGGTCGTCGCTTTAAATATTGCTGCTACAAGGAATTGTGGAATGGCGTCATCTCCTTTCTTTTTTCAAAGGATGGTACAGTGTATGCTGTACTAAAGATGGTAAGTTGGGAAGCATTGAAGTACCTTTTTTAACATTTAGAGAATTTGAATGCACTTCTTATGGCTGCCATGTAAATACTCCTGGGTCATTTTCAGAGTTAGAGTAAAAAAGCCAACACGCACATCTCGAAAAAGCACATTAAGCATGGGTGCTGGAACAAAAAAGATATCCTGTAAAAGCAAAAAAGGAGGTCCGCACACCAAAAAGAGCTCCAATACAAAAATAATTTATTAGCGTGACGTTTCAAGCAATAGCTCTTCTTCAGACGCTTACAACAGATCTGACCAAAAGTTGCCATCTTTAAAGCAAAGTGTGACTCATGACAAAACACAACCCAGGTGTCAATAATTACTCCAATTAATCACATTATACAATACAAAGTACTCAGTTAAAGACCGTTTTATACACAAAACTTCTATAAGTACAATGGTAAACATTTACCACTAATCATCTTCAATTTAACTGGAATAATGTTCTAAGAGAAAAAAAGGTCATATTACATAGTACTCAACATTAAAAAGAGGCGCCTCTTTTTTTTTTTTTTTTTTTTTTTTTTTCATTTTCAGAGTTAGGAATTTTTTGAAGCCAAAAAGACAATTCGAAAGCAGCACCTGGCCATTTCCCAACATGCAGGCTGCAGCCTTCATAGGTTGCATTTTTAGGCTGCCACATAATCATAGACTGTTCCTTTGCAAAGGGCTTTTGAACACAACCATGAAATGCAGCATTAATCTTGCCTATCAGATGGATGTGTCAGCTCATTTACAGTCTGTTTACATGTTGACAATTCCTTGTGATATCTGGCGAGATAACGGCTGCATTCCACGTCTGTATTTGAAAGTGCCTTCACAACGGAACAGCCTGTGATAATGCTATGAGAAACAGACTGCATCCCAATTCTCTAAAGAGCAAGAAACCGCCCTTGCAAATGCATGTGAACCAGAAATAGTTTGGCTGGTAGCCATGACAAGCAAAGTATGAATTGTCTATTTCATGAAGGAAAGGAGGCAATTACCACCTTAATTGCTTCCTTCCAGCAAGGGAACACAGGACCAACTTTTGAATAAAGTAAAGACTGCATATGGACCACAATCCTTTGCAGATGTAAAGATTGGAAAAGTCATTAGGTCCTGAAGTTTATGATAATTTGCAAAGGCTATCTTTACCATCTAGCTCATGACGTATTGCAGGAAAGGACATCCAAATGTTCTTAAACATGCTCAAGATACCTTTACTTGCAACTTTCCCTTCACCTATGTGATTTTTTGTGGTGAGTTCAAGGAAAAGTTGAGAGGAAAGGAAAAAGGTCTTCTTTGAGAAATTGGATGCAACCACGGCCTCTCGATCTTGGGACTCTATTTCACACATTAAAAAATGCACCGTCGGTGGTGGAAAATGCACATCAAACATAAAGTTCCATAAAGAACTAAAAGAAGTGCTGGAAATATAATGAATTCAGATATCACAGTTTTAGTTGGGTAGGAAATGTCAAGGCTGCAATCAACAATTCAGCTCCACTGTTCCATTGTCATCAACATCTCCTTGGCGATTCACTGTGACTGTGAGAGCCATAGACACAAGTCTGCTGTACAAACTAAAAGAAAAATCTATAACAATACCAAAATGCATAATAGTATAAAGCTATATTGACCAATATGAGGACAAAATTGTCATATTCACAGATGGGTGAAAAGAACCAGAGAGTGGGCGTACAGGTGTTGCATTGTGAAATAGCAGTGAAAAAGAGACTTTCAGACCATCTTTCAGTGTACACATCCGAATTATTGGCAAAACCGCTGGCATTGCAATGGGGGAAGAAAATAATCCAACCAGAGTTATAATTGCCTCTGATAGCTTGTCAGCATTAAATCAGGAAAGTCATTGTGCATGTAGGATGTTATATTTGATGTCTCCCTCCTTTGGGTTCCTGCTCATGTAGGAGTGGAAGGTAAAGAGACACATTGGGTTAGCAAACATTAAAATAATAGTTAATTGATATACATGTTCCATTAAGTAAAGCAGAGGTGAAAACTATCATTAAGGATCATATATACAAAATCTGGCGGGAACATTTGGAACCTAAGTGACGCAAGAAGACACCATTACAGTTTTCAAAAACATGAAGACATTGGTAGGAAATGGAGCAAGAACCCAAAGAAGTAGATGGTCATCACTGTTTTAAGAATTAGACATGCAGGGTTAAATCAAACACTCCACAGAATAGGCAAGCACTCTACTGGACTATGCGCACACTCACTGTAATAAACCGAAACCTGACAACATATCCTGAAAGAGTGCAACAGGCATGAAGTGGAAAAAAGGGAGTTATTAAGAGCATTGAAGAATGGAAAGTACAGTATTGGTCTGTTAGGAGAGAGCATCAAGTCAAGTACACAATCTTCTAATCAATTACTTAAGGCCAACAGGAATAATGGGTAGAATTTAGGTTTATATGTTTATGTCTTAATTTTTCCCTGCTCTCTTGACCCACACTCCAATCCAGTAAGAGGCGGTAATGCACCTTTAAGCTATAACGTGAACCATAAACATCAGAGAGTAAGAGTAGAGAACAGAGAAGAAAGAGGAGGAGCACTTTCAGGCACTTCAGGTTGCCATGGCAATGCGTCGATCGTCTCGGGCTCAAGGACTCAACACGGAGTAAGGATTGTGAAAAAATACACCATAGATCGTCAGTTTTCGACGTGGAGTGGATGTCTTTCCATGATAGCAAAATAACATCTCTCATACGAAAGAAAAAATTGAATCGTCGGCATGAAAACGAGGCGAGGCATCATCAACCGAACTCAATTCGAAGTGTAATTAGCACTGTGGCTAAGTTACCTTGCTAGATGGCAACAGAAGCCATTATCATCAGGCGGTCTTAACTCTCATCAGTAACACTAAATAACTAGCTGGTTGGTATACCAGAAGTGGATTTACGCTCCATGGAAGTTGTCGGAATTGCTTAGAAGGTTGGTCTTGTGCTGTTTCGATGGGGAAAATGTCACTGTTCAAAGTGTGATCGCTTACCCACGATAACGTTCTACCTCTCGATGTCTGGAATGCGTTAGGTTTGCTGTTGTTTAATAGCCGAACGTAGCTGGCGTGAGCTTCGTTCGTATTCAATTTACCAACCTAACGTTAGTTTAATTGTTCTCTGGAAAGTAATGTTAACTGGCTAATGTTTGATTTCTGGGCAAACTTTCCTTGCTGGCTACATCAAAGACGTCCTCTTAGAAGTTTGCGAGCTAGCTACGTTAACGTTCCATTAATGGCTAACGTTAATCACCTTCCTTTTGTAGCAAACTAGCCAGCCACTTAGTGACAGTAACGTTCGCCAACTACCTAGATCCATGAAGTTAAGTTAGGCAATGCAAACTGCAGGTAAGTTGAAGTTGGTATTCATATGAAGACCCATTTTTCCTGTTTCCCTTGTTGATGCAAACTTGGAAGTTACAATCTGTTCGGAGACTGCCGGTAGCTTGCTGTTAAGTGTGAAATGACCGCTAGGAAATTTTCGAAAAGTGATAATGCGTTATTCTTTTTGGACTGAATGATCGCTATTGGGTGGACTATTCTTGTCTTTTTAAATGGACATTTCGTTTTTGCTGATTAAGTTGGTTGACTTGGCCCTGATGAAAGCAAAGCAAGCCTTGCTAGAGTCTCTGTCCAAAATCTGTCAAGAACATCAGGTTCAGGCTGTTACTGTTGGCAGCAACCCCCATAACGCACTACGCCCCTGTCGGCGATTTGTTCAATGCAATACTTGACCAAAGCGATGCTATAAATATCACGGGAACCTCAGCCCCGTTCTCGCGCTGCATCTGACGGATTGGAAATGGTGAGGTTCGATTAGAAAGCCCAAATTTTACCGATTTCACTGATGTCTTTTGCATAAAAATTGGATAATTTTCAGACATTGAAATTTACAATTGAAAATTTAACATGAGTTCCCCCTACACCCGAAATTTGATGGTTCAGACGTGTTCGCCGTGATGTCTTCTGCTAGAAAAATATCACTTCGAGTTATTATGGTCGTGCGCAGACCATAATATATGCAGCGCAAAAGTTGGTAGACCCACTTTTTAATGAGGGCAATCAAAATCCTAATCTTTATCCAAAGTAGCAAAGAAGTGTGGCCCTAAATGATACGATGTGGACCTGCCCAAAAGATATTTTATTACCTCATCCCGGGGCGAATTTTTGTTTTGGTCAAGTTTGTTCGTTTGTTCGTAACAACTTGTGTCTCTGTGATAGCAGGATTTCGGAAAAAGTATTGGTCGGATTTCGATGACATTTTAGTAGGATGGTGGGAGATTGTTCTTGGAAGAGTTCATTAATTTTTGTAGGTAATCCGTCGCACATTCACAGAGGAAAAACTAAAAAATAATAATCGACATGGGCCGGATTTTCTATCAGCGTGATGGAGGGTTTTGCTGTCACCTGGCGGTGGAATGCAGCAAAACTCCGGCAAAACCCAAAATAAATATCAAGCCAAAACTACTAAAACGTCTGACGGGCGAGCTTTGTTGTGCGTGACCCCATTTATTTTGTGGGGGTGGAGGTGAGGGTAGGGCCATCCCAATTGTTTGAAAAGTGGTTGTACTTGTACTTCATCTCATGTCTTCACTGATAAAAAATGAAATCCCTCAACCTGAGTTAACGTCATTTCTAAACTGTGTGAAAACTGACCGTGCTCGAAACCGTGCTCTACGGTCTACATACACTATTCTTCTTGTGCACTTGACCTCACGCATATTTAGCAAACCCGAAGTCCGCCATGGTGGATGATAACCACAACCAAGATTCCGGTTCTTCACGGTGCTTCCATTACCCAATTCTGTGTCCCCCACTGTTGTAGAACGAGATGGTTCACACTGTTGGCGCTATGTAAGCGCTTATTTCCAATGAAATAAGATCATTGGAAAAAAGACATTTCAAATGATCTTATTTCATTTAAACAATTTAAACGATAATGAAACACACGCATTGCTTCCAACCCTTGAGTAAAGAAAAGTGTAAGAAGTCTGGAGTCATAATTGTGCGTGAAAATGATAAACCTCCATGCATAAGGACTTCAGTTCTGCGTGAGAATCTTACATATGCATTGATTGAATACAGCAGGTGAACGTAAATATGCCACAAAATCTGACGCCGAATGCGTGAGAGTTAACGGGTACGCATTATTAATGAAAACTGGCCACACTTGATAATGTTTAGTTTTCGGGGTTTCTGAAATGGTTATTTAAATAAATGATTAAAAACAGGTCATGACCAATCATTATTTTTAAGGGATGGGTTTCAGCCTCCCCTATCGCCAGTTCACCAGCTGCCACTGGAGACGGCATTGAAGATTTGTATATCATCCAACATGGCGATGGATGCTTACATCTCGCAATTTTGTCACGTGGTTGCACACCAAGAATTCTCACTACACACTAGCCACACTACACGCTACTCACTACGAACAAAGTCTTCCTGCTGCTTCTTCTTATTATTCCTCAGCGAGTTTTTCTGGCGGTTTACGTCGCGTTGCATCTTGGGCAATTTGTGCATGAATAGTGAGCTTACAGTGCACCCAGAAAATATCTGCCTGATCTTGTATACATCCGGGAACTTCTTGCGGACACAAACTCACTCTCCACGCATAAGTGAATACCCCCCCTAACTCTGACGTTGTTTGTAGTGCAAGTAGTATGTTAGTGTGCAGTTTCGAACACGGCCAGTGTTAGTGCTTCTGGAGTAGTTTTGCTGAATGACCACCAGGGGGCACTTCCTCAAAAGGAGAACTACAGTACACCCTTCAAGAAGCTTTATGTAATATCATAGATGTGACGTTCTGCAATAAAATCACTCAAATTGGGCCAGCGGTCTTTATGGAACTTGGAACCCATGATTACATACTTTTTTCAGTAGTTTGAGAACAGCCACCTGGTGGCGCTATCCCTACAAATTGGCTCGAGGGATCGAAAAAAAAAACTGGAAATATGTCTCTACCCATGTCCTCAGCATACCCTGCAAATTTGATGAAATTCTGAAAAACTTGAATTTTTGGTCATTTGAGTGTCAGTGGAAAAGGTCACAATTCCACTAATGTCGTGGTTCTCAAACTCGGTCCTGGCACCCCACTGTGTATGCTTGTTTTTGTTCTGACCACAATTGCAATCTTAGGATTTTAACAAGTTGTTGATTTGCCTTAATGAGGTGCATTTATGTTTAGAGCAGTTATTTGTCCTCTTAACCCACATTTGACAAATCTGCACGTCATGAAGAGTTAAAATTTCATATCCACTATGAGATGTTAGAAACAAGTATAAATAACTGCAGAGGGAAATTTGACCGAACCCTTAATCAACGTAAACAATCGATAGGTTCCTCATTGGTGAAACTGTCAACACATGGTTGCAAAAACCTGCAATTTATTTGGCAAGTTGCACCTGTTTCGTTTCATGTTCATTTTATTAAGTTCAGACAAATTATTTTGAAAGAATTCAAAACACCTGTGTTCAGCAACCCAATTTGGAGCTTAGTGATTTTCTCAGAGTCTAATTTGATCTGGTTAGAAATGTTTTTACCTGAAAATCCTCACAATATGGAAAAATAAGCATAACATGTTTGAGGGTTTTTATTCTTCATGGCTCAATGGATACGTCCATAAAAATGCGGCTAAAGGTGGTAAATAACTGCTCTAAACATGGATTGCAGCTAATTAAGACAAATCGACACCTTGTTAAAATCCTAAGATTGCAGTTGTGGTTGGACCAAAAACCAGCATACACAGTGGGGAGCCAGGAACGAGTTGGAGAACCACTGCACTAATGCATTTCCTATGGGAAGATTAGGACAAAATACGTAATTTTTCAGTCACTAAATTCTGAATATCTTTTGAATGGAATATGCTAGAGACATAATTCAAATAGGAAAATTATCTGTGACAAAGCCTTTTTCATATGATACTACCAGATATATTCTCCTACTCAATTTGAAAATTTATGGGGGTTGCTACCGTTGAGTCCTGCCTGACACTCTGGTGAAATTCGGAGATTAAAGACTTGCAAGATTCAGACTATGAGTCCGGACATGAAGAATGAATTGATGTGATTTGGCTCAGCCTCTCCGTGTGGTAGCCATCTCCAAATGAGTAATAACTTGATTAGGTGGGGGCTTTTTGCCAAATAGTCAGGGATCCACAGGCTCAAAAATGGGTTGAACCTGACATGGTCTGCCATACTTTTTGTTAATGTTTTTTTTTCTGTTTACTTGGACACTAAGGTCCAATAATTGAAGGGTCTGCTCTGCCAGAAACATTGCGAAAAAAAATTGTGGCCATTTTAGTGTATGTATTTTTTTTTTTTTTTTTTTTTAACAGAAAAATGATTTTTTTTCTTCAAATCCTCAGTGGGTTGGGTAGGCTGTCAATAAATACATTCCAGATACACAGAACACATGTGGTGACATCATCCACTGCAAAAATAACTCTTAAAACTCATTTCTACGTGATTTGGGATCAATTTAATGCAAAAAATGTAGGCGTTTTTTCACTTTTTCCAATATTTTCATCTTTACTTCATTAGCAATCAACTATGGCCCCAAGTTATGACATCAGTCAATATGCCATTCTTTTTACCAAACAGTATAAGAATTATAAAAATCCATCAAAACTCATTGGTTCTGTGATGATTTCACTATTAGTTGGCGATCAACAGGCTCAGAAGCTCAATAGAATTTTGGGTTACTCTCAAAATTCCTAAAGACATACTGGATATTTAACATGATTGTTAATGTTCTCACTATTAAACATCATGGCCAAGGCATTTTTTAAAATTATTTTAACATAACGCTGTTCTCCCAATGGAATTGTGCAACACAAGAAATATAACACAGCAAAATGATTTTTATTATTTTATTGTATCAGATGACAACTATTACAACTTTAACAGAACAAAATAATTTAACATAACTTAATTAACAAGGTGCAGGTCCCTGTGAGGTGGGAAAGTCAGGAGGGATGCACACTGCAGATACTGCTCTGGGGACAGACCTTCACCCTCACCACTGCAGGAGACAGCAGCCATACCACTACTCGATCTGCTCCAGCCGCGTGGCTGAAGCTAAGCAGGTGTGGGCTTGGTTCACGTTGGAAAACCAAGTTGCTGCTGGAAGAGGTGTTGGTGGCCAGTAGGTTGCGATCTTCCCTCTGGTGGAATAATCCCCACTACAGTGACGGGGACATTGCACTGAAGGAAATGCTGTCTTTCGGATGCGACGTTAAACCGAGGTCCTGACTCGCCGTGGTCATTTAAGATGCTATGACACGCTTCGATAAGAGTAGGGGGTTCCCCGGTGTCATGGCTAAAAGTCCCTGCCACCTGGCTCTTTCAACCTGCCGCCTAATCATCCCCTGATCTAACTGGCTGTGCAAATTGCTCTCTCCCTCCCCACCTCAACCCCCAGGGCTCCCTTGAAAAAGAGATTTCAATCTCTTGAAATAAGAGATGGGCTCGCAGTGCATCCTGAGTACCACCAAAGTCACTTCTGTCATTGAGTGACACCAAGTATCGCCTTGCTGCTGTTATAACCTCTTCCTGAACATCCATGCTTTCCTCAGGGTCACCGTACCTGCACTGCGAGCCCATCTTTTTGCGAGCATCAAGGGAGACATGTGTTGCCTTCCACCAACTGAAGATGCCTTCCTGTTACACCTTCGCCGTGCCCTGCATCAGTTGGCTGTGTGTAAGCGGGCACACATGGTTCAGCCAACCTATCTGGCTGCCAGCGATTTTGGGAGACAGTTTGTCAATGGCAAATTGGTGGCAACCATGATGTTGAAAGAGGTTAAACCTTCTGAATTCAAACACAGCAAATACTGTCGCTGCAAGAAAAGCATGTGTGCCTGAGGATGCTCCTGTGCAAGAGCCAATGTGAAGTGTGGCATTGCATGTCTTTGCACGGGGTACCCCAACAGATTTTCAAGGATTGAACTTGCACTTGAAGACAGGGACATGCTTTAAACATAACGTAAGTAGGCCTTGTGTGTGTGTGTGTGTGTGCGCGTACATGTGTGTGCGTGGGGGGGGTGCGTCTTGTGTTGCGCTGCTGTACAAGCCACCCTGCCTGTCTTTTTAATTTTTTTATTTAACCCTTATTTAACTAGGGAAGTCCGGTTGAGACTCTTTTTCTAGGGAGCCCTGGGGGTTGAGGTGGGGAGGGAGAGGGCAATTTGCACAGCCAGTTAGATCAGGGGATGATTAGGTGGCAGGTTGAAAGAGCCTGGTTGGGACTCTAGCCATGACACCGGGGCACCCCCTACTCTTATCAAAGAGTGTCATAGGATCTTTAATGACCACAGCGAGTCAGAACCTCGGTTTAACGTCTCATCCGAAAGACGGCATTTCCTTCAGTACAGTGTCCCTGTCACTGCACTGGGGCATTGGGGATTATTTCACCAGAGGGAAGTTCGCAACCTACTGGCCACCAACACCTCTTCCAGCTGCAACTTGTTTTCCCAGGTGGACTCCCATTCAAGTACTAACCAAGCCCACACCTGCTTAGCTTCAGCCACGCGGCTGGAGCAGATCGAATAGTGGTATGGCTGCTGTCTCCTGCAGTGGTGATGGTGAAGGTCTGTCCCCAGAGCAGTATCTGCAGTGTGCATCCCTCCTGACTTTCCCACCTCACAGGGACCAGTACCTTGTTAATTAAGTTATGTTTAATTATTTTGTTCCATTAAAGTTGTAATAGTTGTCATCTGATGCAATAAAATAATAAAAATAATTTTGATTTTGCTGTTATATTTCTAGTGTTGCACAATTCCATTGGGAGAACAGGGTTATGTTAAAGTTAAAAAGATGCCTTGGCCGTGATGTTTAATAATGAGAACATTAACAATCATGTTAAATATCCAGTATGTCTTCAGGAATTTTGAGAGTAACCCAAAATTCTATTGAGCTTCTGAGCCTGTTGATCGCCAACTAATAATGAAATCATCACAGAACCAATGATTTTTGATCGATTTCATAACTCTTTCTGTGGAATGAGTATACTGTTTGGTGAAAAGAATGGCATATTGACTGATGTC
The DNA here is from genome assembly GCA_029692085.1 of Gymnothorax javanicus. Taxonomy (NCBI): domain Eukaryota; kingdom Metazoa; phylum Chordata; class Actinopteri; order Anguilliformes; family Muraenidae; genus Gymnothorax; species Gymnothorax javanicus. The sequence continues at coordinate 91,531,728 of CM056198.1, forward strand.
ATTACTTGGGGCAATAGTTGATTGCCAATGAAGTAAAGATGAAAAATACTGGAAAAAAAAGTGAGAAAACGCCTAAACTTTTTGCATTAAATTGATCACAAATCATGTAGAAATTAGTTTTAAGAGTTATTTTTTCTGTGGATATTGTCACCGTATGTGTTCGGTGTATCTGGAATGCATTTATTGGCAGCCTACCCAACCCACTGAGGAATTGAAGAAAATTTTCATTTTTCACATTTTCCTGTCAAAAAATGAAGGGTCTATACACTGAAATGGCCACATTTTTTTTTCGCAATGTTTCCGGCAGAGCAGACCCTTCGATTATTGGATCTTAGTGTCCAAGTAAACAGAAAAGGCACAAACAAAAAGTATGGCAGACCATGTCAGGTTCAACCCATTTTTTTGAGCTTTTGAGCCTGTGGATCCCCGACTAAAAGTAAGATTTTGATGCATCTTAACTTCTTGTATGATTATCCATTCTCCAAGGTCAAGTTATATTTCCTGGCAGTCTGAAACACCGGGAAATGGAACTTGTCTGAAATAGGGATGTCACAAGAACCAATACTTGCGATACCTTTCGATTCTTAAATGAAAAAACACAGATGATGCCTATTATTTTGAGGCACCGAGGCACGGTAAGTTTTGGTGCTGTGATTTTTCCGGAACTAATGGGGGCAGTATACACTTCAGAGTGTTCCACTTGATACTTGCATTCAGAAGGAGGCCACAACGAAGTAGACCTCACGTGTCACAACAAACCCCATGTGAAAGATGGAAACTGTGGCTGCAGCACCCCGACTCGTTGACAAAAAAAGGTTAGTTTGGTGAGGCAGAATCCTCCCCTTTGCTTGATTAGCAATCGGACAATTAACTAGTTTAGTAAGACTATTCGGCAGAATGACGGGCCAGTTCAAGTTTCCATGGCGTTATTACACAGTACATCGAACCTGAAATGCTCACTTAAACTGCAGGTTTGCGGCGCACTTGCTTACAGGAAGCCAGAGACGTGCGGTGAGGTGAGGCAGTGACCCAAACTTTTATCACAGGATTTTGTGATCCTGTTCCCCGCACTATTCCTGATTGACAATCAAAACAATTAAGACCAAGCCCGTATACTGATAGAGGAGATAATGACAAAAGATTCATTCACGATACGCTTCAATTCGAGACTGCAAGGATGGAAATCTGAATAATCACTTAGGAAAAATTCTCGCTCTCGGTAATTCTGTATATCGTTTTAAACATTTTGTTAATTGGATTATGAAAGAAGACTGAAAATAAACGCCCGCTTTTTTTTTTTTTTTTTGGGTGTAAAAGCGCGTATTTAAAGGTGAATACACTGTATATTGATCAAGCATTGAACTCTGCAAAAGTCGTACTGTTTTAACGTTTGTTGATGACATTGCTTCGGCTTCCTGGAAGCAAGTAAGTGCAAATCTGCTGTCTAGTGAGCATTTCAGGTTCGATGTACTGAGTAATAACGCCGCGGAAACTTAAACTGACCCATCATTCTGCTGAATAGTCTTACTAAACTAGTTAATCGTCTGATTGCTAATCAAGCAAATGGGAGGATTCTGCCTCGCCAAACTAACCTCCGACCGCACGTCACTGGCACCAAGAGTTGTGTTTGGAAATATTTTGCATATGAGGCAGATGACCGTGGAGTTATTATCAATCCACTGAAGCCAATATGTAAAAGATGCTACCGTGGTCTTCAGACCAAGGGAGGCAATTTAGCGAAGCATCTACGAGACCGGCATCCGGATTTGTTCAAAGAATTCGAGGTGAATTTTGATTCATATATATTAACAACATCCAAATGTTTTAACGAATTATCGTTTTCTCTTTTTAATATGCATACTGAAATACACGTTACATGATGTTAGGGATGGCTCGCGGGCACATGTGTTGCAATGCCTTATCCAGTGTTGTGCCTGAACATGTTCCTTTTTTTTTTTGAAGAATGGGAACTGAACGCACTCCTCTTTGGCTGAATGAACTTTGAACTAAAAGAGTTCATTCTGAACGGAGTCAACGTGAACAAAAGAACGACGTTCTTTATGATAACTTGTCAGATTGTGAGACTTCGTTGCTCGACTATCTAGGCAAAAACAAAAACGAAACGTTGTCATGGGATCTTTGAAAATCCTTCTTTTTTTACCGTGGTATCGAATTGGCATCCAGAATCGTGTAATTTTACTGGTATTGGCACTGACTACTGAATTTTTGGTATTGTGACATCTCTAGTCTGAAATCTGGCAGTTCTTCAGCACTCGTGGAATTTTCTTTGGATCTTGCAAATTGACTCCAAATCCCATGGCTAAGCCCTGCTTAATGCAACAGTATCAGCTGCTGTTGAGTCAAATGACAGACCTCGACTTCACATTGTACTGAGACGAGTGCAACCTGCTCCTGGCTGTAGTACTGTATATCCATCAGCTCTCATACAATGTTATCTTCCAGCAGAATATCCTTTTGAGGTTTATTGGCTGATAAAAGCCTCCTTGCAACTCAGTTTTTAAAGATTCAGTGTTTTTTTTTCTCCCCTGAAAGCAGCAATGCACACCTCAAAATTTTTAACCTCTGAAGTATAAACGTATGTATTTTTGAATAGTGCTCTGTGAAAGAAGAAAAATGCTTTTGGAATTTTTAAGATCCTTTGAGCTGTTGCCAAGTAATCAGGATTTTTCACCTGTAGCCTTGTTGGAATGAATTAACAGTAAAACAATAGGAGCAGTTACTAATCTTCACACATGTAATAAGTCCAGTTACCCCATTTCATTAATAAAGTCAGTTTTCTCCATTAAATATTACTGAAGTGAAATTCATGAAAATTCACACAGCAGTTGTTTCTAATACTGGGAATAAAATGTGCCCATGTGGCACTGTTTACATCACTGACATCATCGTGAGCCAGTCACTTCAGTAGAATCGCCAACCTGGGTGGGAATCACGCTGTTCACGTTTTAGTACAGCTATCGTCTCTCATCAGGAAGGCAAAACGGGCTGAAATCTGGAAGCCTTCCCAACTTCTAATGCCGATTCTGCTATGTTTTAGGGTATACTTTAAAAACAAATATGAGAAGATGAAGAAAAACATTATTAACCCCTTTGCGCAGAAGCCAAATATGGCTATTTATGAGTTATCCAATTTAAGGCTTTATAATTCAAGATCTGAGCTTCACAGAGAGGGTGGAAATGGCTAAAATGATTCAAGATACTTGTAGCATTTAGAATTTCATCATATTTCACTTTCTTTTCATAATTTTATTTTAGTTCAGAGTTAGGGCCTCAAACACAAAAAATCTTCATAAAAATTTAGCAATGAAATTATAAAAAAAAAAAAAAAAAAACTTTGAATTGAAAAATGGTTGGGAGGAAAAATAATACATTACTGGGATCATAAACTCCTTGACCACAAGTCTACTTCATGTGACATTGCTTTTCAAAATTATCTGCTGTCTATCAGCCAAAGAAGACAGTTATCCAAGTGGCTCTCCATGCTGTCAGAGCCCTTAAAATAGTGCACTGTCAAATCATAAAATAATCATATGTTTAACAAATCAACTTTCTACTCATGAAGTTCAACATGAGGTAATGATTTTCTGGTGGAATTTAGCATGGATTTATCAATATAGGCATGGATGGACATCAGTAGTCACCAGTAATCTCTCCAAACCAAAAACATGCCTTTTCTCCATGATGAAGGGCAGAGTTTTGTCCGTTTTTCTACAAAGCCGCATCAGCAAGCACACATACTCATCAAAGGAACTGCTCGTTGTCAGAACGTACATTCTGAGACGGAAAGCTTGCTGTTTACAAGTCCGATCATCCAAGCGAAACGCAAGCTTGTATGAATGCTTTTCACACCCGAGAAGGAGCAAGTATAACTCACTAACACAGTAATATCTAGGGCTGAAACGATATTGAACTGCAACTTTTTAAGCATAGTTTGACCATCTGCTGCCATGGGGCGAACATCCGAGCTTGCCCTTTTCCTTTATTAAACCCGATGCAGTCTTGAACGAATGGCTGTGGAAAGTGCCAAACATCAAAAGGCATGTTGAATGCTTCCAGAAAAAACTTGACTGACATCAGTATTTTTCGGCGACATGCTGAACGGAGCTAAGCAAAAGACAACTGAATTGTCTCCTTTTAACCAGTTCGGGTACTCTAATCCTGTCCCCGCTTCCTTTGCTCAGTTAGCAATCAAACAGTGGATTCACTTATTTACGTTGAATTAATTGATAGTCCTATTTCTTAAGATGGCATGTTTGATTGTCACATTTTGAAATTTAAATGGCCATAGAACAGCACTGATTTGCATGAATGCGAGTGCACGATTTTTTTGGGCTTATATTAGGCCATTTCGTGCGATTGTGATGATTTATATCTCAAATTCATGTTTCACTCTCTTTACAGAATGTTTTCCACCTTGTGTATTTTTTAGACACTTAAAATCCAGGGCAATCTTAAAACAGATCTTTCTCTTTCATAACCTCCTAAAAATGCTCTATAATTTATCGCAACTGCACAAAATGGCCTAATGGAAGCCCACAAAAAATCATGCAGTCGCGTTAATGCAAATCTGTGCTGTTCTATGGCCATTTAATTTTCAAAATTAGTGGCAGCTGGTTTGACAGAGAGCAGGGAGAGCAATAAACATGTCTTTAAACCAGGGGTGTCCAAACTTATCCATAAAGGGCTGGTGTGGGTGCTGTTTTTGTAACAGCCCAATACTAACACACCTGATTCTGCTCATCAAGGTCTTGATTGAGCCCCCTGACCAGTTATTTAGTGGAATCAGGTGTTGTAGCACTGGGCTAAAACAAACACCTGCACCCACACTGGCCCTTTATGTATAAGATTGGACACCGCTGCTTTAAGCTGATAATTAGTTTAGAGCTGTTTTCAATCATTTTCCCTGATTAAAGATAATTTAACTCTCCCTTCAAGTGTAGCAAATTCTCTTTGTTAAGACGAGAAGTAAAACGCACATTTCAATCTTTGTTTTCAATTACACAATCATGAAGCACAGGTTTGATGGCTTGCTTTGCTGGATGTGATAAAAGTTAACGTCGGAAAATCCACAGCAGTTTTTTCATCAAGAGTTGCCTATTAAGGCAAGTGAATTAAAAATTTTATTGAATTTATTATTCACTCGCCTAAACATTTCATTAAGAAAGGAACTGTATACTTAAGCACCAACAGTTAATTTATATTTGTAGAAAACGTGCTAACCAAGAAGAATGATTAAAATTGGGATCTTATTCATTTCAAGGGATGTTTTCCACCCCCTTGGTTTTCCGTCCACTGGCCGCCACTGTTCAAAATACGACAATCAAACGTGCTATCTTAATAAGTAAAGTAATTGCTAATTGAGTGAAATAAACGGGAACAGGATAAGAGTAGCCTAATTGGTTAAAAACGAGATGGTACAGTTGTATTTTGCTTTGCTCAGTTCAGCATGTCGCTGAAAAATACTGATGTCAGTGAAGTTTTTTCCGGAAGCATTTCACTTGCCCTTTGATGCTTGGCACTTTCCACAGCCATTCATTCAAGACTTCATTGGGTTTAATCAAGGAAAAGGGCAAGCTCATATGTTTGCCCCATGGCAGCAGGTGGTTTTAGTACACTTTAAAAGAATTGCGGTTCAATATCGTTACAGCCCTAGTAATATCTGAAAGGAAGTGGCTCGAGGTACGTACATCAGTACCTCATATCTTGGTCCATAGATACATTCCATATCAGACCGTTGTAAAGTGTGGAAAACTGTCTGGAAAAAACTTGGTTAGGTTTAGGTACTAAAAGTCGTTGGTTATGTTTAGGGTTGGGGTTAGAATTAGGGTCAGGGTTAGGCTTAGGCACTGAAACTACTTTAAGTTTAGGATTTGGACTGGGGTGGCTTTAAGGATGTTAATGCAGCTTATACCTGTAGTGTCTCAGTAATTGTGGTAGAGTACTGGTAATAGTGACTGTCTTGAAGCCGGAGACAGCCAGGTGCGATCCTTGAGAGACACTTCTCTTTCTCATATGATATGATGATATGATATGATATGATAATAACTTTATTGTCAAAGTCTGAAATTTTTCTTTTCACAGTTGCTCCATTACAACATAAGATTACAAACAAGAAGACAATAATACAAGACCCATACAATCGCAAAATTCATACATTTATCATAAAAATACAAAGACACCATTTAAGATCCATTATGTGCATTTGATCTGGGATTATTTTAGTTTTAGGATTGCCTGGTGCATGTCGTAACCCCGGAACATCTTTTTTATTATTTTATTGGACATGGTTGATGAATTTTGTTGTTGGCCAACCTTAACATACTACTAGACCATATCTCCAGTTTTTTTTTGACCGGATTTTTGAGCAGATTTTTTTAGTTGATGGAGCAGTTTTTGAAGGATCCATTACTGGGAAAACATATTTTTTCGCAGTTATTTTATATACATTAGTCATCCTCATGACAAAATCTGAAAAGTTCTTAAGGCTCCAATGATAAAAGATGGGACTGTCGTCCGGAACATTTTTTTATCTTTTTTTTGGCCTGATGAATTTTGGTGTAAATTTGCAATAACATACTACTAGACCATATCTCCAGACTTTTTTTCTCGGATTTTTTGATTGAATCATTTTTGTCCTGTTTTATGGCAATTGAAATTTTGGCTCCAATGTAAAAGATAGGACTGAGAAATTTAAAAAATTATTTCTCAAAAAACTGGCATGATAAATTTTAAATCAATACCTTGGTAATCAATTAGATGCCATTTGATTGAATATTGCGGATGTCAAACTTTATGAATATGCAAGATGCATATTCATAAAGTACAGCGCTGTAATTGATTCAACAAAAAAAATGCACATTGATGGTGGTTGCAGATAGAGATTAAGTTTGTATTATTGACATATAGGAAGTCATATATGACCTATACATTGGCTATGTTATAGTTGACCTCAGATGACTTTGAAAGGTCAAACTCGAGGTCAGGGAATATATTAACAATGTTAAAAGATATGACTTGAAATTTCAAAAAATTATTTCTCAAAAACTGTCTGGTAACTTTTTTCTAAATTTGGCAATCAACTCACCTTGATACACTTTATGTACAGTGCGAGTGCCATTTTGATTGAATCGACGGAAGTGGGTCTAGTGGGGGCGCTGTACTTTAACATTGGGTCTTATGGAGAATGGGCCAAATCGCCTGTGGAAGCTAAATGGTTGCAGATAGAGATTAAGTTTGTATTACTGACATATAGGAAGTAATATATGACCTATAATTTGGCTGTGTTAAAGTTGAGCTCAGATGACCTTGAAAGGTCAAATTTGAGGTCAAGCAAAATGTTACAATTTTCAAAGGTTTCTAGGCTTGAAAATACTGAAGATTGGGAACATATGTGCATTGAACACTTATAGGAAGTCATGCATGAACTTTCATTTGATGGCCTTGAACTTGACCTTCCGCGACCTTCGAAGGTCAAACTTCATTTAATGAAATTTCAATGACTTCTATCACCAAAACTATTACAGATAGAGCTTCGGTTTGTATTGCGGGCATATAGGAAGTCATGTATGAAGTTTCATTTTGTGACATTGAACTTGACCTTCAGTGACCTTGAATGCCCAAACTTCACAGTTAAATTTTTATGACTTATATCAGCAAAATGGTTACAGATAGTTTCGGTTTGTATTGGAGATGTATAGGAAGTCATGTATGAGCTTTCATTTGGTGGCCTTGATCTTGACCTTCGGTGACCTTCGAAGGTCAAACTTCACAAAGTGATATTTCAATGACTTCTATCACCAAAACTATTACAGATAGAGCTTAGGTTTGTATTGTGGCCATATAGGAAGTCATGTATGAATTTTCACTGGGTGACCTTGAACTTGACCTTCAGTGACCTTCAACGGCCAAACTAGTGAAATTTCAATGACTTACATCAGCAAAATCGTGACAGATTGAGTGTAGGTTTGTATTGGAGACGTACAGGAAGTCATGTATGAACTTTCATTTGGTGACCTTCATATTGACCTTCAAAGGTCAAACTTGACCTAGAGAAAATTCAATGACTTCTGTCACTGAAAAGGTCACAAATGGAGCCTAGGTTTGTGTTACTGACTTAGGAAGTCACATATGAACTTTCATTTGGTGACATTCAGCTTGACTGTTGATGACATTTGAAGGTCAAACTTGACGTAATACAATTACAATGACTTTTATTGCCAAAACGGTCACAGATGGAGTCGTCTAGGTTTGTATTAGAGACATATAGGAAGTCATATATCAACTTTGATTTGTTGACCTTCGTATTGACCTTCAAAGGTCAAATGTGACCTAGTGAAAATTCAATGACTTGTATCACTAAAATGGTCACAGATGGAGCCTAGGTTTGTGTTACTGACTTCTAGGAAGTCACATATGAACTTTCATTTGGTGACATTCAACTTGACTGTCATTAACCTTTGAGGGTCAAACTCAACAGTGAAATTACAATGACTTGTATCACTAAAATGGTTACAGATTGAGCCAAGGTTTGTATTGAGACATTTAGAAAGTCATGTATGAAGTCCATTTGCTGACCGCAACTTGACATTCTGTGACCTTTTAAAGTTCACAATTGACATTGAATACATATTGTTGACATATTATAATGACTTGTGTCAGCAAAACTGCTTTGGAGCTTAGGATTGTATTACAGAAGGTCTTATAAATGTATGTGAACTTTTATTTAGTGACCTTGACATTGATTTTCATTGATTCAAATGTCAAACTTCACATGAAATTTTCATAACTTGTATCATCGCTGTAAGACTGCTTGCCGGCAAGCTACAGGACCCTTGGTCCTATTTTTTTTCTATATACCCAGAGGCCTCCACCAAAAAAAAGATTTCAGGCAAATTTGAGGAGGTCCTGTATCGCCCAGCAATAGAAATCAACCTGATTCTTAAAAAATTGGCTGTTTAAAAGGTCATTTTAACCTCCTAAGGGTATGTGAGATGCTCGACTCATTGGACCTAAAATTCATCCTTATTTCATTATTGCCTCACCCAGCCTTTTTATTAGGCATTATCTTTGCTCATTATGAATTGACCTACTCGCTATTTTACCTACATATGAAGAGCACGGCTGGTACTGTGCCCGGCCCAAGCTCTTGATGTATTACACTGTCATTACAACAGCCTGATGTAAGACACCAGTTTGTTTGTTTGTTCCAGCAAAGCATGCAAGGGGCCCTTTATTTTGGCACATTGCATGGTTGATGCCATCTTGTGCCTACTAGTCTGCAGGATGTTCTGGAATTTCCAGAAATAGGAGAATTCTATGCTGAAGTACAACCCTATTTCCAAACTAGACAGTTGGTCCCCGGTCGTCGACGATTCCTGGATGCCCAAAAGCAATCAATCCTAAAACGGATAGGCTTCGTGACCTTACCACACAAGGTCCACGTCAAACATGAAATGAATGCATAAAGAACTGTGACCTTTTGAACGCTCTATGGAGGCGGCGGCGGTCACAGCTCGACGATCACTGATCCATGGTATCATCGTCTGGGGATACAAAAAGTTGGGACAGTTTGGAAAATGCAAGTTAAAAAAAAAATCTGCAATTTTTAAGTTGTAAAACACTATTTTATTTTTTTCCCTCTAATTAATTAATTTTTTGTAAATACACATTCATTCTCAATTCGATGCCTGCAACGCATTTCAAAATTTGCAATAAAAGTCAAAGTGTTGGAATACTAAAGAAAAAAAACATTATACAGGTCATTTTCACAACTGGGGAACAATAACGGTAGAAGACCACTTTCAAAAATGAAGTTTAATTTGGGACATTCATTTTTTTTCCCCTTAGCCGGCGGTTGACTGCCGAGGGGTATTGTCGTCCCTTTCACCGTCCGTCCGTCTGTCAGTCTGTCTGTCCCTTAACGACGTTCCCTCTAGCTCCTTCAGGTTTGCTTCTAGATTTCTCATTTTTGGTTGAGTGGTACGTCTATGGATCCTTCACTTACCTATTGAATTCCAGCCAATTTTGACTCTTAGTTTGACCACCAGGGGGCGTATTGTGAAAAATGAAAAATGCTCACACCAAGGTTATTTATATCAGTGCTTGGCTTCATTACATATATTATTCTGCAGTCAGAATCCAACTAACACCCAATTCAACTTACATACGCAGCTGAGGGGTCTTAAGTGCGATTAGCACGGTATTTTTTCCCTGATGTAGGTGGTTTGTACTCAGGAATATTACCTGTAATCTGCAATTCTAGACTACTAAAAGTTTTGTAAAAAAAATTTTTTTTTTCCTATTTTGCCAGTAGGTCTTTACCATTGTTTGCAAAACGGTAAAGATATAACAGAAGAGACAATGTTAATGTAATCTAGGCACAAGATTCTGCACTAATGGGTCAAACAATTGGAGAGTACAGATGCCTGAGATAGTAGGGACTGGTGATTGGTGAGGTTGTCATGCAAGGACGAGTGGGGCTATGTGTGAAATTCGTTTCGTTACAAAAATTCCTCAAACTTCTTCAGAAATTTCTGTTCGCACATTGGTCACTTTGACTACATATTTGTATTCTACATATGTTTAAACACATGCATGACGAGTTTCAGCGAATGAAGCATCCTGAAACATTCACAGGAGAAGGAAATGTATGAAATATTTAAGGATGCAAAAAAAGCAACAATTGTATTCCACATTTACTTTCACTGCTGGTTAACATGATACAAACAGGTGCAGGGGTGTAACCTTTATAAGGTTGAAATTGAAAATTTGAAATTAAAATGAAAGAACTCAGAAAACCTGTCAAAGGTAAAAACAACAGTGCTTCATCTGAAAAGGACAAATCAAAAAACAACAGTGTTTATCTGAAAAGGACAAATCAAGTTGGCCTATTTGCAGCAGCAACAACTTCGGTTTCTAGACTGAATATTTAATAAAGTGCAAGAACTATCTACTCTATCAAATATACTGATGCACTATGGAATGAACATGGATATCGGATATGTAGGATGACAAATCTTATGTATTGCACTGTGACTCCAAGAATAAAGTTGCTTCCATATGGGTCATTCCATGTCAATTCAACAAATGCCTCCCACCTGACCATCTCAGATTTGTCTAAAAAAATTATCACAGAAAGGTAATATACTTAATAGGATGTGTGCCAATATTTCAGTTAAATATGTCTATTAGTTTTGGAAGAAAAAAATAATAAAGATGGTAGTGTTGTGCGAATTTTCACTCGTTTTGCAACGTCAAATTAAAGGGAGTTTTTTGGAGGCAATATCTCCTGTTATACTTATGCCATTGCCTCAAAATCATCCACAGTGTAGCATCTAGGCCCAGTAAACTAGGCAAGCACATTTTCAATGGCTTTTCTCTTTTTCTTAGGGAGTTATGGCAGTTTGAAAATGCTAATTTATTTGACGAAGTTGTCTGTGACACCAACTTTGAAGGCCATTTATGACCAAAGTTGTGCAGGTAGAAAGCTGATTTTTTTTCTGGGCAAGCTCTCCTCACATAGTGCTATTGGTACAATAAACAGCAAGCATGTCAATTTCATGGGTGTCCAGAAAATACACAGCAAAAATCCTAAAAAGCCAAAATTTCCTGAAATTTGACATCAAATTGCCGAGGTGTGACAACCTGTAAATTCTTGAAATCTTCACCATCTTAAAGCTTACATTCTTGGCTATCTTTGGTTCAAAGGTGGTTGTGGTGCAACACTTCATTAAATAGTTATGAATTTTTTAGTAACACCTTATAAACGCTTGTTTTTCAACTGTTTTTTTAATGTTAATACAAATTTGAGATCTGATCCTAACAACCATTGGTGTCTGAAAGTCCACACCAAGGTGTTCCCTGTTCCTTTGGGGTTTCTCTGTCTTTTTCCAGGGTAGAACACTGGATACAGTGTGCCTCAATTTCATGTCCCATGGGATAAAAAAACCGCAGAGGGATTCAAACCTGCATATGTATTTCTCTGTCAAAAGATATATTGAGCACAAACATGAATTTTCCTATATAATAATTATGTGAATCTGGCAGAGAAATGGGTACTTACAAGTATCAACCTTTTTACATCCTGGGCTAATTCTATTATATAGCAGGTCATTTATCAAAATTAGGAACACTTTAATTAAACTGCTATTGTATGCCCATTATAAATGTCAATTTGGGGAAATAAACAATTTGTAAGTCCTCCAATGCCATCCAATGGTTGAGATTATGTCATCATTCATCAGTTTTGTTAACATGTTTCAACATGTCTCAGTGAGAGGCAAGTCCTAATCTGAGCACTCTTGCCACCGATGACATCAGATTAATTTTCATGCACCCATGTGGACCAGCAAGAAGTTTTTACTGGTCACACAGAGAGGATGTTTGCTGGGTACCTGTACAACATGTCATCACTAAGATGCCAGCGCCCACAACTGCCACGGGACGTAGATATGACCTAAATGAGGCATCTGTTAATTCAGCAAAACTGTTTATGATGAACTTGAAATGAGTAATCTAATGTACACTGTATTGACCATGATACATTTGAATGTTTGGACAAAGTAATGATGCGGCTATAATGAATTTTGCTAAATAAATTTCATATATACAAGTTTGATATGGCATTTCCTGACCTATTAATGGTACTATAACCAATGTATCTAAATATTGCAGATCTTTAAGTGACTTTCTGTTATCTGATGTTATGATCACAGCCTCAGAAACTCCTGTAATATGCAAGGAATCACATAGAAACAATGAAAAACAAGCGTTTACAAGGTGTTACTAAAAAATTCATAACTATTTAATGAAGAGTTGCACCACAACCACCTTTGAAACAAAGATAGCCAAGAATGTAAGCTTTAAGATGGTGAAGATTTCAAGAATTTTCAGGTTGTCACACCTCGGCAATTTGATGTCAAATTTCTGGAAATTTTGGCTTTTTTAGGATTTTGCTGTGTATTTTCTGGAAAACCATGAAATTGACATGCTTGCTGTTTATTGTACCAATAGCACTATGTGAGGAGAGCTTGCCCAGAAAAAATCAGCTCTCTACTTGCATAACTTTGGTCATAATTGGCCTTCAAAGTTGGTGTCACAGACAACTTCGTCAAATAAATTAGCAATTTCAAACAGCCACAGCTCCCTAATAAAAACTTATTTGCCATTGAAAATGTGTTTCACAAGTGTACTGGGTATAGATGCTACACTGTGGAAATTTTTGAGCCCATGGCATTGATATAACTAGAGATATTGCCTCCTAAAAATCCACTTTTATTTGATGTTGCAAAAAAGGAGTGTGAAAATCAGCAAAACGTTGCCATCTTTATTAATTTTTTTTTTGTCAAAACTAAAGAAGATATTTAACTGAAACGTTGCACATATCCTATTAAGTACATGGCCTTGGTGTGAGAATTTTTTAAAATAAATCTGAGATGGTCAGGTGGGGAAATTTTCAGAAATTTGTTGAATTGACATGGAATGACCCATACAAGTTTGTTGAGTCACATTGATAGCAACTGCAAGTTGATGATGAATTTAACTTGATGATGTGATTCGCAATGTTTTCCCCTTGTCTAGTGTGTCTAGGGAGAATTACAGTTGAAAACTACTTGAAGCACACACCCATTGGTTACCATTGCCAAGGAGTATAGCTTCATTTTCTGGCCACTGTTGCAGAAAAGAACAACTGGATATCTTCGCCATTTCTTAAAAAAATTAAAAAAAAAAAAAAAACGATGGCAAATATGAAAGTATTTTGTTGAATCTCTCAATTGCGTCAGTCATTCATAAAATGTTTTGATGACATGAAAATCTGTTTCTGATAAAAGCGACTTGCCATGGTTGGCCATGGTTCTAAACTTGTTAAAATAGCAGAAAATAACTAATTACAACTGGATACCTTTCACTGTTGGGATTGATATTTGTGTCATTCAAACAGCTGTCTACATACTAAATGCAATGAAATGGACTCAAAGCACAAAAAAAAAAAAAAAAAAAAAAACGCAGGTATATGCATGAGAGGCGTGTCTCACAGAATCGGTGTAGACTGATTCATTTAATAAAATGGAAATGTATCTGTTCCATGAGACGCGAGAGTGATGGATGTCAAAACCACTTCTAAAAACGCTTTCAGTATGGATTGGGCTTATCTTATTGAATTCTGGGAAACAACTACTGGATCAATGTGTGCAAACTAATTCCATTATTACGTATTTAAGCATTATTACACTTGAGGGTGTGCTTGACCGTCATTCTTGTCACAACAGTGATGCGGTGAGCGCCGAGTTCCGTTAGCATCACTGAAGTGACAAGAATGACGGTCAGGCACACCCTAAAGTGTAATAATGCGATTATACAACTATTACCAACAAAATAAAATGTATAATCAAAATTTATTTATACTGTGGGCATTTAAACTCTCAAAATATAAAAAGTTTTTTACTAGTATTCTCTCCGTTTCCGTGTAAATACATGAGATCTGACGTTAACTAGTCCTTGTCAGCCAGCCAATTTTGGCTTATGTTTTCTAGACATCGTGATTTCCCAAAACTGAATAAATACCGCACATAGCAACACAAAACTGCTTAGCTAGCTCAATCATGTTGTAACTAGAATATCCGCTGGAAAAAATCATTTTTTCATGGACTGATAGCTATACTTCTGCCGACATCTCAGTCATTTTTAAGCTAACAGGTGCCCTGACAACGACTCAGCTGATCTTTATCGAACGAACTTACATTAACGGTTATATTTAAATATAGGCATCAGCTTTCCAGTGTTGGCACCAGAACGAAAATCTGTGTTTAAATAAACTCACCAGCAGATGTTTCATTTCAGCTGGGGGTGTGTCACTCCAATTTAGCGTTAGCTCCGATTAATGTGGCCAAGCAGCAAAAGAAACAAAAGTAACCTGTAACATGAAGGCTGAACAGAGTTATATAATTTCAACCCCACCTTTCTGGGGCTTTGGCTAATCACCTTTTCAGGCCATTAGCAATTTACCTCTGAAATAAAGACGACAGTTTTCACAGATGTGTTGATTTATTAAATGTTCATTTCAATGTACAAATGCAAACAAATTGAAAAATTTATTAAATCAATGGCCTAGGCAACTAAGATAGGCGAGTAATATTTTCAGTGATGAGGTATTTTTCATTTGAGCACAGGCTACCTGTACTGTCTTGCTCATTTGAGAACATTCTAAACGTCTAATTGACCAATCAGATTGCTTGGTCGGATCTATATGTTGTATAATCATAATTCATGAACTGTGGAATCTGGGTCAGTACATGTGCCCTGAAGGCAAACCAGCCCCAAAATGTCCGTACCGTTATTGCTGTGTCTTCACTGTTACTGCGCACTGAAAAAGATAACCTTAAAGACACATTTTGGTCTCTAGCCTCAGAACGCTGTGTGGCGCCTGTCAACAGTAGTCAAATTTTACTTCATTTGCATGCATTACACCGTGATTCAGTGGGCCCCTGTTGTCTCTACATTATTAGGTTACAAGAGTCTAATGGTAAGGACGATCAATTTGTGAGACACTTCAAAATCTGCAACTTACCAGTCAGCAACATGCATTCGGTCAATGTCTTTTCTCATTGCAAAATGGCCACAGGTTGCCTTGTGGCCTTGGCCACCAGTGTCAACACCAAGCGTAAAACCAAAGAAATAAAATATGTTTTTCTTCCAGACTGATAACGATAAAGAACTGGGTCGTGACTTTTTCTGGCAGTAGAGCTTCCAGACCTGGTTTTACAGGTATAAACTGTACTGACAGCTGTGGTGCTGGTAGACCTCCATAGATAAGTTTGTGATGGGTAGCTAAGTAAAGCGGAACAATGCTAAATTCTTGTTTAAAATCACGAAATGCAGTTTGGACATGATAACGATATGGGTATGAAAGACATATTTCCTTCATTTTAAGTATGAAGAAATGCTTAACTCTGGCTCAAAAAATGTTTCAATATCAAATGAAGTGGTTTGCTCAGCAACAAGGCCATTTAGTGACTTTTGGCAGGTTTCTATGTACCAAGATTCAACTTGGACATTCTTTACCATTATTTGTGCCCCTATCATGAGAATGACCCATACAGGTGTTGAATATGTGATGCTATCATGCCTTAGTAGAAGAGAATCAGCCACTAAAGACCCATTTGTTTTCAAACAATAAGTGGCAGAGGCTTACCACAAAAAACTGCATTATTGAATAATCCAGCAGTTTAGTGTAACTACACCCTCTACTGTGCATAATATTCATAAAAGATTCTGGGAATCTGGAGACTCTTTTTGCATGAATGCTGAGATTGAAAATCAATTCTGAGGGCACCTGAGCTGTAATCCTTCAGATGACCGTGCAGTGAAAATCAACATGCTTATGTGATGCATTTACACCAATGAGCCAGAACATTATATCCTCTCACAGATGTAACGAATAATCTTAATTATCTCATAACAGCGACACGTTCAGAGCTGCTGACAGATCTTTGATGCTCAGCGAACAGTCGGTTCTCTTATTCAGCTTGTTGAACATGTGAGAAACTGAATGATTCTGACAGGGATCCTATTGTTACGGCCCGATGAGTGGGGTAGACCATCTCTTAAGTGGGAAGACATCTGGGGTGCTCCCAGTCAGCAGATGTGAGCCTACTGACAGCGGTCCAAGGTGGGACAAGCCATGAATGGGCGACAGGGTTTTAGGCGCCCAAGGCTCATCAATGCAAATGGGCTATGAAGGCTATCCCATCTGTTCGAAACACAGAAGGACCTGTGGCACAAGCTTCAGCTAAAAGAATTTGGAGGAATTAATGGCATTTCATAATAAATATGATATGCAAAATTGAACTTGTTTTGCGGTGACTTTTTTTCCCCTTGGGAACAGGGGGATCAAAAACAGTGGCATCCCTAAAGACCATTTCCAGTAAAACCAAAGTGGTGCCTTTGGTGAAAGTGGATCTTTTTTTTTAAGTTTGGTCGAAAGTTACAGAATCGATAGTGCTGCCTTTTGCGGTTTCCTTTCACTGGGCTATGAATTTGAGGTTTTACACTTGTGAAAGCCCTTTGTTATCCATCCCTATGGAAAAAAACAGAAGGGCTTTTACCTCAATAGAGGTAATTGATGGTTGACCTATGGAAGTCCGATACAGCATATAAGAAAATCTATAAGCAGTTGAAGATTGGAAATGCTGCTGAGTGTATTCAGAGCAGTAATCCAAAATTTTTGAACAGTAGAAATTTGATAATGGGTCATTGATGATTTGGGGCTGTTCTGCTAGAAATTGAAAACAAATGAACCTTTTTAGCTCCACTGTGACGATAGTCAGCACTCAGCGGAGCTTTTCTAGTGCCGAGTGATCCGGCGTCTGTCTGTTTGGCGTCAACTTTTCAATTCAAATTTGAATATCTCAAAAACTGTTTGACAATTTTCTTTCTAATTTGGTGTGAGCCTTCCTTATGATATTCTGAATAATCACTGTGAAAATTAGAAAATTGTACGTCCCGGTTTTTGAGAAATTCAGCATTTGAGACTTAGAAAATCAGTGTTTGTGCTCATTTTTTCAGTCATTCTTTAATATCTCAAAAACTGTCAGAAAACTTTTTGTCTAATTTGTAGTGAGCCTTCCTTATGATCTTCTGATGATCCCCTGTGAAAATCAGAACATTCTATGTCCCGGTTTTTGAGAAATTCAGCATTTGGGACTTAGAAAATCAGTGTTTGTGCGCATTTTTACCTCCGCTGTGACCATAGTGAGCAGTCAGCGGAGCTTTTCTAATGCCAAGTCGTCGGACGTCCGTCTGTCTCTGTCTATCTGCCGCTGTCTGTCCGCCTGCTGTCAACTTTTCACTTCAAATTTGAATATCTCAAAAACTCTCTGATAACTTTTTTTTTCTCCGTTGGTGCGAGGCATCCTTGTGATATTCTGAATATTCACCATGAAAATTAGAAAAAGTCTACGTCCCGGTTTTTGAGAAGTTCAGCATTTTGGACTTAGAAAATCAGTGTTTGTGCTCATTTTTTTAGTCTTTCATTAATATCTCAAAAACTGTCAGATAACCTTTTGTCTAATTTGTTGTGAGTGTTTCTTATGATGTTCTGATGATCCCCTGCGAAAATTAGAAAATTCTACGTCCCGGTTTTAAGAAATCGGCCTTTTGGACTTAGAAAATAAGTGTTTGTGCTCATGTTTTCAGTCTTTCATTAATATCCCAACAAGAGGCCTGTCGGCCTAGAGAGCTCTGCTGAGGATGACTGAAATGATCATATTGTTCAGGATCATGTTATTCTGCATCATGTTGTTCCTCATCATTGTTCTGGATCATGTTGTTCCGGATCATCGTTCTGGATTAATTGTTCAACATCATATTGTCCTATGGCAGTGGTAGAAGGATTGTGACTGCTGTGTTTGTGATGTACTGGGGGGAAGGGTATTTGTTGGTTGTTAGTATTGCTTGGTGGTAAGATGATTGAAATAAATGATTGTAATTTGCAATTTAGTTCTATTGTTATACTACATAAATTGAGACACCAAACTGGTTCACAGTATATTCTGGTGACCAAATGTGTCATATATGTTCATATTGCAATAGTTTTCAAGAATTACTGAAATTAAGCTATGACATGGACATTTCACTCATCCTCAGCGGAGCTCTCTAGGCCGACAGGCCTCTTGTTAGCTTACCGGCCCTATGGGCCGATAATCTATTGTCGTGGTGTGGCGTCAGTTGTCTGTCGTCTGGAACATTTTTTATCTTTTTTTTTGGCTTGATTAATTTTTGTATGAATTTGCCATAACATACTGTTAGACCATATCTCCAGATGTTTTTATGGATTTTTGATTTAATCATTTTTGTCCGTTTTATGGGCCCTTGAAATTTTGGCCCCAGTGTTAAAGATGGGACTGAGAAATTTAAAAAAATTATTTCTCAAGAACTGCGTGAAAAATTTTTTTTTCTAAATCGAGCAATCAACTTAGCTTGGTACTGTCAATGTACAGTGCAAGTGCCATTTTCATTGAATCAATGGAATTGGGTCTAGTGGGGGCGCTGTACTTCATGAATATGTAAGATGGCCTGTGGAGGCCAAATGGCTGAAGATAGATTAAGTTTGTATTATTGACATATAGGAAGTCATATATGACCTGCATTTTGGATATGTTAATGTTGACCTCAGATGACTTTGAAAGGTCAAACTCGAGGTCAAGGAAAATATTTACAATGGGTGCATCTCAAAGCCAAGGCTGCATCCTTCGAAGGCTGCATTTTTTGGGGTCATCACTTATTTCCATCTGCCAAACTGACATTTTGGGTAAAGGACAAGTTTAAATTTGGGGTTAGGTTTGAGGCTAGGTTTAGGGTTTGGGGTTAGAGTTAGGGTTAAGGTTAGGGAAACCAGTGAGGACTCGCTTAAACCAAAGCTGTTTAACCGAGATGAAATGACGTCACATCAGTTTGGTGGATGGAATTAAGTGACAACCCCTAAAAATACAGCCTTCAAAGGATGCAGCCTATGCTTTGAGATGCACCCACAGTTAAAAGATCGGACTTGAAATTTCAAAAAATTATTTATCAAAAACTTGGTATGATAACTTTTTTTTTCTAAATCTGGCAATCAACTCACCTTGATACACTTTATGTATAGTGCGAGTGCCATTTTATTGAATGGATGAAAGTGGGTCTATTGGGGGCGCTGTACTTTAAAATTGGGTCTTATGGAGAACAGGCAAAGTCGCCTGTGGAAGGTAAATGGTTGCAGATAGAGTTTAAGTTTATTAGGTATAGGAAGTCATGTGTCCTCTATTTTGGCTATATTAAAGTTGACCTCAGATGACTTTGAAAGGTCAAACTTGAGGTAAAGCAAAATGCTACAGTTTTCAAAGACTTCTAGGCTTGAAAATATTGAAGATTGGGAACATATGTGTATTGAGCACTTACAGGAAGTCATATGAACTTTCATTTGGTGGCCTTGAACTTGACCTTCGGTGACCTTTTGAAGGTCTAACTTCACATAGTGAGATTTCAATGACTTTCTATCATCAAAACTATTACAGATAGAGCTTAGGTTGGTATTGTTGGCACATAGAAAGTCATGCATGAAGTTTCATTTGGTGACCTTGAAGTTGACCTTCAGTAACCTTCAGCAGCCAAACTTTACAATGAAATTTCAATGACTATATCAGCAAAATTATTACATATAGAGCGTAGCTTTGTATTGGAGATGTATAGGAAGTCATATATGAACTTTAATTTGGTGACCTTCATATTGACCTTCGAAGGTCAAACTTGACCGAGTGAAAATTAAATGGCTTCTGTCTCTAAAAAAGTCACAGATGGTGCCTAAGTTTGTATCACAGACTTAAAGGAAGTCACACATTAACCTTCATTTGGTGACATTCAACTTGACTGTTGGTGACCTTTGTAGGTCAAATTTGACATCAAACAATTACAATGACTTGTATTGCCAAAACGGTCACAGATGGAGCCTAGGTTTGTACTAGAGACATATAGTAAGTCATATTTGAACTTTCAGTTGGTGACCTTCGATAGACCTTTGAAGGTCAAATGTGAGCAGGTGAAAATTCAATGACTTCTATCACTAAAATGGTCACAAGTGGAGCCTAA
Source organism: Gymnothorax javanicus (assembly GCA_029692085.1). NCBI lineage: Eukaryota > Metazoa > Chordata > Actinopteri > Anguilliformes > Muraenidae > Gymnothorax > Gymnothorax javanicus. The sequence continues at coordinate 91,552,368 of CM056198.1, forward strand.
GTTTGTGTTATAGGCATCTTGGAAGTCACCTATGAACTTTAATTTGGTGACATTCAACTTGTCTGTCAGTGACCTTCGAGGTCAGTGAGATTACAATGACATGTATCACCAAAATGGTCACAGATTGAGCCAAGGTTTGTATAGAGACATTTAGAAAGTCATAAATGAAGTCCATTTTTCTGACCTCAGCTTGACTTTCTGTGACCTTTTAAAGTTCACAATTGACATATTGAATTTTCAACTACTTGTAAATGTAAATGTACTTTATTTATACGGCACTTTACAACAATCCTTTTGGCGAACCAAAGTGCTTTACAACAGATAATAAATAAAAAGGAATAAGTAAAAACAATTAAAACCAATAGGTAAAAGTGTCACCATGCCACTGGATATTAAAAGCCACCCTAAATAAATAGGTTTTAAGCCTAGATTTGAAGAAACCCAGGTCAGAAATAAGACGCATTTCGGCAGGGAGCTTGTTCCAGAGCCTAGGAGCTGTATTGCATTACTGAAACTGCTTCAAAGCTTAGGATTGTATTACAAGAGGTCTTATAAATGTATCTGAACTTTTATTTGGTGACTTTTACATTGACTTTCATTGATTCGAAGGTCAAACTTCAAACAAAATTTTCAGAACTTGTATCATCACTATAAGATTGCTTGCCGGTAAGCTACAGGACGCTTGGTCCCATTTTTACGCTGTTTCTGTTATGTTAATTTTTTTAAAAAATTGTAATCAGCTGTTTATTTTATGCCTTTGGACACCCCTGTATAGTTTCTTTCTTTTGTCTTGGCATCTGAGGATTTTTAGTGACAATTTATTTAATTAACGCAAAGGCCACTTTGAATAAGATCAAAAAGAATTAATGAAGCAAAATGGAATAATAATGGAAATATAGGTTTGTTATTTAAATTACAACATTGTTAATTTTATGCTTTTTGTCAAACAGACATCATTGGACCACATTTTCAGAGGTACCATGGATTCTGAGAATGTTCGCCAATTCTATGAGGACAACAGGGAGGCCGACATGAGGAGCTCTGGGAAGTCTTTGGAAATCTATCGGAGACCCAACTCAGACAAGGATGCAAAACTAGGTTACACCGACAGCGTAGCAAGCAACCGAGCGAGGACTAGGACACGGGACCCCGACCGAGACCGGATGTCAGACTCTGAGAAATACAGCGACCGCTACAACTCGGATGAATATGAGAACACATCCCTGTCTGACCCATCTCTCTCGCTTTCACGCTGCTCCCAAACCCTGTCTTTCACCCACAGAAATACAGGAGGAGTCAACCAGTGCTCCAGCAGGAAAGGTCTACGTAGGAAAGGTATTTTTTGTGTGGTGCACATAAAATGTGAGGACAGACCGACAAACTAGTTTGTACACTTAGAGAAACTGATCATAAACTGAGGAAAATTCATGAAATGAATAACTACAACATTTTGGACGACATTTGGACTGAGATTTTGAAACTTTTAAAAAAGATATTCATTATTTTTTTCTTGGCATTTCGATTAGCTGTTTAACAAGTAGGGCAACTGCGCAATATTCCTCAGAATATAGGTAAACAGTTTGCTTCCTGTTTTTATTAGCTTACCTATCGTCGTGGTGTGGCATCCGTCATCTGGAACATTTTTTTAATTTTTTTATGGCCCGATGAATTTCCCTGTAAATTTGCCATAACATACTATTAGACCATATCTCCAGAAGATTTTTTGGATTTTTGATTGAATCATTTTTGTCCGTTTTATGGGCCCTTGAAATTTTGGCCCCAATGTAAAAGATAAGACTGAGAAATTTCAAAAATTATTTCTCAAAAACTGCCTGATAATTTTTTTTCTAAATCAGGCAATTAACTTTCCTTGGTACCGTCAATGTACAGTGCGAGTGCTATTTTGATTGAATCGACAGAAGTGGGTCTAGTGGGGGTGCTGTACTTTGTGAATATGCAAGATGGCCTGTGGAGGCCAAATGGTTGCAGAAAGAGATTACGTTTGTATTATCCACATTTAGGAAGTCATATATGACCTATATTTTGGCTGTGTTAAAGTTGACCTCAGATGACCTTGAAGGGTCAAACTTGAGGTCAAGCAAATGTTACAATTTTCAAAGGCTTCTAGGCTTGAAAATATTGAAAATTGGGAACATATATGTGTTGAACACTTATAGGAAGTCATATATGAACTTTCATTTGGTGGCCTTAAACTTGACCTTCGGTGACCTTCAATGGCCAAACTTTAAAATGAAATTTCAATTCCATTACTTATAATTACTTAAATCAGCAAAATCGTAACAGCGTGTAGGTTAGTTTTGGAGACGTATAGGAAGTTGTCTGTGAACTTTCATTTGGTGACCTTCATATTGACCTTTGAAGGTCAAACTTGACCTAGTGAAAATTCAATGACTTCTATCACTAAAAATGTCACAGATAGAACCTAAGTTTGTATCACAGACTTAAAGGAAGTCACTCATGAACTTTCATTTGGTGACCTTCAACTTGACTGTTGGTGACCCTTTTGAAGGCCAAACTTGACATAGTACAATGACTTGAATTGCCAAAACAGTCACAGACGGAGCCTAGGTTTGTCTTGGAGACTTATGGAAAGTCATATATGAAGTCCATTTGCTGACCTCTACTTGACCTTCTGTGACCTTCAAAGTTCAAAATTGCTTTTTTTTTTTTTTTAAATGAATTTGGCATATCCAATCCCACCCGAATCTGGAATGCCCAATTGGGGAACTATATACAAGACTTGCTCACATGTGACCCCTTGTGGCCAATTAAGGAGAGTGAAGACAGTTCGGGTCTGTCCTCCGAAGCACGCCTGTCAGCCACTGCTTCTTATACACTCATTGGTTGAATCCTCGCAAATTCAGAACGAGGGCAGAGGATACCCAAACATGAACAAGCTTAGAATCCTCCTGACGAGCGCGCGGCTGGCCAACAGGAGGTGCTTAAGCAACTAACAAAGCAACACCACTATTTATATAACGCTTCCCGGTAGACCCCTCCCAATTTGCCTCCCTGTAGCGCGATGGCCAATTGTGCGCTACTCTAAAAAAGCTGCCGACCACTGTATACCAGGGCTCGAACCTGCGACGTGATAGCCACTTCTGCTTCGCAATGTGGTGCTGTAACCAAATGAGCTATCCGGCAGCTCACAATTGACATATTGAATTTTCAATGACATGCATCACCAAAACTGCTTCAGAGCTTAGGATTGTACAAAGTATTACAGGGGTCTTATAAATGTGTGTGAACTTTTATTTAGTAACCTTGACATTGCCCAATGATTCGAAGGTCAAATTTCACATGAAATTTTCATAACTTGTATCATCACTACAAGATTGCTTGCTGATAGCTACAGGACCCTTGGTCCTATTTTTGGTATCTTTTGGCTGACTGTTAGGATATTGGACAAGATGCAATCTATTCTGTCAAAAAAAGTCTGTGGGAATCAGAGAACGTATCCTTGGGTGTAACTTCAGATACAGTTAAAAGTCAAAACACAGTGCTCATATTTCATATAGCACAAAGCCTATATTCAACAAGGAGAAATGGAAACCTAGGATTCCCTACGTGACCTGTTCACATAAATATTTGGCGGTTTAAATGATTTTTAAAGCAACAGAATGCTATTAATTTTAACAAATACTAGCTGATACCCGTGCTATGCACGGGCTATATGCGCAGGCACGATAACAGCTGATTGAATTAGCCGGTTTTGCTTGCAAAAACGGCTTCAAAATGCAGTTTTACTTCATAACTAAGTTTGAAACCTGCACATCATCTTTGTCACACAGTTAAACTGGTGTATGTGGAAAACAGAATCCTTATTCACGGTGGTTTTGGAGGAGATGTGTGAAATTACGCAAATCGCCAACTCTAATATATATAGATGAGGAAAAATGTAATATTAACGTTGCATGCAGCTTGATATTTGGTTTAGTTGTGAGATTCCAAGTTCACTGCCTGTGATCTCTGCCGAGAACAGCCTCATGGAAATGGATGTGACCATTCTTCAGTGTACAAACTTACAAAATTTGTTTAAGCAAGTAATTTGGCATTTTCAAAGTCATTCTATCAAGCCATAGACAGATTCTATTGACCTGTGTTTTGTCACGTCCAGAGGCTGCTGGTGTGAGCCATGTTATCCAGGCATTGTGAAATAAAATAATAGTCTGTGCACTCAAAGTTAATGAACGAGTTGTTGTAAAGAAGACTGGACAATTTGTTTAGTTTGCATAACTGCGTTTGTGAAATTCTCATGAAGCACCACAGATTTGTGTTAACAAGCTTGACTATTCTAAAAGCGGTACCCTCTAGCCCAGTGGTTCTCAACTGGTGGGTCGCGACCCACTTTTGGGACCCATTCTGAGTGGGTCGCGGACAGCTGGTTAAAAAAATAAAAAAACAAGGGCACTCAGAGAGTGCAGCACCTCCGCAACGCCAAGGCAACTCTGTGCATGAGTTATTTTTGCAGGCTGATGTTCGGTATTGTTGCATTTTACCGCCAGGTGGCAGCAAAACCCAAAAGCGCGGCGATTGGAAATCCGGTCCATTGGAAAGACTTGAAATCTTGAACTTCGGTGTATATCACAGTTGTACTTTGGCCTAGATATGCTATTTACTCACTTGTTCCTCTTGTGCTACTCAAACATCTGGCAAAGTTTGGTTAAAATCTCTGTGGCCGTTTTTGAGCTATCCTGCTAACAGACAAACAAACAAACAAACCAACCAACGCCAGCAAAAACATTCACCTCCTTGGCAGAGGTGAATAATGTTTAATGCGCGTCTGACTCTGGAGCCATGGTAACCATCATTCGATTGACGTTCACTTTAAGTGTTGGGTTGAGGTTCTGGAGAGTCGGGGGGGAGTTGAGCAGAAGAGGAATAAGCGCGGAGAGTTGAGCTCACAAGTGACGATGGGAGTTTGAACTTGAAGTGCGAGTTTGCGTGAAATGGAGGGGGTTTTTTTTTTTTTTTTTTTTTGCGTATTCGAGATGTATCATAATACATCTGGCCTGTGGTGGGCAGGCGCGTCGCTAGAACAGGGAATTGGGGGGCACAGACACGTCCCTTTATGACAAGAATTAGTCATGGCAAGTTCTCAATCATTTTCCTTTATTGGTGCGTTTTCCAATTATCTTAACTGGTAACTGAAGACACGGTTTCTCTTTGATCTAACAGCAATGAAATCATGGGCTAAATTCAGTACAGAAAAATAATTTATGTACTAATAGGCTAATGCGTTGATTGAACTGGTCCTTGTTCAATGAAATTCCTTTCCTCGGTAGTGGGTTGATAAAACTCGTGGAATGCAGTTAAATTAAAAAGATGTCAAGCTATTTAGGTATGCAATTTTGAATAACATTGATTTAAATTTTCCAGATGAATGATTTTATTTTATTCAATCGGGAGAACAAGCAGCACCTGTTCATGTTCCTCCTCAGAACCTTTTGTTAATCATGAAAATGACTGAGAATATTCAGGACTAATGACTGTTTTAAACGGATGTTTTGTGCAACCCAATTCTCTGTTCTTGTTCCAAGAACTGTACTGAATTTAGCCCATCATCTAATCGCTGTTAAATCGCATATGGAGAGAAATCGTGTTTTCAGTTGCCAGTTACGATAATTGGAAAAAACGCGTCAGTAAAGGAAAATGATTGAGAACTAGCCAGGACTAATTCTTTTCATAATGGGAAGTGTCTGTGCCCCCAAACCCTGTTCTAGCGACGCGCCTGGTGGTGATTTTATAATGCAGAGCGATTCAGAATTTTATTTTTTGTGGCCTTATTTATGTTTGCAGTTTTGATAATTTTATTTTATTGCTTTTATACATGCAGTTGTCATGTTCCACCCTCAGTTTGTGCTCTGAATGCAGAGATTCATAGATGTGAAATATTTGTTTATGCCTTATTTATTTTTGCAGTTTTATTTTATTTTATTCACTTTTATACATGCAGTTGTCATGTTCCTCCTCAGTTTGTGCTCTGAATGCAGAAATATTCATAGAAGTTAAATATTTAGTTTTGTGGCCTTATTTATTTTGTGCAGTTTTGGTATTTAATTGCATTTTATTCACAAATGCAGTTTTCATGTTCTTCATTTTCTTAATAATGTGCTCTGAAATGCACTTTGCACATATAAATAAATGTGTACGTATGTTTAAAAAGATGACGTATGTGTTTTCAAAGGCTGTTTTTGAAAAATATATTTGCTTGGTTTTGATTCTTTAAAAGTGGGTCGCGATGTAATGATCATGGGAAAATGTGGGTCCCAATGTGAGACCAGTTGAGAACCCCTGCTCTAGCCTATATTGTGTTCAACATAAATTTGGGGGGAAAAAAAATGTGAATACGGGAGATGGAATTCAGAGAAATTTAGATTTTTTTAAATGAATGATGTTGCTAAAAACCAATGCTTTTTTTTTATGCTGTCAAGGTGTGACACAAGACTGAGGGTAAGAAGCTCTGTTCAGTCTGTCATCAAGTCTCAGTTTGACGCCTGTGACCTCAGGTGGCGATAGTTCCTGAGTGGATCTGGGAAGATGGTTGAACTTTTGGAGCTGTGATAAATATGCAAAACATGCCAAATTACTTCTCTGCCAGAACTTATTAGAGTGAAGTATCATGCTTAGTAATTCAGTTTGCACCACTCTGCATCAAAATTTGGTTTTGGCTGAAGCTGGTACATTTGACCTTTTAATATGCTCTTACCAATATGAACAATACATTTTGGAATTGATTGAATTGATGAATTGACCCCCTAGCAACCAAGCAGACATGTTCCGCCCTCCTCAGGTATATTTGTGTGTGCAGTGCTGAAGAGATAACATTGGTAGTTTTCGAGATATATCCCTGTGAATGAATGACATCCACCTGCCCGCCTGTTCAGACAGCGCAGGGATAACGATAGTCTGCACGACCTATCAATAAGTGGAATAAAGAAAGAAGATGGTGAACAACTAAAAAATTGTCCTCGGCCTCTATGGGTTTAAATGCTTCTTTTGGCTACAAAAGTAGTCTCTTTCATACATGGTATCTTGTTACCTGGTTTAATTGTGCTACTTGACCTGTGTCTGCTAGCTTCCATTCTTCTTGAGTATTAAACGCTGTTTGTTTCTCTCACAGCAGAGATGATCGCTTTGTCCTTTTGGGTTGACAGATGCCAGCTATTTTTGCCTGATGAGCTTGTATATTCCCTAATTTCAATCATCTGTAAGGATACTAAAATGTGCAGGTTGCGCTGACGACGCATTGTTGCTGACGTGTTTATTTTTCCATTCACATGTATTTATTTATTTATTTAAAGCCCTCCCTCTAGCCTGCTGTTTGCTGTGACCATGAGTAACAACTCACTAATACCTTCTGCGTAATCACCAAAGGAAATTACTGAGTTGTATCTCCTCTTAACTGCGCCTGGCTTGTGGTTGTTCTGGGATCTTGTGTTATTGAGGCATTGTCCAATTTGCAGATGAAGGAGAAAAATTCTCTGCTGCAAGAATGAAAAGGACCCTGACTAGTTCTGTAACAGCTTCACACTGTAATGTTAAATCCACATTCAAGTGAAACAAGGGCACACTTCACACTGTCTATCCTCAATTATTCCCAGATGTGTTGATTGCATCTTGGAATTTCATCTTCAGGAATAATTCTGTTCTGTCAGAGGGAAGTCTTCTCAGGAGGCCTGGTTAATCAGAGGGCAGTGTTTTCTGTGGTCATGGCACTTCTTAATATCATTGAAGATTATTCTTTGTTACTTATCTCTTATGTGTCCCACCCCCGGAAGGAGAGGGGAGACATTGTTTTAGGCTCAGTTCCGTTCACGTTCCCACTCCGTTTTCCAGAACTCCAGAATCGTTTGCATGATGTTAACGAAACTTAGTGCACTTACTACTCTGGTCCTGAAGTGGTGCCTTTTGGCATATGCCTGTTTGTCCGTCCGTCTGTCTGTCCATCCGGATGTAATCCATTTTTGTCCGGAGCATAACTCCAAAACCGTTTGCATAATCTTAACAAAACTTTGCAAACTTACTACTCAGGTCCTGCAGTGGTGCCTTCTGGTATGTGCCTGTCTGTCTGTTCGTCTGTCCGTCTGTCCGGTGGGTTAGGCAAGGAAGGGGGCCGGGGGGAGACATGTTTTTTACGAGTAAAAACACATTCTAGTTCATGTTTTGATTTTCTGCCAAAGCAAAAAGGCTTCTGAAGGAATCCTATAAATTTGGGTTGGATAAGCTTCTGACCTCTTTTGAAGAAGGAGGAAGCCTTCTTACTCACGAAAATATTTATGCCGAGAGGGTAGTTGTACTGAAGATCTCATTTATAGGATTTTTAGGTCACCTGAGACGAAATCTCGAAGTGAGCTATTCTAATCGCCTTTGGTCCGTCGTCGTCTGTCCGTGCGTCGTCCATCGTGCGTCTGTAAACAATTAACATTTTCGACTTCTTCTCAGAAACCGCTGATCCGATTTCAATACAATTTTGCAGGAACCTTCCTTGGTCAAATATGCACCAAAATTGTGAATAATATGGTGCTCACCCCCAGGGGCTCTGAGGAGCAGGGCTAAAACTGCTCAATACATTTTTGACTTCTTCTCAGAAACCGCAGATCCGATTTCAATGAAATTTTGCAGGAACCTTCCTTGGTCAAATATGCACCAAAATTGTGAATAATATGGTGCTCACCCCCAGGGCTCTGAGGGGCGGGGCTAAAACTGCTCAATACATTTTTGACGACTCCTCAGAACCCGCTGATCCGATTTCAGTTAAATTTTGCAGGACCTTTCCTTGGTCAAATATGCACCAAAATTGTGAATTATATGGTGCCCACCCCCAGAGGCTGTGAGGGGCGGGGCAAAAACTGGTCAATACATTTTCGACTTCTTCTCAGAAACCGTTGATCCGATTTCAATAAAATTTTGCAGGAACCTTCCTTGATGAAATATGCACCAAAAGTGTGAATTATTTGGTGCCCACCCCCAGGGGCTCTGGGGGTGGGGCTAAAACTGGTTAATACATTTTCCTCCTGTTCTCAGAAACCGCTGGTCCGATTTCAATAAAATTTTGCAGGAACCTTCCTCGGTCAAATCTGCACCAACCGTGCGAATTATATGGTGCCCACCCCCAGGGGCTCTGAGGGGCGGGGCAAAAACTGGTCAATACATTTTTGACGACTGCTCAGAACCCACTGATCCGATTTCAATAAAATTTTACAGGACCTTTCCTTGGTCAAATATGCACCAAAATTGTGAATTATATGGTGCCCACCCCCAGAGGCTCTGAGGGGCGGGGCAAAAACTGGTCAATACATTTTCGACTTCTTCTCAGAAACCGCTGATCCGATTTCAATACAATTTTGCAGGAACCTTCCTTGGTCAAATATGCACCAAAATTTTGAATTATATGGTGCTCACCCCCAGGGGAGCTCTGAGGGGCGGGGCTAAAACTGCTCAATACAGGGACTTCTCTGAGGGGCGGATCCGATTTCAATAAAAAGGACCTTTCCTCGGTCAAATATCACCAAATACATTTTTGCCCATCCCCAGAGGCTCTCGGGGCCCAGCCAAACATTTTTGACAACTGCTCAGAACCCACTGATCCGATTTCAATAAAATTTTGCAGGACCTTTCCTTGGTCAAATATCCAAAAGTGCCACCCCCAGAGGCTCTGAGGGGCGGGCAAAAACCATCAATACAGAGGCTTCTTCTGAAACCGCTGATCCGATTTCAATACAAAAACCTTTCTGGTCAAATATACAAAATTTTGAATTTTTGACTTCTGGGGGCGGGCAAAAAGAATTTTCCTCCTGTCCCAGAAATCTGATCCCACTGATATGATTTCAATACAATTTTGCAGGAACCTTCATTGGTCAAATATGCACCAAAATTTTGAATTATATGGTGCCCACCCCCCAATTCATTTTCCTCCTGTTCCCAGAAATCGCTGATCCGATTTCTCAGGAACCTTCATTGGTCAAATCTGGGGCTTTGAGGTGCGGGCTAAATCTGGTCAATACATTTTCGACTTCTTCTCAGAAACCACTGATATGATTTCAATACAATTTTGCAGGAGCCTTCCTTGGTCAAATATGCCCCAAAATTGTGAGTTATATGGTGCCCACCCCCAGGTGGTCTGAGGGGCGGGGCTAAAAGTTGTCAAATTGGCTGAAATTTTCAAACTCTTCTCCAGACCCAGATATGCTAGAAAACAATACTCTTCATAGATGGAAGGGTCTTCAGGTGCTTTATCAAAATTGTTCATTTTATGGCCCCCGGGCTCCATGTTTGCCCCTGGGGAGGGGGTGAAGTTTACTATACTTTATATAGGAAAATGATGGGTATATTTGGTTCATTCACATCAATAACATCAGTTTTTATACAACTCAGGTGACCGTTAAGGCCCATGGGCCTCTTGTTTGCCTTTAGTGTTCAAAGTTCTGTGATTCTCAAAGCAGATAGAGAGATTGTACCGCTTGAGTTTCAGCACAGATTTTATTCCCTGTCCTCTTCGCCTTGTCCCCATCGTTCTGTTTTTTTTGTTTTTTTTTGCATTCTTTAACCTATTCCTCTCCCTGTAATGCATATAATCTAATTTTCATCTCTTTCTCTCCTTCATCATCTCTCTCTAAATGTCACTGTCTTGCTTTCTCTCTTTTCATCTGTCCTTATTCTCCACATCCCTCCTGCTCCCCACCCGACTTCCCACCCTCTCTCTCTGTTGATTCGTGTTTCTCTCCTTCCCTGTTCCATCCCACTTGCTCCCTCTCCTCCCCTCCTCCCCATATATCCTTCCTTCTGTACCTCTCCCTAGCCACACGTAGGACAGGCTCTAAGCAGCCCCCCCCAGGCATTCGCTCCCAGAGTAAAGACTCCTCCCTGAAGGAACTGGACTTGGTGACGAAGCGTGTTCTGTCTGCACGGCTGCTGAAGATCAACGAGCAGCGCAATGAGCTGTCGGAGCTGCAGTCGCGCCTGGACCAGCTACAGCGTGAGAACAATGTGCTGCGCCAGCTGCAGCGCCGCCAGGAGAAGGCACTGCACCGGTTTGAGGACACGGAGAATGAGATCACACAGCTCATCTCGCGCCACAACAACGAGGTGCTCGTCCTGCGAGAACGGCTTCGGCGGGCCCAGGAGAGGGAGCGCACCATGAACCGCCAGTTGCACAATACTGAGGATGAGCTACGTCGCTGCAGGAGTGCACTCCAGACGTTGCGCAAGCTAGCGGAGGAACGCCAGCTAGAAGAACGGGCAAAACTCACCCAAAAACTGGCACAAGCACTGGAGCGCATACAGCAGGACGAACGCAGGATAAAGGTGTGTCTAGCAGCCAAGCAAAAAGAATGTCTTCTGTGATGTCGCTGCTTTAATTAAATGGCCAATCAGAAAGATTTCTGTTTATTTCCACAACTTTGTACTCTTGGGACATGTCCGTAATCTGAATGTATTACGTCAGTAAATTTGCCAGAGTCTTATGTGATGTGATTGGCTCCATCAGTCAGCATCTCTTTTGTGATGGTGCTCCTCAAGTCAATCAAACAATCAGGGGTCTCTTCTGTGTGGATTTTTACAACTTAATTGACCTTATTTTCCACAGAATCAGGGACGTCAGGCAGCTGGCTATTTTGTGAACGAACTTTTGTTGCAGCGCACGACTCTGATCAGAGCAGCATAGTGGCAGTAAACAGAACAGGCTGATTTGTCTCTTTTTCTTGGCCAGGCTTAATGCCGATATTAAAAACAAAACATTATGAGGAGTATAGCGTGCGGTGGGAGAGGTTAATCTTAACACTTTGCTCTCTGTTCATTTTCCTTACTAAGCTGGCCACTAACGCCAATGTCTTTACCTTTGCCTGACAGGTTTTTGTTTTTTCTGTAACCAGAAATTAAACCACAAAAAAAAATTTAGATATGGAGATGTATAAAATGGGGGGGGTTGTGCTGCATATGTTTAATACAGTCAGTTAGCTTGAGTCTCCTGTGATGCCACTGCATCAGTCAATCTGCCTAGCAAGTGAAGTCTCGTGCAGTTTCACTGATGCCGCACTCAGTTAGTAAGGCAGCATCTGCTGTGCAATATCACTTCGAAGTGAATCATCGAATCAGATTGTGAATTCCGTGCAGTTTCACAGCTTTGGGCAGTCAGCCACGAGTCTTTCCTGCTGTTTACAACTGGGCATGCTGACCCAGTTAACTATCAGGGCAGATCTTTATGTATGAAGTCCAGCCAGGCTACAGACGGGAACCTGGAATTGAAGTTGTATGTTCTTGTTCAGTAATGGATGAAAAAGAATTTTTTTTTTTTTTTTTTGTTAAATTGGAACTATGGAAAAGAATGAACATGTTTTGCATGAAACATTTACCCTGGAATAAGTTTCAGGTGAAATACAGCAGGCCCAACAATCAAGTTGTAAGTTGTTCATCACAGTAATTGAGCTCCTCAGGGATGCAGGTATCCTCAGCAACAAGAAAACAATGGCAACTGAAGTTAAGGTAAAGGAAGCCAGTCTGATGCGTATCTGAGGGACGCACCTTTGATGTCAGCTAGCATGGGAGTACATATTAAAATGTGGCCTTCTGTTCCCTGGGTATTGCCAGGGGTTGCTATGGGTGCAGCAGCATCACAAAGCCATTTGATAAACAGCCATCTGCCTGTCCTTCAAGGGTTTTTTTTCACCTAAATCTTCAGGTAATTTGCTGACTTATTTGATTCATGAACGAGTAGTCTTTCTTGCCCTTAAAGGCTGGACTGTTATTTTGAGTTTAATTGGGGCCCTATGATTTCCGCGATCACGGAATCGTGGACAGAATCGCAGAATTGGTCAATATAAAAAAACGGAATCTATTGATAGACACGGAATTTCGCGGAAATCGGCATAATTTGACTGAAATGCTGTTCGTAAAGCCACGTTTCCACCGAACGCTAAACAAAATATTTGCGCGTCCAGATTACATTCAAAGTCAATGAAAAGACTCGAATGCACGCGAGAATGTGAGCAGCCTCCGTCAAATTCACCTGCCTTGAGTGTTCGAGCAACACATCTCTTCGGTGGTACAGAAGATCTGTGGGAAGAAGTTTTTTGTTGTTGTAGACGAGACCAGTGATGCCAGGGATTGCAGGGTCCGAAACATCGTTATTTGTCATCTAATGTTAGCTTAACAACTTATATAACCGTTAAATAGCCTACAATATTTCTTTTTACAGTCTACTTAGTGAATTGTGTACATGCAAATTATGACGTAACGCCGTCCCCCAGTGGTGAAATAATAGCTGATGCATCTTTGTGTCAGTTAGTTCATGTTTAATCATTACTGTAGAACATTTTCTCCTAGGATGGAATACACAGTATTGGGATTACTGAACAAAAGTTTCTTAAAAATAAAAAAATAAATTAAATGCAGCTGATGCATCATAATCAGACAACTGTTGATTCGTGGGGGAAACTTAGTGTCATTACTGCTTCTCTCATATATTCATATATATACACAACGTATATACAACAAGATTGTAAATGATTAAAAAGGGGCAGTCAGAATAATACATGTCAGTACGGCCATTGTCTGCCTTTTTGACAGTAGCTTACACTTCCTTTAAAGAGACAATTTTATTTTGTATTTTAGGTTAAAAAAAATTCTTTCATCACAGTGCAATGATATATTGCGTCATTATGCAGTACTTGTTCTGACTTTAAGTACTGAGGAAAATGGAGGGTTGCATCAACTAATTTAAGGTTATTTCTATTTAATTAGTGAACATTTTATTCATTAACATGAATAGCACACTCTATCTGATGGTAAAATTGGTGTAATTGGTAAATAACGGAATTCCAAAAAATTAAAACGAAAAAAACGGAATTTGGGAAAAAATCAAACTGAATTTGGAAAAAAATAAAACTGATTTCATAGGGCCCTATTTAATGCTAAGTTGTGGGCTTGGTTTTTTCCTCTTTGATTCAAAGTGGGTGGGTTTACCTTGGTTCTGGGAAAATTTGTGCATTTTTTGGGGGGGTGGCTGTCAATCTGTATATGAAGGGGGTTTGTCAAATGTCAGTTTGCGGTGCTTTAATGTGAAGTTGCGTGTCCCAATGCTGGCCATTTGCCTGTGGTGGTGCTGCAGGAGCTGGAGCGGAACATGGAGTTGAGCAGTGGAAGCTTCCAGAGACAGATTGTCACTGAAAGGAAGAAGACGCATAAGGTCCAGGAGGAAGTCCAGGACCTCCAGGAGGAGCTGAAACGCGTCACCCAAAAACTTAAGGTGCCATGACTGCCCCCATGCTTCATCACTGTCTGTTCTGGTCTACCTACACTTCCTGTCAAAAATCTGTAAATAAATAAATATTACTGCAGGCGGTAATTAATGGGGTCCATGCAGATGTAAGGATATTATCAGTTTAGTAACAGTAAAGGCACAACTTGTATGAATTTGTTTTTTTTTTCTTTTCTTTTTTCTTCTGATCATGAGAGGTAATTATTCATTGCATTTCTCGCCCTGCAAGTTTCATGTTGATTGGTCATCGCTGAGCCTGTAAAATGACAACTTTTGCCCGATTGGCTTATGGTGTCTATATTTTCAAAGATTCTTCTTGCTCATTGGGGAACAACACTACTCAACATTTGATAGGGATATTGGATGTTATGACCATCTGGTCAGTGAATTATTACATTTTGGGGAAACAAACTTGTCTGTATGAATAATTTGTGCTTCCTTAAAAAATCTTGATTGTCACATGAATCAGAAATTACATTTTGCATTTGAGTGACATGTACATTGCTGTCCACTGATCTGCTAGAGGGTGTTTGCATTTACGACAATCGGAGCTAAGAGCCTGTTTTGTTGAAATTTTCTTTTTTTTTTCTTGATTTAATGTGAGAAAGGATGCAAAGTCACCTCCAATGATGCTGTTTGAGCAATGAAGATGTCGCAAGGGGGGATGGGAATACTGGAAGAAGGTGTTATGCAGGAATAGTTGGCACAAACTTTAAAGGTGACCTATTATGCTATTTTTCCAAGTTTAGATTTTGGTCTTTGACTCCCCTAGAGTACTCCTGATCGCACAAAGTAAAAAAAAGGGTACTTATTTCGCTCATACTGACATCCTCAAAAAACCCCATTTGTAGTCCATAGTAGTCTCTGCCTGAAACACCTCATTGGGGTGGCTCTTCCGCTATGGCCCCCACTCCCCGTGTGCCCACTTTCTTCTGACTGGCCAGCTCTGTGGAGGGCGGATCTAGGCGGGACGCGGCAGCAGAACGGAGTTTTCTGGGTCGGCTCCACAGAGTGAAACTGACGCGTCTCCCGAAGGAATCGACGGGCATATTCTGCAATCAAACGCAGTACATGTGTATAGATCTAATGAAATTAACTTGTTCTAATAAATGAAACGGCGAAAGTGGAGGATGCAGTGCGAATGTCTGGCAGGTCAAGCTCGAATTTGCTGTCTACCTACGGCTACTATGGTGAGTACACCGGTGTTTCTACTCTAGCTAGGATTGAGGGAAAGCTAGAATCCACCCCATATAGACACATTTGTAGAACGGGTCGACAAACCCAAGTGTAGACTGGAGACCGTAGAAATCCGGTGGGTCTGAGTTTAGAGGGAAACACGGACAGTGAGGAGCAGTTAAAAGTGGACCAACAGCTTATGGACTGCTTCGGTGTGTATAAGGACCTGCTGGTTCGTGTGCATAGCTGTGGTGTGTTGTTAGCGTGGAGTAACGAACAGCTTCTGCGCTGGTGTATGACGAAGGGGCAAAAGCTCCCGGCTAAACGGCCTTTTCGGAAATTGCCTGTGGTAATGGTTTACTTATTGCGTCGGAATGACCAGCGTTTGTTCGGAGAACATGGGCGCGATAAGCCGCTTTCACACCGGACGCGAAATGAATTTTTCGTGCGACAGATTACATTCAAAGTCAATGCATTGTCTTTGCATTTACTTTGAATTTAATCTCTCGCGCGAAAAATTAGTTTCGCGTCCGATGTGAAAGCTGCTTAACGCGCCCATTACGCGTGTATTCGCGTCTTTGCATTGACTTTGAATGTAGCTAATATGTCGCGTGTGAAAGCTGCTTAAGGCGCCCATAACGCGTATATTCGCGTCTTTGAATTGACTTTGAATGTAGCTAATCTGTTGCGCGAAAAATTTGTTTCGTGTCCGTTGTGAAAGCGGCTTGACATGCCTATAACTCGTGTATTCGAGTCTTTGCATTGACTTTGAATGTAATCTGTTAGTTTCACGTCCGGTTTGAAAGCTGCTTAACGCGCCCATAACACGTGTATTCAAGTCTTTGCATTGACTTTGAATGTAATCTGTCCCGCGAAAAATTTGTTTTGTGTCCCATGTGAAAGCGGCTTGACATGCCCATAACTCGTGTATTCGAGTCTTTGCGTTGACTTTGAATGTAATCTGTTAGTTTCGCGTCCGGTGTGAAAGCTGCTTAACGCGCCCATAACTCGTGTATTGAAGTCTTTGCATTGACTTTGAATGTAATCTGTCCCGTGAAAAATTTGGTTTGCATACGATGTGAAAGCAGCTTTATGGATAGTACGCGACAGCTAGAGAGAGCTTGGTTATGTTATGAACATAATACAGGTTTTGCGGACCGTAAGTTCTGTTGGCGTGGACAAGTTGCTTATGTGGAGCCAGCAAATCGGTCACTTCTACAGGAAAGAATTACCTATTTAATCTCCGCCTTTTTCGGCTTTTTATTACCCACAACAATTTCTAAAGGGGGATGAAATTATGTCACGGTAGTGCAGAGAAATCCTTTGTTATACTAGACACATTAGAGCTTCTGCGTTTCGCAATTGCTTTCATGGTAGGATCAGAGAGCTAACCCAGATATTTGTGATAGGGATCCGGCTGATCCTGGTCATGGATAAGTGAAGCGATCACAAGCAGCCGCTTCAACTGTAGAGGCTACAATCGGGCAACGTTATGATGAAACTGCCACATTGATGCTTACCGAAGTAACAAGCATACCGATCAGAATTACTGCATATAAGTTAACCAGGAGCATTTTAAATTAGCACGGCGGCACGCAAACTAACATGCAGTAGCTGGTAACTGAGCGGTCATAACCACAGAGGCAAACCCTTGCAATACAGGTTTTACAGACAGCAAGTTCCGTTACCATGGACAGTTGTACCAAGCATCCAAATTACAAACAAGTATTAAAAGTTAGCTTCAAATGAGGTTTATGTTCACACACCTTCTGTTGAATTTCCCCTGATACTACTCTTGCATATTTAGGACACAAACATTAGCAACAGTAACTTGGCTATGTTAGCCGCAGTGCTACAGCCACAATCAACTGGCTATCACGTCAGGTTGGCTTATGCAGTAAAAGCAACTTACAGCTTCTGTGTCTGTGAGTCACGGACAGTCGCGACCAATACAGGCTTTATCTTCAGATATTTTACAAAGCCTGCGTTTGAGGCCAGTTGTTAGTGCTAACTATCGTTAGCGGTCCTGCTAGCCACCCGTAACACGTTAGCTTCACTTACATTATTTGCTGTTATATCATTACTTACAGCTTGTGGCACCGAGCGCTTGATCGATGCAGCTGCTTCAGGTTTGAGAAGCAGCTGAAATGCTTATCCTGTGTCGAATTATCCTTTATTTATAAAGCTGTCTTTGGTGAAATGCTGAGCACAAGCAGCTAACATTCCCTTTGGCCGTGGCTGTTTGCTGCCAGCAAACAAAAAAAACTACCCACTGATTTCTGGTGGCATCGTCTTTTGGAAGAGAAATAAGTGTTTTTCTTTGCATCCAAAAGTAAACGGACAAGCAGCTTTGGGACAGATACTGACAAAACTGCACCTCAAATGATCTGCGGTTCTTCTTTTGTATTTCCAAAAGTGTCGACGCTACTAAGGCATAGTATGATCTGCCGTTGTTAGTGCCTGCTAGAATAGTTTCCGGTGTGGGCAGGTCCAGCGCAAGTGATTGGCTCTGGCTAGGTCTGTACTAATTGGACGGCACAACCTGACATCAGGTTTTGCCCAGATCTCACGAAGATCTCGGGAGGAGCTGTTCAGAGAGAAAATCACGTTCATGAAATCATGTTCTTGGATTACGGCAAAACCCCTGTATCTTATGTTTAGAAACTTTTCAGAGGTTGAGTATGGACAACTAACATTGTAACATTACTAATATGTATTAAAAGAAGGATCAGCATAATAGGTCCCCTTTAAATGTTTTGCAGAAAGCGGTATCTCACATGTGGAACCGCTATCAGAATACTGGAAGTGTAGCCTGATAGCATGGGCGAGGTCGGAAAACGGCAACTGGGGCCGTTGATGATCGGTTTTTGGTCATTCAGGCAAGGCGTTATTCAATGCAAACTGCAATGCAGCTAATTGCTTCTGGAGTGTATGTTTCTATCCAAACTGTGGGTTGTCATCTTCATGAGGCAGGATTGTGGCCACGTAGACCAGTTCTGCGGTTGCCTTTGATGCGAAGTCATGCAGAAGAACGTTTACAGTGGGCCACAAATCATGGTCAATTGAACCCTGGATGACTGGAGGCCAGTGCTCTTCACTGATGAGTCTCATTTCTGTTTGTACCATACCAATGCAGAGCAAGGACATGGAGATGTGTGGGTCATTCCATATGAAATCAACCAGAGGTCCCCGGGTCACCAACTCAGATTTGGCTCAGATTTATTTTGGGAGTACCTCTGTATTCATAATGAACACGTGCGAAATTTTAGGCTCCTTCTCCAAGGGGTTTCCGAGATATGGTCCCCCAAAAATCAGGGGCCATGCCCCAAGCTAATCACAAATGTTAATTTATAGGGATTTTGGAGGTCAATATCTTTGGAACAAATCATAGATATGGGCTGAAAATTGCTATCCATGGTAACTTGGGTGCAAGCTTTCAGAATCTCTTGTCAAAATTTATCTATCTCTTTTCATTTTCAAGATATTGGCCTCTCAAATATGAAAATTTTTATTGGTGGAAATCAAAAATTCAGTTTTCAAGGGCCCCCCATGAGGCCAGGATCCCTTACGGAGGCTAAATTGCACTAGATTCCTTCTATTTGAGGACAGGTCTTGTTCCACATAAATGTTCCACCAACTTGTTCCACATAAATGTATATATCTTCACTTTATTTGTTCAAAATTACAACTTGTTTTCTCATCTCCTTCACTATTTAATCATGTTATCAAATATAGGCGTTTTGGGGTAAAAACGCCCATTATTATCCCCTTTGTTCTGCAGTTAGAAGTTTCAAATAGACAGTGCCCACTGGCATTTTCACATTCTTGCTTCCTCCAGTGCCACTCATTGGTCAGCTGCAACCAGCTTTTGTAAAGTTTCAGCTTCTTGAACTATAGATGAAAAATCTTGAATTCTGTGATGATTGGATGTTGCACTCAGGATTTACACCCCATCATATTAATGGAGGCCACGTCCACAAATATCAGTGGCTTACTGCAGTCACATCTTTGAATGTACCAACTTAGATTATGGATAATTTTGAGATCTTGCTCTGTGTACCGTGTGAATTGATCGCGCCATCAAGGAGGAGTTTGACTTTAGACTCAGAATGGCAGAAAATCCCATATGGCAGATCATTTTGGTCTAAGAGGCTTCTTTTGTTCAACTGGAGCTGGGGCATTTGTTGAAAAAAGAATTTTGAATCCAGCCCAAACAGTTCAAAATGTATTGCCCAAAATGCATGTTAGCTCTCAATAGTCCCACCATCTGGCCAATCAAAATTTTAATGCATGTTGCCCTTTCATACATCATTAAAAATCATATAAATTTTCACAATGACCAGTGATAGCTACGTGAGTAGAAGGGCTGCTGAAATTTGATTTGTTAATTTCAGCCATCTTGTTTGAGCCATCTCCTTGTATTCCTACGTGTTGGGCCAAATAGTAAGTCTTGTGTGACCACTTTTTGAATGCAAGATTTACGCCTTTCATAGGCATCCGCAAACTGCAATCCAGCAAAGCAGTCTTTTTTGCTGTCATCCTGCACTGGAAATGTAGGGGTTTGGCTGTAACCCTGCCTTCGTTACTTTACAAACGTGAGCCATGAACAGGTGCAGATCTCCACTCAGTGATCAGCAAGTGTATGGAACAGCAAATATTGCCTCCAGTATGAGGGTTATTTACCCGCTCATGTTTCATAGTTTTCTCTGTTCAGCTGCCTATACAACCAATACAGCCTGGGTCACTCCATGTCAAATCATCAGATATACAAAACATTTGTCACCATGTAGTCATAGATTGCTTCCATATTTTCACATTAGATAAATATGTATTAGTAATGAACAAATCTGAAATTTCTGCTCATTTGGACCAAAAATGAATTTTTGGTGAATTATTTTCTAAGGGTACTGTCTGCCAGTTTTTTTGTCAATTGACAATTTTCTTGTATTTAACATGGCATAACTTTTTTATTATTACACCTATAGCTTTGAAACTTTGCATCTAATCTTATGTTATACTGCTTAATCAGAAAACGCAGTGCATTTTACTTTATCTTTCTTGATCGTGGAGCTATGAGGACACCAAAAGTGCCTTTTGTTCAGGCTCTTCCATGTTTAGGTCCCCAAAGCACCCCCAATATAAACCCTAGCATAGGCTCTCTGGCATTTTTTCCATTCATATGTGTCTGCTGAATATAAATCGGGCTGAATTCACCATGAATTCATCACCAACTGCAGTCAGTACCTTGCCAAATATGAAAAAAATGCTAAAATGCCACCTGTTCAAACCCCCGCACTCCAGGGGCACACCTTGGATCTTCTTCTATTTTTTTTACTGATTCCTCGTGATAGTAGAAAGACCACTCCAAAAATTGTTGATGTGTTTTGACCAATATGAATTTTGCAGGTGTCTGAACAGGGGTGGGGTAATCTTGAGAATCGCATGGCACTTTAAGCTTCTTACACATTTAACTATGCAACATTTTAAGTGTTTTCAATCATTAGGCAATCACATACTAAATTGTACTAATTCCTGTATTATAGCAGATATAACAAAACAAAAATTGTTGATGTAACTTGAACGACATACATTTCAGGACTGTCTAAATAGGGTCAGGCAATTTTTGAGAATCACACTTCTTTGCATCAATAAAATTTACTGACACCAATTCTCGTAAACTGACTGTCAAATTGAAACTTCGTATTCCATGCTATGTTAACAGTGTTATTGCTTCCTAAATACAGCAAAGAGCACAATAATGCTGTCTGTCCCAGTTTTGTCCAACTTGTACTGCCGGGCTGTGCGTCCAGTGACATCCACAGTTGGAACAGTTCGGAGAATGTTACTGAATGGCACCCAGCATTTTTCAGAGGAAGTCCATGTTAATACTTGTGTCCTCTTGTTTCACTTCATGAAAAACAATAGCAATAATCTGAAATTATTGATCAATAACTGGTTCAGGTTTCTCCTTGTCAACATGATCTACCAACCTGCATATACTGACCTTTCTGTGATTGTGTCATGCATTGATGAATTGAAAACTTAGAATTATTGCAATTCAGTAATCATTAACATTGTGTAAGTAGCTGAAAATGCCAAGCGATTCTTGAGCATACCCCACCCCTGTTCAGACACTTGCAAAATTTATATTGGTCAAAACACATCAACAATTTTTGGAGTGGTCTTTCTACTATAATAGAGGAATCAGTGAAAAAAAATAGAAGAAAATCCAAGGTGTGCCTCTGGAGATACGGGGGTTTGAACAGGTGGCATTTTAGCATTTTTTTCACATTTGGCAAGGTACTGACTGCAGTTGGTGATGAATTCATGGTGAATTCAGTCTGATTTATATTCAGCAGGCACAAATGAATGGAAAAAATGCCAGAGAGCTTATGCTAGGGTTTATATTGGGGGGGTGCTTTGGGGACCTAAACATGGAAGAGCCTGAACAAAAGGCACTTTTGGTGTCCTCATAGCTCCACAACAAAGAAAGATAAAGTAGAATGGACTGCATTTTCTGATTAAGCAGTATAACATTAGCTTAGATGCAAAGTTTCAAAGCTATAGGTCTAATAATAAAAAAGGTATGCCATGTTAAATACAAGAAAAATGTCAATTGACAAAAAAACTGACGGACAGTACCCTTAGAAAATAATTCACCAAAAATTCATTTTTGGTCCGAACGAGCTGAAATTTCGGATTTGTCAGTGATATATATTTATACAGCTTCATACAAAAAATTAGCAAAATTGAGAAGGTGGTGGTGAGACCCATTTGATGTTCTGACATGGAATGACCCGCCTGTCTTTGGAGGTGAAATATGTGCCAATAATTTTTGCCCAGGTCACTTACCGCCAAACGAGACTAGGCCCCCCCATTCAATGGAGACTTGATCAACATGGAGCGTGCAAAATTTCAAGTTGGTCAAATATTTGGTCTGGGAGTATTGACTTTTTGTTTGCTAATGTGCCACCTATGGGCAGATTTACATGAAAATTGGCAGAGGAGTCTTAATACCCTGCAGGTTTCTAAGGTGTCACAAAAATTTTTAATTTGTGGAAAATCAAATACAGAGCATTATTTTAGACAGAGTGGTTTTTGTTCATCTACAGACAGGGAATCTGGAGAAAACGGTCTAGGATTCTCACCCAAATGGGTTTAGAGTAATCGCTTAAAATGTGTTGTGCCTCTCCGTAGCACCACCATCTGGCCAGTCGGGTAGTGGGAGAACATATGAAACTACAGTGCCGTGAAAAAGTATTTGCCCCCTTCCTGATTTCTTTTTTTTTTTTTTTTTTTTTGCATATTTGTCGCACTTAAATGTTTCAGATCATCAAACAAATTTTAATATTAGACAAAGACAACCCGAGTAAATACTAAATGCAGTTTTTAAATGATGATTTCATTTATTAAGGGAAAAAAGCTATCCAAACCTACCTGGCCCTATGTGAAATAGTAATTGCCCCCTACATCCTAATAACAGGTTGTGCCACCCTCGGCGACAAGAACTGCAATCAAACGTTTGCGATAACTGGCAATGAGTCTTTCACATTGCCATAGAAGAATTTTAGCCCACTCCTCTTTGCATAATTTTTTAAATTCAACAATATTGGAGGGTTTTTGAGCATGAATGGCCTGTATAAGGTCATGCCACAGCATCTCAAGCAGATTTTAGTCCAGACTTTGACTAGGCCTCTCCAAAATCTTCATTTTGTTTTTATTAAGCCATTCAGAGGTGGACCTATTGGTGTGTTTCGGATCATTGTCCTGCTGCATAACCCAAGTGCGCTTGAGCTTGAGGTCACAAACTGATGGTTGGACATTATCCTTCAGAATTTTTGGGTAGAGAGCAGAATTCATAGTTCCATCAATTACGACAAGTCATCCAGGTCCTGAAACGGCAAAGAAGCCCCAAACCATCACACTACCACCACCATGTTTGACTTTTGGTATGATGTTCTTTTTATGAAATGCTGTGTTAGTTTTATGCCTAATTTAACGGGACGCACACCTTCCAGAAAGTTCAGCTTTTGTCTCCTCAGTCCACAGAATATTTTCCCAAAAGTCTTGGGGATCATCAAGATGTTTTTTGGCAAATGTGAGATGAGCCTTTGTGTTCTTTTTGATCAGCAGTGGTTTTCGCTTTGGAACTCTCCCATGGATGCCATTTTTGCCCCTGTCTCTTCCTTATTGTTGAATCATGAACACTGACTTTAACTGAGGCAAGTGAGACCTGCAGTTCTTTAGATGTTGTTCCAGGTTCTTTTGTGACCTCCTGGATGAGTCGTCGATGCGCTCTTGGAGTAATTTTGGAAGCCACTTTTGGCCAGCCACTTGTGGGAAGGTTCACCACTGTTCCAAGTTTTCTCCATTTATGGGTAATGGCTCTCATTGTGATTCGCTGGAGTCCCAAAGCCTTAGAAATGGCTTTGCAACCCTTTCCAGACTGATGGATGTCAATTTCTTTGTTTCTCATGTGTTCTTGAATTTCTTTAGTTCGCGGCATGGCAGGCCTGGGTGTGGCTAGCGAAATTGGACTCAAAATGTGGTTAATCACAGTTAATTCATGATATAAGAAGGGGCGGAAATTACTTTTTCACATAGGGCCAGGTAGATTTGGATAGCTTTTTCCCATTAATAAATGAAATCATCATTTAAAAACTGCATTTTGTATTTACTCAGTATATCTTTGTCCCATATTAAAATTTGTTTGATGATCTGAAACATTTAAGTGTGAAAAATATGCAAAAAAGACAGAAATTAGGAAGGGGGCAAATACTTTTTCACGGCACTGTATTTGGCAAACTTTTTACCTCTGGCCTCTTTAGTTACAAATATATACTTAGTGCCATTAAAAATGCACAGATGAGGTATGTACTATATTTGTTGCACATTAAAGAATCAAGCCTGTTTTTATTTTTTTTTCTAGGGAGGTATGAGTGAAATAAAGAAAAGTGCATGGTATTGTAATCCTGATGCGCGCCACTTGCACCGAGCATTTTCGTTTCAATAAACATTGAGTTGTTTGTGACGTTTACAGTGACACTTGACTTGATCTTCTGGGTAAAATCAATAGTCTATATGAACCCACAAAAAAACTGTACGGCTTAAAGAAGATGGCAAGGCTTACCACACAGGGGAAAGAAAGAGCCGCTGGCATGTTACGGGCAGGTCTCAGCCGTGGAGAGGTAGCACGCCATCTGCATTGTCACCGGTCAACAATCAGTCGGCCATGTGTCCGAGAACGGTAGACAGCCACTGTTGCTGACCAACCCCGCCCAGGGCAGCCACGAGTAAGATACTTGAACGAGCGCTATTAATGGCGCCGAGTCTTTATTATGGAATCCTCATCGCCACAGCGTCCACCGCAGATCCTTTGTATTAAAAGGTCAATGAAAAGCACAGCACAACTGCCACATGTTTGGTAAGTTAGACAACTGCTTCACTGCAATCGCATTATAGCCATATGACTGCTCATCTAAAAAAAAAAAAATGATAATGATAATGTGAGTATGCTCAGCAAATATGATGACAGATGCTGGTTAGTTTGATGGATTTAAGAATTAGATCTTTTGTTGCCAAATAAAGGGTGCCTATTTATTTTTAGGTTGCCAGCCGTAGGCCAGTAACCTATTGTCGTCACTTTGCGTCCGGCGGCATCGTCGGCATCGTCCGTTTAAAGCCGTATCTCAAAAACAGTCTGATGAATTTTTTTTTAATTTGGGGATGTGATCAAATCGGTCATCGAGTTAATGCCCGAGCAAAAATTTTTTTGATTGAATCGTTCGTTTAGACTTGGCGGCCATTTTTATGTTGAAAATGCCCATTTTTGGCATTTAGGTGCAATTTTCTCAAAAACTGTCTGATGAATTTTCTTTTAATGGCAGCAATGGAATCAGTATCATGACCTGCTTCAATGGTGTAAACGGCGTTTTGATTGAATCGCTCCTTCATAGCCCCACCTAGGCAGCGTGTCTGGACTTCATCATTTTTCGGGGTGTTTTGTGCTTTAACTCTCTTAATATGGCATTTAGAGCTTAGGTATGTATGAGGCACCTACAGGGAGTCAGGTATGCCGAACATTGTGAGTCAGTCACATTTGACCTTGGGCCTCAAGGTCAAGGTCAAATGGCAAAAATGTGCTCTTAATATAGCATTTAGAGCTGAGGTATGTATGAGGCACCTCTAGGGAATCAGGTATGCCAAACATTCTCTGCAAGTTGAATATGACATTGGGCGCCAAGATCAAATGGCAAAAATTGCTATAACTTGCTGAATATGGCAATTAGAGCTCAGGTATGTTTGGGGCATCTATAGGAAACCATGAATGCTGAACATTCTTAGGCAGTCAGTCAAATTGGATGTTGGGCCTCAAGGTCAAGGTTATATGACAAAAATGGCCCATATTTGTTTAATATTGTTTGTAGAGCTTAGGTGTGTATGGGACACTAATAGCAAATCATGTACGCTGGTTGTTTTCAACATATTGGATTTGACCTTGGGCAACAAGGTCCAGGTAATGACAAAACGGCCTAAAAGTCCTTTTATGTTGGCTTTAGATCTTCGGTATGTATTGGATACTAATGACAAATCATGTATGCTGATCAAACACACCATATTGGATTTGACTTTGGTCTTCAAGGTCAAGGTCATGTGTCAAAATCAATCTATTTATTTCCTCGTTCAATAATGGCTTTAGAAATTCGTATGTATTAGGCACTAACCTATATACAATTAAAATTTTTATGGGCATTGTAACCACATGGTCGACCTTTTTTCACGATCAATTGCGGCAATAAAAACTGGTCAGAACCCGTTTTTGGATGTTTGTTCCTATTAGCATCATGGAATAGAAAGAATAATACTAATTAGACCCACTCGGTGGCAGTGTTGTGTAAAAAAAATCATTGAAAGCAGAGCAAGAACCAGAAGTGAATTGAGAACAGGGCGCACTTCACAAATTGACAGCAGACGACAGTGAAAGTTCAGGTTAGAAAAAAATCTAATCGGATTTCATGATCTAGACTTCTTAAAGTGTATATTTTTGCTAAATGGCAGAAATGTTGCTGTCTGTCACTCATGAAAAAGTGTGACTCCTCAGTCGAGTTGCCCGATAATGGTAACTAAAACTCCTTTCTCACTGAGCTGCGTTGGCCCGTGGAAGTGTGCGGATGAAACAGTTCTCTTCTTTCGCAGAGAAGAATTGATTCGAAGAACCGTGAATTGATTCGCAGTGGTACGGGACCATTCGCCATCACCCTGAAATTAGCGAAAAAAAATTAAACAGGTTTAATTTTTTCGCGGATGTCCGAGCTGGAGCTTTTTAACGCCAGTATCGTGTAGACAATGTGTTGCTTTCGCAAGAATTCGTGTTGGCTTGCTGTTGAATCCGTGGACTGAGCTAGTTACTTTTCTCCTGTTGGAGCTGTAACTGCCGGCAACCTTCAGGGCCCTTGGCACTCTAGTTTTAACATGTATTGTAAGAAAAATGTGGGTATGTCTAAACTTTTGACTGGTACTGTTTAATATAGAAGTGTATTTTTAATCTAGACAGTTAATTATCTGTGTATACCTATCCAATACCAGGAGTTTGTTTTTTTTGGTTTTTGGTTTTTAGCTTACCGGCCCCATGGGCCGATGAGCTATTGTCGTGGTGTGGCGTCCGTCGTACGGAACATTTTTTATCTTTTTTTTGGCCTGACGAATTTTCGTGTAAATTTGCAATAACATACTACTAGACCATATAACATACTCCAGAGTATAACATACTCCAGACGTTTTTCTCGGATTTTTGATTGAATCATTTTTGCCCGATTTATGGGCCCTTGAAATGTTGGCTCCAATGTTAAAGATAGGACTGAGAAATTTTTTTTAATTATTTCTCAAAAACTGCGTGATAAATTTTTTTCTAAATCAGGCAATCAACTTACCTTGGTACCGTCAACGTACGTGTGAGCGCCATTTTGATTGAATCGATGGAAGTGGGTCTATTGGGGGCACTGTACTTTATGAATATGCAAGATGGCCTATGGAGGCCAAGTGGTTGCGGATAGAGATTAGGTTTGTATTATCAACATATAGGAAGTCATATATGACCTATTTTTTTGGCAATATTAAAGTTGACCTCAGATGACTTTGAAAGGTTAAACTCGAGGTCAGGGAATATATTAACATTGTTAAAAGATATGACTTGAAATTTCAAAAAATTATTTCTCAGAAACTGTCAGATAACTTTTTTTCTACATCTGGCAATCAACTCACCTTGATACACTTTATGTACAGTGCGAGTGCCATTTTGATTGAATCGACGGAAGTGGATCTAGTGGGGGCGCTGTACTTTAACATTGGGTTTTATGGAGAATGGGCCAAATCGCCTGTGGAAGGTAAATGGTTGCAGATAGAGAGTAAGTTTGTATGACTGACATATAGGAAGTAATATATGACCTATATTTTGGCTGTGTTAAAGTTGACCTCAGATGACCTTGAAAGGTCAAACTTGAGGTCAAGCAAAATGTTACAATTTTCAAAGGTTTCTAGGCTTGAAAATACTGAAGATTGGGAACATATGTGCATTGAACACTTATAGGAAGTCATGTATGAACTTTCATTTGGTGGCCTTGAACTTGACCTTCGGCGGCCTTCGAAGGTCAAACTTCACATAGTGAAATTTCAATGACTTTCTATCACCAAAACTATTACAGATAGAGCTTAGGTTTGTATTGCGGGCATCAAGGAAGTCATGTATGAAGTTTCATTGGGTGACACTGAACTTGACCTTCAGTGACCTTGAACGGCCAAACTATACAGTGAAATTACAATGACTTATATCAGCAAAATCGTTACAGATTGAGTGTAGGTTTGTATTGGAGATGTATTGGAAGTCATGTATGAACTTTCATTTGGTGACCTTCATATTGACCTTCGAAGGTCTAACTTGACCTAGAGAAAATTCAATGTCTTCTGTCACTGAAAAGGTCACAGATGGAGCCTAGGTTTGTGTTACTGACAGAGGAAGTCACATATGAACTTTCATTTGGTGACATTCAGCTTGACTGTTGATGACATTTGAAGGTCAAACTTGACATAATGCAATTACAATGACTTGTCTCGGCAAAACGGTCACAGATGGAGTCAAGGTTTGTATTGGAGGCATATAGGAAGTCATATATGAACTTTCATTTGATGACCTTCGTATTGACCTTCAAAGGTCAAATGTGACCTAGTGAAAATTCAATGACTTGTATCACTAAAACGGTCACAGATGGAGCCTAGGTTTGTGTTACTGACATCTAGGAAGTCACATATGAACTTTCATTTGGTGACATTCAACTTGATTGTCAGTGACCTTTGAGGGTCAAACTCCACAGTGAAATTACAATGACTTGTATCACCAAAATGGTTACAGATTGAGCCAAGGTTTGTATAGAGACATTTAGAAAGTCATATATGAAGTCCATTTGCTGACTTGACATTCTGTGACCTTAAAAGTTCACAATTGACATATTGAATACATATTGACATATTATAATGGCTTGTATCACCAAAACTGCTTCAGAGCTTAGGATTGTATTACAGAAGGTCTTATAAATGTATGTGAACTTTTATTTAGTGACCTTGACATTGATTTTCATTGATTCAAATGTCAAACTACATATGAAATTTTCATAACTTGTATCATCGCTGTAAGACTGCTTGCCGGTAAGCTACAGGACCCTTGGTCCTATTTTTAATTTTGGCATGCCAAAAATGGCTGCATTGATAAAAATGTTAAGGAAAAAAATGAAGAAATTAAGGGTTTAAAGGGATTTCTATTTCCAGTCTTTTGAATAAATTCCATGCTAAATGCTCAAGAGGTTTTAATTTAGCTTTAATCGTCCACTGGGTCCCCATTATTAGAGGTTGGACTTGAATGGACCCAAAATTATATATACAATCGAAAGTATCATGGGGAGACCTGTTATAACGCAAATATCTGAGGTTTGGCCTTGTTCATGCTGCATGCACTTTGTCTGCTTTGAAGGCTTTTCAAAGTTTTATAAAGTCCATGAGTGACTAATAAAAAATGACGACTACGATAAAGTGAAGAATATTTTTTTGACTTTATTTCTCGAGGGAGAAAGTGAAGAATATTTTTCAGAACCCAGGGGGAACCCTGCCAGCAATAACCTCACCTTTCACTGCTTAATGACCTACACCTCTCGCAGTTTACTTCTCCTGATTAGCAACAGTTGCTCAGACTAGTTGGTAGAACCGATGAGTCTAATTTATTTCTGAAAGCCTAGTTATATTTTGCACTACGAAATTATACGCCGTTTTCTTCCGCACATCAATAACTACAGAAAATATCAATATGTCTTTATAATTTCTGCGCTCTTGCGGCACAGATTTGCGTAAATTAATTTGTGAGGCTCATTAAGCAATAAGCCATGAGAATCCATTCTATAGTCTGGATGTAGTGACAGCTAAAGGGCATTGTTAGGTAAGATGCACAGCTGAGTGATGGCG
The DNA here is from genome assembly GCA_029692085.1 of Gymnothorax javanicus. Classification (NCBI taxonomy): domain Eukaryota; kingdom Metazoa; phylum Chordata; class Actinopteri; order Anguilliformes; family Muraenidae; genus Gymnothorax; species Gymnothorax javanicus. Next base: position 91,582,327 of record CM056198.1, read on the forward strand.
AAAATAATTGCTGCGAAGTCAGCGAAAATTTCGGATTTTTTTGCAGATCATCATCCTTGCAGAGTCACATCAATTATATCAACACAGGCAATAGGCAATCGCTTTGTCATTAGCATTATTACGTGTCATGAATTGGTGGTGGTTGTTCAGTTAATAAATTGTTTGATTGTTAATCAGGCAAACTTGATCGCAAACAGTTTAAGAGCAATTATGCTGGAAAGGTTGATGTTACTGAAGGCCTTCCTGACATCTGACGGCACGCCACTGGATGAAACAAGTCAGCAAGACTTACCATTTATGCCATTGAAGATCAGGCCTTTCAGGGGCAACGTACTCAGGATTATCCACAGCTTCTGACTCATACATATATGGTCCAACATACATCACTGCATTGCCGTCTTCCTCATCTGTCTCCTCAAAGACTTGAGGCTCATCAGAAACTTCAGAAACCTCGGAAACGAAGGTTTTTGACTCGCTCTCCGAAAAATCTTCTGCTTGTTCCGCTATTGTTTTCGCTGTGTTGTTCTTGTTTTGACGTCAGACTTCCGGGTTCGCCGTCTTTCGCGGGAAAATTTGAATTGACTAAGAAAATTGGCATTTTAGCCCCAAAACACATTACTGACCACCTCGTTTTAAATCTTTTTTTTTACCTGATACCTTTTATTTATCATCTTTTACACTTGAAAACCATTTATTCAACATTTTGCTACGATACTTCACACAACCTCTTTAAAATTTCATTCAGATTGCACTGTAGGGGGGTGCTACAAATACAAAAAAATGTGTGTAGCACAACACAAATCAGACTAGAAATCAAACAATTATCTTCTAATCATTACAAAACTCTTAGGATATGTTTCATGTCACTTTTGAAGTGCGTGTGTAAAATTATTTTGAAATCGCTCAATAGGGGGAGACACCAGCTCCAAACATGTTCATGGGCCTGGCTCAGATTTGGCTGCAAATCAATGACATTTTGTCCATACACCACCAATGTTTGTGGATAATTTTCAATGAGGTTTTTAAACTTGTCCCAAAAATACTTTTTGAATTCAGAGTGAGTCAGAGTCTGAAGATTTATCGTTCCTTCCGCATACACAGTACGCAGTAAAACACAATACTGTTTCCCCAGGACTCGATACATAGACGCATGTAACCTACCATACTACTTTACTAACAGGCTAACAAGCTACAACTAACTAACCAGTACTAACAAGGCCTACAGATCAGTGGACAAATGGGGAGAACAATATGGGATTATAGAGAGAGGAAAAAAGTGTACTGTACAAAGGGAAAAAAATATACTATCCTATACTACCTTATATATTATGTATCTGTCCATATGATGTAACAGTCTTTCCTGAAGTGCAATAAAACTCAAACAAAACAAACATAACAGTAGTTGACGGAAATTGATAGGAGGCGACAGCGTTGCCAGATTTGCGTTTAGTTGGTCAGAGAATTGGCTGTAAATGAATGAGCGTCTGTCCTATCATAATAAAAGCTGTTGGATATTGTTAATACAGTTGTCAGAAACCACTAAAGGTCTTTCGCTTTTATCTTTGAAGTCTTCATTGGCTTGAACCCCAGAATGGCCGCTTGCAGTTATATTTTATTTTGCTATTCTCTAAGCCACATTTTCACCATTGTATTGGTCTTTGTTCACACTATTTATTGCTTTATCTTGTTACTTCATGGGAATATGAATTTGAATATTTTTATTAACTTCCTAGTATAAAACTATTGTCCAATATGTCAAACTAGGTTTGCATGAGGTTTTTAATGGGAATGTTTGATAAATGTTATACCTGTCTGACATGTATTGGAAATAGTTAATTTGCACCGTTTTTTAATGAATATGCAATATAGAATTAATTTTGCGCATATAATTAGAATTCTTTGGGACTTGATGCTTCCTGTGAGCAATCTCCAGGCACAGGTATCTGCCATTTTCTGGTATCACACTATCGGGTTAAGGTCAGGAGATTCTATGATAACCAGAAAGATGTAGCCCTCACTGCCCCACTGTGGGTTGACTCATGACAATAGTCTTATTCACCACGTCTTGAAACACTGCAAGTAGGCCTACTTTACTATCATCTCTCTATTAATAGCAGACATTTTTGCAGGTAGCTGACATGTTGCTGCATTAGAGTCCAACTAAACCAGACTCACACCTCACACTATCATTTGTCGAAAAGATTGAAATGAGGGTGCTGATTCATTGCTTGCTTGTTTATTTTTGATTTTCCTGTTTTAGGAAAAGGAGAGAGAACTCAATACCAGAAACATCTACGCTAACCGAATTGTGAAGGAAACGCATAAGAAAGACATGGACTGTGGCACGAAGAGGATGGGTAAGGTCCTAACTCCAGCTGTTGCCAGATTTTTCAGCACCTGGAATGCAAAGCCCTTGCTGCTGGAAAGATACTATGGGCAAGGATATTGAGCAGTTTGCACACCAGGCTTAGCTGAGGAGTTTAATTCATGCAACTCCTGAAAAACAGGGATAGGAGTGAACTCGTCAATATTCTAATCTAGACTGTGTTCCAGCTCAGCTTGCTTGTGAATATTCAATAACTGATCCGGGGGTGCCATCTAGTGATAGAGTAGTGCAACTGCTTCCATAAAAAGAGCTGCTCTATGTCTGCAGGCGTCTACTTCTGCAGGAAGGTGTTAAAGAAATTTCTTAATGAAATTATTTTAAGATGGCCCTGGTTTTAAGCGCTTAAAAACAGTGGTGAGTGGTGGACGGAAAACCGAGGGGACTGAAAACATCCCTTGAAACGGATGGGATTAGTGACCCGATTTCAATCATTGTTCTTGGTCATCATGTTAGTTTCCCTTATAATGAAATATTTAGGCGAGTGAATAATAAATTCTATAAAATGTTTAATTCACATGCCTTATTAGGCAACTCTTTACGAAAAAACCACTGTGGATTTTCTGCGTTAAATTTTGTCACATCCTAAGCAAGTTGTCAAACCTGTGCGTAATGATTGTTCAATTGAAAAAGATTGAAATGCGCTCTTTTTTGCGTTCAACTGATGCGCTTGATTTCGTTTTAACGAAGACAATTAGCTACACCTGAGAGGGGAGAGTTACAGTGTCTTTTACTAGGGAAATTGACTGAAAACCGATCAAGACTAATAAGCAGTTTGAAGACATATTTATCGCCTTCCTTGTTCTCTGTCCACCGCCCGCCACTGCTTAAAAATATAGGCTACGTGAAGTGGAGAACATTTTGTGAAGCCAAATTGCCTAATTGAGCGAATCAACTGTTCGACTGCAAATTGAGCAAAGTAATTGGGAAGGGGGTGACAGCAATTGTCGGGTAGTGGATGATGACTTTGCAGACCTTAACTTTTGTTGTTCAGCACGCAATTTGCCTGAATGTGTTTGCCAAGTCTTCGCTGAATTTATCTATTCCGTGCAATGTGACAATCATTTCTCTCACTTCACATTTGAAATGCTTCACAAAATGTTTTCCACTTCGCGTATGTTTTGAAACGCTCAGTGGCGACTGGTCATTAGGTGTCACCAGAAAGAACCTCAGGCAAATTACATTATTACTCAAACATTATCTTATTATCTGCTAAAATGTATTGTCGATGAATTTAGCATTTTCCTAAATTGCATAGAATTTGTGTTTGGTTTTAAGTTCAGGTTTACTGGTCTCTGTTTTGCTGCCTCAGACCGATCTCCTGATCCATGTCCACATGAATGGGGCAAGCCCCCCACACGCAATGCAATGTTTACGATACGTATGAAAATATAAGTACGCACGCTCAGAGCGTTGGCTGTATTAGTAGAGGTAGCACGAATTTGTTGACAAGTGGGGCTGACAGCCCCAAGCCCCACTCAGTGAGTGTATATAGAACCGAGAGGCTGCCGCCGCTTCCCTCTGCGAGCGCAGTTGAAGAAACAAATATGGCGTCGAGTGCACAGCACTTCTCAATTTCCCGTAGACTATAATGGAGAAATTCCTGCTATTTTCCGCCGAACTAAGGGGTCTTCCGAAAAGATTTCAACAGTGATCGAAAATCATATAAGAATAAATATTAATGCGCAATTTTACATGACACTGTTCGAGATGTCGAAAATATAAAAACCTCTTAATGGGAAGCACAGCACTAACTAGCCACTTGTCTAGCTGGCGTGTTAGGTAATCGAGTCGCTGTAGACGGCTGTGATGGCAAACTTTATCTGTAAATTTAGCTAGCTAGATAAACTTAGTTTAGCACAATAAACTCACGTTGCTTTCAAAGGGTGATGGCCAGCTAGCTCTCATGCCCATGTAATGTTAGCCAAGTTGCATATCTACATATAGCACTAGCCACAGCGAATGACCTGGCAGAAACGTTCGTGTAACGTTAGTGGAGTTCATTCCGGATGAATTGTACAAATAAAGGCATCCTTATCAGGCATCTGCCTATCTAGGGACTATTTAGTGAGCAAGCTGTGAGGTTTTTTCTTTTCTTTTCTTTTCTTTTTTTTTTAACGATAACGCAATCCTAGGTGAGGCAGTCGACCAAACTGGCTAGCTTTCAATGATTGCCAGCGAAGATAGCGTTTCTGCATACTGCTCGACTGCCTGTTCCGTTCTACATGTTCTTGTAGGCTATTCACCAATACTATGCGAGTGACCAATCAGAGTCAGATGTGAGTCATGCTGACCTACCAATGAATTAAACGTTGACTAAAACAACCTCTTATAACTTCGTTCTCGTCAAGCGTCAAGCAAAATTGCGCCTCGATTCATTTTTATTATGTAATCCAGTCCTATACAGGAATGATTTGCGATTGAATACCTCTTAGATCATAATAGCAGGAGTTTTTCCATTATAGTCAATGGGAAATTCAGAAATTCACTTATCCAGACCTGAAATACATTCTTGCCCCACCAAGTGTTTACACTTAACCCATTTAAAATATATATATATATATATATATATATATATATAGAACACTAGATTGCGCATAGGGTTCGCTCAAGTAAAGCATCTGGATGTACACCCGGAAGTAAAGTTAGCACGTAAACTCCCTTTCATTTTCGCCTACTTCAAAATTCATTTTTAAAAACACTTGCGTGCGAGTCGGCGTTATTTTGGTATCGCTGTGCTGAGCAACATTTTGTCTCCCTAAATATGTGCTTTTTGGAGGATGGAGAGCGGCACACTTACTAAAGGGAAGATCGAAATGTTACTCGGTGTCAACGTTAAAGTGCGTGCAGAAAAGTTAACTAATAACTTGACCGAGGCTTTTAATGACCCTCTGGTAAGATAATTGTTAGAAGAAACGTAAATAAATGTTTGTTTACATTTTCAAATTGCTGTCTGATTTCTCCACTTCATTGTACCCTGATTGAGCATATTTGCCATTTACAGAATCGTTTATATTAATTCGTATGGTTAATGCCGACGTCGAACGGAAGCGCTAGTTAACTCTAGCAGTGGAGGCCGACTATCGTAAATGTTTAGCAAACGTTAAAAACAAGGTAAACGTTAACTAGCTAGCTTGCTAGTTCGTATTTTTTATGTTTATGTTAATGTAGTATGTTACTTAAAATAATGCGACCAGCACGCCTCAGTTTTAACAGCCAAGCCTTTCTCTCCTCATCTTTTGGAAATCTGTATGTACAAACAAAGCAACTCATCCACTGTTTTTAAATATTTTGCAGGTAAGAAATATTGCCGTTTCATCTCAATTACAAGTAGCTAGCTTGTTAGCCACCCTTTTAATTTTGTTTACCGTCAAGTCAACGTAGTCTCGCAACGGTAAGGTGACCAATCAAGGTAGATGGTGACCGTTAACGATAGGTAGCGTTTGATTTTAGTCAGCGGTCTTTTTAAGTCTGTGAGATGGCTAATTAGCTTGTTAGCACGAAAACGCGATTTTTTCAATTAAAGTATTAAATTCGCGTCTCTACATTAACTTACGCATGAAACGATTTATTACAGCCCTTCGAATGAATATTGCTGCAAAACGCATTAGCACATCTGGGCATTTCAGCGATTATATTAACTTATTTGAAATTTGCCTTGTAGGAAACCATTCATTTTTATGAAGAAGTTGGGTGTATCAGTATGGCGGCTGGGTGCTTCACTTTGTGTAATGTAAATATGATGTCATCAGCAATCTAGTGTTCTAAATATATATATCTATGATTTAAACCGGGACAGCCTGTTGCGCATTTTAAGAACGTGTCGTTGCCGACACAGATATGCGCGTAATTTTGAAAGTACCGTAATTATTGTACGTTTTGCGCAAGAGAAAAAAATTCCAACTGTTCCTGAAAGCTGAGAAGGTGTGCTTCAGCCCAAATACAGGTTACTATGGTAAACATGGCAGCATGATTCTCTGCTGGGATTTTGCATTAGGCCTTAAAGGGTTAAAAACGCCACTGGAAACGCTTAAAAACCAGGACCATCTTAAAATGATTTTATTTTTAAGAAATCTTTTTAATGATATGTAAAAATGATACGAGAGGTGGAATTCAGAGGTCTGCTGTTAATTCAGATTATTAACATTCTTTCAATCTAACACGGTAGCCAGGTTATGTCTGTTTGCTTTTCATTATCTCTTCTTAATCATTATCGGCCACATTTTGATTTTGATTGGTCAGTTGGCTGAATAAATGGCTTGATTGCAAGTTAGGCAAAGCACATGGGAGTTGATTTAAGGTAAGCTAATTATGCCAAGGCGATGGAGGCTGTCTAACCTCGCTGGTAATTAGACTTCAAATCAGTTTTCCTCCCGGAAGCATTTCAAATGACCTCATTTGGAATGTGTCATAGAAAAGGCAATAAGCAAGCTTGTCTGCCTGCCTCATAGTGGCAGTTACTTTTATTGCGCTTAAAATAATCGCGATTAAATTATTTGAGCAGCCCTACTTCTAAAGTATCCGACTGTGGTGGCTGTTGTGTCTGGTGTTAAAAACCATGTGTTCCTCTAAACAGTTGTCCAAGGATGTCAAAATCAAGATAATTCACTTCCACCAACAAGGAGAGGGCTACAAAAAACTCTCGCAACATTTCAAACTACCCATTTCTACTGTCAGAAACATTAATAATAATCACAATCACAATAATAAACTTTAAAGGACCAGTATGTGAGATCTAAAGCCATCAAGTGGTGAGATTATAGATTGCAACCAAATGATCATTCCCTTTCTCAGAGAACCTACGGTGGCTGCAAAACTTGCAAAAAACGCGAAAGGCGCGCTCTCGTGTCAGTGCTTTATTTAATTACTTTTTTTCCGTTCTGGGCTACCGTAGAAACATGGCGGTGCAAAATGGCAAGCTCCGTGGAAGAGGACCCGCTCTCTCTTGATATAAAGGGCTCATTCTGGATAAAAGAAAACACTATGATTCTTATTTTCAGGAAATAATTCACTGATGAAAATGTACTTTTGAATATTATATTCCATTCCTGCCAGTTATTCAGCCAGATTGTCCATCTAAATCTTACACACTGGTCCTTTAAAGAGCACCTTTCATGACATATAATGCAGCTCAAAGTGCTTTAAAATAAAAAATTAGTAATAAAATAAAATAAAAATAAAATTAAAGGAAAAAATAAAACAAACAGTAAATAAAAAGTAAAAGCACAATATAGGATTCAAAGAAATGTCAGATATTTAAATTAATTAAAAGCAAGGCCATTAAAAATGAGTTTTTAGCAGCTTCTCAAAATTATCAACAGAGGTTGCTTGTCTAATATGTGGTGGGAGTTCATTCCAAATCCTTGGTGCGTAGCTACAAAAAGCTGCATCACCGTACCTCTTGCAGTGTGTTTAAGGCACATTAAGTCTACCAGAGTTAACAGACCTAAGGGAGCAGTTTGGAACATACTTCGACAAGCATTCTGATAGATAAGAAGGTGCTAGGCCATTTAAGGTTTTAAAAACAAGTAAAAGAATTTTAAAATCTATCCTCAGCGCTACTGGTAGCCAGTGCAAAGATGGTAAAACTGGTGTAATATGTTCTGCTTTCCTGGTTTTGGTAAGGATTCTTGCTGCTGACTTTTAAACAAGTTGCAGTCGATTAATGTTTTTCTTTGGTAAACCAGAGTAAAGAGCATTACAATAAATCTAGGCGTGAAAATACAAAAGCATTAGTCAGTTTCTTAGCATCTTCCAAGGAGAGGTAGGGTCTGACTCTTGCAATGTTTCTCAGGTGGTAAAAATCTTTGTAATGCTGTTGATATGAATTTTAAAATTCAATTCAGAGTCGATGATAACACCCAGGTTTTTTTTTTTTTTTTTTAGGAATTGGAATGCACCCTTAGTTTCAGGTGCTTGTTTTAGCACCATGTGACAAAGCTGTCTATTAGTCCTCTGTAATCCTGTGCAAAAATAGTCTCTAAGTGGAGATGGCGTGTTCCACAGTGGAAATTATTCTCTGGAATCGTACACGTTAGTAAAAACTTCGATTTTGCCTAAAACTGCACTTATTACCTTTTATGAAATTCTGTAAAAGTGTTAATTATATGTATGAGTTTTGACATCCTTTGATGAAGACTGCAACTTGACTGATTGGTGGAGGTACCCAACCGCGAGGCAGTAATCCAACTTTTTTATTTTCAATCTGCATGTAAGGCCAGAGGAGTGGTATCGTCACTGTTCCTAATGCTGATGTTTGACAGTAACTCTCATGCAATGAAGCTGCCAGAGGCTATAGTAATTGTCCATTTGCACAGTTGTGCCCCTAGGCTTCCTTCTTCACTTTCTGCCCTGCAGTGGCCCAGTATATAATATTTGTATCTCCCCGACGATGATAGTCGGGAGATTCTATGGTTTAGTTCTGGGGCTGCCACCGCCGCAGAGATTTTATGTTCTGGGCTGTGGAAGCCACAATCATTAAAGGAATGTTTTAAAAATTTTACACAGGCAAAAATATATATATGACAATGCTCAAGACCGATTTTCGTCAATTTCGGACGTCCAATATGGCTGCCGGCGGCCATTTTGTCCAAAATTTTTTATGTTCCGAGCTCTGGAAGCCACAATTATTACAGGAATGTTTTCAAATTTTACACAGGTGAAGATGTATATATAACAATGCTCAAGACGATTTTTTTCGTCAATTTCGGACGTCAGTATGGCTGCGGCCATTTTGTCGAAATTTTTTATGTTTCAGGCTCTGGAAGCCACAATTATTACAGGAATGTTTTCACATTTTGCACAGGCGAAGATATATATATATGACAATGCTCAAGACCGATTTTCCTCAATTTCGGACGTCCAATATGGCTGCCGGTGGCCATTTTGTCCGAAATTTTTTATGTTCCAGGCTCTGGAACCCACAATTATTACAGGAATGTTTTCAAATTTTACACAGGTGAAGATGTATATATAACAATGCTCAAGACCGATTTTTCGTCAATTTCGGACGTCCAATATGGCTGCCGGGCGCCATTTTGTCCGAATTTTTTATGTTCAGGCTCTGGAACCCACAATTATTACAGGAATGTTTTCAAATTTTACACAGGTGAAGATGTATATATAACAATGCTCAAGACCGATTTTCGTCAATTTCGGACGTCCAGTATGGCTGCCGGTGGCCATTTTGTCCGAAATTTTTTATGTTCCAGGCTCTGGAACCCACAATTATTACAGGAATGTTTTCAAATTTTACACAGGTGAAGATGTATATATAACAATGCTCAAGACCGATTTTCCTCAATTTCGGACGTCCAATATGGCTGCCGGTGGCCATTTTGTCCGAAATTTTTTATGTTCCAGGCTCTGGTACCCACAATTATTACAGGAATGTTTTCAAATTTTACACAGGTGAAGATGTATATATAACAATGCTCAAGACCGATTTTCCTCAATTTCGGACGTCCAATATGGCTGCCGGTGGCCATTTTGTCCGAAATTTTTTATGTTCCAGGCTCTGGAACCCACAATTATTACAGGAATGTTTTCAAATTTTACACAGGTGAAGATGTATATATAACAATGCTCAAGACCGATTTTCCTCAATTTCGGACGTCCAATATGGCTGCCGGTGGCCATTTTGTCGAAAGTTTTTTATGTTCCAGGCTCTGGTACCCACAATTATTACAGGAATGTTTTCAAATTTTACACAGGTGAAGATGTATATATAACAATGCTCAAGACCGATTTTCCTCAAGGACGTCCAATATGGCTGCCGGTGGCCATTTTTCCGAAATTTTTTTATGTTCAGGCTCTGGAACAATTAATACAGGAATGTTTTCAAATTTTACACAGGTGAAGATGTATATATAACAATGCTCAAGACCGATTTTCGTCAATTTCGGACGTCCAATATGGCTGCCGGCGGCCATTTTGTCTGAAATTTTTTATGTTCCAGGCTCTGGAAGCCACAATTATTACAGGAATGTTTTCACATTTTGCACAGGCGAAGATATATGTATGACAATGCTCAAGACCAATTTTCCTCAATTTCGGACGTCCAATATGGCTGCCGGTGGCCATTTTGTTCGAAATTTGGAGATCGGGGAGATACACGACTCGGTCCCTGTGGCGACCGAGTTATCTAGTTCAAGATGGTGCAGATTTGTATTTCTTAAAATTGTCATGCTTGGCGTGGCCCAGATTTCCCTTTAAATAAGGTTCTGCAGAAAAAGTTTATTTTTAGCTGGAATTATTCTGTGCCCCTCACTGGCATTGAGTGCCTCATGAAACTCTTGGCTTTTTGCAATATGTCAATTACAGTACAGTCGCCATTAAAACCAAAGAAAAGGTCGTTAATCCGGCAGTAGGGGGGCGTTAGGCTGTTGGTAGGACCGGGAAATCTCGTCGTTAGCTGTGCGGTAGGACAGGCGTCTTGACGTACACAAAGACAAAAAAAGACCTCCCGCCGCCTATCGCGCACGCGGTAGCTGGGCGATAGCCCGTTAGCCGGGTGTTTGTTTAATCATAACTGAGCCACGAGGGCAGTTGAGGCGGTCATGTTGACAGTAGTCTGTACATGTAGATAATGGCACAGCTTTTTGGCGATTTATTTCCATATATGAATGCAAGAGTGACGTTAGCCTACATAAAATATTGATTTGCTTTGGCGGGGGTGATGTTGCCCGTAATCATTTCTGCAAACCTTTTTATATTAGACGATACAGTTTGCTCAACCTGTGCTACTATTTAAAATTTTAGTGCGGTATAATATGCAATTGGATTATTAAATATCATGCTATTTTTGGTGAGGATTTTGTTTGTCAGGTATCATTTCTGCAATATTTTATGTTCGGAGATAATGTGTGCTTTTATGTACTATTATTTTACTCTCAAGTGCCGAAATATATTATTTTTCCGGCTACAAACCTGTAATTTAGTAGCTTATATCCATTCCTATATCGAAGATTACTCGCACCCTGTCTCAGTGAAATTCATTTACGGAAAGAACTTGAATGTTTTTCGATTTATATACTGTTTCGTTTTAAAATGCTAATAGGCAGTTTTTAACCAATTTTTCAAGACAGAACGTTTTGCATCGTCTGTATTTGTTTTAATGATTTGTCATAACCATTCAGATGTTCAAATATAATGTTCGCAAAGCTTGCAACTAGAAAAGAATTGTGTACAATATGAATTTAGTTCGACCATAACGACTCTTGAATGCACTAAAAAAACACAAGGTCACGACCAGTACAGGTGTCAATTGCTGGATGTTGGATAGCCTATTGTTTTGCAATTAAGATGCATGGCTTACATATGGAGTCCTGTAAATCCTTTTAACTCAGTTAATAACGAAACCTGCTGATCCGTAATCCCAGATTATTCACACCTACTGGACTTTTGGAGTCTTCAGCTGCGCAAGTCATACATGCTACAGGCTATACTCTTTATAATTAGGCACATGTATAAAAATGTATTTATACAGTATAAAGTAGAACCAAAATCGGTGAGTCAGTTATTTGTTAAAAATATATGAAAGAATTTAAAACCCGTATATACATATACCTATCCAGGTAGAGATTGCAGGATATTATTTTCTTCAAGTTAGCAGTTGGTTTGGATTAATTACAGTTCACTCTGTCGAAGCTATATCAGAGTTATATTTAAACACGTCTTCTATAATCACAATTTGTTTCTTAATATTGCGGTTGGCTTTTCAAAACCAATAAATCAATTGCGGCACACTTCGCTGAAGGTCTACCCACAAACTGTCAGAATCAGTTTCTGCAATAAAAAGACATATATTTAAAATACCAAAAAATTTCCTTCAAGAATACAATTGCTTATATTATACTGTCGAATTCATCATAATATTTTTTTTTCTTGTTCATGCTAGGCTTTTCAAACCGAGGAAATGATCAGCCACACGCTTTCCAGAGGTCGCATAAGCTCTCACTTCCACTTTCACTGCAAGAGAAAATAAAAAGATGTTAAAATACATAATGGCAAACACAAACGTAATTCTAACAGTCAAAATGCCCTCTATTCTGTAACTTACACGCGGTTCTACATTCAGTTCCGCGGAGCCACATGTGGTTATTCCTAGCGGTAAATTGTCCTGTGATACGGCTCATTGGTCAGCAGTGTGAAGTACCGCGTTATCGCGCGTTAGATCGTGGTTAGAAGGGTGAAATGTCCGAGGTAACCGGGCGTTAACTAACGCTGTCTCTTTGGTTTTAACGGCGACTGAACTGTATAAATATATTTGTCTTCAAATGCCATATTCTGTTGCTGTTTTATATCAGAATTTTACTTTGGGGGCGGGATATAGATTATCTGTACCCAGCTTTACAGTAACCAGTGCCAGTGACAAATTCAACATTTTTAGAATTGAATTGGTGAATTCAATAAGGGCCCAACTCCATGTTGAACATGTGGATTTCGGCCCTTGTTGAATTGACCAATTCAATTCAAACTATAACTTATAATAAATTTTATCACACTTGTTTCAACTTAACATTAGCTCTGGAGGACATGCTCATTTTGCACTGTGAAATGCACCTGAGAATTTTTAACTATAAAATTCGCATACAATGTCATGCAAAATTGATATTCACTCTGACAGTTCTGTGTGTACACTTGCATTTTCTGATATCAGGGCCTTCTGCTCATTTTTACATGTGCCCCTCATTCCTAAGGTCCAAGCAGCGAAGATTCCTCCCGGTTTTCCACCAAAGGGGTGCAGACGGACGGACACCTAGCACCCCTGGACTTACCCACAATCCTGCCAGCCATGACAGACATTCCTGAAGACTTGAAAGATGGCAGCTACTTTTCACTGAAGGCAAGTGCAGCTGAGCATGGACTGCAGTGATGGAGTGGGTGGGAAACCAGTTATGGTACGGGGGGGATCCAGTAGATTGACCCATGCATTCTTTATCCAAAAGGAGCTTCCCGAGGACGAGAGGATGCTCAGGGTCATGAAGGATGAGTGCCCTCAGCCGGAGCGAGAGAAAGAAGGGAAACATCAGGGGCTCTTCACAAAGGCCCTCAGAGTGGAAGGTGATGTCCTTTCACTAAATCTATTTCTAACTCGACATTTCTCCTATTCATTTTTTTTAAACCTTCTATCCTTCACAATGAGCTCTGTGCCCATTTGAAAAGTTAACCAAATCTAAAAGGCTGAGCTGCCCGCATAGTCTTTAAAGCTATACTGTGCAACTCTCCATGCATTTTTTCAGTGAAATCACCCCTTGCAATGTGAGAGACTCTTTCTAACTTACAGTTTACTGCCAACCTGTTGTTTCTTCTTTTTGTTGACAAAATTTAATTGCCAGCTAGGGCTGCACAATAAACGGAATCGCGGTTATCGCGAGCGCAATAAAAGTAACTGCCACTATGGGGCAGACAGACGAGCTTGCTTATTACCTTTTCTATGACACATACCTCATGCGGTCATTTGAAATGCTTCCGGGAAGAAAACTGTGATTTGAAGTCCGCTAATTACCAGCGAGGTTGGACAGCCTCCATCGCCTTGGCATAATTAGCTTACCTTAAATCAATTCCCGTGCACTTTGCCTAACTTGCAATCAAGCCGTTTATTCAGCCAACTGACTGATCAAAACCAAAATGTGGCCGATAATGGCAAAATCATCATCTTCTACCTGACAATTGCTCTCACCCCCTTCCCATTTGCTTTGCTCAATTTGCAATCAAACAGTTGATTCGTTCAATTAACGATTTAAATTGGTTGACAGTCTGATTTATTTGAATATGTTTTGTTGATTACATTTTGAAATTTAAATGACCATGAAACATGACAGATTTGCCTGAATCTGTTAGATTATTTCTTGTTTTACATTCTGCTGCGCTCTGCAAATCGTTAACAATTTACGTGAAGTTCGATACGCTTAAACAAAATGTTTTCCACCTTCACTGTTGGCTATTAGACGCTCAAAAGTAACCAAAATCAAGAGCTATGAACTATTTTATTTTAAATTAATCTTGTTCAATTATCAAATAAAAAATGCAACAAATTTGCGGCACAGATTCGTCTGAACTTGTTTGCCAAGTCTTCGCTGTATTTGTCTCTTGCGTGCAATACAAAAATATAATTTCTCTCACTTTCACGTTCAAGATGCTTCACAAAATGTTTTCCACTTCGTATATGTTTTGAAACGCTTAAAAACCAAGGCCATTTTGAAATGGTTTGTTTTTAAGAAATCTTTTTAATGATATGTAAAAATTCTACGAGAGGTGGAATTCAGAGGTCTGCTATTTATTCAGATTATTAACATTCTTTCAATCTAACACGGCAGCCTGGTTAGGTCCATCTGCTTCTCATTATCTCTTCTTAATCATTATTAGCCACATTTTGGTTTTGATCAGTCAGTTGGCTGAATAAACGGCTTGATTGCAAGTTAGGCAAAGTACACGGGAATTGATTTAAGGTAAGCTAATTAGGCCAAGGCGATGGAGGCTGTCCAACCTCGCTGGTAATTGGCGGACTTCAAAACGCAGTTTTCGTCCCGGAAGCATTGCAAATGACCGTATTAGGTATGTGTTATAGAAAAGGTAATAAGCAAGCTCGTCTGTCTGCCTCATAGTGGCAGTTACTTTTATTGCGCTTGCGATAACCGCGATTCCGTTTATCGTGCAGCCCTATTGCCAGCCTGGCTATGAGCTCCCTCTCTGCCCCTTATGTCACCATTCTTCCCTCTGTTGCACGATAGTCACTAAAAACTTTTTTTAGTGGGATGGGCGTGGTTTTGCAGGCTGTAGCAGTGAATATCTCAGTCCATGCACAGGGGAATCTGTGCTTGGCTTCTCTCATGTCTGGAAGCATTTCCTGGCTAGCACTTGAATAAGTGAAGCTATGCACTCATCAGACAGATTTAGGAATTTAGTACGCAAGTAAAACTTAGCTGATGGTAATGTTAGAGGAAGATTATCGTTCGCTTGAAGAGTAACTTGGCTAACTTCTGCTGGCTGAAGTTGCCTGCTAGTTACAGGTATGGTTAGCTAGCTAGCTCCTATTTCAAAGTGCTAATGTTACTTGCTGGCTGCATGAAATAACCAGAATTCCTATTTATTTTGTCATAGTTAAAGGTATCTCAACTAGAAGTTACAATTAGGCATGATGTCTCCTGTATGTTTAATCTTGGGGTTAAGACAAAGATAAGGTTAATAAACAGCTTTATAGATTATGGTTTCCCTATCTTATCCGAAATGCAACAAGACCAATGCGAGCCAGTGAGAGTGCACATCACGCACTGTGTGTGCGGCTCAGGACTGAGGGCATTGCCCCCGGGAGTTATGCACAGTGTGTGCGGCTCAGGACTGAGGGCATTGCCCTGCACAGTGTGTGCGGCTCAGGACTGAGGGCATTGCCCTGCACAGTGTGTGCAGCTCAGGACTGAGGGCATCAACCCCGGGAGTTATGCACAGTGTGTGCGGCTCAGGACTGAAGGCATTGCCCTGCACAGTGTGTGCGGCTCAGGACTGAGGGCATTGCCCTGCACAGTGTGTGCAGCTCAGGACTGAGGGCATTACCATGCACAGTGTGTGCAGCTCAGGACTGAGGGCATTGCCCCCGGGAGTCATGCACAGTGTGTGCAGCTCAAGACTGAGGGCATTACCATGCACAGTGTGTGCGGCTCAGGACTGAGGGCATTGTCCCCGGGAGTCATGCACAGTGTGTGCGGCTCAGGACTGAGGGCATTGCCCCCGAGAGTCATGCACAGTGTGTGCGGCTCAGGACTGAGGGCATTGTTGTTGACCTTTCTTACATAAAACGTCAACACAACTTGCTATCAATAACAGTTCCCGGATATTTATATGTCTCTACCCTCTCTATAATCTGGCCCTTTATGGTGATGCATGTGGGAGCTGGAGATTTTTGTCTGAAATCCATCAACATCTCTTTGGTTTTGGTTGTGTTCAGCGGTAAAAAGGCAGCATCACACCAAGCTACAAAATCATCCAGAATTGGACTGTGGCCTGTTTCATTATCCTCGAATAAACTTACAATAACTGAGTCATCGGCAGACTTCACTATGTACCGGTTTTTGTACTGGCTACAGCAATCATTTGTGTACCAGATATACAACAGGAGCAACAAAACACACCCCTGTGGGGATCCAGTAGAGGACACCAGTGCTTCAGAGAGACAGCCATTGACTTTTACCCTCTGAGTTAAAAAGTCTACACTCCAACTCAGCAAATTAAGATCTAGATTAAAATTTTATTTGCTAAAATATGAGGCTGGATCATATTAAAAGCAGATGAAAAATCAATGAAAAGCAGCTTAGCTTGTGTCTTACCCCCCTCCAAGTACTTATACAGCATATTTAGCAGTGTTGCAGTAGCGTCCTCCACCCCCCAACTAGCCCTGTAAGCAAACTGCAGAGGGTCGAGATGTTTTGTAGTTTTAGCCACCAACTCCTCTTTCTCTATTTTTTCGAAACATTTTGGGACGTAAGTGCGACTGGCCGAAAATCATTAAGGGCTTTGGGGTTCTTAAATTTAGCTATGGGAACAACTGCCTGCTTCCATAATTTAGGCACTGCCTGTTGTTTGCGTGACATTTAAAATATGTTACAGAAGTCCAGGCCTAGTTGCTCGGCGCATGATTTAAGAGGACGTCCACCTATACCGTCTGGGGCTGGGCCGGTCCTGGCTTTGCTATGCTGGAAGATCCTAATCACATTTTGTTCATCAGCAAAAGAGTGTTGTGAGCTGCCGGGTTAGCTCACTCGGTTAAGACGCCGCAAGTGCGATTCAGTAGCGACTACTATGGCGCGGGTTCGATCCCCGGTGGTACCAACCAGCAGTGGTCAGCAGCTTTTTCAGAACAGCGCACGATTGGCTAAAGCGCTGTGGGAATGCAGATTGGGAAGGGACTGCTGGGAAGGGAAATTAAAAATGATTGCCTTGTTCGTTGCTCACGCGCCTCCTGTTGGCAAGCCGGGCGCTCGTCAGTGAGATTCTAAGCTTGCTCATGTTTGGATATCCTCCGCCCTCGTTCTGAACTTGCAATAGATTTGACCAATGAGTGTAAAGATGCAGGGGCTGACAGGCGCACGCTTTGGAGGAAAGTCGCAAACTGTCTCTCTCTCTCCTGAGCTGGCAGTAGGGGGTTGTATATGAGTAAGCCTTGTACATAATTCTCAGATTGGGCATTCCAAATTTGGGTGGGATTGGAGATGCCAAATTCGTTTAAAAAAAAAGTGTTGTGGGGCAAGTAACTGTAGTTTCCAGCTGCAAAATTTCTATTTCTTTAGTAAAATCATAAACATTGAACCTGAGCTAAAATTCATTAAGTTCGTGAGCCAACTGCTTGTCCGAATTAAAGCCATAAATATCCACCCTCCTGTTACCTTTTGCTTTCGCTCCAGTGATTGTAAACATACCATCCCAAACAAACCTTAAATTATTTGAGCTCAGGTCTCTAACTTTTTCGTAAAATGTAATTTCTCCCTTCTTAGTTTACCTTTAATTTCACACTGCAGTCTCTATTTCCCCACCAGATTTCCCTCATGAAAGGCCCTATTTCTATTTCATGAGGGCTTTCAGTGGCTTTCTGACCCAGGGCTTATTATTTGGAAACACTTTAACAGTTTTAACTGGAATTATCATGTCTTCGCAAAAGGTTACATAACTTATGATGACGTTGGTCAGTTCATCAGTGTCAGCACAACAGTCAGTAAATACCTTTCAATTCGTGCAGTCATAACAACCCTGCAAATGATGGATGGAGTCAACAGTCCAGACTTTCACCTTCTTAGTCTGTGTTTTCTCCCGTTTCAGAACAGTTTTATATACTGGAACAAGGAGCATGGAGTTATGATCGGCTGATCCAATTAGTGGCTTGGCTATGGACTTAAATGTGCCTTTAGTGGACCCGTAGCACAAGTCTAGTGACTTATTGTGCCACGTGGGGCAAGTAACATTGATGGAAGTCATGTAGGGTATTTTTCAGTGTGCACTGGTTAAAATCCCCAAAGATTATATTTGGGGCATCAGGGTAGATAGACTGTAACCTTTGGATTACCTGTTCAATGGTCTCTGTTGCGTGTCTCATTCACATTTGGGTGGATATAAACCAATGAACAAAGAGCTTGGTAAATTCTCTGGGCAGGTATTGAGGCCACTGTGACACAGATAGCAGCTTGATGTCCTTGCTGCACGGTCTTTTCATTACAAAAACCGATCGACACCACTGTTCATTGATATAGAGACGACCCCCCCTTGCGTTTTACCAGTCACCTCGAGGTCACAGTCCGAGTGGACGGGCGCACCAAAGTCATCAGTGATCAGGTCGCTGTTACTGTCTCCCTCAGAAAGCCACGTCTCTAACAGAGCGATCACACAGGCATCTCTGTAGTCATGTTGAAAACATACCGTGGCTTGTAATTCATCAGTTTTGTTTCTTAGTGACTGCACATTAGCCAAGATTATGGTGGGAAGAGGGATCCGAGAGAGGCGCAATTTCCAGTCTGTGGTGCAGCCCTCTTTTCTGCTGACGTTTCCTTATTTTTCACTGCTTGCCTGTCTGGTGAACATAAACATAATCATGATGATCATTGTGCCGATTGGGATAAAAAAGCAGACTTGTTATTGAGTGGGGTAGTCACCGGAAATCTGACGTTGTTGGATTTAAACCATTGAAGATGAAACTCTGTACTGAATTCTTGTGATTTCTTTATATGGTGAATCCTGCCAGCACACGGTGAAGTGGAATAAAGTCCAAAGAATAAAAAGGATTGAAGCATCCATCGTTCAGTTGATTCTACACCACTACATATGCGTTGAGAGAACAGTTAAGTTAGTACAGATCACATATAAGGGCAAAAAATAACTGCAAAACAACAAAAAAACTTGCTCGAAAACTTGCTCAAACAAATACACAAACCTATTTGGCTCAGCAATACCTCATTGTAAAGCATTTTCGAAGCTTTATTCCAAAATGATAGTTTCGTCAACCTACCCTGCCTGACAAAAATGCCATTCTTATAAAGCACTCTCCCTCTTCATGTGCTCCCTGTGGGGTAGACCATGAGCTTCGTCATTGTTTTTTTTTTTTTTTTTTTTTTTTTTTTGAACATTTCATTTATAAAGATTTTCGAATTAAATTATATCAAGAGACAAGAAGACAATGACAAATACATGAACAGTGATAAGAAAACAAAAAATAGGTAAATTAATTAATTCTAAAAAATTCTGCAACAATGACAAAGACATATAAAGTAATAAAAAATAAATAAGTAAAGGCGGGGGCAAAGGTCACAGCAGTATCACCTGCTCCACTGTACAGTTGTCCATCTTACCAGGAAGATACATAAGTAAGGTGGGTGGGTAAAGAGAGTATCATTGGTTGTTCATATGCTCCAACACCGGACTCCATATCCTGGAGAACTTCGGAATGTTCCTGGAAAGTTCGTATTTCAGTCTTTCCACATGTAGAATGCTTATGAGTTCCCTCAGCCAAGTCTCAAACTTGGGGGCTAAATCAGACTTCCACAGTTTTTGGATACAGTCCAGGTTTTTCAAAGTGTTGGAGTATCCTAACAGAGCAGTTTCAGGGTCACGTTACAATGATGTTAAAGACAGATGAAAACCATTGGAAGATGAGACACCAAAAGTTCTGTAACTTCAGGCAAGACCAGAAGAGAAGTGTAAGAGTACCTTCTGCTGCATTACATTAGTGATGGGCATTCCGAGTCTTTGCGAGGAGCCGGCCCTTTTGGCTCCGTTCACTAAAAACAGCCGTTCATTTGGCTCCCATTCACCGCTTCGTTCACTTGTATGTCCGGTTATTCGAAAAACATGCAGTTTGATTTTCTGTTTATGTCCTGTGAGCATCAGACGCAAATGACAGTCCTACCACTGCGTCCCTGACACTCCTGTGGTTTTATTTAGCGTAAAACAGAGGCCTATGTTTATTGATGAATGTGTTGTATTATGTAATAATTGCACATGCACTTTAAAAATAAATGTCTACACCACTCCATAAGCTAATTTGTCACATTTTAGGTTTTAATAGCCTACGGTCTCCGGTTAACCTGCTCTTGCCGCTCTCCCGACCGTCTGGCGTCTCCCGGAGTAAATGCAACCCAGTTTTTTTTTTTCCTTTTTTTTAACCAAGAGACCAATCATAGCGCTCGGGGTGCGGGAGCATATCCGATCCCCAATGAAATACGCACAAGAAGCCGCTTTGGCACGAATCGCCAATTTCTATCGCGGTCAGCGCTAGTTGCATGATGCTTCTAGTGTATATTTCTAAACTAGTGTCACGTGCATTACGTCACCTGCTAAGTGGGGAAAAGAGCCAAAGAGCCATTGGCTCGCTCACCATTAGGAATCGGTTCCCTTCGTTCACCAAAAAGATTCGTTCAAAAAGAGCCATTCGTTTATGAACGACCCATCACTACATTAAATCTACTACACAGTGGAGAGAAATTAGGAAAAATTTTATCTAATCTAGTCTTAGAATAATGTAATCTATGAACTACCTTGTACTGGATCAGTTGGAGCCTAGCTTTAATTGAGCAAGACTTAATGTTCGTTAATACTTCATCCTATGTTTCATCCTCAATATCAATATCAAGCTCACCTTCCCAGGCTTGTTTTATTTTAATAGTAGATGAATCTAGAGTATTTAGAAGTAGCAGACCAGCTCTGAGATCAAATGTTTTGCTTCAGGGGGTCCCAGGAGAGATTTGAACAATGCATCATTTTCAGACGGTAATTTATATGATTTAGTAGTTTGTCGGACATAGTGTCTCAATTGTAAGTATCTAAAAAACTGAGAATTTGAAAGAGAAATTTTGGACTGTAATTGTTCAAAGGATCCAAGTGTCCGTTGACATAAAGGTCCTTTAAACAAACAATACCCATACAGCTCCACTCTCTAAAGGCAGTATCTGTAAGAGATGGCAAAAAAGCATGATTCTGCCAGATTGGAGCATGTACCGAAGTGTTTGGGAGCATAAAACGCCCTCTAATTTGATTCTAGATCCTCTGGGTATTTAACAGAACAAAATGATCCTTCCTATAGACCATGGGGAGCCTTGGGGACGGGAAAAGGCGAGCAGGGAGAGAGGTCTTGTGGGTTAGGCGTTTTTCAATGGCCAGCTAAGAAGGCGGAATGAACCTGTCCCCCTTCTCGAAACCATATTGCCAGTACACCATGACTTTAACATTTGCAGCCCAGTAGTAGTGCAAAAAAACACAGCAAACCTAGGCCCCCACAGTCTCTTGATTTTTGAAGATTGCTTTGAGCAATCCTTTGTGTTTTGAACCCCCAAACAAATGGCATGATAATGGAATCGAGAAGCTTAAAAAAAGATTTAGGAATGAAAACAGGAACGTTCTGAAATGAATACAAAAATCTTGGCAGCGAGACCATCTTGATAGCGTTTACACGTCCGATCAAGGATGAGCTTAGTCATTGTTCAAAAAAACCTTGATTCAAATTTCTTGAGTGGGCTCCCAAAGGATGACTAAGGTATGAGCTATTGAAAAATGCGCACTCCATAACATGATAATAAAAAAGGAAAAAATCATGTTTTTGCCAAGCCAGTCATGATCAGACTTTTACTGTTGACACTGTTGCTGTTCATCATTTCCAGGGCAAGCTAGAATTTTTGAAAGAAACCATTTCAGTCAGAAGAGTAATTTTCTTCTCAGACAGAGCTGCATCTCAGTACAAGAACTGAAAGAATTTTTTGAATCTTGCAAATCATGAAGTTGATTTTGGGATACCTGTAGACTGCCACGTTTTTGCAGCTTCTTATGGGAAGGGTCCTTGTGATGGTGTTTGGGTCTCTGTAAAAAGGTTGACAGCAACAGCAAGCTTATGAAAATCAAATATGAACACCTTAGCAACTTTTTGAATGGGCAGAAAATAGCATTAAAAATGTGCACTTTCATATGCCACAAGGGAAGAGATGATAGAAACAGAGAAGAAACTTGAACAAAGATTTCAAGAGAGTAAAGCAATAGAGGGGACTCAAAAGCTTCGTGCTTTCCTTTCAATACGTAATTACAAGACGAAGGTTAAAGCACGGAATATTCCCTTGTCTCAACTGATACGACATTTGGCATCAGCAACATCTCTTCAAAAGAACTTATGGACTGGGAGAAAATAAGTGTTAATGTTACTGGTGAATATGATGCTAAATGGTGGCTTGCATATGTTTTGGAGAATTTTCATGCATCAAGAGAATTTAAGGTGAAATTTTTGCATCCATCAGGACGAGCAAGGTCTTTCTTTTTCCCAAGAAGGGATGATGTTCTTGCTGTGCCCCAAGCTGGTATTCTTTCAGAAGTGTCTTCAAAAACACCAGCAGGAAGGACAAATGCATTGAAGGAAGCTGAGATGACTGAAGCATCGCAGTGTCTTACATGAGAGATGAAACTTGTGAACTACTACATTCTTTTATTGTATGGTTGTACAGTGATGACTACAAAGTAATATACCTTGACAACACCATGATTTCTCTTTGTTATTATTTCATTGAGTTCACATTTTTCAATAGCTCGTACCTGAGAGGTACTAACTCACAGAGAGCACATGAAGGGAGACAAAGCTCTGTAAGAATGGCATTTTTGTAAGGTAGGGTAGGTTAAAGAAACTATCATTTTTGAATAATGCATTAAAAAAATACAATGAGCAAAATAGGTTAAATAAAAATAAATTTATTAACGTTTAAGTGCTAATATGGGTGTGCCTCGGGAGGGAACAGGGAAAATATTCAAATATTGATTTCTTGGCCTGTGAGGATATGAAGCTGAAATTTGGAATACAGCCTTTTCTTACCATTGTAAACATACTTTCAAAATTCTATCCCAATTAGGCATAATAAGGGTATATGAAGTGGTTGGTTTGTTATGGAATGACCCTATTTCATTATCTCTACAGAATGTTGTGCACTGTTGCTTGTTGCGTTTTTAACGCCTTTTAGTATGTATACTGACCATAAAAGAGCTGCAAATGGAAAAAAAGCAAGCAAAATTTTAGAAGACGTACCAAATATTTGAATCCTTGACTTTCCAAAGGGCCCAACTCCAAGGAACACTCTTTTTTCTGGAAAGGGAAAAATTGATGTATTTTTTTGCGCATGTTACGACCCATTTATTTTTAGTTTATTTATTTACAAGGGAGTGTCATTGGTATACTTTTGGCTGAAATTATAAGAAAATTCCCCTTTTTGTCAGCCCGCTTGGCTGACAGGCCCCAGGGGCTTATGCTGTGCTTAGAGTCAGTGGTGGTCTGTCGTGCGTGCGTGCGTGTGTGCGTTAGTGCGTGCGTGCGTTAGTGCTTCCACAATTGTTGTTTCAGCATGATACAGCTTTCAGTTTTCAATGGATCCTTTTCATATTTCATATGCATGTATGTGGGCCCAAGATCTAGCCCGAGTTCGATTTTGGGCATGCTGCCATTCTTGGTTTGGCCACCAGGTGGCTTTTTCTGCAAAAATTCAAACAGCTCTAGCTCCCTTACTCTATGAGCTAAGATGCTCAAATTTTTACTGTAGGGTGTTCTAAGGGTTCATCATATATGAATTGGGTTTTTGATTTGACTTAATTGTAAAGGTTATATAGGTCAAAGGTCATAAAATGTGCCAATTTCGTTTCAGTGCCATAGCGCCCTCAGTTCTCAACGGAACCTTTTCCTATTTTATATGCATGTATATAGGCCCAAGATCTAGCCCCAGTTTGATTTTGGTCTTGCTGCGATTCTTGGTTTGGCCACCAGGTGGCTTTTTCTGCAAAACTTCAAACAGTTATAGCTCCCTTATTCTACGAGCTAAAATGCTCAAATTTTTACTGTAGGGTGTTCTGCCAAGGGTATATCCTATATATGATGGGTTTTTGATTTGACCTAATTTTAAAGGTTATATAGGTCAAAGTTTATAAAATGTGCCGGTTTCGTTTTAGCACCATAGCGCCCTCAGTTCTCAACAGATCCTTTTCCTGTTTTATATGCATGTATATGGGGCAAAGATCTAGCCCGAGTTTGATTTTGGTCTTGCTGCGATTCTTGGTTTGGCCACCAGGTGGCTTTTTCTGCAAAACTTCAAACAGCTCTTGCTCCCTTATTCTACGAGCTAAGATGCTCAAATTTTTACTGTAGGGTGTTCTGCCAACAGTTCATCATATATGTAATGTGTTTTTGATTTGACCTAAATTCATGGTTATGTAGGTCAAAGGTCGTAAAATTCACAGATTTTGTTTCACTGCAATAGTGCCTTCAGTTTTCAACGGATCCTTTTCATATTTCATGTGCATGTATATGGGGCCAAGATCTAGCCCCAGTTTGATTTTGGGCATGCTGCGATTCTCGGTTTGGCAACCAGGGGGCTTTTTCTGCAAAACTTCAAACAGCTCTAGCTCCCTTATTCTACGAGCTAAGATGCTCCAATTTTTGCTAGCTTGGCCAAAAGGCCCAAGGGGCTTATGTTATGCTCGGGGTCTTTAGTGGTGGTATGTCGTGCGTCTGTGCGTGCGTGCATGCATAAACTTTTGGCTTGTCTGTGTTCTTGCGTCCTCAGTTTTTCACCGATCCTTTTCATATTTCATATGTGTATATAGCTTCTGAAGGTCCAGACCAGGTTTGATTTTCAGCTTTGGCCAATAGGGGGCGTTCCATTTTGGCCACATTTGGCCAAGTGGGCCCAGTGGCTTTGCCACTATTTTTATAAGATATGCAGACCTCTAATTCATTGGAGTTGGGCCCTTTGGAAACTCTGATTCATTTCTTTGCCTCATGATACTCTTTAACTTGAGTTTTTGTCCTCCATGAGTTGTTGTGTGCCTATTGCTCACGTGGTGGAACCCTTGGACCAGAACCATACTAACAGCAGTAATCATGTTTTAGAATTTCCACTGTCAGACCATTGCCTATTTTGTTGTGAGTACCATGTACGTTGGGCCCTATAGAAGTCTGACCTTAAATGTGGAACCAAATCATTCACATGATGCCACGATTACCAATGTCCAAGGGAAGTGTGCAATTGGCATGCTGTTGGCTGGCAGTCAAGTGGACAGGGCGGCACGGCAGTTTGGTGTCCATTCAGTCATAATTCACCACCAAAGACGGCATTTTACTGAAACAGGAAGCGTGGCAAATGCCCCCAGATCCGGGAGGCTACGTGTTACTGCTCCAGCTGCAGATCACTGTATCAGACTGTTACATGTCTGTGGTTATTTCTGAACAGCTACAACAGCTGCAGCAGAGATTTATCGTAGTCATAACAACAGAATTGGTGACCAGACTGTCCGCAGCAGGCTGTGTGATGCCAATCTCTGAACACGTCGACCAAATCGCGGCTTAGTGTTCACAGCAACTAGACAAGAAGCAAGTGGTCATTTGGTGGCAACATGTGATCACTGGAATATGGCTAACTACTCAGAGGTGCTTTTGACTGACAAATACCGATTTGCACTGATGGTAGAGCACGAGTATGGCGAAGAACAGGGGAGCGCTATTCTGACGCATTCATGGTTGAAGACGATTGTTGGGGTGGTCCTAGTGTAATGGTGTGGGGTGGAATATCAGCCTCATCCTGCATTAGCCTTCAGTTTGCCAGAAGCTATTCTGCTGAGAACATGATTCCTTCATGCCACCCAGCACAGGCATTCACAACACTAGAAAATATAAAACATTTAGCCAGATGGTGAAGTATTTTGTAATGGCATGATGTAATCTGCTTAGAAACTTTAAGATGAGAAAAGTTGACTTGGTAGTCACTTAGCTGAAATGAGTGAGGGTTGCTTGTCATCGAAATTAGTTTGGAGGAAAACGCCAATATAACAAACGTTAGATTAATCACTCGATTATGTCTAATGTAACTAGTTTAAGGGTTAGCTGCATTGTGTAACATGATTTATAACAAAGTTTAGCTAGCATCTATATCACATGACAAACTATGTGTAGTTTCAAGACAGCCTGGCCAGACCACCGAAAACATCAAGAAGTTTCATGGAGGTGAGAAACTTCTCAAGCGTGAGTGGGAAGTTTCACAGGAATTCTCAATTCTCAATGGAATTCAGAGAAATTTAGATTTTTTTAAATTAATGATGTGGATAAAAACTGTAGCTTTTTGTGTTATCAAAGTGTGATGCAAGACAGAGAGTAAGAAGCTCTGTCCAGTCAGTTGTCATAAATAGCCTAAGTTTTGGTGGTTTTTTAATATAGTTGGGTGGATTTAGAATCTTTTCTGGGCAGGAAACCATATAACCAATCTGGCAGCACTGTGTAAGGAATGAGGATAAGAAGGCAGAATTGGTTTGAACTTCTGACGTACGTATGAAGATCGATATCTCGGTTGGATTTTACGGATCTTCAATGAAGATCATGCGGAATTTTAACTCACCAGCGGGGCGAGGAGTTGTAGCTTATCCGGTCGCCCAAAGAGATTTTCGGTCACCAGGGATCTCAGGTGAGTGCGCAGATCGAGCCCTGCTATGATCTTTGCAGTAGTGCATCCAACATGCTAAAATTTTAATTTTTAAAAATTGCAGAGACCCCAATAGTTGTTTTTTTTTTTTTTTAATATTAATTTTTTTTTTTTGGATTTTTAACTATTTTTCCCCACCCTGAACACAGCCAAACTGTTTAGCCCACTGCAAACAAACTGCTCCCAGCGACTCAGGAGGAAGATGCCATGGCGCACAATTCATCCGACCCACGTGACCACTAGCCCTTGTATATTTTACCCTTCGCAGCTGCGATGCCAGTTACACAGCCTATGCCATTATAGGATCATGTTGTCAGCACACAATTTAGCTCGAACAGCTACATGCACCTGGCCAATCAGAAGTGGTCGCTACAGAGGGATGAGCTAAAAAATTTCAACCAACTTAACCCCAGCTATCCCCAGCGAGGCTGTGTCAAGTGTTGTCTTGCCCTTGTGGACCCCCGGCATAAGCCGATAAAGGCGTGGCTGGGATTCGAACACTTTACCGCGGGGCTCGCTGATGAACATCTTACCTGTGAGCCAACCGGAGGCTGTGACTTGATAGTTTTTATGGGAATCATGTGTTACTTTTTGTGTTTATTCCTGGTACATAGAGCATGAAACCCAATGTTGTGTGTAACCCTATGACCTTCCCTGTTCCACCACCACCAGGTCAAACTTTATATTTCCAAATGTGGTAACTCATATAGTTTTGACAAGAATCATGTCATCCTGCTTGTAATCATTTCTGGTGCAGCAGGGAGAAGGGCTGTTATTGATTTGGTCTTCCTGTGACTTATGCTGTTGTTCCACCAATACACTGCCCAATCCAGGTAACTTCATTGTCTCACAAATAAACTCCTCGACCGCTTTATTTGTTGTGACAGCACAACAATGCCAACCAGACAGGGCATAGTTGTACTTTTTGCCACTGGCTTCATAATGCAGAAGAAATGGTAGCCTAAGCTCATTTAGATTTCATTAGCTAGCTAGCTAGCCTTTCAGGCAGATCTATCAGTTCTTGTTCTTTCTGGGACAGGCAGGCTATCGGCAAACTCAGTTGATTTCCAAACTCACTCAAAAAGATGAGCGATCAATTGATTAACAATTTCAAAACAAATAAGACATCTGAGGAGATTACAATACATCAGCTAAAAACTGTCCATTCCCCATAACAGGCATGCAAATAAACTCCCCGACCACGTAAGTATGTGTATAGCACCATAACATCAAACACCATTTTCCTCTCCCTTCATAATCTCTTTCTGTATTATGGAATGAAAGTGATAACTGAAATTAATTAACTTCTGAAGTATTTTTTCAATCACTGCCTTACGTAATACTTAAAAATCACTTTACCTGGCCCTCAGCTGCCATGGCACCTTTTTATTTGTTTTTATCGCAAACATAGGGGAGCTCGAT
Source organism: Gymnothorax javanicus (assembly GCA_029692085.1). Lineage (NCBI taxonomy): Eukaryota > Metazoa > Chordata > Actinopteri > Anguilliformes > Muraenidae > Gymnothorax > Gymnothorax javanicus. Next base: position 91,610,599 of record CM056198.1, read on the forward strand.
GACCAGCACATGCATACATATGCGTAGTTACAAAAACTTTCATTGGCTGCTTTCCCTGGGTTTGGCAATAATAGAAGCCTACAAATAAAATTACCCCAAGTTTCCTCTGCCAGTTTTTTTTACACTGCTATTCATCAGAAGTTTTCATCATTAGAGATTTCGTATTAAGCTGAAAACACTGCAAAGAGGTCATTATGACTGAGAGTGCACTGTCTGTTTACATTGAACAGAACTGCATGCGGAGAAAGACGAGGAGCTGAAGGTTATCCTGAGCCAGACTGAGGAGAGCAGGAATGGGCTGAGCTCTGGCCTGTTTCAGGTGCAGCTGGACTTGGAGGAGGAGAAGAAAAAATCAGCCTGTCGGGAACTAGAGAAACAAGAGGAAGAGCAGCGCAGGAAAGAGCAGCTCTTGGCCAAAATGCTGGAGATCGATCGAGATCAAGCTGACGTCTTCTCTAAAACTGCTGAGACCAAAGCAACCAGCTCACCACTGCTATTCCCTGAGCCCCAAAACCAGCACTCCTCCACATTTTCTTTCCCTGAGTCCATGGATAACCTTATGTCCCAGGATAGCTCCAGCTCCCTCAAGAAGCTGGCCCAGTCAGGCCGGAGGAGCCTCAATGCCCAGGGAGTCAAGGAGGACCTGTCCTTTGGCAGCTATGCACCCTCCTTTGGGCAGCCGGTGGGCAGAGCTGGGCCTCCTGCACAGAGGGATGGGGCTGAGGTAGGGGGCAGGGTTGAGGAGCAGCTAAGGGAAGTCCCAGACATAGGCCTTTCCAAGGAGAAGAAGTCCAATTTGATGCAGCAGCTCTTTGGCTCTGCCTCCTCTGCTCATGGTAATCCCATTGGCAAGGTCACAAAGATGGATATCCTTACGCCGCCGCCGCCTGCCAGTAAGGCAGCGCAGCAAAATGGCAAGCCCTTCCCTTGGGAAACCTCAAAGAAGCGAGAGAGTGTTTCCTTTTTCAGAGAGAACTCTCTCACCCGCCAGGATAGGACGCTAGAGGTGGTGGAAAGCAGTCCGACTGTCAGGGCCATTGCCTCCTTTGATGATGACATTGAGGAGGTCACCCTTTAATCTCTCTGTCATTTTTATTTGATTCCGCAGCACTTGAGTTCCATATACGGGGGCATGTTCTTTAACCCTTTAAGATGTGAGAAAACAAGCACTTGATTTAGTTGTTTTTAAGCTGGAAATTCTATGCTGATCAAGAGCACAATCTCCAAAAAAAATTGGGATGCTGTTTAAAATGTAAATGAAAACAATGCAATGATTTGCAAATAATTTGAACTCCATATTTAATTTAAAATAGTACTACGACAACACATCAGATGTTGAAACTGAGAAATTTTGTTTTGAAAAATATGTGCTCATTTTGAATTTGATGCCAGCAACACATTTCATAAAAGCTGGGACAGGGATTTACATATATGGTTCAGCATTAATGGTGTCCATGGATCTGCAAGTTATCCATGCTATGTGCACTAATAGACCCCTGTACTATCACGGATGCTGGCTTTTGAACTGTGCACTGACAACAAACTGGATGGTCTCTTTCCTCTTCAGCCTCGAGGACGTGGCATCCATGATTTCTAAAATGAATTCCACATTTTGATCGGTCAGACCGCAGGACCGTTTTCTACTTCGCCTCAGTCGGTCATAAATGAGCTTGGGCCTAGAGATAGCAGCAGCATTTCTGGATCTTGTTTATATATGACGTATTCTTTGCATGGTTGATTTTTTAACTTGCATTTGAGAATGCAGCGACAAAATGTGCTCACTGACCGTGTTCCTGAGCCCATGCAGTGATTTCCACCAGAGTCCTGTCTGTTTTTAATGCAGTGCTACCTGAGGGCCTGAAGATCATCGCCATTCAATATTGGTTTTTTGGCCTTCTCCCCTACATACAGATATTTCTCTAGATTCTCTGAGTCTTTTGATGATATCGTGTTCCATAGAGGATGAAATTCACAAATTCTTTGCAATTGTATGTTGAAACATTATGTTCATTTGTTGAACTATTTGCTCTTCCAGTCAATCTCAGAGTGGTGAAGCCCTTGCCTTCTTTACCCTAAGACTTTTTATTCCCAATCATGTTACTGACCTGATTGCACTGCATTGCATTTTTTAAATTTACATTTTACGCAACATCTTAACTTTTCTGGAAATGGGGTTGTTACAATCACTTCTAGAAACTGAAATAAGTGGAATTTATTTCAAATTTTGAAGACAAAAACAATCCAAAAATATATATACATCAAAGGACTAATGAAACCCTGGTATCAAACTCACTTTTACTTTAAAGCTGCAGTTGGTAAGATTGAGAATTTGAAAGAGTACAACCTACAATCTTATCTGTCTGCTATGCTCCAATTCCGCCTCCAGAGCCCCTCCCTGCAGAGGACGGAGTCATGTATGGGCATTGAGAGAGACCCTATCAGACCAAAAGGAATAAATATCTTTGCTTTAAAAAGTAATCTACAGCAAATTCCATGTAGCAAAAGAACTAGCATACACTTATTGTAGCGCTTAAGTGTTTAATGACAGAAACTGAAGTACACATTAGCTCTAACTGAGCAGCAAAACACTGATGATGAGAACATTTAGCTGTGAGGTACAGGCACACATAAAGCAGGATTTATGGTTCTGCGTCGACTCCACGCAAAGGGCACGCCGTTGCCTCGACGCCGTCGTGGACCTTTCGAAGTTCTGCGTTGAGGTCTTTTGCGTCGGGTGCACACTAATCAATATGTTCACCTACTCATCAAATGACAATTTTTAACCCATCAGAATGACATAAACCCAAAATCTTTAGTGCATAATGAAGAGACAGTTATATTCAAAGGCCTTTGTGGGTAAAGGTCTTGTCCGACAATGAAGTTGACTTGGCAGTTATTTGTTCATTACATAATAAGAAATATTTATGGGGGAAATTTGTTTCTTTTTTATCAGTATCCATGGCAATATCACCAGGGCTCTGGTAGGAACAAGTTTAAAATGATAGACAAAATACCGCACTTTGATGAAATTATTTCACCCAGAAAGAAATACAGAACACCTTAGGAACCACATTCAATTGAAAGCTTAAAATGTAGTCTTTCAAGGAAAAAAATATTGCAAATCGATAAAAGTTGGGCCACGTGGCCTTAATGGCTGCCGAAATTAGGCTACTTCGCTAAATTGGCTGACTTTGGCCAACAGTGGCGCCACCTGTATGGCGTTTTAAGGAATAATTGTTATGCCCATACAAGCTCCATATCTACCTTAATTAGTAGCCCAAAGATTTAGTTGCTGGAGATAGAATTCTAATTTTGACAAGTTTTTGGTTATTTAAAATTTGTTATGGCCCATTGATTTTTTTTCCTGTTTTCCGAGACTAGGTGCATCAGCCCATGACAGAAGGGTTACGATTTTATATTTTCTCCCTGGTCTCTATAAGTAGTACTACTTGTGTAATTAAACTTTGACCTGTACCACTTTTGGATTTCTCATAGTAGCCCCCTCAAAATAGCCCAGAAATAAGGATTTGCTCAGGAGCGCAGACCCCCCTCCCACTTAAAGGCCTGAAACTGGATGACTGTGGAATATTGACTAAATATTTGGGGAGAGTACTTCAGATCCATTGATAAATGATGTATCAAAGTAGGAAGAAATTTGGAGATGGTCATCCGGGAAGATTAGTCCAATTGACACGGAATCTGCCTGCACCTCATAATTGGCTAATTCAACTTGCAAAGTTTTATCATAACAAAAAGGAGAAAGTTTTATGCAGAAGAACCAAGGAAGATCAACTTGCAAGGTTTTTACTTCACAACTGATTAAATACTAATGACTTGCAAAGTTTTGCCACAGCAAAACATATGAAATCATTGATTGTTTTTCATGTATCTTACTAGGTTTTACCTCATCATATATAGTAAGTACAAAAATAGTCCTAACTCAGTTTCGACCAAAATTAGACTTACTAGGTTTTTCCAAAACACTCAAGCATTTAGTTCTGTCATGTTGAGTTCGGAATCCAGACCAGGTTTTGCTGCTAGGGGGTGGTGCTGTAGAATGGATCTCATTATGTGGATTAGGGTGGATATGGAGTAGTCTGCAAGAATTGAGTTTTTTGGGGGGTTTTTTGTTTTTTTTTCAACTGAATGGCAATGGACCTTTCCGACTTGTCAATCAAGCATATAATAACAACCAATCAGATTGCCTTATCTTACTAAGGTCCTGCCTTCCCCGACAGCACCGCCATATTGTCTCGCATTCAATGCAGTCATGAGCTGTGTTTAATAGGCGAGGTGTTTGACTTTATCAAAAATGGTTCTTAGATGTGCTCGGGGAACGTGTAATACTGACGAAAGATACCCTGCCCAGCAACAGGGAGCTCGGTTAATCCTTTTTCCAAGGCCAAAAATGCAGTTGGGAAAGTGTTTGAGATAGATTAAGGTATTGATGTATAATGTAACAGGTGTTACATTATGTGTTTTTGTTACATTATGCATGAACTATCCTACGCATAATGTAACCATATGACGCATAGTGTAACATTTTTACTAACACATAATGTTACAATTTTTGACGCATAGTGTAACAACATTTTCTAAAGCATTATGTTACAACCCCTTCAAAGCATAAAGTAACAGGTCCTGAACACCTATCGTACAGGGTTTTTGTTACAAAAAATTAACATGGTCAGGTCGTCCCAAAAATGCCCCAGTTCAGAACTTGTGCTGTCGCTGATAGCTGACTCTGCTGCATGGATTTTAACATTACTTTTTAGGTCACCTCAGTGAGCTTATGTCATGGTGTCACGTCCGTCGTCTGTTGACATGGTCAACATTGCAAAGCGGCGCGTTTTGTTATCCTTTGGACCCTTGCTTTGGACCTAGACTTCTAATTTTTGGTGTGTGTATGGGTCTAGGCAAAAGGAGAAATACCAGAAATCAAGCGGCTCTAAGACCCGTATTCTTTGAGGTATACTTTTGATATTTGGTTTGCGGGGGCATCTAAGCGTACATAATACCAAAAATCAGCCCGGTTTGATGTGTTTTCTTGCCACCAGGGGGCACAATGTGATAAACTTAAGCCTATCGGAATGCATCAAGGCATACCAGTCTCTTCTTTTCTGGTCAATATCAGGCTCTACCTGTAATTTGCTCTGTGTGGGCAAACACTACACAATTTTACGTCACACTTCAACTTGTCAGCCACTGGACAGTCTGTTCTAAAGCTCACCGTACTACACAAGGAACTTACGAGTTTTCCTCAATTGTGTGGAATTGTGCTGGTGAGACACAACAACCATGTCAACCCTCTTTAAAACAAAAAAAATGACAGATTTTTTCCTGGATTTTAAGATCAGCCCCTGGTGAGGGTTTACATGTGTGTAAGTATTTATGAACCTGACAGAATGTGAAATTGATACCTATTCCTGTTTTATTGAGTTGTTGATGCGTTTCTTTTTGGTCTGATTAGTGGTTTGGTATGGTGTTGTTACATTATGGGTTGACGGGGTTGTAACATTATGTGTTAGAAAATGTTGTTACACTATGCGTCAAAAATTGTAACATTATGCGTTAGTAAAAATGTTACTCTATGCGTCATATTGTTACATTATGCATAGGAAAGTTGATGCATAATGTAACAAAAACACATAGTGTAACACCTGTTACATTATGCGTCGTTGTTACATTAGTAATTGTAACAGGCCTTCCACATGACTCAATGTGAATAAGATAAACAGACACAAAGCTGTTTGCTCAATAGTAAGCAAATGAAATTTTTTGCCATTTCGCCCTCACTAGTTGGTTACCAACAATCTATGCATATCATTGATGTATACGTTATTGTTTTTCCCCAGTGGACCTCTGCATGCAATACCAGATGTAGCTACAAACCAGTAGCTATTCTGCTGAGAACATGATTTCTTCATGCCACCCAGCACAGGCATTCGCAACACTAGATAATATAAAACATTTAGCCAGATGGTGAAAGATCTTGTAATCGCATAATATAATCTGCTTAGAAACTTCAATGTGAGAGAAGTTGGCTTGGTAGCAAGCCAGAAAACGAGCTACAATCACATTCAGAATGTCAGTCGCATAGCGGAAATGAGTAAAGCTTGTCATCAAAATTGGTTTGGAGGAAAATGCCGATATATTTATTTATTTAAGAAGTAAGGGCAGTACATATTGATGAAAATAAACATGTAAATATGTCAGATTATAGCCAAAGGCTAATTTACATCTGTTGTCCCTAAGCAGGTTGATGTTTTGAAAAACAATACAATAATACATAACAAAAATACACAAACCAATAATACACAACAATTTTACAAAACAATAACAAAAAAAATAAAATACAACACAATAATACATAACAAAAATACACAACAATTTTAACAATAAAACACAGAGGTGATTCAGGCTTGTAGCTCAGGAAAAATCTCAATGCGGCCATCGGATAACAGTGCTAACAAGAAGAGGCAAGGACTGAAAAATTACACTTCCCTAATTTGTCACAGTGCAAAAAATGAATTGCACTAAGCCCATAATTCTAAAGTGCTATAGCATATTACACATAGCCATGTTATTGTACTGTGATATTTGCACTAGGCCCAATGAAAGGAAGGAATAAATATGAAGAAAAAAGAACAAGTTAAAGTGCTAATAATATGACATTTTGATCAATTTATTACACGTTGCCCTATTGCATATTAATGCCTGCATTTTGGTCAGTATATTGCACGTTGCCCTATTGCACATTAATGCCTGCATTTTGGTCAGTATATTGCGCGTTGCCCTATTGCACATGAATGCCCTCATTTTAGTCAGTATATTGCACGTTGCCCTATTGCACTTAATAGCTGCGGAGCTAGCCCACTTAAGATTTTATACATCTGGCAGGCAGTTTTACATTTTTTTAAATTCTCAAAGCTTAACAAGTTGTATCTCGAGACAATATAACAATGGTGATATGAGAAGGGCTTTTTATCTAGTACTTTCAACGCCTTTTTTCTGAGTGACTCCATTGGCTTCAGAGTTGTTACTCCTGCCAAAGACCAGCACTGGGTTGCACCAGCTGTGCCTAAGTTCAAACGTAGCCTAGTCTGAACGTAACTTCTAACTTAGGTCGGAGTTTACGCGCTGCTAACATTTTATGGGTTGCACCAGCTGATGTAGTTTCAACGTAGGCATAAGTTACAACTTAAATCTTACACCTAACCCTTAGTTGGTGTGAAGTCCTCTGTAAAATAACGGTTGGCGTGGCGCATCGTATTGAAAGGTGGGATAATTTGGAGGATGAGGGGGAGCGGATTATACCCGCTGTATTGCGTCGGCCACGCATCCTCTGAGACAGATTACACCCCTTGGACAACTACGATGACTTTGATTTATACTCTCGCTGTCGCTTCCCACGAGCGGAGATACATAGAATTACTGACCTGCTGGCAGCAGACTTATAGCAGGACACGGAGAGAAACGGGGTAAATTACAGTGCAGTGATGATGAGGAGTGCTCACCACAGATGTAAACAGATGAAGTTTGTCTACCCCGACTTTCATAGCTCCGTTGGTGAAATACTTGGCACTCATCTTGAAGAACTGAGCCCAGTAGATTTAAAGAAATCTTTAATAAACTGTGGACTGTGGGACACGGAGACACTGCTTTTTGTTTATGTAGCCTGACAGCACCGACAGCATCTGACAGCACCGTAATAGGCTACACGCCGCATCAAGAGTGCTTTTCACTGATTGGCCACAGAAATTGAAAACGTCATTTGGTGCGACAGTATTTTGTTTAGTGTGGACTTTACACCAGTGTAACTAAGACAAATCTTGCGTCTACGTGGTGCAACTAAACTCCGACACAACTTTAGTATCAAACTAAGTAGTTTCAACGTAGCGTTTAGAGTGGACTTCACACTGTAACTTAAGAGAGAACTTATGCACAACTGGTGCAACAGGCCCCAGCTGGTCAGACAATAACTTAAATGTGAAAAAATCATGGAATGAAGGAACAACATGGTAGCTTCATCAGTAAGAGACCTTATTTGTTTGAAAGTCTTCAACACCATTTTGACATGACTCAAAAGAGTTCAGAGTCCAACGTCACACCCAGATATTTGAACTCCTTCACTAATTTTATTTCTTGATCTCCCAAATAATCAGTAGATTGGGAAATGTTTGCAGGTTGTTTAGAAAAAAAAAACATACACATAGTCTTTTGTGTATTTAACAAAAGACAGGACCCAGTGAGCCAATTTTGAATGTGAGTCAAAGCAGATGAAAGTATTTGAGCAGCCTCTTCAGAGTTTTTAGCCTTTGTAAAGATCACAGCATCATCTGCGTATAATTGTATATCCACATCTTTACAAACATCTGGAAGATCATTTATATACAAGGAAAATAACATAGGGCCCAGTATGGATCCTTGGGGAACCCCTAGTGGACAGTGTAGGTAAGGCGATTTGACACCATCAATCACTGTGCACTGTTCTCTATTTGATAAGTATGATTCAATCCATGCTATAGCTTGGTTTGAAAAATTAAAGAGAGGTAGTTCAGATAAAAGCACTTTGTGATTGACGGTGTCAAACGCCTTTATTAAGTCTAGGAATACAGCACCAACACAGCTCTTTTTATCCAAATAACATTTTACTTTTTCTAGGAACACAATTAACGCTGACTTGGTAGAATGATGTACCCGAAATCCAAATTGCATCGGATGCAGAAGGGCTTGTCCATTATTAAGATGTTCAATTAATTGTTTAACAACCCATTTTTCAAGTATTTTGGAAAAAAAACTGGCAAAATACTAATTGGTCTATAATTGTTCATATCTGATCTATCGCCTGTCTTAAATATTGGGGTGACTGTAGCCAACTTCCATGCCTTTGGAACTACAGAGTATTTAATAGATAAATTAACTACGTGAGTAATTGGGCATACTAGGGCCTGTTACAACTGATTAATGTAATAAATTACCTATAATGCAATAACCCCTGATAATGTAATAAATTATTACACTATCCGGCCGATAATGTAATAATTGACCGATAATGTCATAGCAATTTCTAACCGATAGTGTAATACCATTTTGACCGATAGTGTAATAAAGTGCACCGACCGAAAATAAACTTTTGACCGATAATATAATAAAGTCAGAAGAGGGCAAACATCTACCCTGCCTTGGCTTAACCGGGGGCGGGGGATTGTCAGACAGGGTGACCAGACGTCCCTATTTTACAGGATTGTCTCATATTTGGCTCATTTGTCCCGTGCCGTGTATGATCCCCTACCGGGACGCACTTTGTCCCGTAATTTTTTTTTTTTTTACAATTTTCAACAAACATATATATATATATATATATATAATTATATAATATCTCGACGAAAAATCTAAGGAGATTCAATTTCTCAACTTCTGTTAAGGCCAAGTGCGCGCTACTGCAGGGTTCTGCCGATGCTGGTCGGTGCTGCAATTTTCCCTCTCGTAAACGGTCGTTGCCATTTGAAACGGTCGATGCCATATCGCTGAACGGTCGATGCCATATCCAAGCGCCCGATCTTGCATTCCGAATGCTCGTGGAATGCTCGTGAAGTTTTCGTCATATTTCAGAATTCTCTCAATTAGCTAGCTAGAGCTCTTTTAAACTTCCACAGTCTGGTTCAAACTAAGCTTTTGGGTACTGTACCCTTGAACTGTTACTGTAAATGTACATTAGTTTGCTTTAATGCTTTTGTGTACGTGAAATCGCAAATAGTATACAATCAATAATATAGCTACAATCGCCTAACGAAAAGTGTTCCCCACTTCTATATTCGTTTCCATTGAAGGACCGTACTCTGTCGCATGAATTTAATTAGTTGTATCTGGACCTCATTTTCGTTGTCCAGGTGGATATGCCTACAAGTTGTAGATAAAGGCCTACAGAATTTTCCTGAGATTAAATTTAGTAAAATATAAAGTACAGGTGAGGCACACACTGTAGATAAGTGGAGCATATAAATGTTATCGGCTTAATTATATGCCCTTCAAATCCTTCCATCAACCACGCATCTGCTGTGTTTAAATAGTGCCGCACACTGCAGGCGGATGGTTAATAGTACACCATATCTCGACTATGAAAATGAAATCCCAAGATGCAAGTTAAAAGCAGATATAACCTCAGCACTAAACTGAAGTATAAGCTACTGATTAAGGCAATGTGGAACCTTTTTTTAAGCCGTCTACGATTGCAGCTGCAGGTTTAGAAGCTGAATCCATATTGGAATTAATATTCAAGTCCAGAAAATTTCACGAAAGTTGGCAGTAGGCTTATTCATTAAATCGGCTATTAACATAATACAGACAGGGTGACAAAAGACAAGTTGTCAGTGTCAATGGGCTTTTTTTAATGAACTAGTTTAAGAGATAGCCTATAATTGCATAATATAGCCTGCATGTCATTTTCCGGAAAAATAAAATTATGTTAATTAACTACGGTACTTTATATTTGACTTCGTTTAATCTCAGCAAGGGAAATTCTGAAGCCAACGTCACTATTCATTTCCAATATGTATCCAGCTGGACGATGAAAATGAGGTCCAGATACATGTAGGCCTAATTAAATCCTACTTGCAATCGAGCGCTGTCCCTCGATGGATTAATAATCGTTGCAGCTGTATATGGGCTACCAGCGGTATCGTTTCATTATCTGAATTTTGTATTATACTTTGCATATTTTTCTCTTTTTTTCCTTAATATTTGTGTATAATACGGAAATAAAACCAAACCAGCTGGAAACATATTTGAGCGAAGTCACGAAAAATTGAACACTTCTGTAAAAAATATAGGGTGTGTATTTTATTATTGCCAATTAAGGAACTGTTTACTTATTATTTTAGGTGTAGAAAAACCACTGCATTTTTTTACACATTTATGTTAAAAATAGCCTGTTTTTTAACCTTAATTTCTATAGGCTACTGCATTGCCAAAAACCAATGAATCCTGCCAAAATTTACTTTACAAGTAGTCAAGACCAGACATTCTTCAAATAAAGCACTCGTCTAAATTATCATGTTGAAAAACCTATTTATTTATCCACATTTCTTGAAAAATGAAATTGTACAGTTTTCCGTGCCTGCGCTCATATGAAAGTGGGAAACGCTTTTCGTCAGGCGACTGTTGCTGTATTATTGATTGTATATTATTTGCGCATTTGCGTACGCAAAAACATTAAAGCAAACGAAATAACAGTTCCGGGGAACAGTTCCCAAAGGCTTAGTTTGAACCAGACAGTGGAAGTAGTTAAAAGAGTTAGCTAGCTAGCTAATTGTGAGAATTCCGAAATATGACGAAAACTTCACCAGCATTCTATGAGCATTCAGAATGCTAGATCGGGCACTCGGATATGGCATCGACTGTCCAAAATGGCATCGACCGTTCCGCGATACGGCATCGACCGTTTCAAATGACAACGACCGTTTACGAGAGGGAAAATTGCAGCGCCGACCAGCATCGCAGTAGCGCGCTCTGGGCCTTAACAGAAGTTGAGAAATTGAATCTCCTTAGATTTTTCGTCGAGATATTATATAATTATATATGTTTGTTAAAAATTGTGAAAAAAAAAAAAAACGGGACAAAAGTGCGTCCCGGTAAGGGTTGATACGGGGCACGGGACAAATGAGCCAAACACGAGACAATCCTGTATAATACGGGACGTCTGGTCACCCTGTCTGACAATTCCCCCCGTTTAAGCCAAGGCAGGGTAGATGTTTGCCCTCTTTTGACTTTATTACATTATGGGTCAAAAGTTTATTACATTATCGGTCGGCGCACTTTATTACACTATCGGTCAAACTGGTATTACATTATGGGTCAATTATTACATTATCGGCCGGATAGTGTAATAATTTATTACATTATCCGGCATTATTACATTATCGGTAATTTATTACATTATCAGTTGTAACAGGGCCTCTTTGTGTGCTTTTAAAAAGCCGGTGTCAAAACTGTAGGTATCCTTAGCTTTTGAGTTATTCGTAGCATTAATACAGTAATGTTGATAAGTTCTATATCAGATATTTGTTTTAAATTAAAAATTGGTTGAGCACTGTTCACTGGTCTGCAAGTAATTTCAGGTGACTTAAAAAGTTTGGATTTTTCTTCCACAGACCTTAAAAAGGAGGAATTCAACTCAGTCGCCAAAATAACAGGGTCTTTCACCAACTGGTCATTAACCTTTAGTTCTAATTCTTTGATATCTTGTTTGCTTTGCCTAGTAGTTAATTTGTTAATGTTCTGCCATATTTTTTCCCCATTTCCTTTTGCACCTTCAATGATTGTAAAAAAAACTTTGCTTTTGCCCTTTGCATTTCTAATGTGACTGTATTTCTTGCTGATGCGTAATTTTGTCTATCTATAGCTAAACCAGACTTCATACATTTTTTAAGCAATTGGTCCCTCATTTTCATTAATTTCAGGCAATCTGAGTTGAGCCATGGGAGAAAGTTGGATTTTCTTCGCCCATGACTCCCTGGCTGTGTCCGAAATCACTCACTACTCACTACATAGTGCACTATATAGTGGGATCGCCATTTTGTAGGGCTGTCCGAATTGTTCGTAAGAATTTTTATCCCCTATATAGTGAACTCATTACATCCCACAATGCACCGCAAAATGTAGCGAACATCCGATGGTCACTAACCCAGCTATACTTCCCATCATGCACTGCACACAAACCGAAAAGCTCCGAAAAGGCTGCGTTTAGTCAACGGCTTAAAAACAGGCACAAGACATTTATTAGCGTAAGGCGCGAAAATGTTTTTTTTTTTTCTTTTTAATTGGAAACCAAGCAGCACAGGAGACCCGTTTGTTTACACAGGATATAAACGGACATTTAGGAACAATTAAAAGGAATAATGATGAGTTGGAGGACAAAAAATAGCTGACAATATTAAAAATTTAAGGCAAATTTTATTATCGATAATGGTAAACACAAATATGGTGGGAAATATAGCCTACTCAGTTCGGTTATTAGAAAAATCCTTCAACTGAAGTTGAACAGGTACGATTTAATTTTGCGACAGCAATGACGCTATTAACAGCTGCGACAAAACGAGCCAGGTAGTGTCCGATAGCGTTTCTTCCCTCTGCCAATGAGCTCACTATATAGTCACCTACATAGTGAGTCCCTTTATAGTGAGTAGGGAATAGTGAATGAGTGAGTGATTTCAGACACAGCCCCTGTCTTGGAGAAAGACAGAAAGACCTCTTGGATTTTCTTAATAAATGAATCTGTAATGAACATTAGATTAATAACTCAATTATGTCTTATATGGCTAGTTTAAGGGTTTGCTGCATTGTGTAATATGATTTATTAAAAGTCTAGCTAGCGTATTGTCTGACTCATGGCCAACTGATGTTAGACAGCAAACTGGATTCAGTGTTATTTTTAGCTCAGTGATGGCAACAAACATATGAAAACTACTTACCTACTTTACACGTGCAGTATGATTCCTCTATTTTGCCTGGTTTGATCTCAATGAGCAGTTACAGGTGTTGGGCTTTTCTGCATGGATCTCCAGCACTTCCCGGATACTCTTGTATCTCCAACCGTTCCATTAAAAATTTTGATTTCATAGATATATCCTTCCGTGAACTAGTTAAGGCCTCACTGGACGACTTTGCCGGACAAGTTGGGTGCATTCGGTAAAAAACAAACCGCAATATTTTCAAGAATACGCGCAAGAGAGTGGTGCTCCAACTTCTGCTGTGCTGTTGTCAGTATGGAGCTTAGCTGCGTTGCATGTGGGCCATAGCAACAGTAAATAAGGGGGGCGGAGCTGGTTGGCGCGAGTCGGAAAGGTCCATTAAAGAATTGTATCGGCTAAAAATAAACCATTGCGATGGTGAAACAACTTTGCAACTTTACGCATTTAAATTGAACTGCGCTGCATATTCTGTATATAAAATGTACAAAGAAAGACAGGGGAATCTTGTGGAACGGTGTTTGTTTGTACAAATAATTAAAAAAAAAATAAATAAATAAGGCGGCGAATTTAAGAAACTGGCAAGGGTTTTACGTCCTCAATCAAATAAATCAAACTTCACCTATTTTCTATGACACCTCAATGCTAGTAGTTTGTCAACATCTGGTTGGGTAGGTGTTTACAGAAGACTGAGTCGACGTGGATTGAATTATGCACCGCTTGCGTCTCACTTCCAGTAGGATTATCAGCAACCGTTAATGTTAACTCTGGTTTTAGCTTGGGTGCGGTTTAACACCTTCATTTTGCCTGTCTTTCTTCGTTTTTCTACTGTTTGCTTGTTTTTGTCATGTATGATATGCTGTAGTTAGCAAATGCCTTTAGAAGCACTGGTAGAGGGGCCAAAGGGACCTTGTTTTTGTAAGGATTACCGTTGTTATTTACAGTTGTTGATATAGAGAGATAGTATCAGCAAATATGAAAAAAGTTATTTTGTAAAGATTACCTTCTGCAGCTTTAATTTAATTAATTCAGGGCAATCATTTGAAAATGGCTTTTATTATATATTCCGTAAAAATTGTAAAATGTGTGTGATTTCATGCGGATAAGTGTCCTCCAACTTTATGGAAAACAGGTTTACTTTTAATGTGGTGTCATCAGGCAAAAGCAGACATGATGTCCGTGAAATGCATCTGTCAATGATCTATTCCAGTCTAATCAGCACACTTTTATACTTTCTCAAATTTATCGCAGTTTCATAGTGCGTCTACATTTAATGTCAATCAGCTCTCTTTCCTGAAAAAAGGTTGTTGAAATATACGTTTTACTCTGATGGATGTCTTTGGGGGATGCTTCTGCTGCACTTCTTTCATTTTCAGTGTTGAATTATCCTCGAATACAGAAAAACTGATTGTAGCAATGCCCTTCTGTGTTTCTGGAAGCACTTGGGCACAAAAATGAAGGTAAAGGGGACCTATTATTCTGTTTAAGTTATAATATTTTTGGATTCCCAAAAGGGAATTGTGTCAACTTTTTAGTAAGAAAAATTTCATTAAAAATCCTTGATTTCTCAGCCATTTGATTCCTGTCATTCCTAACCCTTATTTGACGTCCCCTCAATGAAATGATATCCGCTCTGATTGCCCAGCAGACGCTGCCAATGGCCCAGTGTGTCAGCAGAGAGTAAAGAGGTCAAAATCTCTGGACTATTTGCATCAGTTGCTAAATATTCTTTGAAGCCCCCGGACAAAGTCGGGCAGCTACTATGGATACACGTGTGTCGTTTCCGCTGGCCGGTCCGCATCCGTAGACACTTTTTTTTGGACGCTCTACAGGCTGTAATTTTTGACGGATTTCTTTCATATTTGGTATGGACATGTTACACTTAACTTATGACACCTATTGATTTTGGTTGTCATGGCGACAGTATTGGCCGAATATTATGCAAATAACCTGCAAAACAGATTTCACTGAGGACGCAGTACAGGCAGCATTTTTTGACCGATTACTTTCATAGTTGGTATGGACATGTGTTACACTTCACTGATGACACCTATCAATTTTTGTTGCCAAGGTGACATTGGCCGAACAATGTGCAAATTTGTGCTGAAATATACACTCTTCATTGTGGATGCTGTGCAGGCTGTAATTTTTGACCGATCGCTTTCATATTTGGTATGTACATGTGTTATACTTTACTTATGACACCTATCGATTTTGGTTGCCACATACACAGCATTGGCCACAAAATACACACATTAGTGGCAAAATATAGAGATTTCCTTGTGGACACAGTACCGGCTGCAATTTTGGACCGATTACTTTCATATTTGGCATGGACATGTGATATACTTCACTTATAACACCTATCAATTTTGGTCGCCATGGCAACAGTATTGGTGGAATAACGCAGAAAAAAGGGGAGAAGCTGGCTTTTGGGGGCTACACCCATGCGGTCGCAGCCGACAGGACTGTCTACTTTCTGATTGAGTTGCTAGCAGTAAAACTACACAGTGGGTATGTAAAGGTAAGATCTGCATGCCAAGCAACTGTGAGGATGGTACTTAAATAAGTGCATCATTGAGTCCGCATAAATCTTAAACTAGGGTTGAAATTCCGCATCTAATGTTGCTAGCATTTGTACAGTGGCACCCGTTAGCGAATATTCCATTTACTGAAAATGGCTGGACTAGTATTCTGCAACTGAATTCCATTGAGAATGATCAACCATTCTATCTTTTCCTATCAGTGTGCAGGGCTGCTGTGAAATGACAAAAGGAAGCAAGTCCAGAATGCAAAGTTTTGAGAAAAATGAAAGTAAAGTAAAGTTTTCATTCTTGCCCTCCAACATGGTTAGAAGTAGATGTTATGCACTGGGGCCCTGAAGTACTTCATGCTAGGCCCTATCTTGTCATGACATAAAGAAATCAATCATCTAATCCTAGGTGTGGTTAAGATGACTTGCTTCCTTTTGTCACAATTTTTCAAAACCGATGCAAGGGATGTGGTAAGGAAGCAAGTCCATACTTCAACTAATTTGTACTTTTATTAGAAATGTCAATGACGTTAAGGCTTTGCCGATCATCATTTGACAAATTGAATGGTCTGAGGATTAAACAAGACATTCTGGGGGGGGCACCTTGGGCGAGGAGAGTCATTAAGCCTCTGACATTTCTAACCCCTTCCTAATAACAGTTCATGTGTAGTGGTAGTTGCTCAAGGAGATATTGCTACTGAACATCAATCATATCCACTGCATTTTCACTGGAGGGCAGATTCTTCCAGAATAGGGATCTATTTGCAGGCATCAGTGGGCAAAGAGCATCAACAATGTCTTGTTTCTTTTTGGAAGAAATTCCCCTTGGAGCCTCCTTCACTGGGACAAGTGAAGCACATTCTCTCATGCCTTACGAAAGGGGATTGAATTCAAATTATAGCCTGTGAAAAGGAGAGTCCAAATGAACTTCTGCCCTCTACATAGGGGGGTGAAAAGAGTGTCACTCCTTCCATAAGGGGGTCATTTTGAAATTCAGGAACAAGCATATGCTCCCCCTAACTTTGGGGGGGGTGAGGGGGAGTTCCCAAATCTCTTTCCTGAGACTGGTCATCATATCAGTATTAGCATTAACTTACATTGTACATACATGCAGCTACAATATACGCTGTTACCATTAGATAAAACACACATGGTATTATGCAGGTCACCACGCCTAACATCACCAGACTGGGCCCTGTACATTGTATAAGGACATGCATGTGCCCACTAGGCTGTACTAGGCCTGGATCAGCGAGTCCATCAAAGGCACCAAAATAAGTCATGCAGAGTCACTGAATTCAATTAATATAGGCATGGGCAACGCTCTGCATAAACTCTAATGGAATGCGTAACAGCTGAACTGGGGCGGTAAACAAGCCTCAGAAAACTTATTAAAAAAAATGATGTAAATACCATTTTCATACAAAAAAAGAACACCATGGTTTGATTAAAAGCAACCTTTTCAATAGGATACCCGCATTTCATACATGAACTCTGCGTATTACGGCCAATAACGCGATTTGAACAGAGCTATTATTCGCCCGTCGCATGAATGCGTGACCTCAATTTGCACCGTGTTTACAAACTTTCAAGTGCACGGCGTGGCAAAAATATCCATTTTGGAGGTAGATTTCAAATAGCCTGCGATGACGTGATATCCCAGCTACGGCCCTGATTGAATTACAGCCATCTAATTTGAGAAATTACGAGTCTGTTCGTCCAGTCTAGACCTCCAGGGGATGTGAAATTAGTTCAACAGAAGTTGTTGAAGTTCGTCATGAAGTTCGGTGTGACTTCTTCTCAACAATAGCAAGAAAGGTGAGTGTATTTTTACTGTAAACCTACATAGTTAGTTGACAGAATATCCTGTGACCCTATTTGTGAAGTTTCAGTAAAATATACCAAGGAATAAACCAGCGCCAGGCGTTCAAAACCTACCAATGTTCTGACAAATTTTGCTACCTATGCCACCTCGCGAACACCGGTCACAAGATTTATTCACTTATACCCTTCAATTCGAGACTGCGAGGATGGAAATCTGAATAATCAATTAGGAAAAATTCTCGGCTCTCGGTAATTCTGTATATCGTTTAAACATTTTGTTAATCGTATTATGAAAGAAGACTGAAAATAAGCGCCCGCTTTTTGTTTGGGTGTAAAAGCGCGTCTTTAAAGGAGAATACATTGTATATTGATTAAGCATTGAACTCTGCATAAGTCGAACTGTTTTAATATTTGTTGATGACATTGCTTCGGCTTCCTGGAAGCAAGTACGCACAAATCTGCTGTCCTGTGAGCATTTCAGGTTCGATATACAGAGTAATAACGCTGCGGAAACTTAAACTGGCCCGTCATTCTGCCGAATAGTCTTACTAAACTAGTTAATCGTCTGATTACTAATCAAGCAAAGGGGAGGTTTCTGCCTCGCCAAACTAACCTCCGACTGCACGTCACTGTGTTTTACTATGAATTATTCACAGTAGCTCATTGAAACTATCATGGGAGGAGGGTATATGGACATTATCAAAACAGTGTAAAGTTTTTTTTTTTTTAAGTCACCACGGGTTATTGAAGGGGGAACGTTTCGTAGCAGTGGGAGGGTAAACAACTGCCGGCATCAGCGACTTCACTGCATTTTATACAGTAATGGGCGAGTAGCCTTAATGTTTGCCCTCCCACCGATAATTTTGACATTTTTGCAGGCCATTGATCCAAAAAAAACTTCACAGGCAACCCATTCATACCATTTTTTTAATATCAATGCAAAACCTAATGTTTGTTGAACATAATTGGATGAAATTCAATGCATTTTCCATTAAAAAGGGCCTAGGGGGCGCTGCTGTACTTCAGAAAAGGGGTTGATGACTTTAGCATCAATTATTTCTGTTAGGTTACCCTAATGGATAATTTGGCCAGGTTTATTTCAGAGTAGACTTCATTTTCGAAAATGCCCTCAGGCTTCACCCCCCAATTTTCACAATGGGTTTTGTTGATAAATGCCGAAATCAGCCATTTTTGGGACCCTGTGGCTCTGAGACCCTTTCCTATAAAGGCGTTGGACTTGTGGCAAACTCTTCGTCTGTGTCTTCTGTACTTACCTGCAAAAAATCATTAGAAAATAATAAAAACTTTTTTCTCAGCAACTCAAGAAATGTTGTCATTTTATTCATTTGTATTGCCCATGCCTAATTAATATACTCTTATAATGTACAGAAATACTTGCCTTTCAATCAAAGTTTTAAAAACATCTGCAAACTTGAGCATTTTCAAGGGATTTGAGAAGTTGTTTTATGTAAACAAAGTTCACTTCACATGCCTCATGCACTGACTGCAGCCTTAGTCCACTTCTTAAACAAGAATTTCATTGGCTAAAAGTTTTGCATCGGCCCGCCTTGTTGGATGTGGACATGCTTCCTTCTGTCGTGACAATGTGGCCTAAGTGTTGGACTTGCTTCCTTCTGCACTGGCAAGTATGGCCTAACTAAAACATGTTTTGTAGAAATGAACCCATTAGTAAATAGGACTTACTTCCCTGATTCCAAAATTTTATGTAACTCAATTTTGACAAAATATGGACTTGCCTCCCTTTGTCATTTCACGGCAGAGGGTTTCCCGTGGGTTTTGAAAAATATTCTTCACTTTTTCCTTGAGAAATAAAGTCAAGGAAGTATTCACTTTGTCTTGGTCTTTATTTTTTCTTTGTCACTCATGGACTTTACATTACTTAAAAAGCCTTTAAAAAGGACGAAGTGCCTACAGCATGTACAAGGAAAAGGTAAAACCTCAAATATTTGTGCACAAACCGGCATCTCCAAGATGCATTTGATTGTATATGTGTATGTGTGTTTTCACAATACTGGATAACGAGTGTGACACAAACATGAAAATTTCAGAATCATTCAAGGAACAGAAAACCTACTTTATTTGATACTTCACTGCTGTAAGAGTGGCATATAATAGCAAGAGGATGGTCTGTCATCAGCAAACATTGAGAAAATGGCATCAGAATACAGCATGTGCATACTGTAACAGTCATCACCTTGGAGTCCACTTGAGCCATGCATCTTCATAACTTGGAATATTTCTGATATATTTTCTTGGATGCAAAATGGCCTTACTAAACACAAAAATATGCTGCACAGTAAAATCCTGGTAACCGTCATTTTGTCAAGGGACATGGTCATTAAGAGAGTGAACACCGCAATGCGTGTTACCTTCCCCATAAAATAGTACTGATGTGACTTCAAAAGTCTGCTTTTTTGAATTAATCTGGTTACTTGCAACAGCATCCATTTAACCCAATTTTGCCTTCAAATTCACAAAGCTATATGAATGATCATTTATAGAAACAGCAGAGATTTAAAGAGATGCAGTTACAGTCATTGTGTGGACACCAAAACTTATGTAACTTTTTAATCCTTGATAAAAAAAAGGTCACATTCCCCATCTTTGCTTGGCATGCATAGCTGACATACTAGGCAAGATAAATTTTAATTGAAAGTGCAATCGAAATGCTTTGGATTAGGAAGATAAAAATTCATCTGAAAGTACAAGATACAGTATAAAATAACAGGATGGGTAATACATGGAATACAGTCAACCTTGCATAAGTTGAACTCACATGAGTCAAATTTTGGTTAACTTGAATTGAACTTCCTGTCCCAATGTGGAAAAAAGTATACTAAATACATCACATACGTAAGTTGAAAATTGGGACTGAATAAAAAGCTTTGACTTATGCAAAGGGATTCAACTTATGCAAGGTTGACTGGACATTAATTTTAAGTGATAATGCTATAAAAATCTTAGTTGCATCAATAAGAAGAAAAAAAGATTCACTGACAGTGATGTGCAGTTTGTTTTTTCTTGCTTTTTTTATTTATAACATGACTTTTTACGCAACTGTAATCTGATTTCTGGAGTTTTGAAGTTTTGAATTTATCCATCCACTACCTCTATCTAACAAAATCTGCAATGGTAAGGCACATGTATTTCAATTTCAGCTTCACATGTGTGTTGTGACAGAACTGGGAAAAACATTTGCATTACAACGAACTTCCATTAGCTACACTATCAGTGTCTGCCACACAGCAGCTTCTAGATCCACTACAAATGATTGGCAAATACATCTACAATCAAATGCTCTTTTTTACCTTGAATGAAAATGAGGTGATGAAAAGAAAACTAAACAATAGACAATGGTTGCTAAATCTCTACTGCAAAACACATTTACAAAGGTTCATGAACATAATTCAGAACTATGAACTTTGGTGATCTGATTGTCCATGGTACAAATAAAAATCACTTCAGCTAAACTGTGGAGACTTTGTAAAGCCCTGTCTTACCCACTGAAGATCAGCCTCTGAAAAAAGGAACTGTTCCTGCTTGTTGGCGCTGTAACTCAGGAAAGGACACTTAACTATGCTGCTCTTTGGCTCCCAAGATGAGTAAAAAAACTGACAGCCAGATGTAAAGACCCCACTACACTTCACACAATCTGAAATTATTGAAGTGCATCTTGCCATTTTTGGGATTGATTATTTTCAAAAAAAGATACTGGAACATTCGTTACTACTGACATGAAAGAATTTGGACAGTGTTGAATTTCACGGTGCAGGGACGGTGTCCACCATAACAACCATGAAAAAAAAAAAAAACACTGATTCAAATGAAATTTCAAAAGTTGCCATCATTCTATTTATGTTAAGAGGGTCACGTCAACTGTCCAATTATAGAAGAGCAGAGCAGTCCGCAAAAGGGCCTTAAAAATCGACATACCTTGCATAATCTTATAATCAGTAGTAGTACTTTAAGACCTTTGGCCGCAATTTATCATAGCGCTCTGCGTTTTATCACTGGTGACGGTTTCCGCACTCATCACTGTGTTTTATATAGTTCAGTAGGGTGGTTTTCCCTTTATTTTAGAAGGAAGCTCCATTTTATTTATTTATAAAGCATTGCTTGGCAAACTTCCTTCGTATCTTACGAGGGTTTGTCCATCAAAATCAGAAGCCAGCATGTCAGATCACAAGGGTGGATTTTGTTAGAGTCACCCAGGACTAGAACAAAGTTGGGCTGTTCTGCTTTTAGCTCATTTGCACCTTATGTCTGGAATAAATGCCAAGACACTCTGAAGCTTAATTGCCTTATTCCATTTGAGTCCCTCAAAAATCGTCTGTGGGAGATGTTACTTGAGGAGGCCAGATGTACTTGCCTTTAGTTTTAACTTTGGACTTGTTCTCTGTCCTTTGTCCTTGTATGTTTTTACTCATTTTATTATTTTCTTTTTTATTTTTAATAATATTAAAGTTTTTTTTTTCCTTTAGTCTGCAATTGTTGTATGTAATTGTGTGAATTCTACTGTGCTCGGTGTTGTTAACCCACTTTGTAATTGTTTTATTGTATTCAGGGCTCCCCAGAAAAAGAGACCTCTGTCTCAGTGGGACTTCCCTGTAATAAAGGAAAAGGAAATTTTTATATACAGCGGGGACAGTAAGTGTTGAGTGCGTCAACATTTTTCTCAGTAAATATAATTCTAATGGGGATATTGACATGAAATTTTCGTCAGATGTCGGTAACAACCCAAGTAATCCACACATGCAAAGAAATCAAAACAAATAAGTCCATAAATTATTTGTAATAAAGTGGAATGACACAGGGGAAAAGTATTGAACACGCTTACTGAAATTTATTTAATACTTAGTAGAAAAGCTTTTGTTGGTAATGACAGCTTCGAGACGCCTCCTGTATGGAGAAACTCGTCACATGCATTGCTCGGGAGTGATTTTGGCCCACTCATCCACACAAACTGTCTTCAAATCTTGACGGCTCCGGGGGCCTCTTCTATAAACTCTCATCTACAGTTTTTGCATAGATTTTCAATTGGATTCAAATCAGGTGATTGACTGGGCCATTCTAGCAGCTTTATTTTCTTTCTCTGAAAACAGTTCAGGTTTCCTTGGCTGTGTGTTTGGGATCATCTTACTGAAATGTCCACCTTTGTTTCATCTATAGCATCCTGGTAGATGGCAGCAGATTCTTATCAAGAATGTCTCCGTACATTTCTTCATTCATCCTTCCTTCAATTATATGAAGTCTGCCAGTACCATATGCTGAAAAACAGCCCCACACCATGATGTTCCCACCTCCAAACTTTACTGTTGCAATGTTGTTTTGGGGGTGATGTGCAGTGCCGTTTGTCCTCCAAACATGGTGTGTGCTATGACATCCAAAGAGTTCAATTTTGGTCTCATTTGACCAGACTATATTCTCCCAATATTTCATAGGCTTGTCCAAATGTTGTGCAGCAAACTTTAAATGAACTTCAACATGCTTTTTCTTCAGCAGTGGAGTCTTGCGCAGTGAGCATGCATAGAGGTCATGGCGGCTGAGTGCATAACTTATTGTTTTCTTTGAAACAACTGGACCTGCTAATTCCAGGTCTTTCTGAAGCTCTCCACAAGTGGTCCTTGGCTCTTGGACATCTCTTCTGATTATTCTTTTGACTCCTTTGTCAGAAATCTTGCAAGGAGCACCTGGTCGTGGCCGGTTTTTGGTGAAATGATGTTCTTTCCACTTCCGGATTATGGCCCCAACGGTGCGCACTGGAACATTCAGAAGTTAAGAAATATGTCTGTAACCAATGCCATCAGTATGTTTTGCAACAATAAGGTTGCAAAGGTCTAGAGAGCTTTTTGTTTTTACCCATCAAGAGATGCTTCTTGTGTGACACCTTGGTAATAAGAAACCTTTTTATAGGCCATCAATTAGGATTAAACCAGCTGATAATAATTTGCACTGATAGGGGGCAGGATTGCTTTTTAAATACTGACAGATTTCAGCAGGTTTCTTGGCTTTCCATGCCTTTTTGCACCTCCTTTTCTTCATGTGTTCAATACTTATTCCCAGTGTCATTCCACTTTATTACACATAACTTAATTTATGGACTTATTTGTTTTGATTTCTTTATATGTGTGGATTATTTGGGTTGTTACTGACATCTGGTGAAAATTTCATGTCAATAGCCCCATTAGAAATATGTTTACTGAGAAAAATGTTGACGCATTTAATACTTATTTTCCCCGCTGTATGCCACCCAGTCTACCTTTCTTGAGGCTAATATGTTAGTCTTTTCTAACATTGAAGGAGTAAGGGTTTCATTTGGACATGCAGAATCATTTTTGTACCTGTTGACCCTGAATAAAAACGGCCAAATGACATGATTGTACACATTAAGCAATTGATAAGTCTTCATATTGAAGACTTATCAAACTCATTTATGACTTAAAAAGATTCTCTTGGTGTGTCAGTAGGTAATCGACCATGTGGCGCCAAAGCTTGCTGAAGCTTAAGACAAACGCAAAACTTACTTGTTTCATAACTTTCATATGACATGCCCACTTGTGCAAGATCCCCTATTTATACACCTTGTTTTCCTGGTTCAACAGGAGACAATGTTTGTGCTCAAGCTTCAACATTTTACAGGAAAAAAAAAAAAGAATTCCCTGCATATTCTTTTCCACACACTATGTGTGAAATCGATCAGCATAGTAACCCCGTAGAAACCTGTAAGCCAAAAAGATAGCATTTGGACTAATTTTCTTGTAATAAACCCTCTCTGATGGCGCGTGTACTTTCGTTTTTTCCTTTGAAACCATAAATGGATGGATTAAACTACAGCTAATTACTGTGCATTCACACTTGAATGGCCTTGTGCCTCCACCACTTAATGAATTTATTAAGATCGGATCATGGCTCGTCCACCAGGGCCACAAGGGCCTCTTCAAGAGGGGACTGTGAGGTGCCCTTTAGGCAGACCGCCTTTGGTCAAAATGTTCTGTCGGTCATTAGCTGTAAATATCGGAATGGCCTGCCACTGGAACTTAGGGAGTGTCCCACTTATGTCTCCTTCAAAACTAATATGAAGGGATGGCTAAAATTGAACCAAATATGTAACCATAAAACATAATCCGCCACACCTAGTCTGCCCAGTCCAACTATCTTGATAACATTCTTCTCTGTGTACACTTTGTATTTATTGACTGTCTGATCTGTCTTATGAATAGATATCAGGGATATTACATTCTAGTTATATACTGTATTTATGAATGGTGTATGTGATGCAAGTTCCGTCCTTGCGTATGTTTTAAGATATGGTTTTGCATGATTGTCCAACATGTGTTGTACTAGTTTTTATGGTGTTTTTGTTTTGTCCTATTCTTGTGTCATATATGTTTGTTTTTTCCCCCCCTCTTTTCCCCAGAGACTATATTTTTAACAACAACCTGCCCTAGGGACAACAGATGTAAATTAGCCACTGGCTACAATCTGGCATATTTACATTTTGTGTAAAATGTTCATTAATATGCGTTTGTCCCTGTACAAATAAATAAATGAATAAATAAACTTGTTACTGTTAGGACTGATATTTAATTTGTCTTCCACCGTAATGTGATGTTGCTTTTGAACACAGCGTGAAAGTTTGTCAAATTGTTGAGGATAATGGAGTAGAAGTGCCTTTGGGTCTTTGACATGGTCACAGTTCTTTAGATGGGCAACTTTAGGTGCACTGTGGTTATTCCATCTTGTCAAGGGGCCATCGCAGGGGTGAAATATGCAATAAGAATTTTGTCTCAAATGAAAATATGAACTGCGTGGCGAACCGCATGAAAAGCAGGCACAGACAGGGCAACAGGTTGGCGAGAATCCAGCCCACAGGGCGGTAATTTAATTTGCAATAATCAACCAAAAGACAATAGACTTTGCGAGCTTTAATATCCTTAGAGGAGTTAGCCACTGTCAACTGGTCGAGTAGCGGCCAGAGTGAGGCTTTCTGGACGGAGGGCAATCCCCGTCTTTTTTTTTTTTTTTAAATTTATATAGCAATACATATCACAACCTTGAGACACCACAAACATACCAGTGGTAACACATAGTGTACATACACTCATACATACAACCCCAATTCCAAAATAGTTGGGACAAAGTGTAAATTGTGAATAAAAATCAAAATGCAATGACTTTCAAATCACACCAGCCAGTATTTTATTCACAATAGAACAAAGATAACACAGCAAATGTTGAAACTGAGATATTTTAAAATTGTATCCACAAAATGAGCTCATTTCAAATTTGATGGCTGCTACAGTACTCAAAAAAGTTGGGGCAGGGGCCTGTTTACCATGGTGTAGCATACCCTCTTCTTTTTAACACAGAGTCTGGGCATTGAGGAGACAAGTTTCTTGAGTTTAGCCATTGGAATTTAATTCCACTCTTGTTTAATACAGGCTTCCAGCTGCTAGAGAGTTTTGGATCTCCTTTAATGGACTTTTTGTTTAATTATGCCCCAAAAGTTCTCAATCGATGAAAGATCAGGACTGCAGGCAGGCCAGTTCAGCACACGGACTCTTCTACTACGAAGCCATGCTGTTGTAATAGCTGCAGTATGTGGTTTTGCATTGTCCTGCTGAAATACACAAGGCTTTCCCTGGAACAGATGTCGTCTGGAGGGGAGCATATGTTCCTCTAAAACCTTTATATACCTTTCAGCATTCATGGTGCTTTTTAAAACATGCAAGTGTCCCACACCATATGCACTAATGCATTCCCATACCATCAGAGATGCTGGCTTTTGAACTGAACACTGATAACAGGAGGGGTGGTCTTTCTCCTCTTTAGCCCGGAGGACACAACGCCCATGATTTCGAACAAGAATGTCAAATTTGGACTCATCTGACCACAGGACACTTTGCCACTTTGCTACAGTCCATTTTAAATGAGCATTGGCCCACAGAACACGGCGGCGCTTCTGGATCATGCTGAACAATGGCTTCCTTTTTGCATGATAAGTTTTAGGTGGCATCTGTGGATGGCACGGCAGACTGTGTTTACAGACAGTGATTTCTTTAAGTATTCCTGGGCCCATTTAGTAATGTCAATGACAGAATCATGCCGGTGAGTGATGCAGTGGCGTCTGAGGGCCCGAAGATCACGGGCATCCAGTAAAGGTCTCCGGCCTTGTCCCTTAGGCACAGAGATTTTTCCAGTTTCTCTGAATCTTTTGATGATGTTATGCACTGTCCATGATGAGACCTTCCAAGACTTTGCAATTTGACGTTGAGGAACATTGTTTTTAAAGTATTCCACAATTTTTTTTACGCAAGCCTTCACGGGTTGGATAGCCTCTGGCCATCTTTACTTCTGAGAGACTCAGCCTCTCTAAGACATCCCTTTTATAGCCAATCATGTTACACACCTGATGCCAGTTAATGTAATTACTTGTTAAATGTTCTTTCAGCTGATTCTCTTATATATTAATAGTTTTTTCAGCCCTTTTATGCCTGTGTCCCAACTTTTTTGAGACCTGTTGCAGCCAGAAAATTTAAAATGATCTCATTTTGTGTCTAAAAATATAAAATGTCTCAGTTTCAACATTTGAAATGTTATCTATGTTCTACTGTAAATAATATATTGGCTCGTGATCTGAAAGTCATTGCATTTTGATTTTATTCACAATTTACACTTCGTCCCAACTATTTCGGAATTGGGGTTGTACATAAACATAGCAACATGTGCTCATACAGCAATATTGTTGTCCTAATTCAGACTATGTAGAGGTGGATGGTTAGCCAAAACATATGCAAAAAAAAAAATAGAATAAAATAAACAACACGATTTAAACAATTATAGAGGTTAAATTCATATTATATTGATATGTCTAAAGAGAAAAGTCACCATCATAATGATGACCAAAACTGGGTCAAAGACTTACCATTTTCCAAATCTCCTAAAATGACAGTTTGCAGATTAATAATATATGTTTTATTATATTTTAGTATCCACTTCTGGATTTGATTGCAAAATAAAGCAACGTTAGGACAGAATCATAAAAAATGCAAAACAGATTCCTCTTCTTCGTTACAAAATCTACATAACTATGATTGTTCTAGGCCCCAGATATGTAACATCTTTCTGGTGGGCAGAAATTTTTATAATACCTTAATTTATATTATATGAATGGTAACATCTAAAGTTGTGTTATATAAAATATTAAATACATCTTTCCGCGGGATTGTTATATTAATAGAGTCTTCCCACTTTTTAAAAATAGTTACTGGATTTTCAACTATTTTGTGTTTGACTAAATAATATTTATAAAGTTTTTTATTGAGTTTATTTCCATTTAACCATGATAAGTCTCTACCGCATGGCTGGCATACTAATTGTTGTCTTGGTTTCTTTACAGTAGTATTTTTCCAGGCATTAGGTAATGAGGCGATAATTTTGTTATATTCTAATGGCGTACATATTAAACCGTATTTTAGTGAAATTTTTTGGAAAGTCATAATTTTACAATTGCTGTCTATTAAATCATTTACATATGGACGATCATGAATCAGCATATTACTATTAAACCAAATTATTTGCTGTAACATGTTATCTACACTATCTGGGGGGTGATACTGGTACTGCAGCCACTTTGTAATGGCATCATCCTTGAAAACTGACATTGAGGGAAATAAGTCATTTTTTGGCTCGTTGAAATGGGCAACTTTTAACTGAACAAATGGAAATAGCCCCTTCTAAAACATTGGATAGAAGCTTCTCAGTAATCTTGCTGAGAACCATTGTTGGTTATGGTATAATTTTGGTATAACAGATGCTTTGAGTGCATAGTTTAAACCCTTTAAATTCAAAAGATTCAAGCCTCCCTCTCGAAATTTATTATACAGATATGTCCTTTTGATTTTACCTGGTTTATTATTCCATATAAAAGCAAATATTCTTTGCTCATATTTTTTATATAGGTCTTCTGATGGGGTGGGTAAGGAAGATAATATATATATATAAACTGTGGTATAACCATTGAGTTTATTAATGCTATTTTCCCATAGAGGGTCATAGATTTTCCAGTCCAGGGAGATAGAATTTTTTCTGAATTTTATTTTCTGAAGTTTATTTTCAAAATTTATTTTTGTGATATTACTCAGATCTTTCGGGATACATATTCCCAATATGTTGACTGGTCCATTTGTCTGTCCTATAGGGAAACTGGTAGACAATTCTATATCGTTGAGAGAGCCCATACACCTGACTGTACATTTTTCATAGTTTGGCTTCAAGCCAGATATTTTGGAAAGCTGATCCAAATCTCCAACTAAGGCCATTATTGAGTTTTTGTTAAGAAGTGATGTTTGTATGCTTGGTTTTAGTTGGTTTTAGTCCATTCTAGCATATTTCTAGTGTATTTATTGTATTTATATATTTATTCTGAGTTACATGTTTCATGTTTAGAGAATGAATGCTTGCAGTCTCATGTCTTACTTTCCTCTTGTTTCTTTGTGTGGTGTCTTTAAAGGATTCTCACTCTTTCTTTTCCATTTCGGTTTGGTAATTCCTCTTCCTTCTCTCTTGCTGTTCTGATTGGACTATCCACACTTAGAGCAGTTCAGTTAGGCACGGGTGATTAGTTAGTTCAAAGTTAGGATCCCACCTACTTCCTCTCTCTCTCTCCTATCACCGTCCTTGCTTTTCTAGATCCGCCTCTCCTCTCACCTGTTCTGAGTTTAGCTGGGCCTCCACTTAATTTGTTTGTGTATAAAAGACCCACTTTCCTGCTGCTTCTTGTCGACTCGTTTCTTCCGCCTAAGCTTGCTTTGGTCAAGTCTCGTTTCTGCATCTATTCTCTAGATTTCTGCAAGTATGTATTTCGTGATTTCTCCCGTGAGTCTTGTTTACGTTGTTGTTTGCGTTGTGTGATTGAGATAGTGATTGTGAGTACCACGTTTACCCTTTATTCCCATTGTACCAACTTTGTTAGAGATTTCCTTTGTGCTACCCTTATCCTCTCCAACTCCCCTTTTCCTTCCCCATCCAATCCCTTTAGTATTTCCCTGTGTTACTGTCTTTGTGCGGACTGACATCCTGGTTTATAGATCTTTCTGCTTGTCCCTTGATTTACGATTCTGCCTTGCCTAAACCATTCCTGTTGCCTGGCTTTGATTTCTGTTCTGTTTGACCATGAGCTCACCTAATAAACGCCCTGCCATTGCTGAACTGCATTTGGAGTCTCAAGCCATTCCTTTCAGTTTTCAGTCGGTTTTATTGTAAAATTAGTATCATCTGCATACATTGTAACTTTAGATTCTAAATTATTTATATATAGACCTTTTATGTGCTATTATTTCGTATTTTTTGTCCTAAAATTTCAATAGACAGCACAAACAAGTATGGGGATAGAGGACATCCTTGTCTCAAGCCTCTTTTTAAATGTACTGTTTCTGAGAGCTCACCATTATTAAATTTACATTTTGAGTTACTATAAAGTGTTTTTATCCAGTTGATAATGGATGGGCCAAAATTGAAATATTGCAGACATTTGTACATAAAATCTAAACGTAATTTATCGAATGCCTTTTCAAGATCTGCAATAAAGATAATACTGGGTTCTTATACACTATCATAAAACTCTATAATTTCTAAGATCTGTCTAATGTTATCATTTATACTTCACCCTTTCATGAATTCTGATTGATCAGGGTAAATGACACTAGGTAACACTTTTTTTATCCTATTGGCAAGACATTTGGACAAAATCTTAGCATCGTGACACTGTAGTGTAACAGGCCTCCAAGTTTTGAGATTAGTCGGGTCTTTATATTGTCCATGATCTTGTTTTAAAATGAGTGAAATTAGTCCTTCTTCTTGAGTTTCTGATAGCTTCCCTTCCATATAAGCACTATCAAAACATTCCAGCATATGAACCTTAATGTGATTATAAAAGGTTTGATAAAAATTTACTGGTATTCCATCCAGGCCCGGGCTTTTAAGGGGTTTAAATGATTTCAGGGCCACAGTCAGTTCCTCTTCTGTAATCAGTCCTTCACATAAGACTTCCTCCTCTGATGTTAATTATGGCCTGATTATGGGAAAAAAAATGCTCTGTACTAGAGCTCTGTATAAAATGCTCTGTACTAATCCCCGTCTCTTTACCTTTGGACTCTGATAGAAAAATTAGAGAGAAAACAGCGGTTATTAACGCACTTGCGAAATGCACTCTCAGCCAACCTGGCCCCATCTGCGGTTTCACTGACTTTATATTGTTTTCTCGCTAAATACGAACGGGGATCAGGTACTTGGCCTGTCTGGAATGCGCTAGGAGAGCCTCTTTTGGACTCCTGGCCGCCACTGGCGGGAGCTGTCCATCGTAGAGCAGCGGCCAGGGGTGCTGAACCGAGTCCCGGCCACAAAACTTTTTTTTCCCAAACTCTATATCTGTTGCACCTTTTATTCTTCCTCTGATTGGTCAATCATTTCCCAGGAGACATTGAAACTTCTGAATGTGCGTGGTCATGAGGTAGAGTCCCCAACTTACGGAAACATACTGCTGCCATTCCTGAAAAAAAAGAAAAAAAAACGGGACAGTATCACGTTATAAACTGAAAAGTTTCTTGTTATTACAAGATGTTTTTCATGTTATTCATGTTTCATGTTACTACATATTTTCACGTATTAACAAGATATATTCACGTTATTACAACATTAAAACTTATCACGTCATAATTAGAAACTTTTGGCTCATTTACATAATTAAGTTCTAATTCATGCTTGGGTTGAAACCATAGAGATATATAATAGAACCACAGAGAACGAGGAAGTACCTTTGCTTCAGCCAGTTAGCATGTTAGCTTCCTGCTTCCGCGTTTCCCAAGGATGCAATTCTGTGGCCAAAGATGCTGAAGATCCATAGACACCAATTGAAAAGTGCACATTTTTTTCTTGCCAAATAAAGCGAAAACAAAAGAAAATGTATTCTGTAATCCGTCATTATTTTGCTCTTTGTCTGACGCAACTGTTCGATGTTTTCAAGAGGGCCTGTAAAATAAGAACTGCTACTTAGAGCTTGATGACAGATCGTGCACGAGTTTGGTTGTCCAGCTGTTGCTCTTACTGCAGCAGTTCAGCCAATGACTGTATAGTGCGTGAGCGTTCCGGTGTAGTGCGTTGCTCGTCATTTCCCCTCGAACACATTCGCTAATCCGCACAGACGACACATTTTCTTGGCCATTTGTGCTGTGTAATCAGATTGGCAATCTTATGAAATGTTGCCGGAAATAAGCACCCATGGAACGCCATTATTATAGATGGCGTTGGTCAATTCCATACTTCCTGGGCTGAAGTAGCTAGCCTAGCATCTCCCATTGAAAGTAATAGGGGTGGTACTTCCTCGCTCTCTCCAGTTCTATTATGTGCTAAGGAAGATGGCCACTTGAGTTTTTTTGTCTCCCAAACGCTTCAATACAAATCCTAAAAATTGCCATTAAATAGCAGATTCAGATTAAAATAAGTTACAAAGTTGGCTGTAGTTATAATTTGGCAGCCTTTGATTTGTACTTAGTGTAGAGTCGAGTTGTCTGTACAGCACTATGGCTGATAATACTAGACTCCGTAAGAAAGACGCCGACAGTGACCACGCGGCTTTAATGAATGAACTGCGTGCGCTTAGCGCAAAAATGGACACTATGCAGACTACAATTGAAAAACAAATGAACAACAAATTGGAAAGGCTGCGCGGGTCTATGGAAAAACTTATTAGCGAGAGCCAAGAAGTTTTTAAGCGCGAGGTGGATAAAGCAGTCAAGGAGATGCATCACGCATTGGATTTGGAGGTGGGAATCCTGAGTTCCAGAATGGACCGGATTGAAACTAAAATTAATGAGAAGAAAGCCGAAGGTAAGCAGTTTGATCCTGACGTGTCGTTGGTGATTGTGGGACTGTCACAAACGGAGGGAGAAGATGTTGAGGCCAAAGTAAAAACTCTGTTGTGTGAGGGAATGGACTGCGAGCCGGTGCCAAAACTTGTGGCCGTAGAGCGTATGAGGGCACGAGGGCGAAATCCGGGACTCATCAGAGTGGAACTCGAGTCTACGCTGGAGAAAGTGGCTGTGCTTCGGCGGAGGCCTAAACTCAAGGACAATGAAAGTTACCGAAGGGTATATGTTTCGTCAGCGAAGTCACACGCTGAGCGTCTTATGGAATTCAATCTTAGAACTCTTCTCAGGGAGATCCCAGCTGCTAAAGACTACTACTTGGCCAATAATGGACGTCTAGTGAAGCGTGGTCAAGCTGGGGACTCTGCGGGATCGAGGCCACAGCCATCGGTTTGAAGATGTCATGCCCAGCCTGGAAGTCCGGACCATATTGCTTTAGTGCATTGGAACGTTAATGGATGGACGCTTGCTAATAGTAAACTGAGAGCGCAACTGCTTCTTTCGTTTGAGCCAGGAATTATTTCATTAAATGAGACTCATTTGTCCACTCTTATACCTGAGCTTCAAGGATACACCTGGATTGGACACAATCGTGTTGCTCATAAAAGAGCTGTCAAAGCCTCTGGGGGTGTGGGTATATTTGTCAAAAAAAACAATTTTGGACAACTTTTCTATAACGGTTGTAGACAAGACCTATGACGGAATTCTATGTTTGCGGTTCGAGCACACTAGCTCACAGTATTCATTTATTTTGATATCATGTTATTTGTCTCCTGAAACATCGACATGGGGCCGTAATGCTGACTTTTTCTTTGCGCATTTACTGTCTTTAATTTATACGGCTGAGGCTGATTCTGTATATATTTGTGGGGACCTGAATAGTCGTATTGCGCACCACAGAGATTATGTCGACGAGGACGATATTAGCCCCAGAGTGGTGTTAGACTCGGGCTTGAACAAACATGGGGAAAGTTTGATTGATTTCCTTATAGAGTCTAAATGCTGCCTGGTAAATGGAAGAATAAATCCGGAGTATGATAATTTTACATATATTTCTGTTAGGGGTAAGGCTGTGGTTGATTATATTGTGACGAGACATGAAGACTTAAGAACATGTACTGAATTTAAAGTATTCACTCCAATTGAACTTTTGGAAAGAACTGGGTCCCTGGGGCTAATAGATGAAAGTAGCAGGTTTCCTGATCACTCCAGGCTTTATTTACATTTTCAAACAGCTGAGATATTTATAAATAGTGCTGATTCTACACCACTCTATAAACAACCAATAAGAAAACTCAAGGATGACTTCCTCACCTCTGAAGCCTCGGATGGAGCCCTTAAGGATGTTTTAGCGCAACTGGGCAAAGACGGGGAAGCACAGGATAATGTTGATCGTTGCTATGAACTTTTTTGTAGGGTTCTACATGGGGAAATGAGTCAATATGGGTCAAAAGTGCTTAGAAAACGGAACCGAAAGAAGCAGTACCGAACTGAACAACCTTTTTGGAATAATGAGTTGCATAGCAGCTGGTCAAATCTCCGTTTGGCAGAGAAACGATATTTAAAATGCAAGGAGCATGGTTTAAGGAGGAGCCTGTATGACGCATTTAAAACCTGTCAATATGATTTTGATAAAAAACTTAGACTGTATAAAAGGCGTTATAGGAGAGGTAAAGCTCTTCAAATGGAGCTTTCTCAAAATACTAATCCACAGCAATTCTGGAAAGAAATAAATAAACTTGGGCCTAAAAGAAATAAATTAATTCCATTTGAAATAGTCACAGAAAGTGGGGAGTCTGTATTCAAGACAGACAAAATATTGGATAGATGGGAGAAAGATTATAGCGATTTGTACACTTGTTCTAGCTCCCATCAGTTTAATTATGTGTTTTTAATGGAGATCTGTAATTTAAAATATTTACTTGAGGATGGATCTGTTAGTTTGGAAATGCCCTATTTTAATAGTGCGCTAAACAATGACATTACCCTAGTAGAAGTACAGAAGGCAATTGAAAAAACCAAACCTCATAAAGCTGTTGGTGTGGATGAACTGTCTAATGAGGTTCTTAAATGCCCCAAGCTGTTAAATACTCTGCACACGTTATTCCAATATTGCTTTAAGAGTGGGACTGTCCCCTCGACGTGGTATAGATCGATCATCAAGCCTATCCCAAAGTCCACCCAGGCTGACCCAAGAGTACCTTTGAATTATAGAGGCATAAGCCTGTTAAGTACAGTATATAAAGTGTTTTCCGGTATTCTCAACAATCGTCTCAGTGAATATATTGAGACCAATGGAATCCTGGTGGATGAACAGAATGGGTTTAGAAAACACAGAGCGTGCATTGATCATATTTATGTTTTAGCGTCTGTCATTAGAGCAAGACTGCAGGAAAATAAAAGTACTTTTGTTTGTTTTGTTGATTTTAAAAAAGCTTTTGATTGGGTTAACAGAGATCTTTTGAAATATAAGTTACTTTCTGTTGGTATTACAGGTCATCTGTATAATTCCATCAAAGCTCTGTACAGGGCTCCAGTAGCCTGTGTGCAGGTAAACAATATGAGGGCAGGATGGTTCCCTACTCCATTCGGAGTCAAACAGGGAGATGTTCTTTCACCCACTCTCTTTGCGCTTTTTGTGAACGATCTGGCTCAAGAGATAAAGTCAGCAAACTTGGGTATAGACATTGATGGCTTTAACCTCAGCATTTTATTACATGCAGATGATATTGTTGTCTTCGCTGAAGAAGAAATTAAACTGCAAAAAATGTTGGGCATTATGAGGAATTGGTGCAATAAATGGAGACTTTCTATAAATGTGGATAAAACACAAGTAGTCCATTTTAGAAAACCATTTGCTCCACGTAGTGAATTTGATTTCTTTTTTGGGCAAACACAGCTTATGTATTCCAGAACTTACAAATACCTTGGTTTTCTTTTTCACGAAAATATGACGTTTTCAGAGGGGAGAAGGGTTCTGTCTGAGTCTGCAGGGAGGGCTTTAGGGGCAGTTATTAATAGGATGAAGCACTGCCCTGAAATAAGCTTCTTAACATTTACCCAGCTGTTTGAAAGTTTAGTTGGGTCTGTTTTGTTTTATGCAGCTGGGGTATGGGGCTTCGAAGATGCTCCTGAATGTAATAGAATTCAGAGTAGGGCCATGAGGTGTTTTCTTGGAGTACATAGGTTCACAACTAGAGCTGCGTTAGAGGGAGATATGGGTTGGGAGCCCTGCTTGGTGAAACAAAGGGCGGAAGTAATTAGACTGTGGAATCGCCTTATTCGTTTACCTGAAGACAGACTTACTCGGAAAGTCTTCAATTGGGATAAAGCTCATAACTACCCGTGATCAATGGAGGTCCTGGAAATACTCTCATTAGCTAATGTACAGTATCTATTTACAAATAATTTACAAATTAAAATATCCCAGGTTAGACAGTCTCTGTTTGATTTTTACAAAGAGCAATGGCAGTGGCAGGTGTCAAATAAGCCCAAACTGAGAAGTTACCTGCACTTTAAAAATGACTATGCCACAGAGCCATATATCAAATGCTGGTTAAGTAGACTGCAGAGGTCTTTGTGTGCCCAGCTCAGAGCAGGGGTATTGCCTCTGCAGATTGAGGTGGGGCGATATAAAGGTGTTCCAGAAGAGGACAGGTTATGTGTTTTGTGTGATTTAAGGGTTGTTGAGGATGAATGGCATTTTCTGTTTTTCTGTCCTGTATATCATGACTTAAGAATAGGTATGTTTGAGAGAATTCAACGTAAAAAGCCCGATTTGTTTTGGATGACTGATGGGGATATGCTGGGTTGGTTATTTGAAAATGAAATTTATAGCTTGGCGAGATATGTGGAAAATGCTTGGAAACTGCGGCAAAGGAATCTGTATCCTGACTTAATTTGACAATGATCTGTTTAATTAATCTAACTGTGAAAAGGATGGAAATGTGTTTTGTATGTTGGTCATCTTTCTATGTTAGGTAATGTGTTTTGTGTTTTATGTCAATAGTGTCTTATAAGCCCATTTGGGCGGGGCACGTAAGTGCAAGACACTTTAATAAAAATCAATCAATCAATCTATTATATTACCTCCATGGTTGAAAGATGGTGAGATTCTTTCAAAGGCTGTTCTTGGATCTTGCTCCACACGTTCAGTGCATGGTTATTCTGACAGTAAAGACAGGGACTTTGGAAAACACTCACTGACTTAACTGAAAGAATTTTTTTCTCGGGCTAGCCTCCACTGACAGGCTGGTCAGTGGCAGACATGCTCACAGCAAAGCTGCTCCTTTTGAACTCACTTTTTCCAAGGCTGGGTTTCTTTTTTGCACTCTTCTGACTACCCGCATTGGAATCCAGGATATCTCCAAACAGTGGATCATTGGCAACCTTTGCATGTTGGTAAACAAACTCAACTAAATTGGGAAACCTCACTCTTGTCCTTCTTCTTTCTTGAATGTCGAAAGCAAACCTTCCCCATTTTATTTCAGTTTGAATGAAAGTTTGGATAGGATGCACTTCATGTTGGTAGGTTTGTTCATTTCATCCATGTAGTCCACATTGTTTTCTGTGTTACAACATCCAATCAAGAACAATGTAAAGGCATTCAATCCCTTCCTGTCTTCTGGCTTGAACGGAGGCCATTCCATTGCCTTCCTGATATAGGCTGTTGCCATGGTCAGCTCATCTCTATAGTGACGATCAAGCAATGCCCTGGCTTCTTTATAATATAAGCCATATCTGGTCTAATGAGCTCACAGCTGCGAATGAGATCAAGTGGCTCTCCACTCATAAATTTTTTGAGGTAGTATCACCGATCTTGATGGCTGTCTGTCCTACTGTCGATAGCATGCTCAAAGGCCCTTATGAAAGATCTGGAAGTCAGAAGTCCTGTAAATTTTGGTATGTCTCTATGAGGCAGTTGAGACAAACTATGTTGTTTGATGAGCATCTCTGTGACCTTATTTTGACGCTGTAGCACTTAATACAGGCTGTCAGTATAAGAATCAGGATGATCAGGGTGATCAGGACACGGAGTACTGCTACCACCATCAAACCTTGATGAGTATTGTCTTCTGTCTGAAGCACTAGCTTGAACAGCTGGGCTTGGACTGAAAGCAAGATAAGGCTTACCAACTCCTTGACGCACACTCTTGCCAATCCCACCATGCTTGTCTTGTTTATATACCAGGGGCTCAGCTCTGGGGCTCCAGGGTGTCCATTGGAAATCATCCACAGACTCTTGAGCATCTTCATATTCTTCATAGACCTTCAATTTGACATCTGAAGCAGCGAGTTCAGTTTCTATCTTCAATTGCTCTTTCTTTAGTCACAAGCAGATTTCTTCCTGCTCTATTGCTTCCTTCTTTTTTAAAGCTGCAGCTGTTGCCAACCATGTTTCACGTTCTGCTTTAATTCTCAGCTTTGCCGAGCTAGTGCTGGAGGTATGACTTGCCATGGAATTAGCCTCAGATACACTATCGTATGGCCTGACACCATCTTCCTCGTCTTGAGAGTTTTCTATGACATATGCCATCCATTTGTACAACGTTTCGTCTATGAACTGCTTGAATTCTCATATACCTCTTCATTAAGTCATTCATACTCTCCAAAGTAGTTCTCAAGCAACATCAACGCCTCATCCTTCATGAAATTAACATTGTGTTCATTTTCCTTCAATGTTTTTACATCATTCTTCTATTTGGTTAACTGTACCAACTTACCCTTTCGTTCACCTTTCAATTTTCTCATCTTCTCCTCTACAGCCTTTTCCCTGAGGTTTGGCACCCTCTTGTGGTCAATATATGTAACTGCGCTTTCATCTGCCAGATCTTTTCACTCGTATATCTTCACACATAAACTGTCACAATTCCACGAATTATCCACAGCTTCTTAATCTTCTAATGCATTTAGAGATTCACAGATACTTGTGAAAAGAGTTACTGGATGTGTAGTATTTCTTGATCAAAACTCAATAGCTTTCTAAACCAATGGCTTCACTTTTTGATAACAGCTAGCGTTAGCACAGTCCGAAGGCTAACAGAAACAAGAAAAAAACGTCATACCTGATCCAGTGAAAGCTTTGCTTAGCCGACGACTTGTGCTCAAGGTACTTCTGCTTTTCTTCAAGTGTTCTTGCACTCCCAGTTGATTAGCTCGCCCTCCTGTCAGCTAGTCTTCCAGCTTCGCGAGCAATCTCTTTTACGTGCTTTGCCCAGTCTTTTGACTTTTTTGTGAATGCAGCAGTGCCTACTCACTAGCATAGGACCTCAAAGTTCTTTGCACTCAACACTTACATCTAAAAGTAAAAGTTTTGAATCCAAAGTTTTCTTTTTTGTGTCTTTAATATAAAGTCATTTGCTTCACAAGGACTGAGCTGCGCCTTTAAAA
Source organism: Gymnothorax javanicus (assembly GCA_029692085.1). Taxonomy (NCBI): domain Eukaryota; kingdom Metazoa; phylum Chordata; class Actinopteri; order Anguilliformes; family Muraenidae; genus Gymnothorax; species Gymnothorax javanicus. The sequence goes on from CM056198.1 coordinate 91,649,760, forward strand.
ATGGTCCTCAATCAGTTTTTAGCTCAGGTGCGGTAGGTTAGAAAAAAGTCAGAAATGCAGCTAGGTCAAAAGACTGGCTGTATCTCAAATTGCGCACATCCACACTTACACCACCTATTTTGAGTGCACAAGTGCATTCACACTGAGAAGTACAGCAAAAGGCAGTGCACTGCAAGTACCTGGATGATGCACTCATTGCAGACAAAAAAATTGAACGCTGGACACTTCTCACCCTGAATGGTCGCAATCTTGCTTACGTAGCGGAAGAGGAAGGACTCTCAACTTTGGTGATAATGGCGGCGAGGAGGATGCGGCCATAGATATATAAAAACTAGATGTCGCACGCTGATGGGCCTATCTCACAATATGGCGCTCATAACCGGATGTGGGCTACTTGTTTTTCTGGTTAGCTTCTGTGGCTGTAGGTATACGGCTTCTCAGCATGGAAATGGTACATGTCATAAAAAGCCTTCTTTTGCTCTTAAAATTTTGCACCACTGGTGTGGCTGGAATTATTGAAAACAATTTAAAGACCAAAAGTTCGGTTGAGGGACACTAGTTCTTCGAAAATTTCACTTATGATTGCGATAGTTAATGATCGTGAAACAGATGTGGCGCTGAGGCAAAGCTAACAGGTAGCAGCCACATGGCTATGTAACTAGCTAGCAGGTTTGATCTCAAGTAATTTGAAAGAACATTATAATCTTGGCTCAAGCAAATTTATTCGGATTTTGTTTTGGTTGTATTTAGAGAAAGTTGTTTGCGGTGTCGTGTGATACTGTGAAACTTTCGTTGCTGGCTGTCCGCTAGCATGTAGGCTACCTTCCCAATTTCGTAAATGGCCCGAATTTCCTTAGTCGGTAAGATTTCAGGTCCAGCGGGACCTATGACCTGAAATCTTACTGACTAGTGAAATTATGGCAATTTACGAAATTATTAAGGTACATGCTAAACCTGCATTAGCCATCACCTGGTAGCTACACCTGTCTGGCTTGATGCAGTATGCTGGCTTGGCTAACTAACCATGATTTCAGACAACGAGCGTAATGCGGCAAGCTGTAAATTAGAAGTACAAATGTTGTGCTGGCTAGGTCACACAGCAAACATTTTTGCTCTGTCATCTTCAATCGTGAAACCTTGCTTTACTTATTACCAATAAAACTTAAATTTTCTGTCAAATGTGTTTGTGTGTCTCTGTTTGCCATCGTCTACCTGTTTAGTCTAAACATTGTAGCTGGCAAGATGTTCGTAATAACCAGGTGCTGTAGATCTCTGAGGAAAAGCAAGGAACTTCATAAACTCGAGGTCAATAAGTCTGCGATGTGACATGTTTTACCGACATGTAAGTATTACTACAACTGAACGGAATGCTTTGCTTATGTTTATTGTAAAATCTGAGTAGGCTACGTAAGCGAGGCAAACCATTAATGTTGTGCTTCATTCGTCCATCATTACATATAATTAGGCTACGTGTTCTGACTCTGTGATAAAGCTAATTTATCGTGCTCTATTTTTTTTTCTTTTGTTTGGGGGTCAAATTCGGAAAGAATCAAAGACTTCTCAGTTATCATATTGTCGCTGGACACATTGGGGTAAAATTGTTCTCGTTTAAAGTTTGTTTGAAACATGCCAGGGACTGCAAGCAAAATATTGACACAGTTTGAGATATGACTGCTGTCCTGCATAAATTCTTACTTGTTTCTACAAATAAGTTTTATTGCCCAAGCTTTATGACAATGCTCTGATGCCATAATTTGTTAATAACGTACCGCGTCCTGCTTTTCACTCAAGTCGTTTCCTGAATCGACAAAATTTAAACAATTGTTACAGCCTCGTACCATAATTGCCTATCTCATTTTTAAGGTTTTGAGAAAAGGGGGGGGCTCACGCATTTTTTAGGCTGCACGAAAGAGCAGGCAACCGATATTGAAATTTGGCAAAAAAAGAAAAAAATGACTTGAGCAATTCTGCCAAGTGGCTAACGAAATAATGCTCGGAACAGATGCAATACCTGGTCATATGCACAACTCCGCATTGTGTTTCACAGTGAAGACAAATGTCCAGCTTTCAGTCCAAATTTTGGATTAATACTCAGAAGAGCCATCAGTATTGAGGCAAAAAGCTTGGGCGTTGAGTGAATACAACGTTTGTCTAGTCGTCAAGCTATCCAATTATGGTTTATGGTCATTGCGGTGCAGAATTATCCTGTTTAATTATGCTGACAGCCTTCGTGTGACTCATCATTGATAATTTAAAATGAGGCATTGTAGTTATTCATAGCTAGGGCTGCGCTTTCTCCCTAATTTCTTATTATAGAAATGGAGCAAGGTAAATTTGCTTGATCGCAGAGACAGAAAGCGCAATTGTATGTAATTATGCGTGAATGACACGCAACGTTGCTGGTTTGCCTCGCTTACATAGTCCAATATTTTTTTGTGATTAACTTTTTATTAAGGTTTTTTGTTATTTATATATACAAAACATACACTAACCAAAAATAATTTACAAAAACACATACATTAAAACATCTGACAAAACAAAAGACAACTGGGGGAAAAAGGAAAAAAAAAAACAAAACAAAACACCAAAACAATTAACTACAAATCATAAAAAGTGGCGTCATCCACCCCCTCATGGATCTCTATATAATTGCTGCAGGAGTTAAAAGAACAAAATAAGAATATTTACAATAATTTCTTGATTTTGTCAGCCATAGTCTGCCACAATAAAATGGTATCAGCTCCAGCACCATGCATTCTTGCTATTGACACATCCAGATTTATTATGTCAAGACATCTGTTGATCCATTCAGTTTTGGTAACTATATGTGGAGGTTTCCACCGTAATGCCAACATCTTTTTTGCAGCCGTAATTCCAAGTAAAAGAACACACCTCTCACTATATGATAATTTAAGAGTGGAGGTGTCATTTAAGAGCAGTACAATGGGGGCACATGGCACATCCACATTTAAAACATCAGACAGAGTAGTACAAATTTCCTTCCAAAATACTCTTACATCATTACATTCCCAATACAAATGCAAGAATGAACCAGTAAGACCCTCTGTGCATAAGGTACAAATTGGGGATGATATCCGTTTCATGAGATAGGCCTTCCTAGGTGTGAGGTAAGTCCTATGAATATAATTAAAATGAATCAATTGATGATCTGGGTTTTTAGAAGCAATAACAATTGAATTCCATATTTTTTCCCAGGGTCATTCCATATGAAATCAACTGGGGCTCCCAGTGTCATGGTCTTGGATTTCCCTTAAATTTTGGTAGAAAGTTGTACTTGGGGCCAAATGAAGAAATACCAAGTTTTAGCTCAATACCCCCAGCGGTTTTCATTTTCTGAAGGGTCAAAAGAGTGGGCGTGGCACCCTCAGATGCGGCAAAATGAATTATAGCCATTTTCATGGGGCCATAACTCCAACACTAAAGCAGATATGAACTTCATTTTTTTCAGGAATTATTAACCGTCCTTAAGTAAACAATTTACAAGTAAAAGGAAAAAAAATTAACCCATTCGTGTCTATGCTGTCGTTGTTCAAAAACAGGCAGAACCCAAAATTTGGCACATTTCAGGTGGCCCTTTCACCCGAACAGAATGAGAAATCTCAAAATGTTATGTGTCTTAGTGTAAGCGCACATACTCAGGTCTCCATTGGAACATTGATATCTTGTATACGCCCACGCCCACTTTTTTGACCCCTCCAGAAAATGAAAACCACTGGGGGTATTGAGCTAAAACTTGGTATTTCTTCAATTGGCCCCATATACAACATTCTATTAAAATTTAAAAGAAATCCATGACCATGACACTGGGAAATTCCCGGAATTTGGTTGATTTCATATAGAATGACCCCCCAGTCAAGTAGATCATCCCCAATATAGTACTTCAGATCCTCAGACCATACATGTTCAATCGGTAGCCCTTTAAAAGAGGAAGATCAGAGAAGTGCATATAATTGAGCAACCATCCCTTTTTTCCTTTCCTATCAAATAAGGCATGCAAAGGATGTGTAGTGAGTGGAGTCTTCCATGGTACTCCATAAGCTTTCATTGCTGAGAGCAGTTGAAGATATAAGAAAAAAGATGAACTTAGTGAAGTGTAAGACAGACTCAAATCATTAAAATCTCGAAGCCCATCCTCATTATAAATATTCGCAAATGTATCAATGCCTTTACTGCTCCAGATTGGGCTTGTGAATGGGACCCCCTGAGTAAGTAGAGAGTAATTGTTAAAGATTGGACTATTTAGGTGCCATTTACAGGTGTTATTTGTGTCCTTCTCAACTATACGCCATATAGACAACAAAAAACTCATTATGGGGCCAAATCTTAGTTTAGCGCGTTTCAAGGGGATATCAGAATATACAAAATCTTCCAATCTATAAAAAAGAAACTTCACACTCGTTTGGAGGTCGATAAGTTGAACATACAAGAAAAGTGGTTTTAAATAATGATTTAATTCCATTCTGTACTCATTAAGGACGGTGTACCATAAAAATCATGTTCATAATGTAACCAGTTCCACCGGAAATGCTACGGAAATGTAAGAGAGTAAAAATGGTAAGTTACAACTTGATGAAAGCATGTCAATAGCGCGTATGCCCTCCATGAGCGTTCACAACTGCGACATAACGTCTCCTCATGGATTGAATGATGCGTCTGAACACAGCTTGAGGGATGCGTCGCCATAATTGAACCAACATGGCACCAAGTTCCTGCAAATTCTGTGGAGGGTTCCTTACTTGACGGAGTCTTCTGCCCAACACATCCCATACATGTTCTATGGGATTAAGGTCGGGAGACCTTGAGGGCCACTCCATGACATTGATGCCAGCATTCCTAAGAAAATTCCGCATTAAATTGGCCGTATGAGGTCTGGCATTATCGTGTTGGAATGTCAGACCTGGGCCATGAGCTGCCATGAATGGCAAAAGCTCTGGAATGAGCACTTGATCTCTGTATCCTGCAGCAGTTAGGTTTCCTTGAACGACCATCAGTCGGGAACAGGCAGGACCATTAAAGGCACCCCAAACCATAACACTACCACCCCCAAAACGGTCCACTTCCTGCACACAACACTGGGCGTTGCGTTTACCGCGTCTCCTCCAAACTCTAACTCTCCCATCAGCGAAGTGCAAAGTGAATCTGGATTCGTGACTAAAAACGACCCTATTCCAATCACGCTGAGTCCATCTCAGATGTCGTTGTGCCCAGAGAAGCCGTTGACATCGGTGTTACTGGGTTAAAATTGGTCCACGATATGGCCGGCGTGCATGGGAGGCGAGCAGTGCGCGAGGCGATTACGTATGGTTTGGGCAGTCACACGACCTCTAAACAATTCATTTCTAGTGGGCGTTGCAGTGAGAAATCGACACGCAAATGGCGTAAGACGATTTGTCGGTCTTCTGCTTATGTCGTCACACGTGGTCTACCCAAACGAGGTCGGTCTGCTGTGGTGCCAGTTTGTTGGAGACGTGTCCGAAGATTATGGATAGTCCGTCGACTGCATCCCATAACCCTGGCAACGTCAGTGACCGACGTTCCGTATTCAGCATGCCAATGGCACGCGTTCACGTTGAATGTTTGACAGTCGTGGCATTGCAAATCAACGGATAATTGACTGTAAGAACTTGTTTTTCCGAGATGTCACTCTACCGTGCTAACGTGGGCTCAATTGCACGTGTCTCATAAGGTCACGTGACTATGAACACGAGGAAACATGCTTTTACCTTGATGTATGCTCGCACGTGCTGCATGCTTGTGCACGTCGGAGTTGCTGTGTATAATGATGTCTTTGACAACGCATTTACCCCTAATAATAATAATAATATCTCTTGTATTAAGTTTCAAGAAAATATTTAGAAATTTATGAGTGTGAAGTTTCTTTTTTGACTGGTATGTGGGTGTGCTAAATTACTTTCTATAATTTTCCAACATGTAACCGAGTCAGAATTAAGCCAATCAGATAGTGGTCTCAAAACAAAAGACCAAAAAGTAATGTTTAAAATTTGGAACCAAAAGACCACCTTCTGTTTTATGCCTTTGAAGCGTAGTCAACTTTACACGAGGTCGTTTTCCACCCCATATAAATTTAGATACCAAAGAGTGAATTTTGTCTCAAAAATCAGTTGGTGGTGACAATGGTAACGTGAAAGAAAAGAAATTCACCCGAGGTAAAATATCCATTTTAACAATTGACACATGGGCTTGAAGCGATTTCGGGAGGTAAGACCATCTGTGAGGGTGCGTTCAGGAACCAGAAGCGAGAACCAAAAGATCCAGCAAATTTGTTCTTTATTAATTCTGGGGTGGAAACCCCTGCAGGGCAGTAGGCAACGGTACATATGGGAAGTCACGTGCTATAATAGGGAACAGGTGAGCTGGATCAGACTAATTAACGAAGGAATGAACAAGAGGAAGTACCAAACCACATGCAATTGGCAAAAGCCAAAACACGGACAGGGATTACACAGACAGCCAAACAAACAAACGGCTCCGGTTAGGGAGTTCTAAAGTGCACAGAGAGTGAGAGGCAGAACAGTGTTTAACAAGGTGCGGAGAATCCGCCGAAATGCAGCAAAGTAAAGTGAGTGAAGGCAAGGGGCGGAGATAAGAGCAGAGCGAGTGCTGAGAGCTCGTTAGTCAATTAGTAATGTGCAGCAATACAATCCCTAGTGCTCGTTAGTAAGTTAGTACTATAAACAATGTTAGTTAATGTTAGTAATTTATCCAAAATAACAAACTGGTAGTATTTGTTAGTAAAGACAGAACAGCAAGGCGAAGGAAGCAAACGAGATTGGAAGGAATAATTGAAAACCCAGAAACCATGAAATCACCTGAAAACATGGCACGCAATACTGGGGAATAAAACTGTCACATCACATATGACCAGACAGGGGAGACAATGTGCAATGCAGGGCATGAACAATACATAAACCAGAATAATAACTAAACTGTGAATATGAGTAATGGCAGGCAAAAGACAAGGCAAAGAAAGACAGGCAAAATACAAAACATGGCATGGACTAAATCAAAAAACATGGCTTGGAAGCAGAGTAATAGCGAAAACATGGTCAAGCATAACAGAATCATAACACCATCTATTCAAGTCCGATTCAAGTTTGTTATAAATGCCCAAAAAATTTCTATTGGCAATGCAAACTAATGATGGAAAAATATCTACTCCCAAATACTTAAACTGATTGACCACTGGAATATGTTGGGACAAAAAGCTAGGTTCCAATCTTAAGTTTAAAGGTATTAATGCTGATTTAGTCCAATTGACTTTATAACCAGATAATGAACCAAATTCCTCAAAGGTATCCAAAATATGAGGAAGTGACGTAACTACTTCATCAAAATATAACAATATATCATCAGCATATAATGATATAGAGTGAGTAGTGGTATTAAAAGTGATAGGGGTGATAGATGGGTGCTGACGAATTTTCTGAGCAAGAGGTTCAAGTGATAATGCAAACAGGAAGGGGCTTAAAGGGCAACCTTGTCGACAACAACGAGATAGAGTAAACTTGGCTGATATAATGCCATTGGTGTTTATCATTGCAGATGGACTATTATAAAGTAATTTAACTAATTTTATGAAACTGGGACCAAACTGAAAACGTTGTAAGACCTCCCATAGGTACTCCCATTCTAGCCTATCACAGGCCTTTTCAGCATCAAGATTCAACACAGCACAAGGAGAAGGAATATCTTTAGTTGCATGAATCACATGGAGCAGTCTCCGAACATTATCAGCCGCCAAAAGTGACCTTATAAACCCAGTCTGATCACCGTGAATTAATTTAGTTATGTGGGGTTCCAAACGAGAGGCCAATATCCGAGTAAACACTTTTATTTCAGAATTAAGGATAGATAATGGTCTCTAATTTTTGCATTTAGTGATATCCTTATTGGGTTTAGGTAATAAAGCTATTAAAGCAGAATTCAAATTATTAAAAAAGGCACCGACTTCAATAGATTTATGAATCATGGCCATAAAATACTGTCCAAGCTCCTCCCAAAAAGAGAGATAAAACTCGGGGGAATCCAATCCCAACCCCGCGATTTATCTTTTTTCATACCCGAAATAGCATTTTTCAATTCAGTCAGGGTGATTGGTTCACCAAGTCGCTCAGCATCCTCTTGTGAAAGAGTATGCAACCTTAAATCATGTAAAAAGGAGTAACATTTCGTCTTATCTAGTGTTATATCTGATTTGTAAAATACGGAATAAAAAGATCGAAACTCTGCATTAATTTCTGTTGGACTAGTAAGTAACTTTTGATTTGCACTAATAGCCAAGATATTTGAAAATTTCTCACATTTTTGTAAACTCAAAGCAAGTTGACAACTTGGTTTTGAACCACTGAAATAATCATTTCTTCTAGTCCTATGCATTTGGAACTCAACTTCTGTTCTCAGTAATTTATTCAGTTTACCTCTAATAGACTCAATTTCTTTTTTCTTATCATCAGTATAACCATTACTCTGCTGATCTTGTTCTTATCTTTTCAGCTCACTCTCTAGTTTATTTACTTTGCCCAGTCTTGTTCGATTCTGATGAGAAGCAAAAGAAATTGTTGTATTTCTAACAAAACCTTTAACTGCAGCCCATAAAACTCGAGGGTCCTCTACTGAGCTGACATTCTCAGTGATAAAGACCCTAAAAGTCTTTCTGAAATGTTCACAATAATCACTATTTATAAGTAATTGAGTGTTAAAGCGCCATCTATTAGTTTTAGGAGAAGCGCCAGCTAATCAAAATTGTGAAATAACAACACTATGATCAGATAAAGGGCTGGGCAAAATCGTAGCAGAATGAATTTGAGAAAACATAGATACAGAGGCCAATAGATAATCAATTCTTGAGTAGGTTTTGTGTCTATCAGAATAAAAACTGTATTGTCTTGATGAAGGATTCAACATTCTAAATAGATCTGTGAGATTAAAATCACTAATTAGACCTTGGAATGCATTAGTGGATGGATGAGCTTGCTGAAGTGGCACATTAGATTTATCAAGCATAGGATCTAAAATGGCGTTCATGTCAGCACCAATAATGATTGAGAAATCTTGGAGATTACACAAAGTTTTACTAACCAATTCAAAAAACTCAGCACAATATTGGTTAGGGGCATATATTGAAAGAAAAGCTATTTTTTGACCATATATAATTGTTTTAATATATGCTATACATCCATCATCACTACCATAGTTTTCAATTATTGTTAAAGAAACTACGCCTTAACAATACCAAGACTCCGCGGCTTTTGGAGTTAAATGCAGCCGCAGCTGCAGTATAATAGTACCTGCTCGCCAGTCGATGTTTATCAGAAGATTTAAGGTGCGTCTCTTGAATGAACGCTATATCAATTTTGTGCCTATGAAGCCAATTAAGACACATCCACCGTTTAACAGGGGAATTAAGCCCATTTACATTCCAGCTAGCCACTTGAAGCATAGTAATCTTTATCCGCAAAACTGTTCAAAAAGTATTCCTGCAAGTATAGATAATCAGTACAAAAGAGACCCAATAAATCCCCATCCCCATATTGCCGCCAAACAAAACAAGCACAAAGAAGAAAAAGAAAACAATACATTAACATGCTACCAGGAAATGGTAACCGCTACAACAAAACACCCACTAGCTGGGCACCTGAGCTGAGAAAGCTGGCTAACACACCACCACAATGGCCAATCTCCCATTCTCAACTTAAATGTAACCAATAACCATAATAAAATAAAATTCATCTAACATGAATGATGTCACATTATACAATGATAATTATCCAACAATAAAAAATACATTATACAATAAAAAATTATCCAACAGCTTACATAGTCCAACATTACTCTAAACATAAAGCGAAGCATTACATTCCTATTGTTAGACTCAAATGTAAGCAATACTTGCCACATTGCAGGCTTTATTGACCTCGAGTCAGTGTCGGCGCCAGAACTGGAATTTGGGGGAGCACAGACGCATCCTTTTTTATTTTTATTTTTACAACAATTAGTCCTGTCTAGTTGCCAATAAGGAAAATGATTGACAAGTTTTTCAATCATAGTAATGATCCATTGGCAATTGAAGACACGCACTCTCTCCCTATGCAATCTAACAGCAGCGAAATAATGGGCTAAATTCAGTACTGAAAAAAAAAAAACAGGCCTATGCTTCATGAAAGACAAACTGCTCTGGAACTTCTGAGCTACTTTATCAGCACATCAGGCGATCTAACATACGCTCTATGAACGTTTCAATTATTGAAATGAGATTAAATGGCATTGAAACGCCTTTGTGCAATTTTCAATTACGCTGATTTAAATGCACCAAAGTGCGCGTCTGCATCGCCTAACTTTGACGGGGAGAACAAGCAATGCCTGATACTGTGGAGTGTTTTCAGAGTGAATGTATAGCTAATTAAGAAAACGATTGAGCACAAGTCAGGGCTAATAATTGTTTTAAAGGAATGCTGTGTGTCCCAGTTTTAGCTTCCAGTTCTGGCGCCGCCGACACTGCCTTGAGTTGACGTGGTTCCTCGCTCCTCCCAAGAGATCTTTAGCCCCTGGCTCTTACGAACACCTTGCCTGCCACAAGGTTGAGACTAGGCAGTTATACGATGGCAAACAGAAACACACAAATGCATTTGTCAGAATATATAAGTTTTATTGGCAGTAAGTAAAGCAAGGTTTCACAACTGAATATGAAAGACAAAATGTTGGCTATGTGACCCGGCCACGCTTACTACAGCTTTTTACGCTATGCCCGTTGTTGTGAAGTTATAGATAGTTATCGGTAAGCTTAGCCAAGCCGGCGCACTCTTCTATCACAGGCAACAAACCAGACAGGCATAGCTACCAAGGTCTCCCATAGCTGCATAATGGACATTCTGGCAGGAAACGTTAATGTAAACAAGCGCAGGTTAAACGGACAGCCAGCAATAGACGTTTCACAGGATCAAACGACACAGTAGACAAACAACTTACGATAAGTTTAAACAGAAATCTAAAACTAAAAAAACAACATTGTCTGAGGTTAAAATGTTGTAAATAAATTGATTAGGACCAAAGTTACTTGCTAGTGACTTAGTTATGTAGCTGCTACCTGTTAGCCACCACTATCTGTATTTTACTATCATTAAACATTGTAATCATAAAAGAACTGTGCAAAAAATAACTTGCATCTCTTGTCCACCAAACATCTAAGAAACAATTATAACCACATTAGTGGAGTGAAACAAGGCATTTAGAGAAATGCCCTGGCCTCAAGTTGTCAAATAATAACTTCAAAAGAATAATGCTATTTGGATTTTGTTGGCATGACAACCTCAAGACTATGGATAAATGACAAAGACTGGTTAACAAAATCGCCTTTTAATAGAAAACTTCAAGAACAAACCTCAACATTTGATTTTTTTCATAAATGCTTTTTAGCTAAACTAAAATCTACAAAACTCTTCCAGCATTTAAAACACAGCAACAAAACAAGAAGATTATTTTTTTTATCCTTGGCTTTTCCTGCCACCTCCGCCCACCTGGTCTGGGACATACTTTAGGCAGAAGGCGACAGCCTCTGCAATTTTCGCCTCCGTTTCATCCTCCCATCCTGGCATCTTCAGGACACTCTCTGCAAGAAATATTTGAAACTCTAGAATACAGGATAAGTGAAGCTACAGTAAGGAGTAAAAGCTGATGCGGGAGGAAATTTCATTTTCAGTGTTTCATCCGTATTTGAACTTCATTTATATGAGCAGACGTTTTTTTCTATTAACTTGCCATATGGACCGACGAGCAGATGGTCATAAGGGCAGTCACCACGCGGTGCAGTGTAAGGTTAGCGCGCTTTAGGATTGATAAGATAACATTTGGGCAACAGAGTGCGGAGCGGCTAGCTAATTAAGCTGTTATCATGCTTGCATCATGAGTTGAGAAAAACAGCAAACTCTACATTACATTCACTCACACATACTGCGCCCAACTTTTAGAAGACAAGATAATGACCTGACTGGACGTTGTACACCGATGACAGGCAGTCTCCTCCGCAGGGCAGTTGCTAGGAATTCTGGGCCCCCTGACAGAATATCGGCGTGGGCCCCTGCCCCCAACTTTTCATTGCCATTTTTTTAACGACTATGTATCATGATGTTATTCTTTATTTTTCTGTTTCTCAGTGTTCTTGACAGTGCCTAATGCAATACACCCAATTTTTCCTTTTTTACAATTAACCACTCAACAAAGAGAGTATCATTATGTAAATTATGAATTATTAGTTGTCTTATTCACATTCACTCACTCACCATCAAAAACATATTCAGATGGGGCACCCCGGTGGCTCATCGGTCTAAGCGCGCGCACCATTAAGGCTGTGTCCTTCCTGCGGCGACCTGGGTTCGATTCCGGCTCGGGTCATTTGCCACATGTCTTCCCCATTCTTCTCCCCAGCTTTCCTGTCACTCTCTACCATACAACTGTCTAATAAAAGAAAAGGAGAAAATCCCCCAAAAAATAATCTAAAACTAAAAAACATATTCAGACTACTGGTGGTGAGGGTCTATTGCTGGGTCTGGTTCAGATGAAGTGACCACAGCTGATTCTGGAGTAGCAGTGCATATAGGTTCAATTGTTCCATTTCATATTACTTTCTTAAACATTTAAAGTGATGTTCCATGGAACAACTGATGAAGAACGATCCTACCGAGTCTTGGAATAAAAAAAACTAAATGGGCTTCTCAGTACCATAGCTCTAAGCACTCAGCTTCATTTTGCTATTGTTAAGAGGAGGGCAAGCTCTGCAAAATGACCCCCTGCGTGAACAAGACTTATGTCAACAGGCTAAATTAGCAGTTTAGTTTTAGTAAACACTTAAGGTAAAAAGTAATGTCAGCCTTTTAAGTTACACCTAAGGTTACCACACTGACTGCAATTATTTGTGCTTACTCACACCTAATAAGAACGGAAGGTTACCACACTGACTGCAAGTAGTTCCCTAGCCAAAAAAAGCCTCTAATTGCTGTCATTTTCACAGCTGACTGGAGTTAGCTAACATAATGCAGATAACCACTCAGCTAACATTGGTGTCACCCTTTGAAAAAGAATTTTGTGTTCTGGACCCGGATTTTTTGACGGGACATTATTTTTTCTGGTGTCCAGATTTGTGTGTGCGTTTTGTTTTTTTTTTTTTGATCATACGCAAGGGCGATCCTTTCTGTGGATGATACCCAGCAAAAATAACACAGACAATTTTGCCATTCTTGTCATGGATCGAACCATTTTTTAACTCAGCTGGTTACTGAAATGTATGTCATCAACATTGCATGCCTTAATGGCTTTGTTTAAACTCTGATGCATTAAATATGAATATTAGTTAAATCTATCACCTTTTTTGAAAATGAATTTTTGTGGGTTTTCTGGACCCTGCTTGGACTCCTGGGTCCTCTAAAATTGTTTTCTGGTGTCCAGATTTGACGGTGTGCTCCTCCGGGCGTTGTCTTTTTTTTTTTTACATCATAAAAGACAGTTAAGGGCGGGCGCTTTTTTTCCGCTAACTTCGACTCGACGTGGCGGGGTTGTCATAGCAAAAAAACGGCTGTGACAATTTTTTTTTTACGAACTGTCGTCAGCTCCAAATGGACTCACCTGCATTTTTTTAAGGGGGGGTTTTCCAAATGTATATCATCATTGCATCTTAATTAAACTCTGATGCATTAAAGAAATTAACTGCAGAATAATTTTGTCATGGTTAACACTGTGGGGTTTCTGTCTAATGGACTGTGCCACTTAAAAATTCAAACGCCTTTTCCCCGCCAAAAGCCTGCTTGATTGTCTTGCTTGCCCGTGCCCTCCAGAAGCAAAAGACAGTTCAATCCAGCACCCTTTTGTCCTCGTCAACAGTAATAAGGATATATTAATTAGGCGGGGTTAAAGTGTGAATATATTTTAAGCTTAATTTTTTTAAATAATTAATTTCAAATCCTGCCTATCCTGCCTGCAGATGATAACTAAATTTCACCTGTCTTTGGGATGTTTTTGGGTATCCAGGTTTTTGTTCTGCAGTGTCTCAATTAAACACAGCAACCCAAAATTAAAGAATGATGATGTGAAGTAACCAATATACGACTGTTAGAATTGAAGCAGGTTCTTCAAACTCATATCTACAATCAGAGGTAATTTCTGATGAAATTCAGGCTACTGTCATAAAACCCTATGTTTTTTGTGCATGGAATGAGGAACATCAACAAGATTCTCTGTGTCAATCCAGCACTGGACATTTGGACCATAAACAGTTATAAGGATATATTAATTAGTTTTATCTAAAGTGTGAATATATTACTGTATAATTTTTTAAATAATTAATTTCAAATCCTGCCTATCCCCTGCAGATGATAAATGTCAAATTTAATGGCTGTCGGTATTGTATCTCTCTGCTGTCCACCACAGTTTTTTTGGTCCATCAAGGTGTTGTGGAGTGGATGTTGTTGGTCTTTGGGATGTTTTTTCTAAAGCGTATCACTTGTTGTTGTTCTGCAGTGTCTCAACTTAAACACAGCAACCCAAAATTGATCACACTTGCTGATGATGTGAAGTAACCAATATAAGACAGCTCAGAATTGAAGCAGGTTCTTCAAACTCATATCTACAATAGAGAGGTAATTTCTGATGAAATTCAGGCTACTGTCATAGACCATATGTTTTTGTGCATGGAATGAGGGAACATCAGTAGATTCTCTGTGTCCACCACAATCTGGAGATTTAGACCATAAATAGTTACAGTCCACTTTACTGTTTTATCATTGAAAGTTTACAGTACTACTTCATACTGTATATATTTCAGAACATTAAATTACACATAATTTGTAAGAATAACTTCATCCCCAAGAGGAAATTCAAGTATCTGTGAGCTCATCTATTATATGTCAAAGAATTATAAAGCCTTATGGCTGTCGGTATAGGCTCCTGTATCTCTCTGTCCTGCACCTCCACCACAGTTTTTTTGGTCCATCAAGGTGTTGTGGAGTGGATGAGCATCTTCAGTGTGCACCTCTCCACCACCTCCTCCAGCGTGTCCAACCTGACTCCAATCACAGAGCCAGCTCTTTTGACTAGTTTGCCCAGCCTCCTTGCATCTTTGTGCCTGATGCCTCCTCCCCAGCAGACTGCAGCATAAAACAACACACTTGCCACCACAGACTGATTAAAGCAGCATCTTACTACAGATGTCGAGAGATCTGAGCTTCCTCAAGAAAAAGAGGCGGCTCTGTCCCTTTTTGTAGAGAGCGTCTGTGTTTAGGGATCAGTCCAACTTATTATCCAGATGTACACCTAGATACTTATAGCTTGGCACCACCTCAATGTCCACCCCACAGGTATTCACTGGCTGAAGAGGGGGCTTAGACTTGATCTCTGATCATTTCCTTGGTCTTTGAGGTGTTCAGGAGGAGACAGCTGTGACTCCAGTCACGGAAGGCTTTTATTCAGACTCCTGCCCATTCCTGATACACACCAAAATAGCTGTGTTGTCCGAGTATTTCTGGAGGTGGCAGGACTCAGAGTTGTATTTGAAATCCGCCGTGTACAGTGTGAACAGGAATGGAGGCAGGACAGTCCTTTGTGGAGCCTCCGTGCTGCTCATTAATGTCCCAGAAACACAGTTGTACGTTCACTTTTTGTAGAATTGGAAGACTGTCATACGGGAAGACACATGAAAATCGCTTTGCTTCAGTTTTGTCGGATGTTTGGACGTCCTTTTGGAAGCGCGAGGATTGTCCCTGTCGTATGGTCTGTATTATTCTCTGTATTTGTATTGTGTCCGTGATTGCACTTGGCCTCTCAATTCTACCGGCCATTACAGATCACTCTAGCCAGCTATGGAGTCACCAGCAACGGCTATGCTGGAGGGAATTGTTGCTAGTCGACAATCGGTCCTTGCTGGTTATGGCGAGGGCCTCACTTGCTTAAATAATCAGCAGGCAGAGCTGACGGATAGGATTCGACTGCAGGAGACTGAAATTAAGAGAGAGGAAAATATCTTATTAAAGGACCAGTATGTGAGATCTAGAGCCATCAAGTGGTGAGATTATAGATTGCAACCAACCGATCATTCCCTTTCTCAGAGAACCTACGGTGGCCGCATAAAACTTGCAAAACGCGAGGGAAACTTGCTTAAATAATCAGCAGGCAGAGCTGACGGATCGTGTCAGTGCTTTATTTAATTACTTTTTTCCCGTTCTGAGCTACTGTAGAAACATGGCGGTGCAAAATGGCGAGCTCCATGGAAGAAGACCAGCTCTCTCTGTTGATATAAAGGGCTCATTCTGGATAAAAGAAAATGCTATGATTCTTCTTTTCAGGAAATAATTCACTGATGAAAATGTACTTTTGAATATTATATTCCATTCCTGCCAGTTATTCAGCCAGATTGTCCATCTAAATCTTACACTCTGGTCCTTTAAGTCTCACCGAGTGTACTGGAGCGTTGACCACTCAGCTCACCCAAGATGTTTCACAAGCACAAACCACACACTTTCTCCGAGAGCCTAAACTTCAGTTACCCCCAAGATATGAAGGCAAGGCAGGGAAATTTCATCGCTCAATGTGAAATATTTTTTAAAACGCAACCCTCATGATTCTCTTATGAAGAGTCATGCATTGCATTTATTTTATCTCTGTTAGCTGGTACAGCTCTCACTTGGGTGGGACCACTTATTCGCGCTAGATCACTGGTGGTAAATTCTGTCGATACTCTGGCGGGAGAAATGATTTCAGTATTTGATCAGGACGTTTGCGGTCAGGACGCAGCTATGCATCTTATGCATTTGAGGCAGGGCTCTGAGAGTGTTGCAGATTTTTCCATTGCTTCCCGTTCTCTCGCTACAGAGACAGGGTGGCCAGAGGCACCTCTCATGACAGTTTTTATTCACGTTTTGGCGGAGGAGGTTAAGGACACTCTGGCGACATTAGAGCCTTGCGTTTCTTTAGATTCATTGGTTCGTACTGCGGTGCGAGTTGATAATCGTATCCGCGAACGAAACAAGGAGAAACGAACTGCTTGGGCTCATACTAGCAAATGGGTCAATTCTCCCAAAATACACACAGCCCTAGCTCCGCCCATTGAATTTCCCACTGTTAGTGAGCCTATGCAGATTGACAGTGCATATGAGAGCCAGGTTCGTAAGCCTCGTCGCAGACAAATAATTTGTCATCATTGTAGCAAACCGGGACATATCCGTCCAGGTTGCCCCGAGCTTAAAGGGAAACGGGAAGGCCCTCTGGCGGTATGGGGGGCGCTAGAGGGACAGACCCAATTTCCCTTTCGAACATTTATTTCAGTAGAATTGACAGTGGGGAGACAGAAAATATTTGTTGAGGCTTTTTTTGGACTCAGGTGCCATGGATTGTTTTATGGATGTGGAGTGGGCTAGGAAACATTCCATTCCCATCCGTCCTCTTTTACATTCACGCACTGTCAGGTCCTTGGACGGTCGCCTGCTGGGAACTGGACTTATAACTGAGGCCTCTGAATTATTGACTATATTCATCCCATTTGGTGGTCATTCAGAGGAAGTCCAGTTTTTTATGATCAGTTCCCCTGTTTTCCCTTTGGTCTTAGGACACTCTTGGCTACTGAAACATAGGCCACACATCTTTTGGGGCAGTCAGAATAACCCGGTCGTCCAGTGGGACACTGATTGTAGGTCCCACTGTAGGGAGAGTTTGGCCTGTCATCCTGGACATCAACCTATGGGGGAGGCTGACGCCTGGAGCGATTCTGGGAAGGTTGTCTCACCCAACTCTCCCGATCTAGAAAAAGGGGCAGAGGAGGGGTTGGAGTGGGATCCTCAATTTGACTGGCGGCAGCCAGAGGAGGATTGCGATTCAGAGGATTTCTCTGACTCGGAATCAGTCTTAGAGACGGCAGGTTCCGAGCAGGGTGAGAATTTGGGGGCTTCTCTGAACTTTTGTCTGCCTCCCAATGTTCCTAACGATTATGCTGATCTCGCGGAGGTTTTTTAGCAAACAACGGGCCTCAACTTTACCTCCTCATCACACGTACGATTGCGAGATAAATCTCTACCCTGGTACCACTCCCCCCAGGGGTTCATTATACTCGCTGTCAGGACCTGAGCGTAAGGCCATGCGAGAATATATTCAGGAGGCTCTGGCTGAGGGATTTATTCGGCCCTCCACTTCTCCCGCTGGAGCGGGGTTCTTTTTTGTGGGCAAAAAAGATGGTGGTTTGAGACCCTGTATTGATCACAGGGGCTTGAATAATATCACCATTAAAAACCGATACCCCCTTCCATTGATGAACTCTGCGTTTGAACATCTGCAGGAGGCGTCGTTTTTTACCTAGCTAGACCTCCGGAATACTTATAACTTAGTTCGGATCCGGGAGGGGGACAAGCGGAAAACGGCATTTAATAAGCATTACGGGTACTACGAATATTTGGTCATGTCGTTCGGATTGGTTAACGCCCCCTCTGTGTTCCAGGCACCTGTTAATGACGTCCTCCGAGAGATGTTGGAGAAATTTGTGTTTGTCTACTTTGACGATATTCTGATTTTTTCTTCAACTCTCTCGGAGCATAAACAACACGTCAGACAAGTCAATCACCTCGTTCGGCATTGTCGGTCGGTCTGGGCCAGGGTCCGGTCCTCTCTGTTGCGCTCTGGGTGGAAACAGAAGACCGCCGCTGATAGAAGGCGCCGTTTGGCCCCATCTTATCGGGTTGGCCAAAGAGTTTGGCTTTCCACTCGGGACCTTCCTTTAAAAGTGGAGTCATGGAAATTGGCTCCCCGCTTCATTAGTCCTTTCAAGATAGTGCGGAGGATCAACCCTGTCACCATCCATTTAAAGCTCCCTAGATCCTTGCGCATCCACCCCTCTTTTCATGTCTCCCAGCTTAAACCGGTTAGCATTAGTGTCCTGGCACCGGTCAACAAACCCCCGCTGCCGCCGCGGGTGATTGAGGGGGGGCCGGTTTACACCGTGTGTCGTATTCTGGCTAAGAGGCGTGTTGATCGTGGGGCCCAGTTTTTAGTTGATTGGGAGGGATATGGTCCTGAGGAGCGGTGCTGGTCCCTTCTCGGGATATCCTGGATCCCACACTTATTTCAGAGTTCCGTGTACGGGGTTCTCTGGGAACGTCCAGAGCCGTTCCTTAGAGGGGTGGTCCTGTCATGGTTTGGGAGGTGTGCGTGCGTTTAGGACTTTTCTTTGAGGCTCTTGTCCCGGGACGATATCGAATTCCTTTTCAATTGGATTCTTTACCCAGCTTGCTGATTGAACTTGGGCGGCGCCTCCCAGGACTCTATATGAGCCGGAAGTCAACCACGCCTCCTTCGCTAGAGTAACTGTTTGTAGTTAAGCACTTTAGCCGAGGATATCTGCCGTCAGAATTTATGTGACTTTGTATCTTCTCCTTATTATAGGAGTTTCTATCCCTCTAGGGATATTCCCTTTTCTTCTCTATCCTTTGTGTCGCACTATTTTAGGTGCCTTGTTTTTCTCGGCTCCCGAGATACTTCTCCTTTTTTATCTCTCGCTTTGCTTCTGTTTTGTCGGATGTTTGGACGTCCTTTTGAAAGTGTGATGATTGTCCCTGTCGTATGGTCTGTATTATTCTCTGTATTTGTATTGTGTCCGTGCTGCTCTATTTCTCTCTTGCCGCAGCGCTTGGCCTCTCAATTCTACCGGCCATTACAACACGCAGTTGTATATTTCAGTAAAATCCACTGATTTCAGTGATGTGTTGGTGCTGCATGACTGTTTAGCTGATGTTCAAAATTGGTTGGCTCATAATTTTTTGCAGTTAAACTCAAATAAAACCGAAGTCATTATACTTGGTCCAAAGTTGGTGTTGGATAAAATCCAATCATCTCTTGGACCTCTTGCTTCTAATATTAGGCCCTCTTCCCGAAATCTTGGTGTGATATTTGATACTGAACTCAAATACGAGCTCCATGTGATAAAGCTTGTACAGTCATGCTACTTGCAGCTCCGTAACATAGCTAAACTTAGGTCTATTCTGTCATTTGAAGATACCGAAAAAATTATTCATGCTTTTATCTCGTCAAGATTAGACTATTGCAACTTATTATTTATTTGTCTGAGTAAGAAATCTTTGAACAAACTGCAAGTAGTTCAAAATTCAGCTGCAGGATTGCTCATTAAAACAAAAAAAAGAGCCCACATTACTCCAATTTTAGCATCTTTGCACTGGCTGCCAGTCCAATTCCGAATTGATTTTAAAATTTTGTTAATTACCCTCAAAGCACTCCATGGCATGGCACCAGAATATATAAGTGAGCTTTTAAATCCTTACAGACCTGCAAGACTGCTGAGATCTTCCAAGCAAGCATTATTGGCTGTTCCAGAGTCCAAGTTCAAAACAAAGGGTGATCGAGCCTTTTCGGTTAAGGCTCCAAGACTCTGGAACAGCCTCCCAAACAATATTAGAAATGCTGAGTCTTTATCGTCTTTTAAATCTCTTTTAAAGACTAATTTTTTAGGCTTGCTTTTGCTGATTTTACGGTTTAAATTCTTTTATTGTACGGGTGTGTTTTCATGTAAGTCTCCTTTTATACCCTTAATTTTTCCTTTTTTGATGTTTAATTCCCTACTTCCCCCATTTTGTTTTATTGCTTTTATGTACATGTATTTTAACCTGTTTTTGAAGCACTTTGTGCTGTATTGCTTGAAAGGTGCTATATAAATAAATTTATTATTATTGTTATTATTAATTATTTAGATTAGCATAACGTGAACTTCAAAAACCGTCAACACTATCCGCTGTGGTCAGTTGTAGTTAAGGTAAGAAACTGCATTTGAATCAACATCACTCAGCCGATCTTTAACTTGTAATTAACAGTCGTATAATAGCGTAGGTTAGGCATTCTGCATTTCAGGATGTTAAGCGAACGCGGAAGTTAACAGAATAGTTTCTATTAGGAGAACTAATGAAACCACTCTGAATTGAGTTTACGATTTAATTGCGGCCAAACTGCATCACAGAGGGGGCTGTGTGCTTGCTTGAAAAAAAAATTCTAGCTGGACAACGAGATCATGAAGGCAAATGATTGAACACGGGTTTAGACAAGTTAAAAGGGATTGTTTTCTATGCCTCCCCTAATTACAGCCAAGCAGTCGTCACGGTTACGTGCCTTCATGTAAAGATCAGTCAAGCAAGAGTACAGATTACAATGGGTTGCCCAAGTCTGATGCTGCTCAATTCATTCACTCTGCGGACGAGGTCGATCACAGAATATGAAAATTAACATACTGGTACGTTTTTAGCCAGTGGGAGGAGGAATCGTCAACGCAGATGGCGAAATAATTTCGACCTCGCCTGAAACGGGGCACTCACAAGCAAGCAAAATTAGAAGGATGTTCACTTCTAATTACGTTTTAATGAATTGAATTGAGCAACCAAGTCAGCAGATATATTTTGGGCTCAGATTTGTAGCATTCATCATTAAATAGAAGAAGAAGCGGTTGCGATCCTCATTTCCGGTCAGTGCACGACGGCAGGGCTCAATTTGGAACAGCACTATCCTGTCGAAATAAATGCACTTTGCTAGTGCACACAGTGTACTCCAAAGAAGTGTACTAATGGAAGTGCGCGATTTGAGAGACAGCCACTGTGTTGCTCTAAGGTCCAGTGGCTTCTACCCGAGTCGCATATAATTTGTGGATTTTCACTGGTCTGGCACGTCAACGCCTGCAGACGCTTCGTTTCCCTTGGTTTGGCCGCTTATGGGCGGTTCAGCATTCCCAGTAACATCGCTGTCCGTTAAATGCTGCCCTGAAATAAGTACTGTCCAATGTAATGTTGGCGAAAGTAAATTGAATCTACTGACGATATTAATTCAACCAACTATTGCTTTTTCCCGCCTGGATTTTGATTCTGGTTGGGACTGCAATTGTGTCTAAAAGCAAATAGGCTACAATTAGAATGATGAGTTTTAATGCTTCCAAACAATGTGAAGTCTTCCTACGCAGTGCACATCTCACCAAATATAAACGCAATTATGCGGCTCTCCCCTGGCAGCATTCAGCTGCATATTACAGGATTTATTTAATTTTTAGCTTAAATGATAAACTTACTGGAGACACAATCTATGCCACCTTCCTCCTCATGCTGTTTCTTTGTCATTGTCCCCGTAATTTAGCAGGGAACCCTCAAATAAAATCGAAAAAGATGAAACTATAGTTTCTCTTTTATATCTTTATGAGGAACTTGCGAGAAGCGGAACTATTATTTCAGAGGCCACATGGCCTTGAAGACAATGTACACACCGTCTGCTATCCCTTGATTGGATATTCGCTTCGCATTTGCTGGATTCATTACCATAAACCTGGGATATCCCAGCTTCTTCGACGCGCCGCAAGCACCAAATTTGATGCGCCGCTCCCATCATGCATTGCGCCTCTGCTTCGGACGCCCTCGCCGCTCTCCATAGAAAATGAATGAGAGGCATAGGCGTCATTTGATGCGCCGGACCAGTGTAACGGTAGGAACACACTACAGCGGCGCAGCACAATGCGAATTCACTGACGCTCATAGCCGCCGGCCGCTTATGAATGTTTCCACTTGGTGTGCGCCCCACTCTGGAATGCCGGAAACGTTGGACTTTTAATAATGGTGAGCGCACATTGAAGTGCAATGCATAGCAAAGGTGACATTAGAAATCCTTGCATATACCAATCATCATGCAGTAAAATTAAAACCTCTGACTGCAAAAATAATGGGCTTATCTGTTGGTAGCTTGGCTATGGTGTTGTATGTAGGCATATTCAAATATCACTGTCGAGTCAGGCTGAATAAATCTGACACCAAGTGTTTGAATGGTCACAAATCATGCCTCTTCAGTCTACTGTTATGTCCCGCTCATTTTCAGAATTGGCATAAATTAACTTTCTCAAACTATCTGATTTAAAGTAAAACCCCCACTCATTTTGAGTATATAAAAATCAAAATCCTCGCTAGCCAGCCCAGTATAGAGACCATGGATCAGCTTGACGCCCTGCAAGCAATGGAGGCGCTGCACTGGATGCGGAAACCCTAGTGTAAGTCACGTGATCCCTGAAGTAACCCAGGAAGATGGCTTTGATGGGATGGGAATGCATCGATTAATTATTATTTATTTATACAAAAAAAGGTATTTCCTTGCTTTGAAAGGTCGCATGTATAACCGGATATTGAACCTCAGGTCCAAGTGCTCCACCTTACTCACGACACTAGCTCAACAGACTATATATTCACTGGTCGATTTAGCACTTGTATAGCTGTGCTGTGTTTGAACTTGAGCATATTGGTGCAAAGATTCTCAGTCATAAACCGGCTTTGAAAACAACAGTTGAATATTAAGCGGTTAATTATAGCGAAAATACAAAAAACAAACCATTTAAGTGATTATACTGCTGAGATCTTCCAGCGCATAGCATAATGGCGAGTGGACTCTCAGACAGACTGGCTACAACAATAGCAAGCGCAGATTTACCCACAAACAGCTTTTATGACAAAATATCAAAGGTAAGAAAAATTTTTGCTCATCTCTGTAGCATTTAAAGTGTATGCCTGCTATTCTTTGAGTGTGGTGTCAATTTAAAATGCCAAGGCTTATATCGTTGGAATCTGTGGACTGTCCTTTTTCATTTGAGGTATCGTTTGTATGCATAGCACAAATTCAGTAGAAATGCTTGCGGTAGACAGTGTTGTGCGTGAACGGGAAAAAAGAATGGCGTTCATGAACACGTTCATTTTTTTGACGATAGATGAACTGAACGCACGCACCTGCCGAAAATGAACGATTCCCTGAACGAGTTCATTTTGGAAGGGAATAAAGGGCTGCTTCTTCTTCTTCTTTGGGATTTTATGGCAGTTTACAAACCATATGGTGTATTACTGCCACCTACTGGATTTACATTATCGCTTGCGTTATCATTTAAAGAGAAAAAAAAAAAAAAAACACAATCTCCATTTCTCTATTGTCTATATGTAAACTAACCGCAGCTAGTCAGTTTGTAACTGGCTCCCTCTCCCAACCAGCCCCTTTTCCAAAATCTCTTGGATATCTTCCCCTTTCACATCCGTAACCCCAAGAAATTCCCTTGCAGCATGTACCACCATCCTAATCCTATCCGTCCTCGACTCTAATTCGCTAGCACAGTTTATTACCATTGCCACAAACGCTAAAAACCTTCTTTTGTCAATATTGATACATTCGCCAGAGATCTTGATTCTTTAGCCACGGTCTTTGTACTACACTTCTCTTTATTCACTATACCCTGTTCTTCCTCAACTTTCTTTGCAGCTTCAACATATGACATCTTGTTTAAAGTCCGCACCCGTTCCACCTCATACTCAAATTTCCTCTGCTCACATTGTCTACTTCCAGCTTCATGATTCCCACCGCAATTAATACACAAAGCTTGTTCTATCGTAAGGTTGCAATCTTCCTCACTGCACCCATTTTTTCCACATCGTCGGCATCTAAAAGTACTTGACCTGCATACTGCTGCCACATGCCCATACTTTTGGCACCAATAGCACTGTAGTGGCGTCCTTTTGAAAGCCTTCACTCTATATCTCACGTAATCCACCAGGATCCTGTCCGGCAACTCTTTTTCAAATTCTAGCAGCACAGACATGCTGTCTTGTTCTTTCCCGTCTCGATGACTTTTCAGCCGCCGAGCCCCACATACACCCTCTACTTCCAAAAAACACTCAACTTTAACAGTATGCAGGACACCCCCAATAACACCCTTCACATTCTCCCGTTGGTTCAGCTTAAAACAAACTACTCAAGACAAGATCAAACTCTTTAATTTTGAGAGCTTTTTCCCTTTGTTTCCTGTTACGACATTCAATTATTACAATGCCACTTCGACACACTTTCACTGACTTCACATCTCCTATTTCACTTCTAACAAATTGCCCCACATAATGATTATTACCAAATATACGGTTAACTTCGTACTTTTCGCCCACTGCTTTCATTCCAACCACAAATGAATCCTCAACATTTTCACTTTCACAGCCCTTTTTCCTTTTCCTGTTTCCCCAGTCAGCCTCATCAACCTCCATGTCTTTCCTCTCCCTCAAAAAGTGAGATTTCAACGGCAGCGATTCTCCCCTACACCTGTCTTCGGGAATAAAGGGCGTTCAATGTTGTTACCAAAAATACTTCTCCCAGTAGCTTTGTGATGACGTCATCAACTGACGCCGCCGCCGCCGCTCGGTCTATGCCAATGAACGTATATAGAACTGGAGAGGCTGAGAGGCGGCCGCCGCTTCCTTTTACGAGCGCAGTTGAAGAAACCAATATGGCTTTTAGTGCACCGCACTTCTGAATTTCCCATGGAGAGTATAATGGAGAAATTCCTGCTATTTTCCGCCAACCTAAGGGGTCTTCCGAAACAATTTCAACATAGTTGTGATCGCAAAACATGTAAGAGTAAAAATTAATGCGCAATTTACATGACACTGTTCGAGACGTCGAGCATATAAAATACGTCTTAATGGGAAGCGCAACACTAACCAGCCACTTGTCTAGCTGGCGTGTTAGGTAATCGGGTCGCTGTAGACGGCTGTGATGGCAAACTTTATCTGTAATTTAGCTAGCTAGATAAACTTAGTTGGCACAGTAAACCCAGGTTGCTTACAAAGGGTGATGTCCAGCTAGCTCTCATGCCCATGTAATGTTAGCCAAGTTGCATATCTAAATAGCCATAGCGAATGACCTGGCAGAAACGTTTGTGTAACGTTAGCGGTATTTATTCCGGATGAATTGTACAAATAGAAGCATCCTTATTAGGCATCTGCTTATCTAGGGACTATTTAGTGAGCAAGCTGTGAGTTTATTATTATTATTATTATTATTAAAACGCAATCCTAGCTAAGGCAGTCGACCAAACTGGCTAGCTTTCTATGATTTCCAGCGAAGATAGCGCTTCAGCATACTGCTCGGCTGTCGGTTCCGTGAGATGAAAACATAGCTCAGTAACCATGGGAGTTCAAACTACTTACGGCAATGTTCTTGCAGACTGTTCACCAATGCTATGCGAGTGACCAATCAGAGTCAGATGTGAGTCATATTGACCTACCAATGGATTAACCGTTGACTAAAACAAGCTCTTATAACTTCGTTCTCGAAAGTGTCAAGCAAAATTGCGCCTGCATTCTTTTTTTATTATGCAATCCAGTCCTACGCCGGAAAGATTTACGATTGTATACCTTTTAAATAACAAAATAATGGCAGGAGTTTTTCCATTATAGTCAACGGGAAATTCAGAGGTGCGGTGCACTGGACGCCTGTTACTCAGTGTTCTTGCCTACTGTAACATTGTTGGTCTTGGCTTATGTTTATTGAACTGCATTGGAATGTGATTCATGCAGTGGTAATGAAGGACAATTGCATCTACAGAAACTTTGCTGGACCTTACTTTCAGCATGTAGTTTGAATCTACTGACATTTTTTTCAGTACTATAACTTGTTAAATAAAAGCTGTGATTCCATTTTTGGACATTGCGGCAATGATTGGGAGCTGGGGATGAATAGATAAGAAGAGACTCTAATGGAGAAAAAATGCTTGGATGAGTGCATAAAAAATGAACTTAAAAAAATAACTAGTTCATTTTTTGGGACTGTGAACTTAGTTCATTTTTTTAAAAAATATGAACTATGAACTGAACTAGTTCATTTTAAAATCTGTGAACTGAACTTTGAACTAGTTCATATTAATTGTGAACTAACACAACACTGGCGATAGAGCACTGATCTTATTTTATTTAATGTTTTGCTAGATGCTTATTTACTTGCTTGGTACTTGAATTGTGTTCGGTTTAGGTAAAAACGGTCATCACAAACTTTTTGCCGAGTTTCTTCGCTTTAAGAGGATATGCCGCATGACGAGGTTGCTATTAGGAAACATGCTGTAATTATTATGCAAATTCATTGCCCCCGATGAGGGGGTGTTCAGGCTTAAGGTTAATATTTGTATTGAATATATACTTTCCACTAATTTCTTTAAATCTTCACTTTAAAAACAGTTTTCATTTCAACAAAATCGTTGACTTACTTGTGAACTTCTGGTGCGTGAAGCAGCTTTTCTCAAAGTGCTCTAAGCAAAGAACTGAATGTTTTGCTGGTTTGTAAGGCTTTCCATGGTCATTTCTTCTTAATTTAACGAGCCACTCTTTCAAAAGGGCTTCATTATTTTGTGGAAATTGATGGAAACTTATTTTTCCGTATTTTCCAGACGACGGAATGGCATTATTATTGGTGCAAACAACAGCAGCACAAGATTTCCCCATTCTCCCTATGCTGCGATCAACCTTTGTGTACATTTTGCTTCAGGGATCACGTGACCACTAGGTAAATGCAACGACCTCATTGTGAAGATGGCTGTTATGCAATCCCGGAAGAGGAGAAGATACTGGGTGCATCCCATGCACCGCACTCAGAAAGAGCACGGAGAGTACCACCGTCTCGTCCAAGAGCTGCGGCTGGACGACTCTGCCTTCCAGCAGTATTTCAGACTGCAGAAGGGAGAATTTGATTATCTGTTGAGCTGCGTCGGACCGCAGTAGCTTCTCTTATTTATTCCCCACGGTGGGAAAAATGTCACTTTAAATAAAGATAACCTTTTCCTCCTCCATGATGATAAAAAAAAGAGAAGCTGTAAGTTATTTGAATGCGAATTCAGTTTTAGTGACAATAATAAAATTGTTGATGCACCACAGCACCTACGGCAGGGGAGCGCGGTGGTTTAAATATCATTGAATATAGTGTTATATATAGGCCTACATTTCGGGTATACAGTATAAATAAACAAGTCAAAGACTGTGACTTGATTTAAACTCACATAGGCTAATGACGTTCAAGAGTCATGTTGGAAATAATTTCAACATTGACATTGCGCCGAGGAAAATGGTTTGTATTTTTAATAAAAATTGCACTGAATGCACATCTATTTCCAATGTCACAATATGCTTTTGTTAATAAGACATAGGCCAACTGTAACTTCTCTTGGTTTAGGAAAAAAGCTGCCGTTACTCAAGTTAAGCTTAACGTGACGTGAAACTTAATCATTTCGTTAATTTTAATTAATTAGACATTGCGCTTAAGGAGTTCCTCAAAAATACAGGCAACATCTGATATGATATCATTTAACATATCTGTACACGTGTGAAACTGACTTTTTTCAGTTGCGCAGTTTATTATGCATGATTTCACAAAGACCTTCATTCTTCTCAAATATAAAAAGTTCTGTTGGCAATCCACCTTTTTGAAGTCAAGGAGCTTCGCCATTTCAGTTATGTAGCGCTATATTGGATCACTCCAATATGGTATCCTTCCGCATGGCGGAGGCATTCCGAGGTAGACTTACAGAGTAGTCCCGTGTACGGATAGTGCTGCGTCTGGGGCGGCGCCAGTATAAATCCCCAGACAGCACTACTTTCTTC
This sequence comes from Gymnothorax javanicus, assembly GCA_029692085.1. NCBI lineage: Eukaryota > Metazoa > Chordata > Actinopteri > Anguilliformes > Muraenidae > Gymnothorax > Gymnothorax javanicus. Next base: position 91,678,247 of record CM056198.1, read on the forward strand.
CTCTTCCTTTTCTCGGCGACATCCGATAAGGTGGACCCTGGAGCTTCACTTCGTTTGGTAAGAGCTCTGTGTGCAGAAGTATACTCGCAGCTATTCAATATAGCTTGGAGAAGCTAGATTTTAGCCTCTCCCTTTAGTGCTCTGCAGTCGCTCCGCTCGATTTGGCTTAAATGCCTTATCGTTCGGAGTTTTGTCCTTTGTGTTTGAGTTAAATACTCTTCCCCCCCGTGTACCGGGCGATACACGGCATGGTCAACCTGTATTGCGGCGATGAGGGTTTTTGTCCATAATTAGTTGTCTTCGACTTCTTGTGTGTTTGTGTACCGGTTAGCCCTCCCGGTTAGCCTTCGGGCTCGGGGAACCGTGCCTACCTCCAACAAGATTGAAAAATGGGCATTAAGTTGTTCGACGCAACTGCGCACTTTTCAGTGCCATCTTGTTCATACCCTCGTGCGCTCCACAGTGAACGAGGTTGAGATACCTCGGCTCAGCGAGTGGTAATTCACACCGAAGTTACACAAGCACACACATGCTGTCCTGTCTCCACCCCGTATAAAGCGAAACGCTAAGAAACGGGCGTGTGAGTGTTGTTGCCCTATTTCCATTCCATATAAAGCTAAAGCTATGAAATGGTGTGTGAGTGTCAATACTCTATCTCCATCCCATTTATAAGCTAAAGCTAAGAAACGGGTGTGTTAAGTGTTGAGATTCCACGTTGCCTGACCCTTATAGCTAGCTAGCTTGTTAGGTCAGTGTGAGGAATATCCTGTCCACCCTGTATAAAGCGGAAGCTAATAAACAGGCGTGGATACAGTGCTCAATACCCATTAAGCTAGGCTTAGGGTGCTTTGGTAAGTATTATACAGCACGGATTCTGCTTGAATATACACAGTGTATTATAGCAGCAGGATAATTCTGTCCCCTTGGCTGTGTGTGTAGAGTGTATTTTCTCCACATTAGGCTTAGGCCATAACGTGGTTGATTTTCCTGCTCCCACAAAAAAAAAAAAAAACAAAACAGACCAGCTGGTTTTTTTTTTCTGTGCTGACATACAGTAGCTTCAGTCAGTTTGAGCACTGTTTTGATTTAGTTCAAGTGAAAATTCTGCACCCAAAGTATAAGAGCATGGCCTTTTACTGTGTGGAATGCAATGCCCGCATGCCCACCCATGATACCTGTATGCTATAGCCAGGCGGCAGAGGACCCTTAACGTGCTGGGGGAACGCCTCCGTGTGGCAGACTGGCGCAGGATGAAGGTCTTGGCCTCACATAGGCCTGTGGATGACCATCATCCCCTTCAGTGCCTATCCCGCCCGGCGTGGGGCGCCAACGGCACGGCTCCCCACCAACTGCTCTGGGTGCCCCTCCTTCCAAGCTGTTACACTTCTGAGGATTTAGATAACCTCGAACATAGAGCAGCTGGCTTGCTTCAGGAAGTTTGTGCCTGACAGGAGGAAGAGGAGGATGAAGACTCAGTGTCTCTTCATGCCCTAGATGAGCTGGAATTTGGCGACAGTGCCTCTGTTCTGCAACAGCGTTATGATTACGCTGCTACACCTTCAGCAGCTGGGTCTGTAGCACCCTCCAATGCTGGCATCACTGCTTCAGGAGAACCACTGCTGGTTACTGAGGTGACATGTGCTCTCCTGAGGAAGGTGGCAGCCTCCCTTGGCCTTAAGTGGGAAGACCCAGCCAGTGACAGGCTGCTCATCCCCACCTGTCCCCAGTTCGCTGTGGCGTTGTGAATGTGGGCCAGGATGCAGGGACGCCTGTCCCTCCAGGGATGCCAAACCATGGACACTCATGGCAGAGCAAGAGTCCTTAGGGATTAATGGATATCCCAAAATGGATGATATGGTGGCAGCTATGATCCTTCCTGATAAGGAAATCATCGGCAAGAAAGTTTAAACCTGGACCAAACTCAGTGACCAGCTCCTGGCTCTACCTTCAACCTCCTCTCCTCTATGGCCCGCCTCACAAAGCAGCCATGCTGCTGAGCTCCTACCTGGACCCTCTCAGGCGGAAGTCAAGACCTCATCAACGAGGTAACAGAGGTGTCCAGGTTGCTCGATCTGCTACAGACAGACCTGGCACGGGCTAATGGTCAGGCCGTGGCTTCCGTTGTGTCCTCACGACGCCACCTTTGGCTGTCTCAGTCTAAGCTGCCTTTGCCAGTCCAGAAGACCTTTATGGGGCTCCCCCTTACGCCAGGTGTTACCTTTGGGCCAGGGGTTGAAACCATTCTGCAACAGACAGCAAAGCTACGCAAGGACAGAGAGACTCTGCAGCAGTTCATGGCCACCTCTTGTCCTAGACCTGCTCCTAAGAAACCTTGGCAGCGAAGACAGGGGCTCTCACCTGCTCTTCAGCAGCGTCTAGGGCCTCTACCCCAGCCGCCGAGCCAGCCTGCAGGGCAGCGGCATGGCAATCCGGGGAAAGGCAACCAACAGCGCCGCCAGCAGCGCAGAGGCCCCCCTCCTGGGCGCAGCCAGCCTGCGACTAAGAGGGATGGCCCCCAGCAGTCTACCTGACTCGCAGGTGGCCGGCCTCGGCCGCTTCTCCCAGTTTGCCCTTTGGGCCTGTGGAATCCCCTTGGGTGCTGGAGACAGTCCTAAGGGGTTACAAACTCCAATTCCGTCGTCGGCCACCACCCTACCGCGGCGTTCGAGTGACCTCTGTGTCCGAACGTTCAAGAAAGGAGGTTCTCCGGTTGGAGATAGCCTCACTTCTCGCCAAAGGTGCTGTAAGAAGGCTAGAGCCTTCAGAACAGCTCAGTGGATTCTACTCCACGTATTTCATTTTGCCGAAGAAGGGTGGTGGCTACCGTCCTGTTCTGGACCTCCGCACCCTAAATCATTGCTTGAAGAAGCTGAAGTTCAAGATGCTGTCCCCGGCACGCGTGTTACAGGCCATCTCCAGGGGCCTATGGTTCACCACGCTAGATTTGAGGGACGCGTACTTCCATATTCCCATTCACCCACTCCACAGGAAGTACCTGCGATTTGCCTTCGAAGGAGTGGCCTACGAGTACCAGGTACTTCCTTTCAGGCTTTCACTGGCCCCGCGTACCTTCACCAAATGTATGGACGCAGTTCTAGCACCCCTGTCTTCACAGGGTCTTCAGGTGCTGAACTATCTGGACGATTGGTTGGTTTGTGCCCATCGAGGGAGCAAGTTGTGAAGGACACCAGAATTCTGTTGAGCTATATCCAGGATCTGGGTCTAGCATTAAACAAGGAGAAGAGTCACCTGACCCCCTCTCAGGAGGTGAACTTTATTGGGATCTCAATAGATTCATCTCTAATGAGAGCGTCTCTCCCTCGGGAGAGGATCGACAAAGTACTGTCCTTTCTGAAGCGTTTCAGTCTCGGGCAGACTGTATCCGTTCTGGAGCGCCAACGGCTGCTCGGGCTACTGACGGCTGCCTCGTTGTTGGTCCCGTTGGGCCTGCTCCATCTCAGGCCATTGCAACGGTGGTTCAACTCCCACGGATTGCATCCAAGGCTACACAAACACCGCCGTCTATTGGTGATGAGCGAGTGTTTGTTGGCGCTGTCCCAGTGGCGTTCCCAGTCTCTTCTGATGGAAGGGATAACGTTGGGCAGAGTTGCACACAGGGAGCTGGTGTGCACCGATGCCTCACTGGCAGGTTGGGGTGCAGTGTTCAGAGGCATGGCAGCCAGCGGCCGCTGCAGTCCACCATGGACTGGTCAACACATCAATGTGTTAGAGCTCAGGGCATCCGCCTAGCTCTCCAGTATTTCCTGCCTTATCTGAAGGGACGGCATGTCCTGATACGATCAGACAACACTACAGTGGTGGCTTATGTCAATCACCAAGGAGGTTTGAGGTCCCGTCGTCTCCACGAGATGACTCGGGAACTTTTACTATGGGCTCAAGCCCATCTCCGCTCATGTTCCGGGAATCCAGAACTCAGCAGCAGACATGCTGTCGAGGAACGGTCCACGAGAGGGAGAATGGCGTCTGCATCCTCAAGTGGTACAACAACTTTGGGGCAGATTCGGGAAAGCACAGGTGGACCTGTTTGCCTCTCAGGACAATGCTCACTGCCCCAGTTGGTTTTCAATGACAGAACCCCCAGGGACCTTGGGCCTAGATGCTCTAGCCCATGATTGGCCGATGACAATGCTATATGCATTTCCCCCGTTTCCCCTGATCCAGGCGACACCGGACAGGGTCGAGATGGTGGGCCATCAGTTACTCCTGATAGCCCCATACTGGCCGAGATGCCCCTGGTTCAGGCTGTTGCTGTCTCTCATCTCGGGGACACCGTGGCAACTGCCACGGTGGCCTGATCTGCTCTCACAGGCCCAAGGGACCCTGTAGCACCCGGATCCTCATCGCCTTCAATTGTGGGCTTGGCCCCTGAGAGGCGCAGGTGGTCAGATTTAGGGCTCGTGGACGGAGTCATAAACACGTTGCAGAGTGCCAGGGCCCCCTCTACCAACGCAGCATATTGGACACGTTGGCGTGTGTTTTGCTCTTGGTGTAAGAGACATTACGTCAACCCAGAAAGTTGCAATGTCCAGACTGTACTGAAGTTTTTGCAGTCCTTGCTTGACGCAGGCCGGGCAGCGTCCACACTAAAGGTGTATCTTGCTGCCATCTCTGCATGCCATAATGATGGTCTAGAGGGACCGATGGGTAGACACCCATTACTATCCCGCTTTATGAGGGGTGTTCGGCGCCTATGTCCAGTGAGGGCTCCTCTGGTTCCCACATGGGACCTCGGCTTAGTGCTGTGGGCGCTTACGCAGCCACCGTTTGAGCCCCTGGACTCTATATCTTTGAAGCACCTTTCCTAGAAAGTGGCGTTCTTGTTGGCTATTACCTCCACTAAGAGGGTCAGTGAGCTTCATGCACTTTCTGTGAGTGCGGAGTGTTTTCGGTTTGGGCCCGAAAAAATGAGTGTCACCCTCCGCCCTAACCCCTCTTTTCTGCCAAAGGTTCTGTCCACCGAACATGTGAACCGACCTTTGCACCTCTCTGCCTACACCCTGCCCATGGGTGAGAGTGAGATGGATGCTGGCCCCAAGGTATTGTGCCCAGTCCGGGCCTTGGACATGTATGTCACATGGACACAGGCAGTTCGAAAGTCTGATCAGCTTTTCGTCTGCTATGGTGAGAAAGTTCTGGGTCAGAGACTTTCAAAACAGAGACTCTCACATTGGATCATTGACACCATCACCACGGCATATCAGATGGCCGGCCGGCCTTTGCCGTCAGGTGTGGTGCCGCACTCCACCAGGGGCGTGGCTACCTCTTGGGCACAGCTCAGAGGGGTTCCCCTGACTGAAATCTGTGCCTCAGCTAACTGGTCTTCACCTAGTACCTTTACTAGGTTCTACCGCATCAATGTCGTTCCCTCTAATGAGGTGGAACAGACAGTGTTGGGTGTTGCCTCCGCTGCTCTGGTAACGGACGACAGCCCACAGCTGCGTTGACTGACTTGAGCTGTTATGTTCATAGATCCCTGAGTAATCTGGTACTGTGATACCATATTGGAGTGATCCAATGTAGCGCTACATAACGAAGGTTACGTAGGTAACCACGGTTATGTGAGCAATTGGATCACTCCAATCCTCTTGCGGAGATCTATGCCGCCTCGAAAAGGACACGAGGAAGAAAGTAGTGCTGCCTGGGGATTTATACTGGCGCCGCCCCAGACGCAGCACTAGCCATACACGGGACTACTCTGTAAGTCTACCGCGGAATGCCTCCGCCGTGCGGAAGGATACCATATTGGAGTGATCCAATTGCTCACATAACCGTGGTTACCTACGTAACCTTCGTTTTCCAGATTAAATGTGTTCGCAAATGGTAGCGGGGGACACGTACTGTGATATGCCCCAGGGCAGCGAATACTTCTGGCGGTGAGCTGATTACTAGAACAGTGATTTGATGACGGCTACCAACTAGGCAGTCAAAGTACGAGACAAACGCAAACATACGCTATAACCTTTTCTCTTACATCTTACATCATGTAGGCAATTAATTTCAATTATTTTGAATTACCTTATCAGGCAACTAGCCTACTAGCTAGCTAGCTTAAATGGCCAGGCAGTTTGCAGGCACACTTCGCGTTTATATTAACCTCTAGATTAACGTGTTTTATCATTAAATTGAATACTGCGACCCACCAGTCACTCCCACAATCTCAGCGACTCTCCTCCATGCATTATTTTTTTTTAAATTTATGTCCTGATATTCAAAAAGTTGGCAATCATAAAGGATCGCGAAACCGAGACCGCTGTGATGAGGCTCTCCTCCATTTTGAGATGTTAATTTCCCGGCCTGCCTCCTGCTCCACAACCAAAGAACATGATTGGCCAGAGCAGGGCGGCCGCCGCTCCTCATTTGAATGAGATTCAGTTTTTGGCCGCTGGCTTCGCCTTCTTCTTGCCACATTGCTCTTCTACCGGTCCCATAATGCATTGCAAAGGTGCTCAATTGAAAGTGAATGGGAGCGGTCCAGAATTTCGCGCCGCGCTGCTGCAGTGTGTTCCTACCGTAAATCCAGCGTTACCATGGATTTACAATGGTCCGGCGCGTCATCGCCTGCAGATGCTACGCTTCCCTCGGTTTGGCTGCTGTTGGGCGGTTCAGCATTCCCAGTGACGTCGCTGTCCGTCAAATACTGTCCAGTGTAATGTTGGCGAAAGTAAATTGACACCACTAACAATATTAATTCAACCAACTATTGCTTTTTCCCGCCCAGATTTTGATTTTGGTAGGGACTGCAATTGTGTCTAAAAGCAAATACAATTAAAATGATGAGTTTTAATGCCTCCGAATGATATGAAGGCTTCCGGCGTGGCGCATATCTCGCCAAATATAAACACAATTATGCGGCCCTCCCCTAGCAGCATTGAGATTTGTATCACAGGATTTATTTAATTTTTAGTGAAAACGACAAACTTACCCGAGATGCAAACAATCTCTGCCACCTTCTTCCTCGTGCTGTTTCTTTGTCATTGTCCCCGCAATTTGGCAGGGAACCCTCCAATAAAATCGAAAAAGACGAAAGTATAGTTTCTCTTTTATATCTTTACGGGGAACTTGCGAGAAGCGGAACTATTATTTCAGAGGCCACTTGGCCTTGAAGACAACGTACACACCGTGTGCTATCCCTCGATTGGATATTCGCTTCGCGTTTGCCGGATTCATTAACATAAATCTGGGATATCCCAGCTTCTTCGACGTGCTGCAAGCACCAAATTTGACGCGCCGCTTCCATCATGCATTGCGCCACTGCTTCGGACACCCTCGCCGCTCTCCATAGAAAATGAATGGGAGGCGTAGGCCTCAGTTGACGCGCCGGACCAGTGTAAATCCACCATTGCACTTCTATACTAAATGCAGCAGCCAATCAAAATGCATTATTCTGCGCGTCAGTATGGCTCCAAGCATTAATATCCTTGCTTTTACATTACATGTGCAACACAGGGATTCTCACTTCTCTGAAATATAATTCAAACTTAAATTATCACGGTATTATTAGGATTTAAATGAACATATGATCACTTTTATAGAAATGGCTATAACACGAGGCAAAAACGACATCCATCGGAGAGCAGCATGGTGAAAACCTTTGCCGGTCAAAAAGATCATACCAGCTTGTCTGAAATTAGCCAAAAACATCTTGATTGCCCAGAAGAATTTTGGGAGAATATTCTGTTGACTAATGAGTGTAACCTTTTGAAAGACATGGGTCCAGTTACATCTGGCATAAATCCAAACCAGGATTCCTCCATAAGAACATCATACCGACAATCCAACACGGTGGTGGTAGTGTGATGGTCTGGGGCTGCTTTTCAGCTTCAGGACGTGGGTGACTGGCTATATTTGAGGGAACTATGAATTCTGCTTTCTTCCAGAAAATACTGTCGGAGAGGGTCCGGCCATCAGTTTGTGACCCAAACTCAAGTGCAGTAAGTTAATGCAGCTGGACAATAATCTGGAGAGCTCATGCAAGTCCAAACAGCTCAAAATAAACAATTTAAGGTTTTGGAGTGGCATAGTCAAAGTTCTGACGCAAATCCAATTAAGATGTTACGGCATGACAAACAGGCAGTTCATGCAAGAAAACCCTGAAAAATGACATAATTAAAACAACTTTGCGATGAACAGTGGGCCAAAATTCCTCCGCAGCAGTGTAGACTCATTGCCAATTATCACAAATGTTTGATTGCAGCTCTTGCCACAACCAGTAACTATTTTTAGGAGACAATTATTTTTTCATGCGGGGGATTTTGGTTTTGAATAATTCTTTATAAATGAAATTGTCATTTAAAACTGCTTTTTGTGTTGACTCACATTGACTTTGTCAACATGCCCCCCCCCTCAACAATTCCAGTCAATTAAAAAAGCCCCCCCACAAAGGGGTGGGGCGAGGGCTTTTCAATTGACTGGATTTGTGTGTTTGTTTGTTCATTCATTCATTTATCTGTTTGTTAGCAGGATTACACGAAAACCACTGCCTCAATTTATACCAACTTTGGCCAAAAGTTTGGCAATGACCAAGAATATCCATCCATCCATCCATCCATTTTCTTATGCTTAACCAAGGCCAGGTCTGTGAGCGCCAGCTGAAGCTCATCATTCCTGCCTGCCAGCAAAGTTTCTCACTCACACTAATCATTCAATTATTAGTTCGGTCCATTCATTGGTTCAGTTTCACCTCACTCCACTGTTTAGTTCCTGCCTTGTTCAGTTTGCTTTTGTTGATCAGACCATTCTCTTCCCTTTATCTATGCTGGTTCGGTTCTCTCCCTTTCGGGAGACTAAATTCTCTCTTTGTCGAGAGCTTGCGCTTTCGCGTGTCTAATTTTTCCTTTCTAAATTTAACTCTTATTCAGAGCTTGCGTATCTGCGTCTCTGTGCTTCTTATTATTAATTTTGGCTTTGCTAAATTCTCCCTTTCTGGAGCTGGTAAGCTTTGTCTATCTCGTATTTTTCCACTGCCATTGTTTTCTGTGTGCTTGTGTGCCTTTTTGTAAACTTTGTGCAATGACTAATAAACCAGTCTTTTTGCCTACTACTCTGCGCTTGGGGTCTCCCTCTATTCCTGCACGTAACAAGGTCACAGGATAGCAGACTAAAAAATAGCCCGGCAAAGCGGGCATTACCTCTCAGCCGCTGGATTATTTCGAATGAAAATAAATTGACGAAGGCCTTTGCAAGTTATCATACGGAATGCAAATTAGAAGATGGCGGCTGTGGCAGCCATAGTGGACATCCGAGTTTCGTCAAAAATTCAATAGGCTACTGTAGGTACACAAGACCAAGGAACACTGCAAAAATGGCTTTGATTGACAGAGGCGTTTTTGAGTTATCGTGTGGAATGGAAATTCAAGATGTCGGCTGTGGCAGCCATATTTGATTTCGGATTGCAACCGAAATCAATAGGCTTGTGTAGTAACTGTACCCACGATGTCCTCAGTAAAAACGTGATGATTGGTGATGGCGTTTTTCAGTTATCGCACGGAATGGGAATTCAAGATTGAGGCTGTGGCAGCCATATTTGATTTTGGATCATGGCCGAAATCGATAGGCTTGTGTAGTAATTGTACCCCGATGTTCTCACCAAAAATCGTGATGATCGGTGATGGCGTTTTTCAGTTATCACACGGAATCAAGTGTGGGTCGGACAGGCGGACGGACAGACAGACCCTGTGCGTGATGACAATACGGGGTAAAAAATGGCCCAGTGGCTCCTCCCCAGCTACAGCCTCCAACTCTTCCTGGGGGACCCCAAGATATTCCCAAGCCAGCAGAGAGATAAAATCCCTCCAGCATGTCCTGGGTCTGCCTCAGGGCCTCCTCCCAGTTGGACATGCCTGGAACACCTCTGAAGGGAGGCGTCCAGGAGGCATTCGAATCGGATGCCGAACCACCTCAACTGACTCCTCTCAATGCAAAGAGCAGCGGTTCTACTCTAAGTCTCTCCTGGATGTCTGCACTCCTCACCCACTTCTAGGGGCCAGCTCAGCCATCCTGTGGAGAAAGCTCATTTCAGCTGCTTGTATTTGCAATCCCGTCCATTCGGTCACAACCCAAAGCCCATGACCATAGGTGAGGGTTGGAAAATAGATTGACCAGTAAATCCAGTTCTTCCAGAATAGATCCCAATAAATTTTAGAATGAATTTTGTCAGGGTCAAGGTAACTGAAAAGGTCATTTTTTTGGTCTCAACTCTGTCAAAAATGGTATGATTTAGTGTACATCAAATCAATGCCAGAAGTTTCTTTTTTCAATTTGTAAAATATAATCCTATCCATTGCTTAAGTGAAAAGTCAATAGTTTCAAAGATTGGCAAGGGTAAAAGTTCAGGGGGTCAAGATCATTTATCTGAATCACCTAATTTAATTTACACTAGATCTCAAAAACTACAGTAGATAGCCACTTGGTTACTATTAAACACATGTAGGAAATCATCAAGGGAGATTCAAATGACACAATGACATTTGACCTTGAGTGCCCTTGAAAGGTCAAACCAGAGGTGACATGATTTCAGAAGGCGATATCTCAAAAACTAGTTTAAATAGCCAATTAGTTACTATTAATCACATAAGGAACTCATGTATGGCAATCAAAATGACATTCATATCAGAGGTCGCGTTACACTTTCTGATTGTCCGTTATTGTGACGGACAGGGGCATAAAAATTCTGTCATAATCAATTATTATCCGTCATTGTAATATTATTTTTTAAAATGATAAGCGTTTTTTTTTTAAATAAACAGAATAATTTATAGATTACGCATTAGCTGATGCCGACAGTGATTCATGTAGACACACATTGCGCACTGTGTTAAATATAGCACTGCGTGGATTTTAGAACTTACTGCTGTATGAACTTTATAAAACATCACAAATGATTTCTCCCCCCACACAGTAACAGTGTGAAAATGAACAATGCTTTCAGTTATTGCTGGGCTAACAACCGCAGTCTCGCTAAGCGGTCCTACGAAGCTGCTTATCAACTCGTTATGTCAACCGGTGCTTTCCCGACCTAGATATCTGCGTGTTTACCTAACAGAGACGGCGTTTGTAGCATATGACCAATCGTCTACCAGCAGCATATTTTACAAAGGAAGAGCAAATATTACAAAAATATGAGGAATTCCAGGATCATAATCCAGAGATGCCAATCTCACGCATTTTTGGCGCGAGTCTCTCGCCTCTTAGTGGCATGCACGTTCCTGTGCCATAGTCAGCAATTATTCAATCAACGTGAACTGAAGAAATTCACTCGCGGAATTCAAGTCATTGTGCATTAAGTTAATCAGTTTCACGTGCATTACGGTGGATTTCCCCACTAGTGACACGGAAATTGATTATGACTCAGGAATTCTCACGCTTGTCTTTACTGAGGGATTGAAAGCAATGGAATTGCATGAAGACATTTCAAATGGTCTTATTTCATTTAAACAATTTAAATGATCATGAAACACATGCGTTGTTTCCGATCACTGAGTAAAGAGAAGCACAAGAAGTCCAGAGTCATAATCGCTTTCCATGGCGAGGTCCACCTTCACGCAAGTGAAACTGAAACTTCAATGCACAAGGATTTTAATTCCGCGTGAGAATCTCATTAATAGGCGTTCATTGAATAATTGCAGACTATGGTGAATAAGCCTAAAAAATGCGTGAGACCTACGCCAAATGCGTGAAACTTGGCATCTCTGTCATACAGATCAAAGACAATGCTCGAGACAATATGACACCCACCACCAATTGGACGGGGGTGTGAATTACATTCTGTCAAAATGACGGACGGCCTTCAAAATTTTCCGTCATCGTTAAAAAAAATCCGTCAATGACGGAAAATATTCGGTTAACGCGACTTCTGATCTATATTTTTGACATTGAGTGACTTTGAGAGGTCAAACTCAAGAGTACATGTACCTTGAAAGTGGATAAACTCATTAAACAGCTAAAATATGTGCAAGGGGCGAGGTTTGTCGTGCCTGGAACCACTTGTTTTATGTTAAAATTATTTGGACGATCTGAAACATTTAAATCTGACAAGCAAGCAAAAACACAAACTCCAATTCTAATGAAGCTGGGACATTGTGTAAAACGTGAATTAAAAACACAATACAATGATTTGCAAATCCTTTTCAACCTATATTGAATTGATTTTACTACAAAGACAAGACATTTAATGTTCAAACTGAAAAACTTTGTTTTTTTGTTTTTATTTATTGTTTTTGTTGATGCCTGCAACACGTTTCAAAAAAGTTGGGACAGGGGCACCAAAAGACTGGGAAAGTTGAGGATTGCTCAAAAAACACCTGTTTGGAACATTCCACAGGTGAAGAGGCTAATTGGAAACAGGTAAGTGTCATTATTAGGTATAAAAAGAGCATCCTCGAAAGGCTCAGTCCTTCAAAAGCAAGTGTAGGGTGAGGTTTACCACTTTGTGAACAACTGCGTGAGCAAATAGTCCAACAAGAAGAACGTTTCTCAACGTGTAATTGCAAGGAATTCAGGGATTCCTGAATCTACAGTCCATAATATCATCTGTTGTAGCCATTTTCTACACATATAATTTAAGATAATTTGAATCAATATTCTGTTTGAGATGTTTGGGTTTGAAGTATTTTCTGTTCCGTGTTGTAATGTGGAATGAAGGTTTGGCCAGTGACTAATGACGCATGGAATGGTGTTTTCTCATTGGCTGCTGTGTGTATAGTATAAATACATCGTGAGCCCGCGAAACGGCAGAAGCCACTGGACCTTTAGGCAACACGGTCTTTTGACCAGCGCACTAATTTCGGGTAGTTTACTAAGAAAAGTCAAAAGTCTATTATTATTCTATTTTGTATGATTTCAGTTTTGTAATAAAGATACTGAAAGAAGAATTTAGCTTGAAGACTTTTGCTTTCCGATGTCAGTGTGTTGCGTGCAAAAACTTTGAGGTCCGAAGCTAGTGAGGCAGCCAGCTGCTGCACCCATATCATCAAAACATTCAGAGAATCCAGAGAAATGTATCCACGTAAGCAGTAAGGCCGAAAACCAACATTGAATGCCTGTGACCGTCGGTCCCTCAGGCAGCAACACATTAAAAACCAACATAATTCTGTAAAGGATATAACCATGTGGGCTCAGGAACACTTCGGAAAACCATTGTCAGTTAACACAGTTCGTCACTGAATCTACAAGTGCAATTTAAAACTCTACCATGCAAAGCGAAAGCCGTATATCAACAATGGCCAGAAATGCCGCCAACTTCTCTGGGCCAAAGCTCATCTGACATGGATGGACGCAAAGTGGAAAAGTGTGCTGTGGTCTGAAGAGTCCACATTTTAAATTGTTTTTGGAAATCATGGACGTCGTGTCCTCCGGGCTAAAGAGGAAAAGGACCATCCAGATTGTTATCAGCGCAAAGTTCAAAAGCCAGCATCTGTGATGGTATGGGGATGTGGTAGTGCCCATAGCATAAGTAAGTCGCACATCTGTGAAGGCACCATTAATGCTGAAAGGTACATACAGGTTTTGGAGCAACATATGCTGCCATCCAAGCGACGTCTTTTTTCAGGGACTGCCTGCAGTCCAGACCTGTCTCCCATTGAAATGTGTGGTGCATTACGAAGCGCAAAATACGACAATGGAGACCCCAGACTGTTGAGCAACTGAAGTCATACAAGCAAGAATGGGAAAAAATTTCACCCACAAAGCTTCTCCAGTCAGTGTCCTCAGTTGCCAAACGCTTATGGAGTGTTGTTAAAGGAATGGCGATAGGACACAGTGGTAAACATGCCCCTGCACCTAGATGGTTTTAAATGAGGAACGATTTTAAAAGGAGGCACCAATATATTTCCGGGGGTTTTAAAATTGAGAAGGGGGTTCAGAATATTAATATTGAATATTAATATTGCAAATGCATATGCTACGCGTGCCCTAGCACCCCGGTGTGTCATCTGTAACATGGATTACCATGTATAGCAGCGTGAGAAATTAAACTGGAAATTTTCTTGACTGAATGCTTGATGTTTTCACATATCCGAATCTTTCTCTGGGTACCCAAACATCAAGTTAAGCAAAAAATGTAGGGAAGAGGGGGGTTAGATGGAACATCTAATGTTGAAACATACCACTTCCCTAAAGATGCAAAGAATTTTTGAAGACTTTGCTGCAATCTTGTGGAAGCCTATCACTCTACCCTTCAGCCATATTGGTATCTAGACCAGTGTTTCTCAACCAGGGGTCCGTGGACCCCTAGTGGTCCGTAATGTTACTGCAAGGGGTCCGTGAAAATAAAATATCTTTTTAAAAAGATCCCATGACCTTTATAGACATAGCATTATCCCACTCAAATGTGACTAAGACCTTTATTTACCTTATTTACCTGCAGAAGGAAATGGAACTTTTCTCTCTAATACCAGCCTCTGTGTTTCTTATGTGGAGAGGTACTCTCAAACCACACCATGAAACCTGCACACCTGCAGTGGCATCTAAGCACTAAACACAAATCGTCAGTAGGCAAGACTGCTGAGTTCTTCACATGAAAATTGTCCGAGTTCACGGGAGCGAAAAATCACATGCGTGCCGCTGTTTAATTACATAAGTCCCACATACACATGCTGTTTTGTTACATATGTCCCAGAGGCCACTGCATAAATGTGCTGTTTTGTTACATATTTCTGGAAGCGACTGTATAAATATGCTGTAATGTTACACATTTCCGGTAGTTACAGTTGAAAACTCATACTTGCCTCGAAGAGAGTGAATAAATATGCAAGATATTCAATAATTAAATTTAAAATTCAGTTTCTGCTGTTTCTATAAAATTGGTTCCCCAGTCCCCCAGGTTGGGGGGGTCCTCAGGGTTGATCAAAAATATGCAGGGGGTCCCGGACCCCAAAAAGGTTGAGAACCACTGATCTAGACCATGCTTGAAGTTCACATGTGTTAAGAGAGGTTTGTATGTTTTTTGCATCTTAGAGTAAAATTTTTACCTTTTGGAAATATCCACTTTGTTCAGTGCACATGATACCCATGAATGAACCCTATTGAGTGTTGATTGTTTGGAGGAATGTAAACAAAATGGGGCAACAAATAATTCGCCTTTGCTAATGTGTATTGTGTGCATTGATTGTGTTGTGGTGATTGTAGCATGGGGCTAGTTGGAACATGATATGGGGGGCTACTTGGAACATGTTCCAACAAACTGTGCTGTTCATCACAAGTAGACTGGTGCATGTTTCTGCACTTATGCTCAAAACTGATCACATTAAAGAGCTTTCTGTTCTTAAATAGGCCTGATCAAAAAGCAAAGCCACAAAAAAAACCCTGATTTCTTCTTTATTTCTTAGGAAAATTATCTTCAATTTTGATGAAGTTCCATATTTTTTAGAATGAATTTAGGAAAAAATAAGTTCATAAATTTTATGTGGTCAGTATGTCTCATTAAATAGATAACTAAACTGCTGAGGTCTAATGATTATTTAGTGTCCAACTGCAGAGCAAGACTTGCCTAGGGCATGTAGGGTCACTCAAGAATTATGTGGGTGAGGCACATCCAAATTTTGGTAGTTTAGGGTCCTTGATTATTTCTTAACACATATGTATTCATCAGGACCACTCCCAGGGAGGAAGAAGTGTCAAAATTAGACCATATGTCAAGATAATTCATGATTTACCCTTCACTAACTTTGGTGTTCCAACCCACCAGTGGGGTGAGTTGGAACACTTCGACTCGTATCACAAAGACTTATTTTTTTATGAACCTCTTTGAACATTGCTGAACTTTATTGCTGAGATTTTTGTATACATAGATATGTATAAAAAATAACATGCAGTAGAATTTTCAATATAACCATATTTTGAAAATAAGCATTTTGGTGAAATCCGTTCAAACGAACCCCCATCTGCCCTACTGATTACATTCGATATAGGTGGATGTTGCACGCAGAATTATTTCGCCCTCGCGTTTTTGGCCGATTATGCTGTCCACTGCCTCATACCTCGAAAATTTATCTATCTCATAACTTGAACTGCCTGACTTTCGCACCGCGTCCCGCACTTTGAAATATCTCAGCCGCATTTCTTTAGTTTGTCACGGCACTGATCCATTATTCTGTGATAACCACGCGAATGTAACTACTCACGAATTATTCCATAAATCTCCGAGTTTATGCGTGTAGTGTCCAATTGTGATTGTATGTTTTTGTCCGCCAACATTTCGAAAAAGCATTGAATTTCTTCGTTGGAATGGAGATATCTTTTCGCCGCTGCATTTGCTAGAACAAGAGAGCCGTAATACTTAACATTAATCTTCCGTGCTCAAGTACGGTTGCTTTCACATTTGGAACGAAAAGCCATTCATCTGTCTCAGCAAACAGATCCGCGCGATCTCTATAAACGCGCTCTCTGCTCAAGGCCTGAATGGCCAAAGCGTCCAACAGCAATGTAAGCCATTCAGAAGCAGAACGCACGCAAGCATCTAGGGTATTATAGCTTAGTCCTAATTAGGATCAACTGGCCAAAGTCCTTCGCCGAAGAATTAAATAATAAAATGATTATAATTTCTCGAAAACGTATAACAATCAAAATTTGATTATATGATACATTTTTAATGTTTAGGTTTTAAAACTTGTGTTTCCGTGCATTGGACAAGCAGTTTGTGGACAGAGATAACAGTTGTCTGTTTTCTCTTATCTCGGTAATAGTGCTTTCGACCACTCGTTAAATTTTCTTTTACCTAAGAGAAGAACAAAAATAAGAAAACATTGGTTCATCCCAGAAATCAATGAAAGAAAGAAAAGAAAAAAAATTAGAAAAAATCGGGGATACGAACAAAAATAAGAGAAAATCTGTTCTTATATCGCTTCTTGCATGAGGCCCATTGTATTCTGTCTTTATTCACGTTTTACACAACGTCCCAACTTCATTGGAATGGGGGTTTGTAGAAGAAATTGGAGAGGGGGCACATCCTTACTCTCAGCGCTGTAGTAACTAAACAGGCAATTACTTTTTCACACTGGGCCAGGTAGGGTTGGTCAGCATTTTTTCTTCAATCAATGAAGTCATCATTCAAAAAATGCATTTTCTGTTTACTCGGGTCAGCTTTGTGTAATACTGGAACAGTTTTGCTGATCTGATTTGAATGTGACAAATGTGCTAAAATAGAAGAAATCGGGAAGGGGGCAAAAACTTTTTTACAGCACTGTATTGTCTATAGTACACGCCTCTGGAGGCAGTGTTATGATCTGAGGTCGCATCAGTGGGTCAGGTAAAAGCTGAGCAACATCATGTAGCAATATGATGAAGTCAGCAGACCTGACTGTACTGAATGACCAAGTTATCCCATAAATAAATGTTTTTGACTGCACAGGCATATTCCAGGCAGACAATGCCAATATTAATCTGGTTCAAATTATAAAAGTGTTTTAGTGAGCATGAAAAATCAGTTTTACATATGCACTGACCACCACAGAGTCTGAACCTATACCAACTGAAAGTTGGAAACAATGTCACGATGAATGTGCACCATGATCAAAGCTAAAAGCGGTCCAACAAAATACAAGAGTGCACAACTTTTTTTTTTGGCCAGGCAATGTAGCTGGACAGGTAGACACCAAAAGAAGCCCCTGAGCTTTGAAGTTGAACGTCCTATACAACAGGGATGCAGCGAGGAGCATAAACTAGCAGGACATAACGTCACTTCTTACGGTCAGTTGCTCACTTCAAAATTTCTTCCATAATCGACATAGGCTCATAAAAAGATTAAGTCAATAACTGTGTCATAATACTTTGGTAATCTTGCATGACTGTTTCAATAATTACAGTAATTTTGCATTATAGGAAGTTAGGAACACTCCTGCCAGTACCCCTAACCAAGGATCTGGTTTTAGAACTGGAGTTGGTCCCTGGGCGCTGCTCTGTGGCTGCCCACTGCTCCTAACTACAGGATGGGTTAAATGCAAAGGACAAATTACACCATGGTGTTCAATAAAGTGTATCTTATCTTATCTTTTTTTGACAGCAGTTAGCCTATTTGGCTTCAGTTGCCAGTAGAGGCGTTCAGATTGGACTATGTAAATTTCATACACAGAATTATTTTTCACTGATGATTCTTGCTATTGTGTACTTCTGTGAATATTATTCCTGTTTTTGCATTCTCTGAAAGCAATGGTGTAAAAAGTAATTTTCACTGTCCTCAGTGCTATTTTTTCACTCTTGAAAAGAAAAAGGGCAAACAACTCTGTATACCTGTAAATATGTAGTCAATTCATGTGACACTGAGAAAGCTATAGTGTTCTATGGCACACGTTCTCCTTGCTTCCTGAATCATTGAGGTGTTAGCCCACCATCAGTGGGTATTGTGCACCCATATGCTGTATGACAATGTTTTGTCTATTGTGAAGCAGAAAGGGGGAAAACTGGCCCCTTCTGGTGTGCTCATAATAGTCTTCTGGATGACCAGTCAAAAATGAGCAAATGTGCTTTTTATTTTTGACAAAATGGCAAACACATTTTGTGAAATAGCTTATAATACAGAGCTATGAGTGACATTTGTTCCATGTCACTGAAAAATTCCCTGCCTAAATTGATCTTAAAATAGTCATTTTGCAAAATATATTATAAAGATTGCATTTAAAGTTGGCCATGCAAGCAAAATTCTTGTTCAGAACAGTCCTCATCGGGATTCCAAGAGATGACCAAGTTACACAGAAAATATTCTCAATACTGTGCAAAAAAGGTTTCTACGAGCACTAGCAAAAGGGGATTGACTATCTTATTTCAGTCATTTAATTCACACTGATTTTTTTCAACCAATTGAACGCGTTTGATTTTCGTAAAAAAAAAAAAAACGGCGTAGCCAATCGTATTAATCCTCTGAAGTCTGTCTCTGTAAGTAGAGCCAATGCACGTACCAACAATTTACATATTGAATGATAAACCAATCGCTATGTACTTGCGAAAACATTTTTTCACCGAATTGTCCAATGGTCAATAAGAAGGTACCGGTTGAGGTCTGCATATTATTAACATGCTATTATTGAAGGTGTATAGATATTGATCCCGTGTTTCGTGACAGTTAGAAATTCGTGTCCTGAACAACCACGTTAAACTGAACTATTCACTGTATACGCATATTCAGTAGTTTTCCGAACATGCCAAACAAGAGGGTAAGTCGTATTTGTTTCTTATAGCTACTTTGAAATAAATATACATGTACTTTTATCTTGTAGCTATAATTATTTGCTACATATTGTTTAATCAATGTTGCAAAATGTGTAGTGGTAAGGTCGTAGTAAAGTTTTCAAGCGTTTGCACGCGTTTTTGGTCGTTTTCGATGTAATGATTTTTAAGCATTTTATCTACATTTCCAATTTCCGAGCATTATGTTTTGTGGCTACTTGGTTTAACCTCCACAACTGTTGGTTACACAAATGGTTGTTTTATTAGCCACTGTCTCGTCCTGCCGAATTATTACTGCGCCGTGTGCACTCGCGCTGGTGAATGTCATGTCGGAGAGTATGAATGATGTACACCAATGTTTTGCGTGCCGTGGACGGCACCGAATGCCGTTAAATTGCATCAGAGTACCTGTACTGCGCCGACCTTACATTTCCTATGGAAGCGCAACTAATATGTGCGTTGAGGGGTGTTCCTCTTTTCTTATCACAGTTGATGGAGGCAGTGGGTCTCTTTTTAAAACCATATTTAAACCGACGCCCTTCAC
This sequence comes from Gymnothorax javanicus, assembly GCA_029692085.1. Lineage (NCBI taxonomy): Eukaryota > Metazoa > Chordata > Actinopteri > Anguilliformes > Muraenidae > Gymnothorax > Gymnothorax javanicus. The sequence continues at coordinate 91,697,967 of CM056198.1, forward strand.
CTCCTTCTCTCATGTTTCAGACCCGTATGTAACCAACTACTGTCAGTCAGCACTGAAAACCCGTAACGGCAGCACGGGAGGGGGGCGGGATTCTAGACAATGGCTGCATCGAGTGAGCAGAGCGTCGAAGATAAAGCCAGCCGGCGCTCTCACTCTTGCGTAGAATCAAGCACCCCCAGTCAGTGGTGGAGCCAGACCAGAAAATTGGGTTGGCAGCCAGCTTCCCTTTAAAACAATTAGTCCTGACTTATTCCGTATTCATTTTCATAAGCAATAATACATTCACTCCGAAAACACTTCACACTATCAGGTGTTCTCCTCGATAAGGTAAGACACCAACCATTCATTAAGACGCAAAATTTGGTGAATTTCAATCGGCCCTATACAAAAGTGTATTAAGGTGTTACTGGTCTTCTTAGATTTAATTTGAGCAAAATCGCCAGATGTGCCAAAAAGGTAGCGCGGAAGTTCCAGAACAGTTTACCTTTTGTAAAGCATGGGTCTACTTAAGAGTTCATTATTTTTCTGAACTGAATTTAGCTTATTATTTGATCGCCCTCAGATTGCATTAACAAAGAAGCTGTCTTTCATGACTTATGGACAGTGGCGGAGCCAGACAATTTTCATTGGGGTGGCCAGACTGAGACCATTGCTCACATAGGGGTGGCACAGAATCTGATATCTTATTTTTACCTCCGCCAACGAAGTTGGGGCGGAGGTTACGTTTTCGCCCCTGTCTGTCTGTCTGGTTGTGAACAACATAACTCAAAAAGTAATGCACGGATTTGGCTGAAATTTTGTGGGTGCATTGCTATTACATCAAACATGGACCCTATTGATTTTCACCGCGATCAGTGAAACAATATGGCCGCCACAGCAGCCATCTTGAAATTGTATGACACGCAATAACTCAACTTTACTCCCACTCATGAAGATTTGGATTGTGCTGCCTTGGCGGAGGTTTGCACTCTACGAGTGCCTCTAGTTTCCTATGTGGCAAGTTGCTGTGGATCTAGTAGTGTTTCTTGGTCACTCATTTACTTAGCTATACAAGCAGTGACTGCCATGGAGAATTACATCTTGAAGATCCGCATAATAAGCTTTTAATGTATTCCTAAACTAATTTAAAAAAAGATCTGAAACAGTTGTGAAATTAATGTATTTTTCATTGGTGATAAATCTCACAAGATAATTACAATTTACGACACAAGAATAGCTACTTGTAATTGACATTCAACAACAATACCTCTTACCTGCATAATATTAACAGTGGACAAGTCGCTTTGTCTGTTTATACAGAGTTCCAAAAGACAAGGAGGGGAGAAAGGCTTAGCTGTTAAAAATCAGGAGAAAAAACTTTTCTCCATCCCCTCGATCTGTGCTGTGCAGTGATTATTTTTGAGAGCAGTGTTTTAACAGGACAGGTGCAAAGATGAAGCTTAGTAAAGGAGCAGCCAGAGTTAACTAGCCCTTCCTTTTATCAACGCTGGCATTAGCCATATGATTCAATATAAACAATTCGGTTGACAGCAAATATGCTCAGCCAGGGTACAATGAATTGAGGAAACCAGAGAGTAATTTGATAACGTATACGGACATTCATCGACGTTTCTTATAACGGCGAAAACATCCAAGCAATTATCTTATCAGAGGGTCATTAAAAGCCTTGGTCAAGTTACATAACTTTTCTGCTCACACTTTAACGTTGACACAGATTCACATTTCGATCTTCCCATTAGAAGTGTGCTGCTTTCCATCCTCCAAAAAGCACATATTTGATGAGACAAAATGTCACTCTGCACAGCGATACCAAAATAACACCGACTCGCATGCGAATGTTTTTGGAAATGTAACTTTAAAGTAGGCGAAAATGAATGGGGGTCTACGTGCAAATTTTACTTCCGGGTGTATACACTCCTGGAACAGATGCTTCACTTGAGCGCAACGAGCTACTGAGCAACAAAAGAAACGCAAGTTAATTAAAGACAGACCAGAAAATAAGTTTGTGCGTAATTATTGTAGAAAATCAAATTTATTACTACCGCGTGCACATTTACACTCGTTTCATCAAACTTCTCTTTGTTTTGTGGTCACTTTGACTGAGTAACCATAAGAGTAACTTAACTAACTAGCTAATTTGCGTTTCTTTTGTTGCTCAGCATCGTTGCTTGAGTGAACCCTATCAGCAATCTAGTGTTCTATATATATATATCTATGGTTGGCACATTCACTCGAAGAGCCAAGGATGTTTTATGCATAGAGCACATGAACCACAACTACTACTTCATCTTCTTCTGTAATTGTGTTGGTTTAAAAAAGTCAAGTTGAGTGTATTACCGCCTCCATCTGTAGTGGTGGAGAACTACTTGTTAGAGGTGCGCTGTTGAATTGCGTCCCTGTGGGAACACTTGTGCACAGAAACAGTTGCCAGCAAAACGGTGGTGGGGGGGCCGGGGGGGTGGCCGAAGTTTAATTTATGGTGGCCTTGGCCACCCCTTGGCTCCGCCCCTGCTTATGGATTAATCTTATTATTGGAAATTGTGTTAATGAAGGAAAATGACTGAGAACAAGTCAGCACTAAAAATTGCCGTAAATAGATGTTCTGTCCCTACCCAAATTTATGGTCTGGAACCGCCACTGCCTCTTATGCGGCTCATTTATACGAGAGTACAGTGAGTACACGTATAGGGAGCGGCGCGAGTTCAATTTAGATTATTTTTTAGGGTGTTTTCTCCTTTATTTGAAAGTACAGTAGAGATAGACAGGAAGGGTGGGAGAGTGGGGAAGACAAGTAGGTAATGGCCTGGGCCAGATTCGAACCCAGATCGACGTGGGAAGGTCTCAGCCATTATGTGGTACGCGCACCCTTAGGGTGTTTTCACAGTAGGGACTTGGGAACAGATCCGAGTACACTTGACCCCAAAGTTCAGTTCATCTGGTAAGTGTGAACACAAGCGTACCGTGCTTGGGCACAGTACGCGAGTACAGTTGGAAGAGGTGGACTCGGGCACGATTCATCCTGGGCACGGTTCATTCGTACTCGTACCAAATGCGAAAGCCGCACCTGAGCACGGAAGATTACCGTTATGCGTTACGGCTCTCTTGTTCTAACAAATGCAGTGGTGAAAAGAGACCTTCATTCAAAGAAGAAATTCAATGCTTGCTGGAAATGTAGGCGGATGAAAACATACAATCACAACTAGGTACTACCCGCAAAACTCGGAGATTTGTGGAATAATTCGTAAGTAGTTACATTCGCGTAGTTATCACAGAACAATAGAACAGCGCCGTGACAAACTAAAGAAAATGCGGCTGCGATATTTCGAAGTGCGGGACGCGATGCGAAAGTCTGGCAGGTCAAGTTATGAGACAAATAAATTTTCGTGGTATGACGCAGTGGACAGCACAATCGGTCAAAAACACTAGGGCAAAAGAATTCCGTATTCAACATCCACCAATATCGAATGTAATCAGTACATTTTCGGCTTACCTTGATGTTTGGGCACCCAGAGAAAGAATATGCATTCGCGATATTAATATTCAATATTAATATTCTTAACCCCCTTCTCAATAATAAAACCTCCCGAAATATATTGGCGCCTCCCTTTAAAATAGTTTCCCATTTAAAACCACCTAGGTGCATACTGCAACGCGCTGTATCGGAATTTTGACATATGCAAGTGTACTCGGGTACGGTATGATATGACTAGCGTGAATGCTGACCAGTGGGGGGAGGGGAGAGGGGGGACAATCATACTGGGGCACGGCACGGAACAATTGTACCTAGTGTGAAAGCGCCCTAAACCGATGTGCCACAGGGCACTCAGCGGCGAGCATGATTATTTTTTCTAACCAAGTTGAGGTACCCCTTCCGCTCTGAGCCACACTTCAGGTAATCAAATTGTACTTTACCAGAATTGTAAACCAATCAGATTGTGTGTAACTGGAATGTTTCCCTAAATTGGTTTTGAAAAATAATCCGGAGACCGGTAATCCTGCATTCTGGTGACTTTTGAAAAATGAAAATAACAAAATAATAAGTGCATTGCAATCACATTTTTAAAATAACATACTGTACTTTTAATTTAAAGAAACTAAATACAAAATAACTCGCCCCTCTGGCGAAAAAGCAATGCTACAAATGCATGTATATTATATTTACAAATGCATTAACATTAGTGCAGTAATGCAAAATAACAGTAGTTAGTGCAAAAACAACAACTGGAAGGATAGAAGAGTGGATATTTTGAACAGTTTGACAATTTTGTTTCTTCCTTCAACACAGATAGTCATGGAACTTGATAAAATCATATCTAACAAAACATTTCTCAGATTTGACCTAAAATCTCATCAAATGCTCAATGCAAAAGTCAGCACAGCAGGCTTTACAAAATCCGTACCCCTTTGAAATTTTCCGTGAGAAACAGGAAATCATCTTTCCAGGAGGCCTGAAATTCGTACGAGTAATTGTTTCTTTAAGCTCACCACTGATCTCGGTAACTGAGAAAGGGACTAACATTTACTGGTCTCCCAGCATGCAAGACACATTTGTTTCCTTCTTCTGCTGTGGTTGTATTTGGTGATTGCCAATTCCCAGCCAAGACAGAGGACGGAAGACTTCCGGAGAATGCGGCTCCGTTAATTAAGCTGAAATATCACAACTCAAGTTGAACAAAAACACCATCTGCCACTCACTGGAAAGGAATCAAAAATAAATATTTCACATGCAGGCAGGGGATGAACAAAGGAACCAGACGAGACCGTTAATAATGCCGTAGCCATTTTTTCCAAATTACTTAGATTTTAACCCCACAATGATAGCGTTTCTACTCAGTCCTCCTTCCACGGCGCAGTAGCTACTCCCTTTGCCTTACGATTTGCTTAGTTAGTCTGGGGTGCGTTTCCCAAAAGCACAGATGCTAACTTACATAGTTCGAACCACTGACTGTGAATGGATGAACTTAGCAACTATGCTTTTGGGAAACGCACCTGGGGTCGTTTTACCAGGCCATGCGGTAGTCTTGACTAGTTCAGCCCTTAGCAACGCTGAATGCGGTTCCCATCAGTCGAGATAGTTCTCTCCCCGGTGACTGAGTTTTTGGCCGTAGATCAGCAAAAAGAACAGTGGGCCACATGCAAAGGAACATTGCGAATTATTACGAAAACGGAAACATGGAAATGGGATGGGAAATGCATTCTACACGGATAAATTAGATATTTTTTTCCCCGCAGAGCTTGCTGTACAGAAATGACTCATATTTTTGCTCTGCCCAAAACAAGAGTCACAAAACAATCGGAGTCTGTTGGTAATACGGGATTCTCCATACATTGACAGTGAATGGACGAACTATGCTTTTGGGAAATGCGCCTTCGGTCATTTCATCAAAATATTCACTTGCAGGTAGATGATGATCCAGCGAGGCAGATGTAGAGTTTCACCGCAAATCACAACGCCACTTTGGCATCTCCAATCCCACCCGAATCTGGAATGCCCAATCCAAGAACTATGTACAAGCCTTGCTCGTATGCGACCCCTTGTTGCCAGCTCAGGTGAGAGAGACAGTTTGCAGCTCTCCTCCGAAGCATGCGCCTGTCAGCCCCTGCATCTTTTTACACTCCTTGGTCGAAACTATCGCAAGTTCAGAACGAGGGCGGAGGATACCCGAACATGAGCAAGCTTAGAATCTCACTGCTGAGCGCCCGACTGGCCAACAGGAGGCCCTTGAGCAACAAACAAGGCAATCATTTTTAATTTCCCTTCCCAGCAGTCCCTTCCCAATTTGCATCCCCACAGCACTTTTGCCAATCGTGCGCTGTTCTGAAAAAGCTGCCGACCACTGCTGGTTAGTACGACCGGGGATCGAACCCGCGCTGTAGTAGTCACTACTGATTCGCAAATGCGGTGCTTTAACCGAGTGAGCTAATCCGGCAGCCACACAACACCACTTTTGACATTTTTGAAGCACCACTACAGGAAGATCAACTTTGATGAGCTGGTAGTCTTGGCAAGTTCAGCCCTTAGTGACATGCTAAGTATGTATGGAGAATCCCGGGGTTTTGTTCCCGCACTAAATGTTCCGCCTAGACAAATTTTTTTGACAAATTTTGTCTTAAAATGGGAGAAATACGAGAGAATTCTGACCCCAGGTGGAAACCAGGAGAGGGCTTGAAAAACAGGAGTCTCCCAGGAAAAACCAGAGGGTTGGCAAGCTGTTGTTGCTATCAGATTCATGAAAACATCCTCTTATGTGACTTGCATACTTTATGAAACGACTTGGTTTATGAGGCACCAGCCAACCTATTAACTAGCCAAGAATGGGTCAATTGAAATGCAATGAGATCGCTTTGTATTAACAACCAATCCATACCATGTCGTGGGGGACAGTCCTGCCTTCTCGCAGGATGCATTCTCGTTTTCATATTATCATATTATCGAAATCGCAATAGGAGACTGCATTATTATTTGATGTGACAAACAACTTATTTGATTCCTGACAAATAAGATGCATTTCTGATAGTTGATTTTCAAAATATTTGCGTTTTCGTTTCATTTTTGTTAGCGATATGGAGGGGCACTTTTTGAAAATTAAAGAACTATTGGGAAATGTGATTTAATTTTCAATTTGTTATCAAATATATGGACTTGAAAATGAAAAGGCAATGTGAAGGATTATTCGGTTTCATATCAAACAAATAATCTGTGTGCTTCTTGAAAGTGTAAAAGCATTTCTGAAAATGTATTTGTTATGATTCTGCCATGTCTGTCTTGTTTCTGCCATGTTTATTATGATTTTGCCATGCTTGTTATGTTTTCCCTAGTCCCTGTTATGTTTATGATTATGTCTGTTAGGTTTTGCCATGTTCTGTTCAGTTTTTGTACTTTGCCATGTTTTCGTTTTTGCCATTCCCGATCCACTTTTCTGTTATAGTCTGGTCCATGTTTTGCCATGCCCTTCATTGCACTTTGTCTCCCTTGTCTGGTCTCTTGTTAAGTTACAGCTTCTCCCCAGTCCCGCATGTCACATGCTTAGGTGATTTCATAGTTTCTGGGTTTCAAACATTCCTTCCAATCTCGTTTGCTTCCTTCGCCTCTCTTTTCTATATTACTAACCAATACTAACAGTTTGTTGTTTTGTTAAGTTACTAACCCAGACTAACATTGTATATAATACTAACGTACTAACGAGCACCAGGGATTGTATAGCTGCACTTACTAATTGATTAACAAGCTCTCAGCACTCGCCCTATTCTAGTCTCCGCCTCTTGCCTTCACTTAGTCTTTGCTGCAATTCAGCGGATCCTCCGCACCTGCTCCACTCTGTCCTGCTCCTCATTATCTGTGCACGTTAGAACTCCCTAACCGGAGCTGTATGTTTTGTCATAGGCTGTCTCGTGTTCCCTGTCCGCGTTTTGGCTTTTGCCAATTCTATTAGGTTCTTCCTCATGATTAGGTTCTTCCTCATGTTTTGCTCCCACGTAATTAGTTTTATCCAGTTCACCTTTTCCTAATCATAGCATGTGACTTCCCTTTTGTGTATTTAAACAGTCTTCTCACAGCAGTTCCCCGTCAGAACGCTTCTCCTTTTGCCACGCTTCTCTCGCCTTGTATTCATAGTGATTACCTTTCTGACTGGACCGTCCTTGACTTTCGATTTTTGCCTATTCCCTGTACTTTGCCGCATCCATCGTTACCGAATCCTTTTTTTGTCCGACTCTGTATTTTGTGATTGGTGCCCTGGTTACTATTCTGGATTTTGCCCTTTGGGTTCTGATTATTGGATTGTGGACTTTGTACCGTTGCCTGCTCTGTTGGGGGTTCCTACCCCCCCTCCAGAAATAAAGCCTCTTTTTTTGTATTCACTGGTTCTCGCTTGTGGTTCCTGGCGTAATCCTCACAGTATTTTCATATTAATATTGTTAGCTATATGCCTCCATAAATGTTCTCCAGTTATCAGTTGATTGTAAGATTAGCCTATTGCCTAAACAGCTATATAAATGTTTGTTCTATTGCAGTTATGTTCCCAAAATGCTTCATTTTGGTCCACTCATTTCATGCTGCTTTGCGGAATGTGAGAGTGGCTTTCAGGGCCGGCGCTAGAACAGGGATTTGGGGGGGCACAGACACGTCCCTTTATGACAAGAATTAGTCCTGGCAAGTTCTCAATCATTTTCCCGTATTGACGCGTTTTCCAATTATCGTAATTGGCATCTGAAGACATGGTTTCTCTCCATATGCGATCTAACAGCGATGAAATCATGGGCTACATTCAGTTCAGTGGCGGAACCAGAACTGATTATTGGGGTGCACAAAACATCTGTTTAAAACAATTATTAGGCCTGACCTGTTCTCAGTCATTTTCATGATTAACAAAAGGTTCACTCCGAGAGCACTCCACACTTAACAGGTGCTGCTTGTTCTCCCCGATTAGGTAAGACGACAATCATTGATCTGGACGCGTATTTGCTGTATTTAAATCAATGTTATTCAAAATTGCATACCTGCGCAAATAGCTTGAGCCGCATGCTTTTTATAGCCTATTTAAAGGCTGTATCAGTGATATGATGTCACTATTGTTGACAGTTGAAACTCAACAGAGCCGCTCGCCCCTCCCCTTCAGAAGCTTGGAACATGAACGCGCTTTTCTTAAAGTGAAACTTCGCGTCTTTGCATTGACTTTGAAAGTAATCTGTCACGCGAAAAATTTGTTTTGGGTCCGGTGTGAAAGTAGCTTAAGAATGGCTCACTCAGCTGGGTAAATGGCCGTATACAACTCGTTGTGATAAACGCTCGATAGCAACAATGACGACCATTGCCAGACGATAAATGTACACCATTAGTGCTAGCTACCACAAGGTATCTGACAAGTATCTTAGCTCGGCATTACAAAATGAGCATTAACAACGTCACATAGATCACCACTTTTAGCTAAACTTATCACGCGGTTATATATTCATCGACGAATTTCAACTCTGAGTACTAACCAGAGAAGAAATGTTATTACACAAACACAAACTCTGGTTTGATCAGACAGAATCAGCAAACTCACTAGCTTACAAACCGAGAGTTAGCAAAGGTTGCAAACTCACTTCAAAGAGGAAATATCGATCTCTCTACTGTTTGATTCATTCTGACCAGCATGATCTATGCAAGATAGCCTTACAAAAACAATACACGAGCTTCCCTCAATTTTGCTTGGGATGACAATTTACAATTCACATCCAACTGAGTTAGCACCAGCTCTACTCACCTCAAGTAGAAACAAGGCGACCTGGGCATCAGAATTAAAACCATTCAACTCCCGGAATTCTCTCCAACGTTGGTATGCTTTCCCTATATTTATTCGGGACTTTGCATAGCTGCGATCGCGTTCCTTTTTCCTTGACATGCACTCGTTCAAGCATCTCTTTTTCGGTTTAGCTTCCACCATGCTTCACTCTGCCGCCTCGGTAGTGCCAGTGCCAGTTCGTTTCGTTGCTTAGTCCCACCCACTTGTCATACATGAGCACGGAACTGGCCCAGAAGACCCACCCCTGCCCTCCGATTCGTTGGAACACTTTTGTTGATGTTTGGGGATGCAGGTAGGTCCCCACGAGTTTGTGTATCTTTCTCAGTGTATACCTGGCTGTAGGTGGCCTACAGAGACCGAAGTTTTTCTCCGCCCACTCATGAGAGGAGCTACTAACAGTTCCTGAGGAAAAATCTCCTGTACGTGGCAAATTATGTTTTGGCTCAGAATCGCTGATACAACCTTTAACTGCGGAGTGCCACTTTTTTTTAATCAACCCACGCAATACCGAGAGTGAAAGGCGATATTTCATTGGAATGCGGACCAGTTCAATCAACGCAAAGCATTGGCCTATTAATAAGTAAATTATTTTTCTGTACTGAATTGAACCCATGATTTCATCGCTGTTAGATCGCATATGGAGAGAAACCATGTCTTCAGTTGCCAATTACGATAATTGGAAAACGCGTCAAGAAAGGAAAATGATTGAGAACTTTCCAGGACCAATTCTTGTCATAAAGGGACGTGTCTGTGCCCCTCCAATTCCCTGTTCTAGCGCCAGCCCTGGTGGCTTTACTCTGATGAACTTAAACCTATCGTCACTCCATTCATGCATTAATATTTCATGTGTAAGTTCTCCGATGATCGTCAGGCAACACAGGCCTCTAAGCGGGTCCTAGAACTCCTGATACGAGCCCTGGGTTCAGCCTTGGCTGTGTGCACATCGCTCAACTGTAAGCAGAAGAATTACCTAAAGTAGCCAAGTTTGCAGTGTTGCTTTGATAATTTTAACAAGAACGGGTTCACTAGCCCGCAGTCTTTTATTGTTAGGTTGCCGGCCGTAGGCCAGTAACCTATTGTCGTCACTTTGCGTCCGGCGGTGTCGTCGGCATTGGCGTCGTCCGTTTAAAGCCGTATCTCAAAAACGGTCGGATTAATTTTTTTTTAATTTGGGGATGTGATCAAATGGGTTATCAAGTTAAAAATTTTTTTGATTGAATCGTTCGTTTAGACTTAGCAGCCTTTTCTATGTCGAAAATGGCCATTTTTGGCACTTAGGTGCAATTTTTTCAAAAACTGTCTGATGATTTTTTTTTTTATCGCAACAATGGAATCAGTATCATGACCTGCTTCAACGGTTAAAAATTTTTTGATTGAATCGCTCCTTCACAGCGCCACCTAGGCAAAGTGTCTGGACTTCATCATTTTTCGGGGTGTTTTGCCACAAAATGTGCTGTAACTTGCTTATTATTGCATTTATAGTATAGGTGTGAATTGAGCATGTCCAGCATATCATGCTTGACGAGCATTGTCGGTTGGTCGAAGTTGACCTTGAGCCGAAAGGTCAAGCTCAAATGGCAAAAATGTGCTATGACTCTCTTAATATAGCATTTAGACCTTAGGTGTGTATGAGGCACCTACAGGGAATCAGGTATGCCGAACATCAGTCACATTTGACCTTGGGCCTCAAGGTCAAATGGCAAAAATGTGCTATAACTCTTTTAATATAGCATTTAGAGCTTAGATATGTATGAGGCACCTGTAGGGAATCAGGTATGCCGAACATTGGGAGTCAGTCATATTTGACCTTGGGCCTCAAGGTCAAATGGAAAAAAATGTACTATAACTCTCTTAATATAGCATTTAGAGCTTGGGTATGCATGAGGCATCTGTAGGGAATCAGGTATGCCGAACATTGTGAGTCAGTCACATTTGACCTTGGGCCTCAAGTCAAGGTCAAATGGCAAAAGTGTGCTATAGTTCTCTTAATTTAGTATTTAGAGCTTAGGTATGTATGAGGCGCCTATAGGGAATCAGGTATGCCGTACATTGTGAGTCAGTCACATTTGACCTTGGGCCTCAGGGTCAAGGTCAAATGAACCTGCATGCAACCTCATCATCTCTGAAAATGTTTAACTCAAGGTACCATGCTGCATTGCGATTTATCTCTGGTTTCGGTTTCTGCAGGCATCATCATATTTTGTAAGACAAAGCTGGCTGGTCTTCATTATACAAGAGAAGAATGTAACATTAGTATATCTTTCTATATATGGCCATCCTACAAAACCCAAAACCAGTGAAGTTGGCACGTTATGTAAATCGTAGATAAAAACAGAATACAATGATTTGCAAATCCTTTTCAACTTATATTCAATTGAATACACTGCAAAGACAAGATGTTTAATGTTCAAACTGAGAAACTTTATTTTTTTTTTGCAAATAATCATTAACTTAGAATTTAAAGGCAGCAACACATTGCAAAAAAAAGTTGGCACAGGGGGCCTTTTTACCACTGTGTTACATCACCTTTCCTTTTAACGACACTCAGTAAACATTTGGGAACTGAGGAGACCAATTTTTGAACTTTTCAGGTGGAACTCTTTCCCATTCTTGCTTGATGTACAGCAAGTTGTTCAACAGTCCGGGGTCTCCGTTGTATTTTACGCTTCATAATTTTAATACACATTTTCAATGGGAGACAGGTCTGGACTACAGGCAGGCCAGTCTAGTACCCACACTGTTTTACTACGGGCCATGCTGTTGTAACACGTGCAGAATGTGGCTTGGCATTGTCTTGCTGAAATAAGCAGGGGCGTCCATGAAAAAAACGTTGCTTGGATGGCAACATATGTTGCTCCAAAACCTGTATGTACCTTTCAGCATTAATGGTGCCTTCACATATGTGTAAGTTGCCCATGCCTTGGGCACCAATACACCCCATACCATCACAGATGCTGGCTTTTGAACAGCCTATAACAGTCCGGATGGTTCTTTTCCTCTTTGGTCCGGAGGACACGGCGTCCACAGTTTCCAAAAACAATTTGAAATGTGGACCGTCAGACCACAGAACACTTTTTCCACTTTGCATCAGTCCATCTTAGATGAGCTTGGGCCCAAATGCTGTTGATCAATGGCTTTTCGCTTTGCATTGTAGAGTTTTAACTTGCACTTGCAGATTAGCGACGAACTGTAGTTACTGACAGTGGTTTTTGAAGTGTTCCTGAGCCCATGTGGTGATGTCCTTTACACACTGATGTCGGTTTTTGATGCAGTACCGCCTGAGGATCGAAGGTCATGGGCATTCAATGTTGGTTTTCGGCCTTGTAATTACGTGCAGTGATTTCTCAGATTCTCTGAACCTTTTGACGATATTACGGACTGTAGATGATGAAATCCCTAAATTTCTTGCAATAGCTCGTTGAGGAATGTTGTTTTTAAACTGTTCGACAATCAGGTCAAATTTGTTCACTAAGTGGTGACCCTCGCCCCATCCTTGTTTGTGAATGACAAGCATTTCAGGGAAGCTCTTTTATACCCAATCATGGCACCCAAATTAGCTCGTTCACCTGTGGGATGTTCCAAATAAGTGTTTGATGAGCATTCCTCAACTCTTCAGTCTTTTTTTTTGCCACTTGTGCCAGCTTTTTTGAAACATGTTGCAGGCATCAAATTCAAATGAGCTAATATTTGCAAAAAATTACAAAGTTTACCTGGAACATTGTAACTTGTCTTTGCATGTATTCAATTGAATATAGGTTGAAAAGGATTTGCAAATCATTGTATTCTGTTTTTATTTATTTATGGCCAACTTCACTGGTTTTGGGTTTTGTACATGAACTGTCGTCTTATCTATGTTCTCTGCTGACTCCAAAAACTAGAAGTAGTTTTAATCTTTGGTCAGTATGTTTGTCATTCCTCAAACTCGCTCTGTTTTTGCAAATAGAGCTTTTTGGTTTTTGCTCCCTCATGTTGGTCTGGGCAACAAAATTACGTTAAACTGGATTATCGCATTCCTTTGCATGTTTTTAAAACCAGAATTACGGCTTGTCTAAATAGTGTATGCATATGTTTTACTGCTAAAACCTGTTAATCAAGGCTGGATTAGAGACCGGGCCAGTGGGGCCAGTGCCCCGGGGTCTCAGACTCCCAAGGGGCCTTCAAGCCTCAGGCCACACTGAATGTGAGGCAGAAGACTTCTGTTGAAAGTTGAAAGTGTACTGAGGACAGTACACAATACATTAACTGACTTATGGCTACTCATACCATGAGCTAACCACTGGGAGCCCCAATGCACAGTCTTGGTAATGTCAGGCCCCTGGGCCACTTGGTGCTTGCAATGTGAGGCCCCCCCCCCAGACCCCTGGTGCTTGGAACTTGAGCTGACCTCATCTTCTCTGTTAAGGGCGGTACAGTGGCTCACAGCAAGAAGGTTTTCTGTTTAAATCTGGCCTGGGGCCTTTCTGTGTGGAGTTTGCATGTTCTCCCCATGTTCACGTGGGTTTCTTCCAGGTACTCCGGTTTCCTCCCACAGTCCAAAGACATGCATGTCAAGCTAATTAGGGATGCTAAATTGCCCATAGGTTGAGAGTGAGAGTGAATAGTCCGTGAAAGGTGTGTGCGCACTGCGTTGGATTGGCAATGGGTCCCTGCCTTTCGTCCATGGTCAGCTGGGATAGGCTTCAGCTCCTCCATAACTCTAGTGAGGAGGAAGCGATATTGAGAATGGATGGATTTTCTCTGTTATAATTTCAGTCCCCAACTTTAGTGATAGTGGTAGGACACTTTTTTTGGAGCCTGATGACAACTCCTTGAGTACTTTCCAGAATTTAGAAGGATCATTTAAGCTATCAGTTATTTCTTTAACATAGTAGTGTGACTTAGCTTTGCGATTCAGAGAAATACATCTGTTCCATAGATGTCTAAAATGTATCCAATCTGAATGGCATTTGGTCTTTCTTGCAGTTGCCCATGCCACATTTCAGTCATGAATTATATCAGACAGTTGTCACTTCCTTTAACCTTGAATTTTCTTTAAGCAGCATGCTTGTGTATAACCTCTAAGAGTACTGATTTATAATATAAAAAAGCGATTTCAGGGTATGGGATCAGGTATAACATTTCCCAGTCACATAAATGAAGATCGTATAAAGACGCTTGCTCACTTAAGTATTTAGTTTGTAAAATACGTGGTCGTTGTTTTGAGAGCTTGGTATCTCTCACCGCTGCAATGATGCAGTGATCGCTGATGCCATTGACAATGACAGCGGTGGCTTGAAACTTGCGAGGAGCGTTTGTTAAAATTAAGTCGAGCAGCATAGACTTGTTGGGCTGTTTTGGATTTGGCCTCATTGGTGAATCTATAGTTTGTATCAAGTGGGCTGAGTCACAAAAGCATTTAAAGGGATCAAACGCAGGAGATAACCAGTCCCAGTTTAAGTCCCCCATAAAAACAAGCCTATTATAACACAGTGTAGACAGGGATGCTGATAGCGATGTTTCCTTTTGCACCGAGGGGGGCGGTCTGTAACATCCAGCAATCGTCAAAATACAGCCTTTAGAAAATTGCACTTTCAATACAAGCAGCTTGTACTATTTTGGCACCGACTTGGAGAAAAGGGCAGTTACCTGATGCATGTTTTTTATATATTGCAACTCCTCCACCCTTAGCACAACAGTCAGTGTGAAAGATGTTATACCCATCCATATTAACATGGCTATCAGGAACTGATTTACTTAACCATGTCTCCGATAAGACCATAACATCCCCATGAGTTGACTTTGCCCTTATTCTAACTAAATCAATTTTTGGTAAAAGGCTTCTTGCATTCATGTGCGCAAAGTCAATACCAGACCTATATAGAAAGTTGCTAGGAGTTTCAAAACATTTTATGTTTGCAACAGGCTCTGGATTAGGCTGTACATTCCCAGACAACAATAATATAAGCGTGATGATTACTCTCAGTGTGTGAGTATAGCGAGCGTCACTTGTGTCTTTCTTGTGTTAAGATTTTTTAAGTTCTTGGCAGGAGCTTTTAGGAGTAAAACTGTCATTCAGCTGAAGGAGGCTTAAAAGATGTTTAAAATTTGCTTGCTGTGTAAGGTAAGGTGTACAGCAGGTACCAGACACCCCAGCCGGCCCGGCCAGGTTCTGCGCCTCTATTGTCATTGTTTTGGACAATGGGTGCTTATTGTGCATGAGAAAGTTTGAGGGCCCTATTTTAAAAATCTAAGCGCACAGTCTGAAGCGCGTGGCGCAAGTGCATTTTGGGCATGTCCAAAACCAGTTTTGCTAGTTTAATGGTGGGCCATCAGGGTACAGTGTTGCCAACTCCTCAGTAAGGAAAGTAGCTATTGGCTGTCCTAAAAGTCGCTAGAAGTCGCTAAACACCCTGACAGGGGGGAGACGGCGTGTAATTTGCTGAGGGGAGGCGGGGTTTATTTTGTTGACCGGGGCGGGGGACCGCGGTTCATTCTGTTGACGGGGGTGTTCATTTCATTCATATTACGCGCATCTTCCAGTGCTTTCGGACAGGGGAGGGGCTCACGGCAGCACCCGCTGCTCGTTCAGGACAGTAACTGCAGAATGAAACGTGCTTTCACTTCAGTCGCCAAAACACCAGAAAACTCTCCAATAACAACAGACAAAGTCGCTAGATTTGTCGCTAGTCGCTTTTGACAAAAAAAAGTCGCCAAGATGATTTGGAAAGTCACCAGATTTAGCGAGAAAGTCGCCAAGTTGGCAACACTGTCAGGGTTCAGTATAAGGCGCAAGGTTAACAGGGGTCGTACTTAATCTCTTAATTAATCATGAGCGTGTTTTGGGCGTGACATGAAATAAACCAATCAGTGTCCTCTCCCATGTTCTTTAAAAGCCAGATGCCCTGACACCGTGGCAAATTGCTATTATACAAGTGTATTTGCCTAATAACAGTGGAAAAAAAACTGGAAACTGTATGCTGCCGATGAAAGGGTCTGTGATGCGCAAGTAAGCCATTGCTCAAAGCAGGCTATGGAAACCTGAACATGGTGATCTCCAAAGATGTAATAAAACATTTTTTTAAAATATTGTTCAAAATGGTTTTTTTTATGCATATCCAGGTGTTAAAAATCATCATAATGAATTACGTGGGCTGCATTTGAAATTTGCAATACAACTTGCAGATAGAACAAGCAAACAAATAAAGAACGAAACCAATTCAGGGTCACAGGTAAAAAAAAATAATAACGCACTGGAGGGGAACGACCAGCAGAAATTAAAACTAGTGAGAAAAACAGCCAGTGATAAAGCGACAAAAATAATGTTATTTTGATTACACAACCATAACGCTTTCTTAGAAGACCTTGCTTCCGCCTGGCTGACGATCGAAGTGAAAAATATGGATAGACAGTGACAACAATGTCGTGTGTTGCTTTTGCTGCTACTAAAAGTGCCACTTTTTGTGGCCACTTTGTTTGTCTGCGAAACTGTTGATAATAATGCAGACCTTTCAAATGAAATGTGGAGTTTTGTATTTGATAATAGAAGCGGGACAGATGAGTTGTTGGCACTGTATTAACCCCTTTGTGCGGAGCCAAATCTGGTTATTTATGTGTTACCTTATTTAAGGCTTTATAATTCATTTATAATGCAGCTTCACAGAGAGGAATAGAATGGCTCAACTGAGTCAAGACACTTGAAGCATCTAGAATTCCATCGTAATTCAGTTTATTTCCATGATTTTGGTCGAGAAAAAGGGCTGCAAACATAAAAAAAACTTCATGAAAATTCAGCATTGAAGCTGCAAAAAAAAAAAAAAAAAAATACTGAGAATTGAAAAATGGCTGGGGCTCAAAACTATATTTCTGGGATCATAAACTCCTTGACCACAAGTATAGTTCATCTGAGTGTTACATTCTAAATTACCTACTCTCTAGCAGCCAAATAAGACAGCTGTCCCGGTGGCTCCCCGAATTCTAAGATCCCTCAAAATGGTCCTCTGTCAAATCATAAAATAATCATATATTTTACACAAATCAACTTTTGACTAGGGATGCACCGATCTGATATTGGTATCGGTATCGGTCCCGATATTGAAGAAAATTCTAGATTGGGTATCGGTGACAATGGGCCCGATCCATAGGGGCCGATGTATTCAGTCTAATTCTATGCTGTGTGCTGTGAGTGACGTCATGCGCTAGCAACACGCCGTGCGGAGGCCAGGCCAAAGAAAAGCCAGTTGCCTCGCACTGGCCAGTGTAGCCAAATCCGCTTGTTTTAAGCAACCTTTGGCTTAGCTTTTCGTAAAGTCGCTTATAAATATTGGTTGTCGGATTGCGGTTTTTTGGGCTTGTTTCTAAAGTGCAGTCGCTCATTTGGGCTTGTTGCCAAAGCATAGATGCCAAGTCTCACGCATTTGGCGTGAGTCTCTCTCCTCTTAGTGGTATTCACGTTCCTGTGCTGTAGTCAGCAATTGTTCTATCAACATGCACTGGAGAAATTCACTCGCGGAATTCAAGTCATTGTGCATTAAAGGTTACCTATCATGCCATTTTTCCAAGTTCATATTTTGGTCTTTGACTCCCCTAGAGTACTGATCGCGCAAAGTAAAAAAGGGTTCTTATTTCGCTCATACTGCCATCCTCAAAAAACCCCATTTTTAGTCCATAGTGGTCTCTGCCTGAAACGCCTCACTGGGGTGGCTCTTTCGCTATAGCCCCCACTCCCCGTGTGCCCACTTTCTTCTGACTGGCCAGCTCTGTGGAGGGCGGAGTTGGGCGGGACGAGGCAGCAGAACGCAGTTTTCCATGTCCCTCTCCCCAGAGTGAAACTTGAGACACGGCTGCCATCTGATAAGGAAAAGGCGGGCAAATTCCGCAATCTAACGCAGTACATGTGTGTAGATCTAATGAAATGAACTTGTTCTAATAAACGCAGCGCCGAAAGTGGAGGACACAGTGCGAAAGTCTGGCAGCTCAACACGAATTTGCTATCGGCTACAGTTTGCTACAGCGACAGTGGTGAGTTACAGCGGTTCTTTTACTCTAGCTAGGATGCAGGGAAAGCTAGAATCCACCTTATTTAGACACATTTGTAGAACGGGTCGACATGCCCAAGTGTAGACCGGAGACCGTAGAAATCCGGTGGGTCTGAGTTTAGAGGGAAACATGGACAGTGAGGAGCGGCTAAAAGTGGACAAACAGCTTATGGACTGCTTCGGTGTGTATTAGGACCTGCTGGTTCGTGTGCATAACTGTGGTGTGTTGTTAGCGTGGAGAAACGAACAGCTTCTGCGCTGGTATATGACGGAGGGGCGAAAGCTCCAGGCTAAACGACCTTTTCGGAAATTGCCTGTGGTAATGGTTTACTTATTGCTTCGGAATGACCAGCTTTTCCTCGCGGAAAATGGGCGAGTTATGGATAGTGCCGAGAGCGAGATAGAGCTCCGGTTATGTCATGAACATAATACAGGTTTTACAGACCGGTAGTTCGTTCCGTTTGCGTGAACCGTTGCTTATGTGGAGCTAGCGAATCGATCAGACAGGAAAGAATTTAATATTCAATCGATGGCAATGCAGAGAAATCGTTTGTTACACACCGGACACGTTATAGCCTGTGCGCTTCCTTATTGCTTTCACCAGTAGCATCAGAGAGCTTGCCCAGACATTGGAGATGTATCAGGCTGACCTCGGTCATGGATAAGTAAAGCGATCGTTCCACAAGCACCCAAAAACGCACCCCAAGCTCTGCAAAACCTACGTCTGGTCTAACTGCAGCCCAACTCGGCAGACACATACAGCACCTCTCCGGTTAGCTTCAGCTGTAGTGGCTACAATCAGGCAACGTTATGATGAAACTGTCACATTGATGCTTACCGAAGTAACACAAGCATACCGATCAGAATTATTGCATATAATTTAACCAGGAGCATTTTTAATTAGCAGAGCACGCGAACTAACATGCAGTAGCTGATAAGCGGTCATGACTTTGAATGTAATCTGTCGCAAGAAAAAAATTTGTTTTGTGTCCGTGTGAAAGCTGCTTAACGCGCCCTTAACGCGTGTATTCGCGTCTTTGCATTGACTTTGAATGTAGGCTAATCTGTCCCGCGAATAATTCGTTTCGTGTCCGATGTGAAAGCAGCTTTATGGATAGTACACGACAGCTAGAGAGAGCTCGGTTATGTTATGAACATAATACAGGTTTTGCAGACCATAAGTTCTGTTAGCGCGGACAAGTTGCTTATGTGGAGCCAGCGAATCGATCACTTCTACAGGAAAGAATTACCTATTTGATCTCCGCCTTTTTTGGCTTTTTATTAGCCACAACAATTTCTAAAGGGGGATGAAATTGTCACGGTAGTGCAGAGAAATCATTTGTAAACCGGTAGAGCTTCTGCGTTTCGCATTGCTTTCACGGTAGCACCAGAGAGCTTGCTCAGACATTTTCAAGTATCCGGCTGATCCCGGTCATCGATAAGTGAAGCGATCACTAACTGTAGTGGCTACAATCGGGCAACGTTATGATGAAACTGCCACATTGATGCTTACCGAAGTAACACAAGCATACCGATCAGAATTACTGCATCTAAGTTAACCAGGAGCATTTACAATTAGCACGGCACGCAAACTAACATGCAGTAGCTGGTAACCGAGCGGTCATAACAACCACAGAGACAAACCCTTGCAATACAGGTTTTACAGACGGCAAGTTCTGTTACTGTGAACAGTTGTACCAAGCATCCAAATTACAAACAAGTATTAAAAGTTAGCTTCAAATGAGGTTTATGATCACACACCTTCTGTAGAATTTCCCGATATCACTCTTGCATATTTAGGACACAAACATTAGCAACAGTAACATGGCTATAGTTAGCCGCTGTGCTACAGCCACAATCAACTGGCTATCACGTCAGGTTGGCTTATGCAGTAAAAGCAACTTACAGCTTCTGTGTCTGTGAGTCACGGACAGTCACGACCAATACAGGCTTTATCTTCAGATATTTTACAAAGCCTGTGTTTGAGGCCAGTTGTTAGTGCTAACTATCACTAGCAGTCCTGCTAGCCACCCGTAACACGTTAGCTTCACTTAAAATATTTGCTGTTATATCATTACTTACAGCTTGTGGCTCCGAGCGCTTGATCGATGCAGCTGCTTCAGGTTTGAATTCCTGTGTCGAATTATCCTTTATTGATAAAGCTGTCTTTGGTGAAATGCTGAGCACAAACAGCTAACGTTCCCTTTGGCCGTGGCTGTTTGCTTCCAGCAAACAAAAAAGCTACCCATTGATTTCTGGTGGCATCCTCTTTTGGAAGAGAAATAAGTGTTTTTCTTCGCGTCCAAAAGTGAACGGACAAGCAGCTTTGGGAGAGATACTGACAAAACTGCACTTCAAATGATATTTGGTTCTTCTTTTGAATTTCCAAAAGTGTTGACGCTACTCAGGCATAGTATGATCTGCCGTTGTTAGTGCCTGCTAGAATAGTGTCCGGTGTGGGCAGATCCAGCGCCGTGATTGGCTATGGCTCGGTCTGTACTAATTGGATGGCACAACCTGACGTCAGGTTTTGCCCAGATCTCGCGAAGATCTCGGGAGGAGCTGTTCAGAGAGGAAATCACGTTCATGAAATCACGTTCTTGGATTACGGCAAACCCCCTGTATCTTATGTTTAGAAACTTTTCAGTGGTTGAGTATGGACAACTAACATTATAACATTACTAATATGTATTAAAAGAAGGATCAGCATCATAGGTCCCCTTTAAGTTAATCAGTTTCACGTGTGTTACGGTGGATTTCCCCACTAGTGACACTGATATCGATTATGACTCGGGAATTCTCACGCTTGTCTTTCATGAGGGATTGAAAGCAATGGAATTGCAATAAAGACGTGTAAAATGGTCTTATTTCATTTACACAATTTAAACGATCATGAAACACATGCATTGTTTCCAATCCCTGAGTAAAGAGAAGCACAAGAAGTCCAGAGTCATAATTGCTTTCCATGTTACTTGTGGTGAGGTCCACCTTTACGCAAGTGAAACTGAAACTTCAATGCACAAGGATTTTAATTCCACGTGAGAATCTCATTAATAAGCGTTTATTGAATAATTGCGGACTACGGTGAATAAGCCCAAAAAATGCGCAAGACTTAACGCCAAATGCGTGAGACTTAGCATCTCTGACTTGGTTTCGGCTTGTTCCATTAAAAAAATTCAATTTCAGGCTTCTTTGGTCAGATACACCAATACACAAATTATACTGAAGCAGCAGATCTCACGTTGTCACTTCGACTGATTTAAAGAACATCGTAATTCCTTATTAATATGTAATGGATGAACTGCTTGTGAAAGACAGCTACGGGAGCAAAGTGCACCAGCAAGGCATAAAATGAATGTCTCAACTCTTGCTACGCTCGACTTTTTGATTTAAATACCAAGTGCACTTGGCAGAGTGTGGTTGTACCTGTGCCTGGTCTCATGATGCTTGCAATGTCTAACGCATTGGTACACTGATAGCGAAATAAGAAAAATGAAAACTTACAGAAAACTATAATTGTCAACAGTAGAATCATTTATGACCTGTGTGATCATATTATGTAGGCCTACCACATTTTTTTTTATTATTTATTTATTTATTTGATTAAATTTTTTTTTTTTTGGCTAGTGGGTTTTTAACTTTGTAAGAAGTAAAAAGAAAAATGTTGCAAGCTGCAGTGTTTTTGGAATGGTTGAAACAGAAAATAAAATAAATTCAATCATATAAACTGCGTGAGCCTTCTTTTTGGCTTGTTTTTTCGGCCCAGTTTCTTGTTTCTCTCTTGAGATCGGGCAACACCGGCCGAAATACAGCACAGAACCGCAGAGAAAGCTCGGAGAAGCTATCCAAGTGGAATAAAAGAAAGCGGTGTTCAGCAATCATCTGCAAGAACTACCAGATGGTGATAGTGTATAATATTTCATAAGTATACATTTAAATTGTTACATATTTAAATATTTAATTGACTAGAAGGGTCATGGTTCGTCTCGAGTATAAAGAAATTAGTTTTATTCGTGTACGGGACTTTGTAGGCGAGACGTTTCACTGGCGTAAATAAGTTCATTGATATTACGTTAGCATAGTAGGCTATCTAGTCACTTTTCATTTTTCAGAAGGCCATAAAATTTGATAATATATTTAAAGAGATTAATAATTAAACATTTAATAGACTATGAGGGTTATGGTTATTTCTCAGTATATTTTATTTCATATCGTATTTTTATATAGTTTTTTTTTTTTTTTTTACCAAGGTAGTGAAGCAATTCTTTTATTCAGCTGCTTTTTAATGGATGTTTAATTCCTATTTGCACTAAACCATTGTAAAGAGCTGATTGCTGTTTATTTTGAATGTCCACCGACTAAGCTAGTGAAGCTATTGGGTTTTTTTTTTTCTCAATTTCAGCTCCTTTATTATTTGTTTTACGTTGGGTGTTATACTCCTATAAAAAGCGGATCGATGCATCCCTACTTTTGACGCATGAAATTTAATATGAATTAATAATTTTCTGGTTGAATTTAGCATGAGTTTATCAACAGGTGCAGTTGGACATCAGTGGTCACCAGCAACCTCTTCAAACACAAAACATGCCTTTTCTCCATGATAAAGTTTAGAATTTTGTCGTTTTATTAGCTCATCTGGACGCCATCACTTGGCGTCCATCCTCGTCTGTCGTCGTCATCATCGTCGTCTGTCGTGAAAATTTTTCAAAAATCTTCTCCTCTGAATCTACTGAACAAATCCAGACTAAAATTAGCCACAAGCATCCTTGGGATGTCTACTTCAAAAATTGTGTCGATCGTGCACGCTGTCTGAATAACATGGCCGCTGTTACTAAAAATAGAACATTAGGGTAAAACCACCTATTTTCAGATATATGTCAGGAACTAAAGCAGCCTGAGAAAAAACCGTTTACCTCAAAATGATCAGCAGGTGAAACTCTACAAAAGTCTCCTTAGGATCAAATCATACAATGCCTCCTTGTAGGAGTTATTGGTCTTGAAATGTCAAATTTCACGATTTTGTGGGTTTTTTTTTTTTTTGGCCAATATAATGAAAACTATGAGAGACAGAGAAAAACCTTCAATTGCTAAAATGACCTGCAAATAAAGCTCTACAAAAGTCTCCATTACACTATAATTGTACAATGGTTCTTTGTAGGAGTTATTTGACTTAAAACATCAAATATGATGATTTTTGTTGTATTTCATTATAGCATCTGAATAAACCATCACATTCAATTTGCTCATTAGATTCTTGAAATGATAATCAGAATCTTCTGGAATTTCCGTTTGAATCAAACTGATTTATTTATTTCTTTTCCATTTAAAAATCAATTTTGCAAAATTATGGTACGAGGTCGGAATTGTGATGTGTTTTTGGTATTTCATTAAAATCCTGTATCTTGTTATTTGTATGCTGCAGTAGATTATGTTTCTGTAATTTTAACCCTTTAGGCGCCAGAGTTAATTTAGGAAAATATTCCATTTTCATTTCAAGATTTCAAAAGGATGTAGCTTGAAAGTGGTGAGAGATAAAGGCATACTGTAAATGACAAAAATATTCATTATGACCCAAAGTTTGTGATGGGAGTAAATTTACTCATCTAATTTGCATCTTGTAATGTCACTAGGCGGTGGCCATATTGGATTACATAACTCTCAATAAAACAGAATTTTGAACATATTTCACTGTAGATTTTTTGTTTTTGTCATCTCATCCTCAAAATAAAGGAATAGGAATCTGATGGGAGTAAATTTACTCATCTAAGTTGCATATTGTGATGTCTGTAGGTGGCGGAAATATTGGATAACATAACTCTCAGTAAAACTGAATTTTGAACATATTTACACAGATCTTTTTTTTTTTTTTGTCTTCTCATCCTCAAAATAAGGAACAGGAATCAGTAAAAGGTAAAACAGACAGTAATAAAATGTAGTTTTCTAGTAGCCCACCAGCCAAGTAGCACAGAAGCCTAATCTGTCTATCAATCAACATGGCATTGTTTGTAGTTTTCAATCGCTGGTCAGCTGTATCTACTCCTCCCATAAAGGAGTTATAACTGTCAACGCACTCTTGTTTCTTGATTTTGCGAAAACTAGTCACATTTCCCTTGGTTCATATACATTTCTGAGGTCTGGGTTTGATCAATGACGTGCTGCTTTTTGTGGACCGTCGTTGCGCATGGTATGCACAGACGCACCATCACTTTCACTTTCATCACTCGGCGACCAATCGCCATCTGAGGGTAAATATTTCCCGTCAGGATTAGAATTGGCAAGTACCCGACTAAGTACTTCATCAACGGTAAAAAAATCCTTTTGGCATTCTGTATGTATTTATTGTATTTCGCTCCCTATCTTTCTCTACCTGCTGTCTCACGCTCTGCTTTCTCTGACTCCACTCACTGGGGAACCTTCGCTGTGTCCACCCCGCTCACTCCATCCTATTTAAAGTCCTGTTTTCTCAATTTTTTTTGAATACAGACACACCTCTAAATTACATCAGGATTACTGCTGCACATGTTCGCCATCTAGGGGTACAGAGGGATTGCAAGATTTGGCAGTATATTTGGAACAATAGCCTGTTCTATGCAGTAATTTTGCTTGTCGCAATTTTGCGACTTTGGCGCTTAGAGGGTTAAGAATTAGTTAATTTTCATACAAATCCAGGTGAGGCTCTCTAGAGCCTCTAGTTCTTCAGAGTCCCACAAGCCAGCACACATACTCATTAAAGGAACTTATTTAACAGTGAGAACATTCACCCTGCAATGAAAAGCCAGCAGTTTCCCACTTCTGAGCTCACAACCTTATATAAACACTTTCCACACCTTATAAGGAACAAGTATAACTCACTAACTCAGTAATATCTGAAATATACTTTATTATAACAGACATTCCACTATCAGGAAAAAAAATCAAGCAATATTCTACCCTAGATTGAACAGAATGCTGCAATGAACGTACTGGGGGTCTACCAAACTTCTTGAGCTGAACAAGCCAAAACATCAGCATTTGAGTTCGTTGAATACGGTATAAATTCAAAAAAAGTCACACTGAGCAAAATGCAACCACAGTAGCAGTATTTCTTCATTGAATCCCTCCTCCAGAGACAGATATATTTGGTAGAAGGAACCCTCCAGTCCTGTTTCTTTTGGAATAATTCCCATTGACCATGTCCGTACCTCATTTAAACCCCGTAAATGTAACTGAACACTTCAGGCCGGTTTTGGAAGTCTTTTTTCCCTTAAATCGCGTCATTTTCATCTGTGCAACTGTGCCGCCCATCGTTAACAGACTACAACCTACCTTGCTCTTACGCAAAGGCTTTTATACTCTTCTCATTGTCCTATCGGTGTCTTTCAGTTCCTGCAGAAAGTTTATACACTCTGGCATTGGATAAGAAACGAGTCAATCAAGACATCATTACCGGGGAAGCTTCAAGTGAGCGTGATCTATAAGTGTGCAGTTATGCAGATGAGCCTAAGTAAATGATTGAATGATTGGGTATCAACATGAATACTTCGGAGGATATAAAGGAGCGCTGAATTTGTCGATGGAGGAATCTACGCGTAAATGCACTGTACGGAACTACGCATTTTTGATGTGTGATGACTGTAATTGAGTGTAGAATGACATTGTATCAATACCATGTTGAATTTTTGCTGCAGAAAACTTATTTTTCTTAACTACAAATTGGGATACCATTGGCTCACTGTAGCTGAAGTGCTTGCTATGGAGGACAACAATTTTTTCTGTTGCAAGAGATCCTTTTTTTGAACTGCTGGATAGATACTATGGGCAAGTATATTGAGCAGTGTGCTCATCAGGCTTAGCTGAGGAGTTTAATTCATGCAACTCGTGAAAAACGGGGATGGGACTGAAATTGTCCATATTCTAAACCATGTTTGTGCTCAGCTTGCTTGTGAATATTCAGTAACTGATCCGGGTGTGCTATCTTATAGTACAATATTGTAACTGCGTGCATAAATTTGCAGCTCCAGTCCGCTGGTGGTCACATCTGTACAAAGGGATTAATAAATCAGGTCAAATTCAAAATTAATTTTCCAGATAATTGCAGATAATGGGCCGTCCCATGCACAACTTATCCAACGATCTGAAACGCATTTTCAGCTCACCAAACATTCATTCTGTTACAGTTTGTGTTTTGTGCGATAGAACGAAAATCCACGCGCTGTTTTAGACATGATGTATATAATACTGTCCCCAAGCAGCTACCCCTTCAGGAGGTATCTTCTGGAAAACAGCAGGAATGACAGAGCTCGCCAATATCAAGAAGTCGTGGCTTTTTCCAGAAGAATTTGTGAATACGTTCATGCGTAATCACACATGGTGAATCACAAATTACCTGATGGAACAGGTTCACTTACGAATTAAATAGCCTGTATCACAGCATGCTCTGATGCGCAGACGTTGGTCTCACTTACCATTCTGATATGCATTTATTAAATATCTTGACAATAATTTTCACATTGTAATCTCTTTATTTTTAATCGTTTGTTTGAGTGGCCGCTGACACTAGTCCCCGCATGTGTTGTATGTATTAAGCAGAGTGTAAGTGTGTTGTGCATTCGCCTACAAAGACACACAATACTGTTTACAATGCACCCTTAAATTACCAGCGAAAAACTGACCATTGACTTTCGACCAGGTTTTTGTCAGCCAATAGTGCAATCGCATTTTGTGGTCGCAAGATAGCTGTGCACCATGTATGCGCCTGACCACACCTCATTTTAATACCAACAAGCCCATGGGCACTCAGTTTTGCATAATTACACTTCCTATTAATGCAAACTGGGCGCTGGACGGGATAATAACATCTGCGCTGTACATTAACTAGGGAAGCCACCAATGTCACAACTTGAAACTCTGCCCAATAAAAGCAAATAAGTGGCTGAGAACGGTTGTCGAGAAACCCTGGAAAACAGCTTCTTGTCATCCCAGATTCCCATGCATTCGCACGCGGACCGATGTGTTTGCGAGTGTTGTGTCGGACTCAGTTTCAGGTAAATCCAGAGTCGCTCAAACAAAGCAGATCTTCCGTGATCCAAAAATAAAAAAATTACCAAATATACCATCCAGTAAGAAGGTCAGCAGTCCATACACGGTTCTCCAATTTAAAAAAAAAAAAATTAATTTTAATTGTTATTGTTTATATTAAAAACAGACTTTTAACTGAGACTCAAGACCACACAATGCTACTGCTATCTTGGATAGCCTTATATGAAATAATGGGCCTCATGCAAGAAGCGATATAAGAACAAATTTTCTCTTATTTTTGTTCGAATCCCCGATTTTTTTCTTATTTTTTTCTTGCCCATTGATTTCTGGGATGCACCCAATGTTTTCTTATTTTTGCTCTTCTCTTAGGTAAGATAGAATTTTATGAGTGGTCGAGAGCACTCTTACCAAGATAAGAGAAAACAGAAACTGTTATCTCTGTCCACAAATTCCTTGTCCAATGCATGGAAACACAAGTTTCAAAACCTAGACAGTAAAAATGCATCATATAATCAAATTTTGATTGTTCTATGTTTTTGAGAAATTATAATGATTTTAATATTTAATTCTTGAGCTAAAGAATTTGGCCAGTTGATCCTAATTAGGACTATGCTATAAAAACCCTTAGATACTTGCGTGTGTTCTGCCTCTGAATGGCTTACCCCTTGATTCCACGGGGCGCGTATCTGCAGCATAACGTGAGCGACGCTGTTTTACTCTGGGTGCATCTCAAGGCGCAGGCTGCATCCTTCGTAGGCTGCATTTTTAGGGGTCATCACTTACTTCCATCTGCCGAACTAACATTGAGGGTCAGGAATAAGGTTAAATTTAGGGTCAGAGTTAGGTTTGGGGCTATGTTTAGGGTTAGGGGTTAGAGTTAAGGTTAGGGAAACCAGAGACAATTTGCTTAAATCAAAGCTGTTAAACAGAGATGAAATGATGTCATGTCAGTTTGGTGGATGGAATTAAGTGACGACCCCTAAAAATGCATCCTTTGAAGGATGCAGCCTACGCTTTGAGATGCACCTTTTGTCTTGCAGGCGACTGCATGTTCCACTGAGCGCGAAACGTCAGCGCAGCGTCCTGCCAGCTGATACAATCGACCTGTTCAGATTTAGCATATTTTGTCATTTTTTCCAGGATATTTGTGCAACGAACATAAATGCTTTCTGTTGTTTTTTTCTGCTTTATTTGCATTTAATGTCATTTCCAACTTTGTTGTGCTGTAGCCTACTACAGTCCAGCCGTGAATGCCATTGATTAAAAAAAAAAAATGTGCCCGTGTTTTAGTTACAACAAAATCACAGACAAGTAGTTGAAAAGTAAGTCCGAAACAAATTTTTTATCAAAGATTTGTGGCTAGCTTCTTTTAGTTAAAAGCGTATTCCCCTGGGTAGTTACTTCCTGTCTGGCACAATCTGGTGTGCGATTCCCATTAGCACAAATACTAACATAGTTGGATCCAAGGACTGTGTATGGTCAAAATATGGAAAACGTATCCCTGCTATATTCAGATCAGCGCGACTGAGCCTCGCCAGCGCCAGAAATAGACTCGGTGCGTATTTTCGGCTGAGCAGCGCGGAGAGCCGCTTCTCGGATGCTGCCGAGACGTGCCATGGCGCGGCTGGTGGAATCACATCCATTGTCTAGAATGGCCGCAATCAACTCCGGCAACCGAATCGCAGCAGTAACGCAGCCAAGACGCTCCCGGTGGAATCAAGCCTTTACCTATTGCTGTTGGACGCTTTGGCCATCCAGGCCTTGCGCAGAGAGCACGTTTTTAGAGATCGTGCGGATGTATTTGCTGAGACAGATGAATGGCTACTCGTAACAAATGTGAAAGCAACAGTACTTGAGCACGGAAGATTACTGTAATGTGTTGCGGCTCTCTTGTTCTAGCAAATGCAGCGGCGAAAAGATATCTCCATTCAAACGAAGAAATTCAATGCTTGCTTGAAATGTAGGCGGACGAAAACATACAATCACAACTGGATACTACACACTAAAACTCAGAGATTTGTGGAATAAATTGTGAGTAGTTATATTTGCGTGGTTATCACAGAATAATTAAATTAAATAATTGCTGCTCACTGATTAAAAAGGCAAAATCTGATTATTTTATTTAGTCAATGGTCAAAAGTCAGGGTAATCTTGCAAAATTTTGGAAAATTGTGAAGTCCCTGAATTGTTATCCGTCTTCATCTATTCCACTCTCTATCCACACTGATTCTGGTCCTATAACTGATAAACACAAAATCTGTGATCTTTTTAACCAACATTTTATAGCGGCCGGAAACCTTTTTGAAAATTTAATTAATCAGCCCTCTACAGGAGATATGTCTGATCTCAGCTCTAGTTCATTCACAAATTCTCCAAAACCCAGAGTATTGTTTTCATTTAGGGAATTTCAAGTGAATGAGGTCCTTCAAGAATTGAAACAAATTGATATAAATAATTCCACTGGAGAGGATCATCTAGTTCCGAGTCTTTTGCGTTTAGCAGCCCCAATGATTGCGCATTCAATAAATAATATTTTTAACTTGTCAGTATTGACGGGGACTATTCCCAGTGTATGGAAAGCTGCTCATGTTTTTCCATTATTTAAGGGTGGTGATCCCAGTTCAGTGAACAGCTACTGACCTATCTCAAAATTGCCTTGCCTGGCTAAGATTTTAGAATCTCTCGTTAAGCAACAACTGTGCAGCTTTTTAACTTTCAACAACATTTTAACTTCACAACAATCTGGCTTCAGGCCTGGTCATAGCACCATCACAGCAGCTTCAGTGGTTATAAATGATTTGATATCAGCTGTGGATAATAAACAAAAATGTGCTGCCCTATTTATTGATTTAGCAGAAGCTTTCGATACAGTAGACCATTTTATTTTATTAAAAAAGTTGTCCTCCATTGGTCTTGATTGTGATGCCTGCTTGTGGTTGCAGGACTATCTCTCTAATAGAACACAAGCTATTATGCTTGGGGATGCGAAGTCTCAATTTTTAAAAGTGACGAAAGGCGTACCCCAAGGATCCATTCTTGGTCCAATTTTATTCACAATTTATATTAATAATATTGCTTGTAATATTGCAAATTGCAAGGTTCATTTTTATGCAGATGACACTGTGTTGTACTCCTCTGCACCAACGTGTGCCCAGGCCCTTATCTACCTGCAATCGGCCTTTAATCTTATTCAACACGCTCTGGCAGATCTGAAACTTGTTTTAAATACGGATAAAAGTAAGTTCATGTTTTTTTCTGCTTGGAATGCAATTATGCCAAATGATTCAATTTTCGCAGTGTCTGGTGCTAAAATTGAGCAAGTTCAGTCTTACAAGTATTTGGGTATCTGGCTGGATCATGATTTTTCCTTTAAGACTCATGTGTCTAATTTGTCCAAGAAAATCAGAACAAAAATTGGGTTTCTTTACAGAAACAGGTCTTGTTTTTCTTTAGACAGTAGGAAGAGGATTGTCCAGGCAACAATCTTGCCTTTATTTCACTATGGGGATATCCTTTACATGCATGCCTCTGATAGTACTTTAAGACCTCTGGACACTATTTATCACAGCGCTCTGCATTTTATCACTGGAGATTGTTTCCGCACTCATCACTGTGTGTTATATAGTTCTGTTGGGTGGTTTTCCCTTTATCTTAGAAGGAAGCTACATTGTATTTTATTTATTTATAAAGCATTGCTTGGCAAACTTCCTTTATATCTTACAAGGCTGTTGTCCTTCAAAATCCGAAGCCAGCATGTTAGATCGCAAGGGTGGATTTTGTTAGAGTCACCTAGGACTAGGACAAATTTGGGCTGTTCTGCTTTTAGCTCATTTGCACCTTATGTCTGGAATAGATGCCAAGACTCTCTGAAGCTTGACTGTCTCATTCCCTATGAATCCTTCAAGAATCGACTGTGGGAAATGTTACTTGAGGAGGCCAGATGTACTTGCTTTTAGTTTTAGCCTTGAACTTGTTCTCTGTCCTTTGCACATGAATGTTTTACTTTTTTTTTATTTTAACTATATTTTAAAGTTTGTTTTCCTTTATTCTGCAATTGTTGTATGTAATTGTGTGAATTTTACCACGCTCTGTGTTAACCCACTTTGTAATTGTTTTATTGTATTCAGGGCTCCCCTGAAAAAGAGACCTTGGTCTCAGTGGGACTTCCCTGTAATAAAGGAAAATAATAATAATAATAATAATAATAATTGATCAGTGCCATGACAAACTAAAGAAAATGTGGCTCCGATATTTCAAAGTGCGGGACGCGCTGCAAAAGTCTGGCAGCTCAAGTCATGAGATAGATAAATTTTCGTGGTATGAGGCAGTGGACAGCATAATTGGCCAAAAACACAAGGGCGAAAGAATTCCGTGTGCAACATCCACCAATATCGAATGTAATCAGTACATTTTCGGCTTACCTTGATCTTTGGGTACCCAGAGAAAGATTCGGATCTGTAAAAACATCAAGCATTCAGTCAAGAAAATTTCGAGTTTAATTCTTCGTGCTGTTATACGTGGTAATCCATGTTACAGATGACACATCAGGTTGCTAGGGCAAGCGCAGCATATGCATTCGTGATATTAATAGTCTAAAACCCCTTAATAATAAAACCCCCCCCAAAAGATATTGGCGCCTTCTTTTAAAATCGTTGCCCATTTAAAACCACCTAGGTGCATACTGCAACGCGCTGGACAGGAATTTTAAAATGTATGCAAGTGTACTCGGGTAAGGTATGATATTACTGGTGTGAAAACTGACCAGCGGGGGGACAGGGGAGGGGGGACAATCATACTGTGGCACGGTGCAGAACAATCGTACCTAGCGTGAAAGCGCCCTAGATTGCCACGAGCAGTCGGCTCTTTGCACACGGCACGTCACTTGCCCTTATATGGTGTTTAGTGGGTATCATGCATGCTAATTTAAAACAACTGGCCGCGCGCTTTCAATTTACGATCAAGTGGGATTCACCATTCAGCACACATGGGTAAGAGCAGATTTGGACGGTAAGAGCGTTTGCTGCATCCGGGTTTATTTCTCTCATTTTTTCTCTTAGCAAAAAAATAAGAGAAAATATAAGAGAAATTAAAGAGAATGTTGCTGCATGAGGCCCATTGATTGTGAAGTGGGAATAGGCCTTTTGCGAGCACAGAACCGTAGCACCCTCTAGTTGTGGTTACTAGCCAGGCTTGTTGCTAGGTCTGTCAAGCCAGTGCGTCCGCCATCTTCATTTTAGAGAGAACGAACTTGAGCATCCCGTTTTCTGGCCGTTTATTTCTTCAAAATATGGCCACTTTTAACACTTAGACTGTTCCAAAGTAAAAGAAATATCTACAGGACCGTGGAGTGACCGTTTCTGGTCACGAAAAGGATGTTTTAGTGACGCTGTGCAGAACAGTTTCGGATCAAGGACTGCCAGTAGACCCTGACTATTCTGAGGGCGCTTTCACACTAGGTACGATTTCTCTGTACCGTGCCACCGTACGATTGTCTCCCCTTCCCTCTCCCCCCGCTGGTCAGCTTTCACACTAGTAATGTCGGACGGTTCCCAGGTACACTTGCATATATGTCAAAATTCCGATACAGTGCGTTGCAGTATGCTCCTGGGTGGTTTTAAATGGGGAACGATTTTAAAAGGAGGCGCCAATATATTCCGGGGGGTTTCATTATTCAGAAGGGGGTTTAGAATATTAATATTAAATATTAATATCACGAATGCATATGCTGCGCGTGCCCTAGCAACCTGGTGTGTCATCTGTAACATGGATTACTACGTATAGCAGCACGAGAAATTAAACTAGAAATTTTCTTGAC
Organism: Gymnothorax javanicus; assembly: GCA_029692085.1. Lineage (NCBI taxonomy): Eukaryota > Metazoa > Chordata > Actinopteri > Anguilliformes > Muraenidae > Gymnothorax > Gymnothorax javanicus. The sequence continues at coordinate 91,731,101 of CM056198.1, forward strand.
TGAATGCTTTTTGTTTTTACAGATCCAAATCTTTCTCTGGGAACCAAAACATTAAGGTAAGCCAAAAATGTACTGATTACATTCAACACTGGTGGATGTTGAATACAGAATTCTTTCGCCCTTGCGTTTTTGGCCGATAATGCTGTCCACTGCCTCATACCACAAAAATTTATCTATCTCATAAATTGAGCTGCCAGACTTTCGCACGGCGTCCCGGAATTTGAAATATCGCAGCTGCATTCTCTTTAGTTTGTCACGGCACGGATCTATTATTCTGTGATAACCACTGAATGTAACTACTCACAAATTATTCTATAAATCTCCGAGTTTTGCTTGTAGTATCCAGTTGCGATTGTCTGTTTTCGTCCGCCTACATTTCGAGCAAGCATTGAATTTCTTCGTTTAAATGGAGATATCTTTTCGCCGGTGCATTTGTTAGAAAAAGAGAGGCCTAACACATAACAGTAATCTTCCCTTTTTGTCAGTACTGTCTGTTTTATGGCGCCAGTAGACTGAAAACACGTCCAGTGAAAGGGTGATCAATAATTCAACACATTGATGATTGGTTTTTTTTTTTTTACGATTTTAGGCTTGCTATAAATCAGCCATAAAAAATGGAGTGTCACCCAGTTCACTAATAACATGACACATGAATGGGTGATGATGACACATCGGTGATAGAGGAACTCATTCAATATTATTTGATATCTTATGCTTTATTCTACCCCGATAAAATATGAGTCAGAGTAAAAGCATTGAAAAGAAATATCAACAGTTGGGCATTTTCTCTAACTATCGCTCAAGTGTGTGTCCGAAGCACAATTTAAATGAGCAAAATATCTGATTGTGTACACACAGAAAGCAGAAAATCACCGAGTTCATTCCTGAGATATCGTAGTTGCTTCTTACACTCCTGGGGCTCTAAATTCGTTGACCAGGCGCAGGCGCGGTGCAGGCGCGGCGAATGGGGGGAGCGCTGCGCCAACGGGGTGTATCCAGGCGTATTTTGCAATTTCGTGCCTGGCGCAAGTACTCCTCTGTCCTGCCTCTGTACCTCCTGCCGGCGCAAGTCGCAAAGAGGGAGGAGAGAGGGCGTGAGTTGGTTTAACACAGCCGAGTCAAATCTTCACCAATCAAATGAGCTCCTCTCCTCACCTTTAAAATGTTGGAATAAAGAAGCCTCTGTCCTATATCTGCATGATGCGTTAATGTTGCATTTTACTTTGCTGCTTCAGGCATGTTTTCTGCACCTCTTATGTCTATATTAAGCATTATGAATGAGTTAGCTGGCTAGCTAGGGCATTCGCAAATTATTACCGTTAGCGAACTTGAATGGAATTTCAAAACGAAACTACGTCAGATCATTCAAACTTATGAAGTTGGAATGAAATACGACGGTTGGTCATTTATTTCTTCTGCCTGCATCGTTGGGAAGAGAAACGATGGATAGCGTGTTCCTAATATTACACCCTGTTGCTGCTTAAAATTTTGGGAATAACATGCATGGACAACAATGCAAGATACGTTGCACATTTATTTTCAATGTGTGATGTTAACTCAGTACGAGATCATAGCAATCAGGCTGTATTCCTTTCCCCCACTAAAAACGATAAAACCTAAGTGACAATAATAGTATTAAGCCACTTGCACACTGGACGCGAAACAAATTTTTCGCATGACAGATTACGTTCAAAGTCAATGCAAAGATGCGAATACACGCATGTATTCACGTCTTTGCATTGACTTTTAATGTAATGGAAACAGCTTCAAATGTCAGAAATCTATTCAATACACCGATTTGATTGCATAGTTGCCAGTGATGTCATTACGCACAAGTTTTTATTCGCTTTAATGCTGATAGGTGGAAATGCATTTTCACCGCCTTTATACGCATGAATATTTTTGGCAAACTTCAGATAATTCAATTAACAAGTGGATGGAAACATAGCTTATGTCAAGCATAGATGCACAGCTAGGGCACTCTGACATGTCCACACAGAATTTTATACCTTCATTAAGGGACATACTGCTGTAAGCACCGAGGCATCAGCACCTTCAGTGCTTTCATTATTTTATCCCTGTTAACCGACACAGCACTCACTTTGGTCGGCCCACTTATTCAATCTAATTCACCGGTAGTGAATACTGTGGAGACTCTCGTTAGAGAAATGGTATCGGTGTTTGATCAGGATGTTTGTGGCCAGGACGCGGCTACGCGTTTAATGCATCTAAGGCAGGGCTCTGAGAGTGTCGCTGCATTTTAAATCACATTTCGCTCCTTGGCTACAGAAACAGGCTGGCCAGAAGCGCCTCTTATGACAGTGTTCGTTCACGCTTTGGCAGAGGAGGTTAAGGACGCTCTGGCTACATTGGAGCCTTGTTTGTCTCTAGATTCGTTGGTTCGCACTACGGTGCGAATTGATAATTGCATCCGCGAACATAATAGGGAGAAATGTACTGCATCGACTCTTGCTGGCAGCGGGGCTAATGCTACTAGCAGCATGCTTAAAGTTCCCATTCCGCCCACTGAAAAATTCCACTCCTGGTGAGCCTGTGCAGGTTGATGGCTCATATGAGAGCCGGGCTCGTAAGCTTGTTCAGAAAGGTATAATCTGCTATAATTGTAACAAACCGGGACATATCCGTCCACGCTGCCCTGAGCTTCAGGAAACGGGAAGTCCCTCTAGCGGTATAGGGGGCGCTAGAGGGACAGACCCAATTTCCCTTCCGAACTTTAATCCCGGTAGAATTGACAATGGGGAGACAGAGAATATTTATCAAAGCTTTTGTGGACTTTGGCGCCGTGGATTGTTTTATGGATGCAGAGTGGGCTAGGAGACATTCCATTCCTATCTTCCCTCTTTTACATTCACGCTCTGTTAGATCTTTGGACGGTCGCCCGCTGGGAACTGGATTTATAACCGAAGTTTCTGAATCATTGACTTGGTTCATCTCTTTTGGTGGCCATTCTGAGGAGGTCCGGTTTTTTATTATCAGTTCTCCTGTTTTCCCTGTCGTTTTAGGACACTCGTGGCTACAGGAACATAGGACTCATATCATTTGGGGAAGTCAGGATAACCCGATCGTCCAGTGGGGGACTGATTGTAGGTCCCACTGTAGGGATAGTTTGGCGTGTCATCTCGGGCATCCACCTATGGGGGAGGCTGACGCCTGGTGTGATTCTGAGGAGTTTGCCTCACACAACCTTCCTAATCTACAGAAAGGGGCGGAGGAGGGGTTGGAGTGGGATCCTCAATTTCACTGGCGGCAACCAGGGGAGGATTGCTATTCGGAGGATTTCTCTGACTCGGAATCTGACTTAGAGGGGGCAGGTTCTGAACAGGGTGAGAATTTGGGGGCTGCTCTGAACTTTTGTCTGCCTCCTAATGTTCCTGACGATTATGCTGATCTCGCGGAGGTTTTTAGCAAGCAACGGGCCTCGACTTTACCTCCGGTCGCGACCCTATTCCTGAGTCGGTTATCCCGGCAGCTCAGATTGTGGCTCCCATTCAGTGGGACGTCGAGTCTGTTGTGCGGGAGGCGTTGAAAAATGATCCCGGTCCTGGTGGGGAGCCGCCTGGCTGTTTATTTGTTCCTTTAGCAGTGCGGTCCCAAGTTCTACAGTGGGGGCACTCTTCTTGTCTGACTGGTCACCCGGGGGTTCATCGGACCAAGCAGTTCTTAACCCGACGTTTTTGGTGGCCCAGTATGATGGAGGACATCCGGGAGTTTGTAGCGGCGTGCTGTATTTGGGCTAGGAACAAGACTTCCCACCTCCCCCCCTCTGGTCTGCTGCAGTTGTTGCCCGTCCCAAAGCGCCCGTGGAGCCATATCGCTCTTGATTTTGTTACGGGGCTGCCTGTTTCTGAAGGCAACACGGTCATCCTGGTCGTGTTTGACCGTTTTTCTAAGGTCGCCCACTTTATCGCGCTGCCCAAGCTGCCTTTGGCGCGAGGGACTGCCCTTCTTCTTATGGACTATGTTTTCCGGCTGCATGGCATCCCTCAAGATGTGGTTTCTGACCGGGGCCCTCAATATACGGCCAAATTCTGGCATGCGTTTTGCAACCAGTTGGGGGCCACCGTGAGCCTTTTCTTGGGTTTCCACCCAGAGACTAACGGGCAGACTGAGCAAACCAACCAGTCTTTGGAGAATACTCTTCGATGTTTGGCGGCTGACAACCCATCTGCGTGGAATTGATTTTTAGCATGGGCCGAATACTCCCACAATTCACTGGGTAACTCCTCCACAGGCCTTTCCCCGTTTGAGGCTCAGTTGGGTTATCAGCCTCCACTGTTTCCTGAGACTGACAGGAATTCAGAGGTTCTTTCAGTTAATTACTTTGTTCGGCATTGTCGGTCAGTTTGGGCAAGGGTCCATTCCTCCTTGTTGCGCTCTGGACGGAAACAAAAGACCGCCGCAGATAGAAGGCGCCGTTCAGCCCCATCTTATTGGGTTGGCTAAAGGGTCTGGCTTTCCACGCCGGACCTGCCCTTGAGAGTGGAGCCACGGAAATTGGCTCCTCGCTTTATTGGTCCTTTTAAGATTGTGCGAAGGATCAATCCGGTCACAGTCCGGCTGAAGCTCCTTAGATCCTTACGGATCCACCCCTCTTTTCATGTCTCCAGGCTCAAACCGGTTAGCACTTGCGTCCTGGCTCCGGTCGACAAACCCCCGCCGCCGCCGTGGATGATTGAAGGGGGGCCGGTTTACTCTGTGCGGCGTCTTTTAGCTGAGAGGCGTGTGGGTCGTGGAGCTCAGTTTTTAGTAGATTGGGAGGGTTATGGTCCTGAGGAGCGGTGCTGGGTCCCTTCTCGGGATATCCTGGATCCCACCCTGATTTCTGAATTCCGTGCGCGGGGCTCTCTGGGAACTTCTGGGGCTGTTCCTTAGAGGGGGGGGTCCTGTCATGGTTTGTGAGGTGGGCGTGTTGTTTGGACTTTTCTTTGCAGCTCTCGTCCTGGGACGATATCGAATTCCTGGGCCATCGAATTCTTTACCCAGCTGGTTGATTGAGCTGGGGCGGTGCTTCCCCAGAATCTATATCAGCAGGATGTCCAGCACGCCTCCTTTGCTAGAGTGTCTGTGTTTAGCTTCGCACTATAGCCGAAGATATCTGTAGTCAGGTTTTGTATGACTTTCTATCTTCTTATTGTTGGAGTTTCTTATCCCTTTTTCTATCTCGCCTTGCTTCTGTGGTTCGGACTATTATACGTCCTTTGGAAGTGTGAGTACTTGCGTTTGGTCAATATTATTCTCTGTGTTTGTACTGTGTTCGTGCTACTCTCTTTCTCTCTGTCGTTTCGCTTGGCCTCCGTATACTACCGGCCATTACAAAAGGGGTGAAAACTATTCACAAGAAACACCAGCCTGCATTCTCAGTCCTCCAGTGCTCTTCTCCTCTGAAGGTCATGCCAATCAGATGGGACCTGCCACAATGCAGAGGGGACTTCACAAGAATGGCATTTGTGCATTGTCTTGTTCAGCTTCTTCCTGCTGTGAAATAGCGTGTAATACCACCTTCCTTCAGTGACCTTTTCAGATTTCATGTGCAGTAGAGGCCCTCATGGCAGTGACTCGACTCCATGCGCCTGACCTGCTTGTATTCACTAGGCACGCAAGCGAACAGCAAAGTTGTACTTTCCACACCCATTAAGGAGCAAGTATAACTCCCTACAATAGTAAAATCCAAAAAATACCTTATGTATATGAAAATAAGTTATTCCACTTAAAGAAAAAAAAAGCAGGCAATATTGCTACTCTTGCTTGAATAGAAATAAGTACATCGACGTGACAGCGGGTATACTGAAGTCCTTCAGCTGTCTGCATGATGAAATAGCGTAAACCAGAACATTTTTTTCTGTTGAATGTGGTATAAGTTCTAAAACGGATAAATACATGGATCAATATGCCATTGGGCTCTAATTTCTTGGCGCAGCGCAAGGTGGCGCATCCCACGCAGTGGTAATTTCGTCCGGTGCAGCACGCGCAGTGGTAATTTCGTGCGATGCAACACCGTGCGCAGCCACTTTGGCAATTTGGTAAACGGACGTGCGCCGAGATGGGTGTGGCAGCGTAGTAGGGGAAGGTATCACATATTCATCATGACGCAGTGACAATTTCGTGGCAAAAGGCTCCACCGAAAGTGCGCAAAGAGCTCGCCACCTCCAACCTGGTTTACTTTCTGTGCAGTGGTAATTTGGCTGACTGGCGACAAAAAGAGACATCGCGTCACCGAAACCTTACAGGCAGGTTTCCAGAATGTCAGGCACATTTCAATGCAATAAATAATTACAGCAACCACTATTTAACCCATTTAAACCGGGACAGCATGTGCGCATTTTAAGAATGTGTCATTGCCGACACAGATACGCGCGTAATTTTGAAAGTACCGTAATTACTGTAAGTTTTGCGCAATAGAAAAAAATTTCAACTGTTCCTGAAAGCTGAGAAGCTGTGCCCAAATACAGGTTACTATGGTAAACATGGCATCATGATTCTCTGCTGGGATTTTTGCATTAGGCCTTAAAGGGTTAATGTCTGTCTGAATCTATCTGAATCAGCACATAAATTATAGTATCTCTATCGATTGTCCTGATGTCAGATCAAATGCGGTTGGCACGCGTTATGGAAACTCGACCTGACAGTCCTCAGAGTGTCAGTGCATTCTCTGTGGCATGTTGCGTGCTACACAACATAGCTGTGCGCCATGGATGTCACTTTGACCTCAGGCAGGAGACATTACAGGACTTGAGACAGAGAGACGCCAAACTGCATGTGCCATATCAGCAGGGAGAGCAGCAGCGTGAACGGGAGAGGAGAGACCACCTGACTGCACAGCTCTGTCCTTAACACTAGAACCGCGGCACTGATGTTAGTAATGCATGGTATTTCATGTTCATAAAAGATATGAGTCCATCCTTCCATGACTTTTTCTAAATGTATGTTTTCTATGTTATATCAAAGTTTTTAACTTCTGTTATAAAACGTGAGTATTGATATTAAATTACTTTGAGCACCGTAGCTGCTTTTTTGCGGCAGTGGCTTTGACCGCAATAACCCCTGTCTGCAATGTACGAGAGAGAGAGAGAGAGAGAGAGAGAGAGATGTGTGTGTGCATGTCGGTGCGTGAGTGCGTGTGTGGGCTACGTGGGTATGTGTCCTTCAGCTGCTTTCACACCGGACTCGAAACAAATTTTTTGCACGACTGATTACATTCAAAGTCAATGCAAAGACGCGAAGACAGGCGTGTATTCCCGTCTTTCCTTTGACTTTGAATGTAATCTGTCGTGCGAAAAATTCGTTTCGCGTCCCATGTGCAAGCGGCTTAATACTATTATTATCACTTAGGTTTTATCGTTTTTAGTGGGGGAAAGGAATACAGCCTGATTGCTTTGATCTCGAACTGAGTTAAGATCACATATTGAAAATAAATGTGTGACGTATCTTGCATTGTTGTCCATGAATCAATCCCAATATTTAGCAGCAACAGGGTGTAATAATAGGAACACGGTATCCATCGTTTCTCTTCCCAATGATGCAGGCAGAAGAAGTAAATGAGCAACCTTCGTATTTCATTCCAACTTAATAAGTTTGAATGATCTGACTTTGTTTCGTTTTGAAATTCCATTCAAGTTCGCTAATGGTAATAATTCGCGAATGCCCTAGCTAGCCAGCTAACTCATATTCGTAATGCTTCATATTGACGTAAGCGGTGCAGAAAACATGCCTGAAGCAGCAAAGTAAAATGCAACATTAACGCATCATGCAGATATAGTGCTGTGAAAAAGTATTTGCCCCCTTCCTGATTTCTTACTTTTTTGCATATTTGTCACACTTAACTGTTTCAGATCAGCAAATAAATTTTAATATTAGACAAAGACAACCCGAGTAAATACAAAATGCAGTTTTTAAATGATGATTTAATTTATTAAGGGGAAAAAGCTATCCAAACCTACCTGGCCTGGTGTGACCTAATAACTGGTTATGCCACCCTCTGCGACAGCAACTGCAATCAAGTGTTTGCGATAACTGGCAATGAGTCTTTCACATCGCTGCGGAGGAATTGTGGCCCTTTTCTTTGCAAAATGTTTTAATTCAGCCGCATTGGAGGGTTTTTGAGCATGAACGGCCTGTTTAAGGTCATGCCACAGCATCTCAAAGTCCAGACTTTGGCTAGGCCACTCCAAAACCTTCAGTTTGTTTTTTTTTAAGCTATTCAGAGGTGGACTTGCTAGTGTGTTTCGGATCATTGTCCTGCTGCATAACCCAAGTGTGCTTGAGCTTGAGGTCACCAACTGATGGTTGGACATTCTCCTTCAGGATTTTCCGGTAGAGAGCAGAATTCATAGTTCCATTAATTACAAGTCGTCCAGGTCCTGAAGCAGCAAAGCAGCCCCAAACCATCACACTACCACCACCATGTTTGACTTTTGGTATGATGTTCTTCTTATGAAATGATATGTTAGTTTTACGCCTGATGTAACGGGATGCACACCTTCCAAAAAGTTCAACTTTTGTCTCGTCAGTCCGCAGAATATTTTCCCAAAAGTCTTGGGGATCATCAAGATGTATTTTTCCAAATGTGAGACGAGCCCTTGTGTTCTTTTTGGTCAGCAGTAGTTTTCGCCTTGGAACCCTCCCATGGATGCCATTTTTGCCCAGTCTCTTTCTTATTGTTGAATGATGAATACTGACTTTAAATGAGGCAAGTAAGGCCTGCAGTTCTTTAGATGTTGTTCTGGGTTCTTTTGTGACCTCCTGGATGAGTCATCAATGTGCTCTTGGAGTCATTCTGGTAGGCCGGCCACTCCTGGGAAGGTTCACCACTGTTCCGTTTTCTCCATTTGTGGATAATGGCTCTCACCCTGATTCGCCGGACTCCCAAAGCCTTAAAAATGGCTTTTTTCCAGACTCAGACTGATAGATGTCACTTTCTTTGTTTCTCATCTGTTCTTGAATTTCTTTAGTTCGCAGCATAACATGTTGCTTTTTGAGATCTTTTAGCCTACTTAACTTTGTCAAACAGGTTCTATTTAAGTGATTTCTTGATTCAACAGGTCTGGCAGTAATCAGGCCTGGGTGTGGCTAGTGAAATTGGACTCAAAAAATGTGGTTAATCACAGTTAATTCATGATTTAACAAGGGGGGCAATTACTTTTTCACATAGGGCCAGGTAGGTTTGGATTGCTTTTTCCCCTTAATAAATGAAATCATCATTTCGAAACTGCATTTTGTATTTACTCGAGTTATCTTTGTCTTATATTAAAATTTGTTTGATGATCTGAAACATTTAGTAAGTGTGAAAAATGTGCAAAAAAGTTAGAAATCAGGAAGGGGGCAAATACTTTTTCACGGCACTGTATAGGACAGAGGCTTCTTTATTCCAACATTTTAAAGGTGAGGAGAGGAGCTCATTTGATTAGTGAAGATTTGACTCGGCTGTGTTAAACCCACTCATGCCTTCTCTCCTCCCTCTTTGCGACTTGCGCCGGCAGGAGGGACAGAGACAGGACAGAGGAGTTCTTGCGCTGGGCACGAAATTGCAAAATATGGCTCGATACACCCTGTTGGTGCGGCGCTCCTCCCATTCGCCGCTCCTGCGCCTGATCAACGAATTTAGAGCCCATTGTTTTCAGTTTAATTAGCAAAGGCTATTGGTTGATGATTGTAACCAATGTGACTAACTAGCTACAAAAGTATCATAACCATAGCAGTGGTGGAAAAAGGGAAAAGTATATAGCGAGCGAAATTACTGAAGTATTCCAAACAACAGTACTCACACACTGAGGAAAAAGAATCCTCTTAGGCTTCCTCCTCCGGACAATCAATGCTGTCAGGCACAGAGAACTTTTAAGTCCTTTCTTCCTTGAACTCACTCCCAGTGTCCACGTCTATGATGGGCATATGGCTTTTTCATGTCATAAAAGTGACCTAAACACCTTTTCGGTTACATATGGTAGCGTATCTTTAAATGTGCTCGACTAATTCAAATGCATGAAGTTGAAAAGATGCCACCTAACTAGCTGTTACGCATAGCTTAATATAGTTTTTCCGTAGTCCTAATCAATACTGTTCTGTCTTGGATAAAGTGCTTGTGAATCTATAGATTATGATCAGGAAAGTTTAATGTGGACATGAACCACAGCTGAGCTTTCATGCAGCACAATGTTGGCAGATTCTAATCAAACTATTTCTGGAAGAGACTGCTTGATGCAATAACCAACCACTGAATCCTGCAAGGGATGTAACCACAGTGGGCTCCAAAATTACTGGCTCCACTGACTGGCAATGCACAAACAAAACTTTAAAGAATTCTATAAATATATACATTGACAGAGAAACTCTAAGTAACAACATGTAAGATATTAATGTTCCAAGAGAACCAACCAAAATCATTTACTGATTTAATTAAAAACAATTTCCTCCAATTCAAGATTTCACAATTAATGCACCCTTAAAGATTATTGTAAATAACATCTACCAAAATTAAATCAGATATTGAATTTCACTGAAGTTTCATCTAAGTGTTAAGGAACTATATTGAGCCATTATATCACTTCCTGTTTCACTAGGGTATAAAAATGAGGTCACACTCTTGTAATATCCATTTTTCATCTGACACCATGTAGAAAACAAAAAACTGTCAGGTCGAAAGAGACAGATGGCTATAGACATTCATAAATCTGGTAATGGGGACAAGAAGATTTACAAAAGATTGAAATGCCACTGAGCACTGTCAGGGCAATTATTTAAAAATTCCTAAGATATGGAACTGTTGAAAACCTCAAGGGTAGAAGGCGCAATAGCATTTTGCCCCTCAGGACATTGAGAAGGATGGTGAGAGAAGAAACAAAAAATCCCCTCAGGACATCTTGGGGTGAGGTTTCAAAAAGCACCAAGGATGGCTCTTTTGAAGGGTTGCTGGAAGAAAAGAAACAGAAAAATCCAAACATCAGAATCAAACTGTCAGATGAGACCAAAACTGCAGGCCTGGCATGTTTGGAAACCAAGATCTTGGGGTCATACAAGAAATGATTTCAATGTTTTGGGGGCGTTTTTAACCATCAGGCACGATTAAAATTTCAACAACCTCAGGCTTTTTGAAAATCTGGGGTTGCTGGAAGACTGGGAAGCCTTTTCCAATAAGATAGTGACCCAAAGCATTCCTCATGATCCACATAAAAATGGTTCCTTCAAACAAATCAATGTTGGCAACGGCCATCTTGACCTCAAAACAAATGGGCTGAGTTGAAAAGTTGACAAATGCAACCCAAAGAAAGGTGATCTTTGGTCAGATGAGACCAAAATTGCACGCTTTGATCAGATACAGCATTGGCATGTTTGGCGTTGAAACCAAGATGTCTACAAGGAGAACCACCTTGTTTTTCTTTTTTCTCTGGACTTTCTTTACATTTTGATAAATGCAAAATACTTAAAATTGGAACTTTAAAAAACACAAATTTTATATTGCCCACACATCATCCTATGCACTGGGTTGATGGAGAGGTAGACATTTTAGGCATACACATTCCTAAGGATTTAGATTCCATAGTAAATTTTAACTTTGAGCCCCGTTTAGCAAAATTGGACCGCCTTTTATTTTCATGGAGGGGGAAAAGATTATCTCTGTTTGTAAAATAACGGTCATAAATTCTCTAATAGTCCCTCAATTCACAAATCTCTTCCAGGTACTCCCTACTCCAAATAAATCCTTTTTTGAAAAATATGAGAAGAAAATTTTCTCTTTTATTTGGAGTGGAGGACCTGAAAGAGTTTGTAGGAAGACCATTTACAATTCAATTGAAAATGGTGGGTTGAATTTAATTAATTTATATGCTTTTGCACTTACTATAAAAGCCTCATGGTTACCGAAATTATATTTTAATCCTGACTGGTTTACATCTTGGTTGTTAAGTATGTATTTGTCTGTTGGATCTGGTTTATTTCCCTTTTTGCAGTAAGACTCTTTACGGCATCTTAAACTTAATCCATTCCTATTTGATGTTGTTCATGCATGGTACAAATATCAGTATAAGGCCCCCACAACCGCAGCTGAAATTAGACAACAGATTTTATTTATGAATTCAAATATTCTCATTGGAGGGAAACCTATCATTTTTAACTCTTTTGTGAACAGCGGTATTTTGTTTGTAAATGATATTTTAAATGGTGATGGTTCTTTAATGTCATACAATGATCTTTGTATAAAATACGGTGATGTTTGTAGCCATTTCCTGTATTTACAATTATCTACTGCAATTCCTAAAGTATGGAAATCTCTCTTGCTTGGTTCTCCTCCTATTTTAGTTTGTATTCCTGCTCAATCCAACAGTACCTGGCTAAGGAATATTAAGATTAATAAGAGTATGTATAAGTTCTTTCTAATGTGTTACAATCTGATAGATATATCACATAATGTGCGGTTGTCTTGGCTGTACCTCTTTGACACTCCAATCCCCTGGGTACAAGTCTACACTTCTATTGTTCATTGCACAATTGACCCTACCACCAGATATTTTCAAGACAGACTTTTGCACAAATTTTTGCCAACAAATAGATTATTGTATATATGGAAATGTGTAGACAGCCCACTATGTTCCTTTTACCATCAAGAAGAAGAAACATACCTGCATGTCTTCTGGGATTGCCCTCATGTAGTTCCCTTTTGGGATAAAATCAAAATCTGTTTTCATCTGAAAACTGGCCAAAAACTACAACTGAATGCCTTTAACATTATTTTTGGAAACTTGACCTCTGAAGCCCCTATCATAGGAAATCTTGTTATCTTACTTGCTAAAATCTGTACATATAGAAGTAGAGAGACTAATCATGTTAGTTTTCAATATTTCATTCAATATTTTAGTTTTTTCTACAAAGTTGAATATTACATTGCAACAAGGAGAGGAAAAGCGCAGAAGCATCTGGGCAAATGGGGTACATTGTGTTTGTAATGTGTGTTACCTTTTCCTTACATAAGTAAAGCGTCATTTATGTTTTTCTGTTTTGATATTAGTACTGTTATTTTTGTTCTGTTTTTTTTTTGTTTTTTTTGGATGGTTCAGTGTTGTATTATTTGTTTACTTATTAATAAAATGCATTAAAAAAAAACATTTTACCTATTGCCAGCTAACTAGCCATTTTTAAATTTTCGTTTACCACCGTAGCCATGATGATCACAGTTCAAGTTTGCCGCATTGGTTAATAAGAATAACCGTTGGCCTTTGCTAATAATACTGTATGTGCTGGCATTTTGCTTAATGTGGCGATCTTTTTTAGAATTTAAATGCTAAATGCCACAAGAAAATCATTAATTCATATTGAACCTCATGAGTTAAAAGTTGATTTGTGTTAAAAAATATGATTATTTTCTGATTTCACAGTGTGCAGTTTTGAGGGCTCTGAAAGCCTGGAGAGCCACTAGGAGACCCATCTTATTTGGCTCATAAACATAATTTTGAATATGACACTCAGATAAAGTGCACTGGTGGTCAAGGAGTTTATGATTCCAGAAATGTATTGTTTTAACTCCCAACCATTTTTCAATTCTCAATATTTTTAACAATTTCACTGTTGAATTTTCTTGTAGATTTTTAATGTTTTGGCCCTTTTTTTCTGTTCCAAAATTATGAAAAAAAATCCTGAAATACGATCAAATTCAAAATGCTACAAGTGTCTTGTTTCATTAAAGCCATTTCCCCCGTCTCTGTGAAGGTCCTATTGATAGAATAGTGTAACTGCGTACATAGTTAGAGCAGCTCCATGTCCACAGGCCTCTACATCTGCGCGAATGTGCTAATTGGCGTGTGAGTCGCTGAATTGCAAATCACAGGAGGGTTGTGACATTGTGATCATTGTTTCCTATAGTCATGGATTGAGCTCATGCATCTGTTTGCAAATTAGTGAGGCATTTCACATTTTTTGGGGCCTGTCATAGTATAACAGGATTAGCTCACCTGGTGAACATCATCTGTTTCAAATCACCTTATTTTTGCAACTTGGTACATCATTATTTGACCTAAATTGCCCCTGCCCTAATTTTTTGGGGTGTACGGTGTTTTTGTGGCATTAGTAGAGGATGAATAGACATTTCAGAATTACTCCTTTTTTTATTATTTGCTCTTGGCATAATGTGCCAATGTTCTGGAAACTTAGGTTGTACTTAGAAGTGCATACTTCTTTTGACCACTGTCTCATTAAAAAATTAGTGTTATGATTACCATGAAAGCATAGCATACAAAGTCACATGCATCCAGAGTCACAAGTAACAATGGTCAAATTTAAGAGCGACAAGTTTGAGCTCTGGAATTCTGCAAATACAATCAGGTATCTTAAAACTTTCTTTGCAAAGCTAACTTTAACCAGGGTGAACTAGTGTTGGTTTTCCTCAGACAGATCTGTCCTCAAATAGAAGGAATACAGCACAATTTATCCTCTGGAAGGGATCCTGGCCTCATAGGGGGCCCTTGAAAACTGAATTTTTGATTTCCACCAATTAAAAATTTTCATATTTTGACAAGAGATTCTGAAAGCCTGCACCCAAATTACCCTGGATAGCAATTTTCAGCCCATACCTATGATTTGTTCCAAAGATATTGGCCTCCAAAATCCCTATAAATTAACGTTCGCTATTCGCTTGGGGCATGGTCCCCCAAAATCGGGGGGCCATATCTCAGAAACCCCTTGGAGAAGCAGCTTAAAATTTTGCATGTGTTCATTATGAATGTAGAGGTACTCCCAAAATAAATTTGAGCTACATCTGAGTTGGTGACCATGGAAAATTCTTGTACTTTGGTTGAGTTCATATGGAATTACCCTTTTGCATATTGGCTAACTTTCACGAAAATGCTCATAAAACAAAATTGCCTAGAGCAATATTCAAACTTGGTCCGCATGTTAAGAACAGTGCCCAAAGCTTTCCTGTTCAGTTTCATGGAATTCTACCTCTAGGGGGTGCCACAAAGGCGAGAAGTTTGTCTCTGGTAAACGGTTGCGTAGATTTGCACAAAATTCAATGTGCACCATCTAGGGTCATGTCTGAGTGGGTTTTATGAAATTAAGTGATGATTGAATAAAGAAGGTGTGGTTTATTACATAAAATTTGCATGTCAAAAGTACTAAATGTCGAAATTTCAAAAATCACCTGTACTTCCCATGGAGCTAAAATTTCTTCAGTACATCTACTGAATCACAAAACTTTTCCATGCTGCAACATATGGTCAATTCAGAAGTCTGTCACTCTATATCTTTCATATGGAAATTTGCAAAATATTCATATCTCCCCCCAATCTTTATTCAATTCCTCAAACATTCTGTAGATACCGGTGGCAAGAATTTCAAACAGTGTTCAGATCTGTCAAACGGTGTGTCTGCAGCAATATTTCACTGTACATTGTACAGCATTTTTTTTTTCTTGAAATAGTGACCCAAACTCCAAAATATTTGGGAGTACACTGGAGACCAGCAGGGTGGTGTGCGAGTAGGCATGTGTTGATGTACGCCAATACGATACACCGCGATACTCATCTCGCACGATAGAGCTACCATTAAGAACTCAAATTGCCTTCGCTAAGTTAAAAAAAAAAAAAAAATCCCCCCACACACACCCCCCAAGCTATATTTCTATCAAACTGCAATTTTGGTCAGCTGAGGGGTGTACAACAAAGCAAGATTAATGGGTTAGCAAGGTATGTTGCGGCTCTTTTAACCTGCCAATATCTGTTTACGAGTTTAGTGTTTGTCAGAACAGCTCACCCAAAGAAAGCTTGACTAATGTTGAACTTGCTTCATAGTTCTCCCCTCTGCTGGTGGAGGATAACTTGTGAGGTATCGCTCAGGAACCAGTCGCGAGAACCAAGCAGTGCGGTAAAACTGGATTTTATTATGGAAGGGGGAAGACCCCTGCAGAGCAGGAGGCAACAGTACAGAGTCCACAGTCCAAAAATCCAGAGGGCGAAATCCGAGTCGTTATCAGGGCAGCAATCACAGGACTCGTAGTCAGGCAAAAAGGGTTCAATACGCAGATGCAGAAGGTAATCCAAAACAGAGCCAAAATCGTGATACAGGGACGGTCCAGTCAGAAGAGAATCACAAAGAATACAAGGCAAAAACAAGCGTAGCACAGGGAAACGTTCTGACAGGGAACTGCTGTGAAAAAGCTGCTTAAATACACTCAAGGGAGGTCACATGCTATGATTGGGAACAGGTGAATTGGATCAGACTAATTAACAAGGGAGCAAACACGAGGGAGAACCTAACCACATGAAATAGGCAAAAGCCAAAACGCGGACAGGGATCACAAGACAGCCTATGGACGAACATACGGCTCCGGTTAGGGAGTTCTAACGTGCACAGATAATGAGAGGCAGAACAGAGTTAAACAGGCGCGGAGGATCCGCTGAAACACAGCAAAGTAGATTGAGTGAAGACAAGGGGCGGAGACTAGAATAGGGTGAGTGCTGAGAGCTCGTTAGTCAATTAGTAAGGTGCAGCTATACAATCCCTAGTGCTCGTTAGTAAGTTAGTATTATATACAATGTTAGTTTTGGTTAATATCATTAACTAAAATAACAAACTGTTAGTATTGGTTAGTAATGACAGAACAGCAAGGTGAAGGAAGCAAACGAGATTAGAAGGAACGATTGAAAACCCAGAAACCATGAAATCACCTGAAAGTGTGGCACGCAATATTGGGGGAAATAAGCTGTCACATAATACAAGACCAGACAGGGGAGACAAAGTGCAAAGCATGGCAAAATGCAAAACAATGACCGGAATATAACTGAGGGAATGGACTATGGCAGGAAATGCAGGAATAAACAGAAACAAAACATGGCATGGATCAGAACACTGGCAAAACATGAACAGAACATGAACAGAACAGAGCAGAATCATAACATAATTTTCCTATTTTTGAACACCGCGGGATAAAAGGTTGCCACAAAGTTGTTCAATACTTTGAATATGATGGTTAATCTCTGTGACAACTACTAATGTCTCAGACATTTTCAATGGGGGAAAGGTCAGGGCTGATTGCTGGCCAGGGCATCCTATGGATGTTGTGCCTTTGAAGGTGGTTATTGAGTATTTTTGCACGGTGAGCACGGGCGTTGTCGTCCTGAAAGACAAAACACCGCCCCTCATGTCGTGCATATGGGACAACATAGGATGTCTGTATTTTGTCCCGATAGTACTGGCCAGTGACTCTTCCTTGCACAATATGCAGTGGGGTTCAGTTGGGCATAGTGATCCCACCCCACACCATAACAGACCCACCACCAAATCTGTCAGGGGGCCTCAGGTTAACATTAGCATGGCGTTCATTACAACGTCGCCAGACGCGACCACACCTATCAAGGAAGTCTAAAGTGTACTGGGACTCATCTGAGAACATTACACGTGACCATCGACGATTTCCCCAGTATAATTCCTGCGTTGTGTACACCGTTCCCATCTATTGGCAATGTGGCGGTTGGTCAATGGCGGCACTACACGAGGCCATCTAGCATGAAGATGGGTATTGTGTATACGATTTTTAATCGTCTAACCTGTCACCCGGACACCAGGAGCATTGTTATGGGTTTGCAGCAATCTGATTTGCTGTTTGAGTGCAATTTCTCAGAGCCTGGGTACGAATCAATCTATCCTGGGCTCTTCTTGTTGACCATGGACGCCCTGAACGGCATCGATCATCAACATTATGGGTTTGCTGATGGCTGCTCCGTAATCTGCTAATCACAGACTGGGAAACATTGAAGAAATTGATAACCTCAGGCTGACGGCTGCCAGTTTCAAGCATACCAATTGCTCTTAGATGTTCAGCACGTTAGAGACGCCGCATTGTGGAAAAACAACCAAAGGATGTCTCAGATAAACAAAATCAACAAAGGATTATACTCAGAAGCTATCAGAATGAAAGAAATCTATAACAAGAGAGTAGATGACCATTCTCTAAAGTGTCAAATTCGATATGCACCCCGAGCGTGCGTTTGGCATTTCCACGTGCTGCATGTGTGCACCATTGGCTGCAGTTTGGTGCTCTGTTTTAGAGCAGTTCATGTCATCTTAATTGCAGTTGGTTATTGTATCCAAAACACAATCATTATTTTGTTTTAGACCTTGAAATTTCAATTTATTTATTTTATTAAAACCTCCGCAAGGGAGAATGAATACATTTACATCGTCAGAACTTTTTTAAATGACAACAATAAAGTAACAACAGTAAAACAAGTTAGTACACGGTAACACAATATAGGCCTATATGGCATGCGTAAGTAACTTCACCATGGTGTGCTCGACCGAGCCGGACCGGCCATACCCGCTACCGAGGAGAGAGTCCACGATCCCATCCTCCGCTGCGAGGGCAGCCAGCCGGCCCGGGGAGCAACCCCATGGAGAAAAGGCTAATGCAACTGGTGACAGGCCAAGATCAACAAGGGATTGGAGAAAAGTGCCCTTTATACAGCCATCCCCAGAGATCCATTTGGCCAAAAGGACACTATTAAGGGTTCTTGCGGGTGAATCCCACCCAAATATTCTATAAAACAATGAGCATTTAGATTTGTTAATACTCTCCTCCGCATTTTCAATACGTAAAGCCTCCAAGAGCCGGCTATGGTGACTCCTTTTTGGAAGTCCTATCATACGTTTCACCTGATTACTCTGGAATTTCTCAATATATTGCTTTTCAGAGGCACGGAGATACAGGCAGGGGCATCCATGCGTTAAAATAGGACAAACAGTACCCTTCTATAGATACATCTTTATATCGGTTGGCAAACCTGGATAACACATCCCTTCCTGAAGTAAACTAAAAGCTCTACAACGCGCTGACGAAACCCTTTTTTCCACATGAGCATCACCTGTAAGACCAGCGTTGAACTTAACTCCAAGGATATCCACTTGGTCTGCATTCTCAATGGCATCAGGGTCTAAGATCCACAAAGGGTTCTGCACCAGTAGGCTTGGCCCAAAAACCAAACACCTCGCCTTAGCTGTACCAAAAGAAAAACGCCATTTAGTAGTGTACGCAAAGCACTTGTCAATAAGAGCCTGTAAATCAGGGACCGTAGCAGCCAATAGTGTTCTGTCATCTGCATATGCAAAATTATTGAAGAGGTGTTTTGCTATACGCAAACCTTGCTCGGAACTCCACAGGTCGTTGAGAAGATCGTCAAGAAACATAATAAAAAAGGTGACAGCAAACTACCCTGTCGAATACCCCTGGTTACATGAAAGTAGTTGCTGTAGTTACCTTTCCATTTCACAGTAGCTTTTAAATTAAGATACCATGCATCCAAAAAAAGCCAGTGGCACATAGGGATTCTAGGTAATATCAATATCCCATACTTTCTTTTGAAGAGTGTAGTTTAAATGAATTACATTGACACTTTAAAGCAATTTACTTGTACAAGTTAGTAATAATCATTACAGCCAATACTAATTTAGGGTTTAGCCAATTGTATTCCTTTGTTTTAAATGATATACTACATTATTCTTTAGCCAATTCCTTTTTGGGAGACTGTGTAAGTTAATTTGTGTACTTTATTAACTAATAAGCATATGCTTAATAAAGACAACAAATCAAGTGAAAATCTCAGGGTGCCGCATCATGCAATACAGTTGTTCTCCCTATGGGTTTGCATTTTCAATGTACCAGAGTGAATTTCCGGAGGGAATCTATGAGAGGGCTTGCACCGCCTTCAGCAAGTTCTACCACATTTACCGTTTTATTATAGAATTGGCTGATAAACAATCATGTAAACTTAGGCTGTCCACTCCTACCCACAAAGGGCAGCTGTGGGTGCAGGTGTTTGTTTTAGCCCAGTGCCATGACATCTGATTCAACAAATTAACTAATCAGGAGGTTCAACCCAGACATAATAAGTTGAATCAGGTGTAGTAGTGTTGCGCTACTACAAAACAAAATGTCTTGCATGCATTGAGCCAATTTATGGCATATTCATTGTTCCCCATCATAGCACAATTACTAGACTAATAAGGGAGAGCAAAAACATTTACATGCCTCCTACAAAAACTTTACACATGACAGTAGCCAGGAGCTGTGCTGTAATATTCCTTCTAATTCCGCCATGTCTGACATCTACCTGGTGACCAGCTGAACCGAGCATAACAGAGATGGATATGGCGTCAACATTATTATTCTGCCTGCTCAGAGCATTGCTAGAAGGAGGAACCCAAACAGACTGTGGAAAAACACCACACTTGGTATAGGTTCCAACAAACAGTTTTGCAAACAGTTTTGCAATGTTTTTACTCAGTTTTTTTTTTTTGGGGGGGGGGTTAAAGGTATACTTTCAATCTGCATATTCCAGGATGATTTAGCGTTGTATTTTTATTACCTCGGCAAATTCTCTCTTTTAATAAAAATCCAGTACAAGATGTGACCTTGTAGTTCCCTTGTCAAAACCGTGTTATAAACTCAACTGGGAAACAATTTGACACATGAACTCAAGCAGTCCGAAATATTGATTAAACTTGACAAAACTTGGTATGCAACATCTTTTGCACATGAACTGCTAAAGGATTGCATTTCAGCCCCAGAAGTGGGTGTGGCAGGGTGGACATGTTGAAAAACTTAAGTCAATCATTTTAGTCTTTTTTTAAAGTCGATAAAGAGCGGACACTTGGTATGGAAAGCAGTATACAACATCTTTAGGACATAAACTAGTTTGGTATTTCATCTCAGCTTTGTATTCTTCTCATAATTGGTGGGTAGGGTGGCAGACCAGTTCAGTTTCAAAATCTTTTGAACCACTTTTCAGTTTTCCTGTGTTGTTAAACCTAAATGAAATTATTACATTCTTGGTAGAATTCAAATGTACACTACGACAAATGGGTGCTATGAAAATATGCATGAATAGTTTTTTTCATTATATTGCCTGACTTTTGTGTCTCATTGTTTCCTAATGTCATATTCATTATTCGGGCATTTCAGACCACTTTTCTTTTTGTAGAATTAGCCAACCCAAACACACCGTATTGCAGATAGATTTCATTTCTTTGGAATCTTGAATGGAGGTCAGACTTTTAACATACTTGTGCTTTTTTGTTCACAGCCACATGAAAATGTTGATGGCGAAACAGATAAAAAGCTAAAGGTGAGTTTATCTGTATATTAAATGTCCTCTCTGTCATTGTTTCACAAGCCATACAAATTTTGATGTACATCAGCTTTCACAGATTTCATCCCAAATTGTGGATGAAATCTGTTATCTTATAGCTTCTCTATGTTCTGCATGCACGGATTTGCCTCAAAAACTTCCCACTGAGTCTTTTCCCAATCAGTTGTAATCTCATAAGAATACCATTAGCCAAACTATAGAAATTCTTTAGCCATATTTCTTCCCTTGCTTGTGGTTCTTTCGTGGTAAAAATTTATTGTCTTCACTGTGCCAGGGACCATCAAAGCCCTTCCTCATTATAAAACCCGATAACATAACTTACGAGCTAAGTAACAAAAGACGAGGTTTGTGGAAACGTACTATAATAGGAGAGATATTGCCTCTGAAGTGGACTTGTACTTCCCTATCACATTAGCCTGTTTGCTAATAGAATTGACTACCTAGGTAGCTGGTTTGCTGGGTAGCTAGCTAGCTAGCAATCTGTAGCATATTTGTGACTTTTTATTTTTTGCTTGGTGTTGCAAAAATCAAAATAACCTATTTTAAATTGCACCGTGTTAAAATTAAGTCAGAAGCCAAAGGAAAAATACTACTGCAAAAAAATTTGTTGTGTATATTTGCTGTTGCAGTTACATTTTTTTGGTATTGCAGTGGTAGGGGCCATAGGGAATAAAAATGGTGGCGCGCTGCGGGAAGGTATTTTAAATGCGTGTCGTCCATGAATGCAACTCATCCACTTTTTTTTTTATCATTGCATTATTAAGCAAAAGTGTTGTGTGCCAAATTGCTTGAAGTTTTGTTCTGTTATTTTAACTTATGTAAAATATGGCAATAACTACTGTGTGCAAAGTATTCAGCCTACATGTACAGGCTGCGTTATTTATGGATATCTGCAGATTTGAGTGTCTGCGGCTGATGGTACTGGTTTCAGGACGCATGCTCAAACAGACAAGCATACTCACAATCTTCTTTTTGGGGTTTTGACTGCAAAATACTGTTGTAGAAATAAAATAATTAATGTAGGTGTCATCTGTAGGTCTAATTTCACAGTTTGTATTTGAGTATTCAGCAGCAGCAGCCAACTGGGTTGACCACAGAAAACCACTGTCGTTCATGGCTGAGGAACACTTAAAATCAGGGATGTCACACTGGTCTGTAAAAGGGCAGAAGAGCTGCAGGTTTTCAATCCAACCAAGCAGAAGCTCACCTGTTACAACTAATCTAATCAACTGATCTCAGTCTGCACAGTTGATTAATTGTATCAGGAGTGCTTCTGCTCAGTTTGAAAGAAAACCTGCAGTCCCTCAGTTCTTTTACGGACCAGTTTGACACCCCTGCTTTAAATTGTGCTGGAACATTCTGTACAATCGGATATGTGCATGGGGGGGGGGGTTAAAGGTATACTTTCAATCTGCACATTCCAGGATGATTTAGGGTTGAATTTTTATTGCCTCTACAAATTCTCTCTTTTAATAGAAATCCAGTGCAAGATGTGACCTTATAGTCCCCTTGTCAAAACCATGTTATAAACTCAACTGGTAAACAATTTGACTCGTGAACTCAAGCAGTCGGAAATATTGATTAAACATGATAAAACTTGGTATGCCACATCTTTTGCATATGAACTGCTATAGGATTGCATTTCAGCCCCAGAAGTGGGTGTGGCAGGGTGGGCATGTTGAAAACCTTAAGTCATCCATTTTAGTCTTTTTTTAAAGTTGATAGAGAGCGGATGCTTGGTATGTAAGCAGTATACAACATCTTTAGGACATAAACTAGTTTGGTATTTCATCTCAGCTTTGTATTCTTCTCCAAAATTGGTGGGTAGGGTGGCAGACCAGTTCAGTTTCAAAATCATTTCAACCACTTTTTAGTTTTCCTGTGTTGTTAAACCTAAATAAAATGATTACATTCTGGATAGAATTAAATTTACACTCCGACAAATGGGTGCTACGAAAATATGCATGAATAGTTTTTTTTCCTTTTTATTGCCTGAATTTTGTGTCTCATTGTTTCCTAATGTCATATTCATTATTCAGGCATTTCAGTGCACTTTTCTAAGAACTACCCAACCCAAACACACTGTATTGCAGATAGATATCATTTCTTTGGAAACTTGAATGGAGTTCAGACTTTTAACATACTTGCGCTTTTTGTTTACAGCCACATGAAAATGTTGATGGCGAAACAGATAAAAAGCTAAAGGTGAGTTTATCTCTATATTAAATGTCCTCTCTGTCATTGTTTCACAAGCCGTACAAATTTTGATGTACATCAGCTTTCACTGATTTCATCCCAAATTGTGGATGAAATCTGTTATCTTATTGCTTCTCTATGTTCTGCATGCAGGGATTTGCCTCAAAAACTTCCCACCGAGTCTTTTCCCATTGAGTTGTATTCTTACGAGATCATTAGCCAAACTATAGAAATTCTTAAGCCATATTTCTTCCCTTGCTTGTGGTTCTTTCGTGGTGAAAATGTATTGTCTTCACTGTACCAGGGACCATCAAAGCCCTTCCTCATTATAAAACCCGATAACATAACTTACGAGCTAAGCGACAAAAGACGAGGTTTGTGGAAACGTACTATCATAGGAGAGATATTGCCACTGAAGAGGACTTGTACTTCCCTATCACATTAGCCTGTTCGCTAATAGAAGTAAGCTATATCATCGCATAGCCTTTCAGAATAAAACACTAGCTACTTACACTGTAACTTGCAATGAGAACGTCTATCTAAAACCCACAACAAACAGCATAGCTTTCATTTTTTTGTTGAGATAGATGAAGCATAAAACCTTGTGTGGCGCTAGCCCCTTGTACAACATAAGAACTAGCTGGCTGACCAGCCATCTGTTTCAGATTGTGGGCCCATTTTTCGTGTGATGTCACGAAAATCCAAGTAAGCAAGTCTGTTTTCAAAACTGCACAGTGCTTTTTCACTCCTGGAAGTCAGGATCCTGGTTCCAGAGAGAGATGATGCAAGAATCCATGTGAGTTGGGGCCATCCCCATGAAATAATTCACTGGCTAGATAAACTGCCATTTGGCCCGCATGTTGTAGGGCCAATTTTTTTGTATGGTGTCGCAAAAATAAAAGTAAGCTAGTCTGTATTCAAAATTGTAAAGTGCACTTTCTCTGCTGGGAGTCGGGATGCAGCTTCCAGAGAGAGATAAAGCAGGAAACTCTGTGAGTTGGGGCGAGCCCCATGAAAGAATTGACTAGCTAGGTCGCTGGTTTGCTGGGTAGCTAGCTAGTTAGCAATCTGTAGCATATTTGTGACAATTTTTATTGTTTGCTTGGTGTTGCAAAAATCAAAATAACTTACAGTCTCGTGAAAAAGTATTTGCCCCCTTCCTGATTTCTTACTTTTTTGCACATTTTTCACACAAATGTTTCAGATCATTAAACAAATTTAAATATAAGGCAAAGATAACCCGGAGTAAATACAAAATGCCATTTGAAATGATGATTTCATTTATTAAGGGGAAAAAGCTATCCAAACCTACCTGGCCTTTCGTGAAAAAAAGTAATTGCCCCCCTTGTTAAATCATGAATTAACTGTGATTAGCCACATTTTTTGAGTCCAATTTCACTAGCCACACCTCGGCCTGATTACTGCCAGACCTGTTGAATCAAGAAATCACTTAAATAGACCCTGTTTGACAAAGTGAAGTAGGCTAAAAGATCTCAAAAAGCAACATGTCATGCTGCGAACCAAAGAAATTCAAGAACAGATGAGAAACAAAGAAATTGACATCTATCAGTCTGGAAAGGGTGGCAAAGCCATTTCTGAGGCTTTGGGACTCCGGCAAATCACGGTGAAAGCCATTATCCACAAATGGAGAAAACTTGGAACAGTGGTGAACCTTCCCAGGAGTGGCTGGCCTACCAGAATGACTCCAAAAATGCATCGACGACTCATCCAGGAGGTCACAAAAGAACCCAGAACAACATCTAAAGAACTGCAGGCCTCACTTGCCTTATTTAAAGTCAGTATTCATGATTCAACAATAAGAAAGAGACTGGGCAAAAATGGCATCCATGGGAGGGTTCCAAGGCAAGAACTACTGCTGACCAAAAAGAATACAAGGGCTCGTCTCACATTTGCCAAAATACATCTTGATGATCCCCAAGACTTTTGAGAAAATATTCTGTGGACTGACGAGACAAAAGTTGAACTTTTTGGAAGGTGTGCATCCCGTTACATCAGGCGTAAAACTAACATATCATTTCATAAGAAGAACGTCATACTAAAAGTCAAACATGGTGGTGGTAGTGTGATGGTTTGGGGCTGCTTTGCTGCTTCAGGACCTGGATGACTTGTCGTAATTGATGGAACCATGAATTCTGCTCTCTACCGGAAAATCCTGAAGGGGAATGTCCAACCATCAGTTGGTGACCTCAAGCTCAAGCGCACTTGGGTTATGCAGCAGGACAATGATCCGAAACACACTAGCAAGTCCACCTCTGAATGGCTTAAAAAAAACAAACTGAAGGTTTTGGAGCGGCCTAAGCAAAGTCCGGACTTAAATCCAATTGTGATGCTGTGGCATGACCTTAAACAGGCCGTTCATGCTCGAAAACCCTCTAATGTGGCTGAATTAAAACATTCTGCAAAGAAGAGTGGGCCACAATTCCTCCACAGCAATGTGAAAGACTCATTGCCAGTTATCGCAAACACTTGATTGCAGGTGTTGTCGCAGAGGGTGACACAACCAGTTATTAGGTTCAGGGGGCAATTACTTTTTTACACCAGGCCAGGTAGGTTTGGATAGCTTTTTCCCCTTAATAAATTAAATCATCATTTAAAAACTGCATTTTGTATTTACTCGGGTTGTCTTTGTCTAATATTAAAATATATTTGCTGATCTGAAACATTTAAGTGTGACAAATATGCAAAAAAATAAGAAATCAAGAAGGGGGCAAATACTATTTCACGGCACTGTATTTTAAATTGTACCATGTTAAAATTAAGTCAGAAGCCAAAGGACAAATGCTATTGCAAAAAATTTGTCGTGTATATTTGCAGTTGCAGTTACATTTTTTGGTATTGCAGTGGTAGGGGCCACAGGGAATAAAAATGGTGGCACGCTGCGGGAAGGTATTTTAAATGCGCGTCGTCCATGAATACAACTCATCCACTTTTTTTATTGTTGAATTTTATGCAAAAGTGTTGTGTGCCAAATTGCTTGAAGTTTTGTACTGTTATTTTAACTTATGTAAAATATGGCAATAACTACTGTGTGCAAAGTATTCAGCCTACATGTACAGGCTGCTTTATTTACAGATATCTGCAGATTTGAGTGTCTGTGGCTGATGGTACTGGTTTCAGGACACATGCTCAAACAGACAAGCCTACTCACAATCTTCTGTTTGGGGTTTTGATTGCAAAATACTGTTATAGAAATAAAATAATTAATGTAGGTGTCATCTGTAGGTCTAATTTGTTTGTATTTGAGTATTCAGCAACAGCAGCCAACCGGGTTGACCACAGAAAACCACTGTCGTTCATGGCTGAGGAACACTTAAAATCAGGGATGTCACACTGGTCTGTAAAAGGGCAGAAGAGCTGCAGATTTTCAATGCAAGCAAGCAGAAGCTCACCAGTTACAACCAATCTCAGTCTGCACAGTTGATTAGTTGTATCAGGAGTGCTTCTGCTCAGTTTGAAAGAAAACCTGCAGCCCCTCGGTTCTTTTACGGACCACTTTGACACCCCTGCTTTAGATTGTGCAGGAACATTTTGTCCAATCAGATATGTGCACAGAGAGATGTGTGCATGGAATGGGGGGTGCGAAAGTCTGTCTGAATCAAAAGATAAATTAAACTGTGGCACAGCACTCCTTCAAAATGTGATTGTGGAATTTTATATTTAATAGGCTTTGGGGTTTTTTGGGAGTGCTCAGAACTTTTCTTGCCACCACTCTGGACAATGTCTCCAATTTCACCCCAAACATCCAAACTTTTCCCCTGCTGTATCATCTGTCATATACACTGTACTGTCTGTACATATGTGAGTTACTACATCATCATCTGTTTCCTCAAAATCTACAGGCACCTCCAGCTGCTCTTACCTGTCACCATCATGCTCTATGGGTCCCCTGTGGGCCCTTATAAATCGGCGAAGCGCAGCTAGCTTTGAGCAGCTTCATCTGAGGGCCAGATAAATTACACAGCTGAGACTTCTTGCTTAGAACTGAAAGTCTTGGCTCAAATAAAAAAATGTATTCATTGCATGAATAAAGAAAAACTACAGACCGTGGTTTATTCTTTCTAATTGTGACTAAATGCTTATCAAAATCTTTTGTTTTTTAGGCAACAAGAAGATCTTGCAGGTTGCTGGAAGTAAGTTTTTCAGCACTTTTTAATTATGCTTTTAGATTTAGATGTGTATATTTTTTACTGAAAAAGCATGTATTTTATTATTTGATGCATCTGTTATCTGGACATTAAAGCTGCAGGTGGTAACTCGAAAAATAACTTTTTTTCCATGTTTGCTGTGATTGTCGCTCTATGCAGGGCATGTGGCAGAATGTGGTGATGCGGATCCGCATAATTCTTGAACATCCGGATCCTCCACATCTTCCTGCATAAAACTGAAATATTTGCCCAATATTAATCTTAACATAGCTACTTATCTTCCTTGCAAAAAGAAAAGTTGAGTTAAGGTGTTAAACCATGCCCGAGACAAAACCAGAGTTAACATAAGAGCTTATCCAAGGAGAAGACAGTTAGCTACGGGACCTGAAACGTTTTAAAACAGAAGCCGAGTTGGATGCATTTCTGCTGGACAGTTTATTACCCCTGCTTGACTTCCATTTGATTTCATATTCCAGAAGTGTAAGCAAACTCCTAAGATGGCTACAGTTACTGTTACCCTCTTATGTTACTGTGATGTTGCAGTTGGGCTAAAGTTACCTTGTCTGCAATGTGAAGGCTACTAGTTAGAATTGTTTTTGTACAGCGTGGCTGAAAATGTATTTTTGTAAGTGCCCAGGTTGTATACTTGGCCTCCTCAGTGGCCGTGCTTACAAGCCTGCGCGGGCATGACCACCTTCTCTGTGGGGAGGGTCTTTAGAGGTTGTGCTCTGTCCAGTTCTCATGCTGGCGGGATGGGGGGTGGGGAGGTGAATTTTCATGAAAAGTTTGTGACAACTTTATCAGGGAATCAAGAAAACCATCCAGAGGCAAATGATGAGTGAGTAGATTTTAACTAACGCAGGCTGACTGGATGTGATGATTTGGAATGTTTTAAAAGCCTTGGATACTTCAATAATCAATCTTTTATCTTTTCATGGAACTTGGGGTCCCTTGCTGCTTCCATAGCAATTAAGAGGATCATTAGCAGCCAGGTGTTGCGGATCAAATGCACTTGATTAATTGATCATCAGCAAGTATCACCACCTCTATAAAAGCAGAGGTTTTGGAACTTTGCTGGTCTGGTGCATTTAAGTGTGTGTTAACACAATGCCAAGAGGGAAAGACGTCAGAAATCATCTTCGAGAAGCAATTGAAGGGTTGATTTCTGGTGGTGCGCAAGTCCTTTTTCGTCTTTTTGGAGAAACAAGATTTTAAGAATTTGACAACTTGTGGGGATCATGTTACAGGTGTTAAGCTGATGTAAACGTAATGAAACATCAGAAAAGATGTCTTAAAACATATTAGGAGACCTTCTAGCCTCTATCTTGATTCTTGGCCCACATATTTCAAACACCAGTCTGAGGACTTGAGTACTTTTAGAAGAAAATGCCTCAAAATCACAAAAAATTTAACTCGATGTAAAATATTAACAGCATTAAATGTTATTATTTCAGAGTATAACAGAGCATCTTTTTGAAAACAAAGCGCGCCACTTTCTAACGAAATGAACGGCAAACATAGTCATACCAGTTTACTGTAGTCATGGATGTCAAAAAGCTTCTTGAGCAAAATGAATGGAAGATAAATACAGTGAAATGGAAGGTAAATACAGCTGAACAAAGGTCACAATAAAAACCAGTCTCCATGAATTATGAACGGGCAGTACCACCATCCAAACAGGTTCAAAGACTTCATTTGTCATTGTTAGGGATGTGGCGTGGTAATTAGAAAGTTCAGCCAAAGAATAAGCTGCCAGAATCTTTTTTGTTTGTTTTTAGCCCATGTTTCTGGCTGCCTGGGTATTTTTTTTAGCTCTTTTGGGATGAGTCTACACACTCATATCCTGACTGTAAAGTCAGCCATTTTGGATAGGTAGGAAAGCTGTAGTGGCTGCTATTGGCCAACCAATTTTCTAAGCAATGCTTTGATTGGCTGACTGGACTTGTGTACTTGTAGAAGTTTTAAACGGGACTTAGTCACCGCTAGAAGTAGCTTCTTGGGGAATTTCCAGTTCACTGCTCATTTTATATTGCACTTGAGTGCTTCTTGGCCAAAATTAGCTTATGGGGCTTATTCCTCATCAATGTAGGAATGGATTTGTAAATTTATCTGATTTTTAATGAACATGGATTTGAGCACATATGGAAATAACCCCTTCAATTTTTGCTGCCCATCAATCTGTGAAGGGTTATATGGCCAGTTCCAAACAATTTGAAGTTCATCCTTCTACAGTGAGGAAGATTATTCACATGTGTAAGACATTAAAGACAGTTGCCAATCTTCCCAGAAGTGGACGTCCCAGAAAATTAACCCCAAGGTCAGACCATGCAATGCTCAGAGAAATTGCACAAAACCCAAGAACTACATCTAGGACTCTACCGGCTTTAGTTAGCATGTTAAATGTTAAAGTTCACAACAGTATACAAAGAAAAAGACTCAGCATGAATGGCTTGTTTGGAAGGGTTGCCAGGGGAAAGCCTCTTCTCTCTAAAAATAACATGGCAGCATGGCTTAGTTTTGCAAAGTTGCATTTTAATAAACCACAAGCCCTCTGAAACAATCTCATTTGGACAAACATCAAGCATGGTGGTGGAGGAGTGATGAGTTGGGCTTGTTTTTCAGCCACAGGACCTGGGCACCATGCAGTCATTGAGTCAACCATGAAGTCCTCTATGTACCAAAGTATTCTTGAGTCAAATGTGAAACCATCTGTGCGACTGCTTGAGTTTGGCCACAACTGGTTCATGCAACAGGACAATGATCCCAAGCACACCAGCAAATCTACGACATATTGGCTGGAAAAGAAAAAAAATCAAGGTGTAGCAATGGCCAAATCAAAATCCAGACCTCAAACCAATTGAAATGCTATGGTGGGACCTTAAGAGAGCCGTGCATAAACAAATGTCCCCGAACACCAATGAACTGAAGCAATGTTGTAAAGAAGAGTGGGCCAAAATTCCTCCACCACGATGTGAGAGACTGATAAAATCATATAGAAAATGATTATTTCTTGTTATTGCTGCTAAAGGTGGTTCTACAAGCCATTGAATCATGCGGTGTAATTAGTTTTTCACTGATGACTTCTGCATTTTGGCTCAATTTTGGTTCAATAAACAATGGTACGGTGGAATCTGTTGTGTGATGTTTTACACCTGAAGTTAGATTTACCTAATTTTAGGACCTGATGAGGACCAGCTGATTTTTTTTTTTTTAAATGTCCTGATATGTAAAACTATAGAACTGAAGTGGATGTACTTTGTTTATCTCATGACTGTACTCTGGTTGTTACACACAGGGATGAGAAGCAGGGCACAGACATGCAAATGATTAAAATGAAAAAGATAGCAATGCGACAGATTATTGCAAGTCAAGATGTTTAAAAAATAGATATCGTAATGACAAGTATGATCAATTGCTTGCCTGTGCAACTACGTGTTCCATCATGGAATGCGCTGAGTCTGATGTTGTACTTGAATGATAAGGGAATGTAGTCCAATAAACATTCAGATGATTTGTGATGCAGTGTGCAAGATTACACATGTAGGTACTTGCATATTATTCAGGATAAAGCCAGGACTCCTTTATACTGGAGAACTTTGTCATTCCTGTAGTCTTCTGGGGGATCCTCCCTAGAGGGATCGCTGTCAGGGGACCATTAAACACAAGGTGTATCATGCCTAAAAGTGCATGAATTTATGCTCAATCAAAAACATGTAGGTCTACTGAGCAAAAAAAGAAACCCAAGTTCATTAATGTACTCGCATTGCTCACCCAGTTTAAGTGCCCTTAAAACAGGGGTGTCCAATCTTATCCAGAAAGGGCCGGTATGGGTGCTGGTTTTTGTTAGAGCCCAACACTAACACACCTGATTCTACCCACCAAGGTCCTGATTGAAACCCCTGATTAGTTAATTAGTGGAATAAGGTGCAGTAGCACAGCTGGCTAAGACAAAAACCTGCACCCACACCGGCCCTTTACGGATAAGATTGGACACCCCTGCCTTAAAATAAAGAAATGTTTGAAGAAATGAGTGTAAATGTGCATATGCTAAAAAAAAAAAAAAATAAAAATTTTATAATTATTACACTTATACATAGTTTCCAGTCAGTCTGTTAACTTGCATTTCTTTCGTTGCTCAGTATGGAAAGAATGTTTTGAAGGTTCCGACATAAAATAGGCCGAAATTAACATTTAGACCGCTCTGTAGTAATTTTTTGCGATGAAAACGAAGATGTAAATGCATTTCCGTGAAAATTTGTGGTTTTCAAACTATTTCGGATTAATTAAACTGATCGGGAACGCCCCCTTCGAAATGTTCGGAACTGGTCTTATGTCAACGTGATGTCACGCAAGGCAGCAGGCTGGTCAGATCTCTCTCGACAACGAAATGTACATACACTACGCTTTATTTACCATAGCCAGCTGACAGACCCTTAAAAAAAAAAAAAAAAAAAAAAAAAAACACCACTGTTGGAATACCATAAAATTTACCACAAAAAAAAAATCGTATTACTGTAGTAATTCTATGTTTTTTTTGGAATGCACAATAGAGATTTTAGTGTCACTATTGAAATATTGTAGGGCTACCATAACTAATAAAATAACACTACAGAAAAAAAAAAAAAAAACACACGACACACACTATTGTAATACTATAGCTGGTGAAATGTACTACTGTGAGTTCAGGAACCACTCGCGAGAACAGAAATTCCAAAAATCGTAAGCCTTTATTGCAAAATAGGTCGGGACCAGAAGACACAGGAATTGCCAAGCCAAAAACAGTATCCAAAAAGCGAAGTCAAAATAACAGGCAGGGGTCAGAACCTGTGAAGCAGATGTGCAACGGTACATAGACAGTAATCCAAAATCGTAGTCAGAATCCAGAAGGGTGGGTCATACACAGGGCATCAAAAACAGGAATCGTGGTCGTACAAAAATAGGTCGAAATCCAAACAGGCAAAAACAAGAATAGCAAGGGCAAGGCAATCTCAAGGTCGTAGAAAAATAGTCGTAGGAGAAGCAATAAACAAAACGCATACAAGGAGCTCTGCACAAGTGAATACTGATCAACGTTCTGACGGGGAACAAACTGCAGTGAAGACTTTAAATAGACAAGAGGGAAGTCACATGCTATGCAGGAACAGGTGAATTGGATAAGAACTAATTACAAAGGGAAGCACACATGGGGAGGTCCTTAACCACAAATAATTGGCAAAAGCCAAGACACGGACAGGATCCACACAGACAACCTATGACAGATAAACAGCTCCAGTCAAGGAGTTCTAAGTGCACAGACAATGAGTGCAGGAAAGCAATTAATCACGTGCGAGGGATCTCGTGGAAACACAGGAAGATGCAGAGAAAGGAAAGCAAGAGGCGGAGACTAGAACAGGGCGATAGCTGAGATTGCATTAGTAGTAATTAGTAGCGGTGCAACTTTACAAATTAATCCAAGTGTTCGTTAGTTAGTTAGTAATATGTACATGGATTAGTTAGGTTAGTAAACTATGATATAAAATATAAATGTTGGTATTATTAGTAATCAAGGAAAGCAAGGCGAAGGAAGTAAACAAGAATTGAAGTAATAATATGAAACACCAGAAACCACTGAAATCACCCGAAGCATGTAAGCACACAGACTGGGAGAACAGACTGAACCAAACTGATCACAAGACAGGGGCGACAAGTGCAATAAATACGGAAATGGCATGAACAGAAAAACCGGAATGTATAATAAGCAAAATGAATAAAGAAAAGACATGGCAGAAAACACAGAATCATGGCATCAAAACACAGAACCATAACAACTACAGAACCCCACAACCACACTTTAGAACACTATACAATTCTTAAGCTGCTTGCACACTGGACGTGAAACGAATTTTTCGCACGACGGATCACATTCAGAGTCAATCGCATTGACTTGAATGTGATCCGTTTGGCGTGTATTCGCGTCCGCGCCCAGATGTGTCAAGCGGCTGTTGTATATTATAAAACGGGTGCTTCCCATCCTTAAATGTGATTGGCTGAGCCGCGTTCCATGCCGGTATAAAATCAGTGTAACCCACTGTATTCTGAGGCGGACCGCAGCACAAAATATCCCTGCGTGCCGGGCCAAGCAACCAACTAGTTTACGTTTGTTTCAAGACTTTTAGCTCGCTATTTCAGTGTTAGCGAAGTTTAGCCTTTTAATCCGCTAACCAGTTGGCTATCTACCTAGCTAGCTATATACTTCGATAGCACTTTAGCTCGCTAGCTACGTTGCTAGCTAGCTCGCTATTTCAGTATTAGCGATAAATTGTTGGTTTTTTATTCTTGTGTGTTTATTTTAGGGGCTATGTGTAGGATAACCTCATCCATTGTAGTGTTGACAAGCTGGCTAGCAAACTAATGCACAATTCAACATATTTTCCTGGACACCAGCAAGTGTGGAGGACAAAAGCCAATCTTGTTCCCTACTCTTGCTGCTGGTTGTAATGATATGGCCGATCGGCACGAGTTGAGAACAAGGAAACTCTAAAACCGAAACCGAAACGAACGTAAAATTATTTAACGGGGCCTTCGGGAGACCGAAGGAGACTTTCCAAATAGCCTGCTTTTGTAGTATATCTACATTAACGAGCCCAAATAGCCTGATGTGATATGATAATGGCGCTAGATGAAAAAGCAATCTTAGCGTCTGTGTTGCTTGCCAACCACCCGCTGAAAATTCCAGCTTTGACCAGCCTGGGCTGGTCAGGCTGGTTTAAGCTGTGTTTTGGACAGTTTTAGTTGGTCGACCAGCCCTTCACCAGCTGACTCCAGCTGACAATTACAGCTTAACCAGCTTTGACTACCTTCATCAAGCTATAGAGACCAGCTTTAACTCCTTCAACCCCACAGCCCTCTACAGAGGGCTGACCAACATATTCCCTTCAACCCCAAATTCCTGTAGGGAAAATTCAAACAATCTGACTAATTGATTGGAACATATCAGGTTACATTTAATGGGATTCCAGAGATAACAGTAAGATACAATGTCCAGATAATGACCAGCCCTCTACAGAGGGCTGTGGGGTTGAAGGGTATAGTGATGCTAGAATATCTGGGGTTGAAAGAGTTAAACATCTAGATCAGCTATGACCAGCTAATAAAACAGCTCAGACAATCTTAAACCAGCTTAGAATTCTAGCTGCTAGAATTCTAAGCTGGTATAAGATTGTCTGAGCTGTCTTACTAGCTGGTCTAGATATTTAAAGCTGGTCTCTATACCTTGAGGAAGGTGGTCAGAGCTGTTTAAGCTGGTATTGTCAGCTGGAGTCAGCTGGTGAAGGGCTGGTCGACCAACTAAAACTGTCCAAAACACAACTTAAACCAGCTTGACCAGCCTCGGCTGGTCAAAGCTGGAATTTTCAGCAGGGCATTCTGTCCACTCGATCTTGCTTGGTGGAAGAACGAATAGTTCTCAATTTTATTGTTGCATTATTACCAATAAATTGATATTTTTCTTCTTGTGTGTTTATTTAATGGGCTATATGTAGGGTAATCGTTTCATAAAAGCAATAAGCCCCTTGAAGCAGTGGGTAACAGTGATTTTATAACAGTGGAGGGGCACTAAGGCACTCCGCGCCATAGAACGCCCCTCCGCCGTTATAAAATCTCTGTAACCCACTGATCGGGGCTTATTCCTTTAGTATACTATAGTAACTTAGTTAATTTTCGTAAGGGGAGGAAACTGCTCAGCCGCGTATTAGCTCAGTCGAAAATAGGCCTATCATGGAATCAGACTCCTCATCTTCTGATATTTCGCCATCTTCTGGAAAAGATTATTTTATTATTTCGCATGTATTCGCGTCTTCGCATTAACTTTGAATGTAATCTGTCGTGCAAAAAATTTGTTTTGCCTCCAGTGTGCAATCAAGCTTTACACACTAACTACCTACCTGTCAGTTTAACTAACCACATTGCCCATTTAGCAAGCTAATGTTAGTGACAGTTGCATGTATTTCCCTCTATCCAATCACCTCAGCCTTGGTTTGGGTGTTTATAATAATATAATAATAATAATTATTATTATTTTTATTTATTTATTTTTATTTTTTTTTTTAACCCTTATTTTAACCAGGGAAGTCCCGTTGAGATTGAAATATCTTTTTCAAGGGAGCCCTGGGGGTTGAGGTGGGGAGGGAGAGGGCAATTTGCACAGCCAATTAGACCAGGGGATGATTAGGTGGCAGGTTGAAAGAGCCAGGTTGGGAATTTAGCCATGACACCGGGGAACCCCCTAATCTTTTCGAAGAGTGTCATAGGATCTTTAATGACCACAGTGAGTCAGGACCTCGGTTTAACGTCTCATCCAAAAGACGGCGTCTCCTTCAGTACAGTGTCCCCGTCACTGCACTGGGGCATTGGGGATTATTCCACCAGAGGGAAGATCGCAACCTACTGGCCCACCAACACCTCTTCAATTACCTCCTAAAAGAAGATTATAATGGCACAAAGACAAGGTTTAAGACATTACAAGACAATTTAAAAATACACATTCACAACGACATAAAAATTTAAAACATTAACACAACCAAGAATTTGACCAGAATTATATACTATTACAAGTAAAAGACTTTACGAGTGATTTGGCGAGGTTGAAGCACCGGGAGTTTTTAATTTTCAAGTCGGGCATGAAAATACGGTTTCTCAGGGAGTCAGCAGCACCATCTGCAGCCTTAAAACTAGAGCCCCTGGCCGCTGTACCGCCCAAAGCCGCCGTCACCGGGGAGAGACCAAAGCTTCGTAACCTCTCTGTTACGGTAGTGCCAGGGACGCGGTGATTGAGCAGGCCAGCCGCCAGGTCTCTAGCCGGACAGTCAACGTTCATCAGCCTTTGATAAAGGGACCCTGTCCAGTCGCTCCTAACATCAGATATAAACTCCAGCCCCGGGGCTCGTATCAGCGTAGAATGCCTATCATACTTGCTGAAACCAAACACTTTCTTCAGCAAGAGCCCCGGCAAGGAATCCTGCAAGCGAGCTTTATGAGCAGAGCGTTTTGCGTTTGCATTGACTTTGAATGTAATCTGTCGTGCGAAAAATTCCTTTCACGTCCGGTGTGAATGCGGCTTAACGCCACCTATTCTGGCAAATGTTCTGGCAAATAATCCTGAAGTTTAATGCCATAGGTGGTTAACTTTGATAAGTTAGCAGGCGAGGGTAACGGCCACATCTGGAGAGTAACTGGATAATCGACATCTGCTGTCGCTTTATTAGCCAGATGAACACGGGAGGCTGTATTGTGATGCCTGATCACCGGCTGTGCTGTAGGAGGTGGGCATCCGTGATCACTGAGGAACTAACGCTGGCTTGTAGGCTTGTAACGTCAGTCACAATGTGCATACAATATTTTTTATGAATCGGGGAGTTATCTTGATGCCTTGTTGTACACTCGTCATTAGATTTATACCTGAGTTTGGATAGTTGTCCTCATGTCCACTATGTATCCAGCCATCTAGCTACGTTAGCCTACGTAACACAGTTTGTCGAGTGTAACAATTAGATAGATAGATAGATAGATATCTTTATTGCAGGCTCATACACCAAACAAACACAACAGAAAACGCGTGTAAACCACTGATCTATATAGAATAGTGGTGTAAACAAGCATGTAAACGGGACCATGCAGAGACCGCGATGGCGGAGGTTCCTTCCTTTGGTCACATTATAGGTCATGTGACTTACATCTCGGGAACTTCCGACTTTTTCAGGGGGCGGGGCGTAAGAGTGCAAAAAATCACGTTTCTTCCTTGCAATTGCTGGATTTTTCAGCCATTTCAGAACTTTTGACTGCATAGAGAGATCTTAATAATTATGTAGAACAAAATAAACCAACACTTTCAGGGGTCGTGCTTCATGTCAGGGAACCTTTAAAATGTAGAATCTGTGAATCGCAGCAAGAGCTGTGACATTCCTTGTGGGATCAATTGTGACACATAGGCTATTGTATGTGTATTTTACTTCGCAAGCAAGACATGGAAATCCACTAAAAATGTCAGAATTTTTGCTTAACTAGGACATTGAAGTTGAAGAGGATGATTCAAATGCAAGTTCAACATCTAGCAACAGTGATGATGGTGATGGAGAGGAAGGAGAGATGGAAAATGAGGAAGAAATTGGCAAAGATAGGGATGCAGCTGAACGCCAACAGCTACCGCTTGCGTACAAGCAAGAACCAGAGCCTCAGGCCCGGGCGAGTGAGCAGGAAGCAAGCTCTGGGGTGCGTTTCCCAAAAGCATAGTTGCTATCTTACTCAGTTGGAATCATTGACTGGATATTGTTCAATTAGCTATGAAAGTTGCTAACATGATTAGCAACTATGCTTTTTGGAAACCTACCCCTGAGCAAGCGCAGAGGTAACCCAAAAATATAAATGCTTAGAATTACTGGCCAGCACCCGGCTGGCTAACAGGAGGCCCTTAAGCAACAAATAATGCTATAGTCCTATAATCCGAAACCGGCAGTCCCTCCCAATTTATTTCCCTGTGGCACAAAGTCAATTGTGCGCTGCTCTGAAAAGGCTACGGGCCGCTGGTGCGACTCGGGCTCCAACCTGGGCTATAGTGCTCAGTACTACTCCGCAAAGCGGCATCTTAACCGGGTGAGCTAACCCGGTAGCCAAACAATAACTTACTTTTTGATGATCATAAATCTAATACGCTAGAAATATAAAACAAAACAAGACCAAGAAATGAACAAATTACAACAGGCAAACAATGGTCGATGCACTCGACTTCCTTACCATGTATCCCTGTTTCCCATGAATTACGCCATCAGAAAAAAACTATTTTCGCTAGGTTTTTTTGGGGATGTGTGCGAGTTCAAAATGCCTCTTTTATTCTCTTCCTGTTTGAGTGAGTTTCCAGAAAGTGTTTAATTCATCATCTCCATGAAATTAGCTTTCTGTAGTGGTATAATTTGCCCACTTTTTGATTTCTCAATACATGTCTACTTTAAGGTCCCAGCATGCAATGCACAGCCCCACCACACTACAATATGCAGGCAGCAGACTAATCCAATAAAAGACATAAAATAATGATAGCCTAACAATTGTGCCCTTAGAGATAATCATCAGCATTTTTAAAAAGTGCATTTTTTTGACAACGTGATAGCCATTCTCAACCTTTCGGTGATGACACACCTGGCCGATCACTGCGCTCCTCCCAGGAACGCCATCTAGCAGTGCCAACTCTACGCACAAGGCACTCTCAGGCTAGACAATTCTCACAGGCAGTTCCATGCTGGTGGAATGACCTGCCAGCCGCAACCAGAGCAGAGGCGTCCCTCTCTAGCTTCAAGAAGCTCTTGTAGACTCACCTCTTCCGGGTCCACCTTCTCTCCTAACCAACTAGCCAACTAACTCACTCTTGTCTTTCTCTCCTTCAACAAATCCCATTGGCACTTATTTTGTTCTGTCCTGCTGTTTTGCTACAATTGCACTTCACCCAGATAATTTTTTTCTTGTGCACTTAATAATGTTTTGCTCATTGTATTTTGCCACTGATGCTTTATTTACTCCTTTTTGTAAGTCGCTTTGGATAAAAGCGTCTGCTAAATGCAATGTAATGTAATGAGTGCATTCTCTCCTTAAATAAGCTGCCACAGTACGTGTCACGATGACTGTGCCCTCTGAGTGGCATTCGTTTGCAGCCTACGAATTCAACGGATCTGAATAAAAGTTCCAACGCTGCCCCAGCAGTATTTTGATCCCTAGATGCTGACTCCGATTGCATAGCACTCATTGGACGTAATGAATCAGTGCCGGCTGAAAACTCATGTTGGCCAAAGTTTTCTCTTGCCTTTTCCCAGTTGCTAAATCCCCTCCTTGTGCTCGTCAGTGCTAAAGATAGTGACCCATTGCTTCCCCCTGTTCCAGGTGCACTCTACCGGGGTGACAAGCTTGGCTGTGGTGGTGCTGGTACTATCTCTAGCTGCGATAGTATTGTTGCTTCCATCATTTGCATTGTTATTTTCATTATTTTCCTCACGTCCACGAATAACTAGTGTTAGTATCATTTACTTTAGTTTTCTTTGAAATGTTGTTTGGGGTGAAAAAGGTCAGATATCTATTTCTGCTTGCCATTGTTCGTTATTTTTGCTTCGCGATACGTTTGTGTTGGCGCCTTCCATTTCTCCAAGAAAGGGTTTCCTCATGAAATAATTAATACTCTAAAATTATTTCAACCCAATTTTTAATGTAGACTTTAGCCATTGACTGTATAAAATGGGTTTAACCCAATTCATGCTTTTATTTTTCTGTTTCAATTTTTCTGTTTAAAGTTACAACTTCATCGAAGATGCTGTAGCCCGCAGCCCCCACTAGGAGGGGCTGCAGAGGGAGGGGGAGTTTCAGCCCCAGTAGCTCCCCCTTCCCGTACTCTACGTAGAATGCATGATGGTAGAGGCGTGTCAAGTTTTGTGTTGCGGCCGTTCAAGAAGGTGGGGGAACTCAGATTTTTGATAAAGTATCTGGCAAACGTGAAACAAATTTCTAATCAAGGATTACAGTCACTTTGTAAATTGTCTTCCAGGCCACGGGGCCCATGAAATTGGTTTGGCTTATTGCAAGTTCCCCGTAAAGATATGGAAGAGAAAATGATTATTGCCTTTTCAACTTTTCTGATTTTATAAGAGGGTTGCCCGACAAATTACGGGGACAATGTCAAAAGAACCAGCGTGAGGAGGAAGGGGGTAGAGATTTTTGGTGCCCCTGGAAGGTTTACCGTTTTAGCCAAAAATGAAATAAAATCCTGTAATATGTGCCGCTCAGTGCTGCCTGGGGAGGGCCGGATACTTGCATTTTTATATGGTCAAACATGCTCTGTGTGGGAAGACTACATATTGTACCAATGTACTAAAACTCAACATGCTAACTGTATAAGCTTTCATACACAACTGCAGTCCCTCCCAAAGTTAAAATCCAGGCGCGAATAAATAAGAATTTGATTAATCGATATTGCTATTGGCAGTGGTGTAGTCTACGTGATACGCAGGTATATGCCGTATACCCACTAGAAAATGTCAATGATTTGCGTATACCCTCCTAGAAATTTGCAAGGATACGTAACAACATCATTTTGTAACGGAGCTTTAAAGCTTTTATTAATTAAATTCTCCCTGGACCCTGTCTGTGTTAGGATTGAAGCACTACTTTTATACCTCTGGGGCTTCCGTCGCCTGTGAGTCTGCGACCTGTTGCTAGGCAACAGCAACAAACTTGCTTGGTGGACATTCTCTGCTCAAATGCGAATGAATATCCTAAAGAGATAAAGTGTGAAATGAAAACAACGGCAGACTACACTCTTTCAGTGTTTTCAGAAAGTTGCCCAACTTGCCCCTGAAACTACTGCCGGTGTTCTGCCAATTTTTGCTACCTATCAAATATGCTTCCTCGCGATTCTGCGCATGCGCAGACCGAAAATCTTGGGCTCTGTTTCTTCGCTCACATCTTAAATATCTTCGAAAATCATGAAAACACATTTTTTTCAACTTGTAAGCATATATATTTGCATGTACAGGCTGGGTTTTCCTGAAAATGCAGAAATTAGATGATAATGGCGCGCGGCATATATCTTTTAGAACAAACTTGTCCTACTCATTGTAATATCTGCTTATGTTATAACAAGCTAGCAAATAACAAAGTTACTACTGTAGATTCATATTGC
Source organism: Gymnothorax javanicus (assembly GCA_029692085.1). NCBI lineage: Eukaryota > Metazoa > Chordata > Actinopteri > Anguilliformes > Muraenidae > Gymnothorax > Gymnothorax javanicus. Next base: position 91,772,296 of record CM056198.1, read on the forward strand.
AATATTAAGGCGAAAACAAATAACGTTACTTTACGATCTCTTTGCATTACGGTAGCACTTTTTGACAAGGCAGCACAAATTGTCAGAACACCGGTTCGAATGACACTGCAGCAGTAGAAGATGACAGAGAGGTTGGACAAACTAACGTTGCAGAAAAACAGGCTGAGGCTGTCCTACACAATACAAAGAAGGAGCCCGATGCTAACGTTACTGTTATGTTACCTGGTAAGTGAAATTAGAATATACGTTATCATTAACTGTAATAGCAGGGGATTGTTAGTATATTTAAATGTATTGAGAACTAGCTAACTTGACTAACATTTGTGTGGTGGTTCAATGAATGGGAGAGAAGGGGAGCGATAACTTATTGGGGGGTGGGGCGGGCGTGTGTGCAGTGGTGCAGTGACAGTCTTAAACAGTACGCAATATTTATATTTAAAAAATATATATAATATTTTATATTAAAAATGTGTCTTGTGTTTCCATTTTTATTGGTGGCTTAGTGTTAATTACAAAAAGTTAGTTAAAAAAAAGAGAAATCTGTCACAAAATGTTGTTTAATGTATGGAATTTAAGCGGGGTCCAGCCTATGTTTCCAAAGTCCTATGGTCTCTCAAGGCAATTTTTTCAAACTCGTTCACTCATTATCTTGTCATAAAAAAATTAATATTTCCATACCTCAGTTTATAGAGGTAGGCTTATTTACATTATATAAATATATATATATATAATCATTTTATATAAATCATCATTTAAAAACTGCATTTTGTATTTACTCAGGTTATCTTTGTCAAATATAAAAATTTTTCTGATGATCTGAAACATTTATATGTGGCAAATATGCAAAAAAATAAGAAATCAGGAAGGGAGCAAATACTTTTTCACTGCACAGTGTGTGTGTGTGTGTGTATTTATATATGTATATGCTCTGAGGCGGGTGAAGAATTCTATTTTCTATTTTCTATATGAAAACAAAACAGCCGCGACTTCGTGGTGTATTTCAAGAGAAGAGACGGAGTCAGATTCGGTGTTAGAAAACCCAGTTTAAAAGAAACAAAGTTTATTCGTCGTCTCGACCAGCGCAGTGTCCAGTATAATTATGATCTGACTGCCTTCATTGGGATACAACAGGGTTTAAGTACCATTGTGAACAAAAGATATTGACCCAGGAGTTTTGCTATGGTGCAGAAACAATAGTGCCTGATTAACTCATTGGGTTAAACACAGATGACATTGTCTCAGTAAATACAGTACATAACTCATCAATGTGCTCCTGCTTGACTACATCAACCCAGCAGTGGAATGAAACTGCCTTGATTAAGTAGTTTGATGAGACAGAATAATTGGTTGTAAAAATTCTAGATTACTGCCAACAGAACGCCATATATCACTATATGTGCTGTGAACACTAAAATCTAACAGTTTCCCCCTCACATCTATGATCAAACCATAATTACAGAGAGGTATAAACATGCAGGTTCGGAATACTGGGTGACATGTATATTGTAAGCTGTGGGAATACAAACACTGCCTGGAAAACTCTAAACTCTGTTTTTTTTTTGGCACAGAAACACTTAAATAATGAGAAAATAAATAAGAAAAACAAAGAGAAAAGAAACATAACAAAGAATGGAAGAGAAGATGTGAATGAAAGGGGCTGTTTGGATGGAATAATAGTCTTATTTGGTCACGAGCCGTTTTACAGGAAGCTTATTCTCAAAAGTTCACTATGTTTTGGCTATCCGGTGTGAGAGGTTCAGTGGTTGAAATGAGAGCAAGTCTCTTCGGGGTGTTTGGATCCTTAAAGATTCGGTGGGTGAGGAAAATTACAGCGCGCGCTAAAATGTAAATACCAAGGACTGGGGCCAAGAATGACATAAGCATCTGCACCAGATAAACGAGTGAAGTTCCCCCCCAGGACTTTAACCAGGCATTTAAATTCCAACTTGCGGGCTCCTTCAGAGTGGCTACTTGCTTATAGATATCATTCACATAGGCAGTCACGTTACTTCTAACGTTTGGTATGTATGTGCAACATTGGGCTTGGATAATCCCCCAAACGCCACCTCTATCGGCTAACATGATGTCCAGAGCCATGCGATTCTGTAACACCATTTGTCGAACAGAATACAGTTCTCTATTGATAGAGGGAAAGGCCCCCGCGGTGTCATTGGCAATCCTCTCCATTACGTGGGCAACCTGTCTAATTTCATTAAGGGCGACCGTCATGCTATAATTCGGGATCAATGCGGAAAAGAACCTTTGGGTAGGGGAGGTGACAACTTCCTGTCTATGTAATAGGTCTCGCTTTTCCTTGTGGGTTCTGGGATGCGACAGGGTCGCGCGCATGGCTGGGACGACATAAGCCAGGTAGCAAGAGCCAGACCATTTCGGGGGCAACTGCGGGTACGCATGCTTGCCACAGACCCACATAGTTCCATTCATTGCGGCGCGTACATGTGTCGGCAGAACTAAAGTTTCATTACTATTATACCACATGATTGACACGCTTACTTGTCCTATGGTGGCGTAAAAATCACACATGCTCTGCCCTAAAGCAGTGCGGCCGATCTCAGGGTTACTTACCCAGCATAGCAATCCCTTAGGTGCGTAACTCATTTTCACTTGATCTAATTGGTTCTCAATTATCGATCTCTCGTGAAAGGTAATGTTACTGTTATAAAAGCGGCTCATGCGGTTATTGTAGGCGGCTACATAATCAATAAGGGTAAACGGGATAGCGAAGTAAGGATAGGTGTCGGAAGAGATGGGTAGTAGACCACAGACCCAGCACGAGCTGTAGCCCTTAGCCTGAGCGAAGGCAGCAGCTGTAGCTAAAAATGTGTTATCACTGGGTACATCATTATGGCCATCAAATGATGCCTGTATTCTGAGGCACATTCCTAATTGTAATGTCCACTGTTTCACGACAGCATCATTTCATACTACTGTTTCACGACAGCGTTGCAGAATGTACCATGTTGCTTTACGGCACTTTTGTAAGTAACGGTTAACGGCTTGCTGCCATTTGCTCAGTCTGATATGGTGAAGTAAACAGAACAGTCGCAAGATAACCTATCTCCAGTGTATGTTATTCCCGCACATAACATTTGGCGACGAGGATGGAGCTCTTGCTTCCTCCTCCTCCTCCTTTTCTGGCGCAGCCTGGCGAGCCTCCCGTGCCGTGGACTCGCTGGCACGAATCTTTCAAAACATATTTACTAGCTCTCGGGCTAACAGATCTGAGCGCCGCAAGGAAAATGGCTATGCTAACCCACTGCTTGGGCACGGAGGGGCAATGCATTTTTAAGACGCTGGGAACAGCTACTACCTACCCCAATGCGGTGGACCTTTTAGCTTAGCACTTCGCCACCCCCCAGAGTGTTATTCTTCGCCGAATATTGTTCCAACAGCGAGCGGGTGAGTCTTTGCACCAGTATGTAGCGGACCTGCGGGGCTTAGCCAGCTTCTGTAAATTCGGTTTCTTACAAGACGAGTTCATTCGCGACCAACTCGCGGAACACACAAATAATTCTAAGACTTGGGAAAGATTGTTGACTGCCGCAGACGACCTCAGTCTTGCAAAAGCTATCGAAATAGCGTTCCAAGTGGAATCCGCTGCAGGGTTCGTTTCACAATTACTTAGCTCTGGCCCGCAACCGGCGCCTGTTGCTACGCATGAAGTAGGCCCGTCCCCGCGGCCTAGCAGCCCCGGCGTTTCCCAAGACGGCTTCCCCGGCTCAGATGTGCATCTCACAGAGCAGCTGCACGGATCGCCCCATCGACGTTGCGGAAACTGCGGCTCCATGTCACACGCTACAAGGGCGCAGAACTGTCCTGCTAAGGACAAACCTGCCAACACTGTGGGAAAGCTAACCATTTTGCTAGGGTCTGCCGCTCTGTCCCTGCCACCCCTCCATCACTGCACAGGCCCTCTACAGCTGCGTCAGCACCCGTCACCATTCACTCAGTAAGCTCCACTGCTCCGACCTTCAGGACCGGCTCGGTGGAGCTGGACAATGTCTGTATTCCACTGCTCCTGGACACGGGGGCCGCGGTGTCGCTTTTAAACCTCCCCACAGTCAAACAGTTTTTCTCTCACCTGCCCCTCAATCCGCCCTCTGCTGCACTGTGTGGGTACGGAAATTCTAAAATTCAGCTAGTGGGCTCCATTTGCCTCACAGTCCGCTACAGCGCTCAAACAGTGCCTGACTTGAATTTTCAAGTGGCCCACCACAGCACCAATCTTTTGGGGCTGGACCTTTTCACGGGCTTGGGGTTCACTCTCCGAGATATGAGTGGGTCCGCCATTTTAAGAGTCGCTTCCCCATGGCAGCAGACGTGGCCTGGCCTTTTCGAGGGGCTAGGCTGTCTCACTGCTTTTAACCATCAGCCCCTCCTTGACCCCTCAGTGCGCCTGGTCATCCAGCCACTGCACCGCATTCCGTTGGCCCTCTGGGAGGACGTCACCTCTGAGCTGCAGCGCCTGTTGGAGGCGGGCATAATAGAACCCATCAGTGTGGCTCCATGGATCTCCAACCTGGTCATAGCCAGAGAAAAGTCGGGGGGGGCTGCGCGTTTGTGTGGATCTCAGGACAGTGAACAAAGCTGTTATCCCGGATAAATACCCCCTACCCACAGCGGAGGAACTCACCGCCCAGTTTCACGGCTCCACGATCTTCACGAAACTTGACCTTCGCCAGGGGTTCTTACAGGTCCCTCTCCACCCTGATAGTTGGGACCTCACAGCATTCGCCACACACACACAAGAGTTTTCCACTACACTAGGGTCCCTTTTGGTCTGAGCTTCGCCCCTAGTTGCTTCCAAAAAATCATGTCGGCCATCTTTGCGGGTATTCCAGGGGTTGCACTTTATTTGGACGACATCGTCGTGCATGGCCCCTCAGCCGCTAGCCACGACGACCGTCTCCACATGGTGTGCAGCGCGCTCGCCAACCATCACCTCACGCTGAATGCAGAGAAGTGCATCTTCTCTGCGTCGCCAATTGAGTTTGTGGGTTTCCGTTTGACCGCTGAGGGTCTCACCCCTCTTCAGTCAAATGTTGAGGCTATACAGCGCGTTCCCGAGCCTACCACTGCGGCTCAGTTGGCGTCATTCTTAGGGATGAGGGCTTATTACCTTCGCTTTTTGCCACAATATTCCGCTACCACAGCCCCTTTGCGCCAGCTGCTAAAAAAGGACGTGCCTTGGGCCTGGACGCCAGCCTGCTCAGAGGCCGTCCAGCTACTGAAATCGCAGCTCACATCACCACCGGTGCTAGCTCACTTCAACCTCACCAGCCCAACTTACGTCACCTGTGACGCGTCCGGTACAGCACTGGGAGCTGTACTGTCGCAGCAGCACAACAGCGGAGAGCAGCCCATTGCATTCGCCTTCTGAGCCCTCAGCCCGGCAGAGCAAAAATACTCTATGGGCGAGCGTGAGGCCCTTGCCTGCATCTGGGCCTGTGAGAGATGGCACATTTATTATATGGCAGGGCGTTTACCTTGTGCACAGATCACCAGGCTCTTGTCGCCCTGCTTGCAACCTCGGGCACGGGACACAGGCCACTCCGCATTCACCGTTGGACTGAGCGGCTCCAGCACTACAACTACACCTTGCAGTTCACCCCCGGGCGCGACAACGTGGTAGCAGACCTGCTCTCCCGCGCCAGTCCATGTTCCCCCGCAGACTCTGGCCCTGATAACTGCGAACCAGAGCTTATATAACTGCTGCACTCTCCCCTGCAAGCTACAGTCTCTCTGGAGGAGCTACGGCTCGCCTTGGAGCAGGACCTGGCGCTCAGCCAGCTCCGCACCTTTATCCGCAGTGGCTGCCCTTCGCAGGTCCCCGAGGACTTAGCCCCTTTTCATTGCATCAAAGATGAACTCACATGCTGGAATGACGTTTGTGTGGCCCGCGGACCCTGTACAGTCATTCCCAGTTGCCTCCGAGCCCGTATCCTGGCATTGGCACATGACGGCCACTTAGGCATCATGAGGGTCAAACAACAGTGACCTAGTGTGGTGGCCGGGCGTAGACAGGGATATCGAGACCGTAGTCAGGGACTGTACGACCTGCCTCGTCAGAGGGAAAACCGGGGTACCTGCTCCGCCCCCACTGCAGCCGCTGGACTGGCCAGCTTAGCCATGGGAACACCTGCAGTTGGACATTTGTGGGGAGCTCCACGGTGTTCCACACCATCAGCGCTTCCTTATGGTCGTTTATGACCATAAATACACTCTAAATGGCCAGAGGTGGCGCCCACCGGGTCCGTCACAACCCACTCTGTCGTGGACTTCTTGGAGTCCCTGTTCGCCCCTTGGGGCCTGCCCACAGCCATTACCACGGATAATGGACCCCAGTTTCGTTCGGACGAATTCTCAACCTTTCTTGAATCCAGGGGCATCCGTCACATTTGTATGGCCGTGTACCACCCACAGGCTAATGGAGGGGTGGAAAGGTTAAATCAGACCCTAAAAAACGGCATCCAAGCACATCTGGCCGAGGGCTGCTTGTTCCCAGCGGCACTCCTTAGCACTCTTCTGCACTACGGGGCCTGACAACACTCTATGACCTCACAAACCCTGGTATTCCTGATGACAGGCCGAGAGTTCCAGCTTCCCCTGCACAGGCTGCGACCACCGGGGGCACCAACAACCCCAACGCAGGCGCACGAGCGCGTCTCAGAGCGTCAACACCGCATGAAGCTCCGTTTTGACTGCAAACGGAGGGCAAAGCCACCAGAGATCTCCAAAGGAGATTGGGTCCAGATCCGTCGGCCCCATCGCGACCACAACCTCCCCTTGTACTGGTCCTCACCCATGCAGATCGCAGACCAGCTGGGCCCAGCCACGTTTCGTCTTTCTGATGGGTCACGGTGGCACGCCAGCCGCCTGCGCAAAGTGACACCACCGTCCACCATTACCAGCACCGATTCAGGGGTCGATTTCCCATTTTCCGCAGAGGAGTGGGACCTGCCTAATGCGCCACCAGCCCCCCAGGGGGAGCAACCACAGGCACCACCTGCACGGCCCGTTCGAGCTCGGTCCTGGCCAGGCTACCTCGAAGACTATGTCACTGACTTTTAACCTCAATTCCACTGCATAATTGTTGTGTCTGATTTGATTAATGTTTGAGCGACTGTAACTGTCCTTGACTCAATGAAAAATAATGATCTGGTTTAATAGTTTGCTGAAGGTTTTTAGTTTGCATTCCTTACGCAGGAGGGTCAGTTAAGTTGACAAATTGGTTGTAACCCATAGCTAGAGATTGTCCTGAAAGTGAAATCACCACAAATTAAGCACTAAACCAAACTGACTTGGGTGGTATTCCTTGATCTGGTCTAAAATTGTGGTTTCCTTAAAAAAAAAAAAAAAAAAAAAATTTTGAAAGTGCTGAGTGTGTGGGGAATCGGTGCCTGCCTTGTGATGGAGTTTGTGACATTTGGAGTCATTTTACATGTGGGCGGTTTTTGGCCTTGTGTACACTTTTCTGCCACAGTATTCCGTTTTATGTGAATGTTAAGTGATCACATTGTTCTCAGCAATCCTCTCTTGCGAGGGGGGGCGAGGGGGGGGGGGGATGTTATGTCCGCTGTTTCACGAGAGCATCATTTCATACTACTGTTTCACAACAGCGTTGCAGAATGTACCATGTTGCTTTACAGCACTTTTGTAAGTAACGGTTAACGGCTTGCTCCCATTTGCTCAGTCTGATATGGTGAAGTAAACAGAGCAGTCGCAAGCTAACCTGTCTCCAGTGTACGTTATTCCCGCACATAACACTAATAAAAACATAAACATGACCATATTGGTATAAATAGAGAAGGTAAATGATAAAATAAGAACAATTTCACAAAAAGAAGAGATAAAAGGAAACAAGTGAGTGATTAAAATAAACAAGGTGGAATGAATATATAGTCTCTGGTTCCTTGGGGGCAAGAGTCTGATGGCGTCCACGGATGTGTAATGGGTTATATCTGGTTTCGAAAGTCTTTCTTCGCGAACTGTGACGCCATGGCTCTAGGTGGGTGCTTGTTTCCGGATTGGTCCTTTTTCGACTGTAGCCTGTCAAGGAGAGAGAGGTGCGGCAGTATCATTTGGAATTCAGCATTTGAAGATTTCTCTAATGCAGAAATATAAGTGAGTTCAACGACATAAGTGAGTTCAACGCATGGAAATAAAAAGGAAAGAGGAGATCCCAGCCAAAGTGAACAGAAGGAGGGAACCGTCGGGCTAACCTCGCAATGGGCCGTCGAACCCAACGATTCCCTTAAACAAAAAAAAGAAAAAACATACATTTTAAATGAACCAAAAACCGAAAACTGGACTACCGGCAATCTCTAAAAATAACAAACAACCATGCGTTGATTGACAATAAGCAGTCATGACACTGTACAATTAGGCTAATGCAGGGGCGAATGCAGAGGGGCAAGCAAAACCAAAGTAATTTAGAGATTGCACACCAAGTGATCGCTGGGCATATATAATGAGCCAAATGCATGGAGGCCTAATTATTGTCTGTATACCATTGTGTGGTTGTCATTAGGGGGCTCAGTTATTTTACAAAAACCCGCGTCGACCCATCTATGTTTGCCTTGTAGCTTAACTGCAGCATCAGTGGTTAACAGGACCTGAAAAGGGCCATCCCATTTTGCCTCCAGAGCTGCGCGTTGCGGTTTGTAAACCATAACCCATTGCCCTGGGATAATAGAATGGCCCCCCTCTGGTGGGTCTCCCCAGGCGTCGAACACTTGCTGAGCTGCGGACTTGACTGCTTCGGTCAGTTGTTTGCAGTATGTGATAAGGGCATCCGATGTCAGATGCACATCCGCATTTCTCAAATCAATTGTTCCTGGTAACGACATGGGTCTGCCTGTTATTACTTCAAAGGGGCTTAGCCCCGTCTCTTTGTTATGCGTAGCTCGTAGGCTACACAAGAAAGTAGGTAATGCATCCGAATATGGAATGACCTGCTGGTGCATTTTTTCTAAACGCTCTTTTAGGGTTCTATTTGTTCGTTCAACCAGTCCGGATGATTGCAGATGATGTGGACAGTGGAGTGACCATTTAACTCCCATCATTCGACTAACATCTGCGCAAACAGCCCCAGTGAAATGTGTACCTTGATTGGAGTCGATTTGTTCCGGTAATCCCCATCTCGGGATTATGTCTCTCACCAATACTTTGGCTGTGTGTGAAGCCGTCCCCCTCTTTGTTGGGTAAGCTTCCACCCAATGAGAAAACTTATCGACAACATCATTATAGCGTTTACACTTAGGCAAAGAAATGGAATCAACTTACAGGTGGCGAAATGCCCTGGGGGGTGCTGGTGTTTGTTTAACCGGAACTTTCACACGCTTGTCACTATTGTTTTGCTGACAAGGAGCGCAACTTTGCATTATTCCCTTTGCTTCATGTGAAAACTTTGGATTCCACCATATTTGTGTGAATCGATATTTCATTTTCTCTAGACCAACGTGGCCAAGTGAATGTATTTGAGTTGTGAGATATGGAAGGAGGCTGTTAGGCGCCACCGTCCTCTCCACACCCCATCATCGTGGATTTTTGCCCCGTTTTCAATCCAGCTCCACTTTTCTTCCTTATCGGCGCACTTTTGCATTTCCTTTATGTCGGTTAAGCTCTCACCTATTTTGCATGTTGCCAGCCTGGTATTATCAAGGGTCACGTTGTCGTCATTGTCGAGCTCCGCTGCGTTTTGGATAGCTGCTATTTTGGCAGCTTCATCTGCCAATGTGTTTCTTTTAGACTCAACTGTGTTAAAACGGGTGTGGGCTTTGACCTTGAGAATCGACACCTCGATAGGTAATTGGATAGCGGCCATTAATTCCTCCACCAGTTTGCCATTTTTGACAGGAGTCCCCTTTGCTGTCATGTACCCGCGCTGTTTCCACAATAAACCAAAATCGTGAGCAATTCCGAAACAATATAGAGAATCTGTATGAATATTCGCAGTTTTATTCTGAGCGAATTTGCATGCCTCAATCAAGGCTTTTAGTTCAGCCTGCTGCGCTGATGTGCCGGGGGGTAAGGAGCCGCATTGCAACACTTCATGTTCTGATGTCACTGCCCAGCCTGCATGTCTAACTCCGTCAATACAAGAGGAAGATCCATCAGTGAAAAGGATCAAGTCAGGGTTAGCCAGGGGGGTTTCGTTCAAATGCTCGTCTTGTTCTAGCATTGCCACTAAATCTTCGCAGCAGTGATCGCTATCGCACGCATTGTTATCAGTGGGCATCATCATTGTTGAAGGATTAGAGAGAGAAGCCTTTTGAATGATCAGGTTAGGTGCTTCGAGCACTGCCTGCCAATTACCCCACCTACTTGCCGAAACCTGTGTTGCTTGTTTCATTTTTAACAGGGTGTGAACAGAGTGCGGGCATTTTACAATCATTTGTTGGTCTAATACAAGACTAGAAACGAGTTGTATTGCCTGGAAGACAGCTTGTATGGCTCGCAGGCATGGGCCGAAACCCAAGGACACATTGTCTATTTTGCCAGAATAATAACCCACGAGTCTATGCTGATTGCCGTGCTGCTGTGTTAAGACGGAGGTCATGTACCCATTTTTTTCATTAACAATCAACGTGAACGGCCTGTTTGTATCGAGGATGCCTAATGCAGGGGCTTTGCACAATGCTGTTTTCAAAGACTCGAATGCTTGTCTCTGTTCATCATTAAGTTGGATGTGTTCTTTTGACTTCCGATGGCCTTTTAGCATCTCATTCAGTGGCTGTGCAATTTTGGTGAAAGATTCCACCCAAGCCCTGTTATAATTACAAAGGCCCAGAAATGCGCGAAGGTCCTTTACTGTACCAGGTTCGGAGTGTTTCTAATGGTTACTGTGCGGTCCGGCGTGATTTCCCTTTTTCCCTGAGAAATTTTTTTGTCCCAAATAAATTACTTCCCGTTACGCTAGCTGTGCTTTTTCCAAACTCGCCTTGTGGCCCTTTTCATGCAAAAACTGGAGTAGGGCCGACACATCTCTATCATGCTCTTCTTCGGATCTAGAACTGATGAGAACATCATCTACATATTGAGTAACATCGGATGTTCCCTGGGGGACACGCATCCAGCGATATTGTTGCTCATCAAAGGTGAAGGCTAGCTAATCCTGATATTCCGGAGCTAAAGGAACTATCCAATATGCATTCACCGTATCAATTACAGTAAAAATGGAATGTTCAGGTTTTAATGAGTTGAATATAGTGGAAGGATCTGCTACCAAAGATGTCAATTTGTTAATTGTTTTGTTCGCCTCTCTGTAGTCGACGGTCAGACACCAGCTGCCATTCGCTTTCTTCACGGGCCATAAAGGACTATATGAACAACTCTAGGTTTTTACCAACAAATTGCGTTCTTCGAGCTCTCTGATGATGGGCCGTATACCATCTATATCTTCCCTGCTGAGTGGGTATTGTGGCGTACTGGGAGGGGGTGCCCCGGTGAGGAATACCGGTTCAACTTCAAGAAGTCCACAGTCGTTTTTACCCTTTGCCCAAATTGGGTGTGTGGAAACATCATCTTTTTGCAGGTGTCTCAAATTCCACATGACTTTACCTTCTGAAAATTCGAGACTCGAGTTCAATTTTAGCAAAAGGTCCATGCCAAGTAAAGCCTGACACGTATCCCCAACCCACAGATTAGTGATTATTTCGGCAGGTCCTACTGAGATAGCAATGGGCTGCGTCTGTCGCAACGAAATGGCCTGTCCCCCTACACCGTAGCATCGCTGTACACGGTCTGTTAACGGTAAGCTGTTGCTGTTTGCAAATGTGGCAGGTAAAACGGTTAATTCAGCACCAGTATCTATAAGGAAATCAACCTCTATTTACTGATTCACTATCGCTCACACGTATAGCCTGTCCTTTGACTGCCTCACTGCCGCTGCTATGTGCCTCAGTGAGGGGTCCTCTCGTTTAAAGGGACCGCAGAAAGGAATACTCTTTTTTTTTTTAAGATTTTTTTGGGGAATTTTTCCTTTATTTGACAGTTGTACAGTGCAGAGAGACAGGAAGGTTGGGGAGAAGAATGGGGGAAGACATGCAGCAAATGACCTGAGCTGGAATCGAAACCAGGTCGCTGCGGGGAGGAGAAAGCCTTTGTGGTACGCGCGCTTAGACCGATGAGCCACCGGGGCACCCCCAGGATTGCATTACGACACGTGTGGTTATGTTTAGCATTTGTTCGTTTGCGGCTTTTTAAGTTGCAGATTTTATACTCGGTGTCCAATTCAACCCTTCTAGCTGCTGATAACAATTGATCGAAGGTGATTGTTTCATCCTGCCAATCGGGCTTGCTAAGTTTTGTGGCAGAACGGATTTCTGGTAAAAGCGCCTGCATAAAAGTGGACTTGAGGGGGTCGTTTGTACTAGAGGGAGGGTATCCCGTCTCAACTCCTTAATCCCTGAATGCCTCAAAGTTTCGGAAAAACGCTCAGCAAACACATCAACTGCCTCACCAGTTTTCTGAATACATGCAGCGACTTTTCCCCAATTGGTGGACGCGTTAGTTGCCTTCCGAATGAAGTCTTCAATGGACTCCCACCCCTTACCAAGGTTTTGTCCATCACCTCCCAGTGCGGTTTTAACTGCTGAATTGAGCTTATTGACCTCCGTGGGGGTCATAACGGTGGCTAGCAACTGCACACCGTCACATGGGTGTAAACAATAAATCGTCTTTAGACGATTGATTTGGGTCCAAGTGTCCATGCCTGCAACCCGTGGATGTTTTAAGTCATGCGACCATTTATCAATATCTTGAGGTTTGGTTGGTTTATGACTATCCTGTATTTCGCCTTCGACTCGTCTTTGCGTCAACGCTCTGAGTTGGGTTACCGCCGCCATATCATAGTCAGATGTCTCGCTGTCACTACTACTAGTCCACTCGTCATTACGAGCCAGGGAGACAGGCTCCCTCTCCTCATAAAGTGGTGGAGCAGAAAGAGGAACTGACATTGCGGTCACCCCACTAACAGGCGCTAGTAACTGCCCGTTTTGCAAGAATTTGATCTTATCCTTTAAAGCAGCTATTTCCGCGTTTTTTTTTAGCCACCTTTGACGCTTTTCAGTTCTATCGCCAGATTCTTTACTTTTTCCCTCTCAATGTCAAGGAGGCAGTCGGCTTCAGCCTTGGCATGGATTGCGTTTCGTTTTCGCATATTACTTACAATGAGCAGAGCAATGGGAAGCTTACGTGTATCGGGCATGCGTTGGAATTTGCCAAAAACTTTCTTAATGTCTTCCAAACTCCAAACCTTATTCTCACTGACTTCAAAAGCATATTTTTTTCGAAGGTACCTGTCTACGTTTTCCAACTTCAAATGGGACTGAAAGAAACCTTTAGTTTCTCTAATAATGACATCATTAACAACTTCAGGTACAGCTCTACCACCCTTTTCGGGTAGGGACCTGGGTTTTGTCACGTCTCCCAAACATGATTTCACTTGTGAAATTAGTCAATCAACCAATACTGAGCCGTAACTTATAAAATTATCTTCATCGATCTCGGGGGAACCTCCAACTGAAGAGTTCTTGTGTTTTCTTTATGAAAACAAAACAGCCGTTACTTCGTGGTGCGTTTCGAGAGAAGAGACGGAGTCAGCTTCGGTGTTAGAAAACAGTTAAAAAGAAACTGAGTTTATTCGTCGTCTCGACCAGCGCAGTGTCCAGTATAATTATGATCTGACTGCCTTCATTGGGATACAACAGGGTTTAAGTACCATTGAGAACAAAAGATATTGACCCAGGAGTTTCGCTATGGTGCAGAAACAATAGTGCCTGATTAACTCATTGGGTTAAACACAGATGACATTGTCTCAGTAAATACAGTATATAATTCATCAGTGTGTTCCTGCTTGACTACATCAACCTAGCAATGGAATGAAACTGCCTTGATTAAGTAGTTTGATGAGACAGAATAATTGGTTGTAAAAATTCTAGATTACTGCCAACAGAACGCCATATATCACTATATGTGCTGTGAACACTAAAATCTAACACGGGTGAGTGCGAGTTTCACAGTATACCCACTACAAAAAAATAGACTACACTGGTTATTGGTATTGCCTTACGACACTTAATTGACAGAAGTATTTAATGTACAGCAACGTCACTGGAAACGCTGAACCAACCATTAGCGGCCAATTCAAAAGGAGCTTGGCATCTGCAGGTGTTGGCGCAACATGCCAGTTCAAATGACCCCTCTTTTCCACCAAGAGCGTCATGGCCACGTTACTGCCACAACATGGTTACCGGAGCTGATCGTGGCCGATCCAGACAATGCTTGTGATTCCACCAGCCGCACTGCGGCACGTCTCGACAGTGTCCCAGTAGCAGCTCTCCGCTCTGCTCTGCGGAGAATATGCAATGAGTCCATTTTTGATGGTGGCAGACCGCAGTTGCATAGATCTGTACATAGCAGGGGTACGTTTCCCATATTTTGACCATGTACAGTCATTGTTTCCAACTACGTTAGCATTTGTGCTTATGGGAAATGCACCCCAGATTGTGCCGGGCAGGAAGTAACTCTCAAGAGGGATGTGCTTTAAAGTAAAAGAAACTAGCCACAAATCTCTGATATAAAATTTGTTTCTAGCTTATTTTTCAACTATTTGTCTGTGATTTTGTTTTAAACCAAAAACAGGCACAAATGTTTGATCCATGGCGTTCACATGGCTGTATGTGGGCTACAACATAACAAAGTGGGAAATTACATTAAATACAATTAAATTAGACAAAAATATAAGCATTTAACTTCGTAGCCTGCCCACCCATGGTAGAGGCACAAATATCCAGGAAAAATGACGAAATGAGCGAAATCTGAGCGGGTCAATTGTATCAGCTGGCAGGACACCTCTCTTCCGTTACACTCTCAGTGGGACATGAAGTCGCATGTAGGACGGAGCAAAATAGCATTGCACACGTTACGTTGAAGATACGCGCCTGGTAGAATCTAGGGCTGCGTCCGAATAGTCTTTTTTGCTTAGGAAAGATCCTACTCCTAAAAATTGATCTGGAAATAATTACGTGGCAGCCATGATAAGTGGATTCGAATTCTTCAAATGTTAAGGAAAGGTGTCTCAGTGCTTCCTAATTTACCACCTTTAGCATAGGGTACACAGAACCATCCTTTTCGTAAAGAAAAGAGATAAAGCTATTTCACAATTCTGCGCAGCAGCAATATTTAAAGCGGCGACCACTCATCCGACCAATCACGTAAAGAAACGTATATGATGGGCAGGGGACTCATGGTCACGTTGCCTAGTGTAAGTGTATTCGGATTCTCTAATTAGCGCGGTTGTCTTCCTAAGCCGTTAGGAATTCCGCTTTACACCTTTCCTTTACCACGACGTTTTACTCAGAGGTTAAAGAAAAGTGGATAGGAATTAGACGATAGGACGTAATTTTTTAACTATTCTGACGCAGCCAAAAAATAACGTCCTATCCACTAAAACCTAACCACTTCTCTTTAACCTTCGTGGAAAACGTCATGATGAATGGTCGCCGCTTTAAATATTGCTGCTGCGCAGAATTGTGGAATAGCGTGATCTCCTTTCTTTTCGAAAAGGGTGGTTCTGTGTACCCTATGCTAAAGGAGGTAAATTAGGAAGCACTGAGACACCTTTCCTTAACATTTAAAGAATTCGATCAATCCCCTTGTCATGGTTGCCACGTAATTATTTCCGGATCATTTTTTAGGAGTTAGGAACTTTCCTAGGCAAAAAAGACTATTCGAACGCAGCCTAGGGGTGAGTGTAAAAAGAAGCAGCGGCTGACAGGCATGTGCTTCGGAAGAAAGCCGCGAACTGTCTTCGCTCCCCTGCGATAGCAACATGGGTTGCATACTAGCTTGCATACATAGCTTCCTAATTGGGCATTCCAGATTCAGGTGCGATTGGAGATGCCAAATTTTTTTTAAAAATATGTTATTGTTGACGAGGCAGAGCATGCGTCCCTGTAATATCATGTTCTCGAATTTTTTCTTTGCTACAAGCAGAAGTGTAAAACTGTCCTTGACAAAGTTCTGGGGCCTTATTTATAAAAATTTGTGTGGATTTCATACCTAAATAATACGTGCGCACCAAAAAAAAAAAAGACTTTTTGTGGAAAATAACCTAATTTATAAACCTATGGGTAAAATAAACTGCATGGAATTTTCATGTATTTAATCAGGATGGACTTGGAATTCATTGACATTGTGCATAATCTTAATTATTTCCCTTTTCTAATGTCAAGTTTGTTTTTATATATCAAAAATCTGCAAATAAAGTGACTTAGGTATCTTTTTTGTGCCTACGCACCATTTATAAATGAGGCCCCTGGTTTGTAAAAGTCTGCCTTATTTTACTTCATTGAAACTAAAATGTCCCTAAAACCTATAATAAAGCAGTAGCTCATATAATTTTCAGCATATATCTGAAGTTCTATGTACACTGCACGATTCCAACAGTACATTATTCGAATCCCAAATTCGGATGGTGGAACTGGTGGGCGGCTATATTGCATCACAATTGTCTGGATTTGGGCTTGCTAAGTGCTCAAAATATTGCTATGTATATTTGATGTCCCAGTCAAGCAGTTGAAAAAATTCTGACATTTTTAGTGGATTTCCATGTCTTGTTTGCGGCCTATGATCCCACGAGTGACGTCACAGCTCTGGGCCCAATTCGCAGTGCTGTTCAAGGACAATATTGGGGGTTGCTAAAAGCCCGTTTTACATCCATGGTTACTCCATTCCATCATCATTCCGGGTGGAAAATGTTGATAGCGAGAGTATTGCATGCCCTTTCGGATGATACCAAATTTGACAAATTTTTTATGAAGTTTCAAATCAATACATGTCTACTTTAAGGTTTTTAATGGCAGTATTTCACTCAATGCAGCAGAGGTTGAAGAGTTACTGGCTTCCAGTGATACCATATTACACTCTGGACTTACATACTGTTGCTACGTGGTTTTCAAACTATACATTTCTCCTGCTATGGTAATGTGGTCACATTTCTTTGATATGTTGTGTCTTTGCCTTTCAGCGGAAGCCTGAACCACACCCTGAGCCCAAGCCTAAGAAGGCTGCCCTAAAGGTAATGTGACCAAACCCTTCTAGGCTTATATAAGAAATACGGGCCTGGCATAATCTGCATCAGCCAGCACAGCCTGGCCTGCTCTTCATCTGTCCAGTCAGCAAAACACGGGCTCGAAAACTTGGGCATAGTCTTTATCCATTCCCTAGCATGTTCAGACATAAAACTGTCTTCATGCTGTGAGGAATTTAAGGTAGCAAAAATGTGCTCGAGATATTTTAGGTCAGTGAAGTGCTACAACAAGTACATAAGACTGTTGTCTTACTTTTGCATGCAGAAATCTCCGAGATGTTCTTCAGATCTACTTGTACTTAGAGACCAAAATGGTTCAGCTGAAAAGCAGAGACAGTGCCAAGTCTTCAGTATCACAAGCGATAGTAGTATGTAGTTGTATTATGTAATCGTTGTAGTAGTAGTATGTGCTATTATAGGAACAAGATAATATCAAATACAATATGAGTACATTTTACTGACATTGTACTGCTGATTAAACAATCGCAACCATGTTTCCAAAAAAGTTGGAATGCTGTGTAAAATGCAAATGAAAACAGAATGACTTGATTTGCAAATCACTTTAACCATATATTTCATTTAAAATGGTATAAAGATAACATATTAGATTTTGAAACTGCAAAATTGTATTGCTTCTTGAAAAATAAATGTTCATGTTGAATTAGATTCCAGCAACACATTTCAAAAAAGTTAGGACAGAGCAACAAAACACTGGAAAAGTTGTATGATGCTTAAAAAAAAAAAAAAAAACATCTGGTGAAACATCTCCCTTCTAATTAGGTTAATTAGCAACAGGTGAGTAATATGATTGAGTATGTAGAGTCTTTCAGATGTAAAGATGGTGAAGGCTTCACCACACTGTGAAAGACTGCATGGGCAAATAGTTAAAAAAATTTAAGAGTAACATTTCTCAATGTAAAATTTCAAAGAATTTGGAGATTTCATCCTCTGCGGTTCATAGCATCATTAAGAGATTTAGAGAATCCGGAAAAATCTCTTTCCGCAAGGGACCAAGCCAAGAAGCAATACTGAATGGCCATGGTCTTCAGGCTTTAGACAACAGTTGTTTATGACCAGACAGGATTCTATCATGGAAATCACTGCATGGGTTTAGGAACACTTCTGTAAACCATTGTCAGTGAACACAGTTTGTTGCTGCATCCACAAATGCAAGTTATAACTCTGTCAAGCAAAGATAAAACCAAGAGTAAACAAGATCCAGAAAAGCTGCCACCTTCTGTTGGCCTTAGCTCATTTACAATGGACTGAGGCAAAGAGGAAAACTTTCCTGTGGTCTGCCCAATAAAATGCTGGGTTAAAGAGGAGGGGAACCTTTCCACTTGCTATCAGTGCACAGTTTAAAAGCCAGCATCCATGATAGAATGGGGGAGCATTAGTGCACATGGCATGGGTAACTTGCGCACCTCCAAATACACCATTAATAATATATACAGGTTTTGAAGCTACATATACTGCCATCCAAACATCTTTCTCCGGGAAACATCTTTCCCCAAACATCTTTCTCATCTTTCTTTTCTTTCACCAAGCCAACGTCAGACACCTCATTCTGCTCATATTACAACAACATGGCTCCATAGTGAAAGTGTCTGGTTGCTAATCTGGCCTGCCTGCTGTCCAGACCCGTCACCCACTGAAAATATTTGGCAAATTATGAAACTAAAAATATGACACCGGTGGCTGCAAGTTGTTGAGCAGCTATAATCCTACATCAAAGAAGACGAGGAAATCATTTTGCTTCAAAACTACAGCAGTAGGTCTCCTCACTTCCCAAACACTTACAGAGTGTCATTAAAAGAGGAGGTGATGCAACACAGTGAAAAACATGTCCTTGTTGCAACTTTTTAGAGACCTGTTGCTGGTATCAAATTCAAAATGAGCCTATATGTTTCAGAAAACCATGAAATTTCTCTGTTCCAACATCTGATATGTTGTTTCATTCTGTTTTTATTTACATTTTACACCGCATCCCAACTTTTTTGGAAATATGGTTATAATACTGGAAAATAAAAGCAATGGAATTCTTCAGCACTGACTGAAAGGCATTTGACAAGATGTACACTTCAGAGGGTTAAGCACATGTGGATTAGGATAAAGAGCATTATTATTCAGGGCAGAAAATGACATGCCCGAAATGAAATGATTATATCTCTGCAACAAATTGGTCGATTTGAATAATCTTGGTATCATAATCAAGGTAACACCTTGGGGATTTTTGTCATGGTGCGAAAATCAGTGTATATGTCACTGAGTCAGAGTATTCATATTTTCAGGGACCAAACTGTAAAACTCATTTAATTTCACTTATATGTCACTACAGGCATACATTCCATCCAAATACAAATACTTTTTAATTTTTTGAATTTTAAAATTTTTTGAAATTATTATTTCTGCCAGTCCTGTAGCCTATACAATTTCCCATTCAAAGATAATACATACAAAGAAAATGAAGTTTGACTCCACTGGAGCAGATTTATTTTTTTAAAAAAAGCAAATAAATAAAATTATAAATGAGGTAAAAAAAAAAAACGGAAAAAAAAGTAAAAATAACAAAAGCCCCAGCAATTATTTATACAAGTAAAATGCTATTAATGCCGAAGATCGTATATGACTACACTGGGGATTGACCACTAGTTGCTGGGGATGCAGCGCTGCAACCTAACCACAAGGCTACATCAGCTGACTGTTTCTTGGTAGTCAAATTGCCAATCTAAAGAGTGAGTCAAGAAAACACGTCTCTCACCCCGGTTGTACTGTTACGCTCGCAGTATTCACGCGGAGTGGCACAAAGATTCTGTCAGAAAATGACTTTGAAAACGACCGTTAAATATTTAGTGGATAATTATACCACAAACAGAGCTGCCGGATAGCTCACTTGGTTAAAGCATCGCACTGCGAAGCAGAAGTGACTATCACGGCGCAGGTTGGAGCCCCAGTCGTACCAACTGGCAGTGGTCGGCAGCTTTTTCAGAAGTAGTGCGCAATTGGCCAATGCGCTACAGGGATGCAAATTAGGAAGGGTCTGCCGGGAAGGGTAATATAAGTTGCCTTGTTCGCTGCTTTGGGGCCTCCTGTTGGCCAGACGGGCGCTCGTCAGGAAGATTCTAAGCGTGTTCATGTTCGGGTATCCTCCGCCCTCGTTCTGAACTTGCAAAGATTCGACCAATGAGTGTATAAGAAGCAGAGGCTGACAGGCTTATGCTGCGGAAGAGAGCTGCGAGCTGTCTTCACTCTCATGAATTGGCAATAGAGGGTCGCAAATGCGAAAGCCTTGTACATAGTTCCCCAATTGGACATTCCAGATTCGGGTGGGATTGGAGATGCCAAATTTATAAAAAAGAAAAGAAAATACCACAAACAAACCAGTTAAGAGTTTATATTGTGGCACTATTTAAGTACATGTGAATGGCCCACAGACGCAGTTTGACGCACTGGGAACGCAAGGCTCTAGCTCAGGCTAGGTTTATGCGATTAAGGTGGTTTAGAGCTCGTTGGAAACATCAGAACCATTAGAATCAAATGGCTACTGTCAAAGTCTAACTGACAGCATCCAGGGGCGCCGGATTCACTTAAGAAATGGGGGGGCCAAAAAGTGCCGTGTTGTGTGTTCAGCTCATTCACAGTGCCTCTATTCCGTGCAGCTCATCCGTGCCCCTATTTTGCAACGCTTACGGTATAAAAAATAAAAAGACGTTTGGCTCATTCCCGTTAACCCAGACACACATGCCCCAACTCCATCACCTCTTCTTTAAAACTAATGCTTTGGACTTTTCGTTTCAATGTACATCATGAATTAACGCAGAGTGAGGTTCGTGGCTGGGTAGGCAGGATCAGCCAGAGCTTAAATCGCATAGTACATGCATGCAAAAATATATATTAAGTAGAACTCATTATTAAAACCACTGCAAAATCAATCAAGCTTTTGACACCAGCGGATTATAGCGCACACAATATTACTTGCAAATTTTAATCGCACACAGTTACGCATGTGTTTTTTCCACACGGATTAACGCGTTTACGATGCTGCGATTTTATAAATTACAATCTGATAGAATGAAGACATAGCACGCTCCTCAAGGTGTTATAGACCTACGTAAAACACACTAAAGGTTACTACACTATTTCATTCTATAATGTAAAGTTTCCTATTTCTTTCTAAACATTATCATCTTAAAATTATTATCTTAATAATGGTCATCATCAAGAACAATAAGGCATAATGAGCAAATGAATGAAACATTAACATAACTTTATTGGGATGATCTGAAATTTTGTGAACAGCAAGGAGCAGTGGGAACAATAATTAGCGAGCGAGTGGACATCGTAAAAACAGCTGATCTGCGCTCACGCTCATGGCCATTACCCAGAAACACTTGCTGTCTCAATGACGATATCAACAGCAAAATAAAATTATCATTGTTTGTTTTATTAAGCATTTTCCAAAAAGAAATCTAAATTGTTTAATGTTAAAACGTCTTGTGTTCATTTAAAATGATGAGTAATGTACCGTGATGACATCGACTTGCCAGCACCATGACTGAGAAATGAATGCAGTGGCAGTGGTATATATATCCAGTAGCACTATAATATGTAGTTGTTTCAATTGAAGGTCTTGGTTAGTATGTAAATATTAGTTTTGAAACATTCCTATGCTGACAACGGTCAAGGCCCGACACTGTTGCGAGTGTGCCTATCATGGCCCCCCCCCCACCACTGGGTCCTAGTGCCGTTGCACTCGCTGCGCCCCCTATTGTTATGCCACTGAGCTGAGAAGCGCTGTGCCTAAATGATGCCCATTGAAGACAGCGTGACAATAGACTATGCATGCGCAAACCTCCTAAACTGTTTATGCTTATAAAGAAAGTGGGAGGAGGGTAAAAGTGGGGGGACCAATGGCTCCCTGGCCCCCCCCCTTTCCGGCGCCAGTGACAGCATCACAAGCCGATCACAGAGAGGAAAATAAATTGCAAGCAAGCTGAATGTTAAGGAGCTGAGATCTTTGAAGCAATGCCCCCGAAAAAAACATGCTTGGAGACGGGAAGATCTAGTTTGGTTATAACACGGACACATTGGGCTAACAATAGCAAGCGCAGATTTACCCTCAAACAGTTTTTTATAACAAAATATCAAAGGTCAGAAAAATTTTTTGCTCATCTCTGTAGACTGTAAAGTGTATGCCTGCTGTTCATTGAGTGTGGTGTCAGTTTAAAATGACAAGCCTTATATCGTTGGATTGTGTGGACTTTCCTCTTTCATTTGAGGTATCATTTGAATGCATAGCACAAATTCAGTAGAAATGCTAGTGACTCAGCGCTGATATGATTTTATCCTATGTTTTGCTCCATGCTTATTTACTTGCTTGGTGCTTGAATTGTGTTCGGTTGAGGCAAAAATGGTCAACATGAGCTTTTTGCCGAATTTCTTTGCGAAAAATGGATAAGCAGCATGACCATGTTGCGATTAGGAAACATGCTGTATTTATTATGTACCAGTACCGGGGGTGTTCAGGTTTAAGAGGTTAATGTTCACAGAGCAACATTATTTAAGCAAAGGTTATAGGTAAACAGGTGCGTCATCCCCGCCCTGTTATTGAGGAGGTGCCTGCAGTGTTCTCAGAGTTACTTCTCAGTCAGTTGCTTGGTTTTGCTGTGCGTTTTCAAGACTGGTGGAGTTTCAGACAAATACTCTATGAGGAAGTCCTTTGTAGAACACACATGCCATGTTTGAGATATCTATTGAGATAAAGCCTAACATCTACATAACTATGAGATATCAATCTAAAAATACGTAGCCATAGACATGGCTTGTATTCAACTCACAGCCTTCATCTCAGCATTATTAAGCTCTTCCGATGAAAACAAAGAATTACTGTTGCACTGTAAATCTTATCTACAAAGAAAGAAATGTCAGGAATTTTACAATGTGATTTGGCCAAAATGACACCAGCTCCTGATACTTTGTACTGGTTACATGAAAGATGCTGTGAAATGAATTAGCAGAGCATGTAAAATTCTTTGAGCAGAAAACATGGTTTCATAAATTACCCTTGTTTCAGGTGTAGATTTACATTCTGGGAATTGTTGCTTTATACGCAATGGTTTGCCTGTGAGAAAGCTCTCTCAGTTGGGACTTGCAGAGAGCAGAAACACTTGTTGGATCATAGTCTGGAGGTACACAGGTATCATATTGTCGACAATTAGTGTTACCAGAGCTGGCTTAACAACACGTGGGACCAAACTGAACAGATGGAGCAGTATTTGCACTCCACAGCTGCTCGGATTAAGTTGTAATGTCATCATTTGCTGCAGAGAAATCGCTCTATTTCCTTTTCTGTCTCAGAACCTCAGTCCACTGCCACGGGTATTTATCATTTCTGCTTATTTAACTTGGAGTATTTTTTTATTCTAATTAGCACAATTCTGCCGCCAGGAGATAGGGGAAATAATCTGTGGAATCAGCTGGGTGAGGTCATTGGTGGAAAAAATACTTGGTGCGACCTCTGCTTTTCGACCTGGACTTTCGATCTTTGCACCTTTGATGGTGATTAAATTTTGAACCCTCATTTTGCAGAAGGCTGCTGATTGCAAGGCAGCAAAGTCCAAGAAAGGAGAGACGGGGAAACAGGAGGGCAAGCCAGAAGATGGCCCAGTGAAGAACGGTGAAACCAAGACAGAGGAGGTAGTGCGAGACACGCTAATGTTACTTCTGACACTAACAGCCTGGGCATCCTCTCCTGACTGCTGACTGTAGACCTCAGAAACCGCACAGCTTGTTATCTTCCAATGGCCCCGCACTCATGTAACGCCCTGTCTCTCTCACTCTCCCCCCTCCCCCCATCAGATCTGTGTTTCTCGCTCATCTGTTAGTGTGTCAGCCTCGAGGAGTGCCCAGCCCAGCTTGCTGTCAGTCAAAGGGCACACAGTGACAGTGAGAGTAAAGGGTAGGCTACTTCACCCCCCCCCCCCCCAACCTCGACTCCCCCAGAGTGCTGTGCTTAGACCTGAGATGCTTTCCAGCGTCTTTATTGTGTGTGCTTGCAACTTTAAATGCAGAAAAGAGAAGCTAAGGTGAGGCAATGTCCCTTGAAGCTTAGTGTTTTGAGGGTGGCAAGGGTATGTGTGTGCTTTGAGGTGGATCTTTGTTTTGTGTGTGTGCTGTGACTTGAGAGGTATTCACATGTGAAAAGCTGTAGTGCTTGAACTAATAAAAGTACTTACACTGCACACTTTACATTATTTTTGGGTGAACACTATTTTCCATGGCCACAAAGGATGGGTGATTGCTCTGAACTGAAGTGATATTGCCTGAAAAGTTCCACTGTTTGGGTTTCTTTAACCACTGGTTACCTTGTGGAGAGTGATAAAGAAATGACATGAATGCCTGTGCATCTGCGAATGATGGAGACTGAGTTCAGAAGAGCTGAACAGCCCTTAAAAAGCAGTTCTGTAATTTCATTTGATGTGGCTAATTTATATCCTGGCTCAGTTACATTAAGTCCACAGTGATACAGTGTAGGAAAAATGAAGAATGTAGGAAAAATGTAGGAAAACGTGGGGAAGTCTTTATTCTGAGGCTTCAGTGAAGATCAGAACAGCTCCCACCCAGTCGTTCAGTGTGTGGATGCCTTTTTTTTTTTTTGCCCACTTCAGATTCATGCCACTTTGACACCCTTCACCTGCAGAGGGAACTAAAGCAAATAATCTCTGATTTTTCTCAGTCCGGGGTGCTACAGAAGAGTCAGCCCTAACAGCTGATCGTCTGCTAGCTTTTGCTGGTAGTATTGGAGTCCTTCTGCCTTGAGAGTCAGAGGAGCTTTGGTGGACCAATTCAGACCTTGCTTGTGGCCAGAATATCTAGAAATGCCTGAGGATTCCAGCGAATGATCTGCTGTTCTTCTCTCCCTCCCTTTGACAGGAAACTGAGGCACCCCCCGCCCACAGCCGAGGCAAAGGAATGAGTGGGACATCTCACTAATCTTCAGTTAGATTTAATGAACCTTTTGGACAATGGGGAAGAAGGATTTTTTTTAAATTGAGTATTTTGTATTTGCTAATTTTTAGATCAGTGGTAGTGGAATTTTATCAGTTGTACACTATTCATTTTTCAGTAGCCTCTGTTAATCAGTCTTCTTCATTCCTTCAAAACCAGGAAAAGGTATGAGCAGTCTGCGTTAAAAATGGCCAATAGCAGGGAGGATAATCAGTTTGGGTTTGGTGAAAATAGCAGGGTCCCCAGAAATGCGATTCACCGTCCATGTCCTACACATGCCCTTTCCTATCTACTAAAATGGGTTTCCAAACTGAGGACTGTGACCCCACATGGGATTTGAAGATGATGAAGCATGAAAAAGTTAATATTCTTTGTTAATGTTGGCTAACATCACCCATGGAAAGAGAATGAGACATGGCTTTTGGGCATAGTTAGGAACAAGGTGTGCATAGGTGGGGTGCTGGGATCATGTAAATTTGCGACCATATATTTGGAATCTCAACAGAAATAAGTTTTGGAATCCCTGCGATAACCTTTTGTCTTGGTCTTAAAATTTCAACCATTTAAATGTGACAGGATTTTGAAAGAAAAACCCTTGCATTGATTTTGTTTTATCTTTTGTGCAGAGCTTGTTTGAACTTGTATATTTTGAATGCATTTTTTAAAAATTCTTATCACTATGACTTTTAATCTTTGGCAATTTTATATAGCAGTAATGCGTGGTTCTTTGTACTACAGTTTCTGTGGTTGGAAATTGGTGCAAATAGTTGTGATCATTCACCGCCTGTTTGGGACTTACCTCTTGGAGCTATTTTAAGGAAATTAAATAAATTAAATGAAATTTTCTTTTGTGCAGTGTGAATTCATGGTGAGTTTGTTTCAGTTTTGAGAATTTTTTGCACGTGTCGAGGTATTAGTACTGCTTGT
This sequence comes from Gymnothorax javanicus, assembly GCA_029692085.1. Taxonomy (NCBI): domain Eukaryota; kingdom Metazoa; phylum Chordata; class Actinopteri; order Anguilliformes; family Muraenidae; genus Gymnothorax; species Gymnothorax javanicus. The sequence goes on from CM056198.1 coordinate 91,798,346, forward strand.
AACAGCAGTGACGTTTCGCTCGTTTGACGCGGGAACCATGTCAGAACAGTGGATAAACACGATGGCCTATTTGAAAATGTATATATTGGAGAAATTTGGGAATGAAATATTTTATTACCTAATATGGTTGTACATCTGTTTTCGAGTGAATACCCATTTAATCCTTATTACACTGTATTTTCCAAATTCAAAAAGACTTGTTTGTTTGAGGTTTTTTATGGTACCAAGCAAGGTGCCTCTGTAATTTTCAGAGATATTTGCCATATTCATACACTTGTTTTTCTATTTTGTTTCCAAATAGACCGACTTTTCATTTGATTTTTGACTACAAGTTTATAATTGTTGTTAATGTTATGAACATTTACAACCCCTATTTCGAAATGGTTGGGACGAAGTGTAAATTGTGAATAAAATCAAAATGCAATGACTTGGGAAGGAATTACAAAAGCTAGAAACACTCGCACTCACTAGTGCGTTAATTAAGATTAATACTACATGACGAAATATATACAATCACCCTCAAATAAGTGCTGGTTAGTACGGGTTAGTAATGATCCTATCAGAGAACGCGTTCACTTAGAGTTTCGTGAGACCCAGAATTAAGCACAGGTGGAAGCAATGAATGAAATACCACAGCGGATTCCGAAAGAGGAAACGTGATTGGACAACGAGACGCAGGCATGCTCCAAGGCTGTCACACGACATCACAGGAGTTTGGGCAAGAGTGAATCAAACTGCAGACGGTGAGAATGAAAGCTGAAAAATAAACTAAGAGAGTGAGGCATGGGAGAAAAAGCAGAAGCACAAATATAAAAGTAATAAGCACAATGACAAAACGGCACACAAGAGGCAGAATCATAACACATAGATAACATTTTAAATGTTGAAACTGAGACATTTTACATTTTTATCCACAAAATGATCTTATTTCAAATTTTCTGGCTGCAACAGGTCTCAAAAAAGTTGGGACACAGCAAAAAAGGGCTGAAAAAGCAATTAATGTATAAGAGAATCAGCTGAAAGAACATTTAGCAAGTTATTAAGTTAACTGGCATCAGGTGTGTAACATTTGGCTATAAAAGGGATGTCTTAGAGAGGCTGAGTCTCTCAGAAGTAAAGATGGCCAGAGGCTCTCCAACCTGTGAAGGCTTGTGTAAAAAAATTGTGGAATATTTTAGAAACAATGTTCCTCAACGTCAAATTGCAAAGGCTTTGAAGGTCTCATCATCGACAGTGCATAACATCATCAAAAGATTCAGAGAAACTGGAAAAATCTCTGTGCATAAGGGACAAGGCCGAAGACCTGTACTGGATGCCCGTGATCTTCGGGCCCTCAGATGCCACTGCATCTCTCACCGGCATGATTCTGTCATTGAAATTAATAAATGGGCCCAGGAATACTTCAAGAAACCACTGTCTGTAAACACAGCCTGCCGTGCCATCCACAGATGCCACCTAAAACTCTATCATGCAAAAAGGAAGCCATTGTTGAGCATGATCAAGAGGCGCTGCCGTGTTCTGTGGGCCAAGGCTCATTTAAAATGGACTGTAGCAAAGTGACAAAGTGTCCTGTGGTCAGACAAGTCCAAATTTGACATTCTTTTTGGAAATCATGGGCATCGTGTCCTCCGGGCTAAAGACAAGAAAGACCACCCCTCCTGTTATCAGTGTTCAGTTCAAAACCCAGCATCTCTGATGGTATGGGGATGCATTAGTGCATATGGTGTGGGACACTTGCATGTTTTAAAAAGCACCATGAATGCTGAAAGGTATATAAAGGCTTTAGAGCAACATATGCTCCCCTCCAGATGACATCTATTCCAGGGAAGGCCTTGTGTATTTCAGCAGGACAATGCAAAACCACATACTGCAGCTATTACAACAGCATGGCTTCGTAGTAGAAGAGTCCATGTGCTGAACTGGCCTGCTTGCAGTCTTGATCTTTCACTGATTGAGAACATTTGGCGCATAATTCAACGAAAAGTTCCTCAAAGGAGACCCAAAACTCTCCAGCAGCTGGAAGCCAGTATTAAACAAAAGTGGGATCAAATTCCAATGGCTAAACTCAAGAAACTTGTCTCCTCAATGCCCAGACGCCTCCACTCTGTGTTAAAAAGAAGAAGGGGATGCTACACCATGGTAAACAGAACTCTGTCCCAACTTTTTTGAGACCTGTAGCAGCCATCAAATTTGAAACGAGCTCATTTTGTGGATAAAATTGTAAAATTTCTCATTTTCAACATTTGTGATGTTATCTCTGTTCTATTGTGAATAAAATACTGGCTGGTGTGATTTGAAAGTCATTGCGTTTTGATTTTATTCACAATTTACAATTTGCCCCAATTTCGGAATTGGGGTTGTATTATGATGTTGAACAATATTGAACAATTGATTAAACAGAACTTAATACTTAAGTTACTTAATTACATGATAGCATGTTGTATTATTAGCAAACATTACAATCATTATATGGTAACTTATTAGCTTGCAAGATAGCTAGTAAATTTAGATCTAGCTATCTAATGCAAACTACTCAATTAACTGCTGTACAAATCAGACTTGGAAATGCCTAGCTCGATATTTATGTAGCCCATCCCACAAATATATTACAGTTTTAACGCTATTAAATTTTGAATAAGAACCCATATTTGGCATTTTCAGACCCATCTCATTTAAAAAAAAAAGCAAAACTCAAATTTTTTGTTATTTTTTGTCATTTAATGCATTCTTGTAAATGTAAATTCTCCAATTCAGTGTCAACTTGAACTTCAAACAAAAACTGGCTGCTAGCAAGGTAATCTCATCCAGTTGCCAAATTTCTTGTATAGGCGAAATGGTAGTGCTGGAAACAATAAACCGATGGCATGTAAAAAAAAAACAAAAAAAACTTCAATGCCAGAGGACAGGAGTCGGTCTCGGTGGCCAGGTAATTACCTTGCTTGATGGCAAGCACCATAGCTAGCTAAGGTAACGCTGTGCGTTTTTCTTCAGGTGACAGTTTTACCTTCGCCCCATCCTCCTCTCTGCTTTCGTTTTTTTCTCCCATTTTTAGCTTACCAGCCCTAAGGGCGGATAAGCTATTGTCGTGGTGTGGCGTCCGGCGTCCATCGTCTGTCGTCCGGAACATTTTTTATCTTTTTTTTGGCCTGATGAATTTTCGTTTAAATTTGCAATAACATACAACTAGACCATATGTTTTCTTGGATTTTTGATTGAATCAGTTTTGTCCATTTTATGGGCCCTTGAAATTCTGGCCCCAATGTTAAAAATAGGACTGAGAAATTTTAAAAAATTATTTCTCAAAAACTGCGAGATAAATTTTTTTCTAAATCAGGCAATCAACTTACCTTGGTACCGTTAATGAACAGTGAGAGCGCCATTTTGATTGAATCGACGGAAGTGGGTCTATTGGAGGTGCTGTACTTTATGAATGTGCAAGATGGCCTGTGGACGCCAAATGGTTGCAGATAGAGATAAAGTTTGTATTATCGACATATAGGAAGTCATATATGACCTATATTTTGGTAATATTAAATTTGACCTCAGATGACTTTGAAAGGTCAAACTCGAGGTCAGGGAATATATTAACGATGTTAAAAGATATGACTTGAAATTTCAAAAAATTATTTCTCAAAAACTGTCTGATAACTTTTTTTCTAAATCTGGCAATCAACTAACCCTTGATACACCTTATGTACAGTGCGAGTGCCATTTTGATTGAATCGACAGAAGTGGGTCTAGTGGGGGCGCTGTACTTTAACATTGGGTCTTATTGCCTATGGAAGCTAAATGGTTGCAGATAGAGATTAATTTTGTTTTACAGACATATAGGAAGTTTTATATGACCTATATTTTGGCTGACCTCAGTTGACCTCAGATGACCTAGAAAGGTCAGACTTGAGGTCAAGCAAAATGTTACAATTTTCAAAGGCTTCTAGGCTTGAAAACATTGAAGATTGAGAACATATGTGCATTGAACACTTATATGAAGTCATGTATGAACTTTCATTTGGTGGCCTTGAACTTGACCTTCAGCAACCTTCAAAGGTCAAACTTCACACAGTGAAATTTCAATGACTTCTATCACCAAAACTATTACAGTTAGAGCTTAGGTTTGTATTGTGGGCATATAGGAAGTCATGTATGAAGTTTCATTGGGTGGCCTTGAACTTGACCTTCAATGGCCAAACTATACAGTGAAATTTCAATGACTTATATCAGCAAAATCGTTACAGATTGAGTGTAGGTTTGTATTGGAGACTTATAGGAAGTCATGTATGTACTTTCATTTGGTGACCTTCATATTGACCTTCGAAGGTCAAACTTGACCAAGAGAAAATTCAATGACTTCTGTCACTGAAAAGGTCACAGATGGAGCCTAGGTTTGTGTTACTGACATAGGAAGTCACATATGAACTTTCATTTGGTGACATCCAGCTTGACTGTTGGTGACATTTGAAGGTCAAACTTGACATAATACAATTACAATGACTTGTATTGCCAAAATGGTCACAGATGGAGTCTAGGTTTGTATTAGAGACATATAGGAAGTCATGTATGAACTTTCATTTGGTGACCTTTGTATTGACTTTCAAAGGTCAAATGTGACCTAGAGAAAATTCAATTACTTGTATCACTAAAATGGTCACAGATGGAGCTTAGGTTTGTGTTACTGACTTCAAGGAAGTCGCATATGAACTTTCATTTGGTGACATTCAACTGGACTGTCAGTGACCTTTGAGGGTCAAACTCAACAGTGAAATTACAATGACTTGTATCACCAAAATGGTCGTAGATTGAGCCAAGGTTTGGACAGAGACATTTAGAAAGTCATATATGAAGTCCATTTGCTGACCACAACTTGACATTCTGTGACCTTTAAAGTTCACAATTGACATGTTGAATACATATTGACATATTTCAATGACTTGTATCACCAACACTGCAGAAGGTCTTATAAATGTAAATGAACTTTTATTTAGTGACCTTGACATTGATTTTCATTAATTCAAATGTCAAACTTCACATTAAATTTTCATAACTTGTATCATCGCTGTAAGACTGCTTGCCGGTAAGCTACAGGACCCTTGGTCCTATTTTTGTGTTTGTTCTTTGATACTTGCATTTTCTGAGAGGGTGTGAGAAAGGCTCACTTGCTAATCATTTGATTGATCATTATATTTCCCATACTTCTCCACAAAAAGCAAGTGGAAGGATATTTTCCATCATGTAAATAGAAAATATGCAGCCTAACAACCATCAGTTTCGATAGAAAATTTCATTATCTAGTCTGTAATGTAGGTCTAATGGAGGCCCCAACATATTTACATGACTATTAAACACTGACAAATTGAAATCATAACAACAATGCTGAGCACGACTGTAATTTGTTTGGCTTTGCTGTCATTTTTACAGCTGAAAACCTTATTAACAAGTGAATCATGCAGAGCAGTTTACTTTCTTTTAATAACCTCATCAATGGCTGCCAAGATTGGTAGATTTTTTTTAAATTTTAGACAGCCGGAGTGATCATATTGCCACAGCCATGGGTTAAACCTGTCAATGGATCCCCATCACAGGCAGGCCTGGGTGCAACTGTGCCCCAAGTGTTTCCGTCACTAGTCATCAATTTCTTGAATATCCGTTAATATTTGAAATTTGTTCACTTTCCACAATCTTTACTGACTGCTGCAAATCACCTCTGTGCACTTCTGAAACCCACTATGTTCTAGTTCAGTGGACTGTGAAACCAATTAAAAAGATCTATTGCTCCGTGTGTCATACATATATAGTGGGCTCCAAAATTACTGGCACCGCTGACTGGCAAGGCACAAACAATACTTCTTCAAAAAAGTCTAGAAAATATATTTGTGGAAGAACTCTAAATAACATCACGTGAAAAATACTGTATGATTATAATGTTCCAATGGAACCAACCAAAATCATTTACTAATTTAAATAAAAATCAGTTTCCTAACTTCCGGTAAGGGTGGCATACTTGACGGACGTGTTTCTCTCCCCTCCGGAAAACTTTGCTAAAATCCCTCCATATGTTTTGCGAGAAACCAGTAGTTTCTATTTGTATAAGAACCCCAGGTGTCAGCCGCAGCAGGAATGCCAGGCAAACCCCGCAACAGGAACGTACAGTCCAAAATATTGGACTTTAGTGCTGCGCAGACAAAGAAAGAAGGGAAGCTAAAGCTAACATAGCAACAGGCGAGACGAACGACAACATGGAAGAGGAAGGGCTAAAGACTGACACGATCCTGGAAGCCATACAGGACTTAAAATCTGATCTTTCTGGCAAGCTGGACGGAATCTTAAGTGCAGTTGAAGAGTTGAGGAAGGACATGAGAGAGTGCACAGAACGTTTAACTAATACAGAAGTCTGGATCATGAACACTGAGGATGAAGTTGTTAGCTTGAAGGCAAAATTTTGAGCGCTTGAGGAAAAGAAAATGGAGCTCGAAGACAAAGTCACGGATTTGGAGGCAAGGTCGAGACGCTCAAAGCTAAGTCTAGTCGATCTACCAGAGGGTGTGGAGGGGGATGACACGTTCTTTTCTTGAGAAATGGATCCCACTGGCGCTGGAGCTCCTCGGCGCTAACGTTGTGCTGGAGAAGGCCCACCACGTAGGCCCGAGACGTGAACCCAATGCACCCCCATCCATCCATCCATCTTCTTCCGCTTATCCGGGGCCGGTTCGCGGGGGCAGCAGTCTAAGCAAGGATGCCCATACTTCCCTCTCCCTGGACACTTCCTCCAGTTCTTCCGGGAGTATCCCGAGGCGTTCCCAGGCCAGCCGAGCGACATAGTCCCTCCAGCGTGTCCTGGGTCTTCCCCGGGGCCTCCTCCCGGTGGGGCATGCCCGGAACACCTTCCCAGGAAGGCATCCAGGGGGCATCCAATATAGATGCTCGAGCCACCTCAGCTGGCTCCTCTCGACATGGAGGAGCAGCGGCTCTACTCTGAGCTCCTCCCGGGTGACAGAGCTCCTCACCCTATCTCTAAGGGAGTGCCCTGCCACCCTGCGGAGGAAACCCATTTCAGCCGCTTGTATCCGAGATCTCGTTCTTTCGGTCATGACCTAAAGTTCATGACCATAGGTGAGGGTAGGAACGTAGATTGACTGGTAAATTGTGAGCTTCGCCTTTCGGCTCAGCTCCTTCTTCACCACAACAGATCGGTACAATGACCGCATTACTGCTGCCGCTGCATCGATCCGTCTGTCAATCTCACGCTCCATCCTTCCCTCACTCGTGAACAAGACCCCAAGATACTTAAATTCCTCCACTTGAGGCAGGAGCTCTCCTCCAACCCGGAGGGGGCTAGCCACCTTTTTCCGGTCGAGAACCATAGCCAATGCACCCCCGAGAACAGTACTTATGAAGTTTCTGAATGACAAAGTCAAAGTAGCGGTGTTGAAAGCTGCGAGAGCCAATAAAGAAACTTTCTATAAGGACAAGCCTGTATGTTTCTTCCCTGATCTGGTGGCGGGACAGCACAGAAGACGAAAGGAATTTGACTGTGAAACAGAAGCTCCGCACAATGGGAATAAGACATGGCATGCTCATCCCTGCTAAACTGTTGGTGACCTGTAAGGACAAAACTTTGGCCTTTGGCACGCCAGCAGAAGCTGAGAATTTCATCAGGTCAGTTCAAGAGGACAGTCATCACGGATAAGTATGGACTGCTGCTAAACCTACAAAGTGGACGGTGTTTCAATACTAAATCTGGGTCTAAGTTTTGGCTTTCAAGAAATGGGTTCTATATTTTGAGTTGAATAATCTAATGAATAAGATATAACCATTGTTAATAAGAAGAGATCGGGCAAATGAACCAAATGGTCAGCATGTTATAACGTTCTAAGGATGGATGGTCAACACTCTGTAATGTTTAGTACCTGAGTTAAAACAATTTAACATAACAAAATTTTTTTTCATTTACCTGATCAATGTAGCACTATCACAATTTTCTTTAACTTTTCTACCTCCAATAATAGGTTTCCTTAGAGGAAGAGCTATATTTCAAAGGAACCACTTTATAGTGTGTGATCTGACCAAGGCGTCAATTTGATGTAAAATAGAGGAGTGTTGATCCCTATCTCCTTTACTATTATCAATTTATTATCATTGTTAAAGTATGGATGTTAGTTGTTTCCAGTTTTGCATGTTTTTAATAATGCAGACTGTCACTGGGGTCAAACTTTAAATAATTATGGTGAGTTCATTTACTTTTTGATGCTCTCTAAATAGTTTTTCGGGGTTTCTACCCTTTGTTCAGTGGAGGGAGAGAACCATTTTTGAAGAAATGCAAGAGTTATGCTCACTGCTCCCCACAAGGTGTGGAGTGGATTTCAAAGTTACTGGGGTAGGCAATTTGGGAGGGGGGGGAAGGGAGCTCAGTTCTGGAGCTGGGGTTCACACAGTTCGTTTATTGAGTACTTGTATGTGTGTGTGGTTTTTTTTTTTTTCCCTGCGCATTATCAGACATGCAAAAGAAGATATCAGGTCTAAAGTCTAATATGATTACTGCATTACAGATTAAATTCCCTTCATGGAATTGCAGAGGGTTGCAAAAATTAAAAAAAGTGAAACAAGTAATAAGGACATTAAAATAATTTGAGAATCTTAATTCTCAAATTATCTTTCTACAAGAAACTCATCTCCCATCAGACCAGGATATTAGAATTAAGAGGAGGTGGCACGGTAGGGTTTGGTCAGCACGTTTCAACTCTCAGGCACGAGGGGTTATGATTCTCATATATAAATCTATCCTCATAAATGTAATTAAGGTCATTGCAGATAAAGCAGGTAGATATTTAATCATTCAAGCTACACCATTGACAGAACTCCTTAATCTGGTAAATATTTATGCACCTAATAACAACAATCCAACATTCTTTAGCAATTTGTACCTCAGCTTATCCTCTCTAAAAGGTCAATATATCATAGCCGGAGATTTTAATTGCACATTAGACCCTTACAAAGACAGACCATCACACATAGATAAGACCTGGGACGTGCGGTCAGGGTAGGCAGTGACTTCTCCTTTTTTATTGCTAGATTTTGTCAACCTGTTTCCACGTACTATGCCTGATTGTCGATCAATCAATTTGACCTTTTTTTTCTGGTCAATTAAGCCTGTAATGATTAAGAGGTGACAGTGACAAAAAGAAAAAAATTTGCCTTTATGCTTTGATTCGAGACTGCAAGGAAGTAAATTTTAATAATTAATTAGGAAAAAATCTCAACTCTCAAATCTCAAAATCTCAAATCCTTTGTTTATCGGATTATGAAAGAGGACTGAAAATAAACTCCCTATTTTTGAAAAATGGCATTAAAAAGTACGTGTTTAAGGGGGGAAATATTATCGTAAACGTATTGACCACATATTGAATGCTGCATAAGAAAGGTTTTAATATTTGTTAATGGCATTGCGTTAGCTTCCTCTAAGCAAATATGAACAAACTTGCTGTCTCGTGAGCATTTTAAGTTCGATGCTCTGAGTAATAATGTCGTGGATGGAACTGGCGCGCCATTCTGCCGTTTAGTCTTGTAAATTAGTTAATCAATGCTCAGATTGCTAATCAAGCAAAGTAATAGAGTTATCGTTTGTTTAACGGTGAGGATTTTGCCTACCCTAACTGACCTCCGATGGCACGTCACTGGATAAGACTCACAATAAAAAAGTTGACAAATAATACAATAATTTACGCAAACGTTAAACTTAAGGGATATATGGATAGACAGAAATCCTGACACCTTTGTCTACTCATGTTTCTCAAGTACACATAAATCATATTCACGAATAGATTATTTCCTGATTTCCTCAAACCTGTCATATAAAATTAACAATTGTAATTATGAAAGTATCTTAATCTCAGACCACGCCCCGAACAGTATTTGCTATCTGGACCCAGTGCTTAAAAAAGAGCCTCCAAAGTGGAGAGTACCACGAAAATGGCTACGAGAACCAGACCATCTCACATATTTGGAAGAACAGTTTGATTTAAATTTTAGTGTTAACACACGTGAAACATCTGCAATAATAAGATAATTTTGAAGGAAGCCTTCAAAGCTTTCATCAGGGGCCAGATCATAAGTTTAACAAGTTCAAAATTAAAAAAATTAAGCAAAAAGTAACAATGTTAGAGGCTAAAATAAAGACCTAAGAATCAAACTATTATCAGAATCCTAGTGATAAACTACATAGGGACCTTTTGTTTCTGAGAGCGCAATATAACGAGATATCATCATTAAAAGCCACAGACAGCCTTCTCAAATTAAAACAAACTATCTTTGACCAAGGGGAAAAGTCTGGAAAAATACTAGCTTGGCGCTTAAAACAACTTCAAACTGAAAGAGCTATATCATCTCTCAAAAATGGAAAAGAGGAGACAATAACATGCTGTCATGGTTATGGTTTTTGTGTTCATGTTTTATGTTCAGGATTATGTCTTTTATTTTTTCTTTTTGGTTATTGTAATTCTCAGGTTTCAGTTCTTGCCATTTTCTGTTTCATTGCACTTGTCTCCCCTGTCTCGTAATCTAGTTGGTTCAGTCCGTCTCCCCGGTCTGTGTGCTCACCTGCTTCAGGTGATTTCAATGGTTTCTGGTGTTTCATATTATTCCTTCAATTCTCATTTACTTCCTTCGCCTTACTGTTCTTGATTACTAACAAGACTAACATTTCTATTTTGTATCATAGTCTTCAAACCCAACTATTCCATGTATATATTACTAACTCACTAACGAGCACTCTAGTTAAATCTGTAAAGTTGCACCGCTACTAATTAGTACTAATTCACTCTCAGCAATCGCCCTGTTCTTGTCTCCGCCTCTTGCTTAGCTTTACCTGTCTCCCTCTGTGTTTCTGCGAGATCTCTCGCACGTGCTTAATTGCTTTCCTGCACTCATTGTCTGTGCACTTAGCACTCCCTGACCGGAGCTGTTTTAATGTCATAGGCTGTGTGCGTGATTCCCGTCCGTGTCTTGGCTTTTGCCAATTTTCGTGGTAAGGATTTCCCTCATGTATTCCTCCAATTGTCATTAGTTCTCATCCCATTCACCTGTTCCCTGCATAGCATGTGACTTCCCCTCAGTCAATTTAGAGTCCTCACTGCTGTTCTGACTTCGTCAGAACGTTGATCAATATTTCATTGTGCAGAGCTTCTTGTATGCCATTATTGTTTTTGCTTTGACTGTTTCGTCCGACCAAGATTCTTGCCATTGCCCTTTTTGTATTGTTTTTGTCTCTCTGGATTTCAACCCATTTTTGTATGACCACGATTTCTGTGTTTGGATGCCCTGTGTATGACCCACTGCTTTGGATATCGACTACGACTTTTTGCCTGCTGTCTATGTACCGTTGCTCCTCTGTTTTACTGGTTCTGACCCTGGCCTGTCTAGTCAACCTTGTTTTTGGATTTCGTTTTGTGGCTTGGCAATTCTTGTGTCTTTTGGTACAGACTCGGAACTCATTAAAGGCACACGTTTTTTGGATTTCTCTCTCGCGTGTGGTTCCTGAACACAACGTCACAGTGACCCTACTGAAATCAACTTATTTCAAGAATATGAGAAATTATACAGCTCTGAGTGGGACAATGATCTATTTGATCAAAATGCTGTTCTTAACAATCTTAATATTCCACATATTTCTGAAAGTGAGAGACTGAGCTTGGGGGAAAATATACTTTGGAAGATATTTTGGGTGGAATAAAAAACATGAACTCTGGTAAAGCCCCAGGCCCTGATGGTCTGCCCATTGACTTTTAAAAAAAAACACAAATTAATAACACCTCTCTTGGAAATGTTTGCTGAATCTTTTCAAGAAGGGACCCTCCCTCCCTCTCTAAGAGGAGCTTTAATCACTCTGCTTCCTAAACCCGTAAAGCCAAATGATAGATGCAAAAATATAAGACCAATTAGGCTGTTGAATTCAGACTTGAAAATACTTTGCAAAATTTTGGCAATGCGGCAGAGAAGCATATACCCAAAATTATAACGGGAGACCAAAATTAATTTATTGTAGGACGACAAGGATTCCACAGCATGCGCAGGGTCTTAAACATTCTACATGCTAAAAGAGAGACCCAAGATTCAGCTTTTCTGTCGTTAGACACAGAAAGCGTTCAATAGGGTGGAGTGGGCATACCTTTTAAGTATTAGACCATTTTGGGCTTGGAGAGAAGTTTTGTAAATGGGTGGAACTCCTATAATGAGCCTTACGCAGAAATAGTCACTAACAGTAATTTATCCAAACCCATTAAAATAAACAGGATGTAGACAGGGTTGCCCGCTATCACCCCGCTTATTCGTTATTGCAATTGAACCACTGGCAAGTGCAGTGAGAAATCATGTAATGTCAGAAATTTGCATGGGTCATACTGTACAGCCTTGTACGCAGATGATATATTTTTCCTGTAAAAATTTAAATACATCTATCCCTGCTTTGAGTCTCATTAAACAATTTGGTAGTTTTTCCTGGCCATGAAATAAATAGCAGTAAATCCTCTCTTGCTGCTCAATTCAAAAGGAGGAAAATAACCCACCCCCCATGTGTCAGTCTCTTTAAAATAGTTACTAGATTCACTTACACCACTACCACCCAAAACTGTTGTCTCTTTTAAACTATAGGGGAGTTAGTTGGAATGCAGGGTATGTTGAAACCTGCATCTTCAGGGAAGTGGTAAGTGTGACGTAGCGTTCAGGAACCACACGCAAGAGAGGGAAATCCAAAAAAGGTATGCCTTTAATGGGGTCCGAGTCAAAGCCAAAAAACACAATTGCCAAGCCACAATATGAAATCCAAAAACAGTGTCGACTAGACAGGCAGGGGTCAGAACCAGTAAAACAGATGAGCAAAGGTACATAGACGGTAGGCAAAAAGTCGTAGTCGATGAACAAAGCCAAGGGTCATACACAAGGCATCCAAACGCAGAAATCATGGTCATACAAAAATAGGTCGAAATCCAAAAAGACAAAACAATACAAGAAGGGCTATGGCAAGAATCGAAGTCAGACAAACCAGTCAAAGAAAAACAATACTCAATGACATACAAGGCACTCTGCACAAAGAAATATTGATCAACGTTCTGACAAGGAGCTGGCTGTGAAAAGACTGCTTAAATAGACGGGAGGAAAGTCACATGCTATGCAGGGAGCAGGTGTACTGGATCAGACTAATTACAACGGGAGAATCACACGAGGGAAACCCTAACCACGAAAATTGGCGAACGCCAAGACACGGACAGGAATCACACAGACAGCCTATGACATTTAAACAGCTCCGGTCAAGGAGTTCTAAGTGCACAGATAACGAGTGCAGGAAAGTAATTAACACGTGAGAGATCTCGAGAAACGCAGGGGGAGACAGTTAAAGCTGAGCAAGAGGCGGAGACTAGAACAGGGCGATTGCTGAGAGGGAATTAGTATTAATTAGTAGCGGTGCAACTTTACAGATTTAACTAGAGTGCTCATTAGTAAGTTAGTAATCTATATACATGGATTAGTTGTGTTAGTAGACTATGATACAAAATACAAACGTTAGTTTTGTTAGTAATCAGAACAGCAAGGCGAAGGAAGTAAACGAGAATCGAAGGAATGCGTGAAACACCAGAATACATTTAAATCACCCGAAGTAAGTGAGCACACAGACCGGGAAGACGGACTGAACCAACTAGATCACAAGACAGGGGAGACAAGTGCAATGGAACTGAGAAATGGAATGAACTAAAACCCAAAGTATTACAATAACCTAAAAGATAAAATCATGAACACTGAACATGAACATAAACATGACCAAAGACCATAACCATGACAGCAAAAAATTTTTGAACACTTTGCTGCAATCTTCTGGAAGCCTATCACACTACCCTTCAGCCATATTGGTATCTAGACCATGGTTGAAGTTCACATGTGTTAAGAGAGGTTTGTATGTTTTTTGCATCTTAGAGTAAAATTTTTACCTTTTGGAAATATCCACTTTGTTCAGTACACGATACCCATGAATGAACCCTATTGTGTGTTGATTGTTTGGAGGAATGTAAACAAAATGGGGCAACAAAAAATTTGCCTGTGCTAATGTGTATTGTGTACACTGCATGTGTTGTGGTGATTATAGCATGGGGCTAGTTGGAAAATAGTGTCCAACTGCAGATCAAGACTTGCCTAGGGCATGTAGGGTCACTCAAGAATTATGTGGGTGAGGCACATCCGAATTTTAGTAGTTTAGAGTTATTGATTATTCCTCAACACATATATTTTCATCAGGACCACTCCAGGGAGGGAAAAATTGTCAAAATTAGACCATATGTCAAGATTAATTCATGATTTTCCCTTGACTAACTTAGGTGTTCCAACTCACCCCATGGCATGTTCCAACTCACCCCACAGTGGGGTGAGTTGGAGCACCTCGACTCATATCACAAAGATAATTTTTTTTTATGAACCTCTTTGAACATTGCTGAACTTTATTGCTGAGATTGTTGTACACATAGATATGTATAAAAAAATAACATGCCGTCGAATTTTCAATGTAACCACATTTTGAAAATAAGCATTTTTGTGAAATCTGTTCCAACTAACCCCCCTCTCCCCTACCTCTGCGCCCTCCTCCAGACTTCTTTCCCAGTTTTAAAAAATTGTTTAACAACTTTATATGGAAAAACAGGCGCCCCTGACTCCGTTTGTCCCTTCTCTACCTGCCTTATGACAGGGGAGGGCTGTAGTGCCCAAACCTGTTATGGTATTATTGGGCATCTCAGATCAGAACCATAAGATTTTATTTCTCCAAGGAAAACACTCCTGCTTGGAGCAATATTGAGTTTAACTCCGTTAATCCCCAAATGCCTGCATATTTATACTCTGACAGCCCTAACAAACTTAAAAAGAGAACAACAAATCCTATAGTATGGAACATGATTGAGGTATGGTATGAGGTCCAAAAATACCCGAAAGAAAAAGTTTAATAACTCGTTATAGTCCAAGATGGGGTAATAACTATTTTGCGCCAGGAATGGCTGACGGGGGGTTTAAAATTTGGGCAGAAAAGGAGTAAGTCAAATAAAAGATATTTATTGTGTGGAGGACGGGATGCTAAAGACATTTGAAGAACTTGTAACTGAAAATAGTAGTCCTAGTAAACATTTCTTACATTCCTACAACTCAAGAATTGTATTAGATCCAACCATGATCAACCCTCTACAATTCCTCAGTTGTCTATGCTGGAGAAAGTTTAGATAAAAAAATCCACTGGATAAAGGAATAATAACAGAGGTATATAATTTGTTAATGGATAACTCCCCAGAATCCTCAGGAAACAAACTAAAAGCCTGGAAAGAGGATTTACAAGAGGATATATCAACTGATGATTGGGCCAGAGTGTGTAAAAAAGCTCAAATGCAAACTGCTAATACACATTTAAAGCTCCTGCAGTATAACTGGATAATGAGGGTATATATCACCCCAGAAAAACTTAATAAGCTTAATGCCAACATCCCTGACCTATGCAACCTATTCCATTGTGTGTGGAAATGCCCCAAAATAAAAGAATTCTGTTAGGAAGTGAGATCGGTGATCCAAGAAATCCTATCAGTCCAATTAACAGGAGAGCCAAAGCTTTTCATTTTGGGCCTCTATCTAAAGGGGCATAAAATGAAGCGAAAGAACCAAATCTTTATCAACTTTTGCCTATTACAAGCCAAAATATCCATAGCATTAACATGGAAAAACACTGAAAAGCCCAGTATTAGAAGATGGCTTAAGGAAATGTTGCTGTATTTACCAATGGAAAGAATCACATATACACTGAAAGACAAACAAGAAGTATTTCAGATTATCTGGGGGCCATTCAGTTATTTAAGGGAGAGAGACTTGGGCTAGATAGGATTGAGGAGTTCTGAACTATCTGTTGCAGTGGTCATGTACTCATACTGTAATTATGTTTTGTTAATGGGTATTATAAATAAGAATATGATAATGAACACTTTTAGTTTAGTTTAATTTGTTTTTATTATTAGTATTTTTGTTTTGTATGGGCATCAGCCTCAATTGTTGATGATTTGTGAATGGGACCCAAAAACTGTGGAGTTCATGTCACGCTCTAGAGGTCTTTGTATGTTGCATTTTAACACTGATGTCTGTTGTATTTTGTATACTTTTTGTATATTGTCTTTTATATACTCATGTCCATTATTTATTTATTTATTGTTTTTTTGTAAGTTTGTCAAATTTGAAAACTCAATAAACATATTGTTTAAAAAAAAATCAGTTTCCTCCAAATCAAGGTTTCACAGTTAACCCCTTTGTGCACAAGCCAAATCAGGCTATTTATGTGTTACCTTATTTTAGGCTTTATAATTCAAGACTGCATTTTCACAGAGAGGAAAGGAATAGCTCAGCTGAGTCAAGACACTTGTAGCATTTAGAATTCCATCGTATTTCAGTTTATTTTTATGATGTTGGTGGAGAAAAAGGGCAGTAAACGTAAAAAATCTTCATGAAAATTCAGCATTGAAATCATAAAAAAAATAATAATAATAATACTGGGATTGAAAAATGGCAGGGGGTTAAAACTATACATTTCTGCGATCATAAACTCCTTGTTCCAAAGCATTTACAACCCCAATTCCACAAAAGTTGGCAAGCTGTGTAAAATGTAAATGAAGACAGAATGCAATGATTAGCAAATCTCATAAACCCACATTTTATTTTCAATAGAACATAGACAACATATCAGATGTTGAAAGTGAAACATTTTACCAGTCCCACAAGCCAGCACACATACTCATTAAAGGAACTGCTTATTTAACAGTCAGTACATTCACCCTGCAATGAAAAGCTAGCAGTTCCCACTTGTGAGCTTGCAACCTTATATTAACACTTTCCACACTTTACAAGGAACAAGTATGACCCACAAACTCAGTAATATCTGAAATATACCTTATTATACAGAACAGACATTCCACTATCAGGAAAAACCAAAAATGCCACCACATGCAGTAGCTATTATAAGCAAAGACTAATGGTTACTCTAACTAACCAAAGTGGCAAACAAGCTCTGTGATCATCATGGCTATGGTAAACAGAGAATAAAAAACTGCTAGCCAGCGAGCCATAAGTAAAAAAATTGCTCTTACTCATAAAATGAACAAAAACCTTTCTTCATTGAATCCCTCCTCCAGAGACAGATGTATCCGGTAGAGGGAGCCCTCCAGTCCTGTTTCATTCGGAATAATTCCCATTGACTAAGTCCTTATCTGATTTAAATACCATAAATGTAAGTGAGCACTTCAGGCCGGTTTTGAAAGTCTTATTTTTTCTGTGCAATCACATCGTTTTCAGTTGCGTAACATTAAGAGAATACGACCTAACTGCTGTTACGCAAAGGTTTAAATACTTTTCTGATGATCCAATCAATGTCTTTCAGTCACTGTGGAACATTTATACTCTCTGGATTTGGATAAGAAATGTGTAGATCATTACCGGGGAAATCTCACACGGGCGTGAACTATAACTGTGCTTTACGCAAATGAGCCAAAGTAAGCAATTCACTGAGAGGCTAATCAAGGAGAGTATTTAGGAGTAGGGCTGCACGATTAACCGAATCGCAATTATTTTAAGCGCAATAAAAGTAACTGCCACTATGAGGCAGACAGATGAGCTTGCTTATTACCTTTTTCTATGACACTTACCTAATGTGGTCACCTGAAATGCTTCCGGGAAGAATTCTGTGATTTTAAGTCCGCTAATTACCAGAGAGGTTGGACAGCCTCAATCGCCTATGCATAATTAGCTTACCTTAAATCAATTCCCGTGTACTTTGCCTAACTTGCAATCAAGCCATTTATTCAGCCAACTTACTAATCAAAACCAAAATGTGGCCTAGAATGATTAGGAAGAGATGAGAAGCAGACAGACCTAACTAGTCTACCGTGTTAGATTGAAAGAATGTCAATGATTTTAATAAATAGCTGACCTCTGAATTCCACCAGAATATGTATTATGTATGTATGTATATGAATGTATGTATATATATTGTATCTGGAATATAAGAACAACATTCTATACCAATGACTTTACATGCTCCACCCTGAGCAGAAAGAATATAGTCCAGTGCAGCTCTGTTCTGCAGAGCCATCGCTCTAACAACTGTTAATTCCTCAGAAATTTTGCTTAGGCCTAATACCGTGCTATTGGCTAGAAGCTCTACTTCTCTGGAGAGGTTAGCAATTTGATCTAAAGCAGACATAACCCCATAAGAGGGAATGAGGGCCCCAAGCACTCTCTTCCAAACAGACTGATGGTGCATTCCAAAAATGTCAGTTGGCCTTTCATATCTGACTCGTTCAGGTAAAGTAGATGTAATTCTCATGGCCGGGACCAGATGTCCTAGAGCACAGATACCAGACCATGCATTAGGTAACTGAGAATAGGCATTGTTCCCACAAACCCAATAGATTCCCATAGCAGTGTGGTTTCATACAGGATGATCATGATAGTTCATGACCTTGTTGCAGTCCAGGGTCTTGCCAACAGGAACAGAACCATTTTGTTTGAGACACCACGGATAGGGTCCCAGAGCCAGAGCAACGTTAATGGGTTCAGAATCAAGTGTATATTTAGGTCTGATGATGAGTTCAGTTTTGCTATTGGTAGGTGCTGATTTTGTTTCTTCTGTGTTATATTTGGAAGTGATAGGCGCAGACATCATTGGAACACCACATGCGACAGAACGTGGTGTTAATCCACAGACAAAACAGCCAGTTTTGTCATCATGCTTGGCTGTCATATGCACTAATTGCATGTAAATGTTATTGTTGTCCACAGCACTGATTCTGCCAAATCTCAAAACAATGATTATTGTTAGAAATTAAATTGTTGGCATGGTAGATGGTTATACTCCACACTTGGTAGTGACAGATGAATACACCCCGGCAAACTAAAATATTCAATTTGGTTATGTGAGTGTATAGGAATGCATGCTCCTGATTAACGAAGGTTGCGGATGTCCAAGGCAGCGTGGATTGAGTCAGCCTTCAGTAGTTTGGTGATGTCTTCAGGTGATGGGCACAGCTCAGCACGGGAGTGGTGGATCCAGACCGGGACACCTGTAACTCGAAGAGCAGACTCAGAGGTTAGTAAAACCTGATGGGGTCCATGCCATCGAGGTTGGAAAGATTTAGGATGAGGAGCTCTTATCATAACCCATTGTCCAGGTTCGTACTGTGTTTCTTGTCCCCCCTCCTTTTGTTGATCTTTCAATGTCTGTTTCATGACCTTCCCTATAAAGTGGGTTCCTTGGTCTGAATCTATGAAACAGGGAAGGCCCCAGCGTGGGCAGAATTCAGTGCTATTATCCTTGCTGTGGTGGCAGCATTTACACAAGTTACAGGGTAAGCTTCTACCCAGTGCGTGAAGTGGTCTATGAGTATGAGACAGTCTTGTTTTCCATGGCTTTTTAGAAGCGGGCCAATGAAATCCATCTGGATTTGCTGAAAGGGGCCAGCGGGCCATGGTTGGTGTTTCATCATGACTTTTATTTTTGGACCTTGATTACATTGTGCACAAATGATACAACGTCTGATGAAATCTTTCATGACCTTTGTCATTTTTGGAGCCCACTAATAAAGTGAAATGTTGTGTCACATTGTTCTTTCTCCAATGTGTGCGGCACCATGGTATACCTTTCAAAGCAGAGAAAGGATGCACCAAGGAGCGACAACTTTCCCATCCTGTGTGCGCCAAATGTTATCATCGTGAACAGGACATGCATTTTCGATCCAAGTCCACTTTTCTGCTCTTGTACAATCATTCTGTAGTTTAGCAATGTCTATTTCAATCGGCTCCAATATCTTAGTAGCAGCGGTGTTATAAGTGGGCAGTGAGCCATTTAAAGCTGCTGCTTTGGCAGCTTCATCTGCCCAGTGATTACCCAAGCTGGTGGCATCTTGTCCTTTTGTATGCACTTTGACTTTTACGACCGCTAGTTTATCTGGAAGCTTAGAGGCAGTTATGAGGTTCTGAACAACCCCCCCATTTTTTATCGGGGTACCGGATGAAGTCAGAAAACCCCGAGATGACCAGTTAACCATGAAGTTGTGGACGACCCCGAACGCATACCTGGAATCAGTGTACACGGTAAGGCGTTTCCCAGAGCCTAACTCATAAGCATGAGTGAGGGCCACAAGTTCAGCCACCTGTGCTGAATCTGAACTTGGAAGGTGGCCGGACGCCATTATTTGGCCAGAAATGTCAACAACTGCATAATCTGTAACTGGATGAGCCCCATTTTAGAAACGAGATCCATCAACAAAGAGTGACAAATCATTGTCAGGAATTGATGTTTCAGAGATTTCAGGATTGGTTGAGAAATCTGGAGACAGCAGGCACTCATGTGGTTCCCCATCACCCTCTACAGGTAAGAGGATGGCTGGGTTCACAGTCGGGGAGTGGATGAGTGTGATATGCGGAGCCAACAAGATGGCTTCCCATCGAGTCCACCTGGCTGCTGAAACACGGGAGAAACAGCCTTGGGTTAGTATGTTATGCAGAGTGTGAGAGACATTGACAGAGAGTGGAGCCCCTGAAACCAGTGGGGCGGAGACTGTCACTGTTGTAGTGGCAGCCTGCACTTCATGTAAACAAGGGCAAAGACCAAAAGCCACAGAGTCCAGGCGAGAAGAATAGTATGCAACAGGCCGTTGCAAGCCTCCATGGAGCTGGGTAAGAACAGCTGTCATGTGCCCTTGTTTAACAGCTGACCATAGAAAGAACGGCAGGTCAGAGCAGGGGAAACCTAAAGCAGGGGCAGAGGTAAGAGCAGACTTTAGAACAGTAAATGCATTTTCACACTCACAAGTCCAATCAACTGTCTCCAGTGGGCGACATGGGCCCTTCAAAAGTGCATCGATTGGTGCTGCAATAACAGAAAAGTCAGGTATGTGGTTCGTGCAGAAGTTAAAAAGTCCCAGAATCTTATGGACATCTCGTCCAGTGCAGGGACGCGGAGCAGTGGCAATAGCAGTTCTCCTATCAATAGTGAGTTGCTTTGAGCCCTGAGAAATGGTAAAGCCCAAATTCTTGACAGTGTCCTGTGCAATTTGGGCCTTTTTTGGACTTGCTTTCATATTGTACTTTTCCAATGTTCTGAATAAAGCTTTCAGAGCCTGGAAATGTGAGACAGGCTCAGAAGAAGCCAAGAGAATACCATCAACGTATTGGAGGGATTTTGTCCCTCCATACTGAGACTATGAAACTGTTGCTAGAATGTCGGCCATTGCGCGATGGAAAAGTGTTGGACTGTTATGGAACCCCTGAGGCATACGTGTCCAGGTGTATTGTGTGTTCTTGTGTGTGAAGGCAAACCATGCTCTTGAGTTTTCAGCGACAGGCAGGGCTAAGAATCCATTGGCAATATCTATAACAGAGAATATAGTGAGTGGGTGTGATATCACCAAGGAGAGTGTTTGGGTCAGCAACAATTGGAGCAAGTTTATCCACAGCAGCATTAATTATCCTGTAATCAATTGTCAAGCGCCATGAGCCATCTGCTTTTTGGGCTGGCCAGATAGGAGAATTACAGGGTGATGCACATGGTTCAATGACTCCCTGTGAAAGCAACGATTGAATAATTGAGTCAACTGCTTAAGCAGCTTGTGGTTTAATTTGGTATTGTTTCACAGGTAAGGGCATTGTCCCGGTTACCTCAAGTGGCAGTATTGGAGCAGCTCCACAATCCAATTTGTGTACAGACCAGCACGCAGGGAACGCTGCACACAGAGCTTGAAACTTATTGGATAAATCACAGGAATGGACAATAGGTGTTGCAACAGAGGCTATGGCAGTGTGGGAAAGGTGATTAGTTGTTAATGACAATGTCTTGCGTTTATCAGAAGCATCACAGATTGATAAAGCCATAGGTGAGTATGCAAGTGTAGCTTTCAATAGTTTCATTCCGTCAGAACCCAGGATAGTACCTTCTGCTGTCTGACAGTCAAAAAATGATTGTGTCCAATAAGCATCATTGGATTCGACAAGTACCGGTATGGATTTATATGCACGGACGGAATTACCCCCAATACAAACAAGATCAATGTAATGCTTTGTACACGGGAGTGGCAAGTCAGTGATAGAAACAGAAGCAGCAATATCAATTAGCATATCGCACAGCCGGCCTCCTAACCATGCACTAAGATACGGTCTACAACGAGTCTGAGTTTCTATACTGCTGACTGAAATGGAGGCCGGTAATTCCTATTGTTTCAAATTGTTTAATAGGGATATGAGCTGGGCTGCCGGATAGCTCACTGGGTAAAAGCATCGCATTGCGAAGCAGAAGTGACTATCACGTTGCGGGTTCGATCCCCGCTTCGTACCAGCCAGCAGTGGTCGGCAGCTTTTTCAGAGTAGCGCACAATTAGCTATTGCGCGACAGGGTTGCAAATTGGGAAGGGACTGCCGGGAAGGGAAAGTAATAGTTGCCTTGTTTGTTGCTCAAGCGCCTCCTGTTGGCCAGACGGGCGCTCGTCAGGAAGATTCTAAGTCTGTTCATGTCCGGGTATCCTCCGCCCTCGTTCTGAACTTGCGAAGATTCAACCAATGAGTGTATAAGAAGCGGTGGCTGACAGGCGCGTGCTTCGGAGGAGAGCCATGAACTGTCTACCTGAATTGGCAGCAAGGGGTCGCATACGAGCAAGCCTTGTACATAGTTCACCAATTGGGCATTCCAGATTCGGGTGGGATTGGAGACGCCAAATTTAAAAAAAAACCAAAAAACAGGGAGATGAGCTGTTCTCTGTTTAAGTGGGCGTAACCGTCATTGGAAGCGTGCGCCTTAGTACTCTGAGGATCTCGGTTTACAAGTATGCAGTCGTCATTGGAAGCGTGCGCTGTAGTAATCCGTTGTTCTCGGTTTACAGGCGTGCAGTCGTCTTTGGAAGCGTGTGCCTTAGGTACAGCAGCTAGACATTGTGGTGCCCGGTGTCCTTTTTCTCCGCAGCGAAAGCATTTATCATCATCCCGGTTTTGATGAGTGTAACGCCTATGTTTCCTGTGGTCCCTTCCTCTGCATTGATGAGCCCGATAACCTATTTTTCCACAATTATCGCATTGCATTTTATTATTCAAAATATTGTCGCGCACGGCCACAATAGGATGAGTGGTAGACGCATTTTTACGAATTTATTCCTCTAACCTTGAAGCCCATGCAACGATTTCATTAAAAGTGTTACCTGGATTTATGCCAATTGCTAGTACCTTTTGAATATGTGGGGCCGCATCTGCTAATAATTGTTGAGTAAAAACAGCCACGTCTCTATTGGGGTTAGGGAAACCACTATGCGTTTCGAATGCTTCATATTTTTGGTTCACGTATTCTGTTAATGGTAAGTTATGCTGAACTACTGCGGTGAATAGATGCCATTTGGGTGCACCTTTACCCAAAGCAGTTTTCACAGCCTCACAAAAGTCAGTAATCGCCGTTTGAAGCTCAGCGTGAGTTGCTCAGGGCCTGGATGCCCACGCTTCCCTTCTGTGGTATTCAGGCTCGATTGTGTTCCAGCTTGAAGTGGGACACTTAGCGCGCACAACTGAATACAAGTCTAACGGACGTAAGGACATGCTTTGTTGTAGCTCATTTAACTGTCGCCAAAATTGTAAATTATTGTCGTTTATATGAAGACTCAGTAAATCCTTTAATAGCGCTCTCATGTCGATTACATTGAGAGGTACGTGGTCAACATGAAATCGCTGTTCATCTCCTCTACTGCGAATCTTGGTAACCATAGGAGCCATAGGAGCTACATTGTTTGTAACATTATTATCAGAATGTATTGGATTGGATATTGAAGGTAGTTTGCTCAAATCGGGATATAACCTTTGAACCTTTTTTGGCTCCTCTGGTATTGCGAGAGCAGTGCTGTGATTAAGGCGGTTACATTTTTCATTTAATTCCTCAATCTGTTTTCGCATATTCGATAACTCTATGTCTTGAGTTTGTAGCCGACTGTGCATTTTGTCACACTTCTCTATAAGCTTTCGGTGTTCTGTAATCAAGACAATGGTACCATAAGCCATCCTGTTTTTCTTTTGTTTCAAGCACCAGTCTAACAAATCCGGCGTGGATCCTTTTGGATTCCAGCCATTTTTGGTCATCGCCTTTTCCTTTTTCTCATATTTTTTCTGCGAATAGGTAGTAATACTGCGGGCGTATTTAAGGGTGTTTGAATTTCCTTTGTTTGCCATGTTTATTTTCAATTAATACGGCATTCGTCAAGGTGCAGCCTAATATCTACTTGTAAGATAGGCCTTCAGTAATGTATAAATGCGCGTAACTGGCCAGTATCTTACTAAGCGTACGGTCAAGAATAAAACCAACACGAAACAATGAAGACTTAGGACAATACAAAACTTAAAATGCGACAATGACGAGATTCACAGTGGGTACGAGTAGGCTTCTCGAATATCCACAAGACAGGTTGGAGGCGTGCCACATGCACTCTCTCTTAACCAACAACAAAGACAAAAAGTACCCAAGTAAAAGATGCTCACTCTGGGCCCGGGGCGCTAACAGTAACTCTCCTGGAACATGAACCGAAGAAACAAAGACACGATATGCGCTTCTTAGATAGGCTACCTAATACCCAGTCATGAAAATAATTAGTCACGTCTGTGCCGTGGGTGACCCACATATGCTTGCCACGGCCACGCAGTCATGTATTCGCCTTTTTGTCATGAATTCTCACTCTCTGAAGGCAGGGATGACCAACATTCACCCTGTCACAAAATAGCTATGTTTTCAATACATAGGCCTGTATCACACAACAGCACTGGTACCACAAGCAGTGCTGATAACCATACCAAACAAACACGTTACACAAAGATACAGTTTTTTAAGCACGAACAACTGATCGCTTCTACACCGGTCAAATTATAATTTATAGGTTAACGTACCACTGGGTTGAGCATTGCAGATCTCCGTAGTTTTGCGTTCCAAACAATAGTGTGATAAAACAAAGTACCCACTCTTCTTGAATTGGACAGGAAACTCATGGAGGTCTGGGAACAAATCCACCCTGCTCGCAGCGCCAAATTTGTTAGTAAATCCAAAGTTTTACCAGCAGGGGCCGCGCTAGCCGCTCGCCATGTTCGCCAATGCAATCAAAATAACGTAGTGGCGAAGAAATTTTGCGGTGAATAAGCCACGCTGGCGAAGGCCAAAATTTTGAAGAAGAGGCAATATAATCTTATGTTACGGCGATTTTCTAAATTCTGTCGGAAACGAAACGCGTAAAATATCCCTGCTGTTATCACACACAGCTAATCACCCTGAGATCCACGCACTGCACCGTGGACCACTAATGTATTATTAAAATTTACTATGAGCAGCGCGCTTAGCCAATCACAGACAGCGAGAAGCCAAAAGTATACTCTTCGCGGGAACGTAGTGAACTGAGGCCAAGAGCAGCAGTTATTATTCCTACATTTTGATGCTAAAATGGCTGCTCAGCTAAATCAAGATAGGGCACAGTGATCACTTCATGATTTCGTTGGGGTGAATCCTCCCCAATCAAAGAAGGCTAAAGTTTCAGAGCAGCCACACGACAGAAACAAAAGCAGGGCTATTCAGCCCAAATGCTTCCAGGCTTTTCTATGGCTGGAGCAATCCGAGAATGCCGACGGGTCACGGAAGCGCTAGTGCTTCTGGTGTGAAGAAGCTGGCAAGAAAAGTACATTCGCCTCGGGGAAGACCAACATTCCGAAAAGGGACGATATTGCGAAGTACAAGCGTGTTAACGACCACAAGTAAGTAACTTTCTCTGTAATGAAATGTGCTCATTTAATGTCATGACAATAATCTATGAGCTTGCATGAGCTATTGAAGTTGGCTTGGTCAGTTGGCCGGAGTTTGACTGTGCATTACGTTCAGAACGGCGTGCACTTATTTGGGTAATTCGGTCATTATAGTAAGTAACAGATACAATTTTGCGAATGGTTTATGAACGAATTTCCGCGTACCATTGTTCATAAAATAGCTGCTGATAGGTGCCATATGGCGTTTGGGGATGATGGAGCCTGACTAAATAACCACAAATTAATTTTCAATTAAGACCTCCTCTTTCCCCGACAGAATTATTCACCCTGCCTTTTTAAGCTGTTCTTTCATTTTTATACGGCCCTCCTTTATTTCTGGCTGAAAAACATAAATGGACAAGGAAACCGTCCTGACAAGAACATGCATTTCAGCAAATGCCCCGCCCGAGTTAAAAATCTTGCAAATGGTAAACGGTCATATTTCGTTGGCTTCATTCTCATTTTCAGAATTGTGGCTGAAGCAAGAAATCCCCCCAATTTATTTATTAATTTTTTTGAACAGGCCACAAAAAAAAAAAACGCATGACAAGGTGAAGGAGGCAGTCACTGAACAGATGCGGACAGTGCATTGGATGGCACAGGAAAATATCAAAAAGCAGAAATTCAGAAGTGCAATCAAACTGCAATGCCGCAATGTAAGTTAAACGGTGTCAGTGCCAAAACTTTGATAGTTTATTCCCCTAAACCAAAATTGTCCCTCCTTAACTTACAGTACCAGTCAAAAGTTTGGACACACTTCGCTAATGTCACAGCACTGTTTTTAGAGTAATTTAAACCGCTTAACTTCTCTACTGTATATACTCGCAAATGGAATCTTGTCAAAGGCTAACAGTAAGAAGTGAAAAGAGAATAATTTACTTGTTTAAATAGTGTCCAAAATTTTGGAATTTTCAAAGAAGCCATATTTTGCAAAGTAAACTGACAAATAAGCTCCTTCTACTATTTTCCAACAGCCGAAATTAAAGTCAAGCGGTTTTGACTTCTGGGCAAAAAGGTTGATGAAAAGCACACCTCAAGTGCAGCACGTCTTTAGGAAGTTAGACAGTTGTGCAGCTGCAAATTGACTATAGTCATATGACTGTCCTTGTTACAAAAAAAATGTGAGAATGCTCTGCAAATACACTGCCTGTCAAAAAAAAAAAGTCGCACTCTCAAATATTTAGTTGGAACCCCTGTAGCTTTGATTACAGTGCAAATTCATCTTGTCATTGTTTTGACAGCCATATGCTATGCCAGAACATTTATTTTCGATCAGAAATGCCATAATTTTTGGCTCGAGATCTTGTCTTCTCGACAAAATGGTTGAACCACTCGGTGGTCTTTCTTGAGCACATCCCAATAACTTTCAATGTGGTTAAGCTCAGGACTTTGTGGTGGCAAATTTGTCTGTGAAAATGATTCCTCATACTTGTTTTTCTCACTCATTGTTTTCTTTGCTAAATACAGGCCAATAACTTGCCCCTTCTGAAATACTGTAAAATCTTTTCCACCATCAAGGGATGCATCTTCAGACGTGATTTTTTAAGAAATGAGTAGCAACACGCTTCATCAGTCAGGGTTAAAATGATTATTGCCTGCTGAAACATATTAATAACCGCAATAATGATCCAATCATAGAATTTGTTCATTTATTTCCAAACGGTGATTTTTTTTTGGACGGGCAGTGTATGACAACAAATGGTGGTTAGTTCGACAGATTTAGGAATTTAATTTTTTTTTTTTGCAACATAAAGACTGCTTATTTTTTATTTAACATGTATTGTAAGAAAAATGTGGTATGTCTGCATTTTTAATCCAAAGTTTTACTATGCATGTGGCTAAAAATTTTTTCATGTGGCTAAAGAAATTTGAGCAGAGTTAGCCACGGTGGCTAAAAAAAAAATTCTCCTAGTGCAGCCCCTGACCAGGAACAAATATTTTGACCAAACTTCCTTAAATATTAAACCAAACATCCTTAAAACAAAAGGAAGATACCTCCACTCTACCCTGTCGAAAGCTTTTTCAGCGTCTAAAGATACCACAAGTTCGGGAGAATCAGTACTTCTAGAGTAAAGAACATTCAGTAACCTCCTTTTGTTGTAGAAAGAGTGCCTCCCTGACATAAAACCAGTTTGATCTGTGGAGATAAGACCAGATAATACATGCTAAAGGCGAATAGCCAATACTAAAGCTAAGATTTTATAGTCCACATTCAAAAGTGAAATAGGCCCATAGCTACCACAATTCAAAGGATCTTTGTTCTTCTTCAGTAATAAAGTAATGTTTGCCTCCGACAGGGTAGAGGGTAAACCTCAGTTTAAAACAGCCTCATTAAACACTTTCTGTAGGACTGGGGACACCAAGACAGAAAACTATTTATGAAATTCAACAGTATATCCATCGGGACCTGGGGACTTGCCACACTGTAGTGATTTAATTGCATCCTTTAATTGCAGGCCTGAACAGATATAGGCCTGGTTTCGCAGACAAGGCGTAAGCCTAGTCCCAGACTAAAATGCTGTTTGAGCTGGCTTAACCCTTTCATTACCATTGTCGCATTTCTGCGACAGTGCCGATCCCGCATCACTTACCATTGTCGCTATTTTGCACCTAGAGAAAGTCCCTCACAAAAACTGTCAAAGCTCCGCAACAAAACACCCCTTTGGAGGAGTCTGGTATCGCACAACACGTCAGTGATGTCATCAGGCTTCCCGTAGTTCCCAATCCTCCGGTTATGCACAGTCCCTCGCTGACTTCACCGTCATTGCAGGCAGTGTGTGCTGCAGCACGTGTATCTCTGTTTGTACACAAATGCACGTGTATCTCCGTTTGTACACAAATGCACATGTATCTCCGTTTGTACATAAATCCCATAGAGGAGAAATCGTCATGGTTTTACGGTTATATCGGTTTTTAAACGGTTTTTATCCTCATTTTCTGTTTTTACTTTTGGAAAAACTAAGCAAAGATATGTGTCAATGGAAAGGTAAATGTATTTTGAACATGTTTTCTGTACATAAAATTGTCCATTTCTGGCGTTTTTAGTTCGAAAAAGGGGGTGAAAATCCACATGCAATATCATGCTGTGATAGCACAAACATTTACGGTAAGCAAGGGTTGTCTTATTCCCAGTAAGCGGTAGTGAAAGGGTTAACTTTAAGTCACTTGCACAAACTTATCTTAAAATAGTCATAGATTTTGTCTGTTCTGGATTAAACAAAGCCAATTGCAAGAGGGTGGATTAGAGCTACTCTAGGACTAAATTGAAGTTTATATTAATCCTGCAAAGAGGCAGGTTTAACTTTGGCTTAGTACTGTTTGTGACAGGGAGCACAGATGGTTTGGGAGCATGGAGTATTTGGAATATCTAAATGAAGACCAATATTCGCTACAGAGGCCAGCCAGACAAATACTTGTGGATAGGAGTAATCCATTGAATCAGTTTGATGAAATAACTTTCCGAGACCGCATTCGTATGTACAAAGAAGATTTATTCAGGCCTTGGCCACATCCCACAACAACTGAGCAGCAAAGATACAACAGAGCTCATATTCGCACTAGAGGGATGGTCGAGCGTATGTTTGGAGTGTGGAAAAATTGATTCCAGTGTTTACGCAATACACTTCGTTTTGAGCCAAGAAGATGCTGCAAGGTGATCATTGCTACAGCTGTGCTGCACAACTACCTGAAGCAGCATAATTGTCCTGACCCTCCAATGGAAGACCAGAATGATCCAGATGTGCCCATGCCAGTGGCAGAAAATAACCAACGAGTACTTGTGCTCAGAGCTGCTTTCACATTGCAGCACTTAGAAAAAAGATACATTTAACCATTGAATGTATTGATTATGGCTTGTTTTTGCCTTAATAGTGTTTGTTGTGTACAACATATATAAATAGTGTGCTGAAAAATTAAATGAGAAACTCAACCAAGGCTGTTCTAAAATGTAGGTTGTGGTGACTACAATACTCACTCTTGTCAAGTGAGAAAAATTTTATTTTCACAACGTATTTCATTACATTATATAGCTGTCTCGTGCACCTTTCTTTGAACAGCTCTCTCTTCTAATTTCATATTCAATTCGACCTGTAGAATTCTCATTTTCATGTCATGCTCTTCTTTCAGATATTTCATTTTCCGCTCATGAAATTCTAAGGCTAACTTTTCATGGATGGACATCCTTTTGGTCTCTGCTGGAAGGTGGTGGCAGCATCTTTTCTCTGGGATTCCATACCAGATGTGGAGGGTGCACAGTCACTGTGCACTGGCTCTTCCACCAGGGTTAGAATAATTTCCTCTGGGAAAACAACACTATTAGATACAAAAACTCACATGGTCCTTAGAATGAAATAAAAACAAAGATAGACACAGACAGTGGAATAATCTGTATGTACAGAAGGAGGTAACTAATTTACTTTCTATGGTATATTTACCATTTGTGTTCAGTTCTTCATGTCCACTGTCCAAATGGTCATCATCTGGTATACCATCCAGAGGTTGCTGGTCCTCTATTATTCCAGTCAACAAGTCAGCCAATTCATCTGTCTGGTCTTTACTTGGTGGGGGTCCACCACCAGTAGTAAATCTCTCTCTTCTGGCCTCTGCATTCCTTTTTTTCAAATCTAATTTGATGTTCTTCCACAGAGTCTATGAAGGCAGATATCATTCAATATAAACAATGTCACAAAACTATATGACATCTGTGATATACAGATCATAATAGACATGTCTCACCTGCAGTTGCTGTACCGCTCTTGTGGTTACATTTTTACTTGCATTGAATTTCACTGCAAATGGCAGCCCAAGCACTCCTCTTCTTATGTTCAATAGCAGCAGTATGGCCTTTACTTTCAATAACAGCATGATTTCCCACAATTTGTTTAAGGAGAGTTTTTTTCATTCTCAGTATAGTTCTTTGAGCGTGTTCTTTTAGCTTCAGCCATTGTTTGGTGTCAAAATTCCCTCCAGCAAAGCTGTTCTCAATTCCATTCCAGGTTTTTATGAGCACCATTAGGCTAACAGGCTGTGCTACCACTTAGGCTAATGAGGCTTGACCCAGGTGTTTTCATTTGAGCTTACTCCAGGACTCCACAGTGTGGGACTAACTAAGACAAAGGTAAGCCACGCTCATGCAAGCCACTTAAATGACCTAGCTTTACTAGCCTGACTTAGGCCTACTCCTGGCTTGATATAAGCCTAGTCTGTGAAACCGGGCCATAGGGTTACCAAGACTCTTGGCAAGAATTTCATCAACTCTGGGGAAGGGGAGCCGATCAAGAGGGTTGTCACCATCCCAACTATCAGAGGAGCATTCTGAGGTATCGAATAACTGGTTAAGAGATTATTTCAGCTGTTTGAGATTTAAGTCTAGGAATCAATCTAGAGGCTGCAACAGAGCAGACTTGGTGGGCTAAAAGTTTTCCCGCCCCGTCACCCATCTCAAAAAAATGTTGTTTGGACTTAAGTAGTTGCATCTCAACTTTATTAGTCAATAATAAGTCAAATTCCGTCTGGAGCTGCAGGCGTTTTTTTTTAATAAAGATTAGGGTCTGGAGCTGTTGCGTATGGGCTATCCACCCTCAAAAGTTCCTCTGATAACTCAGCTACCCTGGCTTTCTCCATTTTACTCACAGCCGAGAGATATTAAATAATCTGCCCTCGTAAGTATGCTTTGAAAGCCTCCCAAAGGGTGCCCCTTGAGATATCAGGGGTGTCATTAACTTCAAAATAAAAAGAAATATGTGTTGAGGGAAACTGTTTAAATGCTTCGTCAGCCAGCAGACCAGAGCTAAACCGCCACTATCTATACAGTTTACCATGCTGGCCCAAATCTATGTCAACAGAAGTAGGGGCATGGTCAGAAATAACTATGCTATGGTAACTGCAGGAAGCGACCGTTGACAGTAGTCTGTTATCCAGAAGAAAAAAATCAATTCACGAATACGTATGGTGGACATGGGAAAAAAAGGAGAAAGATTTGGCGGATGGAAACTTAAACCTCCAGGGGTCAGACAGACCCAGACGGCTCATGTAGGTTTTTAGGGCCTTTGCAGAATTTGAAAGTGTAAAAGGTTTTGTAGAAGATCTATCTAGGTTTGCATTTTGGATCAGATTAAAGTCGCCTCCTACAATCAAACAGCGATTGTCAATCAAGAGCTGAGAAAAAATTAGAAATGAATCTTTCATCGTCCCAGGTAGGTGCTTAAACGGAAGCCAAGACAACAGGAACGTTTCTCAGGGTACCCGAGACAGCCACAAAACACCCATTAGGGTCAACAATTGCATGTTGTGGTTACAACGAGGCATCCCTATGGATCAGGATCGCAGCTCCTCTGGTTCTCTTGCTGAAATTTGAGTGATACAGGTGGGCTACCCATGCCCTCTTGAGTCGTGGAACATCAAGGGCACAGAGGTGTGTCCCTTGAAGAAAGAATATGTCCCCGTTAAATTGGTGTAAGTGTGACATTATTTTATTTAACTTAATAATGTGATCGGCACCTTTGACGTTCTATGAGACAAAGTGAACATCATTGTTATCCTAAGTCATGTTACCAGCCATATATTTTATACTATAATAGTTATCCGTGTCCTGTTTTGCATTTGGTCTGCAAAAGTGGGGAAGGAGGGAGAGAGGGAGGAGGAAGGGGAGGGCGAAAAGAAAACAAAAGAAGAAAACAAGAGAAAAAATAAAATAAATAATACAATTTTTTTAAGGGGGGGGAGGGGCACACACAATCCCAAAGGTCTGAATCCTTACCGACCGAAACTCTAGTGTAATAAATTACACTTAACTTCCTACTTGTGCAAGTAGGGTTACATTGCATCTTGTGCATCTTTCTACTCACTCAACTCCAGTCCCACATGATATATGTCATTTTGCCCAACTACAAAAACCTGAAGTACACAGAGGAAGGAAAAAAAAGAGAAAAAAAGGACAATGTATTGTCATTTTTCTTTTAGTTTGAATAGTAATCCCAACCAATTGCCAAGCACAAATTTACCAGAAAAAAGAGGGCATCTTACTACTTTGTAAATGAGTAAGCTTTCAGACTCAGCTAGAACTCCCAGTGATCACATAAGCCTAAGTAAAAAGTCTTATTACACCTCATGTTGGCCTCGCTAAAGCTACGATTAAGATAATGAAACTGTTCAAAATATCCAAAATAGTACTGTATCTGTTGACAGTGAAACAGGGGAAAAAAGAATTATCAGATATGCACTTCTGACGGATTCTCTTCAGGGGGTTGAATAATTTTGAGACTGCAGTAGTCATTAAAAATGGCATTTTGTGTTAAATTTGGAGAAATCGCTTGTAATATTAGTTGTGTTGAACTATTTAAAATGTTCCTGTTTAATCTGTTTATCACAAACAGCTTAAAGTTTGTAAATTTTGCCAGTAAACCCAATTTGCAATGGTGGTTGAATCATTTTGATTGCAACTATATGTTTTTACAAATAATTTTGCACATTTCTAGTTAAGATATGTGTTTCTATGTTATTCTGTATTTTGTTGTTGCTGAAAATAACATATACTTTAAGTTCAGAAAAACCAGCCAAATTCTGAAATGCAGGGTGACCTGTAATATTTTGACCTGTAGAGTGTGTATATATGCAGTATGTGTGTGTGTGTGTGTATATATATATATATATATATATATATATATATATATATATATGTGTGTGTGTGTGTCTTCTCACAATACTGGAGAGATTTCAGGGGTAGTGTTGAGGATCATATTTCAATATCTCTCCTCATGTTCATCAGTAAATTAATAACCATAATTGATAACCATAATCAATAATTATAATCAGTAACCATATTATGTATGCAGCAGTAACACACACACACACACACACACACAAATGCACAGGCACACACACATGTACACATGCACATACACACACAGACACATACACATAAAACACACATACATACAAGCAGTTCACACGCGCATGAGCCGTGCACACAGACATACACACACACATACAAGCAATTCAATTCACACATACATGAGCAGCTCACACACACAAGCAGCAGGCTTCTGTAGCTTTGATTAGTAAGCAGGCTTCTGTTTAGTTGATTCAAAAACATAAACAGGTGATGTATTTGATTTCTGTAGCTTTGATCAATATTTGTTCAGTAAAATCATTAGTTGTTACTGAAAAACATAATCAGTTGAATCATTTATGTATCTACTTGTATCCTATTCCTGTGACTGTATTTTTCCACTCTTGACTGTAATTTTCATCTCCTTTTTAGTGTTATGCATGTTTATCTTTTGGTTGCAGTTTTCAAGGCAAGTTGGCAGTGTTTTGGTTTGCCTGTCTGTGGGAAAACCTGTTGTAGCGTGAGAATGAGAAGGCGGAAAGACCATATTTGGAAGATATTTCCTGTGATGAAGGTGTAAAAACTGGGAGTGAAAAGCAAAATGTCAGTTCTTCTTGTGCAAAAAGAACTTGGCTTTATATTCATCAATATGCCACAATAAAGCCTAATTTTCTGAAGAATCTGTCTCTCTCCAATTGTTTGAGGATGGGGGAACCTCATAATATGAAATGTCTGAATGAAAACCATGACAATAGTTATTGTTCATTGTTTTATTATCTGCAGATAATGATTGATGCTTTTAATTCATGTTCATTTTGTTTAGCACACATAAGAGATAGAGTGAGGATAAAACTACCACTTGAACCCAAGTAGTGGTTTTTTAATTAAATTGATTATAATGATTTTTGGCTCAAATAAGGACACCAAAATATGACATCAAAAACAAGTTTTTATCCAAAAGGATGTGAGAAATTAAAATTAATAAGTAACATGAGCATTTGCCCATAAGTTATTTACTCACAGTCCAGTGAATAAATTCCACTTTGTTACAAAACTTTCCTTGTCAGAACATAGGACGATATCAGACTGAAATTATCAGGTGATGGTCGTTGCCCGAAGTGTCCGCTGTGCTAACTGTTACCACGGCAGGCAGGTCTTGAGTGAGTGGCACTGCTCAAATGTACTGCTACTCCACAAAAGAATTGACTTTCCTTACGCCAATAACCAACTTCTTGACCCCTTATTTCCGTCGATTTTGAAAAATATTAACTCAAATACTGGAAATCATGTCTTCTCCAGTAAATCTCGACCGTTACCAAAGACAAAGTTTGATTTTTATTTTTTGATTATATGCATCAATTTATTGATTTTTTTATGCCCCATGGAATGACTCTGGGCACACATTTTATCGGCAATGAAAGTTTATCCGTGCGTTACTGTGAGTTGGATGATATCCACATTGATACCTTTTGTGTCCACAATTTTGTATGCAGCAAAGACAATTAAGTGAAAAGGGAGTTAGGATAAACAGCGTCTGAATCCGTCCTAAGTCTTGATCATTGTTAAGCAATTGGCCATCCTCCCACAAGGTAAGACGTTACTGACTGCTATTTTCATGACTTTTCCATAAAATGTGCGTTATTGATTTAACATTTTAGTATTATACCGCAATTTCTTATCATGCAGTGAAGGATTCATTCATACCCATTTCTTGTCCACCTTAATCCATTGTGATGAAAGTTACGCTTGAGAATTCCGTTGTCCTATAAAATATCGTATGAATTAATTAAACAGTTGATGTTACCCGTAATGCTAGGTTCACACTGGCGTTTTTGCCACGGATTTTGGGCTTTAACGCGGAGAAAATTCGTCATCAGTTCATCTAAGTTGGACTGCGCCAACCAAAATCATGAAAACGTGGCGTATTGGGGACGCAAATTTTCCGTCCAAAAAGTTTTGAACTGACCAAAGCTTGATCAACAGATTGGCATTCCGCCATCTTCCATTATACAAAGTTATAAAAAGCCAGGTTGCGCAGCGCTTGGTTTAATTCCGTTATAGGACATTGATCTTAGTCAATCTGCGCTAAGGCCCTCTCTTCTGCGCAATGATGGGGGATATCAACTATGTGTGGACTTAATGATTTCATTTTGTATTAAAAAAGGGAAATCAGTTGATCTAAGTCAATCTGTTCACATTGACAGTATTGTATACATTTTGCACCATTTTTTCATGAAAAATACGCCAAACAATCCGTGAACAATACGTCATGTTTTGCGCCAGTGTGAACCTAGCATAAGCAGTGATGACAACTTCAGAAATTCAACATGAATCGGTATTTTCTTGCTTGTTTTACAGTCACGCATTTGTGACCCAGTATCGTGAAAAGACACACACACACACATATTTAGCTATTGCTTTCTTGAAATGATGAACAGGCCTACCAAAAAAAAAAAAATGGCCAAGTTGTCACAAAAGTTTATCAGATGTCTACCTTTTTCAAATAAATAGCAAAAAACATTGAAAACATGTCACATTCCTGCAAAACTTTGCACCAAAACACTTTGAAGTCGTTACATGTTCAGCAGAACCAAACTCATTAAATCGCATGGCCTGTAACAAACTAATTTCTCCTGTGGAAGTTCTGGCGGAGATAAAATGCCCAAGGATCATAGAACAGAGTAAGGATGATTTATGTTCTTTCTCTGAAATACAGCTTATGCCAGGGCCAGCACCAGAACAGAAAATTAACCCTTTCGCAGGCACAGCGACATTTTTGTCGTTTTAACCAACGTGTTTTATAAAGTCTTCTTTAAATTCCCCGATTGCGGGAATTCCCTTGTTAGTTACACTCATTACCATTGGCTGTCTCTCAGGTCACCCAGCACTGTATTTTTAGCCGTGAACGAGGCATGGGATTTCCTAAAACGCTAAATCTGAGACTACTTCCCGGTCAAATTGTGGGACATGTGAACATGGCATCGACGAAGTACAAATAGCGGCATTCTAGCCGTGTTTCTAAACGTAAATACAATGTGGATGAAGTTTTTGCTTTATTGAATGACTCTGACGATGAGTTTGAATATCCAGAGAGCGGGAGTGACTTGGATCCAAACGATTTTAGCGATTCTGGAGAGGATTAAAACATAAAAACATCAGTGATGGGAAACTTATTATGAGATTTGGTGTTATTTTATTGTTATTTTGAATAACAATCATATTTTGGTAAAAACCCAAAATTAATCCGTCCGTGGGGGTATGCATCTGGGCCAAAATTTGCCTGCGAAAGGGTTAAGGGGCAAACATACCTCCCAAGTTTGAGGGAGCGAAATGCTGGTCCATCAGAGTTTCCTTTTTTATCAGACGAGGGGGGGGGTGTAGACAAGACATTTCCTGATCATTTCGTGGCCCGGGGGTGGAATCTGCATTTAAATTCGTTGATTCATAACACATTATTACCAGGGGTGCTCAGAGATTTTTTTTTTGAAATCCAATTTGTATTTCATTCACATTCATCCAGTCATCATAAACAAGGGAAACGAACAATATTGAAAGTTCCTACATTAATGTTCATACATGCATCAATGTAACACAAAAATCAAATGTATGTATACAAGTCTATGCAGTTGAAACCACAGACAGTCCTGACATTATTGGGCAGTTAGGGCATCTACAACTCATCATCATCATCAGCTGCAACTTCCTGTACTGCCAAGCGACGTAGATTTTGTCCACGATCTGGAAAGATATCCATAATCTCATCCAAAAGCAAGATAGCTACATAAAAGCAAGGATCCAAATGGCCACAGAAAACAATGGAGCCTTACTACCTACCTAGCTACGTTAAGCTGCTTTTCCACCGAATGCAACATGATTTTTTTGCGCGACATATTGTATTAAAAAACAATGCAAAGACGCATATACACGCGAACTCACGTGTATTCACATCTTTGCATTGACTTTGAATGTAATCTGTCGCACAAAAAATTCATTTCACGTTCGGTGGAAAAGCAGCTTAGACTAATTGTAGACTTTGGCATAATGTAGTAACTTTACAGCAACTTGTCAGATAAGATCTAAAATGTTCGCTGAGTTGCTGTTATTTAGTATTTGCAGGACAGCACCAAACAAGCACACAATATTTGCGGTTCACATTTTAAATGATCAGCTACCAATTCTGAATGGATAGGAAACCTCTAACCAGTTGAAATGTGTTGGGCGTGGTGTTCGAGGGCTGCATCTGTGGTTCAAGGGAGTGATGCAAGGGAGAATCAATGATACGGCTTAACATCTGCACAAAAAAAAATGGGTCCTACACAAAACATCAGCCAACGTTTCAGCGTCTTGCATACCGAGACTTTCCCTACAGCTTCGCAATAAATCTGCCCGCAGCCCCTGATGTGATCGGTGCTCATTGCTTGCAATCACCAACAAAAGGCTCTCTGATTGGCTACGAGTTTAAGTTCGTGCAAAAGCACATATTGGCTCGATCAACCGAACTTATGGGAAATGTAGTTTTTTACATACCCGAAATTACTTTTTATTTGTGCCAGATTTGTTCTTACGGAGGAAAATTTAAAAAATATGGAAATCCGTGACATTACGGACTCTGAGCACCCATGTATTACGCAGGGGTGGAGGAATAACGTGTAAATCTCTCAATTCGCAAATTGCAGGTTTTTTTCACTTGCTTGCGGGTCCACAGGTTTTGCCATTCAAATGTGGGTCGGACCCGCCAGATGCGGGTCACTTGGGAGCTAAGATTTATGACAACAATTAGTCCTAGATAGTTCTCAATCATTTTCCTTGATTAACACGTTTTCCAATTATAGTAATAATCAAGTGACAATTGAAGACACGGCGTCTCTCCCCATGCAATCGAACAGCGACAAAAATGTGGGCTACATTCAGTACAGAAAATAATTATAATTAGGTCTATGCTCTGGCGCTCCACGACGGTAGTTTTTTCCACTGAGAACGGCATTTCAGAACTCTTAAGTGAATTTAGGTAATTTCGGTGACAAGTACATACACCAGTTTTTGCAGCACGGTCACTGCAACTTGCTGTAAAAAAAAAAAAAACAACTGTCCGGCTGTTAACGGACGACACAACGTACTTGTCACCAAAATTAGGAAATTCTCCCTTTACCATTACGACCAAACCTATAGTCTGTATCGGCATAATGTCATCTGTTTACATGGGGTTGGGAAAATGTTCGGAGAAAATGACCACAGACACAGTTAGCAAATAAATTTAAGGCAGTAGATATTATGTTAAGGGGTAAAGATGATATAACGGGTGTAATTAAATATATAAATGAATGCAAAGTATATTGTGCAAAATGTTACCAAAAGCACAATAAAACTTAATAAGACAAATTTACTGCACTGTTTAATGATGAAAAGTGGAAACTTAATCCGAGTCAACTGACGAATCCAAACTCAGTAAGAGGAGCAGATAATCCCATGGATTATTTAATATTAGCTAATATTTTTTATGAAATGGTAAAATGTCTCACTTTCAACATGTTATATGTTGCCTATATGAATATAATAAAATGTGGGTTTATGAGATTTGCAAATCATTGCATTGTTTTTTTTACATTTTACACAGCATCCCAACTTTTTTGGAATTGGGGTTGTACATGAGAGTTTTCATTCTGCCTATAGAAAGCATCATAGCACTGAAAGAGCTCTCACTGTTGTAATGAATGATCTATTTCTCTCCATGGATAGCGGCTGCAACTCTGTTCTTGTCCTCCTTAAGTGCTGCCTTTGATATCATAGACCACCATGTTCTTCTATGTTGGCCAGAAAAATCAGTTGGTATCTCTGGACCTGTCCTTATGTGGTTTAAGTCTTATCTGTCTGATAGATCTTAGTTCGTACAGGTAAATAACAAGTCTTCAGAGTATTCCAAGGCAAACTTTGGAATACCTCAAGGATCTGTTCTGGGCCCTTTGCTTTTTTCTCTATACATGCTTCCCCTTGGAAATATCATAAGTAGACATGATGTAAAATACCATTGCTATGCAGACGACACGCAGATCTACATATCTTTTAAGCTGGGTGAAAACGATCTGGTAACTAGATTAGAGATGTGCATTAAAGCTGTTAAAGCATGGATGACACAAAATTTTCTTTCACCAAATCAGATAAGACTGAAATATTGGTAATAGGTCCCCAATCTCTTAGTGACTCATTCATTAAGTTTTCTCTCAACTTAGATGGCCTCTTTGTTTCTGCCAAAGCTGTTGTTAAAAACCTTGGCATCACTCTTGATTTAGAACTCTCTCTCCAGGCTCATATCAACAAAATTATACAAGTGGCTTTTCTCCATCTTAGAAACATACAAAAACTCTGAAAAATGATGTCCCTTCACGACACTGAAAAAATGGTTCACGCATTCGTGTCCCCTTGGCTGGACGATTTTAACGTCTTACTGTCTGGTTGCGCCAGCTCTGCCCTGAAACGCCTTCAATCAGTGCAGAATGCTGCCGCAAGGGTTCTGACTAGGACTAAGAAATATGATCACATTAGCCCAGTGATCAAAAATCTTCATTGGCTGCCTGTAAAATTTAGAATTGAACATAAATACTACTATTAACCTCTTAAGCTCTGAGCCTCTGGTTCGAAAATGGCATGCCCAAAATGAAATGAGTATATCCCTGCAACTACTTGGTCCATTATAATAATCTTGGTATCATAATAAAGGTAAAACCATTTGGGATTTCTGCCATGGTG
This sequence comes from Gymnothorax javanicus, assembly GCA_029692085.1. Classification (NCBI taxonomy): domain Eukaryota; kingdom Metazoa; phylum Chordata; class Actinopteri; order Anguilliformes; family Muraenidae; genus Gymnothorax; species Gymnothorax javanicus. The sequence continues at coordinate 91,838,772 of CM056198.1, forward strand.
TAAAAATCAGTATATATGTCACTGAGTCAGAGTAAATGAAGATGGAACACAGTATAAATGAAAGATCTCATTTTGCACCTACCAAAGTTTTACTTCTATCCCTCGTGAACGTATTTAGTTGCAGTCTGAAACCTCCAAAAAATTACAGCACAGAATCTCATTATTATCTGTGCCAAAGTTTATTCTGATCAAGTAAATCAGAGCAAAATTAGAGAGGAATGTCTTGGTGGCTTCTTGCAATTCGGGGACCTCGTGTGCCATTTCAGATTTCTCGGATACAAAACTGTAAAACTCATTTAATTTCACTTATATGTCACTACAGGCATACACTCCATCCAAATACAACCACTTTTAAATTTTTAGAATTTTTAAATATATATTTTTTTATTATTATTTCTGCCAGTCCTGTAGCGTATACAATTTCCCATTCAAAGATAATACATACAAAGAAAATGAAGTTTGACTCCACTGGTGCAGATTTATTTAAAAAAAAAAAGAAAGAAATAAATGAAATTATAAATACAAAGGCAATGTAAAAAAAAAAAAAATGGTAAAGAAGAGTAAAAAGAACAAAAACCCCAGTAATTATTTATAGAAGAAAAATGCAATGATTGCCCTAGTAATCATATTCCAAGGCACAGTTTTGAACCCTGGCAGTCTGGACTGCAGCACTGCATCCTAACCACAAGGCTACATCAGCTGACTGAAAATTGCAGGTCAAATTGCCCATATAAGAAATCGGTCAAGAAAACACGAACTGTACTGTTGTAGTCTCAGTATTCCTGCGGAATGGCACGAAGATTCTGTCAGAAAACGACTTTGAAAATGACTGTTGAATATTTAGCAGATAATTATTCGGAAAATGCCACAAACAAACTAGTTATGCGTTTATATTGTCGCACTATTCAAGTACATGCGAATGGCCCATGGACTCAGTTTGACGCACTGGGAACACAAGGCTCTAGCTCAGGCTAGGTTTGTGCAATTAAGGTGGTTTAGAGCTCGTTGGAAACATCAGAACCCATAGAATCAAATGGCTACTGGCAAAGTCTTACTGACAGCATCACAAGCCGATCACAGAGAGGAAATACGTTGCAAGCAAGCTGAATGCTAAGGAGCTGAGATCTTTGAAGCAATGCCCTGGAAAAAAAGCAAACTTGGAGACTGGAAGATCCAGTTTCGTTATAACACGGACACATTGGGCTAACAATAGCGAGCGCAGATTTACCCTCGAACAGTTTTTTATTACAAAATCTCAAAGGCAAGAAATTTTTTTCCGCTCATCTTTGCAGACTGTAGCCCTTTTTCCATCAGATTTTCAAGCGAATTAACTCTAATGTCGAATTATTTTTTAGCGACATAAGAAGCATCAAAACGGTTTTCCATAAACGGAACGATTCTAGCGAATTAAAATGATGTCACAATGCCCCGAGTTGAAGCGCATTTTTCTGACCCGCTAGATGATTTTGCATCAACAATGTAGCGAATTAGAACCTTCTGAGAAAGTTTGTGTAGTGCAGAGGTCGGGAACCCGGGGCTCGCCAGCCAGGATCTGCTGTTGCTCTGCCGGGGCTCTCGGACGACAAAAAATAATAAAAAATATAATGATAAACTTGCAATCAAGGGTTAAGCCTAGGCCTAGAAGAAGACTAAAATAACAGTCAATACTACTTATATTAAAATGACAATGCTTCGTGGCAAATACGTAGGTCTATCTGAGTAGAAAATGTATTTACAAAACTAGAATAAAAGGCAAGGCAGTTATATTTGTATTTCTTACATCAAGACATTTCAATGTGCTTTACAGAGAAAAAAACAACAGTAGGCTATAATTGGAGAGCATAGACATAGAAGTAAAGTAACTGTAAGTTAAATATCCAAAAATTTTCTTGTAACCGCCTTTATGTGGCTCTTCTGAGATTAAAAAATAGGCTAATCTTTCCAGCGCAGCAAACATGTATCAAGTTATTTGGCAAGAAAATTCATTGGCTGTCGTTGCGATGGATATATCGTGAATAATAAGTGAACGTTAAATGGCTATTATCGATCTACCTTTACATGACACCTTCGCAGCTATAGTCAACTAGCCAAGGCGGTCGCGTCTCAAGAATATAGCCCACTTCAAATTAGTAACCTTTTTATTCGCTTAATTTATACACGAGATTTCACGACTGCATCTGACGTTATCAATGAGATCCATGTCACACACTGTAACTTTTTCAAAGCCAGCATCATTGATACGCAAGTCTGTTTTATAATAGACTGGTCTTACTCATGAAAATATAGTAAAACAAAATTTGGGCTGTAGATGGGGTAATTGGCTCATTTATGGAATGCTAAACTTCCACTGACCTGAGTACTGAGGATATGTGTAACAGCTTAACGTCCCTGACTATTTTCAAGCTAAAGGGGGAGAAAAACATGCTGAAAAAAAATAGCGACCTGACGCCATACATGGATTGCATTTCTCCTCATAGCTAACCACAGGTTAGTACCAATACTTCGCCTGTTGTGCGTATGATCGTGAATATGCTGATGTTTAGAAAGCGCACTCGGTGCATAGTCTGACAGAGGCCTGGATGCTAGGCTAACGTTAGGCAGTCACTGGTTAAATCATCAAGGCTAATTTTAACCAGCGCAAAACGGTTTAATCTCATCATATCGCCTAATAATCCGATTTTAATCTAATTTTGCAAGGTTACCACTGGAAATGTATAACTGCTGAAGTGGCACAAAATGATCACTATCACAAATGCCAAATAGTTTCAGCTAGCTACCGCTCACCTTTCTTTTCATGTGAACGACTACTTTATTATGCTAAGCTTAGCTGATGTAACATTATCTTCACCGAACCCATTTGCTTCCTACGACTGTCACCCTGGCTTATTGTCTGCTATTCAGTGATGGCTAGGACTGAAAAAAATGGTAAACGAAACACAAGACATTCTTCGGGACTTGATGTTGTACAGAATAGCATGTCACATCTAGCAAGCTTTTCTAAAATAAAGACAACGGCTGATTACTTTTTTATTCAGTCATCATTCTTCTGAAGGTGGGCGATAGGATCATTTCTGAGGTGAACTGAACTAAACTGCAAGAGACAGAAGACCGCAGAGGCGGCACAACATTCGAATTTCGTTACATAAGGCGCATGCGCGACATTCTATATCGCTCAACCCTTTTCCATCACTTTTATGTCGATAAAAACTTTCCCAAAACCACCTCTGCGGAGCTTAATTAACTTAGCGCGACAAAATCTGCGTTAGAGCGATACAACTCTTTTTTTCCATCACAAATGTCGCACTAACGTTTTGATGCGCATCATTTTAAAGCGAATTATCTTTTTGCTGGAAAAAGGGCTTTTGAAGTGTATGCCTGCTGTTCTTTGAGTGTGATGTCGGTTTGAAATGACGAGGCTTATATCGTTGGATTCTGTGGACTTTCTTCTTTCATTTGAGGTATCGTTTGCATGCATAGCACAAATTCAGTAGAAATGCTAGCAACAGGGCGCCCCGGTGGCTCATCGGTCTAAGCGCGCGTACCATAAAGGCTGTGTCCTTCCCGCAGCGACATGGGTTTGATTCCAGCTCAGGTCATTTGCTGCATGTCTTCCCCCATTCTTCTCCCCAACTTTCCTGTCTCTCAACACTGTACAACTGTCAAATAAAGGAAAAATTCCCAAAAAAATATAATCAAAAAAAAAAAAGAAATGCTAGTGACTCAGTGCTGATATAAGTTTATCCTATTTTGTTACATGGTTATTTACTTGCTTGGTGCTTGAATTGTGTTTGGTTGAGGTAAAAATGGTCAACATGAGCTTTTTGCCAAGTTTCTTCCCGTAAGGTAGATAAGCTGTATGACGATGTTGCGATTAGGAAAAATGCTGTATTTATTATGCATAACGGCCAAGCCCGGTACCGGGCGCGTTAGGGCTTAAGGGGTTAACTTACAAAGCCTTAAATTACTTGGCCCCAGAATATCTTCGTAGTCTTCTCATTCCTTACTCCTTGCCAAGATTACTTCATTCTCAATGTGCTGAATATTGAACATTCCAAATAGATCTAGAGTTCCAATTGGAGGCACAGCATTCTATCCCAAAGCGCCAGTTTTATGGAACAATCTCCTGAGATAAATTTGGGCTTTAGACACACTCTCTGTCTTCAAGAGCAGGCTGAAAATGTACCTTTTTAGTCAAGCCTATGCTTAATTAACATATCATTAGTTATGTATATTTATTTGGTTCTTGTGAGATTGACTACAGCCTAGTTTCCTGGGAGGTTCACATGGTATTGGAAGCCAGTGTTAACTAAATCCATGTGGAATCGTGGTACTGAGCATGCATTAACGGTGCCAGTGGGGCTTGTTACAACCTTAGTCACCAGGGAGGTCTATATGGTACTGGTGCTAGTGTCAAGTAAATCCATGTGGAATCTGTGGCACTGAGTATACATTAGTGGTGCTTGTGGGGCTAGCTATAGTCTTAATCACTGAGAAGGTTTGCATGGTACTTGCAGTGGCAAGTGATTAGGAAAATCCATGTGATTTTACAGCCTGGTATAATTGTATTAGTCCCTCAGCAAGGTGTTTAGCAAGACTAAGGCCACTAAGCTCCCTCCGGATTGCCCGTGGGACTGTGCCATTGAGCTGCTGTCTGGAGCCTCACCCCCTCAAAGTCAAGCCTAACTCTCTCAGTGGCTGAAACAGCAACTGTGGAACAGTATAAGAGGCACTCCAACAAGACTTCATTCGACCCTCCACTTCTCGGGCATCGGGAAGCTTCTTCTTTATCCAGAAAAAAGATGGAGGCTTCCACCCATGTATCGACTATAGAGGGTTGAATGAAGTTACAGTCAGATACCGCTACCCCCTCCCACTGATCCCCAGCACTGTGGAGCAGCTTCGAGGTGCCCGATACTTCACCAAGCACGACCTCTGCAGCATTACCTGATGAGTGGAAGACTGCTTTTAGCACCACCTCTGGCTATTATGAGTACTGTGTCATGCCTTATGGGTTTGTCAACGCCCCATTCGTGTTCCAGTCCTTCATTATTGACGTACTGCGAGACATGCTGGGAAAATTCATCTTAGCCTACATCGACAACATCCTGGTGTATTCTCTATCTTATCCCGAAAATGTTCACCATGTCAAGAAGGTATTAACCCATCTTCTACAACCCCAATACCGAAATAGTTGGGACAAAGTGTACATTGAGAATACAATCAAAACGCAATGACTTTCAAATCACACCAGCCAGTATTTTATTCACGATAGAACAGAGATTATATAGCAAATGTTGAAACTGAGAAATTTGACAATTTTATCCACAAAATTAGCTCATTTCAAATTTGATGGCTGCTACAGGTCTCAAAAAAGTTGGGACAGGGGCCTGTTTACCATGGTGTAGCATCGCTTCTTTTTAACACAGAGTGGAGGCGTCTGGGCATTGAGGAGACAAGTTTCTTGAGTTTAGCCATTGGAATTTGATCCCACTCTTGTTTAATACAGGCTTCCAGCTGCTGGAGAGTTTTGGATCTCCTTTGACGGACTTTTCGTTTAATTATGTGCCAAATTTTCTCAATCAGTGAAATATTAGGACTGCAAGCAGGCCAGTTCAGCACATGGACTCTTCTACTACAAAGCCATGCTGTTGTAATAGCTGCAGTATGTGGTTTTGCATTGTCCTGCTGAAATCCACAAGGCCTTCCTTGGAATAGATGTCATCTGAAGGGGTACATATGTTGCTCTAAAGCCTTTATATACCTTTCAACATTCATGGTGCTTTTTAAAACATGCAAGTGTCCCACACCATATGCACTAATGCATCCCCATACCATCAGAGACACTGGCTGTTGAACTGAACACTGATAACAGGAGGGGTGGTGTTTTGCCTTTTCAGCCCGGAGGACACAACCCCCATGATTTCCAACAAGAATGTCAAATTTGGACTCGTCTGACCACAGGACACTTTGCCACTTTGCTACAGTCCATTTTATATGAGCCTTGGCCCACAGAACACGGCAGCGCTTCTGGATCATGCTCAACAATGGCTTCCTTTTTGCATGATAGAGTTTTAGGTGGCATCTGTGGATGGCACGGCGGACTGTGTTTACAGACAGTGGTTTCTTGAAGTATTCCTGGGCCCGTTTAGTAATGTCAATGACAGAATCATGCCGGTGAGTGATGCAGTGGCGTCTGAGGGCCCGAAGATCATGGGCATCCATTAAAGGTCTTCAGCCTTGTCCCTTACGCACAGAGATTTTTCCAGTTTCTCTGAATCTTTTGATGATGTTATGCATTGTCGACGATGAGACCTTCAAAGCCTTTGCAATTTGACATTGAGGAACATTGTTTTTAAAGTATTCCACAATTTTTTTATGCAAGCCTTCACTGGTTGGAGAGCCTCAGGCCATCTTTACTTCTGAGAGACTCACACTCTTTAAGACATCCCTTTTATAGCCAATCATGTTACACACCTGATGCCAGTTAACTTAATTACTTGCTAAATGTTCTTTTAGCTGATTCTCTTATATATGAATTGCTTTTTCAGCCCTTTTTTGCCTGTGTCCCAACTTTTTTGAGACCTGTTGCAGCCAGAAAATTTGAAATGAGCTCATTTTGTGGATAAAAATGTAAAATGTCTGTTTCAACATTTGAAATGTTATCTATGTTCTATTGTAAATAACATATTGGCTCGTGATCTGGAAGTCATTGCATTTTGATTTTATTCACAATTTACGCTTCGTCCCAACTATTTCGGAATTGGGGTAGTAGACCATCAGCTCATGTTTTGGCTGAAAAGTGTGTGTTCCACAAAATCACCATATCCTTCCTGAGATACGTGATTGGACCAAAGGGCGTGGCTATGGAGACAAAGAAGATTGAGGCGGTAGCAGCCTAGCCAGTCCCACATACTATCAAGGAGCTCCAACACTTCCTGGGGTTTGCCAACTTCTACCGCTGGTTTATAAAGAATTTCAGTATGGTTGCCCAACCAATAACTGCACTTTTCAAGGGTAAGCCCAAGGAACTAGTCTGGAATACAGAGGCCCAGCACGCTTTTGACACACTAAAACGGTAATTCAACACAACCCCCATCTTACAGTGACCAGATCCTACCAAGTCCTTTGTAGTGGAGGTTGACGCTTCTTATGCTGGTGTGGGGGTTGTCCTCTCCCAACGTCATAGTTCACCTGAGAAACTTTGCCTTTGTGCATTCTTTTCCCGCAGACTCACGCTGGCAGAGGCTAACTATGACGTGGGCAACCGCGAGTTACTGGCGGTTAAGTTGACATTCGAGGAGTGGAGGCATTGGCTTGAGGAGACTCTCCATCCATTCACAGTGCTGACCAACCACCAGAACATTGAATATCTACAAACTGCAAAATATCTGGATCCACGAAAAGCCAGGTGGGCCCTCTTCTTCACACGTTTTAACTTTACCATCACTTACTGTCCTGGTTCAAAGAACCTGAAGGCAGATGCCCTGTCCCGACATGATGAAGTGGAGATGGATCCAGAAGCTGACAAACCAATCTTTCCTTCTTCCTGCTTTGTCGCCTGAATCCAGTGGCAGTTGGCCAGGGACATCCGAAGGGAGTCCAAGAAGGAACGTGCTCCTGCAAACGTGCCAGTGGGGAAGATCTTTGTTCCCTCCACTCTGCGGGGCAGGGTCATCACCTGGGCTCACACCACCATATCTTCTGGCCACCCTGGGATTTGAAGAACCATTCAAGTCATCACTTGGTATTACTGGTGGCCCCACCTGGCTATGAACGTGGAGAGGGCGGTCAACTCATGTGCCATCACAAAATAATAAAGACAACTCCCAGCCAGTAAACTACAGTCATAACCAGTTCCACACCACCCCTGGTCCCACGTGGCATAGGACTTTGTGACAGACTTACCGGAATCAGAGGGGAACACAGTGATCATGGTAATAGTTCACTGCTTCTTGAAATTTTGCAAGTTCTCACCATTCCCCAGCCTTCTCTCTATCTTTCAGGTACTAGAGGTTTCGTTTACGCAGGTGTTCAGAAATTTCAGCCTTCCGGAGGACATCCTGTCGGACCGTGGGCCTCAGTTTATGTCCCAGGTGTGGTAAGCCTTCTTCCATGAGCTGGGAGTCTCGGTGAGCCTCACCTCGGGCTAACATTTCGTGTCCAAGGCGGAGAGAACCAACCAGAATCTGGGGAGGTTCCTCAGAGCACACTGCCACCATCAACAGAAGGAATGGGTGAAGTTCCTGCTTTGGGCTGAGAATGCTCAAAACTCCCTTTATGAGCGCCTCCACTGGATTAACCCCCTTCTAGTGTGTGTTCGGTCGGGAACCTCCCCTGTGCCTGTGGGACTCGAGCCAGATCAAAGTCCAAGCTGTAGACGCCTGGCTCCCGGGGGTGAAGAAGGTTTGGGCTGACACGAACATGCAGATCCATCAAGCTCTCAAACGTCAGAAGGTCCAGGAGGACAAGTGACACCTGGACGCCCCAGAGCACCACTCAGGGGACTGAGTTTGGCTCTTCACCAGGGACTTCTGCCTCCACCTGCCCGGACGGAAGCTGAGCCCACGGTTTATTGGCCCCTTTAAAGTCCTCCGGAGGGTCATTAATTCTGCATACACACTTCAGTTGCCACCTGATTATAAAATTTCTCCAACTTTTCACGTTTCTCTGCTTAGACCGGTGATTGCGAGCCCATTGGTGGAGACAGTCCCCCCCGAAGTCCCACCCCCTGCCCTGGAGGTTGATGGAGCACCGGCCTACCAGGTACGTGCCTTGCTTGACCCCAGACGCTGCGGAAGAAAACTCCAGTATTTGGTGGACTGGGAAGGGTATAGTATGGAGGAGAGGAGCTAGGTTCCTGCTCACATCATCTTGGACCCACAACTAATCACAGAATACCATCAAGCCATCCTGATCGACCTGCTCCTCGATGCCAGGCTACCCCTCCTGGCCGCCAAAACAACACACCGGGAGTCGTGCCTTGGGGGGGCGGACTATCAGGCCTCGCTCACAACGGTCCGCATCTCAGGAGTATTAGCTCTGGCGTGTTCTGCACACCAGCACCACAACCATTCTCATTTGTCATCAATTATGTAATTATCCAATTAAACCTATATAGAGCAGGAACAGGCCCACCCCCATTACGAAGTCTCTTGTATCCTTTCAGTAGATGTTGCACTACTAAACCTTTGTGCTTGTATTTTAGCTGACTTTCTGTATAGTGCAGCGAAAATCTTTTTATTTCGGGATTGTTAATCCTGCTTGTTGTTTATCATTTTTTATGTGTGTCTGAAGCAGACACTTAATAAAGAAGCATATCATTTTCTTCGCGCTTGGATCCTCCAGCCTCAACTTTTGTTCAGTGCAAATTACCTTGTGCACTGAAGTCATTACACTAATGCAATGTTACAACATTTAATTCCTCCAGAGTTTTATGTATTTTTGGCCTTGATCTGGTATTAACAATGGGAGAATCAAATCACGGCGTAAAGTTTTTTTTAAAATTTTTTTTAGCACATCCTAAAGACTTTCTGTTGGTGGCCAATTCATATGTAAAAACAATGTGTCATGCTTGCTGCACCACTTTTTCCAAATTTGAGACTGATAAATCTTGGCATTGTCATCATGGAATATGACTGTGCTGTCAGGGATTTAAAAAATCAGTTGCTGGGATAACCTGGTTATTCAGTATTTTCAGGTAGTCTGCTGACTTAATTTTATTGCTGCATAACGTTGCTGAGGCTAGACCTGGCTGACTGAAGCAACTCCAGATCATAACGCTGCCTTCAGTGGGTTCTATGCATGACGGATGCATTGCTTCGTGGGCTTCCTTTCTCACCCTGACATGCTCATATTGTATCTCTGAAATTGGGTATATCTGGACTTGTCAGACCACGTGACCTTTTTCCATTGCTCCACAGTCCAAATTGTACGCTCTCTAGCAAATTGAAGCTGTTGTCTCCCAATCCCAATCAGCCTCACAAACAAGTGGCTTTCTTGAGGTCATGGAAGTCCTAATCCTGCAAGTTCTCATTGCGTTGAGCATGTGAAAATGTTCTGATTTTCTCAACTGAACATAGCCTCGAGTTCTACGGTAGATTTTTGAATTTGAGACTTCAAGTATTTTAGTGATCTCCGATCACGATCATTCATGATCTTCTGATTTTTGATTTCTTCCGCTAAGTTGAAACTTCCTACCACTGTCTGGAATGGCTGGTGCAATTAGGAGGCCAAGCGCAACGACCAGAGAGAAAGTGAGCAACACAGACACAGTACAAACACAGAGAATAAAATAGACCAAACGAAAGTACTTGCGCTTCCAAAGGACGTATAATAGTCCAAAACACGGAAGCAAAGCGAGATAGAAAAAAGGGAGAAGAAACTCCAATAATCAGAAGATAGAAAGTCATACAAAACCTGACTAGAGATATCTTCGGCTATAGTGCAAAGTGAAAAACAGACACTCTAGCGAAGGAGGCGTGCCGGACTTCCTGCTTATATAGAGTCCGGGAAGGCGCCGCCCCAGCTCAATCAGCCAGCTGGGTAAAGAATCCGATGGCCAAGGAATTTGATATCATCCCGGGACGAGAGCCACAAAGAAAAGTCCCCCCCCCCCAAGGAACGGCTCCAGAAGATCCCAGAGAACCCTGTGCACGGAACTCTGAGATAAGGGTGGGATCCAGGATATCCCGAGAAGGAACTCAGCACCGCTCTGCCGTGCAAAGGCAAAACACCGTAACATCACTTTTGGTCAAAAATGAGTTATTGTCATTTTGGGGGTATTGCAGACCTCCTTTATCATGTGGATGAATATTTGGAGTCAATTCGATTGTTTTTATGAAAAAATCAAGGTCTGTGTCAACAGTAACTCTGAAAATCCCCTGAGAAACCATGACAGAATGCCGTAACTGCAGTTACGGTGCTTAGCTTTTGTTTCGGGACGCTGACGTTGAGTTAAGGTACTCTGCCTTTGTTTAGCTGCGCATCAAAGCGATGTTACTGTACGGCCCTGAAGTTACGGTACTCTGCCTTTGTTTTATCGCCCACCAGAGTTTGCCGCGCTTGAGTTACAGTCTATGTATTGTTACCAAAATCCACACACATCCACACATTACACCTGAATAAAAGTATACTGCCACTGAACAAGATTTTGTTGAGTGGTTTTATATATTATGTTTAAGAATGGCATACCGCTCTCGAAGAAAACTGATGGTGGAGATGGCTTTCAAACGAAGACTTAGTTTTTTTGAGCTTTTGTACTTTACTTGAGTTTTTTTTTTTTAATCGGGACTTTTACTCTAGTACATTTAAAATATAAAAAGTATACTTTTACTTCGTTACTTTGACAATGGCCACTTCATCACTTGTTACAAATTAAAATATGAATGCAATTTATCATTTAAGGATTATCTGGATTTGGCATGTTTGAGAAGAACAACGGTGCTCGGCATTTTTGTGCAGATGTGTCCGCCAGCAGACACAGCTCTGCAAATTTATGCACGCAGTTACAATATTCTATCACTAGATGGCACACCCGGATCAGTTATTGAATATTCACAAGCAAGCCGAGCTTAAATACGGTTTAAAATATGGACAAGTTCACTCCCATCCCTGTTTTTCAGGAGTTGCCTGAATTTAACTCCTCAGCTAAGCCTGATTTGCAAACTGCTCAGTATACAGTACCTGTCAAAAGTTTGGACATACCCACATTTCTCTTACAATACATGTTAAATAGGCACTCTTTATTTTGCAAAAAAAAAAAAGGATCTAATTCTTAAATCCATCCAACTAACCAGCATTTTGTTGTCATATTTGCGGAGCATACTCACTTTTTGTTTTTTGACTAGAGCAGTTATATGGCTATAATATGTTTGCCGCTGAGCGGCCGTCTAAGTTGCCAAAGATGTGCTGTACTTGTAGTTTGCTCTTCTTCGACCTTTTTTTGCCCAATTAGTTCCAAAACAGCTTGTCTTTAATTTGGCTGTTGGAAAATGTAAGGAGCTTGTTTGTCTGCTTACTTTGCAAAATATGACCTCTTTTAGAATTCTAAAATTTTGGACACTATTCAAACAAGAATATTGTTCTCTTTTAATTTCTGACTGTTCACCTCTTACCAGATTCAATTTGAGATTATATAGAGAAGTTAAGCCATTTACATTTCTCTAAAAACAGAGTGCTGTGACACTAGCGAAGTGTGTCCGAACTTTTGACTGGTACTGTACTTGCCCATAGTACCTATCCAGCAGTTCAAAAAAATTATCTCTTGCTACAGAAACAATCATTGTCCTCCGTAGCAACCACTTCAGCTACAGTGAGCCAATGGTATCTCAATTAGTAGTTAAGAGAAATCAGTTTTCTGAAGCAAAAATTCGACATGGTATTGATCCAATGTCATTCTACTATTAAATCTAGTCAATTATAGTGGTTTTTTAAACTGCCAGTAAACTCGAAGAAAAAGAAGAAGAAGTATATAAAGCAGAGACTGCTTGTTTGTTTTTTGAATACTTTCATTCACCTGAAAGTTGATTAAAGAAAACAAGGAGAGGACATGTGTGGTTGTTTTGTTTCTTTCTAAGCGTACATTGAAAAATACTCTGTACTTATACTTGCACTTTTGATACTTAAGTATATTTTTTTACAAAATACTTTTGGTACTTAAGTACATTAAATGTGAGCTACTTTAAGACTTTTACTCAAAATTTTCTTATTGGTGACTTCAACTTTTACCAAGGTAACTTTCATTTATGTTACTTCGACTTTTACTTTCACTATTTTTTCAAGTACTTTATACACCTCTGCTAACTCTTTTTTGAGGAGTGTTAAACACATCCATGAATTTTAATACATATTAAAGCTTTGTATTTAATTATTAAATTGTTATTCTAATAATTAAAAATAATTTCCTGTATTTATTCATACTGTATAATGCAAAGTAACTTATCTGCTGGCATTCTGTTTCTGGTGCCACACACCAAACTGGTGCTATTCTCTATCATGAAGATATAATGTAATGTCACCACAGCTCTGTATAGCAACAATGAAATGTGTCTAATTCATTCTTCATCATGCAAAAAAATGTCATGACGGTTGGACCTGAAGTAAGTGCTCTTATAATGGTCTTGTGTTCAGAAAACAGCAACCAAATATTGAATTTATGCAAGTTACTGCCTTTTGCCTTTGCACAACTCCTTAATTTTAGAACATGATACAAAGGCAGAGTACAGTAACTGACAAATAAGGGTCAAAGGTCAGACTAGAGCACAAGATTTTTTGTATACACACTTTCCTTCATTATAACAACTACTTGCCAGATTTTGAGCATCCTACCTTCAATACTTTTGTCTGGACAAAGCAGAAACTTTAAAGTCATTTTTCTCAGTTTCACACTTTGGCAAGTTAAGGTCTTTTGCCTTTGTAGGGCAGCGCTCCTCAGGACCATAACCCTCCCAGTTGACTAAAAACTGAGCCCTACGACCCACGCGCCTCTCGGCTAAAATACGACGCACAGTGTAAACAGGCCTCCCTTCAATCATCCTCGGCGGGGGTTTGTCGACCGGAGCCAGGACACAAGTGCTAACAGGTTTGAGCCTGGAGACACGAAAAGAGGGGTGGATCCGTAAGGATCTAGGGAGCTTCAACCGGACTGTAACAGGATTGATCCTTCGCACAATCTTAAAAGGACCAATGAAGTGGGGAGCCAACTTCCGTGACTCCACTCTCAAGGGCACGTCCCATGTGGAGAGCCAGACCTTTTGGCTAACCCAATAAGATGGGGCCGAACAGCGCCTTCTATCTGTGGCGGTCATTTGTTTCTGTCCAGAGCGCAACAAAGAGGAACGGACCCTGGCCCAAACTGACCGGCAATGCCTAACAAAGTGATTGACCGAAGGAACCTCTGAATCCCTGTCAATCTCAGGAAACAGCGGAGGCTGATAACCCAACTGAGCCTCAAACGGGGAAAGGCCTGTGGAGGAGTTACCCAGTGAATTGTGGGAATATTCGGCCCATGCTAAAAATCGACTCCACGAAGATGGGTTGTCAGTCACTAAACATCGAAGAGTATTCTCCAATGAATGGTTGGTTCGCTCTGTCTGCCCGTTAGTCTCTGGGTTGAAAGCAGAGGAAAGGCTCACGGTGGCCCCCAACTGGTTGCAAAACGCATGCCAGAATTTGGCCGTAAATTGAGGGCCCCGGTCAGAGACCACATCTTGAGGGAGACCATGCAGCTGGAAAACATGGTCCACAACAAGAAGAGCCGTCTCCCGTGCCGAAGGCAGCTTGGGCAGCGCGATAAAGTGGGCGGCCTTAGAAAAACGGTCGACCACGACCAAGATGACCGTGTTGCCTTCAGAAACAGGCAGCCCCTTAACAAAATCAAGAGCGATATGGCTCCATGGGCGCTTAGGGACAGGCAACGGCCGCAGCAGACCAGAGGGGGGGAGATGGGAAGTCTTGTTCCTAGCGCAGATACAGCACGCCGCTACAAACTCCCTGATGTCCTCAATCATGCTGGGCCACCAAAAACGTCGGGCCAAGTACTGCTTGGTCCGATGAAACCCCGGGTGACCAGCCAGATGGGAAGAGTGCCCCCACTGGAGAACTTGGGACCGTACTGCCAACAGAACAAACAAACAGCCAGGCGGCTCCCCACCAGAACCGGAATCAGTTCTGAACGCCTCCCGCACAACAGACTCAATGTCCCACTGAATTGGAGCCACAACCTGAGCTGCCGGGATAACCGGCTCAGGAATGGGGTCGTGACCCGAGCGGTCGTGAATCCACGACAAAGCGTCGGGCTTGATGTTTTTTGAACCTGGGTGATAGGTTAACGTAAAGTTAAAACGGTTGAAAAAAATGACCACTGCGCCTGCCGAGAATTACGTCATTTTGTCTGTTGGATGTATTGGAGATTTTTTTGATCCGTCCAAACCACAAACGGATGTTCAGCCCCCTCCAACCAATGGCGCCACTCTTCTAACGCCAACTTGACAGCCAACAACTCCCGGTCACCAATGCTGTAATTCCGTTTGGCCGCCAACAACGACCAGGAGAAGTAGGCTCATGAGTGCAACTTATTGTCCCGAAGGGAGCGCTGGGACAAAATGGCACCCACCCCGACTTCTGACGCATCCACCTCCACAACAAATGGGAGGGAGGGGTCGGGAAAAATGAAAATGGGCTCTGAGCTAAATTGTTTCTTTAACTCCTGAAAAGCAGCTTCAGCTGCTGGAAACCAAGCAAACGACGAGGAGGTATTTTTCTTAGTGAGCGCGATGATGGGGGGAGCTACCGCGCTAAAATTATGGATAAACCTCCTATAAAAATTAGCAAACCCCAAAAACTGTTGCACCCCTTGATGTTTTGAGGGGCAGGCCAATCCCTGACCGCTGCCACCTTGTCAGGATCCATACGGACCGACCCTTCCGAAACAATGAAGCCAAGAAACGAAACTTGGCATGAAAAATGCATGTTTCAGCCTTGACAAAAAGCTTGGCTTTAAGGAGGGCCTAAAGCACTTGTCTGACATGTTGTTTATGCTCCGAGAGAGTTGAAGAAAAAATCTGAATATCGTCAAGGTAGACAAAGACGAATCTCTCCAACATCTCTCGTTGGATGTCTTTGACGAGTGCCTGGAACGCAGAAGGGGCGTTAACCAATTCGAACGGCATAACCAAATATTCGTAGTACCCATCATGCGTATTAAATGCCATTTTCCACTCATCCCCCTCCCGGATCCGAACCAAGTTATAAGCATTCCGGAGGTCGAGCTTAGTAAAAAGTGACGCCTCCTGCAGACGTTTAAATGTGGAATTCATCAACGTAAGGGGGTATCAGTTTTTAATGGTGATATTATTCAAGCCCCTGTAATCAATACAGGGTCTCAGGCCGCCATCTTTTTTGCCCACAAAAAAGATCCCTGCTCCGGCAGGAGACGTGGAGGGCCGAATAAATCCATTAGCCAGACCCTCCTGAATATATTCTCGCATGGCCCTTCGCTCAGGCCCTGAAAGCGAGTATAATGAACCCCTAGGGGGAGTGGTACCCGGTTAGAGATTGATCTCGCAATCGCACGTGCGATGAGGAAGTAAAGTCGAGGCCCGTTGCTTGCTAAAAACCTCCGCGAGATAAGCATAATTGTTAGGAACTTTGAGGCAGAAAAAAGTTCAGAGCAGCCCCCAAATTCTCACCCTGTTCAGAACCTGCCATCTCTATGTCTGATTCCAAGTCAGAGAAATCCTCCGAATTGCAATCCTCCTCTGGCTGCCGCCAGTCAAATTGAGGATCCCACTCCAACCCCTCCTCCGCCCCTTTCTGCAGATTAGGAGGGTTGTGTGAGACAAAGTCCTCAGAATCACTCCAGGTGTCAACCTCCCCCATAGGTTGATGCCTGGGATGACACACCAAACTCTCCCTACAGTGGGACCTACAATCAGTACCCCACTGGACGATTGAGTTATTCTGACTCCCCCAAATGATGTGAGGCCTATGTCCCCTTAGCCAAGAGTGTCCTAAAACGACAGGGAAAACAGGAGAACTGATAATAAAAAACCGGACCTCGTCAGAATGACCACCAAAAGAGATGAACATAGTTAATGATTCAGAGACTTCGGTTATAAATCCAGTTCCCAGCGGGCGACTGTCCAAAGATCTAACAATGCGTGAATGTAAAAGAGGGCGGATGGAGATGGAATGTCTCCTAGCCCACTCCGCGTCCAAAAAACAGTCCACGGCACCAGAGTCCACAAAAGCTTTGATAAATATTCTCTATCTCCCCACAGTCAATTCTACAGGAATTAAAGTTTGGAAGGGAAATTGGGTCTGTCCCTCTAGCGCCCCCCATACCGCTAGAGGGACTTCCCGTTTCCCCTGAAGCTCAGGGCAGCGGGGACGGATATGTCCTGGTTTGTTACAATTATAGCAGATTATGCGTCTACGAACGGGCTTACGAGCCCCGCTCTCATATGAGCCATCAACCTGCATAGGCTCGCCAGGAGTGGAAATCTCAGTGGGCGGAATGGGAGCTGTATGCGCGCTGCGAGAAGCATTGGCCCCATTGCCAGCAAGAGTCAATGCAGTACGTTTCTCCCTGTTACGTTCGCGGATGCGATTATCAATTCGCACAGCAGTGCGAACCAACGAATCCCGGGAAACACAAGGCTCCAATGTAGCCAGGGCGTCCTTAAGCTCCTCAGCCAAAGCGTGAACAAAAACTATCATAAGAGGTTCTTCTGGCCAGCCTGTCTCTGTCGCCAAGGAGCGAAATGAGATTGTAAACTCAGTGACACTCTCAGAACCCTGCCTCAGATGCATTAAACGTGTAGCTGCGTCCTGACCACAAACATCCTGATCAAACAACGATACCATTTCTCTAATGAGAGGCTCCACAGTATTCACGACCGGTGAATTAGATTGAATCAGTGGGCCCAAGTGAGTGCTGTGTCGGTCAACAGGGATAAAATAAATGAAACCTGAGACTCTTAATTCACAAACCGTGAAGGCTGTGCTTTAAAAAAATATTTCACATTGGGCAATGAAATCTGTACTTCTTCCTGCCTCGCCTCTGTATCTTGGGGGTAACTGGAGTTTTGGCTCTCGGGGAAGGTGTATGGATTGTGCTCGTGCAGCATTTTGTGTGATATGAGTGGACAAGGCTCTAATACTCTCAGTGAGAGTTAACAGAACGTTTTCCTGTCTCTCCATGGCATTCGCCTGAAGGCGGACTCTCTCCGCTAATTCTGCCTGCTGATTGTTCAGGCTAGAAAGACCCTTGCCATATCCAGAGAGAACAGCTTGTTGATTAGCCACAACTTTCTCTAACGCAGCCATTTGCTGGCTAGAGTGTTCTGTCATGGCCGGTGGAAGTAGGAGGCCAAGCGCAATGACCAGAGGAGAAAGTGAGCAACACGGACACAGTACAAACACAGAGAATAAAATAGACCAAACGAAAGTACTCGCGATTCCAAAGGACGTATAATAGTCCGAAACACGGAGGCAAAGCGAGATAGAAAAAAGGGAGAAGAAACTCCAACAATCAGAAGATAGAAAGTCATACAAAACCTGACTACAGATATCTTCGGCTGTAGTGTGAAGCTAAAAACAGACACTCTAGCAAAGGAGGCGTGCCGGACATCCTGCTTATATAGAGTCCAGGAAGGCGCCGCCCCAGCTCAATCAGCCAGCTGGGTAAAGAATCCGATGGCCAAGGAATTCGATATCGTCCCCGGACAAGAGCCGCAAAGAAAAGTCCAAACCACACGCACACCTCACAAACCATGACACTGTCCTTCCAACTTTCAACTGGATAGTCTGGTCGCCCGCGACCGCATGGGTGTAGCCCCCAAAAGCCCGCTTCTCCAGCCTGCACTGCGTCCACAAGGAAATCTCCATGTTTCAGCGCAAATATGCACATTATGCGACCAATACTGTCGCCATGGCAACTGAAATCGATAGGTGTCATAACTGAAGTATAACAAACGTCCATACCAAATATGAAAGCAATTGGTCAAAAATTACAGCCTGTACAGCATCCACAAGGAAGTGTCTAAAGATATGGACGCAGTGGCGATGGTGATGGCGGCAGCGGAGACGACAAGCATGAATCCATAGTAGCCACCCGACTTTGTCTGGGGGCTACAATAATGTGTTGGACAATTCCTCACCCAATTTCAGTCATTTTAGCGATCTCCTCAGTTGTTACCTTTGTTCGATGCAGGCCAATAGTTTGGCCATCTTTTGCACAACCATGGGACATGTCTTCCAAGAAATGAGAAATGAGTAGTTACACACGGCATCAGTCGGGGTTAAAAGAAGTTTTGCGAGGTGAAACATTGTAATCACTGTAATACTGATTCAGTCATAGGGTCTTATGTACAGTATTTGCTGATTTAAATTCAAATGGTGACCTTTTTCTGGCCAGGCAATGTACCTCATTATGTCCAGTATTGCTCTCATCCCAACTAATTTTTGAATGAGTGGCAGATCTGAATAGCAGGAATGGATGTAGATTTACAAATAAAATAAAGTTGATCAGACAAAACATTAAATATCTTGTCCTCATGCTATGTGAAATGATATACAAATCAATTTAAAAATTGCTCATTTCTGTTTTTATGTCCATTTTCCGCACCATCTTAACCATTTCTCAGTTGGGGTTGTGTCAGCAGAATCGGCACAGGCAATTTGAGAGCACAGAAATCTTGCAAATCAGAAATTGATGAAATGACTGTGGGCCAAAACCATGGTCACTTTGTCTCTGTACACATGTACAGCTACTTGATATGGATACAATCTGTATGTTTACAGGAGTCAATAATTGATTTCTGAAGGATGTCAGTTCCATTCTTGCAAATATCTTTTAGCTGTTTGGTTGACCAAAAAAGGCTCAGTTTGAAGGGGAAAACCAAGAAGGCCCAATAAATCTGTGTTTGGTTTTTGTACACTTTGATGAAAATGTCTTGACAGGATGTGACGTGCATTAACAATTAATCCAAGTATTGTACTACCTTGTTTCTGGATATCCCATATTCTTAATGTTCCTTATCTCAACTTTTAATCTTTGAGTTTCGGGACAATGAAAGAAGGATACTTTCATTCAAAGGGGGTTGATTTTTTTCATATTTGAAATGCGTCTGCATTGTCCTTATCTCTTAAAGTATTGGTGTAGACTATGATTGTCATTTTGTCACAGAACAGTTTACATTAATATTCACTTTCATTTTATTCAAAAATCCAGGAATATTTTGACATAATTGGCTTTAAACATCTTGCTGCTAATTTAATATTTAAAAAGTGGAGACCAATGCGCTCATTCATTTTTTCCCTAACAGACTTCTCTTGAATTTTAAAGTAATCTAATAGCTACTATGTGGAATCTGTTTGGAAATTGAGGTTAGCAATCTGCGGCATTCTGAAAGAGGCAAGGTGCATTCTTCTCCCTGCCTGCTAGTCTACTGGATGTGCAACACCTATGACAGGGGTACATAATCTCCCTCACGCCTTTTGTCAAGTCTTGTTCACTGGAAAGCTCAGGATGCAGAAAGAGTTTGCATCAACCCACAAATACCATTCATGGGGATTCTATGGCATTGAACAGAAAGCACACATCCCTGAAAAATACAACTGCTGATGTTAGAAAGTGAAAGGTCAGCACTGGGAGGGGCCAATTCAACAGGTCAAAAGATTTAGGGTCTTCCTATTTGCTCTTTTCCTGCACTCATGAGCCCAATGACCAATAAATTTCAATTCAACCATCATACTATAAAGCAATCTTTTGCATGTGCTGCTCATCACTCTTAACAAAATTAGGGCAGTTGAACAACCCATGCGCAGTACTCACCAAAATACATTAATAATTGATTAAAAAGACAAAAAAAGTGAACTTTTATTGGTTTTCCGACATTATGTAACATGGAGCAAATAAAATGGTGGTTGGAATAAATTTATCTCCCTTCTGGCAAAAGCAATATGCCAGTTACTCCAAAGAAAAGTTCTGAAAAAGAATGTTCTTATTGTCCTGATAATAGTTCATTGATGAAACATTTATGATTGACACTGCCAGTTAAGGTGGATTTTTGCATGTTTTATTTACTTTCAGTCGAAAACGAAAAGAAAACCAGAAATATCTCAAAAATATAAGGATTGTATCAAAATGTTCAGAGGGTAACTGACAATCCGGGTGTGTAATGTGACACCAGTATGTGCCATAACACTGATTTCATTCACTGCTTTGGAAATAATGGGTTTTTTTTTTTTTTTCAAATTAAAAGTTAATGTTCTAGAACTCAGTGGTGTTTAAATTGATAATGCTGATTGCGACGTACAAATTAGAATTGTTAAAGAGCTTTTAAATCACATATTTGTAATGTTACATTAAAAAGCTTAGTGTACCTGAATGATAGCAGGTTGCACTGAGGAACCAGGGTCATGTTGGCACCTGATAACTAAGTCAGAGGTCTTTTCTGAGCGGACAGCGGACTACTACTGTTGAGGCAAGGAACAAAGCTGCCCCCTAGTGATTAATACTATTCACTGCATAGAACACCATGCAAAGCTTGAATACCATGAAATTCGAACAGTGAAACCATTTTCTTGACAAGGCTTAGGACTTGGAATTTGCTACATTAATACAGAGTTAAAGTACAAACTGTTAGCTTTATTTGAAGGGTATTTACGCCAGGTGATCCTTATGAGACCATACCATGTGTCATTACCAACAGACTGATGTCAGACCCACATATTCTGAAAGCAGTTTTACAAGTTGAATAACTGCAACAAAACGGTTCTTTTTTCATATTGAAATCCCGAATGATCATTTTAAACATAGCCTTTAGGTCTGTCAAAATTAATGATCAAATGACTTTTTACAAACTTTTCTAAAAAAAAAAAAAAAAAAGCTTAATTTGGCACTGGCAATAATGGTCTTATTTCAAAAGGAAATTAACCTGGTTCATAGCACTGACGCATATGCTGATCCTGGGTTCAGTTACACATTAATTGTTTGTGAATTTCTCTGATTTCAATTATGGGTACTGTAACATGCCTTGTGGTGATCATAAAATGTTTTTCCCCTTCACCGATGCATTTTGTACCTACTGTTCATCTTCATTCATTCTAACCAAACAATTTCCAGCACACAAAATGTTAGACTCCAGCGATTGAGGAAGTGATGCTGTGGTGGTAAGCATCTCATTTAAATGACTTCAGCCATGATTATTTATTATAATAGCAACAAACACTAAATACAAACACATCAGATGTCTGTGTGATATAAATTAGTTACATGGAATTACGCAGCTGGTTTGGATGTGCCACGCTTGCTTGAGCATTCCAGCTTCACTGTTTGTTCTTCAATTCTCACAATGCAGACTCATTTGAAAATGCACGTTGTGAACTCTGGAGGGAAGGCTTAAGTTGCCACCAGTATTTCCCAAAACCTCATTATGTGTGGGGTTTTTTGAGGAATGTTCTGCCTAATAAGAGAATAGTCTAATTGATTTACTCCTACTCATATTTTAGTTTTTTAAAGTTTACTGTAATGATTAAGAAGTAATCAGCCATGAATCCCTGTTTCCCTGGGCTATAAATATGAGGTGATACAGTGCTCATCATGAATGAATACACCCCATCACATTTCTCAGAAGACCATCTATATTCCTTTAAAACTAATACTTTCTTAGGGATCCTATACAATAAGATATTCGCGCACATCTGGTTTATTGGTTTTAAATGAGATTTGTCAGCACCAAAAAACAAAATTTGAACTTTTCTATCAAAATGATTTATGACCATGGTGCAAAAATGAGTACACCCCAATGAATGTCCTAGGAGTAAAACCTTATGAAATTCTGATTAACAGGAATTCAGCAGCAGATGAATTTAGTCAATCATCACACGGGGGGCCACCAGATAATTGACAATTAAGGGTGGTATTTCAGAGGGAAAAGTCCAATCCCATTCAATGCTGACAAAAATGGCTCCGCATGGAAGAGAAATGTCACAAGACTGAAGAAAGAAAATAATTTCTTTACACAAAGAGGTCAAGCTTACACAAAAATTAGTAAAGTGTTGCTAATAAGTTGTAATACAGTCACAAAAGTGATAAAAAAAATTCAAAAAGGATGGACCTGTGGAAAGCTCTCTGAGACGTCCAGGCTGTCCACAAAGTTAAAATCTCAACATGCACATTTTGTGGTAAGAAGAATTGAAGGAAATCGGCGTGCAAGTTCATTACAGTTGGCGAAAGCATTAGAAGGTCAAACAGCAGTGAGTGTTTCTTGTGACATAATTTGACGTACGCTGCAGAGGACTGGCGTGCATGGGTGTCGTGCATGAAGGAAGCCGTTGCTGAAGCCCGTGCACAAAAAATCTAGCATTTGGCAGGGCCCATGTTGACAAAGGCGAAGACTATTGGGACTCTATACCTTAGAATGATGAGGCAAAGATAAATCTTTTTGGCACTGAGGGTTCCAAACTTTATTGCGTTGCAAGGGCGAGGGGTACAATTAAAAATGCTTGGTACCCACAGTAAAGCATGGTGGTGG
Organism: Gymnothorax javanicus; assembly: GCA_029692085.1. Lineage (NCBI taxonomy): Eukaryota > Metazoa > Chordata > Actinopteri > Anguilliformes > Muraenidae > Gymnothorax > Gymnothorax javanicus. Next base: position 91,861,811 of record CM056198.1, read on the forward strand.
CAGTGTTCTTCTATATGGGGTTACATGAATGCTACAGGTGTCAGGGAGTCGCATTTAATTGAGGGCATCATGACTTCAGAGATATCCTGCACAATACTGGAAGAGAAGATGCTACTAACACTCCGTGCCCTTGGTCACCAGGTACTCTTTCAGCATAACAACCCAAAACGTACAGTAAGGCCACTGTTTCATTTCTGACAAAGAAAAGAGTGAAAGTGATTCAGTGTCCAAGCATGTCACCAGACCTAAACCCAATGGAGCACTTGCGGGGAGATCTGATAAGAGAAGCTGAGCGTCACTCTCAGTCCAGCATTTAGATTCTGAAAGAGTTCATTCTCTGAAAATGGAGAAAGGTAGGTGTAGTCACCAACTTGTTCAGTCAATGTCTAGAGGGCTTGGTGCTCTTCTTAAAAATCAAAATATTATATTTTGCAGAATGGTGTAGGGCAGGGCTATTCAACATGTCCAGAAAGGGCCGGTGTGGGTGCAGGCTTTCATTCCAACCAAGCTGCTACACACCTGATGCAATTAATCAAGCTCTTTAGCAAAGACTTTTGGGGTTGATTAGTGGTCTCAGGTGTGTAAGTGCTTGGTTGGAATGAAAGCCTGCACCCACACCGGCTCTTTCTGGACATGCTGAATAGCTCTGGTGTAGGGTGTAATCATTTTTGCAACACTTCATTGAATAAAATGAATTTTTTAAATCAAAATGATATTAGGTGACTGTACTTTTATGTCAATATAAATGAGTGTTTAATAAAACTCAGTCGTGTAAAAATAGAGCGACTTGTTCTCATATTCACTGAGAAATAGAGAAAAGTTTTAATTTTCAAAGGGGATGTACTCACTTATGCTGTGTACTGTACATAAATCAGTTTTCCTTGGTCATCTATTAACATGGTTAAGTCAAAAGATTCAAGCAATGAAAAGTGTTGAGCTTTGCAAATGAGGGAATGGTTTGTAGAAAATAGCTTTGAAATATCCATTTTGACTAAGGGCGCCATGCCACGCCTCTAGACCCGGCCTGCATTCCACGCTCCACCTGATCACCCACATCTGTTTCTCATTGTAATTTCCCCATTGTTACCTCTATATAAACCTGAGCTTCGCACTCTTACAGTGCGAAGTCTCATAAGCCTGTTGTTAATCCTTAGTCATGTGTAGACGCTTCTACCGTGTATTTGCGTATCTTTTCATTAGTAATACTAGCGCAGTGGTAACTTTACCAGCGCTCTATAGGTAAGCATTGGAGCAGTGGTTCCTGTTTGTTTTTGCATTTTGCCTTTTTATACCTTTGCTGTGAGACAGCAAAGGCATAATAAAGCCAACTACATCTTTGCATCTGAATCTTGTTCCACGTTTGCCATTTTTCAGTGCACTCTGTCCAGTGCACAGAAAAAGCCATTAACAGAAGACTTTGCCTCCTATAGATTCAGCAAAGATTCCTTTGCCAGAGGATGCGGGAGACTTCACACCCAATCCTCCCGGCATCTTCAATGTGGTGGCAGAGTAACAGAGGGAGATTGCCCGACTGGGGGCTGCTTTGGAGGACTTAGTCCGTGGCTTCCGTGAGTTCACCATCGCCCACTCTCCACCTCCCATCAACACTCCAGTCTCTCCTGCCAGCTCGCAGGTGTCTCCTGCCAGCCCGCAGGTGTCCCCAGCCACTCCATGGGGTGAGTCCCCAGTGCGACTGCCAGACCGAAATGCGGGTTCTTTGACCTGAGAGGATTTCTTCTCCAATGCTCCCTCTACTTTACCTACCACTTCACTCTCGGTGATGCAGAGAAGATTGCTGCGGTCATCATCCGGTTGTCTGGCAAGGTCCTTGAGTGGGCAACCGCCGTATGGGACCAAGCTGCCTTCTTTGAGCCCATCAGCTCAAAGCTGTGCTTGATCTCCCTGGGAAGAAGGCTGGGGACTGCCCACTGAATCAGTGGCCAAGCATGTCCGCCATCCGCAATGGGCTGCGTCCTGACCTGAAAGCGGAAATGGTGTGCAGAGACCATGCTACATCCCTGGCCTCCTACATCAACACGGCCATCCGTTTGGACCAGCTGATGCAGGAGAGACAGCAGAGCCAGTCCAGAGACCCCATCCAGCTGCCCAAGCCAGAGGCAGAGCCCATGGAGGTTGGGTTCTCCAGATCTACCGACTGTCGCAATTGGAGAAAATCTGGTCTTTGTGCCCACTGTGGGGTGAACCAGCCTGCACCTGTCAAGGTAACCGTGTTACCATCCACCATCACTGGTCAGAGATTCAAGGTCCCAGTACGAGTGGCGTAGAATGACCTGCACCTCTGTACTTGCCTGGAATCCATCTATATCAAGTGCTGGTCGCTCCCAACGGTCACTCACTGATATAGTCTGGCCTCAGTCTTATAGGCCAGCGCATGGGCGGCGCGTGATGAAGGCTAGGGAAGGCTAAGCCTTCCCAAATTTTCTGCTGGAAAATCATAATATTGTGCACACATTATATATAATATATGTGAGGAAAATAGATCCATGATGTGAGGTTTTCGCTGCAGCTGCTGCCGGTTCGTCACTATGTTGAGGAGTTGGGGCAAGAACGCGTTGCCATGGTGATAGTCGCAGCCGGGTGATTATGGGTAGGCAAAAGTAACCAATCAGCCACCGCCAGTAACTTTAGGCGCGTTTCTGTTTTGGTATGATTTCTGACATTCAGTCTTATCCTTATGAAGCATGGATATACGATCTTTTTTTAAACAAAAAGATAAAAGTAGGCCTTCTACAGAAGCGGCCAGCAGCACTGGCGACCTGGATCCGTGTGCTGGGCGTGGATATGGTGATGCTGCAGCCACCTGCCGGCCTGTGGAGAGGGATGAGCCGGGAGAGGGATGCAGCCAGGTCAGCCAGAGCTCTGGAGTCAACGCCGCTGGCGCAGGTAGTCTGACTTGCACTGACTTGGGAGAGAAAGACAGTGGTCCTTCTCAGCCAATCCTGCCAGAATACCTCAAAAGAGATTTCAGGAAACAAAAACGGTCATTTTCTGCAGAGAACTTCAAAAAGTTCACTTTTCTAGAATACAGCAAAGAAGCAGATGCCACGTTCCGTTTTCCCTGCAGACACTTTCCCTGCAACATGGGCTATAAGGACCCCGCCTTTGTGAGCAATGGTGTGCGGGATTGGAAAAATATTGCAACGAAATTACAGAGACATGCTGATTTTGATTCATGTAAACAGAGTATGGAGCAATGGCAATCGTATTTGAAAACCAAAACCACTGGATCCGTTGCTGCGCAGTTAAGCACCTCTCACAAGGAAAAAGTTAAGTCCAACAGGGAATATGCCACCATTATTGTGGAGATGTTGCTTTATCATGGCAAACAAGGGCTTGCTCTACGAGGGCATGATGAGAAGAAGAGCTCGGCAAATCGTGGAAACTTTTTAGAGCTTTGTACATTTTTTTCGAAGCATGATGGGGCATTCAGATCTAGGTTTAATGGCCCCTTCAATCTTACTAGCCACGAATCTCAAAATGAGCAGTTGGAAATCGCAGCTGAAAAGGTGAAAAACAATATCATTCGCAGTGTTGAGGAAAATGGATTTTACACCATTCTTGTGGATGAAGTGCGTTCCTTTAAGTAGGAGCAAATGACAGTGTGCGTAAGGTACGCAGAGGAGCTGGAAATAAAGGAGCGATTTCTGGGATTTGTGGATTGTTCCGAAGTTGCAAACGGAGATGCAATATACGGTCACGTTAAACAGTTTCTGGAGGACTGCGGACTGTACAGTTTACCCACTGTTGCAAAGTATTATGACGGGGCAGCTGTAATGTCTGGGCATGTCAGTGGTGTTCAGACACAACTGCGTGAGGATCACCCATCTGCTATCTACATCCATTGCATGGCCCACAAATTAAACCTGGTTTTGGTGGATGCCTGTAAAGTAAATCGCACAGCGAATGGATTTTTTCTCACCCTTGAAAGTCTGTACACCTTCTTCACACAACCAGGAACGCATCACGCATACAAGCAAGCTCAGGAGGACATAAGAGCTACCAAGGAAATTACAGCACTGAGTGACACAAGGTGGGCTTGCAGGTGGAAGAACGTTGATGCTGTAAAAGATTCATTTAAAGCCGTAACAGCCACTTTGTCAGAACTATCGGAGCCTCCTAATCGCAGGTCTGTGGAGGCGGCTGGTCTGCTGAATGGCGTGAAACGCGCTGATTTTTGTGTGAGTCTGATCATTTTTCATCATTTTCTCAGCACGGTCCCGGTCGCACACAAAGGACTTCAAGGGAAAGACGAGACATTGTCTAAGGCCGCACATACTGTGGACTCCATGATGAAAACCTTAGAAAACATGAGGACCAGTGAAAAAACGAGGGATGACATCTGGAGCGAAATCAAAACATTCTGCCAGTCATGTGGTGTTCGTATTGATGATGATGAGGCCGAGGAGGAGGAGGAGGAGGTGGTGGTGGTGATACCACGGAAGCGCCCTAAGCGCACTGTCAAACAGCCTGCTGCTCTTGACTGTGCACTTGTCACTAGCACTCTTGACCAGAAAGAATACCTAACAAGCACAAAACGAACCATGAAAGAGAAGTGGGCCAGACAGCTATATAATCCTGTTTTGGACACACTTCTGGGTGAGTGCAAAGCAAGGTTTAGCCCAGAGTCATTGGCGATCTCCAAAAGTGTGGATGCCATTTTAAAATGTGACTACGGAGGTGCAGAGAGCCTGATCAGCCAATATGCAAGTGTGCTCTCCATCAATGCAAGACTCACACAGACCGAGATGACACTGGTCTTGTCACAAATCGAAGCTGTATCCACTGAAAGCATCAGACGTGAACTTGTTGCTGGATATTATCCAAACTATGAGAAACTTTTCCAATTGGCTCTCTCATTACCAGTTGGCACCGCAACATGTGAAAGATCATTCTCAGCAATGAGGCGCATCCGAAACTGGCTGAGGACAACGATGGGCCAGGACAGGTTTTCCACGCTGAGTCTGCTTCACATAGAGCGTGATCTCACTGACAAACTGAAAGCAGAACAGATCATCGATGCCTACGATGCCAAAGCAACATGTCGCATATTACTGCATTAAGGTAAGACAATGGTTAATCATTAATTTGAACACTTAATTTGAATTAGCTATAGTACAGTAGGCCTATCTAATTAATTCTCTCCCCCCACAGCAACAAAGTCCAAAGAGGAGGGAAGAGAGAAAGAGAGAGACAGATAGACAATTCCAGCTGATTGATTAGATAAAAGCAAAGTGTTTTTGAAACAAAAGCCTTGTTGTGGTTGTTATTATATTATTTATTCTTTCTGAGACTATTGCATATAGTTAATTATATATTTCAAGATCAGTAGTTTCATCCTGGCGCTGTGTATAAAAGTTGGTCAGATAGCCTTCCCAAACGTCAGGCTCACCTGCTGCCTATGGGCCAGCGCTTAGCCCTTACGTCACTAATGAACTGGATATATAAATATTCATATTTTTTGCTCTTGGCTGATTGGGTGACCTTTTGGCAAGAACCACCAATCGCGCGGCACCATTTGCAGAATGAATGCTGACCGGGTTATCCGTCGCATCTTGTTGTCAGAAGTGGTAGCTAAGTAGCAAAGCAATTAAACGTTGGGATATACAAATATCTATATTATATCTGCATGTTGCGTGTATATTTCCTTTTACTTTGCTACATCAGGCACTTTACAACACAACTTACGGCTGCACTCAGCATTACGAATATGAGTTAGCTGGCCAGCTACTGCATTCATGAATGTTATTTGACATGAGCTTAAAAATTGGAATGTGGCTTGCTTGCATTTACTCTTGGAGTGGTTGTTAGGTTTTGAACAGGATAATGTTTGGCCATATCTGCATTTTGTCTATTTCAGTGGGATTCCCCGGTATAATAAAGGCTAAATTAAATAATACTCAAATTACGTAACGTATTTCATTGTAATTGGCATTAGCTATGGCTTGAAGGGCATCAGCTAGGTTAAGCCTTTGAAGCTGGTATGTAATACGACAGTTGCTAATTTATTCCTTGCCTGTCTACTTTATTCGGTAAAGAGAAGATGGATAGCTTGTTCCTATTATTGCAACCTATTGCTGCACAACGTTTCGGCATTTTTAATGTGGATGGCCAACGCTTATTTTGCCGCTTTTCTCCGCTTGTTTAATATCTGATATCAATCCAGTACAAGATCATAGCGATCAAATATATTCCTTTTCCCTTTAAAAATGATTAAACATTGATGGCAATACCAGTATCATTGAACATATAAAACAAGCATTATTTCAGTTTGAAAGTTAATTCGTAGTTTGCCGCAGTCTATACTGTATTTCTGTATTGCCAGATGTTACGTGACCGCTGCTGAGAGAGACGCAGGTCTCGAACAAAGTTCATTTTCTCCTGATCTGTTGGTCTTAAAATGCCATTGCAGCACCAGAAAGTTTGGAAGATATGTGGCCTGTGAAAAATAAGTCCAATATTTAATTCTGTGACAATGGGACAAAATAATTGATGATAATCTGTGCTCACATTCACTTCTCCCCATTGGAATCAATTCATTCAGGACCTGCCACAAGTCTATCTAAAGGGGCAGGGCACCCACGTGACTGATACCAAAAATTACTCCTTGGTGAGGAGTCTTCCTTTCTCTATTATACATTACACGCTACACAACGCTGAACTATAAGACCGGCTATATAAGTAAATCAAATCGTGTATCTCTTATAAAGAATGACATTACTTTTCAAATTTACTATGTTATTAATGTGTTTTTCAGTATGTACAAAGTTTTATTACCATAAAAAAAAATTCAGGGTCTCTCATCTCAATATATCTGAACAAAATGGTTTTCTAGAGTCCTCTCAACATTATGGTTATTTTAAACTTACTACATTTTGGGACTGTGTGAGGATGGATGGATATTGGCTTGGAAGCAGTAGTTAAAGCATATTTGCCTTTTTAAGCTTGGTACTTGTACTGGTAACCATGGTAACTGATACAGTTGCGAGGTTATCAAAATTAAATATATGTATGGACAATAGGCTATATGCTTTGCAACATACTAAAGGCAGTCTACAAGCCAAGGACTGGACAGGACACCAGGGCAGGTGAAGAATGGAGTAGGTGGCTTAGTGGTAGCAGATACCAGTGTTTCCCACACATAGACCATTGTGTGGAGGGCCGCCACAGAATCAACTTGGACCGCCACAAATTGATTCCGCCCCAATGGGATTTTCTATATTGCATTCTCATCTCTGTGCGCTCAAAAAAAAAAAAAAACATAAAAAAGTACTGGAAGATGCGGAATTTGCGCAATATTAGTGCCATGCCTCCACTCACGAAAAGGAAAGGCATCTCTGGTCCCCAGTGCTGTGGAGCAGTTGCAAGGTGCCAAAATCTTCACCAAGCTAGACCTCCGCAGTGCCTACAATCTAATCCATATCTGGAAGAGAGATGAGTGGAAGACGACTTTCAGCACCACCTCTGGCACTACGAGTACTGCGTGATGCCATATGGCCTCAATAACACCCCATCAGTATTTCAGTCCTTCATAAAAGATGTGCTGAGAGAGATGGTGGGGAGATTTGTCATTGCCTATCTTGACGACATCCTAATCTTCTCCTCCACTTATGAATCGCATTTTAAGCGTGTAAAGAAGATACTTGCGTGCCTCCTGGCTCACCAGCTCTACGCAAAAGCCAAGAAGTGCATCTTCCACCAGTCCACCATATCCTTCCTGGGACATGTAATTGGACCAGAGGGGGTGGCGATGGGGAGCAAGACGGTAGAGGCAGTAGCTGCATGGCCAGTCCCACGGACCCTGAAGGAGCTCAGGTGCTTCCTGGGTTTGCCAACTTCTATTGCCGTTTCATCAAGGACTTCAGCACGATTGCCCAACCTCTAACCAGCCAATTCAAATGGAAACCCAAGGCATTGATGTGAAACCCTGAAACACAAAGCGCCTTCGATGTTCTGAAGAGGCTGTTCACCACAGCTCCTAACCTGAAACTACCAGACCCAGAAAAGCCCTTTGTCATGGAAGTGGATGCCTCCAATGCTGGGGTGGGGGCTATTCTATCACAGCAACACGGGTTACCTGAAGAGCTTTTCCCTTGTGCTTTTTTTCTCCCACAGACTCACACCCGCAGAGGTGAATTATGATGTGGGCAATCAGGAGCTGTTGGCAGTGAAGTTGGCGCTCGAAGAGTGGAGGCATTGGCTAGAGGGGGCTCGCCATCCGTTTACAGTGCTAACCAACCACCGTAACCTTAAATATCTACAAACCTCAATTCCAATGAATTTGGGACGTTGTGTAAAACTTGAATAAAAACAAAATACAATGATTTGCAAATCCTTTTCAACCTATATTCAACTGAGTACACTACAAAGACAAGATATTTAATGTTCAAACTGATAAACTTGATTGTTTTTTTGGAATTATTCATTCAATTTTTTTTTGTAAATATGTTTTATTGGTTTTTAACAATTATTATCCCACAGGGATGAAAAATACAGAGCATATGCATATCACTGCAATTTACATATTCATCTCCAAAATGTAGAAGTGCATTGCTCAGCAGATACATTGAGACAGTGAGTTCACCATTCCCATCCCCTCCCTCCCACCCATAGGTTTACAGGACATAAAGCACGCTTGGGGAGTAAGAAAACAAAAATAGAGAGAAAAGAGAAAAACAAAACAAAAGCAAACAAAACAACAACAACAAAAAAACAAAAGCAAAACCAACCTAACTAATAGAGATATATATATAAAAAAGAGGGGAGTGTTCACTGCTGCGATCGGTCGTGTGTGAGTTCCACCCTATTCGTTGACAAGGGGCTCCTGTAAAAGTCAAGAAAGGGCCTACATATTTTGAAAAAAGATTGAGAGGATCCCTTGAGTGTGTACTTGATTTTTTCTAGCTTTAAGAAATACATAACATCATTGACCCAGTGAGAAAAGGATGGAGGAGCTTGTTGTTTCCATCTGAAAAGGATCAAACGTCTCGCAAGGAGTGTGGTAAAGGCTATAACGACATAGGCTTTAGCTGATTAGACAGCTCCAGATTCCTCTGGTGTTAGACCAAAGAGGGCACAGATCAGATCAGGATCCAACTGGGTTCCAAACATCTCACTAAAAGCTTTAAAAATACTTATCCAAAAGGTGGAGAGGTTCGGACACCGCCAGAACATGTGCATTTTGTCTGCTGGCCTCTACATCGGGCATAGTGGATTAGCATTTGGATAGATCTTTGCCAACCTTGCCTTAATAAAGTCAGCTCTATGCACCACTTTCAGTTGGATTAAACCCTGCTTAGCAGATGTAGATGATGTGTGTATCAGATTTAAGATTGAGTCCCATTGATCGTCTCTGAAAACTACTCCAAGATCAGAATCCCAGGCCTTCCTTAAGTTTTTGGTGGAGTGTGGATTAATGCTCTGGATGAGATCGTAGATCTGGGCTACCAGTCCTCTACGGCCTGATTTCAGTTCAAGAATATATTCGATAGGTGATTTCATGGGCTTATCCGGAAACAAATGAAATGTCTTTTGTACGAAGCTCCTAACCTGTAAGTAACGGAAGAAATGGTTCTTAGGCAAGTCATAGGTTTGGGATAATTGAGAGCAAGACATAAATACATCTTCCATGTATAAGTTACACATTGACTTGATCCCTTTGTTAAACCACAGACTGAAGGCTGAGTCAGTACAAGAAGGAGTGAACATGTGATTTGACTTAACAGGTGAGAGGATAGAAGGTCTCTATAGCCCAAAATGTTTTCTAAATTGAGCCCGAATTCTTATGGAGTGATTTACTATTGTATTTGAACTCTAATTATTGCTAACAAGGGGCAAGTTCGCACAAATCACTGAGCCTAGGTGATGTTGGGATGATGAATTTTCCAATTGCACCCAGTCTGCTTTATCTGCGATTGGTTTATCTTCAAACCAGTGAATTAATTTCTGGATGTTGCATGCCTAATAATAAAAAATAAAATTTGGCAACGCAAGTCCTCCTGAGTGCTTCGATCCTTGGAGGTGGGTCTTGCTGATACGACTAGGTTTGTTCGCCCATATGAAAGGGACAATAGTTTTATCAAGAGTTTTAAAGAAAGATATTTTAATTAAAAGTAGGGATGTTTTGGAAAAGATATAAAAATTTTGGCAATATTATTATTTTGATAAGATTAACACATCCTACCACTGACAATGGTAAAGAGGCCCATCGATTCATATCCTGCTTACATTTATTAAGGACTGCCATGAAATTTTTCTTAAAGGTAGCAGGGAAAGAGCGAGTGACCTCAATTCCCAGATATTTAAGGCCATTTTGGACCCTTTTAAAGTCGAGCTGAAATGAAAAATGCCTTTTTAACCCTTTGAGATCACATCCCCGGTCATATTGTGTATCTATTTAACCATAGATGACAAAAAAATTACAAAAAATCAGTTTCTTTGTATTCTTATATCAAAATCCAATCAAATTTTCCTCATGTAAAACAAAAGAAGCCTTGTACTTACGTAAGCTAGTACCAACCAATTTCAACCAATAATATCACAACATCCACCCGTCAATCAATCTTCAACTTTTAGCGGCACAGAGCTAAGATTCATTCGTTAGCTAGCTAGCATGGTACGTCGGTGCGTCTTTGGGTGTTCGCCACCTCAAACTTTGTTTCGTTTCCCCAAAATACTGTGGCTACGGACCCGCTGGCTAGAATTTATTCACTTTGAGGAAAGTGGTATGTGTGACAGCTCCAGATTATGCACAAGGCATTTTACAGTGGACTGCTTCACCAACTACATGGAGCATAGGATGGGCTTCACCTCTCTCTCCCTGACGGATACTGCTGTCCCGTCGGTGTACACCCACTTTTCAATGGTCAAATCAAATTCCGCCCAACGTTATGTCCCGACTGTCTATGCTGTTTCGCTCGGAAATACGTCACGATAGATACTAGATACTCTCGAAATGCCTTTTCAGCTCAACTTTAAAGGGGAAAAGATTACAGGGAATATCATCTGCCTTAGAGTTTAGGGGAAGAAGTTCGCTCTTTTGCAAATTCAACTTGTATCCGGAAAGCTTTCCAAATTGGTTCAGAATATCTAGAATGCAGGGGAGTGATTAAGTTGGGTCGGAAACCTATAAAAGCAGATCGGCTGCATGAAGAGACGTTTTAAACTCTAGGTCCTCCCCCTGTATACCTTTAAAGTCCTTACAGAGTCGCAATGCAATCGCTAAGGGCTCAATGGCCAATGCAAACAAGAGAGGGGACAGAGGACATTCCTGTCTTGTCCCCCATCTGAGAGGGAAGTAAGCAGACTGAGTATTATTAGAGATCACTGATGCCAGGGGGGAAGAGTAAAGCAATCTGATCCAGGCTATGAACCCCTCCTTAAAGCCAAACTTTTGAAGAGTGAAAAATAAATGTTCCCACTCGACCCGGTCAAAAGCCTTTTCAGTGTCGAGATACCTCAGGGCATGTTGACCTGGCCGAGTGGAAAAAATTGAATAGCTTTCTCAAATTTGAGTAAGAGTGCCGGCCCTGAATGAATCCCTTTTGATCGGGTGAAATAATGTCGGGGATCACACTCTCTAGGCGCTTAGCCAACACTTTGGATAATATTTTAACGTCCGCATTTAATAGAGAAATGGGTCGATATGATGTACAAAAGAGTGGATCTCTATCTTTCTTCGCCAATAGTGAGATTGATGCCTGTCTCAGTGTCATAGGAAGAATACCTAGGGAGAGTGCCTCTTTGAACATGGCTTGGAGAATTGGTGCTAGTAGATGGGCAAACTTTTTGTAGAATTTGCACGTAAACCCATCAGGGCCGGGCGACTTATTATTTTGCATAGATTTGACAGCTGCAATAATTTCAGGAACCAAAATGTCTGCACAGAATTAGTATTTTGGTCCTCTGACACATTAGGAATAGTCAGGTTTTCAAAGAAATATGGAAGATCAGAGTCACCACTGCATTCTGATGTATAAAGGTCAGAGTAAAATTGAAAAAAAGCTTTATTTATGTCGTCATGATCTGTCAATATCTCTCCTGTATGTGATTGGATCTTTGTAATCAAGCAAGCAGCTGCTACCTGATGAGCTTGCAGAGCTAGTAGTCTACTCGCTTTGTCTCCAAATTCGTTGGCATTATGCCTGGCTTTCATAATAAGGCGTGTTGCCTCGTCAGTGGTTAAAAGGTCGAATTCAGTTTGTAGTCTCAAGTGGTCCTTGTAAAGATCCGGAGTCGGGCTCTGAGCATATTTCGAGTCAATGTCTAGAATTTGTTGGGAGATTTCATGTAGTTTTGAATTTTTTTCCCTTTTAAGTGTAGAGGAGTAAGCTATGATTTGTCCACGAATGTATACTTTAAGAGTCTCGCATAATGTGGCAAATGAAACCTCATGGGAGGTGTTTGTCTCTAGGAAAAGTTCAATTTGGGATGAAATAAATTCGACAAATTTCTCATCCGATAGTAGAAGAGGGTTGAGTCTCCAGATTCTGTTAGGGGGAGGGCGATTTGGGAGATCCAGGTCAAATTGGATGGCGCTGTGATCTGATATAACAATATTGGTATATGAGCAAGTCTTAACCTTGGGTAGAAGCCTGTTATCAAGTAGGATATAATCTATACGTAAGGTCAGCAATACGTCATCCACAGTGGGCCCTGATCGCCACGCCCCTTTTAGGGAGAAAACAATCCTGCTTCCTGCATAGACATTCAAAGCGCGAACACTTAAAACAAGCCGATTTAACTTGAATCAGACATGCCAAGGAGTTGCTGTGTTGTTGGCTGCACCAACAATAAAACAAAAAACAATGATCTCTGGTTCATTCCTCTGCTATGCCCAAAAAAGTATCCGGAGAGAAGGGCTAACTTACGAATCTAGCTAAGACCAGTGACGTGCCGTCGGAGGTCAGTTAGGATAGGCAGAATCCTCACCGTTAAACAAACGATAACTCTATTATTTTGCTTGATTAGCAATCTGAGGATTAATTAACTAATTTACAAGACTAAACGGCAGAATGGTGTGCCAGTTCCATCCATGACATTATTGCTCAATGCATCGAACTTAAAATGCTCACGAGACAGCAAGTTTGTTCATATTTGCTTAGAGGAAGCTAACGCAATGCCATTAACAAGTATTAAAACCTTTCTTATGCGGCGTTCAATGTGTGGTCAGTATGTTTACGATATTTCCCCCCTTAAACACGTACTTTTTAATGCCATTTTTAACAAATAGGGAGTTTATTTTCAGTCTTCTTTCATAATCCGATAAACAAAAGATCAAAACAATATACGGAATTACCGAGAGAGTTGAGATTTTTTCCCAATTAATTATTAAGATATACTTCAAATCAAAGCGTAAAGGTAAATTAATCTTTTTGTCACTATCACCTCTTAATCATTACAGGCTTAATTGACCAGAAAAAAAGGTCAAATTGATTGATTGACAATCAGGAATAGTACGTGGAAACAGGTTAACAAAATCTAGCAATAAAAAAGGAGCAGTCACTGTCTACCCTGACCGCACGTCCCTGGCTAAGACAGTTGTCACCGTCTGGTCAGAGCACAGTGCTACTGTTAACTAGCATACCATCCAAATAGCTGGACTGAAAGGTGAAATATTTCATTTGTATTTTGCTTACCTGGAGACTCAGTCAGATAAAAATAGATGTCGGGGTATGATACCTCTGGCCACTGGGTGGGGTCAGTGCACCAGCTAGATGCCGGGAGACTGAAGGGACATGCTTTAAGATTGATTAAATGTATGTTTTCAAAATATCTGGCACGTTCTCTATCCGGTAGAGTGGATGTATATGAATTAGACATGGTGTTTGTAGATAATTTCTCTGCTGATTTACCTTCAATGGTCTTGTATTTATGTCATTTTGTACAGCAATTTTACATTAAAGTCAATGGGGAGTGTGGTTTGTTTTCCCCCCAAAAGGGGCAGGGCTACATTTGCCGACCTGATGTATACGGGTGTAGGTATGATGTATGTTTGAGAAAAAGGAATAAGTTCTAGTGTGGGGAAACTGAAACCTCCAAACATCCGAAAGGCCACATTGACACATAAAATCACTCACAAACTCCTGCTGACCTGGAAAGACTCTGAGGGTTAGTTGACGATCTGTCCAAGGCGACATCCAATACAAGATTGAAATCCCCTCCCATTATGAGATATCCATTATCAATCTTGGGTATCGTCAGAAATATTTTTTCAAAAAAATTACTGTCATCACAGTTTGGCGCATACAAGTTCAATAAAATTACAGGATTGGCAAGGAGTTGTCCAACAACAATGACGTATCGCCCATTAGGATCGCTAATTACTTCTTGAGAGTGAAAAGAAATATTTTTGTTTATTAACCCTTTAATGCCCAACTATAGTAAAAGTTGAAAGAAAAGTCTATGTATTCTGTTAATATGTCCTGGGGAGGGGCTAATAACAACCCAATAGCAATTTTTAATTTTTGGTGACCTTTGACCTCATTTTAGTTTTGTGACATACGTATATGTCACTCTAAGTTTCTAGGATATAAAGAGAACTTTTGTCCATCATTGTTTTGGTAGTTGACATATAGCTGAAGTATTAGGCATACCTTATTTTTCATTAGCTTACCCGTTTGTCTACTTTATCCAGTGATGAATGGGTGCTGATCTATTGTGTGGATTCCACCATGGGGGCGGCCACATTGGAAAGGTTAGCAGGTACAGCCAGTGTAGTGTCAGTTCCACTTTTATGCATCAGATGGCAGCACTGATGGTCTAAATATGTCACTATGGGCATTAGGTTGCAAAAATTTATGTGGGGTCAGTGGTTTTGACAACCCTCAAAATCGCGTGACAAATTTGTCACAGGGGGCATTTAAGGGTTAATATAGTCGTCCCTCTCGGTTTTGCGTTAAATTTAGAATGGTACACTTGACCAACCCAGCTTTGTTTGAGGCCGGCAACATTGGTATTACATAGGTGGGTTTCCTTTAAAAATGCTACGTCTACCTTCAGTTGTTGCAAGTGAGACATAACTTTTTGTCTTTTAACCGGGTTATTGACCCCTTTAACATTCCAGGATATGAACTTGGTGGGGTTATCAGTTACCTTATTGTGATGGCTACTCATACTGGTTTGAGAGAGTAAATAGGTGGTAAGGCAGGATAGTTTAGTGACAACAAGATGGTGTCCTGTCTGAAGAGTGTGCAGCAGCAGAGAACACTGGTGGAGGAAGAGGGAAAAGTAAATACGAGGTAAAGAAAAAAGAGAGAAAAGAGAGAAAGAGGAAAAAAAGGAAAAAATAAATAACATATAAAGCAATACTCTAGTCACATGTACATAAACCTATAAAACCTATCTCTTGGCTTGTACCGTTACGCACTTTGTGCATTGTTTTACCCTGTGCTTCAAACTCTCATCATTATGTAAATCTTTCTTTTTAAATACAGCGAAAAATGAATTTGAGTTTGATGAACCATTACCTCACAAGTATCCAAACAGTAGTATATTAATACAGTGCCCTAGCCAGTGCACACATCAATGACCAGCAATTCTACATATCAACAGCCTCAGCAGGAGGAAAAACAGCTATTAACAAGCAATAGTAATAACGGGAGAGTGTCCTCAAATGTCATTAAGACATAAGAGCAAGACCATGACAACTCTTTAAATAGTTTTTAACCATTTAAGTTGTTTTTAAATCTTCAAACAGTGAACAAAACAATGAAATTTTATACAAGTGGCCCAAAAAAAAAAAAAAAAAAAACTATGGCAATAAGGGAGATAAACCCTTAAACTTACAAACTAAGGTAGTTAACTCTCTATAAGTCAAATTGTCAATCCCTTAAAACATTCAATGTGAGTCCTTGGATGTCTATAAAGGTAATTTTTGGGCAATAAAGGCTGTGGACATACGTTATTGATTTTACCTTAAGAAAACATAGGTATTAAAAAAAAAAGATAATATAAAGCCCAGTAGCTGATGTAATAATCATTTACTGTAATTTATCTGTTCAAGACTATTGATTTCACAAGTATAATGTTTGGTCCAGTTGTCGGGTGACATCACTGGTATTAACTTACATTAACTAAGGATGGACGGAGTTAGAAAAAAAAAAGCGTTTCTCTTCACCAAGCTGACCGGAGTATATCGTTAACTAACCTCCCTTTAATGTCATCAGAGCCAACAGCTGACGATAGCCTAGCGTCGCAATAAAGCTATATGGAGTTACACAGCATAACAGTAATGTTACATAAAAGCGGACGAGGGGGTTGAGTAATTCCACTTATCCCGATCAAGTTAGCACGACCAATGGCTCGTTATGCTCGTAATAACAGCCAGGGGGTAAAGCCAGCCGGCGCTGCTAATGTTATGATACCAGAAAAGAAGGGGAAAGAAAAGAAAAGCGCCCAGGTCATGGCCACGGCATGTCAGCGACAGCGTATAGCAGAAACAAACCTCTGACTATATCCAACACAGATAACAATAACAATGGATAAAGTGTTCTAAACCCCACTTATATTCATAGTATCTGAGGTACATGTGTGTCTTCACTGGTCAGATATTGTCTATTGGTGGCGCGTTAAACAGAAATAAAGGCCGCCGTGTATTCTCTTAATAATATTAAGGTTAGTCACATAATAGGATACATTATTCAGTCCTCCATTTCTTAACATCTTAGTTAAGTCGGCAATTTTATTCACTCACCGGTCAGTCCAACAAAGCTGAGCTAGAGAATTGCAATGTCCCTGGAGTTTTCTTCCAATGACGCCGTTACGTTTGCTGAAGGGTCTCATCCAGCGGGTCGTCTGTCCTCCAAAAAAGCAGCGACTTCAGCCAGGGTGCTGAACTCATGCCTGGATCCATCGGCAACCACATGGAGCTTAGCGGGGAAGCGTAGGCTGAACTGGTATCCCGCCGTTCCCAGCCTGATCTTGACCGGAGCAAAGATGGCTCTCTTCCTAGCCACTTCGGCGCTATAGTCGGCGTATATGTGAATCTCTGAGCCTCTGTGGGACAGGAGACTTTTCTCTCGTGCCAGCTGCATGATTTGTTGCTTCATCTGGAACTGGTGGATGCAGGCTATGAAGGGTCGGGGCGTGCCATCTTGTCCTCTCTGGATGGCCAGCCTGTGTGCTCTATTCACGGTCAGAGGGTGGGGGAAGGCGTCGGGACCGAGGATCTCTCCCAGGCAGGATTCAATGAAAGAGGTCGGTTGGTTGGCTTCAGCTCCCTCTGGAATGCCTGTTGTACGAATATTGCACCTCCTGGACCTATTCTCGAGGTCATCCACTTTTAAGTTCAGCTGCTCGTTTTCCTTCATAAGTTTTCCGACTGCCGATTCCAGTGTAGTTAGCCTCCCGTGGAAATCGTTCATTGAAGTTTCAATAGCCTGGATTGTCTGGTCGTGTTTGGCGATGGCGGCATGGTTAGCTGAAATTTGTGCAGCCATGCTTGTAATAATCCGCTCCTCCATGCCAATGAGTAGTTTCTGGATATCGGTCAGAGATGCAGCCGGCGGGTTTTTGTTGTCGCTGTGTGCTGGGTCATTGCTAGCTAGCAGCTCAGAAGCTAAGTCGCCATCTTGTTTGCTCTCGCTCCCGTTTTTGGCTTTTTTACCTTAAGTTTTGGTCGTCTTGCCCGTGTTTAACCGAATATCAAGGACACAAACTCAGAGGTCAGCTTTAGAAACGGGTTCACCACGCTCCAAGTAGGCAAATAATGCAACGGATATCAAATAAATTTCGAATGGTGACAGAGCTCTTCCGACCTGCTGCCTACTCCATTACCCACCAAACCGGAAGTCCGAATTATTAATTCATTTTGAATTTGATCCCTGCTACATGTACCAAAAAAGCTGGGACAGGGGCATGTTTACCACTGTGTTACATTACCTTTCCTTTTAACTACACTCACTAAGCATTTAGGAACTGAGGACACTAATTGGAGAAGCTTTGAGGGTGGAATTCTTTCCCATTCTCGCTTGATATACGACTTCAGTTGCTCGACAGTATGGGGTCTCCGTTGTTGTATTTTGCGCTTCTTAATGCGCCACAAATTTTCAATGGTAGATAGGTCTGGACTGCAGGCAGGCCAGTCTATTACCCACACTCTTTTACGACGAAGCCACGCTGTTGTAACACATGCAGAATGTGGCTTAGCATTGTCTTGCTGAAATAAGCAGGGACATCCCTGAAAAAGACGTTGCTTGGATGGCATCATATGTTGCTCTAAAACCTGTATGTACCTTTCAGCATTAATGCTGCCTTCACATATGTGCAAGTTACCCATGCTATGGGCACTAACACATCACCATACCATCACAGGTGCTGGCTTTTGAACTTTGTGCTGATAATAATCTGGATGGTCCTTTTTCTCTTTAGCACGGACGACACAACGTCCATGATTTCCAAAAACAATTTGAAATGTGGACTTGTCAGACAACAGCACACTTTTTCACTTTGCGTCAGTCTATCTCAGATGAGCTCGGGCCCAGAGAAGCCGTGGCGTTTTTGGGTGTTGTTGATATAAGGCTTTCGCTTTCCATGGTAGAGTTTTAACTGGCACTTGTAGATGTAGCGACAAACTGTGTTAACTGACAATGGTTTCCTGAAGTGTTCCTGAGCCCACATGGTAATATCCTTTACAGAATGATGTTGGTTTTGAATGCAGTGCAGCCAGAGGGACCGACCGTCATGGGCATTCAATGTTGGTTTTTGGCCTTGCTGCCTACGTGTAGAGATTTCTCCGGATTCTCTGAATCTTTTGATGATATTATGGACTGTAGATTATGAAATCCCAAAATTCCTTGCAATTGCACATTGAGAAACATTGTTCTTAAATAAAGTGGTGAACCTCGCTCCATCCTTGCTTGTGATTGAACGAGCCTTTCGAGGATGCTCCTTTTATACCTAATCATTACACTCACCTGTTTCCAATTAACCTCTTCACCTGTGGAATGTTCCAAACAGGGGATGTTTTTTTCAGCGGAGGGAACTGGGAGACTAGTCAGGATTGAGGGAAAGATGAATGCAGCAATGTACAGAGACATCCTGGATGAAAACCTGCTCCAGCGCTCTCTTGACCTCAGACTGGGGCGACGGTTCATCTTTCAGCAGGACAACGACCCAAAGCACACAGCCAAGATATCAAAGGTTTGGCTTCAGGACAACTCTGTGAATGTCCTTGAGTTGCCCAGCCAGAGCCCAGACTTGAATCCAATTGAACATATTTGTAAAGATCTGAAAATGGCTGTGCACCGACGCTCCCCATCCAATCTGATGGAGTTTGAGAGGTGCTGCAAAGAGCAATGGGCGAATCTGCCCAAAGATGGGTGTGCCTTGCTTGTGGCATCATATTCAAAAACACTTGAGGCTATAATTGCTGCCAAAGGTGCATCAACAAAGTATTGAGCAAAGGCTGTGAATACTTATGTACGTGTCATTTCTTAGTTATTTATTTTTAATAAATTTGCAAAAATCTCCAAAAAACGTTTTTTATGTTGTCATTATGGGGTATTGTGTGCAGAATTTTATGGGATAAAAATGAATTTAATCCATTTTGGAATAAGGCTGTAACATAACAAAATGTGGAAAAAGTGAAGCGCTGCGAATACAGGGATGATTCCAATTTTTGCAATCTGGATCCATGTTACCGGTCTCGCAATTTAACGTCACTCACACATTATTTAGCCAACTATATGAGGCAACTTTTGTGAAAATATCTTAGGTGTGTTTTCATAGGAACCTGGTTGTTTTTCAAGATGAACTTTAAATTTTGCATCAATTTTGGTCAAGGCAGATGCATTTTTCAATGGAGAATTGTCTAAAACTTCTTCAGTTTTTCACATACTTATGTTTGGTATCAAAATGTCTGTCATGTTGTGTAGCCATTAAAAATCATCTGGTTTTTCAGAACATCCATTTATGGGTTTAAATATGGACTTTTAGAGGCCTTGTCCCACAAAAATCTTGAAATCACTAAATAGGTCACAGTCCACTTCCTGTATGCAAATTTCACATTTCAAATCTATTTTCTGGACAGTCCCACAAGTAGGTACATATAACCAGAAGATGGTTCAAATTGGGCTGTGGGCCAAGTTGCCCATATCCTGCAAAACCTTTCTGCCTTTTCCCAGCATGCCCTCTGCCTTTCAAGTGACAGAGGTATTTTTACAGCAGGTGTTCAGGAACTTCGGCATTCCGGAGGACATACCTTGGGACCGTGGGCCGCAGTTCACATCCCGAGTGTGGAGAGCCTTCTTTCAGAAGCTGGGAGCTTCAGTGAGCCTCACCTTAGGATACTACCCAGAATCTAACGGGCCGGCTGAGAGGGCCATCCAAGACCTGGGGAGGTTCCTCCAAGCTTACTGCCGGTGAAGACAGCTGGATTGGGCTGTTCCTGCCCTGGCGGAGTATACCCAGACCTCCCGGAAGAGCGCCTCCGCTGGGTTATCGCCATTCCAGTGTGTGCTTGGTTGGCAACCTCCCCTGTGCCCATGGGACCCAAGCCAGACCGAAGTCCAGTCCGTGGATGCCTGGTTCCATGAGGCAGAGAAGGTGTGGACAGCGACTAACGTCCAGATCCGAACAGCTCTCCGCCGCCAGATGAACCAAGCTGACTGGAAACTTCGGGACGCTCCCAACTACCAATGTGGGGTTCGAGTCTGGCTCTCCACCAGGGTCCTACGCTTCCACTTGCCCTGTCAAAAGCTGAGCCCATTGGTCCATTCTGTGTCCTCCGGAAGGTCAATCCTACTGCATATTCTCTTCAGTTGCCAGCTAATTCTCATATTAACAATACGTTCTATGTCTCTCTCCTTCGACTGGTGATTGCGGGGCCGCTGGCAGAGATGACCCCCCTGAAGACCCACCACCTGCCCTGGAGGTTGACAGAGACTCGCCCACCGGGTGCGCAGTCCACTGGACTCAGGATGTCGCTTGAGCGGACTGCTGTACCTGGCAGACCAGGAGGGCTAAGGTCTGGAGGAGAGGGGGTGGGTGGAGCGTCAAGACATCCTGGAACCCCAGCTCTTGACCGAATTCCACCTGGCATGCCCGAACCTGCCTGCTCCTCGCCCCAGGGGTCACCCTCCCGGACATTGCCCACATGCATCGGGAGTCGTGCCTCAGGAGGGGAGTACTGTCATGCCACGGCTCGAGCATGTCTAAAACATCAGTCTACTAAGACCTGGCTTGCATTCTACGCTCCACCTGACCACCTGCATCTGTTTCTCATTGTAATTTCCCCATTGTTACCTCTACATAAACCTGAGCTTCACGCTCATTCAGTGCGAAGTCTTGTAAGCTTGTTCTTAAACCTGATTCTTTTGTAGATGCTTCTACTGTGTATTTGCGTGTCTTTATATATGAATACTAGTGCTGTTGTAACTTTACTAGCCCTCTATATTTAAGAATTGGAACAGTGGTTCCGGTTTTTTTTTTTTTTTTTGCATTTTGCCTTTTTCTGCCTTTGCTTTGAGACAGCAAAGACATAATAAAGCCAACTACATCTTTGCATCTGAATCCAGTTCCACGTTTGCCATTTTTCAGTGCACTGTCCAGCGCACAGAAAAAGCCATTACAAAGGGGAATAATTGGGTGCTTTGCAGCAAAACTGAACCAACCCACAAATTCGTGAAAAGTTAGCCCAGTCTTCTGTATTGTAACACAAAGTACCATGTCAATCAAACAACATGGGTCTCTATGGCTCTTATTAGCTAAAAACACCAACCCAGAGAGCCCTAAGCAGGCAGATATAATAATGCCAGAGAGAACTACCAGCTCCTGTCAAAATTTTTAAATGCTGAAGTGAACCAACCATTCCATTCTACATTGAGACACAGCTTTCTTGCTTCATAAACCTTCCATCTATGTATCTGGCACATAATCCTTATATTAAATCTGCAATCTTTTTGCAGTTCATGACTTGTATCAAAGAGATAGTTCTGACTGACTGTTATGATGGCATTGATGGCTTCTCTCTGTAAGCTGGACTGCAAAATAGTACTGTTCGGTGCTTAGACATCTCAGCAATGGACTAAACTGAAAATGATATATTGAGCATAGTGGTCAACCTTCTTCACTCACCTGCATTCCTTATATGCCCATTTTCAATGCATGCGCTGTAAAGAGGATGGCTCAAGTAGTAAAGGAAACTCAAAGAATCATAGTTGGAAAATGCAGATATTAATTATATTTTGGAGTCAGAAAGTCTCCAAAACTACAACGTTTGGAGGGATAAACAAATAAAGCCTATTATCATCAAAAACAATTTCAAATGCCAACAGCCTGCAAATGGTATTGGAATTTCCAATATCTGGTTCTACAGTCAGACGAGATTTTTAGCGATAAACAGCCTTGGTGAGTTTGGTGTAAAAACAGAGATAGTCATTCCACAAAGAACTATCTCAACTGTAAAGTATGTTGGTGGATCTTTGACATGGTGGGGCAGTTTTCCTTCAAAGGACCCAGATAACTTGTTAAAATGAATAGTACCATGGATTCCATTCAGTACCTACAGATATTAAATGAAAACCTAACTGCTGCTGCCAGAGGGCTTAAACTGGGTCATGGCTGGATCTTCCAACAGGACAATGATCCAAAGTATGCATCACAATCAACACAAAAATGGTTCACTAACCACCGCAACAAGGTTTTGCCATTGCCTTCCCCGTCCTCTGACAAAATGAAAAAAGGCTTCAGGATGAGCTGAAGAGAGGTCGTAAATGTGTACCTGGGAATCTGAATGGTCTGGAGAGAGCTTTGACTGAGTGATCCTTGATCCTCAGATCCCTTTCCATATCTACTCCAAGCTCATTATACACTACAAGAGATGAATAAGAGCTTTCATCTCAACAAAGAGAGGCTGTAGATAGTATTAATTGAAGGGGATCCAATAATTGTGGTTTACCTGCTTTTGAGAAAATTATTTGTTTCATGATAATTTTTTCTTTCAATTATTGTTTTTAAAATAAAGCTTTTTTATGTTTTTAGTTTGATATCAAGAGGAAAAATAATAAAGTTAATAATTTATAACCACTTCTTTTCATTAGGGTTTGGTATCAGTTCAATTATGCCAGATAGCTAAACCCTCTAGGACCCAGTGAAAAAACTTCATACAGACCCAGGGTGTATTTAAGAAGCTGATGAGATGCTGAGACAAATATCCTTGTCTATTGTGTATAAGATGCAGTTTGCATCCGGACGCCAGAAATTGAATTAAGGGACAACGGTGAAGCGTTTTCAAAGTTTTTCAAACTCTTATTCCCCTGGAAGCCACACAATCAAAAAAGGATAGATCAGGGATCATCAAATCAGTCTTTCAGGTCTGAGAACGGCTGGTTTTCCTTTGTCCTTTTACCTGGCAGTCAGGTGTAAAGACTTTCTGGCCAATCAGGAGCACTACTTCTTCAGTTAAGCAGTTAAATATCACCGTGAAAGGAAAACCAGGGCTTGACTTGAGGTCCTGATTTGGTGATTTCTATGATAGATCTTTGTAACCTTGTAAATATGATTTTTTTTCAGGGATCCTCTGCATTTAATCAAGATGCCTAAAGCAAGTGCACATTTAAGGAAAGGAGAGCAGAGAATTGCAAGCAGTGGACCATGTATGGTGTAGTGCTTAAGGCACAGGATAACAACCAAGTTTCAACCAGTAAAATTAAGAAAATATTCATCAATAGAGACCAAAAAAGCACTCCACCTAAGACTCAGTTGCCCTGACAATACAAACCTGTATCACTGCGAATGTCAGAGAATGCAGCATTTCTTCCTGATTTTTTGGGCATACTTAGGATGGCATCTACCTTAATGGAAGCACTAGGGAGCAGATGGTCCAATTTTGGTGAAGTACAAAGCATAATGTGGTAACTAATGCACAAGACCTCTGATTGGAGTGGCATGATAGTGCCTGCTGTTCTAACTCAACTGTAAGGCTCACCTATATTTCAGAAAGAATGGATTAAGACATGACAATTTCAACTGATGTGTCAGAGGCAAAATGAACCCTGCCACATGTTTATTCTGAGAATAAGAAGCACTATTCAGATGCAAAAAAAAAAAAAAAAAATCTGTCTGTCCTTAAAGTCTGAACACAATTCACAGGCTAAATAAAATAAAAAATATCTGCAGCCCGCTGGCTATGCATATTTAAGAAGACACAAAAACAACATTTAGAAACATAAATGTGAGAAATGTAGTTTCATAATATGTAATTTAAAAATCTGTTCACCAGGTAGTAGTTAAGACTGAACCTGACTCAAAAGGTGCATAGCGTAAAACTATTTTCCCCCTCAAATTCTAAGTCACATCTAAGCAAGAACATGATTTTAAAAATGTGAAATTTCAGGGCTCCAAGGCAAAGGCGTAAAAAATCGAATACTCTCCAAGTGTAAAAACTGAACAGAAAGAAGGCTTGGAGATTTAGGTCAGGGTGAGATAGGAGAGTTCAGTCGGTCAGTTTTTACCACTGCAGCTTTTCTTCTTATAGAAAACCAACTCTTAAGGATTTAAAATTAACCATATTATTTGATCTGATTGCAGTTGTTTCCCAGATGATTCGAATCCACCCCTACAAATACTTGGAAAATAGATGGTGTATTGTTCAACAATCTACACTCCTAACTCAAATACCATCCATAGTCGAGTGAGCAACTTGAAATCACCATGTCATGTTTCATTAACAATTACTCTGACAGCCGACAGGGCGTTAAAAACAGGCAATCGATTAATAAAATTTGGAACTAATGCGGGCCAGCATTATCCTATCCAATGCTTACAATAAGAGTCATGTACAAAGTGAGGCAGACGCACACAGGCAATATAGCAGCCAGTTCGCAGATCACATATAATACATGGATCCATATAGCCCTTCCCGTTATTGCTGTTTGAGTAGGATTTTCGTAAATCACGAGGTTTTATTCATTACATTCCCATTTTCCCGACCCTTCCCCCATTTTACGATAGCTTATATTTCGGCAATAAATGGAGGGCTTCTGGCAATATGCAGTCACCTAGCACCCCCGCCGAATAGTTTAAAATGAACTACCATTTTCAAAAACAGTCCTAAATAAACTTACAGCCGCACCTCCACCTTAAAAAAAGGGAAAAAATAAGGTTGCGTACAGAGAAATATTTCGTCTGCAATATGGCAGCTACTACAGCGAGCATACTGATAGTTATTAACGGCCTGTTGGAAAATGGTCACACTGGACTCGAGTTCAAAACGTAGTCAGCACAAAAATTACAAAAATCCAGACAACAACGTGTCTGACGCGGAGAAAATACGCCAGAACGTGGTATTTATTAAAACAACTATTTATTTGCAACATGCTTCCTTTTTCACTAGTGTTTCCGTTCACAGCAACTACCCTCAACGTCCCTGTACGTGCCTGAAAGGACCGACGTGATATTCCTACGCAAAGGGCTTTTGCTGTGCGTGTGTGTGTGGGGGGGCGGCAATGACAGACCAAACAAAACTAAATAGCATCCTTGACCATAAAATCTAAACGAGAGTACGAATGATATTTATAGTTTAGAAATGTTGTGTTTTATTTCCAAACTGCTAAGTCAGTACGCCTGAATCCTGTCGGCTTCGCAGGGACTATACACTGACGCGCGGAGGAAAAAAACACGGCCGGGTCTGCTTTCTCACCCTGCCTGTGTGTTGGCTGAATGGAGGAGGAGAGGCTCTTCCTGGTGAATAAACAGTGACAGCTATAAGGCACACACTAATGCCCATTTCAGAGCACAGGCACTCATATTATCCAATACAGTAAACACAAAAATGGCTTCTGACAGTAAACACGTCGCTCAAGTGAAATCTGGTGAGTATAGAGGGTTGGAAATATATCGTCGAAAGATATTTTATTCCTTCATTTGGCCACGACGTCCGCCTTCAGTGTAATGAAGCTCTTGTATTTTTCGCCTCGCAGAGCTGTACTTCCTAATAGCCCGATTTTTGGAAGCTGGACCTTGCCACAACGCAGCAGAGGTGGGTAAATTGGTTTCATAGAATTGTTTTAAACATCCCTAGAAAAGATTCTGGAGTAATGTTGTGGTTTTGTTCGGCTTTTCAGACCCTGATTAAGGAAGCCGAGGAGAAAGAGGTAAGCAGCACAAGGCTTGCTTTCCGTGCATCTCGCAGCTCTGTACTTTCTAATGTTAATTTAACAGAGATAGCTGATTTAATTTTTAAAATGGTCAGCTGAATTAAGTTTATACTTAAACAGTTAATGGATAACCTTGTGATTTGATTATAGCTACTGCCCAAAAGAACAGACTGGACGGGAAAAGAACACCCCGGGACTTACGAAAATTTGGTAAGGGATCTCTATAACCGAGAAAAAAACTTTTTTGTGAGCAAAATAAAAATTGAATTTCCCGCAATTTTTAAATCAGAAAAAACTCCACATTTTAATAGCGTAAAAACTGAGCGCAGTCCGAGTTATTGGGGCATGGGGCGTGCGTGAAGAGTGCACTTTGACACTGGCGTGTGAGTTTAGTGACAGGCATGTCTAAAAGATTAAAATAGTTTGGAAAAATGTATTGGAAATAAAGATACGTCATGAATGTTGTGCTGTAGGAGCAGTCAGGGACCGGAGGAGGGACTATTGCGCCGGAGCGCTCTAACTGAGCAGTCGAGATGGTGGCGCTCTTCGCAATGTAATACAGTCAAAGCCACGTTGTAAAATACACTACGTGATGAGTGACTAGTTAAAATAAAGCATTAGGATTAGACAAACGTGAAAGGAGAATGCACACTGTTGGAGCGGGAACTTTTTTATTGGAAAATGGTCCATTTTGTTTTTTTTTGGGACTACGTAAGTCGAGATATTTTTTTTTCTTGAGTGTAAACACACTCAAGACTTGTAATCCAGCGTGGATATTTTCTATTTGTAAAGGTAATGTATCATTAGATTGCTGTTATATTGACTTTGCTATACATTTTATGCATTCAATTAACAATAAATTAACACGTCTTGGCCGTGGATTTTAGAGACGATTTATGCAACGCACTCATTCTATGTTTCTGTTGGCTAATTTGTAAACGCTTCGTTGGTAGCCTATGATTTGAGTTTATACATTTTATGCCGTTTTTATCAGTAAAAGTTTGTTCCGAAAGAAGTCGGTATCATTGGGTCTGGTATGCAGCGTAAGTAAAGAAATGACATTTAAAAATAAATAAATCTGTTTTTGCATTTCAAACACACTTGTTCTTTTCGTGGTTTTTCTGAAAATACATTGAATATCTATTGATGTATCCACATGTAGGATATTCCCTTTTTATTTGGCGGAGGGGGCGGGGGTTTCCATTTTGTCAGTTCCGCTTGTTTTATTATTTAATGAAGACGAATCCTGCTTGAATGCTTGCAGAATGTAACGTTTGCCTGCTGAGTGTAAATAAATCTCAGTTGTAATTGTTCATTTATGTTAATTGTCTGTGGTCCAGTCTGAGACAAAATTTGATAATAATGCAGTTATGCAATAACAAAATATGTATAAGAATAATAATAATACTAATAATAATAATTATGATTATAAAAGTGGTTTTCTGCGTCGGCTATTCAAGCTGTGCTTAATTTTCGTGACATCGATTGGGAAGACGCTCGCTTCTGTAATGGAACCTTGAGCTTTACTACGTTCGATAGACTGCGCTTCGCGGCTTAATCATTGTTCTGTGTACGAATCTGCATGACAATCGGGTGCTTTCAGCTAGAAGACGACGATGTGGGCGCGTACCTCATCAGCTATGGTGCGATGATCATTTTTGCTTACCAATAAGATTATTATAAATGCAACTAAAGCAACATTAATTATCACTGTGGCGCAGGATGGCACTGCTTAATTCGCCGATTAAGGGCGTTGTGAGAATGGAAATCACGTTGAGGACTGAATGCAAATGTGTGCTTTTCTGTTATTGAGCAAATGCTCGGGTGAAATTCATGGGATTTTAGATTTTTTTTTCATAATTATGCCACAGTTTTGTGGACATTTATGTTGGGAGTTGTGATGCACACCAGCCAAAAATAAATACATTGGTAAATAAATAAAAGATCCCCTAAAGTGTATGATGGTTACCAAGAGGAAAATTGGCAGTTTTATGAAGTAAAAACGAAAATGCTTTTGAGTGAATTGTATCACTAATATTGTTGAACCATACAGTTAAAGAATCATTTGTCTGTTTGGTTCCCCCTGTGGGAAAGTATTTTTGAGACGAAAGTGAGTTATTTTCTGTTAACTCACTGCCATGCACATTTGGGTGGCACTTGGGTAATTTTATTTTTGTAAGAATAGCTTGGCCTTTATACGATATGTATTAGAGTTGGGTATCAATTATTTGATCTATATACCTCAGTTATACTGCAGTGTTAATTCTTAAGTAGCAAAAATAAATCATATTGCCCAATATGTCTGTCATAAAAAATAAAAAACACCATGAAGAAACTTTCTTAGATAGGTAAACTAGTAAAACTTCATTTGAGAACAGCCAATGCTTGTATGTGCTGTTGTAATATTCTAAGCAGCCCTATCTCTAGCAGGAATGTGTGCTCAGTGTCA
The DNA here is from genome assembly GCA_029692085.1 of Gymnothorax javanicus. Classification (NCBI taxonomy): domain Eukaryota; kingdom Metazoa; phylum Chordata; class Actinopteri; order Anguilliformes; family Muraenidae; genus Gymnothorax; species Gymnothorax javanicus. The sequence goes on from CM056198.1 coordinate 91,890,374, forward strand.
CAGAGTGATAATGGATTTTGTAAATTTGCTTCTGTACTATGATTTAAATAACAAAGTTTTAAATAGTTTCAATTCCTAGCTGTTACATGTGTAAAAAGGCCAAGTAATAAATTGTACATGGTGAACGTGTGTGTATTTTTACCCACGTGTCACGCAGCTGTCTTCAGAAATGCAGTCATGAATGGGTGCATGCATGTAGATCCCCAATGTGTGCACATTTTCACAACATCTGTTTCAAACTTTCACTGGAAGTTCTGTACAGATAAAAATGAACATAAGTAAGGCTCTTTTTCTGTCTTCCAGGTTTGAAATCATATGTTTACTTTAAAGGGCCCCTATCTTGTCACTAGGTGTACAGCTAATTTACCACTTCAAGCCATTTCACATATGTCCTTAGTGATATCATAATGGGGAGGATTCATCCTAAATAATGAAGGAATTGATCAAGTGGTTGGCTGAAATTGATCAGTCCTTCTTCTCTCTGGGCAGTTACTTCATCATATGATGTCAAAAATGGGTTTTGAAATGGCTTGTAATGGCTAATTGGCAATGCACCTGATGACATGATTGGGGACCTTGAAAATGTCAAGTTTTGATTGTCTGCCTTGTTTCCTCTTTATTTCTTAATCCCGAGGATTAAGATTATTAAGACTGGACTGGGCACCTGACCAGGGAGAAAATAATATGGTTTTGTTGCTGCACATTATTTTATTTTGTATATTTTATTATTGCAATACAACTGGTGCAAGATCATTTCTGGGTGCATGAACTTCTTGCAAATGATAATATTTTCTTTGTAATTTATCTTCTCGTTATCTCTCATTTATGCTGATTGCTTCTCCTCCTGCATATTATATTTCATGCTTCAAACCTAGTTTGTTTTTACCTCTGGCATGTGTTTACAAAGTCAGCCGAATGATGCTCCTTGTCTTTTCCACATGGCACCAGGTGAAGCTGTACAGGCACATTGGGCCGGATCACCTGCTGCGGATATGCCAGTGCATCGGGCCGCTCCTGGAGAAGGAGATGCCGGCCAGCGTTCCTGGAGTGCAGTCCCTACTCGGTGCTGGCAGACAGTCTCTGCTTCGAACGCAAAAGAGTAAGACTGATTTTGTCTGCACCACCACAGAAGCACACTGAAGTACACCTAATCTGAGAAGGGCTTGGGCTGATATTAACCTTGACGTTTTGGAAACATCCTTCATGGGTGCATATTGTTTCCTGTATAGTATTGGAGTGCTTAATGTTAATTTTTGTTTTGGAGTATTTAGTGTTTAATTACATGCCTAATGTTAATTAGATTTTTAGCATCTTCTAGGGTTGACGCAGGGTTGGATTCTGTGGGGATTGTTTGCAGTTTGCGGGTTGTTTTAAGTTGTGGTTTCAAAAGTAAGTCATTTCAAGGAGTATGGTGGGCAGCTTGCACTGAAAATCATACAGTTCCCTCAATCTTTTGTTCCTATGAGCTTCCATGGCCATCAGGACTCCTTAGACTCAGAATTGTTGTGTGGGCCAAAGAGCCATTAAGTAGTTTGAGGGGTGGTATGACAGGAAAAAAAAACAAATTGTGTATTTTGCCAGCGATAAATATACGGTCGCCTCTGATTAGTGTACAGATCACTCTTATAAACAATTGTGTTTAATCCTGAATAAATCATGAAAAAACGGAGAACCAGATAGTTGATGCTCACTGCAGAATTAACCCTCTCACCAAGCCAATGTTTGCTAGCCAGCAAGTCTGTCATAGGTCAGCACTGCTGCATTTCACCTGATTGAGAAAAAAATGATTCTTTAGGTTGCAGCTTGTTATTATCTAGAAAAAAATTAAATGTATTATTCTGCCTTTATATTTTGTGATCAAGTGAAAATAAGATGGGTATCTTACATGTTAGTTTTGTTATTTTTGGAATTATTGAACATTGTTGCGCAGAATACTTATGCTTGTCTTTGGTTAGGGTAATTTGAACAACGCTGGCCATGTGATGTTCCCTGCTGTTCTCTAGTATTCTCTCGCTTCTTTTGGGCTGACAGGTTGCAAACATGTAGTGTGGAAAGGATCTGCTTTAGCCGCCCTGCACTGTGGGAGACCCCCAGAGCCACCCATAATCTATGGGAGCCCCCCTAATATCGGTAGGTCTTGCATTTTTTTTCTTAATGTTTGCAGTTCTGAAGTCAGCTTTAGAAGCTTCACTATGTCCTGCTTGTATGCATACTGCATCCAGTTGCCTGTTTGACAGTTGGACTACTTTTTGTAGCTTTCATGTAGAGGCACAGCTATTTTCGTATAGTTGGTACAAAAGCACTGTTAGTGTATGCAGGGCTTGTACAGAAGTGCAGTTATTTTTTGTAGAGCTGGTACAGAAAAACAGCTGTTTCGTGATAAGCTAGTAGGGACGTTCTGCTAATTTCTAAGTTTTCTTGTATGCTAGTTCATGGATTGTCACATTCCTGCTGCTAATTCATACTGCTGAATCACCTTTATAACTAATGTATTTTGTTGCGTTTTGCTCTGAAATACTCAGTTGTGGTTCTCGCTGATGCAAATTTTTGAGTTATGGTCTCAAAGAAAGCATTTTTTTTTGCCATTTTAATGTAAAGAAAAATGCTACTGGGATGTTTAACTTGCATATTTAGCAAAGTGGTTTGTTCTTATTTATCCTTAGTATTTTGTTGAATTTGGTTCTGAACCACATGGAGAGACCATGACATAATCAGTTTTTACAAATGCCAAAAACTGGTCTGCTGGACCATATCATATTAATATGTTGGTCCATAGGGACTTGGGATTAGTATGGGAGTGGCATTTGGGCCAATTGGATCTCTCATCCAGCTGTGCTTTGTGTGTGCAGTGGAGACAACCCACTGTCGGCGGCTTAACGGGACGTATCGGCTCGGGCAGCTGGTTCCCACGGCTGTGTACCAGCACATGAAGATGCATAAGCGTATCTTGGGGCATCTGTCCTCTGTGTACTGTGTCACCTTTGATCGCACTGGCCGCAGGATCTTCACGGTAAGTTGCCTCTTTTTTTTCATGCAGGGGTTGACTCTCTTGGCTTAGATTTTTGCTGTTTGTCTTTGGTTAAAAGTTGCAATTCTGCCATTAGAATTGATCGGGCATTTATTATATCGTTTTACCGTTGGGTTGCCTTAATTGACGTGCTCAACATGACTGTTAACTTGATCCAGTTTAATTCTTCAACAGTCTACCATTTAGTACAGGCTATAACAACATTGTATTTTGTCTAGAACGGTCATGGAAATGGTCAGCTAAGTTGTATTTTTTAACAGGGCTCATTTATCTTTATTATTGGGATTTTCACTTCATCTTCATGGTTGAAACTAAAATTTAGCTCAGTGTTTGTGTTTTTTACCTTTTCTAAGAATATCTGTGGACTTCTGCTTGTGTGTTGGGCTTTCTGTGTGTGGTGTTGCATTGTTTCATGAAACTGAATTTTAATGTTCCCGCTTCTGTCCATTAACTATGTGCAATTGATGTGGTTTTTACATTTTATCACAATTTTTGGGGTTGGACCATTTAGTGTTTTTGGTTCCCTGAGCTCAGCATTTGCTTGGTCAGCTAAAACGGTTGATCACATGAAGTAATTCGCTGATTTGGTTTCACTGGTTGCCAATTTTGGGGAAGAAAACCAGCAGACCCTGCTGCTCTCCAGGGCTGCTAGAGGTTCTAGCTTCTATTGTTTTCAGGAGTTTAATATTTGCTGTATGTGGTTTTTGTTGCATGTACTTGCAGCTTATGCTAAACCTTTAAAGTTACCACGTGTAAGATTCTTGTTTTTTGGTTGCATTGGTGACATCTCCATTTGTAGGTGGTAACTTGCTTGCTGAAAATCCTGTGTAGCCTTTTGATTATCAACGGTGTTCTCAGTACTGTCGAGCAATGCAATAGCCATGAAAAAAAATCCCTCTTACCATCACTGTATAATAAAATGGGGAACTCCCAGGAGCGCTTTGATGACTGTGGTTATATGGCATTCAATTATCTGTGCTATTTCCATTCTATGTGTCTTAAAATGGCTAAGGATTACTTGCAATTGCCCGCTAGGTAGTTGCTAGTCTATTATGTGAACAACTTGACAAGAATATCACAGCCAGTTTTCCAAATCATGGAAATATTCTTTCCTAGGGTGAGAAAACTAGTGACTGAGCCTCGCTTGGAAAAAGTCAAGGGACATCATTGAATAGGAGTTATTTAGCACTCACTTTTATCCAAAGCAACTTATAGCGCGTACGTGTCAAAGGTCTTCGAAACAGCTGCAGAACATGCAGTTTCGATGAGTTATGATGCTCAAAGTATCCCTTATGCAGCCATGAAAATCCTGCATATACTAGATGGGGAATATAAACCAAGACGGAGCTAAAGAGTTGTTACAATAGACAGGCTCTCCCTAGACTAATGAGTGACCGGCTTAATCAGAATTGAGCCCTGGACATGAACATATGAAAGAATATGATTACGGTATTCTTGGCAGAATTTCCATTTCTGATGTGACGGACGCTTTTGGCAATTGAAAGCCGTGGAGTTCAAGAACGCTGACTTTACATTTTACATAACTTTCCAAAAATCCTACTTTTCGAACGGTTTCATGAAAACAGACTCTTGGCATCTTGCAACAGCTGCAGCATGGTATTACTTTGTGAAAATGTTATACTGGGACCCTCGAAACAGGAAGTTTAATATTTTCTTTGGGAAGAGTACTTAATTTTTGTAATGCAAGCCATGTAAACAGAGGCAGAACGCTGATTCAGTCTTCATTTCAGAAAAAAGCCACTTCATGTACGTTTTCAACGATGGGTTGACATGTAGTCAGAGTGGCCCAATTTCTGTTTTCTTCTGTTTTTTTTTTTTTTTTTAACATTGCTACTGAAATTGAAAAGTTAAGTTGTAAGTAATGCCATTGGTGTTTTCAAAACCTGTTTAGTTGACTGTTGGGGAGGCCAAATTCTTAGAGATGGTTCAACATTTTTTGAGGTGCCAGATATTTTGTAATTCTTTTGAGTCAATGTATAAATAAAATGTATTTGGAATCTGCTGTGTCGAGCATAAGCAATCTGTTATTCTGTCATTGTCAGTGAGCTGATGCAAACTAGAGAATAGTCTTTTTTTTGTTTTTCTCGAAGGTCAAATAACCAAGAGGCTTGCACTTTGTGAGCAGATGAACGATGCCGCTGTCAGCAATAAGCCTAAGGGCTAAACTGCCGGTTTATGCGTTTAAATTTTCTGTCACATAGATGCAAGTAGTATGTCTTAATGTACAACAATGTAGAACTATTTTTCACACTCCTTTCGAAATATTTTTCTCAATTTTCATTCTGTATCCTAGAAGTCCATTGCTTGCAGTTACCAGTAGTGATTGTGACATCAGAATTTGGATTTAAATCAGCATTCCAATCACATATTTTTTTTTCTCCCATGCAGGCACATGCCAGTGTACAATAACACCGCAATACTCATCTCGCAGGATAGAGCTACCGTGAAGAACTCAAATTAGCTTTGCTCAAAAAAAAAAAAAAAAGCCCAAGCTATATTTCTATCAAACTGCAAGTTTGGTCGGCTGAGGTGCGCACAACAAAGCAAGATTAATGGGTTAGCTTGGTATGTTGAGCCTAAAGCCAGGGTTTTCAACGAATGAGGCTCTCTTTTAACCTGCCATTATATATCTAATTACAAGTTTAGTGTTTGTTGGGACAGCTCACCCAAAGAAAGCTTGACTAAATGTTGAACTTGCTTCATTATTCACCTCTCTGCTAGTGTAGGTAGCTTTCTGTTTTTGAACACCGCAGGATAGGAGGTTGCTATGAAGTTGTCCATTACTTTGAATATGATGGTGCATCTCTGCGATAACTACTTTTCACAAAACTGAACTGTAGGTAAAGTAACAGTTCATGTGAAATATGTGTGTATTGAACACTCATCCTGGATTACCTGTAAACTGTTGGCAAATCGTGGCAAAGGGATTATCTACGTGAAGCATTTAAGAAATGTCTATTTATTCATTATCACTATTTGCATTAGTTTCTATTCCTTGATCAGTGGATCTTTTATTACATTGTTCTCATGAATTAGCAAAATTGCTGAATAAGATTATGAACAGAAGGCATCTCATTGAGAAACACTACATCAGCGTTTTTACCCAGCTAAGTGGCCTCTACTTCAGGACACATTTTGAAAGCATCGTGGAAGTATTATTTATTAGTTCAATGAGACTGTTTGCTCATTTCACTGTTATTTTGACAGTATCTGTTCTGCTATTTTGCCATTTTATGGTGTTATTATGATTTGACAAATTTGCGCTAAATGTTACCCTTAGAAGGGATGCAGGATTACTGTGGTAGGTTGTTAATTAGTGTTTGGAAAATTTTAATTAGCCAAGTTTGCCTTCATGTTACTCTTAATTTTAAATTTAACTGCGGTATTATTGCTAAAAAAAATAAACAAGTGATAATGAACTTAGGTGGTACTAAGTTGTAGTAAGGTGTTTTTTTTTTTTTTTTTTTTAAAGATTTTTTTTTGGGAATTTTCCCTTTATTCGATAGTTATACAGTGTAGAGAGACAGGACAGTTGGGGAGAAGAATGGGGGAAGACCTGCAGCAAATGACCCGAGCCGGATTCGAACCCAGGTCACTGCGGGAAGGACACAGCCTTTATAGTACGCGTACTTAGACCGATGAGCCACCGGGGCGCCCGTGTTTTGTTTTTGTGGATAACACTATTATATTATCGTGATAATGTCATAAACCGCGATAAAATCTCAAACAGTTATCGGGATTGAAAAATTTAGTATCAGCACATGCCTACTCCTCTGATTGGGTCAAATACCAACTCCGATACATGGAACCCAGTCCTGCAACCCTGCAGCTACCAGTCCAGGTCCCTAAACGCTTCTTGTCTAGTCCACATCACGAGGCTGAGTTTGCATCCTTAGTGATGTTCCATACAGACCATACTACACTTGTTCCTGGATGGGGAAGCTGTTTCTTTCAGTGCGGTGGTGTTCCATTTTTAACCACATGCTTAAAGGTGAACAGAATTTTCGTGAAAAATTTCCCTAATTAACAGTAAATCATTGAGATAAATAACAACTGACCGAAATTTCAGAAAAAAATTTTCTATAGCGTTTTTATTGGGGATTTTATTGGCGCGCTGAATCAGAACCTGGAAATGAGACTCATGCGGAGGGTAAACAAAAAAAAATCCAGCATGGCGTCCAACTTCCACTCAACAATAAAAATAAATGAATATAAGAGCTCTATGAAAGAACCATCGTAGTAACATACGGATTATGTCAACAAGCAATCCAGTTAGACCCAGTTTGAGTGCATGAATTCACGACATTCATTGCAAGAGAGATTTTTGGCAATTTAACACCAGATTAAATATAGGGCACTGGTGGCCCCAGAAGCTCCCGCCATTAAGATAAAGAAAATGTCAAAGTTTTTGTTGACGGACGCACGCACGGATGGAGCCCGATACCATAGCTCCCGTGCCATTCGGACGGCAGGAGCTAATTAGGAGCCTGTAACTGAAAATGTTGGTAAGATAAAGCAAATTGTCGAAGTTTTTGGTGATATTTTTGGGCCAGTGACCTTGAAAAAATAGGCCAAGGTCACCTTTCGGCACGTCATTTGTAGGACTTTATGAAATGCATGTCCAATGAAAATTAGGAGCCTGTAACTGAAATGGTTGATGAGATGAAGCAAAATGTTGGAAGTTTTTGGTGATATTTTTAGGCCAGTGACCTTGGAAAAATAGGCCAAGGTCACCTTTAGGCTCTTCATTTGTAGGCCTGAATGAGATGCATGTCCAGTAAAAATTAGGAGCCTGTAATTGAAATCGTTGATGAGATAAAGTAAAATGTGTTGATGGGCACGCACGCACGGACGGAGCCCGATACCATAGCTCCCGCACCGCGAGTAGCGGGAGCGAATTGATCAATAGCAAAACAGAGTTTTCATACCTTTCAGATGATGGGATTCTGCGATCAGAATTACTGTCACCTAGCAGCATTGCTAACACCAAATATGCGATCACGCTCTGATATCAGTTTGTTTCACGTTTTGCTGCATGCTCATTTAGTTGCTTGGCACTTGATTGGTTTTTTGTTGAGTTAAAAATGGTCATCATGAGCTTTTAGCCAAGTTTTTTCCTGTATAGTGGGTACGCTGCATGAGCATGTTGGGATTTGATAGCTTACGTTTTACGGTGTTTCTTCTGATATGTGCAACTTGCCCCTGATTCTGGGGGCTTTCGGGTTTAAGAGGCCAAATTAAGTCTGAGGGGATGATCACACTCACTGATAAAAAATAAAGAAGAAGAATATTGTAATAATTTCCTGTTGGCGCTAGTGGTGGGACAATGATTGACGATGATCAACAGTCTGTTGATTTAGCTTAACAACCAAGTGCTTGATTACAGAAATCAATAATGGCCATAATTGGTTGTTCAAACCAGCACGCCATTTTTTTTTTTTTTTTTTTTTGGTAAACGACCGCGGATTTGCAGTAATTTCATCGTGGAACTGACTTGCGTTGACGTAGTAACGCTGCCTGCTTCACAATCCCCCCCCAATCAAAACAGCAGCCAGGGTTTCCCGCAGAAAATCTGTTAGTCAAGGTGGTGACCAGGGGCGGGGCGGCAACAGTCAGCGTTTATTTACTCTTCATAAATATACTAAGCAGTTAAAGTGCCATAACAAAGTGGCAAAGTCAACAGTCTTGTAACTTTTTTGATTGACACTCAAATATAATAATTTGCATGTATTATGCTTTCATGGAATTGAGATCAAAAATTGCAGTTTGAATGGGTTTCAATGGCGCACTTTTTGCGCTTAACAGTCTGAGTGTAACACTTGCTTGTACACAGTGTATTTTAGCCTTACTGTAAGAGCTGAGCTGGAAATAACAAGATCAAATAAAAACACAAAATCTTGCCAAAATTCATGCTACATGCATTGAACACAGCCAAAATTATCAAAAAAAAAAGGAATGAAAAGCGCGTAAAATGCGCACAACTGTCCCTAAGGGTTAAACGAAAATTAATGTAAGAACAGAAAATGTATTTGTTATCTGTTTTGACTTCAATTCCCCAAATGCTTTGCGGTTGTGGTTATGTTTCGGGAGAGGAGAACGGTATTATGTATGGAAGCGCATTGCATTCACAGGATAAAAAAAATATACACCTTATCTCGTAATTACGAGATCTAATTACGCGCAGATGGTGAAGTAGGCCGGCTTCTTTGAATAAAGTACCCTGATATTTTTGACTGCTTTTTCTCATCCATTACTGTACACTAGAGAAAACCACGTGCAATGGGCTCTATGCACGCATCACTTCCATGTTTGAGTTAAGGCTGCTCCTCAACTTCCGGTCTGCGAAATTGGAAGCAGAAGAATGACAGAGTCGTCGCTGTGCAAAGACATTTCCATGTTCTGTTATACGCTTCTGTCAACACGATGATTTGAGTTGTACTTATTACTCACTCTGTGTTAAGAGTCATTAACGCGCTGTGATGTTTCGCGTTGACTGCGTTTTGTAGCAAACAGATGTTCAGGCTGTCCCATTTGTATGAGCCAGAGGGACTGTCACAATACGTGATGTTTGTCTGCGCTCGCTCTTCAACATAAGTTAGTCATCAGGGAGAACTGGACAAGCACCCTCGCATCCCTGCTCTGCTCTCTTTTGGAGTAGGTACAATGCGTAACTTTCGTCCAGCTCTATCACAGCAGCAGGTACATAATGCGAATGGAAAGACTGTGGAGCTAATCTATTCATTACAACATAGGTTATCCCAGTTGGATAATCGACCGTCTCTTGAACGCAAGAACTCCGGTTTGCGTCCAAGCTGAAAACACTGCGTCATATTCTTTTGCTAAATGGGTTTAGCTAACACAGTCATGTTGAGAATTTATTTGATTCCTGCACTCCTGGTGTAAGTCGAGTGTATGTGTGTGTGTGTGTGTGTGTGTGTGTGAATGCTATGCTGCTGTCACAGTGGGGCATTGACTCCAAGAAACAGAACATTGGTTACGTATTGTAACCCCAGATTCGTAGCTCCATCATCTTCAGCTAAAGGAAAAGCTGCTTATTGGGAGCCAAACTCAGATCGCGCGAATGTGATATACAGTGGATCGGGTCTGTCGTCTACAAATGTCAGCTGCAGATTCTGGTGTGATTCATATTGGTGAAATTGTAATGTGGTATCTCAACCATCCACCTGTCTTTGGGAAATGTGAAGAAACTAAGGAAATGATTAAACTTAGCCAAAGCTGTACATTGTGGCACACGAAAGTAGTGTCCTGAAGTGCTGCCCTCGCCTCATTGAAAAGACAGTTTCGCTCGTTTTGAGGTCATGACATAAACATGGATGCACAAATCGGAATAAAATACACAAAGAGACTAAATAATATGTTTTGAAAATGAATTTGTTTAGGCCGTTTTGGGCAACAATGACTAGCATTCCTACAATCACACAGGATGAAACATGGGATTAAACGCTTGGCGGAAGTTACCAAGCAGCCTAATAATTGACCGGAAAATGTGTCATGAGCTTCCGTGCATAGAGCCCATTGGCAAACAGCAGAAAGCCGCGTGCAAACACATCGGTAGCCTTGATAAGAAACTAAACGAATTGCATAGAGCCTATCTTAATGAAACAGAATATGTGGGCAAGCAGTTGATAGGAGACACTATTCAAATGTTTAGTTTAGATGAATAATTATCTTACCTCCACATGTCCTTCCCACGATGATGACAGGTTATTGTATATCCGGATAATCAGCTTCTTCCCGATACAAAAAAATAATTTGGCATAGCAACAGGTGATAGATGGCGCAGTAACATATTTAACCAACAGATGCCGGCCGCTATTTGGCCTCATCGCGATGCGGCCCTTATTTTGCTGTGTATGCATGCGTGGATGCAGCAAAATTTTTATTTTTTATTTTTTCGGGGGGACGTAGTCAAGGCGGGGGGCATTTGTTGTCAAGGTGGCCGCTCTAACTATAAAGCGCTGCGGGAAACCCTGGCAGCGTCAAGGCTAGGGGTATCACGAACCCATCAACAGTCACGCGCCTCGCTGTGCAGTGAAGGCATTCACAGTACAATGGCGGCGAACGATGAAAAAGTTAAACTTGTGTCATTCACTTGGGAGGGAGATCCCGTTGCCGAGTGTGGAATTATTTTGGATTCAGAAAAAGTTAAGATGGCCCACCATCAAAAGCCACACTTGACAAGAGCAGTGCGGTTTGCAAGCTGGATGATGAGGCGTATGCATAAAGATACATATTTATTGTCCATCCATGAATTTTTTGTTGAATTTGATCTCTATCTGACTAGATTTAAAAGGACTGATCATGGACCACTTGTAAACTGAATAAAAGCCTGATCTGAATAAAAATGCTTCATGAAAACACTTCAATCGGAATAAACTGGTCCGATCTGGCCCATTTGGATTGAAATTTCATTCTGATCGATAGGGCTGGTTTATGCCGTTTGTTATTCAGATCAATATGCATATAAACACTTGATCTGATCGTTTCTTCTTGGTTATGGTAAAATTATTCTTGCCACGCTATTGCCACTTGGCCTTGTGTTGCATTTATAAATAGGAGGCCAACGACTACATGGCTACATCAGTATTTATTTTCTGCAATCTGCGTAGGACTGCATTTAAATAATAAATAGATGAAAGCCGCAATTATTTACAGTGGAACAAACTGCCGCACCTGAAAAACTATCGCACATCACTCTCAAGAGCCTTGTTGGAACAATTACTGAACACTCGTTTCGATAGTCCCATCTTGATGATGGGAAATCAATCTTACAAAACTTGCATTTAAACTTGCACAAACTCTGATTAGCAAACTAGCGTGTGCTATGCTGAAAAGGTTGTATATTATGAGAATTAGTCTACTGCCCATACTGCTATGCACTTGTTAATATGTACAATACTAGACTATACTACACTGTTCCAGTAGTAGCATTTGTCCAAGTCAGAAATGGCAAGCCAAGGGAACTAGTCAGAATAACACTCTGCCCCCCCTTCCCCCCTTTTGCATTGTTTGGGGATGTTGTAGAAATGCCGTTTTCCATGTGTTAAAGGAAATTTAATTTGCCTTTGAGTTTGTCTGACAAAGATAAATGTGCTCTGGAAGTGTAACCTAACAAGATAAAATGAATGTAGGTGTCAATTTTCACTTGAATTGCATTGGTAAATTATATCATGCATTGCACTATACAGTATTGGTAACTGTATGTAATGTAATATTAATTCAAAAACTGCTTATCACAGGTTTTTTGCGAAGTAATATAATGTCACTAGGGCTGGGCGATATAAACAAAATCTAATATCTTGATATTTGTGACCGAGTACCTCTATCGATATTTTGCCGATATTATCGGGACAAATGTTGGTGCTTTCACAAAATATTTGCACAATGATATTTTTGGTAACCATTCATTAGTAATGTTGACATAACGACAAAGCAGGTACAGGCAACAGCAACAATAGTCTTGTAAGAGAAGAAAATGCAACCCTTTTCTGTAATGCAGCTTTTAAAACCAGAAAAGCCAACGCTAATTTCATTTCACGATATTACTATCCGTGACGATATTTTACTTTGCATCACAATATCGATATAATATCCAATTATTGCCCAGCCCTAAATGTCACACATATAATAACTAAGTAACATTTACAAATACAACAAAATAATCATTTTAGTCAAGCTACCGACTAATCAGACTCGGGTCGCTGCAACTAACTGAACCAATTATGATCAATCATTGGTTGATCAAATCAACCATCAAGCTCCAAATCTGAACCAATTCCCAACACTAGTTGGCGCGCTTCATTTCAACCTGAATAATGTTCTTGTAGGAACCTCTCTTGATGTGCTTGATGCAAAGGATGCTGGTTACTGAAGGCTCCCAATTTGCCCACTTCATTTTGACAAACCGGGCCTATTTCCTTGCTTACAACTTGTCCGAAGGAAACTCGAACAGCCCACTGTATTCGTGTCAGCAGAACATCGCAACACACTGTCGCGGCATTGTTAAAATTATTGAATATTCAGAAGGCAAAACCTGCTAGTTAATTGCTTCTGTGGTCATTAATGGCTTTGTTTTTCTCAGTATATCGTCATCAGAATACGTGCAAATGCACATTGCCAGGTTCTGATTTTGAGTACAAAATCCCCAATAAAAACACTATTGGCAGAGCCTGTACGCTTACTTTTTAAGTGGTAGCACAGGTGCTAGCAAGCCAAAAAATTCTGTACCACAAAACTAAAAACTGTAACACACAGAGGAGTGTTGTTAAAAATGTGTTTTATGCAAAAACTGACCACTGTAAACACAAACTCATCCAGTTCTTTTGCACCGTTAACATTTTAAGGAAACACCATCATTGGGTAGAATTACAAACACAGACCACATTTGTAACATAACAGTAACTGTGTAACCCATTCATTTTAAAAGCAACCGTAAGCCTCCGACCATGGACTGTATAAAAAGATGGACAAAGCAGCTGTGATGTCACCCATTGGTTTCAGAATACCATTTAGGAAGCCTCGATTTTGGCTATTTGAGCAGTGCCATTTTGTCATTTTGAAACCGGATGTGATTTCTATTGGACGAGAGCGTGAATTGAAGATCCAGGGAGGAGAGAGGGGTGGATCTACGAGTGGATCTGACCATATCTGACGAGGACCAGAGGATAGCCATGCCCCATAAAGCATATCTGGCTTTATCCTTTATTCTAGTCTATTTTGGACCATAATTTACAAAAATGAACAACATGCTGTATCGAAGGAGACTTGACACTTGCGATAGATACCATAAAATAATGTGGAAAATCATTATTGAAATAATAAATCAGGTGGGAAAGTAGGGTCATTTTCTCAGATTTCTATAGCATTGAACGTCTCTCTGCAACCACCGGCATCGCCATCTGCTGGCGATTAAATAGAATGCAATTTTCCGAGATTTCCGCATGGGCTTCACTTTTCAGACCCGGGTGCTGCGTCCATCTTTTTAGCTCCGCTGTGACAACAGCCACAGTCAGCGGCGCTTTTCTAATGCCGAGTCGTCCGCCGCCCGCCCGCCCGTCTGTCTGTCCGTCTGTCCGGCGTCAACTTTTCACTTCAAATCTGAATATCTCAAAAACCGTCTAACTTTTTTTCTAATTTGGTGTGAGCCTTCCTTATGATATTCTGAATATTGACTGTGAAAATGAGAAAATTCTACATCCCGGTTTTTGGGAAATACAGCATTTTGGACTTAGAAAATCAGTGTTTGTGCTCATTTTTTCTGTCTTTCATTAATATCTCAAAAACTGTCTGATAACTTTTTGTCTAATTTGTTGCAAGCCTTCCTTATGATGTTCTGATGATCCCCAGCAAAAATTAGAAAATTCTACAAAACCCAAAACCAGTGAAGTTGGCACGTTATGTAAATTGTAGATAAAAACAGAATACAATGATTTGGAAATCCTTTTCAACTTATATTCAATTGAATACACTGCAAAGACAAGATGTTTAATGTTCGAACTGAGAAATTTTTTTTTTTTTTTTTGCAAATAATCATTAACTTAGAATTTAAAGGCAGCAACACATTGCAAAAAAAAAGTTGGCACAGGGCCTTTTTTACCACTGTGTTACATCACCTTTCCTTTTAACGACACTCAGTAAACGTTTGGGAACTGAGGAGACCAATTTTGAAGCTTTTCAGGTGGAACTCTTTCCCATTCTTGCTTGATGTACAGCTTAAGTTGTTCAACAGTCCGGGGTCTCCGTTGTCGTATTTTACGCTTCATAATGCGCCACACATTTTCAATGGGAGACAGGTCTGGACTACAGGCAGGCCAGTCTAGTACCCGCGACTCTTTTACTACGGAGCCATGCTGTTGTAACACGTGCAGAATGTGGCTTGGCATTGTCTTGCTGAAATAAGCAGGGCGTCCATGAAAAAGACGTTGCTTGGATGGCAACATATGTTGCTCCAAAACCTGTATGTACCTTTCAGCATTAATGGTGCCTTCACATATGTGTAAGTTGCCCATGCCTTGGGCACTAATACACCCCAATACCATCACAGATGCTGGCTTTTGAACTTTGCGCCTATAACAGTCCGGATGGTTCTTTTCCTCTTTGGTCCGGAGGACACGACGTCCACAGTTTCCAAAAACAATTTGAAATGTAGACTCGTCAGACCACAGAACACTTTTCCACTTTGCATCAGTCCATCTTAGATGAGCTTGGGCCCAGCAAAGCCGGCGGCGTGTCTGGGTGCTGTTGATAAATGGCTTTCGCTTTGCATTATAGAGTTTTAACTTGCACTTGCAGATGTAGCGACGAACTGTAGTTACTGACAGTGGTTTTCTGAAGTGTTCCTGAGCCCATGTGGTGATGTCCTTTACACACTGATGTCGGTTTTGATGCAGTACCGCCTGAGGGATCGAAGGTCACGGGCATTCAATGTTGGTTTTCGCCTTGTCGCCACGTGCAGTGATTTCTCCAGATTCTCTGAACCTTTTGACGATATTATGGACCGTAGATGATGAAATCCCTAAATTTCTTGCAATAGCTCGTTGAGGAATGTTGTTTTTTAAACTGTTCGACAATCAGCTCACGATTTGTTCACTAAGTGGTGACCCTCGCCCCATCCTTGTTTGTGAATGACTGAGCATTTCAGGAAGCAGCTTTTATACCCAATCATGGCACCCACCTGTTCCCAATTAGCCCGTTCACCTGTGGGATGTTCCAAATAAGTGTTTGATGAGCATTCCTCAACTCTCTCAGTCTTTTTGCCACTTGTGCCAGCTTTTTTTTGAAACATGTTGCAGGCATCAAATTCCAAATGAGCTAATATTTGCAAAAAATTACAAAGTTTACCTGTTCGAACATTAAGTAACTTGTCTTTGCAGTGTATTCAGTTGAATATAGGTTGAAAAGGATTTGCAAATCATTGTATTCTGTTTTTATTTACGATCTACACAACGTGCCAACTTCACTGGTTTTGGGTTTTGTATGTCCCAGTTTTTGAGAAATTCAGCATTTTTGACTTACAGCATCAGTGTTTGTGCTCATTTTTTCAGTCTTTCATTAATATCTCAAAAACTGTCCGATAACTTTTTGTCTAATTTGTTGTGAGCTTTTCTTATGTTCTGAATATCCCTTGCAAAAATGAGAAAATTATATGTCCCGGTTTTTGAGAAATTGAGCATTTTGTACTTAGAAAATCAGTGTTTATGCTCATTTTTTCAGTCTTTCATTAATGTGTCGTATATGTTAATATTGCAATACTTTTCAAGGATTTCTGAAATTAAGTTATGACATGGACATTTCAGTCATCCTCAGCGGAGCTCTCTAAGCCGACAGGCCTCTTGTTATACAGCCTATGCCCCCGGCAGATCCGAATCCGATTGCTCCATGTTTGATTGTGGTAAGGAGTCTTCCAAATGTGGGATTTTTCCTGAACAATGTTGGCTGCTTGTTGATGTACTAACAACCGAAAAATATTGCTTTGTTTTTGCGTGGTTACTTACTTTCATCCATCTTAATGACTTTTTCGGATCTAAACAAGATTAAAATTTGGGTTAAGGTTAAGTTTAGGGCTTGAGTCAGGGTTAGGGGTTGGGTGTGGGTGTAGGGTCGGGGAAATAAGTGACGACCCGCGTAAACTGAAGCTGTTTATTGGAGCTCGATTGATGTAATGTCAGTTTGGCAGATGAACGAGCGATTCAAATCTGCCTTGTCTGTCTTTGATGGTGCGGTGCCCTCTTCTTCGGGAAATGTAGTCTTTATTAGCGGTAGAATTTAAATGGTCGGTAGATACTTCAAAATACATTTCCCTTGATGCATCGCTCCTTCATATCTTAAAGACAATACACACCTACTCGTCTTTAGCGGTAGACAAAGTTGGGGCATATCAACAGCGATTATGCAACTTTTTGCACATGTGCGAGAGTTTTCAAATTTATCTTCGCACACAATTTTTTAAAATCGCACATGCGAGCAAAACTGTCGCACTGTACAGCCCTGATTGGTGAAAATTTTTTTCAGAAATTTTGATCTGTTATTTATCTCAATGGGTGATGATTTATTGCTAATTGGGGAATTTTTTGATGTAACGTCACTTCCCCTTTAAACGACATGTCATGTTTTCCTATCATTTCAGCCCACTTTCGGTTTCTCATCTGTATGTTTATATGTTGGAATATTATCTATTCATGGTTTAAAAAAAAATTTTCCCTGCTTGACAGCGCAACAGGGCTTATATGTGAAAATGTTTGTGTGTATGTGAGGCTGTCTTCAGTTTTCTTGTAGGCTTGATAACTCAAAAACCATTAATCCTTTAACCATGATTTTTGACATAGAAGTAGATTATCATTGTGCTCTCTGACCTAATGCTTGGTGTCAGAGTAAAATGTAATGCTTGGTGTCAGGGTGGGTGAAAGGTTATTCTTGGTGTTGGATGGCTTCAGCTCCTGAACAACACAGTGTAGTGCTGGTTTGTCTTTTAAAAAACAAGTTTTTGGTAGGCCTATGATTTAGCTTTTTTGTGATTTTAAGTCACAGACTGAAGAGAAAATGATGAAAATGACTCGAAAAATAAAGTTTTAGTAGAATAGAACAGTAATAGATTTGTATGAAGATAAATATATCATGTCTTATTTATTCAAAGAATTGTCAGATATAATAATAAAGACATCAAAGAATGGTATATACTGTACATTTTTTTTTTATCCCAACAAGCCAATATTTCATTTTAATAAGTATTTTCTTGGGTCATCATTACTACTGTGAATATTATGTATATCAATGAAACTATCAAGATTTCTTAATCCTGTATTCTAGCCCCAGTACATTAACTTGCCCTCCCCAGGATTCTAATCTTTGATATATGCTGTACATACTTATCATATCTAAAATGTTATTTCAAGCAATAGAATCCTAGAAGAGGGTAAGGTTGATGTTTTTAACTTTGAAAGTGCATGATGAAGTGACTTCTGATTGTAATGTAGGCTGCTGTTAACTGTATCAAGGTCAGAAGTCATGTAATAAAATGTGATACTTTTGCCTATTTTTCATTGTTTATTATGTAAAAATATTGCCATGAGTTTTGGATACGTTATAGATACAGTTGGCAACAACGGGAACGCCCACAAACGTCACATCTGGTTAGAGCCGAGGGGGAAAACAATCCCCCCGTCCGCTATACTGTAAAAACGCGGAATTTAAACTGGTCTTGCTAATGCTAAGAAGTTGTCATGACATACTTTGAGTCACTATTGCCTGCTGACAAGGATTGATATATTAAAAAATTAAATATACTGGGGTTGGATTGTTGTCCATAGGTTTTAAAAGACTGGGTGAATGAGCCGACTCAGTGGCCTGTAGACATACATGTTCTCTTGTGGGATCCCGCCATAATCTGCCAAACTCGTCCTCTCTTCTGATAGCTTGAAGCCATTTTGTCCTCCTCTGTGGTTCCATTTTATTATACTCAGTCAAAAAAGAAACTTCACACTTGTTTGGAGGTCGATAAGTTGAACATACAAGAAAAGTGGTTTTAAATAATGATTTAATTCCATTCTGTACCCATTAAGGACGGTGTACCATAAAAATCATGTTCATAATGTAACCAGTTCCACGAAATGCTCGGAAAGAGAGTAAAAATGGTAAGTTACAACTTGATGAAAGCATGTCAATAGCGGCGTATGCCCTCCATGAGCGTTCACAACTGCGACGCAACGCGTCTCCTCATGGATTGAATGATGCGTCTGAACACAGCTTGGGGGATGCATCGCCATAATTGAACCAACATGGCACCAAGTTCCTGCAAATTCTGCGGAGGGTTCCTTGCTTGACGGAGTCTTCTGCCCAACACATCCCATACATGTTCTATGGGATTAAGGTCGGGAGACCTTGAGGGCCACTCCATGACATTGATGCCAGCATTCCTAAGAAAATTCCACGTTAAATTGGCCGTATGAGGTCTGGCATTATCGTGTTGGAATGTCAGACCTGGGCCATGAGCTGCCATGAATGGCAAAAGCTCTGTATCCTGCAGCAGTTAGGTTTCCTTGAACGACCATCAGTCGGGAACGGGCAGGACCATTAAAGGCACCCCAAACCATAACACCACCGCCCCCAAACGGTCCACTTCCTGCACACAACACTGGGCGTTGCGTTCACCGCGTCTCCTCCAAACTCTAACTCTCCCATCAGCGAAGTGCAAAGTGAATCTGGATTCGTCACGAAAAACGACCCTATTTCAATCACGCTTAAAGCATCTGAGTCCATCTCAGATGTCGTTGTGCCCGGAGAAGCCGTTGACGTCGGTGTAACTGGGTTAAAATTGGTCCACGATATGGCCGACGTGCATGGAGACGAGCAGTGCGCAGGCGATTACGTATGGTTTGGGCAGTCACACGACCTCTAAACAATTCATTCCTAGTGGGCGTTGCAGTGAGAAATCAATTACGCCAAATGGCGTAAGACGCGATTTGTCGGTCTTCTGCTTGTGTCATCACCGTGGTCTACCCGAACGAGGTCGGTCTGCTGTGGTGCCAGTTTGTTGGAGACGTGTCCGAAGATCATGGATAGTCCGTCGACTGCATCCCATAACCCTGGCAACGTCAGTGACCGACGTTCCCGTATTCAGCATGCCAATGGCACGTTCACGTTGAATGTTTGACAGTCGTGGCATTGCAAATCAACGGATAATTGACTGTAAGAACTTGTTTTTCCGAGATGTCACTCTACCGTGCTAACGTGGGCTCAACTGCACGTGTCTCATAAGGTCACATGACTAGGAACACGAGGAAACGTGCTTTTACCTTGATGTATGCTCGCACGTGCTGCATGCTTGTGCACGTCGGAGTTGCTGTGTGTTTGACAACGCATTTACCCCTAATAATAATAATAATAATATCTCTTGTATTAAGTTTCAAGAAAATATTTAGAAATTTTGTGTGAAGTTTCTTTTTTGACTGAGTATATTTGGTAAAATGTAAAACTTTAATTGGTGATTTTTTTTGTTTATTTGCGGTGCAAAAGGGCACACAGCAACTCTTCGGCATTATGGCTAATGGCAGAGACCGGTTTGTTTTCCCCCTCGGCTCTACTTTTGTGATATCTATTGTAATAATAGGTAAGAAAATGGGATAGTTCTAATGAGGTTTTTTGGAGAGTTTCAACTGACATGAGATCTGCTAAAAAGGGGTGTCTTTCACTGTCTCTCATTCTTTATCAACACTTTGAAAGAGACGAAAAAAGGCAAAATTTGATCTTTCAACACTTATTGCTCATTCTCAAAATTGGAAGAACTTTGGGCAAGTTAACGAAAGTGGGCTGGAATGATAGGAAAACGGGACATGTCCTTATTAAAAGGGCAGCCCCTCCCCTACACGTGCGAGGCAGTGCATGTTGCTGACGGCCCTGCCTCCTACTCTTTTCAGTTCACCTTCTGTTCCATTTGAATTTGAGTGGGCTGGCAATTCTAGATGTGATTTCATTTTGGGGCTGATATTGATCAAATTCCTGATCCAGGAATTTTTAAAAAGGATTCCTTGCCATCGTGGTATTTGAAGATTGGAATTAATAAAAGCCGTGAATCTGAAAGTCCACTAGATGGTAGTAAATTTCCAAATGCCTTGGCGGAGGTGTTGGCTCTCTGAGTGCTCTCATTTGTCACATTTAAGTGTTTCAGAGCATCTAAAAAATTTTAATATAAGAGAAAGACAACTTTTGTAAGCAAAAAATTTAGCTTTTAAATAATCATTTAATTTGCAGCCCTGACAAGGCAGGGCAGCTTTCAGTACTTGCGCGAGTTTGGCCGCCGCTGCCGCACTTTGTTTTGCCTTTAACTTTCTTGCCATCTTCAACTTAGTTCTAATACTTTAGTCAAAATTATTATAGTCCTGGGGAATTCTTTCGGCATAATCACTGGTCACTTCAAAGGTCAAGGTCATGACAACTGGCCACGCCCCTCAAAATGCTTGTTGATATGATAGCTTCAAAAGTATTTATGGTAGAAAACTGTAACTTTGTATCTTTCTTGCTAACTATAGAACAGGGCTCAGCTTCTATTAACTTTTGGGCAAATTCCATGCAAGGTCAAGGTCACGATGAGGTCATGACATCTGGCCACACCCCTCAAAAGGCTTGTTAACACTGTAATTTCAAAAGTATTTATGTTAGAAACCTGTAACTTGGTATATACAGTGCTGTGAAAAAGTATTTGCCCCCTTCCTGATTTCTTTTTTTTTTTTTTTTTTTTTGCATATATGTCACAGTAAAATGTTTCAGACCATCAAACAAATTTTAATATTAGACGAAGATAACCTGAGTAATAACAAAATGTAGGTTTTAAATGATTATTTCGTTTAAAAAATGGCTTTGTAACCCTTTCCGGACTGATAGATGTCAATGACTTTGTTTTCATCTGTTCTTGAATTTGTTTAGTTCGCGACATGATGTGTTGCTTTTTGAGATCTTTTTTTACCTACTTCACTTTGTCAGACAGGTTCTATTTATGTGATTTCTTGATTCAACAGGTCTGGAAGTAATCAGGCTTGGGTGTGGCTAGTGAAATTGAACTAAAAAAAATGTGGTTAATCGCGGTTAATTCATGATTTAACAAGGGGGGGCTATTACTTTTTCACATAGGGCCAGGTAGGTTTGGATAGCTTTTTTCCCTTAAATGAAATCATAATTTAAAAGCTGCATTTTGTATTTACTCGTATTATCTTTGTCTAACATTACAATTTGTTTGATCTGAAACATTAAAGTGTGACAAATATGCAAAAAAATAAGAAATGGGAAAAAAATGGGAAAAAGGAAGGGGGAAAATACTTTTTCACTGCACTATATGTCACCAGGTACACAGCCGATTGGTTATTACATGTCATTTCAAAATCTTTCCCCTCTTGACATCACATGGGGAAGTAATCAACCAGAGGCAAGAAGAGCTGATCAACTTCAGCCAAGCAGTCAATCAGATTTCATTATTCTCGGTGGTCATTCCCCCCAGTGATGTCAGGGGATATTTTGAACTGGCTCATAATGGCTAATTAGCTGTGCACCTAGCATTAGAGGGGAGAGAGGAGTAAGCCTGTTATGAGCCTAGTGGCCCATTGGGCCGGTGCTTAACCCTGGTTTCCATGGCATGAAGTGACTAGGAGTATTACTTCTCCCCCTGGATGGGATGCCAGTCCATCGCAGGTACTCCCCCAGCTCTTAGTCAAGCTTCCCTGACGATTTGCTGGTTCCCATTTATACACCTGGATGGAGTGAGGCGTGGAGTGTGGGAGTGAATTGTTTTGCCCAAGAACACTTTGCGAAGGTCGTGGCTGGGACTTGAACACAGAACCTTACGATCGCATCTAAGTCAAGCCTACTTGACCACTGCGCTATCGTGTCTCCATGGCATTAGAGGGGACCTTTAAGTAATTCATCCAATAAACTTTGACTGACGAACTGGTGATATCATCTCTGCGTGATTCATCTCTATTTCCCAATTACGGCGCTGTCGCTTGCGGTGGTGACTGCGTGGCCTTTGGCCACACCATGCCTTACCTGCTCTCTTTGTCTGATTACCTGTTATTAATGTTCTTTCTGACAACCCTGGGGATAAAAAGATTTCTGACCTTTGACCTATATTTTTGTTAAACTTTGACCCACTTTCTCTGAAATGGGTTGGCTTATATTCTGGACCACGGCTGTCCTATGTATCAAGTTTGAAATGATTGCTGCCATCTTCAGACGCTAAGTTGCTAACACAAAAACAAAGAAATGAACAAACACGCTGAATTGAAATAATGCCGCGTCCGGATCCTCAGGGGCGAGGTAATAATGTGCCCATAAAATAACAGTAAACTCCAGATCATTGACTTGAGGCCAGGTATTTGTTAGCCTGTTGTGCAATTACTTTTTGATGCTTTAAGATGGTAATGTGCCCATGCACGTTCAGATCGGCTCAAGTGCATTTGCTATTTAAACAGCATGGACACTGGATAAGACTATGACAGTGATGGACAGTCCGAAAATAACAAAGATGTTTGTGTTGCGCTAGGTGCCCCTTTGCACCAGATGCAAGATAGAGAGCCGTTAGTTTTTTAATGAAAACATCTTAAAAAGCCAACTGTCCTAAGGTTTGCTGTATTTTTCAGGGCTCTGACGACTGTCTGGTGAAGATCTGGGCCACAGATGATGGGCGGCTGCTGGCCACCCTTCGTGGCCACGCGGCAGAGATCTCTGACATGGCCGTCAACTACGAGAACACTATGATTGCTGCTGGCAGCTGTGACAAGATGATCCGTGTCTGGTGTTTGCAGACCTGTGCTCCGCTGGCTGTGTTGGAGGGGCATGGGGCCTCCATCACTTCTCTTCAGGTAGGCCCCCTTTCACCACACAGTTAGGTCCTCAGTCACCCCGTAGGTGGGCACCTGATGTTCTCTTTCTAACCCCAGGTAGATTGGGCTTGAATTGCAGAGTATTTTGCCATGATATGGCATGGACTGGGGAGCAGTTTGTGCGGCTTAAAACCACACCTCCCCCAGCGCCGCCCGCAAGTTTTTTTTTTTTTTTTTTTTTTACTAAGTAGGTTTGCCATTGCAGACGTTTCTACCAATCAGATTGCTCGTGATGTCACCCACCTGCCTGCTACATCATATTTTTGGAATTCAACTGGGACAAATGAGAGAGGCTTGAGTCATGACACTTAAAGCAGTTGAACATCAGTGGTCACCAGTAGCCTCTCCAAACACAAAACATCCCTTTTCTCCATAACAGTGTTTCCCATACATAGACGAGACTATGGCGGTCCGTCATAGTGTAATTTACCCCGCCATTGCCGCATGTTGACCATACATGTGCATGTTTGGGGGAAAAAAAGGGGAGGGGGGACGGAAAAATGGTGAAGGTACTGGAGGACATGGAATTTGTGCGCATCACACGCATACATACAGACATAAACGTGTTTATGTCTGTATGTATGCGTGTGATGCGCGCATGCTTTTACACGTGGGTACTATGTACAACCCCAATTCTGAAATAGTTGGGACAAAGTGTAAATTGTGAATAAAATCAAAACACAATGGGTCTCATTCATGAAACGTTCGTAAATCTGCGAACAGATTTACACATAAAAGCCTACTCTACTAAAAATCTACTCCGGATTCAGGAACACGTGAAACTGTGTTCGGGAAACTCAGATCTGATCGTAAAGACGTGTGCAGATCATGAATGCCAAACGATCGTAAATTGACAGCGCGCTCCCGGTAATCAGCTATTTGCATAAATCTCCGCCCATGAATTGCCAATGACCGCCATATAAGGAGGTGTAGATGCATCCAGTCGACCTGTCAGTCAAGGCGCAAAGAAAGAAAGACAGAAAGAAAAAGGAATTTTTCCGAGGCGGAGATAGAAATTATTTTGGGTGAAGTGGAGTTTCGAAAAAACATTTTAATTTCATCTGTTAGCAGTGGTGTGACAGGGACAGGCAAAACGAAGGCTTGGAGGGAAGTGACAGATGCCGTTAATGTTGTCTCTGTAGTCCAAAGAACTATGTCCGAGGTGAAGCGTAAATGGTTTGACATGAAACTAGAGGCAAAGAAACGCATAAGCGCACATCAGCCACAGGTTGAGGAGGCTCACAGTCACAACTATCAACTGCAGACAGGCGCGCCATCGCTGGCATAATTGGGGAGACCTCTCTGTCAGGAATTATACCTGACGGAGACAGCAAAATGCCTCCACTTTTATTTTTGGAAGTGGCTATTCGCCCAAGTAGCCGCTGAATTGGGGAAAGAGATCGGCTATCTGCCCTACAAAGGGGCCGACAAGAGAAACAGTTCTGCTATTCGCACCACGGTGGGACGGATCAGAGAAGCACTTCTGCTATTTTTCCCCGCAGTTGGGCCAGTAAGAGATTTCATTTTATAATCCGCCTCGCTCTCTGATCTTTTTCGCTGAAACGCCCATGCGGCGAAATAATAGCCTGTTCGTTTAGTTTTTTTTTTTTTTTTTAAATTATCATCATTCAACATGTAGAAAGAACGCGTAATCTATTGAGTCGATTCACATAGATCATTCACAAACATGAACCTAATCTGGATCTTAAACCTGCCAATTGCCAACTAATTTAACTAAATGTGTTATATTTTTAATCGTTTGTCATGTTGACGCTTATATCACGTGTTTCAAAGGCATCTGCCTATTATTTACATAACAGAGCTTAATATGAATTAAAATTGTAATTTACAATAGTGACAAGCATTATTTATATGTGTTCGTGAATTTACACAAAAGCGCTACACACGGTCGAAAAGCATGTGTAGATTTTGTTAGTAGCTCGAACAGATCTGAGCTACTAAAATGTTGATGAATGCGAGATTCACGTAAATTTACGTCTACGAACAGTTTACACACAAATTCGCTCTGCTCACGTTTCATGAATGAGACCCATTGACTTTAAAATCACACCAGCCAGTATTTTATTCACAATAGAACAGAGATAACATAGCAAATGTTGAAACTGAGAAATTTTACAATTTTATCCACAAAATGAGCATATTTCAAATTTGATGGCTGCTACAGGTCTCAAAAAGTTGGGACAGGGGCCTGTTTACCATGGTGTAGCATCCCCTCTTCTTTTTTAACACAGAGTGGAGGTGTCTGGGCATTGAGGAGACAAGTTTCTTGAGTTTAGCCATTGGAATTTGATCCCACTCTTGTTTAATACAGGCTTCCAGCTGCTGGAGAGTTTTGGGTCTCCTTGACGGACTTTTTCGTTTAATTATGGGCCAAATGTTCTCAATCGGTGAAAGATCAGGACTGCAGGCAGGCCAGTTCAGCACGCGGACTCTTCTACTACGAAGCCATGCTGTTGTAATAGCTGCAGTATGTGATTTTGCATTGTTCTGCTGAAATACACAAGGCCTTCCCTGGAATAGATGTCGTCTGGAGGGGAGCATATGTTGCTCTAAAACTTTTATATACCTTTCAGCATTCATGATGCTTTTTAAAACATACAAGCATCCCACACCATATGCACTAATTCATCCCCATACCATCAGAGATGCTGGCTTTTGAACTGAACGCTGATAACAGGAGGGGTGGTCTTTCTCCTCTTTAGACCGGAGGACACAACGCCCATGATTTCCAACAAGAATGTCAAATTTGGACTAGTCTGACCACAGGACACCTTGCCACTTTGCTACAGTCCATTTCAAATGAGCCTTGGCCCACAGAACATGGCAGCGCTTCTGGATCATGCTCAGCAATGGCTTGCTTTTTGCATGATAGAGTTTTAGGTGGCATCTGTGGATGGCACGGCGGACTGTGTTTACAGACAGTGGTTTCTTGAAGTATTCGTGGGCCCATTCAGTAATGTCAGTGACAGAATCATGCCGGTGAGCGATGCAGTGGCGTCTGAGGGCCCGAAGATCACGGGCATCCAGTAAAGGTCTTTGGCCTTGTCCCTTATGCAGTTTCTCTGAATCTTTTGATGATATTACGCACTGTCGATGAAGTGACATTCAAAGCCTTTGCAATTTGACGTTGAGGAACATTGGTTTTAAAATATTCCACAATTTTTTTTACGCAAGCCTTCACAGGTTGGAGAGCCTCTGACCATCTTTGCTTCTGAGAGACTCAGCCTCTCTAAGACATCCCTTTTATAGCCAATCATGTTACACATCTGATGCCAGTTAACTTAATTACTTGCTAAATGTTCTTTCAGCTGATTCTCGTCTATATTAATTGCTTTTTCAGCCCTTTTTTGCCTGTGTCCCAACTTTTTTGAGACCTGTTGCAGCCAGAAAATTTGAAATAAGCTCATTTTGTAGATAAAAATGTAAAATGTCTCACTTTCAACATTTGAAACGTTATCTACGTTCTATTGTAAATAACATATTGGCTCATGTGATCTGAAAGTCATTGCTTTTTGTTTTTATTCCCAATTTACACTTCGTCCTAACTATCTCGGAACTGGGGTTGTATGTGGATGCTTACTTTGCTGCTATAATTGGTCTGCCCCAGTTCTCCGCGTTGTCTAGTGGCTCCGTAATCTGTGTGTTTGTGTGCATGCTCATGTTCGATATGTTTGTGAATGTGTGCATGCCTACCCTGCTCCTGTATGTGATCGGCTTCTGTTCCTGCCATTGTGTCTGTGTGTGTCTGTGTCTGTGTGTCTGTGTAGATGTTTGTGCATGTGTATGCATATTTGTGGAGGCTGTCTGTTCTCTTGTATGATATGTGACTGCTCCAGTTCTCCTATGTGTGCGTGTTCGTATGTTCCTGCTTGTGTTTGTAAACATGCGTATGTTATGTATGGTAACTGTGCTCCTGTTTTTGATCCGCTCCAGTTTTCCCCACTGTGCAGTGGCTCCAGGAGGTACCTGTCCTCCACAGGGGCTGACGGCTCCATTTGCTTCTGGCAGTGGGACGCCAAGACGCTCAAATTCAGGTCAGCTCCTACCCCTCTCTATTCTGTTACGGACCATGTTGATGAGCAGTGCTCATGCCCAGAAGTCTTCATGGATATTTCTGTTTCTAAAAATGTTTCTCCTCTTTGCTCTGCAAGTCCTGCTGTTTTAGGATGGTGTGGGCTTTCTTTTTTGATGCTTTTATGCTGTTTATGATGTTGATGATGATGAGTTTTATTATTGACCACCATGCTGGAATAAGTGGTACTTAAAAGGAAAATATGAACAAACTAGTCAAAGAAATTCTTTGGACATATTTCGTGTCGCAATTACAAGAATTGGCTCTTTATATTTTCTTGCAGTGCTGCGCGCTAATGATTCATGAATTTTTGTGCAGCTGGCATTTAATGAGAGATTACTGTATTTTTGTTGAATTTAGACATATGATTTCTTTTTATAAAACTGATTTTAGGCAAATCTTAAGTCAGGACATGGCCTACTGTTGACCTTGCATTTGTAACCTTTGTGTAAGGGTTCAGTGCACAATGGAAGGAATTGTACTCTGGATGAAGAATCCACTCTAATGCAGTATGCTGCTCACCATAGCAAAGAGCATTTGATCTGAAACGCTTTGTTTCTCTTGGTTGATCGTATTTTCGTTAGTTATACATTTCAGATTATATTTACTCGCATGTACCACTGTGAGGAAGATGTTTAACATGCACTACCAATCAAAAGTTTTTGCACACCCCAATATTTTCTGTAAGTGTTAAAATTTTTCATGTTTTGTTCTTGTGTTATAGTTTCATATTGGTTGTATAACAGAAAGGTTGGAAAACTGAAGCCCAATGTATAAACCATGCATATAACAAAACAAATTAAGAAAAACCAGGATCAGTCATTGTCAGTATTTAAGCAGCTCAGTAACGATGGTCTAATCCACTGCTTCTCAAACCTCTCGTGGAATACTGCCTGTCCTGCATGTTTAAGATCTCTCTCTGCTCCAGCACAGGTGATTCAAATGATCTAATCATTATCAAGCAGTTTCAGGGGGTTGATGGCGAGCTTTCAATCACCTGTGCTGGATTTCTTGTGGATTTTTCTTGTAAATTTATTATTTTTAATAAACAAGTATTGGGTTCCAGTGATTTCTTTGTTGTAAACATACATGTAAGACTTGACAAGATCTTAGGGTGTGCAAAAACTTTTGACTGGTAATGTATAAACCAGTAAGTCCAAATTCCTTGGCACAGATACCAAGTTGTTATGAAATTGCCATGAAATGACTAATGATTTCTGGGACTGGAAAGATCTAGTGTGTTTCATTCCAGAGAAGTAGAGGGCCAAACCTGGCCCCATTTGTAAAGCTAAATTTTTTAAGAGTAATTTTGGGGAGGCTATTAATTAGTAAACATTAAAATTATGGTACTGATTTTTGGTAGTCGGGGACATGTTACACCGAAGAACCGGTCCTGCTAAATTTATGCATCTATTTTTTTTAGTTCAAAGGTTATGACTAATTGAAATTGGCATATTGTATTGTAATGCTTGCATACAACATTAGGGGCCAAGCCCCCTTATAAAGTTTCAATATCTCAAAAACCACTGAAGATATTAGTATAAAATTGCGCGCATAATATACTGGGTACAAGTGCATTATATTCTGTAAATTTGGAGCAAATCTGAGGTTGTCCCTCAGAGGCTTCTGGTGAATTCAGATGTTATTACCCTTCCCTCAGGTCAGTTGTGAATGTTTGCTGAAACCGCAAGGCACCTGATTAGCCGGGAACAAATGATAGGCTACTCGTGCGTTTGTGTAGTGGATATGTAATTTGCAGATTGGACCACAAACTAGCCTACAAATGCAAAAGCATTTGACAATGAACTATAAATTTGATGCAATCACTTGAATCGATATATCCCATAGGCTAATCTCAGAGCGACCCGGCTCATAAAATTAATTCTAATTCAAGTGATGCTGGGAAGTATCCGAACCCCATTATAAATTTTCATAGGGATTTTACCCTCTGCACCAAAAGCTAAGTGGCAGTAATGTGTTCACCTCAGTACTTCATCGGCCTACACTATTGAAAAAATAAAACAAGAAATATAATCCAGAGTCAGTGTTGCACCTTTTTTTTTAATTTGGATTATTGCCATCTTTACAGGAAAAGGTCTATTATGTTAAATCTAGCCAATAAGCAATCACCTGGTCGTCACCATTTCTTGATCATTAGAGGTTACATATTGGTCTTGATTATTAGGCCTACGTGAACAAATTGTTTGATTGGTAATTGGGTGAATGAAAACAGGAAGTGAGAGACCATATTAAAAAAGGAGACAGCACCTCGGCAAAGAATATTTCGTTCCATGAATAACAAAAGGTCGCAAGTGACATTGCTGATGAAACGTGTTTTTCTGCACCACAAAGTACTACAGCGGCTGTCGTACTTTGTGGTGCAGAAAAACAGGTTTCATCAGCAATGTCACTTGCGATCTTTTGTTATTCATGGGACGTTTTCAGCGGAAAGTAGAATTCTTGAAGTGTCTAAAATGCATAGTATTATAAATTTTAATTTGGTTATGATCCAGTGCGATGCATTTTTAAACCGGAAAGTCTTCAAATCGTCGTCAATACCAGGGGGCAGACATTTTTACTTGGGGAATCTCAGGCTGTGTTCGGAATGCACACTTGTCCACTCGCTCACTCACTCTCTATATTGTTTTCAATGTAGAACATTCACTACACAGTGCCCTATATAGTGGGTGAGTGTGCATTTTGAACGCATTATCCAATCAAACGCCAGTGCCACGGTGCTTGTGCTTCAGTTATTCTCTTACGCGATGTCAGTTGTTCTCTAACCTTTCATCCGGGCCATGGAGTAGGTCAAAGGGCCTTCAGTAAGCTCTCCCTTTACGACTTGGCTGCCTGCAAGCTGTTTTTATTTAAACTGGCCTGATTAACAATCAAACAATTTATTGACTGAGTGACCAAGACCAATACATGACCTATCATTAGAAATGGTAATGAAAGGCGAATTCCCATTGCCTACATTTATATAATTGATATGGCATTGTAAATATAAAACCTTTGCTGGCTTTGCAGCATTTATTTTCGCCGTCCTTGGGATTGTTACACAGCTGTGCAACCTAACAGCGCCCTTTAGCCGTGACAACATTCAAAATAAAGAATGGATTCCAGCAGCCTCGCAAACAAATTTCCGCAAATCTGTGATGCTTAACAAGCGCTGAAATTATGAAGACATATTGATATTTTACGTCGTCATTTATGCGCAGAAGACGCCTCCTAATTTTGTGGTGCAATGCATAACAATGCTATCAAAAGTAAATTAGACTGTCTTTGGTTTTTGCCAATTAGTCTGAGGGACTGTGGCTAATCGGGGGATGTAAACTGCGAGAGGTTAAGGTTATTAAGCATTTTTAAAGGTGAGGTTTCCGAAGATCAAATTCGAAATCAGAAGATTCCCCAAGTATAACTGTCTGCCCCCTGGTACTGAAGCCAATTTGAAGACTCGCTGGTTTAAAAATGCGTCGCACTGGATCATTACCAAATTAAACTTTGTAAAACTATGCGTTTTAGACACTTCAAGTATTCTACTTTCCGCTGAAATATACTTTGCCGAGGTGCTGTCTCCTCCTTTAAAGCGCTAAAATGAGAGGATACTGCAAGCCTTTTTGGCATGACTGTATTTGAATTGACCCCGCGGTAACGGTATGCAAAAAGAGATTCCGTTAAGTTATATTGATTTTACGGACGGTATCATTCTTGAGTCAACCTGAAGAGTACATATTTTTTGCATCATAAATGCCAACACCACGCTCCATGTGACCAGATTTTTTCAGACTTGACCGACAAAATTAATCCCTTCCGGACGCATTGACTGGCATGAGATAAATCCTTGTTTAAACTGCATTGAACTGTTCTGTCTGGGACCATGTGATAGCAATGACGGACCTATTTATTCCTGTTAATTTCCTGTGTCTATTGTGTATAATAAGGGCAATAAACTGTAAAAAGAAAAAATGAAAAATGAAAATCACTTCTGTACATTTGTTGGTGTTTTGCTGCATTATTCACTACATTGGGACCAAAGTTTTGAAGACTATTAAAGACTGTGTTAAACATTTCATGGAAAGTTTGCAACTGCTCTGAAGTATGTTTAAATGGAAAAAAAAAAAATCAAAAACTGATTATTTTGCAAGAGCGTAATGGAAATGGGGCTGTGCTCTCAAAACAGACCTCACACTTTTGTGTTTGGTTTGGACAGATTAAGGTGTTTTAAAAATGATTACATAAAATATTAAATTATGCATCTGCATATTTTTGTGTCTATGTGTTTGTGTTAGCAGTCAGAGACCAAGCAAGTTTACAGAGCGGCCGAGACCTGGAGTCCAGATGATCTGTTCCTCCTTCAGTGCTGGTAGTTCCCTGCGCCTGCAGCTTTGTATTCCTCTCAGTATAGTTCTCAGCCAGGATCGAACCCACGACCTTCTTGCTGTGAGGCGACAGTACTAACCACTGCACCACCGTGCCACCCCTATCTGGGATCTGGGAATTCTGTTCTCAAGGCAGTGGTTCTGCCCTTGACCAGAAGTTTTGACTTCAGTATGGACATCTGACTATTCTTAATTTATGGTGTTTGGAACCTATAGTGTCCTTTACCTCCCACCCATACGAGCTACTTTGTAGGCAGCTGCAGTGCACTACCCAAGGACAATCTTCAATTCTGAAATCATTTCCTTGGTCAAAGGCGATGGCTGGACTGCTCCAATTGATTGCCTGTAATCGGGATTATTTATGGCTTATATGGTTGAGGTCTGGCCCTTATTTACAAATATTTAATTTCTATCATTCACACGACACTGTGGTTTTGTGGGTAGGGTCATGTTTAGGGACCTTGGGGTGCATCTGAGGTTGCGGGGTCAATTCCTTGTGAGGGCATTGCAGTTATTCCATTCAGTCAGACACTAGAGGTGAACTGCTTGAATAAATATCCCGCTTTATGAACCAGTTTTTGGTCGAGAATGTTAATCCATTTGAATTTGATTGCCTACTTAATTCCGAAAAATGTTTTATTATTAATGGAAATAATTTTTTTAGAAGACCTTCGTTTTGTCACCTTTTTAGTTGGTAGTGCCAGTAGTTCGATATCTGCGATGACCCTAGTCTTCAGAAGTGAATGCAACATTGAAGGCCTGGACTCAAACAGTGTTTGTCTCTGAAGTATCAATACTCTATGCTGTTGTGTGATTGAAAGCTTGTGACTTTGGAAGCATTGCTTTTTGTGTTTTCTGTCCAGGGGGGATGTTCCTGGCGACAGGCAGTACAGACCACATGATTAGGGTTTATTACTTTGGGTCTGGGCACCCCGAGAAGATATCGGAATTGGAGTCTCACACAGTAAGTGGATTAGCATAATTTTGAATGCTTTTTACACAAGAGCACAAAATGATTACCAGTTCATTACAGGTTTTGTTTTGTATTTACCCATATCATGTACAATGCTCTCTTGCTTTCCTTCTCTCAATCTCTCTCCTTTTTTTACAGGATAAAGTGGATAGTATACAATTCTCCAACTGTGGTGAAAGGTGCGTTATTTTGTCATTTTCTTGCATTTTTATGATCCGAGCACCGGCCGGTGCCAGGGCCCGGAAATCAAAGGTGCAAGAAACCGATTGTTTTTGTGGGGATTATTAGGGCCTGGAACAGTTCCTGGCACTGAAGGTGCAAGGAACCTATGGTGTTTGAAGGGATTATTATTATTATTATTATTATTATTATTGGTATGCATTTTTGCTGGGCTTGCCATGGTCGAACATTCACAAAAGTTGGCAGAGTGTAGGATTTTCATGAAATTTGGTGGGATCATACAATTCATCATCCTGGATTTTATGCATTTTATTTTTTCACCAAATGAGAAGTGAGTAATTGTGGATTTCCTATGTCCATCTTCATTTACGTGCACATATTAAAAGGATGCACGAAAACACACGGAACTTTGCAACCAGGATTAATTGCAGTTGGGCATGGGCATTGCGCATTTTTTTTTTAGCTTACTGGCCCTATGGGCCGATAAGCCATTGTTGTGGTGTGGCGTCCGCTGTATATCGTCGGGAACATTTTGATCTTTTTTTTGGCCTGATGAATTTTAGGGTAAATTTGCGATAACATACTACTAGACCATATCTCCAGACTATTTTTGGATTTTTGATTGAATCATTTTTGTCCGTTTTTTGAGCCCTTGAAATTTTGGCCCCAATGTTAAAGATGGGACTGAGAAATTAAAAAAAAAAAAATTATTTCTCAAAAACTGCTGGGATAAATTTTTTTCTAAATCAGGCAATCAACTTGCCTTAGTACCATCAATGTACAGTGCGAGTGCCATTTTGATTGAATCGACGGAAGTGAGTCTAGTGGGGGCGCTGTACTTCATGAATATGCAAGATGGCGTGGCGAAGGCCAAATGGTTGCAGATAGATTAATTCGTATTA
Source organism: Gymnothorax javanicus (assembly GCA_029692085.1). Classification (NCBI taxonomy): domain Eukaryota; kingdom Metazoa; phylum Chordata; class Actinopteri; order Anguilliformes; family Muraenidae; genus Gymnothorax; species Gymnothorax javanicus. The sequence goes on from CM056198.1 coordinate 91,924,337, forward strand.
TCGACATATAGGAAGTCATATATGACCTCTATTTTGGCAGTATTAAATTTGACCACAGATGACTTTGAAAGGTCAAACTCGAATTCAGGGAAAATATTAGCAATGTTAAAAGACATGACTTGAAATTTCAAAAAATTATTTCTCAAAAACTGTCCGATAACTTTTTTCTATATCTGGCAATCAACTCACCTTGATACACTTTATGTACAGTGCGAGTGCTATTTTGATTGAATCGACGGAAGTGGGTCTAGTGGGGGTGCTGTACTTTAACATTGGGTCTTATAGGGAATGGGCCAAATCGCCTGTGGAAGCTAAATGGTTGTAGATTGAGATTAAGTTTGTATTACTGACATATAGGAAGCTATATATGAGCTATGTTTTGGCTGTGTTAAAGTTTACCTCAGATGACCTTGAAAGGTCAAACTTGAGGTCAAGCAAAATGTTACAATTTTCAAAGGCTTCTAGGTTTGAAAATATTGGAGTTTGGGAACATATGTGTATTGAACACTTATAGGAAGTCATATATGAACTCATACCAGGTTTAACTTGAAGAAAGTTGAGAGAAATTGCCCAGAGAAACTAATGCTTGGAAGTTGTTCTATATGGCCCACTAGTATCAACCATGAAAACCTCAAAGCAAATTTTTGAGAAATCTGCGTTTTTAAAAAATCATGAATTCTGAGATATTTCTTTTATTACCTCCGCCAACGAAGTTTGGGCGGAGGTTATGTTTTCACCCGTTTGTTTGTGTGTCTGTCTGTCTGTTTGTGAACGACATAACTCAAAAAGTAATGCACGGATTTGTCTGACATTTTGTGGGTGGATTGCTATTACATCAAGGATGGACCCTATTGATTTTCACCGCGATCACTGAAACAATATGGCCGCCACGGCAGCCATGTTGAAATCCTATCACACGCGATAACTCAAAAAATAATGCACGGATTTGTCTGAAATTTTGTGGGTGGATTGCTGTTACATCAAGGATGGACCCTATTGATTTTGACCATGATCAGTGAAACGGTATCGCCGCCACGGCAGCCATCTTGAAATCCTATTACACGCGATAACTCAACTTTGCTCCCACTCATGCACAATTGGATTGTGCTGCCTTGGCGGTGGTTTGCACTCTACGAGTGCCTCTAGTTTTTGGAATGTAACTAACAATTTTCCCCAAGCATTGCCTATTTATCAATTCAAAACCCCCCTTTATTTTGTTTTGTATGATCAAATAATTACAGTGCCGTGAAAAAGTATTTGCCCCCTTCCTGATTTCTTATGTTCTTGCATATTTGTCACACAATGTTTCAGATCAGCAAATAAATTTTAATATTAGACAAAGGCAACCCGAGTAAATTAAAAAATGCAGTTTTTAAATGATGATTTAATTTATTAAGGGGAAAAAGCTATCCAAACCTACCTGGGCTGGGTGTGAAAAAGTAATTGGCCCCTAAACCTAATAACTGGTTGTGCCACCCTCTGTGACAACAACTGCAATCAAGTGTTTGCGATAACTAGCAATGAGTCTTTCACATCCATGTGGATGAATTGTGGCTCTCTTCTTTGCAGAATGTTTTAATGCAGCCACATTGGAGGGTTTTTGAGCATGAACGGCCTGTTTAAGGTCATGCCAAAGCATCTCAGTCGGATTTAAGTCCAGGCCACTCCAAGACCTTCAGTTTTTTTTTTTTTTTTTAAGCCATTCAGAGGTGGACTTGCTAGTGTGTTCATTGTCCTGCTGCATAACCCAAGTGTGCTTGAGCTTGAGGTCAGCAAATGATGGTTGGACATTTTCCTTCAGGATTTTCCGGTAGAGAGCAGAATTCATAGTTCCATCAATTACGACAAGTCGTCCAGGTCCTGAAGCAGCAAAGCAGCCCCAAACCATCACACTACCACCTCCATGTTTGACTTTTGGTATGATGTTCTTCTTATGAAATAATATGTTAGTTTTACGCCTGATGTAACGGGATGCACACCTTCTAAAAAGTTCAACTTTTGTCTCGTCAGTCCACAGAATATTTTCCCAAAAGTCTTGGGGATCATCAAGATGTATTTTGGCAAATGTGAGACGAGCCCTTGTGTTCTTTTTGGTCAGCAGTAGTTTTCGCCTTGGAACCTTCCCATGGATGCCATTTTTGCCCAGTCTCTTTCTTATTGTTGAATCATGAATACTGACTTTAAATGAGGCAAGTGAGGCCAGCAGTTCTTTAGATGTTGTTCTGGGTTCTTTTGTGACCCCTGGATGAGTCATCAATGCGCTTTTGGAGTCATTCTGGTAGGCCAGCCACTCCTGGGAAGGTTCACCACTGTTCCAAGTTTTCTCCATTTGTGGATAATGGCTTTCACCGTGATTCGCCGGAGTCCCAAAGCCTTAGAAATGGGGTCATTCCATGTGAAGTGAGTCAGTGGCTCCCAGGTGACTGACTCGGATTTTGTCAAAAAAAATCTTAAAAATTGCTTATCATGTATAATGAACACCTGCAAAATTTTAGGGCCTAATTCCTACCGGTTTTGGTTTTACAAGGGTTCAAAGTGCGGGACCCACAAACCCGCAAATGGCAACTTGCAATTTCCGTGGTTTTTGGAGGTCAATATCTCCTAGAAGGGAAGTCCCAGGAAGCTGAAAACTTCTAGTCTGGGTGTAGGTCTCACGCATTTTTTAGGCTTATTCAACGTGGTCCACAATTATTTAATGAACGCGTATTAATGAGATTCTCACGCAGAATTAATATCCGTGTGCATTGAAGTTTCAGTTTAACTTGAGTAAAGGTGGACCTCACCACAAGTAACATGGAAAGCGACTTCGGACTTCTTGTGCTTCTCTTTACTCAGGGATTGGAAACAATGCATGTGTTTCATGATCGTTTAAATTGTTTAAATGAAATAAGACCATTTGAAACGTCTATTTGCAATTCCATTGCTTTCAATCCCTCAGTAAAGACAAGCGTGAGAATTCCCGAGTCATAATCGATTTCCGTGTCATTAGTGGGGAAATCCACCATAATGCACGTGAAACTGATTAATTCCGCGAGTGAATTTCTTCAGTGTGCGTTGATTGAATAATTGCTGACTACGGCTAGGGTACGTGAATGCCACTAAGAGGCGAGAGACTTACGCATAATGCGTGAGACTTGGCATCGCTGCATCACTTGAGGTTGAAGCAGCACAAGGCTTACTAATAGGTTTTAAAAAACGATACAGGGCTCAGAACTCGTTTGAATGAATAAAACGAAATGTAGGTAAAATGGTGAGTCTCTGCGCGCTGCTCAACGCACACCGATGAAGAGAATGGCTTCACTGCCTGGTGAAGTATCCGTACTTACAACTTCAGCAGTAGGACTTCGTTTGGAGGCGGGCTTTAAGCTATGCACCAAATCAGGCGTTGGGAACTATTATTTTATGCGCTATTTTGTCATTGACTTTGTAATTGTTATGACTGGCAGAGACTGTGAAGGTTTTCTATTAAAACTTTAAACTCAAACTGTCATTCATGTCTTAGTTTTGTCAATAAGGTGTAAAAACTGAATGTGTACATATAAATAAGTGAGCTAGTCAAGGTACTGTTTAAGAACTTGATATAAATAGCATTTTACCAGGTATACCCAGTTGGCCCACTTTTTTTCCCATTGGCCCACTTTTTTTAAGTCGGGGGGGGAGTTGGCCCACTTTTGAAATTTTCTAGAATCATCACTGTGTGTATATATGTACACCATAGCGCTTGAAAGTTTGTGAACCCTTTAAAATTTTCTATATTTCTGCATAAATATGACCTAAAACATCGTCAGATTTTCACACAAATCCTAAAAGTAGATAAAGAAAACCCAGTTAAACAAATGAGACAAAAATATTCTACTTGGTCATTTATTTATTGAGGAAAATGATCCAATATTACATATCTGTGAGTGGCAAAAGTATGTGAACCTCTAGGATTAGTGATTCATTTGAAGGTGAAATTAGAGTCAGGTGTATTCAATCAATGGGATGACAATCAGGTGTTAGTGGGCACCCTGTTTTATTTAAAGAACAGGGATCTATCAAAGTCTGATCTTCACAACATATGTTTGTAGAAGTGTATCATGGCACGAACAAAGAAGATTTCTGAGGACCTCAGAAAAAGCGTTGTTGATGCTCGTCAGGCTGGAAAAGGCTACAAAACCATCTCTAAAGAGTTTGGACTCCACTAATCCACAGTCAGACAGATTGTGTACAAATGGAGGAAATTCAAGACCATTGTTACCCTCCCCAGGAGTGGTCGACCAACAACGATCACTCCAAGAGCAAGGCGTGTAATAGTCGGCGAGGTCACAAAGCACCCCAGGGTAACTTCTAAGCAACTGAATGCCTCTCTCGCATTGGCTAATGTTAATGTTCATGAGTCCATCATCAGCAGAACACTGAACAAAAATGGCGTGCATGGCAGGGTTGCAAGGAGAAAGCCACTGCTCTCCAAAAAGAACATTGCTGCTCGTCTGCAGTTTGCTCAAGATCACGTGGACAAGCCAGAAGGCTATTGGAAAAATGTTTTGTGGACAGATGAGACCAAAATAGAACTTTTTGGTTTAAATGTGAAGCGTTATGTTTGGAGAAAGGAAAACACTGCATTCCAGCTTAAGAACCTTATCCCATCTGTGAAACATGGTGGTGGTTGTATCATGGTTTGGGCCTGTTTTGCTGCATCTGGGCCAGGACGGCTTGCCATCATTGATGGAACAATGAATTCTGAATTATACCAGCGAATTCTAAAGGAAAATGTCAGGACATCTGTCCATGAACTGAATCTCAAGAGAAGGTGGGTCATGCAACAAGACAACGACCCTAAGCACACAAGTCGTTCTACCAAAGAATGGTTAAAAAAGAATAAAGTTAATGTTTTGGAATGGCCAAGTCAAAGTCCTGACCTTAATCCAATCGAAATGTTGTGGAAGGACCTGAAGCGAGCAGTTCATGTGAGGAAACCCACTAACATCCCAGGGTTGAAGCTGTTCTGTACGAAGGAATGGGCTAAAATTCCTCTAAGCCGATGTGCAGGACTGATCAACAGTTACCAGAAACGTTTAGTTGCAGTTATTGCTGCACAAGGGGGTCACACCAGATACTGAAAGCAAAGGTTCACATACTTTTGCCACTCACAGATAAGTAATATTGGATCATTTTCCTCAATAAACAAATGACCAAGTATAATATTGTCTCATTTGTTAAACTGGGTTCTCTTTATCTACTTTTAGGACTTGTGTGAAAATCTGATGATGTTTTAGGTCATATTTATGTAGAAATATAGAAAATTCTAAAGGGTTCAAAAACTTTCAAGCGCCACTGTAATATATATATATATATATATATATATATATATATATATATATACATATATATATATATATATACTCGCACTCACACGTACAAACTAAAGACTTAAAAACCACCGTTGAAACCAGTGACCACAAAAATGGTCAAATGTTAATTCAAACAGTACAAATGTCATTTCAATTGTATTTCATTGTGATTCCACATTAGTTCTTTGTAAATTTTCTTGATGCAAATGAAATTACTTCAGTTCATTTATTCATGCACTCATTATTCTTCGTAAATTATGTACGGCAAGACAGGCTGAGCCATGAAGTTATGTACGCGAATATTTCTCGGAGGTTTAGCTTGTCTTAATGGTAACGCTGGCAGACAGATGCTGATGACCTAGCGAGCCTGTATTGTAATTAGTGAAGACATCACGTTTGCTAATGAACCTTGCATTAGGCAAACACTAGCTTTGCTTAGCAGTAATTCAATTTAAGGTAGACTGCAAACAGTGGCATATCGCATTCATGAACATATGTTTCACTTTTTAGCGTTACATTACTATCGAATGTTTCTTTGTGTTTGATTGTTTGACAAAGAGAGCAACGTCTTAAAATAGTGCCGTATTAGCTTAGACCTGGCAGTGAAAATAAACAGCCTGGAAAATGAGGTAGGTTACCTTTTTAAGATTGGGAATTCGTAGCATCAAGCAAATTTCAATATGCGCAAAATCGCTGGCTAGTTTAACTTAGTTCTGATGATGACACACGGAATGCACACTTGTCCACTCGCTCACTCACTGTCTTTATATTGTTCTCAATGCAGAACAGTCACAACGTAATGCCGTACATAGTGGGCGAGTGTACATTTTGAACGCGCCTATTCTAACCAAATCATCTCCATGCAGACTCAGCTGAGCTGTTAGATATCAAATCGGCCAATCACAGAGGGCCATGGCAGGAGTGGTTCCCCACGCACAGAGAATCGCTGAGTCACTCAGTGAAAGAAATCCTTGCTCGCGCACACCTCAAACTCCTGCTTATCACGCAAAAAATGTTCATCCTGTCTCAGATATAACCACAGCATTCAGTGCACGAGACTTTGCTTTGTGTGCGGATGTCTTTTTTATTTCTCTGAGTGATATAATGTTGGAATTACAACGATCTAAAAGCTCTGTGTGTTTGCTGTTTTCCCAAAAATTTTTGGGTGATATTTGAATGGGAAAGATGGAGAAATTAGACGTGCCTCATGTGCTTTGACTGCTCCCTGAGGCAAAACTATGTACTTCTGTGCTACAAAAACTTTAGTACTGTGACAACAACAAATTTTCCTACATTTTTGGGAAATTTCATGAAGAGGGATTCAAATTTGTGGAAGTTATAGTGATATGGAAAGTATTTTTTGCAGCCTCTGTGCTCCCAGCTCCCACTCTAGGTGTGACATCACGCACTCTAGCAATGAGAACCCAACTCTCATTCTTTCCAATGGGAACATTTTTGTTGGTTTTTTGGGAATATTTCGGACACCGCATGACGAAACTCAACCAAAATTGATAGGCTTCATCCTCTAACCACTATCAACGTGCATGTGAAATATCAAAAGGATCGGAGAAGAATTGCAGTCTGTAGAGCGTTCACAAGAAAATCTCTACGGACGCGGACGTGCGACGACCGCAAATCCATAGTACCCCCGAACACTCCGGCCGGGGCTACAATTAAGCACAGTGACAGCCGTGAATACAGTCATGGCCAGTAAAAGTGCCAGCGGTCTTCAAGTTTGGGGACTTAACTCTGAGTCACGCATTCGAATACAGCAGGCTTATACTTGTGACTTCATACCGGTCGATAAGTCCCACTTATCAACAAAGAACACAGCACTTCAGTGGCCTCACCTTAACCATCTAGCCAATAAGTTACCGCCACTTCAAGACTGTGAGGTGGGACTCCTCATCGGCTATGACTGCTCTTTATCTTTGGTCCCCCGAGAGGTTATCGCGGGTGGTGAAAATGAACCTTTTGCTCAACAAACTGTGCTTGGCTGGAGCATTATTGGATCTGCCAATCCTCATTTGGATGGACAGGGAAGCCATAGTTTTGTGCATCGTATTACAGTTAAGGAATTGCCTGTGCATGGTGTTACAGATGTGTGAAAGGCTTTGGAGTCAGACTTCAATGAAAGGAGCCATGAGGACAAGTATGTGTTTCAGCAGGACGTTTACTTCATATATTTTCTGAGTGATAATATCAAGCAAGAAGAAGATGGACACTATGAGATGCCCTTCCCCTTTAAAGACAATAGCCCACCATCTCTGCCAAACAAAAAAAGGCTAGCTATTGTTCGGCTGCAACGCTTGAAAAGGAAGTTATCTGCCAACAAACAATATCTTGACCAATATACTGCCTTTATGGCAGAAATAATCAGTAAAGGTGATGCTGAACCAGCTCCTGCAGCTTCTGAGGGAGAAACTGTCTGGTATATCCCTCACCATGGGGTGTACCACCCAAGGAAGCCAAATAAGTTGAGAGTTGTTTTTGATTGCTCGGCAAAGTTTAATGGTGTCTCACTAAATGACACCTTACTTGCCCTGATTTAATCAATTCATTGATAGGAGTTCCGTGTCGTTTCAGAAAAGAGGAGGTTGCTGTGATCTGTGACATCGAAAAAATGTTCCATCAATTCCATGTGTCCTCAGAAGCTCGTGACGACTTGAGGTTCCTTTGGTGGAAGGGTGGTGAGCTGGAAAAGGAACCACAAGAATATCGGATGACAGTTCATCTCTTCGGTGCCGCCTCCTCACCTGGATGTGCTAATTTTGGTTAGAAGTATCTCACACAGCAATACAAAGCCATCGATCCTGCAGCGTCAGCTTTTGTTGAGAAGAATTTCTGTGTCGATGATGGGTTAACCAGTGTTCCAACTGTCCAACAGGTGAAAGAACTGATTGTTGAGACGCAGAAGCTGTGTAATCGTGCGGGCATAAGACTACACAAATTCAACTCAAATCACAAGGAGGTCCTCTCCTGTGTTGACCCCTCAGAAAGAGCAGAAACAACAGATCCTCTCAAACTGAATCCACAGGAAACATCAGAAGGACACATTCTTGGTGTCCAGTGGTCAATAGTGAGTGACTCCTTTAACATCAATGCAAAGGACCATGCTCCAACTCTTCGTGCTCTCCTGTCTGTCGTAGCATCCTTGTATGATCCACTGGGTTTATGGCTCCCTTCACCCTGAGTGGAAAGTGCATCCTACAGGAGCTGTGTCACAAGGGTATTTGGATGGGATGATCCAATCCCTGAGCTCTTGAGTTCTCGGTGGGAGGAGTGGAAAAATGGCCTAAAAACACTCAACGATATCACCATAACATGATGTTACCATCCTCTAAACTTTGGTAACATTGTAAGCCCTGAATTACACCACTTTTCAGATGCCAGTAGTATAGGATATGATTTATGCTCCTACCTGAGACACAAAAATGACATGAATGAGGTCTACTGTAGTCTGGTCATGGCCAAGGCAAGGGTCGCACCTTTAAAAGATACAAGCATCCCAAGATTAGAACTCTCAGCTGCAGTAACTTCAGCCAGGATGAGTGCCATGCTAAAGTAAGAGCTTCAGGTGAAAATGGATAAAGAATGCTTTTGGACTGACTCTCAAGTTGTGTTGGCATACATAAATAATGAAGCACGAAGGTTCCACATTTTTGTTGCAAAAAGAGTTCAGCTTATTGGAGAAAAAACGGATCCAAGTAGCTGGTATTATGTTGACACAACACAAAATCCTGCTGACCTTGCCTCTAGGGGTCTCCATGCTACAGATATTCCTTCAACTGGCTGGTTGTCAGGTCCTAAGTTTCTGTGGGAACAAGAGATGCTCCCAACATCCAAACCCCCTGCTGAGCTTCTTGTTGGTGACCCTGAGGTCAAATCGGTACATGTGTTTGCAACTCAAGTCAGCGAACTGGCAGACATTCTGAGTTGAATGGAGAGGTTCTCTACTTGGACCACACTCCTTAAGGTGGTTGCAAGAATAAAGAGATTTGGGTCGAAGCTAAAGCATGCTGATTTTGTGACTGTTGGAATGCAAGAGAGCTACTGAAAAGGTTCTTGAGCTGCTGCAGCAGCAAGCCTTTCCTAATGAGCTGAAGGTTCTTCAAAGAAAGCCCCAGGGAGCTAGCCTTCCAAAGTCAAGTCTGCTTTTCAGTCTCAACCGTATTCTGGAGGATGGGCTTCTTCGTGTGTGCGGAGGACTTGAAGGATCAACCCTCAGTAAAGGGCAAAGGCGCCTCATTATTCTTCCTAAAGAAAACCACATCACTAAGCTGATTCTGTCCCACGTTCACAGTAAAATTTGTCACCAAGGTCGAAATCAAACTTTGATGGAGCTCAGAGCTAATGGGTTTTGGGTTACTGGAGGGAGCAAGGGTAGGTAAGGGTAAGGGTAATATACAAATGTGTACAGTGCTGTTAGCGAAGAAGGCCAGCTGAAGAACAAAAAATGGCTATTCTTCCAAAGGAACGATGTGAAATCTCAGCTCCATTTATGTTCTGTGGAATGGATTGTTTTTGTCCCTTTGTTGTTAAGAATGGTCGTAAGGAGATCAAGAGATACGGTTTAATCATCACGTCTGTCTTCTTGAGCAGTCCACATTGAAATGCTTGATGACTTGTCCACTGATGCCTTTATCAATGCCGTAAGGTATTTTATCAGTCTCAAAGGAGCAATTTCTCACCGTTGCTGTGATCAAGGCACAGACTTTGTTGGAGCCAGCAGTGAGTTCGAAAAAGCTCTCAAGCAGTGTGATGTCAAGGCACTTGAGGCCTTTCTGGCAGACAAACAGTGTGAGTTTGTGTTTAACGCTCCGTCAGCTAGTCATGGGGGTGGCATCTGGAAGCGGCAAATACGCAGTATTCGCAGTGTCCTAAATATGACTATTGCTCAGTGTCCAGGAAGACTTGATGATGCATCTCTCAAAACCCTCTTCTATGAAGCAATGGCCATTGTAAACAGCCGTCCTCTCAGTGTTGATGGAATCAATGATCCAAAGTCACTTGAGCCCTTAACCCCAAATCATCCTATCTTGATGAAGTCCAAGGTTGCTTCACCACTTCCCGGAAACTTTGTAAAGGAAGATTTGTATGCTACAAAAAGATGGCGTCGAGCACATACTTAACGGAACAGCTCTGGAGTAGATGGAAAAAGGAGTATCTCCTGAACCTCTCCTTAAGACAAAAATGGCATGTTCCTCGGCACAACTTGAAGGTGGATGACATTGTCATTATCAAGGAGGACAGTCTTCCAAGAAATGAGTGGCACTTGGGCCAGGTGGTAGAAGCTATAGAGGGGCCTGATGGATTGGTTCGTTGGGTTAAGGTTCAAGTTGTAGAGCGGAATTCGTCAATGAAAAGAGACTTTCACTCAAAGCCCTCAGTTGTTGAAAGGCCCAATCAAAAACTAGTACTTTTACTTGAAAGTGATGTGTGTTTGAAAGGGTAAAAGCTCAAATTCAAAGTGGCCGCTGGAGCCGTGCCAATTGGGGTCTGGGGTACTATTCTGGTTCCGGGTTGTTGCGTTTCCCTGGAACACACATAAAAGACGTCGTCACAAGCTAGTTTTTCTTCAAGCCAGTCTGCCACGCCAGGGTCGCTGTACCGCAAGCAGGTTATCGCCAGCGTGATTTGGTGCAGGATTGGATCCTGGTTGCCATCTGCCGAGGTTAATTACATAGAGGTTTGCAGGTTTGCATCCTTGGTAGGCGAAGTGAGTTTCACTGTTGCAGACCTTGGCACTTAGTAAAAACGTATCGTAACTTGGCCATTTTAGGCTACGGCTTAAAAGCGCTGGCTTTTATGGTAAATGAGAATGCAATTTATTTGTAATGTTACGGACTATGTTTTAAGAAGTGTACGAACTTGTCATGAATCTTAGATATGTGAAAGGATTAATGTTTTGTTATTTGTGGTTTTAGTTTCACGGTGCTTGATGGAATAAAGTTTGCACCAGTCAAACTCCTCGCCGTTTTCCAATAATCTTGAGCATTGGACATGCCCTCTGGTCGAATAAAAACCTGCTCCGAGGTAAAATTCTCAACAAAGTAACTATTTAAGGTATCCGCAATATCCTTGTTATCATATAGCAATGATCCATCCTTATTCTTTATGCACTTCACCTCCTCTTTGACTTTCCTTTTTAGTGCTTCTTTCAGTACTGTAGCAGAAAAAGGAAAGTCAAAGAGGAGGTTAAGTGCATAAAGAATGAAGATGGATTGCTGCTATATGATAACAAGGATATTGCCGTTACCGTAAACAGTAACTTTGTTGAGAATTTTACCTCGGAGCGGGTTTTTATTTGGCCAGAGGGCATGTCCAATGCTCAAGATGATTTAGCGTAAATTGAGGTTAGGGGTCATGAAGTATTAGACAAGTTGCATAAACTAAAGGCAGATACAGTGGGGTGCAAAAATTTGGGCACCCCTGGTTTAAATATCTGTTACAATTAATCTCCAAGTGATTGAAAGCAACTCTGAAGTCAATCGACGTCTAAGACGTTGAGGAGACATTGTTATTGCTAAATGTAATGCAAAAAATTTGGGAACTTCCAAATTTTCACCAACAAGCAACACACACATCTGAGTTGAAATGGTGAAGTGTTAGTCAAAGCCAAAATGTGAGGCTGCACGCTCATTTAATGTCATGAAATGCACGTGCAAATGTGTTTTGTGTCTGACAGCATGTCATTTATCCAATATATTGTTCATCAGTGGCAGTTACCAAATTTGCATGTCATTTCACAAAAAAATTCCTATGATCCCTATCAAATTTTGAGTAGTATATTACAGGAATTTCTCCAAATTTCACACAGGCCAAGATATTGATTGGACAATGCTCAAGACTGATTTTTGCGAATTTCGGACGTCCAATATGGCTGCCGGTGGCCATTTTGTCTGAAATTTGGGGATCGGGGAGATACACGACTCGACCCTGTGGCGACCGAGTTATCTAGTTTTTCCTGAGGTGCTTTTGCAAAATGTTTCTTTGACAGTGTAATGGTCCCTTCAGCTAATGGACCACTAAGGGTAGCGCTTTGTTTAACTTGCTCTTGTGCCCGTATTTGCTTATATTGTTCATGTTTGGTGCTTTTTTCTCTACTCAAAGGTTCGTCAGTGGCAGTCGCGATGGGACTGCACGTATCTGGCAGCTACAGCAGCAGGAATGGAAGAGCATTCTTCTGGATATGGCAACTAAGCTGCCTGGGTAAGGGAACCCGTCAGAACCACCACTGGCAATACCAGAAAGAGTGTTTTGGTGGAGGCTTAATTATGTGTTTATTTTTCCCATAAAACTGTTCACAATGGACAGCCTCCTCTCAATGTCTGGGGCCTCTGTCACTTCACTTCAGGAGGAAGGTACTGTGGTGAAAGTCATGAAGTCCTACCTTTTGTTGCAATCATTTCTGGGGGTCATTCCATATCAAGTAGACCAAATTTCCAGATGGTCTGAACCTGACCCACTCAAAAAAAATCTGGCAAAAATATATGTTGTAGTACATGACTTAAAATTCTTGCATGCCAAAATCTAGACCTCTAGGTCAATTAACCCCTGAGTTAAAGGGTTAAGGGGCTAAAGTTACACATTTTGTGGTTAAATATGCCAAAGTACAATATTCTACAGTCATTAGGTATAGTCCTAGGACTGTCCAAAATCCTGACGAATTTCAGCATCGTGAATTTTTTCCGGATTTGGGATGGCTCTAGTAAATTACAGGTAAATTACACCCCTAGCCCACAAATGATGCCAGATTTGAAATATACATTAAAAAATAATGCAAGAATCACCATTCAGGAGAGTATTGCCTTTTTTAGGAAAGATTCAAAACTGACCACTGAAAACTGTTGAAAATTCAATGAATACGTGAACTTGTAAGGTTGCTGTACACTGTGAGGGCTATATCTCCGGGTTTAATTGACCTAGAGATCAAGATTTTGGCATGCATGAATTTTATGTCATGTACTACAACAAATATTTTTGCCAGATTTTTTTGAGGGTGTCAAGTTCAGACCACTGGTCCAGTTGAGATGGAATGACCCCTGGATTTATTCAGTTGGTGCAGATCCTCAGCCAGGGTATAGAACCGACCAGTGAAATTTAAGTTGCTTGTATCAGTTGGACAACCATGGACAACAGCATGACAGAACTTTTCTAACGGTTGAGCTTTCCTCCTTTATTCCCCCTCTGAACATTGTGACTGTACACTGAAAACAATTGATGTTTGATATTTTTCAAAGGTCCGTAATCACCAGATAATTTTAATTTTTTTTTTGGAATGTATTGCTACTTCTGTTCAGCAATTTAGCTGACCTTTATCAAATGATGAAGCTGAGGCAGTGATGATGTTACAAATTGTTTTTGCTGTTGGCAGCACTTTTTTTTTCTAAATTTAACACGTGAATTGCGAAGTCCAATTTTCCACAGCCAGTACTGCAGACCAGTGATTTAAGTTACCTAATTCTTGAGAACACGCTATTACTGGTTTGGAACTGGAGAAACCACACCCTGTATCACTCCTTACCCATAAGGCCAGCATCTCCAAGCAAGCAGCTTCTTCATATATGTTGCATATGCTGGTGCTTGGTTGGTATTATTCAATGAAGCAGCCACCTGAGGACTGGTGAACTATTTGTTTCTCAAGCGCATCCACCAATTTCTCTTCTAACTGTCTTGGTTAGATGCACTTTGCACTTTTTTTTGTACAGACTTTTGTTCACTCCATTTGCTGCATTTCTTCAGTCTCCCTTTCAACTTGGAATGCATAAAAAAGTCTTTATCTCTTAGAACACCAATTCACTGTCAAGTTTATTGAGAAGGCTGATTTTAAGATATTACTGACTTTACTGCATTTAACATTATGGGGATGGTTTTTGTAATACTGAAATCGGACAATAACGCAATCAAATTTGGATAGGGTGACAGTGTTTTGTTGGTAAACTGGAGTAATGGCTATAGAGTTCAGAGCTTTGCAGTCAAGAGTGAAGACCTTATTCAAAAACAGTTACTTGATTCATTTATAGAAATTTCTAAAAATATCAATATTGTATCAATTTCAGTGTTTCAGTTTAATGCCAGCTGTGAATATGAGCATGAACTTCATCTTAAAAAATTCAACAAGACCAGACTCCTGAAATTTATTGTATGCATATACGCTAAATTTCTTTCCAGGCTTCTGAACGTTACTGTACTGCGTACACTATCCACTTAAATAGGCATAGCAGTACGTAACCTGGTAAAAACAAATGGCTTGCTTTCCAAAGAATGAATTATTAATCGTATCTTTTGTTTGACCAAGCATTATAATGTGAGGGATGTGTGACCTTTACCTTGATCATGGTGTGATTTTTTTTTTTTTGGGGAGGGTGGGACAGGGCTGAGATAGCAGTTCCAGGAAAGCAATGTGTGTGGATTTTCACTTGCAGATCGGAGTTACTTCTTAAACTGTGTTTAATATAAGCACAACAGAACAAGACAAGAGTAGGGAACGCTAGCCAAAACCTATGTTACTGAGTACGTACAATAACGTGCTTGCTATGTGTTTGTGCCTTTCAAATGCCTTTTTTTGAAAGACACATTCCATAAAGAACAAGAAAAGTCTATCAGAGGATGTAGTGGGGACATTGCAACTTTTGTGAAACAAGCACCAGGATGGGCTATTGCATCAAGAGAGGGAGCTCATATCATCTTAAGCTGGTTCCACAAATGTTCCCGTGTATTCTGTTTTGTGCAGTCGCTGCATAGACAGATTTAATTCCAGTTGAACACTTCGGCGGTTTGTTGTACTGAAGTGTTTACAGCATGAACGTGCGGCTGCCTGAATCGCAAAAACCGTGTACATTTCTGTAGAGAGCGCCTAAATATTTTCCTCAGTGTTTTCACGGTTCAAAGCTTTCTACGCTCCTGATAGGTCGTTATGAACGTGAGATACTGTGGAGTAAGTCTAGGCTAACTCTTGCTTGAAAATGTCCTGACAGAACATTGCATGAGCGTGTTTATGTCTAGGCCTACGGCATAGCCAATCAGTGCATTTACATGACGTTAGAGAAAATTGAATTATTGTGTTAATCTGACTATAACCGGACTTTCAAAATGCACGTAAACACGTTAGTCTAACTGGAATTGTGCTAAATCGAACTTCTCGTCTCCGACAAACACACCCAGATATTGTGGTTTATAGTTGTATTATTCCTGCATGTATTCAGGGTTCTCCCCAGGAAACTTGGAGTGCTAGTTGGAGAATAGTTTGTATGCGGCTGCGCGCGCTGGAAAATTTTTGCGTCAATTCGAAAGCAGATATTGCCTCTGAGTCACCAGATTACTGTGTTTCTTTGATGTGCTCCTCGGTGCGTAGCGAGATGCCGCTAATTTTCATCGATAGATCCCATATTCATAAACTTGTTTTTCTATTTTGTATCCAAATACTTTTGATTAAATTTCTGAACACAACTTAGGAACTGTCATTTATGTTTCAAACATTTCTTCAACGGCGTAGCCTGGAATCCATCCAAAACAAGCTTTGGTCGCTCCCGACGGTCACTTGCTTGTATGTCTGGCCTCAGTCGGTAGACCAGCGTTTGACTTTCAAATTTTCGCACAAAATCCATTGGAGATCTGTGGATCACAGTCGTAAGGGTGCCCCGCCCCTTTAGACAGACTTAAAAATAAATAAAATATCACAGTTCTGCATTCAACGGAAGTCCCACCTCCCGGCTCGTGTTTATACGAGTATTCATCTGAGTGGCAGCAGAGTCTCTGGGCAATGAACGAGCCGGGAGGCGGGACTTCATTGAATGCGCGAGCTTACTTGAAGCATAATTGTGGTATTTTATTATTTTTAGCGAAAAATAACCGCGTTTCTACAGTTGTGAGGGTACGAGTGGACAAAGCAGACTTGGATTATACTGGACGATGCGTTGGACGATGGTTTGAAAGTTTGTCAACGGACGTTTTGTGGAGTTTTCCCATTGCTACTGGGTGACCCCATTTGCTTCCAGCAAAAAAGGAATTTGGATAATTTTTCAAAACTCCAGTGGCCATAAAGTTGCGCCAGGTGAAGAACAACTTTGTCCATTCAAGACATCGAATGGTGAGTAATTGATATACAAATTATAGTTTTTGCATCTAGCTGATGCAATCATGCCCTCGAGCTATAGCTAATGCCAATTACAGTGAAATACGTTATGTAATTTGAGTATTATTTAATTTAGCCTTTATTAAACCAGGGAATCCCGCTGAAATAAACAAAATGCAGATATGGCCAAACATTCTGTTCACAACCTAAAAACCACTCCAAGAGTAAACGCAAGCAAGCCACAATCTAATTTTTTAGCTCATGTCAAATAACATTCACGAATGCCGTTGCTGGCCAGCTAACTTGTATTCGATTGGTGGTTCTCGCCAAAAGGTCGCCCAATCAGCCAAGAGCAGAAAACATGAATATTCATATATTCACTTCATTGGTGACGTAAGGGCTAAACGCTGGCTATACGACTGAGGCCAGCCTGATCAGTCAGTGACCGTTGGGTGCGACCAGCACTTGATAAGTATGGATTCCAGGCTACAATGGCGCCCGTTGGTCAGAGAACAAGGAGGGCGATAAACGTCTTTAAACTGCATATTAGTCTCGATCCGTTTCAGTCATTTTGCTTGATAAAAGATACTTTAACTCTCCCTTCTCAGGTGTAGCAAATTGTCTTCGTTAAGACGAGAGACAAAACGCATCAACTGAAGGCAAAAAAGTGCGCATTTCTTGCTTTGTAAGATGTGGCAAAAGTTAACGCGGAAAATTCACAGTAGGTTTTTTTTTCGTGAAGGGTTGCCTATTAAGGCACATGAATTAAACATTTTTATTGAATTTATTATTCACTCGCCTTGTCATTTCATTGAAAGGGGAACTGTGTACTTAACTGCAAATTGATTTTTCATATTGTTGGAAAACGTGTTAACCAAGAACAATGATTAAAATCGGGTCAGTAATCTCATCCGTTTCAAGGTATGTTTTCCACCCTCTCGGTTTTCTGTCCACCGACCACCACTGTTATTAAACACTGATAGATTAACATGTAAAGAGTGTTACTCTCCTCGACAGAGATTAATTTAGTTTTGCTGTTGTTTATATAACAAGAAAACTTTTTTCTCGACATGCAAAGTACAGCGCTACAGAAATCAATCACCCTGCCCCATTATAATTGCCCGTCTTTCATTAGATTTAGACAACCCCACCGATCATTTCCCCACAGCCTCAGACTCAATTCACCATGAATACCCAGCACACGCAGGCTCGGATGGCACTCGGTGTTTCCATCACTGTTGGGCAGGTTTTTCAGTATCAATGAAGACCAAAACGTGGGTCAAAAACGAAATTTTGCTATTCTGACAATAACAAGAAGGGGGGAAGCATATTTAGGGTCATTTATGTTTTGTTTCTAGCGATTTTATTGGACACTGGATGCGTTCATTTTAACTGATCTTTGAAAAAATGGTGCCGGTCGGGAAAAGCACTAGCTATCTGAACTGGGTGGTGGTCGGTGCATTCCGAGTGCTGGTCGGTGCACATCGAGTGCTGGTCGGCGCCGACCACCGTCTACCAGCATCGGCAGAACCCTGTGTATAGGCTTGAATCGAACCGAACTGGACTATGCGCTCTGAGCATAATCCACATTCTTTATGCAGGGCTTTGCCCCTGAAGTCTTGTGGACATATAAACACGGAACTGCTTAGCGACAGCTCTGAGCTCTGACTAACTAGCAAGTTTGCACTGAACAGGAACAGTCCTCGTCTGCAAGGGTATTGGTGCTTGAACAGTCACGCCTTGGGGTCTCTTAATCTGCCATTAATCCGCATAATTTATCGAATGACATGCACATCATCCAAAAATTTTCCTTCCACTCGCCATTGGGAAAACAACACTCTCCCACTAGTCATTACTCCTGACCCGCATCCGACATGCATGGGAAGCATTTCCCGAAAGCACAGATGCTTACTTACATATTTGGAACCACAGACTGTGAATGGACGAACTGTGTCAGTTGCTAGCAACTATGCTTCTGGGAAACGCACTCTGGGGTAGTAGAAAGGGCACAAAGAAGAGCATTGCAGCATTTCAGCCTAACTTCGGCTAACACCATATCCACTGGGGATAGTGTGCATCTCAGTTGTACAAAAAGTATAGCTTCTCCATGTTCTCGCCACTTGACCTTATATAGTCAATGCATTCGACATGCTACTAGTTTGCTGCCAGCCAGTTTGTTTGTCAAATGTTTGGTCTGTGATGTAATTGGTCAATCAGAAAAAGATACTACACGAACAAGCTGAAAGGGGTCATATCGCCACCTATCGTAGTGGAGAAGGACATGCTTCGGTCAATAAATTGAATTTCGTCCTGTGCATGTATATTAGGACAAGGACAGTAGTCCGATTGCATGGCCTAATCGAGCTATTACTGTAGCTCGACTTAACTGTGCATGTAAACATACTGAATGAGGTCCATCGAGTGAAGCCTATAAGTAACTGGAAGGCACTTGGAGAGTGCAATGCCTCTGCCTTCTTATTATCATTGCATCTGAGTGTTAAATGACAGTGCCGTCTTTACGTGAATAGAAATTCTTTTGGATCCTGGATCAACTATACGTGTCTGATTTTCTCCAAAATGTAAACCCTTTCTCCTTAAAATGATATCTATCAAAACGCAAAATTTAATTTACATCCATCCATAACGTTTTGACTTATTTTGCTGATGAATGAACAAACAACCCAACCAATGGTGGTGAATACTTATTTCCTCCTGACAGAGGCACAATAATCAAGCAATATATTCCACTGAAGGAGTGTGTGCTTCAAGCAGTTCTTGACTGCAATTCTCCATAGACACACTAGATGGGAGTAAAACATTCCATATCTCACCTAATCTTCAACAGTATCACCTTTAAGTGGTCATCCATTATAGATTACAAGTGGCAGATCCCAGTCTTTACGTGGGGCTTGGAATCTGAAGGCCTGATAATTAGAAATGCTTTACTCTGCTGTTAAATGAATAAAATAATAAATCAATACAAGCTTTGTTTTTTGCTGTTAAATTGACTAGA
The DNA here is from genome assembly GCA_029692085.1 of Gymnothorax javanicus. Lineage (NCBI taxonomy): Eukaryota > Metazoa > Chordata > Actinopteri > Anguilliformes > Muraenidae > Gymnothorax > Gymnothorax javanicus. The sequence goes on from CM056198.1 coordinate 91,943,760, forward strand.
TAATGGAATGAATAAAATAATTATTCTGCATTTCATTTTTTTGTTCAAATGTCGAGCTTATCCAACCAGAATTTGAGGTATTTGACTGACTTGTCTCCCCCTACTATTTTTTTAATCTTATTGCTGTCACTAATCTGGCCTGATGCCAGTTTGGAAGGGACAGCTGATCTCACAGCTAATTACAATGTTGTGTTGAAACTGTACTACACTTCAAGCCTATCACAGTTCCTGGGGTACCTGGTGCAGAGTTCCTAATATTTTCCGTAAAACTATAACTGTGGCAATGTCCAGATCCCTCATCGCCGTCTTGATGGTTCACCCTTCATAAAATAGGGGCTGAAATGCCTTCACCCCTGGGGAAAACTCTGGCTGGAAAAATATCATTGGAGTTGAAGGTCTACCATAAGCCCCGCCCACTGTCATGCGCTGATTTCCTTTCAAGCTGGAGTAGTGTATTGCCTGCTTTTTTCCTGATGCTGGAATATATTTTTTTGAAACATAAGGCTTATTTTGGATATTAATGTGTTTCTGAGTTAATCTTGTTCCTTATAGGGCATGGAAAGTGTTTATACTGGTTTCCTGTTTGCTTGTGTGCCAGGTGAATACTAGCAGGTCAGCTACATGGGGCCAAATCTCGGGCGCGAGGTCCTCCGCTGTACATAAAAAAGCCACCGAGGGAAGGAGGTATTGCATGCTTTGCTGCAGCAGGAAGAAGCTGATTAAGATATTGCAGAAGTGTCATTCTTGTGATGTCCCTCTCTGCATTGTGGCAGATTGCATCTGGTCTATGGATTAGCAGGACCTACAGAGGAGTGAAGCACTGCGGGAATGAGTATGCAGCCCAGTGTTCCTTAGTAAATAGTTTTCATGTTTTTTTTTTTTTTCTTCTTCATTTCGGATATCTACTGAAGTCCAACCCCTTGTCCTCTGTGTAGGAGGTGGTGCAGCACACAGTTTCCTGGTAGGGTAAACATTCTGACAGAAAATTTTGTTTTTAGTGGCTCTGGTGAAAAATGGACAAATTTCAATATATTATGATGGAGAAAAAACATTTTTTTGGGTCTGGAGAGGTATTTTGAGACCATTGATGTCCATCCCTGCCTAAATTGATGTACTCATGCTAATTTCCACTTAAAAATCAATAAGTCATATTGAGCATCATGAGTCAAAATAGTTGATTTGTGGTGAAATATGATTATTATATGATTTCACTGTACACCATTTGGAGAGCCATTTGGAAAGCCACTTGGACAGCGTTCTTATTTGGCTCCTGGACAGTTGGAAATTTTGAATCTCTTGCTCTGATGTAATACATTTGTGGTCAAGGAGTTTATGATCCTAGAAATGTTTTGTTTTACCTGTCATTTTTCGATTCTCAGTATTTTTAGCTTACTGGCCCTATGGGCTGATAAGCTATTGTCGTGGTGTGGCGTCCGTCGTCTGTCGTCCGTCGTCCGGAACCTTTTTAATCTTTTTTTTTGGCTGGATGAATTTTCGTGTAAATTTGCAATAACATACTACTAGACCATATCTCCAGTCATTTTTCTCGGATTTTTGATTGAATCATTTTTGTCCGTTTTATGGGCCCTTGACATTTTGGCACCAATGTAGGCCTGAGAAATTTTAAAAAATTATTTCTCAAAAACTACGTGATAAATTTTTTTCTAAATTAGGCTATCAACTTACCTTGGTACCGTCAATGTACAGTGTGAGCGCCATTTTGATTGAATCGACGGAAGTGGGTCAATTGGGGGCGCTGTACTTATGAATATGCAAGATTTGGCCTGTGGAGGCCAAATGGTTCCAGATAGAGATTAAGTTTGTATTATCGACATATAGGAAGTCATATATGACCTATATTTTGGCAATATTAAATTTGACTACAGATGACTTTGAAAGGTCAAATTCAAGGTCAGGGAATATATTAACAATGTTAAAAGATATGACTTGAAATTTCAAAAAATTATTTCTCAGAAGCTATCTGATAACTTCTTTTCTAAATCTGGCAATCAACTCACCTTGATACACTTTATGTACAGTGCGAGTGCCATTTTGATTGAATCGACGGAAGTGGGTCTAGTGGGGGCGCTGTACTTTAACACTGGGTCTTATGGAGAATGGGCCAAATCGCCTGTGGAAAGTAAATGGTTGTAGGTAGATATTAAGTTATTATTACTGACATATAGGAAGTAGTATATGACCTATATTTTGGCAGTGTTAAAGTTGACCTCAGATGACCTTGAAAGGTCAAACTAGAGGTCAAGCAAAATGTTACAATTTTCAAAGGTTTCTAGGCTTGAAAATGTTGAAGATTGGGAACATATGGGCATTGAACACTTATAGGAAGTCATGTATGAACTTTCATTTGGTGGCCTTGAACTTGACCTTCAGCGACCTTCGAAGGTCAAACTTCACGGTGAAATGTCAATGACTTATATCAGCAAAATGGTTACAGATAGTTTCGGTTTGTATTGGAGATGTATAGGAAGTCATACATGAACTTTCATTTGGTGGCCTTGAACTTGACCTTCGGTGACCTTTGAAGGTCAAACTTCACATAGTGAAATTTCAATGAATTCTATCACCAAAACTATTACAGATAGAGCTTAGGTTTGTATTGTGGCCATATAGGAAGTCATGTATGAAGTTTCATTGGGTGACCTTGAACTTGACCTTCAGTGACCTTCAATGGCCAAACTATACAGTGAAATTTCAATGACTTATATCAGCAAAATCGTTACAGATTGAGTGTAGGTTTTTATTGGAGACGTATAGAAAGTCATTTATGAACTTTCATTTGGTGACATTCAACTTGACTGTCAGTGACCTTTGAGAGTCAAACTCGACAGTGAAATTACAATTACTTCTATCACCAAAATGGTCCCAGATGGAGCCAAGGTTTGTGTTTAGAAAGTCGTATATGAAGTCCATTTACAGACCTATACTTTACCTTCTGTGACCTTTAAAGTTCACAATTGACATATTGAATTTTCAATTACTTGTATCATCAAAACTGATTCAGAGCATAGGATTATATAACAGGAGGTCTTATAAATGTATGTGAACTAGAGCTGGGACGACGCGTCGACGTAGTCCATTTAATCTCATTTTTACATAAATTTGCCGACATTAATTATTTCCGTCGCCGACGCGTCCCAAACAAGTAGGTTGTCCCACACTCCAGTCCAGTGGTGGCGGTAATACACCAAAAAAGCTTCCCTCCAGAAGCTACAGTTTAAAAACGGGAGAAGGCGAAGAATTCACACAACAATAACGGTGGCGGCATCCGTAAGAGCAGCCTTGAAGTGCCGAGGAGCAACACATAGCAAAAAAATCGGTCTTCAAAAGTGTGGGAGTTTTTCACTCTTAACCCTTCTAGTGATGTGGTACTTTGCAGACTTTGCAAAAATTAGCTGGCGTACCACTCGAGTACGACAGCAATGAACGAACATTTGAAGCGAAATCACCCGGGAGCTCTGTGTCAGGATGGCAGCAAAACACCGTTGTGTTTACTTTCCCACCCTGGAATGTGCGATTATCAAGCGTTGACACAATGTGTTTTTGTAGTAACGTTACGTTAGACTGTTGATTTGTTGTCTATAAATGCATCGCTACTAACGTTCAGGGCTCTCAAGTTGTGAATGCAGGCTAGAGTGAGATTTTCTCTGGGGGGTGCATGATACTCCCGTTTTCAAAGGTGCATAGTTACAGTACTTAAGTAGGCTAGTTTTCTTTGAGGATTTTGGTACTTTGCTTAAGATTTTTTTTTTTTAAACCGGGACATTTACTTTTACTGTACTTCATTTAAAAGATAAAAAGTGTACTTTCACTTTGCAAATTTGACACTGGCAACTTAGTTACTCCTTTCAAATTAAAATATGAATTTAATTAATCATTTACGGATTATCTGGATTTGGCGTGTTCGAGAAGAACAACGGTGCTCGGCAGGGTATCTTAGTGCAGATGTGCCCACGGAGCTGCAAATGTATGCATGCAGTTACAATATTCTATCACTAGATGGCACACCCGGATCAGTTATTGAATATTCACAAGCAAGCCGAACAAGGTTTAGCATATGGATGAGTTCACTCCAATCCCCGTTTTTCAGGAGTTGCCTGAATAAAACTCCTCAGCTAAGCCTGATGTGCAAACTGCTCAATATACTTGCCCATAATTAGACATGTTATTGATACTATGTAATTCTACTATTAATTATAGTGGTTTTTAAACTGCCAGTAAACTCAAGAAGAAGTATATTAAGGACAGACTGCCTGTTTGTTTTTTGAATACTGTATCTTTCATTCACCTGAAAATTGATTAAAGAGCACAAGGAGAGAACAAAGAGTGGTTGCTTTGCTTCTTTCTATGCGTACTATGAAAAATACTTTGTACTTGTACTTTCAATACTTAATTTTTTCTCAAAATACTTTTGGTACTTAAGTACATTTAATGTGAGATTGTATTATTTTCAGATTCAGACTGTATTATTTTGCACTGCTCATCTGCCTGCATTTTATTTAATTTTGGATATACTTTTCTTGAGGAGCAATGACTTGCTGGGCAGTGTTTAAGTGTTTAAATATAGAAATGTTTATGTGTCCTGAGCTTGGCTGTTCAATGCATTATTTTACATAGGCTACTACTGTCAGTTCTAAAAGAAGAAAAAAACATGTTGCCTACTTTTTTCAGTTACTCTGCTAATTTGTAAAACACTCATTTTTGTAATTCCTCCTGTGTGACTTCTTATTATTATTTATTTTGTTAGATGCTACATCTGGCATCAGAATGCATTATGTTGCACATTTTATTTCATCACACAGAATTTTATTTTGGAGAGATTCAAGTGCCATGTTAAAGAATTGAAATGTTAACAAGAGATGGTTTGATATCCTTATTATGTGAATAGTTTCACTGATCAAGTAATGTGAAAGAATTGTAAACAGAAAAATGAATCATTAGATTAAGAAAATAAAAATTAGTCGTTAGATTAGTCGATTAATCGAAAAAATAATCGCCAGATTAATCGTTTGAAAAATAATCGTTTGGGACAGCTCTAATGTGAACTTTAATTTAGTGACCTTGGCATTGACTTTCAATGATTCGAATGTCAAACTTCACATGAAACTTTCATAACTTGTATCATCACTATAAGATTACTTCACAGCAACCATACCACTATTCAATCTGCTCCAGCCACGTGGCTGAAGCTAAGCAGGTGTGGGCTTGGTTAGTACTTGGATGGGAGACCACCTGGGAAAATCAAGTTGCTGCTGGAAGAGGTGTTAGTGGGCCTGTATGTTGTGATCTTCCCTCTGGTGGAATAATCCCCAATGCCCCAGTGCAGTGATGGGGACACTGTACTGAAGGAGATGCCGTCTTTCGGATGTGACGTTAAACTGAGGTCCTGACTCACTGTGGTCATTAAAGATCCTATGACACTCTTCGATAAGAGTAGGGGGTTCCCCGTTGTCATGGCTAAAGTCCCAACCTGGCTTCTTCGACCTGCCACCTAATCATCCCCTGATCTAATTGGCTGTGCAAATTGCCCTCTCCCTCCCCACCTCTACCCTCAGGGCTCCCTTGAAAAAGAGATTTCAATCTCAACGGGACTTCCCTGGTTAAATAAGGGTTAAATAAAATACTTGCCGGTAAGCTACAGGACCCTTGGTCTTATTTTTATATATTGTTCTTAATTGTTATAATCATCCAGATGAAAAAAATACACAGTGAATCATGGGGTTGCATTTGAACGTGTGCATAAAACAAGGAAAATGAAAAAATATTTTAACTCAGTGTCATGACTAAAAAAATAAACATATGCACGCAAGTGAGGACTGAGAAATTGAAATGAGTGAGAAAAATACAGCTTGGGAGAAAGAATCTAAAATGTTATTTTGATGACGCCAACTTGTGATTCTTGCGTTACGTTTACGTTTGACATTTGGAAGGTATCCTTGACATTTTTCAACACACTGTACTTTAATTAGGTTGCAGATGGGGATCAATATCGGACAACCACAAGATACCTAGGCTTTCCTATCAATGTGGTACATCAACTTGATATTTACCAAACACATTGGAAGCACAGGACCAGAAAGAGGCTACGTTACATGTGTGACACAGAAAATGGGTCAATCACTACATTTAATTTACATTCTAAAAGTTCTGTGATTTGAATGAAAATTATAACACTTTGGCTTCATCAACATTAGCAATAGTTATTCCCGTTTTCATTCATTAAAACTTCAATAAAAACACCTCGCTCATTTGCATACCCATGACCTCATTTGCTTGTGTTACTTGTGTGACACCTTTATTAATAAATTAAATTTATTAATTTATTTTTATTCTGTGTGACCGCGTGCAAATCCTGCAGTGCATAAGTCCATTTCATTTAAATAAAATCATATCTGTAGCTATTGTAGGTCCTTGTAAGTAAGCATGGAGGTATTTAACATACATCCTTTGTACTAGCCAGTGTTCGTGATAATATTATTGGGTTTGGCAGTATTAACATGACGGACAGAAGTGAACAATATAAACATATTAAATAAACCATATTTCACAGGTTAGTTGTATTCGCCTATATTGTGGAAGACTGAGCTCATGTTTGTAGTTACAACATATTAGTGGAGTTATTTTTATTGCAAACACAGTGAACTGATGAAATTACCTTCATGACCGTGGTCAAGGTCACAGGTGCCTGACCCACTTGCATTAACCCCTTTGTGCAGATGTACACCCCTGCGGACATGGAGCTGCTCTATTTATGCACGCAGTTACACTACTCTATCACTGGATGGCACTCCGGCATCAGTTATTGAATATTCACGAGCAAGCTGAGCTCGAACACTGTTTAGAATATGGACGAGTTATGTTCCATCCCTGTTTCCCAGGAGTTGCGTGAATTAAACTCCTTAGCTAAGCCTGATGTGCAAACTGCTCAATATACTTGCCCATGGTATCTATGCAGCAGTTTGAAAAAATGATCTCTTGTGACAGAAAAAATTGTTGTCCTCTGTAACAGCTACTTCAGCTATAGTGAGCCAATGGTATCCCAGTTAAGTAGTTTAAAAAATCAGTTTCCATGGTATTGATACTATGCCATTCTACTATCAATTATAGTAATCAGATATTAAAAACGTGTAAATTTCTACCATTGATTTACGCGTAGATTTGTCTGTCAAAGAATTCAGCTGTCTTTTGGAGCCTCATACCAGCCCTCACGGAAATACAATGGCTTCAATGGTGATTCAGTGGTATTGATCTGATGGAGATGGAGCCTAGGTTTGCATTGGAGACGTTTAGGAAGTTATATATGAACTTTCATTTGGTGACCTTCGTATTGACCTTCAAAGGTCAAATGTGTCCTTGTGAAAATTCAATGATTTGTGTCACTAAAATGGTCACAGATGGAGCCCAAGTTTGTTACAGACATCTAGGAAGTCAAATATGAACTTTCATTTGGTGACATTCAACTTGACTGTCAGTGACCTTTGAGGGTCAACCTCGGCAGTGAAATTACAATGACTTGTATCACCAAAATGGTCACAGATGGAGCCAAGGTTTGTCTAGCGACATTTAGAAAGTCATATATGAAGTCCATTTGCTGACCTCAACTTGACTATCTGTGGCCTATAAAGTTCACAATTGACATATTGAATTTTCAATTACTTGTGTCTCCAAAACTGCTTCTGAACTGAGGATTGTATCACAGGAAGCCTTATAAATGTATTTGAACTTTTATTTAGTGACCTTGACATTGACCTTCAATGATTCGAAGGTCAAACCTCACATGAAATTTTCATAACTTGTATCATCACTAAGATTGCTTGTGGGTAAGGTACAGGACCCTTGGTCCTATTTTTATATTCCTCAGGATGGCATTAATTTGATGAAAATGCAGTATCCTAATGCAGACCCTAATCTCAAAAGTCCTTGTGCATTATGCCATATAATTACATATTTCCAAAGTCATTATGTTTAGGAGGGTTATTTTTGCTTGAATTTCTACATTCTTACATGCCGAGATTTAGTTGCCCTGGTGCTGAGATGATGAGTGGAAACTAGGTATTGCTTCTGCTTTGTTGGTGGTCGACTAATATTTGGTTAGGTATGCCTAACATGCAGTCAAGGTTAGTATGAGCTCCAGGCAAACTGTTCTGTGATGCAAGCAGTAAGCTTTTCTTTGGCTCCTCAAATTATGTTCTTGGTCCCCTCTCTTTAAAGGTAGGTCAGAAGGGGCCTTTGTGGATTTTTAAACAAACCATTTGTGCATGTTTCCAGCAGGAATAATCCTCCGCCACTAGAAGACAAAGTGACAAAACTGAAAGTCACCATGATAGCGTGGGATCGCCATGATAACACGGTGATCACGGCGGCGAACAACATGACGCTGAAGGTGTGGAATTCGTATACAGGGAACCTTGTCCATGTGCTGATGGTGAGAAAACATGGGAGATTTCTAATATATATCTCATATTAGGGGTGTAACGGTACACAGAAATCACAATTCAGTACGTACCCCAGTTTTGAAGTCACGGCTCGATACGTTTTCAGTGTAGCAAGGGAACAAGAAAAGCAAAACTTGAAATTGCTGTGTAGTTATTATAAAGTTGAAAACAAAACATGTATGGCGGTGTTTTGCATACCAGAGGTCACTAAACAGTGGCCAGTTGGCGATACTTGTAAACAGTGGCTAGTTGGTCGTTATTTCCTGAACAACGGAAGGCACATTCTTAAATAAAAATTATTACAAAAAAGTGTTACGATTGCTGTAACTTGCTTACAAAACGTTGGGTTACTTAACGTAATCCCTGGTTCTTTGATAACAGAGTGAGGTGTTTCACTATGGGAATCACCTTGGCGTGACCAACCATGGAAGCTCCAATAACACAACGTCTGTCAGTGACAGACAGGTCGAGCTGTGCTGGGGCCCCGCCCCCTCCTACTACTACAGCCGACCTGCCCCTCTCAACTTAATCTAGACCGGTTTCTTTCCGTGTCTATGCGAGGAGGGACGTGATGGTGAAACACGTCACTCTGTTATCAAAGAACCAGGGATTACGTGAAGTAACCGTACGTTCTTTTTCTAACTTTGTTCGGTGTTTCACTATGGGAGATATAGACCGCTCCCGGATTGCATAAGTCTGCCGAAGCCTTAAACAATTTAAAGCCCGGCAGTGGCTGCTATGCAGACCCCGGCCTGTTTGGCTCTAGCACCGCCTGTGCTACAGATGGCCCTGAGACATCCAGCCTCTAAAACCTTACGAAAGTGTGGGGTGTAGCCCAGCTCGCCGCCGCACAAATGTCCTGTACTGAAACTCCCCTAAACAGGGCCCATGATGTGGCCATGCCCTTAGTGGAATGAGCCCTCAAACCCTGAGGGGGCTGCAAACCCTTACACCCATAAGCTAGAGATATAGCCTCCACAATCCAGTGGGACAATCGCTGGCGGGACAACTGCTTGCCTTTATGGGGAGTGGCCCAAGACACAAACAGCTGGTCATCTTTCCTGAACCCTGCTGTCCTACTCAGATACACATGAAGCGCCCTGACGGGGCATAATGTGTTAAGCTTCTTCTCCTCCGCTGAGGAGAATGGAGGTGGATGAAAAGCCAACAGCTCCACTGTGGGACACCTGTAACCGGATTCCACCACTTTAGGCACGAAGGCTGGGTTGGGCCTCAAACAGACCTTGGTGAGCCCTGGTGCAAACTGTAAACAGGCAGGCCGTATGGATAAAGCCTGTAGGTCACCACCCGCTTTGCTGTTGTTAAAGCTAAGAGCAAACTGTTTTCAGTGAAACAAACTTCATCTTTGCCACCTCCATAGGCTCAAATGGATGGAGAGAGAGGGCGTCCAGCACCACGGACATCTCCCACAGGGGAACCAGGGGTCTGGAAACCGGGAGCTTGCCTCGTGGACCTTTCATAAAACGACAGACTAAGGGATGCTGCCCAGCGGGCTTATCTCCAAAGCCCACGTGGCACGCTGAAATGGCAGCCACATACACTTTAACAGTGGAAAAGGCCTTTCCTCTGTCCACGAAATCCTGCAGGAAACACAGCAGGTCCACCACTGAACACTGAAAAGGGATAATTTGTTTCAAGTCACACCACTCCTCAAAAACCCGCCACTTACCACTGTAAAGAGAGCGAGTGGAGAAGGCTCAAGATTGCATTCTGAATGGTGTCAATGACATGCGCAATGACAGGCGAAAAGATCTACGGCTGCCTGGCCGTATCTCAGCCAAATCTGTTCCACCACCTGCGGGTGGAGCTTCCACTCTCCGTACAGGGGATTACCCCGGGACAGAAGATCCGCTCCTCTGTTCAAAATGCCCGATACATGCATAGCTCGAAGAGACAGGAGCTGGGTACTGCTCCATAAGATTACTTTCCGAGCTAATCTGTGCAGCTGCAGTGACCGAGTGCCGCCTTGGCGGTTTATGTATGCCACCACAGTTGAATTGTCTGTTTTTACCAGGACATGGCGGCCCTGGAGAAAAGGCAGGAAATTTTTCAATGCTAGAAACACTGCCCAAAGCTCCAGAACATTTATATGAGAACGAGCCAGGCTCTGATCCCACTTCCCATTCACTTTTCTGCCCAACATGGTCGCTCCCCATCCTGACAGGGACGCGTCCGTTGTCATGGTTACTCTGGACGCCACCGGGCCCAGCAGAACCCCCGCCGCGAGAGCCGCTGTGTCCCTCCACGGCCGGAGAGCCGCTACACATGCCGATATTATTCTCAACCTGCGGCTGAGATGACGGCTTGGGCATAGGCGCAGTGCCGCGACCCAACGCTGAAAATCCCTCATCATCTGTAGTCCCAGATGTACAACAGAAATCACTGACGCCATGAGGCCGAGCAGGCGTAGGCATAGTCTGAATGACACGACTTTCCCCAGCCTGAAGAGGGAGAGGCACCGTGTTAAGGATATTAACCTCCCCTCTGATAGCGTGACGCGATAAGAGAGAGTCTATTTTGAGACCCTGGTATTCTGTGCACTGTGTGGGCTCCACTCAGCTCTTTGCCCAGTTAATATTGAACCCAAGATCCCTGAGATGATTTATCACCGTAGCTGAATCTCTGACCGCTTGTTCTCGCGATCGAGAGCATATCAGATAATCGTCTTTGTACGAAAATATTCTGATACCGCTGCTCGTTGACGGAGACAGTGCTGCTTCCGCACATTTGCTGAACACTCTGGGAGCTAATGACAGCCCGAAGGGGATGGCCTGATACTCGTAGGCTTTGCCCTGAAAAGCAAACCTGAGAAATTTCCTGTGTGCGGGATAAATAGCGATGTGAAAATACGCGTCCTTGAGGTCGATTGTAACGAACCAATCGCCCGGACGGATTGATTGACAGAGCACTTTATGTGTCAACATCCTGAACGTGTATTTTCATAGGTGTCTGTTTAACACACGGGGATCTAAAATGGGGCGAAGGAATGAGCTCTCCTTCTTGGGAATGAGGAAGTAACGGGAATAATAACCCTGTTGAGCTTCCTCGCTCGGGACGGCTCTGATCGCTTGTTTGTTTAATAGCGACGTTATTTCGTCCTGTAAAACTCGAGCTGCATCCCCTTTAGCTACTGAAGCCACCACACCGTTGAATCTGGGTGGTTTCATAGCGAATTGTAGTCTGTACCCCTGAGAAATGGTTGACAAAACCCATGGATGAACTGCGCATGCGCGCCATCTTGCCGCCCGGGCAGGTAACGTGCTCACGTTGTCGCACTGAGGTGACGTCACTCGCCGCGACTGGCTGGATCCGTCTCCCAACAGAGGAGCGTGAACTCCCACTGTGGGAATTGAGGGGGCATGGCAGTGCTTTGTCTTTGTTTTGTTTTTATTTTTGCTTTGGGGAAAGCAACTCGCTCTTGGCTCTGAGCCTGGCTGCGAGGATGTGAACTTTATTTTTGTTAAACAAGGCGAAAGTGCTTGGTGACACTGTGTTACCTTCTGAGGGGGGCGAGGGGTGGGTTTCCGTGGAAGACAGAGATCAAAGGCTTCACCTTCCTGTTTCCTGAAGGTGCTGGTCTCCCCATTTTTTTCCAGCGCTGGACCAAAAAGACCTTTGGTGGGGGTCACACGGTGGCGTCCATCACCTCTGCCTTCTGACCGTCGCTCAGGCCTGAAAGGTTCAGCCACAAGGCCCTCTCACCTGAGACTGCCAGCCCCATCACTAGACCGCAGCCTTGTACCGCGCCTTGTGAGGAGCATAGGATGAGGTCATTTACAACACAAATCTCATCCCAGAGGGCGGGGTTAGCTGCCCCAGAGTCCAGTTGTTGACCCATCTCCTCCAGGATCTCTGCCTGGTATGCAGACAGCAGTGTGGTTGCATTCAGGGAGCATACTGACTGTGCTGCATACTTGTACATCCTCTGAAAAATGGAGACGATGAGGCGCTCCGCTTTGCTGGGCAGAGAAGTGGTGGAGGAGGCTGAGAGAGAGCGTCGGTTGGGGTAGAGATGAAAAGCCACTGAAGGCTCCACTACTGGGGATTCGGCCAGCCCCAGTTCTCCTATGCCGTGGATCTCCAGCTTAGAGTAGCCCTTGGTTGGAAGCTTGGGCTGGACCAGTACCGGCTCATTTCCCTCTTGCAAGCTGGTGCTGGCGGCAGGAGTTGCTTTCATGGTGGCTGGGCTGGTGGGAGCCTTTTGCCATCATACAGATCTCTCTCTGTCCCCTCAGCGCCCTGGGCTGCTGGCCACTGTACTCCTAACTTTGCTGTAGCCCGTTTGCAAACCTCATGTAGATTACTGTCCACTGGTGGAGCAGTATACGATGCGCTGGGGGGTGTGGACTGTTGGACAGGAAAGGTGGAATCATCCTCCTCTTCCTCCATCTCGTCCATGTCGAGGAGGTCAGAGTTGGCATCGCCCTGTGCGTCCTCACCACCAGGCTCCCCTTCGAGGAGGTCCTCGAATAGGGGAGGCATTTCTGGGGACTCATCTACCATCATGTCGGCCCAGCTCTTAGTAGCTGGCGCCTGATGGGTGATGGTTGTTGTCTGTGGGGTGGCTCCTGCCAGGCATGGGTCCTGGTTGTTTGTCACCGCCACTCTCAGCCTTCTTTCCAGGATCTTTTCTAACATCGACGCACAGTGGGTACATGACTGGGGGTTGGCCAGCAATGCTTGGGCGTGTTTAGCGCCCATGCATGCAATGCACATGGGATGAGGGTCCCGGCCCGAGATGGACGCTTCGCATGACACGGGGCATGGGCGGGATGCAGCCTCTTTCCCCTTTGGGTCCGACCCTTTGGCGGGGGTTGCGGCCGAAGACATGGTGCCTGGAAAAGATATATGTGTACAGCCGCACAAGGCGCACCGTAACGCATTAGCCCGTCGGTTATTAGCGTTAGCACCTGGGGTTTAGTCCAAGTTAACCACGTACCGTAGAAGTTTTCTTGTCGTGACACGTTAGCAGAACTCCCAGTACTCTGTTCAGCTAACAAAAACGGTTCTAGCAGAAAACCCGGTTGACTTGCCGTAACGCGTTAGTCAGCGGGTTTAATGCTGCACAGTCGCCGACTACAGCAAAGCGCTAACACGGTGTAGCCACTAAGTTAACACAGTTGTCGGCTACTCCGGTAACTTAATATTGGGTAGCCGAATGAGCAGCTCGCCGCGACGCGGACACTGCTCAAAAAACCGTGTAGGTACTTACTCGGCCAATCCAAACCGAACCTGGAGCCGCGTTCGGCAACGTGAGTCCTTTACGGGTCATCTATGAACTGTTAAGCGGGTGTCCAGGCTAGCTCGGTTAGATTAGCTGAGGGAGCTTCGTTTCGTTCCTCACGGGAAGAAAGCGAGAATAAGTTGAGAGGGGCAGGTCGGCTGTAGTAGCAGGAGGGAGCGGGGCCCCAGCACAGCTCGACCTGTCTGTCACTGACAGATGTTGTGTCATTGGAGCTTCCGTGGTTGGTCACGCCAAGGCGATTCCCATGGTGAAACACTGAACGAAGTTAGAAAAAGAACTTCTGATATAAATAAAAAATATACTAAAAATGCAGCAAGTGGAAAATTATGCACATCAGCAGCTTTCAGCTTTATATTGATTCCGTGGAACAGTCCCGGGCCAGCTTGAATTTATGTATGCGCTTGGGCGACGCTCTTTCCCACGACAAAGAGTGTCTGTATTTTCTCTGACCGAACTGCTTAATAGTTAGCTTTTACATTGCTTTTTATACTGCTTTGCATAGCCTCAAAACATGCAGGACCATGTGTGATATGATCTGTAGTCGAGGGAGTATGGAGGCAGAGGTGTCGGGCGTCTGCCGAAGAATCGCCGCCGTAGAATCGTGTAGCAAAATACAGCTGTTTTCTCTGATCTCTGATATATTATGATTCACATAAACACTGAATGCTTATGTATTTTCAAAAGAAGTATTCAAGTATTTCTATTGCTGTTTATTAGCTAGGCTAAAGCCAGTATTGATGATAATTTTCCCAACTCCAGAATAACCTGGCAAGTAATGTTACCCTCGCAAAGTCAGCCGCGCTCAGTGTTTTCAGCGACTAGCAATGATTGTCCCAACTCAGGAAACGGCACACAGCTAAATCACCGGTGTTTTCGTTTTTTTGTTTTTTTTAATGCTGACTTTTGTCATGACTAAGCTCAAGTTAATGATTAAAACGATATCTTGTCTGAAAGATAAGCAAATAGATTTTACTTTAATGCCATTAAATTGGCTGAAAACATTACACGATCATTTACATTCGCAGTGTCAGGAAAATTTCAATAGAATGTTAACAAAAAAAGTGTCCTACTCAGGAAAGTTCTGCTGAGCATTTAGGAAACATACCCCTGAATGATAGTGGTGGATTCACAAGCTTTGGCTTTTCCATTAGTGTTCGCCTTGGCATAATGATGACGAAGGTGATACATTTTTTAAGCTCACTGGTGGTTTAGCTGCAATTCTGTTGCTCGGGTTACTTTGACAACTCGTGGCTTTCTGTCACCGGGGGAGAGACTCGGAATTGAGAATTTTTCACATAGAAGTTTAGTTCCGCCTCATGTCACGTTTAAAGCTAAACTATTTCTGTTTATACATGGTCTGAACCAAATGTCCTGCACAGAACGGTTCAGCATGAATACGTGTACCGTTACACTCCTATCTCATATATATTTTTTTTTTTTTTTTTTTTTTAGTAATCAAATCTAAGTGTTATAGTATGCACGTTAAATATAGCTCACTTAGAAAAGCCTTGGATGGAGCGCTTTGGCATTTGCTGGGACTCTGTGAAGAGGCACATGTTGTGAAATGTGATTTACTCTGTAAGGTCTGCTAATTGCACCCACTGTTTTGTTTGCAGGGACATGAAGATGAGGTGTTTGTGCTGGAGCCTCATCCATTTGACCCCAGAGTGCTGTTCTCTGCTGGACACGATGGGAATGCTATCGTGTGGGATCTTGCCCGTGGTGTCAAAATCCGCTCCTACTTTAACATGGTAACCGGCAACAATGCAGACCTCATTTGCTAATCTGGTTATTTTTTTTCTTTTTTTCCGTCCCACCTACTCATAGTTAAGTCTTCCATCTTGCTTTCCCCTGCTTTTCGTCCATTCCCTATTTCTTCTTCTGTCTCGCTCTTTGTTGAAGGGCACGGTCCCACACTCCACACTTTACACAAAGCATAGATGTGAATTTGCTTTTCCACTGGAAGCGAATGTTTTATTTACCCATTTGCTTGCATTGAATGGTAGAACAGGGTGTTCCACAAGCCCCGATGGCCGGCGATTTTGCTGACTCCTCAGTCCTTTACCGCCGGCTAATTTTCTGACAATTTAAAAAATTTAAGGCGAGTTTTGATGTGTTGTATTTTGATAGACGCTTTTCAGTTGGTTGATTTACTTCCGTCATCTGCGCATTGTTGTATTGTCTGAAAATCTTAGAAAGGACATGTCCTGATATCTTATCATTCCCGCCCACTTTTGTAAACTTGCCCAAAGTTCTTCCAATTTTGAGTTAGAATGAGCAATACATGTTGATCATATTTTGACTTTTTTTGTCTCTTGCAAAGTGTTGATAAAGAATTGGAGACAGTGAAAGACACCCCTTTTTAGCAGATCTCAGGTCAGTTGAAACTCTCAAAAAAACCTCATCAGAATTATCCCATTTTCTTGCCTATTATTGCAATAATGTATCCAAAACTCATATGGCAATATCTACACGTAATAAACAATGAAATATAGGCAAAAGTAACACATTTTATTACATGACTTCTGACCTAGATGCAGTTAACAGCAGTCTACATTACAGTCAGAAGTCACTTCATCATGCACTTTCAAAGTTAAAAACATCAACGTTACCCTCTTCTAGTATTCTATTGCTTAAAATAACATTTTAGATATGATAAGTTTGTACAGCATATATCAAAGATTAGAATCCTAGAGGAGGGCAAGTTAATGTATTGAGGCTAGAATACAGGAGTAAGAAATCTTGGTAGTTTTATTGATACACAAAATATACACAGTAGTAATGATGACCCAAGAATTTTTTCATACTTATTAAAATGAAATATTGGCTTGTTGGGATTAAAAAAAATGTACAGTATATACCATTCTTTGATGTCTTTATTATTATATCTGACAATTCTTTGAATAAATAAGAAATGATATATTTATCTTCTTACAGATCTATTACTGTTCTGTTCTACTAAAACTTTATTTTTTGAGTCATTTTCATAATTTTCTCTTCAGTTTGTGACTTTAATCACAAAAAAGCTAAATCTTAGGCCTATCAAAAACTTGTTTTTTAAAAGACAAACCAGCACTACACAGTGTTGTTCAGGAGCTGGAGCCATCCAACACCGATAATAACCTTTCACTCACCCTGACACCGAGCATTACATTTTACTCTGACATCAAGCATTAGGTTTGAGAGCACAATGATAATCTACTTCTATGTCAAAAATCATGGTTAAAGGATTAATGGTTTTTGAGTTACCAAGCTCGCAAGAAAACTGTAGACAGACTCACATACACACAAACATTTTCACATATAAGCCCTGTTGCTCTGTCATGCAGGGAAAATTATTTTTTAACCATGAATTGATAATATTCCAATATATAAACATACATACAGATGAGAAACCAAAAGTGGGCTGAAATGATAGGAAAACAGGACATGTCCTTTGAGCTGTAGCTAGTAGGGATGCCACTCAAAAAGAAGATGAAGGCAAATAGCGGGAAAACATTAATGATGTCCTTCGTAAAGAAAGGTAATTTCAGCACAATAAACTGAACTGATGAGGCAATTCCACTCAGAGGTCAGCCCATATGCGATGATACAGTAAAGTACCACATTCCCAAGTGTTCAACCCGGGGACAGTTGTTGCCACTATGCGATAATCAAATGCATTAAATTACCAGTGTTTTCGACATAAGTTTTTAAGGAATTGAATCGAAGAAAACCTGCGTCGAAACGTTGGTAAATTGTATAAAGATTGTCGCATTCTGGCTGCAAGTGTGCTAATGCGTTCATCACATCTAATCCGTAACCATGCATTAATTCGCTCATTTTCGAAGACTACACAGTATGACGACTGGTAAAATTGTTTTTCCGCCAACATTCTGTTCAGTTCATCAAAAAGTTATCATGCATTTCCCTTAAACGAGGACATGAAACGTGAATTGTCTTTCGAATATTCTGAATTGTGTAGCTCGTGAGACGGCAGTTATTTAGCTTGGCTTAGGCTTTAACTGACGTTGTTTGCACCGATGTTCATAATTCGATATGCTCAATATGTTTCGCATTTTAATGTTTTCTTTTTTACTTCTGAAAATAGTTTAAATAAGTGAAGTGCCATCTTAAAATAAATTACATTGCTGTGAAAATGCTGAAATGAGAGCTGTAATTTTTTTTATTAATATCACGTGTATCGAATATGATGTCAGTGGTAGTATCAGAGATCTTTTTTTACCATTAAAGTTTCTTCATCATTGTAGGGTTATGTAGGTGCCATGCTTCCTCTGTTGTTGGTGCCATGCTTCCTCTGTTGTTGGTGCCATGCTTCCTCTCAATTCCAATAAAGTCCAACACCTCATGAAAGTCAGCATGCACTCTCTTTTAACTGCTGACCAATTTGCATATTCTGATTTTTGCTGATATTTATTTTATAAATGCCAATTAAATGGTGATTCCATAATTTTTCCATCAACATAGTGACTCAGTATTTGTTATGGTTGAAAATGGCTAATTATTCACCCTCAGACATTTAAATGTCTGAAATATTGAAATAAATGTATAATTGTATAGAGAATTATTTTGTACAGTCTCTAATACTCACGACTGGAGAAGACAGGAAAACAATGTGAGTTAAGGAATAAATTGTAATAATATAGAAAAATGCTTCAAAGAACTAATTGCTGTGGTGTTGGAGTTGATTTATAACTTGCTTGTAGTTTTTAATGTACTTGTGTTTGTGGTGCTAGTTAGTATTGTGCATGAAATGGTGGCATGTATGTAAGGGTGTTCAACCTTAAATAGCAAAAATCTAAATCTTTCCACTGAAAAATACATGAATCAAGCTGTCTAAGGCACTAAAGAGCACCATTGGGGGAGAAAAAAAAATTTCCCGGGGGGAATTCCCCTGGACCCCCCTAGAGGTGGACTGACAGTGTGCCACACATGCAACTCGACTGGCTACTTTTTTCATTTAACCTGCTACTTCCATTTCTTGGGAACACTCTAGTAGAATGGAAGTGAATGGGAGGTGAACATTCCCTGTGTTAATTTTGTGTATGTGCGACCGTGCCCTTGCTCTTTTCTCCTCTTCACTCTTTCACTTTTGAATTCTGTTTTGGATATTCTGCAACAGTACCATCTCCGAATCAGCAAATAGGAAATAGCACTTAACCAGAAACAGAGTGGCACTTCTATAATGGCGTGACATGTAGTTTCATTGTATTATATGATTGTAGTATGAGGGTATGTGCTAGGCATGGGTGATGAAACGCTAATGATTATTATCGCAGTCACAACTTCTTTCATAACAATATAAAAGCATTTGATACAGAACTTGAGAAGTTTATACAGCCTACTCAAAAGCTGTGCGTTATCCACCTGTCACTCTGTGAATTGGAGAAGTTCAGTTGTGCAAACAGACTCCCTCCATGACTCATAAAAAGCATATCATATGGTTGGTTGCACTGTGCATGAATTTTGACATGCATCAGAATGTAGACAGCTTGGCTGCAGGTGAGAGGAGGGGAAGAAATTACAGACTGAAACAGCGTTAGTTCTCCATTGCGGCAGATTTTTGGGGGCAGTTGATGTAATTTTTTCAGAAAACGAAAAAAAATATTGTTGCATTTTGGCCTTTCACTCACACGACAGCAGTGTTTTTGGGCACTGAAGCTGCAAACTTTTGAAAATGTGCATGAGAGTGGAATGTTTTAATAACGCTACCCTTCCCGTCACCACTGGAGGCACATCATGCAATTCTTTTGAAAACTGTGCAGACACTGTCCCAGAATGAGCATGACTATTATGTTTTCAACCTGCACTCGAAGAACCTGCATGGGTACTGCTATGCCTTTACGATATCCTTGCTTTTTTTTTTTTTTAAGATTATTTTTTGGGGGAATTTTTTACTTTTTTGGACAGTTAGACAGTGGAGACAGACAGGAAAGTTGGGGAGAAGAATGGGGAAGACATGCGGCAAATGACCCGAGCCGGAATCAAACCGGGGTCACCTTGGGAAGGACACAGCCTTTACGGTGCGCACGCTTAGACCAATGTGCCACAGGGGCGCCCCCAGTATCTTTGCATTTTGACTGGGACGACTCCCAATCAATATTTTCTTGCAATATTGATGCTTTACAATCCATAGTCACTTTGTTTAACAACCCCGCTTTGTCCTATGTCCAGACACTGTTGTCTCTGACATGGTCTTAAGCTGCGTCTCCACCAAACGCGAAAGGAAATTTCTTCTTGCTTTATTCGCGGAGGTTTGACCGCGGGATCATTTTCATTTTTTTGCTTTGAAGATTTCTGCCCAATTTGTACGAAGATCTCATTGATTTCTATGGAAGAACAACCTGGCAGAGGATTAACATGCTAATTCACACTGCCAACCAATAGCAATGCCAGCTGAGCCTTGTTTACACTCAAGGGGTGGGCGATACTTCCTGCAATCTCCAAAAATCAAGATGGTGACGTTAATGTTGCTATCCTAACGTCACAAACTTTTTACTTTATGAACATTGTGCCTGCTTGAGAATAAAAATATTCGCAAAACTGATGATGATGTCATATCCGAGGTAGCTAGCATTCCCATGATCTCAAGCAATATTTTGTCGTGGAGCGAAATGTGAATTTTGTGCATTCGTCCCGTCGCGTGAGCCATTTGCGACGCGCCATATCTCCCGTATGATTCGCGTCGCCCCGCATGAACTACGGTCTTTCCGCGTGTATTCGTGTCTTTGCATTGACTTTGAATGTAATCTGGTCACGCAAAAAATTTGTTTTGCGTTTGGTAGAAATGCACCATTAGAGCATGCATTGGCAATATTCCTGTGATTTTTGTTCCAGTTTGTACTCGCCACACAGGAGGACAGAGCTTTTGTTAGCAGGCTTGTGGTGTTCCTCTGTGGTGTTTATACAGTTGTCTGACAGTTTCACTGCCAACTACTTGCCTGGCGTGCATACTCGGTGTTGTAAGTGATGCATTACAAAGTAACGTGTTTCTATAATTCCTCCACTTTTGACGGTAACACATAATGTTACTCTGCAACGAATTGCCTTTTCAAATTAAACAATGCAGTTACAATTGCTCAAATTTATATGGGCTCATTACTCGTTCATCTTGGGGCGTGCTAAGCAGAGAACAAAGTCACACTGTGCAATGTCCCCTTTGCAGACGGGCGGTTGGACGGCCGGGAAAATTTTGTCTGGACCGTTTCTCTGTAACCGCTTGGGTTAGGAACTCGATTTTGCACGTGTGCTTTAGTAGGTAGGTGTGCGTCGTCGAGGTTTTGTACCCGAATGACCATTGACCTTGCCTCACTGACCTTTACTATTAAAATTTTGTCCAGGCCATTTCTCTCAAACGCTTGGGTCAGGAACTTGATTTTGCATATGCGGACTGGCCTTGGTCGGTAGGCATGCCTCATCGAGGTCTCATACGCCAGTGACCTTTGACCTTAGCTCGGTGACCTTCAACTTTAAAACATTGTCCGGGCCATTTCTCTCAGACTTCTTGGGTTTGGAACTTCATTTTGCTTATGTGGACTTGCCTTGGTGGGTAGGGGTGCTTTGTCCAGGTTTTGTACCAATGACCTTTCACTCTGGCTCAGACACCTTCACCTTTGATTCAGTGTGTCGGGGCTGTATTGCCTTTGCCCCCGCGAAGCACATTTTTTTTAACTGGCGAGCTGCACCTTTATGATCGAACAGTCATTTTTCCTCACATGAAATTTTCATAACTTGTATCATCACTATAAGATTGCTTGCCAGTAAGCTACAGGACCCTTGGTCCTTTTTTTTTTTATTTTTTATTTTTTGAAGGTCTGTGTTCCTAATGTTGGAAAATGTATGATCACATTGTAGCTGTGGTAGCTTTCTATGTGTTATAACTCCTTTTTCATCCCTCGATCATTTCAATTTTTGCCATTTTTCATATGGAGCCATTATAAAAGTGTGAGACCAAGACTGAATATCATGAAGTTATATATCATCATAAACCTTAGACTATTGTCTATCTAACAGTCACATTTTCATGAGGTTAAGGAAAATAGAATTTGATGTTTGACCTCTACCACTGGAACAGCAAATTCTGAATGCCTCTGCAAATGCCCTTATTACTACCTTCATACTGATCTTATAGATGTATATGGATAGGTCCATCATAAATAGCACAAAAAGAGCTTTAAAGGGAACCTATTATGCTACATTTCCAAATTTATATTTTGATCTTGGACTCCCCAACTCCTGATCGTTCAAAGTCCAAAAAAGGGTCTTTATTGAGCTCAAACTGCCATCCTCAAAAAACCCCATTTGTAGTCCATTGTTGTCTCTGACTGAAACGCCTCGTTTGGGTGGCTCTTCCGCTATGGCCCCCCCTCCCCATGTGCCCACTGTCTTCCGATCGGCCAGCTCTGTGGAGGCCGGAGCTGGGTGGGACTCGGCAGAACGCAGTTTTCCGGGTCCACCTCCCTAGTTTGAAACATGAGACGCGTCTGCCATCCGATCTATCTGAGCTGCCTTCGGCGGGGAAATTCTGCAATCAAACACAGTACATGTGTATGGATTAATTAAACTTGTTCTAATAAACGCAATGGCGAAAGTGGGGGATGCAGTGCGAAAGTCTGGCAGCTCAAGCTCGAATTTGCTATCTACCTACGGCTACTATGGTGAGTACACCAGTGTTTCTACTCTATAGCGAGGATTGAGGGAAAGCTAGAATCCACCCCATACAGACACATTTTTAGAACGGGTCGACATACCCAAGTGTAGACCGGAGACCGTAGAAATCCGGTGGGTCTTGGTTTAGAGGGAAACATGGACAGTGAGAAGCAGCAAAAAGTGGACCAACAACTTAGACTGCTCAGGTGTGTATTATAAGGACCTGCTGGTTCGTGTGCATAACTGTGGTGTGTCATTAGCGTGGAGTAACAGCTTCTGCACTGGTGTATGATGGAGGGGCGAAAGCTCCAGGCTAAACGGCCTTTTCGTAAATTGCCCTTGGTAATGGTTTACTTATTGCATCGGAATGACCAGCGTTTGCTTGCGGAAAATGGGCGTGATAAGCCGCTTTCACACCGGACGCGAAACAAATTTTTCGCGCGACAGATTACATTCATAGTCAATGCATTGTCTTTGCATTGACTTTGAATGTAATCTGTCGCACGAAAAATTCGTTTCGCATCCGGTGTGAAAGCGGCTTCACGTGCCCATAACGCGTGAATTCGCGTCTTTGCACTGACTTTGAATGTAATCTGTCGCGCGAAAAATTTGTTTCGCATCCGGTGTGAAAGCGGCTTAATGCGCCCATAACGTGTGTATTCGCGTCTTTGCATTGACTTTGAATGTAATCTCTTGCGCGAAAAATTTGTTTTGCGTCCGGTGTGAAAGCGGCTTAACGCGCCCATAACACGTGTATTCGCGTCTTTATATGGACTTTGAATGCAATCTGTTGCGCGAAAAATTCGTTTCGCGTCCGATGTGAAAGCAGCTTTATGGATAGTACGCGACGGCTAGAGAGGGCTCCGATTATGTTATGAACATAATACAGGTTTTACAGACCGTAAGTTCCGTTAGCGTGGACTGTTGCTTATGTGGAGCTAGCGAATTGATCACTTCTCTAGGAAATAATTTCCTATTCAATCTGGGATGAAAATATGGCAATGCAGATAAATCGTTTGTTATACCAGACACGTTAGAGCTTGTGCGTTTTGCGATTGCTTTCACAGGCTAGCCCAGATATTGGTGAAGTATCCGGCTGATCCCGGTCATGGATAAGTGAAGCGATCACAAGCAGCCATAAACAAACCCAAACATGTATCCCAAGCTCTGCAAGTCCTACATCTGGTCTATCTGCAGCCTTTTCAGCCCAACTTAGCACACACATGCAGCACCTCTCCGGCTAGCTTCAACTGTAGTGGCTACAATCGGGCAATGTTATGATGAAACTGCCACATTGATGCTTACCAAAGAAACACAAGCATACCGATCAGAATTACTGCATATAAGTTAACCAGGAGCATTTTTAATTAGCATGGCGGCACGCAAACTAACATGCAGTAGCTGGTAACAGAGCATTCATAACACCCACAGAGACAAACCCTTGCAATACAGGTTTTACGGACAGCAAATTCCGTTACCATGGGCAGTTGTACCAAGCATCCAAATTACAAACACGTATAAAAAGTTAGCTTCAAATGAGGTTCATGTTCACACACCTTCTGTTGAATTTCCCCTGATGTTACTCTTGCATATTCAGGACACAAACATTAGCAACAGTAACTTGGCTACGTTAGCCGCTGTGCTACAGCCACATTCAACAGGCCATCACGTTAGGTAGGCTTATTCAGTAAAGCAACTTACAGCTTCTGCGTCTGAGAGTCACGGACAGTCGCCACCGATCCAGGCTTTATCTTCAGATATTTTACAAAGCCTGCGTTTGAGGCCAGTTGTTAGTGCTAACTATCGTTAGCGGTCCTGCTAGCCACCCGTAACACGTTAGCTTCACTTACATTATTTGCTGTTATATCGTTACTTACAGCTTGTGGCTCCGAGCGCTTGATCGGTGCAACTGCTTCAGGTTTGAGAAGCAGCTGAAACGCTTATCCTGTGTCGAATTATCCTTTATTGACTGAGCTGTCTTTGGTGAAATGCTGAGCACAAACAGCTAACGTTCCCTTTGGCCATGGCTGTTTGCTGCCAGCAAACAAAAAAAGCTACCCACTGGAGGCATCGTCTTTTGGAAGAGAAATAGGTGCTTTTCTTCGCGTCGAAAAGTAAACGGACGAGCAGCTTTGGGAGAGATACTGACAAAACTGCACCTCGAATGATCTGCAGTTCTTCTTTTGTATTTCCAAAAGTGTAGACGCTACTAAGGTATAGGATGATCCCCGGTTGTTTGTGCCTGCTAGAATAGTTTCCGGAATGGGCAGGTCCAGCGCCGTAATTGGCTCTGGCTAGGTCTGTATTAATTGGACGGCACAACCTGATGTCAGGTTTTGCCCAGATCTCGTAAAGATCTCGGGACGAGCTGTTCAGAGAGGAAATCACGTTCACGAAATCACGTTCTTGGATTACGGCAAAACCCCTGTGTCTTATGTTTAGAAACTTTTCAGAGGTTGAGAATGGACATCCAACATTTTAACATTACTTATATGTATTAAAAGAAGGATCAGCATAATAGGTCCCCTTTAAAATGCTAAATCACTTGATATGTTACAATAATAACGTTGCTTACCCAAATAAACTTAACTTAGTGCAGTTAATTTCTGTTTGAATGTTCACAACCTTGCATTTGATTGTTATTCAGACAGCTGCAAATAGCTTTGTAAGTAAGAGAAATGCAAGATAATACAAAAACCCAAACTTTTCTTAGAAATTACTAAAAAAAAGAACATAAGACAATTGAATCTGTGATGAACTTTTTTGTAGTAAATTCTATGATATTACAGTAATATTACATTACTTTTTTCCTCTGAATATTTCATGTTCATTAGCAGTAGTTCTATCGTCATCATTATCATTTTAATCGTTGTTGGGGAATATGCCTCTACGATTTGTAAAATGGCGAGAATGGATAATTATCACTCATGTTCTTCCCACTATTTATTTCTTTCATGCTTTCTTTATTTCTTTATTCTCCGATTTCTGTGCTGACTCACTACTCCTACATACTTTAACCTAGAAACTTCATTCAAACTTTAAGAAATTCAGCTTGTTCTGAATCTTCTAGCTTATATTTATCATCTTGGTATCTTTCATACTTTTTGAGTTATTAATTTTTATTTCAATATTTTTGTCCCATAGGAAACAATGAAACAGATTTTTCAAAATGTTGCTATTTTCAGCTATTTTTTTACTTTGTCATACTTTTAGCTAGAAACGTCATTCAAACTGGAAAATGTTAAGCTAAGCCTGGATAATTTCTATACCGTTGAACTTTTTTGTAATTTCTATAATTTTTTAATAATAATTAAAAAACAATTTTTTTTCACGATTAATTCTGGGAACTTAAAGTGTGGTGACATCACGGCTCGTGACGAACAGCTGAAAAACCATCAAGAAGTTTTCTCTTAAACTTGCTCTAACCCCAATAGTTTTCACTCTGCGTAAATATTTTTATATCCAGGTTATAGCAAAAGTCGTGCCGGTCACGAAAATGTAACTATGGAAGCAATTGGACAAAGGGTTTTGGCTGTATGAGCCGAAAAGCGACGGGACCACTCACCGAAACTCCATTAACTCCAATGTTAAATGAGACTAGAAGATTCAGGTTGCGAAGGCTAAACGCACAGTTTTCTAACTTGCTCGTGTTCCCATATTTTTGGCACTACGAACACAATTTTGACATATTTTACTTAGCAGATGCTCCTCTTTCGTAAGGTGCCTCCATTTCGTCAACATTGGACTTACCATCTTTGAGTTAGAAGTCGCAACATGTAAGAAACACCTTTGCTTAAATCTCCATTGGACTAAATGATTCAGCCATTAAATCAAATATCTTAGGTATGTATCATTTGTGGTACGATTCTGCCCTCTGCTGGCCTTTTTCCAGGCCTCAACATTGTCATTGTTCGGAGACACAGATAGATACGACTGTAAAAGAGTAATTCTGCGTCAAACTCAGTGAAAGAATTTCCGGTATCGTAGTTGATACAGTCGCTCAAACCAGCTCCAGGACAGCACATTAAGCGCCGGAAAGAACGGTCTTTTTTGCTGGGTGCGTCCAAGAGAACACGTTACAGTAAAAATGGCAAAACAGAAAAAAATTGCTCAATCCTATTCCAGCATATAGCTACCAGCAACTGTTTGCATTAGCTAAATATATTTATGATCGTATCTAAAATGGGCTAAATATTGGTATCAAAATAGAGCTAGTTAAGTACAAAGAAATGAAAGTGATGTCCCCAGTCACTATAGGTTCATCGCTTGATATGACTTTTTCCTGAGTTTTAACATAGCCGGGTTGAAGGCTGGAATAAGCACGCTGTTACAAACTCGCACCTTTTTTGCCAGTTATTTTAACTGGCACCTTTTTTGCTAGTTATTTTAACTGTGATTTATGATCAGTTCATAACACAGGTTCTGAGAATGTTAATTGTAAACCGCAGTTACGTGCGCAAAGGACTGAGGTTACAGTTAAAATAACAAGGAGACACTGCGTCAGTTTAACTGATAAATGCAATCCATTAACAGCGCAGTTGCACCTAGTAGTTTTGATTTCCATAAATGGATCAATGCAGACATCTACTGTTATTTCCAAAATAATAATAATAATAATAATAATTATTATTATTATTTTTATTAGGTCTACTTTTTACATTATCGCTTGACTCTTGCTATTTTTGCAAAGATTGCTTTTTTAATTTTTCTGGCCTTTTCGGCCCCTCTTTTCTCCTTTCTCTTCTTGCCTTCCGTCTTCGAGTGTAAAAAAATCCGCTTCTTCAACCTGCCCGCTTTCTCTCTGTCTGACGGCTGCTCATTCATCCCCCTACGTTCATTGGATAAACGCAGAGTGATACGCAGTTTCCATTTCCCATGAGGCTTTGCTCCGACCATTCTACATTAATTTTTGCACAAACAAACAAATTTTATAACAGTAAATTTTATATTTGTGAGCATGAAAGTTATGTAACATCTGAATAAAAAGAATTGGATCAAGATAGGAGGCTAAACAAAAATCAGTAGGCTGGATTGATTAGAGTGAGTCTGACACTCGAGCAACCATGAGTGAGATGTAGAGACACCAAGTGTTATAAATATTGGTCATTGTTAGCAAATGTGTAGTTGAAGTACATCTTGGAGATTTTCATGGAAGCATGTTTGGTTCATGATCAGTTCAACTCAGTGGCCCGTCTATGAACATCACATGGCCGCGCAGGGCGCTCTGCGGGCCAGTTTACTTGAGCTTATTGGCCGGCCGGCTGGCCGGCCAACCAGGAAGTCTCCCGGTGGTTGGGACAAAGTGTAAATTGTGAATAAAATCAAAATGCAATGACTTTCAAATCACACCAGCCAGTATTTTATTCACAATAGAACAAAGATAACACAGCAAATGTTGAAACTTGGCTGCAATGGGTCTAAAAAAAGTTGGGACAGGGGCCCGTTTACCTTGGTGTAGTATCCCTTCTTCTTTTTTTTTGTGGAGGTGTCTGGGCATTGATGAGATAAGTGTCCTGAGTTTAGCGTTCGGAATTTGATCACACTTTTGTTTAATACAGGCTTCCAGCTGCTGGAGAGTTTTGGGTCTCCTTTGATGGACTTTTCGTTTAATTATGCGCCAAATGTTCTCAATCGGTGAAAGATCAGGACTGCAGGCAGGCCAGTTCAGCACATGGACTCTTCTACTACGAAGCCATGCTGTTGTAATAGCTGCAGTATGTGGTTTTGCATTGTCCTGCTGAAATACACAAGGCCCTCTCTGGAATAGATGTCATCTGGAGGGGAGCATATGTTGCTCTAAAACCTTTATATACCTTTCAGCATTCATGGTGCTTTTTAGAACATGCAAGTGTCCCACACCATATGCATTAATGCATCCCCATGCCATCAGAGATGCTGGCTTTTGAACTGAATGCTGATAACAGGAGGGGTGGTCTTTCTCCTCTTTAGCCCGGAGGACACGACCCCATGATTTCCAACAAGAATGTCAAATTTGGACTCGTCTGACCACAGGACACTTTGCCACTTTGCTACAGTCCATTCTAAATGAGCCTTGGCCCACAGAAGGTGGTGGCGGTTCTGGATCATGCTGAACAATGGCTTCCTTTTTGCATGATAGAGTTTTAGGTGGCATCTGTGGATGGCACGGCAGACTGTGTTTGCAGTCAGTGGTTTCTTGAAGTATTCGTGGGCCCATTTAGTAATGTAAATGACAGAATCATGCTGGTGAGTGATGCAGTGGCATCTGAGGGCCCGAAGATCACGGGCATCCAGTAAAGGTCTTCGGTCTTGTCCCTTACGCACAGAGATTATTCCAGTTTCTCTGAATCTTTTGATGATGTTATGCACTGTCGATGATGAGACCTTCAAAGGCTTTGCAATTTGACGTTGAGGAACATTGTTTTTAAAGTATTCCACAATTTTTTTTAATGCAAGCCTTCACAGGTTGGAGAGCCTCAGGCCATCTTTACGTCTGAGAGACTCAGCCTCTCTAAAGGTGCATTTCAACTGCAAAAAATCGCGAAATTTCACCCTGCTGTTCACACTGGCACGAAAACTCGCAAAGTTAGCTCTGTTGGAAAAAATCGCGAAGTTTCAGGAAGTAGTGCACATGCCCCGCGTACACCATTCAAGCATTCCCAGCACGCTGAGTAACACAAGTCACATGAGTAACTTCCTGAAGTTTCAGATGTGTGCGTTCACATTAGAAAACTTCTTGATTTTTAATTGAATGATTGAAAACTGGTCATGACCAATCATTAAATAGAAGAGATTGTTTGAGATTCCCCTGTTGCCAGTTCACGAGCCGCCACTGCTTCTATCATACGGGCGGAGTTCGACAAGGTGTTTCGGCTCTTGGGAGGCCAATATTCAAAATGATGCAGCGCTCTCCTCTGATTTGTGGTTGTGCAAGCCATTACCATGACAATATGAATCAGGTCAAAATTAATCTCCTTGATCGGGAATACTGTACGCAATGTCAGAGGCGATGTATGTACAGCGAGTTGGCCCCGCAAAGGAAATTATTTATGATAATGAGCCACCATTCGACCAGAGCCTCTAGTCAATGGTTACGGGAATGACTTCCCGACTTCTGCACTTCGCCGCTAGGAGAAAATATGGCCTTCGCCACTGTGGCGGGGACTAACAATAATATTATCGCCACCCAAAGTTTTTTATCACATTGGCAAACATGGCTAGCAGCTAGCACAATCCCTGAAATGAGATTTTTTTTTTTTTTTTAAATTTAACCCTTATTTAACCGTTGAGATTGAAATCTCTTTTTCAAGGGAGCCCTGGGGGTTGAGGTGAGGAGGGAGAGGGCAATTTGCACAGCCAATTAGATCAGGGGATGGTTAGGTGGCAGGTTGAAAGAGCCAGGTTGGGACTCTAGCCATGACACCGGGGAACCCCCTACTCTTATCGAAGAGCGTCATAGGATCTTTTAATGACCACAGAGAGTCAGGACCTCAGTTTAACGTCTCATCCGAAAGACGGCATCTCCTTCAGTACAGTGTCCCCATCACTGCACTGGGGCATTAGGGATCATTCCACCAGAGGGAAGATTGCAACATACTGGCCCCCCAACACCTCTTCCAGCAGCAACTTGGTTTTTCCAGGTGGTCTCCCATCCAGGTACTAACCAAGCCCACACCTGCTTAGCTTCAGCCACGCGGCTGGTGCAGATCGAATAGAGGTATGGCTGCTGGCATATTTGCAGTCCTGAACCGAGTTGTGAGCGCTCTGGAGGTAGGCCGACTGGAATTACACAGGGTGGGCGCCGTCCTTGCATCTGAAGGGAGTGTGGGCGACCCTGGGGGTGATGCTCGAAGAGCTCGTGGCTTTTCTGGGGGAAAGTTGTGGCAAGAGAGTGTTACCACCCTGGTTGGAGTCGTGGCAACAGAGAGAAAACTGGGTTAGGTCCCTAGTTGTATCTCCCTGACGACGATAGTCGGGAGATACTATGGTTTAGTTCCGGGGCCGCCGCAGCAGAGATTTTCTGTTCCGGGCTGTGGAAGCTACAGTTATTACAGGAATTTCTCCAAATTTCGCACAGGCGAAGATATTGATTGGACAATGCTCAAGACTGATTTTGGCGCATTTTGGACGTCTAGTATGGCTGCCAGCGGCCATTTTGTCCGAAATTTGGGGATCGTGAGATACACGACTCGGTCCCTGTGGCGACTAAGTTATCTAGTTTTAAAAGTTTTATTGCCCGTTTTATTGCTTTTGGGCTCATTGCATTGGGAAACGTTAAATGCACGTCAGGCAGGGGGTAGTGCTGTAGACGTCATTTCCGTTTCAATGGACTGCTTGAGAAATGTAGTTCTGTGTTCCCTACATCGTCAAGATTACTATTTCCTCATCCACTTGAGGCTAGTTTTCACAGTTCTTCAGTCTGCTCATATCGGTATTCTTGAGGCCATTTGCCAAGCAGACACGTGTAGGTGCCTCACGCTTCCTGCTGCATGCACATGCAGGCAAATCCAAAACTGGATCCAGTGCTGGCTGGCTTTCCGTCCACTCAATATCTATTAGGGTTTGTAAGATATTGCACAGGAAATTATGTCTCTCCCCCAGGAGGGAGGGGAGACATAATGTTTTTATGCAGTTTCCCATCCGCGTTTGCCTTCCCACTGTTTCCAGGCTGTAACTCGGAAACCGTTGAAGACATTTACATCAAACCTTGCGCACTCTTTCAACATTGTATGTAGATGTGCCTTTTACTATTTTTGCAAAAATTACTGCTTTAATTTTTCTGGTTTCCCTAATAACTGTTTGCACTTAGTCTCAAAATGAGGGTATGATTCATTTCTGGGCTGTATCTCAGAAACTAATGAATATATTTACCTCAGATATTGCACACACTATCAATATGGTATATAGATGTGCCTATTGCTATTCTCCTTCAAATTACCTTTTTAGTTTCTCTTGTTTCCATGGTAACAGTTTGAACTTAGTCTCAAAATGAGGTTGGGGTTTGTTTCCGGGCTTTATCTCAGAAACCTTGTAAGATATTTACATCAAACGTTGCACACTCTTTAAACATTGTATGTAGATATGCTTTTTGCTATTTTTGCAAAGATTGCTTTTTTGATTTTTCTTCTTTCCGTGGTAACAGTTTGGACTTGGGGGTATGATTCGTTTCCGGGCTGTATCTCAGAAACTAATCAATATATTTACCTCAGACATTGCACACGCTTTCACCATGGCATGTAGATGTGCCTTTTGCTATTTTCCTTCAAATTATTTAAAAATTATGTCTCCCCCCTCCCCCTCAAAGGTAGGGGGAACATATTGTTTTTGTTCGGTTTCCCGTGTGTGTTCCCACAATTTCCGGACCATAACTCAGAGACCGTTTGAAATATTTCCATGAAAATTTGCACACATTTGCATGTGCCTTTTGCTATTTTGAGGTTATTAACTTTTCTAGTTTCTTCCTAAATGTCTGTGAACATCAATTAGGGGCGGCTGCGTTGGGATGGGAGTAGACATTTGTTTTTTGACCTTAAAAATAATCTCTGGTTTATACTGTATTCAACAGAATCGAATGCTGAGGTTAGGGCTTGTTTAAAATGCAAACAGTTCAAGCACTTCGGTAGACCCCCTGCTAACGTTCGTTTCCCCATTCTGTTCAATCTAGGGTAGCATATTACTTGCTTTTTCCTGATAGCGGAATGTCTGTTCTATTATAGTAATATATATTTCAGATATTACTGAGTGAGTGAGTTATACATGTTCTTTATAAGGTATTGAAAGTGTTTATATATAGTTGCAAGCTCGGAAGTGGGAATTCCTTACTTTTCATTGTAGGGTGAATGTTCTGACAGTTTAATAAGCAGTCTCTTTAGTATGTGTGCTGGCTTGTGATACTCTGAAGGACAATTCCACCATTACAGACGTTGCATTCAGAGGAACTTTTAGCCATTCCAGCTACTCTCACAGCTAAAGTTTTATCCCAGGGACCTAACCTTATGTGTTTTACTAGCTTTGGTCTGAGGTTGTTTGATGGGGAAAGAAAAGGTATTCAGTGATGTCTGTGTCTTTCACATGAACCACAGTTATGAACGTGATTGATGTTACATGAAAAAGACATGGAAAAAAAAACAGCCACATTCATTTAAAAATTCTCTGAATCTCAGCAGTAGTACAAATGAATGTTTGCCCCAGAATTATACAAGGACTTGGCCACCTTTTCACAAATTATAATATAGCTCAAAAATTAGTCTCTTGGCGGGCAGTTATAAAATTGGGCAAAATCCTATGTGACGGATGTTACTTGATGTACGTTACATTTTGTCCACTTAAGTAAAATTACACTTTGTGCTGAAAAAAGTCAATATTGTCCATTGGAATGATGAAATAAGTACATCTATGCATGACTGTAATTTATAAGATCATTGTGACTTTGTTTTGGTAGTGTGTATCAATTATACAGTATCTTGCAGTTAACATTATTATGAAATGGTTTTATTCAGGTTTCACTCTAATCAATCAAACTCAACAGCTGTCCACTTAAGACGCGGAGCAATAAATGTACTATACTTATGAAGGTGTTTATATCCTTTCTCTTTTTAAACAATCCTGTTTCTTTAACTGTAAATTGTTGACTGTGCAGACTCAATTCACTTATTTAATACATTGCTTACTGACAAGAGAACTGGAGAAACAATTCTGAGTGATGATCGCTGACTCAACTCTGGCCTGTAAGTTTTGAGATCACAAAATTAGTGTTAAAACTTAGCGAATGACAAATCACACAGGTCAAATTATGTATTCGGTCTCTGACTTGCTGAGGTCTGGGGTTGAAAATAAACTAATAGGACAGATCGTTGATCGAAAGCAAAGACAAAAGTTGATGCAGTGATTGACATTTTGTCTTTTTTATCATAAGAGTAGAAATTACGCAAGTAGACATGCTTATTGCAAAATACAAAGACGATCTCCAATTTATGAGCCTGAGATATGAAATTCATGCAATGCGAGTAGTAATTTTCATTTATTCTGAGCCTTCAGCGAGGAATAAATGAAAATGTCTACTCAAGTTTAAT
The DNA here is from genome assembly GCA_029692085.1 of Gymnothorax javanicus. Lineage (NCBI taxonomy): Eukaryota > Metazoa > Chordata > Actinopteri > Anguilliformes > Muraenidae > Gymnothorax > Gymnothorax javanicus. The sequence continues at coordinate 91,977,179 of CM056198.1, forward strand.
AAATTTGATATCTCGTGCTCACGAATTTAAGATTCTGTTTATCCCATGAATGTCAGCATCACATTATTTGGAAAATGGAAAAATAGTTGGCTTCTACAACGTAGTTGGCAGTATATTTAAGCCAATGGGATGAATAATTTGCTATCTACTTGTAGCATGCAAATGCTTTTTGCCATTAAATTAATAAATTCAAGTGTTTAACATAACAGTTACACGTGTGACTCATCGCCGGCCAAAAGTGTAAAAATGCTAGCTCACGAATTATTCATCCCATTGAATTGAATAGACCGTCAACTAAAGGCAAACGCCAGCGATGGCGAAGGTTTTCAGTAAAATTGGCTTTGTTAACATAGTAGTTGAGGTTTGCCAATGAACAGAATCTGAACAATCGTGACACGAGAAAGCTGTATTACACGAGTGTGACACCAAACCTGTATCTAATGGGTTGAACTACACCAATTTTTAATCATTTATGGGATAAACATCATTAAGCCGCTCAGTTGCATCTTGGGCCCTGTAAATAGTTTTTTAATGCACATAAGTAAAGAAAATGGCATCATAAACGCATGATGCACCGCCTTCCCAGTCTCTGCACGTGTCTCATTTTCATAGAAAACCCATATTTAGGGCTCCTTAGCGATCTATAAAATTCTTGTCTTTGTGTACTCCTGTTGTTAAAAGCACAAATAACTGGATACAGACCTTTAGCCAAGATGATCTTACTTGATGAAAATTAAAATTCAGCACTTCAAAAAGCCCACCTTCATGGCCTTGGAAATGATAGAAGTACAGATGCGTTGTGAGAAAATTTTGCTCTGCTGAAGCTGCCACCTTTGAGTAATGAGTAGAACTATCATTTGTTCTAGAAAGCTGAAAGAGTATAATAAAGCTAACTACCCAGTTGATGCTGAAAATCTTGCTACAGTCTTTGACAATCTTTGACAATCAATTGACAATAAGTAAAACTTCATCCTTTAAAAATGAGCACAATTACACATTCGAGCTCCAATTTGAACACATCCATGGCCAAAATTCCCTCTTTCTCTTTTATTATCTAGATAAGTGGAGAATTCCTCCACTCTCTGGGGGCGTGACGGATGTTACAGGACCCCATTTCCTCTGAGAGACGTTACATGCGACGGACGTTACCGTTTTTGATCCCCTGCCAAGTCATACTTGGCAAACTTTCAGGCAGACTTTGACTAAATTATTGACCTTGCCTTGGCTACAGCAAAGAGAATTGAAAAGGTTAGGTCAATATTCTTTTTTTTTTTAAAGTTTATTTTTTTGGGAATTTTTCCTTTATTTGACAATTGTACAGTGTAGAGAGACAGGAAGGTTGGGGAGAAGAATGGGGGAAGACATGCAGCAAATGACCTGAGCTGGAATCGAACCCAGGTCGCTGCGGTAAGGACACAGCCTTTATGGTATGCGCGCTTAGACCGATGAGCCACCGGGGCGCCCTAGGTCAATATTCTACCTCATTTTTTTCCAACAAAAATAATTCAGTATTTTCATGAGGACTTTCGCTGACGGGGAAGATTAAGTCACCCCTGCCTTCTGGCCAGCAAACTTCCACAGGAGGGTTTAAGCTCCTCTCTACTTTAAATTGATACCCTAGGTATAAAAAATTGACTGATATGAATTGAAATACCCATTTAGTTGCTGGTAATTTCAGCGATCCTAATTACCTGTGTGAGGCCCGATTTACGAGTAAAATTCACACCATCTGTTTGGATGCAAAACTTTTGCAGAAAAAGAGCCGGCCCAGCCATAAATACATTTTTTTTTTTTTTTTTTTTTTTAATTTAGGGGTTTTGTGGATAGATTGAGGCCCTTTGCTGGATCTAAAACAGATTTATTTTTTGCTTATCATGCACCTCTTTTCATGGAGTTGCCCCTGAAGAAAAATTGACTAAATTCTAGACTTTATCATGGAGAAAAAGCATGTTTTGGGTTTGGAGAGTTCACTGGTGACCATTGATGTCCAACTGCACCTATATTGATAAACTCACGCTAAATTCAACCAGAAAATCATTAATTCATATTGAATTTCATGCATTGAAAGTTGATTTGTGTTAAATATGATTTTTTTATGATTTGACAATGTGTCATTTTGAGGGCTCAGAGTTTAGGGAGCCACCTGGAGAACTGTCTTATTTAGCTCCTAAAGCGTGGATAATTTAGAATTTCATGCTTAGACGAAAAATACTTGTGGTCTAGGAGTTTATGATCCCAGAAATGTATAGTTTTAACCTCCAGCTATTTTTCATTTCTACGTATTTTTATTTGTTTTTTTTCCTATTTCAATTCAATTCATGAAATACAATTTCATGAAAATTTTTTTCTGTTTGCAGCCCTTATTCTCAGCCAAAATCATGAAAATAAACTGAAATGTAATGGAATTCTAAATACTCCAAGTGTCTTAACTCAGTTGAGCCATTTTTTCCTCTCTGTGAAGCTGCAATCTCGAAATATAAATTCTTAAATAAGGTAACGCATAAATAGCCAGATTAGGCTTCTGCGCAAAGGGGTTAAAGTCTTTGGGATGTGCTGGAAAAGGCTTAACAGAATGGTTTGACTCGCCCATCCTCAGTACAATATCTAGGCCAAAAATGAATGCAGATCTGGTGGGAAATAAATGTGACATTGTATAAGATTGTTGAAACAATACCACAATGAATGTGCACTTTGATAAAAGCTAAAGGTGGCCCAACAAAATGTTATAGTGTGTGACTTTTTTTTTTTTTTTTTTGCATGGGCAGTGTATGCAGTCTGTACATATGTGAACAGTGGTACAATTTTTGCTTTTTGGCTGTGTACTCCACCACGTGGGATTTTAAAATAATTGATTTGTGGTTGAAATGGGGAATGCTGAATGTCATGGGATTAGACCTGACCTAAGAGTGTAAGCCGTCGGTTTGTGCAGTCAGCTTGTTCAATGTGGACGAATTGGAACTCGAGAGGCTTTGACAGAGTCCAAATTGTTATGGCCAGATGAGTGGGTTTGCGCATCTCCGAAGCGGCAAGGCTTCTGGGATGCTCCCGGTCAGCAGTGGTGAGTTACTGACTGTGGTCCAAGGAAGGACAAACCATGAACTGCTGACAGGGAGTTGGGTGCCCAAGACTCAACGATACACTAGGGCAACGAAGGCTATCCCTTTTTGTCCAAATCGACCGAAGAGCTACAGTTGAATAAGTTGCGTAGAATTTTAATGTTACTTATGTGAAGACTGTGCCATGACTCATAGTGCACCACAGCCTGCCATGTATTGGGCTTTGTAGCTGCTGACCAGTTGGATTGCCCATTCTTACCCTGGTTCATCACCGGGAATGCCTACGGTGGTCACATGAGCATCTGAACTGGACCTTGCAGGGCTTGAAATTTTACTTGGTAGGGCTGCGCTCCCAAGTTCAAAAATTTTGGAGCGTGAGCCAAAATTTAGGAGCGCACTCACCGAAATCGAAGAAGCACCAACATATATTTTTTTTTAATGTTTAAAAACTGCAGTATAACACTCCACATTAACAATACAACTGTCTCCAAAAAATGGAAGTTATTAAACAATATGACAGTCTTGAGTTCATTGATTAACAAAAGTTTCCACTACATTGGCTTTATGCCATATCCTGAGGCCAGGATTTAAAATCGGGTCTCCTGGCTCTCTGCCCTTCCATCCATCTCTTCACTGCCCATGAGGCATGAAATATGTCCAGAGGGGGACCCTGTACTCTGATCCGAATCAGCTGTGAAAGGCTTAAATGCAGATCTGACGTAAAGTCGTTGTTTATACCTTAATATTGCAATATGAATCAGTCTACAGAGGTAACTTTGTTATTTGTTAGCTTATTATAACATAAGCAGATGTTTGAGTTGGATATGTTTGTTTTAAGATATATGCCGCACGCCATTATCGTCTTATTTCTGCATTTTCAGGAAAACCCAGCGTGTACATGCAAGTACATAAACGCTTACAGGTCGAAAGAAAAAAATGTGTTTTTATGATTTTTGCAGATAGGCTACTTAAGATATGATCAAAGAAACAGAGATTCTAGGTTTTAGGTTTAAGATTCTAGGTCTGCGCAAGTGCAGAACCGCTAGGTAGCATATTTTGATAGATGGCTAAAATTGACCGAACACCAGACCTACTCGTTGATGCACTTTTGTCACAGCATTTTGTGTGTTTCACGCTTTCTCCATGTATGGAGGACTCTCACGTTTAAAGTGTTTGGACCCAGTACCTAACGCGCTGTTACTTGCGAGATCCGGGCCATATTAATATTACAATGAACACAGTGCATTTCACCTTGTTTAAACCTCACCCATTCAAAATTTCGAAGCTACTCATTGCGAAAATAATGAACTCTTTTCGCCGCCGGTTCGTCCGAATCACCGTTGCAGTCATTGTCATGATTCTCGGTTCCAGTAACTTTTGTTACCGACTCGTTTTTTTTGAACGTTTACAGTACCAACAAAAAAAAAAAATCTTCTATTCTTTGTTTCATTTTCCGTGTAAATCTTGGGTATAGTTACTATAGTAACTCTCAGTACCGCAAAATGGAGTGATTGATGGCTAATATTAACCATTCTAGAATCATTACTGAGGTTTAGGACGTGAAGCTCCACTTTGATTGGTCAGAGCGGTCACTGTCAGCGCAAGGGAACACACTACATGCGCTCCATTCTTATACCAGTACGCCCGGCTGCGGTATGTCCAGTAGATGCATGCACTGCTCCGACACATACGCCAATCTCTATTCAAGCTGCAGCGGCGGTTTGCATGCCTACTAACTACCAATTGTACAGGAAAAGAGGCGTTTAACTGGGGGGAAAAGCGGTCGCACAGGTGCGACTATTTTAATTCAAAGGTCGCACATTGTTAATTTTGGTCGCAATTTCGAGCCCTGCCTTGGAGCAATTGAAGAAGATCGCCTGATCAAGTCAGTCCCATTTTCTTGTACCCAGCCAATGCATATGATTTACATGTGCACCTTTTACCTATGGAAGAGATGGCACCATGACACACTGTGGGAAGATGATGAGCTGGTGGAGAAAGTGTGATGCTGTGGTACGTTTTCTACTGGGAAGCCCTAGGCTCAGGTATTCAAGAGGACGTCAGTTTGACAGATCTGTTTTGGCAGCACAAGGGAGAACTACGCAATATTACGCATTTAAAGTTGTGGCTGATCAGTGTATTGTGCTTCTTTGGATATTACTGCAAATTTGGAATTGGGGAAAGCACATATGCTTGAAGTTCAACATTAGACTGTAAACAAGGGTGCTGTAAGATTTGCTCCAAATTGCTTTGCTGAAATTTCTTGCTAATCAGGCATATTCAATTGCTTCCTTGCACAAGTGAAAAAAGCCTTTGGCGTGTAGTATTGATTGTAAGTTTTTGTTTCTTTTTGGAGTTTTATGGGCCTTTGTCAACATGAAAACCAGAGTGACTCTGAAATTGAATATGGTCATAATCTGACTGAAAATAAGGGAAAAATTTATGTACAACAAGCCTGATACACACTAAAATCAACTCTTTCGAATTAAGAGCACTGGTAAGCTGCAGTGGTTACCAAGGGTTTTGTAGGCCACTACAAGAGGCCCACGTGGAAGACTTCTTTGAACTACAAATAGTTCTTGGCTTATTGACGAAAAGTCCCCCAAACACTTGTACTACTGATCAGAAATGCGTAGGCAAGTCGCTGACTATGGCCTTGTGGAGGCTGAAATGGGAATACAGAGGATATGCTGCAAGATTCATATCTCTAATAAGCCGTAAAAACTGGTTGGACAGATTTCAGGGTCTGTTGGCTGCTGAAGTATCCAAAAGACCATGCAGATCTCATGGGGGGGTGGTGGGGGAGAACCCAGAAGGACTTTTGTGGGCAAACTGTTTTCCTGAACTCATTTTAGCCATTTCTCACCAAGATGTTATCTGGTCATCCTGTTTTTTCGTGGTCTTATGATGGCATTGTGTGTGCTCATCACAGATTGAAGGACAGGGCCACGGGGCGGTGTTTGACTGCAAATGTTCCCCGGACGGGCAGCACTTTGCTTGCACGGATTCCCATGGGCACCTCCTCATCTTTGGCTTTGGATCCAGCAGCAAGTATGATAAGGTGGGAGCCTGTGTTTTTAATTTGCCAATGTACTTCTGCCATACTTAGGCCCAACTAGTATGATGACTGTTCTGAATCGATTTTATTAGTCGCTGCCAGAGCTGTTGATGGTCACTCCAGGGACCACCCTAACCCTAACATTAGCCAATCCTGAGCCAAATGGAAAAATAGCCAAACACATCTCATCTGCCAGACCTGGCCACCTCACAGGTTTTTCAGCAGCCATGGGTTTTATGATTATTGCAACTGCTTCTGTCCTTCAGACACCTGCAATCAACCTCGAGATAATTCTTCATGCTTTGAGAAGGGAAATCTTCCAACAATTTTTTGTCAACTTTACTCTATCATATACTTGCAGGGCTTTGTCGAATTAAAAATGCTCTGGTATCTGCTGGGTTGTTTTACAGCTATTGTGGATGTGTTAAAGGTTTTTCTAATGTACAAGCCCCAATTCCAAAATAGTTGGGACAAATTGTAAATTGTGAATAAAATCAAAACGCAATGACTTTCAAATTGCACCAGCCAGTATTTTATTCACAATAGGACAGAGATAACATTGCAAATGTTGAACCTGAGAAATTTTACAATTTTATCCACAAAATGAGCTCATTTCAAATTTGATGGCTGCTACAGATCTCAGATCTCTTCTTTTTAAAGGGAAACTATTGCCATCATGCTAAAAAATGAAATAATGTCAATCGATAGTTTATAATGTATAAAAGGTACGTACAAAATTTCAGTGCTATCCGATAATGTTTTGTATGGTTTTAAGCCGATTACTTAGTAAATTTTTGATACTCTCATGGGCGCAGCCATTTCATCCAGTCACATGACCGATCTCAACGGAAGTGGCGTCAGTTGTGCGTATTGACAGTAGTAATCTCCGCTGTGCACTCACTGATCCATATAGAATACCGTAAAGTTCTGTGTATACGGCGCACTTTTTTTACGTCGGGAAATATGAAAAGTCGGGGTGCGCCTTATAAATGGGTGCGCCATATACACGGAACTTTACGGTAACTATATAGTTATTCTATATAGATCAGTGTTTGTACCTTGTGTTTGTTTGGTTTCCTTTGTCCATCATTTCATCGTGAAATGCTGTATTGTATCGCTAAACACTGCACTGTTTCGGATAGAAACAATCCGCGAAATGCTAGATTTCACAAGTTGCCAGCTGGCAAGAAAAGGAAGCGTCTACGGATGCAGTGGCTTGCGAAATTTGCACGTCCTGAACCAAAAGATCAACAGGTCCGTGTGTGTAGTGAACACTTCACGTATCTGGAGGACTACTCGAATAATCTGATAAAGCATTCCATGGGTTTTGCAAGTAAACTGATACTGAATGACGTTGCAGCAACAAGCCTACTTTACTAGGACCTACTGCATATGAATTTCAAGGCTTGTACCTTGCTCCATGATTGTGGATGTGTTAACAGGCTAGTGATGGGCAAAAATGAACGAACCATTCTTTTTTAACGACTCTTTTTAGTGTCCGATATGTACCGGATCAGCCTGTCAAACGTCCGAGTGCTGAATGGAATCCCCAAATTCTCCCACCAGTTAGGAAAACGAACGATCGAGCGGGGATCAGACGAGGGCTGCATCGCAATTCGCTTAAATTAAGGGTGAATCCTATTTCACCCCTTGGCCCTACCACTTAGCCCTACCCCTTTGTTTTGCGCGTTCATGTGTGTTGTCATGGGTAAGACAAGTCTCCACAGTATCACGCGAATCATCGGCAAGATGGTTACCAACGCCACAGAGGCACCGAAAGAAACGCATACATGTAAATAATTCCTTGGTAATAAAATATGAAAACCACTGAATCACCTTAGTTCGGTTGCGTTTTAATATTTGATGGAATGTTTGTTCGTAACAAAAGTCGCTAGTGGTGCACATGTGTCTGCTCATGTCTCTAGCTAAATAGCTAAAGTTGGCTTTATTATGAGGCTGATTTTTGCTTGACAGTGCTGCATTTTAAGACGCCCAAAATGTAACTTTTGTTCAGCAGTGAAGTTGCTGCACGTTACCGCTGCCCCAGTGTCAGTGCGCACTGGCAGGGTAAGAGCACAGATCTCTGGAACATAGCAACATTTGTCAGTCGCGAAGCCTTGATCATTTTTATTTAATGATTAACGGTCGATTAATAGCATAAAACGTGTGAGTTGCGAACGAAGCGTTCATGCTATTTCCATCTGTCAGGGAAATAATGTCATCATTGCCATAGTTGGGAGGCAGAGCAGAAAAATCGCGCCCGAATAAAATCTTGGCTGTTTTCAGCATGATTCACGTATCCTTTCATGCCCTACAAAATTAACATGCCTGTTTTTAGAATAATCTGGGTTTGCAGCTTTTATAAAGCTCTAGAATTTGTTTCTCTGAACAAGTTTCTTTGACATTCCTGTGTTCTGTCATTGCAGGGACTCCAGAGAATTCCCGACAGCTCATTAGGTTCCGAGCATACAATGCATGTGTAGCTACGGTCTTCTGTTTCATTATCCCCGCTCACATATTATCACTCAATCAACAGACAAATGGAAAAAAAAAAATTATTGTTTATTTGCGATTATTGAGTGAATCCAGTCGACTCGACACTCAAGACAGCAACATCAAATGAACGAGAAGGATAAGCGAATGAATGTGCTATACGCACAAGTGACGTCAGGGCCATGATTTATGATCATGTGACTCGCAGAAAATGGTTAAAATGGCGGCCTCCGTGGAGAGCTTTGACAGTTCAGCGAAAAAGTGTCATATCAAAATGCCTGGGGGTATGTTACTGATTTTTTTCATGGTAGGCTTAGAAAACCATACTTCATTGAAATATAGTGTTTTATTTGGTATGTTCATTGACTGGAGTGTCCCTTTAACACAGAGTAGAGGCGTCTGGGCATTGAGGACACAAGTTTCTTGAGTTCAGCCATTGGAATTTGATCCCACTCTTGTTTAATACAGGCTTCCAGCTGCTGGAGAGTTTTGCGTCTCCTTTGACGGACTTTTCGTTTAATTATGTGCCAAATGTTCTCAATCGGTGAAAGATCAGGACTACAGGCAGCCCAGTTCAGCACAAGGACTCTACTACTACGGCGCCATGCTGTTGTAATAACTGCAGTATGTGGTTTTGCATTGTCCCGCTGAAATACACAAGGCCACTTCCCTGGAATAGATGTTGTCTGGAGGGGAGCATATGTTGCTCTAAAACCTTTATATGGGTCAGGTTTTCAATTAGCATACATTTGGCCTTTTTCCAGCCTCTCCACCTTCTCAGTGCTACAGAATAAAAATATTCCACCAATCTGACCAATCTTAGTCTCATTCAATGCAGGACAGTTGGGGCTTTCAGAAAAGTGTAAGTTTGTGTGAATCCCATGGGTATTCCCTGAGATATGGGCCTTCAAAGTTGAAAAACCTGTTTTTGGGACATGTTTTAAATATTTGGCTGTGTATAATTACCACCGTGGCACTTTTAGTACACCCCAAACTTATTTCTCATGTGCCCTGGGGTGTTGGCTCCAAGATTCATTAGGTAGAACCGTTGGTTGAGTCTTCCTTCTGGTGTGCCATGGCTTGAATCAGAAATCAGTACGCGTTGTAATGTCAGACACTTTCATTTTAACCCACCATGTACTGTACAACCAATGCAGGCAGATTAGAACTATTACCCTCACTTTGAACAGTGCCTAGGGCTAGTATGTTGGGGTAAAGATTTTGGGTCTACCGTCATTCACCTACATGCTATACATCAAAACACAATTTTAAACTGGATAAAAGTTTCTGACGTTACATCAACGTTTGGCCTCCTCCTGTGTACTCTTCACAGTTTTTCTGTGTTTTTTGCACCCTGGCTCGTATTTATGATTATTTTCAACAATCCTGACCAGTTGTTGTATCGATACTTGCTTCCGTTAGGTGCCTGTGCATGTACTTCGCTCGATGTAACGTCAGACACTTTTATTCGCTCTATCGAGGCGTAAAACTTTGAGACGCCGTAGATTAACCGGCGGTAGTGGTCTCGATCCCTTGCACATGCGTAGTCGTCAGAGGCACCTTGTTTATGTTTTAGACGAGTTATATACCCCCTGTAGTCGATCACAGAGGCATAGGTTATAAAAGTGTCTGATGTTACATCGAATCTATTTTATTTAGATTTCTGCTCATATAACTGTACATATCCAATATATGTCACTGCTGTTGTGTTTTTTCGGGTAAAGATCCACATTATAAAACATCCTGAGCTATATAGGCATCATATCCTGTCCCCTGGGGCAGTATTTTGGTTAAAATTATAAAAATGTCTGACGTTACATAATCAGTTTTTCTATTAGAAATTCCACTTAGCCTTGGAGTAGCCTCTCCATATTTTAACATAAGATGCCCCTACAGTACTATTATCAAATGCAACAGCCCAATACCACATACTTTTTTTTTTCCAAAGAAATTTTAGGTGGTATAATTTGACTTTAAAAGAGACGTGCAACCTGTTTTGTACATGTGTACTGAGTTTGGAGACGTTCTGGACATGTTTGGTGATGAAATGAGTGGTATTCCTATCCACAGGGATAATAATGAGTGTATGATGCAGATCTAGTGAGGTGCACCAAAGTTAATATAGTGTTTGAAAAAAAAAAAGTAAAATATCGACAATCCCCAAATTTTCATTTTGCCATATTTTCAAAACTTTCTAACTTAGGAACTTGCTTTTTGGTATGCAATCTCTTATCAATTCCCTGTTTGGAAACAAAATTTGGAGCTGATACGAGCATTTTAACTTAAGATAGGCATGGGCAACGCTCTGCATAAACTCTAATGGAATGCGTAACAGCTGAACTGGGGCGGTAAACAAGCCTCAGAAAACTTATAAAAAATGATGTAAATACCATGTTCATACAAAAAGAACACCATGGTTTGATTAAAAGCAACCTTTTCAATAGGATACCCGCATTTCATACATGAACTCTGCGATTACGCCAATAACGCGATTTGAACAGAGCTATTATTCGCCCGTTGGATGAATGCGTGACCTCAATTTGCGCCGTGTTTACAAACTTTCGAGTGCACGGCGTGGCAAAAATATCCATTTTGGAGGTAGATTTCAAATAGCCCGCGATGACGTGATATCCCAGCTACGGCCCTGATTGAATTACAGCCATCTAATTTGAGAAATTACGAGTCTGTTCGTCCAGTCTAGACCTCCAGGGGATGTGAAATTAGTTCGACAGAAGTTGTTGAAGTTCGTCGCAAGTTCACCGTGACTTCTTCTCAACAATAGCAAGAAAGGTGAGTGTATTTTTACTGTAAACCTACATAGTTAGTTGACAGAATATCCTGTGACCCAATTTGTGAAGTGTCAGTAAAATATGCCAAGGAATAAACCAGCGCCAGGCATTCAAAACCTACCAGTGTTCTGACAAATTTTGCTACCTATACCACCTCACGAACACTGGTCACAAGATTCATTCACTTATACCCTTCAATTCGAGACTGCGAGGATGGAAATCTGAATAATCAATTAGGAAAAATTCTCGGCTCTCGGTAATTCTGTATATCGTTTAAACATTTTGTTAATTGGATTATGAAAGAAGACTGAAAATAAGCGCCCGCTTTTTTGTTTGGGTGTAAAATGGCGTATTTAAAGGAGAATAACATTGTATATTGATTAAGCATTGAACTCTGCATAAGTCGAACTGTTTTAATATTTGTTGATGACATTGCTTCGCTTCCTGGAAGCAAAACGCACACAAATCTGCTGTCCTGTGAGCATTTCAGGTTCGATGTACTTTGTAATAACGCCGCGGAAACCTAAACTGGCCCGTCATTCTGCCAAATAGTCTTACTAAACTAGTTAATCGTCTGATTGCTAATCAAGCAAAGGGGAGGTTTCTGCCTCGCCAAACTAACCTCCGACTGCACGTCACTGTGTTTTACTATGAATTATTCACAGTAGCTCATTGAAACTATCATGGGAGGAGGGTATATGGACATTATAAAAACAGTGTTAAGTTTTTTTTTTTTTTATATTACCACGGGTTATTGAAGGGGGAACGTTTCGTAGCAGTGGGAGGGCAAACAACTGCCGACATCAGCGACTTCACTGCATTTTATACAGTAATGGGCGAGTAGCATTAATGTTTGCCCTCCCACCGATAATTTTGACATTTTTGCAGGCCATTGATCCAAAAAAAACTTCACAGGCAACCCATTCGTACCATTTTTTAATATCAATGCAAAACCTAATGTTTGTTGAACATAATTGGGTGAAATTCAAAGCATTTTCCGTTAAAAAGGGACTAGGGGGCGGTGCTGTACTTCAGAAAAGGGGTTGATGACTTTAGCATCAATTATTTCTGTTAGGGTACCCTAATGGATAATTTGGCCAGGTTTATTTCTGAGTAGACTGCATTTTCGAAAATGCCCTCAGGCTTCACCCCCCAGTTGTCACAATGGGTTTGTTGATAAATGCCGAAATCAGCCATTTTTGGGACCCTGTGGCTCTGAAACCCTTTCCTGTAAAGGCGTTGGACTTGTGGCAAACTCTTTGTCTGTGTCTTCTGTACTTACCTGCAAAAAATCATTAGAAAATAATAAAAACTTTTTTCTCAGCAACTCAAGAAATGTTGTCATTTTATTCATTTGTATTGCCCATGCCTACTTAAGATTTGTAACATTATAGTAAAAAAAAGTGTCTGACCTTACAGGAAAATGGCTGGTTATTGTTGCAGGGCTACCAAAACTGACATGTTAGGAGCACAGGGTGTGAATCAGGTTTTTCCATGGAGCCAATATGTTGGTCTTCCACTGTAATAAAGTTTTTTTTAAATCAATATTGACTTTCATGATTTGTCTGTGCCTAGGGGTAATTGTGCAGTAATTGGAAATATCACCCGTATACCTTTCAGCATTCAAGGTGCTTTTTAAAACATGCAAGTGTCCCACACAATATGCACTAATGCATCCCCATACCATCAGAGATGCTGGCTTTTGAACTGAACACTGATAACAGGAGGGGCGGTCTTTCTCCTCTTTTGCCCGGAGGACACGACCCCATGATTTCTAACAAGAATGTCAAATTTGGACTCGTCTGACCACAGGACACTTTGCCACTTTGCTACAGTCCATTTTAAATGAGCCTTGGCCCACAGAACATGGCAGCGCTTCTGGATCATGCTCAGCAATGGCTTCCTTTTTGCATGATAGAGTTTTAGGTGGCATCTGTGGATGGCACGGTGGACTGTGTTTACGGACAGTGGTTTCTTGAAGTATTCGTGGGCCCATTTAGTAATGTCAATGACAGAATCTTGCCGGTGAGTGATGCAGTGGCGTCTGAGGGCCTGAAGATCACAGGCATCCAGTAAAGGTCTTCGGTCTTGTCCCTTAACGCACAGAGATTTTTCCAGTTTCTCTGAATCTTTTGATGATGTTATGCGCTATCGATGATGAGACCCTCAAAGCCTTTGCAATATGACGTTGAGGAACATGGTTTTTAAAGTATTCCACAATTTTTTTACGCAAGCCTTCACAGGTTGGAGAGCCTCAGGCCATCTTTACTTCTGAGAGACTCAGCCTCTCTAAGACATCCCTTTTATAGCCAATCATGTTACAAACCTAATGCCAGTTAACTTAATTACTTGCTAAATGTTCTTTCAGCTGATTCTCTTACAAATTAATTGCTTTTTCAGCCCTTTTTTGCCTGTGTCCCAACTTTTTTGAGACCTGTTGCAGCCTGAAAATTTGAAATAAGCTAATTTTGTGGATAAAAATGTATGATGTCTCAGTTTCAACATTTGAAGTGTTAAGTGTTCTAATGTAAATCACATTGGCTCACGTGATCTGAAAGTCATTGCATTTTGATTTCATTTACAATTTACATTTCGTCCCAACTATTTCGGAATTGGGGTTGTATTAAGACAACACTCTTCTGGTGATAAGCAAACACTTTCTTCTGAATTATTAAAATTGCTGTCGCAATACTATCCTTCCACTTTGTCTGGAGCTAAAGCTGCAGATTTTTTAGTTAAGTTGCACACTGCAGATTTTGCATTTGGATTACCTACTGCTGATTTTTTTATTTTAGCTGTCTAAAGCTGAGATTTATTTGTGTCTTTAGATTGCAGATCAAATGTTCTTCCACACGGACTACAGGCCGTTGATCCGCGACGCCAACAACTACGTCCTGGATGAGCAGACCCAGCAGGCCCCTCACCTCATGCCCCCCCCTTTCCTGGTGGATGTGGATGGGAACCCGCACCCATCCCGCTTCCAGAGGCTCGTCCCAGGGCGGGAGAACTGCAGGGAGGAGCAGCTTATCCCCCAGATGGGGGTCACATCCTCAGGTGAGGATCGCAGCCGCCAACATCGCATTAGGTGGAATGTCTCTGGAGGCTGAGACTGTAACATGTCAGATTTACAATTGTTAGGTAAAAAGGAAATTTTTTGTCTTTTGGATTTTCTCTTTTTATTTTGTGCGAAAGCTTTCGGCCATTCTGTCTTATGCTGCCATTGCAGACATCTTTGGGAAGGCCTCACAGATGAGCTGATCAGTGGACTTTGATTGGCATTAATTCTGAGGTCTGGTTGGTTTTCACGTCAGATGGTGAGACATTTCGGTCATTAAATTTATGTATTAATTGTTATCATTCATTCACTCATTAAAAGGGACCTGAAAAACTCACTTTTTCAATGCTTGTGCGCGTACATTTCGGCATCAGACGTGCCTACCAACCTACAAACTGAAAGAAAACAACCCAGTCAGTTGGATGAGATTCATTATGTCTCTCATTTTAGAATTAAAATTTTACGTTCTTTTATATCAGACAAGAAAGCGTAGTTCTGCGTTCATACCTTGACATGTTTCGACGAGAACTCCCATCTTCCTCAGAAGTGTCACATGATGGTATTGTGACGTGTCTTATCAGCTGAACGATGAACAAAGAACGATGAACCGGGACGAGGGGGTGTACACGCTGTCTCACATGTGGAGTGTGGTTCTGAGGAGGCGAACTGACAGCAGGAGGCGTGACTGTCCTGTCAAAACTGGCAGGATGGTCACGCTTCAGTAAAAACAGCTGATAAGACACGTCACAATACCATCATGTGACACTTCTGAGGAAGATGGGAGTTGCCGTCGAAACATGTCAAGGAATGAATGCAGAACTACGCTTTCTTGTCTGATATGAAAGAACGTCAAATTTTAACCCAGTCAGTTTTTTCGTGGCCTGCCTTTTTCATAAAATGTGGCATTCGGCATGCCATTCAGATTTGGCTCCCCTTCCTATGTCACATGCAAGTTTGTGAGAATTGTTCTGCTCCTTATCTTAATATCTCCATCCACGGCTCATTTTTTATGGCATCATAAAAATCATGACTGCTTTTTACTGCTAACTTAAGTCAGCACAATGCAGGACTGGCAACAATACATATATATATTTTTTTTTTTTTAGCTTACTGGCCCTATGGGCTGATAAGCTATTGTCGTGATTTGGTGTCCGTCATCTGTCTTCTGGAACATTTTTTATCTTTTTTTGGCCGGATTAATTTTCGTGTAAATTTGCCATAATATACAACTAGACCATGGGCTCCATCTTTCACACTGCCTTACCCGTTGCCACTACCCGCAACCCATGAATTACGCATTTAGCAGCTTCCACTATCCCTAAACGATATCTTGCAGCCACACTACCCGCTATGCATTATGCCGAATCCTTTATTTGCGCCTGGAGGTGTGCCCGTGGGCGTGTTTATGCGCTTTCCCTACAATTGCTATCTTGACCACACACGTTAGGGAAAGCGTATAGCGGGTCCTAAAACCACCCGCTACCCGCATTTGGGCTTTCACAAGAGCGTTATGCGCTAGCACTCAGCAACGGAAATTTTTTTTTTTCCAGCGAGAGCGGCATTTCAGAACTCTCTTGCGAATGAAGGTAATTTCGGCGACAAGTATGTACACCTGTTTTTGCAGCACGGTCACGCAACTTGCTGTAAAAAAAAATTGACAGCTGTCCGATTGGAAAATGTAAACGGACGAAACCACGTACTTGTCACCAGAATTACCTTCATTCGCTGAAGAGTTCTGAAATGCCGCTCTCGCCGGGGGAAAAAAAAGTTACGTCTCTGAGTGCCAGTGCATATACCTAATTTTATTTTTCTAAAATGGGATTTTGTTCTATGCTTCATTTCAGACAGGAGAGGAGTTGGAAGTGCATAGCTTAAACATTTTTTTTTTTTTTTTTTTTTTTTTTTTTAAGTTTCCATCACAAAAGGGGTAGGCTTGATTTTTTTTTTTTTTTACTACATACCAAACATTAAACAATATGTCAATGTCAAATAATAATAATAATAATACAATTCATGATTAACTTAACAAAAACAGATCCTCCCCTGACTGGATTTGAGCTCATGCACGGGCAATTTAACTTCGTCAACGGAGAAACGTGGCGACCTTCCTCTCTCCATCACGGATTTCGGTTTGAGGATTTGGGATAGCGCAGCCTGCTCGGAAAAGCAGTGGCACCTGGTACACTGATTGGTTTAACTGGCGTAACGCCCAAACCACGCCTATGCATAATGTAACGGGTAGCGCTGGTGTTTTAGGGATATAGGCAGGTGTGCAAGATAGCAACTTTCGCGGGGGACCGCCTCTTACGTGATGCGAAATCCCCAAATAACGGGTTTAGGGACTCTGGCGTAAGATAGGGCCCCATATCTCCAAAGGTTTTTTTTTTTTTTTTTTTTTTTTGATTTTTGATTGAATTCTATTTGTCCGTTCTATGGGCCCTTGAAATTTTGGCCTGGATGTTAAAGATAGGACTTAGAAATTTTTTAAGATTATTTCTCAAAAACTGCCTGATAATTTTTTTCTAAATCAGCCAATCAGCTTGCCTTTGTACCCTCAATGTACAGTGCAAGCACCATTTTGATTGAATCGACGGAAGTGGGTCTAGTGGGGGTTCTGTACTTTAACATTGGGTCTTATGGTGTATTACCAAAATGGCCTGTGGAAGCAAAATGTTTGCAGATAGAGATTAAGTTTGTATTAATTATCGACATAGTCATATATGACCTGTATTTTGGCAGTGTTAAATTTGACATCAGATGACTTCGATAGGTCAAACTCGAGGTCATGGAAAATATTAACAATATTAAAAGATAGGACTTGAAATTTCAAAAAAAATTTTCTCAAACTGTCCAATAACTTTTTTTCTAAATCTGGCAATCAACTCACCTTGTTACACTTAATTTACAGTGCAAGTGCCATTTTGATTGAATCGACGTAAGTGGGTCTTGTGGGGGCGCTGTACTATGACATTGGTTCTTATGGAGAATGGGCGAAATGGCATGTGGAAGCTAAATGGTTGCAGATAGAGATTAAGTTTGTTTTTTTTTTGACATCTAGGAAGTCATATATAACCTTAATTTTGGCTATGTTAAAGTTGACCTCAGACAACCTTGAAAGTAGGGCTGGGTGATAAATTTATCGAGATAATTTTTAGCGCAATCAAAGTAACTTCCGCCATGGGGCAGACAGACTAGCTTGCTTTTTATCTTCTCTATGACACATACCCAGTGTTCTCCACATAGGTTTCGAATGACCGGGTGGTCGGGTGGGTGAAGATTTGAATTTTAGAAGCCCGTAAATGCAATTTCCTGGCCCCTGAGAGCCAAATATGCCTTCATATTAATCATGAAATTTGTTCATATTTTTGGATTATCTTAAACGGAAATCGCCAATGTTGGCCCTCCGACCCACGTCTGGCACCTAAACCACGACACGGAGAGTATGATTGAGCCTGAAAAGTAAAGCAGTCGATGCAGAACGAACCAAAAATGTCCAATTTGGTTAAATTTACCTCTGTCATCAACAGCAAATGGCCACCCAGCACAGGCATTTGCAACAGTGACATGCCATCGGAGGTAAATTAGGGGAGGCAAATCCTCACTGTTAAACAAATGATGACTCCCTATTACTTTGCTTTTGTAGGAATCAGAGGATTGATTAACTAATTTACTCGGACTAAATGGCAGAATGATAAGACAGTTTCAGTTTCCAGGACATTATTGCTCAGTGCATCAAACTTTGAAATGCTCACAAGACCGTAAATTTGTACATGTTTTCTTACAGGAAGCTAACGCAATGCCATTTACAAATATTAAAACCTTATTCCGCGTTCAATGCTTAGTCCATATGTTTACCATAAACTTTTCCCCCTTAAATGCTTACTTTTTAATGCTATTTTCAGTCTTCATTCATAATCCGTGAAACGAAAGGTCAGAACGATACATGGAATTACCGAGAGTTGAGATTTTTTTCTAATTATTCAGATTTCCATCCTTGCAGTCTCGAATCAAAGTGTGAACGTAAATGAATCTTTTTGTCATTTTCGCTTCTTAATGATTACAGGCTACATAGGCTAGGTCTTAATTGTTCGGTAAAAAAGCGACAATAGATGGATTTTCAATCAGGCAAAGTACGAGGAAACAGGTTAACAAATTGGCGCGGTAGAAAGATGAAGTCACTGCCTCCCCTGATCGCACGTCTCTGATTCACAGCACTAGATAATATAAAACATTTCATCATATGGTGACGGATTTTGTAATGCCATCATGTAATCTGCTTAGAAACTTTAGCTGGCGCGGTAACTCGCCAGCAAACTAGCTACAGTCGGATACAGAATGTCATTCGCTTAGCTGAAATGAGTAAAGTTAAGCTTGTCATTGAAATTGGTTTAGAGGAAAACACCGATATAATGAACGTTGGATTAATAACTCGATTATGTCTAATAGTTGCATTACAGAATATGATTTATTTCAAAGTCTAGCTAGGGTATTGCCTGACTCATGGCCAACTGACGTTAGACCGCATACTGGATCCAGTGTTCTTTTTAGCTCATTCACAGTGATGGCAACAAACGTATGAAAACTACTTACCTTCTTTACACATGCAGTACGATTCCACTATTTTGTCTGGTTTGATCTCAATGTGCCATTTATGGGGTGGTCAGCTTTTCTGCACCGATTGCCTGCACTTCGCTGTGGCTCTTGTATCTCCACCCGCTCCGTTAAAAATTTTGATTTCATGGATGTATCCTTGTGTAAAGTAGTTAAGGCCTCTCTGGACAACTTTGCCGGGCAAGTTAGACACATTCAGTAATATACAAACCGCAATATTTTTGGAATATGAGCGGGAGAGTGATTCTCAGTGCGGAACTTAGATGCGTTGCATGGGGCCGATAACAACAGTAACTAAGGGGGGCGAAGCTGGTTGGAGCAAGTCGGGAAGGTCCATTGTTGTCTGATGCCGGACGGGGGAGCTATGACACAGTTAAGAGATGCTAAAGAGTGACTAGTGTGAAGTTCAGCTTATTCTGCCTTGCAGTAGTTCTTCATTTTTTTTTGACCGGGCGGTCGACGCTTATGACCGGGCACATACATTATGAACGGGCGGCGCTGGGGCAATGAGTCACAATGATCGGGCGGCCCGCCCGGTCATTAACGACAGTGGAGAACCCTGATTCCTGATGTGGTGTTGAACGAAACATCAAAGGCCATTTGAAATGCTTCCGTGAATAGAATTGTGTTTTGAAGTACGCTAATTAACAGCAAGGTTGGACAGCTTCCTTCACCTCGGCGTAATTACCCTACCTTAAATCTGTACACGTTTACTTTGCCCAACTAACAATCAAGCCATTTATTTAGCGTACTGACTAATCAAAACCAATATGTAGCCTATAATGATTAAGAAGTGATAATGAGAAGCAGACAGACCTAGCCAGGCTACCGTGTTAGATTGAAAGAATGCCAATAATCTGAATAATTAGTGGAAAAAAAGCATTCTTTGAATTCCACCTATCATCGTAGAATTTTTTACATATTAGAATTAATTTATTTTTGATAAATCTTATATAAGATGGTCCTGGTTTTTAAGCCTCTAAAACACAAAGTGGAAAGGCTTTTGTGAAGCCTATGAAACATGAGAGGGATGGAGAAATTATTTTGCTTTGTACAAAAAGGCCCTAATGCGCCAAAAACCTGGCAAACGCGTTCAGGCACATCTTTTCCGCAGATTTGTATTATTTTTTATTTGATAATTGAAAAATATGAATTGAAAATAAAGGAATTCATAGCTCTTGATTTTGGTTACTTTTGAGCCTCTAAATGGCCCACAGAGACTGTGGAATATACTTTGTTTAAGCGTATCAAACCTGTCATATAAATTATCGCATTCGCATGAAGTGGCCGTATGTAAAAATAGAATCTAGCAAGTGCATTCATGCAAATCTGCCATGGTTCACGGTCATTTCAATTTCAAAATGAGACAAAAATGTTATTGAAATAAATTAGATTGTTTACCGATTTAAATTGTGAATTAATTATTAATAATAATAATACATTTTATTTAAAGCGCCTTACACGTTGCCAAAGGACACTGTACAATTATGCCAAGAATAAAACGGCCATAAAAGAAACATATCAGGACAATGTAGACTTGGTAAAAGACACTATTTTCAGCACAGAACAAAACACAATAGCAGGGCTGTATGAACTAGGAGAGGATCACACTGAACTGGTTGAAATAGTATAGGAAAGAAATGATAATAAACAAGGGATGAGGATGAGATTGAGGGGACAGTTAAGAGTGGGAGGAAAAACCTATAGTAAAAAGGTGCGTTTTTAGCATAGATTTGAAAGTGTAAAGTGAAGTGCATTGACGTAGGGCAGGTGGGAGGTTGTTCCAGAGTTAAGGCCAGCCACGTTAAACGCCCTGTCACCCATGGAACGAAGATGGGCGTAGGGGATGGATAGGAGGTGAGTATCAGTGGAGCGTAAGGTGCAGGTCGGTTGATATGGGGTTAGGAGATTTGAGAGATAAGCAGGTGCTAGATTATGTTGGGCATTGAAAACAAGCAGAATGATTTTTAATTGAATATGGTAATGTACAGGGAGCCAGTGTAATTGATGGAGGATGGGAGTGATGTGTTGTCAGGGCCTGGTATGGGTGAGAAGTCTTGGGAAAATGAGCGAGTCAACTGTTTGATTGGAAATTGAGCAAAGTAAATGGGAGCGGGGTGAGAGCAATTGTCAGCTAGAGCATGATGATTCTGTATACCTTAACGTTGCTCTCTTCAGCACATCGCTGATGAATGCTGAAATTAGTGAAGTTGTTTTCCGGAAGCGTTTCCTATGGCCTCTGATTTTTGGCAGTCGTTTGTTCAACGCTCACCTTCATATCGACCTTCGAAGGTCAAATGTGACCAAGTGAAAATTCAACGACTTGTATCACTAAATTGGTCACAGATGGAGTCTATGTTTCTGTTACAGACATCTAGGAAGTAACATATGAACTTTCATTTGGTGACATTCAAATTGACAGTAAGTGATCTTCGAAGGTCAAGCTCGACATAGGGAAATTAAATGACTTGTATCACCAAAATGGTCACAGAGCCAAGGGTTGTATTAGAGATATTTAGACGGTCATATAGAAAGTCCATTTGGTGACCTCAACTTGACCTTCTGTGGCCTTTAAAGTTCACAATTGACAATGAATTTTCAATGACTTGTATTACCAAAACTGCTTCAGAGCTTAGGATTGTATTACATACATCAGAGATGCCTACAGTGTTTTTCACGACGACTTTTAACATGTAAGTGCGACAGGTTTGGAATTCTGCGCGACATGTTACAAAAATTGGCAGCATGTTTAAAATCATGAGCGACAGGTTACAAAATAATGATTTTAAATAGGTCATCAACACTGACTGGCTCGAAAATTTTCACAATCAAAACATACTAAAACCGTTATAGCATACAAAAATACATACAGCTAAGTTTCAGTCAGTTAGGTAAGGCAGAAGTGAAAAAAGCTCAAAAGAAATTGAGAAAACAAATGGCTCAAATGTGCGTGCTTTATCTCGGGGCTTCAGTTCACGTTAGCGGACGTGTGGTCGACAAGATAGCCGGACACGTCGGGCGCTGGAATGCTACCGTTCCGGTACTCCAAGCCGCATCGGGGTTCTTGAAGAGAAAAGGGACAGCCCGTTCGTGGCGTCGCATTCGTGGTGAGCCATTCTGGGCGCTAGTGCAGTAAAAAAGCTAGCTTGACCTACACACTTATACGGTGTACATGTACTTTTAAAATTATATCGATCTGACTGTTTGTCAGATTTGACCCATAGAGCACCGTGATCCAGAGATCTACGAGTCCAGTCCGTGCACGCATACAGTCGGCCTAACTCACATATCATATTCGTATAGTGTGCAGTCACTGCGGTGAATGGTGGCCTTTATTAATTCAGTAATTGTAATGAAGTTCAACTTGATCATCAAATCATGGAAAAAAACGGAAGCAGCTCACTTTAACAAACATTTTCAAGCTAAATGACCAGCAATGTCCGGATCCTCCTGAACGTCCCAGTACATCTGGAACTGCCGGTGTTCTGTCAAATTTTGCTACCTATCAAAATATGCTACCTCGCGGTTCTGCGCATGCACAAACCTTAAATCTCGGGCTTTTTTTTCGCCCATATCTTAAGTATCTTCAAATATCATAAAAATAGAATTCTTTTCAGTGCGCCTTTCGACCTGTAAGCGTAAATATATTTGCATGTATACGCTGGGTTTTCCAGAAAAATGCAGAAATTGGATGATAATGGCGTATATGGGCATATATCTTCAAACAAGCTTATCCAACTCATTATAACACCTGCTTATGTTATAAAAAGCTAACAAATAACAAAGTTACTACTGTAAACTGATTCATATTGCAATATTAAGGCGAAAACAAAGACTTTACGATTACTGTGCATTACGGTAGCATTTTTTGACAAGGCAGCACAAATTGTCAGAACACTGGTGTTGTGCCAAATTTTGCTACCTCTCAAAATATGCTACCTCGCGGTTCTGCGCTTGCTCAAACCTAAAGTCTCGGGCTGTTTCTTTGCTCATATCTCAAGTATCTTCAAAAATCATAAAAATAGATTTTTTTTTTTTTTTTTTACGGTGCGCCTTTTGACCTAAAAGCGTAAATATATTTGCATATACACGCTGGGTTTTCCTGTAAATGCAGAAATTAGATGATAATGGCGTATATGGGCATATATCTTCAAACAAACTGATCCAACTCATTTTAACATCTGCTTATGTTATAATAAGCTAACAAATGACAAAGTTACTCCTGTAAACTGATTCATATTGCAATATTAAGGCGAAAACAAAGACTTTATGATCGCTTTGCATTACGGTAGCTCAAACACCGGCACCGAGTCTATTTGAAGAGGCAAAGGGTGGATTTTTCGAAATCCTGGCTCAGTCGATATGCCTGGCTAGAATACGAGGAGGGAGCTGGTAAGTTTTTTTTTTTCCTTCTTCTTCCAATTATCACGATTCATAAAAGGATTAATATCATTGTGCCTATTGAGCTGATAAAGGCCAATGAATACTCTAAGAAAAACATCACCTCGCCCCGTGTAAAAGTAAGACGAAACAGAAAATCAAATTAGGTACTATCTATATAGTTAGGAATGAACGAGAGAGAGAGAGAGAGAAGCGGAATTGTATGAAAAGCAGGCACTAATGGCTTTGCAGCTTCATATTCAGGCCGATATTTAAAATCTACTTATCCAAACTTGACCAAATATTAGCTGAATATTTTCAAGTAAGCAATATGCATCAAATCTTTCACATTAATTTGAACGAGATCGGACCACGGGAATTAAGCATGAGCTGCCCAACCTTCCAACGAAAAAATAATTAATGTAGCCTATCCCAACACTTACGCACGTTAGGGGTTACAGCACAGTAGACCAAAGGTCCGTGAGACTGAAAGTGTCTACTTTAAACAAAAATTGTTATTAGATACGGCATTTATCATTTCCATTTTCAAATTCGAATGGATATGAGATAATATTTCAACACCTTGCTGCATACATTACCTTGCCCCATTATCTTAGCGAGCTGCTGGAAGCAAAAATTTCTTGAAAGTTATGCCTATCTTTTTTATGCAGATCTTCGGTCTCGCGGTCCTTCGGTAAACTGGGCTGACCCCGCACTAGGCAATGCAGGAAGATTTTAAATTGAATATGCGAACAAATGATGAAAGATTACATGGGCAGGGTTTTGTATTTTTAAGCACACGTATTGCCCAGAAAAAAAAAAAAGTCTAATATTTTTAATAGTAATAAACTTTCACTTATGACTACGGGGGAAATTGTGAACACACTTTTCTCAAGTTATTATTTTTAAAACTTTTTTTATAACCTTCAATATGTATGTTTGTATTGATCTTGATTGTTGATGTTTCAAAAATTCTACTAGGAGGAAGGAACTGCTATAAGTCTATCTCTGATCATTTATTGAAGAATCTATGTGTTATTGTCAAGGTGTGAATCACACATTCACATAAAATTTGATCACTCAGAAAGAAAGCAATTCATTGCATCACATTTTAATGAGGAAAAATACATGAATTTGCAAAATTATTTCCTCAAGTCTTGATTCTTAATCCAACATATTATGCTTAAAAATAGGCCTAGATTGCGCCAGAGAGCATCTAGAAACCTTAGAGCTTCCAGGGCCCTTAAGCGGGCCCTGGACCCCGGCCACAAGGACTTTGTGCTTCGCGCTCGTGATGTCAACTTTTCATCAGCTTGCATGTTTCAATTTTCAATTGTGGAAAACCCTGGATGCCAACCCTCCTGATTTCTCCAGGAGGCTCCCGAAAAATAAGGACACCTCCCGACCTTACAGGCGCCTCTGAAATCTTCGCAAATTTCTCACTCTTCAAGCATTTATCATCCTGCGTATACATTACATGTATACTATGCACACCAGTGGCGGCTCGCGAACTGGCAACTGGGGAGACTCAAAACAATCCCTTAAAATTAAAGATTGGTCATGAACTGTTGTCAATCATTCATTTAAATTACCCTTTCAGAAACTCTGAAAACTCTCAACATTTTCAGGTGTGGCCAGTTTTCATTTATAATACACACCGATTACGACTCCGAACTTCTCGCGCTTTTCTTTACTCAGTGGTTGGAAGCAATGCATGTGTTTCGCGATTGTTTAAATGAAATTAGATCATTTGACACATGATCATTTATTCATTGATCATTTATGCAATTACATTGCTTCCAACCCCTCCATGCACAAGGACTTCAATTGTGCGCGGGAATCTCTTACATAGCCTATGCGTTGATTGAATAATTGCTGACTACAGCAGAGGAACGTAAATATGCATCTTAAACTCACACCGAATGCGTGTGAGTTGTCAGGTATGCGTTATAAATGAAAACTGGCCACACCTGATAATGTTGAGTTTTCGGAGTTTCTGTAATGGTAATTTAAATGAATGATTGAAAACAGGCTGTGACCAATCATTAATTTTAAGGGATTGTTTTGAGCCTCCCTAGTTGCCATTTCACAAGCCACCACTGATGCACGCGTAACTTTGAGTATGACATCTTCTGAATCATAACGACCAAAATAAGGATTCCTCTGATTTGAAGCTTTTCCTGATTGCATAAATGTGACAGATGCAAGGCTTTTAAAACCTGATCCTAGCCTTTTCATAATTATCACTGTAATTCAATATGAAATATGTTTTGTTCTTACGCATCATAGGAGCTGAAAATGGTGACAATAATTGCCATAGACCAACCGTATACGTATGTGTACACAGGTGATTATTCTATTATTAAATCTGGGTAATTTGCTGCTTTTACGTTGAGGCAAACTATATTGTTAATTTCTATCTCCACTAGAATTATCATCAATCATAATTAATATTTTGTATATGATAAAAAGGAACTTTTGCACAAGAATTGTGCTGTAACTTACTTTTAAATGTGCTAGGACCCTTTTCTAAATCCTAATCTTGCTCAAATCTAAATGAACACAGCAGAACACAGCAGAATCGACATAGTCATACCAGCACTCACGATCACCTCAGGCCCCAGTTTACGTTGGCTTGTATGACCGCAGGGAGTGCTCTAACCTTGAGCACAATGCTATATGCAACAATAATATCAAAAAAAACATAGTACTGTTCCTGCGGTTCAATCAGTTGGTCGACAAATTGAAAACGCTGCACATAAAGCTTGACTCACAAATCATATTCATTGGAGAAAGTACTTGTGTAATTTATGTCATATTGACTCTTCCCTCAAAATCTTCCAAATGTGTGTCAATTCTGAATGGCAATGTTGAGCATACGCATGACGTAGCGAGCTCCAAACGAGAACGGGATGTATGCTGTAAACAGAGTTAAAGGCAGTCCAACGAAATATTTGTATATGACTTTTTTTGGCCTGGCAGTGTATATTCACAACATTTGTGGGAAGGAGTAAATTAAAATGGGGTCGGACATGATATCTGTGCCTCTTGTCCACCTCAGTGTTAAATCCGCTGTTCCTGTGGTTAATCTGGGACAACAAAGATGTAGCCCAAATTTTCTACCGCTTTGCCCAAAAAATGTGCTGAAGGTTTTTAATGTAGTGGAGAATTGCTTTTTGAAAAAAATATCTGGGATATAGTTTACAATAAAAAAAACCTGATTGAAAGTCTGTCACGCATTTATGGCTGCCCCTGTCTTAGTCTCCAGAAAACACAAGCTGAGTGCCAGCGCTGAGTGTCTGCTTTTGGCAGAACTATCTTCCGTGTAATCTTTTAATAATGCTATACTTTAACCAACGATCTTGTCATACTTATAATTTACGCATAAACCTGTCCTGTATGAAGGTAACTTTCATTTGCGTGTCAGTTATTGCAGATACGCTTTGACATTTCCTTGACTTGGTGTACAGGGCTTCATGTGAAATGGGGGGGTGAATTTTTTTTTTTTTTCTTGTAGCATTGCAAAGGTATGATCTGTTCTACTCTCCATCTGATGCTAGTTCTCGTTGCCTTTGTTGGTTGGGTTGGTTAGGTTTAAGCATGATCAGTGTGATTGGTTAGGGAAAGAGCATCAGCGTAAGCCAATCAGGGGTAGAGTAGAGCAGGTCATGCCTTCGCCATTTAGGAAAATTCTAATTTGACGTATGCCCCCTCGCGTGACTGATGGAGGCAGCACAGCCACTGGCCACTGTCAGAGCCAAGTTCTAAAATGTCCTATTAGCACAGATTTATCAGCCAAACCGATTCATCATTCGACCTCCTGTTGGGATGCCAGGGCTGCTCTGTCCCAGTATAAATGAGTGACCAGGCTTAGAAGTGTGTATTTCAGATTCAGTAAAGTCCTCTCTAGCATTATGATCAAATCACTGGTTTTGACTGATTGGCTCACTTATTCATCCAGGTTGCAGAATTCCTTCCTGAAATCAGCCGACTGAGTTCAGTGATGAATGAGATGCATGGTTGAACTACCTATCTGTGTTCCTGTTTCTCAGGGTTAAACCAGGTGCTGAGCCAGCCCGTGGGGGACTCTTCGAGCCCACTCGACAGCATGATCCAGCGATTGCAGCAGGAGCAAGACCAGAGGCTGTCTGCTGACCCAGCAATCGCATCTGGAACTAGGGCTGGAAGAGGTACTGTGCTGGCACAGGATGCTTCTCATCAGAGGAAGGGGGATGTGAGCCAGCTCATTTCAAGCATCATTTTGCATACTTGAACCTTTTCTGAGGAAACATTGAAATTAACATGGGTAATGCCCGACAATTATATTAGAATTGACTGATCTTAAGCTCCGCCCTATTTAATGGTTTAATCAGATTGGCCACTTCATCAGAAAAGTACACTAACACATCTCCACTCATCCAGCCTTCCCCCTGTTGACACATTTCATCTGACGTCTCTAATTAATACTTTCGCCATTGTGGTTTTCAGGCATGAGAGCGAAAAAAATTACCATTTGATCCAGTTCTGATTCAAGATGACAATAATGAACTGCAGTAAAGTTGCTTTATCGCTGCAATAATAATTCGGTCATAAGCTCTTAACAGCAAATTTTTTGGCTAGGTTGTGTATGTGATTATGTAATTATGTCATTTTTAATTACTTGGTGTGAAAGTAGAATAATACAGCCATTTGGCTATCTACTCATAAGAAATTTTTGTTTTTTAATGAAACCCTATGGTCGCTGCAATAGTGTTGTTCGATTCATTTTTGCAGACAAACACTTGCTAGTAGGCTAGACACAAAGCATCTAGGGCTGATGAGCTGTTTCAGAACAGGCATGAACCCAGGTAATTTTAATGGCCTGTATCTTTTTCTCAAATTATTTGACTTGAAACTTTCTTAGACTGTTTGTGTGCACTATAGTTTTTTTAACTCTTAGGGATGGTTTCAAAATCATACAAGAGCTCGTTGTATTTCCTCAGTTAACTTTGGTGCTCGGTTATCTTACATTTTAATGCATTGGATTGAGAAAGCATTTCATAGTAGTAACATTATTAATTATATTACGAGCCTTATGTTTAAATGTTTGTTGGCTATTCTGGAGCTATGGAGGCAGGCATACAAAGGCAAATATCTGTGACTGAGTAGGTGAGTGATGGAGTTAGCTGAATGCCATTAAGGCACTGATGGAAATTAGTATCGCGATTACAATAATATTAATGGTCTAGCCATACACTTGGTTTTAACCTATCTTGTTTCATTATTTATCATTTGCATAAACTTAGTGCCATAAGCAGCCATTCAGAATAGACCGAAGTGCGTCACAGGAGTATTACCCAGCCAAAACTCATTTTAATCCATGGATGTGAGGGAGGAAGTAGGTTGGCACAGAAAAGGAAATTAACTTGGCTTGAATGAACGTGATTTACCGCATGAAATTATTTTTATTAATTATTATTAATTGTAGTCCCCGGACGAAGTCGGGCGCCTACTATGGATTCACACGTCCTCTCCTCTGCCACCGTGTGCACGTCCGTAGACGCTTCCTTAGGGCTCTCACTGTTTTATTGGAGTCAAGGGTCAGTGACACCTGTGACTTTTTTTCGGGAGTCAACCCTCTGAACTCAAGGGTCATAAATATTTTTTCATAACTTTTCAGGGGTCAGATATGGACGCACTTATCCCTCTCTCTTCATAAAGATTTCCTCACTTCTATTGCAGTTTGCTTTGCCTTTGCACGCGCTTTGGTTTTTCAATTAACCTTAGTATAGCTTCAAGATCTATTCAAGAGTAAGAGTGTGACTAACCACTCCGTTTCACACTGTAGCGGCTAAAACTGAGTTATTGAAGCTGGACTTGGGTTTAGCATTGGTTTGCTTAAAGATTTTAATAACTCCAGCAACTAACCATTTCCAATGTTGAGTTTAAATTGTCGTTGTGTTGAATTTTGGCACTTACTTCTCCTGTCCCACACTGATGAATCTTTGGATTACTGTGTGATCAGGTAAGTATTAAGGTCACTCAGTAGGCTCACAGGATGAGGTTTCCAATAACACTAAACAATAAAGTGAGCTGAAACCCACATTTCAAGTCCATATAGCAGAGTTGCATAATTAGATCATGAAAAAAATTATGTACACAGCCATTCAGAAAATATGATACTCCATCATTGATGGTTGTATATTCTAGGGGTGGGGGAAATAATCGATTCTACGATGCATCGCGATGCTTTGTTGAACGATTCAGCATCGATGCAGGAAAGTGTATAATTGATGATTGATGCAGTTTTCAATGGACTGCCTCTCCCGGAGTTTGGGAGTTTGGAGTTACACGTTATTATGGCACCCGAAGACATGCCCCTCCGGAGCATTCAAGTGCAATGATTGGCCAGTCAACCTAGCGCCAGGATTAGCCAGCCATTCAGCTCAAGGATTGGAATCCTACCGCTTGAAGAGCTGGCCAATCCTACCGTTTGAATGCCCTAGAGGGGCGTGTCTTAGAACGTGTGCGCCGTGTTTACAATACGGATCGCGCGAAAGAGGTGCGGGTGTGAGAGAGAAAAGAGGTACAAGCACCACCGGCTTTTTCAAAAGCTGATGTTTTGGAACACTTTGGATTTCCTGAAATCGATGGTAAAACAACAGAGCTAGACAAGACTTATGCAATTTGCAAGATGTATAACGCAAAGATCAAGTACGCAGGCAACACAACAAATATGAGAAATTATCTTGCCCTTGGCCACTCCGAGCTTACTTTAGCAGGGAAAAACACCATTGCTGTATCCAACCAGAAAACTCTTGAACAGACACTCGTATCAAAGCTGGCACCCAACTCTGACAGGGCCAAAAAGACAACAAAAGCTTTCGCAGTTTTATTGCTAAAGATCTGCGTCCTTAAGCTGCTTGCACACCGGACGCAAAACAAATTTTTAATACGACAGATTACATTCAAAGTCAATGCAAAGACGCGAATACACACGTTTCACGTCTTTGCATTGACTTTGAATGTAATCTGTCGTGCAAAAAATTTGTCTTGCGTCCGGTGTGCAAGCAGCTTTACTCTGTCGTGGAAAGCGAAAGCTTTTGTTTTCTCCTTTATACCCTGGAACCGCGGAACAACGTCCCGTGCAGGCGATACTTCACGGATGCGGCTATCCCAACGCTTTACCATGGCACCAAAGCGCGGGTAATGAAGTCATTGAGAAGTGCGAGTCAAAGAGAACAAAAGTGGAAGAGGAGCTGTTGCCATGTTTACTGAATGTTAGAAATGTGCATTACATAATACAGCCGCTAAATAATTATTTCCTCAATGTAAATCGGTTTTATTTTGATGTATGAAAATGTAATGCACGATGAAAGAGGTTTATTTTTGTGAACTATTTTTGAACACTATGTTCAGTCTTATCTGGTGGATTGGATGAAAAATATTTTATTTATTTGAAAAGGGGCAGCTGTTCATGTTAAGTTATTTGTTACAACAACGTATAAATAAAAGGGTTTTGATTTCACCTGATAGTTTGTATTGATGGGGAAAAATAAACCATGCACAGAAATCTGAAATTGAGATGCATTGAAAATCGTTTAATAATCAAATCGCGACCCTCCGAATTGTAATTGAATCGAATCGAATCGTTAGATGACTGAAGATTCCCACCCCTAGTATATTCCATTCAGTATGAATAGATCATATTCTGAATTTATCCATTCAAAAAAGTAGACTTGAGATGCAGGTCTCTGGGTTTTTAGGGCCTGTGTCCATAGGAAGCTAGAAGCGTCTAATTTCTATACAAATTCTGTGAAGTTCAGCGTCGACAGTGCTCAGTGTTCTCTATGCAAAAAATTCAGTTAATTTTCAGTTTTTTTTCCTCTCTGTTCACGGCGCTTCTTGGAATAGCACTGAACTCGCCAATGTCACCTCCTCCTTACCAACAAATCAAAATCAGGAAGAGGGAGGGCCTCACAATATCAACAGCAATGGTGTTTCAAATCAATTAGCAACAGTTAGGTTTGCCAAATATTCTCTGTTTTGGGAACTGTAGGTTTGCCGACAAGTTAGTTGGTTAGTATGTATGTTTTCTATAAAATGAAGTTTACTACTACAGCCCAACAGCTGTAGCGAGGTACATTGTTATTGCCTATGTTACCATTTATTTTAACTGGGGTAGCTAGCTAGCCTCTGTTGCAGATGTCTTATGTGGTTCGCTTCCCTTCCAGGCTCCCGCGACTGCATATGCAAATATAATTAGCTAGCTCAAGAAATTTCAGAGCTTCTCTCTGTTAGAAAACAAAAATCTGTTCCAGTGCATGGACATCGTTGTGTGAGTGAAGCGAACCACGTCAGACATATGCAATGGAGGCTAGGTTACGTTTAGTTACGTTTCCTGAAGGATAGTTGCGAGCAACGTAGCTACGTCATGGGTCGAACCATATGCGATTGGCTCAGTTGCCAACTATACGCGATTTCTTTCAATCGTATTACCACACCTTTCTTAAGTAATGTAACGCTATAGAGACTTGACATTTGCAACGATGGATTGCGGAAGTGCCAAGATGATGATTCTTCTAACTTGGCAACAATAAGCTCTGGAGGGGAGCGCCCGCTGAAAATGAGGTTATGGGCGCTTCCAGCTTAAAAAAAAAAAAACCGCTGACCGCACGCAGGCTCTTATGCTACCAACTGGCGATTTCAGAAGCTGGAGAAGGCGAGACAACTTTGAAAACAACGCGTAGAAATTACTAAACCACTTTAATTAGACCCTACGAGACCTCATACAGAACAGTGACGAGAGTGGGCGGAGAGTGGAAGCTGCAGAGGTTCATGATTGACTGAGGTATCAAAACATAACCATGTGCCGGTAATACTGCATTATGACGTCAGGATTGAAAGACGCTGCACAGGATGACTGTACTGCATAAATTAACTTTCATTTGAGTCCGTGGAATCGGGATATACATCGACGGCCCTGTTTAGCCATACGTTTTTCCCCGACTCCGGCTGTTCAAACAATTTTGTGCATCATTTCCTGATCGCCAGGCATTGAACACGGAAATGGTCAGAAAACTTTGCTGTGCATCATTTATTCAAGACGAGGACTCAAAGTTCTGTAAATATTCGTGCATTGCACTGACTCTTGCAATTTTATATTGTGCATGAAATCTTGATTTGGTGCGTATTTGACCCGAGACCTTGGGTCATCGAGAGCCCTGACTTCCTTGTGGATGCTCTACAGGCTGTAATTTTTGACCGATTACTTTCTTATTTTGTATGGACATGTGTTATACCTCACTTATGACACCTATTGATTATGGTTGCCATGGCAACAGTATTGGCCGAATAATACGCAAATTAGTGGCATAGAGATTTCATGTGGACGCAGTACAGGCTGCAATTTTTCACTAATTACTTTCATATTTGGTATGGACATG
This sequence comes from Gymnothorax javanicus, assembly GCA_029692085.1. NCBI lineage: Eukaryota > Metazoa > Chordata > Actinopteri > Anguilliformes > Muraenidae > Gymnothorax > Gymnothorax javanicus. The sequence continues at coordinate 92,010,046 of CM056198.1, forward strand.
TGTTATACTTCATTTATGACACCTATCGATTTTGGTTGCCATGGCAACTGTATTGGCAGAATAGATGCAAATTAGTGGCAAAACATGGACATTCCTTGTGAATACAGTACAGGCTGCAATTTTTGACCGATTACTTTCATATTTGGTATGGACATGTGTTACACTTAACTTATGACACCTATCGATTTTGGTTGCCATTGCGACAGTATGGGCCAAATAATGCACAAATTTGTGCTGAAACATACACACTTCCTTGTGGAGGCTGTACAGGCTGTAATTTTTGACCGATGACTTTCATATTTGGTATGGACATGTTTGATACTTCACTTATGACACATATTGATTTTCATTGCCATGGCAACAGTATTGGCCAAATAATACGCTAATTTGTGGCAAGTCCGTAACTCCAGCGAGAGCAAATGGCCGGCAAAGGCGGAATCAGTGCTGTACAAACAGGTCTTTTTGAGGCTTTGCCAGGTGTTGAATACTTCCTTTTCAATCCATATCCTTTCGTGTCTGTCTGTCCATGCTTTCCTGGTTTTGAAAGGGTGATCGGGTAAAAGCATCAATCTGTCGATAATGCCCCGTCTCACATTTGGATTCCTTAAAGCCATATTTTGGCCTCGGGAAGTTAAAAATAGCCAACATTTCCTTCCCACGACATTGCCTAATCATGCAGCACTCCTCTTTTATAAATATTTTGTGCAGATAACCTGAAAGAAAGCTGGATTCGTTTAGATTGTTGCGCTCCCCCTTTGTAATGCGAACGCTAGACTTTCCAGTGGTCCACAGAAAAGATTTTTTGCGACCAAACTGCGCATGCCCAGCTATTGACATAGCCCTTTTAAATAGAACTTTTAAGGCTACTATATTTGGAATCCATTGGTGGTAAGGTGAAACTTCGGAGTTCTCAGGGTGTTTTGTTCTTGGATGAGTTCATTCTGATGTCATTGTCGCCATTCCGACCATCTGGGTCTATCATTTTTCCTATTTGGATGCAGGGTCTGTCAGCTCTCCCGTGGAAGTTCATTCCCCGCCTAATGTGGGATTGCGTCGGAGTGGGCAGATTGAGGGGGTGCGCCAGATGCACAGCAACGCTCCTCGCAGCGAGATTGCCACCGTGCGGGATCTGGTGGCATGGAGTCGTCGCGTACTGGTGCCTGAGTTGCCACCAGGCATCGCCAGGTATTCTGCTGAACCACCTCTTAAATCAACCTTGTACATCTGCTATAAGATCCATTGCTTTGGTACGCAATAAAAAAGTTTTTTTTAAATAAATTGACTCTTAGAATACGTACTTCCCCCATCAAACTCATATGCACTATATTTTACTGTGTTAATGTGGTGCTGTGCGCATGAATTTTGACTGTGACATCATGTCAGGCCCTTAAGTATTTGGACAGTAACAGTTTTAATCATTTTGGCATTTTTTTTGCATTCTATGACTTACCTTTGTAGTCAATGATGCCTTAAGTCTGAAGCCCAAAGACATCACCATACACTGGGCTTCCTCCCTGGTGATGCTCTGCCGAGACTCTACTGCAACTGTCATCAGTTTCTGCTTGCTCTTGGGTCATTTTACCTTCAGTTTTGCCTTCAGATAGGGAAGTGCATGCTCAACTGGATTCAGGTCAGGTGATTGACTTGAGCTTTGTGAGCAATTCTGTTCCTTTTTGCCTTGTAAAGGTCATGGGTTGTTGGAGTATACTACGGGTCCATGTACACTGTGAATCCAATGGGTTTTGAAGCAATTTGCTGAATCTGAATAGATATGGCCTTTTACAATTCAGAATTCATCGGACTGCTTTTTTTTTCAGCAGTCACATCAATAAATACTAGAGAACCAATTCCTTCGGCAGCCATTCTAGACAGTGCCATTACACTTCCTCCACCGTGCTTTGCCGGTAAGATTGTATGCTCAGGATCATGAGCATTTTTCCCTTTTTCAAACAACTCTTATCGCCATCTTTCTTCACTTTCTACAGGCTTCGTTTAGGCATAGACCTATAGAGAAGCTAATTTAGTGTTGCAAATAGACCAATTTAGGCCTATTCATGATGTGTATAAAATAAGATGTGATCGTGGTGATGGTTGGTAGGCCTATTTTTGACCTAAACTGTTGTACAAATAGCGAGGAAGTGAAGTGAAATTCAATCAAAATTATTTATTCTCACAGTTGTCCCTGGCATGTCTGCCTCTCATTGTATCTTCCCGACGACGATAGTCGGGAGATACTATGGTTAATTCCGGGGCCACCGCCGCTGCAGAGATTTTCTGTTTCAGGCTCTGGAGGCTTCAAAGTTTATAGGATTTTTCTCTAAATTTGCATAGTCAAAGATGTTTATTTGGCAATGCTCAAGATCAATTCTCGGCAATTTCTGACATCCAATATGGCCGCCGGTGGCAATTTTGTCGAAAAATGTTTTTTTTTTTTTTTTTTTTTCAGATTTTGTGTTTTCTGCTCATTTTGAGCCACATTCACATATATATACATGTACAGGGATGCATATTAATGTCATAGCAAGAGTAAAAACAGTAACATTGCAACTGTAAAAATTTGAAAGTGATCTCTCGTGGGGATCGGGGAGATACGCGACTTGGTCCCTGTGGCGACCGAATTATCTTGTTTCTACCTGTTGAACTACTCAGTGCACCTTCATTTGGGGAATTCAGAGTGTTTGCTCAGTAATGACTTTAGAATAAAACTAAATGGCCACCTACAAAATGTACGTAAATTTGATGATACTTCTCGCATTAAATTGACTTGATGGCAGTCCACAGAGATAAACCCATGTATACATTTTTTTTTTTTCACTGGCTGTTGATGGTTTCAGAAAGTTGAACCAAACGTCCTTCGTATGTGGCCTATCAGCTTAGCAAGATTCGCTATCGCACGTTCCGTAACATCAATGTTTGTAAACCATTGTCTATATGGTGGTAGATGATAATAAATAAATGATAATTTTTTGGTGCAGTATGTTAATAAACCTAAAAGAGAGAAGGCAATTTTAGACTTAGTTCTCTGTAATGACTCTGATAGAATTAGCAATGTTGAGGTACTGGAGCCACTTGGGGCAAGTGATCACTCTACTGTTAATTTTGATGTTTCATGGGAAGTTAAAAAGGTGTCTTCAGAAACAAAAATTTTCAGTTTTAGGCGAGCAAACTTTGACAGGATGTGCTCATATCTAAGTGAAATAAAATGGGAGACACTCCTGGAATGCGAGTCTGTAAATGAGATGTGGGAAAGATTTAAGGGGGTTTTACTTAATTCACAATGCAGTTTCATTCCAAAGATGTCCAAAAGTAAGCTGAAAAAGCGGAATCCTCAGTGGATGACCGCAGCTATTCATAGGAGTTTGAGGGAAAAGAGGAATCTTTGTAAGATGTACATAAAGGATAACAATGAGAACACTAGATTATTTATTTAAAGATTATTTAGCGGAAATTGAGGTTAGGGATAACGAAGTATTAGACAAGTTGCATAAACTAAAGGCAGATAAGGCGGCGGGTCCTGATGGCTTATATCCTAGAGTGCTCAGGGAAATTGGTGAGATCATCTTTATGCCGCTATCCGCCATCTTCAGACGTCTTTAGAAACTGGAGAAATACCATATGATTGGAAACAGGGCAATATAATACCAGTAGATAAGAAAGGGGACCGTACTTAGCCAGGAAATTACAGGCCAGTCAGTTTAACTTGCATTGCGTGCAAAATACTGGAATCAATCATAAAAGATGAGTTGGACTTATTTCTTGAACGTAATAATATCTTGAGGGATAGCCAACATGGTTTCCGTAAGGGAAGGTCATGTCTGACGAACCTTCTGGAATTTTTTTTTTTTAATTTGTATTTTTTAAGTTTTTTTTTTTTTGGGAATTTTTCCTTTATTTGACAGTTGTACAGTGTAGAGAGACAGGAAGGTTGGGGAGAAGAATGGGGGCAGACATGCAGCAAATGACCTGAGCTGGAATCGAACCCAGGTCGCTGCAGGAAGGACAAAGCCTTTATGGTACGCGCGCTTAGACCGATGAGCCACCAGGGCGCGTGGAATTTTTTTGAAGAGGCCACCAAGACTTATGACCGGAGCAGGGCTTATGAAATCATATACTTGGATTTTCAGAAAGCATTTGATACAGTACTGCATAAGAGACTAATTTTTAAAATGAGCTCCATTGGAGTTACAGGAGGCAGAGCACTGCGCGGGGCAGTCACACCCGCAATACCTGCGGGCACCCGTGGTCACCCGCGGGCAGCCCGCAGACAACCATGCGGGCGCGGGTGCGGGTGTGGGTGTAGATGTCTAAAACTGCGGGTGTGGGTGCAATTAAATTATTTGCAGGTATTGCGGGCGCAAAATATAATGTGTGGGTAACTGCGGGTGTAAGAGTAAAAAAACATGCGGGCGTGGGTGTGGGTGCAGATTTTGCCTGCGGGCACGGGTGTGGGTGTACATCTGTGGGTACTACGGGTGCAGGTGCGGGTGTGGGCAAATTCCTGTGGGTGCGGGCGGGTGCGTGAGAATGCACCCGCGCAGTGCTCTGACAGGAGGTATTCTGAAGTGGATTCAAAACTGGTTGCAGGACAGAACACAAAGAGTGGTGGTCAGTGGTATATCATCTGAGCTAGGTATGGTGGGGAGTGGCGTCCCCCAGGGATCGAAGTTGGGACCCCTGCTGTTCCTCATCTACATTAATGACCTTTATAGGAATATTGAGAGCAAATTAGTTAAATTTGCAGATGATATGAAATTGGGAGGTTTGTCAAATAGTTTAGAGTCCACTAAAGTGATTCAGGATGATTTGGATAGAATCCAGAATTGGGCAGAAATGTGGCAAATGAAATTTAATGTAGCGAAATGTAAAGTTGTACATGTAGCTAATAAAAACATTAGACGGGATTACTTCATGAGAGGTTTAAAACTGGAATGTGCTCCACACGAAAAAGATCTGGGAGTGATTGTTGACCAAACCCTCACAGGCTCTAGCCATTGTGCCGTAGCAGTTAAAAAAGCCAGTTGAATGCTGGGATACATTGCCAAAAGTACTGAGTACAAATCCAACGAGGTGATGCTTCTTTTGTACAACACATTTGTCAGACCACATCTGTAGTATTGTGTGCAGTTCTGGGGACCATACTTTAAGAAGGATATAGAGCCTCTTGAAAAAGTTCAAAGAAGAGCCACTAAGCTAATTCCAGGTATAAAAGATGAAAGCAATGAGAAGAGGCTGAAGATCCTTAATCTCTTTAGTCTTAGGAAAAGGAGACTTAGGGGTGATCTGATTGAGGTCTTTAAATATGTTCAAGGGATTAACAAAGTGAATTTTGTAGGATTCCTTCGACCAAGTGTTGTTAGTAGAACTCGGGGTCACAAATGGAAGTTGACCAAAGGTAAATTTAGCACTGATATTCGGAAATATTTTTCACCCAAAGAGTAATTTCGATGTGGAATAGCTTGCCTGACCATATTGTTGAGGCAGAGACCTTGGGAGTTTTCAAGAGCAGGCTTGACTTAAAGCTAGATACCATTGAGTTATTGAGTATCTGAAGTGATATATTCACAGTAGTATAAAGAAACTGGCGAGCGTAGTTGGGCTGAACGGCCTGTTCTCGCCATTCATGTTATGTTACGTTACGTTATGTTATGTTAGATGGGTTTTCAGTCATTGTTGGTCCTAGAGAATCACAAAATAAGCACTGGTGATGAGTATCCGCGTTCAATCACAATGCAAAATAGAGGCATCAAGCTGCGTTTTTGTCCTACCTGGAACTGCATGGCACGACGTCACACGATTTTGGCCTCTTGCAAGTCTAAAAATAGATTGGCTGCACGGTGCTATTCTGGGAGGGGGGGGAGGGGGAGGCGGACACTGGGTAACTTTGTATAAGTGTACTTGTGTGCTTAAACATGTTGGCTATGGGCTTGAATTTACATTGTTGATATTTGCTAACAGCTGAGACTGATGGTGGATCAGTTGGAAGATCCGTGACATCAGACAGATATCCGATACCTTAATGACGTCAGTATCAGCACCCGATACCGATGCTGGATCGGATCGGTCCCATCTCTTGTTGTGTCTTTATTTTGAGGATTTTTCAGTTTTGTTTACCTGCTTTGTTTGCCCTTACTTTTGTATTGACCGTTGTTTCACAGTCGTTCCTTGGATGTATTGGGGAATCTAGGGGCAGTCACGTCTTCACTTTGTAGATGCTGGATATGATGACTGGTTTTTGCCTTTGAAATGCAAGTTACATTATGTCCCAACATGTTTTACGATAATACGCTTTATTTACAAAAGGGTCATTAGGCATCCAGTGCAAAGCTGGATATGACTAGGACATTTAAAAATGGGGTTGAGAGTCTTGAAATGTTAACAGTAGCCATCCATTTACTTAGCCATTTGTAAATTTATCATTTATCATACTATTACTTTACTGGAGCATAGGGATATGGCATAATATTAATATTACAACCGTGTGTTCAAGATAATAATGCACCATCCCGCCCTGCTGTTTACAGTAAGCAGGAGCAATGGCGGGCTGCCAGAGGAGAGAGGGAGATTGCCACCTACAGGTCAGAGAAGAGGCGGCGGACCATGCCAAGTCACATTCACCGAGAGGCTAAGGTAATTTTGCCCGATGTTGTATTGCTCACGCACATATACACATACGCACACAATTTGATACACACTCAATTTGAACCTCCATGGATCAGGCTTGTTTGTATAGGACATCCCACAGATGCTCAATTGCAGTGAAATCTAGGGAATTTCGGGGCCAAGTCAACACCTTGAACTCGTTGTGTTCCTGAAACCATTCCTGAACAATTTTTGCAGTGTGTCAGGGCACATTATCCTGCTGAAAGGGGCCACCACCATTGGGGAATACCGTGTCCGTGAAGGGGTGTACTTGGTCTGCAACAGTGTTTAGGTTGGTGGTACTTGTCAAAGTAGCATCCACATAAATGGGAGGACCCAAGGTTTCTTGGCAGAACGTAACCCAAACCATCGCACTGCTTCCTCTGGCTTGTCTTCTTCCCATTGTGCATCCCGGTGCCATCTTCCCCCTGGTTAATGACGCACACACACCCGGCCATCCACTCGATGTAAAAGATTCATCAGACCAAGCTGTCTTCTTCCATAGCTCCGTGGTCCAGTTGTGATCCTCATATGCCCATTTTAGGCGCCATCGGTGTTGGACAAAGCTCATTATAGGCATCCTGACCAGTTTGCGGCTACACAGCCTCATACGCAACAAACTGCAAGGCCCTGTTTGTTCTTACACCTTTCTCTCAGAACCAGCATTAACTACTTCAGCAATTTGAGCTGTAGTAGCTCTTCTGTTCTTCGGACCACACGGGCCAGCCTTTGCTCCTCATGCACGTCACTGTGAACCTTGGCCGCCATGAACTTGTTGCTGGTTTTCCTTTCTTGGACCACTTTTGGTACATACTCACCACTGCAGGCCGAGAACACCCCAGAAGAGCTGTAGTTTTAGACATACTCCGACCCAGTCATTTAGCCATCACTGTTAGGTCCATGCCAAAGTTGCTCACATCATTATGCTTGCCCATTTTTTATTGTCGTGGTGTGGCATCCGTTGTCTGGAACATTTTTTAGCTTTTTTTTTGGCCTGATTACTTTTCGTGTAAATTTGTCTTAACATACTACTAGACCATATATACAGACTTTTTTTTCAGATTTTTGATTGAATCATTTTTGTCCGTTTTATGGGCCCTTGAAATTTTGGCTCCAGTGTTAAAGATAGGACTAAGAAATTTTAAAAATTATTTTTCAAAAATGGCATGATAAATTGTTTTCTAAAACAGGCAATCAACTTTCCTTGGTACCGTCAATGTACAGTGCGAGCGCCGTTTTGATTGAATCGACATCCTTGCTGCTGTTGTGCCGTAACCTTAAGACTCACTTGTTTGGCAATCAACTCACCTTGATACACTTTATGTACAGTGTGAGTGCCATTGTAATTGAATCGAAGGAAGTGGGTCTAGGGGGGGTGCTGTACTTTAACATTGGGTCTTATGGAGAATTGGCAAAATCGCTTGTGGAAGCTAAATGGTTGCAGATGGGGATTAAGTTTGTATTATTGACATATAGGAAGTCATATGACCTATATATTGGATGTGTTAAAGCTATAGTGTGCAACTTCTGTCGCCCCCTAGAGGAATTCTGCATTATTACAACAATACAGCTGGCACTTCCATGTGACGCATGCCCCGGTGTGCCCCGCCCCGCCCACTATGCCCCCCCACTCCCACCGCTGCCCTTCCGCAACCGTGCTACACAATTCGACAACATTTTTATTCTGCTTGAAGAAGGACAGCCGGTGAAAAAAAAAAGATGGACTCTTCGGAAGCGGTAATTATTGTATGATTTTTTTTTTTTTTTTTTTTTTTCTGCCACAGAAACGCAAAATAGTATGTTTAGTTAGCCAATAACAAATGGGAGACAAGGAGCCTGCTAATGTGTAGCTGACGGGTTAGTGGATGGAAATACCCAGTGGTAGTAAGCAGAAGTTATTTGTTGTCCGTTGGTCTCCAGTAGCTGCTCGCTGAGCGTTTTTTGCGGCTATTCATGCGGCGTTAACACGCATTGTAAACTGCGAATGTGTAGCCAGACCCTAACACTCGCTACACACCGTGTAGTGCTCGCTATGGTACACAGAATAACACTCGCTGCACACCGTGTACTGCTCACTACGGTCTCTCGCTACACAACGTGGCTGCTAACATTACAGTGCATTCATAGCACCATTTCTAAGAAAATAATAAAGTACTAGGTCCAGTACATGTAACAACAATACATCCTACTCATAATGTCTTATAAACCAAGTCACTTACTTATCCAACAGCAGCAAGGCAACATCCGTGTCTGTCCTCAGCCCAATTTCTTCCTTCAGGGCTCTCTACCGAGGAAAAGCGACACCGATACAAATCCGTGTTTGTCTTCTCCGTCGGTCACTTTCCTTCTCAGCTAGAGTCCCTTCAGCCGAATAACCAGGCTTTCTCTTTGTGGTGGGATCCACTTCTGAAGCGTGTCTCGACTGCTTCTTTGGGTTCTCCGCCATGTCGCTTTCTGTTTTTAGCAGCGCTCTGCCTCTTACTAGGAGACTCTCCATTCTTCCTCCCCCTCCCTTCTTGTCGTGTGTAAAATGCGTTGTTTCCTGTGTGCCAGCGAGCGCGACAAAAAATACTGAAAAATACCGTGAGATATTAGAGGAGCCGATTGGCTTAATCAGCATTGTGTCATCTCCTCTAGTAGTGGCTTGAGTGAAACGGAAATTTACGGACATGTAGAAGTTATGCACTATAGCTTTAAAGTTGACCTCAGATGACCTTGAAAGGTGAAACTTGTGCACAAGCAAAATGTTACAATTTTCAAAGGCTTCTAGGCTTGAAAATATTGAAGATTGGTAATATATGTGTTTTGAACACTTATAGGAGGTCATAGATGAACTTTCATTGGGTGGCCTTGAACGTGACCTTCAGTGACCTTTGAAGATCAAACTTCACATAGTGAAATTTGAATGACTTCTATCACCAAAACTATTACAGATAGAGCTTAGGTTTGTTTTTTTGCCAGTATTTTATTGAATTTGAAGTAGACATAAACTACAACAACAACAACAAAAGAAACAATCAAAGCAGTAAAACAAAGAAAACACATACATGACAACAACAAGAGAATGAGCAGCCCACACATCATTAGATGGAAGAGAGAAAAAAAAGAAAAAAGGGGGGGAAGAAATGTAGAAACATACATAATACAGCACTACATAACACACAACATGGAGATTTCATAAAGCTTAGATGTGTCACATAGATCAGGGAATACAGCACTGAGGCAAAACAATAGGATACTCAGAAGGGAGCATTAGACATTCACAGGGGTACCGGAGGGACGTCAGGCAACAGTGCAGTGCCCCCTACGTATGAGGTCTACTATACAATCTGGGAGATGGTTTAAAAAAGGCGCCCACAACTTATCAAAGGCCCTCCCATTCCCTTTCAAGACTGCAGTTAACCGATCCATTGGCAGAAATATAAAAATTTCTCCGTAAAACTGAATTATAGTTGGAGGTCTAGGCTTAATCCTTTGAAATAAAATACATGTACTAGCTAACAGTTGAAGTTTATTCAATAATTTTTTTCTGGACACTTATTATGGAGAATCCATCATCTGAGATACCCAGTAAAAACAAACCAGGACTCATTTGAATTTCTTGCCATAAATGAGATTAAGTTCCTTTGAAATTTTTTCCCAAAATTGAGTTATCAAAGAACAACGCCAGATGCGATGTATATAAGACCCGAACTCTTTCTTTCACTTTTCACTGAGCGAAGATATCTGAGGATAAACAGTATGAAGAGATTGGGGTGCGCGCTGCAATCTGAAGGATCCTATACTGACTTTCTGTCAGCCCATTGCACAAAAATATACTACCTACAGACTCCACTGCATTGAACCCCTCCTCCTCCCCAAACTCAGTCCCGAGATCCCTCCCCCATACGCTTTTGATTTTGCCAATGCTGAGTGTATCGATGGATTGCAATTTCTCATAACTGTGTGGAAATAAAATTTTAACTGCAGCAAAAATGTAACAGACATGAGTCAATAATGGAAGCTACTGGCTGATTGTCCAAAATATTCAGATTGTTGATAAAATGTCTAACCTGAAGAAAAGCATAAAAATATTTAGAAGATCAGCTGTTCATATGAGAGTAATTTTCCAGACTTAAATAAATCAATAAATGCGACAAAAATCGCGGGAAATGGCTAGATAATGCTTTGAAAATGCCTCCTAGGATCAACAATGTCATGTAAGATATCAAACCACAACGTATATTAAATATTGAAAATCTCCGGGATGCTACAAGCGAATTAGGCTACTTACTTTTTTGTTGAGAAGCTAAGCATTGCCCCATTTCAATGAGAGCACCGATACATGCATGTCCCTTTCAAAAGCTTCGTAATCCTACATTAAACTCCAGTGTCTTGTTGGAAAATTTGTATAATAAATCCGTAATGTTATATCTAACATTGTACGTATTACAGTATATTATCTAATTTCCCATTCTGAGAAAAAAAAAAAAAAAAAACTATTCTCGTCCATCAACAATCCACTGTTCCAGACCAAAGGCTGTTTGTTCTTGACTTGAGAGCAATCAGAGGCTGTTTTTGACTGGCAACCATGCTTGTTTCAAGCACTGCAGTGGGTTTCCCAATAATGTTGGACCTCAGGATTAACGAGTGTGTCAAAGAGATTCTTAAGCAACGAATATACTCTCATGTTCGTAACATTCTCGTTACATGGGTTTCCCAAACACAATGGTTAGACGGGGCCTGAAGAGGAACTCTGCAGAGTTTCTGAGCCAAGCGCGTCCTCGCTAAAGCATTAGTGGTTGATAAATCGATGCTGTGAGATTATTAAAGGTCCCTCGTTTTAACCATCAACACTGAAATACAATATTTTAAAAACACATCGTCATCATTACTATAACGAAATTGAGTTGGTGTCTTTTTAAAATTCAGTTGGCCTGCAGAAATATTACAACAAATGATTACAAGAATAGAAATAATTAAGAAAAGGCTAAATAATTCACCTTTGTCTGCTCATTTCATTGTTGCTCAATTCAGAGCCTGATTGCTCCAATAAATTGGCATTTGGCAATGTGGTGTCTGACAATTGGTCATGGAGGGGAAAAGGACATGAAAGTTAGCAATCACAGAGGAAGAAATCCTCCTCTTGCTTGATGAAATTGAACGTAAGAAAGATGTACTGTTTTCCAAGTCGAAGTGTATATATTAAAGGGAAAGTTCACCCAAAAATGAAAATTCACTCATCACATACTCACCCCAAGGCTAATTGAAGGGTTGGTCAATTTCTTTTGTCCTCAAAACAGTTAGGGAGTTTTAAGGAAAAACAGCATTGAAGAGAAATCCGAATGAATGGAATTCAATGGTGGCCGCTTCTTCAAGTTTAAAAAAGCAACGTTAAAAAACATAAAATGCCTTCATACTGCTCTTGTGACATTTTCTAAGTGTCTGTAAGCCCCGACATTATGATTTGACGTCATTTTCACTGTGTTTTTCGCCTAAGTTTCCAATGTAGCCACTTAGCCAGGAGCCATGTTTTTTTTCCTCGGGAAGAGTGAAGTTCCGTTACCTGAGGACTCAAAATACGAAGAAGAAGAGGACCTAGAAAACTTGAGGTAGCCTCGAGCTTGTGTTTACATGCAAGCAGTGAACTATCGCCGCACGCGATAGGGAGATCTGCGCGCATGGTGACTTTTATAGCCTGAAAGAAAACCAAAGGCATTCATAATTGAGACAAGGACAGGAATAGAAATTTCAGGCTGAGTCAGGAAGAGAATGACATCATCAGCATAAAGTGCCAATTTATGAACAATTCCCCCGAGATTCACACTATAGATATTGTTAGCACACCTTATGGTCTCTGTGAGTGGCTCAATACCTAAGGAAAATAACAGAGGGGACAGGGGACATCTATGTCTCGTACCACATCCCAGATGAAAGGTCTCTGATACGCAAACGTTAACCAAAACTCTCGCCACTGGGGCACTATAAAGCAGCCTCACCCATTTAATAAATTCAAGCCCCAGTCCAAACCTCTGAAGAACGTCAAAAAGATATTCAAATTCCACCCTGTCAAAGGCCTTAGCAGCGTCCAGAGCCACAAACAGAATTCTTTCTTGACTGGAGTGAGCATACTGTAACACATTAAGAAGACGACGAACATTTGAGTGTGAAAACCTGTTCCTTATAAATCCAGTTTGATCAGGTTTAACCAGGGAAGGAAGATAGATCTCCAATCTCCTGGCGAGATGTTTTGAAAGCAATTTGCAATCTACTCCAATCAATCTTATTGGTCTGTAGGTTGAGCAACAATCCGAGGGCTTATCCTTCTTTGGAATAAGTGAAATATTGACTAAATTAAGTGTCTGAGGTAAAATGCCCCATTCAAATGACTCGGTGTGCATTCTGGTGAGTGGCTCTACCACAAATTTGGTCAGTTTGTTATAAAATTCAGGGCAAAACCTATCGGGACCCGGGGCTTTGCCACTTGGGAGGGATTTAATTGTCTGAGAGACCTCTTCTTTAGTGACCGGACAGCACAAAATATTCCTACTCTCAGCCGACTTCTTTGTCGCCAGGTTAATGCGATCTAATAATCTGGCCTTGCCTTCGGCATTAGCACGGCACTCGGGGGAATACAGATTTTGGTAAAAACATTTCATAATACTAACCATGCGTTTAGTTTCAAAATGTTTAACTCCCCTATCATCTTTAAGTAATGAAATCATGCTGGAATCAGCCTGCCCCCTCGCCAATCGAGCCAAAAGTCCCCCTGATTTGTTAGCAAATTCAAATAGCAGATGCTTAGCATTAAAAATGGCGGTTTCCGCTTTTTGTGTCAGAACATTATCAAGAGAAGAACACTCTGCATCCAATTTCAGCAATACTGATTTTGAAAGGGAATGTTTAAACTCCTTCTCTAGGTCAGAAATCTGGCATTCAAGCTCTAATTGAGTGCTTCTTTTCTTTTAACTGGGTTGTATGAGATAATTACTCCTCTTAAATAAGCCTTGGCTGTCTCCCATAATGTTGATGATGAAACATCAGGAGTATCATTAATAGAAAAAAGAGTGTCAAGTGTTCCTCCAGTAAAGTTAAAAAAAAAAAAAAAAGTAGGATTGCTAAATAGAGAGGGGTTTAGCCGCCAATGACAAGCAGAGGGATCATAATATTGAGGTATCTAATCTGACATGTGAGTGATCTGAAAGCGTCAGTGCTTCTATAGTGCATGTTCTAACCCCTATCCAGAGCTTGCCTTGAAGTAAAAAAAATAGTCGATTCTTGAAAACGAATTATGAGGATGGGAAAAGAATGTAAAATCCTTTACTTTTGGATTCAGTATCCTCCATGTGTCAAATAGATTTAAATTACTACTGAGCTCCCGAATAGCTAAGGCCATTTTGGATGGACGTGTAGATTTAAAGGGACTCTGATCCATCTCTGGTTCCAAACAAGAATTTATATCCCCACCCAGAATAACAAGGGGTGAGATACTGAAGGATATGTCTGCTAGCAATTTGGAATTGAAAGAAGCCTCAAATGTATTAGGGGAATAAATACATCGAAGAGTGAGCCTTTCCCCATATAAGCAGCATGAAATTATGACATATCTCCCTTTGGAATTCGTTACGCATTTTTCCCAATATGAAAGGTAATCTTTTATGTAGCAGAATTGCCACCCCTTTTACTTTTGGAATTAAAAGAAGAATGAAAAACCTGGCCCACCCAATCTCTTCTTAATTTTAAATGCTCAAGGTCAGATAAGTGGGTCTCTTGAAAAAACACTACATGTATATCTTCTTTTTTCAGCAATGAAAGAATTTTACGCCTCTTAAATATATTATTTATTCCCTTAACATTCCTTGTTACCAACTTAGTGACACTCATCCAGACTCTGGTTGAGTTTCTGCATGCTATAAAATATGTTCCCACAAAAATCTATTACTCCTAGGTATTGAAAATAGGCAAAAACAGATAGTGCTGTCATACACAACAAAAAAAAAAAGCCACCCCCCTACGACAACCAAGAAACAACGAAAAAAGAACCAAATCCCCCCAAAACAATAAACAAAACCAAATAAACAAAAAAGTCTCAAACGTAATAAAACAGAAAAACACCTACAGGGTATTACGATGGGATGTGACACCAAAGGAGGCCATCGCAACAGGGAGGAAATAAATGTGATTGATCAGAAAAAAATCAGAAAAAAGCTTCCCCCATGAACCCCCGCTTCTGACCCGAATAAGCAAGTGAGCGGCCCAGTCCACTTAAGGTGAATTTACATAACACCTAAAAATTACAACCATAAAATAAAAAAGGCAACCAAAGATAGGGGAAAAAAAATCACAGGACGCAATGCCTCTGTCAACCACTTAACCTGATACTTAAAATAATATTAACCCTTGACTTGAAGCTGTATTATTGTAACCAAGCAGCGTATTAGAAAAGAAGCCATGAACATGAGAGTACTGACGATCAGATTCAGACAAAGGAGGCGTTCAAATATATCCAAAATGCCGCAGAAACCTAGAATAATCACAAATAACTCGGAAGCATTGAAGAGATAAAATTACCGAAAGTCAACAAGAAGAGAGAGAAAAAACAAAATTAAAGCTGCAAGCAGGTTTCAAGCCAATCAGACAATGTGTGACTGATTTAAAACGAGTTGATGTTCTGTGGCGAAGGATCGAATGTCGCTGCCACAGGCAGCCTGCAACATGACAGGACACGTGTGTCACTGTGGAGATTCATCAACTTGATCGTCACGTGGCCACAAAATGTAGTTGATCAGGTCAGGAGTTTGGGGTTGGTGTTTGTCAATGTAAAATGTGACATTTCCTGTTTCCACAAGGGGGCACCATGAGTGAGCTTGCCTATGAGCATATGGATTCATTTAGGGTGGGGCTCTTGTCATGTACAGAAGTTTTGAAGCAGTTAGGATGAAGTATGTGGGAGAGAGAGCTTCTCGAATATGCATGGCGAATCATCAAAAATGGCGGCGCCATAGCGGCCATGCCCATCAACGTAGAGAAAGGTTTTTGATAACTTTTGATCACAAAGGTCTTGAGATGGTGTTCACCAAATTTGAAGTTGATTGGACAAAATCTGCAGGAGGAGTTCGTTAAAATACATGGTGTGGAATCTCAGCCATAATCGAAAATGAAAATCAAAATGGCCGACTTCCTGTTTGGTGTAGACAAAGTAAGGCGGGATATTAATATATGGGGGCGTTCAGGGCAGAGCAATCATCATGTCCATGAAATTTGAAGCTGTTAGAATAAAGTATGGGCGTGAGAGCTGTTGGAAAATGGATGGCGAAATCACGAAAAGTTGCCAAAGTTTGTCACGACGTCGCAGCCACGCTGTTTGACCTACAGACATTCTTTACACAACTTTTGATCAGCATGGTCTATAGATGATCTGTACCAAATGGGAAGTCGTTTTAGCGAAATCCTTAGGAGGAGTTCGTTAAAATACGAAGTGAGGAAATTGCCAATAATCAAAAATGAAAATCAAAATGGCCAACTTCCTGTTTGGTGTAGACAAAGGCTGCCAGAGACTTTTTTGTGCGTCAGGACAACTTCTACATGAGTACCAATTTTCATCCACCATCTCCAAAAAAAAGCCCTATGAGGAGGGGTTTTAGAAAATGTCAAGGGGTGCTATAGAGTCATTAGGCCCCCTCCATGGGCAACACCCCTATCATATGTGAGTACTCGCCATTCTTGATGTGTGTATCAATTTTTATGAGGTTATGACTTTGTTAAAGGCATGAAAAAGCCAAACGTAATTTGATGGCGAGGGAACGATGGTCACCACGCCGGCAGACGGACGCCATTGCTTGTAGCTTCTTAGCGTTCAGAATGTAGCTTCACCAACTTGTTCTGCATGTCTTAGAGGTGGAATGAAGTTGGAGGGGTCAACTATGTTGGATCAGTACATGGTAAAGTAAAAAAAGGACACTTCCTGTTACCACCCAGGGGCGCTATGAGTAAGGCGAGATATTAATATATGGGGGCGTTTAGGGCGGAGCCATTGGAGGAGTTTGTTAAAATACGAGGTGAAGAAATGGCCGGTAATCAAAAATTGAAATCATAATGGCCGAACTCCTGTTGGGGTTGGACCATGATGTTAAGAGACTTTTTTGTGCGTCTTGGTATGACACATGTGCGTATCAAATTTCGCTGGCCTAGGACAAATTAACCCCAATCAGGAGGGTTTTTTGAAATTTTCTAGGGGGTGCAATTTCGCCATTTTGACCCGCTTTTTTGCAATGACTTTAAAATATGTCAGTTTTTACCAGACCTGACAAGTGTGAGTTTTTGAGCATGTTAAGGTCTCCAAACATTCGAAAATACTTGGTTAAAAATAATAAGGAAAAAAAAAAAGAAAAATTCTAACTATTACAATAGGGTCCTCGCACCGTTAGTGCTCGAGCCCTAATAAAGCCAAAGTCCTTAATAAAACAGACCATTTTTCTCTTATCAAATAATTATTCGTACGGCTCACCGTTAAGTGTGATCAGTTCAGAGCGTCTACAAAGTTCCGTGCTTCTTCAGCATTCTCAAACCTACACTCCTTCCCATTGTACTGCACCACAAGCCTCGCTGGAAACCGCGTCCTAAATTTAATTCCTTTGTCTACAAGTTTTTGTACTACATCATTAAAAGCATGACGCTTCAGTCAAACTGCGCTAGACAAATCTTGATGAATAAAGAGGCAAAATCCCCCATACTCCAAAGTTTTCGCTTTTTTCGCGGCTGATAGGATCCTTTACTTATCTTGGGAATTATGGAGCTTAATGATCACTGGCCGGGGACAGTCACGCCTCGGCTCGGCGATCCGATGAGCGCGGTCCAACTTTATACGTCCTTTAGCAGCAGACAAGCTCAGAATTGTTGGCAGCCATGATTCGAAAAATTGGATGGGATGATCGCCCTCCGTACCTTCCTTAAGATTCAAAATTCTTATTTTGTCCCGTCTACTGCGATTTTCGGCATCCTCAAGCTGCTCAGCCAGAGCCCCCAGCCTGTTCTCCACACATTCAAGGCGTAGCTCAAAAGCGGCGGATTGATCCTCAACCGTGGAGACCCGCTGCTCGACTTCAATAATGCGTTTGGACATAGCCTCCAAGCTTTTGCCAATTTTATCCAAGGCGTCGGTAAGTTTACAGTTTTTTCTCCATAACTTCACTGATGTTCTGGGTAACTTCCCGCACCAACTCAGACATGTCCTAGCGGCTAACTTCCATGGCGTTCGTATCAGCCGGGGGTGGAAACACCATTGTGGATCGCGGCAAGTGGTCGGTGATCTTCGACTGAGTTGTTTGCCCTTTTTTAGCCGACTTATCTCTTTGAAAGTGTCCCCCCGATCTTGTTTCCATCTTGCAACATCGTCAATATAGTTTCAAATAGAAGGGGGGAAAAAAAGAAACTCTTAAAAGCCAAAAATAATTAGACGGGAGTGGGAGCTCTGCGAAGACGCAGCTTCAGCTTGCCATCGGTCCCGCCGATGCTCAGAGCTTAGGTTTGTATTGTGGGCATATAGGAGGTCATGTATGAAGTTTCATTTGGTGATCTTGAACTTGACCTTCAGTAATCTTCAACAGCTAAACTTTACAGTGAAATTTCAATGACTTATATCAGCAAAATTGTTACAGATAGAGCGTAGGTTTGTATTGAAGACATATAGGAAGTTATATACGAACTTTCATTTGGTGACCTTCATATTGACTTTCAAAGGTCAAATGCGACCAAGTGAATGTTCAATGACTTGTATCACTCATGTGGCCGCAGATGGAGCCTAGGTTTGTGTTACAGACATCTAGGAAGTCACATATGAACCTTCATTTAGTGACATTCAACTTGACTGTCAGTGATCTTTGATGGTCAAACTCGACAGTGAAATTACAATCACTTGTATCACCAAAATGGTCACAAATTGAGCCAAGGTTTGAACAGAGGCATTTAGAAAGACATATATGAAGTCCATTTGCTGACCTCAACCTGACATTCTGCGACATTTAAAGTTCACAGTTGACATATTGAATTTTCAATGACTTGTATCACCAAACTGCTTCAGAGCTTAAGATTGTATTACAGGAGGTCATATAAATGTATGTGAACTTTTATTTAGTGACCTTGACATTGACCTTCAATGATTCATAGGTCAAACTTCACATGAAATTTTCATAACTTGTATCATCGCTATAAGATTGCTTGCCGGTAAGCTACAGGACTCTTGGTCCTAGTTTTTCATCATATTATTTTGGAGATCTTCCTAAACTGTGTTGTTTTTTCAATTAATGTTAACATGAATACGTGAACAGCGAATCACATCACTGTGCACCGCTGAGGTGTTAATTATGACTCAACTTCGAAAGGACAATGAAGAACGGTCCAGCTGCGTTGCACCATGGCCAGACATCTTACTTTTGTTTTATAGAAAAACGTCCAACTTCTTACGTGACGGGTGGTTTCACCTGGTCGCATAAGTTAAGTTTGTAGAAACAACCCCCAGGAACTTCATCCTCAAGATGACAATGAAGAAAGAGGAAATGCATTGGAAAACTAGCAGAGTGAAACAAGGACGGAAGGGAGTAGAACGCGACAATAATTCAATGATGAGAATCAATAAACCAAACGAGACCAAAACTGACAAAGACAGGTGGATTGTGAGGAAAAACAATTGGGGAAACACTCAGGATGTGACTGTGTACATTAGACACAGATTGATTGGAAGCAGGCTTCATTATATGCCCATTAAACTTGAAAATTTGAATGTGAAAGCACCAGTGGAAGTCAACGGTGGAGTCCATTGTTCATCTTCTTCAGGTCAAACCAATATTTATTTGTTTTCTATTTGGATGAAATGGCTAGGCAATTTTCTGACCTCCTGTTGGGGGGATTGAAGGTGTGAGGGTGCCTAAGAAGTTAAACCTAGTTAAGATGCTATTCAAAGGATTCATGTAGGATGAGAGGGAAGTTCTGTAAGGTCAGAAAGGCTTTCTGAAGCCATAATGGTAACAGCCCATTGAACTCCCTTTAATTGGATTAAATATGTGGGAATCTTGTGTCCCAAAACACTTGAAGTCTGCCGGTCCCTCCATTTCTGTAATCTCTCTTTTTAATATGGTTTCATGGTTACTGGCCAAGGCTCTTTGAGGCTTTGATAACTCAGTTTGGATTTAGCCGCCGCTGTGACCTTTTAGGAGCCTTAAAGTTTTTGTATTCCAGCCAAAAGGAGCCTATGCAATAAACTGATTCCTGTAAATCTTGGTGTTGTATCTTTGGCTGATGCCAGATACATCGTTGGTATGTAGTTGTACCTCCTGGTTTCTTGGTGCATCTCCACATCAAAATGCTCTTTTAAAATTGAATAGAAAAACCTTTTGTAACTGTGGCCCTACCATATTTTAATTTGGCATCTTCAGTTTTACTCAGATGACATTTGAAGACTTTTTATTCAGCAATTTTGTGCCACAGCTGTTATGTGCCTGGGATCATCAGTGTATGTCATGGCTCAACCACATACTCAATTTTTGAATCGCTGTTCACACCCTCAGTAATGGGACCCTTATTTGGCACATCATACAGATGCTACTGTCTTTGGGGGGATATTTCAGGAAGCAGGATTACAGACTTTGCTGCATAGCTGACCTCACATAAGCTACATTTTCCTCTGTTCACACTCCAGTTTTATGATGGCTCTGGGTTTTGGTCAGTGATGTAATAATTCTTCTTGGTGAAACATGAGTTTGTGCTCTAGGTTGTTTGTGCAAGTTTTCTGCGCACCTTGGTTTGATTGTCTCCATGTGCTGACTGGCCCCTGTGTTGCACACCCCCCCCTTCTGCCCCAGCACCATGTCCCTGAGTCAGCAGGGGAGGAGCCAAGGCGTGCCCAGGGTAACCAGCACAGCTACCACACCAGGGCAGCCGTGGAGGAGACGACACGGCAGAACGAGGTCGCCGAAGATGACAACAGCTCATCAGAGGTATCCCTGTTGGTGCCCACAGTACCCTGATATCGGGCCTATCGGAGTTGGGCCCGGGCCCACCAATAGAATTTTATGCTGTCATACAGCCTATCACAGCAGGACCTGGGCCCACAAAAAGAACACTATGCTATTATGCACCCAGTCAGAGGTGCCTGGGTCCACTAGCAGAACAGTACCCTGTTACACAACCAATTGCAGATTATCCTTGCCCCGCCTATGGAATAATAACATGATATTCAGCCAGTTCAGTTGTTGGCATAGACTGTATAAAAATATGGATGACGCAACCGTGACATCACCCATTGGTTTCAGCATACCATTTAGGAAGCCTCGATTTTGGCAATTTGAACAGCGCCATTTCGTCATTTTGAAACCGGGTGTGATTCCCATTGGACGAGAGTGTGAATTGAATATCCAGTGAGGAGCGAGGGGTGGATCTACGGGTGTATCTGACCGTATCAGACGAGGACCAGAGAATAGCCATGCCCCCAAAGCATATTCTGGCTTTATCCTTTAGTCTATTTGGGACCATAATTTACTAAAATGAACAATATATATATATTGAAGGAGACTTGAAACTTGCAATAGATACCATAAAGTAATGTGGAAAATCATTATTGAAATAATAAATCAGGTGGGAAAGTAGGGTCATTTTCTGATAGACTTCTATAGATTTGAACTTCTTTCTGCAACCACCAATGTCGCCATCTGCTGGCCATTTAATAGAATGCAAATTTTAGAGATTTCCGCATTGGCCTCAGTTTTCAGACCCAGGTGCTGCATCCATCTTCTTATACAGTCTATCGTTGTGGGCTTATTCCCTCCCTTGGAGCTATACACAGATTCAGTAAATCGGAAGCCAGCCCAACCCTTCTTGCCCTGATATTCTGAGGTCGGCCTGGCCACTCCCATTCAGCCTGATTTTCAGTCAATCAGAGATGGCTCCTGGTGTCAGAAGTAAAATCCCTTTGGAAATTTATGATGGGGTTCGGACACTTTCTATCATTGCTCGAACTTTAATTAATTTTATGAGCTGGCTTGCTTCGAGATTAGCCTACAGGGTATACGGATGCAAATGATCACATCAAATTTATTGTTTATTGCCAAAAATGATATGCTTTAACTCTTGTAGTCCAGTTTGTAGTCCACTTTTACAAACTACATATCCACTACACAAACGGGCGAGTACCCCGTGATTTGTTACCGGCTAATGGGGTACCACATTTTCTGCGAACGTTCACAACTCTACGGAAGGCGATCAGTGACCTAAATTGCCGTTGGCCGTCTCCGTGCAACTGTTACTACACATCAGGTCACTAACCGCTGGCTAGCTAAATGCCTAAAAATGAATGAATAGCAGTGAATAGCTATTATTTTGCCATTTAGCTAGCTAGCTAGAATTTATGTCCAACATGTATGACTAGCTACGCCAGTGAACTACCAAGCTAGCCGGCTAGTTAGCTAATTACATCTTGTGCACATAGCTAAATCGATAGAAAACGGTAAATGGTTAGCTTCCTGTCACTCACTGATATTTAACAAGCTAGCTAGCATGATTATGTATCAAATATAACTAGCTAAGCTAGTGAAATGGCTGGCTGCCTAGTTCGCTAGCCTAGTTAGTGAGCTGGTTAGGTCAATAAAAACTGTGAATAGCCATTATTTGCAGGGGGCATGGCAGTAATATTGCGCACTCAAGCGCGTGTCTTCCACTACTTCCAAATTTCTCCGTTTTTTTTTTTTTTTTTTGACCGAGCAGCACAGCCTTCTGAAGTTAAGAGAGAGAAGCCACTAATTATTTTACGGAATTGTGAGAAAAAAAAAATAAAACAAGTGGTGCCAGGCACAACAAACCCCGCCCCTCACACATACTTTGACCTACTTTTCCGAAATTCAACAGGCATCTATTCTGGGTGAGTGGCAATCCCTAAACCGAATTTGGGGTGAAGCTGGCCATTAGTTTTGCTGCTAAAGTGTTAACAAAGAAACAAACACGGAAACAAACGCACAGACAAACACACAAACCCTTTGGGTGGGGCGGGGTAATAAAAAGTTGATGGACTAGTCCATCGCGGTGGTTTACTCATCTCGGGTTTACAGTATGATATACTTACTATAGATCTCGGGTACAAAGTAAACAGGCAAAGATCTCGATCACGATCATTATGCGGGCTACTGTGACTTTAACATAAATTGAGATAATGGTGTTCAAAAGCCATGAGGAAAATAAATAATTTCTTCATTGACGTTACGCAGGGGAAAATGGTTTGTATTTTTTTAATCGCATTGAAAACACATCTGTTATCAAAGCCATAATATGCTTTGGTTATTAAGACATAGCCAAGTGTACTCTTTCTTGGGTTAGGAAGAAAGCTGCCGTTATTAAGGTCAGACTGGATAACATGAAACTTGATCATTTTGTTCATTCTAATTCATGAAACATCGTGCTTAAAGAATACCGTTCATGTATACCGAAGTGCGGGATATAGCCAACACTGATACGATGTCATTTAACATATTTGTGCGCGTACTTTTTCAGATGAGCTGTTTATTATGCATAATTTCACAGAACAGGTAGCCTATTCAATTTATAAGGTTGAAGACATTCATTCATCTCGAACAGATATAAACAGTTACCTTGGCGATTTACCTTTTTGAAGTCAAGGAGCTTCAAAATGGACCATTTAAATTTAAAATTGGCATTTAATTTCATTTTTCCAATTAAATGCGTTCGCGAATGGGCGGGAGGACATGTCTTGCGATATGCCCCAGGGCAGTGAACACTATTGGCGCCTCCTTTTGAAATCGTTCTGGGAAATAAAAAGCAGATAAAGAGGTTTGACCACAGAATTCTTTCAATGTTGACAATATTTTATTAGACACTCGGACTAGTTTGAAGACAAGTTTACGAGTCCACCTTAATTTTTACTTTTGTGTGCACTAGCGGACTACCGCGAATTTCGAACCCTGTTATTATCTTGTAAGTGCAACACTGAATCTCACCTTAAAAATTTGTCAATTGGGCCCTGATTCTTCCGTTTGGCCATCTCTCCGCTAGCCGTCTACACGTTGCTACACTCGTGTCAAAGCATAATACATGTACAATAGGCAGATTGCTATGACGACCACCGCAGACGATTTCCGCGAATTGGCTATGTCAGGGAGCGGGTCGAAAACGAAAGTTCGCTATTGTGACAGTAACATAAGGGGGAGATCATGGGACATATTTAGGGTCATTTATGTTTAGTTTCTTGCGGTTTTATTGGACACTGGATGCATTAGTTTTAACTGATCTTTGAAAAAATAGTGCCGTGCGGAAAAAGCACTTTCTGAGCTGAGTGGTGGTCGGTGGATTCCGAGTGCTGGTCAGTGCATTTCGAGTGCTGGTCGGCACCGACCAGCATCGGCAGAACCCTGCATATGGGGTTGTTACATCCCACCTTTCAGCTTTCAGGTGAACTTTTACTGCGGATTTGGACTGACCTTGATTCTTTGATTTACCCCATATCTTATAAACTGTGGACAATCAGACATGGCACAGATACCCCCCAAACCTTTGGGCAATCTTCCCAGTGACAGAATAATGACAATGCTGCCACCTAGCGACAGCAGGGACACGCATGCACGAACGCAACTTTCTAAGGGTACGTTCCTACTCTATTTCATCAAATTCTCACCTCGTTGGCCATCTAATGATGATGTTTAACGGTTGACTTGGTGGTTTTTCACTTGCCACATTTTGAAAGACCAGATCTTGTAAAGAGAACTTAAATAATGTCATTGGATTTTGCCTCGGAGACAAAAATATAGATTTTAGATTTCTCAGCCTGAAATGGCATAATGTCTGTCCAAGGCCTAATTTTGCATCAGGAGGCATCAGACGCTTTTATAACACTTACACATCATAAACATGCATAATTTGTATCTTGGCCATAAAATTAAAGCTGTTGTAAGTGATATATTTTTGTTAAAACAAGTGTTAAATAGCTCCACAGAGATCATTGATTTAGAGTGTCTGGTCTGTGACACAGGTCTCTCGGTCACTTTCCTCTGCATCAGAGCAGCATATAAAACCCTGGAGTCACCCACTGTCTCAAACCAATTAGGTAAGAAAGCCCAATAAAGAGGCAGTCCTCTCTGCTTGGGAACGCGCAGAGAGATGATTCCGTGTTATTGACAATGGCTGAGCAGATGAAACTACCGATCCCAGTGCTACGAGAGACGGCATACACAATTCGCCCATTACCTGCTGATGTACATGCTAGGCATTATGGGATTGAAGTGGGGCCTCACTATCTCGCTTTGCACTAGAACAGATATGTTGTAGCTGACGAGGTGATTAAAATTCGATTGAATCTGTGAAGACGCATTGTTTTATCTTACTAAGTATGCATTTATGCACCGCATCGCACAGATTTAAACGATCCAGAGGGAATGCACGTTGCTACTTTCATGTAACTTGCTAATCAAGCTACAGTACCAGTCAAAAGTTTGGACATACCCACATTTTTTTCTTACAAGACATGTTAAATAAAGAAATAGGCACCATTTATTTTGCAAAAAAAAAAAAGATTAATTTTTCAATCCATCAAACTAACCAGCATTTGCTGTCATATTTGCAGAGCATACTCACATTTTCTTTTACTAGAGCAGTTATATGGCTATAATGAGTTTGCTGCTGAGCGGCCGTCTAAGTTCCCAAAGATGTGCTGCACTTGTGGTTTGCTTTTCATCAACTTTTTTGCCCACTAAATTCCAAAACAGACTGTCTTTAATTTGGCTGTTGGAAAATGGAAAGAGCTTTTTTTGTCTGCTTTGCTAAATATGGCTTCTTTGAGAAATGGAAAATTTTGGACACTCTTCAAACAAGTAAAATATTCTCTAAACTTCTGACTGTTTACCTCTAACCAGATTCAGCTAGTTAAATTTCTCTAAAAACAGAGTTGTGACATTAGCAAAGTGTGTCCAAACTTTTGACTGGTACTGTATGTAGTGCAATAAAATTATTTGCAACTCAGTCAAAGCCTTATAACGCCACAGTTTTCATGTAGCTCCATCACTATCTAGCTGTTTATTGCAGACGTGGAGGTATGCGCAAGTTAGTTGGTGCAGTACACTTCAACTGAGCCAGAAACACAACTAACATCGCTTGTGTAACAATTCGTGAAATTGAGCCTTTATAAGGCTTTGCGTGAATCATCAATAATTTTGATGTGCTAGCTAGCTAGCACTCATCTCATCTGCTACACTTCGATCATATAATGCCTAATGCATACCTCATCATGTTATGGGCTAATTAAACATTCAAAGCGCCAAAAAACGATAGAGGAACAGATAGAGTCAAGGAAGAAAAAACGGGAGATGGCCAATAGCCATGGATATATTGGTTCCGCTTTCAAGAGTTGGAGAAAACTAAAGGAATCCAATGGTCTAAAAAGCGATGCGCAGCTAGCCTTGCTGCTACTGGACAGGTAAGGTATGTTTTACTCTGTAGTAGTTGTGCAGTTTTATGAGTCTTCGGTAGTCCTGTTGCTGGTTTTTAATCCTGCAAATGATAGTTTATAAATGTTCAGTCGTCATTTGTGTCCGACTATTGCTTGATTTGCTATGTAATGGGTGCTTTCACACTAGGGACTTGGGCACTTGACCCCAAAGTCCAGTTCATTTGGTAAGTGTGAACACAAGCGCACTGTGCTCAGGCACGGTACGCGAGTACGGTTGGAAGAGGTGCGCTCGGGCACAGTTCATCCGTACTCGTACCAAATGTGAAAGCAACCGTACTTGAGCACGGAAGATAACCGATATGTGTTACGGCTCTCTTGTTGTTCTAACAAATGCAGTGGCGAAAGGATCTCTCCATTCAAACAAATAAATTCAATGCTTGCTCGAAATTTAGGCAAACACAAATACCCAGAGATTTATGAAATAATTTGTGAGTAGTTGCATTCGCATGGTTATCACAGAACAGTAGAACAGTGCCGTGACAAAGTAAAGAAAATGCAGCTCTGATATTTTAAAGTGCAGGACGCAGTGCGCAAGTGTGGCTGCTCAAGTTATGAGATAGATGAATTTTCGTGGTATAAGGCAGTGGACAGCATAATCGGCCAAAAATGCAAGGGCAAAAGAATTTCGTTTTCAACCTCTTCCAATAGCGATAGTAAGCATAGTTTTCTTTTTCGGCTAACCTTCATGTTTGGGTACCTGAGAAAGATTCGGGTGAGTAAAAACATCAAGCATCCAGTCAAGAAAATTTCGAGTTTAATTTCTCTTGCTGCTATACGTGGTAATCCATGTTACAGATGACACTGCAAGTTACTATTGCACGTGCAGCATATGCATTCACAATAATAATATTCAATATTAATATTCTAAACTCCCTTCTTGATAATGAAACCCCCTGAAGTACAACCCCAATTCCGAAATAGTTGGGACGAAGTGTAAATTGTGAATAAAATCAAAATGCAATGATTTTCAGATCACATGAGCCAATGTTATTTGCAATAGAACATAGATAACATTTCCAATGTTGAAACTGAGACATTTCACATTTTTATCCAGAAAATGAGCTTATTTCAAATTTTCTGGCTGCAACAGGTCTCAAAAAAGTTGGGGCACAGGCAAAAATGGGCTGAAAAAGCAATAAATATATAAGAGAATCAGCTGAAAGAACATTTAGCAAGTAATTAAGTTAACTGGCATCAGGTGTGTAACATGATTGGCTATAAAAGCGATGTCTTAGAGAGGCTGAGTCTCTCAGAAGTAAAAATGGCCAGAGGCTCCCCAACCTGTGAAGGTTTGCGTAAAAAAATTGTGGAATACTTCAAAAACAATGTTTCTCAACGTCAAATTGCAAAGGTTTTGAAGGTCTCGTCATCAACAGTGCATAACACCATCAAAGGATTCAGAGAAACCGGAAGAATCTCTGTGCGTAAGGGACAAAGCCGAAGACATTTACTGGATGCCCGTGATCTTCGGGCCTTCAGACGCCACTGCATCACTCACTGGCATGATTCTGTCATTGACATTACTAAATGAGCCAAGGAATACTTCAAGAAACCACTGTCTGTAAACACAGTCCGCCGTGCCATCCACGGATGCCACCTAAAACTCTATCATGCAAAAAGGAAGCCATTGTTGAGCATGATCCAGAAGCGCCACCGTGTTCTGTGGGCCAAGGCTCATTTAAAATGGACTGTAGCAAAGTGGCAAAGTGTCCTGTGGTCAGACGAGTCCAAATTTGACATTCTTGTTGGAAATCATGGGCGCCGTGTCCTCTGGGCTAAAGAGGAGAAAGACCACCCCTCCTGTTATCAGCATTCAGTTCAAAAGCCAGCATCTTTGATGGTACGGGGATGCATTAGTGCATATGGTGTGGGACACTTGCATGTTTTAAAAAGCACCATGAATGCTGAAAGGTATATGAAGGTTTTAGAGCAACATATGCTCCCCTCCAGACGACATCTATTCCAGGGAAGGCCTTGTGTATTTCAGCAGGACAACGCTAAACCACATACTGCAGCTATTACAACAGCATGGCTTCGTAGGAGAAGAGTCCATGTGCAGGACTGGCCTGCCTGCAGTCCTGATCTTTCACCGATTGAGAACATTTGGCGCATAATTAAACGAAAAGTCTGTCAAAGGAGGCCCAAAACTCTCCAGCAGCTGGAAGCCTGTATTAAACGAGAGTGGGATCAAATTCCAATGGATAAACTCAAGAAACTTGTTTCCTCAATGCCCAGACACCTCCACTCTGTGTTAAAAAGAAGAGGGGATGCTACACCATGGTAAACAGGCCCCTGTCCAAACGTTTTTGAGACCTGTAGCAGCCATCAAAATTGAAATGAGCTCATTTTGTGGATAAAATTGTAAAATTTCTCTGTTTCAACATTATCCATGTTATCTCTGTGCTATTGTGAATAAAATACTGGCTGTTATGATTTGAAAGTCATTGCGTTTTGATTTTATTCACAATTTACACTTTGTCCCAACTATTTTGGAATTGGGTTTGTATATTGGCGCCTTCTTCTAAAATCATTCCCCATTTAAAACCACCTGCAACGCGCGGTATCGGAATTTTGACATAGTCTATGCAAGTGTACTCGGGTATGGTTAGATATTATTAGTCTGAACGCTGACCAGCGGGGGGAGAGGGGAGGGGGAACAATAGTACTGTGGCACGATACGGAACAATCATATCTAGTGTGAAAGAGCCCTGAGTCGCTGCTCTCCATGTGTGCCTTTGTCGGAAACTGATGCGTGTTCATATGCGGCTTGGGGTAAGGGGGCGGGGACTTCTTACTTGGGCGAAGGAAAGGAAGCTAGATAAAACGACAAAACCAGTTACAGCAGCTTTAAGGTGGTGTGTTTTTATTGCTGGTCAGTATATAGTGTAAATGGTAGATGTTTTGGGTACTTTTTTTTCCTTTATAGGGTGAAGCAGAGGTGCGACCACAGAATGGAGAGACATCCGACGAGGAGAAGGAGGAGAAGGAACCATGGCCTGATGACAATAGCAGCTCAAGGTGGGCCTGTCTGCATTGCATCCTCGCTGTTATCTTGCATGCCTGTGCTGCTTTCCCTGCCCAATGCTTAACCACTTGATTCAGCTAATCGTGGCCGTAATTGAACACCCGTTATATTACTCATATGGCGTCATTGTTGCTCTGTGGGGGCTAGAACATAATTTGTCACCTGGATCAGTCCTTCATAAGGTGACATGGTTCAACGGACAGCAGCAAACGGTAACATGTAACACTTTTTTTGACTTTGTTTGATTCATGTGTTGCATCATTTTTGCATCCATTTTCCTCAGGACTGTTACTGTATGCAACATTCTGACCCCAACTGCCAACATTACAGTACAGATCACATCAAAACGGAATTCTATCGCGGTAGGGTCGGGAGAAGGTAACGGTAACTTCAGAGCAACATGAGGGTAGAAACGCGGTAGGTTGTCTGATAAAGCGCGGCGCAGGTATACATAGCATTTATAAATATAGTACCCAGTCACGAAACCCTTCCAGGATACACATCACAGGTGGTCCAGCGTGTATCATATTTCATTTTAAACTTAAAGTTGAGGTTATATTTTTTGCAGGTCCGCACTAAATGCAAAAAAGTGTAATCCCCACTCGAAGTTTTGACATAGGTTATTGGGGTTCCAGTTCTTGTTATCCAGACTTGCTTCAGCTTGGCAGATAAACGAACATTATGAAAGGCAATATTTTTACAAAGACTTTCTGTTTGAGACAGGATAACGATATTTTATTATGTAGAGCGCTGTGGTGTCCAAACCCATTTTCACTTTCCTTTGGATAAGTGCGCCTGAATTTATAAGGAAGGAATGTTGCAACTTAAGTTTTTGGGAGATAGAAAATAAATCAAGAGTTGTTTTTTATCTGTTTAATTTCCTCATTTCATGTTTCATACAGACGCACTCAAAGTTACAAAGGCAACGATATAAGACCATCTATATTCTTTTGAGGTTAGCCAGTAACCTTTCAGTTTTAGGTGCATAGTGTCGGTACAGAAAGCTACACAAATCAGCCGCTGTCTCCGTGGCCTTTCAGCGATGCCTGTTCTCAGCTCACCTCACTTCCGCACACTGGTGTACCTGAAAATATACTACAATAAATTTTCTGTTAACTTCTCTTGATTAATCCGTTATGTTAAAATATCCTGCATCAAGTGATTCTTACTGAACAGTGGGTAGCGTAAGTGTGAGCACCGCTCAAGTGCAAGAGGAAAGGCTGAATGCCTATAGTTGTCACTAGCAATTAGATCAAAGAATACCTCCCACTGGTAAAGATGTGTGGTCATGTGGAGTCGGTCAGTGAAGGATACCTCACATGGTCAGGAACTATATTTTCTTACCTGGCACCGCCTCACGATCACTGTCGGCAGTTAAAAGGCTTACAGCATTAATCTCGCGAAACAACGAGTTAGTCTGGCGGTAGAGTAGCGATGCAAAGACTGCAAGACAGCGTTATGGTAGGGAGAGTTCTCGCGATTTTTTCCATTTTGATGTGAGCTGTATGGTAAACTGCTGGCTTTTGTTGGTGCTTGTTGGACTAGTGTAACTTGACCATTAGAAAACACTGGGAACTCCTGTGATAGCTGAATGTTATACAAGTACACTGCCTGGCCAAAAAAAATCTGTCATTTGGATTCAAATAAGCTCTTGAGAGCCAATGATTGAATCACTATTGCAGTGATAAGTACTTTTCAGCTGACAACTATAATTTTTGCTCTTACTGAAGCAGAGTGTAGCTTCTAATTTCTTAAACAGCCATGGCGGAAGACGTATCCCATGGTTGTGAAAAAAATGTTACTGATTTACCAGAGGGGCTATTATTGGCTGGATTCTGTCAATTTGAAGGCGCACTCTTCATACACAAGAAATGTCAATTTTTTGTATACCAGAAGGTGCCAATATAAAACTGTAATTTCTTTGTCTCCTTGAATTGTATAGTTCTGGTATGCATGAATTGACTATACTTATGATCCTAGAATTGTACAGCTCTGGTATGCACGAATTAATAATACTCAGTAAGAATAAACTGTGAATTTTCATTTAATTGTCATGGGATGAATTCAACTGTTCCTTTCATTTTTGCTCGGGATCAGGGTTAGGGTTATATGAAACATTTCT
This sequence comes from Gymnothorax javanicus, assembly GCA_029692085.1. Classification (NCBI taxonomy): domain Eukaryota; kingdom Metazoa; phylum Chordata; class Actinopteri; order Anguilliformes; family Muraenidae; genus Gymnothorax; species Gymnothorax javanicus. The sequence goes on from CM056198.1 coordinate 92,041,309, forward strand.
TGTAGATATGAATTTGGCTGTTTTGGTATATGAGAAATGGAGAAATATGAGGAGTGCACCTTAAAATTGACATTACCCTTTTGGCCTGCGTCAAGCGAAGAAAACAACTTAAACAACAAAATCACTGGAATTGGATTAAGAACTGTCCAACACATTAAAATCTGGAAGGATAGTAAACTGTCAACTTTGCAGAAGAAATGGGTCAAAAAAATATCATGAATGATCGTGATTAAAGGTCACTGAAATGCTTGCTGATGTCTCTTGGTAAAAAATTTACAGTTTAACTCATGGCTATGGTTAATTGTCAAGTAAGAGCATTTCTACACGCACAAAGCGACAACAACTTGCAGGATTGGGATTAAACAGCTGCGTCACCTCAAGAAAGCCGCGTGTTAGTGATGCATATTTGCGAAAAATGAGCCTGAAGGTAGGAATGTTCAGCAATGGAAAAGTTATTTGGTGTGATGAGTCCAGATTTACCCTATTCCAGAATGATTGGTGCATCAGGTTAAGAAAGGAAGCTCATGAAGCTATGCGCCAGTCATGCAAAGTGCACTCTGGACATGCTTCCGGAGGCAGTGTTGTGATCTGGTATTGCTTCAATTGGTCAGGTTTTGGCTCAGCAGCGTTATACAGCAATAAAATGTAGTCCACACACTGCAGGAACGTACTGAATGACTAGGTTATCTGAGCAATGGATTTTGTAATCCTTGAGGGTACAAACATATTCCAGGATGGCAATGCCAAGAGTCATAGGGCACAGATTGTGAAAGAGTGGTTCAGCAGGCATGAGGAATTGTTTTCACACAGGAATTGACCACCACAGATTTCTGACCTTAACCAGTTGAAAGTCTTTGGTATGTCCTGGAGAAGGCTTTACATAGTGGTTTGACTCTTCTGTCTTCAGTGCAAAAATTAATTTGACTCTGGTTGGAAATAAATGGTGTAACGTGTCGAAACAATGCCACAACAAATGTGCCTCATGATCTAAGCTAAAGGTAAAAATATTTGTGGGCGTGACTTTGCTTTTGGCCAGGCAGTAAGTGACATGATTAGGGTAGGGTACTGTGTTTTCATTGCTTACTAAGTGGCTTTGGAAAGACTTGCCACAGTCTTGGTTTCGGAGGACTGAACTAAAGGTAAAAAAAAATTTGCTTATTAACATTTTGAGTTGTGAAGGTTACCTTAAATTGTGGGATTTCCACTCTGAGCAGTAAAGAGTCTCCTGAACAAGCTCCATTTAATCAGAATTCTGTGCAGCCAACAGTTCTGTTGTCTTCGTGAATGATAACTTTCCCTGTCAATACTTGAATAATACTGTTAATCTCAACAAGCCTGTGTCTTCGATGGTAAAAGTTACTAAGGAGGGTTTGGCTGCTTTTTCAGCGATTATTCCAGCGATTATTCAGATTGGACTGCTGACGCTGGGATCAACCTGGAGCCACCAAAGAAGACTGTTCGACACAAAAAGAAAGCGACCAGCAGCTCTGAGGAGGACGGGGAGAAGAAGAAGGACAAGGAGAGCAAAAAGGACAGAAAGAAGGAGAAACAAGACAAAGATGGTGCACTACCAAAGAAGAAGCAGCCAAAGGAGAGAAGGATGAAAGTAAGTCTGAGTTTGAGTAGACCAACTGTGTTCAGTACACTTTGGGCGTCTCGGCACTCTCCAGCATCCAATTCCTGCTTTCTGGATGCATCATCAGTTTGTAGGCAAATTCTGATTCCACAAGCTACACATATTGACTTTTTTAGGACCAATAGATTATGAGAAAAAAAGGAAAAGGTATATGGAAGTTTGCAATGGTCAGAGCGTACAGAGTAACTTCTCAACCAACAGCATTCTATGGACTACATCTCGTGAACCAGTGAATTTTAACTGCATCACTGCACATTTGTATTTTTATAAACATAACATGCATGGTCATCATTGCACGCTGGGTTATGCGCAGTGACCTTTTGTTGAACTGCTGCTCAGCTTGTTTCCAGTTTAATGGTACTGCTGAACATCACAGGGACTTCTTGTAAGATTGCTTGTTTTAACATACTGCAACATTTACACTATGGTTTAGTTCCGGGGCTGCTGCCGCCGCCGCCAAGATTTTCTGTTCCAGGCTCTGGAGGCTTCAAAGTTTGTAGGATTTTTCTCTAAATTTGCATAGTCAAAGATGTTTATTTGGCAATGCTCAAGATCAATTCTCGGCAATTTCCGACATCCAACATGGCCGGCGGCGGCAATTTTGTCAGAAAATTTTTTTTTTTTTTGCAGATTTTGTGTTTTCTGCTCATTATGAGCCACATGTACATATATACGGGTCCGTCTCAGAATCTGGAACCTCAATTGTGACATTATTTTTAAAAATTAATTTTAAAAAACATAATGTTTTTAGGTATTTATATATACCTCTAGGGGTCTTCTTTCATGTTTAATAAGAAAAACATAGCATCTTGTTTTTATGACCAGCAATGTGGAAAACATTAATGACGTGTTAGCAGATCACTCACGTAACATGGAAACGAAAATGGAATGAAAAAGTCTATTTAATAACGATTATATAATTTTTATTGTACATATTTTTGTTTCATTGGTACTGAAGCAGACATTAAAGTAAATATATACTTAACATTGTTATCATTATTCTCTTTAAATTGAATCATAAGTTCAGAGGTCCATCAATATCTTTTTTCTCAGGTTTATTTTTTTGTGCGTGCAGATGGTCCTAGAGGTACAACCTTTTTTTGAACTAGATCATAAGTCATAACGATATTGATATATAAAAATGTATATTTGAAATCATTATGCAAAGCCAATGTCAATTATTGAGTAATACACTTTGTCATTACTAACATAACAAAGAAACAGCATCAATGTATTACTCATAGGTAGGTCTTATGGTTGTTGAACATTACTTATTAAGGCTTATATTATTCGACGTGTACTCAATTTAATAGCCAGTGATCTCAAAATCAATCCGACACTGACATAAAATGAACAGCTAGATAGTTTCGACAGTCAAGTCGAATGCGTTTTTATTGCGGATATAAATAAGTAAAAAAATACAAACATGGAAGCAAAATGAAAAAATAAGCACTGTTGTTCCATATATGTAGTGGAAATTTAAAAATAACGAGTGAAAAACTCACCTTTAACGTGTGAATATTGTCGCAGACCAACTTAATAACCGCCGATATCACTCGTGTAACAGCCACCTCACGTGCGGAAACATATACAAACATGACCTCTCGCAAGGGAAATTCCAGTCTAGACACACAAAATGTTAATTGATATCCTTCCGCGCAAAAAAGGGACACCTTACAGTGATAAATTATCACCTAATAATTATATATCCTTTTTAATACGGGAAAGATGGTCTACTGTCGTAACATAGTATCTGGGAAACCTACACGGAACACATACTTTCAGCACCTACTACGAAAGACAAAATTGCGTGATTATAACTTAAATTCCTTGAAGTGTAGTGATTTTCAATTACAATTTGGATGACATACAATATGACATCGAGGCTTCTCGTTTGAGTAAATAAACTCACATTCGTGGGGTAAGACTGGTAGGAAAAAAGGCGTTACGAAAGTGATCAAATGTTATGTCGAAGATTTTAACATTACTCACATGATTACGTGGAAACATCAATATTTCATTGTGTAAAGTAATTAAATAAGATAACTTGTATGAAAATTGTGGATGTTGTGGTGGACCACAAATATTTGAGGCAACAGAAATGTAATTCATCCTTTTCCATGTCACTGTACAAGCAGCCATTTTGCAACGAATTTTGTTAATTTTTTTCCAATCACGGAATGTAATTTTCACTTAAACTACCCACTTTTGTGTTTACTATTTATTTGATCATCATATTTCAAATAAAAACAAACGTCACCATTCAAAACAAAATATTTTATTAACTACAAGTATTTCTAGAGGGGTACCCACTGATGGGCCCAGTTTCTGAGACAGACCCATATACATGTACAGGGATGCATTTTAATGTCATAGCAAGAGTAAAAACAGTAACATTGCGGCTGTAAAAATTTGCAAGTGATCTCTGATGGGGATCGGGGAGATACACGACTAGGTCCCTGTGGCAACCGAGTTATCTAGTTGAATGTTATCATTTATTAATTATACTGGACAAAGAAAGTTAGGGATCACCCAACTTTTCAATATTAAAATATGATGTGGAAAAAAATACAAACTATCAAATATTTCAAATTCAAAATTTGGGGTGATCCCTAACTTTCTTTGTCCAGTATATTTGCTAGTGAACATGGTACTGTAAGAGGCGCAAACTAAATGAAATCTACGTTTTGTCAGCATTTTCTAACTCCCCGCCCCAGTCTCTGTTCAAGTTGACTGTCTCCCCACCCGCCATTACTGACAGCACTGAGTGCACCCAGCAAACTTATTCAGATCAGACTGAAACAAATAGCGTGGGGTCTTGAGCGTTCTCCGGGAAGAAAGAGGGGAAATCCTGCTGACGCAGGTATACACTTTAGCTGGAGGCATTTATTTAGTGATGGGTGAGAAAAAGTCATCTGTACGGAGCATGGTTAGTCTACGTTACCATACCCCTTTTAGACCTGCGGGGAAGTTCGTTCTGCGTTTTGTAGAGGTTTTAAAGAACTTGTGATAAATTTTGAAATTCTATGTGTAGCAGTTGATTCATCCCTCTCTCTGCATCTTCCTTCTTTTTTCTTGTTTCTTGTCTCCTTTTCTGTCTCTTTCTCTCCCCTCTGTGCCTTTTTTGCCCCGTTTCCCTCTCCACTCTCTCTCCCATACCATTCTCCTGCCCAATGGCTTTCCTCTTCTCCTCATATACTCTCATTCCTGTCCTCTTCCCCTTTTCCCTTCCTCCCTCCTGCCCTCTCCCTGCTGCCCTCACCTTGATTGCCCCCTGTGTGATTCTCTCAGAGGTTGCCAGTGACAGCGCTGCAGGAGCAGGGTCTGACTCTGGAGGAGTGGCTGCCTTCAGCCTGGATTACGGACACAGTACCCCGGAGGTGCCCCTTCAGTCCACAGATGGGTGATGAGGTAATACACATACATATGAGCCTGACTCATACACATGCACACACTGAAAACAGACACAAATGGAGGACGTGCACGAAGCATAAGCACTGTTGCACATTCACATATGCACTCACGTAACGCATATCACTTAGGCGCACTTTACACGCCCACACCCACAATGATGCGCGCTCGCATTTCCATTTAGGGACGGAGGCATGCAAGCATAAGAACATGCACAAAATCTAAAGATGTTGCATTGGTTTTGAATGTGAGTAATTCATTTGCAAAAACTGATATCTTTGTTTTCTTAAATTTTCATAAATCATGTGTTTTACCCCCCAGCCCTTTGTGGGCTGATGGGGTATTGTTATACCATATGGCATCTGGGCAAGCGGACGGGTGGCAGCTCCATAATTTGTCTGGGCTATATCTCCAAAAGTTTTGGCCCCGGGAGCTTCAAATTTGGCATGCAGGTTCTTTGTGAGGGATAGGTGCTCAAAGTAAGGGACTTTAGTGGATTTGACCTTTGACCTTGGACAGTGACTTTGAACTTAAAAATTTTGTCTGGGCTATATTTCAAAAATGATTGACCTCAGCAGCTTCAAATCTGATCTGCAAGTTCCTTGTGAGGGTTAGGTGTGCAGTCAGAGTCATTTGTGGATTTGACCTTTGACCTTGGCACAGTGACTTTGAACTTCAAAATTTTGTCTGGGCCATATTTCCAAAAGTATTGACCACAGCAGCTTAACATTTGGCATGCAGATTCCCTGTGAGGGGTACGTGTGCAACATAAGGGTCATTTTTAGTCTATTTGAATTTTGACCTTGGCACAGTGACCAGTGCCTTGCCATAGGTGTATGCTACCATTTATTAAGGTTAGTGAAGGGCGTAGGATTCTCTCGGCGCTCAGTGGTGGTTTGTTTTATCAGCTTACCGGCCATATGGGCCAATAAGCTATTGTCATAGTTTGGCGTCCGTTGTCTTGAACATTTTGTATCTTTTGTTTTTAGGCCTGATGAATTCTCCTGTAAATTTGCCTTGACATACTACTAGATTGTATCTCAAGACTCTTTTTTTGGATTTTTGATTGAATCATTTTTGTCCGCTTTATGGGCCCTTGAAGTTTTGGCCCCAATGTTAAAAGATAGGACCAAGATATAGAAATTTTAAAAAATAATTTCTCAAAAACTGCCCAATAATTTTTTTCTAAATCAGGCAATCAACTTACCCTGGTACCCTCAATGTACAGTGCCAGTGCCATTTTGATTGAATCAACGGATGTGGGTCTATTGGGGACGCTGTACCTTAACAGTGGGTCTTATGGAGAATATGCAGAATGGCCTGTGGTGGCCAAATGGTTGCAGATTTATTTATTTTTTATTTATTTATCTTTATTTAGCCAGGAAGGTCCCATTGAGATACAAGATTTCTTCTTCCAGGGAGTCGTGGTCAGGACAGCAGCATAAATAGTTGTAACATATAAACATAAAAAAGAAGGAAAAAAATCACATTACGGATTATACATCTCATAAAAGCAACACAGAGGTAATAATTGAAAGGAGAAACATACAGGGCATAATCAAGATATCTGCAATACATTCCATCTCAATATCACAGATTATGTAAAACAGCAACATGTTTCCTTCAGGGCAGTTTGTAAAAGTCTTTTAAAAGAATTTAAAGAGGGGAGTGCTCCTAAGGTAATAAGATTTTACAATTCATTCCATGCCCAGGGTGCATAAAAGGCGAAAGCAGTTTTACCAAGCTCTGAGTGCACCCGAGGGACATTTAAAAGGATCCGATTTGTTGATCTGGTACAATAGTTGCCAGTATGGTAGGATTAAAGGCTGGAGATATAAGTTTGCACTTTACCTAACAAGGTTTTTACGATAAATAGCAACATGTGTATTTTTCTCCTATGGATTAGAGAGGACCAATCAAGCGATTCATATAAAATGCAATGGTGAGTGCGAGAAACTGAATTTGTAACGAAGCGTAAAGCAGCATGATATGCAGAATCCAGTTTTGTCAAAAGAGATGAAGCTGCGTGCATATAAATCACGCCACCATAGTCTAATACCGATAAAAATGAGCTTTGCACAATTTTCTTTCTTGCCTCAAATGAGAAGCATTTTTTAAGGAGGGAAAGAAATCCTATTTTTGGCCGAAGTTTTTCCAGTAGATTACTAATGTGCATATTAAAATGTCATCTTATCATCAAGCCATATGCCTAAATATTTATAAGAAGTTACTCTTTCTATACATGTACCTTCCAATGTTGATAATGTAGAATCAATACTCATAGAGCAAGAACGAGTGAAGGTCATGTATTTGGTCTTTTTTGGATTGAGGACCAATTTAAACAATGAATGCTGCAGACATTGAAAAGCATCCTGCGAGTGCTCTATGGCTTGATTCAGAGAAGGTGCAACCGTGTAAACAATTGTGTCATCAGCATTCAAGTGTAATTTAGCAGGATTTATTCCATGACCTAAATAATCTATAAAAATCAAAAATAAAACAGGGGCTAAAATAGATCCCTGAGGTACTCCTCTGTTTACTCTAAGTGAGGATGAAGATTAGTTTTCAATTGAGACGCACTGCGTTCTTCCAGTTAGATAGTTCTTGAACCAATTCAAAGCCATGTCACTAAGGCCTATACAGGCAAGTCTCTGTAATAGCAGTTGGTGATCTACAGAACAAAACGCTGTAGACAAATCAACAAATAGGGCTCCACAGTGCTGTTTATTATCCAAGGCTTTGATAATATCATTATTGACTTGCATAGTTGCTGTTATAGTACTATGGCCTGATCTAAAACCTGACTGAAATTCACTGAGAATATTATTATCAGATAAAAAATTTTAAATTGGTCATTCACAAAAGATTCAAAGACCTTGGCTATAACAGACAGCCTGGAAATGGGTCGGTGGTTATTCAAATCAGAGGGGTCTCCACCCTTTAATAAAGGGAAAACCATAGCTGACTTCCAGGTACTAGGTATGATATTAGAGGAGTAGCTTCAATTAAAAACAGAAGCAATTGGCTCTGCAATAACATCTGCAGCGATTTTAAGAAAATAAGGCTCTATCTCATCAGGGCCAGAAGATTTCCTACAATCTAGAATCTTTAGAGCTTTATGAACTTGTGAGACCGAGATAGGAGCAAAAGTGAACTGCCAAGCCGGGCGACAAGGGGCAGGCTCCAATTTTTTTATTTTTTTATTTTTACCATTAGGAACCTCCGTATTACTGGGGTCGAAGGATGAACCAACTGAGATAAAATGACTGTTGAAAGAGTCTATAATATTGGTTATACCCTGGATTGAACTTTGCTTCACTTTCAAAACATTAGAGAGGCTGGTTTGTGCAATAAAACCTGAGGGGTTTTTAACCAACTTCCAGAATTTGGCAGGGTTATTCAGATTTTCATTAATCATTGAAAGATAGTAATCACATTTGGAATTTTTGATTAATTTTGTGCATTTATTTCTTAATGTTCTGTATATAGTCCAATCAGAGGGATTATTCGTCTTCTTTGCTTTTGCCCAGGTGGCATTTCTTTGTCTAATAGAAGTAGAGATAGATTCTGCAAACCAAGGGTTATTTTTACCACTAATCCTGTATCTTCTGAAAAGGGCATGTTTCTCACAGACAGCCAAGAAAACTGATTTAAAATACTCCCAAGCTAGATCAACATCAGGCATTTGCGAGATAATACCAATGTCACTGTTATGAAGATCATGCAAGAAAGCTTGTTCATTAAAATGTTTAAACAGTCATTTATAAATAAACTGCAGTTCATTCTTGGCGATCTTGCAGTTTCTCACACAGACAACTGCACAATGATCGCTAACATTGTTACAAAAAGTTCCAACCGCAGTGAATTTGTGAGGTACGTTTGTTAAAATAATATCAAGTCATGACAGTTTGCGCGGATCTTTTTGGGTTGGCGAGTTTACCAACTGTATCAAACAGTTTGACTCACAGTAGTCCTTGAATTGGTTAGAGGCAGATGAGAGCCAGTCACAGTTTAAATCTCCGAGTAAAGCCATTTCTGCGTTAGTCCAATATTGGAGATGATGCATGAGTGAAGTTGCCGCTTCACTTGAAGCTGACAGCGGACGATAGCATCTGACCACAATAATATTTGCGCCATTTGGGAGGGATATTTTAATTGCCAAAATTTCAAGGCGATTCGGTTCACTGATAGAACGAACCCTGATGCAGTTCATTTTGGATTTAATATAAATTGCTATCCCTCCTCCTTTTCTGGCGCAGTCTGCTCTGAAAACGTTGTATCCTTCGATACTAATCATGGCATCAGTCATGGATTTTTTTTTTTTCAACCACGTCTCAGAAAAGACCAATATGTCTGAATCAGTGGAATCAGCCCATATCCTTATTAGGTCCGTTTTATTCACTAAGCTGCGCATGTTCAGATGGAAAAACCGAAGTCCGTTTCTGGTTTTAAAGGAGACCTATTTTGCTATATTTCCAAGGTTATATTTTGATCTTGGACTCCCCTACTCCTGATCGTTCAAAGTCCAAAACAGGGTCCATATTTAGCTCATACTGCCATCCTCAAAAAACCCCATTTGTAGTCCATTGTAGTCTCTGCCTGAACCGCCTTGTTGGGGTGGCTCTTCCGCTATGGCCCCCACTCCCCGCGTGCCCACTTTCTTCTGACTGGCCAGCTCTGTGGAGGGCGGAGTTGGGCGGGACGAGGCTGCAGAACGCAGTTTTCCGGGTCCGCCTCCCCAGACTGAAACGTGAGACCCCTCTGCCATCTGATAAGGAATCGGCGGGCAAATTCCGCAATACTTGAAATACCCTATACTTGAATATAGATGTAATGAAATGAACTTGTTCTAATAAACGCAGCGGCGAAAGTGGAGGACGCATTGCAAAAGTCTGGCAGCTCAAGCTCGAGCTTGCTATCGGCTACAGTTTGCTACGGCAACATTGGTGAGTACAGCGGTTTTTCTACTCTATAGCTAGGATGCAGGGAAAGCTAGAATCCACTACATACAGACACTTTTGTAGAATGGGTCGACATACCCACGTGTGGACCGGAGACCGTAGAAATCCGGTGGGTCTGAGTTTAGAGGGAAACAAAGACAGTGAGGAGCAGCTAAAAGTGGACCAACAGCTTATGGACTGCTTCAGTGTGTATTATGAGGACCTGCTGGTTCGTGTGCATAACTGTGGTGCGTCGTTAGCGTGGAGAAATGAACAGCTTCTGCGCTGGTATGTGACGGAGGGGCAAAAGCTCCAGGCTAAACGGCCTTTTTGGAAATTGCCCGTGGTAATGGTTTACTCATTGCGTCAGAATGACCAGCGTTTCCTTGCGGAGAATGGGTGCGTTATGGATAGTGCACGAGAGCTAGATAGAGCTCCAGTTATGTTATGAGCATAATACAGGTTTTACAGACCGTAGGTTCTGTTTGCGTGAACCGTTGCTTATGTGGAGCTAGCGAATCGATCACTTTTACTGGAAAGAATTTAATATTCAATTGCCGATTTAATATTCAATCGACGGCAATGTAGAGAAGTTGTTTGTTATATCAGACACGTTATAGCCTGTGCGTTTCCCTGTTGCTTTCACCGGTAGCATCAGAGAGCTTGCCCAGATATTGGAGAAGTATCAGGCAGACCCCGGTCATGGATAAGTAAGCGCAGCCCAACTCTGCAGACACATACAGCACCTCTCCGGTTAGCTTCAACTGTAGTGGCTACGATCAGGCAACGTTATGACTGCCTATGATGAAACTGCCACATTGATGCTTACCGAAGCAACACAAGCAAACAGATCATAATTACTGCCTATAAGTAACCAGGAGCATTTTAATTTGCACAACACGCAAACTAACATGCAGTAGCTGATAACCAAGCGGTCATAACAACTACAGAGACAAACGTTACCCTGCAATACAGGTTTTACAGACGGTAAATTCCGTTCCCGGGGCGGGGCAGTTGTACCAATCATCCAAATTACAAACAAGTATAAAAAGTTCGCTTCAAATGAGGTTTATGTTCACACACCTTCTGTTGAATTTCCCCTGATATTACTCTTGCATATTTAGGACACAAACATTAGCAACAGTAACTTGGCTACGTTAGCCACAGTGCTACAGCCACATTCAAAAGGCCATCAGTTGGGTAGGCTTATGCAGTGAAGCAACTGCTTCCACATCTGTAGCCGTGTTTCCATCCACACGTTCTTATACGAATTAAGTAATATCGAATTAAAAATTCCTTACGGAGACGGTGAAATTAGTCTTCATTTCAAGACTATCGACTCATTGCTTGTATGGTCCATCTCATCGGATTTTCTCTTGATCGGTAAAAGGCTTATGCGATAAATGCTGATGGAAACGTTATTCACCGAATAAATCTGCTACTGCATGTTGACGGTGTTTTGATGCCGTCGTTTCCTTCTGATAATGGTCTGCTATGCTGCTAATAGCTGGCACCTAAGCTCTATTACAACTTGTGCAATTATCGTCATTTGTTGATAAACGCAATCCATTTTGGCTAACCAGCTAAATTAGTTGGCTAACAAACTACTTTTGTTCACTTGAAGGTTCTGCGATTCAGTGCGAAAATGAATGGAAACAGCTTAAAATGTCAGAAATGTATTCGATACACCAATTTGATCCCATCACAGCATGTGGCGTCATTACGCACTACTTTTTATTCGCTTTAATTCCGTTAGATGGAAACGTATTTTCACCAGCTTTATTTGCATTAATATTTTTGGCGAACTTAAGATAATTTGATTGACAAGTAGAAGGAAACATAGCTTGTGAGTCGCGGACAGTCGCGACAGGCTTTATCTTCAGATATTTTACAAAGCCTGCGTTTGAGGCCAGTTGTTGGTGCTAACTATCGTTAGTGGTCCTGCTAGCCTCCCGTAACACGTTAGCTTCACTTACATTATTTGCTGTTATATCGTTACTTACAGCTTGTAGCTCCGAGCGCTTGATCGATGCAACTGCTTCAGGTTTGAGAAGCAGCTGAAAAGCTTATCCTGTGACGAATTATCCTTTATTGACAAAGTTGTCTTTGCTGAAATGCTGAGCACATGCAGCTAACGTTCCCTTTGGCCGTGGCTGTTCGCTGCCAGCAAACAAACAACCTACCCACTGATTTCTGGAGGCATCGTCTTTTGGAAGAGAAATAGGTGCTTTTCTTTGCGTTCAAAACTAAACAGACGAGCAGCTTTGGGAGAGATACTGACAAAACTGCACCTCAAATGATCTGCGGTTCTTCTTTTGTATTTCTGGAAGTGAAGATGCTACTAAGGCATAGTATGATCCGCGGTTGTTCATGTCTGCTTGAATAGTTTCCAGTGTGGGCAGGTCCAGCGCCGTGATTGGCTTTGGCTAAGTCTGTTCTAATTGGACGGCACAACCTGACGACAGGTTTTGCCCAGATCTCGCAAAGATCTCGGGAGGAGCTGTTCAGAGAGGAAATCATGTTCACAAAATCACGTTGTTGGATTACGGCAAAACCTCTGTATCTTATGTTTAGAAACTTTACAGAGGTTGAGTATTGACAACCAACATTATAACATTACTAATATGTATTAAAAGAAGGATCAGCATAATAGGTCCCCTTTAAACTCATCTGGTGTTTGAAGCTGCGTCAGCTCTGGGCCTGGGTTAGGTTGTATATTACCCATTAGAATGAGTAACAGAAAGACAAACCGGTCTCTCCTCACTTGAGCCTTAGTGGAGCTGCCGCCGCTGGTGAATGCCGCGTAAGGTGAAAGCCTCCCATTTCCTCGAGACCAAAGACACCACTTCCCTTGCGGTGCATCCTTCAGGGAGAAACAAGACCAGGAAGAGAAGCCCGTCTTGAACAGTAGAGCCGTCCTGACAAAATCCCTATCCGAAACAGAGGAGGTCGTAGACCGTGCAAGGTGTAGGTGCGCTTTGCTGATCCTCAGCGTCCAGTGACACGTCAGCCACGGGAATCTGCAGCGCCAGGTAACCCAGCAGGTACATCAGTAGGCGTGAGATTCGCATTTTAGGGAATTTTTTTCTTTTGAAAAATAATAAGTGCCCCCCGGGATAAGAAAATGGACTGGTAGGAGAGGGATTGGCAAACTTCCGAGCAGGTAAAAGAAAATCTTCACCAAGAAATGGTAGAACACAAAACTAGATAGACTGGAGACAAACAAGATAGAGATTAAGTCTGTATTACCAAGATATGGAAAGTCCTATAAGACCTATATTTTGGCAATGTTAAATTTGGCGTCAGATGACTTTGAAAGGTCAAACTCGAGGTCAAGGAAAATATTAACAATATTAAAAGATAGGACTTGATATTTCAAAAAATTATTTCCCAAAAACAGTCCAGTAAATTTTTTTTCTAAATGGGGTGATCAACTCGGCTTGGTACACTTTATGTACAGTGTGAGTGCCATTTTGATTGAATCGACAGAAGTGGGTCTAGTGGGGGTGCTGTACTTTAATATTGGGTCTTATGGAGAATGGTCAAAATGGCCTGTGGAAGTTAAATGGTTGCAGATAGAGATTGTATTATTAAGATATAGAAAATCATGTATTGCCTATAGTTTGGCTGTGTTAAAGTTGACCTCAGACGACCTTGAAAGGTCAAACTTGAGGTCAAGCAAAATGTTACCATTTTCATAGGCTTCTCGAGAACATATGTGCATTGAATACTTATTGGAAGTCATATGTGAGCTTTCATTTGATGGTCTTTAACTTGACCTTAGGTGACCTTCGAGGGTCAAACTTCACATAGTGAAATTTCAATGACTTATGTCACCAAAATCATTACAGATAGAGTGTAGGTTTGTATTAGAGACATATAGGAAGTCATATATTAACTTTAATTTGGTGATCTTCATGTTGACCTTCTAAGGTCAAATTGTCCTAGTGAAAATTCAATGACTTGTATCACTAAAATGGTCACAGATTGAGCCTAAGTTTGAGTTACAGACATCTGGGAATTCACATATGAATTTTCATTTGGTGACATTCAACTTGACTGACGGTAACATTCGACGGATAAACTCGACATAGTGAAATTACAATTACTTGTATCACCTATATGGTCACAGATGAACCAAGGTTTGTCTAGAGGCATTTAGAAAGTTGTATATGAAGTCCATTTGATGACCTCAACTTGACCACTTGTGACGTTTAAAGTTCACAATTGGCATATTGAATTTTCAATGACTTGTATCACCAGAACTGCTTCATTGCATAGGATTGTATTACAGGAGGTCTTGTAAATGTATGTGAACTTTTATTTAGTGACCTTGACACTGACCTTCAATCTTTCAAAGGTGAAACTTCACATGAAATTTTCATAACTTGTATCATCGCTATAAGATTGCTTGCCGGTAAGCTACAGGTCCCTTGGTCCTATTTTTGTGCATTCTAGGTAATAGCAATCAAACTGCAGGTGGGTTGTTTAAATTAAGAATTAATAACAGAGCAAAATACGGGTAACTGACAAAATGAAACTTTATTGAGACTTTGTTTTTTCACATTTAAGGTGTTTTTTTTTCTTTTGCAAAAAATGGATAATTTGACACATCGCTTTTATTCCAAAAGCAGATAAATCCACATTTCGTGTTTTAAGCCATTACCCATAGCTTCATTAAAGTGCAATATAACATTCTTCAACTTAAAGTGCTGAAAATTGCGAGAACAATATTCCATTAATAAACATTATTGCACATTTAGTAGAACATACCTTGGAAAGTCCTGACCATACTGTAGAGCCCCTGAGCATAAACCTATTAGTGTTTTAACCTGCAGTGAAAAACCCCACAGCTGTCCTTTATTTATTTATTTTTTTTTAAAGAGCTTCTACGGTGGTGACCAGATGAGCTCATTGCAGAACTGGCACAAAGTCTGGATCAGTTCATAAAGTCTAAAACAGAACGTAGTATCTGAAACAGTTTGCCATTTACAATCAATTCTCTGGGAACTGCACTAACCCGAATAAAATGGGCTAGTTTACAAGTTTCTTTGTGTAAGTCCGTATTCCATGTAATTGCTGTTACGTTGTCTTCAGTAGTATGTTTTAACCTGCAGTGTCAATAAATGAATTGTTCTAAAGGATTTAAAGTTTAAAAGCCAGATGCCAAACAAAGGTTTTTCAGATTTTCAAACAGTAACATTTGGAGCATTTCTCAGTTTTGTATTAATTTAAAATGTATCTGTGGGTCTGTAAGTTTCAAAAAACTAAATTTGAAACTTTGGCTGTGTACATAATATCCATACTTCAACAGGCCTAACACTCTGTTGTCATTTCTCGATTTGTTGTATTGTTTTTTGTTGCGCGCCGTCAGATGTTCAGCGGGCCTTCCGTAACCCCACCCTTGACTGCATGATGGTGTTCAATCTGTTCTCATTTGAATTTGCTGTTAACAATCAAACAATTTATTTGCTGAATGATCTGGGCCAATCCATGATTTGGATTGATTAAGAAATGACAATGACTAAAATGCAAAAAATTCCAAACTTCAGCTGACTTCCAGCTCTTTCTTTTTGACTTTTGCATTCATTCAGATTATCATCATTTTTACAATGCTATTCCACTGTGGGTCATTCCTAACTCCGCCCTATATTCACTGTTAAAACATGCACTCATGCACCTTATTGGTTAGTGAGCCTCACAAGCTAATTTATGAAAATATCTGGCTTTTTCATGCAGTGCTTGAGTTCAGAATAATGGGAAAACATTGACATATTAAGTTGCCATTTATGTGCAGAAGGAAATGCCAAATAACTTCATCAGCCTTCTCAATAACAGGCGGCAGGTGGCTATTTCGCTGCCTATTGGAGCCCTCTGCACCGCCTACATTTTGCTGGTCAAAGAAATTTTTTTCCCAACATCACCAGGTACTGCTGCATTTTGCTGTAGCAACCTCAGCGTACCATATTCACGGTAGCAAAATTGTTTTATTATCAATTAACATATGACCAATCAGCACACTTCTGTCTTATTATCTCTTAACTATGCAATGGCGCCTTGGCCGGGTCACATATTAATGTGGGCATTGCCACTTGTCCGAGAGTCGAATAAATTTGTTTAGCGGTAGGTCAGCCAGTATTATTATCGTGGATGTTGAAGAGCAATGTATGCACTGTAATGTGATTCACAACTGAATCACTGACTCTTTAAATTACATGCCTCTTTCAAAGCGCCATTAAGTAGTTTTTATTACTATTGGTGATGTGTCACTGAGCCTAGGCCCACAGTATGTACGTATTGCTTATTGCACCTAGAAGAAATATTGATTAAAGAGAGGTAATCGATTTATGTAATCACTACCGTTAACGTGGGGGTGGCACGTTTCGTTACCCTTGACCCTAGAATTATGATTTTTGGTATGTGGGTGTCTCTCGGCAATAGGAACTTGCGTGCCGAAAATCTAGACATGCAAGTAAATCTAGCCAGAAATAAACGTTCATGTATTACGGTAAATGGGGCTCTGTTTATTTATTTATTTATTTTTTAGAATCATGTCGCCAGCTTTCCAATCTCAGAAGTTCTGCAGTCGACAGATTTCATCCCAAGCTGATCCACTTGTTGTGGCACAAGACCCATATCATATCCTTCTTGGCTCTCCTGTTAAATCTGTTCTTATTGAACAAATGGAGACAAGTCTCATAGTGGTGGTTAAGTTAGAAGCATATTTCTATTTTTCTATTTGAGATGAAAGCATATTTCTATTCTATTTGAGAGGAAGATCTCTTGGCGAGGTGAAATTCCATCAACTGCAGCTGCAATGAAATGCTTATAAAAGCCGACAGTTCTGCCACTTTGAAACCGGCTGTCTCCTGATCACGTTGATAGAGATTTCCAACAAGTTATTTCATTTTAATCATGTTAATGGTGCTCTGAAATTGGGAGGCGAGCCACGAAACGCGGATTTATTTTGATAGTGCCAATACGTGCCGAAAGTCTTCCACGCCAGCTAGTTTTATTATTCCACGTGCTCGTAATATATGCGGCTCTGACATAAGAAATGATTCGCCATATGTTAATAACTTACCTGAGCCCAGAACCAAAATGGGGAAAAAATTTTTGCTTCTCTGTATTCAGTTTCGTCGGCAGTTGGCGATGTGTGGGGATTCCCAGTCATCCATCCCAATGTCATTATTTCTGTGAACCTTTGGACGAACACAGCGTACTTGCTATGAGTGGGAGCCAGGTATCCCATCATGCAAAACTGAAGTGGACGAAGTCCAGGACATCAACAGATCAGGGTGCCTTTGGGTTAATGGGAGGTATATTGCATTAACATTTAAATGGAATAACAGGCTGCCATTCTAGTTTTCTATGGTTTTGACCCTGTAATAAACCAATGCCATGAATATGCACATAATCAATGTTGTCCATTGTTTTAGCTGCCGATTGACTTTGAAATCTGTACTCAGTTGGCAATACCCAGTTGGGCTATATTTCCCGGACGATTTGTGACATACAAAGGACAGAAAGGATGATGTAAGATCATTTATTATTGGACTTCTGTATTTAATTTTCCAAAGTCAATGCATGTCACAAAATTCACACACAATTTGTATAACAAAATTTGTATAACATCATAAATCGCCTATATGCAAGGAACCGCCTCGCTGGATACCTCATTGGTCAACTGGATCTGCTTGAGGGGCTCAGCAGTCTACATTTGACCAATAGCTGCCTACTCTGAAAGTTATTGAGAAGGCTGCTTCATGGTGGAATGTATGACAGTGCTATCAAAAATAAATTTGAAAGTCATTCTACCAGTTAGCCTAAGCAACTGCTGCTAATCAGGCAAAGTAAATGGCAATAGGATTATTAGCATTGAAAGGTAAAGTTGCCAATGACCTGTAGTACCGCTTACAAACAGCCACTGGTTGACCTGTGTGTCGAAAAAGCGGTCTTTTGTGCCTCAAGCCATGTAGTGCAGGCGCAATGTCTTTCTTTGTATGTAAATAAAAAACAAACGAACTGAACTTAAGTTTAAGAAGAATTTTCCACAACATAATCATGGACATGTGATCATAAACGTTTAGCTATGACTAACATGACTTCTGAGCTAAAATTTCACCGAAATTCGCTTTCTGTGAACACATCTTCAGCTGAACCGGGCCGTATCCACATTGCATCAAGTGACTTGGCTAATGTGCTCTGATTTGCCAAACAACCTTATCAAGCACTGTTCACAAACAGCAGGTGGTTAACTTTTTCTGCTATAAAATGTCAACTTGCAATGCTTTCAAAATGGGCAATAAAGGCTGCTGCAATGAATCTTACTTAGGGTTCTTAATCTACTACATGTTTGGTATAACTTAGGCAGTCAGGTCATTTTTTTTGAAGAATGGTGTTTTTCAGTTTTTGCAAATGAACTCTTCGTGTCTACTATCCCTGCCTCTGTCTCTCCCTCCTGTGTTAGGCCCAATCCTTTCATCTCTCATATTTTTTGCTCTCTGCCTCTACCTTTCTCTGTCTGCACTGTGATCCCGCTGTGTAGATTTAGATATCTACAGTAAAACTTCTCTTTTCACGCGAGTCAAACGAGGTGTAATCTGATGCATAGTAGGACTGTTGTAATTCCAGAAGAGCTGGTGTAGGATGCCTTTCACCTTTCCCATGAATAGAAAAAGGTAAGGATGTATTGTATACAATGCAACTTATTAACTCAGCGTTGGTGGGAAAAATATCTAACAGAGAGATACAAACATCCCTGACCCTTTGGGATAAAGGCTAATTACTCCAGTGTATGCTGGGGTATTGATTGTTGTGTTGAGTGATTGATTAAGCTTCCCTGGCGGCCGAAAAATTAGGCAGTAACTGCTTTAGTACTGTGCTACTGTGTGTTCTGGATAAGTTTGTTTCCTTTGGCTATTGCGGGCAGAAATGGCAGTGAGTTTGTGGCTTTTATCTCTTTAGGTTTACTACTTCCGTCAGGGCCACGAGGCCTATGTGGAAATGGCCAAGAAAAACAAGATCTTCAGCATAAATCCGAAAAAGCAGCCCTGGCATAAAATGGAGCTGAGGGTAAGGAGTGTCCTGGCATGTCTACTTTAAAAATTGTTGATTATGTCCGCTGTCTGGAGGGCCGGTGTTTGGAGGGATCTGATTGTAACCTTTGGCTATCGATGACTGTAGTCTTGAAAGTGAGCAGATAAATAGATCCAGGTGAGCGATTCAGGCTCTCTAGAGCGCGGGTGTCAAACTGGTCCGTAAAGGGACCGAGGGGCTGCAGGGTTTCATTCCAACGAGCAGAGGCGCACTGGATACAACTAATGTGATCAACTGATCTCAGCCCGCGCAGTTTATTAGTTGTATCAGGTGTGCTTCTGCTCGGTTGGAATGGAAACCAGCAGCCCATCAGCCCTTTTACGGACCAGTTTGACACCCCTGCTCTAGAGCCTCTAGGTATGACAGCAGTTTCTCTGGATCTAAACAAACTTTTCAGCTGGTGGCAACTGGGTAGCTGGTCTGCAGTTTCTCTGTAGTTTTTAGTCATAAATGGATCAATGTTTTGTTCCAGAGTGTAATGATCAATTAGGAAATCATACTTTAACTTTTTATCGCTCTCCTAAAGATCCAGTTCCAAAGAGAAGATCTGGACATCCCTGATAAGGTCGCTAGCGATTCATTTCGCGTGAAACGTGATGAGGCGTGGTGATAATGGTCAAACATTTCGCTTAAATGTGACACTGCAAGGATGGAAATTGGAATAATTAATTTGAAAAAAAAAAACACTGCTTTTTCGGTTATTCCGTATTTCTCTGTAGCCTTTTACCATCAGATTATGAAAGAAGAATGGAAATAAATGCAACATAATTTTGAAAATGGCAATAAATTGTATATGTTAAGTTGAAAGCATCTTAAATATTGATTAAGCATTGAACACGGCATATAAAAGGTTTAAGCTTGCTAGCTAACATTTGCTTGAAATGGCAATGTGTTGGCCTCCTGTAAGTCTGTAGCTAAAATTATGGTTATTTAGATCCAGGGAAATCACCTCGATGGAAACGTGGCATCATCACTTCAATATGCTATTCTTTTGCCGGAGTTCAGCATAACTGAGTGAAGCGCAATGTTTTTTACGCTCCCACTTCGTGCCTGTGTGACTGCATCCTCACTTAAGGAATGGCAGTACTTTCGCCCCATTTGACATCATTTTATTTGGCAGCACCATTTGTTGAATGGAGGTTTGGCAGAATAAAGCACCTTGGAGTTAGAGTTGGGCGATCTTGACATTTTCAGATTGCCCTAATCACCCCCTGGGAGATCGCCGATACACGATGCCATCGCGGGGGGCGGCGGCGGTGTTGCTGCGCTGCCGCTGCCACTTACTGAATGGGAGGAGCTCCTTCAGCAGGTTGCGGAATTTTTTTTCCCACAAGAGTTGCGGACACCAACAGAAACTCATTTGCATACAGCCAATCGGCAACCTTTTTCCGGATCACTGAAGGAGTGTCTTGAGACAGTGAAATTTTTCTGTCTTCACTGGCCTTGCACTGAGGTACGGTCTCGGAACCACTGACTGCACAGTCCATGCCCAGAATACTGCGATTACATTGTAGATGCCTGTCTTAATCTCAGCATAACTGTTGGCCAAATCATTCATCTAGCCTGCCATTTAGATAAATTAATTGTTCTGAATGTAGTTGTTCAAATATTTGAAGCTGGTAAAATGAGCTGGTTACAATCAATGTAGTCTAGCGATACCCAACTTGCCGCTTTTTTATCCTACACTGATCTGGCATATTAATAATAAACTATTTTGTGACACCGAAAAAAATCCGATGAATATAAATCAGAAATAACCGAGATTGCGTCAACTTATTCTCAAAAATATGAATTCTCTGTTAGCCTACAGATCATTTTTATCTAGCCTAGCTACTGAACGTTATGGACATATCGGCAGGTTTGGCAAGTGGTGTTAAGTCCTGAAAGGGGGTGCTGTGCTGTGTGTAACGGGAAGTGCGTAGTACTGGGTATGTATTTGGGAGCGAACAAGGTACGTGGCGCAAGTTTTTGAATAGCAGAAGGCTGGTGGGGTTTTTTTTTTTTTGAAGAAAAGAACGGAAGAAAAAAAAAAAACTAAAGAAAAAATCCTCCGTTGATCCACTGGAACGGCCTTGGGAAGGATTTAAATTGAACTGAAAAAAGACACTGGAAAACCTGCTCCGAGTAAATGCTCCGGCATCTCCCTCACGGTTTGGAATATATGTCACATTTTTCCATCTGACTGAGTACGTCGATAAGGTCCGTCAGAATCCCCGATTCTATTTTTTGGAAACGCGCACTTAAGATCTCGGCTTCCCTATGCCTTATAATCCCAGACGACTGCACCAGCAGCAAGACTGTAAAATCAAATAACTCTAAATATTCCCCGCCCCCAGTCTTCATTCGTTTATTTTCGTTTCAATGATTAATCTTCTTTATTTTGCATTCTTGAAAACTTGTATTTGAGCTTTGGGGGGTTTTTTTTTTTTTTAGCCTGAAGTTGGATTATTGTTTTGCCGAAGTTGTCGCGCCTTTTCTTTTCTTTGAATGTTTGCGGCTTATTGGCAGATTATTGGGATGGACACTGCGCTATTACTGCGTTCTACAATGGAAATATACAAAACACAGAACAATCACTGAATCTTCCCGAAAATTCCAACACTGAATGGCTTTTACTTACAGAGGATCACACATTCACATCAACAGTGCATGTCAATTTTCTCTTTCTCTCTTGAGTGCTCAATATTACATTATCAATAAAAGACTGATTGGCTAAAACTGTAATGAAATCAATGTCATGCACGTCATTCGTTCAGAACATTATGTGATACACTGCTATATTTCTCTTGAAATAACTGAACACTTAACAAACCGGTCTGAATTCGAAAGACACCGTTACATAAATTATCCGGTACAATCTCGCATATCTCTCTGCTGTACAATACCACAAATTAACTGTGCACACTACTTACTCTAAATTAGCAGTAATTTAACGAAAGAAATACAAATAATTCTGAACAAATTTAGTCAGGAATCTATCACATTGTGAGCGGTGAAACTTCAGTGTTTAAATAGAACAAAGGTCACCATAACGCAAAACTACTTATATATCTGCCTAACAGGCACTGAAGCTCGTAGTCATGTATTTACAGAACTGAAACAACAGCAAATTGTAAAAACACTTACTTAGGTTTCATTTACGCACACTGGTAATCCACTGGGAAAACTCAAACAAATAACTTTACTCTTCGCTAACTTGTCCCCAGCTTACTGTATGCGGCTTACGTTCTCTCCGGTACTGATTTACTCCCTAATTAAGCTACACCATTGGCGCATGCAAAGGGGGCGGGGATCGCATGATCAAGTCTGCTCTCTACAGTCTCTTAAACACATTGTTTTCGTTGCGCTGCAACAGACCTGTCCATTCCTCTGCTCAGCTCACATGCTCGGGCGCCGGTCAGCTGAGCCAGCTAGAGCACAATGGATGTGGTGCTGCACAGCTGTAGCGTGTGTGTTTTATAAAATCGGCAAGAAAAAATAACCATCGTCGATTGTCCTCTCAATCGCCGATACACGATCGGATCGCTGATCGGCACAAGCCTACTTGGAGTGCCTCATTGTCTTACCTTTCAGCTTTAAGTGCTTGTGCTTTGTGCATTAATGGTTCATGTAACTAATTTGCAACCATAGTGGAGACCGCTAGCCACAGGACTGTAAACGTTTTCCCTCGTGATGAGCTGACCTTTCTTTCTTTTTAAGTATGAACCACATCGTTCAGTTGGACACAAGTAATGGTTTTGCTTTTTCCCTGCGGGGTTTTTTATTTAAAAATTATTTATCTGCGTAGTAATCGTTTGTTTTACTGGCATTGATCGCTCATTGGATTTCACATTGAGAGTTAACAGTGTCAGATCACAAATGCAACACTTGAAGTCAACAGTATGTGTTCATTTTTAAATGAAATTGTTAGGGAATAAAACGCTTCTGGCCATGGAACTGCTGAACAGCCAATTGTTCAAATACCTTTGGTCATTTCAAATGAATTGTCTTTACTGGCATTTAATAGCTTGGTAAACTGGCATTGATCACTCATTGGATTTCACACTGAGAGTTAACAGCAACAGATATTTACTGGCCTAACATGCCATTCTACAAAATTGTGGATAAAAATCACAAAATTTTTTGAGTGTAGCTGTGCCATGTGATTTATACAAATGTCTTCTATAAGGCTTGTTCTGATTGGTTACTACAAGAGTTGAAACATAAAACAAATGTTTTGATTTGTCAAAACATAACAACTTGGGGATTGCCATATGGCACTCTTAGGAATACGAAGGCATGCTAGGTAAGTGCCATATGGCACTCTAAGGAGGTAAAGGGTTAAATTTGGGGTCAGATTTTTGTTAATATTTGAGTGAGGGAAAAAGAGGAGCAGCAGCCACATTTTTTCATGACCTGTTTAGCTGCTTTTTGACCTGTCTAGCTGCTTTCTGCTTTTTGCTGATATTAATCGAGGGCACTGTGTATCTGGACAAGACAAATCTTTCAGTGGAATATTCAGTGGGAGGCGAGTTCATTTGATTCAAGCTAAATGCAGATATGCATTCAGAACTCAGAAAAATGGATTTGAACACATGTGAGCGAACATTGATTGAAGGGGAATGGATGTCTGACGGTCATACTAAATCAACCGAGAAATTTTTCGTAATCTCAGGAGGGGGAGGGAACTTTGCTGTGGAAATATGCAAGTTTCGCATTATTATGTTTTCCTAAAATATGTGCTGTAAGAAGTTTTCATATGGCTTTTCAGAATTGACTTCCAGGAAAGTGAATTTTGACTTAATCTGGTCTTAAATTGCACATTTTCAACCAGTGTCTGAAGAGATGTTAGGAGCACCTTGTGTAGGCTCATTGAGCAAGTGTGAACATGGTGTATCGGAGATCAGTGTAATTAGGCTCTGTGTCTTGGCCAGACTGCATCGGCAGTAACATGAGCTTGTGCTGTGAGCAGCGAGAGATGAGGACTGCTGGGGCTGCAGGCTCGCTCAGCAGCCGAGGGAGAAGGAGGAACCTCTGACGTTTGTCAGTCTGTCTGTACAGGAGCAGGAGCTGATGAAGATTGTGGGAATTAAATACGAGGTGGGCCTGCCAACGCTGTGCTGCCTGAAGCTGGCCTTCCTGGACCCTGACACCGGCAAACTCACTGGGGGCTCTTTCTCAATGAAGTGAGTCGCGATCCCTCTGCTGTACTTGATAGACTCTTTTGTCCTTAAAAGCACACGCTCCTGTAATATCTGTCTGTGCATAGGAGGGGCAGGTCTGTTAACCCAGTACTGTGCATAAAGAGTGCATGTCAGCTGAAGCATATAATCCTACATTTGAGAAATAGGGCTGTGTGGAATTACCACATCATAGAGCCAAGGTAATGCTTTATAAAGTGTATAAATTTCAACAGAGTACTGGGTGAAAATTTACTGGCAGAACTGAAATGGTTTCACTAATATGTGATTTCTACTCACAGGAAGGGCTGTTTTATTGTGTTCTTAATGTGTAAGGTGTCATGTCAGCTAAAGTACACCACCGCTCAGAAGTTTGGAATCACTTGTCATTTATGTTGTTCTTGCTGTCTTATTCAGTAGAAATGCTTGCAAAATTGTACACTAAACAAACACCACATTTACAACCCCAATTCCGAAATAGTTGGGACGAAGTGTATATGTGAATAAAATCAAAATGCAATGACTTTCAGATCACATGAGCCAATATGTTATATACACTAGCACATGGATAACATTTCATATGTTGAAACTGAGACATTTTACTTTTTTATCCACAAAATGAGCTCATTTCAAATTTTCTGGCTGCAACAGGTCTCACAAAAGTTGGGACACAGGCAAAAAAGGGCTGAAAAAGCAATTAATATAGAAGAGAATCAGCTGAAAGAACATTGAGCAAGTAATTACAGTAACTGGCATCAGGTGTGTAACATGATTGGCTATAAAAGGGATGTCTTAGAGAGGCTGAGTCTCTCAGAAGTAAAGATGGCCAGAGGCTCTCCAACCCATGAAGGCTTGCGTGAAAAAATTGTGGAATACTTTAAAAACAATGTTCCTCAACGTCAAATTGCAAAGGTTTTGAAGGTCTCATCATCGACAGTGTATAACATCATCAAAAGAATCATAGAAACTGGAAAAATCTCTGTGCGGAAGGGAC
Organism: Gymnothorax javanicus; assembly: GCA_029692085.1. Taxonomy (NCBI): domain Eukaryota; kingdom Metazoa; phylum Chordata; class Actinopteri; order Anguilliformes; family Muraenidae; genus Gymnothorax; species Gymnothorax javanicus. The sequence continues at coordinate 92,066,548 of CM056198.1, forward strand.
AAGGCCGAAGACCTTTACTGGATGCCTGTGATCTTCCGGCCCTCAGACACCACTGCCATTGTTGAGCATGATCCAGAAGCGCTGCCGTGTTCTGTGGGCCAAGGCTCATTAAAAATGGACTGTAAGAAAGTGGCAAAGTGTCCTATGGTCAGAGTCCAAATTTGACATTCATGTTGGAAATCATGGGCGTTGTGTCCTCTGGGCTAAAGAGGAGAAAGACCACCCCTCCTGTTATCAGCGCTCAGTTCAAAAGCCAGCATCTCTGATGGTATGGGGATGCATTAGTGCATATGGTGTGGGACACTTGCATGTTTTAAAAAGCACCATGAATGCTGAAAGGTATATGAAGGTTTTAGAGCAACATATGCTCCCCTCCAGACAATATCTATTCCAAGGAAGGCCTTGTGTATTTCAGCAGGACAATTCAAAACTACATACTGCAGCTATTACAACAGCATAGCTTCGTAGTAGAAGAGTCTGTGTGCTGAAATGGCCTGCCTGCAGTCCTGATCTTTCACCGATTGAGAACATTTGGTGCATAATCAAATGAAAAGTCTGTCAGAGGAGACCCAAAACTCTCCAGGCCAGCGGAGGCCTGTATGAAACAAGAGTGGGATCAAATTCCAATGGCTAAACTCAAGAAACTTGTCTCCTCAATGCCCAGACGCCTCCACTCTGTGTTAAAAAGAAGAGGGGATGCTACACCATGATAAACAGGCCCCTGTCCCAACTTTTTTGAGACCTGTAGCAGCCGTCAAATTTGAAATGAGCTCATTTTGTGGATAAAATTGTAAAAATTCTCAGTTTCAACATTTGCTATGTTATCTCTGTTCTATTGTGAATAAAATACTGGCTAATGTGATTTGAAAGTCATTGCGTTTTGATTTTATTCACAATTTACACTTTGTCCCAACTATTTTGAAATTGGGGTTGTATTTTAAGGTGTCTTACTTGGTGTTTTAAGTATTTGGAAGCAAAAAGGTTTTTAAATATTAAATAACCGTTAGCCATTTAGTGATTCTCCATCAAATTATTTCCCATGAATTTTAATCCCTGCCTTACAAATAAGGCCCTTCGTAATTACCCACAGGGGCTGCGTGACGTCACCGTGTCAAAGGTCATTTGTACAGAGAGCCGACCCGAGTTGCAAAATTCTTATGGATTCTGATTGGATTCTATTCTCTCAAAGAGACACAAAGTGGAAATAACATTCAATAAAGAATTGAGTGCAATCAGAGTTATTTTCATTTTCAGTGTTGCTGTTAATCGATTTAATCTGTTGGGCTTTTAATTCGTGTTTAAAGAAAACAGCTGACGTTACAGTCCATTCCAGTAGACTACCGTAATGGATGCTTTGTTTTTCCTTTGAAACCGCAATACAGAATAAACCAGGAGAAGTTCACTTGATTCAAATGATGTTAAGTATATTGCCTATTCTAAATAACAAAATAACTAATCAAAGAAATTACTGAAGAAATAAATTTTATAAAGCGAATTCACATATGATGTCTCAAATCGCAATTTAAAAATTTCAAAGCTGCGTGAACATAAACGGCATTCACTCAACTCGGCCATTCAGCTTTCGGTTTTAATGCACCAGCACTTAAACAATTAAATTGTGCTAAAAATGCCAAACATGTCAAGTGAATGATCCGCATTATTAAGTTTAATAGCCTGTGGTGTAATCCCATTCCGCTAATAAACGAGATGAGCAAAAATGACATGTTTTATTGGGTTTGTTGGCTTTATATATATATATTTTTTTTTTTTCTTATGGATTAGGTTAGTCAGGCTGGCTTCGGTAAGCAAGAGCATCAGCTATGGTTCTCGCTTTTTTGGAGACACCGGCAGGCAAAGTTTGCATTAAACCTGCAAGCTGCTGTAGGACTGCTCGCGATGTGTAATGGAAATGCACCTGTTAATACTGTTTCAAATTAACCAGCTTAAATGACTCAGTTTGCTTTACCAGTAGCAGACAAATACAACTTGATCTTATTGTTTGCCTACAAATCAATGCTTGTTGGTGTTAAGGAACACGTTGCAATGCAAACTGACTTAATGAAAATGTTTCCAACTTAATTGTCTCCTCGCTTAAATTACTATACGTTCACACTTCTAGTAATGAACTGCAAAAGGTGTAATAAAAAAATATTAGATGGCCCTCATTAATTGAATTACCCACATTAATTAAGGACAGTCTGGTTAAGATGCAAGCATCAAAATTTATACATCTAATCCACTTAATTCTTGAAAACCGTACATTACACTTTACCAGTATGAAATTCCGAACAAATTCTCGCTAATGATAATCTAGGAAGGAGCTAAGCTCATGTGCAGCTTAATTTTCAACCTCGATATTGTTATTCAACGTGGGCTCACCGTTACAATCGATAGCTGAAAAAGATAGCTTTCGTGAAAGATCAACACAGGGAAATCGCGCATGCACGGAGTGTAATTACGAAGGGGCTTTTTGAAGGCATTTGGGACATTAATTTTACAAATGCATCATTCTCAATGGATTTCCTCATAGACCGCTGTATTTCCCATTGGTGTGTCTTTGGAAATGGGTACACTTCACAAACTTAATTCATGTAATCCCACATTCGCTTTATGAGATATAAATCAGTTGAGTAAGGCGGCCACTTAATATTTTTTTATTCCGTTTTCAGTCCCTGCAGTGAGTGAATTTACCTTTTTGTTTGTTGTCTTGCTATAACACAGTTTCCCCAAGTGATTCTAAACTTGTGAGTGGTAGTCTACATCATTCCACATTTGAAAAGCTTAGAAAAAACCATGCGTGCAGTTACGTCATAATACCACTGTAGACATGGAACATGCAGTTGTTTTATATTGTAAATTATACAACAATTAGTTCCGACCAAGTAATTTGATTGGACAAGTGACATTCCATGAGTGCTGATATAGAGTACAACAGCACTGGGACTTTTTACAGACATTATCACTCCGCTGTACAGGTGTTCTAATAACCGTTAATTAACGTTACATCAGTTGTTAACTATCTTAGTTTGTGGCAAACTTTGCACCGCAAAGATGGACATATTTCCGCAAGTAACATTTGATCTAAATTATGAATGGTCATCAGACTCAGAGGACGAAGAAGGGAAGGAAAAAAGACTTGGCTGAATCTTAAAAATATCCAGGTCAACTTTTCAGTTAGTTCAGAAGACTGAGCTGAACACAGTGTTGAGGCAGTTTTATGGATCGATCCGGACAACTAAAGGGGAGCTCTACAGCATCAGCAGCTACCTTGGACTTCGGGCTGGATTAAATCTTTATATCAACGAACCTCCGGTTAGCTGTTCATGGAATTTAATGCAGGACCCAAAGTTTATACCAGCTAACAATGTTTTCAAAGGAGTCGTCAAAGAGATAAGAAGGGCAGGGAAGGACAAAACAACACACCACCCCTCGATCTCACCTGAAGACCAGCGCATCTTAAAATATTCTGCAGCGATGAGTCCAGACAATCCGAAAGGCTTACTGAACAAGGTCTGGTATGATATTTAGTTGCACTTTGGACGCAGGGCCAAAGAAGGGAATCGGGATCTCAAACCTGACTCATTCATCCTCAAATGTGACGACAATGGAGCAAAATATTTCACCATGACGTTCAACGAAGAAACAAAAAATCATAAAGACCCACTGGAGAGAGACAGAGAATACCGGAGGGGCACTATGTATGAGGACCGAGGAAATGCGCTCTGCCCGGTAGCGTCGCTCGAAAAATACCTAAAGAAAAGTCCGCCTGATGCAAAGGCCCTGTATCTGCAGCCAAGGAGGGTAACAGTGGCGACAGACAGCTTCTGGTATACTGCTGTTCCCCTGGGAGTAAACCAGCTGTCACAGATGTTACCCAGGATGTGCAAGGAGGCAGGGACACGCACGTCTTACACCAACCACAGCCTGAGAGCCACTGCCATACAGAAACTGTCTGATGCGAGACTCGAGGCGAGGGAGATCGTGGCAGTGAGTGGGCATAGGTGAGATGTTTTATATAAACAGACACAAACTACGATGTCAATTTTGATTCATTGATAATGTGTTGCAGAACATAAAATACATACCTAAACAAAAACTTGTTTCACAGGTCTGAAAGCTCGCTAAAAAGTTACTGGAGACCACCTATGGAGAGCCGGAAACAATGGAGCAACGTGCTGTCTGATCGAGCTGTTAACTCATCTGAAACACATCATGCCACCAAAGCGTCCATCAACAGACTCTTATTTCAGTGGTTGCACAATAAATGGAAACATTCAGATAAATGTAAATGATACAAAGTAGCGGTAATATGCAGACACAGAGTAGCAAGCTTGTGTGTAGGAAATGTTTGTGTTGCCTGGCAACAGCCTTGTCTCCCTCCCAGTTGTGGAACTATTTGTGTTGGCGGAGCCAAATAAATGATTAAATAAACAAACAAATCATAATCTCTTGTCGCTTATTACTGTTAACTAATAAAATGCACTTGTAGAACTTTTGTATAAAAGCAATATCACACTCGAGGTCGTGCTGTAGTGCTGAATATCAGCACTGGTGTGATTATCTGCGGCACTTGGCCTGCGGCCTCGTGCCTACGACCGAATCACACCAGTGCTGATATTCAGCACTACAGCACTCCCTCTCATGTGATATTGCTTAATTATATTGGCAGTGTACCAGGCAGAAACATGCTCAGGAAGGCTGAAATGGTCTGATAAATGAGTGATTTCTGCATGCAGGAGAGGCAGGTCTATGACCGCTTTAATGTTTTAAGGCCTGTTCAAACCAAAGTTTCGTGACGAGTTGAAATGCGACTGCTTTGTCTTCAACTTTCTGAAAACCTTTTGTGTTTTCCACTGCTAGTTTTTTTGGTCATTTGTGGCTGGATACTTTTTAGCATCTTCAATCATGAGAGGCAATAGCAGCAGTGAGTATACATTCAAGGCTGGTATCGTTAGCTTCAGTCAGACTACACGATACTACACTTTGTTTCAGTTCCGGGTGTTTTATTTGTCATAGTTTGGATAGTTTGACTGCAAACTTCTCGAAAACTTGCCAGCGAAACGTCCCAGGAAACTTCTCACTGCAACTTGAGAAGTTTCTTGCTTTCCATGAAACTGCTCAAAGTTTTCAGTGGTCTGGCTGGGCTGTCTTGAAACTACACGTAGTTTGTCACGCGATTAATACCATCTCCTGCCATGCCGTCAGATTGTTTGCATTTTTTTCCATGTTTGTATTTGTATGTACATTCTACTCATCAAGCTAGCCTGAATGCAAATGCAAAGTTAGTGTCTTGATTTTACTGACTTAATGTTGAAGAGAGCTATGGCGAGAGATACGGAACTAGTGATTTAAGTTAATTAAGATTGAAAAAAGCAAATATCCTGCGTGAGTTGGTGTGACAGGCCGCGCCAGGTTGCATGCGTATTAATTAGCATTGCATTTCCTGGAAATCAGATTCGCTGTACTATTTCTCTGACAGCCGAGTATCGGCTTGATTTTTGCCATTGCTGTGCGTGCGCGGCAGTGGCCCAAACTAAGAATAGTTTGGCATTGCCATAACTTTGAGAAGTTTGTCGGCAGTGTGATCGCGTGCTTGAAACTTTGGGAAGTGATCGAGAAGTAAACTTTGCGTAGTTTTGCGTAGTCTGACCGGGGATAAAGAATGCTGGCGTGGCTGTTCTTCAAACAAATTAATTGAGTTATCCACTCTCCTCCATCAAAAACATAACCATTTTGTCCATCTCATAGTTTTTAGCTGATTCAAAGAGATGACTGCGCTGTGAGCTGATTGGCCATTGAAACGGGTGAAGCACCTTCACCCTAGCCAAGATCAGGTGTATAAGAGTCAGGAGGGTAGAAATTGAATCTGCAATGATGAGTTGCCCTGAGGTTTTGAAAGTTACATTATAATGTCCAGGTTGCAAAATCTAACCCTTCACTTAAATTATTTTCATGAAAACTGCAGTGTAAGTTGATTGTTACGTACATCTGTGTCCTTTGGGGCACATTTTTAATAGGTAGTCTTTTAAATGAATAAAGTAATGAAAATATAATTCTTCATGTATTATTTTTATTCATGATTTTTTATCATGAATACATATTACCTTAACTAGGACTTATTCAATTGTCCATCCATCCATCTATTTTCTTCTGCTTATCCGGAGCCGGGTCGCAGGGGTAGCGGACTAAGCAGAGTGGCCCAGACATTCCCCTGGCCTCCCCGGCCACTTCCATCAGCTCTTCCTGGGGGATCCCAGGACGTTCCCAGGCCAGCCGCAAGGTATAATCCCTCCAGCGTGTCCTGGGTCTGCCTCGGGCCTCCACGCAGTTGGACATGCCCAGAACACCTCTAAAGGGAGGCGTCCAGGAGGCATCTGAACCAAATGCTCGAACTACCTCAACTGACTCCTCTCGGCACGGAGGTGCAGTGGTTTGACTCCGAACCGCTGCCGGATGTTCAAGCTCCTCACCCTGTCCCTTAGGGTCTGTCCAGCTACCCTGCGAAGAAAGGTCATTTCGGCCACTTGTATTCGCAATCTTGTTCTTTCGGTCGCTGCCGAAGTTCGTGACCATGGGTGAGGGTTGGTACCCCTCAACCAGTAAATCGAGAGCTTTGCCTTGAAGCTCAGCTCCTTCTTCACCATGACGGTTCAGTACAACGCCCGCTTTACTGCAGATGCTGCATGGATTTGCCTTATTCAATCATTAATTAATTTTTTACTGGCTAGTCGTTATATATTAATTCCACAGTCACTATTACAAACACATTATGGTGTTTACGGACAGAACGCTGTGTACAGACAGGAGGACTTCACCGACTAGAAGTCCATCTTTTAATATCTTCCGGAATTTCGATGCATGTTACAAATAGCCAGTAATGCCTCATAAGCAAACAACATGCAAATATATATCCTACTCTTATAAGTGCTAATATTGATAAAAATGTTTTGTCTTTGGACAGGACATCGAACCTATCATCATCTCAGAAAGTAAAAAAAAAAATGTATTTATACATTTGAGAACTCATATATAGATGTATATTTAAATCACAACAATACACAAGGGCATTTAAATCAGAAAGAAATAATCATTAACATTGTTAAGTTGCTAAGAACTAATAGTGACATCAAAATAAAAGAATGGAAAAAGTATGATAGTTCACGGCCAGTTTATACGTTAGCTCAGTATAACACTTTTGCTTATAAAAATGTGCGCCTGATCTTGCCTAAAGTGCTAATGTTCTGAAACCAGCCTCTTGGCCAGCAGAGTCATCAGCCGTACGCTGGCTTGAGTTGCGCTGAGACAGGGTCATTTTCCCCACTGCAACTTTTCTCTGCAACTGTCAAAAACAGTTTTATCTTGTTGTGAATTTTTGGTGTAAACTGGCCCGATGATCATGTTTGCAATTAGAATGTTCTCATCTGACCATGACATCTGCCAATGGAAAACTATGGCTGTTCTCGAACACTGACTTTTTTGGAGGGCAGGAGGTTGGGGGGTCGGAGCACATGATGGGACAACAATGGGATGGCAGCAAAGTCTACACAGGTAGAACAATGGTGTAGTATTTGTTCACCCCCTCTTCACACTCTTGCAGGTACCATGATATGCCCGATGTGATTGACTTTCTGGTTCTTCGGCAGCAGTTTGATGACGCGCATGACAGGCAGTGGAGAATAGGTGAGTTGCAGGAATGTCACTTCCTAAACCCTGCAGTCAAGACCACCAGTGCCCGCAATGCGTTGAAGAATTCAAGAAAGAGAGGAATATTTGACATGGCGAATGCATGTACCATTTAGGATCTAGAGGTGGTAATGCCTCTGCAGCTTCTGAGTGCAATTCACTTTCACTCCACTGTTGCCCTGTCATTCACTTTTATGCCCCCCACCCCGGGGGACAGCTATGCATATACATTTGAAGACCACAAAGGAAAAACGATCAGAGTCCAAATTTTGCATTTTTGTATATTTTATACATTATACATTATTATAATATTTATAATAATGTATAATATCATATATCATTATAATATTTTATATATTTTATATTTTTTGCATATTTTTTCAGTGCTTTGTTTCTAAGATCGTTTTGAATTTTTAATTCATCTTTTCTCCACAACTTGAAAATGTGACTGATCATTTTATCATTGTGGTCTTCATTTGTTGACAAGCTGACGGATTTGGGATTGGCAAAGAGAACTTTGGGAGCCAAAGAACTATGTCTACTGACAATATTGGGTAACATTACAAGATTTTACACAAATATGGCAGCTTATTTTTATTTATTATAACATTGGCAATGAACACTAACATAACAACAAGAACAATAATAAAAGGAATGTCAGAAATAATTCTCACATCCCATATACCAGGGGTGGCCAACCCTGGTCCTGGGGAGCCGCAGTGTCTGCTGGTTTTTAGTGTTGCTCAGCACTTGATTGAGGAATTAAAGCAGTTGATTACACACTTCACTTATCTCACCTGGTGTCTTAGGTTTAAATCGGGTGGAGAAAACCAAATTCAGCACTCTCTCTGGCTCTACAGGACCAGCCTTATCCACCCATGCTCTATAAACTTTTATCTGTACTCTGTACTTCTACTTTGTCTGCATTACAACTACGCTAAATATCCAACCACATTGACAAATCTTGGTTAACACGTAAATTGCTGTCACAACCTGAAAGTCTGCTTAATTGGCTCTAGGAGTCTTTCGGGTTGTTCCTGCTAATTGCTTGATTGGCTTATTATTACCAAATTAAACCTGAGACACCAGGTGAGATCAGTTAAGTGAGTAATCAACTACTTTAATCCATCAATCGAGTGCTGAGTGACACCCAAAATCAGCAGACACTGCGGCTTTCCAGGACCAGGGTTGGCCACCCCTGCCATATACAGTGGTTGCTAAATGTTTGAAAAGTGAAGTATGTGTGTAATCGAGTAAAATATTGTTGGTGACTTGATGAAGGCTGCATTGCACATAATATTTGTTGGACAGTGTAATTTATTAAAGCTTAGCTGGGATAAGTTTGCAAGGTTTTAAACTTTTAAGGCCTACTTGGCATGAGAATAACAAAGACTGACCAAACATTCTGGTGTGAGTTAAATTTGCATGCTAGCCTCAGACAGAACTGAGGCTAGTTTGCCCTTGGCATCCAGAAGAAACCACAGAATTTTGTGAGACAGGGATGACCCCAGTAACATTACAGCCTACACTGCAATCTTTAATGAATTACTTTGGCAGGGATATACACACTGTCAGATTTTATCAAAATGTAGCACTTATCTCACACAATACCTATAACACTTGATCGAGAACAGTTTCATTGCATGTGCACAGTTGCGTACTCATTGTAGTCAAAAATATCTACGCTCGGGGGTGGTACAGTATTTGTTAATGGGCTTGCTTTAGTTTTGAGTTGGCAATATGACTCAATTTTAAGTCAGCATTTTGTATCCCAAGGCTACAGTGGATTAATATATTTGAAAATGACTGCATTATCATTTCATCTTGAATATTCCACAGTTACTCCTCTCATTGTGCTACTGCTGAGTGGGAAGTGTGAAACAGAAAGAGCTGTATGTAGCATAGAGCTCTGCGTCCTATCTGCACCAAAACTGAGTGCTGAATGGGCAGTGCCAGGCTGATAGTGCTCTTGTGTTTACTGTCTGTGTTCAAAATGTGTTAGTAAGCACCAGATGAGCAATCCGCATGCATAATGATCTAAACTGATACTTTCTCCCCACCAATATTTTACCAATGATCTGTTTCTCTCAAGATTATTAGGTGTGAGGTTATATATTTGCTTGTCCTTATCCCAATGGAACAATCCCTACTGACAATTAAAGCAATGGAGCTCTAGAACATAATTTTTATTTGGGGGGGATGGGGAATTTTATTCTAATAAGCAGTAGAGGCTTTGTGTTCGTGGGAAAGAATGGGTTTGAAACCAGAGAGAAAATGACATTCAAGTTGAAATAAACTGGTCGTAGAGGGTCTTCAGATTTTTAGCCAATGCCAGAAGACAGCCTGACTGAAAATGTTTTTGGCAATGCTGCAATAATGAATCATCTAGCCAACATTTTCCTGCTGATTTCCTCCACAGGCGACCGTTTCAGGTCAGTCATTGATGACGCCTGGTGGTTTGGCACCATTGAAAGCCAGGAGCCATTCCAGTCTCAGTATCCTGACAGCCTCTTCCAGTGCTATAATGTCTGGTGTGTTAAACAATTTCCTGCCTTTTACTTCTTTAAAAGTCCTTGACTCCTGGTCACCTTCTGTTATGGATGGCCATTACTCCGTATTATGACTTCAGTACATTGCAGGATTATGTTTTAGTTGTTGCAAATTAAAAATGTCTCAGGTTTTGTGGTCGAATTATTGCTGTGATGATTATTGTAAAAAGTTAGAATCAAATTTCCAACAACCAAAGACATTTAGAAAACAGATTTTCTTCTCATACTTTTGATTTTATTTACTTGCATAGTATTTATGCATTTTGGTGACAAGGCATGTACTGTAAGAACCTTAAAAGTGCTTTGTCTGTGTATATGTTATGAATTAATGCTACACAACGTAATTTGTGATGGATTGTGGCTGAGATGAAAGATATGGCCTGTCATTTTCGAGGTTATTTCTGGTTTCGTTTGGGTTGTGTGAACAATGTGAGGTTGCATGTGCTGGCACTGATTTTGTGATGGGCGAAAGTGACCCCAGGTGTCGCGTTCCCCCAGGTTATGTCATGTAGTTGTCAAGCCTCTCTCTCTCTCGCTCCTTGTCCTCTCCCCCTAGTTGGGATAATGGAGACACTGAGAAAATGAGCCCCTGGGACATGGAAGTCATTCCCAGTGATGGTGAGTGTATCTCTTTTTCTTTGTCTTGCCCACTTTTTTCCTCTACCTCTCCTCCGTTTCTGTGACTGTACCTCTCACTCCCCCTTTCCCTCTAATGACAAACTGAAATTGTACAGGTGAGCTGTAGTGTAGTCTCTGGTGACATAAGCGAGAGAGGGAGTAAATATATACTCATCATGACATCATCATGGGATGAATGAGTCAATGCTGCGTTTTTGCTACGACGAGTGTTTATTTTTTTAATCTAGTCTGTTGCTGCCAGCATACGGGGATGACCATGACAGTGAAATGCAGGGCGTTACTCTTTCAGAACGGTCATCTCCCATGTATTACATATTTATATGTTTGTGTATTTATATATTTTTAACATTGTACGGTTCCTATATTTTTGTTTTATAATGGCCTGTTCACCAGACAGAAATATAGTTGTGGCTAAAATTAAAAAACAGAACAGGCTCTGAGGACTCCCTGTTGCAGGTGACTCATGCTCAGGCAGATTGCTCCAAATTTATTGTAATGCTTTAGAAGCGTGTGCTGGATATTTATCAGTGCAGGCACCGTATGATTGAACTCGTGTGATTGCTTTTGGATAAAATGAAATTACTTGTAACATGTTCTCAAAGATAATATTACAAACTGGTAAAAAAAAATTAAACATATCAAAGAAGCTGTAAGCTGTCAATAGAATCCTTCAACCAGTTTGCAGCTGGGGTCTGACCCCTGAGCACTGCATAACAACTTGTGAAAGCAGTAATGAAGTATAAACATAAATAAATGTCTCAGACAGTGGATCCGATTTGCTTTTTGCACTGGAGGGAAGGGTGCTTGTTTTGTTAGCTTACCGACCCTGTGGACCGATAAGCTATTGTCATGGTGTGGCGTCCGTCGTCTGTCGTCCGGAACATTTTTTATTATCTGTTTTTTTTGGCGTGATGAATTTTTGTGTAAATTTGCCTTAACATACTACTAGACCATATCTCCAGGCGGTTTTATCGGATTTTGGATTGAATCATTTTTGTCTGTTTTATGGGCCCTTGACATTTTGGCCCCAATGTTAAAGATAGGACAGAGAAATTTGAAAAAAAAATTTCTCAAAAACTGCGAGATAAACTTTTTTCTTAATCAGGCAATCAACTTTCCTTGGTACCGTCAATTTACAGTGCAAGCGTCATTTTGATTGAATTGACGGAAGTGGGTCTTGTGGGGGCGCTGTACTTTAACCCGATCCTATCGAGAATATGCAAGATGGCCTGTGGAGACCAAATGGTTGCAGATAGAGATTAAGTTTGTATTATCGACATATAGGAAGTCATATGTGACTTGTATCTTGGCCATGTTAACCCAATAGCACTTAGTCTCATTATATATAGATTACCTCTGTTCCCTGGAAAATCCAGGTAATTTCTGTATTTTTGATATTGGATTTTGGAGTCCACTTTTGGAAAATCAAGTATTATAAGTTATGTTTATTTTAAAGCTTATTACCTCTAGTTTCTCATTCAAAATTCTCATTTTTTCATTCACAATCTCGCTCTTCTCTAGGGAGCCCGGGAAGTGCAATGACAAAAGAAAAAAAATTAATTTTTGGCCACAAAATATAACTTGTTCCCACAAATTAGTTATTTCGTTCCCATGAATTAGTTATGTCGTTGCCACAAGATATAACTCGTTCCCGCAAATTAGTTATTTCATTCCCACTAATAAGTTATATTGTTGCCACAAGTTAGTAACTCGTTCCCACAAATTAGTCATCTCGTGGCCACAAAATATAAGTCGTTCCCATAATTCAGCTATTCCATGGCCTCTAGATATAAGTCGTTCCCAACACTTGCCACAAATAATCTCCGGGCGCGGACCTGTGCCGCCCGGTGAGGGGATTTACGGTAACTAAGCAAGCAAACATAAGTCAGACGCAAATGTGATTTACTTTTCTGGGGAATACTTCCAGTTTGGGCTACATTACCATTCCTCCACATGCAGCACGTTCCCTATGGCTAGTAACTCGAATCTGGGGCGCGTTTCTCAAAAGCGTACATTGTTCGTCCATTCACAGTCAATGGACCCAACTATGTAAGTTACCATCTGTGATTTAGGGAAACGCACCCCAGGTTGATTCATGGCTCCAGGCTAAATTTGGAGCGGCTACGTTTTTGCAACAGTGAACTAAGTGATCAGTAACATTACCTATTGCAATATATTACATGAAAACTGTGGCTAATGTCCTGATCCTCATTCAGTGGTTGTTTTCAATAAATAAGACTGGCCCGTGGCATTGTCAGCGTTCTTGTTCTGAAAATTGCTTCGGTCAGGCAGGTCACAGAATAGGGTGGGTGGCGCAGAGGCAGGTCTGCCCTCGGAGGTTATCGGGGACAAATGCCGCCTGCTTCGGAGAGACGGAGGGAGTGTGGATTTCTATTTTGTGGCCACGAGGTGGCTAATTCGTGGGAACGAGTTACTACCTTGTGGCAACGAAATAACTAATTCGTGGGAACAAGTAACTAACTCGTGGGAACAAAATAACTGATTCGTGGGAACGAGTTATATCTTGTGGCCACAAATTATTTTTTTTTCTCTTGTCATTGCACTTCCCGGGCTCCGTACGTCTCCGAGTGTGCAGCGAGAAATCTGAAATAGCGACCCCTGTGTTTTTTCTTGAATTTAGGTCACTGGGGAATCCCTCTTGCCGATTTGAGCCATTTCAAGCTGATGACATAGTCCAATGTGTAACCCTAGGCAATCACGGACACGGGCGGTTTGAGGCGGTCTAGGGAACAGAAGTTTCAGGCGGTACCGGGCGGTCCAAGTGCTATTGGGTTAAAGTTGACCCAACTTTGGGAGCAAATATCTCAAAAAACTAAAAAAGTGCCAGATTAAATACCTCAAAATTTTTCTCACCTTCAGTGTCGGAAAACGAAACGGTTAAGATGAATTTGGCACTGGTCTGGTTTAAAAAGTAAAATAAGCCTGAGTTTGTAAAATAATTTTTTCCCGTTGTGAACAGATTTCTTGTCATTGCACGTATGATCAACATGATCACCAGGTGGTACTTTAACATTTAAAAAAATTGGGTATCCCAGTGTCAAATACAGTCGTAACTTCTTTGGCACATTAAAGCTTCTCAATAAGATAACCCCCCGAAATATATTGGCGCCTCCTTTTAAAATCGTTCCCCATTTAACTACCTAGGTGCATACTGCAACGCGCTGTATCGGAATTTTGACATGTATGCAAGTGTACTCTGGTACGGTACGATATTACTAGTGTAAAAGCTGACCAGCGGGGGGAGAGGGGAGGGGGGACGATCGTACTGTGGCACGGTACAGAGCAATCGTATCTAGTGTGAAAGCGCCCGAGATTGCCAGGAGCAGTCGGCTCTTTGCACACGGCACGTCACCTGCCCTCATGTGGTGTTTAGTGGGTGTCATATATGCTAATTTTAAACAACCAGCCACGCGCTTCCAATTTACAATCAAGTGGGATTCAACATTCTGCACACACGGGTAAGAGCAGATTTGGACGGTAAGAGCGTTTGGTGCATCCAGAGTTTAATTTTCTTATTTTTTCTCTTAGTAAAAAAATGCGAGAAAACATAAGAGAAATTTAAGAGAATGTTGCTGCATGAGGCCCATTGTTTTGTAAACTAAGAACCCATTTTAAAATGCAAATTCATTGAATTTCCACAAATAAAAACTAATCTGGTAAATGTTTGACCGAACAGTTCAATAAAAGTATCCTGCTCATTAAATGCCCCAAATTTGCTGCTTTTTCTCGAATATGAGCCTTTTATTGAGTTCCAAGTGGAGATTACCAAAAAAGAAATGAAGATTGACCCAAATTTGCCAATTAGCGGAGTGTAATGGGAGGTGTTCCAAATGTGGAGGTCAAGCTGAAAACGATAGGAAAACAAGATGTTGTCAAAGAATATTATTTCCATAAATTGATGACAACAAATATTTTTCACAGCAGTGAGAGAAAAGGAACAACAAGACAATCAGCCTGTAGCATGGTGCGCCGAAACTATTTACTGAGGGTTTTATGAAGCCATGAGGAGGATTGATGTTCGAAAATGGGTAGCTTACATACATGATGACAACACAAGATCTTCAGAATCTGTTTACTCTGAATTCACAGTGCATACATGACAAACAACGCAGCCCATTCAGGTCAAATGAGGCCCTGTTTGCACAGCTGGGGTGTGTTTCCCAAAATCTAAGATCCTAACTTGCGTAGTTGGAGTCACAGGCTAAATGGACAAACTATGTAAGTTGCTAACTTAGCAACTATGCTTTTGGGATATGCACCCCTGGTTGGCTAGCATGCTTAAGCTTTTCACGATTGAAGTATTTGGAAAACTCGATTCCAATGAAGTTGGAATGTTGTGTAAAACGTGAGTAAAAACAGAATACAATGATTTCCAAATCCTTTCCGACCTATATTCAATTGAGTCCACTACAAAGACAAGATATTTAATGTTCAAACTGATAAACTTTGTTTACCTTTTTGCTTAGTTAAATCCAGGCAGTGACTTCTTTTTGGCTGAGTAGTGTATGAACTCAGGATGGATGAAATAATCTTTTTCATTGAAACGGTTAGTGTTTTAATTTTTTTATATGACATGTTCAAATAAAGTTTGGACCTGTGCCATGACCTTTCATATGAAATTCCAGTCTTTTTCGATCAGGCTTGTGAAATATTCTGCGGGCTAGTGACTTCTTCTATTACATGCCCGACTGGCTAGTGGCAAAAAATGGGAAGATCAAGCCCTTTACCTGTGAGTTTAGAATTTGTACCTGCAAAGTGATGAACTCATTCAGGTATGAAGGCATTCACTTTGAGACTGTGCCCAATGACACTATGGAAACAAAATGGTTTTAAGACCAGATTTTCTGGAACCCTTCTGTCACAAGACTGTGTTGGAACTCAGAAACCCATTGCCTCCCATTTTACAACGAACAGAGGGGAAGTTGCCCCAGATACAGAAGTGTTCAGTGTATCTTGACAGTAAGGCATGATGCCACTGTTACCATCACTTTAATTATCCCTTCCTCTCACCCCTCCACATCCCACTCCTGCTTTTGTTCATATCCCTGACTATAAATCTCCCTGAGCCTTAACCCCATCCCCACCCCCAAATCTTGTCTCTGCCCCCTATCTTGTACTTTTTTTTTGATTTCCATCTCTGTCCTGCTGTTTACCTTGTCCCAAATTTTTGTAATGTGAAAATGATGAAGTTTAACGCCTTATTTTTCAGTTCTGGATATTTTTTATGGTGCCTATGATGAAGCTGTTATTAAAATGTTTGCAATTCCAAGCGCAGGAAATGATGGCTTTTGCAAGGAAGTGAAAATTTCCTCAGCTGAATGTTGTTCTCTTAAAAATCACTTGCAAAGAAGAATTGGACCAAAAGGGTTGCCAACATTTGCCCTCAAACACTGGAGGAAGCTGAATACCACCAGACGCAGCAAGGGAAGTTCCATTGTAAAATTTTAGACAAATTGGAGGCAGTTTCTGCATTGGTCATATGCAAATGTCTTGGCCTGAGTGCCTGTGTGCTGTGTACTTTGAGGCTGAGTTCAGATGCGTCATTTAACATAGTTTGGTCTGTATGAATCAGCTGCAGTTTGCTTCCGTGGCAAGAATGTATCCAGCTCCACATCTTCTTTGCTCGGCATTATTTGAGTCACCACTTTAGGCTGTATGCCCATTTCCTTTTCTCTTCCTCTCTTGTCCCCTCTATTTTGAATACTAGTACCCCTGCAGGACCTGTTCGGTTCAGCAAACTTGAGGTGGGGGCATTACCCTGACCATCCAAGTCAAGCTGACCCACTCTCTGTCCCCCTTGCAGCTCTGTTTCCAGATGAGCTTGGCCTGAGCGTCCCCTTGAATGAAGAGGAGCATCAGGAGCTTCTGTATGTGCCCTTGGAGGGCGAATGGGGTTCCCGGGACCGAAACGCTGAATGCGAGCGCATCATTGCTGGGATTGACCAGCTCATCACTCTCGGTGCGTGTGCCCTCGCCAAAATGTCAACTGAGCTTAACTGTTTTATTTGCTGTAATTCCAATTTCAGCCCTGTAAACTGTGATGCCACAAAAATGGAATCGTAACATTTTAATGCTTCAGGTAACTGTCCCTCCTGGTGATTGAAGGCAATGTTCCAGTATACTAACTCAGAATTTTTGAAGAAATCCCAAAGAAGAAAACAATACTCTTCATTGGGTCAGTTTTGTTTGCATTTGTTGGTTTTGTGCCCTATAGACATTGCAGCTCCATTTGCTTTTCCTGTGGACCTCCAAGCATATCCAACATACTGCACTGTGGTGGCCTACCTCACTGACCTCAGCACGATAAGAGAGAGGCTCAAGAACCGCTTTTACAGGTGAGATCCTCTTCCTCTCAGAGCTGCAGCTACAGTAGGGCTGGGCGATATTGATTAAAAGTCATATCTCCATATTTTTTAGCTGAATGGCGATACTCGATATATATCGATATTTTTTTGGCCGTGAACCAGGTTTACAGTTCTTAGACCATGACTTCCAGTACGCATGCGCAGTTGTATCATTTTCGGACTTGGTTATATGTGCGCAGGACTAGGAAAAGGGGTCACTTGGGATTTTTTTTCTATTCTGAAATTAACGGGGTATCTCAGTGATATCCCAGTAATAGTGATATCCCAGCACTACTGTACTGTCAATTTACAAACACTTTGCTGTGCACAAATTCACCCAATTTTTTTCTCAAGATGAAAAACTGGGATCACTCTTTGATTTTGTTGGAAAATCTCAATTTTCATAAAATGACCCAAGTGACCCCTTTTCCTAGTCCAGCACACATATCGGTAGGCTTGTTACTCTCATTTCTAGGTGAACATTGTTATTTAGCTAATTAGCTCCATTTAGTTATGGAGAGGTACTGAATAAATATTTGTGAATATAGTTTGTTTGCAAACGAGCCACCGGTAGTCAACTACTGTTTTCTGTGGATTTAAAATCCGCAAAAGTTCGTTCAAACGCGAATGAGTGGCGAAGTCACTGCATAAGCTTTAAGCAATGAGACCGCTGGCTATTTGCGCTTGAGCTTATCACCTATAAACTCTGAGCCTATGCTTCTCAAGTTCAGGCTAGGGCGCACGCCAGTTGCAGAATAGACACTTGCTAGGGGGAGGTGCGCGGTTCTCAACAGCTTTGTTTACTACCAAACAAATTTAATTTCCGTTTGCACCTTACTGGTTGCAGATTCCCATTTGCTATATCTGAGCATTGTGCTAATTCCATGACTGTCTCTTATTTGCGTTTGAACGAATGTTTACGGATTTTGAATCCATAGAAAACCGAGTAGATAATTAACGGTAGCTCGTTTGCAAACGAACTGTATTTACTGACCAACCCCTCTTCTGCGGCGCACTCCGTCTTCATGTTGTCGCTGAATGTAGGTGAGAGTGGAGGCAGAGGGGGGAGGTCTTGTGGTCACAGAGCGAGCGAGGCGGAGCAAAAAGGTTGTGTATGTGAGACCGGGACACGGAGAGGGAGAGGAGATATGGGTGCGAACTTGCAGCCCATGTATTGTCATTTTAACGCAAAATGAGCTATATCGATGCAAGCGATATTGTCCCTTGTTGTACCTCGTTTAGAAATGCATCGATAGAGATTAAGAGCCAGTTTTTATAAGAGTCAGGCAGATTTCTATTAGAGGGTGATTCATGACCCTTCGGATTTGTACGAAATTTTTTTTATTGATAGACATTATGTTAGAAACGAACAAAAATCACATTTTCTATCCTTAATAGGGTCTGCTTTTTTTCAGGGGGTCCTGGAAAATCGGGGGAAAAATCAGCCAAAATGGCAAAATCACTAAAATTAGGTTTTTGAACGCTTGTATTTCCGTGCGCTCTAAGTGAGCCAAATTGATTTCCATTTGTGCAAGTCTATCGGGTATGGACTCTCCAAGAATGTGAAAATTTTGGCGGCAGACTTAGAGCGCAGCCCATAGGTGGTCGCTGCAAATCACTACTTTTTGTAATTATGCACACTTTCCCAGGGGTTGTGTGGCTTGCGCCCTAAGTCAGCCAAGGTATTTTATGCATGTCATGATAGATCAGCACCTCTTATTTGGATTTGGATGAAAATTACGGCGGCTGACTTGGGGCGCACAAGTATAGGGGGTGCTTTTTGCCGCCGAAAGGTGAAATTACCACATTTTCGCACAGCGATTTCTCCGTGCGCCCTAAGTCAAAATGAATGCAATATGGCTCACATTGTCACTCAGCATCTCTAGTGTCAGTGGTAAAGCGAGTTCCTTGGCTGGTTTCGGTATTAACCCTTTTTGCACCATTTTTGTTAGGCCACTTCACGAAAAAGCCAAATATGGTAAACTGGGAACTTTCTCCGATTTTCATGAAACTTGCAGGATTTGCTTCCTTTACCAATTCCGCAGCCACCGCGGGCTTACCCTGTCCAGCAGCTGTTGCCAACTGCTGAAGCGGACGGGTCAACCGGTTTCCTGGGACCCTTGCCCTTTACTCACCTCATCTAGTGTAAAGGGCACCCCCGTCTAGCGCCGGTCAAAGGACACCTATTGGTGATCGCTTACACCAACATTGATTTCATCATACAAATCTTAGAACTGACTTTTGATTTGATTGGATACCCCTTGAATACATAGCAAAAAAAAAATAAAGCCAGGGTTAGCTTCATGGGTTCTTTTGAAAAATGTACAACAAATTCGATGAAAATCAAATAAACGGTTTATGAGATATAAAGTTATTTGAAAGTGCTACTTTTTGCAGTTTAGTTTTAATTTTGCCACCAATTGGCAGTTTATAAACAAAGTGGCTTGCCACACTGGACTCAAATTTACAGAACACGTTTCTCCCAGTTAAAGAAGCAAATCCTGCAAGTTTCATGAAAATCGGAGAAAGTTCTTAGTTTACCATCTTCGGCTTTTTCGTGAAGTGGCCGAAGAAAAACAGTGCAAAAAGGGTTAATACAGAAACCAGCCACGAAACTCTCTTTACCACTGACACTAGAGATGCTGAGTGTCAACATGAGCCCTATTTCATCACTTTTGACTTAGGGCGCATGGAGAAATCAC
This sequence comes from Gymnothorax javanicus, assembly GCA_029692085.1. Lineage (NCBI taxonomy): Eukaryota > Metazoa > Chordata > Actinopteri > Anguilliformes > Muraenidae > Gymnothorax > Gymnothorax javanicus. The sequence continues at coordinate 92,086,486 of CM056198.1, forward strand.
AGTGTGCAAATGTGGTAATTTCACCTTTCAACGGCAAAAAGCGCCCCCTATACTTGTGCGCATTAAGTCAGCCGCTGTAATTTTCATCCAAATCAAAGTAAGAGGTCCTAAACTATAATGACATGCATAAAATACCTTGGCTGACTTAGGGCGCAAGCCACACAACCCCTGGGAAAGTGTGCATAATTACAAAAAGTAGTGATTTGCAGCGCCACCTATGGGCTGTGTCGTAAGTCAGCCGCCAAAATTTTCACATTTTTGGAGCGTCCATACCCGATAGACTTGCACAAATGAAAATCAATTTGGCTCACTCAGGGCACACAGAAATACAAGCATTCAAAAACCTAATTCTAGTGATTTTGCCATTTTGGCTGATTTTGACCCCAATATTCCAGGACACCCTAAAAAAAAGCGGTCCTTATTAAGGATAGAAAATGTGATTTTTGTTCGTTTCTAACATACATCTATCAATAAAAAAATTTCGGACAAATCCGAAGGGGTCATGAATCACCTCCTGCCTGACTCTTATAAAAACTGGCTCTTAAAATACCGAGATATCGCCCAGCTCTGAGCTACAGTATTCATAGTGATGGTTTTATGCTGCCACTTATGGCTGGGATGCATTATGAAGTGATATATTCAGATTTCGATACACTGAGAATGCCCAATTCTGTATGAATTCTGATTAATTGTTTGGATCAGTATGTTTGACGCTTCAGTTGAGAGGATTGTTTACGGTCCCATGTAATCAGAATAATTTTGCTCATTGTTACATGTAACTATGTGAACTGACTGATATTTCTGTATCTCCGTCCCTGACGACGATAGTCGGGAGATACTATGGTTTAGTTCTGGGGCTGCAGCCGCAGAGATTTTCTGTTCCGGCTCTGGAGGCTTCAAAGTTTATAGGATTTTTCTCTAAATTTGCATAGTCAAAAATGTTTATTTGGCATTGCTCAAGATCAATTCTCGGCAATTTCCGACATCCAATGTGGCCACCGGCGGCCATTTTGCCGCAAAAATTTTTTTTGCAGATTTTGTGTTTTCTGCTCATTTTGAGCCATATTTACATATATATACATGTACAGGGATGCATGTTAATGTCATAGCAAGAGTAAAGACAGTAACATTGCAGCTGTAAAAATTTGCAAGTGATCTTTCATGGGGATCGGGGAGATACACGACTCGGTCCCTGTGGCGACCGAGTTATCTAGTTTTTGTGTGTTTCGTCCGTGTGAAAACACTACTTTGAGCAATAAATGGAAATTTGTGTGTACTTTTTAACTTCCTCAGCCCCGCCCCTTAAAAAAGTTCACTTACCTTTTGTGACCATATACGTCATCTCCAAAAGGGAAGTTTATTGGTGCAAAGTCAGCATATTGAAAAAGTGCTTCTAGATTTCTTTCTTTTTTGTGGACCCTAAAAGGTAGCTATTTCATGCTTACTTGCCGCATAGATTATGGCCTGCAAATTCCATCTCATTGCTGCTTGCTGTACTCACGTTTGTTTTACATTACTGGGCAGTGAGAGGCAGCGGTCGTGCGTAAGAGTCTACATATAATAGCTAAAGTTGATGCAACTTTGCAAGTAAAAATATGCACCATCACATGTCAGTCAACAAGAATTAACAATGTCGAATGTCAATAATGTGATCTAAGCAAGGTGCTGATAGCTACACTACAGACACGGCCTTGGTCATATGAGAACTGTACACCAGTGACGGAGGGTGGGGGGGTGACAAAAAAAAAATGGCGATGCGCTGAGCATCCCGTGAAAATAATTACTGGTCTTGAACTGTTTTCAGTCATTAATTTATTTTAACAGTCCGCAAACTCCAAACACTCAACATTAGATCAGATTGGACGAGTTTTCCTCGATAATTTAACACGAAGAAAACGCGTCTCTTGGACTCTTGGATCGATTTCAATCAATGCTATTCATTTGCAGATTTTCAGTGCTAATTTTCGCTTTATTTGTTTCAATTAAACAATCATGAAGCTAAGATTTGATACAGCAGAATGTGCTTAAAGCAAACAAAAAAGTTAACATCATAGTTTACCATACAGCTCACGTCAAAATGGAAAAAATCGCGAGAACTCTCCCTAACTTGCCACTGTCTTGCCATCTTTGTATTGCTATTCTACTGCCAGACTAACTCGTTGTTTCGCGAGATTAATGCTGTAAGCCTTCTAACTGCCGACAGTGATTGTGAGGCGGCGCCAGGTAAGAAAATATAGTTCCTGACCACGTGTGGTTTCCTATTCGCTGTGGGGTGAATAGCCACTTCCAAAAACATAACAATCACTTTCAATTTAAAACTTGTGAGAAACCGCATTATAGTGCACGTGGAAGTGCAGAAGAAATTTGCTTTTGAAGACGTGAGTCAACTGTGTGTGTGAGTTCATAATGTAATTAAAATCTTCTCTCTGGATGTCAGGAGCGCCACAAAGTCCAGCAATCTACAATATAACAGAAACAAAGTGAAAATTTCTCTAAACTATGACAGCGGATGTGTCCTATGCGGTAACATGTATCTTTCATTTTCACAGAACACGAAGAGTATGCAACAAAAATAAAGGAATTTTCCTGTCTGCACTAAATAGCATTAAAATATATAGAAAGCTTTATGATTTTTGTCCAAAAGAACCGCTCTCTTTCGCCGCTGTTGTCCACATAAACAAACTCCATACATCGAGTCGTGTCACGCAGTATACTTCTGGTTATCTCATACATCGTTCCTTTACATGCAATGGTTTACCGATTAAAAACTTTTAATTTTAAAGTTATCTACAACAATAAAAATACAACCACAATTCCGAAATAGTTGGGACAAAGTATAAATTGTGAATAAAATCAAAATGCAATGACTTTCAAATTACACCAGCCAGTATTTTATTCACAATAGAACAGAGATAACATAGGAAATGTTGAAACTGAGAAATTTTACAATATTTTTTCATAAAATGAGCTCACTTCAAATTTGATGGCTGCTACAGGACTCAAAAGTTGCGACAGGGGCCTGTTTACCATGGTGTAGCATCCCCTCTTCTTTTTAACACAGAGTGGAATCGTCTGGGCATTGAGGACACAAGTTTCTTGAGTTTAGCCGTTGGAATTTGATCCCACTCTTGTTTAATACAGGCTTCCAGCTGCTGGAGAGTTTTGGGTCTCCTTTGACGGACTTTTCGTTTAATTGTGCGCCAAATGCTCTCAATCGGTGAAAGATCAGGGCTGCAGGCAGGCCAGTTCAGCACATGGACTCTACTACTACGAAGCCATGCTGTTGTAATAGCTGCAGTATGTGGTTTTGCATTGTCCTGCTGAAATACACAAGGCCTTCCCTGGGATAGATGTCGTCTGGAGGAGAGCATATGTTGCTCTAAAACCTTTATATAGCTTTCAGCATTCATGGTGCTTTTTAAAACATGCAAGTGTCCCACACCATATGCACTAATGCATCCCCATACCATCTGAGATGCTGGCTTTTGAACTGAACACTGATAACAGGAATGGTGGTCTTTCTCCTCTTTAGCCCGGAGGACACAACGCCCATGATTTCCAACATGAATGTCAAATTTGGACTCATCTGACCACAGGACACTTTGCCACTTTGCTACAGTCCATTTTAAATGAGCCTTGGCCCACAGAACACGGCGGCGCTTCTGGATCATGCTCAACAATGGCTTCCTTCTTGCATGATTTTTAGGTGTCATCTGTGGATGGCACGGCGGACTGTGTTTACAGACAGTGGTTTCTTGAAGTATTCATGGGCCCATTTAGTAATGTCAATGACAGAATCATGCCGGTGAGGGATGCAGTGGCGTCTGAGGGCCCGTAGATCACGGGCATCCAGTAAAGGTCTTCGGCCTTGTCCCTTACGCACAGAGATTTTTCCAGTTTCTCTGAATCTTTTGATGATGTTATTCACTGTCGATGATGAGACCTTCAAAGCCTTTGCAATTTGACGTTGAGGAACATTGTTTTTAAAAACACTTGCTTAATCGTGCTGTGGATAAGCATGCTCCGGCAAAGAGACTTAGGGTTAAGAATAGAAGAAACCCTTGATTTTCGAATGCCTTATCCTCTGAACTACGGTGTCAGGGATGAAGCATGGGTTAAAGCTAGGGAAACCCAGGCACTTTCTGACTGGCAGGTTTTTAGAAAACTATGAAATAAATGCTGCTCACTGATTAAAAAGGCAAATTCTGATTATTTTATCTCGTCACTGGCCAAAAGTCAGGGTAATCCTGCTAAATTTTGAAAAATTGTCAAGTCCCTGAATTTTAAGCCTTCTTCATCTATTCCACACTCCATCCACACTGATTCTGGTCTTATAACTGAGAAACACAAAATCTGCGATCTTTTTAACCAACATTTTATCGCGGCTGGAAACCTTTTTGAAAATTTTATTATTCAGTCCTCTACAGGAGATATGTCTGACCTCAGCTCTAGTTCATTCACAAATTCTCCAACACCTAGAGTTTTGTTTTCATTTAGGGAATTTCAAATGAATGAGGTCTTACAAGAATTGAAATGAATTGATGTGAATAATTCCACTGGAGAGGATAATCTAGTTCCGAGTCTTTTGCGTTTAGCAGCCCCAATGATTGTGCATTCAATAACTAATATTTTTAACTTGTCATTATCGATGGGGACTATTCCCAGTGTATGGAAAGCTGCTCATGTTTTTCCATTATTTAAGGGTGGTGATCCTTGTTCAGTGAACAGCTCATATCTCAAAATTGCCTTGCCTGGCTAAGATTTTAGAATCCCTCGTTAAGCAACAACTTTGCAGCTTTTTAACTTTCAACAACATTTTAACTTCACAACAATTTGGCTTCAGGCCTGGTCATAGCACCATTACAGCAGCCTCAGTGGTTATAAATGATTTGGTATCAGCTGTGGATAATAAACAAAAATGTGCAGCCCTATTTATTGATGTAGCAAAAGCTTTCAATCCAGTAGACCATTTCATTTTATTAAAAAAGTTATCCTCCATTGGTCTTGATTTTGTTGCTTGCTTGTGGTTCCAGGACTACCTCTCTCATAGAAAACAAGGTATTATGCTTGGGGATGCAAAGTCTCAATTTTTAAAAGTGACGGAAGGAGTACCCCAAGGATCCATAATTGGACCAATTTTATTCACAATTTATATAAATACTGTTGCTCGTAATATTGCCAATTGCAAGGCTCATTTTTATGCTGATGACACTGTGTTGTACTCCTCTGCGCCAACGTATGCCCAGGCCCTTAGCTACTTGCAATCGGCTTTTAATCATATTCAACACACTCTAGCTGATCTGAAACTTGTTTTAAATACTGATGAAACTAACTTCATGTTTTTTTTTCTGCACGCAATGCAATCATGCCAAATGACTCAATTTTCTCTGTGACTGGTGCCTAAAATTGAGCAAGTTCAGTCTTACAAATATTTGGGTATCTGGCTGGATCATGACCTTTCCTTTAAAACACGTGTCTAACTTGTCCAAGAAAATTAGAGCAAAAATTGGGTTTCTTTACAGAAACAGGTCTTGTTTTTCTTTAGACAGTAGGAAGAGGATTGTCCAGGCAAAAATCTTGCCCTTATTTGACTATGGGGATGACCTTTACATGCATGCCTCTGAAGTACTTTAAGACCTTTGGACGCAATTTATCACAGCTCTCTGCGTTTTATTACTGGAGATGGTTTCCGCACTCATCACTGTGTTTCAAATAGTTCATTAGGGTGGTTTCCCCTTCATTTTAGAAGGATGCTCCATTGTGTTTTATTTATTTATAAAGCATTGCTGGGCAAACTTCCTTCTGATCTTACTAGGCTTTTGTCCATCAAAATCAGAAGCCAGCATGTCAGATCGCAAGGGTGGATTTTGTTGGAGGCATCCGGACTAGAACAAATTTGGGCTGTTCTGCTTTTAGCGCATATGCACCCTGTGTCTGGAATAGATGCCAAGACTCTCTGAAGCTTGATTTTCTCATTCCATACGAGTCCTTTAAGAGTCGGCTGTGGGAGACGTTACTTGAGGAGGCCAGATGTTCTTGCCTTTAGTTTTAACTGACTTGTTCTCCGTCCTTTGTATTTGTATGGTCTACTTATTTTATTATTCTCTTTTTTATTTCAAATTGTCTTTTAAAGTTTGTTTTCCTTTAGTCTGCAATTGTTGTTTGTAATTGTGTGAATTTTATTGAGCTCTGTGTTAACTGACTTTGTAATTGTTAGATTGTATTCAGGGCTCCCCTGAAAAAGAGACCTCAGTCTCAGTGGGACTTCCCTGTAATAAAGGAAAATAAATAAAATTAAAAAATAAAGTATTCCATAATTTTTTTTTACACAAGCCTTCACAGGTTGGAGAGCCTCTGGCCATCTTTACTCCTGAGTAGGGTTGTCACGATACTAAAATTTTCAACTCGATACCGATACTCAGGAAAATATTCGATACTGGATACCATTTTCGATACCACAGGGATAAAAAAAAAATTACCCCAAAATTTAATGGAAATATTTTTATTAACAAGTAAAATGCAAAAATAACCTCTATTACAACATGTAACAATTAACAGAACCACAGGTTAAATAATATTAAAAAACAGCTGTGCAAAAAGAAACTGCTACTATGATAAGTTTCAGGTTATCTGAGGTAGTGCAAAAAATAAATAAATAAAATAAATGACAACACTTGTATTACCTTTAGTTATCCGTGCCCGTTGTTTTGAGATTCGGGGGGGAGAGACACGAGCTGCTTGGCGAGCATAATGAAAGTGAACGGAACAGGTCCGTCGTTCCTTCAGAACTCATCAAATACACAATCCAACAGCTCCAAAACGCTCTCGTGGACAAGCTGTGACCTGCACATTCACCACGCTATGAAATAATAATGTATAATTATATAAAATTACAACACATGAAGCAAATACTCGGAACTACTTCCTGATTCAGAACAAAGTATTGTTTTGAGTTCCGGAGTAGCTGCAGTAAACATACGCTTTTGAAATCACGCCGCCCAGCAGGTATGTCTGGAATGTAGTTAAGGTTATGCATTTTCCTTGAAAATAACTCTGTCTCGTAATTATACAGTATTATTTCGTAGCGTGGTGAATGTGCAGGTCACAAGTTGTGCATGAGAGCGTTTTGGAGCTGTTTGATTGTGTATTTGATGAGTTTTGAAGGAGCGAGGGACCTGTTCCGTTCACTTTCATTATGTTCGCTGAGCAGCTCACGTCTCTCCCCCGAATCTCAAAACGACGGGCACGGATAACTAAAGGTAATGTACCTACTCATATGACTATAGGGATTATGGCAATAGGCTAATTTGCCAAAATGTTTAAATATCCCTTTAACGTAATAGATGGGCATGCCTGATTTTTTTATTTTTTATTTTTTACGTTGTCTTTAATCATTAACGTGACATCAGCCTTTAACCGCTAGCTGCGGCTAATGGCTAATAATAAGACGATCAACATTAATGCAGGCTACCAGCCACGATAACATCAGTAATGAGTTTGAAACGGAAGATTTCCTAACCTGTCGAAGTTCGTCGTAAAGGCCAGGGTGTCTGTCCTTAAGATGCTTCACCAAGTTTGACGTGCTACTTGACTTCGTCACCACCGCTTTGTAGCACTGTTTGCACACCGGCTTATCAATATCCTTTGACCTTTCTTGTTTGCCTTGAAGGCAAAATACCTCCAAACAGCACTTTTGCCTCTTTGATTTTCATCTAAAACTGGTTGCTTTTGTGCTCCTGCAGCAGCACTAGCCATGCTCTGTTATTATTGTTATGCACTACTCACGTCACGTAGCGGTGGGGGGGAGGTGTGTACCTGCCTGCTGCTGCTGTGTGTGTGAAGGTAGAGAGAGAGGGGGGCGCGGCGTCGGCCGGGGGGGGCAGTATCGCTACTTTTGCAAATGAGTATCGTATCCAGATACAATGTTTTAGTATCGATACTTTTTTGACTATCGATACTTTTGACAACCCTACTTCTGAGAGACTCAGCCTCTCTAAGACTTAGATACGCCGTTTAGAGCCAGACGCCCGGTTTCTATCTTAACTGTCGCTCGCGTAGCGTTGACAGCGCCATGAATGAGGAGCAGCTAATTCATTTGGTTGAAAATCTAATTAGTCGTATTGTTTTTGGGTGAAGTTTAATGTTTGAATGGTAGAGGGCACCACGCCCCTAATTACACACATAGATGTCTATGGTTGCAGTCTGGCCAACTGGTCTAATAGTCATAACTGACGTGAATGACCCTCGCTAATAACAACCAACTTGCTGTTGGCTATATGATATGCCAAGAAACATCTAAATATCACAATATTAAACTTGTTTTCTGTTTAAAAAGTACAAACGTAGGAAGCAAGTACTCACCCATCTTTTAACCGAGTAGTTACGTCTCCAGTCTGATGTCGAGTGCACAGTTGATGTGTTTCCATGACAACAGATGCACATATTCAACGGATTCAGTGTGGACAGAGAGCATCAGATGTGACGTGATTGTCGGACCCTCGCTCGCGTCGCATTCAGTTAGGACACGGTGTTAGAGGAGGGGTTTTTTTTTGTTTGTTTGTTTTTTTTGTTTCAGATTATTTGTGTTTATCATGTCTCCCCCTTGGAGGGAGCGGGGAGACAAATTGTTTTGGGCTTGGTTCCCATTCGCATTTGTGTCGGTGTTCCCACTTCGTTTCCGGAGAGTTCCTTTTGGTACGTGCCCGTCTGTCCGTCCGTCTGTCTGACCGTCTGGATGTAATCAAGTTTTGTCCAGAGCATAACTCCAAAACCATTTGCATGATCCAAACAAAACTTTGCATACTTACTACTCAGGTCCTGAAGTGGTGCCTTTCGGTATGTGCCTGTCAACCCGTCCGTCTGTCTGTCCGTCTGGATGTAATCAAGTTTTGTCCGTAGCATCACTCCAAAACCGTTTGCATGATCTAAACAAAACTTTGCATACTTACTACTCAGGTCCTGAAGTGGTGCCTTTTGGTATGTGCCTGTCAACCTGTCCGTCTGTCTGTCTGTCTATCCGGATGTAATCAAGTTTTGTCCGTACCATCACTCCAAAACCGTTTGCATAATCTTAACGAAACTTTGCATACTTACTACTCAAGTCCTGCAGTGGTGCCTTTTGGTCTGTGCCTGTCTGTCTGTCCATCCGTCCGTCCGGTGGGCTAGGCAGGGAAGGGGGCCGGGGGGGGAACATCCATTTTTACAAGTAAAGACACATTCTAGTTATTACTGTGTTTCCACTTACTTTCGCGTTGTGGGATCATATTGAGCCTTCGTGACCTCGCCTGCTTTTTTCAGATGTGTAAGAGCAACACAAGGGAAGGTAGACTTTGCTTTTCAGTTCTGGCAACTGGGTTGAACCGCACACATAGGGGCAATTTTGCTGATTTCTTGCAGTACACATGTAACACTGAGTGTGTCTTGGCGATTTGTAACCACATCTGGTCAATAGCGCACAAAGTTTAACAACATCTGGTCAATGGATCACAGTATCTGTCTAATTGCCATTTTGCTTTTGCCATTACAGGTAGTTGTACATTTGCATTGCAGCATGTTCTTTGCCCCCAGTTTATCTTAGGAATAATTTAGATTGTGGGGAGACTACTTAATATTCAGTTCCTGTTCTTTCCAGAGTCACTCTGCGCAGAGTATTTTGTTTGATTTCTGCTGTTTACTTTGATCATTTTGGTTGTTGGACATTATTCTGTCATGTCATTAAACTTTTGTGTGGGTTCCATGAGCCGATGTGACAATGCCGATTTCCATACGTTCAAAGTCTTTGCGAAGTCAACTGCTTGCTGGAGTCAGTTTTGAGCTGTAACCAATAAAAGAGTAGTCTATATTCCTGAGATTACCTTTTGTAGTGCATTTTTTTAAGAATGTTACAGAGGCTGTTATCTAGGGGATTGCCATCTATTGCAGTACTTTTTTACGGTGCACTACAGAGATTGTTGCATTGTATGCGTTTATTATGTGATATGCACGATTGTGTTCTCTTGGAATGTTTGTGTTCAGAATGCTCATCTTGTGGGAAGTATGCTCTGTAGATTACGGAGTTGATTTTAACTTTTAGAATGCTGTGTCCAGTACGTTATGGAGGTGATAATTTGTCTTCTGTTGCTTTGGTAGGCGGATGTCATCATTAATGTGGGAGGTCCGCTACATAGAGCACAACGCACAAACCTTCAATGAACCCGGAACACCCATCGTCAAAACTGCAAAATTTGTATCCGATCTAATGCTGCAGTTTATAAAGCAAGTATAATTGAAATGAATTTTGTTTCATGGATTTTTTTCCCCCCAAAAAAACTTGGTTTATTGTTTTTTTTATGGGGTTATTTTACCTTTTGAATATCAAAGTATGTTTATTTGCTACTTAATGCATTTCAATGCAGTATATGGACATTTGAATACTGTGACATAAGTTTGACATTTTTTAGGTTATAAATCCAAGTTTCCTGTGCCTTTTTTTTTTTTTTTTTTTTTTTTTTTTTCTCGCTGAGCAAGGGACCAGAGTTGCACGGATATAATTCCTCTCTACAACAGCATGAAGAAAAAGGCTTTCTCTGACACTGAGGAGGTATGCCATTTTATCTTTGGGGAACTCCAGTGGTTGTGTGTGCACTTATTATGGAATATTTTAGTTCTTAGTTGCTCTCTGTCTTGTGGGGAAATTAACTTGATTAGGTTTTTGTTTTTTTGTGTTATTGATCTTAGTACAGGACTAAATTGAGAGTTCTATGAATAATTTTCATTCATATTAGAATTTCATGCTGAGCTAGGCTTAAGCAGTGTCCATGAAAGTGGCCTCATTCTTCTATTTTTATATATCCTTTATTTGACTAGCAAAGACCTGTCGAGAACAAGTTCTCGATCAGAGGAGCCTGCGGGGCTGACCTACAGCTGTGATTGATGCGTTGTTTCATCTTGACAGGAGGAAGATGAAGATGATAGCCCGGGAACTTCCACCCAGAAGAAAAGGGTTGGAACTTTTCTATTTTCTGAGGGAAATGTTTCCATATGAAACATAGGGCTGCCCCCTCACACTAAGAAGGGTTCAGCGTAGTAACGTTATACGTCTTTTCTTTATTTATGCAACAACAATACATGTGCTTTACAATGGCATTCTGACCAGTGCGCAACATTGGTACGTGGTGAAAGTATATTCTGTGTAATGCCATAAAACATGAGATTGTCATCTATCAAGTTATTTCACTGAACGCTTCAACTGAGGTTGAATTAGGTATGATTTCCTGCAGTTCCTAAGTTTATTCAGTTTCATGAATACACATGAATTTTGATATAAAGCTGTTCAATCTCAGATAACTTGCCTCTTGGTGACAAAGAACAGTGAAGTTAAATGCAAGAAGACCGCAAACCGCTACAATTTACTGCAGTTTTCGGTCTATTTCTAGGTTGTTTGCCACAATTTGGAATAAATAAGGACTCATGTTCTTGCCCATAGGAGATTCATAAAACTTCCGCACAGCAGGCCTTTCATAAGAGCGTAATAGGCGCCTCTATAGCAGAGGAAGTAAATAAACTTTTGGCTAATTTAAACTAATAAAGCTGCCGGGATTTTGGCTGTCGAACCGGACAACTTTGTTGGTAGTCTCGCTTGTCCAGATCTAGACTAGATAGCCGAATAACCGCTTATCACTAAGTGTTATATACCCACTTAACGGGAAGAAACTTGGCTATAAGCTCATGATAATCATTTTTACCAAGACAGAACACAGTTCCAATGTCGAGCTATTAAATGAGCTCGAAGCAAAAACACGCGAATGATGCATGTCGAATATGCTGTACAACCGAATCCGTGACTTCATTCTGCTGCACAAATGATTTATCATATGAAAGTGGAGACACAACAGTAATGACAGAAAGTGTAATAATCTCTTTTTGTTGCGAAGGAGCAAATAAAAGTATTATCTTCATCAGTCGCATGTTTCACATCCGACTCATGGATGTTTCAGACCATTGGTTGTCTGCGTACACTAAAAGAATTTGATTTTCCTGTTATATTGGAGTGGCGGCCAATAGAAAAAATTTGGCGCATCATAAAATGAAAAATCTTGCCCACGGCTGTTGAGCAGCTAGAATCCTACATCAAACAAGAGTGGGACAACATCCCTCTTCCAAAACTCAAGCAATTGGTCTCCTGGCGTTTACAGACTGTTGTTTAAAGAAGAGGGGATGCTACACAATGGTAAACATGGCCCTGTCCCAACTTTTTTGAGGTGTTGCTGCCATCAAATTGAAAATGAGCTAATATTTTTCATGAAAAGGTGAAATGTCTCACTTTCAACATCTGATATGTTGTCTATGTTCTATAGTGAATAAAATGTGGGTTTATGAGATTTGCAAATCATTGCATTCTGTTTTTATTCATGTTTTACAAAATGTCCCAATTTCACTGGAATTGGGGTTTGTACAATGTAGCACAATATTTTACAATGTAAAAATGTGATTTTGTCTAGGGGCCCGCCCTCGAGTCGATGCTCGCTAAAGGGTTAAAATACATAGGTGGATACGTGAGCTTGTGGAATTGCGTATTGCTCTGTGTTTGACTGCACACATTTGTTGGCATATGTGTATATGTGTGCATGCGTGGTTGGTATTTGTTTTTGTTTTCTCAACATGAATTCTTGCCCCGGTCTCACCTGTTCCTTCTCAGGAGCAAAAGCCGATACTGCGCAAGCTGCGGAATAAGCCCCAAGTGTATGACGGGAAGGCCTGGAAGACGCGCTGTAAGGAGCTGTTGGACCTTATCTTCCAGTGCGAAGACTCTGAGCCTTTCCGCCAGCCTGTGGACCTGCAGGAGTACCCGGTACCAAACCAAACCCTACCCCAACTTCTTAACCACGCTCAACTAATCCCGACCCTCACCTCTAACCATACTCACCCAAAGCATACCTTGACCTCATCCCACACCCGCCCAAAGCCTACCCTCACCACTAACCACGCATTTCTTGGCAATTTCATTCCTGTCATCGCCAGCCCTCTGACTAACGGGCTGTTCTGAGTGGGTGTCCCTTCCATGGAATGAGCTTAGTTCTAATTGGCCAGCAAACAGAGCTACCGTGACTATGGAGAGCAACAATGTCACAATCCCCCAACTACTGGCAAGTCTTTAAATACAGTTAACTGAGTAAGTATGATATGAGTATGGAAAGGTAACGCCCGCAGGCTAAGCAAGCATGGATGTCAAATTCACGGAAGTGCTACGAACAGTCACCATAAAAGTTTTACTAGACTTATAATTCAGTCTCTAATGTCAAAAATGATTGGTGGCTATCGTCTGTATTACTGCGCTAGCTGTTCCAGTAAAAACAGACTGAATTAGATTAAAAACGGTCACTCCCCTCATCCCTAACCACAGTCACCCAAAACCTACCTTCACCTCTAACCACACCCACCCGAACTCTGCCCTCTAGAGTCACTAAGTAGTTGCGCGACCACTCAAAAATCCCATTTTATTATCCGCCCCGCATAACGACGCTTGGGATATAGACGTCAGTGCGGTCGTCTGTCAGTCCATCCGTCCATGGTCATTTAGTTTCTGGAGCAGAACTCCAATACCGCTCAATATTTTTTAACGAAACTTGCTTTGCGTTTTAATCATGTCCTAGACTGGTGCCTTTTGATATTTAGGGATTTCTGAGATTAGATTGCGGGGGCCAGGGGGATATGTCATCTTCAGACGACTCTTGTTTCCATTGCGCAAAAGTGAGCTGTTGCGCACTATGAGAATTTTTGGATTTTTCGTTCTTTTCTTGGAAGGGTGACGTATTAATGCTGGGCTCACTCTGGCATCGACTTTAATTTAGCAAAATATGCTAAAAGGCTCTTTTTCCTTTAAAATTTTGAGATCTTGCTTAGCATGTTTTGCAGTCCGTTAGTCACATTAAAAGGTATGATCTATTTATTTTCTATGCTTAATTACACCATGAACACTGTTCATTTTGTTATGATTCACTAGACCAGATCTTAAAATACAATGACACACAAATGAATAAAATAACCACAATAGAGAAGCTAACATTGCCCTTCATTTAATTTAATCTCAGGCACAAATACAACAATGTACAATTGTTTAGTTTGGTGTCTGGAACTTGTTTTGTTCTGAATAAATGCCCATTTAACTACAGGTCTGAGAAAAATACTGATATCAATTAAATATGTACTACATTTAAATAATATAAAAAATTCACAACACAGCAAGCAGAGATATTGTGTAGGACCGATGCTGTCAGCTCAGAAACCACACACAAATTTAATAAAATTTGCCAGTAAAGAATACTGGCATTTCTTTTCGCTAAAGGCACGCCACTTGGCTTTGGATAAGCGAGGATTTTTTTCGGCCCAAGACAAATGAGGTTGGGTTGAAGAAGTTAACATGATCAATGAATCACACAAACAATCCATATCAATCAAACATCATTCATTGCAAATTCTGCTCATAACCTTGTTACTTGTCCCACAGAATGTTATAGCTTAAGTCATGGGTTAAAAAAAAATACAGGAAATTTGTACAGATCATTTGTTCTATGCAAGCTCTACATACATTCCGTCCATGCAAGCAAACCTGCCCAACATCCTTCCCCAAAACAATGAAAGGGGGGAGCCCATTGGGTTGCTTTCGCGTGATTTTTAGGCATTCAACCAATGCAGTTGAAGGTTCCAAATATTGTTGCGTGCAACAAACTTTTTTCTCCTCCACTGAAATGGCTGTGGTGAAGCTATCACCTGCTGGGAAAAACAGCAGTCGAACTGTCGCTGCTAAAACTTCTCTGTGCAAATACAGCGGATATTGCGGTAGTAACGTCACATGATGCAGTTGCTGTAAAATAACCCACTTGTGGAAAGAATAACGGGGCTTGTTCAATGAAAGTAAACGTGCATTTTGTTCTGAGATTGCTTGACGGCAGTCTGAAATGGGTTTCGCACATTCTGCGAAGAGGCTGAATTTTCTTTTTGCTTTTTATTAATTTTTTTTGTGACTCGCAACCATGCAGTCGCTTGGCATGAGGCCTGTAATATGGGGGGAAAAACAAGGGGGAAATGTTCAGTCGTGGCGAAGAAAAAGGAGGGGGCTCATTCACTTTGTGACGGTGCCCGGAAATGTGATGGAAACAAATTCAAACTCTGGCTCTATGACCAGATTTTCTGAAATCCTCATGTCGCAACTGTCTCCATCTAGGAACTCTACTGCCCTCACCTTTAACCGCACCCACCCAAATTCTGCTCTCATCTCTAACCACACCCACCCAAATCTTACCCTCACCCCCTAACCACACCAACCCAAACCCAACTCTCACCTCTTGCCATCCCCAACCAAACTTTACCCCATTCTCTGACCACACCCATCCAAACTCTCTCACCTTAACTGACACACAACCACAATCTAAATTCCACACCCAGCCAAAACCTACCCTTGCGTCTAACCACACCCACCCAAAACCTACCCCCACATCAACTCACTCCTGCCTAAAACCTATTATCACATCTAACCTCACCCATCCAAACCCTACCCATACCTCAACACACACTCACATAAATGCTCTCATTTTCTGGTGGTATGTTGGGTGTGGTTAGAGGAAGCTCCCTATCGATTTCTGTCCCACTGCGATAATCAATATGGCCGCCACGGCAGGGCAAGCGCAAGGCTGAGGGGTCCCGCTCGCGACAGCGCGCTATTTTTTAAAGAAAACATGAATGACCAGGCAAAACACATTTCTTCTATTACTTATCGGATTCATATCCAACTGTAGGTCACGTAGAATGGCACAGTCATCAAATTTACCATGGCAATAAGGGGAAAAATGAAATGAACCCTGTTCAAAAATGTACATACCCCTAGTTCTTAATACTGTGTATTAGGGCTGCACGATAAATGGAATCGCGGTTATCGCAAGCGCAGTAAAAGTAACTGTCACCATGAGGCAGGCAGACGAGCTTGCTTATTACCTTTTCTATGACACATACTCAATGCAGTCATTTGAAATGCTTCCGGGAAGAAAACTGTGATTTGAAGTCCGCTAATTACCAGCGAGGTTGAACAGCCTCCATCGCCTTGGCATAATTATCTTACATTAAATCAATTCCCGTGTACTTTGCCTAACTTGCAATCAAGCCGTTTATTCAGCCAACTGACAGATCAAAACCAAAATTTGGCCGATAATGATAAAGAGGAGATAATGAGAAGCAGACGGACCTAACCAGGTTGCCCTGCTTGATTGAAAGAATGTCAATAATCTGAATAAATAGCAGACCTCTGAATTCCACCTCACGTAGAATTTTGACATATCATTGAAAAGATTTCTGAAAAATAAACCATTTTAAGATGACCTTGGTTTTTAAGCGTCTCAAAATATACATGAAGTGGAAAAATTTTGTAAAGCATATCGAACATTAAAGTGAGAGAAATTATTTTCGCATTGCACGCAATGGACAAATGCAGCAAAGATTGGCAAACACGTTCAGGCAAACGCAAATTTAGAGCATTTTTTATTGGATAATTGAACAAGATTTCAAATAAAGTAATTAATGGCTGTTTATTTTGGTTGCTTTTGAGCGTCTAAATAGCCTTAAGTGAAGGTGGAAAACATTTTGTTTAAGCGTATCGAACATGACGTGTAGAAATTGTAATTGCATTAGCACACAGCGCGACCAAATGCAAAAAACTAGAAATAATCTCGCAAACGCATTCAGGTAAATTACGTGCTGAACAAAGCAAAGTTAAGGTTCGCAAAATCATCATCCTCTACCCAACAATTGCTCTCACCCCCTTCCCATTTGCTTTGCTCAATTTGCAATCAAACAGTTGATTCGCTCAATTAACGATTTAAATTGGTAGAGAGTCTGATTTATTTGAATATGTTTTGTTTATTACATTTTGAAATTTAAATGACCATGAAACATGACAGATTTGCCTGAATCTGTTTGCTAGATTATTTCTAGTTTTTCACTCTGCTGCGCTCCGTGCAAATACGTTAACAATTTACATGTGACGTTCCATACGCTTAAACAAAATGTTATCCACCTTAATTGTTGGCTATTAGACGCTCAAAAGTAACCAAAATCAAGAGCTATGAATTATTTTATTTTAAATTAACCTTGTTCAATTATCAAATAAAAAATGCAACAAATTTGCGGCACAGATTCGTCTGAACTTGTTTGCCAAGTATTCGCTGTATTTGTCAATTGCGTGCAATGCAAAAATATAATTTCTCTCACTTTCACGCTGGAGATGCTTCACAAAATATTTTCCACTTCGTGTATGTTTTGAAAGGCTTAAAAACCAAGGCCATCTTGAAATGTTTTATTTTTAAGAAATCCTTTTAATAATATGTAAAAATTCTATGAGAGGTGGAATTCAGAGGTCTCCTATTTATTCAAATTATTTTCATTCTTTCAATCTAACAAGGCAGCCTGGTTAGGTCCATCTGCTTCTCATTATCTCTTCTTAATCATTATTGGCCATATTTTGGTTTTGATCAGTCAGTTGGCTGCGTAAATGGCTTGATTGCAAGTTAGGCAAAGTACACGGGAATTGATTTAAGTTAAGATAATTATGCCAAGGCGATGGAGGCTGTTCAACCTCGCTGGTAATTAGCGGACTTCAAATCAGTTTTCTTTGTGAAGCATTTCAAATGACCGCATTAGGTATGTGTCATAGAAAAGGTAATAGTTTCGCATTGTCTGCCTCATGGTGGCAGTTACTTTACAAATTCTTTGGTTGCGATAACCGCAATTCCGTTTATCGTGCAGCCCTACTATGTATTGCCCCCTTTAGCATCAATAACAGTATGCAGTCTTTTGTGATGGTTGTCAATGAGGCCCCTTATTCTCTCAGGTGGTATAGTTGCCCATTCTTCCTTGCAAAATGCCTTCAGCTCCTACAAATTCTTTGGTCATATTGCACGAACTGCACGTTTAAGATCTCCCCAAAGCGGCTTGATGATATTGAAGTCAGAAGACAGTGATGGCCACTCCAGAACCTTCACCTTTCTTTTCTGTAACCACCAGAGGGTCAACTTGGCCTTGTGCTTTGGATCATTGTCATGCTGGAAAGTCCAAGTATGTCCCATGAGCAGCTTTTATGCTGAAGAAGGCAAATTGTCTGCCAGTATTTTCAGATAGCATGCTGCATTCATCTTGCCATCAATTTTTCGCGAGATTCCCTCCGCCTTTTGAGCTCACACATCCCCAAAACATCAGAGAGCCACCACCATGCTTTACAGTGGGAGTGGTGTTGACTGCTCTGCAAACATAGCGTTTGTGGTTGTGACCATAAAGTTCTATTTTGGTCTCGTCACTCCCAAGTGACAGTATTCCAGAAGTTGTGAGGTGTGTCAAGGTGCTGTCTGGCATATTTTAGGCGGGCTTTTTTGTGGGATTCGCGCAATAATTGCTTCCTTCTCGCAACTCGACCATGCGGGTCATTGTTATTTAAGTATCTCCTTATTGTGCTCCTTGAAATGACCATTGGGCGTAGTTATGTCAGATTAGGCACGAAATAAAAACTAAACAAATCATAAGAAATCCACTCGAGTTGTCCCTCCTGAACAGGTGCATTAAAACCTCACTGCCCCCAGACAGTCTACTTCTTTGAGTTTGAGACAACTCATTTCAACATAGCCTGTTGAAGTTAGCTTGCCAACCAAATATTTATCACCTATATTTGATTTGTGTCATTCTCTCCCTGCTGTTTGCCTCATTATTTGTGTTTGTGCTGTCCCTGGGTGTACATCCACCAGTAAAGATGACGAAGTGTCATTTCTTGATTTTGCAACTGCGGTGGGCTTGGAGCTAGATTGTGTAAATGCTATGGTGATTTGGCTCACTTTTCTTGAGCAAACATTAATTAATTGGGCCGGTGATTATTGTTACCAAAAGCTGAGCTTATGCTGTACGAATTTGAAGGGATTTACAAACTATTTTGAGGTTGACGACAAATTCCCAAAATTGCATCTCAATGGGGCATCTCATATTTTGATAGTAAAGGGCAGCTCTGACACAGGGAGATGGCAAACCGTGATCTGCCCCTCCTACACAATTTTCAGAAATGATCTAAAGAGCAAAATGAGTTATTTTTGAACTGGTGTTTCTAATAGTTATGAATGTTTATTTTCACTCTGATATCTGGATCCTTCATGAGACACTCAACTTTATCATTTAATAATTTTTCCTATTTCAAGCCACGTTTTCAGAGGCTTTAAGTCTTAAGTTGCCCCCGTTCTAACTTCTTTGCAATGTGTTGCAAGCCTGCATGGTGGGAATTGATTTATATTCACAGATAAAATGGAACATTAAATATCTTGTATTTCATTGCAGACAGTATGAATATAAGCAAAACTAAATTTATGAATCTTTTTTCCGTTTTTATGTGCATTTTCCATACTGTCCCAACCTTTTCAGTGTTGGGGTGTATAATGGTTTCTGGCGCAACAGATACCCTCTTGCAGACCCTACCCTTTCAAGAAATGTTTTGAATTGATATGTTGTAAGTTTTTTACAAGAGATTTATGTGAATTTCAGTGGCATATTCCCACATTGGATTCACTCCCACAGACTCCTGGTTATCATTCCAATTATTGCTGTCATGCTTCATTTTTGACCTGTCACTGCCACAGGACTGTGCTGAGGTGCATTTTAGGTATGATTTAGAAGTGTGTTGAGAGGTGTGTTAAGTTTGTGTTAGGATTCAATTCAGATTGTGTTGGTATTGTGCTGATCCTGAGCTGTATTTAGTCATTCATTGCACATCATGTTGTACAATAAGCTGTTTTTTATTCAGGACTACAGAGATATCATCGACACACCAATGGATTTTGGGACAGTCCTTAGCACGCTGCTGGCTGGGAACTACGAGTCCCCCATTGAGCTCTGTAAGGACGTCCGGCTCATATTCAGCAACTCCAAGGCCTACACGCCCAGCAAAAAGTCCCGGGTATGAGAGCACCGATATTACTGGCAAAGTGCTCCCTCCATGCAAAGCATTGCTCATCTATAGAGAAGTATTTTGACTGGTAGATAAAATGTTGTATTGGTAAAATGCTTGTTAAAAACATAAATAAATAAATTGCTTATGTACATAGGGAAATTTAAATTGTAGAAACTTCGAAACAAATTAAGATATTTAATGTGAAGGAGTGTTGATACTTAAGCCTTACAATAAGAAGGATTTTAGGTCGGAAATGAATGGGATGGTGAAGTATGGGATGAACTGGTATTCCTTCGCTTGTAAAACTCCCCTGTTCAGAATCTTCAGCAGTCATGCAAGAGAAACTGGTTGCCATATCTTCCTGCTTACCAGTGCATGGCTGTACTTTTGATTCCTGATGAGGATTTAAACCTGGTTCCTATCCCATACTTGACCTTTGACCACTGCTCCCATCCTCCCTCCCCCATGCAGATCTACAGCATGAGCCTGCGCTTGTCTGCCTTGTTTGAGGAACACGTCACAGCCATACTGTCTGATTATAAGTCAGCCCACCGCTTCCACACAGCCAATAAGCTCTCCTGCCTGAGGAAGAAACGAACACGCAGCCCCTCACCGGCAAGCAGCACTGCATCCAGGTGAGGCTTGCTTCGGGAAATCGTGGGTAACATAGTTATAATGCTTATTATTAGGGACCCCTTCAATCTCCCAAAGGGGATACCTATTGTTTTGTACAAATTCTTATTATTAGGGATCCTCTTCAGTCTCCTGAAGGGGATACCTATTTTTGTTTTGTTGTTATTGTTGTTGTTTTTATTATTATTATTCTTCACAATTTTGTGAGTGAGCTTTCTAAGATGCCATTCAAGCTAGAGCTCTCATTTTTCACATTAGCAATCTCTAGGTTCTTCCTCAATTCTATTTTTTTTTTCCAATTTTTGATTTGTCTTGATTTGGTCTCTCCACTATAATGGATTATGTTCAAAACCTTTGACAATCTGCTATTCCGGAACCACTGCACCAATTAAACTCTAATTTGACACAGGTCTGCAAGAACCAGAGTTCTATCAAGCTTGAGAAAATCATCCACTTCTGGTCAAAATTGTGCAAGCTGGTTATTGGTGTGTTTGGTTGTGTGACAAAAAATTTCTTTTAATGCGAATAACATGAAAACAGTTGGATGGAATCTTATAAAATTTGGCATGTACTATGTCCTTATGATGTGCAACAAGCACACACAGTTAGAATTTCCTGCATTATGTCACGTGACCAGCTGGCCATATTGAATTTTTAGATTTTTTCTTGTGTCATATCTCCATCCATATAGAAGATGGAAAGATGCCAATTGCACCAGAGGATAGGCAAGGTCATGGCGCTTCTAAAGTATCCTGTCCTCTCCAGCTGTTTCCTCTGAGAATGTTTTTACGCAGATCATCTTAAAACCCCTTTGCAACTTCCACAGTTTAGTTCATTTCTTTCATGTAAAGTATTGCCTAACATTATATCAATTTGAGAAAATTAGTGAAAAAGTAATAGATGCAGGCAACTTCAACTACACATCACCCATAGGGCGCAAGGATTTGCTAGCAAGCAAGCTAATACCATCTATACACTTACTAAAGGTTGCTATACGTTTTGAACAAAATGTTATACAAAAAACGTTCTGTTGCTAGCACTTTCCAGTAAAATTAGTTCTTGCTCTCACTCGTCGACTGATTCTACATCCATGTTCAAATGTTTTGTGTTCATCAGATGATTCCTCAGTTGTCCTTGGACAAACATCTGTGCTTAATTTAGCTAAATATGATGGATTAATAACATACCTCCATGAGTACTGTAGCTTGCTCTTGGTTCGACTGATATAGAAGTGTTATGCTGCAGCATTTACCTTAAAAATTAACGTACCTCCGTCTGTAATTTTGGAGAACATGCCACAATTTCGAGTGCCAACAAACTGATTAAGAAGAAAATGATCTGCATAACTTCAGAAATTCCGGTCCTCCTTTAATAGCAATCATTATTTTCTGAAACTAAAGCAGATATGCGGCCTCTGCCCTCCACCTTAAGAGGATGAAGGGTTTCTCTCCAGCTATCTGAAGCAAAGCTAAGTAATAGCACCACCTGCTGTTGTGGAGGGCAAATTACTTTGGACATTTGTGAGAAAATCTTCAGCATGATGGCACAGTGGAAACATTAGGCCAAGAGTCATGTAATTTTTTTTTTTTTTTTTTTTTTTTGTCTTTTTAGGAAATGTTTTTTGTGCTTATAAGAATTGTAGCAACACAAATTGCATTGGCTTATTTATGGTTTTTTGTAATTGCAAACCACACTGTTACTGAGTTGTCGGGCATTTGTAAAACATGCTCTGTTTGTCAGGTTCTGGCAGGAAATGAATGCCCTACTATTTTTCCACCCTCCTATCCCCACACTCCCCTGCTCCCCAGCCCCGAGAGGAAGAGACGGTCCACCAAGGCTCCCCAGAAGCCCGAAGCTGCGTCCTCCTCCTTCTTGACAGGCCCTTCCCGGCCCCTGGCCCTCCGACAGAACCTTCCTCTGGTGAACGGAAGGGCGGAGTCACAGGTGCCGGTCAGAACCCGCAGCTCCGCCCGCTTCAGCAACCACTGTGCAGCAGAGTTGCAAACGATCCCAGCCAAGTCCACTGTCCCCCCCAACAGTAAGACAGGTAACCGCCATACTGAGAAGACAATATGGGTCACCCTAATACTAAAAAATATTGTCTTCCTTTTCATCTCATCTCCTCTTGCCATTCTCTCAGTCAGGGGAAGGAGATGTGGAGGAAAGTAGTGGCATGTTTTTTCAGAGGAGGAACGCTGTTCTTTAAAATAATTTGGTCTGTTTTGACAAGGCTTCACAGGACAAAAACGGCCCAATCAACCTTGTAATATTTGCTATGTTCCTAACACAGAAGTGTGAATACTGTTGCTCACCTACAAACTGAATAGCATCTGAGACTATATCTATCCTGGTACCTGAAAAGCTCTGAATTAGGGTTAAGTCAGTAAAAAAAAAAATTTCAAAGCCATTTGAGCTTCACAGAGAGGGGCGAAATGGCTTAAATGAAACAAGACACTTGTAGCATTTAGAATTCCATCATATTTTGGTTTCTTTTCATAATTTTAGTTCAGAGTAAGGGCCACAAACACAAAAAATCCTTCAGGAAAAGTCAGCAATGAAATTATAAAAAAAATACTGAGAGTTGAAAAAGGGATGGAAGTTAAAACAATACATTTCTGGGATCATAAACTCCTTGACCACAAATGTATTTCATTTGACAGTGATTTTCAAAATTATCTCCTTTTTATGAGCCAAATAAGATGGCTCTCCAAGTGGCTCCCCGAGATGTTGGAGCCCTCTAAATTACACCCTGTCAAATCATAAAATGATCATATGTTTAACACAAATCAACTTTTGACTCATGAAGTTCAATATGAATTAATGATATTCTGGGGGAATTTAGCACGAGTTTATCAATATCAGTGCGGACTGACATGGACATTCCACTTTCAAGAATAAGCAGGTAATATGCTACAGGAGATTGAACAGAATCATTGCAACGAACGTAGCCGGGGATTTACCAAAGTCCTGGAGCAGTTCTCATTTTAAATGAACGAAAACCTTGGCATTTGATTTAGTTGAATGCCGCTTAAGTTCTAAAACATTGCCACATTGAGCAAAACGCCACCATATACAGTATTATTAGTAAAAGCTAATGGTCACTCATACTAACCAATGTGGCAAATGGGCTCTGTGGTCATCATGGCTATGATAAACTGAAAATCAAAAAACAGCTTGCCAGCTAGCTAGCTAGCCATAAGCACTCAGTATTGCTCCACTGTGCTCACCCATAATAGAGAAAAACTCTTCATCATTCAAGTCCTCCTCCAGAGAAACAGCAACAGAGCTTTCAATAACTGGAAAGTTTATACTGTCTGGAATTGGATAAAAATGTGTCAATCGATAAATAATTGCCCGGTTATAGTTCACGTGGGCGTGAACTGTAACTGTGCTTTAAGCCGGCGTCACACAGTGCAGGTTGGCTACAACATTGTACAATGTTATTCACTATGTAATCAAGACCAATAGATTGAGCATTTTCATTAAAAAAAAAAGATGATGACACACTGGTCGCTTTTAGGCTACATTCATGCATGATGGATGAGATACTGGGAGGATGGCAATAATCTTAACTGCAAGAATTTAAATTCTGAAATTTCTTTGAATTCTTTCTATCATTTTAGCAGTTTTTTGTTGCTCAAGATGCAACTTGGATTTTTCAAAATGTTTCCGCATTAGAAAGAATACATTCCAAGCGGAAGACATCTTGGACATATCAAACCCTTTTGAACATTGGGGCGAAATTACTTTATACTTCTAATTTGACTTGCAAACTCATACTAGTTTTATGAGTTTAGAGTTCACAATCCTCGAAAGACGCGTTGACATTATATGTTATAGTGATGCTAGCAATAATGATATCAACAATAAATCATTCATCCAGTTAGTCTTTGCAACTATCAGAGCCCTGTGACGGGACAGAAAAGTGATCCCATCCCATGCTTATCATTTCTACTCCCATTCTATCCCGTCCCAAATCTGAATCTATCCCATCCAGTCCCATCTCAGTACCTAGTCATCACATCCCATCCCATCTCTTTCTTATTTTCAAAATTCAATCCCATCTTGTCCCATCCCATTGCCATGTTATTGCATTTCATCCCATCCCATTCCCATCCCGTTCAGAGGATACACACTCACCAACCACTTCATTAGGTACACCTTGCTAGTACTGGGTTGGACCCCCTTTTGCTTTCAGAATTGCCTTAATTTTTTTGTAGCACAGATTCAACAAGGTGCTGGAAACAGATTTTGGTCCGTACTGACATGATAGCTTCACGGAGCTGCTGCAGATTTGTCGGCTGCACATCCTTAATGCAAATCTCCCGTTGGACCACATCCCAAAGGTGCTCTTTTGGATTGAGATCTGGTGATTGTGGAAGCCATTTGAGTACAGTGAACTCAATGACATGTTCAAGAAACCAGTTTGAGATGATTTGAGCTTTGTGATATTGTGTGTTCGTTAGTGTGGTCGTCTATCCACCCGTCCGTTCGTGTGTCCGTCTGTGGTCATTTCATTTCCGGAGCATAACTCAAATGCTGTTTGATATTTTTCAACAAAACTTGCTGTGCGTATGAATCAGGCCCTAGACTGGTGCCTTTTGATATTTTGGGATTTCTGAGATTGGATTGCAGGCCCGGGGGAATATGTCATCTTCTGATGACTTTTTTTTTTTTTTTTTTTTTTTGCCACGGGATCCGGATCCCGTCCCATCCCATCCTATCGCACCGCTCTGGCAACTGTGGAAACCGATCTTTGGTTGCGAATCAGGCAAAGTGAAGTGTTGTAGGTTCAGATTAATTAGTGGTGAGGTTACTAAGGCCTTTCATACTTCTGACAGCACGCTTACTAGGTACTGATATCAGTGAAGTTTTTTTTTTTTTCCTCGAAGCATTCACTTGGCCTATGACATCTGGTTGCTGTTTGTTTAAGACTGCTTAAGGCGAGCTGCCGGATTGCTCACTCGGTTATAGCATCGCATTGTGAAGCAGAAGTGACTATCACGGCGCGGGTTCGAGCCCTAGTCGTACCATCCGGCAGTGGTCGGCAGCTTTTTCAGAAGTAGCGCGCAATTGGCCAATGCGCTACAGGGATGCAAATTGGGAAGGGTAATATAAGTTGCTTTGATCGTTCCTTAGGCGCCTCCTGTTGGCCAGACGGGCGCTCGTCAGGGAGACTCTAAGCTTGTTCATGTTCGGGTATCCTCCGCCCTCGCTCTGAACTTGCGACGATTCAACCATTCAACCAATGAGTGTATAAGAAGCGGTGGCTGACAGGCGCGTGCCTCGGAGGAGAGCCGCGATCTGTCTTCACTCTCCTGAGTTGGCAACAGGGGGTTGCATATGCGAAAGCCTTGTACATAGTTCGCCAATTGGACATTCCAGATTCGGGTGGGATTGGCGATGCCAAATTTAAAAAAAAAAAAAAAAGAAGACTGCTTAAGGTATGAAGCTATTTTTCAAAAAAAAAAAAAAGAGGGCTTATGATTGCCTACGCACCTAATGGCAGTAGTTGGTTTTCAGTTTGAAAAAATTGCTATTCATTATTGCTCAATTTAACCTAAGATGTGGGGTTTCAAATGATGACTATTCTGTCTATTGTTCTCATGCCTTTCTGTGTTTTCTCATTCCCATGGCGACAGAATCGCCAAAGTACCTCAGAGCCCACAACTTGGTATCGTCGCCAAGTGTATCTAATGACAAAGACAGCGCCAGGAGTTCTTCATCCCCTGAAATTGCCAGGGCAACACGGCGGAAACTGAGAACACCTGTTCGACACCAGCCAGGTGAGATCAGAATCACTTTAAGTGATGAGAGTCCTGCTAACAGGCCAGGCTGGCACATTATACGCCTTCCTCACTGTTGATCTAGGACCTGGCTGACTCATCATATCCCTCTACCAATGTAGAGCGGGAACCAGGCTGGCTCATTATAAGCCTGTCCTGCTGTAGTGCTAGAACCAGGCCAGGTCATGATATTTCTTTCTCATTTTAGCAGTAGAACCAGGCTGGCTCATCATATCCCTTCCTTACTGTGGAGTTAGAGCCTGAATGGCTCATCATGACCCTTTCCTACAGAGAGCAAGAATCAGGCTGGATCATAAAAGTTGAATACTTAAGCGGAAAAGTTAATACATTTGGTGTCTGGTGAAATGGGGGATATCCTTTGCGTTGGGCAGGCTGTAGCCTCTCATTCTTTTATTTCTCTGCTCTTCTAGGGACTGCACAGAACAGCTTCCAGCTCAATGGCCACAGTAGTCATGTAACGCTGGGTGTGGGGAGGAGGGGACGGAGACCAAGGATAGAGACGTTGGTGGATTGCTCTGCCCATAGGGTGTCCACTTTGGTCCCACCCAAACCTCCCACCCCGCCAGAACCCCCTGCTAAGCCGCCAGGCAAAAAGAGGGGGCGTAAGAGCAAGAAGGAGCTGGAGGCCTTACGGGGACGGGAGGACTGGGAACAGGCTTTTAGCGACGAGGCCGGGACCTCCTCCGGTCTCGAGACTGGATTATCTGATCAGGGGGCGGGGTCAGGCTTGGGGGCTGGCCTACAAGAGCGACCACGCCGCGGCCGGAAACCTAAGAGTCTAAAGGAGCTGGAGGAGGTACCGCCCGCCCCCGCCAGCCCCAAGGTCCTGAGGAGGAGCATGAGGAGGCACAATGAGGAGCACACTTCTCCCCCGGCTGCCTACAGCGAGAGAGCAATGTCTCGCCAGCAACACTTTGAGGAAGCTGGGGTCACAGACCGGGACAAGGAGGATGGAGGCATCTCCAAATGCCTGATGAAGACCCGAAACCAAGGCCGCAGGACAGCTTTCTACAATGAGGACGACTCGGAGGAGGAGCAGAGACAGCTGCTCTTCGAGGATGCCTCCATAAATTTTGGGACATCCAGCAAGGGCCGTGTCCGTAAACTAACAGAGAAGGCCAAGGCCAACCTGATTGGTTGGTGAGAGGACTGGGGAGGGGAAAGAAAAATGGCCTTGATAGTTAGGCTGTCCCAAGGAAATGTTTGTCGTGCTTTCGGATCCCCTAGGTGAAGCTGTATTGCCTTGTCACATGAGGATACTGCAAATAATTGCTGCTAACTTTGTGCGTTCAGTTATGAACCTACCTGCTTTGGGACCACCAAAACAGAGGGGGAGGAGTGGTGAACCTTTTTCAGGCCCCCCATTTCTCAATGTATGGCTCACAAAGCAGTTTCTATCATTAACCTGACTTAGCTTTTCATCGCAATATGGATGAGTTTATGTAGAAATTCTTAAGTTTGAGGTTTCACTGGTCTGTGCTCTAGCCCTTTGGGGCTGGAGGGGGAGGATTTGGACCCCTGTAGCTTTGGGATCTGAACTCCGGCTAATTATTTGAAGTGTGAAAATAACGTCTTCAAAATGGCAAAGAAAAACCACGTGCGGAGCTGGCTTATGAATGAAGTATCTTCGGAAGTAAGGTCTCATTGAAACATGCCCTCTCGCCACGAGAATGGGAGACCTGATTCACAGAATGATTCACTAACAAATAAACAGTTTGTCTCCTGTGTCCATCTGCAAATACATAAATGTGTCTCGTGCCTCCCAGACAATAGAGGGCAGTCTCTAAAATGGCTTTACTAAAGGTGTCGAAGTCTCATTGGAACTGTGTTTTGATCTTGTTTTGTTTTTGGACCTGATGGGCCTGGAAGGGCATCTTTGTGCTGATTGAGATATTTCTTAAAACCAGGTTTTGTACAGTTTCTACTACAGGACTTAGTGCTTCAAATATAAAGATGTTGCAGTGACACCCCAACCATCCCCCTCCATCTCCCCTACACCCTCTCTGTCACCATCTACCAATACCCAACCAGCCAGGGTGAGTGAACAGTGCTGAATAGTGAGATTTGAGATTTTCTTCTGTTCAGAGGACCAGTAAGTTGATGGGAATTTGTTTAGAATTCTTAAGTCCTATTTTACTATTTTTTATTTCATTTTAAGTAACCTTGGGCAAAAGCCCTGTCAGGGTCTTGTCATGGACTTCATTGTGTGCATATGCATGCATGCCTATATACATATAAATATATACAGATACACATGCTTGCATTTTATAAGGAAGAGGAAACATGTCTAAAAATCCATCACTTAATGTTCAGATTTGTTAGACTGAAGATTTTTTGAGGTGGTGTGTTGCCAAATAGTAATGTTACAGAAGTGCTGGTCACCTGTATTATCGTAGCCCCCAGACGAAGTCGGGCTGCTATTATGGATTGATGATCGTCTCCGCCGCTGCCACTGCTGTGTCCGTAGAGATTTTCTTGTGGATGCTCATCAGGCCGCAAATTTCAACCGATTCTTTTGATACTTGGTGTGGGCATAAGTTTGGTTAGGTTACAATTTTGGTCGCCATGACAACCGAATTGGCCGAAAAAAGCACAATTTAATGCTGAAAATTGTGAAATTTTCAACAATATGTGAAAAGGGAACAAGTGGGCACTCGGGGGGCTACACCCATGCAGTCGCGGGCGACCAGAGTCTAGTTTTTCCCGAGAAGCAAAGAGTTCTTCTGTGACCGTAAAATTAAAACAATTGAATTCAGTCTTTCTGAGTCTGGGAGAAGAAGTAAGTCTTTTACTGTGTCCTTAAAATTAGCAATAAATCGTGCCTTCTTATATTTTAGCTAGATGATACGAGCTGAGTGTTAGTGATTCAGTTATTTTCAGTTTGAAGTCAGTGTGACACATCAAACATTACACAACCCTTATAGATACTTTTCTATTCGTTCTTCACCAGAATTATCATTAGCACTAAAACTTTGGTTTTAAGTATTAGAGGCATCATTTATTAAGCTGTCCATCACTATAACAATTATTTTACTGCTGAAGTTAAAATGTGATTTTTTTTTTTTATCAGACTGGATGAAAATGGGCTGTACAAAAAACAGTAAGTCTGACACTCACTGCTTCACATGTAAATAATAGCTTTCTGAATAGTCATGAAAATCAGGTGAAGCATCGCATGTGCACAATATTAGAGCATATCTGGGTGTCTGTCTCTGCTGTAATCCACCATCTCATACAAGAAGGCCTTTCTTTGAGATTGAGGCGTTTTCAGTACTGAAACGGCATCAACCAATTCTAGTTTGTTTTTTTAAGGGGGGGGAGGGGGTGAGTGAAGTTTGTCTCCTTTGGTTAAAAACTGCTTCCTGATGTGGTCATGGTTACCAGTCGCTTAATTGTTGAGGATACTGGACTGTTCAAATGTCCTTGAAGCTCTGCCTGATGAATAAGTAACTTCCATTTAAATGTTTTTGTGTCTCAAGCATTTCTCTAAGGAATGAGATTAAGAGCTTTTTTTCTTGAAAATTTATATTAGTTGGAAAGACGCACTATTTGCAAGTCACATTTGCGTGAGACGGTCTATGGACACGGTCTGCCTGTTTCCCAAAGGGGAACATGACATTGGTGAAACCTTTGTAATCCTGCACATTGTACACTGCTTAGCTGAAATCAAGGTTTTTCTGGGGGAAAAACTGAAGGATTTCCCTTGCTGTATTGTCACTCATTGTCTGCATTCCAGACTGAAATACCGTGACACCTGGGATCTTCTAATAAAGATTCTTGTTGGATTTAAGGTTCATGAGCTGTTGTTTGTGAATGCGTTTAATTATAAATCTTTACATAGTGATTAGCGCTCAGCATTCCCAGTTGACAGATTTTTTTTTTTTGTTATTGAGGTCTTATGTACCGTATAGAATCAATCTGTATTGCATCAGAAATGATTATTAAATATCACATAATTATAAGAAGGATAAAGTATATTGTAGCTGTTTATGCATTTTTAAATCTCCTGCAGCATTTTTTTAGGAAATGGGAATATAAACTTTTAATAGGTACATACTTAGTATTTTGAGTACACTTTAATAGTGACAGAGCCATAAAATATGGACAGGCCATGAAGGGTGTTGTAAGCTTTTGCTTCAGGTAACAATCGCAAAGTACTTTTTACACTAGCCCTGTATCAAGTTCGTGCAGGAAGGCTTAACTACTGGTCATGGGGTATCCTGGTTGCCATGGCCTTGTGGATCTGGAATTCTGGGTCTCGCTGCGGTGTTGTATCTAGCTTTAAGATGAATTCAGTCATGCTTTTCTTGTTTAGATGTGGATGGTGTGTCATCACAAAGTCTGATGCGTTAAAGTCACCCCTGTAGCTTAACCTTTTGGACAAATTCAAAGTGGCTTTTTTTAGTTTCCAAGCTGTTGGTGCCCCAAGTCTCTCTCCCTCCTCTCTGGATTTTGAGGCATCTGTGTAAGCTGTGATGCTGCAGACATGTCTTGTTTAGAATTGGTTTTCTTCGGAAATTTTAGGTGTTTTGCATTATTATAACATTGGCCTGCAATAGATGGATTGTTGTTAGAAGTATGGACTTCTCCCTCTTTACGCCTGTTCCAAACCTCTTTGAAGCAGTTATGTTGTGCCAGTCACAATGACAGGAGGTAAACTGAAGTGACATAATTCTAATACCTAAACAGTAGAAAGGACAAGTGCTTCACCCTGAATGGTCACCGATTAAAAAGCTGTGGATTATCCCTTCTCTTGGAGCATAAACCCCCCCCCCCCTCCCCTTCCCCCAATTGTCTCCATAAACTGAATAGAAGAATCTCTGGGAATTATTCATGATAGGGGCACATTTCTTTGCACTTAAAGAATTTAGATTTATATTGAGAAACTCCATAATCTACAGGGCCTAATCATAATATACTTACCTCTGTATTTTCAACAAACCACTTCTCAAAAATTTGGGCAAGTTTGTCATTGACTTCCTTCATTGTATATTTAGCTGACTCTCAGATTATTATTCTAAGCAGGAGACAAGATCGCCCCCCCGCCCTCCCCCAGTAATTAGACTACAGGCTGCTATAAGTTCTTCAGTCAATGTGTTGAAAAGATAGAAGGAGTTCTTCCTGATCACCCAACCAACCCCCCACCCACTGCAGTATTTGCGGTCTTTCTTGCACTTTTATATCATGCTTTGTGCGAAATGAGGAACTGCGAGAGTTCAGGGACAGGTGCAGAGCTACGTTTGCTGCCATCCCCAGAGATGTGTGTGAGCTCATTAGATACTAACTTACAGCCAATGAACTTTACATACAGAGTGTGTGTGTCCGTGTATGTTTGCATGTGTGTGTGCTTGTTAGGGAAGGAGGGAGCAAGAGAGGCACATTTGATTGACGGAAAGAACATTCTGAACTTGAGATCAACTCTTATGCTCTCATTCATGGGTTCATCTATTTAATTTTTAAACATATTTATTTTTGGGAATTAATTTGACAGGTTTGCCAAAGACTGTCTTTAGAAGCATCCCCACCCCCATGTTGCATTGTTGTATGCTGGTGCGATGAACCTCTGCTGAACCCCCCCCCCCTCCCCCTCAGGGTGAGAGGTGAGTACAGTGGGCCTTTTGACCATGTGGTCATGTCCAACAGGCAGGCAGATGTTAATTTATTTTTGTTAAAATTTTCCTTCAAAGGAATTTACTGCAAGCTGGTTATTGTATTTCTGATGCCCATAAACGTATACATGTGGTTATATTATATAGCCATGATATTATGTTAAATACCTAAGGTACTGCAAGAATGTGTGCAAAGCTTATACTCACAGTATTTAGGCATTGTTAAATGTTTATCCCATAGTTCAAGATATGTTTTTTAGATTATGCTCTGTTCATTATTTGTAAAACACTGTGTTTTACTGAGTGTACTTTATTTTCCCTCGAACTGCATTGTGGCCTCACCACTTGTCGTACACAGTCCTTTATGGTTGAGTGTTGTATATCATTAATTCTGCACTTTTACTAGCATGTCTAATGCTGACAGGAGAAACATAACATTGTGGGGAAAAAAGGAACAGAAGTTTTGTTCAATGACTGTGCCTTGTATTCTTTGATTTTATTTCCCTTTTGGGTGAGCAAAAATATTGATGGGACAAGTTTTGGTTGGGGGTGGAGGGGAGGCTACAATCAATGGTTTTAGATGTACAAATAAAAATAAAAAAACAACAGTTTGGGTGAGACAATGAATTTTTGAAAAGTTTAGCATGTGTCCATACTAAACAGCAGACTGTCTGGTTTATAGGGACTCTTTTGTTGATTGCCAAAAAACCCACCATTTTATATAACTCTGTTTGCAGTCCTGTTCATTTTTATTGTCTCTTGAATGTCTTAAGCATAAGGTTACTATTTGTTCACTTTTAAATAGGTTCCAGTGGAACCAAATGCATTTTTGGTTGAGACACTGGAAACTGTTTAGATATTGGATTAAATACAATGAGAGGGGTGGGTGGAAAACAGTGATTTATATTATATTAAGACGTTTAAAGGAGCACTGTCACGGCTGAGCATGCGTAGTAAACTTGATAAAATTGGACAGCCCCCCGAAGTTCGTTGCTGGTGCAAATTTAATGTTATGTTGCGGCTAATCATAGTTGGTTAATCCATAGCTGTTCTTTGCAATAAGAAATTATTTACAAAGGTCGGGGCTCATATCCTATTTTAGTTTGGTTTTTTAACATCCATTTTGCTTGTGCGAATCTTTAGACGTTTGTTTGTGTGCTGCAATGTCTGGCCATGGTTACTTGAAACTTAGCCTCATGGAATCTCCGCTGACTTCACTGTCCTTGGTATTGGATTATACTTGGTATGTTGGAAAATAAACAAATTAACAAAAAGCAAGCCAAAATGTAAAAAAGTTTGAAGTTATTCTAAGGGGTTATTTTCTCAGTTAAAAATGCAAGAGATCAAAGTCACGTACTAAAACCAAGATCGGACAGTCAAACGATCTTGCTGATACCCCATGAGCAATTCTTACTCATGCTCGGCCGTGACTGAGCCCCTTTAAGTAAGGTGTAGATAATGCCTGTTACATGTTGTCACTAGTGTTTGTCATATCCTGTCATTTATGAGAGCAAGTATACAGTAGATATATTGGTGCATTTAATTGTGCTGAAAAAATGGTATTTGATACTATTCTGTGTGTATACCCTTATAAGGATTTTTATTCCTTTTAAAACAGAAAGGTGGCTTGTTAACCCTATTGTACATTTTCTATGTAACGTGTTTTGAATCACAGAATTGTGCTTGTGACTTGTAATTATGGGATGGCATTGGGTGAGGGGATTGGGGCAGGGTTGGGGAAGAGGCCAACTCTGCAGTTACAGCAGTGTGTTATTCTGCCGCATGCAAACTGCTCTTTCCCACTCCAGAACATAACCACAGCTTCATGTCCCTGTACCAAATGAAGTTAACTGATTGTTTTCTTACTTTGCTGTTCAAAGAATTTGGCCTTTAGCGGAATTTGGGTGGGTTGGCTTTTTATGTTAGTTTGGATACTTTTATATATAAGAAACTGCATACAAAGGCAAAAAAATCCTCAAATCTTAGAATGTATGTTTAGGGAGTACTGCTGTCACAATTAGTACATACTGATATTTTTCAGAAATAAACAGTTGTGTTTCCAGATCTTGTACGTTTGCTGTTTGGTGTCAAATTTGAACTATACAACTTCCACCTGACTACAACTTTCACCACTTCAGCACTCCTTTGATGTGGAAAACCCTTGGATGTTGTGTTATTTGAAATGTAAAAATCAAGGTTTATTTTTATTTTTTTTTTTTTTTGGAAGAGTTCGGAATCCAAAGGTTTTCTTCATTTGCAAGAACCTTGCTCAGGTAAACTTGCTGCCAGGTTTTTCTAGATTGCTGGAGAGCATGCCTGAGCTTATATCTTGCCTGAAAAAACCAATAACCCAGTTGTTCTGCCCTAGGTTTGATACTTTTGTGGCGGAAAAGCAAAAACAATCCAGAAGGTGCAATTTTGGATGACACAAGATCCTGAACCAGTCAGATGCAGGGAAAAGAGCGAGAATTCCTTCTGTCCAATTCTTGAACAACACTGCCCTCTTGTGTTGTACTGGTGTTCTTGACACGGTTGTAGCCAAACCATATCCGTGATGGGAGAGGCAACATTTTTGACGTGGCAAAGCGAGAAAGGTGTTTTTGCCGTTTCGTGGGCAGCCTTGATTGGACACGCCAGTAGGCTGTGTTTTGTCATTTGAATACACAGGTGGCAAACCGAAACGCAACTTTAATGTAAATAATTACTCTCCAGATGTCCTCCGTCAAGTTTCGTCACCTGGCGACTGACTTATCTGCAGTAAATGTATACTGCAGTCTTCACTGGCCGACTGTCGTAAACTGCTTATACTTTAGGAATCGTTTTTCGCAGATGGGCTTACAGATCTTAATCTGTTTGACTGGGCTGCAGTTTAAACCTGAGTGATTTCTCTTCCGTAGCCTGCAACAACCACCTGTTTGGAACGGAAAGGGAGAAGTTCTGCTTGACAGAACAAGTCGGGACCGAGAAGTGATTGGTAAAATTAATTTTCAATGTGCGGTACAATTTTGCTGCTGTAAACTAGTTTCTTTCTGTGCGTTGAACATAGCAATGACTCACAAGTGATGCGTTGAAGCTAAATTCTCTGCTTTTATGGGATTATTGTATGGCACTTGGCTGCTTTGTTGGCTAACAGCACGCATGTTCTTTAAGTTGCTTTCCTCAGAAATTTGGGGGTGAAAGCTATGCCTCAAATCACAGCAGCGGCAATACTTCAGATTAGTTTGCTGCTAACAGCTCTGCCAGCGCAATACTTGATATCCAAATGGAGCGGGAGCGATACGGCGCAACGACATCGTGCGACAAAACGGTACTTGCCTTCCCATGAAGCGGATGCACTGATAAAGAAATCTCTTCTCAATATCTGTGTTTTACCGGCGCAATATTCCTGTGTGTAATTTTTTTTGTCTTTTTTTTTTTATCTCAGGCTCGTTCGCGCATGGGAAGATATGAAAAAGTTCTATCTGAATGTGACTGCGTGGACGGAATGGCTGGATCAATTGATTAATAAATTACTGTAAGTTAGAATTATTCAAACCGTGATGGCTTACTTGTGAATACTTGACTAATAATATATATAGTAGACTGCTTGGAGCACAAAAAGGCTAAGCGCATTTTTTAAGTTTTGAGAAAAAGCAATGTCAAACTTTGAAACAATGCGAGGTTTTCATCCATCTTAATAGTTACAGCAGAAAATGTACTAAACACTTGTGCGCCAAGCAGTCTCTCTCTCTCTCTCTCTCTCTCTCATATATACACACACAGTTGCAATCAAAATTATTCAACCCCCATCGCAAATTGGGTTTACTGGCAAAATTTACAAACCTTCAGCTGTTTGTGATAAACAGATTAAACAAGAACATTTTGAATAGCTCTGCACAGTTAACATTACAAGTGGATTCTCCAAATTTGCAGTCTCAAAATTATTGAACTCCCCGAAAAGAATCCCTCTTAAGAGCATATTTGCAAGTCAAGCGTTGTCTCAAGCACACCTAATGCAGCTAATCACGAGCTTCATGAGTTGCATCAGGTTTGCTTGCGATAGAACACATCAAATACTTGCACTTGCTAGGGGTTTGTTGACAGTGACATTTGATTGCATATTAGAAATATGGCTGTCAAAAGAATTGTCTAAAAAGCTAATAGAGGAGATCATTGCCTGGCACAAACAAGGAAAGGGTACAAAAAGATAGCACATGCTCTAAATTTTCAAAGGGATATATTTAGAAGCATAGTTCACAAGTTCAGAGTTAAAGGAAGAGTGGCTACTGTACCAGGATGTGGCAGAAAGAGGAAGCTATCAATGGCTGTCACCAGATTCCTGAGGAGACGGGTGGTCAAAAACCCTCGAGTGACTGCAGGAGACCCGCAGCAAGACTTGGAGGCAGAAGGCACTGAGATTTCAGTTTGCACAGTAGGGCACATACTAAACGTTGAAGGTCTCCAAGACATACACCACGACTGATCCAAAAGCACAGGCTCCAATATGCTCAAAGCCATATAAATAAGCCACAGAAGTTTGGAGATATTGTTCTGTGGAGTGATGAAACAAAACTGGAATATTTCAGGCTTATGAATCAGTGGTATGTCTGCAGGAGGAATAAAGAAGCATATGCTGAAAAGTACACCCTGCCTACAGTAAAGAATTGTGGGGGCTTTTTGATGCTCTGCGGCTGCCTTGCTTCCTCCGGCACTGGAAATCTGCAAAGTGTGGAGGGCGAGATGGATTCAGTCAAGTACCAGGATACCCAAGGAGAAAATGTCATGCCGTCTGTAGGGAAGCTAACGCTTGGGCATCATTGGACCTTCCAAAAGGACAATGATCTTAAGCATACCTCAACATCCACCAAGGCTTGGTTTCAGAAGAAGTCTGGGAAGATTCTAGAGTGCTCATCAGTCGCCTCACTTGAACTCCATCAAAAATCTCTGGTAGGATTTGAAGAAGGCAGTTGCAGCATGCAAACCCTAGAATATTAGTGAACTGGAGGCCATTGTCCATGGGGACTGGGCTAAGTTTCCTTGGGAATGCTGCCAGAAGCTGTTGTCTGCCTATGCCTCACATCTCCAGCAGGTCATAGCAGCAAAAGGGTGCTCCACTAAGTATTAAAGATGCTTGTCATGAAGGGGTTGAATAATTTTGAGCCTGCAGTAGTCATGAAAAGTGGTATTTTGTGCTGAAATTGGAGAAGCCACTTGTAATATTTGTTGCATTGAGCCATTTAAATTTGTTCTTGTTTGATTTGTTCATTGCAAACAGCTGAAAGTTTGTAAATTTTGCCAGTAAACCTAATTTGTAACGGGTGTTGAATAATTTTGATTGCAACTGTATATAGAGAGAGAGAGAGAGCTATTGGAGCACAATGATGATATGTCCAAATTGTGAGGTTTTTACCCTCTGTCACAGCTTTCTTTTAGTTAATTCTTGGAGCACAATAACTGTGTCCATCTGCCTTAGTTTTATGCAGAATTCACATTTTAATTTTGAGGTATGTCCAACAAAATCTGCTGAAATGAATTAAACCAGTGGCGTGCACAGATAGACTCTAGGTGGTGCTATAGCACCTGCCTTTTGCCCTCTGGACCAAGCAAGTGCCCTTTTGAAAGTTTGTTTTTTTTTTTTTTTTTTTTAAATAGTGTACTGTATGTGGCCCATGTTGACATGATCATCGATCAATTCTCAACGATGAAAAGCGTGTGATAATAATGCCTGCACACACACACACCCCCCGCCCCCCCAAGCACACACCTCCCTTCCTTTGTCAACATGAGCGTGCAGAGCGGACACGAACAAGGCGCGTTGCTGCAGCAGCTATAATAAGGCAGCTGGCGGTTCCATATGTCGCACAAGGTGCCCTTATTTTTCACTGAGCACCTGCCCCCCAAAATGTCTGTGCACGCCACTGAATTAAACATTGATATTTTGATGAATAAACATGAATTATACAACAGAATTGTCTCTCTTCCACTGCAAACAAACTTCAACCTATCACCATTGCGTTATGAGACATCAAGTGCTAGAATTGCTGGAGCACAAAGGTGACATCCGTTTTTGCCAATTTTGGCCATGGTGTTGTGGTACCACACCTTATTTATAAAAACTTATTTGTTCAACATACTTCTGAACCATGCAGCAGAAGAGTGACTGATACAAAAATGATATAAAATACATGATTTAATAAAACACTTGCAAACCTAAAAAATAATTTTTTTCTCAAAACCTCTACAATGGACAAACAACTTTTGTGCTCTGACCCCTCGAGATGTTTGTGATACAGTGGGGTGCAAAAAATTGGGCACCCCTGGTTTAACTCTTTCAACCCCAGATATTCTAGCATCACTATACCCTTCAACCCCACAGCCCTCTGTAGAGGGCTGGTCATTATCTGGACATTGTATCTTACTGTTATCTCTGGAATCCCGTTAAATGTAACCTGATATGTTCCAATCAATTAGTCAGATTGTTTGAATTTTCCCTACAGGAATTTGGGGTTGAAGGGAATATGTTGGTCAGCCCTCTGTAGAGGGCTGTGGGGTTGAAGGAGTTAAATGTCTCTTACAATTGATCTCCAAGTGATTGAAAGCAAACCTGAACACTAAATGCTTCGAAGTTAAACATGACACGTCATCACATTTTAAATCAAGAATCATTTTTATTTTGAACTTTTTACAGTTAAAAAATAATAAAACAAGGAAAAAGGCCTAGTGCAAAAGTTTGGGAACCCTGTCAGCTAGTACTTTGTAACTCCTCCTCGGGCAGCTATAACAGCTGGCAAACGCTTCCTGTAACCAGCTAAAAGTCTTTCAATTCTTGTCTTTGGAATTTTTCCCCATTCTTCCTGACAGAACACCTCTAGCTCAGAAATATTCTTCAGCCTTCTTGCATGCATGGCATTTTGAGGTCTCTCCACAGATTTTCAATAATTTTCAAGTCTGGGGACAACACTACCAACAACACTAATAAGTGGGGACTCCATAATTCGGAACATTAGCTTTTTTAATGTAGTAACTCGCTGTTTTCCGGGAGCCAAGGTACTTGATAGTCTGGATAAACTCCCGGACCTTTTGCATTCACTCCCGTCCTCGATTAAAAGGATTATTGTTCATGTGGGAACGAATGAAACTTCTCGGCGTCAATCGGAATTGACTAAGAGTGATTTTAAGGTCCTTTTTAAATTTTTAATTAGTTGTGGCAAGTCTGTTTTTTTTCAGGTCCAATACCCACACTAGCTTGTGGAGCAGGGCGTTTCAGCAGGATTCTTAGCATTCACACGTGGCTCAAAACTGCTTCCAGACTTTGCAATATTGGTTTCATAGATAATTTTAATTTGTTTTGGGAACGTCCATCCTTATTTAAAAATGACGGAGTCCACCAAAACTGGCATGGCAGCCAAATGCTCGCGGCTAACATACAGCACACGGTACATACGTACGCACATGCACAAGACGACTGACTGTTTACCTTCCGTGAAGGGCAATCTTCGTCTTCTTTGCTGGTTTCAACTACGAGTATTATACCTAATAGCTCCTCCTCCTGGCGCGGCAAGGTTACTAACCCCGTGATCAGACCCATCTCTGTCAGGATCACTAATCATCTCTGTCTCACTCCTAAAGATTACTTTCGTGGGCGAGTGATCCGCCCTATTGCACGCTCTCAAACTGCCCTTAATGTTCTTAGTGCAGATTCA
Source organism: Gymnothorax javanicus (assembly GCA_029692085.1). Lineage (NCBI taxonomy): Eukaryota > Metazoa > Chordata > Actinopteri > Anguilliformes > Muraenidae > Gymnothorax > Gymnothorax javanicus. The sequence continues at coordinate 92,126,165 of CM056198.1, forward strand.
TATATCAAAATGTGTTTAATTAATGCCCGCTCTGTGACAAATAAGTCTCATATTTTGAATGACTTATTCTCAAGAGAAAAATTATCTTTCCTTTTCCTAACTGAGACATGGCAAAGGGACATGGATATGGATTTTATCCATTTGAATGAACTGTGTCCCCCAGACTGTGCTGTTATTGGGACCCCGAGGTTATCTGGCCGGGGTGGTGGTCTGGCAGTTGTCTGGAAAAACACTTTTCCTTGTCAGCTCGTGAACACAGACAACTTCAACACTTTTGAAATACAAATAACCAAAGTTAATGGAACAGATCCCTTTTATTGTATTTTGATTTACAGACCTCCTGGTTCAGCAGGTCAGTTTTTATCAGAGTTTTCTGACTTTTTAACCACGATCATTAAGCTCGACCGAATACTTTTAGTTGGTGATTTTAACCTGCACATAGATGATGATACAAACTCTGCAGCCTCTGAATTTCTTAATATTACAGACTCTTAACCTTAAGCAACATGTCTCAGGTCCCACTCATATATACTGGACAAAGAAAGTTAGGGATCACTCTGATTTTTAATATTGAAATATGATATGGAACATAATTTGAACTATCAAATATTTCAAATTCGAAAATTGGGGTGATCCCTAATTTTCTTTGTCCAGTATAAAAGGCCACACTTTGGATTAGATTTTTTCCCTGGGGCTAGATATTGATCATGTTCGTTGTGAAGATCTACTAATTAGTGATCAAAAAAGCATTTTCTTTGATCTTTATTTACCTACTGATTGTCCCCATGTTAAAAGAACATTTTACTCCCGTATTCTTACATCTGATACAGCCGACCAGTTTGCAGCAAACTATGGTTGGGATTCTTATTTACATTTAAATGATACTGATCTTCCAATGCAATCTTTTAATGCTTATTGCACCACTTTATTAGATAACGTGGCACCTTTTAAAGGTGAGATCCAAAGTTACCTCAATATACTCACCCTGGATATCAGAATCCATACCCTGCCTGAGACAGCAATGTCGCAGGTCTGAACGGCTTTGGAAATCCTCTGGGCTAGAGGTGCATCGCCTTTATCTTAAAGATCTGCGCCAGTCTTTTAACTTGGCTGTGCAGGAAGCCAGAACTGCCTACTTTTCTAGTTTGATTGCATCCACAAGAAGAAATCCAAAAGTTTTATTTGACACTGTCAATAATATTGTTTCGCCACGGCCATCTACCTTACCATGCTTTACAGCAGACGACTGCAACAAGTTTCTTTCCTTCTTTGTTGATAAGGTAAAATCTCTTAGGTCAAACCTCCAACATAACCATAACCCACCCACTGCTAGTTCACCATCTCCCCCCACTGTCATGGACTCCTTTTCCCTTATCAGCTTGGGAGATTTGACTGCCTTAATAAGTAAAACAAAACTATCTAGTAGCCCCTTAGATATCATCCCACCCTCTTTGTTCCGAAAGCTTTTACCCACCATCGGTCCTGCCGTGTTATCTATTGTAAACTTCTCATTGTCCTCTGGCCTTGTCCCCACCTACTTTAAACATGCCATGATCAAACCAATCCTAAAGAAACCAAACTTAGTTCCAGGTTTACTTGTGAACTATAGGCCCATTTCCAAACTGCCGTTTATGTCAAAAATACTGGAGAAATTTGTGACCAACCAACTCACTTCTGTGTTGGAGAGTAATAATATTTATGACAAGTTCCAGTCAGGTTTTCGGAAGCGACACTCCACTGAGACGGCTCTGTTGAGGGTCTCCAATGATATTTTAATGTCTGTTGATGGAGGCGACTGCTCAGTGTTGGTCCTGTTTGACCTTAGTTCTGCATTTGACACAGTTGACCATCATACACTTATTAAAACTCTGCGAGACTGGGTGGGAATATCAGGCATAGCCTTGGATTGGTTTTCTTCATATCTCTCTGACAGGACTTTCACTGTTTCTGTCGGCGAGCAATTGACTGACCCTGCTCCTTTATATTGTGGTGTCCCTCAGGGCTCTGTCCTGGGACCTTTACTATTTTCCCTTTATTTGCTTCCCCTAGGACAGATTATAAAGAGTTTTAATATTTCTTATCATCTCTATGCGGATGATATTCAGCTGCACTTCTCTTTCAAACCTAGTGAGGCCTTTAGGTTGTCCAAGCTCCTTGACTGCCTAAATGCCATTAGGGTCTGGACCACAGCCAATTATCTACAACTAAATGATAGCAAAACAGAAGTTCTTATTATTGCCAAAGACAAACATGTTCCTATAATCATGCAACACATTGGACCCCTCACACCAACAGTACACTCCAATATTCGTAATCTTGGTGTCATCTTTGATTCATCACTTTCACTCGACCTTCATATAAAGCAGCTGACAAGATCTTGCTTCTATCATTTAAGAAACATCAGCAAACTTAGAGCATTTGTTACAGCTACAGAACTTGAAATGATCACTCACGCACTCATCTCATCCCGTATTGACTATTGTAATAGCCTCTTCACCTCACTCAGTATGTCTGCCATAAACCGGTTACAGTCAATACAGAATGCTGCTGCTTGTGTACTCACCAGGTCAAACAAACGCTCTCACATCGCTCCCATACTAAAATCTCTACATTGGCTTCCCATTATTTATAGGATTAGATTTAAAGTTCTCACCGTCACTTTTATGGCACTTCATGGAAAGGCGCCTGAGTATTTAACAGAACTCATTCACCCATACCTGCCTACTCGTTCACTAAGATCCAACTCAAGTAACCTGCTGTCTGTACCAAGGACAAATTTTAAAACACGTGGTGACCGAGCTTTTGAGGCCCTGGCACCAAAACTATGGAACTCCCTGCCCATGTCGATCCGTAGTTCTGACTCGGTTGAGTCTTTTAAAAACAGCTAAAAACATACATGTTCAGACAGGCTTTTGAATAATTACTATGCACCTTGTCATTGTATTATAATTGATTTTTATCTATTCACCGATAATTTGTATCTGGTCATTGTTCTAATTGTTTTTCTTTCTTATTGCTCCTGTGTTTTGCTTCTGTTAATGTAAAGCACTTTGTGACCTCTGTCTGTGAAAAGTGCTCTATAAATAAAGTTTACTTACTTACTTACTCTGATGGCCAATCCAAAACCTTGATCCGTCTTTCCTGGAGGTACGTCATGGTGGATTTTGAAGTATGCTTCAGGTCATTGTCTTGCTGGAATACCCAACGTCTCTTCAGCTTCAATTTCTGGCCTGAGCTTTGAACAGTAGCCTCTAGAATGTCTTGATATTTGGTGGAATCCATTCTTCCTTCCACCCACACAATATTGCCTGTGCCCCCAGCTGCTACACAACCCCAGTGCATAATGGATTTGCCTCCATGATTAACAGTTGGCAATGTATTCTACTCTACAAATGCTTCACCCTTTTTTCTCCAAACATACCTTCTTTGGTTGTGGCCAAAAAGTTCAATTTTGGTTTCGTCGGTCCAAAGCACATTGTTCCAATAGACTTCAGGTTTCTCAAGGTTCTCTTTTGTTTAGAACTGTTTATTTTGTATATAAATGATATATGTATGGTGTCACAAAAATGAAAATTTTATTTGCTGACGACACCATTGTTCTTTGCTCGGGGGAAAATCTGCGGCAGCTTTTGAAGGAGGTCTCATCTGAAATGGGCAAGTTGCAACAGTGGTTTGACAGAAATAAGTTCTCATTAAATCTGAGCAAAACTAAATTTATGTTGTTTGGGAACAAAGATGTACACACAAACTTACAGATAACAATTGACAATATTAACATTGAAAGAGTTTATGAAAACAAATTTCTAGGTGTGATCATAGATGACAAAATCAGCTGGAAACCCCAGATCAATTACGTAAGAACAAAGTGGCAAAGAGCATTGCAGTCATTGGGAAAACGAAAAACTTACTGGATCTCCACTCCCGGCACATTGTCTATGTTTCGCTCATATTACCATATCTGCTGCACTCTGTGGAAGTTTGGGGCAACACTTACAAAAGTAATTTGCAGCCATTATGCATATTTCAAAAGAAAGCAATAAGAATAATGCATAATGTTGGGTATAGGGAACATACAAATACACTGTTGTTAATGTCACATGCATTGAAATTTATGGATCTGGTCAAATTTAAAACTGCAATAATCATGTTTAAAGCAAGAAATAATTCACTTCTGGGTAACATACAAAAAATGTTCTGTGACAGGGAGGGGGGTTACAACTTGAGAGGAAAACTTAACTTTAAAAAACAGTGTGTTCGTACAACTAAAAAAAGTTTGTGTTTTTCAGTGTGTGGGGTGGATCTGTGGAACGGGTTGGCAGGTGAGCTTAAAGAAAGTATAAATGCAAATTGTTTTTAAAAAACTACAAAAAACAAACCCTTGACAGGTACTGGGAAGAGGAAAAGCTGTTTTAGGGTTATCAGGATTTATTTAGTATCACTGGGGACATTGTAAATAATTCAGAAATGTAATATAAATTTGGGTTGTAAAAATGGGAGACTTGTGTATGTAACTGTATGTATGTGTAAGAAAGTGTGCAAATAATATAAGAAAGCCTAAAAGTAGGAAATATATGTAAAAGTGTGCAAAGAATTTAAGTTAATTGAAGAAAAGTGAAAGAGGGGTAGGAACATATAAGTTTTACTTCCTCCTACTCCTTTTCGAACATTTTTTTTTTGGGTTTTTTTCGTATCTTTTGTGATAACATTGTTTTAAATTTTGGTTCGAAATAAAGTCATTCATTCATTCATTCATTCTTTTGCATACTTCAGATGCTTAATTTTGTGTTGAGGTCGTAGGAAAGGCTTCTTGCCGTGTAGGTCTTTTTTTTTTTAAGGTACGCTGTAATGTTGTCCTGTGAACAACTAGACCTGTGTCTGCTACTCTTTTTTTGCAGCTCTTTTGCAGTGATGTGTGGGTTCTTCTGAGCATTTCTCACTAGATCTCGGGCCACTCTATCAGAAATTTTTCTTGGTCTTCCAGATCTTGCCTTGACTTCGATTGTTCCATTTATTTTCCATTTTCTTACGATGTTTCTGACAGTAGAAATGGGTAATTTGAAACGTTGTGAGAGTTTTTTGTTGTCCTCTCCTTGGTGGAAGTGAATTATCTTGATTTTGACATCCTTGGACAACTGTTTAGAGCAGGGGTCACCAACCCTGTTCCTGGCGAACTACCATCCTGTAGGTTACTGCTCTATCTCCAATTCGGCACACCTGATTCAACTAATTAGCGACTTAATTGCCCAGCTCGTGATCTTGTTAAGTAGCTAATTACTTGAATCAGGTGTGCTGAATAGGAGGTAGAGCAGAAACCTACAGGATGGTAGCTCTCCAGGAACAGGGTTGGTGATCCCTGGTTTAGAGGAACACATGGTTTTTAACACCAGACACAACAGCCACCACAGTCGGATACTTTAGAAGGCATGGAGTTATTTCAGAATATATCGTTCAACCCTGGAATTATATTCACCTGACTCATTGAAGCCCTAACAAGTAAATCACCTGGGTCTGGGCCTTAGTAATCATCTTCTTAAAAGGTAACAAAGAATTATCCAAAAGGGTTCCCAAACTTTTGCACAGGGTCCTTTTTCCTTTCTTATCATTTAAAAACCCTGAAAAATTAAAATAAAAAAGAAACCTTGCTTTTAAATTTGCAGAAAGGTGTCATGTTTAACTTTGTAGCCTTTCAAGCTCAGGTTTGCTTTCAATCACTTGGGGATTAATTGTAGCAGACATTTAAACCAGGGATGCCCAAATTTTTGCACCCCACTGTGTGTATATCTGACTTGCTTGCAGCAGTGACTGTTTGTTTTTTTTTTATCTTCAGATCCTCCTCTGAGCAAGGAGATGACGATCAAGGGGAATCTCCTGCTTTGGAAGTGCAAATGCATGATAATGACCAGGGTTACTTTGGAGGTAACGCACACCGTCTCCATGAACTGCTGGAGGGCTTTTTTTTTTTTTTTTTGAACACAGGACGCAATAAGTCAGCAAGACCAAACTTTTTGTCAGAAATTTTAAGTGATTTCAAGTTGTTTTCCAGAACCAGTTCTTGCATGTTGCACTGGAAAAAGTCAATCAGTACCTTTGTAAATGTAACATAATTAAATTTGTGATGCAAACAATGAAAAAAATAAGTTTGCATCTTTACATGAAAGTGTCTAGTTTAAATGAATCTGCATTTGTTTAAGAGCCATTCCATGAGAAAATGGCACTTTTTGAGTTGAGGAGTTTAGCCCCCTGGAATTGAATGAAACTTGGCACATAGGTAGATATGGGTGTCTCACGGAAAAAGCCAAATTTTTAGGTCCGTATCTCACTTGGCCTTCCAGTGGCGCCACCTGGAAGCCACTGAAGTGGCTCAGTTTTGTCGTCCAAAAGCTGTTGACACCACATTTTACACCTGGTTTAAATGTCTCTTACAATTAATCTCCACGTGTTTGAAAGCAAACTTGAACACTAAATGCTACAAAGTGAAACATGACACGTCATCACATTTTAAAGCAAGAATAATTTTTATTTTGAACTTTTTACAGTTTCAAAATAATAAAACAAGGAAATAGGCCTTGTGCAAAAGTTTGGGAACCCTGTCAGCTAGTACTTTGTAACTCCTCCTCGGGCAGCTATAACAGCTTGCAATTGCTTCCTGTAGCCAGCTAAGAGTCTTTCAATTCTTGTCTTTGGAATTTTTCCCCATTCTTCCTGACAGAACACTTCTAGCTCAGAAATATTCTTTGGCCTTCTTGCATGCACGGCATTTTTGAGGTCTCGCCACAGATTTTCAATAATATTCAAGTCTGGGGACTCTGATGGCCATTCCAAAACCTTGATCCTCTTTCCTGGAGGTACTTCATGGTGGATTTTGAGGTATGCTTCGGGTCATTGTCTTGCTGGAATACCCAACGTCTCTTCAACTTCAATTTCTGGCCTGAGCTTTAAACAGTAGCCTCTAGAATGTCTTGATATTTGGTGGAATCCATTCTTCCTTCCACCCACACAATGTTGCCTGTACCCCCAGCTGCTACACAACCCCAAAGCATAATGGATCCACCTCCATGCTTAACAGTTGGCAACGTGTTCTTCTCTACAAATGCTTCACCCTTTTTTCTCCAAACATACCTTCTTTGGTTGTGGCCAAAAAGTTAAATTTTGGTTTCTTCAGTCCAAAGCACATTGTTCCAATAGGCTTGAGGTTTCTCAAGGTTTTCTTTTGCATACTTCAGACGCTTAATTTTGTGTTGAGGTCATAGGAAAGGCTTCTTTCTTGCAACTCTGCCATGTAGGTCTTCGTTGTTTAAGGTACGCTGTATTGTTATCCTGTGAACAACTAGACCTGTGTCTGCTACTCTTTTTTGCAGCTCTTTTGCAATGATATGTGGGTTCTTCAAGCATTTCTCACCAGATCCGGGCCATTCTATCAGAAGTTTTCCTTGGTCTTCCAGATCTTGCCTTGTCTTGCCTTACGATGTCTCTGACAGTAGAAATGGGTAGTTTGAAATGTTTTTTGTAGCCCCCTCCTTGTTGGTGGAAGTGAATTATCTTTTACGGAATTATTACGGAAATTAGTGGAAAAGTAGTTGGTTTATCGGCATAAGGAAAGTCAGTTCTTCTGTGGAGCAGCAGTACATTTGAGCAGTGCCACTAACTCAAGACCTGCCTGCCGTGGTAACACTTGTTAGCACAGCGGACACGTCGGGCAATGACCATAACCCGATAATTTCAGTCTGATATAGTCCTATGTTCTGAGCAGAAAAGTTATGTAACAAAGTGAAATTTATCCACTGGACTGTACATAAATAACTCATGGGCAAATGCACATGATACTTATGAATTTTAATTTCCCGCATCCTTTTTGATAAAAACTTTTTTTAAAGAATTAATTTATTTAAATTTTTTTTTTTTAAATTTGGCATCTCCAATCCCACCCAAATCTGGAATGCCCAATTCGAGAACTATGTACAAGGCTTGCTCGTATGCGACCCCATGTTCGCACTGCCAGCTGCTGCTTCTTTACGATCATAGGTCAAAACCTCGCAAGTCCAGAACGAGGGCGGAGGAAACCCGAACACAAGCAAACTTAGAGTTATACTGACGAGTGCCTGGTTGGCCAACAGGAGGCGCTCGAAGCAATGAAGAAAGCAACTATTTTTATTATCCCATCCCAACAGCCCATTCCCAATTTTTATTCCCTGCAACACAAAGCCAATTGTGCGCTGCTCTGAAAAAGCTGCCAACCACTGCTGGCTGGTACGCCCGGGGATTGAACCCACGCCATGGTAGTCACCACTGCTCCGCAATGCGGCGCCTTTCCGAGTGAGCTAACTCGGCAGCTTAAAAACTTATTTTTGATGTCTCATTTTGGTGTCCTTTTTTGAGACAGAAATCATCTTAATTCAATAATAAAAAAACCTACTTGGGTTCAAGTGGTGATTTTATCCTCACTATATCTATGTGAGCTAAACAAAATGAAAATGAATTAAAAGCAACAATCATTATCTGCTGATAATAAAACAATAAACTATCCCTGAAGTCTCTCCAGCATTGTGAAAAGACTTATGTACAACCTTAGACAAACCACAGGACTTTTGATGATAATTTAGTGTCACATTAGAGATGACATTCTGTCATTGTAACAATGTAGTATGACACATGTCCCTTGGATCCCTTCTTGCCCTGCTATGGAAGCCACCCCGAACAGGAGGTGACAGGCAAGTGTACACAGTTGGGTCACCAAGCACAGCTGCCCTGCCACGGGAAGCCTCTCCTTCAAGTGTATATGGGCGCTTTCACACTAGGTACAATTGTTTGGCACTGTGCCACAGTACGATTGTCCCCCTCCCCTCTACCCCTGCTGGTCAACTTTCAGACCAGATGTCAGTCTGTACCTGAGTACACTTTAAATGTCAAAATTCTGATACAGTAGGCAGCAATATGCACCTTGGTGGTTTTCAAATAGAGAAATATACACAAAGAAGAAGTAGTACGAAAATATGTCTTCCTCATTACTTGAGCTGCCAGGCTTTCGCACTGTGTCCTGCTCTCAGAGATATTGCAGCCAGGTTTCCTTTAGTTTATCACGGCACTGTTCTATTGTTCTGTGATAACCACGCAAATGTATATACTCACCAAGTATTCTAAAAATGTCTGCGTATTTGTGTGTAGTATCCAGCTGTGATTGAATGTTTTTGTCAGCCCAAATTTTGAGCAAGCATTTAATTTCTTCGTTTGACCAGACTTTTCGCTTCTGTTGGTTAGAACTAAAGAGTCAAATTTTTAAGACGTCACGTTACAGTCCACTTCCATACTCAAGTAAGGTTGCTTTCACATTTGGTACGAGTACGGATGAACCGTGCCCGAGACCGCCTCTTCCAAGCAGAGCAAAGTAAGTTTGTGTTCAAACTGGAGCTGGCCGGCCTAAGGAAGCCACTTCTACAAGTGCACACAGCTATACAGGGTGGTCCACAACTTAAAATTCAAACATGTAAAACGGGAACCTGGAAATGTGAATCACGAGCGCAAAGCTTGAAAGCCCTTGCTGCCGGGGTCCAGGGCCCACTTAAGGGCCCTGGAAGCTCTGAGGTTTTAGATGCTATCTGGTGTAATATGAGCCTTATTTTGGAGAATTTTTAAACAAATCGAATGACCAATAATCCAGATATAATTTATACTTACATTTATACTTTGAACATTGTTTCATACCAAAGACCGTCAGTGACAATGACAACTAAAGCCCAAGTTATCGGTAGTCTGTAAATAAAAAACTATACCAATTTAACTAAGCATGAAATAAAAAATAAAATTGTATATGGTTATATTGTGGTTTTTTTCTTTCATCAAATAAAGATTTATCTAAACTCTATAAGTGAACAAGAATTAATTTGATTAATAATACCTAGCATGTCGCCATCAGGCAGTCAAAATAGCCATTTTCATGCCACTTTTCTATGGCCACTTTATTCTCACAAAATAATTAAAATGCTCACACTGAGAAAAGTTACTTACCCCTTAACGATAAATATGATTAATATGATTGTAATAAAGTTTTTGAGCAAGTATTCAGGAGAGAAAGGAACCATGTATGGATATAAAACTCAAACATTTGAAATTCTGTTACCATGAAACATCAAACTAATTTTTTTTTTTTTTTTTAATATTGAAGTATTATGGAAACCTTGCCCATATTTGGTGATAATATAGTTAAGTCAGCCTAAAACAATGGATCATTCACCATAAAAGCATTTCTGCAAATTAACAGCATGTCATGGGACATTTTCTACAAACCTTGTAGAAATTATGTTAACTTTTTGAAAGTTCGTTACAGAGTAGTTTTATGCTCAGAGATGAAAGGGGAAAAAAAGTCTCAATATTTATACAGCATCGTTAAAGTGTTCATAGAGACCTAAATTAGCTGACTAGCAGCCATATTAGTCGTGAAACTGAAATTCCGTTACCGTGTGACCAAGCCACTGTTTAATTTGAACACATTTGGCTGAACATTTTGCAACTTTGCACAGAAACAACTTTAAAAAACTAAACTACAATATCTCAACATAAATGCAATTGCTTCTTTGTTTAGCCCCATAATACTCTCATAAAGGCAGCAGGCATTTTTGCTTTAACTTTTTCATCCTTCTGACTCTTGCCAAACAATGGCTATTTTAATTTGTAAGGTTCACAATAAAAATAAATATTCATAACCTTAGAAATGAAAGTTCTAATATTTTTACATCACCATAACGAAAGACAATAACTGCACCACCAAAGATAACTGCCCTAAACTAAAGCTGAAATTGTTTACACAAAGTATAGGCTGATTTGGGAGAGGTGTAATGAGAATTAATTTAAGTGTTTCCATGAAGGCTTCATAACAAGCAGTTATTTATGAATCTGTTATGCAAGTAACACAAGTGAAATGTTCAAAGTTACTGTGTTTACATTTTAAGATGTGTTTGATTTACAATGTCAATTTATAAATCCTACTTCATCCATCTTCATCATCCTCCTTTGAGGGGCATTTTCATGACAGAGCAAACATGGTTAATGTGATACTGTGGTTAATCATAGGTCTTTCCAAAAACAAATTATTATTATTACTTTAGGACAGGACTCGCCTATTTCAGTTCAGTTTTATTTTATTATTTTTTTTATTTATTAATTTTTGAAAATTTATGATGCTTGCAAGAACTTTACTGTTTGTGTACTGCAGGGTCTGGCCATTGATACTGGAAAGAAATGTAACGTCACCCTCGTGGAATCTCCATTTTAAGCCCAAACATTAAAAAATTGTCGGTTTTACAAGGAATTATATTCTCAAAGTCATATAATAAAGATCATAGTCAACTTAAAAATCTCTCTGATAACTGATGAGCAACCAGCTACTTAGCATCCTTGGCAGTTTCAGTGCCCCTTTGAGGACCGATGTCACCAATGTGCAGAGGTACTTTCAATCAACCACTCGGTTGAAAAGTTAATGGATATTTTCAGAATTTTATTTATTTTTAGCTTTTGTTTTAATTTTAAAGCACCAATCAAATATTGTGTTTCATTCATGTGGTTTTGTTTTCAACCATGGAATTTGAAGCTCAGTGATTGGCTTCTGCTTGGGGCAATGTTGTTGACTTCCAACGTTCATGTGCACAATCTTGCACTTCACGCGTTGATGAGCCTCAATTTTTTCAATACAGTTTTGTTTATGCTCAATCTGATAATTCAACTGGAACAGATTCACACCCATCCATGCGTTAAAAATGCTCTAACCTACAGTTAGGTGACGCCCAACCCCTTGCGTGTGTAATGGCAACATGCATGGTTGTCAAGAGCATAATGTACTTTAATTGTGCATTACTGCCAAGAATGAAGAATAGTATTGACACCCAATGCATTGTAAATGGGAAAGAGCAGATCATCCAATTGGTCGTAGGGAAACTTTCGAGAACTAGATCACTCACTTAAAACAGCAGAATTCGGGAAATATGGCTATTAATTAGATTTAACTTGCAAATTGAATTTATTTGTTAAGTTTTGGAATAAAAAATGAAATAGTGTACACAAAACTGTCTTGCATGATCAGTATACTTGCAGATGTGATTGTTATTTATACAAAGCTCAGTCTTTGCTTGATCTGCACAGTAATCTGATGCAAAAAGTTGCTTTATTTCCTTCATTTTTATTTTTGTTTTATTTGATTAAGCAGGATATTTTTCATTGTAGAAAATGAAGCAGTTTGTCCAAAAACCACAATTCTTTTTCCTTGGTAGATTGAAAACACCTGGAGATGTACACCACACCAAGACAATTACTTCCTGTGGTCATAATGAACAACAATGCCATCATTTTTGCCAAGCATGCTATACCTATAGACCATGGCCTGCAGATTTTCTGTATGATTGTGTGGTTTAACAACAAATCATCTGTATGGACAATTAACTTCCCTAACTGACTTCTGGAGCATTAATTGGTCACCAAATTTAGGTTGGTAACAAAAGCATGATGAATTGTGCTTGATACGTGCAACTAGTTTGCCCCTGACCTTGAGAGTTGCCCAGTGTGGTTGAGAATGGTTGTAAAGATGAGAACACGCTGCAGTTTAGGTATTTGGACAGTGACACTAAAGGAAAAAGGGGCTGCATTTCCTCCATGTTTTACGTTACACCTGCAAATTAAAGTTGAATCGGTCAACTCTGACTTCATGTTTATTGATTTTCAGATCTTATTTGCTAGTATTCAATGCAGAAGCAAAAAATGCGCCTCTATCCAAATACTTGGGGCTGAAGTCAACATGGGAAGTATTTTGATCTCAGCTGAAAGTCCTCCTTACTTCCTGCAGCCTCCAGGGAGGTGCGCAGGCCCAGGCCCCCCTATGTCCTGCACCGGGTTGGGGAGGTGGTGATGGAAAAGAGGAACCACATGGTTGGGGTCATCGTGAGCTGGGATGACAGGCTTAAAGCCCCCCTGGAATGGGTCAAAAAAATGTACTCCGACTCAGAGGTTATCACAGTTGCATCATTTCTTCTTATTCAGTATATTTTGAAAATGTATCGAAATGCATTAGTGTTGCCACTGCAATTTATTTTCCTGAAAAATGTGTAAATCATTGGTGGTTTAAGAAACCAACGAATATTACACAGTAATGAAATATGTTATATTTATCAAAATGTTGGCTTCATGGCGAGCTTGGATACCTACTGTCCTGTATGTTGTCAACATAGAATTCTACAGCTGTTGAACAGACATTACTATCATGTGAATGTTTCAGACTGTTGGCCAAACTGTGTAAGACTTCACTTGCTGCCTGCTACTGTTGGCCTGCCTGTATATACAGTTGTGCTCAAAAGTTTGCATACCCTAGCTGAATGTTGCCATTTATTTGAAAATATTACTCATCATGCAAAACCTGTCTTTTATTTAAGGACAGTGATCATGTGAAATCATTTATCATCACATAAGTGTTTGGATCCTTTTTAAATCATAATGATAATTGAAATCACCCAAACGGCCCTGATCATAAGTTTACATACCCTTGAATGTTTGACTTTGTTAAATGGACACGAGGTGACACACTCAGGTTTAAATGGATGTTAAGGGTTGATTTTCCACACCTGTGGCTTTTTAGATTGTAACTATTGTCTGTGTGCAGTCATTGAGTTTGTTAGCTTCTGAGTGGATGCACTGATCTGGCTAGACACTGAGCCGTGGGGAGCAGAAAAGAACTGGACAAGGTAGTTCAACTTTTTAAAGGGAAAGGAAATAAAAAGATATCAAAAGACTTGAAAATGCCAGTCTGCACTGTTCAGTTCCTGATTAAGAGGTGGAAAATTAGGGGATATGTCGATACCAAGCCAAGGTCAGGTAGGCCAAGAAAGATTTCAGCCCAAACTGCCAGGAGAATTGTTCGGGACACAAAAAAATCCACAAGCTACCTCTAGAAATACAGGATGCTGTGGAAAAAGATGGTGTGGTCATTTCAAGGAGCACAATAAGGAGGTTCTGAAACAACGAGCTGCATGGTCGAGTAACTGGAAGGAAGCCATTATTGCGCCAATTCCGCAAAAAAGACCGCCTAAAATATGCCAGACAACAGCTTGACACACCTCTAAACTTCTGGAATCCTGTCATTTGGAGTGACGAGACCAAAATAGAACTTTATAGTCATAACCATAAGCGCTATGTTTGGAGAGCAGTCAACAAGGCCCATGGTGAAAAATATACCATTCCCACTGTTAAGTACGGTGGTGGCTCTCTGATGTTTTGGGGGTGTGTGAGCTCTGAAGGCACAGGGAATCTCTTGAAAATTGATGGCAAGATGAATGCAGCATGCTATCTGAAAATACTTGCAGACAATTTGCATTCTTCAGCACAAAAGCTGTGCATGGGACGCACTTGGACTCTCCAGCATGACAGTGATCCAAAGCACAAGGCCAAGTTGGCCCTCCGGTGGTTACAGAAGAGAAAGGTGAAGGTTCTGGAGTGACCATTACAGTCTCCTGACCTCAATATCATCGAGCCGCTTTGGGGAGATCTTAAACGTGCAGTTCATGCAAGATGCCTAAAGAATTTGCAGGAGCTGGAGGCATTTTGAGCGTGAGAATGGGCAGCTATACCACCTCAGAGAAATGGGGGCCTCATTGACAACTATCACAAAAGACTGCATGCTGTTATTGATGCTTAAGGAAGCAATACACAGTATTAGGTACTAAGGGTATGCACACTTTTGAACAGGGTTCATTTTATTTTTTCCCTTATTGCCCAGTTTTATTTGATTGTGCCATTCTACATGACCTACAGTTGGATATGAATCCAATAAAAAAATTTTAAAAGTACTGACCATAGCAGCTTAAAATTTGGTATGCAGATTCCTTTGAGGGGTAGGTGTGCAACATGAGAATCATTAGTGGATTTGACTTTTGACCTTGGCACAGTGAGCTGTCCCTTGCCATAGGTGCATGCCGCTATTCATTAATATTCATTTAAGGGCTCTGGGGTTCTCTCAGTACTTAGCGTCTGCTTGTTTCTGTATACAAAGCTGTGTAAAATGTTAATAAAAACAGAATGCAATGATTTGCTGATCATTTAATCTGTATTTAATTGAAAATTGTTACAAAGACAACTTATTTTGAAACTGAGAAATGTTACTGTATTTGAAAAATATATGTTCATTTAGAATTTGATGCAACACATTTTAAAAAAGTTGAAAGTGGGGCATGTTTACCATTGTATAGCATCACATCTCCTTTAAACAACACTGTGTAAGCATTTGTCCTATTTTTGTCTTCTTTTTTTTTTTGTCCTCTGTCATATTTTTTTGTTTCATGATGTGCCAAATATTTTCATCAGGTGACTGGTCTGGACTGCAGGCTGGCAAGTTTGTCATCCGAACTCTTTTACTACTTAGATATGTTGTTTTAATATGCGCAGAATGTAGTGTTTTGCATTGTCTCACTGAAATAAGCAAGGCCTTCCCTGAAAAAGATGTGTGGAAGGCAGTATATGTTGCTCCAAAACCTGTATACATTGTTCAGCATTAAGGATGTCTTCACAGATGTGCAAGTTACCAAGGCCATGTGCATAATGCACCCCCATGCTATCCTAGATGCAGGCTTTTGGAATCTGATCACAAGCTGAATGGTTCCTCTCCTCTTTAGCCTGGATGATGCGGTGTCCCTGATTTCCAAAAACAATTTCACATTTTGACTGGTCAGACCACAGGCCAGTTTTCCACTTCCCTCAGTCCATTTAAATGAGCTCAGCCCTAGATAAGGCAGCAGTATATCTGGATCTTTTTTATTTAAGGTTTAATCTTTACATTGCAGTTTTTACTTTTATTTGTTGATACAACCAAAACTATGTTCAATGATTGACAGAAGTTAACAGAGGTGCTCTTGAGCCCAAGTGGTGATTTCCACTAAAGAATCCTGCCTGGTTTTAGTGCAGTGCCGCCAGCAAGCCTGAAGATCATGGCCATTAACCCCTCTGTGCAGATATAGATGCCAGCGGACATGGAGCTGCTATATTTACGCACGCAGTTACACTATGCTACCAATAGATGGCACACCCAAACTGTTTATTGAATATTTATCAGAAAGCCCAGCCTGTTCCTGATTTAGAATATGGACAAGTGAAGTCCAATCCTTGTTTCCCAGGAATTGTATGAACTAAACTCCTCAGCCACCTGGAGAGCTATCTTATTTGGCTCATAAATGGTAGAAAACTTTTAAAAAACACTCAGATGAGGTACACTTGGGGTCAAGGAGTTTATGATCCCAGAAATGTATTGTTTTAACTCTCAGCCATTTTTCAATTCTCATTTTTTTAAATTATTATTTCATTGCTGAATTTTCATGAAGATTTTTTGTGTTTGTGGCCCTTACTCTGAACTAAAATTACGAAAAGAAACTGAAATACGATGGAATTCTAAATGCTACAAGTGTGCTCCATCATCAAACCCATTTAAACCCTCTCTGTGAAGCTCAGATCTTGAATTGAAAAGCCTACAATAGGGTTACATATAAATAGCCTTATTTGGCTTCTGCGCAAAGGGGTTAAGTACTGGTTTTTGTGTCTACTGTGTGTGCGCAAATAGACACCATGCTATCGAGTTGAAAGTCCGTAAGTAAACCTTCTTAGCCTGCAGTGTACTACCAATCCGCAAAAGACAAGTACTCGTCGAGCACCTCATTTTAGCTTTGTCCCGAGCACCTTGCACATGGAGATTTCTCCAGATTCTCTGAATCTTCTAATAATATGTTCCATAGAGGATGAAATCTGTAAATGTATTGCAATTTCATGTTGGAACATTATTCTTAAATTGTTTAACTATTTGCTCTTGCAGTCTTTCACCGCGAAGCCCTTGTTATCTTTACCTCTGAAAGTCTTTATACAAAAGCATATTACTGACCTGTTGCCAATTAACCAAATTAGTTGTGATGTTTCACCAGGTGCATTTTTTAAGCATCATAAAACATTTCCAGGCTTTTGTTGCCCCTGTCCCAATTTCTTTGAAATGTGTTGTTGGCAACAAATTCAAAATGAAAGATGTTTTTCAAAAAACAATAATCGCTGTTTCAACATTTGAAATGTTGTCTATGTGCTATTTTTAATTAAATATAGGGTTTAAGTGAGTAGTGATTCATTGCATTGTGTTTACATTTAATAGTGTCCCAACATTTTTGGAAATGGGGTTGCGTATTTATGCGTATTTTTTTCTTATTATAGTTCAAATTCCAGATGGCCTCTTCTAGAGTGCAGTAAATGTGCAAACAAGCTGATCAGCAAATACTTGAACTAGCCTCACCACACTCAATATGGGTAGCACAGTCGCTGTCAGTTCTCACTGTAAAATTAAGTCTGAGGTCTAATGGTTCACTGCATTCCTTCACAGCTACAGAAAGCTCTAGACTCACCCCATTACAAGGTCATCTTCAGAGGCCCTGGACCCACCTCTTTTCTGGTTGGCTATCTCCCACAAGCCTCACTTAAGCTATTCTCAGGCTTTGAGGTAAGGCGACTCATTTCCAATAGGTGGTTGGGGGCAATAAATTGCATATTGGGTTGGGGTTTGTCCATTCATTCTGTGGAAAGGTTAAAGTATTCCAACACTGGAAGAGCATTGGTGGCTGTAACATAATTGTTTAAGAATGGGCCTTATAACTATGTGGATTGAATTTACTGATAGTTTTATCAGTTCATCAGACTATTAACATCTGGTTGCTCTTGATATGACCGTATGCCATGTAAATGTAGCCGTTTTCCTTTGAAGCCAATTCTTTGTGTAAAAATGAAATTGGTCTTTCCATGTCAACTCATAGAGGGGTCCCATGGGGAACATCTCATATTTTCATGATTTAAAAAAAAAAAAAAATACCTCAGGTTATATTATGAGGCCATGCAGAGTTTCAACTGCAAAATTTTATAGTTTTTGAGATGTAAGCCCTCAAAGTGGGGACTTGCCCCCCCTTTTCGACTCCCAAGTAAAGTTTTTCATTTTCGTTTAAATTTGGGGCTTATATCTCATTAACTAATCAAGATATCCTCATGAAATGTGGTGGGTAAAACAATTTCTACCCAGGCTTTCAGGATATAACATTATAGACAAAATACTTGTTGTTTTTTGTTTTTTTTAATGAATGTTTAAATATACCACATTTGCTCGTGTGATAATTTAATTTTAGGGGCCCGCCAAAGACCTCCAATCATACTGACGGATTCAATATTGCACATGCATATTTGGGTGTAGATGTAAGCAAGACAAAAAGCGGGAAGAAATCAAGACAGTTGGCTAGTAATTAGAGTGACTTAAAAATGTTACTTTTTTTAAAAATGTAAAAAAATTTTCCACATTTTGTTGGAGCATCTGACCATGTTGACAGCTACCCAATGTTTTAAAATTTCTACCCCATTATGAAACATGTTGAGTCCAACACTGTGCCAGTTATTAGCTTGGTGGGCATTTTAAATGATTTTCTGAAGTATGTGCCCATCTGACACACTCACCCAGTGTAATGCTTAAGACGTAATCAGATACACAGTGGGCTCCAAAATTACAAACACCCATAACTGGCAATGCACAAACAATACAAAGACATAAGCAATATAATTATAGAGAAACTGAATTACCAATATGTGTGAAATACTACTGTTTCAACACAAACAACCAAAATCGTCATAATCATTGAATGCAAAATAAATTTCAACACAATCAAGGCTTCATAATAATTGGCACCCTTCATTTAGTACTTTGACAACCACCTCTGGCAAGGATAACAGTATGGAGTCTTTTCCTGTCATTTTTGACTAGGTTAAGGCACACATTTGGGTGGATTTTGGACCATTCCTCTACGCATATCCTTCCAAGATCCATCACATTCTTGGATTTGCATTACTCTACTGCCCTCTTCAACTCAAACCACAGGTTTTCAATTGGATTGAGGTCTGGAAACTGAGACGCCAGAGACGTTAAAGAACCATCTCTGTGTGGATCTTGAGGTATGCTTTGGGTCACTGTCTTGTTGGAAAGTCCACGTACGACCAAGTCCCTGCCTTCTGCCAGAGGCAACCAGATTGTTAGCCAAAATATCCTGATACTTGGTGGAATTCATTATGCCTTTAATCTTAACCAGTGCCACTGGACCTCTTAAATTAAAACAGCCCCAAAACATGACTTACCCACCATATTTCACCATGGGTATGAGGTGCTTCTCCTTGCATGAATCTCTGTTTCGATGCCAAAAATGCCGATGCTGTATCAGACCGAAACGTGCAATTTTGGTCAAATCTGACCAAAGCTTGGCAAACTCCAAGTGCTTGCTT
This sequence comes from Gymnothorax javanicus, assembly GCA_029692085.1. Classification (NCBI taxonomy): domain Eukaryota; kingdom Metazoa; phylum Chordata; class Actinopteri; order Anguilliformes; family Muraenidae; genus Gymnothorax; species Gymnothorax javanicus. Next base: position 92,145,470 of record CM056198.1, read on the forward strand.
TTGTGTCTTCTGGTCAGAAAACGCTTTCTTCTGGCAACCATTCCAAAGAGCCTGTGATGATGGAGGTGGCACCTGATGGTGCTTTTTTGAAACCTGGTGAACCCAGGAACTATGTATGCGTGGATTAGTTGGTTTGTTGCTGACATCTGGTGAAAATTTCATGTCAATAGCCCCATTAGAAATAGAATTACTGAGAAAAATGTTGAAGCGTTTAATACTTATTTTCCCCACCGTATACCCTAGTGAAACCGGACGTGATGTAATGGCTCAATATAGTTCCGTAACATTTATAAAACTGTATTTTCTCTATAAAGATACTTTTAAAAAATTCTGAAAAATATATTTTGTGCATTGCCAATCAGGGGTGCTTTTCGCCATTAAATTAACAAATTCAAGTTTTTACGATAACAGTAGCTCAAATAAGTAATTACCTTAATGGCAAAAAGCGCTACCATGCTAGCTAGCGAATTATTCATCCCATTGATTTGAATAAACCACAAACTAGAAATTTATGCTAGTGATGGTGAAGTTACCAGTAGGAGGATTGTTAACTTTTCCGTGTTTGCCAATGAACAGAATCTGACTAATCGCGATGCGAGAAAGTTGTACAGTGCCGTGAAAAAGTATTGGCCCCCTTCCTGATTTCTTATTTTTTTGCAAATTTGTCACACTTAAATGTTTCAGATCACCAAACAAATTTTAATATTAGACAAAGATAACCCGAGTAAATAGAAAATGCAGTTTTCAAATGATGATTTCATTTAAGAGGGGAAAAAAGCTATCCAAACCTACCTGGTCCTATGTGGAAAAAGTAATTGCCCCCTAAACCTAATAACTGGTTGTGCCTCCCTCGGCGACAACAACTGCAATCAAGCATTTGCGATAACTGGCATTGAGTCTTTCACACCGCTGTGGAGGAATTTTGTCCTGCTCTTTTTTGCAGAATTGTTCTAATTCAGTCGCATTGAAGGGTTTTCAAACATGAACGGCCTGTTAAAGCTCATGCCACAGCATCTCAATCGGATTTAAGTCCGGACTTTGATTAGGCCACTCAAAACCTTCATCTTTTTTTTTTTTTTAAAGTTATTCAGAGGAGGACTGGCTGGTGTGTTTCGGATCCTTGCCTTGCTGCATAAACCAAGTGCGCTTGAGCTTGAGCTCACAAGCTCATGGTCGGATATTCTCCTTCAGGATGTTCTGGTAGAGAGTAGAGTTCATGGTTCCATCAATGATGGCAAGTCGTCCAGGTCCTGAAGCAGTAAAGCAGCCCTAGATCATTACACTACCACCACCACTTTTGACTGTTGGTATGATGTTCTTTTTATGAAGTGCTGTGTTAGTTTTACGCCAGATGTAACAGGATGCACACCTTCCAAAAAGTTCAACTTTTGTCTCATCAGTCGACAGAATATTTTCCCAAAAAGTCTTGGGGATCATTAAGATGTTTTTTGGCAAATGTTAGATGAGCTTTTGTGTTCTTTTTGGTCAGCAGTGGTTTTCGCCTGGGAACTCTCCCATGGATGCCATTTTAAGCCCAGTCGCGTTCTTACAGTTGAATCATGAACACTGACTTTAACTGAGGCAAGTGAGGCCTGCAGTTCTTTAGATGTTGTTCTGCACTCTTTTATGACCTCCTGGATGAGTCGTCGATGCGCTCTTGGAGTAATTCTGGTTGGCCAGCCACTTCTGGGAAGGTTCCCCATTGTTCCAAGTTTTCTCCATTTGTGGATAATTGCCCTCACCGTGGTTCGCTGGAGTCCCAAAGCCTTAGAAATGGCTTATTAACCCTTTCCAGACTGATAGATGTCAAGGACTTTGTATCTCATCTGTTCTTGAATTTCTTTATATCGCGGCATGATGTGTTGCTTTTTGACATCTTTTAGCTTACTTCACTTTGTCAGACAGGTTCTATTTAAGTGATTTCTTGATTCAACAGGTTTGGCAGTAATCAGGCCTGAGTGTGGCTAGTGAAATTGAACTAAAAAAAATGTGGTTAATCACAGTTTATTCATGATTTAACAAGGGGGGGGGGGTGGCAATTACTTTTTCGCATAGGGCCAGGTAGGTTTGGATAGCTTTTTTCCCTTAATAAATGAAATTGTCATTTAAAAACTGCATTTTGTAATTACTCGGGTTATCTTTGTCTAATATTAAAATTTGTTTGATGATCAGAAACATTTTAGTGTGACAAATATGCAAAAAAAAAAAAAATCAGGAAGGGGGCAAATACTTTTTCACGGTACTGTATTACCAAACCTGTATGTCATGGGTTATATCACACCAATTTTTCATTTATGGGACCCTGCAGCCACTTGGTCATTTTAGGGACCAGTTTGACACCCCTGGTTTAAAAGCAAAGCAGCTGGCAGCTGTTACTGACCACTGTTCATAACCTATTGTCAGTATAAAGCAGTTTATCTTCCTTTATGCAGTATACAAACAGAGCACTGAATTTTCTAAGGTGTTTTAAGTGTGTGTATCTGTGTGTACTTGACTTTCTGCTTATACTTTTGTCTGCACTTGTTTGCATGTGTGTTGGTGTGCTAATTTTTGCAATTACATGCATCCTTCCAGCCCGATATCCCCACTCTGAAGCAATACTTCAGCCACTATGATGGGAAGCGGTTTGTCATGCTGCCCTGGTTGCAGGAACTGTTCCCTGAAGACTAGCAGCAGCTTGAGCCACAAATCCAGCACCCCCTGCTGGAGACTGAATAAAAGTGTGAGGCAGAAGTGGTTGAAGGTGGCTGACAGATGACTGATAGCACGCTAAAGGACTGCAGCACTGGAAGTACCCCCATACAGCAGAAGATCTGCCCTCCCAGTGATACCAACCGTTACAGTCATACTGTCACCTGATTGTGAATCGAAGTTCTTGAATCAGTCACTCATTGCATCACTGAATCAACTGAGTAACTGCAGCTCTTTTGATGCCACATGCGCGCGTTTGTATAATTCTGACAAATTTGTCTCAACGGATCAGTTGCACTATTTTATTACTGTAAAAAAAAAAAAAAAACTGTGAGAAAAAAAAAAGCACTGGCTGAAAATTAAACATTAATACAAGATTGCAGAATTTTCCTTTTATAATAATCTCAGTCTGACTTTGAATATGCCAGGATATAATGCAGTGAATGGGTTTATTGTTGAGTGTTCACAATATTCACACAGTTTTATGTTCTGTATCCCTCGTATCTGTTACTTTTAACTCTGAAGTTTTTTTTTCCCCCAAATCTGGACTCCTATACACTCGCAGAGCAATTAAGAAAACCTGTACACCTGCTTATTCATGCAAATACCCAATCGGCTGATCTTTTGGCAGTAGTGCTCTGCATAAAATGATGCAGACAGTGGTCTGGTGCTTCAGTTAATGTTCACAAGAAACTTTTTTTTAATCAACTGAAATGTTCTCTCGGTGACTTTGATCATGGCGCGATTACTGGTGCCAGACAGGATGATTTGAGTATCTGCATAAGTTTTTATATCCAGCCTCGAGAATTTGCACATAATGACATGGAAAAACAATATACATGCCTTGAGTCACAATTCAATGGACAGAAACGTTTCGTCAAAGGAGAATTTCGAGACTAGTTTGAGCGGACAGAAATGCCACAGGACCTCAGGTAACCACTTTCATACACTATGTTGAGCAGAAAAGCACAATGACTTCCCCAGTCACCAGATCTGGATTCACATGAGCACCTCTGAGATGTGGTAGAATGTGAGATTCACAACTTGAAAGTGCAGCTGATCTACAGAACTTATTTGATGCTATAATGCCCATATGAATCAGGGCTCCATTTAATGATTCCACAAGATTTTGGTAACGAAAATAATTGAAATCTAAGGGAGGCCCTTCCCAGTATTGGTATGGAGCTCTGAATTGCTTTCTTGAGTGTATTTATTGTTGAGCTTGAAATTCACTTGGTTCACTACTTTTTGCAACGTCAGCAGTCACCAACAAAAGTTCTCGAAATGAATATACACTTTTTTTTACAGAAGTTGCAGTTGAGCTGAATTTTGAGTTAATCCCCCTCAGTGTTTCCAGTTGCTGCTATCGTAGATAAGGATCTTTCGGCATGCTGGATTGATGTTACTGTGATAAAAGGGGGCTTTAAACTGTCACAGAAGGCAGTGGTGTCAATGCTGTCTCTTGGCTCTCTCCTTGGGCTTGATCTCAAACGAAACATAAACATGAGAGGACACAAAGATTGTGGCCTTTCGGATGGCCTCTTGCATGGAAGCTTGAGCCCCCCCAGCAGTCCTCGCCCCCTCCTCTGTCTGGCCTCTCCATTCCCGCATTTCCTCCTCCTTCACCAGCAGGGGGCAGCCCAGGGCTTGCCCCAGCAGACCGCACACCTCCCGGGCTTTATGCCGGGCATTCTCTACTGCTGTTAGACATGCCTGTCGCCTGGGAAACAAACATGTCACAAAGGTTAAAAATGTCAGGATGAGGGAATGGTTCCATTCTAATTGTAGCCAGACAAGAAAATGAAAACCCTAATGTTGCAGGTTCATTTTTCAGACCTTTAACTGATTATATGGTAAGTTCAGTTCCCTCCATGTGACATCATTCCTAAGGACTATACAGCGCCCTCCATAATTATTGGCACCCCTGGTTAAGATGTGTTAAAAGCCTTAAAATAAATTCAATTTTTATTGCAGAAGCATACTCTCACACTGAAAATTGTAGAAAAATGTAACCTTCAACTCAAGTGAATTTCAAGGAAAAAAAAAAATCACTGACTAAGAAATAATTATTTTTCATAAAATCACCTGTTCCACAATTATTGGTGTCCCTAACAATTCCTAGGAAATAAATGTAATTGAAGTATTACTGTCATTTCTACAGTAGTTTACAAAGTTGATCAGAGTATCTAGGAACATTTAATTAGTAATTCATCACTTCCTGTTTTCCTGGGGTATAAATATGACGTGACACAGAGGCCATTTCTCTTATCCACTCTTCGACATGGGAAAGACAAAGGAACACACCATTCAAGTAAGGCAGATGTGTGTCGACCTTCACAAGTCAGGCAATGGCTACAAGAAAATAGCCACTCGCCTGCACCTGCCCATATCTACTGTCAGAGGAATCATTAAGAAGTTTAAAACAACTGGAACAGTGGTAAACAAGCCTGGATGAGGACGCAAGGTTATTTTGCCACCACGCACAGTGAGGAGGATGGTAAGAGAAATAAAAAGTTCTCCAAAGCTCACTGTTAAAGAATTGCATCAAATGGTAGCATCTTGGGGTCACAAAGTCTCCAAAACAACCATCAGGCGCTATCTACATGCCAACAAGCTGTTTGGGAGGCATGCACGGAAAAAACCTTTTCTGACTCACAATCATAAACGCAAACGTCTGGAGTTCACTAAGCGGTACTGGGACTTCAACTGGGACCGTGTGCTTTGGTCAGATGAGACCAAGATAGAGCTTTTTGGCAACAAACACTCTAAGTGGGTCTGGCGGAACACAAAAGATGAGTATGCAGAAAAGCACCTCATGCCCACTGTGAAGTATGGGGGAGGATCGGTGATGCTGTGGGCCTGTTTCTCTTCCAGAGGCCCTGGGAACCTTGTTAGGGTGCATGGCATCATGAACACTTTGAAATACCAGGACATTTTAAATCAAAATCTGGTGGCCTCTGCCCGAAAGCTGAAGATGGGTCGTCACTGGGTTTTTCAGCAAGATAATGACCCTAAACGTGGCCAAATCTACACAGAAATGGTTCACCAGACACAGAATCAAGCTCCTCCCATGGCCATCTCAGTCCCCAGACTTCAACCCCATTGAAAACCTGTAGAGTGAGCTGAAGAGGAGAGTGCAGAGGAGAGGACCCAGGTCGCTGGATGATTTAGAGAGATTGTGCAAAGAGGAATGGTCGAAGATCCCTCTTTCTGTATTCTCCCATCTTGTGAAACATTATAGGAGAAGACTAGGTGCTGTTATGTTGGCAAAAGGGGGTTGTACAAAGTATTAACATCAGGGGTGCTAATAATTGTGGCACACATGATTTGATGTAAAAGAATTATTTCTAAATGTGGGATTTTTTTCCCACTGAATAAATGCGCTTGAATTAAAGGTTGGATTTTCCTCTTTTTTTCATTGTGGTCCTATATTATTTAGAAAAAAACTGAATTTATTAGAAGCTAAAGAACACATCTTAACCAGGGGTGCCAATAATTATGGAGGGCAGTGTAGCTAAATTAACCAGGGTCAGTATGGCCCCCTCTGTTCTGGCGAATAGCAAAATGCAGAGCTGGAGGAAGATCGAAGTTGATCATCAAAAAAACACATTTCTTCCTGGAGCTCACTGCAGTGCTTACTTCCATAAACTGATGGCGAGGTTGTTTTTAGCTGTAGAATGACTAAAGTAGTCCCTCTGCCTCTGGCTGTCCTTCCCACTCATTCCTGATTGACACCTGCAGTATGAAAGGCTGACATCCTAATTAATAAGACCCATGAATTTGATTAAGGAATAAACCTTTTTGACTATACAGTATCTCACAAAAGTGAGTACACCCCTCACATTTCGACAATTAATTGATTATATCTTTTCAAGGACAACGTTACAGAAATGAAACTTGAATATATTCTAGAGTAGTCATTGTACAATATGTGTAGCAGTGTAGATTTACTGCACTGTCCAAATAACTGAACAAACAGTCATTATTTCCAAAATGGGTGGCAACAAAAGTGAGTACACACCCCAATTGGTAATGGTCAACCAAGCAATGAAACATGTCTTATTCATCATGTTCATGCTTTTGTCTGTTCGACTGGGCCATATGAGGTCGTGTAACATGTTGAAGGTTTAAATTGTGGTGCTTTGAGTGCCATGCTCTCATTCTGGTCACTGGATGGTCAACATGGCACATCATGAGAAAGAACTCCCTGATGATCTGAAAAAGAGAATTGTTGCTCTCCACAAAGATGGTCTAAGATACAAGAAGATCTGCGAATCATGAAACTGAGCTACAGCACGGTGGCCAAGGTTATTCAGCAGTTTTCCAAGACTGGTTCTACTCGGAACAGGCCTCGTTAGGGTCGACCGAAGAAGTTGAATCCTCTTGCTCTTTGTTTGTTGCACAAGTTGGCTTCAGAAAACAGATGCAGGAGTGCTGGCAGCATTGCTAATGAGGTTGCAGCTGTGGGAGTACAGCCTGTCAGTGCTCAGACCATGCGACGTGCACTGCACGAAGTCGGTCTGCATGGCAGTCGGCTAAGACAGAAGCCTCTTCTGAAGCTAGCCCACAAGAAAGCCCGAAAACAGTTTGCTGAAGACAACCAGTCCAAGAACATGAACCACTGGAACCATGTTCTGTGGTCTGACGAGACCAAGATAAACTTGTTCAGCTCAGATGCGCTCCAGCATGTGTGGCAGCGCCCTGGTGAGGAGTACCAAGACAAGTGTGTACTGCCTATAGTCAAACATGGTGGTGGCAGCATCATGGTCTGGGGCTGCATGAGTGCTTCTGGTCCTGGGGAGCTGCGCCTCATTAATGGAATAATGGATTCCAACACATAGTGTGACATTCTGAAGCAGAACACGATGCCCTCCCTTCAGAAACGGCAGTTTTCCAACATGATAAAGACCCGAAACACACCTCCAAGATGACAACTGCCTTCCTGAAGAAGCTGAAGGTGAAGGTGATGGCGTGGCCAAGTATGTCTCCAGACCTGAATCCCATTGAGCACCTGTGGGGCATCCTCAAGAGGAAGGTGGAGGAGCAGCAGGTGTCCAACATCCACCAGCTCCATGATGTTGTCATGGAGGAGGATCCCAGCAAAAACTTGAGCAGCTCTGGTGAATTCCATGCCTAGGAGAATCAAGGCAGTGCTGGACAATAATGGTGGTCACACTAAATACTGACACTATGGACACAATTTGGCATGTTGACGGTGAGGTGTACTCACTTTTGTTGCCACCTATTTTGAAATTAGTGACCGTTTGTTCAGTTATTTGGACAGTGCAGTAAATCTACATTGCTACACATATTATACAATGACTACTGTAGAATATATTCAGGTTTCATTTCTGTAACGTTGCCCCAAGAAAAGATATAATAAATTAACTGTCGAAATGTGAGGGGTGTACTCACTTATGTGAGATGCTGTATGTGCAGAACTTAGTTCAGCAAAGATACTGTGACCTGTGGACTGTAGGTGACCCAAGGTGTGAACAAGACTCACCTGAGTTTATAAAGATAGTCAGTGCTATGAGAAAAAACTGGTGGGCTGACTGTCACAGTCTTGTCCAGCTTTTCCACCAGAATGTTACTAATGCTCTGCATCATCATAAAATCTGTGAACACCACACACACCTGGGAAAAAAAAAAAAAAAGGCTTCAGAGGAAAAAATATGCCTTGAGTGCGCTAACAATCTTTCTCGCACTCACTTGAGCACAGTCCAAGGTTAACTGCGCAAGCATGCACTTGATGTGCTTTATCAGACTCACGTTTCCACAACACCAAGACCACGCAATCAGCACCAATTTAATCCCTTTAGTTGTCTTTTAATATAATATAAAGTGTTACAAAACTGAAAAAACAAGATAATTTCCAGCAAACAAAAGCTGCTCTCCCGCGTCTCAGGCACGCAAATGGACTGGGGCGGCCAAGCCACAACCTACAGCGATGGCGCAGCTAGAACTTCAAAATGTGTACGGACGGAACATCTCTTTGCAACAATTATCAGTCCTGACTTGTTCTCAGTCATTTTTCTTATTTAATGACACACTCACGCTGAAAGCACTCCACACTATCAGGTGCGGGGAAATTCTCCTAATTGGGCAAGATGACGCAATTGGTGTGTTTCAATCACCCTTATTAAAAATTGTGTAAAGGTGTTTCAAATCTTTGTGTTTGGTTTCATTTAAACAATTTAAACAATCATAAAATGCAGGTTAGATTGCCTGATGCGCCAGAAAAGAAGTTCAAGAGCAGTTTAACTTCCATAAAGCAAATACCTGCTTATGAGCACATTATTTTTTTGAACCAAATTTAGCTTTTTGTTGAGTCTCCCTTAGACTGCATCAAGAAATAAGCTGTGTCTTTATTTGCCAATGGATTATTCTTATAATTAAAAAATGTATTAGTAAAGGAAAATGATTTAGAGCGAGTCAGGACAAGTAATTGTTTTAAAGGGCACCAGTAATTGTTTTAAAGGGATGTTCCATGCGCACACATTTTGAAGTTCTGGCTACGCAACTGATCTACAGCACCATAAGTCACATTTACATCACCATGACAAAAATTTCAGCTATTTCACCCTTTGAACTGGGCTGTAAAGTATAGCCCCACAAGGGGGGGGTAGTGGCCGCCGTCCGAACCTGTCCAATGGGCCCCGCCAGCGAAATTTTTATTTGCAACCGAGTTCCACATAGATGACGTTCCTCATTAGAATACCAGAAAATTACATTGTGTCTGCAATTTCTAAACCATTTTGACGACTCTGATTGGTCGCTTTCAACGTGATCACATCCACACAACCTCCTTCAAAGCAAGCAGACAGTTTGAACTGAGCTGCGCAACACCATTGTGTATGCGATCGTGTTTTACTTTACTCTTCGGATTTTATGGCCATCTTGCTTGCTAGTTTACGCTGTTCAAGAAAAATCTTTAATAGTAGTCATATTTAAGCAATGCCATTTGATTTTGCCCTAACTTCACAAGCTAGCTCACAGTAACAGCGATAGGTCTTGAGCTAGCTAGCGAGCAAATTAGCTAAAACGTCCTAAAAATCTAGATGTACAGTTTAGACGGACGAAAGCGCCGCAAAATATATCAAAGAAGTTCATGCCTATTACAGCTAGCTAAGTGAGCAAAGTCAGGGCAAAACCAAATCATATCGCTTACAAAGACTGTCCGCTGTTGGCCGGGGTCAAAAAAAAAATGAAGCCTTTTTGTGACATTGTACAACATTTGATTTTTGACTTTATTTTTGTCTTATATTGATATGTCTTGACTGGATATACATGGCATGTTTATCACATAAGTATAGACAAACACTAGTTGGCAAATACTGCTCTTTGAATTTATCATAAATTTTAACAAAAAATGCATTACACTCATGTCAGGAGTGTAACGCATTTTTTGTTAAAATTGATGTTAAATTCAAAGAGCAGTATTTGGACAGAGTATAATTTGTCTATACTTATATTGATATGTCTTTACTGGATATACATGGCATGTTATGTTTGTTATCATATAAATCAAAAATAATGCTAAATATCAAATGTGGTGCAATGTCACAAAAAGGCTTCATTTTTTTTATGCCAGCCAGTTAGCATTAGCTAGCTAGCTAGATGGATATATTAGCTAATGAGTAACGTAACCTACTACGCGATCCCACACATATAAGCATAACCAAAGTATAAACAATATAATAAAAGACGGAACAGAATAGCAAGTATCTGGCTGGTATGCCAATGAGGAACATCGTTTTTCAGCCATGTACCAAATGTATGTTTACTGTTCCGATGTAAATACTTTGCCTTTGGCATACTTTGACAATAACTGCAAAGATGACCTATTCGTGGATTTTCCAGAACAAATACTCTCATTTAGACACGCATTAGTGCTCATCATAAAGGAAACAAAGCATGGCTCAATTCAAGATTTGGCGCACACTATTCTTAAAGCACCACTCCATATTGCCAAGTGTGCCAGATGTAGCCACGGCTATTAAACTATTACTTACCCTACCTGTGACAGTAGCAAGTGCAGAAAGATCCTGCTCAAAATTAAAACCAATCAACACATATCTGAGAAGCGCCATGACACAGGAAAAACTCCTGAGTCTGGCCGCCCTCAGCATCAAAAATAAACGAGCACGCAGTCTGGACTTTGAGAGAGTGGTGAGGGATTTTTCTCATCGACACGCGTTTGTATACATTCCTGCAAGCCTGTAAGAAATCTGAATGCGTTTTGAGAAGATGAACATGTTTTTGAGTTTGGCTGCTCTGCATGAGAAAAAATAAAAAATAATAATTGTGCCTTAAGGAACAACTCGTTCTGCCTGTCTTTACAGTGCAGTTGCGTAACAATCTGAGTTGAGTGGGCAGGTGGGCTTTTTACAATAACTTTGACAATGAAATCGGGCACTCTGTGATAATGGGTAGTAATGAGGAGGAGTCAGGCTACCTTGGACTACTCCCGCAATTATGGCCATCGCAGGATCAGCACTTTGACAACGGATATGAAACTTTTTTGTTTGTAAAAATTTAAGCTACAAAATACGGTTAACTCTGTAATCTTTGTCCAGTGTTCTAAAGTGGTCTTTTCGTGCTTTTAAAACATTAAAATTCTAAAATTTGCCAGCTCCATGCTGCAGCAAGGGGGCCCACTAAGGGTAAGCTGCGGGGGGGCCCCATGCGTTTGTGTTACAGTGCTGCCTTTCGACTAGGACTATTATAAAAACTTACTCACAGTTATGTTAAAAAAATAGCAGTACAACATCAATAACCTGGTGAACCACTGTTATGAGTACAAACAGGGTGTCAAGTTCCAACTGCCCTCATAAAAATACGAAAATAGGAATATGATTTTTGAAAAAATAGGAATAAAATAGCAAAGTCAAGAAGAAAATATGTCAAAATAGGCATTTTATTGACCATAAATGCACAAATTAAAAAAGTAACAAACAAATAATGAGCAAAGTAAACTCCCACCTCGAGGTAATCAAAGTAAGACTTATAGGACAGAAAAAAGGTTTGTTTGTGTTGTAAACATGCATGAAACCAACGACTATTAGCCTGGCTAGCTTGAGCAAACATTGCAGGGATGCCATGTTCAGAGCAAAGGGCCCTAAGGGTGACCCCTTTCAAAATCTTGCTAAAAACTGCTTGCTAGCTAGCTACCCAAGTAGTAAACTGAAATTCATTAAGGTCACCTTCGTTATCCATCTAGCTAGGTAGTGAGAACTAGCATTAAAATGCACGATAGTGGGGACTGCATTTACCTTATTTTGAATGGTTAGTCCCACGGCCTATGTTTAATCTGAGACTTGGTCAGGACATATGAAATGTGAGCCCGCACAGTGCGCCAACTGCAAAATTTTTTCCTATAATTTTTGTGCAAATACTGCCTTTTCCGTTTAAAGAGATTTTCTTGATGAGTGTTGGGTGGATGTTTTTTATGGTGTTAAGTCAGGTCCCTCAATAATTTTCATAGATGCCATATTCATAAACTTGTTTTTATATTTTGCATCCAAATACTTTTGATTTGTTTTTTGAATAAAAGTTAACAAATAATATTTATGCTATGAACATTTATTAAGCACCTTAACAATCCTGAACAGTTGATAAAGGTTTTCCTAATTTAGAAGTAACTTAATTGCATGGTAGTTTGTTATATTATTAGCAAATGTTACAATCATTAAACAGTAATTCATTAGCCAGCTAGATAGCACCCTAGCTCACTACTGATCTAGCTGACGTTATGCTCTGAAGCCAGCCACACAATTAATTGCTGTAAAAATCAGGCTTGGAAATGCCCTGGTCAGTTTCAGAGTGGCCCAACAACCTACATAGCACCCACATAAGTTAGATAACAGCTAACACAAAGAATTTTTGAAGAAGAACCAATATTTGGCGTTTTTAGACCCCTTCCCAATGTAACAGCAAAGTAAAACTCGAATATTTCATTGTTAAAAGCATTCTCATGAATGTAAAATCTCCAATTCAGTGTCCACTTTACCTTTGAACAAAAACTGGGTGCTAGATAGGTGCTCTTATCCAGCTGCTGAATGTCTTGAGTAGCGCTCAGTTCTAAGAGTGGACATGGAAACTAATTGAGTGGATATAGCTATGCTAGCTTTTTAGCCAGCTCAAAATTGAAACAACATTACTTATGCAACTACAGCCAAGATAAACACTTCACATTAGACCACTGACTGTCTGGATTGAATAAAGCCTCAAACATTGAATGTACTAATATTACATTGGACTGGAGCATGTTACATTTATAATTTCATGTTTGTTCCCTTTTCCCCATTGATCCAAAGTTGGTCAGGATATTTTGCCACATCTGAAACTTGCTTGAGACATATCCTGACCATCCCTACCCAAATCCATGCCGATGGTTGGTTTGAATTTCTTGAAGTAAGGTTGTGTGAGGTAGCTAGGTAGTAACCTACCCATAGTCAGTGTTCTAACGTTAGCAACCTAGCTAGCTAGTACTGGACATTGGCATGGGAGCTAAGCAATGAACTGCTGGACAAGGAAACAGCAGATGTACTGTCGTCTCATTCTACTCTGCACAGATACAAATTTGAGAACACTAACTGTTTAACAAGCCTACAGTCAGAGTAAAATTGAATATAACCATGGGTCATTTTCAAAGTCCGATGCAAATTGACAGTGAAAAGGTCTTTGCTCCAAACATAATGCACTGTGCTGTTAGTGGCGATGCTACTGTAGAAAATTCTATAACAGGTAAGTCATGGAAATAGATGGTAAAAGCTCTTAACTCTGAACATAGCATAATGTACTGTTTGCAGCAATGGTATGTTCAGACCTTTTACCATTGATTTTTGTAGCTAGGTAAAGTCACCCATTATCAAATCTCATTAGCTAGCTAAAAACTGTTACCTGGCTAGCAAGCTAGCTAAACAGTAAATTGAGATTCAGTAGGAACACCCTCATTAGCCTGCTAGCTAGGGAGTTAGAACTAACATCAAAATACAGTGCTGTGAAAAAGTATTTGCCCCTTCCTGATTTCTTATTATTTTGCATATTTGTCACACTTAAATGTTTCAGATCATCAAACTAATTTTCATATTAGACAAAGATAACCTGAGTAAATGCAAAATACGGTTTTTAAATGATGATTTCATTTATTGAGGGAAAAAACTATCCAAACCTACCTGGCCCATATGTGAAAAAGTACAACCCCAATTCCAAAAAAGTTGGGATGTCATGTAAAATGTAAATACATACAATGCAATGATGTGCAAATCTCATTAATCCATATTTTATTCGCAATAGGACATAGACAACATATCAGGAGCCGGTTTCACAAAGATATTTCAGACTGGTCTATAGGGTTTGACCAATCTAAAATTTGCTAATAGATTAGTCTAATGCAAGTCAGTCTTTATTTTTGTGAAACGGTCTGACTAAGTTTAAGCCAAAAAAATTAGACACCGCACCCACTCGTCAGATGTAGGATTCCAGCTGCTCAACAGTCCTGGGTTTTCTTTGCCAGATTTTCCGTTTTATGATGTGCCAAATGTTTTCTATTGGTGAAGTCTGGACTGCAGACAGGCCATTTCAGCACCCGGACTCTTCTGCTGCAAAGCCATGCTGTTGTGATGGATGCAGTATGTGGTTTAGCTTTGTCTTGCTGAAATATGCAAGACCTTCCCTGAAAGTGACGGTGTCTGGATGGGATGATATGTTGTTGTAAAACCTCTATATACTTTTCAGCCTTGACAGTGCCTTTCCAGATTTGTAAGCTGCCCACGCCATAGGCACTAATGCAACTCCATACCATCAGAGATGCAGGCTTTTGAACTGTTTTTGAACTGATAACAAGCTGGATGGTCCCTCTCCTCAGACCACAAGACACGTTGTCCATGGTTTCCAAAAAAAAATTTCAAATTTTGATTCATCTGACCACAGAACAGTTTTCTATTATGCCTCAGTCCATTTTAAAAGAGCTTTGGCCCAGAGAAGATGGCGGCGTTTCGAGATCGTGTTCACATATGGCTTCTTCTTTGCACGATAAAGCTTTAACTTGCATTTGTGGATCGCGTGGCGATTTGTGTTCACAGACAATGATTTCTGGAAATGTTCCTGAACCCATGCAGTGTATTCCAGTGCAGAATCATGCCTGTTTTTAATGCAGTGCCGCCTGAAGGCCTGAAGATCACAAGCATCTAATATTGACCTTCGGCCTAGTCCCCTTGGGCACAGACATTTCTCCAGATTCTCTGAATCTTTTGATGATATTAAGTACTGTAGATGGTGGGATATTAAAAGTTTTCACAATTTTATATCAAGGAACATTTTTCAGAAATTGTTCCCCAATTTTTAGAAGTAGTTTTTCGCAGATTAGTGAACCTCTGCCTATCTTTACTTCTGAGAGACTCTGCCTTTCCAAAATAATCTTTTCACACCCAGTCATGTTACTGACCTGTTGCCAATTAACCTAATTAGTTGAAAAATGCTCCTCCAGCTATTTTTGTCAGTACCACTTACTTTTCCAGCCTTTTGTTGCCCCATCCAAATTTGTTTAAGGCACGTTGCTGCCATCAAATTAAAAATGAGCTGATATTTTTCATGAAATGGTAAAATGTCTCACTGATCTGATATGTAGTCTATGTCCTATTGTGAATAAAATGTGGGTTTATGAGATGTGCAAATCATTGCATTCTGTTTTTATTTCCATTTTACACAACGTCCAAACTTCATTTGGAATTGGGGTTTGTAAAATATCCACATCGACTCAATCCTGCCCGCAAAGACGTAAAAATATCCCTAACAATATAGATGTACATATATTGGCAATGGATGCAATTTTCCTTGAGATCACTGTGAAAAATAGGAGAAAATAGGAGTATAGGAATTGCCCCAAATAATATGAAAAAATGGGAACTTGATGCCCTGTGTAAAGCAACCTTGGGTTTAATAAAGGCGCTATATAAATAAAGCTTATCTATATTATAATAGCCGAGTGGCCTCTGCGTGTGTGTGTGCGTGCGTGTGCGTCCGGCCAATCAGTGCTAGATTCCGCCGGGCGCGTATCTGCAGCATAGCGTGAGCGACGCTATTATAATAATGACGTGCAGGGGGAATTCCCCCTGTATGTCCTCTGCTGGGGATTCCCCCTTTTGAACCCAATCCTTTTTATCCAAAGGAGTCCTGAATCCCAAAAAACAGATGCCAGACCGCAAGAGAAAGTGACGCGTAATCTGCAGCATAATGTGATCGCGGAATGTCAGCGCAGCGTATTCCCCTTGATGGTTACTTAGTGCTAGTTACTATAAAAACATCGGTCGCGTGACAGCCTCTTTGGTGTTCATGGAAACACCATAGCAACGTGATGACACATAGAGGTGCATTGTTTACAATAATATAAAGACAAAGTTACATAAAATAGAACCCGTGGATCCCCACGGGCAGAGTACTAGTTATTATTATTATTATAACTTTCATCACAATGGATTACGGTGGACAAGAAATGGGTACAAATGAATCCATCGCTGCATGATAAGAAATCGCGTTCTAATCCTAAAATATAAAATCAATAACATAAAGTATTCGAAAAAGTCATAAAAATAACAGTCAGTAACATCTTTCCTTGCGGGAGGATGGCGAATTGCTGAACAATGATCAAGAGTAAGGATATATTCAGTCGATTTTTATCATAATTCCCTTTTCACTTAACAGTCGTTGCAAAATTATGGACATGAAAGGTATCGTTACAGAAATCAACTGACTCACAGCAACACACTGGAAAACTTTCGTCGCCAATAAAATGTGTGCACAGAGCCATTGCATAGAACATGAAAAATCAATAAAGTGATGCGTAAAATCAAAGAATAAAATCACAATTTGTCTTCATTTTGTTTTGTAACAAGGTGGAATTTATTCACTGGACTGTAAGTAAAGAACTTATGGGCAAATGCACATGATACTTTCCTATTTTAATTTCCCACATCCTTTCTGATAAAAAACATATTCTTACTGTCAAATTTTGGTGTCCTTATTTGAGCCATAAATAATTTAATTAATTTGACTGAAAAAACTACCTGAGTTCAAATGGTAGTTTTATCCTCACTATATCTCTTATGTGTGCTAAACAAAATGAACATGAATTAAAAGCATCAATCATTACCAGCTGATAATAAAACAATGAACCACAACTATCCCTGAAATCTCTCAAGTATTGTGAAAAGACACATTTAAAAATGTTTAACTCTTTTGATTATTTGAGGTTTTGGAATCCAAGCATCCCAACATTAAACAAACTTGACCGAAATTTATTCAAGGCACAAGATGGGACTTAAATTGAGTCAGTGGTATTGCTTGACATGCCAGTTGTTTCCTATTGAAAAAGACCTTCTAAGGGCAGAAACAGTCCATGCAAGTACGCAAATGCGAATGACTAAGTCTGGCCCAGGTGGCACAAACACATGTCCCTCTTGAACATCTGCTCAACATGAGCTCTTATCTACTGGTGGTAACAAACTTCAGCCCTCAAAGGGCTGATATATTACAGTGGGCCAAACAATACAAAATCCTGCACTGTTACAAACTGAGGGAATTTAACAGTTAAATTAACACATTGTTTTGGGGTTATTTTAACTGTGAGTGGAGTCCTGTGCGCATTTAACTGTGGCTTACACTTAACATACATAGAACTCTGTTGTAAACTTATTGTAAAATTACAGTTGGAATAACTGGCAAAAAAGGTACCGTTAAATTAACTGGCAAAAAAGGTGTGGCCAAGGCAGACTCCACCTATCCAACTGTCCTTTGCAATCCAGTCAAGCTGAGCCATACAGTCAAGTTTCTCGCTGTAAAAGCTTTTCACGGCAAAAGATTTAAGATTTAATTATTAATAACCCAACAACAAACGTTAGCATAAAAGAGATCATTTCAACATAAGTAATTCCTTTATCAACCAATTTAAGATGGCCTGGCACTCTGATCATTTTAGGGACTGAGATTATTTGCAGAATTCTTTTAATATTATTTAGTGTCATTAATTTTCTGGTTATTGTCATTTACTCAAAACGCTTTGAGTTACTTTAAAACTGAAAAATTCAATTACTTTCACCTGAAGCAGATTTAGGGTGATATTCGTTTATGTCAGCAGATGGCACTAGCGGCTTTGGTATGTGGCTATGCTGGAATCCTTCACCGAAGAAGGAATTTAACTCATATGATCAAGTCATATGTACTAACTGGTGAAACTGCTTTTAAACTGGTGTTTGACTGATTTTAAGTACAGTTGTTATTTAATTTTCACACTCTGTCCTGAAAGCTAAGAAAAGTAAGCCTAACTACAGGTAGATATCCTATGACAAAGGACCCTTGGACTGAAGAAGAGTCACTAAGTGAGGGAATATGGACGGAGGGTTTAGCTAAACAACAGTCAACTTGAGGGCTGGAGGATGTGTACAATGCTGCATGTGGTAGAAAAAGTAATAAAATGAAAAAGATTCATTGAAGCCAGGTGGACTGAAAAGCTTTTATACAATTTCAAGAAATAAAAACTGAGTTCAAATTCCATAACGTGTTTTGGTCAACCTTTTACTTACATTACTACATAACAGGGCCTGCCAGAATGTGTCACGGGCCAATTTCAGACCCAGAAGGGGGTTCAGTGGCACTGATCAGTTATCTTTACAGTAGGTTCAAGCCTTTGTTCCCCTTGTTTTAAAATTAGGCAAGGACACATTTGGCCCCCCCGTGGCTAACATATCACTTGAACAGACACAACCAGTTGTAAAAGAGTCACTAGACAAAGACACTTTACAGTAGTTTATAATACTTTAATTCACAACTACAGCGTCAGAATCAACACCAGAAAAGGAATCATCAATTTTTTTTGCATTTATTTTTCTACTGACAAAAGTACGGAGAAATACAGCGAACTCTTAAAAAACCCCACATTATTCGCGAGCCAGCCTAAATCAGTTGTTCTTGTACAGTTTTTCAAAAAAAAAAAAAAACTGGGGAGGTTGATTACTGCTAGATCTTTTGAATACTGGACTACAGGGACACGGACTTCATTTTTTATGTCAACACCACGATCAAAAGAAGAATACGGCGAGGGGAATATATTTGGAATCCCTCCACCAACCCCCACTGAGGAGAAACTGACTTGAGGGCACGGACGAACCACGTACATTTGTGAGTATGAAATATTTATGCACTTAATATTGTACAGGAGTAGTTACGAAAATTGTGTAATGTGTTAAAATACAACCCCAATTCCGAAATAGTAGGGACAAAGTGTAAATTGTGAATAAAATCAAAACACAATGACTTTCAAATCACACCAGCCAGTATTTTATTCACAATAGAACAGAGATAACATTGAAAATGTTGAAACTGAGGAATTTTACAATTTTATCACAAAATGAGCTCATTTCAAATTTGATGGCTGCTACAGGTCTCAAAAAAGTTGGGACAGGGGCCTGTTTACCATGGTGTAGCATCCCCTCTTCTTTTTAACACAGAGTGGAGGCGTCTGGGCATTGAGGAGACAAGTTTGTTGAGTTTAGCCATTAAAATTTGATCCCACTCTTGTTTAATACAGGCTTCCAGCTGCCCATGTTTTCCAACAAGAATGGCACATTTGGACTCGTCTGACCACAGGACACTTTGCCACTTTGCTACAGTCCATTTTAAATGAGTCTTGGCCCACAGAACACTGCGGCGCTTCTGGATCATGCTCAACAATGGCTTCCTTTTTTGCATGATAGAGTTTTAGGTGGCACCTGTGGATGGCACGGCAGACTGTGTTTACAGTTTCTTGAAGTATTCTTGGGCCCATTTAGTAATGTCAATGACAGAATCATGCCGGTGAGTGATGCAGTGGCGTCTGAAGGCTCGAAGATCACAGGCATCCAGTAAAGGTCATCGGCCTTATCCCTTACGTACAGAGATTTTTCCTGAATCTTTTGATGATGTTATGCACTGTCGATGATGAGACCTTCAAAGCCTATGCAATTTGACGTTGAGCAACATTGTTTTTAAAGTATTCCACAATTTTTTTTTTTTTTTAAAGATTATTTTTGGGGATTTTCACTTTTATTTGACAGCTGCAAGGTAGAGAGAGAAAGGAAAGTTGGAGAGAAGAATGGGGGAAGACATGCGGCAAATGACCCGAGCCGGAATCGAACCCGGGTGGCCGTGGGAAGGACACAGCCTTTATGGTGCGCGCAATTGGCCAATGTGCCACCGGGGCGCCCCCTCCACAATTTTTTTACGCAAGCCTTCACAGGTTGGAGAGCCTCTGGCCATCGTTACTTCTGAGAGACTCAGCCTCTCTAAGACATCCCTTTTATAACCAATCATGTTACACACCTGATGCCACTTAACTTCATTACTTGCTAAATTTTCTTTCAGCTCATTCTCTAATATATTAATTGCTTTTTCAGCCCTTTTTTGCCTGTCCCAACTTTTTTGAGACCTGTTGCAGCCAGAAAATTTGAAATAAGCTCATTTTGTGGATAAAAATGTAAATTGTCTCAGTTTCAACATTTGAAATGTTATCTATGTTCTATTGTAAATAAAATATTGGCTCATGTGATCTGAAAATCATTGCATTTTGATTTTATTCACAATTTACACTTTGTCCCAACTATTTCGGAATTGGAGTTGTACAAGTGGCTAGAATTGACTGTTCGTGTGTGGTGTTCTAAGCAGGGACTTGAATAAAGTTACACAGACCTTGAACAATTTTCAAGAACCAAAAGTAAGTCTGTCCATTGTATGAGGAGTTAAAGAATGGCTGAGCATGATTGGAAATCGCGAGCCGCAGGAAATTTAGCCAACCATTGCAAGGACAATTTTTATAATGTACCACAGGAAGTGGATGTTGTTGAATATCTTCAAACTGCATGTGAAAAACGCAGTGAAACTGAGAAAAACAAGAAAATACGGCAGGCAAACAGCGTGATGGCTATGGTCCAAACAATTAAGTTACTGAAGGAGGAAGTCGTGCAGATTCCAGATTTGCTAAGTAATATTGAGAGTTTGCAAAGAAAACTGGAGAAAAATTCCAGGGAGTTGGAGGCCTCTGTTGCTGAATGCATGGTAAATGCCACGTCTCATTTAGAATTTCGAAAGGACATTAGTCAGTTGAGGGAGAAATTGAATGTCACATCTGCGGAACTGCGTAAAACTCAGGAACAGCTACGGGATGTGCAAATAGCATATAGAGAGTTATGGAATGTGTCCGGAGAAAATAAGGATCGGGCCATTGTTCAGAAGTTGAAATTGATGAAGGAAAAAATGTTGCAGCAAAAGCAAACAAATTTGCCAATGAAACGGCGAATAGCAACTCTTGGTTTGGGAACTTAAGTGGGGCACAGCGAGTCAGATGATGATGACTGGGAACTTAGACAGGCAAAGGCAGCTCCCTTGTTGGATGTGGCTGGAGAAGATTGTGATAATGAAAGTTCTGACCATGAACTGGAATTGCATGCAGAATGTAACACATCGACCGCTGACTCGATTCACTCTAATTCCCGAAAAACTGTCCCAAAAAATGCTAGACCCCCCGAGGGTACTAAATCAGTCGAGACAAAAAATGCTAAAATTGCTCCAATAATCACTCGCAGAGTGCGTACACGTGGGACACATAATCCCGTTAATGGCGCAATCACATATGAAAATGGGGACCAAGAGATGTGTTGTGATCCAACTCTGTCAGAATTGAGTACGCTGCAGCAACAACTTCCCGCATGGGATGGAGTCAGCGACCTGACCGCGGTTGTTGAAAAGGTGCAAGCGCTACAGCGAATATACTCGCTGACCAATAGAGACTGTTGTAAATTATTACAATCGGTGCTTCCTACATCAGTTTCAAATTCATTGGGATTTGTGCGGGGTCAGGAAAGCCCTGTTGTTTTTCCAATCATGAGACAAGGTTAAGATGAATGTGCGAGGCTGTTGGTTATCGAGTTGTTGCAGACATGACCAAAATCCTCCTGTTTGTACCTAAGGAGGGCCAGCATCCGACTGACTTTCTTATAACATTTGTTGGTGTCTACAATCGGAACAGAGGTGGAGGGGCCAGAGCAGAGCTGACTGGTGATGATCCGATTTTCTGCAGTTTGGTCATCAATAAATACAAAGATCTCGTGTCCCCTACTTGCCAA
Source organism: Gymnothorax javanicus (assembly GCA_029692085.1). Lineage (NCBI taxonomy): Eukaryota > Metazoa > Chordata > Actinopteri > Anguilliformes > Muraenidae > Gymnothorax > Gymnothorax javanicus. Next base: position 92,167,318 of record CM056198.1, read on the forward strand.
CATTTATTGTTACAATTTAATAGGGAATTGAGTGCACAGCCAATCAGACAGTTCATCGGGAGAGATATCCAAGACTGTTTAACGGCATGGAATGAGTCTAAAATCAGTGAGTACCACAAGAAGTCGAAGAAAATGATTGCCGTGTTGTCATCTAATAGAGACCAAGTCAGTTGTTTTAACTGTGGGAAGCTAGGCCACATTCAGAAGGTGCGTAGGAGTCCCCGTGTGTGTGTGCCAATTGCCAGCGTGTTGGCCATTCCACGCGACAGTGCTGGTCAAAAGGAGGCAGGAAGGAAGGAAAAGGACCAAAACAGTTGGGTGTACAGCAGCCTCAAACAGAACAGTCTCAGACTGAGGGCACTCCCACATTTACAGATCTACTGTCTGCTGTCAAGGTTATGGAGAACCTACTACTACAGCTCATGTCTTGTGGGAACAGGTGTTCTCACAAGAAGGATTTCCATAATGACTAGGAAGTGATAATAATGCGTAATTCATAACCAGAATAATGCAGCAACTTTGTTCTTTTTGACGGCAATAAGTTCCAGTGCCATATTTGCAATCGTTCACAATCAAATTCTAAGGTATTTGAGAGGTCATGGACAAACTTGGGGAAACAAATTTGAAATTGGCGATACAAGAAGTAGGGCAGACCAAAACAGTATTTGTGGTATCATGGGGATCAATATAAAACGTACAATAAATATGAATTGGACACCAATGCCAATGTGAAGAAATAATTAAACTGCATAAGAAAATATACTCGCACATGGTCTTTTTCTCTCCTACTGAATAAATGGAAATGAAGGTTTCACCCCCGATGCCCTGCAGCAGGCTCTGGTTGGGCATCAGCACTAAGTGGGATGTTCCTGTGAATTTCATGGCCTGTACACAGTGTCAAGCAAGAACTGTATCGATGGCTGCAGTTTGGACTTCAGACTTAAGGGAAAAATGGAGAAGCATCAGTGACACAAAACACATGCAATGTCTCGGGTAAACTATATGAACACGCGGCATTGAGGATTTAAAGAAAAAAAAGAAAAAGACTAAATAGACACATTGTCACATTGTAAAAATGCAATTAGTATAAAAGGCTGGTTAACATGGGGAGATGGGTCTTGAGGTGTGAACCAAAATATTTCACTGGTCTAACAATGATGCATCTATATTTATATGCTCATAACAATAAGAAATTAGAATACCTAAATTCAACCTCTGAGGAAATGGGGAAAAAAAATCAAGCAGTTGGATTGGTGCAGAGGTGGGTAACCCTACCTTCATGGCATGCAATTAGGTGTTTTTCAATTAAAATACTTAAATTTGGAGGGAAAAAAACATGGTAAAACAATACAATTTTGGACAAAAAAAAAAAAAAAAAAAAGGCTGGTAGACAATGCCCCCTATTCCCAGAGAAGGCATGACTTTTGGACCTTTAAAAAAAAAAAAAAAGATGGGATGCTGATGGATGTTTTTTGGTCTCATACTATTTTGATGAATGTTATTTTTAATGTCTCAGATTACATTGCTATGCATGATCAGAATTGTGAAATATTTTAAGGATTGGACAAATTACATCATTCAGTATTGAGAAAGGTTTGAACTGTTTAAGACATGTTTATGTTATTGGGTCTCATGCTATTTTGATATATGTTACTTGGTTTCATGTTATTTTTGATTTCTCAAATTGCGTCATTCTGTACGGTTATTACTCTGAAATAATTGATATTTGAAAGTTTGGATAGATTGCAGTGTTTTGCAAGGTCAGCATTGCAAAAAGTTTGCAGATTTGAGCTGTTTACATTGTCTGTGTTAACTGACCTCCTTTCCAATCCATGTTCACCCAAAAGAGGAGATGAGTGGGGTGTGCAGGGACATAGGTTTCAGTAGTGTATTCTGAGTCAGCTCCTAGGGTTTCCATTTAAGAATATGCAGTGTATGTCACTCCCTGTATCCCGTTTTGCACCATGCTACACTGTTTAGATGGGGATCACTCATACACTTACCCCAAATGCCAGTAAGATCAGCATGCTGGCCCTGTGGGATGATACCCAGTAGGGTATTTAATCGAATGTGAGTGCTGGTATCCATGCTCAGAGGAAGACACCTCTCATAGAGAGCACTTTTGCGTGCAATGCTCAAAGCAAGAACAAAGGTGAGCTTGGCCCAGGCAGAGGCCACAGCTCTGAGGCAATATGTATAGTCTGCTGAAACTACACATTTTTATCAGCTCCGCGGTGCGGGAGCTATGGTATCGGGTACTATGGTATCGTCCGTGCGTGCGTGCATGTGTGCGTGCGTGCGTCCGTCAACACATTCCGCTTTACCTCATCAACGATTTCAGATACAGGCTCCTAATTTTTACTGGACATGCATCTCATTCAGACCTACAAATTACGCGCCTAAAGGTGACCTTGGCCTATTTTTCAGGGTCACTGGCCTAAAAATATCACCAGAAACCTCAACATTTTGCTTTATCTCATCAACTATTTCAGTTATCGGCTCCTAATTTTTACTGGACATGCATCTCGTAAAGGCCTACAAATGACGTGCCTAAAGGTGACCTTGGCCTATTTTTCCAAGGTCACTGGCCCAAACATATCACCAAAAACTTCAACAATTTGCTTTACCTTATCAACATTTTCAGTTACGGGCTCCTAATTAGCTCCTGCCGCCAGAGTGGAACGGGAGCTATGGTATCGGGCTCCATCCATGAGTGCGTCCGTCCATGCGTGCGTCCGTCAACAAAAACTTTGAAATTTTCTTTATCTTAACGGCAGGAGCTTCTGGGGCCGCCAGTGCCCTATTATGAAACTTGAAACTCCTGGCAAATATAGTTTCCCCAGGAATCTAATTCAGTGTCTCTGGTTACATAATCAGGAAAAAACAGCTGGTGAATACTACTGACAGCAAAAAAAAGCTGTGGGATGGCTCAGAAATAACCTCTTGATATTTTTTGGCTCCTGCCGCTCGCGGTCCGGGAGCTATGGTATCGAGCTCCGTCCGTGCATGCGTGTAATGAAAGTTCATCAGTGAAGAACAAATCGGTTGCCCGGGCGCCCGGGACAATCAGTTTTTCAAGCGGACAAGTAAGAACGAAAAATCAGTTGCCCATCGGACAACTGCCTTTGCGCGCTTGAAACATTTCTGCTTGCACTCGAAACAAGCTGCTCGCGCTTGGATTTTTTCTGCGGTACATTCCTATCAAAAATTGCCAACCAATAGAATGCCAGGTACCGTGTTGACCAATGAAATTATCGCTGCAGGCCCATTCATTTAACTTCATAGTGTACTGTGGGGGCGGTGACGTTTACACAGACCCACTCAGAAGATACCGTAGAATCTGTGGCTATGGTGCGAATGCGCGACCACTTATTGAACTATGTTACTCTGTAGATTATGTAGCCATCTAGCTAGCTTGCTAACGTTAACTATGGAGAATCTTTGTAAATAATCGTCATAATCAAGTGGTGTCATTTGTTTTTGCCCTAACACTAGCTAGTTTGCAGTACCAGTGATTGCGTTTGAGCTAGCTTGCTAGCTAGCCAACATCCCAAAAATGTGAAATTGCAGTTTGGACACACGGAAGCTAGCTAAGATAGTAAAGTCGTAGTCAAATTAAATCATATCACTTAAACAGGATTTTCCACAGTTAACGGTAGTGTGACAGAGTGGTTTTTAAATCCATCGACTCTCAGCAGAAGGTGTAGATCTTACACCATTATTGCTTTGCAGTTCCCTGTAATGTTTCCCGTTTTTCCCAAGCTATGCCTGTAATGCAGCTCGTAGCAATTTGTATAGAAGTTGCTTCCATGTGAGACAAAGTTGTCCAAGTTTTGAAGCATTTGATTGGACTTGAAGATGCCCACTCAGTTATATGTTAATTGGAACGATTGCGTTTACTCTCTCTCTCGATAGTGAGTCTGCCATGGGATGCAATGAGAGCAGGAGATATCCGTGAGGTTGAGAGACCGTTTTGTCTAATGCCTTCGTGCTGATATGGTATATGCAGCAGTGAATGTGCACCTCGGGGCCGTGTTTGTAATTAAAGCCGTGATATAGCCATCTTGTCTTTGCCACAGAGGTGCAAATAACAGTCTACTGTATGCATCTGAGGTGGCTGGCATCCTTCTGAGTCCGTTACATTAGCTAACTAAACGGCTAAATAATCAAAAGAGCACCGTAGTTTAATCAGCGATTGGTCACACAGCATATAGCCAAAGATACTGCAGTGTCTTCGGGAGTGGGTCGGGGAGTCACCACCCCCAGCCTCCTCGGTATGCTTCCTCAAGAGCAATCACTGGTACAGCTAACAAGCGGGTGAAATTAGGGCAAAAACAAATGACGCCGCTTAATTAGGACGATCATTTACAATGATTATCCATAGTTAACGTTAGCTAGCTAGCTAGCTAGATAGCTACATAATCTACAGAGTAACATAGTTTATTAAGCAATCGCTCATTCGCGGCATTAGCCACACATTCAGCAGAATCTTCGGAGTAGGTCTGTGTAAACGTCACCCGCCCCCACGGTACACTGTATGAAGCTAAACGAATGGATCCTTCAAAGTAAAAATCAAATCACCCCGAGAGGGAAATTTTATTGGAACTCCCATTTGGAAGATATAAACTGGAAAAAAAGCATGGCTTTTGCCTAATAAGTTTTGCATTCCTAACAAAGTCAAAGAAATCCATTTCAAAATTTTGCATAAAATTTATCCTGTAACTCTATAATTTCCAAATATGTGGACAGTATTAACTTTTGTTCATTTAGTGGACATGCTGATGAAACATCTGCCATCTACTTTTTCAGTGTACAATAACAAAACAATTTTGGGCTGACCTAAATTGTTAAGTCTTCAATATCACTGATGTTTCTCATTGTTTCACGCTTAAAGATATAATTTGTTATTATGATAATAGGAGTAACGAATCTTAAAACCGTGTTGTCAACTTTTTTATTTTAGTGGGTAAATTTTATATTCATAAGCAGAAGTTTTTAGGTTGTCAACCTTCTTTCCGCCTCTTTTTGATTGAATTTAATTCATTGCTGGACTCTCTTGCCCTTACAAACAATAAAAAAAGCAACAGGTTCTTGGAATATTACAAAAACATATTTGATGTAACCCCTTGAAGTGTAAATTTTCTGTCTGTCCTTAATTACTTTTTGATTCTGAATAATTGTTGTTTTGTGTGTGGGTGTTTTTTTTCATTTATTTATTTATTCTATTATTGAATCTCTCAAGTCCCTTAGTATAGGGGCTTGTCTGTCATTGCATTGTAGTTGTCACATCCTTTCTTTCTTTTGCATATTTTGATGTTATTAGCTCTCACGTTTTGTTGTGTATTCGTTAGTACCTGACTTGATTTGTATACTCGTAACTTTGCAAAATAAAGTTTGGTAATAAAAAAAAAAAAAAAAAAAAAAGTTAAACGAATGGGCCTGCAGCGAGGCAGCGGTAATTTCACTGGTCAACACGGAACCTGGCATTCTGTTGGTTGGCGATTTGATATACGGACAACCACCATTCCAGACGGGCAACTGATTTTCATTGAAGAGCTAGTCCGTGGACAACCAGTCAAAAAATTGATATGTCGTTCACTGTTCATATGTGACTTCCTTTGTCAGTAACACAAACCAAGGCTCCATCTGTGACCTTTTCAGTAATAGAAATCATTGAATTTTCTCTAGGTGAAGTTAGACCTTCAAAGGTCAATATGAAGGTCACCAAATAAAGTTCATACATGACTTCCTATACGTCTCTAATACAAACCTACACTCAATCTGTAACGATTTTGCTGGTTTAAGTCATTGAAATTTCACTGTATAGTTTGGCCGTTCAAGGTCACTGACGGTCAAGTTCATGGTCACCCAATGAAACTTCATACATGACTTCCTATATGGCCACAATACAAACCTAAGCTCTATCTGTAATAGTTTTGGTGATAGAAGTCATTGAAATTTCACTATGTGAAGTTTGACCTTCAAAGATCACCGAAGGTCAAGTTCAAGGCCACCAAATGAAAGTTCATGTATGACTTCCTACACATCTCCAATACAAACCGAAACTATCTATAACCATTTTGCTGATATAAGTCATTGAAATTTCACTGTGAAGTTTGGACATTCAAGGTCACTGAAGGTCAAGTTCAATGTCACCAAATGAAACTTCATAAATGACTTCCTATATGCCCACAATACAAACCTAAGCTCTATCTGTAATAGTTTTGGTGATAGAAGTCATTGAAATTTCACTATGGGAAGTCTGACCTTCGAAGGTCGCCGAAGGTCAAGTTCAAGGCCACCAAATGAAAGTTCATACATGACTTCCTATAAGTGTTCAATGCACATATGTTCCCAATCTTCAATATTTTCAAGCCTAGAAACCTTTGAAAATTGTAACATTTTGTCTGACCTCAAGTTTGACCTTTCAAGGTCATCCGAGATCAACTTTAACACAGCCAAAATATAGGTCATATATTACTTCCTATATGTCAGTAATACGCACTTAATCTCTATCTGCAACCATTTCGCTTCCACAGGCGATTTTGCCCATTCTCCATAAGACCCAATGTTAAAGTACAGCGCCCCCACTAGACCCACTTCCGTCGATTCAATCAAAATGGCACTCGCACTGTACATAAAGTGTATCAAGGTGAGTTGATTGCCAGATTTGGAAAAAAAGTTATCAGACAGTTTTTGAGGAATAATTTTTTGAAATTTCACGTCATATCTTTTAACATCGTTCAATATATTCCCTGACCTCGAGTTTGACCTTTCAAAGGCATCTGTGGTCAAATTTAATATTGCCAAAATAGAGGTCATATATGACTTCCTATATGTCAATAATACAAACTTCATCTCTATCTGCAACCATTTGGCCTCCACAGGCCATCTTGCATATTCATAAAGTACAGCACCTCCAATAGACCCACTTCCGTCGATTCAATCAAAATGGCGCTCGCACTGTACATTGACGGTACCAAGGTAAGTTGATTGCCTGATTTAGAAAAAAATTTATCATGCAGTTTTTGAGAAATTATTTTTTAAAATTTCTCAGTCCTATCTTTAACATTGGAGCCAAAATTTCAAAGGCCCATAAAACGTACAAAAATGATTCAATCAAAAATCTGAGAAAAAACTTCTGGAGATATGGTCTAGTAGTATGTTATTGCACATTTACACAAATATTCATCAGGCCAAAAAAAAAGATAAAAAATGTTCCGGACGACGGACAACAGACGCCGGACGACAGATGACGGACGCCACACCACAACAATAGCTTATTGGCCCATAGGGCGGTAAGCTAAAAATTTAGCATTTTGCCCTTGCTATTTTTCGGTAGAATTTGTTATTTTGCCCGCCATTAGCCAGGTTGCCCCAGCTTTTGAAGTATATGCAGATTGTTGCTGCTGAAAGCTACAACTTATTAGGCTAAAATTTTTTCTGTCATTCCCCACTTTGGGGGAGGGGGGGGATTTTCAAGCCCTGCCTGTCTCAAAACAAAATGGCAATGAAATAGGGAACGTTTGCAATTTATTTTAATGACAACAAGTCATGAATCAAGTAACAACATCAAACAACAAATAAGCTCAAAAATAGAGGAAATTATCAATTCTGTTACCACCTTTAGACCGGGATCTGGCTCATTTTATTTATGTGAAAAGGGTAAAAAGGTTTGACCCCTACAAGTCAAGCTATTCTACGTGATGTATGTAAATCACCATTGCTGGCTGCTGGACTCCTGTACGTTTGACCATGGCACCCTTTTCAAAGGGTTCCAAAAGAGGTTTTATTTATGTGAACACCGACAATGAAATCAGCTACATGGGCTTGTGGGGTGATGATGTGGCATCATAAATTTGTCAACGCCAGCAACTTCAGGTTGAACTCTGGCAGGGACAGTGAGCCTTTAAGGGGTAAAAAAAAGCCAAATATTTATGTGAGGGCCGACAAACACGTGGTTTACCTTTTCTTGAAGCTAGAAGAGCCCGCTACTTGAAAACCAAAGTGCCAGCAAGTTTTGACTGTACCAAACCCTTGCCAGCAAGACCCTTCTTAAGGGGTGAAAAAAAATGTTCATGCGAAGGCCAATATACACCCGATTTACCTTCTCTTGAAGCTGGAAGGGTCCGCTATTCGAAAACCGAAGTGCCAGCAAGTTTTGAGTGTGCCAAACCCTTGCCAGCAAGACCCACTTACGACAGGTGTGGTTTCACCTTGTCCGGAACAGCCTTTGAATACAGTGTAGACCAGGGGTCCTCAAATACAAATCTTAAAGGTCCACAAAGAAATTTTTCAATGAGTCAAAGGTCCGTTTATTAGTCGGTCAAGCCATGACAAATCAACGTATCTCCCACCAACCAACCAACTCAACAATACTGTGGTGTACAGTAGAAAAATAAAATGCATGACTCCACGATAAAATGTACTTTTAATTTCAACACATATTCCCTCCGAAATTCCTCAGGTGAATAAATATATCAGGAGGTACTGTGTTGTGGTTAAAGAAAACAAAATGTCCTTTTCATAAAAACAACAAAAAACTCATATTAAAAAAATAAAATTTCCTTTTGATTTTAATAAAAAAAAAAACAAAAAAAAATACTCAGAAACAAAACTTTTTTCTTTTTAACATAAATTCAAATAAATAAATACAACGCCAATTTCGAAAGAGTTGGGAAGAAGTGTAAATTGTGGATAAAATCAAAATGCAATGACTTTCAGATCACATGAGCCAGTATGTTATTTACAAGAGAACATAGATAACATTTCAAATGTTGAAACTGAGACATTTTACATTTTTATCCACAAAATGATCTTATTTCAAATTTTCTGGCTGCAACAGGTCTCAAAAAAGTTGGGACACAGGCAAAAAAGGGCTGAAAAGCAATTAATATATAAGAGAATCAGCTGAAAGAACAGTTTGCAAGTGATGAAGTTAACTGGCATCAGGTGTGTAACATGATTGGCTATAAAAGGGATGTCTTAGAGAGGCTGAGTCTCTCAGAGGTTAAGTTGGCCAGAGGCTCTCCAACCTGTGAAGGCTTGCGTAAAAAAATTGAGGAATACTTTAAAAACAATGTTCCTCAACGTCAAACTGCAAAGGTTTTGAAGGTCTCATCATTGACAGTGCATAACATCATCAAAAGATTCCGAGAAACTGGAAAAATCTTGGTGCGTAAGGGACAAGGCTGAAGACCTACAATATCGCCACCAAAAATGAATGCAAATATCGTCAGAAGTAAATGTTGTTACACTGTGTAAAATCGCCAAAACAATACCAAAAAGAATGTGCGCCGTGATCAAAGCTAAAGGTGGTCTAAACTATTATACCGATTGACTATTTTTGACCGGGCAGTGTATTTCCCTGGCAGCAAACAATCTGGAGAAATGGAATCTAATCCCTCGGCTTCTGGTTCAATAGCCACTATATAATCTTTATCAGACAGCAGATATACTTTTCATCCTCAATTCATTTTCATATTTCAAAAATTCAGTTAGCACAGAAGGAATAAATAAGCATTGTTAAAAAGTTGACCCGAATTCCATTATAGATTTATCTTTGCGAGGGAGAAATGTCATTACAATGAATTACAGGTCACATGGTATACCAGTTACCCAAAGAGAGGGGTACTAATATTTTTTTTTCTCACCCGTGACCAACTTCAGGTACCCACCATACATCAATTTACCTTCTGATGAAGCTGTAACTGCACCAAATGGACACTGATGAAGTTACAATGGCTCCTGGCCACCAACCCTTTCTGATACTAACCCCAATTCCAATGAAGTTGCGACGTTATGTAAAACATGAATCAAAAACAGAATACAATGATTTCCAAATCCTTTTCGACCTATATTCAATTAAGTACACTACAAAGACAAGATATTTAATTTCAAACTGATAAACTTCATTGTTTTTTTGGAAATATTCACCCATTTTGAATTTGATGCCTGCAACAAGTTCCAAAAAAGCTGGGACAGGGGCAACAAAAGACTGGGAAAGTTGAAGAATGCTCAAAAAACACCTCTTAGGAACATTCCACAGGTGAATAGGTTAATTGGAAATAGGTGAGTGTCATGATAAGGTATAAAAGGAGCATCCCCGAAAGGCTCAGTCATTCACAAGCAAGGATCGGGCGAGGCTCACCACTTTGTGAACAACTACGTGAGCAAATAGTCCAGCAGTTTAAAAACTACGTCTGTCAACGTGCAATTGCAAGGAATTTAGGGATTTCATCATCTACAGTCCATAATATCATCAAAAGATTCAGAAAATCCGGAGATATCTCTACATGTAAGCGGCAAGGCCGAAAACCAACACTGACGGCCCGTGACCGTCGGTCCCTCAGGTCGCACTGTATTAAAAACCGGCATCATTCTGTAAAGGATATTACCGTATGGGCTCAGGAGCACTTCGGAAAACCATTGTCAGTTAACACAGTTTGTTGCTACATCTACAAGAGCAAGTTAAAACACTACCATGCAAAGTGAAAACCATGTATCAACAACACCCAAAAATGCCGCCGGCTTCTCTGGGCCCCGAGCTCATCTGAGATAGACTGACGCAAAATGGAAGAGTGTGCTGTGGCCTGATGAGTCCACATTTCAAATCGTTTTTGGAAATCATGGACGTGGTGTGCTTCGGGCTAAAGAGGAAAAGGACCATCCAGATTGTTATCAGCGCAAAGTTCATAAGCCAGCATCTATGATGGTATGGGGATGTGTTAGTGCCCATGGCATAGGTAACTTGCATATCTGTGAAGGCACCATTAATGCTGAAAGGTACAGGATTTGGAGCAACATATGCTGCCATCCAAGCGACGTCTTTTTCAGGGACGTCTCTGCTTATTTCAGCAAGACAATGCCCAGCCACATTCTGCACGTTTTACAATGGTGTTGCTTCGTAGTAAAAGAGTGCGGGTAATAGACTGGCCTGCCTGCAGTCCAGACCTGTCTCCCACTGAAAATCTGCGACGCATTATGAAGCGTAAAATACGACAGCGAAGACCCCAGACTGTTGAGCAACTGAAGTCGTACATCGAGCAAGAATGGGAAAGAATTCCACCTTCAAAGCTTCGACAATTAATGTCCTCAGTTCGCAAACACTAATTGAGTGTTGTTAAAAGGAAAGGTGATGTAACAGAGTGGTAAACATGCCCCTGTCCCAGCTCTTTTGGAACATGTTGCAGGCATCAAATTCAAAATGAGTGAATATTTCCAAAAAAACAATAAAATATATCAGTTTGAACATTAAATCTCTTGTCTTTGTAGCGTACTCAATAGAATATAGGTCAAAAAGGATTTGCAAATCATTGCATTTGGTTTTTATTCAAGTTTTACACAATGTTCCAACTTCATTGGAATTGGGGTTTGAACATTCTGAAATATGTGATTTTGGAGCAGAGCAACTGTTGATGCTCAGGGTGTCTGAGAAAAATAGAAAAAAGAAAAAAGCATCCATTCAATATTCACGTTCATGTGGCTGTATCTGGAGAAAGGTGCATTCTACACCCGTTCTGATGACATATTCAGAAAGCATGGACCAGAATCACACAGAGTACCAAATTTCAGGTCAGTACATTTGCTTATAAGGAAGTTATGGACTTCCAAAACTGCTCCCAAGCAGAAAAAGCCTATTCGGGTACCAAAAAGGGCAGCCTCGCCCGTTTTTAAAAGTGTGATAAATCAAAAACTACTGGTTTCGTGGGCCTATAGCTCAGTATTTCTTCATAAAACTCTTCAAGAAATTTTTAGTAATTTTTTTCAGCAAAATCCAAGGGAGTCTCTGGCACCCCACAAGGTGATTTGGTATGGAATGACCTGCTTGCACTAAGTTATGGTGTTGACTTTCAGGTGACGCATTCCAAAACACAACAATTCATGAAACTTGCACAGCTTGAAGTGTTTGAGTTTGCGTACTTACAGGGACCATGTTTTTGACCTTAGTTAATGCCTATGTTTACACGCACATAATACAACCCCAATTCCGAAATAGTTGGGACAAAGTGTAAATTGTGAATAAAATCAAAATGCAATGACTTTAAAATCACACCAGCCAGTATTTTATTCACAATAGAACAGAGATAACGTCGCAAATGTTGAAACTGAGAAATTTTACAATTTTATCCACAAAATGAGCTCATTTCAAATTTGATGGCTGCTACAGGTCTCAAAAAAGTTGGGACAGGGGCCTGTTCACCATGGTGTAGCATCCCCTCTTCTTTTTAACACAGAGTGGAGGCGTCTGGGCATTGAGGAGACAAGTTTCTTGAGTTTAGCCATTGGAATTTGATCCCACTCTTGTTTAACACAGGCTATCAGCTGCTGGAGAGTTTTGGGTCTCCTTTGACGGACTTTTCGTTTAATTATGCGCCAAATGTTTTTAATCGGTGAAAGATCAGGACTCCAGGCCGGCCAGTTTAGCACATGGACTCTTCTACTACGAAGCCATGCTGTTCTAATAGCTGCAGTATGTGGTTTTGCAGTGTCCCGCTGAAATACACAAGGCCTTCCCTGGAATAGATGTCATCTGGAGAGGAGTATATGTTGCTCTAAAGCCTTTATATACCTTTCAGCATTCATGGTGCTTTTTAAAACATGCAAGTGTCCCACACCATATGCACTAATGCATCCCCATACCACCAGAGATGCTGGCTTTTGAACTGAACGCTGATAACAGGAGGGGTGGTCTTTTTCCTCTTCAGCCCGGAGGACACGACGCCCATGATTTCCAACAAGAATGTCAAATTTGGACTCGTCTGACCACAGGACACTTTGCCACTTTGCTACAGTCCATTTTAAATGAGCCTTGGCCCACAGAACATGGCTGCGCTTCTGGATCATGCTCAACAATGGCTTTCTTTTTGCCTGATAGAGTTTTAGGTGGCATCTGTGGATGGCACAGCGGACTGTGTTTACAGACAGTGGTTTCTTGAAGTATTCCTGGGCCCAATTAGTAATGTCAATGACAGAATCATGCCGGTGAGTGATACAGTGGCGTCTGAGGGCCTGAAGATAACGGGCATCCAGTGAAGGTCTTCGGCCTTGTCCTTTACGCACAGAGATTTTTCCAGTTTCTCGGAATCTTTTGATGATGTTGTGCACTGTCGATGATGAGACTTTCAAAGCTTTTGCAATTTGGCATTGAGGAACATTGTTTTTAAAGTAATCCACAATTTTTTTTCCACAAGCCTTCACAGGATGGAGAGCCTTTGGCCATCTTTACTTCTGAGAGACTCAGCCTCTCTAAGACATCCCTTTTATAACCAATCATGTTACACACCTGATGCCAGTTAACTTAATTACTTGCTAAATATTCTTTCAGCTGATTCTCTTATATATCAATTGCTTTTTCAGCTCTTTTTTGCCTGTGTCCCAACTTTTTTGAGACCTGTTGCAGCCAGAAAATGAGAAATAAGCTCATTTTGTAGAGAGAAATGTAAAATGTCTCAGTTTAACATTTGAAATGTTATCTATGTTCTATTGTAAATAACATATTGGCTAATGTGATCTGAAAGTCATTGCATTTTGATTTTATTCACAATTTACACTTCATCCAAACTATTTCGGAAAAGGGGTTGTATTACCATTTGGTTAATGAAAACGAATATTCCATATGCCCATTTATATGCAACCCTGCATATTCCGATTAAAACAGGATTTTCTCAAAAAGTTTTCCACCGGGGGCGGACTTCTTAGACAGTGTGAATACAGCCATACTCATTCATTTACTCTTTCTTGAAAAAGACAGCACTGCAATATCTTCAGATATCCAAAAGCCTGTTAATATCCAAACCTCTCATGCGTTTCCAATTTCCACCATGAATGTGCAGTGAACAACAAATCGGTTGCCCGGGCGCCCGGGACAATCAGTTTTTCATGCGGACAAGTGAAAACGAAAAATCAGTTGCCCTTCGGACAACTGCCTTTACGCGCCTGAAACATTTCTGCTTGCACTCGAAACATGCTGCTCGTGCTCAGATTTTTTCTGCGGTACATTCCTATCAAAAATCTCCAACCGATAGAATGCCAGGTTCCATGTTGACCAATGAAATTATCGCTGCCTCGCTGCAGGCCCATTCATTTAACTTCATATAGTGTACATGTACCATGGGGGCAATGACGTTTACACAGACCCACTCCGAAGATACCGTAGAATCTGTGGCTATGCTGCGAATGCGCTACCGCTTATTAACCTATTTTACTCTGTAGATTATGTAGCCATCTAGCTAGCTTGCTAACGTTAACTATGGAGAATCTTTGTAAATAATTGTCATAATAAAGCGGTGTCATTTGTTTTTGCCCTAAATTCACTAGCTAGTTTGCAGTACCAGTGATTGCTTTTGAGCTATCTTGCTAGCTAGCCAACGTCTCAAAAATGTGAAAATGCAGTTTGGATGCACGGAAGCTAGCTAAGATAGTAAAGTCATGGCCAAATCAAATCATATTGCTTAAACAGGATTTTCCACAGTTAACGTTAGTGTGACAGAGTGGTTTTTAAATCCATCGACTCTCAGCAGAAGGTGTAGATCTTTCACCATTATTGCCTTGCAGTTCCCTGTAATGTTTGCCATTTTTCCCAAGCTATGCCTGTAATGCAGCTTGTAGCAATTTGTATAGAAGTTACTTCCATGTGAGACAAAGTTGTCCAAGTTTTGGAAGCATTTGATTGGACTTGAAGATGCCAACTCAGTTATATGTTAATTGGAACGATTGCGTTTACTCTCTCTTGATAGTCCATCTGCCATGGGATGCAATGAGAGCAGGAGATATCCGTGAGGTTGAGAGACCGTTTTGTCTAATGCCTTCATGCTGATATGGTATATGCAGCAGTGAATGTGCACCTCAGGGCCGTGTTTGTAATTAAAGCCGTGACATATCTTGTCTTTGCCACAGAGGTGCAAATAACAGTTTACTGTATGCATCTGAGTTGGCTGGCATCCTTCTGAGTCCGTTACATTAGCTAACTAGATGGCTAAATAATCAAAAGAGTACTGTAGTTTAATCAGCGATCGGTCACACAGCATATAGCCAAAGATACTGCAGTGTCTTCAGGAGTGGGTCGGGGAGTCACCCCACTGCCCCCACGATATGCTCCCTCAAGAGCAATCACTGGTACAGCGAACAAGCGGGTTAAATTAGGGCAAAAACAAATGACGCCGCTTAATTAGGACGATTATTTACAAAGATTCTCCATAGTTAACGTTAGCTAGCTAGCTAGATGGCTTCATAATCAACAGAGTAACATAGTTTAATAAGCGATCGCTCATTCGCGGCATTAGCCGCACATTTCGCAGAATCTTCGGAGTAGGTCTGTGTAAACATCACCGCCCCCACAGTACACTGTATGAAGTTAAACGAATGGATCCTTCAAAGTAAAAATCAAATCACCCTGAGAGGGCAATTTTATTGGAACTCCCATTTGGAAGATATAAACTGGGAAAAAAAAGCATGGCTTTTACCTAATAAGTTTTGTATTCCTAACAAAGTCAAAGAAACCCATTGCAAAATTTTGCATAAAATTTATCCTGTAACTCTATAATTTCCAAATACTTGGACAGTATTAACTCTTGTTCATTTTGTGGACATGCTGATGAAACATCTGTCCATCTATTTTTTCAATGTACAATGACAAAAAAATTTTGGGCTGACCTAAATTGTCATGTCTTCAATATTGCTGATGTTTCTCATTGTTTTTTCACGCTTAAAGATATAATTTGTTATTATGATAATAGGAGTAACAAATCTTTAAACCATGTTGTCAACTTTTTTAGTGGGTAAATTTTATTTTCATAAGCAGAAGTTTTTAGGTTGTCAACCTTCTTTCCACCTCTTTTTGATTGAATTTAATTCATTGCTGGACTCTCTTGCCCTTACAAACAATAGAAAAGCAACAGGTTCTTGGAAAATTACAGAAACATATTTGATGTAACCCCTTGAAGTGTAAATTTTCTGTCTGTCCTTAATTACGTTTTGATTCTGAATTATTGTTGTATTGTGTGTGGGTGTTTTATCTTCATTTATTTATTCTATTATTGAATCTCTCAAGTCCCTTAGTATAGGGGCTTGTCTGTCATTGCATCGTCGTTGTCACATCCTTTCTTTCTTTTGCATATTTTGATGTTATTAGCTCTCACATTTTGTTGTGTATTTGTTTGTACCTGACTTGATCTGTATACTCATAACTTTGCTAAATAAAGTTTTGTTAATTGAAAAAAAAAAAGTTAAACAAATGGGCCTGCAGCGAGGCAGCAATAATTTCATTGGTCAACACAGAACCTGGCAGTCTGTTGGTTGGCGATTTGATATACGGACAACCACCATTCCAGACGGGCAACTGATTTTCATTGAAGAGCTTGTCCGTGGATAACCAGTCAAAAAACTGACTTGTCGATTTGTTGTGGGCTTTGCTGATCGTAAACAGGAGGCCGGGTGTCATAGACTGTGGTATAAACCACAAATGAGAAGCAAATTCTGAATGCGCCAAAGCCATGATGTCCAAGAAATGCTCATAAGACACAAATAATATCGGCATATCCCCATGTCTGAATGAGAAATTGCAATGATCAGAATAAGGCCTAATAGGAGTATCCATCCAGAAAATGCCATTTACATGAACCATATCAAATTTGACATGTTGTCATATATAGAATAATTGTGGAATGTTTCTTTGCATGTAACTGTAGTCGGTGACAGTAATGCACACTAATTTTCCACTATTATTATAACACTGGAACAAAGAATTCACATTTGTATTCAATACAATTTTCTATTCAACTGTTATATGTTCTATTCATTTTTCATTTCATTCTTGCTTGCATGCAATAATTTTTACTCACATACTTGAGTGAAATTTTAGCACTGTGGGATCCTTACTTGTGTTCTTACTTTGTTCTCATTACATCCAAATTTGTATTGTACAACTGCAATAAATAATGGCAACAATGATTCATTTTGTTTCTGCGGTTGTTTGGCCACATGCATACACACTGCTGTCCATTTTCATTGCATACACACCTCAGCTTCCATGTCATAAGTATTGTGTCTTCTTAGGACTTTTGTCACTGTTGTGTTCTCTTCCTAAGACGAGAAGAAAGAGCAAACTTTTTTAGGGTAGAGGTTCCTTTAACCTAAACTCAAAGGTTTATAGAGTTAAAAAGTTAATGGAGGGCATGTCAGTGGTAAGACATATTACTTTAAGTAAGTTTAGTAAGCGTCCAATGCAGTACATGAACAGGATTCTTGTTCATAGGGAACTAAAGTAGCCAAATATTAATCAGCAAAACTGCACATGGGGTATCATAACCAAGAAACCCGATTTCCAAGAAACTTACCAACCGTTAGACAGTGTGCATTATGGGAAAAGTAGAAACATTGCAGCTAAAAATCAAATAGAACGAGTCCACGACTAACGCTATGGCTAGCTAATAGCAAACATTACCAAACGTGGCCAAATTCTCCGTAGGCATACTCGCTTCTCTGTAGAAGATAAAATCTTGGAAATCTTCTTGGTTAGATAACATAATTCCAAGTACAGAGTCATTATCAAAATAACAGCAGTTTTTTTTTTTCACCTTCACTTCGTGTTGTCGCAGAGCCTGCAGAATATACTCCAGTCTTCTTGACACGCTATTAGTAACGTCATTCACCGAATCCTTGCTACTGGTGACACTGATGCACAGGCTGGCTCGATCCGGTGGACCGGACAGCTCGCAGTTCCCCGTGACATGAACCACTCTTGCGGAAGTTTTTGTCTCATGGGTGGACGGCTGGGAAGTCGTGACCAAACCTGCATTATTTTCGCCTCGAAATGTATCATTGCCGGGCGGTATAAGGGCAGCAAACACCCGAGCCGAACTTCCAGCCATTACTGCGAATTCAGATCACTATGGCAACATTAACACCGTAAACTAAAATGGCAGTAGTACCTCGGGAGACTGGAGTATTTACGGAAGAAGTTCCGGTATGTACGTCAGGGAAGCGTCTCAATTCTCTTCAGTTACATTCTCGTTTTCCACACTTGTATTGTTTCCTTGCGTCTTAGTCCCTCCCACAAAGGGTACGTGGAGAGACGCCAAGAAATAGGACAGAGGACAGACGAAACGAGAACATACTGCATGGTCTTACAGAACTGAGACGTCTTTTCCTCTGAGGCATCACATGAAGCGACGTTCGTTTCTGATGACGGTGCTTAGCTGGATCTACTGTTATGTGATTCATAGGGATTTCGCACGCATGTAATTAAACCCCATATTAATTGCAAAATTGAATCGTCATAGTGTAAAAAACAATTTAACAGCCGCATTTTCTTACACCGGAAATGCCATAGTGTTGCTCACATTTTAACCGGAGCTGTTTTTTTTTGTTGTTTTTTTTTGTTGTTTGTGTTTATATTTTTATTGTTGATCAATGTGTTTTCATTAAATATTGAAGTCCTCCAGATATTGACTCCTTCTCAAATTTTGTTGTGTTGCATGCAATCCTATTGTTAAACCCAGAAGTAACATTGCGGGCATATGATGTAAACAGTGAAGGACTCGCCAGTAACATCTGTGGGTGCATTTCAATTTTATTATTTGTATTTCCTCGCTCCTCTATCCTTGATTGAACCAGAGAATGTTCCAGATCCGCCATCTTGCTGGCTGTCTCAAAGTGATTGTCATTTATTTCCATCCTCCAAACTGACATTTAGCATTAGGGTCATGTCACATCACAACTTAGCATGACTTAAAATATTGGCCTAAATGAAAAGATGGGCCAGGATATCTATTGCTGCATGCAAGATATTCTCCGTGCAAGCACTCACTAAACTGATCAGACAGCTATGGGAAGTGGATTAAACACATTTTTTACTAAATTTATTTCATTGGCAACACGTGTGGTCAAAATTCACAAAGTTTATATGAATCGATGCATTTTATTATCTAGAAAAACTTTGTAAGTTTTGTGTCCGAGTAGACATCTTGACCAAAAATGTTCAGATAATATATTATTGATGTACTTGAGATTTTAGATTACCTATGAAAGGAAAGCCTCTGTATTAGTGTTGTATGAAGTGTTGACCGCCAACATTGTTTGAATCAGAGACAATCAATTCTGAATTTTATATTCTTTCATAGCACATGTCAAATTTTGTCTTTGTATAAAACTTTTTCAGGATACTCTAATTTTTATTTTATTTTATTATAAGATTTATTTAAGCAGGGGGCCTGACTGAGACCAGGTCTCCTTTTCAGCAGGGCCCTGCATTGGCAACAATCAGGGGTGTCTCTAGGACTGAAGATTGGTGGGGCCCAGAGCTTACCTTTAAAACAATTATTAACCTTGACTTGCACTCAATCATTCACATAATTGACAAACAATCCTCCCAGGATTTTCCCGGCTTTTTTTATTGTTTTATTGATTTTTTGCCCGATTTTGCGGTAGCTTTTTCAAAAAGTGGCAATGAAAGTTGCGATGTCTTGGCGATTTATTTTTTTGTCCGCAAAAAATTTGGATTGGTTGAATTTGCGTTAATAGTTGCAATCGCGACATGCAACTTCCTTGAGGGACTGAGCAATTGATTCACTCCGAGAACATGCCGGTACAGTACATTTTGGTACGGCGGAAATCATTAATCTGGACACGTAATTTTGTGCATTTAAATCAGCGTTATTCAGAATTGCACACAGACGTTTAAAATAGTCTTTTATTTTATTTAAACAAAACGATCATGAAGCGCAAGTTAAATCACTTGATGTGTGGAAAAGGCAGCGCAGACGTTTCGGAGCAGTTTGTCTTTCAAAAAGCATTGGCCTATTTTTGAGTAGCCCAAATAATTTTTCTGATCTGAATTTAGCCCATTATTTAGTCGTCAGTAGATCGCATGGAAAGAGAAACTAACTTTGATTGCAAGAGGATTATTGTCATAATTGGAAAACGTGTTAATAATGGAGAATAACTGAGTGCAAGCCAGGAATAATCATTGACGTAAAGGCATGGTCTGGGCCCCACGAATTATCAGTTTTAGAGAGGCCACTGCAAACAATTAAAATAACACAGTTTACAAGGACATTTGTAGTACCAAAAAAAGATAATAATAATAATTAAAAAAAAATAATAATAATACAATGTCATCATTAGAGGGAAAACATTACTTAAAACAACAACAATTCTCTTGATAAAATTATTTGATCAAAGTTTTAAAATGCCCAAAAGGAACCAGTTCATTCAGTTTCAGTTCAGTTTGCAACTGATTCCAGGTGTCTGGGACATTATAATAAAAAGCTATCTTACTTAGCTCCGTTCTAACACGAGGAACACTCAGACGCAATGAGTCCTGTGACCGTGTCCCATGGCAACCCACTCGCCGCGTAAGAAGACTAGCTAGATAAAGAGGGATTTTGAATAAAACACATTTATAAACAAATAAAAACCAGTGGCAGTCTCCTCTAGCTTTCAATGACCCCCACCCTACTGACTTGTATAAAACACAATGGTGGATGCGGAAGTCGAGACCAGTGATAAATCTAATAGCAGAATGATAAATTGAATCTAAAGGTTTTAAAACAGAAGTAGATGCATTTCTATAAATCACATCACCATAATCAAGCACGGGGAGTATTATTGAGTACACAATCTTCTTTTTACTTTCGAAATTGATACAAGCCCTATTTCTGTATAAGAAACCTATTTCACTCCTTATCTTTTTGGTTAAATTTTCAATATGCATATAAAAAGTCAGCTTGTCATCCAGCCAAACGCCCAAGTATTTATAATGGGGGACATGCTCAATTTGGCTACCCTGCAGGGTACAAATATGAAAATCAAGGGGGTCTTTATTTCTCTCTTTGGTGAATAGTCTACCATGAACTTGGTTTTGTCCTCATTCAAGATGAGCTTCAACTCAATTAGAGTTAAATATAGTTAAAATAGTTAAAATCATGCTGAAGATTAGGTATGGCTTGCTGAAATGAAGAAGCAGTCGAGTAAATGATGGTATCGTCAGCATATAAATGCAGTTAGCAATGATCCAAAGATAAGCCAATATTATTAATATAGATAGAGGATAACAAAGGGCCCAGAATTGAACCTTGTAGAACTCCCCTGCTGATTTGAGCACTTTGAGACTGAATGTCTTCAACTGAAATATATTGAGTCCTATCCTCAAGATAGTTTTTAGACCAATTACAAGCGGATTTGTCAAAGCCAATGTCTGATAATCTTTTCAAAAGAAGGACATGATCAACAGTATCAAATGCCGTAGACAGGTCAATGAAGAGGGCTGCACAATGTTGTCTGTTATCTAGTGCTCTTACGATGTCATTTATAACTAAAAAAGACTAGGTGCAACCTAGTATATGGCTGGGCCGCCAAGTGCTGTATGAGAATTTGGGCCCAAAGAAAAGGGTGGTAAGTGAGGCAAAGCTCACACAATTATATGAAGTGCAAGTATAGTAATGAACTGGAGCTGATAAATTATTTACAAAGTGGGTGGGGAGAGTGCAAGAGTGTGGGAGTGGGAGAGTGACAGTGTAGGAGTGTGCAAGAGTGAGAGTGTGAGTGTGTGAGGGAGTGGGAGGTGGGGGGGGAGGGGGTCTTGAGTAAGGAAAACATATGAAAAGCATGCTATACATTTGAATAGTTTACTGGCGGTTTAAAAACCACAATAATTGACTATAATTAATAGTAGAATTACATAGTATCAATACCATGTCGAATTTTTGCTTCAGAAAACTGATTTTTCTTAACTACTAATTGGGATACCAGTAGCTCACTGTAGCTGAAGTGGTTGCTGCAGAGGACAACGATAATTTCTGTTGCAAGAGATAATTTTGCTGGATAGACACAATGGTCAAGTATATTGAGCAGTTTGCACATTAGGCTTGGCTGAGGAGTTTTATTCAGGTATCTCCTGAAAAACAGGGATTGGAGTAAACTCGTCCATATTCTAAACCGCAAGCTTGGTTTGCTTGTGAATATTCAATAACTGATCCTGGTGTGCCATCTAGTGATAGAATATTGTAAATGCGTGCATAAATTTGCAGCTCCATGTCCGCTGGCGGACACATCTGCACAAAGATACCCTGCCAAGCACCGTTGTTCTTCTCAAACATGCCAAATCCAGATAATCCTTAAATGATGAATTACATTCATATTTTAATTTGTAACGAAGTGGTCAGTGTGAAAGTAACAGTGTGAATGTAGACTTTTTGTCTTTTAAATGCAGCACAGTAAAAGTAAAAGTCCTGGTATAAAAAAAACTCAAGTAAAGTGCACATCCTCAGAAAAAAAAACTACTTAAGTGATGTAACGAAGTACATGTACACCTCTGTGTGATAATGTATCCCAAGTCCCTTCATTGTACCCGATTTCTCTTGTATAGGAAGATTAAGGAAATAATCCTGGTACCGGCTACGAAATTCAAAAGGAAGATAGGGGAATGGAACACATCGTACCAATCTATCGTGAAAGAATCTTAACAATGGTCGGAACGTGTTTTTAATTTCACTATTCAATCTCGCAACCGATACTGTCCTCCAAGCTTGTCAAACTGTTGCGAGATTGAAAAGGGAAATTGAAAAACACATTCCGACCATTGTTATGATTTTCTCACGCTAGATAGGTACAATGTGTTACATTCCTCTATCTCTGGAAATCGCAACCAGTACCAGAGAAAACAAGCATGGAGGACTGAAACAAACCGAACCAATCTAACCAAAGAAGATTAGCCTAATAATGGTCGGATTGTGCTCGGAATGCAACAAAAATGAATGGAACTTTTTAAACGACCTGGATGCTAGCTAGGGCAAGGGCAGCATATGCATCCGCTATATTAATATTTAATCCACCTTTTGCTGTCCATTAGAAGAAAATACGCATTGATTTTTGTAAAATGGCGACCAATACCACCAAGAAACATTCACTGGCGTCAAAAATTGCATATTGTGAACATTCTATATGTACATAAAAGTGTTTTAATTTAACAGTGCATTTGTCTGATTATTGCAGCCTGTTGCTAGACTGGATTCAAGTAGGCTACTGGTCGTGTTACATTGGCGTAGTACAACAACGTAGTGAGGAAGTAGCTACCTCAATGACGGGGTGTCGAATCCAGCTTGGCGCCATCTTTTACACTTAATATTTTCTTAAATGTATTGTTTTCTTTGGTGTCGGTTATAGTCGCTGTTATATAGGCTACAATCAGAGTGGCCACCGTAACCGCTTCCGTTCAAGTGAACCAACTCATGAACACGCAAGGGTATAAGGTAATTTGGAAACCAGTCGGGGCATCATACTGGTATTCTTGGAAATACTGAAACATAATAGTGCCGGCGCCACTTTATTGTACGTAAATAGTCCAGCTATGGTCACAGTAACAGTATATATCAATGTTTTCTAACATCGTGTAAGTTAGTTCCCATGTTGGACTGAAGGATGTTTAACGTAGGACGGGATAATCACAAGCATAAATGTGTGTGGCGCGTTCAATTCCACGACCAGCCAGTCAGCCAATCGTTGAAGTTCTTCCCTGCCGGCCGACCAATCGCGGGACAGCCAGCCAGCCGATCGCCAGCCAACCAATCGTTGAAGTTCTTCCCCAGCGGCCGACCAATCGCTGAACTTCTTCCCCACCGGCCAGCCAGTCGTTGAACTTGATCACTCAGGCACTCACTCACTCGCGCACTCACTCACTCAGCGACATTCGCGTTTGCCAACAAGTAGCAGTAACAGTGCTATGCCCAGACCTGAAATCAGATTGGTGAGTATTCAAAATGCAATTTTCAGTTAAAAAAGATTGTAATTTAGAATTAACTATGGGACTCTAGAACCTTAGCCAGGCAAGACAACCTGGATATTGGACAGTAATTATTTAAATTACTTGCATCTCCCCCTTTAAATAATAGGAGAACATTAGCAGTCTTCCATACTTTTGGTATGTTGCTTGTCATAACAGACATAATAAATATATGAGCCAGAGGTTTGGCAATGAGTGGGGCAGAGAGTTTCAAGAGATATGGATCGAACAAGTCATCCCTTGTAGACTTTTTTACATTAATTTCATTAAGAGCTTCAAGAACTTCCTCAGTTGAAACGCAACGTAAAGAAAATACAGTATTACTATTCAGCAAATAAGAGATTGTAGCGCAGGTAGATAGATCAGAGGTGCACGGCTAATCATTGGTCTGCTCAGTGAAAATTGGGTCTGCAACTCTGTTCATCTCGAAAAGATAGCCTGCTGAAACAAAATGCTGATTAAAAGCATTACTTATTTCAACTTTATCAGTAATCAAATTTAAATTAAAAACAACTTGGGATGGCATAGAAGGAGATGAACTTGAACTTTCCAGCATTTTTACAGTTTGCCAGAATTGTGTTGGATTTCTACCAGCATCTGCAAGAGGTTTTAAGTAAAAATCAGATTTTGCCTTTCTAACTGACACTGCATTTGTTTCTAAGCTGTCTAAAATAAAGCCAATCTTGGGCTTAGCGGGTTGATCTAGCTTTAGCCCATGCTTTGTTTCTGTCCCTGAACAGTTGTGAGAGCTCCAACAAATACCATGGAATCACTCTGTCCTAAGCCCCTTCGTAACTACAATCTGCGCATGCGCGATTTCCCTGTGTTGACCTTTCACAAAGGTCATTTGTACATAAACGCGAATCGAACAGCTTTTTCAGCTATCGATTGTAACTGTGAGCCCACGTTGAATAACAATATCAAGGTTGAAAATTACGCTGCACATGAGCTTAGCTCCTTCCTAGATTATCATTAGCAAGAATTTGTTCGGAATTTCATACTGGTAAAGTATAATGTACAAATTTCAAGAATTAAGTGGATTAGATGTATAACTTTTGATGCTTGCATCTTAACCGGTGGAGTGGCTTTAACTGTCCTTAATTAATGTGGGTAATTCAATTAATGAGGGCCATCTAATATTTTTTATTATACCTTTTGCTGTTTATTACTAGAAGCGTGAAGGTATAGTAATTTAAGCGAGGAGACAATTAAGTTGGAAGCATTTTCATTAAGTCAGTTTGCATTACGACGTATTCCTTAACACCAACAAGCATTGATTTGTAGGCAAACATTAAGATCAAGTTGTATTTGTCCGCTACTGGTAAAGCGAACTGAGTTATTTCAGCTGGTTAATTTGAAACCGCATTAACAGGTGCATTTCCATTACATCGCGGGCAGTCCTAGTGCAGCTTGCAGGTTTAACACAAACTTTGCCCACTGGTGTCTCCCAAAAAAAGCGAGAACCATAGCTGATGCTCTTGCTACCGAAGCCAGCCTGGCTAGCTTAATTCATAAGAAAAAAAATATACAACCCCAATTCCAAAATAGTTGGGACAAAGCGTAAATTGTGAATAAAATCAAAACGCAATGGCCCTCATTTATCAAACTTGCGTAGGATCTGGTGTAGATTCTTTTGTAAACATCAGCGTTCGCCAGGTGTCACGTCTGATTTACTAAAAGTGTGTACGTCGCTGATTTCGGTGCAGAACTGGCGTGGCGATGATAAATCTAGCGGCAGAAACCATCGTAATTTACATGACAGGCCCCTATAAATTCATGCTCCGGGAGGCATAGTCCTGGCCACTTTACGACATGGACTCTCGAAAGACGGCAAAGAGGAGAGAACTTCACTGAGAAGGAAATATCGTCGGCCTGCTGATGAAACCTTGTATCTACAATTTGATAAGAAACAAAAACTCGTATGTCCACGATAATAACATAAACATTTCAAAATACAAAATTTCATTGATTGGATACATTCTTGGAGGAAAAATAGTCAACCTACCCGAACACAGCTCAACTGCATTCTTACATGCAAAATTAAACTTATTTTTTTTCTCTCCTGTAAAGTTTATCATTTTGAAGATACGAGATTTTATCAGCAAGCCGACGATAGATGGAGAAAAACAAAATAATTTTATTTGGAAGTCTTAAGTGTGACATAAAGGGAGCCCAGAAGGCTGCAGTTGGGAAAACTATTGCTGCTGCGGTAAACACCGTTGGGGAGGAAAAGCAGAGTGTAGTGCAGCAGAGGTGTGATTCAATTCATTAATAAATAGAAGTGACTATTCGCACTGATTTAAGTGCGTCCAAGCACAAAAATTGACCAAAATTCTTGTTAGACGCACTTATTATTGTGGCCAAGATGCACATTTCTCCATTGCCCACACTTATTTTAAGTGTGTCCAAAGCTAAAAAAATTTTCTTGGCCAAACTTATTTTCAGCGGTACTTTCGAAGCGGCACTGGAATGGTCATCAACTGGCGCACTTACAAGTGTGGTCAAGAAAAAAAATTCAGCATTGGCCACACGTATAAGTGCGAATAGCATCGGCCTTAATAAATTCAATTTATAGATCCATGATGTTTCATGTTATATAGCCTACATAATTGACAATCCAAATGCTTTACATGTAGGTTAAAAAAGTGGTCCGATTTTAAGATCGCCTCCAAAAAACAGGTTGCTGCTCTCAGGCGCAGCAGCGCACAGACCGGTGGAGGCCAACCAGACAGCTGTCACCGTTCCAGGAGCGCATGGCAGCACTGATAGGCTCCCCCTCCATCGTGGGAATGCGAAGCGGTGGGGACATGGATGAGTCCCCACCGCCTCGATTGGAGCTGCATGAGGGTAATTGTTAAAATACAGTCTGCAGAGATCACTCTTCATTATACTTTTATCAGTGTTACTAAATGACATTTTATTGGGTGCCACACAAAACCACCAGCCACTCGTTACTTTCCCGGAGGAGATCTCTGTGCCGAAAGTTCCTCTCACTTCGGACAGAAGCTTATTCCTCTAACAATAGAAGATCTGCCATTGTGAAAATTTGATCACGGTCGAAGTGTCTGTAGGCATCTATATACTGAGCAACAAAAGAAACGCAAGTTTGCTTGTTAGTTAATGTACTCTTATGGTTACTCAGTCGAAGTGACCGCAAAATAAAGAAAAGTTTGATGAAATGAGTGTAAATGTGCACGCACTAGTAATAAATTTGATTTTCTAAAATAATAACGTGCAAACTTATTTTCCAGTCTGCCTTTAATTAGGCTAACTTGCGTTTCTTTTGTTGTTCGGTATATATCTGACTGGATGAGCATCTGACATACCACACTGCATATCTGCCAAGCTGCGCATTGCGCTTGATCAAATTGATTGTAATTGTCAGCCGTTTGGCCTGACAAGCAGGTTGTCTCAAAATATAAATTTAATTAATTTCTCAACACAGGTGTCTAATGTATTTATTTATTCATTCATTCATTCATTCATTCATTTATTTAGCCAATTTATCTATTTAGACTATTTATTCATTTTACTTGTAAGAGCAACAACAGCATGACGTCCGCATCGCTGCATATGGTTTGGTACTCATTTAGACAGCTGCACTCGTTCCTGCATGTTGTTCACTGGTTTCAAATTTGCGTACACCTGGTCAGACCTGGCGTGAGATTTTTGCGGACCGTTCGCTCACGTTCAGATTGATAAATGCCGATCCTTGCGGCAGTTTTAGCGTACACCCATTTTTTTGGTGTACGCATGTTTGATAAATGAGGGCCAATGACTTTCAAATCACACCAGCCAGTATTTCATTCACAATAGAACAGAGATGACATAGCAAATGTTGAAACTGATAACTTTTACAATTTTGTCCACAAAATGAGCTCATTTCAAATTTGATGGCTGCTACAGGTCTCAAAAAGTTGGGACAGGGGCCTGTTTACCATGGAGTAGCATCCCCTCTTCTTTTTTTCTTTTTAATACAGAGTGGAGGTTTGTGGGCATTGAGGAGACAAGTTTCTTGAGTTTAGCCTTTGGAATTTGACTCCACTCTTGTTTAATACAGGCCTCCAGCTGCTGGAGAGTTTTGGGTCTCCTTTGACGGACATTTTGTTTAATTATGTGCCAAATGTTTTTAATCGGTGAAAGATCAGTACTGCAGGCCGGCCAGTTCGGCACACAGACTCTTCTACTACAAAGCCATGCTGTTGTAATAGCTGCAGTATGTGGTTTTGCATTGTCCTGCTGAAATACACAAGGCCAACCCTGGAATAGATGTCGTCTGGAGGGGAGCATATGTTGCTCTAAAACCTTTATATACCTTTCAGCATTCATTTTGCTTTTTAAAACATGCAAGTGTCCCACACCATATGCACTAATGCATCCCCATACCATCAGAGATGCTGGCTTTTGAACTGAATGCTGATAACAGGAGGGGTGGTCTTTTTCCTCTTTGGCTCGGAGGACACGACGCCCATGATTTCCAACAAGAATGTCAAATTTGGACTCGTCTGACCACAGGACACTTTGCCACTTTGCTACAATCTATTTTAAATGAGCCTTGGCCCACAGAACACGGCAGCGCTTCTGGATCATGCTCAACAATGGCTTCCTTTTTGCATGATAGAGTTTTAGGTGGCATCTGTGGATGGCACGGCAGACTGTGTTTACAGACAGTGGTTTCTTGAAGTATTCCTGGGCCCATTTAGTAATGTCAGTGACAGAATCATGCCGGTGTGATGCAGTGGCGTCTGAGGGCCCGAAGTTCACGGGCATCCAGTGAAGGTCTTCGGCCTTGTCCCTTACGCACAGAGATTTTTCCAGTTTCTATGAATCTTTTGATGATGTTATGCATTGTCGATGATGAGACCTTCAAAGCCTTTGCAGTTTGACGTTGAAGAACATTGTTTTTAAAGCATTCCACAATTTTTTTTACGAAAACCTTCACAGGTTGGAGAGCCTGTGGCCATCTTTACTTTACTTAGCCTCTCTAAGACATCCCTTTTATAGCCAATCATGTTTACACACCTGATGCCAGTTAACTTAATTACTTGCTTAATGTTCTTTCAGCTGATTCTCTTATATATTAATTGCTTTTTCAGCCCCTTTTTGCCTGTGTCCCAACTTTTTTGAGACATATTGCAGCCAGAAAATTTGAAATAAGCTCATTTTGTGGATAAAAATGTAAAATGTATCAGTTTCAACATTTAAATTTGTTATCTATGTTCTATTGTAAATAACATATTGGCTCATGTGATCTGAAAGTCATTGCATTTTGATTTTATTCACACTTTACACTTTTTCCCAACTATTTCATAATTGGGGTTGTATATATATATATACTATTCAAAAAAAGTAGGGGATATTTTATTTTGAGATCAAAATTTTCACATATACAAAGGGATACGAAACCATGTTGTATAGTTCCTTACTGAGGAAGCATTTCCAAAGAAATTCATCACCCAAACACATCAATGACACTCTCACGATCTGCACGGGATGCTATTGATGATCAAGGGGGTTGTGCCACAAATTTGCATGACTCTGAATTGGAAGGTTAGAGCCACTGTAAAGGAAGATTTTGAAGAGAAAGCATCAGATTATCAGTGGTTGAAGTCGTTAATTAAACAGAGACCATGCGCCGTCTAACACAGGAGGAGAGGTTACGTGCCCTTGGCATGCTACAGGTTGGCACAAGACAGAATTTTGTGGCAAGGGCAATGAATGTTTCCCAGTCTGTCATCAGCAGATTATGGTCCAGACATCGTGCTACAGGGTCTGTTCAGGATAGACCACGATCCGGTCGACCAAGGGCAACAACTCAGGCTCAGGACAGATTCATCTGCACTATTGTCTTTCGTATGGTAACAGCAAATCAGATAAGGTCTCAACTTCAAAGGGATACTGGCTTGGTAGTGAGTGGCCAGACCATCAGGAATCGTCAGACAGATTTCACTTACACGCCCGACGCCCCTCGTGTCATTCCCTGTTTGAGGGATCGTCACATTAGGCCCAGACTCCAATGGTGTCGTCATCATCAACGCTGGGATAATCGCCGATGGAACAACGTAATGTTCTCAGATGAGTCGAGGTTCACTGTGGACTTCCTTGACAGGCGCAGGAGGGTTTGGCGCCGACGGAACGAACGTTCCATGACGTTAACGTCATTAGACATGATCCGTATGGGGGTGGATCTGTAATGGTGTGGGGAGGCATCACTGCTGCCGGCAGAACAGACTTGCATGTTGTTGCTGGACGTGTCACAGGGCAGTACTACCGGGACAACATCTTGGCACCCCATGTTGTGCCGTTTGCACGTCGTTATGGCCGCCGTTTCATTTTCCAAGATGACAATGCCAGATGTCATAGGGCCAGGATCGTTACAGATTACCTCCAGCAGCAGAATATCACCACATTACCATGGCCAGCACTCAGTCCGGACCTTTCCCCCATCGAGCATGTCTGGGATATGCTTATGTACACGCCAACGTCAACAACCTCCTGCCAATGTCAAGAACTTGCTGCAGCATTGCAACAGGAATGGAATAACGTTCCCAAAATGACCTGGGACGCCTCGTTAGGAGTATGCCACGCCGAATGAGCTTGTCTAGCCAACCGAGGGGTTTTACCCGCTACTGACTCTGTTTCACAATGGTGGTAAATTTGCTGTGTGACCCTGTGTTTGTGTGGAACCCTTATTCTGGAGAATCTGTCCTTTACTGACTGTACACAGGGTTTGAATAAATTGA
This sequence comes from Gymnothorax javanicus, assembly GCA_029692085.1. Lineage (NCBI taxonomy): Eukaryota > Metazoa > Chordata > Actinopteri > Anguilliformes > Muraenidae > Gymnothorax > Gymnothorax javanicus. Next base: position 92,197,840 of record CM056198.1, read on the forward strand.
CAAATGTTTCCTTAATGTTTTTATGTCATTTGGTTCCTTCCTGACCTCATGATCTGCATTTCATGGTACTTGTAAATCCAATATCCCCTACTTTTTTTGAATAGTATATATATATATCAAGAGCGTAGGTTTAATGTGAGAATTGGTAGGGACACGTATGTGATGTGAGCGCACGTAGCACGCGAGCTTGAAAATTTTTGTAAATTTGAGTGCAGATACTGCCTTTACTGTATACAGAGACTATCCGAATGAGTGTCTCTCTCTATTTTTAATTATGCTACGCAAAGTGCCTCCAAAATTTACATACAAAGATGCCACATACATAAACTTGCCACAACCTTAACTGACAGCTGCAAACCATCTCAGCGCAAAATATTAGCAGCATGACTTAACATGGAGCGACATTTTTTTTTTCCTCACGCTCTCAGACAATGAAATTTCCACAAAAGTGATATGTACCTAAGGTAATATCAATGTTATGTCATGAGTTGGGCCATGGGAAAAGTGCTATAGTTAAGTGATGAAGAAAAATCTGGAACAAATGCCAAATTACGGTTCTCTTCTACGGGTAAGCCATTGCAAACGCATGTAATCAAAGCTGGCGATCCAGTTGCGCGCCTCAAGCACCGCTTTGGACAAAAATGAATATTCAAGACCTGAATAGCATAGTCAGTTTCCTCTTGACTTTTAGCCTTCAGATAGCACCGCCCTTTCAACCAATCAAATGCTAGAATGCATAAATAGGTTCTCTTGGAGACGTAGCCTCCACAATTGGGTCTTACATGGCTTGTCCGGAAAGATGATGAGAACGAGTTCGCTGAAATATTGGTAGGGACAATCTGGCTTCCCAAAATATTGGTAGGGACATGTCCCGACCTTCCATATACAAACCTACGCCCTTGATATATATACAGCCAACAAACCCAAAAAAAGTGTCATTTTTGCTCTCTTTATTAGCGGAATGGGATTACACCATAGGCTATTAAACTTCACATTGAAGATCATTCACTGGGCATGTTTGGCATTTTTAGCACAATTTAATTGTTTAAGTGCTGGCGCATTAAAACCGAAAGCTGAATGGCCGAGTTGAGTGAATGCCATTTATGTTCACGCAGCTTTGAAATTTGTAAATTGCAATTTGAGACATCATATGTGAATTCGCTTTATCCAATTTATCTCTTCAGTAATTTCTTTGATTAGTTATTTTGTTATTTAGAATAGGCTATATACTTAACATTGTTCGAATCAAGTGAACTTCTCCTGGTTTATTCTGTATTGTGGTTTCAAAGGAAAAATAAAGCATCCCTTACGGTAGTCTGCTGGAATGGCCTATAACGTCAGCTGTTTTCTTTAAACACAAATTAAAAGCCCAACAGATTAAATCAATTAATAGCAACAATGAAAACAAAAATAACTCTGATTGCACCCTATGCTTTATTGAATGTTATTTTCACTTTGTGTCTATTTGAGAGAATAGAATCCAATCAGAATCCATAAGAATTTTGCAGCTCAGGTCGGCTCTATGTACAAATGACCTTTGACACAGTGACCTCACGCAGCTCCTGTGGGTAATTATGAAGGGGCTTATTCTCAGAGATTTTAAAGGAGCATGTTTGTCTGCCACAGAGTTAAATATAAAAATTTTTTAAAAAATTTGAAAAATTCAAGTGCAAGCTCTGTTTCAGGAACTGTGAGAGAAATTTAGTTATAAATTGTTTATCCTTGTAACCTAGGTTGTGCGTAATTGCTTATCCTTGTAATCTAGCTTGTGCGTAAGTTCTCTGTAGGGCCCATGTGCACGCATGTGTTCCTCACATAGACGGCGTCAAACGGTACTTGCGCTCACCCTCAATGGTCTCGGACCCCTCATCTCATGATCAGTTTTGGTTGCTGTCCGGAATCTGTCACATACAAGCTGTAACCAGATGTGGCGCTCTTGAGCTGTCATCGTCACTCGTGGCTGCCCTAAGCGGGGTCAGTCGGTGACAGTGTCTGTGTTCCATTCTCGGATAGACAGGCGACTGATTGTTGAATGGTGACAGTGCAAATGACGCACCACCTCTCGGCGGCTGAGATCTGCCCGTAACATGCCAATGGCTCTTTTTCTCTCTCCTGTGTCACAAGCCGTTCCATTTTCTTGATGCAGTAGCATTATTCGTTTTTTTTGTTGGCTTTATGTAGGCTATTGACCACACCAAAAATAACAAGTCAAGTGTCACTGTACACATCACGAACAGCTCAATGTTTGTTATTACTGAAGTGCTTGGCGCGTGCACGTGGTGTGCGTCAGGATTACAATACCACGATCTTTTCTTTATTTCCTCTTGTGCCTCACTGGAAAAGCAATAAAAATCAATCGATTTTTCATTTTGCCACAAATACAGTACATTCCTCACTGGTGCGTTTTTAATGGCGCTGAGTATAGATTTGGGGAAATCCAATTCGGAGTATTAACGCAAGACTAAATTCAAAACGTGGTACCACCATATAATTGAAAAAAGTCCACTAACAACGTGATGGCGTATTATTTTTCTTACCACTCTAAATTTATTTTTGATTAGGCTGACTTGTTAAAAGAAGTCCTATATAATACCGCTGCATGTCCTGGTCTCAAGAACACCCCTCTATTACATCCTGATATTGAATACTTTGTTGATATTACAGTGTCACAAGATGACAAAGGCAACCCATGTGTTGGATATGCCATCTGTACATATGATAGCTGTGTTGATAGTGACCCCCTATGGCAAGCCGATAGTGCCATAATTCGTCTATATGAAACGTGTTTTTGTCATGGTTATAGTTTTGTGTTCTTGTTTGTTGTTCATGATTTTGTCTTTTATTCTTTTTGGTTATTGTAATTCTCAGGTTTCAGTTCATGCCATTTTCAGTTCCATTGCACATGTCTCCCCTGTCTCGTATCTAGTTGGTTCAGTCCGCCTCCCCGGTCTGTGTGCTCACATGCTTCGGGTGACTTCAATGGTTTCTGATGTTTCATAATATTCCTTCAATTCTCGTTTACTTCCTTCACCTTGCTGTTCTGATTACTAACAAGACTAACATTTGTATTTTGTATCATCGTCTACTAACCCAACTAATCCATGTATATATTACTAACTCACTAACGAGAACTCTAGTTAAATCTGTAAAGTTGCACCGCTACTAATTAGTACTAATTCCCTCTCAGCAGTCGCCCTGTTCTAGTCTCCGCCTCTTGCTCAGCTTTACCTATCTCCCTCTGCGTTTCTGCGAGATCTCTCGCACGTGCTTAATTGCTTTCCTGCACTCATTGTCTGTGCACTTAGAACTTCCTGACCGGAGATGTTTAAATGTGATAGGCTGTGTGCGTGATTCCCGTCCGTGTCTTGGCTTTCGCCAATTCGAGGGCCGAGGATTAACTAGTTCTATCTGACATTTTACTCAAAAATGAGATATCTGTCCTACAATAGTCTCCGTACTAACTAGTTTCATTTGAGATATAGTTCCATGTTTTAGTGGTTACCTGTAAAGGCCAAAGGTCAATGTAACATAGGTACATCTGAATTTTCGATATAAATATTAGTGTTAACAGGTTCTATCTGCTGTTAGCCAATCTGTTACTTCAGTTTGGTCATGTGATACATGCTTGATCAAAATGGCGGCACGCTTGAGAAAGCTGACAAGAAATCACCATGGAAAATTGATGACTGATGATGAATTGAGAGACGTATTTGAGAGGTAAGTGGAGTGTATCAAACCTACAGATATTGTAGATTCTCTCTATAGCAGGGTTGTGTGGTTATTGTTTATATTTTTTCAAATAATCAGGTAGAATGATGCCTTGCTCACACACATCAAAACATAGTGAGATACACCTAGCTAACACTCACTGTAATGCTTTCACATGGAACTCAATTTGCAATCACTATTAATGTCCTGTTAACTTTAACAAAACAATAATCCCAATGGGGCTTAAACATACTGGCATTGTTATAAAGTTAACATGACTATTAAATAATGGTTTTGAAATGGGCACCTGTTCATGAGGAATTTTAGGATTTAAAAGTTGTATCTTCTATTTCAGATCAAGTGGTGACTAACCAAGTAGCGACCACGAAGACGATGATTCCCTTATCGATGAGACCTTTGAACCAAGCAGCAGTGAGCCTGAATCTGATGGTACAGAAGATGGCGATGACGAAAACCAGACTACAGAAGCTGCCACAGACATCCGCCCAACTGCAAGGCTCCATAAGCGGACTGGAAAAGTTCTTACGAGGAAAAGAAATCGTGAACCCCAACATGGAAGTGCAATGTTCGTAAAAGATTGAGACAATCCGGAAAAGAGTATCTAGATAGTCGGGGAAAACGCCAGCCAGAACGATCAGTGAAAACCAAAAAAGACTGTACTAAGTGCAAGTTCAAATGCAGTCTAAATCTGAGTGAGAAAGACAGGTCTGATATCTTCAGTGAATTCTGGACATTGTCAGATAATGAAAAGATGCACTTCTATGGAAAAACTACCAAGAAAGAGAAAACCAAAAGACCAGGACGTGGGACTAGTAGACGAAATAATAGCATAGAATACTACCTACCTTGTCAAGGCAAAAATATTCGAGTCTGCAAGATGTTCTACCTAACCACATTAAAAAAAAGATGTTAGCCAAAAAACGAATTATCACATACCATTCCACAAAAACATCCAACTAGTGGAACACCAAGACAGCTTCGCTGGGGCAAAGCGGTCAATAATGTAGTGAGTGATGAGGTTAAAGATGGTATTCGTGAGCACATAAAGTCACTTCCCGTGTGTAGAGTCACATTACTGTAGAACAGACTCAGCTAAAGAATACTTACCTAGGGGGATCCTGTATAGCAGTCCTTTATGATAAGTATGTCGAATCTTGCCAGATTAGTGGAAAGACACCAGGAAAACTATATCTATACAGGCAGATATTCAATACTGAGTTCAATATTGAATTCCATTCTCCAAAGAAGGACAGATGTGATACATGCGAGGCAATGAAAATGAATACTCAGCCAACTGATGATGAGCAAAGAGCATATGAGGAGCATGTGAGAAGCAAGGAGGAAACAAAGATGGAGAGAGACAAGGATAGGAAGAATCAAGAGTGTTTCATTGTTTGTTTTGATCTACAGAAGGTCTTTGCATTACCAACAGCAGAAATATCCAACTTCTTCTACAAACGAAAGCTTAAAGTCTATCACCAGACAGCACATTGTTCGGTGGATAAGAGAGGGTATGGGGCACTCTGGAATGAGGCTCAAAATGGCCGATCTGGTAATGATATTGCCAGTTCAGTTATTAAACTACTTGAAGCCATAATCGAGGAGAATAAGCGAGATAAGAGGTCAAAACACATTATCCTTTGGAGTGATTCTTGTGTCCCACAAAATAGAAACAGCATATTGTCAACAGCTTTGAGAATATTCCTGAGACGCCATCTCGAAATTGAAACTATTCAACAGAAATTCTGTGAACCTGGTCATTCGTCCATCCAAGAGGTAGATAATCTTCACAGCCAAATAGAGAAAGTCTGTCGTAATTGTGAGATGTACAGTCCTGTCGGATTGATGAGGATGCTCAAAAAGGTTAACAGAAGTAACCCTCTGAAGCTAATTCAGATGAAGCCTGATGACTTTAAAGACTACCAACTCCTAGCTAAACAAGGACAGTACAATAGAATTCCATATCTAAAGGTTAAGACTCTACTGTATGAACAAGAAAACCCCTACACTGTGAAGTATAAAACCAGCTTTTCTGGTGATTGGGTTACTACTGGTGTACTTGAGGTGCGACAGTCAGCCAGGGGTACCCCAACTTCTCAGCTGGAAGAATTGAATCAACTAAAGGTTGCAAAATCCAGCAAGTTGTCTAATGAGAAAAAGCTGACATAAAAAAAGCATGTTGAAATTCATGCCACCTGGAGATAGGGCTTACATGTCACTACTATGCTAAGTACTCTGCATCTTAGCTACTGGATAGTCTAAGATATGATCAAGTGACATTTTATGTAACTAAGTCCGCTGAAATATTGTTATTGTTTGAAAGTTTATATGTTTCATTCTTTCTTGTTCTCACTTTTATCTAGGATGCATGGATAACTACATCCTGACCTTTAAGTTTGAAAATTCTAGTTTGGATGTCAATTAGAAATAATAGTACAGTTAAAATTGTATTTCTGAAAGAACAGAATATATTATTGTACATTTATTACTATGTACTTTTATTTTTTTAAATTATATCCAGTCAGATAGAACTATGTAATTCTAGGATTTTATCTGATTTGGAAATCACATAGTTCTATCTGCAGAATTTGACCTTATAGCAGCGTTATATGACATTTCAGCAAATTTGTAGTCTACTGTTCAAAATCAAGGAATCATATCCCAACTACAAATAAGTTATGAGATATGTATCTTTTATTGTTTTAAAATAGCAAATAGCTAAATATAAAAGCTCATTTTTCTCAAAAAGTAAAAAATGCTAGATAGAACTAGTTAATCCTCGGCCCTCGAATTGTTGTGGTCAGGATTTCCCTCATGTGTTCCTCCCATTGTAATTAGTCTGATCCAGCTCACCTGTTCCCTGCATAGCATGTGACTTCCCTTCCGTCTATTTACAGTCCTCACTGCTGTTCTGACTTGATCAATATTTCTTTGTGCAGAGCTTCTCGTATGCCATTGCTTATTAGTTTGCTTCAACTGTTTCGTCCGACCAAGATTCTTGCCATTGCCCTCTTTGTATTGTTTTTGTCTTTCTGGATTTCGACCTATTTTTGTACGACCACAATTTCTGTGTTTGGATGCCCTGTGTATGACCCACTGCTTTGTTTATCGACTAAGACTTTTTGCCTGCCGTCTATGTACCTCTGTTTTACTGGTTCTGACCCCAGCCTGTCTAGTCGACTCTGTTTTTGGATTTCGTTTTGTGGCTTGGCAATTCTTGTGTTTTTTGGTACTGACCCGGAACTCATTAAAGGCATACTTTTTTTGGATTTCTCTCTCTTGCATGTGGTTCCTGAACGCACCGTCACAGTTTTGGGACGAGAACGCACGTTTTGCGCCGTTATTGCTTTTTTTAGTTGGGGTTTTTTTTTGCACCTGATTTAGTAAAATCAGGTGCAACACTATTAAGCTGCTTTTCCACCGGACGCGAAACAAATTTTTTGCACGACAGATTACATTCAAAGTCAATGCAAAGACGCAAATACACGCAAAACGCATTGACTTTCCATTGACTTTGATAAGCAATACGAACCATGTTTGTGGCGATATGTCGCATTGGAACATGGTTCAGACAAGCTGGTTAACATGATGGGGGCTCAGAGATAATGTAGTGAAATTGCTGGGCAGAATCCTGAAGTATGTTTGCCTATTTTCTGGTCATAAGTTAACCGTGATTGACGCTGGATCTTATTGGAATGATTGGGAGACGATAAGCCTTCACACGTGCTATAACCCCTTCGTTAAAAACTGTGAAGCTCCCTGAGTACCACTAAGAGGGAGCTAAGTACCACCAGTAGTACACAAACCACAGTTTGGGAAGCAAGGATCTAACCAGATGAACCACAGATACTGCTCATACATATAAACAGTATGCTATGTAACTGGCAATATTGTTCACAAAATAGCAACCTTATTTGTCAAAGAAATGTTTAATTATTGAAAAAGTGTGCACGGTTAATTTCCTTCAGGCTCACAACAGCCTGTATGCACTGCAGGCTTGTGCAAAATTTCTGACAGGAAGATCTGCAGAAGGAAATCTGGGTTGCATTGATGTGGTCTGTTTCCCTTGGCAGGTGATTGGAGGAGAGCAGTTCAAATGTGTTGGCCGAAAGAAATCAATGGTAGAAGCTCATTACCATACTTAAAAACGGCACCTTCGACGTACATTCCTTAACACGTAATTTGCATATGAAAACGGCGCATTTAACACTGTTTTCCACAACGCTGAAAATAACGCCGTTAATTTGCATATGAAAACGGCGCTTTTAACGCCGTTCTCGCGAGAAACGACGTTAAAAGCGCCGAAAAAAAGCAATAATGGCACAAAACACGCGTGTTCAAAACGCGTTTTATATAGACGAATTATGGCACTATCGGCTTGCCATAACCCCCTGCCACCTACTCACTCTGCACAAGCAACAGAGCTGATAGCTTCACTGAAGCATGTCAGTTAGCTAAGAATCAGCGAGCAAACATATATACTGATTCTCAATATGCTCATTCCACCATTCATGTCTTCGCTGGACAATGGCATAATCGGGGCATGGTTACCTCCACAGGGAAACCCATAACCCATGCCCAGCTGATACTGCAGCTGCTAAAAGCACTCCAATTACCTGAGGAACTGGCCATTATCAAAGTACAGGCTCATACCAAACATGTTGACCCAATCAGTTTGGCTAACGTCATAGCAGACAAAGAAACAAAGGCAGCAGCCAAACACACTCTTGTAGGGCTATTATTCCAATCTGAGCACTCAATTTTGCAAGACCTGCAACCAGCGGAGCAAGATGCCACTCCCACACAAGAAAAACGTCAATGGACATCACATAGAGCACAACACACTGACAAAGGGTGGATGGGACCCAATGGTAAGCCTATACTGCCGAAATCCCTCTTCCATATTGCTGCAGATTTGGTACATGGGCAATGCCATGTATCAAAGGGGGGATGCAAGGGTTAAGAGATCAAAGTTACTGTACCATTAGACTCACCACCTATCTTAAAATTTTTTCTAAGAAATGCCCAACATGACAAAGTTATAACACACGGGGAGGTGTAGTAGTACAGAAAGGAGCAATCCCTACACCCCCGGAACCATTCCACATATGGATGATGGATTTTATACATCTAACACGTGCGGAGGGAAGAGGTATGCATTAGTATTAATATGACTCTTTTCTAAATGGGTAGTAGCCTTCCCAGTCACATCTATAGATGCAATCACAGTAGCAAAAATTCTGAGTAGAGAAATTATTCCTAGGTGGGTGATTCCAAAGGCATTGTATAGTGATAATGGGTCAGTATTGACCAACCTAGGAGCAAAATTAGGAATAGAACTGAAAAAGCATTTTGCATATCATTTGCAATCAGCAGGATCAGTGGAAAGAACTAATGGAACCCTGAAAGCCAAATTGTGCAAAGCCATGGCAGAAACTAAATGGAATTGGGTTGCATGCATGTCATTGGCAATATCCAGCATGAGAATAACACCACAGCGGGGATTGGGGCTGTCACCTTATGAAGTAGTACACGGGAAACCATTTGAATTACCACATTTATTGCAGAGAACACAAATAGAAGAAGCAACCCTGGCAGAATATATGAATAGAATGTTAACTAACAAGAATGAGATTCGAAATGTGCTTCTCCCTAGATCGGAAGTAGAGCTGTCGCCAGGACAGATTAAGCCCGGAGGTTGGATCCTGATGCGAAGCGTCAGTAAACAGCAGAAGTGGAGTGAACCGACGTGGAGGGGTCCATATCAAGTGCTCCTGACCACGCCAACGGCAGTGAGGATACAGGAGAGAGAAACGTGGATACATCAGTCACATTGTAAGGTAGTACCTCCTCCAACTGATGTGTAGGTGCATTTGAAATGGTCAGGATAGACTTGGTGGGAGTCCAGCTACAAAGGGGGGCGTGGCATATAGAGCTCGTCTGTCTCAAACCTGGTGAAGAACTTATTTACGCTCCAAGTCAGAAGAGATTCCAGACTGGTTCACATTATGGCTCACTTCTCCCTCTGTCTGTTGATCATAGGAACATGCATGGTAAGTGCAGGCTGGATGCCAACCTCACCTAGGGCAAGAAGGTATGTGGGGGCGGATAACAAGCTGCCTGAATCAGGAAATCCTACACACATATGCTACTAACTCATGGTGGAGATATGCAAACAGAATGGCACATTCTGTAAACCCCACTGTATCTTATGTGTGCATACACCTACCAGCCTCTATATCTACACTCAGGGTAGAGATGTTACAAATCGCAGCACCCACGCTAAGTCTGAAGAGTACGGTTAAGTGCGCTATTGCAGTATCTACTGCTTGTAGTCATTTAACCTCAATGGATCCCAGCACACCCCCGCTCGACCTAATAATGAACTCTGGGTTAAAATAGTCCACAGACAAAGATAGATATCAGAAATTGGGAAAAATTAGTTCTAATATCCCGCTCATGGTAGTCCATTATAGTCTGGGGCAGAAGTTTTGGCGATGTGTTAGAAGATATGACACTGAATTTGTGGGAGAAACTCAGGGGTGTCAGGGAAAACCAATGATTTTCTGTGGATATGCAAGCGTGACTAACGATTCCCTTGTTCCTGGTAAAGGAAACAGTCCAAATGACATGATATGTAAGACAATGGCACCGCACTGGATTCGGACAAGGGCTGTGGATGGTTGGTATTGGTTGTGTGGGCATCGGATATATGTAACATTACCACCAAATTGGGGAGGGATAAGTGCTTGTGTACAATTGAATGATCACACGTACGTTGTAAGTGCATATAATAAGACCACACGACAGAGACGGGATGCAGCAGCACCACATGATCCCATTTGGGGCACTAATGTCCCAGCAGACTCAAAGTTATAGTCTACTGGTAGTAAGGTGGCCCTCTCCCTGTTTCCATGGGCTGGAGTTGGAGAGGTAATGTTGCAAATGGAAACCGTAAACTATCGTCTGAGTGCACTCATAAATTAAACCCATCATATAACTAGAAGCATACAGCGAGAGTTACGGCTTATGACAATGCAAAATCGAATGATACTATAACTGTTGACAGCAGCACAGGGGGAAGTGTGTCACATACTAGGAGCCTTATGTTGCACCTACATACCAGCAAATGATGAGGAGGAAGGAGAAATAGATAAAGCCTTGCAACGCTTAAAGGAACTATCAAATGCATAACAGAATGACTATGTACATGATAGTACCTGGTGGCAGTGGCTCATTTCTGGGGGGTGGAAAGCAGCAATAACATCTGTATTGAGCCTCATAGCAGCAGGGTTCGCAGTACTGCTCTTTTGCAGTTGCTGTGGGGTTCCAATAATTAGAGGATTGATGTCAAAAATGTTGAATGCTAACCCACAGTATCAGATGCTTATGTTACAGGACATTGACGAAGGACATGCTCTGCCTGAGAAGCCAAAGGATCAATACGATGATGTGATAGAAATAGGAGACCTGTTTGAACGGTAGAATAAAGAGTAAAACATTTCCCCTGAATGAAGTACATGCTGAAAATCGAGAGAAGTGGCATGTTAGCAGCCAATCAATCATAAAAAGGGGGGAAATGTGAGAGAAATTTAGTTATAAATTTCTTATCCTTGTAACCTAGGTTGTGCGTAATTGCTTATCCTTGTAATCTAGCTTGTGCGTAAGCAGAAGTGTTATGAGATGTGCTTGCAGCCTTCTGAGCCTTGGGATCCTCCGAGGCCCTGAGTGTACTTGCAGAGCTGTGTGTTCCTTGGGATCCTACGAGGCCTTGAGATAAGGCCTCGGAGTGAGATAACTGCGGGGGAGTCTCCTCTCCACTGGGACTAATGTGCTAACAGCAACCAGAAGTACGTGGGATGCGTTCCCCTAGCTGTGGAATGCTGAAAGAAGAGACTTCTGTGTAAATCAGTTTTGAGCGGGGGGGGCGGAGGTCGGCGTTGGATTAGAAGTACCAGTAGAAAGGAGGAGAGTAATAAACTATTGGGGGAAATTTGCCACAGGGGCGTACACTTAAGACATTGTGCTCATAAAAATATTCAAGCAAAGGGGAATCCCTTTGTCCTCGTACTGAATGTATCTTGGACCCTATATGCATATGGTAAAGACTGGATCCTATTTTACTATCTCTGTGAGTGTTTCTTACAGGAATAAATAAAAATTTCCACCACAGGAATAGCAGAGACACGATGAAATCACAATTATACAAGTCCTGGAGGAAGCCTTGAGCATCAAACTTTTTATAATTTTTCTTTTTAACTATACAAGGCTTTAATCTTTGGAGTTTTGTTGTTCTTACGTATGCAATGGGACAATGGTCACTAAGATCACATGCAAAAACTGCATTAGCCAAATACTTGTGAGGTTTATTTGCAATAATAACATCAATTAGAGAAGATTTTCCTGGATCTTTGAAGTTTGGGTGTGTGGGCTCCAAAATTAACCTGAACACATTTAGTTGAATACATTTTTTCTTTAAATCATCAGATATAGAAGTGAGTCAGTCCAAGTTTAAATCCCCAAGAATAACTAATTCAGAATTCATGTAGGGTGCAAGTAAGTCAAATAGAACATTCACAGAAATCTTAGAAGCACATGTATGGAACAAAATTTTTTCCAACAGAAATTGAATTGAATTTTGGTTTTGAATTGAATTTAATTCGTTTTGAATTCAATTTAACCTACTTTGAATTGAATTTTATCAGGTTTTGAATTGAATTTTGTATTTGAATTTAATTTAATTTGCTTTAAATTGAATTTTATCGGTTTTGAAATTGAACGAACAAGTAATCTGAAACTGAATCCAATTACTTGTATTGAATTTAAGATAAAACTTGAAGCATTTCATTCAGTTCGCACATTCAAATTCAGTTCATAAAATTCAAATTCAGTTCTCTAAATTCAAATTCAAGTTGTGTAACATTACATGAACGCGCATCGCGAGCTGCAGCCCCGCCTCCGTCCCTCCTACTTGCCCCATTCCCATATATGATGTCCGGGAAGCGCACCTCAGAATGAATAAGCCCATCCAACTATACACCGAAAAACGTTTACCAAAACTTCGGCTCTTTATCAGTTTATTTGTTCTAGCTCATCATATTAATCTTCAACAGTTAACCCTGAGTTAGCCCAAGATCATCAGTAAATGCACTCACTAATTTCTAGCATTTCTTCGACGTAGTAAATAATGCTAACGTTAGTTACGATTGAATCACTTTTTCTCCCAATCAGTATGTGTGAATGTATTTAGCTGACGAGCCTACACGTTTAAGCTCGTGGGCTTCAAGTGTAACTTCATATTCAGTCAAAATCAAAATAATTAGATAGAGCTATTCAGAACTTAAACTTCAACTTCATATGGCTTAATGGTTCAGAATACCTGGAGTCACAAAATGATGACATACCCCCGTGGAGAAGAGACTGCAATTAATCCAGTAGGGGTTGCAGCTGAAACTGGTCCAAGAAATATTCAGTTTTTGGAGCGGTACTTCATGCACATGCAAATTCACTCATGCACGAAAATATGCAGTTAAGAGTACGGGGATATGCTCTCTGCTGAAACCTCTATTTTTCCTATCACATCTGAAAATATTAAAACCATCCACTCTAACGGTATCATCTGACATTGAGTTATTCAGCCATGTCTCTGATACAACAAAAATATCAGGAACTGTGTCTATAACCCAAATTTTTATCAAGTCCAATTTAGGAACTAAGCTCCACACCTTTAAGTGCAATATTCAATTCAATTCAATTTATTTGTATAGCGCTTTTCACAGATAGACTGTCACAAAGATGCTTTACAGTGAGAGATTAAATAAATGAAAGGGCAGTGCCCAGTCTATTCCCCACTACAGCAAATGAGGCAAAAAAACTCCCAGTAGGGATAAAAATCCTCAAGCAGTGGTGAGAAAAAACTCCCCAGTGGGAAGAAATCTCAGGAGGAACCCGGCTATGGTGGGGAAGCCCATCCTCCGCGGGCCAGCTAATTAATAACAAAATAAAGTAATAATAGAATAAAATGGCAATAGAGTTCCATTAAAGTCCGTATAAACAGTGACATCAGTAGCTCCAGGAAGTGGCATGTCGAGGATGGAGCTGAACTGGATCAGGACCGATCAGGACAGCAGGACAGCAGCAGCCAGTGCTCATGGTGAGGGACAGGGCTTGGATGGTCCAGGACTCAGGGTAGTGGATGGAAAGATCCTCGGAAAGAGACACAGAAAAAAGGGGGGTGAGGCACTGGATAAAACTACTGCATATTAATAAAAATACAGTCCTGCGTCATGTGCCAAGTAAGGATTTAGGAGCTGACTGGTCAGGAAACAGTCAACACCCCTCTGTCCACTTCTTGCAACACAGAGGCCCTACACTTACAGGCTGCAAGATCATTTTTGATTTTCTAAACACTAGTACCATATGGACCTCCCCGGTGACTAAGGCTGTAGCAAGTCCCACTGGCACCGTTAATGCATGTTCAGTGCCACCGGTTCCACATGGATTTGCTTAACCCTACCACCAGTACCATATGAACCTCCCCGGTGACTAAGGCTGTAGCAAGCCCCACTGGCACCGTTAATGAATGCTCAGTGCCACTGGTTCCACATGGATTTACTTAACTCTGGCTTCCAATATCTTGTGAACCCATTGACCTTGGAACTATATTCTGAGGGGGCGGGATTTTTGATGGGGGTTTGTGCACAAGGATTTGATTTTAAGCAGGATACTTTGATTACCACACAGTTATTAAAGGCTGTATCAGCGATATGACGTTAGTATTGTTGACAGTTGAAACGTTCAGAAGCTTGGAACATGAACGCACTTTTCTTAAAGTAAAACTTCTGAGTTAAGCTGCATTCACACCGGACACGAAACAAATTTTCGTCAATGCGAAGACACGCGAAACGCGTGTATCCGCGTCTTTGCATTGACTTTGAAAGTAATCTGTCGCATGAAAAATTCGTTTCGCGTCCAGTGTGAAAGCAGCTTAAGAATGGCTCACTCAGCTGGGTAAATGGCCGTGTACAGCTCGTTGTGATAAATGCCCGTTAGCAGCAATGACGACCATTGCCAGACTATAAATTTACACCATTAGTGCTAGCTACAACAAGGTATCTGACAAGTATCTTAGCTCAGCATTACAAAATGAGTATTAACAACGTCACATAGATCACCACTTTTAGCTAAACTTATCATGTGGTTATACATTTATCAACTAATTTCAACTCTGAGTACTAACCAGAGAAAAAATGTTATTACAGGAACACAAACTCTCGTTTGATCAGACAGAATTAGCAAACTCACTAGCTTGCCAGCTGACCCTGCTGAAAAATCCAGTAGAATACCATTAGAAAAAAAACATTAGGAACCATTAGAAGAAACCATTAGGAACCTACTGGTCCCATTAGGATGTTAAACCATTTGGAACCCACTGGTCCCATTAGGATATTAAACCATTAGAGACCAACTGGTCCCATTAGAATGTAACACCATTAGAGACCTACTGGTTCCACTAGAATGTAATACCATTTGAAAGCTACTGGTTCCATTTGGAGCTAAAACCATTAGAAAACTGGTCCCATTAGGATCTAAAACTATTAGAAAAACATACTGAGAAACTTACAGCTGCAACAGAAATTATAGCTGAGTCATAACACTGGGCACCAGAGACATGTCTAGACATATGTGTAATGAGGTCATTGCAAGTTACGTAGGTGGTCACATGATCCCCGAAGCAAAATGCACACAGAGGTTGATCGCAGCATAGTGAAAATGGGGAAATCTTGTGCTGCTGTTGCTTGCACCAATAATAATGCCATTCAGTCGTCTGGAAAATACGGCAAAATAAGTTTCCATCAATGTCCACAAAATAATGAAGCCCTTTTGAAAGATTGGCTTGTTAAATTAAGAAGAATTGACCGTGGAAAGCCTTAACAAACCAACTAAACATTCAGTTCTTTGCTCAGAGCACTTCGAGAAAAGCTGCTTCACGTACCAGAAGTTCACAAGTAAGTCAACGGTTTTGTTGCAATGAAAACTGGTTTTAAAGTGAAGATTTAAAGAAATTAGTGGAAAATATATATTCAAAACAAATATTAACCTTAAGCCTGAACATCCCTGTAACGGGGGCAATGAATTTGCATAACAAATACAGCATGTTTCCTAATAGCAACCTCATCATGCGGCATATCCTCTTAAAGCGAAGAAACTCGGCGAAAAGTTTGTGATGACCGTTTTTACCTAAACCGAACACAATTCAAATACAAAGCAAGTAAATAAGCATCTAGCAAAACATTAAATAAAATAAGATTAAATAATCAGTGCTCTATCGCAAGCATGTCTACTGAATTTGTGATATGCATACAAACGATACCTCAAATGAAAAAGTACAGTCCACATATTCCAACGATATAAGCCTTGTCATTTTAAATTGACACCACACTCAAAGAACAGCAGGCATACACTTTAAATGCTAGAGATGAGCAAAATTTTTTCTTACCTTTGATATTTTGTCATAAAAGCTGTTTGTGGGTAAAAATGCGCTTGCTATTGTTTTAGCCAGTCTATCTGAGAGTCCTCTCGCCATTATGCTATGCACTGGAAGAACTCAGCAGTATAATCACTTAAATGGTTTGTTTTTTGTATTTTCGCTATAATTAACCGCTAAATATTCAACTGTTGTTTTCAAAGCCAGTTTATGACTGAGAATCCTTGCGCCAATATGCTCAAGTTCAAACACAGCACAGCTATACAAGTGCTAAATCGACCAGTGAATATAAAGTCTGTTGAGCTAGTGTCGTGGATAAGGCATAGCATTTGGACCTGAGGTTCAATATCCGGTTATACATGCAACATTGCAGAGCAAGGAAATACATTTTTTTGTATAAATAAATAATAATTAATCGATGCATTCCCATCCCATCAAAGCCATCTTCCTGAGTTACTTCGGGGATCACGTGACTTACACTACAGTTTCTGCATCCAGTGCAACGCCTCCATTCTGTATGTATTCGGATATTTTCCCCTCCGAATTGGGAACAGGACATATGGGGCGTGACAACACATTGCTGTTAGTGATTTTAATTAAATTTTTTCAGAACATGAACCATCAAACCATCAGGTTGTGTTCTTTTCCCTCCTCTTGGATGGATGAGTCATGAACAATGATTTAATCACAAAAGGCCAAATATTATTTAATCACAAATTTAATCGCAAAAGGTCAAAGGTGATCTTGGAATGTATTAAATGAAATCACTGAACGCTGAAATCTATGAACATACTGTATAGCCTACATGTAATGGCCGAGGAAGTAGGGAGGCCAAATGCAGCAGTGTGAGAGAGTGAGACAAGCAAGGACTTAATTTATCCCACAGAGAGACATATAAACGAAGCAACAGAAACAGCTCTCGCGCTTCCAAAAGGACGCCCAGCAATCCGAACCAGGAAGCAAAGCGAGAGAGGAAAAACAAACAGGGAGAGCGAAAGGGAAATAACTCGAGAACCGAGAAAGACAAAGCACCATAAATTGGTGCGACACCAAAGAAAGATAGGGAAGAAATCAAAAAGGAAATTACCTAAAGAAATATAAATCGCAAATATACCGCGAAGGCTTACGCCACAAATCCCTAACTAGAGATAACTTCTGGCTGCAGTGAAAACTGAAATCAGACACTCCAGCAAAGGAGGCGTGGCGGACATCCTGTTTATATATTCTTAGGTGAAAGCGCCGCCCATGCCTGATGAACCAGCTGGGAAAAGAATCCGATAGAGAAGGAATTCGATATCGTCCGAGGACGAGAGCCAAAAAGGAAAGTCCTTCACACACGCACACCACCTAAACCATGACACTACACAAGGACCCACTAAAATCACACAAATGTGATCGCCAAAGAAGGCTATAACATCTGTGTTCCTCCATCACATTAGGAACCATTATGCCGCGTTTCCATTGGGGTACTTTCGGTATAGTACCCTTGGAACCATACTTTTGGTACCAAACCCCTAGATCTGGTCTGCGTTTCCACTGCAGACAGTACCCTTAAATAATTGGGATTCACTGTTTTTTATTAATTCATGTGCACCGCAAGTAGATAGCTGAGCAGGTGAGCTAGCTTGCTAGCCTGGCATGAAAGCTAGTTTGTTGGTTTCTTAGTCAATGTTAAGATGCTTTCACACCGGACGCGAAACAAATTTTTGCAGGACAGATTACATTCAAAGTCAATGCAAAGATGCGAATGCACGCATTTCGCATGTATTCGCGTCTTTGCATTGACTTTGAAGGTAATCTGTCATGCGAAAAATTAGTTTCACGTCCAGTGTGAAAGCGGCTAGCTGACAGCTTTTTTATTCGACGCATTTTAATGCCAGCTAGCGAGCTAAATGCTTGCGGTGCAACTCCTGCCAAATTAGTTTGCATAATAATGGCAATATGCATTTTAAATTGACCTCCTCATTGCTCCATGGCGCGTTGTTGCGAACAGACATTTCCAAAAATGTTTTTCTCAAACGGTAGGTGAGATGGGTGTTTTCCTGCTGTTTCCTCTTATGTAAGTCGCGCTAGAGTGACGATTCTGTTGGCCAATCAACAGACAGCAGTGATGACGATTCCCGACCAATATAGAAGGCATGTTTTAGCTCCGCCTCATTAGTATCGGATGGTAACCCTTGGTACCCCAACCGGAGGGGTGACGAAAAATGGTAATGGTTAGGAACGGTTCCAAGGGTACCATCCACAACTTTTGTAATGGAAACACTCTGAAATGTGACACGACCCGTACTGAACTGAACCGCTCCGCTTGATGGAAACAGGGCATTAGAGACAACTACACCCTGTAGTGACCACTAGACCACTGTATAGTGACCATTAGACTGGTATAGAAACGCCTGTAGGAACCATTAAGACTTCTGTGGGAACCATTAAGACTCCTGTAGGAACCATTAGACTCCTGTAGGAACCATTAGTAGGGACCAGTTAAAGTCCTGTAGATTTGTGTAGGAGATAATAGAATCCCATTAGAAAAACAAACCGAACCATTAGGAAAACATAAGTAGCCATTAGAAACCATTAGAAACCATTACAAAACCACCAGGAACCATTTGAAACCAATAGAATATGCCTAATGGTTGCCTAATGGTTTCTCTGACTTTTTTCAGCAGGGGAGATTTCGCAAAGGCTGCGAACTCGCTCCAAAGAGGAAATATTGATCTCTCTACTGTTTGATTCATTCTGACCAGCATGATCTATGCAAGATAGCCTTACAAAAACAATGCACGAGCTTCCCTCAATTTTGCTTGGGATGACAATTTACAATTCACATCCAACTGAGTTAGCACCAGCTCTACTCACCTCAAGTAGAAACAAGGCGACCTGGGCCCGGTTGTTCAAAGCTTTGTAAACTTTAACCAGTGATTAAATTTAAACCACAGTATCTATATCTCTGAATGAAAGCACAAATGTTTGTATGTTTTTGATGCATTTTGTACGTTTCCCCTTGATTAGTTTAAGTATACACGAGTAATTCGTGAAAATCTTATTTAGAGAGTGGTCATAATGTCAGGTGTTTAGCGCTAACCAGCCGTTAAATTAAAGGAGCTTTGAACAACCTGGCCCCAGGCGTCAGAATTATAACCATTCAACTCCCGGAATTTTCTCCAACGTTGGTACGCTTTCCTTATGTTTATTTGGGACTTTGTTTATTTGTATGTTTATTCGTGTGAGCTTTGGAAAAGAAATGCGAAATCCGCTTCTGTGACATTGTCTTGATCGTTGCTTGAATTTACCACCTTTGCTAGCTAACAGGAAATAAACAATGCGCGCTCTTACGTATCAAAACAAAGGAGTCTCTATAGGCTACATCTGGCACATGTCATTAGGCTGCATACAAGATATAGAAAGCATATATTTTTTATGATATGAAAGACAAAAATGTAAGTCAGACACATTTGAATTCAGATTCTTTATTAAAAAACAAAGTAAGACTTGGGGCAGTATGGGGCTGATGGAGGGGGTGGTCGCTCCCCCCCCCCCCTGTTCCAACGTCTTTGTGTGAACCTGTCATAAAACTAAGTTGTAGTCAGTCCCACCAGAGCCAAATAAATGTTTATACATAACTAATCATGAACTAATCATAGGCTTGACTAAAAAGGTAAGTTTTCAGCCTACTCTTGAAGACAGAGAGTGTGTCTGAAGCCCGAATTTGTCTTGGGAGATTGTTCCATAAAATTGGCACTTTGTAAGAGAATGCTCTTCCTCCAGTTGTAATTCTAGATATATTTGGAGTTTTCAAGTACTCACCACCTTGTGAACAAAGTAATCTTGGCGGGGAGTAAGGAATGAGAAGACTGCAAAGATATTCCGGGGCCAAGTCATTTAAATCTTTGTAAGTTAGTATTTTGTACTCAATTCTAAATTTTACAGGCAGCCAATGAAGATTTTTGAGCACCGGGCTAATGTGATCATATTTCTTAGTCCTAGTCAGAACCCTAGCTGCAGCATTCTGCACTAATTGAAGACGTTTCAGGGCCGAGCTAGTGCAACCAGACAGTAAGACATTATAATAGTCCAGCCGAGAGGACACAAATGCATGAACCATTTTTTCAGCATCCTGAAGGGATAACATTTTTCTGAGTTTAGATATGTTTCTAAGATGGAAAAAAGCCACTTGAATGATATTGTTGATCTGAGCCTGGAAAGAGAGTTCTGAATCAAGGGTCACGCCAAGGTTTTTAACAATAGCTTTGGCAGAAACAGAGAGGCCATCTAAGTTAAGAGAAAACTTTGTGAATGAGTCTCTAAGAGATTTGGGACCCAGTACCAATATTTCAGTCTTATCTGGGTTTAGTGAAAGAAAATTTTGCGTCATCCAAGCTTTAACAGCTTTAAGACACATCTCTAATCTAGTTACCGGATCGTTTTCACCCGGCTTAAAGGATATATAGAGCTGCGGGTCGTCTGCATAACAATGGTATTTAACATCATGTCTACTTATGATATTTCCAAGGGGAAGCATGAATAGAGAAAAAAGCAAAGGGCCCAGAACAGATCCTTGAGGTATTCCAAAGTTTACCTTGGAATACTCTGAACATTTGTTATTTACCCAGTTGAACTGAGATCTATCAGACAGATAAGACTTAAATCATGAAAAGGCAAGTCCAGAAATACTAATTTTTCTAACCTACGAAGAAGAATATGGTGGTCTACAGTATCAAAGGCAGCACTTAAATCGAGAAGGACGAGAACAGAGATGCAGCCACTATCAATGGAGAGTAGATCATTTACTACAACAGTGAGAGCTGTTTCAGTGCAATGATGCTTTCTATAGGCAGACTGAAAACTGTCAAATACCTCATTAGTTTGCAGAAAAGAAGAGAGCTGTTGGGCAACAGATTTTTCAAGGATCTTAGATAAAAATGAGTGGTTTGACATTGGCCTATAATTGGCTAGGACTGTGGGATCCAAATTTGGTTTTTTAAGCAGCGGCTTGATTTCTGCCAGCTTAAATGAAGTGGGAACAAAACCTTAAATCAGAGAAGAATTAATTATGTGAAGAACTGGACCGCCAAGGATGGGCAGGAGCTCCTTCATTAACTTTGTGGGGATGGGATCCAACATATAAGTAGATGATTTGGAAGTAGCAACTAATTTGGCTAGTTTACTCAGAGATATAGAAAAAGGGATTCAAACTGGTTTTTCTGTATTATGAAAGACTCCATACAATCAGAAACGCCATCGCAAACTGGTAGGGAAGCAGTGATCCTCTCTCTAATTACAATAATTCCAATAGACCAAGCCCATTTCATTTACGAAAATCAAAAGGAATTTTCAGAGGTAAAACTCCACTGTTAAAATTAACCACAGTATTCATCTTAATAGGGGTTAAATTCCAGGGGTTAACACCTTTTGGCCTTGATGGGTGTCGATTAAAACTCCTTTGTTTTGTGCACTTTGTAGAATTAAGACCACCATACCTGCAGGGGGTGTCAAACAGTCTGAAATTGCACAGAATTTTAAACAGTAAGGATTACCGGAGTGCTCGGCCCCCAGTTTCTCCTGGGCATTGTAGCTGCCCGAGACTAGCTGGTAAGCTACCACTGATATTGTGTATTGGCATCCTATGTTAATCATTCAGCTGGGTATTGTAGGATCTCATCTGAGAACAGAATCTGGAGAAGCCAGTCTGTGATTATCTGGATTCTGAGCTAAGCCCTGTGATATTTTTAGACTAGTATATTAATAGTACTGGGACTATATAAAATCAAGTCAGTCATCTGAGTGCTTATTACATATCGAGTTTGTCTCAATTTGGTATTTCATTTTTGTTAACTGAAACTAAGCCATTGCTAAAAGAGGTATTATTATCCATTTACATACTTTCCCCACGGTTTCTATTGTGACTGTTGCTTAGGGGTTCTCAGGTTCATAAATTGTGGTTCCTGAGCTTCTGTCTGGGCAATAATAATTTTCTTTTGTGATCTAGGATGAGCGAGGTCATTAGGTAGGGGGTTCAAAATGTGGCCAAAATTATGTGACGGTTGCAGAATGATCGCACTTCTGGAAAGAGGTTTCCAGGATGGGTTCGTCTGCCACCGGTGCCAGCTTATTGAGCATCTGGAGAGCAAGATCCTTGACCTTCAAGGCCAGTTGGCGGCACAACATAGTTCGCAATCAGTAGAACTCCTAGAGGAACTGAGTAGTATGTCGTTTAGAGAAATGGTGTGTACGCCAAAGCAGGGTTGTGCGGAGACCCCAGAGCAGGCAGGGAGAGAAAGTTGGGTGACTATAGGACGTCAGTGCAGGAAAGGGCAAGGACGCCGTACAGCAACAGCTCCTCCAGTGGTTGAGGTGTCCAACCGATTCCAGCCCTTGCAGGAACTCGACTTGGCCCCTGACCCTGAGAGTGGGGAGATTGATGAGCATCAGGGCACCCTGCTGGCCTCTTCCCCTCAGAAAAGGGAGTTAGTGATAGTGGGGGACTCAATTATTAAAGGAATAGACAGCTTATTCTGTCCGCGCGACAAGGAGTCTCGTACAGTGTGTTGCCTGCCTGGTGCCCAGGTAGGAGACCTCCTGGAGCGTGCAGACAAGCTCCTGGCCCGAGCGGGGAGGGATCCAGTTGTCATGGTCCATGTTGGGACAAATGACATAGGGAAGGGTAGGTTTGAGGTTCTGCAAGGCAAATTTGTGGAATTAGCTGGAAAGCTTAGGAGCAGATCCTCCATGGTAGTTTTCTCTGGGATTCTACCGGTACCACGTGCAAGCAGAGGGAAGCAGAATTTTATCTGGAGGTTTAACACGTGGCTGCAAACCTGGTGTAGGAGAAAGGGGTACAGGTTTATGGGGCACTAGAACAACTTCTGGGACAGGGGTGACTTGTTCATGCCGGATGAGCTACACCTGAACCAGAGGGGTACCTTTGCACTAGGTCAGCGTAGGTAGAGGGTAGCACAGAGTTATTTAAATTAAACAAGGGACTTGGGGGGCAGGGAGGTTAGAAAGTGTTATACATAGGGGAAATGCAGACTGCCCTGATGGAAGCTGGCAGCGCTACATGCACTATTGATGAAATAATTTTAAAGCAACAAAGCGTAGTGGGGGGCTTGAAGCAGCAGGCACATGGGAAATTGAAGGGGAAGAGAATTCGTAATAACCTGAAATGTTTTTATTTAAATGCAAGCAGCATAAAAAATAAATTTCCAGAACTTGAAGCCATTATGATTATTGATTAGTGAGGGCTATGACATAGTTGGGATTACAGAGACATGGCTCAGTGAAGAGGATGGAGATGAATATAATATAGAAGGTTATAAGCTCTTTAGGAAGGATAGATGTAATAGGCGAGGAGGGGGTGTAGCACTCTATGTGAACAAAAACATAAATGTGCAGGAAATTCCTGAAATTGAACATTCCTTGCCCTGTGAAGATATCTGGGTCAGGCTCATTGGAAAACACATGACAGGTTTAAACATAGGTGTATGCTATCGACCGCCGGCTTTGGACAGTATTGTCAATGAAATGCTCTTTCAGAGGATTAGGCAAGCTTGTAGAGAAGGAGGGACTATTATTATGGGAGACTTCAATTATCCTGGTATCGATTGGGAAATGGTGAAAGGACAGGGTAAAGGGGAAGAAGAATTTCTGGATGTTATAAATGACAATGTTTTGGTGCATTATGTTAATAAACCTACAATAGAGAAGGCAATTTTAGATTTAGTGCTCTGTAATGACCGTGATAGAATTAGTAATGTTGAGGTACTGGAGCCACATGGGACAGTGATCGCTCTACTGTTAATTTTGATGTTTCATGGGAAGGTAAAAAGCTGACTTCGAAAACCAAAATGTTCCATTTTTAGCGAGCAAACTTTGACACCATGCGCTCATATCTTAGCGAAATAAAATAGGAGACACTCCTGGACTGTGAGTCTGTAAATGAGATGTGGGAAAGATTTAAGGGGGTTTTACTTGATTCACAAAGCAAATTCATTCCAATGGTGTCCAAAAGTAAGCTGAAAAAGCAGAATCCTCAGTAGATGACCACAGCTATTCGTAGGAGTTTGAGGGAAAAAAGGAATCTTTATCAGATGTACATAAAGGATAACAATGAGAATACTAAGGCTGAATACTGTAAAATGCGGGCTGTGATCAAAAAAGAGCTGAGGAATGCCAGAAGACTATGAAAGGCAAATTGCAGAAGGGACTAAAACTAATCCTAAGTGCTTCTTTCAGTACTGTAGCAGAAAAAGGAAAGTCAAAGAGGAGGTTAAGTGCATAAAGAATAAAGATGGATCGCTGCTATATGATAACGGATATTGCGGATACCTTAAACAGTTACTTTGTTGAGAATTTTACCTCGGAGCAGGTTTTTATTCGGCCAGAGGGCATGTCCAATGCTCAAGATTATTTATCGGAAATTGAGGTTAGGGATAATGAAGTATTAGACAAGTTGCATAAACTAAAGCTAGATAAGGCAGCGGGGGCTGATGGCTTATATCCTAGAGTGAAAAAAACACAGAGAGTGCACGCACATCAAATGAATACAGGTGCTGGATAAAACTGTACCGTCAGAATAGAGAAAAAG
Organism: Gymnothorax javanicus; assembly: GCA_029692085.1. Taxonomy (NCBI): domain Eukaryota; kingdom Metazoa; phylum Chordata; class Actinopteri; order Anguilliformes; family Muraenidae; genus Gymnothorax; species Gymnothorax javanicus. The sequence continues at coordinate 92,222,643 of CM056198.1, forward strand.
AAGATACCTGCAAACTGTAGCTGTTGCTCCCGCAGTGATTTATATACACAACGTTTCAACCAGTATGGTCTTCGTCAGGTGTTAACAGAACACATAGGTAGGAGGGGATATATATAAATACAGGAAAAGGCATTTTTCTCTAGCAGCCAATCAACCAGTCCATGGTGTTATGTCCTTCAATCAATGATTATTAGTGTAATAATTAGTGAGATATTCAGATTTAACAATCACTTAAGTTCTCCAATATATCCAGGACATAAAAATACACAGTGCATATGTGCAATTATATAGCAAGACATAATGATGATTTAGTAATACCATTAACATATCCCAACCCCCCAGAATCTGTCCAAGTGCCACACAGATCAACATCATACACCAAAAAAGGAATTAAAGAAAAAAGCAAAAAAGAAAATAAGTCTCCATACGGGCTTCAGTGAGTAATGATCACAGAGGTGGAGACCATGGTAGTATATGTGACCACAGGCTACAGCGCCCTCCATAATTATTGGCACTCCTGGTTAAGATGTGTTCTTTAGCCTCTAATAAATTCAGTTTTTTTATAAATAATATAGGACCACAATGAAAAAAAGAGGAAAATCCAACCTTTAATTCAAGTGCATTTATTCAGTGGAAAAAAAATCCCACATTAAGAAATAATTCTTTAACATCAAATCATGTGTGGCACAATTATTAGCACCCCTGATGTTAATACTTTGTACAACCCCCTTTTGCCAGCAAAAAAGCGCCTAATCTTCTCCTATAATGTTTCACAAGATGGGAGAATACAAAAAGAGGGATCTTCGACCATTCCTCTTTGCACAATCTCTCTAAATCATCCAGCGACCTGGGTCCTCTCCTCTGCACTCCTCTTCAGCTCACTCCACAGGTTTTCAATGGTGTTGAGGTCTGGGGACTGAGATGGCCATGGGAGGAGCTTGATTCTGTGTCTGGTGAACCATTTCTGTGTAGATTTGGCCACATGTTTAGGGTCATTATCTTGCTGAAAGACCCAGTGACGACCCATCTTCAGCTTTCGGGCAGAGGCCACCAGATTTTGATTTAAAATGTCCTGGTATTTCAAAGCGTTCATGATGCCATGCACCCTAACAAGGTTCCCAGGGCCTCTGGAAGAGAAACAGGCCCACAGCATCACCGATCCTCCCCATACTTCACAGTGGGCATGAGGTGCTTTTCTGCATACTCATCTTTTGTGTTCCGCCAGACCCACTTAGAGTGTTTGTTGCCAAAAAGCTCTATCTTGGTCTCATCTGACCAAAGCACACGGTCCCAGTTGAAGTCCCAGTACTGCTTAGCAAACTCAAGACGTTTGCGTTTATGATTGTGAGTGAGAAAAGGTTTTTTCCGTGCATGCCTTCCAGACAGCTTGTTGGCATGTAGATAGCGCCTGATGGTTGTTTTGGAGACTTTGTGACCCCAAGATGCTACCATTTGTTGCAATTCTTTAACAGTGAGCTTTGGAGAACATTTTATTTCTCTTACCATCCTCCTCACTGTGCGTGGTGGCAAAATAACCTTGCGTCCTCGTCCAGGCTTGTTTACCACTGTTCCAGTTGTTTTAAACTTCTTAATGATTCCTCTGACAGTAGATATGGGCAGGTGCAGGCGAGTAGCTATTTTCTTGTAGCCATTGCCTGACTTGTGAAGGTCGACACACATCTGCCTTACTTGAATGGTGAGTTCCTTTGTCTTTCCCATGTTGAAGAGTGGATAAGAGAAATGGCCTCTGTGTCACGTCATATTTATACCCCAGGGAAACAGGAAGTGATAAATTACTAATTAAATGTTCCTAGATACTCTGATCAACTTTGTAAACTACTGTAGAAATGACAGAAATACTTCAATTACATTTATTTCCTAGGAATTGTTAGGGGTGCCAATAATTGTGGAACAGGTGATTTTATGAAAAATAATTATTTCTTAGTCAGGATTTTTTTTTTTTTCCCTTAAAATTCACTTGAGTTGAAGGTTACATTTTTCTACAATTTTCAGTGTGAGAGTATGCTTCTGCAATAAAAATTGAATTTATTTTAAGGCTTTTAACACATCATAACCAGGGGTGCCAATAATTATGGAGGGCGGTGTATATCAAATCACCAACTGTAGAAAGACAAAAAAAACAGTTAAATATCATTAAAATCAATTATAAAAATGGCTTGAGATCAAACTCCTCATTAAGTCCATTGGGAGATACAGTATTGAGGGCATATATATGATATGTTTCACGTTGTAAGAGAAGGCGTTCATGGTTGCCACCCCTAGGTGGCCGCTCTACTATCTCAATGCCCACATAACGCAGGGAGCTTATGTTGTGTCCAGACTTTTTTAAAATGTGCCGCTACTGGGTTTTTTTCATCTCCACATCTTATGTTACTGCGATGTTCACTGATGCGTGTGCGTAAAGCTCTACAGGTTTTGCCAACATATGCAAGTCCACAGGGGCATTTGATTAAATAAACAACAAAAATGGTGTTACAAGTAATGGCCCCACGGATCCTAATGTGTTTGCTACTATGTGGGTGTGTGTATGTCTTGCATCTAGTGGTATAGCCACATTGTGCACAACTCCCACATTTGTAGTTACCGTCAGGGATGTTGATGGCGCTAGTGTATCTATTCTCAGGTTTATATGCTCTCACTACCTGGTCTCTAATGTTGGGGGCGTCTAAAGACCAGTCTGGGTGGCTCGTTAAAAACCTGTCCTAGTCTTGGATCAGATTCCACTATGTAGCAATGTTTTTGTCTAAATTTTCTGAACTCCGACCCCATGGGAGAATATTTGGTCACACAGAGAGGGGGGATTGTCTTATTTATCCTAGTCTTGGGCTGTAGGGATTCGTCCTGAGTAACAGTCCTGAATTTATTAGCTGCAGCATCAATCCATTGTGGTTAAAAGCCCCTCTCCAAGAATCTTTGTTTTAAATTATTGGCTTGGTGTTCATAGCTAGTATCAGAGCTACAAATCCTTCTAACCCGATGAAACTGACTCATAGGAAGACTCTTAATGAGATGAGTGGGGTGAAAACTATCCCCGCGTAAATAGGTTATTCCTGTCAGTAGGTTTTCTAAATAAATCAGTCTGTAAAGTAAGGTTTTCTTTATCACTATGACATCCAGGAAACGTATTTCTACTGGACTGAATTCAAGGGTAAAATTCAGATGTTCATTGGTAGAGTTCAGATGATGGTGAACAGAGCCTGTCCAGACTAGAAAAATATCATCTATGTACTGTCAATATAAAACAATATTAGAAAAATACATGTTTACCTCTGGATTTAAGACAAAGTTTTTTTTTCCCAAAGAGACCCATATATAAATTAGCATAATTAGGAAGCCATGGTGCTACCTGTAGCAGTCCCCTTTGTTTGCAAAAAGAAATCATTTTTAAAAAGAAAATAGGTTGTGGTCTAAACTAGCTCAGTCAAGTCAGTATTTCATTCAACACTGGGTTTGTTCATGGGTGGCAGTTGATCAAGGAAAAAGGCCACTGCATCTAAACCACCCCTATGCGGAATGATAGTATACAGGCTTGTAACATCCACCGTGGCAAGAAGGCAATCTTGATTTGGCAACACAATCATCTTAAGTGTATTTATCAGGTCAATGGAGTCTCTGGTATAGGATGGCAAAGAGGTAACCCATGGTTTTATACACTGATCCACAAAGGTGGAGATGTTAGAAGTTAGAGACCCTATGCTACTGACAATGGGTCTGCCCACTCGTGGAGTGGTTAAAGATTTATGGATCTTGGTCAGAGTGTAGATGAAAGGAGTAATAGGAAAGTCATTCTTCATAAAATCATATTCAGATTTCTTAAGGTCGCCTGAATCCAGCCATACTTTCAATCTATCATAAACAATGGTCTTAAACCAGGTTGTAGGATCAGAGGACAATTTTATATAAAATTTGGTATCATCCAACTGTCTATATATTTCAGACTCATAGTCAGATAAATTTTGAATAACGACAGCACCACCTTTATCTGGGGGGTGTACAATAATACAACCCTAATTCCAAAATAGTTGGGACGAAGTGTAAAGTGTGAATAAAATCAAAATGCAATGACTTTCAGATCGCATGAGCCAATATGTTATTTACAATAGAACATAGATAACATTTCAAATGTTGAAACGGAGACATTTTACATTTTTATCCACAAAATGAGCTAATTTCAAAAATTTCTGGCTGCAACAGGTCTCAAAAAAGTTGGGACACAAGCAAAAAAGGGCTGAAAAAGCTATTAATATATAAGAGAATCAGCTGAAAGAACTGAAAGTTCAGCTGAAAGTTAGCAAGTAATTAAGTTAACTGGCATCAGGTGTGTAACATGATTGGCTATAAAAGGGATGTCTTAGAGAGGCTGAGTCTCTCAGAAGCAAAGATGGCCAGAGGCTCTCCAACCTGTGAAGGCTTGCGAAAAAAAATTGTGGAATACTTTAAAAACAATGTTCCTCAACGTCAAATTACAAAGGCTTTGAAGGTCTCATCATCGACAGTGCATAACATCATGAAAAGATTCAGAGAAACTGGAAAAATCTCTGTGCGTAAGGGACAAGGCCAAAGACCTTTACTGGATGCCCGTGATCTTGGGCCCTCAGATGCCACTGCATCACTCACTGGCATGATTCTGTCATTGACATTACTAAATGGGCCCAGGAATACGTAAAGAAACCACTGTCTGTAAACATAGTCCACCGTGCCATCCACAGATGCCACCTAAAACTCTATCATGCAAAAAGGAAGCCATTGTTGAGCATGATCCAGAAGCGCCGCCATGTTCTGTGGGCCAAGGCTCATTTAAAATGGACTGTAGCAAAGTGGCAAAGTGTCCTGTGGTCAGACGAGTCCAAATTTGACATTCTTGTTGGAAATCATGGGCGTCGTGTCCTCCGGGTTAAAGAGGAGAAAGATCACCCCTCCTGTTATCAGTGTTTAGTTCAAAAGCCAGCATCTCTGATGGTATGGGGATGCATTAGTGCATATGGTGTGAGACACTTGCATATTTTGAAAAAGCACCACGAATGCTGAAAAGTATATAAAGGTTTTAGAGCAACATATGCTTCCCTCTAGATGACATCCATCAGAAAAGGCCTCATGTATTTCAGCAGGAAAATGCAAAACCACATACTGCAGCTATTACAACAGCATGGCTTCGTAGTAGAAGAGTCCATGTGCTGAACTGGCCTGCCTGCAGTCCTGTTCTTTCACCAATTGAGAACATTTGGCACATAATTAAATGGAAAGTCCATCAAAGGAGACCCAAAACTCTCCAGCAGCTGGAAGCCTGTATTAAACAAGAGTGGGATCAAATTCCAATGTTGAAACTCAAGAAACTTGTCTCCTCAATGCCTAGACGCCTCCACTCTGTGTTAAAAAGAGGAGGGGATGCTACACCATGGTAAACAGGCCCTTGTCCCAACTTTTTTGAGACCTGTAGCAGCCATCAAATTTGAAATGAGCTCATTTTGTGGATAAAATTGTAAAATTTCTCAGTTTCAACATTTGCTATGTTATCTCTGTTCTGTTGTGAATAAAATACTGGCTGGTGTGATTTGAAAGTCATTGCGTTTTGATTTAATTCACAATTTACACTTTGTCCCAACTATTTCAGAATTGGGGTTGTAGTTTTGTCATTGCGTAGCTCAGTAAGGGCATCTCTTTCCTTTTTGGGTAAATTATTAAATGTTTTGTATTCCTTTTTGTTTTTGAGTGCAGTCCTTACATTATGCCCTTCCAAACGACAATATGTGTCTACTGACGCATTCCTATTCTTGGGGTGGATGTAAGTAGACTTTTTCGTACATTTAGCAAAACTAACTCTGTCATCACTGTTCACAGACAAAACATTTTCGAAATCACAATTTGCCACATCATTTTCGTTTACATTGGACTCATCAGGTGTAACATCAGTAGCTCTAGCTCCACCAGGATAAAACATTTCCTTGAGTCTCAATGACCTATAGAATTTCTGAAAGTCAATAATAGTGTCAAACTCATTGCAGTGAACGACAAATTGGCGCCCGGGACAATCAGTTTTTCACACGGACAAGTGAAAACAAAAAATCAGTTGCCCGTCGGACGACTGCCTTTACGCGCTTGAAACATTTGTGCTTGCACTCGAAACATGCTGCTCGCGCTATGATTTTTTCTGCGGTACATTCCTACCAACAGAATGCCAGGTTCCGTGTTGACCAATGAAATTATCGCTGCCTCGCTGCAGGCCCCTTCGTTTAACTTCACATAGTGTACGTGTACCGTGGGGGCGATGACGTTTACACAGACCCACTCCGAAGATACCGTAGAATCTGTGGCTATGCTGCGAATGCGCGACCGCTTATTAACCTATGTTACTCTGTAGATTATGTAGCCATCTAGCAAGCTTGCTAATGTTAACTATGGAGAATCTTTGTAAATAATCGTCATAATTAAGCGGTGTCATTTGTTTTTGCCCTAACTTCACTAGCTAGTTTGCAGTACCAGTGATTGCTTTTGAGCTAGCTTCCTAGCTAGCCAACGTCCCAAAAATGTGAAAATGCAGTTTGGATGCACGGAAGCTAGCTAAGATAGTAAAGTCATGGCCAAATCAAATCATATCGCTTAAACAGGATTTTCCACAGTTAATGTTAGTTAACGTTTCTGCTGCTTTCCAACAGCAGAAACTCCGTGCAATCCTGAAGGTCAAATGGCAAGATCTCATCTCAAATGAAACTGTCCTTCTCCGAGCCAGCCTCCCCAGCATCGAGACTAAAATGGCACGACATCGCCTTCGCTGGGCAGGACACGCCAGGCGAATGCCCACAACTCGACTCCCCCGCCAGATCCTGTTCTCACAACTTGAACATGGCACAAGATCCCGAGGAGCGCCCAAGCGTCGATTTCGCAACCAACTGAAGGCCACTCTCCTTCACTGCGACATTGACCATACTAATTGGGAGACTCTCGCCGAAGACCGCAATGGATGGAGGCAAAACATCATTCTGGGGACAGACCATATGGAAAACCAAAGTCGTTGCGAGGAGGAAGCAAAGAGACAGAGACGGAAAGAGCGGCTTCTCCAGCCTTGCTCCCCACCCACACTGCCCTGCACAAACTGCCCTCGACACTTCCATACAGCTCTGGGCTTGGGCAGCCATATTAGACATTGCCACCCAAGAACAGCTACAACTTAACTGAGGCTGAGTTGAACCTGACTCGGATATAATGCTCGGACGCGAGCGACCGCCGATGATGATATATCCCTTCCCACCTGTGTGTTCCGTTAACACCTGACGAAGACCATACTGGTCGAAACATTGTGAAAATAAATCGCTGCGGGAGCAACAGCTACAGTGTGCGAGTATCTTCTTTTTCTCTTTTTCCTTATATCCTAGAGTGCTCAAGGAAGTTAGTGAGATCATCTCTGAACCGCTCTCAGCTATATTCAGACGGTCTTTAGAAACTGGAGAAATACCAAATGATTGGAAGCAGGGCAATATCAGGGTTCTCACCAGAAATTTTTGACAGCGTAGTGGGGTGGGACATCACCCAAACCGGCCGGGGGTTTGGGGGCCACCGAGGCTCTGGTAATTTATGGTTTTTTGAGGCCATGTTTGCAGGGCTCTCAAGTCTCACGCAATGAGCATGATTGTCACTCATTTCAGTCAGATGTGACGCACTTATGCCACACATAGTATTTCTCATGCAAAAAAATTATTAAAACTAAAACAATTTCCAACAGTAGGCCTATATGCGCAGCAGCATCGCTATAACTGTGGAAACCGGCAGGAATCAAACACGTCTCCCCTGGAGTTCTCAGTGGCAGCTTGCCAGCCGATCAAAAAAAGGAAAGGGGCCACACAATAACCCATCAGATAATAGCACTATTGTTTCTGGGTAAGATTTAGGGCAACAACCAATGGAAAAAACGGGAGGTTTTCCCACGGTGGAAAACGGGAGTATAATGCAAACCCCCCCCTCCCCGGAGAAAATCTCATTCTAGCCTACGTCCAAAACTTGAGAACCCTGAGCTGCTGGATAGCTCACTCGGTTAAAGCACCGCATTGCAAAGCAGAAGTGACTATCAGAAGTGACTATCACTAAGTGTACATTTTTTATAAAGAAAGCTAAATCTGATTATTACCTCTCTGAAACTACAAAAACATTAAATGACCCGAAAAAGTTTTGGAAAATAATTAAACAAAATTCTGGCCATGAACCATCTAGTGAACTTCCTACTCACATTGTTCACAATTCCTGTACTCTGACTGACAAGTCAGCCATACTTAATTGTTTTAATGAGCATTTTATTTCTTCTGGTTTTTTATTTGAATCTTTGTTTCCTGAAAAAATAAACTCTGTTGTACAAATAGACAGTACTTCCACAAGCTCATATAGGCCTACTGATTGCACGTTTAAGCTTATGCCTGTATCTGTTGCTGAGGTCCATAGAGAGTTAAGGCACCTGGACCCTAAGAAATCAGCAGGCCCTGATAAGCTGGACCCTTATTTTCTTAAGTTAGCTGCTGATTTCATTGCTGAACCTTTGTCTTTGATTTTTTTAATCTTAGTTTTATTAGCAGTGAGATCCCAAAAGTCTGGAAATCTGCCTTTGTTCTTCCTCTTTTGAAAGGGGGCAACCATTTGACTTAAATAACTATAGACCCGATCTCCAAACTTTGTGTCCTAGCTAAAGTATTTGAAAAGCTTGTGAGCAATCAGTTAAAAGAATTTTTAGATTCTAAGGGCATTTTATCAAATTATCAGTCTGGTTTTAGGAAAAAACACAGCACTATGACTGCCGCTCTTAAAGTCACAAATGACATTATTGAGGCATTAGACTGCAAAAAATATTGTGCAGCACTTTTTATTGATTTATCGAAAGCTTTCGACACAGTTGACCATAGCATTTTAGTCGGCATGCTTCACCAAATTGGATTGTCTAAGCGAGCAGTAGCTTGGTTCTCCAATTATCTGTCTGCTAGAACGCAGTGTGTTCAAATAGCAGGGTCCACCTCCTCTTTCTTAACAGTATCCAAGGGTGCCACAAGGTTCTGTTTTAGGACCTATTCTGTTTACCCTTTATGTTAATAACCTATGTGAAAACCTTTCAAATGCTAATTATCATTTTTATGCTGATGACACCGTTATTTATTGCTGTTCATCATCTGTTATACAGGTCATTAACTTTCTACAGTCTGCATTTGATATTGTTCAGTCCCGCCTGCAGAAACTAAAATTGGTATTAAATACAGAAAAAACTAAACTCATGCTGTTCTCCAACAGTACTGCAATACCAACAAATCTTCCGAACATAATCACTGCTCAAGGAAGAGTAATTGAACTAGTTTCAAGTTACAAGTATTTAGGTATTCTTATTGATCGTCAGCTAACTTTTTAAGTCCCATATTGCAAATCTAGTCATTAAGCTCAAGGTAAAGCTAGGCTTTTACTTTAGAAATAAATCCTGCTTCTCCTTTCCAGCTAGGAAATATCTTGTGTCAGCTACTTTCCTGCCTTTGCTAGATTATGGTGACTTATTATATATGAATGCTTCTGCACAATGTTTACGGTCCCTGGATACTGTCTATCACTGTGCCTTGCGGTTTGTTACTGGTTTTAAAAATCTTACCCATCATTGTATTTTGTATTCGAAGGCTGAGTGGCCATCTTTGTATGATGTACCCATTGGTTGAATTTTATTTATAAAAAATATAAAAAGGCCATTACAACCTCCGAGATTTTTTGCATTTGACTGTTCAGCGTGCTCGCACGGAGCTTGGAAAAAAAGCTTTTAAATATGCTGCCCCCTCTGCCTGGAACATCCTTCAGAAGGACTTGAGATTGTCAGAACTGATTTCTATTAATGCTTTTGGTTCAATTTTAAAGGATTTAGAACGTGAAAGCTTGAGAAACTGTCTCTGTGCCTAATTTACTTATTTATGCATTTATTTATTTATTTATTTTTTAATGTTTTGATATCTGTGTGTCATTGTCCTTGTATGAAACTTATATGTGTCCTTTTTATGCTGCCCTCTTGGCCAGGTCACTCTTGAAAAAGAGATTTTAAATCTCAATGAGTCTTACCTGGTTAAATAAAGGTTTAATAAAAAAAATTTAAAAAATAATAGCGCGGGTTCGAGTCCCAGTCTCACTAACCGGCAGTGGTCTGCAGCTTTTTCAGAGTTCTGCACAATTGCCCATTGCGCAACAGGGATGCAAATTGGGAGGGGTCTGCCGGGAAGGGTAATATAAAAAATAGTTGCATTGTTCATTGCTTAAGCTCCTCCTGTTGGCCAGCCAGTTGCTGGTCAGGAAGATTCTAAGCTTGTACATGTTCGGGCATCCTCCGCCCTCATTCTGAACTTGCGAGGATTCAACCAATGAGTGTATAAGAAGCAGTGGCTGACAGGCGCGTGCTTTGGAGGAGAGCCGCGAACTGTCTTCACTCTCCTGAATTGGCAACATGGGGTCGCATATGAGCAAGCCTTGTACATAGTTCCCCAATTGGGCATTCCAGATTTGGGTGGGATTGGAGATGCCAAATTATTTAAAAAAAAAAAAAAAACTTGAGAACCCTGCTCATGACAGAATCTCTGATACCGACTGACATGGTAGCCAGAGTCTGGAGAAATAAATTAGCCTACATAAGACCCCCCCGTTCATTCCTAAACAATCTCATATCACGATGTGCACATGGTTGTTTCTGTCAAAACAAACCATATGCTATTCGAAAGCAGCGAAGACGACGGTAGAGAAACAAGTGTTTTTTTTGGAAATTTGCACATATTTTACTGGATAACGTGTCAAATTTTGCAATCACGTTGCTTGAAAGACAGCGTAGCGGGCCAAGACAGCGTATTTTTTCAGGTGACAGCGTAACGGCCCACTACGTTGAAATATGCTGGTGAGAAGGATGAATATAATACCAAAATATAAGAAAGGGGACCGTACTGAGCCAGGAAATTACAGGCCAGTCAGTTTAACTTGCATTGCATGCAACATACTGGAATCTATCATAAAAGATGAGTTGGAATTATTTCTTGAACGTAATAATATCTTGAGGGATAGCCAACATGGTTTCCGTAAGGGAAGGTCTTGCCTGACAAACCTTTTGGAATTCTTTGAAGAGGCCACCAAGACTTATGATCAGAGCAGGGCTTATGACATCATATACTTGGATTTTCAGAAAGCATTTGATACATTACCGCATAATCTTCAACTTTACACATAAAGTATCATTGATCATTATCACAATCATATACCTAACAACCAGTGCAATTTTCACAATCAAATAGAGAAGTAAAATTTACATACGTGAAAGTGCATCTATAATAACATTATCTTTTCTCCTGATGTGCAAAATATCTAAATCATACTCTTGCAAAAGTAAACTCCATCTCAGTAATCTTTGATTCTTGTTTTTGATCATATGCAAGAATGTGAGGGGATTGCGATCACTGAAGACCTTGATGGAAGTAGCTGAACAAGGCAAATAGACTTCAAAATGTTGTAAAGCCTAAACAAGTGCCAAACATTCTTTTTCAGTTGTTGAATAGTTTTTCTGATGTTTATCAAACTTTTTGGAAAAGTAACAAACAAGATGATGTACTCCATCAGTGTCTTCTTGCAGTAAAACTGTGCCTGCACCAATATCACTGGCATCAACAGCCAACTTGAACTCCTTTTTGAAATTAGGAGATAAGAGAACTGGTGAGCTTTTGAAGATGGCTTTCAGTTGGTCAAATGAATTTTGACATTTTTCATCCCAAACAAATTTTGCATTTATCTTCAGTAAATTTGTCAAAGGTTCAGAAATGAGAAATTTTTACAGAATTTTTTGCAGTAGCCAGCCATCCCTAGAAATTTCATTAGTTGTCTTTTTAGGTTCAGGAAATTCAGTGATACTTTTACTTTTGCATTAATTGGTTTGACTTGACCCTGTCCTACAATATGACCTACGTAAACAACTGTAGCTTTACAAAGGTCAGTTTTAACAAGGTTGATAGTCAGCTTGGCATCACTCACCCTCTGAAAGAAGTCTCTGATGTAGATGAGGTGCTCTTTGAAGCTGTCGCTGGTGATGATAATGTCATCAATGTAGGCCTCACATCCTGGTGGTCCAGCGATCACTCTGTTTACCAGAGGTTGGAAGGTGGCTGGAGAATTTTTAATTCCAAAGGGCATCACCTTGTATTAGTGGAGTCCATCTGGTGTGACAAAGGCAGAGATCTCCTTTGCTCTGTCTGTTAGAGGGATCTGCCAGAAGCCCTTGAAGAGATAAAACTTGGTGACATACTTTGACTGTCCAACTTTGTCAATGCAGTCATCAATCCTGGGAATAGGATATGAGTCTGTTTTTGATAGAGCATTCACATTCCTGTAGTCCGTCACCATTCTATATGTTCCATTGGGTTTCGGAACTAGGATGCATGGAGAACTCCAGTCATTGTTACTTGGTTCAACAAAGTCATTTTCAAGCAGGTATTTGACTTCTGGTATAAGGTATTTCTACTTCTCTGGATTCATTCTGTAAGGATGCTGTTTTACAGGCTTGGCATTATCTTGTAGGATGACATCATGGTAAACCATATCAGTCCTTGAGGGAACGTCAAGGGATATGTGACTATATTCAAATATGAGCTGCTTTAGCTGTTGTTGTTGAAAAGGGTCCAGGTGGGACAACTTGCTGTCAATATTTTGAAGAATGTCTGAATTTTCAAGTTTGGGTGGACCAGGTTCATTTTCCAAGGGGCAGTCACAATCTTCTTCAGAATTTTCCAGTTCCGTTGTATTTACCACATTGACTGGCCTTTGATGAGTGTCTCTGTCAATGTATTCTTTCAGCATGTTGATGTGACACATTTGTTTTTGTTTCCTCATTCCAGGGGTTTAAATGACGTAATTTAGATCACTGACCTTTTTGAGGACAGTGTAAGGGTCGAAATATCGGGCTCTTAGAGGGTTCCCAGGAACTGGCAAAAGCGCAAGGACTTTGTCACCAGCTTTAAAACTTCTATCTTGGGAATGAAGGTCATATCTGGCTTTCATTTTGTCCTGAGCCTCTTGGAGATTAGTCTTAGCAAAATCACAAGCCTTAGAGAGACGATTACGGAAGTCAGAAACATACTGAAGCAAGTTTATTGGGACATCATCTTCGGCCAGCAACTTTTCCTTCAGAAGCTTCAGAGGTCCACGGACTGTATGCCCAAAAACAAGCTCAAAGGACTGAACCCAAGAGACTCCTGAACAGCTTCACGGGCAGCAAACAGAAGAAGATGGACACCTTCATCCCAGTCTTTCTCTGTGTCAAGGCAGTAGGTCCTTATCATGTTCTTCAGGGTTTGATGGAACCTCTCCAATGCACCTTGACTCTCAGGATGGTAAGCTGATGACCTGTATTGTTTAATACCAAGCTCATGCATAACTTGTTGAAATATGCCAGACATGAAATTTGACCCTTGATCAGATTGAATAGACTTAGGAAGACCAAAAAAGCAGAAAAACTTGGTAAGAGCCTTGATGATAGTCTTCGCCTTAATGTTACGAAGTGGAATTGCCTCAGGAAACTGGGTGGAAGCACACATGATAGTCAATAGGTACTCACAACCAGATCTAGTCTTCGTCAATGATGATCCGACTGAAAGGTTCTTCAAAAGCGGGAATGGGCTTAAGACAAGCCTTTGGAATATTCTGGTTCGGCTTCCCAACCATTTGACAAGTATGACAGGATTTGCAGTACTCCTGTACATCGCACCTCATGGAAGGCCAGAAGAAATGATTCCTGACACTTTGAAGGGTCTTTTTGATACTCACATGACCTGACATAGGATTGTAATGGACCAGACTAAGAGTTTCTTGATGATGAGACTTTGGAAGAACAATTTGATGGGTGATCATCCGCTCTTCATCTGCAGAAACATCAGGTGGATGCCATTTTCTCATAAGCACACCATTTTTGTACTAAAACCAGACAGGAACTTGAGTAGCCTCTTGTTCACTTACAGCCTGTGGTAGAAGATGCGCTAGATCACAAGCTTGTTGTTGCTCCTGAATAAGTTGTTTCCAAGACTGAATGTCATCAGAATGACCTGACAAGGACAAGTCTGAAGATTTCCCAGACATCTCAGAAGGACTGGAAGGTTCCTGATGAAAAGACTGCCCAATGAAGGTGTCAGTCATGTTGAAGTCCAGGTCAGCATCATCTTGAATAGCCTTTTTGGCCATAAAATGAGTAACTGCACATGAAGGATAGAGGTCTGGCATTTCCTCCTCTATAGATTCAGATTCTTGATCAATCAAAGGAGTGTCAGTTACAACACGGTAGGGCACAACCTTATCCCCAGCAAGATCATTATCAATAAGCAAATGAACACCTTTGAAAGGAAGAGAAGACCTAATGCCAACAGTAACAGGCTCAGAGACCAAGCCTGATTTGAGATGAACATTATGGAGAGGTACACTTGTAAAACCACATTCTACTCCTTGAATAAGGACATTAGCCTGAGTAGACATTTTGTCCGAAAAAGGCAGAATATCTGCAAGAATAAGAGATTGGGAGGACCCAGAATCCCTTAGAATTCGAAGAGGAGCAGATGTAGAAAAATCATGTGAAAGTGAGACAAAACCATCGGTGATGAATGGCTCAAAACCCTCCACAACAGAATCAGACACAGAAGGTAGAAGATCAGGTGAACTGACCTTTGATACAAGAGATTCTCTCCTAGTGAAAGCAGTTGGTTTGGTTTCTTCTCATTGTTGTTTTTTCTTGAGAGCATAACACTCAGAAATAAGGTGACCTTGTTTTTTGCAATATTTGCAAGACACAGAAGGTAAAGAATCAGAGGATTACTTCTCACCAGAAGGTTTCTTCTCAGAAGTGGCCTTGGAATCATCAGAAGTGTTTTTAAAAGAAGTCTTGGACTGCGACTTGCCCTGAAATTTAGAAAAAGTGGATTTTTGAACAAAAGAAGACTTATGAGTGAATGCATAAGTATCAGCCAGGGTGGAAACATCTTGCAAAGTGTTGGCTTGTTTCTCCTCTCAAGGAAAGTCTTGATATCAGGCTGGATACACCTTTTGAATTCCTCAACCAGAATAAGTTGCCTCATTCTGCCAAAATCTTTCTCAACTTTCATGGAATTACACCACTGATAAAACAACTGTTCCTTCAACCTGCCAAATTCAACATGAGTTTGACTGACTTCCTTGCGAGAATTCCTAAATTTTTGCCTGTAAGCCTCAGGGACCAATTCATAACCCTTCAGAATGGCAGATTTGACAAAATCATCATTAGAACGCTGTTGGACAGATAACTGGTTATAGATCTTCCAAGCTTTACCAGTAAGAACACTTTATAACATCATTGTCCAATGCTCTTTTGGCCATTTCAAATTTTCAATGAACTAATAAGCAAAAAGCTATCTACCTCGCGCTTACCAAAAGTAGTATAGCAAAAATAGTTCTGATGGTGCGTCGACTTTCTAGGAAAAATCAATAAAGAAGGAAAAGTGAAAGTCCGCACTCAAAAAAGTGAGCTGATAAAAAGCGACTTTATTGTAAGTCGCTTTTTATCGGCTGACTTTTTTGAGTGCGGACTTTCACTTTTCCTTCTTTATTCATTTCAAATTTTCAGGAATTTTCTCAAAATGGGTAAAGTATTGGTCTACATTATTTTTGAGGAAGGGAGGAACAAGTCTGATGTATTTAACCACATCAAAATGATCAGAAAGTCCAAAAGATTTTGATACAGTACCTGCTTAGATTTTCTTCATTTCGAGTTCATACTGCATCCTTTTTTCTTCTAGTTCTAGTTGTTTCTCTTTTTCCAACCTTCTTTCTTCCTTCTCCAACCTTCTTTCTTCCAGTCCTTTCTCCAACCTTCTTGCTTCTTGTTCTAGTTCTTTCTCTTTCTCCAACCTTCTTTCTTCCAGTTCTAGTTGTTTCAGGCGTAGCAGCATCTCATGTCTTTGCTGCTCTGTTGCAGACACTTCCACATCTTTAATCAATTTTGCTGCTTCTACCCCAAAGATCTCTTTATCGATGAAATGTTGCACCAAAATGTTCAATATTTCTTGTTTCTTAATTCATGATTTCGCATCAAATAATCTAAGATTTGAGGCTATTTGCAGCAAGTCCTTCTTCTTTGCCAGCACAATTGATTCTTGGGTTGGAGTTTTCAGAAAATTTTCAACATCAAAAGTCATGATTGCTGGTTTTCAAATAGTCACAAGATTTAAAATGAGAGATCAGCTTTAATCTATGGTGAATCCAATGGTTGATCCAATGAATGGTTTATCTCGGTGGAACCTCCAATTTGTTATGACTTGAAAATCACAACAAAGAGAACCAGCAATGACAACTTAAACAAATTTATTCTTCATTGATTATGTCCAAAAATATTTATAAATAATCCACTGTGTAATCTTATATTAACACTCTAATGCCACTATGTAACTCAGATGCAAAAACAAAAACTCTATCAACTGATCAAAATCACAGCATTTATAAAGACTAGGAACATTCTGGAAAGATCTACAGGATTCCTGGGTGATCTGGCCTTCTCCAGGTAAGATGATGCCAGAAACTTCTAGAAAGCACTAGTCTATTTCATCATAAACAAGTGGTATTGCATCAGATCATGTGACACACAGACACACCAACAGAGGGTGCCAAACGATGAACAAAATAAACAAATAGCTGACCAGTAAGGCAGCACAAATAGTATCTAACAAATCTCCATTTACAAATGATATACAGTGCTTTACATAAAACACTCATACATAACAATGCACAAAATATTTCTACTAGCTCAAAACCTTTTTACACACACACTAAATTATTGACCCTTATTTGATTCCACAGGAAAGTGGGTCAGGCCGAAAGTATCTCGCTCAGAGAATGGTGAGTGAGCAGTGTCATACTCAGAACACACTTATATTAACATGTGAATACAATTTACTTCGGAAAGAGGTAGTTAGTTATGCGTATATGTACAAATGTGATGTATACTGTACATATTTCAATGCTGAATATTTATGTATTTTTTTGTGTTTGTGGCGCCTACTCTGCACTAAAATTATACAAATAAACTGAGATACAATGGTATTCTAAATGCTTCAAGTTATTTAATTAAAGCAGTTTTCCCCCTCTCTGTGAAGCTCAAATATTGAATTATAAAGCCTTAAACTGGGGAACGCATGCATTTCCAGATTTGGCTTCTGCACGAAAGGGTTTGTTGCATGCAACTTATAACTGATAATCAGAAGTGACAATACATATATATATAGGAACTCAACATGAGCAAATTATGGCAAGTATTCTCAAAAATATATACAAGTTAAAACTAAAAAATTCAAAATTCACATCACCAAATGACGAGGAAATTAGGTGCCTGAAGCCACCAGAATGCATCATAGAGCTTCAAATTTTCAAAATTCTCTTGGGGGAATACCCCCTGAAAGGCTTAGCGCCCTCAATGCTCAGATTTTTGGCACCTCCACTACCAGCCAAAGCCGCCTACTGTATTCTGCCAGCCGCCTACTCTAAAAACTTTTGAAAGCCCTGCGTCTGTAACCAATGCCATCAGTATGTTTTGCAACAATAAGGTTGCGAAGGTCTTGAGAGAGCTCTTTGCTTTTACCCATCATGAGATGCTTCTTGTGTGACACCTTGGTAATGAGAAACCTTTTATAGGCCATCAATTGGGACTAAACTATAAATTTGCACTGATAGGGGGCAGGATTGCTTTCTAAATACTGACAGATTTCAGCTGGTTTCTTGGCTTTCCATGCCTTTTTGCACCTCCTTTTCTTCATGTGTTCAATACTTATTCCTGTGTCATTCCACTTTATTACACATAACTCAATTCATGGACTTATTTGTTTTGATGTCTTTGTATCTGTGGATTACTTGGGTTGTTACAAACATCTGGTGAAAATTTAATGTCAATAGCCCCATTAGAAATATATTTACTGAGAAAAATCTTGACACGTTCAATACTTATTTTCCCTGCTATAATTTCAAGCAATTCAATGCACTCCGTACGTACAATAGAAGGTAAGTGCATTTTATGTTTACAAGATAAAACCCCCGAATTGTCTCCCCCCCAGAGGGAGCGGGGAGACATATTGTTTTAGGCTTGGTTCCCGTTCGTGTTCGCTTTCGCGTTCCCACTTTGTTTACGGAGTGTAACTCCAAAACCGTTTGCATGATCGTAACAAAACTTTGCATACTTACTACTCAGGTCCTCAGGTGGTGCCTCTCCATATGTGCCTATCTGTCCAACTGTCTGTCTGTCCGTCTGGATGTGTTCAATTTTTGTCCCGAGCATAACTCCTAAACCGTTTGCATGATCTTCACGAAACTTTGTATACTTACTACTCTGGTCCTACAGTGGTACCTCTTGGTATTTGCCTGTCTGTCTGTCCGTCTCTCTGTCCTTCCGGTGGGTTAGGCAGGGAAGGGGGCCAGGGGAGAGACATATGTTTTTACGAGTAAAAACACATAAACACATTCTACACTGAACAAAAATATAAACACCCCATGTCAAATTTTTGAGTTTTTATTGACATTAGGGTTATGCAATATATGAAGCCATCAAAATTCATTTTTGTTAATGACTAATCTTCAGATCACCGTCCATTACATCTTGATATTGGCATCTGCAAAGGAGTGACAATCCTTTGAACACGTTGGGGGTCAGGTTGAAGAAATTGAATGTTCAGTATCTTGCGTGTCCACCATTTGCGTCTCTCAGAGCAACACATCTCCTTCGCATGGAGTTGATCAGGTTGTCTATCGTGGCCTGTGGAATGTTATTCCATTCTTCCTGGAGGGCCGCACGGAGCTGGTGCACATTATCTGGAACTGGAACACGGTCGCGGACACGTCGATCCAGAACATCCCAAAGATGCTCTATGGGCGACATGTCCAGCGAATACGCTGGCCAGTCCAGAACTGGAATGTGCTCTGTTTCAAGGAACTGCATGCAGACCGCTCTGGTGGACATCCCTGCATCCAGCATGCCAATGGCACATTCCTGCATGACCTGAGACATCTGAGGCATGATGACTTTTGACAAAATTTGACATTTTGGGGTGGCCTTTTATTGTCCCCAGTATAAGGAGTGTCTGGGTACTGCTCATTCTGTCTGATCACCGTCTGGAAATGCCACACCAATGTACTGAGTGAAATCACTGCATCACTGAGCAAATGCTCACTGACAGAAAGATGGATTAAAAAATGGTACACAAATCAAGAGAAATATCCCTATTGTACAAGTAAAAGTTAGCATATGCTCACTTAGAGTTGTTAACTCCATGTGGCATCAATATTTGACATGGGGCGTTTATATTTTTGTTCAGTGTAGTTAGGTGTGCTATCGTAAGGCGCAAACCCCAAATTGTAAAATTGTGTTTATTAAAATTTGTGAAAGTATGCAAAATGTATATTTTTTTGCTTTCACCTATTTGTCTACTTGCATTCTGCTCGAAAGCCTTTCAGTGCCAGAGCGAAAGATATTATAAAGCTGTGGGTGAAACTGAAAACACATGAAAATCTATTTTACTACTGCTAGCCAATGCCTCTAAATATCTTGTCAAATCCCCTTATAGGGAGCAGTTAAACACACCATTATTGGGTATGCTGAAACAACACAACACATTCCTTCAGTCATTACTCGGCTGACACACCTTTTAAAAGGTGCCTTCTTGATCCTATTCATTTTTAACATTGTTTCCATAAAGCCCTGAATCTTTCTATACTTATTAAATGCCCATGTGTCCTTCCTGCCTGTTTGCACAATAAATTTAATTTGTGAGGTTTGTGTCTCTAGCTGTGGGTAATGACCTGCAGGGGGTTACACGTGGGGGTGAACAGAGGTGACCTGTCAATCACAAAGAACAAATATGCTTGTATTTACCATTTCATGCCACATTAGTTGCTTGCACATCCTGAGCACCCACTTATTGCTTGCACATGTTGAGCAACAACCAGACAGTACAGACTGACCCAAATGAATTGGATAAAGAGGGTCAGGGAGATTTTTTCCCAACTAGCAAAGTCTGGCTGGCAAGTTGGCAAGTGTTTTAACAGCAGAGACTGAAACACATTGAGAATGGACGGTTGATTAGTAATAATGCTCTACATTCATCCAGTTTCTGGTATTGAACCAGTGAATATCTCAGCCATCACAGTGTGAGTTGCAGAATTAATGCGTTGAGACTTCAGGCAATTTTCCTCATTGAAGACCCTGGTTTTAAAAGTACCCACATTACAAAATGTCTATTTTGAGAAAAAAGTCTGAATGTATAATAGATCCAAAAAATATGCTAATTGAAGACTCCAGTGCTAAAAAGTCACAAAATGTCCATTAAAAAAAAGAGAGAAAATCAACTTAGGTAACTATGAAAGACGTTTTCCCATCCTTACCTCACGGTGTGATAAAATGTGACTCAAGTATTTTTAGCTCGAGGCTCCACAATTGTCAAGTTGATTTTTTGCTGAAGTAACAATAATTCCTTTTCTGTAAAAAAAAAAAAGTACCAAATAATGCAGTGCTCCACTGAGTTATCATTGTTATTTTGCAAGAGCAAAGTGTTTTTGCACTGAAAAACAAACTGTATTTTGCAAACTAAAATGAGCATAATCGAAACCATATTAAAGGCATTCTGGACATAGTGGTGTGAGACATTCAGTTGGGTATGAAGTCTGGATCACACCCTTCAAGCCAACTGGGGTCAATTCATTGATCGTACCACATCTGTTCAAGCCACAACTCCTTCTACAGGGACATTTATGCAGAAATCCGTTTTAAGGCCTGGTTGAGTTTCAGGGTTCCATTAAATCTTCAAAGCTTAAGTTTACCACCGTAATAAGACCAACACTAGACCAAAAAAATGGCCTAATGAGCAGTCTGAAGCAGATGGCGCCCTCATGGATCCAGGCTTGAGAGAGAAATGTTTAACGTATTACTGACAAGGCAGGATTAGTAAGAGCATAACAGTCTGACATTATAGCCAATAATAATTCATCACCATCACTAAAAATTTGTCATGGGCTTTACAATCCCTTCAACACTCATATGACTTTTACTTTTTTGGGAACTTAAGTCATTTTTTTCTGAAGCGAACAGGATACAAAATTTATGGAAGGTTGAAAATGATGCCTAAGTGAAAATTTAACATTCTGCTTCATCTCTATTGCATCATGGCCCCAACTGTGCACAGCATGGAGCAAAGAAAAAATATAACCATTGTTCCATTGTCCACATTTATGCAGTCTTGTCATGTGCTGATAACTGGTTGAAAATTATCAAAACTTTTTTTTTAGCCAGGATTTTCTCTCTTTGTGTAGCAGAATTGGAGTTTTGTTCTTTTGTTTTTTCCTTTCTTCCTCCAAAGAAAATCCTAAGAGTGGATTTCCTTATGTGCTGGGGATGTGCGTTTTGCCGTGTGTTGAGGCAGAGCATTGTTTACCTGGGACCGCTACCAGAGAGACTTTACAGGGCAAGGCCAGTAACTGGCTGAGGGAGGAAGGATGGAGAGGTATACCATGAGCAGAGGGATGTCGGAGCACCAAGCTGGGCAGAGGGTTTCATGGGGCCTGTTCCCTGTGCATTCCGGGCCGCGACTGGTGGTGCTACAATGTGCGCACACCTAAATGCGCAGTACCAGTCTCGCCATGTGGGATCTGCTGCTGTGTCTTATCTTCCCCAGTCGAGGGTCTTGTTCCAACCAAGGCTACAGAGAAATGATGGACAATAGTGTCCTTTGACAGGGATTATTGAAAGCACTGCGTTCTGTGGTTTTAGGACTGAGGCATGGTATTGAGAAATCCTGATGCTGGTCCCTTGCTGCATGGGCTCAGGGTGAGGGAGGACCACCATAGCCAGGGAAGGGGGGCTTCAGGAAAGACATGCATATGTGGTTGCTGAGGCTGACAATAGGTTGGCTTGCAGCAAGTTTCATAAATTACTTCGAAAATTTTATGTGAACTGCTCATAAACTTTATGCCTGGATTTGGACCTCTCAGTGTCTGAATCTCCATTGCTCGTCAACTTGCTTTGTGAGATTAGCAAATGACATGACATCCTCGGTGAAAAAAAGTTTTTGGGCATTCTTACAGTTTTTCAACCTGGAATGTTAAACATCATAGGACATCCATCAGATGATCCCTTTCCTGCAACTGGGGAAAGGACTGAGGAAATATAAAATTGATACGTCACAAACATGGCCTTGGGCAACACACAGAACTTGTACCCAGTGGTTATATAAAAAAATCCTGTGCTAATTGCACTTAAGACCACTCAGCTGCGTATGTAAGTTGAATTGGGTGTTAGTTGGATTCTGATTGCTGAAATAATATATGTAATGAAGCCAAGCGCTGATATTTATAACCTTGGCGTGGGCATTTTTCGTTTTTCACAATACGCCTCCTGTTGGCCAAACTAAGAGTCGAAATTGGCTGGAATTCAATAGGTAAGTGAAAGATCCATAGACGTACCACCCACCCAAAAATGAGAAACCTAAAAGCAAACCTGAAGGCGGTAGAGCGGTAACGTCGTTGAATTTAAAGATCGGCAGCATTTACGCTATTTGACCTAGAAAACAATGAAAATAGGTAAAATTAAAAACGCGTCTGATATGTGATGAAGGGTGATCCCATGTACCTTCAGTAAAAATTTGAGCGTCCTAGCTCAAATAATAAGGAAGTTATGGCAATTTTTCATTTTTCACAATAAGACCCCTGGTGGCCAAAGTAAAAGTCGAAATTGACCGGAATTCGATAGGTTCATGAAGCATTCATAAATGTACCACCCACCAAAAAATGAGAAAGCTAGAAGCAAACCTGAAGGCACTAGAGTGGTAACGTTTTTGATGGACAGACAGACGGACAGACAGGCAGACGGACAGACAGCGAAGGGGTCGACAATACCCCTCGGTCGACGGCCACCGCCGGCCGAGGGGTAAAAAGCAAAAATTCTTTTCAAGCTTACAATCTTTTCCTAAGAATGTCCTCAGTGATTTATTTCATATATTCACTGAACTGCCTTCCCACTTAACCCCAAATCTATAAACATGAATGATCAGAGACCTGCTGGGTCATAATTACTTCAGTCCACATTGTGGGATTCCATTGTCCAAACCAAACCAATTTGAGGGGTAACAATATATTTTTATTTATTTCTAAATTCAGTTTTAGTTCCATATCATTTTATTGTTTGCGCATAAATCCAAGGAAGTAAAATATTTGACCGTCTCGGTTTCTTTTAGTTGAAATTAAAGGAAACTTACCACCTCTGCTGGATGTAGTTGATTATTTTATGGTGGGGGCATCAAGCTGTTTTCAACACCGAGTCGCAGTTTCTGGCCCTTGAAACCTAATGAATTTCAATGAGAGGAAGCAAAGCAGTGGGTGCTGAATCAGTGAAGATGTTGTGTGTGGGGTTGTTTGTTTGTGTTTGTTTGTCTGTATGTTTCTCTGCTTAATTGTGTGCCTGTGTGTTTTTCTAAGTACATGTCTGTTTGAGTTTGTGAATTTGTACATGCATGTACAGCAGGGAAAATAAGTTTTGAATGCGTCAAGACTTTTCTCAGTAAATATATTTCTTATGGGGCTATTGACATGAAATTTTCACCAGGTGTCGGTAACAACCCAAGTAATCCTCTCATACAAAGAAATCTCAAAAAATAAGTCTATAAATTATGTATATTAAAGTGGAATGACGCAAGTCATAAGTATTAAACACATGAAGAAAAGGAGGTGCAAAAAGGCATGGAAAGCCAAGAAACCAGCTGAAATATGTCAGTATTTAAAAAGCAATCCTGCCCCCTATTAGTGCAAATTAATATCAGCTGGTTTAGTCCTAATTGATGGCCTATAAAAAGGTTTCTCATTACCAAGGTGTCACACAAGAAACATCTCATGATGGGTAAAAAGCAAAGAGCTCTCTCAAGACCTTCGCAACCTTATTGTTGTAAAACAAACTGATGGCATTGCAGGGGTTGGGAAGGACAGCAGGGCCCATGGGCCAATGGCCCGTGTCATGGAAAATCAATGGGCCATTTTCAAAATGTATGGGCCATTCCCAAAATTCAATGCGCCGATAATTTTAACCATAACATACTTTTAATCAAAATGTATACTGCATATACATACATACATTTTGCTTTGTATGTTTAATGCTAAAAACATATGGATACATACATTTTGCTTTTAATGTTCAGCATTAGAATATTGCTTTAAAAAAGGAATCGTTTCTTAATACATAAGACAAGATTATGTACTCAAATACATAAGAGGGAAATCGGCCGTTTCGGTTTCAATTGTTCAGTAAAACTACTGGCTGTGGCATTAGTCTGCCTATACTAGTAAGTAACTTTAAGTTGATAGTTTTTTACTTTATCCTCACAGTTCACTAAAATCTTGTTGCAGCACTGGCTGCAGCTCTTCTACATTGAAAAGTGTGAATTTTTTTGACACAAAAGTAATCATGGCTCGAGGATGAGCCTATCCCACATGGTGATACGACCCCGTGAGGTTTTCCTAACACACGTTTTCAAGTTTTCTCTGGTTAATTACCAGAAAAGACATGACACATCCATGGTTCCAGTACTTATTATTTGTATATCATCGTTATTAAATTGGTGCAGTGTTGCTATTAAAACCTCCATACTTCCCATGATATTGAAGCTTGAAGTTGGTTTCAGAACAAATCTTGTTGAAGATAATACAGATTTTGTCTTAAGATTGTGACACTTAGAATTGGCATACAATTGATACAATTGCTGTTTTTAACAGGGCTTTGATATGTCTTTCAGCTCTGAAAATCTCATTTAGCCATCTTTAATACAAATGAAGTTATGAGGGCTCAAAAATGCTAGAAAAAATGATGCGAGTTAGAGAGCACAAAATTTCGGTCTACTCCCATGTACTTTTAGGGCCTGTAGCTCAAAAAAAATCTTCACAAGATCAAGGTAATATTTGGTGAGGAGGATTCAGTAAATATATTTAAGTTACTAGAAAAATCAGCTGATTCTGAGGGGGTCAGGTGGGAAGCACTTGTAGATTTTATATGGAATGACGCAATATGTTATCAATGACAAAGAAATTACCAAAGAAATAAGTACAATAAAGGAAATTCACGCATAATACCTCAAATAGCTAATTAATTGTAATCCTCAGTGAACATAAATGGGTCCCTATCATAAAACTGTACCCTCCACGGCCACCTACCGTTTTATATAAAGCGTTGCCACATTAATAAACAATTAAATTGCGCTAAAAATGCTATACCTGCCTGGTGAATGTTCCACTACGTGAAGTTTTAAATGGTGTCATCGCATTATACAAATAAATGATAGCCTCCATGCGAAAGATGGAAGTTTTATTTTGTTAATTGGCTCTAAATTTATCTAATGGATTCGGCTGGTCAGACTGCATGACCAGCATTTGTAACCGTGCTTTTAAGGCTGAATTCAGCATAACACCAGCGGGCTTCAGCTCCAAGTTCGCGTTAAGACAGTGGCTATTTTTACAATGGTTGTTAACTTCAAGTTGCATTTGGACTGCTCGCGATATAATGGCGATGCATACAACTGTAAATACAGTTTCAAATTGAGTAGCCTATAAATAACGTGGTTCGCATAACTATAGCTAACATATAACAACTCAGTCTTAATGTTCACCGATCCGATCAAGGACATAAAAGCGCGTGTCTTGGCGGAAATAATATTCTGTAAACTCGCTGATCTGCCGTTTTCAATTGTAGCCTGTCATGTTCGTTGTTTAACTGGGTAAGCGAAACTTTGCTTGCAAAATAATTCCAGTTTTATTTGATAGTCTGCGACTGAAAAAGAAATGCTGCAAGCTTTTTCTATTTAACATTCTGTTTCAAGGCTATATCGAAATGAGCAATTAAATTAGGCCTATGCCTATATCACTAACCTTAACTGTTACTTAAAACAAACCACAAGCCACAATTAAAATGCACATTTGTGTGCATACTTAAGAAGGGCAGAATGCGGCTATGAGAGAAGGTGTTACACATTAGTTTTACACACACACATATATATATATATATATATATATATACAGTCGTGCCCATAATTATTCATACCCCTACCAATTTTTGAGCTTTTTTCGAGATATTTTTTGACAAATCAACTTTATTCTTGCACAAATGACACAGTAAGTTGACATCAGGCTGTAAGAAGTACAGTAAACAATTTTTCAAGAAATACATTACTTTTTGGTATTTTATTTGACAGATTTACAAAAAATGCCATGTCCAGAATTATTCATACCCTTTTCTCAGTAATTGATGGCAAAGCCTTTATTCACGATTACAGCCTCCAAAAAGCTTCCTGAAATTGATCACAAGGTTTCTACCCGTTTCCTCGGGGATTTTGGCCCACTCCTCTTTTTGCAAACTTCTCCAAGTCCTTAAGGTTTGAGGGTTTCCTTGCCATGACCTTGGTCTTCAGTTCCCTCCACAGATTCCGAATAGCATTGAGGGACGGAGCTCTGGCTGAGCCACTCCAAAGCGTTCACTTTGTTGTCCACTAACCATTTCTTGACTGATTTGGCCGTGTGTTTAGGATCATTATCCTTTTGGAAGATCAATTCCTCCCCAAGATCAAGTTATTCGCCGGATTGCTTGATGTTTTTACTGAAGATCTGGATATACTGGTCCTGTTTCGTAGTGCCATTAACTTTAACAAGGTTTCCAGGCCCATTCGCTGAAAAGCAACCCCAGAGCATGATACTCCGCCACCATGTTTGACTGTTGGGACCGTGTTTTTCAGGTTGAACGCTTCATCTTTCTTACACCAAACAAAAGGCACATCTCTGTGCCCAAACAGCTGATCTTTGTTTCATCTGTCCATAACATTGACAGCCAGAAGCTTGTATCTTCATCAGGTGAGTTTTGCGAAGGCTAGATGAGTTCTTGTGTGTCTGGGTTGGAGAAGTGTAAGTGGCGTAAAAAGGTGAAGTCTTCAACTATAAAAAACACGGTCCCAACAGTCAAACACGGGTGGTGGGAGTAAATGCTCTGGGATTACTTTTCAGGAATGGGCCTGGAAAAAAAAACCAAATGGCATTATGAAACAGGACCAGTATATCCAGATCTTCAGTTAAAACATTAATAAAGGCTGAAAAACTTGGTCTTGGGAGGAAGGGATCTTCCAAAAGGATAATGACATTTTAAACACAGGGCCTGTCAAATAAAAGAAAATGGTAATGTTGACAAAAAAGTGAAAGTTTTGGAGTTTCACAGCCTTAAAATGACCTCAATGCTATCCAGAATCTGTGGAGGGAACTGAAGACCAAGGTTGTCAAAAAAACCCTTAAACTTTTAAGGACCTGGAGAAGTTTGCAAAAAAGAGGGCCAAAATGGAATGACTAGAAATACCATATATATAATACAATTAGGCCGACTATGAAATGTTGCAATTATTAGTTCAGCTGAATTGTACACATCAATATTACCTAATTCATTTCAATTTCATAATAGATAAATTAAATTACTATGAATTAATAATTAAGGATAAACACAGAGTAAACACAGACCAGGGCTGAGAATGAAGAACTGTCACGGCAATACCCGCCGCGTCCCAAATGGATCATTGTATCGTGTTTTTTGCGATTGCTCTGGCAAAACCAAAGCGCATCAAGCAAACAATCGACCAGACCACTAAAAGTGGACAGCCCTCGTGGTTTTTCTAAATAAAAGATTACTGTTCGTTTATTCTATCCAGAATGAATCTGACCTACTTTCTTCTGTCAGAAAACCGTACATGATGATTGAAAGTGAACCCTGAACATTTTCCATCAACAACTGTAAATTTGACAACAAAGTAAACCATCTCTGACTTGGAAAACAATTAAGAAAGAGTTTTTGAATACATACCCAATAAGTATTACAACGCCCTGTTCCGAGAGTGTCATTCGATACTGCATATTGATATAAACGCGAAGTGATATCAAAGAACTTTCTCACGAACTCATTCCACTGAGAAAATAAACTCCAAATCAGTCTTTCATGCGATGGAGATTTTCACAGCCTCGCAATGGTCATGGGCTGTGCGTGGACCTGGGACTAGAATTGATCGAGCATCAGAACGTACTTGATCAACTGCGATCAGTAAAGGTTGTTCGAAGAATTTTGATATTGTATAATGGGAAAAAAAATATTTAGACTTGAGATGTGCGCATTCTTGGCCCGCTTAGTGGCTTATAATGCGCCATATTTTTAATTTATGCGCCATTTGCGCATGGCGCGTGTCCTTCCCAACCCCTGCATTGGTTACAGACGTATTTCTTAACTTCTGAATGTTACAGTGAGCACCGTTGGGGCCATAATCCGGAAGTGGAAAGAACATCATTTCACCATAAACTGGCCATGACCAGGTGCTCCTTGCGAGATTTCTGATAGAGGAATCAAAAGAATAGTTGTCCAAGAGCCAAGGAGCACTCGCGCAGAGCTTCAGAAAGACCTGGAATTAGCAGGTACAGTTGTTTCAAAGAAAACAATAGGTACTGCACTCAACCGCTATGGCCTCTATGCACTCTCGATGTGCAAGACTCCATTGCTGAAGGAAAAGCATGTTGAAGCTCGTTTAAAGTTTGCTACACAACATTTGGACAAGCCTATGAAATACTAGGAGAATATAGTCTGGTCAGATGGGACCAAAATTAAACTCTTTGGATGTCATAGCACACACCATGTTTGGCCGACAAACGGTACTCCACATCACCCCCAAAACACCATACCAGCAGTGAAGTTTGGAGGTGGGAACATCATGGTGTGGTGCTGTTTTTCAGCATATGGTACTGGCAGACTTCACATAATTGAGGGAAGGATGAATGGAGAAATGTACCAAGACATTCTTGATAAGAGTCTGCAGCTATCTACCAGGATGCTGAAGATGAAACGAGGGTGGACATTTCAGCAAGACAATGATCCCAAACACACAGCCAAGGAAATTCTCAACTGGTTTCAGAGAAAGAAAATAAAGCTGCTAGAATGGCCCAGTCAATCACCCGACTTGAATCCAATTGAAAATCTATGGAAAGAACTGAAGATCAGAGTTCATAGAAGAGGCCCCCGGATCCTTCAAGATTTGAAGACAGTGTGTGTGGAAGAATGGGCCGCAATCACATCTGAGCAATGCATGCGACTAGTTTCTCCATACAGGAGGCGTCTTGAAGCTGTCATTACCAACAAAGGCTTTTCTACTAAGTGTTAAATAAATTTCAGTAAGCATGTTCAATACTTTTTCCCTGTGTCATTCCACTTTATTAACATAACTTAATTTATGGACTTATTTGTTTAGATTTCTTTGTGTGTGGATTACTGGGGTTGCTACCGACATCTGATGAAAATTTCATGTCAGTAGCCCCATTAGAAATAGATTTACTGAGAAAAATGTTGACGCGTTCAATACTTATTTTCCCTGCTGTATGTGTGTTTTCAGAGATTATAACTTGGATGATATTTTTGGTCATACTCAAAATTAAAAGTCAGAATAAAAATTAAAAGGAAAAATTAAAGAATTATTTTACAGACTGCTAGGAATAATTTGGCAATCATTAAAAATAATAAGGAAATTGCAAACACAAAATGTTAAGTGATAATTTGGAAATGCAAAGTGACAATGTAAAAAGTGAAATTAAAAATGCAAAGGGTTAAATGGAAATACCCAAACTGAAAGCTAAATTATAAAAATCAAATTGAAAATGGCAATTAATTAAATTAATTGACTAAAATTGAAACATGAGAAGCTGAATGATAACCATAATTGAGCATTTAAAATAGGAAAAATGGAAAAACTATTAAACCAAATTAAATTAAAATAAATTTAGTTCATGTGAACATCATTTTAAAAGATTAAATAAAGAAAAACCTGTTAGTAAATTTTTTGCATTTTGCTTATTGTAAAGTGTTCAACTCAAATTGAAAATGGCAATAGAAATAAGAAAATTGGCATTTCAAAATAGGAAATTTTAAATTCTAGGATTTTAAATAGAAAAGCCATTTGACTTCACTTTCATTTAAATTTTTTTGCCATTTGACATTTCATTTTCCTTTTGGCATTTTCGATTTTGTATTTCATATTGGGCTTTTCAAATGGTGTGTATGTATATATATATAAACCCCAATTCTGAAATAGTTGGGACGAAGTGTAAATTGTGAATAAAATCAAAATGCAATGACTTTCAGATCACATGAGCCAATATGTTATTTACAATAGAACATAGATAACATTTCAAATGTTGAAACTGAGACATTTTACATTTTTATCCACAAAATGAGCTCATTTCAAATTTTCTGGCTGCAACCGGTCTCAAAAAAGTTGGGACACAGGCGAAAAAGGGCTGAAAAAGCTATTAATATATAAGAGAATCAGCTGAAAGAACATTTAGCAAGTAATTACGTAAACTGGCATCAGGGCCCGGTTTTTCAAAAGTAATCCGCTCGGATTTTGGATAACGGATTGGATCAAATCTTGAAAATGGGTTTTTCAAAAGAAAAAATGGATTACGTAATTGGAGTAGATCACGTAATCCAATCTTGGTTTTGATCCGGATCAAACCTTTAGTTTGGGTAACTTTTTAGTAGGATTGGGATCACTTTGATCCAAAAAATCTGGATTAAACTGATCCCATCAGAAGGGTGGATTCAGCGTGGATTTCAGGCTCAAAATGTAATGAAACTTTAAAATTGTATCAAATAATACTATATTTGGATCATGCAGTATAACCTACAAGATATCCTATTTATTCATAAGGTTTTGATTTGATTTGTTTATCCGTCAGGCTACAGTGATTAGGTAGGCTATAACGTATTCAGACTTTCAGTATAGGCCTACAGCAAAGTAGAAAGAGTTTGGCCTCATAAAAAAATCCCCCAAACAGCTGTCAATATTGACCACAAATAAAATATTTAATTCTGTCACTAATTAATATATATTCATCACAATCAAAAATATTTTTGTTTTGTTTTTAGATTATTTTTTAGTGATGCATGCAATGATAAAACAGAATAACAAAGCAATGGCAATGGCATCACTGGTTTTTGAAATCCAAAACAAATCCAAATCAGAAATAGTGTCTAACTATTGCGTCCCTTGTTGCACGTCCTGTTTGCTCGTTCTGGCAGAATGCAGGAGGTTGGTCAGGGTCTCCAAGGGGCTCATTTTCTCTCAAGGTGCATCACAGTCAGCACAGAGAGGGACATTGTGCTTGGTAGCAATATTGTGCAGGACAATACAGGCAAGGGTTATGTTGCATGCTTTCTGTGGTTCCGCTCTCAGGTAGTTAAGGCATGCAAAGCGCCTCTTAAGAACTCCATTTAAACGCTCAATTGCACATCTTGTTCTGCAATGAGCGGTGTTGAAGCGTGCCTGCGCCGGTGTATTTGCTGTCAGAAAAGGGGTCATCAGCCATGGTAGGAGTGGGTAGGCACTGTCTCCTAATATTATGCCATCAATATTATGTTGGTTTGGAGGTCTCTATATAGAGCGCTGTCCCTCAGGATGCGTGCATCATGGACAGACCCAGGCCACTTGACAACGCAGTTGGTGATGATGAGGTCAGCATCACACACAAGTTGGACATTGATGCTGTGCCTCCCCTTTCTGTTTACGAACTCCCATTCATTCTCACAAGGTGCTTGTATATGCACATGTGTGCAGTCGATTGCTCCAATAGTATTGGGCATATTCCCCAAAAGAAAAAAGCTGCGCTTGGCCTGGGCAATCTGGTTGTCCTTTGGAAAAGAAACAAATTCATTGACCAGGCTGGCCAGTGCGATTGACACATCTTTCACCACATCACACACAGCTGATTTCGCCTCTCCCATATAGTCACCAACAACTTGGTAGAAAGTCCCACGTGCATAAAATCGGAGAGCAATGAGGATCTGGTCTTCCACAGACAGACCGTGACTCCTTTGGGTTCTGTGTTGTAGTTTTGGCCGGAGATGGTTCACAATGTACTCGATATCAGCCTTCCCAAAGCGAAACCGGGCATACAGCTCCTCAGTGATGTATTGCTCCAGTGGTTTGGTACGCTCAACATACACCCTTTGACGGTATCCTCTCCTGGCAAAGTGGTGGTGGCAGTGGACAACACCTGCCATTTCACTGTCTCTCTGTGAATCCTCCGAGAAAGGCTGATTTAAATGCCTGTGTAATTGGTCTTTTCAAACACAGCCGTTATAACTGATTAGTTTTGGCTTGTGTTCAATTGAGGCAATCGAACCCAAGGCCTATAAATGATGAACAATGTTCACTATAGTAAAGCAATGGAACCATGGACTCAAGAAGCTGTAATTTCACTGCTGCCGAAACCAACACACTACTGGAGGGTGTTAGGTGCCATTATGACACAATAGTGGGAAGTTTTAATTCTGCTAAGGGTGGAGATACCAACAAAAAGAAAAAGGATGTTTGGATTTTAATCACCGAAAATGTGAATGCCATAGGGTCTGGTCAGAGGAGGACCACAGACCAAATTAAATTTCGATGGAAGAATCTTAAGGCCAGGGCAACAAAGGACCATGCTGAAGCCAAAAACCCACAAACAGGCAACAAGCCCTTTAAGAGGGGAGATTACACAGATGTGGTCCTCGACATCATTGGAGGTGAGAAGTCGCAAGCTCTGCATGGTATTCAAGGTGTTGTAGGGGATGGCGAGCCTGGGATTGAGAAGGAGAGTCAGCCAGTTCCTCCTGAGGCTGATCCAGAGAGCACATTTATTTTGAATCTCAGCTCTGTTACTGAGGAAGAAGCTGGATCCTCACTGGTAGAGCCAGCAGTAGTTGCCACAGGATCTCAGGGGAAAGGCTTGAAGCGCCCTTCATCAAACAAAGATGATGATTACAAGGCACTTCTGCAAAAAGAGACTGAAAGGGCAGAAGTACAGATTCGTCTGGCAGAGGAACAACTGACTCTCACCAAACTACAGCAAACCAAGGCCAGACTTGAGATCCGCCTCCTAAAGGCCAAGCTGAGACAAGCTGGTCTCTCCACATCAGATGAAGAACTCTGAAAGTATTGTTGAGCATTTGACATTAAGCCTTTTTATTGAATTCAATACATCTATATTTGAAACTTGTTCTAAATATCCTCAATGTACAGTGTTTGAGTAATGCTTTTATTTATTTGTTGTAGGTCTCAGATGAGCGGACTGCCGGAAGAGGGTGTTTTTTTTTTTGTGTGTGTGTGTTTTCATTTCAAATAAAAATAAACTTGTATTGACCCCACACTGGCTATTCTACTTGATGCTCTTTACATATCTATAGTTGTACATTGTGATTTCCTATCCTACTTGAGCACTGGTTATCCAGATTTGGTGATCCTGAAAAGTTTTGATCCGGATCAGATTGATCCAATCCGATGTTGCTTTGAAAAACCGGTTCAAAAGTAAGATGGATTACGTGATCATGGATGGCAAAAAAAAGGATGACCAAATCCGGATCAATTTTATCCGGATTAAACCTTTTGAAAAACCGGGCCCAGGTGTGTAACATGATTAGCTGTAAAGGGATGTCTTAGAGAGGCTGAGTCTCTCAGAAGTAAAGATGGCCAGAGGCTCTCCAACCCGTGAAGGCTTGCTATAAAAAAAAATTGTGGAATACTTTAAAAACAATGTTCCTCATCGTCAAATTGCAAAGGCTTTGAAGGTCTCATCATCGACAGTGCATAACATCATCAAAAGATTTAGAGAAACTGGAAAAATCTCTGTGCGTAAAGGACAAGACCGAAGACCTTTACTGGATGCCCGTGATCTTCGGGCCCTCAGACGCCACTGCATCACTCACCAGCATGATTCTGTCATTGACATTACTAAATGGGCCCAGGAATACTTAAAGAAACCTGCCTGTAAACACAGTTCACCGTGCCATCCACAGATGCCACTTCAAACTCTATCATGCCAAAAGGAAGCCATTGTTGAGCATGATCCAGAAGCGCCGCCGTGCTCTGTGGGCGAAGGCTCATTTAAAATGGACTGTAGCAAAGTGGCAAAGTGTCCTGTGGTCAGACGAGTCCAAATTTGACATTCTTGTTGGAAATCATGGGCGTCGTGTCCTCCGGGCTAAAGAGGAGAAAGACCACCCCTCCTGTTATCAGCGTTCAGTTCAAAAGCCAGCATCTCTGATGGTATGGGGATGCATTAGTGCATATGGTGTGGGACACTTGCATGTTTTAAAAAGCACCATGAATGCTGAAAGGTATATAAAGGTTTTAGAGCAACATATGCTCCCCTCCAGATGACATCTATTCCAGGGAAGGCCTTGTGTATTTCAGCAGGACAATACAAAACCACATACTGCAGCTATTACATTAGCATGGCTTCATAGTAGAAGAGTTTGTGTGCTGAACTGGCCTGCCTGCAGTACTGATCTTTCACCGATTGAGAACATTTGGTGCATAATTAAAAGGAAAGTCCGTCAAAGGAGACCCAAAACTCTCCAGTAGCTGGAAGCCTGTGTTAAACAAGAGTGGGATCAAATTCCAATGGCTAAACTCAAGAAACTTGTCTCCTCAATGCCCAGACACCTCCACTCTGTGTTAAAAAAAGAAGAAGGGATGCTACACCAAGGTAAACAGGCCCCTGTCCCAACTTTTTTGAGACCTGTAGCAGCCATCAAATTTGAAATGAGCTCATTTTGTGGATAAAATTGTAAAATTTTCAACAAAAGTTTCAACGTTTGCTACGTTATCTCTGTTCTATTGTGAATAAAATACTGGCTGGTGCGATTTGAAAGTCATTGCGTTTTGATTTTATTCACAATTTACACTTTGTCCCAACTATTTCGGAATTGGGGTTGTATATGAGAAGGCTAGGCCCAAAGGCTGGAGGGAGAGTTTAAAACAGCTGAGATCCAGAGGTGCCTTATGGACAGCTAAACAACACTGTGAGTTTAGCAGAGCAGTATGCGTCCTTACTAGAAGAGGAACCACATCATGCTCTGCCAACTAAAACAGTGGCTGCAAGCAATGGCAAAGCCAGAGCTATCCTCATTGCTGAAACAGGCATTGTAAGTACTTGATAACGAGAAAACTACCGATAATGGTAGGACTTTTTTGTTGACCACAATCTTTCTCTTGTTAACTTCACAAACAATGATTGCAACTTCAACTCCTACTACTTTAAGTATTTTTATTTATGCTTTTCTATTTCCCATTTTGAGTTTCATGTTTGATGCCACTTAATTCCTTAATCATAGGCATGTTTTGGGTGTAACATGAAATAAGCCATAGTGTCATGATAATGATTTAGCTTGTTAACTCTTTCAAGGCCATATTGGCGTCCGGAAACTTGGTAAACTTCTGACTAGCTCTGTGTTTACTTCTGATGGTTGGAATTATTACACTCTAGATTCAAACGATACACAGAATTACTGTTATATCAAGGTGAAAATCCTTTACAATTAGTCATAGATTTGGCTTGTTAACCCTTTCAAGGCTGTCTTTACCTTTTGAAACTTTGTGCATCTCGGAAATAAGCTAAACTATTGTTGCAGTTAAATTGGATGCAACATGTATATAAAGCCCCGAAATGATGTGCAGAAGAGCTTATTTGATCATCGCATCAAGGTATTCTTCAAACTTCAAACTCTTCAAATAAATATGGCCTTGAAGTGTTAACAAGCTAAATCATGATCATTTTGATGAAATTCCATCCTGATATGATGAACAGGTTATTCTGTGTTTCATTATTTGGTATTACAGCGTGATTTCAACCACCAAAACCATCAATACTGAGTTCATCAGAGTTGACCTACTTTCTGGACTTAAGAAACGTGGGCCAAAGGGTTCATTTTTCAAGAAATCAGTTCTCACTGAAGGAGCTGGACAAGCAAACTTTTTATTGGCCCTAAAGTTGGATAAGGTGTGAGAGTTGGTCATTAAAAGCAAATTGTCTATCTCAAATGGAGACATGGTGAAATCATTGCCTACAATGAGGGTTCTGAAGGGTCCGTTTGTCCTGTGACCATTTTTGGTGACACCCCCATAACCCCACTAATGATCCGGTGTCCCTGAAAATCATCTGAGTTACAGTACTGTCATCATATTTGATGAAGTTGTTGTCAAAAAGCCTTCAAACACACAAATCTCAATTACCGGGACCCTTCAATATTTCAAAAATCATTATCGAATATGGGTCTCTAGATATGGTTACAAATTAAGTAACCAGGAAAAAAGTGGGCATGGCACCCAAATTTCCCAGGGCCATAATGCCAAAATGACTAAAGGTATGCAGCTGAAATTTGGGATTCCTTCATTTGGGGTCAAAAACTAATTTTAGATTTTTTTTCAGTCAAATCTAAGAGATTTCACTGGGGAGGGTGTCTGAATTGACATGGAATGACCCTATTTCTAATCAGTCCACAAGCAAATCAACGCTTATTTTGGACATAACTCATGTTTGCGCTATTTCTCCAGGACTATCAGTGCGTCTGGTGGTCCTGTTATATACCAGGGAAAATTAACGATGCAGATAAGAGCCACAAGTTGGCTTTTACAATCATACTTAAAAGTCAAATAATTAGAGTAATAATATCAAGAAAATAATTTAAATCTAGCAAGCAGAACAACATACCATTTGCCTCAGTCATATGCCTCTATCCGGGCTTTATGATCGCAAGTGATGTAAGAGTTAGTATTGAATGACAATGAGAAATTTAACTTCCAGCTCATTCGGTACATGGGGAATGGAAAATCAGATGTTCTTTTGCCTCAGCTATGTCTTTTGAATACCATAATCCCGCGTGCATTGAGTTGAAACGAAACACAAAAAGCAAGTTCTCTTTATGCAGCAGTTTATGATCTCTCAGGCACGCGATTATAATTGTAGCCCCCAGACAAAGTTGGGGCTACTATAGATTTGGCCTTGTCATGCGTCTGCATCCACGTCTGCTGCCTCAAATTTAAACCTATTTCTTTTGTATTTGGTTTGTATATGGGCCGTGGTTAGAACAGGGCGGCTATGGATTTTGGTTGCCATGGTAAAAAAAATTCACTAAATAATAGATAATTTTTTGTCAAAAATAAGCCAAAATGAACACTGAGATAACCGGAGTTCTCCTGGTGAATCCTTCAGTGTGTCTAGTACAGTTGCAGAATTGGTAATTTATGGAACTACATTTTTTGATGAGCAGCAGCCTTTTGTGATGTAGTAATATATTGTGGGTTGAAAACTTACACAAAATGAGAAAAAACAGGAAGTGATCGGGGGCTACACCCATTGGTCGCGGGCAACCAACCTGTCTAGTTAAAGCAATACTCCTTTTAAAAATGAACGTTGTCATCTATGAGATTAAATAGCAATTGTCCTTCACAGAGAGGTGATTAAGATTTTACTGAACAAGACATACAGAGAAAAAACATTTCAGACAAGGCTCTTTTTTCTAATTTTTTTCCTGTGTGTTCATAAACAAGAGAAAAAAAAATAAAGCTGACTTTACAAAGGGACCTCTCAATGTGTTGGGCACCTGTAACATTTTGTATTTATATTAATATTAAATGGGAAATTTTGATAGTTAACTGACAACTCTGGAATTTATAGTGCATTTTTTTATTCCCCAAGCAGCATTCCACCACAATATTAATGTCCATTTGAGTTTTTATGGCTTCATGGTGTTGCTAGGAGGTTAGACAAATTTTTCATAATCACTATATATAATGAAATAATACCTGGTAGCTTTTGTAGCCACATATGCCAGGCTGGGAGCAGATAAGCCTTTATGGGGAGATATTATAAATGTAACATTTATTTGACCAGTTCAGACTTAAGAACTCCCCTCTTCTGAATAGTTCTATGGCACCACCTCCTGGTAGATATTCAAGCTACAGTTGTGAGCTTCACATGACCAGTTAGGTGCTTACAAGGACATTGTCTTTGAGACTCCGGCATCTACGGTTCTGCACAATGAGGTTAATGTTTTGATGTAAACAACCAAAATCATAACAATCATTTAATATGAAATAAATTTCAACAAAATCAAGGCTTCATTGTAATTGGCATTGTTCTTTTAGTACTTAGTGTAGCCACCTCTGGCAAGGATGACAGCATTGAGTCTTTTCGCGTAGTTTTTTGACAAGGTTAAGGCTCACTTTTGGGGGGATTTTGAACTATTCCTCTAAGCAGATCCTCTCAAGATCCTTCACATTCTTAGGTTTGCATTTATCAACTGCCCTCTTCAACTCAGCCCACAGGTTTTCGATTGGATTTAGGTCTGGCGACTAAGATGGCCATTGCAGAATGTTGATTTTTTTGTCACAGAATCATTTCTGTGTGGATCTTGAGGTATACTCTGGGTCATTATCTTGTTGGAAAGTCCACCTTTGGCCAGGTCCCAGCCGTCAGGCGGAGACAACCAGATTGTCAGCCAGAATATCCTGATACTTGGTAGAATTCATTATGCCATTAGTCTTAACCAGTGCCCCAGGACCTCTTGAATTAAAACAGCCCCAAAACATAACTGACCCACAATCATATTTTACCGTGGGTATAATGTGTTCTCCTTGTCTGCATCTCCGTTTCAATGCCAAACATGCCAATGCTGTATCAGACCGAAACGTGCAATTTTGGTCTCATCTGACCAAAGCACCTTGTTCCAGTCATAATTTAAATGACATTTGGCAAACTCCAAGTGCTTGCTCTGGTCAGAAATGGCTTTCTTCTGGCAACCCTTCTAAAGAGCCTGCGGTTATGGAGGTGGCGCCTGATGGTGCTTTTGAAACCTGGTGACCCCAGGATGCCACTAAGGCCTGCAATTTCTTCACAGTGATTCTTTGGAATTTTGTTGTTTCTCTCACCATCCTCCTCAGCATCCTGGGGGGAAAAATACTGTTGTGTCCTCTACCCTTGAGGTTTTCAACAGTTCCATATGTTTGGAAGTTTTAAATAATTGTCCTGACAGTGCTCAGTGGCATATTCAATCGTTTGTAAATCTTCTTGCAGTCATTACCAGATTTATGAAGGTCTATGACCATCCGCCTCTGTTGAACAGACAGTTATATTGTTTTCCTCATGGTGTTGGATGAGGAAGGGGTATTGCAACTCATTTTTATACCCTTGTGAAACAGGCAGTGATGTATTGGCTCAATAGATAAAACTTAAGTGGAATGAAATACCTTGTTTAATTTTGATTGATATTATTTACAGTCATTTTAAAGGGTGCCATTAATTTTGAAACCTTGATTTGGAGGAAACTGATTTTTAATTAAATCAGTAAATGATTTTGGTTTGTTCCATTGGAACATTAAGATTGTACTGTATTTCTCACATCGTTATTTAGAGTTTATATATATATATATTTAGAATTTTCTAATTCTAATTATTGTTTGTCCATTGCCAGTCAGGGGTGTCAGTAATTTTGTACCCCACCGTAAATCAGAGAATTCAGTGTTCGGGTACACAGTTAGTTGCACAAGCATGCAAAAGATCCCACTCACCATTTTGACATATATTTTTTTGATATTTTGATTTACGCAATAAAAATTATTTTAAATTCTAATTTTTATATTTGTAATCGTTTGCATTTCTACGCGCAACTGCTTGTCCTTGTGTTTGTAAAAAGCCGAGGATACGCATGTTGTGCACTCGCCTACAAAGGCTCGTAATACTATCTTAATAATGCGCTCTTAAAATAGCAGTTGAAAACCGACTATTGACTTTTGACTCGGGTTTTGTTGGGCAATCGCGCAAGAGCTTTAAAGTGTTAGCACCAGCAAGTTTACCTTGCAAAAATAATGACACGTGTCTCTTAAATAAACCCTAACTATATCATAGTAAGTTTGCGATAATATTTATTTTAAAGATTATTTTTTTGAGAATTTTTCCTTTATTTGATAGTTATACAGTGGCGAGAGACAGGAAGGTTGGGGAGAAGAATACATTGGCAAAAAAGCTGGAATCGAACCCACGGGAAGGACGCAGTCTTTCTTAGTTTATGCTAAATAGTCTTGTGACCGTGCCACAAATGACTATACCTATAGTGTCATCAGTTCAAAATGGATGAATTTGAAAAGCTGAATCTCATATCAGCATACAACTCATTTGAGAGATAGCAGATGCACTGGGCAGGATCCAAATTTCTACCGTAAAAGCGTGGAAGAACCTGCAGGACCGTTTTGTAAAGGCCAAAAGAAAAAAATCATTGCTGTTTACATTGTTCTCTGCTTGCTTCTACTTCTTCTGTTTTTGCCTGCTTCTACACTTCCTATAGTTTTTTTTTTCTGGTTGCCCGAATACTGGAATTGGCAAGTAAAAAAAAGTGTGAAAAGCGAAGGTATTTGATTAAATGGCTAATTTAACAACTTACATAGTTCATCCATTTTGATTTTAGAAACGCTCCCTGAGCGGTTCATGCCAGCTTTGCTAACTGCTAGTTCAGGGAGTGTTTTTGTCGAGGAGTCTTTTAATATTTATTTTATAACAAAGTCCATTTGATTTTTTTTTTTTTTTATTATTTCAACCGAACAGGTTTTTTCAAAGCTCATCACAACAGCTTTTTTCAAAGCTAACACAATGCCAAGACGGTGTGTTATTGGAGGGCGTAATAACAGATACAAAGACGGAGTTACTCTGCACTTTTGGCTGAAAAATGAGAGGCTTGCTCGCAAGTGGGATCACTTTGCCAGTATCAGGTGAGCAGACTGGAAGAAGGGAACCCTGGCGTGTCCACTGTTTGTGGTTTACACTTTCTACCAACCAACTACGACAGATACGGGCAGTGGAAGTCTGGTTTAGTATTGAGACTGAGACTGAAAAATGACATGGTGCCAATGGTGAATGGTAGCTTCTCTGGTGCGCCAGACGCTGGTTTCGCTTCAAAATCCCGTGCCTCTGCAGTAACAGAGGTCAACAGGGTGAGTGTTCTTTATCAATGCAGTTTTATTTTTTCATAACCCTCCGCACCCCTACAAGAAATGGAATATTTGGATAGTTGTTATGAAACTTATGCTGGCTTGTTATAGTGTTTCGGATTAAGTAATGTTAACGTAAGCTAATAACACTAATTAGCATCAGTAGGTTACAGTGTACGTTACATTGCTTTCCTTTGCATTTTGGTAATGGCTGTATGTTCTGTGCTTTTGAATAAAGTGCCTGGCAGCCACCGCTGAAGATGGGAGAGAGGATTTCTTATCCTCTATATCTCATGCCACGTCGATAGCCCAAGTAACGTTACCATTACTGTGTCAGCAAGGCACCCAGTGCACACGGATAGGGCCTCCACAGAAGAGCATCTGTGAGTAATTCACTTTTTTTATTATTAAATTGGACATGTTCTCATGTTACAAATCAGTCAGCTCAAAAGTCGAGTCCCTTAAAGAGATGGGTGAACCATTGGCTTTCACAGCAGATGGAAGGAGGGACAGCCCTGGACACTCAGCAAAGTTTGACACGGTCAGCATTATTGAGCAGAAGATCAACAAAGGTGCCCATGTTGAAATTGCTCAGGTGTGTAATGGATTTCCAACTGTATATTGCTTGCCTCCCTGTCATGGTATTGATCCATCTGGTGACTGGTCTATGCTTTACTTTCATTTTCAAAGTCAATAGGTGATATACACTACCGGTCGAAAGTTTTAGAACACCCCAATTTTTGTCGAAAATTATGCAGTTTAATGTCTCATTGTACTCTGGAATAAAAGAATAGACATGATAGAACAAATAAACAATTGAAGTTAAAAAAGAAATCATGGAATCAATCTATAAACCAAAATGTATTCTCAACTTTTGACTCAAAGTAGCCACCTTTGGCAGATGTAACGGCTGAACACACTCGTGGCATTCTTTCTACAATGGAGATCAAATATTCTTCAGAAAGTTCTTCC
This sequence comes from Gymnothorax javanicus, assembly GCA_029692085.1. NCBI lineage: Eukaryota > Metazoa > Chordata > Actinopteri > Anguilliformes > Muraenidae > Gymnothorax > Gymnothorax javanicus. The sequence goes on from CM056198.1 coordinate 92,264,498, forward strand.
CAACTCTGTTGCAGAAGTTCCCATAAATGTGTGGCACTCGTATGTTGCATTGCTTTCACTCGTGTCCAGTTCAACCCAAACTATCTCGATGGGGTTTAAGTCTGGAGACTGTGCTGGCCACTCCATATTTTCAAGCTTACCATTTTGTTCTTTTTCCCTAAGGTAGTTCTGGCAGAGCTTGGACTTATGTTTTGGGTCATTATCTTGCTTTAAAATAAACCCCTGACCAACTAGGCGCATACCAGAGGCTACTGCATGGCGCTGCAGGATGCTGTGATAGCAGTTTTGGTTCAGGGTGCCTTTCACTCTGTACAAGTCACCGACCCTGGATCCAGCAAACAGCCCCAGACCGTCACGCTTTCTCCTCCATGTTTGACAGCTGATGTCACACACCAAGGAACCATCCTTTCACCTACTCAACGGCGTACAAAAAACCTGGGTAACCTTACCTTTTGTTTAAAACTTCTGGCAGTTCACCACTTACCTTTGTACCATTTCAAGCAATTCATTGGACTGGAACTGCATAATTTTCAATAAAAGACTGGAAAAATTGGGGTGTTCTAAAACTTTTGACCGGTAGTGTATACATACGTTTTTTATCTTAGAGTAATGAGGTGAAGAGCTCATCATGGTGTGAGCTGGAGGGACTGCAGTGGCTGGATGGTGCTGGACTGGTGGTGGCAGTCCTCATCACTGGCAGAAATCGGCAGGTAGCAAAGTGGATCCGGGAGTGCTGGCAGGGAGTCAAACATCAGTTTGACATTTGGCATATCACAAAAGGTATGACCTACTGGGCTTCTAATTGTGTTTTCTTTTATCAGTTTGGAATAAGTGAAGCAATGCTCCTTATGTTATGATTTTATAGCCAAGCACGGATATCCCCCAACACTCAACATTTCTGATGAATAGCTAGTACTTTGTAATGTACTACAGAATTATGATGGTCAGATGGTAGACTAATGAAAATTACATATACTCTGCGTAGGCATCTGCAAGAAGATTGACTTGTTAGCCTCCAAGAAAGAGTGTGCAGATTTTGGGCTGTGGTAGCAATCCATCATCAACTATCTCTACTGGTCTGCTGGATTGTGCACAGAGCACAACAGGAAGATGATTCTAGCCAAGTGGCAGGTTGTCCTCTATCACCTTCAAGACCAACACACTGACCTGCTAACTCCACTGATGGCTTCATGTCCCCACTCTCCATTGCAAGAGCAGGAAAGGGCAAATGCATGGCTGGAACGAAGTAAGTGACAATTTGTCCTGAATTTGAATGTCAACTTATCACACAATGAGGTTAATTGCTTGTTCATTGGGTAATTTTGTTTAATTTTATTTTTAATTTTTGCCTAAAATGACAAACCCAATTTGAAACGGTAAAGTCTAGATGCACTGATACAACCCAAAATGAAACAATAACGCAAAATGTAATAATGTTACATTTTGCGTTGAAATGCAACGCAAAATGTAACAATCAAAAATTTGTTGCATTTTGTGTATGTAGTCACAACACAAAATGTAACATTCAAAATCTCATTATATTTGGTCAGAGAAATCGTGAAATAAACAACTTTATGTTGATTTCAGCCATTGAGTCAGCGGCAAAACCAACTTTTCCATTTTTTCTACCACATGATAAAAGTAACTTTTTATTCAAGCCGGGTGTGAGTATAGAGTATATAATGCTTCAATTAGCATATTAACTTCCAAGAAATGTGGTTGTAACACGCAAAATGAGTTACTGTCGCCATAGGTTTTAATACCAAATAACGGCGACAGTCATATTACTGATGACCGGTGGCAGTCTGTTGGCAGAAACGCAAGGCCAGCAATAACATCTCCTTTCACTGCTTAATGACCTTAACCTCTTGCAGTTTACCTCTCCCGATTAGCAACAGTTGCTCAGACTAATTGGAAAAACCGACGAGAGTCTAATTCATTTTTGAAAGCCTTGTTATATATTGCACCACAAAATTTTATGCCGTTTTCTTCCGCACATCAATGACTATGTAAAATATCAATATGTCTTTATAATTTCTGCGCTCGTGTAGCTTGTGAAACAGCACAGATTTGCATAAATTAGTTTGCAAGGCTCATTGAGCAATAAGCCACAAGAATCCGTTCTATAGTCTAAATGTAGTGACAGCTATAGGGCGTTATTAGGTATGATGCTCAGCTGAGTGATGGCAAAATAATTGCTGCAAAGTCAGCGCAAGTTTCAGATTTTTTGCATTTATGTTTCCATCCTAACAATGTTGTATCATATAAATGTTGGCAATAGGCATTCAATTTTTCATTAACATTTCTTATTATGGAAAATGGATCGGTCTTGGTCGTTCAGTTGATAAACTGTTTGATTGTTAATCAGGCGAACTTGAATGAGAACAGCGAGAGGACAGTCGAGCAGAAAGGGTAAGGTTACTGAAGCCCCTCTGAACATGTGACCTTACGCCGCTGCTGATGAAAGACCTGGTTGCTATTGCATGCGCAGCATATGGATTCGCGATATTAAATATTAAATTCTGCCCGCAAATATCTCTTTAAATTAGAAACAGTGCAATTTATGTCACTCAGAACAAGACCTACAGTGATGGCGAGCTTCCTCTAAACAATGGTTACTAGGGCGTTTCTTTGGCGTGTGACGTAGCTTCCTGTTCCTGTTTGTCTAAATCACATGCATTCTTTTATGTACTGAGTATATATCCTATTACGATTGATGTTTGCTTCAGATTCATATGCATAGACTGTATAAAAAGACAGGCAAAGCAACCGTGACGTCACCCATTGGTTTCAGCATACCATTTAGGAAGCCTCGATTTTGGCAATTTGAATAGCACCATTTTGTCATTTTGAAACCGGATGTGATTCCTATTGGACGAGAGCATGAATTGAAGATCCAGGGAGGAGCGAGGGGTGGATCTATGAGTGGATCTGATTCTGGCTTTATCCTTCATTCTAGTCTATTTAGGCCCATAATTTACCAAAATGAACATCATGATATATCGAAGGGGACTTGAAACTTGCGATAGATACCATAAAATAATGTGGAAAATCATCATTGAAATAATAAATCAGGTGGGAAAGTTGGGTGATCTTCGCATAGACTTCTATAGCATTGAACTCCTTTCTGCAACCACCAACGTCGCCATCTGCCGGCCATTAAATAGAATGCAATTTTTAGAGATTTCCACACTGGCCTCACTTTTAAGACCCGGGTGCTGCGTCCGTCTTTTTACACAGTTTATGTTCAGATGGGTAGATGCTACCATTCGTAAGTAGTTTTGAGATGTTAAAAATGTTTGGTAAACAGGACAGTTATTTAATAATGCGACAAAATTTATTTTAAAAATGCACCATTATTTTTAAATGAAGCAATTATTAAAGGTCCCATATTATGTTAGCAGGTACTCAGCTAATTATTTATTACAAGCCATTTCAAAATCTTTTCCCTCTTCACATCACATGGGTAAGTAACCAACCAGAGGCAAGAAGAACTGATCACCTTCAGCCAAGCAGTCTATCAGATTTCACTATTCTGGGTGGTCGCTCCCCCTTGTGATGTCAGGTAGGGGAGACTTTGAACTGGCTCATAATGGCTAATTAGCTGTGCACCTGGTGGCATAATAGGGGACCTTGAAAATGAAAGACAACACAGTAGTAAATTATACTCGTTGATTCAAATGTGAGTAATTCAAATGGACGTAATTCCAATGCACAAAGTTGGGAACGAGACCCAACTGTCTGCACAGCATGGGGTTTACATACCTTCTTGAAGGCCCAGTTAAAATTCTTGAATTATTTCCGCAAAGGTCAGGCTGACCTCATTTGGATATAACACTTGTGAATCAACAGATAAATATGGAGAAAGAGTAATGCATGCGTGAATTACTGGGGTGCATTCACGCAGAACGGAGCTCCTGTCATACAAATCAGACTGTATTTCCAGGAGAGACTGTTTTCAGCAAGAACTTTCATGGGTTAAATCAACATAAAATTGTCTATTTCATGAGTTCGCAGACTAAATATAAAGAGATTTCAAATGTTGCATTTTGTGTTGTGACTACAAACGCAAAATGTACAAATTTTTGATTGTTACATTTTGCGTTGCGTTTCAATGCAAAATGTAACATTGTTACATTTTGGGTTATTGTTACAATTTGTGTTGTATCAATGCACAAGGTCTGTGGATAGATAGCATCAGAGGTCCAGGTGCCCTCTGCTGGCTAGACTGTATAGTAACATCTCCTTTAGGTAGACAATTAACTAACAACTATGTTGCTAAATGTCCCCTATTATGCTGTATTCAGTTGTTTAAAACATGTCCAATGGGTCTTTAAAATAATGTTAAGAATTCAGTCACAAAAAAAAAAAAAAAAACACACACATCCTGGCCTAGTGAGACATCTTCTCTCACCCCCATCTTTGAAACACGAGCTGTTTTTAAATTTGCTAATGAGGCGCTGCTCTGATTGGCTACCTGGCCACTTTGATTCCGGGGGAGGGTGAAGACCCGAAAAACCAGGAAACCAAGATGGCAGTTCAGGACAGCGCTCTGCGTTATGTATTGCTGGGAGACCGTACTTATTTGATCCCGAATCCGACGCAGAACGGGAGGAGGAAGCAATTGAAATATTGCAGCAATGTTAACAGCAGGATTTCAATGAGTGGCAAGTTGAAATTTTAGCGTTTTGCTCATACTGTCTCACCTTGCGTGCATGTGATTGTAGCTGTACCGTTATATAGTTATAATATACAGAGTGTTCCCAAGAAATGGAAGTGGCAGGTTAAAAGAAACAAGGGCAAAGCAAAGTGTAGCATCCCCTCGCCGGGTACAAATGTTGTACATGTACATGTGTATATACGTCAGAAGAAGTTACTTTCATTAGACTATACTATATTACTAGGCAAGCAAGTTATTAATACCCGGGGATTCAATGTACAGAACGTTTAGTACTGGAATGGCCCATGAGAAGATCTGAAAATAAACTTTATGTTAATTGGTATCAAGATTTAATAAAAGAATGTGAATAAAATCAGGGATTTACAGAAGAAGATTAAAGCATATATGAGAAGGTGACAAAGTGAAAGAAGAGTGAAAAGTGAAAACATAATATGAACGTATCCTTGAACTTCCAAAGGTTAGTACTGTATAATATTTGAAACAGTGTAATGGCATGAAAGAAATCTTGGATGTGATTAAGAAGCGGCATTCATGACAAAAAAATGATAAGGTCCAATGGGACAGTCATCACGTTATACTGTTAAATCTTCTGGAAACCATTTTCGCATATTTAATGAACTATGACCTTTGACCTACATAATCCGACATCAAACTTGGGCTGTATTTTGATACCAGGTACCTTCATATCAAATATAATTAAAATCCGTCAAACATTACTCAAGTTACCGAACGGAAACGATTTTCGCATATTTCATGAGCTATGACTTTTGACCTTTGTCCTACATACTCCGAAATTGAACTTGGGCTGTATTTTCATACCATGTACCTTCATATCAAATTTCATGAAAATCCGTCGAACATTACTCAAGTTATCGAACGGAAACCATTTTCGCATATTTAATAAGCTATGACCTTTGACCTTTGACATATATACTCAGAAATCGAACTAAGGCTGTATTTTCACACCATGTACCTTCATATCAAATTTTATTAAAATCCGTTGAACATTACGCAAGTTATCGAACAGAAACCATTTTTGCATATTTAATGAGCTATGACCTTTGACCTACATACTCCAAAATCGAACTTAGCCTGTATTTTGATGCCAAGTACCTTCACGTCAAATTTCATTAAAATCCGTCAAACATTGCTAAAGTTATTGAACGGAAACCAGATTTGTTATCGGACGGACGGATTGACAGACGGAGGGACGGACGGACATTGTCGTCATTACTATATCCCCCTCCGACTACTTCGTCGGCAAGGGGATAAAAATTAGCCAGTCAAGAGTTGTCAGCCTGCCTCTAGGGGGTCTGCTACCCCCCCCCCGGGGAATTTTTTTTTTTTTTTTCCAATGGTCCTCTTTAGTGCATTCTAATGGACCTTAGACAGCATAATTCATCTATTTTTCAGTGTAAAGTTTCAGAATTTTCTAGTCATATTTCACAATTTTTTTGCTACTTAAAGTTGAACGTCCTTACATACATGCCACCATTTCATGCACAATACTAACTAGCACCACAAACACAAGTACATTAAAAACTATAAGCAAGCATAAATCAACTTCAACACCACAGCAATGATTTCTTTGAAGCATTTTTTTCTATATTATTACAATTTATTCCTTAACTCACATCGTTTGCCTGTCTTCTCCGGTCATAAGTATTAGAAACTGTGCAAAATAATTAACATCTCTTTACAATTATACATTTATTTCAATATTTCAGTCATTTAAATGTCTGAGGGTTTTCTTTTGGCACTGAATAATTAGCCATTTTCAACCATAACAAATATTGAGTCACTATGTTGAGGGTAAAATTATGGAATCACCATTTATTTGGCATTTATAAAATAAATTTCAGCAAAAATCAGAATACGCAAATTGGTCTACAGTTAAAAGGGTGTGCTTGCTGACTTTCATGAGGTGTTGGACTTTATTGGAATTGAGAGGAAGCATGGCACCCACATAACCCTATAATGATGAAGAAACTTTCATGGTAAAAAAGATCTCCGATAAGTAACACTGACATCATATACAATACACGTGATAATAATTTAAAAAAATACAGCTCACATTTCAGCATTTTGGCAGCAATGTAATTTATTTTAAGATGGCACTTCACTTATTTAAAATATTTTCAGTGGTAAAAAAAACACATTTAAATGCGAAACAGAGCATATCGAATTATGAACATTGGTGCAAACAACATCAGTTAAAGCCTAAGCCAAGCTAAATAAGTGCTGTCTCAGAATATTTGAAAGACAATTCACGTTTCATGTCCTCGTTTAAGGAAAATGCGCGATAACTTTTTGATGAACTGAACAAAATGTTTGCGAAAAACAATTTTATCAGCCGTCATACTGCGTAGTCTTCACAAATAAGCGAATTAATTTATGGTTACGGATTAGATGTGATGGATGCATTAGCACACTCACAGCCAGAATTTAACAATATTTATACAATTTAACTAAATATTAAGTTAACTAAATATCTTCGGGTTGTGGACAAAATAAGACATTTGAGGACTTATCCGCCATGGCGATATGAAATTTTGTAGTTTTCTCTATATTTCATCTACAAACTGATATAAAGTAATTACTTTGGGGTTTTTCGTGCTTCTCCACTAAAATGTCACAGCAGGGATTGACTAAGAGCTCAAAAGTGCCCCAAAATATCTATTTTTCAGCTAATTTGGCAAATAATAATGGCAAAGAATCTTGATGTCATGACAGATGTACAATGAGTAGTACAGATTTTGACAATCTTTAGGTGCATTTGTACAACCATTCATAAAGTATGTCTATTTACATCACATAATGTACAATGTTAATCTTATTTGTCGGTTATACACATGCAAACATGTTGCTGTTCAGTCATCAGCCTCCTCTTCGTCGCTGTCATCAGAATGCGCTGAAGAATAAGAATCTGTTTTGTCTTCTCGCATGGAGGTATCTCGATGGCTATGGAACAGAATCGAGACATCTTTGGGCATCATAGGTTTAGAATAAATCATGGGAACAATACTGCCAAACATGTTTTTCTTTCACCCGTGTTCTCGTGGTGAAGGAGGCAGACCAGGATTGGCATAGTTTCTGAAAAGTCAGGATTGGTAATTGGCTCCTGAAATATGGAAGAACAGAGAGTCGGAATCAGGTGGAAGTCAGATGTATTCTTTTTCTTCATTGTATTCCATTTGTTAGCTTGTGCCTTGCCAAGAAGACATGCCTTCTTTTCGCTGTAGATGTAACGTAGGGTGAAGGTTTGCAGTTTTTCTCTTTTTTTGGATTTTTTTTGGGATTTTCTCCTTTATTTGATAGGCACATAGTGGAGAGAGACAGGAAGGTTGGGGAGAAGAATGGGGAAGACATGCGGCAAATGACCCGAGCCGGAATTGAACTGGGTCACCACAGGAAGGCCACAGCCTTTATGGTGCGCGCGCTTAGACCGATGGGCCACCGGGGCGCCCAGGTTTGCAGTTTTTCAACTAATTTGTGATTAGCTGGAAGGTCACTGCCCAGCTCAGACAAGAGAGTGGGCTTCAGGACAGCTTGTTCCTGTAGAGAATATGGAGTATTTCCCATGGCCATAGAATCCAGATACACAGTCCGCTCCCGTGAAGACATGCAGTTGAAGGATAACTGAAGATATCTCTTCCGTGCAAAGCTTACTGCAATCATAAAGTTTGCCCTTGTTGCACAAGTGGAGCGGAGCAGCCAGTTCATGGGAAATTCGGGCGGCCAGTACCACTACATCGGTATCTTCAGCATCGATTACAATTGCCGCAGCGGGGACTTTCTCACTGAGTAGGTGTGCATGAAAAAACATCTTGGAATCGGACTCGTGTTGATGGCATTCCAACTCTGATAACTCTGTGTCGGTTCTCAAATTGTAGCTCTTTTCTGGTGAAATCTCTATCTCCTTGCTCAGTGACGAGCCGTGTGAATGTTTGAAAAAGGAATTTTTGAAGCTGGATTTTGTTGTTTGGAGTAGTGAAAAAATTACCGAGCTCCCTTGTAGAAAAGAGCTCATTCTCAGCCTTGAACACATTTTTACTTCCGCCAACAAATTCGCCAGCTTTTCCCTTGTGTTTGCTATCGTTTATGGTGTTGCTGACATCATAACAGTCATTAACGAAATGAAGTTCCGTAGCTTGTGTGTGCTTCTTAATTGCCATGTAGAATATCTTCTCAGCATAGTCGCACCAAGTGTATTACTGACTATCTGACCTTTCTCTGTCTTCTTTCAATGGAGTTGCTGGGCGTCAAATATAACCCATGTCAGTGATCACCCGCTGAGCTCGCCAAGAAGGATTCTGGACTTCCACAAATGGCAGCTTGTCCAGAAGCTTTGACTTTACAACCTTTTGCAAGGATTCATTCAGATTGAAAATTGTCAATGGCATATCTGTCAAACAATGCTCCATAATTGTTCCCAGTTCCAGTTTTGAATGTTGAGCAGCTTTGTCTTACTTTTTGGGTCTGTCAACCAAGTGAAGAATTTTCTGAGTTCCAATGGAGGGTTGCCACATTCATTTGCTTGATCGGAATGAGGTGGCCATGCAGGCACGGATATCTCTGCTGCCCTGTCTCGTAATCGTTGGGCGATGGTTTGAAGTAGCTTGTCATCTGGTATACCCCACTGCTTGACTGCAGCTTCTATGTATGTGCCTGCTGTGGATTTTTTGTACAGGATCAGTGACTAGTTCCTGTGGAAACGAATGTGGAATCCAATGTGATCCTTGAAATGTCCTTTGAGTATTTTCTTGAAGTAAGAGCTATTTCCACACTTGTCAAAGTTGAAATTTTCCAGCATTCTGTTATAGGCAGAAAGTAGGCCCGCCGGAGTTCTATTTTCATTTTTCATTTATTTGTTTATTTTTAAAAATGGGACAAAACATATTAATGAACATTAACAATGTAAATATGTAAGGGATTATAGCCAACCGGCTAATTTCCATCCCTTGTCCCATTGGCAGGTAGGTGTTCAGGGAGAGAAAGAGAAGGGAGAAAGGGAAAGACATCAAAGCAACTATAAGTATAGCAGGGGAGAAATAAGGCATGGCATAATAACGACAAGACATGATAACGACAGAGCTGACAGTGTAGCTGAGCTGGGTACGACATTATATAGTTTGTGAAATTCTATTGCACCAATGCCCTTACAGTTATAAAGTGCATGTGCTGAAAATTCATATTTGGAAGTCCATATAAAATCCACATAAAATTCATATCAAGAAGTCAATATAAAATGGTAATTGTGCATGCAAGTACTGGATTATTATTGCAAAATGCCCAGTAAAGTGCAAAATGTTGTAGCTGACTGTCCATAATAAAGTTCTTGAATGCCCGGTAAAGTGCAAAATGCTATTGCTGGCTGTCCAAGATAAAGTGCTTGAAGTGTTTGATTTGAAAGTGCTTGATTGCCCATTATGAAGTGATAGATTGCATTTCATTCTTAAAATAAGACAAAATAGGACAAGAGTCATATACTATGGATAGTTACATAACGATGGTTGCACAACAAATAACAAGCATGCGATTCAGACAATATTATGTTCACAGATCTGGTTTTCCAATAGCCATGCTTTAAGATGTGTGGAGAATAATGTTGTAGTTGGTACTTGTTATGACTTCTGCCCTAGTATTAGTTTTGCCTGGGCCTTAATTGAATGTTTCCACTTCCGGGGGCGGGGCGGTGCTTTTATAAGGTCGCCGCTTGCACTCCTGTGGGATACTAGCTCTTCGACCCTTTGCAATTAGCGTTCCTGTACTGTGAGTATCTTGTTGCCTTCTGTGTTGGACCAGTTTGTTTTTGACCTACGATTCTTGCCTTGCCTGTTTTTGGTTAGTTTGGATTGCTGTGGTTGACCCTTGGCTTGTTGCATTTTGACTTTGATTTTTTGCCTTTGCCCGTCAATCTGGTTGTTCGGTAGATTCCCGGTTTTTGACTTTGATTCGCTTGTCTGACTACCTGTTCATCTCGCCCTTTCTGTACGCTGTTCAGTTACTCTGGTTAATTTGAGTGTTCCTTGCTGGATTTTACTATCCTTCCATCGGGATACCTCTTTATTGTTTTGCTTTGTTATTTTCCCTTTGTTATTTTTGGAGATGACTCTGGGTGGAAACTTGTTTCGTAGGGGTTACACTATTCACTTGCTCAGTCTTCGCTTTTGGACTGAGTGTTCTGGAGTTACGTGTTTAAAAGCCGCCCTGTGCCTGGTAAGCCTTTGAAGACTAGCGGTAGGTTTAAGTTAGCTCTGGTTAGGCAGTATAGGGACCGGAGTTCTGTTCAGGGTGCAGTTTCTTTTTGTGTTTGCCGCAGTTTTTCTTCCCATACTTCCCTCATTTATCTACCTGTGGCCGCCCTACCTAGACCGGGTCGTAACAGTAATTCATTTATTGTGCTCAGTAAAAGGTTCCATGTTTTTGGGATGCGCGATAGGAGAATGTTGCTCAACAAAAAGTAGTTTTCCTGAGTGGTACTTTTCTGTCACCCCTTGATCCAGCTCTAGTTGATCTGTTAGAGTTTCTTTGGACAAAATTTAGCAATGGTGGTGGAGCTTGACCATGCCGAATTTTGTGAACAAGTACAGAATCAGTGTGTTTTACAATGTTTTCCCAGTTCAATTGGTCATACTTATTCAGAATGCGACAATGATGGCACATTTTGGGTTTTTTATCAAGTACTTTTTAGGCTTGTTTTGTAGACTGTCTCAACAGGTTTTAGAATTGTTTTGCATGATGTTGACCAGCTTATTATACAGTATAGCATATGTGATAACCATTGAATCAAAATATAGCTTAGCAGTCTCTGTGGTTAAATTATTTCTAATATATCTAAAATTGGACAAGTTAAATTTCATTCTGTTCACAATTTTCTTTACCTGTTGTTTAAAATTAAGCTGTGGGTCAAGAATGACTCCTAAATATTTAAAACTTTGTACTACATCAATTCTTTGATTTTGGACAACAACATCAGGATTACTAGCATTATTCGCCCTTTTTGCAAAGTACATACACACAGTCTTAGATATGTTAAGATGTAAATGAGAGCTCTCAAGCCATTTATGTACAGAACTCATAGTAACTGTCAACTCTTGTGCCACTTGTGTTTTGTCCTTCACATGTGCATACAGAACTGCATCATCAGCATACATTTGACAGGTTACACCAGGGGGGCAACAGCTTGGTAGGTAATTTTTAAACAGGCTAAAGAGTAGCGGCCCCAGTATTGACCCTTGTGGAACCCCGAAACTGTTCTTACGGGGCGTTGATTTTGTATCCTGTACCCTGACACTTTGCATTCTTGATGAAACATATGATTTGAACCAATTCAGTGCAGTCGGAAAAAAAAAATTAAAATATGACAGTTTAGTTAACAATATCTGATGATCAATCTTATCAAAGGCTTTTCTAAGATCAATAAAAACGGCACCAACAACACCACCTCCATCAAGCTTTGATTTTATGTTTTCCTAATAGAAAGCACACAGCTGTCTCTGTGGAATGGTGTTTTCTAATGCATTTGGTTTAGGATGTATGGGCTATTATTCAGATGTTCAATGATTTGTTCTGCAACTAGTTTCTCTATGATTTTTGAGACTGTGGGGAGTATGCTGGTTGGTCTATAGTTATTGACTAAAGTTGAATTCCCTGATTTATGTATTAGTGTGATAATAGAGCATTTCCAAGAGTCTGGGAAAAATAGTTATTTATGATGACTGTTAATGGTGCTATAAGAGATTCCTTGTGACTTTTTAGAAACATAACATCCATGCCATATGTGTCTTCAGCTTTAGAACTTTTGAGACCACTGACAATCTTGTCGACCTTTGACTAAGTCACTGTGAGAACATTGAAAACTGGCTCCACAGTGTTCAGGGACATTGGCAAGAAGTGTGACGTTAGATGGTCAAAACTTTGTGCCAGGTCTTTGACAGAGTCCACAAAATAATCATATAGTGCTGTTGCAATTTCCCTTGGGTCATGGGTTGCATTTTCCCCTAACTGTAACTCCCTAATTTCTTTACTTCCTGCATGGTTCCCTGTCAGTTTTTTAATATTTGTCCAAATTTCTTTAGTATTTCCTTTTGCATTACTAATTATTTTAATAAAAAAATTGCTTTTGCAGTTCTGATCTCCTTTACCACTTTATTTCTAAGTGAGGTTAATATTTGTCTGTCATGTACCTTTTTTGTTTTTAATGAAGTTTTGAGAGCCTGGTCTCTTTGTTTCATTAGTGTCTACATGTTATCATTCAGCCAAGCGAGGTAATTCTTTTTCACTAGTTTTCCCCTGACTTGGCTCGCAGTTGTCAAAAATGCAGGCTTCAACATATTTCGTCGACTTCCTGTTTTCGAACATTCTGGATATGAATGTCGTCAGCAGGATCATCCTCTTTGTAAGTCTTTGCGACAAACTAGTCCCAGCAGGCATTGTGATAGCGAACTTCCTTGGCACGAAAGTCATCACTTTCAGCTATGAATGCTAGAATCTTTCTTCTCATTGCTTCATTTTGTAGATGCACAGTGGCCGCCTTAAACTGATCCCAAGCACGTTTCTGTGAGAGAACAAAGATATGTCTCAGGCACGGGCGCTAGCCGCCACACCCCCACTTCTCACCTTCTACCCTGAGGAGTAACCTGTATCCCCACTCAATAGAATGTCAAGGCAAACAAAGTAGGTTTAAAACAATTCTTCTCTTTATTTAATAAAAGTTTAAAAAGAGTCTCTTAAGCAAAAAAAGAAAAAGATCTTCGCCTGGGAGGGCTTCAGGGGGAATAGGGCCACGAGGGGCAGTGGGCGGGAGTATGGCTTTTGGGCAACCTTAAGCTCCATGGGTGGGGCGGAGCAATGGGCAGCAGGTCACTTGTGGGCAAAAAGTCACTCCTCTAGCTTCCGCAGATGCCTGGTTACAACCATGTGGGTTAAACAACTGGACATGTGGGTTAAACAACAACAACAACAACAACAACAACAACAACAGTGTTAAGAGCGCTCTGGAACACACTGGGCAAACCGCCTCCGTTAAGGCACTTCAAACTGGAAGGCATTCAACACAACGTGGCCACTTCAATAAAATAAGGCACGTCAATCAACAGTGAACTCACAGTGAAAAAAAAAAAAAAAAACAGTCTCCGGGCAGTAACCAGCTAGGCGAGCCACCTGACACAGCTGAGCATTCTGACAGCAAAAGAATGGGGGGCGGGCAGAGCGAGAGACAGCATCAAGCATCAGATTCCACAAGTGTAGTTGAGAAGAGTCCCCATTCTCCTGGCAACACACTTAAGCGGTGACGATGATATTTGCAAAGAGAGCAGGCATTTAGCTTCCAACGTTGGGGGCGCATTCCCGTGGCCTCTGTGTTCCGGATCTCCGCGGCAAGTGGCAGCCTAGCTGGGGAGATCGCGCTCCTGGGTCTGAGCCAATTTCGCTTCCGCTTCTCGGTTAGCCATCTGCTTTGGAGCTCCCCAAGGGTCTTCCTTCTCCCAGGTCTATGCCCCCATACTGCTCAATCCTAGGGTATATAAAGCACTCCCAAATATACCCTTTACCAATCCCCAGCATCCTTCAATCTCACGGGGTACACCTGATGCTGTTTAACTTAACAAGATGCTCATTGAACAGCTTATTTACATTACATTAGAGGGGGCAGCCATTTTCTTGCTAAGTGGTGTTACGCTAGTGTTCCCCAGGGAAACTCATCCCCTGCATAGTTTTTTCCTCCCTCACTAAACATAGCCACCCCTGACAGACACATCAGCTCGATTTATGGTGATATTCATTTAGACATCTAAAATTACAAAATATGTATTACTACAAATTAAACACACCTGTGTCAAGAAGTACAGATGCCCCTTCAGTCGACTTTGATGACAGGTGTCGCCAGACTTGAAACACCATACGCAGACATGTTTATCATGTATTGGACCAGTTCTTGCCCATGTTGTCACGCTACATGAAGATCCCTGTGGTAAGTCTTCAGCCTTCGTTGAGTCTTGAGGCTCCTTTACTTGCATTGTCTTGCATTTGCGTCGCATTGCCTGCTGATGTCTCCGTTTATCGGCTATTCTTATCTTGCACATTTTGTGCATGAGCTGTTGCCTTGGTCCAGCTGTCCAGTTCACCCTATGAAATAAACTCCAAAATGTGTCCAAATCCAGCCAGGTTTCAGCAGTCGCTTTCAGATTAGCCCAGGCGACTGATCCCTAACTTTGAGCAAATCCTCTATTTTGGCCTCTTGCTCACACAAAATACACAAAATCTGGTTTTCCTTTTTTCGCCCATCCACCTCTGGTTGTGGGGTCAAGAGGGGTTTTGATGTTTCCTGTTCGCTCATAACTCGTAACTAATCACTGCAATGAAAGTTTCAGAACGTATTTTTAAAATGACTATTGCTTCTTTAGTTCTATGTGATTCCAAGTGTATTACAATCGCCATCTTTGCAGAATAGTTATATTTACCATTTTCTGTTTTTTGGTCTGATCAAGACTAGTAATGCATATCACTGTATTTCTTAACTTCCACGCTTATTGAAAACAGAACAGATGGATTCAGAATGCTTGAAAACATCAAAATAGAGCCCCAATACAAGCCCATAGGAGAAAGAGAACGACAAAGAAAATATTTTACATTTCCATGGCAGCCATTTTGGAAAACGCCCCCTAGCGGGAGTTCCCCATCCTTTCTGAAGGTGGGTAGGAGCTTTGAAGATATTGCCCTAAAGTATGTACAACCCCAATTTCGAAATAGTTGGGACAAAGTGTAAATTGTGAATAACACCAAAACCCAATGACTTTCAAATCACACCAGCCAGTATTTTATTCACAATAGAACAGAGATAACATGGCAAATGTTGAAACTGAGATATTTTACAATTTTATCCACAAAATGAGCTCATTTCAAATTTGATGGCTGCTAAAGGTCTCAAAAAAGTTGGGACAGGAGCCTGTTTACCATGGTGTAGCATACCCTCTTCTTTTTAACACAGAGTGGAGGCGCTGGGCATTGAGGAGACAAGTCTCTTGAGTTTAGCCATTGGAATTTGATCCCACTCTTGTGTAATACAGGCTTCCAGCTGCTGGAGAGTTTTGGGTCTCCTTTGACGGACTTTTCATTTAATTATGCACCAAATGTTCTCAATCAGTGAAAGATCAGGACTGCAGGCAGGCCAGTTCAGCACACGGACTCTTCTACTGCGAAGCCATGCTGTTGTAATAGCTGCAGTATGTGGTTTTGCATTGTCCTGCTGAAATGCAGAAGGCCTTCCCTGGAACAGATGTCGTCTGGAGGGGAGCATATGTTGCTCTAAAACCTTTATATACCTTTCAGCATTCATGGTGCTTTTTAAAACATGCAAGTGTCCCACACCATATGCACTAATGCATCCCCATACCATCAGAGATGCTGGCTTTTGAACTGAACGCTGATAACAGGAGGGGTGGTGTTTCTCCTCTTCAGCCCGGAGGACACGATGCCCATGATTTCCAACAAGAATGTCAAATTTGGACTCATCTGACCACAGGACACTTTGCCACTTTGCTACTGTCTATTTCAAATGAGCCTTGGCCCACAGAACACGGCGGCGCTTCTGGATCATGCTCAACAATGGCTTCCTTTTTGCATGATAGAGTTTTAGGTGGCATCTGTGGATGGCATGGTGGACTGTTTTTACAGACAGTGGTATCTTGAAGTATTCCTAGGCTCATTTAGTGATGTCAATGACAGAATCATGCTGGTGAGTGATGCAGTGGCGTCTGAGGGCCTGAAGATCACGCGCATCCAGTAAAGGTCTTCAGCCTTGTCCCTTACGCACAGAGATTATTCCAGTTTCTCTGAATCTTTTGATGGTGTTATGCACCGGCGATGATGAGACCTTCAAAGTCTTTGCAATTTGACGTTGAGGAACATTGTTTTTAAAGTATTCCATAATTTTTTTTACACAAGCCTTCACAGGTTGGAGAGCCTCTGGCCATCTTTACTTCTGAGAGAGACTCAGCCTCTCTAAGACATTCCTTTTATAGCCAATCATGTTACACACCTGATGCCACTTAACTTAATTACTTGCTAAATGTTCTTTCAGCTGATTCTCTCACATATTAATTGCTTTTTCAGCCCTTTTTTGCCTGTGTCCCAACTTTTTTGAGACCTGTTGCAGCCAGAAATTTGAAATAAGCTCATTTTGTGGATAGAAATGTAAAATGTCTCAGTTTCAACATTTGAAATGTAATCTATGTTCTATTGTAAATAACATTGGCTCATGTGATCTGAAAGTCATTGCATTTTGATTTTATTCACAATTTACACTTCGTCCCAACTTTTTCAGATTTGGGGTTGTAAACCAACACTCAAACTTAGTTCTCCTAAAAATATTTTTGGGGGCCCAGAAAGGTAACCCCACTAAAGAGCTAGGGCAGGATCCTCCTGGTGGCCCTGGCAAGCAGTGACACCTCAGTGGCAGCTTGTGTCTGCAGTTGAAAGACTTGATTTGTTTTTATGGCAGGTCAACAGCCGTAAGTCTACATTAATGGAAGAGTGATCTTCTAGGTTAAAATTGTCTTTAAAAAGACAGTTGGGTCTTAAGTTGTCTTTAAAAAGACAGTTGTTTGCCGACGTTTTGACCACCTCAGCAGTGGTCATCTTCAGAGTCAAATGGCAAAAAGGTCTTCATCAAGCGTATTTATCTAGTCACAGTCATGTCTGATAGGTTGTTGTAAATTGGTCTGTTGTAATTGGGAATTGTTACAATTAGATGAGGAGTGAAGTGATTGGATATTAGTGCCACGGATAATTTTTTGTTGTAGTGTTTAGTAAACGTCTGTAGGGGGCAGGAAGTTGTTGGGCTCGATTGAGGGGGTTCTGTTCTAAATTTGTATACCAGCTTTCAAGCGTGAGTCTTTGTTGCCAGTTTGTGTTAAAACCAATACATTGTACAGAGTCCCAGTCAATAGTGTGCTTAGTTATTCGGTGATGTTCAGCAATGCTGTTGTTAGTGTCTCCAACTAAAGTGGCTCGTTTATGTTCTTTAAGTCTGGTGTTAAGGTTGCATCCTGTTTCACCAATGTAAGTTGCAGAACAGTCGCGGCAGTTAATTTTGAAAATAGAACCTTGTCTGTCTAGTGGAGAAGTTCTTTCTTTGACATGTGTCAATAAATGTTTTAATGTCACTGTAGGTTTGTGCACCACGCGTATATTCTAAGGTCGTAATATTCTTGCAATGGTCTCAGAAGTCCCTTTGACATAAGGTATGGTAGCCGTCGTGAGGGGTTGCGGTTTTTTAATCGGTCTGTGAAATAAGTCTGTCTGTCTATAAGTATTGCATTTAATGATATCAGCATTATAGCCATTTTTGGAAAAACAGTATTTAGATGTTGCATCTCGTCATGCAGACTAACATCAGTAACGCAAACCAGGAAAGCTCGTCTCGTCAAAGTTATAATAGTTGTAGCTTTATGTGCAGTTGGATTATAAGAGGATTCAACCAAAAGTCTGTCCGTATGTGTAGGTTTTCTGTATACTGTAGTGCAAAGTTTATTGTTGTCGCGTCTAACCAAGCAATCAAGGAACGGAAGTTGTCCATCTAATTCAGTTTCCTTGGTAAACTGTATGTCAGAGTTTTGTTCGTTGAGATGTCGGTGGAAATTGTCAATGTCATCGTCTTGTAAAGCCGTTATAGTATCGTCTACGTATCTAAACCAAAAGGGTAAAATGTCATTATACGTCGCCAGTGCATGTTCTTCAATATTTTGCATCACAATCTCCGCCACAACTACAGAAACTGGAGATCCCATCGCAGTACCGTGTAACTGTTTAAAATATTGACCATTGTATTGAAAATAAGTGGAAGTCAAACATACAGAAAGCAAATCCATTATGTCATGTATAGGTAATGGTGGTGGTACAGCGAGTTGTTCATACGCAGTCCGTGTGCATCGTAGAGCTAAATCGCGAGGGATACTAGTAAACAAAGACTTTACATCAAAAGAAACCAGCTCGTAATGATCAGGAATCTGTAGCGTCTTAATGGCGTTAATAAAATTCTCAGTACTTTGTAATGGATGTTCAGAATTGTTGGTCAGTGGTTTAAGTATGTCAGCCAGGTATTTAATAAGTTCATATGTCGGTGAACTGCAAAAGGAAACAATGGGACGCATGGGTATGTCCGGTTTGTGAATTTTTGGCAAACCATAAAGTTTCGGAGATTGTGGTATCGAACATCGCAATCTGTAGTAACGATAAGAATCAATAATGCTGGTTTTCTTCATTGTTAAAAGTTTGCTGTTCAATCATTGTTGCAAAGCTGGTGTAGGGTCTTGTTTAAGTTGTTCATAAGTTTGTTTATCATTAATGAGAACAGCCATTTTTTCATGGTAATCAGATTTGTCCATTAATACAGTAACTCATCCTTTGTCAGCAGGTACGATCACAATGCTGTCATCACTTTTTAGTTGGTTAAGGGCTTTCTGTTCGTCTTTTGTCAAATTGTGACTGTGACTAGATAAATACACTTGATGAAGACCTTTTTGCCATTTGACTCTGAAGATGACCACTGCTGAGGTGGTCGAAACATCAGCAAACAACTGTCTTTTTAAAGACAACTTAAGACCCAACTGTCTTTTTAAAGACAATTTTAACCCAGAAGATCACTCTTCCATTAATGTATCGGCCCCTGGGTTCAAATCTTTTCTCGCAGCCGTAAGTCTGTTTTAGGATGGTTCTGGACTAAGTAATTACCTGATCCAAACTTATTAGCTTTTCATCTTATTGTGACATCTGAACAGCAGCAAAGCAAGAACTGACACTCAATTCCTAGATAGATAGATAGATAGAGATACGTTATTGATCCCAAGGGATCAGGCATCCTGTACAGCACAGTGAACCCACCACCAAAGCACCAATGTCAAAAAGTATAAGTCACTACTCACATAAAAATCAAGTAAGATTGCGGTAGTAGTTACCAGTGGTGGCTGGTGAACTGGCAACAGGGGAAGCTCAAACTCATCCCTCAAAAATATTGATTAGTCATGGCCTGTTTTCAATCATTCATTTAAATTACCATTACCGAAACTACGAAAACTCTCAACATTAGCAGGTGTGGTCAGTTTTCATTAATAAGGCATACCTGTCAACTCTCAACCATTTGGCATGAGTTTCAGTGGCATATTTACGTTCCCCTGCTGTAGTCAGGAATTATTCAATCAATGCATATGTAAGAGATTCTCGCGAGGAATTGAAGTCCTTGTGCATGAAGGTTTATCAGTTTCACGTGCATTACGGTGGATTTCACCACTAATAATTGGAAACCGATTATGACTTCGGACTTCTCACGCTTTTCTTTACTCTGGGGTTGGAAGCAATGCATGTGTTTCATGATCGTTTAAATTGTTTAAATGAAATAAGATCATTTGAAATATCTTTATGCAATTCCATTACTTCCAATGATCTTATTTCATTTAAACAATGTAAACATGCAAGTGTACAGAGGCCTCTGTCTTACCCTTCCCCGGCCCCGGTCACCACAAACCTCCATACACAAAACAAGACATAGACTGGAATTCAATAAAATTCTCTCCAAAACTTCAAAACAAAATGCAGCACAGCACAGCACAGCACAGCACAATACAAAATGGTGGCTAACAAACAGATCTTCTTTCTCAGGTCGCAGGATCCGGATTTAAAAATAACGGGGATGAAAGATGATTGGATGACTGGCATGAAGGAGATCCCTCTGATTGGTGGCGGCAGGACTTGTGGTAACGATGACTGACAATTTGGAAAACACGTGACAAAGGGGCATCTACAAAAAGAAGGGGAAAAAACTACTACGTAACATCCTCTGAACCTTTTTTTATGTTTAATATCCAGGATATAATTCTGAACCTTTTTTATATTTAATATCCAGGATATAATTCTGGAGAAGTAAAGACCAGCGCATCAACCTTGATTTTGGTTGTACATGTGCTCAATAAAAGTCAAAGGATTATGATCGGTGTACACCATGGTAGGCAGTAGCAAACAGAAGCCAGCAGCATTTGCAGCTACCAATTTTGAACAGTAACGTTACTGGATCATCCCCCCAAGTTTGCACGCATTTTAAACACATTTCACCACTAGATCCACACATTATTACCTCAAGATGCCATGGGAATATTATCGACTAACGTTAATTTACTACTTACCACTGCTAGACAGGCTCGTTGGTGGACTAACAGGCTCCATGCTGTTTTGATCAGATGGTGAAGACAATGTAGATGCGATGGGTTGCGATTCAATAAAGTTCAGATCACTAGTTGGTTTTTGGCCAATAATGCTGTGCACTGCCTCGGACCAAGGAAATTTATCTTTTTCATCACTTTAGCTGTCAGACTTATGCACTGCGTCCCGCGCTTTGAGATACTGAAGCCGCAGTTTCTTTAGTTTGTCACGGCACTGTTCTTTTGTTCTGTTATAACGACGCAAATGCAAATACTCACAAATTATTCCATAAATCTCCAAATTTTTGTGAGTAGTATCCAGTTGTGATTGTATGTTTTCGTCAGCCCAGATTTTGAGCAAGCATTTAATTTCTTTGTTTGACCAGAGAGATCCTTTCACTGCCATGTTTGTATGAACAAAAGAGTTGATTCGTGAATACGTCACATAGCAGTAGGCGTCACATAACAGTCCACTTCCGTGTTCAAGTACGATTGCTTTCACATTTGGTATGAGCACGGATGAATCGTGCCTGAGTCACCTCTTCCAACCGTACTCCGGTACTGTCCCCGAGCATGGTACGCTTGTGTTCACACTTACCAAATAAACTGGACTTTTGGGGTCAAGTGTACTCAGATCTGTGCCCGAGTCCCTAGTGTGAAAGCACCCTAAAAACATCAAGCTTGCATCCAGTCAAGAAAATTTAGAGATTAATTTTTAATGCTGCTATACATGGTAATAGCATATAATGGTGACAGCCATGTTACTGATAACACACCGGCTGCTGGGTCATATGCAATCATAATATTAAACATGCATTTGCGATATTAAATGTGATTCTAAGCCCCCTTCTCACTAAATAAGACCTCTCAAAATATATTGCACCCCCTTTTAAAATCATTCTGGCAAATTAAAAAGCCAAAACAGGATTCAGAATTCTTTCTATTTACAATTTAATGGTAGTTGACAATATTTTACTGGACACTCAGACTAGTTTGAAGACAAGTTTACTCGTCCGCCGTAATTTTTACTCATGTGCGGACTGGTGGACCACAAGATTTGAACCCTGGTATAGTAAACCAAAAAGCAAAACTCTCCATAAATGAAGTCCTCCTCCACATAAACATAGTAACAGAGCTTCTGGTATAAGGATCCGACTAGTACTGTTCCCTTAAAAATAGCTCCCATTATCCATGTCAGAATCAAACTGCTATCATGTCAATGTAACTTAGGCACTTCTAGGTTGGTTTTGGAAGTCTTTTTTCGTCTTTGTACTCTTGTCATTCAGCTGCGCGCAGTTCAGAGAATACAACCAAACTTGCTGTTACGCGAATGTTTAAATACTTTTCTGAGGGTCCAATCAAAGTCTTTCATTTACTGTGGAAGGTTTATGTCTGGAATTGGATAACAACATGTCAATCAATAGATAATTACTGGGTTTTAGTTCAGGTGGGCGTCTGAGCAAGCATTAGAGACACTGGATTATTATTGAGGGATTGTTTGAGGTTGTAAGGAATCGCTGAATTTGTCGTGAGATGTATCTGAGTCACAATCAGCTAAGGTGTAATATGGCAATTCATTAAAACCATCACATGATAAATTATTCCCTATTTGAGTAAATCAGTAAATTCTGTTTGGTGGCCTTAATTTAAAGAGACAGGGCAGATAGTTAGAGCACCAACAATGAAGCCCTGAATGAAGGAGAGAAAATTAAATTCAGGGGCCACTTATTTCAGTGCTTGGCAAATGTCACAATCCTCAGGTGGCTATGTACTTGGCTGGATATTTTCATCAATTTAGTCCAAATCACAATAACTATTTGCTCACACTTTAAATTAACTAAATTTAAATTTAGTTACAAAGCTATTGAGACACAAAGAACACAGCACCTATGCCCCATAATTGAAAAAAAAAACTATCCTTAGAAATTCTTCTTGCACACGTTACTGTGTCCGTCAAACATATCAGGGTGATGGCTTAGGGTTTTTTTCCACAGTCTTCAGTGACTGCTCCATAATGTATGCGCGATAGCGTTTTCATTCAAATATACTGAAGTTAGAGAGTCATGTCTCCGCATATCAGTAGTCAGGCGTTTTAGAATCAAAGTCCAGAAAAAATTCCATCCTAATCTGTCAAAATATAACATACATAATTTTCGGCCCTTAAAAGACTTTAAAAGATTTGGAGGCCATGTGACTTCTGCATTTCCAGGAAATCTCTGCATATATGGCTAGCTGTCTGAAGTCGTCGTTTCTTGTGGAAGAAGGTAGTAATGACGGTAGGTATGTTTTTTTGACCGTCTGTCAAGATTACTAACATGTGAATAATGTAACGTATATTAGTATAAACACAGCATTAACTTGATAGAATTTAATCGTTATGTGTACTGACTTCTTAGAAATAGGAAGCGAGTTGAAAGAGGTTAAATAAACACCAAAAATGGGGTCAAGTAACCCTGGGAGCTCAGCGCAGATCAGATTCTCGGGTATCTGACAGACTCAGCGATTTGAATGTTATAATTTGACAGATTCTTCTAGGGCTGGGTGATTAATTTGAATTCAACTTCAATTTCGATTTTGGCTTCCCACGATCATAAAAACAAGATAATTGACATAAAAGGGCGATTCCATGCCTGTCGTACAGCACATTCAGAGAGCATTTTACATCCAGAGAATAAAATGATGACTGGCTTTAAAGTAGGCTGTGACCTTTAAATTGTGTTTCCACACTTCAACATTATTCAATGATCAAACTGATTCATTTCCATTTTTGGGGGGTGAAATAAGCAAAAATGTTATCTGTCGTACAGGACGCAGAGAAATCACTATGTTTTTCCAAAGAAGTCTTTTCAAGAACTCTGTGAATTGGCCATTGAAACCTTTTGAAAAATAGTCAAGAAATATTAGAGAGTGAGTCTGCAGTATTGTATTAAAGCATTTTTATTAAAAAAAAAAAATCAACAAGGCATGAATTCAACAGGGTTTAAAAATTTAAGGGGGTACCTGTCGTACAGGACAGAAAAAAATCTGTGGTACGGTAAGCTCTGAATTGAGCTCAGGTTTTTACTGAAACACTGCCTCCACCTGTTATTACACTTGAAACTTGAACAGCTAAAGCTGAATAAATAATAACTGATTACTTTGTAACAATTCATGTCTGCTCAGTTAGCTTTGGTCCTGTGATAATTCTGTACCTGTTGTACAGGACAAAATGTCAGTCGTACGGGACAACTATTATCTGTAAAAACCTATCAACCTTTCCTGCCTCATTATTTACCAACTTCTTTTCTTCAGAACGCAGTTTGAAATTCTACCATAGCAAACAATACACAGATCACTAGATAAAGCTCAAAATGATTGAGAAATGACAAGATGAGAACCATGAAACACACTTACTAGTAACACAAATTACTGTCAGTTCATCATCTCATTGCCAACTTGGATGCTGCATGTAGCCTCACGCCTGATGTACATGGAACGGACGCGACATGTAACATGAGCGGGCAGAGCGCAGCATTTCACCTCCTACACTAGTTTAGTTTCTGTTGCGTACGGTCGCGTGCCGGATGTGTTTTCCAGAGGAGATTTTGAGCACTTGGCATTGGAAAATGAGTGCGTTAAAGCATTTTTTACTTTAATTTTTACAAAATACGACCTGTGTACACATGTACACAGGTTTTACTGGTTTATTATTATGAAGATTTGTGCAGAAATTCCCGAGATGGGTAAAGAAAGTGCCCATTGTGCAGTAATGTGTTCAGTGCATCATTGCACATAGTAGTGTTTTTCCATTTGGAGTTCATATTTATAACATTTTAAAAAGTTCTACTGGGTTAGTATTATGGGAGTAGGCACATCAGGCATGCCTATTCTGAAACACTGGGGACTTATTTCACATGTCCAGGGAATGCAAATGTTCATTATGGGCCGTCCAATTCAAGAATGATCTCCTAAACTGTTAATTATGATCTCTACTGCACCAATCAGTATACTACCCTGGCTTCCTAGTCAGTGTTTATAAACAGATTTTCCAGTCTGGCACTGCCGTGATTTAAAAGGCCTTGTTTGCCCATAAGTTATGATTGTCCGTCAAATATAACATGCGTAAGTGTCCCCCAGATGATTGTGATTTTGCTTCTTGTGGGTCTTGTATTTTGTTCAAGGTCTTATGTAATGGTCCCTAATACAAGTGTGATGCCATTTCTGTCGCTGTATTTGCCAAAATCTGTGTTAGTTAGTCGGATAGAGGATATATGCAGACAAACGGCTTGTGCCAGCTAATACACTAGGGTCATAGATCAGCAATATGTACTTCCAGCATCCTGTTTGGACTTTTATGAATTAGTAAACATGAAAATACTTGTGAAAATATCTTCCCTCACCTGCAAATGGTGCTACAAGGCAAATAGTGGTAGAAAACACACCATTTAGTCCGTCTAACAATAACACACGCAAGCAGTCGCATCTCTGGTGAAAAGGTCACTTAAAAAAAAAAACTGGGTAAATAACTGAAGACAACAAAGGAAAAATGCTCAGAATCCAAATTTTGCATTTTTGTATATTTTATGTATTATATATTTTAATAATATAATTTTTATTATCATATTTTATATATTTTATTTTTTTGCATATTTTTTCAGTGCTTTGTTTCTAAGATCGTTTTCAATTTTTTAATTAATCATTTCTCCACAACGTGAAAATGTGACTGATCATTTTTCCATTGTGGTCTTCAACTATATTTTCTTTACCAAATTAACTCTTCTCAGAAGTTCAGCTTTTATAAAACAGTCAGAAAATAAATGACTGAAGAAGTCAATATTTTGACATTAGTGTGACAATTTATTACACCTTAGGTGATTTTGACTCACCTACACGTAATTCAATGGTAGGGAATCATGCGTTTTTAATATCTGATGACTGCAATTGATTGTACAATGATATAGTATCAATACCATGTTGAATTTTTTCTTCAGAAAACTGAGTCAGCTGAGGTATATTTGGCCTATTATTGCTGAACTAGTTGCAACAAAGGTCAAAGATTTTTTCCGTCACAAGAGATCATTTTCATTAACTGCCGGATAGATACTATGGGCAAGTATATTAGGCAGTTGCACATCAGGCTTGGCTGATGAGTTTAATTCATACAATTCCTGGGAAACAGGGCTGGAACTTAACTTGTCCATGTTCGAAACCAGGGGTGGGCAATCCTGGTCCTGCAAAGCCGGTGTTTATGCGAGATTTTTATTTCTATCAATTACCCTGACTAATTGAGCTAATTGGTTGCAAACGCAAATATAGATTTGTGCAAAGATTCGATCAAAGAAAAATGTTTTATGTAAGGAGACAAGAACAGTCTTTGGTCATTCATGATAATTTAAAGAAATGCACCTGAAATGTCAGATTTCATAAATAGTTTGGCTAATTTAGATAGTGAACTAATTAAAGGCCAGAAGTTGGCGCGAAAACCAGGGCTAGATATGGTCCCCATTGCCCACTTCTGTTTCTAAACCATGTGCGAGCTCGGCTTGCTGGTGAATATGGAATAACTGATCTGGGTTTCACTAGTGATAGACTAGTGTAACTGCATGCATAAACAGAGCAGCTCTATGTCTGCTGGCGTTTACATCTGCACAGTGGGGTTAAATAAATGATAATGACTTTCAATAGGACACCAGAATCCAGGTGCAACACCTGGAATAGAGGGCCTGAAGACTGAAAGAGAAGTAAATGTTGAGGTAATTGACAATTAATTTTGAAAATGAATTTTCTCCAATAAAATGAGGGAAAAACAGAACTTAACAGACTGAAATCATTAAAGAAAAACTTTGTCCCCTCTCTGTCAACACGCATTCTTTTATAAGAAATCTCGGTGTCCTCTTTGACTCTTCACTTAGTTTTTTTTTTTTAATTTGACATCTCCAATCCCACCCGAATTTGGAATGCCCAATCCAAGAACATGAGCAAGCTTAGAATCTCACTGACGAGCGCCCGGCTGGCCAACAGGAGGCGCTTGCGCAACGAAGAAGGTAATCATTTTAATTTCCCTTCCCAGCAGTCCATTCCCAATTTGCATCCCTACAGCGCTTAAGCCAATCGTGCGCTGCTCTGAAAGAGCTGCCGACCACTGCTGGTTGGTACGAACCCGCACCGCAGTAGTCACTACTGCACCGCAATTGTGGCGCCTTAACCGAGTGAGCTAACCCGGCAGCCTCTTCACTCAGTTTTGAGAGCCAAAGTAGTGCAATAGTCAAGAGTAGCTTTTTTCAACTTCGATGTGTTTCCAAATTAAAACCTCTACTGTCCCAAGCAGACCTGGAGACTGTTATCCATGCTTTTATGACATCTTGTTTGGATTATTGTAATTCTTTGCACATGGGTGTCTCACAGTCTAGCCTCTCCCGACTTCAGTTGGTTCAGAACGCTGCAGCTTGGCTCTTGACTGGGTCAAGAAAGAGGGACCATATCTCACCTGCATTGGCGGTCCTCCACTGGCTACCAGTCAAATTTTGAGTTGATTTTAAAGTTTTATCATTTGTTTTTAAAGCTCTCCATGGTTTGGCTCCAGAGTACATATCAGACCTTGTCTCACCCTATTCCACTGCACAGTCCCTAAGATCTTCCAATAAATTGCTTCTGTCAGTTCGTCGGACAAATCTAAAAACCAAAGGTGATCGCCTTTTCAGTTGCGGCTCCTAAACTGTGGAAAACATTATCTCTGGGAATCAGGTCTTCACCTTCTGTTGCCATTTTTAAATCACATTTGAAAACTTATTTGTACTCTCTTGCTTTTTAATCAGCCTGTTCTTTTGTTTTTTTCATGTCAATTTTTTATCATGCTGTTTTTCTGTTTTGCTTTTAAGTTGTCTTTTAACTGTTGCTTTTAATTGCGTGTATGTCGTGTTTTCTTTACCTATTAAATTATTTACTTGTGTTTGCTTTTATTTGTACATTCTTTTATTTATGGTGATTTTGTTTGACAGATTTATTGATTTTATAGATGTCTAAGTCTCCCAATTTTATTCTTTGCCAATTATCGTTGTACATCACTTTGGTTCAACATTGTTGTTTTAAATGTGCTTTATAAATAAACTTGACTTGACTTGACTTGACATTGAAAACGTCTGGGACATCTTGGGCCGATGTGTGCATCAAGGTGAAAGGTCACCAGCCACGCTAAATGAACTTGGCCAAGCGTTGATGGAAAAATAGGACAGACTGCATCAAATCACCTACGCACAACGTCTAGACGAATCAATGAGTGCTTAGCCAATAACGGGGGCATTACGCACTATTGACGCAAAAATCTCAACTTTCAATTTTTGTTTCTTACCCACTCCTTTCAAGGACCATGACAGCAATTGTTCGAATTGTTTACTCAACTCCTTCTTTGTTAAGATACAATTAGTTTGGGACCAATTATTCTATATCATTAGTTTGTTATTGGCCTTGCAATTTCAATATCCCCTACTTTTTTTAAGGAGTGTATTTAAAAAGTATTGCAAATATATAGCAAATCCATTTAACATACTTTTACGAAATGTGGCAGATCTATTTCAATTGCATTCTAAAAAACACAAACAAATAGAAGTTTCAGGCCTCTATCTTACTCCCAACGCAGCGAGGCACAAAACGTAGGGCAAGTGCCTTTTGCTACTTTATGACCGAATTTCCATCCAGTGTCCTCGCTGCATAATAGTCAATTCATTTGCGCGAAATTGAGCGCCTTTGGGCGTGCTGGTCTTAAAATGAGGTGTGGTCAAGTGCATTGCAGTCTTGAGACTGCAAAAAGCGATCGCACTGTTGACCAAAAAAAACCAGGCCTAGAGTCAATGGTCAGTTTCTGACTGCTCATTTGAGGGCAGATAGTCAGATAGTATTATGTATCTTAGTAGGCAAGTGCTCAACGCACGCACACCCTGCTTGTTACATACTACTTAAGCAGGGATGAGCAGCAGCGCCCACTCATGCAACCAATTAAAAATAAAGAGATTATGATCCGAAAGATTTGTCAAGATATTTTTGAAATGCATGTCAGATTGGTCAGTACCACTGACGTCCGCCCATCAGGGCATGCTGTGATACAGGTTATTTAATATGTACACTACCGCTCAAAAGTTTGGGATCACTTGCAAATTTCTTTGTTTTCCAAAGAAAAATACATTTTCATGCATTTCACAACATTTTTTTCCATTTCACAAACGATTAAAATTAATCAGATGATTTTCAAAGAATGATCTACATTTTTGCATAGAGGCCTATTATCAGCAACTGTCAGTCCTCTGCGTCAATCTGCTGGTATGGCTGCTAATCCAAGTTAAGCATTTTATAAGGCTAATTGATTATTAGAAAACCCTTCTGCAAATGTGTTGCACAGCTGAAAACCATTGAACTAATAAGGGAGCGCAAAAGAGGAGCATGGCATTCTTGAGGTTGGTTTAGTACCTGAAGCATCAGCAGTTGTTTGTTTGTTTACAGGCTCAAAATGGCCAGAAAGAAAGAACTTCCTTTAGAGACCCGTTAGTTTATTGTTGTGCTTAGAAAAGAAGGCTATTCAATGCGAGAAATTGAAAACTTAAAATCTCTTACCATGCTGTCAACTACTCCCTTCAGAGAGCAGCACAAACTGGCACTAACAAGGACAGAAAAAAGGAGTGGGAGGCCCCAATGCACAACTGTGCAAGAAGACAAATATCTGAGAGTGCGTAGTTTAAAACAAAGACACCTCACAGGTTGTCAACTAGCAGCTGCGCTAAATAGTTCCCGTCAAACACCAGTTTCAGTATCAACAGTGAAGGTGTTTTTTTTTTTTTTTTGATGGTGGCAAAGTTTGGAGTACATATTCATCATTTTCCATTAAAATCATTATTTCTAACTCAGACAATGTCAGCATGTTCTGTTCATTTGCTATATTTCCTATTCAGACTAATTTCATGTGTGTTTCCATGGAAAACAAGAAAATTTTTGATCCCAAACCTTTGAGTGGTAGTGTAAGTTAACTGTTCCATCAGGTCATTTGCGATTCAACATGTGAGGTTATGCGTGTAGGTGTTCGCAAATTCTTCTGGACAAAGCTACGACTTCTTTTTTTTAAAAATTTAATTTAATTTAATTAATTATTTTTTAAAAAAAAATTTAATTTGGCATCTCCAATCCCACCCGAATCTGGAATGCCCAATTGGGGAACTATGTACAACACTTGCTTGTATGCGACCCCCTGTTGCCAATTCAGAAGAGTGAAGACAGTTCGCGGCTCTCCTCCGAAGCACGCGCCTGTCAGCTACTGCTTCTTATACACTCATTGGTTGAATCCTCGCAAGTTCAGAACCAGGGCGGAGGATACCCGGACATGAACAAGCTTAGAATCTTCCTGACCAGCACCCGTCTTGGCCAACAGGAGGCGACTATGCAACGAACAAAGGAACGTTATATTACCCTTCCTGGCAGACCCTTCCCAATTTGCAACCCTGTATTGCAATGGCCAATTGTGCGCTACGCTGAAAAAGCTGCCGACCACTGCCAGTTGGTACGACCGAGGTTCGAACCCGCACCGTGATAGTCACTTCTGCTTTGCAATGCAATGCTTTAACCGAGTGAGGTATCCGGCAGCTCCCAAGCTACGACTTCTTGATATTGGCAAGCTCTGTCATTCCTGCTGTTCTCCAGAAGATCCCTCCTGGAGAAGTAGCTGTTCGGGGATAGTGGTTAGCCGATGTATTCATTACATGACACATCGTCTAGAACAGCGCATGGATTTTTCTTCCATCACACAAAACACAAATCGTAAAAGAACAAATGTTTGAAGTGCTGAAAATGTGCATAAGTCGTGCACGGGACAACCCCTTATGATTTCATAAATATAATAATTAGGATTTGTTTACACGGATATTATAATATGTTTGATGGTCAAACTACCACAATCCACACAGTTCGGAACACACGTTTTTATTTGTATTTCAATTATTTTCTGAGTGCAGTTGGGAGAATAGGAGACCGAGACCAAAGCATTTGGGAGAATTCATAACTGGATTGGAAATGCTCATGTAGAAAGATTACTATTCTGAAGTGGGAAGCACCGTGAAAAAAAATGATCAAAAATAGAAATTTGAAATTGAAAATATAGATAATTTACTTTGAAATGATGAACAAATGAAACATTCCCCAATATTTGGTGAAGCATGATAAATTGAGGCTGTAATCTGTCAATATGATGAGGATTTCATTTGGGATATTGAGCTGCCTGCACTTGCATGCATAGGCAGCAGCTATGCACATGCAGTTGATGCCAGCAAAATGCTCCGAATCATGTCATAATTGTCATCATAATGATAAATTATAGCCGTGATTCATCATATCAAAATATGGGGTAATAGTTTCAAATGATGGAATAATGAAGTTGTATGCTTCATACCCGCGACACGTTTACATTTGAGATGCTGCTATTTCACCTGCTGAAAAAAAATGATTACAACACAAATAAAGTATACTCTAACAAGGTACAGTATGTAGGCTTTGGCTACAGTACCATAGCATATGGAGTCAACACCACTCTCAAAATCAATTCAAAGATTGACAACCCAAAGAAAATATCACTTGGATCTATCATTAAAAAATATTTCAGTTGAATATAGGTCTATGGTGTACTACGGTATATCATATGGAACAATCATTTATTTATTAAAAATATTTTCAAAAAATTAATTTCCAGCTGAACAAAATCTGTTTTGCCAGCCCCCCCCATGTAGCCTAGGTCTGTGCTGTGCTATATTATACGAAATTCAACCATCCGAATCACAAATTAAACTCACGCTGGGCATTAATTTCATCTTTAAGTATATGGAAACTTACCTTTGTCACAACTTTAAAAAATAATTTTATCGTCCCCGTCTGATGTGATCGCCTTGTCTTAGTCAAGGCTTAATGCAGAACATCGTAGGACGGTTTAGAATGGGTTGGATACGGATTCCATCCACCAAAAGGACCTCGGTCGAGAGAGTTAGGGTTAGGGTTCGGGGATTATAATCAGGGGATTATTTTCATAATCTCTTTTAGGTTGGACGATCCGTCAAATTTATGATCTCTTGTCACGAGTTATGATTTATTTAGAAATCTATCTCAGGCTTGTGCTTTTGGTGGATGGCATCCAATGCCGATCATTAGAATGACTGTCCACATTCCGCCACAGTCTTTGGCCGTCTGACAGGACGTTTGCGTTGATCATTCACAAACACATGTGCATTTATGTACTCTATGTATTTGTTGGACAGTTTCATATGGACTAGCTACACATCCTCCTTGATAGAGGAATTTCAGAAGGTGATTCAGGTGCAGCTAGAACTATGGTCCGTCATAGTGCTGGTTGTTTAACTGAACTCAGGCGCGGGCTTGTGGCTCGTCGCAGCATGAGGATGTGTGTGATGCCGGCTGGGGCGTGTGGCGCGGGGAATCTATTGACATTTTTCGGAGAAAAAAAAGCACACACGACCATTGACCCCCCCCCCAGCATACGGTTTGTACGCTTGTGAAAATGTTGATAACTAACTGTTGATAATAAATGTTTAACCCATCCACTAAAAAGTGTTTTCCTTCTTATTTCCACAGTT
This sequence comes from Gymnothorax javanicus, assembly GCA_029692085.1. Taxonomy (NCBI): domain Eukaryota; kingdom Metazoa; phylum Chordata; class Actinopteri; order Anguilliformes; family Muraenidae; genus Gymnothorax; species Gymnothorax javanicus. The sequence goes on from CM056198.1 coordinate 92,296,969, forward strand.
GAATGTTTGAGTGTCACTTTATAGAATAAGATAACTGCAGAGTTTGCTGTTTTTACAGTGTAGAGTGTAGAGTTTATCAGAGCTCATTTAAAATTCAATTTAAAAAGGCAGGCTCACAAACAGATTTGTAACGTCACAAATGTGTTTGTTAATTTATTTGTCAAATCTAAGCATGTTCTCTGGCTGGACTGAAGTTGAAATACATTAGTGTAGACATATGGTGCTTCTGTGAAATACATTAGTAATTGTTTTCATCACTATTCAAGATTGCATTGGCATACTTTTTGATAAAATGTATTTAGGGTTACAGCTTCTTTGGTTGGAATACAATTTTTAGAGACAGAAATACATTTTTCCGTGGCTTCAATTGCATCCTTGAAATGTATTCCGGAGATCCTATGCATTATAAATGTATTTTAAATGCATTGTGGCCAAAATAAATATATTTGAAAAATATTTCCTTTCTGTATGGGAATGCAGGGTGCTCATGTGCTGTACTTTAATATACATCTAAATCCTGTTATTCTTCAGTACCATAATATGATTCGTTGCTTTTGTTATAATTTCCACTGTGAAACTGAATTTTAATGGTAAATTGCCCATTGTAAAACAGTGAGAAAAAAATCTCTGGACAGGGTATATTTTACTTTTACCAGAGGGAGCACTGGAGTACATGGCCTGAAAAATAGGATGTATGCTCAAAATGTGCTCTGTGGAGCATGGCCAGCTTATGAACTGCTTAGGTTCTGGGAACATACTCTGGTGGAACTGCAGGAGCTGCACTGTAAGATGAATCCCACAGGTTTTACACAGAGCAACATAATACGTCTTAGTTTTATCTGCAGCTTTGAGCTGTCTCTTACCCAGGCCTACCAAAGAAAATGGCCAAGCTGTAACAAAAGTTTGTCAGATGTCTACCTTTTTCAAATAACCAGCAACACAATATCGAAAACATGCCACGTCCCGCAAAACTTTGCACCACAACACTTTAAAGTCAGTACATTTTCACCAGAATCAAACTAAAAAAATCGCACAGCCTGTAAAAAACCCAGAGACGAACCAAATGAGTTTTCAATTGTGTGTTGCTGGTTCTTCGAAAAAGGTGGACATCTGACAAACTTTGTTACAGCTTGGCCGTTTTCTTTGGTAGGCCTGTTACCATAATTCTTCTTCAAGAATAGTACACAGCAAAAACTTTTAGTTTCTGGTATAATAATAATTATAATACATTAAATATACTGCATTTTGTCAAGTACTTAAAACACAGAATTAATATACGTTGCTGTACAATATACTGCATGCATATATATATATATATATATATATATATATGTGTGTGTGTGTGTGTGTGTGTGTGTTTGTGTGTAGGCACAGAGCTTGTTTCCAAAACACACAATATATCCATTTTAAAAATTTTGAGTATATCAGCCTTTTCTATCTATTGCATTTTATAGAAAAACACAAAATTTGACCATGAAAAAAATACACCTCAAAGTATGGCCAGGGCCATAATGTAGAGTTTGTTTCCAAAATGCAGTAAGTGCCAAAATTACGAAAATTGAGATATATATCTAAATTTTTGTAATTTTGGCACTTATTGCATTTTGGAAACAAATTCTACATACATATGTCTGAGTATATATGTGTATATTTATATATACTTGAGTTGGCAAGAAATTCAAGAATTGGACACCAATGGACTAGGAACATGTGCTTCGGATAGATTAATCAAAATTCGAAATTTTCTCGCCCAAATGCAGAACTTACAGTGGGAGCACCATAGAGTTTGCGAATGTTTCAAAAATTTCTGATAACCCATTCAGTAAGACATAGAGGTGGTAATATTTTGGTTTGGGGTTCAGTCTGCTCAAAAAGAGCCAGGGATCTCATAAAATCAACAAAATCATGGATCAAAAGAAATATCACAACACCCTTATGAAGCACGCATTGCCATCTGATGTAGCCATCTGGATAGAGACCGATTGGTCGACTATTTTATTTTCAACAAGAAGCTCATCCTAGTTGGCTGTGGCCTTGATGGTGAGCAGCAGTTTAGTTATGGCAGAAGGGGTTGCAGGTGAGGAGGCGAGCTGCTGAGTTTTGAACGCCATGCATTTAACTCCATAAAATCCGAGCGGGCGGTCGTTTCGCATAATAAATACAGCATGTTTCCTAATCGCAACATCGTCATGCAGCTTATCCACTTCACATGAAGAAACTCGGCAAAAAGCTCATGTTGACCATTTTTCCCTCAACCGAACACAATTCAAGCACCAAGCAAGTCAATAACCAGCAAAGCATAGGATAAAATCATATCAGCGTTGAGTCGCTAGCATTTCTACTGAATTTGTGCTATGCATACAAACGATACCTCAAATGACAGAGGAAAGTCCACAGAATCCAACGATATAAGCCTTGTCATTTTAAACTGACACCACACTCAAAGAACAGCAGGCATACACTTCTCAGTCAACAGAAATGAGCTGAAAAAATTTCTTACCTTTGATATTTTGAAATAAAAAACTGTTCGAGGGTAAATCTGCACTTGCTATTGTTAGCCCAAGATGTCCGTGTTATAACAAAACTAGATCTTCCAGTCTCGAAGCATGTTTTTTTCCGAAGCATTGCTTCAAAAATCTCAGCTCCTCAGCATTCAGCTTGCTTGTAATGTATTTTCCTCTCTGTGATCGGCTTGTGATGCTGTCAGTAAGATTTTGCCAGTAGCCATTTGATTCTATGGGTTTTGATGTTTTCAACGAGCTCTAAACCACCTTAATGGCACAAACCTAGCCTGAGCTAGAGCCTTGCCTTCTCAGTGTGTCAAACTGAGTCCGCAGGCCATTCACATGTACTTGAATAGCACAACAAAATAAACGCTTATCTGGTTTGTTTGTGGTATTTTCCATATAATTATCCCTTAATATTCGACAATCCTTTTCAGAGTCGTTTTCTGACAGAATCTTTGCGCCATTCCACGTAAATACTGAGAGAACAACAGTACAGTACCTGTTTTCTTGACTCATTCTTTATATTGGCAATTTGACTTCTAAGTCACAGTCAGCTGATGTAGCCATGTGGTCAGGGTGAAGCGCTGTGTCCTAGACTGCCAGGGTTCAATTCCTGATTTCGGCATGTATTTACTAAGGCAATAGTAGCATTTTTCTTGCATAAATAATTGCTGGGGTTTTTGCTCTTTTTACTTTTTTTTTTTACTATTTTTTTTACATTAACTTTGTATTTATAATTTTATTTATTAGGTTTTTTTTTTTATAAATCTGCTCCAGTGGATTCAAACTTCATTTTCTTTGCATGTATTATCTTTGAATGGGAAATTGTATAGGGTACAGGACTGGCAGAAATAATAATAATAAAAAAATTTAAAATTCCAAAAATTATGAAGTGGTTGTATTTGGATGGAATGTATGCCTGTAGTGACATATAAGTGAAATTAAATCAGTTTTACAGTTTGGTATCTGAGAAATATGAAACGGCACACACAGTGTCAGCTTGGAGAGGCCACCCAGACATTGCCGAACTAAAACTTCTCTAGTTTTGCTCTGATTTACTTGGTTAGAATAAACTTTGGCACAGAAATGGGTGAGATTCTGTGCTGTAATTTTTTAGGGGTTTCAGACTGCAACTGAATAATTTTACGACAGATAAAAGCAAAACTTTGTTTGGTGCAAAAAACATACAATGAACAAAAATATAAACGCCCCATGTCAAATATTGATGCCACAGAGTTAACAACTCTAAGTGAGCATAAGCTGACTTTTACTTGTACAATAGGGATATTTCTCTTGATTTGTGTACCATTTTTTAATCCATCTCTCTGTCAGTGAGCATTTGCTCAGTGATGCAGTGATTTCACTCAGTACATGGGTGTGGCATTTCCAGACGGTGATCAGACAGAATGAGCAGTATCCAGACACTCCTTATACTGGGGACAATAAAAAGCCACCCCAAACTGTCAAATTTTGTCAAAAGTCATCATGCCTCAGATGTCTCAGGTCATGCGGGAACGTGCCATTTTCATGCTGGATGCAGGGATGTCCACCAGAGCGGTCGCTGTGCAGTTGAATGTTAACTATCGGACAATAGGCCGTTTGAGAGTTCGTTTCCGACAGACAGCAGTACTGCAAATCGACCTCATCCAGGTCGGCCACGTGCGACCACACCAGCACAAGATCGCTACATCCGGCTCGTCCACCTGTGGAATTGGCTCAGATCAGCGACATGCACAGCGGATTAGACCGTTGGTCTGCAGAACAGACGCATCACACCGCAGACAGTCCGTAACCGCCTGCGAGAAGCCAACTTGCACACTCGGCGTCCTCACCGTGGTCTGGATCTCACCGCCGTCCGGCGTCGGAATCGACTCGCATGAGCAAACACACACGTCCGATGGCCCATGGCATGCTGGAGAAGAGTGCTATTCACAGACGAATCCCGGTTCCAGTTTTTTGTTAATAAAAACTCAAAAATTTGACATGGGGCGTTTATATTTTTGTTCAGTGTATTTCATTTATGCAGTGTTCCATCTCTGACTCAGTGACATATACACTGATTTTTGCACCATGACAAAAATCCCTAAGGTGTTACCTTTATTATGATACCAAGATTATTCAAATCAACCAAGTCATTGCAGAGATATATTCATTTCATTTTGGGCATGTCATTTTCAAGCCAGAAGCTCAGGGCTGAAGCGGTCTTAACAGATGAGAGGGCAGACAAATAAAAAAGGCATTGCAGGGGGGCGCCCCGGTGGCTCATCGGTCCAAGCGCGTGCACCATAAAGGCTGTGTCCTTCCTGCGGCGACCCGGGCTCAATTCTGGCGTGGGTCGTTTGCTGCATGTCTTACCCATTCTTCCTCCCAACCTTCCTGTCTCTCCTCTCTGCATAACCATCAAATAAAGGAAAAAATCCCAAAAAAAATCATCTTTAAAAAAAAAATGGCATTACAGTTGCTCATCTGGGCAGAAATGAGTGCATGTAAGACTCGCCCTGTATTAGAGAAGGGCAGCAGCAGATGAATTTAAGTGATTTTTTTGAATACTGGACAAGGCCAGCTGTTAGGTTTTGGCAGTGTGATTTTGAAATGATAGATTTGAAAGCAGGAAGACTCCCAGGGTTTTGATTAGAGGGGAGGCTGTGGTCTGTGTGTCATTGATGGTCAGGGAAAGTTATGGAGATGGTTGACATGATTTTGAATGTATGATGATGACCTCTGTTTTGATATTGTTGAGTTGTTCAAAGTTGCTTTACAACCATGTTATAATGTTCTGATGGCAGTTGTTGAGGTCAGTGCAGATGAGATGTCAGTTTTGGTACTGATGTAATTTTGAGTGCCATATGCATATATAGATATTACCTAAGGCCATGAGAGTGGATAATGTTGCCGATGCGGAGTATATGGCTCAGGCTTGCGAACTGGGAGCTGGGGGCTAGCAGCAAATGCAAACTCGCGAAAGTGAAGGTAGACCTTAGGTAGATCTCTTGTTTTGTAATCTATGGGACCGTAAGTTATAAAGTGCAAAAACCCATAAAGTAAGATCATTTATTTATTTTTTGCATGATAGCCTGTCAAATTTGGGTCTCCCCAGTTGTCAAAATGGTAAGTTTTAAGCATAAAAAAAGTATACGTCTTTCACAAAATGCCCCTAAAATGCGTAAATATATCTGTATTTCCTTGTAATGCCGTGATATGTATAGTAGGACTATATAACTCTTGGAAAAATACAAAATGACCTTTTTGATGGGTAAGTAAGCAATCATGTCATTTTCCTGAAGTTGTGTTACATTTTGTGCAGTTGAAAATTGTAGTAAATATAAAAACTGTTCTCTTTCATTTCTTAAAAAGTGAAAATACACTGGCCTTGGCCCTAATTGGTTTTTTTTTTTAAGATTATTTTTTTGGGAATTTTTCCTTTATTTGACAGTTATACAGTGTAGAGAGACAGGAGGGTTCGGGGAGAGGAATGGGGGACATGCAGCAAATGACCTGAGCCGGAATCGAGGCCAGGTCGCTGCAGGAAGGACACAGCCTTTATGATAGCCTTTATGGACCGATGAGCCACCGGGGCGCCCCCTGATTGGTTATTTTAAGCCATAAAGGTACTGTAAATGTTTACTGTATGAGTACTCAGTATTGGCACCCTAGCATCAATATCTGCCGAGTATTACAAACATCCCTACATGCTTCCATGCCTAATGGTTAAAACATAACAGGCCCAATTTGCTGGGCACATTCTAGTCTGAAATCAGCGGTATGAGTATAGAAGAATGATGCACAGTACTTTCTGACCTAAGAAGTGAGGTTTATGGTGATATTTTTCCCCTTCCCATGGCTTAAATGCGCTGAAAAAAAATTTTTTTGCACATTTTACCTGAAAAAAGAAGTATGTCACCACACCATAACATATAAAACAAGCAATGCGCCCTTACATCCTTTTCATGTTTTTTACGGTTAAAACATGACTTACGGTTAAAACGCAAATGTTTCTGAAACTTCATCTAACCTGTCAATGAGTGCAAATACAGTGTAAGTAATTGATTACTTACCCCTCTTGGCAGAATGGTGTAGGATGGTCGTAAAGGGAGATTTGATGGTGGACAAGTTTTAAAATATGTCTTGAGATGTGTCTGATTAATGACCTATTCCTATGTAAGTCAGTCTAATATTCACAAGTCCCTCCCTGAAACCCTTCCCCTCCGAGCCTAACACTTGCTAAGCCAACTCGTGCAGCCGCTTCCGATCGGCTGGGCTCAAAGTTTCAGATTACAACATAAAATGGCAGATAAATCATTGCAAAGGACGGTGTTATTATTCTAATACAGAGTGGCAAAATATAGGCAAAATAAGTTCAATGGCCATCAAAAGTACACTGTCAATGAAAACTTTAAATAATGTTGCAACCAGAAGTCTCTCATTCCAGTCATACATCAGCAATTGATCGATATATGGAATGTACAGACCACTTACTGGTACAAAGTTGGACCAGGGCTTTAACCGTAAAGAAATGTTTTTGCATGGCAGTATGCCCATATGCATTTATTTGAGAAAATATCACTGTGTACTGTACATATAACCCATGTCAGTACCTTTGATTTGAAGCATTACTTTGGTTAAATACACAATTTGACCTGGCCGCGGGGAGCGATTTATGTTTTCTCCATAAGAAAAAGTTTTAACAGTAAGAGATCAACTGATCATCCTTTCCTGCTGCACCGGCTGTTAGAAATCAGTGATTTGTATGTTTGTTAGCTTGTGTTTAGTTTCTGGTTTTAGTTTCTAGTTTTTAGTATGTTTCTTGTTTTTAGTATTGCTATTATTTATATATTTATTATATTTATTCGTTAGAGCATGTGTGTTTCTGGATGATTGCTCTGTCTCTGGTCTTCAGTGTTTTCCTCCCGTTTCTGTCTCATAGCATCTTGTCTTTTTCATCACACTCTCTTCCCTGTAATTTCGGTTGGGTGTTTCCACTTCCTTCTCTCTCGCTGTTCTCATTGATTATCCGCACCTGAGAGTAGTTTAGCGAGGCACGGGTGTTTAGTTAGATTAGAGTTAGAACTCCATGTTTCCCCTCTCTCCTATCACCGTCCTTGCTTTTCTAGTTCCACCTCTCTCTACAGCTGTCCTGTGTTTAGCTGGGATTCCACTTAATTAGTTTGTGTTTAAAAGACCCACTTTCCCGTAGTTTCTTGTCGACTCGTTTCTACCACAGCTCGTTCTTGGTCAGTCTCGTTTCTGCGCTATTTTCTCATTTCGATTGTTGAAAGCTCGTTTCTTGTGATTCTCCGTAAGTCTTGTATTTGATTGTTTGTATTGCGTTGTGAGATTGCGATTTGATTGATTAGTACTTCGTTCTCCTAATTCCCATTTTTGTATCCATCTGTTTAGTATCTCCTGTGTTCTCCCTTATCCCATCCAACTCCCTTTTTCCTTCCCCTTCCATTCCCTTAGTTTCAACCCTCTTTGTTACTGTCTTTGTGCGGATTGATTATTCTGGTTACTGGATCATTTTGCTTGTCCCCTGACTTCGATTCTGCCCATTCTGCATATCTCTGTTTGCCTGGCTATTGATCCATTTCTGTCTTGACCATGAGCTTGGTTAATCCCAATAAACGCCCTGCCGACGCTGAACTGCACTTGGAGTCTATGCCCGTTCCTTTCACCGGCGGGCTTTTTGAATGACACAATGAACATCTGTCGATTCAAATCAATGAAATCTGGCTAAAACTACCTTAAATGACAAAATTTCATGTCCCGTGACTTCTCTGGATGTCATTTGACCCAGTTTTCACCATAATTCTTACCTTGGATGCTGAGATTTTGCTAAAGAAAAGCAGAGTAAGTAATCCAGAAGTGTGGTCCGTTGATCATCAAGAGCAAGGGGAAGTTGTTCTGAAGAAATCTGAGGATAAAAGTTGTACCTACTACAAGTTTGTGGTCTAAAACCTGATGCAGCGGTGATTTCCTGCCAACCCTATGGTTAAAACACGCTTACGATTAAAAAGGACAAAATGCCTTTCAGCCTATAAGTGCCCAGATTTACTGGTGAAGAATTTATCTGATTCATGTTTCAAAGAAAATGTCATCTAAATATTTAAACCGCTTAGTTATTGCTCATGTAGATTTTAAGATATGACACTTTTGGTTAAAACATCCTTAAACCTGTCATTCTTGATGCGTTTCAGTCTGTGTATTGAAAAAAATCACAGGTCAAATCTCCAATAGAAATTTTTTTTTTTTTTTTTTTTTATAGAATATTTTGGGATCATTATTCAAGCATTTCAGGTAAAAAAAAAAAAAAACAGCCATTTTATTTTTTTTTTTTTTCATATATTGGAATATGCATCTTATGGTTTAAACATTTTTAGAGGACATTGTATATTAGACCACCTAGAATACACATAACACACTAGACTTTCAAAATACTGCTATTTTACATCCTACACGTTTTTTTTTTTTTATTTCTCCTTTCATGTAAACATAACTGATAATTCATAAAATAAAACCATATTAAATTGCGTTTTAAATTGGAAATGGCAAAAATAGCCATTTAACCATCTTCATATGTCAAAATGACCAGGAAGTATTCATGCGACACAACAAAAGTGCGGTGTTCCGAGTTGCTCTTGATGAGCTCTATTAATTTTTTTTAGGATTGAAAAGGATTTGAGCAAATGTCAAGATTTTCTGGCCATCAGACATGATTTTAGGGGGGTGGTTCCCTCTTTGTGAGCCTGAGCCATATATACACTGAACAGAGGGAGATCAAGCACTGGGCCTAAGGAGGAGTGGAGGACTATGGAAAAGTGGGACTGAACACCATTGACTGCGGTGAATTATTGGCTGTTTGAGAGATGTGAGTTAAACCAGTAGAGGGCACAACTGTGGAGACCACCAAAGCTCTTCTGACATTGACGAAGGATGCTGTATTTACCGAATATTTTTGATATGACTTGTTGTATTTGCTACTTGTATTACATTTATGAGTACCTTAAAACAATACAGTGGGCTCCAAAATTACTGGCACCCTGACTGGCCATGCACAAACAATACAAAAAATGTATAAAAATGTAATTATAGAGACACAGAATATACCAACATGCATTAAATACTTCATTATTATTTCAATGGAAACAACCAAAATCATAACAATCATTGAATGCAATATAAATTTCAACAAAATTGAAGTTTCATAATTATTGGCACCCTTCATTTCATACTTTGTGCAACCACCTCTGGCAAGGGTAACAACATGGAGTCTTTTCCTGTTATTTTTGACAAGGCTAAGTCACACATCTGGGGGGATTTTGGACCATTCCTCTGGGCAGATCCTTCACATTATTGGGTTTGCGTTTATCAATTGCCCACTTCAACTCAGCCCATAGGTTTTCAATTGGATCGAGGCCTGGCGACTGAGCTGGCCATTGCAGAATGATGATTTTGTTGTCACAGAACCATTTCTGTGCGGATTTTGAGGTATGCTTTGGGTCACTGTCTTGTTGGAAAGTCCCTCTACGGCCCCTCTGGCAGAGGTAACCAGATTGTCAGCCAAAATATCCTGATACTTGGTGGAATTCATGATGCAATTAATCTTAACCAGTGCCTTCAGACCTCTTTAATTAAAACAGCCCCAAAACATGACTGACCCACCATCATATTTCACCATGCGTATGAGGTGCTTCTCCTTGTATGCATCTCTGTTTCGACGCCAAACATGCCAATGCTGCATCTGACCAGAACTCCAAGCACTTGCTTATGCATCTTCTGGTCAGAAAAGGCTTTCTTCTGGCAAGACTTTCAATGAGCCTGGGGTTGTGGAGGTGGTTCCTGATGGTGCTTCTCGAAATATGGTGACCTCAAGATGCCACCAAGGCCTGCAGTTCCTTCACAGTGATTTGTGGGGATTTTTTTGCTGCGCTCACCATCCTCCTCAGTATCCTGGGAGGCAAAATTCAGTTGTGTCTTCTTCCTTTGAGGTTTTCAACAGTTACATATCTTTGAATAATATCTTTTAATAATTGTCCTGACAGTGCTTAGTGACATATTCAATCGTTTGTGAATCTTCATGTAGCTGTTGCCAGATTTATGAAGGTCTATCACCATCTGCCTCTTTTGAACCGACTGTTGTTTATTTTGGTCATGATATCGGTTGAAAAAGGGATATTGCATGTGTTTTACCTCATTTTTATACCCTAGTGAAACAGGAAGTGATAAAGACTGGCTCAATATAGTTCCTTAATACTTAGATAAAACTTAAATAATTGAAATTTAATTCCTGGTTTAATTCTGATAGATGTTATTTACCGTAATCTTTAAGGGTGCCATTAATTGTGAAACCATGATTTGGAAGAAACTGATTTTTAATTAAATGAGAAAATGATTTTTGGTTGGTTCCATTTGAGCGTTAATATTTTACAGTATTCCTCAAATTTTTGTTATTTAGAGTTTATAAATATTTTTTTTTTAACAGTTTTTAAGGTATTGTCGTCCATTGCCAATCAGAGGAGCCCACTGTATATTCACAAATTTAACTGAAGGGCTTAATAGGAATGTCAAAGTTGGGAAACCCCCACATGTTATTTTTTTTTTTCTCCTTTTATGAAACATAAAACCCTGATAATTCTAAGAAAAACCTATTAAACGCTTTTTTAAATTGAAAAATAAAAATAAAAAATTTTTTAAAAATTTTTTTCATATGTCAAAAATTCCCCGGAAATTTATCCACAAAAAAGTGTTTTCCGGGTTTTCTTTAAAAGGCCCCATTAATTTTAGGATTGAAAGAGAACAAATGTCAAGATTTTCTTTGGGCCCTCGGACATGATTTTTGGGTGGTTCCCCCTTTTGGGGCCTGAGCCTATATGCACTAACAAGGAGATCAAGCACTGGGCTCAAAGGGGAGGGAGGACTATGGGAAAAATCCGGGAAACACCCTTGACTGCGTGAATTATTGGCTTTTGAGGGTGTGATTCCTGAGGCACAATGGGGGACCACCAAAACTCTTCTGACATTGAAGAAAAGGGTGCTTTTTTAAAGAATATTTTGAAATGACTTGTTGTTTAAGGTCTATCACCATCTGCCTCTTTTGAACCGACTGTTGTTTATTTTGGTCATGATATCGGTTGAAAAAGGGATATTGCATGTGTTTTACCTCATTTTTATACCCTAGTGAAACAGGAAGTGATAAGACGGCTCAATATAGTTCCTTAATACTTAGATAAAACTTAAATAATTGAAATTTAATTCCTGGTTTAATTCTGATAGATGTTATTTACCGTAATCTTTAAGGGTGCCATTAATTGTGAAACCATGATTTGGAAGAAACTGATTTTTAATTAAATGAGAAAATGATTTTGGTTGGTTCCATTTGAACGTTAATATTTTACAGTATTCCTCAAATTTTGTTATTTAGAGTTTATAAATATTTTTTTTTAACAGTTTTTAAGGTATTGTGCGTCCATTGCCAATCAGAGGAGCCCACTGTATATTCACAAATTTAACTGAAGGGCTTAATAGGAATGTCAAAGTGTGCGAGCAAACCACTGCTGCAAGTGTGGAAACTTTATCACTATAATTTCCAAAAATGGTAATAAGAAGTATATTTTTTGAATTGTCACAAAAATATTCTGGTGAAAAAGCTGCAACGTGTGCAGGGTTCCATTTCAGAGTGTGCTTAAAACAAGGGAACAAAATAAAATTTTTAATTTATGGTTGCGGGTAAAAAAATTAATAATGATGCGCGGGCAAGGCACGACCAAGAGAAAGTAAAATACGCAAGGGAAAAAACAGCCAGGGAGAAAGAAACAAAAATAAAGTTATTTTGATTACGCTACCATTACCCCTGAAATAATATCCAGCAGGAGAGAAATTAACTTGCTTCTGCGTTATTGACAGTGAGGCTCGGAAAGAAAGGGATCAACTTGGTAGTGCTGGCCTAGTATACAGCAAATCGGATATGGATTGGTTTACTCTGTCCATGTGACAATTCTTGGATGCAATCGCCATTGTGAACACATGCACACGAACGGCACATGTATAGATACTGTTAGTAAGGCCCCAGTATCTTGGGGCACATGTTCGCCACATATATTTCAGATCTGCAGTTGAAGTGACATTCTGGGGATTTTGGAGCACGTATCTTGCGATCTCGGTAAGTAAATGTGAAATTGGTCGTGGATTTCCGTCGTTCATATTCCTGATTTTATTGCGGATCGTTAGTAATGCATGAGGCCATGATGGGAAAGTCAGTGTAGCTAGCTAACTATTTTCATTCAGTGTCAATGAGTCACTCCATATCCAATTTGACTTTTAGGCTTTTTTATTTTTCATTTGAATTACTGTTATGTTTTATAGCTTTCAAATGATAACTAGAATTACTGCACCCCATCATTAGATTTTTTAAAATAGATATTTGTGAAATTTAGTTTTGCCTTGCAAGATCACAGCCAAAGTTAAATTGGTCTCTGCTGCGTTTGTGGAGTATCAGTAGCTTCACAGTTTCTCTGCGGACTCCATCTACCTGGCCTTGCTCAAGCAAATGGTGTTTGGACTTCACTTGACTGGCGCTCGCGTGGATTTTGATTGTATTCAGGTGCAATATTTTTATGCTGATAACTACATCTAGGTGATAATATGTTGATGCATTAGGCTTGTTTATTTATGTTGTGGGCTTATAGGGTTGTGCTGCTTGTACAAATTACTTAACGTGTTGTTGAGCTAGCAATATATTTCCCTCAAAAACAACATTTGAATGCTGTCAAAACGTTGACAAAATCATATCCATTGGAGCATGCTCTTTCGAATGCCCTTACTACAGCCGCTGTAGTACTTCGTGGTGCAGAAAAACAGGTTTCATCAGGAATGTCACGTGTGACCTTTTGTTATTCATGGGACGAGTTGTCACTATGAGCCTCCTCCTCCTGTGGCTGATGTTTTTTTTTTTTTTGTGTGTGCGCTTATACGTTTCTTTGCCTCCAGTTTCATGTCAAATCATTTACGCTTCACCTCAGACATAGTTCTTCGGACTACAGAGACAACATTAACTGCATCTGTCTCCTCCCTCCAGGCCTTCGCTTTGCCTGTCCCTGTCACACCACTGCTAACAGATGAAAATAAAATGTTTTTTCTTAACTCCACTTCACCCAAAATTATTTCTATCTCCGCTTCGGAATAATTCTTTTTTCTTTCTCTCTCTTTCTTTGTTTGCGCCATGATTGACAGGCCGACTGGATGCATCTAGTACACCACCTTATATGGTGGTCATTGGCAATTCATGGGCGGGGATTTATGCTAATAGCTGATTACCGGGAGCGCGCTGTCACTTTACGATGGATTGGCATTCATGATCATACATACACGTTCACGATCAGATCTGAGTTTCCCGAGGTGTTCATGAATCCGGAGTAGGTTTTTAGTAGCGTAGGCTTTTATATGCAAATCTACATACAAATTTACTAACGTTTCATGAATGAGACCCAATGTATTTATAAGTTTTGTTCTAATTTGAGGTTCTGTTTATTCAGAATTAGTGAATAATGTTATCCTCTGTCCCAAACCTAATGTCCTACTACAGGTTTAGGCCTGAGAGGGAATGCTCAACTTACTTACCTTAATTCGACAGCAACTACAAACAATCACTACATCGAAAAAAGAGGTTTCACAACTCATACGACAGGTAAAACTTGCAACTCTTTGATCTTTATATTAAGCATGCCAACACTGCAAGCAGCTAACAATCCTTTTTGAGGACATGGAAGACAATTCCTTTAGTTGGCTGGCACAAGTTATTTGTAAAATATAAAATATGCAGGTATATGATACATATTTCATATATGGCACTTTTAATAACTTGCCTTTTAATCTTACTCTGTGTGAGACAATGCTGAAAGTTTATCTTGAGCTGCATTGAGATTAGATCATGGATAGCCCCCTGTTGGCAGTAAAGAGGATGGCCTTGGGGCATCCACCAGTGTTCAGAGCTCATAGCAGCTCTCATTTCTCCACTGGAGTGCTGGAACCCCTCAGGACAGACTGAAGGTGAAGTCAAACAGCATTCTCTGGGCTTAAGTTACACAGACCTCAGCTGTGCAAAGGAACTGAGAAACACTTTAATGTAGTCACAACAGGGAGCAAAGCCAAAGGAAACAAAGCCAGAATGGCTGCCATAACAGGATGACAGGGCTACATATTGGCTTGGACCACACACACAAAAACTCCATTGCTCCATCCTCCTCCGCCTCTCAATATAAGCCCCCTGATAATGAAAGCTACTGAACTGAGCAGAGATAAAAATTCCTTCTCACTCTGCACTCTTTAGATTTGAGGGTTTGATGTGCTGCAATGGCATGGTTGATCGGTCATTAACAATCATGTGGGATGCGGCAATAACTCACAGCTCACTACTGGTATTTTTTTGGTAATGCTCACCCACTGCTGTTAGGGCCACGTGGCTGGGAAGATGAAAATACTCCAAATTAAATGGAATGTCAGACCGCAGCACTGCTCTGGAACCAGCTACTTCATCACTCTC
Source organism: Gymnothorax javanicus (assembly GCA_029692085.1). Lineage (NCBI taxonomy): Eukaryota > Metazoa > Chordata > Actinopteri > Anguilliformes > Muraenidae > Gymnothorax > Gymnothorax javanicus. Next base: position 92,312,011 of record CM056198.1, read on the forward strand.
CATTTGCAGGAAGTCTTTATCTAGTAAATGGATGTTGTGTCTGGTAAATGAAGTCAAAGAACAACAAAAAAAATCACAACTATTTCCGCTGCTATTTCATCAACTCATTTGTGGATGGTATTTAATTAATGTCATCTGAAAAAATTGATTTCCTTGACATTGCTTTGATCTTTGATTTCATTCCATTTGAAGCATTTTGTGTGGCGTGTACAAAAATATGAAGGCCAGAATATAATAAAGAAAATTTTATATAGCCAATTTATTGCTGATATTTCTAAACTAGCAATTTGGATATTTTTCCAATGAACTCCATTTGAACTTTCATATGTGCAACATATTTCTGAGATGTTTGCTTCATTCAGATTTTTTAATATCTTATTCAATTTTTGAAGTATTAATAGTTTTTTCACAATTATATTTCAATGCAAGTGAGTCGGCAGAATGCCATATCAGCTCCCATGCAGTGCGAAGACGGCTCTGGGATGAAGGCATCTCGTCATTTAGAGCGCATGTTGGGATGGTCCTGATGGATGGCAGACTCCTCAGTTTCGGTGGGGACAGGTGTACAGAGCAAGTAGCGTGATCCGCCACTAAAAATAACGTGACGCCATTGACAATTTGACTAATTTTTGTGAAACGTGCCTGCCCCCGCTGACGAGTAGCACGTCTGTGATCTGTCGGGACCATCCCAACATGTGCTCATCATGAAGAGCCTTCATTCCACAGCCGTCTTGGCACCATAAGGGAGCTGATATGGTCATGGGTCTTCCGGAAACCTCAGCAGCAGTCAATGTTGCTAGACGAAAGCGGTCTCTGAGATGCATCACACGAATGCTATAGTCCTGCCCACACATGGTCCCAAGTGGCTGCCCAGGCCGCAGTTGATCTCGGGTGCTTCCTGTCTGCCTATATCGCATTTACTGATGTAAAACAGTTGTACAATTTACTCCAAAGAGTGCTGCAACTCTGGCTGCATTCATTCCAGCCCAAGGCCTGCCAAAGCCTTCATGGGGCACTAAGCAGGATTTGATTTAGGGCCCCTCCCCACCTCCGTGGTACTGATAATTCTATTGAACGTTGTCAATGTTCGATCATTTGCACACCTACCGCAAGTCTAATGCACATTATCAATTATATAAGTTGTAAGTGGCATGTTTTTACCCTTGTCTGGTTTCTTAAAATGGCAAACTCACTAGAGTGGTCTGACATCAGTTTTCACTATGAATATTACAGTTTAAATGTACCATACTAAGTGGCATGTGTTACTGGCCTGCGGGAGAAGACACCAAACAACAGAAAATATTTACACAGTTTTAAAAGAGACAAAAAGAGACAGCAGACATCAGTTGTGTTCCATGGACAGGCTGTCCTCTTTTTTATTAAACAGAATTTTTAAATTCAATCATCAATTTTTTTTTTCCCTCTTCAATTTCACAAACTGTCTCTCGTTCCAATAGTGTTCTCAATAACATTTCAATATTCCACATCATAGATTCACACTTTAACCTCCTTAAACTTGGTACCTTTTATAAATGTACAACTCTGCTATAAAGGTAAACAGAAATAACAAGCGTGCTACAACTGTAAATATACTGTATGTACAGGATAATTGCCCCAGAAAAGTTGTTAGGCCCGGTGGCAAGTATCTTATGAGGGGGGCCGGTGGCCCAACAGCACCCCACCAGCAGCCAAGTGCCTTTATTTTTTTGACGGGGGTCCAACACAGGCCAGCAGCTGGCTGATGGGAGGGCCCTACAGGTAACACATTCATGAGTGTGCGGACTTCTGTTCTTTTTTCTACATTGTCCCTTTGGGTCGAACACCTGTGAACTTCTGGTCTGGATGTGCGTGCATTTTTCTGCTTCTTGTTCTATATCAATTACTCACCATTAGATGTCTTGAACGGACAAAGTTGTTCTTCACCTGGCGCAAATTTATGGCCACTGGAAAGTTTTGAAAAATTATCCAAATTCCTTTTTTGCTGAAAGCAAATGGGGTCACCCAGTAGCAATGGGAAAACTCCACAAAACGTCCGTTGACAAACTTTCAAACCATCGTCCAACGCATCGTCCAGTATAATCCATGTCTGCTTTGTCCACTCGTATCCTCAGAACTCTAGAAACATGGTTATTTTTTGCTAAAAATAATAAAATACCACAGTTAAGCTCGTGCATTCAACGGAAGTCCCGCCTCCCAGCTCGTTCATTGCCCAGAGACTCTGCTGCCACTCAGATGAAAACTCGTATAAACATGAGCCGGGAGGCGGGACTTCCGTTGAATGCAGAACTGTGGTATTTTATTTATTTTTAAGTCTGTCTAAAGGGGCGCGGCACCCTTGCGACAGTGAGCCAATCACAGATCTCGCATGGATTTTGTGCGAATATTTGAAAGTCAAACGCTGTTCTACCGACTGAGGCCAGACATATAAGCAAGTGACCGTTGGGAGTGACTAAAGCTTGATATGGATGGATTCCAAGCTACTTAAAAGACTGAGTACGTAAATAAATAGATTATTAGAATAAATTAATTAATAAAGGAAATATGATAAAATAATAAATATTCAAAAAGTAATTAACCCCTTGTGTAGGGGAAACGCACATACGCGGGCTGGCTTGCTGACCTGCATACCGGGAACCACAAATGCGCGGTGTGCTCTGTTGACGACTGTGGCCTGATTTGAGTATGTGAGTGCACTGCCGTGGCCAGGATTGTTGGCTAGTTTTTGTGACGATCGCCAAGGAAGTATTTAATGCACATTCTTCTCCTGTTTCTTGTGTGGTACAATTTGTTACACGGTTCGACACACAAACTAACTTTGCAAGTGTCACATCTGAACTGGGACTCATGGCAAACTTTGTTCTTGGAACAGACAATGCGCTGTTTACGCAGTTTTTGGGTCTTTGCCATGCGTGGATGGCTCTCCAAGAAGTGTCATCCAAGGAGTCTGTTCGGAGCTGGCAAATCTGCCCATTCTCTTCGCTAAACTCACATCTTCAGCTCAGGATACACACCCAATGAGCGATCAGGTACTTCATTTGTCTGAGCCAATATTGGTAAAAAATCATTCATGGCAATCGCCTCACAGCAGTTGCATATTGATACCACACACCATCCAGCATACCCATCTCTGAATACATGGTTCCCAGCCACGGGAACAGATCGCCTGCACGCACATATGCAGGTCCCGCCTGACTGGTTTGTATGTATGGCATATATGCCGGTCAATTGAGCATTCAGTCAAATACAAAACTGTACACAAGGGGTCAAAAACAAAAAATAAAAATGGGTTAAAGGGATTGTTCTGATTTTTTGACAGGAAGTCGTATGAAATACTCTTTAGCAGTGTAGTGCATGAGAGGTGATTTTTTTTTTGTTAATGAGTCTCGTAAGCAGAGTTCTTGCTTCTCGAAGTTTCGAATGAAGTAGTTCCGGCTAGTTTGCTTGGGTCACAAAAATAAAAAGTTTTGCTTCCCAAAACAAAATGTGTTTAAAAGAGTGAAATATTTCAGTCACAAAACCATAGTCAGTGAATAACTCAAACTTCACAATCACTTTGCACTACTTTTCTTTCCCTCGGTATCACTGCACCCCGGCTATCACCTCTTTCGAAGGTAACACGCTTGGATGTCGACTCCTGCGACCTGAGAGAGCTACACACAGAGAGACAAGTTTATTGTCTGACAAGAAAATATAGAAAAATGGTGCGGACTTGTGATTTCCTGGGTGTAAGAACAAAAACCTGTCTGATTCGCCTTATGTATTTCACCGGTTTCCTGTAACAGACCATGCTCTTCAACAAGTGTGGCTTCATAAGGATGGCAATATAAACGCAAATGTCCAAAACTTCCGCGGACTTTGCAGCATTCATTTTTGCCATCCTTACAATTGTCACTAATCTGTGTATCGTGCCTAAACAACGCAATTTAGCCGCGACCACACTCAGAATATAGATCGGATTCTCATGGCTTATTACTTCATGAGCCTCGCCAATTAATTTACGCAAATCTGTGCTGTTTCACAAGCTACTCAGGCACAGAGCTTACAAAGACATTGATATTTTACCTTGTCACTTATGTGCGGTAGAAAACGCGTCATAGTTCAGTGGTGCAATGTATAACAATGCTATGGAAAATGAATATGACTGCCGTCGGCTCTACCAATTCGTCCAAGCAACTGTTGCTAATCGGGAAAAGTAAACTGCGAGAGGTTTAGATTATTAGGCACTAAAAGGTGAGGTTTCCGAAGGCCTTCGTTACTGCGGACAGACTGCTACTGGTTACAAGATGTAACTGATTATGTCTACATTTGGATGACTGATGATATGTAGCTTATTTGCTGTAGTAGTGTGTAAACTTATATTCTGCTTATAAACAGATTATGCCCTAATAGGATATATACGACTGTTTAATTTATCACCACCCAGTAAATTTTCTGCTGCCAAAATACCCTCACAACTAATTATGAATTCCATGATTATCTAAGAGACAGTCATTACACTTATTCTGAAGACAGGTGTCCATCAGGTCCTACTGGCCTGGGACGCTTCTTGCAGTTTATTTTTGGAATGTGGAAAAAGGTCTGCAAGACACTGGCATTCAAGATTGCGGGAAAGTCTTGGCAAGTGTGGGCAAGAGATGCACACACAGGAAGGTTCACCGGCTTCGTCTCGTAAGATATTGAGATATTGCATCGGTGTTATGACAAGTTCCCATTTGTTGCAGCATTAGCTCTCCTCCTCCATCGGCATTATCTGACACTTTGAACAAGAGTACCACCACTTTTCGTTGACTTTGTCTCTCCTAGCTGTTGTCGCGGGCTCATCTTCAGCTCGGACAGCTTCTCTCTCTCTCTCTCTCTCTCTCTCTGCCCTTTCTATCTCCATCTGACGAATTTGGCATCGGTAAACTCAGGTTCATAAAGGTATCCCTTTGACACTGTGGTAAAGGGAATGTCAAAGTCGCTTTTGTAGTCATACATGTTTTCGTCAAAGAAGCGGCTATTCGCCCTGCAACGGGGTGAATTGGGGGAAAGACATTGGCTATTTGCCCCACAGTGGGGCCGACAAGAGAAGCAGTTCTGCTATTTGCATCGAGGCAGGGCGGATAAGAGAAGCACTTCTGCTATTAGCCCAGTAGCTGGGCCAAAAACAGATTTCATTTTATAATCCGGCCCACTCTTTGAAGTTTTGCGCTGAAGCGCTGCAGGGCGAATAGCCTCTTCCTTTTGTCAATTACAGGAACCAGTGAGACTGTCAAACAGCTGATAGCCTGTGCACGGCACAGCGTGCAGTGATGCCAAGAGATAGAAAAAATAGTGCAAAGTGATTGTGAAGTTTGAGTTATTCACTGACCATGGTTTTATGACTGAAATATATTACTCTTTTAAAAACATGTTGTTTCGGGAAGCAAAACTTTTTATTTTTGTGACCCCAGCAAACTAGCCGGAACTACTTCATTCGAAACTTCAAGAGGCAAGAACTCCGCTTGGAAGACTCATTAACAAAAAAAAAAAAAATCACCTTTCTTGCACTACACTGCTGAAGAGTATTTCATTCCACTTTATGTCAAAAAATCCGAACTATCCCTTTAAAATATCAAGACTTTTGAATAAAACAAGAAATAAAACAGGGAAAAAAAATCATGTGAGATCAACTAAAATAGATAAATTAATAAACAAACAAAAACGCTGGAACCAGGTCTCGCTTGAAGTGACTCCCGACCTGTGGCGCCATTTTGCATATCTTTCAGGAAACTCCGACACTACCAGTGAGCATGAGTTCAGATGGTTGGCCAAGCAGATAGTTTGGCTAGAGACACTTTATTTCAGTGCTGGGCACAACTGAGTCCTGGCAAGAAGTTCAGAGTCCAAGATCAACAAGGTTGTAAGAAATTTATTAATAAGGGTGGACTATCTTGACAGCTTGCTTGTCGATTATGCCATTATTATTATTACATTATTCTTTAGCATAGAGTTATGCCCAAAATCATTCATACCCCTTTCAAATTTTTTTTTGAGATATTTTTGACAAATCAAATTTATTCCTGCACAAATGACACAGGAAGTTGACATAAGGCTGTAAGAAGACCAGTAACGCAGTTTCTCAAGAAATACAATTCTGATTCTTATTTTATTTGACAAATTTACGAAAAATGGCACATCCAGAATTATTCATACCCTTTTCTCAGTAATCTATGGCAAAGCCTTTATTTGAAATTACAGCCTCCAAATGGTTCCTGTAGTTGATCACAAGGTTTCTTCACATCACCACAGGAATTTTGGCCCACTCCTCTTTGGCTAACGTAGGTTTGAGGGTTTCCTTGCCATGACCTTGGTCTTCAGTTCCCTCCACAGATTCTCGATAGGATTGAGGTCGGTGCTCTGGCTTGGCCACTCCAAAACGTTCACTTTGTTGTCCACTAACCATTTCTTGACGGATTTAGCTGTGTGTTTTGGATCATTATCCTGTTGGAAGATCCATTCCTGCCCAAGACCAAGTTTTTCTGCGGATTGCTTGATGTTTATGTTTTCTCAAAGGATCAGGATATACTGGTCCTGTCTCATAATCCCATTAAGGTTTCCGGCCCATTTAACAAGGTTTCCGGGCCCATTCGCAAACTGATAAAAAAAATTGGTTGCAATTCTCCCTGTCAGAGCATGATATTTTCCCGTCCCCATGATTATGTTTGTTAGGGTTTTGTGTTTTTGATTTTGTTGGGACCGTGTTTTTTCAGTTTGAACACTTCACCTTTTCTTACGCCTTCACTTTGCAAACAAAAGCCGATAAAAAGCAATTGGTATCTTACTTGCCAAAGTATTGCCAACATAATGGTTGCCATGGCAGATTTCCCTCCTGAATGACCTTTTTCAAATTTAAGTAACCTTTTTCAAATTTAAGTAAATACAAACTAACAGTTTGTCTGTTTTTGAGCTTACTGCAATGACAATAAACTAAAATTAATCCAGCTTTAAATTTAAAAAAGCAAAATCTTTACGCTGTAAGATTGCCATGAACTAAACCTGACACCGGATTCTTGTCCAATAACTAGCTTACTTCCAAAATGTCTTATTCACTTTTGGCGTTCGATGAAACATTCACAAATGCGAGGTATTGTACTCCTGTTATGATTCTGCTGTTGCCTGACCATGTTTTTGTAATGACCCTGATTCTAAGCCATGTTTTCTGAATTAGTCCATGCCATGTTTTGTATTTTGCCTGTCTTTCTTTGTTATGTCCTTTGCCTGCCATTTCCCATATTCTCAGTTTAGATTATCATTCTGGTTTTTGTATTTCTCATGCCATGCTTTGCACATTGTCTTCCCTATTTGGTCATATGTGATGTGACAGTTTTATTCCCCAGTCTTGGGTGCCACGCTTTCAGGTGATTTCATGGTTTCTGGGTTTCCAATTATTCTTTCCAATCTCGTTTGCTTCCTTCGCCTTGCTGTTCTATCTTTACTAACAAATACAAACAGTTTATTTTAGATAAATTACTAACATTAACTAACATTGTTTATAGTACTAACTTACTAACAAGCACTATGGATTGTATAGCTGCACATTACTAATTGACCAACGAGCTCTCAGCACTCGCCCTGGTCTTGTCTCTGCCCCTTGCCTTCACTCAATTTACTTTGCTGCGCTTCAACGGATTCTCCGCACCTTGTTAAACACTGTTCTGCCTCTCACTCTGGGCTCTTTAGAACTCTCTAACCGGAGTCGTCTGTTTGTCATAGGCTGTCTGTGTAATCCCTGTCCGTGTTTTGGCTTTCGCCAATTTCATGTGGTTAGGAACTTCCTCTTGTTCATTCCTTTGCTAATTAGTCTGATCCAGCTCACCTGTTCCCTATTATAGCATGTGACTTCCCGTATGTGTATTTAAGCAGTCATTTCACTACCAGCTCTTGTCAGAACGTTTTCCTTGTGCTGTGATTGTTTATGCCTTGTACTCTTTGTGTTATACTTCTGACTGGAACGTCCCGGATTTTGATTTTGGCTTTGTCTTTGATTTTCCTGTGCCCGTGTACCGTACCTGCTTTGCCCGACCCTGAGATTCATATTTGCTGCCCTGTTAACGAACTGGATTATGTCTACTGGATTTTGGCTTTGGCTTTGTCTCTGATATTCCTGTGCCCGTGTACCGAACCTGCTTTCCCCGACCCTGAGTTTTGTGTTTGCTGCCCTGTTTACGAATTGGATTACAAGTACTGGATTCTGATTTTGGATTGTGGACTCTGTACTGTTTTTTTGCCCTGCAGGGGTTTACACCCCAGAACCAATAAAGAACAAGTTTATTGGATATTTTTGGTCTCGCTTTTGGTTTCTGAACGCTACCTCACAACTCCTGTACAATTTATCTTAATCATTGACCGTTTGTTTCTTTTGTCCTTAATATAGTGACGACCCCAAAACCTGGTAAAATCAGCATGTGCCCTTTCAAAAGCTTGTTCGCAGAACTGGGTTATACCAGAGTTGTGCTGATGACAGAAGGCTCTCAGGTGGTCTCTGATATGAAATTGAGGTCATACTGATGGACAGCTGCATGTAACCACCACAGAACGTAAGGACATGATCCTCCCAGACGGGGAGTAAGTATAAGTCAATGAGACATTTCAGAGACCACCTGAGAGCCTTCTGTTATCAGCATAACTGGTCTAGCCTGGTTTCGGCATAATGCATGTAGCCATCAAAACTGCTCGCTAATCTTGGCTGAGGAAAGTATTTGTAAATAATCATATTTAAGTGACATGGTCTGGCAGAAAATAGCTCAAACATTCATTCTGTCTTACTGTTAACAAAATACTGTTTCTTTTTCTTCAGACAGAAGTTGGAGATGTTACTCTTACCTTGACATGTTTTGACTGTCGTCTGCAGTCTTCCTCAAAAGCGTCATCCGAGCGCTGTAACGTGTCACATTATCAGCTGTTTTTCCCTGTAAGCATGACCAGCCTGGTGAACCTGTCAGACCCACCAAGCCGGTTATGCCCTCCGCCGTCTGAGTCTCTGGAGAGGAGAATCCCAGGTGTGGGAGAGCATGAATGCCCCCTCATCCCAGTCGATGGTGTCTTGGGCCCGCTTCCTGATTTCAATAGCCTCTTTGACGCAAGGTTTGCATGTATTGCTCTCCTTTCCAATGATCCTTGCGTTGCTCCAGTCAGGCCTCGAACTACAGGTGATAAGGGGCACGGCAAAAGTTGCCGTGGTCCATGCTGAAAATATAAGGGCACTACGGCAAATGTGCCTCCATCTAAGGGGCACCACAGCAAAGTCTGCCACTACCTTGGGAGCTCAGCAGCAAATCCACCATGGAGCTTTAGGTCATCACTTTAGCTAATAAAAATTCAAGGTCCGTAGTCTCAGATGTTCCTCACATAAAGTGACCAATCAGCATGCGCTATGCAAATCAAAACCATCCTTGAAAGAAAACGTTTCCCGTATTTTTCCCCGTTTGCCGTCTGGGAAATTGGCTCAGTATTGCACTGGGACATCATTTGGGCATTGCTATAATGCAAGTACAAGCAAAGGACATTCCAATCAAACGCCGGGTCATTGAAAAAAAATAATCATATTTAGCCATTTTGTCCATCTTCTGCCACCCGCGAAATTCAGACTTTGTCCTGTCATTCCAACACTCACACTGACAACAGCGCTAGATACTGGCTATTTAGACCACTTCCCAAGCTTTATCAACACACAACACGCAACCTAAGAGAATTTCAGTACCTCCATAACTTCGTCAATTTGCCACACTTTGCGGCTGCCGACTGCAATTCAGATTTTTTTCTTTTTTGTTCCTTTCACCTGTCGGCATCGTGATCGGAGTTAAAAATAGAGGAGATATATAAATTACTCAATAATTCTGCGCCCACGATTGCAAGAAAAGGGTGAAAAAGACAGCTGTAAAAACCAGTGGTGCTCCGTCGGCCGTAAAAAAGGGAAGCCAAAACCTCGCCCTTCAGAGCTTAATGACTTAAACCTTTCGCAGTTTACTTTTCTTGATCAGCAGTTGCTCATACGAATTGTTAGAAGGACAGTCAATTGAGTCAAATTTATTTTCGAAAGCATTGTTACACATTGCACCACGAAATTATGAGGGGTTTTCTTTCACACATAAATTACGACATAAATTACCATAGGCCTACGTCTTTATAAATTCCGCGCTCAAGTAGCTCATGAAGCGGCATAGATTCGCAAATTGATTAGTGAGGCTCATTAAGCAATACGCTGTGCAACATCGCATTCTTTACTTCTATGCTAAGATTGTAGAAAACGGATTGTCGTGGCTTCTTGCGAAAGAAGCCTCGCAAACTAATTTATAAAGACGTGTTGATAATTTGTGTTGTCATTTGCTATCGAAAATAAATTTGACTGTCCTTCTCCCAATTTGTATGAGCAACTGCTGATTAAGAAAAGTAAACTGCGAAAGGTTTAAGTCATCAAGCTTTGAAGGGCGAGGTTTTGGCTTCCCGTTGTTATGGCCGATGAACCGCCACTGGTAAAAACGGGAAATGCTGTGTGATTTATTTATTTTGATAAGTTGTTTTGGCCGAGGGGCACTTACGGCTATGCGGGGAAAGGGCACGGCATTCTACTGCCGTGAACTGGGGCTTTTATAGATGGGCAGCACAGCAAACAGCCGTCGATGCTGTCGTGAAATTCGAGCCCTGTCCAGTCCATGATGTGATTGTTCCTTTTGCAGTGACCTGATATGGCTGATTTTAGATTTTTTTGCTGTGCATTTTCTTTTTGTGTTCTCGTGAGCTGCCCTGCTGTTTCCTTTCCACATTTTTTTGATGTTCATTTTTCCTTGTGTTGAACATTCTTCCTGTTTCTCCTATGCATGTTTTGTCACATGCATGGTGTTTCGTATATTATGTTGCATTTTTTTTTTTCCTGTTCTATTTTGTCTTTGGGGTGAAGTTAGCATAGTTTTGTATGTGGTTTTACTGCTGTGTTTATTCTGCGTTTTTTCATGATCCTTTGTATCCACTCTGTCATTCCCCAGATGTAAAGTATGGCTACTATATCTTTTTTGTTGTTCTCAGTTTTCTGTGTGTTTTGTTTTTTGTTCTTTTAGTTTGTTTTCTTTGCTCTTGACTTGCTGTGTTCCTTTGTTTATGGCTCATTTGGGGTATTGGCAGGGAAGTGCATTTTGTATGTTTTTCCTCCTTTTTGTTTGCTTCGGCGTTGATGATGCTGGCCCGTTCGTATAAAGTTCTGACTTCTGACAGTTTGTGTGCTGTGGGTCGCTCAGATATCCAGAGTAAATACTGATCTGTGTGTGTTGGTTTTCTGTATACTGTGATTTTTATGCAGCTGTCGTCTTTGTGGTGGATTTTCATGTCCAGGAAAGCTATGGTCCTGTTTGATTCCTCTTCGTGCGAGGTGCCGTCCATGGTGTTCAGATGGTCTGTGAGCTTGTGTGTGAACAGTATTTTGTTGGCAGAAAATATACCCACCTAGGTTTTAGTCTGTTTTGGCTTTTGGTGAATCCAAGCTGGGTCAAACGTGTACACTCATGCTTGCTCTTAATTAAGCTAGTTAGGAAGCCAGCCAACATCCCATAAATCTGCAGTTACAGTTGGGATGCACCAAATTGCCACAAAACACATCTGATTGGTCAATACCAATTACAGCCAGCTTGTAAAGTTAGGGCAAAAACCAAATCATTTTGCTTAAATATCACGATTATTTACAAATATTTTCTTTAGCTGCCATCATCAACTAGCTAGCTAAATGGCTATATAATCCAAAGAATAATGTAACATCAATACATGATCGCATATGACCACCATGACATAATTGACAAGCAAGCCGTTAAGTTAGTCCACCTACTTGAACAGTTTATGACCAAATTTTTCTTCACCTCCACACTTGTTCCTGAGGCTCAGTTGTACCTAACTATGAAATTACAGACCTCAGTCCAAACCACCAGCTTGTTATTCAGTTAACAGATGCTATTAAACAAGGTTGAAGGAGGTAGTGTAGATGTGATCGCATTGAAAGCCACTAATCATAAGAGGGCCCTCCCTCTCCAGGGCATGCATCCTGAGAAGCTGAGTATGCTACTGAGATAACCTCAAGATCAAAGAGTCTCACGCCTTGGTCTCACAAGGGAAGACTCCCGATTTCTGAATGACTTGGGAGTTCTTGCAAGTTTTTCAACAGCTGCCAACTGAGGTTTTCATAAAATTCAGTTGAAGGAACTGTGCAAAAGTGGGGATACCAGTGTTGACAATACTGGATGCCATCTTGAAAGGCAAGGTGAGACTGTTCGCAGATGTTCTCGCTTATCAGCGCAAGACCAAATGCAATTCAACCATTCTAGAGGCAAGATCTCACAAGCTCTTGAACATGCCTCGGGACTAAGCATAGACTGTATAAAAAGATGGAGGAAGCAACGGTGACATTCCCCGCTGGTTTCAGCCTGCCATTTAGGAAGCCTCGATTTTGGCAATTTGAAATCGGATGTGATTCCTGTTGGACGAGAGCGTGAATTGAAGATCCAGGGAGGAGCGAGGGGTGGATCTACAGGTGGATCTGACCGTATCTGACGAGGGCCAGAGGATAGCCACGTCCCTAAAGCATATCTGGCTTTATCCTTTATACTAGACTATTTGGGACCATAATTTTCAAAAATGAACATCATGATATATCGGAGGAGACTTGAAACTTGTGACAGATACCATAAAATAATGTGGAAAATCATTATTGAAACAAGTGTTGCCACTAAATGTGGCTATGTCCCCCGCCAGGTGACGGAAATTGACTGGGGTCAGCGTATCACACAAATACACATTGAAGCCAAAGATGAATAAAATCTGTCAAAGCATTCTTGAGATATCGCATTCACAATAAACGGGACTAGACGGACGGGCGGCCGGACGGATGGACTGATGGAGCTGAATACTATGTCCGCCGGCCCTAATACACCTTGACACCAAAGATGAACGGAATCGGTCAAACCGTTCTTGAGATATCATGTTGACAAGGTATTTGTAAGTGGTAAAATGGTTGTAATGACCTTGAGAATGATGCCAAGGTCACGTAAATCAAGTGGACTGTGAGCACTCCCCTAATACAGCTTGACACCAAAGATGAATGGAATCGGTCAAACCGTTATTGAGATATCGCATTCACAAGAAACGGGATATGACGGATGGACAGACGGATGGACGGAGCTGAATACTATGTCCCCTGCCCCTAATACACCTTGAGACCAAAGATGAATGGAATCGGTCAAACCGTTCCTGAGATATTGCGTTCTCAACAAATGGGACGTGACGGACGGATGGCTGGATGGATGGAGCTGAATACTATGTCCCCCGCCCCTAATACACCTTGACACCAAAGATGAATGGAATCGGTCAAACCGGTTTTGAGATATCATGTTGACAAGGTATTTGTAAATGGTCAAATGGTCGTAATGACCTTGAGAATAATGCCAAGGTCACGTTAACTTATAATCCCAGTGACGTCATGGCTGCGTCTTAGGGATCCCCTGGGGTATCCACGGCTCTTGTCCAATGGGACAACAGAGTTTGAATTCAACCCAAAACTTCGCACCTAGGTGTGAGGTGCAAAGCCTGATGGGGTTTTGGCGCAATTCCCATCGTAATCCAAACGGCTTCATTTCTTAGCAAAAAAGTATCTAATTGGGTTAAAGCAAAAAATCTGCCATTTGCGACGGTCAAAATTGTGCATACTGTTGCCACGACATAGGTTTCTGTTTGCAAAGGCATGAAAATAAAGCCTCGTTTATCCAACCACCAAGGTTCTCTTTTCTGACCCCTGAACTTTCACTTCTCTCAGTCTGAAGATGCCAACGTTAGGTGAAGCAGTGAATGTCTTTGCCAAATTGTACTGTAAGCCATCTTTTCCGTGCTGACTCTGTAGGGTTCTCAAATTTTATTTTTGTGAATGTAGTCATAAATATGGGATGTGTTAGCTTGGGGTTTTTAGCCTGCTTCGCTGCATAGGTTCAAGATGCAGCAAGCAGGAAGAAGTGTCTGACCAGGGAACTTCACATAAAATAACTGCCCCTCTGTTGTGGGGTACAATTGCCTCTGCAGCCCTTACTACATCAGTTCATCCCTTTAAAGCTGGAGCAATGTCCCCTCAGTTCATTAAGTCATCATGAAAGTCTCACACACCTCCAGGCAACTGTCAAATCACATCTCAAGCTTATTGCTCTTTGACAACTTATAACATTTAAAAATACACCTCCCCCCTTCCTTTTGAGTTTGTGCCTTTGACAGACTGCTCCAATGGGGCCAATGACTGGCAACAAATGCTCCTGTCAAAGATGAGTTATTTTACGGTTTATCATTGATTTTTATGGCAATATAATTCTCTTTCTGAAATTGGCATGCATGTCCATACCATTTCTGATGATGATTACATTATCCATCAGAGGTGCCCAAAATGATATCATAGAAGAAGAGAGAGAGGAATTAGGAAGATGATCGAGACTGAGAGTGGGGTTGAGTATCCTAGCACAGTATCTTCACAAAATGCACCATGTGTGCCCCGCCCTGTTTTGTCAGGAATATACCCATTAAAGGGAAAGAACAACTATCACTGTAGTCAGGTCAAAATCATAATAAGCAAACCAATATCACAGCAAATGTAAATGTAAAACGCCTCGCACCAGATAATACCAAGTTGATCAGCTGCCTGTACAAAACCTATCAAAACCTCCATCAAGATCCTCTATCTGATCTTTGGGCTGGTCATTTGCACCAGTGTTTTGTTAAAGTCGATGGTTTGTAAAAGAAGTTGTCTGAACTCTGAGGTAGTGTGGGCAGGAAGAGAGGAGAGGGAGAGAGAGGATGTGTGTGGAAGGGTGGGAAGAATAAAGTTGGAAAGAGGTGGGGTTTGGGGGTCGGAGGTACCACAGATTTCTTTCAAGACCTTTCCAGCAACCTTTGATATCTTAAACCGAGGAGAACAGAAGGAGGTAAAGTCAAGATATTCTACGAGAGCCAAAGGCAGACGGAGAGAGGATGAAAGCCACTTCCCCACAAATATCCCTGTATGCTTCCACTGAAGGATTGGATTTGGGTGACTGCCAAGAGAAATCTGCGCTGTCGTCACCAGGCCAGGAAACGGCATGGTGCCCCTTTCAACATCACATATGGCGGCAGCCTGCGACGCGAGCTGGCACTAGGAAGCATAGCACGTTATTGTAACTTGATGTAACTTGATGGTTGGAGAAAGAGAGCCCACCTACCGCCACCAATTGTGCTGTCCACTGGTTGTGCCTGTCAGGTTTAGAAATGTTTTTGAATTTAGAAATCAATTGAGCTTTACCCAAATGATTAAGGAATTTGGCTCAGCAAGCAATTACTACTGTGTGCCATAAGACCACTAATATTCAAAATGCTTGCACAGCTGCTGGTGAAATCAGGACCTGAAGATGGTGCAGTTGATGAACCACCCACCCCACTTCTGAAATTCCAGTTTGAAATTGACTAGGGCTTGTGTTGCAAGGTATCCTAAACTGTGAAGTATGTTTATTATTAAGACATACAGTACCTTAAACACCACCGTGCACACCGAAAAAAAAAAAATTCAGCTGATTTCCAAAAAAGTCCTCATATTACCTCATTTTAGGATTCTGAGTTAAAAAATGCAAGTATTAAAGTTTCTATCATGTACAATTTTTTTCACAAAATAACAATGAAGATTTTTCTCATTATATCATATATACTGTATCAGCTTTTATGCACTGATCAAAACCGCAACAGATACTGTTCGGGAGTGGTGAAACACCCACAGATGTAGCAGAAAACATCTGGATCATGTTTGCATTTTCTTCTGTCAGTGGCCATATTACTAAGCATGAAAACAGAATAAGGCATGAAATAATGTCTTTAGAATCATTCATACTTTCGAAAATCAGCGAAGAATTGAACAAATAGTTCTCATCTGGTTCAGAGGAAGATGGAAATCATGTCTTTGTCGCAGTATTTCTAGTATTTGAGAGATGATTCAAGACTTCTTTACCTTACAAGTGATTGTTGAAAGTGAGAATGCTATGAAATGCACATCATACATTGGGAGAAAATGTGACATGCTGGAGCAAAACAAATACTATTTTTGGAAGCAGCACCTCAAAATTAGTGAGAAAAAAGTATTGGATTTTATTTGGCAAAAATGATGCACCCCAGTCTGTAGCAAACCTAAGCTTGCTTGTCATTCCCTCACGGCCGAGCAGTTTCATTGAGCAGTTTGTTTGTTACAAGGTTGTTATTGATCAAATGTTGTTTGATTTGGATTATCCCCCTGCTGTTAAAACCTTTTCCTTATACCATTCCCCCTCAGAATTATCTCTATGATGACTGTTAATAAAAAATAAAGCTAGATATGGAACAAAAGAATTTAAAGCTTTTAATAAGAAAAATTCTGTGTGTTTAAGTATGTAAAGCTTGAAACATCAATAAACACATTTGTTCCAATAAATAAATAAATAAATAAATAAAGCTGACCTCCCAAGAGGGGCGGGTGGTGGCGGGAAGAAAAAAAAAATTCCCTCACAGCCAGTGTTCTGTCAATTTCTGCTACCCATCAAGATATGCTACCTTGCAGTTCTGCGCAGGCACAAAACCACAATCTTGGGCTCTATGCCTTCCCTTGCATCTTGCATATCATTAAAAAATCTCGAAAATGCAGTTTTTTCAGTGCGCTTTTCGATTTTTTGGCAAATGATTGCATGTAAACTCTGTCTTTTCCTGAAAATGCTGGAATTAGACAATAGTTAAGTGACGTGCGACATGATGTCTTAAAATCAAACTTATCTAGCTCATTATAACATCTGCGTATGTTATAATAAGCTAACAAATAAAGTTGCTACCATAGGCTGATTCATATTGCAATATTAAAGGGAAAACAAAGACTTTACGATCGCCTTGCATTAAGGTAGCATTTTTAGACAAGGCAGCACAAATTGTCAAAATACCTGAAACATTTTGCAAGCCACTGGCTTCGTCTCGACACCTTCGATGGGATTTTGTGAAAATGATCATTCTTAGGTTTGTTCGCACCTGAGACACGATAGTAATTCGCCATCCAATAGGTTCCTGCCCCGCGGTAAATCAACGCATTAATAGCAAGAACACAACGTAATTCTCTCGTCGTTTGCAGTGAAGCAAACAGTTTGTGTCATATTAGCTACATCTGATCATGTGACTGGTCGGAATGGCTGCGCCCATGGAAACTTATTTTTTCTCCAAAAAAAACCACTATTTCCTCAACCCCATGTTGTTCGGTTTGCCTGAAAACGTGAAATAACACGAAGTGGAGCATCACGTTACTAAAAGTTTGTAAATCAGTGTGATGAGTGAAGTTTCCCTTTAATCACGAGGCAGGATAAAGGCTTATTTAGCGGCAATGTCTGCATGGGGACGAGCTTGGAGCTTATGGGTGGGATAACAAAACTGCAGACTATCACAAGGGAGAGCCGAGTTTGAGTTACAATTCTGACCACAACTCTTTTTTTTAAGAATATTTTATTTTCAGTTTTCCAACTTATTGAGACACACATGAGCATACAAAAGCATAGGTCCATACCCCTTCCCTAACCTGCCCATCAACGAACTAAAAAAATAACACAAAACAAGAGGCAAGACAAACAATACTTAGTACTGATGACCAAAGGCTTTTTGATTCTAATTACCTTTCTACATGCTGTCCACTATAGAAGTTGGCAGGGTGTCTATATAGGCCAAGTAAGGCTGCCAAATCTCTACAAAAGTGTTGTAATCATCCCTGAGTGTGCATGTCATCTTTACAATGGAATACAGCTGTTCATTTCCAAAAACCATCTTGCTATAGGGAGTTGGGAGTCAGACTTCCATGAAATGGCTTTGCACTTCGCAGCAATACAAGGCCATGCGAGAAATTCCTTTTAGGTGTTTCTAAATTGTGCATCAATATTTGTACAGTCTCCCAACAAACAGATTTGAGGATCTGATGTGAAATGTAGTCCCAAAAGTTTTGTCATGATGTCAGAAAAATTGTGCCAGAATGTATAAAGTTTTGTGCATAACCAAGTGCAGTGCAGGAATGAACCCTCTTTTATACCACATTTAAAGCATAAGCTGGATATCAGGTTTATATTTATGCAATTTCTGTGGCGTAATACAGGTTTGACTAGCACTCTGCCCGTGGGGATCCATGGGTACTATTTTATGTAACTTCCTCTTTATATTATAGTGAACAATGCACCATTATGATGTCATCACATGCACCTCTATGATGTCATCACGTTGCTATGGTGTTTCCATAAACACCAAGGCGGCTGTCACGCGACCAATGTTTTTATAGTAATTAAAACTAAGTAAACATCAAGGGGAATACGCTGCACTGACATTCCGCACTCAGTGGAACACGAAGTCGCCTGCAAGACAGAGCAAAATAGCGTCGCTCACATTATGCTGCAGATTACGCGTTACTTTCTCTTGCGGCCTGGCATCTGTTTTCTGGGATTCAGGACTTCTGTGGATGAATTGGCTTGGGTTCAAAAGGGGGAATCCCCAGGAGAGGACATACAGGGGGAATCCCCCCTGCATGTCTATATTATAATAGCGTCGCTCACGTTATGCTGCAGATACGTGCCCCGCGGAGTCTAGCACTGATTGGCCGGACACAATCGCCTGCAAGACGGTGCAAAATAGCGTCGCTCACGCTATGCTGCAGATACGCGCCCGGTGGAATCTAGCACTGAGTGGCCGGACACACACACACACACACACAAACAGGCCACTCGGCTATTATAATATAGATGGAGAAAGTTATAATGGGTCAGTCTGTATCTAGAGTTAATAGTGGCAGTTAGACTTTTTTTGACATAATTCAGACCAGTGCTCTGTACCAATTGTCACACCCAAGTCGGACTCCCATTTCTCCCTTGATTTATGTAACCCTGGTTTTGGGGCATCACCCATCAAGAGAAAATACACTTTTGAAATGAGGCAAGGTGCGTTTCCCTCATGAAGCAGTCGCACCAGATCACTGAGGATGGGTAAAGTCATTTTAGGTCCCAGAGCAGTTTTAAGAAAGGATCTTAACTTTAAATAACAAAAGAAGCTTCTGCTGGACAGATCATACTTCCTCCTCAGGTCGTCAAAAGACATCAGCGATCCGTTCTCATAGCAGTCCTCCAAATAATGAAGCCCTTTCTGATGCCACATTTCCAGAGTCTTATTATCCAGTGACATAGGTATGAGTTCATTCTGTTTCAAAGGTGTCATGGGTGAAAAATCATTTTCCAGTCCAACACTTTTACGGACTTCATACCATGTTTTGATGATAGGTATCAAGACAGCGTTGTCCGTTCTATTGGAGTAATGGTTGTAGGCGTCCATTTGTATATAAAGTCTGCAGGAAAATTTTGTTAAAGTGCATACATTCCAATTAAAACCCAGGGTGGAACATTTTCCCTTTCAAAATTAAAAGAAACAAGTCGCATTTGAGCAGCCAAGTAATGCTTTTTAAAATTAGGTAGTTGAAGACAGTTTATAATCCCATGTAAGTTTTTCTGTTGAGACCCTTGGAGTCTTACTTTTCCATATGAATTGTCTAATATGGTTATTAACCTGTTAACTGTCACTGGGCCCTACGGAATTTTCAAACAAATTTTGAATCCTTATTTGTAAACTATGACTTAAATCCTCAACCAATCCAGGCAAACGATACACCATTTGAAAGCTTAGATGCTCAGGATTTAATTTCTACCCACCTTTTTGCCCTATGTCAGTCATAACAAATGCAAAAAATCAATTTCTCAACATAGACACCACATACTTGAGTGCAATAAAACTTGTCAGTCCTCATCATCAAAGTTGTGTTGTGACGGTCAAACCATGTATTATCCTTTCCATGTGGTCTTGTTCGAAAGCTAAGAACCTGTGCAATTAAGATATCCATGTTGTTTGTCCCAAAATTGAAGATTAAGCCGTATATTTTATGTAAATACTCATAACAACAACAACAGACATGCAATATTTTGTGTAATAGAACCATTCTATGTGGGAGCAGTGAGCATTTGAAATGTGGTATACCAATCCAGGCCAAATGTGAGAAAATGCAGGTGACAGTTAAGAGGTTAAGGTTTTTAAAAAATCTGAGTGGCACTGGAATCGTTAAGGACTGAAAGAAGTACTGCAGCCTTGGTAATATGTTCATTTTAATACAATTTATTCGGCCAATCAAAGTAATAGGTAAATTTATCAATTTCTGTAAGTCCTCTATTATTTGACTCGCTGGTGTCAAGTAATAAAGTTTGTATAAGTTTTTAAGATTATCATCCACCATAATTCCAAGGTATCTTATCCCATTTGGGGACCATTTAAATGGGCTCCTTTGCTGATATTCAGCATAATCACAGTTTGAAAGCGGAAGAATTACACTTTTTTCGCTATTTACTTTATAGCCCGAGACAGACCTAAAGGTATGTGAAACTGTTTGTAATTTAGCAAGGAATCAAATGGACTTGTTAAGTACAAAATTATGTCATCTGCTACAAGACTGAGTTTATGTGTTTTTTGACCCACTTTTACACCCTTTATCTCTGAATCTTGTCTGATTGTCTCAGCCAGAAGCTCGATGGCAAGAACAAAGAGCCCAGGGGATAAAGGACAGCCTTTTCTGCTAGATCTGCTCAGGGGGAAGGCAGAGGACATTTGTCCACTGGTAATAATTTTGGCTTGTGGTTTCTTGAAAAGCGTATTGACCCAATTAATAAAATAAGAACCGAATCCAAATTTAGACAAGGCCTATCGAGGGCCTTTTCAGCATCTAAAGTAACAGCTATACTAGGTTCAGAGCTGGAGGTTGAAGAGAAGGAAAGACCAGCACTCAAGTGTCCTTTTTATATTTATTGTGCCAAGCCAGCAGGCCCAAAGATACAACGACGTTTCAGCACAAAGCTTTCATCAGGTTGCGAATGTAGGCGGATATTCCGTCATATTTTATAGGCGTAATCCGGATATCCCGTGCCGGAAATCACTATACTCAGAGCTGGAGGTTGCCACATGAATAATGCTAAATAACCTACACAAGTAATTGGCAGAGGATCTCTTCTGGATAAAACCGATGTAGTCAGTGGCGGTTCTAGCTATCATGGTGCCCTGGGCGAACCTCCCTTTTGGCGCCCCCCCGTTCCAACTTTGGAAAAACAGAACAAACCAATATGCACAAAAAGAGACTTAATTGCACATGCAGTTTGCAGTGAAATACAATACAATACAAGTCTCTGGCACCATATGCACCTATTAATTCATTATGACTTACATTTTATCTTGTATATTATAGGTCTATAATTGTCTACGAATATCAACCAGAACCATACGACTTCCACCAACAGGCAGTAGACATCCCACAAAAATACTAATATCAGTATATTAGGCATTAGATGCATCTTTTAATTAAGTCTACAGCATTGAAAATGTCATCTTCTAAACTTAGGACTAGTCAGTACAATTAATAAGCTTTACATTGTCTGCCAATGAAGGTTAACCAAATAATAATTAAAGATATAGGTAATTTAAATTGGTTCTAATGTTTTTATTATTTTTTTTTTTTTTCAGCCAGGCCCAAACTACACATCATCATCCTTTCTTATTAGAAATTATATCAATCCAATGCTATGTGCTAGTCGAACTGACAGTGACAATAGATTATTTTTGCCTATTTTAAACGTGAGAATAGCAACATAGGCTAACAAACAAACAGAAAGAATTCCAGTATAAACCTCCACCAATATCGAATACAATCAGTACTTTTTGGGCTTACCTTAAGGTTTGGGTACCAAGAGAAACATCCGGGTGTGCAAAAACGCCAAGCACACATCCAATCAAAAAAATTTAGTTTGTTCGGCTGGCCGATTAATTAGGCCAATTATTAGGCATTTTGACTTAATTGGCATCGGCCGATGCCAGCCCTCACAAGGCCGATTAAAATTGACTGCAACAAAAAAATTCTGCAAAGTACAGACACATCCGCAGGCAGCCTTGTCAGTGCGGCTGCTGTGGAGCAATGTTAGTGCTCCCCCTATGGGTAGAGGGCAGTGTGTGTGTGCGGGAACTGGGAAGCTTGCCAATGGAGGTTGCAACGTTAACTACGAGGAGAAGGTAAGAAAGAATTAAATTCCTTGCTTTCAAAGCTCAATATATGTAATTGTTACTCTTAGCGCATACAATGTTGAATGTCCGTGTAATTAGACCAATTACAGTCTTTTATTGAGAGAAATGTAAAGAAGCAGCCAGCCTTCAACAAGCTAAACTAACACTAGACTAAAACTCTAAAACTACTGATGCCACTCTAAGGCTAATGTTAATTAACTCCCGACGAGCCAGGGTCGTAAAAAAATAAAAAGTTACTTCATTTGGGACGGTTGTGAAACGGCAGTGTAAGTTAGCTTTGAAGCCTTTAGTGATGGTGAGCCGGTCGTGGTCTGTCATTACACAGCCTTTACACATTATTTCCTTCATCAGTGGCACTTGTATATGATTGATCATTCCTATGATCATGCCAGTTGAGTGTTCGCTAGCTGTTAGCTGTAGAGTAGCGTTAATATTAACAGCCAGCTAACGTTAGCAGCGGCACAATTATTCTCAAGTGGGCACGGCCAGCAGCAGCTGCTGTCAGCTGTGTCAGAGGCCACAGGATTGATAAACCTCTCCTGTCATCTCGGTTGCATTTGCTAATCGGCTAAAGCTACATGAACAGTAATGCTAGTTTGAAAGTGAACTTTACCTTTTCATTGTTATCAGTGGCTTGCCAACGTTTTTGGGAACGAACATTATGAGCTTATACCATGGTCTAGGTGAATACTTTTTTCTGATTGGCTGGCAGGTATGCATTAAAACCGTGGAACCGCACAGGTAGTTCGGCTACAGTAGTTTCAACATTCGAAATTCATCCACTAGCCAACTTGTAACCCTAGCAACGTTAGACCTGATATTCGGCTGGGTACAACCAAAACCTAGCTGCTCATTTATCTCCACAGTAAATTTGGCGGCGTCATATAAGTTGCGTCCTGCGGGGCGGTTAACTATAGGTACTCAAGCGATAATGACCGGAAATATTATAGCAGGGAAGTTATCAGGCTTTATTCATTAAACGATTGTAATTGTGTACGTTACAAAGGAAGCTAACGTGTCCACTTCATGTATCAGCAACTGCTGACAGTTCGCTAGCTACGTGCTATGCCAGCAGACTGATTTCAGCTCACTGACTGCGGAAACCGTCATAAGTTCATTGTAATTGTGGGTAGCAAGTTAGCTACAGTCTGCATAATCACGCATAATGTTGCGTTATGCATAATCTCCATTTCAGCTGGAATCCGTTATCAAATCATCAGCTAGTAAACGGATGTAAGCGTGTGCAAAAAAATCTTTCTCCATGAACGTAAGATGAACTAAGATAGCTGGTTCAATTTAGCTTGGCCTACAGTATTGGGTATGAGAAGGCGTGGCGCCTGTTTAATGATTACCAGCTCGTTTTTTTTTTTTTTTTTTTTTAGTGCAAAACTTTCACCAAAAATTTCTGAATGCTGCGATTTGATATTGCTGGCATATGACCATGGTATAAGCGGGATAATCAACTTGAAGGTGAGCATTCCACGGTTTTAAGGCACTTTGCGGAGGCAAAGGTTATTTGCCTCCGCGTCGTGCATTAAAGCCGTGGAATGCACACCTTCTTGTTAATTATCCCTTACTTCTATCATAACATGAGCGTGTCTCCCTCTCTGCCCGCTCTGTGTGTGTGTGTTTGTGTGTGTGTGTGAGAGAGAGAGAGAGAGAGAGAGAGAGAGAGAGCGTGTGCGCGTGCTTCACCAACACAACAGTGTTCAATGGATTCGCAAGAAGAAAAAAAAAATCTCTGCTTTACCATATTGTCGTAACCGCTGTGACTTCATACATGATAATGCACCGGCAGTGCAATGCGAGTTTGAATACTTGGATTGGTTTGGCTTGTAACCGAGTCTGTCAACAAATAAACAATATAGTTAGAGCCCTATAATGTAACTCACGCTTCGTTATAATAAACGTTTGTCTGAATTTCCTCAGTCACCATAGTCTCTTGTAAATGTTTTTCTCATCCTAAATGCCAGCAAATCTAAACTAAAACTGGCTATTGTTAAATATATCACTATTAGAGTAATACAGTCGAATGATGTTGCTTCTTACATACTGTACCCTGCTCCCCCTTACACTCAGTGAGGGAATCAATGAGGGATTTATGAGAAGACAAGCAAAGTGGAAAAAATGCTTAACTGAGACTGGGACTAAAAGAGACGAGATGTAGCTAATATGTGCACTACTCTAACACTGTTAATTTTCATTTATGCAAGAATTTACAAATTTTAGTTCTCTTTAAGAAACAAATAAGCAAACAAGCTGTTATCTGTTGATAAAAGCTGCTGTTAAGTGCACTCAAATATGTTTACACAAGGTTTTTTTAAATTTATTTGTTATTATTATTACTTGTGGACATATGTTTATTTCAAATGCAGAGTGCATATCTAAGTGAGCAAAAGGAGACAGTGCACTTTTTTTTTTACATTTTCAAGTTTTTCTGTGTTCAAATAAATGATACACTGATGTCAACCAAGCCATAACTTCCAATTTTTTCTATTTTTCGTCCGACTGGTCTTTCTGTGTAATGATGCATGTATAATCTCAACCCAATCAAGCACAATCAAGTAATAAACGTGTTTTTTGGTTTGTTTTTTGACAACCTAGGCTATGACAAATATGTATGCCGAAATGATGTCACATGAATGTAATAATATTCATATGACTATGAAGACAAAAGAAAAACAAACCAGAAATTGAATTTCATAGAATTTAATTAAAAAAAAACAGATCAACAATGAACAAGCTTGTTAATTTTTGAATATGGGTCTCTCAGGCCTTGGCTATAAGGAGGGGAAAAAAAGCAACACTAACAGCTGGACTGAAAATCTTTTGGAAAGGATATAATTGCCTGGAGCCCACCGTAGATCGCCAAAAGAGTAAGCTTCTGATCACAGTTTTCCCCATTAAGTTCCACTGTGTGGTTCCAGACAGAGAAATGAGACAATATATTAACACTGCTGCTGGGATCACCAGCACCCCAGCAGAGTTCTGGGGGTTAATAGGACCACCTTATAATTTATCATTAAAAAAATAAATAAATAAAAATTCGGCATTATATATCGGCCATCGGCTGCCCTGCTATCTAAATATCGGCATTGGCATCGCCACTGAAAAACCCATATCGGTTGATCTCTAATTTCCAATGTTGCTGTACATGGTAGGGTAATAGCATATAACAACGGCAGCCATATTACTGATGATACATTGGGTTGCTAGGGCATGCACAGCATATGCATTTGCGATATAAAATATTAATGTCAATTTCTAAACCCCCTTCTCACGTATAAAACCCCGAAAATATATCAGGGCCTCCATTTAAAATCGTTCTGGCAAATAAAAAGCCAAAAAAGTGGAGGCTGCATACGGAATTCTTTTCACGTTAATAGCTAAGCCAATGTCATCAATAACGGTTATGTCAGCTAGCAATGAAAGCTCAGACTTTCAATGGGGTCGAGAAAGTATTCAACGTTGATAAATAATTACAACGAAAACTAAGGCTCTTAAAGGCATTAAAATGGCCATTTGCGGGCATTGGTCTCGGGGTAACGTTATCGTTATTTTTTTTTTGCGCTCTCCCGCCTTCAGAAGACAGAAGCTAGATTCATGCTTGAACAAGTTTTTAGAATTCCTTAACACATTGAATTGTTTTCCATCACGTAACAAATTCAGGTCATTTAACAAGTCTAGCGTTGATACCATAATCCTCTCTTGAGCATCTAACAGCAATCATAGCGTGACTAACTTACTGAGATTTAAAGTTGCTAAAGATAAAAACGTTTTCTTCGTACTCCATGTAGATCATAAACCGTATATATACGGCTCGTTTAAATCAGTTGAGAAGTGTTAATGTTCTAAATTTTAAAAATCCGCATCTCCTCTGTTAACTTGCAGTTGTTTACATGCAGACCCTGCCCTCCCTGACATGGATGACGCTCTGACATATCGGGGAAATGGGCCAAAGCTGCTAATGCAGCGTCACTCTCCGGAGAGGCGTGTCTTTGCCAGAATGTAGGCAGCCAGCAGCCTGCCAAGTTGACTAGAGGGCGCCCAGGCGCATATTTTAAATCCACTCACTAGCGTTATCTAATCAAGTGATGGAAGCAAATGGGTGGTTTTTTTGTATTTTGCGCTCCTGCCGGCGCCCCCTGTCAACTGCCCATGTCGCCCATATCTAAATTTGCCACTGGACCTGGTCTAAGTTTCTCAATTTTGATAAGTATTTACTCAGCCTGTTTGCTAAAGCTTTAGAAATCAATTTGTAGTCTGTATTCAAAAGTGAGATTGGTCGAAAAGAGGAGCATTTTGAGGGGTCATAGTTCTTTTTATGAATCACCGCAATTATAGCCATCGGCTTTGTGTTTTAGATGCTAGGTTTATTACATCCATAAGAAGAGGCATAAGCAAATCCTTAAACTCTTTATAGAATTCGGGGGGGAACCCATCCTCCTCCAGTGATTTATTAGATTGTAGCAAAGATAAAGCCTTTTCAATTTCTTTTTAAGTGAATGGGAGATCTAGATCCCTCTGGTCCTCCTGATTCAGTTTGGTTAACTCAATATTAGATAATAATGTATCTATTGTGGTTAGATCCTCTGGTTATTCCGACTTATATAGATCAACATAAAAGTTTTTGAACTTTTCATTTATTTCTTTTGGGTTCTGTGTAATACAGCCACATTCATTTTCAATTTGATTAATTGTTTTTGAACTCTCCTCTTTCTTTAATTGCGAGGATAGGACTCTATGAGCTTTTTTCCCCCAGTTCATAGTACCTCTGTTTTGCTCTCAAAATATCTTTCTCAGCCCTGTGTGCAGACAATGTATTAAACGTAAGTTTTTTATTAACCAATAAGCTGTTCATCTTCTTGTCCCTATGTTGTTGAAAGTCTTTTTCCAGCCTAAGAATTTCTCTTTCTAAGTCTTCCATTTGTGCTGTGTAAGATTTTTTTTTTAAGTCCTTTTGTGTGGGAGATTATTTGTCCTCGTAAATAAGCTTTTAATGTGTCCCATAATATGAAACTATTAGAAGAGGAGGCACAATTTGTTTCGCAAAATAGTTTTATTTTTTCCCTGATAAAGTTACAAAAGTCAGTTTTTTAAGGAGGGTCGGATTCAAACGCCACCTGTACACGCTCTGCATTTTTTCAGGAATTTCTATGGACAGAGTGAGTGGAGAGTGATCGGAAAGCATCCTTGGCAAATATTCAGACTCTAATGCTCTGTAACTCACTTCTGTTGACAGTAAGAAAAGATCTATTCTAGTATGTGAGTTATGACGGCCATAGTAATAATGTTAGGAAGTAGGCAGGGGGACACCAGATGCAGGATCCAAAGTGTTTATTTAAACACAAAACACTGGGAGAAAAAGGGCACACAGGCCAGAAACAAAACACCGTGCACATGCACTGAAAAAATGGGAGAACTGAAGTACACTGCCCAAGGCAGGGGGAAACAGAAGTACACACTCCAAGAGTGGCTAAACTAGGAAAACAAAAACTGAACCTAACTAGACAGACGGACACACTGGGAGACTTTAACAGGGGGCAAACAAGACGTGGGCGCAGCAAAAAACAAGACTCGGGAATCATACACGGGAAAAACTCGGAAGGTACAAGGAGCTGAGATTTCACCATGTAGAGCATGTCTAGCAAAGTTCCGTCTGATGTCTCCTCCCATCTCTGCCACATAAATAGCCACGAGAGGAGGCGGGGACTCGGAACGCAATCTTGAAAGGAAACAGAAACACATGGGATTAATAAAACAATTACACGAGAACCGGGTTAACATAATGACTCGAGACAAGACGCTGAGACCATCAATCAAACTAGACAGTTTAGATTAAGGTAATCTAAACGTGACGAGTAAAAAGCACCTCGAGAGAAGCAAAGGAGGCACAGCTTTAAACGCAGTTAGTCAGGGAAAGCTTAGGCAGGAATTACTAAAGCTGGAAACGCTCGCACTCGCTAATGAGTTAATTAAGGTTAATACTACGTGACGAAATATTTACAATCACCCTCAAATAAGTGCTGGTTAGTACGGTTAGTAATTACTCTATCAGAGAACGCATTCACTCAGTTTAGCGAGACCCAGAATTAAGCACAGGTGGAAACAATGAATGAAATACCACAGCCGAAACCGAAAGAGGAAACGTGATTGGATAACGAGACCCAGGCATGCTGAAGGCTGTCACGCGACACCACAGGAGTTTGGCAGAGAGGGAATCGATCATCAGACGGCAGAATGAAAGCTGAAAAATAAAACGAAGTAAGCACAAGCACAAATAAGCACAAAGACAACACACATGAGGCAGAACCATAACAGTACCCCCCCTCTAAGAAGCGCCACCTGGCGCTAAAACGGAACAAAGAAACTAAAAATACAAGAAACATCAAAAACTAAATAGAAAACCCCACAAGACAAATACAAAACACCTACCAAAAACTAAATACAAAACCCTAAAGACTAACACAAAACACCTAACCAAATACAGAAAACAAACCCCCAACTAACACAAAAAATCTAACCAAAAGCACAAGAACACAATACACAGAACATGAACAAGATAGCTCAGGGTCTCCAGCAAAGCTGGGGCTAAGGCTTGGGGTGAGTCTGGTGGAAAACTCTGATTAAGTCCTTATCCAGAATGAATCTGGCGGGGACCCAGGAACGTTCCTTGGGACCGTATCCTTCCCAATCTACGAGGTACTGGATTCCCCTACCCCTCCGCCGACAGTTGAGGAGCTTGCGGACGGTGTAGGCTTCTCCGCCGTCAATGATACGCGGCGGAGGTGGGGGCTCGGGATCCGGGTGGAGGGGGTGGGTGACAGAGGGCCGGACTCGGGAGACGTGGAACACTGGGTGGATGCGGCGCATGGTGTGGGGGAGCTTCAGGAGGACGGCGGTGGGGCTGATGACCTTGTCAATGGGGAAGGGACCGAGGAATCTGGGGGCCAGCTTGCGAGACTCCACTTTAAGGGGGATGTCCTGGGCGGAGAGCCAGACCTTCTGGCCGACACAGTAGGTGGGGGCCGGCTTGCGTCGCTTGTCCGCCACGTCCTTCATCTGTTTCCCAGCACGGACGAGGGCGCGGCGGGCAGTGCGCCAGGTGTTATGACACCGCCTCATGAAGGCCTCGGCAGAGGGGACCCCCACCTCCGCCTCCTGTGAGGGGAACAGGGGAGGCTGGTAACCCAGGCAGCACTCGAAGGGGGTTAGACCAGAGGCTGCGGATGCGTGGGAATTGAGTGCATACTCGACCCAAGGCAGATGGGCCGACCAAGAGCTTGGGTTCTTGGCACACACGCACCGCAGCATGGTCTCCAGGGTCTGGTTGGCCCGCTCGGTCTGGCCGTTGGACTGGGGGTGAAACCCGGAACTGAGGGAACATGAAGGGCCTAGGAGTGACAGGAAAGCTTTCCAAAAGCGGGAGGTGAACTGGGGACCACGGTCAGAGACAACGTCTGCAGGGATACCGTGGGGACGGACAACGTGCTGAATCAGGAGGTTGGCAGTGGACTTGGCTGAGGGGAGCTTGGGGAGTGCAATGAAATGGGCTGCCTTAGAAAAACGGTCAACTATGGTGAGGATAGTGGTGTTGCCTTGGGAGGGAGGTAGACCGGTGACAAAATCTAGGGCTACGTGGGACCAGGGGCGACTGGGGATAGGGAGTGGCTGAAGAAGACCAGAGGGGGGTGTGTGTGGGGTTTTGGCCGTAGCACAGACCGAGCAGGCACTCACAAAGCCCTTGACGTCATCTGGTAGGTCCGGCCACCAGAAGCGACGCTGAATGAAGGCGGTGGTCCTCTTGACCCCTGGATGGCCCGAGAACTGGGATCCGTGTCCCCACTGAAGCACCTCAGACCGGAGGCCCTGGGGAACGAACAGACAGTTCCCGGGACAGGCACTGGGCGCGGCCTGCCCGCTCAGCGCTGCCCGGACCCTTTCCTCGATGGGAAGCTGGATAGCGCTGAGGAAACGGCTCGGAGGGAGGATGGTCTCGGGAGGATTCTCGGAAGCGGTCTTACTCTCGAACCACCGGGAAAGGGCATCAGCCTTGGCATTACGGGACCCAGGCCTGTAAGCCAAGGTGAAATTGAATCTCTCGAAAAATAAGGCCCACCGGGCCTGGCGGGGATTAAGCCTCTTAGCCGTCTTCAGGTACCCGAGGTTTTTGTGGTCTGTCCACACCAGGAATGGCGTAGTGGCTCCCTCCAGCCAGTGACGCCACTCCTCCAGAGCCAACTTGACTGCCAGTAACTCCCGGTTACCGGCGTCATAGTTGGCCTCCGTAGGCGTGAGACGGTGCGAAAAGAAGGCACAGGGGTGGACCTTCCCGTCCTTCGTGGATCTCTGGGACAGCACCGCTCCCACGCCCACGTTGGAGGCATCCACCTCCACGATGAACTGGGACGCCGGGTCCGGGGTCATCAGGATAGGTGCAGATGTGAACCGCCACTTGAGCAGCTGGAAAGCCAGTTCTGCCTGGGGATTCCAGCGGAACGGCTGCTTGACGGAAGTCAGCGCGGTCAGGGGAGCTGCCACCGTGCTGTACCCTCGGATAAAGCGGCGGTAAAAGTTGGCAAACCCCAGGAATCCCTGGAGAGCCTTGCGGTCCTTGGGCTGGGGCCATTCCAGGACGGACTGCACCTTGGCGGGATCCATTCTCAGGGACCCGGGAGAGATGATGTAACCCAGAAACGTTGTGGAGCAGGTGTTGAACTCACACTTTTCGGCCTTCACGAAAAGGCGGTTCTCCAACAAGCATTTCAGGACTTGGCGCACATGCCGAATGTGCTCCTCCCGGGTGCGTGAGAAAATGAGGATGTCGTCCAGGTAGACATAAACGGACCGACCGATCATGTCACCCAGGACATCGTTTACCAGCCGCTGGAACACTGCAGGCGCGTTGGTAAGGCCAAAGGGAACCACCAGGTATTCCCAGTGACCACTGGGGGTGTTAAAGGCGGTCTTCCACTCATCTCCCTCACGTATCCTCACCAGGTGGTAGGCGTTCCGCAGGTCCAGCTTGGTAAACACCTGGGCCCCTTAGATGATGTCAAAAGCAGACGACATCAGGGGCAGGGGATAATGGTTCCGGACCGTTATCTTGTTCAGCCCCCTGTAGTCGATGCAGGGCCGGAGCGACCCATCCTTCTTCGCCACGAAGAAGAACCTGGCTCCTGCTGGCGACGTGGAGGGCCAAATTATCCCAGCCGCGAGAGACTCCTGGAGGTACTTCTCCATGGCGACTCTCTCGGGCTGAGACAGAGAGAAGACCCGCCCCCGGGGCGGCACTGCTCCCGGCAGGAGGTCAATCTCGGAGTCATAGGGCCAGTGAGGTGGCAGGGACACCGCCCTAGACTTGCTGAATACCGCACCCAGGTCATGGTATTCAGCAGGGACTCGGGAGAGATCAGGCGCTGGCTTGGAAGAAACCTGTGACTCAGGCACAGGTGAGGCCGCGTGGTGAAGGCAACTGACAGAACAGGAGGGCTTCCACTCACGAACCTTGTTAGTGGACCAGTCCAAGACTGGGCCATGCTCGCGGAGCCAGGGGTGTCCCAGAACCACCAGGGATCTGGGAGACCGGGATCAGGAAGGTGATGGTTTCTCGGTGGTTGCCTGAGACCAGCAGCTGGACTGGAGCCGTTTGATGTAGAATCTGAGCCAGTCTTTGGCCCCCAAGGCCAAAGACGGTCAGAGGCTGCGCCAATGGGCAGAGTGGAACACCCCAGGAGGCAGCGGCTCGGCATCCAGGAAGTTCCCCTCCGCTCCGGAATCCACCAGGGCAGAGGTACGGCGGCTCTGGTTTCCCCAGGAGAGGGTCATCGGGATGCAGGTCCGACTGTCGGAGGAGGCTTCGGTGCGAGAGGTGCCCACTAATGCTCCTCCAGTCACTAGTGGGCGTTGGCTTTTCCCGGGCAATTAGCAACAAAATGCCCCTGCTGACCGCAGTAGAGACAGGCCTTGGACCGCATACGATGATCCCTCTCTTCCTTGGTAAGGCGACTGCGTCCCATCTGCATAGGTTCTGGCTCGGGACGGTGGGCTCGGGAGGATGCACGACTGGGAGGATCTGGTGACAGAGGTCGGGTGACAGGAGCATTGGAGGGGTCGGAGGAAACTGGCCGACGTCGCCCCAAGCGAGTGGCAGTCTCCTCCTGGCAGTTGTTGGAGAGGGCTGGCCGACGTCGCCCCAAGCGAGTGGCAGTCTCCTCCAGACGGTTGTCAATCCGGATTGACAGATCCGCCACAGCCTCGGGAGTCTTGGGCAGCTTGTGAAAGATCAGGTGGTCTTTAATACGATCAGTCAGGCCTTCAACAAATACGTCACGGAGTGCCTCAGGGTTCCACTTGGAACTGGCCGCTAGGGTCTGAAACTCTATGGCGTATTCTGCCACCGAGCGGCTTCCCTGCCGGATCCGGGTCAGCTCCCTTCCTGCAGCCGTACTCGCGCCTGGTGCGGTCGAACAGTCTCTCCATTTCGGAGGCCAGGGCAGAGAAGGAGGCTACGCAGGGTAGGCGGGCTGACCAGGCAGCGGTTCCCCATTGGAGGGCAGGACCGGTCAGGTGGGAAATGACGAAAGCCACTTTGGCAGGCTCCGTGGCGTAGGTGCTGGGCTGTAGCGCGAAGTGCATTTCGCAGGTGGTCAGGAAAGGTCTACAGAACCCAGGGTGGCCATTGTATCGCTCGGGCGGTGGTAGCCGAGGCTCTGGTGAAGGACCAGGAGGAAGTGCAGCAGCTCCAGCAGGAGGGTGAGGTAGCACCGCGCTCCCAGGTGCGGTGGCTTGCTGCGCCGCCAGAGCTGCAGTCAGGTGCTGGATCTGCTGTCTCTGGCGCTGGAGCTCTGCATCCCGTGGGTCCATCCTGCTGGTGTCCAGGAGACGGAACTTCTGTTAGGAAGTAGGCAGGGGGACACCAGATGCAGGATCCAAAGTGTTTATTTAATGAGGCAGAACCATAACAAATAAGAATAGTCTGTGGTTTGGGGTGCATCTGCCTCCAAACATCTGTTAGATTTAAGTCAGGCATAAACAACAGAGTTGTTGAGGCTGACTTACTTTTAGAAATGGAAGTTCCTGATTTATCCAAAATTGGATCTGAACAGAAATTAAAATCTCCTCCCATGAGAATATGTTTGTGGCCTCCTTATACTTTAAGAAAAATGTCCCAAATAAAGGAAATATCATCATAATTGGAGGCATTAAGGTTTAGCAAAGTCCAGTGTTCCAAATAAATTTGACAATTTATCAAAACATAGCGGCCTAATGGATCACCAGCTGTATCCTGAATAGGGATGGGAATATTTTTAGGGCCCAAGCCGACTGCAAGTCGTCCGCGGAGGACCCTATCAAAATCGCGCTGTTTATTATTATTATTACTATTATTATTATTTTAGGGCCCGTGCCGACTGCAAGTCATCCACGGAGGACCCAATTGAAATCGCGCTGTTTATTAGGGCCCGAGCGACAAAAAGTCGTCCGCGGAGGACCCTATTAAAATCGTGCTGTTTATTATTCCTCTGACTTTTCATGCCCCAATTTCTCCCATTTCCCAATTTTCAAAATGCTTGTAACTTTCCATATTCGTCCGGCCACATCCGAAATTCGATATTTTTGGGCGGTCGCACATGGTCAACGCGAAATGACGAAATAGTGCCCCCTACAGAATTTCAAATTACCTTGCGCATTGGGGTTACTTGGTCGTAGGCAGACTAAATTTGGTACACACATGTATCATACCCAGACGCACAAAAAAGTCTCTTGACATCATGGTCCAACCACAACAGAAAGTCGGCCATTTTGATTTGAATTTTTGATTACCGGCGATTTCCTCACCTCGTATTTTAACAAACTTCTCCTAGGGATTTCACCCAAATGACTTCTAATTTGGTACAGATCATCAAGACCCCATGCTGATCTAAAGTTGTGCTCTGCATGTCTGTAGGTCAAAGGGCATGGCTTCTAGGGATCAACAAATTATGGCGACTCGCCAAAAAATTTCAAAATGCTCTCACACCCACACACTTGATCGTAGCAGCTCCAACCTTGCTAGATATGATGATGGCTCCATCCTGAACGTCCCGATATATTAACTTCCCACTTCACTAAGAGCGCCCCCTGGTGGTAACAGGAAGTGACCAGTTTTTACTTTCACTAGTACTGATGGCACATAGTTGAACCCATCAACTTCATTCCACTCTTAAAACATGCAGAACAAGTTGGTGAAGCTACAATATGAATGCTGTAAAGCTACAAGTAATGGCGTCCGTGTGGCGACGCAGCGACTATGGATCCCTCGCTATGAAAATACGTTTGGGTTTTTGCTGTCTTTAATGAACTCGTATCATCATGAAAATTGAGACACAGGTCAAGGGTGGCAGGCTCTTACATCTGAAAAGGGCGTCACCCATGGGGGGAGCAAAATGCCTCTAAAGCGCCCCCTTGAAATTTTCAAAAACCCCTCCCCATAGGGTTTTTTTTTGAGTAGGAAGATGAAAATTGGTGCACATGTGTATGTTGCCAAGACACACAAAAAAGTCACTGGCACCATTGGTCTACTCAAAACAGGAAGTCAGCCATTTTGATTTTGACGTGTCATTTTGGCCTGATTTCCACACATTGTATTTTAACGAACTCCTCCTAGAGATTTCGTCCAATCAACCTCAGATTTATTATAGATCTTCAAGAGACCATGCTGATCAAAAGTTGTGCTCTGCATGTCTGTTGGTCAGTGGGCGTGGCCGCAAACAGGAAGTCACCAGTTTTTACTTTTACTTGTACTGATGACACACAGTTGAACCCATCAACTTCATTCCACTTCCAAAACATGCAGAATAAAACATGCAGAACAAGTTGGTGAAGCTACATTATGAATGCTGTGAAGCTACGAGTAATGGCGTCCATGTGGCGACGCGGCGACTATGGATTCCTCGCCATGAAAATACATTTGGGTTTTTGATGTCTTTAATGAACTCATATCCTCATGAAAATTGATACACAGGTCAAGGATGGCAACCTCTTGCATTTGATACGGTGTCGTTTATTGGAAGGGTGGCGAATTTCTCTCTAGCGCCCCCTTGAAGTGTTCAAAAACCCCTCTCCATAGGGGTTTTTCTGGAGTAGGAAGATGAAAATTGGCACACGTGCAAGTTGCCAAGACAAACAAAACAGTCTCTGGCACCATTGGTCTACTCCAAACAGGAAGCAGCCATTTTGATTTTAACATGTCATTTTGGCCTGATTTCCACACATTGTATTTTAACAAACTCCTCATAGACATTTTGTCCAATCAGCCTCAGATTTATTACAGATCTTCAAGAGACCATGTTGATCGAAAGTTGCATTCTGCATGTCTGTAGGTCAATGGGCGTGGCCGCTATGGCGTCCCCATTTCTAATACCTCACCCAGTGATGTTGCTAGGTACGCGTCCTGCGTCCCTGACGCATTCAAATCTGAAAGGACGCAGTAAACTCGCTATCCATGCGTCCCAGGGATGCACCTCATTTTTCCCATGAAAAACGATACATTGGGCCGATTTCACAAAAGCCTTTTAAAGTTTACATGCGGATAACTTTCTTAATCGCGCATTTAGCATGAGTTTAATTTTAATCACCGTTTCATGAGGAGCAACTGTCCGCGTGCGTCTAAATATTTTAAACGCCTGCGGTCAAATAACAAAAGAAAACTTAATGCTCGTGAAGGTATGTTTAACTCGCGAAAACTGCTACCACAGATTGATTTGCACCCAAATAAGTTATGCCGACCTGCCTTCATCTGGTTGCCTGGCAGATTTTGAGCAAGACTTGCGCCTTTTCTGTAAAAGAAATGCATAAATAAAATAAATGAAATGAATGCATAGATTGGTTGCTTTCTTCAGTTTCTCATTCACTTAATAGAGGGGTTTTGCAAGGCCACGTTTTTCGTTTACATCTTTGTTCTAAAAAGGCTACTGTGAGTGAAGTCCGAACTGCATTTTTACTCTTCACCGATAATGAAAGCACAAATGAGTGTGTGAAATCACCACGAATGCCGAGGATGAAATCGTTTTGGTGGAGGATGCCTCTGACGTCAGCATCTTGCTCACGTCCTAAGGACACGCAAAGAAAGTTTGACATTCTTTGAAGCGAAGTGAAATTCTCGCCACGTTTTCTTTGCCGACATCTCTGTGCGAAATGCGTGTCCACAACGCAACTACCCTTACATACGGGGTTTTTAACCGGTAACGACAATTGAAAATGCCCATTATGCAATGGCAGGTTGTCATAATTTGACCGCACCTGTTTAGTCTGAGGGCTAAACGCAAGGTTATCCGTGTGCAGTTAAATGTGCGATTATCCCATCTTGCGGAATGGTGTTTAAACATTCGTTTAGCTGTCCACGTACAACGGCATTTTAACATGCCTTTGAAATTTAAAAGCATGTTATATGCACGCTAAAATGCTCTTGTGAAATCAGCCCATAGTGAACAAAAACTCGTGTTTAAAATCACAGTAACTACCAAAAGAAACCTTGCTGTCAGCAGACCAGACAAGTGCTGTTTCAACCCTCTCATCACAAACATATCTGCATCATTTTATTTTTCTCAACAGACTTTCCACTGTGTTAGTTAAGTTTCATTTTTGTGCTAAAAGTTTCACAGTGATTGACTCAGTTCATTTGATTTAGTTGATGTTCAGACAAGAAGATTTTGGTGTTATTTTGGTGACAATTTATTTGTTGACTGTCATGGTGATGAGAGTGGTTTGTTTTTGTGTTAAAATCAGCACTTTTATTGATAATTTATTTTGGTAATACAGATACCATTTTGTTTTCATTTGAATTTTAGTAATTTATTTCGGTGCCATTTATGAAACTACAAAAATGCTATTTTATTTGAATTTTGTATGTCATGCCACTGTGACAGTTGTTTTGCAATAAACTTTTCAGATTTGGAATTTTATTTGTTTAATTTCAGATACATTTTGAACATACATGAATATATCTGTTAATTATAACCATATCATACCATACCATCATTAAAGGAGTTTAGCGCGACAATTTAAGAAATAGAAGAATATAAGAAATAGAAAGAAATAATTTTTTTCATTGGGGACCCATTGAATTTCCCAGGGACCCACTCAAAGCACCACCTGTGGGTCCCGGGGACTCACTAAATAGAAAACCTATCAACATCACTGCTCACCGTGCATATTTGAGCAGCTCTCTCTCCCTCATACTTCATCCAAAGGGCTTCAAAATTCGGACAGCCTTGATTTGAACTGTCCTGAAGAATACTGGGAACAGCCGAAAGACGTCTCAAATGCCGAATGCCTTAGACCTTTGGTGTTCAGCGTCATTCCTGGGGACCCACTGTGTATGCTGGTTTTTGCTCCAACCACAATTGTAATCGTAGGATTTTTACAAGCTGTTAATTTGTCTTAAGTGCATTTAATGTTTAGAGCAGTTATTTGCCCTCTTAACTCACGAGTTAACAGAAACATCTTTGTTTGCCATCAAGAATAAAAAACAAGAAGTAAAAATACCATACCCACATCGCGATGTATCAGAAATAACATAAAATGAGAGAAAACCATGTAACCAATCAAATTAAAGATGTAGTTGGCTCCTAACTGGTGAAAACTAATTTGCACTTCATGAAAAATTTATTCAACAAGCAAATGGCTAAAGAGTCAAACCAGTTTTGTGTTATGTTAATCTAATTAAGTTCACGTGAAGTTTTTTGAAAGAACTCGAAACAGTTGTGTCCAGCAGCCTAATTTGGGCTTTACTAATCTGTTTGTAATGTTATATTGCTTGAAATTTCTTGCAGAATAGAAATAAACACACCATCTTCTAGGGTATTATATTCTTCATAGTGTATGTGGGTGTTTCTATGTAACATTTGGCTAAAGAGAGTAATTAATAACTAAATATGAAAATACCTAATTAAGACATTAACAGCTCGTTAATATTCTGCAATTACAATAGTGGTTGGAACGAAAACCAGCATACAGAGTGGGTCCCCAGGGACAACTTTGAATGAAGACCAACGCCGGCTCAATACACGCCTTAAGACCGAACTTTCATTCATTACAATTGGTAATGCCGCACATTTATTTGGCTTGTTTAGAAGAGATTCTCCAAGAATGGACTCAAGTGTAAATACTGGCCATTTCCCCGACATCAGTAGCCTATTCAATCAGTGATAAGATCCTGTCAGGAGATTGAGTTCGGCACTCCATCCGCCGGTCTATCTTTCGTGTTTTTTTATTTTTTATTTTTTATTTTTTTTTGTTTGGGGTCATTTCTCAGTGTTACAGCGTCAAACATTTTTCTAAAGTAACTAAATGAGTATGAGAATGCACATCAGTAAAAAAATCTTGTTATTCTTAAATTTATATAGAGATCTCATATGTCAAACAACAGTGTTGTTAGTAGTGCTGTCCTTCAACATTACTGACCGAAGCGATGGTATTTCTCTCAACTGGGGCTCCCAGCAGCAGTAGCCAGGGCGATCTCTCAGCTGTGAATATGGCCCGGCCCGCAATTTTTTTCCCCTAACTCCGGTTTTGAGCTCAAATATAACATCTAAAATATGATCATTTCTAGTGTCAGAGCCGCATACATAAAAACTTGGAATAAGGCAGCTAGCAATTGGGAGCCTTTTGGTATAACGCTTGGAATAATGAAAATTGCACTTGGAAGCCTTTTTGATGTATGGGCTGTATCGCACAAATTTGCATTTCGTGGCTCACCTCGCAATTGCAGAACACCATTAACATGATTAAAATAACTTGTAGGCAATCGCCATCTACATGGTCTAGAGACAACCGGTTTCGAAGTGGCAGAACTGTTAGCTTCTACACATAGTTCATATCAGCTGCAGTAGATGGAATATCGTCTCGCTTTAAGATTTTCATTTCAAATTAATTATTAATAGGCATATTCGCTCAATTCTACCACTTGTATGAAACGTGTCCCCGTGAGAATTGTATTTTATGTCATGTGGGCTCGGATTTAAAGAAGGAGCCAAGAAGGAAATGACGTGGGTCTTGCGCCACAAAAAGTGGATCAGCTGGGGATGAAATCTGGTGACTGTTGAACTTCTAAGAGCGGAAAGCCGGCGACATTCATCTAAAATAAGCAGAGCCACGATTACCGTGATACATGTACATGTATTTCTTTCGGGCTACATTTACTCAAATGTCTGATTTCTGGTATACAATTTTCTATTGCCTAGACACCCACACACCAGTATGAATAAAAACTACTTGAAGGGGCTTTGAAAAAGGCATTGAATCTAACAAATCCGTGCAATGCAGAGCGTTTTAAATCACAGTAAATTAAATTATTTGATCCACGTTATCAATAGAATTTCTGACCTACCTCTAAAACAACTTTATTCAACTCTTGTATAAGTGGACAATGTCCAGTTGCCCACATACGCTACCTGACTTGGCCATGGCGTCATTGTGCGCTGCATATAGTATAATAAGACAGAAGTGCGCGGATTGGTCATATGCTAATGAGTTTATATTTGAGCCCAATTTCGCGCCTGGCCTACAGAACTTCAGTTCACTAAAGAATTAAGGTCAAGTCGGCTGCGCAGATTTTCGGGACAACCATTGTTATCTATACAAATGCTCGCCCATCTCACATATAAGCAATATAATGTTGGAAACAGCCGGACCCGTCTCAAATCAGACGTACTTGCCTCAGCGTCTCAGGTAAACATTGCTCGTCTCAAAGACGGGGAGACGGGTGGCTGACTAACACTATGCTAGCAGTTGCGCCAGCGCCAGGGGATTTTCAGTGATGTGCCGTCAGCCTCTGACTCATAAATGGATAATTGCTTTCAACCTGTTCCTGTTAAAAAGGGAAACTGAGGCCAAAAAATAATTTTTTTTTTTCCTGAAACTGTGTCAGTTTGAGACCAAAATATAATCATGTTTAGAGCGGTTTGACCATCCACGTCCGAGAAAGTAAATTCTAAAAACTGGAATTGAGCACTATGGGCGACGCCATATTGTATTGCAGGCTCAGCACAGTGGGTCTGTGACTTCACAGCGTCAATTCAGAAGACAAACTTTTAACAGGCGTTTTATGCAGTTTGCTGAAGATTTTTGCTCTCTCTGTTCTTCAAAATCTCTTCTTCAAAACAAAAATCCCAGACTATGACAACAGCGCCAGAAAATCATGTCAGAAAACAGTTCATGCTCAGACTCTGACAGCTTGAATGAAGTTTTTTCTCAAGAGTTTTTTGAGAGTTTTGACCAATTTGGTATTCAGCCTTGTCAATTCAAGCCAAAGATCAATGTAGCCTCTGATATCCAGAAGAGTGAAGCATCAAAAAGCAAACATAACAGTGAGCAGGACCAAGATTGGCTTCAAAATTTTAGCAGGTAAGTTTTTCCTCTGTGTGTGTGCTTTGTGGCAGAAAAGTGCGACAGCACCCATCTGTTTTTGGTGTCTCCGATTTACCGCATGCTTATGTACTTCAGAGAGGCCATGAGGCATTAATGTTTTACTTTATATCTAAAGTTAAAAATACTAGTACTAAATAATACAAATTATATGTTATGAGGAGGAGAGAAGTTAATGAAAATACTAAACTAGAGCTGTAAATACCCATTATGGGAAAGAAAAAGCAGATACTTTGTCGTTCGTCAGTAAGGGACTTCCAAAAAAATAGACTTATGGTACTCAATTTTGAGACTTGCAGCCAGAGATAGGGCTTCATCCCTCACTATTAGCTTGTTAATCGCTCCGCATGTCACATCTGTTTGCACTCGAATGCGTTACAAAGATGACGCCCCGTCTCTAGCCGCAAGTGCTTAAAATAATGGTCACAATTAAGTGGTGTAAGCGTGTTAGATTAGTCTCCTTACTCGCCAGCCATGAACGCAATTGAACATCATTGTGACATTCTGGATTTGTGAGTTCGCCTGCAGTATCACCCTCCCACTGCTCAAAACGTACTTTGTGCGGCTCTGTTGGCAGAGTGGGATCAGATCCCACAGAGACAGATCAATAATTTGGTGAACTCTATTCCACGTAGGATTCAGGCACTGCTTGTAGCAAACAGTTGACATACACATCATTAGTGCAGTTTGTCATATGATCCAGAAGGGTGTCTGATTTTGTAAAATTGTTATGTCTACATTTAGTAATGTGTCAATAAAGCTGTTAAAATTAGTTACTTACACATTTCATTTTCTCAAAAGTAATTTTCTTTATTTTAAAGTTTACATTGTTGCATTTTTAATACGTCTTACTTTATAAGCCTTAATCATGATTAATCATCATTAAGAAATTTTTAAGAGATGACATGGACAGCGCATACTTAAAGACCCTTAGTCACCATTTTCATTTTTAAGTGACTGGTACGTCTACCAAACTGGAAACATGCAGCGTACATAGTGAATGATTTGCAATATGCTTCCAAATATAAAATTAAAGTACTAGACAAATGCAGATCTCCACGATACTCATTTATTTCATACACAAATTCTGTTAGCTAAGTACTTAACGTTACTGACTTACTTTAAAAAACATCATCTGACCAGCCGATCGAGCCGAATAGCAGGGCCGAATTGCTCACTTCATTGAAGCATCAGATGGCTAGCCAAATTGCTAGATAACATTGGCTGAGTGGTTATCGTAGCACTGCTATGTAGCTGGCTAGCTAACACAGATATCTGCAATAACTTTGCATTTCACATGCAAATTTTGTCAACTATGTTGCTTGCTAGCTTCTGAACTCGCTTCATTTAAACAGCATTATCAGACAATTAGCCAAATGACTAGCTAACATTACCTTTGCGGCTACGCAATGCAGCCAGCTACACTGATATTCACAAAAACTTTTATTTCACCTGCAACTGTGTTACTAAAGTTAGCTACCTAGCTAAGTATTTTATTGATTCATTTAAATAAAATCATCAGACAACTAGTGAAATAGCTAGCTAACATTTGCTACATAGCTAAGCTACACAGATGTCAACAATAACTTTTTATTTCACATGAAAATTGCATTGCTTAGGTATTTATTTAGCTTACTACCCCATTTAAAACATTACCTGACAACTAGCCGAATAGCCAGATAATGTTAGGTACGTAGACGATGCTAGCTGCGCAGATATCCATGATAACCTTTAATTATACATGCAAATTTTGTGAGCTTAATATACTGACCAGCATTAAAAATGCACCACCTAAATTTCATGGCCAAGATACAAATTATATATGTTTATGATGTGTGTTACAAGAGTTTCTGATGCCTCCTGACAAGAGGGCCTAACACAAAATTAGATCTTTGATAAGCATTTATGCCATTGCAGGCCGAAAATTCTAAAATCCAGATTTCTTTCACCAGGGCAAAAACCAATTACATTATTTTGGTTCTTTTCACACAATCTGGTCGTTCAAAATGTAGCAAGTGAAAAACCACTCCAAGTCAGTCATTAAACATTATAATTAGATAGCTTATGAGGTGTGAATTTGATGGAAAAAGAGTAGGAACATACCCCCATGCATGTCGCTAGGTGGCAGCATTGTCTTTATTCCGTCACTGGGAAGATTGCCCAAAAGTTTTGGGGGTATCTGTGCTGTGTCTGATTGTCCTCTGTTTATAAGCTGTGAGGTAAATCAAGGTCAGTTCAAATGAGTCCATTTGGGTGACACAAGTGTATGATCACAAGCAAACAATAACTCAAACAGCGCATTAAGGTGATGTTAAAGAGAACCAAGTGTCCAAATCCACCGTCAGAAGTCACCTGAAAGCTGCAGAGGTGGGATGTAACAACTCCATTTGAGCCCATGTTCACCTTTCATCATTGTTAACATCCTCAGCAGCGAGGACAACAAAATCAGATTGATGTTTCCAATGATCAAACTGGACACAGACCAAATGATTTAGATTTAGATTTATTGCCTCTAGTTTGGAGTAACCCTTACTTTTAAACAGTACTGCAGTGGTGTCTTTGGTGAAAATTGGCGCAAGTGGGGATTTAACATGCTACATTTGCAATTATTAGGCGACTTATGACTGTGGATTTGGACATTCGTCCCCTGTGACATTACCTTGGTTAGCCATTTGAGTCACTGATCAGCTGCGACAATGCACGTGTTGCCTGGATGGACTCAATTTGAATGATCTTGATTCTTTAATGGACTTTTCCAACCTGTCAAACACGTATAGATAAACAACCAATCAGATTGCCTTATCTTACTAAGGTCCTGCCTACCCCGATAGTACCACCATATTGCCCCACAACCAATGCAATCATTAGCTGTGTGTAATAGGCAGTTGCTGACTTTTTCGAAAATGGCTCTTAGATGCGCTTGGGGAATGTGTAATTCCGACGAAATATACCCTGCCAGGCTACAGGGAGCTCAATTTATTCTTTTTCTAAAGCCAATAACGCAGTAGGCGAAGTGTTTAAGATGGATTAAAGCATGTGGCTGGCCTCACACAACTCAGTTTGAAGAAGATGGACAAACTTTAGGCTGTGTTTGCTCCAAGGTAAGCAAAAGTTCTTTTCCATTTTGCCTTCAGTATTTAATTGAAGTCGTGCAATTTCAACCCTTGCAGTGACTTAACCAGGCTGACAACATGTGAAGTGTCCACTTATCCTGAAAGGAAACTAACAAGTTCTAAATGGCTGTTGTTAAATATCATCAAGTAGCAAGAATGAAACGGCGCTTAAAAACTGATAAGATTGGGGGTCAACACAGCCCAAATAACATTACACGTGCTACGTTATTACAGCTCTGATGATTTCAGTGGTGTGAATTTACGTGATCTTACCAGCGCGAAAGAAAATGGGTTTTCCGGCTCAGATGAAGTTGTACTTTACAAATGAATGCACTTACATACCCAA
This sequence comes from Gymnothorax javanicus, assembly GCA_029692085.1. Lineage (NCBI taxonomy): Eukaryota > Metazoa > Chordata > Actinopteri > Anguilliformes > Muraenidae > Gymnothorax > Gymnothorax javanicus. The sequence continues at coordinate 92,356,018 of CM056198.1, forward strand.
AATGAAAAATAATATGATACTAATACAAATCTATCTGTATGAAAACTATTTACCCTGCTTTACACACGCAGGTACAGTACCGCTATTTTGTCCAGGTTGATCGCTGTCACGGTTGTGCTGCGTGCACAGTTCAGATGCACGGAGGACTGGAAGATAAGGACTGGACTTAGGTGTTAGGATGGACTCGGTTCCATTTATTATGCCGACTGCACAACAGCAGGCACAAACGTTGCAATACAAAACAAAATGGAAACGAGGTTCCTTTAACACTATGTAATACAGACTCTGGGCTTTAGCTGCAGTAACAATATATTACAAATAGCAAAACAAAAGGAAATGAGGTTCCGTAATAATAAAGTGCTGAAATAAACATAAACAGCTCTAAGCTTAAAGAGTTTAGAGTTTTGATACGTGAATATGGAGAAAAAGTCTAAACAAGACTAACAATGCTGCACAGGCGTGGATTTACGAGACTTCACAATGAGACTGAGTGAAACTGGGTCTTAAATACACACTGCTACCACCCAGTGGCAATGAGAAATAGGTGTGAGAGATAATTGAATAATGAATGAACTGCAGTCTGGGTCTTAGTAGACCACTGAGCTGGACGGCTGGAGGCCTGGCCGAACAATCTCAATGTGCTGTTGTTTGGCTTTTCTGCATTGATTGCCAGCACTTCGCTGTGACTCTTGCATCTCCACCTGTTCCGTTAAAAATTTTGATTTCATGGATAAATCCTTGTGTAAAACAGTTAAGGCCTCTCTGGACAACTTTGTTGGAGGCATTCGGTACGAAACAAACCAGAGTGTTATTGGAAATATGCACGAGAGAGTGGTGCTCAAACTTCTGCTGTGTGCTTGTAATTTTGAAATAAGCTACATCGCATAGGGCTCTGAGCAACTGTTACTAGCGGGGGGCAGAGCTTGTCAGAACTAGTCGGAAAGGTCCATTCACACCGTGGCTGGCAAACTCTTGGTCAGTCTTCCCAGTGAAGGAATAACCACAATGCTGCCATGAAGTAAGGGCACAGACGCATATGCATTCTTGCAACACTCTAAGGGTGTGTTTCTACTTATTTTCATAAAGTTCTTGATTCATTAGCCATCTAATGAAATGCAGGTTTGGCTAGTGGCTTCACCTACTTCATGCCGCATCACTCTGCTGCCGGTCCCATAGTGCACTGCACAGGGGCTTAATAGAAGGCAAATGGGAAAATGACTGTCCGAAATTTTGCGCTGTGCCGCTGCAGTGTATTCGTACCATTAGAGGAAGGTGCAGTGTTGCTGTTACGATAATTTAGGAACGCGCTGTTGCATATTGCTGCTGTTAATTAAAATAATCACATAATTGTTTTGTAAAAACCATGAAAATTCATAGGATTAAGCACAAAAACTGTATGCAAGCTTTTGTAAAATATCACATGAACAGTTGCATGAGAATACATTAAAAGGTAAGTGCTCCCGCTTGATTGGACCTAAGGGTTTAGTCAGGATCTGAAAACTGGGTATCCACACTGTATTAAATTTCCCCAAGCAGTGCTGCGGTGCCAGACAACCAATGCTTAGCAGCCGGTGCAGCTCAGGATCAGGGGGCATGTTCCCACAGGAAAATTTTGAAAAGTAAAGTTAAAATGGTTCAGTCTGGTGCAATTCAGGACGATATAGGCAGTACTTCTCCCCCATATTTTAAATACATTTTCATCATGGATAACACTGACGTAATTTTTCAATCAAATTTATTTATGTACAAATGAAGTACCTGGTAATATGTAAACTGTAAGTATTTACCAAATTTCATTGGAAATCGGATGAGAAATGTAAAATGATGAGCAAAAAAGAATGACTGAGTGTAATAACAGCCCATTTTTTGTGTCAAGTATATGTGGCACCCCTAAAATGGTGTGACCACATTTATGTGAAACAAGTGCAGAGTAATAATTAACTTACATTTCTTTGTGGAATTATATACATTCATGTTGATAATTCTGATGGTCCAAGTTGATTTTAATTGAAATCTGTTGTTGCGGGGGAAAAAAGCGACTTGTTGGGAAGCAGTGAGGTGGAACCTTTGTATTAGCTTGTGGAACGTCCGTGTTCGCTCTGGTTGCTCCAGGGACGGGTGAGAGAGAGTGCATCTAGCTATCTCCATAGACGCACTCTGGACGAAAAGGAGATTCACTGTGTTCTCATTGCTCCTGCTATATCTACATCATACAGGTCAGTAAACTGTGAATATATCAAAACTTTCTGCCTCGTTCAGTCAGGCTTTACTTATCTGACTGTCCGTTAAGAGTTTACGATGTTCGGTTGTGATTTCAACTTTTAAAACAGACTGAAAGAAAGTTAGTCTGTCTCAATGGAGTTTCTGGAGTTTTCTCTTGGTGACGTCAACCGCGAGTGGCGCGAACTTGTACTGAATAGTCAATTTTGAGTGGTATAACATTCTTAAGGCTCCCGCAGAATGTGAACGTTTTAAATATCATTTGTTCCTGAACATTTAAGTGATTTACGTGCATTTTGTCCAAGTTAACGATTGTAAGTGGTGAATTTAATACTGTTCACATCCAATATTGGTTTTGTTAATGATTTACAGTCTGTTTCCACTTAAAATAGATGGTTAAACATGCAACATTCAGTGAATGTATTCCAGTGGCCTGTCATTGCGGCAGGAGTTTAGTACCAAGTTTCGCATATTTAAAGGGATGGTGCGTAATGCTCTTGAATGACGTTTAAATTGAGTCCTCGTGTTTAGACCAGTTGTATACTGCGGGAAAATTTACTTTGATTACAAAGGTGTTCAGTGGACGTAAAAGTCAATGGAAATGTGTTTATCACAGGGTTAATAACAGATTAGAGTGAAAGCGTGTTTATTGAAGTGGAAGTGTGGAATTCAGTGATGAACTCTAGTGAATTGAAACAAGAAACTTAATGAAATGTAACAAACTGGAATGTATGAAACTGAAATGCATTTATGTATTATGTTAATGGGTGTTAAGATGTATGAATAAACATCAGACGTTCTCATTGCTCCTGCTATATCTACCTCATACAGATTGCGCATATTTGTTATCGCGGCATTCAGCCCTGAGGCCCGTAATAAATAGTGGGGGCTCGTCCGGGATCGGCGCCACCTTCTGGTCTGGGGCTGATCCATGTTGATGACATTTGGGACCAATACCGTTGCTGATCTGAGAAAGGAGCTGTGAGCTGGAGCAGAGACTGCGCCATTGCTGAACTATGTATCCCATCGAGAGTGACGTCGAGGAGCTGCTGCGATGTCATGGAGTGAGAGGAAAAGCCTGGTGTGGGACAGCAGGAGGAGCCTACTCACCTCTTCAGCGGGAGAGCTCCTCGAGATCGCCAACAGAGTGGGTCCAGTGTCAGATTGGGATGCCTCTGAGCTCCAGGAGGGAGATCATGAGGGCTGCTTTGACTACATCAGTTCATTCATGTGTAGTAAGCACTCAGTTCAGTCAGAGGACAGTGGGATAGTTGTATCTACCCCGACGACGATAGTCGGGAGATACTATGGTTTAGTTCTGGGGCCGCGGCCGCAGAGATTTTATGTTCCGGGCTCTGGAAGCCACAATCATAACAGGAATGTTTTCAAATTTTACACAGGCAAAGATATATGTATGACAGTGCTCAAGACCGATTTTCATCAATTTTGGACGTACAATATGGCTGCCGGCGGCCATTTTGTCCAAAATTTTTTATGTTCCGGGCTCTGGAAGCCACAATTATCACAAGAATGTTTTCAAATTTTACACATGCAAAGATATATATATGACAATGCTCAAGACCAATTTTTCTCAATTTCGGACGTACAATATGGCTGCTGGCGGCCATTTTGTCCGAAATTTTTTATGTTCCGGGCTCTGGAAGCCACAATTATCACAGGAATGTTTTCAAATTTTACATAGGCAAAGATATATATATGACAATGCTCAAGACTGATTCTCGTCAATTTCGGATGTCCATTATGGCTGCGGCGGCCATTTTGTCTGAAATTTTTTTATGTTCTGGGCTCTGGAAGCCACAATTATCATAGGAATGTTTTCAAATTTTACACAGGCGAAGATATATATATGAAAATGCTCAATACCGATTTTCGTCAGTTTCGGACATCCAATATGGCTGCCGGCGGCCATTTTGTCCAAAATTTTTTATGTTCCAGGCTCTGGAAGCCACAATTATCACAGGAATGTTTTCAAATTTTACATAGGCGAAGATACATATATGACAATGCTCAAGACCGATTTTAATCAATTTCGGACGTCCAATATGGCTGACGGTGGCCATTTTCTTCGAAATTTGGGGATCGGGGAGATACACGGCTCAGTCCCTGTGGCGACCGAGTTATCTAGTTGAATTGTTGATTTTAAAGGATGCTATTGATGCTGTTGTTCAGAACCGAGATGCGCTGCCTTTAACAGAGTTAGAGCTGCAAACCATACAGACAGCCCTTGAGACAGTACATACTGCTCAGAATATAGATAGCAATGCTAGTAGGTTACCTAAAACTATCCCTGAGATCACTACAGGAGATAACACAGATCACATGTCTCAAGCTGTAGAGTCAGTTCACGCCCCTATCCCCGTCAGCTCTCCTTTGCCTTGTCAAGGTGGCAGTGTTTCCACAAGCCCAATGAGACCAATGACTGCTAATGCCACATCTGATACTGCAAATGCTGAGTTACTAGAGATGCTCACTCACTATGAAGAGGTGGGCAGGAGGCTTAAACAAAGCATTTTGGCATCTGCGACATAGTTGCCTGAAAAGTCCCCACCATTAGCAGTGCAGGCTAGTAACTCTCATGATCACTCGTCACACAACAATATACCAGGTCAGCTACCCATCTGTGAAGGAATGATCCCCATAAGATATCTCTCCTACCTGCAGTGAAGGGAGTTTAAAGTACAGGGAGGTCAGATTGGTGATCATTCATCGGACATCAGTTATAATGATGTCTGTTAGCAAATTGAGGAAGGGATGAAACAGAGAGTTCGCGAAGCGCTCCGAATAATGAAACCTGGAACTTTTAAAGATATGCTAAAAAATGAAGACGATCTTACTGTGATGGAATTCAAGGGGTTCCTCCAGGTCCACCTACGAGAGAAAAACAGCACAGAGTTGTTCCAAGAGTAAATGTGTACTAGACAGGAGGAGAACGAGACACCATAGCAGTTCCTCTACCGTGTGATTGGTTTGAAAGAACGTGTCCTATTCATGTCCAAGCTGTCAGACGCAGGCATTAAGTACAGTGCAGCTACTGTCCAAGATGTCTTCCTGTATATGGTCTACCAGGGACTAAGACATAAACACAGTGATATACGCCAAGAGCTAAAGCCTCTGTTGACAAATGAAGTTAGTGATGAAATGATACTGTGCCAGGTAATGAGGACCACGAGCGAGGAAAGTGAAAGGCAGAAAAGGATAGGTTCTTCCCGTCGGCAGACAACACCCTGTGCACACAGCGCGCAGCTTGAGCTCAATACAGTCCAAGAAAATAATATGCCGGAGCGCACACATCCAAAACAAAAACAGACCCAATTGAAGAGCTTGCAGCCAAAGTAGAAGAGCTTACAAACATGGTTGCGGCAATGAAGCAACAAAGTTTGCAACAACCATCGGAGCTTGTGGGCCAGTATTCACAAAATACGGTGAGAATCAAGAACGAGAAAAGTTATGGCTGTCCAAAGTGCATCGAACAAAATCGGTCCGATTGTAGCCATTGTTTCTCCTGTGGCGAGGAAGGTCACAGAGCCATGGGCTCCTTAAGGAGACAAAAAGGCCAGGGAAACGTGAGCCGGTCACTGCCAGGGGGAACCCAGTGATCAGTTATGAGTTACAGCCCCGAACTGTGCATTCTGGAGAGGTAACGATCCAAGCCAGTGGTGATGACAGGAAAACTAATGTTCCCTCATCCATTAAGCCAGAAGTGGCTAATACACAGGACAGTTACAAACAATCTGGATCCTCTCAGTTCTCTGCTGAGGTACTTGGTGCCAAACGTGGTGCTGTTGCCAAACAAATAGGGAAAAAGGCCCTAATACAATGTAATTTGAGCGGCTTGGCAGTGACTGCATTGCTTGACTCCGGTGCGCAAATCAATATGATAAGCCGTGCCTGGAAAGATCTAAATCTTGACATTCGACCGATTTCAGAGATCGTTTAGGAAATGAAGGTTGAAGGTGTATGCAGTTAACGGAGAGCTTATTCCATTCGATGGTTGGGTAGCCATCACGGTCAATCTACCCGGAAATGAGGACCCTGGCCTGTCCATAAGTGCTCCATTTTTAATCAGCAGTTTAACTATGGAGAAACCGTTAATTGGTTTTAATGTTTTAGAGCAGCTCATTGAGGGACAGCCAGAACGGCTGGTACCTGCTCTATTTAACTTGCTTTGTTATGCTATCCATGTCCCTAGTGAGAAAGCAGTAACGATTGTAAGCTTTCTTCAGACAGCTGAGCCGAGTATGCTGCATGGACGCTTAAGGACAGGTGTAAAGGACATGGTCATCCCTGCTAGTAAAGTCACCTGGGTCAGGTGCTAGGTTCCCCAACTATGAATCCATCTAACCATCTAGTGTTGTTTGAAGCGGACAAAAGCAGTCAGCTACTGGAACAGCTGGATCTTGGGGCAGGTTTGTTGGAGGAATGGAATCCTGTAAAGGCCTATGTTACAATTGCAATTAGAAATAACTTCAAACATGATGTCACTTTACCCAGAAAGACAGCCTTTGGCACCTTGCAGCATATTGAAAGGATTGTGGATGCCGACCCGCCCAAAGAACCGACTCCTGCTGCAGCAGTCCTTGAGGTCATCTCCCAACCCGCTGAGTCAATGCCACCTCTGTGGCACCCACCTGTGAACCTTGATCACTTGGAGGAGGAACAACAGAAGGTGGTCAAGAGAATGCTGTATGAGGAGTCCAGAGTCTTTGCGAGGGATGGAAGTGACATTGGATGTAACCCAAGCTTGCAAATGGTGATAAATCTGAAAGATGACATACCAGTTCAGGGAACGTACACCTCCCTACCGAAACCACTTTTGAAAGAGGTCAAAGAATTTATTCAGGACCTCCTGATGAAAGGGTGGATAGTCAAATCAATTTGTTCTCACTCTGCCCCTGCTGTGTGTGTGCGGAAGAAAGATGGTACTTTGCGACTTTGCATTGACTATCGCCTTCTGAACCAGAAGACTGTACCGGGCAGACACCCACTGCCTCAAATGTGGGACCTGCTGCACACTTTAGGGGGATACTCTTGGTTCAGCATCCTCGACCAGGGTAAAGTGTACCACCAGGGCTTTGTGGCTGAAGGTTTACGTCATCTTACCGCCTTCATCACGCCCCGGGGCCTTATGAGTGGGTTTGGATCCTATTTGGCCTGTCTAATGCGCCCGCAGCCTTTCAGAGAAGCATGGAGGAGATGTTGAGTTCCCTGAGAGATTAGTGCTGCATACCTAACCTTGAAGACATCCTTTGCTACTCCCGGTCATTCGAAGATCATGTGGAGGTAATCCGGAAAGTGCTTAGAGCTTTACTACAGCATGGGGTGAAGCTTCAACCTGAGAAGTGCGAAATGTTCAAGGGAGAAGTTCGCTATGTACACTACCGCTCAAAAGTTTGGGATCACTTGCAAATTTCTTTGTTTTCTAAAGAAAAGTACATTTTCATGTATTTTATTTATTTATTTATTAAGCTTTGACAGAGGTCAGGAAATGATCGCACAGGTGGCAAGGCACCTACTGTGAGGCAATCATCCCACAACATGTACAGACAATTGAACAATGAGAAGAGAAAAAAAAAGTAATAATAAAATAAGACAGTATACTAGCAAGTGTAAGTAACATCAGAGGGACAGACGGCAAGGTGAACAATGACATTTACCAACCCATGTACAGGAATCATCAGAAGAAAAATAGTTGTTAAACTTTTTCTGTATAAAAAATTAAATAGCTTCGATTTAAAAGCAGCTGTAGTATCAGAAATTTGATAGAGGTGACTGGCGTTCCACAAATAAAATAATCTGTTAAAATAAGAATGGCGAAAAGTTTCAGTCCTAAATTTTGGAATTTCCATGAAAAATGTATCCTCATTTTGAAATGAAACAAAATGGTTGCAGTTGATGTCATATTCCCCCTTCAAGCATTTGCACAACACTACTAACATTTTTTTCCATTTCACAAACATTTTTATCCATTTCACAAACGATTAAAATTAATCAGATGATTTTCAAAGAATGATCTACATTTTTTGCATAGAGGCCTATTATCAGCAACTGTCAGTCCTCTGCATCAATCTCCTGGTATGGCTGCTAATCCAAGTTAAGCATTTTATAAGGCAAATTGATTATTAGAAAACCCTTTTGCAAATGTGTTGCACAGCTGAAAACCGTTGAACTAATAAGGAAGCACGAAAGGAGCATGGCATTCTTGAGGTTGGTTTAGTACCTGAAGCATCAGCAGTTGTTTGTTTGTTTGTTTACAGGCTCAAAATGGCCAGAAAGAAAGAACTTCCTTTAGAGACCCGTCAGTCTATTGTTGTGCTTAGAAAAGTGCTATTCAATGCGAGAAATTGAAAACTTAAAAATCTCTTACCATGCTGTCAACTACTCCTTTCAGAGAGCAGCACAAACTGGCACTAACAAGGACAGAAAAAAAAGGAGTGGGAGGCCCCGATGCACAACTGTGCAAGAAGACAAATATCTGAGAGTGTGTAGTTTAAGACAAAGACGCCTCACTGGTTGTCAACTAGCAGCTGCGCTAAATAGTTCCCATCAAACACCAGTTTCAGTATCAACAGTGAAGGTGGTTTTTTTTGATGAAGGCAAAGTTTGAAGTACATATTCATCATTTTCCATTAAAATCATTATTTCTAACTCAGACAATGTCAGCATGTTCTGTTCATTTGCTATATTTCCTATTCAGACTAATTTCATGTGTGTTTCCATGGAAAACAAGAAAATTTCCAAGTGATCCCAAACTTTTGAGCGGTAGTGGAGGCGCCTTGTCTCCGCTGAAGGTGTTAGAGTTGACCCCAAAGACCTGGATGCTGTACTGGCTTTGAAAACCAAAACACCGCAGACTGTTGGCGACCTAAGGAGGGTCCTTGACTTTCTCACCTACTATCGGTCATATATACAGAGCTTCTCAAAGACTGCTAAGCCACTGTATGAGCTTCTCCAAGTAAAATCACCAACACAATCAGCCCACTCCCATTCAAATAAAACCAAAGGGCCCTAGCTGTCATCTAGGGCACCTATAGAGTGGACTGCAGAGCATCCAAGTGCACTTGAGAGATTAGTTGACATGTTAACGCATCCCCCAGTTCTAGCGTATCCAAACTTTGACTTGCCTTTTGTCTTGCATACTGATGTGTCAGAGCTGGGCCTTGGGGCCGTTCTTTACCAGCAGCAAGGCGAAAAACTGTGAGTCATTGGCTATGGGTCCCGAAGCCTGACATTGGCAGAAAGGAACTATCATTTGCATAGCAGTAAGTTAGAGTTCCTTGCTTTAAAGTGGGCAGTGTGTGAGAAGTTTAGGGACTATCTCTTTTGGGTTCCACACTTCACCGTCTACACTGACAACAATCCACTTACGTATGTTATGAGCACAACTAAACTCAATGCAGTTGGTCACCGGTGGGTGGGTGAATTGTCAGATTTCCGCTTTGACATTAAATATAGGCCTGGGAGAGTTAACACTGATGCGGATACCCTGTCACGTGTCCTTTGTGATATTGATAGCTATATGTCAACAAGCACGGCAGAGTTGTATGCAGGATGTGGTGAATGCAGCCTGGGAGAGAAGTCAAGCAGCCCAGAGAAAAGATGTGGCCTGGGTGGCTGCTCTCTTTGCCTCCTTCCTTGATGTCATCCCACAGCCTAGCACACCCCTACATAAACTAAGTCCGAACGACTTTGCTCAGGCCCAAAGGGAAGACCCAGCAATTGAGATCGTACAGCTCAAGGAGGTGAGTGACAAACTTACAGATGAGGCTCAGAGATCCGTGAAGGGGGGCGTTTCTCCCAAACTCCTCCATGAGTGGACTCGGCTTCAGTTTGAGGATGGGATTTTGTACCAGAGGACACCAGAGAGAAAACAACTGGTCCTACCTCTAAAGTACCAGTCCATTGTGTTGAAGCACCTTCACGATAACATGGGACATGTGGGTACGGAGAGAGTGCTCCACCTTGCTAGGGACAGATTTTATTGGCCTCATATGAAAGGGTTTATAGAGGACTATGTGACCAAGAGATGCTGGTGTATACAACAAAAGAAGCCTACAGTCCATGTCTGTGCACCAATGAGCAGCTTGAAATCCAACTCACCCCTGGAACTAGCCTGTATAGATTACTTGCACCTTGAGAGGAGCAAGGGAGGCTTTTGAGTACATCCTGGTCGTCATTGACCTTTTTTTTTTTTTTTTTAAAAATTTGGCATCTCCAATCCCACTCGAATCTGGAATGTCCAGTTGAGGAACTATGCCCTAAAGAAAAGTACATTTTCATGTATTTTATTTATTTATTTATTAAGCTTTGACAGAGGTCAGGAAATGATCGCACAGGTGGCAAGGCACCTACTGTGAGGCAATCATCCCACAACATGTACAGACAATTGAACAATGAGAAGAGAAAAAAAAAGTAATAATAAAATAAGACAGTATACTAGCAAGTGTAAGTAACATCAGAGGGACAGACGGCAAGGTGAACAATGACATTTACCAACCCATGTACAGGAATCATCAGAAGAAAAATAGTTGTTAAACTTTTCTGTATAAAAATTAAATAGCTTCGATTTAAAAGCAGCTGTAGTATCAGAAATTTGATAGAGGTGACTGGCGTTCCACAAATAAAATAATCTGTTAAAATAAGAATGGCGAAAAGTTTCAGTCCTAAATTTTGGAATTTCCATTAAAAATGTATCCTCATTTTGAAATGAAACAAAATGGTTGTAGTTGATGTCATATTCCCCCTTCAAGCATTTGCACAACACTACTAACATTTTTTTCCATTTCACAAACATTTTTATCCATTTCACAAACGATTAAAATTAATCAGATGATTTTCAAAGAATGATCTACATTTTTGCATAGAGGCCTATTATCAGCAACTGTCAGTCCTCTGCATCAATCTCCTGGTATGGCTGCTAATCCAAGTTAAGCATTTTATAAGGCAAATTGATTATTAGAAAACCCTTTTGCAAATGTGTTGCACAGCTGAAAACCGTTGAACTAATAAGGAAGCACGAAAGGGAGCATGGCATTCTTGAGGTTGGTTTAGTACCTGAAGCATCAGCAGTTGTTTGTTTGTTTGTTTACAGGCTCAAAATGGCCAGAAAGAAAGAACTTCCTTTAGAGACCCGTCAGTCTATTGTTGTGCTTAGAAAAGTGCTATTCAATGCGAGAAATTGAAAACTTAAAATCTCTTACCATGCTGTCAACTACTCCTTTCAGAGAGCAGCACAAACTGGCACTAACAAGGACAGAAAAAAGGAGTGGGAGGCCCCGATGCACAACTGTGCAAGAAGACAAATATCTGAGAGTGTGTAGTTTAAGACAAAGACGCCTCACTGGTTGTCAACTAGCAGCTGCGCTAAATAGTTCCCATCAAACACCAGTTTCAGTATCAACAGTGAAGGTGGTTTTTTTTGATGAAGGCAAAGTTTGAAGTACATATTCATCATTTTCCATTAAAATCATTATTTCTAACTCAGACAATGTCAGCATGTTCTGTTCATTTGCTATATTTCCTATTCAGACTAATTTCATGTGTGTTTCCATGGAAAACAAGAAAATTTCCAAGTGATCCCAAAACTTTTGAGCGGTAGTGGAGGCGCCTTGTCTCCGCTGAAGGTGTTAGAGTTGACCCCAAAGACCTGGATGCTGTACTGGCTTTGAAAACCAAAACACCGCAGACTGTTGGCGACCTAAGGAGGGTCCTTGACTTTCTCACCTACTATCGGTCATATATACAGAGCTTCTCAAAGACTGCTAAGCCACTGTATGAGCTTCTCCAAGTAAAATCACCAACACAATCAGCCCACTCCCATTCAAATAAAACCAAAGGGCCCTAGCTGTCATCTAGGGCACCTATAGAGTGGACTGCAGAGCATCCAAGTGCACTTGAGAGATTAGTTGACATGTTAACGCATCCCCCAGTTCTAGCGTATCCAAACTTTGACTTGCCTTTTGTCTTGCATACTGATGTGTCAGAGCTGGGCCTTGGGGCCGTTCTTTACCAGCAGCAAGGCGAAAAACTGTGAGTCATTGGCTATGGGTCCCGAAGCCTGACATTGGCAGAAAGGAACTATCATTTGCATAGCAGTAAGTTAGAGTTCCTTGCTTTAAAGTGGGCAGTGTGTGAGAAGTTTAGGGACTATCTCTTTTGGGTTCCACACTTCACCGTCTACACTGACAACAATCCACTTACGTATGTTATGAGCACAACTAAACTCAATGCAGTTGGTCACCGGTGGGTGGGTGAATTGTCAGATTTCCGCTTTGACATTAAATATAGGCCTGGGAGAGTTAACACTGATGCGGATACCCTGTCACGTGTCCTTCGTGATATTGATAGCTATATGTCAACAAGCACGGCAGAGTTGTCGCAGGATGTGGTGAATGCAGCCTGGGAGAGAAGTCAAGCAGCCCAGAGAAAAGATGTGGCCTGGGTGGCTGCTCTCTTTGCCTCCTTCCTTGATGTCATCCCACAGCCTAGCACACCCCTACATAAACTAAGTCCGAACGACTTTGCTCAGGCCCAAAGGGAAGACCCAGCAATTGAGATCGTACAGCTCAAGGAGGTGAGTGACAAACTTACAGATGAGGCTCAGAGATCCGTGAAGGGGGGCGTTTCTCCCAAACTCCTCCATGAGTGGACTCGGCTTCAGTTTGAGGATGGGATTTTGTACCAGAGGACACCAGAGAGAAAACAACTGGTCCTACCTCTAAAGTACCAGTCCATTGTGTTGAAGCACCTTCACGATAACATGGGACATGTGGGTACGGAGAGAGTGCTCCACCTTGCTAGGGACAGATTTTATTGGCCTCATATGAAAGGGTTTATAGAGGACTATGTGACCAAGAGATGCTGGTGTATACAACAAAAGAAGCCTACAGTCCATGTCTGTGCACCAATGAGCAGCTTGAAATCCAACTCACCCCTGGAACTAGCCTGTATAGATTACTTGCACCTTGAGAGGAGCAAGGGAGGCTTTGAGTACATCCTGGTCGTCATTGACCTTTTTTTTTTTTTAAAAAATTTGGCATCTCCAATCCCACTCGAATCTGGAATGTCCAGTTGAGGAACTATGCCCTGTTGTCAACTCAGGAGAGTGAAGACAGCTCGCGGCTCTCCTCCAAAGCATGCGCCTGTCAGCCACCACTTCTTATACACTCATTGATTGAATGGTCACAAGTTCAGAACGAGGGCGGTTGATGCCTGAACATGAACAAGCTTAGAATCTTCTTACGAGCGCCCGTCTGGCCAACAGGAGGCACCCAAGGAACAAACAAAGCAACTTATATTACCCTTCCCGGCAGACTCTTCCAAATTTGCATCCCTGTAGTGCATTAGCTAATTGCGCGCTACTTCTGAAAAAGCTGCCGACCACTGCCAGATGGTATGACCGGGGCTCAAACCTGCACCGTGATAGTCACTTCTGCTTCGCAATGCGATGCTTTTAACCATGTGAGCTATCCGGCAGCTCTACGTCATTGACCATTTTACAAGGTTCGCGCTGGCCGACCCAACCAAACATAAATCTATTAAATAATTAAAAATAATTTTTAATTACTTTATTCCTCGTTTCGGATTCCCCAACAAACTTCACCGTGACCAAGGACGCGAGTTCGAAAATGATCTCTTTCGTATACTTGGACGGCTCTCTGGGGTTGGTCACTCCCACACATCTCCTTACCACCCCCAATGTAATCCCGCTGAGTGATTCAACCATACACTGTTGCAGATGTTATGGACATTAACTGACAAGGAAAAGAAGGAATGGAAGGAACATCTCCCACAGGTTATACATTCATATGACTGCACTCGGCACGAATCTACTGGTTATTCGCCTCACTTTCTGCTCTATGGTCGACACGCCCGCCTCCCGGTGGACCTTCTGTTTGGCTTGTCAGAGGAGACCAATCCAGTGATGCACAGGGGGTATGCTGAGAAATGGCGCAAAAGGATGATGGAAGCGTACCGTATTGCCAATAACAACAGCCTGTCATCTAGTACAAAGGGCAAGTCCTATTATGACTGAGGGTGAGGGGAGTGGTACTAAAGCCAGGGGATAGGTTGTTGGTTCGAAATCTAGGTGAGCAGAGTGGGCCGAGTAAACTGCGTTCATACTGGGAGAAGAGGATATATGTGGTTAAGGAACAGGTCTCTGATAATCCAGTATATGTCATCCATCCAGAGAGCGATGATAAAGAATGAAATAGAACTCTACATAGAAACCTGCTCTTTCTGGTCAATTATTTACTAGGGGAACTCCCACCACAGCCAGCTGAACCAACCACAAAGCCATCACGGAAGCAAGGACACCCTCAGGAGAGAGTGAAGGATATTAAGGGTCAGACCACAGGCTCTGAGGCATCCGACTCAGAGGATGAGTCAACAGGAGGTTACTGGTTGAGGATTCCACCCAACTGGGCTGGGCCAAGAGCAACAGCTGTACGTGAGAGACCAACTATGCCCCTTGCGCAGCAAATGCCAATGCTGGAAACAAAGGGCCTATCTGAGAGGATGACTGCTCAGATGCCACTGAAACCTGTCAGAATACAGGAGGAACTAAGACACACTGAGGTCCAAACCTTACCTGGAATGGACACTAAGCCACCAGAAACTGAAACACAGACGAGGAGTCTGTGCGTAGGAGAATGCCCACCAGGAGGACCACATAAGAATGATCAGCACATGACTCATCAAACTGAAACACAGTTGACCAATGGGCTGACAGCCCCTCATGTACCTCATCCTGAGGAAGAGAGAGAGTTGCCTGAACATGCCAGCCTTGAGGAGCAGATGCAGGACTCTCAACCTTGTCCCCCTGCCCCACTGAGACGGTCCACTAGAGAGAGACGACCGGGCCAAATGCTCACTTACTCATCTCTAGGCAACCCAACATATCAGTCACGCCCCACTGCAAAGGTTATTGATGCTTACCTCATACCCTATACTCACCTGTATTACCCTCCGCCATACTCACCATCACTCCAATGTGAACCCCTAATCCAATACCCCTGTCTACCAGTTACCCTCCCCATATAGGGTGTAGGAGCAAACACAGCACATGCCTAGTCAGTGGTCAGATTCTTACATTGTTTGGGTTTGAAGATTTTGTTCATTGTATTTTGAATTTTTCTGGGAGAGAATTGTAATTATTTTGTTTGAAAGCTGCTGATTTAATGTTGGTTTAAGTGTCGGTAGCCACTTTTGTTGTTGGGGAGCCTGTGGCACCCCTAAAATGGTGTGACCACATTTATGTGAAACAAGTGCAGAGGGGGCAAAAACTAACCCTAAGCGCTTCTTTCAGTACTGTAGCAGAAAAAGGAAAGTCAAAGAGCAGGTTAAGTGCATAAAGAGTAAAAATGGATCGCTGCTATATGATAATAAGGATATTGCGGACACCTTAAACGGTTACTTTGTTGAGAATTTTACCTTGGAGCGGGTCTTTATTCGGCCAGAGGGCTTGTCCAATGCTCAAGATTATTTAGCGGAAATTGAGGTTAGGGATAACGTCGTATTAGACAAGTTGCATCAACTAAAGGCAGATAAGGCGGCGGGACCTGATGGCTTATATCCTAGAGTGCTCAGGGAAGTTAGTGAGATCATCTTTAAGCCGCTATCTGCCATCTTTAGACGGTCTTTAGAAACTGGAGAAATACCAAATGATTGGAAACAGGGCAATATAATACCAATATATAAAAAGGGGACCGTACTGAGCCAGGTAATTACAGGCCAGTCAGTTTAACTTGCATTGCGTGCAAAATATTGGAATCTATCATAAAAGATGAGCTGGACTTATTTCTTGAGCGTAACAATATCTTGAGGATAGCCAACATGGTTTTCGTAAAAAGGAAGGTCATGCCTGACAAACCTTCTGGAATTTTTGAAGAGGCCACCAAGACTTATGACCAGAGCAGGGCTTATGACATCATATATTTGGATTTTCAGAAAGCATTTGACACAGTACCGCATAAGAGACTAATTTTTAAAATGAGCTCCATTGGAGTTACAGGTGGTATTCTGAAGTGGATTCATAACTGGTTGCAGGACAGAACACAAAAGAGTGGTGGTCAGTGGTACATCATCTGAGCTAGGTAGGGTGGGGAGTGGCGTCCCCAGGGATGGGTGTTGGGACCCCTGCTGTTCCTCATCTACATTAATGACCTTGATAGGAATATTGAGAGCAGATTAGTGAAATTTGCAGATGATACTAAATTGGGGGCTTGGCAAATAGTTTAGAGTCCACTAAAGTGATTCAGGATGATTTGGATAGAATTCAGAATTGGGCAGAAATGTGGCAAATGAAATTTAATGTAGCGAAATGTAAAGTAGTACATGTAGGTAATAAAAACATTAGGACGGGATTACTTCATGGGAGGTTTTAAACTGGAATGTGCTCCACAAGAGAAAGATCTGGGAGTGATTGTTGACCAAACCCTCACAGGCTCTCGCCATTGTGCCGTAGCTGTTAAAAAAGCCAATCGGATGCTGGGATACATTGCCAAAAGTATTGAGTTCAAATCCAAGGAGATGATGCTTCTTTTTGTACAACACATTCGTCAGACCACATCTAGAGTATTGTGTACAGTTCTGGGGACCATACTTTAAAAAAAAGACATAGAGGCTTTAGAGAAAGTTCAGAGAAGAGCCAAAAGCTAATTCGGGTATTAAAGATGAAAGCTATGAGAAAAGGCTGAAGATCCTTAATCTCTTTAGTCTTAGGAAAAGGAGACTAAAGGGTGATTTGATTGAGGTCTTTAAATATGTTAAAGGGATTAACAAAGTGAATTATGTAGGATTCCTTCAACCAAGTGTTGTTAGCAGAACTTCGGGGTCACAAATGGAAGCTGACTAAAAGGTAAATTTAGCACTGATATTCGGAAATATTTCTTCACCCAAAGAGTAATTTCAGTGTGGAACAGCTTGCCTGACCATATTGTTGAGGCAGAGACCTTGGGAGTTTTCAAGAGCAGACTTGACTTAAAGCTAGATACCATTGAGTCATTGAGTATCTGAAGTGATATATTCACGATGGTACAAAGAAACTGGCGAGCCTAGTTGGGCTGAACGGCCTGTTCTCGCCATTCATGTTATGTTATGTTAATAATTAACTTAAATTTCTTTGTGGAATTATATACATTCATGTTGATAATTCTGATGGTCCAAGTTGATTTTAATTGCAGTGCGTTGTTGCGGGAAAAAAGAGATTTGTTGGGAAGCAGTGAGGCGGAACCTTTGTATTTGCTTGTGGAACGTCCTTGTTCGCTCTGGTTGCTCCACAGATGGGTGAGAGAGAGCGCATCTAGCCATCTCCTCAGACTCGATCTGGACGAAGCAGAGATGCACTGTGTTCTCATTGCTCCTGCTATAGCTACCTCATGCAGGTTAGTAAACTGTGAATATATCAAAACTTTCTGCCTCATTCGGTCAGGCTTTACTTATGTGACTGTCCGTTAAGAGTTTACGATGTTCGGTTGTAATTTAAAACAGACTGAAAGAAAGTTAGTCTGTCTCAATGGAATTTTCTCTTGGTGACGTCAACCGCAAGTGGCGCGAACTTGTACTGAATAGTCAATTGAGTGGTATAACATACTGAAGGCTCCCACACAATGTGTCAAGAAGTGGTCGGGGGGGACACCAGATGCGGGTACAAAGAGTTTATTGCATACACCAAACACTAAAGGAGAAAAGCAGGCAATCAGGCCAGAAACAAAACACTGTGCAAATGCACTAAACGAATGGGAAAAACTAAGGTACACTGCCCAAGGCAGGGGGAAACAAAAGTACACACTCAAAGAGTGGTTAAACTAGAAAACAAAAACTTCACCTAACTAGACTGACGGAAACACTGGGAGACTTTGACAAAGGGGAGACAAGACGTGGACGCAGCAAAAACACAAGGCACGGAAATGGCACTAAGGAGATACTCGGGAAGGGACAGAAGCTGAAATTTCACAATGTAGCGCAAGCCGACAGAGTTCCGTCTGAAGATCACCACTCCTGCCCACAGATAGACACACGGAAGGAGGCGGGGACTCGGAAGGCAATCTCAGAAGGAAACAGAAACACATGGGATAAATAAAAAAATTCACGAGAACCAGGTTAACAATAATGACTCGAGACAAGACGCTGAGACAATCAATCAAACTAGACGGTTTAGATCAAGGTAATCTAAACATGACAAGTATAAAAACACCACGAGAGAAGCGAAGGAAAGCATATCTTAAATGTAGTTAAACAGGGAAAGCTTAGGAAGAAATTACAAAAGCTAAAAACGCTCGCACACGCTAATGAGTCAATTAAGGTTAATACTACGTGATGAATATATACAATCACCCTAAAATGCACGTGCATGACTGTTGACATGCCACACCCCCGCCAGCTCCACTGACCCTTCTCACTCTGCATTTATGGTGCGTCACTTCAGTACTGCCTTACGTGAGGTTGCCCCCTTCAGGCCTTACCTGTCATTAATAGCACCTCATAACACAGTTTATGAGCATTCAGTCTCCACCAGAATTACTGGTAGACACTTACCTCCTTACTCATCCCGCTCGGTCACAACTTCAAATTTGATTACTGTTCCTCTCCAATCCCCTATCCCGGTTATTATAAATTATCATCACTTCCATAATCACATATCTGTCCATACTACCACTGTCAGGTCACAATATTTTCTTCCCATACCTCAGGCCCCTATCTCCATGAGACAGACTCCTATCATGGAACCTGTGCTCTGTGTGGATAACCCTCATTCATTTAAGAACAGGAAAGGTTTGGGGCTGATTCACCTGAATATCAGGAGTCTCTCTCAGCATTTGAGCTTGATCATCTAAAAATATTAGTATCCCAAGCTAGTCCTTATGTCCTTATTTTATCGGAATCCTGGTTAAAAAAATTAATCTGTGATTCCTCTGTTTCCCTGCAGCATTATAATATTTTTAGGTGTGATAGAGATGGTAGAGGTGGTGGAGTGGCTATCTATATAAAATCATGTTTGTCTGTGTCTACTGCGACTTCTGTCTCGGCCCCAAAGTGCTTCGAGCTACTTGTTTTAAAAATTGTTCTGTCATCCAACAACTTTTTATTTGTAGCTGGTGTTTACAGACCACCTTCAGTGGATAGTAGCTCTATTGACAGAATAGCTAGTCTACTATCGCCTTATTTGGAGTCTGAATTGGTTGTAATGGGTGATTTTAACCTAGACTGGTTGAGCTCTGCTTCCGACTTCTTGAAGGAAGTAAGTGGAAACTTAGGTTTCTCGCAGCTGATCACTGAACCAACTATACCCAATTCCTCAAATCACTCCAAATCCACTCTTTTAGATTTAATTTTTAGCAACAAGCCAGACAGGATATCCACCTGTGGTGTTTTTGACCAAGGGATCAGCGATCACTGCCCGATAGCCTGTATCAGACATTCGGGTAAGGCTAAGACAAAATCTCACACTGTTCTGAGGCGAAATTTTAATCTCTTTAATGCTGATAATTTTTTAAGTGACCTTAGCCAACCACCCATCTTGTGTCCAGCTGAGATCAACGATCCAGAGTTAGCCCTGGACGCCTTCATTAAAAATTTTTTTTTTTTTTTAGTCAATAAGCATGCTCCTTTTAAAATTTTAAGAGTCAAAGATAGAGTGACACCTTGGTTCTCTCAGGAATTGTCACTTTTGTTTAAAAACAGGAACTCTGCCTGGAGGAAGGCAAGAAAGTCAGGTGACCATCACCATTGGCTTACTTTTAGGCAGCTCAGAAACCAGTGCACATCGGCTGTCAGGAAAGCAAAATCTGACCACTACATAGACCTTATTACCAACTCATACTCAAACCCAGCCAAGTTCTGGAGTATAGTTAACGCTGATAAAACAAAATCATCAAATGTTCTGCCATCATGTCTAATTGTAGCAGACCGTGTGATCACCGATCCAAGAGAAATCTGCCTTGCCTTTAACAAGCATTTTGCTGAAGCAGGTTTTCTCTTTGATAAGAACAGCCACGTGCCCTCATTCCCAGCTGACGTAGCTGTTAATATCCCTGCTGTTGATATACATGTTACTCCCTCAACTCATTTCTCCTTTCGCCCTTTCACTCTCAGTGAAGTACTTGAGGTCTTGAGTGCCATCGACCCCAAGTACTCGACTGGCGAGGATAATATTGACTCTTTTTTTGTTAAATTAGCTGCTCCTTTTATTACCAATGACCTCACATCCATTTTCAACCTATTCATCACCTCTGGTCGCTTCCCTTTGATTTGGAAATCAGCTAGGGTAATCCCGCTTCATAAGGGTGGTGATAGGGATTCCCTAGACAATTATCGACCTATGTCCAAGCTACCCTGTCTAGCTAAAGCCTTTGAGTCACTTATTAATTCTCAAGTGAAATTTTTCCTGAACACCAACTCGGTCCTTAGCCCACACCAATCTGGATTTAGAGCCAATCATAGTACAACCTCTGCCATCACCTTAGTCACAAATGATATCGCTACTGCTCTTGACAATAAGAAACACTGCGCTGCTCTCTTTGTCGATTTATCTAAAGCATTTGACACTGTTGATCATCACCTGCTACTTGAGAAACTAGAGAACATTGGCTTTGATAAAAATGCCTGCAAATTTTTCAAAGATTATTTGTCTGCTCGATGCCAATGTGTAACCGCAGGTGCTGTAAAATCTGATTTTTTTGCCTGTAAGCAAAGGTGTGCCACAAGGTTCAATTTTGGGGCCTGTCCTCTTTACAATTTTTATAAACGACATTGTCACCTCTCTGCCTGATTGTCAAACCCACCTATATGCTGATGACACAGTCTTGTATTGCGTTGCTGATTCCACACAACTGGCCGTTGAGAATCTTCAGCATTCTTTTAATGTTTTACAGAAGGCTCTGATTAAATCAAAACTGGTTCTCAATGTTAATAAAACTAAATTTATGCTGTTCACTAGAGCTCGTGGTATCGTTACTGATGGCCTTCGTCTGTCCACCTTGAATGGCTCTTGTATTGATAGGGTCACAGAATACAAATATCTAGGTCTATGGCTCGATGAAAAACTCAATTTTAAATTCCACATTGACAACCTTGCTTCCAAGTTGCGCCAGAAAATTGGCTTTTTCTTTAGAAATAGGTCCAGTTTTCCTTTGGGTTGTAGGAAAAGGGTTATTGAGGCAGTATTCCTATCTGTGTTGGATTATGGTGATGTTGTTTATCGAAATGCTGCAGCCTCAACCCTGAAACCCCTGGATACTGTCTATCATTCTGCACTAAGATTCGTTACCGGTTCCAATTACAACACTCATCATTGTGCACTATATGATATGGTGGGTTGGCCTTCTCTCACTAAGAGGAGGGATATCCACTGGTATTTATTTATTTTTAAAACCCTCACCGGAAAACTCCCCTTTTATCTCTCGCAGTTGCTATCCTGGAACAATGTAAACTACTCTACACGCTCTAGTAAATTGCTTTTATTGAATGCCCCTTGGATTCACTCTAACATTGGCAAATTTTCTTTCTCTTTTAATGCCCCACACTCCTGGAATTCTCTTCAGGACTCACTTAAACTAGTTTCATTGCCAACTTTCTCAGAATTCAAATCTATGATTATGCACCATTGTACATCTGTTTGCAACTGTTTTTGTTAATCTATTAGCCCAGTTCTTATCTTCTATGCTCTGTCAATTTTTGTCTGTTGATTGTTTGTTTCTTTTTATTTTTTACTGTATTTCTGCTTGCCTGTAAACTCGTCATTACTGCAAATGAGGGAAACCTCAGTTTTCAAACGAGTCGAAATAAAGGTTATGATGATGATGATGATGATGAAAACAAGTGCTGGTTAGTACGGGTTGGTAACGAACCTATCAGAGAACACATTCACTCAGAGTTTAGCGAGACCCAGAATTAAGCACAGGTGGAAGTAATGAATGAAATACCACAAGCCGATTCCAAATGCGGAAACGCGATTGGACAACGAGATGTAGGCATGCTCAAGGCTGTCAAACGACATCACAGGAGTTTGGGCAAGAGTGAATCAATCCTCAGACGGCAGAAAGAAAGCTGAAAAATAAACCAAGAGAGTGAGGCACGGGAGAAAAGGCACAAGCACAAAAATAAAAGTAATAAGCACAATGACAAAACAGCACACATGAGGCAGAACCATAACACAATGTGAATGCTTTAAATATCGTGTTCCCGAATGTTAAAGTGATTTATGTGCATTTTGTCCAAGTTAACGATGGTAAGTGGTGAATTTAAAATTGTTCACATCCAATATTGGTTTTATTAATGATTCTACAGTCTGTTTCCTGTTAAAATAGATGGTTTAACATGAAACATTCAGTGAACATATTCCAGTGGCCTGTAATTACTGCAGGAGTTTTGTACCAAGTTTCGCACATTTAAAGGGACAGTGCGTAATGCTCTTGAATGATGTTTAAATTGAATGCCCGTGTTAAGACCAGTTGTGTACTGCGGGAAAATTTACTTTAATTACTAACAGTGTTCAGTGGACGTAAAAGTCAATGGAAATGTGTTTATCACAGGGTTAATAACAGACTAGAGTGAAAGTGTGTTTATTGAAGTTGTGGAAGTGTGGAATTCAGTGATGAACTCTAGTGAATTAAAACAAGAAACTGAATGAAATGTAATAAGCTGGAATGTATGAAACTGAAATGGGTTTATGTGTTGTGTTAATGGGCTTTAAGATATATGAATAAACATCAGATGTAATCTGGACGAAACGGAGATGCACTGTGTTCTCATTGCTCCTGCTATATCTACCTCACACAGATTGCGCGTATTTGTTATCGCGGCACTCAGCCCTGAAGCCCGAAACATATTGTAAAAGTTAGAAAACAAAACTAGTCACTTACATTTTAAAGAACAACACAATTTATGACAATCAATGAATCAGTGAATACCAGTAGTTATAATTGGTCATTATTTAGCGGCAACTAAACAACTATTACTAGTTATTTTTTAGCTACGACCTTTGCCCTAACTTGGTGAAAATTTTAAGGTATTTCACAAACTTTTGTCCAGTCAACATCGTACTTTGTAAAAATGAATGCATTTTATGAGAGTCCACTCAAAGGAACGCAAGAGGCTACGTGTTGGACGGACGGATCTGCATACTATATCCCCCGCTCCGCGCTTTCCAGTGGCGGGGGACGGTAAAAAGTTTATCAAAGTCACATAACCTACATGTCTAAGTCACCCCACCTATGAATGTTTTCCCAAATACTGAGACTGTGTTAGATCTATGGGTATTACAACTCCAAGTCAAATTGAATCATGTGAAAGACAAGCGCTGACCACAAAGCATATAGTCCTTATCATAGATCAGGGGGGTCAAACTGGTCCGTAAAAGGGTCGAAGGTCTGCAGGTTTCAATCCAACCAAGCAAAAGCACACCTGATACAACTAATTTTATCAACTGATCTCAGCCTGTTCAGTTGATTAGTTATATCAGGCGTGCTTCCACTGGGTTGGGATGAAAACCTGCAGCCCCTCGGCCTTTTTACGGACTAGTTTGACGCCCCTGGCATAGGTAGTGGATATCCCTGTGGGGACTGAAAGCATAGGTGAGAGTAAAGGTTTGTGATCCCAAAATTAACAGTGTAAAATTACTTATCCTATCCCTGCCAATATGAAAACTGGCTGGCCTTGCTGTACACATCGGCGACTGCGACTGCACACAAGATAGCCTAACATGTTGCCTGTAATGAACAACCAGTGTGATCTGTCCAGGAATAGCCACTTCCTGTTTCCTGTATTGCCTGGCTAGGATAGCTATATAAAATAGCCCAGGCAGTTGTGGGTCAAATTGTTGTTTTCAAATTGCAGTTATGCATTCTACACTTCATGGAGAGGTGCAGTGTCAAGTTTCATTGCCAGCAGTCATACCAGCAGCCATACCACTATTTGATCTGCTCCAGCCGTGTGGCTGAAGCTAAGCAGGTGTGGGCTTGGTTAGTACTTGGATGGGAGACCACCTGGGAAAACCAAGTTGCTACTAGAAGACGTGTTGGTGGGCCAGTAGGTTGCGATCTTCCCTCTGGTGGAATAATCTCCAATGCCCCAGTGCAGTGATGGGGACACTGTGCTGAAAGAGACGCTATCTCTCAGATGAGATGTTAAACTGAGATCCTGACTCACTGTGGTCATTAAAGATCCTATGATGCTTATCAACAAGTGTAGGGGGCTCCCCAGTGTCATGGCTAAATTCCCAACCTGGCTCTTTCGACCTGCCACCTAATCATCCCCTGATCTAATTGGCTGTGCAGTTCGTCATCTCCCTCTCCCCCTCAACCTCAATCTTCAATCTCAACGGGACCTCCCTGGTTAAATAAAGGTTAAAATAATACATTTTTAAAAA
The DNA here is from genome assembly GCA_029692085.1 of Gymnothorax javanicus. Classification (NCBI taxonomy): domain Eukaryota; kingdom Metazoa; phylum Chordata; class Actinopteri; order Anguilliformes; family Muraenidae; genus Gymnothorax; species Gymnothorax javanicus. The sequence continues at coordinate 92,380,625 of CM056198.1, forward strand.
ATGAAAATGTGATGATTTTTCCATAAATTACTCTTGCTTTCCTTATTTTGAACTGAGAAAACTTACCACTCCAAATGTTCAGTCTTTCATTCTATACTTCATGCTGAGGTGCAGTGCGAATTTATATGAAAATATGCCATAATCTCTTCAGTGCACAAGGGTCAGGGGTATTAGTAAGCTGTGCTTACTTTTTAAAAAAGGTTAATCAACCTTTCTTACCTCTGTATGGTCTACTAAAAATCCTCTATGCAGTACAGCATTCTTTTGCGTCCACAGTTATTCTTACAGCTAATGGCTGACTAGTGCGTGTTGCTCTGAGGTCATGAGTACAATTGCACCAATCATAGCCTTTGTGTAAAATAAATATCTGAATGAAAAGTTAATTGCAGTGTAATTTATTGTGACTACACTACCTTTATTTTACTGCATTCACTGAACAACAGCCACAAATGATCACTGTATTTTTCTTTCAAAAAAAAACAAAAAACAAAAACTGAGTATCTACACTCCATTCAGAGAATCTCCTGCCCCCATGTCACATTTTAAAAAAAGTTCAGATGTGTCACATGTGTGGCCCCATATAGCTCTGGTGGCAGCCAAAGACCAAAAAGAATGAGCAAGCGCGAAGTGCTCTAGAAACCTAAGTATCAACGTAGCTAGTATTTCAATTTTGATTTACCGATCAGTGAGTATTTCTCTCTCTCTAAATGTCATTATGTGCAACAACGTATTTTCTTCACTAAGTTTAACTTACTAAAGACTTTCAAAAAGTGGTGGGGACGGATTGAGTGGCTCGACAAAAATCTGAAATGGGATACCCATATTACCAATTTATGTACATAAAAAGATCTCTGGCTGAATTGCTGTTCTCAGCAGGTTGCGACCTTTTATCTCTTGAGCTAAATTATTGTATAACGGCATGGTTTTACCACTTATTAATTACTGTGATATTGTTTGGTGTAATATCTTAGTAAAGCAGTTAACACAAATCCAGATGCTACAAAATAGAGCGGCTAGTGATATTAAAATGTAAAGTATGGGGAAGACCGATAGCGGATATACTTTGCGAACTATCATGGATGAATGTCAAGCAACGGTTTACAATGGACAAGTGTGCATTGGTTTGTAAAGTTTTATAATGTCATGAGCCTGTATACTTACACAATTATTTTAATGATGTCTCTGATATGCACACCATAAAAACAGGACCAGCTGCAACTAATAAATTGTATAATAAGAGAACAATGAGATCTACAGGCCAACGAACTTCTAAATACCGAGGTGCTCAGTTATGGAACTCCTCACCTGATTACATCTGGCAAAATTCATCGCTAAATGTTTTTAAGCAGCGGATTGCAGAATATGTTTAAGAATAATTGAAATAGTTTTAGTCCTTATATCATTTCGGTTTTTTATTTTGTATACTGTATGTCTATGTGACTACTATATTTAAGCTATCTCTCCATACAGTTTAAATGTTTGTTTAATGTGTGTGAATGTGATGTATGAACCAGGCCCCACTGGAAAGCAGCTTACTAAGATAAGTTTGGCTACCCTGTATAAATATGTTGTCGAAATAAATAAAAATAAATAAATGAGTTTCGGCAAAAAGTGGTGGGAACATGTCCCCAGCATCCCCAGTGTAACTGACACCTAGGTTGACAGGTGCCTTATTTGCCAAAATGTACCTGTAACCACACAGGCAGACCACATAAATATTCTGGACAAGAACTTTCATTGTCAGTGTGAACCCCAATGGCTTTCCTAGGAGAAGAGATGTGCACATAAAGCTGGCATTCTTTGTCAGACGCTTGGAACAGTATCTGTTTTGATGTGGTTTCACCAGGAGGTTTGAGATTAGTTTATTGCCCCAGGATTCCAGGAAATATTTTGCTTCAACTTCCTTTGGTCAGCAGGACAAAGTTTTGTATGCGTATCGGTGTGTGTGTGTGGGGGGGGGAGCAATCCATGAAAGAGTTCCCTGTGCCCTCTTGTGTTTCTTCTCCACCCAAAGAAGTTAAGCTACAGTGTCTCATCTCCTGTTGTTTAACTTTCAGCTCCAAGAAAGGGTCCTCTGTCACTTCTTTGTGGCTCAAGCATATTACGCATTGAAATTTTGATCACTGCTGCAAGATTGTATCAGACTTCTTGACTTTGATGGGCTGGGATTAGTGCATGTTTTGTGTGTGACCAGTGACAAGACATTTGGACATTTTTGTGAGCATGATTGAGCAACAAATTGAAGCCATGTTTTACCATGAAAACAATAATGGAGTGCTTGTGTGTACTAATCATTATCACTTGTTTGGGTTTAAGGCCCTGTCCTGCAATAATTCAGCTATTAATATGGCAGTCTGTGAAGCTTCGATCAACCTCCTTGGCGTCCATCACCACTTTTCCAAAGAAGACTTATCATTGAATTCTGCAGGCTTTATCAGTCAATGGATAAACTGAATTTTTAGATGTCGAAGGTGTTGATCAGGGGTCTTCCATCATACCCAGAGAAGGTTGTTTTACGGGTGGCGACACACCTGATTTTCCTACTAAACAGTTTGAGTCTTTGGTAAGAACCATAATTAGCAGTTGGATCAGTTGTATTTGAGCTTGGTTTGAAAAAAAAAGCATGCATATTTCAATAAGATTGAGGACTACTGGCGTCACACACCCACACAATCACTGAAAAAGCACTACCTTTTCTTCCAGCTTTTGTAACATTGTGCAGTGCCTATTTTCTCTCAATTTTGCAGTCTTTGCTTGAGTTAATCCATCATTAGTAGTGTTCATGTCCTGTTTATCCACACTGCCATTTCTTTGATACTTTAGCAAAGTCAGATTGCATTGCCAGTTGCAGGTTGACTAAATCCCTCTGCACATTTTTATACCTGTGTATAAAGTTTCTCAGGAGTACACCAAGGTTGGTGGAATGCTTTTGAATGTGTCCAGTTACTCAAGGAGGTTTGGGGTCCTCCTTGGCTTCTCAAGTATGGCATCGTAAATCATAAGACTTGCACACAAAACATGCTTGCTCAGAATGACTCGCTATAAAACTTTACACCCACGCTCATCCACATAATTACCCCATTAATTTTCACTTACTCCAGCTGAAACAGGGATAATTAAATATCCACTGGTTTAGTGTTACATACCAGGGGCCAGAGGTGAATTTCCTGTTTTGTTAAGCATTGGTTTGAAAGAAGTTTTTTTTTTTTTTTTTTTTTTTTTTTTACTTTTTTCAGACCCACCTTCATCCTCCAGTTTTCAGACTTTCAGCTGGTTTGCTCGAAAAATCATTAAGGAATTTCAATCTGAAGTTTTTCTTTTAATGACAAAAGTAGATGGAGGAGGTATTCAGGATTTTTTTTTTTTAATTCAGGTGTACTCTCCCCACTCAAGAGCCAGTTTTTCATGCAAGTGCTGTTTTCACTGGGCACCGGTGGATGTATTGCCCTCCATCCCCTTGCCTCTGTCCCCTTTGACCTCCTGGGCTCCGCCAGATCAGGATCTTCCAAATTAAAGGCAGAACCTGAAGAGTCAAAGAGTCTGCAGGAGTTGAGCCTGCAAGATAATGAAGAAATGAGCCAAATGTGTTGCTGTTTAATTAGTATTCAATCTCGCCATAGGGATCTGAGAGTCACAATAACAGGGTGTCTATGCAAGTTTTGCAAAAGTTACAAGTCAACAAATTATAAAAAAACAAAAGATTGTCCAAAGTATGCGTCTTCCTCATAATTACATTGTTTGTACCAGTCTTACCTGCTAATTAGGAATATAAAAATACAACCCCAGCTTGGAAGAAGTTGGGACGGCATGGAAAATGTACTCAACACTAAGCACTGATTTCTTAATTTATTTTGACTTGCATCAAATCAAAAACAATATGAAAAGAAGATAATAATGTTTGTCAGATCATCTTTTTTAAATTTGTAAATATAAATCCATACCTGCCATTGAGGCCTGCAACGCATTCAAAAAATAGTTAGAACAGGGGCAATTAAGGACTGATAATGAAGAAAAACATTTGAATAATGATGTGATTGTTTTAAAACAGCTGATGTCAGCAGTTAATTGTGATCATTCTTTGGTGCAAAAATAGCATCCAGGAAAGGCCTAGACCTTCTGCAGCAAAGGTGGACTAAGGATTGGCAATTCGCCCACAAATTGAAAATCATTGAAAGGTTTAAAAACAATGTTCCTCAGATCCTCAAAGAAAGATTCAAAGGGATTTGGATATTTCACCTCCTACAGTGCATAACATAAAAGATTCTGGGAATCTGGAGAAATTTTTGTGCATAAAGGGTAAGGGTGCAAGCCTAAGCTGAATACCCATAATAAGATGACATTGCATGAAGAATCGTCATTTATCTCTCAACGATGTAACTACATGGACTCAGGATTACTTTGGCAAACCTTTGTCAAGAACTACAAGGCATTGTCACATCCTCAAATGCAAGTTAATACAATCCCATTTCCAGAAAAGTTGGGGCACTCTGTTAAATGTGAATAAAACAATGCAATGATTTGCAAATCAATTAAAACTTTGTATTTAATTGAAAATAGGACAAAAACAACATATGAAATGTTGAAAATGATAAATTCTATTTTGTTTTTTTAAAACCATCTGCTCATTTTGAATATGATGACAGCAACATGTTTTTTAAAAATTTGGGACAGGACCAGGGGCAGATCTAGGATGGTAGGAGATCTGGGGCTTAACCCAGAGGGGGGAAAGAAGTGTGCGCGTGAGCTGCGATACAGAAACCCTCAACTTACCACCAAATTAAAACGGACAAAAGACATTGGAGAACACTTGTAAATTCACTTTTGAAGAAAAAAGATCTTATGTCACTCTCAATTTAAGTAGGCCCAGAGTAATTATCTTAAAAACTTGTGACCATTGATGTCAGTAAAATAGCCAATATTCAAGTATTGATATTACAGTCACCATCACAATTCAGTCAATCCCCCTTCCATGTCACATTTTAACCATATTTACAATCTGTCATTATCAGATTTGTCCTTATTCCCCGAGTTAAGACTGTCAGTTCCATCTGAGTAGAAACACAGGACCCCATGCAGTCCCTTTTCTCCACTGTGGGCCTAATTTTGTATAGTATACTATATCTGTATTGCTGCCTTTTTATTGTTTCATTAGGCCCATGTTACGTGCCAAATAAAATCAAATTGTATCTATCGACACTGATGCACACATTGTCAAAGGTCTCATCAATTTATAACAGAATAAAGGGCTCCCCATGGACTCAGAAAACAATATAGGCAGTTGTATTTCCCATAACATGGTAGTAATCACATCATTATAACAGCACAAGCCACCCTCCTCATTGAATCCAATCAGTCAGCTCAGAAGTGTACCCAAGCAATCTCCCTTGCCTGGGGACCCAGACTCAACTACACAAATACATTGTAATGTGTGAGTGTGGCTGAGTCTGAATCCCCAGACTAAGGAGATCAGTCATGAAACCCTAAAAGCACATTAGCTACCAAATCACCAATGCCAAATCAAGTGCACATGGAAGAGTACCATACATTGTTTATTGATCAGGGGTAAATCTAAGCAATTTGAAAGTTAGTGTCACAAAATGCTGTGCAGATACAAACCACTGAATCAAGGCACAGTACACAACATAAGAATAGTCTAAATGCACATTAGATGCATATCTTATATGTATATAAAGATATGCATATAATGTACCCAAAACAAGTCCTTATACAACTACATGAATAGCAGCATGCTGCATTACTGATGAATTATAGCAGCCACACCACAATATTGGATATGCAAGTCATAATAGGCTGAGATAAATTGAAAGGCCACATGCATGCACATAAAAGAATGGCAACATTAACAATGACAACTAAATAGGACCCTCTTCTGAGGTCATTTACAAAAGTTAGGGCTATTAAGTAGCCTAGTCAAATGCTTGAAAAAAACCCTCTAAACCAACAAATCCTGATGCATCAGGCTAGCCCTGGGTTCCATATTCCACGAACTAAATTAAATATATGTCAGTCATCCACATTTTGGGCCTTGCAGCCAGAAAAAAAAAGAATAAAAGTCTCCAGACTTCATAGCTTACATGGCTATTCAGACTGCAAAGAATATTCAAAATGTTCAAACTCTTTGGTACGCAAATGTGAAATATATTGGTCAAAATATTACTCCTAGTGATCCAAAAGGGTCTTTGGCAGAAAATGGCCCAAATGTTTGCAGGCATTGAAGATTTCTGAAACTGAAGGCAGATCAAAGTTGGCCGGAAATGCTCCCACATGACCCCTGGTGACCCAAAATGTTCATAGTTTGGCACAAAACACCCCAAAAGTTGACTCAAATTAAAAAATTGTGCATGTTGAGCTGGATTGAAGTCAGCACAAAATGGTGCTAGATGACCCCTGGTGACCCCAAAGGTCACATTTTGGCCCAAAACACCGGAAAAATTGACCAAAATAATAAAAAATATGACACTTGAGCCTGGTCGAAGTTGGCCTGAAATGGTCCCAAATGACCACTGGCGACCCAAAATGGTGATATTTTGGTTCAGAAAACCCTAAAAGTTGACCAATATGGAAAAATCGTGAAAGTGGAGTCCAATCTAAGTTGGCCAAAATGGTCCCAAATGAAGCCTGGTGAGCCAAAAGCATCTATTATACACCACAACACCGAAAAAGTTAATAAAAACCAAAAGATTCAACACAAAATTCACTTGCTTTAAACAAAGCGAAAAGGTTAATAGACCGTTTCAGAGTAAGCACGAGATTTTTTATGCGTATGTGTAAGACGAAGTTTGTATGGCAAAAAGTGTCATAGCATCTGTCAAAACCTATGTTAGTGAGCGACAAGCAATTTCACGGGTTAAAGTGCAAAAATTATGGCAGATGTTACAACCCCCGTAATTTCTGAAAATTTAAGTGAGAGCGCAACAAATGAAAATAACCGGGAACAACCTGCAGGAGTGCGAAATGGGAAGGAGGGGGAAAGCAATATGAAGAGGACAACAAAATAAAGTGAACGAGTTTCTTTAATAGGTGCAAAAATATATATATACAGTGTGGAGTCAAAGTGTAAATATTTATATATAGTAGGTAAAAAACATGAACACATGGACAAAGCACACAGCCAAGGATCAGGACTACGAGCGTTGCAAAATAAACGAAAACAACAAAACCAAATGAAACTAGCTATAGGGGAAATATTACCTAACTACCTAGAGAGCAACTAAATGACAACGAAAACCTAACTAACTACACTATCTATCCAAACAGAACATACAGTGGGTGGCAACCGCTCCCACTCGAGGGTGTCTATACATCCGACGTACACCTACGTGGATATGTATAGGAGCCCCCATCTACCCAGTCCTTACCTCAGTGTGGCTATTAAAAAAAAAAACAGAACTTATAATATGGCTAATATATTAACTAATAAAGTGTGCACTGCAAACCCTTGAATGGTCCTTCGGTGCAAAATCCTTTTGGTTGATTGCACCTATCCATGCTTTTCACTGTCTCTTACTGCGTTGGAGGCAGAAAAACTTAACTGAATCTCTTTTTTTAAACTGGTTAGTGCACCCCACAATACAAAATGAAACCACCATTTTTTATTTTTTTTTGCCATACTAGGTACACACATTGGGGATAGCTGGCCAAAAGAGGCTTGAAGGGAAAAATAAACTCCTTTAACTCACTGCCCCTCACTGGCACATATACAGAAAGAGACAGATATTACAAAATGGAAAAAAAACTGTGATACAAGAAGTCCTTTCAATGTACATTTTAACTCTTCATTCATTACTTACAAAGTTTTTGGTCAGCAAAATTCTTCGCCTCAACCGGATCGTTGAATATTTTTACTTGCCCTAGATAGTGCGCATGGAGCCTAGCCGGGAAGCACACCGAATGCCGAACCTCCTTCTCCCACAAGCGCAGTAGTACATCACGGAAAATCCGCCGCTGCTCCATCACTTCTGCGGTGTAGTCAGGGAAGATTAGGATGCGGTGACCTCCGTAATCCAGCAAGTGCTGCCTCCTGAACTGCTGAATTTTCTCTTCCTCCTGTGCAAAATGCACTCGTGCTATTATCGTGCGAGATCTGGAGCCATCCGGTGGTTTGGGCTGTTCAAGACTATGTGCCCTATCGATTACAATGGGCTTAGTAAAGTTGTGTTCCCCCACCAGCCTGGAAATCAACCTGGAGGCTAATTTTGTTGGTCTCCCTTTCTCCTCTCCTTCCGGAACCCAGAAAATCTTAATATTGTTGCGCGTAGATCTCCCCTCGAGACCCAACAACTTAGCCCGCAGTCTATTTTCTTCCTGCAGCTCAGAAACATAAGTTTCAACCGCATGAATCCGCTGCTCATGGTCTGCCATTTGATTTTCGGCGGTGGATATCCTCTATGCTGAGCGAACAAAAGATTTTGGAAAGTCAGCTCGAACTTGTCAAACCGTTCATTAAAAGACTGCAAGAGCTTGTTTGACATATTTTGCCACATAAGTGGAATTTTGTCTTCCTCTTCAACTGAGGACTTATCTAAAGGCTCCATGCAAGCTTGGTCATGGCCAACAATAACTCTTGCTTATGGGCGAGCAGCTCCCTTTCCGCCTTGTGCAGTTTTACTTGGCATATTGACATTACACTTTTTGCGGCATGAACGTAAAGCAAATAGCAAAGGCTTAATCGCAAAAATTAGAGTTTGATAATCAAAAAGACAGTTTTTAAACAATAAAATCGTGTGCCACAAGGCGCTCAAAAAAACCACGTCTACACTTCAATCATCTCATTGGCGTCCCCCTCTGCATTATTTCAGAACAATCCATCCAGTAGTTTCGGAGATATAGGCTAATAAAATTCCATGACCTTGAATTTGACATTTCAAGGTCATCTGAGGTCAAAGGTCAGGGTGCCAAATTGAAGCTCATATATGACTTCCTTTTGAAGGTTAAGTATGACCTTATCTCTTACCGTTTCAAAGATACAGCCCATCAAAAAATGTCCCTCCCAAAAGGTTCCATTGTAACAAAAATTTCTCAAAAATTCAATTTTAAAAATTTTCAAAAGCCTTGTACAAACTTTAGCCCCATCTTGATATGGAACATCCACAAAAAATTTCAGAACAATCCGTCCAGCAGTTTCGGAGAAGAAGACCAAAGTTTACAGACGACAGATGACGGACGACGGACTACGCCGGACGCAAACCCACGACAATAGCTTATATGGCCTTCAGCCATGTAAGCTAAAAATCATTGCATACAGGTACAAGGCACAAGATATATGACAGGGCCAAATCAACTGAAATTATTACGGACATACTGCTCTCTGACCAGTCTGCCATTGTGGTCATTTGACTCAATGGGAGGATTGTCTCTGAGCACCTCCCTGCGCACATGGGGTTCCCTCTTCTTTCTCGTGATGGCCACATTGTGAAGGACAGCACAGGCTACTGTGATGTCACAGGCCCTTTCTGGGCTGACCCTAAAGTAGCAGAGACACTGAAATCGCTCCTTCAGCAGGCCGAATGTCTGCTGAATCCCGCTCCTTGTGCTTGAATGGGAGTTTTGGCAGGCCTCCAGCACTGGTGTTGGGTCTGTAAAGTGGGTGAGGAGGAAGGTCTAACAGGAAGAGCCCCTGTGTACCAGTAGGATGCCAGCAATTTCACCTTAGTTCACAGAATATAAGTGTCTCAACCTCATAAGTAGCACATTGGAACTCTTAACGGAGTCATGTTATTAAAGGCCGTGATGTTAAAGGCACATTTCACTTTTTTGGCAATAAAGCCTATTCTTTCTTCATGTGATGTAGAAGGAATGTGTGTGAAGTGAGGTTTGCGTTTAAAAGTGGTTATCAATGGAGGTTGTATGGCTGACCTTGCGCTAGACGCTGTTAAATGGGACAGGCACGGACAATACGGGCATCATGGACCGAGCCAGGCCACCTTGCCTTAATATTGGAGATGATATAATCCGCATTGCAGATCATCTGAAACAAACAGAGGTAGCACATTAGACCAATTCAATACACATCACATGTAATACAGTATTCCTGTAGCTGACATCTATAAGATGCGTACCTGAACGTTGAGGCCGTGGAAGTGTTTGTGACTGTAGAAATCCCATTTTGACGGGGCCTCTTGATGCGGATTTGGGTGCAGTCCAAAGCACCAATAACATTCGGGAAGCCTGTGACACAAAGCAATGAGTATGTTACAGACAGTTCCAAGGTACCATGTTTCTTGTTTATAAGTGTACTTTACCTGCAATCCGGTAGAAGTCCTCTTTTATGTGGGCAAGGCTTTTATGGCCAGGACTTAAGGGCCAGATACACAGTCCTGATTGTGCAGCATACAATGCCCTTGTCAATATTTTCAGCATCGCATACAGAATAGAGGAACCCTCCACTGGCAAAGAACCGCAAGGCCACAACAGACCATCTGTGTGGTGGTAAGGGCATGGCTTCGCTCAGTGGGATGCTGGATCCTGGGCTCCAGCAGTCTTACAATGAATAGGATGCCATCAGCAGAGAAGCAGTACCGCTCATGTAAATACCTGTCATTGTAAGCTAGCGGATTTGCCCTGTCCCTGAAAATCCTTTCCCTCTGGAACACTCTCCTGATAATGACTGCCTCCTCGTCCAGTACTTCATCGGCTAGGAAAGGGCTCGCCATTGTGAGGGGAAGAACACACCTGTAGGGCTTTCTTATAGGCCACTGCATCACTCTACTTTATTCAGAACACACTTGCATACCAGCCTTTCCTAATTACTTCACCAATTGAAAATGATAGATCGTCATGGGCCATCTATCCTTTGACAGGACAGCATGATTGATTTAACTGCGCCCTGTTTGACCTCTCAGCTACCCCTTCATTACTGTCATTTGGTTGGATGTCACTGGAAAATGAGATTACTAAGTTCATTTGTAGTATAACCGTTACAATCAAAATTATTCACTCCCCGTGGAAAATTAGGTTTACTGGCGAAATTTACAAACTTTCAGCTGTTTGCAATGAACAAATCAAACAAGAACAATTTAAGTGCCTCAACACAACAATTTTGTCTTCTCCAAATTCAACACTAAATCCCACTTTTAATGACTACTGCAGGCTCAAAATTATTCAACCCCTTCATGACAAGCATCTTTAATTCTTAGGAGAGCACCCTTTTGCCGCTATGACCTTCTGGAAATGTGATGCATAGGCAGACAACAGCTTCTGGCAGCATTCCCAAGGAATCTTAGCCCAGTCCTCATGGAAAATGGCTTCCAGTTCAGTAATATTATAGGGTTTGCATGCTGCAACTGTCTTCTTCAAATCCTACCAGAGATTTTTTAATGGGGTTCAAGTGGGGCGACTGTGATGGGCACTCTAGAATCTTCCCAGACTTCTTCTGAAACCAAGTCTTGGTGGATGTTGAGGTATGCTTAGGATCATTGTCCTTTTGGAAGGTCCAATGATGCCCAAGCGTCAGCTTCCCTACAGACGGCATGACATTTTCTCCTTGGATATCCTGGTACTTGACTGAATCCATCTTGCCCTCCACACGTCGCAGATTTCCAGTGCCAGAGGAAGCTAGGCAGCCGCAGACCATCAAAAAGCCCCCACAATTCTTCACTGTAGGTAGGGTGTACTTTTCAGCATATTCCTCTCGCAGACATACCACTGATTCATAAGCCCGTATTATTCCAGTTTTGTTTCATCAGTCCACAGAACAATATCCCCAAAGTTCTGTGGCTTATGTATATGGTTTTGAGCATATTGGAGCTTGTGCTTTTGGATTGTGGTTTATGTCTTGGAGTTCGGGCATGGAGACCTTCAACGTTTAGTATGCGCCCTACTGTGCAAACTGAAACTTCAATGCCTCCTGTCTCCAAGTCTTGCTGTGGGTCTCTTGCAGTCACACGAGGGTTTTTGACCACCCATCTCCTCAGGAATCTGGTGACAGCCATTGATAGCTTCCTCTTTCTGCCACATCCTGGTACTGTAGCCGCTCTTCCTTTACCTCTGAACTTGCGAACTATGCTTCCAACTGTATCTCTACGAAAATTCAGTGCCCATGCTACCTTTCTGTATCTTTTTCCTAGTTTGTGCCAGGCAATGATCTCCTCTATTAGCTTGTTGGACAATTCTTTTGACAGCCATATTTCTATAATATGCAATCAAATGTCATTGTCAACAAACCCCTAGCGAGTGCAAGCATTTGATTTGTTCTATCTCAAGCAAACCTGATCCAACTAATTAAGCTCTTGATTAGCTGCATTAGGTGTGCTTGAGACAACACTTGATTTGCAAATATGCTCTTTTGACGGATTCTATTCAGGGGGTTGAATAATTTTGAGACTGCAGTAGTCATTAAAAATGGCATTCTGCATTAAACTCGGAGAAACCACTTGTAATATTCGTTGTGTTGAGCTATTTACAATGTTCTTTTTTAATCTGTTTATCACAAACAGCTGAAAGTTTGTAAATTTTGCTATTAAACACAATTTGCAATGGGGGTTGAATAATTTTGATTGCAACTGTATGTGCGCCTACTCCAACTGTTGGAGCCAGATGTGTGTGCCACAGCTGACTTTCGACCAATCACAGAGGCTAACTGTACTAGTCCGGTGATGTAATGTCTAATGTTATCCCAATGTTAAGCCTATTGTACCTTAATGAAACAGAGAGGATACCACATTGCTTAATGACTTTTTATTCAATTGACTGTCATACATGGGAAAATTAAAATAGAACTTATTACCGGTCAGAACTTAGGAAGAGTCATAAGTCTTTAAGCTGGAGGGAGAAAACAATGATTTGAGATACTGTGAGCATACAGTGTGCATTGATAGGCTCCTAAATAAGAGCTTGACTCACCTCCCTTTCCAGTTTTTGGTTCTGAAGGTCCAAGTTCTTTAATGTGGCCCTTTTAATTTCAGTATACAGGTAAATGTCATTTAGTTTTACTTTGTAATATTGAGTCCAGACCTCAGCCAGCTCAATTTGGTGCTTAAGGTTTGCACAATAGAGCTCTCTGACGGTCTGTAAATTCTGTGAAAGACCTAAGTTAGCACAGCAGGGATTGTGCGCGATGGAGGTGTCATTCTGGTAATACCACTTTGGGAAACAGGCATACAGCATCTAGATCCTGGCACAGAAATGACATTTGGTGTGAGCAACGCATCCTGACTTCTCACTATTATGGATTGAATAGGTAGTACACTGGCTTGTGATGATACCTCAGACCTTCTGGAGTCCAATGACAGGGTCTCCTCCTCCATCCTCTGCTGCGGTGGGCTGTGCTGCAGCACTGGAGCCCTCATCCTGTCAGAGTCAAATGATTCATACACAAGCAAGTCAGCAACATCTTCCAGGCCCATTGTTTTCCAAATGGTATGACATTACAGTTGGCAATATATTTTGGCTTGTTTTTTGTTGTGCCATGGACACAAGAAGTTGGGAAGTGGCTGCTTTAATGAATGATACTCATAGGATGTTCTGCTGGTTCTTATGGTTGTGATGCTGGTGGCTCCATCAGTGTGATGGTAATACCAAATACTGCAAGGCAGATATGAATTCATGTGAATGGTTGATTGTGTCCCATGCATATTGGTAATGGAGAATTTTACCTTGTATGAAGTCGGTGGTGTCTTTGGCAGGACGAGAGTCTGTGCTTGTCCCCCCAGGCATCCCCTCCACCACAGGACTTCCTTTGTTGAGGTCTAGGACCCGCTCCTCAGCTCGTGTGTAGTCTGGGTCTGCTGGGCCACCCCCCATCATCTCACAGCAATTCTTCTTCCTGCAGGCTTAAATCCATAAAGGCAGTACAATGGGTGAGCAGGCACTCTCTGTGTATAATGTATACCTCATTTCTGCATCCTTTAAACATGTATTGCCTATTTTATGTACAGTAGGTAGAGCATCCCCCCGTGTACTGTACAGTTTATTTTATATCACATTTCTATGCATCACATGTAAGGAGTCTGAAAATGATACACCTGTGCATGTTTACAGCCATAGAAATGCTTAACCGGTTCATGGCAAAATATCCACTGCCTAAGACCTGGTTTTTGTCAGAGGTTACATCTTTTTTTAACATTTTTTTGTTAATAAAGTCATTTATTGGCATTGTCAAATTTTATTCCGTATCAAAAACTTTCTTTCTTGAAAAGGGCTTACACTACTTTTAATATACTTGCCAGAGTTGGGACCAAGTCATCATGTCCAAGTCAAATCAAGTCACTGGTCATTAGCTCAAACTCAAAGCAGACGAGGGAGAGCAATGAGGAGTGAAAGGGGGCCGGGGAACAAATTAGACAATGAGCTTACTAATTAACAAGCAGAGTGGGCAAAGCTAAGAGAGCCATGAGCTGCATTTCATGTTGACATTGACCCCTTTCTGATCCTAAATGTATCTAAGCTTTTAACACTTTCAGCTTTCCCCACTCTGCTTGTTATTAGTAAGCTCATTGTCTACTTTGTTCCCCTGCCCCCTTTCACTCGTCATTGCTCTCCCTCGTCTGCTTTGAGTTTGAGCTAATGACCAGTGACTTGATTTGACTTGGACATGATGACTTGGTCCCAACTCTGATACTTGCCCATAGTATCTATCTAGCAGTTAATAAAAATGATCTCTTGCGACAGAAAAAATCTTTGTCCTTTTTTGCAACCAGTTCAGCTATACGAGACCAAAGGTATCTCAATTAAGTAGCAAAAAATAAAAACAGTTTTCTGAAGCAAAATTCAACATGGTATTGATCCTGTATTGTTCTACAATCAATTACTGTCATCAGACATAAAAACGAATGATTCCCTACCCTTGAATTACACATAGATTTATCCCTCGACAAATTCAGACAATTCAGACCAACTCATACAATGCCTTACTGATATCCAGTCTCTCTAATGCATGCTCAGGCTTATCTGCGTAAAGTACAGTTATAGTACATGCAAACCTGCACTATAACCCGGTAGTTATCTATTGCTTGCCATGTTTTTATCCAATTCCAGACAGTATAAACTTTCCACATCAATTAAAAGACTTTGATTGGACCCTCAGAAAAGTATTTAAACCCTTGTTTAACAGCAAGTTACGTTGTATTCTTTTAACTGCGCACAGCTGAATGACGTGAATACAAAGAAGAAATAGACTTCCAAAATCAACATAGAAGTGCCCGGGTTATATTTACGTGACGGCAATTTGATACCGACATGGATAATGGGAGTTTTTCCAAATGGAACAGTACTAGAGGGTTCCTCGGACTGGAAAGCTCTGTTGCTCTGTTTATCTGGAGGAGGCTTTAAATGATGGAGAGTTTTGCTTCCTTTCTGAGTGAGTACAATGGAGTAATTTGGAATGCTTATAGTTAGCTAGCTAGCTGGCTAGCTGGTGTTTTTATTTTCGGTTTACCATAGCCATGATAATCACAGAGAGCTTGTTTGACACATTGGTTAGTATGAGTAACTGTTAGCTTTTACTAATAATACTGTATATGGCGGCATTTTGCTCAGTGTGGTAATGTTTTAGAATTTATACTGCATTCAATGAAATCGAATGCCTAGGTTTTTATTCATTTGAAATGAGAACAGCTCGGGAGAGACTTCTGGGTCACAGATGGAGTAAACGCATTTTCTTCAAGCTCCCGCATAATTTTACTTATTACTCGTCCTTAGAGCCTCATTTACACACTTTGTTAAGTGAAACCTGGCAACTTATTTGCTATAACTATTTTATCTATTGAAAGAACCGGATAATGACAACAAAATGAACAAAAACAAAGGTGAAATGCTCGCTCCAGTCACCAAGGAGGACATCATGATGACCCTGGCGAGGCTACTCGAGGAGCACAAAACCGCCCTCTCCCCAGAATTCAAGTCTGCCGTTACACCATTGGAAATGAAACTGGACTACATCCAAGCCACAGTCACAGATCACGGACTTCGCCTGACCTCTCTTGAGGTGAACGTAAACCAACTCAGTGACGAAGTGGAAGCCTTAGAGGCTAAATGCGTGGCTATGGAAGACCTCTATGAGAAGCTGAAAGCTAAAACCATCGATCTTGAGTCGCGCAGCCACCGTAATAATATTAGGATAGTTGGCCTACCCAAGTCGATTGAAGGAACGCAGCCCACAACCTCCTTCTCCCAACTGTTGATGGACATTCTCGGTGGGGCGGTTATCCCTTCGCCCCCGGAGCTTGACCGTTCCCACAGAGCCCTTCCAGCTAAATCAGCTCCAGTTTCCAGGCCCAGGGCAGTAATTGCACGCATCCATCACTATAAAACGAAGGTGACGATCATCCAGGAGGCCCGAAGGAGGAGAGGTGAACTATCCTATCAGGGAAACCGTGTCAATTTTCGAGGACTACTATCCTGAGGTCGTTGAGCGGTGCACGGGGTATCGGGAGGTGATATCGAGCCTGTACCAACAAGGCTTCAAACCATCACTCCTACACTCAGCCAGGCTTCAGATGTCAACTAAAGACGGTAAGAAGAAGTTCATCACATCGGTGGAGGACGCTGCGACTTTCCTGGTGGCGCACCAGGGCGCTGAGCCGCGCCCGCCAGCTAGGGATTAGTGGTAACAAACTTAATGGGTCCGGTGGTGTTTGGGCTAACATTGCTCTCTGTTTACCATTCTTGCACAACTAGCCAATGTTCCAACTATGTCCACAACTAGCTAAAGTGTTTTATTCATTGCTGTTCGTATTTTTGTATGCCACGTATATCATGTGCACGTGAGTTTTAGCTACACATTCAGTCTGTTTCCATGGCTGTGCTTCTCTGTATTCGGCTGTTTAGCCGATCGCAAATCTACCAACCTGTTACATGCTACGGTGTTAACAGTTTAGCTGTGCTAATCAGAGGGCCGCCACATTGCTTGCAACTAAGACATGATGATGAGCAACTACGTCTCACAGAACTGTGCCGGGACCCTTCATCACCTTTCACTACTAAGTATTAGTAAATTGGTTGATCTGTTATGTTTGCAATCTCCCTATCCATTGCACTTTGATGGTAAACTAAGCTAAAGTCAAAATCAATTTTTAAAAATTTTAATATTAGTAAATTGGTTGATCTGTTATGTTTGCAATCTCCCTATCCATAGCACTCTGATGGTAAACTAGCAGCAATTAAGGCCTTCCTCGATCCTTTGCGCAACCCAACTGTCCCTTCAGAGTTGGTGGAGAGGTTAGAGGCACCCCTAACCCAGGCAGAAATAACCCAGGCCATTTCATCAATGCAATCAGGAAAGTCTCCAGGGCCCCATGGCCTTCCAGCCAAATTTTTCAAGAAATTTTCGTCTCTCTTTTCTCCACATCTTATAACCATATTAATCGAATCTTTTTGACTGGGCTTACTCCAACAGTCGATGAACGCGGCAAGCATAACTCTCATTGCAAAGAAAGGTAAAGATCCTGCGCGCTGTGCCTCATATAGGCTAATCTCTCTTCTGAATACAGACGCAAGAATTCTTGCAAAGGTATTGGCTCTCAGATTGGAGGAAGCTGCTCCCCTAGTTATAACACATGACCAGACTGGATTCGTAAAGCACTGTCACTCCTTTTTTAATGTCCAACGCCTCTTTAACATTCTGTACTCAACCTCCAGCAATGCTCCCAAGTGTGTTGTGTCACTAGATGCCGAAAAGACTTTCGATCATGTTGAGTGGAGGTACCTATTCAAAGTTTTGGAAACATTTGGATTTGGATCATTATTTACATCTTGGATCAAATTATTATGTACATCTGTGGCAAAGGTTCAGAGAAATATTACAATCTTTCAGTCCTTTGCATTAAAGCTATAGTTTGCAATCTTGGAACAGCTAGCAAGATTTGAATGTAGCCTCACCTTTAAACCCACCCCCTCCCCTCAAGCCTCTGACCAAAGTCATGCCCCTTCATTCACATGCACGAGCGCAAGTCTCAATGTTACCTGGCAGCAATGCTGTACCAGAATCATCAGCGGAGCAGAGAAGAACAGCAGCATTTCAACGCGTCATTGTTTTTATCCAACTAAGCTACCTAATGTCTCATTCACCGGTAAGAAAACGTCAGACATTATCGTAATGAATATAAACAGCAAACGTGACTATTGTTAGCACTCAAAGCTGTTGAGCTAGCATGTTATGAGCATGGACATTTTATTGATTAGTAGCTGCTTATTTAGCAACAGCTCCTGTGGTAAAAGCTAAAAATGTCAACAACTTTTAGCAGTACTACACATTTCAAAAGACACAATGGCATAATGTTAGGTGAATTTGGTGTAGGACTCATTATATCTCCTTTGTTTTGCCATATATAGAGCTCCCATGAAGAGAGCATGGCTGTGTCTGACCCTGACTAAAACCCCGAGCTGAGCACATTATCGGGGTGACGTGGAGGGGCCCCAGGGAGAAGCACAGCAGGTCGCCCGAGAGGGAGGACACCGGGAAGGGGCCTAGGCAAGGGAAGGACAGTGCGTCGCCATGCAGCATCAATAGAAGTTGATGACGAAGAACTACAGCGATACGAGGCTGAAGTAGCTCTGACTGTTGCATATGAGGAGGTATGTGCTGTGTAATAACCCAATTTATATAGATTTACATGTGTTCTGACAACATCAACAAATACGGTCTGGGTATACTGCTAAACTAAAATTGCCCTTTTTGGGATAAATAAAGTTGTCTGAGTCTGAACATCACTGGGTTGGGTGTTTAGGCGAAAGGTGTGTTCACACCCAGCCCCCCTCCAGCCAAGAGGGCTTCTGTCCTCAGACTCCAGTCTAATACCCAGACTCCTGATCCCAGGCCAAAGACTAACGCGCACGCATGCACACACACACACACGCACACACTCTAATCATCTGAATGATCTATTGCTTTACGGGAGAGAGTTAACAGAGTGGGCTTAGAGCAGTCACATTGTCTGATAAAGAGCTTCCTGTGACGTGACCCCAGCGCCATGGTCAACATCCTCCTCGAGACATCTGCCGATGCTCCTCTGCCAGGCCCTTCAGCTTCAAATCTACAGACTGGTGTGCCCGCCATAACTGCAGACATATGACAACTTTCGTAGAGCGGAAGTGCTGTGGGGAGCAACTTGAAGATTTTATTTCACAGCTCCCACACATGGACACCTTGATCTTACAGGAGGGGGTCCTATGCCTGGCTAGGCGGATCTTGAATGACATCCGGGCAACAGATGATCTTCTGGACCCTGGAAAGAGCAACAGACAATTACGTTACGCAGCCTACCGCCAGTATATAGTGTGGCAATATGGGGCTTTGGGCCTTGGGAACAGGGTGGTCATTCCAAGCTGCATTGTTTGGAAAATCAGAGATCGCTACTCTGATCTAGAAGGACGCTATGTAGGCTTCAGACAAAGCAGGCTTCAAATTCTGCATTGAAAAGCCCTTTTTTTTGGACAGTGGTACAGCAAAAATGTACAGAATACTGTATACTTTATTGAGGCATTGCAATATGCATGCACTTTATTTTACGTACTGTGAAATTGTCCTAGGACTCATTTGCACCTTTTTCTTAAATCTATTCCCAGGAATGTCTGCACATTTCAAAATACATTTTGTAATTTCTATCATAGTTGGTATAAATAAATGTCTGAAAAAGAAAAGTGCTTTTTCCTTTACCATTACAGCTTAGAAATCAAACTATTAAATTTCATGTCTCCTTACATGATTCACAAAAATCAGCCAATGTTGGAAAACTCTTGTTTATTGAATTTATAGTTACAATTTTGAAATAACAAAATATGAAACATAAAACAATGTACACAGATTTTATTTACAGTAAATTGTATCAAACTGGTTTGTCGAGGGATCCGGCGTTGGCTCTCGGGTCTGGCTGTGCAGGTTGCATTTTGTGTCACTCTAGTCCTGTGGCAGTGATTGTCCCTCAGAAAGAATGTCACAATTACACATTTGACACCAATAACTCATTTCATACACAACAGAAAGACTGATAACAATTCTTTCATTTCACATTTTGACATGATGTTGATATTAATGACCTGGTAATAATTTAAAACTTTTAAATCATACCTTGTATCCAACTGCTGGAGAGCGGTCTCCTCTGAGATGCCGATGTCCCGCTCCTGAAATGGAGCTTCTGAGAGGTCATAATCTCTGTGAAGATAACAACATTACAGAGAGTCATCAGTAGCTGTTCACATGACATACATTTTTATCTGCAAATCCCAATTCCAATGAAGTTGGGATGTTGTGTAAAACGTGAATAAAAACAGAATACAATGATTTGCGAATCCTTTTCGACCTATGTTCAATTGAGTACACTACAAAAGACAAGATATTTAATTTTCAACCTGATAAACGTTAATGTTTTTTGGAAATATTCACTCATTTTGAAATTGATGCCTGCAACACATTCCAAAAAGCTGGGCCAGGGGCATGTTTACCACTGTGTTACATCACCTTCCTTTCAACAACACTCAATAAGCATTCGGGAACTGAGGACACTAATTATAGAAGCTTTGTAGGTGGAATTCTTTCCCATTCTTGCTTGATGTACGATTTAAGTTGCTCAACAGTCCGGGGTCCCCGTTGTCGTATTTTGCGCTTCATAATGTGCCACACATTTTCAATGGGAGACAGGTCTGGACTGCAGGCAGGCTAGTTTATTACCTGCACTCTTTTACTAAGAAGCAACACCGTTGTAATGCGCAGAATGTGGCTTGGCATTGCCTTGCTGAAATAAGCAGGGACGTCCCTGAAAAAGACGTCACTTGGATGACAGCATAGGTTGCTCCAAAACCTGTATATACCTTTCAGCATTGATTGTTCCGTCACAGATG
This sequence comes from Gymnothorax javanicus, assembly GCA_029692085.1. Taxonomy (NCBI): domain Eukaryota; kingdom Metazoa; phylum Chordata; class Actinopteri; order Anguilliformes; family Muraenidae; genus Gymnothorax; species Gymnothorax javanicus. The sequence continues at coordinate 92,401,418 of CM056198.1, forward strand.
GTCTTGAATAATCAAGACCAATAAATGAGCCTGCAGTATTCAGAAATTATTAAGAAATGACACAGAGCACAGATTAGCCACATTGACAATGTACTGAATAGTGATATTCTAAGAATGAAAAAAAAACAACTAATCCAACACTTTCTCTGAATTCGATCTCCTATTTAAAATTTTTTTTTCAGCAGTACAACCTAATTTATTTTAAGATTGCACTTAATCAAAATGTTTGCTATTTTCAAAAGAATAGGCTTCATTTGTGGGGAAGTGCAGTTGTGCACTTGTTGCCACAATGTGTAGGCAATTGAATACTTTGGTAAATTGGTGATTATTGCATTGTGGCCATGAGCGTTCGACTGCCTTTATCGCATTTGTAATTTTACCTGTCGTCAGCAACTCTTCAACTCAGGTGTGTGTTCCTTCTCTCCTGTTAAAAAAAAAAAAAAAAATTCAAATGGGAAACATCCTCTTTAGCTTATTAAACCCAAGGCTTGTATGGAACTCAAATTCCAAAAAAGTTGGGATTCTGTGTAAAATGTAAATAAAAACAGAATGCAATGATTCGCAAATCTCATAAACTCACATTTTATTCACAATAGAACATAGAAAACATATCAGATCTTGAGACATTATACCATTTCATGAAAAATATTAGCGCATTTTGAATTTTAAGGCAGCAACACATCTCAAAAAACTTGGGAGAGGGGCAACAAAATGCTGGAAAAGTAAGTGGTGCTAATAAAAAACAGGTGGAAGAGCATTTTGCTTCTAATTAGGTTAATTGGCAACCGGTCAGTAACATGACTGAGTATAAAAAGAGCATTTTAGAGAGTCTCTCAGAAGTAAAGATGGGCAGAGGTTCACCGATCTGTGAAAAAGTGCAACTAAAAATTGTAGAACAATTTCAGAAAAAATTTCCACAATGTAAAATTGCGAAGACTTAGAATATCCCTGTCAGGGTTTTGTGCCAGCCGGATACCAACGGCAATCCGGCGGGCTCTAGGACCAAGGGCCTAATAAAAACAGACTCAGATGCCAAGGCTGGGGAAGAACAACAGGGTTTAATAAAACATAAAAGAAAAAACAAACAGGAATCGAGGTTCCAAATAAAACAAACACAAGGGAGCAGAGACTGCCAAAAGATGACACAGAGGCAGGTGCAACCAGTCAGAAGTTCCTACTCCTGTTGATGGGCAAAAAATGGGTTTTCTGTGGGGGCCGTGTGCACGCATGTTTTGCTCATGTAGACGGTGTCAAACGGTACTTGTGCTCACTCTCAATCGTCTCGAACCCCTCGTTTCATGATCAGTTTGGATTGCTGTCCGAAATCTGTCACATACAGGCTGTAACCAGATGTGGCGCTCTTGAGCTGCCATAGTCACTCGTGGCTGCCCTAAGTGGGGTCGGTCAGTGACAGTGCCTGTGTTCCATTCTCGGATAGACAGCCGATTGATTGTTGAACGGTGACAGTGCAAATGACGCACCACGTCTCGGCGGGTGAGACCTGCCCGTAACATGCCAACGGCTCTTTTTCTCTCTTCTGTGCCACAAGCCGTTCCATTTTCTTGATCCAGTAGAATTTTGAGTTTTTTTTGTTGGCTTTATGAAGGCTATTTACCACACCCAAAAGAACAAGTTAAGTGTCACTGTACACATCACAAACAGCTCACTGTTTGTTATTACTGAAGTGCTTGGCGCGTTCACGTGGTGCGCGTCAGGATTACAATACCACATACTTTTTTTTTTTTTCCGCTCGTGCCTCACTGGAAAAGCAATAAAAATCGATAGATTCTTCAATTTGCTCCAAATACAGTACTTATCTCACCGTTGCGTTTCTTTTGGAGTTAAGTATATTTTGACAAAGAAGTTTAATGATGAGGAAATTAAATTAAATCCAATCAAGATGCCATGGTATGACCATAAACAGGCATGTTAAGCTCAAAAACCTTTCAATGTGGCTGAATTAAAAGTATTCTGCAAAGAACAGTGGGCATAATTTCCTCCACAGCAATGTAAAAAACTGATTGCCAGTTATTGCGAATGTGTGATTGCATTTGGTACTGCCAAGGGTGGCACAGCTAGTTATCAGGTTAATTGGAGCAATTATTTTTTCATATGGCTGATATAGGTTTTGAATAGCTTTTTACTTTCAATAAATGTAATGATCATTTAAAAACTGAATTTTGTGTTTACTCATGTTACTCCTGTTGTACAACTAGTAAAATCTGTTGGATGATGTGAAACATTTAAATATGACAAATAAGCAAAAATAGAAGAAATCAGGGCAGTAGAAAATACTTTTTTTTCTACACTGTAGATGTCACTAGGTGCTGGGTTTCCTCATGATGCTCTGCCAGGCCTCAGCTGTCATCATTTTTTGCTCATTCTTTGGACATTTTGCCTTCAATGTATAAATGCTCATGAAATGGCATAAGTTTGCACGTTTGCTCTGTTTTCTATATGTTTGGTCATTTTGCACAAAAGTGAAAATCACGTCATGTTCACATTTCATACACTTAACAAATTTTTTGCACTTTTAACACATTTTGAATGCCTAAAATTGAATCTTAAAATGAATCCCATAATTTTTTATTAATCTTTTATAATCCTATTAAGAAATTCTCCAGCAAAAGATGGAATTCTGAGAACATTTCTTTCTAATTTTTCCGATTATTGGAACTCTTTTTATCTCACATAGCTTAGTTAAGCCTTTCCGATTCTCATCAATTCTTTATAATTAAAGACTACATAATGCTTTTGATTTGTTGGCAGATAAATTCCATGATTGCCATTCAGAACACAAGTACAGGCTGAAAGAAATAATTTTTCAGAAGGTGACTGAAGTTGTTTAACCTCAGTTGACTTTTTAACAATTTTTTTCTGGAGACATTTTACAAGGCCTCTGACATTTGAATGGAGTTTGTTTTGGACTGCTCCAGGTATGATTGAGGAAAAAAAGAAAAGGAATAGGCTCATCTGTTTACCCCTAGGAGGAACTTATTCTCATTTCACAGAAAAAAAATTGTGATTCAATTAATTGTTCAGCCTATTTCATCTTGCCAAGTAATCCACATAGCACTTATATTTCAGGAAACTAACATGAGAAATTTTGTCAAATATACTTTTTTTAGCCAGGGAGTGAGCAGTGTTTGCCTATGGCTCAGTGCCTGGTGAATGTGTTTGTATATGTATGAGCAAGTTTGCATGTGTGTGTCATCGAGGGGTCATGGGAATTCACCAAATTACTGATGAAACAGGCACTTTGCTCAGAGTCTGTACTCCTGCCCAAGAGAGTTCCGCACAATTCAATTAATTAAACTGCCCAAAAATCTAAGAATTTAATTTGAAGTTACAAAAAACAGTTGTATGGAACTGCTTCACTTTTTTAGTGCACAAGAAAATAGGACGGGGACCTTATCGGCACCACCTCAATCCAGGCAGCGCGTTGGCAGGCTCCATGTGGTATCTGTCTGACCCCCAAACCCCACCCCCTCCCCTTCAGACTCACTCACTGTGCACTTTATCCTTTCCAGGGAGGATTCATAGGCCCTGGTACCCCATATCACACTAGTCCCAAGAGGTGGCCGTATCACTGCTTCTTATCTTTTGACTCTTGGCCCAACTTGTTCTCCCTCGTGACAGTTACCATTGGGCTTGTTTCTCAGTTCCCAGCAACAGGGGTGCGGGTTAATAGCTGCTGTTTTTTGGGGGGGTTAGGTTTGGTGGTGATAATGCTTAAAATAAGGAATCTTGGCTGTTGGATTTGACAGCCAAATTCAATCTAATGGCAAATTTGACTGATGCGTGTGTTAAAAATTGCTCTCAATCCTCAAGTCGAACTATAAACGGTTACAGGCAAGAATAATAAGCACAAAATATAATGCCAGATAAAACAAATCAACAGAAAAAAAGGACTTATGCTCATACTTGATTCATGAAGATTTATAGTAATAGAATTTTAATTAATAATTTTACTCTCAACCCCAACTTTAAAAAAGTTGGGAAAGTATGGTTAACCTCTTCAACCCGAGCATATATCTCAACAAACTCCATAAAAGGGTGTTAGGCCTCACCATTTAAAGTATAATTGCTCTTAACCTGTTCCTGTTTAAGCCCTTTGCACTGAGGAGCAAATTGTGGACACTAACGTCAATGGAACTGCTAAACTGATGCATTCAGTTGCAGTATCCTAACAATATGGGGTAGAGCCGTAGACACAAAATTTATTTTGAATATTCACGAGGAAGCAGTGCCCGTAAACAATTTTGCATATGGACATTTTTAAGGCCCACCACTATCGCCCAGGAATTGTATGAATTAAGCTCCTCAACCATGCCGGATTAGCAAACAACCTAGCATGTTTACCAATAGCATCCATCCAGTATTTCATAAAAGTTCTTTTACAACAAAAAAATTTGGTATCCATCAAAGCATCAAGCGAAAGCCCGAATAGCCCAAAGGTGTGGCAATCTGGAAGTGAAGACAATCGGCTTTCAGAAGGACAATTCAACATAGTATTGAAAAACATATTACCTTGCCGTCAATCTATGCATAGATACATCCCTATCAGGAATCAGTGGAAAGTTATCAGCACAAACAATCACATACAGAAATATTCTGATTAGTACCTGCTGACATTGTACAGTGTGAAGCGCAGCTGTAGTTCGGGCCCACATTAAACTTTCCAGGTCTGCTGATTAACAAGTGTTTTATCCGAGAGATGATGGTAAGAACTTTCCGATGGTAATTGAGTAAAATTGATTGGGCCTCCAGAAAAAGTATATAAACCCTTGCATGACAGCAAGTTAGATTGCATTTTCTGAACTTCATGCATTTGAATTACGCAAATGCATTGAAAGATATGCTACCATATGCAACCTGGGAGTTTTTTTGAGTTACTTTTACAAGATGGAAAAGCTGTATACCCCTATCCCAGATGTTAATTCAGTTATTTAGCTCGCAATTTAGTTTTTCTGTTTTCCATCATCACCATGATTATGGTACTGTTGCAACTAGTTCAGGGGCACTGCTGGCAATTTTGGGCCCTATGACTGGAAATTGATTTGCCCCTCCCCATATATATGGCACACACACACACACACACACACATTCATACATATATATATATATATATATATATACAGTATCTCACAAAATTGAGTACACCCCTCACATTTGGACAATTAATTTATTATATCTTTTCAAGGACAACATTACAGAAATGAAACTTGAAAATATTCTAGAGTAGTCATTGTACAATATGTGTAGCAGGGTAGATTTACTGCAATGTCCAACTAACTGAACAGTCACTATTTCCAAAATGGGTGCCATCAAAAGTGAATGCATGACCGTATTGGTAATGGTTAACCAAGCAATGAAATGTGTCTTATTCATCATGTTCATGCTTTTTTCTGTTCGACTGGGCCATATGAGGTTGTGTAACGTGTTGAAGGTTTAAATTGTGGTGCTTTGGGTGCAATGCTCTCATTCTGGTCAGTGGATGGTAGGGGTTAAGGCCGGGATCCCGGTTTCCCGGGATCCCGGGATGTGCACGTGTCATTTCTCGCCCGGGAAATGCCAGCAGGACCCGTCCTCCCGAAGGTTGATTTTTTTTTTTGCTAAATATTACACGGGAATGAGGTAAAAAAAAAATAAAGATTCAAAATCTGTGTAAAATGTCCCATGTTTTCTCTAATATATACTATTCAAAAAAAGTAGGGGATATTGGATTTACAAGTACCATGAAATGCAGATCATGAGGTCAGGAAGGAAACAAATGACATAAAAACATTAAGGAAACATTTGTCAATTTATTTGAAACCCTGTGTACAGTCAGTAAAGGACAGATTCTCCAGAATAAGGGTCGACACAAACACAGGGTCACACAGCAAATTTACCACCATTGTGAAACAGAGTCAGTAGCGGGTAAAACCCCCTCGGTTGGCTAGACAAGCTCGAATTGGCGTGGCATACTCCTAACGAGACGTCCCAGGTCATTTTGGGGAACGTTATTCCATTCCTGTTGCACTGCTGCAGCAAGTTCTTGGACATTGGCAGGAGGTTGTTGACGTTGGCGTAGCGCTGTCCAAGCATGTCCCAGACATGCTCGATGGGGGAAAGGTCCGGACTGAGTGCTGGCCATGCTAATGTGGTGATATTCTGCTGCTGGAGGTAATCTGTAACGATCCTGGCCCTATGACATCTGGCATTGTCATCTTGGAAAATGAAACGGCGGCCATAACGACGTGCAAAACGGCACAACATGGGGTGCCAAGATGTTGTCCCGTAGTACTGCCCTGTGACACGTCCAGCAACAACATGCAAGTCTGTTCTGCCGGCAGCAGTGATGCCTCCCCACACCATTACAGATCCACCCCCATACGGATCATGTCTAATGACGTTAACGTCATGGAAACGTTCGTTACGTCGGGCGCCAAACCCTCCTGCGTCTGTCAAGGAAGTCCACAGTGAACCTCGACTCATCTGAGAACATTACGTTGTTCCATCGGCGATTATCCCAGCGTTGATGATGACGACACCATTGAGTCTGGCCCTAATGTGACGATCCTCAAACAGGGAATGACACGAGGACGTCGGGCGTGTAAGTGAAATCTGTGCAGACGATTCCTGATGGTCTGGCCACTCACTACCAAGCCAGTATCCCTTTGAAGTTGAGACCTTATCTGATTTGCTGTTACCATACGATTTCTCAAGACAATAGTGCGGATGAATCTGTCCTGAGCCTGAGTTGTTGCCCTTGGTCGACGGATCGTGGTCTATCCTGAACAGACCCTGTAGCACGATGTCCGGACCATAATCTGCTGATGACAGACTGGGAAACATTCATTGCCCTTGCCACAACGACCTGTCTTGTGCCAACCTGTAGCATGCCAAGGGCACGTAACCTCTCCTCCTGTGTTAGACGGCGCATGGTCTCTGTTTAATTAACGACTTCAACCACTGATAATGTGATGCTTTCTCTTCAAAATCTTCCTTTGCAGTGGCTCTAACCTTCCAATTCAGAGTCATGCAAATTTGTGGCACAACCCCCTTGATCATCAATAGCATCCCGTGCAGATCGTGAGAGTGTCATTGATGTGTTTGGGTGATGAATTTCTTTGGAAATGCTTCCTCAGTAAGGAACTATACAACATGGTTTCGTATCCCTTTGTATATGTGAAAATTTTGATCTCAAAATAAAATATCCCCTACTTTTTTTGAATAGTATATGTTATTACTTGTTGAATACATTTTACGTATAGGCGTATATTTCCGCGCATATAGAAAAAAATATTTTAATATAGTAGGCCGGCGAGCGGAGGCATTTGGCACTAATTAACCAACACGAGCAGCTATTACATTCACGTTAGCCCACTCTGCGACCATGGCATCAGTTGTTTGGAAAGAGTTCACCAAGTTAAATGAAAATGAAGCGAAATGCAACATTTGCAAAAAGGTACTGAAATGTGCAGGAGGGTCGACGAGTGGACTTTCGAGACATTTGGGTACGCACAGGTCAAGCGAGAGTGAAGGAGGCCAGGCTGGGCCGAGCAGCAAACAGAGCAAGAGCATTGCAAACTTCTTCAGTGCAAGGAAACCACTCAATGCTATTCTGGCAGAGCTTGCCGCGTTAGATGGATTTTCTTTCAATGCCATCGCAAAGAGTGCCTATCTCCGACAGTCACTGGAGAAGGATGGCTTCAAGTTGCCAAAAGACCCAAGCGAGATTGCAAAGATGGTCCAAGGCTACGCCGCAGAGACACAGAGCAAGCTCGTGGATGCTTTTCAGTTGATGGTACGCAACGCGGGTAGTCGTTTCTCCCTCACAATGGACGAGTACACTTCCATCCAAAATAAGCGCTTCATGAACATCAATCTGCATACCGAGAGTGAGCATTGGAACCTGGGGGTTTTCCGGATTGAGGGAAGCATGACCGCTGAGAAAGTGGTTGAACTTCTGAACGAAAAACTCGCGACCTACTCCCTCAACCTTGAGGACCACATCATGTGTGCCACCACTGACGGAGCGTCTGTGATGGTAAAATACGGAAAGCTGGTCCTGCCTGAGCACCAGCTCTGCCTATGCCACGCAATCCACCTGGCAGTGATGGGGACGCTCTACATCAAAAAAGACCGGAGAGCAGCTGATGAAGACGAGGATGAGAGTGATGCTGATGAGGAGATGGGCGAAGAAGACGACCAACGTGCCTATCTTTCCAGGGCTATCATGGAGAGCTCCGTGGAGAAGGTGATTATTAGACTCAATTAGGCCTACAAGTCACCAGAAATTATGATAAATCAACAAAATATCACAGCCTAGAGAAGGATCGCAAACTTTTCAATGTCTAATGTCAATTTACTAGTCGGCTTTACATTTATTTATTTTATTGAGCGCATTTCTTTTTACTGCTGCTTCACGTCTCCCAATAAAAAGGCTAATTTGCTTAAACACACTCTACATTAATAAATAATATATAACTTTTTGTCTACTATATCATCATCACCTACCCTAGACGCCACTTGGTCTAGGCCTATTCCTTCACCAATTTTAAAAATAAAAATGAGTTTTATTCTCTGTCACACACATCAGAGAGACAGAGCCTACTTATTGATCATTTTGCTGTAATCATTATCAGCCTAAATTAGACCCATATTAGTGCAAATATTAGCCATTTACCTATTATTATAGTAGGCCTGTGACTTCATCCCATCCAGGTTCGAAAGATTGCTCGCCACTTCAGGAAGTCTCCTCTGTCTAACGAAAAACTTCAGACTTATGTCACAGAAGATTTTGGCAAAGAACTGAAGCTCCAGTTGGACTGTCGCACAAGGTGGGACAGTATGCACGACATGCTGGAGCGCTACATTTTGTTGCATCGACCCGTCTCCAAAGCTCTGGTCGACATCAAGCCTTCCCTGATTGTTAATGACATGGAGTTGGAGACTCTCAATGAACTCGCAAGTTGCCTAAAACCTCTGAAGATGGGAGTGAAGAGCCTCTGTGAAAGAGGAACAACTCTTCTGAAGGCAGATGGCGTCTTCAAATTCATCCTCTCGGAGCTGGAGAAACAGGAGAGCACCATCTCCCGGGACATGGCAGAGGCCATCAGGACCAGATTTGGGGAAAGGAGACAGAGCAACATCGTGTCTCTGTACAGGTAATTATTATGTCGGCTACTCCGTGACTAAAAGTAATCATAATAACGTTGGCTCGCCTTTTATATATAATGGATTGTAATAGGCTATGGTAATAAAGTAGACCAGTGGTAAATGAATTATAGGCCTATGCTGAACGAAATAGGCTAGGCCTAGTCTATTATTGGAGCCCATCTAAGCATATGCAAGTTAATAATAATAACTATAATGATTACTACAATAATAATAGGTTAATAATAATAATAATAAATAAATAAATAATAGCCTAATAATAATATGCCTATTATTAGATAATGATATTGTTAATACCATAATATTATTATTGTGATAATCCATAGCCTAACCAATATTAATTCATGTAATTTACACATTTAGATACCTCCAAAACCCAGTGCTTGTGACAACTGGAGACATGCTGTTCGCTATGCCATCCAAAACTACGCTGATGAAGACGGCACTCAGTTTGTGCGAGTGTTTTTGTGACCACGGAGCCCCAACCAGATGAGGGAACCGAACCAGCTGAGGAGAGTCAGCGTACCATCAGCCTCCAAGAGCGCCTGCAGCAGGAAATCAACCAGTGCATGAGAGGGCCAGACATCTAGGAGAAGACAGGGAACGACCTGCAGAAAATCCTGTCAAAGGAATTTGCGCTGTTCGAAACAACCAAAGTCTGTCCAGAAAATCTTCAATGCCTCTACTTAGCTCTCGGAACTATTCAGCCGACTTCCGTGGAAGCAGAGCGAGCATTTTCCGTGTGCGGGCTGTTTGTTACCAAACTGAGAAACAGACTAAGCGAAAAATCCATCAATGCACTTTGCTTCCTCAAGTCACACTTTATCAAAATTAAACAGAGGAAATCAGTTGTTAAGATTAAAGACGATTAAAAAGCTGGTAGCCTGTGTCTAGAAAGCACCGGTTAGGTTCACGTTTGCTGTTATAGTCCTATGCCTTCAATAATAAATCGGTAGCTTATAATAAAAGGCTACGTTTAGCAGCTAAGCAAGACTGTTCAATGCTGTCCTACACTTCAGGAATAGCCTTTTATTGTTTTACTTTAAAAGTCGGCTGTATTTTTCCTTTCAAGTAATTTGATTCTGCACATAACTTACATGCCTTTTTATTGATATTTTATTTTCATACCTTAATAATTTCTGTTTTAAATAAAATGGTTTATATGATAAATTATCATTATTCAGCTGAAATTACTTATCTACATACCATAAATGCATTTTATTAAGGACTTCCGGTTTCATGGGAATTCCCGGGAATCCCGGGAAATGTATCAAAAATTCCCGGGATTTAAAATCGGCTAAATTCGGGAAAAATCTGAAACACTACTGGATGGTCAACAAGGCACCTCATGGGAAAGAACTCTCTGAGGATCTGAAAAAGAGAATTGCTGCTCTCCATAAAGATGGTCTAAGCTACAAGAAGATCTGTGAAACCATGAAACTGAGCTACAGCACGGTGGCCAAGGTTATCCAGCGGTTTTCCAAGACGGGTTCTGCTCGGAACAGGCCTTGTCAGGGTCGACCGAAGAGGTTGAGTCCTCGTGCTCTGTGTCAGGTGCACAAGTTGGCTTCAGAGAACAGACACAGGAGTACTGTTAGGATTGCTAATGAGGTTGCAGTTGTGGGAGAACAGCCTGTCAGTGCTCAGACCATACGCTGTGCACTGCACCAAGTCGGTCTGCATGGCTGTTGGCAAAGATGGAAAGCCTCTTCTGAAGCTAGCCCACTAGAAAGCCCAAAAACAGTTTGCTGAAGACAACCAGTCCAAGAACATGAACTACTGGAACCATGTTCTGAGGTCTGACGAGACCAAGATAAACTTGTTCAGCTCAGATGGTGCCCAGCATGTGTGGCAGCACCCTGGTGAGGAGTACCAAGACAAGTGTGTACTGCCTATAGTCAAACATGGTGGTGGCAGCATCATGGTCTGGGGCTGCATGAGTGCTTCTGGTCCTGGGGAGCTGAACTTTGTTGATGGAATAATGTATTCCAACATGTACTACGACATTCTGAGGCAGAACATGATGCCCTCCCTTCGGAAACTGGGCAGCACGGCAGTTTTCCAAAATGATAACGACCCGAAACACACCTCCAAGATGACAATTGCCTTCCTGAAGAAGCAGAAGGTGAAGGTGATGGCGTGGCCAAGTATATCTCCAGACCTGAATCCTATTGAGCACCTGTGGGGCATCCTCAAGAGGCAGGTGGTGTCCAACATCCACCAGCTCCATGATATTGTCATGGAGGAGTGAAGGAGGATCCCAGAAACAACCTGTGCAGCTCTGGTGAATTCCATGCCTAGGAGAATCAAGGCAGTGCTGGACAACAAATATTGACACTGTGCGCACAATTAGGCATGTTGACGGTGAGGTGTGCTCACTTTTGTTGCCACCCATTTTGGAAATAGTGACTTTGTTCAGTTATTTGGACAGTGCAGTAAATCTACACTGCTACACATATTGTACAAAGACTACTCTAGAATATATTCAGGTTTCATTTCTGTAACGTTGTCCCTTGAAAAGATATAATAAAATAATTGTTGAAATGTGAGGGGTGTACTCACTTTTGTGAGATACTGTGTATGTATATATATATATATATATATATATACACACACATACATATACATATATATATATATATATATATATATATATATGTTGTGCAGTTTTTGTTGGCTTCGTGCCCTCCTTTTAACTGCATTTTTCTGTTTTGTTTTTGGAATTTCTGTTGGCCCATGTGCTATGTTTGTTTGATTTTCTGTTCTAATAAATCACTCATTGGATTCAAGACTGGCTGCTGGTGTCCTACTGTGATCGTAACAGAGTTCTTATTAGCTCGCCAGGCCAAATGTCCTCGGACAGCTATTGCCATACCCTCTGCGTCGGCGTCCGCGCCAGTGGACAGCAAGGTTAAAGTTTTCCGGCGAGCTGTGTTGTCTTCTGATAACTTTCTTTTTTTTCATTTGCAGACTTTATTCTTCAGATTCAGCTCTTTTTTTTACGGTTTCAAATCTTATTTTTTCGCTTTCGGATCATATTTTTTCAGTTTCAGAGTTTTGTCCCAGATCTGGCGTGGGGGGCGGGATATCATGACTGACAGTAGGCTAAGGACCTTCCCCAATGTCATTGCCTTCAGGAAATGTTGCTACAGCAGCCATCCACAATCAAACAACTTGAGGCACCATTTTAGAGAGCCTATAGCGACTTCTAGTGATTTTTTATTTTTAGCAACACCGACCCATTTACGATGGTGTCCTTTTCACCAGAGCAAGCTGCTGGGACCAGCGCACAGGATTTTCTGCAGCTTCAGCTAATTAGTTCACCAGTTCCTCTATAGTTAAATATAATTCCCCTTTCTATTTAAAGCTTAGTTTCACCCTTCATGGGCAGGTAGCCTTAGTCTATTTCCTGCTTGTTTAATGCATTCCCTTCTCATTGTCCTTGAAGTTTTGCATTTATTTTTGTTAAGCACTTTATTATGGAATATTTAGGGCTCTAAATTTGCGGTGAATGGGGGGAGCGCTGCGCCAAGGGGGTGAATCCAGGCGTATGTTGCAATTTCTACCCGGCGCAAGTACTCCTCTGTCCCACCTCTGTCCCTCCTGCCGGCGCAAGTGGCAAAGAGGGAGGAGAGAAGGCGTGAGTGGGTTTAACACAGCCGAGTCAAATCTTCACCAATCAAATGAGCTCCTCTCCTCACCTTTCAAATGTTGGAATAAAGAAGCCTTTGTCCTATATCTGCATGATTCGTTAATGTTGCGTTTTTACTTTGCTGCTTCAGGCATGTTTTTGCATTACGTCTATATTAAGCATTACAAATATGAGTTCTTCTAGCTAGGGCATTCGCGAATTATTACCATTAGCGAACTTGAATGGGACGCCAGATCATTCAAACTTATGAATGGAATGAAAAGCGTTGCTCATTTATTTCTTCTGCCCGCATCATTGGGAAGAGAAATGATGGATAGCGTGTTCCTATTATTACACCCTGTCCCTGCGTAAAATTTTGGGATTAACATGCATGGACAACAATGCAAGATACGTTACACATTTATTTTCAATATGTGATCATAACTCAGTACGAGATCATAGCAATCAGGCTGTATTCCTTTCCCCATGAAAAAAACGATAAAACCGAAGTGACAATAATAGTATAGTTAAGCGCTTGCACACTGGACGCGAAACAAATTTTTCGCACGACAGATTACATTCAAAGTCAATGCAAAGACGCAAATACACGCGTGTATTTGCGTCTTTGCATTCACTTTGAATGTAATCAGTCCTGTGAAAAATTAGTTTTGCATCCAGTGTGCAAGCGGCTTTACTGAGCATAGAACGCAAGCATTATTTTTATATATATATACATGGGCCAGGCTCACGAAATGTGGGCCCCCCCCGGGTACTGAAAAATAATTAAAGTACCCCTAGAGCTTAGCTGTGAGTGGTTTTTTAATCTATAGGTGTTGTAGGATCATATTCCAAAGCCGTGTGACGGCGACGTTTTTCATTTTTTCGTGGTACCTGGTCAAAGTTGGGTCCCTCAACTCATTTTTTGGGCCGGGTTTCTGCCTTAGTTTCAAGACATGCATATCTTCTGAAGCCTCATACATGCATAGATATAGCTATATCTTCTCAAAATGCCCTGATATGTATAGAAGGATAGTATAGCTGATGGAAAAATGGTATATAGGTAATATGCTGTTGGAATTGTCAACCCTGCCATAGCCCTGAAGTCGGGGTACGTTTTGCGTGCGGCTGCAAAATTGCTGCGCGAGTGCAAACTGCTCTCTAACATGATGTGTAAAATTAATTCAGGCAACCCTATGCTCTCAGTGGTAATTGTATGTGATAAAGGTATATGTCTACTCTTTGAATACCAAATATCATGGTCATTGGTGGAATATTTGGTGAGTTATACGCATTTCCCTATCCCCTTGCTCGTCTAAGTCAGAAACCCGAAAACCTACTGTTTGCCTATAATCCACCCAGAGGCCTATAACTAGTGATAATAAAGTTATTTAAGCCTCCAAGCAGTTTTATAATTGTTTATAAGTGATGTCCAGAGGTATATCACCTGAAATTAGAAACCCTACCATTATTTTTTTCCCTCGGGATCCCGTCGCTGCTGAAAAAAAGAAATTCTGGTCTGCAAATACCTGAAAAATGTTATAAAAACCTATATCAAAACTCAAAAATCTCCTAGAAGCACTCCTTATGGCTTAAAAGTATGTAGCCTAGGCAATACCAAGCCAGAACAGGTGTCAATTAGCTCAAAATATCGGTATATCGGTCACAAACCGAATCTAAGTCAGAAACCGCGACTAAGTCAAAAACCCGTCAAAGTGTACCAAACTCAACCCGACTGACTTGCTATTGCCATAATACTTAACTAATAGAATAAGAGTCTCAAGTAGGTAATTGATCACTTACCAATGGAAGATGCCACTTGTAGGCTGGTAGACAGGCTGCTTGACAGTTTATTTTTTTTAAATTTTGGGTCCTAGGTTCCCCTAGCCTGAGCCCCGGGAGTTTTTTATGATGATTGCATGTTTCTGTCTTTTAGTTATTGTTATTTTGTTGTAGGTGTTGTCTGGTGTCCCCGACCACCTATGCATGTTATTTGAACAAGTTTATGACGCCACGCCCCGCGTCAGTTTCTGCCTGAGAACCCGGTTTCTGACTGAGAGCGTGGGCCGACGCCACCAATATTTTTCAATTAAATCTTCAAAAATACAAGTCGACACGTTTAGAAAACACAATATATCATGTCCCCGACCACCCATGCATGTTATTTGACCAAGTTTATGACTGATTGGCCACCGATTGCGGCCGCCCACGCCCCGCGTCAGTTTCTGCCTGAGATTCCGGTTTCTGACTGAGAGCATGGGCCGATCGGTCCAATGTCAGGACTCCGATCGACGCCATCGTTATACAACCCCAATTCCGAAATAGTTGGGACAAAGTGTAAATTGTGAAAAAAATCAAAATGCAATGACTTTTAGATCACGAGCCAATATGTTATTTACAATAGAACATAGATAACATTTCAAAAGTTGAAACTGAGACATTTTACATTTTTATGCACAAAATGAGCTCATTTTGTGGATAAAATTGTAAAATTCATCATTTTCAACATTTGCAATGTTATCTCTGTTCTATTGTGAATAACATATTGGCTCATGTGATCTGAAAGTCATTGCATTTTGCTTTTATTCACAATTTACACTTTGTCCCAACTATTTTGGAACTGGGGTTTTATTTTCGATCAAATCACCTAAAATACATGTTAACATGTCAAACCAACACGGAATATCATGTCCCTGATCACCTGTGTAACGACTGGGGCCACATTTGGCTGAATACGCCCGGTTTCTGCCTGAGATGCCCGGGTTTCTGATTTAGGGTTTCTGCCTTAGATTTCTAAGTCAGAAACCGACCAAAATGCTTTGCGCGCTGTAGCTATGTCGTTATTCAATACATAATTGATCTAAATAGTGATTTCCACTTTGATTTAGGCCAACAACAATACCTGAATTGCATTTGGCTATATCTTTTACAGTTTTTTAAAAATACATCTAAGTCAGAAACTTTTCTTAAAAAAAGATCATTTTTTGGGGACACAAAAATCCCCTCAATCCCTGTAGGTTGGAGTTTTTTGGGGTTTTTTTTTTTTTTTTGCCCTAATGCACCATACATTTGCTTCATCCTGAAGGATTATTAGGGTGTAGGGACCTTTTTTTTTTTCTAGAGTGCTAAATGTAAAATCTAAGTCAGAAACCAGTACCTTGTGGACAATTTATTAAATGTCACCGCAATACACAAAACGACGATAGGGACGTATGCCGACTGTCAGACATAGCCAACACATGTCTATTATGCACAGAAAAAAAAAAAAATAGAACACACTTAAATATAAAAAAACAAAAAGTGAACTATTTCACTTTTTACATGGACATCAAAAAAGTGCCATTTTTGGCCACTTTTCCAATTTTAAGGGCAAAAAAGACAGGGAAATATTTATTGCAGACCAACAAAAGTGGGGTGTTCCAAGTTGCTCTTGGTGAGCTCTATCCATTCATGGTGGTTCTGGAATGATCTAAGCAAAATATAAGATTTGCTAGCCTGTGGACACATTTAGGGGGGGTGGCACACATTTCGTGAGCCTGGCCCATATATATAAGCCATATATATATATATATATATATAAATATATGCACTACCTGATGCCGAGGCAGTTTGTGGTTGGCTGAGGAAGATGTGAAGTTGTTAGTTTGCATCACAGATTCAGCTGCGTTGATTAAGCCTGGTCGAGTTTCCATGACGCGTGCCAACTGCCTTTGATCTGACATCAGGACAATCGATATAGATACTATAATTTATGTCCTGATACAGATAGTTACATTAAATAGTTGTTGCTGTTATTATTTATTGCATTGAAATGTGCCTCACATTCTGGAAACCTGCCTGTGAGGTTTCGGTGACGTGTGCGCACTGTGCGCCGGTCAGCCAAATTACCACTGCACAGAAGGTAAACCAGGTTAGAGCTGGCGAGCTCTCTGCGTACTTTCGGCGGAGCCTTTTGCCACGAAATTGTCACTGCGTCATGATGAATATGTGACACCTCCCCCTACTACGCCGCCACACCCATCTCGGCGCACTTCCGTCTACCAAATTGCCAAAGTGGCTGCGCAGGGTGTTGCACCGCACGAAATTACCACTGCGCAGGCTGCGCCACCCTGCACTGCGCCAAGAAATTAGAGCCCAAAATCTACCTCCCTGCATTTGGGTCCTCCACATCCAATTATTGCCCTGGTGTTCTATTAACATCTTTGGGTGCCAGGGCATGACAGCATCAGCACGAGCATGGCAATTTTCTCTGCTCTGGATGAGTCATTTGATGCTTTCAATTTGCAAACATCGATAGAAAGCTTTTTTAAGCTTTTAAAGATATTTTAATGAAATTTTCATGCTGCATTTTCAATTTAATATATGAAAAAATACTTTAAAACATATTAGGTATTTTTAAAGGATTTTACAGATATTAACTGAGGATAATACAGGTGGGAACCTGCAGGGGTTGACGTATGGAAAAGGCCTGTTCTTCACTGCAGTGTGGCGCGCATTTAAGTAGAACTGCTATGTGTACATGTATGGTTTGGAGCGTGCCTCATTGGTCCTGCTTGCCACCTGTAACACCTACGCTTCACTTACATTATTTGCTGTTATATCGTTACTTACAGTTTGCGGCTATGAGCGCTTGATCGATGCAACTGCTCCAGGTTTGAGAAGCAGCTGAGACACATATCCAGGGTCAAATTATCCTTTATTGACAAAGCTGTCTTCAGTGAAATGCCGAGCACAAACAGCTAACGTTCCCTTTGAGTGTCAGGAAATCACGTTTTCGGATTATGGCAAAACCCCTGTATCTTATGTTTAGAAACTTTGCAGAGGTTGAGTATGGACATCCAACATTGCTTGTATGTATTAAAAGAAGGATCAGCATAACAGGGGACCTTTAAAATATGAAATCATCCTTTATAAACTTGATTTTGTGTTAACTCAGGTTATCTTTTCCTGATGTTAAAATTTGTTTATGATCTAAACCTTTTAAGTGTGACAAATATCCAAACATAGAAGAAATCTGGAAGGGGGCAAATACTTTTTCATGGCACCATACACAATATTAGGCAAGTGGTTTTAATGTCATGGCTGATCAGCGTGTCTACCCTCAAATTAAAGCTGACTGTTTATACTTTGATTGTATTTATACAGTGAATATTGAGTGCATACTGAAGGAATTACAGCAAATTAATATATGTAGCTCCTCAAATACTTACAGACTGCACTGAAAGTGAATCCACTTGGGATCTAAGTAAACGTATACCTAAGTAAGACCCTAAGTAAAAACATACAGAAAATACATGCAGGTAACACACACAAGATCATAAAATCACAGAAAATACCACAGAAACATAAATTTCTAAGCTAAGATGGGAGTGATGGGGTGGTGGTGAGAGGGGCACGAAGATCTGAAGAGGTTAGACTTCAAGTCTGTTTTTGAAAGAGAGAAATTCTTCTCCCCTTACCACCGTGGGAACTTCAGTCCACCACTAAGGAGCTAGCATTGATACTTTATCTCCAATGTACAAACACTTTTCGTAAAAATAAATACAATAAGACAGGGAGAAGTTTCATAAAGCTAGTCATCAAAATAGCTCTAAAAAAAAAAGTATTGGGGTTGAAAGCGGAGTATGTAAAAGGATGTCTTTGCTATGGAGAATAACTGTACGGATGCAGAATGCACGCAGCTTGTGGTCAGTCGCTTGTCCACAACTATTTGTCCAGCCACTACAATCTGTCTCAAACAACATCAAGATGTTTTCACTGAAATGCAATTCAGCACCACTCCTCCACTCCCTATGCTGTTCCTGGTAATTTCCTATTACACAATTTCAGTATGTGCTTTAAATGAAGGTGCTTAAATCTTGGTGTACATTTTAACAATTCATTGTCTCAAGTGCCACGACAAATAATTATGTTTTTGCAACAATTTTATGTAAAAACTAAAATTATATCTTATGATACTGGGTAGCTCTGAAAATCTCAGAACTTGTCTTCTCTTGAATAAATTGAAACAAAAGTGGCTCTCTCTCTCACAGAAGCCCAGACACACCAAGTCTTTTTCCCTCCTTTGCACTCTCTCTCAATAATTTCTCAAGGTATGACGAGTCCTGATCGCACACCATTTCCTGGATTACTCTTTGTCGCCTTCACATGCCTGTAAAGCACATTCGGAGAGCCCTGCTGCCCTTGCCATATCTTGAGAAGAGTGGAATCCTTGCTCCACATTATCGGAGGTAAGAGCCATGATGGGGTCCGTCGAGATACTGCTGCGCTGATGACTCTTCTCACTTTATCTCTGTGGGGTGTGGGGGTATTGCACTCACACCTGTGCCAGGGCCCCATTCATGCAGATTTCAGTTCAGCAACAGCTGCTGAAAATAACTTCTTAATGCGAGGGCCTTCCACCCTGTTTTTGCAGAGACACAGGGTCCACTGGCAATTTTGTTGGCTAGTCTTGTGCATAGTAATAGACCAAAACAAACTGAGCTTTCGTTTTAATCTCAAACCTCTGCCCTGAAAAAGGCCAATTCTCTGTATCTGAAACTGGCTCCACATTCAATGCATCAAATTAAAACTATTTTCTACTTAGTTAAAGCTACACTAAGCAACACCAGATGGTCCCACAAGCACCAACCCTGTGTGTCAATCACTTGGAGATTAATTGTAACAGACATTTAAACCAGGGGTGCCCAGATCTTTGCACCCCACCGTATTTATGGAACAAAAATCAGGCAACAACAGCGCAGGTTGGCAGTAAATTATGGCGGAAAGAGACCTAAAAATGATGACTATTACATTGCAAGTGGTCATTTTGCCACGCAAAAAGAACATAATATTGGTTATTGTTGCTTTAAGTAACCGAACCAATATTCTCGACTTCAAACTTAAAGTTCAAAACCAAAATTGGCAGATTTTGCAGCTCCACTATTCCGTAATATTGCCTGTCCAGATGTTTCCATTCACACCTTCAACAAAAACAGTATCCCATTTTATACATTCTATTTTAATATTTTACTGTATGATATAACACATCATGTAAAACATGATTGGGACATTCTTGACATTTTAAGGTTGATCACTAAAATCACTAGGCTACTGATCTACATGACAGGATTTCAAAAAACAACAATCCTTATTGAGCAGGTGCTTGCGGTTGAATGCAATAAGCAGCGGATAGACAAAGAGATAAGGACTGCGTGGAAGACATGCAGAGTTTTCACTGCAGCTCCTGGGTTCCGTGAAATCACCCGCACCCCAGTCCGAGAGATATATTAGAGTAATAGCATACAGTCTGGTACGAGGGGGCAGGACATGGAAATGGAGATTGTAGCAAAGCAGGCATAGTGGGCTGGAGGGCTTTTATAGGAGATGAGGGGATTTCTGTTCCTGAACTTCAGCTGTTTAGCTTCATTTCACTAAGTAAGAACCACACCACACACCATCAAACCATCAACTGAATGTGAACTAGGATGTTTATTTAGCAGGGGTTTACAATGAAAAGCAATAAATAGTGGCTAGACAAAGAGATAAGCACAATGAAGTCTGGGTGTGGGAAATAATCAAGAGGACCAGCAGCAAAAAAGGCAGAATTGTTCAAATTAGTGATACAAGTATGACATTTTCAGAGTAAGTGCCCTTTAGCATGTTTTTTACATGTCATTGAGATCCCACCTCGTTCCTTATCATAAGCTTATTTTCTGAGACATTTTTTACAGGCAGTTAGTGGTTCGGTACAGCAGGCTCATCCCTAGCCGTCAATATGCAACAAGCTTAATACAATGACGCCCAGGAAGGTATTACCAACTCAAATAATATAACTTATATAAACGTTTCCATTCCCCTTTAAAGTCTATACTTTAAGTTACAAAATGAACCATAAATGTGCAGGGGCAAAAAAATCCTATAAGTATTGCAATCTTCCTGCTGATGTTCTCTGTATTTACCATTAGGGCAAGAGGAGGCTGAAGGAGACCGCTGCACCCACCATTTTTAATTTTCCACCATGTTTGATTAAAAAAAAAAAAAAAAACAGCCAGGACCACGCGGACCAGGTTGGTGAGAATGGCTATAGAGGCAAGTCACAGTTCAGTCTCCACTTCTGTCCCCTCATGTCCTTCACCCAGCCAGGTTGCTCAGGTTGACGGGGGGCCTGGATTTGTTCCATATTTGTGTTCTGGGTTGGGTCGTGAGGCGGTTATCGAAGTTGACAATGGAGACAGTGGTAACATTCCCTCTGCTGATCATAACAATGCCATTGTGATGCAAGCGGCTGCTGAGGAGAGCAACGTCACCGACGGTGTTTGTCATGATGACATTGTCATGATCAATGTCCATGCTGATGTTGAGGTCACTGCTGATGACACAATCGAGTGTACCAAAAGCGCAGACTCGCAAACAGTTGAGCATGATCATAACTACATCTGCAAAACACGGCCGCAAATCTTGGTGTATACTGATCATAATTACATAATAATTTTGTTTCTGAGTCTCCTAGAACACTCAAAGGTAAAGGAAATTCAGTTCAGAGTCAGCTTGTAGTAGCTCGCATAAAGCTGAAGTTGAAGTGTCAGCAGTCAAGGAGAATGAAACCAAGACTCCTGTCACTGAAAGATCTGACTTAGATTCTTCAGAAGAAATTGCTGATCACAAGTGAATGTGCTGCTCTTCTGGATTCTATAAACGATAATCCAAGGGAAATTCTGAATAGAATCCAAAAGAAGAAGAGGTCAGTGGCATTTTCTGAAGACCTAAAACAGTTTGCAACTTCCCTGCACTTCTACTCTCCCAAGGCATATGATATTGTCAGAGAGAGGTTCAATTTTGATTTGTCACATCCTATTTGTAAATGGTACAGCAGCATCTCGGCAGATCCTCAATTTTCCCGTTGCATCTTTCACAGCTCTAAAAAGTCATGTCTCTGAGAAGAGAAAAGGGGGAAAGGAAGTAATCTGCTCATTGATGATGGATGAAATGTACATTCACCAGCGAACTGAATTTGCGGGGGATCAAATTCATCGCTATGTCGATATTGGTGCTGGTGAAATAGAGAAGTGTAGCCACGCAGGCAATAGTCCTCATGGATGTAGCCATCAATGAGTCTTAAAAGATCCCCTTTGCTTACTTTCTAATCAGCGGTTTGATTGGAGCTGAGAGGGTGAACATCATCCGTGAGAGCATTTCTCACCTTCATGCTGTCGGAGTTCAGGTTGTCTCGCTGACATGCAATGGACCATCGCAAAACTTTCTCATGATCCAAGAGCTTGGTGGCAAACTTGACCTCAAAGACATGAGACCTCATTTTTTCCATCCAGAGGATCAGTCAAAAAAGGTTCCTGTGCTCTTGGATCCATGTCTTATGCTAAAAATGTTGAGAAATGCATTCTCTACAGCTGAAGTGCTGGAGACTGAAGATGGGAAACAGATCAGATGGCAGTACATTGAAGAACTCCACAAACTCCAAGAAAAGGAAGGTCTGCAGCTCGGCAACAAGCTGAGAATGCAAACATCTAGTGGCGACAACAAAAAATGAAGGTACACCTTGCAGACCAGCTGTTCAGCAGCAGTGTGGCTGATGCCCTACAGTACTGCGAACAAGATCCTCAATTGAGCAAATTTGCGGCTACAGTTCAGTTCTTGCGAACTATTGATGCAGCTTTTGATGTCCTTAATAGCCGCAATCCACTTGGGAAAGGACTAAAGGCACCGTTCAAGCCTACAACAAAAGATTGTGCCAGAGCCATTTTAGAACAAGCTGAGTCATGTCTCCGTGGGCTTAAAGGGACTATGTCAGCCGGGGTGCATACGCGTGACGAAGCAAAAAACTTGAAAACATTAGGCTAACTATTTCAAGTTCATAGGAGATGTAAGGTGTAAGCGTTTCAATCGCGATCATCCTTATGAAGTTCATTGAAATTTTTACCAAAAAACGATCTTTATTGATCGTAGAGCCTATTCGTAGCATCAGTTTGTCATAGTTTGGGTTTTTGTAGCGTTATAATTGCTTTTAAATCAGCCTGCGTTGATTGTTATGTCGTCCTATAGCGGCCGTCAAACTGGAAGTGGTCGTAAAAGGATCTATGACAGCTGCATGTCAGACAAAATGTTGCGACCAAAAGGTTCTGCGAACATTAAAGACAATTGCTTGATAAAAAATTCCCCAAACTTCTCAAGGATGCACGCGATGCAAACAGATTGAAAGTCCATCACGAATTCACCGGTTTACCTTACCTTACACTTTCGAAGTGTTTTCGCCCAAAGAAATATGGATGGATAGTATAATTTATTCTCTGTGGGTTTCGGCAAAGATAAATGGGGTTACTCTAGCAACTCCGCGTTTGCAGGCCATCTTCTGTATTTAAAACAGCGACGAAGGTACCCTTTACACACGTACTAATAAGCTTGGGGTTTGTATTTCTGCTCCCTTGATATTGCACTGCATGTATGAACGTGTTTATCGACTGGACTCTACTACGCGTGTGCCCCAGCTGACATAGTCACTTTAAGATTAAAAGCAAGGGCAACAAGTTTGTGTACATGCACGTCACTCAGAAGAAGACTCCTATCTTGGCTTTATTGCCTGTGGTAGAATTGTGCTTAACATCTATAAAGATCTTGTGGAGGGACCAGATGCACCATGCAGATACCTTCTGGCATATAAGCTGAAGTTGACTGCATTATCGGTCCTCTACATCTTCGCGAGCTAGATGGTTAAAGTACACCAGGTAGGGAACCCACTGAAGTCTAGAGAGGTTTGGGTAGATTTTTGTTTTGTTGGTAAGTAGGAGTTGGGGTGTAGCAGTGAGTTGCTCAGCTGTTTGACGCTCTATTAGTGATTTCACTGATTTGTCGCTTTAGTGATTGGTGCACTGCCATCCGTAGTGTTGAACAGGTGATGCTTGAGATTGAGACTTTTGTAGGCTGCTTTGATTTTGGGATTTACCCAAATAGTGTCTAAATTTTGGCCATCCTGTGAGTTTTTTTCGGCGTGGTGGTTGTGCCAACTTTTGAGTTGTAGTCATCTTTTTGTGGACTTTTGATTACTGCTTAAGTATTTGATCGAGTTGCAGCCTTTCGATTTCATTTGTTTGAGTTGCGTTTTGATCATGACTTCTGCAGTAGATGAATTTGTGGAGGACCCGTCACTTGAGGCATTTAACAGTTTAACTAAAGAGCAGCTTATTGAAGTGGCATCGATTTTTAAGATCGAGTTGACAAGTTATGAAAAGCGTTTAAAAACCAAATTAATATCCGTCTTGCTGCCTTCTTCGGTTGAGCAGGGGATCTTGCCACCCGTTGACATGAAGTATTCAATTCACCTCAAAGAGTTGTCAATTAAAGAAAAAGAATTGGATAATGAGAGGGAGGAGTTGCGGTTGAGAGTAGCTGAGAACTAATTGGAGATTAAGCGATTGGAAATGCGTGCTAAATCGGGAAATATTGACCTCGTTTCTTCTTATTCGTTTGATGTCAGTAAACATATTAAGCTTGTACCACCGTTTGTGGAGAAGGACGTTGAGAAATACTTTCCTCATTTTGAGAAAGTTGCGTCAACTTTGAAATGGCCAAAAGAGATGTGGACTCTTTTAATACAATCTGTCTTGAATGGAAGAGCTGTCATGGTTTGTGAGGTGTGCGTGTTGTTTGGACTTTTCTTTGCGGCTCTCGTCCCGGGACGATATTGAATTCCTGGGCCATCGAATTCTTTACCCAGCTGGTTGATTGAGCTCGGGCGGCGCTTTCCCAGAATCTATATAAGCAGGAAGTCCGGCACGCCTCCTTCGTTAGAGTGTCTGTATTTAGCTTCGCACTATGGCTGAACATATCTGTAGTCAGGTTTTTTATGACTTCCTATCTTCTAATTATTGAAGTTTCTTCTCCCTTTTTCTATCTCACTTTGCTTCTGTGGTTCGGACTATTATACGTCCTTTGGAAGCGCGAGTACTTGCGTTTAGTCTATATTATTCTCTGTGTTTGTACTGTGTTCGTGCTACTCTCTTTCTCTCTGTCGTTGCGCTTGGCCTTCATATACTACCGGCCATTACAGAACACTCTAGCCAACATGGAGTCATCAGCAACGGCTGCGTTAGAGAAAGTTGTGGCTAACCAACAAGCTGCTCTCTCTTGTTATGGCAAGGGTCTTGCTAGCCTGAACAATCAACAGGCAGAGTTGGCGGAAAGAATCCGCCTTCAGGGGAATACCATGGAGAGACAGGAGAACGTTCTGTTAACTCTCACTGAGAGTATTAGAGCCTTGTCCATGCAAATCGCACAAAATGTTGCACAAGCACAGTCCGTACATCTTCCCCCGAGCGCCAAAGCTTCAGTTACCCCCAAGATATGGAGGCGAGGCAGGAAGATGTAAAGATCTCATTGCCCAATGTGAGATATTTTTTAAAGCGCAGCCTTCACGGTTCGTGAATGAAGTGTCTCTGGTTTCATTTATTTTATCCCTGTTAACCGACACAGCACTCACTTGGGTCAGCCCACTTATTCGATCTAATTCAGGGGTAATGAATACTGTGGAGACTCTTGTTAGAGAAATGGTATCAGTGTTTGATCAGGATGTTTGTGGCCAGGACGCGGTTACGCGTTTAATGAATCTAAGGCAGGGCTCTGAGAGTGTCGCTGTGTTTTCAATCACACTTTCGCTCCTTGGCGACAGAGACAGGTTGGCCAGAAGCGCCTCTTATGACAGTGTTCGTTCACGCTTTGGCAGAGGAGGTTAAGGACGCTCTGGCTACATTGGAGCCTTGTTCGTCTCTAGATTCATTGGTTCGCACTGCGGTGCGAATTGATAATCGCGTCCGCGAACGTAACAGGGAGAAATGTACTGCATTGACTCTGGCTGGCAACAGGGCTAATGCTACTAGCAGCATGCATACAGCTCCCATTCCGCCCACTGAAAATTCCACTCCTGGTGAGCCTATGCAGGTTGATGGCTCATATGAGAGCCGGGCCCCTAAGCCCGTTCGGAGACGTATAATCTGCTATAATTGTAACAAACCGGGACATATCTGTCCACACTGCCCTCAGCTTCAGGGAAACGGGAAGTCCCTCTAGCGGTATGGGGGGCCCTACAGGACCAGACCCAATTTCCCTTCTGAACTTTAATCCCTGTAGAATTGACTGTGGGGAGACAGAATATTTATTGAAGCTTTTGTGGACTCTGGCGCCGTGGATTGTTTTATGGATGCTGAGTGGGCTAGGAGACATTCCATTCCTATCCGCCCTGTTTTACATTCACGCCCTGTTAGATCTTTGGACGGTCGCCCGCTGGGAACTGGATTTGTAACTGAAGTTTCTGAATCATTGACTATGTTCATCCCTTTTGGTGGCCATTCTGAGGAGGTCTGGTTTTTTATTATCAATTCTCCTGTTTTCCCTGTCATTTAAGGACACTCTTGGCTACGGGAACATAGACCTCATATCATTTGGGGAAGTAAGTATAAACCGATCGTCCAGTGGGGCACTGATTGTAGCTCCCACTGTAGGGAGAGTTTGGCGTTTCATCCCAGGCATCGACCTATGGGGGAGGCGGATGAGGAGTTTGCCTCACACAACCCTCCTAATCTACAGAAAGGGTCGGAGGAGGGGTTGGAGCAGGATCCTCAATTTGACTGGCGGCAGCCAGAGGAGGATTTCTCTGACTCGGAATCTGACATAGAGAGGGCAGGTTCTGAACAGGGTGAGAAGTTGGGGGCTGCTCTGAACTTTTGTCTGCCTGCTAATGTTCCTGATGATTATGCTGATCTTGCGGGGGTTTTTAGCAAGCAGCGGGCCTCGATTTTACCTCCTCGTCACACGTTCAGTTGCGAGATCAGTCTCCATCCGAGTACCACTCCCCCCCAGGGGTTCATTATACTTGCTGTCAGGGCCTGAGCGAAAGTCCATGCGAGAATATATTCAGGAGGCTCACGCTAATGGATTTATTCGGCCCTCCACGTCTCCTGCCGGAGCGGGGTTCGTTTTTGTGGGCAAAAAAGATGGCGGCCTGAGACCCTGTATTGATTACAGGGGCTTGAATAATATCACCATTAAAAACCGATACCCGCTTCCGTTGATGAACTCCGCATTTGAACAACTGCAGGAGGCATCGTTTTTTACTAAGCTAGACCTCCGGAATGCTTATAACTTGGTTCGGATCCGTGAGGTGGACGAGTGGAACACGGCATTTGGTCATGCCGTTTGGATTGGTTAACGCCCCCTCTGTGTTCCAGGCACTCGTTAACGACGTCCTCCGAGAGATGTTGGAGAGATTCGTTTTTGTCTACTTTGACGATATTCTGATTTCACTTCGACTCTCTCGGAGCATAAACAACACGACAGACAAGTGCTTGAGGCCCTCCTCAAAGCCAAGCTTTTTGTCAAGGCTGAGAAATGCGTTTTTCATGCCAAGAAAGTTTCGTATGCGTTGAGAAAGGATCCCGGTCCTGGTGGGGAGCCGCCTGGCTGTTTGTTTGTTCCTTTGGCCATGAGGTCCCAAGTTCTCCAGTGGGGGCACTCTGCCCATCTGGCGGGTCACCCGGGGGTTCATCAGACCAAGCAGTTCTTGGCCCGACGTTTTTGGTGGCCCAGCATGATTGAGGACATCTGGGAGTTTGTAGCGGCGTGCTGTATTTGCGCTAGGAACAAGACTTCCCACGTTCCCCCCTCTGGTCTGCTGCGGCCGTTGCCCGTCCCTAAGCACCCGTGGAGCCATATCGCTCTTGATTTTGTTCCGGGGCTGCCTGCTTCGGAAGGCAACACGGTCATCCTGGTTGTGGTTGACCGTTTCTCTAAGGCCGCCCACTTTATCGCGCTGCCAAGCTGCCTTCGGCGCAGGAGACGGCCCTTCTTGTTGTGGACCATGTTTTCCAGCTGCATGGCCTCCCTCAAGATGTGGTTTCTGACCGGGGCCCTCAATTTACGGCCAAATTCTGGCGTGCATTTTGCAATCAGTTGGGGGCCACCGTGAGCCTTTCCTCTGGTTTCCACCCAGAGACTAACGGGCAGACAAAGCAAACCAACCCGTTTTTGGAGAATACTCTTCGATGTTTGGCGGCTGACAACCCATCTTCGTGGAATTGATTTTTAGCATGGGCCAAATACTCCCACAATTCACTGGGTAACTCCTCCACAGGCCTTTCCCCGTTTGAGGCTCAGTTGGGTTATCAGCCTCCACTGTTTCCTGAGACTGACAGGGATTCAGAGGTTCCTTCGGTTAATCACTTTGTTCGGCGTTGTTGGTCAGTTTGGGCCAGGGTCTGTTCCTCCTTGTTGTGCTCTAGACGGAAACAAAAGACCGCCGCAGATAGAAGGCGCCTTTCAGCCCCATCTTATTGGGTTGGCCAAAGGGTCTGGCTTTCCACGCGGGACCTGCCCTTGACAGTGGAGTCACGGAAATTGGCTCCCCGCTTTATTGGTCCTTTTAAGATTGTGCGAAGGATCAATCCTGTCACAGTCCGGTTGAAGCTCCCTAGATCCTTACAGATCCACCCCTCTTTTCATGTCTCCAGGCTCAAACCGGTTAGCACTTGCGTCCTGGCTCTGATCGACAAACCCCCCGCGCCGCCGCGGATGATTGAGGGGGGGCCGGTTCACACTGTGCGTCGTATTTTAGCCGAGAGGTGTGTGGGTCATGGAGCTCAGTTTTTAGTCTTTGCATTGACTTTGAATGTAAACTGTCCTGCGAAAAATTCGTTTTGCGTCCGATGTGAAAGCAGCTGAAGGACACATACCCATATAGCCTACACACACACTCACGCGCCCACATGCACATACATCTCTCTCTCTCGTATGTTGCAGACAGGGGTATTTGCGGTCAAAGCCACTGCCGCAAAAAAGCGGCTACGGCACTCAAAGTAATTTAATATCAATACTTACTTACATTTTATAACAGAAGCTCAAAACTTTGATATAACATAGAAAACACATATTTAGAAAAAGTCATTGACGGATGGACTCATATCTTTTACTGACATGAAATACTATGCATTACTAACATCAGTACCGCATAAAAAGCGGCAGCCGCGGTTCTAGTGTTAAGGACAGAGCTGTGCAGCCAGGTGGTCTCTCCTCTCCTGTGTGCACTGCTGCTCTCCCTGATGATATGGCACATGCAGTTTTGCCTCTCTCTGTCTCAAGTCCTGTAATGTCTCCTGCGTGAGGTCAAAGTGACATCCATGGCGTACAGCTATGTTGTGTAGCACGCAACATGCCACAGAGAATGCACTGACACTCTGAGGGCTGTCAGGTCGAGTTTCCATTACGCATGCCAACCGCCTTTGATCTGACATCAGGACAATCGATATAGATAATATAATTTATGTGCTGATTCAGATAGTTACATTAAATAGTGGTTGCTGTAATTACTTATTGCATTGAAATGTGCCTCACATTCTGGAAACCTGCCTGTGAGGTTTCGGTGATGTATGCGCACTGTGCGCCGGTCAGCCAAATTACCACTGCACAGAAAGTAAACCAGGTTGGAGCTGGCGAGTGCTCTGCGCACTTTCGGCGGAGCCTTTTGCTACGAAATTGTCACTGCGTCATGATGAATATGTGACACCTCTCCCTACTAAGCCGCCACACCCATCTCGGCGCACATCGGTCTACCAAATTGCCAAAGTGGCTGCGCACGGTGTTGCACCTGACGAAATTACCACTGCGCAGGCTGCACCGGACGAAATTACCACTGCGCGGGCTGCGCCATGCTGCGCCATCCTGTGCCGCACCAAGAAATTAGAGCCCCTTGAGTGCAGCCACTGTCCTGGCAGACGAGTTTATCTTAACCCATGCCATCTCAAAGGAGAGGAAAAAGCTTGTGTCCAATAACTCCAGTCAAGTTGAGAAATCCATTACTTCCATGAGTTCAGAGAAGGCTTGTTTTTACTGTTGAAAGCCTGGGCACTTAGTGGCAGAGTGCCCAGTCTTGAAAAAGAAACAAGCTGCGAAAGGCGTTGGCTTAATCAAAGCTGTTTCGCATCCTGTGTTGCGCCGTCTCGAAAAACCTAGCTGTGAACCAACTGGTTACGAACCTTTTATTAGCGATGGTTGTGTATCTTTGCCTGGTGATCGCCACTTAGTTCCAGTCCATATTTTGCGTGACACTGGTGCAGCACAATCAGGGATTCTAACATTGGCCAAACAAACCAAAATTGGCACTAGTGTACTGCTTCATGGTTTTGAGATGGGCTGTACTGTAGTTCCACTCCATAGTATCTTTTTAAATTTGAGTGTGGTAATTGGCAATGTTGCTGTTGATGTCCGCCAATTTTTGCCTGTTCCGGGTGTGTCGTTTATACTTGGCAATGATTTAGCTGGTAGTAATGTGTGGAATAAACAGGGTTCTGAAGTGCTTGCTCAAGTTGTTGCTGTGCCTGGTGAGCTGGCAGAGCATGAGTGCGCGCTGAATTTCCCCGATGTTTTCCCAGCTTGTGCGGTTACTCGCAGTATGACATGCAAAGCCTCCGAAGTTAAACAAAAAGAGAGCGCATTTTCCAATATCGATCAGGCTGATTCTTTTTTTGTAAATCTTGACAGCTCCGAGTCTTCCGACTCTTCCTCTGATGAGAAACCAAAAATTAATGAGTCCGTGTGTATGTCGCAATCCAAGTTAATTGCTGCTCAAAAAACTGATGTGACACTTGATTCTTTATTTAAATCTGCTTTGAACAATGCCGATCTTGATATGGAGTCTCAGTGTTTTTACTTTCAAGATGGTATACTGATGAGGAAATGGAAGCCTTACAATGCCCCAGTCCAGTGTGATTCTGTGCATCAGATTGTTGTGCCATCTGAATACCAATATGAAATCTTGAGTGTAGCTCATAATGTTGTAGCTGGTCATTCGGGGATTAATAAAACACTCAATCGTATTTCTAAATACTTTTTCTGGCCAGGGATGAAGCACGATGTGATTCGATTTTGTAAAACCTGTCATGTCTGTCAGCTTGCTGGTAAACCCAACAAGACGATTTCTCCTGCTCCTCTGTATCCTGTCCTAGTTGTCAGCCAGACATTCGATCACGTCATTGTTGACATTATCGGTCCGCTTGAACGTTCTAGATATGGGCATCAGTATTTGTTGACCATTATGTGTGCCGCTACCAGATTCCCAGAGGCTATTCCTCTGAAGAAAATAACAGCTAAGGTGGTTATGAAAGAGCTTCTTAAATTCTTTTCTTTGTTAAGTTTGCCAAAGATCATCCAGACTGACCGAGGGTCGAATTTTGTGTCCCATTTGTTCAAACAAGTCTTAACGCAGCTCCATATTCACTGCAATGTTTCCTGTGCCTATCATCCTGAAAGTCAGGGGGCACTGGAACAGTATCACCAGATGCTGAAGAGCATGTTGCATGCATATTGCTTGGAGTCCGGAAAAGATTGGGCTGATGCAGTTTATTGGCTGCTTTTTGTCTGTAGAGAGGTAGTCCAGGAGTCACTTGGTTTTAGTCCTGCTGATCTGGTGTTTGCGCATACCCTATGAGGCCCTTTGGCAGTTTTAGGAGATCAGTTTTTAAGTGAACGTCCTGCAGTGAACATCTTACACTACGTTTCGAATTTCCGTTCGTCTTTGCATCAGAGGCGTTACCAAGGGGGGGCAGGGGGTGGGCAGTGCCCACCCTGAGAAAAGCTCTGCCCACCCAATGAAAACTCAAGATAAAAAACTGATTTACTACTATTTGACAGCAAACACGCGTATCCCACGTGATTCACAGCCAGAGGCAGACAGCCGAGAGCTTTACGTATGCTTCATCTATCTATCACTATGTGTGATTGGTGGATTCCTTTGCCAGTCTATTCTGATGTGAAACTAACCAATGGGCACTCTCGAATTACTAGGACCTGTGCTCATACAGGACCTGTGCTTCTCTCAAGGAATTAAAACCTCGCCCATATCTCTTTTGTTGCTACTTCCTCCACCGCTTATTTTGTCAGTCTTGTTGTTTGACATTAAGGTAATTTGCGTACTAGTTTGTCATCTGTGTGTGTGTCGACTCGTGTGGTTATAACCTGAGTTGGCCACCGAGTGAGCCCAGGTAGCTAGCTTGCAGCTAGTCTGGAGTTGCTAGTCACTCACTGGGGTTGTTGCAACAATAATTCTGTATCATAAGCACATTTCAACATTTCGAACATCTGTATCATAAGCATTTCGAACATTTACCAATAGAAATGCATACGTCGCTCATTAAAAAACAAGCAGCTCCCACTCCCGCAAGTGCAATCTCTACCAGCAGCCCTGCAACCACCGAACAGGGCGTTGCATCCGTGCTGGGGTCCGGGACTGCCTGTGAATCAACGGCAGATGCACCATGCTCCAGCAGCACTGCGCCCATGCTGGGGGCTCATAACGTCTGTTCTCCCCATGTTCAGGCCCCTGGCTCTGTGTCCACTCCTCCAGACTTAAATATGGATCGCCCATCTCAGCCCATTTTAAGCAGTTATCCTAAGCGTATCAAACTCGTATCAAACTCGACCATGGCATGGCTTGAATATTCAGTACTGCGCGATGCCAGCTTTTGCTTTGCTTGTCGCACGTTTAGTTCTAATTCGGATCGTGAGGACATATTTATTAAACGTGGCTACACAAATGGGAAAAAAAGCACTCGATAGAGACTGTACAAACACGCAACAAGCGTCTCACACTCCAGGGCCATGGTTGCGTGGTAGGAGTACCAGCGCCGGTCAGAGACAGGTGAAAATATGGTCCATCTGCTGGGTCATACCCAAGTAGAAAAGAACAGATACCACATTAAAAGCATGGGTGAAGTCATTCAGTTTCTCACTGTTAGTGAACTTGCTCTGCGTGGGCACAATCACAGGGATATGGATGAGGAGGGACTGTTTGCTCGGCTCGTTGATTACACTCTCAAAAAAGATTCCAAACTCGTAGATATTGCAAAATCCATCCTGGAAAATGCCAAATATACATCATTCTCGCACAGAATTGAAGTCCTTGTGCATGGAGGTTTATCAGTTTCACCTGCGTTATGTCTCCCGACTTCTCACGCTTTTCTTTACTCAGGGGTTGGAAGCAATGCATGCGTTTCATTATCGTTTAAATAGTTCAAATGAAATAAGATCATTTGAAACGTCTTTATGCAATTTCATTGCTTCCAATGATCTTATTTCATTTAAACAGTTTAAACGATCATGAAACACATGCATTGCTTCCAACCCCGGAGTAAAGAAAAGCGTGAGAAGTCCGGAGTCATAACGCAGGTGAAACTGACAAACCTCCATGCGCAAGGACTTCAATTCCGCGAGAGAATCTCTTACATAAGTGTTGATTGAATAATTTCTGACTACAGCCGGGGAACGTAAATATACCACTGAAACTCACACCGAATGCGTGAGAGTTGACAGGTATACGTCATTAATGAAAACTGGCCCCACCTGATAATATTGAGAGTTTTCGGAGTTTCTGTAACGGTAATTTAAATGACTGATTGAAAACAGGTCATGACCAATCATTACTTTTTGAAGGGATGGGTTGAGCTTCCCCTATCGCCAGTTCACCAGCCGCCACTGAAATATATATATATATATATGTCGCCAGTTCACCAGCCGCCACTGAAATATATATATATATGTCACCAGTTCACAAGCCGCCACTGAAATATATATATATATATATATAAAATATAAATATAATAATATAATATAAATTATAAATATAAAAATAAATATAATATAAATTATATATATATAAAAGATGTTGTGCATGTTGTGTTTTACATCGATTTAGAGGTTCTTTTTTTTGCCTCCCCAAAGAGGACAAATGCCCACCCAAGCTTGGCATCCTGACAACGCCTCTGCTTTGCATAAAGCTCGTGAACTTGCTTGAGAGAATCTTCAGAGGATGCAAGAAAAAATGAAACTGTGGTATGACCATGCATCGTCAGTTTAAAGTAGGCGATAAAGTTCTTGTGTTGCTCCCAATTCTCGGATCCGCTTTGCAGGCTCATTTCAGTGGTCCATATGTGGTAGAAAGCAAAGTTTCTGATCGAGATTTTGTGATCACCACTTCTGATCGACGCCAGCAAAAGCGTTTGTGTCACATTAACATGTTGAAACCTTATTTTGTACATTTTTCCTCTTCTGTTTTAGGGGTGCCTCCGGTGGTGACAAAGTCTTTAGAATCCAGTAGTGAGTCCCCGGTGCTGTTATCTGTTCTGGTGGAAGAGGAAGACGAAACTGCGAGTAGTCCGTCTCATGCAGTTATTGAGGGGCGCCTCAATAACTCTGAGATGCTCTCAGTTTTGCCTGATCATCTTCCACATTTAACAGATGCCCAGAAGGCCAATATATTGGAAATAGTTGACCAATTTCCCAATCTTTTTGGTGATGTTCCAGGGCAAACCCAAGTCATGGAGCATGATATTGATGTCGGTGAAAACGCTCCAATTAAACAGCACCCTTATCGCGTTAATCCATTGAAACGTGCACTTCTAAAAAGAGAAGTAGAATACATGTTGTGGAATAATATAACTGAGCCCAGTATGAGCGCATGGAGCTCCCCGTGTATTTTAGTTAGAAAGCAGGGTTGCCAACTCTAATAAGACAAATAAGCAACGCAGCTTCTAAAACAAGCCCAGAACAAGCCCAATAGACAATACTAAGACGGTTTAGACCTAGGGTGGAATCTCTTTAGTTTTGTTTAGCGAGGGGGGGAGGTCTCACATTACCCGTCGTGAGGCTGTGAGCAGACAGAGGGTGCTTCTCAAAGCGTAGGCTGCAGCCTTCGAAGGCTGTATTTTTAGGGATCGTCACTCAATTCCATCTGCCAAATTGATGTAATGTCATTTAATCTCCGTTAAGCAGCTTTGTTTTAAGCGCCACTGGTTTCCCTAACCTTGGGTCTTATTTGTAAAAATTTGAGTGGATTTCATACTGTTGGTGATCATGTATCTTCCAAATCTTTAATCAAATGTGACATACCTCAAGGTTCTATCCTTGGGCCTATTCTCTTTTCATTGTATTTGCTGCCATTAGGCCATGTTATTTGTCGGCATGGCATTTCTTTTCACTGCTATGGCGATGGTACCCAGCTTTACCTCTCATGTAAAATTCTGAGAAAACAGAGGTTCTTATCATTGGCCCGGAGCCGTCATTAAAAAAATTCAATCTAACTTAGGGCCTTTAGCTCCTTACCTTAAATCTGTTTCAAGAAATTGGGGGTTTTATTTGACTCAAATTTAAACCTTGAATAGCACATTAAAAAACTGGTTCAGACATGCTTTTGCCAACTTAAAAACATTGCAAAAGTAAGATCAGCCTTGTCGTTTAAGGACACTGAACGTATTATACATGCTTTCATCTCGTCTTGCTTGGACTACTGTAATGCCCTGTTTTCATGCCTCAACCACAGGACATTGTCTCACTTCCAGCTAGAACAGAACTCAGCTGCCCAACCTCTGACAAGGACAGCAGCTATGTCCCATATCACCCCGGTGCTGGCCTCATTAGACTGGTTACCCGTAAATTTTCCAAATCATTTAAAAAATTTTTTAATCACATACAAAGCACTACATGGTCTTAGACCTGAATATATTACAGAGCTGCTAAATCCCTACGAAACACTGAGGCCTCTCAGATCCGCTGGCCAGGGTCTTCTGCCTGTTCCAGAGTCTAGGTTAAAACGCAAGGGGGACTCTTACTCCTTTTGTTTTACTTTGTGTAAAGCACTTTGTGCTCCTGCAAGAAAAGTGCTATATAAATAAAGTTATTATTATACCTACATAATACGTAGGCACAAAAATATAAAAATTATATTTTGTGGAAAATAACCTAATTTATAAACCTACGGGTAAAATAGGATAATCCAAAAATGGGGAAAAAGGCGGGCCATTGCTGGAGCTGATGCAAGCCCAGTGGGCGGGCCGAATGGAGCTCGTTTGCTGAAACACGCCCTCTAAGCTTGCAGCTACCAAGCTTGCTTTGGCTTCCATATTCAACGAAGAACCTAACTCAGCTCGATGCTACCTGGTTTGCCAAGGCCGAGATGCGGGGTCATATCTGTCCCAGTAAAGCAATGGATCCTGCCAGGTAGCTTGCGGTGGCGGGTCGAACGCTGTTTATATTCGTGAAGCGGTTGCAGGACAGACGTTGTTCGTATCCGTGAGGCAGTAGTGCAACGAACGCTGTACACCGCTGGGAAGATGCGGTGGTTGGCTCACTGAGTATCAGTATCCCGCCAGAGTGTGAGCGGGTGCTCGTCTTAGCTCTTGTATACTCCTTAGCCCGGTCCCATTTACGGTAGTATAGCCAGCCAAACGATAACATTGCACTACGTAACCTTACTAACAAACCTGATGGACCTTTATTTTCCTACCACACTCTCGCACATTCTGATCACAAGTATTATCACCCTACATTTTGATTTTGGCGAATGCTGAATTAATTGGTTACTGTAGCCAGCATACGTGGGCTCATCAATACTAACACAGCTGGGCGTCTGGCTCAAAGGCTCCATGGTTATTTCATCAGCTGCCCAGCTTATCTCTGTCCTTTATATTAGCTAACGATGTCACTGCGACGCGCAACTTTTTTTTATTGCATCATAAAGTTGATGTTACTTTCGGGGAAAAAGCCTTTACTCCTAGCGACAGCTAATATAGCCATACGTGGCTGGTTAGTAGCACTTTTTCGTTGCCATCTGGCTTATTAGTTACATTAATGTGGTTAGCTAGCTTGTGGATGATGGACTTCATGTAGAAACACTTTTAGCGACAGCTAGCTAGCTTGCTACATAACGTGGGATATGTCAAATTAGCTATATAGCTAGCTAGCTAGCCTTTCTATTTACAATGATACCGTTCAGTAATCACACTGAAAATTGAACGAATCCATTGTTGGCAAATGCAGTTCTATAAAATACTGCTGTGTGAATCTACTGAGTGTATAACCACGGCAATCTCCGGTCAAGCCTTCCAAATACTCTGGGAAATCAGCTAAGGAGGCCCATCATTTGGTAGCATGCTATGGTGGTTCTAATGTTGTAGCTGACCAGCCAGTCACTTTGGCAAACTGTTAGGGAAGCCGTGACGGTTTTCCAACCCCTGACTGACAGCTTTTGTTCAAAAATATGTTAACCCTAAATTCAAAGACTTTCCTGTTTCGCTATTACTTTGCTGCATGCCTGTATAATAACTGTGGCAGGCGTACACCCCCGCTGGCACAGCAGGACATCTTCGGCAAAAACTAACAAGGGGGGTTACTGTATCCATTCTCTAGCTAGTTGGCTAGACTAGAGAACGAACTAACGTTACATTGTGTTGACATATAATGTTATATGAAATAATATTAGAATTTCATCATCTTAGAAAATGGACCACAGACTCCTAACCACACAGCAAGATATTATCATCCTGATATTTTGATAAAAATCTCCAGTGAGAAACGCGGCCAATGGATCAAGTTCCGTGACTTGAGTGGGCCTAGGTAGGATAACGGCCCAGAGGCGACTAGAAAAGGCCAAGGATTAGCGGCTAGACTAGCTGAGTTGTAGTGACCCCCCTCCCTCAGACAGCCAGGCCAGGCCCGCAGTTAGCGGCAGGGCTTGGCGTTCCCAGAGCGATAGATAAGGGCGTACACTAAAGCCCGGGGCCGTGTAGGCCTGTGCTCTAGCCTAGCCACAACATAACCGGATGAGACGACTCCTGCCCAGAGACGGTGCAATTCAAGGTTCTGTCACTCAAAATGGCCACGCCCTTAATTATGCAGAAATTGAATCCTTTATATAATGTAAATAGTAGAGTTACGAAAAAATTCACTCCCCCCACAGTTTTCACGGAGGGGAAAATTAGCCATAGAGACCAAAACTGTATTTTGAACCAGGCTGTAAGCATGTATATTTTTGCTGTAAAATTGGGCTTTTTAACCCTTTTTTCAACATGGGGGTCAAATGACGGTTATGTGACATGTTCTGCTTTTGCGGAACACTCAAATGGCCATTCTTAGGAACTTCAGAAAACACTTTTGAGCACTTTCTATAGAAAATCGACTTCAAAACTCTCCTTTATTAGCTAACCGTGTAGTTCACCGCTCATTCTATTCTCTTCAATATGAGCTGGGTAAATGGTCTCTTTTCCGACTCTGATGATGAGGAATTGTTGGTTTTGAAGACATTTAAATAGTTCGTCCTGGGTCGGATGATTTGAATAACTTTATGGCAGCTTCTATTATGGCGACAGCAGTGACTCTGAAGATGAAGAAACTCATATTCAAAATAATTTGCAATGGTCGGCATCGTCATCCCCTGTCGCTGTTCCTCAGTTTGTCCGACTTTGGGGCCAAAACAACAGATGCGAGCTCTCCAGCTATCTTTCTTCGAGCTGTTTTATTCCTCAAGAGGTCATTGATTTGTGTGTGGAAGAGACGAACCGCTATGCTCGCCAGCAAAATCAAAACAAGGACCGAAAAGATCCAGACTGGTTCGAAAAACGGACATCTTAAGGAGCTTACAGTTCGAATTGCCTTTCTCGGCGTATTGATCTGATGGGAATCTTCAAATTGTCGGCTGAGATCATACTGGAACGTGAAAGAGCCTTTTTCTATCAGCCAGAGATTGCCAAGATTTTCCCCGAGGATCGCTTGGCAATCTTAACGTTATCTTCACGTTTCTGACAATGAAAGGAAGAGAACAGCGATATCGGGCGATGAAGACTTTAGACTTTGCAAAGGCGCGAGTATGTTGCATTGATGCAAAAAACTGTTGAACAATTATCGCAATATTTTCCAGACAACGGGAGCTTTCCATCGACAGGCGATGATCAAATATAAAGGTAGACTCTGTTTTGTTCAATACATGCCGATGAAGCCTACAAAAAGAGGCATCAAAGTATTTTGTTTGTGCGACGCGAAAAACGGGATATATTTTTTCTCGTTCCGATATACACAGGACGCGCCAATGGCAGCGAAGAAGTCAGTGTGGTAGACAATATTGTCAACTCGCTGTTGAGCCATCACTGGCCATAATTTCTTTGTATTTATGGACAACTGGTTTTCCAGTATTCGCTTTTTGAATGCCTTCAGGAACAAGGGATTTATGCATGAATTTGCGTAAAAATCGAAAGGGATTTCCGAATCGCTGAAGAAAGGGGGTATGCAAGGAGATTCAAAGTTCGTGACAGCCTGGTAATACTGTCGTGAACTATTTGGCGAGACAAAGCCAAAAAAAGCCTGTCACTGTTGTTTCCACTATGTACAATCCAGGTGGGGATGAGACTGTGAAACGGAGAAAAAAAGTTTGTGGGTCTTACCAGGACATTGAAATAAATCGTCCTACAAGTATCGGCCAGTACTGGCCGCTACATGGGCGGTGTTGACATTAGCCAACCAACACCGTTCCTACTACACATGTTTCTACGACGCCACAAGAAATGGTGGAAATATATCTTTTATTTCTTCCTCGTCATTTCTATTATTAATAACTTGGCAGCTGCGCCGCTAATTTCTTGAGAAAATAAGTTCAAGAAGACTTGAGGAAGAAATTGGCGACTCAACTGATCGGCATTTAATAAATGTCGTGAAAGCGTTGGTTCCGCTAATTCAACCAGTTGTAGCTGAGGTTCAGCACCAGCCTTTGCTGACAAAGCAAAGCCGTGCAAGAACTGCCAGGCAAAGAACAAGCGCATTCAAACTCGCCAACCAGGCCACAGCAAGGCCAAAGGAAACAAGAATGGGCTGCAGTGGGTGCTAAGTCCACCTCTGCACGGGTTCCTGCTTCGTGGAGTTCCACAGATGTCATTTTTAATCCTAAACTAAATGATAATATCGAGTATGATTTTGGTGCAATTTCTCACTAATGCTGTAAATTTAAACATTATTTATAAAGCAATATTTCTACTCTATTTTTATTCACATTTATACTGAGAATTATTCACATAAGCAATATAATTGTTTGAAGTTATGAGTGTGTGAATCGTTCATGGCGCGAATTTCAAATTCAATAAGATCCTCAACTTCTATAGTTGAAATAATATACTACAGTGACTAAAGTATTGTGAACCAGAAATTATAATAAACTTTTTTTTTGTTTTGTGGAGAACAAACTTTGTTTGTATCATAATGCTTGAAAAGCTGTATTTTCCCTTCAATAAATGAAAATTCAGCAATGACCCAAATTTGTGTTGTTCTAGTCTAATTAATTCAGGTTTAGGAGCTCATATTACAGGGAGAAGTATTTAGGCGTGAAATGGTTAACATGGGGGTCAATCGGGATTGACTCGTTTCTGCAGTCAGCCTCAAGTGGCCATTCGAGGAACTGCAGCTTTTGGCACTTCCATATTTGCTTCACTTTTCACCCTCGCAGGTTGCCGCTTGGTGGCAACAAGATCCCCTACCCCAACAAAAATGTCATGCAGCATGGCACACCTGAAGCATGACACACTATTGATAACTGAAAGTCAACTTCTATTAAAGACATTACCATTTTCCTGCAGTAGCACACACAACATATTACAGGTATTAAGAAGTGAGCATTTGGTAAACTATGCTTTCCAGAATGCTTATTAATGAATGCAAGCAATATCTTTATAGGTCAAAATGACAGATCACCTTTGGAACAAAATAATGATGCACTTCAATTGTTTGGAGGAAGATGCACCTGAAGCGTGTCTTCATCATTCCAAAGGCACGCTCTATAATTGAGCGGCCTCTTGCATGATGAGAGTTGTACCTCTGCTCTGCAATGCTTCTCACTGGCCTCTTATATGGTGTCATAAGGGCCACAGGTTTTTCTAGGCATGGGTACCCCCCATCGGCTAAGAGGAAGTAGCCTTCTGGGGGGTATATGGGGCGGGTGTACAAGGGGCTGTTCTTTAAAATGCGTGCATCATGTACGCTGCCTGGGTAGCCCACAAATATATCAATGAATCGGCCCTGATGGTCACACGCTGCCTGCAGTACAACAGAGGCAAACAGCTTTCTGTTGTTGTAGCAGTGACCATCAGGACAGGCTGGAGGCTTGATATGTACATGACAGCCATCTATCGCTCCGGCTGCATGTGTGAAAGCATGGTGTTGTGCCAACCCAGCAAAACCACATCCCACAGCCATGATCTCAGTCTCCGTGGACGGGAAGTGGATGACTGAGGGCAGGCACATCATCATTTTCTCCACCACACGATGGACTACCCGGTGTACTGTGGCAAGGGGTATGTTGAATGCCCTTGACACCACCCTGTATGAGGAGCCACAAGCAAGCCAAAACAGTAGCACAAGGACTTCCAGCGTTGGACCCCACCCATGCTGCCTGTCCATGTGCAACAACTGGAGGAGGGCCGCAATAGCTGGTCTTCCAAGCCTGAAGTCAGGCTTTGTGTCACACCCCTCAAAATATCTGGCCAGGACTGGGACAGATACATCCAACTGGCAGTAATGGAGAATCTACAGGATGAAGGGAGAACAGACATAATTTGCACAATTTTTAACATTGATAACTTCACTATATATCTTGGATATGGTTATAATGTGAGTAAGAAAATGAATTGGGACATTTAATAAATGTACTGTGATATTACAGCTAATAAAATGCACTGTTAGGAGCTCAGTATCAGAGATGCTTCTTTGCAGTATGCCACAATGTCTGTATACGCATTCAGCGCTCCAATTTGTTAAATTATAACAGGACTGAGCAAAAAGGAGTGCTGCACTTCCTAACCAAATACCCATGGATAGGATACGTGCAGTGGTTAAATTGGTTTTTTTTTTTATAATCTCCCCCCAATTTTGGGGGTCTACTGAATACATTTAATTTCAATAAATTTCTCGTAAGACCCCACACCCACCCTTTGACTCCCATGACAGCACCCTACACCCATACATACATATACTACAGTGAAAGGACAATGACATAAATTAGAATATAAATATATACAAAAATGAATAAAAAGAAATGAGAATTGTCAGCATACAGCACACAATTACATACATTGATCACAATTACATATACATACAGTATATACTCATGCTTCAGCATATTTACATAAATACATTCACAGACACATCATATAGTAATAGACTCATATATTTACTTGTTATTTTCATTCCCATCCTTCTGCTACTCTCAGCGCCTTCCACCTATCCTTATATACACTTAACCTACTGTTTTCATGTGCCATCATGCATTCAATTTTACTGTGATGTTTCATAAAGAGTTTGAATCTCTCTATCCTAAAAGCGTCCCCAGATTTTGATTTAAAAATGAAAATTTTCCCAAGAAGTATTATAATATTGACTATTTTGCCGGAATCATTTTATAAACTGCCCAGAAGTATGGTGGGCAAATCAAGTGTAAAATTACTAGAATATAAAGCCAGCCACCTCTGAACCCCTGTCCAAAACAGACCTACACAGGGGCAGTACCAAAATAAATGTTCCACTGACTCAACCTCTTCGTGACAGAATCTACACAAGTTAGACCCCTCAATTCCCCAAATATGAAGCATCTTTCGAGTAGCCAAACATTTATATATTAATTTAAACTGAAAAAATCTTATTGATGAATCAATTGTTGTTATGTAATTAAATTGAAAACCAGGTTCCATGGTATTGGAAAATCTAGCATATACTCCCAAGAATCTAGAATATTGTGAGGATTGGCTCTCAGTTTTCTTGATTCAAGATGAAACTTATATATCATTCTATTTATGCTGGTTTTTTCAATCCACTGAAGGTTTTTTGTAGATGGACGGCAGACAAGCTCCTTGCTACTTCCTTTAACAATTCCTCTTTTCCATTTTAGTGCTATGGCTGCAACCAATTGATTGAACTTTTGCAAAGGGCAAACCTTGCCATAAATGTCAATTAACTCTTCATAAGACATTAATTTACCTTCATTATTTACAATATGATTTATAAAGATAATGCCAGAATCAAACATGTTTTCCCAAAAAATAAATTTCTTACCAATTAAGATATTAGAATTGAACCATATGATTTGTTGCAAAATTTCCTCTGTATTTTCTGGAGGATAGAATTGGAATTGCAGCCAGCTTTGTATGGCTTCCTTTAAAAATGGATTACATTAAATGCATACATTAATGAGCAGTTGCTCATTGAATTGTGAGAACTGGGTGTGTTTAATCTGTAGAAAGGGAAACAGTCCCTTCTTAAAAATCGGGTGTACATTATCCAATAGTCTCCTGGAAAATCATCTTGGGTTTTTAAAAAATTTTGGAAT
This sequence comes from Gymnothorax javanicus, assembly GCA_029692085.1. Taxonomy (NCBI): domain Eukaryota; kingdom Metazoa; phylum Chordata; class Actinopteri; order Anguilliformes; family Muraenidae; genus Gymnothorax; species Gymnothorax javanicus. The sequence continues at coordinate 92,444,374 of CM056198.1, forward strand.
CAGGGAGGCTTTAAGGGAGAGATTCAGAGCTCTTAAATTTAACAATTTTAGGCCACCTGATTCATATTCATTGTAAAGATACACACGCTTAACTTTATCTGGTTTACCATTCCATATAAATTTGAAGGTTTTCTTCTCATATTGTTTGAAAAATGATTCACTTGGTGAAGGTAATGTCATAAACAAATATGGAAATTGAGACACAACTAAGGAATTAATTAAGGTGATCTTGCCATAAATTGTCAAATATTTCCCCCTCCATGGCTGCAAAATTTTGTCTATTTTATCAAGTTTTTAATTGAAATTAACTTCTGAGAGATTATCCATGTTTTCAGGAACATGAATGCCAAGCATATCCACTGATCCATTCTTCCACTTTATGGGTAAATTACACAGTAAGGTAAATGTAGTGTTTTTCAGAGACCCAATCCTAAGTATTGTGCATTTGTCATAATTTGGCTTCAAGCCTGACAAGCAGGAAAAACAATCCAGGTCCTGCGTTAGGCTTTGCAAAGATAAGGCCTGAGGTGTCAACAGAAAGGTAGTATCATCTGCATACATAGAAACCTTTGTATGCAGCCCCTGGATTTCTAATACTTTAATATTTTTGTTTGATCTAATCTTCATAGCAAGTATTTCAATTGCCATTATAAACAAATAAGGTTGATAAAGGACAACCCTGTTTTACTCCCCTTGACAGTAAAATATTTCCTGAAATATGACCATGATTTATAATTTTACACTTTAGGTTGTCGTACATAACTTTAACCCATTTTATGAGAGATTCACCAAAGTTGAAAAATTCAAGGCATTTATAAATAAAATACTGACAAACCTTATCAAAGGCTTTTTCGAAGTCTGCTATAAAAATTAAACCGGCTTTTTTTGAGGTTTCATAGTTTTCTATAATTTGTTGGTTCTGTTTTTGTCTTCAATAGACCTTGTAAAAATCAGAAGAACTATATCAGACAAGACATTCTTAATGACGCAATACGTTTTGCTAATATTTTGGCATCACAACATTGTAGTGTAAGATTTTTCTCTTTTTCCCGAAACTGCTTTTGTTTAAAGGAAGAGTATTGTATTGCGTGCCCTCTAAATACACATTTGAATGTATCCCACAGAATAAGAGGATCTGCTGAACCTATATTATTTGAGAAGAAGTCTGTAATGAAAACTTTTGTTTTGGTTATAAAAGTACTATCCATTAAAAGTCTCTGATTAAATTTCCAGTATCCACGGCTTTCAGGGAAATCAGTGAGTAATAGGTGCAGCCCTATAAGTTGGTGATCAGATCTTATTTTGTCTTCGATTAATGCCGTTTTGACTTTCGCACCCAAAGAAAAAGAGATCAGGAAATAGTCAATACGACTAGCTTGATTCTGTCTCCTCCAGGTATACCTGCGTATATTTGGATTTCTGAGTCTCCAGATATCTACAAGGTCCATGGCATCCATAATACCCGAAATTCCTTTATAAGCATGCGGATGATAATTTGTACAATGATTACCTTTCCGATCTAAAGCAGGGTTTAATACGGTATTGTGATCTCCTAGCATGATAAAGGCATTGCTTGTATCTTGTAAACCTGAGAGATTATTAAGGATAATCTCAAAGAAGTTAGTGTCATCATTATTTGGACCATATGTTAATAATGGTAAAATACTTGCCATCAATTAATACAGTTAAGATGGTCCATCTTCCCTGTGAATCAGTTAGAGAAAATGTTATTTCAATGTCCAGGTTGTTTTGGAAGAGTGTCATTACACCTTTTGAGCTTTTTGTACCATGGGAAAAATAAATTGGTCCCCCCCATTCTTGATCCCAGACTGCTTCATCTGCAGGTATGGAATGCGTCTCTTGCAAACAAAGAATATTGTAGCCTTTATCTTTGAGCCAGGTGAAAATAGTTTGTCGTTTTTTATGGTCTGCAAGACCATTACAGTTATAGCTGGCTATCCTCAGTTCTCCAGCAACCATATTTGGTTTAAATATTTGCATTTAACATCTTCTTTCACCCAGAGAGTCAACCAGGGCAGTGTAATTATATAAAGCACAAAATGATGACGGTTGAGTCTTACACAAATTATGCATTGTCCCTCCACCTCCCTTCCCCTTCCCAATGTCTTCCCTTCCCCACTGTGCTGTGATATAAAATCTACCTCTCCCCACCCACCCTGCCTTCCTTCCCTACACCTCTCACATTTCAAACAACACTTCATCCAACCTGGGCCATGTCTCAACACTATCCCACAAACTTGTATCCTGCTGCTAAGTTAAGCATTGTTTTCATTGGTGATCCAGATGCACATTCTTTAATTTCCATAAACATTCTTTTAAAACGCACTGTTTTCAATTACTACGTCTTCTGTCACATACCATTCAAGCAGTTATGATGCAGTGAGGTCGTAATATACCTCCATACATAAATATATCTGCATACACACATAAATATGTACATACAAACATACACACCCACACCTACATGTCTATATATACACATCACATGCACGCACACACACACACACACACACATATATGCATACCTACATACATATACTCGTATATACAAACATACACACACATATATATAAATATATATATATATATATATATATATATATATACACATATACACTCATATACATATATGCATATATACATGCATACATACATACACACATACCTATATATACATACATATACATACACACATACAGTATCTCACAAAAGTGAATACACCCCTCACATTTCGACAATTAATTTACTATATCTTTTCAAGGGGTGACGTTACAGAAATTAAACCTGAATATATTCCACAGTGGTCATTGTACAATATGTATAGCGGTGTAGATTTACTGCACTGTCCAAATAACTAAACAAACAGTCACTATTTCCAAAATGGGTGGCAACAAAAGTGAGTACACCTTACCGTCAACATGCCAAATTGTGTCCATAGTCTCAATATTTAGTGTGACCACCATTGTTGTCCAGCACTGCCTTGATTCTCCTAGGCATGGAATTCACCAGAGCTGCACAGGTTGTTGCTGGGATCCATCTCCACTCCTCCATGACAACATCATGGAGCTGGTGGATGTTGGACACCTGCTGCTCCTCCACCTTCCTCTTGAGGATGCCCCACAGGTGCTCAATTGGATTCAGGTCTGGAGACATACTTGGCCACGCCATCACCTTCACCTTCTTCAGGAAGGCAGTTGTCATCTTGGAGGTGTGTTTCGGGTCGTTATCATGTTGGAAAACTGCCATTTCTGAAGGGAGGGCATCATGTTCTGCTTCAGAATGTCACAGTACGTGTTGGAATCCATTATACCATCAATGAAGCACAGCTCCCCAGGACCAGAAGCACTCATGCAGCCCCAGACCATGATGCTGCCACCATCATGTTTGACTGTAGGCAGTACACACTTGTCTTGGTACTCCTCACCAGGGTGCTGCCACACGTGCTGGACACCATCTGAGCCAAACAAGTTTATCTTGGTCTCATCAGACAACAGAACATGGTTCCAGTGGTTCATGTTCTTGGACTGGTTGTCTTCAGCAAACTGTTTTCGGGCTTTTTTGTGGTCTAGCGTCAAAAGAGGCTTCCGTCTTAGCCGACGGCCATGCAGACCGACTTGGTGCAGTGCACGGCGTATGGTCGGAGCACTGACAGGCTGTTCTCCCACTGCTGCAACCTCGTTAGCAATGCTGCCAGCACTCCTGCATCTGTTTTCTGAAGCCAACTTGTGCACCTGAGGCAGAGCACGAGGACTCAACCTCTTCGGTCAACCCTGACGAGGCCTGTTCCAAGTAGAACCGTCTTGAAAGACCGCTGAATAACATAGTCCACTGTGCTGTAGCTCAGTTTCATGGTTTCACAGATCTTCTTGTAGCTTAGACCATCTTTGTGGACAGCAACAATTCTCTTTTTCAGATCCTCAGAGAGTTCTTTCCCATGAGGTGCCATGTTGACCATCCAGTGACCAGAATGAGAGCATTGCACCCAAAGCACCAAAATTTATACCTTCAATGCATTACACAACCTCATATGGCCCAGTCGAACAGAAAAAAGAATGAACAGAAGGAATAAGACACGTTTCATTGCTTGGTTGACCATTACCAATTGGGGTGTGTACTCACTTTTGTTGCCACCAACTTTGGAAATAATGACTGTTCAGTTACTTGAACAGTGCAGTAAATCTACACTGCTACACATATTGTACAATGGCTACTCTAGAATATATTCAAGTTTCATTTCTGTAACATTGTCTCTTGAAAAGATATAATCAATAAATTGTCGAAATGTGAGGGATGTACTCACTTTTGTGAGATACTGTATATACACACATACATATATATATACATATACATACATCCACATATATACACATACACATATACAGACACATAAAAACATTTATACATATCATACATACCCCTATAAATACACAAACATATATTCATACAAATACATACATACACATATACATACAGATATTGATACATAACCACATATACCTATAGACCAATCTACATACTTACATATCTACAAACACATATACATATGCATACATAAAAGATATACAGATACCCTGTACATAAACATACACACATGTACACATCCATATACATACATACATATATAAGCATACATCTACATTCATGCAAATATAACTATCCATGTATATCCATGTAAATTGGGTTTTTTTTAGGAGGGGGAGCCCTTGTCTACACACTACTGTAAATAGTCAACATTTTTCAAATCATCTTTATTTACATCTCATGACAGCGAGTGGGGGTATCAGAGAGGTATCAGTGCCTGATCACCTTCAGTATAAAAGTAGTAACCCTGGGAGGTAGAACAGAACTTGAGTGCTTTGGAAAAACCCAGTAAGTAACAAAAAGCAGATTTTGAGAAAAAGACAGAAACCTGTATCCCTTTGGGGTTAAGGTCTTGTTTGACAATGAAATTGACTTGGCAGTTATTTATTCATTGCATAATAAACAATATTCAGGGAGCACCTTTTTCATTGTTTGTCAGGATCCATGGCAATATCATGACTTCAGTTTTTCCATTCAAAAATGTCATTTACCAAAATGGGCAAAAACCTTGCACTTATGTAGTTACAGTGAAGTTTGACAGTTATGTCAGTGCTTACTCCACTGTCTGCTTCCGTCCTGATGCCATTTTTCAGACATTAGCAAGTGAATCATCCAATTTATAAATTCAGGCCATTAATGTCCTGCACAACCAGTGCTCTGGATGGGAACTGACCCAGCAGATCATGTTATATGTATGCTGCTTCATAATTAGCTGATTCGATTTGGTAGGTTTAGCCATAAAAAAAAAAAAAAAAAACAAACAAATTGAATGTGGGAAACCCAATAAGATAAACTTGCTAGTTTTTTGCTTCACAAATGAATAAATACAAATGACTTGCTAGAGTTTGCTATAGCAAAACATGGGAAATCAGGGATTATTCTTTTTGTATCGTACTGTATGTGATGAGGCAAAGCCTAGTAAGCACAAAAATCGTCCTAACTCAGTTTCGATCAAAATCTGATTTTATTTGGTTTTTCCGTAACACTGAAGAGAAGGAGCGTGGTTGGGACTCAGGGATTTTATGACTGACAGTTGCCAGCAGCCTTAACAAACTGGGTGTTGGTAACTGCAGCTCGTAATTTAAAAAAAATAAAAAAATGTTTTTTTAAGTTACGTTAGCTGTTCTGTTGAAGAGCAGTCTTGATAATGTGATGCACCATTTTGGCTGCAGTGTGCGGGGGAACATGGCACAGCAAGTTTCCGTTTGAAGAGGTTTAAGAGGAAGAAATTAAACCAGCAGTGGTCGGTCAAGTGAGGTGCAGGGTGAATAGAGAGCGAAACAGCGCTGGTCAGGAGAACAAAGCAGTGAACCAGAAATAAAACATAATCGTTTCACAACGGTTGGGTTCTAAAGCACAAAGAAACTCACACAACTCCGCACAGACATCTTGCTTGTGTTCCTGCAATAACGTTACAGAAAAGCCCGAAAATTAAAATTACACACTTTATGCTGCCTTTGCTTGGTTCTCTGTGCACAAAGGCAGTGTAAAGAAGGATCTTCATTAGAGCTCTACTGCGCAATCTCCATAAAAAGGGTTCACTACCTTGCCTTCTTCATACATGATCTGCTAAATCTGCCTTTGTTACTTGTTTAGGCTATATGTGTGCTACATGTTAGCCCAGTGACTGCTAAAGTTAGCTTAATTTTAGCTCGTTGGCTACCAATACAGTTTGTTAGCAACCAACTCATTGCCACCAAGCCAACACAGCTAACGTTAATGCTGCTTAACAGGCAGCTTAGTAAATAGATAAAATGTTGGCTAACTAAGAGTTGGGTAAGAGTTGAACTTTTGAAAACTTACCGAGGAAAAAGCAATTTGACGGAATCTTGACGAGGGCAATTCGCGCCTTGACAGACAGCATGATAGTGAAGGACGCGGGGCGCAGGCATGTTTGATGACTTCTGATCATTGTTGTTTACATTGTTTTGGGCATTGATGGTTTGGGTGTAAAATTAGCCTCAAATATCTATTTTTTGTCTAGACAATTATTTATCATGACTTAGGTTGATGCTGTTATGTTTACTGGGAGAATAACAAAATATTTAAGTGCAATATGAGTGTGATGATATGATACTGAAGGAGATGGAGCTCAGCTCCGGCCAGGTGCGATTTGCACTTAAGGAGGCGGAGCTGAGCTCCGATGGGCTCTGGCCCAATTTAACCCCTGGATACGTGTCAAATCAACGTAATCGTCCGACAGCTGCTAACCACTTTACTGTGTTAGAATGGCCGCTGTACGCGGGGGAGGAATAACCATTCGAAACACGGCTTCTCTCCGAATATTTTCAGACCGAGAGCGTTACTGTACCTCCAACGCTTCTCTCTCATTTTGAATTTTTCCAATCGGTTGTCAGCAACGCGTCAATGCAATTTATAATTCAACGGAGACGAGGTCCAGAGTTTGCCCCCACGGGTTTTGTGGAGGGGGATAAATGAAAATCTTCCAATCTGATGTTTGGATGTGTGAGCAATATTGGCAAAAGTTTTATTTATATCTATATTTGACTGCTTTTGGTTGCCTACGCCTGCATTATGCTTTAATTCATAATATAATAGAGTAATTTTTTAAGTACCAACTCATCCAGGACTACAAATCTGTCTTTGATCACCAAGGTTTTAACCCGAACATGTAGTCCTATTATGAGCCCAAAGCAGACGATTCAGTATGCTGATACATTGCGACCAGTGATCAGTTTGACTCATGATACCGAGGAACCCAAATATATGTAATTATGCAAATAAAATGCCTAATTACCTTTCTACCAGTCCAGCACAAATAGCTACACCACAAACGCCGCTGTCTGCGTCAGGTTCGTCGCCGGTACTCTTCCTCCAACTCCTCTTCCATCTCCTGGAACATCTCAAATAGCAGCAAGCACAAATGCGTCTTGCCATCCATAATTGCCTCAGTTATTCTGAGAGCGCAGTACGGCGACATATGTTTCCCATGATGCAAACATTTGGGCCTGTTGGACGTTTCAAAGGAGTACACTTCATAGTCTTCGTAGGCTGCAGCTTAGGCTTTGAGATGAACCCCTTGTCTCCTACCTTAAATGTCAGTCTAGTGGATGGAATTGAGTGACGACCCCTAAAAATGCAGCCTTCGAAGGCTGCAGCCTAAGCTTTGAGAAGCACCCAGAGTCAATCAATGAATCGGGGGGAAATAGCAACCATAAATGAATAACAATAGGTCGCTTGTTACACTTCTCTAACAAGCAACCATATTTTTAAAAACAAGCCCAAAAAAACTGCAACCCGCGACCCGTAATTTTTTCAAGCGACTTCAGGAAAAAAGAAGCCCAAAGTCGTGTATTATAAGCAGACTTAGCAACTCTGTTGGAAAGCCTGATGGTACCTTAGATTTTGTACAGATTACCGCGTGTTAGTGCTGTCACCAAACCTGATTGTTTTCCTTTGCCGAGGTCGGATGACTGCATTGACCGGGTGGGATCCGCACGTTTTGTGAGTAACTTCGACCTGCTCAAAGGTTATTGGCAAATTCCGCTCACGAGTAGAGCCAAAGAAATTTCTGTGTTTGTCACTACTGATGACTTTCTGAATTATCGTGTCTTGGTTCTCGGAATGCAAAATGCCCCGTGGACCTTCCAATGTTCAATTAATTTGGTGTTATCTGGCATGTCTGGTTGTGAAGCATATTTAGACGACATGGTGGTTTACAGTGCTTCATGGGCAGAGCATTTTTGAACAAATTCGTCATCTGTTTTACCGATTGTCTGATGCCAATCTGACAATCAAGCTGGCAAAATGTGAGTTCGGGAAAGCTACAGTTACCTATCTAGGAAGAGTGGTGGGTGGAGGACTGGTGTGTCCTTTAAATGCTAAAGTCACTGCTGTCTGTAGTTTCCCAGCCCCTACCGATCGCCGTGAACTTTGAAGATTTTTAGGCATGGTAGGCTATTACCGTGGGTTCTGTAAAAACTTTTCCGCTGTTGTTGCCCCGTTAACTGATTTGCTCAGTCCGAAAGTACTTTTCCAGTGGTCTGAAGACTGTCAGAAAGCATTTGAAAATGTCAAGGCGTCGCTGAACTTGGCACCGGTGTTGGCTGCGCCTGACTTCAGTAAAGCTTTCTTTTTGGCTGTCAATACGAGTAATCAAGGTGCTGGCGCTGTCCTTCTTCAAGAAGGCGCTAAAAATGTTATTCACCCCGTCTGCGACTTTTCTAAAAAGTTTAACCATCAGCAGTGACGATATTCCACCATTGAAAATGAAACATTGGCCCTTGTGCTTGCCGTTCAGCATTTAGAGGTGTATTTAGGTGCTTCTAATAAAACTGTTGTATTTACTGACCATGATCCATTGAAGTTCCTCAGTCGCATGAGAAACACTAATCGGCGTCTGATGCGGTGGATCTTAATATTGCAGCCTTTTAATCTCGAGATTAAGCACGTTCGTGGTGCTTATAATGTCCTTGCCGACGCTTTGTCTCGAGTACCATAGATCCTTCATGCTTACAGTTCTAACTGTATTGTCATGGTTATTTTGTGTTTGAGTGTTTTTATTACAACATGGTTGTATATTTTTGAGTTTTGAAATTTACATGCCTGAATGCATCCCTGATTGCTGGGTGTTTCGTGCAAAGCAAATGAGTAAATTTTAAATCTTTTCGAAAATGTGCATTGTTATGGAGACTGTGGTCACCATTTTGGTGTGGGGGTGTGTCATGTCCCTCAGTGCCTGGATGGTGGTACTCTCCTTTTTGTATATTTTTAACTGCTTGGCACTGTGTGTGCTTCTTCCCTCCTTGTTGCAGGTGCAGCCTATGATGAGTGGGAGGAGCGCTTTGCATAAAACCAGGGAAGTCCTACTGATAATTCGGAGATCTTTTTGCCTGTTGGCTCCCACGCCGCCTGAGCCTTACAGATTTCTTTTTGAGTTTTCTCCCATTTTTCCTTTTTTGTTTAATTTGTATTATAAAATAAAACCCCTGGACTCGAGTCGTTGCGACTTTTTGTTGTTTGTGTTATAATCAGTGTGCCTGGCCGTAACAGGAGCCTGTGGAAGTGCTTTTGCCTGAAGACAGCATTGCTGACTTCCCAGATGTAGATGACCTCTCTGAGTACAAGGATGCAGCGATCAGCTACATAACTGCCTCCATTGTGAAAAAGATGAGGCAGAAGGTAACCTGTATGCCTTGTTCACAGGCGCTGACATCGGATGACTTGGACACCACACATCCTTGCTTGGTGTTGAAGAACAGAGGTGGCCAACAAAAACCATCAGCCGGCATTATTACTGTTTGCCAGGCCACTGAGAAGTGCTTTCAGAGGCTGTTAAAAACCAATGGGGGACTGGCTCCGCAAGGACAGGGAACAACGTTGGGAATTTTCACTCAAGTCCTTGCTGATTGTTTGGAGAAAAACTTGATACGTGTGTCGAATCCAATCATGTCCATGTTCTGGTCAAGATGGCCTCTGCCTGGTTTTGCAAAATTCGACTGAATCATTTTGCAAAAAGGCAGACAGAAAAATTAAAGGAAGGCAAGCTTGTTTGCAAGCTACTCACAAAATTAATTCATTTTTATGGTGATTAGAGTGTGCAATGCACTTTGTGTGTGTATTGTATAATATGCATGTATTTTTCCATTTACATGTTGAATGTGTGTATGTATTTGCATGTAGAATTTGCCTATATGTTTGTTGTTGTGTTGTGTGTGTGTGTGTGTGTGTGTATATATATATATATATATATATAAATGTCACTGGACCATTGTCATGTATTTCAACATATTAATGTGTGTCTGTTTATGGAAAGATATTTATCTGTTCAAAAATATGCTTTTGTTGTATGTGTGTGCATCTACCATGTTGTGATGTCTTTTATGCTTGTGCACTCTCATCATTGGCCAGATACCAAATTTATCATGGACAAATAATTAAACCCCGGTTTAGCCTTTGTTGAAATGAAATGAAATGAAATGTCTTAGAGCCTGCATCAAAGGGGCCAAAGTATCAGCATTTCAACATTAAAGCCAGACGCTCACAATCCCATCTGATGCCACAATCACTCAGCTGTTAAATGTCTTTGAGGATGATCTGGCAAAATGCTGACCTTCACTGCATAACATTTACTTAGAGCCTGCATACATGGGGCCTAAGTATTATATGCTTTACTCATCCCCTAGTTCAATATTTCTTGGCGTCCGCATCAAAGGGGCACAAGTTTTTATTGAACAATGCCACCTCCATTTGTCAAAGTTTTTTGTACATAGTTCCTGTGTTCGGTATTTTTTGTAAATTAAAAAAAAAAACTTGGTAAAGGCACTAAAGAATGTTGGAAATGTTTGCACAAAACTTAATAAAAGTTTGTTCCACAATTTCAGTTGTGTGTTTTAATATATTTACTTGGCAGAGGTTTGAAGCTAAATTCAATATTTTTTTGGTTCCTTAGTTTATGTACTGTTTTTATGCCTCTGTCTTTGTATATTTCTGTGTATGTATGTGTGTACATTTATGTTAATATTTACATGTTTGTGTTTTTATATTTATTATTTATTAATTACTTATTTTGTTTACATATGTTACATTTAATGCTATTTGTGCTGTTTGCTGTGTACGTTATGCACTTAGTGGGTGGCGTTCATTTTCTTTTATTTTGCCATTTCTGTCTAATTTTGTGTTCCCACTCTTGGCCTGCACCTTGTCGTGGTGAGTGGGTTTTAAAATAAGACAGGCCATGAATAACTGTGTGCAACATTTTCAGTCAATCTTCGTACTTTTCCAGGAATGGCATTTTGTGCCTTTTCTCTGGTCATCATATCTGTGTTTTTATAGTGAAAAAGACCTCCATTTTCCTGCATCCAAATGTCCTATATGAAGCATCCAGTTCCATGTTGGAATATCACAAAGTTCAGTATGTGCTGATGTACAAGACAGGAGGAAAGAACATTTATCATGTGGGAGTTTGTTCTCTTAATGCTCCAAGTCCATACACTAGAGCCCTCAACTGAATAGACATTTGATAAACTGGAATATGTATCTGACCTATTGTGATCATAGGTTTGAACTAAAGTGATTCTTTTTATCCTAATTTGAAAGGTATCTACATTATGATGAGGAAATGACTGATGCCAAAGGAAGGAAGACCTCGTGAAGTGGCATATTTGCTGCCATTTCACCTGGCCATGGGGACCAGAGACTGCATGGACTACATCCTGACTTATGTAATGGGTAGCAGTGATAATGCCAGAAAACCACTTCCAGTTTAGTACCGTCTGAAGGCATTCAGAGGTTTCATTTCCAAACCTGACTTAATTTCTGCTGTAAGGTGATATTAGTAACATTTTTAGGAACTGAATTTAAAAAATTGCACCAGGATTTAAGTGAAACTCTGGCAGTCACTGCTTTCATAGGTGAAAGTATTCTCAAATTTGGCATCAAAGTGGTCTGCAAAAGGAAACTGCTGAAACAGGCCAACCAGAAGAGAACCCAGGAAAAGAATGACTCCTTCAATGGCTGTGTACTGCTGTTACCACTTTACTCTGTTTGCTGAGGATTCGACAGATTGAAAAAACAGATTGTATTGCTATTGCATTGCCAAGTATTATTTGTCATTTGATAGAAACTTCTAAAATGTCTGAGTGATGCAGCTCCTATACATTAGTTTATATAAAATGTATTGCAATTGAAAATGTTTATATGTGTTTTGTGATCATTCTTTTGTCATTGAAGATAAACCAGTCACACTTGTGAGGTTCTTCCCAATTTACCATATGCCAGAGGAATCCAACATGAAGCTCGGGTGAACTAGTAGCCTAGGTTCAGTGTCATTAAAATGGATACATACCTGAGGCACACAAGGAAAGCAGAGTAGGGAGGATCTATCCTTTGGTCCTTCATTGATGACATTCTTGAATAAAAGTCTACAGACTTCTTAGCATACATAGCTATTCAGACTGCAAGGAATATTCAAAATGTTCAAACTCTTTGGTACACAAATGTGAAATATATTGGTAAAAATATTACTCCTAGTGATCCAAAAGGGTCTTTGGCAGAAAATGGCCAAAATGTTTACAGGCATTGAAGATTTCTGAAACTGAAGGCAGATCAAAGTTGGCATGTAATGGTCACAGGTCCCAAATAACCCCTGGTAACTGAAAAGGATAGTATAGGCCTCAAATATCTAAATTGATTTTAAAAATAAAAAAAATCGTGAAAGTGGGACTGGATCGAAGTTGGCCTGAAATGAGCCCTGGTGACGCAAATGGGTAGTAGTTTGACCCAAAACACCCAAAATGTTGATAAAAATTGAAAATTTGCGAAAGTGGACCCAGTTCAAAGTTGGCCGTAAATGCTCCCACATCATCCCTGGTAACCCAAAATGTTCGTATTTTGTCACAAAACTCCCCAAAAGTTGACTCAAATTAAAAAATGGTGAATGGTGAGCTGGATTGAAGTCAGCCCAAAATGGTGCCAGATGACCCCTGGTGACCCCAAAGGTCACATTTTGGCCCAAAACACCCAAAAAGTTCACCAAAATGAAAACAAAATGTATGACAGTTGGGTCTGGTCGAAGTTGGCCTGAAATGGTGCCAAATGACCACTGGCGACCCAAAATAGTGATATTTTGGCCCATAATCCCCTAAAATTCGACCAATTTGGAAAAATCGTGAAAGTGGAGTCCAATCTAAGTTGGCCCAAAATGGTTCCAAATGAAGCCTGGTGAGCCAAAAGGGTCTATTATACACCACAACACCACAAAAGTCAGAATCAAAAGATTCAATACAAAATACACTTGTTTTAAACAAAGCAACAAGGTTAATAGACCGTTTCCGAGTAAGCACAAGATTTTTATGCGTATGTGTAAGATGAAGTTTGTATGGCAAAAAGAAGTGTCATAGCATCTGTCAAAATCTATGTTAGCGAGCGATAAGCAATTTCACGGGTTAAAGTGCAAGAATTATGGCAGATGTGCAAAGATTTGAACATAAACTGCCTGGGAATGAAAAAGGCTGAACTGATTGAAGCAATTGTTGATGAACAGAGCCTCATGAAAGAAAATACAGGCCCCACAACCAAGACTATAAGTGCTACCGCAGCCTTCGAGGAGGTTGGATATATCGCCGACTTGACCACTGATTTAATACCCCCAATTAAATTTCTTCATGTGTATGATCACAGTGTGGAGAAGAGTAGCAGAAACAACAAGTGCTTAGACCAGGGTATTAAACACTTTGATGAAGGTGACATCCAGGAATGGTGCTACAAACAGGTAGGCATCACTAGCTGTCATTGGGCATGTTGGATAGCAGTGATAATTATATGTATACAGTTACAGCCTGCTGGCTGTTAAACCCGTTTGAGTAGATATAGATGTCTGCGGACACAGAGGTGTTCTATTTATGCACACAGTTGGAAAATGAGTGAGGTTCATAGCACCATACGTACAAAATAAGTAATTAACCTTACTGCAGCATGCAGTAATCATGAAACTGGACAGACGTAGTTCGCTCTCCTGTGATCTCCTAGTATGCGTGTCACTTTTGATAGAAACTGAGTTTAACCTTCATTTGCAATGATTAAAAGTGGTAAAAAATCTTAGAATATGTTGTAGGATAAAACTTCGTCTGAGCAAGTGGACGAAGTGTTCCACTGACCCATGCAAATCTATCTCCAATAAATAGATCCATTCTCCAGAGTCTGATGTAATTGGGTTTATTGCAAATCCATCCAGATGAAGCACAAAGAAACCCCGGCTGGTCTGTGCAAACCACATAGCATTCATTCTTCATCAATCACCCCACACCGACTGCCCTCTGGCTGTCCGAACCCTCATATTAATTGGCCTTTTGGCACGTTCCTTTAGGTGGGATTAAACGTGACTCTTTCTACCTTATCCAATATTACTGACTCTGATTTGTACATTGTCATATTGGTACATTGTCATATAGCAACCCTCCACCCTTAGTAACAAGTTTGCCATTAAATCATAGTTTAAATTCATTTTAAGCCTCCAGGGATGCTCAAAGACCACATATGAGCCTCCCAAACCTTGGGTTCAGCTAAAGTTCAGTAACTTATCTGGGTCATGGATGGTTCCCGAACACTCAGGTGCGCATGCTCAGGTAGTGGGACCAGGCTGACCGATATGGTCATTCCAGAAGGTTAGCTCATTAGGCCAGCCTTGAGTTTGAAGAGTTTGGCTTATCTGGGTTTCTTGGCAGCTTGATACAGTTTTTGCTTCTTCACTGCTACTCCTTGTACAGCAGTTTTTAAAAGGTTTTCTTGTTGAATTGTGATTAGGGTTTTACTTTGAATTTAGAATGTTATAGGATATTTTCCCGCTACAAACACTAGCTATAAGTGTCATTTGAACTTTAAAAATCAAGTTTCTATAATTATTTTCTGTTAGGAAAAGTACAGAACCTAAAAGTTTTTGTTCAATTGCGAGATCTTTGCCACTGATAAACTTACTAGGTTTTTCCAGATCAGAGGAGAGCTATGCTTCGACAAATCCTTGTCTCAGGATCTGCTTCTTCAAACGTCTGAAATTATCTACAACAAAAATAAGAACTAAACTAATATATATAAAATTTCCACACATTAACAAATCAAATCTTGTTCTCTTTATAAACAACAAATCATAATTACAAGAACTGCAGCAGTAAAGAGTAATTTTTTAATTGTAAAGAGTAACCAACAAACGTTAGCTTTTAATGCTACAACAACAGCACGCGCTCAAGATGTATAGCTACACAGGATTACATTTTAAACTGCAGCTCGATTCCGTGTCACTTCTAACAAAATCTAACACTTCCACTAGTGGATATCTCGCCTCACTTGTCGATCTCATGATGTTGGACAGGAGTTACTCTATTTTCTTTGTAAGAAAAGGCCGATGGAAAAGGCCGACATGCGTAATCAGGCCAGATAACAAAATGTGCACTGCAAACCCTTGAATGGTCCTTCTGTGCAAAATCTTTTTCGCTGGATTCATGTATCCAATCAGGCCAGCCATTAACAAAATGTGCACAATGCAAAACCACTATATATATATATATATATATATATATATATATATATATATGAATGGTCCTTCTGATTTTTGCAACTTGTCTTTTTTCGCTCAAGTCGTTGGATGACATCACCACATTGATACGTAAGACACAGACACAGCTGTCCAAGACTGAGCAACTTGTATTAAAGATCTCTGTACAGTTAACAATGTACCGTTAAGTGCAGAATGATTCAGGCCTGACTACAACACAGTTTAGCGCAGCGGGATGATTACCGTCAACAAAAAAATAAAATAAAAACAGCCTCGGGTTTATGTTTATACAGGCCTAGTTTTCAAAATGCGCAAGAGACAGTGATTAGCTGCCGCGCAGAAAACTTGCAAGAGACAAGAGGAATCAACAGACTAACTAGAATTACTCTAAGACATTTTAGCCAAAACAAATAGGCTTATATCTTGAGTTGTTTGGTAAATTTAAGTGCGCAGCGGGAATGCTTCACAAAAGAGCGCATTTCATTTAAAAAAAATGTTACGCGTTAACAGAAGAATGAAAGCACATTGGCTATCAAAATTATCATAATATTAAAAAAACGTCAGCTCGAGCTTGCAATAAAAAAGTCACTTGCCTGGGTTATTCACTCAAGTTTAAGGCAGTTAGAGCACCATTTTCTTGATAAAATGTGACCGAAAATTCAAGCCTTCTCAACTGTAAACCAAAACCACTCAGAAAACAACTTCAGCTTGCATTAAAAGTAAAATAAAATTCAAAATTCACCCAGGTAGCCTCTTAAAATAAAAAGGTCAATCAAAAGTAATCCTACTGTAATACCGGTATTCCTCTTTCACAGTCAATCTAGTAATCCTATTCTGAGTCACTGTCACATTCCTCTTTTGCAGTCTTGGCCTTGCGCTCCTGGTTTTCATGTAGAAAGATGAGCAAATCAACGTGTGCTGGATGAATCCTTGCCCGCTGTCGGGTGATGGTGTTCCCGGCCAGAGAGAACACCCTTTCGCTGGGAGTGCTGGTGGCTGGAACAGCCAAGGAGCGATAAGCCAGCTTGGCTAATCGAGGAAACTGGTTGTGGTTGCGGGCCCACCACTGAAGTGGATTCTCCATCGTGGGAATGTGAGGTGTTGCGCAATAATCACGGAGCTCTTCGGCTGGAGTGGAGTGACCCTCTTTCTTACCGCTCTCAAAGAGGGGTCCCAAAAGCTGTTCCAAATCACGTTCCAATCTGGATCTCTTTATTACCGGCTCAGCTTCATCGTCAGCGGCTTGGACATCATCATCATTTTCACCTGCAGCGAAAATTAACGCTCAGGGGTGCGTTTCCCAAAAGCGTAGTTGCTAACTATAGTTCGTCCATTCAGTCAATAGGGCCTATGTAAGTTAGCATCTGTGATTTTGGGAAGCACACCCCAGTTTCAGACAGCCAAATTGTTAAAATATAATTTCAATAGCCACCCAAGCTGTACCTTAAGGAAACAGGCTATCATGACAAAATATTATTTTCACGGGACAAAATGAAGTAATAGTCTGGTTTGGCCTTGACCTAGCTGTACCTGCAGCAGCAGCTGTAGCAGGCGGCTGGGGTGCATCTCGTTCATCCCGCAGCAGCCGATGCAGGTGGTCCCGGGCGTCGTCTCTTGTGCCATCTGGAAGAAACTGGAGATGTTTGAAGCGAGGATCTAGCAGACAAGCGACTACGGGGATCGACTCTGCCAGGCCATCAGACTCCAGTTTGAAGCAAATTACCAGCTGATCTTGCACAGTCGTCTTGAAGGAGCGGATAGCACCGAGGTCTGATTCTTGGACACAGAAGGTGGTGTTGATCGCGTTGCAAATCACGGGATATATAAAAGACAAGCCAACGTGCAACTCGCCACACATCACTTTGGTAGCTTTAGCCAGGGGAGATAACACAGCAATCAGTTGTTCTATCAGCTCCCAATGTGACGCCCGCATCTCGAGTGACTTTTTTACGCTTGGCTTTGTGACCGTTTCATCCGCTAAGACAGACTGCACCGGGATCCTCTGCTCATGCAGCCGCTCCAGCATCACAAAAGTGGAATTCCACCGAACTGCACAGTCATTTTGGAGTTTCTTGGGTTTCAAGCGCAGCTGGGACTGCTTTTTCTTCAGAGCGCAAGTGGCCACAGATGAGTGGTGAAAATGACCGACAACACGTCTTGCTACATCGATGGCCTTGGTGATTTCAGGTATTATTAAACCAGCCTTTATTGCCAACTGTAGACTGTGCGCGGTGCATCCTAGGTCTTTTGGGGACTGCTCGCACAGCTCCAAGGCCAGGTTCATGGCTGTGGTGTTATCGTGCACTGTACAAAACGCCTTTAGGTCCCACGCTTTGATTGTTGCAGATAGACGATCAGCAATGTTGATGGCTGTGTGTCGCTCTGTCATGATAGTGGTACTGAGCACTCTGGCTTTCAGGTTCCAATCGTCTGTAATGTAATGAGCAGTTATTGTGATGTATGGGTCCATAGTTGAGGATGTCCACAGGTCGGTTGTTAGCGACACACTCCTGCCTTTCATCTCCTCCTTGATGCTGTCTCGCAGGGCATCACACTGCCGGTAGATATTTGTCCAGAGTGTCGTATGGCCCGGGACTGTGTAGTCTGGTTCAAAAAAATTAAGCAATTCTTTGAAGCCTTCCCCCTGCACCGCAGCCAAAGGTCTCACGTTTTTAACAATGAAATTAACAAGCAAATCCATGATCTGCTGTCTTTTCTTCTCTGTTAGAGGCTTTTTTATATTTGTATAGCTGCTCATCTTACTCTGCACTGGACGACCGCCGTCAGTGCTAACGCTACTCAAGTTAGCTAACGTTAGTGGATGCCGCTTCAGATGACCGTGCATGACGCTTGTACTTTTGTTGTACTTAAGGATCGATTTGCAAATTGTGCAGGTCACCATGCTGTTTTCTTCATCTAAAGTAAAGTATTTCCACACAAGTGATGTGTGTCTGTCTCTCTCAGATGTGTCGCTTGCTGCAACCTCCGCCATCTCTCTTCCTTTGTTGTAGCAAAGTCCTTTTACCCAGCGTTCAACTCTCTGTTCCCTCAATGCAACGCTCTAATTACTGGCACCCTCTAGCAGCAGTAGGCACAAAATGCTTAAAAATATGCATGCGCGTGCGCACGCACCCACATAGAGAGAGAACACGACCTGTCGACTCCTCCTGGGGGGTGTCGACTCATGTTAATGAAGTCGCCACGTCGACTAATCGACTTTTCCGTTAATGCCTTAATATATATATATTTTTTTTGAATTTATTTAGTTTTTTTTTTTTGCCATACTAGCTATACACATCGGGGATCGCAAGTGTTCTGTACATTTTTGCTACCTATCAAAATATGCTACCTCGTGATTCTGCGCTTGCGCAAACCTAAAATCTTAGCCACTATTTCTTCACTCACATCTCAAGTATCTTCAAATATGATAAATATATACATCTTTTTTCGGTGCGCCTTTTGACCTTTTAGCGTATATACATTTGCATGTACAAACTGGGTTTTCCTGAAAACGCAGAGATTGGATGATAATGGCGTATATGGGCATATATCTTTAAACAAATTTATCCAACTCATTATAACATCTGCTTATGTTATAATAAGATAACAAAAAACAAAGTTACTACTGTACACTGATTCATATTGCAATATTACGGCGAAAACAAAGACTTTACGATCGCTTTGCATTACGGTAGCATTTTTATCCCCTCGCCGACGAAGTAGTCGAAGGGGATATAGTAACGCCGCCGTCCGTCCGTCCCTCCGCCCGTAACAAATCTGGTTTCCATTCAATAACTTTAGTAATGTTTGACGGATTTTAATGAAATTTGATTTCGGAGTATTTAGGTCAAAGGTCATAGCTCATTAAATATGCGAAAATGGTTTCCGTTCGATAACTTGAGTAATGTTCGATGGATTTTAATGAAATTTGATATGAAGGTACATGGTATCAAAATACAGCCCAAGTTCGATTTCGGAGTATGTAGGTCAAAGGTCATAACTCATTAAATATGTGAAAATGGCTTCCAGAAGATTTAACCGTACAATGTGATGACTGTTGGACCTTATCATTTTGATATCATGAATGCTGCTTCTTAATCACATCCAAGATTTCTTTCATGCCATTACACTGTTTCAAATATTATACAGCACTAACCTTTGAAAGTTCAAAGATACATTCATATGGGCCACCCCGGTGGCTCATCGGTCTAAGCGCGCGTACCATAAAGGCTGTGTCCTTCCCGCAGCGACCTGGGTTCGATTCAGACTCAGGTCATTTGCTGCATGTCTTCCCCCATTCCTCTCCCCAATCTTCCTGTCTCTCTACACTGTATAACTGTCAAATAAAGGAAAAATTCCCAAAAAAAATCTTTAAAAAAAAAAAAGATACGTTCATATTATGTTTTCACTTTTCCCTCTTCTTTCATTTTGTCACTTTCTCATATATGCTTTAATCTTCTTCTGTAAATCCCTGATTTTATTCACATTCTTTTATTACATCTTCATACCAATTAACATAAAGTTTATTTTCAGATCTTCTCATGGGCCATTCCATAAAGTATTAAACTTTCTGTACATCAAATCCCCTGGTATTAATAACTTCCTTGCCTAGTAATATAGTATAGTCTCATGAAAGTAACTTCTTCTGATGTATATACACATGTACAAGTACAACATTTGTACCCAGTGAGGGGATGCTACGCTTTGCGTTGCCCTTGTTTGACAAGGCAGCACAAATTGTCAGAACACCAGCCAAAAAGGTGTGAAGGGAAGAATAAACTCACTGCCACTCGCTGGCACATATAGAGACAGATATTACAACATGGGGAAAAAAAACTGTGACACGAGAAGTCCATTCAATGTACATTTTAACTCTTCATTCATTACTTACAAAGTTCTTGGTCAGCAAAATTCTTCACCTCAACCGAATTGTTGAATATTGCCCTAGATAGTGCACATGGAGCCTAGCCGGGAAGTGCAGTGAGTGCCGAACCCCCTTCTCCCGCAAACGCTGTAGCACGTCGCGGAAAATCCCCCGCTGCTCCATCACCTCCGCGGTGTAGTGAGGGAAGATTAGGATGCAGTGACCTCTGTTATTCAGCGAACGCTGCCCCCCTCTCTTTTTCCTGTGCAAGATGCACTCGTGCCATTATTATGCGAGATCTGGAGCCATCCGGTGTTTTGGGCTGTTCAAGACGATGTGCCCTATCGATTACAAGGGAATAAGTAAAGTTGTCTTCCCCCACCAGCCTGGAAATCAACCTGGAGACGAGTTCTGTTGGTCTCCCTTTTTCCTCACCTTCCGGAACCTCGACAATCTTTTTGTTGTTGCGCCTGGATCTCCCCTCGAGATCCAGCAACTTGGATGACCGCAGTCTGTTCCCGCAGCTCAGAAACATAAGCTTCAACCACATGAATCCGTTGCTCATGGTTCACCACTTAATTTTTGGTGCTGGATACCCTCTCAGTGAGCGTCTGCTGAATGGACAAAAGATTTTGGAAAGACTGCAAGAACTTGTTTGACATTTTTTGCCACAAGTGGAAGTTCGTCTTTCTCTTCAACTGAGGACATATCTAAAGGCTCCAGGCTAGCTTGGTCATGGCTAACAACAGCACTTGCTGGTGGGGGAGCAGCTCCCTTTCTGCCTCGCTCAGCTTTACTTGGCATGTCGACATTACACTTTTAGCGGCATGAACGTAACGCAAATAGCAAAGGTTTCATCGTAAAAATTAAAGACTTTGATAATCAAAAAGGCAGTTTTTAAACAATAAAACCTTGAGCCAGCAGGAGCTCGAAAAAAACCAGTCTACACGTCAATCATCCCATTAGAGCCCCCCTATGCATTATTTCAGAACAGTCCGTCCAGTAGTTTATAGGCATATATAGGCAAATGAAATTCCATAACCATGAATTTGACCTTTCAAGGTCATCTGAGCTCAAAAGTCAGGGTGCCAAATTGAAGCCCATATATGACTTCCTATTTAAGGTTAATAGTAAGTATGACCTTATCTATTACCGTTTCAAAGATAAAGCCCATCAAAAATTTCCCTCCCACAGGGCTCCATTGTAACAAAAATTTCTCAAAAATTCAATTTAAAAAATTTTCAAAAGCCTTGAACAAACTTCAGTCCCATCCTGATATGGAACATTCCCAAAAAATTTCAGAATAATCCATCCAGTAGTTTAAGAGAAGAAGACCAAAGTTTACAGATGACAGACGGCGGACTACACCGGACGCAAACCCATGACAATAGCTTATATGGCCTTCAGCCATGTAAGCTAAAAATGGACAATTTCAGCATTTCTATTATGTTGTCAACTAAAGCCAACATGGAAATGGCCCAATTAAAAATTCTGGCAAGACCTCCAGCAGCTTGTTCTTGAACGATTACTACATGGTTGGTATGTGATTATGCATTTCAGATATATGCATCATAAAACAATAAGCTTGGGGCAAGAGTTCTTGCAGGCTTTTATTGCACAAGAAACTGCATTGATTTCAACAATGTAGTGCACATACTTTGACAGTTGTGGATCCAGGTACAGATGGTGTTACAAGTTTGCATAATGAAAAAGTTGCTGAATCTTCTGTCCAGCAATTTCCAGTAACGGGTATAAATGACAGTAAATGGTAGACATAAGAAACTACAGTATAAAAATATTTCATATGTAGCGTACAGCATTTGATGCAACAGTCTTGTACCCTCAATGGGTAAAGTTCAAAGATTGGGTAAAGGCATAAAAGCTGCCTTTACTATTAAAGTGAGCACAGTGCAACAGTCTGTAGGTTGGCTGCAATGCATTGTTCAGAAACCAACTGCAACAGTCCATGAGTAATTGCAGTAAGGTGAAAAAAATCGAGGAGCCATTATTCACGAGTCCTTGTGTGTGAGACAATTCATATGTTGCAGGCTCACAGCTTAGGGAGAAGGAGCTGTTCTGAAATCTACTAATGTTATGGTACTTGGTTCACATTGATCACTATGAAAGGGACAATAATGTAACCTGACAGAGTACTTGAATGTAAATTTGCCCCAGTCACAATCTCCCTCTGAATGTATGATGCTCTTAGAACGGCACACAAATATTAACCATAATTATTGAGAACTATTTACAATTCCTGACAACTACGTCCGACATGGGGGCAGGGAGCATCAAAGACCATGGGGTGGTACGACTGGGGTGGTAAGGGAAAGACCATGGGAACAGTTGAGGGTGTAGGGAATGAGGAACAGCACCACTGGGAAGAACGAACAGCGTTAAGGCCACAAGTGTTTGATCAAAATTGTAAAGAACATTGTAAAATACTATATTAACAAGAAACACTTGTCACATAAGGTAGGTCACTGTGGCCTACTTTTTGGCAACAAAAAAAATCCATTAAAACTTAACTTAAGCAATGAAGAAAGTGTCAGAAAAAATGTCACCGATGCTGAAGTTGAGCTTTAATGGCCTCAGCAAAGTGTTTAAAAAAATGTAATTTCCCCTAGCGGTGAAATTAACTCCATCACGCAAAATAGCCCAGGAGTGTAAAATCTTATGTGAGGGTGATGTACAAAAATGTGTACAAAAATTGGGGGAAACACGTAATCCAGCGAACGCTGCCTCCCGAGCCGCAGAATTTTCTCTTTTTCCTTTGCAAGATGCACTCGTGCCATTATGGTGCAAGATCTGGAGCCATCCGGTGGTTTAGGCTGTTCAAGATTATGTGCCCTATCGATTACAACAGGCCTAGTAAAGTTGTCTTCCCCCACCAGCCTGGAAATCAACCTGGAGATGAATTCTGTTGGTCTTCCTTTCTCCTCACCTTCCGGAACCCCGACAATCTTTATGTTGTTGCGCCTGGATCTCCCCTCGAGATCCAACAACTTAGCCTGCAGTCTATTTTCTTCCCGCAGCTCAAAAACATAATTTTCAACCGCATGAATCCACTGCTCATGGTTTTCCACTTGATTTTCCGTGGTGCATACCCTCTCAGTGAGCGTCTGCTGAGCAGACAAAAGATTTTTGAGTCAGCTCGAACTTGTCGAACCGTTCATTGAAAGACTGCAAGAGCTTGTTTGACATTTTGTGCCGCATGAGTGGAAGTTCATCTTCCTCTTCAACTGAGGACAAGTCTAAAGGCTCCATGCTAGCTTGGTCATGGCTAACAACAGCACTTGCTGGTGGGGGAGCAGCTCCCTTTCTGCCTCATGCAGCTTTGCTTGGCATTTCGACATTACACTTTTAGCGGCGTGAACGTAACGCAAATAGAAAAGGTTTAATCGCAAAAATTAAAGAGTTTGATAATCAAAAAGGCAGTTTTTAAACAATAAAACCGTGTGCCACAAGGTGCTTCAAAAAAACCACCTCTACACTTTAATCATCTCACTAGTGCCCCTATGCATTATTTCAGAACAATCCGTCCAGTAGTTTCGGAGATAGGCCAATGAAATTCCATGACCTTGAATTTGACCTTTCAAGGTCATCTGAGGTCAAAGGTCAGTGTGCCAAATTGAAGCCCTTATATGACTTCCTGTTTAAGGTTAATAGTAAGTATGACCTTATCTGTGGGCGCTCTGGTGGCACATCAGCTTAGGTGCGCGCACCACGTAGGGCTGGGTCCTTCCCGCGGCGGCCTGGGTTCGATTCCGGCTCAGGCCATTTGCCACATGTCATCCCCACTCTTGTCCCACCTTTCCTGTCTCTCTCCTCTAAGAATACTATCTAATAAAGGGAAAATCCCCAAAAAAATAATCTTTAAAAAAAAAAGTATAACCTTATCTCTTACCGTTTCAAAGATATAGCCCATCAAAAATTTCCCTCCCATAAGGCTCAACTGTAACAAAAATTTCAAAAAATTTCTCAAAATGGCCTTCGGCCACGTAAGCTAAAAATGTGTCATACATGCGTCCATCATAATCAATATCAATACTTACCTTTGTAAATGTGTATGTGCACCTTTTTTTGTTATTTTATTTTTCAAAAAATGTAAAATTGTTAATGAACATCATGGTGAAGGGAAGTACTTTCAATGAATGCCGAAGTTTTTATTCATGTTTCTATCCACTGCAGATGAAGAAGAATAAAGGTTTTGGTCAACTTTGACAATTCTGTCAAGTTCTTTTCAGAAAACCCTTAGGTTTTAAGAGGTTGGTTTCTAACAATACCATAGGTTTTAGAATGCATTTCCAGAGGGCACCTAAGATCCTAATGGAGCTCTTGCTCTGTCATTAGCTTAGCTGCAGTTTAGCGTTTAAAATAAGCTTAAACCTGCGCTGTTCAAAACAAGTCACATGATAACTTAACCCCTGTGTGGTGTTCGGGTCTGTGGGACCCGTTTTAATTTTTTATCAAAGGAAAAATTATTCGGTTAATTATTTTTTCAAACTCAGACTCATTGGCCTTGGCTCATTTTCTGTGAAGAACATACATCAGAACACATTTTGATGACCACACACTGTACACCCCCCCTACACATTTATATTACATACATACAGGATGTTTGGGTCCACTGGACCCAGGGCTAATAAAAGTGTGTACCTTCACTCTGTCCTCCTCCTGTCTGGGCCGGCTGTTAGTGTGTGTGTGTGTGTGCGCACGCGTGTGTGTGAGTGATTTTTGTGTTTCTGCACTTGCAGTTCCCAGACAAGGTTGCAACATTGTTGCAAAATTCAAGCACGGACAGCTGTCTGCCCTCACATTCCTGCACATTTTACCCTCTGTCTTGCGGGAACCAAGACAGGTTCCCGCAAATCGGGGGCGGGACACAAAAAATATAGCTTTTCCAATGTGGTTCCTTATCACAACTGATCAAGATGGCCAAAAGAATCTCTGCTCAGATAGCTTTGCAAATGATTTCGGAAGAGAGAGAAGCTTTTGATGATGATGAAGAGGAAGAAGTGTCTTTCTTCCTTCTTTCCTTCCTTTTATCTGACTGAGAGACAGAGAGAGGTCACTCGGCAAACTTCGGCCGATTCGTTCCTCATCAAACCTCGGATGTAAGCCATTAGCCAGAACTTTTTTTTGTGGATAAACATGGCGGCGTCCAGTGGCAGCAGTGCTGGGTTTGATGTCAAATTGGTGAAAACATTGTGTTGCCTCTTGTATCAAGGCACAAAGAAGCATCGCCACACATAGATTTTGCAAAGGTCAGTTTTGCCTCCATTTTTAGGTGGCGATGTAGTGCGCGGATTTAGACAACTGCGTAAATCAGTCTTCCGGCAAAGAAATGTCAGGCGGAGCAACATATCAACTTTCTGTCTCACATCCGAGGCTTGATGAAGAGTAGCGGAATCTGCCGAGGTGTTCCGAGTGAGAGAGAGATGTTAGTAAAATTCCTGACATTTTCATTCTAGGTTGCGGCCAACAGCAACAAAAAGAAGCGCTGCAAAGTGTGTGGACCAAGGACGGAAAGAAAAACACAATATAAATGCATCATGTGCAAGAAGTACATGTGCAACACACACAGTAAAGCTCTGCCCTCATGCGTTGTATCGCCTGGTATGAAAAGGCGATGTGTTCAATGGGGACGATGTGTTGTATAGACTGACATAGTTACTGTATGTGTTCAGCTTGTGTTGTGTAAACTGAACTGAATGGGTTAAATTTCTAATGAAGTTCAAAGAAATAGAAATCAGTTGTTATTAAAACCTTGTTACATTTGTACATTTGAAGATTAACATCTTTTTTTCCACTTATATCTTGTCTATAATTGATTTTATTTTTTTAAATTCCATTTTTATTAAAAAACACGAGAGGCCACGATATCTGAGGTTTAAGTTAAACATGCAGCAGAAATGATGTAACAGCAATTTAAGGGAGCTTGTCAATATTCTGAACAGTGAATGCGTTCATTTTTGAACGGACGCCTGCTCATTTTTGGATGCGTTTGAGGCTGCAAACCTGGTCACTGCGTTCGATAATGAACACCCTTCTGTTCATTTTCTGATGCGTTCATTTCCCGATGCCTGCCCAAGGCCTGATGCATTCATCTTAAACTGAACGCCATTCATATAAAACTTAACTCCGTTCATTATAAAATGTTCGCATTCCAAGAATTTCTGTTTGTAGTCAACTGTTCTGTTTTTTTTTTTTTTGCAGATTTTGTCGATGTATGTGACAGTTTATGCGGTTAACGCCATCTCCCCGTTTTATATAGATTTTATAGATAGAAATTATTGGTGTTACAGCTGGAGTCTTCTCTCTGTTTTATGCATCAGTTATATAAATATTGTCGTCACTCATTTCTTTTTCTGAAATGTAGGCCTACATTTCACTGGCGACGTGGTACCAGAATTTGGAAAACGCAGAAACGTGCATGTGTGTTACCCTTTGCCCGCTGTCGTCTTTGTGGTCTTGCGGTTGTGTTTTTCTGTATGCCTATCTGATTTTTTCTACGTCAGCTAAAGTTACATAATGTAATAAAAAATATCACCCAACGATAAAGATTTATAGCAAGATTTTAAGGGTGTCGAGAACAATAAATTTGCCATTATGACTGAAAATAATCAGCTATAGGGGAGACCGGGTCTAGGTGTTACACTTTTTCTTTTAACGGTTGTAGAATTGACATTATCAGGTTTTTGTTACCAATATGCACTGTACAGATAGAAAGTTTATTAGACTACATGACTGATCTGCAGCAACCCCTATATTCTGCATATGCGTGATACTGGTGAGGAAAAAATAGACCCCCGTCACTTGTAACAAACTACCCCATATGTGGGGTAGTTTGTTACAGGAGGGGTAGTTTTCTATATGTTGTGGGGCATTTTGTTACACTAAGAATTTTCTTATTAAGTGAGACGTGTTTCCCACTTAATTAGGCAAGTTAAGGGGGATGCCTTACTACTATTATCCCACGAAGCTAGTGTAAGGAACCTCTTAAGTCATTCTCTAATGGCATTGCCACGTTTCGTTATTCGTTTGTAATTTCGAGGCATCTTTCTGAAATAAAAAAAGGTAGAAAGTCATTCAGTGAGGCAATTTGATCTTGTACAAGTTGTTACAGGTTTTGGGGCAAGTTCTTACTGTAACAACTTGGGTGTATCAACTAGTCCATCACCAACCCTTCGTCATTGTCCGGACATCTGTTTAATGAAATGTCAAAATATTATCTACACCGAACAACAATCATGGAAATTTTATATATGATAGTAAACTCGCTCATCTAACATTTGCTGCTTTTTACAGTGACTGTGCACTGACGGGAAGAATTAATCTGGCACGGGCACAGAGAAGAACTCCATACCCCAGGTCTTCCCGGCACTGCTGACTCCTTTTGTTTTATAAGGAACTATCTTATCTTTTATATAAACTATGCTGATTTTCGCGATTTGGCGCTAACGTGTGTTAAGTGAGCTTTTAGATTATGGGCGCGGATATTCTTTTGTGAACGACAACTGAATATGGATGACGGTTTACATAAATGCTTGCACAGGCCTTTAAGTGGAATAGTTCTCATTGTCATTGTTAGTTTTTTTTTTTCATATACTGGGTATAAACCGCCTGCTAAAGATCATTTGCCAATTTAGGTGACGCTTCAGGAATGGGATTATATATGCAACCTACTCCTGTTCTTTGAACAAAAACAAATCTGGTTATCTAAACAAAAACATATTAAACTTAGTCGACTGAACAAATTGAGCACTAATCATGCACATCATCCAAAAGTCTTGTCACCGGTATTCCAGCGTGTCGTATGGATTCAGGTCTCACTCCGTGATCTCGTATCCCTGAACCAGCTAATCCCCATTGCATCACGAGACTAGGCTACTCAGTCGTTTATCTTGCAATCAAGCTTATTCATTAATTGAACTGATAAAACCCTTATAATGAGGGTTATATTCATAAAGGGGGAAGGGGGGGATAAATATTTATTAACATTCAGACATGTTTTTATAATACTGTGTGCATGCAGAGGTTTTACTTTGCTCAACTGCTTGTCTAGATCTGGACTTGTCATCGGCAGATCCCACAGAGCGGCAGTTTCATGTGTTGTGACTTCAATCTGAAAAAAAAACTGTACAATAAATTAGAACAATATATAATATGACAAATGGTAGCCTGCAAAATCTGCGATAACCGATGGAACAAAATCTGAATATCATTGCAGAACTCATTGTGTACGTAGTGGGCTGTAAAGTGCGGCACTTTTTTTTGGCGACCGCGTTCACGGGTTTAAAAAGAAAGGATTAATATTGCGGATAATTTTGCAATTTGATATGAGTGGGACTAAGTTATCCTAGTGCTTATACTCACAGAATAGTAGAATTAAACTTGGGCTGTCGCGCAGATGATGTGATACAATGCGTAAACTATAATTTTAATGTATTTAATTTAATTTATGTACAATCTTTTGCATCCAAATCGCCTAGCGGTCACATCATGATTTGGAATTCTAAAATGCTTTTTTATTTAAGAAGGAAAAAGTGGCATATGACACCACACGGAAGCGATGTTCATTCCAGCAAAGTATTCACACAGCAACATTTGAATGTTTTGGCTGACTGAACGTACCCCGGTACCATTGAATCACAGTTTATCTCCGGTCTTGAGTGTGGAATGTGTTAAATCGAACTCGATGAAAAGTGTAAGCGTATAGCAGAAGATTGACGATCAGTTAAGATATAATCTCGAAACTGGAGATTTGGTAGGATTTTTTAGTCGACGTGAAAACTGTTGTTTAATAGGCATGTACCTTACTATATACTTCTAAATTCTGCAGGATAGGAGACGGGGAATTTTTTTCTCGTAAGAAGGAAATATTTACGCATGTTGGTGTAAATTTTGCGAAGTGGAGAGAAGATTCATTTTGTAACGCGAGATAGGGTAGCTGTGTTCGTTTTCGGATGCCGTCCGGTCAAAAATGAATGCATGCTTGTTCATTTTTGAACGCAAAATGAACGCATGCTCGTTCATTTTTGAACACTCTGCCCTTCGTTTTTTAGCTGAACACAAACGGAGACTTGTTCATTTTTGAACGCCTGTTCAAATTTGAATGCGTTCAGTATATTGACAAGCTCCCTTAGTTAAATCATAACTTTGCTATCAGCATATTAATAATTAGATTTGCATCGATCA
This sequence comes from Gymnothorax javanicus, assembly GCA_029692085.1. Lineage (NCBI taxonomy): Eukaryota > Metazoa > Chordata > Actinopteri > Anguilliformes > Muraenidae > Gymnothorax > Gymnothorax javanicus. The sequence goes on from CM056198.1 coordinate 92,474,049, forward strand.
TTTGTTTTCCTCATTTTCTGAAAAATTGTCTGATTTTTTTTGCACACATGCGCGCACGCACACACACCCACAAACAGAAAATCCTCACATAAAGTTTGCAATTGTAATATCTTATTGGCAAAGGCTATCCTTATCCAATGTACCCACTACAGCAGTGGAAACATTCAGTAGGATTAGTGATTTTTGGTGGATAATTGCGTACAATGCGTTTCCCACAATAAATATGGGGAGAACTATGTGAGCATCCATTTTAATGCCATTCCATGTTTTATTCAGTTTGTCACTGCTGCTTGGCCATCAACACATAAATCTTGCATTGAATACAAATGTATCCATTTAGGCGTTTGCCGAGGTACAGCAGTGGTGTCTTCTCATGTATTCTCAATTTAGGACTTCTCTGATACGTTCTCTAAGATATAACTATTGCTCGTTGTTAAAATTTGCAACTCTCACCATCTTTACCTCACCAACAGAGTGTCGTTATCAGGGTTGACTCTGAGCACCAGTGAAAGTGCACAGAGATCAGGAACTGTGGAAGTGGACATAGGTGCGAAGATGGATCTGGTTAACTGTGCCTTCACAGCACAGCAGGAAGGCATAGTAGAACAAAATACAAAAGAACAAGGTAGCGAGCTTCCCAGATAATAATATTAACATACCATAACATGAGTGGCGAAAACAGGCCGTTCAGCCCAACTAGGCTCGCCAGTTTCTTTTTACTATTGTGAATATATCAATTCAGATACTCAATGACTCAATGGTATCTAGCTTTAAGTCAAGCCTGCTCTTGAAAATTCCCAAGGTTTCTGCCTCAACAATATGGTCAGGCAAGCTATTCCACATCAAAATTACTCTTTGGGTGAAAAAATATTTCCTAATGTCAGTGCTAAATTTACCCTTGGTCAACTTCCATTTGTGACCCCGAGTTGTACTAACAAAACTTGGCCGAAGGAATCCTACATAATTCACTTTGTTAATCCCTTTAACATATTTAAAGACCTCAATCAGCGCCTCTATATCTTTCTTAAAGTATGGTCCCCAGAACTGTACACAATACTCCAGATGTGGCCTGTCGAATGTGTTGTACAAGAGAAGTATCACCTTCTTGGATTTGTACTCAATACTTTTGGCAATGTATCCCTGCATCCGATTGGTTTTTTTTTTAACTGCGACGGCACAATGGCTAGAACCTGTGAGGGTTTGGTCAACAATCACTCCCAGATCTTTTTCGTGTGGAGCACATTCCAGTTTTAAATCTGTTGTAACTGTTGCCCTACCAACTAAATACTAAATCTCAGATCCCAAGTCAAAAATGCAAACAGTAACTATCTAAGCTAGCTAGCCGCACAACGGACCGAATAAACAAGTTGTTTACTATATGAGCGAACTAAACACGGTATCTACCCCAACAAGCTGTCGCTAATCACTCAAACAAGCAACTAAACTTTAACCGGCTGATCAAGGCACCGCAATCGGAGGAAAATACAAAAATAACGTAATTTGCAATGTGTTTAATCAGGAGAGCCCTTCGGTAAAAATGAGATGCGAAAAAGACTAAAACCCCGGTTGGCGTTAATATTTAATTCAAGCTTGGTGTTTATGAGGTAAGGATTCAGGCTAGCTCGTTTGTTTACAGCAGACAGGATGCGGTGTCGGTCAGGACACAGGAATGATGACAAGAAATAACTTCTTTGCCAGCAGGTCAGGTGACTGCGGTGATTTATTGCACACTCAGTGTTGCCACAGTTTTCGTGCATCCACTTAACACTCGGAGCGACACAATAAAACACTCTCCAAACAAAAATCAACCGTTCAGGCGAAATATACTAAAAGTCCACACAGTTGTGTTCTAAAAAGGGAGTAGACAAGGAGGAAAAGGAGAAAAAGTCTGTCGGCTCAACTTTGGCTGTGCGGCTCACTGCTCCAGTGGGGGTGACTACGTCAGTTCCTGAAAAGCACCTTCAAAATAAGAGCCTTTGATACACTTGGCAATGTGTTTATGCGGTAATAGAAAGACCGAAGAGGACTAAAAACCCCGGTGAACGTCTCTATTTATTGGCTAGAAGACTGTATGAAAGGCAAGTGACTAAGTATGAAACCAACCCAAGTTATAGTTAGATATCCAGGTAATTCGATAATATTCTTAGTGGTGAGAAGCTTGCTGAAGTTTGTTAGCTAAATCAGCAACAGAAAAACCAGGCGAGAGTAGCACAGTCCTTGAAAGCAACTCCGTATTACTTTTTATGTTATACAATTTACTTAGCCCTCCTGTTATGTTCTGGGTCAATTTGATCCGACTCAATGTTCAATGTCTCCAAAAACATGATTAACATACTTTTTTCAGCTAGATTGTTTCCCTAACTTTACAAGTAAAACAAGAATTTAACTAAAAAAAAATAAAAATTTTATGTCCTGTCAACACATTATGTGCATCGGTATTGTCTGGGTCATTTTGACCCCAGGATCAATTATTACATGAAACCATCATGTTGATCTGGTTTTTGTAGTGTTGCCTAAGACTGAGGGCATGTTCAAATTAATTTTTCATTGATTTCACTTTTAGTCTCATTCAATCTGCTATAATCGTGTAAAATCGATGCTTGACGTATAGGGGGAGGATAGGGGGAGTCTTTTTTAATTTACTTGGCCATTAAAATGGTCAGTTGAAAAGCATAAATAAGCTGAGAGGAGATTGGGTAATAGTTTCAGTTACAATCATCTTCTGCAGTTTTTCATTGCAGGGACCAAAATGACCTCAAACCAAAAATGGTTTTTTAACTCAAACATAATAGGAGGGTTAGTTAGCTAATTATGTAGCGTTTAAATTAATTTTACTTTACTTTGCTCCCGGGAGACTGAACCCCCAAAAAAACCCTCGCCTTTGTTTGACCAGATTAGCGACTTAATTTGGCTATTTGCTAATCAAGTTGTTACAAAGGGGAAAAGAGGGGAAGATTTTCCCTGCCCCTAATGCGACAAAGGTTATACCTCGGGAGCAAATCGTCTTACCTCTTTTAATGTTTGAGATTTTACACACAAATTAATTTCAGAAAAACCCGTTTAAACAAGAGTAAATCTTCTGGTACAATCCCTGCACGATTTTCTCCGTCTCAACTCAAGCAGAATGATCACCAACGAACAGTGCTACAGCACAGCCAAGAGGTCAGCAACAGCAACATAAACATAGTAACGTAGTAATACATAAAACTGGGACTTTGACAACAGCACTAATGTATTACAAATAGAAAGCAACAAGGAAACAAGGTTCCCGAATAACAATAGAAGCGCAGACCATATTACAGAAAGGAACAGCGCTTAATCAAAGAGTTTAACATAAACACGCGAATATGTGGGATCTAAGTCTAAACCAGACTATGGTGAAACATGAGGCTTATGAGACTTCGCACCGAAGGAGTGCGAAGGTCTCTCTTATATAGGACACACTATTGCTAAGAGACAGTAGGGAACAGATGCAGACAATCAAGTGGAGTGTGGAATGCAGTCCGGGTCTTAATAGGGTGGTGAGTTAGAGGGCTGAAGGCGTGGCGTTTCAGTCGTTAACTTCCTCAAGCCCAATGTTCCCCTGGTGGTAATGACAGCATTACAGGATTTTTGCATGATATGAGCCTCTGACTCTTACACGCATAATTGCTTTCAAGCTGTTCCTTTTTAAGAGCGCTTGATTAAGGGTAAAGATATACTTTATTGTCCCATGGAGATAATTTATCTTGGGCACCAAGCTGCTGCAGATAAAAACATATATTCACACAGCATCATAATACTAACCAGGGGCATGTCTAGACATCTGGGGCTGAGCCCCAAAGACAGGACATGATTCGGTACAGATTGGAATTCATTAATTTGTCAATGGTATAATGAAGTCTTACACCTAAATTAAATCAAATCCAGTGTATTGGCCTAAAATTTCACATTTCAAAACATGACTAATGCAAAAACCATGTGTGATATTGGATACCGTACTGCATGTAAACATTAAATGAAATATAGAGCACTGGTGGCCCCAGAAGCTCCCGCCTGTCAGGATTCTGGTTTTTGTGTTCATGTTTTGTGCATGATTTTGTCTTTTATTTATTCTTTTCGGTTATTGTATGCTCAGGTTTTCAGTTCATTCCATTTCTCAGTTCCATTGCACTTGTCTCCCCTGTCTTGTGATCTTGTTGGTTCAGTCCGTCTTCCCGGTCTGTGTGCTCACTTACTTCGGGTGATTTAAATGTATTCTGGTGTTTAACGCATTCCTTTGATTCTCGTTTACTTCCTTCGCCTTACTGTTCTGATTACTAACAAAACTAACATTTGTATTTTGTATCATAGTCTACTAATACAACTAATCCATGTATATAGATTACTAACTTACTAATGAGCACTCTAGTTAAATCTGTAAAGTTGTACCGCTACTAATTAATACTAATTCCCTCTCAGCAATCGCCCTGTTCTAGTCTCCGCCTCTTGCTCAGCTTTAACTATCTCCCCCTGCGTTTCTGCAAGATCTCTCGCACGTGCTTAATTACTTTCCTGCACTCGTTATCTGTGCACTTAGAACTCCTTGACCGGAGCTGTTTAAATATCATAGGCTGTCTGCGTGATTCCCGTCCGTGTCTTGGCTTTCGCCAATTTTCGTGGTTAGGGTTTCCCTCATGTGATTCTCCCGTTGTAATTAGTTTGATCCATCTCACCTGCTTCCTGCATAGCATGTGACTTTCCTCCTGTCTATTTAAGCAGTCTTTTCACAGCCAGCTCCTTGTCAGAACGTTGATCAATATCTCATTGTGCAGAGCATCTTGTATGCCTTTGAATATTGCTTTTCTTTGACTGGTTTGTCCGACTACGATTCTTGCCATTGCCCTTCTTGTATTGTTTTGTCTTTTGGATTCTGACCCTTTTTGTATGACCATGAGTTCTGTGTTTGGATGCCCTGTGTATGACCATTGGATTTGTTCATCTACTACGATTTTTTTGTTTAGCGTTTTTGTACTTTTGCCCATCTGTCTTTCTGGTTTTGATCCCTGCCTGTCCAGTCGACTGTTTTTGGATTTCGTATTGTGGTTTGGCAATTGTGTTTTTTGGCTTTGACTCAGACTCCATTAAAGGCATACGTTTTTTGCATTTCTGTTTCTTGCGAGTGGTTCCTGAACTGTACCTCACACCGCCGTTAAGATAAACAAAATGTCAAAGTTTTTGTTGATGGATGCACACATAGACAAACACAGGCACAGATGGAGCCCGATACCATAGCTCCCGTGCCACTTGGGCGGCAGGAGCTAATTAAGAGCCTGGAACTGAAAATGTTAAAAAGCAAATTGTCAAAGTTTTTGGTGATATTTTTAGGCCACTGACCTTGAAAAAATAGGCCAAGGTCACCTTTAGGCACATCATTTGCAGGACTTTATGAAATGCATGTCCAATAAAAATTAGGAGCCTGTAACTGGAATAGTTGATATAAAGCAAAATGTCGAATAGGCCAGTGACCTTGGAAAAATAGGCCAAAGTCACCTTTAGGCACGTCATTTGTAGGCCTTTGAGATGCATGTCCAGTAAAAATTTGGAGCCTGTAACTGAAATCGTGGATGAGATGAGAAAAAAGTTTTTGGTGATATTTTTAAATGACCTTGAAAAAAATATGCCAAGGACCTTTTGGCATGTCATTTGTAGGGCTTTATGAGATGCATGTCCAGTAAAAATTTGGAGCCTGTAATGAAACCTGAAATGTGATATTTTTAGCTCCGTCATATTTGAGGGCCCGATGCACCATAAAAGCTTGGAGCCGCGAAATCGTTGATGCATCGTGAAACACGCCTTGCATTGTATTGATTGAATGCTTGCTGACTACAGCAGGGGAATGTGAATGTGGCACTAAATCTCACGCCGAAATGCGTGAGAGTTGGCAGCCCTTGCTAAACCGATTTGGAATGTTTTAATCGCACGCACGAACAATTCATCAAAAGGCACTCACTTGATGTTTTTATACTTCCTAAAGAGGTGTATTAGCAGAATTGACTGCTGTGTGCGCGCAAATATTGAAAATCAGTTAAACGGTAGCAATATCCCAAGTTTTTAAAATCAGCTCATCAGTGCTCAGCTATGAAAGCCCTCTAGTGTTAGACTACTACACCAATGTGGTTAGTCAAGCTAGCTCATGTAGCTAGTGGTAGCTAGCCACAACGAGAAAAAGTTCAAAGTTCACGGTTCACTTTGCCAGATGCAAAAAATGACTTATGAATATTTTCTCAAAAAATAGAAGGCTTATATCTAATAAGTAAACGCTACCTTTATCGTTTTATGTTTTTATCAGTTCCATTTTTTTTTTTTTTTGGCTGCACTACTAGCTAGCTCCCCAATGGCACATTTCAGGCGTCATGAACTTTTTGGGTGCAAAGGCCTTAAATTGGCTTATAAAGTTTCCGGGCTTCCGGGAGGAGGCTTTTTGAGAACTATACAGGCACATAAGCGTCCCCGTAACTGCGGTAACTTACCAACATGCACCGCAAATAAATTACAATATAGGCTGAAGACTCAGTTGTCGCAAGAGCTTAAAGTTCATACTCGTCTTATTTTTTAGCCGAAAAAGAAACGCTTTAGCTCAGAGCCCATTCTGGTTTTGCCTGATCCCTCCCTCCCATTTGTGGTGGAGGTGGAAGCTTCAGAGGTTGGCGTGGGTGCTATTTTGTCCCAGCGCCCCCTTTGGGATAATAAGCTACACCCATGCGCATACTTCTCCCGGTCTTTGTCTGCCGCGGAAAGGAATTACAGCATTGGTGACTGGGAATTATTGGCGGTCAAGTTGGCGCTTGAAGAGTGGCGCCACTGGTTGGAGGGAGCTGAACACCCATTTGTGGTGTGGACAGACCATAAAAATCTCCAGTATATTCAGCAGACCAATCTATGTAATTCCCGGCAGGCGCAGTGGTCATTGTTCTTTAACCGCTTTAATTTCACGCTAACTTACCGCCCTGGCTCTAAAAACATTACGTCGCCTGGCGCCTTGTCGCGAATTTACAACCGCTCTGATCGCGATCCGGCCCCGAAGCCAGTTATTCTGGCTGCTCAGATTGTGGCGCCCATTTAATGGGAGATTGAGGCGGTGGTTCAGGAGGCTTTGAAGACCGATCCCGGTCCTGGGGGGAGCCTCCTGGCTGTTTGTTTGTCCCGCCAAGGGTTAGGCCACAGGTCCTCCAGTGGGGACACTCTTCCCGCTTGGCGGGGTACCCGGAGCCCATTGGACCAAGCAGTTCCTGGCCTGACGTTTTTGGTGGCCTGGTATGATAAGGGACATTTGGGAATTTGTTGCTGCCTGTGGCATATGCTCCAGGAACAAGACCTCCTCTCTCCCTCTCCCTCTCTCCCTCTGGTCTGCTGCAACCATTACCCGTTCCCAGGTGCCCTTGGACGCATATTGCACTAGATTTTGTTACTGGGCTGCCTGTATCTGAAGGCAACACGGTCATCCTGGTCGTGGTTGACCGTTTTTCTAAGGCCGCTCATTTTGTCGCGCTACCCAAGTTGCCTTCAGCGCGGGAGATGGCCCTTCTTGTGGTTCATCATGTGTTCCGGCTGCATGGGATTCCGCAAGATATTGTCTCTGACCGAGGCCCTCTGTTTACGGGCAGATTCTGGCGGGCGTTTTGCAAACAGTTGGGGGCCACTGTGAGTCTCTCCTCTGGGTTCCACCCAGAGACCAACAGGCAGACTGAGCTTACTAATCAGTCTTTGGAAAACACTCTTCGATGTTTGGCGGCGGATAATCCATCCTCATGGAGTCGATTTTTAGCATGGGCTAAGTATTCCCATAATTCACTGAGTAATTCCTCCACGGGTATTTCCCCGTTTAAAGCTCAGGTGGGTTTCCAACCCCCACTGTTTCCTGAGACTGAGAATGATTCCGAGGTTCCCTCGATCAACCATTTCATTCGTCGCTGTCAGTCGGTTTGGACCAGGGTCCGTTCTTGTCTGTTGCGCTCCGGGCTCAAACAAAAATCTACTGCTGATAGAAGGCGTTGTTTGGCCCCATCTTATCGGGTCGGTCAGAGAGTTTGGCTGTCTACCCGGGACCTCCCCTTGAAGGTAGAATCCCGAAAACTGGCGGCCCGCTGTACTAGCCCGTTCAAGATTGTGCGGAAGATCAATCTGGTCACTGTCCAGTTAAAGCTCCCTAGATCTTTACGCATCCATCCGTCATTCCATGTCTCTCGGATTAAGCCAGTTTGCACTAGCGTCCTGGCACCTGCCGACACAGCCCCGCTGCCACCGCGAATGGTTGAGGGGGGGCCGGCTTACACTGTGCGCCACATTCTTGCCGAGAGGCGTGTTGGTCGTGGGGTCCAGTTTCTTGTTGACTGGGAGGGATATGGCCCTGAGGAGCGCTGCTGGGTCCCTTCTCGGGATATTCTGGATCCCACGCTTATTTTTGAGTTCCGCGCACGGGGTTCTTTGGGGACTTCTGGAGCTTGTCCCTGGGGGGGTCCTGTCATAGTTTTTGGAGGCTGGCGAGCTTTCTTTGTTACTCTCGTCCGGGACGATATCGTTTTGCCCTCAATCGGATTCTTTGGCCAGCTGGCATTAATTGTGGGCGGCGCCCGGACTCTATTTAAGTCCAAGTTCCGCCTCGCCACCTTTGCTAGAGTGTCAGTGTTACCATTGCACTGTAGCCCGCAAGATCTCTAGCTAGAAAAGTGTTGAGGAATTAGTTGCAAAAAAGGAAAGTGTTAGTTAGTAAAGGAAAGCTTTCTCTTTCCTTTCCTCGTTCTGTGCACCGTCTGGTGCTTTGTCTTTTTACCTCGGTTCCCGAGATTTTTTCCTTTGTTTCATTCTGGCTAGCTCGCTCTGCTTCCTTGTTTCACTCGGAGTGGATTTATGTCTTTTGGAAGCGCGAGTCTCTCTGTCCTATTTTGTCTGTGTTTGTCTCTCTTACATTCCTGTACTTCCTTTCGTTCCAGCCACTGCGTTTGGTGTCTCGAAACACCAGCCATCACAGTATGTTAATTTACCTTTTTTCCTTCATAACAAAGAAGCAATTTACACATATGACAAAACAATTATTGTTTATTAGCTTGACATTCAGGCTTCATGAAACATTTCAATTTGAAATTGAAGGCAAAACACATAGAAAATGCGCAAATCGCAGGAGATGGCAGAGCATTAGAATTTATCGCTTTATGATGCGTCATTTCATCTGATACCTTTTCTAAGTACATAATGCTTCATCAGCACACGTAAAGTTATTTTCCGCGCAATTTTCATAAAATAGGGGCAGCATAATAACTTTCTCCAGGGGAATTAGGGGAACAGAATTAGACACAACACCGTTGCTTCTAATTTCGCTATGAACAGGGTCACAAACAAAAACCCCCCCCCCCCGCTTTTGAACATTTTTTGAAAATGAACGAAACGAACGAAAGGTTTGAAAGGTTCGGTACATTTATATGTATCAACTCGAAAGAGCCGATTCTTTGAAATGAATCGAACTGCCCATCACCAGCCATTACAAAATCCTTCATGATCTGGCCACATGTTTTATATTAGGGAAGAGGCTATATTAGGGAAGCGCCCCGCAGCCCTTCGGAGCGGAAGTTCATAGAGTTGGGCGGATAATAAAATGAAATCTCTTGTCTGCCGCGGTGCGAATAGCAGAAGTGCTTCTCTGGTTCGCCCCACTGTGGGACAGATAGCCGATATCTTTCCCCAAATTCACGCCACGGTGGGGCGAAAAGCCACTTCCTTGTTATCTAGTGTTATGAATGCCTGTGCTGGGTGGCATGAAGGAATCATGTTCAAAGCGGAGTAGCTACTGGTTTGCAGTTACATCTGGTACTGCGTGCAGAAGTCCGCTGGGGAAAAAAAATACTATGTTAACGCAGTGGCATAGCCAGAGGGTGGGCAAAGACACGTCCCTTTATGACAGCAATTAGTCCTGGCTAGTTCGCAATCATTTTCCTTTATTGACGCGTTTTCCAATTGTCGTATTTGGTAACTGAAGACACGGTTTCTCTTCATATGTAATCTAACAACGATGAAATCATGGGCTAAATTCAGTACAGCAAAATAATTTACTTATTAATAGGCCAATGTTTCGTGTTGATTGAATCGGTTCGTGTTCCAATGAAACGCGGACTTTCACTCTCGATATTGTGTGGGTTGATAAAAAAAAAGGGCACTCGGCAGTTCAGTAGGCTACAAAAAGCGTGCGGCTCCAGCTATTTGCGTGAGAGTCGACAGGTATGCAATTTTGAATAACGTTGATTTAAATACAGCAAATACGCGTCCAGATGAATGATTGTCATCTTACCTAATCGAGGAGAACAAGCAGCACCTGTTAAGTGTGGAGTGCTCTCGGAGTGAACCTTCTTTTATGAAAATGACTGAGAACAGGTCAGGACTAATAATTGTTTTAAACAGATGTTTTGTGCAACCCAATTCTCTGTTCTTGTTCCGCAACTGTGCTGAATTTTGCCCATGAATTAATCGCTGTAGATCGCATATGGAGAGAAACCGTGTCTTCAGTTGCAAATTACTATAATTGGAAAACGCGTCAATAAAGGAAAATGATTGAGAACTAGCCAGGACTAATTATTGTCATAAAGTGACGTGTCTTTGCCCACCCTCTGGCTACACCATTGTGTTAACGTATGCATCAATGATGCCGTTGGTGAAATTCTGTCTTCTCAGCGAAAACATATGCATTGATTGTTAGTAACTAACTAGTGAAGGTGAAATGGCAAAAAATTCCACTTGCTTACCTTCGAGTGCATGAACCTCGCTACATTTAGTTTCGTGTGAGGCTTTCCACATGCCTCGCAAACACTTTTCCAAATGCGTTTTTGTCTTTATTTTGCTGTTTTTAGCGGTCATCTCTTGGTGGCTAGAATCGTTCATAAATTCTATTATTTTGCATCTTGTAGGCCTAAGTTCCAAGTGCTCCGATTCCCTAAATAGTGCGAGGAGACTCAGGTATAATACTGTCTTCATCACTGCTGTGAAATAAATGTATAATTTGATTTTTTAACAGTAGTTGTTGTTTTTGTCTTTCAGATGCTTTTACATGGTTGAATCATTTAATCTAAGCAATCCTACGACCAGAACGATTTTAGGTGGTGACTGGACAATATTCCTCGAATATTTCATGTTATTGCCTTGACGCGCGAGCACATGGAGAAGGTGGGGAATCGTTCGCATAGTCATAGCGGGACTATATCGCCACCTGCAGGCAGCATGGAAACACACAGAAAACTGTGATTTTTTTTCCCATGAAACAGTGCCAAAATTAGTTTCTATTAGAAAATAATAAATAGTGGCCTAAAAACCGGTGCATCCGGTTGTATTGGTGTTTTTTTTTTTTTTTTTCCGGTTTTGGTGGGCGGAGTTTCTTTGCCATCGCAACAGTCTAGTGGCTGTATTATTTTTCCAGGGTGATGAGGCTTGGTCACAGCACCACAGGGGCAGAAGAAAACAATATTTTTCTGACAAACAAAAAGTTCCAGTGTTGCATCTTAATTTGGCAAATATGCTCAGCATTTCTGACTATTTGAGAGCAATCTATAAAGTGTCAGCTTTTAATCAAGCCCATGACCTGCTTGTAGTCAAAGTGGGTACAGAACAGTAAGCGTTTCAATTAGGCAGGAAATAAGCTCAAAAAAGCATTGCATTTTGAAGGATTAACGCACTCAGGTTATGATCACCAATCAAGTGAGTTGTGTGGACCCAATCAAAATGGACTAGGCAAGAGCCGTGTGCTTCACTGCAGAGAAGCAGCAGAGTATAATGGAGAAATATGAATTAGGTTATAGAAATTTAAAATCACCACGTAGGACAACACTGTGGCAACCGCAAAAGCAAGGGAGGCATGCTGGCAAATTATTGCTGTCTTTTTCAGCGTGTAAATACAGTTCCGTGTCATTTTTAATAAATAAGTAAGTGTATTTAATACTGAAAATGTGTCTTCTTTCAAATTAATTTTAATTTGGTGGTTAAACTCAATCTGAGTGCTGCCTTTGACACCGTGAGCCATTAGATCCTAATCAATCGCTTGTGCTCCAAGTTTGGTGTCACAGATGAGGCACTTAATTGGCTGCGCTCGTATCTCACAAACTGCACGCAGCCTGTGGTTCACACAGGAGTGGTCCCTCAGAGGTTCGATCTACGTCACGGAATCCCCTAGGGATCCTGTCTCTGGCCTCTGCTGTTTAGTCTTTAAACAAGCTAGCTCTTTGATATCACCTGTCATCACCTTTCTGAGGTTGGTCATATGCTTTGCAGACGACACTCAACTCAACTTATCCTTTCGCCCCGCTGCATCTGCTGGTACATAGGAGGCAATCACTGCTATGACTGACTGCATCATGGAACTGAGAGCTTGGGTGGTTGCTGATAATCTGATGCTTAGCAAGACCAAGATTCTATTGGTTGGAACATGCCAGCAGCTGCACAAAGTCGAGACTGAGGCAATTACTGTTGGTTCCTATCAAGTGTCAATGTAAGCTGGGTGTCATCGTCAATAATCATAAAAGAAGGTCTCTTTTTCTTCCTCTCTGATTATTGGCGATGGAAAACCAGCTTACATTCTTTGCATCCTTCAGCTAAAGTGCAAAAATAGCACTTTGAATCCTTGAATTTCCATTAATAAACTCATTAATATAAAAAGCACAATGCCTGAGTAACTAAAATATATAAATACAATGCAAAATGAAGACAGATTGGCAAGGATGGAATCAGATTCTGGCTTGCAGTCAAGCAGATTCACTTTTCTTGGGATGTAAGTTCTGAGTATGCGCGGTAATTGTGACACAGCTCCTTTTACTTGCCAAGGAAAGTCACTGGGTAGACGCAAGGTGACAGAGTATTACTTGTCACCGCACCAAAGCTGTGGAACTCTTTACCTGCAAAATTGTGCATTTAAAGGCAGAACTTTTCAGGCTCCTGTTTTTTTGTTGATGTTTTCTATGCTCTTACTTGTACATTGTTAATTATATTTTATTTCAATTCAATATAATTCAGTTTTATTTGTATACTGCTTTTCACAGATAGACTGTCACAAAAGTGCTTTACAGAGCGATAAAAATATGACAGTGCCCAACCTAATCCCCAGACTAGCAAATGAGGCTAAAAAACTCCCAGTAGAGTGAAAGATCCTCGAACAGCGGTGAGAAAAAACAATTTTCGGTTAAGGGGCAAGAAGAATATTTTCCCAAATGTCCTCAGTGTCAGAAGTTTACCCTTCTCAAGTGTTTTGTATACTCTGGGAAAAAGAGTAAGGGTTGCAGATGTGAAATCTCACAACCGATTCCCTGGCCACACAGGAAAATTTGTATAAGGCAGGGATATTCAAATCGGGTCTTCAAAGTCAGTACTGTTGTTTCTCTTCTGGCTGATTGACCGTAGTCCAAAGATTGGCTGGTGAATGCACTCGCTCGTGATAACAGGTTTTTTTTTTTTTTATTTGGCATCTCCAATCCCACCCGAATCTGGAATGCCCAATTGGTGGACTATGTACAAAGCTTGCTCATATGCGACCCCTTGCTGCCAACTCAGGAGAGCGAAGACAGTTCACGGCTCTCCGCCGAAGCACGTGCCTGTCAGTCACTGCTTCTTATACACTCATTGGTTGAATCTTCGCAAGTTCAGAACGAGGGCGGAGGATACCCGGACATGAACAGACTTAGAATCTTCCTGACGAGCGCCCGTCCGGCCAACAGGAGGCGCTTGAGCAACGAACAAAGCTATTTATTTATTTCCCTTTCCCAGCAGTCCCTTCCCAATTTAAAACCCTGTAGCGCGATGGCCAATTGTGCACTACTCTGAAAAAGCTGCCGACCACTGCCGGTTGTTACGACCGGGGCTCAAACCCGCAACGTGATAGTCACTTCTGCAGTGCAGTGCAGTGCCTTAATCGAGTGAGCTATCCGGCAGTTGATTGATAACAGGTTTAAATCAGGCCCTGATTGGAGGGGAGAACTTCAGTATTACTGGACCTGTGGGACAGATATGATTACGGCTGACTACAGACTGTCAACAGCCGCATGAAAGAAGTTACATGATACCTGTGACAACAGTAATTTCAACTCTACAATCTTTCCTAACTCCCCAAACAACCCAAGTTAATTGCTTTGTAAGCCACTGAACTCTGTTTATGAAGGGCAAAATTTGTCCCAAATGAACGCATAAAAAGTCATGTCACACTCAATTTATTCAGCCCCAAGAATTTTACAGTACATCTTGGCTCTTAAAGTAGTAACAATGAATTTATAATCTTTCAACAATTTCTTCCTCAGCACAAGCCATGGATGCTCTCTGGGTCCCACTAACCATCAGACTGGCTGTTCACAAATATCAGGGTCAGTGAAGTGGCTGTATATTCACTTCATAATCTGTTAGCGGCTATTAAAGAGCCCAGGCCACATTTGAGTCTTGTTTGTTTTAACTGATAAATTTGCACGCCTCTACAGGTTGGCTCCATCATGGATGACTCCCTTTTCAAAGAATGTGTCCCGGAATGTTTATCACAATGACTAATTGTTTTTGCAAAATGATGCAGGGTTATTTTCCTTTTTTTACTGAAGCTGACAAGGTTAGTGGTATGGGGAAAAAAGACTTAAGAATTAATGGAAAAAAATCTTAGAATGGCCTGCTTTATAAAAACATAAATTGGAGCATGGAAGACGTCATAAAACAAATTAAATAAGAAGTGTATTGGTAAAAAAAAGTGAATTTCACTGCTGAATCACATAATGCTGTTAAGGGGTCACTGTTCAGACCTCCTTCAACTTCGTGTAAACTCTCAAACATGTTCCACTGATTTGGCCCACACACTGGTCCAGTGGGCTGTCACTGCCAGTTTACTTCCACGATTTACAATGACATTTTTCCCGTCTATTTTCACAATGTTAACACCTTCCTAAGAAATGCCCACATCTCCAACATGATTACACCTTTTATTGCATTTTCATTAATTTTTCCCTCTCTGTGATCCATTTTAAGCAAACATTGCGGCCAGCGATTTCTTAAGGCAGTCGGCATGCGGGCCTTTCCCATGGGCCTTCTGAAGCGAGAGAGCAGAATGACTACAGGTGGCTTGGGAGCCATTGTGTCAAATCTAAATTAAATACTAGCCACTGGGGTGTGGTGGGAAAAGGGCCACACAGAATTGTTTGGGGATCCAACTCCTTTTTTCCCAAGGGTGTGAAATAAAAGCTTCAAAAATTTTACTTCCTCTGTTGGAAGATATGAAGGAAACATTTTCAAGTTTTAAAACAGGCCAAAAAATACTTTTGGTCATATTAACATCTCAGATAACAAACTTGGTAAAGAAAAACAAAATGGTGACCAGAATTTATTATAACACTGTGGCGACCTTGTGTGGGAGGTTTTTTCCAACATAAATAATGGCAGTATGGGGCCAAGGGTCCACTGAAGAAAACTGGCACGCTGGCAAAACAGGAGGCTGGCCTTAAGTTAGTGGGGAGGGTTATGGTGGGGGCGCTGTGAAACTTGTTCCAGTTGAGGAGCAGTGCATGGATCAGCTAGCAGGTGATAGAGGGCATTCACAAGGAATTTAGATTACCACATAGAGAAAATAAACCAAGAGAAATGGAGTGTGTGAGGAACTGGCGGTTGGGGAGCGAGATGTCAGGCAGTTTCCGGCAGAGTAATGGGCCGTATAGGTATTGAACTGAGAGCTCTAAAACAAAGGACTGTGGACCGTGAGACCTTGAGGATTAACAACTTCCATGACATCAGTTTCTCCCAAGCTGATGTTCACTCAGACGCAACACAAGATTGGAGAGGGTGGCCTTAAATTTGGGAGCTGGAGGAATCTTTAGCAATGTGTGAAACTGACAGGTTTTAATAATAATAATAATAATAATAATAATATATGTTATTTATGTATTATTATTATTATTATTTAAAAAGTATTTATATAGCACTTTTTAAAAACAAGTTACATAATGTTTAACAATTAAAAACAAAGACAAATAACTATGAAACAAGGTAAATAACAACCAAAAGAAGGCAGTGAAAATTAAAGTCAGCCAAAAAAATTTACAAGCCAAATGACAATAAAAACAGGGCAAATAATAAGAGCAGAAAACAAACAGATAAGATCCAACAGATCAATAGTACAGGGTAAAAGAAAAATAACAAAGCAGACGAGCTAACGGCTCAGACAAGCCCAGATGATAAAAGTGACTTTCAATAAGAAATTTTCAATAAGAGCTTGCCTGCTGGAGATCTGGAGGCAGAAAGTTTCACAGCAGTGGGACTCACACTGTGAAGGCTCAGTCACCTTTTGTGAGTAGTCAAAATTACTGGTTAGAATTTTAGCTGGTTTAGGCACCCTGCTATAAGATCTCAGGCAGCAATCTGGCTCTTAGGGAGTAAGCAGTTCACAGATATAGGCTGGAGCCTGGCGATTTAGTTCTTTAAAAACCAGCAATAAATTTAAAATCAATTCTAAAACTTACTGGTAGCCAGTGAAAGGCAGCAAGGGCGTGTAATATGGTTGCATATCTTGGTACGTGTTAAAAGTGTGGCAGCAAGGTTTTTATTTAACAGTAGTCTTTGGATATTATGCCCGCTGATGACAGGAAAAAGTGGACTGCAATAGTTGAATCTGGAAGAAATAAATGCATGGAGGACCTTTTCCAAGTCCGTAGGAGAAAGGAATGGCCTGACTTTGGTTAATTGTCTCAGTTGAGCAAAGCACAACCACGTAACTTTGGTCACCTGAGCATCAAAGGAGAGGTCTGAGTCAAACATTACTTGATAGGACACCTAGACTGTAAGAGAGATTATTAATGTAGCTGGAACTCGGGTCCCAGGATGTGATTACAGCGACTTCAGATTTGGAGTCATTCACAGTGAAAAAAAATTATAAGACATTCAATTTTTGATATCAGCCAAATAGGACATAATGTGAGAAACATCAGCAGCATGAGGTTTTATCAAGGCATAAAACTTGGTGTCATCTGCCTAACAATGAAAATCTATGCCATGTCTGCGCAGGCTTTTCCCTAGGAGAAGCATGAAATCAGTGAACAAGAGGGGACTCAAAATGGATCCCCTGAATCCCACGAGAGAGGAGCGCAGGGGAAGGAGGCATCCCGAAGCGTTTCAGAAAAAGACTTGTTTGACAGATAGGAAATGAACCGTGCACTGCAGACAGCTGATCAAGACACTGTGGTCCACAGTGTCAAAGACAAAGCTGAAGCCAAGAAGAATTAGAACAGAGTAAAGCTCAGAGTCAGCAGTAAGTAGTAAAGAATCACTGGAGACCTTGATCAGAGCTGTCTCAATGCTATGTTGGGAACGGAAACCGGATTGAAATTTTCAAAGATCTGATTGTCATTCGAAAAAGAAGTCATCTGTGTGGACACAATCTTTTCTAAAATCTTAGAAAAACATGGTAGTTTGGGGATGGGTCTAAAAGCATTTAAAATAGAGGGATCAAGAGAGGGGTTCTTTAAGGGGGGGCAACCTGTGACATGTTTAAAATAGGAGGGGGAACCCGCAGACAACAGAGAGCAGTGAATAATGGTTAAAATATCAGTTCCGACCATCTGAAACACAGATTTTAAAAACCAAGAGGGTCAGAATGTGAAAGGCAGGTGGAAGACTTAGAAAGAGCAAAAGTGCATTCTCGGGTTGCCGGAGAGATTTTGCTGAAATGGATTTGAGATGAGTGAGGGCAAGATTCAAAATTAAGCTCAATGAATTCAGTGTTAAAATGTTGATGAATCTTTTCAATTTTGCTAGTGAAATAATTGCAAAATTGTAAACATTTCTCAGGGGAGGATTCGACAGGCTGGCCGGGTGGGGGACTAATCACAGACTTAACGGATTTAAACAGGATTCTGGGATTATGACCGTGATTAGCAATGAGCTGTGAAAAGTAAGTGTTCCTTGCATCCCTGGCTGTGTGCTGGTATGTTAAGATTAAGTGCTTAAAAGCAGCAAGGGAAACATATAATTTGTCCTTTTCCCACTTCCTTGACTGCCTTCCTGCATTTCCTCTATAAAATCCTTATTTACCCACTACGCCATGGCAGAGAAGAGGGTTTCAGCTTTTTGTATCTGACTGGGGCTATGGAATCTAAAACATTATTGCAGGATTGATTAAAAATACTAATGAGCTTGTCCACGGTGGAGCAAGGTTCATTGCTATCTAGACACATTTTAAGCAGTGAAAGCTTCATACCTGGTAGGAACAGAGAGTGAATTTAGGGGACGTGAGCAAATCAGTGTTGTGGGTTTGGGGTCAGGAGAGAAGAGTGGAAAATGGAGAAGCACAGCTTTGTGGTCAGAGATGTCAAAATCCACTAGGTTCACATCATCCATACAGAAACCACGGGAGATCACAAGATCAAGTGTGTGCTCTTTATCGTGGCTGTGGTGCCTCACATGTTGTGTCAGGTTAAAGGGACTACGTCAGCTGGGGCACATGCGTAGTAGAGTCCAGTTGATAAACATTTTCAGTGCGATATCAAGGGAGCAGAAATACAAAACCCCAAGCTTATTAGTACGTGTGTAAAACGTACCTTGGTCGCTGTTTTAAATATGGAAGATGGCCTGTAAACGCGAAATTGCTAGAGTAACCGCATTTATCTTTGCCGAAACCCACGAAGAATAAATTATACTATCCATCCATATTTCTTTGGGCAAAAACACATTGAACGTGTGAAGCAAGGTAAACCAGTGAATTTGTGGTGGAGTTTCAATCTGTTTGCATCGCGTGCATCCTTGAGAAGTTTGGGGAAATTTTTTATCAAGCAACTGTCTTTAATGTTCACAGAACCTGTTTGTCGCAACGTTTTGTCTGACATGCAGCTATCAAGGTCCTTTTGTGACCGGTTCCAGTTTGACGGCCGCCATGGGACGACATAACAATCAATGCAGGCTGATTTAAAAGCAATAATAACGCAACAAAAACTCAAACTATGACAAACTGATGCTACAAATAGGCTCTACAATCAATAAAGGTAGTTTTTTGGTAAAAATTTCAATAAACTTCTCAAGGATGAAAGCGATATAAACAGATTGAAACGCTTACACCTTACATCTATGAACTTGAAATAGTTAGCTTAACGTTTTCAAGTTTTTCGCTTCGTCACGCGCATGCGCCCCAGCTGACATAGTCCCTTTACAGGAATCTAAAAGTTTGATAATATCAGGGGCAAACAGAAGATGAAGGGCACCAAAAATGGATATTGAAATCCCCCAGAGTAAGAACTCTGTCATGTATTGTCACAATTACAGTCAAAAGATCTGAAAATTACTAGATAAAACCAGAAGTTAACATAGGGGGTTTGCAGATTAAAAGGCATAAAATGGGCAAATTATTTCTCAAAATAAACCCAAGACTTTCAAAAGTGGAAAACAGCCAAGCCAGACTGGAGAACAGCAGCTAAATACATTTCTGCGTGACACTGCAAGGCCACCCTCGCAGCATGTCATTCTAAACTGGTTCAAAAAAAAATTTGGGAAAGAAAACTTAGCCATGCTGACCTTACTAACAAATGGGTTCATTCAAGTACTATGGCTGTTTTTTTTAAAAAATTATTATTATAATTTACAACCTTGCATCTGATGAAACCTCCTACTTTCCAAAAATAAGGTATTAAATCACAAAAACAGTCAAAAGTGAATTTAAATCTTTGGTTATCAATGATTAAGGTGTGAAATTGGACAGAATGCACGATCAGTTTAACGAGCCTTCGGGGAATGCTGCCAAATGAATTTCTCCATGTTGTTTTTCTCTAAAAGAATGCTGTGAATATGATGAATATCCATATACCCAATTCTTTCAGGTGTTAGTTCAAAACAATGTGATCAGTAGCGGAGCTACAGGGGGGGCAAAGACAAGTCCCTTTTAGTCTTGGCTAGATCTCAATCATTTTCCTTTATTGACGTCTTTTCCAATTATAGTAATTGGCAACTGAAGACACGGTTTCTCACCGTATGCGATCTAACAGCGATGAAATCATGGGCTAAATTCAGTGCAGAAAAATAATTTACTTATTAATTGGCCAATGCTTCGCGTGATTGAACTGGTCCGTGTTCCAATGAAACGCGGACTTTCACTCTCGGTATTTTGTGGGTTGATTTAAAAAAAAAAAACAAAAACAGTGGCACTCGGCAGTTAAATAGCCTAGGTTATAAAAAGCGTGCGGCTCAAGCCATTTGGCGTGAGAGTTGACAGGTAGGCTTTGCAATTTCGAATAACGAGATTTAAATACAGCAAAATGGCGCGTCCAGATGAATGATTGTCGTCTTACCTAATTGGGGAGAACAAGCAGCACCTGTTAAGTGCGGAGCGCTCTCGGAGTGAACCTTTTGTTAATCATGAAGATGACTGAGAACAGGTCAGGATTTATAATTGTTTTAAACGGCTGTTTTGTTTAACCCAATTCTCTGTTCCGCCACTGTACTGAATTTAACCTGCGATTTAATCGCTGTTAGATTGCATGTGGAGAGAAACCGTGTCTTCAGTTGCCAATTACAATAATTGGAAAAGACGTCAATAAAGGAAAATGATTGAGATTTAGCCAGGACTAAAAGGAACGTGTCTTCGCCCCCCCGTAGCTCCGCCACTGAATGTGATCTCAGAATGAAATTAACAGTCTAATGCTTGTATAATTGAAACCAGCTGAATTATACAGCCGAGCAAAAAAAAAGCCACACACTGTAATATTTTGCAGGGCCAATTTCTGCGTGGTTCACAGCACAAATTCGTTGTGGCATTGTTTCAAAAATCTTATGCAATGTAACAACATTTATTTCCGACCAGAGTTGCATTCATTTTTGGCCGAGATCTTGTATCGACTTGAGACTCAAACCACTCCATAAAACCCTCTCCAGCGCATCCCAAAGCTCTCAATTGGTTGAGTTAAGGACTCTGTGGTGGCCATATCATGCGTAAAAATGATTCCCCATGCTTGCTGAAACACCCTTTCACAATTTGAGCCTGATAAATCTTGATATTGTCATCCTGGAATATGCCTGTGCTGTCAGGAATCAAAAAAATTCTTGATGGGATAACCCAATCATTCAGTGCATTCAGGTAGTCTGCCGACTTCATTTTATTGCTGCAAAACGTTGCTGGACCTAGACCTCGCAAAAAAGTGTTGAGGTGACTATATCACTGCTAATTAGCGCCTGGTATCAGAAGTAAAATTCCTATGGATATTTACAATGGGGTTCAGGCACTTTCCGGCATTATTCAAATTAATTTTATGAACCTCTTCACTCTGCGATTAGTCTATGAGCGATGGCAGAAAAAAATGGTACAATTTCATTTTTCCAGAAATGTGGATATATAAATAGGTTTTTCAACAGGATAATTTAGACTATTGTTCTTTATTTGGAGAATGTATGGTCTTGACTACTTGTAAAGTAAATTTTGACAGGATTCATTGGTTCTTGGCAATGCAGTAGACAAATTAAGGTTAAAAAACAGGCTATTTTTAACATAAATGTGAAAAAAATTGCAGAGGTTATTCTACACTTAAAATAATGATAGAAGATTTGTGATGCCTTAGGTATTTTTTCATAATATATTTCTTGAGCTTTCTTTCAGTGAAAAAATAATCCATTTATCCTCATCCATTCTGGCCTTGGTGATATGGGGTAACTTTTCACAAAATGGATATTTTCGGAGCCACCAACATTTAAAGACTCCTGTACAAGTGCAACGTAATAACATAGATATCCTATTGGCATTTTTCACTCGTGCTAAGCCTCCTCTCTCAGACTGCAAAGAAAAGGGTTGTTCCAAAATTCCTGCCTGTAAAAGTTTTTGTGATGAAAATGGACAAATATTTTCCATCCCCTTATGTCACGTCCATTACACACCAGCTCTAGAAAAAATAAGCAGTGAAAAAATATCTTTCTTACAGTCACTCAGTGCATTTACATGACGTTAGAAAAAATCTAATTATTGGGTTAATCTGACTATAATCAGACTTTTAAAATACATGTAAACATGTTAGCCCGACTGTAATCATGCTAAACCGAATATCTCAGAGTCCGAATAACACACCCAGATAATGTGGTTAATAGTCGCATTATGCCTGCGACTTATGTATATGCTTCAATCGAACTGAACTGGACTATGTGCTCAGAGCATGGTCCACATTCTCCGTGCAGGGCTTTGACCTGTCACTGCGTAGTGACTGCGTCTGCCCAAATAGCAAGTTTGTACTGAACAGTAACAATCCTCATCTGCAAGAGTATTGGTGCTTAAGCAGTCACGCCTTGGGGTCTCATAACTTCCACCATTAATCTGCACGATTTATTCAATGACTTGCGTGTCATCTGAAAATTTTCCGTCCACTCGCCATCGGAAAAGTGACACTCTCTATGGGGGTACTATTGGAGCAATATGATTTGCAAATGTGTATCTAAATCTGTGTGTGTGTAATCAAATCTGTGTGTGCGTGCTTTATCATTTGTGTGTGCGTAATCAGATCTCTGTGTGTGTAATCAAATCTGCGTGTGCTTATCCAGATCTGTGTGTGCTTATTCAGATCTGCGTGTAAGTGTTCAGATCTTGTCCGTATTCAGATCTGTGTGTGCGTGTTCAGATCTATGCATGCGTAATCAGATTTGTGTGTGTGTAAAAAAATCCGTATGTTTGTATTCAGATTTGCAAGTGAAGACAAATTTGCAAATGCATGCAAAGATCTGTTAATGCGTACACAGATCTGTAAGTGCGCATAAATCTGTAAATGTGTAAACAGATCTGTAAATGCGTACATAGATCTGTAAATGTCATCAGTTACAACTCAGACAGGAGCTCTCGATTGGCTGTCTTTTTACACATGATTTTTGCTTCACTTCTGCCGTGGCAGATCTGCAAATGCGTGCAGATGACCTGACGAAGAGCATTGGCTGGAAAAGTAGTCTACCATTAAATATTTGGAGCATTCGAGTGTGCGAGTTCCATTTTCTTTTTCTTTTACAAAACATGGGAAACCTTGAAATCACTTTAAATCAAACTCCAGCATTGAAGAGAAAAGTTTCAGTGAAGTGAAAATGTTAAAAACACACAAGTTCATCACAGTACAAGTGAGAACTATGTTTGATGTTCAGCGACGAGGTTCAAAGATGGTTGCTGACAGCTTCTGCTTAAGCGATGTGACTTTTGGGGTGGTCTTCTGACCATCTAATTTTAGGAACACCTTCTGAAATGCCTCAAAAGTGTACTTGAGCTCTCTCGGTAGCTCAGATTGAGGGCAAAAATGAGTCCCATCAGCAAAGCACAAGCCCTTGGTACATTCAACCCCTCAATGACTTCTGTCCCTTCGATCATGATAGTTGCACTGGTTGGATCAGATGCTGTGGCGCCTTTGGTGACTAGGATCTTCATCACTTGGCTCTCAAGATCTCCAATTTGGCCTACAGCATCCTGGGTGTACAAATATCAGAACAAAATTTCAGTCTTCATTGTCATTTAGCTGGTATCCCTAACCCTATTATGTTAAGGGTTGGGAGAAAATACTGTATCAACTTGATGACTGTATAGTCAAAATGCAAAAAAAAAAAAAAAAAGTGATTTAGTTTTACCTACCAAATATTTGAAAAGATCCTCCTCCTTTTCCCCAAGATAAACCACTAGGCAGCAGATGGCAACCTCTCGGCGTGTCTCAATTGTGTTGTCCTGATAAAGAATTTTTTAAAGTTGGGTCAGTCCAGCTCAGTTCACCCAATGAGTTAAACCTTTTTTATGGCTTTTTTATGATCCTGCTAAAAATGCAAGGTGATACCACAGCTGGCCAAGGTACAAGTAGACTCTGTGTACATACTCTACACACTTTGTACACATATTTACAAGGAGTCTTGAGGTAGGCCTCTATTCTATCCCAATTTGCTCGAGTATAAAAAAGAAAACCCCTCCAATTTTTTTATATGTTGCAGTTGACACATAGGGTTACATTTTTCATAATGGTGTCAAAGAGGTTGGGCGTGTCCCACAGAGCCAATTTTAAGGTCAAAATATAGGTCAAAAGGTCATCCAACTGAAAAGTACCCAAATGCACAAACAAATGCCAGATTTAGATTCCTTGTGGTGTCCCCTTTACAGAAATACCTTGTTTTTCAAAATCGGACCAGTGGTTGCTGAGTTACAGCAATTTGAAATTTGGCAGCCACGCTCTTTTTTGCGACAAAGTGAAAAATTGAAATTGCAATATCTCGAAAACCGTTAGTCCGAGATAGACGAAATTTCAAATTTTGGCTTTTCTGGCCATGAGTTACCTATATACCAAATTTCATATAAATCGGAGGGGGTGAGGTTTAAAAATGCTATTTTTTTGGGTGATCTGAGATAGACTGACCCAGTTTTCTTATTATTTTAGGTTTCATGTAGCACCTCAGGATTAGATTCCCAGAAGAAAAAAGGTAACATGGATGAATGAAATTTTCCTAAAAAGGGTCAATTTTTTTATTTTTATCCTAACTATGGAATCGTGTACCTTAAGGAGTTCCATGATGTTCTGGATCTTCTTTTTTGCAGCCCCTCCTCTTGACAACACCAATGGCATTAGGCTTGGTATGCACTGATCAAGATTTTGCATGAAAGTTGACTCCAGATTAGCGGTGGTGATCCTTCTATATTCTTCATTGATCTATATTCTTCATTGAGACTGAAGCTCATCCACTGTCCCGGGAATTCCACCCGGCAATTCCAGTTTGTCAATCACATGGTCCTTAAGTATGAGGCGAAGTGTGGCAGCTGCATTCGGATGAGACGTTTGGGCATCTGTAACAGAAATACATCACTTGGATCTGACATAGCAACATGTGGATATTATAAACATCTTAGGCCCAAACTTTAGTTTGGCATACATTTTGAATTTCTCTTAGCTATTTAAGATTACTAGAACCTGATTAATTTACCAGGAACATCAGCATCACCATCAGGCAACACCACCTTCCCCGTTGTATATTGCATTCAGCATTCTTTCAGCACAGGAAATATTCCCTGAAAAGGTATTGCATAAGAAGAAGACAATCATACAAGTAGTTCCTGATTAGCAGCATCGTGGCTTATTTCTCTTGCTAAAATTTGTCAAATTTGTAGACCATTATCAAACTACAAATGCAGTTGATCATAATGAGATTTAATACCTTGTCTACTATTGTCTGGGGGTCGCTTGTTGTTGGCTGTGACATCTGCCATTTCATGTCACTACCACTAGATTGCAAAAAGACTGTGTGAGAAAAGGAGCATCCTGACCACAAAACTTCAATCATTTAAATAAAGGAAGAAAAGAAAAAGAGTTGGTAGCTTTATTAGGTTTGCTCCTTGCCATTTTCACAACCTTTGCTAGGTTAGAATGCAGGCAGGCAATGTTTTACTCAACTGGAGATACACTTGTTCAAAATAAAAAAAAAGGAAAGAAAGTGATTCACTTAATTACAATTCAGTGAGGGTGTATTTAAAGGAATAGTTCACTTTAAATGAAAATTCAGTCAGTGTAGTTTTTTAATCCACAAAACACTGTTGGAGTTTCACTGGAAAACTGCAGCATTGTTTCCAAACAGTTGAGGTCCTTTGGTCAGGACTGGCAAAATGTAATAGGGGGGAACTTACAAAAAAAATATTACATTTTGCCAGTGACTTAAATTGTTTGGAAAAACTGCTGCAAGCTGTTTTCCTGTGAATGTTTTGTGGATTAAAAACTACACTAGACTTCTCATCGGCATGAGGGTGAGTAGATAATGACTGAATTTTCATTTAAAGTGAAATATTCCTTTAAATATAGCCTGGATGTGTGTCACACTTTATGTGGTAGAACTGTGATTTTTAGACCGTTTGACAATTTTATAGCAGTAGATGGAGAGAGGATAGAAATGTAAATCTCCAATCATTTCTACTTTTACCCTAGAGAAACAGATAGCAGAATCACTGAGTTTGGGTCATCGTCAGGAAATTACACAACCAAGGGTATAACCAAATTTCAGCAGCTCTTTAAGAAATGTTTCCCTATAAAAAGAAATAACAGAAACAACCCACAGCAAATTCCTCTTGTGGAAATTGTATGCACCAATTTAATCAGCATGTCACAGCTTGGACTATAAGCCATCTATGGCAGGTAAATGTATCGCTTCAGTGTCACCATACGCTTCCCTGCAACAGTGTATGCTCCTAAAGGGAATAGGTCAGACAACTCAGCTGGCTCAAGAACTTTGATGGCTTTTGCCTTTTCCATTTCATAGCTTCCAAGATGTTCAGTGTACCAAGCATTTAAGCTTTCTACAACAAATCCTAGTTTTCCATGAACAACCACCATCTGAATCAGCTCTCCAAAATCTGGGAGGCCACTTGTTGAACCATTAGCTAATATGATTCCAATGGTGTATCTAGTGCCACTAAAACACACTGTGTTGGCCATCTGAACACTTGACTCACCAGGGAACTTTGTTTCCAACGCTGTCTTGATGTCCTCTCAGCACAGTCAAGTTCACCTCGGACAGTTTAGTTACCTGCAATGAAGGTTGGACAACCTTACTGTCATGTAGATGATATGCAACCATCATCTGATGCTTCACTGAAAGGGACAGAAGAATGTTGCGAAAAGAATGTGTATGTCTGACCACATGCTTAAAAAAGCTATGTTTAGCTTCAAACCGCATGGTCCACAATGACACAAGTGGTCCAAAAGCCTTTATCAGCTGAGGATAATGCTCTAGAAAATGATTTTTTGGAATAAGTCTTTGCTCAGGGAAAGCCTCAGAGAATCTGTGTCGATGCTCAGAATTCTTACTGTCCAGGAAACAAACTGTCTCCTCTGAATGAACTGGGGCTAGGACAAGTTCAACTATGTCCTTGAGGTTGAGAAGAACCTGCCATGTTGGTTCACTCACTGGTATCTTTGTGCCAACAATGAGAGGAAGGAGCCGCAGTAAAGCCCAATTTTTGTGGGCATTCCACCAACTGTTCCTTTTGCAGCAAAATTCAACGGTACTGGTTGTGGTGCATCCTTCTTATCTGCCCACCTATATGGAAACTGTTTGATTAACTTGTTCAGCTCTATGAGCGTGAAATATTTTCCCTTGATTAAGGCAGCTAGGCATAGCGCTAACTCTTTTGGTACAATACCTTCAAAAAGATCATGAAACAAATCAGGTGGGTAACCAGATATTACATCAAAATGTTCAAGTTTTTCTGTCAGTGGACACAGCTGCTTTACTCCATGGCAATGGGACCCACCTGTACTCTCCTGTGCAGTCTGGACATGCACTCTGTGCTCTTCTTTTGTCCTGGGAGGAAATTTTCCTGTTCGAACTTCACTTTTTGAAACTGGGATCATTCTCCAAGACACCACCTGCAGACGTATGAGCTTGAGAAGCCCTCAACGAATCCACTAATGGAATGGGCACCCAAGTTGTCTGCAACAACAGAACAGACAGTACCTTTGACTCGTCTGCCTAAAGAAGGAATGTAAAGTCCCTCCTCTTCGAGGCTTGCAAGATCTTTGAGCAGTGGCTCCAACACAGTACTATATCCATATTGTTTTATATTATTAGCTTTGCAGAGAATGGCTAAAAAGATAGAAGTCAGTGAAGATTGGAGCAATGGTGGCACATTAGCAAGAACCCAATAAACAGCAGTGATTTTGTGCTTTTTTCTCAATGTTCCAAGGGGATTGCACACTTCAAATTCATCCACATATAGATTGAGAGCAATGGCTAGATAGTTTTCTGAGAACAATTTATTAGCTTTAAAGTGTGTGCCATCATGAAATGACTTGTACTGGGTTTCAGAATTGCTTTGTGCTTCTGTACCACTGTTTATCAAGGAGTCCTGGATCTCCTTCTTCTTCAAAATCTCAGATAAGGACTTAAGAATAGGCACATACTGGAAGCTTTTTCGCTCCCTAGCATTAAGCACATATTCAACAGGTTCCACCACAGAGAAATTCTCTTTAAAATACATCTTTCTCTTGTAGGCGGTGGACAGAGGGCCATCACTCTTCAATGCTAGACTGATGGGGTTGAATTCACAGAGCTCTGTCACCATCTTAGAGATCACTGAATCATCTAGCTGACAATTATGCTTCTCTAAGCATGACTGTAAAATCTCTTTAATGATAGGACCTGAAGCTGAGCCAGAAATAAAGTTTAGCTCTTCCACCACCTCATCAATGCACCTGTTGGGCACATTAAATATGCTTTGTAATTTCACAAAGAGGTGGGCTAGATTTGTTCCAATTAAGTTTGGCAATTCTTTCATTTCTTCATCATAAACCTCTCCCTCTCAAAATCTTCCTCATCAGCAGGATCATCCCCTGCATTTACAGGATTCACATACCTGTGTAAAAGCTCTGCCTTGAAATCATCCAAAGAGTGAGGAGTGTGTTTCCGGCTCCGATGAGAGGCAAATGTACCATGAATGTTAGTTTTGAAATGGCAGTTTTCAAAAACACATGTAACAGTTTCTTGCTTTTTTAAATGATGTTCAAATATGCTCAAAGTACTCCCTTTCTGTGGAGATGGTGCTTGAAGTGCAACATGGACATTTGAAAGACAAGGCATCATTTGCTTTCACTGTTTCATGAGATGAAGGACTTCTTGACATGTGTGATTTAAGGCTGGCCCATGTTTTGAAAGAACAATAACATTCCCAATAAAGACATGGCAAAAATTGTCCACTATGCACATGCCACAGCCTATAATGTTTCAATAGCTCAGTCTTTCTGGGGGTTTCAAATTTACAAATTTTACAGCACCAATTCATCGTGAAAAGGTACAATCCAGTTTCAGTGAAAAAAAACTCTGATAAGTTCAGATAACCCTAAACACTGCAATCTCTTGCTAATTAAGAAAAATAAATGAAGAGATAAAGTATTTCCAATATCTTGTGTTGAAATAAGTTCCTATTTTCAGTTTTTCTACTGTATTCGACAAGTATGTCATCTACAAATCTAAAATCTTTAGGATTTAAACAAAATCGCAATCACTGTTTAGAGAATTCCAATACATACCACACACAAATGTGTTTGAAATTGTTTTCCTTTTTTTTCCAAAAAGCAAGCAAGTAAAAAACACAGCGAACAGGTGACTCTACACTTAGTACTACAAATGCCGCTGAAAATGCTGGTGGTGAGAAATCTATTAATTTTACATGTTATTAGGCTATTGCTTGATAATGAAAACTGCCTACAAATTAAGTGTTTGGCAAGAGTGGATGTACATTGACCAACACGTGAAAAAAACACAAGATGAAGTTAATTTAAAAATGCTCAGCTAAGACCGCATTAAAGTTACCAATTAACAAGATTAGGAACACTGGAGACCCACTAACTTTATAAACAAGGGCAACGTCACTGATGCAATATTTCTAACTGATTAACCTAAAACAAAAAAGTGGAAATGTTAACTAGATAGCTGTTAGTTTCCGTTAGCCATTGCTTCAGAAAATGGCAGTCTGCCTACACTTGACAATGTGAAGATAAGACCAACCTTGCTTAACTAAAACAGTTGAGCCACTCAAATGGATGGACATCAGTGATCACCTTACATATTTTTAATGTTGAACGATATACAATCAAACAACGTAATATATGCCAAGATGGCTTTAAATTGTGATACGAGTCCCTCTCCAATAAGTTACCTGTGTGACAATATGGCGCTCCCTTCACAGACTTGCGACGACAGCTACACAGCTACACAGCTCAAACTAATGACTATAAAATACATATAGTTTGTATTGAAAGATGCATGCAAATCAACAACCTATCACTAGAATATTTACCAATACGGCAACATATTTCTCAGTACTTTTCCGTCGACATTTACCCATGCCATGGATATCCACGTTTGAAAAAAAAGTACCGGATGTCTTCTTCTTCTTCTTCTTCTTCTTTGGGTTTAATGGCGTATCGCTAATAGCTTTTAGGTGCATACCGCCACCAACTGTACAAGAGTGTGCAACAACATGCCCTTAACTTCATAAATTCTTCGTGTCTGATAGGAAAGTAAAGAGCGCCCTCCTGATTGCTCTTACACCTTCTGCCTCTCACTTGTTCCCAGCAGTCCTGCCAGACTCCACTCATGCCCTGCTGCTCTGACTCTCTCCTGAAGCTGCTCTCGCTCAGCTGCATACCTGCTACAATTCAACATCACATGCTCAACATTCTCACTCACTCCACACCCCTCACACCCATCATTGTTCCTGTACCGGATGTCAGAACCTCTTGTTGATGTTATGACGTTGCTTCAAAATAATAGTGTGCAAGCTTATATACGATAAGAAAATACTCTATTACCTTTTTTTTTTCACTGGAAGCTAAGAGCTGTGCCTTTCCAGTGTGTGGCCTGATTGCTAGTCTGCTGTTCAGAGGCTTCACAATACAGCCTAGAGATTTTTATGAGGGAGAGAGACCGGCGGTAAATGCGCTGTTTGCAGGCGGCTCGCGTTTATCAGTGGCATCGCATTGTTGCCTGCAGCCTGAGCTAAAAAAAAATTCTCACCTCCTTAACTTGATGTAATAAACAACCACAGAAAACACACAAATTGTGTACTTTACATAGCGTGTGTGGGGGTGAGAGAGAGAGAGAGCGGCTCAACAGCTGATCAGAGAAAAAAGTGAGCAGTTTGTAGGCAGCGCAGCAGGCTGTATGTCGGAGTTTATAGCTACATGTTGTCAGTGTGACAGTAAATGTACAGCGAAGGTTAGAGTGTGTCAGTTAATAAATTCTGCAACTCTCCAAACCAGGAAAAGTTTTATCTGTTGTTTCCAAACTGCTGGAAAAGTGAAATGATTACTTCTGAACAACCCCATCTACATTTAAGATTATTGTCTGCGGTGGAAACTCATGGGGTTAAGTACATTAAAATATTGTTAAAATAATATAAACTAAGCATTTAGATTGAGAAAACATTTTAAACAGTAAGAAAAAAAACAGAAGCTAGTATAAATAGCTATTTTTAAATAGTCTGTTTATTTTGCATAAAACATTTTTTTCTTGTTTAAATTGAGAAACCATTTGAAAAGGTAATGAAAAACAGGAATTGTAGGTATAAATAGCTAAAATAAAGACCTATGCATCTAAAATACAGATGTGTAATGTAGGGCTACAGAGTGAATATGCAAGACTGGTCAAGAATAGGATGCACTGAAAGCCAGTCATTTCAGTAAGACTCATGGAGGCTGCCACAAGACAAGATAGATATTTTAGTTGAGCCAGCTCAATACTGTGACTCGTTGAGCTGACACAACATTTGCGTTTAAATTACATTAAAAAATAAGTAAGGATTATTTTTAAATTTTTGAGTTGGTTTGACTTGCAGAATTAAGTAGATGTAGCAAACTTAAATGTTTATACTAGAATTGCATGTTTATTTTAAGCTGGAATTACTACCCCCTTGCATGATTTTTTAGAGTGTACTGCGCCCCCCTGTTTACGAAAAACCGGTCCAAACACTTGTTTATTCCACAAGCCAACAAATTCTTAAACACAACCAGGTAACAGGGTATCCAGCTGGTCTGGCCCAAGTGTTTTTTTGTTTTTTTTTTTTTCCAGGATACAAGTGTTTACAAATATTATTTATTTCCTTTTTCTAATGTATAGCTGTGGATGTGTTCAATTTTTGTTCTATGCAATGAAATGTCATGTGAGTTCTCTGCTGCAAATCAATTTCCCCAAGGGGACAAATAGATGCATAATAGTAATAATAATTAATGAAACCCTGAAAGCCTCAAACTGATTTTGTACCAAGATTCATTTGAAATTGTGAATCCCCTGGGTTCTGCTAAAAAGACGCACAAAGTTCTTGCAGTCTATCTTTCATTAGCAAATTTACCCATTCATTTGCGTTCAAATACTGATAATATGTCATGGTTTGTGAGGCGTGCGTGTGTTTTGGACTTTTCTTTGTGGCTCTTGTCCCGGGAAGAGATTGAATTCCTTTTCAGTTGGATTCTTTTCCCAGCTGACTGATTGAACTGGGGCGGCGCTTCCCCAGACTCTATATAAGCCGGACGTCCGCCACACCTCCTTTGCTAGAGTGTCTGTTTGTAGCTAAGCACTATAGCCGAAGATATCTCAAGTCAGGATTTGTGTGACTTTATATCTTCCAGTTATTATTGGAGTTCCTTCCGCTTTAGGAATTTTCCCTTTTCTACTTTTTTCTCTCTCGCGTTGCTTCCATTTTTTCGGACTATTATACGTCCTTTGGAAGTGCGAGTACTTTCTGGTGGTCTGTATAATTCTCTGTTTTTGTATTGTGTCCGTACTGCTCGTTCTCTCTCTGGCCGCTGCACTTAGCCTCTTAATTTTACCAGCCATTACAGAACACTCTAGCCTGCATGGAGTTGTCAGCGGCGGCTGCTTTAGAGAAAGTTGTGGCCAATCAACAAGCAGTTCTCTCTGTGTATGGCAAGGGTCTTTCTAGCCTGAACAATCAGCAGGCAGAGTTGGCGGAGAAAGTCCGCCTTCAGGAGAATGCCATGCAGAAACAGGAAAACGTTCTGTTAAGTCTCACAGAAAGTATTAGAGCCTTGTCCACTCTGATCACACAGAATGTTGCACAAGCACAATCCGTACACCTTCCCCAAGAGCCAAAACTCCAGTTACCCCCAAGATATGGAGGTAAGGCAGGAAGATGTAAAGATTTCATTGCCCAATGTGAAATATTTTTTAAAGCACAGCCTTCACGGTTCGTGAATGAAGAGTCTCAGGTTTCATTAATTTTATCCCTGTTGACCGACACAGCACTCACTTGGGTCGGGCCACTTATTCAATCTAATTCAAAGGTCGTGAATACATTGGAGACTCTCGTTAGAGAAATGGTTTCGGTATTTGATCAGTATGTTTGTGGTCAGGACGTGGCTATGCATTTAATGCATGTGAGACAGGGCTCTGAAAGAGTTGCGGAGTTTTCAATCTCATTTTGCTCCTTGGCGACAGAGACAGGCTGGCCAGAAGCGCCTCTATGACAGTTTTTGTTCACGCTTTGGCTGAGGAGGTTAAGGACGCTCTGGCTACATTGGAGCCTTGTGTTTCTCTGGATTCGTTGGTTCGTACTGCGGTGCGAATTGATAATCGCATCTGCGAACGTAACAGGGAGAAACGTACTGCATTGGCTTTTGCTGACAACGGGGTTAATGCTCCTCGCAGCGTGCATACAGCTCCCTATTCCGCCCACTGAAATTTCCATTCCTGGCGAGCCTATGCAGGTTGATGGCTCATATGAGAGCCAGGCTCGTAAACCCGTTCGCAGACGTATAATCTGGTATAACTGTAACAAACCGGGACATATCCGTCCACGCTGCCCTGAGCTTCAGAGAAATGGGAAGTCCCTCTAGCGGTATGGGGGGCGCTAGAGGGACAGACCCAATTTCCATTCCGAACTTTAATTCCTGTAGAATTGACTGTGGGGAGACAGAGAATATTTATTGAGGGTTTTTTGGACTCTGGCGCCGTGGACTGTTTTGTGGATGCGGAGTAGGCTAGGATACATTCCATTCCCATCCGCCTTCTTTTACATTCACGCAATGTAAGATCTTGGACAGTCGCCCGCTGGGAACTGGATTTATCAACCGAGGTCACTGAATCATTGACAATGTTTGTCCCTTTTGGTGGTCATTTTGAGGAGGTCCGGTTTTTTATGATCAGTTCCCCTGTTTTCCCTGTCATTTTAGGACACTCTTGGCTACAGGAACATAGGCCTCACATTCTTTGGGGGAGTCAGAATAACCCGGTCGTCCAGTGGGGCACTGATTGTAGGTCCCACTGTAGGGAGAGTTTGGCGTTTCATCTCGGGCATCAACCTATGGAGGAGGCTGACGCCTGGAGTGATTCTGAGGAGTTTGTCTCACACAAACCTCCTAATCTAGAAAAATGGGCAGAGGAGGGGTTGGAGTGGGATCCTCAATTTGACTGGCGGCAGCCAGAGGAGGATTGCACGGAGGATTTCTCTGACTTGGAATCAGGCATAGAGATGGAAGGTTCGAACAGGGTGAGCATTTGGGGGCTGCTTTGAACTTTTGTCTGCCTCTTAATGTTCCTAACGATTATGCTGATCTCGCAGAGGTTTTTAGCAAGCAACGGGCCTCGACTTTACCTCCTCATCACACGTACGATTGCGAGATCAATCTCTACCCGGGTACCACTCCCCCCAGGGGTTCATTATACTCGCTGTCAGGGCCTGAGTGAAGGGCCATGCGAGAATATATTCAGGAGGCTCTGGCTAATGGATTTATTCGGCCCTCCACGTCTCCTGCCGGAGCGGGGTTCTTTTTTGTGGGAAAAAAAGATGGTGGCCGGAGATCCTGTATTGATCACACGGGCTTGAATAATATTACCATTAAAAACCGATAGCCCCTTCCGTTGATGAACTCCGCGTTTGAATGTCTGCAGAAGGCATTTTTTTTTACCAAGCTAGACCTCCGGAAGGCTTATAATTTGGTTCGGAGCCGTGAGGGGGACGAGTGGAAAATGGCATTTAATACGCATGACGGGTACTACGAATATTTGGTCATGCCATTCGGATTGGTTAACGCCCCCTCTGTGTTCCGGGCACTCGCTAATGATGTCCTTCGAGAGAATTTGGAGAAATTCGTCTTTGTCTACCTTGAAGATATTCTGATTTTTTCTTCAACTCTCTCAGAGCATAAACAACACGTCAGACAAGTGCTTGAGGCCCTCCTTAAAACCAAGCTTTTTGTCAAGGCTGAAAAATGCATTTTTCATGCCAAGACAGTGTCATTTCTTGGCTTCATTGTGTCTGAAGGGTCGGTCCGCATGGATCCTGACAAGGTGGCAGCGGTCAGGAATTAGCCTGCCCCTCAAAATGTCGAGGAGGTTCAACGGTTTTTGGGGTTTGCTAATTTTTATAGGAGGTTTATCCGTAATTTTAGCACGGTATCTGCCCCCATTATCGCGCTCACTAAGAAGAATACCTCCTCGTCGTTTGCTTGGTCTCCAGCAGCTGAGGCTGCTTTTCAGGAGTTGAAGAAACGATTTAGCTCAGAGCCCATTCTCGTTTTGCCCGACCCCTCCCTCCCATTTGTTGTGGAGGTGGATGCGTTGGAGGTTGGGGTGGGTGCCATTTTGTCCCAGCGCCCCCTTTGGGACAATAAGTTGAACTCATGCGCCTACTTCTCCCGGTCATTGTCGGCGGCCGAACGGAATTACAGCATTGGTGACCGGGAGTTATTGGCTGTCAAGTTGGCGTTAGAAGAGTGGCGCCATTGGTTGGAGGAGGCTGAACATCCGTTTGTGGTTTGGACGGATCATAAAAATCTCCAGTACATCCAACAGACTAAGCGACATAATTCCCGGCAGGCACGGTGGTCGTTGTTTTTCAATCGCTTTAACTTTACATTAACCTATCGCCCGGGTTCCAAAAACATCAAGCCTGACGCCTTGTCGCAGATTTACGACCGCTCTGGTTCTGAGCCGGTTATCTCGGCAGCTCAGATTGTGGCTCCCATCCAGTGGGACGTTGAGTCTGTTGTGCGGGATGCCTTGAGATCCAATCCCGGTCGTGGTGGGGAGCTGCCTGGCTGTTTGTTTGTTCCGGTAGCAATACGGTCCCAAGTTCTCCAATGGGGGCACTCTTCCTGCCTGGCGGGTCACCCGGGGGTTCATCGGACCAAGCGGTTCACTTGAAAAACTTCAAAAACATTTTTCAAACTTTGTCGGAGCGTCATCAGATGTATCAGGCATATCTTTTAGCTGGGCAAGAATGCAGTAAACTACTGCAAGTGAAGGACAGCTATGCATTTTATCCCAACCTCTACAGTGACACTATTAAACATGCAGTCAGGGAGTTAGCCTTTTCAGAAAGCAATACCACAGTTACCACAGACATTCAGTACAAGGGCACTGCATATAAAAAAGGACAGTTTCTTGTGTACAGACATGATGAGTATATGGAGTTTGGTGAACTTCTACTCATCTTGATTCAAAATGACACATCTGTGTATGTTTTGATGGATATCCACAAAGGCATCTTCCTCTCAGAATACCATCTGTATTCTGTGACAAAGGACAATCTTTGGTTACAGTGTATCAACATTAATGACCTGCCCGATTTCTATCCTTTGGTATCATACATTCTTGATGGATACCAAGTCATTCCACTGAAACACAGTATTGTGGAAACATAAAGTTCAATTAAAGCTCACTTACTTCTCACTGTAAAT
This sequence comes from Gymnothorax javanicus, assembly GCA_029692085.1. Taxonomy (NCBI): domain Eukaryota; kingdom Metazoa; phylum Chordata; class Actinopteri; order Anguilliformes; family Muraenidae; genus Gymnothorax; species Gymnothorax javanicus. The sequence goes on from CM056198.1 coordinate 92,510,210, forward strand.
AGTTTGACATTAATATACAGTGAGAGTAAAAAGTATTTGATCCCTTGCTGATTTTGTTGGTTTGCCCACTAATAAAGACATGATCATTCTATACTTTTAATGGTAGATGTATTCTAACATGGAGAGACAGAATATCAAAACGAAAATCCAGAAAATAACTTTAAAGAATTTATTTTAATTCATTTGTTTTTCATTGAGGGAAATAAGTATTTGATCCCTCTATCCAAAAGCACTTAATACTTGGTGGCAAAGCCTTTGTTTGCAAGCACAGCGGTCAAATGTTTGTTGTAGTTAACCACAAGGTTAGCACACATATCAGGGGAATTTTGGCCCACTCTTCTTTGCAGATCCTCTCTAAATCATTAAGGTTGGTGGGCTGTCGACAACGGACCTTCAGCTCTTCCATAGATTTTCGATTGATTGAGGTCCGGAGACTGGCTGGGCCACTCCATGACCTTAATATGGTTCTTCTTGAGCCACTCCTTTGTTGCCTTTGCTGTATGCTTCGGGTCGTTGTCATGTTGGAAGACCCAGCCACGCCCATTTTCAGCTTCCTAGCAGAGGGGAGGAGGTTGTCCCTCAGGACTGCACACATGGCTCCATCCATGTTCCCACTGATCTTGTGAAGTAAGAGAAACACCCCCAAAACATAATGTTTCCACCTCCATGCTTGACGGTGGGCACAGTGTTCCTGGGATCATAGGCAGCATTTTTCTTCCTCCACACATGACGAGTAGAGTTTAGGCCAAATAGTTCAATTTTGGTCTCGTCTGACCACAGAACCTTCTCCCAATCACTTTGTGCATCTTTGAGGTGATCATTGGCATACTTTAGGCGAGCCTCCACATGTGCCTTCTTAAGCAGGGGTACCCTTTCGGGCACTGCAGGATTTTAATCCATTCGGCGCAAAGTGTTGCCAATTGTTTTCCTGGTGACTGTGGTCCCAGCTGCCTTGAGGTCATTCTCTAACTCCCGCTGTGTGGTTGCAGGCCATTTCTCACTGTTCTCATGATCATTGCCACCCCACGAGGTGAAATCTTCTGTGGAGCACCAGACCGAGGTCTATTGATGGTCATGTTATACTTCTTAAATTTTCTCACAATTGCACCAATGGTTGTTACTTTAATACCCAGCATCTTGCTAATGTTTTTGTAGCCCATTCCAGATTTGTGCAGGTCAACAATCCTGTCTCTGAGGTCCTGAGAGAGTTCTTTGGTCTTACCCATGTTGGAGAGTTTGGAATCTGTCTGATTGTCTGATTCTGTGAACAGGTGTCTTTCATACAGGTGATTAGTTAGAACAGTTGTCTTCAATTCAGGTAACAAGTTGATTGGGAGTGTCTAACTGGTCTGTGAAAGCCAGAACTCCTAATGCATACTAGGGGATCAAATACTTATTTCCCTCAATGAAAAACAAATGAATTAAAATAAATTCTTTAAAGTTATTTTCTGGATTTTTGTTTTGATATTCTGTCTCTCCATGTTAGAATACATCTACCATTAAAAGTATAGAATGATCATGTCTTTATTAGTGGGCAAACCAACAAAATCAGCAAGGGATCAAATACTTTTTACTCTCACTGTAAGTGTTACCTGGTGCATGTCCAAGCTCTGTTCTTTTTTTTCTTCTTTGTTGAGTTTTATTGGCGATTAGCATACAGTTACTAGGTGCATTACCGCCACCAACCGATATGGAGTGTGGATCAAGAGGTCGAGTATTTATCATTCGTCAAAAAAACCCCCCCAAAAAAAAACAAAAACAAAAAAAACCTCATATCTTATCAATTAGGTTCGTCATTATAAAATACTGAACCATTATTTTATGACACTTACTTCTCGAATCCTCTCGTAGGATATATATTAAATTGAAGCGCATTTTTTCCTTTCTTAAGTTTTCAGTCATAAGCCTTCTCTCAGCTTCGCATTTCTCACAGTACTTCACCAAATGTTCTATTGTCTCTTCCTGCCCACAGTGGTCACACCTACCTGTATTGTGTTTACCCATTTTGAATAATGTACTATTAAGTCCAGTGTGTCCAAATCTTAGTCTTGCTATTAGTGTCTCGCCTCTTCTATTCCCTCCTGCACACCTCATTTCTCCCACTTTCCTTTGAATTCTATAAAACCATCTTCCTGTCCTCTCTTCCTCCCACTGCTTTTACCATCTTTCCCTCAATCTCTGCTGAATAATGCTCTTTATTTCAGACTTGCTGATGTTAACTGCCAACTCACTGTAACTGTTTCTTGTGACCTCCTTCACAACCTTTTCTGCCATTTCATTCCCCTTGACACCAATGTGTGCCGGTACCCATAACAATATCACTGTTAGACCCATCATTTGAATTCCGTATAAGGTTTGTTGTATTTCTATCAGAATGTCTGATCTGCATTCCGAATTACTGTCCTGTAAACTAGTTAATGATGCACTTGAATCTGAACAAATGATTGCCCTCAACGGTCTTGTTTCTTCTACCCACTGGACTGCCAACAATACTGCAAGCATTACTCCTGTATAAACTGACACTCCGTCACTGATTCTTTTCCCTACTTTTAAATTAAACTCTGGAATAATGCATGCTATTCCTATCTTATTAGCTAAATTCTTTGATGCATCTGTATATATCGTCCATGCTCTGTTAAGTGTATGTACTGAATATTTTTTCTGTTCTGTTTGAAGGTGGTATTTCTTCTTCAGTGCAAATATGAGTGACTCAGAGCCAACCTTCCTAGATTTTGCCATCATGGAAGTCCTACCAGAACTTCAAGCAGTAAACAAAAACATCCTGGAAGAGCACTTGCAGTCCATTGGAGTCGAGACGTTTGATGATCTATGCTTCGTAACGGAGGCTGATTTGATGACAGCATTAAGACCTGTACAAGCCAGAAAGCTTCTTTCTGTTTGGAAACGGAAATATAAGTAAAAACATCACACACCACCACATAACACACAACTATTCAGAATCAAAAGCAGACATGGACCAAACTCTCGAGAACAGCTCACTATCATCTGTGGAAGCCTCGCCTACCCAATCGCTGTCATCGCTTTCTGTTTCACCCCAAAGTTCATTGTCAACCTCCTTCAATAGCCCAGGACTTGACACACAGTGGGACAACAACTTTGAAATTCCATGGAGTAAATTTCCTGAGGAATTGATGCATTCTTTGGAGAGGGGAAAAAGGCCAGGCCCAAAACTGAGGAGGCAAATGGTCCGGATTGTTGTGACTGAGATGATGGAAAAATGCCCTCATGTAGGTAAAAAGCATTCAACTGACGCTGCAAAAAAATTGGTGGCAAAATATCCCAATTCTCTGCAAGATGTAATAGACGGCGATATTGTTGGAACAGGCTATCATTCCCTTGTCAAACAGTTACAAAACAGAATTGAAAATGTGAGGCGCACTTCAACACCCAAAATAAGAAAGAGAAAACATCAGACTGATGACTCAGACCACACAGACGAGATCCCATTAGAAGACACAGCAGCAATGCAGGACACTTACGGATGCATTAAATGGAATGTAAAATTTCTGCCCCGTAAAGAAACTGAAGAGAGCCAGCAGCAAAAGATGGAAAAACTCAAGGTGATGTTCCAACACTCTGATGCAAATCCAGAGGAGGTAAAATGTCTAATGAACTCCACTTTTTACACACAGCATCAACATGTCCACCAGGGAAAAAGTATCAAATGCCTTAGAGAGGAGCGGCCGTTTTGTTTTGATGAACTTGGCATGTCAGTCCACTTCAAGGAACTCACTGGGATTGACCTCAAAGAGACATTCACATGAAATTTGGATTTGAAGGGAAAAAGGCTTCTCAACTACATGACCACAGTTTGTGTCAACAAGAGCAAGAAGTTCCTTCAGAATTATGCAAGGCTTCAGAGGATGCGGGGACAGCAGATTGGCTGCTCAGATGATGTGAAAGAGATGCTCCTGCTTCTGCTCAGCTATTTTGATGAGAAAGAGGAGTCCATGTTCTTCTATGTAGAAGATACCTGTCTGCCAGAAGAGGTCCAACTGGAGCAAGTGCCTCTGACACCCGTTGTTATTGTCTGTGGTAAGTCTGAATCATATCTCTTTTTTTTAACTGCACTATTTATAGAATTTGTCATGTGAGTGCATCGCTTATTTATATAACCTGTTCAATAATTTGTTCATAGGACAGTTGTGGAAACAATTTAGAATTGATTTACTTGCTTATTTGGTTATTTGTTTATCCTTGCTTGGTCTTGATTTAGTATTGATTTACTTGTTTATTCAGTCATTAAGTGTTTATCCTTGCTTGTTCTCGAGTGGCCTAGGTGACCTAGGCAATGCGTGATTGCAACTTTTATAATCTAGCTTGTTCCTATGTAGAAGCGTCATGAAGCGTGTTTACTGAAACTGTGTGTTCCTTCTGAAGCCTGGAGTGTTCTAGATAAGACCCAAGGAAATGTAAATTTATGCGGGGGGAGAAACTTTTTAGGATTACTGAAGCCAGACTTACGTGGGATGCGCACGCATGCAGCTGACGCAGAGGGCGTACATCATGACGTTCTGCTCATACATATATCTAAGCAAAGGAGGAATTCCTTCGTCTTTGTTCTTGCATGTAACGATGACCCTATTTGCAAGTAGTAAAGGATCCTATTTACTCTCATCTTGTCTCAGTCTGATTTCTTTCAGGAATACAATTTATCTGAATCTGAAAACCGTGCACGGTTGTCTTGGGAGACGAAAGGGAAAGTCCTCAACTCGGAGCGTTTATGTGGGCTCTTTTGAGTAAGGTCCTCAACCCGGATCGTTTGTGTTGGCTCTTTGGGTGTGTAGTGAGGCCAGGAGGGAGGTTCTCCATAAAATAGAGGAGGAGCGGGTGAATGATGGAATTTTTCGAATTCGGCTTTATTGCTGTGAGACAGAGAGAGTAAAACTAAAACTATGGGACAGACTAACAGTCAAGGGGGATTGTGTTGTTGTACTGTTGTGGGACAGATAACGTGAGTTTGACTGTGACTGAAGAATGTGTAGAACGTTGGCATAATGGTTTATAATGGTTCATAATGCGGGGCATCTGCGGCGCACTCATACGTCCGGTGTAGTGGGATGAGGAAGAGGTTGAATCTATGAGACTGTTGGCCGCAAACAGAGGTGTCCGCGGGTGGTGGCAAAACACAGTGGGTATACTGCGCGTGGACGGCGGGAGATATATATGTAGCAGTGGAAGGATGTCCTCATCCATAACAGGGATACCAGGCATTCCGTGCGTGGTTTGAACCATCTGTAAAAAGTTACCGATTGAATGCTATTGAAACAGAGCGTTGTCTGCGTATGTTATCTAAACAGGTCATAAGAAAATTAGAGCCTTGGATCTCTTCCAATGTGAATGAATGTGAGAGAGGAAAGTGCACTGAGGTGTGTGTGTGTGTGTGTGTTTATGTATTCTGAGCTCAGATTGTGTGTGTGGAAATCAATGTGAATGAACCTAACTCTGTCTGTAAACAACTGCATGGCTGGCGTATTTGTTAGTTCTGTCTTTGTTAGATTGAATACAGTTGTCATTCTGTTCCATGAAGTGATCATATAGATGTCTACAATAAAATTAGCATTTATTCAAGATTAATTTAACGTGCCCGTTGATTAGCCTATATTTACAGTATTTATGGAATTCTTAATGTAATTGCAGGATTGGTAAAAAGTGAAATTTCTTAGAAAAACCACTGGTAGGGTTGGGGATATGGCCCCCAAACCTTGCTGGTAACAGGCAGCGGCGGGGCTGCAAAGTTCCGAGGGCACGTTAAAGATGGTTTATAGCGCAGGGGAGAGGACTGAAGGCCCCTGTGTCTGGTGAAGTATGAATTGACATACGTCTAGTCAGCGTGTTTGTCGCATGTAAGTGAGGGCAACACGTGGTACGTGGGTGACAGCCCACACCTAGCAGAGGGGTGTTGGAGACGACCTCTGTGAACAGGCAAGGCTGGTAAAAAACGGTCAACGTTTCTATACCCATAGCAAAGTGGGGTAGGGATCAGACCGTCGGTTCCCACCTGGGTGGCTGGTAACCACTACGGGATTTGGGGATCGCTACCGACTGGGTCACCGGCTGGTTGGGTCGCAGATGGCAGTAAGACCATGAGGTGGCCGCCGCGCTCGGCTCAATGTGCAGTCAGGCCACCGCAAGCCAAAAGCGAATGCGTCAGTCGGCGAGTGGTGCTTCTGTGATTGGTGGGCTTTGAAAAGGAGACCCCGGGAAGCAGAAGGCAGAGTTCTCAACCTGGGGGAGCCCGGGTGAAGATCTCAGTGGAAAGGGATCTAGCCTGGAACTGCGCCCTCAATGGGAGGTTTGAAGGATCTAAGTGATTATAGCAGTGCAAATATGGAGGAGTTAAGGCATTTTAATGACTGTGGAGTTGTAAAAGGACAAAGTTGCAGAAGTAAACAGAATCATTATTCCTTCTGAAACTGAACAAAAGTCCCTATTTCTTGACAAAATAAATGTTTACCCCTCTTAAACGATCAGTAACTACAAACAGAGGGAAATTTAGAGGAAGTAACAATTGAATGTAAATTACACCAACATGGACAAGTGTTTCTAATGTTGTGGCTAATTAAATTGCTTCGAGTAAAAAGTGAAAATTCGGGGAAAATGTTTAATGTACGAGAAAGAAATACATTGCCGAGTCCTTTAAAACAAAGTGATTACATGTATTGAGAGCTTCACATAAAAAGAACATAGAATGGGCATAAGTGAGATTAAAATATAAGATTGAGAATAAAACAAAAATGCACCATTTGATGCAGGAAAAAGCTCAATATTTAAATACTCCAATATTTGGCGGTAGTAATGCATTGCTGAAAAAACCACTAGTAATATCCTCTATGAGCGTGAAGTAATAACACCATTTGAATTTGTTCAATATTTGTAAAATTGTAAAGAGCTAGAAAATCTAAGCAGTTTTATGTTATAATTGTTATAATTAGACTGTGTGAGATTGGTGTGCTAGAAGCATATCTCTGAAAAGAAAATGAAGGAAAAGTGGAAACAAGAATAACACAGTGTGTTCAAAATTTGCCAAAGTACTGTTTAACATTGTATACAGCAAGAGACTGTGTGCCAAATTTAATTGATACAGAGGTTTCTCTATCAAGTATTGAAAATTTTCAATTGATATTTGAAAAAGATCAGAAAAGTACCAGGAAATATAAAATATAATATGAAATTTAATGGTACATATTAGATTTATAAAAATAAAATAAAAAAATCAAGTGAACTATTGTGGGATTAGAGACTGGCTGGGTTTTTAAACAAAAGAGTCAAAACAATACAGCGAATGGAGCCATATTGAATAAAGCAGATAAGGGAGCACAGATAGGTGAAAGGTCAACATGCAGAAGTCAGAGAACAGAGAATGATGCATTATGATTGAGCAAATGTGACTGGAAGCTTTCCTGACCGAAGAAGTGCAAATGAATTAATGAAAGATCTTTTCTCCATTTCAAACAGGAACTGAGTGTCAACCAGTGATTCTACATGGGAAAAAAACCCATGAGGGGCATAATAACCTTAATCTGTTTATTCAACTTTTACAGGAAAGGATCCAAACAAGTGGAAAAACAACAAAATGTTGATGAAGTATTCGTTCATTATTGTTTGTCTCTAACTTCTCTTGGAACTTTTCCACATAGAGCACTGCTGAAGAGAAGAGATGAAAATAACCCTGTGTGGAAGTGATAAGCTGGCCAGCTGGGGATTTAGCTGTGGGTTTTCAGCTTAAAGTTTACCTTCTGAAATAGATTTGGGGAAATCCAATTCAGAGTATTAAACAAGACTAAATTGGGAAGGTGATACCACCATATAATTGAAAAAGTACACTAGTAATGTGATCACATATTACTTTGCTTCCCATTTCTAAATTTATTTTTGATTGAGTGGACAATCAAATAAAAGGTGTTGACTGAGTTGACCTTTATGTGCTGGGAGCCCAACGGGAAAACTATTGGTTGAATATTAAATATGTACCAATTTTTTTGTGAATAAAAAATTTGCATATTGTAACATAGTCTAAAGCAACTCCATCCGGTTCTGCTGATGACGTGGGGAATTGTAACAATAATAAGCCCTGACTGTGCATTTCCTCCATGCTCTTAGCGGAACCCTAGACTGAGGTGGATTGCTTAATCATAATTCATTGAAAAAAAAAAAAAAAAAAAAAAGGTATTCCCCATTGTTTAAAAGAAGTCCTATCTAATACTGCTCCATGTCCTGGACTCAAGGACCCCCCTCTATCAAACCCTGAGATTGAATACTTAGTGGATAGTTCGTCGTCAAGAGTCGATAAAGGCAACCCATGTGTTGGATATGCTGTCTGTACTCATGATAGCTGTGTTGATAGTGGCCCTCTGTAACCACTCACTCCGCAGAAGCAGCAGAGCTGATAGCTCACGCCAAAAATGTTGACCTAATCAGTTTGGCTGATGCCATTGCAGACAGAGAAGCAAAGGCGGCAGCCAACACGCTCTTGTGGGGCTATCACTCCAATTTGAAGTGTCAATTTCACGTGATCTGCGGAGAGTGGAGCATGGCCACTCCCCACAAAGAAAAACGTCAATGGACATCACATGGAGCACAACACACTGATGACAGGTGGGTGGGACATAATGGTAAGCCTATATTGCCGAAATCCCTCTTCCATACTGCTGCAGATTTGATACATGGGCAGTGCCATGTACCTAGAGGAGGGATCAAGGGGTTAATAGATCAGAGTTACTATACTCACTTATTTAAAAAAAAAAAAAAAAGGTTTCTCAGAAATGCCCAACATGACAAAGTTATAACACAAGGGGAGGTGTAGTAGTACAAAAGGGGGCAATTCCTACACCCCCGGAGCCATTCCACACATGGGTGATGGATTTCATACATATAACTCGGTGCGAAGGGAAAAGGTATGTGTTTGTATTGGTATGACTTTTCTCTAAATAGGTAGAAGCCTTTCCAGCCACATCTATAGATGCAATCACAGTAGCAAAAAAATCCTGAGCAGAGAAATTATTCCTAGTTGGGGAATTCCAAAGTGTGTATTGAAAACAAAATTGTGCAAAGCCATGGCTAGACCCTGCGTCTCTCTGTGGGTTGATATTTATAAATCTGACTTTCAATTTATACCCACAGAGGCACTGCTCGCTCCATTCACTTCAGGTATACTTTTTCGTTCTACGAATCCCTCCGAAGCGTCGCGGTTCAAACACTTGTTGCCATCTTCTAATCCCAACATGCAACGGTACGCCAGGGAATTCCCATTAGAAGACATGGGGGTCGGGATTAGAAGATGGCGACAAGTGTTTGAACCGCGTCGCTTCGGAGGAATATTTTGCTCATATCTCCACAAGAAAGGCATCTACCGGCGTGTACTCGCGGCTGAGTCTAGCTGTCTTAGCTAGGAAGGTATGTGGGTTTGATTTGTTATGATCCGAAGAGTTGGGAAAATGTTACAGACGTAGAGCGAAAAAGTATGCCTGAAGTGAATGGATCGAGCAGTGTCTCTCAGGCAGATTTATAAATATCAACCCACAGAGAGACGCAGGGTCTAGCTATGGCAGAAAATAAATGGAATTGGGTTGCATGACTGCCATTGGCACTAACCAGTATGAGAATAACACCACAGCGGTAGTACATGGGAATCCTTTTGAATTACCACATTTATTGCAGAGAACACAAGTAAAAGAAGCAACCTTGGCGGAACATATGATTAGAATGTTAATTAACAAAAATTAGATTCGAAATGTGCTTCCTCCTAGATCAGTAGTGGAGCTGTCACTCGGAGAGATTAATCAGTGGATCCCAGCACACCCCCGCTCGACCTAATAATTAACTTTGGGTTAAAATACTGCACCGACAAAGATGGATATCTGAAATTGGGATATGAGTTCTAATATCCCACTAATAGTAGTCCATTATAGTCCGGGGCAGAAGTTTTGGCGATGTGTCAAAGGGAACGGCACAGAATCTGTGGGGGTAACCCAGGGATGTCAGGGGAATCCAATGACTTTCTGTGGATATGCGAGCATGACCAACGAGGCCTCTTTCCCTGGTCAAGGGAACAGTCCAAATGGCACGATACGTAACACATGGGCACCGTATTGGAACAGGGACGAGAGCTGTGGACGGTTGGTATGGTTGTGTGGACATCGGATATATGTAGCATGACCACCAAATTAGGGAGGGGTATGTGCTTATGTACAATTAAATGATCATATTCATGCGCCCATCAACCACCGCTTCTTATACACTCATTGGTTGAATCTTGGCAAGTTCAGAACGAGGGTGGAGGATACCCAGACATGAACAGGCTTAGAATCTTCCTGACAATCGCCTGTCTGGCCAACAGGAGGCGCTTGAGCAACGAACAAGGCAACTATTATTTTCCCTCCCCGGCAGTCCCTTCCCAATTTGAAACCCTGTAGCGCAATAGCCAATTGTGCACTACTCTTAAAAAGCTGCCGACCACTGCCTGTTGGTATGAGGCGGGGATCGAACCCATTCAATGGATTTCTATGGAGGGCATGATGTTTTCTCCTCGGATTTCCAAATATTTAAATAAATCAATTTCTCCTTCACATTTTACTGATTTAAAGTGCCAGAGGAAGCAAAATAGCCCTAGAGCATCACCGGGCCATGACCATGCTTCACTTTAAACATGGTGCATCTTTCAGCGTACTCTTCATTCTTCATCCTCCAGACATAACCACTGGTCAGGAGGCCAAAAAGTTCTAGTTTTATTCAGGTGCTCCATAGAATTAACTGCCAAACCTATTATCACTCATTTATATGGTTTTGGTTCACTATTCTGTTCTGTTCATGCCGATAGAACAGCAGTATGTTTGGATGAGGAAGAATGAAGCATACACTAAAAAAGTGCACCCTGTCTAAACTGATGATGTATGGCAATAACTAGGTGATTCTCTGGGCCTATTTTGCTTTCTCTGGCACTCATAATCAGCTGCATATAAAGGGGCAGATTCATTCAAATATTTGAAAATCCTTGGAGAAAACAACATACTGTCCATAGAAATCAATAGAAATGTATAGTGAGTAAACTGGAGTCTATTGTCCATTGGAAATGGACTGATATTTCTCATGAATGCTACCACAGATGACGTCTGACTACCCATAACCTTAGCACCAGATTTTAACAATGAAAAGTATGCTTTTATCAGTGCAAAAGACACTTGTGAAGGGTGCCAAGACTTTTGACCGTGCAGTATTCACTTCCCGCAGCATTTTGGTGATATTTTGTTTTGAATTTGGGGAAACCAATTGTTGTTTCAGTTGTGTTGAGCTATTCAAATTATCCTGGTTTGGTTATTTTATCAAAAAACCTACAAAAGTGTGCGAATTTTGCTCGAAAACCAACACTTCCGGAGGGGTGCCAATATGTTAGTTCATGACTGTATATATTTCCTTGTCTTTTTTTTTTTTAAACTGATCAATTAAAATGCTTAATATGCTTTTATTCTACAGGTTTTTTTTCGCGATCAACCCAGAAAAAGGAACCAAAGTAGAGAATAAAAACTCGAAGCGTCGTCTCAACGTGAACCCTTGCGTCCTCACCCTGATACAGGAACTCTCCAATCACGAGTGGCTTTAAGCCTAAATATGGACTCTTTTTGTGGACTCTGACTGTTTGCTTGAGAAGAGGTACTGTTAGTTTTCGCTTTGTTAAATCCACAATGTGTATTATGGTAATTAAGGCACAATATGTATTTTTGTTTTGAAGTCTTAAAGGTGAACTTTTTTCTGGTAGAGGGTCTGCCACCTGCTTGTTTCATGAAGATGTTCTTGCTTTGCAGGAATGTTCCACAGTAAAATGGATCTTATTTATTCAAAAACTGTTTTAATTGCAAAAAATACCTTAACAAATGTGCATTTTTACTGTGAGGGGGCTCACCTCTCCACAGATCTGACCTGTAACTCGGCCTGTTGGCATCACCTGATTGTCTCCATGGAGATAGATAGGTTTTATGCCATACTATGGAACATTCCCGACAAAGCAATAACATCTCCATGGAGACAAGTAGATGGCGGACCCTCCACCAGAAAAGTTACATGGTGCACCTCAAGATAACATCTAAGCATGTAAACAAATTTCGATTGAATTGGGTTTCTGTTGTGCGCCTGGCGCTTAAACGTGTGTTTGAAAAAATGAAAACTTGTTGTTGCGCGCCTGGCATTTAAACTTGTGTTTGAAAAAATGAAAACTTGTTGTTGTGCACCTGGCACTTAAACTTATGTTTGAAAAAATGTCCAGATTTAAAGAGGCTAATCTTCTGGGGTATTTCAACTTGGATTCAGTCAAAAGAACCATTACACGTAGCTTCTTTGCATGTTGTAAACGTTGAAAAAAAATGCATCCAGTTGTTTACAACTATTGTCGATGGCTGTTAAATAAATTTCCCAAAAGTGATATTTTCCTCTCTTGTCTTTTCTCAAGATGTATTTTTGCCTGTTTTGGTGTAGGCATAGTAGTAATCATTTTGCAGGTTTGTAAGTAAAATTAACATTATAACTTGATTATTAAAACATAAAATACAGCATATTATCAATAGATTTTATGTATAATATACAGAACAGCTCCGTTTAAAATGCAAAGTTTTACTACTGTTCTATCAGTTTAAATTAGTTTTTTGTTTGATATTTCCCTGTTAATTTTACCATTTATTGATGCACAATAAGCAATTAGTACATGTAAAAATACAGGAAATGGTCTATTTATATACAATACTGATTTTGCAAAATTAACACTTTTTTTTTGTAGACTTAACAGTTTTTTAATGTGATTCAGCCATGATTTCATTCACTGTAAATCAATTTACATATTTTGTCAGTAAAGTAATCTACTGTGCTGCTGTATTTTTTACAGGAATTCTCTGGTAACCACAGCTGCCAGCGTTTTCCTGAAAAACTGTTTTTTTTTTTTTTTTTACAGTGTAGGTGACAAAAAATACTCCAGATATCCCTTCCTTAGATATACAGAGTAAAATGAATGATTCCGTCCCCTTTCAATGTCACATCACAATCATAAAAATGCTGTTTCTCCATATTTTATTCCTTAGCTCATGAGGGATAGCATCTGAGAATATGTTTTAATTAAATTTCATCCATGGTATAAGGCCCTGCACATATCAAATTGCAATTTTTGGGAATATCTCTTCTTCAAACAACCTTTACAGAGCCACAATTTATTCCAGTGGCCTAAACCAGGTAGTGATGACACAGACAATGGTCCTCCATATGCAATATTTTACAGACCTATAGGCTTGACTGGTGAGGATCCAGGGTGCCAGAGTTGGACACAGTCAGAGCCATGTTCATTGACCTATAGTCTCATGGGATTAATACATTCAAAAATCTGAACCTGAACTTGGACAGTTGACTGTTGACAGCAGGGTGGTTATTCTGGACACTAACTTTTCATGTTGTTCAGTTTTGATGAAGTTCCAAAACTGGTGAGACAGCTGTGGAATGTTCTTGATGTTGATTTGATTTAATACTACTGAAATATTTCAAGTTTCAAAGTTGGACAAAGTTGGGCAACTAAACTTTTGACCATATTTGTTTACAGGGGGTTAATCAGGGCAATCTGACTACTTTTATTGTATCTCCCCGACGACAATAGTCGAGAGATACTATGGCTTAGTTCCGGGGCCGCCGCCGCAGAGATTTTCTGTTCCAAGCTCTGAAGGCTTCAAAGTTCATAGGATTTTTCTCTAAATTTGCATAGTCAAAGATGTTTATTTGGCAATACTCCAGATCAATTCTTGGCAATTTTCGACATTCAATATGGCCGCCGCCGGCCATTTTGTTGAAAAAAAATTTTTTTGCAGATTTTGTGTTTTCTGCTAATTTTGAGCCAGATTTACATATATATACATGTACAGGGATGCATATTAATGTCATAGCAAGAGTAAAAACAGTAACATTGCAGCTGTAAAAATTTGTGATCTCTCATGGGGATCGGGGAGATACACAACTCGGTCCCTGTGGCGACCAAGTTATCTAGTTAACCTAGTTCTTGTATTCAATATACGTAAGTCTTGCAGCGTGGGATCCTGTGATATAATGGATCACAGAAAACTTTTTGACATCTTGTGCAAATGTAAACTTGCAATTAAAGCCATGAGAGTTATCATGTCTTGACACGGAATTCAAAAGATAACAAATATATTGTTCCAGGACAAAACATACTCACTTCCAGTTGTTACTCATCATGTCAGTACCCTTTCTAACCAAGTGAAACATTAACAAGTGACTGAAAACTGAGCCAAGAGGCGACAGTATTTTTGGAGCTCCCCACATCATATTATAGGGGCAAGTCCTCTGATCTGAACATTTTCTTGATGCTAATGGCCAAAACCAAGGCTAGTATACAACTTCAACATTTCAAAGTACCATTTAATTCCATTGAAAAGCATTGACTCTGCAACTTGTCACTTTTGTCATGTCTGTCAGACAACATCGCGTCCGTCACACAGATAATTTGATCCCACGAGGTAAAATAATAGGTAGTGCATAAAAATGTTATGGCTGGTTAAATACTTTGTTATAACAACAAATTAAGAGAGTTAATTTTATATTCAACTCAAAAAGAATTAAACTGCAGAAGTCATTTTTAGGATTTGTTAGGATTGATGGCCAGGTCTCCATACCAATTAAGAGCTTGCTGATTGACCTCAGTCTTTAATTTATTCAGTTATAGATAGTTTACCTCTCTTCATGCATATCAAAATAAGAGTTTGAAATTTAATCCAGAAAGTACTGCATCCCCACAGACGATACAATTTTCATCACCTGCAAAGCCATTTCTGGCAGAATGTGATTTAAGAGTATAAGTCACCCCACGGTATTAGCTCCAAGTTTGTTAAATTTCTGGGATTGCCACTGTGGTTGGAACAAAAACCAGCATACACAGGGGTACTCCAGGACTGAGTTTAAGAACCACTGGTCCATGGGTACATGGTAACTGGTTATTTAGCTTCATTGACTTTTAGCTACTGTACTTTTGCCACTGCACACTGTACTTTCACTACTATGTTCAAGTTCTTTCTCTACTATTACCAAACGAAGATCGCTGAGTATTTCTTTGAAGTAAATCGATCATAACACATCAGCTTCAGTTTCCATCGATTGCATATTTTGTTTTCTAGAACCAGTCAATGGCTAATTTTCGTGAAATACATATAAAGGTAAGGGAGAGCTTCTAAGTGAACATCAATCAAGATGCTTGGACATTGTGTATGGTGTACCACAAGGATCAGTGTTGGGACCTAAATTATTTATCATGTATATCAATGACATATGTAAAATATCTAGAATTCTCAAATTTATTCTATTTGCTGATGATACAAACATCATTGGTTCAAGTGAGAATTTACAGCAACTTTCGGATAAAATCAATTCCGAATTTAAAAAAATTAAATTCTGGTTTGACAGTAATAAATTATCACTAAACTTGAGCAAGGCTAAATATATGATATTCAGAAATAGTAAAGTTAATTATGAAACAGGGATACAAATTGGGGGTGTTAACCTTGAAAAAGTAAACAAAACTAAATTCCTTGGGGTGATAATAGATGACAAAATTTGCTGGAAATCTCACATTACACACGTCTGTGGTAAAGTATCTAGGAGCATATCTATTATTTCCAAAGCACGGCACCTCCAAGATTATAAATCTCCCCACATTCTATTCTGTTCACTGGTCTTACCCTATTTAAATTACTGTGCAGAGGTGTGGGGCAGTACTTATAAATGTTCCCTGCAGCCACTATTCATACTACAAAAAAGAGGTCTCAGAACAATTCATAAAGCAGACTTCCTGACTCACACCAACCCATTATTTGCAAAGTCCCGGATCATGAAATTCTATGACATTGTGGAATTTCAAACAGCTCAAATTTTATACAAAGCGAGGAACAATTTATTACCTGGTAACTTACAGAGCATGTTCTATGAAAGACGGGGAATATAATTTAAGGGAACCTTTGAATTTCAAGATTTGTAGATTTCGAAACCTCAAAAAAAAAAGGATTTTGTATCACAATCAATGGAGTAAGACTCTGGAACAGTTTGGATGTGGAACTAAAGGAATGTCCAAGCATCATCCAGTTTAAGTACAAATACAAACATATGATTTTTAAAGCTAATAGTGAAGAGAGGATCTAACTGTCACTGGGGTCGGATCCTCGGGCTCCATGTGTGTATGTGTATTATATATATATATATGTGTGTGTGTGTGTAAATATGTGCATATATGCATGTGTGTGTGTATGTATATGTGTATACGGTATGTCTTGTGTGTATGTGTATGTATATGTGGAGGTATGTATATATATATGTATATATAAATGTGTGTGTTTGTATTTGTTTATGTGTATTTGTATTTATATATATTTTTTGGTATATATTCAAATGTGTATAGGTATATATTTCTATCGAGGTGTGTGTATGTATGTGTATGTTTATGTATGTATGCATGTATGTGTATAAATATATATAAGAAAGCAATCATATGTGTGTAGGTATGGCACGTTTATATGAACACATGGGCTGTATTATTTGTATGGTAAGAGCACCATACATGTTATAACTCAGGACTATGGGTATTTGGTTACGCTTTTCATTTTTAAAATTTATTATTTGACAACAACATATCTATTTTTGGGGGTAGGAGTAAATAAGTCTTTACTTCTTCCCACTCCCTTTCGAACATGTCGGCAAGCAAGCTACTTTTCTTTTTTTTCTGTTGAGAATTATTTATTTTTCTTCATTGTCTTTCTTTTCTGTTACTGTTGGTTATATATATTCTTGCTCATTTGTTCAAATATATAAATAAATAATAAATAAATAAGTAAACTCTTTTGTTATGAGCACAAGTGAAGCCAAAAGTTGGATAAGTGAATGGACTTGGGTGCAAGAGTGTTTGTTGCCAGTTTGATCTTTGTTTGATTGTCCGTATTGAGCCAGAACCTGAAAAAAATATTCTCAGCTGTAATGTGAATGGTTTTTCTAAAGTTTAACTATTGATTATAAAGTAATTTTTACGTTCTTAACTGTCATTTATCTATAGAGCTCCGGATGTCAGGTAACTCCTTTTGTTTACGCCACCATTTTGGCAGGAAAAGCCTGAGCGAAAATGAATAGCGCTAGCACCGATTTCAAGCCATCAGAGCTCACTGCTCACTTTACATCCAAAGAAATTGAGCTATTTAATTCAAAACTTAATAGGTTAAACACCATTAACCCTTATAATACCTCAGGTGTGCTTTTCACAAGTACTGAGTCAGCCGGATTGGACAATGTTCCAGACCTGCAGTACCCAGACAACTATAATTACCTGATCAACTTTCCCCCGCCCTACTACGGAGCCTCTCAAAGCGTACGGTGGATTTACACTGGCGTGGTACGTAACCCCTGCAGACGCTTCGTTCTCCTTGGTTTAGCCGCTTATGGGTGGTTCAGCATTCCCAATGACATTGCTATCCATTAAATGCTGCCCTGAAGTAAGAACTGTCCAAAGTGATGTTGGCGAACATTTACACCAATAATGATACTAATTCAACCAACTATTATTTTTCCTGCCTGAATTTTGATTTTGGGTGGGACTGCAATTGTGTCTAAAAGCAAATGCAGTTAGAATGATGAGTTTTAATACAACCCCAATTCCAAAATAGTTGGGACAAAGTGTAAATTGTGAATGAAATCTAAACGCAATGACTTTCAAATCACACCAGCCAGTATTTTATTCACAATAGAACAGAGATAACATAGCAAATGTTGAAACTGAGAAATTTTACAATTTTATCCACAAAATGAGCTCATTTCAAATTTGATGGCTGCTACAGGTCTCAAAAAGTTGGGACAGGGGCCTGTTTACCATGGTGTAGCATCCCCTCTTCTTTAAAACACAGAGTGGAGGCGTCTGGGCATTGAGGAGACAAGATTCTTGAGTTTAGCCATTGGAATTTGATCCCACTCTTGTTTAATACAGGCTTCCAGCTGCTGGAGAGTTTTAGGTCTCCTTTGACGGACTTTTCGTTTAATTATGCGCCAAATGTTCTCAATCGGTGAAAGATAGGACTGCAGGCAGGCCAGTTCAGCACACAGACTCTTCTACTACGAAGCCATGCTGTTGTATTAGCTGCAGTATGTGGTTTTGCATTGTTCTGCTGAAATACACAAGGCCTTCCGTGGAATAGATGTCGTCTGGAGGGGAGCATATGTTGCTCTAAAACCTTTATATACCTTTCAGTATTCATGATGCTTTTTAAAACATGCAAGTGTCCCACACCATATGCACTAATGCATCCCCATACCATCAGAGATGCTGGCTTTTAGAACTGAATGCTGATAACAGGAGGGGTGGTCTTTCTCCTCTTTAGCCCGGAGGACACGACGCCCATGATTTCCAACAAGAATGTCAAATTTGGACTCGTCTGACCACAGGACACTTTGTCACTTTGCTACAGTCCATTTTAAATGAGCCTTGGCCCACAGAACATGGCAGCGCTTCTGGGTCATGCTCAACAATGGCTTCCGTTTTTCATCATAGAGTTTTAGGTGGCATCTGTGGATGGCATGGCGGACTGTGTTTACAGACAGTGGTTTCTTGAAGTATTCCTGGGCCCATTTAGTAAAGTCAATGACAGAATCATGCCGGTGAGTGATACAGTGGCGTCTGAGGGCCCGAAGATCCCGAGCATCCAGTAAAGGTCTTCGGCCTTGTCCCTTATGCAGAGCGATTTTTCCAGTTTCTCTGAATCTTTTGATGATGTTATGCACTGTTGATGATGAGACTTTCAAAGCCTTTGCAATTTGACGTTGAGGAACATTGTTTTTAAAGTATTCCACAATTTTTTTATGCAAGCCTTCACAGATTGGAGAGCATCTGGCCATCTTTACTTCTGAGAGACTCAGCCTCTCTAAGACATCCCTTTTATAGCCAATCATGTTACACACCTGATGCCAGTTAACTTAATTACTTGCTAAATGTTCTTTCAGCTGATTCTCTTATATATGAATTGCTTTTTCAGCCCTTTTATGCCTGTGTCCCAACTTTTTTGAGACACGTTGTACAGCCAGAAAATTTGAAATAAGCTCATTTTGTGTCTAAAAATGTAAAATGTCTCAGTTTCAACATTTGAAATGTTATCTATGTTCTATTGTAAATAACATATTGGCTCACGTGATCTGAAAGTCATTGCATTTTGATTTTATTCACAATTTACATTTCGTCCCAGCTATTTCGGAATTGGGGTTATACTTCCGAGCAATGTGAAGTCTTCCTACGCAGCGCATATCTCACCAAATATAAACGCAATTATGCGGCCCTCCCCTGGCAGCATTGAGCTGCATATTAAGGATTTATTTCATTTTTAGCTAAAACGATAAACTTACCAGAGACACAAACAATCTCTGCCACCTTCCTTCTCGTGCTGTTTCTTTCATCATTGTCCATATAATTTGGCAAAGAACCCTTTAATAAATTCAGAAAAGACAAAACAACCATTCTCTTTTATATCTTTACGGGGAACTTGGGAGAAGTAGAACCAATTTTGTGGGCTCTGTGGCCTGGAAGACGACGTACACACCGTCTGCAATCCATTGGATATTCGCTTCAGGTTTGCTGGATTCATTTAAACTCCCTCAGCTTCTTCAGCGCGTTGCGCGCACCAAATTTGACGTGCCGCTCCCATCATGCATTGCGCCACTGCTTCGAACACACTCACCGCTCTCCATAAACAAATAATGGGAGGCATAGGTGTCAGTCGACGCGCCGCACCAGTGTAAATCCACCATTAAACTTCCAAAGCGGCAATATCTTTAACATCTTTTCACAGTGCTTGCTGGTGTGAAATTCATGTCGAGATGGAGCATCACTCGCCAAGCAAATGCAGGTACATAGGTCAATATGATTTTTTTCCCTCGGGCTTAAGTAATTTATCATAATAGTACGAGAGCCGAAATGGTGAAATAGGTGAAGTTTTTGTTACTGTGGTTATACAAATGTCATTTATGGTGCTGCTACATTGCCGCTGACCATCCCATTAATTCCTCTGCGTGTGAGAGGTAAGCTGGAGAGCAGTTATTGACCGCAGCTAAAAATTAGGCTTTTAAACATAATTTCCATTAAATACAGATTGCCAGAGAATATTCTGTTCGATAAAAACATGCTGCGGACTTTGGAAATGATGACATATATCTTTTTCCAATACATTTTTTGGAATTTAGATTTGAGGCTAAAACGCTCTTATTGGAAATATTTCGATCACAGGAGCCGGGAACAATCCTACGCAGCCACCACTAGAATCTAATTCTACATAATGTATAGTTCTAATAATAGTAGTATAACCAAAGCTTTGTCCGCAATTTTCCAGAAATACCAGGTTTAAATACAATGAATATATGCAACAAAAATCCCAAAGCTTTCCAGTGCTGATTTAGAATTTGATTGTCAATATTATGAATGAAGCTATATGGAACAGCTTTAATTTAAAAATAGACTTATAAATTAAACTAAACAACAGCCAAATTCCAATGTGCAACTTTAGTAGACTGGACCGCATGGGAAAAAAATTTGACAAAGCGAGTACTCGAGTGCTCTTTCTCGCAATGGGATAAGTATTCGGTTTGAGAAAATGTAACATTTCTGCACCCCTAGTAGTTGTACACCTACCTAGCCTTGGACTCCAGTATCTTTGGGTATACGATGGGTCCAGGATAGCCCCTGTTGTCACATGATTCCTAAAAACTAAAACTGAGTCAACCAAACTCTGTATTAAGGGCTGTGCTCTTCGGGAATCAGGAGGATCATGGGACATGTAATTTTAGACTGTGAAGAGGATTAGCATATTGGAGAAAAATTAACACAATCTAAATTATAGTTGACTACGGTCTGGAAAAACAACTTTTGTGGTTACTCGGAAATATGACGCAAAAACTCGAGATCGATGGAGGTTTGAAAACAACAGGATATACTTCAAAATTTAATTGATAAAATGTATGGGAACTGTTACTTCCTACACCAGTGAGACATAGTCACCTCAGTACTCTATTGAAGCAACACTACATCATAGCACTGCCTCCAGAGGCTTATACAATGGGCACTATGCATGGTGAGTGCATTGCTTCATGGGCTTCCTTTCTTACTCAGACACACTCATAGCTCTGGAATAGGACATATTTGGACTCATCAGTTCACATGTCCTTTTCCCATCACTCCACAGTCCAATCTTTATACTCCCAAGCAAATTGAAGTCACTTTCTTCCTGTTTAGCCTCACTAACAAGTGGCTTTCTTGTGGCCACAATGCTGTATAGTCCCAATTCTGCAATTTCTTGTCACACTGTGCGTGTGGAAATGTTCTTACTTTCACAATTAAACATATCCATGAGTTCTACTGTCAGTTTTTTTTTTTTTTTTTACAAGGAGACTTACCCTGGTGTTTTACTGATCTCTGATCAAAATCAATGATTTTTTCCAACCCATTTCTTTCACAAAGTTGATGGTTTACAACAATCCTTCCGTATTTTAAAAATGAGTCTGACAGTTTTTAATACAATTCCAGTGATTTCAGCAATCTCTGTCTTTTTTTTTGTTTGCTAAATGCAGGCCAGTAATTTGCCCCTCTTGAAACGCAGAAACATCTTGTTCACGACCATGGGATACATATTCAGATGTGGTTGTTAAAGAAATAAGAAGCTACACACTGCATCAGTGAGGGTTAAAAGATTTTCCTGCTGAAACATATTAATCACTGCAATAATGATTCACTTGCAGGCTTTTAAGTATTTGCTTCAATAAATCCAAACACTCAACTCCTTTTCAGCCAGGCAGCATTATTTTACACATAAAATAAAATAAAAAACATTCCAAAAAATCCACTCATGAAATGTTTACAGGAACCCTGACCCCTGCTCATCCTCTGGATAAGCAAACCAGCATCCCTGCTACCTGATACTCCCCCCGCCCCTGACATGCTGCATGCACTGGTAGAGTCATAAAACTACTTTTTTACTCTTTACCTGCATATTACTAATAATTGCTAAGCAGAATTACACTTAGCAAGAGATAAAATTGGACAGGGAGATAGAGAAGTGCTGTATATAAAAGTGGATATGTTGTGTAGTTATCCGGTGCCATGGTTTGGATTTGGGTGCTTCCTGTGAAAAGCTATTTTTGATTCTATCAACAGTATTTGGAAATATGGTATGATGAAGTTTCAGGCACATCATTATTAGCACCAAATGTTACAGAGAAATCCAGGTGAGACTTGATGCTTCATTTTTCATGGAGCATTATTTATGAGCAAGGATGTAAAAAGAGACTTTCTCTGCTCCTATGCAATGGCTCCAGCAGTCTTATATTTCTTAGGTACACAATATATCGGCTCAAACAAGTTATAGAGGGTTCCAGTGTTCCAAAGCATGGTGACTTGAGACACTGCACAGCTCAATTATTGCGCTTAGATTTTTAGAAAAGTGGTATCTAGGATGCTAAACTGTCAGTGCTATCTCCGTGCTGCATGTTAAATTAACTTATGGTATTAGGTTAATAAAAATCCACGGTTTCACCATTTTAAGGACATTTGCGATTTGTCTTTTAGAAATATAATTGACAACCTCCAAAAATAAAAATCTGAGATATTTGTGACAGAGAGAAATGATTCTATACTTTAATTGTTCAAACTTGAACAGGCAGGTGGCTTCAAGATAATCATATTTTGCTTTTTTTAAATTAGTAAACTTGCTATCAAAGAGATGGAAGAGGAGACAGAGAAGAGATATGGGATGGTGGCTTTTTGAAGAAACATATTTTGATGTGGGATAGAATGGTTGAGTGTTGTGTTTTGGCCTTCACCCCCAGACGATATGAGGGGGCAAACCAACCAGATGCCGCCTTAAAATCTGAATTGAAAGGTGCAGTGAGAAACTGGAGATAAGAGGTGATGACAGGCAGCAATGTAGTGTGTGGTTTGCAGCTGCTGCTTGTGGTTAGATGGAGGTGTGTACGATCACTCCTTTCCGCCAGCACAAACCTGGGGGTTGGCAGTCGGCAGGGAGCTGGTTTTGGCTGAAGGAAGTTACAAAAATGGCTCCACGCGGTGTGAACATAGGGTGAGGGGTGGGGAACACTGATTTCAGCTCTGAATCTAAATTGTGTTTGGTCTGTGACATTATTTTTGCTCTTTCGCTCTGAACTCCATCACATCCAATTTTAAGTATTAACAAACATGATCTAATTGGAGACTGTCAGCTTTTGGCAAATGTGTAGCATATTCCTAGACCTTGCTATTCAGTCAGGACACTTGCGTTGAATTTAACAATTTATTGCAGGATGCCCTGCATTTAAGTTTGGCAGTCCCTGAGATCACAACCCCCCGGCAGAGCCTGAGATTCTTCAGAATCCTGTTAAATGTTTAAGTACTGAACATGATATGAACAAATGCTGCTTGTGATGAACACTGATAATTATAAAGGAGGAGGCTGGGGAGGTAGAGGAAGATGAGAAACAGATTTATTGGAAACCGAAGTATGAGCAGTGTAGAGGGCACAGCACCAGAAAATGAAGGAACACTGCCTTGGTTATAAAAGCTCACCAATTAGGTGGGAGGAGCTGAAGCTAAGACTGGTTGGACAGAGACAGGCTTGTGACCAGCCTGACTACTGTGCCTGACTGAACTAATACCGTATAGCTCCATTTCAGTTAGGACACTTACGTCAGAGTTAACCATTTATTGCAGGATAACCTGCATTATACTCTTAACCTGAGTTTGGTGGTGACTCTTCTCAAGTGATGCTCTGGAAAAATCTGAGCAAGCATGACTCATACAGTCCCTGTAATTACAACCCCCAAATCCGTGCTCCCAAAAGGAGCAAGCAAGCAGAGTCACCTTCCCACAGACCAGGAAGCAGACCGGGGGGGGGGGTGTTGGTTGGTGTCGGTGCAGGGGGGGTTGGAGTAGGTGTGTCCAGTCAGAGTAGTACACAAAATTATTTATTCAAACATTACAAATGTAGGTCTATCTGCCCCTTTCTGACCCTCACTCGCTGCCTGAGCAGAACTGGTTGAAGCCTAGGAACATTTACAATTAATTAAACTAATTAATTTACAATTTACAATTAATAAAATGTAGTATGCTTCTAGCCACAGCCGTTATTCATCTTTACTAGCCAATACCCGCACTATGCACAAGCTATATGCGCGGACATGATAACAACTGATTGAATTAGCCAGTTTTACTTGCAAAAACGGCTTCAAAATGCACTTTCACTTCATAACTAAGTTCGAAACCTGGCACATCTTCTTTGTCACACAGTAAAACCGGTGTATACGGAAAACAGACTCATTATTCATTGTGGTTTCGGAGGAGATGCGTGAAATTACGCAAATCTCCGACTCAGTAATTATATATAGACTAGCACTCTGCCCGTGGGGAGCCACGGGTTCTATTTTATGTCATTTCGTCTTTATATTATAGTGAACAATGCACCATTATGATGTCATCACATGCACCTCTATGATGTCATCACGTTGCTGTGGTGTTTCCATAAACACCAAGGTGGCTGTCATGCAACCGATGTTTTTATAGTAACTAAAACTAAGTAACCATCAAGGGGAATACGCTGCGCTGACATTCCGCGCTCAGTGGAACACGAAGTCGCCTGCAAGACGGAGCAAAATAGCATCGCTCACATTATGCTGCAGATTATGCGTTACTTTCTCTTGCAGTCTGGCATCTGTTTTTTGGGATTCGGGACTCCTGTGGATGAATTGGCTTGGGTTCAAAAGGGGGAATCCCCGGGAGAGGACATACAGGGGGAATCCCCAGGAGAGGACAAAGGGGGAATCCCCCCTGTATGTCTATATTATAAAAGCATTGCTCACGTTATGCTGCAGATACGCACCCGGCGGAGTCTAGCACTGATTGCCCGGACACAGTCGCCTGCAAGAGGGAGCCAAATAGCGTCACTCCCACTATGCTGCAGGCACGCACTCGGTGGAATCTAGCACTGATACACGCCCGGCGGAGTCTAGCACTGATTGGCCGGACACAGTCGCCTGCAAGGCGGAGCCAAACATCGTCACTCACGCTATGCTGCAGATACGCGCCCGGTAGAATCTAGCAGGGAGTGGCCGGACACACACACACACACGCATGCACACACACAGAGGCCACTCGGCTATTATAATATAGATTGCAGATGATACCTCTGGTTCAGGCTGGTCCGCCGCCTCCAGACACACCCTTTTCAATCGTGGGAAATATTTTTCAATACTCATCTGAATTTAAGCAGCAAACAATCAGCACCATAAATATATGTAAAAAACCCACACAACTAAGAAGTATGTTTTCAATCAATTTTATTAAGCTATATAGCGTAGCCTATTCATCCCGACTGTATAACCACATTTAACCTGATTCAATAGCGTGACCGCTTTTATAGCCCGCTATGGAAAAAACATTGTGGGGTGTTTAGCCTAATTTGTTGAGTTCATAACACACTTCTTTAATTTTTAACATTAACATTGACAACCTTGATTTTGGACAGGTGTGATTGAGCACAGTAGGCCATATTATACATACTGTTGTTGAGAGCTCTCCCTGATTGCGCCAACTCTCTTCTGTGTCAAATGCCCCACTTCTTCGGGTTACCGTTTCATAGGCTGAACGCATAATGTGCAGAGCGGAAGGCCGACCAATCGGCTGTCAGCCTTTGCATGTGTGAATGCGTGCGTGTCTGTGTCTGTGCTGTGTGCATATGTGTGCCTGTGAACGGGAGAGGGAGGGGGAAGAGAACTGCGCGCACGGAGATGAAAATGCAATATAGAAAACCGCGCTGGGGTGGAATCAATTTGTGGCGCTCGAGTTGATTCTGTGGCGGCCCGCCACAGAATTGTCTATCTGTGGGAAACACTGAATAAAATCAAAGTATGAATGGAATGGAATGAAATGGATTAAGCTGCAGCAGCCAGCATATTGCATTCCTTTGTGTTCCAGAAACGTGAAAGACTTACTGATTACAGACAGACGGATATTTGGAAAGACACTCCTAAAGTGGCTTGATACAAAGGAAACAAGTTGAACTCGGATTTACGCGATGCATAAAATAGGTCCCTGCCGAACATGGCAGATGACCTTTGACCCCCCCCATCCTGTAGGAGACGTATGTGTGACTTGACCCAAGGATCATTCCAACCAAGATTCATGAAAATCCATTGAAGTATGTGGATAGTGACCAATATTGGATCATTGACCTCAAATGACCCCTACATGACCTTTGACCAAACAACAGTTGGGGTCACATGTGTGATTTGACCCAACAATCATTGTGCCCAAGTTCCATGAAAATCCACTGAAGTATTTGGATACAGTGACCTTCTGACCATTTTGGATCAATGACCCCTAGATTACCTTTGACCCCCACCTGTAGGGGGAACCTGTGATTTTGCCCAAGGATCATTGCATCCAAGTTTCATGAAAATGCAGTGAAGGATGTGGATAGAATGATCAGTTATGTACAGGGTTAACCTTTTTGGTGGACGGACGAATGTACGTATGTACAAACGGACGGATACACACACTACTCATTTCATAGCCCCCTTCCAAAATTCTTTTGGTGGGGACAATATACGATAAGAGATATGAGACTATCTGTGGTGACAAGCATGTCGCATTTCCTTCGAATTCACACAAGCATGCGTTACCTTCTCTGGGTGTAGGGAACTCAGCGACCTGCTGAATACAGACAGAGGAACGTCCGGCAAGAAACTCCTAAAGTGGCTGGATACAAAGGAAATATACTATGTGAGATATGAGACTATGTCTGGTGACAAGCATGTCGCATTTCCTTTAAATTCACACAAACATGCGTGACCTTCTCCTCTGGTTACAGGTAAATCAGCAGGCATACTGAATGCAAACAAAGGAACATCTGGCAAGACACCATTAGAATGACCTGATACAATGGAAATATTCTATGTGTGCATCCAATTTCCCCTGAACTGAGTGAGATAGCGTGTAACTCAACTGAGAGGGCAGCAAAACCCCCAAAATAAATTCATGCCAGCTGGACTCAAAACCTTAGGCTAACGTTTATGGCCTTTTGGAGCCAGAAACGGCGTGCTCTTGAATTTGCTGCATTAGCTCAAGTAAGGTGATTCACATTACTGCCAGACAGTTGAAGATATATTTGAGCCATTCCAGCTCAAATGGACCAGGGGGTGACACCACCCTGTCACAGATTTAGTTGATTTTTGCTTCAATAGTTGCTATATGTACATGGACAAAATCCCAAAATTTTGGCTGCCAACTCCAACTGATTACAAAATGGCAGCCATTTTAAAAATCGCCTTTTACGCGTGTCGCGACGTGCCCTCCGACTTTTTTCAAACCCTTTTTTCGCAATAAATCAAAAACTATAGCACCTATTAGCACCAAAATTGGCGCTCTTTTGTAATTTTTCATGCTGATTCTCAATCTGCAGTCAAATAAGTGATCGCTCCTATGGTTTGGAAACTATTGGATGAAAACCCTTTTTGGGGGTACCGAAATTTGGCCCCCCTTATTTCAATGCTGCCACCTGATATGAAAATGGAACTTGGTTTATGCTAATCACCATCACTTCAATTCTATAATATCAAAAAATTAGAGAGGTGTTCTGCTTTGTTTTGATGTAATCCTCCAAAACGTAATGAAGTAATCCTGTCTAATGTTTTTATTACCTACATGTACAACTTTACATTTCGCTACATTAAATTTCATTTGCCACATTTCTGCCCAATTCTGGATTCTATCCAAATCATCCTGAATCACTTTAGTGGACTCTAAACTAGTTTCCATACCTCCCAATTTACAACCCCAATTCCGAAATAGTTGGAATGAGGTGTAAATTGTGAATAAAATCAAAATGCAATGACTTTCAGATCACATGAGCCAATATGTTATTTACCATAGAACATAGATAACATTTCAAATGTTGAAACTGAGACATTTTACATTTTTATCCACAAAATGAGCTCATTTCAAATTTTCTGGCTGCAACAGGTCTCAAAAAAGTTGGGACACAGGCAAAAAAGGGCTGAAAAAGCAATTCATATATAAGAGAATCAGCTGAAAGAACATTTAGCAAGTAAGTACATTATCTGGCACCAGGTGTGTAACATGATTGGCTATAAAAAGGGATGTCTTAGAGAGGCTGAGTCTCTCAGAAGTAAAGATGGCCTAAGGCTCTCCAACCCGTGAAGACTTGCGTAAAAAAAATTGTGGAATACTTTAAAAACAATGTTCCTCAACGTCAAATTACAAAGGCTTTGAAGGTCTCATCATTGACAGTGCATAACATCATAAAAAGATTCAAAGAAACTTGAAAAATCTCTGTGCGTAAGGGAACAAGGCCGAAGACCTTTACTGGATGCTCGGGATCTTCGGGCCCTCGGACACCACTGCATCACTCACTGGCATGATTCTGTCACTGACCTTACTAAATGGGGCCAGGAATACTTCAAGAAACCACTGTCTGTAAACACAGTCCGCTGTGCCATCCACAGATGCCACCTAAAACTCTACCATGCAAAAAGGAAGCCATTGTTGAGCATGATCCAGAAGCGCCGCTGTGTTCTGTGGGCCAAGGCTCATTTAAAATGGACTGTAGCAAAGTGGCAAAGTGTCCAAATTTGACATTCTTGTTGGAAATCATGGGCGTCGTGTCCTCTGGGCTAGTGAGGAGAAAGACCACCCCTCCTGTTATCAGTGTTCAGTTCAAAAGCCAGTATATCTGATGATATGGGGATGCATTAGTGCATATAGTGTGGGACACTTGCATGCTTTAAAAAGCACCATGAATGCTGAAAGGTATATAAAGGTTTTAGAGCAACATATGCTCCCCTCCAGATGACATCTATTCCAAGGAAGGCCTTGTGTATTTCAGCAGGACAATGCAAAACCACATACTGCAGCAATTACAACAGCATGGCTTCGTAGTAGAAGAGTCCGTGTGCTGAACTGGCCTGCCTGCAGTCCTGATCTTTCACCAATTGAGAACATTTAGCGCATAATTAAACGAAAAGACCGTCAAAGGAGACCCAAAACTCTCCAGCAGCTGGAGGCCTGTATTAAACAAGAGTGGGATCAAATTCCAATGGCTAAACTCAAGATACTTGTCTCCTCAATGCCCAGATGCCTCCACTCTGTGTTAAAAAGAAGAGGGGATGCTACACCATGGTAAATAGGTCCCTGTCCCAACTTTTTTGAGACTTGTAGCTGCCATCAAATTTGAAATTAGCTCATTTTGTGGATGAAATTGTAAAATTTCTCAGTTTAAACATTTGCAATGTTATCTCTGTTCTATTGTGAATAAAATACTGGCTGGTGTGATTTGAAAGTCATTGCGTTTTGATTTTATTCACAATTTACACTTTGTCCCAACTATTTTGGAATTGGGGTTGTAGTATCATCTGCAAATTTAACTAATTTGCTCTCAAAATTTTTATCAAGATCATTAATGTAGGTGAGGAACAGCAGGGGTCCCAACACCGATCCCTGAGGGACGCCACTCCCCACCACACCTAGGTCAGATGAGGTTCCACTGACCACCACTCTTTGTGTTCTGTCCTGTAGCCAGTTTTGAATCCACTCCAGAATACCTCCTGTAACTCCAATGGAGCTTATTTTAAAAATGAGTCTCTTATGCGGTGCTGTATCAAATGCTTTCTGAAAATCCGAGTATATTATGTCATAAGTCCTGCTCTGATCATAAGTCTTGGTGGCCTCTTCAAAAAATTCCAGGAGGTTTGTCAGGCATGACCTTCCCTTACGGAAACCATGTTACTTGTGGTCATCCACTGAGGAATCTGCTTTTTCAGCTTACTTTTGGTCACCTTTGGAATGAATATACATTGTGAATCAAGTAAAAACCCCTTAAATCTTTCCCACATCTCATTTACAGACTCACAGTCCAGGATTGTCTCCCATTTTATTTCGCTTAAATATGAGCGCATCCTGTCAAAGTTTGCTCGCCTAAAATTGAAAATTTTGGTTTTCAAAGACACCTTTTTAACTTCCCATGAAACATCAAAATTACCAGTTGAGTGATCACTAGTCCCAAGTGGCTCCAGTACCTCAACATTGCTAATTCTATCAGGGTCATTACAGAGCACCAAATCTAAAATAGCCTTCTCTCTTGGAGGTTTATTAACATACTGCACCAAAAAAATTGTCATTTATAACATCTACAAATTCTTCCTCCCCTTTACCCTGTCCTTTCATCATTTCCCAATCGATACCAGGATAATTGAACTCTCCCATAATAATAGTCCCTCCTCCTCTACAAGCTTGCCTAATCCTCAAAGAGCATTTCATTGACAGTACTGTCCAAAGCTGGCTGTTGACAGCATACTCCGATGTTTTTTTTTTTTTTTTTTAATTTGGCATTTCCAATCCCACCAGAATCTGGAATGCCCAATTGGTGAACTATGTACAAGGCACAAGGCTTGCTTGTATGCGACCCCTTGCTGCCAATTCAGGAAAGTGTAGACAGTTTGCGGCTCTCCTCCGAAGCACGCGCCCGTCAACCACCGCTTCTTATACACTCATTGGTTGAATCTTCACAAGTTCAGAATGAGGGCGGAGGATACCCGGACATGAACAGGCTTAGAATCTTCCTGACAAGCGCCCGCCTGGCCAACAGGAGGCGCTTTTGAGCAACGTAATAAAGGCAACTATAATTTTCCTCCCGGCAGTCCCTTCCCTGCAAGTAGCAATAGCCAATTGTGCGCTACTCTGAAAAAGCTGCCGACCACTGCTGGTTGGTACGAGGCGGGGATTGAACCCGCGACGTGATAGTCACTTCTGCTTCGCAACGCGATGCTTTACCGAGAGCATACTCCTATGTTTAAAACTGTCTCGTGTTTGCCAGTGAGCCTGACCCAGATATCTTCACAGGGCAAGGAATGTTCAATTTCAGGAATTTCCTGTACATTTATGTACTTGTTCACATAGAGTGCTACACCCCCTCTCGCCTATTACATCTATCCTTCCTAAAGAGCTTATAACCTTTTATATTATATTTATATCCATCCTCTTCACTGAGCCACATCTCTGTAATCCCAACTATGACATAACCCTCACTAATCATAACAGCCTCAAGTTCCAGAAATTTATTTTTTATGCTTCTTGCATTTAAATAAAAACATTTCAGGTTATTACGAATGCTCTTACCCCTCGATTCCCCATGTGCCTGCTGCTCCAAGCCCCCCACTATGCTTTGTTGCTTAAAAAATATATCATCAATAATGCATGAAACACTGTCAACTTCCATCAGGGCAGTCTGAATTTCCCTATGTATAACAATCTCTAACCTCCCTGCCTCCCAAGTCCCTAGTTTAAACATACGCTGACCCAGTGCAAAGGTACCCTTCCGATTCAGGTGCAGCCCGTCATGCTTGAACAGGTCACCCTGTCCCAGAAGTTGTTCCAGTGCCCCATAAACCTGTACCCCTCTTTCCTACACCAGGTTCGTAGCCATGTGTTAAACCTCCAGATAAAATTCTGCTTCCCTGTGCTTGCATGTGGTACCGGTAGAATCCCAGAGAAAACTACCATGGAGGATCTGCTCCTAAGCTTTTCAGCTAATTCCATAAATTTGTTTTGCAGAACCTCAAACCTACTCTTACCTATGTCATTTGTCCCAACATGGACCATGACCACTACATCCCTCCCCACTCTGGCCAGGAGCTTGTCCGCACGCTCCAGGAGGTCTCCTACCTGGGCACCAGGCAGGCAACACACTGTATGAGACTCCTTGTCCAAGTAACAGACTAAGCTGTCTATTCCTCTGATAATTGAGTCCCCTACTATCACTAACTCCCTTTTCTGAGGGGAAGAGGCCACCAGGGTGCCCTGATGCTCATCAATCCCCCCACTCTCAGGGTTAGGGGCCAAGTTGAGTTCCTGCAAGGGCCAGAATCGGTTGGACACCTCAACCACTGGAGAAGCAGTCGCTGTACGGCGTGCATGCCCTTTCCTGCGCTGACGTCCTACAGTCACCCAACTTTCTCTCCCTGCCTGTTCTGTGGTCTCCGCACACCCCTGCTTTGGTGTACACACCATTTCTCTAAACGACATACTACTTAGTTCCTCTAGGAACTCTACTAATTGAGAACTATGTTGTGCAGTCAACTGACCCTGAAGAACAAGGATCATGTCTCCAAATGCTCAATTAGCTGGCACCAGAGACAGACAAACCCACCCTGGAAATCTCTTTCCAAAAGTGCGATCATTCTGCAACCGTCATAGTTTTGGCCACAATTTTGAATCCCCTACCTAATGACCTCGCTCACCCTAGATTACAAAAAAAATTATTATTGCCAAAACAGAGGCTCAGGAACCATAGTTTTTTAACCTGAAAAGCCCTGAGCAGCAGTCACGATAGAAACCAGAGGGAAACTTTGTAAATGGATAATAAGCCTCTTTTAGTAGTGGCTTAGTTTCAGTCAACAAAAATGAAGAACCAAATTGAGACAAAAACTCAATATGTAATAAGCACTCAGATGACTAACTTGATTTTATGTCATCCCAATACTACTAGTATACTAGTCAAAAAATATCACAGGGCTTACCTCAGAATCCAGATAATCACAGACTGGCTTCTCCAGATACTGTTCTCAGATGAGAGCCTCCAATACCCAGCTAAGTGATGAACAGAAAATGCCAATAACCAATACTCAATATCAGCGGTAGATTACTAACTCGTCTTGGGCAGCTACAATGCCCAGGAGAAACTGGAGGAGGGAGGGGACGGAGCACTCCCGTAAACCTTACTGTTTAAAATTCCAACCAAACTGAATGGATGACTCAAGTAACTATTGCCTTACTAACTAAACACTAAAATCTCAGATCCCAAGTCAGAAATGCAAACAGTAGCTGCTGGATAGCTCACTCGGTCAAAGCATCGCATTGCGAAGCAGAAGTGACTATCATGACGCAGGTTTGAGCCCCAGTCGTACCACCGGCAGTGGTCGCCAGCTTTTTACAGCGTAAAGCATAATTGGCCATCGCTCTACAGGGATGCAAATTGGGAAGGGTCTGCCGGGAGGGGTAATATAACATGGTTCTGTTGTTCGTTGCTCAGGCGCCTCCTGTTGGCCAAGATGGCGCTCATCCGGAAAATTCTAAGCATGTTCATGTTCGGGTGTCCTCTGCCCTCGTTCTGAACTTGCGAGGATTCAACCAATGAGTGTATAAGAAGCAGTGGCTGACAGGCGCATGCTTCAGAGGAAAGTCGAGAACTGTCTGCACTCTCCTGAATTGGCAACAAGGGGTCGCATACTTGCAAGTGTTGTACATAGTTCCCCAATTGGGCATTCCAGATTCGGGTGGGATTGGAGATGCCAAATAAAAAAAAAATGCAAACAGTAACTATCTAGCTAGCCACAAATACAACCAAAGGTAACCGAAAAAGAGTAAAGCCCCGGTACCTTTTAATTCAAACGGACCGAATAAACAAGTCATTTACAATGTGAGCTAACTAAACACGCTATCTCCCCCAACAAGCTGTCGCTAAGCAGTCAAACAAGCAGCTAAACTTTAACCATATGATCAAGGCACCGCAATCAGAGGAAAATACAAAAATAACGTAATTTGCAATGTGTTTAATCAGAAGAGCCCTTCAGTAAAAATGAGATGTGAAAAAGACTAAAATCCCGGTTAGCGTTAATATTTAATTCAAGCTTGGCAATGTGTTTATCCGGTAAAAGAAAGGCCGAAGAGGACTAAAAACCCTGGTAAAAGTCAATATTTATTGGCTAGAAGACTGTATGAAAGGCAAGTGACCACGTATGAAACCAACCCAGGGTATAGCTATCTAGATATCCAGGTAATTCGATAATATTCTTGGCGTTGAGAAGCTTGCTGAAGTTTGTTAGCTAAATCAGCCACAGAAAAACCAGGCGAGAGTAGCAAAGTCCTTGAAAACAACTCTTTTTTACTTTTTATATCATACAATTTTGTTTAGCTAGCCAATTATTTAGTGCTAAAGTTTATTTTACTTAGCTCCCAGGAGAACAAAACCCCCAAAACCCCCCAAAAAACCCCCCTTGCTTTTGTTTGACCAGATTAGCGACTTAGTTTGGCTATTTGCTAACCGAGTTGTTACAAGGGGGAAAATAAGGGAAGTTTCTCCCTGCCCCTAATGCGACAAAGGTTATACCTCGGGAGCAAATAGTCTTACGTCTTTTAATGTTTGAACTTTTACACACAAATTATTTTCAGAAAAACCCGTTAAAACAAGAGTAAACCTTCTGCTACAATCCCTGCACCCCTCTCTCCATCACAACTGAAGCAGAATGATCACCAACAAACAGTGCTACAGCACAGCCACGAAGTCAGCAACAGCAACCAACCAAACAGCAACCAACCAACTTCTGAATGTTTACCAACATATGGAAAGGAGTATTTGCATCCATTATCTAAATTACTGAGACATAACTAAAATGACACCTGCCAGGGATAATGAAATTACATTTATCATAACAATAATGCTTTTAAGGCAGAGGGTGTCAAATCCCAAGTGGATACAAGCAGTATGGTGCCAAATAATGGAATCATAGCTACAGGACCACAATTCAGTCAGGTTAATTAAAGGTAACCACTCTGTTCTTTTTTTTGGATATAAGTTAATAGATATGATATAAATTAATGTTTTCTCCTAGAACGCTTGCAATAGTTTTTGGGACCCGCAAAAACTCCTCGCCACTCAAAATACCTCATTAGTATTCACGAGTATGCAAAATAATGTCATGCGAAACCGGATGTGCGGTGGATGAAGAAATGAAGAGAAGTTGTCCAACTGCAAAATGCCGCGGCCAAAGAAATATCTGACTGATTTGGCCCATGAAAGTGCTAGAAAAGGCCAGGAAGAAGATCGATTCAACACCAGGATAAATATAAAAGACCAATGTGATCGCTGGCAAACTTTTAAAGCCAGGTTTGGAGATATTTCCGATGAAGATGTGGCCAAACTTCTCCTGGATACGTTAGTAAACTTGATGCCTGGTGCAAAATGCCCGATTTCCCTGTTTCCTAGCACTTTCAGATTGTTAATGTACTTGAAATCGTCCCATATTTGTAACTAGACATATATATAGCAATGAATTTCTAATGCATAAACATAATTTATTTACTAGCAGTTGAATCTGATGACTGATCTGACATGACTTTTCATGCAAATCGCTCATGCATGTTAAGTAGTAGGCATGTCAAAATGGCCGCGGCCCAGCAGCCACAATGGCTGATCGTAACAGTCGAGTGATTGATTCCCTTCGGAATTTATCCTTGTTAGGGGTCGAGGACGACATTAAAACTTACAACCAAATCTTTTTATTGGAACGGCCTGGCAAATTATGCGAAAAAAAAAAGTTGAGGATCAGGAACGAATTGGTTACCTTAAAGCACTGCCGCATGTCCGGAAACACTAATGCTAATATGGTGACAGTTATCTGAATTACGCGATAACAATCAGTAATGACCGTAAACAATACCCATCACCAACCATAGCGCTGCCCAATTAACCATTGACCCAAACTTCAAATAACCAATGAGTTCCCTAGTTCTTTTGATGCGTCTTAACAACAAAGGCCTACATCAATGCACGCAATGGTTTAATTTTAAGTGAAAGAAGCAACAATGTCGGGAACGGCAAGGATAATTTACTGATTGAGCTGTTGAAATGTTTGATTACTGTCATCTCCCGGCACAGTGCAGAGACAGAGATCTGCTTAAAGTGTATAGTGCAGGTTAATTTTCCAAAGATTTTGAACAATTTTCTTGTGGGAAATAAATATCTTAACAATTATACATCATATTTTATGTTGTTGGTTATCAGAAAACGGAATATAATATGAAAAAGTAGGTACTTTTAACAGCGGTTTACGACGCTCCCATAATGCAATGCCTACATCACGAAAGGTAGAGAAGAGCCTGTCAGAGTACGACAGTCAATGAGCCTGCACTATACAGCAGCTTGCAATGGTGAATTATTGTGTTTGTGCTGGGTGTAAGAATTCATCCCAAACAGGGCACAGGGTCCATTCGTTCCCTGTCAAAAATAAACAAATTTTATGCCAGTGGGTTCAATTTGTCCGCGTCAGATAGGCAAATGTTTCGTACACTAATGTCACACCACAGTTTCCATGGGATGACACCGCCCACACAAGCACCTGTCAGAAATAGCGACAAAGGACACTACTCTTACTCTCTCTCTGGGTATATCTCCCCCCCCCCAGACAGCCCATAGCATTCCCATGAATCAACACCAGATTCAGATATGAAGTTTGAACATGTCACCAGTGATTATGCCTGGCATTTGAGATTTCGTTTAGGAAAAAAAATGTGCCACAATGATTAAACATGCGTTTACACATGGCTGGCTATTTTCATAAAAAAAAAATTTCACCGCTCCGTTTTCAAAAATTATCATGCACACGTATCAGTTCTCAGAAAAGTTTTCGTTTACACATATATATATGCCATCAAGAGCATATCAAACCTGTAGGTGGCAGTGTAACGATAATATCAAGCCCACGTTAGCCAATCAGAATCCTGAAAATAGCAACAACAGAAATGAATCCAATCACCACAGCCAAATTGAAAATTTAAACATTGGTCGACTTTTTTGGCGCAGGTGCAAGTTCTGGCGCATACTATGACGTCGGCTGCCTAAAACTCAGTTTTTCTCAGTTTACATGCAAACTTGCAACCAAAGTTTTCCGAAATCTCCACACTGGCCGGAGTTTTTAGAAAGAATCGTTTTCAGAGGCGAATTCTCCGTTTGCGTGTAAACGAAGGGCATAAACGCAGGGAAATGTCTCTGTTTTGTAGAGCTAGTACCATACTATCGAAGTAAGGGACAATCAAGCGGATATGTTTACAACGTCAGGGTGAAGGGGGAATCCTGATAAAATAAACATCAGATTGACAGGCGGGGTGGGAACTGGCAAGCTACACCCAGGCTACCTAGCATGATGCCTTCATTATCATATGGCGAGTACATGTTTAGTCAACATCTTCATCTGAACATATCACATTATCACAGCAGCTAGATGTACAGAAAACGTTGACTTCTTCACTCAGTGTTATTCATATACTGTAAAATATGTGTTGTTGTTGTTATGGTTTTCACTGCTGTTCGTAGACTAGCTCTAGTGCTAGTTGCTATATAGCTACTCAACAGGACACCTCGCCAACCCTCCACTCATTTGCCTCCAACCAAGCATTAATCAGTCTCTGAGGGCCAGTATTTGTTGGATTTTCCTCCCCTCTCTCACGCCTGACCAGGCTCAAAATTATATGGTTGCGGCCCATCATAAATTTCTGCAGTGTTTCTTGGCACCTCCACATGCTCCCAATCACTCTGTTATGATTCTGATCTGTTCTGTCATGATTCTGTCATGTTTGTTATGATTCTGCCACTCCCTGTTATGTTTATGATTATGTCTGTTAGGTTTTGCCATGTTCTGTTTAGTTTTTGCATTTTGCCATGTTTTCGTTTTTGCCACTCCCAATCCACCATTCTGTTAGTTTCCGGTCCATGTCTTTGTTCATGCCCTTCATTGCACTTTGTCTCCCCTGTCTGGTCTTTTGTTAAGTTACAGCTTCTCCCCAGTCCTGCGTGTCACATGCTTAGGTGATTTCATGGTTTCTGGGTTTCAAACATTCCTTCCAATCTCGTTTGCTTCCTTCGCCTCTCTTTTCTGTTTTACTAACCAATACTAACAGTTTGTTATTTTTGTTAAAGTTACTAACCCAGACTAACATTGTATATAATACTAACTTACTAACGAGCACTAGGGATTGTATAGCTGCACTTACTAATTGATTAACAAGCTCTCAGCACTCGCCCTGTTCTAGTCTCCGCCTCTTGCCTTCACTTAGTCTCTCCTGCAATTCAGCGGATCCTCCGCACCTGCTCCACTCTGTCCTACCTCTCATTATCTGTGCACATTAGAACTCCCTAACCGGAGCTGAATGTTTTGTCATAGGTTGTCTCATGTTCCCTGTCCGCGTTTTGGCTTTTGCCAATTTCATGTGATTAGGTTCTCCTTCATGTTCCCTCCTTTGTAATTAGTCTGATCCTCTTCACCTGATCCTAATCATAGCATGTGACTCTCCTTGAGTGTATTTAAGCTGTCTTCTCACTGCAGTTCCCCGTCAGAACGTTTCCTCTTGTTTACCTGTGCTGCTATCATTTTTCGCCTTGTACTCATAGTGTTAATCTTCTGACTGGACCGCCCGACTTACGATTTTTGGCTCTGCTCTTTTGTACTTTTGTCTGCATCTGTTTTCGAACCCTTTTTGCCTGACTACGAGTTTTTTGTGTTTGCTGCCCTGGTAACGGTTTGGATTTCGCCCTCTGGATTTTGGCTTTTGCTTCTCTGACAAACCTGTGCCTGTGTACCGAACCTGTTTTTGCCCGACCACGATTACTGTGATTGCTGCCCTGGTTTTTCGACTTTTGGATTTTGTCCCTGGGATTGTGTTCTTTGGATTGTGGACTTTGTACTGTCGCCTCCTGCTCTGCGGGGGTTCGCCCCCTTTCCAATAAATCCCATTTTACCTTCACTGCTCGACTCTCGCGTCTGGTTCCAGAACCGTACCTCACACACTCGCCATAATAAGCTGAGGCTACTTTCCTCCACGACTCCCTTGCGTGATGTTGTTACCAGGTTATGTTTAAAAAAAGAAACCAGCTACTACAGAAACAGACATGAATGAATGAATTTATTTGACAAGTCTTTAAAAAATAATGCATATACAATACCAGCTCTGAAGAACATAAAAGTATACGCATAAAGTAAAAACCGTCAAGGATAACACAATAAAGCTAAAAAGCTTATTTCCACTGTGGTCCTTTGATGTTAAATATAGAGAAAGGGAAATGAAAACAGGAAAAATGGAGAAAAAACAACAGCACTGGCAGAGTATGGCAGAGACAGGTTTGGTAGTAAGACAGTGCTCACAATAAATTACATTAAAAATGATCATAACTAGAATCTTTATTCCAATAAAATTACAGTTTCTGGATAAATACAAACATTTTACTCTAGACAAAGTTTACATGACTTATTATACACAAATTACACGACCTACCCTCCCAACCATGAGGCCCAAGTTCATAAAAATTTCACCAAAATACCTACCTAGTATTGATTTAGAGCCACCTCTTCAAATGATTTTTTAAAACTATTTAAACTTGGTAGAGTTAAGTTGTTTTGGTAGTCCGTTCCATTCTTTTGCAGCAGAGTATAAGAATGATTCTTTCCCTATCATGCTTTTTAAATCTATAGAGAACAACATCTGTAGAGCTTCCTCTGGTGAAATACTGGTGGTGATCCCACATAAAGTTAAAATAATCACAGAGGTACCTCGGGACGTCACCCTGAATGATTTTTTGAACGAGAAAGCTTGATCATTACAACTCGAGCATCAACCTTAAGCCAGTTAAGAGCAACAAAATGAGAGGTTTCAAGATGTGTTCGAGGGGGAAGCTTCAAAACTAATCTGACCAATTTGTTCTGAGATGTCTGTAACTTGTTCTTTAATTTTTTGTGTGTGCCGCTATACCATGATGTACATGCATAATCAAAATGACTCTGAACAAGAGCTCCTGCTAAGGTTTTTAGAGCCTTCGTGTCCAAGAATTCAGATATTCTGCTCAAAAATCTAATCCTCTGGTTGACTTTGGTGAGAACTCTTTGTGCCTCATTTACTCCTGTGAGTTGATTATCCAAAATACATCCTAAGTAATTAATGGACTCTTTTGCTGCGATTACTGTATCTCCAACCCACACCTTAAAATCAGAAGATGTTCGTAATTTAGTCCACGAGCCAAACAGGATGGCCTCGGTTTTCCCTATATGCAATGACAACTTGTTATCGGCGAGCCATCGACTGACATTTAACAGCTCAGCATTTAAAATGTTTTCTGCAACTTCTTTGTTTTTATGAGATACTAAAAGTGCGGAATCATCCGCATACAAAAATAAGTCACAAGAGCAGGCCATTTTCATATCATTTATGTACAATAAAAAGAGGAGTGGACCCAGGACGCTGCCCTGAGGGACCCCACACTCAATCATCATGGGTTTGGAGGAAATACCCCCAACACTGACCATCTGCATTCGATCTGTAAGATAAGACTGTACCCATTTTACTGCATTATTGCTAAAACCTAAAGCTTTTAATTTACTCAGCAAAATGACGTGGTCTACTGTATCAAATGCTTTTTGTAGATCTAGCATAACCATGCCACAGAATTTGCCATTATCTACCTCTCTCCTTATATGATCAGTTAAGTACAACAAACAGGTATCTGTGGAATGAGATCGTCTAAAACCTGATTGAAATTCATACAGAATGTTTCTAGTGGATATATATTCAATAATCTGTTCAAATATTATTTTCTCCACTATTTTTGAGAGTGAACCAAGGATAGATACAGGCCGGTAATTTTTTTGCTCCAGTTTACTACCCTTCTTATATAAGGGAATAACATACGCAAGCTTTAGTTCTGTAGGGAACTTGGCTTGGATAATAGATAAATTCACGATGTGTGTCACACATGGAGTGATGGCACACGGAGTGAAGTGTCATGTAACAGCATTTGTAGATAGTTCTAGAAATACTGAAATGCTGTATGTACATTTTGAAGGCTTTATGTACACATTAGTCGAGAGTAGCGTTTAAGAGCCAGAGTCTGTAACTATGAACCAGGGGGTGATATATCATGTTCCAGTAGGCCACTGAAGATTTTTGTGGGTGTAGATATCTCGTCCAAACTGACAAAAATTACGTTTTTTTATCAGAAGATCCCCGGGTGGAAATTACAGCCCTTTTTTTTTTTAAGGTAGGGGTCAAAAGGGCCAAAATAGTGACATGGTCAAAATCTGGACTTTGTCCTTCTAATATCTTTTGTGTGCCCTCTGTAAACCTCCTTGATCTTATGGTATATGAATGTATGTGTAGAGTTCTTCCATTTAGCATAATAATTTTCAAGGCTTACTGAGGGCGCCACTTGGCGCTTCAAATCATGACTTTCTGCATTTTGGACCACATTTAAGACCCTCCCAGGGCCTGCGCCCTCATTAAACCTTGTTTACCTATGTGTATTTGGATACATTGGGACTAGTTCTTTCCAAATTTGCATAAATGGCGGTGGTTTAGTTAGGGCGCTATTGCATAGGTGGCGCTTTTTTTGGCAAGAACACGATTTTAGGCGATTTTCATTTGGCCATATCTCAGTGCGCCCCCTATGGATTTCAGTGAAACTTGTTTTATTATGTTTGTCTATATCTCTGCTATTCATTATAAAAATTTCAAGAGGGCTTTTTGCTTATTAACCCTTTACATGCCGAAGTTTGATGTATGTCACAATCAAGCACCACCACCGAAAAATGCCCATTTTTGTTTTAGTCCCCACCAACCACTGGGGAGAATTATTTGAGTGTTTTCAGAGCATTGAGGCAAGAGAACTTATTCAAAAAAGCAACAATTTTTAAAATGTTAAAACTGAAATAAAATAAAAGAAGAGACATGAAGTATTAGTAAACTCTGTATGCACCAAAGCAGAGGCAAACCTAGCTTTTTGGTCCTTGGGGTCCTTATGGTATTCATATTCATCAAATCAGTCATGCAGCAAAGTATTCTGCATTACTTCAAACCATAGCGGTAACCATAGTACTTTTCAGAGGGGGTTGAGGACCTTGTCTTTACATTCTGCATTGCTGCATGCATTATGCATATACACAGGCCAGACCCATTCAACAATGTGATCAGAAATATATGATCTAATATCTTGGGAGCAAAACTAATCGTTAGCACAATATCCTACAAGGTAAAGATGGAACGATGTACCGCTCGCAGGTCTTAAAATCAGAAGATGTTCGTGATAAAGCAGGATTTCCACGGCTCTATTCAGACTCTGAACATGCCATCAAAACGTGGTCACAGCAGTGCTGCCACCTGCCATATGAGCTGCCTATTGGAGCATTGGAGAACTAACCTTTTGTCTTTCTTGATTAAAGTGGAGTGTGATCTGGTGTGAACGTTTTAGCACAAAGAGGCAAAAAGCCTTCTTAGTATTTTCATCATGAATAGCAGAGATATAGAGAAACACAATAAAACAAGTTTCACTGAAACCCATAGGGGGCGCACTGAGATATGGCCAAATGAAAATCGCCTAAAATCGCGTTCTTGCCATAAAAAGCGCCACCTCTGCAGTAGCGCCCTAACTAAGCCACAGCTATTTATGCAAATTCGGAAAGAAATAGGCCCAATGTATCCAAATACACATAAGTAAGCAAGGTTTAATGAGGGCGCAGGCCCTGGGAGGGTCTCAAATGTAGTCCAAAATGCAGAAAGTCATGATTTGAAGGGCCACCTATAGGCGGCGCCCTCAGTAAACCTTGAAAATTATAATGCTAAATGAAAGAACTCTACCCATACATTCATATACCATAAGATCAAGGAGGGTCACTGAGGGCGCACCAAAATATTCAAAGGTCAATGTCCAGATTTTAACTATGTCACTATTTTGGCCCTTTTCACCCCTACCAAAAAAAGGGCTGTAATTTCCCCCGAAGGATCTTCTGATAAAAAAGTAATTTTTTGTCGGTTTGGAAAAAATATCTACCCCCACAAAAAACTTCAGTGGCCTACTGGAACGTGATATATCACCCCCTTCTATGAGCTGGTCCAAAGTTACAGACTCTGGCTCTTAACCTGCAATATACACTTTAACAACAGATTAAGTAGCTTACACCAACCAATTCAAAGGAAAACCGGAGGAAGCCATTCAAAGTGCAACCAAAGCTGATCGTTTGAATAGTTGGTCGAATAAGGCAATTTTCTTTTCCTACTTGTGAACTGCTTCGATGCCGAGTGTGTAAATGAACACGATAAGCCATAAATTACTTACAGTCCATCCAAATTGTTATTCATCGTAGCACTCTGCGTCCAATTTGCATGCTGCAGTTAAAACCTTAGTGAATCGGAGCGCAAGCACGCACTTTTAAAAACTCTGCCATCAATTATTCACTGGTTTAATTTGACAACAGCAAACACTAGCCGCTTGGAGGGCAGCTTCACGATAGTAAATGGTCGAGCAGACACTTATTACTATGTTTCGTTATTACCATGCGCACTGCCCCTTACTTCTTGAGGTGAAACAGCAGATCTTATGCACACATGTTGCCAAGCATTTGATTAGGCTATGCACAGGCAGCTTTTCCATTTTGAATAGCCAAATTTAAAAGACAAGATTCATGAGGCGTAGCTTTCTAGCCAAACCTTTAACAAGGCTTGAAAACTCAGAATAAACTGTATGGTGCAAATAAGGCTTGCACGCAAGTTGAATGTATCGGAGAATACTCAAAGGAGCACATTAACTACGATTAGAAGGAGATCCTAACAATCCATTTCAGACTTGAGCTCAGAATCCGCAGATTGCTGGTGATGAAACAAAACAACTTAAATAGGCATTAAATGAATACCGGCTCCCTCAGGCAGTCAAACTTCAGAGTTTAGTGGTCCTGAAAAAAGTGTGCAAGCATAAAATTAATTCATCAGCCAAATTAAACTCTGCCAAATTGCGGTACGTGGAGGAGAGACATAACTAAATAATTTTTTTGAGAATAGTATGATAATTGCTTCCGCGAGAGTGAGAAACCACAACCACTGGTGGGCCAGATTAGCTTCAAATACAAGGGAAGTGGAGAAAAGCCTCAAGCTGCCCCATAATGGTGACAAAGGTTTACCTTGAGAGCAATCGACCTCACAAAAACCACAGAAATTGTCATGCTGCTTAGAGAAGAGAAACAGATTTCTTCGTAACCCAAGTAAGAACGGTGTAGGGGTCATGGCACCAGAGAAATAAAGGCATACTGCCTTGGTTATAAAAGCTCACCAGTTAGGTGGGAGGAGGTAAAATTAGGAATGACAGGACAGAAACAGGCTTGTGATCAGCCTGACTACCGTGCCTGACTGAACTAACGCCATAAAGCTCCATTAATGTCAGCCACATAGAAACATGACATTGAGATATTGGGTCAACAGAAACAGATAACAGGTCGTTTAGTTGGACCCTGTGGGTCAGCTAAAGCGGATAAAGTTTGAAAACCATAGGATATGAAGAATTATGTCATCTAGTGCCGAATTTTTCACTGGGAAATAGGCATATTCTCAGATAGCTGAATTCATGAACTGTAACATGTCATGGACGACTGACCATGTCAGAAACTTCTGGCAAGAACTCCGCAGCTTGTCACAGCCATATTTGCGCAATGAACAACCACTAGCTCATATCAATGCATGGCATGAACACCCACTGTGTTGTACGTGTTGCATTCATCGATTGAGTTTTTAAATTCCAGTTGCCACTGTAAACATCTTCTTCTCAACCGTGGGACAAATGAAGCTGAGTCTTGGCACATATACCTACCCAAAAATCAAATTTTAAAAATGTTAAGTATGGCCACCTTGAAAATACCATTTTGGCCAGTTTGCAGCTAATTTGGTAGATACTGCAGCCAAAGTTGGTATGTACAGCAGGGAAAATAAGTATTGAATGCATCAACATTTTTCTCAGTACGTATATTTCTAATGGGGCTATTGACGTGAAATTTTCACCAGATGTCAGTAGCAACCCAAGTAATCCACAAATACAAAGAAATCAACACAAACTAGAAAAGTGCAGTTCCAGGGGAAACTGCATTGGCAAGCTGGAAGCTGCCAATAATGTGAGGTTCAAATTGTTTGAAATGTAAGCTGATGAAAATGAGTTTAAAGCCTCTGAAAATTAAATTTATTTATGACAGTAGGATATTTTATTGTTTAATTGTGATAGGAAAAAAATGAGGGGAAAAAAATCACCACACTTTAAAAGGTATTAAAACGCCGAAGGAAAATACTTGTT
Source organism: Gymnothorax javanicus (assembly GCA_029692085.1). Classification (NCBI taxonomy): domain Eukaryota; kingdom Metazoa; phylum Chordata; class Actinopteri; order Anguilliformes; family Muraenidae; genus Gymnothorax; species Gymnothorax javanicus. The sequence continues at coordinate 92,555,203 of CM056198.1, forward strand.
AACGTGGTTTCGTACGTAAAAGTAGGTAAAGGAGTTGAAGTGCTTCAAGCAGTACTGTATCGACATTTTGAAAGATTGAAGTGCAAATGCTACTCCTGTAAGTGAGATCAATATGACAGATCAAACAACGGCCATTTAGATAGTGGACTATTTTGTACTTGTCAGCTATTTGACTGCACATAATAAAGGTAAACATAAATAGCAACATTTTATGTAGCACGAATATTTAGAAAATAACAAAATGATTCAGAATATTTTTGTAGGAGCAAAGAATCTCATGTGCTATAAACACTTAACATATTGGAGTATGAGCATTAGAAAATTCAGTTGGAGGTATTCGCTGGGGCCGGTAGCATGCAGCTACTGGACTTGAGCCTGATCTTAAGCCAAGTTGCGTGACCATGGAGGCATAACTTTAAGACTATTTCACTAAATGGTAGTAAACTCTATTCTCACTAAGACCAGGTGTAAAATCAATACCTATATGCAGGGACGCGTGAAATGAATTTCCTGGCCGTTTCCAAAGGATGCACTGATTAAGTAAGACGCCCCCAAGATACAAGGTTACCACACATCATACCTATTTCATATTTATTTGAGATAAACTAATGCAGTTTCCTGCTGAAATATTGCTATAAAAATATGCCGTCTGATGAAGAAAAATGACTTCCTTCTCGCACATTATTTTTTGCAAAAGTGCATCAACATATATACTACTCAAAATTTGATAGGGATCATAGGAATTTTTTTGTGAAATGACATGCAAATTTGGTAACTGCCACTGATGAACAATATATTGGATAAATGACATGCAGTCAGACACAAAACACATTTGCAAGTGCATTTAATGACATTAAATGAGCGTGCAGCCTCACACTTTTGGCTTTCACGAACACTTCATGGTTTCACCTCTGACATGTAAAGTGAAAACAGACAGTGTTCGTTTGATGTTTCATTACCACAGTTAATGTCAATAACGGGTATGGCCTCCCCTAAGCAGATGACGGCTTGACAACGTCGGGTCATACTGTCAATCAGAACCCGGATGCTTGCAATTGGAATGTTGTTCCATTCTTCAACAAGGGCATTTCGAGCTCTTCTAGAGTTGTGGGTTGTGCCTACTCGACCGGAAATGGCGATCTGCAGCATGTTCCACACATGCTCGATAGGGTTTTAGGGTCCGCGAACGCGGGCCAGTCCATGCGGACAATTGTCTCCTGCTCTAGGAATTGATTCACCACCCTAGCACGATGGGGACGGGCGTTATCATCCATCAAAGATGAAATCAGGGCCAACAGCACCAGCGTATAGTCTTACATTACACATTGAGGATCTCATCCCGGTACGTACCCTGTCATCATCCTCTCCCCATAACATGCAGGTCCGTTCTGCCGTTCCTGCTTATTCCTCCCCAGACCATAAATTGATCCGTCACCATAACGTCGTGTTACGTTAATGTAGGCATCATTAAATAAGCTTCGCGTTGTCTTAGCCACACCGTTGCCTCCTGTCAGTAAAGTCCAGCAATATCGGGACTCATCAGTAAAGAGAACTGGAGCCCAATCGTTTGTGTGTCCATGTGACATGATCGTGAGCCCAATCCAAACGGTCCGCCTATGGCGACGCGGTCAGTGGGATTGAACAAATGGCCTTCTTGAGTTGAGGCCGGCAGTATGAAGACAAATCCAGAGTCGTCTGAGTGGACACCCTGACCCCGAGGCGTTATGAAGGTCATTAAATTCAGAGGGTGGTGGCTGTCCAGAAAGGATGACGTCGTGCCTGAAGTGTGAGAAAGTGGTCTTGCCGTTGTAGTAATCGATCTCTGACGCACCACCCCCATGACGATATGCTGCTGTACCAACGTTTGATGCGGTTCCACTCTGTTCAGCGCAACGCATGGCGTTAATGCATTAGCAGCGTGATGTTGTGAGAAGCCAGAGTCAAGCATTCGATGCATCTTCCCAATTGCTCTGAAGTCAATCGACGTCTAAGACGTTGAGGAGACATTGTTATTGCTAAATGTAATGCAAAAATTTGGGAACTTCCAAATTTTCACCAACAAGCAACACCTAACACGTCTGAGTTGAAATGGTGAAGTGTTAGTCAAAGCCAAAATGTGAGGCTGCACGCTCATTTAATGTCATGAAATGCACGTGCAAATGTGTTTTGTGTCTGACTGCATGTCATTTATCCAATATATTGTTCATCAGTGGCAGTTACCAAATTTGCATGTCATTTCACAAAAAAATTCCTATGATCCCTATCAAATTTTCAGTAGTAATATTTACACATATAGTTTAAGATTATGGGAATTATTTGGGCGTGACACTAAAAACACACAAAAGTAAAGGCTATATGTTTTCCTAATTTTCCATCTAATTCCTTAATTTTCCAGCCAATAAAAAGCCAGAACTCCTTTTAAAATCAAAAGCACATTTGAAGTTGAAGAAAGGGTTTTACCCACAGAATCAGCATGCACAATAAATATTTTCACCTATGTCATTAACAGGCATATAAAGGATTACATAAATTTGTTTTCGGTAACATTATTGGCAAGATGACAAGAACACCGAGCTGCAATGTAAAATGGGGTGTCATTATTTATCAAGAGAAATTTTCGTAAAGTCATCGGTCTAAGCAGGAGTTAAACGATAATGTTAAAATACTAATAATAATACAAGAGCACTCACAGAGTGCAGCACCTCCACCACGCCAAGGCAACTCTGCATTAGTTATTTTCGTTGGCTGATGTAGGGTGTTGTTGCATTCCACGGCCAGGTGGCAGCAAAACCCAAAAGCACGCCAATTGGAAATCCGGCCCATTGGAAAGACTTCAAATTTCTGCCAGCATAGCTGGATTTGAACTTTGGCCTATATCTCAACTGTACTTTGGCCTAGATATGCCAACATTTAATCTCTTGTTCCTCTTGTGCTACTCTAAGATCCTGCAAAGTTTGGTTAAAATCTACGTGGCTGTTTTTGAGATATCCTGCTAATAGACAGACAGACAAACAGGGGCGCTCCTTGGTGTGCGACCCGTGACAGTTCTCCAAGGCCTGTGTGCTGTTTGTTATGTGTTTCAATGCGTTTTGCACCGTTGTTATCGCTGCTGAATGAAAGATTGGTTGTCAGGAGGCATCATGTGGACTTTCGGCTATTCTACACACAGCTCATGGCGTTTTTATTCGCTTTAGCGCTCTCACTGGCGTTCTTGTTGCATGAGGTGGACGGTGTGGATGGTGGCGCGGTCGGGGCTTCTGCTCGGGGGAGCTGCTCCTCTCACTGCGGTTTCACCTACTGCTGGAAATGTGCCAACTGGATTACGGCTGAGCTGTTGCGTACCACCCAGCTCAAAAAGACATTTTCCTCCGCAGACTCCGCTCGGAAACGCGGAAGAAGGGGGAATACGGAAGACTGAGAAATCTCAGCCTCGACAACCGGCGCAGGCTCCCCCGCTGCCCACAATATTACGCGCAACGTACAGTCTATTAGAAATAAAAGTAGACGAGTTGGAAGCTTGGGCCAAATGTAAGGAAATAGGAGAAACCTGTCTTTTGGCTTTCACTGAAACATGGCTCAGTGACTCAGATCGGGACGAGGATCTCCGACAAGCGGGTTTGAAGCCCGCCTTGGCTGGATCGGTCGCCTGACATGGGGAAGAGCCAGGAGGAGGCGGTATGTCTGTGCTTCAATCGGGTGCTACCCAACACTGTTGTATCCGAGAGACACTCTGTACACCTGACATTGAACTGTTGTCCGTATCTCTTCATCCACACTACCTGCCCCGTGAGTTTCAGCAACTCTTCTTCACTATTGTTTACATTCATCCAAGGCAAAGCTACTCTGACCCACACAGCTGATCGCTGACATTACTCACAGGCTTGACTCAATCTGTGCAGAAGCGCCAAAATTCATACTGGGGATTTTAATCCTGCTCCCTGAAAAAAGTCCTTCAAGACATATGAACAATATGTAACTTGTGCAACAACTAAGAGGAACTCTATGCTGGACTTTGTGTTATGGCTCGGTGGTAGTAGCCTACAAATCTTTTCAATGCCATCTTTGGGAGGCGTCGTACCATAATGGTGTTTACCTAATGCCCACCTACAAGCCTTGGCTTCCAGGCCAGAGGCACACTGAGAAGATAGTTAAAACTTGGTCCGAGGATGCTGTCTTATCTCTTAAAGCTTGTTTGGACTGTACTGATTGGGACTGCTTCTTCGACACCTGTGATGTTAATAATATTGATGAAGTCTCTGATGTAGTGTCATCCTATATTGCTTTTGTGTAGACTCAGCGATATCCACCAAAAAGATCATTATATATCCTAATAATAAACCTTGGGTAACAAAAAAGCTTAAAATCGGTTTAAAAAAAGAAAAGGACATTTTACTCAGGGAATCCTTTGGAGAAGAAAAAATGTTGATAGGGAAGTTAAGTGAAATTTGCAAAAGCCAAAGCGAATTATAAAAAGAAAATAGAAATGCAATTCAGCAGCAATAATATATGAGGGCTGCATGGCAGGGTATCAAGGCAATGGCATCTATTGATCACCATACTAGTGCAGCTAAGGACCCCATTAGAATTATTGGGGTGGCTGATGTGATCTACCCAACTGTTTTAACTCTTTCTTTTCTCGTTTTGAAAGGTCTGATATCGGTCATGATGTCTCTCTAGAGTTAGGAATTCTCTTGTGCACCACAACTCCTTAGTGATATCACAAGAGCATGTTGCAGCCTTATTTAAGAAAACCAATACTAGGAAAGCTGCAGGCCGGATGCCATTTGTGGGCGGACTTTACATCACTGTGCTGATCAGCTCAGTGGAGTCTTCTCAAGAATCTTCCAGTTATGTGCAGATGTGTGTGTTTTGCCAACACTTTGGAAGACTTCTACATTAATTCCTATCCCCAAATTAAAAAAGGCTAGGGATTTAAATGACTTTAGGCCAGTCGCCTTGACTTCTCTAGTCATGAAGCATTTTGGCGAATCTTAAAGGATGAGATTGGGTCCTGGGTTGCTGGTAAACTGGACCCTTTGCAATTTTGCTTATCAGGCTGGGAGGGGTGGATGATGCCAAACTTTTCATCCTCAATAAGATTTATAAGCATCTTGAAAAACCTAACTCTCTCACGTGAGACTTCTGTTTGCCGACTTCTCATCGGCCTTTAACAAGATGCAACGCACATTTTAATTGATCACCTTAGTGTGTTCTTTAACCTACCTCACCAGCTTTTACTATTGATTCTTAACTTTTTTTTTAACAGAGAGGAAACAGCGTGTTTTAGTAAATGGAGTCATGTCAGATGTAATGACATCTAACACAGGCTCCCCCAAGGGTGTGTTCTTTCTCCCTCCTTTTTTATTTTATACACTGACAGCTGCAGGTCTGTCAAAGAGGACAACTTTTAGTCAAATTTTCCGATGACACTGTTCTTCTCTCTCTTCTCCATGGTCCAGCTGCAGGTCATGGCAGTGCTCTCCCTGCCTTCATCAGCTGGTGTGACGATAACTCTCTGGACCTTAATGTGTCAAAAACTAAAGGAGCTTATTATCGATTTTGGCAAGAATCGTACTGAGTCTGTTGCTCATTTTATTCATGGTAGGGAGGTGGAGATTGTTGATTCCTATAATTACTTAGGAACAACATTTGACTCAAGTTAAAATTTGAGGTTAACACAGACACTATTGTAGAAAAGGGTCAACAGAGGATTTATTTACTTAGGAAGTTGAGCTCCTTCAACGTCAGTAAGAAGATTCAGTGTATTTTACAAGTCCTTTATTGAAAGCCTGCTGACTTTTTTCGTTTATCTGTTGGTTCAACGGCCTGGGTGTAAAGATAAGAACCGCCTAAATAGTATTGTGAAGACCTGTTCTAAGATCATAGGTGTGAAGCAGGAAGACTTGAATTCCCTTTGGGACAAACGCGTGGTCAAAAAAGCTAAAGCAATTATTGATCAGCATGACCACATACTGTCTATAGAGTTTTCGCTTATGCCCTCAGGGCCGCTTTAGAGCTCCACCTAGGATAACGAACCGCTTTTTCCGGGTCTTTTATCCCGTCTGCTATCAGTCTTTTAAATCTTGATCCTAGTTTATGGAATTTGGCTTAACTTGGAATTTATTTTATTCTGATGGAGTATTGCTGACTTATTCTATTTTAGTTTTTATTATTTATTTATTTTTATTGTGTGTGTATGTATTTTGGGTACTTGTGCACACGTCTCCTGTAGTATCATTGACTACATTATCGCTGTGCACTTCCTTTGTCTCCATGAGGCCTCATTGACTACTAACTATGCTGATATGGATGTATGATTGTGTGTGGACATGTGTTGCCTTGGTGAACCGCTGAACCAGTGCCCTTGGGGACAAATAAAGTTGTTTTGAATTGAATTTGAATTGAATTGAATTGAAACAGATAAACGCCAGCAAAAACATATACCTCCTTGGCGGAGGTGAATAATGATTTGGCAAGTAACGTTAGATGGAGGCATTGATCCATTTTTGGAAAGCAAAACTACCAAGTGCTACTGCGTACCCTGGCCTTGACCCAAGCTATTTTCAAGCTCTGGGAAAAGTGAAGTCAAGCGCTGAACAAATAGCGATTGGGGACATCAGTTTCATTTCTTTGTGCACAACTAGCTCTATTTTGATATCAATATTTCGCCTGTTTTATTTACAATTTATTTAGTTAAAGCAAACAGTTGCTGGTATACACAGGAATCGGTGCTCGAGCAATTGTTGCTGCTTTGAAATTTTTACTGCAAGGTGTTCTCATGGACATGCCCCAAAAAAAATAAATAAATAAAAAATAAAGACCGGTCTTTGCTGTGGTCAATGTGCTCTCTTGGAGCTGGTTTGAGTCACCCTTCCAAACTGCGATAGCAACAGAATATTCTTATCCTGAGTTTGACGCAGAAGACTTATATGCATCTTACAGTCGTACCAATCTTACTCCAAACAATACTAATGCTGAGGCCTGGAAAAAGTCCAGCAGAGGGCCAAATCAAACCGCTAATATTCTGTATTCATGATATGCACCCTACCGAAATGCAACTGTACTATTGCTGAGTCATGCTGAGCTATTTCAGTTCATGGCTAAAGCAGTTGGTCCAACTGAGAAATTAGTGAAGGCGTTTATTACATACTCCAACTTCTGTCTGAAAGATACTAAGTCCAGTCTACGAAATGGAGGTGCCATACATAAGAGAGGAGTCTGCTGAGCAAAATATGTCAAAATTGTGTGTGTAATGCCAAAAATGTGGGAACACGAGCAAGTTAGAAAACTGTGTTTCTGCTTTCAAAACTGAATTTTCTTGTCTGATTTAATATAGGAGTTAATGGAGTTTTGGTTCGGTTTATTGTAAATAACATTTTTAAAATTATAATTAAAACATTATAGAAGTTACAAACAAGAGCCATCTGGCAATGGCATATACCCCCGGCCCCTGAAGGCACATCTAGACATCATGCTCAACATGTCTGTGAAATTTTGTGAAGATCGGATGTATAGTTTCCAAGATATGGCCCAGACAAGGTATGATTTAAGACGGATGCCCGCCCGCCCGCCCGGACGGACAGACAGACACACTGATGACAATATCCCCCCCTGCATTAATGCTGCTGGGGGGATAAAAAGTTGAACAGTAAAGAAATTGTCCAAGCTTAGCTTAATTTTTTCCAGTTGGAATGACGTTTCTAGCTAAAAGTATGACAGAGTAAAAAATAGCCAAAAATAGCTGAATTTTGAAAAATCAGTTCCATTGTTTCCTATGGGAGAAAAATATTGAAATAAAAATCAATAACTCAAAAAGTATGACAGATATCAAGAAGTTGAATACAAGCAACATAAAGTTAAAGTTTGTAGGAGCAGTTAGTCCGCAAAAAAACACGGAGAAAAAGAAAGAAAAAGAAAAAAAGAGTAGGAAGAAAATGAGTGCACTAGTAAGTCCATCAATTAAGTTATGTGTAATTTAATGAACTCTGGATCACTCCCAAAGTGGAGGAGAGTATTGGAAGGAACTGCAGATGGGAGATTGGGGCGAGTGTGATGTTGGACTTGGTCTGTGATTGTGTGGACGTTGGGCGTCCCCCAGGTGGCGAGACTCAGGGTGGGGCTCGTGTCTCTTGTCGGAGTTGGTGTGGCTCCCAAGCCCCCCGGGGTCCCTGGTGATGACTGTTTCTTGCTTCCTTCTTTGAAAGGGGAAGAGTGGGAGGGTCGTAGAAATGTGATGAGTGGGGGTTGTGGGAATGTAGGAGGTATACATAGGCGTGAGGAAGAATAGGAAGGCGCATTGGGAGTGGCCCTGTTCATTAACCAACATTTTTGGGAACTCCCTGAAATGGAATGACACAGGGAATGCATTTGAACACATGAAAAAAAGGAGGTGCAGGAAGGCATGGAAAGCCAAGAAACCAACTGAAATCTGTCAGTATTTAGAAAGCAATCCTGCCCCTATCCGTGCAAATTAAAATCAGCTGGTTTAGTCCTAATTGATGGCCTATAAAAAGGTTTCTCATTACCAAGGTGGCACTCAAGAAGCATCTCATGTTATTTAAAAGCAAAGAGCTCTCTCATACGGTGTCCCTGAAGTGCAAACCACAACAGCAAATAACTAAACACAATGGCAAATTAAGGAACACAACTGCAAATAACTAAACACAACAACAAATTAAAAAACACGACCGCAAATAACTAAACTCAACAGCAAATAACTAAACACAACCGCAAATTAAAAAACACAATGGCAAATAACTCAGCACACCAGCATATTAAAAAACACAACGGCAAATAACCAGATTAAACACAATGGCTTTTTGAACCGCCAATCAAACTACATACGTGGCCCAAGCTGGTTTATTCATATGGTTAACATTTATCCGGATCCAGTCAAACGACATACTACATACTGAATTCCAAACAGCAGATTTATGTAGTAAGACAGAATAGAATCTTTAGTTTTACAGTATGCTGAGGTCAAATAAAAGTGGATTTTAGGAGGAGTTGCTGGATGTCAACAGTACTTGTGCCATGGAAGAAGAAAGCTTTGAAGGCAATTATGACCAAAGTTATGCGATAAAGCTGGGCATAGCAAATAACAAAACACCATGTCAATAGTGCAGCAGCCCCAAAATTTGCTATATTAAAAAAAAGTTATCAATGTCAGCTTAAATTTTTATTTTTTTTCCAACGATAATCTTGATGGATGTGTAACGTTTTTCATTGTCTGACGTTTGAAAGAAACCAGATTAAGCTGCACTGAATTACCTCACTGTTAAGTTAAATGTAAAATGTGTGTTGGAGCTCGTTTTCGTTGTTGTAATAGCAGTTTGGACATGAAATCATTTTGTTTTTGATAAATGACCTGCTTAATCCGCCCTTCAATCAAACTGGTTACTTTTATACTTGAATCCCCGATTGGTTTTTGCACATTTTCGTGTGGCCCCAAAGGATGGCTGGTTTATTCATATGGTTAACATTTATCCGATGGCTAAAAATATCAGCATCATAAATAACGATTTCAAACATCATCACACTTCATCTGCGTGTCATTCAGTAGCCCTTCAAAACTCAAATAATTTGCATTTTCAAACTTAAAAAAAAAAAGAAAACCTGTCGCTGTTTACTTTTCTGTGGATGATTTTATCAGCAGTCGCGTTCAGGCGCACAAACACTACCATCTTTATTATTTTTTTCTGCCAAAACTTGGTAGAAGGACAGTATATTACCTTTCATAATTTTTTTTTCTGAGATGATAGCATTGTTGACATGGATATAGCTGATAGCACTGACAGCAAATTATGAGGGGTTTTCTTTTAGCACCACGAAAAATGACATAAAACGCATAAATTCAATACGTCTTTAGCAATACAGTCGGCTCACACGCCGGCTGTCAGCTAACATTACCCCCCTCAGGTGCTACTGCCTGCTAGCTGTCACGGCCATTTAAGGAGCTTCTCAACTCCGAAACCGAACGGGCAAATTTTAAATTCGCCACCTCTCTTTGTGAAACTGCCGATTTTTGACATCTAAACAGTTGATTTCTCGCCTCAAAAAATATCAAAAGCCATTTTAATGAAGAAATAATATGCGAAATTTACTAAAAACACCGTCTCGTTCAACTTTCGCGCTGCCACTTCTCGGATGTCTTTTTTTATGATGTCCCAGCGCTTTGCATTGTGGGATATTGTATGTGAAGGTAGACTGGTCGGCTGCATACTGCCAGATTCTCCCCGAATCAGTATACATCCGGGTATTTTTGGCATACTGCAGATTTTGCTTTTGTTGTCATACTACATACTACTACTACTACTACTACTAATATTAATAATCATACTACATTTTATTTCTGATGCACTTTACATTCGACATCTCAAGTGCTACATAAAATTGCCATTAAAATAATAAAACACATTAAGTAAAAGCAACAATAGAAATTAAGATAGTAAACAATGCGCTAAGATCCATAAAATTTGGTAAAAATGAGAGTTTTAAGTCCTTTTCTAAAGGATTCTAGATTCTGCATTTTGGTCAAATCAGTACATACTGCTAGTATAGTATGCGATTCTGAAAACAGCCTAGCGGAAGAGGTAGGTACTGGTAGGTGACATGAGTCATCGCTGATTGGACGAGTGTGCTCCCTTGTATGTGAAGAGAGAGAGAGAGGGGTCCTTGCAGCTCGGTCAAAATGGCATGCCTCACCTCAGGTTGTGAAGAATAATTACGCCGTCTGTGCAGCCCAGTCTCTTGTTAATGCGTCTTCAGCGTGCGCAAACTAATTGAAATTTCGTGATTAGTCCTGAGCATATCCAGTATCACCTCATATATACAGAGGCGGATTTGGGGGTCCAAAAAAAAATGAGTTGTGTCCCCCTTTTATTTCTGCAGACATGTACTTTAACTTAACTAAAAGTGACTTTTATCACAATGTAAATGCTTTAGTAAAAGTAGAAATCCTCATTTAAAAATGAACTAATCCGGAAAACCATGTTTCAGCTTGGCTTGCTTGTGAATATTCAAAACTGATCCGCCAAGTGATAGAATATTGTAACTGCGTGCATAAATTTGCAGCTTCATGGCATCCTCTGTACAAAGATAAGCACCATTGTTCTCGAACGCGCCAAATCCAGATAATCTTTATGATGAATTACATTCAAAATTTAATTTGTAACGAGTAACGAAGTGGCCAGTGTCAACGTTATTGAACTGAAAGTATACTTTTTTATCTTTTAAATGTAGTAGAGTAAAACTAAAAGTCAAAACTCAAGTAAAGTACAAATCCTCAAAAAAAAAAAAAACTACTTAAGTAGGCTAGTGTAACGAAGTATATGTACTTCGTTACTATACCCTCTGACAATTACAAAGTGGGTTAGGGCCTTAAACTCATTTTTTTTGGACGACCACCCTCCGTAATTTCATTTTTCCGGCATGGGAATTTTTCGAGCTTTACGCCCTGTGTGTAATGTGCGAAAAAGGCTGTCTTCGAAAAGTCACTCTGCAGAAATAACAGTCTGCCTAAATAAGGGGGGCATCGCCTCTGTACATATGAGGTGATTCTGGATATGCTCAGGACTAATCACGAAATTTCAATTAGTTTGTGCGCTGAAGCATTTGAAGGCGCATTTTACAAGTAAATACTCTTCAGACTGGGCTGCACCTTCACACACAGCGGCATGCCGCCCACCAGTAACACGGTAGGTTAATGTCAGCCAATAGCGATACTCTTCACCACCTGAGGTGAGGCATGCCATTTCGGACCGAGCTGCAAGGGGCTGTTCTCAGATCATCTCTCCGTGAATGAGCCCTCCTCTCAGCACCTCTGACTTTGGGTCTTCAGTTCATAGCGTTATAAAACAGGGGGAAAAAAAAAAAAAAAAAGGTAAATAAACCAAACACTTGTCCAATCAAGCGTGTAGTTTGGTAACATGAAGGGATAATTCAATTTATAGGATTGCCCTCTCAGACTCTCAGACTCACCTACAGCCGTCAGTTTCAGTAGGTTAATGTCTTCGGATTGGTGTTTGGTTATTTGCAGTTGTGTTTTTAATTTGCTGGTTGTGTTTAGTTATTTGCGGTTGTGTTTTTTAATTTGCGGTTGTGTTTAGTTATTTACTGTTGTGTTTAGTTATTTGCAGTTGTGTTTTTTAATTTGTTGTTGTGTTTAATTATTTGCTGTTGTGTTTTTTTTTATTTGCTGTTGTGTTTAGTTATTTGCGGTTGTTTTTTTTAATTTGCTGCTGTGTTTAGTTATTTGCTGATGTGTTTTTTAATTTGCTGTGGTGGTTTGCACTTCAGGGCCACCGTACTCTCAAGACCTTCGCAACCTTATTTTTGCAAAACATACTGATGGCATTGGTTACAGACATATTTCTGAACCTCTAAATGTTCCAGTGAGCACTGTTGGGGCCATAATCTGGAAGCATAGTCGCAGGAACGTATCCTGAACAGGGGGTGCTGAGGAGAGAGGGTCGTTGGGAAGCTGGAGCCTATCCTTGTTTCAACAGCAGTTTTTACTGTCAATAAAATATTGGCCTTGACACACATCTGTTTTATCCTCCTATTTTTTAACATACGCTGTAGTCTTTCTCCTGGAAAGAATTCCGGATCTAACCTCCACTTTTTTCGGCCTTTTATTTGCCGGAACAATTTTGAAAGGGGGCGCCAATATATTTTGGGGGATTTTATTAGTTAGAAGGGGGTTGAGAATATTATTTTAATATGTAATATCGTGAATGGATATGCTGCATATGCCCTAGCAACCTGGTGTGTCATCAGTAGCATAGCAGTCGCAGTTTATGTCATTACCACATTTATCAGCACTAGAAATTTCTTGACTGGGTGCACCTTTGACATTGTTGCACACCCAAATGTTTCTCTTGGTACTCAAACATCAAGGTAAGCCGAAAAAGTGCTGATTTAATTTGATATTGGGGGAGGTTGAATACGGAATTCCTTCCCTCTCATTATCCAGGAATTTCGTATGTCATCTCACAATCAGCAGCCCAGTTAAAAATGTACATAAAGTCAGTCTTCGTTTCGTGTTCATCTGTTAGTTCTGAGACAATCGTATTTTCTTGGTGCAGATGGAGTTCAGCCGCATCATCAAATCTCCGTACCGTCACACCTGTGCACTGATGCTGCTCACTAACTCTGTCGTTTACATTTCATCTTGTCCAGCGTTTGCAACCCACTCAAAAATTCTAGCTAATAGAGGCTGAACTATAAATACTGTCTGTGCTGTGCTGTCATGCAAGTTCGGTGCATGCATAAAATATAGGTACTTAATATTTTGTATTTTATCTTAAATGTTGTTGAAAAGTTACGACATCAAGTATCCATGTCTGCTGTAGGTTTAAAAATTAAGAGTGTGCATGCAATGACAAATAAATGCTTAGCCATGCAGTTTTTTGGGCTGAATTTATACTGTGCTGAAATTGTGCACATGGACGTAGTCAATACTACTTAGCTAACTATGTAGCTAGCACATAATACATGAAGCAGCAAAACACAGTACAGTGAATCGGTGTAAGATATTCAAAGTAGTGGAAATATACAACTCAGTTTAGGTATATCTTGAACATTTTAATACTAAAAAGCAAAACAAGTTTTAGTTACATGCACAATTATAGGATGTCATCTTGAATAGTTACCGAATACACGCCCGTTATCCAATGTTAGTTTACCAACAACAGCCTTTGCTAGTTTACTGTATATTTTGTACCAACAACAGCCTTTGCTAGTTTACTGTACATTTTGTAGCATTACATTAAGGTTAGGTGTAGCAATGGAATTGCGACATAACAAAGCCATTCATCAAATACAAGAAATGAAACAGTGTATTGTTATGCCTGCTCACTTGACCAACTTGGCAATCACCTTTGACAGCACAGAATCACCAAAGACTCCAATGCTCTACACTTAGGTACACATCCGGATGTGTACTATGAGAAGGTGCTTAGAGACAAGGTCCCTTTGGTGTTCACGTAGCCTGAATAAAACTAAAAATTTTTGTCGCTGACGTGGAAGAAGATACCAATGATTTAAGTAATAGTGTGACAAAGGAGGTTTTGCAGAGTATAGGCAAATTTGCCCACAGCCCAATTTGAACCATCTTCCGGTTATACGTATGTACCTACTTGTGGGACTGTCCAGAAAATAGATTTGAAATGTGAAATTTCATACAGGAAGTGAACAATGACCTGTTTAGTGATTTCAAGATTTTTGTGGGGCAAGTCCTCGAAAAGTCCATATTTAAACCCATAAATGATTGTTCTGAAAAACCAGATGATTTTTAATGGCTACACAACAACATGACGGACATTTTGATACCAAACATTAATGAACTCTGGACCACTCCCAAAGTGGAGGAGAGTATTCGATGGAACGATGGATTGGGGATCGGAGTGAAGGCAATGTTGTATGGACTTGGTCTGTGATTGTGCGAACATTGGGAGTCCCAAGTGGTGAGACTCAGGGTGGGGCTCGCGTCTCTCATCGGAGTCCAAGTAGGCTTTTAAGCCCCCAGGGTCCCAGGTGGTGGCTGTTTCTTGCTTCTTTCTTGGATAGGGGAAGGGAGGGAGGGACGTAGAATTGAGATGAGCGGGGATTGGGGGAGTGACGGCGGTATATATAGGCATGCGGGTGAATAAGAAGGCGCATTGGGAGTGGTCTTGTTCATTCACCTTTGTCATCGGGAACACCCTTTAATGAACTCTGGACCACTCCCAAAGTGGAGGAGAGTATTCAGTGGAACAATGGATAGGGGATCGGGGCGAAGGTGATGTTGTATGGACTTGGTCTGTGATTGTTCGAACATTGGGAGCCCCAGGTGGTGAGACTCAAGGTGGGGCTCGCGTCTCTCGTCGGAGTCCGTGTAGGTTCCTAAGCCCCCAAAAGGTGTTAATGAATCGACAATAGATGGGCTCTACGGACGTCATCAATATAATTGCGAATATAGCGAATATATAGAGTTTGACGTCTGGCGGCCGAGGATTTTAATCAGGTGGTCGGCCCTCCTCGCTTGGATGCTGTGGTGGCGGCGCCGATGCGAAAGGAGGCCAGGGGAAGTATTTGGGTGAAATATTGGATATAATTCAATTCGATTCAGTTCCGTTTATTTGTATAGCGCTTTTCGCGGATAGATTGTCACAAAGATGCTTTACGTTGAGAGATTAAATAAATGAAAGGTCAGTGCCCAGCCTATTCCCCACAAAGCAAATGAGGCAAAACTCCCAGTAAGGAGAAAATCCTCGAACAGTGGTGAGAAAAAACTCCCCAGTGGGAAGAAATCTCAGGAGGAACCTGGCTAAGGTGGGGAAGCCCATCTACCGCTGGCTAGCAAATTAATAGTAAAATAAAGTAACAATATAATAAATGGCAATAGAGTTCAATTAAAGCCCATTTAAACAGGGATGTCTGTAGCTCCAGGAAGTTGCATGTCGAAGAACGCGCTAATCTCATTCGAACATGGCATGTTGGTCGTGAATAATGGGTCTTGGGGACAAGCATGGTTATTGTATCTTGGGGTGACGTAGTTTGATATTGGCTCAGACAGACTGAGGGCAGAGTCTAGGCAGAATAAGAATATGAGCAGAGAAATGCCGAACTGTTCCATTTAACCACTCTTTATCTTGAATATGAGACACTCGGTGGAGTAGGATGAGATGTCGTTCAGGCTGGCGTGGCGAGGGGGATTATAATTAGTGGAGAACGGAGCGAACTCGGAGCATCTCAAAAACCAAAGAAGGCTAGTAGGAACATGCCTTCTAGAGTGGAATCCGTGGGAGGAGAGTGGTACCCTGAGCGCAGCATCTGGATGCAGCGAGGGAGGAGGTCTGCCATTAAGGGTAAACATTTGGCCACAGTGAGAGGTTCTCGTTTACGTCAACTTTTAGTAGTGACTGCACGTGAATGTGGGAAATTGACAGGCACGGATAACCAGTAGCCGGTTTGACGAAGAGGTTGATGCTGCTAAGACAGACTTGTATTGGGGCCAGTCGAACGTGGTGTACGGAGTGGATGTACGAAATGAAGCTTGTGATAGGAACTACGTCGAGGGAATCAAAAATCTTGGGGCTGCTTTTGCATCTGAAAGTGAGACGAACGGCGAGGTAGTGGCGCCCCTTCCAGGAAACACTAAAAAAAAAAAAAATCCCCAAAAAGGTGGGTCGAGTGTGACGACCTTAAAAGCATTTGTGATATCGGCTTTAGCCAACCAGGCGCCACGACCGGTGAGGCTGATGAGTGGTCAGGCGAAGGACATCAGTAAAGGGTTAAACACTTTTAAAACTTCTCGCAAACCGCGCTGGTGTCCCCGATTCAAAATGTTTTCCGCTTGCTTCTGCTTCTACTGGTTTTGCCTGTTTCAACTACTTCCTTTAGTTTTTTTTTTCCCCTTCTTCTACTGCCCCGTCTTTGCGGCGAATACTGCAATGGAGAATGCACCAAGTATAAATGCCTCGCGCTCTGTTGGGGCGCGCGCACAATCCGCCAATGGAGCCAGATGAAGGTATGACAGAGACTTAAGGTGGATACGCGTACAGTATCCGTGGATGTTTGTCGACGAGGCAAAGCACACCCATAGCCAAAGCGCTAGCTAAGCGCTAGAGAGCTGCGCCACTGCGAGTGGCCATGAGATGGGTACGCGTAGTATCCATGAATGTTTGCAGATGAGGCAAAGTGTACCGAAAACTGAAGTGCTAGCGAGGCGCTAGAGAGCTGCGCCACTGCGAATGGCCGTGAGGTGGATACGCGATGCATCCGTGAATATTTGCCGGCGAGGCAAAGAACGTCAGCATTTGTAATGGTTTGACAATTTTAGAATAAACATGGCAATCATTCAACAGCACCATAAATGTATGAGTTTTCATTTGCGAAGAACGGAACGTGCATATATAGCAAGAGTTGCTCGGACTAATAGGTAGAAGCGACGAAAGTCTGCTTTATTTTGAAAGACTTGTTAAACATTGCACTACTACGGAATTATATTGCGTTTCCTTCCACACATCACTGACCACAAAGTTATCGATATGTCTATGATTCCTGTGCTCATGTAACTCTAGGAACAACACAGATTTACGAATGGCCGTGAGGTGGATATGCGTGCAGTGTCCGTGAATGTTTGTCGGCAAGGCGAAGAACGTTTGCATTTGTAATGGTTTGACGATTTTGGGATATACGGTGCAATCATGGCACCATAAATATACGGCATTTAATTTGCGGAGAACGCGACGTGCGTGTATAGCAAGAGTTGCTCAGACTAATTGGTAGAACCGACGAAAGTCTAATTCATTTTTTGGAAGCTTGTTATACATTGCACTATGAAATTACATGACATTTTCTTCGCGCGTCGATGACTACGAGAAATATGAATAAGTCTTGAAAATTTCTGTGCTCATGTAGCCTGTGAAACAACGCAGATTTACGTAGATTAGCTTGCCAGGCTTATACAGCAACAATCTGCTCTACGGTCTGAATGAAGTGGTAGCTAAATGGCATTGTTAGGTACGATGCACAGCTGAGTGATGGCGAATATAATTGCAGCAAAGTCAGTGAAAGTTTCGGATTTGCAGATTGTCATCCTTGCGGAGTCACGTCAAATATATGGACATACCCAACAGGCAATGGCTTGCCGTACGGCTAAAGCATAAAGCGAGATCGAGAACAAGTATAAAGTTATTGTCCAGTTCTTGCCTCCGATGAGGTAAGGACTGGGAAATTCTGTTTCGGAAAGTGGAAAGGCGAATGGCGAACTTGATTCGCGTGAGCTCCCCGGAACGAGCGGGGGTCGGGTGTATGGGCTGTAAGAGGTGCATGATGGTTTGATTTTTTTTTTTTTACTAAAGTGGGACTGCGGAAGTAGGGGCGACAAGTAAGTGGTATAGTGACAGCCCGTACCGTCGTAGCGTACAGCGAGATGGAGAACGAGTGCATCGTAATCAAGTTCTCTCCTCCGATGAGGAAGGTACTGGCGGATTGTGTTTCGGTGGGGTGAGACGGTAAAGAGCGAACTCGGTTTGCGTGAGCTTCTCAGCTACGAGGGGCGTATGGGAGGTAGGGAGGTGGCTAGTTTGTGCTGACACGGAGGTGAGGGGAAACTGCGAGTGGCTGAAGTAGTTGATGGGAGGGGCGGACCTGTAGGAGGAAGAATTAGTGACTTGTGAAACAGGGAGGGGGGCGGGGAAAGAAGCTGAAGGAGCCCAGAAGCCGGGTTTCATCCGGCGGAAAGGATAGGGGGGAGACACATGTGCAGGGGCAAAAGTGCAGCCTGCGAACACAGGGACGGAAAAAAGGAGACAAAAAGAGACTGAAGGTCATAAACGGGGGAGCAGGGCGGGGGGGACTGGCTGGTTTGCGGAGGGAGTGACTTCTGCCGAATCTGGAGCTGGAGGCCGTCGCCAAGCGTGATGACGTGGTGCTGGGGACGTTGATGGCGGAACCCGGTAGTGCTGTGTGGTCTGCATACATCTGGTCTGCACGTGGGGAGGATCAGCTGCATTGGCTTGGGAGTCAGTGAATAATTTTTGTGGGCTGGCTTTGTTGTCTGAGTGGTGGAAGGGGATTTTCTTTTGCTTAAGTGCCTGATGGAGTCTGGCGATGGTCGAACATGGAGCCTGGGATGAGCTCGAAGTGCGAGCCGTGGTAAGCCTTGCTGGGGAGCCGCGGGCTTTCGCTTCTGAGCGCCGCTGTTGAGGAGAGGCATAGCTACTGCAAGACGGGGGTCTGGAATTGCTACGGTGCGGAGCCCTCGGTCGTTATCACGGGAGGAGCGTGGTTCGGAATGTGAGCCCCCGGTTGGGGCGAGCGGGTGACGCTTCGTGGTGGAGGTACGAAGATGGCAGAGCGCGGGCGGGTGCATGGAGGAGAAGCGGGAGTTGCAGAAACGGATTGGGAAGATTCCTCTGGAGACTCAGAGTCTTGGAATTTTTCTGCGTCCGAGGGACTCTGCGGGATTTTGCCTTGCTTCAGGTAAGCAAACTCTTGCTGTGCACTTGGCTGTCTGGTTTGCGTCTAAATGATGTGGAATCAAGATGAGCGGTGATCGTGGGAATGAAGGCGGTATATATAGGCGTGAGGGCGAATAGGAAGGCGTATTGGAAGTGGTCTTGTTCATTAACCTTTGTTATCGGGAACAGCCTTAAGTATATAGGTGAAAAACTGAAGAAGTTTCAGACAATTTTCCATTGAAAAATGCATCTGTCTTGATGCAAAACGTAAAGTTCATCTTGAAAAACAACCAGGTTCCTATGAAAACACACCTAAGATATTTTCACAAAAGTTGTGCCTCATATAGTTGGCTAAATAATGTGCGAGTGTCATTAAATTGCGAGACTGGTAACATGGATCCGGATAGCGAAAATTGGAACCATCCCTGTATTTAGAAATTATTACTATCTCCTTTGGGTGTCAAAATAGGTCACTAAATAATAAACATGGAAGGCTTGTTTTAGATACTCATGCAAATTAGGAGTCTCAGGGCCCTATCTTACGCCAGAGTCCCTAAACCCGATATTTGGGGATTTCGCATTGCGTAAGAGGCGTTCCCCCGCGAAAGTTGCCATCTTGCACACCTGCCTATATCCCTAAAACACCAGCGCTACCCGTTGCATTATGCATAGGCGTGGTTTGGGCGTTACGCCAGTTAAACCAATCAGTGTGCCAGGTGCCACTGCCTTTCGGAGCAGGCTGCGCTATCCCAAATCCTCAAACCGAAATCTGTGATGGAGAGAGGAAGGTCGCCATGTTTCTCCGTTGACGAAGTTAAATTGCCCGTGCATGAGGTCAAATCCAGTCAGGGGAGGATCTGTTTTTGTTAATAATAATACAATTCATGATTCACTTATTATTATTATTATTATTATTATTATTTGACATTGACATATTGTTTAATGTTTGGTATGTAGTAAAAAAAAAAAATAAATCAAGCATGCCCCTTTTGTGATGGAAACTTCAGAAAAAAAAGAAGAAAAAAATGCGTTTCGCCATGCACTTCCAACTCCCTCTCCCGTCTGAAATGAAGCATAGAACAAAATCCCATTTGAAAAAAATAAAATTAGGTACATGCACTGGCACTCAGCGACGTAACTTTTTTTTCCCCCAGCGAGAGCAGCATTTCAGAACTCTTCAGCGAATGAAGGTAATTCTGGTGACCAGTACGTGGTTTTAGATCCGTTTACATTTTCCAATCGGACAGCTGTCTATTTTTTTTACAGCAAGTTGCGTGACCGTGCTGCAAAAACAGGTGTACATAGTTGTCGCCGAAATTACCTTCATTCGCAAGAGAGTTCTGAAATGCCGCTCTCGCTGGAAAAAATTTTCGTTGCTGAGTGGTAGTGCATTTAGATGTGAAAGCCCAAATGCGGGTAGCGGGAGGTTTTAGGACCCGCTATACACTTTCCCTAACGTGTGTGGTCAAAATAGCAATTGTAGGGAAAGCGCATAAACACGCCCACGGGCACACCTCCAGGCGCAAATAGAGGATTCGGCATAATACATAGCGGGTAGTATGGCCGCAAGATATCGTTTAGGGATAGTGGAAGCTGCTAAATGCGTAATTTTTCAAAATAGGGAAGTGGCAACGGGTAAGGCAGTGTGAAAGATAGAGCCCTTAGAGTATATGTACATGATTGACGAGACATTGGCCTTCCAGATCATTCTGGATCATAACTACAATACATCTGAAACACATTTGTCCTTTTAAGATTAGGCAAATATAGATTGTTACTATATATAGTAGTATATAATTGTATGTTAATTTATTAGGATATAATAACACTATCAGGATCAAATGTAATTGTGATAAGATCAGTTAACGGTGGTGTATTCAAGCCATTTTTATTATATACTACATATTTCTCAGAAAAGCCATTTAGATGTTTTCATAAACTGTTGTACAATGTATAGGTTCTATATCTCCCAGGCCTTGTTTTTACTCCACTGAGCAAAGCGTAGTCTGCGCTTGTGGTCACGCTTCAATGATTTTGTGAACCACAAAGCATTCAACATTGTTGTATGCCAGGGGTAGGGAACCTTCTCCAGAAAGAGCCACTGTGGGTGCAGGCTTTCATACCAACCAAGCTACTACACACCTGATTCTACTAATCAAAGCCCTTAACAAACATTCCAGAAGTTGATTAGTAGAATCAGGTGTGTAGCAGCTTGGTTGGTATTGGTGCAAAGTGTAGTAAGGGTGCTCGTAACCTAAATGGACAACAAAATCAATAGCTATACTCATTGTTGGTGAATGAGAGGATGACAATACAAGACGGTGACAAGATATGCAGCAAATGTTATTTCAAATATGTCAAAAAAACGACCAAAACCAGACACAGACAATAACAATGACACAACAGATGATGTTACTACATCAAACAATGACATTGATGAAACAGAGACTGTTTCTTCAGGAAATCTTGGCAGATGAGGAAGACCTTATCCAAGGACATCCTCTCAATGTATCCTGTTCAACTGTTGATTTAATGTATGAAACATCATCACATCAAAGGTGTTCCATTTGTAAACAATACAATAACCAATGCTTAACAATACCAATGGCTTCTCGAAAATTCTCAGTCTATAATTACCTCTGCCAACAAAGTTGGGGCGGAGGTTATGTTTTCACCAGTTTGTTTGTCTGTCTGTTTGTGAACAACATAACTCAAAAATTAATGCAGGAATTTGTCTGAAATTTTGTGGGTGCATTGCTATTACATCAAGGATGGACCCTATTGATTTTCACCGCAATCAGTGAAACAATATGACCGCCACGGCAGCCATCTTGAAATCGTATGACACGCGTAACTCAACTTTGCTCCCACTCATGAAGATTTGGATTGTGCTGCCTTGGGGGAGGTTTGCACTCTACGAGTGCCTCTAGTTATATCCTAAAATCCTCAAGGCCTGTATACAACCTATACAATGTACAACAGTTGATGAGAACACCTAAATGGGTTTTCTGAGAAATATGCTGTATATGATAAAAATGGCTTGAATACACCAAGTTACCGGTCTCACAATTTAAAGATTATTTTTTTGGGAACTTTTTCCTTTATTTGACAGTTATACAGTGTAGAGAGACAGGAAAGTTTGGGGAGAAGAATGGGGGAAGACATGCAGCAAATGACCTGAGCTGGAATCGAACCCAGGTCGCTGCAGGAAGGACACAGCCTTTATGGTACGCACGCTTGGACCGATGAGCCACCGGGGCACCCCCTGGTCTCGCAATTTAAAGACACTTGCACATTATTTAGCCAACTATATGCAGCAACTTTTGTGAAAATATCTAAGGTGTGTTTTCATAGGAACCTGGCTGTTTTTTAAGATGAACTTTACATTTTGCATCAAGATAAATGCATTTTTCAATGGAAAATTGTCTGAAACTTCTTCAATTTTTCACATATATATTTGTGTTTGGTATCAAAATGTCTGTCATGTTGTTGTGTAGCCGTTAAAAATCATCTGGTTTTTCAGAACAATCATTTATGAGTTTAAATATGGACTTTTGAGGCCTTGCCCCCAAAAAAATCTTGAAATCACTAAATAAGTCACAGTTCACTTCCTGTATGCAAATATCACATTT
Organism: Gymnothorax javanicus; assembly: GCA_029692085.1. Lineage (NCBI taxonomy): Eukaryota > Metazoa > Chordata > Actinopteri > Anguilliformes > Muraenidae > Gymnothorax > Gymnothorax javanicus. Next base: position 92,577,782 of record CM056198.1, read on the forward strand.
CAAATCTTTTTTCTGGACAGTCCCACAAGTAGGTACATATAACCAGAAGATGGTTCAAATTGGGCTGTGGGAAAATTTGCCTATACCCTGCAAAACCTCCTTTTTGTTACAATGGAGCCCTATGGGAGGGAAATTTTTGATGGGCTATTTGTTTGAAACGGTAAGAGATAAGGTCATACTTACTATTAACCTTAAATAGGAAGTCATATATGGGCTTCAATTTGACACCCTGACTTTTGAGCTCAAATAACCTTGAAAGGTCAAATTCAAGGTTATGGAATTTCATTTGCCTATATCTCCGAAATTACTGGATGGATTGTTCTGAAATAATGCATAGGGGGGCGTTAGTGAGATGATTGAAGTGTAGACTGGTTTTTTCGAGCGCCTCATGGATCACAAATTTATTGTTTAAAAACTGCCTTTTTGATTATCAAACTCTTTAATTTTTACGATGAAACCTTAGCTATTTGCTTTACGTTCACGCCGCTAAAAGTGTAATGTCGATATGCTAAGTAAAGCTGCACGAGGCGGAAAGGGAGCTGCTCACCCATCAGCAAGTGCTATTGTTAGCCATGACCAAGCTAGCATGGATTCGTCTCCAGGTTGATTTCCAGGCTGGTGGGGGAAGACAACTTTACTAAGCCTGCTGTAATCGATAGGGCGCATAGTCTTGAACAGCCCAAAACACCGGATAGCTCCAGATCTCGCATGATAATGGCACGAGTGCATCTTGCACAGGAAAAAGAGTGGGGGGCAGCGTTCGCTGGATTACAAAGGTCACCACATCCTAATCTTCCCTTACTATTCCGCGGAGGTGATGGAGCAGCGGGGGATTTGCCGCGACGTGCTACAGCGCTTGCGAGAGAAGGAGGTTCGGCACTCGCTGCGCTTCCCGGCTAGGCTCCATGTGCACTATCTAGGGCAAGTAAAAATATTCAATGATCAGGTTGAGGCGAAGAATTTTGCTGACCAAGAACTTTGTAAGTAATGAATGAAGAGTTAAAATGTATATTGAATGAACTTCTCGTATCACAGTTTTTTCCATGTTGTAATATCTGTCTCTTTCTGTATATGTGCCAGCAAGGGGCAGAGGGTTAAAGGTGTTTATTTTTCCCTTCACGCCTTTTTTGGCCGGTGTTCTGACAATTTGTGCTGACTTGTCAAAAAATGCCACTGTAACCCGCACGACGAGGGAGGGCCTGTGCTTGTGCGGGAACAGTCTAACTCTAAGCTCTAGGTTCTAAAGGAGACTGGTTTAGGTTATGGCTACACCACAACAATTACTCACCCCAAACAACACACAGCACTCACTGGTATAAGGATAAAAAAAACAATAAATATTTATTTAGACAATAAGTTAAAGATAATAAAAGTCATTTACTCTGTGCAAATTATCAATCATGTAAACAGTATTCTAAGTGCAGTTAGTAAAGGTGTCAATATGAAGAGTAAACAACATGTCAATACTAAGGATCTATTTGTTTTAAACTAGGTTAGTAAAGGAATTAATATTAAGTATGAATAAATACTAGTGTTGTAGTAATGCTTATTTAATTCTATTTATAAACTTCTAGTTAAAATTCTAAATCTATTTAACTTTTTATTGCTATGTTTATGTGTATTGTAATAGTGTACAACCCGGGTGTGTGTAACCAAGAATACATTCAAAATGGCTGCCTGTAGTGCCGGCACTATTTATCTAGTAATTTATAAATAAATAAATAAAATGTAACAAATAAACCAATAAATAAAACCCTTGAGATCTCAAAAAGAAAAAAATAACTAAATAAAAATAAGCCCAAATGAAAATGAGTGCACCCAAGAAAAAAGAAAAGAAAGATAAAAAAGAAATGTGATGGAAGGTGTGTGACTCAGTCCAGTTCCAATCGAATCCAAAGTGCGATTGTGTGCTCAAGTTTGTGTGGTTCAGTCCCACCAGAGTCACAGGAGCAAGGGATGTGGCAGGCAGCACGGGGAGTTCAGCCACAGAAATGCAAGGGGCATGCAAGGGGGGATGATGATGGTGACAGGAAAGATGGGGATCACAGGAAGGCTCCAAGGTATCCACAAGAGGGCGATGACGATGACACAGGGGGGTTTCCAGGTACATAAAAAACCAGTCTGCACACAATTGCACAGATTACTATTCAGTTCAATAAATCTTTATCCTTATAATTCTACAAAAGTATTTACAATATGGCAATTCAATATACATATTGTAGTTAAACTGCAACTAAACGGGCCATACAATAACCAATATGGACCTACAGTAGAACTAGCTCCTACGAGCAAGAATAAACAGCAGCATATTGCTGTTGACTACTCCAACGATACCCTTATTGAAACTGCTTAAAACAACAGTATACAAAACAGTCCATTAAATAAAAAAAAATGTAAAAAACATTGAAATCTCCATTAATTCAGTTATGCTTGGAGATCGCTAGATGACTGTGAGTTTGGTTGCTAGGAGACCAAGCTAGCTGGAAGCTAGGTGGCTAATAACGTAACTTTCCTTGACCCACAGTAATAAAGCATTTAATACCATTTAAGTCTTAAAATACTCATGAACCTACTAAATCATAAAACTGAAGTCCTCTTATCCTATCCTGACTGGTTTTCAGAGTATGTCTAGTCAAATACACGTCAGAATCTAATAAAGACCACTAGGACCTGTTTAAGATGACTTAGCTTAGCTTAGCATATTAATACACAAATGGCAGTTGCAAGATGTTAAAATGTTAGCTCACCAGGATAGGGCCATTCTTTGAGAAGTGAACCAAAATGTCACACACATGACCAGATGTCATCAAATAAAGAAATACTTTGAAAATTAATGAAAGATATCAAATTTATTCCTTGCTATTCTCCATACCCCAAAACTATGAAAATTCTAGATTTTTCAACTTCACAAGTTTTTGAAGTCAAATAGAGTTATAAAAACCTGTTTCCGTGTGAAGTCACACACGTGACCAGTCGTATTTGACCTCTGAAAAGTTAAAGTTAATGTAACAAATAACATTTTTACTTGATAGACTTGGATAAGTAGTACTCTTATACAAGGTCCACAATCATGAACCTCCAATGCTTTTTGTAATTGGAGGAGATTTTTTCTACTATTTGTTACATTTTTGGTCACACACGTGACTGAGAATGGCCCGATATCGGCTAACAAATCAAGATCTCCGACGATCTCGGGGTCTTGATTGTAGATAAGGATCTGAATTAAAATAATAACGTTTTAATCTATTTGAACTATTTAGGTATTATAAAGGAAAATATCAGGAGATACTTTTAGGGCTAGCGACTCACCTAGAAAGAAGGGTTCAAGGAAATACGAAGTTGATTAGAAGAAAAGTGTTAATTATCTTGTTGATTGGAAGTATAGATGAAGTTCAGGAAGTATTGTTATTTGCAGATTAGATATCGATTTCTCTCTCTTTCAAAGGTTGAAAAGATTATCGTGTCTATTCAATCTCTCGATTTCAAGTCTGAGTGTTTAAGAATGTTTAAGTTTAAGTTGCCTATTTCTTATTTAAAAACAACATTCTAGCACACGCTCTAGGGGCTATCAAAGAATTCTCAGCGCAGCAGAAAAGGTTAGGGAGCATCTGAAAATCATGTGGGTTACATTACCGTAATGCAAAGCGATCGTAAAGTCTTTGTTGTTGCCGTAATATTGCAATATAAATCAGTGTACAATAGTAAATTTGTCATTTGTTATCTTATTATAAGGTAAGCAGATGTTAAGTTGGATAAGTTTGTTTAAAGATATATGCCACATGCCATTATCATCCAATCTCTGCGTTTTCAGGAAAACCTAGCGTGTACATGCAAATATATATGGGTCAATGACAAATAAGCCTTTGAAAAATGTTTTTTTTAATAAATCTTTAAAAATGTACAGAAAACATTTATTTGAAGTTGGAAGAGTGTGTTTAAACAAGTCTTAATGGTGGCACAACATTGACAGGGTTTTAGTACAGTTTTAGACTGTATTTGCAATTCCACCAGCCAAAAAATGTCAGATGGCGCAACAAAAAGTTTCTTGAAAAAAAAACAAACTTCCCTCTTTTTTTTTCGAAGAGATTTTTTTTTAGTAAGTATAACTGAGAGTGTCTACTCTGCCTAAAACATTATTATTTTGTAATTGAGCTGGGTATTAAAAGTAACTTATGGATTCTTTATTGTAGGGGGCAGGTATTTTTGTTTTCCAAACAATTTAAGAACAATTAAACCATTAAACTTTGTTTATTTGAAAGGTGCCCAATATAAAATTATGCCCCCATATTAATATTATTTTGATTCATATTTTAAATTACATATTTAATACATTTCACAGTGTTTTGAGGGTTTGAGATGGCAAAACATAAAATATATATAATTTTTATGATAAACTGGAAATAAATTCAAATTAAACAGGTTTTATAGAATAAAATGATGCTTATTATGAATCATTTAAAATTATTTTAAACCAAAGTAGTGCACTCGGACAATGTCGCATCATTGACCCATATACAAGGTCGAAAGGTGCACCGAAAAAAGACGTATATTTATGATATTTGAAGATACTTGAGATGTGAGCGAAGAAATAGAGCCCAAGATTTTAGGTTTGTTCATGTGCAGAACTGCGAGGTAGCATATTTTGATAGGTAGCAAAAATTGACAGAACAACGGCGATCCCCGCTGCGTATAGCTATTATGGCAAAAAAAAAAAAAAAAAAGGTGGTTTTGATGTTGTATTGTGGGGTGCACTAACGAGTTTAAAAAGGGAGATTCAGTTAAGTTTTTCCGCTTCCAACGCGGTAAGAGACAGTGAAGAGCATGGATACGTGCAATCAACTGAAGAGATTTTGCACCGAAGGACCATTCAAGGGTTTGCACTGCACATTTTGTTAGTGGCTAGCCTGATTACACAGACCCGAAAGATGTGGACATGGCGCCATCTGCCTTTTCTTACAAATCTGACAGGTAGGATGCTAGGACCTTGTTAACTGCCTTAGGTGTTCTGGCATAGGGTTATAGGTCAGTGCGTCAGCTGTGGCGCATGATTAAGAATACACCTGCGAGCTTCTCTTCCCCTCGTTTGGTCGGCATCCTGGTCAGTGTGAGAACAGGAATATGGTACGTTTTGCATTTAAAATAACTCTTGCATTGAATTGCTTTTGAATGCCGTATGCCGCAATTATGTGGTTTAAAAAAATTGCGTGGGGGACAAGTGCCGCTGTTGGTTAAGAATTGTGATTTTCGCTGTTAGAATGTGCATGTATGTGTGATCTCTTTGTTTGATCACCATATGAATGTCGTTAATTAACGGTGCGCTTTTAGATATGCATCTAGTTAAACACTTGCATTAATTATTACTTTCTGCAGTTGTGCTGCGCAGTCCACGCAGCTTTTCTGGTGTGAAGATTATGAGGTTCACCCTGTAAAAAGGTATGAACTGCTTGATTTTTCCCTTTTGTCCAAATAAGTAAGGCAGTGGCTATTCTTACGGCAGCGGTAAAGATACTCTGTTTGGCTATTCTTACGTTCTTCCGTTTGCATATGTGCAGAGCTCCGAATTCTGGACTTCATACAAAAATGAACGACATGGAGGAGGTCGCGGTCAGCCCTCCGGCCCATATTAATGTCGGTCAAATTAGTGCGTGTGAAGCGTATCTTCATCTGAAAGACTGTTTTCGGTCTTTCCGGCATGTGCTCTGCATGTGTGTCGCCAGGTATGACCTTTGTCTAAATTTGTGGTAATGTGTATTTGGTTTCTTAATTTAAATTCTTGCCTACCTGGTGAATAAATTATTGTTATTCATATAAACTCGCGTGGTCTCCGTGACTAATTCTTTTACATTCTTTCCAGCCATGTTACGACGGATACTTAGGGGTTTAATCTTAACCGCGGCCTGACTGGCCAGCGGCTTGGTATGGGAATTGGTTTTATAAAGTTGGAGAGACAATCACGATCTACTTATACAAAGGGTCTATGATTGCTGGTTCTGGGATTTTAACCTTAAAGAAACCCTTGGACGAAAAGTCGGTTATCTGTTAAAATCGCCGGTTCGCAGTATTTATGCCAAAAGATGCTATTGCTGCGGCGATTGACATCCATCACCTGGTATTACCAACAAACCTAAGATTCAGCAATAATGCTAATACCCAGGGGCATATATTGAGTCACTGAGGTATTCATTTAAGAGTCCGAGGTGCAATCACCCCGAGATCCACGCACGTTTGCGCTAAATTCTAAAATCTAGTTCTAATTGGAGTCAGATTTTGAATGGGAGCACATCTACTTTCTTATGGAGTCAGATAAATTGTAACCGTTGTGCTTTTGTGCCATGTTCTACAAACAGAGAAAATTAATTTTTTATTATGATTTACACCAATCAAAAGTTCATGCACCAGCCAAAAGTTCGCACTGGGCCTTCCCCTTCGGCAATTTTCGTCACTGGTATTGCTGTGAGGTTTCACAATACTAAAAGTATGGCCCCTTACCCCTGGGCTCGCCCTGAGAGTTATTATGCTTAGTGTAAGGGACCAGAGCAGAAAGGCAAAGAGGGTGCCAATGATTTGATTACAAAAACTAAAATGTTTAGTTTTTTTTTTAGCTTTATAATAAAAACATAATTAACACAATTGAAGTCAAAGTGAACACAAAGGTGCTAATTTGAGGCCTAAAAATTAACAAAACAGAACTCAAAAACACACAGTGCTTTAATCAAAACCAAACTGAACTCAAAGACTGACCTACCTAAATGGCACAAACGGAGCACATTTAAACCAGCTGGCTAAACCAAAAAACAAACACTTGGGGAGACAAGACTAATTATCAACTACGAAAATAAAAGACAAGACAAGGCCAGTTCACCAAAAAGACAAAGGTAAGTAAAGAACATTTTCAAATATAAAAATAATCATAAATCATATTTTTGGATAATAAACTGAAACCAGGAAACTAATCAAAACATCCCCCCCCAATGACGTATCCAGCTGGATGGACACTTCCAGAGGACTCTTATTGTGCCAAGATCCCTCTGTGCACCCCTTTGCCGGAAGGAGGAAGTTGTTATTGCTGCAGTCACACGCACTCGCTCAGTCTCGCACGCCACAGTAACTTAAATAACTCAAAAACAAAGAAACTGTAAGTAACGATTCAACATAAAGTAACAGACTGTGTGCACCCAGTTGCAACTTAATGTGAAAACACTAAATAAAGTTAAGAATGTTTAAAGAAAATAAGTGTGGTGTTTTGTTTGTAGCATGACTGCGAAGTTTTGAGTGACTGTAACATAATCAATTAACATGCAGCTGAATGATGAATAAAACCAAGGAATATTTTTAATGTGCCATACGAAAATGAACAGAAAATGAACTCAATATAATCGTGGCGTGAGGCTGTAGGATGTTTGCGTGTATGTAGCATGCATGGACCATAGCCACCTGTTTTATGGTGCGGCTGCGGAGCCGGCCGTCAAATCCTCCCCCCTTTAAAGCTCGGGCTGGGACAGCGTGAGAGGCAATCCACCGTCACAATGTCCTTCCCTGGGACATGGTGGATGGTGAAGCGGAATGGCTGCATTGCCAGATACCAGCGGGTTACATAGCTATTTGTGTCCTTCATTCTTTGCATCCACTGCAGGGCTTTGTGGTCCGTTTCAAGAATGAATTCCCGTCCGAACAGGTAATATCTGAAAGAATGCATGGCCCATTTCACAGCAAGACATTCTTTTTCTATTGTGGAATACCGTGACTCACGGTCAAAAAGCTTGCGACTGATGAATGCCACTGGGCGGCGGTCCCCAACAGGTCCCTGAAGCAGGACAGCACCGACCCCCCTCAAGTCTGGGCTGTACAGCACTGGCTCATTGCTTAATGCTCCCTGCAGGTCCTGGAATGCCGCCTCCGCTTCTGCAATCCACCGCACCTGGTTGGGGCACCGGGAACCCACTATGTCTGTGAGGAGAGCAGCTCTAGTAGAGAAGTTGGGAATAAAACGGTGATAAAAGCCAGCCATGCCAAGGAATGATCTTAATTGCTTCTTGGTGTGAGGAAGAGGGCAGTTTTCCATAGCCTGGATTTTCTGAACCTGGGGCCTAACCCGACCATCGCCAATGACAAAGCCCAGGTATTCTATCTCTGCTTTAGCAAAGGCACATTTATTGGGGTTGATGGTCAAACCTGCTTCTTGAAGACGGTTGGAATACAGTTTGGAGATGCTCAAGATGTTGGTCCCAGGACGTACTGTAAATAACCACATCGTCAAGATAAGCACCAGCTAATTCTGATAGTCCATTTAATACCTGGTCCATTAGTCTTTGAAATGATGCGGGGGCCCTATGCAGTGCAAAGGGGAGGACCTTAAATTGAAATAACCCCCATGGCATCCGGAAGGTCGTCAGCTCCCGAGACTTCTCAGTTAAGGCGATCTGCTTATAACCTTTGCACAGGTCGATGGTGGTGAGATACCTGGCCTTCCCAAGGCGGTCAATCAGCTCGTCAATTCTAGGTGTTGGATAGGAGTCGAACTAGGACACAGAGTTAAGATAACGAATGTCAATAGAGAATCTTAGTGATCCATCCTTTTTAGGCACTAGTACTACCGGGTGGCACCACTCGCTCTTTGAAGGTTCATTGATTCCTAGAGCCAGCATCTGATCCACTTCTTCCTTCAGAGGACCCAGGAGCCGCTCAGGAATCCGGTAGCTCATCCGCTTCACCAAGGCACCCTCCTTCAACACAATGTCATCGACCACAACATGCGACAGTCCAGGTGTTTCAGAAAAGACTTCAGGATTGCAAAGAGCACCCACCTCATGCTGCCGGTCTTCTGACAGGTGTTGGAGTTCCAGGTTCAGCGGTGTGGACTTTGGTAAGTATTGTTCTTCGTCATCATCCTCTTCAAGGACTCTTCTGATTAACATGGATTCTGCTTTACTTTTCAGGTCTGGAGACCCACTCCTTCAGGAGACTGACGTGGCTGACGTGGTGGATTCTGCTGGATTGACACCGCCCTGGGACTGAAACATGGTAAGTAGTTGGCCCAATCTTCTCTTGGACTTCATACAGCCCCTGCCACTTCGCAAGCAACTTGCTATGATAGCTTGGCAGCATCACCAGTACCTTTTGACCTGGTGTGAAGTCCCTCTGGCGAGCTTTCCGATCATACCATGCCTTTTGACCTTTCTGCGCCTGAGCTAAGTGTTCGCGTGCCAAGGTGGACATCTTCTGCAGCTTCTCCCGCATCTCTATGACATAAGCAGCAACATTAATGAACCCTTCCCTCCCCCTTCTCCCTCCCAGATGTCTTTCGGGAGCGACAGGGGCCCCCTAATCTCATACTCATAGAGGAGCTCAAATGGTGAAAAACCGGTAGAGGCTTGGGGTACCTCCCTATATGCAAAAAGGAGACAGGGGAGCCATTGGTCCCAGTCAGAACCAGTTTTGTTGACAAATTTTTGCAGCATTTGTTTCAGAGTTTGATTGAAACGTTCTGTGATGCCATCTGTCTGGGGATGATATGGTGTTGTCCGTAGGCTTTTAATTCTGAGCAGTTGGTATACTTGTTTGAACAGATTGGACATAAAGTTCGTGCCTTGGTCTATTAAAATTTCTTGGGGAAACCCGACGCGTGCAAACAGTTGTACTAAACAGAATGCCACACATTTTGCTTTAACTGACTTCAATGGAAACACTTCAGGATATCTGGTAGCATAGTCAACGATAACTAGCATGAAGCGGTTTCCTGATTTGCTCTTTTCAACAGGGCCTACAATATCCATTCCCAGGCGGTCAAACGGAGTGGCAATGATAGGCAAGGGCTGCAATGGAACTTTACAGGGAGCTCCGATTGCAGTCTTCTGGCACTCAGGACAGCTTCTACAGAGCTGAGTTATGTCTGCTCTCATGCCTGGCCAGAAAAAACGCTTGCCAATGCGGGCTCTTGTCTTGTGCTTCCCCAAGTGCCCAGCCCAGGGAATTGCATGACCGAGAGTCAACACCAGCTGACGGGCTTCTTTAGGCACTACTAGCCGCTCTACTGCTCCATGTCGCTGGTACAGCACCCCTTGTTTCACCACATACCGTGCTTCCCCACTTGCCTCCTCAATGTCCTTGCTTGCCTCTGCTTCTTGGAAGAGATTGTGTAGGCCAGGATCTTCCTTCTGCTTCTGCCCCACATCACCAGGAAGCTCAAGAGCCAAGGAAAGATCTGTAGTACCTTCCATTGTGGACTGCACCTGTGTCCCTGCAAACTTCTCCTGTATCCTCTGTTGACGTGACTCGCGTGCTTTCTCAGGCAACGCCTCAAAGTCTGCGTCAAAAAAGGGGAGAGCTCTGAGAAGGGGAGAGACATCCTCACATAACTTGGCTTGAGCTCGGGTTGTCACAGCATTACACATAAGGCTACGCTGCAGCAGGTCAAAAAGTACAGGAAAATCACGGCCTAATATGACTGGAAAGAGTAGGTTATCTGCTATTCCCGCGGTTGACAAATACGTTTGTTTTTGCACTTTTATGTAAACATCAGCTGTGGGAAGAGCTCCCTCATCCCCATGGACACAGCGAATAGGCACAGTGTCAAACCTATTTATTTGACTGGGCTGTACATACTGCAAGTGGGTCAAGGTTTGGTCACTACCGGTATCAAGGAGTGCCTCCGCCATCTTGCCATTGACCTCCACTGACGTGATCTGACCGGACTGGTTGGTCCTTTCAACTGGTGGTTCCCTCTTGGGCACACAGCACACCTGGGTCAGCTTTACAGAGTTCTGAGGGCAGGCTGGCTTAATATGACCCTCCTGGCCACAGAGATAGCAGATGGGCTGCCTCCTGCTGGGGCCTGCTGGAGTGTGTTTGTTAGCTGGCTTACCAGCATTCGGTGGCTTCTGTGTTCCCTGGCAGTTTGTGGGGCTGCTGGTGGTGGGTAGTTGGTTTCCTAGCATCTCTGCTGGCCTTCCAGGACACATAACTCCATGGCTGATCTTTCCTCCTGGCAGACACGTACGTGGGAGTCAGTGCAGCGGCCTCCGCGGCTGACTCTGGGGCATGCTCCTTCAGCCACACCTGCAGCTCCGGGGACACCATACGCAACAACTGCTCAAGGATGATCAACTCACCCACTTCCTTCACTGTCTTATTCCAAGGCTGGATCCACTTCTGAAACATCTTCTTGAGACGGACGTAGAGCTTCTTGGGGGTTTCGCCAGGATCCACATCCAGAGAGCAGAACTTCAGCCTGTAAGATTCTGTATTGACTTCATATTTGGTTAAGACGGCTACCCTAACTCTTTCATAGTCATCAGATTCATCAACACAGCTTTACCAGTCAGGAGAGGGATAAGATGGAATGCCCAGTCGGCCCTGGGCCACCAACAGGCTCTTGCAATCCTTTCAAAAAGTTATCAGAAAATGTTCAAGCTTTTTGTAACTTTGGTTCAAAGGAAGAAACAATCACCTCAGTGGCCTCTTCAATCTGAGTCTGGAACAGTCGCCCTGGGCCACCAACAGGTTTTTGGCCTTTGGTTCAAAGTAAGCTTTTGTAACTTTGGTTCAAAGGAAGGATTGAATCTGACCTGCGGTGGCCTCTGGATCGCTGGGGTGGGTAGTGGTCATATTCCTCCTCGTCCTAAACAGAGGAATCTGGGTCATAGAAGGCCCCCGAGTAAGCAGCAGAACTGGCTTGCGTCTTAGGCTGTCTTCTGCTGGATGCTGACCTCTTGGTCCACCTAGATGACTCGGCCGACTGTTCTGTGGCTCTTGTCATTCTGCTGTGTTGGGGATGGGCTGGCCCTGAAGTGCCTTACGGAGGTGGCTGAAATGGTCTTGGAGTCCTTTGATTGTTTGCCATTGCTGATCGGCCTCCCTAGTCCTTTGTGCCGCTTGCTCCTCTTGCTGGGCCATATGAGTCCGCAGGATGCCTGCCAAATCTGGCAGGGTTGGTTTGTGGGGGGATTCATTGCCATTGCTCACCTCCTGATCTTCTTTTTCATCCACTGCTTGCTGATCTTCCTCAACATCATTTGCCTCTTCAGTTACTTTCCTTGGTCCTTGCTGGGCTGCCTCACATCTGGTACCTCTTCCTCTGCCTGAGTTCATGGTGGGGAGTTCAGGGGGAAGAAAGTACAAAGAAAACAGAAAAAAAAATTGCACCCTCTACTGGTGATCCCTCTGCTGCCACCACATGTGAGGGACCAGAGCAGAAAGGCAAAGAGGGTGCCAATGATTTGATTACAAAAACTAAAACGTTTAGTTTTTTTTTTAGCTTTATGATAAAAACATAATTAACACAGTTGAAGTCAAAGTAAATACAAAGGTGCTAATTTGAGGCCTAGAAAATTGAACAAAACAGAACTCAAAAACACACAGTGCTCAAATCAAAACCAAACTGAACTCAAAGACTGACCTACCTAAATGACACAAACGGAGCACATTCAAACCAGCTGGCTAAACCAAAAAACAAACACTAGGGGAGACAAGACTAATTATCAACTACGAAAATAAAAGACAAGGCCAGTTCACCAAAAAGACAAAGGTAAGTAAAGAACATTTGCAAATATAAAAATAATCATAAATCATATATTTGGATAATAAACTTAAACCAGGAAACTAATCAAAACATCCCCCCGCAATGACGTATCCAGCTTCCAGAGGACTCTCATTGTGCCAAGATCCCTCTGCCCACCCTTTTGCCGGAAGGAGGAAGTTGTTATTGCTGCAGCAACACGCACTCGCTCGGTCTCGCACGCCACAGTAACTTAAATAACTCAAAAACAAAGAAACTGTAAGTAACGATTCAACATAAAGTAACAGACTGTGCGCACCCAGTTGCAACTTAATGTGAAAACGCAAAATAAAGTTAACAATGTTTAAAGAAAATAAGTGCGGTGTTTTGTTTGTGGCATGACTGCGAAGTTTTGAATGACTGTAACATAATCAATTAACATGCAGCTGAATGATGAGTAAAACCAAGGAATATTTTTAATGTGCCATACGAAAATGAACGGTAAATGAACTCAATATAATCGTGGCGTGAGGCTGTAGGATGTTTGCGTGTATGTAGCATGGACTATGGCCACCTGTTTTATGGTGCGGCTGCGGAGCCCGCCGTCACACTTAGTTAAAAGCAAAACAGACTTTGCAAAATCTAATTCAAATCATGAATTCAAACTCAATTCTTCCCAATATTCCTTTAAAAAGGTATTTCACAGGGCCCTGTTCAACTGAGGCATGACTACCGACTACCGTAAGAATAGCCTCTCTGAATAACATTACGTCAATGCTGTACGTGGGCGGCGCATTCAAGGCTATTCTTAGGGTAGAAAATTTTGATCAAAATCTAAGTCCTGAATTCAGCGCTCTGCGCATGTGCAAACGGAAGGACGTAAGAATAGCCTAACGGAGTATCTTTACGGCTGCTGTAAGAATAGCCACTGCCAATAAGTAAGCGGCTGCTACAATAAACGTATACTGTGTAGCTGCGGTTTCCTTCTCCGCTTTTAACTGGTGTTTTAATTACAGGATTGTCGCAACTACGGCGAGTGGCCACTGTTTTTCCCACCGGTGTTATATTGCAGCCCTTTCTTTGTTGCACTGCTAATTGTATTGGGTGTGTGCAAAGTCAGGCTTATTGAGCTCAAGGATAGTTTCTTTAAATTGTTACCCGGTGCTAACGCTGCTTGCTGGACTTGAGTCGTACTGAATCTTTTTAGTCTCTTTAAATTCCACGCTAACCCGGCTTGCTTGAACTCCAGCAGTACTGATAGCAACTCCAGTCTCTTTAAATTCCTCTGTAGTAGTGTTACTGCTGCTAGCTTGGACTGAAGCAGTAGTGATAGATATTGTAGTTCATAAAATTTTTTTTTACTGGGCTAACATGGTTCATCCTACATGTACTAACCAGTGTTGGCTGTTATAGTTTTTTCCAATCATTCTATGGTGTCAGTATTGTTCAGAATCAGTAGTTGCTTGGTGCAACAGGTTCATGTGTTGACTTTATGAAGCCTTGTGATACTAAGTCTGTGTTGCATGGTGTATGAGTATCATGAGCTGGCTAAATTTGTAAATTTTATATTATGTGCATCTGGAATGAGGTGGAGTAGGCTAGTCCATATTCGCTGTAAATATCCTTGGTGTATAATTTTGCTCGGGGACTTCTGTTGAGGATTTGTCATTTTGGAATTGTTTGCTTTTTATATATTTTTCTTATTTTCTTTTCCCCTTCTGGACTGGGTGTCAGCCTACTTGGTGCAGTATGTAGTTGGGTAGGCCGTACTCTGCCTTGTCTTATTAGCCCCTTATAGTGTGGTGATTAGGTTTATCTTTTTAAGCAACATTTGTGTTGCCATAGTGGTGGTACTGCGTAATTGGTGATCCAAGTTGGTTGTGGTATTAGCCGATTGCGATATGTAGCAGTACCTGGTTGAATCACGTGTGCTGTGGGATGTTTGGAGTGTTTTGAATCGGTTTGTGCCCTGCTTTCCATTGTCATCAGGGTTATTATTGCCCCATTAAGTGGTGCTGCTGCCAACTGGTAGATCGGCTGACACTATTCCAGGAAGGTTCCAATAAATTTGTAATTTAATTAATTTGTTGGATTTATTTTTTGGCTAAGTTTTTTATTTTCTGGTTTTCTTTGTTCGTATTGGAATTTGAATGTGTCCCCGTTAGCAGTAACTCACCTAGGGTATGTGTAATTCTACAACTGTTAAGCGAATCTATTATTCCAGACTAAGTCATTGGTGAGCCTATCAAACAAGTGTGTGGTATTGTACAATGGCCATGTTATTTTGTTACTACTATTGAATCTTTAATATAGATTTTATCCTTTGCCATTAATGATTGTGCATAATAAAATTGTGGAATTCTTTGCACTTAAAACCTCTTTGTTCATTCATTTGAACACCCTGCTCGTGGGGAATCTCATCATTTTTTATTAATTGGGTCTCCCACCCTTATAATTGGGAGTGGCGTAATTGGGCGTGAATCGTGTGGTGTCAATTTTCCAAGATAGAGTAACTCTTCCAACAAACAAGTTAGATATCCGTTAGTGTAAGTGTTGGATTTTGTTAGAAGTGACACGGAATCGAGCTGCAGTTCAGAATGTAATCCTGTGTTGCTATACATCTTGAGCGCGTGCTGTTGTTGTAGCATTAAAAGCTAACATTTGTTGGTTACTCTTTCCAATTAAAAAATTACTCTTTACTGCTGCAGTTCTTGTAATTATGATTTGTTGTTTATAAAGAGAACAAGATATGATTTTTTAATGTGTGGAAATTTTATATATATTAGTTTAGTTCTTATTTTTGTTGTAGATAATTTCTACGTTTGAAGAAGCAGATCCTGCAACAACGATTTGTTGATGCACAGCTCTCAGTGATCTGGAAAAACCTAGTAAGTTTATCAGTGGCAAAGATCTCGCAATTGAACAAAAACTTTTTGGTTCTGGACTTTTCCTAACAGAAAAATATTGATAGAAACTTGATTTTGAAAGTTCAAATGACACTTACAGCAAGGGTTTTAAGATTTTTGCCACTTTAAATTACTGCAAATGAAAATTAAACTTTCATTGAAGTTTCTACCAAAAGTGACACACATACTAGGTTTTTCCAGATCACAGGAGAGCTAAATACGTCTATCCAGTTTCATGATTACTGCATGCCGCAGTAAGGTTAATTACTTATTTGGTGCGTGTGGTGCTATCAACCTGACTCATTTTCTAACAGCGTGCATAAATAGAACATCTCCGTGTCTACGGACGTCTGTATCTACTCAAAAGGGTTTAATAGCCAGCAGGCTGTAACTGTATACATATAATTATCACTGCTATCCAACATGTCCAATGACAGATAGTGATGCCTACCTGTTTGTAGCACCATTCCTGGATGTCACCTTCATCAAAGTGTTTAATACCCTGGTCTAAACACTTGTTGTTTCTGCCACTCTTCCCCACAATGTGATCATACGCATGAAGAAATGTAATTGGGGGTATTAAATCAGTGGTCGAGTCGAAGATATATCCGACCTCCTCGAAGGCTCTGGTAGCACATACTGTCTTGGTCGTGGGGCCTGTAATTTCTTTTGTGAGGCTCTGTTCATCAACAATCACTTCAGTCAGTTCAGCCTTTTTCATTCCCACGCGGATTATGTTCAAATCCTTGCACATCTGCCATAATTCTTGCATTTTAACCTGTGAAATTGCTTATTGCTCGCTAACATAGGTTTTGACAGACGCAATGACACTTCTTCTTGCTGTACAAACTTTGTCTTACACATACACATAAAATATCTCGTGCTTACTCCGAAACGGTCTATTAACCTTGTCGCTTTGTTTAAAACAAGTGGATTTTGTGTTGAATCTTTTGATTTTGATTAATGTTTGCGGTGTTGTGGTGTATAATAGACCCTTTTGGCTCACCAGGCTTCATTTGGGACCATTTCGGGCCAACTTAGATTGGACTCCACTTTTACGATTTTTCCATATTGGTCAACTTTTAGGGTATTCTGGGTCAAAATATCACCATTTTGGATTGCCAGTGGTCATTTGGCACCATTTCAGGCCAACTTCAACCAGTCTCAACGGTCATACTTTTTTTTTTAAAATTTTGGTCAACTTTTTGGGTGTTTTGGGCCAACATGTGACCTCTGGGGTCACCAGGGGTCATCTGGCACCATTTTGGGCTGACTTCAATCCAACTCAACATTCACAATTTTTTAATTTGAGTCAACTTTTGGAGTGTTTTGTGTCAAAATATGAACATTTTGGGTCACCAGGGATGATGTGGGAGCATTTCTGGCCAACTTTGAACCGGGTCCACTTTCACAAGTTTTCAATTTTGATCAACATTTTGGTTGTTTTGGGTCAAACTACAACCCATTTGCATCACCAGGGCTCATTTAGGGCCAACTTTAAACCAGTCCCACTTTCACTATTTTTTTTTATTTTCAGAAACAATTTAGAACAACCTCCAGCAAAATCGAAAAAAATCACAACTTTTTCGGCTTACCTTAATGTTTAGATACCAAGTGAAATATTCGGATGTGTAAAAACGTCGAGCGCACATCCAGTTAAGAGAATTTACACTTTAATTTCTGGAGCGGCTGTACATGCTACTAGCTTATAAAGGTGGCAGCCATGACACTGTTGACAATACTGGGGCATGCGCAGCGTATGCATTGTTCGCGATTTCACATAGGCACGCGCATGCGGCGAGGACGAGCGCTCAGTTTCTGTGCGCTAGTGTGTTCAACACTAAGCCGTTTGTGTCATTGTGGGGTGTTGTTGTTCACATCTGTGCCTCTGCTTGCATAATAATTCCCGTACTTAAGCTTGCCTAGCGCCTAACAACATTATTTTTGGGACTTATATTGAAGTTGGCATGATGATATTATTCTAGTGATGATATCTCGGTGTGCAGATAATGCTGTTTCCCTGGGTTGGGGGTCCCAAGGTAGCAGCCCGGAACCGTAAACAATGTGGTTCCAAGTGAAAAGTTTAATTATGCTATCCACTGCCTCATATCACAAAAATTTATCTGCCTCATAACTTGAGCTGCAAGACTTTCGCACTGCGTCCCGCACTTTGATATAGCTATCGCAGTGGCATCTATCTATCTATCTATCTATCATTATTGAGTTAGCGCTTTGCGTAATTTCATACATCTCCTCCGAAACCACCGCAAATAATGAATCTGTTTTCCAAACACACCGGTTTTATGTGCGACAAAGACAATGTGCCAGGTTTCAAACTTAGTTATGAAGTGAAAACTGCATTTTTGAGCCGTTTTTGCAAGGAAAACCAGCTAATTCAATCTGCTGCGCATAGCACGGGTATGGACTAGTTTTCTTTAATTTGTCAAGGCACTGATCTATTGTTCTGTGATAACCACACGAATGTAACTACTCACAAATTATTCCAAAAATCTCTGAGTTTTTCTGCGTAGTACCCATTGGTGATTTGTGTGTTTTCGTCTGCCTATACATTTCGAGCAAGCATTGAACTTCTTTGTTTGAATGGAGATATCTTTTTTTCGCTGCCATTTGTTAAAACAAGGCAGCATGACACAAAACAGTAATCTGCTGTGCTCAAGTATTGCTTTCAGATTTGATACGAGTACGGATGTATCGTGCCCGAGTCAACCTCTTCCAACCTTACTCGCATACCGTGCCCGAGCACGGTACACTCGTGTTCATACTTCCCAAACAAACTAAACTGTCCCTATCCCTATCCCTAACCCTAACCTCACCCCTTTCCCAAAATCTACCAAGTTTCATTGGGTCGCCAGTTGGTAGAGTAAAATTCTTAATTTTGTGAATTTATTTTCGAAATTAAAACACAATTAAAGAGCGTGATTTTCACTATGCAGTGATCAGCTCAGATGCAGCTGTCCACCTCTCTCTCTCTCTCTCTCTCTCTCTCTCTCTCTGAAGAGAGATACAGAATGAGAATGAGAGAGAGAGAGAGAGAGAGAGAAAGAGAGAGACTAATGTGGTAGTGACAAATTGGAGTGGTGATTTTTAATGTTAATATTCTATCTTATCTACCAGCCATTTAGGGGGAACAGAGCAGCACTTAAGGCATCATACCAAGTCAGCTTTCACATTTCCAAGGCAAAGAAGCCCCATTCCATTGGGGAGCAGCTGATAAAACCATGTTTAAAAGATGTGACTCTGCCTCCTTGGCGAGGACGCTGCCAAAAGAGTTGAGTCTGTCCCACTGTCAAATAATATCATTGCATCCAGAATCAAGGACATGGCAGAGGACATTCAAAGGTCAGTTACAGAGAAAATATTTGAACACAAAATATTTTCACTGCAGCTGAATGAGTCTCTTGATGTTGCTGGGATTCCCCATCTAATGGTCTTGGTCAGATACATCAGTGGTATGGATATCGAGGAGGAGTTCCTGTTCTGTGACCAGTTGGACACACCAACAAGGGGAGAGGATATTTTTAGAGTAGTGGATACAAATTTGAAAGACCTCAAATGGAGGAACTGTATTGAGATTTGTACAGATGGTGCCAAGAACATGACAGGGTGCAGATCTGGTTTTGTGTCTCATGTTCGTTGAGTGGTTCCAAATGTGAAGGTGATACATTGTATCATCCACAGGGAAACTTTAGGTGAGGTTTTTTTGATACAGTTGTGAATCTTATCAAAAAGCAACCACTATAGTCAAGGCTCTTCACAGAGCTATGCAGGGAAATGCCTCAAGGCTCTTCACAGAGCTATGCAGGGAAATACTTAAGGCACCTGAATTTTACCCCCTCCTTTCCTCGTTGCATGGCATAGATGGCAGTGGCACAGGGGCCGCAGAGAGCTCTAGGGAGCCGTCTGTCATCAACATCATACTCAGATATCAGATCACGGATGGCAGAGATAAGCTGGGGCTTGTTTACGATGGAATAGCTTCCTTTTCGGAAACAGAGAATACAAACTTTCGTGCGGGCTGTGCAGTGGTCCATATTTGCTGTCAGCCCCTTGCATGTCTCAGGAAAAGGACAGAATTCAGGGACAATGCACAATATAAGGAGGGCCTAGCTTTGTGAATGTAGGCAAGTCTGATGTAATCAATGATGATAGAATAAATGTTACCCATCCCCAGTCATAATAAGGCTTATTGTGCAATTGTGCAATGACCTATGGCCCAAGAAATGTGACATAACCATTGTGGAATCAATAGCAAAGAGACTACGCCCACAAATGACCCTTTGATGTCTCGTTTTTGGGGATTTTAACACTTTTTTGAATTTCTCAAAGTTCAAACATTGCAATTTCTGAAAAACACGTTTTTTCAAAAATTTCCCAACGGATTTTTTTTCCCGTTTTCATATATGTATTCTACGCCATGTTCTGGAGTACATATCATTGGTTTCATGCCATTAGAATTTTTTCTGACTTTTTTATGGTTAAAACCCACTGTGTTGTCAATTGCCAGTGAACAACTGAAATTTATTACCTGCCACCTCATAGTAGTCATACATGTTTTTCCTCTGTTTTATCAATGCAAATGTGGCTTTTTATGAGGTATTTTAATGCATTCGAGTGCAAACAGAAGTGACATGCGATTCAAATGACAAGCTAATTGTATGGCATGGATTATCTAATGTTATAAGCTAACTTGCTAACGGTTTGTACAAGGATGATCCCTTAGTCTCTAGCCACAAGTTTTCAAAAGTCTCCATTTTAGGGATTCAGAAGCGCTGGAGTAGTGTGGACGCTAGGAGAAAACGTAGCAAAAGTTATGCATTTTAAAATTAAAACATATTAGTGTGCACGTGGCCCCAGACAATCAACCCACTTTTAACTGCAATAGCCTAGCTACATTATTATTAGGTAATGCTAATCATGAGTTTCAGAGTTGAAAGTTGAAATGTGCCATGTTCGGAGGGGATGTTGTTATTGGGTGAAGCAAACTGACTAATTTGGGGAAAACGTGTGTGCTAGCCACTGGTGATACGGCTGGTAAGTGGAATTCACAAACAAATCCCAAATAAAGCAACGTACGGAAGCCCATAGGGGACAATATACAAATGATAATATAAACTTGAAAATGAAAATTTAATTCCACAATAACATAATTTTCCATAGATGAATGAGTTATTTGAGTAAAAAATTAATAGAAAATGCATAAATCCAATTATCACTTTCATTTTCATGCACTCATGTGGGCATTCTTTGACAATATTCAAGTGATAATGAAAAAGCTGCTTGACGATTAATTTTCAAAGTTGTGCCCCGCAATACAGTGGACAATATTAAAATGTGATAAGCAAAACAGCAACCCCAGTCTATTGCTATTGCATTTACATGTCAGCATGCTCTTTTATGGTCACCATGAATATTTAAATGCTATTTCATAACACTTTGAAAATGATATTGAAAATGGCATTCAACATTTAATTTTCAAAGACTTACTCTGTACTACTCTGGACAATATTCAAATACAATAAGTGAAACCGCACCCCCAGTTCATTGCATCCACAATTACATGTCACCTCGCTCTGATGGGATCAACATATAAATGAAAATGAAAACTTAAACTCCTTTCATCAAGATGGGCCTTCAGTTAGAACATAACTTCCTGGTCCTGGGATTTGGTTCAGAACAAAGCAGGAAGGTGGCTGTGTTAGCCGAGAGTGCAAGAAATGTCACTGAAGTTCAATAAATGTTCATTTAAGAATATACTAATTTGCTATCTGGGAGTTTAATTTAGAAACTGTACTTGCATCAGTGACGCTGTGGGCTGGAGTCTCTGTTGACTTATAACTGGAGTGACAAGGACCTCTGCGTGATATTGGTATAATTGATCCGTACTGATTCTCCCGATCGGTATTCATGTGAACCATAGATTAATAAATTTAACCATAGTATTGTGATATACGATTTTATTGCCATTGTTGCGTAGTTCTTCTGAAAAGCGCGGTGAAACTGTCTTCTCGTCAAATTCATGAACGCGGCCATATTCCATACATAGGTACTCTGTTAGAAGAAACAGAACATATTTTTTCCCCCTTTGAGACAGCAAACAATGTTCAATGAAAATAAATTAATACACTGCATATTAACTGTAGCTACATAGAAATGTAACAGCAATATCTACCAACTGGTCAACACATAATTTGACTTCATATTTCACCTTGTTTAAACTGTACAACCAACAATGAATAAAATCACTTTAATGTCACAATGTAGGGATCTATGTAAATAATCAAATTTGTGTAGCCTAAACATAACGGAATATTGGATACATGGCAAAAAAAAAAAAAGTTTAGAGTGTTTCCAAGTGGATTTGGTTAGAATTATTAAAACAGTTTTTGTGAATCAGTGATAACAAGGGTGCAGACTACATGCATTTGGCAAATATAAAGATCCAATAAATTCCAATCCAGTAATTTAAGGTAGTTATGACTTTTTGTGAGCATAGATGAAAGCATGATGTTTAAAACTATGCATAACAGTAAGTATTTTTGACAGTGGGAATGTTGAGATTTGTCTTTGTATTGTTTTACACCTGCATGTTTTCATGTTCTCTGTTCATCTTGGCCCTCCTGTTCAGAATTGGCTCCCCTCTGCTGTGGTGTGCCTCAAGGTTCCATTTTAGGCCCAGTCCTTTTTTCTTTCTATCTACCTCCTTGAGGGTCCATTTGTTAAAAAAAAAACAAAAAAAAGCATTTCCTTTAATTGCTTTGTTGATGATGTACAAATATATCTGTCTCTTAAGCCCAACAGCGGTTCATCTTTAGCCCTGTTAAATTGTCTCAGAGATATATAGGACTGTATGACTCAAAATTTTCTTTGTCTTAATGACCAAAAAACAGAAATGATTTTATTTGGTAATCAAGATATTTTAGATGGTGTTGATAGTACACTTGGTCTTTTATCTTCTTTTATTCGCCCATGTGTCAGAAATCTCGGAGTGCTAAATGAAAATTTGTTTAAATTGGATAAGCAAATCAGTTCAGTAGTTAAAACAAGTTTTTTTTCAGTTGAAGATCCTTGCAAAAGTCAAGCGATATCTCCCAGTTAATGATTTTGAACAACTCATGCACTTATTCCTTTCATCACGTCTTGACTTCTGTAACTCTCTCTCTTGGCTTGGACCAGTCTTTAACTAACCGTCTGCAGATGGTCCAAAATATGGCTGCGTGTCTTTTAGCTGGTAAAAAGCGGCGTGATCACACCATTCTAGTGCTAGCCTCACTCCACTGGCATCCTGTTACTTGCAGGATCCAGCTTAAAATTTTAGTATTGGTTTTTAAATCGCTTAATGGCCTGGCTCCCTCTTATCTGCAAGAGCTATTAACCAACTATAAACCATCCAGAACTATGAGGTCCACTACTCAGCTGCTTTTAAATGTTCCACGCTTAAAATTGAAAACTCGAGGCAACAGAGCCTTCTCTGTGGCAGGTCCCAAACTGTGGAGCACTTTTCCTCTGCAGATCAGATCAGCTGATGCACTGCAGCACTGGCTTTTAACACATCTTGAGCTTCATTATTGAAGATTGTTTGTTGTGACCTGTGAAACTTTATGTTGTAATGTGCTTTTTTTAATTGTGTTCAATCTATCTTTTTATGTTTTTCTATTGAGTGTTTTATCTTTTTTCTCAGGAAAAATAGCTGGCTAGCAACCAAACAGAAAATACAAGCTAACGCAAGCATTTTCTGAACTCCAATGCCATAACGTTGGTTGTTAGCAATGGACTTCCCAGATTTGAGCACGTCAAATATCAAACTAAACTTCCATAAAAAATGCAAACCTAACAGTGACTACAGCCTGAAAAAGAAACTAACCATATGAAAAACTACCTGTGAGATGGAACGCTAGCTAGCTGACTGGGTGAATGGTACACTGAGAGCTAGCTGTAGATCGCTGGACTATACATTCTATTTTATTTAGGTCAACACATAGCTAGCCACATAACGTGGGACTACATTGCAAGCTACATACATAGCAACACATTAGCAATATTTGTGATCTTCGTTCCAGGCAGTTGAAACGGGCTCTAGGACTCTTCATCCCCAGACTTTTCATCCTTGGACTTTTCGTCCCTTAGGAATTTTTGTCCCCGGACTCTTTGTCCCTGGATTGTCTGTCCCTTATAATGCTTTGCCCTCTTCCCGCATCATAACCCTAACCCTAAACGAGCTAGCTGTAGATCGCTGGACTATACGTTATATTTTATTTAGGTCAACACATAGCTAGCCACATAACATGGGAATACATTGCAGGCTATATACTTAGCTACACATTAGCAATATTTGTGATCCTCATTCCAGGCGGTTGAAACGGGCTCTAGGACTCTTCATCCCTGGACTTTTCATCCTTGGAGGTTTCGTCCCTTAGGAATTTTCGTCCCCGGACTCTTTGTCCTTGGATTGTTCATCCCCTATAATGCTTTGCCCTCTTCCTCCATCATAAATCTAACCCTAAACCTAACCCTAACCCTTATATCATGGTGATCTCTCCGTCCGTCCACCCATCTGTCAACAATAGTGGGACATTTTGTTATCATTAGGGGACAAAAAATCCGGGGACAAAAAGTCCTTTGGGACAAAGAGTCTAGGGACGAATAACAAGTGTAGAAGCGAGCAAAGCTCACATACCCCCGCTCCCCATTTTTTCGCTCAATAAACTTCAGTAGCAAAAGACAAATCAATGGAAATACAATATGCAGTCGTATATACAGGTCTATTACCAAAAATGCCAACTTGGGGAGTTTAGTTGATGTGTGTATGAAGTGTGATGAAGCTACCAAGCTAAGTTTGAGAGATATGTATTCTATGAGCATCACATGGGCAATCATGTGTCCATGGTAATTGCAACAATATGATTACTGTAGAAAAAAATGATATATATATTTGAAAATATACACCCAAAAGTGGCCAGTGAAACATTGTACAGTTGAATTTACAAAAATTTGCAATCACTACTTAAAACGTAGATAATAGCACTATCAGTTTAAGCATATCTTAAAAAATGAACAAAAGTTTAGGTACACATTCTCAGCTGTCATTACTTTGCTTTTCCTTGTTTTGAAACACATTCCAGAAAGAAGAAGAATGTATCAATAAATAATAATTTTAATTAAAAATAAATTTTGGATTGTGTGATATCATGAACTAGAATGTGAAGTAGCTAGCCAGTGCAAATGAAAAACATCTTTCTGAAAAATGTTGCCACCTTTGAAACAAAACAAAATAGCAGTAAAATCTTACCTATCATGTAGAATGTTGAAGTCCGAGTCTCACAGCAAACGTTTGTATAAGTCACAAGGAAAATGTTAAAAACTTAAAAAGGCTGAAGTTATAACAAGGGAGTAGAATAGGAAATGAAAATAAAGTTGCAAATTTAGGCATGTTTTGGCCAATTTTCAGAAATGCCAATATAAGTGATTGTTGCATACTAAATTTAAAGGTTGCAAGTGTTATAGTTTTGTAGTTATTCTGGGGAAAATGAGTCTGAAAATGTGGTTGTTTTTGGTGTAAATCACAGAAATTTTGGGCACTAGTAATTGGAACCCACAAAAGAAAAATACCAGCATGAGGGTAACATGTATACCAATTCTAAAGTTTGTAAGTGATACAGTGAGACAAAGTTCCAAATTTGGGCCGTTTTGTGGTGAAAATTGCAAAAAATTTTGGGCACCTCAGAACTTAAAGGCACAATGGCACCCTAAGGGTAATATCCGTACCAAATTTGAAGTTCGTATGTGCTATAGTTTTTGACATATGCTCCGGAAACGAAACTAAGTCCAAAATTTGGGCCGTTTTGGTGAAAATTGCAAAAATTTTGGGCACTTCAGAACTGAAACTCCCAAAAGGCACAATGGCACCCTAAGGGTAATATCCATGCCAAATTTGAAGTTTGTATGTGCTATAGTTTTTGAGTTATGCTCCGGAAACGAATCTAAGTCCAAAGTTTTGGCCGTTTTTGATGGAAATTTCAAAAATTTTGGGCACTTCAGAACTGAAACCCCCAAAAGGCACAATGGCACCCTAAGGGTAATATCAATACCAAATTTGAAGTTTGAATGTGCTATAGTTTTTGAGTTATGCTCGGAAAAATCTAAGTCCAAAATTTGGGCCGTTTTTGGTGAAAATTTCAAAAATCTTGGGCACTTCAGAACTGAAACCCCAAAAGGCACAATGGCACCCTAAGGGTAATATCCATACCAAATTTGAAGTTTGTATGTGCTATAGTTTTTGAGTTATGCTCGGAAACGAATCTAAGTCCAAAATTTGGGGCGTTTTTGGTGAAAATTTCAAAAATAAGTTTGTATGTGCTATAGTTTTTGAGTTATGCTCGAAGCGAATCTAAGTCAAAATTTGGGCCATTTTTGGTGAAAATTTCAAAAATTTTGGGCACTTCAGAACTGAAACCCCCAAAAGGCACAATGGCACCCTAAGGGTGATATCCATACCAAAAAGTTTATAGGTGGTATAGTTTTTTGAGTTAGTCCGGAAATGATTACGGACTGTTGAAATGTTGTGCCGGGGGTATAAAGTCCAGGGACAAGAAGTCCAGGGACGAAAAATCTGTGGATTAAGAGTCCTGTAACTGTTGAAATGTTGTGCCAAGGATTTTTCTGTCAGTTACCTATTTAGCTAGCAAGGATATCGTTCTTACATGAGAATTAAGTAACCATGGGTGCTCAAAGTGCTTTCTGACCATGTTCCTTTGTGGGGTCTTCACCATCACTATGCGTTCGACCATTCAAAGTCAGATGTAAGGCACATATTGATTTACCGATGGGTTAATCATTGGCTTACGATGACTAAAACAACCCCACTATGTATAGTTATAATTTGATTCTTGCTCCGACAGTCTCTGATTCCCATATACACTCAATGATATAGACCCAGCCCAGATCCCCTACTATCATCACCCCGGGCCTTTGTGATCAGCGATAAAACGTGGTTGCTCGTCAGGACGTGAGAAAAGAAATTGACGTCGAGTTGGCGATTTTGCAGCCTTGGATCATGAGAATACCAATGACAGGTAGGCATTCTCCGTAATGTCATGTGTAGGCCTATCCTATTATTAATCGACTACACTGCCCTGCATTTTGAAACTTTTTCTCTGCTGATTTGATAGACTGGTTGATTTTATATAATTCGAAGGCACTGATTTCAAATTTTCCCTGAAGATTTGTGTATCACGTCAGGTTTTTTTTTTTTGCGAATTCTTTTTTTCATATTGATGTATCTAAGAATATACAATGATAAATGAAAGCAAAATGACACAGTTAGATTTTAAGCATTCTGCAAGATGTAATAAAACAAAATGCAGCTTACCTAAGGATTAAATTTTCTTTTCTTTGATTTACGGGAATAATTTCATTCGGGGCAGTCTCTCTGTAGGCACCAACAGTAACTCCACCTGCATGTTGAAAAAAATTTTCTGCTGATTTCCCAAAAAGGCCTCATATTACCTAATTTGAGGATGCTGAATTAAAAAATGCAAGTAAAAAGGTTTCACAGTTTTTTCACAAAATAAAAATGAAGATATTCCTTATTATATCATATAAATCAACTTTTATGCACTGATCAAAACAGCAACAAATGCTATTTGGGTGTAGTGAAACACCAACAGATGTAGCAGAAAACATCTGCATCATGTCTGCATTTTCCTCTGTCAGTGGCCATATTACTAGGCCTGACATCAGGATTAAGCACAAGATAATGTCCTTACAATCATTCTACATGTGAAAACCAGCCAAGAATTGAACAAATAGTTCTCACCTGGCTCAGAGGAAAATACAAATCATTCATTGTGGCAGTTTTTCCGGTGGTTAAGCACTTCTTAATCGTAAAAGTGGTTGTTGAAAGTGACAATACTATAAAATGCTCATCATTCATTGTGAGAAAATGTGACGTGCTAGAGCAAAACTGACACTATTTTTGGAATCGGCACCCTAAAGTTAGTGAAAAACAAGAATTGGATTTTATTCAGCAAAAATGATGCAGGGTGGTGCTATTATCCACATAAGCCAGTCCACATAGAGGATGATGATTTCAACAATTAACATAAATATGATGAACAGTGTATATGAGGGATATTGGTGTTGTATATCAAATGATGCCCATGGAGGGATGTTACATGGGGGGGGCAGGCTTAAACATTGCATTAAATTTCTTGTTTGATAGTTGTATTTTTACTGTTTCCATAATAAAATTAATCTTAGTAGACACTTATTTTTGTCTGCAAAAGAGGAAGTTTGAAAACGCAAAATGCCATCATGCATTTCCCTCATTTTCATTTTTGCCTTCATGCCCCTCACTCTTACAACCAACCAATGGCATTTTTGCTGTGCCCTTTTTGAGGCTTATGTCAGGCCCTGCAGCTGTATATGTGCATGCATGGCAGCACTATTTTTCAATGGCTGTTAAACAGTATTTTCCAATTAGGTCACAGTTTCAACAAAATCATGCTCAGAAAGGCCCAGCTATATGCGCAGAAATATGAAGAAATTTTAATGCGAGAATTTTGAGATTTTTCTCTATATTATAACTGTATGAACTTATTAGCACAGCAAGACACCCTTCAATTTTTACATTTGAGTTGAGTTACATTTTATGTTATTGTGCAGTCATCAAATCAGCAGGTCAATGCACTTCAAGTATACTCCTTGTGTATTCTGAAAACTACTCACAAATTCAAACCACCGATATCCCAACAGAACACACCTAAAACTACTCATGCCACACCTACCTGAAATGATACCACCATTCATCAACAAGTGAACTTCCAGTGCACCAGCCATTCAAGTGATTGAAGGCCTACAACAACCACAACTCTAAACAATTAGAACAATATATTAAAACAATCAATTAATAAACAAGGTAAAATTAAAAGGCAACCTGAACTATGCCTTTGTCACTGAACCTGCCAGCTGCTCTTACCAAAGAGGCCATGTACAAAGGAATGATCTCAGAACAGGAATGAAATAGCACAGCTGTGCTGCATGAGCCTCTTCAGGACTTTAGTACCCTCACCTCCGCTGGCCAATTTTTCCTTGCATCCCCCTTCCACATACAGTTATAGTAAACTTCAAGTGATGCGTGTCAAGATATTTGCAGTAGAATTGCTTAATATTTGACTTAAAAAAATATTCTGAGCCCAGCTTATCGTAATTCAATTGAGAATTTGCACAAATTATGTGAATATCTTGTGTAACAGCCTTTGAGATTTAGTGCTGCCAAATAGGCACAAACACAGCTACCCTAAACTTAAAGGGAACAATCGCAAAATTCTTACAGTAAACTTACTTGATAATTAGAGAGCATATGAAGTGGATCTTGCAAATTAAAAATAATTCAAAATTTTGAACTACTTAAGGGAAATTCTCATTTAATAGCCTCTCAAAGAGAGTACTCTCCTGTCAAAATCCTTGTGTTATTTCCTCTCGTGTCTCCACCATTCTGCAGCTTCTGTGTCTATAAGTAGTGTAACTTTTGATTAGTTTACAGTATTGTGCAGTGATGATTATTATGATAACTTTGGGTTCAGTATTGGGGGGGTTAAGATTTTTGCAAGGGTGACCACGCGTGCCGATTTTCAGTTGCATCCCGAGTCTGGACAAAAGCCTGTCTGGACGCTATAACCCAGTTTTCACTACCACATGAAATCGTTTTGCCAATTACATTCATTTCAACGCTTACGTGATCTTGGTCAGTAATAGCCTGCGCATGTCAGTCAGTTGTATGCAGTCAACGTTACAGTGTCAATGTTAGGCTACAATGTATGGTTTTCAGAATGCCAGCAGAGCTGAGCTGCGGCCGATGTGACCCAACCTTCATTTATCAACTCATCTACGGGCACAGCCGTAACCACCATTGAGGACACCGAGGTCTGGACCTCGGGTAATTGTCCCTGAATTTTCGTTTTTTTCTCTACCTATTTTCCCCTCACTGTGCCCGTTTATTCAGTAAATCGTGTGTGTGTGTGAGAGAGAGAGGGAGAGAGAGAGAGTGCAGTGTAGGCTATCACGTTATTGTGCGTTTTAAATGCATGGTACTCCCGTTTTCAAAGGTGCATAGTAAAGAAGTACATGTACTTCATTACAGTACTTAAGTAGTTTTTTTGAGGATTTGTACTTCACTCAAGATTTTTTTTTTTTACAGGGACTTTTACTTTCACTATACTACATTTAAAAGATAAAAAGTATTCTTTCACTTTGTTACTTTGACACTGGTAACTTAGTAACTCGTTTCAAATTAAAATATGAATTTAATTCATTTACGGATTATCTGGATTTGGCGTGTTCGAGAAGAACAATGGTGTATCTTTGTGCAGATGTGTCTGCCAGTGGACGTGGAGCTGCAAATTTATGCACGTAGTTACAATATTCAGGATCAGTTATTGAAAATTTACAACTGGGAGAGACTGCCTGTGTGTTTTTTGAATACCGTATCTTTCATTCACCTGAAAATTGATTAAAGAGCACAAAGAGAGAACAAACAGTGGTTGCTTTGCTTCTTTCCATCCGTACCATGAAAAATACTTTGTACTTGTACTTGCACTTTTGATACTTAAGTTAATGTTTTCACATAATTCTTTTGGTACTTAAGTACATTTAATGTGAGCTACTTTAGGACATTTGCTCAAGTAATTTTCTTATGGGTGACTTAATCTTTTACCAAAGTAACTTTCAGTTATGGTACTTCTACTTTTACTTAGTTATTTTTTTTCCAGTACTTAAATCGCCTCTGCCAGTTTTCTACCGTAAGTGAATGAATAATGCAGCTTTCAGAACGTTGTTGTTGGAAGATCACGTAAATAATTCCAGGATAAGCGTGCATTACTGGACCTGGGTATTTCAAAAAATCCTGGTTACGGCCCTGTCTACGGGGACTAGAGGAGGGCATTGGAAACTACTAGGCCTGTGACAAAGCACTGTAAATTGACAGGACAGACAGCAAGATGGCATGTACATTTCTCGTCATCAGTCATCAAAGAGGCACATTGAAATAGCCTACCTACCTGTTGATATTCTGTTTCTCCTGCACGTAACCTCAACATCCAGCTGGATGCCTACTGTATGATAAAGATTTTAAGTCCTGGAAGAGGCACTATACGTGTCCGTGCGTTTCCGTGCGATATTTTGTAAAAAAAAAAAAAAAAAACTTTTCTTGCCAGGTCGAAACATTGTACAATATTAAGTATTTCTGCCAAAATGAACGTCGAAATCGATCCCTACATGGGGATATCTGCACGTAAAAACAGTGGTGGAAAGCCTGCCTTCTATGAGTATTAATGAGAAGAATCACGCCGGCATCTTAGGAGCTGCGCAAATGTTGAACTTTTTTACGCAATGTCAATACTGTCAGCAAGACCAGGGCTTCTCAAACCTGTCCTGGACGACCACCTGTCCTGCATGTTTTAGATTTCTCCCTGCCCCAGCACAGGTGATTCGTTGAGAATAAGCTGATCATTTGAATCACCTGTGCTGGAGCAGGGAGAGACCTAAAACACACCAGACAGGTGGTCCTCCAGGAGAGGTTCGAGAAGCACTGAGCTCTTGACCATGTTATAACGTTATGATTATCCCATGGTGGCATCATTAGCTCCCCTAGCTTTAGGCTAGTTTTTCATCTCAAAGTAGCCTATTAGCAGAGCAACCGGCTAGCTAAGTATAAAAGCAAGTTCATCGGGTAACTCAGTGGCTAAGTACCTTCTTCTGGACAGATATTTTTCTTGTTTTAGACCCTGATGACCAACAACTTAAAATTGTTGGTTGATCTGTTGGCGCTCTTTTCATTCTAAGCGCTAATGTTCCTCGTTAACACACTGCATTCAGCGGATGACTGACTATGACCGAAGCAAGGCCGTAGTCACTCTTTGCCGTAGTGGAGCAAACGCTATTTGGGACATACCAAGTCTCCTTCAAGGAGGGGTGATATTTGTCAAATGGTTGACAAGATGCTTTTGTCTGACCATAAAAGCGAACTTTAATGATGAAAATCAACAGCTTATTCATTTAAAATAGTTAATATTTTGAAGCATTTGAAATTACATTTGGGGGGGTTATATTGGCAGCTATGTATTTTGGAGGGGTTATATTCCCCCTAACCCCCCTATAAATTACGCCTATGCTCTTTCCAGATGGAAATGCTTGCCTCACGAGGATGCTGTGTTACTGCTTTTGATACATGATTTCGGTGATTTTTATGAGATCACCGCCTTTCCAGCAGACTGAACCCAAAACCATAATATTACCACCTCCATGTTTTATTGAGCGGGTAAAACAGTCATTTTTGAAATGTTCTCCAACTCTACAGTGCAAATAAATTCTGAGTTTGGGCGGTAAAATTTTTAATTTTGATTCATCGGTCCCAAGTTCATTGGTGTCCAATCCTTGAATTTCTTTGCAAACTCAAGTCTTTTTTCTGATGTGGCCAGCTTTAGGCAGCAACACGACCAATCAGACGCTTTTCACACAGGCGTCAGGAAATAGCAGATCTTGATACTTTGATCTCTTCACTTCTGGCAAATAATATTAATATTATTTGTCGCTCTGTCAACTGCTGATTTTTTTGTTACTTGTCATACACAGATAATGGACATCAGAGGCACTTAGCTTCTGTTTTGCACCTCTATTGCAACTAGTTTTCAGCGAACCGGTCTCTTTGAAATGCTAATTGGAGTTTTTTACAGTGCCATGGCAGCATTCAAAGTCATCAGCATTATGTACACTACAGGCCAAAAGTTTGGGGCCACCCTCAGATTTTTAAAAAAGTTAATGACCCCAAACATTCTTCAAAGCTTTGCCAGAACTACATTCATTCAGAAGAGGAGCATAATGTCTTAAGAAACATGATTTAGCCACCACAGTCTCCAGACCTTTCTCCTACTGAGCTGGCATGGGATGAACTTGATAGGCAGGTCCAGTGATCCAACTCTAGCAACTAAAAACAGTTGTTTGAACACTTAATCTGCATGGGAATCACTGCCAGCAGCATGTTGGCGTGTTTTATATGTAGTTGACAATGGCCACATTTTACTGTTATGTATGCGATCACGTATTACATTACTCTTCAGATTATATTGGTAGCTAACTAATCGTTAGTTGAGGAAAATCTTTGTAAACAGTTTTCATATTTAAGCAATGTGATTTGCTTTTTGCCCTACCTTCACTGGCAAGCTGTGACACTGATTGCTCTCAAGATAGCCAGCAAGCAAGTGAAGAAGAGTACAGTTGGGATGCACAAAATCGCCTCAAAACTTATCAGATAACTTCATGCCCATTACAGCTAGCCATTAAAGTTTAGGGAAAAAACCAACTCCATCAGCCATATGGTTTCGGAATCGCACATTTGCATTTGGGCTGGGTTCAGTGCACCGCACCTCTCAATTTCCCCATACGTTACAATGGAAAATCTATCTGTCATTATTTTGTTAAATTAAGGAATATAGTTTGTAAATAAGATTCTGAATTACACATGCAGTGTTCTTTCTCCTCTGTTTCCGAGAGCGTTGTCACCAAGGGTGTAGTGGAGGGGGAGCGCAAGGAAGCGGCGCTCCCCCACTTCTCAAAATATAAAAAAGAAAACAAAAAAACTGATTTGATCGCTTACTGACATATTGACAGTTTGCCAACCTATCAAATTCATGAGATTGTCCTCTTACATGGCTCCGTGAGTTTTCATGCTATTCCATGATAGGAGGTGCAAGCTGTCAATCTGCTTCTTTTTTTTTGGGGGGGGGGCCTTTTTGGACAGGTATTGGGCAATGCTTCTCCAGAGACAGCATGGAATGTGCTGCCTACTTGTCATGGTTCTGGAGGCTGGCGTTTGCTTGGGAGCTTTCTCTGTTGCTCTCGTCCGGGACGATATCGTTTTGCCCACAATCGGATTCTTTGGCCAGCTGGCATCAATTGTGGGCGGCGCCCGGACTCTATTTACAAGTTCCGCCTCGCCACCTTTGCTAGAGTGTCAGTGTTTCGATTGCACTATAGCCCGTAAGTTCTCTAGCTAGAAAGTTGGTGAGGAATTATTTGCAAAAAGGAAAGTGTTAGTAAGAGAATCTTTCTCTCTCTTTTCCTCTGTCTGTGCACCGTCTGGGTGCTTAATCTTTTTATCTCGGTTTCCGAGATTTTTCCTTTATTTCGTTCAGTCTAGCTCGCGTTGCTTCCTTATTTTTACTCGGACTAGATTTATGTCCTTTGGAAGCACGAGCCTCTCTCTGTCATTTTGTCTGTGTTCGTCATTTTGCTGTACTTCCTTTCGTTCCAGCCACTGCATTTGGCGTCTCGAAATACCAGCCATCACACTACTGTGTGCCAGAATAAAAAAACAGTCAGACTCAGGTTAGCAATGTGAGATCGCCGATATAAGCAGTCAGACTCAGTTTAGCGATGCAAGTTTGCCAATATATCTAAACTTAAAGGAGCTGTGTAATAATTGCTGCGCGTGTTCAGAACATACATCCTAAGAGAGTGTCTGCTTGACATGCAAGTCATAATCTGATTCCATCCTTGCCAATCCATCTCTGTTTCGCATTGTATTTTTTTATATTTTAGTTACTCAGGAATTATGATTTTTATATTCAGGAGTTTTCTATGGAAATTTGAGGATTCATAGCACTGTGTTAGCGCTATAGTCTAAAGGAAACGAAGAATACATCACTAGCGAGCTAGTAGTAACATTCTGAGTGCCCTGCATCAGAGGCAGACTGTTGGCATCGCCGCCAAGCTAATTTACAAACATGGCCCATCTTCTTCGGGTATCAGGCGACTGTTTGCAAGATAAGCCCATAGCCTAAAAGGCAGATTTAATGTTTGTTGTGTTATTGCCTGTAATATGCTCAAAATGCTTCATTTTGGTCCACCCATTTCATGCAGCTCCGCGGTAAATGTAATCTGACTTTTGGATAATGAACCAAATCTTATCGTCACTCTGTTCACATCTTTACAGTATATATTTCATGTATGTTTGCTCTGATGATTATCAAGCAACACAGACCTCTACTCAGGTCCTGGAATTCCTGAACCCTGTGTTTAAAAAAAACTTGGTTGCAAGCATATCACTCGGCAGAGAGCAATAGAACTGGCTGAAGAAACCAAGGTTGCAACAGACAACCCAGACCCACTTTGGCAGTTTTTTGAAGACAGGGATTCAGTAGCCCCCTGTGTTCTTTATTCTATTTTTATTCTTCATTTAACCCTATTCAGGACTTTTGGGGTCCAATGGACCCCAAGCGCTTTCATTTATTATCTTTTCTTTTTAAACAACACGTGTCCAAGATTTCATGTAATCCTCCATGGTTAAGTCACACAAAATACAGAAAAGAATGGCATTGCTAGGGCATGCACTTTGAGTAAATTGACAATAATATTCTGGGGTCTACTGGACCCCAGAGTGATACAAAAGATATCACATTCTTCTAAGCAAAGCAGAAGGCACTGTGCCATTTTTATTCCCTCGAAAAGTTCAGGATACTTCCTGGCTAGAATATTGTTGCAGCAGCAGGATCATTTCTTGAGACTGGGAGGACTTTATCCCAACTAAGTTGCATGATTATCACAGACATAAAAATTATTTATTTCTTGTCCACGGCCATGTTTAACCATGTAGCCCATGTTTTAACAGTATATAGCCCCCTTTTGATCGCTTAAAACTTCTAATTACACGTGTTACATACAAAGTTATATGGTGAGAGCGGTGCTGAATTAGAACAGTATAGCGCAGGTTCACTGTCCCTTCGCAAGTATACCAGGGCTGCTTTGATCACTCTTGGATACTTTGATCTAAGAGAGAGAGCACAAAACATGCAGCCAGCTGCAACGAGATGATGCTTTCTGTGCCCCCGTGAACAAGACCGGAAGACAAGAACCTGTTGCATTGATTGCGGAAACCATGTCTGTTAGTAGCATTGCACGGATAGTGTTTTGTGTGATCAGTGCCTCAGAACTGTCGAGAGGGTGAGAGTAAACTCAAGTATTTTCTGAGATTAAGTTTTAGTGGGACACTTTGGCAGAAGCTGTTGTAACATAGAACTTGTGAGGTCCAATGAACCCCAGAGATATTATGTCATATTTGCTGCTGAGAAATGAAGACATTATGGAAGGCAGTACTAGACTGACATTTATTAGCATGCTATGCAGTAGTTCTTCATATGAGCTGCACATTTTCAAAGAAATTGTAATTTCTGGCTATAATGCCATTTTGTTGAATTTTTAGTTGGGCACTAATGTACAGTTAAACTCTGTATTTTATGCAGTAATAAACTCTCCTCTGAAAATAAACAGGTACTTTAAGCTGTATGATGTGTTTATTTTAAGCTAAAATGATGAAAGTTACATTTGGGTCCATTGAACCCCAAAAGACTGTAATGTAGGTTTTTTCGAAGGTCCTGAATAGGATTAAAGGTGACTTTAATGATTTCTCGTCATTACTTACATCGCCGGTGGCCGTTAAGTGAGCTAGGGTCAGCATTTTGTTACTCACTCACGACTGAATGATGTGATGCATGAGGTAGCCAGCTAAGCTACTTCGTCATTATACTTTGAGGAACACTATTTTTTATCAGATTTTTGGGGTGCAATTTCTGTAGAAACCAAATAATATGACTGAAAATAGAGTGGGGTTGTCAATAATTTGGGTATTATGAATTTAATTCCTTAGATTATTTCTCGACAGTCTACTTGTACATTCTGGTGCCAATAACGCACCAGAATGTACAGTACAGGTACAGGTACAGGTATAGTCTTCACTTCTTGGACGTGGAAGAATGATTTTACATTAAAGGGCATCTAAAGTCGATTCCCATTGTTTTTGTTTATCGGCCAATCAGCGAGCCGCACGTGCGCAAACAAACCGAAATAGAAGGATTATCTACGCGTGTTCACAAAACATTGGTTGATGAATGAAATTGGTCATGTGACAATGCAAGATGTCAACAAAAGCAAGTGATTTGTTTCTAAACCTTGGACGTTCAATGCCCCATCTGAGAATCCACTTTAGATGCCCATTAAAATGAATATTGATATTGTAGCAGAAATCTCTGGCATTCCCATGCCTTTTTGCAAGAACATCAATGTTCAAAACATTCTTGAATCTCTGTCTTTTCAGCCTGCAATACTGGTAGAAGTAATTTATGTTTCATTTAAGAGCCATGAGGAAATTCATTCCTTCATGACTGCCTTACCTTTCCCAATTTATGTGCAAATACTTGCTTACATCAAAATATTACTTGATTATTAAGCATTCATGAATGAATAGCAGTTTTGGCATTTTTGTGATCCTTTGGGCTTTATTTTATAATGCATATGTTAGCCATTTAGAAGCAAGTTGACAAGATTTACTGAATCTTACAGGCTGATATCAGCCACACAGCATGGTAAATAAAAATGCCAGAATTTTTCCAGCGCGAATTGGAAACACAAGATGAATTTCCTACTGTTCACTGCCATAACATAAAAGCTGCCCCACAAATTTTCTCAGATTTTTTCTGGCGTGTCCACATGACTAAAACATGCCTTGATTTCAAGGCATTTTTGGGCATTTCTTTTTTTTTATCATAAGCATTTTCAGATGCAAGTTACTCCTAAATTACAGACATGAGATTGGATTGGGTTCCAGGGGCCAGTGTGTTGTAGGTGCTGCGGATGAGGCTGCAATATGAACTCAGATTATGCATACTTCGGTCAAGGGGACCAACTAAAAATAAAATAAAAATTTTGGTTTTGTAAAAATTGTCATTTTTAACAGCCTATTACAAAATCAAATGAGATATGCCAAATCTGATAACAGATTCATAAATATCAGGTAATTTTACCTATGTGGTCCCAATGACATTAATTTAGGAGCACTGGAAAGTGTATTTGTATCCCTTCAAAAATGCTTATTTTTGTCATTAAAATGCTTATAAGTCATTGCTAAATGTGGGAGTGACTAGAGACCCCCTCCTTAAATTGGCAATTATTCCATGAAAAACTGGAGTTGGAACATAAGATTTAGTATTTATTCATTTGAAATGATGGCAAACACCTATTTCTGAGACGGCGCTGTGCAGACCCTGGTCCTCTTTGGACAGAGTGACCCAATAACAGTAAATAGGCAGTTCTTGTCTAAATATGTGGGGGGGTGGAGTGCTGGACAAAGTGAGCAACGAATACCAATATGCAAATACAACAGAATTGACATAAGACGGTGTATTTGTGTGCATATTATATTATGTGTGGTGTCAATGACATGTTAAGAAGACTGACTGCACATGGGTAAAAACTGTGCTTATGGCGTGAGGTTTTGCTCCTGATGGAGCGCAACCTCCTGCCAGAGGGGAGTGGCTGAAAGAGTCTGTGGCCAGGGTGAGAGGGATCAGCTACAATCTTTCCTGCTCTCCTCGGAGTCCTGCAGGCATACAGGTCATGAAGAGTTGACGTCGGAGAACGCACTGGAAGGGGCTGAGTCCAGTGGAAGCACTCTTTAAGGAGTTCTGGGCGTACTCCGCACAGGGCAGGTATCTGGACCAATGCCTTTGGCGCTGATGGCAGTACACTCGGAGGAACTTCCCCAGAGCTTGGATGGCTCTCTCCACCTACCCATTGGCTTCAGGGTGGTATCCCGAGGTGAGGCTAATGGTGGCTCTCAGCTTCTTGAAGAAAGCCCTCCGCACTTAGGACGTGAATTGAGGCCCACGGTTGAAGACGATGTCCGCCGGAAGGCTGCAATTTCTGAATACCTGCTCGAAAATGACATACGCAACTTGCAGTGTAGATGGTAAGGCAGCGAAAGGCACAAATTTACTGAACTTGGAAAACTGATCAATAATCACCAGGATGCATGCGTTACCATCTGATGTAGGTAGATCGGTAACAAAATCAACAGCAATTTGTGACCATGGGTGATGGAGAATGGGCAGTGGGTTAAGTTTACCCGCAGGCAGCTGTCGTGGCGTTTTGAACATTGCACATGTCAAGCAGGAGCGCACGGCTGCTTCCACATCCGAGGCCAGGTGGGGCCACCAATATTTTCAGCTGATGATATGTGTTGTTCTTTTAATTCCAGGGTGTCCTGCTGACAGGGAGGTATGGGCCCATAGAATAACTCGCTCATGAAGATTAGCAGGAACAAACGTCTTACCCCCTGGCTCAGAAGTAGTAGGGGGATTCTTCCTGGTCTCCTTTGCCATTTCTTAGTCCAACTGCCACTTGATCAGGGCGAGGATGCTGGAGGAGGATAGAATCGGCTCTTCTGCTTCTGGATCCCTCTCTACTTTGCATCTTCAGGAAAGAGCGTCTGCTTTGATATTCTTTAAGCTTGGGCGATAGATTATTGAAAAATTGAAACGCGTTAAAAATAGTGCCCACCTGGCCTGCCATGGATTCATTCACTGTGCATTTCGTAGATATATCAAGTTGCGGTGATCAGTTAGGATGAGGAACGGATGATGGGCCCCCTCTAACCAGTGCCTCCATTCCTCAAGCGCTTATTTGATGGCTAACAGTTCCTGGTTCCCTACGTCGTAGTTGACCTCTGCAGGTGTGAGCTTGTGTGAGAAGGACGCACAGGGATATAGCTTCTCTCGTCTTCCGTGCCGCTGTGATAGGATAGCTCCCACACTTGCGTTGTAGGCGTCAACTTCTACTGCAAAAGGCTTTTCTGGTTCCTGTAAATTGAGTATAGATGCAGTAACAAACATGTTTCTGAGTGTATTGAAGGTATATTGAGCCTCCGGATTCCATCCCAGGTTTTTGGGTTTCCCTTTGAACAGCCGTGTTAGGGGATAGGTGTTACGAGCTCTGTAGTATTTATCTCGCCTTGCTCTTAATTGAATGTTTCCACTTCCGGAGGGGGCGGTGCTTTTTAAGGCCGCTGCTTGCAAGTGCCAGTTGGAGACTAGCTCTTCTGCTTTTGTACCTAGCGTTCACGTACTGTGATTATTTTGCTGCCTTCTTTGTTGACTTGGTTTGCCTTTGGATTTACAATTCTTGCCTTGCCTTTATTAGGTTTGTTTGGATTGTGGTGGTTGACTCTTGGCCTGTCCCAGTTCGACTCGAATTCTAGCCCTTGCGTTTTGGTCTGGTGGTTTGGTGAATTTGTGGTGTTTGACCTCGGTTTCTGTACTGACTACCCCTTTCGCCTTGCCCCTTTTTCTTTTTGCACGCTGTTAGGTTTGCTCTGGTTAGGTAACGTGCTCCCACCTGGATCTCACAGTCCTTCCATCAGGGCACTTCTTTGTTATTTTGCTTTGTTATTTTTGAAGGTGATTCTGGGCGGAAACGTGTTTCCATAGGAGGTACACTATTCGTTCCCTCAATCTTCATTTGCGGACTGAGAGTTCAGGAGCTCAGTGTTTAAAAGCCGCCCCGAGCCCGGCGAATCTTTGAAGACTAGCCGTAGGATTAGTTTAGTTCTGGTTAGGCAGTTAGGGACCGGAGTTACTGATCAGCGTGCAAACTCGTGCCTATTACAGTTCTCCCCGCCTGTCCTACCCCCATTTCTCTACCTGTTGCAGCCTGTTCTAGACCGGGTCGTAACATAACAAATACACTAAAGTTCTAATGAAGCAGCGGTAGAAGTTTGCAAATCCCATGAAGTGCCGGAGTTCCTTTATAGTCCGTGGGATTGGTCATTCAGCCACTGCCTTCACCTTCTTGGCTTCCATATCCACTCCTTCTGGTCCAATCACATAACCAAGGAAGGAGATGGCAGATTGGCAGTGCATGCCACGAGACGGGCACGATCGCACCGGCGCCCGTAAACGCCTGTCAAGTCGTTCTCACGGGCGCTATTTAACACGCCCGTCAGTCACTGCACGGGCGCGCCACTATTTAATCCAAGCGTTAGCCCATATATGACCCGCCGTGGTAAAAGGCATCTCCGAGCGGAGATCATGCTATTGAGAAAAACGCTATTTAAATGTCCTGCTCACCATGTGGACTGTGTTTACTTTCGCATTTGGAAAACTGCTTCTGATCCAGGGGATTTTAGCTCCATTTACGTCACGCGGAATCCCCTCAGTGTCTCGATAAATTCTTTTTCAATACTGCCGAAAATTGGCAATTATTCAGTGGCGGAGCTAGAACTGGGAATTGGGAGGGCACAGACACGTCCCTTTATTAGTCCTGGCTAGTTCTCAATCATTTTCCTTTATTGATGCATTTTCC
Organism: Gymnothorax javanicus; assembly: GCA_029692085.1. Lineage (NCBI taxonomy): Eukaryota > Metazoa > Chordata > Actinopteri > Anguilliformes > Muraenidae > Gymnothorax > Gymnothorax javanicus. Next base: position 92,618,384 of record CM056198.1, read on the forward strand.
AATTATCATAATTGAAAACTGAAGACACGGTTTCTCTCCATATGCGATTTGACAGCAAAGAAATCATGGGCTAAATTCAGTACAGAAACATAATTTACTAATTAATAGGCCAATGATTGAGCTGGTCCATGTTCCAATGAAATATTGCCTTTCACTCTCGGGATTGCGTGGGTTGATAAAGAAAAAAAAGTGGCACTCGGCAGTTAAATAGGCTTGCGGCTCAAGCTATTTGCGTGAGAGTCGACAGGTATGCAATTTTGAATGACGTTAAGTGACATGCAAAGTTGCTCTACTGATATGAATGTGTTGCATGCAGAATAAAAATCTGTTGGCTGGCAAGAGAGGAGTGGTCTTCGCCATATTATTCATTAGATGCAACACAACGCTGAACTATAAGACCGGCTATATAAGTATATGAAATCGTCTATCTCTTATAAAGAATGACATCACTTCTCAAATTTACTATGTGTTTTTCGGTATGTACAAAGTTTTATTACCATAAAAAAAAGAAAAATTCAGAGGTCTCTTTACTTATCAATATATCTGAACAAAATGCTTTTCAAGAGTCCTCTCTTAACATTATGGTTATTTTAAACTTACTACATTTTGGGACTGTGTGAGGATGGATGGATATTGGCTTGGAAGCAGTAGTTAAAGCAAATCTGCCTTTTTAAGCTTGGTACTTGCACTGGTAACCATGGTAACTGATACAGTTGTGAGGTTATCAAAATAAAATACATGTATGGACCATAGGCTATACTCTTTGCAACATACTAAAGGCAGTCTACAGGCTAAGGACTGGACAGGACACCAGGGCAGGTGAAGAATGGAGTAGGTAGCTTAGTGCTAGCAGATACCAGTGTTTCCCACACATAGAGCATTGTGTGGCGTGCTGCCATAGAGTCAACTCGGACCGCCACAAATTGATTCCGGCGATTTTTCGATATGGCAGTCTCATCTCTATATGCACAAAAAAAAATTAAAAAAAAACGGTAAAATTAAAAGTACTGAAAGATGCGGAATTCGTGCCCCCCGGTCCAACAGCAAGCATCACCATCAAAATAGTGCCCGCCGGAGAATTGGCGGGAGTGATTGATAGTGCCCGTGCAGTTTTCTTCTGGCATGCACTGGATTGGTGGAAGATGCACTTCTCTGTTTTAACTTGGAGCTGATGTTGGAGTAGGCATTCTGAGTACTCGCCGCACATGTTTTACATGTTCTTCATAAGTACAAGAGTACAACGTAGATGATGTCGTCGAGGTTTACGATGACGAATCTTCCTAGAATATCTCGTAACACATCATTAGTTAAGGACTGGAACACAGAAGGGGCGTCGACGAGCCCGTACGGCATGACGCAGTACTTGTAGTACACGGAGGTGGTGCTAAAAGCAGTCTTCCACTCGTCTCCTTCCCTGATACGGATTAGGTTATCGGGGCTGCGGAGGTCAAGCTTTGTGAAGATTTTCACACCTCTGAGCTGCTCCACAGTGCTGGGGACCAGAGGGAGTGGATATCGGTATTTCATTGTGATGTCATTAAGGCCTCTGTAGTCTATGCAGGGGCAGAGACCTCCATCCGTCTTCTGAATGTAGAAGAAATTTGCTGACGCCAGTGTAGTGGAAGGGTGAATGAAGCCCTGCTGTAGAGCGTCTTGTACATACTGCTCCATTGCTTGAGTTTCAGCCACCGATAGGGGCTACACATGGCTCCTGGGGGGTTAAGTGCCAGACAGGAGCTTGATCGAACAATCCAATGGATGATGTGGAGGTAACTGGGTAGCTTAGGCTTTACTGAACACCTTCTGCGAATCCCAGTACTCTTGAGGAATTTCTGGCTGGTCTCCACAGCCAGGTCTCTCGAAAGCTGTAAAGGCAATGGTGAGAGGGCCGTAATGCTGCCGACGAGGGTGACCAAAAACTGAGAAGTCTTGTGCGCCAGATGATGGTGGGATTGTGTAATAGCAGCCATGAGAGGCCGAAGATTATTGGGTGGCTTGAGCAGGGTAGTAGTAGCAGTGGAAGTTCCTCCAGATGGCGCTCCTCGATGCAGAGGGAGCTCAGAGCCATTTGGTGGGTCACTCTGCTGTTGCCCAGAGGTTTCCCATCTATAGCTGCCACGGTGTTGCCTGGAATCCATCTATATCAAGTGCTGGTCGCTCCTAACGGTCACTCACTGATATAGTCTGGCCTCAGTCGGTAGGCCAGCGTTTAGCCCCTACGTCACTAATAAACTGGATGTATAAATATTCATATTTTCTGCTCTTGGCTGATTGGGTGACCTTATGGCGAGAACCACCAATCGCGCGGCGCCATTTGCGGAATGAATGCTGACTGGGTTATCCATCGCATCTTGTTGTCAGAAGTGGTAGCTAAGTAGGCGAGCAATTAAACATTGGGATATATAAGTTTCTATCTTATATCAGCATGTTGTGTGAATATTTCCTTTTACTTTGCTACATCAGACATTTTACAACACAACGAACGGCTGTACTCAGCATTATGAATATGAGTTAGCTGGCCAGCTATGGTGTTCGAGAATGTTATTTGACATGAGCTTGAAATTAGATTGTGACTTGCTTGCGTTTACTCTTGGAGTGGTTGTTCGGTTTTGAACAGGATAATGTTTGGCCATATCTGCATTTTGTTTATTTCAGTGGGATTCTCCTGTAAAATAAAGAATAAATTAAATAATACTCAAATTACATAACGTATTTCATTGTAATTGGCATTAGCTATAGCTTGAAGGGCATGCTTGCATCAGCTAGGTTAAGCCTATGAAGCTGGAATGTAATGCGACAGTTGCCAATTTATTCCTTGCCTGCCTACTTTCTTCGGAGAAGAGAAGATGGATAGCTTGCTCCTATTATTGCAACCTATTGCTGCACAATGTTTCAGCATTTTTAACGTGGATGGCCAACGCTTATTTTGCCGCTTTTCCCCACTTGTTTATTATCTGATATCAATCCAGTACAAGAACATAACGATCAAATATATTCCTTTTCCCTTTAAAAACGATTAAACATCGATGGCAATAACAGTATCACTGAACATATAAACACAAGCATTATTTCAGTTTGAAAGTTTAATTCGTAGTTTGCCGCAGTCCATACTGTATTTCTGTATTGGCAGATGTTACGTGACCGCTGCTGAGAGAGACACAGGTCGCAAACAAAGTTCATTTTCTCCTGATCTGTTGGTCTTAAAAATGCCATTGCAGCACCAGAATGTTTGGAAGATATGTGGCCTGTGAAAATAAGTCCAGTATTTCATTCTGGGACAATGGGGCAAAATAATCAGTGATAATCTGTGCTAACGTTCACTTCTCCCCATTGAAATCAATTCATTCAGGACCCGCCGCAAGTCTTTCTAAAAGGGCCGGGCACCCTTGCGACTGTGAGCCAATCACAGATCTCGCATGGATTTTGTGCGAATATTTGAAAGTCAAATGCTAGTCTACCGACTGAGGCCAGACATATCTGTGAGTGACCGTTGGGAGTGACCAACACTTGATATGTATGGATTCCAGGCAAGCCATGGTGAGGGTGATGCAGAGCTGGTGAACTGGGGCACCGAGTCGTCGCACCAGCTGGCAAGAGATGAAATTCCCTGCTGCACTGGAGTCAGTCAAGGCCTCTCTGGACAGGGTCGCAGGATATGTTGACTGGAATCCGGAAATGTTGTCCAGTAATAGCCATGGGTGACATCTTTACCTTGGGGGGTGCTGTTCCTACTTCTTGACTCACAGTGCAGGGGCTGGTCTTTTTCCAGGGGCAACACTCTGTTTTCTTAAAGTGCCCCAGTTCCATGGGCTCTGGTCCCTCAGTTGGCAGCTGAGTGGGGCCTTTGGGCTGAACCCGCCATCTCTCCTGGTCCAGGCTGATGGCTGCTTTGATATAGGTGGGCAGGGACATCTCCAGGTCCCTGCAAACCATCTCCGCCTGAAGCTGTGGACACAGCCCCCTCTGGAAGATGGTTATAAGTGCAGGCTTGTTCCAACCACTGGCTGCAGCCACGGTGCGGAATTGAAGGGTGTAGTCCGCTGCGGTCCTGCTTCCCTGGCTCAGGTCCGGCAGTTGGTCCCCAGCCGTCTTCCCGCGGTGGTTAAAGACCGAGCGAAACTGCTAGAGGAAATCAACATAGATTTTAAAGCCAGATTCCCTCCAGACAGCTGTCGGCCAGTCAAGCGCTTTGCCAGTGAGGCAGGTCACCACTGCCGCATCTTCTGTGCATTATTCAGGGCTGGATGGTGGTAAAATATAGAGCACACTGAAGGATGAAGCATTTGCACACAGTGGGATTCCGGTCATAGCGCTTGGGCAAGCGCAGGGGAATGGCTGAGGGAACCTGCAGTCCGGCAGGAGAGATGGAGGGTTGCGCTGGTGGCGGTGCACGGGAGATGGAAAGTTTGCGAACTCCACATCCATTTCGTCCAGTGCGGCCTGCAGACGGGTGATCTCCCTCTGCTGATCTTCCATCAGCAGGTAGAGGTTGGGAGGGTGGGAGGTTAGGCAGCGAACTCTCCCACCTCGTAGGGCAATGGAATCCTCACTGAGTTCATGCTGTAGTGAAGTCTTCTGTAATGGTTGTGCTGCATGCACAGTTCAGATGCACGGAAGACAGGAAGATTAGGACTGGACTCAGGTGCAACGATGGGCTTGGTTGTATTTATTATGATTTCTCACAACAGCAGGCACAAACGTTGCAATACAAAAGAAAAGTGGAAACGAGGTTCATTGAACACTATAAGTAATACAGACTCTGGGTTTTAGCTGCAGTAACAATGTATTACAAATAGGAAAATAAAAGGAAACGAGGTTCCTTAATAATGCAGTGCTGCCATGAACATGAACAGCTCTAAGCTTAAAGAGATGCAGTATTGATATGCTAATACGGAGAAAAAGTCCAAACAAGACTTAACAATGCCGCACAGACATGGATTATACACGACTTCACAAGGAGACTGAGAGAAGCTCGGTCTTATATGCACACTGCCACCACCCAGTGGTAATGAGAAACAGGTGTGAGTGATAGTAGAATAATGAATGAAGTGCAGCCCAGGATTTAGTAGACCGGTGCGCTGGACGGCTAGAGGCGTGTCCTTACAGCCGTATTGATAATTTTGTTGCGACATGCAATTGCTACTATTACAATAACATTCTGTGGTCAAAGTGGAACCGAGTACAAAATAATTTAGTCCGCTGCTTCAGCAAGCTGAACAAAGTTTGACTCTGAAGTATGAAGAATGCTGCTACCATATGAGTCCACATAATTGCTATGTCTGTATTTTGTGCTGTAGGTTGAAAGGAGACACAGGGAATTACTGCAGCACCCTGTATATTGATGGGATTAGTTTCTTAGACTTACAACGTATGAAACGTCCATGTAAATAAGTTTTTTTAGGCTCATCTGTACACTGCATTTTCAAAGTGGAAATGCTCAGCCATGGCGTTTACTGCTTATTCTGCTCCTGATATGTCTTGTTCCAATTTTTTTAAAATACACAAACTTAATAACAAGGTTAATACCTTGATTTTTACCTCCGTCGACGAAGTTGGGGCGGAGGTTATGTTTTCGCCCCTGTTTGTTTGTTTGTCTGTTTGTGAACAACATAACTCAAAGTACTGCACGGATTTGGCTGAAATTTTGTGGATGGATTGCTATTACATCAAGGATGGACCCTACCGATTTTCACCGCGATCAGTGAAACAATATAGACGCCACGGCAGCCATCTTGAAATCCTATGACACGCGATAACTCAACTTTGCTCCCACTCATGCAGATTTGGATTGTGCTGCCTTGGTGGAGGTTTGCACTCTATGAGTGCCTCTAGGTTAAAGTTATTATTCATGGACCTCAGCCCTGTGTCTGTCAGAAAGGCTCCTGTTGTTGACCCTATCTGAGATTACTGGATATCAGCCCTCAAATACCAGGGACACCCCTCCTGAAGATAGAGAAGATCCATGGTGCCGCTCCCAGAAAATCCAAAAACATGACCATAATGCCTCAGCAGAGCAGTGGTATGTGTGGGACTCTAGGGTCCATTGAGGTGCCTGGTACAGCAGATAAAAGGGTTGATATTGGTTACATTCCTTTCCCATTATATAATTTTATGAACTGTTATTGTATAATTGCACCTCTAGGCCCTTTGTTTCAACACACATTTCTCTGGGGTCCATTGGCATAGCTGTCTCAGATGTTTTTTGCCATGAGCAAAACATGGCACTATCTTCATGGGAAAAACATACATATGTGATATGCATCTTGCAGTGCTTAGTGCATAGTTAACAGATACAATAAAAAGTATGTCTCTATATTTGTGGAATATGCCTACTCTTTTCTTTTCTGTGCAGTGAATTCTTACATGCAGTTGTACTCAGCAGTATTTATCTTGATTTTACGAGTAGTTTTGCTGGAGATTTAAACAGAAGGCACACTGCTTTTTCTCTTCCTCATGGGCAGTGGTAAATTTTGCCATCATGTTAAACCAAAATACTGTAGTAATGCGACAGGTCACCTGGTCAGCGAGTAAAGACAGAAGAATTCAGAATGCTGTAATGGGCTTTACCATCTGATGTAATTTCGGACGTCTGACAATGTAGTTAATGGATTTTATTCAAGGGTCATTGTGACGTGTGACGGTTGGGTATTTCTTAAGATTTTCGAATATTTAGACTTATGATATGAAGCATTGTGCGCAGTGTGTCTGTTGATAAGACAGATCAATGCAATGACTTCCTAAGAAAATTGATTCAAATTGCCATGTTTCTGTAGATCTTCCACCACAGTGTGAACTGAGTACAAGTCCGTCCAGACATTACTACACCCCCCTTCCTCCTCGCTTGTTGTTTTCTAGTAATATCTGATTATAGCCTATGTTTGCCTGCTGCATAATCTACACATTACTTTTATTTGTTCAAAACTGAGCTAATTGATGTTCTATATCAGGGGTGGGGAACCTTCTCTAGAAAGAGCCACTGTGGGTGCAGGCTTTCATACCAACCAAGCTGCTACACACCTGATTCTACTAATCAAGGCCCTTAACAAACATTCCAGAGGTTGATTAGTAGAATCAGGTGTGTAGCAGCTAGGTTGGTATGAAAGCCTGCACCCACAGCGGCACTTTCTGGAGAAGGTTCCCTACCCCTGTTCTATATGAACTGTCTTGTTTAATTTGTAATGTGGCTGTGTAAATGCCTGCATTCTGTGCACCTGTTGCACGTTTGAAGTAAAAGCATCAGCCAAATAAATGTAATGTGACAACAGAAAATTAGTTTTTTGTTTTTCAGTTTGACATCCACATCACGTTTTCCTGATTTTGCAGCAAAGATCTGGGAGAAAAAATAATAATATTTAATACTGCCACTCTCTGTTGTCCACATAAAGAGCTGGCAGGGGGTTGCCTGCCAACAGGAAAAACAATGAGCAATTAGGAATGCTGTTCTCATGTTCTCTGACCATGCTTGTGGCACTGAGATCATTTACACGCTACACTAATATGGGAATGTAAGAGTGTAAGGTTAATAGGAAACATGACAATCCCTTGTGATTGCAATGATGGAGAGGGGGACTGTGTTTTGTAATTTATATAATTCCTGTCGTAATTAGTTGGTGCAGAGGTACAGCAATGTATTTGGTCTCTGTGGAATACTTTCCTTGTTTTTCCACATTGAAGACTTTTATATGGATTTTCTGGATAGTAAGTAAATGTGAGCACACTGAAATTTCTCGGGTATATATTATTTTAGGGCTTCCATAAATCATACCTACTACTTTTGAGGGATAAGATTTGTAATGTTTTCTATGACGGCTGTTCTTTTTGTACTCCTGTTTTAGTCGTCAGTTGACTGATTGAGGACATGGTGTGATAATCCCTACCCAGCAATATTTCTGATAAAATTTGAAAGTGGTCATTCATACATGCATTCACTCATATATCCATTCATTCCTTTGCTTTTACCAAAAAATCACCCTCACAGCTAGACAGATGTGCTGTTTAAAACAGATGCCATTTCTAATTGGATAAGAATATCTGGGCTCCAGCTTCCGGAAGTTCAAGTCAAAATACGCTTATTTGAGCTTTTAACTGGAAGAAAGGCATTAGAGTCTAATCCTTCCTCACAGACGACCCTGTGACCCCGTTTGGTGGCCAAGGCTGCCGCATCCATTACTGCAGATCTGAATGAAAAGTGACAGGCGCCTAAATAAAATGTAGAAAAAGTGAAAAGAACAATTTTATATTCAATATAATGTCTCATGAAACATAAAATTGAAAAAACTGTCTCACTCTGGGCTCGAAATTAACGGTGTCCCGATGTTCTGGGGCCTATAAAAATTGCTGCTGGGACATAAAAATTATATGACCGGGACAATTCCGGGACAGAAAAAAAAAAAAAAGTCAGAGCAATTTCGAAATCGCTGTTAGAATGGGTATCTACGTGTTAAAATTGTTGCTTAAGATCTGCTGTAGCCACAGTTAAGATCAGTGAAGTAGGCTGGCTTTAGTTGCTCACTTCGATATGGCCATGGAACATTATGTTAGAAAAAAAAAAAATCTGGAGCTGGACTACATTTTATTTAAGACGCAACCCAACTCATCATCGAGGCTACGATTTGAAACCGGTAAATCAGCCTACTTCGTATTCTCCGCGCATGAATGTGTTTAATGTGCTTTGTAGGTGAACATTAAGATCAAGTTATATTTGTCCGCTATTGGTAATGCGAACTGAGTTATTTAAGCTGGTTAATTTGATAATTTGAAACTGTATTAAAAGGTGCATTTCCATTACATCGCGAGCAGTCCTACTGCAGCTTGCAGGTTTAAGGCAAACTTTGACTGCCGGTGTCTCCAAAAAAGCGAGAACCATAGTTGATGCTCTTGTCACCGAAGCCAGTCTGACTAGCCTAATCCATACGAAAAAAATATGTATATACAGCCAACAAACCCAGTAAAACGTGTCATTTTTGCTCATCTCGTTTATTAGCGGAATGGGATCACACCATAGGCTATTAAACTGCACATTGCAGATCATTCACTGGGCATGTTTGGCTTTTTTAGCACAATTTAATTGTTTAAGTGCTGGCGCATTAAAACCGAAAGCTGAGTGGCCGAGTTGAGTGAATGGTGTTTATGTTCATGCAGCTTTGCAATTCGTAAGTTGTGATTTGACACATCATATGTGAGCTCGCTTTATCCCATTTACTTCTTCAGCAATTTCTTCAATTAGTTATTTTGTTATTTATAATAGGCTATATACTTAACATTGTTCGAATCAAGTGAACTTCTCGTGGTTTATTATGTATTGCGGTTTCAAAGGAAAAACAAAGCATCCCTTATGGTAGTCTGCTGGAATGGACTGTTAACGTCAGCTGTTTTCTGTAAGCAAGAATTAAAAACCAGCAAATTAAATCAATTAATAGCAACAATGAAAATGAAAATAACTCTCTGATTGCACCCAATTCTTTATTTAAAGTTACTACATTAAGACGTTTTTCCTGATTTGGCAGTATTTTGCATCTCTACTGAGATAATGTTGGGAGAGAATGGTAACAAATGAGACTTAAAATATCAGCTCACTGTAGGTATAATTGTATGATTTTGAAATGTTGACACTATCAATCGACTGTAGATTAACAGTCAAATTCTGTAGTATTTATCTCTGTGTCACTGAAATGGATTTTGATATCATTTGGAAATAACTCTGTTTTGCCAGATGACATTTACAAGGACTGAATGTAGTTATATGCAATAAAATGCATTAAATTCTTGCCTCATATCGGGGGCACAAAGTAAATTGAAGACAAATGAATAACAAAATTTGTTGTTAATAATAAATGTACACAAAAAAAAGTTTACATGGACTTGCTGTTGTATTTTTATGTTAATATATGGATATTTGGGGAAAAATACTTTGGGTCACTGTTGGTTACATCTGGGACAGTGCAGAGTAGGATTCGGGACCATTGCGGGACACTGAAGAAAAAAGTTGATTTCGAGCCCTGGTCTACCTTTGTTGATGGTGTGAGTTGAGTATTTCAATGTGAGAAGATATTTCTGACAGGACTGCTTTGTCAAAAAAGTTTATTTGAAGACATACGCGCATTAATTGAGTTTGGCGGCATCACTCAATTTCAGAAGATTTCTGCCCGTCCAGGTGTGGAACCGAAGGCAAGGAGCAGTGACTGACCCCCCCATAGAACGGAGCCTACTGCAACAATGACCTCAAAGAAGAGACATTGTTAAAGATTGGAGTAACTCAGTTCTGAATTACTTTGACCACTGTATTAGAAGGGTGGAGGGCTTTTGACCCAAGCATGGCAAGAAGCTGCTTTTTCAGATGGTGAGCTTAAAGCAACACTATGTAGATTTTTTCACTCTCAAGCTATATTTCCAAGATCATTCTGGTGATACATCAACTCACAATAGGTTGAATGACACCTTTGTCATGGCTCAATTGCGCCTGCATCACCTTCACTGGCACTATGTAACTTTGGGTTTCGGGTAGGAACCCAGGCCCAACAAGAACTACAAAACTTACTTACTGCTTTATGGCATACGTCACACAAGCCCCCTCCCCCACGTCTCTTAAGACCAGCGAGCGAATGTAGAATGAAGCAGAGTTGGAAGTGGTTGTAATGGCTGAAGTGGCGAGGAAACCGAAGAAGGCAAAGGTGGTGTCCGAGGAGACATTTAAAAGAAAACAAGAAAGTGATAAAATAAGAGCCAGGACTAGGGTCAACATTGGACCGGCTTTCACTCGCTGGCGAGAGCTGGAGGAGGAGGGATGTCCGACCAATGGCGACCTGGCGTTGTTACTTTTGGGACAAGTAAGTACAAATTGTTACCTTCATTCTCGATCTAGTTCTAGTGCGTTTGAACTTGCTTTGTGTCAGGCTGTGTCATTGAAATCATCCAGTACCCCGTTTATGCTCAGTCAAATAATCGTCTACAGCAATTTATCTAGCTAGCTGGTATCTGACATGCTAGCTAGTTGTCATGCTATCACTAGCTGGCAAACATTGCTAAACTAGTGTTGAAATGTTTGATCATAAACGTGTACTTCACTCCCATATAGAGTACTAAAGGTAGAAGATTTGTCGTGTTTATTTCGGAAGGATAAGGTAATGATCTGGGTTGGCATGTACTCATGTCGTTTCAGGGATTTTCTGTAAAACTCCCCACCGCCCTCTTGTTACAATGCACAAGCTAATCGGTTCTGTGCATGATGACTTTGTACAAAGGGACTGGCTGACTGTGCATGTAAGTGACGTCCACTCACTTCTTAGCAGAGCAAAAATGAATTGATGCCGGTTAGGGCTAGGGTTAGTAGCAGATGTGCATGTAAGCGATGCCTACTCCAACGGTTTTTTTTTTTTTTTTTTTTTTTTTTTCCATGTTAGGTTTCGTTCCTGACATTCAAAGTGCATGCATAACATGCTGTAAAGGGCTGTGAAAGATAACTATAATGATAACCATAACAATTTGAGCATCGGGGTGCCCCGGTGGCTCATCGGTCTAAGTGTGCGTACCATAAAGGCTGTGTCCTTCCTGCAGCGACCTGGGTTCGAATCCGGCTCGGGTCATATGCTGCATGTCTTCCCCCATTCTTCTCCCCAACCTTCCTGTCTCTCTACACTGTATAACCATCGAATAAAGGAAAAATTCCCAAAAAAATAATGTTTAACAATTTGAGCATCAACACTGATGAATGATATCGTTGTGTAAACATTGATGTTGTGCGTTCCAGCTGTGTCAGAGTCCTTTTTTCTGTGCGATGTCATCTGTCATGTTGAATGAACGCGACGCCCTGTAAATTCCAACGGATTTTGATTGGCGGTCAGTTTTTCTACCATGCATAAAATCACTCTGAAAGTGACCGCAACGATGTCCTTTGCCATTATCATTGTCGTTATAGTTGTAGTGTGGACTTCGCCATCTATGTGAGTTAGACTTGTAATGGCTAGTAGTATACGGAGACCAAGCACAACGACAGAGAGAAAGAGAGTAGCACGAACACAGCACAAACATAGAGAATAATATAGACCAAACGCAAGTACTCGCGCTTTCAAAGGACGTATAATAGTCCGAACCACGGAAGCAAAGTGAGATAGAAAAAGGGAGAAGAAACTCCAACAATAAGAAGATAGAAAGTCATACAAAACCTGACTACAGATCTCTTCCGCTATAGTGCGAAGCTAAACACAGACACTCTAGCGAAGGAGGCGTGCCAGACATTCTGCTTATATAGATTCTGGGGAAGCGCCGCCCCAGCTCAATCAACCAGCTGGGTAAAGAATTCGATGGACCAGAAATTCGATATTGTCCCGGGACGAGAGCCGCAAAGAAAGGTCCAAACAACACGCACACCTCACAAACCACGACAAGACCGATTTTTAAGTCTCCCTTGCCTGGTCTGATGACATGGTTGATCGGATCGCACATTACATGTCCTGCTTCAGAAAGTTCGCTGCTGTCGTTGGCTTGTCAACAAATGCACGTGTAGACATATTTTACTACAGTTGTTACAGACAATACCGTTTATCAACTGTAGGGGGACACCGCAAGCGAATCCTGCGAATACTTCATAGTGTTGCTTTAAAGTGCTGGTTTGTCAAAAAATAAGATGTGGACCACAGAATTTTCATTATGAACACATCCTTTGTGCACTGGTCATTTCAAATTGTAATCAGCTGTTACAAATGTATTCGCATATGAATCACTGCAAATCATGATCATCTCAAAGACTTTATCTTTGGGGATAACATCATGGGAGGTGTCTTGTCAGGGGCAGAGAACATACTATCAGTGTCATTGGACTCAGTGATTTGTAATTGTGGATTATTCCCTTGGGAAAATGCCTTATATCTGCCTTGTTTACAGCTGCAGCAATAAGGCCAATACAAGCAGAGGCACCATGGTCCATAAACTTCCAATATACCCCACAGTTTGAAAGGCATGGGTGGATTTTGTGAAGAGGAAATGAGCGGATTCCACGGAGCCTGGATCAGGATAGGTGATCTGCACTAAACACTTCACTGATGACTGCTTTTATTAGCCAGATCTTGTGTCACAGGAAAAGTCTGGATATCACTGTGGGTTAGTAGTTACTGAAATCACCACTTAAAAAGCTGTTGATTAATAAGCGGAGCCCAAACTGCTCCGGTGCCCAATTTTCCCCATCTATTCTGTGCTCACAAAAGCTGTTTAATAAACCCAGGGTGCCGCTTAATAAGCCCATCCTAAAATGAGTGTGGAAACTATTTTATGCAAAAAATGACTCAAAACTAAATCTATTTTCCACCACGAGACCTTGAGTAAAATCAAAACTTCAGCTATGATAGCAAAGCCTAAACAAGAGCAGGCGCTGCAATTGGAGAATGAAAAAAGCGTAAGCTTCTAGTCTATTTAAGTCAATAGGATATATTACTACTCAAAATTTGATAGGGATCATAGGAATTTTTTTGTGAAATGACATGCAAATTTGGTAACTGCCACTGATGAACAATATATTGGATAAATGACATGCAGTCAGACACAAAACACATTTGCAAGTGCATTTAATGACATTAAATGAGCGTGCAGCCTCACACTTTTGGCTTGACAACATCGGGTCATACTTTCAATCAGAACCCGGATGCTTGCAATTAGAATGTTGTTCCATTCTTCAACAAGGGCATTTCCGAGCTCTTCTAGAGTTGTGGGTTGTGCCCTACGACCGGAAATGGCGACCTGCAGCATGTTCCACACATGCTCGATAGGGTTTAGGTCCGGCGAACGCGCGGGCCAGTCCATGCGGACAATTGTCTCCTGCTCTAGGAATTGATTCACCACCCTAGCACGATGGGGACGGGCGTTATCATCCATCAAGATGAAATCAGGGCCAACAACACCAGCGTATGGTCTTACGTACACATTGGGGATCTCATCCCTGTACCGTACCCCTGTAATCGTCCCTCTCCCCATGACATGCAGGTCCGTTCTGCCGTTCCTGCTTATTCCTCCCCAGACCATAATTGATCCGCCACCATAACGGTTGTGTTCATTGATGTAGGTATCATTAAATCGCTCACGTTGTCTTCGCCACACCCATTGCCTCCTGTCAGTAAAGTCCAAGCAATATCGGGACTCATCAGTAAAGAGAACTGGAGCCCAATCGTTGTGTGTCCATGTGACATGATCGTGAGCCCAATCCAAACGGTCACGCCTATGACGACACGGTCAGTGGGATTGAACACATGGCCTTCTTGAGTTGAGGCCGGCAGTATGAAGACGATTCCGTATCGTCTGAGTGGATACCCTGACCCCTGAGGCGTTATGAAGGTCATTTAAATAGGGTGGTGGCTGTCCAGAAAGGATGACGTTGTGCCTGAAGTGTGAGAAAGTGGTCTTGTCGTTTGTGTAGTCGATCTCTGACGACCACCCCCATGACGGTGTGCTGCTGTACCAAACGTTTTATGCCGGTTCCACGCTCTGTTCACAACGCTTTGGCTGACGTTAAGTGCATTAGCAACGTGACGTTGTGAGAAGCCAGAGACAAGCATTCCGATGCATCTTCCCAATTGCTCTGAAGTCAATCGAAGTCTAAGACGTTGAGGAGACATTGTTATTGCTAAATGTAATGCAAAAAATTTGGGAACTTCCAAATTTTCACCAACAAGCAACACACACGTCTGAGTTGAAATGGTGAAGTGTTAGTCAAAGCCAAAATGTGAGGCTGCACGCTCATTTAATGTCATGAAATGCACGTGCAAATGTGTTTTGTGTCTGACTGCATGTCATTTATCCAATATATTGTTCATCAGTGGCAGTTACCAAATTTGCATGTCATTTCACAAAAAAATTCCTATGATCCCTATCAAATTTTCAGTAGTAATATATATAATTTGCTTGCTAGCATGCTAACGCTTTTCGCCATTAAATTAATAAATTCAAGTTTCTACAACAACTGTTACGTATGTAACTTAAAACTTTCATAACGAAAAGCTTAGACATGCTTGCCAGCCAGGGGTGCATTTCCCATAAGCATAGTTACAAACTAAGTTGGCAACTTGCATAGTTTGTCCAATCAGTCAATTGTTCCAACTATGTAAGTTAGCATCTGTGATTTCAAGAAACGCACCCCAGCTGTGTAAACAGGGCCTTATTTGATCTGCGTGGGCTGTGTTCTTTCTTGAGTGTGTACTCTGGAATCAGAGTCAATAGATCGAAGGTTTCGTGTTGTCATCATGTATGTAGGCTACCTACAGCTTTCCTCGTCATGGCCTAATAAAATTCTCAGTAAGTAGGCTGATCGTCTACAGGCTGATTGTCACGTTGTTAGTTTTCCCCCTCTGATGTGAAAAATGTTTTCATCCATTTTTTTTACATCTTATTTTGCTATTGTTCTCAGCTTAACTTCTGCATTAGGAACACCTCCCGTCACACCACATCCAGTATTTGGCAGATTTGGGTCAATTTACATTTTATTTCCGGAAATCTCCACTTGGACCTCAATAAAAGGCTCATTTTCGTGAAACAGTGGCAAATTTGGGGCATTTACTTAGAAGGATACTGTGCATGAACTCTTTGGTCAAATGTACACTAGATTAGTTTTTATTTGAGAACATCTGATGAATTTGCACTTTAAATAAGATTACAGATTGACAATCAAGCAGTTGTTGGACTGGGCAATGTCAGGTGACAGTCAAGCGTTCTCAGGTGACGTAGATCAGCTGTTTCAGGCTATCAAAAATGGATCAGACAAGTTGACATTGTGGCCTGTCACAACCTAAATGCCTAATTTGTTTTCTTGTCATGATTCTGGTTTTGCCATGTCTTTTATTTATTGATTTTGCTTATTATACATCCTGGTTTTTCTGTTTATGCCATCTCTGTATTCATTGCACTTTTGTCACCCCTGTCTTGTGATCAGTATGGTACAGTCCGTCTTCCCAGTCTGCGTGCCTACATGCTTTGGGTGATTTCAGTGGTTTCTGGTTTGTCACTTGTAACTTGACACACTATTACATTGGCTAAAGTCGATCTCCGGCGACAAAAATCCCACCATTACACCTCTAGGTGGCGCTATAACGAATGTGTTTGCATTTACTCAGATCTCGGACATTGTATGGTCTTTTTTTAAAATTCTTTTTTTCTTTGATTCCTTCAAGTCTTGTGCATCTAATGGGCATAGCCTTGCCTATTTCTGCCATTTGGAAAAAACTGAAAAACATTTAAAAGTTAATGCGTTCTACATCATTTATCCGATTGTCATGAAATTTGGCACAAATCATCGTCAAAGGACGCCGATTAAATGAATCTATCCCTGACATGCCACAGATTTTTTTTGTTCAGACGTAGCGGTCCAATGAATTTTGCTGGGCGGGGCACATAGTGACTCTTATGCCTGTATTATTAGATATCATGATCCAAACATCATGAAACTTAAGGGTCATGATACTAAGTTGCTTTCCTGGAGCCATGCCAAATTTTGTCGAGTTACACCAAAAGGGGACGCTATAAATACCATATGGTGATATCTCAGGATCTGCTTGGGCTAATGACCTGAAATTTGACATGGTGATGTAGGACACTACTGGAATGTATGTTCTAAAGATTGGTGGGCGTGGCTTAAAAAAATCAGCAAGAAAATTTAAAAAAAGTGTACAAATGTCTATATTTCCAAGTTGGCCTGGAAAGTTTCGGATTGAGTAATTTATTATGATGGGTCCTTGCGTTTGGAAGATATGTATCAAATTTTAGGTTTTTTGGATAGACGGGGCCTGAGTAATGAATTTTTTTCTCATTTCCGCTGTTCTGACCTAATTCCATGTGGGCGGCAAAAACTACAAGGGTTTGTCACTTGTAACTTGGTACACTATTACATTGGCTGAAGACGATCTCCGATGACAAAAATCCCACCAGTACACCTCTAGGTGGCGCTATAACTTGTGGGTTTGCGTTTGGACTCAGATCTCAAACACTGTGTGGTCTTTTTGAAAAATTCTTCTTTCCTCTGATTCCTTGGAGTCTCGTGCATCTAATAGGCATAGCCCCGCCCATTTCCGCCATTAAAGTTTTCCGCCATTTTGAAAAAAACTGAAAAACCTTTAAAAGTTAATGCGTTCTACATTGTTTATCCGATTATGATGAAATTTGGCACAAATCATCGTCAAAGGAGAGGTCGACCGATCAATCGGCCGGCCAATTAATTAGGCCAATTATTAGGCATTTTGGCTTAATCGGCATCGGCCGATGCCAGCCCTCACAAGGCCGATTAAAAATGTCTGCAACTCAAGAGCGTGTGAAAAAGTAGATTTGGTCCGAAAATGCCTCTCAGGCCAGGCCTATTCTCTCCACACCAATGGGGTGTAGGATGCTGAAATTAGGTTTAAATGAAAGTATTAGCAGGGTTCTGCCCAGGACGCTCAGAGTGGTGGTCGGAGAATCGTTAGTATGCGTGTGCTCGCTGGAAATTTTTTTTCCCGCCCCCTCAGTTTTCCATCCACCGACTGCCACTATTTATTAAACACTGATCGATTAACATGTGAAGAATGTTACTGTCCTCGAAAGAGATTTATTTAGCTTTGCTTTCATTTCTATAACAAGAAAACTTTTCTCTCAGCATGCAAAGCACAGCGCCACAGAAATCAATCACCATGCCCCGATTATAATTTCCTGTCTTTCATTAGATTGAGACAACGTCACCGCTAACTTCCCCACAGCCTCAAGTTTAATTTGCCCATGGATACCAAGCACACGCGGGCTCGGATGGCACTCAGTGTTTCCATCACTGTTGGGCAAGTTTTTCAATATCAATGACGACCAGCGCAGACAGGGCGTGGGTCGGAAACGAAAGTTCGCTACTCTGACAATAGCAAGAAGGGGGGAGCATATTTAGGGTCATTTATGGTTTGTTTCCAGAGATTTTATCGGACACTGGATGCAGTCATTTTAATTGACCTTTGAAAAAATATGGCCGGTCGGGAAAAGCACTATCTGAACTATGTGGTGGTTGGTGCATTCCGAGTGCTGGTCGCTGCATGTAACTAATATGTGCACTACACTAACACTGTTCATTTCCATTTATGCAAGGATTTACAAATTTTAGTTCTCTTTAAGAAACAAACAAGCAAACAAGCTGTTATTTGTTGATAAAAGCTGCTGTTACGTGCACTCAAATATGTTTACACAAGGTTTTTTTTATTTATTTGTTATTTTACAGTTTTGTTTTGTTTTTTGATTACTTGTGGACATATTTTTATTTCAAGTGCAGAGTGAATATCTAAGTGAGCAAAAGGAGACAGTGCACTTTTTTTGTACATTTTCAAGTTTTTCTGTGTTCAAATAAATGATACACTGATGTAAACCAAGCCATTACTTCCATTTTTTTCTATTTTTCGTCCGACTGGTCTTTCTGTGTAATAATGCATGTATAATCTCAACCCAATCAAGTAATAAACGTGTTTTTGAGTTTGTTTTTTGACAACCTAGGCTATCACAAATACGTTTGCAGAAATGATGTCACATGAATGTAATAATATTCATATGACTATGAAGACAAAAGAATAACAAAGTAGAAATTGAATTTCATAGAATTTAATTAAAAAAACACAGATCAACAATGAACATGCTTGATAATTTTTGAATATGGGTCTCTCAGGCCTTGGCTATAAGGAGAAAAAAAAAAGCAACACTAACAGATGGACTGAAAATCTTTTGGAAAGGATATAATTGCCTGGAGTCCACCGTAGATCGCCAAAAGAGTAAGCTTCTGATCACAGTTTTCCCCATTAAGTTCCACTGTGTGGTTCCAGACAGATATGAGACAAAATATTAACACTGCTGTGGGGATCACCAGCACCCCAGCGGAGTTCTGGGGGTTAACAGGACCGCCCAGTAATTTTTCATTTAAAAAAAAAAATTCAAAAAATCGGCATTATATATCGGCCATCGGCTGCCCTGCTATCTAAATATCGGCATCGGCCACTGAAAAACCCATATCAGTCGATCTCTACAAAGGCCACCGATTAAATGAATCTATCCCTGACATGCCACGGATTATTCTTTCAAACGAAGCGGTCCGATGTATTTTGCTGGGCGGGGCTAATAGTTACTCTTATGCCTGTATTATTGGATATCATGATCCAAACTTCATGAAACTTAAGGGTCATGATACTAAGTTGCTTTCCTGGAGCCATGCCAAATTTTGTTGAGTTACACCAAAAGGGGATGCTATAAATGCCATATGGTGATATCTCAGGATCTGCTTGGGCTAATGACCTGAAATTTGACATGGTGATGTAGGACACTACTGGGATGTATGTCCTAAAGATTGGTGGGCGTGGCTTAAAAATCAGCGAGAAAAATTTAAAAAAATGAACAAATGTCTACATTTCCAAGTTGGCCGGAAGTTTCGGATTGAGCAGGTGATTATGATAGGTCCTTGCATTCGGAAGATATGTACCAAATTTGAGGTTTTTAAGATGGACAGGGGCTGAGTAATGAATTTTTTTCTCATTAAAAAACACCGTTGTTTTAAACACACATGTCTATAATTTGGCTGTTTGGCCACAGGGGGCGCTGTAAAAGCAATTATCACTACTACTACTACTACTACTACTACTACTACTTCTACTGCTATTACTTCTACTGCTACTATTACTACTACTACTAATATTACTAATACTACTAATACTAATACTTAAGAAAAATACACAAACAGGCACACATTCACTTACACACAAAAACACAAACAGAACGACACACACACACACACACACACACAAAACACTTACACTTACTCTCCTTAAAGCTTGCTGAGTGATGAGCATGTTTGTGTGATGGGCACTATCCTGAAACTACCCCCCCTCCCCTCAAACCTACTTTGCTGTCTCACATGCACACACAGACACTCACAAGCACTTGAGCATGCACCACACACATGGACACACAATAACGCACACAGACAAACCTGCCCGTCTTAACTATCTATAATCTGCATGGAAGACCACACTGCACCAAGCCACCCTCAAATCTATTCAGATGCTCTCAAATGGGCACTTGGCCCAGGAGACACAGCTAACTGTGTGGAAATCGCAATCGCGCCATTTTCCCAGGCAACTGGGTAGACAAGAGAAGCAAGGCGGGGACACTGTTGTTGCGTGCCAAGACCAACAGACGAACAGGCGTACTACGGTTGCTCGCTGGGTAAAATCTTTTTACGCTGACCCTGAGTGCGTGAGTTTGGCGAAAAATTGCACCGTGGGACCTTGCTTTCTGGGACTTTGCCGCGTTCGCGTCGGCATGGGCGGGAATTTGCCACGTTCGTCGACCAGCGCCGGGCACGGAACCCGCTCATCGCCGCTTGCGGCTATATTTTCTATTGTATTTACTAACCTAACTAACCTATGTATATACTACTAACTAACTAACGAGCACTTGGGTTAATTTGTAAAGTTGCACCGCTACTAATTACTACTAACGCAATCTCAGCTCTCGCCCTGTTCTAGTCTCCGCCCCTTACTTTACTTTTCTGTATCTCCCTGTGTTTCCGCGAAATCTTTCACACATGCTTAATTGCCATCCCGCACTCCTTGATCTGCGCACGTAGAACTCCTTGACCGGAGCCGTTTATCTGTCATAGGTTGTCAATGTGAATCCTGTCCATGTCTTGGAGCTTGCCAATTATTGTGTTTAGGGCTTCCCCATGTGTATTTCCCTTTGTTATTAGTTCTTATCCAAATTACCTGGCCCTGCATAGCATGTGACTTCCCTCTTGTCTCTTTAAGGTCTTCACTGCAGCTTTTACTCTGTCAGAACGTTGATCAATTTTCACTAGTGCAGAGAGCCTCGTATGCCTTTTGATTATTGCTTCTAACGACAACATTTTTTGTGAGACCTTGTTATTGCCTTGCCCCTTCTTGTTCTTGATTGCTACTTTCTGGATTCTGACCCTTTTTCTGTACGCCCACGATTCTTGTTATTGATGCCCTGTGTATGACCTACCCTTCTGGATTTTGACCACAAATTTTGGATTACTGTTTTATGTACCGTTGCACATCTACTCCTCTGGTTTCGACCCCTGCCTGTTATTCGACTTCGTTTTTGGATTTTGACTTTGGCTTGGCAATTTCTATGTTTTCTGGTTTTGACCCGTTTTGCAATAAAGGCTTACGATTTTTGGAATTTTGGTACATGCGTGTGGTTCCTGAATGCGTCATTACACTTCTGCACAAAAAGGTTAAGCTAATACAAGAGAAATATGTTATATGATGAGACTGTGCAAGACAACAGCTATGTTGTCATTTCCCTTGAAGTCAACAATACAAGGGGAATCTGACATCAAATTTCATTTGAATAGCCCATTTCACAAATATTGGACACAATGTGCTTTACAGCAAACTGTGGCTTGACTCCCACAAAACCAAGCTTGTAGTGACAATGGCAGTAACAGATAGGCAGAAACCTTTGGAGTAACCAGGCTCGAGAGGAGAAACCCACCCTAACCTGACTAGCCCAGGGTATGAGTTTGTGATGAACATCATGAAAATAAGCCAGCTGAAAAGGGCAGTCCTGGATTTTGAGTCAAACTAGGGTGGTACCATGCCACAGACAAGGAGAGAATATATAATCAGGCAGTTAGTGGAGGTCAGCAGGCAGCAGCAGTGACAGAGACATATGACTATATGTACACTATATGACGAGACTTCGAGCAAGGCGATGCAATGCTGCTGATCCCCTTGACGCAAACAGGAGAAAAATCAATGACAATGGGCAACGGCCCTTGAAGATATGCTGCTTTCACAACCTCTACATGGCTAACACCTTCAAGTGCAAACCAATACATCAGGTGTCCTGGAGGCACCCGTGCTCAAATCAATGGCACCAGCTATACTTAGTCATTACCAGACGAGCAGAGCTTGCCAGTGTCCTCCTCACCTGCAGCTATCACAGCGCAGACTGTGACACAGTCCACTCTCTTGTTGCTAACAAAGTGCGTGCAATGCCGAAGAAAGTACATCACATAAAGATGAGGGGTTGTCCACATATCAACACCTGTGCAAGCAATGCAGAGAAGATTCAACGGTTCATAAATCAACTACAAAAGTCTCTATCTGAAACGAGAGAGAAGACCTCCATTGATGCCAAGTGGTCCTGCTTGAGAGATGCAGTGTATACTTCAGCCATCACCGCCTATGGTAAAAAAAGAGCCCAAAATACACTGACTGGTATGAGGCCCACTGGGAAGAAATGCAACCAAAGACTGAGACTAACAGAAAAGCCCACTGAGCCTACAAAGCCGCACCTTGCCCTAGCACACTGGAAGCCCTCAAGTCTGCCAGGAAAAAAATCACAGCAGATTGCTCGTCACTGCGCCAACACCTACTGGTTGAACCTCTACACCAGTATTCAGAAAGCTGCCGACAGCGGAGATGCAAAAGGTGTGTATGACAGCATCAAGAAGGCAACAGGTCCAACAATGTCCAAGACCTCACGTCTAAAATCCAAATCGGGAGAAGTCATCACGGGCCAGGGAAAGCAACTGCAACGCTGGGTTGAGCACTACCTCGAGCTAAACGCAATCCAAAATGTTGTCACAAACACAGCCATTGTTGTCATCCCAGACTTGCCTACCATGGAGGAGCTAGACACTACACCAACCATAAATGAGATCAGGAAAGCCATCGATCATCTATCCAGTGGGAAGGTACCAGGAGCTGATGGCATACCATCTGAAGTCTTGAAGAGCGGGAAGTCGGCACTGCTCCACTCGTTACATGAACTTCTCTGCCTGTGCTGGGAACAGGGACACATCCCTCAAGACATGTGCAATGCCAACATAGTCACCTTATACAACCCCAATTCCAAAATAGTTGGGACAAAGTGAAATTGTGAGTAAAATCAAAATGCAATGACTTTCAGATCACGAGCCAATATGTTATTTACAATAGAACATAGATAACATTTCAAATGTTGAAACTGAGACATTTTACATTTTTATCCACAAAATTAGCTTATTTCAAATTTTCTGGCTGCAACAGGTCTAAAAAAAGTTGGGACACAGGCAAAAAAGGGCTGAAAAAGCAATTAATATATGAGAGAATCAGCTGAAAGAACGTTTAGCAAGTAATGAAGTTAACTGGCATCAGGTGTGTAACATGATTGGCTATAAAAGGGATGTCTTAGGGAGGCTGGAGTCTCTCAGAAGTAAAGATGGCCAGAGGCTCCCCAACCTGTGAAGGTTTGCAAAAAAAAATGGTTGAATACTTTAAAAACAATGTTCCTCAACGTCAAATTGCAGAGGCTTTGAAGGTCTCATCATCGACAGTGCATAACATCATCAAAAGATTCAGAGAAACTGGAAAAATCTCTTCGCGTAAGGGACAAGGCCAAAGACCTTTACTGGATGCCCGTGATCTTTGGGCCCTCAGACACCACTGCATCACTCATCGGCATGATTCTGTCATTGACATTACTAAATGGGCCGTCTGTAAACACGGTCCGCTGTGCCATCCACAGATGCCACCTAAAACTCTATCATCCAAAAAGGAAGCCAATGTTGAGCATGATCCAGAAGCGCCGCCGTGTTCTGTGGGCCAAGGTTCATTTAAAATGGACTGTAGCAAAGTGGCAAAGTGTCCTGTGGTCAGATGATTCCAAATTTGACATTCTTGTTGGAAATCATGGGCGTCATGTCCTCCAGGCTGAAGAGGAGAAAGACCACCCCTCCTGTTATCAGCGTTCAGTTCAAAAGCCAGCATCTCTGATGGTATGGGGATGCATTAGTGCATATGGTGTGAGACACTAGCATGTTTTAAAAAGCACCATGAATGCTGAAAGGTATATAAAGATTTTAGAGCAACATGTGCTTCCCTCCAGATGACATCTATTCCAGGGAAGGCCTTGTGTATTTCAGAAGGACAATGCAAAACCACATACTGCAGCTATTACAACAGCATGGCTTCATAGTAGAAGAGTCAGTGTGCTGAACTGGCCTGCCTACAGTCCTGATCTTTCACTGATTGAGAACGTTTGGCGCATAATTAAATAAAAAGTCCGTCAAAGGAGACCCAAAACTCTCCAGCAGCTGGAAGCCTGTTATAAACAAGAGTGGGATCAAATTCCAATGGCTAAACTCAAGAAACTTGTCTCCTCAATGCCAAGACGCCTCCCCTTTGTGTTAAAAAGAAGAGGGGAGCCTACACTATGGTAAACAGGCCCCTGTCCCAACTTTTTTGATACCTGTAGCAGCCATCAAATTTGAACTGAGCTCATTTTGTGGATAAAATTGTAACATTTCTCAGTTTCAACATATGCTATGTTATTGCTGTTCTAGTGTGAATAAAATACTGGCTGGTGTGATTTGAAAGTCATTGCGTTTTAATTTTATTCACAATTTACATTTTGTCCCAACCATTTAGGAATTGGGGTTGTACAAGAACAAAGGAGAATGCAGCGATTGCTACAACTACAGAGGCATCTTCCACTTGAGCATAGTGGGAAAAGTGTTCACCCATGTTGCCCTAGGACGCCTACAGATCCTAGCATCTCGAGTCTACCCAGAATCTCAATGTGGATTCCGTCCTGGATGATCAACTATGGACATGACATTCCCATTGAGACAGCTCCAAGAGGAGTGCAAGGAACAAATGCCTCTGTACATTGCCTTCATTGACTTGACAAAAGCATTCGACTGGGTAAACCGCAGTGGACTTTTCACCCTACTGCAAAAGATCGGCTGTCCGCCTAAACTCCTCAAGTTCATCGGCTCTTTTCACAAAAACATGCGCACAGTACAGTTTGCTTCAATGGTGCAACATCTGAGCCTTTCCCAGTCAGCAGTGGCGTGAAGCAAGGATGTGTCCTCACCCCTACATTATTTGGTATCTTCTTGTCCATGCTCCTACAGTATGCTTTCAAGATTGTAAGGAGGGTGGTTACAGCCACACAAGGGCAGACGGCAAGCTCTTCAACATTGCCCGCCTCGGCGCCAAAACCAAAGTCACTGAGGTTCTGATCCATGAGATGCTTTTGCAGACGATGCAGCTCTAACATCACACAGTGAGTCTGGCCTTCAGCAGCTTGTAGATCACTTCTCTCATGCCTGCAAGGAGTTTGACTTTACCATCAGCCTGAAGAAGACCAATGTTATGGGACATGGCACACTAGCTCCACTAGACATCTTCATTGGCGGACATAGCCTAGAAACTGTTAAAAGATTCACCTACCTCGGCTCCACTGTTTCCTGTTCACTCTCCATTGACACAGGGCATCTCCGCTGGCTTGGACACGTCAGAGGAATGTCTCCAGGTCGTATTCCCAAAGATGTGCTGTATGGTGAACTGGCTGAAGGTTCACGGCTGACTGGACGACCATGCCTACGCTACAAAGATGTCTGCAAGAGAGACATGAAGATGTGCAGCATTGACATCACCACCTGGGAACAATGCGCAGACAACCACACAGCCTGGTGCCTTGAAATCATGATGGGTGTACAGAGGGCAGAACAGCCAGGGAATGAAGACAAAGATTCCAAGAGAGCGAGACGAAAGGAAAGACAACAGCAGAAACATCCACTGCAGGCAACACCTTTCATCTGCAGCAAGTGCAACAGAGACTGTCAGACACGGATCGGCTAAGTCAGCCACTCCAGAAAGTGCAGATAACTCTTGGACGCTACACTATCGTCTCTCGAAGATGGAAGGATGTCATCATCAGTCATCCATGGCTACATAGAATTGCCTAACCAGTTAAATTAGACCTGAACCATTTCAGAACTGTCCCAGAGAGATCAACCCACTGTTCAAAGCTGTCCAGTATTGTGATCCACTGAGTCAAATGCAGCGCTGAGATCTAGCAGGACCAGTACAAGGGGCTTTATCTCATCTGGATTCATTCTGAAGTCATTATCAACTTTGACTAAACCTGTTGCTGTGCTGTGCTGGGCCCTGAAGGGGGACTGGAATCTTCCAAACATAGAGTTGTCACAGAAGAAATCATTCAGCTGTTTAAAAACAATTTTTCTAAAATCTTGCTCAGGAAAGGCAGGTTGGAGATTGGTCTATTATTGGAGATAACAGAACAACCTATCTTATCTTTTTTTAGAAGTGGTTTTATTAAAGTAGTTTTAAAAGGTGTAGGAAAAATGCCTGTGGATAGCGAGTGATTAATTATAATTGAAATTTCCTCAGCAAAACTGTTAATAACCAGTTTGAAAAAAGTAGAGGGAATGGGATCTGGAGCACAGGTGGATGATTTTCACTACAGACAAATCTTTTTATTATTTTTAAGTTCACTGATGCAAAAAAAAAAAAAAAATGCATGGTACATTTTTTGCAGTTCTGGGATGCTTAGTGGTACATTGTCCAGCCTTCTCTCACTAATATTTATTCTGATTTATTAAGCTTATCCCTGAAGTAGGTAGAAAATTAATTGCATTTGGAAACACTCAGGTGATCTAAGAAGGAGTTTAGGGCAGGGTTTATAAGATAATCAGCTGTCTCTTCCCTGTGATTTCAGAGCCCATTCTCATTCCGACGCGTCATATATTGACGCTACCTGACCGAGCGTCGATATACGAGGCAAAAGGTCAGTTTTAGCGTCCTTTATCGACGCCAGTGTAAAACGAACTCTACCCCCTAACCCCTAATCCCTACCCCCTAACCCCTAACCCTTAACCCAAACCCTAACCCTAACCCTCAAATAATGACGCCAAAAGCTTCCTTCTGCCACGTATATCGACGTTTGGGCAGGTAGCGTCAAGATATGACGAGTCCGGGATGAGAATGTGTTGGATTTCACTTGCTAGCGTTTCTAGCCTATTGCTAGATACCTTTCGAAATGCTGCGTTAGCAGTTTATTTTGTCCCTATCTTCCTCTGACAAATAAACGCTGGTCTCAGAAGCTAACACAGACTCATTTTGTCATCCATGACAAAGCTACTTAAGCTCCCACTTTTCTATAGGGATACATACTTCCTACGGGCACTGCACTAGTTATTTAAATGTAAAACAAATTTTTCGGCCATATCAGGTGCAAGATATCGCCTTTTTGCAGTGCATCTAGAATTGCAGCATAGGAAGAGACACAGTAAGACCCCATGTAATGACATAGTCTAAAGTATGACCACAGCTGAGTTGGTTCATGAACATGTTGTGTGACAATAAAATCTTCCAATAGATTTAAAAAGTCATTAGCCTTCTTGTCTCTTATTTTCAGCGTGTAAGTTAAAAGTCACCAGCAATGATTATATCATCATAATTAGAGCTGATTATAGGTAAAAGCTTGGAAAAAAACAAATAAAAAATTTGGGCAATACTTTGGTGGCCTGTAGACAATAATTGCAAGAATGGACACTAGACGTTTCAGTATGATGGCATGATACTCAAATGAGCTAAAACATCAAAATAAGTATCCCTTTGCCTCAGAGCATCGGTACATATATTGGCTGTCACTCCACCCCTCTTCCCTCGTCTAATGGAGTGGGAGAAATTATAATTTTGCGGAGCACTTTCAATAAGAGCAGCAGATGCATCTGTATTTCACCAGGTTTCAGTTAGAAACAGACAGTCGAACTGATGATCTGAAATAAGGCCATTAATTAAAAAGGTTTCATTGACAAGGGACCTGGGCCCGTATTCACAAAGCATCGTAGCGCTAAAAGTAGGTCCTAACTGCCGGATTTAGAAGAAACTCCAAAAAAAATGTGCGTGTCAGTCGTAAATTTAGGACTCCTAATTATTTTTACTAAGTGTTATTCACAAAGCATTTTAGGCCCAAAAGTAGCTCCTAAGTCTGGGATAGTTTAAAAGTAGTCAAGAGGACTCCTAACTAAAACCTATTCACAGAGAATCGCAAAATAGCTGCTGCTGTTGAAAGACGGAATGACTTGGAAATTCTGAATGATGCGCAGTTGTTGAAAAGATATCGGGTCGACGGTGAAGGGATTTTATTTGTTGTTGACTTGGTGAGGGAGAGAATTACGTCTCCAACCATGAGAAACAACCCAATAAGCCCCAAAATAAAATGTTTGACAACACTTCGTAACTTGGCTACTGGAAAAATGCAACTCTGCAACGCGGACAATTTAGGGATTTCTCAATCATCTGTCAGACGCTCAATTCAGCAACCAATGCGCTCTGTGAACCCCATATCATTCGACAGTTTATCTGGTTCCTAATGGACATTCGCCAACTACACAGAATCAAACTTGAATTCGCGCACATCTCAGGTATGCCCGGTATCATCAGTGCTATTGACGGGACCCATATTCAAATTATTTCTCCGACCCAAGTTTGAAGACGAGGTATTTGTAAACAGAAAACACCCAGATAGTATTTGATGCCGAATACAATATTTTGGACACTGTTGCGAAATGGTCAGGATCCACACACGACTCTCGCATTTTCATGGGAAGTAGCTTATGCCAATTATTTGACAGGCATTATGTGCCTGTGGGATGCCACTTGCTAGGGGACAGTGGCTGTGGTGCTGTACCTCCTCCTGCAATTCATGAATTATGTTATTAGGCTATTGAGCGAGGGCTACATTTAAAAGATCATCATAATAATACCAGCCTATGTCATATTTTGTATACATATTTAAATTGTAGGCTATAAATTACAAACCAAGCTTAGTATCCCTTCCTGTTTGAACGATAGTCCATTGATAGGCTGCAATCTCGGACCTCCCCTGCAATTGCAGCCCATACCACCGCTTCTCGTAGTCGTCTACTGTCCGAGACAACGAGGGGAATGCAGCATTGATCTGCAGGCTGATATTATCCCACGCATCCCACTCGGATTTTCTGTTCACCCCTGGGCCAAATTTCCCTTCAATTACATGCTTTCGCTCCAGCACCAACTGGGCCAGCAGCAGTAACTGGTTGTGGCTGTTGGGCTTTCGTGTCCTTTTTGAACTTTCATCCATGACAGTTTAGGGCAAACGAACTTGAACGGCTCGACATTTAAATGATCGCTATAGCAACTTATTACCCACTGAAAATATGTTGCGATCAATTAATTATAATTATCGGGGCAAGTGACGCGTTTCATTATTGCCTCGTTTAATGCTATTGGCGTTTTACAACTATCTCTTTCCTATTTATGTTTATTTGCCTAAAGCGTGATATGTGGGGACTGCGCATAGTGCATTTTATGGAGTGCTCAACGTGTTATTATTTTATGGGACAGACCAGCCGCTTGAAGTATTTCCTCATTTTTTTCCTCCGTGGGTTGTATGTAGGATATTTTTTTCAATGGGCCGCCCTGTCACCAAACAACCACTCACCGTGCTCATTGTCCCAAGGATCGCGCATGAGAATTGACGTCATCCATAGCAATGGAGACTTACTCCCACCTATCTCAGAGCTACTCCTAGTCAAGGAGTTACCTTTTTTCTTACTAAAAGTTGCTCTCAGCGGCTTTGTGAATAACTTTTAAGATTTTACTCCTACATAAAATGTTTTAGCGCGACTTAGGAGTACTCCTAGCGATAAGATAAGATGCTTTGTGAACACGGGCCCTGATATTTAAAAGTGCAATTTTTAGATTGTCTGTCTTGCTTTGAACCGTACAGCCACTGGATGGAGGGGGATGCATGAAAGACTATTAAAATTTGCTCCACTGCGAGTCCACTGGATTCTGGAGGAGACAGCGAATTTATCAGATTGGATTTTAAAAACCGTTTGTAACGTCTATTAGTTACACGGACTGGAATGGTAGTTATATTGCAGGACAGATTTTTGTTGACATATACTAACCAGCATTAAAATCTGGCCCTCCAATTTCATGGCCAGAATACAAATTATGCATTTTTGTGATGTGTAATGGTTATCAAAGTGTATTAAGCCTCTTGAAAAGATGGCAAAATGCAAAATTAGGTCTTTGGTGTGTTTTAATGCCATTTTAGGCCAAAAAATCTTTAGTCAAGATTTTAGTCACCAGGGCAAAATGAAATAATGTCTTTCAGGGTTTGTTCATAAAAATCTGGTGGTAAGGGAAAAGCCACCCTAAGTCAGCTGATAAACATCACCATTAGATGCCTAATGAGGCGAGAACTTGAGTAAATGAGTAGAGACGCACCCTTAGAATGTTGCGAGCGTGCATGCGTGTCTGTGCTCCTGCTACATGGCAGCATTGTCATTATTCCATCACTGAGAAGATTGACCAAAAGTTAAGGGGTATCTGTCTAGTGCCTGAATGTCCACAGTTTGCCAGCCGCGGTGTAAATTAAAGAATCGTGATAACTCAAATTGAGTCCACCTGGGTAACACGTGCATAGTCACAGCCGATCAGTGACTCAAATGACTCACCAAGGTGATGTCAAAGGGGTCGAGTGACCGAATCCACAGTCTCAAGTCACCTAACAGCTGCAAAAGTGGCATGTTAAACCCCCCCTTCAGCGCATTTTCACCACAGACACCACTGTAGTACTGTGTAAAGGCAAGGGTTACTCCAAACTAGAGGCAAGAAATCTAAATCTAAATCATTTAGTCTGTGTCCAGTTTGTTCATCAATAACATCAATCTGATTTTGTTGTCCTCACTGCTGAAGACATTAACAGTGATATAGGGCTCAAATGGACTCAAATGGAGCTTCTGCAGCTTTCAGTTGACTTCTGACGGTGGATTCGGACACTTGGTTCTCTTTAACATCACCTTGGGGAGCTGTTTGAGTTATTAGTCACTTGTGATCATTCACTTGTGTTATCCGGATGGACTCATTTGGACTGACCTTGATTCTTCGATTTACCGCATAGCTTATACAGTAAACTGTGGACAATCAGACATGGCATAAATACCCCCAAAACTTTTTGGCAGTCTTCCCAGTGACGAAATAATGACAATGCTGCCACCTAGCAACAGCAGGGACGCAACTTTCTAAGGGTATGTTCCTACTCGTTTTCATCAAATTCATGCCTCGTTAGCCATCTAATGATAATGTTTAATGACTGACTTTCAATGGTTTTCACATGCCACATTTTTAAAGACCAGATTGTGAGAAGGACCAAAATGATGTCATTGGATTTTGCCCTGGTGACAAAAATCTTGATTTTAGATTTTTCATCGTGCCTGTCAGAGAAATAATTTTGCATTTGGCCCTCCTGGCAGGAAACATCAGACACTTTTATAATGCTTACACATCATAAACATACGTAATTAAAATTTTGGCCATGAAATTAAGGTGGTGTGTTTTTAATGCTGGTCAGTATAATATATACTGATGGACTTTAAAAACTTATAAGTCTGACTAGACAGAAATAGTATAGTTGAGTAAGGGGAACTTTAATTAGATGATTACATAGTTGATATGCAGTTGTCTTTGAGTAAAGAGACACAACAGTGCGTGAGGTCATGACCTTGTTGGTGTCTGTGGAGCAGGATTTGAGGAATTAGTGATGTAACCTTGTCCGACTTCACTGATCACAATTGCAATGCTGTCAAATGCCTTCAAACAATCCTTGAGGTCATTAAGGCCAGAATCCCAGAGCATTTGTTCAAAGACTCTACGTGCACCATGCCTCGCCTTTCCAGACCCCAACGTGATCAAGCCATTGGGCTGTGGATGGCTGGAACATCCCAAAATCGCATCGCCCAGCATTTTGGGGTAAGCAAACCCACAATCTCTAACCTTGTGGCTTGTTACCAGGAGACTGGAAGCACCAATGATCGACCCCGACCTGGTCAGCCTAGGGTCATGACCCCAGCCCAGGGCAATCAGATCCGCCTCGTCCACCTGAGAGATCAGTTTCGAACCTGCACCAGGACGGCTCAGGAGACCCTAGGAATCCACAGACCTAGGATCGGCAGAAGAACAGTGAGTCGCCGACTTGGCGGTCACACTCGGTACTGAGGTTGGAGTTGATCTTTGTTGTTGATTTTGTTGTTAAACTTGTCATTGTCGATTCTTTTGTTCTTTTTTTGTTGATGTTATCTGACATTTTGTCGAAGTTGTTGTTGTGGGTAAAGTCAATAAATGGTTACAAATTTGAATCCGAGTTTGGCTATAATTCTGGTTATAAGTTTTTGAAGTCCATCAGTGTAGATAGAAGTGATAAGACTACAGAAATTGTTGCAAGAGGGCCCTGGCTCGACATGATCAACGGTGGGAAAACATGTGGAACCAATTAGATAGGCGCTAGGGCCCTGGGGACATCAATTGCGGTAGGACTGGTCAGAACGAGTGGACATAAAGGAAATGTTTTGGCTGGCTGGGACATATGGAGAGGGAACACCCAGGTGGGCTAAATAATACGAAATGTTTGAGAACAATAGTTTTGGCCCCAATCAATTTGGATGTATGCTATCATCTTTAAACAACTGTCTGCACTCCCAGAATAGGTTGAAGTTATCAATATAGGAGAACTGTTGACAGCACACTCTGATGACAGCCAGGTGTGCAAAGACAGCAGCCTGCTGAAACGCCCAACCCCGCAGCCACAGATGGAAGGGGGCTGGGTGCGTAATTATGCCTCACCAATCACTGTGAAGAGAACAAGAGCAAAAAGTCACTTTTCAATAGATCAGATTGCTGTTTATGGATGTCATTCATCCCAACGTGTATAGTGACCTTGGTGATGTCTGGTTCGTTAGGAAGGATTTCAGTGGTTTTGTCCTCTATTTCACAAATAGTGGCACCTGGGATACAGTAAGTTATTTCTGTTTTAACATTTTTGATGATGGAGTCACCTATGACCAGCACTGTGACCTGACTTGGGCGTCGTCTTTTGGGCTTGGAATTGGTCACCTTGGAAATGGAGTACCGGCGCAGAACATGGGGACCTGAAACTGCCTGTCTAAAGGCTCCACTTCTTGGGTCAGGTCCAAGACCGGCGTGAGGACTATTAGACTTTGTGGGCAGCGGCGCTGAACTGGTCGCAGGGCCCAGGTTGACAGCGGACAGGTGTTGCTCGAGCTTCCCCAGCGCATCAAACTTGTTACTGAGCTGAATGGACCTCGATGACGGAGTGTGGGAGGCATTCCTACCTCACCTCTTGTCGCCCTGGAAGATAGTCCATGGTTCCAAAGGAGCGGGTGTGGAACAGATTGGCACCTTGGGTTTAGCTCCAAGCCACGGTCTGGAGTCATCCTTGTGGGTTGGTGGCTTCGGCTCGCTGGTTACAGCGGGACCAGGTCAGGGAGGCGTGGTGGTGTTTTCAGGAATGCGGGAGGCCTCCGCAGCCAGCAAGTCCAGGAGACGCTCATCCTCTTGGATCTGATGGAGCTTGGATATCCGACCTTTGAGCTCTGTGATTTTTTGACTTAGCCGAATACATCCAGAACTGTCTGGAGGAGAGGTGAGTGGTGGCTTTGATATAAAATAAAACAGCAGGGTGATTAAAAATAATTGTGCTTCTTAAGCGGCGAGCAAAGGCATGGTTATACTCTCCCAGGAGAGGACAGTCAGAGGCTCCAGCTATTATTACTATTATTATCGCCCTTACAGTACTGAGTGGCATGTTTAACTTTGAGTATTCTTTTGAGTATTTTTTTTGACCTAGTCCCTAAAATGTGAAGGTCAGCTGCTGTCTATCTCTTAAGGCTTGACAGTTTAGATTTTTTTCAAAATGAAGAATGGCAAAGGGATTCTGCGTGCATGTGTTATGATTCTGCTCTGCCAGTTGTCTGT
The DNA here is from genome assembly GCA_029692085.1 of Gymnothorax javanicus. NCBI lineage: Eukaryota > Metazoa > Chordata > Actinopteri > Anguilliformes > Muraenidae > Gymnothorax > Gymnothorax javanicus. The sequence continues at coordinate 92,651,992 of CM056198.1, forward strand.
TTTTATTTTTCATTGTTATGCATTTTTTGTTTATTAGTCTGCTTCCCGGTTTCTGTTTTGCCATTTGTTTATTTTCTGTTTTGTGCACCAGTGTCTACCCCTGTCTTGTGATCAGTGTGGTAAGTTCTGTCTCCCCAGTCTGCGTGCCCACATGCTTCGGGTGATTCAGTGGTTTCTGGTATTTCACTTAAATACTTAAATTCTCGTTTACTTCCTTCGCTCTGCTTTCTCTGATTACTAATAATATTGATATTTATATTTTGTAGTATAGTCACTAACCTATTATTGTGGAGGTAGACACATCCAACATCGGAGTAGGGGCCATGCTGTCCCAGAGAGCGGCAAAGGACGGCTAGATCCACCCTTGTGCATTCTTTTCCCACCATCTCACCCCCATTAAGCAAAATTACAATGTTGGGAACCGCAAATTACTGGCGGTCAAACTCGCCCTGGAGGAGTGGAGACAGTGGCTGGAGGGGGCCCAGGTTCCGTTTTTGATCTGGACTGACCACAAGAACCTTGAATATCTTCGGACCGCTAAAGGACTCAACCCCCGCCAAGCCAGTTGGGCCATGTTCTTCGCCAGATTCAACTTCCACCTTGCGTACTGCCCGGGCTCCAAGAACACCAAGCCTGATGCCCTGTCCCGACGATTCGACCCCCCTGCCAAGGACCCATCACCCAACACCATTCTCCGTCCTGACATGTTCATCAAGGCTGTGGAGCTCGATATCAAAGGGTGTGTTAGATGTGCCCAGGAGGACTCAGCAGCACCTAGCAACTGCCCGGAGCGTCGCCTTTATGCCCCCGCCCCGGTTTGCCCCCAGGTTCTGGAGTGGGGGCAAGCTTCCAACTTCTCCTGCCACCCCGGTGTTAGTCGCGCCCACAGCTTCATACATTGCAAGTTCTGATGGCCGGAGATGCAGAGACATCCAGAACTACATCTCAGTCTGCTCGATCTGTGCCCAGGCCAAAGCCAGTCATCAGTCACCACATAGTCTACTCCAACCACTCCCCACACCTGGTCACACATCTCACTTGATTTCATCACTGGTTTTCCGCCCTCCAATCACTGCACCACCATACTCACCATAGTTGACAGATTTTCCAAGGCAGTACACTTTGTTCCCCTCAAACTACCCTCTGCTCAAGAAACAGCTTCACTACTCATTCAGCATGTTGTTCGCTTACATGGCATCCCTACTGACATTGTTTCAGATCGTGGTCCACAATTCACCACTAAGTTTTGGAAAGCATTTTGTGCACTACTAGGCACAACTGTAAGTTTATCTTCCGGTTTCCATCCCCAGTGTAATAGCCAGACCGAGCGGGCTGACCAATGTCTTGAGACTGTCCTCAGGTGCCTGTGTACCAGAAACCCTGCCTCCTGGAGCCAGCAGTTACCCTGGGCTGAGTATGCCATCAACAGCCACACCCCCTCATCCTCCAGACTGTCCCCCTTCAAATGCTGCCTGGGGTACCAGCCGCCCCTGTTCCCCAGTGAGGAGGAGGTGGGGGTTCCATCTGCGCTAGCCTTCACCCGCAGATGCAAACGGACTTGGAGAACCACATGCATCAACCGGATTAAGGCGGCTGCCCGGATGAAGAGACAGTCGGAGAAGAGGCGTACTCCGGCTCAAGCCTATCGTGTGGGACAACGGGTGTGGCTCGCCACCAGGGACATTCCGTTGAGGGGTGTTAAGCGCAAGTTGTCCCCACGTTACATTGGCCCTTTCCCCATCGTCAAGGTGCTCAGCCCCACAGCTGTGCGCCTCAGACTGCCCTCCACCATGCGCCGAGTGCACCCCACTTTTCATGTGTCCCTCATACAGTGAGGTATCGCTCAGGAACCAGTCGTGAGAACCAAGCAGTGCAGTAAAACTGGATTTTATTAAGGAAGGGAGAAAACCCCCCGCAGAGCAGGAGGCAACAGTACAGAGTCCACAATCCCAAAATCAAAAATCCAGAGGGCGAAATCCGAGTCGTTATCAGGGCAGCAATCACAGTACTGGTAGTCGGGCAAAAAGGGTTCGATACACAGATGCAGAAGGTAATCCAAAACAGAGCCAAAATTGTAATACAGGAACGGTCCAGTCAGAAGAGAATCACAATGAATACAAGGCGAAAACAAGCGTAGCACAAGGGAAATGTTCTGACGGGGAACTGCTGTGAGAAGACTGCTTAAATACACTCAAGGGAAGTCACATGCTATGATAGGGAACAGGTGAGCTGGATCAGACTAATTACAAAGGAATGAACATGAGGAAGTACCTGATTACAAGAAATTGGCAAAAGCCAAAACGCGGACAGGGATCACAGAGACAGCCTACTGACAAACATACGGCTCCGGTTAGGGAGTTCTACCGTGCTCAGAGTGAGAGGCAGAACAGTGATTAGCCAGGTGCAGAGAATCTGCCGAAGCACAGCAAAGTAAATTGAATGAAGGCAAGGGGCGGAGACTAGAGCAGAGCTGAGAGCTTGTTAGTCAATTAGTAATGTGCAGCTATACAATCCCTAGTGCTTGTTAGTAAATTAGTACTATAAACAATGTTAGTCTTGGTTAGTAAGCTTAACTAAAACAACAAACTGTTAGTATTGTTAGTAAAATAGAAAAGCAGGGTGAAGGAAGTAAACGAGATTGGAAGGAATGATTGGAATCCCAGAAACCATGAAATCACCTGAAAGCGTGGCACACAACACTGGGGGAAATAAGCTGTCACATAACACAAGACCAGACAGGGGAGACAAAGTGCAAAGCATGGCAAAATACAAAACAAAGACCGGAATGTAACTGAGGGAATGGACTATGGCAGGAAATGCAGGAATAAACAGAAACAAAACATGGCATGGATCAGAACACTGGCAAAACATGAACAGAACATGAACAGAACAGAGCAGAATCATAACACATTAAGCCTGCTGTTACTCACCCTTTGTGTTCTGCCCCTGAGCACCCCCACCCTGCCCCCCGCATCATCGATGGAGGTTAGACTTTTACAGTCAGGAGCACACTGGACTGTTGCCATCGGGGCTGCGGCCTCCAGTACCTCATCGACTGGGAGGGCTACGGTGCCAAGGAGCGGAGCTGGATTCCTGCCCGTTTCATCCTAGACAAGGACTTGATCAGAGACTTTCACAGTTCTCACCGTGTGCCACCTAGTAAAATGCCGAGAGGAATTTTGTAAGGGGGGGTACTGTTATGATTCTGCTCTGCCAGTTGTCTGTTTTTGTTATTTTTCATTGTTATGCATCTTTTATTTATTAGTCTGCTTCCTGGTTTCTGTTTTTGCCATTTGTTTATTTTCGGTTCTGTGCACCAGTGTCTACCCCTGTCTTGTGATCAGTGTGGTAAGTTCTGTCTCCCCAGTCTGCGTGCCCGCATGCTTCAGGTGATTCAGTGGTTTTTGGTATTTCACTTAATTACTTCAATTCTCGTTTACTTCCTTCGCTCTGCCTTTTCTGATTACTAATAATACTAACATTTATATTTTGTATTATAGTCACTAACCTAACTAACCCATGTACATATTACTAACTAACTAACGAGCACCTGAGTTAATTTGTAAAGTTGCACCGCTACTAATTACTACTAACGTAATCTCATCACTCACCCTGTTCTAATCCCCGCCCCTTGCTTTGCTTTCCCTGTATCTCCCTGTGTTTCCATGAAATGTTTTGCACGTGCTTAATTGCTATCCTGCACTCTTTTATCTGTGCACGTAGAGTTCCTTTACTGGAGCCGTTTATCTGTCATAGGCAGTGTTTCCCCCAGAATTGGAAGTTATTTGTGGTGGTAAAGGGGGGGGGGGGGCACTGCACATTTGCAGATGTGCAAACCTGAAGTTATTCATACCGCATGTGAGGCTGCACCCCTGAAAATATTTCTGTTGCCACAGTACTTTGACATATAACTCAGAATTATGTTGCAGTAGGGTCAAAGAGTGAAGTTTGACTTTATTTTACATGAATACTTTTATTTGCAGTTTAGGAGAACCTATTTCCTCACCTTCTGACTGCACATACGTAGGCTGCCAGCAGGTATCAATGGTAACAGTTAAAATGAAATGAATGACAGCGAGTAAAACTAAACTGAAGATCTGTAGACAAAAGAAGCTTATAAAAGGCAAGCATTCCCAACATTTTATGCTGATGCCTCTAGACAGGGTCCTTACTCTTTTTTAACCAAAGAAACACCAAAACCTTTCCATTTTCCCCCATAACTTTTTGCTAAATTTCCATGACTTCCTATGCATTTGAGAGTCACAGCTGTTCTATCAATGGAAACATTTGGGCTACAATTTGAAGAATAATAAGGAACTAATTCACTAGCAGTACTTGGCTGATTAAAGTGTCAAAAGATTGGTCAAATAATGACTATTTTTGGCCAAACAGTGGGACAAGGGCATGAAATCACATGACAAATTTGCACTTTCCATGCAGCCCCTGACTGGCTGCTTCCGTTAAGTAGATTTCAAAATAAATGAAATAAAACTAAAAGCATTACTTATGATATTGACTAACCACTGCGCAATGTAACGTCAGTGTGGTAACCTGAAGAAGCGGCACTCAACCACTGATCTATATAGATCAGTGCATTCAACATGTAAGAAGCATTTGGCTGTCAACTGCTTACGTAGCCTGACATTCAGAATAAATTATGACAATTCCGTTCCCACTACATTATTATTATTATTCAGTCTGACATTGTCCCCACTGCAACCAATTTCTGCAGCAAGAAGGATTTAAATCCCGCCTACTAAACATCAGTAGCAACTGATGTGTCAAGCCGGTGTGCCATCGATTTTGTTGTTAGTTGCTGCGTTAGCTGCGTTTACAGCACTTAACACTTTTTTTGGAGAGGAGGGGACCGCTGAAAATAATTCGGCTTTTATAATTGAACGTTAGCTGGCTGAAATAACTTGCTGACTGATATAACAATGCTTGACAATGACGACTACGAAGGGATAACGAAGGAGTAGCGATTCAAAGTTAGTGTCCACACCAAGAACAACAATAAGAACAAACCGAGGGAGTTTTTGATCCTCGGTCGTCCTGAGGACAAAAATACTATATGTTGCATTTATTAGTTTATATGACTCATGCACAACATTGATATCACCTAAACCTTTTTATGGAAGGCGCACATTTGCGAGTGTGCGCTTATAATTGCATTTGAGATTAGTAAAAAAAAAAAAAAAAAAAAATGCGCACCTAAGGCTGAAAAATAAAGTTTACAGGCGAAAATATTTGCGCACCTTCAGATTTTTCAAGAAAAGGCCTGCTAAACTTGTTAATTGATCGCAAAAAGCGCAGGTCACGTTGTTATCTCAGAAGGATGGATTTATTTACGGATGGATTTAAAATTATATTATTCTTATTTTCTTACTTGGGCGGCCGTTAATATACCTGGGCGGCCCGCCCAGATAAAGTCTATGTGGGGAAAATACTGATAGGTTGTCTATGTGTTCCCAGTCCGCGTCTTGGCTTTTGCCAATTATTGTATTAGGGCTTCCTCATGTGCTCATCTGCATTGCTCATTATCTGTCACTCCCACCACCTGTTACCCCATAGCATGTGACTTCTGTTTGGTGCATCTAAGCCCTGTATTTCTGTTCCTTCCCTATCAGAACGTTGATCTTTTCTTCTGTGCCAAGAGACCTGTACGCCAGTAAGATCTGAGAGATTTGAGACAACCTTTGCCCGACTTTCTGCCTGTGCCCTTCTGTTTATTCTGTTTGTTGTTCTGGTTTTGACCCTGCCCGCCTGACTACGATTCCTGTTTTTGCTGCCCTGGTTTTTTGGACTTTTTGGATCGCTCTTCTCGACTCTGATTTTTGCTTACTGTTTATGTACCGTTGCCATTCTGACCCACTGTCACTGAACTCTGCCAGTCCCAAGACCCTGAGCTTTAGATTGTGTTTTGTGGCACTGTACTTCTGTGATCACTGGCTTGAACTCGGACTGAATAAAGGATTTCGACTTTCGCTACTACATTTGTACTTGCTTCTGGTTCCTGGGCTGTATCATTACAGTGTGTATATATCATTTATGGAATCTCGATATCATTCTGTTTGATGGGAATGAGCTTGATTGGAGTACAACCCCAATTCCGAAATAGTTGGGACAAAGTGTAAATTGTGAATAAAATCAAAACGCAATGACTTGCAAATATTTTATTCACAAGAGAACAGAGATAACATAACAAATGTTGAAACTGAGAAATTTTGCAATTATCCACAAAATGAGCTCATTTCAAATTTGATGGCTGCTACAGGTCTCAAAAGTTGGGACAGGGGCCTGTTTACCATGGTGTAGCATCCCCTCTTTTGAACACAGAGTAGAGGCGTCTGGGCATTGAAGAGACAAATTTCTTGAGTTCAGCCATTGGAATTTGATCCTACTCCTGTTTAATACAGGCTTCCAGCTGCTGGAGAGTTTTAGGTCTCCTTTGACGGACACTTCGTTCAATTATGCCCCAAATGTTCTCAATCGGTGACAGATCAGGACTACAGGCAGGCCAGTTCAGTACACGGACTCTTCTACGACGCCATGCTGTTATAACAGTATGTGGTTTTGCATTGTCCTGCTGAAATACACCAGGCCTTCCCTGGAATAGATGTCTGGAGGGGAGCATATGTTGCTCTAAAACCTTTATATACCTTTCAGCATTCATGGTGCTTTTTAAAACATGCAAGTGTCCCACACCATATGCAGTAATGCATCCCCATACTATCAGAGATGCTGGCTTTTGAACTGAACGCTGATAACAGGAGGCGTGGTCTTTCTCCTCTTTAGCCCGGAGGACACAACGCCCATGATTTCCAACAAGAATGTCAAATTTGGACTCGTCTGACCACAGGACACTTTGCCACTTTGCTACAGTCCATTTTAAATGAGCCTTGGCCCACAGAACACGGCGGCGCTTCTGGATCATGATCAATAATGGCTTCCTTTTTGCATGATAAAGTTTTAGGTGGCACCTGTGGATGGCATGGCGGACCGTGTTTACAGGCAGTGGTTTCTTGAAGTATTCCTGGGCCCATTTAGTAATGTCAATGACAGAATCATGCCGATGAGTGATGCAGTGGCGTCTGAGGGCCGAAGATCATGGGCATCCAGTAAAGGTCTTCGGCCTTGTCCCTTACGTGCAGAGATTTTTCCTGTTTCTCTGAATCTTTTGATTATGTTGTGCACTGTCGATGATGAGACCTTCAAAGCCTTTGCAATTTGATGTTGAGGAACATTGTTTTTAAAGTATTCCACAATTTTTTTACGAAAGCCTTCACAGGTTGGAAAGTCTCTGGCCATCTTTACTTCTGAGAGACTCAGCCTCTCTTAGACATCCCTTTTATAGCCAATCATGTGACACACCTGATGCCAGTTAACTTAATTACTTGCTAAATGTTCTTTCAGCTGATTCTCTTATATATTAATTGCTTTTTCAGCCCTTTTTTGCCTGTGTCTCAACTTTTTTGAGACCTGTTGCAGCCAGAAAATTTGAAATAAGCTCATTTTGTGGATAAAAATGTAAAATGTCTCAATGTCAAAATGTAAAATGTCAGTTTCAACATTTGAAATGTTATCTATGTTCTATTGTAAATAACATATTGGCTCGTGATCTGAAAGTCATTGCATTTTGATCTTATTCACAATTTACACTTCGTCCCAACTTTTTCGGAATTGGGGTTGTAAAAAATACAAGTGTGCTCATGCATATAAGAGAATGGGTCTGCACAGGTGTGTGCACACTTGTGTATGTCTGTCTTGTGTGTACTTATATAATTAGTTTAGGCAAAGCTCTTAACCAGATGTGCATGTATTGATCACAGTCCTGAAACAACATTGATGAACAAAACCAAGCCCTAATGCCACTGTACTGTACAAACCAAACAGTAGGATGCAGTCATCCAGGGAGTCTGAGCAATGTCTTTTACATTCTAATGACTTGTGACTTCAAACCTTTTGCTGGGATTAATTTGGCTTGCCAATGTTTGACTGTTGTGGTAAGAATTAATCTCCTGATTCAAGGGAAAAATCCATTCGACTTAAGCATTCGACAGTCACCGTTCAGTGGGTCTCTGCTTCAATTGCTGAATGTTGTTAAGCATAAACATTCAAATATCTTTCTGGTATCACTCTATAATTGCACCCTTTAGTGATTGCTGATAAATAGAGATGAAAATAAAAATCAATGAGATGTATGTTTTATTTGTCAACTTCCATTACCATTGTTTTCCGTATGTTTTGGCAATAGTAACTTTAGCATTTTGATCAGTGACTAGCAAAATTTGAGTGAAGGCATTAGAAAAGCAGATGTTAAATGGTTGGCAATCAGAAGAAAGAAATGTTTTTTAAAAAAAAAAAATTCTGTAACTTTATTCATCTGCATAATTCATTTGACTGTACATTTCCTACACTGCATTCAAGCATGGTAAAAGAGTACTGGTATGAGTTTTTTTAAAATATCCTTTTATCTTACATTGTGCTTGAGCAACTTCCCATGGTTTTAAAGCTACAGTAAATAAATAAAAAAACAGGAAGAAAAGGCTATAACAGTTCAGTTTTGATAGAAACAAAAACGGAAAGGAGTGAAAAAGGCATTTGATTTAAATAGGAGATTTTAAACTATCTACTATAGGGAATGCTCTGTATGGCTAGACACACAGTCTTCTCTCTGTATATCCAGACTGCATCTAGAATCTTTCTGACCCTTGTTGTAAATCCATCGTCTTTCTCTCTAGAGTCAAAGGGCCTCAAAAATAAACATGTGTAGGTGGCTGTCTTCCTCTTCAAATAATGAATCCCATTATGAGTTTATAAATATTATCGGGCTTCCATATTTTTGCAGTTGTTGACCATAAGGGGAGAGGATGGGCCCCTTGCTGTGACCAGGACCCAGAGAGCCTTGCCAGTCGTGCTGGGCCATCAGGCCCTTGGCTGCTGTTCTGAGACTAAAGCTAGGTGTCCCTGCTGGAGCACTGAACGCCCTCAGGCCTGGGTGGAATTCCCTAGGAAGGGCTCAGCAGCTGTGAGAGACTCTGTTTATTGTGCTTGATGGGTCTAAATACCACACTTCTGCCTGGGTGGCAGAAGGAAGTACAGACTGCAGCACTGCTGCATCAGAGAAGATATAAGCAGCATCCGCAGGGGTAATTTTGAAATATACAGAAGGCGCCACCATACTGGATGAGGATGAAGATATCCTCTAAAGTTGACTCAGAAAACCTGAGATCACATGCCCTGAGCAGCTTGCCACCAGCAGCCCCCCATAATCCAACCAAACCAATCCTCTTTGGATTTGCACCCCAGAAAGAACTTTCAAAGACAATCACTTTTAAAGTGAAAATTTGATCCTTTCCAGAAGTCGCATTTTCTTTGTTAATTATTCCCCAGTTCCTCTGTACACACTCTATCACTGGATAAAAGTCTGAATGTACAATGTATTAGTTCATATGATTGGAATATTTGGCGATCTTTGATGTATTTATCTTACCATTGTGTAACCATGGGTTGAGGTGAGATCTCAGATTTGCTCTGAAATATTTAATTATTTGTGGGACCTTTGGGATTTACATTACAGTTGAAACTGAACTGATTGCTGTTGTAAAATAATTTGCTCTCTCAGTCAATAAAGAGCTGGTTAAATTTGAACTTAAATGAATGCAGCCTGCCTAGTAAAATTAGTTTGCAGACTTACACAGCAACAATGATAAGAGTACAGATGGTCATAAGAAGCAGTATTTTGGGAAGTCTTTAAGCCAGGTACAGTATCAAGCCATTCCAGTGATCTAAGCATTATCCTTGAGGTGGAAAATGATGTCTGGAGATCACATTGTGCAAATCCAGTGTGCTGGTAGGATCTGGCCTGGACCCCATGGTTGACCTGCCACAATGTCACATCGTCTTGAGAAATGCAGCCTATTTCTGCATGTGATGGGAGTGCGCATGTACGCCTTGAATGCCTTTAAGGGCGTGTTGGGGCATTATTTCAGAAACTCCGTCTCTGACTCCTAACCAGCAGATGCTGAATTTTTTTTTCTTTTTTTTAGAGAAGAGATCTTAGATAAACTTGTTTGCTGAATTTTATCAAGGTGCCTCATCCTGGAGATACTCTTCTCCATTGCAGGAGAGACCAAAGAGAAGCAGTTTGGTGACATTTTAGCACCATATGACACATATACATCAAATGAGATAGCACAAATGGGCATGAGGCTCTTCTGTGAAGACATTGGCCCTGGAAATGTTGGAGAACAATGGCAGAATGCAATGTATCATGCGCACACATATGTACAGATACAGATGGCTTCATTTCATTACCCAGCATGAAAACCAGTGATACAGTATACCATGACATGCTGGTAATATATGAAAATAACTGCACTTCTATGTGGTGCACTTAACTTGTTTAATCTCAAATTTTTACTTGCAGTGTAAGTTCATGCATTTAGCTCCTTAGACCTCCCTAACACATAAACTGTATGTATATTTTGATTTAATGATGGTTAAGTTCAAAGTTGCATTCTTTGCCCAAAGCCAACAACAACACTTATAGAATTTCTCGATGTAAAAAAAAAAAAAAAAAGAATCGGTCGCAAATGTGACCACTGGGATTAAACGGGTTAAGAGTACAATTATTTCCGTTTAGTGACTGGCATAGAGTTTTCAAATTTCACCACGGTTACCATATCTAAAGACATAATTGTTGGGTTCCTATGCAAAGTAATTCCTTCCGCCACTCCTAAATTATGTTGTGTAGATGCAGTCAATGCTACCACTGGACATCTTGAAGTTTGGTCAATTGTTTTATTTCTTTTTGTTGCTAATCAAGAGCAACAGTTACTACAGTTGTGTACAAAAAATACCAGTGCATTAAAAAATGTGAATAAAGTGCAATTTTTTTTTAATAGCCGTCAGCTCCATATTTCAAATGTAGTGGAAACATTGCACATTCAATTCCAAATCAACGCATTAACAAATTAGATAAAGTCTGTGTTGTTCTTTTACAGGAAGAAAAGAAAAGGAATATTAATCTGTTAAAAAAATAGCAGTGTCAACAGTTTTCTCTTCAAACTCAAATTCTAAATTACTGAACTAATATTTAGTTGCATAATCTTTGTTTCTGATTTGTGCTGCACAACTGTGTTGCATCGAGTCAACCAACTTCTTGCACCCAGGATGAACAAACTATATTCAACAGTTCCTGTGAATTTTTGGTTTTTGCTTCAGAAACTGCATTTTTCATGTCACCCCACAAGTTTTCAATGAGGTTGAGGTCAGGGGATTGAGCTGGCCACTCCATTACCTCAATCCTGTTTGTCTGGAACAAAGATGTTGCTTGCTTACTCGTGTGTTTGAGATTGTTATCTTGTTGAAACACCCATTTCAGGGGCATTTCCTCTTCGGCTTATGGCAGCATGATCTCATCAAGTATTTTGATGTATTCAAACTGATCCATAATCCCTGGTATACGATAAATAGGCCCAACACCATACCATGCTTTTTGAACTTCCATGCGTCACTGTTCTCACAGTGTACTGTGGCTTGAATTCAGTACCCGGGGGTCGTCTGACATGCTGTTGATGACCACCAGACTCGAAAAGAACAATTTTACTCTCATCAGTCCGCAGAATGTTACGCCATTCCTCTTTGAGCCAATCAATGTATTTTAACGGATTCTGCACATGCCTTTTTTGCAACAATGGTGCTTTACGGGGGCTTCTTGCTGATAGCTTAGCTTCAATCAAACGTCTAATGACTGTAACAGCACTTACAGGTAATTTTATATCATCTTAGATTTTTCTGGCAATGATGATTGGCTGAATCTTTGCCATTCTGACTATTCTTCGATCCATTTTAACGGTAGTTGCTAGTTTCCTTCTGCATGTTTCAGGTTTTTGTTGCCATTTTAAAGTATATGAGATCATTTTAGCTGAGCATCCTGTAATTTGCTGCACTTCTTTATACGTTTTTGCCTCTCCAATCAACTTTTTAATCAAATTACGTTGTTCCTCCGAACAATGTTTGGAACGGTCCATTTCATTTCGCTCTTCAGAAGGAAATATAGTTTATAACAATGTGTGAAACATATGCTTTCCATCATCTTTAATAAAGGACAATTAATGACACCTGTCTCTTCACAGAATGAATGAATTATCTAATTAAACTCCACACTGCTATTATTTTGAACAAGCCCCTTTCAGTGGATGATTCAGTTTCTCAGAACAAGCAGCGTGCACGTCATAACAGTTGGGTCTGTTGTTTTATTACACTATGACATCTACAAGCAAATTATTTGCCATGCAGAAATATCACTACTACTAATGGCAGCGGTTCATCAGGTTATTGATGTTGCACTGCTATTTTTTTAACTCAACTGTAGTTTCACAGCGTCAAAGTTCCAGTTGTAAATTTATTGTTACATTTTGTGCTTTTTCCTAGTTGTCATAATCACCATACTCACCAGGTACACAGTATTATTAGATAGAAATAAGGCTTAATATACAACACCCAGACTTCCCACCTCTACCTGAGACAATACCAACTCTGTGTACCCAAATCTCCTTGGACAGGAAGGGTTCAGTTTCTCTGCAAATCTGGCTGCAAAATATGTTGCCAGATACTTGCCAGACTGAGGTACAGCAGTGACCCCTAACCTCCACCAATTCATTAGTTTTGTTATTCCTATTAGTTACGAGTGTAATTTATAGTAGGGATGCTGGAGATGTGTCCCTGCAACTTCTCTGATGACAAAAAGTTGTCCCCATAACGATTTTGATATTATTTGTGGTCCTGTAAAGGTTTAACCCAGGTTCATGTCCTGACAGGATATTACTGAGTTTCTATAGGTGTTTGATCGCACCTCCTTTACATGCAACAAAGTCATTGCTGGAGTGTAGATGAGTCAGAAATAGCTCAGTGCTGCATAGAGCTTAGAATGGAGAGGATCTTGGTGCATTGTCCAAATGCGTGGATTTTTCACTGATATGAAAGACACAGCTGGCCTGTGCTAAAGACCAGCAACTGTAAAAGTCTTTCAAAGTTAGGACTGCAAACAAAAATAGTTAGGCATAACATTGAAGTTATACTAGTAGCTAGTGCACTCAGCTAATTTTAACAGATAACATAGCTAGCTATCTGGATTTCTTAACTAGTTAGCTAGCAAACTAAATGTTGTGAGTGGGTGTGCTCTAGGGCGGTTTTGTGCTATTACTGTTGACTTGGCTGATTTGAAGGGATATTTGGGTTTTTTGAAGTGAGCTTGTGCGAGGTACTTAGCTATCCCTTGTCAGTGTGTTACTTGCAGGAGATAACGACGTGCAAGCTCCTAGTTTGTAGAAACAGTGAATTCTTTCGATTTATGGTGCCTTGTCGAGAAATGCTACCATAATGCAAAACTATTGCACAATCTTTATTTTCACTCTAATATTGTAATATGATTTGGTGCACTTGAGCAACTTGCATAATTAGGTTGTTATAACTCACGCACATGTTATAGCAAGCCAGCAAAATTTGGTTAAAGATAACATGCTGCACGCCATTATCATCTTATTTCTACATTTTCCGGCAAAGCCAGCGCGTATATCCAAATATTTTTATGTTAACAGGTTGAAAGACGCAATTTAAAATTGTATTTATAAGATATCTGAGATATGAGTGTGGAAACAGCCCAAGATAGTGGTTCAACGCATGCAAACACCCACAAAGTCGCATATCTAGAGGGGTAGTACATAATGACAGAACACCAGCACTGCACTCTACTTCTATGGACTGGGAGCTTGCTGACTGCTATCTTCTGTAGGTAATACACTAATCAGGGATAAGTACCTCAAACAATCCCACTTCAAAAAACCCAAACTTACCCTCTAACTGTTCTTGCTCCTCTCATGTTCTTGGTATTATACTTGCTGGTCAAACACGAAGAGCATTTATAATTTTTTCCAGGATTGCTAGTTTACCATTCTGTCTTCTCCAGCTTTAAATCCCATTGGTCTGGCTATGGCGTCGTTGTTAACATAACAATTAATGATTTTCTGAGTGAACCTCCTGCAATATTTTCTCTTAATTCAGCAAAACAAAGCAGTTTTTCTTAGTTCCTGAACATTTGACGTAATGGAGATTAAAGGTTTTCACCTGACAGCAGCAATGTTGGATGAAGTGCATTTCAAAGAATGACAGCAAAAAAAAATTTTTTCCTGAAAATGTATTTGATTTTGTTTGTATTGTGGGGGCATGTAATAATATGGGAGGGTAAAGAAGACAGAGACATGGGGACATGTTGACGTTGACAAAGGAATGTGTTGATTTAACCCTTTATAGGGTACTAAAAAATACCCTAAGTTATCTTTCGTGAGTAATGATGTTAGATCCTTGAGAGTGGGACTGGGTTGGGGCACACAACCGCACTGTGAGAGGTCTGGAGACGAAAAGAAGTTTGACATGCTCTAGGTCACTGCTGATTAGTCGAGCACCCTGATGTCACTGGCTGTGATACAGCCTGATTTTCTCTCATTGGCTGGGAGAAATCGCCGCTGGTCTACTGCCTCGTGGAGAGCCATGGGGGCGCTATTTTGGATGCCGACTGAAGTTACCAAATATGGTCCTCGCCCAATAAAGGGTTAAAGCTGTTGAATTGAGTCCATTGCACTGTTGCTTTTACATGTGGTAGAAAATAAATAATAAAATTCCCCCAACACAAGATTTATCAAAGCTAAGTGATGGGCATGTTTATGTCAACAGCAGTTATATTATGAATTTAACTGTTTAAAAGTTAAAACGCTGTGATTGCACTGATAATTTCTTACCTTTTACTGTGTTTGATAAATACTTCCGTATACAGTCATAGGGTATTGTGTTGAATTACAGGAAACGCAATGAAAAATTCCTAAATTTTTGGGCGGATGGCAGACCCCCACAGACTCCAGGCCAAATTTATGTCGCCAGCACTTTCCAAATCAAATCTACGCTCTACCTATTAGCAATAATAAGTTGTGTATACAGTGTGTTATTTTTTTGTATTTATATTTATTGTTGTTGTTATTGTTTTCTTATTATTGTGATTAAGTGTTAAGCATTGGCAATATGTATTTTAAAATATGCCATGGCAATAAACCATAAAAAAATTGAAAAGTAAGGGAGGGAGGTGGGGAGAAACCCTCTTTCAGCTGCTCTCCTAGCTTAAAGTTGTCATGGGAGAATTGACTTTAGATTTCTGAGACTCAGAAGGAGCTGCTCTTTGCTACTCTTGTTAAGAACAAAGTGAAAAAAATGAAAGAAAGAAGAAGAAAACTTAATAAACTATTGCCTTTTTTTTGTTGTAGCCCACCCACCACAGGGTGGATGTCCTAACAGCAGGCAAGAAAGCTGGGGCAATGACAGATATAGACCCAGGGGGGTGCCGAGTGTCAGAGGTTGCAGGGTGGTGATGGTGGATGTGGTTGCGGGTGAAGATGCTGTCATTCACATGTCAGCTTCTTGCATCGCTGCAATAGTTTATTGGTTTTTGTAGTTCGCGACATGTGAGGTACAAATGAAAACAGAACCCCTTGCGTTGCATAACATCAGAAAGACTAGTATTCTCTGATGCAAAATCTATTAAAGAATTATTTCACGTCGCTTTCATTATTCATTCTTTTTTTCATTTTTATGTATTGAAACAGAGGCAGTTCCAGGATCAAACCTTTTGGGGGACTCAGCCCCTAATGGCAATGTGACATGCATACTGTGCCTTGCAAAAGTATTCAACTCCCTGCCATATTACTCATTTCACAGGATGACAATTCATACATGAATAACAAAAATATATGATATTTCAGTTGAAGCATGCATCACTACACAGTATATGGAATTTTAGCCAGTGAAATGCAAAGAAAAAAGAATGATACATGAAATTTTTTTCAAAAATAAACAAATTTTGCCTGGAATCCATACATATCAAGTGCTGGTCGCTCCCAGCGGTCACTCACTGATATGTCTGGCCTCAGTTGGAAGGCTAAGGCCCGGGCCACACTGCCTGCAGTTGCGATGCGTATTCCGCAAGCGGAGCACTGCAACCGCATACCGCTTGCAGCTCGGTCACACTGCCTGCGTATCTGCAGCGGCAGGTCTGCCGCGGGCTCCTCCTTCCAACTCTGTCTCTGCACGACTTTGCCCAAGGAATCGCTATAAAATAATATATTATTTCGTCTCGCGTCGTTATAGCCTACACGTGATTTATATTTTGTATTGACAGTAGGGGAAGCATGCTTGAGCGTATCATACAAACAATCTAATTACACGATCATATTACAATGCACAGCAAACCCTTCTGAATTGGTCTTGCTCTTTCTGAGGGTAATTTCGGGGTAGGGGGAGGGTGTCGGGATGTGGAATGTGCTTTCAAAAGCTATTTAATTTACATTAGTCGAGGCTGAAACCATTCGTATAGGCTAGGCGCCGAACGACCGTAAAAGGAATAGTTCAGACAATTCAGAAACTGGCTGATGTGCTGTACGTTCGTCTGGCCATTATATCCCAAGGACGTTTTATAGGTCCATGCTAGGCTATATCCAGCCTAGTTTTTTTTTTTTTTTTTCTTTACAAGTGGAAACAGTCACCTGAACTGGCTGATACAAGTGGGGGGTCGTATGTAGGTTCAGCAATCGCGTGGGTGTATGGCCAGAGTGAGAGATACGGAAAAGTACTGCTCTGATACTCTTTAATCATCAACATAATAAGCTATGTTCATTGGCTTGGCTCCACAATTAATGGCATATTCCCGCAAAATCTAGACATGTAAATCCAAAATAAAACGAGCAACATCGTATTAAAGCTTTCAAAAATAAGTTAAGAATGACTAAATACTTCTCCATATATCCCCTTTAATGACAGCAGCCTACGATGAAAGTCGCGAATTTCCCAATACATGTTTCAATATTTCACGAAGCATTGCTGAGTTGACCGAAGGGATTATGTCCTATAAACGGGCTTTTAATATGATAAACATGCCGGAAGTGTGGTTACATTTTTTGTTTGTCAGCTTCATGCTTGAAGCAGACACGCATCCTCGGCAATATAGCGAAATGCATGTATTTATGGCGATATGACTATTTCTGACAGTCATTTTCAGCTCTGCTTTGCCTTTTTCCGCATGCGTAGCGCGGAAAAATTCGGCAAGAGTCCGAATCTATATTTTCCGCAAGGCAGCAGTACGGATTTTGCATGCGTGAGTCGCGCAGCTTCGGCATGCAGTGTGGCCGCTCTCATTGAATAACATGGGAACCGAAACGAAAATACGCATGCGGTATGCGGAATATGCATCGCAACTGCAGGCAGTGTGGCCCGGGCCTAACGTTTGGCTTTCAAATATTCGCACAAAATCCATGCGAGATCTGTGATTGGCTTACAGTCGCAAGGGTGCCCCGCCCCTTTAGATAGACTTGCAGCAGGTCCTGAATGAATTGATTCCAATTGGGAGAAGTGAACATCAGCACAGATTATCACCGATTATTTTGTCCCATTGTCATAGAATTAAATACTGTTCTTATTTTTAATAGGCCACATATCTTCCAAACATTCTGGTGCTGCAATGGCATTTTTAAGACCAACAGATCGGGAGAAAATGAACTTTGTTCGAGACCTGTGTCTCTCTCAGCAGCGGTCACGTAACATCTGGCAATACAGAAATACAGTACGGACTGCGGGAAACTACGAATTAAACTTTCAAACTGAAATAATGCTTGTGTTTATATGTTCAGTGATACTGTTATTGCCATCGATGTTTAATCATTTTTAAAGGGAAAAGGAATATATTTGATCGCTATGATCTTGTACTGGATTGATATCAGATATTAAACAAGCGGGGAAAAGCGGCAAAATAAACGTTGGCCATCCATGTTAAAAATGCCGAAACATTGTGCAGCAATAGGTTGCAATAATAGGAGCAAGCTATCCATCTTCTCTTTTCCAAAGAAAGTAGACAGGCAAGGAATAAATTAGCAACTGTCGTATTAGATACCAGCTTCATAGGCTTAACCTAGCTGATGCAATCATGCCCTTCAAGCTATTGCTAATACCAATTACAATGAAATACGTTATGTAATTTGAGTATTAATTAATTTAACCTTTATTATACCGGGGAATCCCACTGAAATAAACAAAATGCAGATATGGCCAAACATTATCCTGTTCAAAACCGAACAACCACTCCAAGAGTAAACGCAAACAAGCCACAATCTAATTTTTAAGCACATGTCAAATAACATTCACGAATGCCGTAGCTGGCCAGCTAACTCATATTCGTAATGCTGAGTAAAGTTAGTTGTGTTATAAAATACATGATGTAGCAAAGTAAAAGGAAATATCTGCGCAACATGCAGATATAAGATAGATACTTGTCCCAACATTTAATTGCTCGCCTACTTAGCTGCCACTTCTGACAACAAGATACCCGGTCAGCATTCATTCTGCAAATGGCACCGCGCGATTGGTGGTTCTCGCCAAAAGGTTACCCAATCAGCCAAGAGCAGAAAGCATGAATATTTATATATCCAGTTTATTAGTGACGTAAGGGCTAAACGCTGGCCTACCGACTGAGGCCAGACTGTATCAGTGAGTGACCGTTGGGAGCGACCAGCTCTTGTTATAGATGGTTTCCGGGCAAAAACAAATTTACTTTCCCAAAAGTAAAAAATTCACAAATGAGCTACATACTCCCTTGCATCATCTCCTTATATGGCTGATGTTCTGTGAAAGTAAACCTTTCTTTTATTTAATTTTAATTTGCTGTTGTAACAAATTCTGCACATGACCCCTAACAGGCAGGCGATCCATGTTGTATTGTGATATTTGAGATCTGGTATCCTCCAGATTTATGAAACTTTCAAATTCTGCAGGTACGGGGTCATAGGTCAACTTGACCCTGCAAACACACCTCCACCTATTGGAGAAAGACTTTCGAGTCAAAGCAAATGTTACATTTTGTCCACCATGGCAATAACAATCCTTCAGTGGCTTCTCACAACTGCTCAAACTGAAATCCTGGTATTGTATATCACCTGATAAACAAAAAATAGATACGTCAACAAGCACAGAATATAAATGCAACTTCCATTAGCATAATGCTATCAAGAAAATCTTGAAGTCCATTGAATGCCATTTTAGTCATTATAAAATTAATAAATAAATACATACATACATACATACAGTGGTGTGCAGTGATGATTATATAGGTAACAAAATGAAGATGAATTAGAAACCAAGTACTATTCAAGTATTTTTTTCATGTACTATAGGATCATACACAGTAGGTGAAAATAAGTAAACCGATAACAATATATAGTTAAAAAAAAATGTCTTTTTGAGAGAAAACCTTAACATCTAGTGTGGCCACCTTTTGGTTTGATTACAGCATTTAATCCTTCAGGCTTAGTTTTCAATTTTTTTTTTTTTTTAATTTTCCTCACCCGCTATACCATTCCATATGGTTTGAAGTTCATTCCAAAGAGATTCTTTCAATGTTACAACTGATTTTTTTTTATCTTGTAAACAAGCAAAACTTAGATTTGCTCAATCAGATTTAGGTCTGTACTTTGAGCAGGCCAAGTCATAACCTTAATGTCACCCAATGATTCTTAGAGGTGTGTTTTGGGTCATTATCTTGATAAAAATAAATTCTCAACCTATCAGTCTCTTTCCAGATGGCAATGCGTGCCTCACAAGGATGCTTTGAGACTTCTTTTGATCCATGATTCCTTCCATTTTTATGAGATCACTGCCTCCTTTGACTGAACCTCAAACCATAATATTACCACCTCCCTGTTTTGCTGAAGGGGTTTAACTGTCATTTATGAAACAATCTCCAACTGTACAGCACACATAAGTTCTGTGTTTGGATGAGAAAATTTAGAATTTTTATTCATCCATCTAAAGGACTTGTTCCCAGTCCAATACAAGTGTCCAATCCTTGTATTTCTTGGCAAACTCAAGTCTTTCTTGATGTTGCTGGCTCTTGCCTGCAACACGACTAATTAGACCATTTTCACACAGGTGTCTGGAAATATTAGATCTTGATACTTTCATCTTTTCACTTCTGGGGCTATCAATATCTCCACGATCACTCAAACACACAGAATTTGGCGTAAATCAGTCCATAGGTGACGCTATAGCAAACAAATGGTCATAACTCCTAAACCATTTGTCCGATCAACGTGAAATCTTGGAAACTTCATGTTAGTTAGTGTTGCTATATAAATCTATAAGAACAAATTGATTAAAGAAATATCATGGTCAACATCAGCCAATCAAATTGTCAGCATCAGCCTTAGTGTCTGTGTCGGCGTCTGCGTTAACTTTGATCTTCTTCTGCCAAACCACTGAAGGGATCAAGGTGAAATTTGGTGGGGAGGTATAGTTGGATGGACAGATTATAAATTGTTCGATTGGCGTAAATGCGTCCATTGGTGGCACTATAGCAAACAATTGGTCACACCTCCTAAACCATTTTTCCAATCAACTTGGAATTTTGCGTGCTTCATGTTAGTCAGGGTTGCTATGAAAATCAATAAGAACAAATTGATAACTGAAACAACATGGCCAACATCAGCCAATCAAATTTCAGTTGCCCGTATACTCACTTTAGCTGTCACCTGTAATCATCAAACTTTATATTCTTGTTAAAGTTGTAGTAAAATGCCATTTTTATTAAAATTACTTTGATTGGCCATATGGCGGTGCTAAAGAGAGGTACAATATGTCTTGGGCAATAACGTCCAAACTATAGGTTGTAGAAACAAAATTATTTCTTGTTAGACCAATCAATACATGTAAGTCCCACCCATTTTTGTATTTTCAAACTTTCCACAATTCTGAATTGTTTGTGAGCCCTTTAATTTTTATCTCCTCCTAAGCAATGAGATCAATTCACACAAAATTTAAGGGCATGCCCGATATTAACATAAAGACCTGTATCTCCTGAATGCAATGTCCAATCATCACCAAACTTGAGATCACACATCTACAGGCCATGCAACTTCTTCACACCAAATTTGGTTTAAATCTGTTTGTACGTGGCGCTATAGCAAACAAATGATCATAACTCTTAAACCATTTGCGCGAGCAACTTTAAATTTTCCATGCTTTATAATGGTTAAGGTTGCCATGAAATCCTGGAAGAACAAAGTGATAGTTCAAACAAGATGGCTGACATCAGCCAATTAAATTTCATTAGCCCATATACTCACTTTAGCTGTCATCAATCATGAAATTTTATTCTATTTGATAAGGATATGTAAAAGGGCAGTCTTAATGCAACTTTGATTAGCCGAGTTATAGCGCAATAGAGAGGAACAGCAAATTTGATTCCAATCGACCAATATGTGGTGCTGAAGTAAGAAAAAAATGTAAAATTGCACATTTGTTTTCAAGCATTTGACTCGATAGTTCTAATTTTGCAAATTGCATCTCTGGATGAGGATCAAATAGTCTTTCCAATGAGAAAATAGATCTTTAAATATCTGGCTGATATTTGTCAGTTAATCAGTTAACAGCTGCTATTTCAAAGACAAGACAGTGACTAATCAACATGAAATGTACAAGGCAAAGTATATCATGCACAGTTCTGTGTCATGAACTGGATATTGTTGGAAAAAATCATTCAATTTTTGTCCTCACAGCTTCAGAACTGATGATTACCTCATGTTGCTTGGACCCCATAGTTACCGCTTGTAGTTGTGTACTTGCTTCAGCGAAGAAGCAACACACTCTATTCTCTTACTTCTTCTTCTTTTTTCTTTTTCTTCTTCCACCTAAATTTGGCCAACTAACTCTTCCTACACCGTTTAAGCTATTGATTCCGTTCCAACTTTTAAAAATTCAGCTTGTTTTGAATTACGTTGCCTCTGTACAGATTTTTGATTTTCTTTTTAGTTTTTGGGATATTTTGTTTTAAATGTCATTTTTTGGGGTTTTATTAAATCAAGTCATTTTTTGTGCCGATTCAGTAGATTCAGCTATTTTCCGCTATTTTTTAACTCTGTCATGCTTTTACCTAGAAATGTCATTCAAACTGCAAAATGTTATGTTAAGCTTGTATAATTTCTTCACTGTTCAAATGTTTCGTAACATCTATAATTTTTTTAAAAGAATTTTTGTTACAATACATTCTGGGAACTTACAGTGTGTTGACGTCACTGTTAGAGTGGCGAACAGCCATAAAATCGTCAAGAAGTCTTCTCTTAAACTTGCTCTAACTCCCACAGTTTTCAATCCACATAAAAATTTTTATATCCAAGTTGTTGCAAAGGTTGTGCTGGTCACGAAAATGTAACTATGCAAGCAATTGGACAGACAGTTTTGGCAGTATGAGCCGAAAAGCGATGGGAGCACTAACCGAAACTCCATTAACTCCTATATCAAATGAGAGAAGAAAATTCCGGTTGGGAAGGTGAAAAACAGTTTTATAACTTGCTTGTGTTCCCACATTTTTGGCACTACCTACACAATTTTGACATATTTTGCTCAGAAGACTCTCCTCTTCAGTATAGTACCTCCATTTCGTAGATTGGACTTACTATCTTTGAGGTAGAGGCAGTAGTATGTAAGAGACGCCTTGGCTAAAATCTCCGTTGGACCAAATGCTTTAACCATTAACTCAAATGGCTCAAATTGTGGCATAGCGGTATTGCGGTTCAATTCTGCCCTCTGCTGGACTTTTTCCTGGCCTCAGCATTATCATTGTTTGGATTAAGAATGATACGACTGTTAGACAAATCTCAGACAAATCTCTTCTGCGTCACACTGTGAAAGAATTTTCAGTAACGTTGTTTGTACAGTCGCTCAAACCAGCTCCAAGAGGGCATTTAAGGCAGCAAAGACCGATCTTTTTGCAGGCTGGGTCCATGAGAACACATTACAGTAAAAATGTGCAAAGCAGAAAAGAATCGCTCGAGCTCCAATTCCAGTATATACAAGCAACTGTTCGCACTAGCTAGATATATTTACGATCGTATCTCAAACAGGCGAAATATTGATATCAAAATGACCGTAACTGCCATCCTTGCTGTGCCAGCAGACGTAACTTTTCCATACTCATTGAGTAGTTTAATAGTTAACGTTAGCTAGCTAATGATTATTTCATTTGCAGTGATGGCAAATTTTTTTTATTGGCAGCCAGAAAGTCAAAGATGATGATAAGACACGGTCAAATTAAAGCATATTTGCCAATACATTTTTCAGTTCATGTAAAGTAAAAGACAGAGGGATGAAAAAGAAAAAGAAAAAAACCCAAAACAGCAAAACCTAAACAAACATAAAACAAAGAAGAAAGAAATACAAAACACAAGAAATTATGTGGTACATATACAGTAACTAAATGAATTTAGTGGGGCAGAAAGAAAAGAAAAAGAAAGAGAAAGAGAGAACAATAAAAACAAAAAAAGACAAGGTTGTAGTGTACAGAGATTCTATTTTCTCCATTGTTCAGTGGGAGGGGGGATGGAATTTGTGAACGATTACGGACCAGGCATGAACAGTCTGTTTGAACTCAAACCCAACCAGGGACTTGAGGATCTTTCAGGATCCTCTGGAAAGACGGTAACCGACGTATCATATTAATTATTTCTCTCCATAAGAGCTGTTCCTTTACGCATTTCCAGGAGATTTGAGGCGGCTCCCTCCATAGAAACTCTCTCTTGGAAAGTTCAAAGCCATTTACCTATTTCCAGATGGTCAGCGTCCTTCCAGTTAGTGGCAATGAGTCATTTGGCCGTCATACATCCAGTTATTATCATTTGTTTGTTATATTTGGGCCATGATCCATTGTCCATGTAATTCAGCAAACATAGTTCCGGGTCGCAAACAACATAGTGATCGATAATTCCCCCCAGGGACTGTGTTACACTTTCCCAGAACACTTTTATTTTTGGACAAGCCCATACTATATGGTAAAATGTACCTTTTTCTTGTTGACAGTGCCAACAACAGTCAGAGACAGAGGAGTTCATACAGTAATGGCAATTTCAACGCTCAAGTTCGACTTGTTTCGAACACTATCTGTGCACTGTGTGTTCACGAGCTAACTAGCCCATAATAGCACAGAAATAAAAAGGGAGCCGCGAATAATATCACAACATGTGTTAATGATATCTTGCAACTTTCTATTATTAGGTATCTAGCTAGCGAACACACGGTGCACAGAAATTAACAGAGAGCTGCAAATAGTAGCATTTCGCTACTTGGCCAGGTCAGTGTTGTACAGTTCGGGATTGGGGGAGATGCTGACAATCCAACAATGAGCTATAAGCAACAACAGCTGCGGCAGTCTGCCAATGTGGCCTGCCATGTTTGCTCCGCCATATGCTAATTTCTCAGCATGCACTGCGTTGACCTAGATATGCACAGAGTCACAGAGCGAGGTGCGTCAACCTCATTGACTCCAATTGACCTTTTTTTTTTTACAGCTGGGTTGAAGCAAAGTATACTTGGTCATGGTGCAGCTGGAAAGTCAGAATTCCTTAAACAATTACTTTCAGCTTTAAAGTCTTGTGTTTACATTTCAGCAGTTTTTCAACATTTCTTCTGCAATTTCCTTGCCTCTCAGTTTCCAAGCACCTTCATTTTAGAAGCCAACCTCTTCAACCTTTCTCGCTGAAGCAGGCACGCAAATTTTCTTCAGAAAATGTAGCCTTTTCTAGTTATATTTTTTTTTCCTACACAAATTACTAAAGGTGTCTTCATTGTCCCAGTGTTGGACCCAAGCATAAAAAATTCTATAACTTGTGAGCTTAAATACAACGGAAGCCTGAAACAAACCAAGTGAGCTACAGTGTCCATGGCACTATTTTTTTTACTTGTCATAACCATAATACACATCACACACCGTTTTCACCCCCATTGCCACTAGTTTTCAGCAAACCGATCTCTTTGAAACGCTTGATGGTTTTTCTTACAGTGTCATGGCAGCATTTAACGTCTTCAAAAATTTTTCTATGTGACAAACCAGCATCATGTGAGGCCACAAAGCAGCTACAAACGATCTCAGAGAGCTCCTCTGGTCTGATCATGTGCAACACTGTGACACTACTCAAAGTTCATGTCACCTTATATACTGGGAAAACTGACTATCAGAGGTAATTATGCAGAATGCCATTGCCTCAAACCAGTTTAAACAAATTTTTTAGCATCAATGATGATGGTATGAGCCTTCAAATAGGTATTCATGCTATGCAAGAGAGGCCTGTGTGTGGCTAGTTAAATTGAACTAAAAAAATGTGATTAATAACAGTTAATTCATGATTTAACAAGGAAGGGCAATTACTTTTTCAGATAGGGCCAGGTAGGTTTGGATAGCTTTTTTTCCTCAATAAATGAAATCATAATTAAAAAACTGCATTTTATATTTATGTGGGTTATCTTTGTCTAATATTAAAATTTGTTTGATGATCTGAAACATTTCAGTGTGACAAATATGCAAAAAAATAAGAAATCAGGAAGGGGGCAAATACTTATTCACAGCACTATATATATATATATATATATATATATACACAGTTGCTATCAAAATTATTCAACCCCCGTTGCAAATTAGGTTTCCTGGCAAAATTTACGAACTTTCAGCTGTTTGCAATGAACAAATCAAACAAGAACAATTTAAATGGGTCAACACAACAAACATTACAAGTTGCTTCTCCAAATTCAACACAAAATTCCACTTTTAATGACTACTGCAGGCTCAAAATGATTCAATCCCTTCATGACAAGCATCTTTAACACTTAGAAGAGCACCCTTTTGCCGCTATGACCTGCTGGAAATGTAATGCATAGGCAGACAACAGCTTCTGGCAGCATTCCCAAGGAATCTTAGCATAGTCCTCATGGACAATGGCCTCCAGTTCACTAATATTATAGGGTTTGCATGCTTCAGTTAGGAAGAAGCTAGGCAGCCACAGAGCATCAAAAAGCCCCCTCAATTCTTAACTGTGCTTTTTAGCATATGCTTCTTTATTCCTCTTGCAGACATACCACTGATTCATAAGCCCAAAATTTTTTTCATCAGTTTTGTTTCATCACTCCACAGAACAATATCCCCAAACTTCTGAAGCTTATTTATATGGTTTTGATCATATTGGAGCTTGTGCTTTTGGATTAGTTGTGGTGTATGTCTTGGAGTTCTTCAACTTTTAGTATGGGCCCTACTGTGCAAACTGAAACTTCAATGCCTCCAGTCTCCAAGTCTTGCTGCGGGTCTCCTGCAGTCACTCAAGGGTTTTTGACCACCTGTCTCCTCAGGAATCTGGTGACAGCAATTGATAGCTTCCTCTTTCTGCCACATCCTGGTACTGTAGCCCCTCTTCCTTTAACTCTGAACTTGCAAACTATGCTTCCACCTGTATCTCTATGAAAATTCAGTGCCTGTGCTACCTTTTTGTATCTTTTTCCTAGTTTCTGCCAGGCAGTGATCTCCTCTATTAGCTTGTTGGACAATTCTTTTGACAGCCATATTTCTAAAATGCAATCAAATGTCACCATCAACAAACCCCTAGCAAGTGCAGGTATTTGATGTGTTCTATCTCAAGCAAACCTGGTGCAACTAATTAAGCTCTTGATTAGCTGCATTAGGTGTGCTTGAGACAATACCTGATTTGCAAATATGCTCTTATGATGGATTCTATTCGGGGGGTTGAATAATTTTGAGACTGCAGTAGTCATTAAAAATAACATTTTGTGTTAAATTTGGCGAAACCACTTGTAATATTAGTTGTGTCAAGCTATTTAAAATGTTCTTGTAAAATCTGTTTATCACAAACAGCTGAAAGTTTGTAAAATTTTGCTATTAAACCTAATTTGCAATGGGGGTTGAATAATTTTGATTGCAACTGTATATATATATATATATATATATATATATTCTGTGTGTGTGTGTGTGTGTCTTTTCACAATACTGGGTAACAAAAGTGTGACACAAACATGAAAATTTCAAAATCATTCAAGGAAAACCAACCAAACAAAGAAAACCAACTTCATTTGATTCTTCACTGGTATAAGACTGGCATATAACAGCAAGAAGATAGTCTGTCCACAGCAAGTTTGAGAAAATGGCATCAGAATACGGCATACAGAATACAAGTTCCTGTCGAAGTATTCCAAACAAAAATGCTTTTATATTTACAAAACATACTGTCGTTTTATAGGCTAAATTGTATTTATATAACCGTTTTATACATAACAGAATTTGTATGGAACCTGCGCAGGCTCATTCTATATACTGCGTCTGTGTGTCTGTAAGTAAATCTCTGAACAAAATTAGTGCGTTTTGTGTAGATAGCAGTGTTGCTCTATTTTCTTTTCATTTAAAAGCGTGCAGTTTTAAAATCACAATTTATTAGTCTTTTTTTAATGACATTTAATGGTTTGGACTTCTGCGGTAAGCAGCGAGATTTGTTTCATTCTCTTGTGCGGTAATTCAGCTTGTATAGCGGATCATTTACGTTCTACGCTGCCTGTCCAAAAGTAGTTGCCGTTTGAATTCAAATAAACAAATACTACTACAACCGGATCATTACTGCAGTGATTACCAGCCTATGTTTCAGCTGGCAATAATTATTTTGACCCTGATGGATTTAGTGCGTAGCTTCTCATATGTTTAAAAAGTTATGTCGGAATATTCAGAGGGAGCAAATTATAGGCCCCCATGATCATTAATTATAAGTTATCATAAATGTTATTAATCAGACAAAAAAATCCACATAATGATGGGTAATGACCATTTTTTTTTTAGATAAGGAAACGCATCATACCGTGATGGAAATCTTTTAAAGAAGTGAAGTTTGTTTGCCTAATGATTAATTGAACTTTGACCTGTCGGAGTCACAAGCATTCTGATTTTATTTTTCTACCAGTACGGGACCGTACAGCACTTAGTAATGTCTTGCCGTTCGGGAGTCCTGTCATTCTCTGAGAACGGGATATAAATCCTGTATTGGATTCACATGTCTGTCTGGTTGGCAAGTTGGCTCACTCAATTAAGGCGCCGCTGCATGGAGTATAAACAACCGCCATAGCGTAGGTTCGATCCCCGGTTGATAACGCTTTTAGAGCAGCGCACCATTGGCGTCGCGCTGCAGGGGAATAAATTGGGAAAGTGTATCCGAAGTCTTTAAATGTTAAGGAAAGGTGTCTCAGGGCTTCCTAATTTACCTCCTTTAGCATAGGGTACACAGAACCATCCTTTTCGAAAAGAAAGGAGATAACGCTATCCCACAATTCTGCGCCGCATCAATATTTAAAGCAGTGACCATTTGTCCGGCCAATTGCGTAAAGAAACATATATGATGGGCAGGGGACTTATGATCATGCTGCCTAGTGTAAGTGCATTCAGATTCTCTAATTAGCGCAGTTGTCTTCCTTAAGGCCCATTCAGACCAGGGCGAAGCGAAAAGGCGGCACAGATTTGCAGAATATTCGCTGCACGAAAATTCCGCGTGAAACCATGCACACCAAACTCGGTGCGAAATTTTGTGTTCTTGTTTTCCAATTTCGCACAACAGACAACCAAATCCGCGGGTTATAATTTAATCAAAATGAACCATGAGAGTAGCAGCAGCAGCAGCAGCGATGATGACATTGTTTGTATGTATCTGAACGATTTCACAGTCTAATTTGGCACTGATGGTGGTCTCTTAGCCCCTGAACGTTTTCATTAATAATGTCCGAACCTGGGGGCAGGTTTCAATAAACTTAAGGTAGATTACTGCTATAAAAATACTATTACCATTTACACATTTTTCACGCGCCATTTCTCAAAAACCGCTAGTCCGATTTTAATGAAGTTTGGAACATAAATAATTTACAGCATGATGGTTGTCCTGAACCTAAAAAATATGGCCCTTTTGGTACTCTTTTAATTTCAGGGGGTGCTGAATATATAATGAGGTAGAGAATTTTCAAGTCAAGAGAAAAATTTCAAAAAAACCTTAGCATTTTGTTAAAGTATCCAACTTTAAGAGGTTTAGCTCATAGATGCTGGATCAGGCAAGCTGTGTGCAAAATAAGAAGTTGATACATTGATTAGTCACTGAGGTATGGTGTTTTGAAATTGTCATGATTTACCCCTTTGCGGCGGCCATCTTGGACACCTAATTTGCATAATTTATGCAAATCACCTCCATCCCTGCTAATTTGAATGTTTGCTTCTCATATCAATAAAGCACTTTGATGTAAGAGATGAAATAAAGATTTTCATGCTTAATAGCAGTATTCTACCTTAACTCGTCCAACCTAGTCAGACCATCCGTACTGTGAAAAGTTGAACCTTTGAAAGAACATGTCCGTCAGGTGTTTCAAAACAAAAGTAGGATGTCCGACCATGGCCCGATGCGGATGGATGGTTCATCACTGTCCATTTGAAGCTGCATCATAATTTACACCTCAGCGACGCACAGCTTCATGATTTGATGCACAAATATTCAATATATGTAAACGTTAACTTAAAAAACAACTCTAATTTGCTAGATCCCTAACTACTATGAAAAAGGAAGCTGACTGTGCACATGGCTATAAGATGTCATGTAAAATTTCAGTATTAACTGAATACAAGCTATGTAGCTAATCAAAAGCAGCCTTCACAGAGCATTCTGTACCATAAGCTACGAATAACTATTGAGTTGCAACATGACAAAGCTATTCATTATACAAAAGTGGCAGCTGCCGGGAGCAATGAGGATCTTATGTCAGTAGAGCCACATTCCTTTATTAGCCTAACTGTTTCATACCTGCCTGTTTACTGCTGCACTATGCGGACATGCAAAAGATTGGAAAAATGAAAGGACTCTGCGAAATTAGCTGTAAATACCTGCTCATGCAGGAATACTGTTTAACCCAAAGCTTACATTACTTGATTGAGGAACTGTGGGAGAACTCTGACATAGCTGCGGAGCACAACTGTTATGATTCTGTTATGATACTGTTATGATTCTGATCTGTTTTGTTCTGTTCTGCTCATGTTCTGTTCATGTCTTGCCATTGCCTTTATTCCATGCCATGTTTTGTTTCTGTTCATTCTGTATTTTTCTGCCATAGTCCATTTCCCCAGTTAGATTCCGGTCATTTTGTATTTTACCATGCATTGCACTTTATCTCCCCTGTCTGGTCTTTTGTTATGTGACAGCTTATTTTCCCCAGTATTGTGTGCCACGCTTTCAGGTGATTTCATGGTTTCTGGGTTTTCAATAGTTCCTTCTAATCTCGTTTGCTTCCTTCACCTTGCTTTTCTATATTACTAACAAGTACTGACAGTTTGTTGTTTTAGTTAAATTTACTAACTCTGACTAACATTGTATATAATACTAACTTACTAACGAGCACTAGGGATTGTATAGCTGCACCTTACTAATTGATTAACAAGCTCTCAGCACTCGCCCTATTCTAGTCTCCGCTTCTTGTCTTCACTCAATCTACTTGGCTGCGTTTCAGCGGATCCTCCGCACCTGTTTAACTCTGTTCTGCCTCTCATTATCTGTGCACGTTAGAACTCCCTAAACGGAGCTGTGTGTTTGTCAATAGGCTGTCTTGTAATCCCTGTCCGCATTTTGGCTTTTGCCAATTTCATGTGGTTAGGTTCTCCTTCGTGTTTTCTGATCCAATTCACCTGTCCCTAATCATAGCATGTGACTTCCCTTGTGTGTATTTAAGCAGTCTTCTCACAGCAGTTCCCCGTCAGAACGTTTCCCTTGTGCTACGCTTGTTTTTGCCTTGTATTCTTTGTGATTCACTTCTGACTGGACCGTTCCTGATTACGATTTTTGGCTCTGTTTTGGATTACCTTCTGCATCTATGTATTGAACCCTTTTTGCCCGACTACGAGTACTGTGATTGCTGCCCTGTTAACGACTCGGATTTCGTCCTCTGGATTTTTGGTTTTTGGATTGTGGACTCTGTACTGTTGCCTCCTGCTCTGCGGGGGTTTTCCCCCTTCCATAATAAAATCCAGTTTTACTGCACTGCCTGGTTCTCGCGACTGGTTCCTGAGCGATACCTCACAACAACATTGTTACAGCCTAGCTGACCGTCTGCTGCACCGATGCTCCAGCTAGCTTAGCTCGGCTTGTTTTAGCTTGGGAGCTAACCCTTTTGACTGAAGCTCAACTCCAGCACTGGGCCCTCATGTAAGGCCGGCTGTGGTAAGTTTCCTTACAACAAACTAAGGCCTGATTTAAACTGAGTCCCACTGTTTGTTTTACCGCCCTGTTGGAAAATCCCTTCTCTTGTGCCTTAATCAACACTGCGGGCTCCGATCGGAGTCCCCACATAAGTGCTGGTGTCCTCACCACCTTCGGCAACTAATGCATAGGATAACACAAGCTATCCTATTTTATTAGCCCTGTACTGGCCCTTTTTCTTTCTCTCCCACAGCAACACCACCACCAATGCCTCTAATCACCACTTCATCCGACTGTGTCAGCTGCGACCGCCTGGGTGAGAAGATCAGAGAGCTCGAGGGAAGAATTGCTATGCTCTACCAGATCCACGAAGCGGGAAAAACTTCTGGATACCTTCGTCATTAGCCCTGCACAAACTAATGCACCTTCTGCAGCCACAGCTGTCCCTCCACCAGACCCCGGCATTTCAGGTGATAATGTTGCTGCTGCTCTTGAGCCGAACACCGGACACTCCCCATCACGGCTTGGGGCCAAGTTCAAAGTCCCAGTCAGCTCTAATCCGTCTCATCATGAACCGTGGAAGCTAGGCGGTAGTCACGGGAGAGAGACAGGGAGAAGGAAACTCTCCTCTCATACACCCCCTCACTTCAATATCCAACTAGAAGATAAATAGGAAATCCTTGACATGCAGGATTTCCCTCCTCTGACCACTGACTCTCAAGCTATTCCTTCACTTCAGCCACTGTCCCATGACTCACATAACTCAATGCTCTCTCCTCCACGCCGAACATCACACCGGCCTGCGCTGTCCTTACCGTCCACTCTTCCTCTACCCTCTCGTAATGGTGATTCAATTGCAAAAAAACTCCCAGGTGACCTGCGGTACACTCTCCCCACCCTCTCTTTCCCCCAACTACTCTAATAATTGGAGACTGCATCATTAGAAACTTTCGTTTTTTTTCAATGTAGTCACTCGCAGTTTCCCTGGAGCCAAAGTCTTGGTGATTCTAAATAAACTACCGGGTCTGCTGCAGTCACTCCCGTCCTCCTTAACCCGAATAGTTGTGCATGTCGGGACTAACGAACTGGCTCGCGAGGCCTCGGAGCTGACAAAGAGTGCTTTCTGTAGCCTTTTTGACTTCCTAGGTGGCTGTGCAAAGTCCGTTTGTGTCTCTGGCCCCATTCCCACACTCGGTCATGGAGCTGCACGCTTCAGCGGACTCCTCTCTTAACACTTGGCTCCAACCTGCCTGCAATTCCCTGAGCTTTCACTTCGTTGACAATTTTTATCTATTTTGGAATCACACCTCTTTTTTTTTCAAATTTGACGGAGTTCATCCAAACAGGCTAGGTAACCTCATTTTAGCTGCTAACATTCAACGCGCTGTTCACTCTGCACCATGTGACTGACTATTTATACCACACACCCTCTCCACTGACATTCCTCCAAACTCTACGCCACCAGCAGTGATCCAGACCTCTAACTCACTCATCAGCTCCCCCTTTTGGCCGCACCCATCATTAACACTCTCAACTGTCATTTTCCCTATTCAAACAATCATCAAATGCAGACCATCCCAACCGTATTACACATCCAAGGGCACTAAAACTCACAACCTGCTCCGCATACAATGCCTTCCCCAACCCCCACACCAACCCCCCCAGACCCAAAAACAGCTTAAACTGGCTCTACTTAACACTCGCTCACAAAATAACAAAAGTGCTATTTTGCATGAATTAATTGTTGACAATAACCTGGATTTCCTCTGTCTCACTGAAACTTAGCATAAACCTTTGGACCACTTGTCATTAAACCAGTCCACTCCCACAGGATTCACATACATTGACAGACCCCGCCCAGACAGACGAGGTGTTGGTGTCGCTGCCAATTTTCAAATAAGATTTCAAAATATCAACAATTTCTCTCTCTGCTGCTCAGTCTTTTGAACACATTTCCCTGAAAGCTGAAGGCGGGAAGATTGCACGACCGAGAGGACTTAAGTCAAATTTTTGAACGAATACAACTTTCAAGCCCTTCCCCTATTTGCGCTGAGATCCAAACCAGTCCCTGTCTTGATTTTTCGTGCACATCCGAAGGCGTGTGCTAATGATCTGTGAATGTGCACCATCTCCATAGCAACAGCATGGAGTCCACACTCGCAGAGGTAAGCTAGCAGGATTTGTCTGGTCGGCGTAAGACCGATAGTTGCAGAACTAGGTGAAAACTTTGCCTTATTGCCATCTGTCATGTCATTTACGCCACGGTTGAGTTTGCATAATACAAATTTAATAAAGGAATACTATTGATTCTTTCTTGGTAAGTAACAAACTCATAAATACAATTTGCAACATGTAGCTATTGATAATTTCTTAAGATCAAGTTTGGTTACTTTGTGTGTGTGCATTTCAAAATGTATCACCTCGCTGGCTGCTATGTTGCTGGCTACACATCTAGCTGTATACATCTTCATCTTTAATAAAACAGAACTGTAAAACTTAAAAAATTAATGACTGCATACATCTCGACAGCACCGCGACCGGTTGTCCGGGTATGACGGCTATTTTTCACCGAGTTATCAACACGTAGCACCAGATATCATGCCGACGATACAAATAAATTCAGATAACTAGCCACTGACGTTATTCAGCAATACATAGTGAAACGTAAAGTAGTATTCACTGCTACACTATTTTTAGATTGTGGCGTTTTCATACAAACACTGAAATAACCTGACTTTACTTATTTTGAGTTGTCACATTTGTTCACTCACATATCTTGATGGAAAATACACACATACATTTGATGGCTAGCTAGCTAGCTAGCTGCTACTGATCATCATACATAATTTTGACTTGCTATTTTCCCATGGGATAATAATTAGTAATTTCATAACAGAGTTTTAATTTTGAGGCACAAGTCCCAGAGGAGGAATACACCCCGCCTACCTTGTCTATAGAGGCAA
The DNA here is from genome assembly GCA_029692085.1 of Gymnothorax javanicus. NCBI lineage: Eukaryota > Metazoa > Chordata > Actinopteri > Anguilliformes > Muraenidae > Gymnothorax > Gymnothorax javanicus. The sequence continues at coordinate 92,686,082 of CM056198.1, forward strand.
GCAGTCAGGGACACAGGGATGCATCTGCAAGGAGCGGAGGACGGTAGGTCAGACAGCGTCATGTGTGACATACTCCAGGCGTCCTAAGCGATAAGGATGTGGCTCGAATCCATCGTTTGGGATTGCAGAGGATTGAATACAAGCGCGTAAGTAGCCTACATGAATTATGGGTCATTTCTAAATAACACACAATTGATTCAACCCCAGAGATTTATGCACAGTATCTCTTTCCTGCATTATTTCAGAGCCAAAATCGTCCCTTGGATTTAGCCCAGGCACAAGAAGTGTTGGAGTGATGCCTGACACGGGACCCGAGTCTCATCCTCGAGGTCATGAGCCAGCCTGCTGTTCCACATCCTGCACCTTCTGTGCAAGGACCACTGCCTTGGTGCATCTATCAGAAGTGCAGAGCCATGCCTACAGATCTAGAGAAGAAATGCTGCAATCGGCAGCCAGACATGTGCCTTTCCACACTGCCATACATGGAGGCATTTATTTTGGAAGAGGGGGGGCTACGTCTGGCCAGGATGCTCTGGAATGACCTAAGAGCTGTGGCTGATGGATCGGATGAGGGGGAAGACAATAGACAATTTAGGCATGCTGCTTACAGGCAATTTGTCGCATGGCAGTGTGGGACTCTTGGTGCTGGACACAGGGTAGTGATACTAAGTTGCTGTGTGTGGGCCATAGGAGACCGTTTTCCTGACCCTAATGGACAGTACAGGGGCTTTATTCCCCGATGGTAAGTATCACGAAATTGTAAATAGTTTTTGGTGCTGTGCAATCATGTACACAATTTTGTGCTCCTACCAAATAAATAGTATTCATCAAGTTCTTTAGTTCTAACTGCATACAATTTTAAATGGGTATAAGCATGTACTACAAGGTCACCTTTAGGAGCTCTATAATAACAAGAACAACAACGACCACCACCACCACCACCATCTTTAGCTTAGGGGCAATAACACAGTGTCAGGAGGAGTACAGAAATTAAAACAGGAACCAAATCCAATTCTGAGTTTTATTTCACAAACTCTGCAGCTCAAAGCATGTCCTGTTCTTGGCCTCTGCAGCTCAAAGCATGTCCTGTTCTTAGCCTCTGCAGCTCAGAGCATGTACTGTTCTTGGCCTCTACACCTGTGGCAATGTTTGACCTGTGTAAAGAAAGAACATGGGAGTTTAGGAACTTGTAGATGATTCTGAACAATGCCCCTGGTGCAATAATTCAGGTGCAATTTTGAGTTTATTCCAGCTAAACAAAGTCATATCTCCTATAGCTTTAGCTACCCCTTCTGTGCATTGTGATGTAGCTTTAAACCCTTAACACAACTAAATATTGTGTGTGTTGTCAACTGCACACGTAACAAATACCCAGATACAATCCCTTACCGTATCTCCAGCTGACTTGGGTCTCCAGGAGTTCCTTGACTGTTGGAGGGGGCACCGCTGGGAGCAATCCCAAACTTCTGGAGATCTTTCGTACAAGCCAAACAAACGACGCATCACCACAGCGCGTTGTAGGTCAGGGATGTAACTAAAAAGAAGACATTGCACTTTTACTGCTTTAGTGTTGATAGCCAGAGGGCTTTACACTAACTAACCAACCACAAACGGGTACCTGTAATCTTTCTTCTTGATGGCATACAAACACCACTTCCGAGACTTCTTGTTGTACTGTCTGCGGTATCTGATTTTGGATAAGACAACCGAAAGAAAAATGATCAGTGGAATGACTAGACTTTAAATTGCAGTAAAATAAATGCATCTGTATGAAACTGTCAATACCTTCACTCTGCGTCTTTCAATAAATCACCACACCTTGACATCACCGATACTCATACTTACTGTATGGAGCGATCAGGCCTTCTATTGGGTTGTCTGCTTTGATAGTAGTTGTAGTCAAGAGCTGCCAACAGGATGCGGGCTTCGTACGATGGGAAGGTGAACCTGTGCCGCTCACTGGCATACATCAGTAGATGGTTCTGAAATGATTCCAGCTCAGTGGTAGACCAAAAAATTCAACAGAGAAAAATAATCTCCATCCTCCTCATGACTGACTGTTGGTCATCAATCCGACATCACTTTTGTACATCTATGTTGCACGATAGAGGGGATCATGTTGGCTGCAAATTACAAGCGGTCTTAACCATGCATTCCCAATGTTATGCAAAACTACAAACTCATCACTCAAATAACACCTGAAGGTCAAGTACTTGTGGACTTGTTTGAGCCATCTCTCATTGAGAACAATTTCCATCAAGGCCTGGTGAGCAACAGACCCCTTTGCAATCCAGTCCTTGTCTCAGTCGTCGGTCAGGGGACCATGCTGGCAGGTGTCAAGGGCCCACTCGTGCTCGCCTGTGACATGGTGCAAAAGGCCAATCCACATGGACTACAGCAGAATAAAATCATGACAAAAATGAAGTATTCAATTTATCAAACATAGTATTGCTATTTGTATATGACAAAATATACGACGTACAACTCCATTTCAGAAATAGTATCTTTCTGAGTACAAGTGAATACTCACAAAGAAATGATCATACATGTCAGCCACCTTGCAACATTACCAGAAGTGGTTCTGCTCCACAGAAAAAGAACTGCACAATTCTTTCGCTGACCTGCCTGTAAAGACAAAATAACATAAACAGAAGGAATTCAAATACAGTACTTAAGGTCAATTCTCTTATCCCTTTCTTTTTTTTTTTTTCTTCTTGAAGTGCTCACCGCATAAATCTTCTCTGCCAGGTTTTTGGACCCGTGCCTGACATCTAATGTATGGACCACACCGGTGTCTTTATATTTCCATCTTGGATCTGTAATATAGAAAATGAAACATAACATGCGGTTATTACTGTTATTACATGAGCACAACAAAAAGGGTGGTAAACCCAAAAAAAAAAACAAAATGAGTGAAATTACTGAATTGTGCCGATATTTGAATGTGGGCATCAGTGCAGATCTCTGTAAGCTTCAACTCCTGGTGGAGACTGTCAAAAGTTCTGATGAAGGCTTCCTTCTCCATGTTTGTTGAGATCCTTTTGGTCTCATGCTTGTCAATATTGACAACGGATATGTTTTCTTTTGTTTCATTCTCCGTGACGGTGTATGTGCAGTATTGAGCACAAAACCCTGAGCTGTCCATGTGGCCATCAGCTACCGAACAAGAGAAGAGTTTTAGCAAAACATCTTGAAAACCAGACAATAATTGAGCCCCTAAGAACCATACCGGGCCATCCCGCACTTTTGGCGAAATTGAGTTGAGGTAGTCAGCATGTGCAGAAAACTGAGATCTACATTTCCTAAATGAGCCAACCCAATCTACCCACATGGATTGTTCATACAAGCAAACGTCCTCTCTGCCACTGTACATATGCACTGCACTGCCTTAGCCATAGTGGACCATCCCACAACTTTTCCATAATTCAATGTAAACATGGCGGCTGGGTATCTCACTGATGAGGAACTGCTTGCTATGATTGATGATGATGGTGAAGTGGAAGATAACGGAGACCCAGAGTTTGACCCAAATGAATCAGAAGATGATGGTTCCGCTTCAGAAGGAGGTACCTTTCACTTTAAATGAAACAGAAGGGCATCCAAAGCCTACATGAGAAGTGCATCACGTAAGTCTACATATCTTGAGTTTTTAACATAAGCAGTGTTTCTAGTTCCCAGATACTCTAGATGACACAGGAGGCTGGCAACTTTGAGTCCCATTTTCTCAAAAGTTCCCCAACATGGGTTGGCCCAGTATGGCTCTTAGGGGCTCAATTAGAGCATCTAATGGCAAGACAGCTACGAACCATTGCACTCACCCAGAACAACAACACTGTCCTTTGACAGTAGTCTGGAGATCACTTCTGCCCTTTTATCGTTCCAGTAGTCCTTGATCGTGTCCACACAGTAGGCATCCTGCACTCTGAGGAAGGTGGAATGGTCAACAGTGCCCATGTTCATGTATACAAAAAGCAATGCAACTTTACTATAGTTGCTACCAGACAGGATAATATTTGTTGCCAGCATGAAATCTCCTGCTTGCATTCCATATTTGAATGTTGGTTGTGAGTTCCACAGCCAGACTTGGTGATTATTGGGACAAATCTGGAAGAGTGAATAGGCACAATTGTTACTGTTAATGTCTTAGTAAGATAAAAATGAAAATAGCCAAAACCTCTCCATAGGTGGAACATGCCCATTGCAGGACGACTGCTGTCCCTCTAGACTTGCACTGAACTTTGAATGGTCCTGAGCTTGACATTCCACAGATGTCAGTGGGTCCTTAACTGTGCACATTGGTATGGGGATGAGAAGAAACACAGCAAGGCGCTGCAAACAAATGTGACAGGTAATAGATGCTGGTATGCCAACAATGTCAGCTTCCTCTCTAACTTGAACTTTTTCAAACTCTGTCGTTTCTTCTAAGGGCTTTGCATCAGGACAGTCATGAACAGTGTCCTCCATGCTGATGGTCTCAAGGTTGTCAAGATTCTTATTGGTCACACTGCTTCTGTTGGAAGAAAATAGAAGGGAAACTGAGGGGTGTACTTGTAGTCACAGAAATAGTACAAAATGTCTAGAAATGAACTTACCGGACACATATAGGTTGAATATAGTCTTCATCATCACATTCGTCTGAATAGCTGTTCTCCATTACAGTGGCTTCTTCCTCTGACGATAAAATATCTCCCGTGTCTTCATCATCAGGGCACCAGGTTCTGTCCTCTGACTAGTCAATGCTATGACAAAGATGTTTTTGTTAGTCAATTAGTTCATCCAGACCTGTATGAGACATTCGGCCAAGGTGAATCCAAACCAAGCTGCAAGCAATGTGACCTGCTAGTTATCACGTCTGCAGTATTTCCTGATCCATAATCAAACTCGAATGAGTTTGAGATGTGATCTGGGGTAACCTAGGTTATGAATTGTAGGTACATCACTTACACAGAATTCCTGATGTCATTGAAGTCATTCTTGTCAATTTCCTCTTGGATTTATAACGATGCTTAAAGGAATGCTTAAAGGAATATAGAACATCATATCTGAAACACAGGCTTTTACGGCCAAACTACATGTCAAAATACAATAATGATATAAAAACTATTAGCCATGTCACGTAAAATTTCGTCTCCTCTAAAGCCTGAATTGCTGCATCATCGGCATCACAGAAAGACAGGGCTGCCTCACCAAAGTCATCCTCTCTGCAGACAATGACTTTATCAATCGAAACATTCATTCTTGTCAATCCCTCATGTGATGTATGATTACACTGCTGCCATGTTGCACAAATGATTTCACTTCATTATATCTGAATGCTGTATATTTTTTTTAGAACTAAACGAAACATGGAACTACATTTCAAGCATTAGTCATTTAAAACACATTGGAGGCGTCGCTGGTAATAGTGGAAGGGGCAGGCATGGGATGAGCCCTTCTCGGGCATTTACTCAGGTGTTTACTTGGAGTGGACGTTGAGGCCAGAGAACTTGCCTGGTAACTGCAATACATGGCATACATTGATTTGAGTCAGATCTACAAGCACTCACTGCAGAGCATAAAAATGTATGTAGGTCAACATGATGTTCATCAGTAAAAGATATAAAGTAATAGTCAGCAAACAAAATGGTTTTGTCTGGATGTAAGCTAATCATTTCACAGCAAGCACTGCGGTAGACTGATGTGAACATCAAAGTGAATGGTCCGACAACATATGGGAAGACAAGAACACAGAGAATCGAAAATTCTGCAAGAGAAATGAAGGAGGCATCAAAATCATTCCACATCACGAGAGCACTTTACCATCTCCAGCTTCTCTGCAACATGGTCGCCAGCCTTCATGCTGATGGTTATCTATTGAAGATTCTCACCGCTGGCATAAATGAAAAACGTCAACACTATCTATTTTGACTCAAACCACCATGCATTGCTCATATCGCATCGCAAAGAGTATACTCGACAAGATTTGAAATAACCAGCACCACTGAGGTGTAGCTCTACTGGTTAACGTTTGTCCTTCCACATCTATTAGATTAGCAAGTAAAGTAATTTCTGACACTAATGCCTGGTTCACATATAGACCGTAAACCGCAAGCCGTATCAGTGTACCGGTGAGCGCTCTCCAGTAGTATGTTCCCATATAACCTCCGTAAGCGATATGTGCGCCGATGACCATGATGGAATCGTCATGGCCGCTCTAAACAGGAGGGCAATGCAAGCCGTAATCACAAGCCGGAAAAGTTGAACACGTTTCAACTTACCTGGTTTACACTCATGGCTTACGATTTACCGCCGGTAGTTCGGCGGTAGGTCGCCACTAGTGTTCACACTTAACCGAGAAAGGGCTCTTGCGGCTTGCGCTTATAGTTATCGGCTTGTCGGTTTACGGTCATGTGTGCACCAGGCATAATCTGAAAGCTCGAAGACCACCAAAGCCATGTTCATGTTCACTGAAATCAAACACAGACTTAAAGAATAACGTTGATAACATAGACTGTATAAAGTGATAAGCTCCATGGCAGGATTACTATCCAGGTAAGAAGATGCTAACAAACAGGTAGCAAAACATTCTAGTTTGTAGCAATCCGAGGCAGCCAGCTAACCTAGCCAGGCCAATCAACAAGTGCAACTGTAAGCCATGGCAAACCAACTAATGCACATAACTTCAGATATTGGTTTAAAAATTGCATCAATGTTTAAAAGGGTATGATTACCTGTGAAGAAGTAATATGGCAAGATCTGCATCCAGCTTGAAACCTTTTAAATCCTGGAGTTCCCTCCATCTCAGAAATGCAGCCCCAATATTGATTCTCGTTTTCTTCCAAGAACAGTCAGTTTCTTTCCTTTTCATCGTCTTGTCTTCGAATGCTGTTCCTTCCTTGGCCGTTTTTGCAGTATGGGTAGTGGCGGTCAATGCAGGAATTGGGAATTTGTTAGGTTTTCTCGCCGCCATTGCTACTGAATGTCACCTGTGAACTTGATGCGTGTGCATGAGATAAAGCATCATAACGCGTGTGGGGGGAGGTGGGGCAGAATCTACGGAGTGTGCACGAACTGTGATTGACAGTTAGCACCCCCTGCCCCCTTTGCTGATTGGTTAATTGAGCCAGGATCGTTAGAATTTCGCAGATCACATTACAGGCTGTGGGTGGAGATAAAATTGCAGATTTTTTTCTAAAATCACCTGATTCATATTAGCATGTCTAAGCATCGTGACAGTTTCAGTAAATACCAACCACAAAAATCTTCCCAACTTCAGCTTTAAGCTGTCTGGTCCCACCCCTCTGGTCATCTCCATCATATATCGTCCTCCCAAACCAAGCAACTCATTTCTCTCTGACTTTCCTGATTTTCTCACCCAATTATTTATCATCTCAACTTCAATCCTCATCCTGGGTGATTTTAATATTCACATCGATGACCATAAATGCAAAAACTCAATCGAATTCCAAGAATTATTGCAATGCCATCACTTCACTCAACATGTCAACTTTCCCCACCCATAGCCGTGGCCACACCCTTGATTTAGTCTGCTCCACTGGTTTCACCTTAACACAACTCTCTAGTCACAACCTCAATATATCTGATCACCTTGCTATCACTATGGAAGTTAACATCCCCATCCACATTCCAAAAGTCAAATGTAAAATATCCTTCAGGAACATCAAATCTATCTCCCCCTTAGTTTTTTCTTCCTCTCTTCTCTGCACAATGTCTACTTTCCCTCCCCCATTGTGTTATGACTCCTCCAACCTTGTTACCTATTATAACACCACACTTGCCCACTGTCTCGATCAACTGGCTCCCCTCAAAACCAAAACAGTCTCTTTCACTCGCACAGCTCCTTGGTTTACTCCTGAACTCCGCCAAATGAAATCCCGTAAGCGCCAGCTTGAAAGACTCTGGAAGAAGACAGGCCCGAAGTTCATCACCAAGCATACACAGATTACTTAGCTCAGTACAAGGACACCCTCAATACTGCCTGGTCCACCCATCTGTTTCATCTTATCAGCAATGACTTCCATAACCCCAAGACACTTTTCTCCACCGTTAACAAACTTCTTAAACCCAGTGACAACACTACCACCTCCTTCACTGTTGACAAATGCAATTCTTTCCTGTCATACTTTCAGACAAAAATAGACTCCATTTACAGTAAACTCAACAATCCTACCACCACCTCAGTTTCTCCAGGTCTCACTCCCCCCTTTTCCTCTCACCCTTTGTCACAGTTTTCCCATCTCTCCTTTAGAACTCCACACCCTCATATCAGGTATGAAAAACTCCACATCCGTCTTAGATCCGATCCCTTCTAAACTGGTTAAGGACTGTTTTCCCGTACTCTCCACCCTCATCACTGAAATAATCAACACCTCCCTCAGTCCCCCAGTCTATTACACTAGCTGCTGTCACCCCTATTCTCAAAAAACCTGGCCTTAACCCTGACATCATTACAAACTTCCGTCCTATTTCAAATCTCCCCTTTCTATCAAAAATTTTGGAATGTGTTGCGGCATCTCAAATTAAAACCCACCTCCTTTCCAACAAGCTGTGTGAACCCTTTCAATCTGGATTCTGTTCAAAACACAGTACTGAGACCGCTCTCCTCAAAGTCACCAATGACCTTCTCCTCTCTGCAGATTCTGGCCATCTCAGAATTCTCATTCTCCTCGACCTCAGTGCAGCTTTTGACACCATTAATCACTCCGTTCTGCTTTCCCGCCTTGAATCATCCTTTAACATCACTGGCACTGCTTTCTCCTGGCTAAGATCATATCTCACAAACAGACAATAGTTAATCAACATTAGCAACTGCACCTCCTCCATTATGCTGACAACGTCCAGATTTACATTCCCACTACATCGATCACCTCTACTACCCACGCCACCATCACTAACTGCCTCACTGAAATAAAGTATTGGATGCAGTCTAACTTTCTCCAGCTCAACTGTGACAAACCTGAAATAATCATTATTGGTCCTTAGTCCCTCACCAACTCCACCCAAAACTTTTCCCTCACTACTGACAATTCCACTTTGTCTCCCTCCCCACATATCTGCAATCTTGGTGTTATCTTTGATAACAACCTTTCATTTGAAAAAACACATCACCCAAGTAACTCGGACTGCTTTCTTTCATTTAAAAAATATTGCCTGCCTCCGCCCATCTCTCTCCCTCCCCGCTGCTGAAACTCTTATCCATGCCTTTATCACATCCAGACTAAATTACTGAAATAGCATCCTATTTGACGCGTCATCCAAAGTCCTAAACAAACTACAGTATATCCAGAACTCTGCTGCTCGTCTCCTCACCCACACCCCTATGACCATATCACCCCCGTCCTTCGGACACTACACTGGCTCCTCGTCCCACAACGCATCCAATTCAAAATTCTCCTCCTCACTTTCAAAGCCCTCAATAACCAGGCCCCTGTATATCTCACTGACATGCTCCACCATCACACCCCCTCCCGCCACCTTCGTTCCACTGACGCCAACCTCCTGTCACCTGCACTTAGGACCAAGCGCCGAACCTGGGGCGACAGAGCTTTCTCCATAGCTGCCCCCTCCCTTTGGAATTCTCTTCCCAAACTCATCCGTGACTGTCCTGACCTATCCACCTTCAAAGCACTACTGAAAACACACCTATTTAAAATTGCTTTTAATGTTTAATTTTACTGTGCAATAATATATATGACTTTGTATCTTATTTGCTTTTTACATATATATATGTTTTGACATTACGTAAATGTGTGGTTTTTTTTTTAAAGATTTATTTTGGGATTTTCTCCTTCATTTGACAGTCACACAGTAGAGAGAGACAGGAAAGCTGGGGAGAAGAATGGGGAAGACATGCAGTAAATGACCCGAGCCGGAGTCGAGCCGGGTCGCCACGGGAAGGCCACAGCCTTTATGGTGCGCGCGCTTAGACCGATGTGCCACCGGGGCGCCCCACGTAAATGTGGTTCAACTTGTATATCTGTTTTTATTATTGTTAATTTTATTGCTGCTGTGTTGTAAAGTGTCTTTGAGCTTTTGTTAAAAGTGCTTTATAAATAAAATGTATTATTATTATTATTATTATTATTATTATTAAAAGGCATTAAAACGTCCATATTGCGACGACAGCTAATTTTACAGACTTCAGTTAAGTCAAAGATGGGTAGTAACAGCTGCACCCTCGGTCTCACTTAAGTACCAGGAATATGCTGATTTATAACAACCTCTGATAACCATGCTGAGATCGCTCTTAAGGCAATATCCCATTGGTGTTCAAATAGCTTGAATAAACATACAACTATTTGTCTCTATTGAGGACAACGCCACCACCGATAATTTTAAGGTGAAATATTCATATATGCGCGGTTGTTAGAAAAATTAATTCACGGATTTAACAGAGCCCCGTTTCTGGGTGTATATCGGTTTCACGGGCATTGATTATATTGTCTTTCCTCTCAAGAAATATTTCGGGCTGTCTTTGCCTTCCAGCAATTTCAAGCAACACGCCATATATTTTTTGTCTGACTGGGTTTTAGGACGACTCTTTAGTGGTCCCAGAGAGTCAGACAGTCCGACCGGGTCAGAGGACGACGGACCGTTTATTGAAACACCCAGAAAAAAATGGACCGTCCGATCCAATCGGTGGCAGTCCGTCGCTGGGTCGGACTATCTGTCGTGTTTATTAAAACAGCCTCCTGGAGAACCGTATTGACGAGTCGCTCTCTTTTGTTTGTCACTGTACTATGTAGTTTGAGTCTGTATCTAGGTTATGTAACTTTGCAGTCTGAGGTTGGAATGCCGTGACGTGAATACAAACAAAGCATTTCGTTGGCAATCCCCAACAGTCCAATTAATACATGAGATATTTTGGCAGACAGTTTACAAAAATAATTTAATGAACCATAACATTCATCAAGGTGGAGAAAAAATGGGTACGAATGGGAGACGTGCGGTCAGGGGAGGCATGACTTTACCTTATCGCTAAAGTTTTCAACCTGTGTCCACGTACTATGCCTGATTGACAGTCAATCAATTTTAACTTTTTTTTAGCCAAATGATTAAGGCCTAGCCTAGGCCATATGTAGCCAGTAATGATTAAGAGGTGATTTTCACAAAAAAAATTCTTTTATTCGCGGGTTCGATCCCCGGTCGTATCAACTGGCAGTGGTCGGCAGCTTTTTCAGAGTAGCGCATAATTGGCCATCACGCTACAGGGTTTCAAATTGGGAAGGGACTGCTGGGAAAGGGAAATAAATAAACAGCTTTGTTCGTTGCTCAAGCACCTCCTGTTGGCCAGACGGGCGCTCGTCGGGAAGATTCTAAGTCTGTTCATGTCCGGGTATCCTCCGCCCTCGTTCTGAACTTGCGAAGATTCAACCAATGAGTGTATAAGAAGCAGTGGCTGACAGGCACGTGCTTCGGAGGAGAGCCGTGAACTGTCTTCGCTCTCCTGAGTTGGCAGCAAGGGGTCGCATACGAGCAAGCTTTGTACATAGTTCACCAATTGGGCATTCCAGATTCGGGTGGGATTGGAGATGCCAAATTTAAAAAAAAAAAAAAAAAAAATTCTTTTACGTTTCTGGTTTGATTCGAGACTGCAAGGATGGAAATCTTAATGATTAATTAGCTAAATCTCAGCTCTCTTGGTAATTACGAGTATCATCTTGACCTTCTGTTTATCGGATTATGAAAGAAGACTGAAAATAAACAATATTTTCTTTTTGAATGGCATTAAAAAGTACATATTTAAGGGGAAAAACATCGTAAACATACTGACCACGCATTGAACACGGCATAAGAAAGGTTTTAATATTTGTTAATGGCATTGTGTTAGCTTCCTGTAAGCAAATATGGCCAGATTTGCTGTCTCGTCAGCATTTTGAGTTCCATGCACTGAGCAATAATGTCGAGGATGAAATTGAAGCGCCATTCTGCTATTTAGTCTCAGCAAATGAGTAAATCGATCCTCTGATTGGTAATCAAGCAAAGTAATAGGGAGTAATCGTTTGTTTAACAGCGAGGATTCTGCAGTGGCGGTCCGTCGGCAGTAACAAAAGCCTTCAGAAACCTCGGCTTTCAATGCTCATTAACCCAAACCTCTCACAGTTTACTTTTCCCGATCAGCAACAGTTGACCAGACTAATTGGTAGGACCGGCGACAGTCTAATTTATTTTTTATAGCATTGTTGTACATTGCACCACAAATAATGAGGCATTTTCTACCGTACAAAAATGACAATGTAAAATATGATTATGTCTTTATAATTTCTGCACTCTTGTAGCTCGTGAAACAGCGCAGATTTGCTTAGTTTGCAAGGCTCATTAAGCAATTAGCCCCGAGAATCCATTCCATATTCTGAATGTGGTCACGCTAAAGGGCGTTGTAAGGCACACTGCACAGCTGAGTGATGGCGAAAATAAATGCTGCAAAGTCAGCGGAAGTTTTGGATGTTTTGCATTTATGTCGTCGTTGCCGTCCTTACAATGCCATATCAATTATATAAATGTAGGCAATAGGCCTTCAGTTTTTTCATTATCATTTCTTATTATGGGCCATGGATTGTTCTTGGTTGTTCAGTCGATAAATTGTTTGATTTTTAATATGGTGAACTTAAACAAGAACAGCTTGAGCACAATCGAGCGGTAAAGGGCGAGGTTAGGCCTTCTGAACATCCGACGGCACGCCGCTGGGATTCTGCCCCCCCAACTGACCTCTGACGGCACATCACTGGTACAAATGAACCTCGTTCGTGATATTAAATTGCAATATAATCCTAAAACATGAAATCCATTACAAAAATTATTCAGAAAAATCACGAAAATAGCAGTCAGAAATGTTTTACCTTGCAGCTGGACAGCCAGTTGCTGAACGATGGTCAAGAATAAGGATGGATTCAGACGATTTTTATCATAATTCCCTTTTCAGTAAAGGTCATGGCAATGTACAAAATTTTGGGCATGATACTTATAGCAGCAGAAATAGCCGACTCGCAGCAACGCACAGGAAATCACAGGTCGTGATTTAGTGGACACGAAATGACTTTTTGTGTTTAAGTTAATTATTCTCAAAAGCGACGGATATAAGCAGGGGAAGTTGGTTCATCGGCGTAAGGAAAGCCAGTATTTCTGCTGAGTAGCAGTACATTTGAGCAGCGCCACTCACTAAAGACTTGCCATTCGTGGTGACGGTTGTGAACACAGCGGACAGGTTGGGCAACGACTGTTACCCGGTAATTTCAGTCTGATTTCGTCTTATATTCTGACTATGAAAGTTCTATTTCATGCCTCCTGACCGCCAGAGGCGGCACAGCCTGTGAATGCTACCCTTCGCGTAGCGCAGATCGAGTCCTTATACCAACAAAGTCACGTATGACGTACTTCATGCTATAAAAAGCCCTCTAGCACGTCATACGTCCTCTTATTCTTCTCGCGTGTGATTCGAGTTAGCACTGGATTCCAGTTTTATCTGTTAGTATTGAAGCTTCTTCAAGAGAGTGATTGCATTGAGAGAATTCACGGTGGTTTTCCCCGTGCTGCTCTGAGTTGCAATCAGAGAGTGTACGGTGGTTCTCCCCGTGTTCACCTCTGCAGACATTTGCAAGCACAGGAGATAGTGTGCGGTGGTTCACCCCATGTTCACCTCCCCCTCCCCACACACACGCATCAAACTACATAGTGGCCCTCACCGTGTCTTGCCCCATCGCCAATAAAGAGTTTTTACACGAATTACAGCGTCTCCGCTGCGATAATCCCCCGGTGATTCCAACTGGTATTCCTTATCTCCACTACTCTCTCTCTCCTCACGTGCATTCCGCTATGCTGTGTGGCAATTATAGCGGTGCATTACGTGGCCGAGTGGTAGCTGATTTTTAATATGTATTGTTTTATTGTGTATTGCTAGTTAGTGTGTCGGTGTCTTGCGTTAGCAAGCTTGAGTTCATGCTGCAATGGATACTCTCTGCTGCAAAGCTTGCCTAGCGCCACTTGAGGTTGAGGATAGCCATTTGGAATGCCCGTCCTGCCTTGGGTTAGAGCACCTCTGGGCTGCGTTGTCAGATCCTTGCCTGAACTGCGCAATTCTACCTATAGCAGTATGTGAGCGCAGACTCACTAGCTTGCTGTACAGAGTGACGCCATGCTCTCGCCATCAGCGGAGACTTCAGCCTCCAGCAAACCCTCAAAGCGCCCAGGTAACGTTTCTGAAACAGGGCAACCTCCTAAAAAGAAAGTGAAAAAGCACTTTAAATCAGAGCTCTAAGAGTGGATGACCTCTCCACTGCAGTCACACGCATTCAATCCTTGCTGCTTCAATTTCAGCCTCGCAAGTCGCCGCTTCAGTCTAGCTTGCCACCAGCAGGAGGCACTGTTGCCACCCAGGTCACTACCACAAGTTCACTTGTCATGCAAATAAAGCTCATTTGAATTTGAATTTGAGTCTAATGCACCGCCCGATTCTCTGCAACCGGGTCCCACTCAGCGATGGCTACTATTCATTCAGCACTGGCACAGCGTGGCTTGAAGCCAGTGAACCGACTAATGGAGTGAGTGCATACTTTAGCATTCCTCCTCTGACACCATAGCCTTGATTCCAAAGTGTGATGCCTTTGTAGAGGAGTTTCAAACTGCTTTTAAGTCAGCGGCTGCCCGCTCACACCCTACTTCCATGGCCCGTGCCATGGGAAATATGGCCGACACCCCTGTGCTTGGGCTGGACCAGATGCCTTCGGTGGACACCTGTGTTCTCACCTTGGTAGTCTCCCCGGACGAAGCAGTACGCTCACGGGTGCGTTGCCCCAGTAAGGCTTGTAGTCGCACTGATGATGACCTTGTTAGGGCCTATAACCATGCTGCACACATTGGCCGCATTGATAACACTGTCTCCTACCTTGCTCAGTCTTCTAGCTCTGACTCGGTTGTAAGAGAGGCAATTGAGGCTACTCTCCACGACATTGGCTTCATGACCCAGGAACTTGGTCGTCTTATGGCAGTATTGGTGCGTGCCCGCCGCCAGGTCTGGCTCTCTGAAACCTCACCACCAGATGCATGCAGAGCTACTCTTCGGGAGCTTCCCTTTGTACCTGGCCAGCTGTTGGGACCCGCTGCAAAAGCTGCATTAGAACGCTGTGCTCTCGTGTCTGAATCACGGAGACAGCAGGTAGGCGTGTCCCAAACAGCGCGTTTGCGGGCACCTCAATGTTTATCGATGTGTCATGAATGCCAACTGCCACAGAGCTCTGCACTCCCTACTAACAGGGCTCCTAGACCTGCCGCCAGGGACGCAGTGCCCTTTCGGCATCAGCCACACCCAGGGCTCCGCCCCCCCACACTAGCGCCGGGGCAAAACCCAACTGCCCCCAGCTGAGGGTCACAGGTTGGCAGTTGGACTGTACTCGGGAGCTCAGTTAGCCGCTTGGGCCAAACCACCCACGACCCTTGGGTTGTGAAAATAATGTCAGAGCGCTACAGACTACAGTTCAACCGCCGGCCCCCTCCGAAGACCTGCCTCAGGCCCACAGTTGTAAAAGTTCAGAGCAGTCTCTTGTGTTACAGAGATAAACGCTCTTCTGCAAAAAGGAGCCATAGAGGAAGTCGAGAGCTTCCCTACGTTCAACGGCTTTTGTTCGGTTTACTTTGTCGTTCCAAAAAAGACGACAGTTACCGTCCAATTCTGGACTTGCGGGAGCTAAATCGCTACCTGAAAAAGCTACCATTCAAAATGCTGCGCACAGCAGATGTTCTGAGGGTAATCTCCCAAGAGGTGTGGTTCACACTAGATTTAGATTTAAAGGATGCTTACTTTTACATTCCTGTGGCCCAGGCACATCGCTGCTTCCTCCGCTTTGCCTTCTTGGGCCATCTCTATCAGTTCAGGCATGGAAATCCTTCTGTATCTGGACGATTGGCTAGTATGCTCCCTATTGAGGGAGCACAGCCTGGCAGACATAGCAACCCTCCAGAGCCATGTTGTAGAACTTGGGTTGACCATAAACCTAGAGAAGAGCTCACTCATTCCAAGCCAGCCGATTCAGTTCATAGGCATGACCCTAAATTCGCAAAACATAATGGCTGCCCTAACACCACGACGCGTGGCAGATATTGTGTCTCTGGTGTCTCAGATTCGCCTGGGGTGCAGAGTGCGCATCAGACTGCTACTACGCCTCCAGGGCATGCTTACGGCAGCAGCCCAGATTCTCCCATTGCGCCTGCTAGAGTTGCGGCCTCTACAGATGTGGCTAAACTGGCTTGGCCTCGATGCTGTTCATCACAGGAATACTCTTGTCCTTGTCACTCAGGAGCGCATGGCCACTCTCCACCGGTGGCGACAGCAGCCATTCCTGTCTTCAGGGGTGCCACTAGGTGCAGCACCCACACGCAGGGAGGTAGTTATAACAGATGCCTGCCTCACAGGTTGGGGTGCTGTATGGAAACACAGGGCGGTCTGTGGTTCATGGAACCAGCACCGAATGAAGGAACACATAAACCTCTTGGAGCTCAGAGCCGTACACTTAGCACTCCAAAACTTCTTGCCCTTTCTGCAGGGCCGGCACATGCTAATTCGCTCAGACAACATGACTGCAGTGTACAACATCAATCACTAAGATGGTACTCGCTCACCCCCGGCTTACCGCCTGGCACGCGGCCTGTTGAAATGGGCATTTCCCAGACTGGCATCACTCAAAGCAGTTCACCTGCCTGGGACGCTGAACTTGGTTGCGGACTTGTTGTCCAGGCAACGCCTCGACCCAGGAGAATGGCAGTTGAACCCATTGATTGCACAGCAGATTTGGGCTCCCTATGGCATGGCTTCAGTGGACCTATTTGCCAGCAAAAAGTACACACACTGTGGTTCTCTCGCTCCCAGGGAAACAAAGCACTGGGCCTGGATGCTCTGGCACAAGACTGGCCGAACTGTCTGCTTTATGCCTTTCCTCCAATTCCACTTCTGCTGGAACTGTTACCACGAATTCGCCAATCATTGGGTTCTGTTAGTGGCAACACGGTGGCTGGCGAGGCCGTGGTTTGCACTACTTCACTCACTGCTGCAGGGACCACCGTGGCAGTTGCCTCAGAGGACAGATCTGCTATCTCAGATGGAAGGCAAAGTTTGGCACCCCTGCCCGGAACGTCTCCAGCTGTGGTTGTGGCCGCTGGGACCAGTGAGTTCTTAGCTGAATGTGATCCCGCAGTTATCAATACTGTCGAAATGCGAGAGCGCCTTCAACCAGGCAACTTTACGCTAACCGATGGAAATTATTTGCAAACTGGTGTGATACGTCAGGGGTCTCACCGACCTCTTGCCCACTACCTTTGATTTTAAATTTTTTACAGAGATTCCTTCACAAGGGAAATCCTCCTCCACTGTGAAAGTGTATGTGGCTGCCAAATCAGCAAAACATGTCGAAGTGGAGGGTTCAACCATTGGTTGGCACAGTCTCATCTGCAGTTTTCTTAAAGGCGCTCAGCGCCCCCAACCATACAGAGCCCCCCGCAGTCCTCAGTGGGACCTTCACCTAGTTTTGTACTCCTTGTGTCATGCTCCTTTTGAGCCGTTAGCTCAAGCAGAACTAAAGTGGGTAGGGGAGAGCTGGTACGAAAGTAACATTTTTCACATGGACGTCATTTTAAAAAGATAACATTACAGACCGAAATTTTTTTTTACTACTTTCTAACTACTTTCGTGTGTGCTCTGTCAATATCAGGTGCTAAATCATCCCAATATATTGACTTCGGCATAGTTTGACGTCGAATGGAAGTTGCGCATTGCTGCTTTCGACCCCTCCAGTCAGGATGAAAGTGGCACACAGGCCGGACAAAAGTAACGTGATGAAATTAACTGGAATCTTTTAAATTACTGTCGTTAAAACAAATGTCTGATTGTTTTTGTTTGTGTTTTAAACATTTTAATTTGCTTCAAATGTTTCAAAAGTAAACGTGAACATGTTTAACGTCCCAGATAGCAAGCACCTCCGCTCCGGATCTGCCCCGGCTCTGAGCAGGATCAGCTGGTGTCGGCACAGAGCCGGGGCAGATCCAGAGCGGAGGTGCTTGCTATCTGGGTGAGGTGCAATTGGTCTATTTATAAAAATTATGAAATTACTTTACTCATTATCACATTTGTGACAGATATGAGCTGCACCCTCAGTGCATGCCTCATGTGACCACAGCAGACAAAAGATGCACTGCACCCACACTTCTCCAGGCAAAGATAAGGCAAATGTCTCCCCACAAACAAGGCATTCCTCATCATTGCCCTGAGAAACTCTGGTTGCAGTGTGTCCACTAAACGTTTTCTTTGGGCGTTTTGAAGAGGACTGTTTTTTCTGGCCCCTCTGCTGACTCTCCTCCTCCAAAGCAGTTTTTACTGGGGTGTCGGTCAGTATTGCTGTTGACCTGCAACATTCAATGAGATGATAGTCAGAATCAGCTTGTTTTTATACAAGCAAGAAAATCAAGACAAGTTAAAAACGACACTCTGCTCACCTCTTTCTGCCTCTTTTATTTTCTTTCCTCGAGCCAGCCTTTGGATATAGGCGAACCTTTTCTGGGCTGAACCTCTGTATTGGCGTGCCACTAGATGTTCCTGGAACCACAAGCATACCAGGATAGATAATATTTCAAAAAAATGCTTGGCAAGGCTCAACATGCACATTTAAAGACAGGCACAGACACAAACTCACCATCTACAGGAATGGCAGACTCATGGGGATGCAGCTCAAATGGGCTCTGTGAAAGGAATGGCTTGAGACTCCAAATGCAGTTCAGCAAATGGCAGGGCGTTTATTAGGTGAGCTCATGGTCATACAGAACAGAAATCAAAGCCAGGCAACAGGAATGGTTTAGGCAAGGCAGAATCGTAAATCAAGGGACAAGCAGAAAGATCTATAAACCAGGGTGTCAGTCCGCACAAAGACAGTAACACAGGGAAATACTAAAGGGATTGGATGGGGAAGGAAAAGGGGAGTTGGAGAGGATAAGGGTAGCACAAAGGAAATCTCTAACAAAGTTGGTACAATGGGAATAAAGGGTAAACGTGGTACTCACAATCACTATCTCAATCACACAACGCAAACAACAACGTAAACAAGACTCACGGGAGAAATCACGAAATACAAACTTGCAGAAATCGAGAGAAAAGATGCAGAAACGAGACTTGACCAAAGCGAGCTTAGGCGGAGGAAACGAGTCGACAAGAAGCAGCAGGAAAGTGGGTCTTTTATACACAAACAAATTAAGTGGAGGCCCAGCTAAACTCAGAACAGGTGAGAGGAGAGGCGGATCTAGAAAAGCAAGGACGGTGATAGGAGAGAGAGAGAGGAAGTAGGTGGGATCCTAACTTTGAACTAACTAATCACCCGTGCCTAACTGAACTGCTCTAAGTGTGGATAGTCCAATCAGAACAGCAAGAGAGAAGGAAGAGGAATTACCAAACAGAAATGGAAAAGAAAGAGTGAGAATCTTTTAAAGACACCACACAAAGAAACAAGAGGAAAGTAAGACATGAGACTGCAAGCATTCATTCTCTAAACATGAAACATGTAACTCAGAATAAATATATAAATACAATAAATACACTAGAAATATGCTAGAATGGACTAAAACCAACTAAAACCAAGCATACAAACATCACTTCTTAACACTCTGGCTAGGTTGGTGGTGTCTTAAGGGAGTGGGCGCTGGTGATGGAGCGGACATTGGTGATGAAGAGGGCGCTGATGATGAATTGGATATTGGTGATGAAGAGAGCGGTGGTGATGGAGCTGGCGCTGGTGATGGAGCTGGTGATGGAGCTGGCGCTGGTGATGAAGAGGGCGCTGGTGATGGAGCAGGCGCTGGTGATGAAGAGGGTGCTGGTGATGGAGCTGGCGCTGGTGATGAAGAGGGTGCTGGTGATGGAGCTGGCGCTGGTGATGAAGAGGGTGCTGGTGATGGAGTGATGAAGAGGCGCTGGTGATGGAGCAGGCGCTGGTGATGAAGAGGGCGCTGGTGATGGAGCTGGCACTGGGGATGGAGCTGGTGCTGGTGCAGGACGGTCGGTCACAAAAGCTGGAGCAAAGTCTGTCTCACTGAAAATATCTGGATTCAAGGGCCAGATACTGGTACACTCGAACCCAGATGAAATGCTGCTTGCTGCCGCAGCTTGAGGCAGAGCTTTAGCCACAAAAACTTTCATGAAGGTAGAAAACAATATCTTTGAGATGGAAATGGTAACCGATAGAGATTTTTTTAATCTGCTTTGCAAAATTGATACTAAGTTTCCTATTATGTTCAAATGAATAAATCGTTTTTGGTTTCAGGTCTGTTTGATCCCCACAATATAAAACTACATAAGACGTTTGTAACTGAAGTGTTACCCAATCTTCTTTCAGCTCCTTTATGTCTTTCTACTGACCACTTTAATAGCCAAGCAAATAAAACATAACTCCCCCATCTTCCACTTATACATCAAGCATTGATTTTACATTATTCTAGCTAAATGAATGAGACCAAATGTGAAATTAATAAGAAACTAGAGGCACTCCTAGAGTGCAAACCTCCGCCAAGGCAGCACAGTCCAAATCTTGGTGAGTGGGAGCAAAGTTCAGTTATCACATGTCATAGGATTTCAAGATGGCTGCCATGGCGGCCATACTGTTTGACTGATCGCAGTCAAAATCAATAGGGTCCATCCCTGATGTAATAGCGACCCACCCACAAAATTTCAGAGATATCCATTCATTATTTTTTGAATTATCTTGTTCACAAATAAACAGACAAACAGACAAACAAACTGCACAGGTCACATAACCTCCTGCCAACTTCGTTTGGCGGAGGTAATTAATTTGAAAATGCCCTCAGTATTAGGCAACACTACAAAAACAAGATCAAAATGATGGTGTTACACCATCCTGTTTATATAAATCTACTGATTTATATGAAAAGCTTCATATTACCTAATTTGAGGATGCTGAGTTCAATCAATAAATCAATCAAACTTAACTTACATAGCACACATACAAAAAGAATGCAACACAAAGTGCTTCACAACAATAAAAACAGTAAACAACACCACCCACACCAACCCTTTGACACACACACACACACACACACACAAAGCAAAGACTTTAATGATAAAGAGTACAATAAGAACTGCTGCATAATAAAATGAGAAATGAGGAAACGCCATCAAAAGTCAGAAAATACCAGAGGCAGGACAGAAACTCAAAATAGGAAATAATTTAAAAAATCAATAAATATGTAATTAAATAATGAAATAGATAATAGATTAATATGTTAGCTAGGGAAAAATGCATGAAAATAAATAATAGATAAATACACAACAATTATAAATGCACAATAAATAAAGAAATAAGATCAATTCAAAGCCAGGCTAAAAAGGTAGGTCATGAGTTTGCTTTTGAGGATATCAATACTCTCTGCGGCCCTCAGGCCTTCAGGCTGTTCCACAAATGTGGACCATAATAATAAAATGATGCCTCACCGTGGGTTTTTGTTCTAACTTTGGGAATGATTAAAAGGCCACTATAAGAAGAACTGAGGGTTCTAGTGGGCTCAAACGATAAAAGCAAAACAGATAAATAGGTTGGACTAAGACCATTAAGAGCTTTATTTATCAGTGAAAGGATCTTAAAATCAATTCTGAAGCGCACAGAAAGCCAGTGCAGAGGCTTAAAAATGGATGTAATGTGTGCTTTCTTTCTGTTCCTCGTCAGCACACGTGCAGCTGAGTTTTGTAATAATTTTAACTGAGCAATGGTTTTTTAGGAAGCCCAGAAAGTACAGCATTTCAATAGTCAATTCTGCAGGCAATGAAAGCATGCATCCGTGTCTCTGTGTTGGCTTGGGAGAGAAGCGGTCACACTCTGGCGATGTTCTTAGATGATGATAAAATCCAGTTTTACTAATATTTCTAATATGTGTTTCAAAACTTCGATTTGAATCAAAGGTAACTCCAAGGTTTTTCACTTGTTGACAGGGTTTTAGTGCCAGGTCTTGCAGTTTTGAATTACATTTCTCTTTCTGAGCATCAGGACCAAAAATTAAGACCTTGGTTTTATCTTGGTTGAGTTAAAGAAAACTTTCTGCCATCCAGGACGTGATATCTAAAATACAGTTAAAAAGACCGTCAATTCTGACCCTTGGAGAAATTGTAATCCAGCTACTAGACAACATTTGTTTTTTTCGCCTGTTCACCGCTCCTATTCCAGAATCGATTTTTATCTGATTGACGATAGAGCCCTCTCTTGGGTTGCTGACTGTCTGTATCACAGCATAGTGATTTCTGATCATAGCCCTGTTCAGTTAGTTATGTGCTTTCCAAACAGTACATTACCTCAATGTACTTGGCGACTTGATGCACTACTATTATCTCACAACTCATTCAAAACGTTTATTTCAGGACAAATTGATGCATTCCTGGAGAGTAATTGTACTCCTGGCATGTCTTATACTATTATCTGGAAATCACTCAAGGCATACCTTAGAGGACAGATCATTTCCTACGCAGCCCATGAAAAAATGGTACGAACTAGATGCCTTAAAGAACTGTGCCAACAAATTCTAGCACTAGATAACAGACATTCATCCAAACTTACCCCTGAACTATGCAAGGAACGGTTACTATTACAAACTGAATTTGGCAATCTCTCCACTATACAAACTGAACGGCTCTTACATAAATCAAAACAAATTTACTATGAACATGGCAAGAAGGTGGGCAGATTGCTGTCCCAGCAGCTTAGACAAGCAGCTGCTTCCAGTACTATTCCTGAAATTCGTCTGGCATCAGGTGTAACGTCCACTCACCCACGAACTATAAATGACCAGTTTAGGAGTTTTTACTCTGATCTCTACGCCTC
Source organism: Gymnothorax javanicus (assembly GCA_029692085.1). Taxonomy (NCBI): domain Eukaryota; kingdom Metazoa; phylum Chordata; class Actinopteri; order Anguilliformes; family Muraenidae; genus Gymnothorax; species Gymnothorax javanicus. The sequence continues at coordinate 92,708,935 of CM056198.1, forward strand.
GGAAGCCCCCATAGATCCTTCTGAAATCCAGGCCATTTTTGGTGGCCTAAACATTCCACAGATTAGTTCAGAAACTCAAGCTGCAATTGATGCCATGATAACAAGTCAAGATGTAGCACAGGCTATTAACTCTATGCAAAGCGGAAAGGCGCTCGTTCCTGATGGGTTCCCTATAGAATTTTATAAAACGTTCTCTTCTAAACTGTCGCCTTTTTTGGCTTTATTATTTTGGGAAATTCTCTCTGAACAGAAGTTACCTCAAACGATGACCCAAGCAATCATATCAGTTTTGCTTAAAAAAAGGTAGGGACCCTCTGGACTGCGGCGCCTACCGGCCCATAAGTCTCCTCTGCTGCGACTATAAAATCCTAACAAAAATCCTCTCACATCGCCTTGAATCAGCAATTCATGAAGTGATTGACCCTGATCAAACAGACTTTGTGCCAGGCAGGCAATCGTTTTATAATATTTGCCGCTTATTTAACGTACTGTATTCCTCCTACTCGGCCAAACAACAATCATCCTCTCCCTCGATGCGGAAAAGGCTGTTGCGAACACAGCAAGGCTGTTGCTTATCGCCATATTTATTTAATTTTACAATTGAGCCCCTAGCCATAGCCGTTAGAGCGGAGGAAGGAATCATGGGAATTGTAAGAAACGATATGAACCATAAATTGTCGCTATATGCGGATGATCTTTAGCTGTACATTTCCAACCCAGTAGAACGCTTACCAAAGCTTATAGATATACTCAAACATTTTGGAAGACTATCAGGGTACACACTAAATTTTTCGAAAAGCCTTGTTATTCCAATTAACCAGATGGCAGCGGGCATAGACTATAGTATATTCCCTTTTAAATTGGAACGTAAAGTATTTACCTATTTAGGCATTAGAGTCACTCATTAATATAAAGATCTTTATGATCAAAACTTCAAAAGGCTGTTGGAACGTACAAAACAAGATTTTACAAGATGGTTGGTCCTCCCCATCTCATTAGCAGGCCGGATTAACACAGTCAAAATGTCAGTCTTGCCTCGCTTCCTCTATCTGTTCCAAATGATTCCACTATTTTTACCCAGGTCTGTGTTTGCTCAGTTGGACTGTCTGATTTCCACATTAATTTGGAATAAATCTACTCCGAGAATGAAAAAAATATATCTGGAAATGCCTAGATCAGCTGGGGGCTTGGGCCTGCCCAATTTCACATATTACTATTGGGCAGCAAATATCATTAAGCTGAACTACTGGATTTCTACATTTGAAAATAAACAGGGCCCCACATGGGCTACAGTGGAATTGAAGTCCAGCCTGTGAACATCCCCAATTTCCATGTTGAGTTCTTCCTTATCGGCGAAACCGGGCCCCCAGATTCTGAACTCAGGAGTGAAAAATTCTCTTAAAGTCTGGTTCCAGTTCAGGAAGCACTTCCGACATGGTCAGGCAAACGGTTTCCTCCCGCTTGTAGACAATCATTTCTTTCTTCCATCTTACATGGACGTAGCATTTCAATAATGGCAAAGGAATGGCTTGGTGTTTTTTAAATGACATATTTATTGATGGCTCTTTTGCCTCAGTTGAAACATTACAAAAAGACCATAATATCCCGAAAACCCAACTCAGTGTAAAAGCTATTCATTCTTCTTCCTTGTGCATACGACATGGTCTTATTCAGTTTAAAATATTTCACCGTTTACATTACACGAATGACAGACTTGCTAAAATATATCCCAATGTCAGCCCTGGATGTCTGAAATGCCAGCATAGTCCAACTACCACAGGTCATGTTTTTGTCGTGCCAGTCCCTTAATAATTTCTGGTAACGGATTTTTTGAAGCTTTCTCCATTTTGTGCAAAAAAACAATCACACCCAGCACCTCAATTGCTGTTTTCGGCGTGCCTCCTCCTGGGAGTGGCATTACCACTCTCCAGACGAGTACAATGGCGTTCGCCTCGCTTTTGGCACGTAGACTAATTCTTTTACACTGGAAGTCTGATAAACATCCTTCCTTTACACAGTGGTTTAAAGAGGTGCTTTCCTTGTTACCATTGGAAAAACTGAAATATACTCCAGGATGTTAGAAAAGTTTAAAAGTACGTGGTCCCCTTTTAAAGACTTTATTGAAAGCCTGTCTTTTGCCCAATAAGTGTTTTTTTAATCATTACTGCCATAAAATGGTCAAATGGCTCCAGTGTCTGAAAAATGTCCCTATGTTTGTTTTATTGTTTATTGTGTCCAATGTGCTCAGTGGTGTGGATTCTTTTCTGTGGGCTTTTTTTTTCTCTGTCTGTTTTATGTACACAAGCATATTGTTGCGGGCCTTTGGGTTGGGTGGGTCGTGGGTGGGTGGGTAGGGTTTTACAGGGATATATGTACACATGATGATGTTTATAACAAAAACTATAAATAAAGTCTAAAAAAGAGCGTCAGTTGGCTCTGAGTCATCAGGAGACATGGTGATGTACAGCTGTGTATCATCAGCATAACTATGGAAACTGATGCCTCGCTTCCTGACGCCGTTTCCTAGCGACAGCATGTAAAGATTTAAAAGCGTTGGACCTAAAATTGAACCCTGGGGGACACCACAATCCATTTTAGAGTTGTTGATGAACATTGAAATTCTCTATTAGAAAGATAAGAGTTAAACTAGTTGAAAACAGTACTTGAGAGGCCAACCAGACTGTGAAGTCCAGCAAAAAGAATTGAGTGGTCCACAATATCAAAGGCAGGCTACGATAAGATCAAATGCTACCAATATAGAGAGTTTTTTTATTTCCATATGTGAGCTCGGGTCATTATCAACCTTGACCAGTGCTGTCTCGGTGATGTGACTGGCTCGAAAGCCAGACAGGTATTTTTCAAAGATGCTGTGGGAGATCATAAAATCATTTAACTGATTAAAAATAAGTTTCTCTGAAATTTTATTTAAAATTGGTAAATTGGACACTGGTCTGTAGTTGTTAAGTACTGAGTAGCTAAATTATTTCACTTCAAAACAGGCTTAACCATGGCAGTCTTAAAAGCAGCTGGGAAAACACCCATCTGAAAGGCAGTGGTTAGCAAAGTTAAAAATGTCTTCACCTAAAAAGTCACAAACTATTATAAAAAAGGATGCAGGAATAACATCTCAAGGACAGGTTGCTGGTTTTAATTATTAGATCTAATAGTTATTTCTATTTTACTACTAAAAAGGACTGCAAATTCTACACATTTTGAGTTGGTTGGCATACTGCTAGACTTCATGAAAACAGGGGTAATTATACACTCAGTGGTTGAAAAAATAATTTTTGGGTTGTTCCGGTTGTCAGTGATCAATTCAGAGAAGTGTGTCTGTCTTGCATATTTAATTGCTTTATTGTAGATAGTAAATTTATCTTGGAAAAATTGGCTGTTTATCATTAGCTTATTCTTCCTCCATCTTCTTTCTGCTATCTGACAATTTCTCTTTAACTGTTTAATTTCCTCGTTTCTCCAGGAGGGCAAAGGATTGGTGGAAATCATTTTAAGTTTTAGTGGGGCCACTTTATCAAGGGAAGTTCTGAGTTTACTGTTAAAACTATCTATGGTCTGCATAAAAAGTCTGCAGGAGTGTGAATTAAAAGCTCAATAAAACCTGCAGCCACTTCAGCAATAAGAAAGTGTTTCCTGACAGTGAAAAAAATGCAAGTAAAAAGTTTCTATCATGTAAAGTTTTCTCACAAAATAGGAATGAAGATTTTCCTCATTATATCATATAAAGCTTTTCTCACAAAGTCTGTAATTTTCTGTTGCTGTTTGGGTTAAGCGAAAGACCCACAGATGTCGCAGAAAACATCTGGATGATGTTTGCATTTTCTTCTGTTAGTGGCCATATTACTTAGCCTGATATCAGGATTAAGCATAAAATGATGTCATTAGGATCATTCATACATGTGAAAATCAGCCGAGAATTGAACAAATAGTTCTCAGCTGGCGCAGAGGAAGATGGAAGTCGTGTCTTTGTGGCAGTTTTTCTGGTGATTAAGGGATGACACAAGAGTGCATAACCTTACAAGTGGTTGTTGAAAGTGACAATGCTATGAAATGCACATCATACATTGTGAGAAAAAGTGACATGCTGGAGCAAAACAAATACTATTTTTGGAAGCAGCACCTCAAAATTAGCGAGAAAAAAGTATTAGATTTTATTTGGCAAAAATGATGCAGGGTGGTGCAATGGATCCTTGGGGTCAAAATGACCCAAACAGCACCAATTCTTGCAACATGTGTACAGGAAATTTTTTGAGCAATTTCATGTTTTCCCCATAAAGTTAGGAATTAAATCTGGCTGAAAAAAATTATGTTAACCATGTTTTAAGATATGGTGAACACTGAATCGGGTCACACTGACCCCAAGGATAATAGGAGGGTTAATAAAGCAACCGGTCATTTGCTGGCTAGATTTATAAAGGATAGTGCCAGCCAGAGGTCGCGGTAACCGAATATTTTCCGTCATTGACTGATTTTTTTTAACAATGAAGGAACATTTTGAAGGCCGTCCGTCATTTTGACAGAGTGTAATTCACACCCCCGTCCAATTGGTGGTGGGTGTCATATTGTCTCGAGCATTGTCTTTGATCTGTATGATCCTGTATTCCTCATATTTTTGTAATATGATCATTTGCTTTTCATTTGTAAAATATGCTGCTCTGCTGCCAGTAGACGATTGGTCATATGCTATAAATGCGGTCTCTGTTATGTGAACACATAGATATTTAGGTCGGGAAAGCCCTGGTTGACATAACGAGTTGATAAACAGCTTCGTAGGACCCGCTTAGCGAGACTGCGGTTGTTAGGCTTAGTGAAGCCCAGCAATAACTGAAAGCATTGTTCATTTGCACACTGTTACTGTGTGTGTGGGGGGGAATCATTTGTGATGTTTTATAAAGTTCATACAGCAGTAAGTTCGAAAATCCACGCAGTGCTGTATTTAACACAGAGATGCAAGTCTCACGCATTCGGCGTGAGTCTCTCGCCTCTTAGTGGCATTCACGTTCCTGTGCCGTAGTCAACAATTATTCAATCAACAGGCACTGTAGAAATTCACTCGTGGAATTTAAGTCATTGTGCATTAAGTTCATCAGTTTCACGTGCATTATGGTGGATTTCCCCACTAGTGACACTGAAATCGATTAGCTATGACTCGGGAATTCTCATGCTTGTCTTTACTGAGGGATTGAAAGCAATGGAATTGCATAAAGACGTTTCAAATGGTCTTAATTCATTTAAACGATCATGAAACACATGCATTGTTTCCAATCCCTGAGTAAACAGAAGCACGAGAAGTCCGGAGTCATAATCGCATAATCCATGTTACTTGTGGTGAGGTCCACCTTTATGCAAGTGAAATTGAAACTTCAATGCACAAGGATTTTAATTACGCATGAGAATCTCATTAATAAGCGTTCATTGAATAATTGCAGACTACGGTGAATAAGCCTAAAAAATGCATGAGACCTACACCGAACGCGTGAGACTTGGCATCTCTGCTGTCACAGTGCGCAATGTGTGTCTACATGAATCACTGTCGGCATCAGCTAATGCGTAATCTATAAATTATTCTGTTTATTTTATATTAAAAAATAAACGATTATCATTTTAAAATATAAAATTACAATGACGGATAATAATTGAGTATGACGGAATTTTTTTGCCCCTTTCCGTCACAATGACGGACAATCAGAAAGTGTAACGTCACCTCTGGTGCCAGCATACCATATGAAGGATTCTGATGCATATTGTGAATCTTTCTATTTGCCCTGGGAGGTTCTCAAATAATTCAAAGTCAACCAGAGTCACTTTGCATGAAAAGTTTTACAGTAAAACTCAGGTAAGCAATTATAGGCCTGTTTCAATCTGAAACGTACCATCCAAAGTCTTTGAGAGATTGGAACCTAATTCAGTGGAAGAATGTCTGCTGAAGCACAAAATACTTTTTAAGTTCCAGTCTGGCTTCAGAACACCTCACTGTATAAACATGCGTCTGATCAATCTTTTGATTTCATAATGAAGATCAAGAAAGGGAATAATATTAGACATGGAAAACGCCTTCAATACCGTAGATCATGATATTTATTTAATTAAATTTTAATGTGCGGGCCTGAAAAACATAGCTGTAAATTGTTACAAATCATACTTTGCAAATAGGATACAGGTGCATGAAGTTGGTCACGCCTTGTCCACAGTTATAAAGGTCAAATGTGGGGTACCATGGGGCTCCATTTTGGGATCCATGTTGTTTTTAATTTATATAAATGCTATGCCAGCAGCAGTGAAGTCCAACATGATGCTTTAAGCAGATGACTCAACCTTATGAGTAGTAGAAAAGACACCAAAGTTATACAGGAAACACTTAGTTGAGAATTACCCTGTTATGATATTGGTGAATTGATGCTAAATTGTCTCTACATTTGCATAAGACAGAGGCCATTTTATTTGCCTCTAATGACAAGCTTTAAAAAAGTAATACAATTAAGATTCAGCGTGATTGAATGAATTATTAAGTCTAAAACTAGTGTCAAGTACCTTGGAGTCTCTCTTGACCAGCTAGTCTCTAGGGAAGAAATGGAAGCTACAAATTTGTTTAAAACTGCAAAAAGGCTTAATTATTTCTATTGCTACACTCATAATTTTAATATTAAGGTAAAGAAAATTTTCGTTGCATCACTAATACAGTGTAACTTAGACTATGCCTGCTCTGCATGGTATAATGGAATTTCCCAAAAGCCTAAAAGCTAAATGCAGGTAGCACAGAATAATGTATAATAAGATACATGCTTATTGCTCCACTTAGGACACATATAGACTTGTAGAAAGTAAGAAAATTGGATTATTACCTTCTGAAGTTTGAGTAAAACAACTGAAACTTAACCATATGCTCGATATAATTCATAAAAGGGCCTCAGAGTATTTGAACTGGCAAATGAATATGCTTAGAAGTCAAAATAAATGCAATATGAGAGCAAGCATTATGACATGTAGTGTTCTACGTGTAAAAAGTACAATGTAAAATAGGATGAAGCTCTTTCTTTTATATGGGGATCTCCTCTTGGAACAACTTGCCCCTGCATATTAAACAAATTCAAACAAAGGGAATTTTTAAAAGGACGGTGAAGGCATCCTCGTGGGGAGATGGTTCACTTCTAAGGGAGGGAATATGAACCATAGGTGTTGGGATGCAAGGTTTTAGCTTGTACTTTGTTTGATTCTATCAACTTTCTTGTTTTCTATGTCCTGGGTTTTGTTCATTGGTATCAATCAAGGACCACTTAGGAAATAAGTACTTCAGTAAAGTGCTATCATCTCGGATTTTTGTGTTATGAAATCTCTTGAATTGTTGTGCTGTTAAATTTCTAATAAATTCAATCAATCATTCAATGAATCAATAGAAGAAACTTGGTCAAGAAAAGGACCAAAGTCAAGCAACGTAACTGGGGGGTCAGGCTTAGTCATGGTCAAAGGGACTGGTCCGAGGTGTGTAACTAGGATGGGAAGTTGAATGAACCAGGGCACGCAGGCAGATGCACACCTTTGAACTGGGGGTAGGAGAGACTGAAAGAAGCCACTCGCCAGGAGCGCAAATACTGGAAAGAGATTCCCTGTAGAGTAGTTACTTGATTTGCCTAGTAGTTAAGACAGAGGACGGAAGAGATGAAACACAAGGCAATGCAAAGCAGCAATCCAGCAAGGAAGAAATGAAGACCAGGAGCATAAATAGGCAAGACGACAATCAACAATGAAGGAGATCAGGGGTGAAGGGAAGCATAATGAAACAAGGACGTAGGGGACTAGCAAGACAATAATTAAATATCGAGAATCAATGAACAATAAGTGACTGAAACTGACACAGATGGCTGGATTGCGGGGAAAACAATTAACATTTGAAACTGGACATGACAAAATGGTAATAAACACATAGCAAAAACAGTCGGCGAAGTGACAATGGGCCTCATTTATCAAACTTGCATAGGATCTGGTGTAGATTCTGGTGTAAATATCAGCGTTCACCAGGTGTCACGTCTGATTTACTAAAAATGTGTACATCGCTGATTTTGGCGTATAACTGGCGTGGCGTTGATAAATCTGGCGGCAGAAACCATCGTAATTTACATGACACGCCCCTATAAATTCATGCTCCGGGAGGCATAGTCCTGCCCACTTTACGACATGGACTCTCGAAAGACGGCAAAGAAGAAAGAACTTCACTGAGGAGGAAATATAAATTATCATGTCCGAGGTGGAGAAAAACAAAATAATTTTATTTGGAAGCCTTAAGAGTGGCATAAAGAGAGCTCAGTAGGCTGCAGTTTGGAAAAATATTGCTGCTGCGGTAAACACCGTTAGGGTGGAAAACCGTAGTGCAGCAGAGGTTTGATTTAATTCATTAGTAAATCGAAGTGACTATTCGCACTTATTTAAGTGCGTCCAAGCACAAAAATTGAACGTAATTCGCGTTAGACACACTTATAAGTGTGGCCAAGATGCACATTTCTCCATTGTCCACTCTTATTTTAAGTGTGTCCAAAGCTAAACACTTTTTCTTGGCCAAACTTATTTTAAGCGGTACTTTATATAAGCGGCACTGGAATGGTCATCAACTGGAGCAGTTATAAGTGTGACCAAGAAAAAAATTCAGCATTGGCCACATGTATAAGTGCAAATAACATCAGCCTTAATAAATTCAATTTATTGATCTGTGATATTTCATGTTATATAGCCTACATAATTGACAATCCAAATGCTTTACATGTAGGTAAAAAAAATTTTTAAAAAAAGTACGATTTTAAGATCGCGCTCAGGCGCAGCAGCACACGGACCAGTGGAGGCCAACCAGACTCGAACCTCCAGCTGTCATCATTTGAGGAGTGCGTGGCAGCAGGGCTCCTACTCCATCGTGGGAATACGAGGCAGCGGGGACACGGATGAGTCCCCACCGCCTCGATCGGAGCTGCATGAGGGTAATTGTTAAAATACAGTCTGCAGGGATCACTCTTTATTGTACTTTTATTAGTATTACTATTACTCCATGACATTTTATTGGGTGCCACACAAAACGAGCAGCCACTTGTCACTTTCCCTGAGGAGATCTTCTCTGTGCCGAAAGTTCCTCTCACGTCGGACAGAAGTTTATTCTCCTAACAATAGAAGATCTGCCATTGTCAAAATGTGATCACGGTCAAAGTGTCCGTAGTCTGAGCAACAAAATAAACACAAGTTAACTAGTTAGTTAATGTACTCTTATGGTTACGCAGTCAAAGTGACCGCCAAAATAAAGAAAAGTTTGATGAAACGAGTGTAAATGTGCACGCGCTAGTTATAAATTTGATTTTGTAAAATAATTACGTGCAAACTTATTTTCCAGTCTGCCTTATTAACTTGCGTTTCTTTTGTTGTTCAGTATATATCTGACTGAATGAGCATGTGACATACCACACTGCATATCTGCCAATCCGCGCATTGCGCTTAATCAAATTGATTCATTGTCAGCCGTCTGGCCTGACAAGCAGGTTGTCTCAAAATATAAGTTTAATTAATTTCTCAACACAGGTGTCTTATTTATTTATTTATTTATTCATTCATTCATTTATCTATTTAGCCTATTTATTCATTTTAATAATAAGACTAACAACAGCATGACGCCCACATCGCTGCATATGGTTTATTACTCATTTTGACAGCTGCACTTGTTCCTGCATGTTGTTCGCTGGTTTCAAATCTGCGTACACCTGGTCTGACCTGGCGTGAGATTTTTGCGGACCGTTCGCTCACGTTCAGATTGATAAATGCCGATCCTTGCGGGAGATTTGGCGTACACCCATTTTTTTGGTGTACGCACGTTTGATAAATGAGGGCCAATAAAACATAAAATTTATTACCTCACAGAATCTAAACACATAAATGAATAAGCATAATAATACATTGAACAAAAATATAAACGCCCCATGTCAAATCTTTGAGTTTTTATTAACATTAGAGTTATGCAATATATGAAGCAAATCAAAATTCATTTCTGTTAATGACTAATCTTCAGATCACCGTCCATTACATCTTGATATTGGCATCTGCAAAGGAGTGACAATCCTTTGAACACGTTGGGGGTCAGGTTGAAGAAATTGAATGTTCAATATCTTGTGTGTCCACCATTTGCGTCTCTCAGAGCAACACATCTCCTTCGCATTGAGTTGATCAGGTTGTCTATCGTGGCCTGTGGAATGTTATTCCATTCTTCCCGGAGGGCCACACGGAGCTGGCACATATTATCCGGAACTGGAACACGGTCGCGGACAGGTCGATCCAGAACATCCCAAAGATGCTCTATGGGCGACAAGTCCGGCGAATACGCAGGCCAATCCAGAACTGGAATGTGCTCTGCTTCAAGGAACTGCATGCAGACTGCTCTGGTGGACATCCCTGCATCCAGCATGCCAATGGCACGTTCCCGCATGACCTGAGACATCTGAGGCATGATGACTTTTGACAAAATTTGACATTTTGGGGTGGCCTTTTATTGTCCCCAGTATAAGGAGTGTCTGGGTACTGCTCATTCTGTCTGATCACCGTCTGGAAATGCCACACCCATGTACGGAGTGAAATCACTGCATCACTGAGCAAATGCTCACTGACAGAGAGATGGATTAAAAAATGGTACACAAATCAAGAGAAATATCCCTATTGTACAAGTAAAAGTCAGCATATGCTCACTTAGAGTTGTTAACTCCATGTGGCATCAATATTTGACATGGGGCGTTTATATTTTTGTTCAGTGTATAAATATAAACAGATGAAAAGTCTCATGGGACATGAAGTTCTCTGGGCAATTTACAATGGATCTGATAGTAGTGTGCAAAATTGCACAGCGTACATCTAGGGAGGACAGATTATCAACTTGCGCCATTTATGACTCTCCTTTAGGACCTAGGTGTGCACTAAATTCTGTGACATATCATTTCACTTTTATAATTTCTTCTTGTCTAGTTGAAACATACCCATTTTGTATCAGTTTATGTACAGCCTGTGTTAAAAAATCCTCCCCTTGGAACATAATTGTGAGGCAATGCCTCTAGCCCTCAGCCCACCGGTCTATTAAGACCCTGACTGTCTCGTAACTACAAGCCTGTGTTACGTTTCTAGTCTTGTATAGACATACTCCCTGTGTTTCACGAGTATTTGAGCTCTAACTCTAACTTAGAGCTGTTTTATTGTTTTATCCAGCTCTTTGTAGCAAGGGACCTTGATTCCTGTTTGTTTTCTATTGGAAATACATTATTGCTGCAGCTAATGCCCAGAGTCTGTATTACCAATATTGTTCAATCAAGGAAACTCAATTGCTGATTGTTTTGTATTGCCACATTCGTGCCTTCTGCTGTGCAGTAGGCATAATAAATACAACCAAGTCCATCCTTGCAGCTGAGTCCAGTCCTCAACTTCCTGTCCTCTGTGCACCTGAACTGTGTACGAAGCACAAACCGTACAATAGTTAACTCAAAAATATACACTTTTGCACAAAATGCATTTCAACATTCCAGTGATCTCAACACAAATGTGCTGGTATTCTTGATAATTTTTCCCTAAAATGTGTGCAACAATCTTTGGCAGCTCAAGAAAAATTTAAAAGAAGAATCCACTTTATGCATATTCCCATTCCTGTTTTACTTTTTTAAATTCACCATAAAGATAAAGAAATCTTAAATGGTCTGCCATGACCTCTTGTTTTAAGTATGAGAGTACAGGCTAATTTCCTTCGGCCATCATCATCCTGGTTAGGAGAATACAATACGAACTGAAATGATGTGCGTTGTTGCACTTCAGAAATATGGAAATGGCTAAAAGAAAATTGCTAAAGAGCTGAAAACATCCATGTCTACTATCAGTGCAGGGCAATATTTACGAAGTGTAAGGCTCATGACGTTCAAAATCTCCACATGAATGTGGATGTGTTCCTACTTTGAAAACCCACACTGTGGAGAGAACAGTTCAAGGGGTAAAGGAAACTCCAGGGACTATTGTTAAAGAATCGCAGGTATTAATTATGTCTTGGGGTCAGCAAGCCACCAAAACTATGACTAGGCACCATCTACTCAACTACAAGATGTTTGGGAGGGTTGCCAGAAAAAAGCTTCAGTTGTAATCAAAAAACATACTGCACCCAGTTTGTCAAACAGCCCTGGAACATCAAATGGGACTGCATTCATTGGTCAGAAGAGCCCAAAATTGAGCAAAAATAGCCATTCCTTGATTAAAACCTTGAAGTAAAAATATTTGTTTCATGATGATTATCATTGTTCTTAATCAACATGTTTCAAAAAGGAACTGTTTTGTTAACATTTTGGGTTAAACATGAAGAGTGTAAACAGTAGCGGCATTTTTTTCATAACCTCTTTTGTTTATTTTTGCCAAGGATGCAAATCAGTGCAGGGCACTATATATACAGTATATATAAATAAATAAATAAATAAATTATCAGTGGCGGCTGGTGAACTGGCAATAGGGGAGGCTCAAACCATTCCTTAAAATTAATGATTGGTCATGGCCTGTTTTCAGTCATTTATTTAAATTACCATTAAAGTGGTAGTCCGTAAGATTTGAATTGGTTCGTTTATATTGACATCTTTGGCAGTAAGATGTAATTGCAGGTGCGCTTCTGGACCTCATTTCCCATAACTCTTGTCGAGACCCAATAGTGTCGCCTGTATGACGTCAGTAAATTGACGGCTCTTACCAGTTCCACGCCCCCTCAACTTTCATGCAGACGGGAAAGATGCTCTTTGACACGGCAATTGAACTCAATAAAAGTAAAAATTGTGTGACGTTAGTCATCCATTAGCGTCATCTCATTCCAGTAAGATGTTAGGCTATTATGATAAATCGATTAACTTAAAGGGCTGCCAACTCTCACGCATTCGCCGTGAGAATTTGTGCTTCATTCACGTTCCCGTGCTGTAGTCAGTAATTATTCAATCAATGAAATGCGTGTGTTTCACGATCGTTCAAATTGTTTAAATGAAATAAGACCATTTGAAACATTTTTATGCAATTCCACTGCTTCCAACCCCTGAGTGAAGAAAAGCGTGAGAATTCCGGAATCATAATTGTTCTCATATTACTAGTGGCAAAATCCACCGTAACACATGTGAAACTGATAAACTTCAATGCACAAGGACTTCAATTCCACCTGGGAATCTCTACAAACGGTCTGATAGAATAATTTCTGACTACAGCACGGGAACGTGATTATGTCATTTAAACTCAAGCCGAATATGTGAAAGTTGAGAGCCCTGTAAATGAAAACGGTAGTTGGTTAAGGTTAACAGGTAACGTTTTAACTTTTTTTTTTAATAAAAATAATTTGTCGAGGCGATTAATGTAGCTTTTTTTCCCGTTTGCTTCCTGAAATTACGTTATAATTTTAGTTTCAGTAGTAGCCTCAACAGAGACTCCACTAACATTAGTTTCTACTGTGCACAGTATAGCTACACAGTATGGTATTTGCCATTGCCATTGGGTAGACGTCAGAAGGGATCCAGTAGCGGTACTTTCCGCTTCTTGGAAGGCTGCATTTTTAACGGTCCTCCCTTAATTCCATCCATAAAACTGACATATATTGAAAGGGACAAGTTAGATTTAGGGTTAGGGGATAGAGCAAAGGTTCAGGTTAGGGAAAGTACCGCTACTGGATCCCTTCTGACGTCTACCTTGCCATTGCTTCTCCCGGGGTTCCTTACTTCCTTCAAGCTAGGTTGTGGCTCCTCCTACCTTCTGGACAGACTAAACACTGCTTACTGACGTAAAAAGCATCACTAGATGTGCTCCTGTATTTGAATATAGTGCGGGAATGTCGCCACAGACACACTGATCGCTTGACCTGGCAAAGAATGAAATACAAGTGCTTTCATCAGTGGGTCATAGGCCCAATCACCGTTGTTTTACCCCCCCTCTCTGATAGACACTGACTTAACAGACAGTAACGAAACGGAAATCTAACGGATTACCACTTTAAAGAAATTCCAAAAACTCTTAACATTATCAGGTGTGGTCAGTTTTTCATTAATAACGGATACCTGTCAACCCTCACACATTCGGCATTTGTTTTAGTGGCATATTTACGTTCCCCTGCTGTAGTCAGCAATTAATAAATCAACACATATGCTACCGCTCAAAAGTTTGGGATCACTTGGAAATTTTCTTGTTTTCCATGGAAACACACATGAAATTAGTCTGAATAGGAAATATAGCAAATGAACAGAACATGCTGACATTGTCTGAGTTAGAAATAATGATTTTAATGGAAAATGATGAATATGTACTTCAAACTTTGCCTTCATCAAAAAAAAAAAAAACCACCTTCACTGTTGATACTGAAACTGGTGTCTGGCAGGAACTATTTAAGCGCAGCTGCTAGTTGACAACCTGTGAGGCATCTTTGTCTTAAACTACACACTCTCAGATATTTGTCTTCTTGCACAGTTGTGCATCGGGGCCTCCCACTCCTTTTTTCTGTCCTTGTTAGTGCCAGTTTGTGCTGCTCTCTGAAGGGAGTAGTTGACAGCATGGTAAGAGATCTTACGTTTTCAATTTCTCGCATTGAATAGCCATCTTTTCTAAGCACAACAATAGACTGACGGGTCTCTAAAGGAAGTTCTTTCTTTCTGGCCATTTTGAGCCTGTAAACAAACAAACAACTGCTGATGCTTCATGTACTAAACCAACCTCAAGAATGCCATACTCCCTTTTGCGCTCCCTTAATAGTTCATTGGTTTTCAGCTGTGCAACACATTTGCAGAAGGGTTTTCTAATAATCAATTAGCCTTATAAAATGCTTAACTTGGATTAGCAGCCATACCAGGAGATTGATGCAGAGGACTGACAGTTGCTGATAATAGGCCTCTATGCAAAAATGTAGATCATTCTTTGAAAATCATCTGATTAATTTGAATCGTTTGTGAAATGGATAAAAATGTTTGTGAAATGGAAAAAAATGTTTGTGAAATGCATGAAAATGTATTTTTCTTTGGAAAACAAAGAAATTTGCAAGTGATCCCAAACTTTTGAGCGGTAGTGTATGTAAGAGATTCTTGCGCGGAACTGAAGTCCTTTTGCATGGAGGTTTATCAGTTTCACGTGCGATCATGACTCTGGACTTTTCACGCTTTTCTTTCCCCAGAGGTTGGGAGCAATGCATGTGTTTCATGATCGTTCAAATAGTTTAACTCTTTCCCCCTCACTTGCGCCTCAACGCCTATTCCTTATTTCCCCACAAGCGCCTCTCAACGCCCGGTCTCGATCACCACGCAAGCGACTCTCGCTGTCTCAACGGGATTTCCCCATAAGCGTCTGCGGACGACTCTCTATTTAAGCTTATATGAGATCGAGACTATGACGTCAACAGTTTCGGGGTAGATGCATAATTGAAGGCATTTGATTGGTCAATAAAAATAAAAAACATTAGCATAAATTGAACTTTATTGGACCTGTAAATATAAAAACTCCTTGTGTTTATAAAATGAGTTGACATTTATGTGAAATTTCTCTTTCTCTAACTGGAATATTGGGATATAAAAAACATTGTCTTGAAGGTGAGGTTATCCTGAAAAAGAAAATCTATACTTTTATATACTTTTATTCAGTAATTATTTATTTGGAATAATAAGACTGAATGGTCCATTATTTCTTTGTTTATTTCTGAAAATGCTTGCGTAAATGGGTGTTATCACATAAGCAGCTCTGTGTGGAGATAAGGTTGCAGCAGCCAACTCCCCACAGAATATACACTGCTGTGTTATCTTTAGAGCTGTGAGGGGGAAAGAGTTAAATGAAATAAGCTCATTTGAAACGGCTTTATGCAATTCCATTGCTTCCAATGATCTTATTTCATTTAAACTATTTAAACGATCATGAAACACATGCATTGCTACCAACCCCTGAGTAAAGAAAAGCGTGAGAAGTCCGGAGTCATAATCGCACGTGAAACTGATAAACCTCCATGCACAAGGACTTCAGTTCCGCGGGAGAATCTCTTACATGTGCGTTGATTGATTAATTGCTGACTACAGCAGGAGAACGTAAATATGCCGCTAAAACAAACACTGAATGCATGAGGGTTGACAAGTATGCCTTATTAATGAAAACTGACCACACCTGACAATGTTGAGAGTTTTTGGGGTTTCTGTAATGGTAATTTAAATTAATGATTGAAAACAGGTCATGACCAATCAATATTTTTAAGGGATGGGTTTGAGCCTCCCCTATCGCCGGTTCACCAGCCGCCACTGATATACAACCCCAATTCCGAAATAGTTGGGACAAAGTGTAAATTGTGAATAAAATCAAAACGCAATGACTTTCAAATCACACCAGCCAGTATTTTATTCATAATAGAACAGAGATAACAAAGCAAATGTGAGAAACTGAGAAGAAAATTTGAAATAAGCTCATTTTGTGGATAAAAATGTAAAATGTCTGTTTCAACATTTGAAATGTTATCTATGTTCTATTGTAAATAACATATTGGCTCATGTGATCTGAAAGTCATTGCATTTTGATTTTATTCACAATTTACACAACAACATTTTCCTGAAAGGAAAAACACAAAAAGGAGCCGAGAAACAAATTTAGATCTTTTAACGGTGTTCAGAGCTGGATACACACTGAACCCCTTAAAGTTCTGCCCTTTCTTTAGCAAACTTCCACAAAAACTAGCAAGCTTACTGTGCTTGAACAACTTGGATATAGGGATAGTCATGGTCCCTCCTGAAAGGTGACATGCGGTAGATTACTCGCAAATAGTGAGAACTAGAACGTGTTTTTACTAGTAAAAACAGACGTCTCCCCCCAACCCCCTTCCCTGCCTAACCCACCAGACGGACTGACAGATGGACAGACAGGCATATACCAAAAGGTAGTACTGCAGGACTTGAGTAGTAAGTATGTGAAGTTTCGTTAAGGTCTTTCAAACGGTTCAGGAGTTGTGCTCCGGACAGAAATTGATCACATCCGGACGGACAGACGGACGGACAGACAGACAGGCACATACCAAAAGGCACCACTTGAGGACATGACTAGTAAGTATGCAAAGTTTTGTTTAGATCATGCAAATCATTTTGGAGTTACGCTCCAGAAACGAAGTGGGAACGCCAACGCCAACGCGAACTGAGCCTAAAACAAAATGTCTCCCCTCTCCCTCTGGAGAGGGAGACATAATTACTGAGAATATTACTCAAATTTAATATCAACACTGCAAATGCAAGTTTTTGTCTGGCAAAAAAAGATTCCATTTACCTCCGGCTTTGTGGCGCAGTGACCTCGCCTCATTAGCATAGAAAAATAGTCATACCACAGCCAGACACTTAAACAACAGCAGGTTAAAACATTATGATATGATAACCAAAAATGAATATTTTACCGAGTTTTTCATAATAATGTCCAAGAGTGTTTCAACAAACAATCTTGGAGACTCTAAATTTCCCTGTGTTCCTAGTCACGGTAGTGTTTGGTTTTACAGTAGTTTTACACCTTCCTTCTGTCAGTTCTTTTTCCCCACCTGTTGCTGAATTTTCACTTCAATCTACCCTTCCGATTCCCAGTGCTGGTGTGAAATATTATATATACATATATGACCATTTTTGTCGGTACAAAAACATAATTATGCCTAGCGGCCACCCTCAGCTGAAGTTCGCGAAAGGGTTAACCGAACACTGATTTTATCTGTTTGGGCGGGACATTACACCGTGTTCTACAATTCTGCAGTTCAATGCATACTGTGGTTAAAAAGATTATTGACAATACGTTTGCTGTTTTCCTTGAATCCTGAAGGGCAAATATCAGTGGCTGGAGAGTTCAACTGCATAACAGACACAAAACTGTGCCATTCAAAGCCTGTCCCCTAAAATTTGCAGGAGATGGTGAGCTGAATAAAAAAAAAATAGTTCCAGGGTTGGCCACAACTGGTGGACTGAACATAAAAAATAATCACTGGTGATGATGGCAATCCTTCCTCTAACTGTACTAATTTTTTCTTTCGAGTTAAAATTTTTTGTTAATACATTATAAGGTGAATTTGTTCAAGTAAAATGATGTTCAGTTCCATTGTAATCTTGATTTTTTTCTTTTTGTTTCGTTTTGTTGCTTTTGGTGAGTTTGACCCTCCTCCATTTAACATTAATCAGGCCAACCAGAATATATATTTTCTATTTTGATAAATAAATTACATGCAAACATGCCTATCTTAAATCAGTAAGATTTTTTTTTCTTCAGAAACTTTCATTTATGTTCACAAGAGTGGCAGAAGTATCCAAACCAAGGGGTATTGAATAGCTATTTCTGTTCCCACAGGGATAAACATAAAACACTCTTAGTAACTTATTTGTCAACTGAAACTGTGGTTACTATGGCTCAGAACAGGGCAGGGGTTCATAACTGTCAGCTTTGAGGTGCCAAACAGGTCACTGTGTTCACACTAATGGTACCATGGATTAGCAGAGAGGCTAAAATTAGATCGAGTTAATGTACATGTGTTGATTGACGGGCCATGGATAGTACTTGACACTCCAGCCAAACTGCAAGATGGGTCTGTTCCACAGAGAAACTCCTTGAGTCGAAAAAAAAAAAAAAAGAAAAAAATTTCTCAGTAACGGCATGACGTTAACAGTCTCAAAAAATGTTTCATTTTGGAAATGTAAAACTTTAGTTTATGGTTTGAGTGTGTTAGTTGGTGGTGTATATGGTTTATACAACCCCATTTCCAAAAAAAGTTGGGACACTGTTTAAAATGTAAATAAAAACAGAATGCAATGATTTTCAAATCATTTGAACTTTATATTTATTTGAAAACAGTACAAAGACAATAAATCAGATGTTGGGATATTTTATTGCTTTTTGGAAAATATGTGCTTATTTTGAATTTGATGCCAACAATGCATTTCAAAAAAGTTGGCACAGGGGCATGTTTACCACTGTGTTGGATCACATCTTTTTCAATGAACACTCTGCAAGTGTTTGGGAACTAAGGAGACCAACTACTGTAGTTTTGAAAGCAAACTGTTTTCCCATTTTTGCCTTACACAGGATTTCAGCGGCTCAATAATTTGCAGCCTCCTTTGTCATATTTTTGGTTTCATAATGCGCCAAATATTGTCAATGGTTGACAGGCTTGGACCGTAGGCAGACCACTTTAGCACCCAGACTCTTTTACTACACACCCATGTTGTTGTAATACCTGCAGAGTATGGTGTTTAGCATGGTGTTGCTGAAATGAGTAAGGCCCTCCCTTAAAAAAGGCATCTGGATGGCAGTAAATGTTGCACCAAAACCTGTATATATCGTTCACCATTAATCAGTGGCGGACCGCAGAGAAGTGAAAAAATTAATTTAATTGGGTTCTTGCCTAAAGAGTAATTATTTGCAATAGATGTTCACAATATCTACATTTTACTTCGTGGTTATGATCTATTATTTTATATTTCTGTGAGCTCACGGTTTATATACGACTTTAAATAATTCAACTTCACTATTCCGGTTATCTAGCATCATGACCAATTTATTTGGATCCAATTGTATGTATTTTGCTTTATGTGATAGGAATGACCGCAAATAAAAAACATGGAAACTCTGCACTTTTTTTATTTTAAATTAAAACGCATTTCTGGGAAATTTGTTATGACCTACTTCAGACGAACATGTCAGAAAGCAATGGAGAGGCGGAAAAGCTTAGAGAATAAAGTAAACAGACATTTGAGGCTCAGCCTTTCAAATGCAAAAAAAAAAAAAAATAAAATGACCAGCTGTTTGGCCATGATGATCCTTGTAGCAAGTAGTTTTCATTTGCAGGGGGACATGGAAGCGGTATGCATTCATGAAACGCATTTCATGAATGTAGCAGCTTGGTGAAAGGTAAGGCAAGGCACAGCATATCGAACAAGTAGCCTAAAACAATATAAGTCGATGATCATAATAACTACACTAATCTTGAGACTCATCAATCTAACTCGAATGAGATGTCCCGAGGTCGACTACGGATTCGTCTTTCAAAGTGACGATTCTCTCTGACCAATCAGTGGGCAGCAATGTTGCATGTCACATTTTAGTACCTACTAGTACCTGGTCATCCATTTTTTGGAACCCCAGGAGAGAAAGTACCAGAAAAAGTACCTGCTAGTACCTGGAACCAGGTACTTTTTCCCTAATGGAAAAGCAAAAAGGCGAGTAGAGTAGAGTAGAATAGAGCCTGTACCGCGAAGTGGAAAAGCGCCATAATTAGCTGTGAGATGTTCTGCCAGCTGTCTTTTTTAGTATTATGCAACTCTTTTACTCTTTCTATAGTATAGTAAATAATACTCTTTTTTAGCATTATTTCAGTCTTTTATGGTCCCGTTCCAACTTTTTAAAAACATGTTGTGGTAATCAAATTCAAGATGAGCAGATTTGATACATTGTCTTTGCTCTATTTCCAATTAAATATAGGGTTTTTTAATTGATTTGCAAATCATTGCATTCTGTTTTATTTACATTTAACACAGTGTCCCAACTTTTTCGGAAATGGAGTTGTATTCAAACTTATGCGCATGCACATTAGCACACACACACACTCACACATACACTCAGCCGGCATGTTGTCTGCTTCAGATGCCATTTCCAGAAAGCCTGGCTTCCCGCTGTAGTGGTGACAGCTCTGCCCGCAGTCCTGACTGATTCATCAGGCTGATTGCATGACAGCCTAAAGCTGCCCGTGCCAAAATTTGTACCTCCATACCTGTAATCTGTCAAGTGTTGATTTCCCAAAATTTGCTGATGGTGACTAGCACAGCAGCCTCCATCCCCCAGCCCTTCCATCCCATCACCCTGCCCTCCAATTCCCACCTCACTCTATGTCAGTCAACTATAGCAAGCCATCATTGCTGAGATCCAGAATAAAAAATCCCTCCCCCTCCAATGCTACCTTCACACTCCTGACAACCACCATGCTACTGAAATCAGAATCTGTGCATGCTCAACATTTGTCAAAGGTTTCACTTGTCACAGCCCTGTCCAAGCCCGGCAAATTCATTGAGCCTCTCTACTCGGCCAACTCTGACAAGACATTTGCTACCAGCCATGGGTTCTTCTTCCATTGAATTGATTGTATGTTACTATGCACTTATTTTATTCCATCACCATTATACACGACAAATCAATTGATATACTGCATGCAATTTTTTTGAAGAAAAAAATTATATAAGTGCAAATGAATTAGGAGGAACATTAGGACTGCTCATAAAACAGACTGAGAATCATGCGTAGCTCATGTGACATGGATGCAAGTACCCGCAACTTAAAGCTGATCGCCTCTACATTGTCCTCACTGATTAGAAGTCAGACGTGCAGAACACTGCCAAAAAGCCTTACAGACACAGCACTGTGAGCCTATTTGTATTTTGCATGCAGAGTACTTAGTGTTGGCATTTCAAGTTGCTATGGATAAATGTTTGCAGAGCATAATGCGGTATAGAATTTCTAAAAGCGATTTGCTTTGAGAATCATTGGGATGCTGCTAGAACTTCACTTTAAGCCTTAACAACTACCTTTAATACCAAGAATACCAGTGAAACAAGAAGACATTGCCATCAATATCCCCCACCACCATGGAGTTCAGTTTTCAAACCCAATCAATGCTATGACTAGTACAGTATCTGCACATAATTTCATACATTCTGGTAGTTTCTGAAAAAACCTGTCCCCACTTTTCCGAATAGACCGACGATCTCCATTGCAATATCCCCTGCTCCACTTTGTAGCGTGATCTAACGAGAAGGGACCGTCATCAATATGCCCCGCCGCCATGGTATCCTGTTTTCGAACCCAATTAAGGTCATGACTAGAAACATTTACACACAAAATTTGATTAATTTAAGTAAGTTGTTTCTGAGAACACTTGTCTCCACTTATCCGCATGGACGAATGGATGGGTGGACAAGCTCCATTGCAATATCCCCTGTTCCACTTTCTGGCGGAGGATAGTAAAGCTGTGAAGGCATAAGTGTAAAGTCCCATTTTCTCCCAGAAGAAGGTGTACTGAAATGCAGCTACCATGTTTACTCCACCCATGGGATTATATCCCAACTTTAGAAAGCTAGTAAAAGACATGAAACAAGATTCCCAGACTGTGATTGTTTTTCTGTGAAATGTCTCTTTGTCCTTCTAAATTTTCAGGCGAGTTAATGCCTATTAAACCGTGTAAGCAGCTTCCATCAAATGTATAGCAGGCATCTGAGCATTTTGGTGCTTTCCAGTTCGCATTTTCAAAGGTAAATTGCTTTAATGGATATTTATCTTTATCACTGCTTCCCCGTCCCCCCAAAAGGTCATTACGAAGGTGTTTCAATATGCTGTCCAGAAGTTTCTTGATGTTTACCAGATGTGCGAAACACCCTCTCAAATAAGATTCATATTTCTTCACTGTATTTGTTTTTCTGCACACAAGATAGCATAATGTTGATACATGGGTTATTTATACTTTTATTGCAAGTTACACTTTTGCAGTGAGAATAATGTAATTGTTCACGGTGATTTTTGTAAAAATGCCATATTGTACAATAACTGCACATAATTTAAACAAACAAAAAAAAAACTCATGACATCCGCTTTACAAAACAAATCGTGAAAAAGTCATACTTGTATATGCAGACCTGCCGAAAAACTTGTGTTGCAGAAATTTGAAATGCAAGAGTATCTTCCCTTTCTTGGGTCCCTCATGCAAAATAAGGAACAGCATCTACAACAACATTTATGTTGAAGTGGCAGTCTGTAGGTGGCCAAATTCATCTCCATAGTATAACTTGCACTGAGTGTGTTTTTGTGACCTCTCTTCTTTCAAGCTTTTTAGTAATTGTTGCATTTGCATTGCGCTTATCTTGTATCTAATAGGGCAGATCCATCATGCAGTAAGGTTAAGCCTGGAAGTTAACGCAATGCCTTAAGTGAACCAACAGCTGTTTGTGTTCTTGCTGAAGCTTACAGCAAACTAAGGGTGCTTTCACACTAGGGACTCGGGCACAGATCCGAGTACACTTGACCCTAAAGTCAGTTTTTTTGGTAAGTGTGAACACAAGTGTACCGTGCTCGGGCACAGTACCCGAGTCCACTTAGAAGAAATGGTCTTGGGGCACGATTCATCCGTACTCGCACCAAATGTGATAGCAATCGTACTTGAGCACAGAAGTGGACTGTTACGTGACGTCTGAACTATTCAACTCTTTGTTGTAACAAATATAGCGGCAAATGGATCTCTGTGGTTAAACAAGGAAATTAAATCCTTACTCGAAATTTGGGCAAATGAAAACATACATAACTGGATACTACACCCAGAAATGCAGATATTTATGGAATAATTAGTGAGTTTACATTCATGTGGTTATCGCAATGCAATAGAAGAGTGCCTTGACAAACTAAAGAAAATGCAGCTGCAATATCTTTAAAGTGCAGAACATGATGCAAAAGTCTAGCAGCTCAAGTGAGGAAAAAGATTAATTTCTGTGGCTTCTTCTACAGTATTTCCCTATTTCAAAACTACCTGGGTGCATACTGCCGCCTACTGTATCAGAATTTTGAAGAAAGCAACCGTACTCGGGTATGGAATGACATTGCTAGTGTGAAAGGTGACCAGCGGGGGGAGAGGGGAGGGGGGACAATCGTACTGTGGCGCAGTACGGAACAATCGTACCTAGTGTGAAAGCACCCTCATTGACTTTGCATGGAACTGTGCACGCAAAATGTTTCTACTATGCTGGAAAAAAGTCAACCATGCAACATGACGTATGCTTACGTTAGAATAGCCATCATGAAGTAATCTGCTGCCAAAATGTCAGAATATCTATGAGACACATATCAATATTTAGAAAAAAAGATTCACTTCAAGTTAAGTAATTCAATGTTATAGACAAGTTTTCAAGCATGGAGAAAAAAAAGTCCTCCAAACTGGAATGTGTAGGTTCCTGTATTTTCTTGTGACCACTGACATGTGGTGTAAATTTGCAGATATTTACTGTCACTTGCAGAGCGTTACGGATTTGACAACCATCCTTTTGTAGAACTTTACCGCATAGCGGATCCGCCCTATAAGGGTCTGTAATACACCAGACTAATTCAAAGGCTCACTTAACCCATTTTTGCCTTGTAATGGCCTTTAATCCATTTGGGAGCATATTTTGATGATGTTGAAGGGAAACTCAGATTTCCTGGTAAATAAAAAAGCATAAGAGAACAGGCCTCCTGGCTACGCCAGTTATTTGGCTATTAATTAAACATTTTTTTTCTATTTTTCCTGGACCTTTGGATCTAAATGTTCAGCCTCTTTGCTTTTTCAATAATGCTAAAACCTCCATCACCAAAAGACAGTTTTCACTGGAAATGATAGTGCAGTGGTCTCTTTACATTCCCCCCCAACATTCTGTCTCTCCTTTCCAGTGAGTGACCAGTTAGATTCCCACACCTAGTGTGATCTCCATGGTTAACAACTGTTACAAGATCATTTGCCACTTTCCCAATGTGTGCGAAAGGTCCCTTTGGCACATGATACTGGCACAGTCTGGATCTGTCACAGATGATCTTGGATATACTGATGCAACATGAGGCAGCACCAAGAATCTTGAGGCAGAATACTTTTACATGATTACAAGAGCCAAGGGAGAATTCCTCACATTGAAGTTTTCTCGGTTTCATTTTCCATCCTGGTACCGGCACAGTTATCAAAAGATGAAAAGAAAAACCCCTCATTACATAAAAAAATAAATTAATCATTTCATAACCATTAAGGCGTAAGGACATAAGCACCAATGGGGGTCACAGAACCTCTTTGCATGATTGCTTTGCAAAGTTAAGGTGTTTGGTTCACTGCGCTGATAAATTTTAGTACCGTAAGAACAGTTATGATAATATTTTTTAACCTTGTCATCTGGATAAATACCATTCCTAAGAGATGTTCTGTAAGTGTACACAGCATTAAAATTGGATTTTAAATAGTAAAATATGTAATTTTATCCTAGTGCGCTGAGGGGTTTTCATATGCCGACTAAAGAAAAATGTTTGACCCTGGAATAACATTGATCAAGCGCTTATTGAGCTGCCAAAGCTGAGATGTACTAATTTAAGACCTCATTTGCTCTGCACTAACTGAATTAGCGGGTTAAGCTGACTTTCACTACAGCTGCTTAATAAACACATATTGCAATACTTGTGTGAATAAGCGTGAATATTTCCAATGTACAGTCACTGGATCCATATTAAGCCAATGCCGCAGACTTAAAATAACGCATTTATTAAGATTACATTTCTGAATGGATATCTATCAATTTTTCACTTGCATATTTCGCATTCACGCCGGAAATAACTGACACAGCTTGCCTGTGCATCACTCAAATGCCGCGCTTTCTGGATCTCTCATTCCCTTTTTCTCAGATTCTCTCCATTTCTAACCCACATTTTCTCCCAGTTTACCTTTCCCTTTATAAAGTTCTCTTTCCCTGTCCCTCTCTGACCTTTCTCACACTGCTCAGCTTACTCTTTTTGCTAGTACTTGGCCCATTCCGAACCAAGAAAGCAGAACCTCCCAGCCTTTCCTGCTAGTGTCAAGTCAATACTTGATATACTGCTCAAGTCCTTCAAAACATACACATCTATAATCAACAGGGGCCATTAGGTACCAGTATGGCCACAGTAGAACCCATGAGGAGACTCACAATTTGGATAGCGACTCATACCATACGGGCTGAAACTTGAGTGGATGTGGTGGCCCCCTGGCTGCCCAAACCCAAAGTCCTTGAGTCAAGGAGGTTCTGCTGTCCACTGCTACAAAGCATGTGCAGACTTTCAACTGGAGACAGAATTTGCCTGTCAGTCATGGTACCATTGGGTGAAGCACCTAAAAAGGCACCCTGTGCGGAAGCAATCTTTTCTGGGCTGGCAGCCAGCTGGGGAGATGAGGAAAGGTTGTATCCATACATGCCATAGGGGTTGTGGAGCCGAAAGCCATTGTAAGTTCCCTGGTGGCCCTGGTTGACTGATAAGTTCCCAGTAGAGCGAGGAAAGACATACTGGAGCTGTGGCGATGGCATTCCGGGAATCTGGATGGGAATGCCTACCTGAGTGCAGCCAAAGGCCTCTGCGTCGCTCCTCATTGCCACAACAAAGCTCCCAGTATTGGAGGAAGTCTGTGCGGCTGGGAATCCGCCACCATCCCCGCTGCTCACAGAAGGGGTAGTTAAGCGGCTGTATGTCTCAGCCAAGCTGTTTCCGTAGGGGTTCAGGGCTAGACCAGAGCGGCTGCAGGCAGTGTACTCTGCAGTCCTGAGGTTGCAGAGTTGGCCTGCTCCGGGTCCCAGGTGAAAGGTGGGGGACAAGCAGGAAGAGGAGGAGAGCAAGGAGTGTGCCGACATCATCCCAGTTGGAGGAGACTGCAGGTGGCCATGGGCACTGGGTCCTCCTGGTCGGAAACAAACGCCTTTAGCAGCTTGAATGTTTTTAGTACGTATATTCAACCCCATTTCCAAAGAAGTTGGGATTCTATGTAAAATGTCAATAAAAACAGAATGCAATGATTTTGAAATCACTGAAACCCTATATTTAATTGAAAACTGTACAAAAATGTCATAAAATGTTGAAACTGAGAAATTTTATTGTTTTTTGAAATTTTTTTTGCTATTTTTAAAAATTTGTTGAATTTTATGCCAGCCACAAGTTTCAGAAAAGTTGGGACAGGGGCAACAGAAGGCTGAAAAAGTAGTATGATGCTGAAAAAGTACACTTGTGGGAACATCTCACAGCTAAGTAGGTTATTTAGCAACAGGTCAGAAACATAATTGGGTGTAAAAAGTCTTTCAGAAGTAAAGATGGTGAGGCCTTCACCGCTCTGTGAAAGACTGCATGAGCAAATAGTTCAACAATTCAAGAACAACATTTCTCCATGCAAAATTGTAAAAAAAAAAAAAAACTTGTGGCTTTCATCCTCTATGCCATTATCATTAAAAGAATCAGACAATCCGGAGAAATCTTTGTATGAAAGGGACAAGGCCGAAAACCAATACTGAATGGTCATGATCTTCTGGCCCTCGGGTGACATGAAGAAAACACAGACAGGATTCTGATCAGGAACACTTCTGTAAACCATTGTCAGAGCACACAGTTTGTCGCTGCATCCAAAAAGTTAAAACTCTGCCATGTAAAGATTAAACCACATATTAACAAAATACAGGAACGCTGCTGGCTTCTTTAGGCATGAGCACATTTAAGATGGACTGCGGCAAAATGGAAAACTATCCTGTGGTCTGACTAATAAAAAAAAAAGATGTGAATTTCCTTTGGGAAATCATGGTTGCTGCATCCTAGAGGCTAAAGAGAAGAGGGACAATCTGCATGTTATCAGCGCACAGTTCTGAAAGAAGCATCCATGATATTAAGGGGGTGCATTAGTGAACATGCCATTGGTAACTTGCACAACTGTGAAGACCCCATACAGGCAGAATGATATATACAGGTTTTGGACCAACATATACTGCCATCCAGATTTCTTTTTCAGGGAAGGCCTTGCTTATTTCAACTATTATTTTGAAACGACCACTACTAGTATTGTTGCCAGCTTAGGCAAGTTGATCGCAAATGAGTCTTAAATTGATTTAATACAGCCCCCCCCCCACCTTACCGTCAACTGCCAGCCAATGTTCTATGTGTGAGATCTTTGAGGACATTATTTCTACCTGAAATCAGTCCTGAAATGATTTCCTATACTGAAATGACAAAAATAATAGACTGCATGTTGGTTAGGCATTAGTAAATTTCTAGCCCAATTATGTCAGGCAATTTATTATAAACCCCATTGACAATGAGACATGGTTTATTTTGCCTTAAAAACCATGTTAAAACAAGGAATGAACTATTTTAATGGAATGTGCAGAACATGTAAATAATTATGTGAATATAATTGAATACATGAGAACAAGAACCACCGAAGTTCAAATCTGAATGGCCCCTCTTTTTTACCCCCAAAATTATTCAAGAGAGATGTTGCTCACCTAATTAGCACAGTTTTGAACAATTTCAAAACTCAAAACGGGGGGGCGCATTCAGATTTGGACTTGGGTGGTTCTTGTTCTCATGTATTCCTAAAAACATGTGAAAAACACCCACAGCAGCCTTCACAGCTCCACGTAATGCAGTTATTGCACGCACTGTGACAAGTGCAACATGGCTCTTAGAATTAGAATATTACATAACATCAATTAATGAAAGGTTTTTTAATGCAGCAATGTTGGGCCTCTGAAAATTATGTTATGTATGCACTCAAAAATTGGTTGGGGCTCATTTTGCTCGAATTACTGCATCAATGTGGTGTAGCATTTGGAGGTGATCAGCCTGTGGCAGTGCTAAGGGTAACTGCCCAGTAATAAAAAACAGTTAACTCACGAAAAGGTAAGACGGGTTTTCAGTTTAATTTTGGCCTGCCGTGGTCGCTGACTTTTCATTAAGCCCCACGTTGCGTTTGTTCAGGCCATAAGAAAACTGTATGATGGATACGGTGGCATGATATTTGTACCATGGCATTCCTGTCATTTAATCTCCATCAGGTGGGCCATTTTTTTGTCATGGTTCTGGTTTTGTGTTCATGTTTATGTTCATGATTTTGTCTTTTATTTATTCTTTTTGGTTATTGTAATTCTCAGGTTTTCAGTTCATGCCATTTTCAGTTCCATAGCACTTGTCTCCCCTGTCTCGTATCTAGTTGGTTCAGTCCGTCTCCCCGGTCTGTGTGCTCACATGCTTCGGGTGATTTCAATGGTTTCTGGTGTTTCATAATATTCCTTCAATTCTCGTTTACTTCCATCGCCTTGCTGTTCTGATTACTAAGAAGACTAACATTTGTATTTTGTATCATAGTCTACTAACCCAACTAATCCATGTATATATTACTAACTCACTAACAAGCACTCTAGTTAAATCTGTGAAGTTGCACCGCTACTAATTAGTACTAATTCCCTCTCAGCAATCGCCCTGTTCTAGTCTCTGCCTTTTGCTCAGCTTTACCTATCTCCCTCTGTGTTTCTGCGAGATCTCTCACACGTGCTTAATTGCTTTCCTGCACTCATTGTCTGTGCACTTAGAACTCCCTGACCGGAGCTGTTTAAATGTCATAGGCTGTGTGCGTGATTCCCGTCCGTGTCTTGGCTTTCGCCAATTGTTGCGGTTAGGATTTCCCTCATGTGTTCCTCCCATTGTAATTAGTCTGATCCAGCTCACCTGTTCCCTGTATAGCATGTGACTTCCCTCCTGTCTATTTAGAGTCCTCACTGCTGTTCAGAACATTGATCAATATTTCTTTGTGCAGAGCTTCTCGTATGCCATTGATCATTGTTTTGCTTCGACTGTTTCGTCCGACCAAGATTCTTGCCATTGCCCTTTTTGTATTGTTTTTGTCTTTCTGGATTTCGACCTATTTTTGTACGACCACGATTTCTGTGTTTGGATGCCCTGTGTATGACCCACTGCTTTGTTTATCGACTACGACTTTTTGCCTGCCGTCTATGTACCGTTGCTCCTCTGTTTTACTGGTTCTGACCCCAGCCTGTCTAGTCAACTCTGTTTTTGGATTTCGTTTTGTGGCTTGGCAATTGTGTTTTTTGGTACTGACCCGGAACTCTTTAAAGGAATACGTTTTTTGGATTTCCCTCTCTTGCGTGTGGTTCCTGAATGCACCGTCACATTTTTATTTCAGACAGGATGATAGCTTGCATTGCCTTACGTGGCTCGTGCTCATCATAGCTAGGTCAAATACGCTATCTTGAGCAATCATTCCCAGGTAATTTTTCATTCATGCACGACAACGTTGCCTTTTTTGTTGCAATAACCAATTCAGCAGCGTAAACTGCTTTGCGCCATGTAAACTTGGCTACTTACAAGTACAGTTTGACTGGAGCCAGACTGTGGAATGGTTAATCTCAAAGAAATTGGGGTTAGAAATGAGTACAAAATCGTCGCTAGCCACAATGGTTTGATGGAGAGTTGTAGCCTGTCTACGCTGAATTTACCGCGATAATGCTGTTTTCCCATTAGCTGCTAAGCGGAATATCCCAGTTGTAGCCTACTGTCATAGTGCTAGCTAATGCCAAGCTAGTGGTAAAAAGTGACATTTTGAAGGTGCTTCTTAAAAATACAGTGGCTATCACTCCGTCTCTCCATTGATGACATTCATGCATTTTCCCCTACATCTGCTTACTTTGCCATTTTGTTAAGGATACTAGAAAATAAACTCGAGGTTAGCCAGCTACTCTGGTCGGGTATTCGAGCTTGTCTACAATGTAGGATAGGAAGCTAAAAGTTTATATATACAAACCACCTATAATTTGTGATAGAGTCTCCCAATACCCCGGATGCAGTTAGCTACTGTTAATAACCTAGGCCTGTGAACATTATCAAGCAGGAATACCTGTTTTTGAACAAATCATATTAGATTGTGTGCTTACCTGGGTGCTTGGGCTCCAAAATGAGATACGTTGGATACAATAGTTGGTCAACCACACGATGATCTCCCGGTCAATCATACATCAACTACTTTTCGATCATATTTCCCGGTCAACTACAAATCAATGGCTTTTCAATAACGTGCTGTTTCCCGGTCAATCCTTTTTCGATTACTTTTCAACATTCAGCATTACCTTCTGAAGCTAGCAGTGTATTTACTGCCAGTAATGGGCACACTAAGTAATGCATTGCTGTGTTGGAGTTTCCACCTGATTCGCGATCCAAAATCTTGTGCTAGCTTCAAGATTGTGGTACTTGACCAGAATAACCTACCCAACCGACACTCCGACAGTCTTGCCTCCATGCATGGACGCTTCTATTTATATAATGTACGTAACTGCATGAGTGCACAGTACTGTGGTACATGGCTAAGTTTGAGGTAAGTCGCGATTGAAAATTTTTTTTATTTTTTTTTAACGGTATTTTTTTCCATTCAAATTGCACCAAAATTTGCAGTTTTTTTAAAGCACTCGTGTCCGGTCTCGGACTGAGTCTTTGAACTCCAAGTCCAAGTCCTTGGAAATCGGGACTTGAGACCTGTCTCGAGACCGGTCTCGAGTCCTCCAGCACTGCTGGAGACCAACTGACAACAAACTCTGTTTCAGTTAATGTCTATCTCTAGTTTGTCATCAAAGTAAACTTGGTTATGCTTCTTTAAAATATTGTTTCCTGCGTCAAGTTTGGTGTGTTTTCCTGACTGTGAAGCCATATAATCAGTCTGTAATGTGATGGAGTGATAGGTGTGCATAATGCCTCTGCAATATTGATCTTGCAACATTCACATTTACCCTCTCGCACAGAAACCAAATCTGGCTATTTATGTACAAAGGTATTACCTAATTTAAGGCTTTATAATTCAAGATGGCAGCTTCACAGAGAGGAAGGGAATGGCTCAACTGAGTCAAGACACTTGTGGCATTTAGAATTCCGTCGTATTTCAGTTTATTTTCATGATTTTGGTAGAAAAAAGGGCTGCAAACATAAAAAATCATGAAAATTCAGCATTGAAACTGTAAAAAAAAAAAAATACTGAGAATTGAAAAATGGCTGGGGGTTAAAATTATACTTTTTTAGGATCATAAACTCCTTGACCACAAGTATTCTTCATCTGAGCATGAAATTCTAAATTATCTACTCTTTAAGAGCCAAATAGGACAACTCTCCAAGTGGCTCCCCAAACTCTCAGATCCCTCAAAAGGAAGCACTGTAAAATCATAAAATAATCATATTTAACACAAATCAACTTTTGACACATGAAATTCAATATAAATTAATCATTTTCTGGTTGAATTTAGCATGAGTTTATCGATATACTGTTGGTGCAGTTGGACATCAATAGTCACCAGAAACCTTTCCAAACCCAAAACATGCCTTTTCTCCATGACAAAGTTTAGATTTCACAAGCCAGCACGTACTCGTTAAAGGAACTGCTTATTTAATTGTTAGAACATTCACCCTGCAATGAAAAGCTAGCAGTTCCCTCTTCCGAGCTCACAACCTTATATAAACACTTTCTAGACCGTATAAGGAACATGTGTAACTCACTACCTCAGTAATATCTGAAATATACCTCATTATAACAGAACAGACATTCCACTATTAGGAAAAAGCAGGCAATATGCTACCCTAGATTGAATAGAATGGGGCAAGGAAAAGAGCAGGGGTCTACCCAAGTGCCTGAGCAGTTCGCATTTTGAACGAACCAAAACTTTGGCATTCCGTTCAATTGAATACGGTGTAAATTCTTAAACAAAGAGCCACATCAAGCAAACTGCCACCACATACAGTATTACTAGCAAGTAATACTAGTTACTCTTACTAACCAATGTGGCAAACAAGCTCTGTGATCATCATGGCAATGGTAAACTGAGAATAAAAAATGGCTAGCTAGCTGGCCACAGGTAAAAAATATAAAATTGCACTTAGTCATAAAATGAACAAAAAGCTTTCTCCATTGAATTCCTCCAGAGACATACATCTATTCGGAAGAAGGAACCCTCCAGTCCTGTTTCATTTGGAATAATTCCCATCGACTAAGTCCTTATTTCGTTTAAATCCTGTAAATGTCAGTGAGCACTTCAGGCTGGTTAAGGAAGTCTTTTTTTCTGTGCAATTGCGTCATTTGCAGTTGCGCGACATTAAGAGAATACAACCTAACTTGCCATTACGCAAAAGTTTAAATACTTTTCTTATGAGCCAGTCAATGTCTTTCAGTTACTGTGAAAAGTTTATACTCTCTGGAATTGGATAAGAAATGTGTCAATCAATATATCATTACCGGGGAAGTTTTACTTGGGCGTGAACTATAACTGTGCTTTACGCAGATGAGCCTAAGCAAGCAACTGAGTGAGTGGCTAATCAATGAGAGTACTCGAGAGGATACAGGGGAGCGCTGAATTTGTCAATGGTGGAATTTACGCATAAATCCATGGTAGGGAATTACATGTTTTTGATATGTGATGACTATAATTGATGGCAAAATGACATAGGCAAAAATTTGACATGGTATTGATACTAAGAAAACTGATTTTTCTCAACTACTTAATTGGGATACCAGTGGCTCACAACAGGGTGTATCAGAAAAATGTAGACGCTCATAAAAAACCCCATAAAACTAAAATGTGAAGATGTTTAGAAAACCTGGTCATACGTGAAGATAGATCATGCAATTTTCCCTTGATTGACACCAGTGTTGTGGTCCAGTTTTCAACCTTCAGTAAACATGGCTATTTGAACTTTGCAAAATAAAATTCTGTTGCACATGGTGCAAGGGTTCATATGAAATCTGTCGCCATGGATGACAAGTTCAAGTGGTATTTTACTTGATTGCATAAAACAGGAAAAAAATAATTACATGTTAATCCCCTACCCTCGATACAAAGATTTCACATTCAGGTCAGGTTTGAGTTTATCATGCCAAAAATAAGGGGTTAACACACTTAGTGAGCATTCTTTAAGCTTGTTTTGAGCTGACCTTTTGAAATTTAAACAGGTCAGTCAGCATAAATCATTGCATCATCTGGGCATGCCCTCTTAGTAATTGCCTCAAAATTGCATAAAAATTTAGCCAGCAGCCATACCACTATTCGATCTGCTCCAGCCGCGTGGCTAAAGCTAAGCAGGAGTGGGCTTGGTCAGTACTTGGATGGGAGACCACCTGGGAAAACCAAGTTGCTGCTGGAAGAGGTGTTGGTGGGCCAGTAGGTTGCGATCTTCCCTCTAGTGGAATATGCCCCAGTGCAGTGACAGGGACACTGTACTGAAGGAGACGCCGCTTTCGGATGAGACGTTAATCTGAGGTCTTGACTCGATGTGGTCATTAAAAATCCTGTGACACTCTTCGATAAGAGTAGGGGGCTCCCCAGTGTCATGGCAAAAGTCCCAACCCGGCTCTATCGACCTGCCACCTAATCATCCCCTGATCTAATTGGCTGTGCAAATTGCCCTCTCCCTCCCCGCCTCAACCCCCAGGGCTCCCTTGAAAAAGAGATTTCAAATCTCAACAGGACTTCCCTGGTTAAATAAGGGTTAAATAAAAATAAATAAATAAACTAATAGGTATAAATTTGTGCAAATTCTGTGCATTGGGCTTCCTGTTCATCTGGGTGTCCATGTGGATTGAAAGAAGATGGTCAGACCTCAGTACACACCCCAGCAGTGATCTTTCATGGTCAACGAATATCATCAAACTAAAAGTGTCCCTGTGGTCCTTCAGAGGCTCCGCTGAGAATACCCAAATGTTGCCTTCCATCACATTCAATCATCTTTAAAAATGCAAGCAAGTACCTTGTGAGTGGAACCAGCCAAAATCTCAACAAAGAGCAGTGCGGTCAACATCGTACTGCACGAACAGTGGCCAACATTGAAGCACTGAGAAATCTCTCACATTACCTGCCTTAACTTGCACTTTCATCCATATCACATGATAAAGCGACACCAACTTCTTCCAGGTCATATGCAACGCTGCTTAAATTTCTGCCAATGGCTGCTTGCACAGTGACAACACTTTCTGGAGGATTTCATCACTGGCGATGAATCAGGATTCGCCATGAATGTCATGAACAATTCTCCTAACATCAGGGAATACCGGCCCAGGGGAAAACAACTGCTTGATTTTGATTACCGGCGCAATGATGATAGGCGCAAGGTCATTGTCTGGATTGGTTTGGTGGGCAGTGGTCCATCATAGGTCCTTTCTTTTTTTGCCAAAACTTCAATTGGGAAGATTACCTCCAGATGTTGAACGAACGTGTTGTTCCAGAAATCACCCACATCCGCAGGTTTCGGCATCACCGGAATGGTGAATTTCAGCGTGCCTGGTGGGTGCAAGATGGGGCTCCCCCACACAGAAGACGGATTGTAACTCAGGGTTCTGCCCAGGATGCTCAGTGCTGGTCGGAGAATTGTTCGTATGTGAGCTTGCACAGCGCGCGAGCTGGAAAATTTTTGCAACAATTCGAAAGCAGATATTGCCTCCGAGTCACCAGATTACTGTCTTTCTTTGATGTGCTCCTCGGTGCGTAGCGAGATGCCTCTTATTTTCATAGATGGATGCCATATTCATAAACTTGATTTTCTATTTTGTATCTAAACACTTTTGATCAAATTTCTGAATACGACTTAACAACTGTCATTTATGTTTCTTACATTTCTTCAGTGGCGCCCGGTGGACAGAGAACAAGGAGGGCGATAAACATCTTTAAAGTGCTTATTAGTCTTGATCTGTTTCAGTCATTTTGCTTGATAAAAGATACTTTAACTCTCCCTTCTCAGGTGTAGCTAATTGTCTTCATTAAGACGAGAGATAAAACTCACCAACTGAAGGCAAAAAAGTGTGCATTTCTTGCTTTGTAAGATGTGGCAAAAGTTAACGCGGAAAATCCACAGGTTTTTTTTTTCCTGAAGGGTTACCAATTAAGGCACATGAATTAAACATTTTTCTTGAATTTATTATTCACTCATATCATTAAAAGGGAAACTGTGTACTTAACTGCAAATGGATTTTTCATATTGTTGGAAAACGTGTTAACCAAGAACAATGATTAAAATCGGGTCAATAATGTCATCTGTTTCAAGGTATGTTTTCCGCCCCCTCGGTTTTCTGTCCACCGACCACCACTGTAACTAAACACTGATAGATTAACATGTAAAGAATGTTACTGTCCTCGACAGAGATTTATTTAGTTTTGCTGTCGTTTATAAAACAAGAAAACTTTTCTCTCGACATGCAAAGTACAGCACTACAGAAATCAATCACCCTGCCTGATTATAATTGCCTGTCTTTCTTTAGATTGAGACAACAGCACCGATCATTTCCCCACAGCCTCAGATTCAATTCGTCATGAATACCCAGCACACGCGGGCTCGGATGGCACTCGGTGTTTCCATCACTGTTGGGCAGGTTTTTTAGTATCAATGAAGACCAGCGCAGACGGGGCGTGGGTCGAAAACAAAAGTTCGCTATTCTGACAATAACAAGAAGGGGGGGAACATATTAAGGGTCATTTATGTTTTGTTTCTAGTGATTTTATTGGACACTGGATGCATTCATTTTAACTGATCTTTGAAAAAAAATAGTACCGGTCGGGAAAAGCACTAGCTATCCGAACTGAGTAGTGGTAGGTGCATTCCGAGTGCTGGTCGGTGCATTCCGAGTCCTGGTCGGCGCCGACCACCGCCGACCAGAATCGGCAGAACCCTGGTTACTGACTGCCTGACCAAGCTGTTTGGCAACAGAGTCGTGGCACTGAACCGGCCAGTGTAGTAGCCCCTGCGGTCACCCGACCTGAACCACTGGATTACTTCCTCTGGGGCCACCTGAAGTCGAAGGTGTACATCAATCCACCTGCTGATCTTGATGACCAGGAGAGGAGAATCACAGCTGAAGTTGAACTCCTGAGGCCGAACAGAGCCATGATTAGGCATGCCTTCGTGGATATGTTGAGGAGGGCACAAATTTGTGTGGCAAGGAATGGAGCCCATGTGGAGGACTAAACGTGCTAGAATCCTTTGACATTTGAAGTGTCTGCCTTTTAGTTTAAAATCCTGAAGTAAAACTATCCCAATCTTGACTCAATCTTGGGCAAATTTTGCTATTCATTTTCAGTTTCTCACTGATATGTGAAATCTTTGTATCGAGGGTAGTGGGCTAACATGTAATTATTTTTTTCCTGTTTTATGCATGCAAGTAAAACACCAATGGAACTTGGCAACATGGCGACATATCTCATATGAATTTTTTTTTTGTTTTGTTTTTTAGAAGAAAATCGACGAGTTTATTAAAATAAAAAAAAAAGGAATTAAAAGTTTTAAAAGATGCATTTTAAGAAAGGGACTACAATATTGTATATATATATATATATATATGAAGATAATTAAAAGTCCTAATAAATGCCACCTTCAGCATTTTGAATGTCTATATCAATGTCCTTAGCGCTGCATGTTATTCTTTGTGTTCTTGAGCCTCTTAAACAGATGAGGGCGGATCGTAATAAAGCAAAGGAAGTCCTGGCCCGAATCCAGCTGATGGTTTTCGCATACTCTTCTCCTTTCTTAGCTGCAATGAGTTCAGCTAATCGACTGTGATAGCGTAAGCACTCATTACCCATTCCGCCAGTTGATGTAAAAACAAGGGGTGTGAATGTTCCGTTCTCAATGTCGAGAACTCTCCTTGAGTACAGGTGCTTTTTCTCATTCTCATGCATACGATAGATCTGTTGTGGCTCTAGGTCCCTATACGAATGAGCATTGGGGTGGCAAACCCTAACATCAAAGAATGCTGACCGTTGGTGTTCCCAGAATCCACGTGCATGGATGTCCAGTCTTGCGTCTTGAGCTTTATTAGAGCCACTACTTAACTGTTCACCAGAGATTTCTTGCAGGACAGGTTCAATTTGAACATCACTGCATACCATATCGAGAAGTTCCGCCTCCAGATCCCTCAGCTCATTATGGCGTTGAGTAATGAAGCCTCCTCGTTTACAAATCATGGAATGGTCTACAGTGAAGACTTCCCCGCACACACATGTGGAAAGAATATCATCAATTGGCCAGTGATAACACAGTTTAACAGCATCGCGGAACTCCCTCTTATTCAGGTTGAAGCCCATTTCTTAGAGAGGAAGCACTGTAAGCCACACTGAAGATCCTTTTTCAGCCGCCAAGTCTAAAACTCGCCGAGTCTCCCACGGTGCCATATCCTTAATACGCTCTACCCTGGTTTCATCTCATATGAATCCCTGCACTTCAATGCGCAACAGACTTTTATTTAGCAAAATTCAAATTAGCCATGTTCACTGAAGCATGAAAACTAAACCACAACACTGGTGTCAATCAAGGAAGAATTACATGGTCTATCAACATGCATGACCAAATTTTCTAAACATCTTCGTGTCTTGGTTTTATGGTGTTTTTTCTGAGAGTCTATTTTTTTCTGATACACCCTGTATACCTGAAGTGGTTGCTCAAAGGAGAACATTTTTTTCTGTTGCAAGATATCATTTTTTTGAACTGCTGGATGGATACTATGGGCAAGTATATTAGGCAGTTTGCACATCAGGGTTGGCTGAGGAGTTTAATTCATACAATTCCTGGGAAAGGATGGGACTAAACTCGTCAATATTCTAGATCATTAAAAGGCACGGCTTTCTTGTGAATATTAAATGACCATTTCAGGTGTGCCACTTATTAATAGAATAGTGTAACTGTGTGCATAAATAGAGCAGCTCCATGTCCACAGGCATGTATATCTGTGCAGAGAAGTTTAAGTGCAGAGGTGTAGCAACAAATCTCACACACACCTGTTGACAAGCCTTTGATTTGACTATATGCAGACAGCAATTCCATATCAAATAAGCACATTTAAAAGGCAAGATTTTTGAGGCATAACATTAAAATCCAAAGCTTCAACAAACTTTTAAAACTCTGAATAAACTTCACTGTGTAAATACAGCCTTCCACACAAGTCTATACCGGAATTAATAGAATGTACCGGAGGTTACTCAAAGAACTATATTAGCCACAATAAGAAGGAGATCCCTGCAGTGTGTTTCAGACTTGAGCTCAGCCAAATGGTAGAAAAATAACACTTCCCGGTCAGAATCCATAGTTACCGGTGATGAGTTGGAACATTTAAAAGAGATATTAGAAGAGTGCCCGCTCCTTCAGCCTGTTGAACTTCAGCATTTAGCAACCTAAAAAGAGTGCGCAAACACACAATCAATCTACATAATCATCTTCCAAATTAACCTCAGCCAAATTGCGGTACGTAGCAGAAGGAGGACCTTTTATTCATGAGTATTCCAATAATTTGCCCCCAGGAGAGTGAAAAACCACTACCTCTGTAGCAGATGAGCAAGATTAGCTTCAACTAGGAGGGGAAGTGGAAAAAAGTCACTCTCTGCCCCATAATGGCGACAAAGGTTTACCTTAGGAGCAATCGTCCAGGCAAAAACCATAAGAAATTGTCACACTGCTCATAGACGAGAAGCAGATAGATAAGCAGATTTCTTAGTAGACTGGAGTAGGAGCGGTGTAGAGGGCATGGAGCTAGAGAAATGAATGAACGTTGCCTTGGTTAGAAAAGCTTGCCAATTGGGTGGGAGAAGCTAAAGTCAATGATGACTGGACAGGAACGAGCTTGTGACTAGCCTGACTCTCATGCCTGCCTGAACTAACGCAAAGCTCATTTTTGCAATTTTTCCTAAATATGCTATCGATGACCATCAGACAAAGCCTTATGAAGTTGTCCATATGAATTTTGTTTTTTGAAGGCTCTCACCTGTCACAGGCAATTGGGTGAAGCTGCCAAACAGAAAATGAGGTCATATCTCAGCAACACTATAATGTATCAAAACCGAACATGGACTTGGGACCTCATTTTGAGAAATTTACAAGAAATAGTGTCATTTGACTGTCTGTTCCAGTTAATTAGTTATTGTCTGTGTGCTCTTGTCTCCATGGCAGTGTTGACCTACCCTCTTCCATGTGTCTGGCCTCTCTGTCCTGTTTCCCGAACTGTTTTATTTCCTTGCTTGTTGCCATGCCCCTTTCTGCTCTCTCCTGCTTCCCACTACACCTGTGGCTCATTTCCCTAATCACTTCTCCCTCTATTTAGTGTTTTCCTTGTTTCTTCATGAGATTGTCTCCGTTGCTTTAGCTCAGTGTGTCACCAGCCTTTTTTCTTCCAAGTTCATATTCCTGCATTTGACTTCATTCATTTCATAACGTACAAGTTTGAATTGCACCTAGTGTTTTGTATACTTCTGATTATGACTTTGCCTGATCTCTGGTTTTGGATATTGCCATCTCCCTACTGCATTCTTCCTAGCTCGTAATTGGATTACTGCCTGTTTAGGAAGTTGATTCTTGCCCAGTGATTCTGTTCCGCAAATCTAACTCTGGTTTACAACTCAAACTGTTTCACCCAGATTGTTGGCTTAATGAACCGTTTGTGCTATTTTACCACTGTCCATTCACCTCCCTGACGCATATGACAGCTTTTAATTGTAGTCCTCCGCCACGTCCACGTCCGTAGACACTTCCTTGTGGACACTGTAGAGGCTGTAATTTTTGACCGCTTTCTTTCATATTTGGTATGGACATGGGTTATCCATAAGTTAAGACACCTATTGATTTTGGTTGCCATGGCGACAATATTGGCCGAATAATGCACAAATTTGTGCTAAAATATAGAGATTAACTTATGGACGCAGCACAGGCTGCAATTTTGACCAATTACTTTCATATTTGATCAGGACGTGCTATACTTCACTTATGACACCTATCGATTTTGGTTGCCATGGCAACATTATTGGCCGAATAATGCGCAAATTTGTGCTGAAACACAGACACTTCCTTCTGGACGCTGTACATGCTGTAATTTTTGACCTACTACTTTCACACTTGGTATGGATATGTGTTATACTTCACTTATGACACCTATCGATTTTGGTTGCCATGGCGACAGTATTGGCTGAAAAATGCGCAAATTTCGGCTGAAACGCAGAGATTTCCATACGGATGCAGTAAAGGCTGGAGAAGAGCGCTTTCAGAGGCTACACTCATGCAGTCGTGGGCGACCGGACTGTCTAGTTATATTTTTGCTTTTGCATGTACAACTGCATGTCTTCAGTTGTCTAACCTTTTAATATACCACTTAGACTTATCCACATTCATGTGTTCAAGAGTCAATAGATCAGTTCAGCTTAAGTGAGATTTGGGTCCCGTGCACGCTCTTTGCAGACTATGCATGACAGATGCTCAAATTGCATTGAAAAAAGGAGAAATTATAAGTCCTTTCACTTTCCCCGTAGTAAATGGCAGCTTACAGGGTGGATTTGGACTATGAACAGGAAGAATTTTCATTCAGGAACATTCTAGGGTGTGCTGCGTACATTTTGTGTCCGGATGGCAAGATGAAGAATTCTGTATTAACCTCCACTAATATTGATTGATGTTAGGGTACCCAGAGAAAGATTCGGGTATGTAAACACGTCAAGCATACATCCAGTCTAGGAAATTTAGAGTTAGTTTCTAGTGCTGCTATTCGTGGTAGTAGCATACCGACGGCTAACATGTTACTGATGACACACTGGGTTGCTAGGCAGGCACAGCATATGCATTTGTAATATTAAATATTATTATTACATTCTAAACCCCTTTCTCACTGATAAAACCCCCCAAAATATACTGGCGCTCCACTTTTAAAAACGTTCTGGAAAATAAAAAGCCAAAAAAGTGGAGGTTGGATACGGATACGGATACACTTCATTATTCAACTAGACAGTCGGACGCCCAATGGTCGATGTGTATCCCCAGACCCCTAAAACAATCACTCCTAAAATTGGTTGGCTTTGTGACCTTACCATACACAAGGCCCACACCAAATATGAAATGAATCAGTTGAAATTTATGGCCTGTAAAGTGATCACAAGAAAATCTCTGCAGACGCAAATTGACGATCGCTGATTAATAGTATCCC
Source organism: Gymnothorax javanicus (assembly GCA_029692085.1). Lineage (NCBI taxonomy): Eukaryota > Metazoa > Chordata > Actinopteri > Anguilliformes > Muraenidae > Gymnothorax > Gymnothorax javanicus. The sequence continues at coordinate 92,750,468 of CM056198.1, forward strand.
CAACTCGTCATCTGGGGATGCAATAGACAGTCAGTTGCCCAATGGTCAACATGTATCCCTGGGCCCCCTAAAGCAATCACTCCCAAAATCGATAGGCTTTGTGACCTTACCACTCACAAGGTCCACAGCAAATATGAAACAAACTGGTTGAAATTTCTGGCCTGTAGAGCAGCAGATGCGACTGCAGGCGTGGTGTGATGATCACTGATCCATAGTATCCCCAACTCGTTGTCTGGGGATAAAATTACAAACCCTAATTCCAATGAAGTTGGGACGTTGTGTAAAATGTGAATTAAAACCGAATACAATGATTTTCAAATCCTTTTCGACCTACATTCAATTGAGTACACTCCAAAGACAAGATATTTAATGTTCAAACTGATAAACTTTATTGCTTTTTTTGGAAAATTCACTCATTTTGAATTTGATGCCTGCAACATGTTCCAAAAAAGCTGGGACAGGGCAACAAAAAGACTGGGAAGGTTGAGGAATGCTCAAAAAACATCCGTTTGGAACATTCCACAGATGAACAGGTTAATTGGAAACAGGTGTGTGTCATGATCAGGTATAAAAGGAGCATCCTCGAAAGGCTCAGTCGTTCAAAAGCAAGGATGGGGCGAGGTTCACCAGTTTGTGAACAACTTTGTGAGCAAATTTTCCAACAGTTTAAGAACAATGTTTCTCAACGTAGCAATTGCAAGGAATTTAGCAATTTCATAATTTACAGTCCATAATATCATCAAAAGACTCAGATAATCCATTGAAATCTCTACACGTAAGCGGCAAGGCCAAAAACCAACATTGAATGCCCGTGACCGTCGGTCCCTCAGGCTGCACTGCATTAAAAACCGGCATCATTCTGTAAAGGATATTACCACGAGGGCTCAGGAACACTTTGGAAAACTACTGTCAGTTAACACAGTTTGTCGCTACATCAACACATGCAAGTTAAAACTCTACCATGCAAAGCGAAAGCCATATATCAACAACACCCAGAAACGCCGCCGGCTTCTCTGGGCCTGAGCTCATCTGAGATGGACTGACGCAAAGTGGAACAGTGTGCTGTGGTCTAACGAGTCCACATTTCAAACTATTTTGGAAAGCATGGACGTCGTGTCCTCTGGAGGCTAAAGAGGTAAAGGACCATCCAGATTGTTATCAGTGCTAAGTTCAAAAGCCAGCATCTGTGATGGTATGGGGATGTGTTAGTGCCCATGGCATGGGTAACTTGCACAACTGTGAATGCACCATTAATGCTGAAAGGTACATACAGGTTTTGGAAAAACATCTGCTGCCATCCAAGCGACATCTTTTTCAGGGACATCCCTGCTTATTTCAGCAAGACAATGCCAAGCCATATTCTGCACATATTACAACAGTATGGCTTCGTAGTAAAAGAGTGCGGGTAATAGACTGGCCTGCCTGCAGTCCAAATCTTTCTAATGTGCGGCGCATTATGAAGCGCAAAATATGACAACAGAGACCCCGGACTGTTGAGCAACTGAAGCTGTACATCAAGCAAGAATGGGAAGAAATTGCACCGACAAAGATTCTACAATTAGTGCTCTCATTTCCCAAACGCTTATTGAGTGTTGTTAAAAGGAAAGGTGATGTAACACAGTGGTAAACATGCCCCTGTCCCAGCCCTTTTGGAACGTGTTGCAGGCATCAAATTCAAAATGATTGAATATTTCCAAAAACACAATAAAATGTATCAGTTTGAACATAAAATCTTTGTAGTGTACTCAATTGAATATAGGTCGAAAAAGGATTTGCAAATCATTGTATTCTGTTTTTATTCACATTTTACACAATGCCCCAACTTCATTGGAATTGGGGTTTGTATTATTTAACCTCAAAAACATTCTCATTTTGCACATAGTAACACAAAAACACTAAGAAAGTCGTCCAAAAAATGCAGGTCAATATTCAACTTTCTGATCCACATTTGTGCTGTAGCTATGCGATATACACAAAACTCTAAATGTAAGGCATCTCAATCATTCTCTGTGTGCACATATAGCCTACATGGAAAAATACAAACCAATCTAAACTGGCTGGATTCGCATTCTATGCTCAAAAGCAGATTTACCCCTAGCTTCAGACAAATATGCGTATTTATTTTTTCCCACTGCCTTATTATGTTCATAACACACAACATTCCACATAAGAGTGAACAGCTAACTCTACTATACAAAAGACACATTGCATTCTGCAACTGTAGTCCCACTGATTTACAAATATATGAAAACATCCAAACCATCTAGGACAATAATCCACACACAGCTGTAAACCTACCGCCAACTCTACTGCACAAAGTAGACAAAAAGTGCATTTTTCTCAAAGAAGAGACATCCTGAATAGCTTTGCAAACGCAAATTAGTCTGGAACCTCTTGGTTCATTCTCGGTTTCCAAGGGGCGTTATCGATGGGCTCAGGCCAAAATGATTCAGGACGCAATTGGATTTACCAATGACCAATCAGAGCAACAAAACATGAACAGCTCAACACAGATGAAATGTTAGCTTGTTTGATCCCAATGAATTGTAGTTTAGGGAAGCCAGCTAGCTACTACTAACGTTAATACAAAGAATAACATGAATCACGGCTGCTTTGTTTGTAGTGGCATTCATATCAGGTGAACAGTTCTAACATTCACAAGCTAGCTTCCGTAACTACCAGTTGGTGACTAGACTGAGTAGCTAGTTCAAACTTTCAATTCATATTTCTTCTAGTTCAACATAATTCACTCACTGTTGGCATGACATGATTTAGTGGCCAACACGTAACGTTGCCATTTGTGCATAATATGAAAAATAGCCACTAAGTTTTCACTGCGGTTTTTCTTTCAGGCATTGAGTGGGGCTGGTTGGTGAATTAAACTCTACAAAACTCTGTTTGAAGTATGGCCAATGCATAATTCTCATCAACTAAACCTTTAAGTGCAGTCATTTGTTCTCTTTTTTTAAGAAAATATTCTTTCCACTTTGTTTAATACTGTGGCGATTATAGATTCAACTGAGCATTCAACATCAGCCCCTGCCATCTTGATCATTTAGGAAAATACTTCAACATCATCATATCAAACCCACCTGATATAAGATCAATGGTTCTAATTGACCTGACCAGAACTTAGCCAGATGAAAATCTGTTTTAATGAGAGGGTGGCCAGACACATCTGCCAGGGCAAATAAAACATGAGCGTGCAGATTCGTCTGGTTCCCATCTTGCACTTCTTTGACATGGCACATACTAGTATATAACCAAGATATTGTGAACAAGTGAAGACTGACACAGGTTTTCAATGCATTATGCTAATGACTGAGTATGGCTGTTTTGTAATATTGATAGAAATCCTTCATCATTTCTTAAGTTGCATTTCCTTTAACATTAAATTAGGCATTTTATTTAACAGAGAGTCACAGGGATGAACGTACCTTGCTTTGCCATTCCTGGGATATCTTCAAATGTCAGAGTCCTTAAAGATGGTCTCCAGAATGCATAGGACTCCACTAGAGCTTCCAGTCCCATTCTTAAAGAAAAAAAATGAATAAAAACTTGTTGGTATTTCTGGGACCCAGCTTGAGCTACGAAAAACTACAGTAGTAACGAGGGTGAAGTTCACTGCAGCTAGTATGGCAAGAAAAACCTTAGAGCATTTCATGACTTCTTATCACAAGAATATTAAAGGGGCTGCATCACAGTCACTGTGCATCCTCACAACTTTAAACAAAGTGAATCTACTCGACTGCAAGTCAAAATCTACTTCCATCCTTGCAAATCCATCATCGTTTGCATTGTATTTATATACATTAGTTGCTCAGACATTATGCTTTTTATATTAAGGAATTTTCAATGGAAATTTAAGGATTCAAACCGCTATTTTAGCACTTTAGCCAAAGCTGGTTTGCCAACCGCCAATCATCATACTAAGAAGACAGTATTTTCCTTCTATGATTATTGGTGATAGCAAACCAGCTCACATTCTTAGGCTGCGTTCGAAATGTACACTTGTCCACTTGCTCGCTTTATATACTTTTAAATGCAAAATATTCCCTATATTGTGCCCTATATAGTGAGTGAGTGTACATTTTGAACGCAGCCTTAGTATCGGATAGGTCTGGTTATTGGACTCAGGTGAACTGCTTAGTAGAACTGAGAGCCTGCACCCACACCAGTCCTTTCTGGATAAGACTGAGGACCTCTGCACTAAGACATCCATCCTTCTGCTGAACAAACGGGGATTTAGCAGATTTTTTCACAAAAAATAGGAGCCATGGCCCTGTAGCTCACCAGCCATTAATATATTTTAAATATGAATAATGGCCATTATCATGGATAAGGAACAGTTTCCTGTTTGCATGTACATAATATGCATTTGTACAATCTAGCGTGAGCAATTTAAATGAGTAGCCATTAAAGCAGCCTGAGCAGATGTAAACAATACAGCTTGCACGATGAAACATCATGAAACCACGGAAACTAGCACAAGAACATTATAATAACATTACCTGAAACAAAGTACGACACATTTGGATGATGGGATTACAGCATAGTTCTCGGGATGGAACAGGCTACATAGCAAGTGGGACAGTGGAAAATTATCATGCTAGCTCTAAAACATATCAGCAAGTTTCTAAAACATCATTTTAAGGGCAAGATAAATTATTGACTGAACCCAAAATGGTTAGCTTATAATGTTATGAGTACAGTGCACAATAAAATAAGAGATATAAGCACTTGCAATGTAAAAATTTTTAATTTGTCCCAGATCTCCGAAATTGCGTGACCAACCCAACAGGATTAAAAATCAGTGCACGCAAAACCCACATAAATGTCACTATGCCACAGCATACTGAGTAGCCAATAGACGACATCGGAGTTAGCGTGCAATACCCATTAGCCATTGCGCGTGACGTCACACATTTTCGGTTGGGGGTATAAACTCCGCCGCATCTCATATAGATTTCCATTGACAACCACCTACACAATGTTCATCCCCACCATTTATACGCGATATTTGCCCCCTTTTGTCAGAAGTTGCAGAGCAACAACAACATGGACAGTATATGATTTGGAGGTGTTTGTTTTATAAAGTTTACATTCACTAAAATTTTAATTCCCATCCCGCTGTATGGTTCGCAGCCCATAGTCGTATTACAAAATGAAAGTAAATGTAAGCAGCCACTTCATTCATCACATACTTCAACCTTTTAAACTCCCTAAAACTTTATAAACAAACACCACCAAATCACGTACTTTCCATGTTGTTGTTGCTCTGCAACGTCTGACTAAAGTGTGCAAATATTGCATATAAATGGTAGAAATGAACGTTGTGTAGGTAGTTGTCAATGGAAATCTATATGAGATACGGCGGAGTTTATACCCCCAGGTGAATATGCGTGACGTCACGCGCAATGGATAATGGGTACTGCAAGCAAACTCCGATGTCGTCTACAGAGGGCATAGTTGCTTCACTTTTAGCCATAATTTAACCCTTAAATGCCCCAACTATAGAAAAAGTTGAAAGAAAAATCTATGTATTCTGTTAATATGTCCTGGGGAGGGGCTAATAACAACCAAATAGCAATTTTTAATTTTTGGTGACCTTTGACCTCATTTTAGTTTTGTGACATATATGTCACTCTAAGTTTCTAGGATATAAAGAGAACTTTTGTCCATCATTGTTTTGGTAGTTGACATATAGCTGAAGTATTATGCATAGCTTATTTTTCATTAGCTTACCTGTATGTCTACTTTATTCAGTGATGAATGGGTGCTAATCTATTGTGAGGATTCCACCATGGGGGCGGCCATATTGGTAAGGTTAGCTAGTGCAGCCACTATAGTGTCAGTTCCACTTTTATGCATCAGATGGCAGCACTGATGTTCTAAATATGTCACAATGGACATTAGGTTGCAAAATTTATGTGGGGTCAGTGGTTTTGACAACCCCCAAAATCGTGTGACAAATTTGTCACAGGGGGCATTTAAGGGTTTACTAGGCATATTTTGTAAATGGGAAAATTTTCATTAGAAATAAAATGTGTAAAAAATCCTAAGGAAGCTCAATACCAGATATGACCTGAATCTGGCCTGCGGTTTCAGGGAAGATTGTCATAGATATTGCTTACAAAACACAACAGCTACGATGACACCGGTCACCGCCTGATCCCAATAATTCAGCCTGCCTATCGGCCAGTGAGCTAGAAACCTGCAAGTGCGTGTTCCGTCTTTCTTCCGTTTTTTCCTCCGACACTCTGCTTGCTGAAGTGTTCCCACATGGGCTTTAACTTCTTTCCTCAACACCTCAATGCAGGGGTGATGGGAATCCAGCACCATGCCGGATTTCCGGCGTGCGGCGATCGGCGAGGGAAAAAATAAAATGCGAGAAACATGTGTGCAGAAAGATCGCAGACTGTAGGCCTAGATGGGCTTTGATAGACCTCTCGCTCTCAGCCTATGGCTTTCGCTCCCAACCAGTCCAAAGCATGGATGTATGGATCAATGCATGGATCTATTATGTAACGTTACAGAATATACAGTAAGGTAGCAAAGGCTGTTGTTGGTTAACTAAGCTAAGGTTGGTTAACGGGCGTGTATTTGGCAACTATTGAAGGTGACATCCTATTGACTAATCCAGCGAAACCAGGAAGTTGCGTTTGCCGCCATTGCTGCGGTCCAAACATCATTGAAAATGAACGGATGTCTATGGAGAGCGCCGGTGGCACTCTATATTTTAGCCCTCTCTATTTACAAGTTTGTCTTTTTCTGAACTCACATGCCGGGAAGAAACTGTTCTGTGTTCGGCTGCTCAAATAGCAGTGGGAAAATTCAAATTTGGAATAAGAGTATATATGAAATCCACACACTTTTGGCACATAGTGACTGCCCCAGTTTAGCACCATATTCACTGCACAGATTCCCTGCAAAGGAGGACGATAGCCAGCAGATAGCGGTCCTAAGCTGCTGAGGTGAATGTTTGCGCCACCTACTAGTGCTAATAACGTGGTAAAACACACAGCTGCATTATTAACGCAAACATTTGAATGGCTAATATGACCGTCAATATAAAATGATCCGTAATCGGCTACCTGTAAAAATGGAGTATTTATTTGAATCTGGCTAGGATAAGAGTTATCTGCTAGCCTATGTTAGCGTAGCCAACATATCTGTAGTTATATTGCTGTTGGCTAATTATTAACACAAACATTTAGCTAATAACTGACCATTAATACTTAATACATTAATTTATAATATATACCTTTATCGGTAACGGTAGGCCACTGCCTGACATAGTCCACACAATCTGCCATTTCGGCAATTATTGATGCTATTGACATAATAATGACACTTCTGCCAGCGGCACAACCTGTGAAGCAGGCGATTTAATCAGAACTGTCACCGCAGTAATGGTGCCGCCACAAGATGGCAGTGTCCACAAATCTCTCGCCGGATTAGTCAGTAAGCGTGCATGTAGCTAACACTTGCTTTGCTTTTTCGTATTAAAATGTTCAAGATGCACCAAAACTGAGTTGTATATTTCCATTACATTGAATATCCTACACCGATTCATGGTACTGTTTTTTGCTGCTTCATGTGTGCTGGCTACATACCTAGCTAAGTTGCATTAACTACGTCCTTATGTGCACTTTCAGCACGGTATAAATTCAGCCCAAAAAACTGCACAGCTAATCATTTATTTACCAGTGCATGCGCATTCTTAATTATTAGAACAATAGCAGATGTGCATACTTGATGTCATAACTTTTCAGCAACTTTTAAGATAAGATGCAAAATATGAAGTATTATTTTATGCATGCGCCAAACTTGCATGACAGCACTGCACAAACAGAGAGTATTTGTAGTTCAGCTTTTATTAGCTAGAAGTGTTGAGTGGGATGGAAACGCTGAACAAGATGAGATGTGAACGACACACTGTTACTGAGCAGCATCAGTGTATGGGAGTGATGCTGCAGAGATTTGCTGATGCGGCTGAACTCCATCTGCACAGAGAAAATACGACAGTCCCAGAAGAAAGAAACAGATGAGAACGAAAAGAAGATCAACTTTATGTATATTTTATAACTGGGCTGCTGATTATGTGAAGACTTACGAATTTACTAATCTGTATAAAGGGAAGGGAAAGAATTCCGTATTCAAACTCGACTAATGTTGAATAAAATCAGCACTTTTTCGGCTTACCTTGATGTTTGAGTACCCAGAGAAACATTCGGGTGCGTAGAAACGTCAAGAGTGCATTCAGTCAAGAAAATTTAGAATTTAATTTCTAGTGCTGATAAACATGGTAATAGCATATAACTGCAGCAGCTATGTTACTGATGACATGCCGAGTTGCGAGGGCATGCGCAGCATATGCATTTGCGATATTGAATATTAAAATTAAATTCTAATGAATGGAGTGTGCACCCTGCGATGGATTGGCAAGCTGTCCAGGGTGGGTCCCTGCCTTTCGCCCAGAGTCAGCTGGGATGGGCTCCAGATCCAGGTATAGAGAATGGATGGATTTAATAAGCTTCGAGCATACGTATGCTAAAAGGAATTTCGCTCGTCAGAATTGGCTAAATACTTTAATTAACGTCATCTACTTTAAAACTTATCAGTTCATAAAGCACGGGCAGTGCTCTGTGCGGTTGGGTTATTGTCTTGAATCCAGTAAGAATAGAGGCGGTTGCAAGCTAACAAACTCAAAACGTTTCACTTTCTCCGAATACATTTAGCTTTGAACTGCGTGGAAAACGAGATTGAACTGTCATCTTTTAGAGCAGCAAGTCAGCTGTTTTGCTGACATTGTTTGTGATGTAATGAATAATTTTATTTCCCTGTTAAATAAAAATAGTTTATCAACATTTTATATCCCTATATATAAACTGTTTTTCCGAACTATATTTAAGCCTTCACCGAGTGCTAAGTTTATTTGTTATTTTCAAAAAAATCTCTTGCATGTTTTAAAAGTGTGTTAATTAGCTAGTTGGTAAGTACAAAAGATCATTGTACATATAGAGTTATTCGTTCAATGTGAATTCAACAGCAGTGGAAAAATAAGATTTTTTGTAATAATATTGTGCTGAAGATTCTGATCAATCCTTATAGTGGTGTCCATTGAGGAACTTGGGTTACTAATCCAAGAATAACCCATCATGAACCTACAGTACGAGCGTGGATAAAGGTACCGCTAAAGTTAATGAGAAGTTGGCTTTGCGATTTCGTCCACCTTTCTCTGATTGGCCTGCGGGTGGCGGAGGATTACAACAGGGGTTGGTGTAGTCCCGGCAGGTAGAACTTGGGGGGACTGTCAATAGGGGGGAGCGGTTTTTGGGTATGACTGGTGTGTACCAGATGTTATTGCAGGCCTTGAATTTTGGCAATAATAAACTACCGCAACTGTTTCAGATACGACTTATTTACAAGTCAATTGATGTTTATGTTATTAGAGTTTTAAAATATCTAATTCTGTAAGAGGCAGAAGTAGGAGTAGTCATGAAGTAGAAACGCCTTCCTTATAGATGACAACTTACGCATTTATTGTCACAAAATATTTATTAATGCATTTATAATTTCTCTTTGGATGCCCAAAATTTTAAATCTTGCTCGTGTCACTGTAAATGTCGATAATTTGCCGTGGCGAAATAGCTATTGGTCTTAATAATGTTAGACATTGGCTTGCACACAGTTCGCAAATTGATAACTATACCATTAACCCCTTAAGCCTGAGCCTCTTTTTCAAAAATGGCAAGCCCAAAATGAAATGAGTATATCTCTGCAATTATTAAGTCAATTTGAATGATCTTGGTATCATAATAAAGGTAAAACCATTTGGGATTTCTGCCATGGTGTAAAAATCAGTGTATATGTCACTGAGTCAGAGTAAATGAAAATGGAACACAGTATAAATCAAAAACCTCATTTTGCACCAAACAAAGTTTTACTTCTATCCCTTGTAAATTTAATTAGTTGCAGTCTGAAACCTCTAAAAATTCACAGCACAGATTCTCACCATTATCTGTGTCAAAGTTTATTCTAATCATGTAAATCAGAACAAAATTAGAGAGGAATGTCTAGGTGGCTTCTCCAAATTAGCAATTCAGGTACCTTGTGTGCCAAATCAGATTTCTCAGATATTAAACTGTAAAACCCATCTAATTTCAATTATATGTCACTACAGGCATATATTCCACCCAAATACAACCAGTTTTAATTTTTTAGAATTTATAATTTTTTAAAATTATTATTTCTGCCAGTCCTATAGCCTATACAATTTCCCATTCAAAGGCAATAAATACAAAGAAAATGAAGTTTGGCTCCACTGGAGCAGATTTATTTCTTTTTAAAAAAAGCAAATTAATAAGATTATGAATACAAAAAGGGTTAAAAAAATGGGGGAAAAAGTCAAAAGAATAAAAACCCCAGCAATTATTTATACAAGCAAAATGGTACCATTGTCTTACTGAAGAACGCCTTACCAGGGACTTGAACGCTGGTCGCCTGCATTGTAGTCCTACACCCTAACCACTAAGCTATATCATTTGACAGTGACGTGGCTCTCAAATTGCCCATATAAAGAATGAGCCAAAAAAACAAGTCACTCACCTTGTTCGTACTGTTGTGCCCTCAGTATTCACGCGTTTCTGTCAGAAAACGACTTTGAAATTGACGGTTGAATATTTAGCGGATAATTATATTGAAAATACCACAAACAAACCTGTTAAGCACTTATATTGTCGTGCTATTTAAGTACATTTGAATGGCCCATGGACTCGTTTTGACGCACTGGGAACGCTTAGCTCTTTCTCGGGCTAGCTTTGTGCGATAAAGGTGCTTTAGGGCTCATTGGAAACGTCAGAAGCCATAGAATCAAATGGCTACTGGCAAAGTCTTACTGACAGCATCATAAGCAGATTTGCCAAGTCTGCTTATAATTTGCTACTTTGGGCTTTCTTTTTTCCTGAAGTCGCTTGGAAAAATGACGGGTCGCGGGTTGCGTTTTTTTTGGGCTTGTTTTTAAAAATATGGTTGCTTGTTAGCGAAGTGTAACAAGCAACCTAATTGTTATACATTTATGGTTGCTATTTCCCCCCGATTCATTGATTGACTCCGTCTGCTCACAGCCTCACGAGTAATGTGAGAGAACCCACCCCCCTCCCGCAACCCTTACTCAACCAAATGAAAGATAAACAAAACGAAAGAGATTCCACCCCAGGGGCCTTATGTATCAAAATTTGCGTGGATTTAGTACTGAAATATTGCGTACGTTCATAAAAAGGAAAGTAGTATTTTGTAAAAAGTATAAAATTTATAATATAGCGGGCTACTAAATCTGCTTGCAATTTTGAATAAAAAAATCTGAATCAACTTTTAATTTTGCAAAAATGCAAAATTCTATTACTTTTATGCATTTTTTTAAAGTCACGTTTGTTTTCATAAATCTGAAATCAGAAAAAAAAAAAAAAAAAAAAAAGCGCATACGATCTTTTTCTGTTAAACGCTCTCCTCATTCATGAGGCCCCAGGTCTACACCGTCTTAGTATCGTCTAATTTATATTGGGCTTGTTTTGGGCTTGTTTTTGAAGCTGCGGTCACTTATTTGTCTTATCAGAGTTGGCAACCCTATCACAAGCCAATCACAGAGAGGAAAATACATTGCAAGCAAGTTGAATGCTGAGGAACTGAGAACTTTGAAGCAAAGCTCGAGAAGAAAAACATGCTTTGAGACTTGCAGATCTGGTTTCGTTAAAACAAGGACACATTGCGCAAACAATAGCAAGCGTGGATTTACCCTCAAACTGTATTTCAAAACATCAAAGGTGAGAAATTTCTTTGTTCATCTCTGTAGACCGTATGCCTGCTTTTCTTTGAGTGTGGTGTTGGTTTAAAATGACAGGGCTCATATCGTTGGATTCTGTGGACTTTCCTCTTTCATTTGAGGTATTGAATTTATGCATAGCACAAATTCAGGAGAAATTCTAGCGATGCAGCGCTGATATGATTTTATCCTATGTTTTGCTACATGCTTATTTACTTGCTTGGTGCTTGAATTGTGTTCGGTTGAGGTAAAAATGATCTACATGAGCTTTTTGCCTAGTTTCTTCGCGAAATGTGGATATGCCACATGACAATGTTGCGATTTGGAAACATGCTGTATTTATTATGCGTAACCACCGCCCCCCGGTACCGGGGCGTAGGGCTTAAGGGGTTAAATCTGAATACAAATGTTTTACACAGTAAGGTGGATAAGTGATAATTTCTCACAAATGTGAAAACATAATCAGTTCCGCTGTGAGAATAGTTTTTAATCCGCTCTACCCCATGACACTTGCAACTGAGAAGGGCTGTATCGTGTTAATTTGTCGGTAACAGCAAAAGTTTATTCTTGAGATTAGCTCTCAAATTATGAATAAAAGGCGACAAAAGTTAGCACACTTAACGTTCAATCGTTTGATCCGACTGAACAAGTCACCGTTTACTTGACTGAGAGTTGTTCGGCTTATACACAACGAGGACTAAAACCTCTGGATTTCCAAAGGCTGAAACATTTCTTGCGGACTTAGGAAAAAGTGACACCGTTATTGTAAGTTACAAGTACATAGATATTTGCGTATTTTATTTCTGTTTTCAGAAGTGCGGGTTTTGTTCATAATTCAAATAATTTTGAAGTGGTGGCAAAACACGTTGTTGTTGTTTTGCTTTCTCGGATAACAGTGCTTTAGAACTAAAGGTTTCACTTCTTAATTCTTATCGGTAAATATTACGGCAAAAATAATATGGCAAAAATACATGAATTTGCAGACATTAACTTTCCTGGAAATAAATATATCGCTAATTGCGCGAAAGAAAATCTGTAGAAAAAATTACTTCAGGCGTTTACACTATACTACAAATATAATGGACGTCATGTTGTCCAACGCAAAAATTTCAACGCTGAACTTATTTGGACTTCTTTGCGACGGGGATTTACACTAAGATATGTGTGAAACGGCCGGCCAACATGCCTTCTCACTCCCTCTACTTCCCGGTTCAGTGAGCAGGGCACGTCTACCTGACTTTCGGCTGACACACGGCCAACGGCGCGTTGGCGAAAGTGGAACCTTTATCCACGCTGGTACTGTAGCTTGGCTTTAGAGCCTTTGTTTAGGCCCTGATGTCCTAGTTATGAGGCAGTTAAAGCCCAAATCCAGTGTTATTACATCACTGTTGAAAGTTTAGCTCATACTTTTTCATGCCGACCCACGAAATGCAGGATGTAGGCCCATCAACGACCCATTCCTCATGACCCAACCTGAAGAAAAATTTTCAGGCTTGAAAATTTTTTTTGCAATCACCCCTGTCAGTGTCCTCTCTCTCAATACCATAAACTGTATACAAAGATGGACGACCCGTCTCTACTTTCTACCGCTGTACAAAAATGGAGCCAAAATATCCTTCATACAGACGTAGTCATCTTGCACAATGGGGCCAATCTTGAGGTCCCGCATATACACCCGCCCAACTCAGTCGTGAACACATCCATGAACTTCTTTGCAGCTTAGCTGGCTGCATCATTGTTAGACAAGAGACCAGGGGTAATTGTATCTCCCCGATGACAATAGTCGAGAGGCCATTTTATTCGAAATTTGGGGATCAGGGAGATACACGACTCAGTCCCTGTGGTGTCCGAGTTATCTAGTTTGCTCTTTAGTGTTTTGTTAGGAAACGTAAACAAATGTCAGGCCTATTGAAAGCCCCATTCAATCACAACTGAAAGCTTGTTAAAGGGTTAGCTCACTTTCCAATAGCAGTTATATGCAGCAAAATACGTTGTGCATTTACTGCTTTCCTCATCAGTAGCAGTAGCCAGCTACATTGCATGGTTCCCATACAGATGTATGGGACTCCTGCCAGGCTCAACTAACTTGTGCGGACTGCTAGCTATCAACTAGGTAGATAGCTAATTCATTGATTACGTTTTAGTACCTCACACAACCCTACTTCAAAACGGTGAAAATCCTTCAAAATAACGTAACCAGCAAGGGTCCATGCATAAATAGACTCCCTGCTATCATGCGTTTTAACGGTCTAACTACCTCACTCGCAAGCTAACTAGCCATGTGACTTATTATTGAATCTCAATTTACAGGCTGGGTAGCAATCAAGTAAATTGTTTTTAACCAGTTCTGTTCTGAGTGAAGAGATTTTTACAATATATTTCTTTTGCTACCAAAGTTATGGTGACCTCTTATACAATCTTGCTAAACTAGCTAGCAAACTGGCTTTACGTATAAGCAACAGCATCGTTGCCAACAGTACATATTGCTATGTTCACAGCAAAGACAATTCTCCCATCAATTTTCATTGGACCTTAAAAATTACCATGGGTTATATTCAGTTACACTGGGACCTAGCAACCTTTGGATGTGCGATGTTAATGTTAGCTATATCTCTTTTTGATGGTCGCTTTCCAATGCCGAAGAATTCCCGGACAGCAGCCAGAGGGCAACTTCCGCCCTTAGAGTCACTGTGAATCACATCTGTCAATCATGATGATAACTAAATAAAATCAAACTTATCAGAAAAAATTAGCATTGAACATACATTAGCATGGTATGAACTATTTACAATGACAGAGACCATATTCAGAAAAAAAAAATTTATCAGGCACATGCGTTCATTTTTGAGTGTGGTACATGTCCCATCCACTTAAGGGGGGGGACAGGGTAATAATATTTTGGCCTCACTTTTGAATAGCTGTTAGGTTGTCTATATTTATGTACAGTCAATGCTCAATACCAAGAGCTTTTTCCCATTGTGGTTTTTTCTTTCTTTCTTGAATTAGCCAACAAATTTTTAACCGGTGTTGAGACTCCACTTTTTTCCCTGCCACTTCTTTCTTACTTCAGGAGCACCAAACCTTTAAATACCATAGTTATAAATGACGCCCTCTTTTCTCTCTGCATTTCTGTTAAGGTTACCAAGCAACAAAACAAGGTCTGCATCTGTAGCTGCCCATACCTGCTTTTCAGTTGCCCTCCCCCATTTTACCATTGGTTTTTGCTCACACCTATTTTCTTTTCTACCCCTTCTGTGTTTTCCTACTTCCAGGACCCCAGACGTGTCAATCAATAGGCACGCAGATGAGCCTAGGAAAGCAACTGAGTGAGTTGCTAATCAAGGAGAGTACTTAGGAGGATACAAGGGAGCACTGAATTCGTCGATGGAGGATATTACGTGTAAATCCACGGTAGGGAATTACGCGTTTTTGATATGTGATGACTATAATTGATAGTACTACGTTATTGGGATACCATTGGCTCACTACAGTATAGCTGAAATGGTTACTACAAAGGATAACAATTTTTTCTGTTGCAAGAGATCATTTTTGAATTGCTGGATAGATACTATGGGCAAGTATATTGAGCAGTTTGCACATCAGGCTTAGCTTAGTTTAATTCATGCAACCCATGGAAAACAAGGATGGGACTGAACTCGTCCATATTCTAAACCGTGTTCAAGCTAGCCTTGCTAGTGAATATTCAATAACTGTTTCAGGTGTGCCATCTAGTGATAGAATAGTGTAACTGCGTGCATAAATAGAGCTGCTGCAGGTCTGCTGGCGTCTACATCTGCGCAGAGGGAATAAAGAAAACTAAAGTAAATGATAAAAAACTAATGTTATTTGTGGACACGAGGACAATGATGAAAGTATTGTCGCTTCCAGCATCTGCATTATAATCACAGCTGTGTTGCCGGATAGCTCACTCGGTTAAAGCACCGCATTGCAGAGCAGAAGTGACTATCACGGCGTGGGTTCGAGCCCTGGTCGTACCAACCAGCAGTGGTCGGCAGCTTTTTCAGAAGTAGCGCACAATTGGCCATTGTGCTACAGGGATGCAAATTGGGAAGGGACTGCCGGAAAGGGAAATATAAAATGGTTGCTTTGTTTGTTGCTCAAGCGCCTCCTGTTGGCCAGCCGGGCGTCGTCGGGAAGATTCTAAGCTTGTTCATGTTCGGGTATCCTCCACCCTCTTCTGAACTTGCGAGGATTCAACCAGTGAGTGTACAGAAGCAGGACTTGATGGGCACTTGCTTCGGAGGAGAGCTGTGAACTGTCCCTCTCTCCCGAATTGGCAACAAGGGGTCGCATACGAGCAAGGCTTGGACATCCCCAATTCCGAAATAGTTGGGACGAAGTGTAAATTGTGAATAAAATCAAAATGCAATGACTTTCAGATCACAGGAGCCAATATGTTATTTATAATAGAACACAGATAACATTTCAAATGTTGAAACTGAGACATTTTACATTTTTATTCACAAAATGAGCTTATTTCAAATTTTCTGGCAGCAACAGGTCTCAAAAAAGTTGGGACACAGGCAAAAAAGGGCTGAAAAAGCAATGAATATATAAGATAATCAGCCGAAAGAACATTTAGCAAGTAATTAAGCTAACTGGCATCAGGTGTGTAACAGGATTGGCTATAAAAGGGATGTCGTAGAGAGGCTTAGTCTCTCAGAAGTAAAGATGGCCAGAGGCTCTCCAACCTGTGAAGGCTTGCGTCATAAAATTATGGAATACTTTAGAAACAATGTTGCTCAACGTCAAATTGCAAAGGCTTTGAAGGTCTCATCATTGACAGTGCATAACATCATGAAAAGATTCAGAGAAACTGGAAAAATCTCTGTGCGTAACGGACAAGGCAGAAGACCTTTACTGGATGCCCGTGATCTTCGGGCCCTCAGACACCACTGCATCACTCACTGGCATGATTCTGTCATTGACATTACTAAATGGGCCCAGGAATACTTCAATAAACCACTGTCTGTAAACACAGTCCACCATGCCATCCACATATGCCACCTAAAACTCTATCATGCAAAAAGGAAGCCATTGTTGTGCATGATCCAGAAGCGCCACCGTGTTCTGTGGGCCAAGGCTCATTTAAAATGGACTGTAGCAAAATGGCAAAGTGTCCTGTGGTCAGACAAGTCCAAATTTGACATTCTTGTTGGAAATCATGGGTGTCGTGTCCTCTGGGCTAAAGAAGAGAAAGACCACCCCTCCTGTTATCAGCGTTCAGTTCAAAGCCAGCATCTCTGATGGTATGGGGATGCATTAGTGCATATGGTGTGGGGCACTTGCATTTTTTAAAAAGCATCATGAATGCTGAAAGGTATATAAAGGTTTTAGAGCAGCATATGCTCCCCTCCAGACGACAACTATTCCTAGGAAGACCTTGTGTATTTCAGCAGGACAATGCAAAACCACATACTGCAGCTATTACAACAGCATTGCTTCATAGTAGAAGAGTCCGTGTGCCGAACTGGCCTGCCTGCAGTCTTGATCTTTCATCGATTGAGAACATTTGGGGCATAATTAAACAAAAAGTCCATTCAAAGAGACCCAAAACTCTCTAGCAGCTGGAAGCCTGTATTAAACAAGAGTGGGATAAAATTCCCACTTGTCTCCTCAATGCCCAGACGCCTCCACTCTGTGTTAGAAAGAAGAGGGAATGCTACACCATGGTAAACAGGCCCCTGTCCCAACTTTTTTGAGACCTGTAGCAGCCATCAAATTTGAAATGAGCTCATTTTGTGGATAAAATTGTAAAATTTCTCAGTTTCAACATTTGCTATGTTATCTCTGTTCTATTGTGAATAAAATACTGGCTGGTGTGATTTGAAAGTCATTGCGTTTTGATTTTATTCACAATTTACACTTTGTGCCAACTACTTCAGAATTGGGGTTGTACATAGTTCCTCAATTGGGCATTCCAGATTCGGGTGAGATTGGAGATGCCAAATAAACATAAAATAAAATAAATAATCACAGCTGGAGCTAGCACTAATACCGCCACAGGCGAGCTTGTCGCTCCAGTAGAGAGACCTGCATTGGGGGGAAAAAATGGACCCAAACGGTAGCACTGCTGTGCACGAGTAGTCCTTCCAACTATCCCATCAAGTTCCCTGGAAGAAAATTCAGCACAGAGTGATCTGACTGATCGTTCCAAAAAAGTTTGTTTAAAAAATGGCAATGACTGCATTATGTTAAGGAAGCTGACATTGTTCTTTGCTTTATCTGCACCCAAGCAGTGACAAAGGGATTACTGCGTGACTACAGTTAAAGTTTGTTTGCAAAGGGGGGATTTAGCATCTAGGAAAAGGCAAGAGAAAAGTTTGGTGAACATGAGTTTCCAAACCAGCACTCTGATTTATGATGAGCGTTAGCTACGCTTAAAAGCAACTCCAATCAGTGCTGTGCCGTCAGAGTTAGCAGCTAGGGATCAAAATACTGCAAGGATAGTGTTGGAACATTTATTCAGATCTGTTAAATTCCTTGGCCATGAAGGAATACCACTTAGAGGGCACAATCATCACGACACATACAGTGGCAGCTTATGTTTGAGATAATGCGCTTAGTACCGTAAAATTGAGGATGGGTTTCACTTACCTGCTGTGGGAAGATGTCAAACAAAAAATCACCAGTTTTGGAGCATTTTAAGAAGGCACTGGCTGTTTTTACACCACTCGTAAACTTACTCCATTATGCTATTTGGAAGAACTTCCGCATTCGCATGTGCAATGTGGGAAATTCAGCCTTGGAAAAAAAATGCAACTCACGTACTGGTGGGAAAAAAGCCCGCATTTGCAGTATGCCTTATGGTTAATGTTCCTAGACCAGCTAGCTGGCTAACTTACTTTAAGTTACACTTAGGATGTCGCTTACTCTAGCTAGATAGTGTTAGTTATTAGCTAGCCAACTTAGCCAGCTTGCTTAGCTTGTGTTGCTGCCATCAAATTCAAAATGAGCTAATATACTCAGTCAAAAAAGAAACTTCACACTCATAAATTTCTAAATATTTTCTTGAAACTTAATACAAGAGATATTATTATTATTATTATTATTAGGGTAAATGCGTTGTCAAAGACATCATGACACACAGCAACTCCGACGTGCACAAGCATGCAGAACGTGCAAGCATACATCAAGGTAAAAGCATGTTTCCTTGTGTTCCTAGTCACGTGACCTTATGAGACACGTGCAATTGAGCCCACGTTAGCACGGTAGAGTGACATCTCGGAAAAACAAGTTCTTACAGTCAATTATCCGTTGATTTGCAATGCCACGACTGTCAAACATTCAACGTGAACGTGCTATTGGCATGCTGAATACGGAACGTCGGTCACTGACGCGTTGCCAGGGTTATGGGATGCAGTCGACGGACTATCCATGATCTTCGGACACGTCTCCAACAAACTGGCACCACAGCAGACCGACCTCGTTCGGGTAGACCACGTGTGATGACACAAGCAGAAGACCGACAAATCGTCTTACGTCATTTGCGTAATCGATTTCTCACTGCAACGTCCACTAGGAATGAATTGTTTAGAGGTCGTGTGACTGCCCAAACCATACGTAATCGCCTGCGCACTGCTCGTCTCCATGCACGTTGGCCATATCGTGGACCAATTTTAACCCAGTTCCACCGACGTCAACGGCTCCTCTGGGCACAACGACATCTGAGATGGACTCAGCGTGATTGGAATAGGGTCATTTTTAGTGACGAATCCAGATTCACTTTGCACTTCGCTGATGGGAGAGTTAGAGTTTGGAGGAGACGCGGTGAACGCAACGCCCAGTGTTGTGTGCAGGAAGTGGACCGTTTTGGGGGCGGTAGTGTTATGGTTTGGGATGCCTTTAATGGTCCTGCCCGTTCCCGACTGATGGTCGTTCAAGGAAACCTAACTGCTGCAGGATACAGAGATCAAGTGCTCATTCCAGAGCTTTTGCCATTCATGGCAGCTCATGGCCCAGGTCTGACATTCCAACACGATAATGCCAGACCTCATATGGCCAATTTAACGCGGAATTTTCTTAGGAATGCTGGCATCAATGTCATGGAGTGGCCCTCAAGGTCTCCCGACCTTAATCCCATAGAACATGTATGGGATGTGTTGGGCAGAAGACTCCGTCAAGTAAGGAACCCTCCACAGAATTTGCAGGAACTTGGTGCCATGTTGGTTCAATTATGGCGACGCATCCCCCAAGCTGTGTTCAGACGCATCATTCAATCCATGAGGAGACGTTGCGTCGCAGTTGTGAACGCTCATGGAGGGCATACGCGCTATTGACATGCTTTCATCAAGTTGTAACTTACCATTTTTACTCTCTTACATTTCCGTAGCATTTCCGGTGGAACTGGTTACATTATGAACATGATTTTTATGGTACACCGTCCTTAATGGGTACAGAATGGAATTAAATCATTATTTAAAACCACTTTTCTTGTATGTTCAACTTATCGACCTCCAAACGAGTGTGAAGTTTCTTTTTTGACTGAGTATATTTTTCATTAAATGGTAAAATGTCTAACTTTCAACATCTGATATTTTATTTATGTTCTATTGTGAATAAAATGTCAGTTTATGAGATTTGCAAATCATTGCATTCTGTTTTTATTTACATTTTACACAGCATCCCAACTTTTTAGGGATTGGGGTTGTATATTGTGTCCTCTTGTGCAGTCACGCGTGATTCTGTTATTACCGCGTGATCTCGCCAGTCTCACTTCTCTAGCCATCCAGCCCTGAAGTGTTTTAAAAATGCTGCCGGTGGGTGTTGAAGGACGACAAAGCATGAAGCATACACGCAACGGAGCGGAGGCAGACTGAACATGCATCTGGTGTAATCCTAGGGTAAGAGGGTTTGCGACGAGTAATCTTACGAAAGTTCTTCATTTTCAACGTGCGTCTAAGCAGCTCTTACGTGGTAATGCCTACTCGGCTGCTAATTCCGTCATAACTTTGCATTGCGCTGTTTACTTTAATTGTGCTGGGATGTTTGATTAATTGATTTCAGGGCACAGTCACCGATTTAAATGCAGACCTACGAATGTTATGTCTTGTAGCCAAAATGAAATGAAATATGCATAAGAATAAATGAAATATATTACATAATGGAAGCATAGTAGGCTATACTAAGTAAAGCAATTGTGACATGCTAGTGATAGCTGCTTGGCTGAAATTAAGGGATCAAAAAATCCTTGAAAGTAACCAGTAGTCTTGACCTGTTTCCAATCATTTTCCTTGATCAAAAATTTTTCCAATGATAAATATAATTTCCAATGATAATATAGCTGCAGTTAAATGTATAGCTTCGATCTAAATACAATGCTGCAGCTAGTAAATAGTACAACTCAGGAAAAAAATGTTTTATTCACTTTACAAAAAAGAAGAGCAACTCTCTTAACTCACTTGCTTTTCCACTTCATGATTATTTAAATTATAACAGTGAGCATGGAGATTTGCAACAAGAATCCACAATTCAATTGAAATGCAACTTAATATCGATATAATTTTTAAATTTTTCGTCATACCTGAATAAGGATAACTGGCCACAGCTGATTATACTGAATTAGGTTTTTCCCTGTGTCATTCCACTTTATTACACATAATTTATGGACTTATTTGATTTGATTTCTTTGTATGTGTGGAGTCCTTGGGTTTTTACTGACATTAGGTGAAAATTTCAAGTCAATAGGCCCATGAGAAATACATTTACTGAGAAAAATGTTGACACATTCAATACTTATTTTCCCACTGTATTCCACGATCATCATAGCCTTCAGGTGCTTTTAGGAAATGAGGCCCAAATTAGCAACTTATTTCAGCTATTTGCTAATCAGGTTGTTATTAGGGGTGATAAAAAGTGGGAAATTTTCTGTCTGCCCCACATGGCAGCAAAGGTTGTACCTTGACAGCAAATTGTCTTGCCTTTGCTATTACCTCAACCCACAACAGAGTAAATCAGTGAAGTATTGTAATCGGTGTGGTTTCTTTGTTTGTTTCTCTGTTTGTGTGTCCATGTGTTAACAATCTAGCGGCTACATGGTTGCACTGATTGACTTCAAACTTCCACAGTAGGTGGGCAATGGTCTGTAGATGGCCTGATTAAATTTTGGGGGTGACCGAGTCAGGGTCAAGGCTAAGGTCATTGGAATGTCAAAATAATTTTATTGTAATAACTTCCTTTAATTTGATCACATTTACTTCAAACCAAAACCATAATGTGCATTTTTCAATTCTGCTTCCAACCAACCATATACTGCATAAAGGGATAGCTTTGGTGGCAGTTAGGGTGAAATGTCAGGGGGGTCAAGGTCATCAGTGAAAATAACATAATTTCCATTAGAACTCAAAAATGCTTGCAGATCGAAAGATGTTTATTATTATGACCATATAGGAACTCCTATATGGGTTTTTTGTTTCACCGAGTCCCACAGTTCAGGGTTTATTCCACGGTAGGACACTTATTTTTGTAAATCATGATTGAGGTTAATTTGACTTAAATTCCTTTGAGAAAAGATCCCACTATATATCTAAATTCTGTTTAAATTTAAGACATAATTTGCTCAGCGTATGAGCACATTTACCCCAAAATTATATTAATTATTCAGGCAGAGCTCATCTATGTATTCATTGCAACAACATTTTTAGGTGAAGTATAGGATGATTAAAAGTTATTGTGACTTTTTTTTTTTACATTACTGCTGACAGTTGAGTAACTGCTTTTTAGGGGTTCAAGCCTGTAGGGCAGAAACCCTATTGTTTTTGTGCTGGTTTATTATTATTATTAGGGGTTCAAGCCTGTAGGGCAGAAACCCTATTGTTTTTATGCTGGTTTATTTTTATTATTTCTTTTCTTCTTCAGAAATGTTTTTACAAATTCCCACGAGATGGTAAATGGTAGAGACCTGAAATTTTGCACATTGATTGGAAGTTGTGTGTAAATGCTGCCCAAAGCATTTTTAACTCAATCGGCCTGATAGGGGCGCTATAATTCATGAAAAACAGTTTTTCACTTTAAAGGTCATAACTCCTACGCTGTAAGTCCGATTTACACAAAACTTGATACAGAGTTGGTACATTTGGTCAATCATCACGGAACTCGCAGGATATGTCCATATAAATACCAGGAACATACCCTCACAGTTTCATGCAAATTGGCCCATAGGGGGCGCTATAAATGCAAAAAATGGGCATGGCATGACACAAATCAGACTATAAATCAGCAATTGTTTGTTCTATAGCCATAAAACTCACAGGATATATTCATATAAATACCTGAAACATCCCCTGAAAATTTCATTCAAATTGACCAATAGGGGGTGCTATAAATGCAAAACAAAGCAGCGTGGTATAACACAAATCAGACTATAAATCAGCAATTGTTTGTCCTATAGCCATAAAACTCACAGGATATATTCATATAAGTACCTGAAACATACCCTGAAAATTTCATTCAAATTGACCGATAGGGGGCACTATAAATGCAAAACAAAGCAGCGTGGTATAACACAAATCAGACTATAAATCATAAATAGTCTTCCCAATCATTACAAAACTCACAGGATATGTCCACATAAGAACCTGAAACATAGCCTGAAAGTTTCAATCAAATCGACCAATAGGGGGCGCCACAAATGCACAAAATAGCCTAACATAACACAAATCAGACTATACATCATAGGTTGTTGGTCCAATCATTACACTGGCAAAATAGGTCCACATAAATACCTGCAACATGCTCTTAAAGTGGTTTTTGTCCCCCGCCACCGCGATAGCGAGGGGAGCGGGGGACATGGTATTCAGCTCTGTCCGTCTGTCCGGCCGTCCGTAATGTCCCGCTTGTCCTGAACGCGATATCTCAAGAATAGTTTGACAGATTCCATTCATCTTAGGTGTTAAGGTGTATTGGTGTGAAACACCGACCCCAGTCGATTTCCGTGACCTTGGCATTATTTTCAAGGTCATTACGACCATTTGACCACTTGCAAATACCTTGTCAACATGATATCTCAAGAACGGTTTGACTGATTCCTTTCATCTTTGGTGTCAAGGTGTACTAGGGGGGTGCTCACAGCCCACTCGATTTACGTGACCTTGGCATCATTCCCTAGGTCATTACGACCATTTGACCACTTACAAATACCTTGTCAACATGATATCTCAAGAACGATTTGACCGATTCCATTCATCTTTGGTGTCAAGGTGTATTAGGGGCGGGGGACATAGTATTCAGCTCCATCCGTCCGGCCGTCTGGCCGTCCGTCCGTCCCATCCTGTTTGTTGTGAACGCAATATCTCAAGAACGGTTTGACTGATTCCATTCATCTTTGGTCTCAAGGTGTATAAGGGGCGGGGGACATAGTATTCATCTCCGTTCGTCCGTCCATCCGTCCGTCATGTCCCGTTTGTTGTGAACACGATATCTCAAGAGCGGTTTGACCGATTCCATTCATCTTTGGTGTCAAGGTGTATGAGGGGAGTGCTCACAGTCCGCTCGATTTACGAGTCCTTGCCATTATTCTCTAGGTCATTTTGACCATTTGACCACTTACAAATACCTTGTCAGCATGATATCTTAAGAACGGTTTGACCAATTCCATTCATCTTTGGTGTCAAGGTGTATTAGGGGCGGGGGACATAGTATTCAGCTCCATCCGTCCGACCCGTTTGTTGTGAACGCAATATCTCAAGAATGGTTTGACCGATTCCATTCGCCTTTAGTCTCAAGGTGTATTAGGGGCGGGGGACATATTATTCATCTCCGTCCGTCCGTCCGTCCGTCACATCCCGTTTGTTGTGAATGCGATATCTCAAGAGTGGTTTGACCGATTCCATTCATCTTTGGTGTCAAGGTGTATTAGGGGAGTGCTCACAGCCCACTCGATTTACGTGTCCTTGTCATTATTCTCAAGGTCATTACGACCATTTGACCACTTACAAATACCTTGTCAACATGATATCTCAAGAACGGTTTGACCGATTCCATTCATCTTTGGTGTCAAGGTGTATTAGGGGTGGGGGACACAGTATTCAGCTACATCCGTCCGGCCGTCCGTCTGTCCCCCCCATTTGTTGTGAACGCGACACCTCAAGAACGGTTTGACCGATTCCATTCATCTTTGGTGTCAAGGTGTATTAGGGGGGTGATCACAGCCCACTCAATTTACGTGTCCTTGTCATTATTCTCAAGGTCATTACGACCATTTGACCACTTACAAATACCTTGTCAACATGATATCTCACGAACGGTTTGACCGATTCCATTCATCTTTGGTGTCAAGGTGTATTGGGGTGGGGGACATAGTATTCAGCTCCGTCCGTGCGTCTGTCCGTCCCGTCCCATTTGTTGTGAACGCGATATCTCAAGAACAGTTGGACCGATTCCATTCATCTTTGGTGTCAAGGTGTATTAGGGGCGGGGGACATAGTATTCAGCTCCATCCATCCGGCCGTCAGTCCGTCCCATCCCATTTGTTGTGAACGCGATATCTCAAGAACGGTTTGACCAATTCCATTCATCTTTGGTCTCAAGGTGTATTAGGGGCGGGGGGCATAGTATTCAGCTCTGTCTGTCCATCACGTCCCGTTTGTTGTGAACGCGATATCTCAAGAACGGTTTGACCGATTCCATTCATCTTTGGTGTCAAGGTGTATTGGGGCTGGTGGACATAGTATTTAGCTCCCTCAGTCCATCCGTCCAGCCGGCCGTCCGTCCATCACGTCCCGTTTGTTGTGAACGCGAAATCTCAAGAACGCTTTGAGCGATTTTATTCATATTTGGCTTCAATGTGTATTTGCGTGATACGTCGACCCCAGTCAATTTCCGTCACCTGGCTGGGGACATGGCCACGTTTAGTGGCAACACTTGTTAATTAAGCTGTTAAAGCTTTCAACTACTAATGGTCTTTCTTGGCTTGAACCCCGGAATTGCCACTTGCGGCTATATTTTTGCTTTTGCTTTTTCAGGTATCTGTTTTGAAGTAATCTACATTTTTGGAACTATTCTTGGTTTACAATGTAGTATGGCAATATGATTTCTCAGATTGCTAACAGATTAATACAACAAGTTTATAGTTGCGATATAAGTGCAGAATAAACACTAAATTTGTAAAGAATAAACATCCTTTGGAATGACAGTACTCCACTGTAGTCTTGTAAAGATACAATTTATATTCTTAGAAAAGCCAATACACCTGGCAGCCATGAAAAGTAAGTATGGAACAAAAATTAAATTTTAACATGTTCAGACACTTTTTTGTTTGATATATTGTCCTGTTTCTTGAATAAAGAATTGAAAACAGTTGTCAGTGATACAAAAAAATTCTTGCTTTGATATACGCTTCTTCCAATATTCTGCTTAAACTATGGACTGCTTTTACAGTATTCATATTCACAGTGAACCAAATATCACAAAAGTAATTGTGTACTAGGGTTAGAGTAGTGTCCATAGGTCCATAATATTTCTATTAAACAAACAGTCTTACTGAAATATTAAAATGTGTTTTGGACATCCTAACCATGGTGTTCCACTACCAATTAAACTGATGAAGAAAATTACTTCAAAAAGAAATTAGAAGTGAAAAAATAAATGGGTGGTTCATAAGCTTACCTATTTCTCCCAGAGTCTCGAAATCCTTTTGCAAATGGATTTCGGTCTATTTTCAACCTTGTGATCTGCAAGAGGAAATATGTCTCCTAATCTGCTTCAAGACCATTCTGGTGCAAGAAAGCTGAAACATTCTTCCTTAATTACAACTATATATAAGTAATAACTTAATACATGCATTTAAATGATCTAAAATGACCCAAAAAGAAATAAACTTCATTGCATTTTTAAATTTCATACTAACTTAAAAATTCCTTGAAATGGCTAGGCTGTCCTGGGAAAACAATGTAATATTAGATTTTTTTAAAGCTGGAACTTTGAAAATTTTGAATTTTTGACTCAAGTGTCACAAAAGTAGGCAAAGCCTTGACAATTCTGAAAATATTGCATGGAAGTGGTCAACTGTGGCTGTATTTCATAGCTTTTGTGGAAATCCACATACAAAATACTGCTAATCATCTAACGCTGAGTATTTTATTAGGTTTCTTCATCATTTAAAGAATTAATTGATAACAAATGAAGACCACAATGGAAAAATGATCAGTCACATTTTCAAGTTGTGGAGAAATGGTGAATCAAAAATTGAAAACAATCTTAGAAACAAAGCCCTGAAAAAATATGCAAACTAGAGGCACTCGTAGAGTGCAAACCTCTGCCAAGGCAGCACAGTCCAAATCTTCATGAGTGGGAGCAAAGTTCAGTTATCGCGTGTCATACAATTTCAAGATGGCTGCCGTGGCGGCCATATTGTTTCACTGATCGCGGTGAAAATCAATAGGGTCCTTCCTTGTTGTAATAGCAATGCACCCACAAAATTTCAGACAAATCCGTGCATTACTTTTTGAGTTATGTTGTTCACAAACAGACAGACAGACAAACAAACGGGCGAAAACATAACCTCCGCCCCAACTACGTTGACGGAGGTAAAAATATAAAAAATATTATGACATTATTATATTTTAATAATATCTAACATATAAAATATACAAAAATGCAAAATTTGGACTCAGATTGTTTTTCCTTTGTGGTCTTCAAATTTTCCTCCTTTACAAGTATTGTTGTAACTTTGCAATCGTACATGTGTTTTTTATGTTTTTATTTAGTTTTTTATTTATTTAGAATTTATTTAGTTTTTTAAGGTTACACAAGAAGAGTCCAAATGTCGGCCTTTCAATGAAATTGAATATAAGCACATAACGTAGTAAACTTGGTATAGGCCCATACCATGAGGCCAACGGTGCTGCCACATTGTTTTCTATCGATTTTGTTTAGCAGAGGGCTGCATGACCACGTGATGTTACATTAACACGCAGTTACAAGAAAGTTACCTGTTGATTCTGGTACGCGGTCACAGTAGTGAAAACAGTTTCCGGAAAGGAGAAAACTTTCACTCCGTCTTCTGTCGGGATAGCCTTTGCCGAAGACAGGTTTTCCCCACACTCCTTACGAATAATATGGACCCTTGGCTGATACTTGTGCATAGAATGAAGAATTATCTGCAAACAAGAATTGCAGAGTGTTTTCCCATTCTTTCACAAATGTCGTTTGTTGTTTTTAACACAGTAATCACAGTGTAGGCCTACTTTATGTGGCCCTAACATGAATACACCCAAGACCTAGTGTCTGCTTTCTGTTCAAAAGATCGCATATGCGCCATCAAAAATATGTTATTCCACAATTTGATTTTTTTTAGACTTCATTCATTTTTTCACATATCACAGCTCTGTCCTTACCCCAAGTCAAGGAATACATCGTTTTCTCCCTTCAGTCTTTCCAGGGAATTGGAATCAAAGTGCAATCAATTTTGATACTAGAAATATTTGTACTGAATAGAGCCTTTAATACATAAATCTCACTAACATCATTCTATCAAAGGGTGATTTCTAAAAGAAATTTATAAGTATAATATGCACTTTCATCAAGTAGCCTAACAGGGTTTTGAAATAATATTACAACGTCAAAGAAAATGAATAACATATTCCCATTAAAAGGAGCACATACATGTCCTTGATCATCCAGTTCGTTGTTGGTGAGTTTCAATTTATCAAAGCTGATGACTTGCCGCATCCATGTCTCCCCCGAGCCTGGAGAGTCAGGATGGATGTAGACTCTCGGAGGTACAGGAGAGTCGGCGTTTCCGGCAACCATCCACTTTGAGCTGTGGTACACGTACCTTCGCCAGAAAATGGAGAAGACTAATATATCAGTGTATTTTTGTATGACAGACTTGTTTATAAAGCACTTAAGGTTGATCGGCCCTAGCTAACCTAAATTAGGCTGTAGAATTACCTCAGGTCAAATTAAAAGTCAAAAGAAATAAATAAAAAACTAAATAAATTTTAAAAATGGAACAAACTTTTGGCAAATTCATATTACTCCCTCTGTCGACTTACATAATCATCAAAAAGCAACTACCAGAATAATAGTATGTTTACGGAATAATAAATTCATACATTGTATTCGAATGCACATATGTTCTTAATTTACCTGTAACGTTTGTTATCTACTGGGATGATGTCCATTGCAATGTAATACTGTTGATACGGATCTAAACCAGAGATCTTCACACGCATCGCTGGAAACATTCGCCTGCCGCAGAAAAATCAGCAGTGTCAGCTTTTAAACCTCTGTTGTGGTATTCCCTTGAAGAGGGAACACATCATTGCTGAACATAGCATTGAAATCTGAGGATGTTCGTTTGTTATCCTAAACAGCACTGTAAAATGAAAATAGAAATCAAATGGTACCATCATCTGGTAGTTTAATAACTGAAGAAAATCTTCACAAAGTAGCCAACAGAGAATGAAAATTGGAGTAAAAGGGCCTAAAACTGCTGAGAAAGTAGTTATAGGTCACTCGTGCCACACAAAATCCACTGAGTTCAATGATACATTGCAACAAAATACATGTATTGTCCTTGCCCTCGTTTTCCCTGTAACAGAGATCGTGGAGCCCTATAAGGGTTCACTAAGTGCGATCTTATGAAAGTTCTTTGTTCTTTACACGTGTCGCCCAAATCAATTCTTATAACTGGAGCGCACGTGCAGCTGTTAAGTACATCAAAACTTCATTGTGGGGCTGTCCACTTGAATGGTGAGAAGTTTGATAAATTGATTTAGGTTATAGTCGCCAATTTTACTTCCGGCCTATGAAAGCCATGTCATGCAGTCAAAATACATAAGGTAGCCAACTAAGCATAAATGAAACATATGGCACCATGAAACATATCACCCAATAGAGGAATAGCAGGCTACACAAATTGGGCTAGTTATTTTCTGCGATAGAGGAATATCTTGCAGTGCAGGCTACCAATGCTTGATTATTCAAATGAAAATATTAGCTACATGTAGGCTATGGACAATTTTTAATAACGTGTACTGCACCGAATTTTGAATGCAAATAAGAGTTTTATTTCTCGTCTCACCATAACCTGGGAAAATGGCTAGATCTCATAATGTTGGGTGTGTTTGGAGTTAATGCATTGCTAAGAAAGGAAAATGATTTAAATCAGGTAATCAACAAGAGATTTTATAGTTAGCAACCGCCACTGAAATAAAGTGATGTTAGTGCGCTTTGATTGATTTGTCTATTGTTCGAGACTGAGGTTGCCCTTAGGCCAAAAGGATTATTCCCGTATTTTTTAACCTGGGCCCTATTTTCCATTTTATTTATGTCAAAATAATTAATATTGGCATTTTTTCTAATGCAATAATTTAATTTGTCTAATTATTTGTATAGGTCATTGCATTAATTAATTAGTTAACGCTTTGTTTTTTCCATTTTCTTCATTTATTTCTTGTTTGTTAACGTATTTATTACTTTTTAAGTTTATGATTGTTGTTTGTTTTGGTCAGTTGTTGTACGATTAAAAGATCACCATTCTAGTTCCATGAATTGCCACTTTTATTCACAAAAAGAATCACTGATCATGTTGAAAGTAAGTATGACAATATTAAAAGAAAATGCGAGGACTCTTGCAGGTCTTAAGATGAACGTAGTTTTTTTTTCACGTGGTATGCATCACTCTTAAATCTACGGTCATTTCTGAGAATTTCTTTAAAGCTGCTGTAACTGATTTGGTCATTTTCGTAGCTTCTTGCCTGAAGCCTATGTAAGCAGTCCCCGCCCCCCATTCCCAAGCCAGGCACAGGAACGTGCATCGGTTTCCAACAAGGCAGCGAATAGTAGCGGCACAGTTACCACAGAAGTACAATATAAACAGACACTCTCAGTGTCATGTGAAAGCCACACTGAAAACATGGACCAACGGCACATTACATCCATGCAGAAACTTTGGTATGAATGACTATTTGAAGGTATTTGCTAAAACAAGCTAGTGTCCTATAGCCACACATGCTATCGTTACACAGCTAAGCAAGCTGTATTTGGCCACAAAGAATGATGGTTAATCTATAAGAGCAGGATTAAAATCCACCAACAGAACAAACCGAGACTGATAAAACTGCATAACTACAGCAGAGTAAAACAAAGCTTACCTGTCCAATGGCAGCAAGGCTAGCTGTGCTTCGCTTTTTAAACCCTTTGATTCCTTCAGTTTTCCCCATTGATAGCAGCACCGATATACACTGAACAAAAATATAAACGTCCCATGTCAAATTTTTGAGTTTTTATTAACATTAGGTTTATGCAATATATGAAGCGAATCAAAATTCATTTTTGTTAATGACTAATCTTCAGATCACCGTCCATTACATCTTGATATTGGCATCTGCAAAGGAGTGACAATCCTTTGAACACGTTGGGGGTCAGGTTGAAGAAATTGAATGATCAATATCTTGTGTGTCCACCATTTGCATCTCTCAGAGCAACACATCTCCTTCGCATGGAGTTGATCAGGTTGTCTATCGTGGCCTGTGGAATGTTATTCCATTCTTCCCGGAGGGCCACACGGAGCTGGCGCACATTATCCAGAACTGGAACACGGTCGCGGACATGTCGATCCAGAACATCCCAGAGATGCTCTATGGGCAACATGTCCGGCGAATACGCAGGCCAGTCCAGAACTGGAACGTGCTCTGCTTCAAGGAACTGCATGCAGACCGCTCTGGTGGACATCCCTGCATCCAGCATGCCAATGGCACGTTCCCGCATGACCTGAGACATCTGAGGCGTGATGACTTTTGACAAAATTTGACATTTTGGGGTGGCCTTTTATTGTCCCCAGTATGAGTGTCTGGGTACTGCTCATTCTGTCTGATCACCATCTGGAAATGCTACACCCATGTACTGAGTGAAATCACTGCATCACTAAGCAAATGCTCACTGACAGAGAGATGGATTTAAAAAATGGTATACAAATCAAGAGAAATATCCCTATTGTACAAGTAAAAGTCAGCATATGCTCATTTAGAGTTGTTAACTCCATGTGGCATCAATACTTGACATGGGGCGTTTATATTTTTGTTCAGTGTAAATACAGCTCTTGGCCATCTCGCGTTTTTCCTCCTTAATTCTATTTGTTCCTCTATCGTTCTTTGGCGCTTGGCTGTTTAATTGCGTGCGCCATCTCCCATAGCGCTGAGATCGGAAGCTACCTCTGTTCTACTATTGCCAACAAAACAGATTTTTTTCTAATGATTTTTCGGGCAGATGGCGCACTAACAACACAGATTCAGCGCTGCGCGTTCACAAGCAGAGAGAAACGCGTTCTTTATGGCGTTCTCTCACCTGATTGGATAGAGGCAGTCGGTGAGTCCAGAATTTTATTTACTGCTTTATTGAAGAAGATGGTGACTGAGAGACTTGTATTATCGACCAGATACTCTAATTAAATGATCTCTGTCGGAATGTGGAGCTATTTAACACTTTTTAAAAAACAAAATAAAACAAAAAAAAAAAACACTTAGAGCAGCTTTAATCACTATGGTTTTCAGAAACACTCCATACACATAACTGAGACAGATTCCAAGATCATCTTAGCGTGTAGCAATTTTGGGAAACTAGGCCCAGATTGTTTGGATGATATATTTTCTAAGATTTAAGAGCTCAACTTGTATTTCCTGTGTGCAGACTGTCAACATCCTACATAAATGTCAGTGGCGGCTGCTGTACAGAAAATGGGGAGGGGGTGTATGTGGAAACATCCCTTGAAACGGATGACAATTGACCTGCACCTCATTTCCCAATAACGATCGATTGTAGAGCTCTAAGAGAGTTCGCTATGTGCGATCTAACGAAAGTTCTTCGTTGCTTACGGTGCATTTACACTGGCGTGGCACGTCAACGCTTGCTGATGCTTCGTTCCCCTTGGATTGGCCGCTTATGGGTGGTTAAGCACATAGACATACAACCCCGATTCCGAAATAGTTGGGACGAAGTGTAAATTGTGAACAAAATCTAAATGCAATGACTTTCAGATCACATGAGCCAATATGGTATTTACAGTAGAACATAGATAACATTTCAAATGTTGAAACTGAGGCATTTTACATTTTATCCACAAAATGAGCTTATTTCAAATTTTCTGGCTGCAACAGGTCTCAAAAAAGTTGGGACACAGACAAAAAAGGGCTGAAAAAGCAATTAATATATAAGAGAATCAGCTGAAAGAACATTTAGCAAGTAGTTAAGTTAACTGGCATCAGGTGTGTAACATGATTGACTATAAAAGGGATTTAGATAGGCTGAGTCTCTCAGAAGTAAAGATGGCCAGAGGCTCTCCAACCCGTGAAGGCTTGCGTAAAAAAAATTGTGGAATACTTTAAAAACAATGTTCTTCACGTCAAATTGCAAAGGCTTTGAAGGTCTCATCATCAACAATGCATAACATCATCAAAAGATTCAGAGAAACTGGAAAAATCTCTGTGCCTAAGGGACAAGGCTGGACCTTTACTGGATGCCCATGATCTTCGGGCCCTCAGACACCACTGCGTCTCTCAGCGGCATGATTCTGTGATTGACATTAATAAATGGGCCCAGGAATACTTTGAGAAACCACTGTCTGTAAACACAGTCTGCCGTGCCATCCACAGATGCCACCTAAAACTCTATCATGCAAGAAGGAAGCCATTGTTGAGCATGATCCAGAAGCGCCACCGTGTTCTGTGGGCCAAGGCTCATTTAAAATGGACTGTAGCAAAGTGGCAAAGTGTCCTGTGGTCAGACGATTCCAAATTTGACATTCTTGTTGGAAATCATGGGCGTCGTGACCTCCGGGCTAAAGAGGAGAAAGACCACCCCTCCTGTTATCAGCGTTCAGTTCAAAAGCCAGCATCTCTGATGGTATGGGGATGCATTAGTGCATATGGTTTGGGACACTTGCATGTTTTAAAAAGCACCAAGAATGCTGAAAGATATAAAAAGGTTTTAGAGCAACATATGCTCCCCTCCAGACGACATCTATTCCAGGGAAGGCCTTGTGTATTTCAGCAGGACAATGCAAAACCACATACTGCAGCTATTACAACAGCATGGCTTTGTAGTAGAAGAGTCTGTGTGCTGAACTGGCCTGCCTGCAGTCCTGATCTTTCACCGATTGAGAATATTTGGAGTATAATTAAACGAAAAGTCCGTCAAAGGAGACCCAAAACTCTCCAGCAGCTGGAAGCCTGTATTAAACAAGAGTGGGATCAAATTCCAATAGCTAAACTCAAGAAACTTGTCTCCTCAATGCCCAGACTCTGCCTCCACTCTGTGTTAAAAAGAAGAGGGGATGCTACACCATGGTAAACAGGCCCCTATCCCAACTTTTTTGAGACCTGTAGCAGCTATCAAATTTGAAATGAGCTCATTTTGCGGATAGAATTGTAAAATTTCTCAGTTTCCACATTTGCTATGTTATCTCTGTTCTATTGCGAATAAAATACTTTTGAAAGTCATTGCGTTTAGATTTTATTCACAATTTACACTTTGTCCCAAATATTTCGGAATTGGGGTTGTATATACATAGCACAGCATTAACCGATTTGGCCTCTTGCTCAGATTCGTCAGAGCGTCCGCCATATTAGGGAAGGCAAGGCCTGCGGGTAAATACGAGTAAATGGGGGAGATGTGGATTTTCTCAATCTATAACTTCACACTTCTCAACCAATTTCAACAAGCCATTTACATAGGGTTTATGATCTACGTGGAGTACGAAGAAAACGTTTTTATCCTCAGTAACTTTGAAACTCGTTAGACTCATTACATGAACTGAATTAGTTACGTGGTGGAAAATAATTTACTGTTGTACGGAATTGTAAAAAAGCGTTCAAACATGGATCTAGCTTCTGTCTTCTGAAGGCGGGAGAGCGTGAAGAAAAATTAACGTTACCCCGAGAACAATATCTGCAATAGCCATTTTAATGCCTACAAGAACCTTAGGAAAGAATTTTGTATTTAACCTCCAGCAATATTGAATGAAATCAGTACTTTTTCAGATTACCTTCATGTTTGGATACCCAGAGAAACATTTGGGTGTGTAAAAATGTCAAACGTACATCCAGTCAAGAAAATTTTGAGTTTAATTTCTAGTGCTGCTGTACCTGGTAATAGCATACAACAGTGGCAGCCATGTTACAGATGACACACCGGGTTACTACGGCATGCGCAGCATATGCATTCACGATGAACGGGATTAACGGTGGATTTACACTGGCGCGGTGCGCCAACACCTGCAGACGCTTTGTTCCCTTTGGCTTGGCCGCTTATGGGCAGGTCAGCATTCCCAGTGACGTCGCTGTCCGCTACATGCTGCCCTGAAGTAAGTACTGTCCAATGTAATGTTGGCAAAAGTAAATTTACACCAAAAACAATATTAATTCAACCAACTATAATTTTTTTCCTGCCTGTATTTTGATTTTGGGAGGGACTGCAATTGTGTCTAAAAGCAAAAGCAAATGCGGTTAGCATGATGAGTTTTCTTAATTCTTTCAGTGTAAATCCACCAGTGCGGCGCGTCAACTGACCCCTACGCCTCCTATTAATTTTCTATGGAGAGTGGTGAGAGCGTTCAAAAGCAGTGGTACAATGCATGATGGGAGCAACGCGTCAAATTAGGTGCTTGCGGCGTCGAAGAAGCTGGGGGAGTTCAGGCTTATGGTAATGAATCCGGCAAACCTGAAGCGAATTTCCAATCAAGGGATTGCAGACGGTGTGTAGCTATGTTGTCTTCCAGGCCACGGAGGCTATGACATATGAACCGCCCGTAAGCGGCAAAACCTAGGGGAACGAAGTGTCTGCATGCGTAGATGCGCCGTGCCAATGTAAATCCACCGTTACGCGGGACGCGCACGCACTACTATTAAGTATGTGGTAGCTTTTCTCCATATACTGCCATATTTGGGTGTACAAAAGATTGCAATCAATGTACTTCCAAGCAATTAGATATTCTAGCAGTGGCGGGCGTGGACAGAGAACAAGGAGGGCGATAAATATGTCTTTAAACTGCTTATTAGTCTTGATCTGTTTTCAGTCAATTTCCCTGGTAAAAGACGCTTGAGCTCTCCCCTTTCATGTGTAGCTAATTGTCTTCGGTAAGACGAGAAATCAAACGCACCAGTTGAACGCAAAAAAGAGCGCATTTCAATCTTTTTCAATTAAACAATCATTACGCGCAGGTTTGACGACTTCCTTGCAGCTCGGTCACACTGCCTGCATATCTGCAGCGGCAGGGCTGCCGCGGGCTCCTCCTTCCAACTCTGTCTCTGCACGACTTTGCCCAAGAAACCACTATGAAATAATATATTATTTTGTCTCACGTCGTTATAGCCAACACGTGATTAATAGTTTTTATTGACAGTAGGGGAAGCATGCTTGAGCGTTATGAATCATACAAACAATTTAATTACACGATCATATTACAATACACAGCAAACCCTTCTGAATTGGTCTTGCTCTGTTTGAAGGTACTTTCGGGGTGGGGGGAGGGTGTCGGGATGCAAAATGTGCTTTCAAAAGCGATCTGATTTACATTATTCGAGGCTGAAACCATTCGTATTCATACATGTCAGCTGACGTCATAGACGCACGTCACCGCTCTCAAACTCTAGGCGCCGCCATTTGGGTACTGATTGACAACAGGCCGTCTATCTGTCGCCCCTTGGGCTGTGATAAGAAGTCTCACTAAAAGAGTGGATTAACATTTTTTTATGATACGGCTCTTTTGAATGCCGCATTTTCATTAATGAATTACACTCTGATTCTACATTTTACGGTCTTTTATTTCTGTATAACAGACTGTTGCTAAGTGAAACAGGCCGTTGCTAGGGACACCGCTCTGATCGGAGGAGACAGAGGAGAAGAAGTATGCAGGATATTTACCTTATGTTTCATTTTTACCTTCATTAAACAGCTTTGGACTAATTGTGATGTTAGATGAATGACTTGTAACTTGTTACAGGGAGAGTGGAGGCTTCTTCCACGTTGTGGCTGGAAACCAAAACTGCGATCAGAGCCTCGGACCTGGTGTCACAGCTCTCGTCTACGAGGCATGCATGTCCGTGTTAATTCTTTACCTCAAAGTTTCGAACACGTTTACGTCAGTAGCGCAGCCAGAACTTAAAATTGCGTGGGCAATAAACATCTCTTTAAAACAATTAGCTCTGCCTCGATCGCAATCATTTTTTATAATTAACTATGCCTTCAATACACTAACACTCCGCACTATCAGGTGTTGCTTGTTCACCTCGTTCAGGCAAAACGACAATCATTCATTTGGATGCGCAATTTTGTGCATTTCAAATCTCTGTCTTTGGTTCAGTTTGAATAATTCAATCGATCATGAAGCACAGGTTAGATTGCCTGATGAGCCGAAAAGGTAGCGCGGAAGTTCCAGAACAGTTTACCTCTCGAAAAGTATTATTAAAACTAAGCACAACTTATGAGTTACTTATTTTGCTGAACTGAATTATGCCTATTGATGAGTCGCCCTTAGATTGCACCACGAAAGAAGCAGTGTCTTTTTTTGCCAGTTGATTATTCATATAAATGGAAATTGCTTTAACAAAGGAAAATGGCTGAGAACAAGTTAGGTATAATAATTGTAATAAACTGATGTTGTGTGGCCGCTCAATTTTCAGGTGTGGCTACGCCACTGATATGAAAAGCACAAAATTGCGCATCCAAATGAATGATTGTCTTTTGCCTGAACGAGGTGAACAAGCAACACCTGATAGTGCGGAGTGTTTTCGGATTGAATGTATAGCTAGTTAATTAGAAAAAATGACTGCGATCGAGTCAGAACGAATAAATGTTTTAAAGAGATGTTTAGTGCCCACCCAATTTTAAGTTCTGGCTAGGCCACTGGTTTACGTACACTAAAGAAAGATCGAGAAACAGAAAGATAACTTACAATGAAAAGCTCGTTGGAGGTGGTATTTCATTGTCAACTCACGAACGTTGGATGGACTGATCAGGTATTTTACGAATACGATATTTTACTTTCCATATGTATTTTCCAAATTAATTTACTAGCCTATATCAAAGTGTACGGATGTCCAACTGATGTCATTATTATCATTACTAGTAAGTATTTCATTAGGCTATTCCATCATAACAATCCCATCGTCAAAACTCAAAATCATATCTGCACCCCTGAATTTCCCATTTTCTCATTATCATCATCATTTGATAATTATTCCATCAACTTCAATCGTTACCGTATACCGAATCGCTGTATTCATCATCACTATTACTATCAACCGGGACTATCAATCACAACGACAATAAATATATCATGCAATTTGTATCAATATCATCAAAATTCATTATCATAACTATTGAAAAGAAGAAAAAAAAAACCATGACGCCGATGAGATCGAAAGGCAGCTAGCGAGCGCGAGCTGACTAGACCAAGGAGGTAGGGATTAATACATTCTTGATTAAAATCTCCAAATTGCCACTGATTGATTCTCCATCTGTTTCCCATTCAAGTAAGTTGATAAGCTAATTGTTGGCGCACGACAGCCGTGAGCTACAGGAATAAATAATGTAGCCTACATAAGCGAATGTCTGGGTGATGCCATTAATGATTACCCATCATTTTATCGTGTGCACAATCAATGTACTGATTTTCGGGAAACGGGTATCGCAATTTTCTTCCCGGGACCCGAACCTTTCGGGCGGGACCCGGGTACCCGGTTTTTAGTCACAGGCCAACACACAACCGAGGAGGGTCAACAAAACAGCTGAGAAGTGACTGGACTTGCAGATTCGCGAAATGATGCAATTTATAAATCGTTAAAAGTCCTATTTTGATCAACATTACGTCTGAAATTAATAATTTCACTCATAAGCCGTGTAATAAGCGGGATAATGTAGAGTTAGTCTGTTGTTATGGAGAAATAAAGACAGAGACATCCTTCATTGTAGCCCATACAGTCTATGGTCGTAGCTGTGCCTAAGTCCATGGTAGGTATTCAAGATGGCGCTCACAACAAAAACGTCACGTGACTGAAATCCATGAATAGGCTAGGCGCCGAACAACCGTAAAAGGATCAGTTCAGACAATTCAGAGACTGGCTGATGTGCTGTACGCTCGTCTAGCCACTGTATCCAGCTTTTTTTTTTTCCTTTACCAATGGAAACAGTCACTTGAAGTGTTGCTGATACAAGTGGGAGGTCGTATGATGGTTCAGGAATCGCGTGGGTCTCATGGCCAGAGTGAGAGATAGGGAAAAGTACTGCCCTGATACTCTTTAATCATCAACGTAACAAGCTACGTTCATTGGCTTGGCTACGCAATTAATGGCATATTCCCGCAAAATACGTTGATGTTCTTTTCCCCCTGAACATCTAAATCAAAAATAAAATGGGCAACAGTGTATTAAAGCTTTCAAAAATAAGTTAGGAATGACTAAATACTTCCCCATATATTCCCTTTAATGATAGCAGCCTACGATGAAAGTCGCCAATTTCCCACTACATGTTCCAATATTTCACGAAGCATTGCTGAATTGAGCGGAAGGGATTATGTCCATACAAACGGGCTTTTAATATGATAAACATGCCGGAAGTGTTGATGCATTTTTTTTGTTTGTCAACTTCATGCTTGTAACAGATACGCATCCTCGGCAATGTAGCGAAATGCATGTATTTACGGCGATGTGACTGCTTTCTGACGGTCATTTTCTGCTCTGCTTTGCCTTTTTCCGCATGCGTAGCGCGGAAAAATTCGGCAAGAGCCCGAATCTATATTTTCCGCACGGTAGCAGTAGCCTACGGATTTTCCGTGCATGAGTCGCGCAGCTTCGGCATGCAGTGTGGCCGCTCTCATTGAATAACATGGGAGCCGAAACGAAAATACGCATGCGGTATGCGGAATCAGCACCGCCACCGCAGGCAGTGTGGCCCGGGCCTTTTAGGATGTGACAAAATTTAACGCGGAAAATCCACAGTGGTTTTTTCGTGAACAGTTTCCTACTAAGGCATGTGAATTAAACATTTTATAGAATTTATTATTCACTCGCCGAAACATTTCATTATAAGGGAAACGAACATGTAGACTAAGAACAATGATTGTAATCGGGTAACCAGTCCCATCTGTTTCAAGGGATGTTTTCTGCACCCCCAGTTTGCCGTCCACCGCCCGCCACTGTATTCTAGCTTTTACTTCCTTACTAACAAGACGCCATCTTCTTCTCCATTGGACGTCTACTAACAGAGCCGTCGTATGAGCTGTGCGAAGTGTGCGACCGCACAGGGCCTCGCGTCTTTAGGGGGCCTCGCGGCTGGTGTGTGATTTTTTTTTTTTTTTTTTAATAAATGAATACATATTTTGCATCACAGCACTTGACTCATCATACACCTAAAATGACAATTCTCTGTGTCAGTTTCATTATTTACCATTTCATCACGATAAAAGCTTACCCAGATTTTTTTTTTTTTTTTTTATTTTATGTCGTCATATGTAACATGCTCTGTCTCGCTGCTCACTCGCCTTTCCTAACTGTGAGATTGCTCTCTGGGTCTTACTGACGATATCAATAATTGGCATCGGGGTAGCGAAGCTTTTCAAAGTTAAAACTAATTTAAAACTATTTTCGGACCTCCATGTCGCAGGAATGACTATGCGGGCTCGCCCTTCCGTCTATCGAAAAAGACGTTGCATCCAGGCTGGATTATACGGCTTTAATTGCTGAGTTTGCGGCCCAAAAGGCAAGGAAGTGACCATCACCTAATCAATGAATGGTGAGCGGGAATCTGATGTTTTAAAGTTATACTGCAGCAGAGCGTTTGTGACTGACCACTATGAGAAAATATACCAGTGGCGGGCGATGGACGGAAACCCGAGGGGGCGGAAAACATCCCTTGAAACGGATGAGATCAGTGACCCGATTTCAATCATTGTTCTTGGTCTACATGTTAGTTTCCCTTATAATTAAATGTCTAGGCGAGTGAATAATACATTCTATAAAATGTTTAATTCACATGCCTTAACAAGTAACTCTTCACGAAAAAACCACTGTGGATTTTCCGCGTTGAATTTTGTCACATCCTAAGCAAGTCGTCAAACCTGTGCGTAGTGATTGTTTAATTGAAAAAGATTGAAATGTGCTCTTTTTTTGCGTTCAACTGATGCCTTTGGTTTCTCTTCTTAACGAAGACAATTAGCTACACCTGAGAGGGGAGAGTTAAAGAGTCTTTTACCAGAGAAATTGACTGAAAACAGATCAAGACTAATAAGCAGTTTAAAGACATGTTTATCGCCCTCCTTCTTCTCTGTCCACCGCCCGCCACTGAAATATACTGCATCGCAATCAAATGTTAAACTGTCGCGGGTGTCAGCGGATACTACGCCTTTGTTAATCTGAGATTTTTACATTGAAATGAGTCAAAATAAGCGATTGTCACCAGTGAGTGTGAGCCATTAGGTATTAGTGTTTGTTGAATTGTAATTCGTGACGCACTGTCATACTTCAACATGCCAATATAAAGTGACAGCTGAGCTGATTTGATGATAAAAGCCAATCGTTGTGCAGTTGATTTTTTTTTTCCTTTGAAAGACTGATATCCAAAAAATCATAGTTGAAATCATTGCCACAATAATGCTGTTTTAGTCTAAAAATGCATGTCATATCACCGGGTATAACTAGAACAGCTATGTGCTTGCAGCCTGACATGATTAATGTGCGCGCACGTGAGCAGGGCCTCGCGCATCAAGTCGGCACAGGGCCTCGCACACCCCCCCCCCTCCCCCGCGACGGCCCTGTCTACTAAAGCTCCTTCAAGCACTCAATGGCTCAGCGATGTTATGTCCTTTCTAAAGCTAGAGAAGATTAAATATTCAGTGAGAGGTAATTCTGAAAAGTTTTACAGTAAAGTGGCAATCCTTTTTAACATTCATCAACTCTCTTCAATCTCTGTCTCCTAATTGACTGATACCCCCTCCTTTCTCCCTTTTTTTTCTACTCTTTTTTTCTTTCTTTTACTTATTTTTATTATTATTATTATTACTTTAATTATTTTTGTTTTTTTTTACTCTGTTCTTGTGTGTTTGACCCTCAAATAATATGGAAAATGTGGCTTGTTTCTCATTTACTCTATTGAGAAGCATAAATTCTTGATAATATTATTGTTGCTTCTTTTTTAACTATGGTTCTCAATGTTCATGTGACACTGCCTTCTCTCATGTGCCATTTTTTTCTTAATAAAAATATTAAACAAAAAAAAAGTATGTCGTAACTTCGCTAAGGTGCTGCCCGCTTGATTGGTGCCGAGAGGTTTGATGAATTGATTATGGGCTGCAGTCACTGATTAACAGAAGGCTTTCGTAAGTCGTGTAAAATAGTGAAAATACATAATATACTAAGCATAAATTAACCATATTTCGCAAAAGAAGCAATAAGTTAGTGTGATTTGATTTGTCAATTGTTCGAGGCAGACGTTGCCCTCAAGCCCAAAATAAGACCAAGCTTCAAATCCAGTGTGGTTCTTCTGTATTTGAATTTGTTAAAATATGGATACAGTCTAGAGTTTATATGCGTATTTATTCAATTAATTTATTCATAACATTGTTTTCTGTCGTTTTTTCTTGTATTACTTTACGTTAGTCGTTGATGTAGGCCTAGCCTGTTTATGATAATTTCCATTTTTCTACGTCTATAATCGTTGTTTGTTTCGTTAGGTTGCTGTACAATTGAAAGATAATCACTCAAGCTCCATGAATCATCCCTTTATTCACAAACAGCATCAGTGGTCATAATGCAAGTTATAGCGTCTGGTAAGAGGTAACCGCGTGTAAAATACGCGAGCGTGATGCGCACATGATTATTGCTTTTCCGCTTCTTCCTAATTGGACCATTATTTTGATGACTTTATTTTTCCTTTGTTGTTTGGGTATCTAGGTGGGA
The DNA here is from genome assembly GCA_029692085.1 of Gymnothorax javanicus. Taxonomy (NCBI): domain Eukaryota; kingdom Metazoa; phylum Chordata; class Actinopteri; order Anguilliformes; family Muraenidae; genus Gymnothorax; species Gymnothorax javanicus. The sequence goes on from CM056198.1 coordinate 92,793,203, forward strand.
AAGTGGAATGGTTCTGGGAAGGTCTTTATCACGGGCTCCTGCGCAGCAGTCGCGTAAGCTTCTGTCATTTTGCTCACCACATTCTGCTTCGCATTTTGTGAGCCTGCACTTGTACGAGAAATTACTGTCATTTTAAACAGGCATTCCGCTTTCCTCTATAACTATCCTATGCGCAACTAGGGATAATCAGTTCTGACGCTCGCGCTGGTCATAAGATACATGCATCCCGAAGTCACTCGTCTGTACAAATAATGTCGTCGTACACATTTAATTGCATTATAGCATGCTATTCTTGCCAGAAGTACGTCAAGATATTCATAACTGGATAGCAGTCCCATACATAACCTAGTCATGTGCACCCTTCCGTGTCTTACTGCGGGAGAAGGTTAAGTAGGCCTACGAATTTTTTAAAAAATGGAATCAGATCCTTTCGGGAAGCTTTAAATTACTCTCGATCCAGTAACAAGACGACACGCGTTCCTTCACCTTAGATACAGGCAATACACGTGGGCTAAGGGAATTATACTTTTTGGTGACCCCGCTGAGATGAATTTTCACACATGACGAGAGGTTTATTAGCCCAGAATTGGAGTTATCATTTGTAGAAATGCTACAAAAGTCAATGAGGAAATACTAAAATAACACATCCGCAGTTCGCAAAGACTCCTGCAGGTGCTGTACGCTACCCTTAAAACGCATATACAGTGCTGTGAAAAAGTATTGGCCCCCTTCCTGATTTCTTTTTTTTTTTTTTGCAGATTTGTTACACTTAAATGTTTCAGATCATCTTACAAATTTTAATATTAAACAAAGATAACCCAATACAAAGTGCAGTTTTCAAATGATTATTTCATTAAGTAATGGAAAAAAAGCAATCCAAACATACCTGGCCCTATGTGAAAAAGTAATTGCCCCCCTTGTTAAATCATGAATTAACTGTGATTAGCCAAATTTTTTCAGTTCAATTTCACTAGCCATACCCAGGCCTGATTACTGCCAGACCTGTTGAATTGAGAAATCACTTCAATAGAACCTGTCTAACAAAGTGAAGTAAGCTAAAAGATCTCAAAAAGCAACACATCATGCAGCAATCTAAAGAAATTCCAGAACAGATGAGAAACAAAATCATTGACATCTATCAGTCTGGAAAGGGTTACAAAGCCATTTCTAAGGCTTTGGGACTCTAGCAAACCATGGTGCGAGCCATTATCCACAAATGGAGAAAACTTGGAACAGTGGTGAACCTTCTCAGGAGTGGCCGGCCTACCAAAATTACTCCAAGAGCGCATCAACGACTCATCCAAGAGGTCACAAAAGAACCCAGAACAACATCTGAAGAACTGCAGGCCTCACTTGCCTCAGGCAAAGTCAGTGTTCATGATTCAACAATAAGAAAGAGACTGGGCAAAAATGGCATCCATGGGAGAGTTCCAAGGTGAAAACTGCTGCTGACCAAAAAGAGGACAAAGGCTCGTCTCACATTTTCCAAAAAACATCTTTATAATCCACAAGACTTTTGGGAAAATATTCTGTGGACTGACGAGACAAAAGTTTACTTTTTTGGAAGGTGTGCTTCCCGTTACATCTGGCATAAAACTAACACAGCATTTCATAAAAAGAACATCATACCAACAGTCAAACATGATGGTGGTATTGTGATGGTCTGGGGCTGCTTTGCTGCTTCAGAACCTGGACGACTTGCTGTAATTGATGGAACCATGAATTCTGCTCTCTACTAGAAAATCCTGAAGGAGAATGTCCAACCATCAGTTTATGACCTCAAGCTCAAGCACAGCTGGGTTATGCAGCAGGACAATGATCCAAAACATACCAGCAAGTCCACCTCTGAATGGCTTCAAAAAAACAGAGGGTCAGGTAGGTTTGGATAGCTTTTTCCCTCAATAAATGAAATCATGACTTAAAAACTGCATTTTGTATTTACTCGAGTTATCTTTGTCTAAAATTAAAATTTGTTTGATGATCTCAAACATTTAAGTGTGACAAATATGCAAAAAAAAAAAAAAAAAAGAACTCAGGAAGGGGGCAAATACTTTTTCACAGCACTGTAGCTTTCTACGAGTGGTATGAACCACTAGCAGACCTACGATCATGTCTGAGGACGTCTTTAGTCTTGCTTTTCGGAGACACTCCTCAAACGTAAGAAGCGTCGTAAGACGGATACGATCATCTTAGCCTTAATGTGCTTTTGGGAAACGAGGCCCTGTTTTCAATCATTGTTCTTGATTAACACGTTTTCCAACAATATGAATAATCCATTGGCAGTTAAAAAACACAGCTTCCTTTTTAATGAAATATTAAAGTGAGAAAATAATAAATTCAATGAAAGTGTTTTATTCACTTGCCTATATATATAGACTACCTTCGCAATAAAAAAAAACCCACTCCGAATTTTCCGCGTTAGCTTTTAAAATGTCCTGCAAAGCAGGCCATCAAACCTACGCTTCATGATTGTTTAAATGAAAGTAGAGAAAACAAAGATTGAAATGCGCACATTTTTGAGTCCAAATGACGCGTTTTATTTCTCGTCTGAACTAAGAGAATTGGCTCAACCTGAAAGAGGTGAGTAAAAGTCTCTTTAATCAAGGAAAATGATCGAAAACCGATCAAGACAAATTATCAGTTTAAGGGCATGTTCACGCCCTCCCTGCTTTATCGGCCGCCACTGATAGTATTTTGGAGAAATGAGTAATGGAAAGGACAAAAATGTTAGGATACAAAAATAAATCAAAACGAAAATAAGTAAATAATGAAACATGCGTGCGATTGTATACATACCTTCCAGCTTTTGTAATAATCATCTCTGTCCCGATCTCATGGAAGCGTTTCCATAAATCTGATCCCTGGAGGTCCACGCGCATCTCTTCTGCGGGGCCCGACCCAGTCTGGGTCGCGAGACTAGGGGCAGATGACTGTGACGGGGGCCGAGGGCTGTCGAATGACACGTCCTTACAATCTGCTGCAGAGTGTTTATTATTATTATTATTATTCATCCATTCATCCAGTAGCCCACCTATACCGCTTCTTCCTCACTACGGTCGCGGGGCGAGCTGGAGCCTATCCCAGCTGACTACGGGCGAAAGGCAGGAACCCACCCTAGACAGCTCGCCAATCCATCGCAGGGCGCACACACCATTCACTCTCGCATTCGTACATATGAGCGACTTAGCTTCTCCAGCTGCCGCGGCGCTAGAACTGGGAATTGGGTGGGCACAGACCAGGGCCCGCGCTAGAACAGGGAATTGGGTGGCACAGACACGTCCTTTTATGACAAGAATTAGTCCTGGCAAGTTCTCAATAATTTTCCTTTATTGACGCGTTTTCCAATTATCGTAATTGGCATCTGAAGACACGGTTTCTCTCCATATGCGATCTAACAGCGATGAAATCATGGGCTAAATTCAGAACAGTGGCGGAACCAGAACTGATAACCGAGTGCCACTTTTTTTTTTTTTTATCAACCCACGCAATACCGAGAGTGAAAGGCGATATTTCATTGGAAGTTCAATCAACCGCAAAGCATTGACCTATTAATAAGTAAATTATTGCGCGGGTTGATAAAAAAAGTGGCACCCGGCAGTTAAATAGGCTATAAAAAGTATGCGGCTCAAGCTATTTGCGCAGGTATTCAATTTTGAATAACGTTGATTTAAATACAGCAAATACGCCACCAGATGAATGAATGTCGTCTCACCTAATCGGGGAGAACAAGCAGCACCTGTTAAGTGTGGAGTACTCTCGGAGTGAACCTTTTGTTAATCATGAAAATGACTGAGAACAGGTCAGGACTAAAAATTGTTTTAAACGGATGTTGTGTGCATCCCAATTCTCAGTTCTGGCTCCACCACTGCGCTGAATTTAGCCCATGATTTCATCGCTGTTAGATCGCATATGGAGAGAAACTGTGTCTTCAGATGCCAATTACGATCATTGGAAAATGGGTCAATAAAGGAAAATGACTGAGAACTCGCCAGGACTTTCTTGTCATAAAGGGAGGTGTCTGTGCCCACCCAATTCGCAGTTCTAGCGCTGCGGCAGGTCTCCAGAAAGCCTGATGTGCATGTTTTTGGAGTGTGGGAGGAAACCAGAGTAGCCGGAGGAAACCGACGCGAACACAGGGAGACCATGCAAACTCTACACAGAAAGGCCCCAGGCCGGATTCAAACCCACGACCTTCTGTGAGGCGGCAGTGCAACCCAGTGCGCCACCGTGCTGCCCGATTATTATTAGGCCTATTATTGTTGTTAGTAGTAGCTAGTAGTAGTAGTAGTAGTAGTAGTAGTAAGAAGAAGAAGAAGAAGAATAGTAGTAGTTGTAGTAGTAGTTGTACCATTTAGTCAAATTGACTTAATTCTGTCACCCATCTTTATCCCTGAAAGCGACGCTTCTGCAGTGATTAAAAGAATAATGAAAAAAAAATAAAATTTTTAAAATGCACACAAATGTTTAAGTTGTAGCCAACATTATAAGAACTAGGCCCCAAATGAAGTCAGTAAGCCCAATATTTTTTCGGCCATGGTTAATTTCTCAGTGGATAGTTCCGCGAAGCCAAGGGACAGTGACCGACGGACAAATAGACCCAAATAACGCCATACACTTCAAAAATAAGCACAACGGTGTCAGTGATGACTATCCTCTTGGGTTTACGGAAAGAGAAATGTCCTCATCCATACGGTTTCCACTCTGAAAAAATTCTAAACTTAATTTCTAAATTTTCGCTGACACTTTTCGTCATTGATCCACAGGTAGCTGCAGGGCTTGCAGTGCCTATATACAGAAATTACCCGTGAGGCAAACATGTCTTACAGGTTACAAACCAGTCTTAATTAGGCCTATTGCAACTCAAAGTGGGTCTAACTTGTTCAGCGATTTTTATGGTCATGGTATTATCTGTCAAATGTATTAGTCCACATAATAAATGTAATGCAGTCCACCACATTTTGATTTAATTTAAACTGTAGGACTACTGTCAGTTCAACAAAATGATCTGTGTCTGCGTAGCTCGAGTGCCTGCATACTAATATTTTCGACACATTTTGGACTTCAAGTATAGGCCTAATGTACTTAGCCTTCCATGACGAAAATACTAGAGATGAAGCGTACAAAGTAACACATGCAAATAAAATTATAACCATTCTTCTTCTTCTTCTTCTTCTTCTTCTTATTATTATTAGTAGAAGTAGTAGTAGTAGTGGTAGAAATAGTATTAGAAGTTGTGGTAGCAGTGGTGATGGAACAAGTAGGCAAGTGATAGAGGATTAATCGTCCATTAACAGCTGATTAGTTGAACGAAAGAGCACTAAATCAATTTCTGACACTGCGTAAATCACGCTCAGCTGCAGCATACTTACGGGATCCATCACTGTCAATATCGCAAGTTTGGTTGATGTTACACGACCCGTCCCCTTCGCGCCGCGGACTCTCGTTTTGATTCGACAATTTTGTCATCTCCTCAAAGCTGTTTTCCCCGTCTTCTAACTTTCGTTTCTTTTCCGCTCCAATGAGGGCTTCCACCGAAAACGCGTGAGCTTTCAAACTTAGCGTACACGGCGATCGCCTTTTCTCCGCCATGCCACAATCCAGAGAACGCGAAGAATAGTCGCGCCGAAGAAGAAAGAAGTTCACATTCAGTGCATCTGCCGAGCTCGTGTTGTTTTCAAAACCGTGGTTTAGGGAATTCACTTTGCGCGCAAATGGTGGTCAGAAACTTACATTTGTTTGCAGGCGGTACGAACGACCAGAACAGAAGAGCACAAGTTTTTAAAATTGCTCACGGGATCTGTCGGCACTTGCAGACGGAGAGGTAGGTAGTGGATGGGATTAGATTAAATGTCCGTAACTGGAAACAGAAGGAGGGCAAAAGACTGTCCATCTCCGTCTGGTCCAGCCAGTGGGAAAGCACCATATTTCTTCGCGGTGACCGCGCTGCCTTATATGGGAAAGTGGGCTTGGTAAATGAATCATCGACGCAGTGGTGAGCTCTAGTCGTTTTAAAGCATAGCGATCATTTTCACACTGCTGTTTCAAATGCTTTGCATATTTAACAATTAACCCATGGCAAAACAGAAAACTGTGCGTTGAAATTTATCTACAAATAATTGCAAAAACATAAATCTCTGAAAAAAATAGATTTATTCAGTCAGCCAAATGGAAAACTTAAAAAAAATGAAAGTAGGCTAATAAATGCTTATTATGACGTAATCAACGAACTATATGATTAGATCACCCGCTAAAGCCGAACTTCGGACTGAAAATTCGTGGCATGTTTCAAAATATTAATATTTAATAATTATTTTTTGGGGAAATTGTACATAAGCTGTTTGAAAGAACAAATGGTTGAAATTGTCATGCCTCTATGTGTGCCTGGACGTATGGGGCCCTCAAAAATAAATAGGAAGGCACAAATCTTGAACAATATGCTCTGAATTTTGTTCCCTCGATTTCCGAGGCAAAATTAAGTAATATTAAACATAATCTTTGTGACATTTATTTTATCACATTTTTGTGACCTGAGTGGTTTTCACGAATTTTTATAATTCTGTTTTATCGACTTCAGCTGTAACTCACAAAGAACAAATACTGCTGTGAAGGTGATTAGTAGCCTACTTAGTATTAGCTATAGGCTGAACATTTTATTGAGTCTACACCATGGACAATGAGATAACTATGCTGTATTAACTAATACATAGTTATATGTTTAATGTCTTATATGTTCTAAGAATACAATTGCTATAAGTTATGAAATTGAAACAGCATATCAAAAGAAATTAACGTTGTTTTGTACGAAATTGCTGGCGTGGGAACCGGACGAATTTGCGATTTGGCCTGGCGAAATACCAAATTTCTCGAATACTTTATTATCAAAACGGATTGCATCTAAAAAAAAATGAATAAGGAAATGCATGCTGTGACTTTGCTGAATTTTAAGATGCAACAAAAAAAGAAATAAATAAAACGAATGGTGTGACCATTAAGTTAAAAGAATTATTTAAAGATAATTGATCTGCATTTTTTTGCGATTTCTTTGCGTCATATAACGTGATAGGCCTGCTTCACATAAATTAATTTGGCTATTTTAGGCATATGAGGCATTTTAATGAGCCGTACCTACGTTCCCTGTACTGCAAAGTTAATTCAAATGAGACATTAAGAACCTTAATTTCTCAACTAGTCAGGGGACTTAGTTTTTATTCAGCACATTAAAAGTACATTAAAATTGCACCCGTCACCGTACTCTAACATTTAAATTGCTATGAGCAAGCGCGTATTGATTTTATGTGTGTTTTTATGCAGTTTCAACCCAACCTAACCTAATAATTTGCCCTCAGAAGTTCAATGGAAAAACCATTTAATAATCGGTTGAGCAACCAATCAAATTATAACTGACAAAAATGTCTTTCTCTCAAAAAATGAAGGCTGTGCGTATCTAATTAATTTTAATAAAACGTATTTATTTATGCACTTATTTATTTATTTATTTATTTACATTTTTTCTCCGCATCCATCTCAATGATAAGAAACGATAATCAGTTTAGGATTATTTCACCCAGGTGAGTAAGCTTATAGAGTAGCCTCTCTAAATGCAAAGGCCTAAGTCTTTCTCATTTTAGGATTTGAACTTGTATAGCTACTTTTGCAAAGTTGTTTCAGTATACATTTAATGGTAAACTCTGTCAGTCTTGTGCAGCCTCACTATATTTATTTATTTATTTATTTATCAAAATGCGAGTACCGTGATAATATGGATATGCTGGTAAATTTTAACTAGGCTACTTCAATAGCCTACTTTATGAATAGGCTACATCTCTTTGAAATCCTCTGGGCAGAGCATTTACATAAACTGATGTGGTGATAGGTGTACCTTACTTGAACAAGAATCTTGTCCGCAGCGGTGGTAGCTATTACCCCAACAGGTTTCCGCTGTGCGTACCAGCGACGATTCTGTCTTTGTAAAAAAAAAAAATATAATGCCATCTGCTGTTGACAAACTGCTGCTTCCCCCGGGGTTGTTAGGAAGATTAAAAGCCGAAGGGGTGGTGAGGGAGCGAAAGCTACCTCCGCTCCGCTCCCTATAATGTAAAGTGTTTCGAGAAAAGATGAGCCCCATCACGTCCCACCCATTTTGGTTGGGGATGGGAGTGTAAATATCTTACAGGTCCACCATGAACAAGCAACGACCTTAAGCCTCGGTCACAACCGGACGCACGGCTTTTTTAATCGTGCGTTCTCTGCGTTTTTTTTGCCGTAGCGTAGTTGAGACTCGTAGAGGACGTGGAGGTTAAATAAAAAGTGGCAGTCAACTCGTAAGGCGGGAGTAATCGTGCCGTGCTGCCCTTGAGGATGATGAAAAAAGTTCGCAGCAACACTTTTGCGATTTGGCACGTGCGTGCTTCATAGGGATAGTAAAGAGGACGTGTGGCAGTCTTGTGACAGCTGCGCACGCCTTCCGATATCTCAGCCGTGCTCGGAAGTTCTGTTTATTTCGTACGTTGTGTGTGCGCCCGTCTTATTTCACACTCGCGGGAAACTTGTGGTCGACTTGTGCCTTGGACAAACGGTTTTATTTCCACGACCAGAAAAAAAAAAACGCACGTCTGACCTGCCTGGTCCTTGCGTCGGGAGCAAGGGAAACTTGCATCCTTGGCCTTTCTCTGGAAATCGTAGAGTTTTTTGTGCATGATCAAAATCCATCGTACGTGCTTACGGGCAGTCTGCAGGCTCAAAATTTCGCAAGAAGAACCTGCGTAGCCCGTGAGTTCCTTGGCGTTTTTTGCTGTAGATACGCCGCGGAGTGGTTGTGACCGAGGCTTTATATATTTTGTGGATGCTGACCTGTATCAATTTTCATTCAATGCACAATATAAACAACTGAGCATAGTCTACTGAAAAGTCGGCCTAGGCCCCTACACCACAAGACAGGGTAGGTGAATTAGACTGAAATCCAAATCGTTTTAAAATTCTGTCCTGTGCTTACTGATATTCTTGAAAAGCGATTTCATTTCGTACTTATTTATTAGTTTGTTTGTTTGTTTGTATATTGTTGTGAAAATATTTTTAAAAATCATAATAAATTCTCGAGTGTCCATATCATTTCGAAAAATAATATCAGGTTGGCCTATGCCTTAAAATTGAGCTTGAAGACGAGGCCACGGCAACAAATAGGCTATGTAAAAATATGTAGACTTGTGTTTATAGGAAATCATTCAATAGGCCTATTTTTGCATCTTTTAGAATGACATTAAATAAAGCACAAAATCCAATTCATTTTCACATCCAAATAGTTCAAATGAATTTCTTAAAACTTATTCCTAAAATTATTTCACATAAATTGTGGTCTGAATTTCACAAAAAATAACCATATTAGGAAATCTCACCTCACCGATTAGATGGTGGGCCAATAGGCTGCAGGTTTTCATTCCAACCAAAAACTCCAGCAGGTGATTTCACTGATTAGTCCCTTCTCTCTGCTAGAAGGTGAGGTAATCAATGAAATCACCTGGTGGAGATTTTGGTTGGAATGAAAACTTGCAGCCTCTTGGCCCTCCATGGCACCAGTTTGACACGTGATATAGAGCTATAAGTTATATGACTGAACGTCAAGGGCTTGTGTTGAAGTTCTTAAGTAATGACACTGACTGAACGTCAAGGGCTTGTGTTGAAGTTTTTATGTAATGACACTGAAGGGCGGCACAGTTTGAACTTCCTCTCTCGATTTTTGCGACATTGTGCACTGTATAAGAAAACTGCGTTTAACATGAATTTATTTAGATTTTCTGCCAGGATAACATATTGACAACAGTTATTTTGCCCAGGCCTATACTAACGTTAAAATTGAAAGCCACAAAAGGCTTTCATGGAGGAAACGGCATGGAAAGTAGTGGACAGTAACAGGGTGCACCCGTTTCGACAGCTTTCAACAGCTTTCAAAAAACAGCTTTCAAAATAATTAACTTTGAACGCGCCAAAACAGGTTCCGCTCCCCAAGTGACCGGAAAAAAAAAAAAAATTGATGCTGTTATACTTCTGAATGCTTGGGGAGTTACTTTTGCTGTTAGGCTCGTGGGAATAGTGCGCAAAAGCCAGTACCATTTACGCTAACTCTCGGGCTGGATAAAATTGTCCGCGAGCCACCTGCGTAAAACCGAGAGGAAATGCCTGCCGGCGAAGATTTCGTTGTTTTTTTTTAAAATAAGATACAAATCATGCAATCGTCTAATTACCTGGTATCAATTGTCTCCACCTGGATTTACCGGAGCGAATAGCTTGGGGCCTACCATTGGATAATGACTGCAGTGATTAATATGTTTCAGCTGCAAACAAGTTATTAACCCTAACGGATCCAGTGAGTGCCCTCTCATTTCTGAAACAACCATGTCGGAAGACATATCCTGTGGTCGTGGAAAAGATGTTATTCTGTTTGGGAAGGGTCACATTATTGGCCTGCATCAAGCAAAGAAAACAACAAAGGAGATAGCTGAAATTACTAAAAATGGGTAAAGAACTGTACAAAGACAGAAAAGAACAGTGGTGAATCGTGAATAATAGTGGTGAACCGTCAACTTCGCGGAAGAAATTGGTCGGGAAAAAATCATCAATGAATCACGATATGAGATAACCAAAAGGCTTGATGAAGTCTTATCCTTAAAATCAATACCAGAACTCACGGCAATGTTTAATTGTGAAATTAAGAGTACTTACACACACACACACACACACACACACGCGCACGCACGCACACAATTCGACAAGAACTCGATTAAACAGCTGTGTGGCCACATGGCAATGGAAAAAGGTCATGTTGGCCGTTGAGTCCAGATTTAGGCTACCTCATTCCAGACCAATGGGTGAGTCGGTGTAGGAAAGCAAGCCCATTAAGCGATGCACCCGTAATGCATTAGTGCACACTGTACATGCTTCTGGAGGTAGCGTTATGATGGGATTGCTTCAGTTTGTAAGGTCTATATCAGCAGCATTAAAAAGCAGTGAAATTAAGTCAGCAGATTTCTGGAGAGTGGTTCAGCAAACTTGAGGAATCATTTTAAAGCATGAAATGGCCACCACAAATGTGAGTCCTGACCTTATCCACTTGTAAGTCTTTTGAATGTACTAAAGAAGGCTTCATGGAGTGATTTGACCACCATAAATACCAGGTCTCGACTAAAAATTGATGCAACTCAGGTTGAGAATAAATGGAACGTTTCATGAAATTTCGAAACAATGCCAGGACGAATGCGCGCCATGATCAAAGCTGAAGGTGTTCAAACGAAATATTTGAGTGTGACTTTTTTTTTTGTATTATTGCTGGTTATATATCATGTATTAAGTTTACTGTATTTAATATATTATAAGTTCAGTGCATTTTACAAATAATGCATACACAAAGAACGCGCAGTTTCAAGAACGTTAATATTCTGAGCACAAAATATAGTTATTGAGCGCATTTTGGCACACTCATCTGCATACGTAACTTTGAAAAGCTGACGAAAAAGGATTTAGTGTCACAATTCTACCATTTACTTTGTTTAACGAAATTATTGTACTTCTGCTTCTTTGATGCTACTGCTGTTGCTAATGATGATGATGATGATGATGATGACTATTATTATTATTTTAATGGATGCATCTTTTGCAAGAGTTGGGGCGGAAAATGTGCGCTGTATAGCCAATACCCTATAAAATAAATGATTTATACATTGCGGTCATTCAGGGGTACATTTTCCGAACATCGACGGAAGTTAGCTTTGAACTAACATGCTACGATGCATCGTTAAACCAATTAAAACCTGTTACGACTTTCCAAAAACTGTCGTACCTTGTTTGTTCCTCATTAGTTCGAACCATTTTGGTTTGAACGACCGTCGTTCGAACTACCATTGTTTCTGAATGAGTGCCGGTGTAACAGTTTCAGATTACCCACCCATTCCAGTTACCCGCCCCCCGTAATCTGAAGTTAATTTCAATCCCCCCCCCGTTTCAAAGTACCCCCTCTATCTCCTTCAACCTAAAACCCTAACCCCTAACCCTAACCCAACTTCAACGCACTGGGGGGTCATTTGAAGTTAACTTCAGATTACTGAGGGGTAATCTGAAATTGAAACACCTGTCTGAATCCAACAGCGCGAAGCTTGCAAAAACTTACAAAGTTTGTAACAGGCCTATTATGCCTAATATGAGAGCTCTGACCGACAATACATCATTAATGTATTATTCAGGATATTTATATTGTAATTATTTACCAACAACAACAATAAATGATAGTAATTAATAAATAAGCAACAAATAAACCATTTGATCAAATAATATTTTATGCAACGGTTCTCTAAAAACTATTAACTATTTCAATGCAAATAAACTATCTAATAATTTATATTATTATTGTTGTTGTTCTTGTTGTTGTTTTCGTTGATGTATTATTTATTTCTTTATTCATTCATTGATTCGTAGATTTACCATTTTTCCATTAAACCATTAACAAATGTTACAATTCAAACCGCAATGTGTAATGCTCGCGTGGCGCAGTGGATTTGGCTAATGGGCGAAGCGTTTGGCATGAAAGGGACAATACCGCGCAATTGCCGGTGTTGGTTCATATCCAAGGTGGTGGTGAGACATTAATGACTTCTTTTAAAAACGGAAACTTATGCTCCTGGGATTAACAAGTGATTAATTAAACGATCTTGACGATTTCTACGCTTTTTATGTTGTCTATTTTAAAGTGTTTGTAATGGAGACTTATTTGTATTTTGAGGGTTTATTTTGGCTACTGTTCTGTTATTTCATTAAGATTCTACTGTACTTTCTTCGTTTTCCCTTGTGTATCTCGCTCTTTCTCACTTCCCTCTCTGATCTTTATTGTTCCTCTTCATTACCTCATTTATGACCATCCTAACTCCCTGCTTCTCTGCTTTAGCCTATTGGTTCCCAGTGTTTTGTCCTTCGCACTTTTTTGAGTTTGTTATTTACTTTTGCTTATTTCATTTTGGTTTCCTTTTTCCTGTGTTTTTATTTCCCTGTTGCCTCCTGTGCATTGTTTCACTTGATGTCCCGACTATACCCTTTGCTTTATTTCACCTTGTATTTTGGTCTCGTTCTGTGCTCTGCCTCCTTCACACATCTGACTCCCTGCGCCTCACCAGTTGCGCATTTTTTTCTGTCTAGTTAAGTTTTGTCCTTGTGATTTATTTTGTGAACGAAAGTGTATGAAGCAGTAGTTGTTTGTTTTTTTACGCATGCCTGAGTTTGCTTTAAGGTTGCCTTCTGGTGTGTATGAATTCGCACGTGGGTTTACTTATGCTTTTCTTTGCAAGCGTGCAAGGATAGACAAGCAGGAAAAGAAATGAACTGCGTTGCATGTAGGCGTGCATGTTCCAAGGTGTTTCTAAGCCTCATGCGCCTACAGGCAATGAGCCAAATGTGAACCATATTCAAAGCCGATTAACATGGATTTGAAGCGATGCATCCTATCAAGACTATTTGTGCTTCATCAATTGGCATTCCTCTTCCACATTTGGACGCATTTAGCAGTGGCCGCACATGATGTCGTATCCCTAACAGAATGCGTTGGTAACAAAAAAAAAGTTGTGTCAGCTTCATACTGCCAACCTCCGTCGAGTCTCTGGTGTATTCTTAAGAGGAAGGAAGACACTGAATTAAATTTTTTGGGATCCAAGCACAATGTGCTGATGAAACCCTGCTCTGTTTGTTCTGGGCCTCGAAAGCATCTTGTGGAATCCATCTTACGACGCATTTTACGTTTGAGGAGTGTTTCCGAAATCCATCATAACTTAAGACGCTCTCATATCAGCGTTGATCTACGGGTGCTGAATACCACTCGTAGAAAGCTAAGTGCGTCTTAATATTTGCAGGAGTCTTCGCGAACTATTATAATTTTTTTTCTGAGTGCGTTTTAATATTACCGTATTTAATCATGACAGCTGATGCTGTTCGTGGATGAAAGTGGTGATTGATGGGACTAATGGCGATTTTTAAATTATACATCAATAAAATACGAGCAAAAATTATAGCCATTATAGCAATAATAATTACATTAACGAATAAATTCAAGATAAAATAAGACGTCACAACAAAATAGAATGCGGTCGATTTCGACAGTTTTCCCATTTTAACATGAATGTCAAGGGTCATAATTCTGCAACAGTTGATAGAACAGATTAGGTTGATCATGGAAATGATAAGTAGGCTAATATCAAGCACGTGAAAATAGCTTCACAGCGTATTCGGCAATTATAAAGGCTTTTGGCAGCAGAGTCCATTTAATACGACAAGCATCATTTGTTCGGCTAATTTCCATTCAAATTAAGCAATCTAGGGGTATATTGATTGCTGTATGTGATTTCCACAATCGCCGACATTGCTTTCTTCAGTCACTCAACCCTGTTTTCCGCCAAGTGCTTTTTTCTGGAACTAAGCGTGCTGCCATGCAATGAAACTTGAAATAGTCCTCCCAGTTTATTCAGAGGCTGTATCCTGGTCATTTAAAATCAGAAACAGGTATGATCATGTCATCAAAACTGGAGATATTCATGTCTTATTCATTTGAAGACATAGAAAGATAAGACTAACGGCATATGATTACGATACAAGGAAATAGAGTACGTAACTGTCTTGACTAAAATGATGTTATCAAACAGGAATTGGCGGTGTCTTCGATATTTGAAGTCAGAGAAGGCAAATATTGACTCCTAACTGAAAGCTGATAGAAAAAGGAACAAACTGATGTTACTTCTAGTGACTTAATCAAAACCAGAACTGTTCATAGCTCACTCTAGTCCAACTAGGTCTTCAAATAACTCACAGGATATGACAGCTTACAAACCAAGGAAGTTGATGACATCCTGACGATGGATAGAAATGACATTTTCAATCTTGGAGACTGTCATCGCTGCTAACAGCTAAATTTATTTTTACTAGTAATTTAACTCTTATTAGGTTTCCAAGCTAGGAGCCTTGGAAACCTATTGAAATCGTCCAGATTATTATTATTATATTTATATTTTTCATGAACCAGATTTTGAATCATTGCTACACCTCAAATGGCTATGTTTGGCTATGTGATGGCATGTAGATGTGCAGTAAGGCGACAAAGACAAGATAGTTTGAAGCAGCAAGAGGAGATAACCGAAAGGCAAAATCTCACCTGCGTCAGGTATCTGCATTGGCACTTGTTCGATTTGAATGCAGTTTTCATCAAAGGGTACCCGAAGCCAAGGCATGAAACTTTGCCTGGTGCAGAATTCTTCACCGTTGCTATGGCAACACACGTACAAGTTCAAAAAGGAAAAAATGCATTGTGACGGTATGCACCTTTGAAAAACATCTCCGACGAAACTGCTGAAGGAATCTGATTGGCGATTTGTACAATTAATCTGCATTTAATGTAGATTAAGCCTTTCAGTAATAACGGGACACATATGTCCCAACAGAATTTGTCAGTGGGACATGCAGTAGTTGTCCAACCAGTATTGTATCGGTGCCTAACAGATCTAATATGGCAATTCATGAAAATGATATATGAAGTCACAAATATTATGTATATATCAAATGGTTGACTTTCTTTATTCAGTATTGAACCAGTTAAATAACACCAGTACAGGGTCTTCCGAGTGACATACTTTTGCAGCCGCATTGCAATCTGGGCGTACAGTGATTGCCACATGTGATCTTCACTAATGCAGACATAGCTTTAAGGTACTCAACACTGTTTTCTGCTTAGTGGTCACTTCTAGAACTGGGTGTGCTGAGGTGCAGTGAAATGCTAGTGTGCCATCACCACAACGACGGTGCTCACGAGCAACGAGGCCGTTTTTTTCTGTAGTAGGCTGAAGACACATACTCTGGTGACGCCCAGTGGCGAGAAACTGCATGTTCGATTCTTAACACAAATTACAAGACATGCGCAGTGTTATCCCTGCACAAACAACGCTGATTTAATAAATCATTCCCTTAGCAAAAAGTCGTATACTTGAAGTTCATGTTATTAAGTATGCTTGAGTATAAGTCTAGCAAGTGTACTACGGACCATGTACTTGTAGTGTACTAGAAAGTATACTAATTTAATACTTCTTCGGACTAAATTGGAACATTTTTAAGTTTATAAAAAGTATACTTTATGAGGTCATTTTAAGTTTACAAAAATACACTTTCAAGTATGCAACAAGTACACTCATCTATACTACTAGTGTACTAGGTATATACTTCTAGTCTGCATTTTAGTTTATTGAAGTATACTTTAAGTATACTTTTATGAACTTAGAATTACTAAAACTAAAAAATACTTTTTTTTGCTATTTTACTAGTTTACTTGTTGTTAAACTTTAAGTATACTTGTAAGTTTGCTTAGCATATTACTTGTAGCATACTATTTATATACAACCCCAATTTCAAAATAGTTGGGACAAAGTGTAAATTGTCAATAAAATCAAAATGCAATGACTTTCAGATCACATGAGCCATTATGTCATTTACAATAGAACATAGATAACATTACAAATGTTGAAACTGAGACATTTTACATTTTTATCCACAAAATGAGCTTATTTTAAATTTTCTGCCTGCAACAGGTCTCAAAAAAGTTGGGACACAGGCAAAAAGGGCTGAAAAAGCAATTAATATATAAGAGAATCAGCTGAAAGAACATTTAGCAAGTAATGAAGTTAACTGGCATCAAGTGTGTAACATGATTGGCTGTAAAAGGGATGTCTCAGAGAGGCTGAGTCTCTCAGAAGTAAAGATGGCTAGAGGCTCTCCAATCTGTGAAGGCTTGCTTAAAAAAATTGTGGAATACTTTAAAAACAATATTCCTCAATGTCAAATTGCAAAGGCTTTGAAAGTCTCATCATCGACAGTGCCGAAGACCTTTACTGAATGCCCGTGATCTTCGGGCCCTCAGACGCCACTGCATCACTCACCGACATGACTCTGTCATTGACATTACTAAATGGGCCCAGGAATACTTCAAGAAAACACTGTCAGTAAACACAGTCCGCCGTGCCATCCACAGATGCCACCTAAAACTCTATCATACAAAAAGGAAGCCATTGCTGAGCATGATCCAGAAGTCCCGCCGTGTTCTGTGGGCCAAGGCTCATTTAATATGGACTGTAGCAAAGTGGCAAAGTGTCCTGTGGTCAGACGAGTCCAAATTTGACATTCTTTTTGGAAATCATGGGCCTTGTGTCCTCCGGGCTAAAGAGGAGAAAGACCACCCCTCCTGTTATCAGCCTTCAGTTCAAAAGCCAGCATCTCTGATGGTATGAGGATGCATTCGTGCATATGGTGTGGGACACACTTGCATGTTTTAAAAAGCACCATGAATGCTGAACGGTATATAAAGGTTTTGGAGCAACATATGCTTCCCTCCAGATGACATCTATTCCAGGGAAGGCCTTGTGTATTTCAGCAGGACAATGCAAAACCACATACTGCAGCTATTACAACAGCACGGCTTCGTAGTAGAAGAGTCCGTGTGCTGAACTGGCCTCCCTGCAGTCCTGATCTTTCATCGATTGAGAACATTTGGTACATAATTAAACGAAAAGTCCGTCAAAGGAGACCCAAAACTCTCCAGCAACTGAAAGCCTGTATTAAACAAGAGTGGGAACAAATTCCAATGGCTAAACTGAAGAAACCTGTCTCCTCAATGCCCAGACGCCTCCACTCTGTGTTAAAAAGATGAGGGGATGCTACACCATGGTAAACAGGCCCCTGTTCCAACTTTTTTGAGACCTGTAGCAGCCATCAAATTTGAAATGAGCTCATTTTGTGGATAAAATTGTAAAATTTCTCAGTTTCAACATTTGCTATGTTTTCTCTGTTCTATTGTGAATAAAATACTGGCTGGTGTGATTTAAAAGTCATTGCGTTTTGATTTTATTCACAATTTACATTTTGTCCCAACTATTTCGGAATTGGGGTTGTAAACAAAATAATGTCTCCAACTGAGAACTGAAGTCCTTCCTTGTCAAAAAAAGGTAAGAGAAAAGTGCACATCTTTGGAACCAAAAATAAATTACTTGATAGAAACAAGTGCGAAGTCACTGAACCTGCGTCGTTGCGCTGGTGTTATGTAGAAGTATGCTTTGGTGAATAAAATTTGCATTGATTGAGTGATGGTGAATTGTTATGATGATGATGACGACGACGATGATGATAAATAGATGCAGCCATATGGGAAAGATAAACTGGAAAGGATTTTGGCGTAGCACACTCATCTTCTATAATGACCTGCCTTGGGTCAGCCACTTGTTTTGTGAGTTATCTCGATAACGTCGTTTGGTGGCCATCTTGGATTTTGATGTTGCGACATCATTTTCAATAAGAACATGCAATAGGTCAAGATGCACCACCACACCAAATCAAAAGTTCCTAGGCCACATATTTTTTGAGTTATTGCGATGACGCTGTTCCGGCAGATCCATGGCAGTGGCCATCTAGGATTTTGATGCAGCACACCCATTTTCAATAGCGACCTCCCTTAGGTCAAGACACATCATCATAACAATTTATAAATTAAAATTTTTTGAGTTATCTCGATAACGTTGTTACTTCGGACAGACGGACGGCCGGCCGGACAAAAAGACGCACGGACAATGGACAACAAAATTTCACCCGCTCTATTTAATGAGTTTGGCGCTCTCCCAAGAGATTTTTGTCCTCCGAGCATTTTTCAGAGTTCGGGTCTGGAAGTGAAAAAGCCATTCCTAGACCTGCTGCCTTCGGCGACACAGGTAAAACGCTACTTTAATGACTCCTTTTCAGTTACTTGCTTGGCATAGCTTTTATTGTTGCATTTCTTTCTTATGATTTGTCTCACATCTTGCATGGTGGTGTCGGGGAACTTCGCGTGGGCATGGACTGTGAGTGAAAAAACACACATACAAAACAAAACATTACTTCAATGTTATTTTTATTCACCATCCACAATTAACATACATGCCAAAGAGGCATGAAGGATGGTTTATCAGGTACATTTCTGAACTCAAATGCAATCAGCAAAAACTGCTATAGAGGGATTGTACATACATCACACCCCAATCAGCTAGACTGAATACAACAGAGTGGTAACTGAGAGGCAAAACAATGGGCAGCATGCCGGCGGTGACATCACGTGCAAACCCTCTATAATTTACGACAACTGAAAACATTATCTATTGTTTACCATCACGTAGAAGCATTAGTATTTGTTGTTTTTTAGAATTATTTTATTTGTAGTACTGATAGTGTGTGAGTGAGTGTGTGTCATTATAACTGTATGCCTTTCCATAAGTGACAGTAATTGAATCAATATCATCTCCAATATTACAGTACATGGAACATTACAGTCATTTGCTAATAAAAGAAGGGGGAAAACAATATGTATGGATTTATTTTAGAAATGTCTTAAATTAAATGCACTCACCAAGTATAGCATCAAGCTTTGTGTTACCCAGTTGTGGCTTTGACTCCACATCTTTGTGAGCCCCTGACTGCCTCCCGGTCAAACTTGAATTGGACAATGTTTCTCTACCGTAGATGAGCACCGCGAAATCCCCAGTGTACAATGCTGAACTTGCAGTCTGCACAGACTTCAGCTTTCGTCTTGGGACTTTTACATCATAGTCTGGCACAAGGGGCACCTGCAAAACATTTGAATGTTACTCACCAAATAATGATTAAACAATTACATACAGTATTCTTTGGAAATCTACTGTATCTATTTATCTGTGCAGTGAATATGCATAGGCCTATAGTCTATAGACTAACTCCAAAACATGAGAAGTCTGGGGGCGTCATCATACCATTTCCTAATCCATCATTAATGGTATATGTCCAGCACAAAGTTGATGAATATGCTTTCTTTCTAGCTTATGTGTACAATCAAAAGATGTAGAGGGAAATTGTATAGCAAACCTTTCCCCACATGGATAAATAACATACAGTATCCATGCATTTTGAGGTATTTACCATATCATCTGGGTCAGACAACACTTGAGGACAGACGGGTGCAGAAACTGGTGGGTCTACAGATGGGGTGGGTGTTGACCAGGTGGATGTAGGAGTTGAGATCTGAACTGTGATTTTTTTCGATGACATCTTTCAGCTGTGTCATTACTGCTGGAAGCTCTGTAAAGGGAATGAAAACAAGGGGGAAAACAAGGGAACAAAAGCTTTGTGTCATTACTGTGTTTTGAGACCATTTTAAAACATTACATTAGTCATTTGTGTTATGAAGAGCATGGCTGGAGGTGGAGCTGATTAAGGAGGAACAGGAAGTAGGGGAGACTGAATCAACCATAACCTATAAATAGAAGATTGAGGCCAGGTGTGGGCCCTTTTCCACACTTAGCAGCAGATCCCAGCTCTCCCTGGCAGCAACTGTTTGTCTGTGTGATTTGTGAGTCTCTTTGTGTTGTCAATGCTTCAGTATTGGAGTATTCGTGTTAAATTATGTTGGTTCAAGGCTGCACAGTATACTAATCTAATTCTCAGTTAAATGGTCATTTCTTTGTATTTGGGAAGATTTTTCAGTAATTATATTTACCTGTTTCTATTTAGATGAAACCAGCTTTTATTGTTGACAGCCTACCACCTTCTCACATTGACAAAGACAATAAAACAAATTAATGTTCTGGATTTCTGGATCTCGTGCAGTTCACTGTGCCTGACTGCACACCCACAATGTTTGCCTAACTTCAGGAATCAGTATAGGCACACCACCACAGTCTTTAAAAGCCGGTGTTTTATCAATTTGCTTTACTTGAATTCATAAACAGAAAATACCTCTCATGGCATCTAGTATCTCTTTCACATGGTCTTCTTTCAGGCTCTTGATTTCTCTCTGAAGCTCTTTCAGTTTCTGCTGTGCCACACCAGTGTCTGGGCAGCTGCTCCTCATCTGATGACTCGTCATTTGGGTTAGTTAACTACACTAAATCACATGAAATCAAAGAATCAGCCTTCTCTGTGGCAGCAAAATTCACACCATAATTAATGCATCAACTCAAAGTACCACAGTTACAACCCCAATTCTGAAATAGTTGGGACGAAGTGTAAATTGTGAATAAAATCAAAATGCAATGACTTTCAGATCACATGAGCCAATATGTTATTTACAATAGAACATAGATAACATTTCAAATGTTGAAACTGAGACATTTTACATTTTTATCCACAAAATGAGCTAATTTCAAATTTTCTGGCTGCAACAGGTCTCAAAAAAGTTGGGACACAGGCAAAAAAGGGCTGAAAAAGCAATTAATATATAAAAGAATCAGCTGAAAGAACATTTAGCAAGTAATTAAGTTAACTGGCATCAGGTGTGTAACATGATTGGCTATAAAAGGGATGTCTTAGAGAGGCTGAGTCTCTCAGAAGTAAAGATGGCCAGAGGCTCTCCAACCTGTGAAGGCTTTCGTGAAAAAATTGTGGAATACTTTAAAAACAATGTTCCTCAACATCAAATTGCAAAGGCTTTGAAGGTCTCATCATCGACGGTGCATAACATCATCAAAAGATTCAGAGAAACTGGAAAAATCTGTGCGTAAGGGACAAGGCCAAAGACCTTTACTGGATGCCCGTGATCTTTGGGCCCTCAGACGCCACTGCATCACTCACCGGCATGATTCTGTCATTGACATTACTAAATGGGCCCAGGAATACTTCAAGAAACCACTGTCTGTAAACACAGTCCGCCGTGCCATCCACAGATGCCACCTAAAACTCTATCATGCAAAAAGGAAGCCATTGTTGAGCGTGATCCAAAAGCGCCGCCGTATTCTGTGGGCCAAGGCTCATTTAAAATGGACTGAAGCAAAGTGTCCTGTGGTCAGACGAGTCCAAATGTGACATTCTTGAAGGAAATCATGGGCGCTGTGTCCTCCAGGCTAAAGAGGAGAAAGACCACCCCTCCTGTTATCAGCATTCAGTTCAAAAGCCAGCATCTCTAATGGTATGGGGATGCATTAGTGCATATGGTGTGGGACACCTGCATGTTTGAGAAAGCATCTGAATGCTGAAAGGTATATAAAGGTTTTAGAGCAACATATGCTCCCCTCCAGACGACTTCTATTCAGAGGAAGGCCTTGTGTATTTCAGCAGGACAATGCAAAAACACATACTGCAGCTATTACAACAGTATGGCTTCGTAGTAGAAGAGTCTGTGTGCTGATCTGGCCTGCCTGCAGTCCTGATCTTTCACCGATTGAGAACATTTGGCGATTAATTGAGCGAAAAGTTTGTCAAAGGAGACCCAAGACTTTCCAGCAGCCGGAAGCCTGTATTAAACAAGAGTGGGATCAAATACCAATGGCTAAACTCAAGAAACTTGTCTCCTCAATGCCCAGACACCTGCACTCTGTGTTAAAAAGAAGATAGGATGCTACACCATGGTAAACAGGCCCCTGTCCCAACTTTTTTGAGACCTGTAGCAGCCATCAAATTTGAAATGAGCTCATTTGGTGGATAAAATTGTAAAATTTCTCAGTTTCAACATTTGCTGTTTTATCTGTTCTACAGTGACTAAAATACTGGCTGGTGTGATTTGAAAGTAATTGCATTTTGATTTTATTCACGATTTACACTTTGTCCCAACTATTTGGAATTGGGGTTGTAAAATATAGTCAAATATTTTACCTCTGAAGATGCTTTGTTTGCCAGCTGCTTCTTCAGCTCTTCTATCATTTGGTTTGCCGACTCTTTTTCTGTACAGGTTGCTCTTTTTCTCTACTGTCAAAATTATAACTCAGTTTTGTATTTTTATAACAGGCATATGTAATAACATCCATGTTAATGATGATTTAGTACTAGTTACAGAATCAACTGCACCACTGATGGATCATACCTAGATTCAGAAATGTGTGAATAATCAAAACAAAAATCATTTAACTATGGACTTGGCCAATTATGTAATGTATTTAATTATCTGCTGATACTAATCAGGCTTAACCCTCTATTAACCAAACCCATTTCCAATTGTGTTAAAATCATTTCCCTAGGCAAATATGTTGATTATGGGCCAATATTTGGAAAAATAGTAAAAAAAAAAATTAAAATTTTTTTTAAATTTAAATTTAAATTTAAAATATTTTTTTTAAATTTTAAAATTTTAACTTGACGGACCATTCAAGTTATTCTCAAATGTTTATTTGGCAATAAGAAGCAAAACCAACAGGGTGTCCAGGCTGTTAACCCTTTTACTTCATGTAGCAGATATGCTACACTGGTTAATAGAGGATTAAAGAGACTCAGAGGGTCTTAGCATTTTGCCAAATTTATGTAATTGATAACAAGACAATATTCTTTAATGAAGGATTTACAAAAAAAAGGAATAACTAAGATTCACACATTTATGTAACAGTGGGTAAAAACAGGAAAGAGCTTGTTTAATTTCAATGCTGAGGACGGTCACGGCCGGCCCCAAAAGTCTCTCCTGTGCCATGATACCTGACCACCTGTTTTAACTTCTGACACCAAATTGCAGGCGTTCCTTTCGGTTATCGACAAAGTATGCTGATGGCAAAGCATTTACTTTGCAACAGTAAACATACATTTGGTATATGGCTGGAAACCGATGTTCCTCATTGGGATACTAGACCAGATACTGGATATTCTGTTCCGTCTTTGATTATACTGCTGTCTGCGATCGCATATTATTACTTTACTCATTTGATAATATAGCCATCTAGCTAGCTCGCAAAGGTTAACTGCAGACATTCTTTGTAAGCGATATGATTTGGTTTTGCGCTAACTTAGCCAACTTAGCTAGCTGTAATAGGCATGAATTTATTCGATATATTTTGTGGCGCTTTTGTGCGTCCAAACTATGCTTTCACATTTTCAGGACGTTTTAGCTAATTTGCTAGCTGGTTATAGCTCAAGAGCTATTGCTGTTACAGCGAGCTAGCTTGTGAAGTTAGACCCAAAACCAAATAACACCCCTTTTCGCCACTATTATTTGTTCTTTCTCTAGAACCTCTAGCCCAGTCTATAAGACAACACCCTTCTATTTCTCCTTTTACTTTCTGTGACACTAAACATCACATAGCATTGTATGCGGATGACATTTTACTGTTCACAGATAATGCACCTTCCTCCTTACCACATATTCTTGAGACTTTCAGGGAATTCAGCTCATTGTCTGGATACAAAATTAATTGGCCGAAGTCTTCACTATTGCCCTTAAACTCAACACTATATTTGACAGCACTCCCTTCTCATATTCCTATAGTAAATAATTTTAAATACTTAGGCATTGAAATTTACGAATCATGACCCAAAATTACTTCCAAAAACTTTAAAGGCATCTATAACCATATAGAGACTGACCTAGACAGATGGTTACATCAAGCTTATTCACTGTGGACCCGTGTTTCGATTATTAAGATGGACATTTTGCCTTGGGTGAATTTTTATTCCTCCATGTTGCCTTTGCCGCCTCCCACCAACTATTGGGACAAATTACATTTATTAATTTCAAAATTCATATGGTGAGGGGGGCATCCTCGACTCAAAATGTCCACCATACAACGACACAGATCTGAGGGTGGTTTCTCGGTTCCAAATTTTAAATTCTACTTTTGGTCATTTGTACTCTGCCTCCTCTCAACGTGGTTTAATTCTAATGCATCAGTTTCTTGGAGACCTGTGGAAGAAAAGCTTGCTTTTCCTCACAGGCTGCAAGATCTGGTTCACTCTGCAATTCCTCTTTAAGCGCCTGAACTTCGTTTAGGACCTATTATTTCTTTTCTTCTCACTGTATGGCGTTCTGTTGAGAAAATATCCAAGTCAGTCCAGATGTGGCATCTGAATAGCCCAATTTTTAATAACTTCTCACTCCTTATTGATAATATTCCTTTCTCTTTTCCTGCTTGGAGTGATAAAGCCATACATGTTTTTAAGGACATTTTTGATGACAATGGGCTCCGCTCTTTTGAGGATTTGCATGCTACATATGACCTCCCTGGATTTTCTTTCTTTTTATATCTTCGGTTAAGGTCTTCCATGAAGGCATATGGTGTACCATGGAATACACAACTCCCATCTCACATCTTACGAAGTCTTTTAGACAAGCATGGTGACACCAAGAGCCTGGTCTCTGTATTGTATTTGCTGCTTTCTGAATCTTCTTACAAGCCCCTGCATATTCAAAATACGTGGTCCAGAGATCTGGGTTTATCAAATGGGGATAATGGTATTCCATGGAATAATGTGTGGTCTTCTGTAGTTGATTCTTCTAAGAATCCAAATCACCAACAGATCCACTTGAATTTTATACATAGGACTTACCTTACACCTAGTAAGTGCCACGCAATGAAAATTATTACATCCCCACTATGTGATCTCTGTCCTGATGGGCATGTAGGAACTTTTATGCATATGTTTTGGAAATGCAGTGCTGTGGCATCTTTTTGGGAACTGGTGTCCTCCACACTATCTGACACGCTGGGAACTGTAATTCCATGCTCCCCCAAGATCATGCTCCTAAATAATCTCCAGCTACCATATCCTTTAAAAAATATGTTTTTAGCAGGCTTGACTGCAGCTAAAAAGATACTTGCTGTCTGCTGGCAACCACCACACATATTAACATGTAGACATTGGTTGAATACGTTCCTGGATGTCATTGTTTTGGAGCTTTCTGTGGCGAGAATGCATAGGGCAAATGAGAGAACTATTTTGCAATGGACCAAAGCATCAATTAAGGTAAAGGAGCTGTTGGATAAATAATTGTGGTGATATGTAACATGACGATGATGATGATATTTTGACTTTTCTGTAGATCTGGGGGGGGGGGGTTGCCACGGGTGTATGTGAGGAGAGAATGACTCCTTGTATGTGAGGAGAGAATGACTCCTTATTACGTTGTTTATTTATGCACATACGTACATAACTACATATTCCATGTCACTTCTCTTCCTTGCGGGAATTACGAAAAACAAATAAAATAATTGATCACAAGAAAATAACATTGCTTTAATGTGACGATTATTAACAAAGACTTTCTTCATATAGCGCAGCAGCACTGTAATTAGCTGAATGCTAATGAGGAATGTTGTTTGTGCAGATCTTGGTATCAAAAATTAAAATTTCGCCGGCAGGGCCATTGGACCGGTTTGGACAGCGGGGGCCCCCCACCTCGCAGGGGCTGCGGGAGTATACTTTACGGCCCATGGTATAGATGTATATCTCCAGGCCCCACTTTGAGAACAACTGGGCTGTGACAAAGTGACAGATTAAATCAATGCTATCAAGGTAACTGGGAAGCAATAAAATTCAACAACTTACCACCAAACATTAAAACTTTTGTTGGGAAAAAGGCTGGACATTCTGACTTTTTTCTGCCTTTAAAGGTGCCCTGTGTTATGGACAGCCAAAAATTAAATTCATACTCTTCACATTCCAAAGAAAAAGGGGGCAGTATACTTGAAGAAAGTGAGTTGGTCTACCCTAGTGTAACAATCGAGAAATGACACAGTCTCTCCTCCCATCAAGCCTACTGTCCATGATTCGCCCCCACCTTCCCAACAAACCCATAGCCGACTATCTACAATTCAAACAGGGCTGCTCTGACTCCAAAACTCTGAGATATAAACACATGAACGAAGGTCAGTTGATGTCAAGTGATTCTGTACTATGACATCTTCAAGCTACTCCCCTTCACCCGATCCAGTAAATATGTCCAAATTACGTGTCAATGTTCATTTGAAATAAATTCATTAGCTAGATAACATTTGCTGCTGTTGAGCAAGCTAGCGTCAACGTAACGTTAGCTACTGTTAAGTGCTAATGCTGAACCAACATTTATGTGAATAAATCTATCTAATGCCGGACTTTACCATAACCAGTCTCTGATCCCAAAATCGCCACTGTTAGTTGACCATCACTTTACCGTACGTCGTCAAAACAGTTATAGCGGAGTTCAAAATTATGAAATAATCTTAGCTGCACATGTACAAGTAAAACTAGGGACAAGATCAATTTAGAACGTTACGTATGCCGCCCGCCTGATGATAATTTCACAGTATGCAACCAGTTTGCCTGATGTGCAGTCTTCATTAGCAAGACCTCTTCCAGCAATCAAGTATCATTAGTCGCATCTAAACATTCTTTCATGTTTCATTACATTATGCAAAGTTTTCCGTTACGTTTTGTGAGTTCATTTAGGGGTCATTATCATCGAAGCCATTTCAAGCTTCTTAGCTAATGTACCTTCCACACGATTGACATCAGGTTCGAGTACGCCCTCAAGCCGTGCGATTTATTCGTGCACTGCAGTTTGGCTGGCTGTTATGTTGCCCGCATACCGCCACCCATGGCAGAAACTGGTATTATGACACAGGACGGTGCGCAGCTAGTGATTTAGCGTGCTAATTCAGGTTGATATCTCTGCAGCACTATACCTTGTCATCTTTTTTATGACATCATTGCCCTTATTTCTTCTCATTCTTTTGTTGTGTCTAGCTCATTTTTTGGATATTTTGACCTCAATTCTTTCACAGGGCATCTTTAATGTCCCGCTTTACCTCCATCCATCCATGTTCATCGTCCAGATTAGGGCACTGGGTGATTAATTTTGGACATTGTTGCTGGTCGTCAGTACTCATCCATGAAATCTTCCCAACTTCTATAGTCTTGTCCTTGAAATAATAAATGGCAAATGTCACTGTAGTATCTTAATGCTGAAAATTACATTTTAGGTATGTCCTTTCCTTGTTGAGAACAGGACTTTTTTTTTTTTTTTTTGGAGAACAAGACCGTTAACTGCCGCGGTGGGCGCCAATTTGAAATTGGGCTCCCGTTGGCAGCTAGGTATGGAGGCGGGAAGTGCAATAGGCCATTCCACACAAAGTGGTCCTGGGGAAGAAAAATAAATTATTGGATTTTTTTGCTTTTATCCATCTCTTTTGAAAGTTAGACATCAAATCTATCAGAAAAGCACAACAGCAGTTTTGGCAATTGAGTTGATGGTGCGCACTAGGGCATCAAAGTTGGGGCTATTTTTAGGATTCTGAAGAACAGAAAACAACACAATATCCATTTTTAGATCTTCATTAATATTTCAACACAAAATACTCATTTACATCAGTTTTTGATTAAAACAGACACATATTGCATGAAAAAAAGAGTTTTTCCTCCAGACGTTAGTAGATTTTGAGGAAACTTCAATGAAAATCTGGGGTGATTTCATGTAACTTACGTAACGCAAATCATCAGTATCTTTTGATACATAAAACTTGATGCTCCAGAAAGCTAACATTTCTGATTCAAAGCTAGGATATGGGTACAAAGAAAATGCAGCAAAAATAGCACAGATTATTTGCTTCTTCTTTTACACAAATCCATTTAAATTTCTGTAACTTACCAAACGTTACGCAAGTTACAGAAATCTAACAGCTGTATAAAACATCAAGGCATTACTCTCAAACTTGTCCTCACAACACTGGTGCATACTAAGCCTGTATTAAGCGCACAAACCACTTGATACATTTTCAAATCAGCATTTGAAACACTTCAATGCCTTATTTCAGGGTCGAATTCATACAATACATTTTCATTAGAACCTGCTCCAACCATACACACAGGGATCGGTGGCGCCAGCTTTCCGAGAACATTCTAGTTGAAGATGTCATTAAGCTGCACCTGCTTTATTTGGGGTGCTCGTGAAAAACACCGACGCAACGTCTATCATGTGTACTACATGAGCAGAAAAACATAATCTGCAAAATGAGGTTGGAAGAGGTTGACTTGGGCACAGTTCATCCGTACTCGTACCAAATGTGCAAGCAACCGTACTTGAGCAAGGAAGATTACTGTTCTGTGTTACGGCTCTCTTGTTCTAACGAATGCAGCAGCGAAAGAATCTCTCCATTCAAACGAAGAAATTCAATATTTGCTCAAAATTTAGGTGGACAAAAACATAAAATCACAACTGGGCACTACACGCAAAAACTCTGAGATTCATGGAATAATTTGTGAGTAGTTTCATTCGTGTGGTTATCACAGAACAATAGATCAGTGCCATGACAAACTAAAGAAAATGTGGCTGCGATATTTCAACGTGCGGGACGCGGTGCGAATGTCTTGCAGCTCAAGTTATGAGATAGATAAATTTTCGTGGTATAAGGCAGTGGACAGCATAATCGGCCAAAAACGCAAGGGCGAAATAATTCCGTCATTCAACTTCCACCAATATCGAAAGTAATCAGTTCTTTCTTTTTCGGCTTACCTTGATATTTGGGTACCCAGAGAAAGATTCAGATGTGTAAAAACATCAAGCACCCAGTCAAGAAAATTAAGCGTTTATAATCTCCATCAAAGTGACACTCACCTCTTGCACCTCTCTTGTAGACCAATTTCAAATCACGTGATCCAGAGATTTCCTTTCCTTCCTTTACGGCAATAAGTACAGCTTCTACATGGGTTTAATTCCATGAATGTTATACATGAAGGAGATTGGGAAGACCTTGCGAAACGGTCGTCCTTGCACGTGAAAAAACTCAATGTTTTCTGAACAAAAGGTCTTCATTGACAAATGGCTTGTTCTATGTCATAGCATTCTAATGGCTTCCAAATATTGCCAAATTAAAATGATAGAAATCCATTCACAACAGACACTTTTATTAGAAATATGTTAAAAAGTTAAGAAAAAGGCATAAAAATGTCTTTTATAGTCAAAAATGGAATTTTCTACCCACCAAATTCAGATGCGTAACTTACGTAACATTTTTTTGTAACTTATGTAACACAGAAATCCTCCGATTATTGGTATTTAATTAAATATTAAGGTACCAAATCTTTCTGTTTTTGGAAAGCTGTGATATTGAATTTTGATGCAATATCAAATAGATCTTCTTTCAATGCAACACTTCACAGAGTTTTTGCAATTACAAAAAAGGATTTTGATTTGAGATCCGTTTGAATGTAACTTACGTAACGCTGAAAACTCATCTGTAGCAAAAATTCTGTTCACAGTGGACAAAATATTTTTGTGTCTTGTGAAAGAGTAATGACCTAGGTTTAATATGCACATAAAAACAAGAGAGAAATGGTTTTAAATAAAAAGTTGTGATCAAAATTAGGTAGAGAAAACATGTCCAAACTGTAACTTACGTAACGCGGAATGGCCCAATGCGCAACCATACAGTCTATGTGCATGACACTGTGGCAGCGAGAGCTGGGAAGAAGCCTTCTGAATTAGCTCATCAGAGCTAACATGGCGAAACTTCATGGACCTTATAAAAGATATTTGGAGGATTACACAGGACTACCAAGTACAGATGGAAAGTAAAAGTAAGTAACAGATAATGAAGTAAGACTGCTATGATTTCATGTTTGATGTCTAAGATCAGAACACAGCAGCTAGCTTGCTGCTTACAATGCAGGAGAGCTTTATTTTCATTGCAGTTGGCAGAATATTCCATTACATTACTTTCCACTGGCTGCTCGCGATGTGAGGTTAGTGTTCGAAGATTTTCATGTGTCTAGCTTTACATTAAATGGCCATTTCCAGTTGCATATTTATGTTGTGGAATGGTTTGATATCGTTTCAAAAACACTGGTTTAGAAAAAAATATCATCGGTTGAAAATGTCAGACTAAAATGCAATGTTTTATTTCTAGTTTATTTGGGGACTACATAAATTACTAGTGGCATTAATTTATAATACATTTAGTTGAGCAACTTTGGCTTAATTCATCAAGTTGTAGCCTACTTTTAAATACATATATACATATAATATATATATATATAAATATATATATATACACACACACACACACATATATATATATATATATATATATATATATGCAGCGCCCTCAATAATTATTGGTACCCCTGGTTAAGATGTGTTAAAAGCCTTAAAATAAATTCAATTTTTATTGCAGAAGCATACTCTCACACTGAAAATTGTAGAAAAATGTAACCTTCAACTCAAGAGAATTTTAAGGGAAAAAAAAAATCCCTGACTAAGAAATAATTATTTTTCATAAAATCACCTGTTCCACAATTATTGGCACCCCTAACAATTCCTAGGAAATAAATGTAATTGAAGTATTTCTGTCATTTCTACAGCAGTTTACAAAGTTGATCAGAGTATCTAGGAACATTTAATTAGTAATTCATCACTTCCTGTTTCCCTGGGGTATAAATATGACGTGACACAGAGGCCATTTCTCTTATCCACTCTTCAACATGGGAAAGACAAAGGAACACACCATTCAAGTAAGGCAGATGTGTGTCGACCTTCACAAGTCAGGCAGTCGCTACAAGAAAATAGCCACTTGCCTGCACCTGCCCATATCTACTGTCAGAGGAATCATTAAGAAGTTTAAAACAACTGGAACAGTGGAAAACAAGCCTGGACGAGGACACAAGGTTATTTTGCCACCACGCACAGTGAGGAGGATGGTAAGAGAAATAAAAAGTTCTCCAAAGCTCACTGTTAAAGAATTGCAACAAATGGTAGCATCTTGGGGTCACAAAGTCTCCAAAACAACCATCAGGCGCTATCTACATGCCAACAAGCTGTTTGGGAGGCATGCACGGAAAAAATCTTTTCTCACTCACAATCATAAACGCAAACGTCTGGAGTTCGCTAAGCGGTACTGGGACTTCAACTGGGACCGTGTGCTTTGGTCAGATGAGACCAAGATAGAGCTTTTTGCCAACAAACACTCTAAGTGGGTCTGGCGGAACACAAAAGATGAGTATGCAGAAAAGCACCTCATGCCCACTGTGAAGTATGGGGGAGGATCGGTGATGCTGTGGGCCTGTTTCTCTTCCAGAGGCCCTGGGAACCTTGTTAGGGTGCATGGTATCATGAACGCTTTGAAATACCAGGACATTTTAAATCAAAATCTAGTGGCCTCTGCCTGAAAGCTGAAGATAGGTCGTCACTGGGTCTTTCAGCAAGATAATGACCCTAAACATGTGGCCAAATCTACACAGAAATGGTTCACCAGACACAGAATCAAGCTCCTCCCATGGCCATCTCAGTCCCCAGACCTCAACCCCATTGAAAACCTGTGGGGTGAGCTGAAGAGGAGAGTGCAGAGGAGAGGACCCAGGTCGCTGGATGATTTAGAGAGATTGTGCAAAGAGGAATGGTCGAAGATCCCTCTTTCTGTGTTCTCCCTTCTTGTGAAACATTATAGGAGAAGATTAGGTGCTGTTTTGTTGGCAAAAGGGGGTTGTACAAAGTATTAACATCAGGGGTGCTAATAATTGTGGAACACATTATTTGATGTAAAAGAATTATTTCTTAATGTGGGATTTTTTTCCCACTGAATAAATGCACTTGAATTAAAGGTTGGATTTTCCTCTTTTTTTCATTGTGGTCCTATATTATTTAGGAACAAGTAGACATGGTCAACAACATCCCCCGCCAAAATGTCTTCTTTAAAGATACTATGACCAAACCATCAAAAGGCACCAGTTCACCACTAGACTGATATGCATGTGAAGTTTCATGAAGAAACCTTTAATGGTTTTCGAGTTGTGGTCCGGAAACGAAGCGTGATGGACGGACGGACTGACGGACGGACGGACGGACGGACAGCACCCATTCCTATATCCCCCTTCCACTTCGTGGCCGGGGAAAAAAAACTGAATTTATTAGAAGCTAAAGAACACATCTTAACCAGGGGTGCCAATAATTATGGAGGGCGCTGTATATAGTCTGTAATTTGCTTCTAGTGCCACCAATTTAAGGAGAAATGTTGAATTTGGTTCTGTTACTAAGGCAATTGCTACCCATGCACTATGTACAGTCTCATTTGGAGGCATCTTCCCAAAAAATGTTGGGATGATTTTATGTTATAAATGCACCCAGTATACCCATGGGGAATGAAATGACTTGAGTAATAATTGACATTCATATGTGAACACCCCACCTTTCCAGGACAGGGCAGAACTATCGGACAACACACAAGATCACATGAGTCAGCCTATTGCTTCCCACAGAGAAGTTAGAGATGATGTCAACAGTAGGAGCTCCTCCACACCTAGGGTTTTGGATACTGCCTTTCAACAGATAAACACGCAATGACACAGTTTTAGTCTAAGTGGAATTGTTTTATGTCCAAGTTATTACAGGCATCAAATCTTGATATATGCCAGGACATCTTCTGTTGCCAGGATACATTCCCCCATGAATCTGGGTAACTTTCTTATCCTGCTTGATTCAATTTTAAGAATCTTCCCTAAACTGTGCTGTCAGCTCCCCAAGTAGGTATAATCATTAGCACATGTCATATGCCACATCACTGATTTATTTTTTCTCCATTACACAACAAGCAGTTGAGGTCTAAAGCACTTTTAAGTTGTCTGAAAATGAAAGTGTACACCTACTCTGCTTATGATTTGGTGATTGGACTTGACATAAAGGGAGTTAATTCATTCAATTGTTCATTGTCTTTCTCTTGTTAATCTGTAGAATGCCAATCATGATGATTACATCATCACAGATGGTCACATGAGTAACACTTCGACCAATGGAGAGGAAGAACTCAACAATTCCAGCAGTGAAGATGAACTCAATAATGAGAACTCTTCCACAACCAGCCTGTTGGATATGGACATTCAAGAGGTACACTTGTAATAGCAGTTTCAGCCTCATTGGCATGTTTTGTTTTGGGGTGGGGGGGGATACACTTGGCCAACTTTGTTAGCATAGTAATACTCATCAGAGGGCTTCCAGTGACACCCTCACCAAAGTGTGAACAGTGCACTCATTTTACAGTACATGTAGTTAGAGGTTTGCTGTAACAGTTGAGTGCATTCATCCCACCTAACGGACAATTTAGCTTAATTGTGGTACATTTTGACCTATCCTCTAGCCTAACCCAAGTGCAGACGAATGACAATATTGTCGGCAAAAAGCAAAAGCTACAGCGAACCACCTGCACAATTTCAATCATTGTTTTATTAACTACATTTTTCATTCTCTTTCCTTTGTTCACATGTAGAATGATAATAAAGATAACCAAATCAACACAGAAGAACACTAGAGTAACACTTCCAACAGTGAAGATGATGAACTCAACACTGAGAACCCTACCACAAGCCAATTGGATGTGGACATTTCAGAGGTAAAAGCACCATTCTATGTGATAGTTTATATACATTTTCTTTATATAAATGTCTACTCTTTTAATTAATTACTTCAAGTAATCTTTTTCCCTTGTCAACCCGTAGAATGAGGATGCCCTGTCACATTCTGAAGAGGACTTGATTGATGCTGCCAGTAATGAAGGTGAAAACCATGCTGACGATGAAGACGTGAAGGAGGGGAATAGTACTAGAGAAAAGACACCTGAATTTCCAGTGGTATGTAGACAGTGGTTCAAAAACACATTGCTAGTAGTTACTGTAAGCCCATTACATAAAAATTAGAGCATTTGGAGACAATACTACATAATAATAATAATAATAATAATAATAATAATATAATAATAATAATAATAATACATACTAGCACTCTGCCCGTGGGGATCCACGGGTTCTATTTTATGTAACTTCATGCAGCATTATGATGTCATCCCATGCACCTCTATGATGTCATCACGTTGCTATGGTGTTTCCATAAAACACCAAGGTGGCTGTCACGTGACCGACGTTTTTATAGTAACTAAAACTAAGTAACTATCAAAGGGAATACGCTGCGCTGACATTCCGTGCTCAGTGGAACAGGAAGTCGCCTGCAAGATGGAGCATAACAGCGTCGCTCACATTATGCTGCAGATTACACGCTACTTTCTCTTGTGGCCTGGCATCTGTTTTTTGGGATTCAGGACTCCTGTGGAGGAATTGGCTTGGGTTCAAAAGGGGGAATCCCCAGGAGAGGACATACAGGGGGAATCCCCAGGAGAGGGGGATACCGCGGGATTCTCCTTGTATGTCTATATTATAATAGCGTCGCTCACGTTATGCTGCAGATACGCGCCCGGCGGAGTCTAGCACTGATTGGCTGTACACAGTCACCTGCAAGACGGAGCCAAATGCTCCCGCTATGCTGCAGATACGCGCCCAGTGGAATCTAGCACCGATACGCGCCCGGCGGAGTCTAGCACTGATTGGCCGGACACAGTCGCCTGCAAGACAGATCCAAATAGCGTCGCTCACGCTATGCTCCGGATACGCGCTTGGTGGAATCTAGCACTGAGTGGCCGGACACACACGCATGCACACACACGCACACACAGAGGCCACTCGGCTATTTTAATATAGATACTGTATGTGCTAACTGTAGCTTTTGTTCCCATCCAGTCAGCAGGTATATTTCTACTGTGCCTAGATCACCTGGGGAAGCTGCAGTGTGTTGCCTGACATTGTTAGTTTTTGTCAAGGCATGACATTTTATAATTGCATGATATAGAGTTGAGGAAGCATATAGTGAGGCAGCCTGAAGTCAGGCTGTTTCAAAATAACAGCATCTGTAGAAGTAAAAAATAGGACCAAGGGTCCTGTAGCTTGCCGGCAAGCAGTTTTACAGCGATGATACAAGTTATGAAAATTTCATGTGAAATTTGACATTTGAATCAATGAAAATCAATGTCAAGGTCGCTAAATAAAAGTTCACATACATTTATAAGACCTTCTGTAATACAAGCCTAAGCTCTTGAAGCGGTTTTGGTGATGCAAGTCATTATAATATGTCAATATGTATTCAATATGTCAATTGTGAACTTTAAAGGTCACAGAATGTCAAGTTGTGGTCAGCAAATGGACTTCATATATGACTTTCTAAATGTCTCTATACAAACCTTGGCTCAATCTGTGACCATTTTGGTGATACAAGTCATTGTAATTTTACTGTGGAGTTTGACCCTCAAAGGTCACTGACCGTCAAGTTGACTGTCACCAAATGAAAGTTCATATGTGACTTCCTAGATGTCATTAACACAAACTTAGGCTCTATCTGTGACCGTTTTAGTGATATAAGTCATTGAATTTTCACTAGGTCACATTTGACCTTTGAAGGTCAATATGAAGGTCACCAAATGAAAGTTCATATGTGACTTCCTATATGTCTGTAATACAAACCTAGACTCCATCTGTGACTGTTTTGGCAAGACAAGTCATTGTAATTGTATTATGTCAAGTTTGACCTTCAAATTGTCCCTTGAGAATCAGCTGGCTCTATGTCCACTTTTCGCAGAAATGGAGTTAAGCATACCAGGACATTCTAAAATCAGTTAGGTTTATGTCACTTAGTGCTTAGCTCCAACCTAAAGTCTACACCATATTAATACGTAGAAACATTTAGTTCTATATCCTGAGTGGGGCTTGTTTCAAATCAGGTGGTTCTATGTCCAAGGAACCAATCAGGGTCCGTACCTGGATCATGTGACATTCGCTCAAAATGGCCAAGGAGCACATGTAAAGCACAAAATGAGAACTCCTCAGAAAAAAACGTTCGATTTTGATCCTTCTGAAAGACTAATGGATTATTTTGATGGGTAAGTTGTTCACCAACAATGTATACACACTGTAAATCTTAATTTTGTCGTGTTAGGACTGGTGTGGAAAAGTCACATTCGTCAATATGCATGGACATAGAACTACTAAATTCTCAAACGATCAACTCTAGGCCAAGTGTGCTAATGTACAGTGCACTTAATATACAATTTGTCAGCGACATCGGGGCAACTTAGGGATATTGGGGGAAACCCCCCTACCCCCCCCCCCCCGCTCGCCTGCCCCACCCGAACCCCCACCCCACCCACCGTTTAGGCCCTAGCTAGGCCTACCCCAATATTGTAGTTGATTTTACAGAACATAGGCCTATGCTATTTTCACAGAAAATCAAATTTTATCAGGGGGAGAGATACCCGACCCCCCACCCCCACCTAATTTTCTCCATACATAATTATGAAAATTGGGTAACATTACCATTCATTTATTATTGTATCTATGTAAAACTATGAGTGTATGAAGCATTTTCAATACTCATTAATCCTCAGTCTTATAAACGTTGTTCATGGTGTCCCAGTACATTTTTTGTGAAATACGTATAAAATACAGGTAACCATTTATTGACTAAAACGTTCTTAGTTTGTTCATAACTTTTTTTAAAACAACTCTGATGGACATAGAACTTCCTGATTTCGATCATACGTAAAACCAGTAAAGGCACCAGGTCCTATGTTGGACATAGAACTTGTTGACCAAGGGCAACTTACGTTCCTCAGAATCAGAAGGTTCTATGTCCATTTTTGACTGCTTATATCTCTAAGCCTATGGAGATTTTGAGCATGTTTGCAATATGTTTAGGGTACCTTCCACAGTCAACAATATTCCACACAAAATAAATTTTGATAACTCTCTAAACATCAGAGATAAGACAGTTGAAATTTTCAAACTCCATTTTCTCAAAATGAGGAAAAGTGGACATAGAACCAGCTGATTCTCAAGGGATGAAATGTCATCAACAGTCAAGCTGAATGTCATCAAATGAAAGTTCATATGTGACTTCCTATGTCAGTAACACAAACCTAGGCTCCATCTGTGACCTTTTCAGTGATAGAAGTCATTGAATTTTCTCTAGGTCAAGTTAGACCTTCAACGGTCAATATGAAGGTCACCAAATGAAAGTTCATACATGACTTCCTATACTTCTCCAATACAAACCTACACTCAATCTGTAACGATTTTGCTGATATAAGTCATTGAAATTTCACTGTACAATTTGGCCGTTCAAGGTCACAGAAGGTCACGTTCAAGGTCACCCAATGAAACTTCATACATGACTTCCTATATGGCCATAATACAAACCTAAGCTCTATCTGTAATAGTTTTGGTGATAGAAGTCATTGAAATTTCAGTATGAGAAGTTTGACCTTGGAAGGTCACCGAAGGTCAAGTTCAAGGCCTCCATATGAATGTTCATGTATGACTTCCTATACATCTCCAATACAAACCAAAACTATCTGTAAACTGTTTTGCTGATATAAGTCATTGAAATTTCACTGTGAAGTTTGGGCACTGAAGGTCAAGTTCAATGTCACAAAATGAAACTTCATACATGACTTCCTATATGCCCGCAATATAAACCTAAGCTCTATTTGTAATAGTTTTGGTGATGGAAATAATTGAAATTTCACTATGTGAAGTTTGACCTTTGAAGGTCGCCGAAGGTCAAGTTCAAGTCCACCAAATGAAAGTTCATACATGACTTCCTATAAGTGTTCGATGCACATATGTTCCCAATCTTCAATATGTTCAAGCCTAGAAACCTTTGAAAATTGTAACATATTTCTTGACCTCAAGTTTGACCTTTCAAGGTCATCTGAGGTCAACTTTAACACAGCCAAAATATAGGTCATATATTACTTCCTATATGTCAGTAATACAAACTTAATCTCTATCTGCAACCATTTAGCTTCCACAGGCGATTTGGCCCATTCTCCATAAGACCCAATGTTAAAGTACAGCGCCCCCACTAGACCCACTTCCGTCGATTCAATCAAAATGGCACTCGCACTGTACATAAAGTGTATCAAGGTGAGTATATTGCCAGATTTAGAAAAAAAGTTATCAGACGGTTTTTGAGAAATAATTTTTTGAAATTTCAAGTCATATCTTTTAACATTGTTAATATATTCCCTGACCTCGAGTTTGACCTTTCAAAGTCATCTGAGGTTAACTTTAACATAGCCAATGTATAGGTCATGTATGACTTCCTATATGTCGATAATACAAACTTAATCGCTATCTGCAACCATTTGGCCTCCACAGGCCATCTTGCACATTCATAAAGTACAGCGCCCCCAATAGACCCACTTCCGTCGATTCAATCATAATGGCGCTCGCACTGTACATTGATGGTACCAAGGTAAGTTGATTGCATGATTTAGAAAAAAATTTATAACGCAGTTTTTGAGAAATAATTTTTTAAAATTTCTCAGTCCTATCTTTAACATTGGAGCCAAAATTTCAAGGGCCCAAAAAAACGGACAAAAATGATTAAATCAAAAATCAGAGAAAAACGTCTGGAGATATGGTCTAGTAGTATGTTATTGCAAATTTACATGGAAATTCATCTGGCCAAAAAAAAGATAAAAAATGTTCCGGACGACGGACGCCACACCACGACAATAGCTTATCGGCCCTTAAGGCCGGTAAGCTAAAAATAGACAATCAAGCCATTTAGACCTGAGCCTGATTCTAAAAATGCTTTCTACATCCTAATTCCTGGTTTATACTTCACCGAGCGACACATCCTATGCTGGGAAATAGCAAGTCCACAAGCTCACAGCACATCTCATTCGAGATGTGCTGTGAGCTTGCAGATTTGCTATTTTCACCAGCCATCTCCATCATGGT
This sequence comes from Gymnothorax javanicus, assembly GCA_029692085.1. Classification (NCBI taxonomy): domain Eukaryota; kingdom Metazoa; phylum Chordata; class Actinopteri; order Anguilliformes; family Muraenidae; genus Gymnothorax; species Gymnothorax javanicus. The sequence goes on from CM056198.1 coordinate 92,832,542, forward strand.
GAAATATAAATGGGACGTAAGATTTTCAGGAATTAACGGATACGTTCCAGGATTGAAAGGTAGAACAGCGTGTAGGTTACAAGTCTAAATGGGTTGAACGTTACAAGTATCATGGGTTAAATTGCATTTTTAGTAAATTACAATATTTCGTGTTAGGAAAGTTACTTTCTAGGCTATGAACCAATTGTGAATTTTGTTATAAGGGTAAAAATACTTTATGCTAGACTGATATTACTGCTTAAGTTTGCTGCTACTCATTCTCATTTATACATGCTTTTTCTATCTTTTTCCCTATATCTATAGGGCAGTGAAGACCAAGCAGATGGTGACAAGCCCCTGCATCCTGGTGTACCTGTTTCAAAGGGAGAAAGTTTATTGATGCTGATGTCCTATGTGCTGCGGAACAATTTAACGGGCAAAGCACTTACTCATTTACTAGAACTATTCAACCTAATGTTTCCAGGTCTGATTCCACCCTCACATTACCTTTTCCACAAAGAATTTGGAAGTTCATCACAGTCTGAAGTTCACTTTTATTGTGAAAAATCTTTAGCATACCTTGGCACTAGAGCACACTGTCCCCATTGTACCTTTTGCAACACAGTATTTGATGCCAACACAAGTTTAAAGAAGGGCTTCTACTTTCTTGAAATTCCCCTTCATGGACAGATTAAACAACATCTGCAGGAAAATGATGTCAGTCTTACTGAAAAAAGTAGATCCCTTGGTGTTTTAACTGACATACAGTCTGGTGGAGAGTATCAAAAATTGTGTGAGAGTGGAGTTCTTGGAAAAGATGATTTGACTCTGATTTGGAATTGTGATGGTGCACCAGTGTTCAAAAGCTCTAAATGCAGCAATTGGCCGATTCAGTGCCAGATAATTGACCTGGAACCAGAAATAAGAAAAAGGCACATTTTGATGTCAGCATTATGGTTTGGGCCAACTAAATCATCCATGTTTACATTGCTGACACCATTTGTTAAAGAAGCTTCATTATTAGAGACTGATGGTATTGACTGGCAAGACAGACAAGGACACGGTCATGTTTCCAAAGTGTTTGTGCTGATTTGTAGCACTGATTCTGTGGCTTGTCCTTTGCTTCGCAACACTAAACAGTTCAATGGTTTTTACGGCTGTGATTTTTGCTTGCACAGAGGTGGTAAATCGTATCCATACCAACAACCTGAATCCCCACTTAGAAATGAGAGGGATCATTTCAGTCATGCAATGTCAGGTACAACTGATGAGCCAGTGTATGGAGTCAAAGGGCCATCTCCTTTAATGCAACTTCAACACTTCCAAATGATAAATGGCTTCATTCCTGAATATCAACACAATGTGTGCCTTGGAGTCACTCAGCAACTCTACACTGTGGTTTGATACAACAAACAGTGATTCCCCCTGGTACATGGGTATAGAGATTGATGAAGCTGATAGGCGACTTGTAAAAATCAAACCACCTGTTGAGATTACTAGGACACCAAGGTCACTGACTGAAAGGAAGTTCTGGAAAGCTTCAGAGTGGCGAGCATTTCTCCTTTTCTATTCTCTACCTTTATTGAAAGGCATACTCCCTGCAAGATTTTGGAACCACTTGTTCCAACTGGTGTTTGGCATATATACATTATTGCAGGATACCATAAAGACTGAAAGCATCTTGATAGCAGAGCTAGCTCTAAAAAAATTTGTCATTGTGTTCCAAAGACTGTATGGGAAAAACAAAATGACTTTTAAGATACACTTGCTAACACACACTGCTCAAAGTGTCAAACAATGGGGGCCATTATGGGCTACATCAACCTTTTCATTTGAATCCAATGGGCACTCTCATGAAGTATTTTCATGGAACACAGTATGTCCCCTCACAAATACTCAGAACATTTCAGTTGTGGAGAGAATTGCCAGAAAGGGCCAAGAACACTATCCATCCAGAACATAAAAAGGTTCTATCTTTTGTTGAAGAACTTAAGTAAAAAAAAAAAAACGAAAAAAAAACAGAAAATTGTAGAATACTAAATGAAAGTGTCAGAGGTTTTGGTCATCCCCTGGTGCAAAAAAGTATTAAAATGTCGTATAGGCTTGCCATTGCAAAGTTGTTTGGAAATCTAAGCAACTGCTTCTGGTCTTACAACTGTTTTTTGGTCGATGGAGTTCTATATCACAGTCAAAACTATGACAGACTAAAGAAGAGATACAACAGTGCTGTATGCTTGAAAGATGGTACATTTTGTTTAATTAATGACTTGGTTATTTTTAAACAAACGTGTTCACATCATATTTCTGCTTTTTGTTCACGTGCCAAACTATGTTATGTTTTAGTTGAGGTACTTACTAAATCAGACAGGCCTGTATGTAAAGATTCACAGATCAATGTACAAAGTACTTTCATATATGAGGTTAAAAAAACTGAAACTGTTAATGCTGTCTGGCCTGACATGATTAAAACAAAATGTGTTCTTGTTGAAACAGATGACGCTGTGTACATAACACCATTGCCAAACCCTTATGAAAGGGACTAGAACTTGATCAATAAAGTCAAGTCAAATGTTTCTCTGTTTTTGTGTATGTTTTTAAGGTACATAAAGATACACACATAAAGTACATAAAGAGCACATATTTACTATTTACTGTAAACTTTTAAACTCCAGCACTATATGATCTACACTTTGCAGATTTCTAGTGCCAGAGGCAGCAAGGCAGCCGCAGAGCATTAAAAAGCCCCCACAATTCTTCATTTTAGGCAGGGTGTACTTTTCAGCATATGCTTCTTTATTCCTCCTGCAGACATACCACTGATTCATAAGCCCGAAATATCCCAGTTTTGTTTCATCACTCCACAGAACAATATCTCCAAACTTCTGTGGCTTATTTATATGGTTTTGAGCATATTGGAGCTTGTGCTTTTGGATCAGTTGTGGTGTATGTCTTGGAGACCTTCAACGTTCAGTATGCGCCCTACTGTGCAAACTGAAACCTCAGTGCCTCCTGCTTCCAAGTATAGCCATGGGTCTCCTGCAGTCACTCGAGTGTTTTTGACCACCCGTCTCCTCAGGAATCTGGTGACAGCCATTGATAGCTTCCTCTTTCTGCTACATCCTGGTACTGTAGCCACTCTTCCTTTAACTCTGAACTCGCGAACTATGCTTCCAACTGTATCTCTATGAAAATTCAGTGCCTGTGCTGCCTTTTTGTATCCTTTTCCTTGTTTGTGCCAGGCAATGATCTCTATTAGCTTTTTGGACAATTCTTTTGACAGCCATATTTCTAATATGCAATCAAATGTCATTGTCAACAAACTCCTAGAGAGTGCAAGTAATTGATGTGTTCTATCTCAAGCAAACCTGATGCAACTAATTAAGCACTTGATTAGCTGCATTAGGTGTGCTTGAGGCAATACCTGACTTGCAAGTATACTCTTATGACAGATTCTATTTGGGTGGAAGAATAATTTTGAGACTGCAGTAGTCATTAAAAGTGGCATTTTGAGTTAAATTTGGAGAAACCACTTGTAATTTTAGTTGTGTTGAGTGATTTAAAATGTTCTTGTTCAATCTGTTTATCGCAAACAGCTGAAAGTTTGTAAATTTTGTGAAAGGAACGGGCATAGACTCCAAATGCAGTTCAGCATCGGCAGGGCGTTTATTGGGATTCACAAAGCTCATGGTCAAGACAGAAATGGATCAATAGCCAGGCAAACAGAGATATGCAGGATGGGCAGAATTGAAGTCAGGGGACAAGCAAAAAGATCCAGTAACCAGAATAATCAATCCAAGACAAAGACAGTAACAAAGAGGGTTGAAACTAAGGGAATGGAGGGGAAGGAAAAAGGGAGTTGGATGGGACAAGGAGAACACAGGAGAAACTAAACAGATGGATACAAAATGGGAATTAGGGAGAACGAAGTACTAATCACTCAAATAGCAATCTCACAAGCAATAATACAAACAATCAAATACAAAACTTACGGGAGAATCTCAAGAAACGAAGCTTTCAACAATCGAAATGAGCAGAATAGCACAGAAACGAGACTGACCAAGAACGAGCTGTGGTAGAAACGAGTCGACAAGAAACTACGGGAAAGTGGGTCTTTTAAACACAAACAAATTTGGAGGCCCAGCTAAACTCAGAACAGGTGAGAGGAGAGGCGGATCTAGAAAAGCAAGGACGGTGATAGGAGAGAGAGAGAGGAAGTAGGTGGGATCCTAACTTTGAACTAACTAATCACCCATGCCTAACTGAACTGCTCTAAGTGTGGATAGTCCAATCAGAACAGCAAGAGAGAAGGAAGAGGAATTACCAAACCGAAATTACAGGGAAGAGAGTGTGATGAAAAAGACAAGATGCCATGAGACAGAAACGAGGAGGAAAACACTGAAGACCAGAGACAGAGCAATCATCCAGAAACACACATGCTCTAATGAATAAATATAATAAATAAAATAAATAATAGCAATACTAAAAACTAGAAACTAAAAACAAGCATACAAATCACTGATTTCTAACAGAACCCCTCTATGACCGCCACCTGGCGGTCTAAGCTTCGCTTGAAAGTCCTTTTTTGAAAGTCCTTTATGAGCGATTTGTCGAGGATGTGACGTTTAGGAACCCAAGCGTTCCTCCGGCCGTATCCTTCCCAGTCCACCAAGTACTGTAGGCCCCTTTTGTTGAGTCCAGCAACTTGTGCACTGTGTATGTTTCTCCTCCATCGATGAGCCTTGGGGGAGGAGGATTGGTCGGGCAGGGGTGTGGACGAAAACAGTACAGGTTTAATGCACGACACATGAAAGACTGGGTGGATACGGCTCATAGAGGCTGGTAGCTTGAGTTTAACAGAGACAGGGTTAATAATTTTCTCAATCACAAAAGGACCAATGAAACGGGGGCTAGCTTGCGACTTTCAGTCCTCAGTGCAATGTCCTTGGAAGAAAGCCAAACTTTTTGTCCCATTTGATATTGGGGGACCGAGCTTTTTGACGGTTGGCCTGGCGACTCATCTCGTCAGCAGCTTTCAGGAGAGCGGAACGAAACCTCTGTAGAAATTCCTGGATGTTGGGAACATCAACTTCGACCTCCTGTGAGGGGAACAGAGGTGGTTGGTAACCGAGACAAGCTTGGAAGGGGACACACCTGAGGCAGCCGTGGAAGGCTGTTGATGGAATATTCGACCCAGGGAGTTGTTCGCTCCAGTCCCCTGATCTCGGGAAGTGAGGCACCGAAGGACACTCTCCATCTGCTGATTGGCCCTCTCTGTCTGCCCATTGCTCTGCGGGTGAAATCCAGAAGTTAGACTGACCGTTATCCCCAGGGCTTGACAAAAGGCTTTCCAGACTTGTGAGATGAATTGAGGGCCACGGTCGGAAACAATGTCAGAAGGGATGCCGTGTATTCTGATTACGTGTTGGACGAAGTAAGTCAGCTGTTTCTCTGGCAGAGGGAAGCTTGGGAAGCGGGACGAGATGTACTGCCTTGGAGAAGCGATCAACAATGGTCAGGATGACGGTGTTACCTCTGGAGGGCGGAAGGCCGGTGACAAAATCCAACGCGATATTGGCCCATGGTCTGGAAGGTACCGGAAGCGGTTGCAGGAGACCAGCTGGTGCAGTGTGGGTGGCCTTGTTCTGGGCGCAGACCGAGCAAGCAGTCGTAAAGTTCTTCACATCTCTCCGGACCGTTGGCCACCAAAACCTGCGAGTTAGCATGGCCAAGGTCCGGTTAGCACCAGGATGGCAGGCGAGACGGGAAGAATGGGCCCACTGGAGAATTTCGGCTCTGAGGCAGTCTGGAACAAAGAGGCAGTCCTTGGGACAGTTAGTAGGTGGCCCCCCAGAAGGTTGTGACCTTCTGACTCGATCCTCCAATTCCCAAGCTAATACTCCCACCACAACACGACTGGGTAAGATGGTCTGAGGCTCCTTGGGGGGGGCGTCTGGTGAAAATTTACGTGACAGGGCATCAGGTTTCTTGTTCTGGGAGCCTGGGCGATAAGCTAAGGTGAAGTTAAATCTGTCGAAGAACAGTGACTAACGAGATTGGCGGGAATTTAACCTCTTAGCTGTACGGAGGTACTCCAGATTCTTGTGGTCGGTCCAGACCTGAATGGAACCTTAGCCCCTCTAACCAATGACGCCACTCCTCTAGTGCCATCTTCACCGCCAGTAAAACCGATGTCGTAATTTCGGCTGGGCTAAGTCTGCGGGAGAAGAAGGCGCAAGGGTGTACCTTGTTATCCTTGCCATTTGCGACAGGACAGCCCCCACGCCGGTGTTAGGAGGTCTACCTCAACGATGAACTGCTTCTCAGGATCTGGCTGTTGGAGAACAGGAGCAGTGGTAAACCTTTGCTTTAGTTCTAGAAAAGCCTTCTCCTTGAGGGGGTCCACACAAAATGAACTTTGGGGGAAGTCAGAGAGGTCAGTGGAGCAGCAACGGTACTGTAATTGCGAATGAATCGACGGTAAAAGTTGGCAAACCCTAGGAAGCACTGTAGTTCCTTGCGTGTAGTAGGGGTAGCCCAGTCCTTTACCACCTTCACCTTCTCCTGGTCCATTAGGATGCCTCCTGGAGTCGAGGAAAGGGACTGTGTCCAAGTGGAATTCACACTTCTCTGCCTTGGCGAGAGTTGGTTCTCCAGGAGGCGCTGCAGGACTGCACCTAACATAATGTGTTCTTCCTTGGAACGAGAGAATATTAATATATCATCAAGGTATACAAAAACAAATTGATTAATCATGTCATGCAGGATGTCGTTAACCAGGTTCTGGAAGACAGCGGGGGCGTTAGCTAGCCCAAACGGCATGACCAGGTACTGTAGTGCCCCTAGCGGTGTTGAAAGCTGTCTTCCATTCATCCCCTTCCTTAATCCTGACGAGGTGGTAAGCGCGTTATGTGAGGTCAAGTTTGGTGAAGATAGTAGCCCCTTGCAACAGCTCAAAAGCAGAATTCATTAGAGGAAGGGGATATCGGTTCTTAATAGTGATGTTATTGAGTCCCCTGTAGTCAATACATGGCCTGAGAGATTCCTTCTTGCTAACGAAGAAGAAGCCAGCGCCAGCAGGAGAGGAAGAGGGACGGATGATGCCAGCAGCCAGTGACTCCTCCACATATTTCTCCATGGCCTCTTGCTCTGGACGAGACAGAGAATAGAGACCCCCCCTTAGGGGGCGCTGTGCTTGGAGATCAATGGCGCAGTCAGAGGGTCTGTGAGGGGGCAGAGACAGACGAGACTTTGAGAAGACTTGCCAGATCATGGTACTCACTGGGGACCTTGGACAAATCCGGAGTGACTGGAGGCTCACTGGATCCTCCCTCGTCCTGCTTGGCGGAGCCTTGCGGAGGCAGGAACATGGCAATGAGTACTCCACTCAGCCACCTGTCCAGTCCTCCAGTTGATGGTGGGGTTGTGTTGTTTCAACCAAGGGAGGCCCAGGACGATGGGAGCAGAGGAGGAGGTGATGACATGGAGCCGGATCAGCTCCTGATGGTTGCCGGAGACAATGGCGTGAGTGGGGGCGTAACCTGGGTCACCTGACCAGCGGTTGCCCACAAAGACCAAGTGCTTGGAACGGCGAGGTAGCTTCTGGGGCTGGAGCTGGAGCTGGTTGCACAGGTTGGCGTCGATCAGGTTGATGTCTGATCCTGAATCAAACAAAACATCAGTAGTCAACGATCGCTTGCGAAAAGTAGAGTGACAGGAACCAGCTTGCGTGGGTCATTGTTATCTTGAACCAGCTGTCCGATCCTCCCACTCACCCCCTCCTTTTTGAGTAGGGGACAGCACTGGATACGATGACCCGCCAGCCCACAGTACAGACACGCCCCGTGCAGTCTCCTAGCTTCGCTCTTGTGGCGATAACCGGCAACGGTCGACCTGCATGGGGAACCGGGCTCGCCGGTCTCCTGGATAGGAGAGTCGGGAGATCGAAGTTGCCACGCTGGTCTGACCGTCGGGACTCTGAATGGCTCTGGCGCTCCCTCTTACGCTGCTGGATCCGAGAGTCAATCTGGATGGCCACTCTGATGAGCCCCTGCAGATCAGATGGAAGCTCGCGGGACGCCAACTCATCCTTGATGTTCTCTGCCAACCCCCGGTAGAACACATCAAACTGGGCGTCTTCGCTCCAGTGTGTAGAGGCGGCCAACGAACGGAATTGGATGGCGTAATCAGAGACACTGCAGCCGGCTTGCCGTAAACTCAGTAGTGCACTTCCTGCCTCTCGCCCCTGGTAGGGGGTCAAACACCTCCCTCATCTCCGCCATGAAATCTTCAATGGTGCGGGTGCAGGGTGGCCAGCGCCCCACATTGAGGTTCCCCAGTCCCTTGCTCTGCGGTCAAAAGTGTGATGACGAGGCCACTCTGGAACGTGAGGTAGGAAAGGTTAGGGGCTGTAACTCGAATATGATCGAGCACTGGGACAGGAATGCTTTGCAGGTGGTGGGTTCTCCATACTCCGTGGGGAGTAAGGCGTGGCTCCCGAATGGGAGCTGCCTCTGCCGGTGCGACTGCAGGACTGGGAAAGGTGGGACCCCGAGTGAGATGCTGAAGAGTAGCTCTCATCTCCTGCAAGTCGCGACGCTGCTGCTGAATGACGACCTCTTGTTGTTGAAAAAAGTCGCTGAAGTTCAGCAGTATCCGCTGGAGTCTGTACTGGTCACTTCGCACTGAAAGGAACGGGCATAGACTCCAAATGCAGTTCAGCATCGGCAGGGCGTTTATTGGGATTCACAAAGCTCATGGTCAAGACAGAAATGGATCAATAGCCAGGCAAACAGAGATATGCAGGATGGGCAGAATCGAAGTCAGGGGACAAGCAAAAAAAGATCCAGTAACCAGAATAATCAATCCGCACAAAGACAGTAACAAAGAGGGTTGAAACTAAGGGAATGGAAGGGGAAGGAAAAAGGGAGTTGGATGGGACAAGGAGAACACAGGAGAAACTAAACAGATGGATACAAAATGGGAATTAGGGAGAACGAAGTACTAATCACTCAAATAGCAATCTCACAACGCAATACAAACAATCAAATACAAAACTTACGGAGAATCACAAGAAACGAAGCTTTCAACAATAAATGAGCAGAATCGCAGAAGAAAGAGACTGACCAAGAACGAGCTGTGGTAGAAACGAGTCGACAAGAAACTACGGAAAGTGGGTCTTTTAAACACAAACAAATTTGGAGGCCCAGCTAAACTCAGAACAGGTGAGAGGAGAGGCGGATCTAGAAAAAGCAAGGACGGTGATAGGAGAGAGAGAGAGGAAGTAGGTGGGATCCTAACTTTGAACTAACTAATCACCCATGCCTAACTGAACTGCTCTAAGTGTGGATAGTCCAATCAGAACAGCAAGAGAGAAGGAAGAGGAATTACCAAACCGAAATTACAGGGAAGAGAGTGTGATGAAAAAGACAAGATGCCACGAGACAGAAACGGGAGGAAAACACTGAAGACCAGAGACAGAGCAATCATCCAGAAACACACATGCTCTAATGAATAAATATAATAAATAAAATAAATAATAGCAATACTAAAAACTAGAAACTAAAAACAAGCATACAAATCACTGATTTCTAACATTTTGCTATTAAAACCATTTTGCACTGGGGGTTGAATAATTTTGATTGCAACTATACATGCTTTCATTTCATCTCACTTGGACTACTGTAATGCCCTGTTTTCATGCCTCAATCATAGGACATTGTCTTGCTTCCAGCTAGTACAGAACTCAGCTGCCCAACTTCTGACAAGGACAGCAGCTATGTCCCATATCACCCCGGTGCTGGCCTCATTACACTGGTTGCCTGTAAATTTTAGAATTAGTTTTAAAATTTTATTAATCTCATACAAAGCGCTACATGGTCTTGCACCTGAATACATTACAGAGCTGCTAAATCCTTACAAAACACCGAGGCCTCTCAGATCCTTTGGCCAGAGTCTTCTGCCTGTTCCAGAGTCTAGGTTAAAACTCAAGGGGGACCATGCCTATGCAGTAATGGCCCCTAGACTCTGGAACAGTCTACCACCGAGCGTCAGATCAGCTGAATCAGTGTCCATTTTTAAAACACGTCATAAAACACATTTTTATCGGCAGGCTTTTCCTGGGTCTTAACACGTTGACTGCCGACTACGAGATAACTTGTAATGGTGGGTCAGGGCTGGCGCTAGACCTGAAAATTTGGGGGCAAATATTCATCTCTTTACTGACAACAATTAGTCCTGGCTAATTCTAGATGGTTTTTCTTTATTAACACATTTCCCAATTCAAGAATAATCAAGTGGCAATTGAAGACAGGGCTTCTCTCCCCCATGCGATCTAACAGCGACAAAATAATGGGCCACATTCAGTACAGAAAAATAATTTAATTATAAATAGGTCTATGCACTGGATGGATATTTGCCCCCAAATTTTCAGGTCAACCGCCGGCCCTGACCCGCCGTTACGAGTTATCTCGTAGTTGGCAGTCAACGTGTTAACTAATTTTATTGTTTTTGTTTTTACTATTTTTATTTATTTTTAACCCTTTGATGCATAGAGTACATAAAAATGCCTTGGACCATTTGTTGGGATTTGGTGCAATATTTTTGTGTGTGTGTGTGTGTGGGGGGGGGGGGTGCAAGTGGGTGGTCTGTCTGTCCATTATTTTGGACATTATGCTTGTGGGATGCACACTGCCATCCAGTATTTTGGACATTATGCATGCAGAGTGACAGAAATAAAGTGAAGTTGAAGAAACCTGGTCATTGATATGCATGATGATTTATCTATATTCTGGACATTGCTTATTGTAGCTATTTACTTGGTATGCATAATGTCCAATATTTTTGATAGAGCATAGACTGAGATGTATTCCAACAAATAGACATGCATTACATAGGTTATATGTTTTCAGTTTGTGCTATATAAGGTATTTCTATCCCCCAACAGAAAAAACTCTGATCAAAACTTGAACAATATAAGACTATTTATGACTTTTGTCAACTTACCTCTTACTTGTGGATGCAGCCATTGTGATTTTTTGCGGTAAATCATGTGACTAATCAGAGAGGCACCTATTGAGGAAATTATTATCTGGAAATGTCCAGTAAAATGTACATTTCGTGTTTTCAGGGTATCTATGAGCCTAGAGAAAATAAACCCCACTTAACTTATGTCCAAAATATTGGACAACATGCAACAAAGGGTTAATAATGTTTTACTCCTTTTGTACTCCTACTCCTGTTTGTTTTACTTTGTGTAAAGCACTTTGTGCTCCTGCTGGAAATGTGCTATATAAATAAAGTTATTATTATTATTATTATTTCTTATTATTATTTCTAAAAATCAGTTCTTCGTGAAAAATTTGTTTCAACTTGAAATAATTTTGCAGCCCACTAGATGACGCTGCGTGGCCCAGTGGTTGAGAAACACCGCCCTAGACCACCATCTCCGCTGCCCTCTTTTTCTTCTCCTTCTGTTCTGTAAATGGGCATAGATGTTCGGGTTGGCATCCAGCATGTAAGTCTGTGCCTGGATCAGGGCCACTTGATACTGCAGGTGGAGTCTCACACAACACTCCATGATACTGATGAAGGTCCTCACTCATGACATGCAAGAAGGATAATGAGGGAGTGAGACAGAGAAGCCACATTAATTACCCCGGAGGATGTACGTTGCTGTCCATTTCGGTCCCGGTGAAGACCCATTACATGTAGCAAACTCTGTTTCCTCTTTTAAATCTCTTATTAAAACTCATTTTTATCGTTTGGCTTTTTCTTAACCGTTCATTTTTATATTATTTATTTATTTATTTTTACCCTGCTCTGAGAATTCCATGTATTGGTTTTATTACTGCCTCACTAATTTTATTGCCTTATTTTTGTCTCTGCCTGTTTTCTTGTTTTTTGTTTTTGTTTTTAATTGTAAAGCACTTTGTAACTTGTTTTAGAAAAGTGCTATATAAATTAATTTTTTATTATTATTATTATTATTATTATTATGTACGGTAGTTATAATGTACTTATCCTGAAGTCGTCAGTTTTGTCCTGTGGACCTCTGTTACACATCGATTATTCATCAGTTCCCATGCGTTCCTTGTCAGTAATCGTCCGCTGAGCATGCAGTCTATGTCCGGCACACCCCTGGTTCACCCGTTGCATGTCAGAAAGTAGTCCAGCCGCATGCCAGGTTCACCGGACATCAACAGATGTGAACTGACAAGTACAGGACGAGGAACGCACGAATTCCGAACAAAGCGCATGCCCTACGCGCAACAACCGTACGACCAGCGGACGACTTTGCCCAGTGGAGTCTGTTCCAGGTTTTATGCAACTTTCCATTGGATTGAATGTACCTTGCCTGACAAGGAGTGCATTCGCTGATCGAGAAACGAACAAGAAACGCACACAAATGGAGACAAACTGATTGGAAATTTTGTTGCCGTTCGGACGTCCGTTAATGCCATCTGGCAAGGTGTGACTGCTCCCTTAACAAAATTTTGTTTACAAGCATACAATGTGTATGCAAAATGTGAAAAATTGGCACATTGTTAACATGTGTATTTAATTTGTTGTCTACGTGTTGTCAACGTGCTATTTACGTGTTGTCGACGTGTAAACGTACATGTCAATTTTACATGATTTTGCGCCATCAGGCTTAGTTCTATGGAGTGCCATTAGCACAAACATAATCTCAGAATTGTTAATCATGTTAACACTTAATATTTTGCAGTGTTAAACAACAAAAAATGACGTTAACGTGGATTTTCTGATTGTGGCCAGAGAGGGACCAGAAGTCAAGGCTGTCATACATATTTATAAGGAAGGTTGCATCATGATGTCGAACAAAAGGCAAGGGAGCATGTAGTGCACAATTTACCGATGTAGGAGTCTAAGTAGTCGTTACAGGCATGTATGTACTCCATAATGAGGATGACGAAGATGAAACATAAGCCAAGAGTAGTGGTCTAGGACAGACCAATTTAAACTCTGACTGGGGGTCATGTCAGGCAAGTGGAAGAAAGTTGGTGATGGCACTTTGGAATTTTGTTACATCGCAACCGCACAATTAGAGTGTTCAAGAGTGGCGACATCTGACAATGATGCAATAATCCGAACAGCAGCAAATTTATGAAGACCCTCATCAATGCAAGCGCACCAGTTTTTAGGTTTTCTAATTTGGCGGGCCTGCTACACATTTTCTACTGTTGTAACAATGTAATTTCCTGTGAAGGATCAATAAAGTATCTACCTGTCTGTCTATTGCGCGCACATGCACATTACAAAAAGCTAATTATTTTTGCCAGATAAGGTAATATGTTTAATCGCATCATTGTTAATAATAATTATACATAATAAAAACATGCTATACTACACTGTAAACCAGACCTGGGGTGGATTACGCATAATCAGTGCGATTACGATTACGATGATTACGAGAAATTTTTTAAAGATTACAATTACGATTACAGTCCTCCAAAAATTTATGATTATGATTACATGGGTTTAGAATTTATAATTACGATTACGATTACAATCTAGATTACAATCATGATTACGACTGGTTAGACTAAGGTTTCTTTGTGGAAATATCTTATAATGGTACATGTATATTGATGCATTTATATATTTACAAAATAGCATGTGAAATGATTAAACATTGTTTTTGTATTGTAGAATTACTTGTGAAATAATAACAACTTGTCCAAAAACAAATAATAACGACAGTCCCTGCAAAATTAGAGATTACGATTACGGGCCCATCGAAATTAGTGATTACGATTGCGATTATGATTACAATCGTAATCGTAATCATAATCGTACTCGTAATCCGGATTACAATCCGACTCTGGGTCTGCTGTAATCCCTGGTAAGTGAGATACACTCAATTGTTTAGGGGAAACTGATTACCTAAAAAAAATTGTGTATGCCAACTTAATGATCTTGTGTTCACAGCACTTAAAAATGTGTAAAAAAAACCCAAAAACTTTACCTTATTTTTTTAAAGTTCCTTCCACACAATGCAATTAAATTGGCCTACACCATTTTTTGGAGGTAATAAGTTTCCACAAAACATTTGAGTTCACCACACTATCAGGATTTATAGTGTAATCTGGCATCAAAATAAAGCTGAAGCCCATATGTCTGTTATGATGGCAATGGGCAGGCCTATGCCACTGGACCTATTTAACACCTTAACACCACATTTAGAGAAATAGCTCATGATGCTGGTGTGATGTAGTGTCTCACGAATTCAATCAAAACATGAGACTAGTGTATGGTGTTCATATCAATCTCTGTGGTCTTTGGGCCTGCAGTGCATTTGACAACCCATGAGCTTGGCATACAGTCACTTTATCATCTTGGATTCCACAGTTCCTTTGCCTAAGTCTTACAGTACGTACTGACTTTACTGCCCAACCCTAGAATGGATGGAGAGCTGGGGACAAATCAGCATGGAAACCCCTGACAGAGTGGGTCCGTGGCCTTCGTTTGCCTTCAGTAATCAAGTGTGTCATGTTTGTTGTGTAATATCCCACACTAAAGAAACCATCTACAGAAAATCAGTGTCCCAAGTGAGCAAATTCCACAGTACTGTCCCACGATACTGTTCACAACAAATGTACAGTTCATTTTCTATGTTTTCATCCTAATATATGTCTACAAGTATTGAAAATGAAATGACCTCAGTGTACGCACTGATATAGGTTTAATCAATACCCACCCCAACAACCGCCTTTTCACTCTTGCAGTGTGTTCAAAAGATTCAGAGGTATTTGTTGTCATTCCACCAGACTACAGAGCAGCTTCTTTCCTTAGGCAGTATGAATCCTAATTCATCCTCAGTACTTAAATGGGTAGAACCGTAGCAAACAGGGCTACATCAATGACCTAAATATATGCACTTTCTGCAAATCCCCATGGATAGAAGCCTCTGCTAAATAAATGTAATATCTTGCATCTCATTGTGCATCCCTGTGTTGTAGAATGACAATTAATGAACCTACTACCTTGGGAAAAGGCCAGGGGACCTGTCACCTCGTCGTGGTCTTAAGGGTCCTTCAGTTTGAAGGTCTAAGAATAGGCAATAATTTTAAGCATAAACATCATATACTCCCATTCCACACAACCGTTCTAGCTACCGTTCTCAGCCGTTCTAAGCCATCCTCAGGACGGCTGCCTCTACCGATCAGACGCTAGGAGAACGGCTGTTTTTGGCATTGCGTTCCAGTAGCGATCTGTTAACGACCGTAACAATGCTGTAGGGTTCTAATACAGTTCATGTACTGACCATGTAAGGTCTGTACAGCGTGTCCATAACGATCTTTACCGTTTTAGTACCGATCACTAGCGTTCCAGCAACGTTCCTTTCAGATCTCACACCGTTGCTGTACCGAGTGTACTGTCCTCTACTGTTCATTTCCGATTTCACAACGACCGTAGCGTGCAGTTAGCAATCCATTAACAATCCAGTAGCGTTATGTTAACGTTGCCATAACGATCTACAGAGGTTATAAAAGCGAGACACATATCAAACATGTATTCAGTTGCCGTCCCAACTGTTCCTACCTTTCGAAGGAGTTCTGTTAACGTCCAGTGCCGTTCCAATAAGGCTCCATTTAGGTTCCCTCCCAACCTCTCCCGTTCCCATTCCTTGATCGGTATGGGAACGGTAGCTAGAGCGGTTGTGTGGAATGGGGGTATTAAGGGTCATATTTGATAACCATATTACTGAAAAAACTTAAACTAGAAGAAATAAGTGATAGCCATACTCACACAATCCATTTTGTATCAACACACCCCATTTTAGGGTTTACAACAGTCAGTTGATGCAAGTGTTCGGATGAAGATGTTACCGTTGTCGACAAATCCTGGTTTTTTCATTGACTGTTGGCCATACCCTAGGGCAAATTTCAGCAAATTCCCTTAGTGTGTCATGGCCGGGAACTTTGTCAAATGTACCGTCGTTTACACACGTGGCTGTCGGAAATTTCCATTTCTGAACATATTTTTTGAGCAAATATCTTCCTATCTCGGCAGTATAACATCAATTTCAACAAATTCTTTTTTTATTTATTATTAAAATATATCAACTGTAATGTGCATTGATGACACTTTGTGGGGCCCAAAAACTAAAAAATGTTAAAAATATAATTTTTTGGTCTAAAGAAAATTGATATCGCAGGTTTCTCTGGTGGATTCATGAACCCCATGGGGTGGTTTATCAATGCTGGAAATTTTGAATTTGGTATATTGGGCCAGAAAGTGCTCTTAATGGGACTCCAACTTAATAATAATTCATGAACTAACAACATCTTCATCATTTTGAATTTTTTTGAAAGGATAAGATCAAATTTGCTTTGCTTGCTTTTGTTTTGCCTTTTTTTTTGCTGTAGATACAGGCTATTCTTCATTGCACTCTGTTTAAAGGAAGGGAATATCATACTGCAGAATGTACTTTATTTTAACAACTGAATATTGAATATTTAAGCTACATTAAGATTTTACAGAAGCAGTGAACATCCTTAATGTTGTTTTCAATAAATACCGTGTGCAAAAGCTCTTTTTCCAATGTTTTGACTGATTGAATGGAGAGAAAAGATATAATTGTCTCCCCCTTTGAAATTTATTATGTTGAATCAAAAAATAATTTGTTCCCTGACTTAAAAGTGATACGATCTGATCCGTGAGTTTTCTGATCCGCTGCACATTTTTTTACTGCCAGCTGATGTCAATACCAGTTGACGTCATAGCTTTCCGCTGAAAGTGTTCTGGGAAGGCCGCTCTCATCTAGCCTTGCTCATTGGCTCATCAGAGCTCCATCCTCCCTCATCTATCCTCTCTCGCTCAGCACAAATAAGGGTTTTGAGACGGCCAGCGAGGAGGGAGAGACGGAACAACATTTGGTTCAACAGAGGATAGAGGACATAACAAATAAGTGAATTGAGATGCACCCTTGGGCTGAGTTTGAAGTCTTTTTTTGCTTAGGAAAGTTCCTAACTCCAAGAAAATGACCCAAACGTATTCACGTGGTAGCCATGATAAGTGATTTTATATGTATTATGATCTAAAAACACAATATTATGCCAGTTTTAGAACACTTCTTCAAATGAAATGTTCAAAACCAGCACATCCGTTAAAACTTAATGTGCCTCTGCAAATGTAGTTTAGCTTGAACTGCTTGACCCTGTCCCTTACTTGTGCCAGACTGGGGGTTTAGTGTCCCTCTTTTGTTAAGTAATTGTTAAGTAATTACTTTGTAAAGGAAGAAGATCCTTGCACAAGTATTTTGTTGGAATGCCAAAGGGGAGGGGGATTACAAGTCCTGGCTACCTGCCCTTCACCAACTAATCAATTATCCTCAGTCCCTCACCTTGATCATTGTCAACTGTTTCCTTTTAGTTAATTATGATCCCCTTAATATTTATGCTTAGTTTCTCGCCACACAGACTTGTAGCCGTAGTCAGTTCCTCCTTCTTGTTGCGTGCACTCCCTTTTGTGTTATTCTGAAGTTTTAGAGAGAGAGAGATACACTTTATTGAACCCCGTGGGGTGATTTTGTACACTGAACAAAAATATAAATGCAAGTTTAGTCCTTTCAATATTCCACATAATTATTTCTGAGGTTGGCTTAATAGGGTTCATTTACGTGACTAAGGTTGTGTACTGCTGGTCTGTGTACATTTCAGTCACCTTCATGTCATTGTCAAGTTCATGCCCTTTGTCAAAATTGGCTTGTCAGACAGGTGGGGCCTGATCCAGAGCTATTAAAATCAGGTATGGTCAGCCCTGGCACATCCTGTACTCTGGTCAATAAAAGGCCGCCTCAAAAGTTCTAGTTCTGCCATTGTTCAAAATGCCATAGATGACTTGAGCCCTCAGGGGGCGTGCCATTGGCATGCTCAATGGAGGAATGTTTCTCAGGGCTGTCGCAGGGGCTCGTAATGTCTATCTTTCAACAATAAGTCGCATAAGACACCGTTTTGAGGAATTAGGCACGACAACAAACTGCCCACATGCATGATGACCACGTGTGACGACCCCCCACCAAGAGCGCCACATCTGGACTCTCCATCTCTGTGACTGTCTGAGACTAGCAACTGCCACTGCAGATGAGACAGTTGGTCCCCTTAATCGCCACATTTCTGCCTAAACTGTGAAAAGTCATCTCCAGGAAGTCCATATCCGTGCACTTTGTGCTCTCTGTGTATTGGACCTCACCTCAGTTCAACGAAAAAATCAGTTCGACTGAGTGTACAGATACGTTTGATGGCAAATGACACAATGGAGTTTTCTTTACAGATGAGTCACGTTTCCAACTTCACAGAGCGGACAGAGGGGGGATTGTTATGCAGACATCAGTGTGGTGTGCATGGTGCCATATGGAGGTGGACTGCTGGTTTGGGTGGGAATATCCTATGGACATTGCATCCGACTGCATTTCATTAACAGCAACTTGAATACAGTGTGATAGCGCAATGAGATACTGTGGCCTATCGTCCTACCATTAGTCCATCAAAACAACGCAATATTCCAGCATGACAATGCCAGACCTCACATCACCTGTGCATGCACAGAGTTCTTTGAGCCTGAAAACATTTGTGTGTTTTAATGGCTTCCTTAATCTTCGGATTTGTCCGCCAGATAGCATCTTTGGGATGTCCTCAACCGACGAGTTCATTATTGGTTCCCATATGGTTCCCATATCCAACCAACATTCGCCAATTCCGTGCTGCTCTTGAAGAGGAGTAGGAGCACGTCCCCAAAGTCACCACTGACGATTTGGTATAGCCCATACAGCGGAGATGTGTGGCAACGCAGCAGGCCAAACGCGGACAAACCCAATATTGATTTGTCAATTGGACAATACACCCCATCCTTTTATCAGCTATGCCACTGTGAGATTCTTGTTTGTCTGTTTCAATCATTGATCGAAATGGATTGCAATATGGTCATACAATCTGTCAACAGTCAATGGAAGTACAGTGAGTTTCTGAACATGGTCATATTTCTTAGAATAAGAAGTCTATATTTTTGTTGAGTGTATTTGGTTGGTTTTACCCTCACTCTTTCATAAAATCCACATCCCTGCACTTGGGTCCTCAGCTTCACTCCTTGGCCTGGCACCTGTTTTAACATCTTTGGGTGCCAGGGCGTGACACTTGTAGAACCACCTACATTTTCTAGTAAGGGATGATGGGTACGCCAAATTTGTTCATGCACTAAGAGTGCTTCCTGAAATGGGACTGAATCAAATTATTGGCCTATAAGAGAGCGAATGAATAAACTAACTTTATTGGGAAATTGTTGTCACTATCATCTTGTTTATTAAAAAAGTTTTCATTGTCATAGTAATACAAAGAAAAACAGAATAAATTCAGTACTGGAGGTAATACTTCTGTCTCAATATGGGCAAGTAATTTATCTCCGGTTCAGTCTCCACATAGTTCTTTCGGTCTCATGGATTCTCAAATTAATGGCTGGCATTCTAGTTAATTCCAGGCTGCAGCACAAACCCCACCCTAGCTTAAAAAAAAATGTATCCAATATGGTCTGGCATAGATATAGGTAGTGCAAATATTATTGTGAACTTACATGACATGTTGGAGGTGGTTTGGAAAAAATCTGACAAGTTTAAATACTGTGCTATTACCTTGTCAGTTGTATTTAACCAACAGTGTATTCAACATTTTCTGAGCCTAAATTCATGGCAAACTCATAGGGTGCCTTTTTTAATTGATTACCACAGAGAGTGAGCAATTGTCCCACATTCAATCTGGTGTTTTCATTAGGAAAAGATGGGAAATCGTTCCGACTGTCACTGTATGGAATCCCAATACCTCTACTGGCACTACACTGAAGAAATTTTAGATGAAACCTCAACTGCAAAAAGAACAAGAATTATCAGGGATTCTCATCATAAAGCTGAACATTATATGCCATTAAGCAGCGAGTACAGGAGTACTCGCAGTATTTGGGAGTGATCAAAGACTGGAAGGGGAAGGTTATATTTGAGATTGGGTGCTAAACTGATCTTCTGCCCCCAGTAACTGGCTCTGACTATCATAAAATTGAGTCCACCAATGCCTGAATCTAAATATACAACCCCGTTTCCAAAGGAGTTAGGACACTGCGTAAAATGTAAATAAACACAGAACACAATGATATGGAAATAAATTAAATCTTGAATCTAATTGAAAACAGTACAAATACAGCATATGAAATGGTGAAACTGGGATTTTTTTTTTTGGAAAAATATCTGCTCATTTTCAATTTGATGCCAGTAACACATTTCAAAAAAGTTGGGACTGGGGCAACAAAGACAGGTAAAGTTGCATGTTGCAAAAAAAATGCTCCTGGTAGAACATCTCACAGCAAATTAGGTTAATTGGTAACAGGGTAGAAACATGGTTGGGTGAAAAAAGAGCATCCCAGAGAGGGTGAATCTTTCAGAAAAAAAGATGGCGAGGGCTTCATTACTGTGAGAGACTGCATGGGCAAATAAATCAACCATTTAAAAATAATGTTCCTCAACAATGCATCCGAAAATGCAAGTTAAATATCTCGCATTTGAAATAAAATCATCTATAAACAAAATCCAGAAATAATGTTGTTTTCCCTGGGTCCAAGCTCATTTAAAATGAACTGAGTCAAAGTGAAAAACTGTTCTGTCACCTGATCAATCAAAATGTGAAATTCTATTTTGGAAATCATGGATGCCGCGTCCTCCGGGCTGAAGAAAAGCGGAACCATCTGGCTTGTTATCTGTGCACAGTTCAAAAGTTAGCATCTGTGATGATATGGGGGTGCAGTAGAGCACTTGGCATGGTACCTTGCACATCTGTGAAGACACCATTAATACTTAACAATATATACAGGTTTTGGAGCAAGTCAATACCAAACCATAGTCAGCACATATTACTACAACATGGCAGCATAGTAAAACAGTCCAGGGGGCTGTTTCAATAAACTTAACTTGTCCAACCGAGTCGGACCATCTGTCACGTGAAAAATCGGACCAATGACAGACCATATCCCTCAGGTGTTTCAATAAAACAAAAGTTGGATGTGCAACCATAGTCCGACGAGGACGGACTGTTCATCACTGTCTGTTCGATGTTGCAACATAATTTACACCGCGGCGACGCACAGCTTTGTGATTTGGTGCTCAAATATTCAAAATACATTAATGCCAATTCAAAAAACAACTATTATTAGATAGATCTCTAACTACTATGAAAAAGTAAACTAACTGCACACAAAGCTATAGGATGTCATACTCAATTTTAGTATTAAACAAATACAAGCTATTTAGCTAATCAAAAGCAGCCTTGCCTTACTTTGCACTGAGTAAGAAAAGCCATGAGTTGCTATCGAGTTGCTGTATAACAAAGCTATTCACCTTCCAGAAGACATTAAAACATTTATTTCGTGACGATTGCTCATTTTGCAGTCCTGAGTTAAGTTAAAGACAGGAGGTAAACACAACTTCACTCTCGGTCACACATATGCACTACAAATACGATGATTCATAACAACCAAGCCAGGGACGCGCGTAAGGCAATGTCCCATTGGGTGTTTTTCTCACTTTGAGATAAATTAACCAGATTTTTGTCCATTGGATGCACATGTTAAACAATGGGTGCCACCACTGAATTTTATTTATATTCAATAGAGCACCGCCTTTGCAATATATGGGAAGAAACAACAATAAAAGCTCTGACCAGTTGTGCAATGTTGTCAGGGCGAAATTGTCCCCCAAAACATTACAAAATCAGAAAAGAATTTTACAACTTCATCACAATCTTACAACTCTGTCACATTTTAAGCAAAATTCCTGCAATATTAACCACTCATCATTTCAGCTGCCATTTTCCAAATGTTCTCACATGTGCAGTGGGAGTCAACAGCCTGAGAGAAATGATGTTTCTCCATTCATTCAGTGCAAAGCTATTTCTAAGCTGGGGGTTTTGTGATGGGGTTGTAAATTCCATTTTGTGGTCAAATACTATTTTTTGGCACCATTAAGTTCTGCTGGTAGTTGCATTGCATTGGTTATTCATGCCAGCTGCTTACCATTTGTTGATAATTTCCCTATAAATATCTGGGCTGTGCTGTCTTTTTGTCGCTACTGAGGAAAACAGCACCAATGATTTAAAAGTTAGATATTCATATATACTATTCAAAAAAAGTAGGGGATATTGGATTTACAAGTACCATGAAATGCAGATCATGAGGTCAGGAAGGAAACAAATGACATAAAAACATTAAGGAAACATTTGTCAATTTATTCGAAACCCTGTGTACAGTCAGTAAAGGACAGATTCTCCAGAATAAGGGTCGACACAAACACAGGGTCACACAGCAAATTTACCACCATTGTGAAACAGAGTCAGTAGCGGGTAAAACCCCCTCGGTTGGCTAGACAAGCTCGAATTTGGCGTGGCATACTCCTAACGAGACGTCCCAGGTCATTTTGGGGAACGTTATTCCATTCCTGTTGCAATGCTGCAGCAAGTTCTTGGACATTGGCAGGAGGTTGTTGACGTTGGCGTAGCCGCTGTCCAAGCATGTCCCAGACATGCTCGATGGGGGAAGGTCCGGACTGAGTGCTGGCCATGGTAATGTGGTGATATTCTGCTGCTGGAGGTAATCTGTAAGGATCCTGGCCCTATGACATCTGGCATTGTCATCTTGGAAAATGAAACGGCGGCCATAACGACGTGCAAACGGCACAACATGGGGTGCCAAGATGTTGTCCCGGTAGTACTGCCCTGTGACACGTCCAGCAACAACATGCAAGTCTGTTCTGCCGGCAGCAGTGATGCCTCCCCTCACCATTACAGATCCACCCCATACGGATCATGTCTAATGACGTTAACGTCATGGAAACGTTGTTACGTCGGCGCCAAACCCTCCTGCGTCTGTCAAGGAAGTCCACAGTGAACCTCGACTCATCTGAGAACATTAGGTTGTTCCATCGGTGATTATCCCAGCGTTGATGATGACGACACCATTGAGTCTGGCCCTAATGTGACGATCCCTCAAACAGGGAATGACACGAGGGCGTCGGGCGTGTAAGTGAAATCTGTGCAGACGATTCCTGATGGTCTGGCCACTCACTACCAAGCCAGTATCCCTTTGAAGTTGAGACCTTATCTGATTTGCTGTTACCATACGATTTCTCAAGACAATAGTGCGGATGAATCTGTCCTGAGCCTGAGTTGTTGCCCTTGGTCGACCAGATCGTGGTCTATCCTGAACAGACCCTGTAGCACGATGTCTGGACCATAATTTGCTGATGACAGACTGGGAAACATTCATTGCCCTTGCCACAACGACCTGTCTTGTGCCAACCTGTAGCATGCCAAGGGCACGTAACCTCTCCTCCTGTGTTAGACGGCGCATGTTCTCTGTTTAATTAACGACTTCAACCACTGATAATCTGATGCTTTCTCTTCAAAATCTTCCTTTACAGTGGCTCTAACCTTCCAATTCAGAGTCATGCAAATTTGTGGCACAACCCCCTTGATCATCAATAGCATCCCGTGCAGATCGTGAGAGTGTCAGTGATGTGTTTGGGTGATGAATTTCTTTGGAAATGCTTCCTCAGTAAGGAACTATACAACATGGTTTCGTATCCCTTTGTATATGTGAAAATTTTGATCTCAAAATAAAATATCCCCTACTTTTTTTGAATAGTATATTTTATGTCAATTATGTGTGGTTGTGAGAAAAATTCATTAACGGATTTTGAAAGTGTATTTTCCAAAGGAAAATTGGAAAATTTTGGAATAGTAGAATGGAATAATTTCATTGTGCCCCCAGGGTTTGACCACTGAACCTATAAAACGATTTTGCAGGCATTGGTTATTTGTCTTTCTCAAAATATTTTGAATTGTCTTTGCCTCCAGGAAACATCAAACAATAACTCCATATTTTTTATCCGACTAGGTTTTAAGACAACTCTCGAGTGGTGCCAGAACAGTCCCACCGGAGGACAATGGGCCATTTATTGAAACACCCAGAAAAAGATGGACCGTCTGTGGAATAATACAAAACATCTTTTGCATTCTTATCATCTTATAATCAACAGTATTATTATCAAAACATCTTTTGTATTATTATTATCTTTTGCTGCTTAAAACATCTTTTATGTCAGTACCCCAAAGCTTATAAACCTATTTACCCAGAATGTGTGTCTGTGTGTGAGAGGAACTGTACAGAGGACCAAGGTCAAGAGTGGCACAGGAATGCAGAGTTTCTGCCAAGAAAGAAAATGCCCTAAGCGCAGTCCAAAGTGGCATCAGGTATCCCGTAACCGCCTCTCAGTGACCTGTCCAAAGTAGACTGGACAATACTATGTAGAAAGGCGGGAGCTGATTAGACTACGGTTATAGACCGATCTACAGCCAATTGATGTACAGCTA
Organism: Gymnothorax javanicus; assembly: GCA_029692085.1. Classification (NCBI taxonomy): domain Eukaryota; kingdom Metazoa; phylum Chordata; class Actinopteri; order Anguilliformes; family Muraenidae; genus Gymnothorax; species Gymnothorax javanicus. The sequence continues at coordinate 92,856,943 of CM056198.1, forward strand.
AAGGACTGTGGATTATAAGAACTGATGCCCGGGCAACGCCCGGGCAGAGCGCTCTCCAAACTGTGGCTGAGAACATCCCTCTGTTGCGGTTTGTAATTTGCTCTTTGTCTGTTATAAATTTACTATATTTCAATCACAATCTGGTCAAGTCTTTATTTCAATTGTCTTCCACCCTTAACGAACACCACCGGGTAACGAAAGGTAATTTCCCCACACGTCTGACCCAGTAGACCTTTCCGACTAGCTCCAACATGCTCCGTCCCCCTAGTAACTGTTGCTATGCCCCACAAGCTATGCAGCTCAGTTCCACAATGACGACCGCACAGCAGCAATTTGAGTGCAATTCTTTTGTGCCTATTCCCGATAATATTGCTGTTTGTTTCTTACCACATGCGTCAAACTTGTCCAGCAAAGTCGTCTAGAGAGGACGTAACTATTTCACTAAAAGGATATATCCATGAAATCAAAATTTTTAACGGAACGGGTTGAGATACCAGAGTCACAACAAAGTGCAGGCAATCGATGCAGTGAAGCCAAACACCCCATTAACAGCACATTGAGATCAAAACAAACAAAATAGTGGAATTGTAGTGCAAGTGCATTGCAGGTAAGCTTTCATGCGGTTAGATTCGTATCCGTATCCGGGGTGCCGTAAGGGGGGGTAACCATGGACGATTCTAGGGGCCCAGCATTCACAGGGGCCCCACAGAGGATACTGTTATTATTATAAATATTTGTAAATAAATTTAATTTTATATTATATTTTTTGTACTAACTTAATCGATTTAAAATGAATTTGTTGTTTGTTTCTCAATTTTCAACTTTTTAAGAATAATCTTAGCACATCCCCCCCCCAACTATTCATCATTTTGTACGGCCCAAGTTACCCTAGTGCCTGAACTGCAGGTCCGTTGGTACCATTATGTACATCAGCCAATCACAGATCTGCTCTGGTACCATTGTCCGTGCCATCAGCCAATCACAGCTCTGCTGTACTCAAGCATCGATGAGAATTTAAAAGCATTCGATATCTGTCAGCTGAGTTGTGCATGCGGTAAATTTGTAAATGCTCATCTTACAATAACTATGTAAGTGCACCACAATCCGCGAAATTACAAGTACACTAGCTGGTCTGCTGCAGAAGTCCAATACTTATTAGCCTTGGCTTCGGTGACTAATACTGCAGATCAGAGAGCAAATGTTGTGATATCAGACTGTTTTTCCATTATCAGTTTTTGATTTCGCTATTTACATTTTGCGCATTTCGAATTGTATTAAATGGAAACGGACACAGAGAGTGAGGACGATGTCTGACGTTATTAGCCCCAAAAACGCAGTCTGCTTCATGACCGTAGACTGTTCGTGACACAGACTCCTATTTGAGGCATTGCGCTGATAAGCATATGGTCATCGCTGGAGTACATTGGGGAGGCATTACCAGTAAGTTTCTGAGTCAGTATTTTTAATCGACAAAACACAATTCTACTGACCGCTGGCCAATTATCGGAACCCCAAAGAAAACAGACTATAAATCTATAAGAACCGCTGCTTTTCTCATCTTTATTGTACTCTAATGAAAATAAATCATCTTGCACGCGGACAAACCAGTCACCGATTTCATAAAAGCTACGTGAATAATCATGTACATGCGGAACTTTAGATCAGAGTAGAAGTGCGCACCCAATGTAATCAATCAGGATAGAAGGTTCGTGACTGATGTTGAAACGAGCTAGCTAAATAAAACCATTTGCCACTGGACGCATGGATCCATAGCTTGTATCAACATCGATCTCTTACTTTCTGTCCTGACGGATAAAGTTCTTCGGTAGGATTATTTAATTTGATCCCTAGAACACGTTGATGTTTCACAATCGACAAAAACGTATTTTTACGAAATGCGCCTTTAATATTACAACCCCAATTCCAAAATAGTTGGGACGAAGTGTAAATTGTGAATAAAATCAAAATGCAATGACTTTCAGATCACGAGCCAATATGCTATGAACAATAGAACATAGATAATATTTAAAATGTTGAAACAGACATTTTACATTTTTATACACAAAATGAGCTAATTTCAAATTTTCTTGCTGCAAAAGGTCTCAAAAAAGTTGGGACAAAGGCAAAAAAGGAATGAAAAAGCAATTATTATATAAGAGAATCAGCTGAAAGAACATTGAGCAAGTAATTAAGTTAACTGGCATCAGGCGTGTAACATGATTGGCTATAAAAGGGATGTCTTAGAGAGGCTGAGTCTCTCAGAAGTAATGATGGCCAGAGGCTCTCCAACCCTTTGAAGGCTTGCGTAAAAAAATTGTGGAATAGTTTAAAAACAATGTTCCTTTACATCAAATTGCAAAGGCTTTGAAGGTCTCATCATCGACAGTGCATAATATCATCAAAAGATTTAGATTAACTGGAAAAATCTCTGCGCGTAAGGGACAAGGCCGAAGGCCTTTACTGAATGCGCGTGATCTTCGGGCTCTCAGACGCCACTGCATCACTCACCGGCATGATTCTGTCATTGCCATTACTAAATGGGCCCAGGAATACTTCAAAAAACCACTGTCTGTAAACGCAGTCCACCGTACCATCCACAGATGCTACCTAAAACTCTATCATGCAAAAAGGAAGCCATTGTTGAGCATGATCCAGAAGCGCCGCCGTGTTGGGCCAAGGCTCATTTAAAATGGACTGTAGCAAAGTGGCAAAGTGTCCTGTGGTCAGACGAGTCCAAATTTGACATTCTTGTAGAAAATCATGGGCGTCGTGTCCCCGGGGCTAAAGAGGAGAAAGACCACCCCTCCTGTTATCAGAATTCAGTTCAAAAGCCAGCATCTCTGATGGTATGGGGATGCATTAGTGCATATGGTGTTGGACATTTGCATGTTTTAAAAAGCACCATGAGTGCTGAATGGTATATAAAGGTTTTAGAGCAACATATGCTCCCATCCAGATGACTTCTATTCCAGGGAAGGCCTTATGTATTTCAGCAGGACAATGCAAAACCACATACTGCAGCTATTACAACAGCATGGCTTCATAGTAGAAGAGTCCGTGTGCTGAACTGGCCTGCCTGCAGTCCTGATCTTTCACCGATTGAGAACATTTGGCGCATAATTAAACGAAAAGTCCGTCAAAGGAGACCCAAAACTCTCCAGCAGCTGGAAGCCTGTATTAAACAAGAGAGGGATCAAATTGCAATGGCTAAACTCAGGAAACTTGTCTCCTTAATGCCCAGACGCCTCCACTCTGTGTTAAATAGAAGAGAGGATGCTACACCATGGTAAACAGGCCCCTGTCCCAATTTTTTTTGAGACCTGTAGCAGCCATCAAATTTGAAATGAGCTCATTTTGTGGATAACATTTTAAAATTTCTCAGTTTCAATATTTGCTATGTTATCTCTGTTCTATTTTGAATAAAATACTGGCTGGTGTGATTTGAAAGTCATTGCGTTTTGATTTTATTCACAATTTACACTTTGTCCCAACTATTTCGGAATTGGGGTTGTAAATGCCGTTATGCACAGATGCAGCAGCCAGAGGAAATCTTCCTCAACCCCCCACACACAAGATATAGTCGAACGGGAGGAAGGTGAGCACTATAGGCTATACGATGATACATAGCTTACAATAGTCCCTGAATAAAAGGCTTTGAGGTTAAGATTTCTGTGAAATGAATATTTTTGAAAACTTGCTAAGCTATCTTAGTGTACAGTTATTGAAATGAACTAAAAAACTGGCACACTAAGACAGGTTTGTGAGTTAGTTTTATTAAAAATGCTAAGTTAATGTTTCCTTGCAGGTTATCCATGCCCAGCTCATTCCAATCAAATAGTTAGCCCGTATCACAACTATGTGTAGCCAATGTAGCCTATAACCTACTGTAAAGGCCTATGACAGGTTCTGAATATATGATTCTTATGGGTGCTTTAGAGTCAAGGCCATCTTGAAGCCATGAGGCAACCGCAGAGACCAGTGATCAAATATAATATATACACTGCCCGGCCAAAGAAAAGTCACCGTTTGGAAATTAATGAACAAATTCTATAATTGGATCGTTATTGTGGTTATTAATATGTTTCAGCTGGCAATAATCATTTTTACCCTGACTGATGAAGCGCATCGCTACTCATTTCTTAAAAAATCATGTCGGAAGACACATCCCTTGATGGTGGAAAAGATGTTACAGTATTTCAGAACGGGCAAGTTATTGGCCTGTATTTAACAAAGAAAACCATGAATGACTAAAACAATTATGAGGAATCATTTTCACAAACAAATTTGCCACCACAAAGTCCTGACCTTAAACACATTAAAAGTTTTTGGGATGTGCTCAAGAAAGACCACCGAGTGGTTCAACCATTATGTCGAGAAGACAAGATCTTGGCCAAAAATTATGGCATTTCTGATCAAAAATAAATGTTCTGGCATTGCATATAGCTGTCAAAACAATGACAAGACGAATATGCACTGTAATCAAAGCTACAGGGGTTCCAACTAAATAATTGAGTGTATGACTTTTTTTTTGGCCAGGCAGTGTATGTGTGTGTGTGTGTGGGCCCAAATCGATTTCCAGTCATAGGGCCGAAAATTGCCAGCGGCGCCCCTGTTCGTATCGTATGAGTTTTCATTTTAGGTACGTAAGTGCACGCATTTGTCAACAGCAACCCCAACTCCAAAAAAGGTGGGATGCTGTGTAAATTTTAAATAAAAACAAAATTGAATGATTTGATAATCTCATAAACCCACATTTTATTCACAATAGAACATAGACAACATACAGTGAGTTGCAAAAGTATTCACACCCCTGGCCAAAACACAATTTATGAGAATAGAACTGTTGGTGTAATGGCTCAAATGGTGGCACCTTTGTGGTGATAATGCCCAAGCAATGGCAACATTGTTGTGTGTGCAATGGCACATCACACAAGGGCGCCGGCTATTGGGGTTACACCTCACAAGTGGACACCATGTGTTGAGGCAATTTGCCTAATCGTATTTTTAATTTGACTACCAAAAATACAAACCCCAATTCCTATGAAGTTGGGACGTTGTGTAAAATGTGAATTAAAACTGAATACAATGATTTTCAAATCTCATAAACCCACATTTTATTCACAATGGAGCATAGACAACATATTAGATGTTGAAAGTGAGACATTTTACCATTTCATGAAAAATATTAGTTTATTTTGAATTTGATGGCAGCAACACATCTCAAAAAAGTTGGGACGGGGCAACAAAAGTCTGGAAAACAAAGTGGTACTAATAAACAACAGCTGGAGGAGCATTTTGCAACTATTTAGGTTAATTGGCATCAGGTCAGTAACATGACTGGGTATAAAAAGAGCATTTTAGTGAGGCAGAGTCTCTCAGAAGTAAGGATGGGCAGTGGTTCACCAATCTGAAAAACTGCATCTAGAAATTGTGGACAAAATTCAGAAATTGCTCCTCAATGTAAAATTGCAAAGACTTTGAATATCCCAGCATCTACAGTACATAATATCCTCAAAAAATTCAGAGAATCTGGAGAAATCTCTGTGCTCAAGGGACAAGGCCCAAGGTCCATCTTGGACGCTCGTGATCTTCAGACTCTCAGGCGGCACTACATTAAAAACAGGCATGATTCTGCACTGGAATTCACTGCATGGGCTCTGGAGCACTTCCAGAAATCATTGTCTGTGAACACTGTACAATCTACAAATGCAAGCTAAAGCTGAATCATGCAAAGAAGAAGCCATATGTTAACATGATCCAGAAATGCCAGCGTCTTCTCTGGGCCGAAGCTCATTTAAAATGGACTGAGGCAAAATGGAAAACAGTCCTGCGGTCAGATGAATCAAAATTTGAAATTCTTTTTGGAAACCACGGACGCCGTGTCATGCAGACTAAAGAGGAGAGGGACCATCCAAATTGTTATCAGCATGCAGCTCAAAATCCTGCATCTCTGATGGTATGGGGTTACATTAGTGCCTATGGCATGGGCAGCTTACACATCTGGAAAGGCACAATCAATGCTGAAAAGAATGTAGAGATTTTACAGCAACATATGCTCCCATACAGACAACTTTTTTTTTTTTCAGGGAAGGCCTTACATATTTCAGTAAGACAATGCTAAACCACATACTGCATCCATCACAACAGCATGGCTTCACTGTAGAAGAGTCTGGGTGCTGAACTGACTACCTGCAGTCCAGACCTTACACTGACAGAAAACATTTGGCGCATCATAAAATGAAAAATCCAGCAAAGATGAGCACTGTTGAGCACCTAGAATCCTACATCTGACAACAGTGGGTCAACATTTCTCTCCCAAAACTCTAGCAATTGATCTCCTCACTTCCCAGATGTTTACAGGCTGTTGTTAAAAGAAGAGGGGATGCTACACAATGGTAGACATGGCCCTGTCCCAACTTTTCTGAGATGTGTTGCTGCCATCAAATTCAAAATGAGCTAATATTTTTCATGAAATGGTAAAATGTCTAACTTTTAACATCTGATATTTTGTCTATGTTCTATTGTGAATAAAATGTGGGTTTATGAGATTTGCAAATCATTGTATTTTGTTATTATTCACGTTTTACACAAGGTCCCAACTTCATTGGAATTGGGGTTTGTATATGATATTGTAATATTAATATTAAATATTAATATTAATTCCTCAGGGCACCACCCTTCCTCAGTGAAGGGAAAACCATAGCCAATTAATAAAACCTCAGTCTCAATATTAACTAAGTTATTGATATGAAAATTGATTAATAATTAAATTAATTATTATAACCAAATTACCTTATCAATAGTTAGGTTGAAGGATTTGGAGTTCTGCATAGAAGAGGTTGGCAATTTGATTCACTCTTTTACAACATTAAATAACCACAGTATATGTTTTTTAAGAATATTTATTTAAATGAAACAATCTAGACTACACTAAACACTAACACTCTATACACAATGAAGGAGGGGTCTGTGTGTGTGGGTGTGTGCGTGTGTGTGTGTGTGTGTGTGTGTGAGAGAGAGCGAGAGAGAGAGAACAAAAGGATGATCTAAGGTGTGAATGGAGGCGCCTTATTGACCATGTGGAAGTGGGGGAAGGCAACCCCACTGTAACAAAGACCAAGTCTTTGTAACAAAGAAAAGTTTAAAGAGAGTGTTTAAAGTCAGTTTAAATGACTTAAAACGCTCAATATTGTGTTTGTGTATGTATTAAGTTAAAATGAAGAGATATGTGTGTGTTTTGCACAGAAAAGGTGCTGTGTTAGTATACAGGAGGTTATTTGCATGCAAGACCCTGTCTGCTGCACATGAATACCATCCTGACCTACTAAAACACAATCCTAAAAACAATCACAACAACAGCGGTTTCTGGATTTGCTCCTCCCTGTTTCCTGCAGAGCACTTTCAGATGGTTCAGTCTGCGTCTTGCCTCATTTTCTACTTCAGCAACGTGTGCTGTCCACTGCATGTTTTGCTGGAAGGTCACTCCGAGAAATTTTGCTGTCGGGGTGACCTGAAGAGGTCTTCCATACAGTTTGAGATTTAATTTGTCTTTTTTTTACGAGGATAGTGAAGGGTACACATTGTGTGTTTGTTGGATTCAGTTTTACTCTCCACATATTTGCTCAGCCTTCAATCTCTGTGATGCACCTCTGGAGCTTCCTGGCAGCATATTTTGCATTTTTTGCAGAGGCCCAATAGCAGAGGTCGTCTGCAAACTGGGAGACTTGGCCCTGTCCTCTAGGTGGATGATATATGTCGCTTATATAAAGTTAAAACAGTAGGGGACTAAGGGCTGAGCCCTGGGGCGCACCGGCTTCTGGACTGAATCTGGCAGAGATTGAGGCTCCGACTCTCACTGCAATCTCTTTATCATTTAAAAAAACTGTTTAGAAGCACCACCATTTGTTGTGGGAGTTTGAGGTTCTGGTCCAGTAGCCTGTATATAAGTCCTGCATGCCACATCTTGTCAAATGCTTTTTCGATATCAAAAAAGACTCCAATTTACCTCTGTTTTGTTAAAACCCCGCTGTACATCTTCTGCCAGCCTCGGGAAGTTATCAGCCGTACTTCTTTCCCTCCTGAATCCTGCCTGGTGGACCCCCAAAACTCCTTGGGCATCAAAGTGTCTTTGAAGCCTGTCAGCCAGCACTCTCTCCAGTAGTTTGCCCAGAGTGGTCAGGGGGCTGATCGGTCTGTGGTTGGATGCCAGAGAGAGATGTAGTGGTTGAGGATTGCTTTTATCTGCATGGCCTGTGGGTGGGAGGGGCTTACTGGCAGCAAGTGGTCGTGGGAAATCCTCCATTTTGAATATACACATATATGAAAGCTTTCCTCTGTGTGAGCCCAACATATCCCCCCTTAGGTATTGGGATGACACCCAATGTGTCATCCTAAGAGCACAACGATGGATAAAAGAGTTCATTTGTCAGTTCATCCAAGGTGTAACAACTGGGCAGTTTGTTACTAAACAAGAATAGTCAAAGTTACTAACAAAACCAGATGACACACATGAGAATGACAAATTCAAAATGTAAAACCAATGATGTTACTCACCAGGGTTAGTGAGAAATGGAATATTAATGGTGTAAATTTGTTTGATGCAGATGGGTCATTTCATATCAAATGTCCGAATTTCAGAGAAACATCCCACTTGACCATCTCAGATTTAGATATTGTTTAGATATTGAAATATTACAACCTTAACAGGGCCAAAAATTCAAGTTTGTTATGAATTTGGAAGTGTAACAATAATTAATTATCAAATACAATATAGCTATCTTACAGAGGATGTGTTAAGAATGCCATTTTATTTGATCAGAGATTAAATGATTTATCATATATAATAGACTTTGTATTAATTTATTTATTAATAAATCAACCTATAAAATAAAATAAAAATTAATTCTAAAATTTTTTAAGCTGTAAGTTTAGAAATGTGCTTAATCATGCAGAAGCTATAACATGTCTGAACAGTTCGTGCATCCGCACAGCCCAGCAAAAAGTTTTTTTCTGGCCCAGGAGGGAAGACCTATGCTGGGTACCTGTGCAACACATCATTGCCAAGATTGAAGTCCCATGCACTACAACTGGATGTAGATATGCACTCAAGGAGCAGGACACCAAAGTAGCAGAAAACGTCATGAAAGAGTTCAAATAATTTGTGTAGTATCTGTGCTAACTGCTATCAACTGGTCATTTAAAATGTTCCATTATTTGCAATTCTGCAGGACTGTCAAAAACTCTCTTTAACACTGGTTATTACTAATTGAAGCATACAGGTTAATTTTTTCTACTTGGATGTAAATGTTCATTGATACAATAATTTTAAGCAATGATTTGTAACAAGTTTGATCTTCCATTGATGTTGGGACTACAGTATATCTATATATCTGAAAACTGTGTATGGGTTATAATTCAAGTGTAAGTTAACATTTATGAAATATTTGTTGAGTTTAAGCTTTCTATCATTAACTTTGTGCATTTTATAAAATAATGTTTGAATATGCCTTTGATGCCATTAAATGCTGTGTGTCCACAAAAATACCACATTTTCAGAAATTTATTCTGAGAAAATAAAGCAGAACCCCATCGCAAATTATGGATATTTAATAACAGGCATCTAATCTTTCAAAAACAGTCAATTTGATGTAGGCGGATGGTGTCATTTTTTTGGTGTTAATTGTGAAAAATAGCACAAATTTTTTTTTTTCATTTTCAAGCCTTAATATTTTCTAGATTATAAATAAGAGAGGGCCAGAATTAGAATATAAAATACATAATATATATGGGAAGCTGTATGTGCAAGACCAAATCCCTGGCTTTGAATTTAGGCTTTTTACAATCCTTCAAATATGCTACTGCAGAGCGCACAGTAAAATTTTCGAGCAATTTTAAGCACCTAGAAATATATGATGAACAAAAGGGACACCTTTATAAGTCCATATTCCTCAAGTTATAGTAGCATATTTTCACCCCTGTAAATTTGAAGGATTTAGCTGAAATACTTCTTAAGATATAGCCATGTGAAAGTGGCTCCTCAGAAATAGCTGTTCAAAAAGGGCTGGAACTTAGTTGCAAAAATATTTTTTCATGATGAAACTATGAGGAGTTGAGAGCAAAAATTTTGGATTTATCCTATTAGGAGGTGAATGCACCCACTGGAATTTTTTCAGCCAAATCTGAGATGGTCAAATGGGAAATTTCTTTGAAATTGGACATTTGACATGGAATGAGCCCTCTTCCATCGACCAGGTAATGCCATCTCCAATGGTTTTCTACGCACATTATCCTCTCCTTTCGTCCTCATGTCTGTACCACTGTGGCCTTGCCTGTGTGCACCTCCTGCTTAGCTTCCCTCTGCCCAAACAACTTTGGTCTTTCTCTTTTCTCAATCTGTCCTTTCTTGTTATCCAAAACATCCATCTGCTCATTTTCATGAGCGCCACATCCAGCTTTGCCTCCCGCTTCTTGGTCAGCACGCTGTTTCTGTTTCAAACACCATTGGTGGCTGTGGAACAACAAATGTATTTTCCTTTTTACCCTGTTTGGCACCCTCTTGTTACATAAGATCTCGCTTGTGTTGCCCCAGTTGTTCCAGCTCTCTTGAGTTTGTCCATTCTGGGGTCAACAATGTCAGACACGACCTCAAAGTGCACTGTGTATTAACCCCTTTGCGCAGAATACAAAATATTGCCAATTTTTCCTGTTATGCATGAGCCTGTTTAGGCTTTATAACTCAGTATTTGTGTCACAGAGACTCTGGAAAATTATTCCAGTGAAGCAAGACGTTTGGAAATTCAATTACAGAATTTACGGACGCCAGCTTCTATATCTGCGCAAAGGGGTTAAATATTAAAGCGCCCCCATTATGGTTTTTCCTTATTTTAATGTCGTTGCATGAATCATATCATTTTTCTGCGCATTTAAAAGATCTGAGTCGGAAAACAACTCAAAGTCACCTCAAGAAGAAGCGCTCCCTGCCGCAAAACTCACTGCTCCAGAGCTGACTGAGACCCCCTAATCGCTTCTGGCCATTTTTTTCACCAATTGGTGATGTCACCATTTGAATTTTTGCGCCAAGCACATAGTTTGGCACGCCCTTGAATCAAGTGGGTTTCGCCCACAAGGCTTAACCGGTATTTGTTTCTAAAGCGGAAATCCATTTATGGGAAGGGGCGTGACAAGGGGTGCGAACGGTGGACCAATCACAAGTGAGTGATCAAGTTGACCAATTACAGCACACTGGGGTTTTCCGGAGGGTGGGGGCAGGACTTTCAATGGAGCGTTTCACAGACAGGTACTGCAGAATAGACTAATTCGGCATCTCGCTGCTCGTAATGCATGCTGGTCCCGGTCAAAGTTCAGGACTACCCAGATCGTGTCCACAACAGTAAATATGGCCGAATGTGATAAAGATATTGAATACTTTGAGCATGTGAAGTCAATGTTTTGAAAGAGTTTTGTAAGAAACGGGGCTAAGCTGTTACCAGGAAGAGAAAAAAAAAAACTTGAGGTCCTTGCTTGGGCATATAATGGCTTGTTATACTGGCTTCCTAGGGGCAGTTGGTCAGTGACACTGTCCAAACTACTGCCATTTTCTGGCAGACCGTAGGTCCTGTGGTAAAAACAAAAACATTGTGAGCAAGAGGAGACTCTGCTGAGCATCCCCATGTGTATTTTTTCTTTTAGTGTCAAGTATGTGGTCAGGATGGCGATTTCAAAAAAGGTGTTTTTCAACTTTCTTCTCAAACTTTTCTGCTCCTGTTATAATGGCTGTCTATGGGGCAGTTGGTCGGCGCTCCTGTCGCTTGGGGGCGCCTAGAGTCTCAATCCTTTTTCTGTTTTCTTCCAAGGGACATTTTTCAGGCCTGCACAAATTTCCCTACGTTTTGATGTAGAATTTGTGTGTGTACGTTGGAAATTGTAGCTGGAGGAGCGATTTCAAAAATTTTTTCCGAGTCATTTTTTTGCCTCTCTCCACTCTAATCCTATAGAGCGCGCAAACATTCCACCCATTGACACGAACATTCCGCCCATTGACTTTATGGGGAAAAAAAAGGGATGAAAAACAGGAATTGTGAAAGAATGAAAAGGGGCTATGCAACCGTTTATACAAGGCCGGGAGACATGGTTGGGCCGGTCGGGCCGGACGTTTCGGCGTTTGAATCGCATCTCTATTGCGAACGCTCGGGCAGTTGATACGGGACAACGAAATATGCTGAAATGGGAAAATAATAAATAAACAGACTTAAGAAGAACAATGAGTTGCTTGCCAATGGCAAACACACAATAACCTAAAAGATGTTTCTGCTGAGTTGATGCTCAAGAAATCGAGCATTAGCGAAAAATGAAAAACTGAAGCAGGTCACATGCTGCCATTGCTCCATTGAAACGAATGGCTGCCCATGAGCCAATCACTCAAGATTATTACTCGGGCCGGTAGGCCACGAGTCTAAGTTTTGGTTCTGTTCTTCTTCTTTTTTTTTTTCGGGGTTGCGATTGTCCTGCTCATGCGTGCGCGCGCGATTTCGCGATTGGCCCATAGATATATACAAAACCCAAAACCAGTGAAGTTGGCACGTTGTGTAAATCGTAAATAAAAACAGAATACAATGATTTGCAAATCCTTTTCAACCTATATTCAATTGAATACACTGCAAAGACAAGTTACTTAATGTTCGAACAGGTAAACTTTGTAATTTTTTGCAAATATTAGCTCATTTGGAATTTGATGCCTGCAACATGTTTCAAAAAAGCTGGCACAAGTGGCAAAAAAGACTGAGAGAGTTGAGGAATGCTCATCAAACACTTATTTGGAACATCCCACAGGTGAACGGGCTAATTGGGAACAGGTGGGTGCCATGATTGGGTATAAAAGCAGCTTCCCTGAAATGCTCAGTCATTCACAAACAAGGATGGGGCGAGGGTCACCACTTTGTGAACAAATGCGTGAGCTGATTGTCGAACAGTTTAAAAACAACATTCCTCAACGAGCTATTGCAAGAAATTTAGGGATTTCATCATCTACGTTCCGTAATATCATCAAAAGGTTCAGAGAATCTGGAGAAATCACTGCACGTAGCGACAAGGCGAAAACCAACATTGAATGCCCGTGACCTTCGATCCCTCAGGCGGCACTGCATCAAAAACCGACATCAGTGTGTAAAGGACATCACCACATGGGCTCAGGAACACTTCAGAAAACCACTGTCAGTAACTACAGTTCGTGCTACATCTGCAAGTGCAAGTTAAAAGTCTACAATTAAAGCCATTTATCAACAGCACCCAGAAACGCCGCCGCTTCGCTGGGCCCAAGCTCATCTAAGATGGACTGATGCAAAGTGGAAAAGTGTTCTGTGGTCTGACGAGTCCACATTTCAAATTGTTTTTGGAAACTGTGGACGTCGTGTCCTCCGGACCAAAGAGGAAAAGAACCATCCGGACTGTTGTAGGCGCAAAGTTCAAAAGCCAGCATCTGTGATGGTATGGGGTGTATTAGTGCCCAAGGCATGGGCAACTTACACATATGTGAAGGCACCATTAATGCTGAAAGGTACATACAGGTTTTGGAGCAACATATGTTGCCATCCAAGCAACGTCTTTTTCATGGACGCCCCTGCTTATTTCAGCAAGATAATGCCAAGCCACATTCTGCACGTGTTACAACAGCATGGCTCCGTAGTAAAAGAGTGCGGGTACTAGACTGGCCTGCCTGTAGTCCAGACCTGTCTCCCATTGAAAATGTGTGGCGCATTATGAAGCGTAAAATACGACAACGGAGACCCCGGACTGTTGAACAACTTAAGCTGTACATCAAGCAAGAATGGGAAAGAGTTCCACCTGAAAAGTTTCAAAAATTGGTCTCCTCAGTTCCCAAACGTTTACTGAGTGTCGTTAAAAGGAAAGGTGATGTAACACAGTGGTAAAAAAGGCCCTGTGCCAACTTTTTTTTTGCAATGTGTTGCTGCCTTTAAATTCTAAGTTAATGATTATTTGCAAAAAAAAAAAAAAGTTTCTCAGTTTGAACATTAAACATCTTGTCTTTGCAGTGTATTCAACTGAATATAAGTTGAAAAGGATTTGCAAATCATTGTATTCTGTTTTTATCTACGATTTACATAACGTGCCAACTTCACTGGTTTTGGGTTTTGTATATAAAGAACACTTCATTGCTGATAGGCACGCTCAAGTGAAGCATCTGTTCCAGGAGCGTGTACACTGGGAAGTTAAATTCGCATGTACACTCCCATTCATTTTCGCCTACTGTAAAATTATATTTTCAAAAACATTTGCGTGCGACTCGGGGTGATTTTGGTATCGCTGTGCAAAGCAACATTTTCTCTCCCTAAATATGTGCTTTCTTGGAGGATGGAAAGCAGCGCACTTACTAAAGGGAAGATCGAAATGTTACTCGGTGTCAACGTTCAAGTGCGAGCAGAAAAGTTCAGTTACGGTGACCGAGGCTTTTAATGACCCTCTGATAAGATAATTGCTTCAAAGTTTTCGCCGTTATAAACAACATCGATGAATGTCCATATACGTTATCAAATTACTCTCTGGTTTCCTCACTTCATTGAACCCTGATTGAGCATATTTGCCATTGACTGAATTGTTCGTACTGAATCATATGGCTAATGCCAATGTAGGAAGCGCTAGTTAACTCTGGCTACTCCTTTACTAAGCTTCATCTTTGCCCGTGTCCCGTTAAAGCACTGCTCTCAAAAAATAATCACTGCACAGCACGGATCGAGGGGATAGAGAAAGGTTTTTTTCCCTCATTTCTAACAGCCAAGCCTTTCTCCCCTCCTTGTCTTTTGAACTCTGTATAAACAGACAAAGCGAATTGTCCATTGTTTTAAATATTATGCAGGTAAGAAGTATTGTCCTTGAATGTCAATTACAAGTAGCTAGCTAGTTAGCCACCTTGTTCATTTTATTGACTGCTTAGTGTAATGTGGGGAAAAAAAAAAGCCACTAGATGGCAGTATTGACATTTTTTTTGTTAAGCAGTCTGGAGCTAGGTTTGGGGCATGTCCTGGGCATGCCTCAGAGGGGGCTGGAAAAGAGTATATAAGGAGAAAAATCGAGACAGTGTAGTAGTAGGAGAAATTGCAAGGAGAAATAGTGGAAGGATACATTTGACCAGACCTGTCACTCTTTTCAAGACCTGTGAAGCTTTTTGTGGATTTTTGCCTGTGTTGGAGCATTTTCCTGTCCCAAGACATCGCAACATAGCAGCGCCATCTCCATTACCGAGGACTGTAAATATCTCATTTTTTTTTACTTCAATCTTGGTCAGTAGATGTAGATTGTAGATTAGTTTAAAGTGTGTGTTTAATTAAATCTGTTGAAATTTAAGAATTTGGTCTGTCATCCCTTGCTGTCCGTGACATCATAACAAATTGACGCCATAACAAATTTGGGCCATAACAAATTGGGGGCTCAGGTCCGGGATCGACCATTTTGTGAGTCATTTATTGAAAATCTAAAATTTCAAATTGTGAATTTTTTTTTGAATTTTCCCAGATATATATTGACAGATCAACAGCAATGGATGATTTCTTGGCATCACCAACCATAGAGGTTTTGAAGTCTTTTAAAAAGACAGAACTGCTAGAAATATGCAGACAGTTAGAGCTGACAGATGTAAAACCAGCCATGCGAAAAGCAAGACTGGCTAGAGAGATTGTTGAATATTACATTGATGAAAATGTGTTTGCACCAGGAGATCTGGAACAGTTTCCAGTGGAAAATCCAAATGTAGAAATGGAACCTAAATTAAAAATGCTAGAGATTGAAAGAGAGGAAAGAGCATTCGAGAGAGCAGAAAGAGAAAAAGAAAAACAGAGTTCGAGAGAGCAGAAAGAGAGAAAGAAAGGCAGTTTGAGTTAGAAAAATTAGCAAGAGAAGAGAAAAAAGAAAGGGAGAAAGAGGAAAGAGCAGAAAGAGAGAGACAGAGACAGAGAGATTTCGATTTAGAAAAATTAGACAGGGAAGAAAGGCTCCAAATGGAGCTACTAAAATGCAAAATGCAAGCTGAAAACAAATTTCGGGCTAGTCAGGAGGTAAAGCTGGTGCCTCCATTCTCAGAGAAGGAGGTTGATAAGTATTTCCAGTGCTTCGAGAAGGTAGCTAAGAGTTGTCAGTGGCCAAAGGAACTCTGGGGTCTGATGTTGCAAACTGTCCTCAAGGGTAAAGCTCAACAAGCCTATTCGGCTTTGTCTGCAGATGATTCCTCTGATTATGAGGTTGTCAAAAAGGTTATTTTGACAGCTTATGAGTTGGGTCCAGAGGCTTACCGACAGAAATTCAGTGGTCTGAAGAAATCTGACAATCAGACTTATGTGGAATTTGCTAACGAGAAGAAGGTTTGCTTTGAGCGCTGGTGTACTTCTATGGAGGTCAAGGATGATTTCAACTCACTAAAAGAGATGGTGTTAGTTGAAGAATTCAAGAACTGTGTCAAGGATGATATTAAGACCTACCTTAATGAGAAGCAAGCACTGAATTTGCAATCAGCTGCCAAGTTTGCAGACGAATATGTTCTCACACATAAGTCCAAATTTCAGTCTAGTAGTAACAACAGATGGTCCCAATTTCAGAAGAAAGGTAACGGTGATACCCAAGATTCCTCACCCAAAGACAAAGACAAATCTGGTGATGGTGTTCAGAAATCCAGTAAAAGGTCTGATCAAAGTGTGAAAGCTGACAGTGACAAAAGTGGTCTAGTTTGCAATTATTGCAAGAAATCTGGTCATGTTACAACTAACTGTTGGTTCCTTAAAGCTAAGAAAGAAAAAGAAAAGGATACCAAACCTAATGCCTTTGTGAAGACAAGGTTAGAAACCCCTGTAGTAGATGACCGATCTGCTAAATTGCCTGCTCCTTGTGAGGCTAAGAAGCCTGATACTGCTGACTTTGTGAGGGAGGAATTCCTTCCATTTGTGTCAGAGAGATTTGTGGCTCTGAATGAGCATTCTCCTCCTGTCCCCATATATATCCTAAGGGATACCGGAGCTTCTCAGTCACTTTTGTTGATGGACTCCTTGGAGTTACGTGATGAGACCGCTTCTGGGGATTTCATACTTGTACAAGGTATTGAAGGGAGGACTGTATCTGTACCCCTGCGCTCTGTATTCTTGCAGTCAGATTTAGTTACAGGACAGGTAAAGGTGGGACTTATGTCAAGTCTACCTAACAAGGGTGTTTCTCTGTTGCTAGGCAATGACCTGGCTGGGGGCAATGTAGTTCCCCCTGTTCATCTTACTTCACAGCCGAGCACTGAAGATGGTGATGAAGACCCATCTCTGTATCCTTCCTGTGCAGTGACTCGTGCTATGGCCAAGAAGGCTCAAGAAGAAGATGATGTGGTGCCGTCCAGCACATTGAATAGTCATGACTCAGGTGGTTCGCCTCATGACTCTGTTCAGCCTACTATGGTTTCTTCCTTTGAGGACTTATCAGACACTTTTATCAGTTCTCTGTTCAGCCAGCCAGATGGGTCTGGTGATTCTGATGTGTCTGGAGACTTGTCTCTGTCCAGAAAGCAGTTGATTCAGGAGCAAATCAATGATCCTGAAATTTGTGTACTAAAGAAGAGAGTCCTTCCTGATGAAGAAATAGACGCAGTTCCAGTTGGGTATTATCTCAAGGATGGAGTGTTGATGCAGAAGTGGCGCCCTCCTGATATCCCTGCCAATGCAGATTGGGCAGTGATCAAGCAAATTGTTGTTCCAAAGGTCTACAGGAATGAGATCTTAACAATGGCACATAGTTTGCCTTTAGGAGGTCATCTTGGTGTTAACAAGACTGTTGACAAGATCATGAAACACTTCTTCTGGCCTGGACTTCGGAAAGATGTTTCCAACTTTTGCAAAACCTGTCACACTTGTCAGGTAGTTGGAAAACACCAGTTAGACCCACCTGTAGCTCCATTGCAGCCTATCCCAGCATTTGGGGAGCCCTTCTCCAGGTCATCGTTGATTGTGTTGGTCCATTACCCAAGCCTAAATCTGGAAATCAGTACTTGTTGACAATCATGTGTGCATCTACCAGATTCCCTGAAGCCATACCTCTACGCAACATCAAGGCAACTGCAGTCTCGAAGGCTTTGATAAAGTTCTTCACGTTGTTTGGCCTTCCCAGGGAAATTCAGTCAGATCAAGGTAGCAATTTCACTTCCGGATTGTTTCAGCAGGCTGTGTATGAACTAGGTACGAAGCAGATTCTTTCCAGTGCCTATCATCCAGAGAGTCAGGGTGCCTTAGAGCGGTTTCATTCCACTCTCAAGACAATGATGAGGACTTATTGTTATGACCATGAGAAAGACTGGGATGAAGGTGTTCATTTGCTGTTGTTTGCAGCTAGAGAAGCAGTGCAGGAGTCTACTGGATTCAGGCCGTTTGAGCTAGTGTTTGGCCATGAAGTGAGAGGACCTTTGCTATTGTTGAGTGAACAATGGCAAGAGAAAGAGCCGCATATCAGTCTGTTAGACTATGTTAGCAAGTTCAAGGAAAGACTGCATGCAGCTTGTGACCTAGCCAAAGAGAACTTGAAATCAAGTCAGGGAAAAATGAAAACTTGGTATGATCATAAGGCTAGAAGCCGTGAGTTTAAACCAGGAGACAAGGTCCTTGTGTTGTTTCCCTTGCAGTCCAATCCATTGCAGGCTAGATTTCATGGTCCTTATGAAATTCTGATAAAACTCAATGATCTCAATTACATTGTGAAGACTCCAGATAGGAGAAAGCCAAAACAGTTGTGTCACATTTACATGCTGAAGCCTTATCATGATAGGAATGCTAGGGTTGCAGCTGTCACTTCAGATCCTCCTATGGCCGAGACTTGTGAAGATGAGGGGGAGTTTCAAGATGATGAACCTAGAATAAAAGCTGAAGTTCTTTCATGTAAATTGTCAAATTCTGAAGTGTTGCAAAATCTTGATGTAAAACTCCAGCACTTAGAACCCTCACAGAAAGATCAGTTTGAGAGGTTGATCAAGAAATATAAAGATCTATTTCCTGATGTTCCAGAGAGAGTTTCTATAGCCTCTCATGATGTAGCTGTTGGTGATGCCAAACCAATAAAACAGCATCAGTACCGGATGAATCCTGAAAAGAGAAAGATTGCTGGGAAAGAGGTTGAGTACATGTTAGAACATGATATTATCAGACCCTCTAACTCAGATTGGAGTTCACCCTGTGTTTTAGTTCCAAAACCTAATGGAAGTACTAGATTCTGTACAGATTATCGCAAAGTCAATGCTGTAACTAGAACTGATGTGTTTCCAATACCTAGGATTGATGATTGTATCGATAGAGTAGGGCAAGCAAAGTTTCTGACCAAGATTGATTTATTGAAGGGTTATTGGCGTGTGCCTTTAACTGAGAGGGCCAAGAGCATCTCTGCTTTTGCCACACCATCTGGGTTATACTAGTATGAAGTCCTACCCTTTGGCATGAAAAATGCCCCAGCCACGTTCCAAAGTATGATACAGTCTACAATCGCCGGATTGCCACACACGGGTGCGTACATCGATGACCTGATCACATGGAGTGACTCCTGGGAAGAACATCTGAAAGATGTAGAGACGTTGTTCAGCGCTTGACCCAGGCTAACCTGACTGTTAACCTGAACAAGAGTGACTTTGGTTGTGCTACTGTCACGTATCTTGGCTACGTCATAGGCCAGGGTAAGGTGGCACCCATAAATGCTAAAGTCCAAGCCATCATGGACTTTCCAGTTCCTGACAACAAAAAAGCTTTGCGCCGCTTCCTTGGAATGATCGGGTACTACCGCAAGTACTGCAAGAACTTTGCTGAGATTGCTCTCAGTCTCACCAACCAACTGAAGAAAGGCGTAAAGTTCACTTGGGATGAAGCATGCCAAAGAGCCTTCGATCGCCTGAAGTCTCTGCTATGTCACTTCCCGTGCTCAAATCTCCTGACTTCAACAAACCGTTCTCCATGGCGGGTCGATGCTAGCGACCAAGCTTGTGGGTCTGTGCTCCTACAGAGAAGTGACTCTGATGACATTGAGCATCCCGTGGCATACTTCTCCAGGAAGTTCAATCGCCACCAAAAGAACTATTCCACAATTGAGAAGGAGCTGTTGGCTCTGGTTCTATCCTTACAACACTTTGAGGTTTATGTTTGTACAGGGCAAAAGCCAATGATTGTATATACTGACCACAATCCATTAATGTTTTTGAGTAAGATGAAAAACAAGAATCGGAGATTGTTGAATTGGAGTTTGATTTTACAAGAGTTTGACTTGGAAATTAAGCATGTAAAGGGTACTGACAATGTAATTGCCGATTGCTTATCCTGTGTTTGAGTATGTGTATATATATCACCTGTGTTTATTAGCATATTGTATATATGTATATATATACACAAGTGTCAACCACTTTTGTATTGAAAAGAAAAATTTTGCCTTTATGAGTCAAAATTTTTCCCTTTTGGAATGGAGGTGTAATGTGGGAAAAAAAAAAAAAAAGCCACTAGATGGCAGTATTGACTTTTTTTTGTTAAGCAGTCTGGAGCTAGGTTTGGGGCATGTCCCGGGCATGCCTCAGAGGGGGCTGGAAAAGAGTATATAAGGAGAAAAATCGAGAGAGTGTAGTAGTAGGAGAAATTGCAAGGAGAAATAGTGGAAGGATACATTTGACCAGACCTGTCACTCTTTTCAAGACCTGTGAAGCTTTTTGTGGATTTTTTGCCTGTGTTGGAGCATTTTCCTGTCCCAAGACATCGCGAACATAGCAGCGCCATCTCCATTACCGAGGGACTGTAAATATCTCTTTTTTTTTATTTCAATCTTGGTCAGTAGATGTAGATTGTAGATTAGTTCAAAGTGTGTGTTTAATTAAATCTGTTGAAGTTTAAGAATTTTGTCTGTCATCCCTTGCTGTCCGTGACGTCATAACAAATTGACGCCATAACAAATTGGGGCCATAACATTACTCAATGCAGTCCCCGTGACGGTAAGGGTACCAAGGTGGCTCGCTGGACACCGTTATCGATCGCTAGCGTTTGCTTTAGTCAGCGGTCTATTTAAGTCAATGGCACGGCTAATTAGCCAGCTAGCAAGCGAACGCGATTTTTTCCATTCAAGTGACAAATTTGCGTTTCTACGTTAACTTATGCATGAAATGTTTTATTACAGCCCTTCAAATGACTATTGCTGCAAAAGGCAGCCGCACATCTCGGCATTTTAATGCTTATATTGACTTCTTTCAAATTGCCCTCATAGGAAACCATTCATTTTTACGAAGACATTGGGTGTATCAATATGGCGGCCGGGTGCTTCACTTTGGATAATGTAAATGTGACATCATCAGCAATCTAGTGTTCTAAATATATATCTATGGATTGGCCCAGGCCTAGATTCGGCCCGAGTACAGGCTCTGCCCTTACAAAAAACCACTATTGAAATACCATAAAATTTACCATAAATTTACCATCAAAAACTATAGTATTACTGTTGTAATTGTATGGTTTTTTGGAACGCACTATAGAGATTTTAGTGTTACTATTGAAATATTATAGAAAAAACTATTGTAATACTATAGCAGGTGAAACGTACTATAGAACACTACAACCACACTTTAGAACACTATACAATTCTTATAGTATACTATAGTAACTCTTTAGTTCATTTTCGTAAGGGTGAGGAGCCTCTTGTTTGAATGACAACGCCAAGGCCAGTAGTAGAAACTCTGCTTGCCCTAGGGCGTTCATGTAATAACAAATCAAAATTTGATTGGCTGATGACAGGGGTCACTCAACGTTGTAACCCCAGTAGCAGCATCCAACTTCAATGAAAGGCTAGCAGTGCTACTTCTGCTGGCCCCAGCAGAGGAAAGGAGCTGTGATGCGCCTGTAGGACAAAGGAAAATTCTGCTCAGCTCCACAAAATATAACTATTTGTTTTCTGGATAAAGTTGCGCGCTGGACACAGACACATTTCATTAACACTTTAATTATGAAAAAAAAAAATTTAAATTTTTAAGGGCTAGCAGTGCTGACTGCACACCTCTGGCATGTTGTGCCGTTATTGCACTCGTGAAGAGGGCAAAATTCCTCCATCCACTTCTTAAGCCTGCTTGTACCATTTGTACAGACTGAGCACAGACTAAGCAATTTGAACCCGGCCTTATAACTTAGGCAATGTAAAATAACTTAAATAATTACGATAAGTAGCCGGCTGGTCCACTGGGATAGCTAGGCTTTATCGGCTTTGTTGAACTCTGACTGAACATTTTTGCTCATGCGAAATGCCGATTGTGATAGTGATAATGCCGATTTAGTCTATTGGAAAGCATGAGAAAACGCAAGTGTTTTTTTAACAATGATGCATTTAAACCTTTTTTTGTAGAGTTCAAGAATACAAGACTGATCAGAGAAAAGTCACATAATAGGTGCACTTTAAATATCTTCAGAACTGGGAAGCAATTAACATACCTTATTATTTGTCAAAAAGCTCAGCGGTGCTCCTTTTAAACCAGTGCTCTGGTTGGATTGTATCCCTTTCAGGTTTGTAATCCAGCCTTTAACTGCATTGTCATTGAAAAATAAATCCATAATGAGAAATCCAACACCGTCTTCCTACCCTAAACACTTCCATCAACTCTTCATCCCCGGCTTTGTTTCCCCATGCGGCCATTCAGGTGTCCAGAGTGCCAGATCATTTATTAGCTGGGATCTTTCTAACTGTATCTTCCAGCTCCTCCTTAAGTATGGTTTTCTCCTCGTTGACTATGTTTACATGCAGTCAATATTCGGGTTAAGGTCAATATTCCGGTTTCTGAAACATTCTGAATAACCTGTTTACATGTGTGAGCAAACAGAGTTATTCCTGTATACATGGTAATTGTAATCAATTGGGAAATCCCGATCAAAACAGCGACGCACGGACAGCGTCTTGATGCACGGAGAACGTCATGACGTAATGCGCGTCATTTCCGCTTCTTCTTCCTGTATCCAAAAACACAAAAGACCAAGATTCCTTGCGAATAGAACATGCGCAGAACACAAATTAGAGTTCCTTTCGATGGGGATATCCCGATAGGTGTATACATGACCAAATATTTGGGTTAGAAAAGGAGTAACCCAGGGGTCAATTTTGGGTTTTTAAAAACCGGAATATGAGCATATTCCGGTTTTTCAAAAGGGTTATTGGTGTTTACATGGCCGTGCGCAACCGGGTTATTGCTAATATTCCGGTTATGAAAGGGTTATTGACTGCATGTAAACGTAGTCATTGTTGCATCAACTTTATGGGGCATATGCACTCACCACATTGTGTCCCTCCAACTTGTATCAAAGCCACACAAGTCTATACGTCACCCTCTCAACATTCAATATTCCCAGCCTCAGATCCTTGCCTAGGATGATGGTGACTCCGTTCCGTTTATTGCAAAGGCCATGATGGAAAAGTTTGCATCCATTTACTTGTTCCATTGCCTTACTCTTCTTCCATTTTGTCTCCTGCACACACAGAGGTCTCCTCTATGTTCTTCCTTGAAGCTCACAATCTCATACAATCTTTTGGTCATAAAACCCGCCTTTCCTTTCCCTTTTCCTGTCTTCTCTGTCTCTTCTGAACTATCTCCTTTAGCTGCAACCATTCTTGATTCAGTAATCGTAGCGCATTTACCATGGAATAATGGCAATCATTCCACATGTTGCAGAATGCATCAGAATGCAGACCCCATCTGAGAGGACTTTTGTTGTACATAATTTAGTCAATCTAAATGTCAATTTATTTTAAGGCTGTTAAGTGGTAACTATTTTCCTGTTTAACATCATAATGGTCAATATAAGAATTTATCAACAATCGAAGAGTCAATTGAAAATCCGCAGGGAAAGTTCTGTCGTGGTTGCAGCCCCCAGTAGCTACAAGGAACAAAAATCAAAGTAATATTTCATCAATTTGCGATCACAAAAAATAAAAGAATCATCTTTGTTTATTTTTTCTTTTCTTTTATTTATATATTTATTTATTTTAAAAATAAATTTGGCATCTCCAATCCCACCCGAATTTGGAATGCCCAATCCGAGAACTATGTACAAGGCTTGCTCATAAGCAACCCCGTTGCCAGCTCGGGAGAGAGAGACAGTTCGCGGCTCTCCTCCGAAGCATGCGCCTATCAGCCCCTGCATCTTTACTCTCATTGATCGAAATTATCGCATGTTCTGAACGACGGCGGAGGATACCCGAACATGAGCATGCTTAGAATCTCACTGACGAGCGCCCAGCTGGCCAACAGGAGGCGCTTGAGCAACGAACAAGGCAATCATTTTTATTTTTTTAATTTCCCTTCCCAGCAGTCCTTTCCCAATTTGCATTCCCACAGCGCTTTAGCCAATCGTGCGCTGCTCTGAAAAAGCTGTCAACCACTGCTAGAATCATCACTGTTTAAAGGTAGAATTAACCGTGAGGTCTTCGATTGGTTTTATATTGGGGTAAAGGCAAAGATTTGGTTCAGGCATCCAACAATTAACTTGTTGGATTAACTAGTTAATTGATGAAATTTTAGTATTAACTTAAGTTAATGTCTATTTGGAAATTAACTAGTTAAGTTAATTTTGACAAGTTCACTAGTTAAGTTAAAAGTTAACTTTGTTGTTTCCATGCCATTGACAATATTTTCAAATATGTTGATTGATTTAACTACAGAGTTGTAACTATAAGTTGTTGAACAAAAACTTTTTGTAGTAAGCAAAGAATTCCAAAGAAATTCAAGCATGACGAATCCAAAATTTTCATCAATCATCACTTCAATCATCAAAGAAAATAAATGGATTAAATGCAAACATTACCTTGAGATGGCCCCAAAAGTTTGAGATACTTCCATCCACTACTGACATCTCCTTTTGGCAGTGCTTACACTGAACTTTCTTACTGCCTTTGGGTACAACTCCAGGAGGAAGTTTAAACACCTCCCTCACATCAACCTTACTCATTTTGATATCTGAACACTTGTGAACTATAGAATTTCTGTTAACAATCTGACATAGATTCCAACGTGGATATGGGGTCATATTCAGTTCTAGCTCCTTATATATGAAAGCACAAGCACATCTCATATGTCACAAATCACCTCACCTGAACAGGGCATTGCAATTATTTGTGACAAATTGTGCATAATTTCACTCCAAATCACCTCCTGCCTGGGTCTCAGCAAATGACTACTCCTCAAACACAGGTGTGGCTTCTCCACAAACAACCACATATCTGCTAAATGGCTATTGCAATTAAGAGGGTGATTATTAAGCAATCACCCTACCCGTGTTGCTGCCAGTAACCCTGGCTTCATGCCAATTGCTATTAAGTAACAATATTAATACATTAAATTTGAGATGGGACAAAAACTTTTCCATTGATTAGAATTTAAAGTAATTAAAATTGTATAATTGGATAAGTGAAGATTCTTTATCATTGTAAAACCATAATAATTATTATGAGGACAAAGTCTCATCATTGCAGTAGTTAGATGTTTAGAAAAAATACATAAGTAGTCTGCATTATCAGGTCAACATTGTAGCAAAAATTATGAAGTTAACCCTTAAATGCTCCCTGTGACAAATTTGTCACACGATTTTGGGGGTTGTCAAAACCACTGACCCCACATAAATTTTGCAACCGAATGCCCGTAGTGACATATTTAGACAATCAGTGCTGCCATCTGATGCATAAAAGTGGAACTGACTCTACACTGGCTGCACCAGCTAACCTTTCCAATATGGCCGCCCCCATGGTGGAATCCACACAATAGATCAGCAACCATTCATCACTGGATAAAGTAGACAAACAGGTATGCTAATGAAAAATAAGCTATGCCTAATACTTCAGGTAAATGTCAACTGTTTTATCATTCAAGTCATTTTAGCAATAAGGTCCCCGAAATGCCCATTGTGACATATATGGGCTCTAAATTCGTTGATCAGGCGCAGGCGCGGCGAATGGGGGGAGCGCCGTGCCAACAGGGTGTATCCAGGCGTATTTTGCAATTTTGTGCCCGGCGCAGCCCGGCGTAAGTACTCCTCTGTCCCGCCTCAGTCCTTCCTGCCGGCGCAAGTGGCAAAGAGGGAGGAGAAAAGGCATGAATGGGTTTAACACAGCCGAGTCAAATCTTCAATCAAATGAGCTCCTCTCCTCACCTTTAATATGTTGGAATAAAGAAGCCTCTGTCCTATATCTGCATGGTGCGTTAATGTTGCATTTTACTTTGCTGCTTTAGGCATGTTTTCTGCACCGCTTACGTCTATATTAAGCATTACGAATATGAGTTAGCTGGCTAGCTAGGGCATTCGCGAATTATCACCATTAGCGAACTTGAATGGAATTTCAAAACGAAACTACATCAGATCATTCAAACTGATGAAGTTGGAATGAAATACGATGGTTAATTGCTTATTTATTTCTTCTGCCTGCATCATTGGGAAGAGAAACGATGGATAGCGTGTTCCTCTTATTACACCCTGTTGCTGCTTAAAATTTTGGGATTAACATGCATGGACAACAATGCAAGATATGTTACACATTTATTTTCAATATGTGATTTTAAGTCAGTACGAGATCATAGCAATCAGGCTGTATTCCTTTCCCCCACTAAAAACGATAAAACCTAAGTGACAATAATAGTATTAAGCCGCTTGAACACTGGACGCAAAACAAATTTTTCCCACGACAGATTACATTCAAAGTCAATGCAAAGACGCGAATTCTCGTGTGATTTGAATGTAATCAGTCGTGCGAAAAATTTGTTTCATGTCTGGTGTGAAAGCAGCTGAAGGACACATACCCACATAGCCTACACATGCACTCACGCCCACATGCACACATCTCTCTCTCTCTCTCTCTGATCTGACATCAGGACAATCGATATAGATACTATAATTTATGTCCTGATTCAGATGGTTACATTAAATAGTGGTTGCTGTAATTATTTATTGCACTGAAATGTGCCAGACATTCTGGAAACCTGCCTGTGAGGTTTCAGTGAGGTGTGCGCACTGTGCGCCGGTCAGCCAAATTACCACTGCACAGAAAGTAAACCAGGTTGGAGCTGGCGAGCTCTCTGCGCACTTTCGACGGAACCTTTATCCACGAAATTGTCACTGCATCATGATGAATATGTGACACCCCCCCCCCACGCCACCACACCCATCTCGGCGCACGTCCGTCTACCAAATTGCCAAAGTGGCTGCGCACGGTGTTGCACCACACGAAATTACCACTGCGTGAGCTGCACCACGCTGTACCACCCTGCGCTGCGCCAAGAAATTAGAGCCCTAGGTCACAAAACTAAAATGAGGTGAAAGGTCACCAAAAATTAAAAATTGCTATTGGGTTGTTATTAGCCCCTCCCCAGGACATATTAACAGAATACATAGATTTTTCTTTCAACTTTCACTATAGTTGGGCATTTAAGGGTTAATCAAAACCTAATTGAAAAAAATCAATGAATCAGTGAAAATCAATTAAGTTAATATCCCTTCTCAAAAGTTAACTAGTTAAGTTAATGGGATTTTAACTTTACTTGAATAAGTCAGCGATTAAGTTAATGAATCGCCCCATGCCTCATTTGATTAGTAAAAAACATTTTAGGTTACCATTTTTCTGACTTTCCAAAAATGCAACAAGATGACTCAAACCCTCATATGATGCAGGACGTAAAGCACGCCCCCAGGGGTCCCGAGGGGAGAGGGGGAGGGATCAAGGAGTGGATTCATCTATTTACACACACAATTGGCATTTTGGGTGTGACGAGCACCAGCTGAAGCTCGTCAGTCTGCCTGCCAGCATAGTTTCCCGCCACTCACTCCTATTATTCAATTATTAGTTTGGTTCTCTCATTGGTTTAGTTTGCACCTCACCTCACTATTTAGTTCTGCCTTTTTTCAGTTTTGTTTGTCGGTCAGACCATTCACTTCCCTTTCTCTATGCTAGTTTGGTTTTCTCCCCTTTTTGGAGACTAAATTCTCTCCATTTGAGAGCTTGCATGTATTCGCGCATCTTAATTTGCCTTTCTAAATTTATCTCTATACTTTATCACTAGTGCTGGTGAGATGAAGCTTCATGAAGCGTTAAAGCTTTCCAGCCAGATGTGTTGAAGTGTGGTTTATTTCTTGAGGTTTCGAATGCACCCTAGAGACCCCTATTGGTCAATAAAAACACATACGAATTGCGCTTCCTAGGAAATGATAGGCAAGCATAAGCCTACAGCGTGAAAGTGGCAAAATCAATAAATGCAATATAAAATCAAGTATTTTGACTTCATATTATGTCATAACAAAACTAAAAGATACCTTCTGGGACTGGACAGGGGCAGTGAATGTGCTTGTGAAACAAAGAGCTTTGTATTTTTGTTTAAAAATAATAAGCGTTTCCCCTAATAATAAAAGGAAAAGCTATCAAACTAAGGGAATTTATTATGTATTGAAAATTATTTGAAAAGGTTTGAAAATATGACATCACATAATAGTCTAACAATTCGGCCTAATAGCCTCACTAAGTGACTTTATCTGGTGAAATCAAATCAAAGTATTCCCAAACGGGTGAAAACTTTCTCTTTCTTGCTGGCTCCATCGCATGCAATGATAAACTGGCACACCGCACAAAATCGCAAACCGCACTGACAAACTTAAACTACTGACAACTACCCAGGACCTGCAGAAGAGAATTGGGACATTTGATAGTCGAATCACACGCTGAAAGTGATCACCCTTCTCGAAGCAGCATCCTAAATGAGGCTTTGAACGTAATGAGTAACGTCATTTCTCCAAAACGACACAAGCCTTTACGCGGAGCTCCGTTAGGAAGTGCTTCACATTTTTGTTACAGGCTCCGAAGCCTTGGTATCGAGGGTAACAGCACTATTTATCACGTATCCGCGTCTCCTTACTGTTTATTACTAAATTAGGAATTGGCTAGTTTCTCCCTTTTGGGAGTTTGTATGCTTTTCCATTGTCTTAATTGTTTTCACTGTTCTTTGTGCTGTGTATGCTCATTGTTTATTTTGTGCAATGTCAAATAAACCAGTCATTTTGCCTGCTACTCTGCGCTTGGGGTCTCCTTCTATTCCTGCACGTAACATTGAAACCATCTCTTAGTCAGAAATAGCTTAGTATTGCTTTACACTTGAAGAACAAGTTAATTACTTATAATGATAGTTTATTTTTTTATATGATGAGCTGCAGTTAGTTCACCATATTCACAGTGAGGGGTTGTTTCCACTCATCTGGAACTAAAGCTGAATTGGAGGCCTTTAAAAGCTTGTAAGCAGAGAGAAAGGCTTTGTCCCTGTCATGGTTTAGGTGGTGTGCGTGTGTTAAGGACTTCTCTTTGTGGCTCTCATCCCGGGACAATATCGAATTCCTTCTCTACCAGAGTTTTTACCCAGCTGGCTGATTGAACCTGGGCGGCGCCTTCCCCGGACTCTATATAAGCCGGAAGTCTGCCACGCCTCCTTTGCTAAAGTGTCTGTTTTAATTAAGCACTTCAGCCGTAGATTTCCGTGATCAGAATTTCTCTGATGGTTTATCTTCTAGTTATTGAAGGAATTCCTTTCTATCTTGGGTATTTCCCTTTTCTTCATTCCCCTCTCTTATCTTTGGATTGCACTATTTTAGATGCTTTGTTTTTTCTCGGTTCCTGAGATACTTCTTCTTATTCTCTCTCTCGCTTTGTTTCCTTTTCGTCGGATGGTTGGGCGTCCTTTTAGGAAATGCGAGAGCTGTTCCTGTCATTGGGTCTGTGTCTATCTCCGTGAGTGAATTGGGTCTGTGCTGCTCTGTTTCTCTCTGCCGCTGCACTTGGCCTCCCGCTTCTATCGGCCATTACAGTCCCAATACCCACAGTTATGTTGTCTTGAGTGCACATTCACGCACCACCGATTAAGAGTGAAAGACCGTCCAATCTCTGAAAATGCCCAAGCTCAGGTGCACTTGCAGACACTTTTTGAACCCTTATTCTGATATTACTTCAGAGCGGTATTAACTCATTCCCTACGGCAAGCCGCTGCTAACAACACGGCGAATTCTACCATTCCCTATGGTAAGCCGGTGCCAGCGGCGTGGATGACCATTCGCAGTCTAATGAAAACACGAAATCAGTTGACGATCGCGGTGTACACCTGTACTTCAATACTTTATATTGTGTAATTTTCGGGAGAAGTATTCCGTACAAACGCGACAATTTTATATAAAAGTATTCCGTAGGGAATGAGTTAAGGGCTAAGTGTATTCCAAAATTACTTTTGTGTGGATTAGGATTTTGTATGCAGACTGGAAGGAGTGGTTCTTAAGATGACAGGCAAGAAAATATTCCAATGCAAATGAAGTCATATCAGGTTACTGAAACTTCTGTTACTGAGCAATATCCATCCATCCTTTCATTTTCTATACCCACTTCTTACCCAGTAGGGTTGTGGGGGAGCTGGAGTCTATCCCAGCTGACTATGGGCAAAAGGCTGAAACCCACCCTGGACAGCTAGTCAATCCATCGAGTACACACCGTTCATTCACACACTCATACCTACGAGCAATTTAGTGTCTCCAAATAGCCTGATGCTCATGTCACTGGATTGTGGAAGGAAACCCGGCGGAAACCCTTGTGAACAGGGGAAGAACATGCAAACTCTATGCATTAAAGGCCCAAGCAGCACGCTCAGTTTAAATAATCTATTTCCCCACAGGCCAACATGAGATGGCATAGGAAAAACACTGCCACACAGAAAATATCATTAATATGCTTTACTTTTTGGTGTTGTTAGCTGTTTATCTTCTGATTAAATATAACTCCATTCCAAAGAATTTCCACTAGAAAACTCTTCTGAACTACTATTTAAAGCGATAGTAAACTCTGCCATGCTGTGTATATCAATCAAAGAATTATCCAATCTGTGTACATTCATTGCATTAAAAAAAAATAAAATTCTCCGAGAGAGTAAACGGCAATTTTATGTCGACGCTCCATCACACATGATATGCGCCATTTTGACTGGGCTCAATCTGAAACGTGAGGTCAGATTGACCCAGCCGCTTTCCGATGTCTGAAAACGAGTAGCATTCAGCTGCAGCCCCGGAGCAGAAGCCCCTGACGTGGCACAAGCTCCTGGCTTGACGGAAGTGAAATAATGGCTATTCACCGTTTTAATGCTGCATTCGGTAACGCGTCCCATGAGCCGTGTTTTCAAGACATGACTGGTGAATTCCGTTCTTTTGACCTGACGACATCACTGTCCGAATGACCGTTCCTCGTACCTTTGACTTAATTCACGACACGACTCGTGTTTACGAGTGTTCCTGAATGCAGCATTATTCACTTAGCTAGCTAGCTAGTTCGCTAGCCTAGCTTGCGAGCTAGCTAAGTGAATAAAAACAGTGAATAGCCATTATTTCACTTCCGTCACGCCAGGGGCTTGTGTCACGTCAGGGGCTTCTGCTCCAGGGCTGCAGCTGGATAGTATTGCTGAAAACATAAAACAATGCTGGACATGCGCACTGCGTTCTAACTCGTCAAGCATGTCGAACAGAGAAGATGATGACAGTGTTACAAGTTCAGACGAGGAAATTACACATGATGGAGGTTTGCAGGGATACCAGTTTGAACATAAACGAACAAATTTTGAGGATAGTGACAGTGAGGCGATAGAAGAGGAAATGCACACAGTCCACCATTGTAAACTCGACTGGACTGGGTCACTCAAACGTCACAAGGAAAAAACACGTGACATGGGAAATGCTTTTGATTGACGAACGCGCTTCCAACCTTTCACAATGGCAGCGCTGTACAGTTTGCTACAGAACCCATGCATTCTCAATGTTTGACAGCTTTGCATTTATTTTAAAAAAAATTATGTTTGGATTTTCTGATATTCGAGATATAGTTCTTTGAAGATAAATATATACCATCGCAGAGTATTCTATCACTTTAAGTCCAACTCTTCCCCAGAATCCATTACAGTTACCACTTTGATGTTACTGTCTGTCATTTTGCTCAATGTTTTTAGAGTGACAATGAATAAAAACAAAATCAGTTGCAATACATAGGCTACACAACATTCATCAAATGTGAGCGATTGTAAAGGATTTTTTTAGAAATGACATCATGTGCTTCGAGGAGAGGAACATTTCCATATTTGGATATGATCGGAAAGGGATTTTCAGCTTTCTTTTAATATTTAATACAAAGTAATCTGGTGTTATAAGAAAGATGACCAAGGAAAGTTTGATAAGCTTTCTCACCAGTCATATCTGACTGGGATTTGGCAGTGCTGTTGGGGAAGAGTAAGACAATATGATCTAATGTGATCTGATTCGTCGCTTACTTATTGATGCCTTATATTAGGTAAATTATTGCCGTATTTAAGATTTTGATGACGCTTTAATGTTTATTGTTTTAATGTTTGGATCACTAAGTGTGAGGTTACGCTCAGGAACCAGACGCGAGAACCAAGCAATGCAGCAAACTTGAGTTTTATTAAGGAAGGGGGTGAACCCCCGCAGGGCAGGAAGCAACGGTACAGAGTCCACAATCCAAAAATCAGAATCCCAGGGGCGTAATCCAAATCGTAAACAGGGCAGCAAACACAATACTCGTGGTCGGGCAAAAAAAGGTTCGATAGACAGATGCAGACAAATCCAAGACAAAGTCAAAATCAGAATCAGGGACGGTCCAGTCAGAAAAGAATCACAAAGAATACAAGGCGAAAACAAGTGTAGCACAAGGGAAACATTCTGACAGGGAATGGCTGTGAACAGACTGCTTAAATACACGTGAGGGAAGTCACATGCTATGATTGGGAACAGGTGAAGTGGATCAGACTAATTAACAAGGGAGCAGACACGAGGGAGAACCTAACCACATGAAATTGGCAAAAGCCAAAACGCGGACAGGGATCACAAGACAGCCTATTGACAGACATACGGCTCCGGTTTGGGAGTTCTAACGTGCACAGATAATGAGAGGCAGAACAAAGTTAAACAGGTGCGGAGGATCCGCTGAAGCATAGCAAAGTAGATTGAGTAAAGACAAGGGGCGGAGACTAGAATAGGGCGAGTGCTGAGAGCTCGTTAGTCAATTAGTAAAGTGTGGCTATACAATCCCTAGTGCTCGTAAGAAAGTTAGTACTATAAACAATGTTAGTTCTGGTTAGTAAATTTTACTAAAATAACAAACTGTTAGTAATGTTAGTAATGATAGAACAGCAAGGCGAAGGAAGCAAACGAGATTTAGAAGGAATAATTGAAAACCCAGAAACCATGAAATCACCCGAAAGTGTGGCACACAATACTAGGGCAATGAACTGTCACATGACATAAGACCAGACAGGGGAGACAAAGTGCAATACATGGCAAGATACAAAACAATGACCGGAATCTAACAGAGGGAATGAACTATGGCAGAAATACAGGCAAAACAGAAACAAAAACATGGCATGGATCAAGACATAAGCAAAACATGAACAGAAAATGGCAGAATCATAACACTAAGTGGGCTTTTATTCACTAATTTATTCAGAATATGTTTGTCCTTATGTTAGTCTTAGCTCATAAAAGCCTCTACAGTACTGTTCGCGAAAAGACGGAACTCTAACTAGTTACAACCAGTGAGGGTAACGTGAGAAAGACGATAGTAACTGGTTAGGGACTAATCGTCACGGTCGGCTGAGCAACTCATGTATACATATTATCGGTAAACAGTGGCGGGCGGGGGGGCGGAAAACATCTCTTGAAACGGATGAGATTAGTGACCCAATTTCAATCATTGTTCTTGGTCAACATGTTAGTTTCCCTTATAATGCAATGTTTAGGTGAGTAAATAATTAATTCTGTAAAATGTTTAATTCACATGCCTTAATAGGCAACTCTTCGCGAAAAAAATCGCTGTGGATTTTCCGCATTAAATGTCACATGCACTTTTACATTTGTATGTCTGACATAAATCAGTACCGTCAAAAGCACAATATTATTAAATGTCCAGCTGATACTTTTCAATAGGCTACTTGGGGATTCCGTGTTATGATATTTTGTGTCAAGAAAATTGTTATATATCTTGCATGTATATTCTGTAATAAGTGTTCTTCACTCATTTAGCATATATGAATTAGAATCACTGACATGTAGTCACTTTGTCTTTGACTTCTCGAATCTTGACGTCAGTTAACACATTGCACTTGCTATTTCATGCGCCAACCCAGTTTTCTAAGTCTTTGAAGCTTTGTTTGGTCTTGCAAGATGTCTCAACGAAATGAACTTAGAGGTATTGTTGTGGGAATTTTAAACTGTATTCCTGAAAGAAATCAGACTGAGACAGATGAGAGTAAATAGGATCCTTAACTGCTTGCAAGAAGGGTCTTCGTTACAGTCAAGAACAAAGACAAAGGAATCTCTCCTTTGCTTTGGATATATGTAAAAGCAGAACGTCATGATGTATGCCCTCTGCGTCAGCTACGTGCGTGCGCATCCCACGTAAGTCTGGCTCCAGTAATCATAAAAAGTTTCTCCCCCCGCAGAAATTTACGTTTCCTTGGGTCTTATCTAGAACACTCCAGGCTCAGAAGGAACACGCTGTTTCAGTAAACACACTTCATGACGCTTCTACATAGAAACAAGCTAGATAATAAAAGTTGCAATCAGGCATGGCCTAGGTCACCTAGGCCACTCGAGAACAAGCAAGGATAAACACTTAATGACTGAATAAACAAGTAAATCAATACTAAATCAAGAGCAAGTAAGGATAAACAATTAATAACTAAATAAGCAATAATAAGGAATTTATGACTGAATTCCACCAACAGGTATGTTTAATTTTTTGCTCATTTTTCCTCAATTAAAGAGGAAGACAGGTTCCGTGAAAAATCTGACACTGTAAGCAGAACCCCCTTGGTGAAAATCCAGTTAGCCATTACTAACCCGATAGGATATCGAAACAATACCATTAGCTAACTGGTTAATCCTCAGTCTTTTCATGAACGATTCTGTAACTGCTGCCTCAACTGGAAATGTTCTCCTTTTGTCAATTGCATCCCGATGCATGTGGACAATTCCTCCCAGCACTTGAAGTCTTTTTGCCTACTTATACACTTTGGCCAGATCCTTAAAGGGAAAGTTCACCCAAAAATGAAAATTCACGCATCATATACTCACCCCAAGGCTAATTGAAGGGTCGGTTAATTTCTTTTGTCCTCAAAGTAGTTTTGGAGTTTTAAGGAAAAACAGCATTGAAGAGAAATACAAATGAATGGAATCCAATGGTGGCCACTTTTTCAAGCTTAAAAAAGCAACGTTAAAAAACATAAAATGCCTCCATACTGCTCGTGTGACATTTTCGAAGTGTCTGCAAGCCCCAACAATATGATTTGACTCGAAAAGACGTCATTTTCACTACGTTTTTCACCTAAATGTCCAATGTAGCCATTTAGCCAGGAGCCATGTTTTTTTTTCCTCGGGAAGAGTGAAGTTCCGTTACTTGGAGGACTCAAAAAACAAAGAAGAAGGAGAGGAATTTAGAAACACCCGCCATAAAACTAGAAGAAGAAGAGGACCTAGAAAACGTAGCCACGAGCTTGTGTTTACATGCAAGCAGAGTTGCCAAGTCCGCTTATAATACGTGACTTTGGGCTTCTTTTTTCCTGAAGTCCCTTGAAAAAATTACGGGGCGCGGGTTGCGTTTTTTTTTGGGCTTGTTTTTAAAAATATGGTTGCTTGTTAGAGAAGCGTAACAAGCGACCTAATTGTTATACATTTACAGTTGCTATTTCCCCCAATTCATTGATTGACACTGTCTGCTCACACAACCTCACGAGTAATGTGAAAGAACGCGCCCTTTCTCCCAGCCGCTCGAGTAACTAAATGAAAGATAATCTGCCTAACCCCCCCGCTCAACAAAATGAAAGAGATTCCACCCCAGCTCTACACCGTCTTAGTATTGTCTAATTTATATTGGGCTTGTTTTTGAAGCTGTGGTCGCTTTTTTGTCTTATCAGAGTTGGCAACCCTGCATGCAAGCAGTGAACTATGCCGCACGCGATAGGGAGATCTGCGCGAATCACGTTTATAGTTTACGAAGCTAGTTTGTTGGTTTCTTAGTCAATGTTTAGATGCTTTCACACGGAGGCGAAACAAATTTTTCGCATGACAGATCACATTCAACGCATGTATTCCCGTCTTTGCATTGACTTTGAATGTAATCTGTCTGTTTCCCATCTGGTGTGAAAGCGGCTTTAGCTGGCAACCTTTTTATTCGATGCATTTAATGCCAGCCAGCGAGCTAAATGCTCGCGGTCCAACTCCAGCCAAATTAGTTCGCATAATAATGACAAAAGAAATTAACTGACCCTTCAGTTAGCCTTGGGGTGAGTATATGATGAGTGAATTTTCATTTTTGGGTGAACTTTCCCTTTAAAATACATCACTCAAGTGGCCACTTGACTTTGTACAAAGACAGCAAGCACTAGCGCGGGAAGTGGGGGGCTGCAGCCCCCCCTCCCTTTTGCAGCCCCTCCTGATGTCGGCTGCAGGCTCGTCTTGGATGTCACAGTAATTTTAACAGTAAAAATTAAAACAGAAAAATAAACACATCAATTGGCTTAAAACCCTTTTGTACAGTCTGTGTCAAATACCTGTGTTTAAAAAATTTGGGTTGAAATATTTTCAAATTATTCATTTATGTACTGAGGAAACGCTTTCTCAAAGAAGCGGAAGGCGCGGACACAAACGCATTGGCAAGCAAAAACGGCGAACAGCAAGCAGAGAGGGATATCTGATTTTTTTTCCTCCAAACAATATTTCAGAGAAAACTAAAGTAAGTGATGCAAACACTTACATTACTCATGGAGAGTGATGAAAGAACAGTACAAATGATGGAAGCAACACTACTATCATCGCAATAGCTATCACCCAGGACTAGCTAGCTTGTCGCTCCGGTAGAGAGCATCAGCAGCGGCTCACTCACTTAAGCGCTGCCGTGCACTCGGGATCCTTTCTAGAGAACATCGTATTTCCTGGAAGAGAATTTGGCACGGTGTGATTTGACAGATCGTTTCAATGAGGTTTGTTTGAAAATGGCGATGATTGCATTGTGTTAAAGAAATCGACCTCATTCTTTGTTTTATCTGCACAACCTCAGTGACAATTTGTTTGCTAAAGAGTGATTTAAAGAGTTGTCAGACCTGCACTCTGATTCATTACGTGTGTTAGCGATGCTTTAAGTAACTCCAGTCAGTGCTATGTTTTGGGAGTTTGCAGCTTGGAATCAACATTCTGCAAGGACAGTGTTGTAACATTTATTCAGATCGACTAAATTCCTGGGCCATGAAGGAATACCGCTCGGAGGGCACCATCATCGCGACACGTACCGCAGCAGCTTGTGTGACAGAATACACTTTTTACCGAAAACTTGAGAATGGCTTTAACTTACCCGCTGTAAAAATATGTAAAAAAAAAATTTTGCCAATTTGGGAGAATTTTAAGAATGCTGATTATGATCCCAAAGGGCACAATTATTTTTGCCTTTTATGGGATTAGTCTGCTGCCTGGATGTTGGCGAAACTGACAAGCTACATTCATTAAGGATAGTTGATTGAATTAAAAATTACTAATGCGATGAATCACTTTATTCAAATGGAATGTTTTGTCCGAGGATTATTTGTTTATTTTTGGGGCTGACGACCTCCTGTGGCTTATAAAACGGCGCATAATAGCTAGGCTTACAATGTTTTATAGAGCGCGACAGGAAGATGTTTCTGTTCTAAATGTAAAAAATGCTGAAACGGGAGATGGAATTCAGAGAAAGGGAAATGATTCTGTATCCAACCTAAAAAGCTTAAAAAAGTTTATTTCCCAGAACAATTTTAAAAGGGGGCTCGCCTTTATATTTTGGAGGGTTTTATTTGTGAGAAGGGGGGGTAGGCTACTTGTCATCCCTACAATTACGTGTGCGTTTTCAATGTAGCCTGTCAGTGGTTTCTTGGTCATTTCCTCATTAATAATTTCTTAATCATTATACGATTATGTATTGGTCTTGTTAATTCAAATAATAAATTGTTTGATTGTGAATCATGCGATATCAAACTGGGAGGGGTTGTGAGCCATCATGTGTGAGACAGGCAAATCCTGGCAGTATTACCAGGAGTTGGGGTTGAAGAGGATGAAACAAATAAGGCAACAAAAACATTGATAGCTTTTTAAATGACACAGTCGTACAAAACAAAGGAACTTATTGGGATAAAACGTAGAAAAAAATTCAGGCCCCAGGACAACAAAACGATTATAAATTATAATTTTTTGTAATCGGTCATGATTCATATTACGAGTATTCTTTTATTCTAGTACTCGTTTGCACCCTTAGTTGCTATGACCGCTGTTGCAAAGACCAACATTGTCATAACGCCCTCATGCAGCGCTATTTAAAAAAAATTAATAAAATAAATATTTTTTTAAAATGATGTCACTCTTCTACTTTCGGTTGGCAGCCCCCCCTAATTCAAACATCTTCCCGCGCGCCTGACAGCAAGTGTGGGTAATGGTCGTTTATGGAGGTGTTCCTGTCAGGTTGAGTAACCTCCAGTTGCATAGGTGCAGGTATGTCAAGGTTTTGAGACACAGCCAATGTTGCACGCAGTAGCCAATGTAATGTGGTAAAAAGCCACTAGATGGCAGTATTGACATTTTTTTTGTTAAGCAATCTAAAGCTAAGTTTGGGCATGTCCTGGGCATGCCTCAGAGGGGGCCGGAAAAGAGTATATAAGGAGAAAAATTGAGAGAGTAGTTAGTTGGAGAA
Organism: Gymnothorax javanicus; assembly: GCA_029692085.1. NCBI lineage: Eukaryota > Metazoa > Chordata > Actinopteri > Anguilliformes > Muraenidae > Gymnothorax > Gymnothorax javanicus. The sequence goes on from CM056198.1 coordinate 92,895,736, forward strand.
ATTGCAAGGAGAAATTGAGGAAGGATACATTTGACCAGACCTGTCACTCTTTTCAAGACCTTTGAAGCTTTTTGTGGATTTTTGCCTGTGTTGGAGCATTTTCCTGTCCCAGGACATCGCATTATAGCAGCCCATCTCAATTACCAAGGGACTGTAACTATTTTTTTATTATTATTTCAATCTTGGTCAGGAGGGTAGAGTGTAGATTAGTTCTAAGTTTTGTTTAATTAAATCTGTTGAAGTTGAAGAATTTTGTCTGTCATCCCTTGCTGTAATTGACGCCGTAACAAATTGGGGCCATAACACCAATCAAGTAAAGTGACATTTGCTAGCCAGCAGATGTAACTGACATAATCTAATGTCAGATAGCAGTTTACAGTTAGAAAAAACACTAGATAATGCTAGAAATTTTGTTAACTTTTTTCAAATTCATTGCTTGTTGCGGGAATATTACTTCATCAAACTCATAAATATACGTTGTATTATAATTACTGGAATAAGTTAGCCAAATGTCAGACAATGAACGAACGTAACTTTTATGACGATCATTTTTTATTCAGTAAACAGTGAGTATTACGGTTTCCTTCTCAGAGGACATCATTCCTTTTTCACTTTTGTGTGTGCACTAATTAACTCGAATTGTTAAGGAAGTGTGGTCTGGGTGCCAACTCACTGACATCACACAGGCAACACTGTGTTTGGATCTCTGGGTAGTGAGGTCCAAAAACAACTCTGCCGTTATCGCTAAAGAGAATGAAATGGAGATCTTCAAGATTGTTACTTTAAGGACTGATATGGCTGGAGCAGGATTGAGCCTTCATCTCCGTTTTCGTTCATCTAAAAAACAAACAGCTCCACAAGAGGTCAGAACTGCTATTAACAGAACAAAACTTCCCATTCATAGCTCCCCAAGCCCCCCAGCCAAAAAATATAGTCAGCACACAGTCACCCCGACTATCTGTTTGCTCTAAGTCTGGCTGGAGGAAACTGGAGTCCTCCTCATACATCTGTCCAGCCCAGGGGGACTCGGGCACAGAGGGTCTGATTAATAAAAGATGAAGTTGGCGGAAGGAAAGACTGTATTGTTTTCTTTTCTGCTTAAAGAATAGCAAAGAAAATGTAGCTCTTGATGAAAGGCCAGAAAGCTTTCCCTGCAACTGTAACAGTGTGATCTATATTTACCTAGTAAATGTAACTTTTCCCCTGTTAAACACATGAAGGGAGAATGTACAAAAAATGGGATGTTGAAGTGTTTTCTAGTGATATTTGATACCTTGCACTGAATCGGCCTGTGGAACCCCCTTAGTCCGGGGAATCTCAATGTAACTGCCTGTCACTGTTTGTGTTTCTTCTCTGCCCTTGATCCTTGAGTCTTCCCTTCCCTGCTGATCGGAACTGAGTGCGGCAAAACTGCCAGCATATTTAAATAATTTAAACTGTGAAAACTTTCATCCCATTGAAATGCTGGCCTCTCTCTCAGCTTGAGGACCTACACTCTAGAAATTGCTATGCCTTTTCTTATTATTTTATCATTTCATCCTGTGAATTAATTTTAAATTATAGAAAAAATTGTCTGTGCACATGACATTTTTTGATGTGACAAGTTCACATTTGTTCAAATTAGAGAAGTCAATTTTTCGCAGCACGGTAAGTCTGAGTTATCTGGGACGAATTTGCAGTGTGTTTGGTGACACATAGACATGAGGACACGTTGTCAATCACTCACTGACATGTCCAGTCATTTCTTGGAGGAAACTGGTTGGCATGGGGGGGTGGGCAAAATCTCAGTGATTTCTGCACTTGATTCACCAATTCACAGTCAACAGCATTAAAGCTCAACAAGCCTTTTGCAAATCAGATTGTGTGTAGGAGGACTTGTCAGAAAAAGAAGTTTACACTTTTTTTTGCTTAGTTTGCAGTAGACATAATTTTGAAAAGAATTGAGAAAATAAATAAGTTGTCAGTTAAAATTGATTCTTCAAGTCATGGACACAAATGAATTACTTGCGCTTTTGTCATCCAAATGTAATGTTTGCCACATGGAACCAAAACAAGTCTGCATAATGAGCCAAATGCAAACATTCAGATTTAATGACCCTGGGAACAAAAAGTGCAGATGCAGTACAATCATTAGCAAATGAGACTTACATTTCAAAATTCTTGTTCAATGACAGAATCCAACTGGCCTATGAACAGGCGTTGAGCTGTTGCAGTGTGAACCACATGTCCGTGTTGCTGCTTCACCACAGCCATCATCGAAGTGACTCACAGTTCCACTTTCACATGCAAGGCCTGTCGCCATTGAGATAGCAAGTGCCATGATTAATCTCTTTGCCCCTCATCTCAGCATGCCCGGCGTCTTAAATATTGTTGTCATCTCCATCCAACAGAACATTTCAATTTACATCAATGGCTGACCATATTGAATGGGTTTTGCGTCATGCAGAATGTTTGCAAGGGCACTGTATTGGACCCCAGCTGCATAGACCATCCATTTCCTTGCAGTAACACATTCTGTTATTTATTTGGTTGTTAATTGACTATTTTTCTCTGAGGGGGGGGAAGGACTAATTATTGAAGTGTCAGAACAGTGTCTACAAATAAATATGTTGCTGATATTGTCAGTGTTTGAGTGTTATCAGTGCACTGTTTTTGAAGACAAGGCTCCATGAAACCGCAAAACTGCACACTGTAAAATCCAAGCCTCAAAATGGCTCTGTTTAGACAGGTACAAACATTGCAATAATTGGAGGACTTCATTGGAATTAGACATACAGTACAGTCGCCGTTAAAACCAAAGAAAAGGTCGTTAATCCGGCAGGAGGGAAGCGTTAGGCTGTCGGTAGGACCGGGAAACATCTTAGCTGGATGTTTGTTTAATCATAACTGAGCCAAGAGGGCAATTGGCGCGGTCGTGTTGACAGTAGTCCGTACATGTAGATAATGGCACAGCTTTTTGGCGATTTATTTCCATATATGAAATGCAAGAGTACCGTTAGCCTACATAAAATATTGATTTGCTTTGGCGGGGGTGATGTTGCCGGTAATCATTTCTGCAAACCTTTTTATATTAGACGATACAGTTTGCTCAACCTGTGCTACTATTTAAAACTTTAGTGTGTTATAATAAGCAATCGGATTATTAAATATGCTATTTTTGGTGAGGATTTTGTTTGTCAGGTAGGCTATCATTTCTGCAATATTTTATGTTCGGAGATAATGTGTGCTTTTATGTACTATTATTTTACACTCAAGTGCCGAAATATATTATTTTTCCTGTTGCAAACATGTAATTTAGTAGCTTATATCCATTCCTATATCGAAGATTACTCGCACCCCGGCTCAGTAAAATTCATTTACGGAAAGAACTTGAATGTTTTTCGATTTAGGCAATTTTTAACCAATTTTTCATGACAAAACGTTTTGCATCGTCTGGTTATGTCAAATCATTACAACAAATGCATTCAGATGTTCAAATATCTGGTTATGACAAATCATTACAACAAATGCATTCAGATGTTCAAATATCATGTTCGCAAAGCTTGCAACTAGAAAAGAATTGTATACGATATGAAAACGGCACTCCTATATCCCTGCTACCTACCTAACCATAGCCCTGCCCCATGCCAGAACCTCGCCCTGACACCCACTGCCTGTCTTCACTGCCGGCAGCCCTAACTGGCATGCGAGCGGCACCCACCCTCAAGCAATGAGTACAAAATACAAGTCGCTCGGCTGGGCTACTACCCCATGACATTCACCAAGCTCCACTTCCAGAACACCTGAGCCGCTGCAACTTTTGCATTTAAATCATCTCCATTCATTAAAACCACTCCCCCCCACGCAGGTGCAATCACTTTCTCCCTATCAATCCAATTACTCATTACAATTTTATTTTCTTCAAGTTAGCAGTTGGTTTGGATTAATTACAGTTCACAATGTATAAGCTATATCAATTATATTTAAACAGGTCATCTATAGTCACAAATTAGTTTATTTATATTGCGGTTGGCTTTTCAAAACCGATAGCGGCACACTTCACTGAAGGTCTTCCCACAAACTCTCGGAAATCAGTTTCTGCAATAAAGTCATATTTAAAATACCAAAAAAAAAAATTCCTTCAAGAATACAATTGCTTATATTACACTGTCGAATTTATAATTTTTTTTCTTGTTCATGCTTGGCTTTTTAAACCGAGGAAATGATCAGCCACATGCTTTCCAGAGGTCGCATAAGCTCTCACTTCCACTGCAAGAGAAAATAAGATGTTAAAATACATAAAGGCAAACACAAACGTAATTCTAACAGTCAAAATGCCCTCTATACTATAACTTATACGCAGTACTCCATTCAGTTCCGCGGAGCCACATGTGGTTATTCCTGGCGGTAAATTGTCCGGTGATACAGCTCATTGGTCAGCAGTGTGAAGTACCGCGTTATCACGCGTTAGATCGTGGTTAGAAGGGCGAAATGTCCGAGGTAACCGGGCACTAACACCATCTCTTCGGTTTTAACGGCGACTGTACTGTTGTTAGGTAACGATCTGGAACCAGACGCGAGAACCAGTAATGCAGTAAAAATGGGATTTTATTGGAAAGGGGGGGTGAACCCCCGCAGAGCAGGAGGCAACGGTACAAAGTCCACAATCCAAAAATCAAAATCCACAGGGCGTAATCCAGGTCATAAGCAGGCCACCAATCACAAAAATCGTAGTCAGACAAAAGAGGTTCGATACACAGAGATTACAAGAATTCCAAAACAGAGCCAAAATCAATAATCAGGGAGGGTCCAGTCAGAAGAGATTCACGAGAGATTACACGGCAAAAACAAGCGTAGCACAGGCAAACCAAGGCAAACGTTCTGATGGGGAACTGCTGTGAGAAGACTGTTTAAATACACAGAAGGGAAGTCACATGCTATGATTAGGAAAAGGTGAACTGGATAAAACTAATTACGTCGGAGCAAAACATGAGGAAGAACCTAATCACATAGAATTAGCAAAAGCCAAAACGCGGACAGGGAACACGAGACAGCCTATGACAAAACATACAGCTCCGGTTAGGGAGTTCTAACGTGCACAGATAATGAGAAGCAGGACAGAGTGGAGCAGGTGCGGAGGATCCGCTGAATTGCAGCAAAGACTAAGTGAAGGCAAGAGGCGGAGACTAGAACAGGGCGAGTGCTGAGAGCTTGTTAATCAATTAGTAAGTGCAGCTATACAATCCCTGGTGCTCGTTAGTAAGTTAGTATTATATACAATGTTAGTCTGGGTTAGTAACTTAACAAAACAACAAACTGTTAGTATTGGTTAGTAATATAGAAAAGAGAGGCGAAGGAAGCAAACGAGATTGGAAGGAATGTTTGAAACCCAGAAACCATGAAATCACCTAAGCATGTGACACGCGGGACTGGGGAGAAGCTGTAACTTAACAAGAGACCAGAAGGGGGGACACAAAGTGCAATGAAGGGCATGGCAAAACATGGACCGGACTATAACAGAAAAGTGGAAAGGGAACGGCAAAAACGAAAACATGGCAAAGTATAAAAACTAAACAGAACATGGCAAAACCTAACAGACATAATAATAAACATAACAGGGAATGGGAGAATAATAATAAACATGGCAGAACAAGACAGACATGGCAGAATCATAACAACTGTACTTCAACAGTTGACAGAGTTGATTGAAATGAAAATTTTGCTGTGAATGCGTGACATGGCATATGGTTTCCATGCCAGGTTATTTTTCATGTATTTACTTCTGAACCTGATCTATTTGTTCATAGCTTAATATACCTGTTGTGCACAATACCTCAACATTTACAGGGAAACAGCAGTTTATCCACTCCTGGGGGCTGGGCCAGGATCAGGCTTTTTTTCAAGCCAAACACGACTGTAAATTTTCAGTGAGCTTTAACCTGTTATTCTCCAAAGCATTTTTCCCATTTTCACCTGAACTAACATTCCCAAATCTCTAGGTATAGTACTAAAACTGTACATTTTTCAGTGTTTTGAGGCCACTCCTCAAATAATAGTAATTGTAATTTGAGGTAATGAGAGTATATCCAAATACTTAAAATGCATTGCTGAATGAAAATAATTTAGGCAGTTTCTTGTTTTATTTTTTAGGATTAAGACTGTCATTGAATACTGGAACAAAATTAATGTCAACGAAGACTAAGATCCACAATGCCAATGCATAAATATAACTGGTTATGAACATTAATTAAAAGTATAAGGGACCACATCATTTATCTGAATTATATCAAGTGGTAGTTGCTGTGCTGAAAATGGGGGAGGTACAAAAAATCCCCTTGACTGATAAACCATTTTAAAATTATTTTTCTTGTTCTCCTCCTTATGTTAAGACGAGAAATAGACCTTAATATATCCATGCTAAATTGAGTGCAATATAGTGAATGTCATTCAAAATTGTGGATGCATGTAGCTAAACACTGATTTAATGTAAAAAATTTAACACGGAGTACGTAGCTTGCTGTTATGATCCAGACAAGGAACCAGATGCAGATATACGTAGTGTACAATCCAAAGATGAGAATTTATTGAAATAAACAAGGTAATAAGAATGGTGTGGCTGAAGCCCAGAACCGTGAAAGGGTCAGTCCAGCTTGGTTGGTGTTAAACTAAGGAGGGTAGAGGGCATGTCCATGCCTGGCCAGTGGCTGTCTTGGGGCAGAAGGCAGATGGTGAATTCCGTTCACCGAACCAGGGCCGTTTGACAACAGGACTGAAGTGTTTAGCAGGAATGCAGTCCCAATCCTGAGAAGCTATGAAGGCTAGGGAGAAGTTCCAAATAAAATGGATAAGAGGGAACAGAAACCGATGATCAACAGGAATGTAGACCTAATCCTGGAGACCGATATTAAGGCTTGGGAGTTTTTTCCTATCAATAAAACTCCAAAGAGTGATTACATTTCTCCCTTACATTAAAGTACCAAGAAACACATGAAAGATGAGCTTAGCTCAGTACTAGAACATAAACTGACTGGTAGGCTTTAGAGGGACAAAGCATTACAGAAGAGCAACACTACTAGACAAGAAAAGCTTATAACTGTAGACCACACACAAGGAGCTGGGCACATAAAGGAATACACCTGGGCGTGGGGAAGAAGACAATCAATTAAAGGAGACAGAACCACAAAATGCGTATTTGCTGGAAAGGGAGAGGAGACAATAAAGGACATTCAAGGGTTGTGACAGCTTGCATTGCAAGATATGCCACATGCCAAATGTCCACATTTATCTTTTTTTCACAAAGCACACTTCACAAATAAAATATCTGTTATATTACTTTTCTGAATTTCATGGATTGAATTTCAATAAATTGAAATATATCGAATCACTGTTATATTGCATTCAGAAAGAAGTTATATGTTTACTGCCAATGGATTTTTGTGATCATTGGAAAACTTGTCAATGAAAGAAAATGATTTAAAACGGGCCAAGACCCCTCCTTTTCACCTCAGCAGCCACTATTAATGATTTCTGTGAAAAAAGAAAATGAGATTCAGTTACAATGCTGTGAAGAATTTACTTAACAATTTAAGAGTTTTTCAAAATAAGAGAACCCATGCTGGTTGAGTGTTTTTCCTGGTTAACTAGTTGGATAAAACTGCAGATGAGTCATCTTAAGAGGGTCATAAAGATGCAAATAAGGGCTTACCAGAATTCTATGATCCCATATTTATGGTAGCTTGTGACCTTTGAACTTATTTTGGTATTAAATGGAGTGGCTCAACTACTGTCGCACCCCTCCGTTGTAAAACCTTCACACCTGGCAGTTTAGTTAGTAATAAGCAAAGTGTGTCCAAACCTTTTGACTGGTACTGTATACATATACATAAAGACAAGAGCGCATCGACGGCTCATCCTGGAGGTCACAAAAGAACCCAGAACACCATCTAAAGAATTGCAGGCCTCACTTACCTCAGTTAAAGTCAGTGTTCATGATTCAACAATAAGAAAGAAACTGGACAAAAATGGCATCCATGGGAGAGTTCCATGACGAAAACCACTGCTGACCAAAAAGAAGACAAAGGCTTGTCTCACATTTGCCAAAAAACATCTTAATGATCCCCAAAACTTTTGGGAAAATATTTTGTGGACTGACGAGACTAAAGTTTAACTTTTTGGAAGGTGTAAAACTAACACAGCATCTCATAAAAATAACATCATACCAACAGTCAAACATGGTGGCGGTAGTGTGATGGTCTGGGGCTGCTTTGCTGCTTTAGGACCTGGACGACTTGCCGTAATTGACGGAACCATGAATTCTGCTCTCTACCAGAAAATCCTGAAGGAGAATGTCCAACCATCAGTTTGTGACCTCAAGCTGAAGTGCACTTAGGTTATGCAGCAGGACAATGATCCGAAACACACCAGCAAGTCCACCAGTGAATGGCCTAAAAAAAAAACTAAATGAAGGTTTTGGAGTGGCCTAGTCTAAGTCCAGACTTAAATCCGATTGAGATGGAGTGGCATGACCTTACACTGGTCGTTCATGCTCGAAAACCCTCCAATGTGGCTGAATTAAAACAATTCTGCAAAGAAGAGTGGGCCAAAATTCCTCCATAGCGATGTGAAAGACTCATTGCCAGTTATCGTAAACGCTTGATTGCAATTGTAGTTGCCAAGGCTGGCACAACCAGTTATTAGGTTTAGGGGGCGATTACTTTCTCACATAGGGTCGGGTAGGTTTGGATAGCTTTTTCCCTCAGTAAAAGAAATCACCATTTAAAAACTGAATTTTGTATTTACTTGGGTTATCTTTGTTTAATATTAAATTTTTTTTGATGATCTGAACCATTTAAGTGTGACATTTATGCAAAAAAAGAAGAAATCAGGAAGAGGCAAATACTTCTTCACAGCACTGTATAAGCACTGAAAGAAATTTGAAGCCAGTAGCTAACAACTAACACAATCAGCTTGTTCATATGTACAGTTGCAGTTGTTGTGGAAAATCAAAAAAATTGATTCAAAAATGACTAGAGCAAGGCAAGGACTCTCTGTAATGGCTGGTAAAATTGAGAGGCCAAGTGCAGCGGCCAGAGAGAGAACGAGCAGTACGGACACAATACAAACACAGAGAATTATACAGACCACCAGAAAGTACTCGCACTTCCAAAGGAAATATAATAATCTGAAAAAACAGAAGCAACACGAGAGAGAACAAAAGTAGAAAAGGGAAAATTCCTAAAGCGGAAGGAACTCCAATAATAACTGGAAGATATAAAGTCACACAAATCCTGACTAGAGATATCTTCGGCTATAGTGCTTAGCTACAAACAGACACTCTAGCAAAGGAGGCAAGGCGGACTTCCGGCTGATATAGAGTCCGGGGAAGCGCCGGGGAATGTAAAAGAGGGCGGATGGGAATGGAATGTCTCCTAGCCCACTCCACATCCATAAAACAGTCCACGGCACCAGAGTCCAAAAAAGCCTCAATAAATATTCTCTGTCGCCCCACAGTCAATTCTACAGGAATTAAAGTTCAGAAGGGAAATTGGGTCTGTCCCTCTAGTGCCCCCCATACCGCTGGGACTTCCCGTTTCCCTGAAGCTCAGGGCAGCGTGGACGAATATGTCCCGGTTTGTGACAATTATAGCAGATTATACGTCTGCAAACGGGCTTAAAAGCCCGGCTCTCATATGCATAGGCTCGCCAGGAGTGGAAATTTCAGTGGGCGGAATTGGAGCTGTGTGCACGCTGCGACGAGCATTAATCTCCCTGTTATGTTTGCGGATGCGATTATCAATTCGCACCGCAGTATGAACCAACGAATCCAGAGAAACACAAGGCTCCAGTGTAGCCAAAGCGTCCTTAACCTCCTCAGCCAAAGCGTGAACAAAAACTGTCATAAGAGGCGCTTCTGGCCAGCCTGTCTCTGTCGCCAAGGAGCGAAATGAGATTGAAAACTCCGCAACACTTTCAGAGCCCTGCCTCAGATGCATTAAACGTGTAGCCGCGTCCTCACCACAAACATCCTGATCAAATACCGATACCATTTCTCTAATGAAAGTCTCCACTGTATTCACGACCGGTGAATTAGATCGAATAAGTGGCCCGACCCAAGTGAGTGCTGTGTCGGTCAACAGGGATAAAATAAATGAAACCCAAGACTCTTCATTCACGAGCCGTGAAGGCTGCACTTTAAAAAATATTTCACATTGGGCAATAAAATCTTTACATCTTCCTGTCTTGCCTCCATATCTTGGGGGTAACTGGAGTTTTCGCTCTCGGGGAAGATATACGGATTGTGTTTGCGCAACATTCTGTGTGATCTGAGTGGACAAGGCTTTAATACTTTCAGTGAGACTTAACAGAACGTTTTCCTGTTTCTGCATGGCATTCTCCTGAAGGCGGACTCTTTCCGCCAACTCTGCCTGCTGATTGTTCAGGCTAGAAAGACCCTTGCCATACCCAGAGAGAACTGCTTGTTGATTAGCCACAACTTTCTCTAACGCAGCCGCCACTGACGACTCCATGCTGGCTAGAGTGTCCTGTAATGGCTGGTAAAATAGAGAGGCCAGGTGCAGCGGCCAGAGAGAGAACAAGCAGTACGGACACAATACAAACACAGAGAATTATACAGACCACCAGAAAGTACTCGCGCTTCCAAAGGACGTATAATAGCCAGAAAGAAAGGTAGCAACGCGAGAGAGAACAAAAGTAGAAAAGGGAAAATTCATAAAAAAGGAAGGAATTCCAATAATAACTGGAAGTTATAAAGTCACATAAATCCTCACTAGAGATATCTTCGGCTATAGTGCTTAGCTACAAACAGACACTCTAGCAAAGGAGGCAGGGCGGACTTCCGGCTTATATAGAGTCCGGGGAAGCGCTGCCCCAGTTCAATCAGTCAGCCGGGAAAAGAATCCGATTGAAAAGGAATTCGATCTCGTCCCGGGATGAGAGCCACAAAGAAAAGTAAAAAAAACACGCATGCCTCACAAACCATGACACTTTCAGCATTAATTGACTTTATTTAAACAGAGATAAAGCTGAGCTCTCCTTTGCTCAAACCAAAGCTGACCATCTTTCTCTCCAACCTATTTTTATAATCAAAAAATTACATCACGGGAAAGTACAAGGCACCCGTCAAAGAAAAAGACATGATGGAAATCAAACATGTTCTACAAAGGAAATCAGACAGTCATGCTAAGTTTCTACAGATATCCTTATTTTGTGTTAGGCTGACCATAATTAGGTTCCTCTTCAAGTTCAGACAGATCAATTTAGTCTAGCTATCCCTGCAACAGCTGGTGTGTCAGACAATATCCCGTAACTGTGTCACCAGATCAGGGCTACTGGAAATCAGTATTGCAAAATTATGTACTTTTGAAACCAGTATCTGAAGAAGGAGCATATGATTGAATACACTGGCCAACCAGTGTTGCAAGGGTATGCACCTTTAATTGAGTTCACGACCTTGCACTGTCCTTGGGGCCAGGTCCCAGAGGCATGTAAAATTAACTAATGTGTGTTCTGCTAAATAGTGCAGTTTCCTATCAAATGATCTTTATTTTGGAAAGACACACATTATTTGGACTCTGGTCTCAAGTACAGCACATGTCCTATGAAGCATGACCAAAAACCTTCCCATGTATGGTCAATTTGGCAAGCTAGAGAGAGAAAGAAAAAAGATCTCACTTCCCTTTCAGACTAATACAGACATATAATTTTACACATATTCTGATTCATATAAGAATTCTAAGCTAAACATAGTAAGATTACATGATATATAAATGCTGCATGCATAATGGTACATTAACAATACTGTAAATAGTTAAATAATTATTTATTCATAGTAACTGATTAATATTGATAACTAATTGATTAAAACATATTCCCAATTGATTGATTGATTTATTTTCAATCTCACAGTCTCGTACAACGATGAGATGTTTCTGTAAGTTACATAAAAATCGATGTATGTTGTGTGTTAACATATAATAGCAAGATCAAAGTAATAAGCAAGCTGACAAACATGAGCCTTATATCTCGCTTTAACGTTATCCTCATAATGTTATTTTAACTAGTAGCAGATAGACAGATTAATGTAGACGTATTATGTTTGCAAGTCCATAACTATGCAAAGTATACTGAGCACCATTAAAAACGCACAGGTGAGGTATGTACTGTATTTGCGGCAAATTGAAAAATCGATTGATTTTTATTGCTTTTCCAGTGAGGCACGAGAGGAAAAAAAGAAAAGTCGTGGTATTGTAATCTGGCGCTGCGTGCGTGCATCATTAAGCTCTTCAGTAATAACAAAGATTGAGCTGTTCGTGATATGTACAGTGACACTTGACTTGTTCTTTTTGGTGTGGTCAATAGCCTACATAAAGCCAACAAAAAAAAATGAAAAATGCTACTGCATCAAGAAAACGGAATGGCTTGTGACACAGGAGAGAGAAAAAGAGCCTTTGGCATGTTACGGGCAGATCTCAGCCGCCGAGAGGTGGTGCATCATTTGCATTGTCACCGTTCAACAATCAGTCGGCTGTCTATCCAAGAATGGAACACAAGCACTGTCACTGACCGACCCCGCTTAGGGCAGCCACAGTGACATTGGCAGCTCAAGGCGCCACATCTGGTTACAACCTGTATGTGACAGATTCGGAGACAAAAAACTGATCTTGAGATGCCAAAAATTAGGCGATTGAGGGTGAGCGCAAATACCGTTTGACACCGTCTACGTGAGCAAAATATGCGTGCACACGGGCCCTACAGAAAACCCAGTTATTGCCCATTTACACATGGCTGCCCTTACCGTGGTCGGTCAGCAAAAGTCCCTGTTTTCCATTCTCAGACAGAAACAGGGAAATAAAGTGCCAAAAAATTACAGAGGCAGGTGCCCCGAGTCTGAAGTGAAGAGTTCCTACTCCTGTTGATGGGAAAAAATGGGTTTTCTGTCGGCGGTGTGGGCATGTTTGGCTCACGGGTCGGTCAGTGACAGTGACCCTCATCTCATGATCAGTTTTGGTTGCTGTCCGGAATCTGTCACAGGCGTACAGGCACAGGCTGTAACCAGGTGACTGCCATGTCACAGTCGCTCTTGAAGTGGCTGCCCTAAAGTGACAGTGCCTGTTGAACGGTGACAGTGCAAATGGCCACCACCTCTCGGCGGCTGCGATCTGCCCGTAACATGCCAAAGGCTCTTTTTCTCTCTCCTGTGTCACAAGCCATTCCGTTTTCTTGATGCAGTAGCCTTTTTCATTTTTTTTTGTTGGCTTTATGTAGGCTATTGACCACACCAAAAAGAACAATTCAAGTGTCACTGCACACATCACGAACAGCTCAATCTTTGTTATTACTGAAGTGCTTGACGCGTGCACGTGGTGCCCGTCAGGATTACAATACCATGTGCTTTTCTTTATTTCCTCTCGTGCCTCACTGGAAAAGCAGTAAAAATCAATCGCTTCTTCAATTTGCCGCAAATACAGTACATACCTCACCTCTGCGTTTTTAATGGAGCTGAGTATATTATTAACCCTCGTCCAACCAAGGGGGGGTGGTTACAACCCCCCCCAAAAGATTTTTTCCTGTCGCACAAAAACGTTAACAGATATGATCTAATGCTTCTAGTTAATTGTTTATTCATCCTTTGCTCTCATTTTCATGAAAAAACGATGAGGGCACCTCACCCGCCGGGGGTAGGGTAGGCCGTCAAAGTCGAAGGGTAGGGGGGGTGGTTGCCACCAGCGTCAATTTTTGCCTGTTTTTGATACAGAATATGCTTACAAATTAGTTGCAAATAGTATGCTATTATTATGTTTCATGCTCAATGAACTTTGTAAACCACACTGATTGTCATCCTTATTGATTTATTGATGTAGCTTGTCCTTGTATTAGTAAATCTTGGAATTACAATGACCAGCAGTGACCAGTAACCTTGAAATGATCTTCACCTAATAATATTAGAAGTGCATGACCGACATACTTTTACTTGTGTGTTTGACTGGTTACTGTACTGTATACTGTTTTTATACTGTGCTATAGGCCTACTATTATACAAGTTCATAGAATTATTCATAAAGTTGTTCTCATAATTAATAGATAAACCTTTTATGCAAGTGTGTAACATTTTGAAGATATTTGTACATCTGTCCAGTGAACTTGAATCATCATTTTGCAAGGTAAGTTGATTTTTATTGTTCATATTCTTATACATGAAAGTAAAATTACTTGCATTATGGGTGTAGTGTTTTGGGTCTCTTGGATGGATAAATGTGGGATTATGTGGGTGTATTTGTGAAGATTGTTGTGTTAGTGGTATGTGGGTGTGGGGTGGGTGAAAGTGTGGGTGGGGTGTATACGTTTTGGGTGGGTGTATATGTTATACAATATTACTTGATACTACAATATTAGTTGTAGTATCAGTAGTTCTAGAGGTTACAAAAAGTTACTTATTTTCAGCTAATACTAATAAAAATATTAAAAAACATGGATTTTTGTCATTTTGATGTTTTTTCCTAATATGGTGTTAGTTATGACGTCACTATGACGTCATAATGTTGAAATGTGTTTTATTTGTACTTGATTTGAAGAGAGGACATCTGTAGCTGTACACTGATACCAAACAAGATGATGTTTATCGCTTAATTTCGAAATAATCGGGGTGGTAACCCCCCCCCCCCCCCCCAACTGGTCAGGGTTGTAGTAGAAAAACCCTTGGTTGGACGAGGGTTCACCTCTATTGTTCAGACTCATTATCGGAAGGCTGGACCAACAAATCTGACTAGATTTTGTCTTATCTTTAGACAGTGTTAACTTTAATTTTATGGGTCATTTGTTAACACTTTTTTGTCAGTTACCTTTTTGTATCAGAAAATTTTCTAATTTGTAAGAGTGCCTTTTATGTGCAAAGACAGCAAAAATGGTCTTCGAAATGCTACCCACCTATTAGCTAGCCACACTGACTCCTGGCTACTTTTCAAGGTTCCTCACACTGAGGCTTGCTGTTGTGTTTCCTCTTGAGTGCTCACCTACTACGTCATTGGGTTAGTTGATCTGATGAGACGGTGTCAGACAAATGCTTCATCCAATCACCTGCCAAGTAGTTTTTGAAAATGCCTGCCCTTTTCCAAACAGTTTCTGCAGATCACTGCTCAGATGGCTTTGTGTAACAAATCATCTGGTGGGTCAGGTTAGGGCAGCACCTGGCCCAAATCCTCTGTATAGCATATGAGGCAAAAACTCCCAGTTGAGAGAATACCCTAAAATAGTGGTGATCAAAATCCCCAGTGGAGGAAAATCTCTGAAGGAGCCCAGCAACAGAGGGTAAACCCATCTTCCACTGTCAACAGATTGTAATATTGTCGTTTACAGAAAAGGCAGAATGGATGGAATCAGATGTTGGATCCTGTAGACAAGGATCCTGTAGACGAGAGCAGAAAGAAAAAAGGAAATAGGCGAGAGGAGGGGGGGACACTTGGAAACACAGACAAGGAAATTAGAATTTGCGTGGTGTAGATGGCAATGTGTGGAGCTTGGGCATTATCTTGTTCCTTAGCTTGAATTAATATTAATTCATTTTAAATAATCAATTCAACTTAGTTACAGGAAAATATTTATAAGAAATCTACCCCTGAGCTAAATAATCCAGGCTAAATGCATTGACTTTTGATGATTGCTTAATCACATGCAAATACATTTTTATTCAACTAGATGTTGTCAAGACAAGAAAGATGATAAATCAGTGCACAAATGAATTTGTAAGAACTCATGGTACGAAATACATAGGTTTTAAATTTCAAGTCA
Source organism: Gymnothorax javanicus (assembly GCA_029692085.1). NCBI lineage: Eukaryota > Metazoa > Chordata > Actinopteri > Anguilliformes > Muraenidae > Gymnothorax > Gymnothorax javanicus. The sequence goes on from CM056198.1 coordinate 92,911,519, forward strand.
AAAAAGAGTGTGAAATCTGTGTATCATTTATTGAAAGGTGATCAGAACCCATTTCACTTATCACGAGTAAAAAAACAGAAAACGGACAGGCAATGATGTCTTTCATTTAAATTTGTTTCAGATAAGAGATATAAAAACACTTTTTTCACAGTGGCTAAAAGTCTGTCTGTACAAGAAAGAAGTATTGGATTGAAAAGTTAAATAATATTTTCCAAATGTTTCCGTCATAAACATCTGTGCAAAAAGACTGGCTCACATCCCTGCCCACTTTTTTGTCAATATAATTCTCAGAGAAAGTATATAAGAAGCTAAGAATTTTAATCAGTTTAAAATGCCTCTCTTCTTCAAGTTAATTTGCATGCAGGTGTTGTGAGGAGCTGGTGAAAAGCATTTCAGAACTTGACTGACAGAGGGTCTCTGTTCCTTGAAGGTCTGTGTGTGGTCCCAGAAACTGAGATGCAGTCCATATCATGTTTATTTGGGTATAACATTTGGACATTGCTTTAAAAGCATGGAATTTAGACAGATGGTATTCCTCGGGGTTACAGGGCAAAACTGAAGTCGACTGCTCGGCCCATAACAGTACATGTTGGGGGAAGGGATGGGGATGGGGTGGGGGAGTTGGGGGGGGTAGAAGTTCAACTGCCTTTTCATATCAGTTGGTGTTCTTGGTTTGTTGGGTTCACCTCAGATGAGTCAAATGAAGCCATTGAACTGCCTTTTAGGGCAATTTTCTTTGTACTTTGAAGTCCTTTTCTTACATTTGGTGGCTATCTCGTGGTTTATTCAGTAGTGCTGAACATTCCTCTCGCTAACAACTAATGCCCATGACTTAAGCTGGATTTGTGCTTCTGCGTCGAACCGACGTCGTCGATACGCGGAGCCTCTGCGGCGACGTGAACCCCCACCGGAGAGCCTCGGCGTCGCCTGATGCGCACCTCGAAAATTTTCTAACTGCACATCAAAGCGACGCAGACCGCAAGGGCACTGATTGGTCCGACCCGAGCCTAGTGACATGCGTGATTCAACGTCATTCAAGAAAATGACGACGGTGGCTAGTAGCAACCTAGCGCACAGAAAGCTGACAAACCTAGCTTGATGGTTTACTACAGTCGACTGGCTATCGCTAGTTATGTCGTTTTTTATTTTTATCCGTGGCTATTTGTCGCCTTATGAAAACGATGCAGTTGCTTATAAAGCTACCGCGAAACTGATAATAATGGCCAGTGAAAACAGTTCTCCCGTGAACTGGCTGCGTCTGTTTACACTTACTTAAGCAGAAAGCAGCAGCCGCGAAATATGTCCAAGGACATTCCAAATGACCATTAATTGAAAACCCAACTCCCTGCAGCCCTTCAGAGTTTTCACTACGAAAGGAAGTGATTTCGCAGGGTGTAGGATGTAGGAATTATTACCGTATGGAATGAAATGCAGCCCATAACGTAACTTAAACACTCTACCAACGGTCCTTCAGAAACCTGACGCCACCGAGCGGTTTGACAGTGGATTGCTTCGCAGCACAGCACGACGCAAACGACCTCACCGCAGAACTTCCAAAGGTCCACGACGGCGTCGAGGCGACGGCGTGCCCTTTGCGTGGAGTCGACGCAGAAGCATAAATCCTGCTTTAATGCGGTTGAAAGATTTTCTTTTCATTTTTTGTCACTTTTACTGCATTCCAACAGCTTTTTACTCAACTATCCTCAAGATCTAATTACATATACCAGAATGACTTCAGCTACTTTATCCAAGGGATGTAATCTCTGCTTTTATCATGCAAACTTACTCCCAATAAAGTCAGGACAGTGAGGAAAATGTAAGTATAAAAGAAAGCAGTGAACTGTTAATCATCTGTGTTAAACAGTCTGAGAAAATCTAGTTCATGTTTTCCCCCATCAACTTTGTTTTTTTTTTTCCTCCCCTGCCACTCAAGGGGTAGGTCACGGGACTATTGATTCAGCCCGTGTCCATCCGTCCAGATTCATTGCCCGTAAACCTCATGCTGCGGCTTACCCATTTTACTGTGACTTTATGACCTTCACCTAAGCTTCAAATCTGTTACTGTTATCTGTTAAATCTGACCTTTCAGCAGTTCCCTCTATTCTTGTTTTAGGGATGGGCATTTTGACTAATTAATTCAATTTTTAAAATGTTATTCTTTATTTTACACGGTGCAATTTTTATTTGTAATGTTTACATTTACATCCATTTCTGATAGGACCACTTTGTCAAAAAGAGAAAATTTATTGAAAGCACACAGGCATATAAGCATACAAGCATACATAGGATTTGGCGACATGGCTCTGTTCTGAGAGATCCCTGCCCATCCAAGCATGGAACCGAAGGCAGGGAGCTGCTACTAACCCCCCAAACAGAACTATGACGGGCATAGGCTAATTTCAACACAGAGTAAATACACTACTGCTCAAAAGTTTGGGATCACTTGCAAATTTCTTTGTTTTCCAAAGAAAAATACATTTTCATGCATTTCACAAACATTTTTTTCCATTTCACAAACGGTTAAAATTAATCAGATGATTTTCAAAGAATGATCTACATTTTTGCATAGAGGCCTATTACCAGCAACCGTCAGTCCTCTGCATCAATCTCCTGGTATGGCTACTAATCCAAGTTAAGCAATTTTATAAGGCTAATTGATTATTAGAAAACCCTTCTGCAAATGTGTTGCACAGCTGAAAACCGTTGAACTAATAAGGGAGCGCAAAAGGGAGCATGGCATGCTTGAGGTTGGTTTAGTACCTGAAGCATCAGCAGTTGTTTGTTTGTTTACAGGCAAAATGGCCAGAAAGAAAGAACTTCCTTTAGAGACCCGTCAGTCTATTGTTGTGCTTAGAAAAAAAGGCTATTCAATGTGAGAAATTGAAAACTTAAAATCTCTTGCCATGCTGTCAACTACTCCCTTCAGAGAGCAGCACAAACTGGCACTAACAAGGACAGAAAAAAGGAGTGGGAGGCCCCAATGCACAACTGTGTAAGAAGACAAATATCTGAGAGTGTGTAGTTTAAGACAAAGACGCCTCACAGGTTGTCAACTAGCAGCTGCGCTAAATAGTTCCCGTCAAACACCAGTTTCAGTATCAACAGTGAAGATGGGGTTTTTTTTGATGAAGGCAAAGTTTGAAGTACATATTCATCATTTTCCATTAAAATCATTATTTCTAACTCAGACAATGTCAGCATGTTCTGTTCATTTGCTATATTTCCTATTCAGACTAATTTCATGTGTGTTTCCATGGAAAACAAGAAAATTTCCAAGTGATCCCAAAATTTTGAGCGGTAGTGTATGAAGTGTTCAATGCGTAGTGGCAGCCCGGCGGTCGGCACAATTTCTCTTGATGCCAATACAAGAGAAATATCCTAAGTGAAGTGTACTATATGTAGTGACAGCCTGGCGGCTGGCACGATCTCTCTTGATGCCGATACAAGAGAAATATACTCTGTGAAGTGTTCCATGTAGTAACAACCCGATGGCTGGCACAATTTCTCTTGAAACCAATTCAAGAGAAATATACTACATGAGTGTACTATGTGTAGTGGCAGCCCCATGGCTGGCGCAATTTCTCTTGAAGCCAATACAAGAGAAATATATTATATGAAGCGTCCCATGTGTAGTGGCAACCCGGCAGCTCTCACGATTTCTCTTGAAGCCAATACAAGAGAAATATACGATATGAAGCGTACTATGTATAGTGGCAACCCGGCAGCTGCACGATTTTTCCTGATGCCAATATAAAAGAAATATACTATATGAAGTGTGCCATGTGTAATGACAAGCTTGCAGCTGGCATGATTTCTCTTGATGCCAATACAAGAGAAAAATACTATATGAACCATTTAGTGAACTTGTATCTGAAATGTTAGATAAACTTTAGAGATAGGAAAATGGTGAGCTTAGCTGGGCTGAATGGCCTGTTCTCACCTCTCATGTCATGTTATGATATGTACTATGTGTACTGATGTCCCAGTGGCTGTCAGAATTAAAGTTGAAGCTGATTCAAGAAAAATATGTTATAAAGTGTACTGAGTAGAGACAGCCTGATGGCTGGTGCAATCGTTTGAAAAAGAATATGGAACCTTTATCATGAGTTGTGTTGTGGTGGATAAGTTGCCATTAGCTATGCAGTGTCACTGGACAACCTGCCTATGCAAGAGGAAGATATTCTATGCGACGCGTGAGCCTATATTGAGTGCAAAGATGAATGTAGAGCAACTACATGCGAGACAACCGCCATGTTGTCATATGCTTTAACTTAATACAAGAGAAACCTTTTGTTTCATCAGAATTGCACATTTAAAAAAATAATAATAATTAAATATAGCCACAATAAACTTCAGTAAACCCTGGCCTGAATCCCCTCAAAAGCAAGCCAGTAGCAACAGCGGCAAGGAAAAACTCCCTATGTGGATCAAAATAGGAAGAAACCTTGGGAGGAACCAGGCTTAAGAGGGGTAGTCCATCCTCCTCTGACTGGCCCAGGGCATGAGATAATGGTTCCATAATGCAAAACAGTCCATTTGACATGCAGTGCAGGATTTGTAGTTCGCTGGATAGACCCCATGGACCAGACCGTTCCAATGGCGTAGACTGGGCAGCAGGTCAGATGGTGATGATGGCAAAGACCAGCAGCAGCATGCTCAGGGCAGGGCCCCACCGCTTACATGGAGAGAACACAAAACCAGGCAATTAGTGGAGAACAGCAGGTGGGAGCAGTACTGGGGATATACCATGAGATAATGTTGTGTACTCAATAAAGTTGAGATAACAATAAAAATACCATGATTGCAAAATATGAAGAGCATTGAATCTGAAAGCTGAGAAGGCTGCCAGAATCCCCCAAAAACCAATGATGCAGGCATAACCCAAAGACCAGAGGCTAAGAACAGCGTGCCTTTGGAGCCAGAGACCATGTGGCAGGGCTGAACTGGGAAAAAAAAACGGCCCTGGCGTTTTTGGCGGTGGCGGCCCACCATGATTTTGATGTGACGGCCTGCCATACGCGTGCACTACACTGCTACCAAAAGTTAAAATTAAGCTCAGTAGTAGCTTACATGCCCTGGAAGTCCACATACAAAGTCCCCAGGCCGGATTCGAACCCACAGCCCTCTTGGTGTGTGGTGGCAGTGCAAATAACTGCGCCACCATGCCAAAGAAAAAGTTGACATACACTTGTGCAGTGCCTCGTTGCCGACAGCTCTGCGGCCAGATCCAGCACCTTACCATCATCAGGAGGAACCACTACGCAGTTTCAGCCCTTCTTCCTCAACTACTGTTCTGAAGTGGCGCAGCCCCTATGTCTGGAGGTGGTATTGTGGTGCTGGTGTCAACTAAGCTCTCAAGCAAAGTCTGGTCATCTTTCTTCGGCCAGATCCAGTATTATGCTTTTTCTACTGCTTCTTGCAGTTTGCTGATGAGTTTTTTGATTTCCATCTTTGTACAGCAGAAACAGTGGCAGAAGATGTTGACTTGCTTCCGTTCAATATATCCACGGGCACCAACAGCCTATGTTAATACTCAACCTTTGGTCTTGGCACTCTTCTAGCAGCACTCTATATTGGTAGTCTTTCCTCTCCGCTGCTACAGCAAAGTTGTCCTCCCATGGAGCTGTCAGGTCTAGCACCACAGCCCAGAGGTCCCAAGTTGGAAGGATTGAAATGCTGATCCACAACCACATTTTGGTTAAATTGAGATTTGCTATGTAGGGAGGGCCCTGTGGCTTTAGGGTTGACGCACATGTAAGCGCACAGACAACAAAATCTGACATCTTATTAACTAAGTACAGGCATGACAACACAAATGACAAATTGAAAATGTGCCAACAGATAAACTTGAACTACCCTAGCGATTCAGCTAGACACTTTATTAATTGAATGAAATCATGATTGGATTAACTTGTGAACAAAGCTACCAAATCATGCAAGGTAATAATAATAAAAAAAATTGAATGCCAAGGCATCAATGCTCAGTATTCCTAGTGAAGCTGTCTGATTGCGCCTACCTTTTGAAAACATGCCAGCTTCCTCCACTTTGCTTCACTCATTTTGTTAATTTAGCCTATCTCTGAAACTTCGAAAAAGAGAAGACATACATTTATGCAACATCTATCAGACATCAACATCTATTGGGCCAGCCCAGTGTCAGTGTAGAAAATGAACGAATGGGCAGCTTTCTGTGTTTTAAAGGCCAGCGTGGACGTTGAAAAGTATTTATATTAATATAATTTTATAAACTATGATTTCATCGGCCCAAAATGTGCGTCGACCCACCGGGCATTGCCCGGTATGCCAGATTACCAGTTCAGCCCTGGCCCATATCAAACTACGAGGGCAGAGAAAGATAATTGTTGTGAACTTGTGGTGCAGCAATTTCCCAGTGTAGTGAGTTATCTCAAGACCAATGATGTGCACTGAAATTTCAGTTTAACTGTTGTACCATGAGTATTACAGGGACTAGAAGAACTGGCACTTCTGCAACTATACAAATACAATCGCAAGTAACAAGACCACAGAAACTGGTTCGCCACGGAGTTTATGCTGCTTTACCCACTCTGTCCAGCCACCCTCATCATTTACACTAATCGTTCACATACCTTTGCAGGATACCCTGTTTATTCCTCAGTTGGAACAATTTCTTGTTCCTCTGCCTTGACCCTGCTGCCTCCCACTTCAGACTACCCTGCTTGTGGCGTGTCCCGGGGCTGTTTCAATAAGATAGTCCAACCGAGCCGGACCGTCTGTCTCGTGAAACGTTGGACCTTCGACAGACCGTGTCTGTCAGGTGTTTCAATAAAAAGTAGGATGTCCGACCTTAGTCTGACGCGGACGGACTGTTCATCACTGTCCATTCGAAGTTGCGTCATAATTTACACCTAAGCGATGCACAGCTTTGTGATTTGGTGTTCAAATTTTAAAAATACATTGTCGTTGATTGAAAAACAACTTTGATCAGGTAGATCTCTGACTACTATGAAAAAGTGAACTAACTGTGCACATAGCTATTGGATGTCATGCTGAATTTCAATATTAACTGAATACAAGCTATCTTGCTAATCAAAAGCAGCCTTAGCTTACTGTGCATTCTGTTCTAAAAGCTATGAATAGCTATTGAGTTGCCACATAACAAAGCTATTCATCATACAAAAGACATTAAGACATTCATATCGTGATGACTGCTCCTTTTTCAGACTTGAGTTAATCCAAAGACGGGCAGTAAATAGAGCTCCACTCTTGGTCACGCAAATGCACCGCAAATAGGCTAAGGTGATAAATAACAACCACTAAGAACCAAGCCAAGAACGCGCTTAAGGCAATGTCCCATTGGTGTCCGCATAGCCTAAATTAAAGTACAACTATTTGTCCCTACCAAGGAAAACGGCACCAATGATTTAAAAGTGGATTATTTGTATATTTTATATCAATTATGTGTGGCTTACAGACAAATTCATTAATGGATTTAGCAAGTGTCTTTTCTAATGACAGACAGACAGACAGTTTATTTAGTATAAGGCACTTGGCCCCAAATACATACAGATACGCATGAAAGTGTTGCATGAGCTTGAGTTTAACATTTTAGGAATGAGTGAGCATTATTTTCTCAGTTTTTGGCCATTATACAAATACAGGCAAACATTGTGGATTGCAGTATAGCTCTCAGAAGTCATCAGATACGTAAATGCATCTTTACAGGAGAATTTGTTTATATACATTCCTAGATATTTTGTCCTTAAAGTATTTTATGCATCTCATATTATCAAAATATGAAATTCATCTTCAATAAAATTAAATCCAAGTATTTAAGCAATGAGGACATAGCCTGTCATTTCGTGGCACATTTTGATATTTACCAACTTCAGACGTTAACTTGAATCTGCCACATCTGAACCGTGACAAGCATATTCTCAAGTAGGGAGCCATACAAAATGCAGTTTTTAAATGATGATTTCATTTATTAAGGGAAAAAAGCTATCCAGACCTTCCTGGCCCTCTGTGAAAAAGTAATTGCCCCCCCTTCTTAAATCATGAATTAATTGTGATTAACCACATTTTTTTGAGTCCAATTTCACTAGCCACACCCAGGCCTGATTACTGCCAGACCTGTTGAATCAAGAAATCACTTCAATAGAGCCTGTTTCACAAAGAGAAGTAGGCTAAAAGATCTCAAAAAGCAACGCATCATGCCGCGATCTTAAGAAATTCAAGAACAGATGAGAAACCAAGTAATTGACATCTGTCAGTCTTGAAAGGGTTACAAAGCCATTTCTAAGCTTATGGGACTCCAGTGAACTGTGGTGAGAGCCACTATCCACAAATCGAGAAAACTTGGAACAGTGGTGAACCTTCCCAGGAGTGGCCGGCCTACCAAAATTACTCCAAGTGCGCATCGACAACTCATCCAGGAGGTCACAAAAGAACCCAGAACAACATCTAAAGAACTGCTGGCCTCACTTGCCTCAATTAAAGTCAGTGTTCATGATTCAACAATAAGAAAGAGACTGGGCAAAAATGGCATCCATGGGAGAGTTCCAAGGTGAAAATCACTGCTGACCAAAAAGAACACGAAGCCTCGTCTCATATTTGCCAAAAAACATCTTGATGATCCCCAAGACTTTTGGGAAATTATTCTGTTGACTGACGAGACAAAAGTTGAACTTTATGGAAAGTGCGCGTCCCGTTACATCTACCATAAAACTAACACAGCATTTCATAAAAAGAACATCATACCAAAAGTCAAACATGGTGGTGGTAGTGTGATGGTTTGGGGCTGCTTTGCTGCTTCAGGACCTGGACGACTTGTAGTAATTAATGGAACTATGAATTCTGCTCTCTACCAGAAAATCCTGAAGGAGAATGTCCGACCATCAGTTTGTGACCTCAAGCTCAAGCGCACATGGGTTATGCAGCAGGACAATGATCCGAAACACACTGGCAAGTCCACCTCTGAATGGCTTAAAAAAAACAAAATGAAGATTTTGGAGTGGCCTAGACTTAAATCCGCTTGAGATGCAGTGGCATAACCTTTAACAGGCCGTTCATGCTCAAAAACCCTCCAATGTGGCCGAATTAAAACAATTCTGCAAAGAAGAGTGGGCTCAAATTCTTCTACAGCGATGTGAAGGACTCATTGCCAATTATCGCAAATACTTGATTGCAGTTGTTGTCGCCGAGGGTGGCAAAACCAGTTATTAGGATTTAGGGGGCAATTACTTTTTCACATAGGGCCAGGTAGGTTTGGATAGCTTTTTCCCCTTAATAAATGAAATCATCATTTAACAACTGCGCTTTGTATTTACTCAGGTTCTCTTCGTCTAATATTAAAATTTGTTTGATGATCTGAAACATTTAAGTGTGACATATAGGCAAAAAAATAAGAAATCAGGAAGGGGGCAAATACTTTTTCACGGCACTGTTGATTGTGGACTTAACATGCAGCCCTGGCGACTACCAGTGTTACACTGAAAATAAGCAGAAAGACCCTGTCCTGTCCTCACACATGCAGATTGTACATAGATACTAATATATTGTAAAATTTGCCATTTATCCAAACTTTTTTTATACTTGACAGAAGTGCTTTATGATTTACAGCATCAAAGCTTTAGAAACATCAACAAAGAGACAGTAAAATCTTCCTTTTTTCTTACATGCATATTTCTGTATAATAGACTGAAGTGAAAATATATGGTCTACTGTTGAGTAATTTGATCTTAAACCAGTTTGAGTCTCATGTAGAATATTTTGCTCCTCGCACCACCGTTGAAGTCTACTTTTAAGTATAGAAGTGAACAATTTACACATAGAGTCAATGAAAGAAATTCCTCTGTAGTTATTAGGATCATTTTTTGAACCATTCTTACAAGGCAAATAATACTTTTCCCCCACATTTCTGGGAAAAGTCTATCATGAAAAATTCTATTAAATTGCACTGTCAGTATATGAGTAATTTGCAAAGCTGATGCCTTTAGAAATTCTGATGATATACCATCTGGACCAGGTGACTTGTTATTAGATAACTTGTTAATATGGGACAAGACCTCTTCATGCGTGATATCCTCATTAAGTGAAGCAGGGTATGTGTCTTGTGGGTAGTTAAAATTATCCACTTGAATATTTGAATTTAATGCGCTCACTTTGCAGGTTTCAACATTTAGTAGTTTTGTAAAGTGACTTATCCAGCCCTGAGATGTAATGTCTTTGCTAATAACAGATTTAGAGCCACCTTTTTTATGATTTTCCAGAAAGATTTTGGATTGTCTCTTGCTAAAACTAACTCTTCTCACTGTTTATCAACATACTGTTGTTTTTTTAATTCTGAAAGTAGATTTAAATAATTTATGAAGCAACCTAAAATAATTTGTCAGCTCCATAATCACGGTGGGCTCTAAGGGCTAGATATTTTCTATGTTAAAGTTCTTCCAGATCATTGTTCCACCATGGTGGTTGTTTAATTGTATCGTCCCACACAGCACCTTTATAAACCTTTTTGAAGTTTTCCGCAGCTTTTTGATACAGATTGGTTAAGATAAGTATGGAATTTTCACTACTTGTCTTCAGTGTGTCCCATAAAGTGTCTTGGAATGCTAGTAATAAATTACACAAAAACATTTCTCTTGCTGATTCATTCCACACATACCTGACCCACTTATGTTTATCCTCTCCATGATCATAAAATATCAGAATCCTCGATGTTATAAATGCTATCTGTATCTCCTAAATGGCAAGATCCATGGCAACGCGAACAGATGTCTAAGGAACAGTATATGGGAAAATGATTGGACACATCACACGTTCCCACCACAAAGCTGGTCACATATGGAAACAAAGGAGCTGATGCAATTATATAACGATGACCAAAGCACAAAACCTCCCATCTGCAGAATTTTTCTGATTGCCGGATTTCACTTTGGATGAGCAGCCTTCCTTGTTCTCATCATCCAAAGTGAAATCCACCAATCAGAAAAATTCTGCAGATAGAAGGTTTTGCGCTTTGGTCATTGATAATCAACCAAGCTTGCCCCACTGTGAGTCACACAGGCGAAATTTCCTTGTTCATCATCGAAAAGTCTGCCATTTAGAACATGAATATCAAATGTATGGCACAGGTCTGCAAGCTTCTTACCATATTCATTGTGGTTAACATTGTCCTTAGAACATCTTAGCATTTCAAAGCCATCTGATGGATAATCAATATGAGTGTAAATAAAATCCATATTATCATTTGGTATAAAGTCTAAAAAATTTTTCATCCTGGCATTAAAATCACCAGCCAAGAACAGAGATTTGTCCAAATGGTCAGTTACTATAATATTTGAATATTCTTCCAGTATGTCTAATCCATTTTTTTCACTATTATCATAATGATGAGTTTTCAAGTGACACATATGTAAATAATAAAACACGATCTCTTTCCCACATGAGATTAGACATTCTCAGTAAAAGCACAACTGTGTTCTCAAACGATTCATATATTTTAGTTATCAGACCATTGACTAGCCATTTTTCCCATATCAAAACAGTTACACCACCGCTGTACCTTCCCATGCTTTTCAACTTAGGTCTAACAGAATTCAGTGAACAGAATCCGGACAAAAAGATGTTAAATTCATCGATTGTCTTTACAAACGACTCACAAAAGCCAATAATATCATCATTCAAACACAGCTGCTTCACCTGCGAGTTTGCATTGTCATATTTATGTAGTCCATCTATATTCCACAAAAGAATATCAAGAGTCAGGCCGAGGTCGCCGCCTCAGTTCTTGTGATTTACTTGGTTATGATCTTGTCCCTCATTACGGCTGTCATGTCTGAGTCCAAGCAAACTCCATCGGTCAGTGTTCACATTTGAAGCAGCTTGAGCCTGGTCATATCCCTGATCCTGTGTGATAGCTTTGGCTTGTCTGTCATAATGAAAAACATGTCCTTTGATGAGCAGCTTGTTCAGTCTCATCTTTGGGAAATGTCCTGCATCACGGGCTTTCTTAAACCACGGCGAGAGTCCACGTCTGTCTTCTCGCACCTGCTGAGGGAAATCCTCGCTCACTCTGTATGTTGACGAACGACCAAGTTTAGATCTCGCACTCATAAGAATGCGATTTCTATCTTTCGCTTTAAGGAACTTGGCTATTATTGGCAAATTGGCTTTTCTCAGATTTAATCTGTGTGCTTGTGAATATCAACCTCATCGTGTATCTCTAGGGTGCTTAATAAAAACTCACAAACATTTTCTTCCGGTTTCTCCCACATTTCACCCTTATCTCCAGGTAACCCGTGGAATATTACATTATCTCTGCGATCTCGGCACTCTGCGTCCAAAAGTTCTCCTCAATCTGGGAAAGTTGCTTTCAGGAGTTAATTACCCCGCCCTGCCCGAAGAGGGAGGGCAAGGGGTATTGTTTTTGTTTTGGTTTGTTTGGTGTGTGTTTGTTTCTTTGTTTCTTTGTTTGTTAACACTTTAGCAGCAAAACTAATGGCCAGATTCACCCCAAATTTGGTTTAGGGATTGCCACTGACGCAGAATAGATATTGATAGATACTGAGTATTGTAATCAACTGTCGTCTTGTCCACCTTAGCATTTAAGCATTCAAAGTTCCGATTCATAGCTTTGATCTCATTCTGTATATCCCTTAAAATCGAGAGCACACTTGTAGTATCCCCACTGTCCTTATCGCCAGCACTGATTCCAAGTAATCCACTGTCGTCGACAGCTAAAGTTTGTTGTCTGGTAGTTGAGCCCGGGTTGACCTTAATATCGCCGCATGTAGCGAGAAGCAAAGTGATCAAAGTCAACAGTCTGATCGATGAGGCGACTTTGCACCCACTTATTTTTATCCCATGAATTAATCGACGTTTGGACTTGTCTGGCTGACGAAATAATCCCAATTTAGCTCTATAAAGGGCTAGAGAACTGCCCATCTGATCAGAGCTCAAACACTTGCGTCTTCACTCAAGCTTGCACATTTTCCATTGGTTTGCTATGAAAATTTTATTTTGCCCCCAGGGTTGACCGCTGAATCCATATATCGATTTCACAAAACATTGGTTATTGTCTTTCCTTTCTCTAAACATTTTGCGTTGTCTTTGCCGCCAGGCAACATCAAACAATAAAGCCATATTTTTTTTTTCAATCTGACTGGATTTAGGACAACTCCGACTGGTCCCAGAAAGTCGGCCGTCCGACCGGACCGGGGGATGATGGGCTGTTTATTGAAACACCCAGAAAAAGTTGGACCATTTGACCCCATCGGGGGTAGCCCATCACCAGGTCGGACGATCTTTTGTGTTTATTGAAACAGCCCCCTAGTTGTGATCACCCTTGATTTTACTTTTTTGACAGAAGAAATCAATTTTGCGTTGTTTGGTTGCCATGTTTACCAGGTCTTTCCAACTTACGTGAGGGGTTTTGCTATCACAAAGATGTCGGGAGTTAGGGCAGGAATTCCCATCATGTTTCAACATACGTCATTCGAATGCTCCAATCAGAGGCTACTTGTTGCCTAGAAGGAACCAACGTATGCAGCTCAGTATGAAATACAGTGCATGCTGCACTGAGATTCTGTTCAACCAGCTGACACGCTGGGTACTTCTGTTTTTTCTTTTTTATTTCTCTTCATTTGGGGGAGGGCAGAAGGAGGGCACTAATATTTTATGCAAGGCGGACATGTGAAAGCAGGGCGGACCTAAATTAAAGCAGGGCAGGCCACCCTCCTTGCGTTATGTGGGGGGTACCCTGCACCAGATGTTTCTTTCTGACTGAGATAATACTCTCACAACTTAGAAGTGTGTTTAGTGTCATTATCTTGTTACAGATTAAACCCCTGCCCAATCAGTCTCTTTCCGGATGGCAATGCGTGCCTCACAAGGATGCTTTGATACTTCTTTTGATCCATGATTCCATCAATATTTATGAGATCACCGCCTCCTTTTGAGCAGGCTAAACCCCAAACTATAACCACCTCCATGCTTTAATGAAGGGGTTAAACTCTACGGTTCCCAGTCAGTTGGTATTCAGTCCTTTTCCAGTTTCTTGGCAAACTTAAGTCTTTTTTTGATGCTGTCAACTCTAAGAAGGGTTTTGGCAGCAACGCAACCAATCAAACCATTTTCACACAGGCATCTGAAAATAGTAGATCTAGATACTTTCATCTCTTTACTTCTGGTGCTACAAATATCATCATGTAGTTGTCGTGCTGTCAACCGATTGTTTTTACTCATCATACTCAGATAACAAACATCAGAGGCGCTTCTGTTTTGCACCTCTATTGCAACTAGGTTTCAGCAAACCAGTGCATTTGAAACGCTTGATGGTTTTTCTTGCCGTGCCATGGCAGCATTTAACGTCTTCAGAAATTTTTCTAGGAGACCAATCACCACAATGCAGCTGCAAACAATCTCAGAGAGCTCCTTCTTTCGTGCCATTGTGTTTAAATCTGCTGTATATTATATATATAACGTGATGCTGCTCAAAGTTTGCGTCACCTTATATACTGGAACAACTGAGTATCAGCGGTGATTCTGCGGAATAATGTTGCCTCAGACCAGTTTGAACAAATTTTACTGTCAAAAATCATCAAATTAGCCTTCAAACATGCATTCATGCTTCGCATGAGTCAAAAAAAATAAAATTGGGAATGATTTTTTTTGTTTGCATTGCCTACAATAGTATTTTTCAATACATTTTTGCGAAAAAATTATAAAAAAGTAATAGGACCCTTTTTAGACAGAAGTGGTGGTATATAATTATCACGTACACTACTGTATTTGAAACGTGTCTACTACTTCTACTACGAATGAGAAGCACGTTGCTGTTGCCCGTGCTTGTTGATAAGTTCAATAGGTCACACCTTTGTGTTGGCTATTTAGCAGGCCTATTATTTAATGGTTTTTTGTTACAACGTTTTGTTAGATTTGAATAGATTTATGATATCAAATTATAACAGTACCTGTTTTTATTGAAAATAAGCAGTAGTTTATGAATCAAACATATAACTGCACATTGTTCTTGTCTGTCATACCCCCGTTCCACAGAGCTTTCTGGCTCATCAGTCACTCGTCGGAAGCAAAGTTTATTTCTTCCGGTCACCCACGGAAGACTATCGTATCACAGGCTGATGAATCCGATTCGTGTTTGTCCACTATCAGGTCAGTGTCCGACGTGTCGGAACTGAGCTTAGTTCCTTCATCGGACGATTTTGCCTCATCAGATCAAAGAAATAAACTTTGCTTCCAACGAGTGACCGATGAGCCAGAAAGCTCTGTGGAACGGGAGTATTAGCTGCGTTCTAAAATAGTTTTCCCTCCGCAAGGAATCAGTCCACCCTCGAGTAATTCATGCAATCAATTGATCTGGGAAAGCCGCGCCCATCCCTACCTTGTTTGTCATTTCCAGAGCTGAAGTCGAACACTGCTTGTGTACTCTGGCCTTATCGTCTAGTATGCATTTTGAATGTTTTTGCCTTTTGCCTTTTCCCTATGGCCTTGACCTTTTATTCTAATTTTCAACTTACTTAAAAATCATCCAATCTTTTCATAAGGCGCATTAAAACCATCAAATTTTAGATTATCGAAATAGCTTTTTAGTCCTCCTCCACCCGATAGGTAGGTCTTGGGACTACTGATTTAAGCAGTGCCCATCTGTGCATCCATCCGTGCGTGTGTATGTTTGATCACTGGCGGAGGACTTCACCGTTTTTTTTTTTTGAAGATGTATATCAGGAAGGGGAAAAAATCCTTCAAAACTGGTGCCCTCAGTTCTTCAAGTTACATGGAGGTGTTGTTAAATGTAAAGATGATGTAATACAGTGGCAAAATTTGGAACGAGAGTTTATTTCCAAAAAAACAATAAATTAAAAGAGAAAAACATTACATACCTTGGCATTGCTATGTTTTCAATTTACAGGTCATGGATAATTTACAAATCCCTTTTTTCTGTTTTTCAGTCTGGAAAAGGAGTTGAAGAATTCTAACCTTCTTACCAGTGTGACAACAAATAAAAACAGGATTTTGAGATATAGCCTATTGCATTTTCTGATATATTGACAGAGATACCATGTGATTTTGTGTATGCGCTGCTAAAAGAGCAGTGTATACGTAACATGGACTCATACTAGGGGAACATAGGACAGACTGACGTGCTAACCATATAAAATGAGACCTCACATACAACTTTTAGACCCCATGAAATCAAAATAGATGTTTTTTTTTTCTTTTAAATCACGTGTTGCTCTGATCTTCACCTGTAAGCCAGTATGTGTCCAACAATGACAAAAAAGTAGTTTTATAAATTTTCTTAATGGTATTTCATAGTTTGTCATTTCCTGGAAAAAAAAAAAAAATGTTAATGACTCATCCTGCACTGGGGGCGTATACTGATTTTGTGTCAAATGAAATGCTTTCTTGAATTTTTATGTCCCTCCCCCATGACTATAAATTCTGCCAGTTACTGACCGGTGCGTCGGACCACCTACTGAGCTAGCGAGCAGTTATGAGTCGTCGCTGTGTATTTGGCTGTGCCAACTTCGGAACTCTTTTCCCCTTTCCCTGTAACCCTTGGTTACGAAGAAAATGGCCGGAGTTCACACATTTTGAGGAGGGGACGCTTTGTGCAAACTCATGGAAATGTGACTGGCATTTTCCAGGGGGCTCCTTCCTCAGTTTGGGAATGTTCACTGCAGGGATGGCTAGCTACCTTTCCCTGTCAGAAAACATGATTCTTTCCCTGTACACGGTTGGCGCATCTCCTCCTGTAAAAGTACTGTAAGTAATCCAGTTTTCACTGATAGGTTATCGTTAGTTAGGTAATGTAAAATGGGTGTGAAATATTGATTCATTTGTCCATGAAGTTCCGTGTTTTAGCTTGCTTCCAGAGATGTTGGATGTCAGTGTGAAATGGCGCAAAAAAGAGCACCAGTGTCAAAGTCAAGCTGCCAAAACACAGAGTAAAAAGTTTGATTATGAAATCTGGACTAATTTGTCTTTTACATGTTTTAAGCCAGCAACCAGAGATGTTGGCTGTCAATGTGAAAAGATGAAAAACAGTGCCAGTGTCAAAGTCAAGCCATCAAAACACAGAGTAAAAAGATTGATTATGAAATCTGGACTAATTTGTCTTTTACATGCTTTTAGCCAGCTACCAGAGATGTTGGCTGCCAATATGAAATGGCGAAAAAAGTGCCAGTGTCCAAGTCAACCCACCAAAAATGCATAGAAGGAGCAAAGGTATCGTCAAATAAAGCCAACTTTTGTCAGCTAGCTGTTACTATTTTCTCGTAAGATAAGATATGCAGCATAATATGCCCATGTGGGAGTCACCAAAATTAGATTTATCAAGTCATGTTGATTGTACAAACCTGAAATGGATTTGGCTAGCCAACATTATTTTAGGTAGATGAAATCATCTTTTTTACATGGTGACCAGTAATTACACACGTTTCCTTCTCCTTGACTGATAATATTATTTTTTTAATTACAACCCCAATTCTGAAATAGTTGGGACAAAGTGTAAATTGTGAATAAAATCAAAATGCAATGACTTTCAAATCACACCAGCTAGTATTTTATTCACAATAGAACAGAGATAACGTAGCAAATGTTGAAAATGAAAAATTTTACAATTTTATCCATAAAATGAGCTCATTTCAAATTTGATGGCTGCTACAGGTCTCAAAAAAGTTGGGACAGGGACCTGTTTACCATGGTGTAGCATCCCCTCTTCTTTTTAACAAAGAGTAGAGGCATCTGGGCATTGAGGAGACAAGTTTCTTGAGTTTAGCCATTGGAATTTGATCCCACTCTTGTTTAATACAGGCTTCCAGCTGCTGGAGAGTTTTGGGTCTCCTTTGACAGACTTTTCGTTTAATTATGCACCAAATGTTCTCAATCGGTGAAAGATCAGGACTGCAGGCAGGCCAGTTCAGCACATGGACTCTTCTACAAAGCCATGCTGTTGTAATAGCTGCAGTGTGTGGTTTTGCATTGTCCTGCTGAAATACACAAGGCATTCCCTGGAATAGATGTCCTCTGGAGGGAGCTTATGTTGCTCCAAAACCTTTATATACCTTTCAGCATTTATGGTGCTTTTTAAAACATGCAAGTGTCCCACACCATATGCACTAATGCATCCCCATTCCATCAGAGTTGCTGGCTTTTGAACTGAACGCTGATAACAGGAGGAGAGGTCTTTCTCCTCTTTAGCTCGGAGGACACGACGCCCATGATTTCCACCAAGAATGTCAAATTTGGACACGTCTGACCACAGGACACTTTGCCACTTTGCTACAGTCCATTTTTAATGAGTCTTGGCCCACAGAACACGGCGGCGCTTCTGGATCATGCTCATTAATGGCTTCCTTTTAGCACGATAGAGTTTTAGGTGGCATCTGTGGATGGCACGGTGGACTGTGTTTACAGACAGTGGTTTCTTGAAGTATTCCTGGGCCCATTTAGTAATGTCAATGACAGAATCATGACGGTGAGTGATGCAGTGGCATCTGAAGGCCCGAAGATCACGGGCATCCAGTAAAGGTCTTTGGCCTTGTCCATTACGCACAGAGATTTTTCCAGTTTCTCTGAATCTTTTGATGATGTTATGCACTGTCAATGATAAGACCTTCAAAGCCATTGTAATTAGACGTTGAGGAACATTGTTTTCTAAGTATTCCACAATTTTTTTTACGCAAGCCTTCACAGGTTGGAGAGCCTCTGGCCATCTTTACTTCTGAGAGACTCAGCCTCTCTAAGACATCCCTTTTATAGCCAATCATGTTACACACCTGATGCCAGTTAACTTAATTACTTGCTAAATGTTCTTTCAGCTGATTCTCTTCTATATTAATTACTTTTTCAGTCCTTTTTTGCCTGTGTCCCAACTTTTTTGAGACCTGTTGCAGCCAGAAAAATAAGCTCATTTTGTGGATAAAAATGTAAAATGCCAGTTTCAACATTTGAAATATTATCTATGTTCTATTGTAAATAACATATTGGCTCATGTGATCTGAAAGTCATTGCATTTTGATTTTATTCACAATTTACACTTCGTCCCAACTATTTCGGAATTGGGGTTGTACATGCACATTGTTGAATGTAGTCTAAGTTTCGTATTTTTGTGTGATTTAGCAACCAAGTTCGTCCTCTGACAAAGACCGCCTCATCATGCACATCAGATCAGGGTGGCAGTGATTTTCACATCTTGCTGCTTACATCCACACCCTTGAAAAGACCAAAGACAGGCTTACCAAAGAAAACGGCCAAGCTGTAACAAAAGTTTGTCAGATGTCTGCCTTTTTCAAATAACTAGCAACACAATATCGAAAACACGCCACATTCTCGCAAAACTTCGCACCACAACACTTTGGTTCTGGTGAAAATGTATCGACTTTAAACTAAAAAAATCGCACAGCCTGTAACAAACCCAGAGACAAACCAAATGAGTTTTCAATTGTGTGTTGCTGGTTCTTTGAAAAAAGTAGATATCTAACAAACTTTTGTCACAGCTTGGCCGTTGTCTTTGGTAGGCCTGAAGGAGTGAGGCAGTTGAGAATGTGGTGAGCATGGACCACACAGTGACAAATGACAGGATGACTGTCACTCCGATGCTGTCTGACTCCACTTCAGTGCCTGATGTCACTCATGATGTCTATTTCCCAGGATCTTTGCAGGTAATATGCCCCCCCCAACCCTTTGTTCGGAAAATCAAGAATATTTATGTCATGTTTCTGTTTTAATTTATTAATTTGTTCTGTAAATGTCCAGTACACCACTGTACACTGCAAAGAAGTACACGGTGATTGATGACAACTTGCTTCAGTTGCTCAGAACATGCCCTACTTGCACGCGCACATGCACGCTGCAGAAATATGTTGTTTGAATTCTCCTGTCAGTAACCCAGGTAATTAAATCTTGTAATCACTGACGTTAATACTGAATTATTGCACAGTGTAGTATTTATCAATACTTACACATTTGTTCTCTATCCCATAGACATGTCACCACTGCCTTCACAAACCCCTGTGGAAAAGTCAGCCATATATTGGGAACATCCCAGCTGGGAACCTTCTCTTAAACTTCTCACCAGCTGTCAACGGTGAATCATTTATTCAAGTCCACAAGGTAAGCTGGGGTGTTCAAGTTAGTTTATACTTACACATTAAAATGCAACTTTAGCATTTTAATTAACACATTTGTTTTGTGACTGTTTTTCTTGTTTTTCCACTTAGGTTCTGTCATCTCTCCAGCTCCAGTCTATTACTCTAAGGACACCTTTTCTCCACCAAAATGCCTACCTCCAGCCAACCGTCCTTGTCCAGTGGAAGATGGAGCAAACAAAACTAATTGACGAGACCAAGGAAGCGGGAAAGCCCATTACTTTAAGAGGGGATATGAGAGCAGACTCACCAGGCTAGTTTAAGTACTTACACCACTCCTGCATTGCTATTTCCTAATGGACAGACAAATGCAGTAAATATACCGCCCTCCCCCTCCACAGGCCACAGTGCCAAGTATGGGTCCTATACCATGATGTGTCTTGATCACAATAGGGTATTAGACATCCAACTTGTGCAGGTTGGCTTTATACCATTTTAGTAATGTTCAAATTAGTTGTAGCAATTTCTTTAGCATGTAATTTTCCACATTTTACTTGTGCATTAACAAACATTGCAAATGGTTTTTTTTTTTTTGTAGAGTAATGAGGTTGGCGGTAGTGTACGGATGGAGAAGGAGGGTTTTGTCAGGAACCTTGAGTTTCTGGAGTTGGCTGGGCTGACAGTAGATGCCATTGTAGCAGACCGTCACCCATCAATTGCAAAGAACATGCGTGGCCAGAGGACAGACATCCAGCACTTCTATGATCCCTGGGATGTTGCGAAGGTTTCTTATTGGCCCAAAGCAATTACAGTGTAAACTACATCAATTGTTCCACCATTTAATGACTTGTTATCAGTCTTGGCAATCATAAAATACTTATTGACACTGGTTGTCGTGTAGGAAAATTTAAAATCATAACTTAATTTCATGAGAAATATATCCCTCTTACACTTTTTCCTTACCCCTAGTCACCATTGATCATAATCTATGATTTTATGACTTACCTAGATTTTAATGGAATTTGGGAACCGAGGTCATGTTGAAATCCTGATTCTTGTTTTATCATGCTTCATAGGTACCCAAACTTGTGAAAAGTTTTGTGACTTGATGCTGAAAGATCGCCTGCAGAAAGACATCTCTAAACTCAGTCCCCACTACAAGACCTCATCTATTGAGAGATTTCACAGTCTGCTCCAAAGGTTCTTTTATAGGCGTGCTGTGCAAGTCGGTCACTTCATGATCAGCGTTCATTTTGTGAATGTTTCCAGCTCAATATACACTAATTCTATTTTCACCAGTTAAAATTCAAACTTTGGCATAATGTTTAACTATCTTAATTTTTAGTTTGGATATTTTTATTCAATCTAGGTGTACTAATAGTCATTTTTTTCCTAGATTGCTTTTTTTTGCCTGCATGCACTTAAATGAGAATGCAGACCGTGGGTAAGCTCAGACCACAGATGGAAAGGCCAAGGTGAAGGTTCAGTACCCCAAGTGCAAGAAAGGCGAGCACTCCATCACCTTTGTTCAGAAGAATCCCACATATAGTAAGTTCCAGTTTAAATAACCTCATCCAAGGAAATGTCTGCCTGTCATCAATATCGAAAAACCTTTGAAAATACTGAATCAGCCTTCTTGTTGGAGGTCTACAGTCTAATGAGTGCATTTTCTAGTTTTGAATAGTTCTTTATTTTTGTTTACTAATAAACAAAGTTTCCACATGGTATTGACCAATAAAGTTTGTTTTATCTCCATTCATAGCTTTGTCAGGCTAATTCCTGTTAATTGCAGTGGGTATTTATATTCTTCATATTATAATTTATGGAAACAGAATGATCCAATTATATTGCATAATTTTCGGTCAGACAATGCATTCTAATTCTAACAAAAAGATCAAATAATGAAGGACACCAATAAAGTAATGTGAGATTCATGTAAAATGTATTTATACCACACATTTTGCTCAATTCTGCAGGACTCACTGCTGCAGTCACTCCGACTTGTCCATCCCACTGATGCCACACTGCCATCTGCTGGGGGGACAGGTCTGGCAGAATCTACAGCTCTGGGGCACAGGTGCCCCCAGAGAATGAGAAAGAAAAAAATATTAATTTTTTCATGTGTATCAAACATCAAGTTTAAAGGATGGAGAAATGTATAAGCTTTACATGGAAGGACACAGAATTAATCTGAGAATAGTACATAAACAATTTGATGCCTTAATTTGTACAGCGAGTTCATTGTTCTGAATGTCCTCTTTCGCCTTAGACCATGTGGATACTTTATAACAGCTCCTGGAGGAAGTGGCTGTTATTCAATCAGCACTTTTGTAAGAGATTCTCAGGTGGAATTGAAGACCTTGTGCATGGAGGTTTATCAGTTTCACATGCGCAGTGGATTTCACCTCTAGTAACAGGGAAATCAATTATGACTCCCGACTTCTCACGCTTTTCTTTATTCACGGGTTGAAAGCAATGAAATTGCATAAAAATGTTTCAAATTGTCTTATTTCATTTAAACAATTTGAACGATCCTGAAACACACTCATTGCGTTTATTGCATAATTGCTGACTACGCCATGGGAATGTGAATAAAGCAGTAAATCTCACGCCGAATGCGTGAGAGTTGGCAGCCCTGCTCATTATAGGAATTCTACAGCTGCAATGACAGCATGTAAAGGCAGATTTCAAATGGCTGTCAAAAATTCAGTTATTAAGACAAAAATCCGAAGATATACAAATTGCATCTAGACAGCATGGAGATGTTGGTAATTAGTTTTTAACAATGATGTATTGGCTCCATAAGTGAAAAACTGACGTTTAAAAATGCCATTTTTGCATTGACTCCAATTGTTCGCATGAGAGCGAAATTCAAAATGCTGTAAAAAATTCAGTTTTTGAGATAAAATTCTAATATTTTCCAAACATCATCTACCATGACTCCAAAATTTTGTCATTTTTTTAATGAACATTGAAAATATATCTATATAATAGCCGAGTGGCCTGTGTGTGTGTGTGTGTGTGTGTGTGTGTGCGTGTGTGTCCGGCCACTCTGCGCTAGATTCCTCCGGGCGCGTATCTGCAGCATAGCGGGAGCGACACTGTTTGGCTCCATCTTGCAGGCGACTGTGCCCGGCCAATCAGTGCTAGACTCCGCCGGGCGCGTATCAGTGCTACAAAACCCAAAACCAGTGAAGTTGGCACGTTGTGTAAATCGTAAATAAAAACAGAATACAATGATTTGCAAATCCTTTTCAACCTATATTCAATTGAATACACTGCAAAGACAAGTTACTTAATGTTCGAACAGGTAAACTTTGTAATTTTTTGCAAATATTAGCTCATTTGGAATTTGATGCCTGCAACATGTTTCAAAAAAGCTGGCACAAGTGGCAAAAAAGAGAGTTGAGGAATGCTCATCAAACACTTATTTGGAACATCCCACAGGTGAACGGGCTAATTGGGGGAACAGGTGGGTGCCATGATTGGGTATAAAAGCAGCTTCCTGAAATGCTCAGTCATTCACAAACAAGGATGGGGCGAGGGTCACCACTTAGTGAACAAATGCGTGAGCTGATTGTCGAACAGTTTAAAAACAACATTCCTCAACGAGCTATTGCAAGAAATTTAGGGATTTCATCATCTACGGTCCGTAATATCGTCAAAAGGTTCAGAGAATCTGGAGAAATTACTGCACGTAAGCGACAAGGCCGAAAACCAACATTGAATGCCTGTGACCTTCGATCCCTCAGGCGGTACTGCATCAAAAACCGACATCAGTGTGTAAAGGACATCACCACATGGGCTCAGGAACACTTCAGAAAACCACTGTCAGTAACTACAGTTCGTCGCTACATCTGCAAGTGCAAGTTAAAACTCTACAATGCAAAGCTTAAAGCCATTTATCAACAGCACCCAGAAACGCCGCCGGCTTCGCTGGGCCCAAGCTCATCTAAGATGGACTGATGCAAAGTGGAAAAGTGTTCTGTGGTCTGACGAGTCCACATTTCAAATTGTTTTTGGAAACTGTGGACGTCGTGTCCTCCGGACCAAAGAGGAAAAGAACCATCCGGACTGTTATAGGCGCAAAGTTCAAAAGCCAGCATCTGTGATGGTATGGGGGTGTATTAGTGCCCAAGGCATGGGCAACTTACACATATGTGAAGGCACCATTAATGCTGAAAGGTACATACAGGTTTTGGAGCAACATATGTTGCCATCCAAGCAACGTCTTTTTCATGGACGCCCCTGCTTATTTCAGCAAGACAATGCCAAGCCACATTCTGCACGTGTTACAACAGCATGGCTCCGTAGTAAAAAGAGTGCGGGTACTAGACTGGCCTGCCTGTAGTCCAGACCTGTCTCCCATTGAAAATGTGTGGCGATTATGAAGCGTGAAATACGACAACGGAGACCCCGGACTGTTGAACAACTTAAGCTGTACATCAAGCAAGAATGGAAAAGAGTTCCACCTGAAAAGCTTCAAAAATTGGTCTCCTCAGTTCCCAAACGTTTACTGAGTGTCGTTAAAAGGAAAGGTGATGTAACACAGTGGTAAAAAGGCCCCTGTGCCAACTTTTTTGCAATGTGTTGCTGCCTTTAAATTCTAAGTTAATGATTATTTGCAAAAAAAATAAAGTTTCTCAGTTTGAACATTAAACATCTTGTCTTTGCAGTGTATTCAATTGAATATAAGTTGAAAAGGATTTGCAAATCATTGTATTCTGTTTTTATCTACGATTTACATAACGTGCCAACTTCACTGGTTTTGGGTTTTGTAGATTCCACCGGGCGCGTATCTGCAGCATAGCGGGAGTGACGCTGTTTTGCTACATCTTGCAGGCGACTGTGTCCGGCCAATCAGTGCTAGACTCCGCCAGGCGCATATCTACAGGATAACGTGAGTGACGCTATTATAATATAGACATACAGGGGGAATCCCCAGGAGAGGGGATACCCCCTGTATGTCTATGCAGGTGACTGTGTCCGGCCAATCAGTGCTAGACTCAGCCGGGCGCGTATCAGTGCTAGATTCCACGGGGCGCGTATCTGCAGCATAGCGGGAGCGACGCTGTTTGGCTACGTTTTGCAGGCGACTGTGTCCGGCCAATCAGTGCTAGACTCCGCCGGGCGCCTATCTACAGGATAACGTGAGTGATGCTATTATAATATAGACATACAGGGGGAATCCCCCTCTCCTGGGGATTCCCCCTTTTCAACCCAACCAATTCATCCACAGGATTCCCGAATCCCAAAAAACAGATGTCAGGACGCAAGAGAAAGTAGCGCGTAATCTGCAGCATAACGTGAGCGACGCTATTATGCTCCGTCTTGCAGGTGACTTCGTATTCCACTGAGCGTGGAATGTCAGCGCAGCGTATTCCCTTGATAGTTACTTAGTTTTAGTTACGATAAAAACATCAGTCACGTGACAGCCACCTGGGTGTGTATGGAAACACCATAGCAATGTGATGACATCATAGAGGTGCATGTGATGACATCATAATGGTGCATTGTTCACTATAATATAAAGACGAAGTTACATAAAATAGAATCCGTGGATCCCCACGGGCAGAGTGCTAGTTTAGCAAGAATTTTCAAGTATATATTTACAATACCGTTTACAGGCAAACATTTTGATGCGTTGTCGGCTCAATTTTCGATAAATCAAAAATCTGTGTGAATTGTTTGTGTAGAACGGTCTGAAGAAGCTCTGTAGCAAGTTTGGTGTCAATTGAGCAAAAATTGTGGGAGGAGATAGGTTTAATAAGTTTTACAGTTTTTGAAAAAAACAGAGTGATGGACTTCATAATTTGCAATAGGTTTAAATGTACAAAAGTTTTTTCAGTATTGGGGCTACATTTTGGTGAAAGTTGCAAATCTGTAGCAAATATGGTTGATTTGTTGTGAATTTTCAAAATTTTGAACTTTAGAGGTTTGCTGTAGCGCCACCATAAGGACTATTGGCCTTTTTTTGCAGCTGAGGCATTTTGCAATCTGGCATGGGACTGGGCCTTTGTGCAAAGTTTGGTGATTTTTCGCGCATGGGAAGTAGGATTTCCTCGGAAGAGGAAGAAAGAAGAACATGCAGGATAACAATAGGGTCCTGGCAGCTTAGGCTGCCCAGCCCCTAATTAAAAGGAGATGTACTTCTATTGTGGGGGTTAAATTATGGAACAATGCCAGTGTAAATTTAAAAATGTGTGACTCTTTTTTATTCTAAAGAATGGGCAGCAATGATATTTTTGAGATTTACAAATGTCAATGACTTATTAAAAAATTTCCTTACAAAAATGAGTGATGTTATTTGTCTTTTTTATTTTTCTGGAGGGTAGCTTAAATTGAACTTAGGATAGGCATGTATAAGCTTTTGCTTCAGCCTCAGCCTTTTCAGTCACAACATAATATATGGATTTTCTTTTAATTTATATTGCTCATGTGTGTACATATTTTGTGTGATAACTGAATGAAACTACTACTACTACTAAATCACTTAAGTAGTCATTGTACATACATAATCACTGTAAATGGATAAATCACTAACACAAGTTTAAGTTAATTTTTTCTGTTGCTCCCAGTTACATAAAATAATTCCAAAATGAGTGAACTTGAATAAAAGAAGCTAATGACCTCTAGAAGGGGGAGCCTGAAGCCAACATAGACTCCCGACTCATCAGGAAAGGCTGTCCGGATCTTGGTTACCACACAGGATGGAATAACCACCCTCACCTCTCTTCCCAGAAAACCCCAAGACCAATGCACAAAGGTCCGGTACACTGTGTGCCGATACTGCCTGTTGAGCAGAGAGAAAGAATATTATTTATTTATTTATTTATTTTATACTCTACTCATTGTTAACTTTAATATTCAGAATAACAAAGTCATGATGTCATGTTTCCATGAAGGCAAAATTTTCAGTTCTAAACACAGTGAAGCTCAAGTAGCACGCAAGGCAGTGTGTGTCCTCAGAAACAATTATGAGCTAATTTTCAGTTTCCTCTTTGTTGCATTGCTTCATGGAAAATAATAAAAAATCGCAAAAGGAGAAAACCATGTCAAATCGGAGTGTGTGAAGTATTTTATGTATAAACAGGACAACTGCACACTCGACTGTGTTTACCAGGTTCTCTATCCACTCTCCTATAAAAATGGACGAATGATAAAGTAAGGAACGAGCCTATGCTCTAATTTAAAGTGTACCTAAGGTGCAACAGAAAAACTTTACCTGTTACACCTTAGTAATGGTAGAATGTAATTTTCCAGCTCCTTAAACTAAGTTGGTATACAGAAAATCAAGTTTTTACTGAATACCTGAAGTTTATGGCGGGTCCTGGATGGCGCAATTTTGCAAGGCTCTGGCCCTCTCGGATCTTGTGCTGTAATGTTGACTCGTTGGTAAATTTTTTTGGGCTATCCACAGACTGTACAGTCTATAAGGCCATTCCATGGGCCATCGAGAACATTGGTCGATCGCAGGAAAATTGGTCCCCCCACATCAATTCATGTTATTTAAGTCATCTACAGTATGTAGTTTTTGCAGTTGTGAAGTATTCTCAAAAATAAATAAGCCAACTCATAGCATTTCAAATTCTTTGGTAGGATTACACTTAAATCGCAACCAACCAACCCAATGCATGAGTGAATTTGTGATCTCGCCAGATCACAAATAGCTGAATATGTCATCTAATTGGACAAACTCAATGATCATTACAGAAGTAACATTAGCGGACCTTATACGACAGTTCGCCAGTACTGTAATAACAGCTAGCTGGCTAACTAGCTAGCTAACTTTTGATTTGACTACAGTTTGCTTGTACTATAATAATCACTATCTAGCTAGCTTGATAATTAGGCTAGCTTGTACTGTAATAACAGCTGGCTAGATTGCTAGTTAATTAGGCTCCAGTTAGCAAGCTAGTGGTTACTACAGTGCAAGCGAACTACTGCGAAATGCAAACTAGATTGAAAGGTTGCTCCTTGATCTGTCATCTGGCATTAGTCGACCACTTGTCCTGCATGTTTTAGCTCTCTGCTCCAACACAGGTGATTCAAATGATCAGGTGATTATCTATCATTATCAATCTGCACGATATCGAGCAGATCATATGGCTAATGATACACTTCCTTAACCCTATCTAGACAGGGTTTTTTGGGGCTTCCTGGGGCCGGGGGGGCTTTTTACGGCCCCCCCCAGTAACTCGTAAACGACATGGCGTATGACCACCAGATTTTCGGGGGATGATGTACACGTAAAACTAAATCACTAAAATCATTTTGGTATTATGACGTTATTATGACATCATGTTTTGATTTTTATTACCCAGAATGCTTTGCTTTTATCCCTTTTTATCCCATAGTGCTTTTTATCCCATAGTGCACCAGCTCCGAGAGGCCATAAAATACATGAAATTCTATTTATGTTCCCTGAAAATAGTTTTTCATTTACTCAGAATGTTTTTCTTGGAAGTACAGGTCAGAAAGAAATGAAAATAAACTTATTAAGGATTACAGGTTTGCATAAGCAAAACTTGCTCTGCTCTTATCGTCAACTTCTTTGTGTTTAGTATATTGATTTCAATATAGAGCCTAAAGACCACCTTAATAATGGAAAAAACATCTATTTGTTGGTAGTAGAAGCTTTCATCATAGGAAAATAAAATAAATTCAATGACATCATCAAATTAGCATAAATTAATTCTACTTAACAAAGCTGACAATAAATTACATAAGATATTGTAAATGCAATGGAATAAGTGTATGTTAAAAAGAAAATCTGGAAATTACATTGATGAAAACGAAATCGGCGATTTTTTAAAGATTTTTTTTGGGGAATTTTTCCTTTATTTGACAGTTATACAGTGTAGAGAGACAGGAAGGTTGGGGAGAAGAATGGGGGAAGAAATGCAGCAAATGACCTGAGCTGGAATCGAACCCAGGTCGCTGCGGGAAGGACACAGCCTTAATGGTACGCGCGCTTAGACCGATGAGCCACCGGGGTGCCCCCGAAATCGGCGATTTTTTGTCAGACATTCCCGTTAGAAAACCGTTGTCATGGAAACAGCGAAGACAGTGGACTTGACCTATTGGTATAAAATTGTTCCCAGACAAGTTTTAGGAAAAGTCACCAAGTTTGGTGGTCCTAGCTCAAGCTGTTCAGAAATTATACGATGTGAAATTTGGCGCGGGCATAAAAAGTCCCCCCCCTCGTCTAGATGGGGTTAAACAGTCATTGACATTGTGCTGGAACTGAACGGGTTTACCAAATGCTAATACGACCCAAATGAAATGTCCAGAATTGGATACAGCTTTTAGATGTCAAAGTTACATGCATTACCGTCACTTTGAGGGGGGCTTGGAGAAACAGCGGCAAGCTGCAGTGAAAGCAAGGTCAATATTAAAAGCACACAAATATCCATCCATCCATCCATCCATTTTCTTCTGCTTAACTGGGGCCAGGTCGCAGGGATAACAGACTGGGTACAGAGGCCCAGGCCCCCTCCACAGCCACTTCCTCCAATTCGACTTGGGGGACCCCAACCCTTTCCCAGGCCAGCCGGGAGATATAATCCCTCCAGCATGTCCTGGGTCTGCCTTGGGGCCTCCTCCCATTTGGACATGCCTGGAAAACCTCTAAAGGGAGGCATTCAGGAGGCAACCGGACTAGATTCCCGAACCACCTCAACTGACTCCTCTCGACGCGGAGGAGCAGCGGTTCTACTCTGAGCCGCTCCTGGATGTCCGAGCTCCTCACCCTATCTCTAAGGGTCAGCCCGGCCACCCTACAGAGAAAGCTAATTTCGGCCGCTTGTATTCGCGATCTTATTCTTTCGGTCAATAACCAAAGCTTGTGACCATTGGTGAGGGTTGGAACGTAGATCAACCAGTAAATCGAGAGCTTTGCTTTTATGCTCAGCTCCTTCTTCACCACAACGGACCGGTACAACGCACGCTTCACTGCAGACACTGCAGCAATCTGTCTGTCAATCTCACGCTCCATCCTACCCTCACTCGTAAACAAGACCCCGAGATACTTGAACTCCTCCACTTGGTGTAACAACTGACCCCCCACCTGAAGGGGACAATCCACCTTTTTCAGGAGAGAACCATGGCCTCAGATTTGGAGATGCTGATCCTCATTCCGACCGCTTCACACTCAGCTGCGAACTGCTCCAGTGTGCGTTGGAGGTCACAGCATGATAAAGCTAATAGGACCACATCATCTGCAAACAGCAGAGATAAAATCCTGAGGTCATCAAACTGGACACCCTACAAACCTCGGCTGCGCTTTGATATCCTGTCCATGAAAATCATGAACAGAATAGGTGACAAGGCACACCCTTGGCGGAGTCCAACACCAACTGGAAACGAGTCCGACTTAGTGCCGAGAATGCGGACACAACTCTGGCTTTGGTTGTACAGGGATCGAATGGCTCGAATTAACGACCCTGGAGCCCCATACTCCCACAGCTACCCCCACAGGATACCTCGTGGGACACGGTCATAAGCCTTCTCCAAGTCCACAAAACACATGTAGACCAGATGGGCAAACTCCCATGACCCCTCCAGTATCTGTGGGAGGGCAAAAAGTTGGTCCACTGTTCCATGGCGGAATGGAATCCACACTGCTCCTCCTAAATCTGAGGTTCGACAATCGGGCGGAGCCTCCTTTCCAGCGCCCTGGCATAGACATTTCCTGGGAGGCTGAGTAGTGGGATCCCCCTATAGTTGGAACACACCCTCCAGTCCCCTTTTTTAAAAATGGGAACCACCACCCCAGTCTGCCAGTCCACGGGTACTGTACTCGACATCCACGCGATGCTGAACAGGCGTGTCAACCATGCCAGCCCACCAACATCCCGGGCCTTCAGCATCTCAGGACGAATCTCGTCCATCCCTGGTGACTTGCTACTGCGGAGCTTTTCGACCACCTCAGTGACTTCCACCAGGGAAATGGGCAACAACTCGCCCGAGTCCTCCGTCCCTGCCTCCTCAATCAAGGGCATGTCTGCCGGATTCAGGAGTCCCTCAAAGTGCTCCTTCCACCGCCAGACGATATCCTCAATTGAGGTCAGCAGTTCACCACCCCTGCTGAAAACAGTTTGACAGTTTGCCAGAACCTCTTTGAGGTCGCCCGAAAGTCCTTCGCCATGTTCTCCCCAAACTCCTCCCAAAGCCGAGTTTTTGCTTCAGCAACTACCTCAGCTGCAGTCCTTCTAACCGGCCGGTACCGGTCTGCCAAGTTGGGGGTCCTCTTGGCCAGCCAAGCCCGAAAGGCTACCTTCTTTAGCTTGACGGCCTCCCTCACCGCTGGAGTCCACCAACCGGTTCTTGGGTTGCCGCCACGACTGGCACCGACAACCTTCAAGCCACAGCTCGCAGCAGCCGCTTCCACAATAGACTTTGAACAGGGTCCACTCAGACTCCATGTCCCCAGTCTCCCTCAGGATATGGGAAAAGCTCTTCTGAAAGTGAGAGTGGAAAATCGTCCGGACAGGGTCCTCTACCAAACGTTCCCAGTCCACCCTCACAACACGTTTAGGCTTCCCAGGTCTATCTGGCAGTCTTCCCTGCCATCTGATCCAACTCACCACCAGGTGGTGATCAGTTGACTGCTCAGCCCCTCTCTTCACCCGTGTGTCCAAGAAATATGGCTGCAAATCTGATGACACGATCACAAAATCGATCATCGACCTTTGGCTAAGGGTGCTCTGGTACTAAGTACACTTATGAACACCCTTATGCTCAAACATGGTGTTCGTTATGGATAATCCATGACTAGCAAAGAAATCCAATAACAAAACACCACTCAGGTTCAGATCAGGGACGCCGTTCCTCCCAATTACTCCCGTCCAAGTGTCTCCGTCGTTGTCCACGAGCGTTGAAGTCTCCCAGCAGAACTATGGAATACCCAGTAGGAGCCTTTTCCAGGAACCCACCCAGGGACTCCAAGAAAGCTGGATACTCTGAACTGCTGTTTGGTGCGTAAGCACAAACAACAGTCAGAGCATTCCCCGCCGCAACCCGGAAACAAATTGCAGAGACCCTCTCGTTCACTGGGATGGACTCCAATACGATGGCACTCAGCCGAGGGGACAATAGTATCCCCACACCTGCTCGCCACCTCTCACCTTGGGCAACTCCAGAAAAGGAGAGAGTCCAACTCCTATCAAGGAGCTTGGTTCCAGAGCCAGAGATGTACGAAGAGGTGAGTCCGACTATATCTAGCCAGTACCACTCAACCTCCCGCACAAGCTCCGGCTCCTTCCCCACCAGTGTGGTGACGTTCCATGTCCCAAGAGCCAGATTCCATGACCGGGGCCCAGAACGCAAGGGCCCTCCCCCATCTGCCACCCGATATGCAGAGCACCCGTCCCCTACTCCACTCCTCGCAGGTGGTGGGCCCACGTGGAGGCAGCTCCCCGTCGCCTCTTCGGGCTGAGCCCGGCCGGGTCCCGGGAAAAACCCGGCCACCAGGCACTCGCTTGCGAGCTCCCCTCCCAAGCCTGGCTCCAGGAGGGGGTCCCGGTGTCCCTAATCCAGGCAAGGTTTGTATTTCCTTAAGGGAGCTCCTCATAGGAGACTTGGGAATCACTGTTTACACAAATATGGCATTGCAAAAATACAACAACTTTAAATGAATTTGCCTTAGTCAAATTCGCAATCGGTATAACCAGCCTGTCTAATGTTAGCTCAACTAAAACATTAATGTACTTTTACTACCATAGTTATATAGTGAACTTTAGGATACCTAATATCACTTTGTGTTCACATTGTCACAAAATATAGCTGGCTTTTCTCCTCTTCAAATGTAGCTGATTACCTTAAGTTTTGTCATTCGCAAACACCCGACACCGTCAATTCGTGGCAAGAAAGAGCAGAGGAACTGAAACAGACCAGCATGGATGAAATGTGCAATCTTTATAAGATGAACTTTTTAAAATTTTGTCAGCTTATCTGGCGCTGGACCAGTCACAAACTGCCAAATCATGCAATCAATAAAGAGCATTTCCCATGAAGGCCTGTATGTAGTGTTAGACATTCAATTTCCCCTGCATCCATCATATACCACAAGTTCTTGTTCTTTGCAGAAATAACACTCTTTGTCTGACTTCTGAGGCACACAGTCTCCACACCGGAACCACACCAAGCAGTTAGCTAAGGCCTTCTCCCCAGTTTGCTTCGGCATTTCCAGCTCCATTGCCCAAATATTGTGAAGAATCAGATTCGTCATTGGGACTTTTCCTAGAAAAATACATTTCTAGTTCAAAAATGACTTGATGTCATCGCACAGTCGAATATGACTGCCCCCTGGGTTCAGCTTGGGCCTTTGGTGGCATGATTTTCTTCAAGGAATTTGCCATTTCAGGTGCACCAAAAAACGTTTTAACCAGGCAAAATGTTTACTCTATGGCTAAATATCAATTATGATTCCACATTAAAGCATATTTAAGATTCACTTTAAGCCGTATTAGCACGCTTAAAAGCATGATGTTAAATGAGCCCCTAAGAACCATACCGGGCCATCCCGCACTTTTGGCGGAATTGAGTTGAGGTAGTCAGCATGTGCAGAAAACTGAGATCTACATTTCCTAAACGAGCCAACCCAATCTGCCCACAAGGATTGTTCATAAGCAAACGTCCTCTCTTGTAAAATGCAATGCACTGCCTTAGTCATAGTGGACCATCCCACAACTTTTCCATAATTCAATGTAAACATGGCGGCTAGGTATCGCACTGATGAGGAATTGTTTGCTATAATTGATGATGATGGTGAAGTGGAAGATAATGGAGACCCAGAGTTTGACCCAAATCAATCAGAAGATGATAGTTCCTCTTCAGAAGGAGGTACCTTTCACTTTAAATGAAACAGAAGGGCATCCAAAACCTGCACAAGAAGTGCACTACGTAACTGTACATATTTTGAGTTTTTAACAGAAGCCGTGTTTCTAGTTCCCAGATACTCTAGATGACGCAGGAAGCTGGCAACTTTGAGTCCCATTTTCTCAAAAGTTCCCCAACATGGGTTGGCCCAGTATGGCTCTTAGGGGCTCAAATGCAAGTCACACAATTCAAGTTGGATCATGTAAATTCAATGCAGGTAACTAAGTTATAACAATTTTATGGAGCTTCTTTGGGAAAAATCCAACTTTAGTAGTCTCTTCCAGCAATCATACTCTGATTTCTGCTTTACAGGGTTACGAAAACCAAAGAATCTCCAAGTGTGGCTTTCTGTTTGATGATTTCAGACGGCAGCAAAACACAGAGCCATGTCACAGGCTAAATCCTCTTAGGTGGTGGGCCAATGGGTGATTTCATTCATTTAAATGATACCTTCTGAGGGAGGACCCCATTTTTTGTTGACACTTTTCGCAGGTTTCAAAAAATGAAGTAAAATTCACTGGCACTCGTATTCTTGCATATTTTTTGTTGATCAGTAACTTTGTGCAAGTAACATCTGCAAAGAGAGCAGGCAGCTACGTTTGGGGTCCAATATACATGATGCATTGGGAGGTATCACCCAATAGCGTGCTTGGAAAGGCGCCAGAATGAGTTAAATCGCAGTTATTATTAAATCAATCAGTGAAGTCAAAAGATTGCACTAACACGTGTTTGTATTATCGAACATTTTCAAATCTACAACCATAGTGTCAAAGAAGCCAAAATGAAAAAGTCCAACGTTGCATCCACAGTCTATTGTATTAGTCTATGCTGAAAATTCCAGCTGTCGCCAGCTTGAGTCCCAAGCTAGTCTGCAATGATTCACGCTTCATTTTCAACACTTTCAGCTGGTCATAATGGGTCTCTCGCAGGGCAAAGCATGTCTTTTCACAATACTGGGTAACAAAAGCGTGACAGAAACATGAAAATTTCAAAATCATTCAAGGAACAGAAAACCAACTTTATTTGATTCTTCACCATTCTTCACCAAGACTGGCAGATAACAGCATGAAGATCCACAGCAAGTATGGGAAAATGGCATCAAAATACAGCATGTGCATAAAGTAGCACTCATCACCTTGGTGTCAACTTGAGCCCTGTATCTTTATTACTGGCAATATTTCTGATATATTTTCTTGGATGCATAATGGCCTTACTAAACACAAAAATATGCTGCACAATAAAATCCTGGTAACTGTCATCTTGTCAAGGTACACTGCGACATGCGTTACCCTTCGCAGCATCCATTAAACCCAATTTTGTCTTCAAGTTGATAAAGTACTGATCATTTACAGAAGTAGCACAGATTTAAAAAGATGCAATAGCAGTCATTGTGTGGACACCGAAACTTATGTGACTTTTTCATCCTTGATACAGTGCCATGAAAAAGTATTTGCCCTTTTCCTTATACTTATTTTTTGTATATTTTTCATACTTAAATGTTTCAGATCAAACAATTTTTCAATATTAGACAAAGATAGAAAAGGGTACGAATGAACCCCGTCACTGCATGATAAGAAATCGCATTATAATCCTAAAATATTAAATGAATTACACAAATTATTTGGAAAAATCACAAAAATAGCAATCAGTAATGTCTTAACTTGTAGACGGACAGTCAGTTGCTGAATGATGGTCAAGAATAAGGATGGATTCAGATGATTTTTATCATTTTTCCATTTTCAGTAACTGTCATTGCAGCATACAAAATTGTGGATACCATAGGCTCAATAGCAGAAATCAGCTGACTCGCAGCAACACACTGGAAAACTTTCGTTGCCAATCAAAGGTGTTTACGGGGTCATTCCAGGAAACATGAAAAATCACAAAATTGATGCATATAAACCTAGAATACAAAACAAAATATGTCTTTGATAACAGCTGTGATGTACTGGACACAAAATGATTTTTTACTATTTAAGTTAATTATTCTCAAAATAGAGAAGAAATTTGCGGGGGAGAAGTTGGTTCATCGTCATAAGCAAAGTCAATTCTTCTGTGGAGTAGGACCTACAGACCTACATTGCAGCAGTGCCTCTTACTCATGAGTCACGACCTGCCGGCAGTGGTAATAGTCGTTAGCACAGCGGACACAGTACGCAACGACCGTTACCCGATAATTTCACTCTGATATTGTCCTATGTTCTGACTGGAAAAGTATTGCAACAAAGTGGAATTTATTCACTAGACTGTGAATGAATAACTTGCGGGCAAATCTGCATGATACTTCCTAACTTTAATTTCCCACATCCTTTCTGCTAAAAAATTTTGGTGTCCTCTTAGAGCCAAAAAAACATTATAATTAATTTTTTTTTTTTAAACTACTTGGGTTCAAATGGTAGTTTTATCCTCACTATATCTCAAACATGTGCTTAACAAAATGAACATGAATTAAATGCATCATTGCTGATAATAAAACAATGAAAAATAACTGTCCCTGAAATCTCTCCAGTATTGTGAAAAAAACTTTATATGCTTTACGTGCTTTATATGTCTATGGGGCAAAGCTGGGTAAGCTGGTTTAGCTTGAAGAGTGCGCTGGTGGTCAAATTGCTGAATCAGTTGACTATCCTGGGAACTTTGGGTTCCCAAGATAACAGCAACAGGAGAAAAGTGACACAAGTTAAAGATATTGTTGAAAGCCGACATTCATTTAGATTTTTCTTGTTTCTAAATAAAGAACCGCCTGTAGGAAGCAGACTCCTGCAGCCTAAAATATAAACTGTTGCCCCATTAGGTTATAACTGGCCTTTAATTTAACATTTTCCAAAAATGAAAATCATTAGCGTCAAAGCCGGAAGAGACGCAAACTAAGGACAAACAAAAGGCACTTGGTTCTGAGAACATGAAGGCTCACAATGAAATATCTGAATCCGAGTCTGATTCAAACCTCTCGATCTTGCATGGTAGTGATGCCAGTCTGTAGTCTGTGCATCAATTCCAACGACAAATCTGTGGAGTATGGGGAGTCAGTGGAACTAAATGCTGGCCCCATCAGGCCGCATTTATTCGAGCCTGACCAACCAGAGTTGGACGATGACTATGCTGCTGCTGATGAACTACATGATATTGATCATGATGATGGTGGTCCCCGCCAGACTGACAACTTTGACTGGTAAGCCGACTATCCACAGTTTTATACACATCAGACTACCACAAAGGTATAAACACAAAAGCACGACTCCACAGAACACACCACACCCAAACTGACTGGGCCATGTTTTGGGTGGTAGTAGGCAGCAGTGCAGAGTAAGCCTAGCTTTCATGCTTTAGCAATAGTAAACATGTGGCGATTGGATTATTTAGTATACTGGGTACTACATGCAGGCCTGCATGGACTCCTTGTGAGGTACAGCCCACGGGAGTGTATGAGCGTTTTCATGTTTTGGATGGCCTGTATATATGGCTGTGGTACCATAACTGTGGTACTTTTCTCATAACCCAGCTCATGACATGTTTTTGATTTTACCCTAGGGTAATATCTCTTCTGCAAAAATTTCATTGTCTGAGAGCGTGGTAGAAAAAAACGCACTGCGACACGTCCTGCTCTTAATATTTAGCCAAACTGAATACCAAGTGTAACGTTGGCTAAATCGATATGGCAAGCGCTGTAGCAAGCAAGCGAAGCACGACTCTCACAACTAAATTATTGTTACTGAGCTAGCCAGCCAGCGTGCACGGAATACCTTTCCATGACCATTATGTAACATTAGTTTATTTTCTTGCTAGCTACTCAGTTGACTGTGAATTTAAAAACCATGGCCAGTTCAACCGTGAATGTCTGTGACTCAGTGACGTAGCTCAGTGCTAACATAATGGGAATTACCATGGCACTAATGGAAATTAAGTTTGTTTTCTATTAAATTACACATTTCAGGAACAGTGCTGTGAAAAAGTATTTGCCTCCTTTCTGATTTCTTAATTTTCTGCACCTTTTTCACACTTAAGTGTTTCAGGTCATCAAACAAATTTTAATATAAGACAAAAGATAAGCCAAATAAATACAAAATGCAGTTTTGAAATGATGATTTCATTTATTAAGGGGAAAAAGCTATCCAAACCTACCTGGCCCTATGTGAAAAAGTAATTGCTCCCCTTGTTAAATCATGAATTAACTGTGATTAACCACATTAATTGAGTCCAATTTCACAAGCCACACACAGGCCTGATTACTGCCAGACCTGTTGAATCAAGAAATCACTTAAATAGAACCTGTTTGACAAAGTGAAGTAGACTAAAAGATCTCAAAAAGCAACATGTCATGCTGCGAACTAAAGAAATTCAAGAACAGATGAGAAACAAAGAAATTGACATCTATCAGTCTGGAAAGGGTGGCAAAGCCATTTCTAAGGCTTTGGGACTCCGGCGAATCATGGTGAAAGCCATGATCCACAAATGGAGAAAACTTGGAACAGTGGTGAACCTTCCCAGGAGTGGCCGGCCTACCAGAATTACTCCAAAAGCACATCGACGACTCATCCAGGAGGTCACAAAAGAACCCAGAGGAACATCTAAAGAACTGCAGGCCTCACTTGCCTCATATAAAGTCAGTATTCAAGATTCAGTATTCAACAATAAGAAAGAGACTGGGCAAAAATGGCATCCATGGGAGGGTTCCAAAGCGAAAACTACTGCTGACCAAAAAAAACATGAGGGCTTGTCTGTCATGGTTTGTTTGGTGTACGTGTTGTTTGGACTTTTCTTTGCGGCTCTCGTCCCGGGACGATATCGTATTCCTGGACTATCGAATTCTTTACCCAGCTGGCTGATTGAGCTGGGGTGGCGCTTTCCCAGACTCTATATGAGCAGATAGACCACGGACTAAAGTGTCCGTGTTTAGCTTTGCACTATCCGAAGATATCTGTAGTCAGGTTTTGTATGACTTTCTATCTTCTAATTATTGGAGTTTCTTCTCCTTTTTCTCTCTCGCTTTGCTTCCGTGGTTCGGACTTTTAGCCCCATGCCACAGTTTGGTCTATATTATTCTCTGTGTTTGTGCTGTGTCCGTGCCTCTCTTTCTCTCTGGTTCCTTGGCCTCCATATACTACCGCCATTACAGAACACTCAAGCCAACCTCCAACGGCTACGTTAGAATGTTGGTGGTTAACCAACTTTGTTCTCTCTGGTTATGGCAAGGGTCTTTCTCGTGAACAATCAACAGCAGAGTTGGTGGAGAGAGTCCGCCTTCAGGCGAATGCCATGGAGAGACAGGAGAACGTTCTGTTAACTCTCACAGAGAGTATTAGAGCCTTTCACGCAAATCACACAAAATATTGCACAAGCACAGTCCGTACTTCTTCCCGAGAGCCAAAGCTTCAGTTACCCCCAAGATATAGAGGTGAGGCAGGAAGATGTAAAGATTTCATTGCCCAATGTGAGATCTTTTAAAGCGCAGCCTTCACGGTTCGTGAATGAAGAGTCTCGGGTTTCATTTATTTTATCCCCTGTTAACTGACACAGCACTCATTGACGGAACTTGTTCGATCTAATTGCCGGTAGTGAATACTGTGGAGACTCTGGTTAGAGAAATGGTATTGGTGTTTGATCAGGATGTTTTGGTTTGTTCCTACGATTTAATGCATCTATGGCAGGGCTCTGAGAGTGTTGCTGCCCAATCCCATTTCGTTCCTTGGCAACAGGGACAGGCTGGCCAGAAGCGCCTCTTATGACAGTGTTCGTTCACGCTTTGACTGAGGAGGTTAAGGATGCTCTGGCTACATTGGAGCCTTGTTTGTCTCTAGATTCGTTGTTTTGCACTGCGGTGCAAATTGATAATCGCATCCGCAAACGTAACCGGGAGAAATGTACTGCATTGACTCTTGCTGGCAACGGGGCTAATGCTCCGAGCAGCATGCATACAGCTCCCATTCCGCCCACTGAAAATTCCACTCCTGGTCAGCCTATGCAGGTTGATGGCTCATATGAGAGCCGGACTTGTAAGCCCGTTCGCAGACGTATAATCTGCTATAATTGTAACAAACTGAGACATATCTGTCCACGCTGCCCTGAGCTTCAGGGAAACAGGAAGTCCCTCTAGCGGTATGGGGGTGCTAGAGGGACAGACCCAATTTCCCTTCCGAACTTTAATCCCTGTAGAATTGACAATGGGGAAACAGAGAATATTTATCGAAGCTTTTGTGGACTCTGGCGCCGTGGATTGTTTTATGGATGCAGAGTGGGCTAGGAGACATTCCATTCCTATCCGCCCTCTTTTACATTCACGCTCTGATAGATCTTTGGACGGTCGCCCGCTGGGAACTGGATTTATGACTGAAGTTTCTGAGTCATTGACTATGTTCATCTCTTTTGGTGGCCATTCTGAGGAGGTCCGGTTTTCTATTATCAGTTCTCCTGTTTTCTCTGTCGTTTTAGGACACTCTTAGCTACAGGAACATAGGCTTCATATCATTTATGATCCTCCAGTGGGGCACTGATTGTAGGTCCCACTGTAGGGAGAGTTTGGCGTGTCATCCGGGCATCAACCTATGGGGGAGGCTGACGCCTGGAGTGATTCTGAGGTGTTTGTCTCATACAACCCTCCTAATCTACAGAAAGGGGTGAAGGAGGGGTTGGAGTGGGATCCTCAATTTACCTGGCGGCAAGCAGAGGACGATTGCTATTCGGAGGACTTCTCTGACTTGGAATCTGACATAGAGAGGGCAGGTTCCGAACAGGGTGAGAATTTGGGGGCTGCTCTGAACTTTTGTCTGCCTCCTAATGTTCCTGACAATTATGCTGATCTCGCAGAGATTTTTAGCAAGCAACGGGCCTCGATTTTACCTCCTCATCGCACGTTCGATTGCGAGATCAATATCCACCCAGGTACCACTCCCCCCAGGGTTCATTATACTCGCTGTCAGGGCCTGAGCGAAAGGCCATGCAAGAATATATTCAGGAGGCTCTGGCTAATAGATTTATTCTGCCCTCCACTTCTCCTGCCGGAGTGGGGTTCCTTTTTGTGGGCAAAAAAGATGGCGGCCTGAGACCCTGTATTGATTACAAGGGCTTGAATAATATCACTATTAAAAACCGATACCCACTTCCGTTGATGAACTCCGCGTTTGAGCGGCTGCAGGAGGCGTCGTTTTTTACTAAGCTAGACCACCGGACTGCTTATAACTTGGTTCAGATCCGTGAGGGAAACGAGTGGAAAACGGCATTTAATACGCATGACGGGCACTACGAATATTGAGTCATGCCGTTTGGATTGGTTAACGCCCCCTCTGTGTTCCAGGCACTCGTTAATGACATCCTCCGAGAGATGTTGGAGAGATTCGTCTTTGTCTACCTTGACGATATTCTGATTATCTCTTCAACTCTCTCGGAGCATAAACAACACGTCAGACAAGTGCTTGAGGCCCTCCTCAAAGCCAAGCTTTTTGTCAAGGCTGAGAAATGCGTTTTTCATGCCAATAAAGTTTCGTATGCGTTGAGAAATGATCCCGGTCCTGGTGGGGAGCCGCCTGGCTGTTTGTTTGTTCCTTTGGCAGTGCGGTCCCAAGTTCTCCAGTGGGGGCACTCTTCCCGTCTGGTGGGTCACCCGCGGGTTCATCGGACTAAGCAGTTCTTAGCTCGAAGTTTTTGGTGGCCCAGCATGATTGAGGACATCCAGGAGTTTTTAGTGGCAGGCTGTATTTGCGCTAGGAACAAGACTTCCCACCTCTCCCCCTCTGGTCTGCTGCGGCCGTTGCCCATCTCTAAACGCCCGGGGAGCCATATCGCTCTTGATTTTGTTACGAGGCTGTCTGTTTAGGAAGGCAACATGGTCATCCTGGTCGTGGTTGACTGTTTTTCTAA
Organism: Gymnothorax javanicus; assembly: GCA_029692085.1. Lineage (NCBI taxonomy): Eukaryota > Metazoa > Chordata > Actinopteri > Anguilliformes > Muraenidae > Gymnothorax > Gymnothorax javanicus. Next base: position 92,953,347 of record CM056198.1, read on the forward strand.
GGCCACCCACTTTATCACGCTGCCCAAGCTGCCTTCGGCGCGGGAGACAGCCACTCTTGTTGTGGACCATGATTTCCGGCTGCATGGCCTCCCTCAATATGTGGTTTCTGACCAGGGGCCTCAATTTATGGCCAAATTCTGGCGTGCGTTTTGCAACCAGTTGGGAGCCACCGTGAGCCTTTCCTCTGGTTTCCACCCAGAGACTTACGAGCAGACTGAGCGAACCAACCAGTCCTTGGAGAATACTCTTCGATGTTTAGGGGCTGACAACCCATCTTCTTGGAGTCGATTTTTAGCATGCGCTGAATATTTCCACAATTCACTGGGTAACTCCTCCACAGGCCTTTCCCCGTTTGAGGCTCAGTTGGGTTATCAGCCTCCACTGTTTCCTGAAACTGACAGGGATTCAGAGGTTCTTTCGGTTAATCACTTTGTTCGGCGTTGTCGGTCAGTTTGAGCCAGGGTCCTTTCCTCCTTGTTGCGCTTTGGACGGAAACAAAAGACCGTCGCAGATAGAAGGTGCCGTTCGGCCCCACCTTATCGGATTGGCCAAAGGGTCTGGCTTTCCTCGCGGAACCTGCCCTTGAGAGTGGAGTCACGGAAATTGGCTCCCCGCTTTATTGGTCCTTTTACGATTGTGCGAAGGATCAATCCTGTCACAGTCGGGTTGAAGGTCCCTAGATCCTTACGGATCCACCCCTCTCTTCATGTCTCCAGGCTCAAACTGGTTAGCACTTGCATCCTGGCTCCTGTCCACAAACCTCCGCCGCCACCGCGAATGATTGAGGGGGGGCCTGTTTACACTGTGCGTCATATTTTAGCCGAGAGGCGTGTGGGTTGTGGGCTCAGTTTTTAGTCGACTGGGAGGGTTATGGTCCTGAGAAGCGGTGTTGGGTTCCTTCTCGGGATATCCTTGATCCTACCCTTATCTCTGAATTCAGTGCGCGGGGCTCTCTGGGAACTTCTGGGGCTGTTCCTAGGGGGGTCCTGTCATGGTTTGTTTGGTATCGTGTTGTTTGGACTTTTCTTTGCGTTTTCGTCCGGGGCGATATCGTACTCCTGGAATATCGAATTCTTTACCCAGCTGGCTGATTGAGCTGGGGCGGCGCTTTCCCAGACTCTATATAAGCAGGTAGTCCGGCACGCCCCCTTCGCTCGAGTGTCTGTGTTTAGCTTCGCACTATAGCCGAAGATGTCTGTAGTCAGGTTTTGTATGACTTTCTATCTTCTAATTATTGGAGTTTCTTCTCCCTTTTTCTATCTCACTTTGCTTCCGTGGTTTTGGACTATTATACATCCTTTGGAAGCGCGAGTACTTGCGTTTGGTCTATATTATTCTCTGTGTTTGTACTGTGTCCGTGCTACTCTCTTTCTCTCTGGTCTTTGCGCTTGGCCTCCATATACTACTGGTCATTACATCGTCTCACATTTGGCAAAATACATCTTGATGATCCCCAAGACTTTTGGGAAAATATTCTGCGGACTGACGAGACAAAAGTTGAACTTTTTGGAAGGTGTGCATCCAGTTACATCAGGCGTAAAACTAACATATCATTTCATAAGAAGAACATCATACCAAAAGTCAAACATGGTGGTGGTAGTGTGATGGTTTGGGCCTGCTTTGCTGCTTCAGGACCTGGACGACTTGTCACAATTGATGGAACTATGAATTCTGCTCTCTACCAGAAAATCCTGAAGGAGAATGTCCAACCATCAGTTGGTGACCTCAAGCTCAAGCACACTTGGGTTATGCAGCAGGACAATGATCTGAAACACACTAGCAAGTCCACCTCTGAATGGCTTAAAAAAAACAAACTGAAGGTTTTGGAGTGGCCAAGCCAAAGTCTGGACTTAAATCCGATTGAGATGCTGTGGCATGACCTTAAACAGGCCATTCATGCTCAAAAACCCTCCAATGTGGCTGAATTAAAACATTCTGCAAAGAAGAGTGGGCCACAATTCCTCCACAGCGATGTGAAAGACTCATTGCCAGTTATCGCAAACACTTGATTGCAGTTGTTATCGCAGAGGGTGGCACAACCAGTTATTAGGTTTTGGGGGCAATTACTTCTTCACACCGGGCCAGGTAGGCTTGGATAGCTTTTTCCCCTTAATAAATTAAATCATCATTTAAAAACTGCATTTTGCGTTTACTCGAGTTGTCTGTGTCTAATATTGAAATTTATTTGCTGATCTGAAACATTTAAGTGTGACAAATATGCAAAAAAAAAAAAAAAATCAGGAAGGGGGCAAATACTTTTTCACGGCACTGTATGTGATAAATAGAATCTTATACTCTTATACTCGCTAAAGCTCGCAACAAACGCAAAATTTACTCAGCTTGTTTCATAACTTTCATATGACTCACCCACTTGTGTAAGATCCTCTATATATGCACCATATATAGATCTTGCAAAAGCAGCATTCAAAATTGTACATACACAGTTATATTATATGTTATTGATTGCTTATTTCCGTATTGCCTTGGTATTGGCCTGAGGGTCACCATATTGGCGGCCGAGGGTTAATACTGCGACCCAAAGGACAATACCAAGGCAATGCGAAAATTAGCAATTTATAATATTTTTATTAATTGGTTAAGTATGTTGTGCTATCATGACAATATTATGACTATGACTTCTGAAGTACGCGACTTCAAGACTCATTAAAGAGCTAAATGCTGGGTCCGCGACTGTTTCTGCACCTGCTGAACTCGGCCAATACAGGGTCGGCCAACACAGGATATATTGGCAGGCCGTTTTTACTGTATGCGAGCAATAACTCACTTAACCAATTAATAAATAATGGAAATACATGGGTAAGCTAAAAAACCTCAAGTCTTTAGTCCACACACGGGTCCATACCACGTGAACAGATTATATTTCACTTGGATACAACTGATCCCAAAGCACAGGTTGCTCTGTGAAGTGAGATCTATGCACTAGATATGGGCCAACTGTCTTGAGCTAAGGAACACTGTCTTGACGCTCCTACTCTTCTTTTTGGTGTACCTGCGGCAACTGCCAGATGATGTTGACAGTTTGTGAGTGTCGCTGCTCCAAGGAAGTTGAAAGTTCTGCTTTAAGGATGGTATCAACTGCATCACCAATTATCGTGGATTCAAAAATGTGTGTTTAGACAAAGATGTTTTAAAAACATCTTGGAATCAATTTTGGCAGCAATATGGACGCAATGCATTTAATGGCCCTGAATATCAGAAATGGAGGCATATAGCTTACAGACAATTAACACTGTGGTGTTGGGGGTTCTTACGAAGGGATGTGTGTGTTGTTCTCCCTTTGTGTGCAGTAAGCAGTATCTGGGCACATTTGGCGCCGCCTGGACTTAAAGAAAATGCCAATTTCTGAGGTTTCCAGATAGGAGATGGTCAATAAATTTGAGTTTGGGAGTTACCTGCTCTATCTATATCTTTCACTTATCCACTTTGAGTATCTGAAGTGATAGATTCACTATAGTAATAAGAGACTGGCGAGCCTAGTTGGGCTGAATGGCCTGTTCTCGCCACTCATGTTATGTTATATGTATGTAAAATATTAGAAATAAGTCTGAAAGTTATTTGTGGACATTTTTATGTTAGAAAATACATGTATATGCACAGGCATGTGCTGCCAAACTTACCATAGTTTAGCTCGACACAAGGGCATGTCCACCTATTCTGAATTATAATTAATTACTCATTCTCCAAGTCCAAATAGCGATGGAACTGTTGGCAAAACATCTATTCTTAATTGTTGACACCTAGGAGAAAATAATAATATTCAACAATGACTCAACGACAGTGCATGCATTTATGTCGAGTCAAAATCAAAATGTTGACAGCTGTTTGCTGTGCCTCGGCGCATTTTACTGCATAATAAGGCACAGGGCAGGGCCAGAGACCTACCAGTACCTATGACATGATGATGTTATTGCCTATACTTTGTGAATAGTTGGACCTAAATGAAAGCTTGTACAGCTTCACACTAACAGACATGCACTGTCCAAAAATGGAGACACAAAGAGCTGCCGGCTCGGTAACCAGCTTGAAATCAACAATGTTTTATGCGCTTTGGGTCAGGTTTTCGTCGCATGGATTTTACTTGTAGTTTTTGTGTTTTGTTTAGAGGTGGAATGTGTTCATTTCCATTCACCAGCCAGCACTTTTTTATTAGTGAGTATTATTTTGAGTATTATTATGGGATTATTGAAGTCAAAACATCAATCATTACAATATTTATCTTACTTCAGGGCTAAAGAAAAGATTCACTAAAAACTTAAGGCTTCTTGTAGTTCGCCATTGTGAGACGCATTTGTTTAGAACCGAAAATTTTGCTGTCATGGAAACATGACAACACACTTTATCGCTCTTTATTTAGGTTATGACATCCGCTGTTGGATAACAGAGTTCATTCCAACACTGGAAGCGTTCGTGCAGGTAATCAAACATTGGTAGGCCTACCAAGCTAGAGAGACTGGTTTAATTAGGAAATGGTTCCAAAGTTCTGCCCCAAAACCACACTATGCCGGCGGAACAGTCAGTAGAAAAATTGACTATGCCGAACTAATTCTTGCTAGACACACGATAACCGGTCAGAACTTACTTTGAACCCTGATGAAACTCATATGGTTGGTAGCTGATGCAGCAAATTTAATTCATTTCTATTATGTTATTCATTTCTTTACTTAGCAACGAAAAAGTTTGAGTAAATCTGAGGACAAATATAATGAAAGCAAATACTTTCGTTCATTTTCTGGCGTGGTTTGGGTCCACATGTCCCCTTACAGATGGAAGAGTCACTGAAAATAAATGCAGTTATTCCATGTAATCACCTTTTGATCCTAAAATGAAGCATTCCTACCATGATGGGAGTAGCTTCTTTCAGCAGGACATTGCCCCCAGCCCCAAAGGGCACAAGGGGTCACTGAATGGTCCTAACTATATGCCTCTGCCTTTACAGTCATCAGATCTCAAACCAACAGAACTCACATGGAAGATTTGGAAAAATGTGCTAGACTGTGTTCTCTGGCACCAAATGAGGGAATGGGATTCCTTCTCTTCAGTAAAGAAGCTGATCTGGCAGCTTGTGGAGGCAAAACACCTTACTAAGACTGTTTATGCTAATTTTTTTCATTCATTGGTTACCCACATGTACTTGCACTAACAATATATAATATCCTCAATCCCGCTCAGGATGTGATGTACATGTAACTGCAACCCACTAAACACCACCTGCCAATGGCCTTCCTTTCTAGGATTGACCTAGCCCTGACCAGGACCATTATACTGTGTATCATTGTCCTGGATTGCGAGGTAGTGAAGCGACCATTTCTGGTTTTAACGGCTGATAAAATTAGTTAACCAAAGAATTTTGAAAAACTCAATACTTTGGATGCAAGATGAACTTGTCCGCTACATTTCAGGCGACTTTACACCATTGTAAGGTGCATTTAAAGTAGCAGAAATGCAACTTATTACCATCGGTGTAACAGGTAGTTTGTACATTCAACTCAATACAACCCATGTAAAATCCAACATGGATGCTGTTTTCCTATGAAGGCACATTTGTGTCTTTATTATTCAATCAAAAAAAAAAGTTGCTTCAACCAAAAAACATATTTTCAATTAAAAAAAACTTCACTTCAATCAAAAAAAAACATTTTCAATCAAAGAAAAAAAGTGTTTGAATGCAAAAATAAAATTGAGACCCAAAAAATTGCATTTGAAAACTGTTTTTCTTTGATTGAAAAGGTTTTTTTTTTGATTGAAGTGAGTTATTATTTGATTGAAATTTTTTTTTTTTGGGTTGAAGCAACTTTTTTTTTTGTACCATATTATGGGTAGGACATTTGTGTCTTTATTATTCAATCCCAAAAAATATCACTTCAGTCAAAAAATATGTTTTCAATCAAAGAAAAAAAGTGTTCAACTGAATTTTTTTGGGTCTCAATTTTATTTTTGCATTCAAACACTTTTTTTCTCGATTGAGGTGAAAAAAGTTTTGAAGTCGTTTTTTTTTTCGATTGAAGTGAAAAAAGTTTTGAAGTTGGTTTTTCCCGCAGTGGGCGGATGCTTCCCCCATTGGTCAGAGATGTTTGAGTGACAAGTGTCTACACCAATGACGTTTGAAATAGGAATCTCTTTCTAGAACAAGGAAGTCGCCATTTGCAATGTACACACTCAAAAATAATGGGTTGATTTTTTTTAACTCAACCATAGGATTCTTTGAGTTCGGTAAATTTTATGGGTTGTCTTCTGAAATATTGGATAATTTGGTCTAACCCTACTTTTGGGTTGTCATAGTGACAGTTATGTGCCTGTTCTTCACGCGCTTGGTGCTTCCCTCTCAGAGATCTCCGTGGAAGAAAAACTAGCAATGGAAAGAGTTACTGGAAAAAACATGGAAGTATTTTATATTTCAATTGTGTTCTTTTCGTCAGTTTTTGCAAAAACGGATGCAAGGCTTAACAGAGGTGGCATTATGTATACATCAGATCGATCTTTACACTAATTTACATCGACAAAACCGTAGTTCACCATCATTTTTTCCTAACTTTGCATAGCGTCAGCTATTTAGCCAGCTAAAATAACGGTTAGCGTTTACTGAAACTTCAAGTTAAGAACTGAGAAAAGAGTTTGATAAGGGTATGTTAGTTATTAAACTGTGAATTATGTAATGTGGGTTTATTTTTTCTGCGTAATGGAGTAGTGGAAATATAGGTTTTTAACAAGGTAGCTGGCCAGCTAGGTGCTTCAGTTTGTTCCTTCCCATTGATTAAGAGCTTCGGTGCTGCCACAGTTAGCTCACTCATGCTCTAGAGGAGGTAACGTAACCATATCTTATCTTTGTTTTACTTCTGAGAAAGGTGACGAGTTTGAAAAGGAAAGCTAAATGTACCATCATGTCCTGATGTTAGCATTAGTTCCGCCAATATTCATAACGGTAATATTAAAATCCTGGCTAAATTACGGCTCGCTGCCTTGACGTTACTGCTGCTTGTATGGGGATGGATGGAAGCTAACATCAGGTAACAGTAAGGAAAATAAAGCCAATGCAAACAGGATTAGTAATCCCCTGTCAGGCCAACTGCATTTAGTGTATGTCAAACCAGTTAGCATAAACGTTACATTACTGCCATAGGTTTGTTCGAAGTGGGGGATTTTAACGGGCCTGGCCAGCTAAATTTGACATTTATAATGACTGAACTGCGCATTATTATGGGATTGTGTTAAGGCGGCGATTGTCTGAGTAGCTAAGTTGCGAGCTAAGTTAGCTAGCAAGCAAAGTTGATCCAGTGCATTAAAGTCTTCAGTCGGCTGTGTGTTCGTAGGACCTGAATGTTAGCTTACTTGGTAACTTCAGAGATGCCAAGTCTCACACATTAGGCGTGACTCTCGCCTCTTAGTGGCATTCACGTTCCTGTGCTGTAGTCAGCAATTATTCTATCGACACGCACTGAAGAAATTCACTCGCGGAATTTAAGTCATTGTGCATTAAGATAAGTTTCACGTGCATCACAGTGGATTTCCCCACTAGTGACACGGAAATCGATTATGACTCGGGAACTCTCATGCTTGTATTTACTGAGGGATTGAAAGCAATGGAATTGCATAAAGACGTTTCAAATGGTCTTATTTCATTTACAAAATTTAAACGATAATGAAACGCTTGCATTGTTTCCAATCCCTGTGTAAAGAGAAGCACGAGAAGTCCGGAGTCATAATCACTTTCCATGTTACTTGTGATGAGGTCCACCTTTACGCAAGTGAAACTGAAACTTCAATGCACAAGCATTTTAACAGGCCTACTGCGTGAGAATCTCATTAAGCGTTCAATGAATAATTGCGGACTACGGTGAATAAGCCTAACGCCGAATGCGTGAGACTTTGCATCTCTGTAACTTCAGTTTTTCAAACTGTAAAATAGCACTTTATGATGAATGACGTCAACGCTTTCGGCTGAGGGAACGAGTTGAGATAATGGAAAGAATTAAACATGGCCATTTAGTTTGTTAAGCTTATTTATCCAATGTTGATGTACTGCTGAAAGAAAGCTATAACTGTAAAATAAAAATTCAGATTTATGAACAGACAGTGGATTAATTGAAGAGAATTGAGAAACTGTTAAAGTATTTTTATGTAAGTCTTGTCAACTAAATTTGGTTGAATGGTGATGGATTGAGGAGTCATATTTTTTTAAAAAGATTTGTGATAAGAAGTTGGGTAACTTTCCAGTTTATATTTTGCCATTTCATTGAGAATAAAAATATTTAAATTCTTTATCTATGAAATCTGCTCTCTCTCCTCTGTTGTCTGTATATATAGCAATAATGGAAAGTAAACATTTTCAGGGGGTGCTCATCATAAATTGGAACATAAATGCACTTTTGAAATGGCTTCTCCAGTTTTCTATAGCCAGAAAAGGTTGGGTAAGGAGCTTTAGTTCACCATGGAGAGAGATTGCCATGTGGAATGGTTTGGAATAACAATGCTAGTTTTGTTTTCAAAAAAAAAAAAAAGTTAATATATCATTAAATGATACAAAAATTTATCCATTCAGATGTTGAAGGTCCCTCCTCTGAAGACTCCTGACCGTGATGCTGTCATCCCTTGACAACTGAAATTGGAAGATGTATGTGACCCAAGCTTTGAAGAAAACAAGAGGGCTTTCACTGACTTAAAGCATGTAAGTACAGTCTGCAATGGTGCACACTGGTTTCCTAACCATAAAGTGACCCAAGATATCTGACTACACAACTGCTGTCTCAGTCACCATGCATGATCTCAGACTGTTATTACCAAGTAATTACATTTAAACTTATGTTACATTTTCATTCAGTTCACTTTACCTTCACTAAATGCATAGCCATAAAATAATTCAAAGCTTGCCAATGAGCGAGACCAAGTGCAGATCAGCAGAAGATGCCTCCAGGGCTTTTAATGAGCTGAAAACACCAAGGACAACTTGTGACAGGAGCACAGACTGGAACAGTGGTCACAAAGTCCAGTTCAGGCTATAGGCAAACAACGTCAGAAACGGCAATTCTACACTGTGTTCATCAACAGTTCAGGGTCAGATGTTAGGTGGTCAAGATGATTTGCAACGCCTGCAGAACAAGGCATCCACTGGTGCCTGTGTGGGAGTGGGGTCCATCTCTGCTCTGGAGGCATCTAGAGAACAGGGAGACCCTGTACCTATTAAATTGCACTATTTGCATCAGTTATACCACTTCTACCTAGATAACTGAAGATGGAGAGCACTAGGACTCGAGATCAAGAGCTGACTAGGAAACTTCAGTCAGGCAGAAAAATCTAGCAACAATTTATACCGACTTAGTGACTTATATAAACATGACATTAATCAATGGGATAGGGAATGGGGAAGGAAACGAGGATGGCAGGGGGTAGATCGAGTAGTTCTCTCAGCTAGAGTGATTGGTTTAATTTATGCAAATCAACTGATGAATCAGCCGAATGTGTGTAAGTACTGAGGAGGAAACAGTGTCTTTGGACATACTTTGGGAACAATTTTTGGAGCATACTAAGCATTCACCAAAATGGAACCAATATTTTTGGAGGTAATTAAGCACTTTTTCATTTTATTTTTGGTAATAACACCAAGCCCTGGCACAAACTCGGTGGTGTATTGCGATTCACAAGGTAATCTAGACAAAGCAATGCATTTCCTTCTGCCTCCATAACCTGCCCATTGAGACATAGAGTAAGTTGAGCTACAGAATCCCTTGATAATTTTTCCTCTTTTTCTACAGCTTTGCCAAAGGAACACAAAGAGCTGTGGAAACACATCAGGTGTCAGAATACCAGACCATACCTAACCACTCCATCCACTGCAAAGTGGTCAAAGGTCATCAACTACGATTTCATGGACGGTTAAAGAAAGTTCAAGGACATTTACATCCAACATCAGACCATCTTCAGAACTGAGCTACTCCATCCACTGAGAAATGCCACAAGATGTGGCTGAAATCTTCAAAGCAGTTTACACCCTGTGTTTAGATTTTTTATTTGTTCACATTTATTTGTCTAATGTTCAATATCGTGGTTCTTTTTTTATGTTGATTTCCCTTCCCTTTCTTCCTTGGCCTTAAATACCACAGCCAATGCTCTCAAGTATTTGTTTTTAGAAGATGGGCACTTAAGCAAACGCACTCTCCTTGATACTGTGGACTCACTGTGTGAAGTTTTTAATGTACTGGACATTCTTTCCACAAATAGTTGTGTGTGATCTTAAGATTCTTCATTTGTCTGCCTGAGCAGTATTTTAACCACGTGATACTATATGGCCGTCTTGACCCAAATGTTACATAAATTTCCACTTGTACTGTATATAACTAACTGTGTAAGGTTTTAAGACCAGGAAATTGAATGGAGATAGCTTTCGCGGATAATGCTGTACTGTTTTCATTGAAAAAGAAAATACACTGATCATTTGAAAAGATGCTTCAACTTGTCTGCTTTAATGATTGCGGTTAACTCAAGTATGTTTAGAAATTTTGCAAGTTCAATATAATCCTGCTTGAATGGGAAGCAGCTGTTGCCTATGATGAAGAAATAAAGGTCAGAATATGCAAAACACTGTGTTATTTGGTCAGCAGTAATGTATACGAGTTGTAATAGGGGAGGAAAAATTCAGAAACACCAGTATTGTATTTTAAAACACAAAACTTCAATTTTGGTTATCTTAGCCCAGTGTAGAGTAGTAACTTCCCATAAGTTGGGTTGATTGTAAAACCCATTATGCAAGGTCAAAGTCACCAAGCATTGGGTTTGTCCATATTAGACCCAGTGCTGGGTAGCAGAAACAACCCAATTTGGGTTATATTCAACCCAACATTTTTAGAGTACAGGTATGTGGTGAAAATCTGTCTTCCGTCCTATCGATATGCACACTTTTCAAACAACGGCGGCGGATGGAAAAGCGCACAACATTAAGTTGCAATAACTGTTACATTACTGATGTTTGCCAGCAGCCATACCACTATTCGATCTGCTCCAGCTGCGTGGCTGAAGCTAAGCAGGTGTGGGCTTGGCCAGTACTTGGATGGGAGACCACCAAGGAAAACCAAGTTGCTGCTGGAAGAGGTGTTGGTGGGCCAGTAGGTGGCAATCTTCCCTCTGGCGGTATAATCCCCAATGCCCCAGTGCAGTGACGGAGGAGACGCCGTCTTTCGGATGAGACGTTAAACCGAGGTCCTGACTCACTGTGGTCATTAAAGATCCTGTGACACTCTTCGATAAGAGTAGGGGGTTTCCCCGGTGTCATGGCTGAAGTCCCAACCTGGCTCTTTCGACCTGCCACCTAATCATCCCCTGATCCAATTGGCTGTGCAAATTGCCCTCTCCCTCCCCACCTCAACCCCCAGGGCTCCCTTGAAAAATAGATTTCAATCTCAACGGGACCTCCCTGGTTAAATAAGGGTTAAATAAAAAAAAAAAAAAATGTTTGAATGTAGTTTCAAGTGTGTCCATTCGTAGTTTAAACTCCAAACTTGTGGGCGACATATAGAGCCCACTTGAATGTAAGGTCTCAAACCGCGCTAACGGAGAAGCCTCAAAGATGACCGCAGTGTCAGCGCTCAGGCTTCCCCACCAAGAGCTGCTTCTCTTGGATAGTCCCTTTGAAATTCGTCACTGAACATCACTGTGATGGCTGGTGTTTCGAGACGCCAAAAGCAGCGGCCGAAACGAAAGGAAGTCCAGCAAACTAAGAGAGACAAACCAACAAAAAGGGAGAGAGAGACTCGCGCTTCCAACGGACAAAGATCTAGTCTGGGTACAAAAGGAAACAATGCAAGCAGGACTGAAACAAAATAAAGGGAAAATCTCGGCTACCGAGATATGGCACCAGACGGTGCACAGAAAGAGAGAAATAAAGAGAGAGAGATTCCCTTGCTAACTAGCACTTTCCTCTTTGAAACTGATTCCTCGAACAATTCTCTAGCTAGAGACCTTACTGGCTATAGTGCAAAGTTACAATGACACTCCAGCAAAGGCGGCGAGGCGGAACTTGGGTTTAAATAGAGTCCGGGCGCCGCCCACAATTAATGCCAGCTGGCCAAAGAATTCCATGGTGGGCAAAACAATATCGTCCTGGATGAGAGAAACAAAGAAAGCTTGCCAGCCTTCAAAAACCATGACAAGACCCCCCCCTCTAAGGGACAGCTCCAGAAGTCCCTAAGGAACCCCGTGCGCGGAACTCAGAAATAAGTGTGGGATCCAGAATATCCCGAGAAGGGACCCAGCAGCGCTCCTCAGAGCCATATCCCTCCCAGTCAACAAGAAACTGGACCCCACGACCAACACGCCTCTCAGCAAAAATGTGGCGCACGGTGTAAACCGGCCCCCCCTCAACCATTCGCGGTGGCGGCGGGGGTTTGTCGGCAGGTGCCAGGACGCTAGTGCTAACCAGCTTAATCCAGGAGACATGGAATTATGGATGGATGCGTAAAGATCTCGGGAGCTTTAACTGGACCATGACCGGATTGATCTTCCGCATTATCTTGAATGGGCCTCTATAGCGGGGTGCCAGTTTTCGGGATTCTACCTTCAAGGGGAGGTCCCGGGTAAACAGCAAAACTCTCTGACCGACCCGATAAGATGGGGCCAAACAACGCCTTCTATTAGCGGCGGATTTTTGTTTGAGCCCCGAGCGCAACAGAGAAGAACAGACCCTGGTCCAAACCGACCGACAGCAACGAAGGAAATGGTTGACCGAGGGAACCTCGGAATCATTCTCAGTCTCAGGAAACAGTGGGGGTTGGTAACCCACCTGAGCTTCAAACGGGGAAAGACCCGTGGAGGAATTACTCAGTGAATTATGGGAATACTCGGCCCATGCTAAAAATTGACTCCATGAGGATGGATTATCCATCGCTAAACATCGAAGAGTGTTTTCCAAAGACTGATTAGTACGCTCAGTCTGCCCGTTGGTCTCTGGGTGGAACCCAGAGGAGAGACTCACAGTGGCCCCCAACTGTTTGCAAAACGCCCGCCAGAATCTGGCCGTAAACTGAGGGCCTCGGTCTGAGACAACATCTTGCGGAAGCCCATGCAGCCGGAACACATGGTTAACCACAAGAAGGACCGTCTCCCGCGCTGAAGCCAGCTTAGGTAGCGCGACAAAATGAGCGGCCTTAGAAAAACGGTCAACCACGACCAGGATGACCGTGTTGCTGTCAGATACAGGCAGACCAGTGACGAAATCCAGCGTAATATGCATCCAAGGGCGCCTGGGAACGGGCCATGGTCGCAGCAGACCAGAGGGAGGGAGGTGGGAAGTTTTGTTCCTGGAGCAGATGCCACAGGCACCAACAAATTCCTGAATATCCCTCATCATACCCGGCCACCAAAAACGTCGGGCCAGGAACTGCTTAGTCCGATGAGCCCCCGGGTGCCCAGCCAAGCGGGAAGAGTGTCCACACTGGAGGACCTGTGGCCTAACTCTAGGCGGGACAAACAAACAGCCAGGAGGCTCCCTCCCAGGACCGGGATCGGTCTTCAAAGCCTCCTGAACCACCGCCTCAATCTCCCATTGAATGGGCGCCACAATCTGAGCAGTCGGAATCACAGGCTCCGGGGTGGGATCGCGATCAGAGCGGTCGTAAATCCGCGACAAATCGTCAGGCTCAATGTTTTTAGAGCCAAGGCGGTAGGTCAGCGTAAAATCAAAGCGGTTAAAGAACAATGACCACCACGCCTGCCGGGAATTACATCGCTTGGTTTGCTGAATATACTGGAGATTTTTATGGTCTGTCCGTACCACAAAAGGGTGTTCAGCTCCCTCCAACCAGTGGTGCCACTCTTCAAGCGCCAACTTGACCGCCAATAACTTCCGATCACCAATGCTGTAATTCCGTTCCGCGGCGGACAAAGATCGGGAGAAGTATGCGCATGGGTGTAGCTTATTATCCCAACAAGGGCACTGGGACAAAATAACACCCACGCCAACCTCCGAAGCATCCACCTCCACCACAAATGGGAGGGAGGGATCGGGCAAAACCAGAATGGGCTCTGAAATAAAACGTTTCTTTAATTCCTGAAAGGCAGCATCAGCTGCTGGAGACCAAAAAAACGCTGAGGAGGTATTCTTCCTGGTGATCGCAATAATGGGGGCAGCAACCGCGCAAAAATTACGGATAAACCTCCGATAAAAATTTGCAAAGCCCAAGAAGCCTTGGACCTCCTTAACACTTTGAGGGGCAGGCCAATTCCTGACCGCAACCACCTTGTCCGGGTCCATGCAGACCAACCCCTTGGAAACAATAAAGCCAAGGAACGAGACACTTTGGGCATGGAAAACACATTTCTCGGCCTTGACAAAAAGCTTGGCATTAAGGAGGGCCTCAAGCACATGTTTGATGTGTTGTTTATGCTCTGAGAGTGTTGAAGAAAAAATCAAAATGTCGTCAAGATAAACGAAGACGAATTTCTCCAACATCTCTCGGAGGACGTCATTAACGAGTGCCTGAAACACCGAGGGGGCGTTAACCAATCCGAATGGCAAGACCAAATATTCGTAGCGCCCGTCATGAGTGTTAAATGCCGTTTTCCATTCGTCCCCCTCCCGAATGCGAACCAAGTTATAAGCATTACGGAGATCTAGCTTCGTAAAAAATGACGCCTCCTGCAGACGTTCAAATGCGGAATTCATTAATGGAAGGGGGTATCGGTTTTTAATGGTGATCTTATTCAAACCCCTATAATCAATACAGGGTCTCAGACTGCCATCCTTTTTTCCCACAAAAAAAAAACTCCGCTCTGGCAGGAGACGTGGACGGCCGAATAAAACAATTAGCGAGAGCTTCCTGAATATATTCTCGCATGGCCTTACGCTTAGGCCCTGACAGCGAGTATAGGGAACCCCTAGGAGGAGTAGTACCAGGGTAGAGATTGATCTCGCAATCGTACGGATGATGGGAGGTAACGTCGATGCTTGTTGTTTACTAAAAACTTCGGCGAGATCAGCATAATCATTAGGAACATTAGACGGCAAACTAAAGTTCAGGGTGGCCCCAAATTCCTCACCCTGCTGAGAATCTAATGTCTCGGTGACTGATTCAGAGTTGAAAAAATCCTCTAAAAGGTAATCGTCCTCTGGCTGTCGCCAATCAAATTGAGGATCCCATTCCAACCCCTCCTCTGCCCCTTTTTCTAGTTTAGGAGGGTACGGTGAGACAACCTCCTCACACTCGCTCCAGGCATCAGCCTGCTCCATAGCTTGATGTCCGGGAAAACAAGTTTCATTCTCTCTACAATGAGACCTACAATTGGTGCCCCAGTGGACAATAGGATTATTCTGTTCCCCCCAAATGAAGGTCTATGTTCCCGTAACCAAGAATGCCCTAAAACAATGGGAAAAGCAGGGGAACTGATAATAAAAAATTGAACCTCCTCAGAATGGCCACCAAAGGAAATGAACATATTTAGCGGTTCAGAAACTTCGGTTATAACTCCCATACCAAGCGGGCGACCATCCAAAGTTCTCACAGAGCGTGGCTGTGAAAGAGGAACGCTGGGAATGGAGTGCATCCTAGCCCACTCAACATCCATGAAACAATTTACGGCGCCCAAATCCACGAACGCTTCAATAATAACTCTCTTGCTCCCCACAGTCAGTTCAACAGGGATTAGTGTTCGGAAGGGAAATTGGGTCTGCCCCTCTACCGCCCCCCAAACTGCTAGAGGGGTTTCCCGTTTCCCTGAAGCTTCGGGCAACGTGGAAAGATATGACCCGGCTTATTACGATTAAAGTAGATTATTCTTCTGCGAATAGTTTTATGAGTCCGACTCTCAAACGAACTATCAACTTGCATGGGCTCAACCGGAGTAGAATTTTCAGTGGGTGGAATAGGAGCCGCACACTCGCAACTAGCAACTTTGGCCCCATTATCAGCAAGCAGCAATCTGTTGAGCTTCTCCCTGTTACATTCGTGGATGTGATTGTCAATTCGCACGGCAGTGCGAACCAAAGAATCTAAAGTCGAACAGGGCTCCAATGTAGCCAACAGGTCTTTTATCTCCTCAGTGAGAGCATGACTGAACACAGTCATAAGAGGAGCCTCCGGCCAGCCTGTCTCTGTAGCCAGAGAGCGAAATAAGATAGAGAACTCTGCGGTACTTTCTTTGCCCTGTTTAAGGTGCATCAAACGCATAGCCGCGTCCTGACCACAAACATCTTGATCACATAATAACACCATCTCCCTAACAAGAGCCTCTACAGAATTTACGACTGGTGAATTAGATCTGATAAGTGGGCCGACCCAAGTGAGTGCTGTGCCAGCCAACAGGGATAGTATAAATGCCACCCGAGAATCCTCATTAACAAATCGTGACGGCTGAGCCTTAATAAATATCTCACATTGGGCGATAAAATCTTTACATCTTCCTGCCTCGCCGCTATATCTTTGCGGCAATTGTAACTTCGGTTCTCGGGGAAGGTGTATGGGCGATGCTTGTGCAACATTTTGTGATACTTGTGTAGACAAGGATCTAACACTCTCGGTCAAGCTTAACAGAACGCTCTCCTGTTTCTGAAGCAAATTCTCCTTAAGGCGGAGTCTCTCAGCTAAACCAGCCAGCTGATTGCCCAGGCTGGAAAGCCCTTTGCCAAAACCAGACAGCATATCTTGCTGGCTGGTAACAGCCCTTTTAATCTCAGCCACCGCTGATGTCTCCATGTTAGCTTGAGTGTACTGTGATGGCTGATGTTTCGAGACGCCAAAAGCAGCGGCCGAAACGAAAGGAAGTCCAGCAAAATAAGAGAGACAAACCGACAAAAAGGGGGAGAGAGACTCGCGCTTCCAACGGACAAAGATCTAGTCCGGGTACAAAAGGAAGCAACGCGAGCAGGACTGAAACGAAATAAAGGGAAAATCTCGGCTACCGAGATAACAAGATATGGCACCAGACGGTGCACAGAAAGAGAGAAATAAAGAGAGAAAGATTCCCTTGCTAACTAGCACTTTCCTCTTTGAAACTGATTTCTCAAACAATTCTCTAGCTAGAGACCTTACCGGCTATAGTGCAAAGTTACACTGACACTCTAGCAAAGAAGGTGAGGCGGAACTTGGGTTTAAATAGAGTCCGGGCGCCGCCCACAATTAATGCCAGCTGGACAAAGAATTCGATTGTGGGCAAAACAATATCGTCCTGGACAAGAGAAACAAAGAAAGCTCGCCAGCCTCCAAAAACCATGACAATCACATATCCAGTGACGTGCCGTCGGAGGTCAGTTAGGGGAGGCAGAATCCTGACCGTTAAACAAACGATAACTCTATTACTCTGCTTGATTAGTAATCTGAGGATTGATTAACTAAATTACAAGACTAAACGGCAGAATGGCGTGCCAGTTCCATCCACGACATTATTGCTCAGTGCATCGAACTTAAAATGCTCAGGAGACAGCAAGTTTGTTCATATTTGCTTAGAGGAAGCTAACGCAATGCCATTAACAAATATTAAAACCTTTCTTATGCGGCGTTCAATGTGTGGTCAATATGTTTATGATTATATTTCCCCCCTTAAACACGTACTTTTTAATGCCATTTTTGAAAAAAATAGGGAGTTTATTTTCAGTCCTCTTTCATAATCCGATAAACAAAAGATCAAAACAATATACGGAATTACCAAGAGAGTTGAGGTTTTTTCCTGGTTAATTATTAAGATTTACGTCCTTGCAGTCTCGAATCAAAGCACAAAGGTAAATTAATCTTTTTGTCTCCATCACCTCTTAATCATTACAAGCTTAATTGACCAGAAAAAAAGGTCAAATGGATTGATTGACAATCAGGCATAGTACGTGGAAACAGGTTGACAAGATCTAGCAATAAAAAAGGAGAAGTCACTGCCTACCCTGACCGCACGTCCCTGCATATGTCTGTAGTGGTTAGATATGAAATATAATTCGTTTGTGGTTACATCTAATGCAGTGGGTCTCAACAAGGGGGTAGCGACCCCCTCCTGGAATGATTTTTTTTTTTTTTAAGATTACATCACCTGCAGTCATGGAATTTGTCTTAAAATAGATTTTATTGAGGGTATTTGTGGGTGTCAAAGTGTCAGCAGCATCAACAACGGAGAAAAGTAAGGTGCCGGCAGGTGAAAAGGAGCCCCGAGCTAATGCTGCATTCGGTAACACTCGTAAACACGAGTCGTGTCGTAAATTAAGTCGAAGGTACGAGGAAGGATCATTCGGACAGTGAGGTCATGAGGTCAAAAGAATGGAATTCAACAGTCGTGTCTCGAAAACATGGCTCGTGGGACGCCTTACCGAATGCAGCATAAGCTTCGGAAATATCGCCCTGACTTTCTGCAATATGGATTTACTTCTCTTTCCTTCTGCAGAGGAAACGGATCTGCAGGTGCAAGAAGTGAAAGTAGCTACAGGATTCCTCCAAGAAAATATGTGTTTGTTTGGCTTATTAAATGCCTGCTGCACGGATCCTCCTGCAGCAGAAATAATAGGCTATGTGCGTGTCTCTGCACTTTTAAGTACGAGGCACAGCACCGTAACTTCATTATTTGAATATCCAGACGTGCGACAGGATCGGTCGGGATCTAACGTTATAATGTTCTGTGTTTGCATAAACTGTTACATACACACAGTCCAGGTTAGGAGAAGCAGCCGTCCTCTTGATAAATTTATTTTCAAAGCTTAGCTCGGGGCTCCTTTTCACCTGCCGGTGGCACCTTACACTTCTCCGTTGTTGATGCTGCTGACACTTTGATGCTTTGATACCCACAATTACCCTCAATAAAATCTATTTTAAGGCAAATTATATGCCTGCAGGTGATGTAATCTAAAAAAAAAAAAACATTCTAGGAGGGGGTCGCTTCCCCCTTGTTGAGACCCATGGCATTAGATTTACCACAAACAAATTAAATTTCATACCTAACCACTACAGACATATGTGATGTTCAGCGACGAATTTCAAAGGGACTATCCGAGAGAAGCTGCTCTCGGTGGGAAGCCTGAGTGCTAACACCGCAGTCATCGTTGAGGCTTCCCAGTTAACACGGTTTGAGACCTTACATTCAAGTGGGCTCTATATGTCGCCCATGGGTTTGGAGTTTAAACTACGAATGGACACACTTGAAACTACATTCAAACATCAGTAATGTATCAGTAATTACAACTTACAGTTGTGCGCTTTTCCATCCGCCGCCGTTGTTTGAAAAGTTTGTGCATATCGAAAGGACGGAAGACGAATTTTCACCGCATACCTGTACATTGCAAATGACAACTTCCTTGTTCTAGAAAGAGATTCTTATTTCAAACGTCATTGGTGTAGACACTTGTCACTCAAACATGTCTGACCAATGGGAAGCATCCACCCACTGCGGGAAAAACCGACTTCAAAACTTTTTCACTTCAATCGGAAAAAAAAACGACTTCAAAACTTTTTTCACTTCAATCGAGAAAAAAAAACGACTTCAATTTTTTTTCTCTTCAATCAAAAAAGAAAAAAGTGTTTGAATGCAAAAATAAAATTGAGACCCAAAAAAATTCAGTTGAACACTTTTTTTCTTTGATTAAAAACATTTTTTTTGACTGAAGTGATATTTTTTGGGATTGAATAATAAAGACACAAATGTCCTACCCATATATGGTACAAAAAAAAAAAGTTGCTCTAACCAAAAAAAAATATTTTCAATCAAATAATAACTAACTTCAATCAAAAAAAAATCTTTTCATTCAAAGAAAAATAGTGTTCAAATGCAATTTTTTGGGTCTCAATTTTATTTTTGCATTCAAACACTTATTTCTTTGATTGAAAATTTTTTTTTGACGGAAGTGAAGTTTTTTTTTATTGAAAATATGTTTTTTGGTTGAAGCAACTTTTTTTTTGATTGAATAATAAAGACACAAATGTACCTTCATAGTTTTCTTCTTCTCTCCGTAGAGCGTAGAAATCCGGTGGGGCTGAGTTTAGAGGGACACATGGACAGTGAGGAGCAGCAAAAAGTGGTACAACTTATGGACTGCTTCGGTGTGTACTATGAGGACCTGCTGGTCCGTGTGCATAACTGTGGTGTGTCGTTAGCATGGAGTAACGAACAGCTTCTGCGCTGGTATATGACGGAGGGGTGAAAGCTCCAGGCTAAACGGTCTTTTCGGAAATTGCCCATGGTAATGGTTTACTTATTGCGCCGGAATGACCAGCGTTTGCTTGCAGAAAATGGGCGCGTTATGGATAGTACGCTACAGCTAGAGAGCTCCTGTTATGTTATGAACATAATACAGGATTTACAGACCGCAAGTTCCATTAGCGTGAACAGTTTCTTATGTGGAACCAGTGAATCAATAACTTCTGCAGGAAAGAATTTTGTATCCAATCTCTGCCAGGGGTACACCTGGGCCTATGTCATATGGAAGTGCCGGCTGTATTTTAATAAGGCAAAATTCCTCTAGGGGGCGACAGAAGTTACGCACCATAGCTTTAAGAGAAAAATGATTCGTCAACACCCGTAAAGTTATTTTTCTGCGCGATTTTCTTAAAACGGGTAGTATCACATAACTTCTATGCTATGCCAATGGGATTGGAATAAGGTGCCAGTCAGAGGTTGGAAAACATTCACGGCTTCCCTAACAGGTTTGCCAACGTAGCTGGCTAGTTAGCTACAGCATTCAAACCATTATATTACGCTACCAGATGACGGGGTCCCTCATCTGATTCCCCGGGGCATTGGAGGGCCCTCCAGAAATTGTTGCGATCATATAGTCAATAGATACACACAGCAAGGGCTTACAGTGAGATAATTGCCGCTGCTTCGCCACAAATGGATTCTTTCCATTTTCAGTGCGATTATCGATACGGTATAGCTAGCTAGCTATATAGCCAATTATACTTATCCCACGTAATCTAGCAAGCTAGCTAGCTGTTTCTAAATGTGTATCATATAGTCCATTATCCACAAGCAAGCTTGCTACATTAACCTAATTAATAAGCCAAATGGCAACGGAAAACAGTGTCACTAACTAGCCACATTCGCATATATTCAGCGTCCAGTGACACTCCATTAACATTAAACAAAAAACAAAAGTGAGAAGTGTAGCTAAGAGCAACGGCTCCTTGTTTAGGCCCAGACGTACCTTAAATTATATGATGCAAAAGAAAAGTTGCATGTCGCAGTGGTATCGTTAGCTAATATAAGGGCCATAGATTAGCTGGGTAGCTGATGAAATAACCATGGTTTAGTTTTGGAGCCAGACGCCCAGCTTTGCTAGCATTGATAACCTGTGCATATGCTAACTACAGTAGCCAATTAATTCAGCTTTCACTGAAGTCAGTACGTAGGGTGATAATACTTTTGATCAAAATAGGCGGGTGTGAGGTAGGAAAATGAAGGTCCAGCAGGTTTGCTCTTATGCTAATGTTATGCAACGTTAAGGTTTGACTGGCCATACTTCCATTAAGGTGCGTCAAAAAGCTAAGCTCTCCCAGGGGGATACTGATTCACAGTGAGCCAACCGCCGCAACTTCCCAGCGGTGTACAGAGTTCATCTTGCAGCCACTCCACGGATATGAACAACTTTCGTCTTGCAACCACTTCACAGACATAAACAGCATTTGGCGAGCTCCATTCCTTTCCTGGGACAGATATGACCCAGCATCTTGGCTATAGCAAACTACAGTTGTATATAGCATTGAGCTGAGTTAGCTTTTTAACCTTTTTTGTAAGATAAGACACACTTTATTGAACCACGTGGGGTAATTTGTCCTCTGCATTTGACCCATCCAATTGTGAGGAGCAGTGGACAGCCAAAGAGCAGCACCTGGGGACCAGCTCCAGTTCTGAAGCCAGTTCCCTGGTCAGAGGTTCTGGTGGGAGTGTTCCTATAATGCATGTTTTTTTGGGTGGGGGAAACCGGAGTACCCGGGAGAAACCCACAGGAACACGGGGAGAGCATGCAAACTCCATACAGACAGGCCCCAGGTGGGCGTGTTTCAGTAACCAGGCTCCATTCGGCCCACTCATTGGGCCTGCCTCAGCTCCAGCAACGGTCCACCTTTTCACCCATTGTTGAATATACCGAGAGGAAGGCAGAGTCAAGTAAGCGCCAAGATGCCGACCGAATGACCTTCACAGTGGGTATACAGTCAATGTTATTCACACATTTCATCATGTGTGCATTATACAGCTCGGTGTTCCTTGTAAATAGTTAAAATAGTATGGACACATTTCAATGTTTTTTTGACGGAGAAGTTGTTTTTTTGGGGTTTGGAGAGTTTTTTGGAGACTGGTAATATCCATCCCCACCTGTACTGATGGTCCCTATTAATTTCAAGTGAAGAATCATTGATTAGTAGGCAAGCTGGAAGCTTGCACACTCATGTTCTTCCAACTATTTCTTTCTTTCTTTATTCTCCAGTTTTTGTGCTGACTCACTACTCCTACATACTTTAACCCAGAAACTTAATTAAAACTTTAAAAAATTCAGCTTGTTCTGAATCTTCATGGTATTATTTATCTTCTTGATATCTTTCATACTTTTTGAGTTATTAATTTTTATTTCAATATTTTTGTCCCATAGGAAACATGAAACAGATTTTTCAAAATTTAGCTATTTTCAGCAATTTTTTATTCTGTCATATTTTAAGCTAGAAATGTCATTCAAACTGTAAAATGTTAAGCTAAGCTTGAATAATTTATTTACTGTTTAACTTTTTCTGAACTTCTATAATTTTCTAATTATAATTTTTTAAATTTCTTTTTTACAATTAATTCTGGGAACTTAGAATGTGGTGACATCAAGTTTAGACTGGCGAGCAGCTGTAAAACCGTCAAGAAGTCTTCTCTTAAACTTGCTCTAACTCCCACAGTTTTCACTCCGCATAAATATTTTTATATCCAAGTTGTAGCAAAAGTTGTGCTGGTTACGAAAATGTAATTATGGAAGCAATTGGACAAACGGTTTTGGCTGTAAGAGCTGAAAAGCGACGGGACCGTTCACCAAAACTCCATTAACTCCAATGTTAAATGAGAAAAGAAAATTCAGGTTGCGAAAGCTAAACGCACAGTTTTCTAACTTGTTTGTCTTCCCATATTTTTGGCACTACGAACACAATTTTGACATATTTTACTCAGCAGACTCTCCTCTTTCGTATGGTACCTCCATTTCGTAGATTGGACTTACCATCTTTGAGTTAGAAGTCACAATATGTAAGAAACGCCTTCGCTAAAATCTCCATTGGACTAAATGATTCAGCCATTAACTCAAATGGCTCTGCATGACATAGCAAATTGTAGCACAGCAATAGGGTGCATAACTTATTATGGATCATTTGCAGTTCGATTCTGCCCTCTGCTGGCCTTTTTCCAGGCCTCAACATTATCATTGTTCAGAGACAAAGATTGATACGACTGTAAACGAATAATTCTGCGTCAAACTCAGCGAAAGAATTTCCAGTATCGTAGTTGGTACAGCTGCTCCAACTAGCTCCAGGACAGCACATTGAGAGCCGTAAAGAACGGTCATTTTTTGCTGGGTGCCTCCAAGAGAACATGCTACAGTATAAGCAGAAAAAAATTGCTCGAGATCCTATTCCAGCATATAGCTACCACCAACTGTTTGCATTAGCTAAATATATTTATGATTGTATCTAAAATAGGTGAAATATTGGAATCAAAATAGAGCTAGTTAAGTACAAAGAAATGAAAGTGATGTCCCCAGTCGCTATTGGTTCATCGCTTGATATGACTTTTTCCTGAGTTTTAAAATAGCCGGGTTTAAGGCTGGAGTAAGCACAACTGTTATAAATTCGCACCTTTTCTGCCAGTTATTTTAATTGTAATTTTACGATCAGTTCATAACAGACATTGATGATTCTAGAAAATTTCAAAAGTGGGCCAACTCTCCCCTGACTTAAAAAAAGTGGGCCAATGGAAAAAAAGTGAGTTTAAAGTTTTAATAGAAAACCCTCACAGTCTCTGCCAATCATAACAACTATAAAGCCAACGAAAAATAGCGCATAAAATAATAGTTCCTAATGCCTGATTTGGTGCATAGCTTAAAGCCCGCCTCCAAACCGAAGTCCTACTGCTAAAGTTGTAAGTATGGATACTTCACCAGGCAGTGAAGCCATTCTCCTCATCGGTGTACATTGAGCAGCGCGCAGAGACTCACAATTTTTCCTACATATTGTTTTATTCATTCAAACGAGTTCTGAGCCATGTATCATTTTTTAAAACCTATTAGCAAGCCTTGTGCTGTTTCAACCTCAAGCGATGCAGAGGTGCCAAGTCTCACGCATTCGGCGTGAGTCTCTCGCCTCTTAGTGGCATTCACGTTCCTGTGCTGTAGTCAGCAATTATTCAATCAACGCGCACTGAAGAAATTCACTCGCAGAATTTAAGTCATTGTGCATTAAGTTAATCAGTTTCACGTGCATTACAGTGGATTTCCCCACTAGTGACACGGAAATTGATTATGACTCAGGAATTCTCAAGCTTGTTTTTACTGAGGGATTGAAAGCAATGGAATTGCATAAAGACGTTTCAAATGGTCTTACTTCATTTAAACAATTTAAACGATCGTGAAACACATGCATTGTTTCCAATCCCTGAGTAAAGAGAAGCACGAGAAGTCCGGAGTGGCTTTCCATGTTACTTGTGGTGAGGTCCACCTTTACGCAAGTGAAACTGAAACTTCAATGCACAAGGATTTTAATTCCGCGTGAGAATCTCATTAATAAGCGTCCATCGAATAATTGTGGACTACGTTGAATAAGCCTAAAAAATGCGTGAGACCTACACCAAATGCGTAAGACTTGGCATCTCTGGCGATGCCATTGCTTGCACACCAGAAGCTATGACTATAGCTACCTTTTTTGCCAGTTAATTTAACTGGCACCTTTTTTGCCAGTTATTACTCGGGCCGGTAGGCCACGAGTCTAAGTTTCAGCTCCGTTCTTCTTTTTTTTTTTTTTTCGGGGTCGAGATTGTCCTGCTTATGTGCGCGCGCAGCTTCGCGATTGGCCCAGGCCTAGACCCGGCCCAAGTACAGGCTCTGAGGAGCCTCTTGTTTTTTTTTTCCCGGGGTTGCGATTGTCCTGCTCATGCACGCGCGCGGTTTCGCGAATGGCCCAGGCCTAGGCCCAGCCCGAGTACAGGCTCTGAGGACCCTCTTGTTTTAACTGTAATTTTACGATCAGTTCATAAGGTTCTGTGAATGTTAACTGTAAACCACAGTAACATGCGCGCAGGACTCCGCTTACAGTTAAAATAACAAGGAGACAGTGCGTTAATTTAACTGATAAACACAATCCATTGATAACAGCGCAGTAGCGCGTAGTAGTTCGGCTTTCCATAAATGGATCAATGCCGCCATCTAAAGTTACTTGCTAGATTATTATCATTATTATAGGCCTAATTTTTACATTATCACTTGACTCTTGCTGGAACATGAGACGAATCACTTTACGGAAGTTTCTATTGATAAATAATGACACCCCAATTTATTGTGCTGCTCGTTGTTCTGCTCATCTTGCCTACCTTAAGCTATAACGTTACCTAAAATAAATTGATTTAATAATTTATATATAAATATATATGCCAGTTAATCACATTGGTCAAAATATGTATTGGCGTGATGATTATTAGCCACTTCCTTTTTTTTTGTGTCGCGCCCGAATAATTCCCATAATCTTCAGTAATATGTGTAAATATAATATTGATGCAATTTTGCAATAAATAAACTACTTCGTTCTCATACAATATTTTTCTTAGGGAGCCCGTGTATTTTTATGGCAATGTTTAACTAGGAAATGTCATCAACTTACGTCGAATGAATATATGAAGTAGGTTTGATGTGTGGTAACGTTGCATCTTGGGGAGGTCTTCCTAAATAAGTGCTTTCATACAACTTCATGTCAAAAAACCTGACCTATCCCTTTAAACGATACAATATCCCACTGTCACAAATAATTTTAATTTTAAGAAGCTTTAAACTCATTTCAAGCAGCTTTAACCTCCATTGTCAGCAATCCGAACTTCACATTATCACCAGCTTCCAGCTTGCCCACGCGGTTTCCCCTGGAACTGCACTTTTCTAGTTCACATTGAGCTTCATGAGTCAAAATGGTTGAGCAGCGGTAAAAACATAATTATTTATATGATTTTACAGGGCACAATTTTCTGAGCCACTTTGAAAGCAGCTTGGAGAGCTCGAAAAGCCACCTGGAAAGCAATTTGGGGAGTTGCTTGGATAGCTATCTTACATGGCTCAGAGACGGTAATTTTGAATATCACATTCTGAAGTCGCACACTTTTGGTCAAGGAGTTTATGATCCCAGAAATGTACTGTTTTACTTCCCAATCATTTCTCAACTCTCAGTGTCTTTTTTAACTAATACAATGCTAAATTTTCATGTAGATTTTGTGTAAACCAGATAAAGATAAGCGCATATATCTTTACAATGAATTAAAACCCAAGATGGTTTTCCAGGAGACTATTAGATAATGTACACCCGATTTTTAAAAAGGGACTGTTTCCCTTTCTTTAGATTAAATACCCCCAGTTCTCACAATTTAATGAGGAAATGCTTGTTAATGTATCCCGTTTTTAAAGGAAGCCATACAAAGTTGGCTGCAATTCCAATTCTATCCTCCAGACAATACAGCGCAAATTTTACAACAAATCATATAATTCAATTCTAATATCGTGATAGGTAAGAAATTTTTTTTTTGGGAACATATGTTTGATTCTGGCATTTTGATATTGTAAAGAATGAGGGTAAATTAATGTCCAATGAAAAGTTAATTGATATTTATGGCAAGGTTTGCCCTTTACAAAAGTTCAGCCAATTGGTTGCCGCCATACCACTAAAATGGAAAAGAGGAATTGTAAAAGGAACTAGCCAGGAGCTTGTCTGTTAACCATGTATGAAAAACTTTAAATGGATTGAAAAAACGAGCATAAATAGAATGATGCATAAGCTTCATCTTGAATCAAGAAAACTGATAGCCAATCCTCACAATATTCTAGATTCTTGGGAGTACATGATTGATTTTCCGAATCCATGGAACCAGGTTTTCAATTTAATTTACAAAACAATTGATTCATCAATAAGATTTTTTCAGTTTAAATTAATATATAAATTTTGGCCCCTCAAAAGATGCTTCATATTTGGGGAATTGAAGGGTCAAACTTGTGTAAATTCTGTCACAAAGAGGTTGAGTCAGTGGATCATATATTTTGGTATTGCCCCTGCTTAGCTACAGGGAACCTACAGGGAAACATACACGGAGACCCCATTAACATACAGGAAACTCTGATTAGATCATGTTCGAATTGTTTTTGGGACACCAAACAAAGAATAAAAGCAAGTGTAAAAGTACAACTATATGGACCCAAGATGGCCGTATTTGTGTAGTAACCAACGATGGTCGTCGCCTCACGCTAACCAAGAAAGCTCACATTGTCAACTGTATTCAGTTTAAATTGTCTTTTCAATCATAGATTATACAGATTATACTCAAGGCGGTTAATTCCTAACTCTTTATCATGGACATATATATACTTCTCTGCGCAGACAACGATAGGTGAGCTCTGAACGCTTCGGAATCTGCATATTGTGTCTGCGTGCTGACATGGACTTTACATTATAATGGACATTTTTTTTTTACATTCAGTGTGTAAGGGGTCATTTGTCCTCTTATGCCTCTATGTTTTCTTAATTCATTTGTAGCTTTCAGGTTGAATCAAATAGAATGAGTAAGTCTCTTACCTGATTAACATAGATGCATTACTGCACAATCTGATGGGTTATATTTTGTTGATATTCAACTGTTTTTTAATTTGTTTAACTGTTGATTTTTCCCCCCTTTAAATAGAAATGGTACAGCAGTTTCCATGTGTTCTCTGCAATAAAAGTGTAATAATAAATCAGAAAGCTCTCTTGTGCACTACGTGTATGAAATGGGTACATACTACATGTATGGTGTTGATTTAAAGCGGTATAACGATCCTTCAGAGCTGTTTATAAATTGGGAGTGTACCAAATGTCTTTTACAGCATCTTCCGTGTGTACATTGAGGATGATTCTGGAGTTTGTGATTCACTGAACAATTTATCCCCTAACTGTAAGAAAAATGAGAATATATGTTTGATCAACTATTTGAAAAAGGTCTGAAATTTGTTCACTTAAATAGTGTAAGCCATTTGAAATATTATGAAGAAATCAAGCATATTATGAATGAAAATGAACTATATGTTCTTGCTTTGAATGAGACTATATTGGACAGTTCTGTCTCTGATAATGAAGTTGGTATACCGCATTATTCTTTTATCTGCAAAGATCAGGACAGAAATGGAGGTGGAGTGGTAATTTATATAGACAAGTCTATACCGTTTGAGTTGATTGCTCATGATTCTCTTTTTTTGTTTGGAAGCATTAGCTGTGAGGATGCATTTAAAAAATGCAAAGCAT
The DNA here is from genome assembly GCA_029692085.1 of Gymnothorax javanicus. Classification (NCBI taxonomy): domain Eukaryota; kingdom Metazoa; phylum Chordata; class Actinopteri; order Anguilliformes; family Muraenidae; genus Gymnothorax; species Gymnothorax javanicus. The sequence continues at coordinate 92,981,796 of CM056198.1, forward strand.
ATATTATTTTTGAATTGGTATAGACCACCAAATTCCAGAACTGACCTTTTTCAACATAATGACGATTTCTTAGCTTTTGCAAGTGGATTTGATGACCATATCATTATGATGGGTGACATAAATTGCGATATCATGAATAAAACGTTTCAAGGTAATACAAAATGTTATAATCAAATCGATGATATTTACTGTTTGAAATATGTAAACAAAAATACTTGTACTAGAGTTACGGATATGTCCTCCACACTTGTCATTCATATGTTAACCAATAATCCGGATAAAGTGAAATTGCATGGTGTGTCGCAAAATGGCATGAGTGATCATTTATTTGATATGGAAATCACAACTGAACTGTGTTGGTGGAACACATGTAACATATAGAAAATCAAGAAATATTGGTATGGAAGCTTTTAGGAATGATTTACGCAACAAAAATTGGACGAAAGTTGAGGATTGTACTTCAATAAATAATGCAGTCAATGTCTGGGAAACGATGCTACTAGAAGTCGTAAATAAGCACATGCCTTTAAAAACTAGGCGGGTTCAGAAAAGATTGTCTCCATGGCTGAATAGTGATATATTTTTGTTAATGAAAGAAAGGGATAAAATTAAAATGAAAGCTCAAGATAAACATGATTCAGAATTATGGAAACCATATAAAAGTTTGAGAAACAAGGTCACGTCTGAAATAAGGAAATCAAAGTGGAAGTATATTTGTGAAAAATTATCCATTGTAACAAACTGAAATGAATCTTGGAATACACTTAAATCTTTAATGAAAGTAAACTACTCCTCTAATAGCCTGTTTCCCAGATGAATTTTTTAAAGATGTAGCAAATGGTTTTAATAATCATTTTGCAAATGTGGCAATAAATAATTTGAATGATAAGGCAAATGTCAGGCCCAATAGATATGATGGTCATTCTTTTTAAGGACAATTTAATTTATTATTAGTCTCTAAGTCAGATGTGATAAAAGAAGTTAAGGGAATGAAAAATAAAAAATCTGTAGGATTGGATGGTATTTCAGTCTATGTACTCAAAGAGTCAATTTTTGATATTAATCAAATAAGTAACTGGTTCAATTATAAGTCAATTGTAGATGGGGTAGTGCCTGACAAATGGAAGGTCGCAAAAATCGTTCCTATACACAAAAAAGGCGACAAGCTGGATTTTAATAATTATAGACCAATATCAATATTATCCTGTATGTCTAAGGTTATGGAAAAATTGGTCCAACAGCAATTGCTTCACTATTTAAACGTCCATTTATTGTTATCCAGATTTTGTCCCAAACATTCTGCCATTACTGTGCTTGCACTAGGGAAAAAAATATGTGCAGCCACTGAGGCTAAAGTCAGAAAAAATTGTTTAGCCACAAGTAGCCACAATGTTGGTCTGGGTCCATAATGCGGCGAGCGTGTTTTGAAAAAAAAAAAAAAAAGGAAAAAAAAAAAATTAAGGCCATGTTTATGTTCCACATAGGTGCTCTGCACATAAAATTTTGTTAAGAAGAAATTTCATGTGTAGGCTCCACATCTGTACTCTGAAAAATACTACTACTACTAATAATAATAATAATAATAATAATATCATGAGATCCATGTAAAAGTTCCCACACGTGTGCCATGTTTTTGCTTAAAATTTCTAGTAAATTCCTAAGACTTGCAAATTAATAAAAATGCAAGAGGGGCATCATCATGTTTGGGAATGGTGTGACAGGTGACGCTGACCCACAACTCAGAAGGCCCTTTGATATTGATGCTCACTCCTTTATTATCGCAATGACAATAATAGGCAAGGTTCAATCTGCAATTAGAAAAAAAGGAATGCTTACTAATCTGACAGAATACACTAAATTTGACTCAAGATAATAAGTGTGAGCAGCAGTACAATTATAAAATTCGCAATCAAATTCCACAAACATTTCTTTGGATCTACAACATGAAATATCAAGGCCTTTAAAACTAATAGCTATGCTGGAGCCACTAAGCTAATTCCAGGTATAAAACATGAAAGCTATGAGAAGAGGCTGAAGATCCTTAATCTCTTTAGTCTTAGGAAAAGGAGACTAAGGGGTGATTTGATTGAGGTCTTTAAATATGTTAAATGGATTAACAAAGTGAATTATGTAGGATTCCTTCGACCAAGTGTTGTTAGTAGAACTCGGGGTCACAAATGGAAGTTGCAAAAAAAAAAAAAATTAATCCAGCACTCACGGATCAAAGTAAACAAACTTTATTTTGGCACGGGCAGAAATACACGAACGTTTCAGCCTACTGGCTTTCTTCAGCGTGTTACAAAGCAAGGCAGGAGGCGTTCTTTTGTAAACGTGGGCAGAGTATGACCCTTGAACCACCAACTTAGGTCATTTACAATATAAAGGAGCAAACACCAATTCATAAGCACAGAAAAACATATACAAACAAATAATAAAAAAAAATAATGAATAAATTAAAAAATATATATATATTCATATATATACACGTATACATACATACAAACATATTATCACAAAAAGCACCCCAAAAGCAATTCTTCATTAAGGCCTTCAGGCCATTCAGTTTGCAGTGTGTGTATCCAGTAGGCTTCCCTTTGAAGAAGGATTCTATCCCGGTCCCCCCCTCTCTTTAAAGGCTGTACCGTTTCTATCCCCTGAAACTTTAAGGAACACACATCGTGACCTGCCTGGTTAAAATGACGTGCTACTGGGGACCTTTCCTCTTTATTTCTAATATTACTTTTATGTTCAGAAATCCTGATTTTCATTTCTCTTTTCGTTTTTCCCACATAGCAGAGACCACAAGGACATTTCAAAAGGTATACTACATGTGTTGTTCTGCAGGAAATTCGGCTCTTAATGTAATATTTTCTGCCCATGTGGGTATGTATAAACTCGTTTCCACGAATCATTGCATTGCAATGTACACAATTATGACAAGGAAATTTTCCTGTTGGAAGGTCTGTTAAAAAATGTTTGGGTGGCACATAACAATCAGCACGCACCAAAGAATCCCTCAGATTCCTAGGCCGTTTCTGTGCGAATATAGGCGGGTGTTTAAAGGCGTGTCCCACGCTGGGATCGCTTGATAAAATATGCCAGTGTTTTAGGACCGATTCTTTTATACCCTTAGAAATAGGGGAAAATGTGGTCGCCAACACTAATGTAGAATCTCTTGCTTTCGGAGGACTGGGGACCAACAAATTTGATCGATCTACATCCCTTACTCTTTGTAGGCAATTCTGTAATATTGTTTCGTCATAACCTTTGCTTCGAAAACGGTTTAATAATTCAGAAGCTTGTTCTTCAAAAGCCTCGTTTGTGTTGCAAATGCGTTTTACGCATAACAGTTGGCTATAGGGGAGCCCCCTCTTCAAGCCAGGTGGATGATAGCTCGAAAACTCTAAATAATTATTACGATCTGTTTTTTTTCCTAAACACTTTGGTGTATATCTGGTCAGATTTATGTACCCACACGTCAAGAAATGACACAGAGTCCCTACTTGATTCCAAGGAAAATTTTAGGGAGGACATTCTAGAGTTTATAAAAGTACTGAACCCTTCTAACTCTTCACTTGTTCTGGTGAAAATGAAGAATATGTCGTCTATAAAACGAAACCAGCATCTCAACAGATGCGAAAATGGATTATTTTGATACACGTGTTCTTCTTCAAATCTACCCATAAAGAGGTTTGCATAATTAGGTGAACAAGGGCTACCCATGCTTACGCCTTGACACTGCAAATAAAAAGAATTCTCAAATTTGAAATAATTTTTCTGTAGAGTAATATCCATCAATTCAACAAGAAACTCAGAAGGGGGCATTAGATCCTCCCTCTTGTTTAAATAATATAACAGCGCATCAAGACCCTCTTTGTGTGGCACATTCGTATACAGGCTATTGACATCCATGGTACAAAAAATGTCGGTATCCCAAATATTTTCAACAGACTGTACCTTGTTTAAGAAATCAGCAGTGTCCTTCAAGTACGAAGGTAAGGATGTTACCAAGGGTTTTATATGCATGTCCAAGAATTGAGACATAGGCTCAGTAAGAGATCCAGTGCCCGCGACAATGGGACGCCCAGGAACAGGTTCAACACAGCTCTTATGTATTTTGGGAAGTGTATAAAATACAGGGCGTATGGGGTGTTCTTGAACCATAAAATCACATTTCTTCTTAGATATCAACTGATCCTCCTCAGCCTTATTCAAAAACAACTTGATCTCAAGAGCAAACTTTAAGGTTGGATCACAACTCAAAGGTGTATAAAATAAGTCATTGCTTAACTGTCTTAATATTTAATTTTTTATGCGCTTCTTTATTTTGTAGGACCACAGCCCCTCCCTTGTCCGCATTTTTAATGACTATAGAATCATCTTTTGACAGTGACACAAGCGCATTACTTTCTTCAGTTGATAAATTAGAATAGTAAACCCCTTCTTTAAGAGATAAAGTGGTGACATCCTGGTCCACCAACCTACAAAATGTTGCCACCGATTTAATTAAACACAGGTGGAATAAACATACTCTTGGGTTTACATGCAGGCCCACTTTTTATTACACCAGAAGGTTCTTCTGACACAGTATCAGGAGGAAGAATAGAAGGAACCTGAGACTCACCATTAGGCCTTCTATCAAAAAAAGCTCTAAACTTAACTGTTCGAAAGAACTTAAAGAGTTCCACTCGCTTTAAAACGAATCCGCTCGTTTGAATGGACAAAAACGACAAACCCTTTGAGAGGAGCGCAGTCTCATTATCAGTTAGAAGTCTGTTAGACAAATTAATTATGTTTGATACCTCCGGTTGGTGCCTCGCCTCGTTCCTCCGCACGCTCGCTGCCTCTTGCCTCCCCACCTTGTCGGCCGTCTCTTCCGTGAGGACCTGGTGTAAATCCTGTCCCGTCCGCCCAAAAAAGGCCGAGAGTCACCACCTTGGTTGGAACGGCCTTCGTGGCTGGATTCATCCGTTGATAGATCGCTAGAGGAGATAATCCCTTCACGTCTCGGTGTGCGCCGGTATGGTGCGTCTTTCGACAGCCACGGATAAACGCGCCCATTCTTATAGTCCAAAGTGTCCCTCCGGTATTTCCTGATTTTAATCTCAGAGATTTCTTTCTCATAAGTAGTGATCAAAGCCGAACAGTGTTCATCCATGTCTTTCAGCTGTTGAGAAGTCAACACTGTCTTCATCTCGTCCTTCAATGCGGTGATTTCCGAGCGGGTCTTTGTAAGTTCTTCATTGGTGTATTCAATGACCAGCAGCATCAAGTCCAAGGAACACTTATTAAGTACCTCGCACCACTTTCTGCAGAAGTCACTGCTATTTCTCCCCAAGGTCGGTCCTTGTGGTCTCTGCTATGTGGGAAAAACAAAAAGAGAACTGAAAATCAGGATTTCTGAACATAAAAGTAATATTAGAAATAAAGAGGAAAGGTCCCCAGTAGCACGTCATTTTAACCAGGCAGGTCACGATGTGTGTTCCTTAAAGTTTCAGGGGATAGAAACGGTACAGCCTTTAAAGAGAGGGGGGGACCGGGATAGAATCCTTCTTCAAAGGGAAGCCTACTGGATACACACACTGCAAACTGAATGGCCTAAAGGCCTTAATGAAGAATTGCTTTTGGGGTGCTTTTTGTGATAATATGTTTGTATGTATGTATACGTGTATATGTATGAATATATATATATTTTTTAATTTATTCATTTTTTTTTAATTATTATTTGTTTGTATATGTTTTTCTGTGCTTATGAATTGGTGTTTGCTCCTTTATATTGTAAATGACCTAAGTTGGTGGTTCAAGGGTCATACTCTGCCCACGTTTACAAAAGAACGCCTCCTGCCTTGCTGTGTAACACGCTGAAGAAAGCCAGTAGGCTGAAACGTTCGTGTATTTCTGCCCGTGCCGAAATAAAGTTTCTTTACTTTGATCCGTGAGTGCTGGATTAATTTTTTTTTTTTTTTGCTATATGTCTGCCCTGACCGTGCACCCGATAAGAGACATCGTTACTTTTTTATAGAGTGCTCGCATTTTCAATTTATTCAGTTATTTCCTGAGCGACGCACCTATCTCGACACGGGACAACGAAGATGGCATACAAGGAAATTGACAAACTCACCGAAGCGAGAGCTTCCACGTTTACTTTTTCTGACACGGATTCGGAGAGGATTTTATTTCCTCTGGACGCTCCTCACCTCCTAGCAGATTCGGCCACTTCAAATTCCAAACACTTGGAATACTTGCTGAAGAAGGAAACACGCATGAGTCTCCATGGGTCCACGCTGTCCCAATACTGGCGCAACAGCAGAATTCCGAGGGGTCTTCGAATCTTCAAGGAACCGACCTTGGGGAGAAATAGCAGTGACTTCTGCAGAAAGTGGTGCGAGGTACTTAATAAGTGTTCCTTGGACTTGATGCTGCTGGTCATTGAATACACCAATGAAGAACTTACAAAGACCGCGCCGAAATCACCGCATTGAAGGACGAGATGAAGACAGTGTTGACTTCTCAACAGCTGAAAGACATGGATGAACACTGTTCGGCTTTGATCACTACTTATGAGAAAGAAATCTCTGAGATTAAAATCAGGAAATACCGGAGGGACACTTTGGACTATAAGAACGGGCGCGTTTATCCGTGGCTGTCGAAAGACGCACACCGAGACGTGAAGGGATTATCTCCTCTAGCGATCTATCAATGGATGAATCCAGCCACGAAGGCCGTTCCAAGCAAGGTGGTGACTCGGCCTTTTTTTGGGCGGACGGGACAGGATTTACACCAGGTCCCACGGAAGAGACGGCCCGACAAGGGGAGGCAAGAGGCAGCGGCGTGCGGAGGAACGAGGCGAGGCACCAACCGGAGGTATCAAACATAATTAATTTGTCTAACAGACTTCTAACTGATAACGAGACTGCGCTCCTCTCAAAGGGTTTGTCGTTTTTGTCCATTCAAACGAGCGGATTCGTTTAAAACGAGAGTGGAACTCTTTAAGTTATTTCGAACAGTTAAGCTGAGAGCTTTTTTGATAGAAGGCCTAATGGTGAGTCTCAGGTTCCTTCTATTCTTCCTCCTGATACTGTGTCAGAAGAACCTTCTGGTGTAATAAAAAGTGGGCCTGCATGTAAACCCAAGAGTACGTTTATTCCACCTGTGTTTAATTCGTCGGTGGCAACATTTTGTAGGTTGGAGGACCAGGATGTCACCACTTTATCTCGCAAGAAGGGGGTTTACTATTCTAATTTATCAACTGAAGAAAGTAATGCGCTTGTGTCACTGTCAAATGATGATTCTATAGTCATTAAAAATGCGGACAAGGGAGGGCTGTGGTCCTACAAAATAAAGAAGCGCATAAAAATGAAATATTAAGACAGTTAAGCAATGACTTATTTTATCCACCTTTGAGTTGTGATCCAACCTTAAAGTTTGCTCTTGAGATCAAGTCGTTTTTGAATAAGGCTGAGGAGGATCAGTTGATATCTAAGAAGGAATGTGATTTTATGGTTCAAGAACACCCCATACGCCCTGTATTTTATACACTTCCCCAAAATACATAAGAGCTGTGTTGAACCTGTTCCTGGGCGTCCCATTGTCGCGGGCACTGGATCTCTTACTGAGCCTATGTCTCAATTCTTGGACATGCATATAAAACCCTTGGTAACATCCTTACCTTCGTACTTGAAGGACACTGCTGATTTCTTAAACAAGGTACAGTCTGTTGAAAATATTTGGGATACCGACATTTTTTGTACCATGGATGTCAATAGCCTGTATATGAATGTGCCGCACAAAGAGGGTCTTGATGCGCTTGTTATATTATTTAAACAAGAGGGAGGATCTAATGCCCCTTCTGAGTTTCTTGTTGAATTGATGGATATTACTCTACAGAAAAATTATTTCAAATTTGAGAATTCTTTTTATTTGCAGTGTCAAGGCGTAAGCATGGGTAGCCCTTGTTCACCTAATTATGCAAACCTCTTTATGGGTAGATTTGAAGAAGAACACGTGTATCAAAATAATCCATTTTCGCATCTGTTGAGATGCTGGTTTCGTTTTTATAGACGACATATTCTTCATTTTCACGGAACAAGTGAAGAGTTAGAAGGGTTCAGTACTTTTATAAACTCTAGAATGTCCTCCCTAAAAATTTTCCTTGGAATCAAGTAGGGACTCTGTGTCATTTCTTGACGTGTGGGTACATAAATCTGACCAGATATACACCAAAGTGTTTAGGAAAAAAACAGATCGTAATAATTATCTAGAGTTTTCGAGCTATCATCCACCTGGCTTGAAGAGGGGGCTCCCCTATAGCCAACTGTTACGCGTAAAAACGCATTTGCAACACAAACGAGGCTTTTGAAGAACAAGCTTCTGAATTATTAAACCGTTTTGAAGCAAAGGTTATATGGACTAAACAATATGACAGAATTGCCTACAAAAGAGTAAGGGATGTAGATCGATCAAATTTGTTGGTCCCCAGTCCTCCGAAAAGCAAGAGATTCTACATTAGTGTTGGCGACCACATTTTCCCTATTTCTAAGGGTATAAAAGAATCGGTCCTAAAACACTGGCATATTTTATCAAGCGATCCCAGCGTGGGACACGCCTTTAAACACCCGCCTATATTCGCACAGAAACGGCCTAGGAATCTGAGGGATTCTTTGGTGCGTGCGTGCTGATTGTTATGTGCCACCCAAACATTTTTTAACAGACCTTCCGACAGGAAATTTTCCTTGTCATAATTGTGTACATTGCAATGCAATGATTCGTGGAAACGAGTTTATACATACCCACACGGGCAGAAAATATTACATTAAGAGCCGAATTTCCTGCAGAACAACACATGTAGTATACCTTTTGAAATGTCCTTGTGGTCTCTGCTATGTGGAAAAAACGAAAAGAGAAAATGAAAATCAGGATTTCTGAACATAAAAGTAATATTAGAAATAAAGAGGAAAGGTCCCCAGTAGCACGTCATTTTAACCAGGCAGGTCACGATGTGTGTTCCTTAAAGTTTCAGGGGATAGAAACGGTACAGCCTTTAAAGAGAGGGGACGGGATAGAATCCTTCTTCAAAGGAAGCCTACTGGATACACACACTGCAAACTGAATGGCCTAAAGGCCTTAATGAAGAATTGCTTTTGGGGTGCTTTTTGTGATAATATGTTTGTATGTATGTATACGTGTATATGTATGAATATAAATATATTTTTTAATTTATTCATTATTTTTTTTATTATTATTTGTTTGTATATGTTTTTCTGTGCTTATGAATTGGTGTTTGCTCCTTTATATTGTAAATGACCTAAGTTGGTGGTTCAAGGGTCATACTCTGCCCACGTTTACAAAAGAACGCCTCCTGCCTTGCTGTGTAACACGCTGAAGAAAGCCAGTAGGCTGAAACGTTCGTGTATTTCTGCCCGTGCCGAAATAAAGTTTCTTTACTTTGATCCGTGACTGCTGGATTAATTTTTTTTTTGCTATATGTCTGCCCTGACCGTGCACCCAATAAGAGACATCGTTACTTTTTTATAGAGTGCTCGCATTTTCAATTTATTCACAAATGGAAGTTGACCAAAGGTAAATTTAGCACTGATATTCAGAAATATTTCTTCACCCAAAGAGTAATTTCGATGTGGAATAGCTTGCCTGACCATATTGTTGAGGCAGAGACCTTGGGGGTTTTCAAGAGTAGGCTTGACTTAAAGCTAGATACCATTGAGTCATTGAGTATCTGAAGGGATATATTCACAATAGTATAAAGAAACTGGCGAGCGTAGTTGGGCTGAACGGCCTGTTCTCGCCATTCATGTTATGTTATGTTATGTTATGCTTTACATTGTAGATTTGCACTGCGATCTTATCTAGCTTACCAACACAGTAGAATGTCAGAACTCAAAGCGCATATATTTTCCTGCATAAACAGACTCAAAAACAGCTAAACTGTAGCTTAAATCCATACAAATACATATCCGACGATGTTACAATATGCAATAACGACTAACTGAAACTTTGAATATATCTGAAGTTCGCTCATTTATTAATATTACAATTCTGACAGTATTAACTCAGACAACGGAATCATATAGCAAGACGTGCGGTGAGGTGAGGCAGTGACCCAGACTTTTATCACAGGATTTTGTGAACCTGTTCCCAAGTACTATTCCTGATTGACAATCAAAACAATTAAGACCAAGCCTATAGGAAGCCTGTATACTGATAGAGGAGATAATGAAAAAAAGATTAATTCACGTATACACTTCAATTTGAGACTGCAAGGATGGAAATCTGAATAATCAATTAGGAAAAATTATCGGCTCCCGGTAATTCTGTGTATCGTTTTCACATTTTGTTAGTCGGATTATGAAAGAAGACTGAAAATAAACAGCTGCTTTTTTTTTGTTTGGGTGTAAAAGCACTTTTTTTTTTTAAAAGATTTTCACCTTTATTTGACAGCTGCGAGGGAGAGAAAGACCGGAAGGTTGGGGAGAAGAATGGGGGAAGACATGCGGCAAATGACCCGAGCCGGAATCGAACCCTGGGTCGCCGCGGGAAGGACATAGCCATAGGAGAATACATTGTATATTGATCAAGCATTGAACTCTGCATAAGTCGAACTGTTTTAATATTTGTTGATGACATTGCTTCGGCTTCCTGGAAGCAAGTACGTGCAAATCTGCTGTCGAGTGAGCATTTCAGGTTCAATGTACTAAGTAATAATGCTGCGGAAACATAAACTGGCCCATCATTCTGCTGAATAGTCTTACAAAACTAGATAATTGTCTGATTGCTAATCAAGCAAAGGGGAGGATTCTGCCTCACCAAACTAACCTCCGACCGCTCTCACTGTAGAGCAACAGCCAAAAGCGTAGCATATCTCGATCAATTTCTCAGACAATACAGTTTAAATGTTCCCGAAATTATCTACAAACCTTATACAGCTATTACATGTAAATATTGTGATTGTACTTACAATTTATTTGGCCTCCAGCTCTGAGTTAAATTAAACTTGCAAACTTCGTTTGCTAGACAGCCGCGTTCAATGTTTTACTTATTGACTTTTAATCCTTACACTGAGGACAGCAGGAAGCGCACTGCCATCTAGTGGCAATTAGCATAACTACCCAAGTTAATTGCCTGCAGTCTGCCTGCAATAGATTTTAGTTTGGCCACAGTGGCAAAACAGGCTAAAAAAAGCCATCGCCATACAGAATATGGCTTCGCCTATGACGATGTGGCGATTGGCTAGCGCAAGCACAGCATTACTGCCCTTACAAAGGTAACAGATGAGTGACTTCTTTCAATGAATCATGGCCAGTGTACGGGAATGATTTTTGTCGACTTACAAAAGGCTTTTGACATGATTGACCATATAATCTTGCTCACCAAACTTGAAGGTACAGTGCCATGAAAAAGTATTTGCTCCCTTCCTGATTTCTTACTTTTTTGCATATTTGTCACGCTTAAATGTTTCAGATCATCAAACAAATTTTAATATTAGACAAAGACAACCCAAGTAAATACAAAATGCAGTTTTTAAATGATGAGTTCATTTATTAAGGGTAAAAATGTATCCAAACCTACCTGGCCCTATGTGAAAGAGTAATTGCCCCCTAAATCCTAATAACTGGTTGTGCCACCCTCGGCGACAACAACTGCAATCAAATGTTTGCAATAACTGGCAATGAGTCTTTCACATCAATTTTAGCCCACTCTTCTGTGCAGAATTATTTTAATTGAGCCACATTGGAGGGGTTTTGAGCATGAACGGCCTGTTTAAGGTCATGCCACTGCATCTCAACAGGATTTAAGCCAGGACTTTGACAAGGCTACTGCAAAATCTTCATTTTGTCTTTTTAAAGCCATTCAGAGGTGGACTTGCTGGTGTATTTCAGATCATTGTCCTGCTGCATAACCCAAGTGCGCTTGAGCTCGAGATCACAATCTGAGGGTTGGACATTCTCCTTCATTATTTTCCGGTAGAGAGCAGAATTCATAGTTCCATCAATTATGACAAGTTGTCCCGGTCCGGAAGCAGCAAAGCAGCCCCAAACCATCACACTACCACCACCATGTTTGACTTTTGGTATGATGTTCTTTTTATGAAATGCTGTGTTAGTTTTACACCTGATATAATGGAATGCACACCTTCCAAAAAGTTCAACTTACGTCACATCAATCCACAGAATATTTTCCTAAAAGTCTTGGGGATCATCAAGATGTATTTTGGCAAATGTGAGACGAGCCTTCATGTCCTTTTTGGTCAGCAATGGGTTTCGCCTTGGAACTCTCCCATGGATGCCAGTTTTTGTCCAGTCTCTGTCTTATTGTTGAATCATGAACACTGACTTTAACTGAGGTAAGTGAGGCCTGCAGTTGTTCAGATGTTGTTTTGGGTTTTTTTGTGACCTCCTGGATGAGTAGTTGATGCGCTATTGGAGTAATTTTGGTAGGCCGGCCACTCCTGGGAAGGTTCACCACTGTTCCAAGTTTTCCCCATTTGTGGATAATGGCTCTCACCGTGAAAAAATATGGCTTTGCAACCCTTTCCAGACTGATAGATGTCAATTTCTTTGTTTCTCATCTGTGCTCGAATTTCTTTAGTTCACGGCATGGCATGTTGTTTTTTGAGATCTTTTAGCTTACTTCACTTTGTCAGACAGGTTCTATTGAAGTGATTTCTTGATTCAACAGGTCTGGCATTAATCCGGCCTGGGTGTGGCTAGTGAAACTGGACTCAAAAAATGTGGTTAATCACAGTTAATTCATGATTTAACAAGGGGGGCAATTATTTTTTCACATAGGGCCAGGTAGGTTTGGATAGCTTTTTCCCTTAATAAATGAAATCATCATTAAAAAACTGGATTTTCTATTTACTTGGGTTATCTTTTTCTTATATTAAAATTTGTTTGATGATCTGAAACACTTAAGTGTGAAAAACATGCAAAAAAGTGAGAAATCAGGAAGGGGGCAAATACTTTTTCACGGCACTGTATAGGCGTCACTGGGAGAGAATTACAATGGTTTAAAAGCTACCTTTCAAATAGACGAATAAGAACGTGCGTTAACAATGTTTTGTCAGAAGAAAGAGTAATTACCAAAAGAGTACCCCAGGGTTCTCTCCTAGGTCCACTGTTGTTCATCATTTTCATCAATGACATTGTCTCTGTTTTTTCATCTAGTTCATCTACACGCCGATGATACCGTCATGTACTTTTCACATGAAAATCCGAGGATTATTGAAAGGGTTTTAAATAATGAACTTGAGCACCTTGAAGTTTGGATGAGCAAGAACAAATTGAAAATAAATTACGATAAAACTGTTTATATGTTACTTGGAACAACTTCAATGCTTGGTAAAAATTCAAGTTTAAGGGTGAGAATTAATTAACATCTCTTGGCGCAAGTTAAAAGCTTTAAATACCTTGGTGTTACTTTAGACAAAAATTTAAAGTGGGATATTCACATTGGTAACGTGTAGCAAAATAGGGAAAATGGTGAGCTATATTGGACGTTTAAGACAATTTGTTAACCTGTCTGAGTTGAAACTAATTTACAATTCAATTATACTACTGCATTTTGATTATGGAGATATAGTGTGGCAGTCAGCAAGTAACCATTGTATTTATCAACTTCAAAGAATCCAGAACAGAGCTGGCAGAATCATTTTAAGAATTGAATCTTAATTCACATACCTCCAACAGTCACATCCATAATATTCTAGGATGGGATACTTTATGTAAACAACAAACAAATCATGTGCAATTATTTACACACAAAATTCTGAATAATATGGTTCCAGAATACATGAAAGATATGTTCAAAATGAAATCTACGCCTTACTCTCTCCGTAATCAAACTGACATTTACTTACCTAAACGAAGAACAAATATCTGTAAACAAGCATTTATATATAGAGCTGTTTCCGAATATAATAAACTACCGTTATATATACGTGAAATCACATCTCTTGATACTTTCAAACATATCATAAATAATTCTTACGATGTACTTTCAAATTGAATCTATCAATACTACATCTTAGAGAACATCTATTATTATGATAATATGAAAATATTGAGGGTTTGGAGCACAATGGTTATATGTCCAAAATTTCGAATTTGAGATCACGTTTGTGCTCCAAGGAAAAGCATCAGAAACCACTTGTTTTAGTATATAAATCTCAAATTTGAAATTTGGACATATAACCATTGTGCTCCAAACCCTCGATATGTAACATGATAACGTAATTTTTTTTTTGTACATCATTTTCTTTTTTATATAGTTGTGTAATTTATATTTGATATCTGGCCCCATGGACGACCAGCAGCAACAATAATCGTTGCAGCTGAATATGGGCTACCAGCCGTATCTTTTGATTATCTGTATTTTGTATTATATTTTGCATATTTTTCTCTTTTTTTCTTAATGTTTGTGAATATATACGGAAAAAAAAACCCAAACCAAACCAGCTCTGTTTTGGACAGGGGTTCAGGAGTGGCTGGCTTCATATTATGGTAAGTTTACACTAGATTTGTCCACCATACTTCTGGGCAGTTTAACAAATGACTCCGGAAGAATAGTCAATATTATAATACTTCTTGGGAAATTTTTCATTTTTAAATTTAAATCTGCGGACGCTTTGAGGACAGAGAGATTCAAACTCTTTGTAAAACCTCACAGTAAAATTGAATGCAGTATGGCACATGAAAACAGTAGGTTAAGTGTATATAAGGATAGATGGAAGGCGCTGAGGGTGGCAGTAGGATGGGAATGAAAATAACATAAGCAAATTTTTAATTAATTTTAATATTTTAATTAATTCAGTTGACCCCCAAAATGGGGGGCGGGGGGATTTAAAAAAAATTAAGATTTTTGTTTTTGCAGCCCTTATTCTGAACTAAAATTTTGAAAATAAACTGAAAATAAGATGGTATTCTAAATACTACAAGTGTCTTTATTCATTTGAGCCATTTCCCTTTTCCCGGTGAAGCTCAGATCTTGAATTATAAAACCTTAAATTGGGGAACTCATAAATTGCTAGATTTGGCTTCTGTGTAAAGGGGTTGAAGAGTATTTCAGGCAGGACACTTCCATCAGAGTTGACCATTTATTACATCACAACATACATTTGAGTTTTGCGGTGACTCTGAGTAATGCTCTTGAGCAATCTGCGCAGGCATGATGCAGACAATCCCTCAGATCATAGACCCCTAAATTTGGGCTTCAGAAGCAAGCGGAGGAGCAGAGTCACCTGCTAATAAGATCTGAGTATGAAGGGAATAGAAAGGAATTATGTGTATTAACCAGCATATTGGATTTCCTTTGATTTCATGGTAGTGTGTATGGCTTCTCCAGAGAAAGCAGTGGGATAAGCAAGCCTACTGAACACCTGACCAGATGCCATTAGAGAGACTTAATTCAAAGGAAATTGCCGCATGAGGAACAAAACTGTGTGGTGACAAGCACCTCATATTTCCTTCTAATTCATGCATGCCAACATGTCCTTTTCCTCTGGGTGGACATGAGCTTGACTCTAGCACAGTATCTGAGCACTTGCATGCAAGGCTAAGTGCAGCAATCACAGCACGACCCTGGGTGGAGTACTACGTAGAACACGTATAATCATGCAAAAACATTATTGGCTGTAATTACAAGGAAACATGCCAATTTTGGTAGGTTACTAGAACGTGTATAATCAGGCAAAAACATTATTGGCCATAATTGCAACATAGACTGTATAAAAAGATGGACGCAGCACCCGGGTCTGAAAAGTGAAGCCAATGCGGAAATCTCTTAAAATTGCATTCTATTTAATGGCTAGCAGATGGTGTTTGCAGAAAGAAGTCCAATGCTATAGAAGTCCATCAGAAAATGACCCTACTTTCCCACCTGATTTACTATTTCAATAAAGATTTTCCACATTATTTTATGGTATCTATCACAAGCTTGAAGTCTCCTTCAATATATCATGATATTCATTTTTGTAAATTATGGCCCGAATTAGATTACAATAAAGGATAAAACCAGATATGCTTTGGGTGTGTGGGTACCCTCTGGTCCTCATCAGATACTGTCAAGCACCTCACATTTCCTTTTAATTCATGCATGCTTACATGACCTTTTCCTCTGGGTGCAGGGACATCAGCAGGGATGCTGAATACAAACAGAGAAACATCTGGCAAAAGACTATTAGAGTGACTTGATACAAAAGTAAATATGCTATGTGAGGTACAAAACCGCATGAGGTGACAAGCATGTCGCATGTGCTTTGAACTCAAGCAACCATGCATGCCCTGCTCATCTGAATAATGGAGATCGGCAGGCATGCTGAATGCAAAAACATGAACATCAGGCAAGACACCATTACAGTGCCTTGATGCAAAGGATATATTCAGTGTGAGTTTGTGAGCTCCCTTGTGCTGAACGAGAAAGCATGTGAATCAAGATTGGGATTGCTCCGTGCACCCCCCATAACAAAACAAAACCACACCAGCTGGGCTCTAAGACCTGAGGCTAACATTTGGGGCCCCTTGAAGCCAGAGACTGTGTGCTCCCGTATTTTCATTATTAGCTGAACTTAATCAATTGACATTAAAGCTGGTGGGTTAAAGAGGTTTTCCAAGCAGGCACAGTTGAGGTGTCCTAAATGAAGAACACAGATGTTGGAGCAGATGACTAGAGAGGCATTGAAAAATACATGCATAGAATATTTCTGCAAGTTAAAGTCAAAAGAAAAACACAGAGCAATTGAAGCAAGCAAAATAAGCCCTGGTGTGGGAATGTGAAACAGATACATGCAGGGTATCAAGATGGTTTGCCTGCTTGGCAACATGCTCCAATAATGGTGACACAAGCTGAGAGCATAAGGGATGAGCCACGGCATGATGAGGTGAAGCTGATACTAGCAAACTATCAGCAATGCGCTCCTACTGGGCGACGTGCCTCCATCGCTATTGCAACTGTTGAACCACATGTGATAAGTCACGACTTGTGGATACAAGCGAGATACAAGCAAATTATCTGAAATGGATTGCCTGCTAGACAACATATTTCGCAATAGTTCAGTTCAGGTGAGATTTTCCACTGCTTGTGGACCTGAGCTTGACTCTAGCACAGTGTCTGAGCACGTGCATGCAAGGCTAAGTGCAACAATCACAGCAGGGCCGGATGCAGTCTGCTTAGACTGGGGGTGCAGTGAAAATTGCTGGGGGAGAGACGCTTTTCATTTTGTTGACCGGGGGGGCGCAGTTCATTTCATTCACATTGCGCACTCAAGGAGGAGCTGGGAGGGGCGCGGCAAGAATCTATGGGGGTGCAGGGTTGGGTTACGCCCTGGATCCGGCCATGAATCACAGCACGACCCTGAGTAGGGTACTAGAACACATGTAATCTGGCAAAAACATTATTGGCCATAATTGCAACATAGACTGTAATAAAAGATGAATTCTGCACCCGGATCTGAAAAGTGAAGCCGATACGGAAATCTCTTAAAATTGCATTCTATTTAATGGCCAGCAGATAGAGCAGTGGTTCCCAAATCGGTGCGGTTTTTGCAGAAAGAAGAGTTTTCAATGTTCATTTTTATAGAGGTCTATGAGGACAAAATGACCTGACTTTCCCATTCCTGATTTACTATTTTAATAATGATTTTCTTCATTATTTTATGATCAAATGCCAGACTGCAATCAGTCAAACTGGTGATTAGGGTTCCATGGAGGGCCAATCAAGTGACAGGCAGCAGGTTTCCATTCTTTAATGACCTTGGGTCCACAATTTTATCTACTCCACCAGGTGATTTCAAAATTAAGTCCCTTCATTTTCTGCTTGAAGGTTTGAGGTAATCAGTGAAATCACCTGGTGTGGTTTGGTTGGAATCTAAACATGCAACCCTCTATAGAGGTCTATGAGAAAATGACCTCCATCCCACCTGATTGACTATTTTAATAATGATTTTCTGCTTTATGGTATCTGGTGCCATGGAGGGCCAAGGCAGCAGGTTTCCATTTTCAAAGTGATTTCAATAATTAAGTCTCTTGAAGGTGATATATATTATGATGTTCATTTTTGTAAATTATGGTCCCAAATAGACTAGAATAAAGGATAAAACCAGATATGCTTTGGGGGTGTAGATATCCCCTGGTCCTCGTCAGATATGGTCAGATTTACCCATAGATCCACCCCTCGCTCCCCCCTGGATCTTCAGTTCACGCTCTCGTCCAAAAGAAATCACATCTGGTTTCAAAATGACAAAATGGCCCTGTTCAAATTGCCAAAATTGAGGCTTCCTAAATGGTATGCTGAAACCAATGGGTGACGCCACGGTTGCTTCATTCATCTTTTTATACAGTCTATGAATTGCAAGGAAACTGGAAATATTTGGAAATATTTGGAACTGCAATAAGGATAATAAGTTCGTAGAGCACAGCTCGCATAATTGCAAAAACTCCAATACTTGCCATTTTGGCTGATCTATTAGCGTTGAACATTCCCCGTAGCCTGAGGTAGCAAAAATTTGTAAGTACAACGTCCACCAGATCAGATCTAAGGGTACTGAGGCTCCTGTATAGCAAACATTTTTGGCCATGCGGCTGTTTGCAAAGTTTATTTAATGTTGTATTTGCGTCCATTACCTCTATTTACTGGGACACTACAGCTAAAGATGTCACTTGGGAGGGATTAAGGAGTGATACTGATCATAGCAAACATGCTTTGGCAGGGCGTGTCAGATACCGGGTGTAAACAAGCAGAATGATGCCGATTAATGTTGTAGTACAGAGCGTAGATACTTGGGGTTACTAGAGTGACTGGTCCGGCCCCTCTGACTCACAAACATGAATTCAGGCGATTGTGGTGTGGAATGTTGATTGGGTCAACCAAGCCTCATCCCAGAGATGATGGCACCAAGGTAGGGCTGCCAATCACTTTAGGAGGATGCATGTTGTCCATCAGGGGTCAAAGACATCCCCCTCCAGGCTGGCCTGACAGTTGAAACACTTGGCTAATCAGATTGATGAGGCCTGGCAAGGATCCCACATCTACCTACCTGGGTCAGAAGGGCCAACAAGGGGTTCCGTCGTGTCAGCAGTTTTTTGTAATAAAAGGGTCAATAAACTCTTCAGTCATTGCTTTGATAGTTAAGGCATTTGCCTGCACTTTACCAGATGCACTCAAAGAGGACTGGCCCACCCGTATGCACAGTTAAAGGTGCACTATGCAAGTTTACCTTCTGCGCAATTATATTTTTGTCTCAATTTGCCGACATCTCTCCACGATCCGCTAGCTGCCTGCCCCTAAAATCACTGTAAAAAAAACCCCGGCAGTGGAGACCGCATAGGCGTCACAAACTTCAAATAAAGACAAGCGGCACAGGCTGTGCCCCAAAATATAACAACCCGTCCCGGCCAATCACTGACAAGAGTTGACAGTTATGGAAGCATGGGAAGGAGGGAACTATGGGAGGGAGGGGCGGGCTACCTCTGTTTTGTTTGATTTCGAATGTCAACAGAAGTGAAAGTAAACAAACTTGCAGAGTGCACCTTTAAGTATTGATTGGCATTCACTTAAAACTGGCTTTGACAATTAAAACCAGAAATAAGGCTCATTTAACCAGTGTATGCACATGTTTAACTTCTGATCCCTGCTAATGTCTTATTCTTGTATTTTTTGCTTGTCATAGTCTGTTGTTGTTGTTTTTTCTGTGTTAAAGCTTTTAAGCTGCTGTCTTGGCTAGGATTCCCCTGAAAAAGATAATTTGGATCTCAATGGGATTTATACCTGGTAAATGAAAGGCTAATTTTAAAAAAAATTAAAAGTTACATTGTATTGCTATTTGTAAGTTACAAATTTAACTTTGTTTTTTTATAAGCTTGCTGGGAATGAAATTATTCTGGGGACAGATAATTTCATGTTGCTCTACCCACTGTTGTTGTAGCCTAGATTGTTACGAACCAATTTCATGCATTAATCTGATCTGTATGGTAGTGTTATTAGTCTCAATAATCTCCCTTTCAGTATGAAACACCTTGCCACCATTCAGTGAACCCTTACACAAACTCTTGCCACCTTTTGTGAAGGAATCATTCAATATGGGAATTGTGTGCCTTGGCTGATTTTCTGTAGCCCATGGCTTTCTAAGGAAGCATTAAAGATAAAGTTTATTAATGGATAGCCCCTTGAGATGAACCATCTAATTTTCAAGGGAGTCCAACAAAAAGCATACAATTTGTTAAGACTTGAAAATCACAACAAAGAAAACCAGCAATGACAACTTATACAAATTTATTCTTCACTGATTAAAAAAAAAACTTCTACAAATAATCCACTGTTTAATCTTATAATAACACTCTAATGCCACTATGTAACTCTGATGCCAAAACAAAAACCTCTGCCTCTACTGACCAAAATCACAGCATTTATGTAGACTAGCAACATTCTGGAAAGATCTGCAGGATTCCTGGGTAATCCCGCTCCCTCCAGGCAGGAAGATGCCAGAAGCTTCTAGAAAGCACTAGTCTATTTCATCACAAAGAAGTGGTATTGCATCAGATCATGTTTTGCTACAGACTCACCATCAGAGGGTGCTGAATGACAACCAAAAAAAACAAATCGCTGACCAGTCATAATGGGCATTTAAATAGTGTCTAACAAATCTCCATTTACAAATGATATACAGTGCTGTACACAAAATACTCATACATAACATCTCCCCTCTTTAAGAAAAGAAAGGTTTGCTAAAAGCTTTCTTTTGTTAAAATTAACACAGTTTAATAATCAGTATAATCTTGAACTTTACAAAAAAGTATCATTGATCATTATAACAATCATATACATAACAACCAGTGCAATTTTCACAATCAGAGAAATAAAATTTACATTTTTCACAATCAAATAAAGAAATAAAATTATATTCGTGAAAGTGTATCTGGGATAATATTATCTTTTCCCCTGATGTGAGAAATATCCAAATCATACTCTTGCAAAAGTAAACTCCATCTCAGTAATCTTTGATTCTTGTTTTTGATCTTATGCAAGAATGTGAATGGATTGTGATCACTGAAGACCTTGATGGAAGTAGCTGAACAAGTCAAATAGACTTCAAAATGTTGTAAAGCCAAAACAAGTGCCAAACATTCTTTTTCAATTGTTGAATAGTTTTTCTGATGTTTATCAAACTTTTTGGAAAAGTAACAAACAGGATGATCTACTCCATCAGTGTCTTCTTGCAGTAAAACTGCGCCTGCACCAATATCACTGGCATCAACAGCCAACTTGAACTCCTTTTTGAAATTAGGAGATAAGAGAAGTGGTGCATTTTTGAGGATAGCTTTCAGTTGGTCAAATGAATTTTGACATCCCAAACAAATTTTGCATTTTTCTTCAGTAAATTTGTCAAAGGTTCAGAAATGATAGAGAAATTTTTACAGAATTTTCTGTAGTAGCCAGCCATCCCTAGAAATCTCATTAGTTGTCTTTTAGTTGTAGGCTCAGGAAATTCAGTGATAACTTTTACTTTTGCATCAATTGGTTTGACTTGACCCTGTCCTACAATATGACCTAAGTAAACAACTGTAGCTTTACAAAAGTCACTTTTAACAAGGTTGATAGTAAGTTGGCATCACTCACTCTCTGAAAGAAGTTTCTGATGTAGGTGAGATTCTCTTGGAAGCTGTCGCTGGTGATGATAATGTCATCAATATAGGCCTCACATCCTGGTAGTCCAGCGAGCACTCTGTTTACCAGATGTTGGAAGGTGGCCGGAGAATTTTTCATTCCAAAGGGCATGACCTTGTATTGGTATAATCCATCTGGTGTGATGAAGGCGGAGATCTCCTTTGCTCTGTCTGTTAGAGGGATCTGCCAGAAGCCCTTGAGGAGATCAAATTTGGTGACATACTTTGACAATGCAGTCATCAATCCTGGGAATAGGATATGAGTCCGTTTTTGATAGAGCGTTCCCATTCCTGTAGTCCGTCACCATTCGATATGTTCCATTGGGTTTCGGAACTAGGATGCATGGAGAACTCCAGTCACTGCTACTTGGTTAAACAAAGTCATTTTCAAGCAGGTATTTGACTTCTTGTTTAAGGTATTTCTGCTTCTCTGGATTCATTCTGTAAGGATGCTGTTTTACAGGCTTGGCATTATCTTGTAGGCTGACATTATGGTAAACCATATCAGTCCTCGATGGAACGTCAGGGAATATGTGACTATATTCAAATATGAGCTGCTTTAGCTGTTGTTGTTGAAAAGGATCCAGGTGGGACAACTTGCTGTCAATATTTTGAAGAATGTCTGAATTTTCACGTTTGGCTGGACCAGGTTCATTATCCAAGAGGCAGTCACAATCTTCTTCAGAATTTTCCAGTTCAATTGTATTTACCACATTGACTGGCTTTTGCTGAGTGTCTCTGTCAATGTATTCTTTCAGCATGTTGATGTGACACATTTGTTTTTGTGTCCTCCTTCCAGGGGTTAAAATGACATAATTTAGATCACTGACCTTTTTGAGGACAGTGTAAGGGCCGAAATATCGGGCTCTTGGAGGGTTTCCAGGAACTGGCAAAAGCGCCAGAACTTTGTCACCAGCTTTAAAGCTTCTATCTTGGGAATGAAGGTCATATCTGGTTTTCATTTTGCCCTGAGCCTCTTTGAGATTAGACTTAGCAAAGTCACAAGCCTTAGAGAGACGATTACGGAAGTCAGAGACATACTGAAGCAAGTTCATTGGAACATCATCTTCGGCCAGCAACTTTTCCTTCAGAAGCTTCAGAGGTCCACGGACTGTATGCCCAGAAACAAACTCAAAAGGACTGAACCCAAGAGACTCCTGAACAGCTTCACGGGCAGCAAACAGAAGAAGATGGACACCTTCATCCCAGTCTTTCTCTGTGTCAATGCAGTAGGTCCTTATCATGTTCTTCAGGGTTTGATGAAACCTCTCCAAAGCACCTTGACTCTCAGGATGGTAAGCTGATGACCTGTATTGTTTAATACCAAGCTCATGCATAACTTGTTGAAATATTCCAGACATGAAATTTGACCCTTGATCAGACTGAATAGACTTAGGTAGACCAACAAAGCAGAAAAACTTGGTAAGAGCCTTGACGATAGTCTTTGCCTTGATGTTACGAAGTGGAATTGCCTCAGGAAACCGAGTGGAAGCAAACATGATAGTCAGTAGGTACTCACAACCAGATCTAGTCTTCGGCAATGGTCCAACACAGTCAATAATGATCCGACTGAAAGGTTCTTCAAAAGCGGGAATGGGCTTAAGTCGAGCCTTTGGAATATTCTGGTTCGGCTTCCCAACCATTTGACAAGTATGACAGGATTTGCAGTACTCCTGTACATCGGACCTCAAGGAAGGCCAGAAGAAATGATTCCTGACACGTTGAAGGGTCTTCTTGATACCCAAATGACCTGACATAGGATTGTCATGGGCTAGACTAAGAGTTTCTTGATGATAAGACTTTGGAAGAACAATTTGATGGGTGATCATCCACTCTTCATCTGCAGAAACATCAGGTGGACGCCACTTTCTCATAAGCACA
Organism: Gymnothorax javanicus; assembly: GCA_029692085.1. Classification (NCBI taxonomy): domain Eukaryota; kingdom Metazoa; phylum Chordata; class Actinopteri; order Anguilliformes; family Muraenidae; genus Gymnothorax; species Gymnothorax javanicus. The sequence continues at coordinate 93,005,348 of CM056198.1, forward strand.
CCATTTTTGTAGTAAAAACAGACAGGAACTTGAGTAGCCTCTTGTTCACTTGCAGCCTGTGGTAGAAGATGTGCTAGATCACAAACTTGTTGTTGCTCCTGAATAAGTTGTTTCCGAGACAGAATGTCATTAGAATGACCTGACAAGGACAAGTCTGAAGATTTCCCAGACATCTCAGGACTGGAAGGTTCCTGATGAAAAGACTGCCCAATGAAGGTGTCAGCCAGGTTGAAGTCCAGGTCAGCATCAACTTGAATAGCCTTTTTGGCCGTAGAACGAGTAACTGCACAGGAAGGATAGAGGTCTGGAATTTCCTCCTCTATAGAGTCAGATTCTTGATCAATCAAAGGAGTGTCAGTTACAGCAGGGTAGAGCACAACCTTATCCCCAGCAAGATCATTACCAAGAAGCAAATGAACACCTTTGAAAGGAAGAGAAGACCTAACACCAACAGTAACAGGTCCAGAGACCAAGTCTGATTTGAGATGAACATTATGGAGAGGTACTCTTGTAAAACCACATTCTACTCCTTGAATAAGGACATTAGCCTGAGTAGACGATTTGCCCGAAAAAGGCAGAATATCTGCAAGAATAAGAGATTGGGAAGACCCAGTATTACTTAGAATTTGAACAGGAGCAGATGAGGAAAAATCATGTGAAAGTGAGATAAAACCATCGGTGATGAATGGCTCAAAACCCTCCATAACAGAATCAGACACAGAAGGTAGAAGATCAGACGAACTGACCTTTGATACAAAAGATTCTCTTTTAGAGAAAGCAGTTGGCTTGGTTTCTTCTCGTTGTTGTTTTTTCTTGAGAGCATAACACTCAGAAATAAGGTGACCTTGCTTTTTGCAGTATTGGCAAGACACAGAAGGTAAAGAATCAGAGGATTGCTTTGCACTGGAAGGTTTCCTCTCAGAAGTGGCCTTAGAATCATTAGAAGTGTTATTAGAAGAAGTCTTGGACTGAGACTTGCCTTGAAATTTAGAAAAAGTGGATTTTTGTACAAAAGACGACTTATGAGTCAATGCATAACTATCAGCCAGGGTGGAAACATCTTGCAAAGTAATGGCTTGTTTCTCCTCAAGGAAAGTCTTGATATCAGGCTGGATACACCTTTTGAATTCCACAACCAGAATAAGTTGCCTCATTCTGTCAAAATCTTTGTCAACTTTCATGGAATTACACCACTGATCAAACAACTGATCCTTCAACCTGCCAAATTCAACATGAGTTTGACTGGCTTCCTTGCGAGAATTTCAAAATTTTTGCCTGTAAGCCTCGGGGACCAATTCATAACCCTTCAGAATGGCAGATTTGACAAAATCATTATGAGAACTGTGAGGTAGCGATCTGGAACCAGATGCGAGAACCAGGAAATGCAGTAAAATAGGATTTTATTGAGAAAGGGGGCGAACCTCGCAGAGCAGGAGGCAACAGTACAAAGTCCACAATCCAAAAATCAAAAATCCACAGGGCGAAATGAAGTCGTTAACAGGGCACCAATCACAGAATTAAGTAGTCGGGCAAAAAAAGGGTTTGATACACAGAAGCAACAAGCAATCCAAAACAGAGCCAAAATCGGTAATCAGGGACGGTCCAGTCAGAAGTGAATCACAAGAGAATACGAGGCTAAAAACAAGCGTAGCACAGGCAAACCAAAGGAAACGTTCTGACGGGGAACTGCTGTGAGTAGACTGCTTAAATACACACAAGGGAAGTCACATGCTATGATTAGGGACAGGTGAATTGGATCAGACTAATTACGAAGGAGCAAACACGAGGGAGAACCTAACCACATGAAATTGGCAAAAAGCCAAAACGCAGCGGACAGGGATCACGAGACAGCCTATTGACAAAACACACAGCTCCGGTTAGGGAGTTCTAACGTGCACAGATAATGAGAGGCAGAACAGAGTTAAGCAGGTGCGGAGGATCCGCTGAAACGCAGCAAAGTAGATTGAGTGAAGATAAGAGGCGGAGACTAGAACAGGGCGAGTGCTGAGAGCTTGTTAATCAATTAGTAAGGTGCAGCTATACAATCCCTAGTGCTCGTTAGTAAGTTAGTATTATATACAATGTTAGTTTTGGTTAGTAACTTTAACAAAATAACAAACTGTTCGTACTTGTTAGTAAAATAGAAAAGCAAGGTGAAGGAAGCAAACGAGATTAGAAGGAACTATTGAAAACCCAGAAACCACAAAATCACCTGAAAGCGTGGCACACAATACTAGGGGAAATAAGCTGTCACATAACAAAAGACCAGACAGGGGAGACAAAGTGCAATGCATGGTGAAATACAAAACAATGACCGGAATCTAACTGGGGAATTGGACTATGGCAGGAAATGCATGAATAAACAGAAACAAAACATGGCATGGAACAAGGCAAGTGCAAAACATGAACAGAACATGGGCAGAGCAGAACAGAATCATAACAAGAACACTTTTGGACAGATAACTGGTTATAGATTTTCCTAGCTTTAACAGTAAGAACACTTTGTAACATCATTGTCCAATGCTCTTTTCAAATTTGGCCATTTCAAATTTTCAGCAATTTTTTCAAAATGGGTAAAGTATTGGTCTACATCATTTTCTAGGAATGGAGGAACAAGTCTGATGTGTTTAACCACATCAAAATGATCAGAAAGTTCAAAAGATTTTGCCACAGTACCAGCTTCTATTTTCTTCATTTCCAGTTCATGTTGCAAGTGCATCCTTCTTTCTTCTAGTTCTCTCTCCAACCTTCTTTCTTCCAGTTCTCTCTCCTTCTCCAACCTTCTTTCTTCCAGTTCTAGTTGTTTCTGGCGTAGCTGAATCTCAAGTCTTTGCAGCTCTGTTGCAGGCACTTCCACATCTTTAATCAATTCTACTGCTTCTTCCCCAAAGATATCTTCATCGATGAAATGTTGCACCAAAATGTTGAATATTTCTTGTTTCTTCATTGATGATTTCACATCATATAATCCAAGGGTTGAGGCTATTTGCAGCAAATCCTTCTACTTTGCCAGCACAACTTTCCTGGGTTGGAGTTTTCAAAAAATTTCCAACATCAAAAGTCATGATTGCTGGTTTTTCAAATAGTCACAAGATTTAAAAATGATAGATCAGCTTTAATGTTTTAATGGTGAATCCAATCGTTGATCCAATGAATGGTTTATCTCGGTGGAACCTCCAATTTGTTATGACTTGAAAATCACAACAAAGAAAACCAGCAATGACAACTTAAACAAATTTATTCTTCACTGATTAAAAAAAAACTTCTACATATAATCCACTGTTTAATCTTATAATAACACTCTAATGCCTCTATGTAACTCCGATGCCAACACAAAAACCTTTGCCTCTACTGACCAAAATCACAGCATTTATATAGACTAGCAACATTCTGGAAAGATCTACAGGATTCCTGGGTAATCCCGCCCCCTCCAGGCAGGAAGATGCCAGAAGCTTCTAGAAAGCACTAGTCTATTTCATCACAAAGAAGTGGTATTGCATCAGATCATGTTTTGCTACAGACACACCACCAGAGGGTGCTGAATGATAACCAAAATAAACAAATCGTTGACCAGTCATAATGGGCATTTAAATAGTGTCTAACAAATCTCCATTTACAAATGATATACAGTGCTGTACACAAAATACTCATACATAACAAATATAAACAACTGACACGATCACATACCACATACACAAGACTCTCATTTACCGACCCACCCACACATCATTCCTGTAGACCCACAATACCCACTCAGTAAATGTAGATACTACAATACATATTGTACAGCAATAGTAACGGCAACACTACCTTTATATAATAATAATAATAATTATTATTATTCTAATAATACAACAATATTGCTCCAGGATAATAAGAACAATAATATTTACACTATCATGTTATCTAGCAATTAACATTAGATATGCACAATAAGAATAGCAAACCACACAAATTCCACACAATATTAAAGAAGCAAAAAGACATCACCATTAGATGCAGCAGCATTTTGTTTTAAGAAAAGATAATAATGAGCTCTTAAAAAGGTGAAGTAATTGTTCTTATGTAAATGGGTAGATTGTTCCAGTCTGATGGAGCTTTGAATTAAAAGGCATGTCTGCCAATTATTTTATTTGTTATGGGGACAGAAAAGAAAGGTTGCTGAATATGTCTCAGAGGATATGAAGATGTGTATGGTATTAGATGCTGTTTTAAGTAAGAAGGACAATGAAAGTGGACACATTTGAATATGCATTGGAGCCAATGGTAATGTCTTCTTGCACTGAGGGGTAACCAGTTTAAGGATTCATACATAAGACAGTGGTGGGTATGATATGGACATCTTAATATAAATCTGCAGAGTCTGTTACAGAGAACGTTGAGGGGTTGGAGATATGTTTTATTAGTGTTCTGATAGATAATATCAGCATAATCCAAAAGGGGTAATAGTAAATGTGTGATCATTCTTTTCCTTTTCTGCAGAGTTAAACAGTTTATGGAACGATAAAGAATACCTAGATAGCAACTTAATTTATTTATGATGGATTCAATGTGATATTTAAAGGAGAGGAATGGATCAATCCAGAAGCCAAGATATTAAAAGGAAGTCACCTGTTCAAGGGGTGAGCCTGTAAGGGTTTTAACCTTGCAGTCCCTCCCCTGCTGCATTCTTCACCTCCACTTTGACGAGCAACAGGTGTGGCTCGTTAAAGTGGAGGTGAAGGCTGGATATTTAAGGGCTGGCTCTGCCAGTAACCAGTGCAGCTGCATTCTGTTATTTTAGCCCTGCTCCCCTGATTTTTGATGGTGGTAATTGTTTATTTTAATATGTTTATTACAATCTTTGAAATTTTTATCAGCCTGTGCATGTGGGTCCTGCATTCCCAGCTTTTGGGCCCATGGTCCCAGTTGCAGGTTGCATCCGGCAGGACAAAACCATGACACTCCTCCCTTATGAAGTGGAGTAACTATGGTAGTTTTCCAAGCAGAGGGAAGGCAATAGGTTGATAAGGAAAGGTTAAAAAGATCACAGAGAGATTTAATTTAAACAAAGTTTTTTATCTTTCATACTATAAGCCTCAATGTACTTGAAGCCTTCAACTGGTCAGAATGGAGTAAGTCATAGTCAGGTGTTTTTTGAGCATTCCTCAACTTTTCCAGTCTTTTGTTGCCCCTGTTCCAGCTTTTTTGGAATGTGTTGCAGGCATCAAATTCAAAATGAGTGAACATTTCCAAAAAAACAATAAAATTTATGAGTTTGAATATTACAGGGGACCTATTATGCTGATCCTTCTTTTAATACATGTAGTAATGTTGGATGTCCGTACTCAACCTCTGTAAAGTTTCTAAACGTAAGATACAGGGGTTTTGCCGTAATCCAAGAATGTGATTTTGTGAACATGATTTCCTCTCTGAACAGTTCGTCCCGAGATCTTCATGAGATCTGGGCAAAACCTGAAGTCAGGTTGTGCTGTCCAATTAATACGGACCAATCCAGAGCCAATCACGGCGCTGGACCTGCCCACACCGGAAACTATTCTAGCAGGCACAAAGAACCACAGATCATACTATGCCTTAGTAACGTCTACACTTTTGGAAATACGAAAGAAGAACCAGAGATCATTTGAGGTGCACTTTTGTCAGCTCTCCCAAAGCTGCTCGTCCGTTTATTTTTGGACGCGAAGAAAAGCACCCATTTCTCTTCCAAAACACGATGCCACCAGAAATCAGTTGGTAGCTTTTTTGTTTGCTGGCGCCAAACAGCCACGGCCAAAGGGAACGTTAGCTGTTTGTGTTCGGCATTTCACCAAAGACAGCTTTGTCAATAAAGGATTTTTTTTTTTTTTAAAGATTATTTTTTGGGAATTTTTCCTTTATTTGACAGTTATAGTGTAGAGAGACAGGAAGGTTGGAGAGAAGAATGGGGAAAGACATGCAGCAAAGGACCCGAGCTGGAACCGCACCCAGGCCCCCGCGGGAAGGACACAGCCCCCACAGTACGTGCGCCCAGACCGATGAGCCACCGGGGCGCAGTAAAGGATAATTTGACGCTGGATAAGCGTTTCAGCTGCTTCTCAAACCTGAAGCAGTTGCATTGATCAAGCGCTCGGAGCCACAAGCTGTAAGTAGCGATATAGCAGCAAATAATGTAAGTGAAGCTAACGTGTTACGGGTGGCTAGCAGGACCGCTAAAGATAGTCAGCACTAGGAACTGGCCTCAAACGCAGGCTTTGTAAAATATCTGAAGATAAAGCCTGGATCGGTTGCGACTGTCTGTGACTCACAGTAGCGGAAGCTGTAAGTTGCTTTTACGGCATAAGCCTACCTAACGTGATGGCCTGTTGATTGTGCCTGTAGCACTGCGGTTAACGTTGCCAAGTTACTGTTACTGTTACTAATGTTTGTGTCCTAAATATGCAAGAGTAATATCAGGAGACATTCAACAGAAGGTGTGTGAACATAAACCTCATTTGAAGCTAACTTTTTGTACTTATTTGTAATTTGGATGCTTGGTACAACTGTCCATGGTAACAGAACTTGCTGTCTGTAAATCCTGTATTGCAAAGGTTTGTCTCTGGTTGTTATGACCGCTCGGTTACCAGCTACTGCATGTTAGTTCGCGTGCTGCTCTACTTAAAAATGCTCCTGGTTAAATTATATGCAGTAATTCTGATCGGTATGCTTGTGTTACTTCGGTAAGCGTCAATGTGGCAGTTTCATCATAACGTTGCCTGATTGTAGCCACTACAGTTGAAGCTAACCGGAGAGGTGTTGTGTGTCTGCAAATGTGGGCGGAAAAGGCTGCAGTTAGATCAGATGTAGGTTTTGCAGAGCTTGGGGTGCGTGTTGGGGTGCTTGTGAAACGATGTTTTACTTATCCATGACCGGTGTCAGCCGGATACTTCACCAATATCTGGGCTAACACTCTGATGCTACTGCGGTGAAAGCCATCGTGAAACGCACAAGCTCTAACGTGTCTGGTATAACAAACTATTTCTCTGCATAGCCATGGCATAAGTTCATCCCCATTTATGAATTGTTCTGGCTAATAAAAAGCCGAAAAAGGCGGAGATTGAATAGGAAATCCTTTCCTGTAGAAGTGATCGATTCGCTAGCTCCACATAAGCAACTGTCCACGCTAACGGAACTTATGGCCTGTAAAACCTGTAATATGTTCATAACATAACCGGAACTCTCTCTAGCTGTTGCGTACTATCCATAAAGCTGCTTTCACACCGGACGCAAAACAAATTTTTCGCGAAACAGATTACATTCAAAGTCAATGCAAAGACGCGAATACACGCGTTATGGGCACGTTAAGCCGCTTTCACTCCGGACGCGAAATGAATTTTTTGCGCAACAGATTACATTAAACGTCAATGCAAAGACACGAATACACGCGTTATGGGCGCGTGAAGCCGCCTTCACCCCGGACGTGAAACGAATTTTTCGTGTGACAGATTACATTAAACGTCAATGCAAAGACAAAAATACACACGTTATGGGCGCATTAAGCCGCTTTCACACCGGATGCGAAACAAATTTTTCGCATGACAGATTACATTCAAAGTCAATGCAAAGACAATGCATTGACTTTGAATGTAATCTGTCGCGCGAAAAATTCGTTTCACGTCCGGTGTGAAAGCGGCTAAACGTGCTCATTTTCCGCAAACAAACGCTGGTCATTCCGGCGCAATAAGTAAACCATTACCACGGGCAATTTCCGAAAAGGCCATTTAGCCTGGAGCTTTCGCCCCTCCATCATACACCAGCGCAGAAGCTGTTCGTTACTCCACACTAACGACACACCACAGTTATGCACACGAACCAGCAGGTCCTTATAATACACACCTAAGCAGTCCATACGTTGTTGGTCCACTTTTTGCTGCTTCTCACTGTCCATGTTTCCCTCTAAACTCAGACCCACCGGATTTATACGGTCTTTGGTCTTCACTTGGGTATGTCGACCCGTTCTACAAATGTGTCTGTCTGGGGTGGATTCTAGCTTTCCCTCAATCCTAGCTATAGAGTAGAAACACCGGTGTACTCACCATAGTAGCCATAGGTTGATAGCAAATTCGAGTTTGAGCTGACAGACTTTCGCACTGCGTCCTCCACTTTCGCTGCTGTGTTTATTAGAACCAGTTCATTTCATTAGATCTATACATGCATGTAACGCGTTTGATTGCGGAATTTCCCCGCTGATTCCTTAGCTCAGATGGCAGACTCGTTTCACGTTTCACACTAGGTTGGCGGACCCGGAAAACTGCATTCTGCCGAGTCCCACCCAGCTCCGCCCTCCACAGAGCTGGCCAATCAGAAGAAGGTGGGCACACGGGGAGGGGGGGGCCATAGCGGAAGAGCCACCCAAAATAAGGTGTTTCAGGCAGAAATGACAATGGACTACAAATGGGGTTTTTTGAGGATGGTAGTATGAGCTGAATAAGGACCCTTTTTTGGACTTTGAACAATGAGGAGTACTCTAGGGGAGTCCAAGATCAAAATATAAACTTGGAAATGTAGCATTATAGGTCCCCTTTAAATATCTTGTCTTTCTAGTGTACTTACTTGAATATAGGTTGGAAAGGATTTGCAAATCATCATATTCTGTTTTAATTCATGTTTTACACTACATCCCAACTTCATTGGAATTGGGGTTTGTATTATGGATGAAGGATTATGCGGCAGATACAAAGATGTAAGGTTTCTGAAGCAAGAAAGCTGTGTCCCAGTGTGGAATGGTTAGTTCACTTCAGCATTTAAAAATTTTGACAGAAGCTGATAGTTCACTTTGGCATTATATTCGCTTGTTTACGGCTCTGTGGGTTGGTGTTTTTACGTGTTATTTCAGGGGTGGGCAATTAATTTTCCCAAGGGGCCACATCAGAGACAGGGACTGTTGTGAAGGGCAGGAAAAATCTGAACTCAGTTCTACTCAATTTAAATGATGACTATTTATAAAAAGCATTCAATTGTATGGTTTTAAGGCATTATAAAACAGGCATGGTGGAAATACCAGCATTGCTACACTATTCAATCAACATGCACAAAAACAATTTTCAAAATGTGCCTTTTTTTTGCAATGTTTCAAAGGCCAATACTAAGTTTAACTTAATACAAATACACTGAACAAAAATATAAACGCCCCATGTCAAATTTTTGAGTTTTTATTAACAAAAAACTGGAACCGGGATTCGTCTGTGAATAGCACTCTTCTCCAGCGTGCCAAGGGCCATCAAACGTGTGTGTTTGCCCAAGCGAGTCGGTTCCGACACCGGACAACGGTGAGATCCAGACCACGGTGAGGACGCCGAGCGTGCAAGTTGGCTTCTCACAGGCGGTTACGGACTGTCTGTGGTGTGATGCGTCTGTTGTGCAGACCAACGGTCTCATCCGCTGTGCGTGTCGCTGATCTGAGCCGATCCCGCAGGTGGACTAGCCGAATGTAGCGATCTTTTGCTGGTGTGGTCACACGTGGCCGACGTGGATGAGGTCAATTTGCAGTACTGCCCGTCTGTCGGAAACAAACTCTCAAATGGCCTATCGTCTGATAGTTAACATTCAGCTGCACAGCGACCGCTCTGGTGGACATCCCTGCATCCAGCATGCCAATGGCACGTTCCGCATGACCTGAGACATCTGAGGCATGATGACTTTTGACAAAATTTGACATTTTGGGGTGGCCTTTTGTTGTCCCCAGTATAAGGAGTGTCTGGGTACTGCTCATTCTGTCTGATCACCGTCTGGAAATGCCACACCCATGTACTGAGTGAAATCACTGCATCACTGAGCAAATGCTCACTGACAGAGATGGATTAAAAAATGGTACACAAATCAAGAGAAATATCCCAATTGTACAAGTAAAAGTCAGCATATGCTCACTTAGAGTTGTTAACTCCATGTGGCATCAATATTTGACATGGGGCGTTTATATTTTTGTTCAGTGTAGAAGGGCCATTGTTATTTTTTCTGAAGTCTGTTTGTATCATTTACTGTTTTTCAGCTCTTTTTTTCTCGTTCAGTGTGAGAAATCTAGTTTGTGTTGGGCTTCAACAAGTGCACTGAAGTCAGGTTGAATGTTTGAGGTGGATTTGCGAAGGACAGCTGACAGGTGATCATCAATGAGAGAGGATCTGTATCTGGATTCGTTTAACTTCATCACTGAGAATGTTTTTCCACATATGTAGGTAGATCCAAAGAGAACCAACATCTTCTGTGCATGCCTCCTCATGTGTGGAAGGCTTTCCTCTTTTAGAGCAGAATAGAAATCCAGCAGTGATACAGACTTAAAGTGCTCTGACAGTAGTGAATCAGACTGCAGGTCAATGAGTTCAAGCTGAACATCACTGGGTGCATTATCCACACTCCAAGTTAAGGGAGAAGAAATTGTGCTTTATACTTTCAACTGTTTTGAAGTCTTCAAATTGCCTTGAAAACTCACCATGCAGTGTCCCTCATGAGGCGATCAGCTGATAGTGTGGCTTCTTTCAGTGTTGGCATGTGGGTGAGAATGTTGCCCTCCAGTTGGCCTGAAAGAAACTGCAACTTTCTCATGAAAGCTTTCACCAGCCTGTGCATTTCATGTGCAAAGAGGCCCTTGCCTTGCAGTTTGGTATTTAGTTCTTTCATTAGAGCAGTCACATCAACACCAGATGCAAGATCTGCCATCTAGTCACCATCTGAGAGCTCTAGGATGTCCTTGCCTTTCTTCTCACAAAACTCCCGAATCTCTGCTCTCAGGTCCCATTCTTTTTAAGCACTTTGCCTTTGCTTAGCCTCCTGACAGCTGTGTGGTAGCCAGTGTCACCATTTTCAGTCTTATGCTCCTCCAAAAGTACAGCAAACTGTCTGTGATTCAATGCTCTAGCCCTGATGAAGTTCACAATTTTTGTTACAACATCAATTACATGGTTAATTCTTAACTCTGACTTAGACAACACCTCTTGATGTATAATACAATGCAAAAATACCAATTTCTGTTCTGGGCTCATTTCAGCCACTTCACCTTGCATCTGCTTCAAAAGTCCCTGTCAGATTTGGACAACCATCCGTTGTAACACCTGCCAGTTTGTCCCATTTCAGTCCCAGCTTATCTATGCATGCATTTACCTCCGTAAGTCACTCCCTGTCATTGTCCCTTTCATTGACTGTATTGCTGTCAGCTCCTCCGTAATCCCAAAGTCTTTCATTATCCCATGCACAAAGACGAGCAACTGGGCTGTGTCCCTGACATCACAGCTCTCGTCGAGGGCCAGGGAGAAAAAGTCAAACTTGTCCGCCTTTTTCTGCAGCTGAAGCTCCCATTACCTGCTATGTCCTCAATCCGTCTGGTCTCAGTCCGCCTGGTGAGGGGCACGTTCTCAAATGCTTATTTTTATCCCCCCGGCATAGAATGCGGGGGGATATAGGCATCATCTCGTCCGTCTGTCCATCCGTCCGTAATCATTTCGTTTTCAGAGCAGAACTCGGAAACTATGCAAGATATCAGCACCAAACTCGGTACATGTATTCTATGTATAGTCTAGATGTGCCTTTTGCTATTTTGGAAATTCGAGATTCCTATTTTTGTCGTTTCCATGGAAACAAATCTGGACTTAGTGCACATGAGGCCTACTTCGTTTCTGGAGCACAACTCAAAAACCGTTTACTATATCTTACTGAAACTTTGCATGTGTATTACTCACATACTGAAGTGATGCCTTTTGATATTTTCAGATTACTGAAAATGTTATTTTCTTCATTTCCATGGAAACCAGTTGCATTTGGACTCTGTACAGAGATAGGTTCATTTCCAGAGCACAACTCAAAAACCGTTCATTATATCTTTCTGAAACTTTGCATGTGTATTACCCACATACTGAAGTGGTGCTTTTTCATATTTTCAGATTTATGAAAAAAAATTTTTTTTTCCTTTCCATGGAAATGAGTTGGATTTGGACTCTGTACAGAGATAGGTTTGTTTCCGGAGCAGAGCTCAAAAACCGTTCATTATATCTTTCAGAAACTTTGTATGTACATTACCCAAGTACTGAAGTGGTGCCTTTTCATATTTTCAAATTTCTGAATTTTTTTTTTTTTTTTTTTTCCTTTTCATGGAAGCGACATGGATTTGGACTCAGTCGCAGGGCTGGGTTTGTTTCCGGAGCAGAACTAAAACACTGTTCATTAATGACCCTTGTTTTTTTATTGCCTTTGCCAACGTGTGCTATATAGTCTTTGCTAGATGTTGCCAGTACATACTTCCAGATCATTTCACAGGAAAATCACCTCAACATTCTTGTTTGAATTTCTTTGAAGGTGTAGGATCGACATGACTTCGCAAATAATAAGGGGCCAGGGGGATATGTCATCTTTTGATGACTCTTGTTTCTTAGGGCATAATAGCATTGATGAGTCCACCAAAAACTCTTTAATAAACTCTCCATGAGAGAATGACTTACTTTTTTAGCGATTTTGAGGGATATCACAAAGCTGGTCTTCACTGCCCTGTCCCTGGATGCATGAAGCTTGCTAAAAAGTCCTTGTTGCTTTTGCAGCTTAGCTAGCGCAACTTCAGACTTCCGTGCTTGTTCTGCACCTGTCAAGTTCTTGTATTTCTCGGCGTGTTTGGTCTCATAATGGCGATACAAATTGTAATCCTTAAACACAGCGACCTGTTTTCCACAAACTTGACACACAGCTTTGCCTTTGACTCTACATTTGGTGTCAACCTTTCTTTTTTTAAAGAGCGCTGACATATTTGAGGGCTAAAAGGTAGCAAACTTTGATCATAAACGGCCGTTTGCTGCATAAGCAAATATGCACTCACGCACGTCGTCCGTGAATGTACTTAAATTTAAAAAAAAAACAAAAACTGGCAGCCGCCTTCAAAATAAAAGAAATGTAACTGTATTGGGTACATAGTGTGCTTGTATACTTTTTATTTCTCATTAACTTCACACGGGCCAATCAGGGACAGCCAAAGGCGCGGATGTGGCCTAGGGGCCGTACAATGCCCAGGTTGGTGTTATTTGCGAATCAGTGCCATTAGCTCTATTTGACTGGTCTTTCATGGTGCTGTGCCGCCTAGGCCACGCCCACCTGCGCAGTGAACAAAAAGTGCTGCACCGAGAGCGACCAGTCGAATAGAATCAGCCCTTGGTGTAGCACCCTGTAACGTCATCACATGATTCGAAGAACATGGCAGACCCAAAGCAAGTGTGTATGGTGGTTTTAATGCACAAAATGAGCAGTGAGGAGGAGAGTGATGATGATCATTTGCCCAATTGTTTCAACTCCTTCTTTTCTAGATTTGAAATGCCGGATAGTGCCACTCATAACATATCTACTGCAAGAGATTGTTTTCCTCCCTACGAAGCCTTGACTGTAACACAGGAGTAGGTCACAGCCTTATTCAGGGCCACTAAGGTCAAGAAAGCTGCAGGCCCGGATACAATCTGTGGTCGCACCCTATGGCACTGTGCAGACCAGCTAGGTGGGGTCTTCTCTAGGCTGTTCCAGATATGTATTGACATTTGTAAGCTGCCCACATCTTGGAAAACCACTATAATTCCTGTACCCAGGGCTGGACTGGGACAAAAAAACGGCCCTGGCATTTTTGGCCATGGCGGCCCAACCTGATCGTGACGTGACGGCCCGCCATACGCGCACACTTTGCTGTTATTAAAAGTTAAAATTAAGCTCAATCATAGCCAACGTGCCCTGGAACTCCACACAGAAAGGCCCCAGGCCAGAATCGAACGCACAACCTTCTTGCTGTGTGGTGTCAGTGCTAATATCACTGCACCACCATGACAAAGACTAAGTTATTATTATTATTATTATTATTATTATATTTACATGAATTAATGTGAAAAAGGAATGTGACTTTGGGCCATTTATAATTTTTCAATAAGACCATTGCACTATTTGGATTGATTCATACATAACTTTCTTAAATAACGTTACATATCTTACAGACTCAACAGGCCATAGAATAGCTCACTAGCCTCAGAACCGCAGTACTCGCTGGTTGCAAGTTTACTGGCAGGTGATTCTGAACATCGAGATAGGGTTTTAAATAGGAAAATTTGAAAGTCTTGCTTGCTGTATTCCAGGAAAAATTTTATTTGCCACCGTAAAACAACAAATCGTAGTAAGTTATCAGCAGCTGGTCCATCAGTGGGGTCCTTTTGTAAGCACAAGCAAATTTTAACCGAGTACATACTTGCGATAGCCTATTAATTTAACGTCAGTCCTACCGCTTTCCGTGTCTGCCTCCAAATGAAAACTGCTTGCTACATGAGGATCATCGTGGGCAAACAGCTGCTCAATTTTCTTAGCGATTGAAAGCCTGAGGCTCCAATGTCTGTTTACTTTATTCTCAAAGCTTTTCCGCCTCTCCACTGCTTTCTGACATTTTTGTCTGAGCTCGTAGTCGAAGCACGTTTTTTGAATGTTAACGCAACTGGGGACAAGCAAAGCCATTGGTCAAACTAATTTCCCAGCAAGCCTACCTTCTTAAACTTTTAGGACGAAAGCAACATTAAATAAACTGTACATGGCTTAAGCCTATGCATTTTTTTTTTTTTTTTAAATCTGCAAGAATGCAGGTTTTCGGTAATTCCTATATCATAAAACAAATATATAAATAGATACTGAAAAATGGCCAAGATGCAAGATAACCAGAATAGTGAAGTAGAAAAATAAAAAGTGGTATATAAAGCATGTATCACCCAAGCACTAAAATGTGGATGATCTCCACAAAGGGAAAGCTCTCTGAATCACATGCTGTAAGGGGAGATACTCAGCATACACATATTGCAATGCTCTGTATGACAATCTACTGAGGACTAATTTAAATAAGTCTGCCGCTTGCTTGCCTTAGTGTGGGCCACTGGCTGTCTACAGGTTGTACCCAAGTGCATTTTTTTTTTCCCTGAGGAGGGAGGGCTCAGAGATTACATTGGGCCAGCCCTGTGTCAGCGTAGAAAATGAACTAATGGGCCGTTTTTCGTGTTTTAAAGGCCGGCGCGGTCGTTCAAAATTATCGATGTTATTACAATTTTATAGACTATGATTGCAACGGCCCAAAATGTGCGTCGGCCCACCGGGCATTGCTCAGTACGCCAGATTGCCAGTCCAGGCCTGCCTGTACCTAAATCTAAGCAGGTCGCAGAATTAAAGGACTTCAGACCAGTTGCTCTGACATCTCTGATAATTAAACATTTTGAGAGGATCTTGAAGGAGGAAATTGTGTCTTTGGTTGCTGGCAAACTGGACCCTCTGCAATTTGCGTATCAGGCTGGGAGGGAGTGGATGATGCCAAACTTTTTATTTTAGACAAGATCTACAGGCATCTTGAGAAACCAAACTCCCATGCAAGAATCTTGTTTGCTAATTTCTCATCTGCCTTCAATAAGATGCAACCACATATTTTAATTAACCATCTTGAGGGTTTTTTTTAATCTACCTCATCAGCTATGTTTGCTGATTTTTAACTTTTTAACACAGAGGAAACAGAGAGTCCTGGTCAACGGAACAATGTCAGAGGTTCTGACATCCAATACAGGCTCACCTCAAGGATGCGTTCTTTCACCCCTGCTCTTCAGACAGCTGCAGGTCTGTTATAGAGAACAATTATCTAATTAGGTTCTCTGATGATACGGCTCTTCTGTCCCTTCTGGAGGGTTCACACTCAAGTAATAGCGATGCTGTCTCTGCCTTTGTCACCTGGTGTGACAAATATGGTCTTGACTTAAAAGTGTCTAAAGCTAGGGACACACTACAAGATTTTTGGCCAGATTTTACCCACGATTTGCGGTTGGGGCTAGTCTGCGCCAGTCAGCTCTAGTTGGGGACAGTCGTCATGACAAGTCAGCGCAGAATCTGTTGTGTGATGTGGTACAGACTGGAATCAGCAAGTGACTGAGGTGAACAGACTCCGCCTGACTTCAGTCGCCGAAATTCAAACATATTTGAATTTTTTGGGCCGACTCTGAACGCAGTTGTGTAGTGTGTGCTCCCTCATCTGCTGCAGCCCTTAAATGTGTGATCCCCAGTCTTTACAAGAATCTGCTGAAGCCAGTCGTGTAGTCTGTGCTCCAAGTCTTTTCAAAATCTGCAAAGACTGTGAAAATCTTGTAGTGTGTCCCCAGCTTAAGACTAAAGAACTGGTGGTAAATTTTAGAAAGATTCAAAGCAAACCTGCTGCTAACTTTTATCATGGCATGGAGGTGGATAATGTAGAATCCTACAAATACCTGGGAAATGTTTTTGACTCACAACTAAAATTTGATGTCAATGCAGAGGTGATGGCCAAGAAAGGACAACAAAGGATCCACCTTCTTAGGAAGCTGAACTCTTAATGTAAGCAGGAGAATACAGTGCTTGTTTTGTAAGTCTTTTATTGAAAGTCTTTTAACTTTCTCAATTATTTGTTGGTTTAATGGCATGTGTATAAAGGACAAAAACTCACTGAACAACATTGTGAGGGTGTGCTCCAAAATTATTGGGGTGCAGCTGGAGGACTTGCCCTCCCTTTCGGACAAAAGGGTGGTCAAGAAAGCTAGGGTCATCATGGAGCAACATGACTACGTCCTAGCTGTGAACTTTCAGCTTATGCCTTCAAAAAGGCGTTTTAAAGCTCCACTTAGGAAAACAAATCGTTATTCCAGATCTTTTATTCCCTCGGCCATTAGACTTTTAAATTTAGATCAGTCACTGTGGGAATGAACCCTTGTTTCTTTTATTTATTTATACAAGTATATTTTAACTGTTACATTATATCCATTTTCTTTATGTATGGCAGTTATACTGGTGCATCCTAGGGAGACATAGAGAATACCTGCGTGTTATCCCTGACAGTGTTATTGAGTGTATTGTTGAGTATTGTGTGTTGGCTGCTGCATGTGCACTGTGTTGCTGTCAAACTGAATTGCCTTCAGGATAAATAAAGTTGTATTGAATTGAATTGAATTGAATCATGTGGCTGAGATCGCCCAAACCTAAAACAAAACTTGGCTAAAGATCCACCAAGCCACCATACATTCAGCAGATTGTTTAAAACGAGTGAGAAAAATACTGAAAACGATAAAGTTGTTGAAAACTCACGTGGAGTTCTGACCCGAGCAAGTACCAGCCATTTTTTGAATGGTCACGTGATCGCAGTGCACTGAAGCTGAACCCGTTTCAAATCAGTGCAAAAAGTGCTACACCGAGTGCAACACCGAAAACGGTGCAGTACCAGTCAAACAGAAAAAGTTGCAAAAAGTGCAGCACTGAAGGCACAGTGCTGCACCAAACAGCCCAGTCGAATAAAGCTATTGACACCTATGCTGTTTGTTTGATATGATATGTTACGTTACAATATGGAAGACTTGACTACTATCTTAATTTTCATTAATTTGTGGGTTGGTTTGGTTTTGTAGCAAGGTATCCATTTCACAACTGACCATGCAGTGCAAAAAAAAAAACATACTTTTTTAACTCTACAAACTCTATATTTCTTATAATTACCATATATTAAAAATCAACATAATGATAAGAGACCAGCTGACAGACATAAAATTACTGTTTGATTCTTGTTTCTATGAAACTGGACAGAATTTTTTTCAAGTGACCTGAGAGCACACTGCAGAAAATGCACCTAGTTAAATATAGATCTAAAATAATTGCCTAATTCTGGCTGGTAAATAAGAGGAGTCATTAACAGGCTTATACTGCAGTAATGAGCAAGTAGAGAAACTCCCCTGTGTGCACAGATACCCACTTGAACTTAAAACTTTGAGGTGTCACATTGCAAATATGTGATTACAACATTCATAAGTGAACGTTACAATGCTGTCGAAACATTCTAATGCTACTAATTGAAAGCAGAAGAGTTTGATTTTGCCATAATCCCATTCTGTAGGGCCTATCTGAGGAGAAATACGAGTGCTAATACCATCTGAGGTCCCATGTGGTTTTAGTTTGTTCTCACAGCTTTGATAGCTATTTAAATGCATTTTGCTCCAGCTGGCAGCTTTCTGCGACCATAAAAAAACATTTGGGGGCTGCAAGCTGATTCATTGCCATTTTCCCAAGATCCTTTGCTGTAGCGGTTTTATCCTGATCGTGCTCCCAGTAAAATTAAGCTTGACTGTTGGCAAAGTTTGAGCTGTCACAACCTGTTCCAGACATAGGCATAGGAAGGATTTTTCATTGGGGGGCTGACTGTACTGATATGTGTGAGTCATCAATGCATATATACCATGAGCATGAATGCACATTGAGGAAAAAAACCTGAGTTGTATACAAGGAGCCTCAACTTACTGTTCAGGTTACAGCAAAACAAGCAATTAAAACATCTTAGCAGAGGTAAAGGAGCTCTTTTCACAATCACTGCACAGGCTCACAACTTGGAACGAAGTAAATCCGTTCAACTGCAAGTCAAAATCTACATGATATTTTTTGCCTTCTATGATTATTGACAATGGCAACCAGCGTACATTCTTCATATCCCTTGCCTAAGGCTCAAAACAGTGCTTTGAATCCTCAAACTTCCAGCCAAATCTCCTTGATGTAAAAAGCATAATGCTGGAGTGACTAAAATATTGTGTATAAATACAATCCAAACTAAAGACAGTTTGGCAAGGTTGGAATCAGATTATGACTTGCAGTCAAGCAGATTCTCTTTGTAGCCCCCAATTTACACCAGATGCGTTAGGTCCGTCTGCACTCTGCCATGGCAGCACAGCTGATAGGATTCACTTCAGTCAATGAGTGTGTTTACACTAGATCCGCTGCGTTGCATTTCTCATCTGTCCCAGCTGCGCCAAAACATAGCCATGCGCAGCAGCTACGCAAGGCTTCTACAACCCCAATTCTGAAATGGTTGGGAAGAAGTGTAAATTGTGAATAAAATCAAAATGCAATGACTTTCAGATCCAGGGGCGGACTGGCCATCTGCGTGTTCTAGATAGGCATGGGCAATACAAATGAATAAAATGGCAACATCTCTTGAGTTGCTGAGAAAAAAGTTTTTATTATTTTCTAATGATTTTTTGCAGGTAAGCACAGAAGACACAGATGAAGAGTTTGCCACAAGTCCAACGCCTTTACAGGAAAGGGTCTCAGAGCCACAGGGTCCCAAAAATGGCTGATTTCGGCATTTATCAACAAAACCCATTGTGAAAATTGGGGGGTGAAGCCTGAGGGCATTTTCGAAAATGCAGTCTACTCAGAAATAAACCTGGCCAAATTATCCATTAGGGTACCCTAACAGAAATAATTGATGCTAAAGTCATCAACCCCTTTTCTGAAGTACAGCAGCAGCCCCCAGGCCCTTTTTAACGGAAAATGCTTTGAATTTCACCCAATTATGTTCAACAAACATTAGGTTTTGCGTTGATATTAAAAAATGGTATGAATGGGTTGCCTGTGAAGTTTTTTTTTTTTGGATCAATGGCCTGCAAAAATGTCAAAATTATCGGTGGGAGGGCAAACATTAACGCTACTCGGCCATTACAATATAAAATGCAGTGAAGTCGCTGATGCCGGCAGTTGTTTGCCCTCTCACTGCTTTCTGAAAATGAATCAAACGTTCCCCTTCAATAACCCGTGGTGATAAAAAAAAAAACCTTTGCACTGTTTTTTACAATGTCCATATACCCTCCTCCCATGATAGTTTCAATGAGCTACTGCAAATAATTCATAGTAAAACACAGTGACGTGCAGTCGGAGGTTAGTTTGGCGAGGCAGAAACCTCCCCTTTGCTTGATTAGCAATCAGACGATTAACTAGTTTAGTAAGACTATTCGGCAGAATGACGGGCCAGTTTAAGTTTCCGCGGCATAATTACTCAGTACATCGAACCTGAAATGCTCACTGGACAGCAGATTTGCGCGTACTTGCTTCCAGGAAGCCGAAGCAATGTCATCAACAAATATTAAAACAGTTCAACTAATGCAGAGTTCAATGCTTAATCAATATACAATGTATTCTCCTTTAAATATGCGCTGTTACACCCAAACAAAAAGCGGGCACTTATTTTCAGTCTTCTTTCATAATCCGATTAACAAAATGTTTAAACGATATACAGAATTACAGAGAGCCGAGAATTTTTCCTAATTGATTATTCAGATTTCCATCCTCGCAGTCTCGAATTGAAGGGTATAAGTGAATGAATCTTGTGATCGGTGTTCGCGAGGTGGCATATTTTGATAGGTAGCAAAATTTTTCAGAACACTGGTAGGTTTTGAACGCCTGGCGCTGGTTTATTCCTTGGTATATTTTACTGAAACTTCACAAATAGGGTCACAGGATATTCTGTCAACTAACTATGTAGGTAATAGTAAAAAATACACTCACATTTCTTGCTATTGTTGAGAAGAAGTCACGGCGAACTCGCGACGAACTTCAACAACTTCTGTCGAAGTTATTTCACATCCCCTGGAGGTCTAGTTTGGACAAATAGACTCGTAATTTCTCAAATTAGGAGGCTGTAAGTCAATAAGGGCCGTAGCTGGGATATCACATCAGCGCAGGCTGTTTGAAATCTACCTCCAAAATGGATATTTTTGCCACGCCGTGCACTTGAAAGTTTGTAAACACGGTGCAAATTGATGTCACGCATTCATCCAACGGGCGAATAATAGCTCTGTTCAAATCGCGTTATTGGCCGTAATACGCAGAGTTCATATATGAAATGCGGGTATCCTATTGAAAAGGTTGCTTTTAATCAAACCATGGTGTTCTTTTTGTATGAAAATGGTATTTACATCATTTTTTTATAAGTTTTCTGAGGCTTGTTTACCGCCCCAGTTCAGCTGTTACGCATTCCATTAGAGTTTATGCAGAGCGTTGCCCATGCCTATTCTAGAGAATCACAGAACGGCCGGTACTCCAGGACAGCCGGCGGCCACCATGCAGTCATCACCAGTTTTTTTTTTTTTTTTCCCTGCTAATCTACTTTTTCACACTCCAGTCCAGAGGGCGGATTGGCCATCGGGAATCCAGGGAGTTTTCCCGGTGAGCCGCTCCGGTCAGCGAAAAAACCCGCCATAAACTCAAAAGTACCCAGACGGCCCACAGTGTAATGACCGACGGCCCGTAATGAGTTGCGTACAAGCGCGATGGATCAGCCCTTTACCAATTTGCTTCAAAAGTAGTGGACGCCTGGTCAAGATATTACCTGTAATATTACCGCATGAGGTATAACCCGTCTATGGCGATCCACCAACTTATCTACGCACCAATTGTCATAGTTATATATAACACATTTAGTGGTTCTACTTCACTATTACAGTTGTTTTAAGTCATAGCTCTTTTTTGTAGACCTATTTATTTATATATTTGCTTTATGCTACAGGAATGACCGAAAAACTGTTTTCTTGCAAATAAAAACGATTTAGGGGCTATTCCCAATTTATTTAATTTTTTTGTTTTTGTCCTAAAAGTTAAAGAAGGCAGGCTTGCTGGGAAATTTGTTTGACCAATGGCCTTGCTTGTCCCCTGCTGCGGTAACAGTCCAAAAACGTGTTTCAATGACTACATGATCACAAAAATGTCATAAAGCAATGGAGAGGCGGGAAAGCGAAGAGAATAAAGGAAGCAGACAATGGAGCCTCAGGCTTTCAAATGCATACAAAAACCCGACCAGCTGTTTTGCCACGATGATCCTCATGCAGCAAGCAGTTTTCTTTTCGAGGGGGACACGGAAACGGTAAGACTGACGATAAATTAATAGGCTATCGCAAGTATGAGTTCGGTTAAAATTTGCTTGAGCTTACGTAACGACCCCAATGGACAAGTTATTAGCCTACTATTTGATGCATATTGATTCGTTGTTTTACGGTGCCAAATAAAATTTGTCCTAGAATATAGGAAGACTTTCCAAATTTTCAATTCCAAAACCCTGTCGTTCAGAATCACCTGCTATTAAACTTGCTACCAACTTTTTGCGGTTCTGAAGCCAGTGAGCTATTCTACGCCCATTAGAGTCTGTTAGTAAAATATGTAACTTTATCTTTAAAAAGGCTATGTATGAATAAATCCAAATAATGCAGTGGTCTTACTGAAAAATTCAGTGCCCCCAAAGTCACATTTCTGTTTCACATCCATCCATGTAAAATAATAATAATAATAATAATAATAATAATAATAATTTCTGTAAAATACATTAGTTATATGTTGACAATGGTATGTTTTTAATATAAGACAGCATCATTATATTCAGTTTATTTCAGGAAATCTTTCAGGTAAATAGGATCTTTAATATAAATAGGATTGCTTGTTTTTGGGTATTACCCACCCAACCCCTGCCTACAGAATAATAAGTTCACTCACATGTACAACGTACATAAGTACATGTACATGAGGAGGAGGGGGCCGGGGGGTTGGACTGGGTGATCTGTTAACATCTGCTACGATCACACATGCATATAGCCACTGGGTTTGTATGTTAGATAAACACAACAATTATTTTGTTGTAGGCTAATTGGGGTTATGTAAACTCAAGAACTAATACTATCAATGTTTTATGGGAAATATAGTATGATTTTAAAATGCATATTTTTTTGTCAAATAACGTGAAATTTTTTCGGCCAGCCACTACCTCCCCATCCCCGCCGTCTGGAGAGTGGGCCGGTCAGGTACGAATTCCCGGGCCACTTTTTTGCCCCAGTCCGCCCCTGTTCAGATCACATGAGCCAATGTTATTTACAATAGAACATAGATAACATTTCAAATGTTGAAATTGAGACATTTTACATTTTTATCCACAAAATGAGCTTATTTCAAATTTTCTGGCTGCAACAGGTCTCAAAAAAAATTGGGACACAGGAAAAAAAGGGCTGAAAAGCAATTAATATATAAGAATATATACTATTCAAAAAAAGTAGGGGATATTTTATTTTGAGATCAAAATTTTCACATATACAAAGGGATACGAAACCATGTTGTATAGTTCCTTACTGAGGAAGCATTTCCAAAGAAATTCATCACCCAAACACATCAATGACACTCTCACGATCTGCACGGGATGCTATTGATGATCAAGGGGGTTGTGCCACAAATTTGCATGACTCTGAATTGGAAGGTTAGAGCCACTGTAAAGGAAGATTTTGAAGAGAAAGCATCAGATTATCAGTGGTTGAAGTCGTTAATTAAACAGAGACCATGCGCCGTCTAACACAGGAGGAGAGGTTACGTGCCCTTGGCATGCTACAGGTTGGCACAAGACAGGTCGTTGTGGCAAGGGCAATGAATGTTTCCCAGTCTATCATCAGCAGATTTTGGTCCAGACATCGTGCTACAGGGTCTGTTCAGGATAGACCACGATCCGGTCGACCAAGGGCAACAACTCAGGCTCAGGACAGATTCATCCGCACTATTGTCTTGAGAAATCGTATGGTAACAGCAAATCAGATAAGGTCTCAACTTCAAAGGGATACTGGCTTGGTAGTGAGTGGCCAGACCATCAGGAATCGTCAGCACAGATTTCACTTACACGCCCGACGTCCTCGTGTCATGCCCTGTTTGAGGGATCGTCACATTAGGGCCAGACTCCAATGGTGTCGTCATCATCAATGCTGGGATAATCGCCCGATGGAACAACGTAATGTTCTCAGATGAGTCGAGGTTCACTGTGGACTTCCTTGACAGGCGCAGGGAGGGTTTGGCGCCCGGCGTAACGAACTTTTTTCCATGGCGTTAACGTCATTAGACATGATCCGTATGGGGGTGGATCTGTAATGGTGTGGGAGGCATCACTGCTGCCGGCAGAACAGACTTGCATGTTGTTGCTGGGCGTGTCACAGGGCAGTACTACCGGGACAACATCTTGGCACCCCATGTTGTGCCGTTTTGCACGTCGTT
Organism: Gymnothorax javanicus; assembly: GCA_029692085.1. Taxonomy (NCBI): domain Eukaryota; kingdom Metazoa; phylum Chordata; class Actinopteri; order Anguilliformes; family Muraenidae; genus Gymnothorax; species Gymnothorax javanicus. The sequence goes on from CM056198.1 coordinate 93,029,183, forward strand.
ATGGCCGCCGTTTCATTTTCCAAGATGACAATGCCAGATGTCATAGGGCCAGGATCGTTACAGATTACCTCCAGCAGCAGAATATCACCACATTACCATGGCCAGCACTCAGTCCGGACCTTTCCCCATCGAGCATGTCTGGGACATGCTTATCCTACGCCAAACGTCAACAACCTCCTGCCAATGTCCAAGAACTTGCTGCAGCATTGCAACAGGAATGGAATAACGTTCCCCCAAAATGACCTGGGTCGTCTCGATAGGAGTATGCCACAATTCGAGCTTGTCTAGCCAACCGAGGGGTTTTACCCGCTACTGACTCTGTTTCACAATGGTGGTAAATTTGCTGTGTGACCCTGTGTTTGTGTCGACCCTTATTCTGGAGAATCTGTCCTTTACTGACTGTACACAGGGTTTGAATAAATTGACAAATGTTTCCTTAATGTTTTTATGTCATTTGTTTCCTTCCTGACCTCATGATCTGCATTTCATGGTACTTGTAAATCCAATATCCCCTACTTTTTTTGAATAGTATATAAGGTACTGGCCTTAAAACTGGAGTTGGTCCCCAGGCGCTGCACTGTGGCTGCCCACTGCTCCTAACTATAGGATGGGCCAATTGCAGAGGACAAATTACCCCATGGGGTACAATAAAGTATATCTTATCTTAAAGAGAATCAGCTGAAAGAACATTTAGCAAGTAATTAAGTTAACTGGCATCAGGTGTGTAACATGATTGGCTATAAAAGGGATGTCTTAGAGAGCCTGACTCCCTCAGAAGTAAAGATGGCCAGAGGCTCTCCAACCTGTGAAGGCTTGCGTAAAGAAATTGTGGAATACTTTAAAAACAATGTTCCTAAACGTCAAATTGCAAAGGCTTTGAAGGTCTCATCATTGACAGTGCATAACATCATCGAAAGATTCAGAGAAACTGGAAACATCTCTGTGCATAAGGGACAAGGCCGAAGACCTTTACTGGATGCCCGTGATCTTCGGGCCCTCAGACGCCACTGCATCACTCACTGGCATGATTCTGTCATTGACATTACTAAATGGGCCCAGGAATACTTCAAGAAACCACTGTCTGTAAACACAGTCTGCCGTGCCATCCACAGATGCCACCTAAAACTATCATGCAAAAAGGAAGCCATTGTTGAGCATGATCCAGAAGCGCTGCCATGTTCTGTGGGCCAAGGCTCATTTAAAATGGACTGTAGCAAAGTGGCAAAGTGTCCTGTGGTCAGTTGAGTCCAAATTTGAAATTCTTGTTGCAAATCATGGGCGTCATGTCCTCCCGGCTAAAGAGGAGAAAGACCACCCCTCCTGTTATCAGCATAAAAAAATAAATAAAAAAACAATAGAAAGGTTTTAGAGCAACATTTGCTCCCCTCCAGATGACATCTATTCCAGGGAAGGCCTTGTGTATTACAGCAGGACAATGCAAAACTACATACTGCAGCTATTACAACAGCATGGCTTCCTAGTAGAAGAGTCTGTGTGCTGAACTGGCCTGCCTGCATTCCTGATCTTTCACCAATCGAGAACATTTGGCGCATAATTTACAAGAAGTCCGTCAAAGGAGACCCAAAACTCTCCAGCAGCTGGCAGCCTGTATTAAACAAGAGTGGGATCAAATTCCGATGGCTAAACTCAAGAAACTTGTCTTCTCAATGCCCAGACGCCTCCACTCTGTAAAAAAAAAAAAAAGAGGGGGAGGTGTGTGCTACACCATGGTAAGCAGGCCCCTGTCCTTTTTTTTTGAGACCTGTAGCAGCCATAAAATTTGAAATGAGCTCATTTTGTGGATAAAATTGTAAAATTTCTCAGTTGCAACATTTGCTATGTTATCTCTGTTCTATTGTGAATAAAATACTGGCTGGTGTGATTTGAAAGTCATTGCGTGTGAGGTATCGTTCTGGAACCAAATGCGAGACCAGGAAGTTTCAGCAAAAATTAGTTTTATTGAAGTTGGGGGGTTAACCCCACAAAGCAGAAGGCAAAGGTACAGAGTCCACAATCCAAAATCGGAATCCCAGGGACGTAATCCAAACTGTACACAGGGCAGCAAACACAAAACTCAGAGTCGGGCAAAACAGGTTCGGTACACAGGCACGGGTATGTCAGAGAATCCAAAGCCAAAGTCCAGTAGACGTAATCCGAACCATTAACAGGGCAGCAGAGACTAAACTCAGGGTCAGGCAAAACAGGTACGGTACATGGGCAGAGAAGTATCAGAGAAAAAGCCAAAATCAGAATCGGGGACATTTCAGTCAGAAGTATAACAGTATGAATACAAGGCATCAACGATCGCAGCACAGGGGAAAACGTTCTGACAAGAGCTGTGAGTGAAATGACTGCTTAAATACACGTAGGGGAAGTCACATGCTATGATAGGGAACAGGTGAGCTGGATCAGACTAATTAACAAAGGAATGAACATGAGGAAGTTCCTGACTACATGAAATTGACAAAAGCCAAAACGCGGACAGGGATCACAAGACAGCCTATAGACAGACATACGGCTCCGGTTAGGGAGTTCTAACGTGCACAGGCAAGGAGAGAGAACAGAGTCTAACAAGTGCGGAGGTTCCGCTGAAACTGCAGCAAAGTAGATTGAGTAAAGCCAAAGGGGTGGAGACTAGAATAGGGCGAATGCTGAGAGCTCGTTAGTCAATTAGTAAGTGCAGCTATACAATCCCTAGTGCTCGTTAGTAAGTTAGTATTAGTTAGTATAGTAAGATATGTGTTTATCAGTGGCGGCTTGTGAACTGGCAATAGGGGAAGTTCAAACTATCCCTTAGAAGTAATGATCAGTCATGAACTGTGTTCAATCATTAATTTAATTTACCATTTCAGAAATTCCAAAAACTCTCAACATTATCAGGTGTGAACAGTTTTCATTAATAAAGCATACCTGTCAACTCTCACTCATTCGGTGTTGAGTATTAGTGGCATTTTTACGTTCCCCTGCTGAGTCAGCAATTATTCAATCAACGCGTATGTAAGAGATTTTCGTGCGGAATTAACGTCCTTGTGCATGGAGGTTTATCAGTTTCATGTGCGTTACGGTGGATTTCGCCACGAGTAATTATGTCTCCCTCCTGGAGGGAGAGGGGAGACATATTGGTTTTGGCTACGTTCTCGTTGGCGTTCCCACGTTGTTTCCAGAGTGTAAATCCAACACGGGCTGCATGATCTTAACGAAACTTTGTATTCTTACTATTCAGGTCCAGAAGTGGTGCCTTTTGGTATGTGCCTGTCCGTCCGTCTGTCCGGATGTGATCAATTTTGGTCCGGAGCATAGCTCCTAAACCGTTTGCCTGATCTTAACGTAACTTTGCATAATTACTACTCAGGTCCTGATGTGGTGCCTTTTGGTATATGCCTGTCTGTCCATCTGGATATGATCAATTTTTGTCCGGAGGATAACTCCTAAACCGTTTGCCTGATCTTAACGCAGCCTTGCATACTTACTACTCAGGTCCTGAAGTGGTGCCTTTTGGTATGTGCCTGTCTGACCGTCCGTCTGTCAGTACGGATGTGATCCATTTTTGTCCGGAGCATAACTCCTAAACCGTTTGCCTGGTCTGAATGCAACTTTCCATACTTACTACTCAGGTCCTGAAGCAGTGCCTTTTGATGTGTGCCTGTCTGTCCTTCCGGATGTGATCAATTTTTGTCTGGGGCGTAACTCCTACACCGTTTGTCTGATCTTAACGCAACTTTGCATACTGACTACTCAGGTCCTGAAGTGGTGCCATTTGGTATGTTCCTGTCTGTCTGTCCATCTGAATGTGATCAATTTTTGTCCAGAGCATAACTCCTAAACTGTTTGCCTGATCTTAACGCAACTTTCCATACTTACTACTCAGGTCCTGAAGTGGTGCCTTTTGGTATGTGCCAGTCTGTCCGTCCAGATGTGATCAATTTCTGTCCAGAGCATAACTCCTAAACCGTTTACATGATCTTAACAAAACTTTGCATACTAATTACTCAGTCCTGCAGTGATGCCTTACGGTATGTGCCTGTCTGTCTGTCCGTCCGTCTGGTGGGTTAGGCAGGAAAGGGGTTTGGGGGGGGAACGTACATATTTATGAGTAAAAACACATTCTAGTTGGAAACCAATTATGACTCCAGACTTCTCACGCTTTTCTTTACTCAGGGGTTGGAAGCAATGGAATTTCATAAAGACATTTCAAATGATCTTATTTCATTTCAACAATTTAAACAATCATGAAACACATGCATTGCAATCATTGCAGTGATTGAAAACAGGTCATGAATTAGGCTATTCGTGCTCATTTTACCTTAAAAAGGAGAACTGGCGACACCTGATGGTCCTTAGGATTTTTGGAGTCAAGTAAAGTCAATTTTATTGTTTGAAAACAGGTCATGACCAATAATTATTTTTAAGGGATGGTTTGAGCTTCCCCTATTGCCAGTTCACGAGCCGCCACTTGTTTCTATGTTCTTCTGTTTTTTGTTGTTGCTGAAAATATACTTTAAGTTAAGAAAAACCAGCAAAATTCTGAAAAATGTGGGGTGTCCGTAATATTTTGGCCAGTAGGGTAAGTGAAATCAGAAGCTTTAATCAACCACATGAGCTATGACATCATTACTCTACATGGATACTAATGTGTTTAGTTGCATAATAACTTAAACATGAATCAGAAAGCCTGAGAATATGGATAGAAAAGGTTTTAAAATTCTTATTACATATTGTGACAAGGAGCTATTACAAATCACGACAGCTCAGTTTATTAAAAATTGCTACACAGTGCTATTAGAAATTTTGATAAGTGCTGTATTTCATATTGTGAAATGATTTATTACAAATTGCGACAACCGCTATTATAAATCATAAATCGTGACAGGTACTACAAATTGCGATGATGTTACAAATTGCGACAGAACAGCACGCATTCAGAAACGGCTTCTGTTACTGGCTGACTCTGATAACAGATCAAGGAATAACAACGATTTTTTTTGTTGGTGATGTACCTAGAATTTTCTTATAAAAATTTGTCTTGATTTGTGCGTTCTTTCAGCTAGTATTCATCATTGAACATAAAATGGAGCTTGACATAAATTCTGATAGGCCACGGAGTCAAGCTTGCTAACTTATAGGAGCCGCTTCTCGCGCTGGAGAATCACTTGAGTGCTCACGAATGTCATCTGATTTGCTGTCACATGATTGCCTGATCGATAATATGCTGGTTTACTAAAGCACTCATTCAGAGAAGTGGCTCCACAGCGCGTACACTTAACACTGCTCGCCCAGGAAGCAGAGCCACCTGCGACAAGGTTCGTGGTTTTCGTTATCGCTGCTACTTCCATAACATGTTTATTTTGGTTACTGCACTTCAATGGATTTGATGTTGTTTGAGGTCATGCTCTCATGTTGCCATGCTGGAAGTGCTCAGTAATGCAGGATAACCAGCGCAAAAAACTAGCTGGTCTTAAAAATATGGCTTGTTTCGGAAACATTGCCTTTGTCTTTGCTGAAGGAACCTTTCGTTATTGGCGTGTCATTGTTCAACCGTAAATTTAAAGCAGCGCATGCTAATCTGGATGCAGCACAAACGCTCGATTCCAGTTCTCACTTAGCGAGGCGGTGCTCTTTGTCAGAAGCTGGTCTTTTCCGGGTGTCGAAAAGTATTTACAGGGTTCGACCTTTACTTTTTCAGCTATCAGCCAGCCGGGCTGACAGACCCCAAAATCTGTCAGCCTGGCTGAGTTTTTGTCAGCCCTGATTTTTTCCAAATGCAAAACCAAAAAAAAGACACCTTTTTATGAACAAAACATTTATTTTTCAGAATATAGCAACAACGAGGTCTTGTGTATCATATACATAAGACAGGATTTTTAAAAGTCAAGTGCTGAGGCAGCTAGCAGGCTGTCTTCTGAACAGACAACAAGACAACCAGATTGCAAACCCCTGCCCCTTTGACAATTGTTTGTGACTTTGATTTTTGACCTAGCAGTCTCATGTTAGAGGAGGGCCGAGCCATGGGTAGGACCTTCCTGCTGTGAAAGTTTCATGTAAATTGTGTCAATAGTTTTTAAGATATCGAGGGTCTGGAGCACAATGCTTTTGTCCAAAATTTGTGGTTTTGAGATTTTTACCCCCTGTCACAGCTTTCTATCAGCTAATCCTTGGAGCACAATAACTATATGTCCATCTGCATTCATTTTTAATCAGAATTCACATTTTCATTTTGTGATATGTCCAACAAAATCTGCTTAAATGAATTAAACATTGACATTTTGATGAATAAACATGAATTTTATTACAGAATAGTCTGTCTTCCATTGCAAACAACCTTCAACCAATCACCATTGTGTTATGTCACATCATGTGCTAGAATTGTTGGAGCACTGAGGTGACATGTCCATTTTTGGCAATTTTGACCATGATGTTGCGGTTACACTCCTATGAAAACTTAGGCATGCAATATACTTCTGAACCATGCAGCAAAAGAATGACTGGTTAAAAAATATGATATAAAATACCTGATTTAATAGAACACTTGGAAACCTAAAAATAAATTTTTCTCAAAACCAAGAAAATGGATATATAACCATTGTGCTCCAAACCCTCGATATGCGTCCGGACAGACAGACGGACGGACGGACGGACCTGATTACAATATCCTCGCTGCCCCTTTGGGGAAGCCTTTTTCTCTTCTACTTTTCATAAATCTGAGATCCTTCACCATCTTTATTTTTTGCCGGTTCTTCTTTTCCCTAGCCACGACATTAACCCTCCTGCTGGCTTCGCCATGCTAAACTCAACTGTACACAATTATAGAATGTTCTAGGTTTAGACTAAGACGGAGCTAGGTAACATTGCAAAATATCTCCATATTAACTATCATACACGAAAAGACGAACTCGAACCTTCGGTCAACAAAGTAAAGTGTATTTTCACTGGCCAATATTTAGCAAATGTATTGAATCCCATTTAGTCGCATACATTGATCCGAAGTTAGAATACTCGCTAAATCGTGTGAATAGATGGCTGGCAGCATATTTTGTACTTACAGCACAGCGACGGGTTCACAGAATTGAAACCTTGTGGACCTCCGCAAAGGTTTCTTTCGCAATTATGGCCGTGTATGTGGTGCAAAGAAATCAATGGATAACGGTGAATAATTACCTCACCATTTAATTCGCTACCCAGCATTTACATGCACTGAAGCAAAGTCGGCAAAAAGCTTTCTAGCTTTCCAACGTTTACTAAATATACCAACAAACTTGCTTGCAAGGCTAGCTATTTCAGCTAGCTATTTGCGATGCATATAAAGAAATAAAAACAGTGAATTGAAATTATTCTACTACTTAATTAGTCTGATTAACGACAAGAATTGCGAATCAGGAGCCAAGTTCAGCCTCGAGTCAGATTAGTAAGGAGTCATGAATTGGCTGTGTTGCTAGGTCTGTTACACATTGAGGAGACTGATCAGCTCGTTCGCTGGCTGCAGAGTTTTCACACAAACTAATGTTTGCCAAAGATACTTGGCTATTCATGTAAATTGGTACTTGTCGCAAAACTTGATATCTAGCAAGGTAAGCCGGACTAAGTATGTTAGACCTTGCAGTAGATAACAAATTGGCATAGTCTCACCTGGCTAATCAAGTTAGTTACGGCAAGGCATAATTTCTAACCTTTAATCTAGGTTTCTTTAGTCAGTGTCCGTCGGCAAAATTTTTTTATTTGGTGCATTTTAATGGCAGCTAGCAAGCTAAATGCTTGTGATTCAACTCTAGCTAAGTTAGTTAGCAAAATAATGCCTATCACTTTTTTCCTATTGACTTTCATGCGTCAAATAGAACTGTTGGCTAGCTAAGCTAGCAAACTTTCTAGCTGAGAAAGCGAACTAACGTTAGCTAGAACTATTGACCGCTATCCATTGCTTCCTATGCCTGCCATGTTAAAGCCTTAATCGCATGCAAACCCTTTGCGCATGCTCATTAGGTTACAATCCTGAGCGAACCCTTCGCTGTGGTTTAAATACAAAATACGCTGCCTGGCTTTACTCGAGGTGGCGTCATTGGCCATAATGACGAACAGACAGAGTGAGCTGGACTCTAAGATTGTTGTTCCAGTTCAGTGGAGCCAATTTCGCGGCTAGAAAATGCTGTCGGCTCACCGGACCAACTCACCCTGCAAATTGTCGGCCCAACATGAAAATCATCGGCCAATGGTCGACGGACCAGCGTTAAGGTCGAGCACTGCTTTATATAAATCCAGTAATGCACTGCGGTCTTGTCCTAACCGGGAGCATGGTGCTGAGACCTGCATGTCTTCCAGACAAAGTGTGTTGGGATGCTAATATTTTGAGTCTTGACAGTGTTTGTATTTGCAGCGTAGAAAGATACTGTTATGTCTCATTTCGTGAAGTTACCTGAGCTGCTAGTTTTCTTTATAAACGGGACGCTCGCTAGTTCCTTTGTACGGTCGGGATATGATTGGGAAGCCCTTGCAAGTGCATGTTGAACGTTATCTCAACGCAGCAACAAACAAGCTCACAGCTTTTTTGAATCGCATTCATGTCTTATGCCTTCCGGATTCTACAGATAATGACTTTGGCTCTCTAGCTGCACTCAGTTCACTTGGCTATAATGAAGTATTTGGAGATGACAAATTCATTCTTTTTAGCAACCTCTGGGTCGGATGCTACGAGTCCAGTGATTTAAGTTTTAAACTTCTCGGTTAAGTTCGATTTGTTAACTCTACTTTTTTTTGGGTTCTCAGATATGACTTTACATGGATTGAATGTGCATGTTTAATCCGAGTTTCGCTCGAACTGGCTCTGAGGTCTCGTGGATTGCAACTAAACTTCATTTGCCTTGTCTCAGGCCTGTTAATGGCAATTTGTGGGCAGAAATACTACAATTTGCCAGTTATACCCGTTGTCTCAGCGCTCATGATGGTCATATTAGTGGAGTGTCTATCGAGAAATGTCCTATGGTTCAGATTGGTCTTCGACTCTTTATATTTAAAAAAAAAAAATTTTTTAATGCATTGTCTCTATCATGTTCATTTAAAGCAACTGGCTCTTCATAAATGCTTCAGCAACGGTATGTTTGGCACAGGAATTTTATTGTTAATTTTCAATAATTCCGTAATTCATATATCCCTGGCCAAAAACAAACAAAGTGTTATTCAGATGATGTTTGCTCTAATGTTGTTCAAATGACTGGACCAAATTGTAATCACAAAATTTATTGCCGATATGCTACTCGGATCCAATAGCCATGCTGCAACTACTTCCCTGTTGGTCTTATTCATCTATCCCTAGCAGGTGCTGCCATTAGTAGCAGTGTCGAGATATGGTAACTGTTTGCAATCGCATTGCATTCCCCTTGCGCCAGTAAAACTGACGGCAAATGCTCAGTGAATCAAAAAAAAAAAAAGGTCTTCTAAATGCTGCGGAATCAGAGTTGGAGCAGCCATTCCAGTCGACATAAGAATTTCTGAGATCAATCCGGTATTGCTCCACCTTGTCAGTAATTGACTAATATTGTATTTACGTTACTTTTCCAAATTAGCCATTTCCCCTGTATCATTGGCGGTAATTACCTCCACCAAACGAAGTTGGCTTGAGGTTATGTGATCGGTGCCATTTGTTTGTCTGTTGTTTATGAACAACTTGACTCAAAATCTAATGAACAGATATTTCTGAAATTTTGTGGGTGGGTCACTATTTCATCAGGGATGGACCCTATTGATTTTGACCGCGATCAGTAAAACAATATGGCAGCATAGCAGCCATCTTGAAATCCTGTGACACACAATAACTGAACTTTGCTCCCACTCAGCAAGATTTGGACCGTGCTGCCTTAGCGAAGGTTTGCACTCTAGGAGCGCCTCTAGTGTTCTTGTATAATCGTACACGCACTAGCACCCAAGTTTGGGTAAATTTTGATTGCTATGTTTTGCTTTGCAAGAAAACCTCAGAGTGCTTGCCAACATCAAGCTCACATACTCAAGCTGTGGCTTATCTTGCACACGCTCAGAAATGCCATGATGTGCCACGTTGCCGATGCTTTGCTAATATTTACCCCATGTCAGCAACTAGCTAGTGCTTGTGGTCTTCGACTTGTTTCATTCAAATCGCTTTGCCTCTGCCTGCTCAGTATGTCCTATAGCCTCTAACTGTGCCAGTTGCTGGGTTGACCCAAAGGTCATGGCTCCAAGGCTCAATGTCATTAGCCTCTGGTGTTCAAGTTTTGCAACACCATTAGTTTTTGGGGGATTCTAGTAGCTTTCTCAGCTTTCAGATTCAAGAAAGCTCTTTACAGTTTTCATTCACGACGTGTGTGTGTGTGTGTGTGTGTGTGTGCATATATGTATATATATATGTTTTTTTTTTCCTTGTTATATCAACTTTATGGAGTAGGCAATATTATTTCATGGTACATTCTTAGCACTGTTTCCACCTGTGTTCTCCACTAATTGTCTGGTTTTTGTTCTCTCCATGTCCACGGCAGGCTCTGCCCTGAGCTTGCTGCTGCTGGTCTCTGCCATCAACGCCACCTGGCCTCTGCTCAAGTTCTGCTCCACCATCGAAATGGTCTAGTTCATGGCATCAATTCAGCAAACTACAAATCCCAGTCTGCTTTTCAACAGTCCCTTTCACATTAAGGCAACCATGAACTCTACCCTGGGATGGTCAGAGGAGGAGGGACCTCCCCTCTTCAGCCTGGTTCCTCCCAAGGTTTCTTCCTATATTTGAGCCACTTAGGGAGTTTTTCCTTGCCACTGTCGCCCCTGGCTTGCTTTTGAGGGGGTTCAGACCAGGGTTAACTATGAAGTGCATCGTGACCAGTTGAGGTCCCTGATTTGTTACAGAGGCTGGGGAACCCATTCCTGGTTTACTGCTCAGCTCTGCTTCATTTGTCAGTACTATGGCCTCTCCCTCAGCTCTACACTCCTCTCTCATTCCATATTCGAGCAGCAACAACCGCCACCTTCATGGCCTTATGATAATATTAAAGGCCAGGGGACATTAGACATCTTCAGCCCACGAACGTTACCTTCGCCCAGGAATTAAGGATATTGTGGAAGCTAAAAATGAATGCGTAAGCTTGTGTAAATTGTTACCATGTTTTGTATGTTAAATGAAATTCTCTTGTACTTGTATCTGTTTCATGCTTCTTTCAGAATACTTCTATACACATAGACAGGGCACGAAGCGTCACTCCTCAGCACCCATGCAGTGTAATTCACCGCAACATACACTTCAATTATTAAAGGTACCAGCCTTCTTGTTATACTCTCGAAATCATATTTTATAATTCTCATGAATCTGCTTTGAGAGGACTGTACCTACATTTAGAATATTTCTCTTGTATTTGGCTTCAAGAGAAATTGTGCCAGGCGCTGGGCTGTCACTACACATAATACACCTCACATAGAATATTTCTTTTGTACTTAGCTTCAAGAGAAATTGTGCCAGCTGCCGGGCTGTCACTACATATCCTACACCTCACATAGATTATTTCATTTCTATACGGCTTCAAAAGAATTGTGCCAGCTGCCGGGCTGTCACAGCACAGTCTCACGTAAGATATTTCTCTTGTATTTGGCTTCAAGAGAAATTGCACCAGCCACCGGGCTGTCACTACACATAGTTCACTTCATATAGAATAGTTCTCTTGTATTTGGCTTCAAGAGAAATTGTGCCAGCCACCGGGCTGTCACTACACATAGAACACTCACATAGAATATTTCTCTTGTGTTTGGCTTCAAGAGAAATTGTGCCAGCCGCTGGGCTGTCTCGACACATAGTACACTTCACATTGAATAACCTCTTGTATTTGGCTTCAAGAGGAATTGTGCCAGCCGCTGGGCAGTCATGACGCATGGTACACTTCACATAGAATATTTCTCTTGTGTTTGGCTTCAAGAGAAATTTTGCCTGCCACTGGGCTGACGTGTGGTACGCACCACGTAAAATATTTCTCGTGTTTGTCCTCAAGAGAAATAGTGCCAGCTGCCGGGCTGTCACTATACATAGTACACTTCACATGGTATTTCTCTCGTATTTGGCTTCAAAAGAAATTGTACCAGCCGCCGGGCTGCCACTAAACCTATGGAAGCATCATATTTCATCTGTTGTCTAATCCTAGCATGGTTCTGTTTTAGGGGGTTAATTGCAGCTTCGGTTCCACACAGGACAGGCAGGGATCTCTCGAACAGAGCCATGCCGCCAAAATCAATGTATGCTTGTATGCTTTCAATAAAATGTATGCGCCAGATGAAATTACCACTGCGCGGGCTGCGCCATGCTGCACCAAGAAATTAGAGTCCAAAGCATTAATTTAACGGTTAAATTCAGTCAGTTTATAACAGTGTAGGAAAGCCGAACTTCATTTTGTTGCTCTGTTGCGACTGCATATGTGCATGGTGCAAACCAGCCTGCCCAGTATACACGAGTGCTTTTGAATGGAAATGCATTGTGACGGGACTGGACAATTTGTCCGATGTAAGCGAAAATCCATTATATAAAATCCGGTATATTCAATGTTTATTAAATGGAAAAACATGACAGAAAAATCGGGACTTCAGCTGTTGTCCGGTATGAGCAAGTTTCCGTTTTATACGAGGATGGTTTAGGTGAGTTTTACTGTATTTTCCTTTGAACGTCTGCTCCGACATACATACACAAGATGGCGGCTGAGTGCTGCCACAGAAACGAGGCCATTGTCCACTCTAGTTTTTTTTATATCTCTGTGGGGGGGAGATTAGGGTTTCTTTGTGTTTTTAGTTGATGTCTTTATACCTTTCCCCCCTTTGTGTTAAATGTGGTCTGATCAACCAGTTTATATATTCTACCCCAGTGTCTCATTCTGGGAGGTCTCTTAGTTGAGTTGATGGCTTGTTTTTGTTAGCCTTATTTTTCAGTAGAGTAATATTTTGTTGACCTCTTTTAAGGGGCCTATAACTTTGATTTTATTATCTTCAGCTGTTTGTTTTGTAAAGACTATTTTTTGGGGATTTAAATCCATCATTTTTTGGAATTTGAACCTGTGTTTTTGTGCTTTGACTGCTTGGTCCACCACAGTGGAAAACAATAATATTTTTTTAAAAATTTCAGTCTGGCTTCAGACAGGAACACAGCACAGAAACTGCTATTCTTAGGCTCGCAATTGATCTTTAGATGAATGCCGACTCTGGAGCCTGCTCAATATTGGTGCTGTTGGATATAAGCGCAGCCTTCGATACAATCGATCATTTAATCATGATTGAAAGGCTGAGAAATTTGGTTGGGCTCTCTGGGACTGTATTGAAATTGTTTTCCTTATATACCTCAAACAGAAAATTTTTGGTTTCTCTTGTTTATTATGCATCTTCGTCTGCACTGCTTATTTCAGATTCACCTCGAGGCTCCATACCTGGGCTTATATCATTTTCTATTTAATATGCTTCCTCTAGGTTTGATTATTTGCCAGTTTCACATATCTTTTCATTGTCATGCTGAGCATACATGGTAATATCTTTCAGTGAAATCTACTGATTTCAGCATAGCTGATTGTTTAGGTGTTACATGACTGTTTAACTGATGTTCAAAATTTGTTGCAAAACTATTTTTTGCATTTAAATTCAGAAAAAAAAAAAAAAAAAAAGTCATTATGCTTGGCCAAAAGTTAGCGATGGATAAAATTAAATCATCTCCAGGACCTCTCGCTTCTATTATTGGACGCTTTTCTTGAATTTTTTGTGTGATTTTCGATACCAAACTCAAATTTGAGCTACACGTTAGAAGCTTGTACAGTCATGCTATTTGCAACTCCGAAACATACAACCCCCATTCCGAAATAGTCGAGACAAAGTGTAAATTGTGAATAAAATCAAAACGCAATGACTTTCAAATCACACCAGCCAGTATTTTATTCACAATAGAACAAAGATAACATAGCAAATGTTGAAACTGAGAAATTTTACAATTTTATCTACAAAATGAGCTCATTTCAAATTTGATGGCTGCTACAGGTCTCAAAAAAGTTGAGACAGGAGCCTGTTTACAATGGTGTAGCATCCCCTCTTCTTTTTAACACAGAGTGGAGGCGTCTGGGCATTGAGGAGACAAGTTTCTTGAGTTTAGCCATTGGAATTTGATCGCACTCTTGTTTAACACAGGCTTCCAGCTGCTGGAGAGTTTTGGGTCTCCTTTGATAGACTTTTTGTTGAATTATGCGCCAAATGTTTTCAATCGGTGAAAGATCAGGACTGCAGGCAGGCCAATTCAGAGCACGGACTCTTACTATGAAGCCATGCTGTTTTCCAGTATGTGGTTTTGCATTATCCTGCTAAAATACACAAGGCCCTCCCTGGAATAGATGTCGTCTGGAGGAGAGCATATGTTGCTCTAAAACTTTTATATACCTTTCAGCATTCATGGTGCTTTTTAAAATAGGCATGGGCAATACAAATGAATAAAATGACAACATTTCTTGAGTTGCTGAGAACAAAGTTTTCATTATTTTCTAATGATTTTTTGCTGGTAAGTACAGAAGACACAGACGAAGAGTGTGCCATAAGTCCAACGCCTTTGCAGGAAAGGGTCTCTGAGCCACAGGGTCCCAAAAATGGCTGATTTCGGCATTTTTCAACAAAACCCATTGTGAAAATTGGGGGGTGAAGCCTGAGGGCATTTTCTAAAGTACAGTCTATTCAGAAATAAACCAGGCCAAATTATCCATTAGGGTACCCTAACAGAAATAATTGATGCAAAAGTCATCTACCCTTTTCTGAAGTACAGCAGCGCCCCTAGGGCCTTTTTAATGGAAAATGCATTGAATTTCACCCAATTATGTTCAACATTAGGTTTTGCATTGATATTAAAAAATGGTATGAATGGGTTGCCTGTGAAGTTTTTTTTTGGATCAATGGCCTGCAAAAATGTCAAAATTATCAGTGGGAGGGCAAACATTAACGCTACTCGCCCATTACTATATAAAATGCAGTGAAGTCGCTGATGCGGCAGTTGTTTGCCCTCCCACTGCTACTTAAACGTTCCCCTTCAATAACCCGTGGTGATTTAAAAAAAAAAAAAAAAAACTTTGCACTGTTTTTACTATGTCCATATACCCTCCTCCCATGATAGTTTCAATGAGCTACTGTGAATAATTCATAGTAAAACACAGTGCCGCAGCAGTCGGAGTCGGAGGTTAGTTTGGTGAGGCAGAAACCTCCCTTTGCTTGATTAGCAATCAGGCGATTACTTTCGTTTAGTAAGACTATTCGCAGAATGACGGGCCAGTTTAAGTTTCTCTGGCGTTATTACTCAGTACATCAAACCTGAAATGCTCACTAGACAGCAGATTTTGCGGCGTATTTTGCTTCCAGGAAGCCGAAGCAATGTCATCAACAAATATTAAAACAGTTCGACTAATGCAGAGTTCAATGCTTAATCAATATACAATGTATTCTCCTTTAAATAGGCGCTTTTACACCCAAACAAAAAGCGGGCGCTTATTTTCAGTCTTCTTTCATAATCCGATTAACAAAATGTTTAAACGATATACAGAATTACCATGAGCCGAGAATTTTTCCTAATTGATTATTCAGATTTCCATCCTCGCAGTCTCGAATTGAAGCGATCGTGAATGAATCTTGTGACCCGGTGTTCGCGAGGTGGCATATTTTTATAGGTAGCAAAATTTGTCAGAACACTGGTAGGCTTTGAACGCCTAGCGCTTGTTTATTCCTTGGTATATTTTACTGAAACTTCACAAATAGGGTCACAGGATATTCTGTCAACTAACTATGTAGGTTGACAGTAAAAATACACTCACCTTTCTTGCTATTGTTGAGAGGAAGTCACAGCGAACTCGCGACGAACTTCAACAACTTCTGTCAAAGTTATTTCACATCCCCTGGAGGTCTAGAGTGGACGAACAGACTCGTAATTTCTCAAATTAGATGGCTGTAAGCAAATCAGGGCCGTAGCTGGGATATCACGTCATCGCGGGCTATTTGAAATCTACCTCCAAAATGGATATTTTTGCCACGCCGTTGCACTTGAAAGTTTGTAAACACGGGCGCAAATTGAGGTCACGCATTCATTCAACAGGCGAATAATAGCTCTGTTCAAATCGCGTTATTGGCCGTAATACGCAGAGTTCATGTATGAAATGCGGTATCCTATTGAAAAGGTTGCTTTTAATCAAACCATGGTGTTTTTTTTTGTATGAAAATGGTATTTACATCATTTTTTTAATAAGTTTTCTGAGGCTTGTTTACCGCCCCAGTTCAGCTGTTACGCATTCCATTAGAGTTTATGCAGAGCGTTGCCCATGCCTATTTAAAACATGCAAGTGTCCCACACCATGTGCACTAATGCATCCCCATACCATCAGATATCCTGGCTTTTGAACTGAACACTGATAACAGGAGGGGTGGTCTTTCTCCTCTTTAGCTCGGAGGACACAACGCCCATGATTTCCAACAAGAAAGTCAAATTTGGACTCAGCTGACCACAGGACACTTTGCTACATTCCATTTTAAATGAGCCTTGGTTCACAGCACACAGCCACGCTTCTGGATCATGCTCAACAATAGCTTCCTTTTCGCATGATAGAGTTTTAGGTGGCATCTGTGGATGGCACGGTGGACTGTGTTTACAGACAGCGGTTTCTTGAGGTATTCCTGGGTCCATTTAGTAATGTCAATGACAGAATCATGCCGGTGAGTGATGCAGTGGCGTCTGAGGGCCTGAAGATCACGGGCATCCAGTTAAGGTCTTCCGCCTTGTCCCTTACGCACAGAGATTTTGCCAGTTTCTCTGAATCTTTTGATGATGTTATGCTCTATCGATGATGAGACCTTCAAAGCCTTTGCAATTTGACGTTGAGGAACATTGTTTTTGAAGTATTCCACAATTTTTTTATGCAAGCCATCACAGGTTGGAGAGCCTCTGGCCATCTTTACTCCTGAGACACTCAGCCTCTCTATGGCATCCCTTTTATAGACAGTTATGTTACAAACCTGATGCCAGTTAACTTAATTACTTGCTAAATGTTCTTTCAGTGGATTCTTTTATATATTAATTGCTTTTTAAGCCCTTTTTTGCCTGTGTTCCAACTTTTTTGAGACCTTTTGCAGCCATAAAATTTGAAATAAGCTCATTTTGTGGATAAAAATATAAAACGTCTCAGTTTCAACATTTGAAATGTTATCTATGCTCTATTGTAAATAACATATTGGCTCATGTGATCTGAAAGTCATTGCATTTTGATTTTATTCACAATTTATACTTTGTCCCAACTATTTCGGAATTGGGATTGTAGCTAAAAGTAGATCTCATCGGTCTTTTGAAGATACTGGAAAAATTATTCATGCTTTTATTTCATCAAGGTTAGACTACTACAACTCCTCATTTACCCATCTGAATAAGAAATCTTCAGCCAAATAACTAGTAATTCAAATGTGACGGTGCGTTCAGGAACCACTCGCGAGAGCAGGAATTCCAAAAATCGTATGCCTTTTATTGTGAGCAGGGTCAGGACCAGAAGACACAATTGCCAAGCCAAAAACAAAATCCAAAAAGCAAAGTCGATTAGACAGGCCGGGGTCAAAACTAGTAAAGCAGAAGTGCGATGGTACATAGACAGCAGGCCAAAATCGTAGTCGAAATCCAGAGCAGAGGGTCATACACAGGGCATCCAAAACAGTAAACGTGGTCGTACAGAAATGGGTCAAAATCCAAAAAGACAAAAACAAGAACAGAAGGGCTACGGCAAAATCGAGGTCGGACGAAACAGCCGTGAAGAAACAATAATCAATTGGCATACAAGAGGTTCTGCACAAAGGAATATTGATCAACGTTCTGACAAGGGCTGAACAGCAGTGAGGACTCTAAATAGACGCGAGGGAAGTCACATGCTATGCGGGGAACAGGTGAATTGGATAAGAACTAATTACAGAGGAAGGTACACATGGGGAAGTCCTAAACCACAACAATTGGCAAAAGCCAAGACACGGACGGGATTCACGCAGACAACCTATGACAGATAAACGGCTCTGGTCTAGGTGTTCTAAATGCACAGACAATGAGTGCAGGAAAGCAATTAAGCACGTGTGAGAGATCTCGCAGAACATAGGGAGAGGCAGGGAAAGCAAAGCAAGGGGCGGAGGCTAGAACAGGGCGATTGCTGAGATTGGATTAGTAATAATTAGTAGAGGTGCAGCTTTACAAATTAACCAAAGTGCTCATTAGTAAGTTAGTAATATATACATGGATTAGTTGGGTTTGTACAGTGCCTGACAAAAGTCTTGTCGCTTATCCAAGTTGTAGGAACAACAAATGATAACCTGACTTGTAGTTGATCAATTGGAATCAAAAATGGCTTATATGAAAGGCAAAGCCCTCTAGATTATGCAAAATATACCAAAATAGAGTTTTGTGTCATTGATTGAGTTTTATAATTTAATTTGTACAGAAAGGTCAGATTTTGCTTGGACAAAAGTCTTGTCGCATTGAAAAAAAATGTGGAAATTATACATACACTTTATTTTGAATACACAAATATGCCACTATAATATCAGAGCATAAAGCCATGGTGCCTTGGAAAAAAGAATTAATATTGCGTATGACTCCCATGAGCTTGGAGGACTGCATCCATACGTCTTGGCAATGACTGAGATAACTTGATGACATAATCATCTGGAATGGCATAGAAAGCAGTCTTGCAGGACTCCCAGAGTTCATCAAGATTCTATGGTTTCATCTTCCAAGCCTCCTCCTTCATCTTACCCCTGAAATGCTCAATAATGTTCATGTGAGGTGACTGGGTTGGCCAATCCTGGAGTACCTTCACCTTCTTCGCTTTCAGGAACTGTGACATGGAGGCAGAAGGATGAGAAGGAGCAGCAGTATAAGTAGGGCAGCAAGAACTTCTTGATATTTCAGGCTGTTGAAGTTGCCATCCACTCTGCAGATCTTTCTCACACCCCCATGCTGGATGTAACAACAAACCATGATTTTTCCTCCACCAAACATGATTGTTTTCCGGGAGAATCTTGGGTCCATGAGGGTTCCAACAGGTCTTGTACGGCGACTGGCATGCAGTTCAATGGATGATTCACCAGAAAAATAAACTTTCAGCCACTTTTCCAGTATCAATCCTTTCTGCGAGCTGTGGGCCTTGGCAAATGCAATGCAGGTTTTTTGTTTTCTGTTTAATGCAGACTTCTGTGTTCTAATTTGGCAATGAAAACCACTTTGAGAGAGAATTTGACAAACTCTTCTTGTAGATACCGGGATTTTTGGTGACATTTCCTCATGTAGCTTCGCTGTAGTTGAAGAAGGGCTAGCCTTGTACAGTTGAAGCAACAAACGGTCCTTTCAAACAGTTGTCATACCTGGGTCTGTCTGACCTGCGCTTGCCATGAACGTCACCAGTTTCTTCAAATCTTTTTCTCATCCCCTCCACTTGACATTTGGATACATTAAAGATGTCTGCCACCTCAGCAACAGACTCAGTCTTCAGGCTCTTGATGATCAGCACTTTGGTCTGTGGTTGAATCTTTGGTATGTTGTCAGAGGTCTAGTCGCACCTCATATGAAAGTCTGGTGTGCTGGGGTTATTTCTATACACATCTGGGAATGTGTTAATTACAGTATTTGTCATAGGTTAAACTCTAATCTGCGACTTGTTGCATCATCTGAAGAGACGACAAGACTTTTGTCCTAGCAAAAACAGATGTTATGGGCTTAGCCAAGCTGTGAACATCAGAACACTTTTTGACGGTTTCATTTTGCACCAAATTATTAATGTGAAAGCCCTTGACATTAAAACAGACCATTTATTGTAACAATTGATTGGTTAGAAATAAAGTTATATGCTATTTTTAGTTACTATGTCCTTATGCGACAAGACTTCTGTCAGGCACTGTAGACTATGATACAAAATATAAATGTTAGTATTATTAGTAATCTAGGAAAGCAAGGCGAAGGAAGTAAAAGAGAATTGAAGAAATAATATGAAACAGCAGAAACCATTGAAATCCCCCGAAGCAGGTAAGCACACAGACTGGGAAGACGGACTGAACCAACTAGATCACAAGACAGGGGAGACAAGTGCAATGAAACTTAAACTGGCAGGAACAGAAAACCGGAATATATAATAACCAAAAAGAATAAAGAAAAGACATAACCATGAACATAAAGCATGACATCAAACACAGAACCATGACATCAAAATTCACCAGCAAGATTGCTCACCAAAACAAATCAAAGAGCCCATATTACTCCAATTTTAGGCATCTTTGTGCTGGCTGCCGATTCAATTTAGAATTGATTTTGAAATTTTATTGATTACCTGCAAAGCACTTCATGGTATGGCGCCAGAATGTATAAATGAGCTTTTCATTCCTTATAGACCTAATAGATTGCTCAGGGCCTTGAAGCAAGCGTTACTGGCTATTCCAGAGCTTAAGTTAAAAACAAGGGGTGATCTAGCTTTTTCAGTTAAAGCTCCAAGACTCTGGAATGGCCTCCCAAAAATATTAGGAATGCTGAGTCTTTGTCTTCTTTTAAATCTCTTTTGAAGACCCACTTTCATAAGCTTGCTTTTTGTGACTAAATTCTTTTATTGTGCAATTGTTTTTTACTCGTGTTATTTTGTCTAAGTCTGTGTAAAATCCTTGTTTTTCCTATTTTGACGTTTAATTCCCCACCTTTTCCCCCTCCTTGTGCAATCGCTTTTTAAGTACATTCGCTTTTTTTTAGCTGTTTGTGAGGCACTTAGCGCTGTATTGCTTGAAAAGTGCTATATACAGTAAAGTTTATTTTTTATGATGTTATATACTGGGAAGGGGGCAGATAACTTTTTCACAGCACTTTATTTTGCCCTCAACTTATTTCATAGTGGCACATGGATGTTTTGTGAGAGTCTAAAAAAAGAGGGAAAAAAACCTGAAAAAAAAGACCTCTCTGAGTGGAACCATTTCCTTGTTTGAGATGCCTTTTTGTGTTTAATGGGATACTTGACAATAAAAAAACAAACCATAAAGATGGAAGAAAAAGAATTCTCCCTCTGAAGTGTTGCCCAACTCCCCCCCGAAACAAAAGCAAGAAAAAAGCGCATTTGATGTGGCTACAAGAATATTCCCACATAGCGTTACTCCCTAACAAAACAGTAACGTGGCACAATAGTATGAGAGGTAAAGTCCCTGCTCATAATGGTCTTAATTATATTTCTGGCACCCTCTGCTATAAGAACATACATATCCTGATCCAGTATTTGCATTTACGGTGACAGTGGGTGCATTAATTCAATTTTAGAGCCATAAAAAGCAGGCCAAAAGAAAATGTGTTGTTTGATTTTAATACAGATTACGACTCCTTTCAAGGGGACCTATTGTGCTCCATTTCCAAGATTATATTTTGATCTTGGGCTCCCCTAGAGTACTTCTGATCATTCAAAGTCCAAAAAAGGGTCCTTATTTAGCTCATACTGCCATCCTCAAAAAACCCCATTTGTATTCCATTGTAGTCTTTGCCTGAAACGCCTCGTTTGGGCGGCTCTTCTGCTATGCCCCCCCCTCCCCGTGTGCCCACTTTCTTCTGATTGGCCAGCTCTGTGAAGGGCAGAGCTGGGCGAGACTCGGCAGAACACAGTTTTCCAGGTCCGCCTTCTCACCATGGAACGTGAGACGCGTCTGCCATCTGAGCCAAGGAATCGGCAGGGAAATTCCACAATCAAACGCTGTACACATGTATAGATCTAATGAAATGAACTTGTTCTAATAAACGCAGCCCTGACCCCGGTCATGGATAAGTAGAGCAGTCGTTTCACAAGTACCCAAACACGCACCCCAAGCTCTGCAAAACCTACGTCTGGTCTAACTGCAGCCTTTTACAGCACCTCTCCAGTTAGCTTCAACTGTAGTGACTAAAATCAGGCAACGTTATGATGAAACTGCCACTTTGATGCCTACCGAAGTAACACAAGCATACCGATCAGAATTACTGCATAAGTTAACCAGGAGCATTTTTAAGTAGCTCAGCATGCGAACTAACATGCAGTAGCTGGTAACTGAGCGGTCATAACAACAGACACAAACGTTACCCTGCTATACTGGTTTTACAGACAGCAAGTTCCGTTACCGTGAACAGTTGTACCAAGCAACCAAATTGCAAACAAGTATAAAAAGTTAGCTTCAAATGAGGTTTATGTTAACACACCTTCTGTTGAATGTCCCCTGATATTACTCTTGCATATTTAGGACACAAACATTAGCAACATTAACTTGGCTACGTGAGCCGCAGTGCTACAGCCAGATTCAACAGGCTATCACGTTAGGTAGGCTTATGCCATAAAGCAACTTACAGCTTCAGCGTCTGAGTCACTGACAGTCGCTACCAATCCAGGCTTTATCTTCAGATATTTTACAAAGCCTGCGTATATGGCCAGTTGTTAGTGCTAACTATCGTTAGCGGTCCTGCTCGCCACCCGTAACACGTTAGCCTCACTTACATTATTTGCTGTTATATCGTTACTTACTGCTTGTGGCTCCGAGTGCTTGATCGATGCAACTTCTTCAGGTTTGAGAAGCAGCTGAAACGTTTATCCAGCGTCGAATTATCCTTTATCGACAAAGCTGTCTTTGGTGAAATGCTGCGCACAAACAGCTAACGTTCCCTTTGGCCGTGGCTGTTTGCTGCCAGCAAACAAAAAAGCTACCCACTGATTTCTGGTGGCATCCTCTTTTGGAAGAGAAAATATTTGGGCTTGTCTTCGCGTCCAAAAATAAACGGACGAGCAGCTTTGGGAGAGATACTGACAAAACTGCACCTCAAATGATCTGCAGTTCTTCTTTTGTATTCCAGAAGTAGAGAAACTAGTTGTGCTTTTCTTTGTGTCCAAAAATAAATGGACAAGCAGCTTTGGGAGAGATACAGAAAAAACTGCACCTCAAATGATCTACGGTTCTTCTTTTGTATTTCCAGAAGTATAGACTCTACTAAGGCAAAATATGATCCGTGGTTGTTTGTGCCTGCTAGAATAGTTTCCGGGGTGGGCAGGTCCAGCGGCGTGATTGGCTCTGGCTAGGTCTGTATTAATTGGACGCCACAACCTGACGTCAGGTTTTGCCCAGATCTCGTGACGAGCTGTTCTGAGAGGAAATCACATTCACGAAATCACGTTCATGGATTGCGGCAAAACCCCTGTATCTTATTATGTTTAGAAACTTTACAGTGGTTGAGTATGGACTTCCAACATTATAACATTACTGATATGTATTACAGCAATACATGACAGTTTCTTATACTTTTGACTAAACAGCGCCCCTACAGTTCCCGGGTGTAATTGCACTGTCGTAAATACCCCTCAGACACTTGACGCGCATCCTCCACTACTTCTCAGATCCGTGCACATCTTTGCACATAACAACGATGTCATCCGACAAGGTAAAGTGATTTTGCTTGACTTGTCAGGAATATTACTTATCACACGCAGTTGCATTCATTTTGTCACATAAGATGAAGAGTAACAAAATATCAAAAAGAACGACAATGCATTATTTTAGCTAAAATGCCGTTCGGTAACATTACTGCTAGCCTAATATTTTTGAGAGCAGCACTACAACGAGACTCACTAAAACACACGATTTCACCACAGACAAAGTGGTTGGTTTTAGGTGTGAACTCATATAGTCTGTGGTTAGCCCGGTCTATGCAGTTGAAATTACTGAAAAAGTAACGAGAGGACCCAATATGAGCTGACATCAACATTCATCTAAATCACGCTCACAATACAGGATGCGCTGCATGAAATGGCATGGTATTATGCAGTCCCGTTACGGGTTTTGGCCACAGCTAAGATAACCTCAGTTGAGTGTAGAGTTTGCATGTGTTCAATTATAATTTGTTGTTCACTTAGTAAATACCTTATGGTGTAACAGTGGTTAGAAAATTTCCAAACTTTTTTTATGATTTTATCGCAGGATTATTCCCCATCTCTGGCCAAAACCCAGCCAAGTCGAATTTCTTGCCTAAACCCAACCAAAATGCCGTTTCAACCAGGCGGAATTCAGACGGTCAGCTCTGATGTAACACCGGCTAGTAAAGTTAGCCTTGTACTTACAAATAAAGACAGAAGATGCATAGCTCTGCATCTGTCTTCAGTCCTAATTGATCCCAAACCTCTCACCAGCGTACCAAAACCCTTTCCGATGTTCACTCTAGTTTTATCTTTGGCTCGATCGGATTCTCTTTTTCGTTTCTTGGCCTCTTCAGAACGTGTCCGCTTCGGTTTCGTTGGCTCTGTCATGATACCCGAAGCACATCTGATGCTTAAGCTAAACTATCTTATTTATATGCTGTGCGCCATAAAGTGGAACGTACGCGCATGCGCATTTAGCCCAGTGGTCCGGGACGGACCACGGCCACTTCAGGCACTCATAGTAAAAGAACTGCTGACATTGTAGAAATGGAAGAATAATCATTTTCAGTATTTTTAGTCAATATAACAGTAAAATAATTATTAGGCATTATAAGACATAAGTTGGCATGTATTGCTTTAAAAGAAGGATCAGCATAATAGGTCCCCTTTAAATGTGTGTTTTGAATCAACAATTGATTATTATCAGAGTCGTGTCCTGACAAAGGTGGTAATATAGATGGATGTTTGCTTTTATTGATGTCAACTATTGCTGATGGCCAAGGGATTCTGTGTAAATTCCATGCTGATGAAGATGCCACGTCATCATATGAGCTTAGCGAAAGTTCAATCAGGAAGACTCTCTTGCACACTTCAATTCCATTTATTTTCCTATCATTCACATGCATGCTCACTCAAATCTCTGCAGTCATTGTTTGGGGCTGTCAATTGAGCTGTTAGCTCGTGTAGCAGCTGATCTCCTCTATCCAACCGTGGCACACCACATTTGCATCACTAGCCAATTGTTCTGCTGCTGTCTTTTTAAAATATGTAATTTCTCTCTGCCCTAGTTCGCTCATGCTGCTTGTTTGCTGGCATAGCTCCGTGCAAGCAATCGACGCTCGCCTCCAATTTCTCGCAAACGTGCAGGCTGCATCATCTTGAGCTATGCTTTCGGCCACCCCTACCGTACGTGCATTAGCTCCGGTGCCAGCTTCCCAGCCTTTAGCTTCAGCCGCAAGCCGCTTCTCATGCCTCAAGACTCACTCGCCTCGGTTATCCCAGCTCCTTTGCAAGGTAGGCCGTATATTCCCTCCGGTGCAAACATATCTCCTCGTTGACGGTCTAGAATCTTGCAAGGCAAAGTTGTCAACCTCGTCAGTCCGCTTCTCTCGTCTCCGGAAAGCGCAAATAAAATTGTCGCTGGAGAATTTGTTACTGCAGCAATTAAAACTGTTGACTTCAGGCTGTCAAGAGAATTGTCTTTTGTAGAGTTTGTAGTAGCCTTTGGTATTTTTCGCGACGTGATCCGCTCTGTCTACCCCGAATATAGTCAAGAACTGGACATTTATCTGGCTCTGCTCGGCGACCTGAACTTGCGATACGAAAAATAAATAAATAAATAAATAAATAAAATTTCATATTATGTATTTTATCAGCACCACAAGAGTTTTTTGTGCAAGGTGGCACTCTGCATTTCTCAGGCAAACGTCCGCGGGACTAGTCTGTTCTGAACACTGAACTTTTGGTAATGACTGTGGGGGGCTCGCAAGCCATGACATGCTCATGTTGTGGCTAAGCGGGTCAATCCGAGTCCCTTTGCCCCCGGTTCCTATTTTTCCCAAAAAGCACGCTGTCCCGCTTATATCCTAAATTGATTCAGATTTTCCTCCGCTTGATAAATTCGACAGCTGAAATCGCAAGGTGTTCACGTTCAAAAACCAACCCATTTGCAATAACTTCAACAAAAATGTTTGCAAGAAAAGGTTTGAACCCAGGGGTGCTGTATTTGACAATGCAATTAAACTCATTAAACTAGCTGGCTAGGGCACGTGGCTTTTGAAAGCTGACATCACCGATGCCTTTAAAATAGTTCCTATTCATCCTTCGCTATGGCATTTCTTGGTATGAAATGGGAATCCTAATTTTACTTCACAGTGCGTCTAATGTTCGGCTGTAAAAGTAGTCCTTCCATTTTTAATCAAGTTTCCAAGGCCCTTTTCTGGATCCTTCTAAATAGAGTTCGTATTCCCTCTCTTCTCCATCTCCTGGACAATTTTTTGTTGATCGATCCGCCTCAAGACAATTCGGGCCAGTCTCTGTCCAAACTGAAACACCTGTTTGCTCATCTAGGCGTGCCCCTCTTCGATTCTAAAACTACTGGCCCAGCTACTCGTCACGAGTTCCTAGGCATTACTTTGGACACGGTAGAAATGAAAATGTCCCTACCTACCAACAAGCTTGAGAGCATTCAAATGATAATTCTGTCTTTTATTTCAGGAAAGGTCTTTACAAAACAGCAAATGCTCTCTCTCCTTGGCCATTTAAATTTCGTGATGCGTGTAGTTCTCCAAGGACACGTGTTCATTTCTCGTCTACTGCATTTGGCCTCATCCATGTCTAAACTGCACAACGTCATTTCCCTGGATGAGGGCCGCCACTCCGATTTGGGCATCGCAAACGCATCACAGTCCTGTGCGACAATGCAGCCTAGTAAGCATCATTAACAAAGGCTGCTCATCCTCACCCCAAATCATGTACTTCCAGAGATGCATCATCTGGCTATCGGTTTCACAAAAAAAAAAAAAAAAAAATTACTACAACTCCTCATGTGCCAGGTCATGCAAATGTAATTACCGATTCTTTGTCATGCTTTAATTTTCAGGTTTTCAGGAGCCTTTGCTCAAACACCACCCCAACACCAGTTGCAGTCCCGTATCTAGGATCAGTAGCTATTCACTAGTTCAACCTCCCCTGCAGCTTTATTTAGATTCCGCTAGGTTCTACATGAGAAGGGTGTCGCTCACTCTACCCTGAATCTGCATAATTTTGCATGGAGAATGTTTGCCTTGTTTTGTGTTTCTCTGCATTTGCCACTAAAACCTTTTCAGTCAGTGACGTCTGTGTATTTATTAGTCATTGCGTTTATGTTCGTCACTTCAAACTGCACTATTTAAGAGGTCTGGTAGCTGGTGTTCAGTTTGGTGCTAGATGTTCTGACCCATCTTTTTCAGGCCTATTTTCTAATCCTTCCATTAAATTGTTGCTTAAAGGCATTGCCAAGGCTTATCCCCCGAAATTGGATAATAGACTCCCCTTCACTCTCTCCATCTTGCACAGGATGCTAGTAGTCCTGAGACAAGTCTGCTTTTCACCCTACATAGAATCTCTCTTGGATTGTTCCTTTCTTTTAGCTTTCTACGGGTTTTTAAGGGGCGGCAAATTTACCACTTCTTTGAGCTCATTCGATCCATCAAAAGATGTCACTTTCTCAGATCCGGACTGCTATAGTCTTAATCATACCTGCAAACTTGTCACTTTTCGGCGAAAATCGCCTTATTTAATTCAAAAAGGTCATGTATGCAAATCGTGTAAATCCGAGGAGTTTTTTTTGGCGGGGGGGCGGTTGTCGTCGAGGGGGTGAGTTCACTCCGGGCCTACATAACCCGTAGGCGAAGAAGGGAACATCTACCTGGCGCCGGACCCATAGTATCAAAGCTCATAGAGCGCCACGCTATTTGAGTATCAGAATCTTCAGTAGTCTTGATGGAACCAATGAGTATACACTCATTGAATAGAACGCATCGTGCAAGTTTTTTTGTCCAATCAAGATAAGGATTTCGCTTCAATGGCGCGAAGTTGCAACTTTTTGCCAAAGCTCTACTCGTTACCATAGTAGCCTACTTCTGTGGACACCTGCGTTAGATCTGAGGTAAGTCTCGTTATCTGCCAGCGATATAATATATTGTTTAAATTGGGGTTATGCAACTAGACATCCACTTGCTAAAGTAAGGAGTTCCTAAAGTGTGTTGTGATCCGTTTCTCATGTTTAACGTAATTGTGAATAGCTCGTCTGAATTGTATTAACGTTAGCCACCTAGATAGTCTTTCGAAAATCACTAGCATTGCATCTATCTCCACTGCATCCGAATTGTTACGTGGTTTAATGCATGCCGTTGTCGAGAGATCATGGAAATAAAAACTAACCGGTAAGGAATCAAAATACACCCGTTTCTGCTGTAGACGAGAATTATTTAGTGATGTAACCCAAACACCTGTTCCAGTCTAGTGGATTATGTGACGTTAATGTGGACGATGCAGTTGGGTTAGCATACAATGCAGGGCTGGCGTTAAGCGGTATTGCATCGCAAAATGCGATCAGTTTTTTTTTAAATGCGCCAATCTGCGGCGGGCTTTTGAAATCCCCATCGCATATTTTGCGATAAAGTCTTCAGATAATGTGAAATAAGTTTTAGTCCAGTTTTGAATGAAGATGGGCTCCTACAGCTTCTTAATATTGTCCTGATCAGCCTCCGCTACCGCACTATGGATAACCAAACGGCGCGACTCTGAACCCATAGTAGCAAGTGGAATGACCCCATTTTCCTGCCTCCGCCCCAGTCCCACCCACAGAGCTAAAGAAAACACTAGAGTGGACAACGTCATTTGCTGAACAAACTGCAAAACGCGTCTGCCATCTTGTGTAAGGAATCGGCGGGGGAATTGCGCAATCAAACGCTGTACATGTGTATATGCGACTAGATAAAATGAAATGAAAAACACTGGACTCGTGTTATGACTTGAAAATCACAACAAAGAAAGCCAGCAATGACAACTTAAACAAATTTATTCTTCACTGATTTAAAAAAAAAAACTTCTACAAATAATCCACTGTTTAATCTTATAATAACACTCTAATGCCACTATGTAACTCTGTTGCCAAAACAAAAACTCTGCCTCCACTGACCAAAATCACAGCATTTATATCGACTAGCAACATTCTGGAAAGATCTACAGGAGTCCTGGGTGATCCAGCCCCCTCCAGGCAAGAAGAAGCCAGAAACTTCTAGAAAGCACTAGTCTACACCGTGTCCCAAAAGTTCTTGCACCACAGAAAAAGTCAACTCAGATTGTGAATATTCAACAGAATGTGTTTATTCAAAAGCCAGTGTATCCCCCCTGCATCTTAATTACTGCCCTCAGCCTGTGGGGCATAGAATGCACTAAGTTTTTTAGAACGCAAGGCTCAAAGTTGCCCCACTCCCGCACAGTCCTCGCATTGAGCTGCTTCATGGTGGTAGGGGGTGGGCTGTGGAGGTCCGGGGAGTTGGGCGGCCATGCCTCTTTGCGAAGAAAGCCAGGAAGCTGCTCAGAACACCACTGCTGAGTTGAACGAGCAGTATATGTGGGGGCACCATCTTGCACGAAGACCATTTCCGCACGCCTGTTGAATATCTTCCTAGCAGTGATGGGGCCCAATTTCTTTGTTCTGGTGAGTATGGGAAGTAGCACTGGCTGGAGAATGTTCTTGATATAATACTCAGCATTGATGTTGGTGCCCTGGGGTACAAGATGCAACTCCAGCAGCCCTGAAGATGACATCGCCCCCCAGACCATGCCATGAGAGTTGAACTTGACTTGTTCAGAAGGTGGCACTTTTTTTCGATCCTCGGTGTAGATGCGGTCGTTTTGGCTGTTGGGAGTTGGAAATAAGTAGAGTGGGCACTCATCAGAGAAAACACAGTTTTCCTAGTGTCTTGGGGTCATTGTTAGCCTTGCAGAGCAGACGGCCCTGCCTGATTTATTGTCTGAAATCCTGCAGGTCCATCTTGCCAACTACCGTCGTCCAACAATTTCACGGCTAAATTTTTTACGGCCCAATCAGGGGAAAGAGAGGCGGGAGCTGCAGACGTGACATCACCAGGAAGCGACTTTATGTTTGAATACAATGGCGGCGTGCGAAGCGGTTCCTGTGGATGGGTCAATATAAGCAGTTTTATCAGAAATAGACTCAATTTCTTCATTAAAAGAGGAGCAAAGAACGTCACTAAAAGCTTTTCTTACGGGAAACTATATTTTTGCTCTTCTCCCGACCGGTTTCGGTAAGAGTTTGATCTACCAGCTGGCTCCTCTGGTCATGAAAAAGATGGGAAGGACTCCAAACCCCATGTGGATTGGCCGGTGATGAGTGTGACGAGAAGAACCATCGTCCAATCAGCAGCCGCAGATTTTTTTGAAGGTTCCTCCTCTGAAAACTTTTTTGAACGGCTCTTTCCCAGATGGACTTGTGAAATATTTCCGTGGCGGATATATGGAACTGTCCATCTGGCGTGTCAGGTTAGGTCATTGTGGCATACTTCTTTGTAAAAGCCAGCCACTTCTCCTTTTGTAGTTTGGTAAGGCAAGGAATCCATTTTCTTCTGTATGCTCTCAGACCCAGTTTCTCAGTCAGAAAATGATGGATGGTACTCTTAGAGACTGCTTCCCCTGCTTCGATTGAGTCAGCGGCAGGATTGATGTCTCTTTCCCTTAGCCTTTCGGATGAGGTCCTTGGCCCTGGAACTCAGGACTGAGGGGCGACCTGCACGGGGCTCGTCTTCAAGGGAATCACAACTGTGGTGTCTCTGCCACCACTTCTTGACCCATCGTATGCTTCTGCCAAGGTCCTGAGCTACCTCCCTGCATGTTTTCCCTGCCCTGCGCAAGGCAATGGCTTGAGCACAGACCTGAAGCTCTGAAAGAGCAGCCTTTCCAGGTTTTTGTTTGGCCATCGTGGCAGCAATACCTAAAAGGTTCTCTCAGTGACAGTTCTCTCTTGGTTCCTTAGTCAACCAAGAAATTTATAGGCCTCTCGCAAACAGATGAACTCAATAAACAACCTCACAACACCTGGCTGATCAGGTGCAACCCATTTTGGAGACAGACATGTTGCCCATTGGGGTGCATGAACTTTTGCGACACGGTGTATTTCATCACACACAAGTGGTATTGCATCAGATCATGTTTTGCTGCAGACACACCACCAGAGGGTGCTAAATGATGAACAAAATAAACAAATAGCTGACCAGTAAGGCAGCACAAATAGTATGTAACATATCTCCATATGATATACAGTGCCTTTACATAAAACACTCAAACATAACACCTCCCCTCTTTAAGAAAAGAAAGATTTGCTAAAAGCTTTCTTTTGTTAAAATTAAGTTTTATAATCAATATAATCTTGAAACTTCACATATAAAGTATCATTGATCATTATAACAATCATATACATAACAACCAGTGCTATTTTCACAATCAAATAGAAAAGTAAAATTACATTCAAGAAAGTGCATCTGGAATAACATTATCTTTTCCCCTGATGTGAGAAATATCTAAATCATACTTTTGCAAAAGTAAACTCCATCTCAGTAATCTTTGATTCTTGTTTTTGGTCTTATGCAAGAATGTGAGGGGATTGTGATCACTTAAGACCTTGATGGAAGTAGCAGAACAAGGCACATAGACTTCAAAATGTTGTAAAGTCAAAACAAGTGCCAAACTTTCTTTTTCAATTGTTGAATAGTTTTTCTGATGTTTATCAAACTTTTTGGAAAAGTAACAAACAGGATGATCTACCCCAACAGTGTCTTCTTGCAGTAAATCTGCGCCAGCACCAATATCACTGGCATCAACAGCCAACTTGAACTCCTTTTTGAAATTAGGAGAGAAGAGAACTGGTGCATTTTTGAGGATAGCTTTCAGTTGGTCAAATGAATTTTGACATTTTTCATCCCAAACAAATTTTGCATTTTTCTTCAGTATATTTGTCAAAGGTTCAGAAATGATAGAGAAATTTTTACAGAATTTTCTGTAGTAGCCAGCCATCCCTAGAAATCTCATTAGTTGTCTTTTAGTTGTAGGCTCAGGAAATTCTGTGATAACTTTTACTTTTGCATCAATTGGTTTGACTTGACCCTGTCCTACAATATGACCTAAGTAAACAACTGTAGCTTTACAAAAGTCACTTGTAACAAGGTTGATAGTCAGCTTGGCATCACTCACTCTCTGAAAGAAGTTTCTCATGTAGGTGAGGTGCTCTTGGAAGCTGTCGTTGGTGATGATAATGTCATCAATATAGGCCTCACATCCTGGTAGTCCAGCGAGCACTCTGTTTACCAGATGTTGGAAGGTGGCCGGAGAATTTTTCATTCCAAAGGGCATGACCTTGTATTGGTATAATCCATCTGGTGTGACGAAGGCGGAGATCTCCTTTGCTCTGTCTGTTGGAGGGATCTTCCAGAAGCCCTTGAGGAGATCAAATTTGGTGACATACTTTGACTGTCCAACTTTGTCAATGCAGTTATCAATCCTGGGAATAGGATATGAGTCCGTTTTTGATAGAGCGTTCACATTCCTGTAGTCTGTCACCATTCTATATGTTCCATTGGGTTTCGGAACTAGGATGCATGGAGAACTCCAGTCACTGTTACTTGGTTCAACAAAGTCATTTTCAAGCAGGTATTTGACTTCTTGTTTAAGGTATTTCTGCTTCTCTGGATTCATTCTGTAAGGATGCTGTTTTACAGGTTTGGCATTATCTTGTCGGATGACATCATGGTAAACCATATCAGTCCTCGATGGAACGTCAAGGAATATGTGACTATATTCAAATATGAGCTGCTTTAGCTGTTGTTGTTGAAAAGGATCCAGGTGGGACAACTTGCTGTCAATATTTTGAAGAATGTCTTAATTTTCACGTTTGGCTGGACTAGGTTCATTAACCAAGGGGCAGTCATAATCTTCTTCAGAATTTTCCAGTTCAATTGTATTTACCACATTGACTGGCTTTTGCTGAGTGTCTCTGTCCATGTATTCTTTCAGCATGTTGATGTGACACATTTGTTTTTGTGTCCTCCTTCCAGGGGTTTAAATGACGTAATTTAGATCACTGGCCTTTTTGAGGACAGTGTAAGGGCCGAAATATCGGCTTTTATAGGGTTTCCAGGAACTGGCAAAAGCGCCAGGACTTTGTCACTGGCTTTAAAACTTCTATCTTGGGAATGAAGGTCATATCTGGTTTTCATTTTGCTCTGAGCCTCTTTGAGACTAGACTTAGCAAAGTCACAAGCCTTAAAGAGACAATTACGGAAGTCAGAGACATACTGAAGCAAGTTCATTGGAACATCATCTTCGGCCAGCAACTTTTCCTTCAGAAGCTTCAGAGGTCCAAGGACTGTATGCCCAAAAACAAGCTCAAAAGGACTGAACCCAAGAGACTCCTGAACAGCTTCACGGGCAGCAAACAGAAGAAGATGGACACCTTCATCCCAGTCTTTCTCTGTGTCAAGGCAGTAGGTCCTTATCATGTTCTTCAGGGTTTGATGGAACCTCTCCAAAGCACCTTGACTCTCAGGATGGTAAGCTGATGACCTGTATTGTTTAATACCAAGCTCATGCAAAACTTGTTGAAATATGCCAGACATGATATTTGAACCTTGATCAGACTGATTAGACTTAGGAAGACCAACAAAGCAGAAGAATTTGGTAAGAACCTTGATGATAGTCTTCGCCTTGATTTTACGAAGTGGAATTGCTTCAGGAAACCGGGTGGAAGCATGCATGATAGTCAGTAGGTTCTCACAACCAGATCTAGTCTTCGGCAATGGTCCAACACAGTCAATGAAGATCCGACTGAAAAGTTCTTCTAAAGCGGGAATGGGCTTAAGTCGAGCCTTTGGAATATTCTGGTTCGGCTTCCCAACCATTTGACAAGTATGACAGGATTTGCAGTACTCCTGTACATCGGACCTCAAGGAAGGCCAGAAGAAATGATTCCTGACACGTTGAAGGGTCTTCTTGATACCCAAATGACCTTACATAGGATTGTCATGGGCTAGACTAAGAGTTTCTTGATGATAAGACTTTGGAAGAACAATTTTATGGGTGATCATCCACTCATCATCTACAGAAACATTAGGTGGACGCCACTTTCTCATAAGCACACCATTTTTATAGTAAAAACAGACAGGAACTTGAGTAGCCTCTTGTTCACTTGCAGCCTGTGGTAGAAGATGCACTAGATCACAAGCTTGTTCTTGCTCCTGAATAAGTTGTTTCCGAGACAGACTGTCATTAGAATGACCTGACAAGGACAAGTCTGAAGATTTCCCAGACATCTCAGGACTGGAAGGTTCCTGATGAAAAGACTGCCCAATGAAGGTGTCAGCCACATTGAAGTCCAGGTCAGCATCATCTTGATAGCCTTTTTGGCCATAGAACGAGTAACTGCACATGAAGGATAGAGGTCTGGAATTTCCTCGTCTATAGATTCAGATTCTTGATCAATCAAAGGAGTGTCAGTTACAACAGGGTAGGGCACAACCATATGCCCTATTAAGCAAATGAACACCTTTGAAAGGAAGGCAAGACCTAACACCAACAGTAACAGGCCCAGAGACCAAGTCTGATTTGAGATGAACATTATGGAGAGGTACACTTGTAAAACCACATTCTCCTCCTTGAATAAGGACATTAGCCTGAGTAGACAATTTGTCCGAAAAAGGCAGAATATCTTCAAGAATAAGAGATTGGGAAGACCCAATATCCCTTAGAATTCAAACAGGAGCAGATGAGGAAAAATCATGCGAAAGTGAGACCAAACCATCAGTGATGAATGGCTCAAAACCCTCCATAACAGAATCAGACACAGAAGGCAAAAGATCAGGCGAACTGACCTTTGATACAAGAGATTCTCTCCTAGTGAAAGCAGTTGGCTTGGTTTCTTCTCGTTGTTGTTTTTTCTTGAGAGCATAACACTCAGAAATAAGGTGACCTTGCTTTTTGCAGTATTGCCAAGACACAGAAGGTAAAAAATCAGAGGATTGCTTCTCACTAGAAGGTTTCCCCTCAGAAGTGGCCTTAGAATCATTAGAAGTGTTATTAGAAGAAGTCTTGGACTGAGACTTGCCTTGAAATTTAGAAAAAGTGGATTTTTGGACAAAAGAAGACTTATGAGTCAATGCATAACTATCAGCCAGGGTGGAAACATCTTGCAAAGTATTGGCTTGTTTCTCCTCAAGGAAAGTCTTGATATCAGGCTGGATACACCTTTTGAATTCCTCAACCAGAATAAGTTGCCTCATTCTGTCAAAATGTTTCTCAACTTTCATGGAATTACACCACTGATCAAACAACTGTTCCTTCAACCTGCCAAATTCAACATGAGTTTGACTGGCTTCCTTGCAAGAATTCCTAAATTTTTGCCTGTAAGCTTCGGGGACCAATTCATAACCCTTCAGAATGGCAGATTTGACAAAATTATAATCAGAACACTTTTGGACAGATAACTGGTTATAGATTTTCCTAGCTTTGCCAGTAAGAACACTTTGTAACATCATTGTCCAATGCTCTTTTGGCCATTTCAAATTTTCAGCAATTTTTTCAAAATGGGTAAGGTATTGGTCTACATCATTTTCTAGAAAGGGAGGAACAAGTCTGATGTGTTTAACCACATCAAAATGATCAGAAAGTCCAAAAGATTTTGTAACAGTACCTGCTTCTATTTTCTTCATTTCCAGTTCGTACTGCAAGTGCATCTTTCTTTCTTTCAGTTCTCTCTCCAACCTTCTTTCTTCCAGTTCCAGTTGTTTCAGGCGTAGCTGCACCTCAAATCTTTGCAGCTCTGTTGCAGGCACTTCCACATCTTTAATCAATTCTGCTGCTTCTTCCCCAAAGATCTCTTCATCAATGAAATTTTGAACCAAAATGTTCAATATTTTTGTTTCTTCATTGATGATTTCACATCAGATAATCCAAGGGTTGAGGCTATTTGCAGCAAGTCCTTCTTCTTTGCCAGCACAATTGATTCCTGGGTTGGAGTTTTCAAAAAATTTTCAACATCAAAAGTCATGATTGCTGGTTTTTCAAATAGTCACAAGATTTAAAATAATAATTCAGCTTTAATCTTTGGTGAATCCAATCGTTGATCCAATGAATGGTTTATCTCGGTGGAACGTCCAATTTGTTATGACTTGAAAATCACAACAAAGAAAACCAGCAAGGACAACTTAAACAAATTTATTCTTCACTGATTAAAAAAAAAAAATTCTACAAATAGCCACTGTGCAATCTTATAATAACACTCTAATGCCACTATGTAACTCTGTTGCCAAAACAAAAACTCTGCCTCTACTGGCCAAAATCACAGCATTTATATAGACTAGCAACATTCTGGAAAGGTCTACAGGATTCCTGGGTGATCCGACCCCCTCCAGGCAAGAAGATGCCAGAAGCTTCTAGAAAGCACAAGTCTATTTCATCACAAAGAAGTGGTATTGCATCAGATCATGTTTTTCTACAGACATGACACCAGAGGGTGCTAAATGATGAACAAAATAAACAAATCGCTGACCGGTCATAATGGGCATTTAAATAGTGGCTAACAAATCTTCATTTACAAATGATATTCAAAATACTCATACATAACAGTAGTTTCGAGAAGTTTTCTTGAATTGTCACAGTGAAATTTTCCAGTTTGGACTCAAAATGAAATCTTGTCTTTGCATCAGTTTATTTGTCTCTGCATTAACCTTCTCCTGATTTTTTTATTAACTCAAGGATTTTTTCCCAACCATCATGAGCATGTTCAGCTAGCTTACTTAGCTTCTTTCCGGGGGTCTGGAGTGTTCCAGGAAGTTCAAGCTGTCCAGGGGCATGCTTAGTTTCAGAGGATGAGGTAGCCACTAACATGCCAGATGTATTAAGGCTTTCCTGTGACTGAAAAATACTATGAAGCTCAGGGTGAGAGAGGGAAACATTGTGGCTCATTGAAGGAGGAGGAGGAGGTATGGAAACTGGAACCCTAGGAGCGTTCCATCTATCTGGGACAGACTGTCTAATGGGTGGATTAGGCAGGCTTGTAATGTATGAAGGGGTGGCAATGTTGGGTGAATTTTGTATGACCCGTGATGTATTGTAGGCTGGACAATGATCTGGTGGAGTGGTCATGATTAGGTGCCTTAAGGAATATGCATAAGCACACTTAAGTTCATATGGCAATACAAAATGACATTCAAGAAAACTACATAAAGCAATTCAGTACACAGCTCGTAATTATCAGGCAATGCAAGCACATGCAAGAAAGCAGTCAGATATTCAATAAAAATAATCAGTCCATGTGCTTTATAGGTCCATATTCTGTATTCGCCATCCTTACAACATCACCATTATGTATATGTCGTCAGTGTAGCCCACCATTGATATCTTTATAAGTTCTTAATGCAACCCCATTTCCAAAAAAGTTGGGATGGTGTGTAAAATGTAAATAAAAACAATGAAATGATTTGCAAATCTCATAAACCCACATTTTCAGGATCAGGATAAACTTTATTGTCCTCAAAAGGAAATTTGTCTTGGACACAGTGCTACTAAGACAGCTGCAATAACAACACAATAATAAGAATCAGACACACATCAGTCAACACATTACAATTTACAATTTACGAATTACATCTATTAAAGGTACCCTTGGGGATGGATTGCTTGCACTTTTAATACCCTGATACAGAAAATGCACTGATAAAGAAGATAAAAGACCGAAGTGCACTGAATGGTAGAACATAAATTCCACACTAAAAAAAATAAAACATACAAAATACATAAAGAAAATATACCATTAAAACCAATATAAAATTCGCAGTAGAACATAGACAACGTATCAGATGTTAAAAGTGAGAAATTTTACCATTTTATGAAAAATATTAACTCATTTTGAATTTGACAGCACAAACACATCTCAAAGTTGAGATGGGGGCAACAAAGGCTGGAAAAGTAAGTGGTACAACTAAAAAAGCTGGAGGAGCATTGGCAACGAATTGGGTTACTTGGCAACAGGTCGGTAAAATGACTGGGTATAAAAAGAGAATTTTAGAGAGGCAGAGTCTCTCAGAAGTAAAGATGGGCAGATGTTCATCAATCTGGGAAAAACTGTGTCTCAAAATTGTGGAACAATTTCAGAAAAATATTCCTCAATGTAAAATTACGAAGACTTTGAGTGTCCCAGCATCTACAGTACAAAATATCATCAAAAGATTCTGAAAATCGGGAGAAATCCCTGCGCACAAGGGACAAGGCCAAAGGTCAATATTGGATGCTCTCGATCTTCAGCCCTCAGGCGATGCTGCATTAAAAACAGGCATGGAATTCACTGCATGGGCTCAGCAACACTTCCAGAAATCATTGTCTGTGAGCACAGTTCGCCATGCAATCCACAAATGCAAGTCAAAGCTGTATCATCCAAAAAGGAAACCATATGTGACGACGATCCAAAAACGCCACCATCTTCTCTGGGCCATAGCTAATTTAAAATGGACTGAGGTAAAAAAGAAAACTCTTTTGTGGTCAGATGAATCAAAATGTGAAATTCTTCTTAGAAACCACGCACGCTGTGTCGTGCGGACTACAGAAGAGAGGGACCATCCAGCTTGTTATCAGTGCACAGTTCAAAAGCCTGCATCTCTAATGGTATGGGGTTGCACTAGTGCGTACCGCGTTGGCAGCTTACATGTCTGGAAAGGCACTATCAATGCTGAAAAGTATATGGGTTTTAAAACAACATATTGTCCAATCCAGAAACAGTCTCTTTCAGGGAAGGTCTTGCATATTTCAGCAAGACAATGCTAAACCACATACTGCATCCATCACAACAGCATGGCTTCGCAGGAGAAGAGTCCGAGTGCTGAAATGGCCTGCCTCCAGTCCAGACTTTTCACCAATAGAAAACATTTGGTGCATCATAAAATCCCTTGGGGTGCGTTTCCTAAAAGCACTGATGCTAACTTGCATCGCTGGAATTATTGACTGAATGGACGAACTATGTAGGTTGTTAACGTAGTGAGCAAATGTACTCTTGAGAAACACACCGCATGAGAAAGCTTTGTATTATTACAATGTGGACAGTGTATGCTTATAAGCCTTGATTAACTTTCGTCGACGTTGTCTTAACCAAGAATTTTCTGCTTATTCACCGAAAACTGTCCGTTGATGCATTTTAGGTCTGATTATCTGGTACACAGTTTCTGGCTCACAGGCAGTAGAACGAAGTGCAGATTGTCAAGTTCTAATTTAAAAACCTGTGTGCAGTTTCCCAATTTGAAGGGATGAGACCTCAGCTCAAAGTTGACTGGAATTCACTCAAATGATGAAACAGTATTTTCCTTTTTTATTTCGAAGATTCAGTGGATCAACATCAGAGCCGACTGGCCCATTAGGCAATATAGGCAAATGCTAAGGGCGCCGTGGCCTCCAGGGGGCACCACAAAATTGGGAAAAAATTCACCGTCAATATAATTATATTGAAACTTGTTATTACTATTAACTCTTAAAATGGAAAAGCTAACATAGATTCAAATGTAAAGAAATGCCCAATTAATATTACTTCAAATGATAATACTAAATAAGTCCCCCCCCATCGGTACCTGCTCGCTCTCTGAGGGGAGAGGGGCGGATTTATTAATGTGACCCCAGAGAACTTTGTAAACATGTCAAAATGACCTAAACTGTCCGGAGCACTGGGAAGAAAAAAAAGAAAGGAAGAGGAGGAAAAACAGGAAAAAGAAAGAGGTGAAGATACAGTAATGAAATGAAGCATCAGTTGTACTGTCAGTTATTTAGCACAGTGTACTGTTAAGTTGATAACTTGCTTCTGAATCGACGACGTCAGCAGACGTTAAAGTGGGTTTCTTAAACCTGTGTTGCTTGTCCTTTTAGCGCGAGTCTGTACATTTAGTTATGAACAGGCTACGGTATTGTCTGTAGTGGGAGTCTTAGAGGGTGACTTATCGTCTTTAGCCTGTTAGTGTAGTTTGCTTTGTTCTACTGTCAGGTTGTTGCCGCAAGAAAGTTTTAAAACGCTGACGGTATTCGCAGAGTGGATACACGTTAGAGTGAGCTTTTAAATCTGCGTTGCTGGTCTGTGTCTGTGTGCGGGCACTCTGGAGAAAAATACCTGTGACAGAGTTGGGTAGCTAGCTATCATTGCAGACAGTTTTGCTAAGTTCTGATTCCTTTATTTACCACTAAAATAGTTACACTGAGTTGCATTGCTTAGTTGTGGCATGCTGTTGTTTAACTAACCAAGTTAGTTTGCGTGTGTGTGCGCGCACCCTCTGGAGAAAAAATATAAGTGGCTGGGAGTTGGGTGGTGAGCTAGCGCCATTGTTTAGCTTGCATGAAGTGTTGTTCTTCAGTGGCTCCGTGATTTTTTACCTCAGAAATTTTCCTTTTTGATTTGTCTCTTTTGTAATATTTCGGAAAATGGTTTCATACAAACGTGCATGATCCCCCTGTTTGCAATGCTACTCCCCCACCATAAAAAAAAACATTGCAGTGATGTCTGGGAGCACTTTACAGTCAGTGCAGTAGAACCAACCAAGGTGATCTGCAAACTGTGCAAAGCTAAAGGATATAAATCACCTGTCAATATCTGCCATGCATAATCACTTGAGTATTGTATTTATAACTTATTACCATTATTATTATTTATTCACTTATTTACAGGATTTTTATTTTGTGGTAAGGGTATTTACTGTATATTGTATTTCAGATTTTTTTTGTATTTATTTGTAATTTGTTAAGCATCTAAATTGGGTGACATGTTATCTTATAAATTAAAGACAATGGTTAAAACAATGCTATTCAATTTCTTTTGTGAGCGTATGTAAATCGCCGATGGAGGGGGGCGCCATTTAAAATCTCGCCTAGGGCGCCACATTGGGTAGGGCCTGCTCTGATCAACATGTTCATTTCATTCATTTGGTCCATTTTGCTATTTAATCATTTAGGTGAAAACCTTTAACCAAAACACAAAAAGAAATGTTAAATATTGCACATGATGTCTTTCTGCAAATAAACATGTAACATTAAAATACAACCAGGTGCAAACAGTAAATAAACCAATTAAAACACCTTTATAGATATTTAAACCCAATAAAGTACCTTATTTTCTTAAATTATTAAACGCAAATAAAGTAAACTTGTGCTTCACAATTATATGAATTCTGCATTTTTACCACTTCATGCATTTTAAAGGGGGACTCAGGGCTAAATCATAATGCTGTTTTATACAAACATAATTAGTAAATAAATATTGTAAAATACAAAAATGTGGAATTTTTGTTTTCAAAGACAAGATAAATGAGGTTTTATTCCCCCTAATTAGTTGTCGCCTGCTTCAACGGTCGCTTGATAATGACGTAACGTCACCCGAGAATGACGAACCGTCGCCCTTCGCCTAGAGGTATGCGCTGTTATTGTGTTGTATAGTGTGATTGTCCCAGTCCATTATTTTATGACAAAAGATCATTCAATATGGCTCATTGGCTAGTTGCACGAGATGGTGTTAAGCACTTTCTGAAATACGCAGGGTTGCTTCAACATTAACGGTTTGCCTCTGTCACTTATCAGTCTATATCAGATGCTGAGCAGATGACAGGTGTACCATCCCGGATATGTGATTTTAGCTATCGCCGATATTCCCAGGATTTGACTTTGAAGTTGAAGCAGACGACAACTAATTAGGAGGAATAAAACCTCATTTATGAATCGGGAAAAGGAGCGCGTCTTGGGTAGAAAATCAAAATCACTGTACCAGGTGCTCTTAGGAATGGGGCAAAGAATGTAACAAAAATCCGAAAAAAAGAGTCTAAGGCACTCTGGTAGTGGAAAAAAGTAAAAAGCCTTTATTAAATGGCTAATGCATCGGCAAGATTAAAAAAGCGCACCTACGCTGCTACGGCCATACAGGCCTTCATCAGGGTGACTAACCAGTTTGTGAATCAAAACACCATTCATATAGATTAGGAAAGGAAATGACATCATGGGAAAAACAGGTAAAACAGGATATATAAACCTGATAAACAACAATAAAGGGCACAATATCGCACATATTAAGGCAAGGAAAAATAACAAATACAAAAAACTCACATGAATGTGTGTACCACCCAGAAACACAAACATATATTATAAAAATGGAGAATAGTCTATTTCTTCATTTAAACCTGGAAATTCCATGGCCTTGAGCTGGAAAATCCAAAACGTCTCCCGTTGTAGGAGACGTTGAAGATGATCACCCCCCCTCCGAGATCTATGGACCACCTCAATAACCATAGACACTACCCACACTCTTAATAAACTGTCTGAGCTCACTGATGTGGCATCTTGCTATATGGCAACCATGGAT
The DNA here is from genome assembly GCA_029692085.1 of Gymnothorax javanicus. Classification (NCBI taxonomy): domain Eukaryota; kingdom Metazoa; phylum Chordata; class Actinopteri; order Anguilliformes; family Muraenidae; genus Gymnothorax; species Gymnothorax javanicus. The sequence goes on from CM056198.1 coordinate 93,071,294, forward strand.
GTGGAATCATTGTACACAAATATTCCACACCAAGAGGGCTTACATGCGCTACAGCACTATCTCCAGCTCAGACCAGGCGATGCTGTGCCCCCTACTGACTTTCTTGTGCAACTGACTGAGTGGACATTAAAAAATAATGTGTTTCTTTTCCAGGACAAGCTTTATCGCCAACGGAAAGGCACTGCTATGGGTGCATGTTTTGCTCCTAACTATGCCAATTTGTATTTGGGTTTGTGGGAAGAAATGTATATACTCTGTTCTGACAACCCTTATTATGGGATGATAAAATGGTATGGGAGATATATAGATGACATTTTGATGTTTTTTTCAGGTTCTGAAGAAGAACTTCTACAGTTTCATACATATGTCAATTCCCTTAATCAGAATCTAAGGTTGAGCATGGAGTACAGCAGAACTAATAAAAATTTCCTGGATTTGAAAATTTCATTAACTGAAAATGGTCAACTCCACACTACTATTTTTAGAAAGAGTACAGACCGCAATACTATTCTTAGGGCTGACAGTTTTCATCCCCCTGGTTTGATCAATAGCATACCTTTTGGACAATTTCAAAGGCTTCGTCGTGATATGTGATTTAAGAGGATGATTTTGACGAGAAGGCTTTGCAGATGTATGCTCGTTTTCAGCAAAGGGATACAAGCCTAGTCTGTTAAATCAGTCTCTTAAAAATGCTAAATCGTTGAGAGAGAGAGTCTTTTAAAACAGTCACGTAAGCTCAAAAAAATCCAAACAAGTTTATTTTGTCACACAATATAGTCGAGAGGCAGCTCAAATTAGGGACATTATAAAACATAACTGGAGTATTATTGAGAGTGACTCCACTTTAAACGCTGTTTTCACAGAGCCCCCAGCCTTCTCTTTCAGGCGGGCTCCTCCCTGAAAGATAAATTGGTACATAGTGACTTGGCACCCAGAACCAAACCCATTTGGCTTTCCAAACCCTTGGGCAACTACCCATGTGGGAACTGCAATCAATGTCAATACATAGTTAAATCTAAAACCTTTACGGATTCTCGTGTTCCCCGTGACGTATTCGTTAAACTCATTTGCGAATTGCAACACCACTTTTGTCGTGTACAGGTTGGAGTGTGTATGTGGGTGCTTTTTATATAGGCCGTACTAAACGGAGACTGAGGGATAGGATATCCGAACATGTTTATGCTATCAGAACAGCGAACGACAAATATCCCATGGCTAAACATTATAGGTTGGCTGGCCATGAAAACCCAAATTCTTTGAAAGCTATGGTTATTGAGGTGGTCCATAGATCTCGGAGGGGGGGTGATCATCTTCAACGTCTCCTACAACGGGAGACGTTTTGGATTTTCCAGCTCAAGGCCATGGAATTTCCAGGTTTAAATGAAGAAATAGACTATTCTCCATTTTTATAATATATGTTTGTGTTTCTGGGTGGTACACACATTCATGTGAGTTTTTTGTATTTGTTATTTTTCCTTGCCTTAATATGTGCGATATTGTACCCTTTATTGTTGTTTATCAGGTTTATATATCCTGTTTTACCTGTTTTACCTGTTTTTCCCATGATGTCATTTCCTTTCCTAATCTATATGAATGGTGTTTTGATTCACAAACTGGTTAGTCACCCTGATGAAGGCCTGTATGGCCGTAACGCGTAGGTGCGCTTTTTAATCTTGCCGATGCATTAGCCATTTAATAAAGGCTTTTTACTTTTTTCCACTACCAGGCTTAAAACCTCATTTATCTCATCTTTGAAAACAAAAATTCCACATTTTTGTATTTCACAATATTTATTTACTAATTATGTTGGTATAAAACAGCATTATGATTTAGCCCTGAGTTCCCCTTTAAGATATTGTCATTTAACACTTAGACTTGTAAACATTTAACATTTTAGATCAAACTTATTTATAATTTTAAATGCATTTAAATCCCTTTAAGCCACCATTTCAAAAAACCTATTTTTCCCAACAGACGACATTAACTTGCAAACATTTAAAAAGGTAGGTAAACTAATCACATGGTATTCAAGGGTAAATAGAGACACGTTACCCAGCGACTAAATTAACAACTGCCGACAACGGCACTTAAAGCCTCTGGAAACTTGTCTTGGCATAGCGAAAATTCACGTATAATATCAAAGTTGAGTGTCTCATAAAGCATCTACAAAACACTGAGTGAAAATTAACATTCATAACTATTCGAAAACCTAGTTCAAAAACGGCTCATTTTGCTATTCAGTCCATTTCTCAAGACAGTGTGGGTGTGGCGCATCGCGGTGTGACTGGCCACTCCCTTGATTTGAATGACATCTCACTGGCTCCGTGCGCGTTAGTCACAGCAATGGCGCAAGGGTCAGTCCAGCCCTATATGTTTGAGCCGTCTGACTCGAGCCGCTTGCACACTAGACGCTTGCACACTTTTATCCCGTTATTAAATAAAAATAAATGTACAAACGCGAAACGAATTTTTCGCACGACAGATTACATTCAAAGTCAATGCGAAGACTTGAATACACGCGAACCCGTGTATTCAAGTCTTCGCATTGACTTTGAATGTAATCTTTCGTGCGAAAAATTCGTTTCACGTCCAGTGTGCAAGCAGCTTCAGAATCAGACGAAGCAGAAACTCTGCCATCTGGAAACACCGTCCAGCCAGTTACGGAATTGTATTTTGTAAAATCCTTTGCTGTTTTTATTGTTACCGAGTTAGCGTATCTCCGCTAAAATTCAGCCTTAGCAGGGATGCACCCAACGGCGGCCTGATGGTACTGTAACTTTAGCTAGTACTGTACAATATTATTGCATCGTAATTAGCTTGCCACTCAACCGGTTGTGAAAAAGACACACGGAGAGCTTTCATTTGCTGCCAGTCTGTCACGGGCGAAATCATGGGCGATAATTAAGGTATCAAAATATTAAGTTAACTTACCAATGACAAAACGACAGAAACATTGTGATATGGAAATACAAACTCTGGGACATAAAGGTTCATAATAAGTTGCTCCTTTTAATATTTGATAACGCAAACATGAAAATAAACGTACTTCTCTGTTTAGCTCACAATGTGTTCGTCTGGCCTCGTTTTGCTCACGAATGGCGAAGATTGATCCGCTGAATTAACCACCAGTTCACTGCTTGTGATCACAGGTTGTAAGGTGATTTGAGGTCAAGTCACCGCTTGTTCTGAGAAACACCATTTTCACAAGCTGATTTGAACGCAACATAAAAGACATTCGAGCCAGAGCGGAAGTACCATTCCACGCTAAGTGAGAAACGCAGGCAAGCATACTGTGACGGTGCGTTCAGGAACCACAAGCGAGAGCAGGAAATCCAAAAATCATATGCCTTTATTGATAGCAGGATCAGGACCAGAAGACACAAGAATTGCCAAGCCAAAAAATGAAATCCAAAAAACAAAGTCGACTAGACAGGCCGGGGTCTGAACCAGAAAAGCAGAGGTGCGACTATACATAGACAGTAGGCAAAAAATCATAGTCGAAATCCAAAGCAGAGAGTCATACACAGGGCATCCAAACACAGTAGACGTGGTCGTACAGAAATGGGTCAAAAATCCAGAAAGATAAAAACAAGACAGAAGGGCTATAGCAAAAATCAAGGTCGGACGAAACAGTCGAAGAGAAACAATAATCAATTGGCATGCATGAGGCTCTGCACAAAGGAATATTGATCAACATTCTGACAAGGGCTGAACAGCAGTGAGGAGTGAGGAGAAATAGACACAAGGGAAGTCACATGCTATGCAGGGAACAGGTGAATTGGATGAGAACTAATTACAAAGGAAGGGACACATGGGGAAGTCCTAAACCACAACAATTGGCAAAAGCTAATACACGGACGGGATTCACGCAGACATTCTATGACAAGTAAACAGCTCCGGTCAAGGGGTTCTAAGTGCACAGACAATGAGTGCAGGAAAGCAATTAAGCACGTGCGAGAGATCTCGCAGAAACGTAGGGAGAGACAGGGAAAGCAAAGCAAGGGGCGGAGACTAGAACAGGGCGGTTGCTGAGATTGAATTAGTAATAATTAGTAGAGGTGCAGCTTTACAAATTAACCAAAGTGCTCATTAGTAAGTTATTAATATATACATGGATTAGTTGGGTTAGTAGACTATGATACAAAATATAAATGTTCGTATTATTAGTAGTAATCTAGAAAAGCAAGGCGAAGGAAGTAAACGAGAATTGAAGTAATAATATGAAACACCAGAAACCATTGAAATCACCCGAAGCTGGTAAGCACGCAGTCTGGGAAGACAGACTGAACCAACTAGGTCACAAGACAGGGGAGACAAGTGCAATGAAACTTAAAATGGTAAGAACAGAAAACCGGAGAATACAATAACCAAAAAGAATAAAGAAAAGACATAACCATGAACATAAAGCATGAACACAAACACAGAACCATGACACATACGTCCCATTCAGAATATCATTTACTGGTGCGTTTTGAATGGAGCTAATACAAACATACATGATAGGGAAATAGCGGCGGACTGACAAATACGCGGACAGACAGACGGACAAATAGATAAATGGAACCAAAATGTAGTTGGGTAATCAATCGCAAGACAGGCTACTTCGAGGCTCAGGCCAACTGCTCCAACTGGAGCAGAGAGCTTTTATAATTTCAGTTAGGTGTGGAACAAATGACAGAGTTTTTTTTAATTGGTTTGGCTTATTACGTATTAACCCACTAAGAAAACCACGACTAATTCAGCTGCAGTAAGAGGATAGGTGCTAAAAATTTAATGACAAAATCTCAGATTTGAATTGAACATAATTTCTAATATTTTAGTATGCTTACTATTATGCACATACAACCCTAAATAACGTAATTCAAAGGTTTTAGTGGACTTGGGTTTACAGAGGCTTTAACAAGTAACAAGCAGTCCGTGACTTCAAGTCCTGCTCCTTACCGGCTGCCTCTCTGCTTTTGCTTCTGTCTCCAGTTGCACAGGATTAGTGTGGGCTTCAAACAGGCCGCTGTCAGCCTCTCACTTTGGTAGCGTCTCAATGGCACTGTTACTTCTTCCTTTCAAGCCGAGGCTGTGCGCCACTTTTATGGGTCCGGGCTGCACATGGGCAATCATGCACCTGTGCCTCATTGAATGTTACGTTGCTCATCTAATAATTGGTCTCTAATCCTTATTTACCTAGCTTTGTCAGCTCATTTCTTTTGATTGATGCTTTATTTTCCAAGTTTGACCTCACACCTCTCACTTGATCTTCCCACGGAGCTGCTGGGGAGATCGCTGCTTCAAAGGGAAACTTGGTGGTCAATTAAGGGTTTTACTGACTTGATTCTCCAGTTGTTCCTCTATAGCTAACAAGATGACGAGTCGCCTAACATCCCTGTGAAGGATGGTGGCTTGGAATTTTTCCTTCCTTGGATGGCCTGGCTTCCTTTTTTGAGCTTTTGTAACAGGGACGCAATAGCTTGGGAAAATCCTGATGTTTACATCCCTCACAACGCCTTTACTGTCGAGATTGGTGCTGACGACTCTGCCGAGCTTGAATTGCCCTCTTAGTGCATTTTGGTCGCAAGGCCAGACAACATCCCCCACAGCGACATTTCTTTGTGTAGTGTGCCACTTGCTTCTGATAAATAGGTTCAGACCAGCGATTTGGCTCCAGGTCCTCCAGAACTTTGACACCTCTGCCTGCATTGCTTGGAGTCTCTTGTCGGGATAGCTAGAAAAGTCAAAGGTTCTGACATCCCCACTCTGAGATGCTGGATCGAGTAGGAGAGTATTAGGTGTGACATACTGGATGCAGTCCTCCCCGCTCTGTACCCTGGCGTCAATTGGGTGCTCATTTGCAAGGTTGGCAGCGAGGTGAAGAGCTGTCTGGAACTCACTGTAGCTGAGTGAAGACTCTGGATGCTCTCTTTACAATGCATACAGGAGCTTCTGCAGAACCATTCCTATGTGGAGAATCAACGGAATGAATTTTCCACATCCACTCCGTCCCATTTTTTCAGCAGTCTCCTCCAGGTCTGCTTTATTTTGGCTGTCCAAGAATCTGTACAGCTCCTTCAAGACTGGCGTTGCTTCGATGAAGTTGGTGCCAGGATCTGACCAGATCTTTCTTGGATGCCCTCTGACTGCTGTAAATCTTTGATAGGCTATCAAGAACCTTTCTGTTGACAGAGTGTTTACTAGTTCGGTGTGGATGGCTCTGCTGGCCATACAGCAGAAGACAACTCCCCAGACTTTTAGCGTCGCTCTTTACTTGATGTAGTCTTGCACTTGGTAGGGTTCGAAAAGGTCAACAGATGTGAACTCAAATGGTACAGCAGGCTCAGTTCTTTCTGACGGTAAGTCACCCATTACTTGTTGACACTTTTTTGCTTTCGCCTTCCTGCAGACAATGCATCCATCGACGACCTTTTGGGCAATTCTCCTCCCCTTTATGACCCTTGCCTTCTACCTCATCCTAGGCAAGGTTCCAGCCCCTCCATCAAGAGCCTCGTTATGGGCCTCCCGGGCTAACAGCGTGGACACCCAGGCGTAGTAAGGTAGGATGGGAACGCCGACTTGGTCTCTCGGAAGGCTTGCACTCGGCCTCCACAAAGCAACAGCCCAGAGTCTTAATCCTTGTAGACCACCAGCCTGTCTGTCGTGGTGCTAGGGAATGCTGTGCCCTCTTGTGCTGTGTGAATATGTCTCTCAGGGCATCCTCCCTTTCTCTTACAGAGATGACTCCGTCTGATGAGACTGCCTCCCACTTTGGCCTGTTCGATGAACATTTTTGCTGCTCTCCAGATCCATGCAACTGTTTTGATCAGTTGGGTTAGAACACTGAACCGCTTTACATCCACAAGACTTTGGATGGCTGGCCCTGCAGGTGGTCTCCTTTGCTCCATCGGGATCTGGTCATGATTTTGCTCTGGTTCTTGTTTTGGTTCTTGCTTTGGTTTGCGTTGCTTTGCCTTGGCTTTCTTCAGCACAGCAACAAACACCTTCTTTTGCAGCTTGTTGATGTTCTCTCTGGCAGTGACTGCAAGTTCTTTGGCTGATCTGACTGGCCACTTACTTGCTGGGAGGCTCAGAAACTTTGGTCCATTTTGCACCTCTGAATCCACATCCAGGTCTTGAGGGCTGGCTCCTCTGGTGATTTCATCAGCAATGTTTTGCGAGCCAGGAATCTACCACCAGTCCTGTATCTGTGTGTTGTTTTGTATTTCCCCAATTCTATTGGCAAAGAATGTTTGATAGCCATAGCTCTCTCGTTGAATTGCACAAAGGACTGTCTGGCTGTCAATGAAATGGTACCATCTCTTGACTTGGATTCGGCTGTGCTGGTTGAAGAATTTTATCAGGCGTGAGGCAAACACTGCTCCACACATCTCTGCTTTGACAGCATCACCTTTTTGATCCAAAGAAGCCAACTTAGCATTGGATTCCACTAGCCTGATGATCGAGCCCTGGTCTGAATCCCACCTTAGGTACATCACCGCTCCATAGGCATGTTCACTTCCATCAGAAAAGGTGATTGCAGCAGGTCCATCAGTGAAGCATGGGGGTGTCAGTGCTCTGGTGAATTTAACTTTGCCAAGTTGGACATACTCTTCAAAGAGCTTTATTGCATCCTCCCTGAGGTCATTGGAGAGTGCTGTGTCACGTGTCTTTGACTGGAGAACTTCCACCTTTTGCTTACTGGAATGCTCTACGTACCAAGATGGCTCCCTTCTGTTTAGCAGGAGTCACCAGGCCAACTTGGATCATACAGTACAGATACTTAGTTGAGCAGCTCTCGATGTGTCAGGGGGATTGGTGTCTGGGCTCTGATTTGTTCTTGAAGCAGGTCTTGACTAAGTCTCATTTTTTTCTTTCTCTTTGAAAAGTTGATGGTAACCATGACTTGCAATTGCACTATGTAGTCCAGGCTGAGCGCCTTGTTGTCCCCGTCCCGCATTTGGTTTGGTAGAACCATGGTCTTTGCTGTCTTCTCCAGTTTGTCATAGCACTCTTGCCTCTGATTTTGCCCAGAAAAGACTCAGGGTTTGAGCTTGAACCCACCAGCTTCTAGGATCCGTTCCACATTTGCTGTGATGGTTCTCAGGTGGTCAGGGTTGTCGTGGGATGTGAGGATGTCATCGACGTAGCTGTCTTGTTGGAGAACCTGCCATTCCTCTTTATGGTGGGTGAAAGGAGGGAGGTTGGCAGTTTTGCGCATTGCTAGCTGTGCAATACACCCTGCTGGCTTGTCCCCAATATTTACCCTTGTGATTGCGTATTCCCCCAGCTCTTCTTCCTTAGTGTCACGCCAGAGGAATCTGTGCAGTTGCACCTCTCTGTCCTCCAACCAGACAGAATTGTACATCTTCTTGATATCCCACAGGGCAGCATGCACTCCACCTCTGAATCTGAGGACAGCACGGATCTGGTTGAGGACATCTGGGCCCTTCATTAGCAGATCGTTCAGGCTTATGCCTCCGAATTTCTGACTGCTGTTCCACACAAGTCTTACAGGAGTTGTGACAGAGTGTGGGTTTGGAGCAATGAGGTGACTCACGTATCAGACTGGTCCAGTCCAGTGATGATTGTGTCTTTGGACAATCTGATTGCAGACCTTCAGTCAACCATGTCGTGCACTTGAGCAGTGTAGGCAGCTTTCCATTCTGGTTCCTTGGCTCGCTGCTTTTCTGTTCTGAGGAATGTAGCCTCAACTGTCCTTTTATTGTTTGGCAGGGAAGCTGGGTCTTGTAGCCACGGGTATCTGGCATGCCAATGTGGTTCTTTGCTGTGGCCGTCCTCTGCAACATAGGTGAGGCCCTCTTTTACCACCTCCTCAGCAAGGGTCATTTCTTTGCTGCCTGGCTGGCAGTTTCCACAGCAGCAGCCCCCACACTTTGGCTCACATGCTGCACTAATGCTGTCCCACCTCCACCACTCTCGGAAGTACCAACTGATAGCTGCAGTGCTTGACTCCTAGAGCTGGATGGCGGCTTGACTGTTTGGCGGAGGTTGCTCTAGGACGCTGCAGGTGAGTTCCTCATATTTTACCGCAGCTGCTCTCATTGCTCGTGCAAAGTGTGTCTTGGACATGTGGGCTGACACTGTTAGTTCCTCAAAGAGCTCTGGATGTATTCCTCCAACTGTCTTCCCCAGCGGTCTGTCCCACAGAATGAGGTCCCCGATGGCTTTGATCCTTTGAGGCGTGAGCTGGCCTTCTCTGTGACTTATGAGCAGGTGTATTTCTCTGGGTCTCACAAGTTCATGCAGCAGAACATCTGGGAAGAATTTTTGGAGCTGCTTTGGTGTCACGTGCTTGTGTATGTCTGCGATTTTGTCTAGTCCATAACAAACCAACTGGTGTGGTTTGAGGGTGCCTTTAGGGGTCTTTACTCTGATTTTTAGGAGACATCGTCTTGTCTCCACATGGACCTTCATCCCTCCAACTCCATGGACGATGTGTGATTTCTTCACTTCGTAGTTTTAGCCTGTTTGCAGCTTTGTGGGTTATATAGTTAGTTTCTGAGGCCAAAGCAATTAGTGTCCCAATTTTCTGTCCAGCGTTAGCTGTAACCTCAAGAAGCATCATTATAACTGGCAGCTCTTGGAGTCTACTTTCCATTAGGAGGCTTAGCTGGTCTTTTATGGTGCTGAAGGCTCTGGCTTCAGTGTTGGAGAACACATCTCCACATCGTTTTGCCAACTCAGGTGAAGGTTTACTGAAGAACTCCTCCTGCTCCTCTGTGTATTTCCTCCTGCCTTTGTCTTCCTCTGGACCAAACCTTTTAATTGACTCTGAAGATCTCTTTGAATGGAAGGATCCACCGTTTCCACTGGCCATGCACCTCCCTCGCCACCTTTACCAGTCCTTGCAGGTGGTTGAGCATGAAGTCATAGGCCTCCTGGCTTACATTGAGTTGAACAGCATCGACACGCTCACACTCAGCCTCTGCTGCCTGTAGTGCTGTGGACATCTCCATGCTTCCAAAGTTGGCCCAAAGAGTCTCTTGGATCAGGCTTTTGACCTCTTTCAGTTTCAGCTCACACTCATTTGCAGTCTTTTCCAGGCCAGCGTTTTGCCGTTCAGTTAACACAGCTTCTTCATTTGCGTCCAGCTCTGCCTCCAGCTCTGCAATGAGTCCGGCCTCCACATCATCATTTGTCTCCACGACTCTCCCAGCCTCTATTGTAAGTCTGCTGAAACTGTCTCTGAGCTCCTCTTCAGACATGTCTTTGTACATTCTGGTTATACTGTTGACCAGACGAGAGAAACATCTTTTGGCTGTCGTCCTCTCCACCTTGAGTTGCTCCACTGACTTCCTAGCAGCTTGGTCAGTCATCTTTAATCTCAGTCTGTAGGCTAGTCACAGGTATGGTAGGGTAGGTACAGGTTCTAAATGATGCTTTAATGGTGTTTCCAACTTGATTATTTCTCTTCCAGGCTCCAGGTTGTTGCTCCTGCTGAACGCTGAACCAGGTCCAGCTTCTGGACTTCTCCTGAATGTCCAGTTCCCGGTCCCGCGGTTTTCATTGTCAAGTTCTAATTTAAAAACCCGTGTGCAGTTTCCCAACTTGAAAGGATGAGACCTCAGCTCAGAGTTGACTGGAATTCACTCAAATGATGAAACAGCATTTTCCTTTTTTCTCCATTTTTATTTTGAAGATTCAATGGATCAACATGTTCATTTCATTCATTTGGTCCATTTCACCATTTAATCATTAAGGTGAAAACCTTTAACCAAAAGACAAAAAGAAATGTTAAACATTGCACATGATGTATTTCTGCAAATAAACATGTACAACCCCAATTCCGCATTGAGGAGACAAGTTTCTTCAGTTTAGCCATTGGAATTTCATCCCACTCTTGTTTAATACAGGCTTCCAGCTGCTGGAGAGTTTTGGGTCTCCTTTGACAGACTTTTCATTTCATTATGTGCCAAATGTTCTCAATCGGTGAAAGATCAGGACTGCAGGCAGGCCAGTTCAGCACACGGACTCTTCTACTATGAAGCCATGCTGTTGTAATAGCTGCAGTATGTGGTTTTGTATTGTCCTGCTGAAATACGCAAGGCCTTTCCTGGAATAGATGTCATCTGGAGGGGATATGTTGCATTTGTTGATCTAAAACCTTTATATACCTTTTAGCATTCATGGTGCTTTTTAAAACATGCAAGTGTCCCGCACCATATGCACTAATGCATCCCCATACCATCAGAGATGCTGGCTTTTGAACTGAACACTGATAACAGGAGGGGTGGTCTTTTTCCTCTTTAGCCCGGAGGACACAACGCCCATGATTTCCAACACGAATGTCAAATTTGGACTCGTCTGACCACAGGACACTTTTTCACTTTGCTACAGTCCATTTTAAATGAGCCTTGACCCACAGAACACGGTGGCAATTCTGGATCATGCTCAACAATGGCTTGCTTTTTGCATGATAGAGTTTTAGGTGGCATCTGTGGATGGCACGGCAGACTGTGTTTACTGACAGTGGTTTCTTGAAGTATTCCTGGACCCATTTAGTAATGTCAATGACAGAATCATGCCGGTGAGTGATGCAGTGGCGTCTGAGGGCCCGAAGATCACGGGCATCCAGTAAAAGTCTTCGGCCTTGTCCCTTACGCACAGAGATTTTTCCTGTTTCTCTGAATCTTTTGATGATGTTATGCACTGTCAATGATAAGACCTTCAAAGCCTTTGCAATTTGACATTGAGGAACATTGTTTTTAAAGTATTCCACATTTTTTTACGCAAGCCTTCGCAGGTTGGAGAGCCTCTGGCCATCTTTACTTCTGAGAGACTCAGCTTCTCTAAGACATCCCTTTTATAGCCAATCATGTTACACACCTGATGCCAGTTAACTTAATTACTTGCTAAATGTTCTTTCAGCTGATTCTCTCATATATTAATTGCCCTTTTTTCGCCTGTGTCCCAACTTTTTTGAGACCTGTTGCAGCCAGAAAATTTAAAATAAGCTCATTTTGTGGATAAAAATGTAAAATTTCTCAGTTTCAACATTAGAAATGCTATCTATGTTCTATTGTAAATAACATATTGGCTCGTGATCTGAAAGTCATTGCATTTTGATTTTATTCACAATTTACTCTTCGTCCCAACTATTTCGGAATTGGGGTTGCAACATTAAAATGCAACCAGGTGCAAACAGTAAATAAACCCATGAAAACACCTTTATAGATATTTAAACCCATTAAAGTACCTATTTCCTTAAATTATTAAAAGCAAATAAAGGAAGCTTGTGCTTCACAATTATATGAATTCTGCATTTTTACCACTTGATGCATTTTCAGATATTGTATTTTAACACTTATTTGTAAACACTTAACATTTTAGACCAAACTCATTTAAAATATTTCTTATCGCATTTAATTAAAATTATACAAGATTTTAAACTATGCAGCCATATGTTGTTACCAATGCAATAGTGTTTAAGTACACAAGCTTTTTATATTGCAAAGTTCATTAAATATGAAAAACACTTGATGAAATGCTTTTTTTTTTAATATGAAAGGTTTTAACTAACATGTTTTTAAATACCCAATCATGAATTACAATCATCCATAAAATACAATTACCTTTTAGTATTTTAACCTTTTCAATTTATTATTTTATAACCAAAATGAAGCACTTTAAATGCGTTTTATTCACACCCTTTAAGCCACCATTTCAAAAACCCTATTTTTCCCAACATTAACTTGCAAACATTCTAAAAAAGTAGGTGAACTAATCACATGGTATTCAAGGGTCAATAGAGACATGTTACCAAACGACCGACCCCGCGACTAAATTAACAACAGCCGACACCGGCACTGAGTAACAAACAGTCCATGACTTCAAGTCCTGCTGCTTACCAGCTGCCTCTCTGCTGTGGGTTTCAAACAAGCCGCCGTCAGCCTCTCACTTCGGTAGCGTCTCAATGGCACTGTTAATTCTTCCCAAGGAATGTATAAAACATGGACGACGTGTCTCCATTCACTCCCATTCAACAAAAATGGAGCCAAAATATCCTCGATACGGGCGCTGCCATGTTGCACATTTGGAGCTTGAGTCAGCGCAGTAGTGATTGGGGGGTAGAGCCGCGCTATCTAATCCCGCCCACACACCCACCCGAACAGCCCCCTGAACTTCTAACCTGGGCTGGCAGCTACGCTGTTAACGTAAGTGCCCGTAATAGCCAGCTCTCACACTCAGACGGTACAGTTTACCATAGTAAAGCGAAAGGACCCCACTGCCGGCAGCATAACTATTCGGTCTTTAATAAGGTAAATAGACTTTATGGCTAAACAGACCCCACTCCACAGTCATCTGTTTCGAGATTAGTTGAAGTACCTAACCGGCTATCGATGATATCTTGTCACTGAATCTTGCATAACAAGCTAGGTATGTAGCAAATTACATTAAGTAGCGCAGGTGTCAGATTTTTGCCACTTCTCGGCCACATAGCTAGTAGTCAATATTCTCAACTGTCACTTACCCAATGTTGCGAGTGGCAAGCATATTAACGCCGACTTTCGTTGTATTTTCTAAATCACGTTTCGCCGGGAAAGTGTCATTTCCTATGTGCATGTATTAGCTGAGTAATGGGTCAAACTTTTAATTGTTCAACATGTTAGAACGGTAGATCGAATTTTGAATTAAAATAAACTGTCCTTCTCACCAAAGTTAGCTTGCTGTGTTTAATAAGTCGCGTATGTTACCGTTAGCTAATGTTGAATTTCTTAAAAATGTAACATAATCGCAATGGAAGATAACCAACATAGCTTGGGGGACTGATAGTTAACTTAGCAATCCAACACCCCAACACTTTCTTTTATGTGGACTCGATGTCTTTGAATGCATAGATAGTAATTGTTTGAGTTTTGGTATCCTCATTTTTAGATGACGAAATGGACTCGGCAATTCTTGCATCCTCCACAGTGGCTGAGAGTCTGTATAAATCTCATGGGAATATCTGGAAACTGACGCCTGTGGTTATTTAAGCATAAGACTTTTCACTGGAGAATGTCATAAAAAACTGAAGTTTATAACATCAAGTCACATCTATTTCATGCATAAAAAGCATAATACCACCTGATAAAATATGGAATAATAGAACATAAACATGAAATATGTTAAACTGCAGAAAAAGCCAGCAGAAGTGACATTTAAAGGTGACATTTGCATTTTACAACCAACAGGGTCCAAAGTTTACATTATTGGGGACAGCTACATTCGCCGTGGGGAAAAACGAGCAAGGGAGACCATCGAGACCAACCTTGGTCTGGATGCCCAGGTCCAGTGGTTTGGCTGGGGTGGCATGGTTTGGGGAAACCTCCTCCCCTTTATCCACCAGTGCCTGAGAGGAAGAGCTGTGACGGAGGTCCTGCTGATCCACTGTGGTGGGAATGACCTCGGAAAAATCAAGAGTGTAAAGCTTGTCGCAGGGATCAAGCAGGACTTGGAAATTCTCCATCGGCAGTTCCCTTGGATGAAGATCATCTTCTCTGCCATCACGCAGCGATGCCGGTGGAGGTCTTCCCATCCAAAGATTGACAAAGCCCGGCAATATGTCAACAGTGTGATGGCTACCTTTGTTTTGTCTATTGGTGAAGACATCTTGCATCATCCTCAGATAAAGCATAGAGATCCTGACCAATTTTTGCATGATGGAGTTCATTTCACCCCCATGGGAAATTGTATATTTTTAAAAAACATTGTGGGTGTGTCTGAAAGACCAAATCCAGTAGGGTGATGCTGGATTTGGATTTTCAACATCAGCTATGGGTGCAAAAAAAAAGTCATAGTTTATTTGCTTTATGTGATTTTTGATGCGCTTTTTATTCATTTATTTATTTATTTTTATACTAGGGTGGTAGCCATCATACTTATTGTTTTCCCAGCTCTTCCTCTCCATCCACCTTCCTTTCTCTATTCCTCTTCAATCTTTTCTCCAAACCATTTGCTTTCCCCCAGCCTTTCGACCTGATGGACTTCCTTAATGTTTCCCCATGGCAAATGTAGCCAGTGGATTGTCTTTGGGTCCCACAGAACTCTATGCTGTGTGTAGTTTTTGTTTAAATAAACATTTTTTATTTAACTCATTTGCATGCCTCTGATTTACTGCAGCAAAGGACATAGTATATGTGAAAGAATTCCAGAGTGAAGTTTTTGCTGGACGTAAATGTAAAGACCTTTATTGTACATTACAGGTTTAATTTACCACCATCACAGAAAATGTACATTGAATTACAAAATATTTCTCATGTACTCCCAGTCCAAGGACAGATGACTGGAGTCTTTGTTGGAAAACTGAAGGCTTAGAAGTCAAGATGAACGGCTTTTGAATGTATTATTAAACAAACAAAAAAAAAAAGAATGACAGTTTATGCCAATATTTGAAGATGACATATAAGGAAAATGACACGAACGGAACAAGCATATATAAGAGAAGCCAGTTACATGTCCATTATTATTCAATCAACATGGACTTGTCTACCTCCAAGCGTAAATTACCGTCTACCAGAACCATTGCAAGTTTCAGTGACAATGCATAGTTGAGCAGTTTTGACAAGTATTTTCATCAGTTTTTCATTTATAAATTACTTCAGAAGTACTCTCCAGCAATAAAACAAAAGAATTGCTTGTGGCATCCTCCAAGTCTTCACTGGACCGGGGTAACCTCAGCGTTACCCAGTGGTTTGGCGGCTTCTGTAATCACATGGTAAAAAAAGAAAACATTAATTATTTGTGAAGCTTATATCTGAAACCTGAAGTGCAGTCTGCCCTACCATGACAGCAGTAAAATTGACTTGCACGTTCCAACCCACACATCTGGCAATTTTGCAAATGGCAGGTTTGACATTAAAAAAAAAACTAGAATGGAGATATATGCAGCTTTATATACTTTGAAACTAAATTCTTTCTGCCACCAATTTACATTCTTTTCTTTTTTTATGAGGGGTCGCATGTACCTATTCCGACTTATTTGAAATGTGTTTCAGACATAGACTGTATATGAAGAGACATCAAATTTCAAAATAACTTCCTATAATTTTCAAGAAATTATAAAGCTGATCAAGGAAAATATTATTTGGTCATTGTGCAACGCCCAAACTCAGCTCTGACCTTCTAAATTAAGATACTGAAAGCATTACCTTAACAGATATGTTTCAGTGGCTGAACTAATTAACCATTAATTGCCGAGTGCAAGGTAAAATGTGAGTTAACGTTAACTGAAGTCAGCTAGCTTGCTAGTTAACGTTGAAGTCACTCGATAGCAAACGCAGCAATAATTAACAAAGTGACTATTCGCTCTTATTTAAGTGCGTCCAAGCACAAAAATTGATCGAAATTTGCTTTAGACGCACTTATAAGTGTGGCCAAGATGCACATTGCTCCATTGCCCACACTTAATTTAAGTGTGTCCTACGGTAAATTTTTTTTTTTTTTTTTGCCAAAACGTATTTTAAGCGGTACTTTCCAAGCGGCACTGGAATGGTCATCGACACGTTTAAGTGCGAATAACATCGGCCATAATTAATGCATAATTTAGTAGCGCAACAACCATCACGCTATAAACAATTTTTAATTATATTCTTCCCGGTTTACACCACTCCCTCATTTACAGTTTGTGTCCATCACCTTCCAGGCCAAACTCGAAATGTTGTCAGGTTTTCCCCGATACTTCGTCTGATCAATCTTTTAAGAATTACCCCGTTACCAAGCCAATTCCACTAAAGTAGATGCATTGATTCCAGCCGTAATTATGCCTCGGTGCGCATGCTTGCAAGCGGGGCATACGGTAGTTCGTTTATGTGTCTGTCTGTCATTCTGTCTGTTACCGGGATAGCCGCTACGCCGGTCAAAATCAAGTCCTAGAATATGACTCTATGGGTTAAATGCCATGATATCTTGGATTAAAATTTGCCAGATTTTTGAGATCGAGCTTTGTTTTCGACTTATAGAACTATTTGACACTTCAATAGACTCCAATAGGAATCGAGGAATGCGGAAGTAATGCGGGTCATGGGGAAAGCAATTGTTCCAAGCAATGAATAGTTCCAGCACTGACCTCCATTCATTTTCATTGGAACACGCTTGCAGGTAAATTTATCAAATGACTGCATTTTTGGGAAATTTGTTGCATTAGCTGACCCCTAATGAATTTTGCTGTTAGCGTCATTTTCTGTACCCAGCTTTAGTTTATGTTGATCGTCAGATAACAACCTGTTAAATTCGTATTAAACTTAAAGTAGATGATGTGAGCAGCTCTTAATGATCTAGCATGACCAGATGTCATTTGTCGTTCATTTAGCTACCTTAAATTAATTGCAGTTATTGGTGTTTGTTTGAGTACAAAGTTTATATTCGCTTATTAGATTCACTGATAGTTTCAACTACTTAAAGCTGTAGCATACGATTTGAAAGTTTGATCATTATTAATAACCTCATTTAGATGGTGGTTATGGTCCTATAGTACAATCTACACAGTGTGAAAAGCAAAAAAAAAATGAAAAAAATCCATTCACTCTAGTGGCTGCAGGGCTGCAGAGACGTTGACCAATGTAAGCCATCCGGCCGGATGGCTTACATTGGTCAACGCCTCTCCTCTCATCAATCCCCTCGCTCTAGTTGACACTCCCCGAGAGCTTGCTCTGACTCCCGTGCTCGCGTTCGCCTCGTCCCCACCCCCCTTCGCGTTTCGTTTTCCATCTGTTTACTGCCGGCGGCTTGTTGCTCTGGTAGAGGGGGTGTGTCTGGGAGTCTCCACGCTGACGGCCACATGTGCTCGGTGGGAAGGATCAGGGAGCACAGAGGGAGGGTGTGTGTGTGTGGGCAGGATGCTTTTTTCAAATTTTTCTCAACGTCTCAATCTTTCTCAACTGATTCTCAGATCGTATACTACAGCTTTAATTTCATTGCCTACCACACTACTTCTGTTCACTCGAAGGTTCTGCGATTCAGTGCGAAAATGAATGGAAACAGCTTAAAATGTCAGAAATCTATTCGATACACCGATCTGATCGCATAGCAGCAAGTAACGTCATTACGCACAAGTTTTTATTCGCTTTAATGCTGTTAGGTGGAAATGAATTTTCACCGCTTTTATTTGCATGAATATTTTTGGTGAACTTCAGGTAATTCGATTGACAAGTGGATGGAAACATAGCTTTTGTCAAGCAAAGACGCACAGCTAGGGCACTCTGACATGTCCACACAGAATTTTATAGCTTCATTAAGGGACATACTTGTCACTGCTGTAAGCACCGAGGCATCAGCACCTTCAGTGCTTTCATTTCATCCGAAACCTTCTGAATCGACATCGAAATTATTAATGAATTGAGTCCACTTTCGGTATGTTTCATTTTTGTCATATTGTCGTTGGTAAAATAATCTGTACCTTCTCGATCCAATTATTTTTCTTGCAGTTTTAGGTGCTGTCCATAAGGTTGCAACATAAGGTTGGAATTTTGTTGTGTTACCTGCTGAAAAACGAGAAGTTGGCTTGCTGATGCTTATGGAAACACTCGAACCTAGGGGCTTGTCTACTGAACATTAGATAGCAAGCTTGCTACATCGTTTACCCTATTTTAATCGCCTAAGCAACTTCAATCAATTCAAAAGTTGAAGGAATTAGCGAGCCATTTGCAAGGTTCTAACTTTGATCCCCTGGGTAAGCAGAATTCCTACTGGCCGGGCCAAGTGACTCGCAATCTGTGTTTGTTCTAAAATTCCGAGATACAGACTGCAGAACTGGAAACTAAAGGCTGAAAGTACTGCGGCACTGGCATAATATTTCAAGTTCAAGTTCATAAGAACGACATTTTATGACACAGTGCTGTTAATTTCATTCAAATGCTTACCTCAATAGGTATTCTCTAAATTTTAAAAATGTATATTATGCCAGTTATGAATGGCCACCGATCACCATTTTCCCCCATATTAATCCTAAACGGTTGCTACTCTGCTTGCAGTCTTAACGTAGCCAAGGTAGCTAGCTAACTTGGTAATAACTTAACTGACCGTTCAACTTCAATAAACAAAAAATAAACTTACCGAAAAAACTGCAAAGATCCATCTGATCGGTCCGGTCGGTTAGTCCAATTCACAGCAGAGCAACTCATTTCGTCGTTTTTTGTTGCAATCTGTCCTGCTTGAAGCACAATCGCTGTTAGCTATGAAGAATTTCAGATAACGTTAAGTCTCCTGTCGACGTTTCCTACTCCAGCTCTACGTAAAATTACTATTCACGAAACGAAATCCGCAGGGGGCAGGGGCTATCGCGACTCAGTCCATGCACTGCAGTTGTCAATCACTGCTGTTTATTATGACTACACGCCCCTTTTGCATAATATCAAATAAAAGGTTTACAGCAAACTTTTCAGAAAAATTGACGCTAGAATATAGATCAGCATGGTAAAAACTTCTTAAAAAGGAAGAAACCATCTTAAGAAAAAAACTATTTTTCATGTATGCATTTTTCTCTGTGTGGCATTTCTCCCCTCCACTACCTTGGAGGGTGCGGGCTTATAATTTGTACTGCAGCCAGCCAGTAGTTGGCGATCGAGACGTTTTGGCTTCACTTTTCAGGAGACGTTCGGCTGTCCATGTTTTATACAGTCCTTGCTTCTTCCTTTAAAGCCCAGGCGCCGCTTTTATGGGTCCGGGCTGCACATGGGCAATCGCGCACCTGTGCCTCATTGAATGTTAAGCTGCTCATCTAACAATTGGTCTCTAATCCTTATTTACCTTCCTTTGTCAGCTCATTTCTTTTGGTTGACACTTTATTTTCCAAGTTTAACTTCACACAGATTGTACTACCGCATTCTTACTATACTGCTGGATTCCGAATAGAAACTAGAAAAAACCTAAGCCAGCGGGGCGAAAATGAGGTCTCTTGTTGAGTAAGTGCAATAGCGACAGTGTTTTGTCACTAAAATGGCAGTGTTACAATATGAAATCATGCAATACGCTTTTTGATTTATTGAGATCATAACAGTTTAGCTGAATATTTGTTGCCCTGGCTGGTTGTTTACTGCACGTGGCGTCACTTCCCTTTCTGGAATCATGTGACTTGGTAAGAATGGCCGCGCTCATCATAAATGCAGATCTATGCCAATAAAAATCGATTTTAAATGGTAAACGACCGCAGAAATCAACGAAAATTTCAGGATTGGTCGAGATCATGATAATCTAGCGAATAATCATGCCTTTTCAAATATGATAAATGAGTGGAGTGTCCCTTTAACGACAGGGCTCTGACGCAACCAGTGTTAACAACATGCCTCATGCGGATATTTCGCCAAGATCCTCGGGCATTCAACTCAAGTTGGTACCGCTCTCGACCATGGTTAGAGTACCCAGTAAAGCTAGAGGCTTATTTCTGTTTCCCCAGTCAAATGTTTGTGGCTGAAAATGACAAAGACATCATGTTCACTAGATGAGGTTTCACTAATGGAAAACGGCATTAAAGTCTGACTGGTGATTCAGTTAACATGCCTCTAGCCCCGTGGCTCTCAAACTCGGTCCTGGAGGACCACTGTCATTGTGTGTGCTGGTTTTCATTGCAACCACAAATGCAACCCTAGAATTCTATTACGCTGTGGATTTGTTTTAATTAGTTGGATTTTTTTTACCAAAACATATTGTGTTTATAATGCTGCTATACAAGTAATTGCACAAGGTCTAATATATTTCCTGATCCAAGTCATACAAAAGTTAATTATTAAGCCCCTATAGGTTGCTGCACACAAGCTTGAAGTTCTGATTTTTTTTTTTTTTTTTTTTTTTACAATATAAACACAAAACAGGCTAGTCATTGTCAATTGCTCTGCTTTCTAACTCCTCATTATCAAATAAATGGTTCAATTTAGCGGCCATTCATCAATAATTATACTAATCAAGAGCCCACTGATCTTTTGAAAGTTATTGGTTCATCTGTTTAAATTTCTCTCTTATTATTCTGCAGTTTCCCATATAGCATGATGTGAAAATGAAACTTTAATTGTTCATAACATGCATAACTATTTTTGACAATATTGCCTGAAAGAATACTGAAGAAAAAGTAATGACTCATTAAAATTCTGTGGTTGCATTTGTGGTTGGAATGAAAACCTGCATACACGGCGGTCCCCCAGGACTGAGTTTGAGAAGCACTGCTCTAGCCTTTGCCATGTACAAGTATTATACTCATGGGCAGAAATGAGAGAGAGACCGGCAACTGGAGGAACTATTGCTCACCTGTTAGGCCCAAACCATACTGAGAGGAATAGATACAGTACTACATTAAAAGCTTGGGGGAGACTAAGGTTTCTTGCTGTTAATGATGATTTCTCTGCTGGGCTTTTCCTGAAGCTGTTTGAGTACACACTCACAAAGGATGCTAAGCTTAGAGAGATCACCAGTAGTATACCTCAAAATGCAAAGTATACTTCCCATAATTTGCAAAATAAGATTATTGAAACCCTGGCAAATTTATGACCATACTGACACAAAAGGGTTTTGCATTAAAAGTGCAGCATGGAAAATCTATCAATAATTAGTTTTTTCTGTAATTCTCTCCCTCCATGTTGACTTCACTAGCACTTACACTTAGCACTATCCTCTTCTAGTGGTCTGTACCTACTCTTTTGTTGACTTGAGGTCCTTCATTGAAGCTTGCAATGCTTTTATCATTTTGTAAGTCGCTTTGGATAGTAGCGTCTGCTAAATGGAAATGTGAGTGTATTAACAAATACTAAACCTTTTGAATAAGAAATGACAGTTTTTTTTTTTTTTTTTGCTTGAGTGTATGAATGTGTGGAGGGATGGGTTTTGGGGATTTTAGGCCTCAGTATACCAACAACCAGAAACTACACCACCACTGTGTGCCATTACACCCCCCAGAAATTTTCACTGGACCCCCAGTTAAAGCAGGCTGCATCCGGCCTTGCTGGCAGATTTATAGTTCCACTGCATTATTCACCTCCGCCAAGGAGGTGTATGTTTTCGCCGGCGTTTGTTTGTCTGTTAATTCTCAGGATATCTCAAAAACGGGCACATAGATTTCAACCAAACTTTGCAGGATGTTAGAGTAGCACAAGAGGAACAAGTGATTAAATTTTGGCATATTTAGGCCAAAGTACAGATGAGATATAGGCCAAAGTTCAAATCCAGCTATGCTGGCAGAGATTTCAAGTCTTTCCAATGGGCATGCTTTTGGGTTTTGCTGCCACCTGGCGGTGGAAGGCAACAATACCCTACATCAGCCAACGAAAATAACTAATGCACAGAGTTGCCTTCGCGTGGCGGAGGTGCTGCACTCTCTGAGTGCTTTCTAGTTGCAAAATGAATCTGAACTTAGAATGCTCACCAGACAGCAGAGATTTGCGTGTATTTGTTGACTACTGGCTTAAAGTAGGTCATCAGCAATGGAATTTAAAAAGAATGTTAAATTGCTTTTGCAGCTTGATCAGTACGTTTTAGATGTTTTGCACAGTGAGCTGCAATCTTTATCTCACGCTAAGCCATGATCAAAATTTGTCAGCCACAGTCTTCAAGCCACGGGTTGAAGGTGTGCTTGCCCACTTAAAAATAGCACAGTGTGAACATATTCTTTGCCTGGGACTGAATCCCCTCTAAGCCCTGAGCTAAAGAAGGAGTTAGCCCAAGGCTAACCATAGTGTGTTCTTGTCCAGAGCAAGGTTAGAAACTACTTTTTTGGGCTAAGTCCAGCAGGAGCTTAAAATTTATCTGTTAGCCCTGGGAATGTAGCCTGTAGAAATTTGTATGAACACAGGCTTAGTAAGCCCTGTTTTTCCTTAACCTTGGCCTTACGTTAACCTGGAGTGAAGCACTGTTGATGTGAAAACCCTTATGGATAACTGACATTGCATGTAGCTTATAAACATAATGTACATCTGATTTCAAGTCAGCTGCAGAGTGAATTGTTGCCCCAAAGAAAAGAATAGGATATTACACTGCTTCCTTGTCTGTGCTTATTTGATTCATTGGCCTAAAGGGTTTTCTCTTCAAGATATTAGCGTAAGAGCCATCTCAACCGACTCATTTCATCCTGAAAACTTAAACATTATTATTATATTCCCGAAACAAAGTGTTCGGTAGTGTTCCACTTCCCCAACCTCAGATCCTTTGTGTTAGCGCAATAATTCAAACAGTTATGAAGCCCTATGTGTAGAGGAGCAGAGTGTCGATGCTACTGTTCACGGAATTGCTTAAGTGATGCACCCAGTTGCAGTATTCAGACAAGGTGGGTTGGACACAAAATGTTTGTATATTGAATATTCGCGAGGAAGTGATGACCGTAAACTTTTAGAAAAATGGAGATGTTAGTTCCCACCACTATTGCCTAATTGTATGAGGTCCTGAACAAAGCCTGATCTGCAAACAGCCCAACATATTTGCCAATAGCATCCATCTAGCAGTTCATAAAAATTATTTTTCACCAAAGAACTATTTTTTCCATTGCCTAATTGCCCAAAGGTACATCAATTTATGTCTGAAAGAAAATCATCTTTTTGAAGCAAAATTCAACCTGGTATTGATACCATGTCATTCTACTTTTCACAATAGACATTAGCTATTGAAAAAACATTTTACTTTACCAAAAATTTACACACAGTTACGTCCCTCGCAGGATTCAGTTGTCAGGTATCACCTCAAACAGCCTGTCCTGGAAATACAGTCTGATTAGTACCTGCTGACATTGAAAGACATACAGTGCTGTGAAACAGTATTTACCCCCTTCCTGATTTCTCTTTTTTTTTTTGCATATTTGTCACACTTAAATGTTTCAGTTAATGAACTCTGGACCACTCCCAAAGTGGAGGAGAGAATTCCGTCACCTCTGACAGACTGACCATCGGGTTCTTGGTCACCTCCCTGACTAAGGCCCTTCTCCCCCAATCGCTAAGGCCAATCTCCCCCCAAAAGAGTCCTGGTGGTTCTGAACTTCTTCCTTTTTTCTGTACCCTTCCCCAGATTTGTGCCTCAAGACAATTCTGTCTCGGAGGTCTACAGACAATTCCTTTGACTTCACATGCTTGGTTTGTGCTCTGACATGCACTGTCAAATGTGGGACCTTATATAGACAGGCGTGAGCCTCTCCAAATCATGTCCAGTCAACTGAATTTACCACAGATGGACCCCAATTAAGCTGTAGAAACATCTCAAGGTTGATCAGTGGGAACAGGATGCACCTGAGCTCAATTTTGAGCTTCATGGCAAAGGCTGCGAATACTTATGTACATGTAATTTCTTAGTTATTTATTTTTAATAAATTTGCAAAAATCTCCAAAAAAAACTATTTTCACACTGTCATTATGGAGTATTGTGTGTAGAATTTTTTGGAAAAAATTTAATTTAATCCATTTTGGACTAAGACTGTAACATAGCAAAATGTGGAAAAAGTGAAGCGCTGTGAATACAGGGATGGTTCCAATTTTCGCAATCCGGATCCTTGTTACCGGTCTCGCAATTTAACGAAATTCACACATTATTTAGCCAACTATATGAGGCAACTTTTGTGAAAATATCTTAGGTGTGTTTTCATAGGAACCTGGTTGTTTTTCAAGATGAACTTTACGTTTTGCATCAATTTTGGTCAAGACAGATGCATTTTTCAGTGGAAAATTGTCTAAAACTTCTTCAGTTTTTCACATATATACTTATGTTTGGTATCAAAATGTCCATCATGTTGTTGTGTAGCCATTAATGTAGCCAGATGTAGCCATCTGGTTTTTTGGAACAATCATTTATGGGTTTAAATATAGACTTTTTGAGGCCTTGTCCCACAAAAATCTTCAAATCACTAAATAGGTTAGAGTTCACTTCCTGTATGCAAATTTCACATTTCAAATCTATTTTCTGGACAGTACCACAAGTAGGTACATATAACCAGAAGATGGCTCAAATTGGGTAGTGGGCAAATTTGTCTATGCCCTGCAAAACCTCCTTTGCCATTTTGACATATTGCGAGGTAACTGATGCTCAAAGAATTTACCGGAAGATTCCTCTTTAACACCACATTGCTCTTTCATGCCAATAAAAAGCCATTTTTATCTTATTTGCCAAAGTATTGCCAGCATAATGGTTGCCATTATGACCTTTTTTCAAATTTAAGTAAATACAAGCTTTATGCAATGACAACAAACTAAAATTAATCCAGTTTTAAATTTAAAGAGGCAACGTTTCGGTCAAAAGACCTTCATCAGGCAAACCTGACCGAAACGTTGCTATTCACCATTAAATATTTTTGCAAGTAGGATGGTGTGCGGGAGTTTGTTTTTTTGATCAGCTTATGCCTCTTTTATGCACCTGTTCCATGTTATAGATGTGCAAAGCTTTTTTCTACTTAAATTTAAAGAGGCAAAATCTTTACACTCTAAGATTGCCATGAACTGAAACTGACACCGGATTTTTGTCCAATAACTAGCTGATTTCCAAAATGTCTCATTTACTTATGCTTACTGCCCAGCTGGGAGGATCATGTCCTTATGTTCTGCTTACATGCAGCTGTCCATCATTATGACCTCAAAAGTTCATATCATCAGAGACCACCTGAGAGCCTTCTGTCATCAGCACAAATGTGATCTTGCCCAGTTCTGTGAACAAGATTTCAAAGCGGTACATGCTGACTTTGCCAGGTTTTGGGGCCCTCACTATGTTAAGGACAAAGGAAACAAACTCTTCAGTTAACGACTAAGACAAACTGTAAAGGAGTTCAATGCCTCGCATTTGTGAATGTTTCATTGAACGCCATAAGTGAATTTTGCTATGATTATGATACTGTTGTAGCTGGTTCGTAACACTATTACTTACTGTTAGCTTTTGCTAATAATACTGAAGATAGTGGCATATTACTCAGTGTGGTGGTCTGTTTAAAAATTTATACTGGATTCAACAAAATAAAATATCTGGGTTTATGCTATTTTATTATGCAGACAGCTTGAGGACTTCAGTATACGCACTACTATGTTTGATGCACTGATTTCTGTTCAAGCTAGGGGAGCATATTGCTTGTTTTTCCCTGATGACTGAATATCTTTTTTGTATAGCTAAGTTAGTACGCCTCCATCAGTCAGGGTCGACCATGGAAAAGCACCTCCTTAGTCACAGTTTAGTTTCTTTTACATTGTCAGTTGTGGCGATATGAGACAGGCAGGCTCATCCACAATGATTGCTGGTGTATGTTGTAGTGATGTTGGCAGGCTTTTGCGCCTTCCGTCTTTGTCTCTTTTCTTCAGCTTGAGCCTGGAACTGGTGCTCGCTGATCTTGAGCTGTCACTGCATCATGGTTCACCAGCTACTGGGGTCATCTGCGACCTCTTCTCAGTTTCCTGTGTTGATGTCCAAAGCTTTCAGGTTGCGCTTGCAGACATCCTTGTAGCGCAGCTGAGGTCAGCCAAAGATCCTCTCGCCAGAGGCAAGTTCACTGTTGAGGATGTCCTTTGGGATTCTGCCGTCCTCCATCCGGCAGATGTGGTCCAACCAACGCATTCTGCGTTGCTCAAGAAGTGTATACATGGTGGAAAGGCCAGCACAGGACTAATCCTCAGTTTTTGGCACTTTGCCTCGCTAGGTGATGCCAAGAAAGCAACAAAGGCAGTGTAGATGGAAGCTTTTCAGCTTATGCTCCTGTTTTGAGTGGGTGGTTCAAGACTTACTTCTGTATAGGAGGGTGCTGATGATGCAAGCACTGTGCACTGTGGCCTTCGTCTTGACTGTGAGCTTTGAATTCTCCCAGACGCATGGCGAGGCGTGCCAGAGTGGATTCTGATACGCTTCTTTATCTCGACGTCTAGAGAGAGGTTGTTGCTAATGATGGATCCCAGATATGTGAATTCGTGGACCACTTTAAGTTCATAATTCTGAGTGGTGATGACAGGTGGTGTTGGGATGTGTTAGCCCAGGATATTAGCCTTTTTCAGGCTAATGTAAGCCCAAAGTCTTTGCATGCCCAGGGGAATCGATCCATGAGATGCTGTAGTTGCTGCTCTGTGTGGGTGGTCACTTCTGCTTCGTCGGCAAATAGCATGTCGTGAATGACGACCTTATGTGCTTAGATTTTCGCTCTCAGACATGCAAGGTTGAACAGGAGCCCATCAGACCTGGTGTGAAAGTACATACCCTCTGTTGATGCTCCAAAAGCATGCTTTAAGAGGATGGAGAGGAAAATTCCAAACAGTGTCGGGGCCAGTACAAAGCCTTGTTCAATGCTACAACGGATGTTGAAAGGTTCTAACACATTACTTACATATTGGACTGTTTCCGTCATATTGGATGACTTAATGATACTATATAGTTTTGGCGGCCAGCCGATCTTCAGGATGATCTGGAACAGGCCATCCCAGCTGACTAGATCGAAGACTTTCAAGTCAATGAAAGCAGCATAAAAGGGTTTTGAATGTTCTCAGCACTTTTCCTTGAGTTGACGGAGGTAACTGATCATATCCAAGATGGATCTTTTCAAAGAGAAGCCACACTGGGATTTGGGTTAGACCCTTTCAGCCAGCTTCTGGACATGTAGCAATGGTACTCCAGCAAAGAGTTTGCCAACAACGCTGAGAAGAGGGAAGCTCCCGTAGCTGTTACAGTCACTCCTGTCACCCTTGTTTTTGCAAAGAGTGATAATCTTGGAGTCATACATGTCTTGTTGTATGGGCCCTTCCTTCCAGCACAAGCAAAGGACTTCGTGTAGAGGATTCTTCAGCACATTCTTGCAGTGTTTGATGAGATCTGGAGGGATCTCGTCATTGCCATGGGCTTGCCTGAGGACAGACTACTGTAGACTGTCTATTGCTTTACTGAGTTCAGTCACAGTAGGTTCTTCATCCAGTTCTGGCATCAATGGTAGGCTCTCTATGGCATCAAGGGCTGAGCTGACAATTGCATTCTCTCTGGAGTGGAATTCAGAATAATGCTCCATCCATCATTTCATCTGCTCGCCTCTGTCAGTGATCAGTTCACCGCTTGCAAACTCGAGAGGTGCTAGCTTGCTCAGGGTGGGAACCACGGCCTTTTTGATATCCCCTGATGTTTCCTGTAATGGCTGCGTTTTGGATATCCTCACTGAGCTGAATCCAGTATTTGTTAGCACATTTTCTGGTGGTCTGTTCCACTTTGTGTATGGCAGCATGAAGGACTTAAAGTTTGTTTTGATTGGGGAAATGTTTGTATTCTGCAAAGGCTTGGCTTGGATGACTGGATGCATTTCCAAGGCCATTGCTTCAAACCAATTATTGCTTTTCATGGTTATTCTCCTGAAGGTGGAAAGCACTGCTCTGTGCATGATTTCACAGAGGTAATTCCATTTCTGTGTCACAGAGCAGTCTAGTGGGGCAGCTGAAAGGGTGTCCTTGAGACAGTTAGCTATTTAGTTTACTTTCTCCAGGTGTTGCATCTCAGTGGTGTTGATGCACACTTTGCCCACTTGCTTGGAGAGGTGGAACATTTTTGGGCAAAGTCTGATCTTGCAGCAAATCAATGTGTAGTCTGCGTCACAGTCAAACTTTGGAATGATCGAGTCAGGAGCATGAATTTCAGGCATTGGTGCCTGACGATTATGATGTCAAGCTGGTGCCAATTCTGGGATATTGGGTGCTACCAGGACACTTTATGCTGAGGCTTAGTCTGAAAGAAGGAATTGGTCACGCACAGGCCGTGGTAGGAACAGAACTCCAAGAGACATTGTCTTTTCTCATTGATTTTGTTAACTCCAATGTGTCCAAGGCAGGAGGGCTAAGATTCATGATCAGTGCCTACTCTGGCATTCAGGTCCCCAAAAGGAATGAGGTGTTCTTGACTTAGGAAACTCTTCAAAATGGCTTCACGCTGCTCAACTTATCCTTCTTTTTGGTGGTAGAGGACAGGGTCGGGGTGTACACACTGACAAGGGTGGTCGGACCATCACTTCTTTGGAGGTGAAGAGTCATGAATTGCTCTGTTCCCATGTTGCCTCGCTGAACCATTTTCAACAGGGGGTTCCTCACCGCGAAACCCACACCATGTTCTCGAGGCTGTGGGCTCTTTCTCTGCCAACAGAATGTGCAGTCCTTTTCCTTGAGTAGGCCTCTGCCTGCCAATCATGTTTTCTGTAACGTGGCCATGTCCACATTGAGTTGCAGCAATTCATCATTGATAATGGCAGTCTTATGAGCATCTGTAGTATCTTGGAAATTCTTATTAAGTCCAGTCATCATGGTGCAGACATTCTAACACCCTAACTTGAGGGCTGGTATCTTTGGTGTTTCTTTGCTTTTTTATCTGGGCGTTGATGTCAGTCAACTGTATGTGGAGTGATCCATTATCACCATGCACCCAATGAGAAAAACTGATTGTGGCAGGACAGCACCTTACAGGCTGGGGGCTGCCCAGCTTGGGACAGGTGGTAGCTGTCCGAGGAGATATTATCTCACCCACCATCGGATGTGACTTCTGGCGCCACGCTATACGCCAGTCAAGCGGTGAAGCTTATAACCGGTAAATGGCCACTTCACGTGTTGTTTCCACACTGTGAAGCGAGGCTGGAGTGACCTCTCCAGGGTGCAAGCCAGGGCAGGGTTAGTATGGAGGACTGGCAGTTGCCCATGTAGCTGGATCCCCCCTCTCCACGCTAATGATGGACCCTGAGGAGCAATGAAAATTTATACTGTCTAGCACTGCCAGCGCCGCAGGAGTTGCCAGAATGTAGCTGCGTGTAACAACATACTGCCTTGAGGACTCCGACTCCGGATTTTTTCAGGTTTACTCCACAGGTAGACTGCCTAACAAGGCTAACGCAATCCACCTACCCGGGTTTTCGAGTTGCGCTTTGTCTGATATAAGGTAAGTTTCAAATATTACTGCAGTATTGAGTTATAATTGCCCCTTATAGGGTGTGGAAAGTGTTTATACAAGTTTGCCATTTGTTTTTGCAGTGAATACTAGCTGGTCAGGAGCATTAGGTGGAGTCACGGGCATGAGATCCTCTACTGTATCTGAAAAAGCTGCTGAGGGGAGGAGGGACTGGGAGCTTTGCCACAGCAGGAAGAAGCTGAACTAGACTTCACACAAGTTTTGTTCTTGTAATGTCCCTGTCAGCATTGTGGCAGATTGCATATGTTTTACAGATTGGCATGACCTACAGAATAGAGGGGCACTGCAGGACTGAGTATGCAGCCTAGTGCTCATTGTTTCCAGTTTTCCCTTTCTTCATTTTGCATGCCTGCTAAAGTCAAAACCCTAGTACCCATTTTAGGAGGTGGTAACAGCACCCGGTGTCCCTGTAGAGTAAACATTCTGACAGTAAAATATGGAATTTCTTTTTATTGAGCACTTGTGCTGGCTAAAGGAGCTCTGATGAAAAATGACAAATTTCAGTACTTTATAATGGAGAAATAGCATTTTTTGGGGTTTGGAGAGGTTTTTAAGGACCACTAATGTCTGTCAATTTGGGAGCAACTTAAAGAGCACTCTCATTTGGCTTCTGGACAGCTGCTAATTTTGAATATCATAGTCAGATGTAACACATTTGTGGTCAAGATGTTTATGATCCCAGAAATGCTTTGTTTTATCTCCAAGCCATTGTTGGATTCTCACCATTTTTTTTACAACTTCTATGTTGACTCTTTTAATGAAGATTCTTTTAGTTTACAGCCCTAATTCTGTACTTATATTGTGAAAATAAATTAAAATC
Source organism: Gymnothorax javanicus (assembly GCA_029692085.1). Classification (NCBI taxonomy): domain Eukaryota; kingdom Metazoa; phylum Chordata; class Actinopteri; order Anguilliformes; family Muraenidae; genus Gymnothorax; species Gymnothorax javanicus. The sequence continues at coordinate 93,101,949 of CM056198.1, forward strand.
AGCTAGTATTCTAAATGCTACACGTCTTTGTTTCATTTGTTTTCCATCTCTTTGTGATGCTCAAATCTTGAATTATAAGGCTTTAAATAGGGGAATGCATTAATTGCCTGATTTGGCCTTGGCGCAAAGGAGTTGCATGAAAATTTCTGCGTTCATTCCTGGTGCATAGAGGACAAAGTTTGATGGAACTTGAGAACTTGGTGAATGGAGGGCTGTAATGCAAGTTGATCACATTGTGACCTCTGTTGTAGTGCCACCACTAGGCAAAACATCTGGATTTTAAAAAATTGCAATAACACAAACAGCTTTAATGCCATGCCCTGAGCTTCTGGTTTGAAAATGACATGCCCAAAATGAAATGAGTATATCTCTGCAACTACATGCTCCGTTTGAATAATCTTGGTACCACTATAAAGGTAACACCTTAGGGATTTGTCATGGTGTAAAAATCTGTATATATGTCACTGAGTCAGTCAGTGTAAATGAAGACGGAACAATGCATAAATAAAAGATCTCATTTCCGCACAACAAAATTTTACTTTTACCCCTTTTGAAATTATTTATTTGCGGTCTGAAACCTCTAAAAATTACAGTACAGAATCTCACCATTATCTGTTTCAAAGTTTATTCTAATCAAGTAAATCAGACCAAAATTAGAAAGGTTTTAGTTTAGGATTGTCTAAGTGGTGTCTCCAAATTGGCAATTTTGGCATCTTTTTGGGCACTGTGTGCCATTTGAGATTTCTCAGGTACCAAACTGTAAACCTCATTTAATTTCACTGATATGTCACTACAGGCATACATTCCATCTACATACAACCATTTTAAATTTTTTTTATTTTTATTTTTTATTATTTACTGCCAGTCCTGTATACATTTTCCCATTCAAATAAAATACATAAAAAGGAAATGCAGTTTGACTCCACTGGAGCAGATTTGTTTTCAATAAGACAAGAAATAAACAAAATTATAAATACAAAGGTAAAAAGTAAAAAGAATAAACACCCCAGCAATTATTTATCCAAGAACTACACTTCCACTGCTCATAAAGAAAACACACTTAAGCGAGGTTTGAATCCGGGTCTGCCACGTTAGAGCGCACCGCCTTAGACTCTACGCTAGCTGAGTGGACAGATCCCGTGCACTCTCATTGCAAATATGATGAATGAGTCAATGTCATGCACCCTGATTTAGCGCTAGTATTGCTGCGCTCCCTCAGTGCTGTGGCGCAAGTGGCGCAGTGGCGCAAGGATTCTCAGGCAGAAAACGACTTTGAAAATGATTGTTGAATATTTAATGGATAATTGTAGCGAAAAAACTAAAAACAAACTAGTAAGCATTTATATTGTTGTGCTCTTTGAGCGCATGTGCATAATGGCGCATGGACTCTGTTAGATGCACCAGGAACGCAAGGCACTAACTTAGGCTAGGTTTATGCAGTCACTGTGGTTCAGGGCTCCTTGGTCATGTCAGAGCCCATAGAGTCAAATGGCCACAAAGTCAAACTGACAGCATCTCAAGCCAATCACAGAGAAGAAAATACAATGCGTGCAAGCGGAATGCTCGGGGCCTGATCTCATTGGAAGCAGTGCCCTGAAAAAAAAAAAACATGCATGGAGACGGCAGATCTAGTTTCAATATAACATGGAAACATTGGGCTAACAATAGCCAGCGCAGATTTACCCTCAAACATAGTTTTTAATTACAAAATATCAAAGGTAAGAAAAAATATTTGCACATCGCTGTAGAATGTAATGTGTATGCCTGCTGTTCTTTCAGTGTGGTGTCACTTTGAAATGACATGGCTCATATTGTTGGATTCTGTGGACTTTTCTCTTTCATTTGATGCATCGTTTGTATGCATAGCAGAAATTCAGTAGAAACGTGATCGAGCACTGATATTACAATATTACTCACTGAAACCATCCTGGTATGAAAAAGGAAACTCGCTCATACCGGACAACAGCTCAAGTCCCGATTTTTATGTAACACTTTTCCATTAAAAGGGACCTATTATGCTGATCCTTCTTTTAATACATATTAGTAATGTTATAATGTTGGTTGTCCATACTCAACCTCTGAAAAGTTTCTAAACATAAGATACAGAGGTTTTGCCGTAATCCAAGAACGTGATTTCGTGAACGTGATTTCCTCTCTGAACAGCTCCTCCCGAGATCTTCGCGAGATCTGGGCAAAACGTGACGTCAGGTTGTGCCGTCCAATTAGTCCAGACCAAGCCAGAGCCAAGCACGGCGCTGGACTTGCCCACACTGGAAACTATCCTAGCAGGCACGAACAACGGCAGATCATACTATGCCTTAGTAGCGTCTACACTTTTGAAAATACAAAAGAAGAACCGCAGATCATTTGAGGTGCAGTTTTGTCAGTATCTTTCCCAAAGCTGCTTGTCCGTTTACTTTTGGAGGCGAAGAAAAACACCTATTTCTCTTCCAAAAGAGGATGCCACCAGAAATCAGCGGGTAGCTTTTTTTGTTTGCTGGCAGCAAACAGCCACGGCCAAAGGGAACGTTAGCTGTTTGTGCTCAGCATTTCAACAAAGACAGGTTTGTCAATAAAGGATAATTCGACACAGGATAAGCGTTTCAGCTGCTTCTCAAACCTGAAGCAGTTGCATCGATCAAGCGCTCGGAGCCACAAGCAGTAAGTAACGATACAACAGCAAATAATGTAAGTGAAGCTAACGTGTTATGGGTGGCTAGCAGGACCGATAGCGATAGTTAGCACTGACAACTGGCCTCAAACGCAGGCTTTGTAAAATATCTGAAGATAAAGCCTGTATTGGTCGCGACTGTCCGTGACTCACAGACACAGAAGCTGTAAGTTGCTTTTACTGCATAAGCCAACCTGACCTGATAGCCAGTTGATTGTGGCTGTAGCACAGCGGCTAACGTAGCCAAGTTACTGTTGCTAATGTTTGTGTCCTAAATATGCAAGAGTAATATCAGGGGAAATTCTACAGAAGGTGTGTGAACATAAACCTCATTTGAAGCAAACTTTTAATATTTGTTTGTAATTGGGATGCTTGGTACAACTCTCCACGGTAATGGAACTTGCTGTCTGTAAAACCTGTATTGCATGCATTTGTCTCTCTGGTTATGACCGCTCGGTTACCAGCTACTGCATGTTAGTTTGCGTGCTGCCGTGCTAATTTAAAATGCTCCTGGTTAACTTATATGCAGTAATTCTGATCGGTTTGCTTACTACTTCGGTAAGCATCAACGTGGCATCATAACGTTGCCCGATTGTAGCCACTACAGTTGAAGCGGCTGCTTGTGATCACTCCACTTATCCATGACCAGGATCAGCCTGATCCCTATCACAAATATCCGGCCTAGCTCTCTAATTCTACTGTGAAAGCAATCGCGAAAGGCAGAAGCTCTAATGTGTCTGGTATAACAAACGATTTCTCTGCGCTACTGTGACACAATTTCATCCCCCTTTAGAAATTGTTGTGGGTAATAAAAAGCAGGAAAAGGCGGAGTTTAAATAGGTAATTCTTTCCTGTAGTAGTGATCGATTCGCTAGCTCCACATAAGCAACTTGTCCACGCTAACGGAACTTACGGTCTGTAAAACCTGTATTATGTTCATAACATAACCGAGCTCTCTCTAGCTGTCGCGTACTATCCATAAAGGTGCTTTCACATCGGACGCGAAACAAATTTTTCGCGGGACAGATTACATTCAAAGTCAATGCAAAGACTTGAATACACGTGTTATGGGCGCAAAAAGCAGCTTTCACACCGGACGCAAAACTAATTTTTCACACGACAGATTACATTCAAAGTCAATGCAAAGACTCACGCGTTATGGGCATGTCAAGCTGCTTTCACATCGGACGCGAAACGAATTTTTTGCGTGACAGATTAGCTACATTCAAAGTCAATGCAAAGACGCGAATACATGCATTATGGGTGCGTTAAGCAGTTTTCACACCGGACGCAAAACAAATTTTTCACGCGAGAGATTACATTCAAAGTAAATGCAAAGACAATTCATTGACTTTGAATGTAATCTATATTGAATGTAAAATTCATTTCGCGTCTGGTGTGAAAGCGGCTTATCGCGCCCATTTTCTGCGAGCAAACGCTGGTCATTCCGATGCAATAAGTAACCATTACCACGGGCAATTTCCAAAAAGGCCGTTTAGCCTGGAGCTTTCGCCCCTTCATCATACACCAGCGCAGAAGCTGTTCTTTACTCTACGCTAACGACACACCACAGCTTTGCACAAGAACCAGCAGGTCCTTATATACACACCGAAGCAGTCCATAAGTTGTTGGTCCACTTTTTGCTGCTCCTCAATGTCCATGTTTCCCTCTAAACTCAGACTCACCGGATTTCTACGGTCTCCGGTCTACACTTTGGTTTGTCGACCCGTTCTACAAATGTGTCTATATGGGGTGGATTCTAGCTTTCTCTCAATCCTAGCTAGAGTAGAAACACCGGTGTACTCACCATGGTAGCCGTAGGTAGACAGCAAATTTGAGCTTGAGCTGCCAGACATTCGCACTGTGTCCTCCACTTTCGCCGTTGTGTTTATTAGAACAAGTTAATTTCATTAGATCAATACACATGTACTGCGTTTGATTGCGGAATATGCCCGTCGATTCCTTCGGGAGACGCGTCTCAGTTTCACTGAGGAGACGGACCCGGAAAACTGCGTTCTGCTGCCTAGTCCCGCCCAGATCCGCCCTCCACAGAGCTGGCCAGTCAGAAGAAAGTGGGCACACGGGGAGTGGGGGCCATACCGGAAGAGCCACCCCAATGAGGCGTTTCAGGCAGAGACTACAATGGACTACAAATGGGGTTTTTTGAGGATGGCAGTATGAGCTACATAAGGACCCTGTTTAGGACTTTGAACGATCAGGAGTACGCGAGGGGAGTCCAAGATCGAAATATAACCTCGGAAATATAGCAAAACAGGTCCCCTTTAAATAAGCATTGAATATATACCGGATTTTGTATACAGATTTTCGCTTTCATCAGGCAAAATGCCCAGTCCAGTCACAATGCATTTCCTTTAAAAAGCACTCGTGTATACTGGACAAGCTGGTTTGCACCATGCACATGCGCAGTTGCAACAGAGCAACAACATGAAGTTCGACTTTCCTCTTGCACCTTTTTTGCCAGTTATTTTAACTGTAATTTTACAATCAGTTTATAACAGAAGTTCAATTTATGATATGAAAATGATGAAAGCTATGAGAAGAGGCTGAAGACCCTTAATCTCTTTAGTCTTAGGAAAAGGAGACTCAGGGGTGATCTGATTGAGGTCTTTCAATATGTTAAAGGGATCAACAAAGTGAATTATGTAGGATTCCTTTGGCCAAGTTTTGTTAGTAGAACTCGGGGTCACAAATGGAAGTTGACCATGGGTAAATTTAGCACTGATATTAGGAAATATTTCTTCACTCAAAGAGTAATTTCAATGTGGAATAGCTTGCCTGACCATATTGTTGAGGCGGAATCCTTAGGAATTTTTAAGAGCAGGCTTGACTTAAAGCTAGATACCATTGAGTCATTGAGTGTCTGAAGTGATATATTCATAACAGTTAAAAAAAAACTGGCGAGCTAGTTGGGCTGAACGGCCTGTTCTCGCCACTCATGTTATGTTAACTGAAAACCAGAGTGAAATGCGCGCAGGACTCTACAGTTAAAATAACAAGGAGAAAATGTCATGGTTTTCGGAGGCTGGCGAGCTTTCTTTGTTACTCTCGTCCGGGACGATATCGTTTTGCCCACAGTCGGATTCTTTGGCCAGCTGGCATCAATTGTGGGTGGCGCCCGGACTCTATTTAAGCCCAAGTTCCGCCTTGCCGCCTTTGCTAGAGTGTGAGTGTTACCACTGCACTGTAGCCCGCAAGATCTCTAGCCAGAGAAGTGTTGAGGAATTAGTTGCAAAAAAGGAAAGTGTTAGTTAGTAAAGGGAGTCTTTCTCTTCCCTTTCCTCTTTCTGCGCACCGTCTGGTGCTTCGTTTTTTTATCTCGGTTTCCGAGATTTTTTTCTTTGTTTAATACAGTCTAGCTCGCGCTGCTTCCTTATTTCACTCGGACTAGATTTATGTCCTTTGGAAGCGCAAGTCTCTCTCTCCCATTTTGTCTGTGTTTGTCTCTCTTACATTCCTGTACTTCCTTTCGTTCCGGCCACTGCATTTGGTGTCTCGAAACACCAGCCATCACAGTACACTCTAGCCAACATGGAGACGTCAGCTGTGGACAAGATTGAAAAGGTTGTCAACAGCCAGCAAGCTATGCTTTCTGGTCTCGGCAAGGGGCTCTCCAGCCTGGGCAACCAGCAGGCTGGTTTGGCTGAGAGACTCCGCCTTCGGGAGAATTCGTTACAAAATCAGGAGAGCGTTCTGTTAAGCTTGACCAAGAGTATCAGATCCCTGTCTACGCAAGTTTCATAAAATGTTGCACAAGCATCGCCCACACACCTTCCTCGAGAACCAAAATTACAATTGCCCCAAAGATATAGCGGCGAGGCCGGCAAATGTAAGGATTTCATCGCCCAATGTGAGATATTTTTTAAGGCTCAGCCGTCACGATTTGTTAATGAGGATTCAGGGGTGGCATTTATATTATCCCTGTTGGCTGGCACAGCACTCACTTGGGTCGCCCCACTTATCAGATCTAATTCACCGGTCGTAAACTCTGTGGAGGCTCTTGTTAAGGAGATGATGTCAGTTTTTGATCAGGATGTTTGTGGTCAGGACACAGCTACGCGTTTGATGCATCTGAAACAGGGCAAAGAAAGTAATGCAGAGTTTTCTATTTTATTTCACTCCCTGGCGACAGAGACAGGCTGGCCGGAGGCTCCTCTTATTACTGTGTTCAGTCTTGCTCTCTCTGAGGAGGTAAAAGACGCGTTGGCTACATTGGAGCCCTGTTCGACTTTCGATTCTTCGGTTCGCATTTCGGTGCGAATTGACAATCGCATCTGTGAATGTAACAGGGAGAAACTAAACAGATTGCCGCTTGCTGACAATGGGGCCAAGGCTGCTAGTGGCGAGTTTGCGGTTCCTATTCCACCCATTGAAAATTCCACTCCGGTTGAGGTCATGCAAATTGACTGCTCGTTTGAGAGTCGGACTCACAAATCTGCTCGCAGAAGAATAATCTGCTTTAATTGTAATAAACTGGGTCATACCCGTCCTCGTTGCCCGAAGCTTCAGGGAAATGGGAAATCCCTCTAGTGGTTTGGGGGGCACTAGAGGGGCAGACCCAATTTCCCTTCCGAACACTAATCCCTGTTGAACTGACTGTGGGGAGCAAGAGAGTTATTATTGAAGCGTTCGTGGATTCGGGCACCGTGAATTGTTTCATGGATGTTGAGTGGGCTAGGAGGCACTCCATTCTCACCTGTCCTCTTTCACAGCCACGCTCTGTGAGAACTTTAGACGGTCGCCCGCTTGGAACGGGAGTTATAACCGAGGTTTCTGAACCGCTAAATATGTTCATTTCCTTAGGTGGCCATTCGGAGGAGGGTCGGTTCTTTATTATCAGTTCCCCTGCTTTTCCCATTGTTTTAGGGTATTCTTGGCTACGGGAACATACGCCTTGCATCACTTGGGGGGAACAGAATAATCCTATCGTCCACTGGGGCGCCAATTATAGGTCCCATTGTAGAGAAAATGTGACTTGTTTTCCCAGACATCAAGCTATGGGGCAGGCTGATGCCTGGAGCGAGTGTGAGGAGGTTGTCTCACCGTACCCTCCTAAACTAGAAAAAGGGGCTGAGGAGGGGTTGGAATGGGATCCTCAATTTGATTGGCATCACCCAGAGGACGATTACCTTTTAGAGGATTTTTCCGATTCTGAATCAGTCACCGAGACATTAGGTTCTGAACAGCGTGAGGAAGTGGGGGCCACCCTGAACTTTGGTTTGCCTTCTAATGTTCCTGATGATTATGCTGATCTCGCCGAGGCTTTTAGTAAACAACGGGCCTCAACTTTACCTCCTCATCGCCCGTACGATTGCGAGATCAATCTCTACCCTGGTACTACTCCTAGGGGTTCGTTATACTCGCTGTCAGGGCCAGAGCGTAAGGCCATGTGAGAATATATTCAGGAAGCTCTTTCTAATGGTTTTATTCGTCTGTCCACGTCTCCTGCCGGAGCGGGGGTTTTTTGTGGGAAAAAAGGATGACAGTTTGAGACCCTGTATTGATTATAGGGGTTTGAATAAAATCACCATTAAAAACCGATACCCCCTTCCGTTGATGAATTCCGCGTTTGAACGTCTGCAGGAGGTGTCATTTTTTACCAAGCTAGATCTCCGTAATGCTTATAACTTAGTTCACATTCGGGAGGGGGACGAATGGAAAATGGCATTTAACACTCACGACAGGCACTACGAATATTTGGTCTTGCCGTTCGGATTGGTTAACACCCCCTCAGTGTTTCAGGCACTCGTTAATGACATCCTCCTTGAGATGTTGGAGAAATTCGTCTTCGTTACTCTTGACGACATTTTGATTTTTTCTTCAACACTCTCAGAGCATAAAACAACACGTCAGATGTGTGCTTGAGGCCCTCCTTAATGCTAAGCTTTTTGTCAAGGCCGAGAAATGTGTCTTTCACGCCCAAACTGTCTCGTTTCTTGGCTTTATTGTTTCCAAGGGGTCGGTCTGCATGGACCCGGACAAGGTGGCTGCGGTCAGGAATTGGCCTGCCCCTCAAAGTGTTAAGGAGATCCAAGGCTTCTTGGGCTTTGCTAATTTTTATCGGAGGTTTATCCGTAATTTTAGCGCAGTTGCTGCCCCCATTATTGCGCTCACCAGGAAGAATACCTCCTCAGCGTTTTTTTGGTCTCTAGCGGCTGATGCTGCCTTTCAGGAATTAAAGAAACGCTTTAGCTCAGAGCCCATTCTGGTTTTGCCCAATCCCTCCCTCCCATTTGTGGTGGAGATGGATGCTTCAGAGGTTGGCGTGGGTGCTATTTTGCTGAACACCCTTTTGTGGTATGGACAGATCATAAATATCTCCAGTATATTCAGCAAACTAAGCAACGTAATTCCCGGCAGGCGTGGTGGTCATTGTTCTTTAACCACTTTAATTTCACGCTAACTTACCGCCTGGGCTCTAAAAACATTAAGCCTGACGCCTTGTCACGAATTTACGACTGCTCTGATCGCGATCCTACCCCAGAGCCAGTTATTCCGGCTGCTCAGATTGTGGCGCCCATTCAATGGGAGATTGAGGCGGTGGTTCAGGAGGCTTTGAAGACCGATCCCGGTCCTGGGGGGGAGCCTCCTGGCTGTTTGTTTGTCCCGCCTAGGGTTAGGCCACAGGTCCTCCAGTGGGGACACTTCCCGCTTGGCGGGGCACCCGGGAGCCCATCAGACCAAGCAGTTCCTGGCCTGACGTTTTTGGTGGCGCGGTATGATGAGGGACATTCGGGAATTTGTTCCTGCCTGTGGCATATGCTCCAGGAACAAAACTTCCCACCTCCCTCCCTCTGGTCTGCTGCGACCATTGCCCGTTCCCAGGCGCCCTTGGACGCATATTGCACTGGATTTTGTTACTGGGCTGCCTGTATCTGAAGGCAACACAGTCATCCTGGTTGTGGTTGACCGTTTTTCTAAGGCCGCTCATTTTGTCGCGCTACCCAAGCTGCCTTCAGCGCGGGAGACGGCCCTTCTTGTGGTTAACCATGTGTTCCGGCTGCATGGGCTTCCACAAGATGTTGTCTCTGACCAAGGCCCCCAGTTTACGGCCAGATTCTGGCGGGCGTTTTGCAAACAGTTGCGGGCCACTGTGAGTCTCTCCTCTGGGTTCCACTCAGAGACCAACGGGCAGACTGAGCGTACTAATCAATCTTTGGAAAAACACTCTTCGATGTTTAGCGGCGGATAATCCATCCTCATGGAGTCGATTTTTAGCATGGGCCGAGTATGCCCATAACTCACTGATGTAATTCCTCCACGGGTCTTTCCCCATTTGAGGCTCAGGTGGGTTACCAACCCCCACTGTTTCCTGAGACTGAGAATGATTCCGAGGTTCCCTCGGTCAACCATTTCATTCATCGCTGTCGGTCAGTTTGGACCAGGGTCCGTTCTTCTCTGTTGCGCTCGGAGCACAAACAAAAATCCGACGCTGATAGAAGATGTTGTTTGGCCCCATCTTATTGGGTCGGTCAGAGTTTGGCTGTCTACCTGGGACCTCCCCTTGAAGGTAGAATCCCAAAAACTGGCGCCTCGCTATATTGGCCCATTCAAGATGCGGAAGATCAATCCGGTTACTGTCCAGTTAAAGTTCCGTAGATCTTTACGCATCCCTCCGTCATTCCATGTCTCTCGGATTAAGCCAGTTAGCACTAGCATCCTGGCACCTGCCGACACACCCCCGCCGCCACCGCGAATGGTTGAGTGGGGGCCGGTTTATACCGTGCGCCGCATTCTTGCCGAGAGGCGTGTTGGACATGGGGTCCAGTTTCTTGTTGACTGGGAGGGATATGGCCCAGAGGAGTGCTGCTGGGTCCCTTCTCGGGATATTCTGGATCCCACGCTTATTTCTGATTTCTGCGCACAGGGTTCCCTTGGGACTTCTGGAGCTGTCCCTTAGAGGGGGGGGGTCCTGTCATGGTTTTTGGAGGTTGGCGAGCTTTCTTTGTTACTCTTGTCCGGGACGATATCTTTTTGCCCACAATCGGATTCTTTGGCCAGCTGGCACCAATTGTGGGCGGCGCACGGACTCTATTTAAGCCCAAGTTCCGCCTCGCTGCCTTTGCTAGAGTGTGAGTGTTACCATTGCAGTGTTGCCCGCAAGATCTCTAGCTAGAGAAGTGTTGAGGAATTAGTTGCAAAAAAGGAAAGTGTTAGTTTGTAAAGGGAGTCTTTCTCTTCCCTTTCCTCTTTCTGTGCACCGTCTGGTGCTTTGTCTCTCTCCTATTTTGTCTGTGTTTGTCTCTCTTACATTCCTGTACTTCCTTTCGTTCCGGCCACTGCATTTGGCGTCTCGAAACACCAGCCATCACAATAAAATGCATTAATTCAACTGTTAAATTCAATCAATTTACTACAGTGCTGTTAACCGTTGTGTCAGGGCAAAGATGGACTAAATTAAGACAACAAGTAGGTATGTACACTTCAGATTGAAGTTGTTCCGATCTTAATACACAAAGCATACAAATTCATACATGTATATAACGGATAGAATCTGTATTATGCATATAACGGATTTTGTCTGTTTTATGAATATACCTGATTTCGCTTATAACGGACAAAATGATCTGGTCCAATTGAATCTGTTATATGCGACTTTTACTATATTTTATTCTATGTTTTGCTACATGCTTATTTACTTGCTTGGGGCTTGAATTGTGTTCATTTGAGGTAAAATTCTTCCCTTCAAGTGGATATGCCACATGATGATGTTGCTACTAGGAAAGATTCTGTATTTATTATGTTTACTGATTGCCTGCGGTACCGAGGCCGTTCAGGTTTAAGAGGTTAATGGGAATCATGACAAATCTGCTCTCAACATTCCAGGTGAATAGAGGAGGAAGATATTGATTGAGGTGGCTCTGTTATATTTTCTGTAGCACCACCTCTTAGCCAAATTTGACATTTCCAAATTCAATGAATCAGAATGTTTTTGATGGATATCATGCCCTAACTTCTGTAATTTTGCCTGGTATATTGGGGCAATGTTTGCGACCCTACAACTTTCACTGTGCACCACCGCTAGGCCACACTTTTCATTTTAAAAATGCAATAACTTGACCAGTGTTAATGTGAAACCTGCCAAATCAGCTATCAACATTCCTGGTGTATAGAGCAGGTACCTTTTTGATTCTTATGGCCCTATTACTTTGACAGCAGTGCCACACTTGGGTGAAACAATTATTTCCAAATTCAATAAGTCAAAATGTTCTCATTGGAATCAGCTCAACTTTGCTGTGAATGTCTTAGAGCACAAAAGAGCAATCCTACTGCTCTGGTGATAGTATGACCAGTCCTGTAGCACCTTCTCTAGGCCAATCAAGAAATTTTACTGCAGGGGAGAATGCTGTCATTTCAGGGTTATACCCTGCTGTCATCGACTGACAGAAGTTTTCTAGTTTGATCTTGTAAAGATGAATTTTAAACATGATTGTATTTGGAATAACCTTGCAGTATGTACAAAAATTAATTTAACAAGCAATTAAATGGATTTCAAATTGTTATCTGTCACAGTCCTGCCCAGCTCCTCTACTTCCTATTTTATCTATTGTCATGTCCATTCCTTGATCCCCTCCTAAAATCTAGTACTGTTCTTTACCTAAGCCTGTTTTTGTGGACTTCTGAATTTTTGCCTGACGAATTGGAGCCTTTGCTTTGTGACTGCCTTGTTGCCAATCATTGCCTGTTCTGATCACCTGAGTTCTGCCTAGCCCCTGGTACCTTTGCCTTTACCTCTGCCGCTCAGTGTCTCGACCTCTGCCTGTACATTGACCACAGGACAATTGCATGTGCCCTGTTGTACCTGGACTAAGAATTGTTGATTGTGCCCTTTGTCAACCCTTTTGACTGCCTTGTGGAGATTTTTTATTTGCTAACTGTATAATTGTGAACTGTTATTAAAGCCACTAAGATCTACTACTGTTGGTCTTGTGAATCTTCTCTTGGGTCCTCCACCACTACTAGGCCTCACACGGCCCTGACAGTTATTATTCTTTAGTCGATATGATGTGCATTTTTTTTCACAAAATACGTGCATACATCATATAAGACAGGTTTTTATGACTGGATCTGACTAGCAAAATGACTCCCTTCCAAACAAATTGACCAGAGAAAATTACCCAGCAAAAACTCATATCTAATCACGACATCTTCATTTGCGATGGTGTACCATTTCTTTGGCTTCAGAGCTTTACCATGGGCATTTACATCAAAAATTTGTCATGGTCAAATTGGGCTGATTTTAAGTTTTGCGTGCTTTCAATTGTTATGAGTCAATTTAAGGCGCATAGGTTTGGGCTTACAAAAATGTTGGAAATTTCAATCTATTTTCACACATTGATTTGGTGTTTAACATGTTTGGGATTTGGCCTCCTGCTCAGCTTAGTGTACCGAGGTGTTTTACTTACCAGCTGAGCTGCAAGAACTGGGGCCAGGGTTCAGTGTGACACACCTCACACAAGTCTATTTATAAAGCCTCATATTGCCATCCTTTTAATGTGAGCCTGGAGATCCTTCTGGCTAATAGCACATCATTTGCATCCTGCTTTACTATGTTTTTCTGGTCTGGTGTTGGGCAAACAATTAAAACAACGATTAATAAACCCTTACAATACCTAGAATTTCTGAATGATTAAATATTAATCTCTAACAGATTTATCTTGCTCAGTTCATAGCACATCTGGCTTAGGCCTACAGGAAACAACTGGTTCACTCTATTCCTGTCATCACCTTCCAACACATTTCCTTCACATTTCAATTTGGAAAACAGGTTTGGTTCACTTTATTAGCTACGCATTAGCACACTGAAAGTGGAAACAGCAGTTCCTTCTTGGTTCCCAAAATAAGACCGCTTGAATGTCAGATGTCTGGCTCAAAGCCTTCATCGTGTCGATTTCTTTTACAGATGGGCCTCTTGTCGAGAGAGAAAAGATTCTCAATCATCTGACTGCATATAAGACCATCTTATCCCTGTCCTCATGGCTTCTGCTGGACGAACCAGCATGAACGCCCATCATTTCAGCAACCCAGTCCAAAAAAAAAAAGAAAGCTGCAAAGCTAGAGGGTGTCTGTTGGTGCCCAGCTTTTGCTCAATTATTGCATTTCTTATTTTACTGATTTGTCCATTTTTATTGTATATGGGAGGCATTTTAGCTGCTAATGTACCAGATCTATGAAACATCTCATCATATGTTTCAGTGAAGCTCTAATTTACAATATAAATTATTGGTGAGATCACAGCATAATCTATAGAAAACATATATTATGCTCATAAATTGAACAAATAATTAATGGCTTATAATTTTTGACTGTGGCTGAGGATGTCACTTACAATCATGCCATATTTACCTCAAATATTAATTTTAATGTTCTGCAACATGAGCATGAATGTTGCAAAGCCTACACTTTACATTTTGTCCTTCATCTTGCTGACAGCAGCTCAGCATTCACTCTTTGGTTTGTAATTGACAGATCCCTCAGATATTCCCATATTTTACACTCATCTCTGCAACTGGTGAAACAACATGGTCAGAAATACGTCAACTATGATACAATACATTGCAGACTTCTGAGACTCATACAGGCACAGCTTGAGTCAACTTACATCCAAGAATTTTAATGAGCGTGGCCTCGTAACTTTACTGAAGGAATAAAATCAAGGAAGTCCTTATTAGCCAACGATGAGAATAACCCCTTAAAGCATCAGATGAGCAAAGCCAAGCTGAAGAATGCATTAACACTCTGAAAAGTACTGTACGGTTCTAGAGATGTTATTTTATAGTCTCAGTCGGTCTTCTAGTACTTCACTGTTTTCAGTGACCAGGGGTGATGGTGACATTCGAGGACATTCATGGTTTATTTATTTTCAAAAAGTGAAAAAAAAAGAGATCACAATAACTTGTTCAACATATGCAAAACAAATACAACCAAAAAAATTGCAGCTCAATTACAGAGTTAAAATAAGAAGTCATCACAGTCATAAAAAAGAAAAAGGCAGAAAAACATAGGCCTATATAGAATACAAAATACAGACAATAAACATTTGCTGTGAAACCAAATAATTAATTTTCCCAAATAATGTTTCCCAGCATAAGACTGTGTTGGGCTGTGCCTTATTTAGTAAAGCTGTGGTATGTTCTAAAGACACAATATTCTGAAAAACAATGAGCCATTGCTTATTAAATGGAATAGCAGGATTGAACCAATTCTGTATTAGACATTTTTTTAGCAGCTGTCATCCCGCTGAAAATGGACAGTTTCTGGTTTAAACTAAAAGAATAGCGGGAGACATCTGAGGACATTCAAATCACATATTTGTGATTTCAGACATTAAAAGTTGTTTTTTTTTTGGTGTGGCAGTAATTGTTTTTATGGGGTTCCTTCTTGTCTTAGAACAATCGAAGCTGGTGAGTTGAAAATTTAGGAAGCACAAAACATCCCCCAAAAAGGGACACATTATGAAAAACTCACTTTTTCAGTTCTTGTACACATAAATTTTGGTATCTTGAGTGCCAACTAACCCACTAACTGAGAAATAAGACAACACACTGCTTTTTGGGCAAATACAAAGAAGTCCATCCATCCATCCATTCTATATATCGCTTCTTCCTCACTAGGGTCGCAGGGGAGCTGGAGCCAATCCCAGCTGACTCTGGGCAACAGGCAGAGATCCACCCTGGACAGCTCGCCAATCCATCGCAGGGTGCACACACCATGCGCTCTCACACCCATACCTATGGGCAATTTAGCATCTCCAATTAGCTTGGCATGCATGTCTTCGAACTATGACAGGAAACCGGAGTACCCACAGGAAACCCACGCAAACACGAGGAGAATATGCAAACTACACACAGAAAGGCTGCAGGCCGGATTCAAACCCACACCCTTCTTGCTATGTGGCAGCAGTGCTAAGTTTGTGTTTCCAATTTCTGTTAATATTTAAACTGAATTCCCAGTGTGATCTTATTTAAATGTGGCTTGGTTGTTGATATACTCAAATAGATAGCTAAGTGCAAATCTCAAATCTAGTAAGTTACTCAGCTTGCTAGCATGCACCTATTACCATTTTGTGGTTTATTAACAATCGAGCTCGCCATCAAATTGACTGTGAATTTATAAACTATTGTTTGTTCCGCTAGAAGCAATGTACGAGACATGTCGATAGGAACAGATAGAATGAGTGATTATTTTTAATCAAATAGAGTCCGTTTTTAATGGGGTAGCTAGTGCAGTAATTGGAATGTAAGCTAATGGTTGCTACTGTACGGATGCTAGCTTCACATCTTTATTAATGTTGGAGAGTGAATTACAAGTGTAGCTAAAACTATTATGGAGCTGCTTGTTGCAGTTTTTGAATGTAACGTCCATGCTTGCTTATGGCCATGACATCGTCGCTCTCTGTTGCAATGGTGACTCTGTTCACTGGCAAATTAGAACAGAGCTCATTTCATCAAGGGGACGCCCACTCAGGAAAGCCTATTTTTAAGATTGACTGGAATGAAATTGACTAAAAGTCATGGAATTTTAATGTTTTTTCTGCTAGAAATTTTATAAACTTCCCTTTTGGACATCCAAGAACATTATAACCCCTTTAAACTAATGTTGGTCTTAACTTCTTTTCAATTATTAATTAAAATTATTACATGAACCATGGGCGTAACCACCTATTCTTTGAGAAAATACAAATCTGTCCCCCCCAATAATATACTTTAATATGTGACATAAGACCCACTTTTATTAGCCCTGATTGTGAACGGATCAGTCTCCAATGATTTATTTTCCTTTTTTTCTGTAATGGCCGGTGGAATTAGGAGGCCAAGCGCAACGACCAGAGAGAAAGCGAGCAACACGGACACAGTCAAACACAGAAAATAATATATACCAAACAAAAGTACTCGCGCTTCCAAAGGACGTATAATAGTCCGAAACACGAAAGCAAAGCGAGATAGAAAAAAGGGAGAAGAAACTCCAATAATCAGAGGATAGAAAGTCATACAAAACCTGACTACAGATATCTTCGGCTATAGTGCGAAGCTTTAAAACAGACACTCTAGCGAAGGGGGCGAGCCAGACTTCCTGCATATGTAGAGTCCGGGAAGGTGCCGCCCCAGCAGTACCCAAAAAGCAGAAAAAGCAGAACCACCAGGCAGACATATAACTACATATAACTATAACTTATTCCTGTACATGGGTTGGCAAATGTCATTGTTCACGTTGCCGTCTGTCCCTTTGATGTTACTTACACTTGCCAGTATACTGTCTTATTTTATTATTACTATTTTTTTTCTTCTTCTCTTTGTTCAATTGTCAGTACATGTTGTGGGATGATTGCCTCACAATAGGTGCCTTGCCACCTGTGCGATCATTTCCTCACTTCTGTCAAAGCTTAATAAGTAGAGACATCAGAGTATTTTTCTCAGACAGTAAGCAACCAAATACCTAAAAATTAGTACTGTTGTCAACATGAGTGAGCTATTTTATTAATTGCTGTGATTTATTTAGTGAGCGGAGATACAGTCATGAAACTATACGATAGGCTATAGGCATTTCACAACAACCATGTCACGATAGCTTGTAGGAAAATGGACAAAATGATGCCCAAAAGTGAAGCTAAATAATGTTGGAAAACTTTTCAATAAATCGATCTGGTGATGTGTGGATCAATACTTCTGATCTGTCCGTTTCAGGATGATTACTTGTAATTTATCACCAGATACTATGGGATCCAGTCCTGGGTGCCTTGCCACCTGTGCGATAATCACTTTGGGATTAACAAGTTTTACATCAGAGTATTTTTCTCAGACACATAGTTCGCATCAGAGGCAGAAGCAGAAATAGCAGTCTTCATAGGCATTTCACAACAACCATGTCGCCGATCTTGTAGGAAAATGCACAAAAGCCACACACAGAACTACTGAGAACGGGAGAGGGATGAGAGCAGGAGGATTTGGATGGAGAGTTTGGATGTTATTGTGTATAAAATAAAATGATAAGAAAGATAATACGCCCAAATTTGAACATATGGACTTAAAATGATGATTAGGGTCAGTGTTCCTGGTATAATAATGATATCTGGTCATAATGCAGGCAGCACAGAGAGGCAGTGAGGGAGACAGACATGCTGTAAGGACAGGCCAGGCACAGACATCCCTTGAAGAGGCAGATGATCAGGTAAGGCTTTAGAATGTAAATCCTGCTGCCTATAAAGTTTCTCAATCCCACCACCTCCCCAGCATCCATCTATGGGCTCTGTTTCTCTGATCCCCTGCAGGGGTCTGCTATTCATTAACTTCATAACACCAAACTTGCTTCAGTCATGCTAAAATTATTATGTTCTGCTTCAGTTACTCAAAATGTTTGTGCTTAATAAAAATAGTGAACTCAATCCGGAGTTGTCTGACTGAACTGATCACAATGCAGGCAGCACAGAGAAACAGTGGCCCCCATTTATCAAACGTGCGTACACCAAAAAAATGGGTGTACGCTAAATCTCCCGCAAGGATCGGCATTTATCAATCTGAACGTGAGCGAACGGTCCGCAAAAATCTCACGCCAGGTCTTACCAGGCATACGCAGATTTTAAACCAGCGAACAACATGCAGGAACGAGTGCAGCTGTCAAAATGAGTAATAAACCATATGCAGCGATGCGGACATCATGCTGTTGTTGCTCTTATTAGTAAAATGAATAAATAGGCTAAATTATTAAATGAATAAATAAGACACCTGTATTGAGAAATTAATTAAACTTATATTTTGAGACAACCTGCTTGTCAGGCCGGACGGCTGACAATTACAATCAATTTGATTAAGTGAAATGCGTGGCTTGGCAGATATGCAGTGTGGTATGTCAGATGCTCATCCAGTCCGATACATACTAAACAACAAAAGAAACGCAAGTTAATTAAAGGCAGACTGGAAAATAAGTTTGCGCATAATTATTTTAGAAAATCAAATTTATTACTAGCGCGTGCACATTTACACTCGTTTCATCAAACTTTTCTTTATTATGCAGTTACTTTGACTGAGTAACCATAAGAGTACATTAACTAACTAGCTAACTTGAGTTTCTTTTGTTGCTCAGTATACATAAGCCTACGGACACTTTGACCGTGATCACATTTTGACAATGGCAGATCTTCTATTGTTAGAGGAATAAGTTTCCGACATGAGAGGAACTTTCGGCACAGAGAAGATCTCCTCCGGGAAAGTGACGAGTGGCTGCTCGTTTTGTGTGGCACCCAATAAAATGTCATGGAGTAATACCAATAAAAGTACAATGAAGAGTGATCTCTGTAGACTGTATTTTAAAAATTACCCTCATGCAGCTTCGATCGAGGCGGTGGGGACTCATCCGTGTCCCCACCACCTCGTATTCCCACGATGGAGGGGGAGCCCTGCTGCCACGCTCCTCAAACGGTTACAGCTGGAGGTTCGAGTCTGGTTGGTCTCCACCGGTCCATGCGCTGCTGCGCCTGAGCGCCGCAATCCGTTTTTTGGTGGCGATCTTAAAGTCGGACCTTTTTTTTTTTTTTTAAACTACATGTAAAGCATTTGGATTGTCAATTATGTAGGCTATATAACATGAAATATCATGGATCTATAAATTAAATTTATTAAGGCCGATGTTATTCGCACTTTACGTGTGGCCAATGCTGAACTTTTTTTCTTGGCCACACTTATAAGTGCGCCAGTTGATGACCATTCCAGTGCCACTTAAAAAGTACCGCTTAAATAAGTTTGGCCAAGAAAACATTTTTAGCTTTGTACTCACTGAAAATATGTGTGGGCAATGGAGAAATGTAAATCTTGGCCACACTTATAAGTGCGTCTTACGCAAATTTCGATCAATTTTTGTGCTTGGTGTGAATAGTCACTTCGATTTATTAATGAATTAAATCAAACGTCTGCTGCACTCCGGTTTTCCACCTCAATGGTGTTTACCGCAGCAGCAATAGTTTTCCAAACTGCAGCCTTCTGGGCTCCCTTTATGCCACTCTTAAGGCTTCCAAATAAAATTATTTTGTTTTTCTCCACCTCGGACGTGATAATTTACATTTCCTTCTCAGTGAAGTTCTTTCTTCTTTGCCATCTTCCAAGAGTCCATGTCGTAAAGTGGGCAGGACTATGCCTCCCGGAGAATGAATTTATAGGGGCGTGTCATGTAAATTACGATGGTTTCAGCCACCAGATTTATCAACGCCACGCCAGGGGCCTGTCTCACGAAGCAGGATTTCGGCTTAGCGAGGTAACTTCTGGATTAACCCTGGGTTTTCCGTATCACGAAGGTGGTTTGCTTTTTATGGGGGTGCGTTGCCGTGGCAACATACGCTGGATAAGAGCTCAGCAGGTATAAAAGCCCCACCTACTGACCAGTCAATTCTCTTGGAAAATGGCCTGCCCATTTGATGAGAACCCAGTGGGTCTAGGTGCACAACTTATAGCGAAGCGCTCAGGCGCGAAAGAGTGTTTCACGATCGCTGTAATCCTTTTGATTTGCCTGAACAATGTCTTTACGAGAGGTACAGGTTTTCCGCAGAAGGACTACATATATCTGTCAGCTGCTGGAGCCGTTTATTACTAATTCCACAATTCCATTGTGATCATCCTACAACAGAGACAGTGTGAAGAAATAAAGCTATGTACATGTACATATACATATGCTACACGTATAAGATATAGAAAGCATACTGACCACTTTGCAGTATGTTTTTATACTTATTTTTTTATTTGCTCCCATGCTCTTTTTGCTCCAATGGGGTTGCATCTGAAATGATAAGGCCAAAATCACATACCACAATGACAAATTTCATAAACACATAAATTTATGGAACACACAAATGTTACTATAGTCAGATCTACTCGTGCCATCATGGTGGGGAAGTAATATTATAATCCTACTAATTTACGCATTGACACAGTCGGCGATTTTTTTTGCCAGCATTCCTTGCGGCTTTTGGCAGCTGCAACTATGTTGCTTTTTGCCTGGATGATGGATTTATATTCCTCGTATTTATTTAAGATTAGGCAGTTGCTGCGGGTACGGCTGTTTTCCAATGCATTTCAATGCAGAGAGGTACGGCAGTCCCAACTTCAAACCCTGCCCTAACCTAACCCTGACCCTAACTCTAACCCTAACCCTGACCCCTAACCCTAACCCTGACCCTAACCATAATCCTTAATCCTTATCCCAATCCCTTCAAATCGACAGCTGTACCCATAAAACTGCCTTATCTCTAGATACTGTGTTAAGATTATTGTCTGCTCCTCCGTCGTGAAGTATCCGGCTCGGGAGGATTTTTCCATGTCTGCGATTGGTCGTATGCAGCAAACACCGCCCTTTTTATGTGAGCGTGCTCAGATCTAGATTGGAAACCCCTGGGTTCACTTAACGAGTTGATAACTGGCTTTGTGAGACTGATAATCAAGACCGCGGATGTCAGGTTAAGTGCAGCTGGGTAACTGAGGGAAACCCCGGGTATGTTAATCCAGCTTCGTGAGACAGGCCCCAGTTCTACACCGAAATCAGCGATGTACACACTTTTAGTAAATCAGACTTGACACCTGGCGAACGCTGATATTTACACCAGAATCTACACCAGATCCTACGCAAGTTTGATAAATGAGGGCCAGTGAGAGGGAGAGTAGGCAGAGGCCAGACACAAACATGCCCTGAAGAGACAGATGAGCAGGTAAAACTTTGGAATTGGAACAATAAATAAATTTAATAGAGCACAAAGTAAGTGTGAGATCTATTTAAGTAGCTTGGCTTAGTAAGGCACTACAGGTAACTGCATGACTCATTGGTGAAAAGACAGTCATTTCATACATGTTTATATTTTAGGAGACTAACAGGGATATTGAAAAAGAACCAGGCAGGGAGAGCAGTGATCAGGGAACAGAGGAGCTTGTTAGCTGCCCACACCAGCCCAGTGCCCAAGTTATTGTGGCACAGTCCCTGACAAAAAAAGACACTGAAATTTAAGGACAGTTGGTTCACAAAATACAAGTGGCTTCACTACAGTCCCTCCTTGAATGGTGTTCTGTGCTTTTTCTGTGCAAAATATTTTGGAGATAAGAAATCCTCTCAGGCTAGTAAGGCAGATGGGGCTTTTATTAAAACGGGATTTAGTAACTGGAAAAAAGCACTCCAAAGGTTCTCTGAACATGAGGAAACTGATTGTCATAAAGCAGCAATCACAACACATTTATGCAGTCAACAGCCTCTAAGTACACAGCTTTCCTCTCAATTAAAAGCAAGACAGGGAAATGCTTAAGGGGGCATGACAACAACGATAGCAACTTCCACCAGCTCATGAAGTACAAGGCAGAAGGTGATGAGGAACTTAAAAGCTGGATTCAGCGACACAATAATTACACCAGCCCCAAAGTTCAAAAGGAGGTACTTAAAATTCTCAGTAACACTATTGTACATGAAATTTCAAAGGAGATACAGTTACTGCCAGTAGTCCAATACTCCCTTATCATTGATGGGACACAGGCAGCAGGGGTTCAGCAGGAGTCCTTCTGTCTGCGCTTTGTTGACAAGAACTTGCACCCCAGAGAAGAATTCATCGGCCTAAACTAGGTTACATTAACAACTGGAGAAAACATAGCTCGTGCAGCTAAAGAGGTATTAATACGTCTAAATTTTCCACTTTCGCAACTGAGGGGTCAAACATATGATGGGGCAGCCAATATGTCTGGTAGGACAGAAGGTGTACAAGCTCATCTCAAGAAAGAGCAGCCTCTTGCTGTGTATGTCCATTGTGGGCCGCACTGTGTTAATCTCATTACTCAAGCTGTCTGTGTGTCCTCCCCCATTGTAAGAAATGCAGTGCACAAGTTGGGTGTTTTATTCAATCAGTCTGGGAAGTTCAAGGCTATCTTCACTGCTATAACAAAGTCTCCACACACATCTCTGAAGCCTCTCTGCCCCACCAGGTGGACAGCGCGAACGCCAGCCATGCGCTCAGTTCTCACACAATACAAATCTGTGCTCACAGCCACAGGAGAAATGTCTGAGTCCACCGCAATGGAAATGTCTGCTAAAGCAAGCGGCCTTCATGTCAGCTTTTTGAGAGGCAACACTGTTCTTGGCATCATTCTTTGAACATTTCTCTGCAGCAGAGACGGCAAACGATATCAGGGATGCTGGCTGCCGTAGAGCATGTGACATGAGTCATCCAGGCTAAAAGATCCGAGGAGCACTTTGACCAGCTGTACTCCAAAGCCTCTCAGGTTGTAACATCTTTAAACCTGCAGCCCATCAAGGTGCCTCATGTACGGGTGCCTCCGAAGCGGTTCACTGGTCCTGCCATGCCACATTGCCTTTCTACTGCCCAGGACTACTGCAGAATGCAGTACTTTAGTGCCTTTGACACTGCTGTGGTGCAGTGTACTGAGCGTTTCAGTCAGGAAGGGCTTCAAAGGCTGCAAAAATTAGAGGACGTGCTCATCTCTGGGAAGATTAATGCAATCCTAGATGAATACCCAGAGCTGAATGCTATGGCTTTAGAAGTTCAGCTGAAAATGTTCCAGGCCAACTACACATACACAACATCCTTAGAGGTAGCAGACATTCTCCGGGAAATGGTGCCAGAGGTGCAACATCTTTTCCACCAAGTTGAGGTCCTCTTGAGACTACTGATGGTTGTTCTTGTCTCCTCAGCCGAGGCAGAGCGAAGTTTCAGCGCCTTGAGATGCCTAAAGACATGGTTAAGAACAACAATGACACAGACTTGGCTCAACAACACTTCCATTTGCTACGTACATCAAGATAAATTGGATGCACTGGACAGGAGACAAATCTGTCAGAGATTAGTTGATTTACATGATGAACACCTCCATGTTTTTTGATCATTTAGTTAGAAGATCCCTTTCATCTCTGCCCCCTGCTGCCCTGTCTGTAGCTGCAGTAGGCCCACCCCATTCTTACACCCTGAGGATAACACTGCAGGCACTCAGGTTCTCTGAAGCATCAGCAGACTAACAGTAATGTAGATAATAATAATAATAATAATAATAATAATAATAATAAAAATAGCCAGAAAAAATGCACAGTAAATTGAGAAAAGTTCATCTGTTTCATGTGTTTGTTGTGCCTTTAAACCTAGACAAGTTAATCATTTGTTTGCTGTGCTTTATTCAGGCTTCTCTTGTTTGTTGAAAAATTAGAAAGACTTACTAATGGCAGTCTTTATGTGCTTTTTGTTGTGAAAGTAATAAATTTGTTTACATTCAAAATCAAGAGTTTACATTTAATTCTTAGTACAAATTTGTGATTTAATTCACATTACAGTTTTCATTGTAAATGATCACATTCATTTTGAGACAAATCAACTAAATACCAATTATCTTGGAACTTGGAGTTAACTTAAAAGTCCATAAAGTTCTTGCGATTCCAATGCCAATATAATTTACATATAATTTGTATATGATTACGGAATTGTATTGTGGGAAATGCACTTTTGCTTTCTAGGCCCCCCCCCCCCATGCATTCTGTAATGTTATAGGTTAAAGCAACTAAATGAAGTCAATAAGTTAACTTTGGTTCGGGAGCAGAGCCACGCCTCAACTCCACCTTCAATCACCGGACCAGCCTATTTATGCCTGTTCAGCCCCTTCCTCTCCGTTCGACTCAGATCTCTCGACCCACCCACCCCTCTTTCCCTTACTTTCATCCATCTCCTTCCTACGTCATCCCTTCATCCTCATCCAATCATCCTCATCCCTTCCCACCCACATCCCTCCCCACATTCCTTCATCCTCTCCCATTCATCCTCATCCCTTCCTACCTCATCCCTTCATCCTCATCCAATCATCCTTCATCCCTTCCCACCCACATCCCTCATCCCCTTCATCCTCTCCCATTCATCCTCATCCCTTCCTACCTCATCCCTTCCCTCATCCCTTCATCCTCATCCAAATCATCCTCATCCCTTCCCACCCACATCCTGTGATAATGGCAACTTGGGTTCTCGGGGAAGGTGGGGGGGCTCAACGTCAGCTCAGGTGGATAACACCAAGTCGGAACCCCCACTCAGAGTCTCCCTCCACCCAGTCAGCAACATGTCCTCCAGACAACCTCAACAACATCCCTCTTTTACTTCCATACCCACCCTCTCATCCCTCAATCCATTAAATCTTTAACTTCACGTCGTTGTGGCATGGTCCTTGCTAGTGAATGAAAGACAAGGAGGCAACTTAGAAGAGTTCTCATCTTCATTCTGGCTGTAGTGCAACTGTGCATCATCATGACTAAAATATCCATCATTATTTAACCTCACCTGTGAATTTCCAGCTTCTCCTCCATTTCCTCCTTCTCCACCTCCTCCAGCCTCTCCTCCTCCAATTGCTCCAGCCTCTCCTCCATCTACTCCTTCTCTACCTCCTCCAGCCTCTCCTCCTCCACCTCCTCCAGCTTCCCCTCCTCTACCTCCTCTTGCCTCTCCTTCTCTACCCTCCCTGGTCTCTCCTTCTCCATCTCCTCCAGCCTCCCTACTCTCTGTCACCTGACAAAAATATGTTGATGCAAGACATATGAACAGATACATTAGGGATATAACGATCACAGACTTTGATGGTACAGTTATTGTCTAAGGAAAAATCACTTTTACTTTCACACAATTATTACATGTAATTTATTCCCCCAAAATATGGACGTAGCTATAAAATCAAATGAGCATCTAGAATCTGGGGTTTTATTGTATTTTTCCCACAAATGTTCTTTATTTGTGTTTTTTAAACCGTTGCTCCCTTCCCCACAATGAATACATGAAAATAATCAGTAAAAATAACTAAAAAAAAGTGTATCTCTTTGGCATTAAATATTGGCTTTTATTCAATATCTGTATTGTTGAGGCTCAAGTTATATAGCCTACCCTTAGAGTAACTTACAGCTTGACTTCTAAAGAAGTGTCTTTTGTCCATTCTCCTTTTCTCTAACTTCCTAGTTGACATCCTAATTACCAAGCACACACGCGTGACACACGCACGCAAACAGACACAAATACAAATGTAAATGCACCACTGATATTAAAATCCATCTAGCTGACGTGACCCAGACAACTTACACTCGCGGTTGCAAATACATGCAGTGTCCTCTGGTCCTGGCGAACTAGCAGGTTGCAGGTAGCTTTTACAGGTAGATGGAGTGACAGCGGGGACGGCCAATCACAGGTACATTAGCGAGAAACCAGCAGAGCCAATCGGAGAGCGATATTTAGGTTAGAGGCGGGACTTCTAGCAGAGACCGACTATTAACCCTTTGTGTGCCATAATCATTGACTAAACACTACAGACAGCGGTTGTATTAATAGGGACTGAACAATAGTGGCTGGTTATTTCTACGCCCCTGAACCCCCCAATATCCATACTGTGGTTACGCCCTTGGCGTGAACTCACTCAATGAAAACATTCAACACTGTCAGGGTATGGCCATTTCTCCTAATTAAGATGGAACAAAAATAAAATGCGTCAATTCAAAGTGAAATTGCCTTTCAACCCAATTTATTCAATTGTGTATACTTGCGCTAATCTTTGTTTTCTGTGCTGCAATTTAAAGTGTTCATCCAAAAATAAAATTCGGACCACAGTGTTGTGGTTCCCATTCAGACATGTTTCGTATTTTCGAGGTCCCCACATCTTCAAACAATTGGAGAAAGACAGATCTTCAGAAATTAGACTTTATTCAGGTATATGAACCAGTACAAAGCCAAGCTCTTGTTGCAAAAGAACTTACATTCTACTTTTTACACCCAATCTTTATATGTTCATCAGAGGAAATTTCTTCCAAATATAATTTTACCGTCCTCTCACGCTACATTGGTTAAAAAACATAATGTCTGCTTTTTACTTGTTTCTCTCTTTTCTCATTGCTTGGCATCATTTGCAAAACAACTACACTTCATGGCTACTTAATTGTTTAAGAAAACTTTTAAATGGGTCATCGGTCATCCCAGTGGCAAGGAAACCAAAACACTGCCTACGTGTCCTGAGAACTGCAACCAAAAGATTACGCCCCTCTTAAAATCTAATATTTGTTATACATATTTCTAATACTATAATACATATAGTTGTGCTTCTATAATCAAAATTTCTAACATAAAGCAAGCATGCATAACTAGATGATTACTGATGAGTAAAACTGTTATGATTCTGATCTGTTCTGTCATGATTCTGCCATGTTTGTTATGATTCTGCCACTCCCTGTTATGTTTATGATTATGTCTGTTAGGTTTTGCCATGTTCTGTTTAGTTTTTGTACTTTGCCATGTTTTCGTTTTTGCCATTCCCAATCCACTATTCTGTTAGATTCCGGTCCATGTCTTTGTTCATGCCCTTCATTGCACTTTGTCTCCCCTGTCTGGTCTTTTGTTAAGCTACAGCTTCTCCCCAGTCCTGCGTGTCACAGGTTTAGGTGATTTCATGGTTTCTGGGTTTCAAACATTCCTTCCAATCTCGTTTGCTTCCTTCGCCTCTCTTTTCTGTTTTACTAACCAATACTAACAGTTTGTTGTTTTTGTTAAAGTTACTAACCCAGACTAACATTGTATATAATACTAACTTACTAACGAGCACTAGGGATTGTATAGCTGCACTTACTAATTGATTAACAAGCTCTCAGCACTCGCCCTGTTCTAGTCTCCGCCTCTTGCCTTCACTTAGTCTTTGCTGCATTCAGCGGATCCTCCGCACCTGCTCCACTCTGTCCTACCTCTCATTATCTGTGCACATTAGAACTCCCTAACCGGAGCTGTTTGTCTTGTCATAGGCTGTCTCGTGTTCCCTGTCCGCGTTTTGGCTTTTGCCAATTTCATGTGGTTAGGTTCTCCCTTGTGTTTCCTCCCACATAATTAGTCTGATCCTCATCACCTGATCCTTATCATAGCATGTGACTTCCCTTGAGTGTATTTAAGCTGTCTTCTCAGTGCAGTTCCCCGTCAGAACGTTCCTCTTGTTTACCTGTGCTGCTATCATTTTTTGCCTTGTACTCATAGTGTTACTCTTCTGACTGGACCGTCCGACTTATGATTTTTGGCTCTGCTCTTTTGTACTTTTGTCTGCATCTGTTTTCGAACCCTTTTTGCCCGACTACGAGTTTTTGTGTTTGCTGCCCTGGTAATGGTTTGGATTTCGCCCTCTGGATTTTGGCTTTTGCTTCTCTGACAAACCTGTGCCTGTGTACCGAACCTATTTTTGCCTGACCACGAGTACTGTGTTTACTGCCCTGGTTTTCAACTCTGTTTCTGCCCTCCTGGATTGTGATTTTTTTTTTTTTTTTTTTTTGGATTGTGGACTCTGTACCTTTGCCTTCTGCCCTGCGGGGGTTACCCCCCTCGCTCAATAAAGCCACTTTACCAGCAATCCTGTGTTCTCGCAACTGGTTCCTGAACGATACCTCACAAAAACTAAATAATGCTAATCACTGAACAGATATTGACTGAATCAACTGAATGGATGTTTATCAAGGCTACAGAAATCAACTTAACAGATATTGATTAAATCAACTGAAATAATGTTAATCAAAGCAGAAATTAACGGAACAAATATTGATTGAATCAACTGAACAGACATTAATCAAAACAAATCAACTGATCAGATATTCATTAAATCAACTGAAAAGATATTAATCAAAGCAGAAATTAACAGATATTGATTGAATCAACTGAACAGATATAGAGATTGATGGAATGAACTGAACAGATATTAACACTTAGGGCTGTAATTTCTTGGTGCAGCGCAGGGTGGTGCGGCATGGTGCAACCCACGCAGTAATAATTTTGTTCGGTGCAGTCCGCGCAGTGGTAATTTCGTGCGGTACAACACTTTGGCAATTTTGGCCTGATCTGGGCTACATTTATCTAAACGTTATTATTTATTGTTGTGTACTATTAGCCTACTAAAGGTAGTCTATAGGCTTACACAGCTGTCAAGTGCACCCCTTGTCGGATTCGTTGTGGTTGCAGTTGGGCTATGCAATTGGGCAAATGTTGACTCAAGTTGCTGTTTTCTCATATAACGTGTTTGTCAGCATAATTAATTATTGTACGTGATAAATTCACATGTATTTATTGGCAATTTTTTATTGAATTCGTTCAAAAACAATATATTGTTGATTCCCTCTTTATAATCGCACAATATTATAAAACGGCCTCACATTTGCACTGCCGTGAAAAAAGCGGCAGCCGCAGTTCTAGGGAGGTTTACAATTCCGCGGCCGATTTTGCATCATTAGCCCGTGGAGGTCTGTTCGCATGACCATATATTCGACCACTGCGAGCTTGAACCTCCCGGACCAGAACATCAGCTTTCTCCTGGCTGGAGTTTGGCAGTGTGGTGTTGCTGCTGCGTCCTACATACTTCATCCATGTCGAACGAAATTTGCACTGCGCCTTGCCCACGGTGCTTTTAAAGGTGAGGAGAGGAGCTCATTTGATTGGTGGAGATTTGACTTGGCTGTGTTAAACCCACTCACGCCTTCTCTCCTCCCTCTTTGCCACTTGCACCAGCAGGAGGGACGGAGGCGGGACAGAGGAGTACTTGCACCGGGCACGAAATTGCAAAATGCGCCTGGATACACCCCTCCTGCACCGCGCCTGTGCCTGGTCAACAAATTTAGAGCCCTTAGATCCTTCGAACCTCTGCTACAGAAATCAACTGCTTATGCACGTGTGAACTGCTTGTGTGAGTGTGTGTGTGTTACTGCTGCTTACATGATATGGTTACTGATTATGATTATTGATTTGCTGCTGAATATGATGAGTAATACTGAAATATGATCCCCAACAACAGAATATTTAATATAAATACAACCTTTGTGCACTGGTCATTACAAATTGTAATCAGCCGTTACAAATTTATCTGCATTTTAATCACTGCAAATCGCGATCATCTCAGAGACAGTTTATCTTCGGCTATCTTTAGAGATGACGTTATGTGAGGAACCTCGCTAGTGGCGGAGAACACATTGTCAATGTCATTAGCAGCCCCGACAAGGTGGGGCTGCTTTCAGTACTTGCGCAAGTTCGTCACGTCAGCCGCCTCCGCATTTTGTTTTGCCTATAACTTTCTTGCCTATAATCTTCAACTTATTTCTAATACTTTAGTCACAGTTATTATAGCCCTGGGGAATTGTTTTGGCATCATCACTTGTCACGTCAAAGGCCAGGGGTGCGACAACTGGCCACGCCCGTTAAAATGCTTGTTAACACGATAGCTTCTGAAGTATTTATGTTAGAAAGCTGTAACTTGGTAGCTAGCAACTATAGAACAGGGCTCAGCTTCTATTAACTTTTGTGCAAATTCCATGCAAGGTCAAGGTCCCAATGAGGTCATGATATCTGACCACGCCCCTCAAAATGCTTGCTAACACCATAATTGCAAAAGTATTTATGATCGAAACCTGTGACTTGGTACATAGCAAATACATAGCAGGGTAAATCTTCTACCAACTTTGGGTATCATTCCACTGAAGGTCAAGGTCACAGAAAAATTTCATCACTGTTGAGGTATCTATAACTTTCTTGCTATCTTAAACCCATTCAGTACTTTAGTCTCAGATATTATACCACTGGGAAATTGTTTTGGCATAATTGTTTGCTTCAAAGGTCAAGGTCATGATATCTGGCCACGCCCTTCAAAATACTTCTTAATGCAACTCCAAAAAGATTATATGACACCAAGCTGTAACTTGGTATATAGCAACTATAGAACAGGACTCAGCTTCTATCAACTTCTGGGCATATTGCGTTCATGGTCAAGGGCATAGTAGGGTCATGGTCAAGGATGTACTTACATAAAACTTCTTGTTGACACAATATTTTTATATTTTTCATAAAATTTACTTATAAATGTCTCCCAAGGACAAGTGGAATGGAGGGGCTGCTTTGTTTTTGTGGTGTCCCGCAAACACTTTTCTAGTTGATCTCAGTGATTAATAATGGGAAAATGCCAAATATTTGCCTTGTTTATGGCTGCAATAATAAGGTCGATGCAAGCAGAGGCAAAAGGCAAGCAGAGGCATTACCAAAAAGCAAAAGAAAAACCCATGATTCGAAAGGCATGGGTGGAAACAAAGAGGAAACAAGCGAATTTCACAGAGCCCAGATTAGGATTAGTGATCTGTTCTAAACACTTCACAGATGGCAGCTTTTACCAGCCAGATCCTGAGTCACAGGAAAAGTCTGGATATCACTGTGGGTCACCAATTGCTGAAATCGCCGCTTAATAAGCCATGAATAAGCCAAACTGCTCTGGTCCGTTATGTTCCTCATCTACTCTGTGCTCAGGGAAGCTGGTTAATAAGCCCATCCTAAAATGAGTGTAGAAAATATTTTATGCAAAAAAAAATGACTCTAAACAAAACTAAATCCATCTTCCACCACGAGACCTCAAGTAAAATAAAAGACCATGATAGCAAAGCCGGTGGTGTGTCCGATTGAACCCCTGCCAAATCCTGTTTCCTCGAAGAACGCAATGCAGTGATAACCCAAAATAGTGTGGAGGGTGAATGTACATTTCACTCTGAATTTGACGGCAGAACAGATTGTTAAAGCATTGGGGTAATATATGATCACTGCTGATCAAAAGAGCTCAATATTGCAAAAGGACAAATCGCAGGAGATGGCATACCATCAAAGTTCATTGCTTTATCAGCCGTCATCTGTGATTACTTTCTTAAGAGCGAGCGAATTCATCAATGCTCGTTATGTTATTTCTTTCATGATTTTCTTAAATCAGCAACAGCATCACAAAACTTTCTCCAAGGGAGAACACAATTTGACAGGGGAGCAGAATTGGACACAGCACCGGAATGAGACCAGGAGCTGCAACTGGAGAATGAAAAAAGCACAAGCTGCTAGTCTGTTCAAGTCAATGGGAATTCGCTAGCTAGCATGCTAAAGCTTTTCATCATTAAATTAATACAACCCCAATTCCAAAAAAGTTGGGATGCTGTGTAAATTGTTAATAAAAACAGAATGCAATGATTTGCAAATCTCATAAATCCACATTTTATTCACAATAGAACATAGACAACATATTAGATGTTGAAAGCGCGAAATTTTACCATTTCATTAAAAATATTAGCTAATTTTGAGTTTGATGGCAGCAACACATCTCAAAAAAGTTAGGAGAGGGGAAACAAAAGGCTAGAAAAATAAGTGGTACTAATAAAAAACAGCTGGAGGAGCATTTTGCAACTAATTAGGTTAATTGGCAACAGGTCAGTAACATGACTGGGTATAAAAAGAGCATTTTAGCGAGGCAGAGTCTCTCAGAAGTAAAGACGGACAGAGATTCAACAAAAAATGTTCCTCAATGTAAAACTGTGAAGACTTTGAATCTACAGTATAAAATCAAAAGATTCAGAGAATCTGGAAAAATCTCTGTGCTCAGTGACAAGTCTGAAGAACAATATTGGATGCTCGTGATCTTTGGGCCCTCAGGCGGCACTGCATTAAAAGCAGGCATGATTCTGCACAGGAATACACTGCACGGGCACATGAACACTTCCAGAAATCATGGTCTGTGAACACAGTTTGCCGTGCAATCTAAAAATGCAAGCTAAAGCTGTGTCATGCAACGAAGAAGCCATATGTGAACATGAGCCAGAAACGCCACCGTCCTCTCTGGGCTGAAGTTCATTTGAAATGAACTGAGGCAGAATGAAAAACTTCAGTGTAGTGTTGCACCGATACCGATACCAGTATCGGGTATCTGCCCGATACCGTGTTAATATGCTCGTACTTGTACTCGTCCACATTTGCCGATACCACGCAACGATACCACTTCATGTAAGACGCAAGGTAACTGCCTGCTCACAGTCGCATAGGCTACAGTATTTTGTACTGTCTGACTTCTATGTCTAGGAGGAGACAGCGAGTTAGAAAAAATACGAGAAAGAGAGCTTTATAGTCATCACGTCACATGCAGGCATATGCGCATACGCACAAGAGGTGTATAGTAAAGAAGTACATGTAGGCAACTTCGTTACAGGACTTAAGTAGTTTTTTTGAGGATTTGTACTTTACTTAAGTTTTTTTTTTTTTTTTTTTTTACCGGGACTTCTACTCTACTACATTTAAAAGATAAAAAGTATACTTTTTCTTCATTACTTTGACACTGGCCACTTCACTACACGTTGCAAATTAAAATATGTATATAATTCATCATTTAAGGATTATCTGGATGCGGCGTGTTCAAGAAGAACAACGGTGTTCGGCAGGGTATCTTAAGCGTTTTGTGCAGATGTTTCTGCCAGCGGACACGGAGCTACAAATTTATGCACGCAATTACAATATTCTATCACTAGATGGCACACCCGGATCAGTTATTGCAGAGCCGTCTGGCCAACTCAAATCATGGGCGCCATGTTTGCCTCCAACGGCAGATGATTCTACGGCTTAACCCTATGGGCCGCATACTATGGTCGCATCAAATCGCGAGTTTTAAAATACTAAGAAGACTCGACATAACATGACACTTTGCTTGTAGTATTATCAGGGTCCCTACACATGAACTCGAACATTGAGAACATTGTTCGTATGCTTAGAGTTTGCTTAAGAGACGTTTTTGTTACCATGGGACCTACCTCACGTCGTCTTCTGGGTTGTTGCCTTAGGTGAGTCCAGTGTTAAAAGCGGTATTTAAGTAAACTCCTTGAACAATAACAGTGTTCACAATGCTCGAGTTCATGTGTAGAGAGTCTGGTGATACTACGAGCAAAGTTTCATGTTGTGTCGAGTCTTGGTGGCTTAAAAATAGTGATTTTGATGTGATCGTAGCAGTGCCCGAGCGCTCCCATTCGAAACCAAATTGACGAAAGGTCGCGCGTCTTCACGTCTTCGCATTGACTTTGAATGTAATCTGTCGTGCGAAAAATTCGGTTCGAGTCGAGTGTGAAAGCGGCTTTATGGTGACTGATAGTCTTGCAATTTCGGTAATACCGTCGTCACCTTAGGCAATATTGTACTTGATTAAAAAAACCACTCTGCGTTTCGTCACGCTATTAATATGTAACTAAACTGAATACCAAGTGTAATGGAGTTAGTGCAATGCTACAATGCCTGCGAATTAACTAACGTTTCCATCAAGGCGCTGATGAAAATTACATTTGTCTTATATTAAATTATGCTTCTCTGTTATGTGATAAACAGAACCTTACACTCTTGGTGTACAAGAAATTACAAGAAATTCGTGAAACGAGTTGAGTAAATTTTATGTTGGTTGCGAGCTTTAACTTTCATATGACACGTCCACTCTAGGAAGATCTCAATGCCGCTGGCGTTACAGTAAATGAGCACTTGCAATGTATTCTCTATTGAGTGCGTTTAGTTACATGGACTTCATTATCCCAGGTAGGATCAGGTTTTTGGAGAATCCCGTTTTTGCGTTTGTGCATGTAAACATCATATCCTTATTTTAGAAACCAGGATAACTAAATAATTAAATATATGTACAAATAATTGTATAATTGAATAACTTATTTAATTTAATTACCTCATATTCAACTCTTCCCTATGGGGATTGCTGGATGAATATAGATTAATGGTAGCAAACATGGCGTCCATAAAACACGTGACCAGCTCAGAACCAATCAGCATAGCGGGATAGCTCAGACGTTCGAACCCCGAGTTGGCCAGACTCTCTCTATATACGGCTCTGAGTTATTGAATATTTACAAGCAAGCCGAGCTCGCACACGCACACACCCACAATCACACACGCAGAGACTTAGAATTGTTAATTTTCTAATTTTACTACAAATATATTAGTAACATATGGTTACCTTAAACATTTTAGTGATGGCTAAGTTAAATTTTTTTCATTTGTCATTTGTGTAATTGAAATATGGCGATACCACACACTTTAAGTGATGCCTTGTTTGCTTGGAAAGCTATTATTGACTTTAGTTGGATTGAGATTGCCTACGAAGGTGTGTAGAAACTATGTGTGCCAATTAATAGTTCTACTGACTTTCAGGTTGCATTAGTGTCTATGGCATGGGGAGCTTACACATCTGGAAAGGCATTATCAATGCTGAAAAGTATGTGTCCTTTCACAATACTGGGTAACATAAGTGTGACACAAACATGAAAATTTCAAAATCATTCAAGGAACAGAAAACCAACTTTATTTCATTCTTCACTGGTATAAAACACATATAAAAGCAAGAAGATAGCCTGTCCACGGCAAGTATGAGAAAATGGCATCAGAATACAGCATAGAGAATACAAGATCTTGTATAAGTATTCCAAAGGAAAATTCTTTGAGATTTACAAAACGGGTCAAAAAAAAAAACCATTTTCATTTCAAAGCCCAAATTCAACTTTTTTTTCTGTCGTTCCATAGGTTGTACAGGGTATAGGTTTTTACATAACACAATCGGTAGGGAACCTGCGCAGGCTCTATATACTGTGTCCGTGTGTCTGTTAGTAACTCTCTGAAGGAAGTAGGTGCGTATTGTGAAATTAGCAGTGTTGCTCTATTTTCTTTTCATTTAAAAGCGTGCATTTTAAAACCGCAATTTTTCAGTCGCACCACCTATTAAACACTGGCTATTCCATCGGATGATCAAGTAGCCGACAAACAATTTAGTTCATATAGCTACATGTGCCTGGCCGAACAAAGGTGGTCGCTACAGAGCAATGAACTACTGTAGTGAATTTAAACCGGCTTAACCCCTATCAGTCTTTGTCAGTCACGTGTGTGTATTATCTGTGATGTCACCAAGACACCATTTGTAGGGTATACAGTCGGGTGCAAAAATTTGGGCACCCCTGGTTTATATGTCTGTTACAATTAATCTCCAAGTGATTGAAAGCAAACCTGAACATTAATGCTACAAAGTTAAACATGACGCCTTTCTGCAAATTTAAAAGCAAGGTTTCTTTTTATTTCAATTTTTCTGAGTTTCTAAACGATAAGAAAGGAAAAAGGGCCCTGTGCAAAAGTTTGGGAACCCTTTTGGATTATTCTTTGTTACCTTTTAAGAAGATGATTACTAAGGCCCAGATCCAGGTGATTTACTCGATAGGGCTTCAGTGAGTCAGGTGAATATAATTCCAGGGTTGAACTGTATATTCTGAAGCAACTCCATGCCTTCTAAAGTATACAGCTGTGGTGGCTGTTGTGTCTGGTGTTAAAAACCATGTGTTCCTCTAAACAGTTGTCCCAGGATGTCACAATCGAGATAATTCACTTCCACCAACAAGGAGAGGGCTACAAAAAACTCTCGCAATGTTTCAAACTACCCATTTCTACTATCAGAAACATTGTAAGAAAATGGAAAATAAATGGAACAATTAAAGTCAAGGCAAGATCTGGAAGACCTAGAAAAATTTCAGATAGAGTGGCTCGAGATCTGGTGAGAAATGCTCAGAAGAACCCACACATCACTACAAAAGAGCTGCAAAAAAAAGAGTAGCAGGCACAGGTCTAGTTGTTCACAGGACAACAATACAGCGTACCTTAAACAACAAAGACCTACATGGCAGAGTTGCAAGAAAGAAGCTTTCTTGACCTCAACACAAAATTAAGCGTCTGAAGTATGCAAAAGAAAACCTTGAGAAACCTCAAGCCTATTGGAACAATGTGCTTTGGACTGACGAAACCAAAATTGAACTATTTGGCCTCAACCAAAAACGGTATGTTTGGAGAAAAAGTGAGCATTTGTAAAAAGAAGTTGTTGCCAACTGTTAAGCATGGAGGTGGATCCATTATGCTTTGGGATTTTGTAGCAGCTGGGGGCACAGGCAATATTGTGCGGGTGGAAGGAATAATGGATTCCACCAAATATCAAGACATTCTAGAGGCTAATGTTCAAAGCTCAGTCCAGAAATTGAAGTTGAAGAGACGTTGGGTATTCCAGCAAGACAATGACCCGAAGCATACCTCAAAATCCACCATGAAGTACCTCCAGGAAAGACCGAAGAAGGTTTTGGAATGGCCATCACAGTCCCCAGACTTGAATATTATTGAAAATCTGTGGAGAGACGTCAAACATGCCGTGCATGCAAGAAGGCCGAAGAACATTTCTGAGCTAGAAGTGTTCTGTCAGGAAGAATGGGGAAAAATTCCAAAGACAAGAATCGAAAGACTCTTAGCTGGCTACAGGAAGCGTTTGCAAGCTGTTATAGCTGCCTGAGGAGGAGTTACAAAGTACTAGCTGACAGGGTTCCCAAACTTTTGCACAAGGCCTTTTCCCTTGTTTTAGTACTTTGAAACTGTAAAAAGTTAAAAATAAAAATTATTCTTGCTTTAAAATGTGATGAAATGTGTCATGTTAAACTTTGTAGCATTTAGTGTTCAGCTTTGCTTTCAATCACTTAGAGATTAATTGTAACAGACATTTAAACCAGGGGTGCCCAAATTTTTGCAGCCCACTATAGCTACAATGAGTTGTACAGAGCAAAGTATGCAATTTCACATTATCCAATCCATCAAGTCATCAAACTAGAGAACTAGAGTGTCAAGGGCCCTGAAGGTTACCAGCAGTTACAGCCCCAACAGGAAAAAAGTAACTAACATCAGTCCACGGATTCAACAGGAAGCCAACACAAATGCTTGCGAAAACAACACGTTGTCTTCACGATACTGGCGATAAAAAGCTCCAGCTTGGACATCCGCGAAAAACTTAAACCTGTTAAATTTTTTAGCAAATTTCGGCAGTGATGGCGAATGGTCCCGTACCACTGCAAATCAATTCTCGGTGTATATGCGCTTCTCTGTGAAACGAGAACTGTTTCATCCGCACACTTCCGCGGGCAAATGCAGCTCAGTGAGAAAGGGGTTTTAGTTACCATTATCAGGCAACTCGACAGAGCGGTCAAACTTTTTCATGAGTGACAGACAGCAACATTTTTTTGTCATGTTTCTGCCATTTAGCAAAAAAATAATCTTTAAGAAGTCTAGATCATGGAATTCGATTAGATTTTTTTCTTAACCGGACTTTCACTGTTGTCTGCTGTCAATTTGTGAAGTGCACCATCTTCCAAGTTCACTTCTGGTTCTCGCTCTGCTTTCAGACAATGATTTTTTTTTTTACACAACACTGCCACCGAGTGGGTCTAGTCGGTTTTTAATTCCATTATGCTAACAGGAACAAACACCCAAAAATGGATTTTGATCGCGAAAAAAGGTTGACCGTGCGGTTACAATGTCCGCTAAAATTTTTATTATTTATGGGTTAATGCCTAATACATACTGATGTCTAAAGACATTATTAAACGAGGAAATAAATCGATTGATTTTGTCACATGACCTTGACGATCAAAGTCAAATCCAATATGGTGTGTTTGATCAGCATACATGATTTGTCATTAGTATCCAATACATACCAAAGATCTAAACCCAATATTTAAGGACTTTTAGGCAATTTTTGTCATTACCTGGACCTTGTTGCCCAAGGTCAAATCCAATATGTCGAAAACAACCAGCATACATGATTTGCTATTAGTGCCCAATGCATACCTAAGCTCTAAAAACAATATTAAACAAGTTATGGGCCATATTTGTCATATAGGGCTCTAATTTCTTGGTGCAGCGCAGGGTAGCCCACGCAGTGGTAATTTCGTCCGGTGCAGCCCACGCAGCGGTAATTTCGTGTGGTGCAACACCACGCGCAGCCACTTTGGCAATTTGTTAGACGGTCGTGTGCCGAGATGGGTGTGGTGGCGCAGTAGGGGGAGGTATCACATATTCATCATGACGCAGTGACAATTTCGTGGATAAAGACTCCGCGGAAAGTGCGCAGAGAGCTCGCCAGCTCCAACCTGGTTTACTTTCTGTGCAGTGGTAATTT
Organism: Gymnothorax javanicus; assembly: GCA_029692085.1. Lineage (NCBI taxonomy): Eukaryota > Metazoa > Chordata > Actinopteri > Anguilliformes > Muraenidae > Gymnothorax > Gymnothorax javanicus. Next base: position 93,140,439 of record CM056198.1, read on the forward strand.
GGCTGACCGGCGCAGTGCACGCACGTCACCGAAACCTCACAGGCAGGTTTCCAGAATGTCTGGCACATTTCAATGCAATTAATAATTACAGCAACCATTATTTAATGTAACTATCTGAATCAGAACATAAATTATAGTATCTATATCGATTGTCCTGATGTCAGATCAAAGAGAGAGAAAGAGAGAGAGATGTGTGCGTGTGGGCGCGTGAGTGCGTGTGTAGGCTATGTGGGTATGTGTCGTGCAGTTGCTTTCACACCAGACGCGAAACGAATTTTTCACATGACTGATTACATCGAAGTCAATGCAAAGACGCGAATACACGGGTGTATTTGCGTCTTTGCATTGACTTTGAATGTAATCTGTCGCTCGAAAAATTCGTTTCGCGTCCAGTGTGCAGGCAGCTTAATACTACTATTATTGTCACTTAGGTTTTATCGTTTTTAGCGGGGGAAAGGAATACAGCCTGACTGCTATGATCTCATACTGAGTTAAGATCACATATTGAAAATAAATGTGTAACGTATCTTGTATTGTTGTCCATGCATGTTAATCCCAAAATTTTAAGCAGCAACAGGGTGTAATAATAGGAACACGCTATCCATCATTTCTCTTCCCAATGATGCAGGCAGAAGAAATAAATGAGCAACCATCGTATTTCATTCCAACTTCATAAGTTTGAATGATCTGACACAGTTTCGTCTTGAAATTCCATTCAAGTTCGTTAATGGTAATAATTTGCAAATGCCCTAGTTAGCCAGCTAACTAATATTCGTAATGCTTAACATAGACGTAAGTGGTGCAGAAAACATGCCTGAAGCAGCAAAATAAAATGCAACATTAACGCATCATGCAGATATAGGACAGAGGCTTCTTTATTCCAACACATTAAAGGTGAGGAGAGGAGCTCATTTGATTGGTGAAGATTTGAATCGGCTGTGTTAAACCCACTCACGCCTTCTCTCCTCCCTCTTTGCCACTTGCGCCGGCTGGAGGGACAGAGGCGGGACAGAGGAGTACTTGCGCCGGGCACGAAATTGCAACATACGCCTGGATACACCCCGTTGGCGCCTGCGCCGCGCCTGTGCCTGGTCCACGAATTTAGAGCCCATAGTCTTGACCTTGAGGCCCAACGTCAAATTTGACTGACTGCCTAAGAATGTTCAGCGTACATGGTTTCCTATAAGTGCCCCAAACAAACCTGAGCTCTAATTGCCATATTCAGCGACTTATAGCACATTTTTGCCATTTGACCTTGACGCCCAATGTCATATTCAATTTGCCGAGAATGTTTGGCTTACATGATTCCCTATTGGTGCCTCACACATACCTAAGCTCTAAATGCCACATTAAGCTGTTATAACACATTTTTGCCATTTGACCTTCACCTTGAGGCTCAAGGTGAAATTCGAAAAACCGAGAATGTTTGGCATACATGATTCCCTCTAGGTGCCTCATAAATATCTAAGCTCTAAATGTCATATTAAACATGTTATAGCACATATTGGCATTTGACCTTGACCTTTCGGCTCAAGGTCAAATTTGACGAACCGACAACGCTGGCAAGCATGATATGCTGTACATGCTTAATGCATATCTAAACTATAAATGCAATAATAAGCAAGTTACAGCACATTTTGTGCCAAAACACAACGAGAAATGACTAAGTCCAGACACGTTGCCTAGGTGGCGCTATGAAGGAGCGATTCAATCAAAACGCCGTTTTCTCTGTTGAAGCAGGTCATGATACTGATTCCATTGCTGTGATTAAAAAAATTGAAGCAGGTCAAGTGCCAAAAATGGATACTGATTCCATTGCTTGATGATTGATCAAAAAGAATACCATACCAAGACAAACTCAACAAGGATGCTAGGGACAGTTATTTGGCTAAATTTTTATCCATTAACAATACTGATCCATACAACCTGATATCAAAAAGTTGGGAGCGCTGACCCCGCATTGCCTCCAATGTCGTACTTTGATATTACCATTACCTAGCTAGCGAACTAAGGCCACTTGTAACCAAATCTTGCTTAACTAGCTAGCCAACTGATAGCTTTGATGCTAAAATAACATGACGCAATGCTCAGAGTGGTGAGCATTCACAATTTTATTTTCAAAATCCATATGAGTTATTCTATTGTAAGGGGACCTGAAAAGTTTGGCATATTTAAACTGGGAGAAAGAATTAACTGAGAGGTTCCATCCAGACTAAATCGCATTTGTAACTTTGGCTGGCGATGCCAGTTTGATGATTAGTACAAACCTACAATTTTTCAACTGTTCATTCAATTGTTAGGACAATTGGCCGAGTTTTGAATCAAAATAAAATTGACAGCCCTGATGCAAAAGTAGGCAAATCGGCTGTATCAAAGAAACTTGCGCTTAGCATAGCAGCCTTCGCTTGCATTCAATCGCCCCTGCCCCATCCCCTATTAATGCAACATACTACAAGTGTTATCCAAATTAGGGCTGTAATGATATTGACGTCACTTATTAATGCAGCTTTTCACAAAAAACGTGTATCATTTCACTGATGAAAGGAAGCAAATGCAAAGAAAATGCTCTGAGTTGACTAGCTACATCAGATGACCTTGATCACAGAATATCTCCAAAATGGTGAAGAAGCCAAAAATGTAGTTTGTTTATTGTGAGTTTGCGCCTTCTGTCAAAGACCGATTATCCCCGGCAAGGCTGTGCCAATTGTCGCCTTGCCCATGTGGACCTCAGCCCATAACTGGTAATGATGTGGCTGGAATTTGAACACCCAACCACAGGGCTCACAGATGAATGTCTTAGCTGTGAACCACCCAGAACACTAGATCGTGAAACCTAGTTTTACAATCTGACTGTAACATATTCACTCGAAAAAAAATCAACAAAAATGATGGAAAGTGACACCGAAATGGTATCCGCTATAAATTGTAAGGAAGAGCTGAGTTGGTCTGGAAGTCTTCCAGTGGAAATTCTTCCAAAGAGAGTGATATTTCATCAGAAGATGAATGGCCTCCAACATCGACAGCTCGCCTATAAATGTTTTAATGCATTTTTATGAGGCAGTGTTTTTCCTATGCCATTTAGTCTTAATGTAGGACAGTTGGAAAACAGTTAATTAAAATGATGGTCTGAACTCTGCCCACATAGCCTACCATCTAGTGTTAATTTTGTCAGTTATTTTTTATTAAGTCTTCGTCTTAGTCCTGCATCAAATGTCCTTAATAGTTTTTGTCATATATTGTCAACCATATACTACATGGGCGTAGGAACCGGCCCGGCAGACCCGGCAATCGCCGGACCAATATTTTCCCGAATATGCCCCTCCCCCTCCCCTCTCTCTCTCACGTCATATCAACTTAGACCATCTCGCCGCTCCCGGCTGCTTATCACCTATCAGATTAATGCACTGCTGCGAGACCTGTGTCATTAGCGTTCATCAACGATACTGCACACTCTCATATAATATGATCCAGTGCAAAGTACGTTCTTATTTATTATACGTTCTTAATTTACGCGCGATTTTAGCATTATAGGGCTTTTGTTGGTGACCTCACACGCTTGTTTAAACCTTTAGCGTACTCCCGGCGACCGTACTCATCCATATATTCCTTATTCTGTGCAACTGCCGGCGACCGCAGTCGCCCTGTTTGTTTATATCTGTTCCGACTGCCGGCGAGATCGCTCTTCAAGAAGAAATGTGTTTAGGAATGCCCTCCCTCATAAATAAGTATTATATGCGCGTGTATCGCTGACAGTACCAGTACACCCGTGCCATAATGTTCGCCGTATGAGTGCCATACCAGGCTGAAATGGTCGGAACTACTTTCAAGTCGGACGTTTCCGTGGCACCTTGGGCAGTAGAAACAAGTGTTATTTTCAAAATAATACGGATGATTAGTTTTCCCATTTGGAGTTCTTTCCAGATCGGTTGCTTTTTTGAAGGAGCTATAACAGATTATCAGTCAACATTTCTATCAGGTATGACCTCCGTTGTGTTAGAGATTACCTGGATTCTCACTGTTCAACTAGGACCATTGACTTCTCGACAGTTTCGGAAGATCCAAATATCATTTCAGCGGCAAGTGCTAATACAACTTCATTTTAAAGTGAGTACATGACGCAGTATGAGTGCGGTCGCGCTCATAGCGAGCAATGGAGAGTCAGTGGCTATGCATACGACCATTGCCAAATGTGACAGATTATTAAATGCTGATATTATGGATTTTGTGTCCCACATCTGTTTTGCATAGTTCTTGCTAGCTATATAGACAATTCTTGTTGGACAGGTATTGCAAATCTCGCCATTTTTCATCATACATGCGAATGTAAAATGACTGTTGTGATTTTTTTAACGAACCAAACGAACCTGGAGCCAAACGTCACCAGACTCAGTACATCTGTCGAAAATGTGAGAAGCCACTGTGTCCGTATCCGTGCTTTGAGCGGTATCACACTATGGTGAACTACCGGACACAGCGGACTCCAGAACTGCACCAGTAGATGTACATGTGTAAATAAAGCCAATAAAATATACAGTCATGCCCAAAATTATTCATACCCCTACCCATTTTTGGGTTTTTTCGAGATATTTGACAAATCAAATTTATTATTGCACAAATGACACAGTAAGTAGACATAAGGCTGTTAGAATAACATTAAACAATTTTTTGTGAAATACAATACTGTTGGTATTTTATTTGACAGATTTACAAAAAATGCCATGTCCAGAACTATTCATACCCTTTTCTCAGTAATTGATGGCAAAGCCTTTATTCACGATTACAGCCTCCAAACGCTTCCTGTGGTTGATCACAAAGTGGTTGATCCACTAACCATTTCTTGACGAATTTGGCCGTGCGTTTAGGATCATTATCCTGTTGGAAGATCCATTCCTGCCCAAGACCAAGTTTTTCGGCGGATTGCTTGATGTTTTCACTGAGGATCTGAATATACTGGTCCTGTTTCATAATGCCATTTACTTTAACAAGGTTTCCGGGCCCATTCGCTGAAAAGCAACCCCAGAGAATGATACTCCCGCCACCTCGTTTGACTGTTGGGACCGTGTTTTTCAGGTCGAACGCTTCACCTTTCTTATGCCAAACAAAAGTCCATCTCTGTGGCTAAACAACTCCATCTTTGTTTCATCTGTCCATAACATAACAGCCAGAAGCTTTTATCTTCATCCAGGTGAGCTTTTGCGAAGGCTAGACTAGTTCTTGTGTGTCTGGGTTGGAGAAGTCTAAGTGGTGAAAGAAAGGTGAAGTGCTCAACCCGAGAAAAACTGTCCAAACGGTCAAACACGGTGGCGGGAGTATCATGCTCTGGGGTTGCTTTTCAGCGAATGGACCCAGAAACCTTGTTAAAGTGAATAGCATTATGAAACAGGACCAGTATATCCAGATCCTCGGTGAAAACATCAAGCAATCTGCCAAAAAACTTGGTCTTGGGCAGAAATGGATCTTCCAACAGGATAATGATCCTAAACACACAGCCAAATCGGTCAAGAAATGGTTAGTGGACAAAGTGAACGTTTTGGAGTGGCCAAGCCAGAGCTCCGACCTCAATCCTATCGAGAATCTGGAGGGAACTGAAGACCAAGGTCATGTTGTTAAGAAGTAGGCAGGGGAATACCAGATGCAGGAACTGAAGTGTTTGAAACACAAAACACTAGGAGAAAACAGGCACACAGGCCAGAAATAAAACACCGTGCACATGCACTGAACAAATGGGAAAACTAAGGTACACTGCCCAAGGCAGGGGGAAAACAGAAGTACACACTCCAAGAGTGGCTAAACTAGAAAAACAAAAACTGAACCTAACTAGACTGACGCACACTGGGAGACTTAAACAAGGGGCAGACAAGACGTGGGCGCAGCAAAATACAAGACTCGGGAATCATACAAAGGAAATACTCGGAAGGCACAAGGAGCTGAGATTTCACCATGCAGAGCAGAGTCTAACAAAGTTCCGTCTGATGTCTCCTCCCATCTCTGCCACATTTATAGTCACGAGAGGAGGCGGGGACTCGAAAAGCAATCTCGACTGGAACAGAAACACATGGGATTAATAAACAAATTAACGAGGACCGGGTAAACCATAATGACTTGAGACAAGACGCTGAGACCATCAATCAAACTAGACAGTTTAGATTAAGGTAATCTAAACGTGACGAGTGAAAAGCACCACGCGAGAAGTAAAGGAAAGCACAGCTTTAAACGCAGTTAATCAGGGAAAGCTTAGGCAGGAATTACAAAAGCTAGAAACGCTCGCACTCGCTAATGAGTTAATTAAGGTTAATACTACATGACGAAATATTTACAATCACCCTCAAATAAGCGCTGGTTAGTACGATTAGTAATTATCCTATCAGAGAACGCATTCACTCAGTTTAGCGAGACCCAGAATTAAGCGCAGGTGGAAAAAATGAATGAAATACCACAGCCGAAACCGAAAGAGGAAACTTGATTCGACAACGAGACGCAGGCATGCTGAAGGCTGTCACGCAACATCACTGGAGATTAGCAGAGAGGGAATCGATCATCAGACGGCAGAATGAAAGCTGAAAAATAAAACGAAAGTAAGGCACAAGAAAAAAGCACAAGCACAATGACAAAACGGCACACATGAGGCAGAACCATAACACGTGTCAAGGAAACCCTCAAAACTTAAGGACCTGGAGAAGTTTGCCAAAGAGGAGTGGGCCAAAATCCCCGTGGAAACGTGTAGAAACCTTGTGATCAACCACAGAAACGTTAGAAGGCTGTAATCGTGAAAAAAGGCTTTGCCATTAATTACTGAGAAAAGGGTATGAATAATTCTGGACATGGCATTTTTTGTAAATCTGTAAAATAAAATACCAAAAAGTACTGTATATCTCGAAAAATTGTTTACTGTAATTCTTACAGCCTTATGTCAACTTACTGTGTCATTTGTGCAAGAATAAATTTGATTTGTCAAAAAATATCTCAAAAAAACCCAAAAATTGGTAGGGGTATGAATAATTTTGGGCATTACTGTACATGTAAATATTTATATACATAAGTTATATATGTAAAATTCAGTATTATGTGTATGTGACTACGGTTGTAATGTACATACACACACATGTACATCACGTTTGTACATGTGTACATGTTTTCAAATGTACATGTTCCCCAGTGCTCCCCAGCTGGGTTATCAAAGGCTGCTCCTGGGTTTCTGTAACCTAACATTCAAATGTACATGTGAACATACACACAAACAATCATTATTTCAAATTTGGTAAAGATTGTACAAATAACAATCTAGTTATAAACTTTTTAGTATCAGTAGGTGTGATATCTGGATCAGTCTCGAAAATAAGCCAGTTGCAGGCAATATTACTGATCCAGAACTCAGCTGCCAACATACAATAGGCTTAAATTAACTTAGCATGCTAAAGGTTAATGCATACAATTTGCATCAAGAGCGATGGTTTACTCATTTATTTAGACAGTTTTGCCCCTGAGATAAGGACTATGCTTGAAGGGCTGTCAGTTTCTTGGGGATCACCTAAAATTGCTAAACTGCCATCATCACATTCCAACAGACAATCACAGAGTGCAATGTTATTTTAATTCGAATGTAATGGATTATTTACCTGACCTAAGCAGTGCAAACTATCGTTATCCCCATATTTGCATTTAACTGCTTGATCTGGATGCACTTTGTTGTATGAAGATCTCCCTTTCCATTTTTTTTATTTTAAATTTTTAATTGATTTTTTTTTTTTTATGACAAATCCTCAACCAAACGCCGACTGGCATCTGTGATTGGCATATGCTACTCAGATCTTTTCAAATTGCTGGCCATCACGGGTGCGCACAGAAAACCGAATGCTTTGGGGGCGCGGCGTGCTTTTAGAGGGGCCACGTGTCCACAAGAAATTGTTTTTTTACGCGACCCCAAGCTTGGTGGAGGGCGTGAATGAGATGGGGCTTGTGTGCGGAAGCAGTGTATTCTAAGCGCGTCTAAGAAAGCTCACGAAATCCTGTCTCTTTTCATTAACTAGGTTAAAAACTAATTGTTGCTAACACGTTTTAAACAGTTCATCCTGAACTGTGTTTGTGGGTATTCACCTTCAGAGTTCACACGGTTATCATCAGGTGCACGCTCTGGTTTGTGCCCCTACATTCCCGGTAAGATTTCACTCTGCACAATATTAATGCATCTTGTGTCCTGCTTGTGTTTTTACTTTGTATTTCTAGAGCGAGGGGTTAGTTACTTGCGTGCGTATTGCATGTCCAACTATGATATCTGAATTAGCCTATGACGGGATTTACCCGTTCTTGGTAATCTTGCATCAGTGTTTTATTATTTTTTTCTTAGATAGGTGGCCTAATTGCATTTCAATCAGGAGAGACTCAAGTGAAATCAAGAAAAAATTATTATGCGTTGAGCATAAGTAGAATTCAATTCAATTCAATTTTATTTATATAGCGCTTTACAGAGAGTAAAGGGCAGAGCACAGACTAATCCCTAATCCCCGAATAGCAGGCAAAAAACTCCCTGTAGGGAGAAAAAGCCTTGAACAGTGGTGAGAAAAAACTCCTCAGTGAGAAGAAATCTCCGGAGGAACCTGGCTATTCTGGGGAAGCCCATCCTCTGCTGGCTGAATAGTAAATTGATGGTAAATTAGGAATGAGAGGATCAGGACAGCAGGAAGACAGCAGTCAGTATTAACATGCTTAAAAACAGACAACTCTTTGGCGCTTGGACTCTTCGGGAAGACTCGTAGAGCAGGAGCACAGCTCAGAGCAGCAGCTGGAAAAATCCCCCGAAGAGTCCAGACACTGGTAGCGGTGATGGCTGAAGGCTGACAAAGCTGGAGCGGCAGTACGGAAGGTCTGATGGAGCAGGGTGGCGTTGGGGAGGAGGAGGGTCAGCGAACGGCAGCAAGAACGAACTAGAGCAGAGAAAATGATACGTTTTTAAAAAGGCAGCAACATAACGATTGGCTAGCGATGCGACTGAGGTGTGCCACGGTTGGATGGAAGAGATCAGCTGCTACACCAGCTGACTGCTCAATTGACAGCCCCAGACATTGACTGCAGAGGTTTATGGGCGAGCATGCGAGTGAATGAAAAGAAAATAAACAGTTGACGTGCGCGAGAGAGAGAGTCTTCCTGACTGAACTTTCGCTAAGCTTCATTATATGGAATCAAGTAAATAAGGTAAATCAGATAAATCAGTAAATGTAAAAGCAAGGGACAAAAAGAACATAAGGAAACTGACAGTCAGTTTCTATGGGTGGATAACCCTGACACATTACTCTGGACGTCACCTTCTTTTATATATCTCAATTTATACGGTATTTTATAAGCCTCCAGTTCATTGCTTGAGCACTGTCTCAAAGGTTTATATCAAGTTCATGGATGAAATGCTTCAAACTGAACTAATATGCTGTTGTGAACTTGACTAGAAATACCACCTAAAAGTTGAAACTGTTGAGGCTAAAGATGAGTCTCGATGCTACCACAGCTAACCAAATCAATCCCCAGTTTCAAAAAATTTTCTAATGATGGAAGGGGGACACCCCCCTCCCATACCATCCCCCCAGCGCCGTCTGCTGCACCAATATGAATTTGCTTCCTACCCCCCTGGTACACATGATGTTTTGAACATCACCATCATCCTGAAGTTGAAGTGAAATTGGTCGCAGAATCTCCCTGACGTCCTCAATAATAGGGTGGTGATTATCTGAAATGAGGAATAATGAATAAATGTCAGACTTCTGTAGAGAGTCTAATATATTATAATCAATAATTACAATCAATCCGAGGCAGCCTAATCGATCACTGTATTTCACTGTAGCAATGTCCCTCTGACTACAGGGGTGTTACTCAGCGGCGTGTAGTCACATGTTCCCAGGGGCTTCAGTAACCTCACCCTTTACCGCTTGATTGTCCTCAAGCTGTTGCCGTTTAAGTTCGCCTGATTAACAATCAAACAATTTATCGACTGATTGACTAAGACCAATTCTTGATCAATCATAAGAAATGATAATGAAAAAAATGAATGCCTATTGCCAACATTCATACAGTTGATACAACATTGTTGGAATGGAAACATAAATACAAAAATCCGAAACTTTCGCGGATTTCGCAGCATTTATTTTTGCCATCACTCAGCTGTGCATAGTATCCAACAACGCCCTCTAGCCGTGACTACACTCAGAATATAAAACGGATTCTCATGGCATATTGCTTAATGAGCCTCGCAAACTAATTTACAAAACTCTGTTAAGAAGTGATGTTTGTATGCTTGGTTTTAGTTGGTTTTAGTCCATTCTAGCATATTTCTAGTGTATTTATTGTATTTATATATTTATTCTGAGTTACATGTTTCATGTTTAGAGAATGAATGCTTGCAGTCTCATGTCTTACTTTCCTCTTGTTTCTTTGTGTGGTGTCTTTAAAAGATTCTCACTCTTTCTTTTCCATTTCGGTTTGGTAATTCCTCTTCCTTCTCTCTTGCTGTTCTGATTGGACTATCCACACTTAGAGCAGTTCAGTTAGGCACGGGTGATTAGTTAGTTCAAAGTTAGGATCCCACCTACTTCCTCTCTCTCTCTCCTATCACCGTCCTTGCTTTTCTAGATCCGCCTCTCCTCTCACCTGTTCTGAGTTTAGCTGGGCCTCCACTTAATTTGTTTGTGTATAAAAGACCCACTTTCCTGCTGCTTCTTGTCGACTCGTTTCTTCCGCCTAAGCTCGCTTTGGTCAAGTCTCGCTTTCTGCATCTTTTTTCTCTCGATTTCTGCAAGTTTGTATTTCGTGATTTTCTCCGTGAGTCTTGTTTACGTTGTTGTTTTGCGTTTGTGTGATTGAGATAGTGATTGTGAGTACCACTTTTACCCTTTATTCCCATTGTACCAACTTTGTTAGAGATTTCCTTTGTGCTACCCTTATCCTCTCCAACTCCCCTTTTCCTTCCCCATCCAATCCCTTTAGTATTTCCCTGTGTTACTGTCTTTGTGCGGACTGACATCCTGGTTTATAGATCTTTCTGCTTGTCCCTTGATTTACGATTCTGCCTTGCCTAAACCATTCCTGTTGCCTGGCTTTGATTTCTGTTCTGTATGACCATGAGCTCACCTAATAAACGCCCTGCCATTGCTGAACTGCATTTGGAGTCTCAAGCCATTCCTTTCAAACTCAGGAGCGCAGAAATTATAAAGGCATTGATCTTTTACGTTGTCATTTATGCAGAATAAAACGCCTTGTACTTTTGCGGTGTAATGCTTAACATTGCTATAAAAAAATAAATTAGCTGTCCTCGATTCTTGCAATTAGTATGAGCAACTGTTGTTAATAGGGAGAAGTAAACTGAGGTTTTGGTTAATAAGCCATGAAAAGTAAGGTTACCGCTGTCCTTTGTTCCTGCCGACGGACCACCACTGTTAGTACTAATAGGCTAATCAACATCAGTAGTGATCATGTCATTTAACAAGGTGCCACCAAAACATTCTGTCTGCTCTGAAAAATATAAGTACTGTATATAACATGAAAATCGTGATAAATGAATTCGCTTGACTACTCGAAGAGAACGAGATCTTCCAGGAAACTTTCCTGCCCAGTCAGACCCTGACGTAGATTAGCTTGAGTGCTATCCATAGTAGTAAATCACAGTCCATGAGTAATACAGAAAGTCATCCGAAGGCAATGGCCTATTCAAATAACATTTGTTGTTTTATGAAAGATGACTGACCTGACTGTATGATCAGATCGCCAAGCAGGCCAGCTGGGTGGGGTGGGGTAGGGGAGCTGTGGATACCAAAGTTGGCCTACCTTCATCACACTCCTCTTGCTTTTGTTCAGCATTTAAATCATCAATGTCCGGCTCATCTTCTCTGGATGTGAAATAATCCATTATAACGTCGTGTAAAGCATTAGTATCTCCTGAGTTGAGGAGGCTGATTCGCCCTAGTTCGTTTAATTGGGCAGCTATTTCGCCCTCCCTTCTCGCTCGAAGCTCCACAGTCTCTATGTATCGTCCCGTCAGTCGCAGATCAGGGGCCTTATTTATAACAATTTGCGTGGATTTCATACCTAAATAATACGTACACACAAAAAAATAAAGATGACATTTCGTGGAAAATAACCTAATTTATAAATCTATGGGTAAAATAAACTGCATGGAATTTTCATTTATTTAATCAGGATGGACTTGGAATTTATTGGCATTGTGCATAATCTTAATAATTTCCCTTTTTTTCATGTCAAGTTAGTTTTTATAAATCAGAAATCTGCAAAGAAAGTGACGTATGTATCTTTTTTGTGCCTACGCACCGTTTATTAATAAGGCCCCTGATCATCATTTGAGGAAATTTGGTGCGTAGCTCACATAAGACTGGCGGGAAAATGCGCATTAATAATACCCTTTTAATTAAAACTAAATAACATGAATATGAAGTAATATTATTACTTATTATTATGATATTATTATTATTTATTACTATTATTGTTATTATTATTATTATGAGATAGGTGACTGTCTTCATAGTCTTTGTAGACAAGCAGTTATGGGCGATTTTCATGCACCTCTGCCACTTGCGATTTCAAACGTAGGAGATAACGACAATCAGAAAGGCACAGAGTGGTTAATAAAAATCACTTTGTTTAACGTATTAAATAAGCAAATAATAATAATGAGATATTTTCAGGGATGATAGACAAGATGTTGTGGAGTATTAATTTCATGAAAACCCAATTTCACCAAAATATTGACTTTTGACCTATTTTCACTCTTTCCTGGAAAAGTGCCAGCGCAACATCCAACAGGTTTTCTCAGATTCCATCACATATGCGTTTTAGACACTTCAAGAATTCTACTTTCTGCTGAAATATACTTTGCTGAAGTGTGATCTCCTCCTTTAACCTAATTAACTGTCATTCTTGGCTATTCCTGGGTAGTGCTGTGAAGTGCCGTTTGAAGATAACGAGGCCCAGTTGTGTACAATGGATTACATAAACTGCTTTCTCCTGTTTTAAGAGGAGAATCTTGCTTATAACTGATTTTTGCTGGGTTTGCCTTTCTATTTTTTTAAGATTATTTTTTGGGGGAATTTTTTCCTTTATTGGACTGTTAGACAGTGGAGACACACAGGAAAGTTGGGGAGAAGAATGGGGAAGACATGCGGCAAATGACCCGAGCCGGGATCAAGCCTGGCTTGCCGCGGGAAGGACACAACCTTTACGATATGCGCGCTTAGACCGATGTGCCACCGGGGCGCCCCTCTATTCTGTTTTTACCTTTGGTTACATCTTTTGATATTCATTGAGCTGAATTGAATTAATTTCTTTTCACCCTTAATTTTGTTGCATGATCCTACTATCCCAGATAGCAATAGGAATCGGCCAGATCCCGTTTTAGTGTCGGCACTGTCGGCATAGTGTCAGATCTAGGGACTAACAACTCAGCCGTAATCTTGCTGATTCCGTCTTGTCGAACAGCTGCCGATCCTGACTGCGCCGGAATCGGACCGGCTCTGGCAATGTAAAGACTGTACGGAATGCGGCTTGATTCCATGAACACGCAGTCGGGCCGCTTATGGTTAACCGAAGCTCAGCCATTTACCTGCAGCTGCGGGCAGCTTCAACTCAGCCATAATCTTGCCGATTCCATCTTACTGTAAGGCCGCCGATGCTGACAGTGCCGGAATCGGACCGACTCTGGCGATGTCTGGATTCCGCCGATTACGGCTTCATTCCATGAAAGCATAGTCGGGCCGATTGCGGTTAACCGGAGCTCCACCATTCACCTGCAGCCTCGGGTAGCTTCAACACAGCTGTAATCTGGCCGATTCCGTTTGGCCGTATGCCATATGAACGGCAGCATACCAGAGTCAGGCCAATTCTGGTCCGTCGTAGTTGGCCCAACTCTACCCTAAGAGGAATCGGCCCAATTCCCACTTGAGTGTCGGCACATGACTCTACGGATATGCAGGAGTCAACTTCTGGAGCCATCTGATCAGTCCCTGTATCTTCATCGTCGTCGTCTGACAAACAGGTTAGTGATTATTGGTGTTGGCAAACACAATACCTGAAACAAATATTTTTCTTACAGTTTTGCTTTTCAAATATTGCTAGCTGTCATGCTGTAATTAGAGCCAAAATACCGGCTGTGCTATTTAACTGTAAGGCCTAAGTTAAGTAATGAGGAAGCTAGCGAAGTTGGCACCATAACGTAACCATGAACATTAAAGCTCTTTTCAGATGGTGATCTCAAGCGAACATTGCGTGCCAAATTTATTACCTTAACTTCAGGTTTGTGTAACAACTACTTGCTTGACTTTAGCAAATTCACTAGGTAGCTCCTGAGTTTTACTTTATGAAAATTGGAAAGATTTTTTTAAATGATGTTAAACTAATTAATTCACAAGCTAGTTTGGTACGTGAGCAATATTGTTCGTTGCAGTTTTGCTGTTGGGTCTAATGGTATCGTTAGCTGGCAAACCTAACCTTATTCCTCTATCAGGACTGGAAATGCTGTGTTTGAGAGTTAGCTGGCTGGCTTGGTATGTGAAATAAGTTAACCCTTGTGAGATGGTTGGCCAGTTAAGCTAAATCTTAAAATTACAAAATGCTTGTGTTTGACATTGCATTGTTGCATTCTCAGGTAAATATTACCGTGTATGCTTCATAAATCTTTTTGTCTTTCAGATTGATGAGTTGAGCCGCCTCTCCACTTGGACTTAATGTTAGCTTGCGAGCTGACAACTCGAAGGTAAGAAGCTAGAAATGGCTAGCTTAATTTAGCTAAGCTGAGTTAGTGATTGTAATACCTTGCTTGCAAGTTGCCAACTTAATTTTTATGGGGTTTTTGTCTTGCGTTACCGTCAAACCTAAGGTATGGTAACATTTTCTAGCTTGCAAGCTCGTTTCGTGGCGTACATTAGCTAATTTGCTACAGCTGATAATTTGTGCATGCAAGTTAGTTTTGATCAATATGATAAACTTGGTCGTGCATTTAATTTAGCGAACTTGTATTACATCATATTGGCGTGGTAGCTAGCAAGCTTTCAATGCCTGGAGGCATCATTACTGTTACAGAAATGCCAGACCTCAACAAAATGCCGAACTTGGCATTAGAGAAATGTTTATGAAATGTTAGCGAGCTACATACATATTTGCTCATTAGCTAACACACGTCGTTGTTTCAGAAATTGCCATGCCATTTTTTATGAGTGCACACTTAAATTTGCTTGGCTCAAATTGAATTAAACGCCACAGTGAATGTGTAGGCATCCATTTCGGGGAAGAGAAACTTGACTGCAGTTTGTTGGCCACATTGGTATTTGGTAAATTGTAAAATGTCTGTTTTATTTGTTGTGGTTTTTGCTTTAGCGTATTATTCGCATGAATTATTGGTTATATTAATCCAAATACTTATGGTACTATGGCTGTAGAACTGGACGGCGTTTCACAGAGATCGTAAGAAATACGATAAGCGGAAAGATACGATAGACTATGATACGAAAGGCGTTTCATGCCAAGCCTCGTAAAATGAGAAAATTGAAAGCAGAAAATTACGAAAATTAGAGTAACTTTAAGATACGACAGTCTCTCATAAACCTAAAACGTCATTCCGCTTCCATTTCAATGTGTTAACATGGCAACGCCCCGGTCAACAGAGATGAAACGCACCGTAAGAATTTATGCAAACGTTTCTTGTTCTTTAATAATAGGGGAAAGCGGGGTAAGTTGAGCCACTTTTTATATTCAGGATTCCTGCATATTCCAAGGCAATTATAGTTGTGTTGCAAACTAATATACCAGCATTTCAGGATGTTGTGCACCCCTACAAACAATCTGAATGACTGTAAACATAACTGTTTTGATAATATAGCATGTTAAAAAAAAAGTGGTCTTGCGGCACAACTTACCCCGTGTATGGGGTAAGTTGAGCACAGTTCCGGGGTAAGTTGAGCTGACTCCCTCCCTTGCTCCTTCCTTCCTTTTCTCCCCCTCCCTGAATTCCACAGTGAAAAATGTCTGTACTGAATGAAATAAGTCACATCTTCAGATCCTTGTTTGTTTGTAAAACACAATTCAACAAGTAGGCCTACAATAACTTTTTTTAAAATAATTATTGCATTTAAAACTATTTTAGCAAAAAATGAGAGATCCGAAGCTTCAGTATATGGGTATTTTTCTCAATACGGGCACTTTTTGGATGTCATTTTTTTTTTAATTTGTCTGATTCTGATTCTTTTTTCCCCCAGGGGTAGGGTTTCCCCTAAGGAACTCAAAAAACCGTGAGGCAGAGCTTAAACCAGGGCAGAATTTTTTGGGCAGGCCATTTTAATTTTTTTTCATTCAATGTAATTCCAGTGTCCCCGGATCCACTCAACTCCGTTACTTTTTCAAGTGAGGCTCTCTCCTGGTACATTGTGATATACCAAAGTTCTGAAACTGAGTGAATACCACCCTGTTCAGTGCCTCTAATTGAAACTGATAAACCATTACCATTTTACTCACCTCCATAACCAATATTGGTAAAGGAGTTGAGGTTATGGAGTGGAGTGTTTTTCAGAAAAGTGGAATTTTCCATGCACCAGTGCAGTAACTTTTGATGCTTCCTACCATACTATGGATGGTTTTGCACAAGTATTATCAAAAGCATGATTTAAAATTTGTAATACCATTACCATGGATTTTAATGAAGGTAACGGAGTGGAGTTTAAAAAGCATACTCACCATAGGATGCCAAAATTTTGAGAAATTTTGAAATAATCATAGAGCCACTTTGAAAAAAGTCCACATGGCCCCTACGGGGGTCACACAAAGATTCTGTTTGCATGGGCCATATGCTGTGATTTCAGCTTCTGTCCCCAGGGGGAGTCTGTGTAGTTATGATTATGGAGTTGAGTGGGTTTTTTCGGACACCCCTATTTTCAGTGATTTTTCTCGGAAAACCACCACCTTTGATTTTTTTTTTTTTTTGCTTAGGATTTTTATCTCACAGTGTCTTTTAAAGTATGCATACAGTTTCCAGCCAAAGGTAATTGAAATCATTGGAGTATTGAGAGTTTCAAAAATATCATCCAGATTTGGGACACTCCCAAAATGCCCCAAAATCCATTTTTTTGACCCCAAAAATGATAGATAGAATGAAAATACACCCATGATACTTTATTTTCAATTAGTAAGGACACACAGCTGTAGTTTAATAGGTAAAAAACTAACCCTTTGGGATTATTTAAACAAGAGGCCTGTCGGCCTAGAGAGCTCCGCTGAGGATGACTGAAATGTCCATGTCATAACTTAATTTCAGAAATCCTTGAAAAATATTGCAGTATTGACACATATGACACATTAATGAAAGACTGAAAAAATGAGCATAAACACTGATTTTCTAAGTCCAAGGACATAGAATTTTCTTATCTTCACAAGGGATATTCAGAACATCATAAGAAAGGCTCACAGCAAATTAGACAAAAAGTTATCAGACAGTTTTTACCCCTCAGCCGACGAAAGTGGCGCGCGGCGTCTGTCTGTCCGTTAACTTTTCATTTTCGGAGGATAGCTGAAAAATGCATTGGCCAAATGTTCTCATTTTGTGGTGGTATGTTGGGGTGGTTAGAGGAAGCTCCCTATCAATTTGTGTCCCACTACAATCATCAATATGGCCGCCACGGCAGCCATTTTCATTTTGGTTTCCGGACGATAACTGAAAAACTCCTTGGCCAAATGTTCTCATTTTTTGGTTGTATGTTGGGGGTGGTCACAGGAAGCTCCCTATCGATTTGTGTCCCGCTCCAATAATCAATATGGCCGCCATGGCAGCCATCTTCATTTTCGTTTCCAGACAATAACTGAAAAACGCCTTGGCCAAATGTTCTCATTTTTTGGCGGTGTGTTGGGGGTGATTACAGGAAGCTCCCTATCGATTTGTGTTCCACTCTCATAATCGGTATGGCCGCCACAGCAGCCATCTTCATTTTCCTGTCCGGATGATAACTGAAAAACCCCTTGGCCAAATGTTCTCATTTTTTGGTGGTATGTTGGGGGTAATTACTGAAAGCTCTCTATCGATTTGTGTCCTGCTCCGATAATCAATTTGGCCGCCAATAAAGCGCAAGGCTGAGGGGTCCCGCTCGCGACAGCGCACTATTTTTGAGATATTAATGAAAGACTGAAAAAATGAGCACAAACACTGATTTATTAAGTCCAAAATGCTGAATTTCTCAAAAACGGGGACATGGAGTTTCTAATTTTCACAGGGGATAATCAGAACATCATAAGGAAGGCTCACAACAAATTAGAGAAAAGGTTATCAGACAGTTTTAGAGATATTAATGAAAGACTGAAAAAATGAGCACAAACACTGATTTTCTCAGTCCAAAATGCTTAACTTCTCAAAAACCGGGACGTAGAATTTTCTAATTTTCACAGTGAATATTCAGAATATCATAAAGAAGGCTCACACCAAATTAGAACAAAAGTTTTTGAGATTTTCAAATTTGAAGTGAAAAGTTGACGCTGGACGGACAGACAGATGGACGCCGGATGACTCGGCATTAGAAAAGCTCTGCTGACTGCTGACTGTGGTCACAGCGGAGCAAAAAAGTTATCAGACAGTTTTTGAGATATGAATGAAAGACTGAAAAAATGAGAACAAACACTGATTTTCTAAGTCCAAAATGCTGAATTTCTCAAAAACCAGGACATAAATACAAGATTAAAATACTAGGGAAGGTCTGTTTTGCAATGAAGTGATTTTGGGAAACATTTCTGTGTTGACAATGAACATTTATCATGTAAGATATTGACTTATCGCCATTATTGCGATAAGGAATAAGGAAACTTACAACAGGAAATCAATATTCATACATAATGTTTTAAGACTCAAGTCAAAGTTTTTGCATTACAATTACATTAATTACATTGCTATTATTGTTGTTACTATTATTATGAAATATCATTAAAATATTATTTGTTAAAATTTAATATAGAGGAGGTAAAGATCTGGCAGCCCAAATGAAACTGGTATGGCTTGGAACTGGGCCGGATTCTGGCGATGTGCAGGCAGTGTCGGCTGAGTTCCGGTGAATGGTAATCGGGCCAGATCAATTTTTCTACAACTGGGCCGCATGTGGTGGGATTCTGGCGATGTGTAGGCAGTGTCGGCTGAGTTCCGGTGAGTGGTAATCGGGCCAGATAAATTTTTCTGTAACTGGGCCATATCTGGCAGAGTAATGGCAAGTTGACGGCAGTGACGACAGAAAGGCAACTGCGCCAGAATCGGGCAGTCATTCAATCTGATTCCAGGCAGATTACGGTCATACGAAATCGGGCCGATTAAAATGGAGTCAGAACCTGGAATCTGCCCGCATCTGGGCCGACAACTTTTTGCTATCTGGGATGTTATTGCACTATGAGCTGGATTGCATTAATACATGAAAGAGATCAAAACATTGCCAAAACATTTGATGATATCTTCCACAATTCCAACCCCTCAAATGTTCAAAATACATTCATTCATTCTTAATTTCCTGCTACTACAAAACACATGCGTAAGCGCAGTATCTTCAACACTCTTAAATCTCCTTGATTATTCATCACCTTAAAAGGACCAGGCTAATATTCTACTCTAGAACAGCATTCCTACTCCATTTGCAAAACATCTTCAATCTTATAATATGTTAAGTATAGTTTTTAAAAATAATTTAAGTGTAGATTTCCTAGAATGTTCTGCCTTGTCTTGCGAATCCTTAACTTTATTCACTTTCTCTTGTTCCTCTTGCCGGCTGTACAGTACTGAATGAGCAAACTTTTTAAATGTATAGTGTTACAATGGAGAATGCAGCATGCAAAACAAGAGTGCCTGCCACCGTCTAAACCAGGGATCTTCATATCTAAACCTTGAATCCAAATTCAGTCCAGGTTTTCTTATATCCCAGGTAAGTACTGTGTATGAACATTTAGCACCCCTGATTGACTAGACTGTCTTTACACCTGACTCCCAGGTAAAGGGAGGATGGAAAACCAGCAGGTCTCGGACCTCGAGGACCGTGATTTGAGGACCGGGGGCCTAAACACTTCAAGATCCCATTTTAACAAACTAGTTGCACAAGACTTTGTACTTTCTTTTGACCTGATTAGACACATACTGGTTGGTACATGTAGCCCCTCTACAGTAATATGCACTGAAAGTTTAAGGTTTTAGATTTTTAAAGAATTTTAGAATTTTAAAATGAAAACCCAGGGAAAGTTATGGCCTAGTAAGTTGGAGATGTTGAGTCAGTGATGTCAGTTTAATGGGAGTCAATGACTCTGTGAAACAAAACTTTATTCACTCAGATATCCAATAGTGTCAGACTGCTCCTTAAAAAACATAAAGACCCTTTTATTATTTTGGGAGGTGATTTCAATGAATGTGTTGTTCCCAGCATTGACAGATTCCCACCAAAGCTGAGCTAAGGGCCACTTGCAAACTTGATATTATCTTTATGTTCTGATCTTTCTTTCATAGACACTTGGCATTTTTTCAACCCTAGCCTAATTGACTTCACTTAGTCAAACAAAAATTCAACACTTAAATCAAGGATTGATCTTTTTTTAATTTCCCAGTCTGCTATGCATTTTGTTCAGAATATATTACACTCATTTGCACCACTATCAGACCACAAGTTAATAACGGTCAAATTAGGTTGTCAGCAAGATTCACCATCTTTAAAGGGATATTGGAAGATGAATAATGCCTTGTTAAGGGATGAGAAATTCAATAACAGTATTAAGGACCTTGTAAAAGAGATTTTCTCTGACTCTACAGAGGGATATAAACAGAAATGGGTATTCTTTAAGTATAAGACAAGATACATTGCCATTAAGAGAAGTAAAATGATGAAAGCTACCAGAAATCAATTAGAAACAAAACTATTACAAAAAACAAAGGAGTTATCCAAAGAGGGCATTACAGAAGAAGAACAGTCAGAATTTGAAATGGTCAGCTTGCAGCAAGATGAGTTCTATTTGGAGCTGGCTAAAGGGGCTTTTGTCTGTTCAAGAGCGAAATGGTTAGAGCGAGGAAAAAAGAACTCTAGTTACTTTTTTGCATTAGAGAAAAGAAATGGACAAAGAAAAACTTTGACTTCTCTTAATACCAATGGAGTAAAGTGTAATGCCCCAAGTTTAATTTCTGAGCACATAACTGCATTTTACAAAGAGTTGTACTAATCTAGGTTCAATTTCAATAACTGCAGAATATTCATTGAAAGAATAAGAAAATACATCCCAGTCATCAATGACGATTATAAAGCAGTTTGTGATTCTGATGTAACAGCTACTGAAATAAAGAGAGCCCTCCACTCAATGAAAAAAGGGAAGGCCCCCGGCATTGACGGGCTTTCAGCCGAATTTTATATTCATTTTTGGGAATATATCGAGAGCCCTTTGCTTTGTATGTACAAAGAATACATTGAGCAAAAGGAAATGTCCACAACTATGAAGAAAGGAATTATCTCATTGATACCTAAGCCAGGTAAAGACGCATTATCTATTTAATTTGCGTCCAATTTCATCATTAACTATTGACTATAAAATATTACCTTCAGTTCATGCCAGCAGACTGAAAACTGGCCTTCAAGTATCATATCAGAAACACAGTCTGGTTTTATGAAAAACTGTTACATAACAAACAATATAAGGCTAGTGCTAGATTTGCTAGATTATGCTAATGCTGTGCAATCTCAGGCTCTTATACTGTTTCTGGACTTTTATAAAGCCTTTTATAGTATTGAACAAAATTGATACTTTTTTGATACTATTGATACTATTCTTTTTCACTCTCGAGTTATTTGGATTTGGTCATTCTTTTCTTAATATTATCAAGATGCTTTATAAAGATATAAATAGCTCTGTGATCATAAACCGTAACACATCTCAAAGATTTGAGATTACAGGTGGCATCAGGCAAGGATGTCCTGTCTGCCCCTTCTTATTTTTGTTGGTCACAGAGCTCCTAGCCTTGAAAATAATTCATGATCTAGAATTTAAGAGTATTACTATTTTTGACCGAGAAATTAAAATGGCACAACTAGCAGATTCTTACAAGACAAAAACCAATTAACTCATGCCTTAAATCTAGTTGAGAATTTCTCTAATGCTTCAGGTCTTAAACTTAATGTTTCCAAATATGAGATATTGCCCTTGCATAAATGCAATAACACTAGCATAAGTAATATTCCTATTAAAAAAAACTCAGTTAAGTTTCTAGGAATTCTGATAACAAAGGATCCTAAAGATAGACAGCAGCTAAACTTTATTGGAAAAATGGATAAACTAAAAGCATTCTTAATTCTTGGCTGCAAAGGGATTTAAGTATGTTTGGCAGAATTCTGTTATCCAAGGCGGATGGACTATCTCATTTTGTATACCCTGCCCTTTCACTCTTTATGACTGATAAAAAACTGAGAGAGATAAACAAACTTTTTCTGGATTTCATCTGGAAAAATAGACCTCACAAGCTTAAAAAAGAGGTGCTCACCGAAAGCAGAGCCCAAGTAGGCTTAGATTTTTTGGATTTCAATGACACGTTTAACTCATTTAGAATAGGATGGATTAAAAGGTGTCTTATGCAATCCAAATCCCTATGGTTTTTCATTCCTAATCATATATTCAACCAGATTGGTGGTCTCTGCTTTATTCTTAAATGTAACTATACCCCAACAAAACTGCCTGTTGTGATATCTAATTTTCACCAACAATGTCTCCTTGCTTGGAAACTATGCTTTGTTCATGACTGCTCTCCACATAAAACGCTTATTTGGAACAATGCAGATATTATGATTAAAAATAAATCCCTATTTTACCCCAAATGGTTCAAAAATGGCATTCATAATGTCATCGATTTGTTTGATAGTTCTGGCTCTGTGTTGACTTATGAACAGTTTTTGTCACGCCATGGTCTCCCAATCCCATTTAGGGAGCTCAATTTAGTAATTAAAGCTGTCCCTAAGGGATTAATCCTACTAATTAAAAGTCATCTCTTATATGATTTGCCTACTAGTTGTGCAATACAACTCTTATTGAATGGGATTAACGTCGTAGACACAAAGTGTACCAATAAACATGTTTGCCAGATCCTTCAGATCAGAAAGAGAATAGCACCAAGGGGGAAATGTTATTGGAGATCTCTAATTCAAGATATCAATTGGAAAAAAGCGTGGCTTTTACCGAACAAATACTGCATAACAAATAAAGTGAAAGAAGTTCATTTTAATATTCTCCACAAAATTTACCCTACCAATGCTACTGTAGCCAAATACACAGATATAAGCAGTGATTGTTCCTTTTGCGGAGACACGGACGAAACGTTGTTACACCCTCTTTTTTGAATGCGAAAAAACCAAAGCATTTCTCAGCGATTTAAATTGCCACCTCTTCAATCATCTTTGAAACACCGTACTCCCTTAGAGATAAATATATATATTTTTTACTATGAAAACCCCACAAACAAATCACTAGAATATGTTGTAAACTTCTTTATTTTGCAAGCAAAATTTTCCCTTCATAAAAAATGGGAAAAAGCACAACCCCCCTTCTGTGAATTTATATTGGAGTTGGACTCATTCAACAACTCCCTCACTGTTGTTGAAAATAACAAGAAAAATGACAGGTTACTCTACCTAATTCACACAGCACTAAAAAGTGCATTGTATTTCCTCTTTTTTTTTGTGAGTGTGTGTCTTTGTGAGTTTTTGACTGTGTATTATGCCGATATATTGCTATACCTTTGTAATGTTGTTATTATGTCAGCTTTGTATTTTATTATTTGTTGTATTGTGATTGCATTAATTTAAAAAAACCCTCTCAGAATCATCAACGAGGTCAACTTCAGTCTCAGCCACCCACGCCAAATACAGGAGAGCCACAGGCTGATGCCCAGAGGAAGAGAGTCCAGAGATAGACATACGCTTAAGCTGAACTCTTGTTCTACATGGCAAAGACACTTACACCATAATTATCATTGTTCTGAAACTGCTGCTTAACAGTGTGAGGTAGAGAGATGATCTAATGGCAGCAGCAGAATTATACCTCAGATTAAATAAAATTCTCATTATTTCACTTTCCAGTGAGACCACCGGAGATACGTCCAAAGGCAAGTTCAATACTGTTTGCAGCCTTTCAATTAATTTATACTGCAAGTTTGTATATACAATTTTTGTTTTAGAGAAAATAGTCTCATAGTGTTATTTAATTGATATAAATGGATAGCATTCTGCACACTTTTAAACTAAATTATTTTTAAAAAGATATAAACTGCTTTATGCTATTCCAAGTGGCTCAGTTTGGAATTACCCTAAAGTTTAACGCGTCTCTGCAGATGTAGACGCCCGCAGACATGGAGCTGCTCAACTGATGCACTCTTTTACGCATTCTAAGTACTTTCAGCTAGACGTCAAGTACAGCGAAATGCAAGTTGGATGTTCATGAGGAAGCAGTAACCCTGAACCATTCAGAATATGAACGTGCTAAGTCCCATCAATCTGTCACGGGAAATGCATGAATTAAGCTCCTCAACCCATGCCTGATCAGCAAACAACCAATTATATTTTGCCATAATATCCATCTTGCAGTTGATATGAATGATCTCTCTCTCAAAAAAAAAAATTTCCATTGTAACAACGACCTTGAGCCACAATTACCCAAAGGTATGTCAATTTAGAATTGACAATCAGAATTCAATGATCTGCAAATCCTTTTCAACCTATATTCAATATGTTCAAAATGATAAACTTTGTTTTTTTGAAAATATTCACTCATATTGAATTTGATGCCTGTAACACATTCCATACCATCTTAGATGCTGGCTTTTGAACTTTATGCTGACAACAATCTGGATGGTCCTTTTCCTCTTAAGCCCGGTGGACACAACCTACATGATTTCCAAAAACAATTTGAAATGTGGACTCCTCAGACCACAGCACACTTTTCCACTTTGCGTCAGTTCATCTCAGATGAGCTCGGGCCCAGAGAAGCTGGCGGCATTTCTGGGTGTTGTTGATATGTGGCTTTCGCTTTGCATGGTACAGTTTTAACTTGCACTTGTAGATGTAGCGACGAACTGTGTTAACTGACAATGGTTTTCCGAAGTGTTCCTGAGTCCGCATGGTAATATCCTTTACAGAATTATTTCAGTTTTTTTTTTTTTTTTTTTAATTTGACATCTCCAATCCCACCCGAATCTGGAATGTTCAATTGGGGAACTATGTACAAGGCTTTTGCATATGCGACCCCCTGTTGCCAACTGATGAGAGTGAAGACAGCTCGCGGCTCTCCTCCGAAGCACGTGCCTGTCAGCCACCGCTTCTAATACACTCATTGGTTGAGTCATCTCAAGTTCAGAACGAGGGCGGAGGATACCCGAACATGAACAAGCTTTGAATCTTCCTGACGAGCGCCCGTCTGGCCAACAGGAGGCGCCTAAGGAACGAACAAAGCAACTTATATCACCCTTCCCGGCCGACCCTTCCCAATTTGCATCCCTGTTGCGCATTGACCAATTGTGTGCTACTTCTGAAAAAGCTGCTGACCACTGCCGGATGGTACGACCGGGCTCGAACCCACGCCATGATAGTCACTTCTGCTTTGCAATGCGATGCTTTTAACCGAGTGAGCTATCCGGCAGCTCTATTATTTCAGTTTTTAATGCAGTGCTGCCTGAGGGACCAACAGTCACGGGCATTTAATGTTGGTTTTCAGCCTTGCTGCTTTCGTGAAGAGATTTCTCCAGATTCTCTGAATCTTTTGATGATATTATGGACCGTAGATGATGAAATCCCTAAATTCCTTGCAATGGCACGTTGAGAAATGTTGTTCTTAAACTGTTGGACTGTTTGCCCCACACAGTTGTTCACGAAGTGGTGAACCTCACTCAATCTTTGCTTGTGAACGACTGAGCCTTTCGGGGATTCTTCTTTTACACCTAATCATGACACTCGCCTGTGGAATGTTCCAAACAGGTGTTTTTTGAGCATTCCTCAACTTTCCCAGTCTTTCATTGCCCCTGTCCCAGCTTTTTTGGAACTTGTTGTAGGCATCAAATTCAAAATGTGTGAATATTTACAAAAAACAAAGTTTATAAGTTTGAACATTAAATATCTAGTCTTTTTAGTGTACTCAGTTGAATATAGGTTGAAAAGGATTTGCAAATCATTGTATTCTGTTTTTGTTCACGTTTCACAGAACATCCCAACTTCATTGGAACTGGGATTTGTAGATGCATCCCCCACTGCATTAAGTGATCAGTGATTCCAACTAGCAGTCGCTCCCAAAAATGCTAAATGATTATCAATTGCAAGTAATGTGTTGCATGAACCCTCAGCTGTCGTTCGTGCCCACTTCCCGCTTGCCCGATAATTACCTGTCGATAGTAATGGGCAGTTCGATTCTTTTCAATGAATCGGCTCTTTTGAGTTGATACATGTAAAGGTTTCGAACCTTTCGAGTATTCAAAGGGGGTGGGGTGGGGGGGGATTAGAAAAAACAACAGGCTGTTGAGTCATAAATATATGAATAACAAACTTTTTGAAGACGTCATGCAGGCTCTCGAGCTAGTGTGCCCTGCCCACTTTTCCTCATGCTTTTTTGTTGCCTCATTGATACACAAGTTCCTGGTAACTGAGCAAATCACGCGACTGAACACATGGCCTCCGAGCAGCGAGTGCACTCAAAGGATGTCACATGGTGGCAGGAGATGTAGTTTTTGGAGAAATCTATCGGTTTGTTCGAATAGAACCTTTATTACTGTATACACAGTGAATATACCAAAGTTCTTCGGTATGATTATTTACTTAGGTCCCTAGAACACATTCATGTTTAAAAATAGACCAGAAATTGACAAAAACGTATTTTTCGAAGTTCACCATTAATTACGTAGATAGGCTGTTGGCAATGGCTATAGCTTCCTATGTGAATTGGTAGATCTCGACAGGCTGGCAACTTTCGAAGTAGACTTTGGTCTAAAAGGTTGGGCACCCCTGAATTGAGCTCTCTCTTTCCTTCTTTTCCAGGCGCAATGGCAGACTTTCTAGAGACAGCAGTTTCATAATCTGATTCTGGCATTCCATAGCGAGGTTAGGACGCAAGTGTACAGAATGAAGATTTAATTTAAGCAAATTGCGATGCAGCCCTCGTCTGATCCCTACCCGTTCATTCGTTTTTCCACTGTTTCAAGCGACTGCAGTACCGTAGCAGACTGTGAGCAGTACGGGTGGGGGAATCGTGGAAAAAGTCGGGGATTCACTTAGCACTTGGACATTTGACAGGCTCATCCGGTACATATTGGACACTGAAAAGAGTAGTTCAAAAAGATTTGTTCGTTCATTTTTGCCCATCACTACCTGATGATTCACACGTGTTTCCTCCAAAAGGGGGCAGTATGACCTTTCCGACGGTGATTATCAGAAATAACTGGGGCTTTAGAAAGAGCCCCAGTATATATATACTCATATATATAGTCATGTGTAGCAGCAGGATGGGTTTCATCTTCTCAACTTTGCGCGTTTACTCATTTGAATTACGCGCAGTTACACAAATGAATTAAAGAAGAAAAAAAATGTTACGCTACCCAGAGATGTTCATGTCAGTTTTACTAGATTAAAAAGCAATGAGGATCTGGACATCAGAGTGTATGAGAAAGGGCTGGAAGCTTCCCTGACCTTGACAGCATATATTCTCTGGATTAGGAAATGTATCACAAGGAGTCTTCTTCCCCAGTATGTAAGCTAGCCTTCTGTTGCTTGGAATACTTCAGACTTTAGCTAGCTAGCTATATTTAGTTTTGATCACAGACTGTATAAAAGGTGGATGCAGCATCCGGGTCCAAAAGTGAGGCCAATGCAGAAATCTCTAAAAATTATATTCTATTTAATGGCCAACAGATGGCGACGTCTGTGGTCGCAGAAAGAAGTTCAATGCTATAGAAGTCTATGAGAAAATGACCCTACTTTCCCACCTAAATTATTATTACAATAATGATTTTCCACATTATTTTATGGTGTCTATCGCAAGTCTCAAGTCTCCTTCAATATATATTCCCAAATAGACTAGAATAAAGGATAAAGCCAGAATTTGCTTTATGGGCGTGGCTATCCTCTGGTCCTCATTAAATACCGTCAGATCCACCTGTAGATCCACCCCTCGCTCCTCCCTGGATCTTCAATTCACGCTCTCGTCCAATAAGAATCACAACCCGATACCAAATGACAAAATGGCACTGCTCAAATTGCCTAATTGAGACTTCCTAAATGGTATGCTGAATCCAATGGGTGATGTCATGGTTGCTTTGTCCATCTTTTTTTATACAGTCTATGCTTTTGACTTAAATTGGTCATTTTATCACTAACCATTAGCCTTTGCTGATAAAGCTGAATATAGGGGGATATTGCGCAGTGTGGAGATCAGTTTTCAACTTTTTACCACATGAAATGTCTTTCAATTGGTTTGTACTGTTTTATTTCGCAGACAGCTTGAGGATACGTTTGGCTGTTATACACTGATGAAAACATTAAAACCACAGGTCTGCAGACAGATATTAGACTGTAGGCCAGCAGTCGGTTCTCCTATTCAATGTGGTGGATGTGGGACAAATGAGAATTGAATGACTTTGACAAAGTTTGCATTCAAGGTGGAGTAGTCAATTGTCTGCTATTTACTGATTGTGGAATATCTTTTTTGACAGAGTGTATATCAGGCATATTTGAATATTAGTGTGAGTAATACTTGCTCCTTAAAGAGCATGGAAAGCACAAGATTATTATGCGCTGTATGAGGTGAATACTGGCAGATCAGCTGCACGGATCCAGTGAAACTTTGTCTGACTGTCTGTGGAAGGTAGCTCGAAGGTAGTTTGCATATTAAGATTCCAGGGTCAGCGCAACCAAAGATGAATAATTTAGAATATGGAGAGAAGTGTTCGAATACAGGGGAGTATGACTGCATGTTGCTGTATATGTCGCTGGACCTGCATGCCATTTGTTCTGATTCACACATTTAACCATGTGTGCAGTATGCAGCCTGGTGTTCCTTGTAAATAGTTTTCACCTTTTTTTCTTCATTTTGCATGCCTCCTAAAGTCCAATTCCTCGTCCATGTCATAGTAGGTGTTTGTAGCGCACTGTTTCCTTGAAATCTTGAAATTTTAAACATTCTGAAAGATAAGATAAGATACTATTTATTGTCCCCAAAGGGAAATTTGTCTTGGACTCCAGTGCGGTCACATATAGCTGCTTTACATAAAATAAATAACAATACAAGACAAATGCAAAATACAATACTCAAATGCAGTACAGATAGCAATATAAATATAGGCCACAGGCCGCATATATCCCACAACATACAAGTAGCCTAGTCTCTGTGAGAAGAGAAACAGTGCAGTACACCCACACACACCCACGCCTGCCGTATTACACCCTGGATCATGATCAGTAACACTATTGCCCATTTTTTTTGGCCTTGGGGGCATTTAGAATTCTTATTGAGGTGGGCAAAAATGAATTCCTAAAGCGGGTCAGCCTGCAAGTAGGGACTCTGTAGCGTCTACCTGATGGTAGAAGCTTTTACTCCGCATGGAGGACATGTGTCTGGTCAGATAATACTCTCTCTGCCTGTCTAAGCACAGACTGCTCATAGATGGACTGCAAGGGGAGCTTTTCAGACCTCCCAATCACCTTCATAGCAGATCGAATCAGACGAGCAATCTTTGATTTCAGCTGGACAGGGAGGTTATCGTACC
Organism: Gymnothorax javanicus; assembly: GCA_029692085.1. NCBI lineage: Eukaryota > Metazoa > Chordata > Actinopteri > Anguilliformes > Muraenidae > Gymnothorax > Gymnothorax javanicus. The sequence goes on from CM056198.1 coordinate 93,170,197, forward strand.
AAGCCGACATCCCATACCTAAGGATGCTCTCTAAAACACCTTGATAAAATAAAAACATTATTTTCTGATTGACACCAAACACCCAGAGTCTACGCAGAAAGTATAGTCTTTGCTGGAGACAAGAACACAGATAATCAACATGAACCTACCAACTAAAAAGATTATCAAGGTGGATACCAGGATACCTGTAAGAGTTAACTTGGTTGATTTTTTCACCATGGATACACAGTGGAGTATGATCCCCTACTGGTTTCGGGTCCAGCACCATTTCCTCTGTCTTTTTTACGTTTATAGTGAGGTTATTTTCGTCACACCACCTAACAAAACTCTGTAATTCAAAAAAATATGATGAGGGGACAGTGTGCTGATACTGCAGGCTCAGGATGGCAGTGTCATCAGAAAACTTAAAAATAAAATTATCTGGGTGGCTGCGGATACAATCATTTGTTTACAAAGCAAAAAGCACTGGTGAGCTAACACAGCCTTGGGGTGCACCAGTGCTGCTAGATTTGGAGTCAGAGAGCGTGTTGTTGACTCTGACATTCTGAGTTCTATCAGTTAAAAAAGAGTAGAACCATTTGATGATGAAGGGGCTTACATTCATCTGGTTCATTTTCTTTATCAGTTAGTATGGTTGCAGTGAGTTAAAAGCAGAACTAAAATCAATGAACAAAAGGCACGCATAGGCCCCAGGAGCTTCAAGATGCTTAAGGGCAAGGTGAGTGATACCATTGATTGCATCATCAGTGCCCCTCCTGTTGTGGGAATTTTAATTTTCATTCCTGAAAGAAATCACACTGAGACAAGATGGGAGTAAATAGGATCCATTTTACTATGTGCCACATAGGGTCTTCGTTACAGGCAAGAGCAAAGACAAAGGAATCTCTCCTTTGCTTTGGATATATGTAAAAGCAGAACGTCATGATGTACGCCCTCTGCGTTAGCTGCGTGCGTGCGCATCCCACGTAAGTCTGGCTCCAGTAGTCCTAAAAAGTTTCTCCCCCCACAGAAATTTGCATTTCCTCGGGTCTTATCTAGAACACTCCAGGCTTCAGAAGGAACACACTGTTTCAGTAACACACTTCATGACGCTTCTACATAGGAATAAGCTAGATTCTAAAAGTTGCAATCACGCATGGCCTAGGTCACCTAGGCCACTCACGAACAAGCAAGGATAAACACTTAAGGACTGAATAAACAAGTAAATCAATACTAAATCAAGCGCAAGCAAGGATAAACAATTAATAACCAAATAAGCAATAATAAGGAATTTATGACTGAATTCCACCAACACCTCCCCTGTCTATAGGCAAATTGTTGTGGGTCTAGTTCAGGACTAATCTCCGTTTTCAATATTGACACCATATATTTTTTGAAGCATTTCATGACAAATGAGGTTAATACCACCAGTCTATAGTCATTATTTTCAGTGGGGCAGGATTTCTTTGGTATGGGAATAATGGTGGATTTTTCCCAGATGGCAGGGACTGTATGTGAATCTGTAGACCGCTGGAAAATAGGGCACCAAGCTGAAGTAAGCTCTTCGGCAAAGGTCTTTAAGAGAAGAGCTGAAATACCATCAGGGCCTGTGGATTTACTCTTACATACCTGGCTGAATAGTGACTGTATTTTGAGAGGATCAACTACTGGCCTTGGGTAGGCATCAGTAGTTGTAATAGACTGTAGTGGGTCACTCCATACTAAACTGTACAAATGTGTTACAACGATGATGAAAATTCAAATACACCTTTTCCAAAGTTTTTCAGTGCAGTGGTGAAACCCAATCCATGGGCATCACAAATAAGCAAGCAAGAAGATAAACCGAGTGATCACTTCATTTCAGTGACCCCATAATGTGCTAAGGTGGCAGGCGTTGTGGGTGTAACGAGGACACAAAACAGATATTGAATTCCTGAAAATCAGATACATTTCAAAGTCAATTCTTTTGTATGATAGATGGCCTCAGTCTATCAGTAACATTTATGGACAATTACGGCTAGTCAGTGTTTTTCATGTCTGTTGTCCTCAATGTTTGTATTCCATTCACCTGGCTTCAGTGCAAAGCATTGTTAAAATTTTGTAACTGGTTACCTGTTGCTCTAAATCACCAAAGGAATATATTATTTTATTCACAAGAAGGCATTTCAAAGAATAAAAATGAAATAATAAATCAGGTGGCAAAGTAGGGTCATTTTCTCATAGACTTCAGTAGCATTGAACTTCTTTCTGCAACCACCAACGTCGCCATCTGTTGGCCATTAAATAGAATATAATTTTTAGAGATTTCCGCATTGGCCTCACTTTTGGACCCGGATGCTGCATCCACCTTTTATACAGTCTGTGATCAAAACTAAATATAGCTAGCTAGCTAAAGTCTGAAGTATTCCAAGCAACGGAAGGCTAGCTTACATATTGGGGAAGAAGACTCCTTGTGATACATTTCTTAATTCAGAGAATATATGCTGTCAAGGTCAGGGAAGCTTCCAGCCCTATCTCATACACTCTGATGTCCAGATCCTCATTGCTTTTTAATCTAGTAAAACTGACATGAACACCTCTGGCTAGCGTAACATTTTTTTTTTCTTCAATTCATTTGTGTAACTGCGCGTAATTCAAATGAGTAAACACGCAAAGTTGAGAAGATGAAACCCATCCTGCTGCTACACATGAGAATATATATAATATGAGTATATATATACTGGGGCTCTTTCTAAAGCCCCAGTTATTTCTGATAATCACTGTCGGAAAGGTCATACCGCCCCCTTTTGGAGGAAACACGTGTGAATCATCAGGTAGTGATGGGCAAAAATGAACGAACAAATCTTTTTGAACGACTCTTTTCAGTATCTGATATGTACCGGATGAGCCTATCAAATTTCCAAGTGCTAAGTGAATCCCCGACTTTTTCCACCAGTTAGACTCCCCCACCCGTACTGCTCACAGGCTGCTACGGTACTGCAGTCGCTTGAAACTGTTGTGATTCTGCCTGTTTGCTATGCTTTTGATCTGTCTGCCAGATTTATGATTGTTTGTATGTTGATCTTGTTCTTGCATGACCATGCCTTGAGATATGTTTTGTGATTTGGTACTTAGTTTTGTTCATGTATTGTCTAGTTTAGTTTTTCCATGTTTTGCATATTACCATAGTTTCTTTCCTGTCCATGTTTTTTTATTTTGCCATGCATTGCACTTGGTCTACCCCTTTCTGGTCCCTTGTCTTGTCATTGCTCACAGCCCCAGTACTGCGTGCCACTCTTTCGGGTGATTTAATGGTTTCTGGATTTCTACCTTCCTTCCAGTCTCGTTTACTTCCTTCGCCTTGTTTTTTCTATATTACTAACCCATACAAACAGTTTGTTGTTTTTGTTAAAGTACTAACCCAAACTAACAGTGTATATTGTATTAACTTACTAACGAGCACTAGGGATTGTATAGCTGCACTTACTAATTGATTAACAAGCTCTCAGCATTCGCCCTATTCTAGTCTCCGCCTCTTGTCTCTCCCTAATCTTCTCTGCTGCGTTTCAGTGGATCCTCCACACCTGTTCACGCTGTCCTTTCTCTTAGTATCTATGCACGTTAGAACTCCTTGACTGGAGCTGTATATTTGTCTATAGGATTGTCTCGTGATCCCTGTCCGCGTTTTGGCAGTTGCCTATTTCGTGTGATTAGGTTCTCCCTCATGTTCCCTCCTTTGTAATCAGTCTGACTTCTTGCACTTGTGTCTTGTTAAGCATGTGACTTCCCATGAGTGTATATTAGGAGTCTTCTCTCAGCACTTTCTTGTCAGAACGTTCTCCTTTGGCCACGCTTTTTTCGCTTTGTTTTCATTGTGATTACCTTTCTGACTGGACCGTCCTTGATTTACGATTTTTGCCTATTCCCTGTACTTTGCCACATCCTCTGTTACCGAACCCATTTTGTACGACCCTGATTTTTGTGATTGGTGCCCTGTTTATGGTTCTGGATTTCGCCCTTTGGATTCTGATTTTTTTGGATTGTGGACATTGTACCGTTGCCTGCTCTGTTGGGGGTTTCCCCCCCTTCAGAAATAAATCTCCATTTTTGTATTCACTGGTTCTCGCTTGTGGTTCCTCACGTAATCCTCACAGAAACAGCGGAAAAACGAATGAACGGGCAGGGATCAGACGAGGGCTGCATCGCAATTTGCTTAAATTAAATCTTCATTCTGTACACTTGCGTCCTAACCTTGCTATGGAATGCCAGAATCAGATTATGAAACTGCTGTCTCTAGAAAGTCTGCCATGGCGCCTGGAAAAGAAGGAAAGAGAGAGCTCAATTTAGGGGTGCCCAACCATTTTTGAACCAAAGTCTACTTTGAAAGTTGCCAGCCTGTCGAGATCTACCAGTTCACATAGGAAGCTATCTGTTGGCCATTAAATATAATGCAATTTTTTGAGGTTTCCGCATCGGCCTCACTTTTTAGACCCGGGTGCTGCGTCCATCTTTTTATACAGTCTATGCACAGGACACGATCTACACATATTTCTTTATGTTGTTATGGTCGTAACACGATATTAAGGCACGGAAAAAATTTCTTTTTTTCAATCATTTTTTAAAGCATGGTATATATGATCGTCTGACGCATTGTGAAATTTTGATGCAGGAAGTGAGTACCTTAGTTTGCCGAGGTCATCTTTTCGCCATTTGCATACAGATGGGGTGGGAAACCAGTTGGCCCTCGTGTTCAGTGACACTCTTCTTCTGAACAGATAGGTGATAGAATCACCCCACCTTTTCAGAGTCACGCTCTACTTTTTATCTCAATGGTAACAATTGAGTTATCTCAATGAAACAAACACATGACGGGTGCGTTGACATTGTCAGAGCCAGGAATAAAGGATAACATAAAATCAAATACACTCTGAAGTGCTCCATATAGCAACATGTCCCGAACAGTACACAAACGTTACTTCAGGAAAACGATCCAGTGACAAACTTAAAGGAGCCGTATCTAAGAAATGTATGTAGATAAATCATAAAATGGCCCTGATACATCACCAGACATTAAGGAATGATGTTAATTTAAAATACTTATATCACTGACAACAGTAGTCCAGCCAGAATATTCTCATTACAAAAGCGAAGTTGCGGCCCACAACTAATGTTGATGTTGTCATTTTGTGTTTTGACCTGTTGCGCCGCCCTCCACCTATCTCCCAATCACGAAGTCAGTAGCATTTCCGCATCCAGGTTGCCAGTTACCACTGAGCTGCAGCTACCAGCGTTTCGGAGCACAAATGTCTGACATTACTAAACCTAAAAGGCCTCGTTATGATTCCTAAATACGTCGTGTCAAAGTCGGAAAACAAAACAAGGATCTATAAAGGACATGCCTTTGAAAGACAGAGACGGCTGAAAGTAGAGAAGAATTTGAAGACCGACGCCGAAGTTGCTAATTTTCTCCTGGGCAGGTAAGATTCAGCTAAGTTTGGCTAACTTAATTCTATTTAATGTAGGCACGGACATTTCAAATATTCTCTACAGTCGAATAACGTTATGTATGTTCGTTCATGGTACGTTAGTGCGTATGCAGGTGGGTCATCGATTTGACTACGTAAAAAATTCTTTGAGAAATAAAAACCGTGGCTCTTCATTGCTAACATTAGTAATGCATTATTAGTCCGTTTCTCTGGCTTTAAGCTGAGACGCTGTGGAAACCATTCCAACATTAGCACAGCCATTATGGCAATATGAAATGTAATTGAGACAGTACATCAGTCAAATGAGTCCTCATTCATTCTTTACGCATATTACAGTATGGACTTTAGTGGGCTATCCACACAGAAGAGTGACGAGCAAGCTGACCAATATGACCATTGCTAAAGTTAATCATTAGTCTCGATCTTTTCTGAACTGAACACAACCCTATGAGAGCAAATCATCGGTGATATTGAAACGTAGCCATGGTAGCTCTGTGTAGTAGACGTTCTTGCTGGATCCGGCAACCTAGCTGGCAGCCTCTGGTCTGGGGGAGAGGAGGAGGGGATACTGCGCTCTGCACAATTTTGAATGTGATTGCACTACCAGTTTTGGCCACAAACTTACATATTGCTCCTTTAAATTGGGGAATGCATTAACTGCCAGATTTGGCTTCTGCGCAAAGCAGTTAAGAAAAAATGTTCCAAATTTTTTTTCTAAAAAAAGTATTTGTATCTATGTTCTGCACTCACTCATATTTGCTCTTAGCCTTCAGAGTTCAGAAGTCTTTTATTACTCTCCCTGCATAAGCATTAGCATTTCTCTCTCTCTTTAAAGCCATGTTTTATGAAGTGTAATGCAAATGATGGGCTTTATAGTGAACCAGTTCTTTTCCTGCTAGCCGTACTCTGCTTAGCTTCATGTTCAAGACATAAAAAATCCTGACCTCGTGTTGTGCGTGATGTATTGTGGTAAGAATGCCTATTGGAGTTCATCAAGTGCGCTAATCTGGTGCAGCACTCTAAATATTTTCTGGCACAGGGACTGCCGGCAGTTACGTCAAAGGACAAGGTAAGGACTTTGATCAACACTGTGATCAGAAACCTCCAAATCCTAATGCATCATTCAGTCCCAAGTCATTCACAGACATTGAAACATTGAAAGCAAAGGACCAAGGAGTGTTCTGAATTGCAAGCCTCTTCTACACAAAATAATTTCAAATATATTGTTATTCGATTCATACTGGACCAATAACTGAAATGAGAGAGTTAAAAATTCAGTGAAAACCTGCTGCTCAATTTGAAGTGAAATTATCTTGCTTTTTGCTGTCCATGAAAATGTGTTAGGCTGACAGCTTGGAGCTTCTACTGTCAACTGCAGCAATTTCCTTCAGAAATAAAGCTGTCATTATGTTGCGACTTAAAATAAGCTAGCTCAACTTTCTCTTGAATCCACTGAAAAATTACACAGCTTCATCTGATGGCCACACTCTGGATAAATGTTTTTTTCATTTGCACATTAATAATTTAACTGTAAAATTTGACAGAGGTAACTTCACTGACAGAGTAAATTTTATCTTGGCAGCTGAATTTATTCCGCCATTACTTCTGTCACTGAAAGGGCAAAACGGCAGTAATTTAATTTTGGATATGAACTTGTTAAACGTAGGTCATGAACCATTGATGATTATACCTCCCTGTTTGCACAAACTCGTAATGCTATTGCAAGATGAATTGTTCCTTCAGCTGTCGACAATAATCACAAAGCAAGTCTGCACAGTGGACTAGTGCCAGGGATTGTGAGATGTCCCAGGGATAGTATTCTGGATGGAATTCTGTTTGCTAAACAGGAAAAAAAGATCAGCCAGCACTTCCTCTCCCCTCTGGTGTAGTTCCCTATTCCATTTTCCCCAAACAGTGAAACATCTGGAATAATCCCAGCTGATGAGGGGCATTCCATTGTTTTACAAACAGCAGGAATTCCTATTAAGAAAGAACCTAGAATTTTTTAAAAAGCCTATAAATTCCCAAGAGGGGTGTGAAAACATATTCTTACAACAGGTAACTCTGGTTTCCATCTCCTTTCCCCCACCCCACCTTTTCTCTTTCTTCTCAGTCTTTTTTCGTGTTATTTGGAGGAGAGGGAACTGCCGGACCTGGAGGTGCTTCCTGTGACTGGCCCAGAACTCCCCAGCGCAGGCAAACCAAGCAGTTATTTGCACATCTCACCCCATAACATGAGCCCAGCAGCTTATTTGCCGTTTGTTACTTGAGAATGTAACATTCATTTTAGACCTCCCCCTAGGCTTATATTTTCATGACTTTACCACCAGACATTGCAGATAAAGGGGATGGTATTGGTTAAGGACAGCTGCCTAACCCCTTGCTGTAATGATGTAAGAAGAAGGCCAGCCTCAGAGGGGCAATGTTGTGCATGAGAGCAGGCCTACTTGGAATTCCTGCGGTCAGCACAAAGCATGCTGTAAAATGCATCATTAAAAGGGATGAAATGTAAGTATGAAATCATGCATTGAGCATGGCGAAAACAAAAGTTTTGAAAAATTTGAATTTGAGAAAAACAATGTCTCACATGACCAAAGGAACTGACTATTGTCCTTGTGAATTCAGTTAACAGAGTACATATGAGTCCGAAACGGAGAAAAATGAACTTTTCAAAAGGTGTTTTTTCAGTAATCGTTCAACGGTGTGGAAAATTGGCCTATTTTACGTGATCAAGTGCTTTCTGATAATATAATTATATAATTTCGTATTGCTGTGCAATGTGAGTGACAGTAATACATACGCTCTGATAATGTGGAAAAGTATTAAATAACCTGTAATTTAGGTTACTGTGCAATGAAAAACTATCCCCCCCCCCAATTTCTTCTAATTTTGCATATTTGTCACACTGAAATGTATCAGATCATGTAACTAATTTTCACATTAGGCAAAAATCACCCGAGTAAGAAGACAAAAGCAGTTTTCAAATGATGATTTCATTCCAGGATTAGAAATGGTTCAGTGTAAGGCCATGCCTCCAGCCGTCCAGTTCTCCGGTCTTCTAAGACCTGGACTGCCCTTCATTCATTATGCAATTATCTCTTGCATCTGTTTCTCATTGCCACTGGGTGGTAGCACTGTGTATTTATGACCCAGTTTCTCTCAGTCTCATTGTGAAGTCTTGTAAATCCACGCCGGTACGGCATTGTTAGTCTTGTTTATACTTTTTCTCTGTTTTTATGTGTCAAAATTCTAAACTCTTTAAGCTTAGTGCTGTTTGTGTTTATTTCAGCACTTAATAATTAAGGAACCTTGTTTCCTTTTGTTTTCTTATGAGTGATACATTGTTACTGCTGCTAAAGCGCAGAGTATGACTTATAGGGCCGGTTTCACAGACAAAGATTAAGCCAGTGTGTAGTCCAGCGATGAGGTGCTGCCCGACATAAATGGCAGAACATTCATTAACGTTCTAATGTTGCCCGACACAGACAGCGGTCGCTGTCGTTAGGAGGAAGTATAAACTCCTCAGCCACGCTCAAAACACTTGATGCTACGCATCATAGAGGAATAAATAAAGTAAAATAAGAAGTTTGTCTTTTTTTAAATCAAAATCCATTATGGAATACGATTGGTGAACATAAAAAAAAAAAAACCTCAAAAGCACACTTTGCTTAGGACCCTGATAGTTGTCTACAGGCCTACTGCATGTTTATTAAAAAGGAGACAAATGTAGATCCGTTTTGCATTGTGTTCTCAACCCTGTAGCAAATGTATGCTACCATCACTGTAGCTACAACTGAGCAACTATGAAAACCAAATAACAGATTTATTCTAGGGCATAACCTAAGCACTAGCTAGTAGTGAATGAGACACTGCTTCTATTTACGATACAGACTGTTATTCTTACTCGGACAGCAAACTTGTCACAACAGTGCTGCTCCACGTTGGATTGAAATTCGCTTACATACAATAACGTAGCCAGAAATATTAAGATGAGTCTGAGGGACATAACTTCTGCAAAGAACCAAAGTAAAACTCTTTTATTGGGGGTGTGGCAGTTGTAATCTTTTGCCTCTTCAGATCAACAAACTTATCATAAAAGAAAAGGTTATTGTTTTAGCAATAAATAAAGGGTAAGTTTCCAGTTAAAGAAGATATGTCAATGCATTACGAGAAAATTTCTTGTTACCGGAGCATGGTAGTTTTGTCGAGAAACATTCATGATACCAAAATTATCTTGCTAAAGTGTAAAAAATATTTGCTATCACAGGAAAATGTTTTCGCTTGAACAAGAATTTTTATAACCTGGCATACTAACAAGGGGTGGACATAACTTCCTTTTCAGCACGGCAGATACACAAAATGACAGATGAATCAGCCGACTCTCACTTCTTTCATCTATCTGTAGCCAGAGCCATGTTGAGAGAGAGTCGCGTTAACTCCATTCACTCCAGTGGGCCACTTTTTTACAGCAATGGCGGATCATGGAGTCTCCCAATAGTTCCCGGAAGTTAGCGAGAAAGACTAGTCTAGCGGCTGAGTTGAAGTGGAATGGACCATTCATGATGATCTTTCAAAAAGTAAGATGTTTAAAGAATTAGACTGTCTATTGTTGGCACATCTAAATTAAATTAACACGTGCAGTAAAGCGTTTTACTGGATTATCTCCTGCACGATTCCAGATATATTGAACGTTTATGGACAACAATTAGGCTAGGATACTAGCTAGGTACAGTTAGCGACACAGTTACTAGCGCTGGCCATGAGCAGTAGCATAATTGTAAACTCCATTCTCTCAATGCGATTTCATTCAACGATGCAAAATTAGCGAAAAATGCTTCTTAAACGTGATTTCTTTTGTGGAGTGGGGTGGGGGAGTGAAATGTGAGAGAATTAACATAAATTTAATGAACTTTGGACCACTCCCAAAGTGGAGAAGAGTATTCGGTGGAACGATGGATTGGAGATCGGGCGAAGGTGATGTTGTATGGACTTGGTCTGTGATTCTGCAAACATTGGGAGCCCCAGGTGGCAAGACTCAGGGTGGGGCTTGCGACTCTCGTCAGAGTCCGTGTAGGCTCCTAAGCCCCCAAAAAGTGTTAATGAATCAGCGAGAGATGGGCTGTACTTACATCGTCAATATTATTGCGAATATAGCTCGCATAAGAGTTTGATGTCCTGCGGCTGAGGATTTTAATTTGGTGGTCCAGAACTCCTTGCTTGGATGTTGTAGTGGCGGCGCCGATGCGAAAGGCATGCTCGGAGGAGTATTTGGGCGGAATATTGGATCTAATTAGAACATGACAGAAATGGTAGAGGAACCTGTGGCGAGAAGCAATGGCCCCGTGTCCGTCGTAATTAATGGGTCTTGGGTAGAAGCGTGGTTATTGTACCTTGAGGTGACGTGTTTGATATTGCCTCGAACAGACTGAGAGCGGAGTCTAGGAGAAATGTGAAATAGGGTGAGGAATGCCAAACTGATCCGTTGCACCTCTCTTTATCTTGAACATAAGTAGAATGAGATGTCGTTTAGGCTGGCGTGATGAGAAGAATTGTAATCAGCGGAGAGCGGAGTGAACTCCAACATCTCGAGAAGGCCAATAGGAACACGGCTTCTAGAGTGGAATGGTACCTTAAGCGCAGCATCGGTACGCAGCGAGAGAGGAGGTCTGCAGTCAGAGGTAAACGTTTGGTCAGAGCGGGAGGTTCTCGTTTACGTAAACCTTTCAGTAGTGTTTGCACGTAAGAATGGGAAATTGACACGGATATCTAGTGGCCAGTTTGACGAAGAGGTTGATGCCGTTGAGGTAGACTTATATCGAGGCTGGTCGAATATGGTGTATGGAGTGGATGTACGAAATAAAGCTTGTGGTGGAAATGACATCGAGGGCCGGGAATGGCTGTAGGAGGGCTGAGTGGAATTTTTTTAATTGCTCCCGTCCTGCGTGGGATGAGGAAAGCGGGCGTAGAGCAAACCTGTTTAGAATAGCCTCTGGGGATAAAGCGGCGGATGGCTCAAGTTGTGGAGTCAGGGGTAGACGGTCTCAGAAAATGGAGGAACTGGAGTGTGGTACATGTCCGAGTGCGGTGCTAAGCGTCTGAATCTCTGCCAGGAGAAACGAGAAAGGGCATCGGCGATGGCATTTTATGGTCAGGAATATGTGCAGCTTTGAGCATGAACTGGTGTTTTGCAGAAATTGGGGTTAGTTTCCTGAGGAATGGCGTCAACGAGAGGGAGCGGGAACGGCCTTCAGAGATCTTACCCGTCCCTGGAGTGAATTGCAACTCGCTCTTGGTGCCGTCTATTGACCATTTTGACTGCTGAAGGGATTAAATTTCCTTACCACTCGGGAACATAGAATAGGTGGATGTGCCAGTGTCATACCTCGAGCCTGTAACTACACTTAGATCGTGGAGGTCATTGTTCACAGCAACATTCAGTGTGGTTTGATTTTCTTGAAATTCAGCTTAACTCAGCAATAGAGGTTAGTTCACTTAGGTAAATACATGAATATACTAAGACCAGCCCAGGGTACATTGAATAAACATTAAACTTAATACATGCAATTACATAGTTTGTGATTATACTATATATGTTTTAAACAGGATAATAAGGTTATATACTTCATGGTTATACATTATATTTCAAGCAGGATAATGTCTTCAAGCCTGATATCCGAAGTATTGAATCAGTTGACAGAAGAGAGGTCGTTGGCCTTTTCCCTCGGCTGCAGCTTGCCATGATATAGTTCAGCTGAGAAGTGTAAAATGGAATAAAAATAACTATGTGTTACTCTAACTATATGTGCTTGGGATAATTATATGTGCACTTTTAACTATTCGCCTATTAGTGAGTATGTGTGTGTGTGTGTGTGTGTGTGTGTGTTAGTATTAGGGTATATATACTCAGCGCCATTAAAAACACACAGGTGAGGTATGTACTGTATTTGCGGCACATTGAAGAATCAATTGATTTTTATTGCTTTTCCGGTGAGGCACGAGAGGAAATAAAGAAAAGCGTGTGGTATTGTAATCCTGACGCGCACCACGTGCACACGCCAAGCACTTCAGTAATAACAAACATTGAGCTGTTTGCGATGTGTGCAGTGACACTTGACTTGTTCTTTTTGGTGTGGTCAATAGCCTACATAAAGCCAACAAAAAAAAAACAAAATTTGCTACTGCATCAAGAAAATGGAACGGCTTTTGACATGAGAGAGAAAAAGAGCCTTTGGCATGTTACGGGCAGATCTCAGCCGCCGAGAGGTGGTGCGCCATTTGCACTGTCACCGTTCAACAATCAGTCGGCTGTCTATCCGAGATTGGAACACAGGCACTGTCACTGACCGACCCCGCTTAGGGCAGCCACGAGTGAAGATGGCAGCTCAAGAGCGCCACATCTGGTTACAGACTGTACGTGACAGACTCCGGACAGCAACCAAAATTGCAACCAAAATGAATTGAAGGGTCTGAGACGAGGGTGAGTGCAAGTACCGTTTGACGCCGTCTACGTGAGTAAAACATGCGTGCACACGGCCCCTACAGAAAACCCATTTTTTGCCCATCAACAGGAGTAGGAACTCTTCACTTCTGACTGCGGGCACCTGCCTCTGTGTAATTTTTTAGCACTTTATTTCCCTGTTTCTGTCTGACAATGGAAAACGGGGACTGTTGCTGATCGACCACGGTAAGGGCAGCCATGCGTAAATGGGCAAAAACTGGGTTTTCTGTAGGGCCTGTGTGCACGCATGTGTTGCTTTCATAGACGCCGTCAAACGGTACTTGTGCTCACCCTAAATCGTCTCGGACCCCTCATCTCATGATCAGTTTTGGTTTCTGTCCGGAATCTGTCACTGTAGAAGCCCATAACGTAATAACGGCCCATAACATAATAAATTTGCCCTTTTTAAAATGTAATAGGCCCATAATGTAATAACTGGTCCATAACGTAATAAAAGTCCTGAACCTATAACGTAATAACTTTTGGCCTATATCGTAATAACTTATTACGTTATTGGCTGGTTATTACGTTATGGGCCTGGTAAAAAAAAAAAAATTCTTTGCAAATGTCATAACTGAGCCCATAATGTAATAATATGCTAATATCACTTTATTGAACTTTTTATTTTTGGATATAACTGTGAAAATGCATACTCTCTCCATCTCTGTCTCTCTCTTCCTCTGTCCGTGTCTTTGTCTATCTCTTTGTCTGTGCACCCCCCCACAAGGAATTAAGACTATTTGTTTGTTTAACTTGATTGTTAGAATTACAATTTCCAGCCCTGCCTTCAGTCCCTAACGCCATTTAAGTTCCAACACTTATGATTTACAAAGAGACAATTAATTATATATTGCATGTAGACCAATGTGAAAACAATGCCTCTTTGAGGATGACGTATTCTCAAATGAAATGACCTCACATGTTGTCCATGAAAAATGTAATCTTTATTCAACCTTTGTAACAATAGTTCAGGGGAAAAAAAATTAAAGATATCCAGTCCTCTTTTTAAATAACTGTAATGTCAAAGTCTGCTGTTCTTAATTTTTATCTTCTATCAAGACCATGAACTGTAAAATAGAACATATAACATGAGCTGCAAAATAATTTAAAATAACTGCTTAATTGTCCCTCTTTTTTAAAAAAGAACTAAACATTCAACATTAAAAAAAACAATCAAAATGATTTTTTTTTACTAACTTGAAAAAACAAACAAACAAACAACAAAACCCACCAACTAAAATGGTCAATTGGCCTACTTCTTCCAGTAGATGTCCTTAATTTAGTACTGGCCAAAGGCCACTGACTTAACACAATCTAGGCTCTTATCCATCTACTGTCCTTGCTAAACAGCTCTTTAAGACGTGTGCTGAGACCACTGACACGTCCAGCAGCCTTGTAGAGTTTAATAACACTGATAGAACAGTTGTTATTTCTGTCAAGTTCTAAATTTTCTGCAAGTGCCTCTCTGAAATAAATATGGGGATGAAATGGTGCAGCTAGGTTGTGGAACAAGTCTGAGATGCGATTGAATGTTCCCAGCATGGACATGTCTTGATGGAGAGAACGGGAAATGATCATTGATAGGACTTCTGTGGGTAGGTATGGAGGCTTATTGATTGGCATGGTAAGAGACACTGGCTAAGTGTTGGCCATAGATTGAAATTCAATATCAAACATAGGGCCGGGTTCAGTCTCAGAGGGGAGGGTTCGGGGATAGACATACATGCAGGGCCGGGTTCAGTGTCAGAGGGCAGGGTTTGGGGTCAGACATACATGTGTGGCCGAGTTCAGCGTCAGATAGAGGGCAGGGTTTGGGGTCAGACATACATGTAGGGCCGGGTTCAGTGTCAGATGGAGGGCCAGGTTGGTAGTTAATTCCAAGAAACACTCGATGCATCTCTGCCTCCTGAACGGCCTGAACATAGGGAAAAATGGGTCCATCTAAACTGACATAATGTTCCCCATGTCCCTCAGCAAAATGGCCGAGAACCAAGAGAGGCAAGCTTTCACAAAAACAACCAGCGGGTGAGATAACAGAGGTTGCATCTGAACCAAGAGTTGAGAGAATAAGAAACTGAACATTGAATATCTGGGATACTCTGTGAGCAGTTAGGTGGTCACCGTATGTGCCATCTAGTGGTCAATTATGGCAAATCAAAAAATCCTTAACGGTGAATTATTTTTCTCCTTCATCTTCAAGAGTGAGTTACATGCCAAACACATCATACATATTTCATATCATACCATTGTCCATGTTCGCAAATGTGCTTCCACTACATTTGGAGATAGCTTGAAAGGTTAAGAAGCATTAGACTGGACTAGAGATAATGCTAACCATCAAGTTAAATGGACAAATACATGGGGGGGGAGAGAGAGAGAGAGAGAGAGAGAGAGAGAAAGAGTATGCATTTTCAAAGTTACATCCAAAAATAAAAAGTTCAATAAAGTGATATTAGTTTATTATTATGTTATGGGCTCAGTTATTACATTTGCAAAGAATATTTTTTTGTCAGGCCAATAACGTAATAACCAGCCAATAACGTAATAAGTTATTACGTTATAGGCCAAAAGTTAGTACATTATAGGTTCAGGACTTTTATTATGTTATGGGCCAGTTATTACGTTACGGGCCTATTACATTTTAAAAAGGGCAAATTTATTACGTTATGGGCCGTTACTACATTATGGGCAGTTATTACGTTATGGGCTCCTACAGTCACGTACAGGCTGTAACCAGACGTGGTGTTCTTGAGCTGCCATCTTCACTCGTGGCTGCCCTAAGCGGGGTCGGTCAGTGACAGTGCCAGTGCCTGTGTTCCATTCTCGGGTAGCCGGCCAACTGATTGTTGAACGGTGACAGTGCAAAATGACGCACCACCTCTCGGCGGCCGAGATCTGCCCGTAACATGCCAAAGGCTCTTTTTCTCTCTCCTGTGTCACAAGCCGTTCCATTTTCTTGATGCAGTAGCATTTTTTGTTTTTTTTTGTTGGCTTTATGTATGCTATTGACCACACCAAAAAGAACAAGTCAAGTGTCACTGTACACATCATGAACAGCTCAATGTTTGTCATTACTGAAGTGATTGGCGTGTGCACGTGATTCGCGTCAGGATTACAATACCACGCGCTTTTTTTAATTTCCTCTCGTGCCTCACTGGAAAAGCAATAAAAATCAATCGATTCTTCAATTTGCCGCAAATACAGTACATACCTCACCTGTGTGTTTTTAATGGAGCTGAGTTTATATCTTCAATCCAGGTGTTTCACACACAGTAGAGGGCCGTCACTGCGGAGAGGCTACTAGCGCATATGATGCACAGTGACATGGATTATTTTTCCAGATTAATCCTTCCATGGTGACAAATCCAGTCTGCATCCTTCATGTTGCCAACCTGGTTAATGTGCTCAGCAATGTCCTCCCAAAAATGAGGGTCCTGTACCAGCCAGGCGGTTTGCGGGTTAAATCTCCAGCATTCCCAACCGGCCCCTGCTCGCACTTCCCATTCGCAAAGAGGATTTCCAAACGGACAGTCAATTGGGCCACCTTTAGGATTTACCAGGCTTCCATACTGATCCCAGTACTCGTTGGGTCCTGTTTGAATAACAGTCACAACAAAACATCTTCCCTCTCTCTCTCCAGTGTTTGTCTTATTCCATGGGATTTCAAGTCCAAGTCTTCTATCAGCCATGCTTCTGCGAACTCTGGAGCTGAGGGGGAGGGGGTGTCACTTTGTCCCGCAGGTTGTCCCGTAATCCAATCCTTGTAACTGTTTATTTTAGTATTGTTCTCTTTACTGTCAGCGACTACAGGAAATCGTCCAGTTATAGTTGTCATCATCTTTTTGACCACGGATTGAATTAATGGGATCAAACAACATGTAGCGAACAACAATATTAATAGTACCAGCCCTATAACAACTCATATTTTTACTAATAGTCCTTTCCATGAACTGAGCCAATTCTCCCAAGCCAATCCTTTTGCTTCTCCCGGTGTCATTCTAACGTGTTCCTCCCTTAAGTTTTCCAAGGCCTGTAACGCTTCTGTTATTTTGCCCCCCTCATCCGTGTGCATTGGAATTATTTAGCAACAGTCCTAACCAATCCGTGCACATAACCCATGAGATTCTGCATGCATCGTATCGAGAACTAGCCTGTTTTGTATTGTCATAACCGACGTGGCATGTAGTTGATCCGTTATTCCATGCAGTGCTGTTAAAGTATGATTAATGAATCTCTGTTGATTGTACCATAGGAGGTTTATCCATTCTGTGTTTCCTTTTGTTTGGACCCAGGACATGAATATTAACCAAGCAGTTGACGTTACAGTGCTTATTGCTTTATGCTCCTCAGGAATGTTCATATGATACCCTGCATAATTTAGTGTCACTTCCCCAGGATTCCATGACCATAGTTTTTTTTTTTTTTATCCACCTCCTGCACATCCCGCCGCACTCTTTTTCCTGTTTTCAGTCTGATGACCGATACTCATCCAGTTAAAACAATTGGAGCACAAATGTCAGTCCAGTTTGCCTGCAATACGTCCTTAATTCCAGAGTTTTTCCCACAGTACCAGTATACATCTGCTAACGGGCGAGTTCCTTGAGCAAAGTCTGGTATTGTAAAAGTGGCTTGCAGTAAAGTCCTATTAACCCTTCGAGCGGCAGTGAGTCCAAAATTTCCAACTATTTCTTGACACTTAAGTGGTGCAATATTTGTGATAGAGCACACTCGATTCCCTGCATTGCCCCACTGTCGCCAGCTTATTAGTGGATGCGAGTAATTTCCATATTTTTGTGATTATCCGTCGATTGCCTTTTCTATCATTCTGTCTGGTGCCACACAAAATGGAAATTCAATATTGTCCGGTATGACTGCAATTGGCACTTCAATAGTCTCTTCATAACCTGGAATAAGTATATTTCTACACTTACTTATTTCAATGTACTCCGGCCCTCTAACTGCATGTACATATCCATCCCTCCCCCTAATTGGGCTCAGTACAGGATCAACCAGAACATACCCAGGTCGATTCAAATGTTTCCCACCTTTTGCAATGTAGTACAGCATACACTTCGGGTAACACAGTCGGCTCCCATCACACCTTGCACTGCAAAAAGTGATTTTCAAAAAAGGGAAATTTCCTTATTTTAAGACAACACTTATTTCTATCACCATTTTCTTAGTTTTGTTTGGACCCGGAACACACTGGAGGCCATACTCCGCTGGACCCGGAAACCATGGCGCCAGCCGGACCCGGAACACACTGGAGGCCACAATCCGCCGGACCCGGAACACACTGGAGGCCACAATCCGCCAGACCCGGAACACACTGGAGGCTACACTCCGCCGGACCTGGAACACACTGGAGCACACAGGACCTCCGCCAGACCCGGATCACTGCTCCCCACAAGCTCCTGCATAAAAACACTGCTGCTCCCCTTAAAATCAGCCTGGCTGGGTCCCAAACTGGCGGCTGCATTCTGTCATGGTTTGGTCCCACCGGATGCAACCTGCAATCCGGCGGGCATGGGGACCATGAACCCAAAAGTTGAGAAAGGGACTCACATGCACAAGCTGATACAAAAAACAATAGAAACATTTAAATAAACTTTTACAAAGACCAAAAGACACTAGTGAAAATCAGAGGAGTAGCGACACAAAACAGCAGGGCTAGGATACAAGAATGCAGCCACAATGTTTAGTGGCAAAACCAGCCCTTAAATAGCCCGCCTTCACCTCCACTTCAACGAGCCACACCTGTAGCTCGTTAAAGTGGAGATGAAGAATGCGGCAGGGGAGGGACTGCAAGGGGAAAACCCTCACAAATTCATATCTCAGCCAATATGATTCCCTGACTATATATGTAAGCTACAGATACGCTGCAAAAGCATTACCTCAGCATCCACTCATTCTTACTGAAACGGGCAACATGGCCACTCGATTCTGGTTCCAGAAACATTTACATAAAGTCCTCAGCATTTCAGGTATTTCCCAGAACACTATTCAAGCCATTCCCTCCGTATAAGAGCAGCATCTACAGCTGCCAGATCAGGCATCTCTGATCAAACCATCCAGGTCCTCGGCTGATGGTCTTCTCAGGCACATTGCACTCACATCCGCAACAATCTTCAAGACCTCCATCAAGCACACGCTCAACTCTGCTCAATTTAATTCTGACTCTTTGGGGGCTCGACGTCAGCTCGGGTGGATAACGCCGAGACAGAACCCCCACACAGAGTCTCCTCCACCCAGTCATCAACATGTTCTCCAGACAACCTCAACAAACATCCCTCTTTCACTTCCATACCCACCCTCTCAATCCCTCAATTCATTAAACCTTTAACTTCACCTCGTTGTGGCGTGGTCTTTGCTAGTGAAATGAAGTCAATAAGTTAACTTAGGTTCGGGAGCAGGGCCACGCCTCAACTCCACCTTCAATCACCGGACAAGCCTATTTATGCCTGTTCAGCCCCTGTTGACTCAGATCTCTCAACCCACCCACCCCTCTTCCCCTTACGTTCAACCATCTCTTTCCTTATCTCATCCCTTCATCCTCGTCCAATCATCTTCATCCCTTCCCACCCACATCCCTTCATCCTCTCCCATTCATCCTCATCCCTTCCTACCTCATTCCATCCACATCCCTTCCCTCATCCCTTCATCCTCTCCTATTCATCTTCATCCCTTCCTACCCCATCCCAGCCACATCCCTATGACAGCCTTGCTCCAAGCACTCTCTCAGCCTACCTAACTGGCTGGAACACTTTCAACTTATCATGCCACTTAAAATCTGTCATTTCCCTCCTTAGATGTTACGTCCATCTGCAGTTTATCACCCATGCTCACTCTGTCCAAATTCCAGGCCTCCACCATCCGAACATACTGAGCAGGCATTAATATTCTCATCAAACTAATCACTGATCTCCATTGTCTTTCAACCTCCAATCTCACAAAACAATGTTAATCAAAGGCTACAAGAACAAAAACCTACTCTCAAGGCCAGACGCTTGCCTCTCACCTCTGATCATCTCAGCCTCAGCGTCCGCACTCTTTCCTGAGATGCTCCAATTCACCCCAACGTCATCCCTCTACAATTCCTCCTACCATCCCAGTCTATCTCCTCATCCCTTCATCCTCTCCCATCCATCCTCATCCCTTCCTACCTCATCCCATCCACATCCCTCCCCACATCCCTTCATCCTCTCCTATTCATCCTCATCCCTTCCTACCCCACTCACCCACATCCCTCCCCACATTCCTTCATCCTCTCCCATTCATCCTCATCCCTTCCTACCCCATCCCAGCCACATCCCTACCCTCATCCCTTCATCCTCTCCCATTCATACTTATCCCTTAATACCTCATTTCATCTACATCCCTATCCTCATCCCTTCATCCTCTTCCCACTCATCTCCTCCAGTTCAACCCGATGCATACCTCTCTCATGTCTCTTCCAGGTACCATCTGGGGGGCTCGACGTCAGCTCAGGTGGATAACGCCGAGACGGAACCCCCACACAGAGTCTCCTCCACCCAGTCATCAACATGTCCTCCAGACAACCTCAACAAACATCCCTCTTTCACTTCCATACCCACCCTCTCGATCCCTCAGTTCATTTAACCTTTAACTTCACCTTGTTGTGGCGTGGTCCTTGCCAGAGAAATGCAGGATTTTGTATTTGATTATAGAAGAAAGGTAAATGGGTTGCAGGCACTATATTAATGAATAAGGTCAGATTCAACATTGATTTTTCAGACAACTGGAGACAATGGGTCATCCCATGCAGGACTTTTCCAAAGATCTGAAGCACATTTTCAGCACTTCAAAAATTCATTCTGTTACAGTTTTTTTATGTGATGGAAGGAAAATCCGTGCACTGTTTTAGATGATGTGTCATGTAATGTTTGTTTACAAACAACCACTTCTCCAGGAGGGATCTTCTGGTGAATATTAGGAATGACTGAGCTTGCCAATATCGAGGAGTCGTGGCTTTATCCAGAAGAATTTGCAAACACCTACATGCATAACCGCACATGTTGAATTGCATATTACCTGATAGAACAGGTTCACTGACAAATTAAATAACCTGTATTACAGCATGCCCTGATGTGCGGGCGTCAGTTGCAGTAACCATTCTGACATTCAATTTTCAAATATCTTGACAAAAATCTTTCACTTCGTAATCTCTTTATTTTTAATCGGTTGCATGCGCCTCTGCTTGTCCCTGCATGGGTATTACGTAACAAACATAGTGTACGTGCATTGTGCACTCACCTGCAAAGATGCATAATACTATCTGACTATGCGCCCTGAAATGAGCAATCAAAAACTAACCATTGACTTTTAGACCAGGTTTTTGTTGGTCAATAGCGCAATTGCTTTTTTTGGTCTCAAGATAGCAATGCGCCGGACCACACCTCATTTTATGACCAACACGCCCATGGGCGCTCAATTTAGCGCAAATGAATTGGCTATTTATGCAGCGTGGACAGCGGACAGGAAATTTGTATTTTTGTAGGTCATATAATTGCAAAGACAGTTGCACTACGTTTTGCGCCCCACTGCGCTGGGTGTAAGATAGAGGCCTATGTGTCGAAAGTAGCTTATGTTTTTTTTCCTGATTTGATCGGTTGGCACAACCGTAAACAGCACAAAATTTTGGCATTCTAATAGCGGTTCTTTATGGAGAAATCACTTCCTGCCTCCCATGCGCAGTTCCCGCTGTGATGTGACATTATCTGCAAACAACCTATTGCCCGCCATTGACAATTCTGTTTCAAACGGATTGCTTTTACATTATTACAACTGTGGCCAAGTCACTGTAGCTAAATAAATGAGCAGACCAGTGCTAATGTAGGAGCATGCTAACACGTTACTTAACAACACAATTCCAGCAGATTGTCCAAACACTTATGCCTAGTTTATATGGGTTACAAATATTATAACCAAACTCCACATCCTTCTTGGTTGACTGATTTTCTGCTCGTGTCTTTGGTCTTTTTTCTGCAAGTGTAGCTGTTATGCACTTGTTGACAACAAAGAAAATAGATGTTTGGACAAAGAGGTTTTGATGTTTCTGGATTTTCACGCTCCAAGTCTACCAGAGAGATCCAAATTTACTGTCAAACCACTTCAATTACCAAAAGGGTATTATGATATTTTTACAGAATAAAACAGAAAAATAGTGACCAACTGTAACTATAAGCGCCTCCAGGAAACTGGTGCAGGGGAGAGCATGCGGGGAGGACAAGGGCTGAACAGTGTGTGCATAAGAAGCGATTATCTGTGCTAGAAACTCCTCACGGCTCTGAATGATTAATTTTGCTTTGGCGCATTGGATTCTTGCCAGCACTAGAAGGAGCCAAATGTACCTGATTTTTGAATGGATTATCTGTCTTATTTACTACTGTAAGAGTAGATTGTCAGTTTCAGCAAATATGAAAAAATATATATTTTTTGTAAAATGGCGCACCATTAATACTGTTCATTCTGAAGAATTGACACATTGTGAACAAATGCCTTCAAAGTGATCAGATGAAGTTTTTATTATTCAGTATTCATGTTTTTATTTCTGTTGTTTTCTGTTGTTGAGTGAAATCAATTAAAGCAATAATATTCAAATCAAAAAAGAGCACCTGTTCCCAGAGAAACAATGAGCTACATACGAACACATGGAAACACTAAAACCTTTGTTTCATCTCAGTCATGGCAAAAAGGAAACTGTTGCATCTAAGACCACATCATTCATTACATTTTTATGCCCATAAAACACAAATTGTTCCCAAAATGTGTTAATCTGAAATGGATGTTTAATCAGCCTTGCTGTTCTTTCATTTTATTCATTCTTTTTCACCTTCAGCCATAAAATAATTTTAGAGGGATGAATTGGTTGTTCTTGCACGATAATGGTCCACATGTGTTTGCCACCTTGATTGCCTGCTGCGTTTGAATTTGGCGAGTTGTTATTTTGAAAGTGGTGATTTTACTCACACCTGTGGCCAGGATTGATGTTATGCAGATGGTGAGGGCTTCAAAAGAAAAAAAAAAAAAATTGAAAACATGGGAATTCAAGTTAGGGTATAGAACTTCTAGAACATATGAGCACTGGAGCAAAAGATGTGATGTGTTATTAATTGGACAGCAGTACACGCAACTTCCATCCCCAACTTCCTTCCTCCCCCCCCCTTTCCTGTGTTCTTGAAAGAGAAATGCATTTCTTTTGCAGCAAACTCCACATCAACCACAAGAGGGCAGTGTTTTCAGACTTCTATGCACTTTCTCAACAGGTCATTGGGGCCAGGGTTTTGATCGTGAAATTATAATGGTTTGAAAACAGCCATTTCTAAAAACTTGAGGTTGCTCAAGACTGACAGAACTCTCCTTTACATAAGACTACCCTCCTCTACATTTTAAACAGGCTGAAAAGACTGGAAAAAACGTATTGTGAGGTACTGTTAATCATTTTGCAATAATAGGGACAGCTCACATGTATTGTTTGCAGTTGTATGAGAAGCATGGCAAACTGTATGTGCGACTGATATCATGGTCAAAAAACAAATGTTTGCTGTTGCTCCATAAGGTCTCTAAAAACATAATCACCTTCAGAAATGTGTCCTTCAGTGAGTCTTCTGTGATGTAGAACGGTTATATGGTGTGAAAATATGCCTTAATGGATTGCAGGGATTCATTCATTGCTCACAGGAAGTTCTCCCTTCTTCCTTCTATTTATTTGACCGCATAGCATTTTTGCCAAAGCCTTTTGGCTTTTTCCATTTTTTTATGTGAACGCATGTCTGTTTCTTTGGTTTCTGAGATAAATATTTGGCTTCTTTGAACCATTAAATTAAAAAAAAAAATCCCCTTGCATCATTCCCAGCTAGTCTTAGTTCTGTGGTTATGAACTATGCCTCTGAAGATCTCGTTAACTCAAATATGACTTTCCTTCAGGGTCCTACCAGAATGACAGGCTAAATCACACACTCCTCTGAGGTGATCATTTGAGTACATGTTCACTAGACCTTATGGTGAATATGCTGGCCTGGAGCTCTAAATTAATTTTGATCAGAGCAGTTAGGACAGAATGTCACCTCGCTGAGTTTGCCTACTCAGTGTCAGTGAGCAAGATTCATAATATCCCTTCGTCAAATGCCAGACCTTGGTTCCCAGAATTTGGAAGCGAACACACATGCTAAAGTGGACACACACTTCCATGCATCCACCACACATACACACACATTTACCCGCGAGCACAAACATGCTCACTCGCACTTTCAGCTGCTTGCTGGATCTTCACTCAAAACCTTCGAACATCCACAAAATGACCAAATAGTCTAGCGGGCGTAAATCTGCAGTACACATTATTGAGTTTTTTGGCATGTTATCATAATGGCTTATTTATCTAAAATTGAGTAATTAAGTGCTGTGATATAGCTAATCAGCTGAAAGGTTTGTTGGAGTCCAAAATGAAAGAGGAAAGTCAAATATTCAGGCTTTGGGTTGTCTCTTCCTTGTTCGCTATTAATTTGACACTTTACTGCTCAAATTAGTACCGCAACAGCAGTTTGTCTCTTCTGTTTTCTACAGAGGAGGTCTGTGTTATTCACATCCTTTAACACTTTCACCACCTCTCCCCTCCACTTCTCTGAAAAGTCATGAAAAGAACAGACTGACTGGCCTCGTTATTGCTGCGAAGGTGACACTATGAGAATGAAGGGTGGAGAATGCACGCTGAGTGATGTTTCATTTCTTAATAGAATAAGAAATTCTTCTGTTGTATTTCTCTTATTGACCTCTGGAAGGGATCAAAACTTGGGTTTGCCTTCTCTGAAGTGGAATGCATGCTGACCAAGGTCTTCATCATGAAGACAAAGGCAAAAGACTTTGTTCCCGGCCTGGTCAGTTTTCAGAAGTTTTGAGTGGTAGCATTCGGCAACCAGTCAAATAAAAAGTGATTTATTATTCTGGCAGTTTGCGACTTGATCTGGCCCATGGCTTGTGAGCACTTCAGCACTCCCCAGAAAAAAGAATGACCGTGGTGCACAAGTCATGCATCTCCTGTGCGAATGCTATCCTATGGTCTCTGGCACAACTAATATTGCAGATTTCTGCATTAGGCAGCCCTGAACATAATACATAAGCATACAAATGGAATAAGCTGCTAAACATACCTACACAAGGTGCATCGATCTGATCAGAGAGTGTAAAATGTCACACTTTAATTAGACAGTCTGTCGCCCACTGGTCAAAGCATACCCCCAGACCCCTTAAGACAATCACTCCCAAAATCCACAGGCTTCATGACCATACCGTACACAAGGCCAATACCAAATGTGAAGCGAATGGGTTGAAATTTGTGGCCTGTAGGGCACTCACAATAAAATCTCAACAGACACGGCGGAAGATGCGGTGTGATGATTGCTGATCCTTGGTATTCCCTACTCATCATTCGGGAATACAAATACAATAAAATTATGATAACTTTTTTGTTTTGTTCAATATGAAAAAAACTAGCATTTTCAGAATGCTTACGAATTATACAAAAATTAAAATAATTGTTTAATTCAGAATTCAGGATTATGCTTCAAATGGGAAACAGATCAACCAGTATCTTCTTCCATCATTAAAAGCGGAATTCTATAAAGTTTTAAGATTTGGAAAGAAAAAAAAAGATCGTATTTCTGTAGGAACCACAGAGAGTTAGACGTGGTCCTTGACAGCATGTGTGAAATACATTATTTCTTAAAGCGAATTAGCAGAAATAAACTGAAAGCTGTTTGGCATTTGTGGCGGCTCAGTCGTCTGTGAGGCAGGGTCATACCCTTACACGCCCCCCTAGCTCCTCTCCACTCGCACCCCACACACACACACATCACTAGTGCTGGCACACACCAGTATTTGCATGCATACACACACACACTCAAAACACACACACACACACACACCATCATATGTCAATACTTTCAAACACCACTAACATATGTGTGCATACACACACCACCAACACAAAAGCACTCACTCACTTGCATTACCTCCCTGTCTGTAATCCACTCATATCTGAACCATAGTGAAGGCAAAAACAGTTGATTTTTGGGAAAAAAAAAAAAAAAGCCAAAACACACAAACCCCTTAATTTCCCCCTTCAAAAATTATAACTTTTTTCGTTTGGCACGTCATTTATAGTTTTAAATACAATAACAAGGTTGAACAACATTCAAACCACTTTTGGAATAGGGGTGTAATAGCCAATGTCAATTACAACTTTCAAGTCTTTCTTGCCAGCCGCCATCAAACTTTTTAATGTGCAATAACTAGAACTCCTGCACTTTCACCATTCTGTCACTTTTTACATCTGAGCACTTTAACATAGTTTTATTTTAATAATTTGTACTTTTTATTGATTTTTTTATTAGTCTGTTTTTATTTTATGTCTGTTTTATAAAGTGTTTTTTATTCTTGTTGTTACCGGAGTGTGAGAAACGAATGAATGCACTGCTGCAGTAACAAGTGCAATTTCCTGAGAAGGATTATTAAAGTATCTATCTGAAGTCTGAACACAAAGGGAGCTGTTGCATCAGAATCTAGGCTTTAATCAAGGGAATTTCTAAAATACACAAATGCAGAGCCACACATTCTGTGTGGTTTTATTTTGAGGTCCCAGGCCTTGTTTTTAAAAAAGCAACAGAATAAACCAAGAATTAACTTAAAATGTATTAGTGTATGTTCCCACGACATCTTCAAAGCCCCTTTAAAATCCAGTATGTGCTTATTCTGCAGATTTGTCAAATTATCCATAAGAAATCTTTATGCATTGCTTACTGTTGGCACGCCTTGGACAAACACTCCTTGGTTCACTTGAATGCCTATAGCAGCTGTCCAGGGAGCATTGAAACTTTTGGGGTTTGTGAGTATGCAGGCATTATGGGATTCTGAGAAAATTCAACATTTTTCTTTTTTGAGAATTGAAATCCATGATAGAGCACAGTCATAAATAATTCAGTTTCTCCAAGTTAAACTACTGGATGAAGTAGTTCATGCTGATCAAAACTTACACTAAAATTAAAACAGGTTTTGAAATAAGTAACTTGCTATTGTTTCCAACTTCATGTATGATTTATTACACCTCTAGGCCTTACATGATTACATATGTATAAACACCGAGAAGGTACACTTTATTGTGTAACATGTCTATACTTGAAAGGCCAAAGAAGATAACGATTGATTTTATAAACCCAAATTCAGTAAAAGTGTCAGAATGTTAACTTTACACTTAATTTCATTTTGCACACCAAAACATTAGCCCTTCAAAATTAGTTTTTGCAATGTCATTTCTAAATGTTATGACTACATTTTTGAGAACCTACTTTCAGATAACAGCAATGGCATTTTGCACATCATCATTAGAATTTTCAACTAAATATGTTTTTCCTCTGCAAATACTGACTGTAATAAAGAAATATTCTTTCGACCCTGAGGTAACTTGTTCAAAATTTCAGCCAAGAGAGCAGGGTTTCAAGTCCAGGCCTCAAATTTCACAATTTGCCTCCACAGCTGTTTTTTTCAAAAATTGCTGTGGAGACCTAGAGCTTTCAAGCCTTCACAGCTACATTTTGATGTGGTGGCCTTTGTTAACCACCGCAATTTTCCTGTCCATACAATGTTCAGGCCCAGTCTGTTTGGAGAACATCACTAGAGTTTGCTCATCCTGTTCATGTGGCTTAAAATTGGGGCTGTCTCAGAAAATTGACAGCCCATACAAGAACATCGATGGAAGGGTTGGCACTGACTGTCATCAGCCTCCCTTGCACAAACTGAAGTAAGAAATGGCAAGTATTATTTAAAAAATTTTACTCAAGAAATAGAACATTAACCCTTTTCTGCAGATGTGTCTGCCCGCGGACATAGAGCTGCTCTGTTTATGCACGCAGTTACACTTTTCTATCATTAGATGGCACACCCGGATCAGTTATTGAATATTCACTAGCAAGCTGAATTCGAACACGGTTTAGAATACAGACGAATTAAACTCCTCAGTTAAGCCTGATGTGGAAACTGCTCAATGTACTTGCCCATAGTATCTAATCAGCAGTTTAAAAAAAAGAACGGAAAAAATCATTGTCCTCTGTAGCAACCACTTCAGCTACAGTGAGCCAATGGTATCCTAATTAGGAGTTAAGAAAAACCAGTTTTCTGAAGCAAAAATTCAACATGGTATTGATACTATCTCATTCTACTGTCGATTGTAGTCATCACATATAAAAATGCGTATTTCCCTACAGTGGATTTACGCGTAGACTCCTCCATTGACGAATTCAGCGCTCCCTAATATCCACCTAAGTACTGGTGTTGATAACCAATCACTCAATGATATACTCAGGCTCATCTGCGTAACTCCACAGTTATAGTTCACGCCCTTGTGAAGCTTCCCGGTAACAATGTATTGATTGACTCATTTCTTATCCAATTCCCGAGTGTTTCAACTTTCCACAGTAACTGAAAGACATTGATTGGACAAACAGAAGAGTATACAAGCCTTTGCATATCAGCAAGGTGGACTATATCCTCTTAATGTTGCGCACAATTGCGTAGCTGAAAATGACGCGATATATATTTAAAAAAAGACTCCCAAAACCGTCCTGAGTTGTTCAGTTACATTTACAGGATTTAAATGAGGTAAGGACATGGTCAATGGTAATTATTCCTAATGAAACAGGACCAGAGGGTTCCTTCTACCGGATACATCTGTCTCTGGAGGAGGGATTCAATGAAGAAAGGTTATGCTGCTAATGTGGTAGCATTTCGCTAAATGTGGCTTTTTCTTTTGGAATTTATACCATATTCAACGAAATTGAATGCCGAGGTTTTTGCACATTCAAAATGTGAACTGCTCAAGCACTTCGGTAGACACCCTGGTATATTCATTGCACCATTCTATTGAATCTAGGGAAGCATATATTGCCTGATTTTCTGTCTGTTCTGTTAAAATAAGGTAAAATATATATTTCAGATATCACTGAGTTAGTGAGTTATACTTGTGCCTTATAAGGTGTAGAAAGTGTTTATATAAAGTTGTGAGCTCAGAAGTGGGAACAGGTAGCTTTTCATTTCATGGAGAAAAGGCATGTTTTGTGTTTGGAGAGGTTACTGGTGACCAGTGATGTCCAACTGCACCGATATTGAAAAACTCATGCTAAATTCAACCAGAAAATCATTAGTTCATATTGAATTTCATGCTTCAAAAGTTGATTTGTGTTAAATATATGATTATTTTATGATTTGAGTGTGCTATTTTGAGGGATCATAGATTTTGGGGAGCCACCTGGATAGCTGTCTTATTTGGGTCCTACAGAGTAGGTAATTTAGAATTCAATGCTCAAATGACTTGCAGTTGTGGTCAAGGAGTTTATGACCCCATAAATGTATAGTTTTAAGCCCCAGCAATTTTTCAATTCTCAGTATTATTTTTTTTACAATTTCAATGCTGAATTTTCATGAAGATTTTGTGCTTGCAGCCCTTTTTCTCTATCAAAATCATGAAAATTAACTGAAATACGATGGAATTCTAAAGGCTTCAAGCATCCTGACTCAGTTGAGCCATTCCTTCCCTGCCTGTGAAGCTGCAATCTTGAATTATAAAGCCTTAAATAAAGTAACACATAAATAAGCCAGATTTGGCTTCTGCGTGAAGAGGTGAACATAACATTTAGAATGGTACTAAAGATAGTCAGTGTCAGTTGCAATCTAAGTATCATACCCACCTCTGACAACCATTGCAGTCATAACCTGGCATAGCTCAAAGTAGAACAACTTTCAACAACTGCAATGACTGTAAAACTCAAACCATAATCAAGAGCATAACAAAATAAAGTGTATTACCAGCCATCCAGGTCTCTGGTGTCAATGACTATTATAATGTAGAATGTTCTTATCTCAGAGCAGCAAGTGGAGTGAAACATCCACTTGACTTAAAACAATATAATCACCTTGCAAATACAGTGCCGTGAAAAAGCATTTGTCCCCTTCGTGATTTATTATGTCTTTGCATATTTGTTACACTTAAATGTTTCAGATCAAACAAATTGTAATATTACACAAAGATAACCCGAGTAAATACAAAATGCAGTTTTTAAATGATGATTTCATTTATTGAGGGAAAAAGCTATCCAAGCCTACCTGGTCCTTGTGAAAAAGTAACTGCCCCTCCCCCTTGTTAAATCATTAATTAAATGTGATTAACCACATTTTTTTAGTTCAATTTCACTAGCCACACCCAGACCTGATTACTGCCAGACCTGTTCAATCAAGAAATCACTTAAATAGAACCTGTCTGACAAAGTGAAGTTGGCTCAAAGATCTCAGAAAGCAACTCATCATGCCGTGATTCAAAGAAATTCAAGAACAGATGAGAAACAAAGTCATTGACATCTATCATTCTGGAAAGGGTTACAAAGCCATTTCTAAGGCTTTGGGACTCCAGCGAACCATGGTGAGAGCCATTATCCACAAATGGAGAAAACTTGGAACAGTGGTGAACCTTCCCAGGAGTGGCCAGCCTACCAAAATACTCCAAGAGCGCATTGACAACTCATCCAGGAGGTCACAAAAGAACCCAGAACAACATCTAAAGAACTGCAGGCCTCACTTGCCTCAGTTAAAGAGTGTTCATGATTCAACAATAAGAAAATTAAATACTGGGCAAAAATGGCATCCATGAGAGAGTTCCAAGACGAAAACCGCTGCTGACCAAAAAGAACACAAAGGTTTGTCTCACATTTGCCAAAAAACATCTTGATGATCCCCAAGACTTTTGGGAAAATATTCTGTAGACTGACGAGACAAAAGTTGAACTTTTTGGAAGGTGTGTATCCCGTTACATCTAGCATAAAACTAAGACACCATTTCATAAAAAGAACATCATACCAACAGTCAAACGTGGTGATGGTAGTGTGATGGTCTGGGGCTGCTTTGCTGCTACAGGACCTGAACGACTTGCCGAAATTGATGGAACCATGAATTCCGCTCTCCACCAGAAAAATCCTGAAGGAGAATGTCCGACCATCAGTTTGCGACCTCAAGCTCAAGCGCACTTGGGTTGTGCAGCAGGACAATGATCCGAAACACACCAGCAAGTCCACCTCTGAATGGCTTAAAAAAAAAAAAAAAAAAAACAAAATTAAGGTTTTGGAGTAGCCTAGTCAATGTCCAGACTTAAATCTGATTGAGATGCTGTGGCAGAACCTTAAACAGGCCGTTCATGCATGAAAACCTTCTAATGTGGGGGAATTAAAACAATTCTGCAAAGAAGAGTGGGCCAAAATTCCTCCACATTGATGTGAAAGACTCATTGCCAGCTATCACAAACGCTTGATTGCAGTTGTTGTGGCCGAGGGTGGCACAACCAGTTATTAGGTTTAGGGAGCAATTACTTTTTTACATAGGGCCAGGTAGGTTTGGATAGCTTTTTCCCCTCAATAAATGAAATCATTTAAAAACTGCATTTTGTATTTACTCGGGCTATCTTTGTCTAATATTAACAAACCAGAACCAGTGCCACTGTCAACTAAACTGAACTCAGCCAGTCCCAGCTGCCAATGACTGACTAGAAAATTGCTAAAGTAACTAAAAGGTCACTGGTGAGAACCAAGGCAGTGGAGTAAGGTATAACGCTTAAATGCATAATTCTATAACAGGCATACTCACTTAGTTAAGTCAATATTCAAACGAATGACTCAACTTACCATAGTGATTAAGTGTCATTGCACAGATAGACCATGCAAAGGGTGATAACCCAGGGTCGGCCGATTTTGCCGATATTTGGTATACACATGCACCTTACCAAGTTATGTATGAACCTACAATATGAGCATCATCCATTTGGTTTTGTGGGAGTAATCACCAAAAATGTATTTTGATGGATTCTGGACCATTTTTGAAGGATTTCCAAGGGGTTAATTTGGGTCATCCTCAACAGAAAACGGCTAAACTTTCAACATTGCCCCTTTGTGTGACTGTTGCCCATAGGATGGCCTACCAAACTGCTGAGCATGATCAAAAATCTTTCTAAATATGCCACTCATGTGTCAAGATATTTCCCCTGCCCTAAAATTTCGAATTGTTTTTTGGCCTATATGCTACAGGGGTAGAAACTACAAACTATGGTGGAAATAGTGGCTAATGACCTGCTCTTTCATAATCAGAAATTAAAAAAAACTTGCCGCTCTACTCAGTACTTTGTGGTAGCACCAGAAATTAGGAGAATATTTAATTGTTTTGGAGTGCTGCCACCCATATGCTGTATGTGGAACTACAAACCTGTACTCTAAACAAGCAACACTACCAATGTTATTTTATCTGCCCTGGCCTTATCCATTCAATTATAATCCCAACACATGAGAAGTAAGGCTATTCTATCATAAATATGGCTGTTTCCCTGGGAAAGGGGCGTGTCACGCATTTTTCAATGCACAACCGAATATTCCGTAAACCTTTCATATGGCCCAGACAATTACTTTCTCTATGAACAGATTGGCAACAACCCAAAATAGACCTGAGCACCTTGTTTTGGCTTGTTTCAAACTTTAGGGTTCATCAAAATAGAGTCTAGAGAGTCCAGTAATGAGGCAGGTTCAGACTTAACCATGTTAGCAGGAGTGGTGCCACTTTCTATTATCTAACAGTTCAAGAATGACAGTCCTTGAATGGCAGCAACTACCAGAGTAGCCAGCAGGAGGAAGTGAAGAACAAAAAGACAAAAGATCTGTTGAAATTTCTCTGGATTTCAAAATATGTAGGAACAAATATACTGTATAAAGCAGTGTTGGGCTCATCAGGTCCTGTAACTCCACAAAAAGATGATGCTAGTATGCCCAAGTCCAGCCAATAATCATGATAATGGTACCATAGACAATCACAGCAAGAATGAACAAAACTTTACAAAGTATCCACGTTGTCAGCCAATAGGCATGTTATAGAATCCATGTGAACCCTTTCAGAATTACAACCCCAATTCTGAAATAGTTGGGACGAAGTGTAAATTGTGAATAAAATCAAAATGCAATGACTTTCAGATCACATGAGCCAATATGTAATTTACAATAGAACATAGATAACATTTCAAATGTTGAAACTGAGACATTTTACATTTTCATCCACAAAATGAGCTTATTTCAAATTTTCTGGCTGCAAAAGATCTCAAAAAAGTTGGGACACAGGCAAAAAAGGGCTGAAAAAGCAATTAATATATAAGAGAATCATCTGAAAGAACATTTAGCAAGTAATTAAGTTAACTGGCATCAGGTGTATAACATGATTGGCTTTACAAGGGATGTCTTAGAGAGGCTGAGTCTCTGAGTAAAGATGGCCAGAGCCTCTCCAACCTGTGAAGGCTTGCGTAAAAAAAATTGTGGAATAGGGGAGAGCTGGTACGAAAGTAACAGTTTTCACATGGATGTCATTTTAAAGATAACGTTACAGACCGAAAAAAATTTTCGGAGCGATTAACTACTTTTGTGTGTGCTCTGTCAATATCAGGTGCTAAATCATCCCAATATATATTGACTTCAGCATAGTTTGACGTCGAACGGAAGTTGCGCATTGCTGCTTTCGACCCCTCCAGTCGGGATGAAAGTGGCACACAGGCCGGACAAAAGTAACGCGATGAAATTAACTGGAATCTTTTAAATTACTGTCGTTAAAACAAAAAAAAAAAAAAAAAAAATCAGACATTTGTTTTAAACATTTTAATTTGCTTCAAATGTTTCAAAAGTAAACGTGAACATGTTTATGGGGTGCAATTAGTCTATTTATAAAAATTATGAAATTATTTTATCACAGTTGTGACAGATATAATGAGCTGCACCCTCAGTGCATGCCTCATGTGACCACAGCAGACAAAAGATGCACCGCACCCGACACTTCTCCAGGCAAAGATGAGGCAAATGTCTCCCCATAAACAAGACATTCCTCATCATTGCCCTGAGAAACTCTGGTTGCAGTGTGTCCACTAAACAATGTTTTCTTTGGGCATTTTGAAGAGGACTGTTTTTTCTGGCCCCTCTGCTGACTCTGCTTCTCCAAAGCAGCTTTTACTGGGGTGTCGGTCAGTATTGCTGTTGACCTGCAACATTCAATGAGATGATAGTCAGAATCAGCTTGTATAAAAACAAGCTGATTCTGACTATCAAGAAAATCAAGACAAGTTAAAAACGACACTCTGCTCACCTCTTTCTGCCTCTTATTTTATTTTCTTTCCTTGAGCCAGCCTTTGGATATGGGCAAACCTTTTCTGGGCTGAACCTCTGTATTGGCGTGCCACTAGATGTTCCTGGAACCACAAGCATACCCGGATAGATAATATTTCAAAAAAAAAAAAAAAAAAAAATGCTTGGCAAGGCTCAACACGCACATTTAAAGACACACACAGACAAACTCTCACCATCTACAGGAATGGCAGACTCATGGGGATGCAGCTCAAATGGGCTCTGGCTAGGTTAGTGGTGTCTTAAGGGAGAGGGCGCTGGTGATGGAGCGGACATTGGTGATGAAGAGGGCGCTGGTGATGAAGTGGACATAGGTGATGGAGCTGGCGCTGGTGATGAAGAGGGCGCTGGTGATGGAGCTGGTGATGGAGCTGGCGCTGGTGATGAAGAGGGCGCTTGTGATGGGGCAGGTGCCGGTGATGGAGCTGGCGCTGGTGATGGAGCTGGCACTGGGGATGGAGCTGGTGCTGGTGCAGGACGGTCGGTCACGAAAGCTGGAGCAAAGTCTGTCTCACTGAAAATATCTGGATTCAAGGGCCAAATACCGGTACACTCGAACCCAGATGAAATGCTGCTTGCTGTCGCAGCTTGAGGCAGAGCTTTAGCCACAAGACTTGGGATGTTGTAGATGGTCAAAGTTCTTCCAGGGTTCATTCGCATCCAATTGTCTGCTGCACTGTTAATGTAGTGCTTCAGAGGACCAAAAACGCTTCGGTCTAGCAGCTGAAGACGGTGGGAGCAGTGGGGTGGAAAACACAGGAGTACAATGCCATATGACTTGCAAAAGTCAATAGCTATCACAGAGAGGTGTGATGGATGATTGTCTATGAGTAGCAACTTTGACTCCGGGGTCACGCAGGTGTGTCTTGCAAAATGCTGTAAAAATGCCAAGAAATCTGTCTCCTGCATCCACCCCGATCCATTGGCAGAACCAGTGCAGCCAAGGGGGCCATCCCTGATGAAGTGGTCCTGGAACTTCTTCCTTGGGTAAGGGGGAACAAAGTTGCCTTGTGCGTTGGCAGCAAAGGCAACAATCACCAATGTCCCTCTTTCCCCAGAGGTCACAGCACCGACCTGGCGCTGCCCCTTGGTGGCAATGATTTTGTCTGGCAGTTGAACCGTTGTGGTACCTGAAATAATAAATGAAATGAATTATTGCTGTTGCAAATCACTGGTGCTTTTTAATGTATCTAAATATAAATTTTTACCTGTTTCATCCATGTTCCAGATGTCCTTTGCTTCAAAATTATAGCGGGTGAAGACAGTCTTTAGGTTTTTAAAAAAACGCTGTCACGTTGGTCTTGAAGCTGGTGGAACGGGACATGCTGGTGGCTTGAGGTCGACGGATGGACAGGGTTTTGTTGCGCTCGAGGAAGGAGGTGAGCCAATCCTTCCCTGGCATCTGGTTTTTCTCCCATGAACATGGAGTTTTGAGGCCAATATTTTTGGCCAGCTCATATGCAAACTTTCGCACCTAAAACAGCATGAAAAAAGAGGTTAATTCCCAGATAGCAAGCACCTTCGCTCCGGATCTGCCCCGGCTCTGTGCCGACTCCAGCTGATCCGGCTCAGATCCGGAGCGGAGGTGCTTGCTATCTTAGGCAAATGGCGGTAGTGGTGTAGCTCTGTCTGCAGTGTTACTCCAACCTCTTTAGGACTCAGGCCAAAATTTATATCAGCTGCTCTCTTTATATATGCCTGCAGTCTCTTCTCCTGTTCTTCTGTGAAGACTTTGTTGTGAGCCCTGTACCCTGGGGCTCTGGTCTGCTGCCCCCTGCCTCTGCCCTCCTCTTGCAGTACCTGAACAGGGTGACATGAGAAACGCCATGCACCTCTCTTGCCCTCCTTATACTCTCGCCTCTTCGGACATCAAGAAAGGCCCTTTCGTAAACCTGCTGGTCAACCTTTCCTCTCTGGGTAGTTCTGACCCTAACTCTTGGCATTTTCTGTAGGCAAAATATAACACACATTTTTTAGTGAGCTTTAAAACACAAAATGCGGCCGCATTAGCAGAGAGGGACGAACGTAACCGTTGGTACTTCCGTCCCGCACCTCTGCTGCCCTCCTTATACTCTCGCCTCTTTGGACATCAAAAAAGGCCCTTTCGTAAACCAGCTGGTCAACCTTTCCTCTCTGGTTAGTTCTGACCCTAACTCTTGGCATTTTCTGTCAGTAAAATATAACACACATTTTTTAATGAGCTTTAGAACAGAATATTCCGCCGCATTAGCAGAGAGGGACGAACGTAACTGTTGCTACTACCGCCCCGACAGTGACTCCTGACATTTGAACCAGGATTGCTCCTAAAGTGGAAAAAGTCTGACATGTCAAACTTCAGGATATGTTACAAAACTAACTGACCTCTCATTTCATAAATATGACACATGAAGCGATAAAGACAATGTTTAAATCAAAAAAGTTTACCATTTGTCTGAATTTACTCACCACTGTGGAAAACAGTCTTCCCAGTCTTGTTTTGCGGGGAAGCGACGAAACCAAGATTTTTCCCGGGTCTGGAGTGTGTTGCGAGCTGGACGTGCTGACCTAATTTGACGCGTCGAAGTGCGGATGGCTGTGAGAAAATCGCCGTATTACTTTCGTCCCACATTACTTTCGCACGGGCTCTCCCCTACTTTAAAAACAATGTTCCTCAACATCAAATTGCAAAGACTTTGGAGGTCTCATCACCGACAGTGCATAACATCAAAAGATTCAGAGAAACTGAAAAATAAAATCTGTGCGTAAGGGACAAGGCCGAAGACCTTTACTGGATGCCCGTGATCTTCGGCCCTCAGACGCTACTGCATCACTCACCGGCATGATTCTATCGTTGACATGACTAAATGGGCCCAGGAATACTTCAAGAAACCACTGTCTGTAAACACAGTCCACCGTGCCATCCACAGATGCCACCTAGAACTCTATCATGCAAAAATGAAACCATTGTTGAGCATGATCCAAAAGCACCGCCATGTTCTGTGGGCCAAGGCTCATTTAAAATGGACTGTAGCAAAGTGGCCAAGTGTCCTGTGGTCAGACGAGTCCAAATTTGACATTCTTGCTGTAAATCATGGGCGTCATGTCCTCCAGGCTAAAGAGGAGAAAGACCACCCCTCCTGTTATCAGCGTACAATTCAAAAGCCAGCATCTCTGAAGGTATGGCAATGCATTAGTGCATATGGTGTGGGACACTTGCATGTTTTAAAAAGCACCATGAATGCTGAAAGGTATATAAAGGTTTTAGAGCAACATATGCTCCCCTCCAGACAACATCTATTCCAGGGAAGGCCTTGTGTATGTCAGCAGGACAATGCAAAACCACATACTGCAGCTATTACAACAGCATGGCTTCGTAGAAGAGTCCGTGTGCTGAACTGGCCTGCCTGCAGTCCTGATCTTTCACTGATTGAGAACATTTGGTGCATAATTAAATGAAGTCCGTCAAAGGAGACCCAATGTGAGGTATCGTTCTGGAACCAAGTGTGAGACCAGG
This sequence comes from Gymnothorax javanicus, assembly GCA_029692085.1. Lineage (NCBI taxonomy): Eukaryota > Metazoa > Chordata > Actinopteri > Anguilliformes > Muraenidae > Gymnothorax > Gymnothorax javanicus. Next base: position 93,207,886 of record CM056198.1, read on the forward strand.
AAGTTTCAGCAAAAATGAGTTTTATTGCAGTTGGGGAGTTAACCCCCACAAGGCAGAAGGCAAAGGTACAGCGTCCAATCCAAAATCGGAATCCCAGGGACGTAATCCAAACTGTACACAGGGCAGCAAACACAAAACTCAGAGTCGGGCAAAACAGGTTCGGTACACAGGCACGGGTATGTCAGAGAATCCAAAGCCAAAGTCCAGCAGATGTAATACGAACCGTTAACAGAGCAGCAGGGACTAAACTCAGGGTCAGGCAAAACAGGTACGGTACACAGGCAGAGAAGTATCAAAGAAAAAGCCAAAATCAGAATCGGGGACGTTCCAGTCAAAAGTATAACACTATGAATACAAGGCATCAACAATTGCAGCACAGGGAAAACATTCTGACAAGAGCTGTGAGTGAAATGACTGCTTAAATACACGTAGGGGAAGGCACATGCTATGATAGGGAACAGGTGAGCTGGATCAGACTAATTACAAAGGAATGAACATAAGGAAGTACCTGATTACAAGAAATTGGCAAAAGCCAAGACGCGGACAGGGATCACAGAGACAGCCTACTGACAAACATACGGCTCCGGTTAGGGAGTTCTACCGTGCACAGAGTGAGAGGCAGAACAGTGATTAGCCAGGTGCAGAGAATCTGCCAAAGCACAGCAAAGTAAATTGAGTGAAGGCAAGGGGCGGAGACTAGAGCAGAGCGAGTGCTGAGAGCTTGTTAGTCAATTAGTGATGTGCAGCTATACACTCCCTAGTGCTTGTTAGTAAATTAGTACTATAAACAATGTTAGTCTTGGTTAGTAAGTTTAACTAAAACAAACTGTAAGTATTGTTCGTAAAATAGAAAAGCAGGGTGAAGGAAGTAAACGAGATTGGAAGGAATGGTTGAAATCCCAGAAACCATGAAATCACCCGAAAGTGTGGCACACAATACTGGGGTAGTGAGCGATCACATGACAAAAGACCAGACGGGGGAGATAAAGTGCAATGCATGGTATGACAAAAACATGGACCAGAATATAACTGCAATGGTGGAATATGGAAGACATACACAGACAAAGCAAAAACAAAACATGGCAGAGCATCTAAATCACAATACAAAATACAAAGCATGGTCAGACAAAGCAGAATTCATAATCAAAACATGCTCAGGCAGGACAGGATCATAACACCCAAAACTCTCCAGCAGCTGGAAGCCTGTATTAAACAAGAGTGGGATCAAATTCCAATGGCTAAACTCAAGAAACCTGTCTCCTCAATGCCCAGACGCCTCCACTCTGTGTTAGAAAGAAGGGGGGATGGTACACCATGGTTAACAGGCCCCTGTTCCAACTTTTTCTGAGACCTGTAGCAGCCATCAAGTTTGAAATGAGCTCATTTTGTGGATAAAATTGAAAAATGTCATTGCATTTTGATTTTATTCACAATTTACACTTTGTCCCAACTATTTTGGAATTGGGGCTGTACAAAGAGTTCACAGATCCACCCTTTCAATGACCTTTGGCCGCCGTCTCAATCTTGTTATCGTGGAGGATGCTAACAGGTGCTGGTCATCTAAAGGAGTGTCAGTATTATCCTTGGTCAAGTGGCCACACTTCTGTTGGACAGAGCGACAAGAGAAGTAGCTTGAAACCTGCTGGGTAGTTGGCCAGTCCTCCTTCATAAAACTGGCTTTGATTTTCTTAGCCACCGACCCATATTTTTCCTTCCTCCCAGTCTCTACTCCTCTGATAGACCTTGTGGATGATCAGGCTACTTTGCGTCCATGGGATAATGATGTGGCTGCATCAATGCATTCGACTGTGAATTGTCATGGCTTTCTTTCAAATGTAGACCCAGGCCTAGGCCTAGCAACAGTAGCACCTTTGCATGTACCTACCTGATCCAATCGGCAGTAAAATGTTCAAAATATCAAAAATTTCTTTTGACGTCGCTGCCCGAATGGCGTGTTCTTGACGCTGCCGACAACTTGAATGGTAGAGGGGGTGAAGGCACTTCTGTGACGGCTTCCAGTCAAGGCCAAGCTTGTATCTATGTGCTGGACAGATGGTGATGTCCTTGTCAACAGCATGGAATAACCCAGCACACCGTACAATGAGGTCACACTCCTTCTCCAGTGGCAGTCCTGGGCCCTTCTGTCCATGTTCTCCTCTAAAATGAACTCTTCAGCCTCGAAAGATGGCTTTGAATGGGCTTGTTGCACTTTCTCAAAGCAATACAACTATTCTCTTTTGGAAATATCTTCATTACACTGCATGCCATGGCAGGAGAGACATTGAAAAACCTGCATTTTATCACCATAGTGGCCTAGGATTCATCACTGCCAGCAGCCATGGCTGCCATTTTGAAACTAACTGCTTGGAATGTGTGTCAAGTGTTAGTAACAGAGGCAGTCCAACACTGCTGCTGCCGTGGAGCCAGTTGAGAAGCTGTTGTGAGGTGGTGGTGGAGCTGTTAAGATGGGGGATGATCTCGACTTGCCTCTTCATGGGCTAGCGGGCATTTTTAAGTCATCCGTGGTCGTACCCAGTCACAAAACATGGTATTATGGCTTGTGGACAAATAAAAAGGCATGGGCGTCGATCAAAGTGCTCCATATAAAGACCGAAATGAGTGGCAAGAATTTTTTTTTGAATGATCAAATGACGCTTGGACTTGCTCCTCTGGGAAAACCGTCGCTCTTTATTTCTGAGAAACTCTGCCTTTCCAAAATGTTCTTTTTACACAGTCATGCTACTGACCTGTTGCCAATTAACCTAATTAGTTGAAAAATGCTTCTCCAGTTTTTTTTTTTTTTATTGGTACCACTTACTTTTCCAGCCTTTTGTTGCCCCTGTCCCAGTTTTTTAGAGATGTTTTGCAGCCATCAAATTCAAAATGAGCTAATATTTTTCATGAAATGGTAAAATGTCTAACTTTCAACATATGATATGTTGTCTTTGTCCTATTGTGAATAAAATATGGGTTTATGAGATTTGCAAATCATTGCATTCTGTTTTTATTCACGTTTTAAACAACGTACTAACTTCATTGGAATTGGGGTTTGTACATGCCTACTATCTTTCAGAAATCCAACCTTGACCTTCACCAGATTTAGTTACTGTTTGCCAGACCCAGTGAGAGAATCCCTGTGGTGGTTAACAGAACACCCCTTGATCACAATTCATTAATAATGAATAAATGATATGGATTCACGCGCGACTTCTTACAGCACTATAGACAATCGAAGCACCTTTGGAGTGATATCCGGTTATCTAATCTCTTGACCGCCACTGTGGCACGCCGACCATGATGCCATATGATGTTTCAATGAAGACAAATTTTTCGACCGAAAATCGAGGAGTCCAAGCAGCTGTGATCATTTAACTTCGTAACCTCCAAAGACAGAATCACAAGTAATCTGGGAGATATGTAACGCATCTTCAGCAAACAAGATTTGATATCCGTAGAACAATCTTCCACTGAACGTAGCTGCCAATAGCAATTAAGGGAGATTAATGATAAACTCTTGACGACACTCGAGATAAACAAATAATATCTCGATAAACTCCAAAGCCACAGCGGACTTGGCAATTAATAAACACCCAATGATATGGAATTCACTCTAGAGAGGTAGACCACACGTATGCCCATTCAGAAAACAGCAATAGAAAATAAAGACCCGACAAATTCCTACCTTGTAGTAACTTGAGAAAGAATGAGGAATAGCGAAAGCCAATTAAGAATAGAAGATACTTAGGAACACTGCTGAGTTCCATTTTTGTTGCGAGGGAACGAGCCGGCTGAGTAGCTGTGGCTTCTACTGCTGGACCCGCTTTCAGATGCTTCTGCGATATCACCAGGGTTTGGACGGCTGGCATCTAGCACCAGGACACGACAGGGAGCCAATGCTTCTGCAGGAGACCGCTAAACTGTTTCGAACTTAGAACTCCGTTGTAGTGAGGAGATGCGCGTTGGTGTTGGACAGAGCCAGTAGCACCAGTAAATCCGAATGAAGAAGTTCGAGATTGAATTAATTTGTAGGTCTTCTTGGACGATTTGAAATATAAAGAACAAAATCGTGAGCGGACTAACATTCCAGAAGCTGCTTGATGCGAAATCTATGCAAACAGCGAACGGAAACACGATATGGGCATTTAAATAAAAGACCTATGGTTGCGATTGGGTGAATGAAATTGCCTAGGCTTTCCTACGTCTCGTGATTGAACTTTCGTTTACACTTCCATTTTGTCACACATCCGTCTTCTTCTTCCCATCCTAAAAAGTCAATCTTCCATCCTTTCATAGTACTGACCCTAACACAACCCTTGACCTTTTTCTCATTAGACTTTGACCTCGTCACTTCCTTTGCAATAAGCCTGGGCTCTGAAGCAAGCGGTGGGCAAGACCTAGCACATGCACTCTCACTAGTCGCAGGCCTATTACTCTCAGGCTCACTGTCACTCACTCGTAAGGTCAACATCCCTACCTCGACTGGTAGCGACAGTAGCATCGTCTGGCTGGGGTGGGGAAAGGCGCGGCTGCTCCCTTGGACTCGTGGCAGCGTTGGCAATATCATCATTTGGATCGGCAGGCCGGCTTATGCAGTCAAAAATCATCACTTGGCCACCTTTCTATTTTCCAGCCTTGATCGTCGAGCAGACAACTACTTCCGCTGACCAGTGGGTACTGGATGCCTGCCAAAGTATGACGTCACTGGGGATTTCTAACGATATTTTCAAGGTTGAAATAAAGTCTTCAAAATTCTCATCCAGGTTGCAGAAAAGCAAAAAAATGCACTTGTACGAGATTATTTAATATCGATGTCATATGTATCAATCAGTAGCTGAACGATATCAGGCTTTTATTGGAAAGATTCTGGGCATTTATTTATTTATTTATTTTTTAAAGATTTTTTTTTGGGAATTTTTCCTTTATTCGATAGTTATACAGTGTAGAGCATTGGTTCCCAACCCAGTCCTCAAGGACCCCCTGTCCGGCAGGTTTTTGTGGACATTTTTGAACCTTATCCATTTAAGGGCACCTTCATGCAACCCTGCTCAGGTAGGTCTTTTTCAACCAATCAACATGAAGCCCTTTAATGGATCAGGTATGAAAGAGTAGAAAGAGAGCAAAAACCTGCAGGGCAGGGGGTCCTTGAGGACTGGGTTGGGAACCACTGGTGTAGAGAGACAGGAAGGTTGTGGAGAAGAATGGGGGAAGACATGCACCAAATGACCCGAGCCGGCTTCGAACCCGTGTCGCTGCGGGAAGGACACAGCCTTTATGGTGCGCGCACTTAGACCGATGAGCCACTGGGGCGCCCCCTGGGCAATTATTTTTGCAACAATTACCTAATTTTAAAGAAGTCTTAGTTTCATCAATATTTCCCGCGATGTGAGGTCATCAGAATGACCAATCATGGTGAAGATTTCCTCAGTCCCTCCCAGTACCAGTCTGGGGTGCGTTTCCCGAAATCAGATGCTTACTTACATAGTTGGGCCCATTGACAATGAAAGGACTACTTTGGTGGGAAATATACTGCAACCTGACCGGGCCATAACTACCGTCTCATGCCTCAAGGTGTGACAAGGGCATTAGTGCAACTCAAGACTATGTGTAACTGGTTTGTTTGTGTTTCTCTTCTTCTTGCCTTTCCATTGCACCTGTTGTCAGTGTTGCCTGCATCAAAACAAGTGAAACTGATCCACAACCACTTGGGCTTCCTCAATCAATAGATTGAGTTCCTAAGGTTTAAATGACTTGAGGTCATGAGTGTTCCCTTAATCTTGAGCCATATAAATGTGCCACAATACTTCTGTTTAGTGTGGGGGGTAAACGTTTTAAAGTCAAAGAATAAACATGATTACCACTCTCCAAAGAGAACTGAGCCAGGCTCAAGTGGCCTGCATACTGCTGTAGAAAAAGTAGTGGGAATGAAACAAAAACTCATAAATCTGTTACAAGAATCAGATAGCAACCTATAGCTGGCTGGCTAAGATGAACTAATCTTCCGGAATGACCATATTGGTAATCAACCAATGAGAAGTCCCTTCATAGGAACCGGCGCACTCCAGTTTATGCTGGATAAATCCAGAGATCCAGTCTTCTCGGGTACCCAAAGATGACCCTCAGGTAACCCCTAGGTTTGGGAGGCTCAAACATGGTCTTCGAGCATCCCTGGTGGCAAAAAATGAATTTACACCATGATTTAATGGCAAACTTGTTACTAAGGGTGGAGTGTTACCATGTGACAATTACCAATCAGAAAATGATAATTGTATGACGAGGTAGAAAGTATCATGTTTTACCCCACCTTATGGGAAGGTCCAAAGGCCCTATAAATTAAGTGGTCAGACAATCAGTAGTCAGTCGGTGTGGGGCGATTGATGGGATATGAATGCTTCGTGGTATGCGCATACCAGCCCGGGATGTTGTACTTCCCTTTGAGCAAGATACAATAAACCCACTTGCATCAGACTCTGGAGATTGCGTCTATTCTTTGGCGGAAAACTACAGGTGTGGAGACCCCTCAGTCTAAGGGCCCAGACTGAGGTCGTTCACCCACATCACTACGCTTTTGGGAAACGCGCCCTGGGCAGTTTACTTTCAACCTTCCTACACAAATGCCATCGTTGTGCCTTCAAGTTAATCATGCAGAGCAAAAAAGGTCAGGTAGGTGTAAGGTTAACCTCATTGCTGATAAAGCGAAGACAAGGGTGATCACACAGTTTGTGATTTTTAAATATGGTCTAGTAAACGTCCCAGTCCATCCATAAGCCACTGCAGGGGAAACGCGGGAAAGTTTGGCACTTAAGTTATCATTTGTGGTTGCGAGTCTGATTGGATACCACCCAGCCTGCTATGCCCAGCCAGGCCACTGGCCATCCAGGGCTCTGCCTAATATTGTGTGAGTGATTTAAAGCCTAAGGGCACTGGCGTTGTTTTTTTTTTAATTTGGCATCTCCAATCCCACCCGAATCTGGAATGCGTAATTCGAGAACTATGTGCAAGACTTGCTCGTATGCTACCCCATGTTGCCAACTCGGGAGAGAGAGATAGTTCGCGGCTCTCCTCCAAAGCACGCGCCTGTCAGCCACCGCTTCTTTGCACTCATAGGTCGAAATTTTGCAAGTTCAGAACGAGGGCGGAGGATACCCAAACATGAGCAAGCTTAGACTCTTACTGACGAGCGTCCGGCTGGCCAACAGGAGGTGCTTGAACAATGAACAAAGCAACCATTTTTTTGTATCCCTTCCCGGCAGTCGCTTCCCAATTTGCATCCCTGCAGTGCATAGCCAATCGTACGCTGCTCTGAAAAAGCTGTGACCACTGCTGGTTGAAACGACTGGGGATCAAACCTGCACCGTGGTAGTCACTACTGCTCCGCAAATGCGGCGCCTTAACCGAGTGAGCAAACCCGGCAGCGCACTGGTGGTTTTTACTGTGGCAAAACATTGCTATGGTTTTTATGTGTATTCAGCGGCAAAGTCAGAAATATACGGCTGCTTTTGTAGCAAGTGCCATCATGAAAGTCAAGCCCTGAAGTCCATTTTGCTCATTGTTGCTGGACATTAGATGGTCAAAGCTGCTTCAACCAGTTGGTAAGCTGGTTCCAAATGCCAACTGACTGATTAGAAACATGAAAATTTCTCACTGTGCTTTTTCTTATTGTTTTCCTTTTGAATGTGAAATACAATTGGAATGCATGCAAAAACCTTCATGCAAATGTATACATTTCAGAACTAGCCAGCTTTCAGAAAATTTCATTTTTAATTTGGTGGTGCTTCACTTTTGACCAGGTATATATAAACTACACACGAAGGCAAAGGCAAAAAATCCATTCTTGTCAAAATTTTCTTCCAGTATTTACAAAGGCAAATGGGTGAGGCGTAGGAGACTGCTGTGAATGCTCACTGAATATTTTATAATTGTTGTCACCAAATTAGCAGCATCAATATTATTTAGTTCTTGCTATACCACAGTGTATTAGAAGTAGTCCTCAACAGCAGGGCTGCCCAATCCTATACCAGGAAATCTACCATCTAATTCTGATCAAACGGCACACGCCAAATTCAACATTTAGAAATCTCCTGACGGATGGCTCTGATGGATTGCAGACGAGCTATTCCTCGTCAGTGGCACGTTTTCACAAAAATTGACCAAACTGTCAATGGCGTCACATTATTTTTAATGGTGGGTCACGCTACTTGCTCTATGTGCCTGTCCCCACTGAGAATGAGTAGCATGTTTATGATCTGTCCAGAACATCCCAACATGTGCTCTAAATGAAAAGATGCCTTCATCCCGGAGCCATCTTCGTACCGTATGGGAGCTGATATAGTCAGGGCAACTTCCGGGAACCTCAGCAGTGGTCAACATTGCTGGACAAAAGCTGTCTCTGAGAAGCATCACGCAAATGCTACAGTCCTGTGCTCACATGGTCACACGTGGCTACCCAGGCTGCAGTGGATTTAAGGTGCTTCCTGTCTGCCTATTTTGCATTTGCAGATGTAAAACAGTCGCACAATGAACTACAAAGTGTGCTGCAACTCTGGCTGCACTCATTGCGGCCAGCGCCGTTCCAATTGCTTGATCCCTATTTTATTGTGTCAGTCGTGGCATCGTGACTTTTTAAAAAACATAATGTTTTTAAACCAGGATTTTTATAGCTTGGGTTAATGTTGAGCAATGCACACAGCATTTCTTTGCTCACTCTCTCTTGTGTGGATCATTTGGGGAGTGGCTCTTGCATCGGACTGTTGTTGTCAGCACGTAGTCTGCCGACTTACCCATTTGTTAGACTTCGCCATCTGTGAGCTAATACTGTAAATATCCTTGAATTTATATTTTCTTTATTACATCATTTGCACAAAATCTTGTACATTGTTGCTTGTTGCATTTTTAATACCTTTTATTATATACCAAAGTGTGACGAGCTCCTGGATGGGAGGAGACACCAAAGGATTCTCACACGAGGGTCGTGACACCGACTGCATATGTTTGTGCATTAATCCCCCTACTCATGTCCCAAACAGGACAAAAAATGCTGATACTTGTCACAGCAAAGTGCTTCAAATGTAAAAAACTCAGTATAAATGCAATTATTATTTATTATTTATCTGATTTTTGATTTTATTTTATCTGGTTAAATACTCCTCTCCAGAGCTTGATAGTGATGTTGCAATGTCTTCCACATCATCTGCCCAGCTGTGAAATGTTGGTTACCTCAATTGACTCATTCCAATGCTATCATCTAGATTGACGTTTCTCAACACTAGAAACAGTGCAAGAAATCGATAGGAAATATTATGCAGTGCAACTGTTCTGCCAAGCGAAAAAGACATCCCACAAGCTTGAGCGAGCTCTCCAAAAGCTACTCTCAAGTTAGCGTAGTTATGCTCATGCACCCATGTCCACTAGCTGCACCTAACAAGTGGTTCCAGATTGGAGAAAAAAAAGAATAAGGCAGGATGAGCTTGAATATTCATCCTGTTCTCCACTTATATTAATCACCAATATTGCATTCACTGACTTCAGAAAATATGTGCCTCACAGAATAAGGTGAATTGCAGCATTATAATTTTATATTAATACATAAAATTATTTCTATTTCTGTTTTGCTAAAATAAGACAAAACATTTTGCCAATGTTGTGGGATAGTTTGTCTCATTTAAAAATTTTCCTAAAGATCAAAAAAGATTTTTGGTTAAAAAAAAATCACTCGTTATATAGTCACTTAAAGCATGTTTGTATGTTCTCCTTCAGTAAAATTTAAGCATTATTTCAAGAACAAAACCATCCCCTTGGCTGCTGCCCTGAAGTATTACAGGGATAACATAATGCTATCGGTTTTCCTCCAACTACAATGAGCATTTCATTGGCACAAATGAAGCTGCAATAGTGAAAGTCTGACAGATGAATATCTGATATTTTAAAGCACAAATGTAATGCTGCACTACTCCATGAAAAGAACACAAAAATCTATGATCTCTCCAAAATCTCAAGTTTTAGAAGTACAGTATCATCTGTCATTCCAGTTTTTCACTCTTCCTTGTGAGCAGACTTTGCCTAGTCATCAGTGGTCATTAATTTCATGCACTTGTTGGCTAATGCCCAAGAATGATACAAAACAGTTCACCTGTTTTTTTTTTCAGAGAGAATATCCCTTATATAACCGCAGTGAAAGAGGAGAAAGAGAGTAGGGTGATGCTGTGCTTCATAGGGAACTCTCGCCCCACGCTAGACACACAATTCTCTGCTGTGCCTTGTGCTGCGACTTGTGTAGAGGACAAATACGGTGTTGGGTATCCTAGGAGGCTTTGGAGGTCACTTGATCTGAGTTTGTATTGGGCTAGGTTAATTATCTACGAGGCAGATCTGCTCTGGTGCTCTGAGTTTGCTCGAGAATAAAGATCATTGGCAGAGAGCCTGTTCCGGGGGGGGGGGGGGCGGTTGGGGATAGGTGGTTTGGAGGAGCAGTGTGAGAGACCAAGGAGATGCGCTAAGCTCTCTAGAGCTTAGAGGTGATCCTTGCATGCTAATACAAGTATCTCTCTTTCTGTCTTTGCACCTGTACCTCATACACCCACCAGCTGAATCTCCCACCTCCCCTTCCCCTTGCTCCCCCTACCCCATCCCCCATTTCACCCCTCCCCCTAAAAAAAACAATCCTCTTGGCCCATCCTGGAGACGGAGCTTGACAGTGCAGAGATGCCTGTGGCAGTCAAGGCAGCCCTGGAGGGCATCACTGGGGACACGACTGAACCTGAGAGGCTCATCTCCGAGTGGGACCATCTTGAGAGAGAGAGAGGAGTCCAAGCCTATTTGGGCAAGGTGCCCCGGGATGTGGTGAAAAACTTCCCCCACACTAAACGTGTGGGAAACTACCTAGTAGGGAAGATGATCAACAAGGGGTCCTTCGCCAAGGTGATGGAGGGTCTTCACATCAGCACGGGGGAAAAGGTACAAATGCGGGATCATCTTTTTAAAATGTTTTGATCTAAAACAACACCGGTCACTTTGAGGTACAGTTTTTTTGGAATACCTTTCTAGTTTTTAAGTCAGTAATCTGGAGTGTCATTCCTTTCGCATACTCATATTGATACTTATATCAGCATTAGGATGTTCACTTGAGAGCATTCTTGTATTTGTGATCTCACACCTTACTGGATTAGAAGTTCCATAAAAAGGTCTAGCCTGTTGTACATGCTGATTCTGCCCCTTTTATTCCAGAATTTTACTAATTTGATTATGTTTAATATTTTGTAAATTCAGATGTTTGTGCTGACGTACACCAGATGGCTGCTTGATGCTTTAACTGATTGGTTACAGAGCTTTAGTGAAGCTTCAGGGCTGTTTTATATGTGAGGGAGAGAAACACACCAGCTAAGGAAGAATCAAAAAAAACTATTGCATGTGCTTGGTGAAGGTATTTCTGTACAATTAGGTTTAATAATAGGTGAAATACAGACTGAATTATGGATTAAGTTGACTGTGATGATTCAGGCGATTCTTCTGCGACTCTTTTCGTATACATTCCCACGCTACCGCCATCATCCCTCCGATATCTCAGATGCTTATTCCTGGTAGTTGGGGGGCTTGGGAGAGGTTGCTGGAGGCCATCCTAGAGTTACTTGGGTGAGAGGCAGAAACACACCCTCGACAGTCTGCTAATCCATAACAGCGATCACATAAAACCTATACCTGTAGTCAATAACTTAGAGTCATCAATCAGAGTCCAGGGGGAAACCTACTCAAGCGGACAACATAAACTCTACAGAAAAGGGCCCAGGCCAGATTCAAACCCACAACCTGCTGCCAGTCAAATATTAAATTATTAGAATTAACCAGAACTACTTACATGACTTCCTTAAAAAAAAAAATCATGTTACGCTGCTTAGCATTTTACAAAAGTGTTTTCTCAAGTACTTTGTTGAAACTTATAATGGCAACATTACATTGGGAAATCAAGCTTAAACTCTTAGCATTACAAATCCAGATGCCTTTTTTATTTGTTTCCAAAGGGCTAATAAAATAATTTAGTTTAGTTTCAATATCCTGTAGCTGCATTTTTTTTCAGCCATTCTGTGATAAAGAATCTGGAGTTTGCACTTTCTCCCCGTGTTAGTGTGGGTTTTCTCTGGGTACTCCAGATTCCCCCACCCAGAAAACATGCATTATAGGAACACTCCTATTAGTGTCCCTGTCCAAGGATCTGGCTTTAGAGCTGGAGTTGGTCCCTGGGCGCTGCTCTGTGGCTGCCCAGTGCTCCTAACTATAGGATGGGTTAAATACAGAGGACAAATTACCCTACGGGGTTCAGTAAAGTGTTTCTTAATCTTAATCCAGTCCTCATTAAATAAATAAAAAAATTTGGCCACCTGGAGTGGTTTTGCATTAATTCTAAGGGGACATACAGTGCACCTGAAAATATTATTTTTTGCCTAAGTACAAATAAACACATTTTTTTTTCAGTATTATCTATTTTGATATTCATCATTTGAAGTAATTTTTACATTCAGTATCACAAACCACTGAATCTTAAGGCAGTCATTTTCTGTGTATTACAACACAACAACATGACATTGCACCAAATCAAAGCAGCCTATTTTTTTGGTCTAAAATATTTTCCACAACCAGAAAAGGAAACTGTTCAGGTTTTACAATTTTTTCGACTTGTTCGCTTCTGTCACTGTCAACCTAATTTTAAACTTCGCCGTGTAATATTCTGGGACTTGTATTGAAATGCCAGAAAGGAGGACTTCAAAGAGACCCATTAATTTTTTCTCATGAAATGCAGTATAAGATGCATGCTAGCCCCTTCTGAATCTCAATGGGGAGGCTGTCTAATGGTATACACACAGCAGTATATAGCACAATGAAATAAAAGCCTCTGGTCAATACAGACATTCTAGCCCATGATAAGTGGTCATTAGAACTGGCTCGCAGATAATCCTTCTTCATTATTAAATCCCCAGCCACCCTCCACCCTTGTCCAGATCGCTGTTTGTTAAAGGTAAACCAACTTGTTGAGGTGACAACCCATTAAGAGGGTCACTGAGTTGCCATCCGATGTTTTGTTCTTGCTGCCCTGGTAACCACAGCGATGGGGAAACAGCCAAAACTGATGCAGTTTTTTTTTTGTGCTTTGATTCTGAAGAAGGGAATCTTATTTGATTGGTCATTTTTCCAACTTGTCTACTTGTTCTTCATACAATGCCTCCATTCTTTTTGTCCCTGACACCAGACAAGGTGGACTTTGCATGGCAGCAGCACACATCGATCAGTGTGTTTGTGTGCATTGGTGCATTTGGTCCTACAAGTATGTTGCTTTTTCTAAGGGACGTCTATGTTTCCTGGACAACATTGTGTGGTGCAGAGCAAACCAAACTCCACTTCCACTCTACAAGAAAGACATGTCCGATGTTAAAAAGACAGTTCTTTTTGCAATGCTTTTAACTAAAACTCTAAGTCAGTATTCTAGAGTTCCACTGCCTTCAAGCATGGGGAATGATTTTTACACCGGCATTCAAATGTTTGTTAAAAAAATACACATATTTGTGGTTTTATACATGAGAGAGTTAAACCTGACATGTCTTATCTGAGCAAAAGCAATTAATGGGTTTCACACCTGAGATGTTTTGCCTGCTTCAGTTCTATGTTCTAGCTCTCTTGTTATTTGAGTTGGTCTTTGTGCCAGACTTATTCTGGTATATACTCACCCAAGCTACAAAACAACAGTTTATTCCTCACCTGAATAACTTTAATGAATGCTGTTGAGGGTTTGATAAATTTGCATAGCATCTCGACCAAAACTCGGCAAAAGCAGCAGTATTTAAGGGCTTAGGTCTGAATTGAGAATGGGTAGGGACAACAGAAATGCAAGCACACATAGGCCTCTATCTTACACCCAGCCCAGTGGGGCGCAAGACGTAATTTCCCGTCCCGCGTCCTCGCTGCATAAATAGCCAATTCATTTGCGCCAAATTGAGCGTCCATACATGGGCGTGTTGGTCTTAAAATGAGGTGTGGTCAGGCGCAATGCTGGACTGTTGCTATCTTGAGGTAGCACAAAGCTCTTGCGCCTTTGACCAACAAAAACCTGGTCTACAGTCAATAGTCAATTTTCAACTGCAATTTTAAGGGCGCATTATAATGGTAATATTATGCGCTCTTGTCAGCGAGTGCATAACACGCATACCCTCTGCTTGTAACATGGTACCCAAGGATGAACTGCAGCGCCCACACAAGAAAACAATTAAAAATAAAAAAATAACGATGTGGAAACTTATTTTCAAAATATTTTAAAAACACGTGTCAGAATGCCTACCCACATCAGAGCATGCTGTGATGCAGGCTTGTTTAATCGTAAGGGAACCTATTCCATCAGATAATTTGAGATTCAACATGTGAGGTTATTCATATACTGTAGGTATATGCAGATTATACTGGATTAAGCCACAACTCTTTAATACTGGCGAACTCTGTAATTCAATGCGTCTTCCAGAGGATCCCCCCTCTGGAAGGATGGCTATTCGGCGACAATGGTTGGCCAAAATATCAAATACATGGCATATAATGTCTGAATATTGCGTGGATTTTTGGTCTGTCACATGAAACACAAACTGTAACAGAAGGAATGCTTGAAGTGTTGAAATGCGCATCAGAAGTTTGGATAAATATATAAGCAGTTTCTGAGGGAAAGAACTGAGAAAGCAGAAATTAGGTACAAAAAATACAGAAACAAAGTGACATATTTACTAAGGAAACATAAAAGAGAGTATTATGAAAAGCTTTTATTAGAAAATAAACATTATACCAGAAATCACTGGAATATAATCAAGAACGTCTCTGGGAGGACTATGAAGAGAGAGTACCCTGCCTTCTTTAACATAAATGGCAAAAAGGTGGAGAACATGGAATTGGTCGTGGAGAATTTTAACAGTTATTTTGTGAATGTTGGGCCATCCAAAAAGGGTATTAAATCCTCACACCTGAGATGGGACTACCTTAATAAGGATGAGGAAATCCAAGACATAATGACATTAACTCCTGTTACCGTATCTGAAATCAGATCAATTCTGAAAAATTGTACAGCTAAGACATCAGTTGATGCAAACCATCTAGACATGAAATTACTGAAAGCACTAACTAAAATTGTAACTCCACTTACGCATATATGCAATCTATCCTTCTCCTATGGAGTGTTTCCAGATAAAATGAAGATAGCGAAAAGTTATCCCTCTCTACAAAAGTGGGGATAAATATGATTTCTCCAACTATCGTCCTGTCTCGATTTTACCTCAATAAAAAGGTCCTAGAAAAGCTCTTCAATGACAGATTGGACAAGCACATTGATAAACACAAAATTGTGTGACAGTCAGTATGGGTTCAGGAAAAAACATTCGACAGCACTAGCCCTAACGGAATTTATTGAAATGATTAAAGATTCACTAGATTCAAACTTATATTCTATGGGCATATTTATTGATCTGAAGAAAGCATTCGACACTATAAATCACGATATACTGATTGAAAAACTTTACAAATATGGAATAAGAGGGACCCATTAAAATGGATCAAAAATTACTTAACAAGTAGGACTTAATTTGTGCAGATGGGCAATAGCAAATCGAATTGCTTGGACATTACCTGTGGAATTCCTCAGGGCTCAGTCATAGGTCCTAAGTTGTTCATAATTTACATAAATGACATTGTTAAGGTGTCCGATATCCTAAAACTAATTTTATTCGCAGATGACACGACTATTTTTGCTCAGGTGTCGATCTCAAACAATTGGTAAAATTGGCTAATAACGAAATGTCTAAACTTCACACGTGGTTTAATGTAAACAAATTATCACTAAATCTTACAAAGACCAAATTTATGATGTTTGGGAAAAAAGGCCAGAAGGATGACATAGACTTAAAGGTCAATGGTACCAGCATTGAAAGGGTAAACGAATATAAACTCATGGGAGTTATGTTAGATAATCTCTTGAGCTGGCATGTAAACTTGGTTCAAAGAAAGTTAGCTAAAAGCGTGTCTATTCTTTGGAAAATGCAGAAATTATTAAAACACAAGTCTCTTAAAATAATCTATTCAGCACTCATAGCACCCCACTTACATTACTGCGCTGAAGTATGGGGACACACTTATAATAATACAATAGAATCATTGTTTAAACTCAAAAAAAAGCCCTTAGAATTATTCATTACGTTCCTTATGGAACACATACAAACGACTTGTTTATTAAGGCAAGGTTTCTTAAATTACAGGATATAATAAAATTCAACTCCTTGCAAATTGTATATTTAGGATACCACAAAGAATTGCCTAGAAATATACAATGCCTGTTTTTGGAACGTGAATGTACCCATGATCTAAGAGGCAGAATGTTGTTGCAGAAGAGAAGGGTCAAGTCGACTCGGAGTGAGCACTCCTTATCTGTGGCTGGAGTCAGTGCATGGAATATACTTGAAGACGGTATTAGAAAGGCAGACAATTTGAAGGTCTTTAAGTATCTTTTGAAATTGCATGTTTGAACAACTATAAACTTATCCAACAAAATGACATTGGATAAACTAAACGGAACCATAGCGGGCAAAAAACAATAGGAGTTGTTTAGACTAAATATGTGGACTGCTATTGTTAAATCTGTTCCATTGCATCTGCTGAACACACCAGGCCACCTGTCTAAAAGAAAAACCGTCACAGCACATTACCACAGACAGCTGTAACCAACATGGATCTTATAAACTGGTCGTTAAATGCAATTGACAAAATTATTTCCACGAGGCGGACAGGTTCTGGAGAACCGAAATGCCCGGATGGGACATTCCCGGCTGGTTACTTCATGGATGCATGGGGAAAGTGGCGTTCGCTGTGTTTGGCAGTCCTGGACATCGAGGATGTAGAGGACGTCTATCTAGTTGGATTTATGATAGCGGGCCTGCTATCATTGGGGCTCGGTCTGTTTTTGATCGACCACAGGATAAAGAAAACTTTGAAAAGCATGGTTATCCTCGACATAAAGCTCAATAAAATTGGATTTGACGTCAAGGAAGCCAAGGACGGACTAAATATACTGCGAGGGGTCATTAAATCCGACAAGGCAAGGGTGAACCAAGTCGACGGAGATGATGACTAACTAAGAGATCCATGCAAAGATCCGGTATTATTGCACCTTCCACCTATTCCAAATCACTAGGAACAAACCAACTGATGAAGAAAGGAGTTCAGGTTTCTCTGGACCAAATCTAATGGATTAAATCAAGAGTGACTCTCAAATCTGAACTTGCATAGACACTCAGCTATATTGTGATTAAAATTCTTCATGATGTTCACAACTCTTTATTATCTTACGTTGTGGCGCTTAAATCGTAGTGTAAATGGGCTCAGCTCTGTTGTGATATATGAATCTCTATGATATCTTAACCATAATCAAACTGTTTTTCTGGAAGTTGGGGGCGGGACTTTGACAAGCGATCTCGCTTCTCCCGCGACCCTTTCGGTTATGATACATGTTGTATTGAAATTGTCATGAAATGAGTATACAATCATGCCGAAATAAAAAAAACAAAATCCTGCATGGGTAGATCCGTTATCTGCAATTATGTGAAAAAACAATTGAATCCGACC
This sequence comes from Gymnothorax javanicus, assembly GCA_029692085.1. NCBI lineage: Eukaryota > Metazoa > Chordata > Actinopteri > Anguilliformes > Muraenidae > Gymnothorax > Gymnothorax javanicus. The sequence goes on from CM056198.1 coordinate 93,225,514, forward strand.
TTAGCCATTAATACGGTGCCCGCTGTCCCGTTTCAAAATGCAAAATCCCTAATTTCATTTGGAAATGGATTTATTACTTATAGTTAGGCTGACAAACGTAGTAGCCTTAAAAACTGGCACTTTTGGAAGAAGAGGAGGCTATTCGCCCCACAGCGCTGCGGCGCAAAAGTTAAAAGAGTGTGGTGAAATCTCTTATTGGCCCAGCTGCGGGGCAAATAGCAGAAGTGCTTCTCTTATCCGCCCCACCGCGGTGAGAATAGCAGGACCCCTTCTCTTGTCCACCCCGCTGCGGGAGTAGTCAATCTTGCCGCCAATTCACACCGCTGCGGGGCGAATGGCCACTTCCTTTAGAAAAAGCAATGGATGACATTGTCGTCACCGTCTGTAATTATTCCGAATTTCTTCCATAAATTCGACTTGATCTTCAATCGTAAGACAAGCGGAAATAAGTTCTTGTCGCTCCTCCTGGATATTATTCAAGTGGTTACGTGATGAAATAAAACATTAGTTTAGTTTCTTTCTCGCTATTTTTCTCACTCATTTTAATTTCTCTAACTCTTTCCCACCAGCGCGTATTTATTTATTTATTTTTACAGGTGACCCAGAAGTAAATTCTTTTTTTTTTCGTTAGCTTGTTTCACGCACAAGTTTTAATGTTTTTTTTTTTTTTTTCAAGTTTTAATGTTATTTAAAGTTCAACTGCGGCCCTGGGGATACACTGTTATGATTTTTTAAAACCTGAATATGATTAAAATAATTTTTAGCAATATTTCAAAAATAATTTATATTACATATTGGTTTGGAACATCTGGGTACTTTCAGATTACACAACCCGTATGTCAAGTCATGGAAAATGAGACTGTCGGCGGACTGGTTACGGTGGAAAAGGAGCAACATTTGGAAAGTGAATATCAAGTCACATGAAACTTTTTCTCTTGTTATATGAGTGAATATCTTCAACCTATCATGAAATTGCCATAACGGACCAATTTTATGGGTACTTATTTTCTTTGAATCCCTACTTTAAGAGATTAAATCCAACCCCTTTGAACCTTGTGCCTTACTTTGCGCCCAGATAACCTTCTGTTTAACTAGCAAAAATTGGTTAGGACATGCCCTATATGCACTCGCGCCACACGTTTCAGACCGAGCGCTTAAATCGTTAAAATAGGGCCCGTATTGTGTGAGCTGGAAAATTTCTGCTCTAAACTTACTGAAAATTCTGCTTTTTCAGTTTACATAGATTATCCTGATGAGTGTTTCTTTGATGTATTATGATGCCAAGAGAGGAGCCTCTGTATTTTTCATAGATTGATGCCATATTCATACACAACCCCGACACAAAAAAGCTGGGACGGTATGGAAAATGCTTGGAAAGCAGTGACATCTAAATTTACTCTTGCTTATATTTTATTGAAGAATGTACTATGAACAGGGCCGTAACTAGGGTTTAGAAATGAGCAAGGTCCAGAATTTGAAAAGGTGGAGGGATGTTGACACCCAGCCGTGACAATATTTGGCAAAAAACTATGCATTTTAACATCAGTTTGGACCATTATGGCTAGCAGCTACTTTATAGAAGGCTGTACATAGTCCAATACCACTCCTGCATGGTAACCATACAGGCTTTCTTTGGTAGGCTACTTTGTAGTAAGTTTAAAATTACCATAATCTTTTAAGAGAGAGGTGGGAGAGAGATTTTCCATTGTCAGAACTCTAGAAAACCATTTTCGTTTAGATATATTGAGGTGAGAGGTTCAGAGACCCCCAAAGTTTTTTTGTTTTTTTTTGTAATCAAACATTGTACATACTGAGAAACACATTAATAACATAGTGAATTTTAAAAGTAATGTCTTCCTTTATGAGAGATGCACGATTTGATATACTTATGTAGCTGGTCTTATATTTATTTATTTATTTATTTATTTATTAAGCTTTGACAGAAGTCAGGAAATGATCGCACAGGTGGCAAGGCATCTATTGTGAGGCAGTCATCCCACAACATGTACAGACAATTGAACAATGAGAAGAAAAAAAAATGGTAATAATAAAATAAGACAGTATACTAGCAAGTGTAAGTAACATCAGAGGGACAGACGGCAACGTGAACAATGACATTTGCCAACCCATGTACAGGAATCATCAGAAGAAAAATAGTTGTTAAATTTTTTTTTTTAAAAATGAAATAGCTTCGATTTAAAAGCAGCTGTAGTATCAGAAATTTGATAGAGGTGACTGGCGTTCCATAAATAAAATAATCTGTTAAAATAAGAATGGCGAAAAGTTTCAGTCCTAAATTTTGGAATTTTCATTAAAAATGTATCCTCATTTTGAAATGAAACAAAATGGTTGTAGTTGATGTCATATTCCCGCTTCAAGCATTTGCACAAGAATACACAATCAAATATATCACGTCTGTAGCCCAGCGGTAAAAGATCAAGCTTCAATAGTCGGGCTTTGTAATTGCTTCCAACACATTCATTATAACCAAGAATGTACTTAGTGGCTCCGTTGCACACCTTCAATATGAAGGAGAGATTTTTTTGATGAAACGGCCCAAGATTGGGTGGAGTATTCTAAAAGTGGTCTTATAAGCGAAATATACAGTTTTCGTTTTGTTTAAACTGAACACGAATGACCGCAAGTTCTTTGAATTAATCCGAGCATGCGATTTGCTCTACTGACCAAGACATTTGCATGTGCATCCCATGATAAATTTGATGACACCACAATCCCAAGATCACGCATGCAGTCGACTTTTTCAATTAAATTACCATTCATTGTGTAATGATGAAGAATGGGAATTTGCTTCCTTGTAACCCTAAATAGTTTACATTTACCAGCGTTAAATCTCATGTCCCTTTTACGGCTCCAATCCAAGATGTTTTCTAGGTTGCACTGCAGCTGTGAACAGTCTTGCGTGTTTCTGATTTCTCTTATGCATTTAGAATCATCTGCAAACAAGGCAACCCCTAGTCTCAGGACTTACACAGTCTGGCATGTTATTAATATACAGCAGAAACATCAAAGGACCTAAAATTGATCCTTGTGGAACTCCTGATTTAACGGGAGACCAGGATGATAGGGCACCATCGACAGCAACTCTTTGTTTACGATTAAATAAATACAACGTAAACCACTTTAAAAGATTGCCATGAAATCCATATGTCTGGAGTTTATATAAAAGTAAGTCATGGGGGACGGATCGAAAGCAGATGAAAAGTCTAGTTATAAAATATTAATTTGTCCGGACTGATCTAAGGATTTACCAACTTCGTGAAATACCTGGATTAACTGAGTTGTTGTCGATCGACCCTTAACAAAACCATGTCGTAGGTGATGTAAAACAGGCACTACATGAGGATAGACAAAATTAAGTATGCACCTTTCCAGCACCTTGCTACAAATGCACAATAACGATACCGGTCGATAATTACTCACATTTTCTTTGTCAGATTTTTTATGGACTGGAATAACATTTGCTCTTAGCCAATTAAGTGGTAATTCTCCAGTTTGAAGAGATTTGTTAAAAAGACTACAAAGTGACGGAGCCAATTCACGAGCACATTCTTTTAAAATCCGAGCCGGTAACACATCAGGCCCACATGCTTTATTTGTATCAAGGTTAATCAAACCTGATTCAACATCATGGACAGAAATCCTTAAATCACCCAAATGAGCATGTTTAAAATTGGTTATATCCGGATATGTTCTTTCTAGAGGCTGAGGGGTAAATAGGGATTGAAAATACTCGTTGAACAGACTAGCCTTTGTGCTAGGACTGGAGGCAGTTTTATCTCCATAAGCAACAAAACTGGGGACACTTTTTGTCTTTGTTTTATTCTTGAAGAATCCCCAGAAACGCTTTGGTGTTTTGGCAAGAGAACATCCAAATACTGATTGTACTTGAAAGTACATGTATTTTTCAATTTATTCCTTAGTTTACGAAATTTCGCCCAGAACGCTACAGTATTGCGTTTTTTAGCTCGTTTCTGTGTGGATTGTACTTTGTTGCTCAGGTGGCGCACTTCACTGTCAACCCAGGCAGGAGAATTTACATCCTTAATTACAGCGATGGGAATAAATTTACGGACAGATGAATGCACAAGATCAAGCCAACTTTGCCAATTAACATTAATATCAAGATGGAGAAGAGCAGAGTGAAATGACACTTTGTCCATGTGAGATCATAGCCCGATAAAGTCAGCTCTTTTAAAATTGTACACGTTTCTCGCGCATGTGCGGAGTCTGTTGACACGAGTTTGAAAATTGAACTGGATCACAGCATGATCACTGTCAAACTGAGCAAATGTTACATTGGCTCGGAGCAACGTTCAGCGATATTGGTGAAAACTAAATCCAGCACATTTCCCTTAATATGAGTAGGTTGGTCAATGATCTGGGTAAGGGAAAAGCTGTCAGCCAAGTCACACAGCGTGTGACCAGTGTTCGCCGATTCGTCCCACCATGGTATATCTGGGAGATTAAAATCGCCAAGTGCGAATATAATTTTGTACTCAATACTGCATTTAGTAAAAAACATTAAACAAAAAATCATAAAAAGATACAGGATCACTGTCTGGAGGTCTGTAGCACAAAATAATGCATACTTTCAATGATTTACTAGGCACAAGTTCGCAAATTATATTATAACCTCACAAATACTGGGTTATAGTTGCATGTAATGAATACCAGGGCGAAGACCACTCTTCTCTTGCCAGCCAAAAGATTTATTCTGCGTGCAACACATTAATATCAGTACTGCAACTTTGCATGCCACGTTTCTACATCCACACCTCTCCACAGCCAGTATTCAGCTCTGCTGAGTATACAATATCATTACATTTTCCAGTTAACGGGACTGAGGACATAACCTCCTTTTACCTTTGGTGGCGGAGGTAATTTACAAATGAGGAGCTCACAGAACTGTGCAATGCATTTATGTCAGTACAGCAACTTTTCATGTCACCTTTGAACATGTACACCTTTGAAATAGAGAAGGAAGAAACGTCGAACCGCATGGGAAACCATCTAATGCTCAATTAGCCTGGACTTACAATAAGTAAATTAGCATGCTACACAAAAGTGCTGAACACGATTAAAAAAAAAAAGTATAAACACTAAAAAAGCCATCGCCGCAATAATGAATAATATCTTTGACCTCTAAAAAGAAATATCTTTGCCTCCGTTTTAGCATTTTACTGCGTTTTACACCACTGAAAAGAGCACTTGTTTCATCTCACCTCTCCACAGCAGAGCTTAAAACTGAGGAGAATACCGCAATCTGGAGAAAGTTACGTTGACAAAACTTCAAAGGTCAAAGAGCATGAATATAAAAATACTAATAAACGAAAGAAAACTCCCCAAAACAATATATGTATACAGTGGGGTGCAAAAATTTGGGCACCCCTGGTTTAAATGTCTGTTACAATGAATCTCCAAGTGATTGAAAGCAAATCTGAACACTAAATGCTACAATGTGAAACATGACACATTTCATCATATTATGAAGCAAGAGTAATTTTTATCTTTAACTTTTCACAGTTTCAAAATAATAAAACAAGGGAAAAGGCCTTGTGCAAAAGTTTGGGAACCCTGTCAGCTAGTACTTTGTAACTCGTCCTCGGGCAGCTATAACAGCTTGCAAATGCTTCCTGTAGCCAGCTCAGAGTCTTTCAATTCTTGTCTTTGGAATTTTTCCCCATTCTTCCTGACAGAAAACTTCTAGCTCAGAAATATTCTTCGGCCTTCTTGCATGCACGGTATGTTTGAGGTCTCGCTACAGATTTTCAATAATGTTCAAGTCTAGGGACTGTAATTACCATTCCAAAACCTTCATCCGTCTTTCCTCGAGGTAATTCAGGTGGATTTTGGTGGATTTTGAGGTATGCTTCGGGTCATTGTCTTGCTGGAATACCTAAGGTCTCTTCAACTTCAATTTCTGGACTGAGCTTTGAACATTAGCCTCTAGAATGTCTTGATATTTGGTGGAATCCTTTCTTCCTTCCAACCGCACAATATTACCTGTGCCCCCAGCCGCTACACAACCCCAAATCATAATGGATTCACCTCCATGCTTAACAGTTGGCAAAGTGTTCTTCTCTACAAATGCTTAACCCTTTTTTCTTTTTTCTCCAAACATACCTTCTTTGGTTGTGGCCAAAAAGTTCAATTTTGGTTTTGTCAGTTCAAAGCACATTGTTCCAATAGGCTTGAGGTTTCTCAAGGTTCTCTTTTGCATACTTCAGACGCTTAATTTTGTGTTGAGGTCGTAGGAAAGGCTTATTTCTTACAACTCTGCCATGTAGGTCTTTGTTGTTTAAGGTACGCTGTATTGTTGTCCTGTGAACAATTAGACCTGTGTCTAGTGTCTACTCTTTTTTTCCAGCTCTTTTGCAGTGATGTGTGGGTTCTTCTGAGCATTTCTCACCAGATCTCGGGCCATTCTATCTTAAATTTTTCTTGGTCTTCCAGATCTTTCCCAGACTTCAATTTTTCCATTTATTACCCCTCAGCCGACTTTGGCCGGAGGGGTATTGTCGTCACCTGCGTGTCTGTCTGTCGTCTGTTGTCCGTCCATGATTTTGTCCGGGCCAGTACTCAGCAACTAATGATCGCAGCTTCACCAAATTTGGTACGGTAACTCACTATGACCCATAGATGTGCAAAGTCAGGCTTTTTGCTGGATTTAACGTTTGACCTTAGCACTGTGACCTTGCGGCAGGAAATCTTGTCCGGGTCAGTACTCGGCAACTGAATATCGCAGCTTCATCAAATTTGGTATAGTAACTCATTATGACCCATAGATGTGCAACGTCACATTTTTCCTGGATTTGACCTTTGACCTTAGCGCTGTGACCTTGACCCCGGAAATCTTGCCCGGGTCAGTACTTGGCAACTAATTATCGCAGCTTCACCAAATTTGGTATGGGAACTCCCTATGACCCATAGATGTGCAACGTCAGGTTTTTTGGTGGATTTGACCTTTGACCTTAGCTCTGTGACCTTGACCCTGGAAATCTTGTCCGGGTCAGTACTTGGCAACTAATTATCGCAGTTTCACCAAATTTGGCATGGTAACTCACTGTGACAAATATATGTGCAACGTCACGTTTTTTTGCTGGATTTCACCTTTGACCTTTGCGCTGTGACCTTGAGGCAGGAAATCTTGTACGGGTCAGTACTCAGCAACTACTGATCACAGCTTCACCAAATTTGGTATGGTAACTCACTGTGACACATAGATGTGCAACGTCACATTTTTTGCTGGATTTCACCTTTGACCTTAGCGCTGTGACCTTGAGGCAGGAAATCTTGTAGCGGTCAGTACTCAGCAACTATTGATCGCAGCTTCACCAAATTTGATATGGTAATTCACTGTGACACTTAGATGTGCATTGTCACATTTTTTGCTGGATTTGACCATTGACCTTAGCGCTGTGACCTTGAGGCAGGAAATCTTGTCCGGCCGAGGGTTATTCAGCATCGCGTTATGTTTTTCCATTTGCTTTCGATGTTTCTCACAGTAGAAATGGGTAGTTTGAAACGTTGAAAGAGTTTTTTGTAGCCCTCTCCTTGTTGGTGGAAGTGAATTATCTTGATTTTGACATCCTTGGACAACTTTTTAGGTCACCTGAGACAAAGTCTCAAGGTGACCTATTCTCATCGCCTTTTGTCCGTCATCGTCCATCGTGCGTCGTCTGTCGTTCGTCATCTGTCGTGCATCATCTGTTGTGCGTCCGTAAACAATTTACATTTTCCACTTCTTCTCAGAAACCACTGATCTGATTTCAATAATATTTTGCAGGAACCTTCCTTGGTCAAATATTCACCAAAATTGTGAATTATATGGTGCCCACCCCCAGAGACTCTGAGGGGCAGGGCTAAAACTGGTCAATACATTTTCCACTTTTTCTCAAAAACCGCTGATCTGATTTCAATCAAATTTTGCAGGAATCTTCCTTGGTCAAATATGCACCAAAATTGTGACTTATATGGTGCCCACCCCCAGGGGCTCTGAGGGGCGGGGCTAAAACTGGTCAATACATTTTCGACTTCTTCTCAGAAACCGCTGATCCGATTTCAATACAATTTTGCAGGAGCTTTCCTTGGTCAAATATGCACCAAAATTGTGAGTTATATGGTGTCCACCCCCAGGTGCTCTGAGGGGCAGGGCTAAAAGTGGTCAAATTGGCTAAAATTTTTTAAATCTTCTTCTCCAGACCCAGATATGCTGGAAAACAATACTCTTCATTGATGCAAGGCTCTTGAGGTGCTTTATCAAAATTGTGAACTTCATGACCCTCGAGCTCCATGTTTGCCCCTGGGGAGGGGGTGAAATTTACTGTAGTTTATATAGGAAAATGATGCTTCTGGGCATATTTTGTTCATTTTCTACTGGAAATCATTCAAACTTGATTGGCATTATAACCATGAGATGACAGTTTCATACTGTGACATTTTACCCTGTCTCTTCCCCAGGGGCTGAAGGGTGGGGCCCAAATGGGGTCATATTGCCAAAAATTTCAACATTCTTCTTCTTCAGACCCAGATAGGCTGGAAACCAATACTCTTCATAGATGGAAGGGTCTTGAGGTGCTTCATCAAAATTGTTAATTTCATGTTCCTCAGGGTCCATGTTTGCCCCTGGGAAGGGCTGAAGTTTACTGTACTTTATATAGGAAAATGATACTTTTGGGTATATTTGGTCCATTGACATCAATAACATTAGTTTTTATACAACTCAGGTGACCGTTAAGGCCCATGGGCCTCTTGTTAGAGATACACATGATTTTTAACACCAGACACAACAGCTACCACAGTTGGATACTTTAGAAGGCATGGAGTTACTTCAGAATATATAGTTCAACCCTGAAATTATATTCACCTGACTCAGTGAAGCCCTAACGAGTAAATCACCTGGGTCTGGGCCTTAGTAATCATATTCTTAAAAGGTAACAAAGAATAATCCAAAAGGGTTCCCAAACTTTTGCACAGGGCCCTTTTTCCTTTCTTATCATTTAAAAACTCAGAAAAATTAAAATAAAAAGAAACCTTGCTTTTAAATTTGCAGAAAGGTGTCATGTATAATTTTGTAGCATTTGGCGTTCGGGTTTGCTTTCAATCACTTGGAGATTAATTGTAACAGACATTTAAACCAGGGGTGCCCACATTTTTGCACCCCACTGTAGATGAAAGAGGAAAAGAATAATAATGTGCAATCAGAAATTGATTTTTGGTGAAATGTAACATTGCATGTACACACAGATTACACTTACAATACCTAGAACAAAACCTGATTGATAAAGACATTGAATTGTTTTTTCTCTCTGAAATTTTTACTGAGGTCGGGACCTCGGTGATCTCATAGCTAGTTACAACCATGACTATGAAGACAAGATATTTAATATTTCGTCCAGCCAATTTCATTTTATTTGTAGAAATAAATCAATTCCTGCCATTGAGGCCCCTGCAATACATTCCAAAAATGTTGGGACGGGGGCAATTAAGAACTTGTAATAAAAAAAAAAATTTGAATCATGATTTGATTTGAAATGGCTGATGTCAGCAGGTGATTGTCATCACGATGTAGTACGAAAGCAGCAACCAAGAAGGGTCTTGTCCTGTGGGAACAAGAATGGGCCGAAGATCGCCAATTTTCCCACAAATATGCATGAAAATCATTGAACGGTTTTAAAAAATGGTCCTCAACGAAAAATGAAGACTTCACAGCAAAAACGAGTGTTGTCACATATTGAGGTTATATTGAATTATCAGGGTTCCCGCGGGGTCTTAAAAAGCCTTAAAAGTCTTTAATTTACAAATCTGCATTTATTACCTTAAAAAAGTCTTAAAAAGGTTTTAAATTTGATGTGATGGGTCTTAAATTATGTTGACGTAAACTCATTCCCTGTTTTGTGTTTAAATGTGTTCGGGAAATGTCTAAGCTGCAAAGAAAGTAACGTTAGCCTACTCAGTTTTACCCGTTCCAACCTGAGAATTTGTATTGAAATTAGGAACCAATTGCTAACTTTGCAGCCCCCGGTGATAAATGATCAGAGCACACTCCGCCCAGCAGTGTAGTCAGTGTTCACGTTTGCTGGCTCGTTACAGGAAGAACGGGGAAGGGCAGACTTAGGCCTGGACTACACGTATCTGGATGTTTTTTTAAACGGATATTTTCTTCCTCGTTTAAAAAAAAAACTCTATCCACGCCACAGAAATATCTCTGTCCACACGAAGAGGCAAAACTGAAAACGATCACCTCTGAAGCCTGCAATGCCATGCCCGGCCGATAGGTGGCGATTAGCAAAATGGCGGCAGTTAAGAAATGGCCAGAGACGTTATGGCGAAGAAAACCGATTCTTTTGTGTGGACTGACGACGAAGTGGAGTTATTGCTTCTGGTGGATTTTAAAACGTGGACGCTTGGGGCTATCCAGCAATATTGGGCGCAGCAGACGCCTCTGCGCACCGGTGGAGTGCAGTTGATGGAACAACGTCACGTTTACGTGTAGAGCTGAGATGAGACCTAAAAGTGCAAAGCACAAATAGATAGCCCGGTACACAGAGATATAAGAAAACTAGAGTGGACAATTTCGTTGTTTCCGTGGCAGCACGCCGCCGCCATCTTGTGTATGTATATCGGGGCAGACGTTCAATGGAAAATGCAGTATAACTGGCCTAAACCGTGCTCGAAAAAAAAGAAAACTCGCTCATACGGGACAACAGCTGAAGTTCCGATTTCTCTCTAATGTCTTCCGATTAAATAAACATCCAATACACCGGATTTAAAAAAAATATTTTTTAAAATTAATTTTGTTGTTTGATTACAATTCCTTATTTGTGTCCATTTTGGCATGAAAGGATAAAAATAACACGGAATACAAATCTATAAGTTGTCGACACCCATGTTTAGCCTACTGTTTACATGTGCCTCATTGGACATTTATACATACGCAAGACGGCGAAGCTATTCTGCCGTTTCCGCTTTGGTCCAGCCCACACGTTGTCCACTCTAGTTTTCTTATATCTCTGTGGCCCGGTATATGTCCGCCATTGTTGTTGTTGACAACCGTTTTGCGCATGTGCGAACGGCATTTCGCTAGGCGCTTGACGTCATCGCGTCAACACCAGATCCGTTTAACCTCGCTACACGGATCCACTGAATCGGATATTTTTTTATTTCTCCACTTTTTTATCCGTTTAAAAATATATCCGTTTATGTGGGTGAAATCGCCGTGTTCGTGTGGTTGAGAGGTCCAATCGGACAGAAAAATGTGCGTTTAGGAATATATTGTATTCGTGTAGTCCAGGCCTTAATCATGCAAGGTTAGAGAGAAGTTCTTTCTTGACCTGGTTTACACCAATGGAGGGACACGTATTCGAGGCTCGCTGCACCTTGCGCAAGAAATCCATCAAACTCGGGACAATGGGTGTCAAGGCTTTGGAATTGCATGAGCAGTCGTCGAAAAACATGGGACCCCCAGGGACTCTGAGGGGCGGGGCTAAAACTGATCAATACATTTTCCACTTCTTCTCAGAATTGCTGATCTGATTTCAATAAAATTTTGCAGGAATCTTCCTTGGTCAAATATGCACCAAAAGTGTGAATTATATGGTGCCCACCCCCAGGGGCTCTGAGGGGCGGGGCTAAAACTGGTCAATACATTTTTGACTTCTTCTCAGAAACCGCTGATCCGATTTCAATACAATTTTGCAGGAACCTTCCTTGGTCAAATATGCACCAAAATTATGAGTTATATGGTGCCCACCCCCAGGTGCTCTGAGGGGCGGGGCTAAAAGTGGTCAAATTGGCTAAAATTTTTTAAATCTTCTTCTCCAGACCCAGATATGCTGGAAAACAATACTCTTCATTGATGCAAGGCTCTTGAGGTGCTTTATCAAAATTGTGAACTTCATGACCCTCAAGCTCCATGTTTGCCCCTGGGGAGGGGGTGAAATTTACTGTAGTTTATATAGGAAAATGATGCTTCTGGGTATATTTTGTTCATTTTCTACTGGAAATCATTCAAAATTGATTGGCATTATAACCATGAGATGACAGTTTCATACTATGACATTTTACCCTGTCTCTTCCCCAGGGCCTGAGGGGTGGGGCCCAAATGGGGTCATATTTCCAAAATTTCAAAATTTCAAAAAAGGAAAACATATTCGAGGCTCACTGCACCTTGTGCAAGAAATCCATCAATCTCGGGAAAATGGGTGTCAAGGCTTTGGAATCGCATGAGCAGTCATGATGTACGTGAAACTGATTAACTTAATGCACATTGACTTAAATTCTGCAAGGAGATTTCTTCAGTGCGCGTTGATTGAATAATTGCTGACTACAGCACAGGAACGAGAATGCCACTAAGGCGAGAAACTCACGCAGAATGCATGAGACTTGGCATCTCTGAGACGTGCACATCCATTTCTGGGATGAGGGACAAGTTCAGTCCAGGTACCTGGGGTCCAAGTTCATGGGACACTCCACAGCACAGGACTTGCTGACCAATGTCAAAGTAAGTAATCAATTATTATTATTATTATTGTAGAGGGATCTTTTCTTGTGATCACTCAGACTTAAGTGAAGGGCGCGCGCACACACACAGTTCTTTGTGCAATCTGCTGATATATATAAAAACATTTTCTTAAATTCTTGGAATAACTAATTTTTTGCCAGTATGGCCGTGAAATAGGTTATGAAATGGGCATTAAATTTTGTTGTAAGCAGCCTTAAAAAGGTCGTAAAAAGTCTAAAATTTTACTTGTTGAAACCTTTAGGAACCCTGAATTATATCCTTGCTGCATAGCTGGCCTACTAACATACCTACTGGGGCAATAGTGGTGTTTAAAAATGATTGTAGTTGCTCTTCAGAAGCAGAAGAAAAAAGCAAGTACTATGGAAGAATAAGTGGCGTCCACGTGTCAGTATGGAAAAGTGAGTGACGTCCATACCTTGTGGTGATCAGCCATATTACTGCAATATATACATTTTTTTCTTTTTATACACCAAGCTGCTAATATTTTTACACTATTTAAATTTATGAAGAGATTGTACAACAGCTGTAGAAGATGTGCACAACTCCTTGACAATTGTTTCCCAGGAAAAACCTGCCAAAGGATTGATATACTGTCCCCATAAAATGTATTTAATATGACATTATGCTGTAACCCTTCAATGGGTTATCTCGGGGTCTGTAAGTTAGTGGAAAGTTTGGGGGGATGTCGATTGCAGTAATATTGCAAAAATATTCATCACATAACTGTAGTACTTCTCCCATAGCCCACCTGATGACATATTTTTGATATTTCCCAAGGTACATATCACTTTTGTGAAAATTTCATTGGCTGAGAGCGTGGTGGGAAAAAATCGCACAGTGTTACGTCACGCCGTGAATATTTAGCCAAACTGAATACCAAGTGTAACGTCGGTTAAATTGGTATGGCTCAGCGCTGTAGCAAGCCAGCTAAGTGCCACTGACATGAATAAGTAAACATCACTTGGCTAGCTAGCAAGCAGGCGCACAGTTATTTTTCATTCCCATTATACAATTGTAGTTTGTTAGCAAGTAACATTAGCTGTCTACTCAGCTGACTGAATTTACAAACCACTGCTAGTTCATACGCGAATGCCTGTGACTCGCTGACTAAGTTAGCAGAGCAATCGAGTAAGCTCAATTCTAACATATATTTGGCGCCAACGAAAATGACATTTTGTTTTCTGTTAAATTACAGAATTCAGATATGCAACAGAAAGATTCTTATATTCGTGGTTGCCTCATAAGAAAGTTATGAAACTCCTTGAGTAAATTTTTGGGTTTGATGCTTGCTATGGCTCACAACAAATGCAAAATTTACTCAAATCGTCTCATAACTTTCATTTGACACTTCCACTCGTGTAAGATACTCTATATACAGTATTCTGCCTGTCCAAAAAAAAAAAAAATCACAAGTTGGATTTAAATAAGCAAATACTCAAGAGCCAATGGTTGAATCATATATTACAGTGATGAATATGTTTCAGGTGGCAATAATTCATTTAATCCTGACTGATTCAGTGCATAGCGTCTAATTTCTTAAAATACCATTTTGGAGGAAATACAGTATCTCTTGGTTGTTGAAAAGATGTCACAGTGTTTCAAGAGGGGCAAATTATTGGCGAGCATCAAGCAAAGTAAACAGCAAAGGAGATTGCTAAAATCACAAAAATAGGGTCAGCAACTGTCCAACAGTTTATTAAAACCTTGAAGGATAGTGCTGAACTATCAACTTTACGGAATAGGTTGGAGGAAAATCGTGACTGATCCTGATCAGGGATCACTAAAATGCTTGGTGAAATCTGGCAATTGTCCATTCAGCTAGCTTAGCGGCTAAGGTATTGAGCTCCAATGCGGGAGATCCGGGGTTCAAATCTTGATTGAGCCTGAAGACTGTCTTGAGCAGCAGGGGCATAGTACTTGTAAAAATAATTGCTGAGGTGTTTACTATTTTTACCTTGTACCATTTTTTACCTTTATCTTTGTATTAATAATTTGATTATTTGCTTGTTTTATAGAAAATTGTGTTTTATACAAGTCAGTAGGGTGGGGGTCATTGAAAGCTAGACAAGACTACCACTGGTTTTTATTTATTTATTTATTTGTTTGTTTGTTTATAAATGTGTTTTATTGAAAATCCCTCCTTATCTAGCTAGTCTTCTTACGCGGCGAGTGGGTTGCTATGGGACACGGTCACAGGACTCATTGTATCTGAATGTTCCTCGTGTAAGAACAGAGCTTGGTAAGACAGCTTTTTATTAAAATGTCCCACACACCTGAAATCAGTTACAAGTTAATCTGAAACTGAATGAACTAGTTCCTTTTGGACATTTTAAAACTTTGATCAAATCATTTTATCAAGAGAATTATTGTTGTTTTAATTAATGTTTTCCCTTTAATAATGGCATTGTCTTATCATAATTTTTTTTTCTTCTTCTTCTTCTTCTTGGTACTACAAATGTCCTTGTAAACTGTGTTATTTTAACTGTTTGTAATGCAGGGCCCTGCTGAAAAGGAGACATGGTCTCAGTCAGGCCCCCTGCTTAAATAAATAAAAATAAAAGAAAATAAATCTTGCCCTTTTTGGCGGTATCCCTGGACTAGCTGCTGCGGCAGTGGAGTACATAGGCACCTGGGAGGGTGATGGAGGCACAGCGCCTGCCTTGGACTTGTGTAGATCTGCTACATCAGCCACCATGCCAGCCAACTGAGCAGTGTGACTGTTAGATACAGTCAGTCTAGCATGGAAATCATGTATAGTTGCTCTGGTGTAAATTTTGGGATGTCCTTGAGGTCCACTGCACAAATGTCACAGTGGGCTCACAGCGCAGGGTGGCGCAGCGTGGCGGCGCGTGGCGCAGCCCACAGTGGTAATTTGTGTGCAGCCTGCGCAGTGGTAATCTTGATTGCAACACCTTAGCCACTTTGGCAATTTGGTAGACGGACGCGCCGAGATCAGTAGGGGAGGTGTCACATATTCATCAAGACGCAGTGACAATTCAGAGAAAAAGTCTTCGCTGAAGTTGCGCAGAAAGCTCGCCAGCTCCAACCTGGTTTACTTTCTGTGCAGTGGTAATTTGGCTGACCGGGCGCAGTCAAGACACGCCCCCGAAACCTCACAGGCAGGTTTCAGAATGTCAGGCACATTTCAATGCAATACATAATTACAGCAACCACTATTTAATGTAACTATCTGAATCAGGACATAAATTATAGTATCTATATCGATTGTCCTGATGTCAGATTAAAGGCGGTTTGGCACGCGTAATGGAAACTCCACCTGGCTTAATCAATGCAAATGAATCTGTGATGCAAATTAACGACTTCACATCTTTCTCAGCCAACCACAAACTCCCTATATATAATGCTTGTGTTCTATGCTCAGTAAACCGGCTTGCACACTGGACGAAACTAATTTTTCCCACGACTGATTACAGTCAAAGTCAATGCAAAAGACGAAAAGTCGGACAGGGTTTTAATATATCTCCGTGTCCGAAAGTCATAAAAGTTCTAATTTTTTCGAGTATTCCAGGAATTATTAGGCGTGCAAACTTGGCCATGTTTGTGTTCGACCTTCACAAAAATGCAAATTGATAGCTAT
Organism: Gymnothorax javanicus; assembly: GCA_029692085.1. Lineage (NCBI taxonomy): Eukaryota > Metazoa > Chordata > Actinopteri > Anguilliformes > Muraenidae > Gymnothorax > Gymnothorax javanicus. The sequence goes on from CM056198.1 coordinate 93,241,656, forward strand.
CGACTTTTCTTGGTCTTTTTTATTTGTGTGTTTTCTTCCGTTGAAGATATACAACAGTCTTCATTCGGTCTCTCTTTTTGAAAATTAGTCAGATGGATCGAACAGATTCACGCTTTATTTCCACACCAGAGATAAAATGGTGCTTGTAGTCAGTGAGCAAATCAATTCCATGACCATTGACAGTGTGAATAAATTATCGCAGACACGATCATGCCTGTCCGAGGCAAAATGCAAAATACTCCATGTACGGCAGCCAGCAAAAAGTAAAAGTATTAGTATGAGAACAGATTTATAACGAAATAAAGAATAAAAATATATCACCAACAAACAGAGCATCCAAAAAAGATGGCCCGCAAATAAATAAATCGCTGTGTTCATTGGATGTTCTGTTTGTTGTTAAAATGTTTCTTTTTATTCTTTATTTCGTTATCAATCTGTTCTAATCGCCCTTTTTTTGGCTGTCAGACGCTGGAGTATTTTGCATTTAATGTCCGACAGGCATTGTACATTGTCCCGCCCAATGTCGACTCACTTCATTGAGCAGAGCTTAAACAGAAACATTGATTGAAATTCTCGGTACTCATCTTGAAGAACTGAGCCCTCTTATCAAAACATTCACCTTTAATATCTAAAACATTCAGTAGATTTGAAGAAATTAAAAACAATAATCGACTGTCGGACACGGAGATATATTAAAACCCTGTCAGACTCTCGGACATGTAGTGCGTTCAATGCGAAAAAATTTAAGCGTCCATCTTAATACTAGGCTACTATTTATTGTCACTTAGGTTTTATCGTTTTTAGTGGGGGGAAAGGAATACAGCCTGATTGCTATGATATCGTTCTGAGTTAAGATCACATAGTGAAAATAAATGTAATGTATCTTGCGTTGTTGTCCATGCATGTTAATCCCAAAATTTCAAGCATCGTTTCTCTTCCCAGTGATGCAGGCAGAAGAAATAAATGAGCAACCGTTGTATTTCATTCCAACTTCATAAGTTTGAATGAGTAGTTTCGCTTTTGAAATTCCATTCAAGCTCGCTAATGGTAATAATTCAGAATGCCCTAGCTCAAACTCATATTCTTAATGCCGGAAGGTGCAGAAAACTTAAAATGCAACATCATGCAGACATAGGACAGAGGCTTCTATGTTCCAACATTCATTTGATTGGTGAAGATTTTTGTGTTATACCCAAACACGCCTCCTTTGCCACTTGCGCCGGCAGGAGGGACCGAGGCGGGACAGAGGAGTACTGCGCCAGGTCGAAATTGCAACATACGCAATCGTTGGCGCAGTGCGCACCCATGCGCCTGGTCCACATTAATTTAGAGCCCAGTGTCTCACTAGCTATGTTCACATGGACACACATAATCAGAATTAAGGCCCAATCAGATTAAAAATGCTTCATGTAAACACGTCAATCGGAAGATTCAGATCCGATTCGGTCCATGCGGAAAGAAATTTCATTCAATGAGAGAGGTGGTTTTGCCGATCATCATTCGAAAAACCCATTCGGACCCTGTCCTCGCGGTTGGGGTAAAATTGTCTTCACTGCATGTGTGCTACAAAGAGCGAACGATGACGTGCCGACAACGTGGCGTTTGTTTACAACAGACGCGGAAATACAGCTTTTTCGTCTTCTACATCTTCTAATATTTCCGGAAAATTAGACAACTCTGCGCATGCCCAAATGAATCATTCTGATTAAATGCGTGGTGATGTATACGCAAGTCATGATCGGATCATTGCATTTAGTGTCCATGTGAATTTGGATTTGGAATTTCCGATCAACCGAGGTTAGGATCGGATTGGAGAAATTTGCACATGTAAACATAGCTAATGTTGCCTATTTTGATCAACCAGTAATTCTGAATCCAGAATGTCATCCACATCTTTCTCCCGGAAGGACCTTTCACCATTAAAGGGATAGTTCAGATTTTTTGACATGAAGTTGTATGAAATAGTCTTCAGCAGTGTAGTGCATGAGAGGTGATTTTTTCTGTTAATGTGTCCCGTGAGCGGAAGTATGTCCTCCCGAAGTTTTAAAGTAAGTAGTTCCGGCTAGTTTGCTGGGGTCACAAAAATAAAAAGATTTGTTTCCCAAAACAGCATGTGTTTTCAAGAGTTGATATATTTCTATCAAAAAACCATGGTCAGTGAATAACTCTCACTTTGCAATCACCTGGCACTATTTTTCTCTGCCTCAGTATCACTGACTTTTTTTTGAGAAATTGAGAGAAAACTGGGGATAGAGGAATTAAGCCGTAGAAATTGAAGGCTAATGATAATGGTGGATTAAATTTATTTTTGGAGGAAGTCGTTTCAGTAGAACTAGAAACCAAAAGTCCAAAGATAGGTCAAACTAATTTTCTTCAAAAGTTAAAAACCTTTCTAGCTAGGTTCTTCCAGATCAAGGGAGACATGCATACGTATCTTGCCACTGACTACCAGATCTGGAGAGAAATCTCTCTAAAGTACCATCAAGTATCCCAAAGATTCACAGTCTGAGACAAAATTAAACCAGGAAAGCCAACCAGTTAAATGTGCTGTTGTGTGTTCCAGGTTGCAATTAAGGTGATTGATAAGAAGAGGGCTCGGCAGGACTCATACGTGCTAAAGAACATGAAGAGGGAGCCACGAATTCACCAGATGATCCGGCATCCCAACATCGTGCAGCTTCTGGAGACTCTTGAGACCGAGAACTCATACTACATGGTGATGGAGCTATGCCTGGGCGGGGACCTGATGGACCGCATCTGCGACAGGAAGCGGCTGGATGAGCGGGAGGTGCGCAAGTACACTCGCCAGATCCTGTCTGCCGTGGAGCATTTGCACCGCCATGGCATTGTGCACAGGTAATTCGCTCCCTGCCATGGCAACAATGAAAGAGCCTGAAAAAGTATGAGGAAGTTTTAGGATGCAATGTTTCTTGTACCATTCCATTTGGGGGGGGGGGCTTGCCCACCCTGAAAAAAACAGAATATTTATTTATGTTATTTACCAGAAATGTTTGCACGTTTCATCTCAACTCAGTATGACAGATTTTACTGTATTTTGCTGTCATTTACGGTCATGCTAGTTTCTGTTTCACAAAAGTTTCTAACCTCTCTGTATCACTAATGGCGGGGATTCACCTATCCACACATGCACAGACACACACACAAAAACCATGTTTTTCTATCCCTGTGGGCATTAAAAAATTATGTTTGCTCTAAAATCCTATTTCTATGCCCCCTAGCCCTAAACCTAACCCTGTCCCTTACCTCTTCCCTAACTCTCATCCTAAAGCTAACCTTAATCCTAACTTGCAAACCCCCTAAAACAGCTAAACGTTTAACCTCAGTTCATAGCCTTACTTCAACCTATAGCCTAATTGTAATACCTAACCTTAACACTAGACCGAGACCTAACCATAATTCAAATAATAACCCAAAACCTAAACCTAGCTGTAAACCCATTCCATAATTCCCTAAGCCCAGAATTCAGCTTTTTCCACAGAGGAACCCAAAAAAGGTCCCCACGACACTTGTTTTTTCATTCTTTACCATCTTTGTGAGGTCTTTTGGTCTCCATCAGTATATAACCCCCCCCCCACACACACACACACACACATACGCACATATGCGCGCCTGTGCGCGACTCAGAGCACGTAGCACAGTAGCCTGTTGCTCCAGCCATACCCAAGTTTGAATGCAAGTCTGTGTGTAACATCAACACTATGTCCTATGCTGTAACAAGTTAGTTTCAAATTAAAGTCTCATATTTGTTCACTTATGCTTCACCTTAACTATGTCCATCAAAAAAATAATCATACTCAATGACATTTCTGTGTGATGTTGCCTGCATGTGAAATAGGATATTCCAAAGGGGAAAAAACATAAACCACCTGCATAGCCACAGGAGTGCGATGAGGTGCCTCTGCCATATAATTTCACACTAGTTGTTGTTAATGGCACTGTTATTAACATGGTTGCACTTGAGACCTTGGCTAGGCTATGCAGAAAAGGGAGGCACCTCCTCCTCTTTGCAGTGCAGCATATGGTAAAAAAATGTGCTCCTTGTTAAAAACAGAAACATTTCCTGTCATAAACAAAATACTTTTAGGTCTATGTTTCAGCATTATAATTTTACGTTACAATAGCATATTTTTCCATTTTACAAGACGTGTTTCTCGATTTATCGGCATCAGCATACCTTGTGGTAACTGGAAACTTTCCAGTCATTACACAATATAAACATATCTTGTTAAAATGAGAAATTCTTGGGTTATGACAAGAAACTTTTCTTGTTTAACTTGATAAGTGGGTCTCCAGAGGCAAGAAGTTTTGGCGCCAAAGCTCCTAATCATGCCCCCCCCCGTAGGAAGGGGGGGGAGAGATGTTGTTTTTGGCCTGGTTTTCATCAGTGTTGGCATCTGCTTTAGCATTCCCAAAGTGTTTCCAATCCATAACTCAAAAACTGCTCAATATTTCTTTACCAAATTTTGTAGGTGTATCAACTGGTGCCTTTTGGTACTTTGGGGTCTCGGGGGTGGGTATATTTCTTTTTACGAGTATAAACACACTCCAGTTTAACACTTTCACATCAGTCCTTGGAAACCTTATTTTATTTAGTTTATTTAACCAAGTCAGCTGAGAACAATATGGCATTTACCACAATGACCTGACACAGGTGAAAAATACAGCACAAATAAAGGACTTCAAAACAAAATGACATATGTGGTAAACACTAAAAAGGCAGGACATAGGCTACTGGAAAACATGACAGATGATGAGACAATAAAACTGTAATTAAAAGCAGGTACCTTTGTCACAAAATACCTGTACCTGTTTGAGTTAGTTTGTAAAACCAGACAAAGAATTAAAGCTAATTTGAGAGCCCTGAGTAAGACAATCAAATTATGTGGAGCACTAAATTGCAATGAAAAACAGCCAAGATTGGACCAGGCTTCAGGAATAGTTAGTAGAATTAGCTTTATGGCCTTATGGAGTGCCGGTTATGGACTGGTTCAGTGATGGTGATATGGAACCGAAGATGAAAAGTGGTTCCGCCAAAAACTGTGGTATGCTGTAGATAAATGAATGCCGGTGTGTGGAGATGGTAGATAAACCATTGAATTTGAGTTGCAGTTGTGGGTCTTGAGAGGGGAACCTACAATTGAAAAGTACTGCAGAGTCATATACTGTGGCCAGCTAATTTAAAAGGGATTTTGTGGCTTTCTGTACGGAATGTCTCTGTAGTCTAGGATCAGCGAAATCTTCATCTTGATCAGGTTAATTTTAGCATTGTGAGTAAAAGATGCCTTGTTCTTGGGCGCCCCGGTGGCTCATCGGTCTGGGCGCGCGCACCGTGGAGGCTGTGTCCTTCTCGCGGCGACCCGGGTTCGATTCCGGCTCGGGTTGTTTACCGCATGTCTTCCCCATTCTTCTCCCCAACCTTCCTGTCTATCTCCATTATATAACTGTCAAATAAAGGGAAAAATCCCCAAAAAATAAAAAAAAAAAAAAAAAAGATGCCTTGTTCTTGTGCAAGAAACCCAGACTAGTTTGTATTTTTAACACCATCATATCAATGTGTTAGCCAAAAGACAAAGAAATGTCTAGCCAGAAACCTAAATATATAGGAAGTTTCATCATAAAACACTATACATTAATTTCAAGAATTTTTAGAAAAATGCAAATTTCTGTCATCGGAAAAGAAAGCAGAGAAAAGTTTTCTCATTTGTAAATATGTCTTGCTAAATAAGTTATAACACTATACCATGATGCAATTAAAATTAAAATAATGAATTCTGTGAACTTTGCCGTGATTATTTCGCAAAACACAATATATCCACAGAATTGCAATTTGATGTCAAATGCCTCCCAGTTCTTATCATAGATGTAAACATTTCCATGTTTCTGTAATAATGCGTGATACTCCTCCATGTGTAGTAGTAGTACACTTTCCTTTTTGTGAATCTGCTGCTCAATGCAGCCAAAAACTTGTTCAGCGGGCAGAAAACTATGACTTCTGATGAGAAACACACTCTCGGCGGATATACACTGGAGATCAAAATTGGAGAACAAGCTACAATTTCCTAAATGTCAAGGTCACTGCAAGGACCAGTCCTATTTGAAATGATCCAAACAAGAGTAAAGAAAGCAGTATTTTATGCATATTTCAGGAGTTACATATATTCTGAAGCACATTATAAATAACTAAAATGAGATATTTGAAAAAGTACACTGATCAAAATTAGAGAACACTTTCAAATACCTCCCAGTTATTGGTGTTAATCTTACACCTGGTGCTAATATCCTTAATTATCTGACAAACCCTATTTAACTGGCAGCCTTACTTTCCAGTTTTCTCTGACTCTGCAAGATGGTGATCCCTTCTAAGGTGACTGAAACCCTCCGGCGGCAGGTTGTCCAGATGAAGGCCAAATGGATGACCCTATCAGCCATAGCAAGACAAGTTGGTCGTTCCAAATCTGTGATTTCTAGAATATTGCATTTTTACAATGTCACAAACTCACTCAAATCCCCAAGAAGGCTGGGTGTCCACGAAAGACAAATGCAAGAGAGGACAGGATAATGTGGAGAATCTAAAAAGGCAATCGGTTCAACACTGCAGCTGGAATTGCTCGCCAGTTCAGCGCTGAACAGGGTAAGGATGTGTCTCATCATACAGTGTAGTGTTGTGCCGATACCGATACCAGTATCGGGTATCTGCCTGATACCTCGTTAATATACTCATACTCGTACTCGTTGACACATCTGCCGATACCACGCACTGATACCACTTAATGTAAGACGCAAGGTAACTGCCTGCTCGCGGTCACAAGGGCTACAGTGTGTTGTACTATCTGACTTCTATGTCTAGGGGGAGATAGCGAGTTAGAAATAATAAGAGAAAGAGAGCTTTATAGGCCTAGTCATCACATCACATGCAGGCATGCACGCATACACACCAGAGGTGTATAGTAACGAAGTACATGTACTTCGTTACAGTACTTAAGTAGTTTTTTGAGGATTTGTACTTGAGTTTTTTTTTTTAAAGCGGGGCTTTTACTACATTTAAAAGATAAAAAAGTAGGCCCATACTTTTACTTCGTTAATTAGACACTGGCCACTTCGTTACCCATCACAAATTAAAATATGAATGTAATTCATCATTTAAGGATTATCTGGATTTGGCGTGTTCGAGAAGAACAACGGTGCTCGGCAGGGTATTTGTGCAGATGTGACCGCCAGCAGACATGGAGCTGCAAATTTATGCACGCAGTTACAACATTTTATCAGTAGATGGCACACCCGGATCAGTTATTGAATATTCACAAGCAATTGACTTTAGTTGGATTGAGTGCCTATGAATGTGTGAAGAAACTGTCTGTGCCAATTAATAGTTCTACTTTTTATGACGTTGGCTGTGTTACGTTGCCTATGCAGCGTGTTATGGCCCCAATTTGTTATGGCGTCAATTTGTTATGGCATCACGGACAGCAAGGGATGACAGACAAAATTCTTAAACTTCAACAGATTTAATTAAACAAACAGAACTAATCTACTCTCTACCCTACTGACCAAGATTGAAATAATAATAAAAAAAAGATAGTTACAGTCCCTTGGTAATTGAGATGGGCTGCTATGTTGCAATGTCCTGGGACAGGAAAATGCTCCAACACAGGCAAAAATCCACAAAAAGCTTCACAGGTCTTGAAAAGAGTGACAGGTCTGGTCAAATGTATCCTTCCACAATTTCTCCTTGCAATTTCTCCAACTACTCTTCACTCTCTCAATTTTTCTCCTTGTATACTCTTGTCCAGCCCCCTCTGAGGCATGCCCAGGACATGCCCAAAACCTAGTTCCAGACTTGGCTTAACAAAAAAAAAAAGTCAATACTGCCATCTAGTGGCTTTTTTCCACATCACACCTCCATTCCAAAAGGGAAAAATTTTGACTCATAAAGGCAAAATTTTTCTTTTCAATACAAAAATGGTTAAGTAGACACTTGTGTATATACACATATAATACAATATGCTAATAAACACGTGATATATATACACATACTCAGACACGGGATAAGCAATCAGCAATTACATTCTCAGTACCCTTAATTTCCAAGTCAAACTCCTGTAAAATCAAACTCCAATTCAACAATCTCCGATTCTTGTTTTTCATCTTACTCAAAAACATTAACGGATTGTGGTCAGTATATGCAATCATTGGCTTTTGCCCTGTACAAACATAAACCTCAAAGTGTTGTAAGGATAGAACCAGAGCCAACAGCTCCTTCTCAATTGTGGAATAGTTCTTTTGGTGGCGATTGAACTTCCTGGAGAAGTATGCCACGGGATGCTCAATGTCATCAGAGTCACTTCTCTGTAGGAGCACAGATCCACAAGCTTGGCCGCTAGCATCGACCGCCATGGAGAACGGTTTGTTGAAGTCAGGAGATTTAAGCACGGGGAAGTGACACAGCAGAGACTTCAGGCGATCGAAGGCTCTTTGGCATGTTTCATCCCAAGTGAACTTTATGCCTTTCTTCAGTTGGTTGGTGAGACTGAGAGCAATCTCAGCAAAGTTCTTGCAGAACTTGCAGTAGTACCCGATCATTCCAAGGAAGTGGCGCAAAGCTTTTTTGTTGTCAGGAACTGGAAAGTCCATGATGGCTTGGACTTTAGTATTTATGGGTGGCACACACCAATAACCCTTCAATAAATCAATCTTGGTCAGAAACTTTGCTTGCCCTACTCTATCGATACAATCATCAATCCTAGGTATTGGAAACACATCAGTTCTAGTTACAGCATTGACTTTGCGATAATCTGTACAGAATCTAGTACTTCCATCAGGTTTTGGAACTAGAACACAGGGTGAACTCCAATCGGAGTTAGAGGGTCTGATAATATCATGTTCTAACATGTACTCAACCTCTTTCTCAGCAATCTTTCTCTTTTCAGGATTCATCCGGTATGGATGCTGTTTTATTGGTTTGGCATCACCAACATCTACATCATGAGAGGCTATAGAAACTCTCTTTGGAACATCAGGAAATAGATCTTTATATTTCTTGATCAACCTCTCAAACTGATCTTTCTGTGAGGGTTCTAAGTGCTGGAGTTTTACATCAAGATTTTGCAACACTTCAGAATTTGACAATTTACATGAAAGAACTTCAGCTTTAATTCTAGGTTCATCATCTTGAAACTCCCCTCATCTTCACAAGTCTCGGCCCTAGGAGGATCTGAAGTGACAGCTGCAACCCTAGCATTCCTATCATGATAAGGCTTCAGCATGTTAATGTGACACAACTGTTTTGGCTTTCTCCTATCTGGAGTATTCACAATGTAATTGAGATCATTGAGTTTTGTCAGAATTTCATAAGGACCATGAAATCTAGCCTGCAATGGATTGGACTGCAAAGGAAACAACACAAGGACCTTGTCTCCTGGTTTAAACTCACGGCTTCTAGCCTTATGATCATACCAAGTTTTCATTTTCCCTGACTTGATTTCAAGTTCTCTTTGGCTAGGTCACAAGCTGCATGCAGTCTTTCCTTTAACTTGCTAACATAGTCTAACAGACTGATATCGGCTCTTTCTCTTGCCATTGTTCACTCAACAATAGCAAAGGTCCTCTCACTTCATGGCCAAACACTAGCTCAAAGCGGACTGAATCCAGTAGACTCCTGCACTGCTTCTCTAGCTGCAAACAACAGCAGATGAACACCTTCATCCCAGTCTTTCTCATGGTCATAACAATAAGTCCTCATCATTGTCTTGAGAGTGGAATGAAACCGCTCTAAGGCACCCTGACTCTCTGGATGATAGGCACTGGAAAGAATATGCTTCGCACCTAGTTCATACACAACCTGCTGAAACAATCCGGAAGTGAAATTGCTACCTTGATCTGACTGAATTTCCCTGGGAAGGCCAAACAACGTGAAGAACTTTATCAAAGCCTTCGAGACTGCAGTTGCCTTGATGTTGTGTAGAGGGATGGCTTCAGGGAATCTGGTAGATGCACACATGATTGTCAACAAGTACTGATTTCCAGATCTAGTCTTGGGTAATGGACCAACACAATCAACAATGACCTTGGAGAAGGGCTCCCCAAATGCTGGGATAGGCTGCAATGGAGCTACAGGTGGGTCTAACTGGTGTTTTCCAACTACATGACAAGTGTGACAGGTTTTGCAAAAGTTGGAAACATCTTTCCGAAGTCCAGGCCAGAAGAAGTGTTTCATGATCTTGTCAACAGTCTTGTTAACACCAAGATGACCTCCTAAAGGCAAACTATGAGCCATTGTTAAGATCTCATTCCTGTAGACCTTCGGAACAACAATTTGCTTGACCACTGCCCAATCTGCATTGGCAGGGATATCAGGGGCGCCACTTCGCATCAACACTCCATCCTTGAGATAATACCCAACTGGAACTGTGTCTATTTCTTCATCAGGAAAGGCTCTCCTCTTTAGTACACAAATTTCAGGATCATTGGTTTGCTCCTGAATTAACTGCTTTCTGGACAGAGACAAGTCTCCAGACACATCAGAATCACCAAACCCATCTGGCTGGCTGAACAGAGAACTGATAAAAGTGTCTGATAAGTCCTCAAATGGAGAAACCATAGTAGGCTGAACAGAGTCATGAGGCGAACCACCTGAGTCATGACTATTCAATGTGCTGGACGGCACCACATCATCTTCTTCTTGAGCCTTCTTGGCCATAGCACGAGTCACTGCACAGGAAGGATACAGAGATGGGTCTTCATCGCCATCTTCAGTGCTCAGCTGTGAAGGAACAGGGGGAACTACACTGCCCCCAGCCAGGTTATTGCCTAGCAACAGAGAAACACCCTTGATAGGTAGACTTGAGATAAGTCCCACCTTTACCTGTCCTGTAACTAAATCTGACTTCAAGAATACAGAGCACAGGGGTACAGATACAGTCCTCCCTTCAATACCTTGTACAAGTATGAAATCCCCAGAAGCGGTCTCATCACGTAACTCCAAGGAGTCCATCAACAAAAGTGACTGAGAAGCTCTGGTATCCCTTAGGATTTATATGGGGACAGGAGGAGAATGCTCATTCAGAGCCACAAATCCCTCTGACACAAATGGAAGGAATTCCTCCCTTACAAAGTCAGCAGTATCTGGCTTCTTAGCCTCACAAGGAGCAGGCAATTTAGCAGATCGGTCATCTACTACAGGGGTTTCTAACCTTGTCTTCACAAAGGCATTGGGTTTGGTATCCTTTTCTTTTTCTTTCTTAGCTTTAAGGAACCAACAGTTAGTTGTAACATGACCAGATTTCTTGCAATAATTGCAAACTAGACCACTTTTGTCACTGTCAGCTTTCACACTTTGATCAGACCTTTTACTGGATTTCTGAGCACCATCACCAGATTTGTCTTTGTCTTTGGGTGAGGAATCTTGGGTATCACTGTTACCTTTCTTCCGAAATTGGGACCATCTATTGTTACTGTTAGACTGAAATTTGGACTTATGTGTGAGAACATATTCGTCTGCAAATTTTGCAGCTGATTGCAAATTCAGTGCTTGCTTCTCATTAAGGTAGGTCTTAATATCATCCTTGACACAGTTCTTGAATTCTTCAACTAACACCATCTCTTTTAGTGAGTTGAAATCATCCCTGACCTCCATAGAAGTACACCAGCGCTCAAAGCAAACCTTCTTCTCGTTAGCAAATTCAACTTAAGTCTGATTGCCAGATTTCTTCAGACCTCTGAATTTCTGTTGGTAAGCCTCTGGAACCAACTCATAAGCTGTCAAAATGACCTTTTTGACAACCTCATAATCAGAGGAATCATCTGCAGACAAAGCCGAATAGGCTTGTTGAGCTTTACCCTTGAGGACAGTTTGCAACATCAGAGGCCAGTGTTCCTTTGGCCACTGACAACTCTTAGCTACCTTCTCGAAGCACTGGAAATACTTATCAATCTCCTTCTCTAAGAATGGAGGCACCAGCTTTACCTCCTGGCTAGCCCGAAATTTGTTTTCGGCTTGCATTTTGATTTTTAGTAGCTCCATTTGGAGCCTTTCTTCTCTATCTAATTTTTCTAAATGGAAATCTCTGTCTCTGTCTCTCTCTTTCTTCTCTTTCCTCTTTCTCCCTCTCAAATTCTCTTTGTTTTTCTTTTTCCTCAATTTCTTTTCTCTTTCTCTCTCTTTTTTCTCTTCTCTTGCTAATTTTTCTAACTCAAACTGCCTTTGTTTTTCTTTTTCTTCAATTTCTTTTCTCTCTTTCTCTCTCTCAAACGCTCGTTGTTTTTCTTTTTCCTCCCTTTCTATCTCTAGCATTCTTAATTTAAGTTCCAATTCTACATTTGGATTTTCCACTGGAAACTGTTCCAGATCTCCTTGTGCAAACACATTTTCATCAATGTAATAATATTCAACAATCTCTCTAGCCAGTCTTGCTTTTCGCATGGCTGGTTTTACATCTGTCAGCTCTAACTGTCTGCATATTTCTAGCAGTTCTGTCTTTTTAAAAGACTTCAAAACCTCTACGGTTGGTGATGCCAAGAAATCATCCATTGCTGTTGATCTGCCAATATATATCTAGGAAAATTCAAAAAAACAATTTCACTATTTGAAATTTTAGATTTTCAATAAATTACTCGCACAATGGTCTATCCCGGACGAGCCCCCAATTTGTTATGGCCCCAATTTGTTATGGCGTCACGGACAGCAAGGGATGACAGACAAAATTCTTAAACTTCAACAGATTTAATTAAACAAACAGAACTAATCTACTCTCTACCCTACTGACCAAGATTGAAATAATAATTTAAAAAAAGATAGTTACAGTCCCATGGTAATTGAGATGGGCTGCTATGTTGTGATGTCCTGGGACAGGAAAATGCTCCAACACAGGCAAAAATCCACAAAAAGCTTCACAGGTCTTGAAAAGAGTGACAGGTCTGGTCAAATGTATCCTTCCAAAATTTCTCCTTGCATTTTTTCCAACTACTCTTCACTCTCTCAATTTTTCTCCTTATATACTCTTGTCCAGCCCCCTCTGAGGCATGCCCAGGACATGCCCAAAACCTAGTTCCAGACTTGGCTTAAAAAAAAAAAAGTCAATACTGCCATCTAGTGGCTTTTTTCCACATCATAAGCGAGTTTAATTTCATTTGTCAAGCTTCAGTAATGTTTTGCCTCATTTGATGGCAGTGCTTAAAAGGCTTTTTGTCAGCCCTAAATGCAGAACGATGTTTAGCAGTTAGGCCTACTGTTTTTTTTTTTTTTTTTTTAAATAGCCATGTGTGAATTGTTTGATATTGGGCTCTTTCAGGCTTGTTATAAAAAGAAAATAAAACCTGCACTCAATTGTCATTGTATTTTCCTGGAAAACATTTCAGAAATATCAGTATCAGTACTCGGTATCGGCAAGTACACAAGATAAAATACTCGTACTCGTATCGGTTTTTTAAAAAAGTGGTATCGGTGCATCCCTAATACAGTGTCTCGATGTTTAAGAGCATTTGGACTGAAAACCGGAATTCGGAATTCACCCCACTCTGCTTGGTTCACGGAAGGTAGCTGGGAACATTTTATTCACAATGGACCTCACACGCAAATGACTATGCCAAGCAGTGCAGCCAAAACACCTGAGGGTTACCACTTCCGGTTCACAGCTACAGGTAAACTTTGACGCAGTAGCTTCCTTGAACTTACCGACTGGTTCTCGTTTATTAGATGCTAAATTATCACGTCTTCCTTGTTTGGTGAAAGATCATTCTTTACTTGTGTTTAATTCAAGTAGCCTCAAATGTGTCACATCTGCCAAAAATAAGTTGGCAGAGTTTCAGCAGTTGGTTTTGTGTAATTTCTTTGATTTCGTAGCAGTTTCTGAAACGTGGTTGACAAATGATATTGGTGATAGTGAAATCCTTCCTGAGTCATTTACTGTGTATCGTAAAGATAGGGAACACTGACGAGGTGGAGGAGTATTGTTCCCGTGTAATTCAGCTATTCAGTCAGTAAGGAGAAAGGATTTAGAACATGATGATTTTGAAATTCTTGCTTGTGAAATTTGTCCAGATATTAGTGAGAAAATGATTGTTCTAACATGCTACAACCCCTCTGATAGTGTTACATCTCAGAGTTTTTTGGTGTGCTCAGGGATATCTTGACAAAGTGTGATAAAATTTCTAATAGATTGTGTTTAGTGGGTGATTTCAATGTACCCAATATTGATTGGGATCTTTGTTGTAGCAGACAGGGCTGTAGTAATCGTGTAATCGTGTTGATGAGTTTTGTGATCTCATAAATGATTTTAATCTATCACAACTTGTTCGGGGTGGTACACATGTTAGTGGGAACACTCTTGATCTCATTCTTACTAACCAACCTGAAAAGATGTTTAACATAGAAATATGGCTTGATCATTTTGATTCTGATCATTTACCAGTTGTTTGTAGTATGAGGGTTAATATTCTGCGGCAAACTGGTGTACCATGATTGTTCATGACTATGCCAAGGCTGATTTTGATAGCTTGAAATTGTTTCTTGTAGACTCACTAGGACCTATATCCGTTTTTTTTTCGTCATTTGCAGGCTCCGAAAGATTCACTTGACATTGATTTGATGTGGTCAGAGTGGTTAGCCATATTTTATGGGGCCAGGATAGGTTTATCCCCACCAAGACCATCAGTGACCATTTTCGACCTTGATGGAGTGATGGAGAGGTTAAACACCTTTCAAACAAAGTTCACTCTGCTCGCCAAAATTTTAAGTCCAGAAATATAGTCTCAAATCAGCATAAATATCGTTTGTTCAAGAAATCAGTTACGGAAGTTGACACGTGATAAATATAGTATGTATGTTAATGGGCTTGGAAGTGTTGTGAATAAAAACCAAAAACAGTTTTGGAATTTCTTTAAATCCTAAACAAAGTGCAAGTCATTACCTAAGAATGTCTTTGTTGATAATAGCCATTTTGATGACAGCTGGTCGAAGGCTGACGCCTTTAATAAGTATTTCTCTTCTCACTTTTCTAAAGTTGAAACTCCTATTATTTTTCCAGACATTCCTTGTTATGTAAATCATGAATTGGAATACTTTAATATTCCACCTAATGATGTTTGTTCCGCAATTAAAAGGATTGATTTAGTCAAGGCCTGTGGCCCAGATGGAATATCACCTGTTTTTGGTGAAGCTGAGTTACAATATGTATATAGAAATAATTTATCATGCAGTGTTAATATAATTAGGGAGAAGTTACTATCTAGATTTGAATATAAATGGTTAAACAATGTCTTGGAGAAACCTAAATTGAGGACATATATTCAAATCAAGCATGATTATGGTACTGAATTTTATGTTAAAGCTAATTTAACAAGAAGTCAGAGATCTCTGGTTGCCCAGTTAAGAACAGGAATCCTCCCACTGGATCTCGAAGCTGGCAGGTTTAAAAACATCCCTGAGGAGCAGAGACGGTGTGAACTCTGTGATTCAGGTGAAGTCGAGAATGAGTCTCATTTTCTTTTGTTCTGTCCTTTCTATGATGATCTAAGATTACCTTTGATGATTGAAATGTCCGTAAAAAATCCTGATATATTCTGGAGCAATGATGATGACAGGATGGAATGGTTGTTTACTTTTAAAATTAATAAGTTGGCCTCTTTTATTGCAAAAGCCTGGAAAAAGCGTCAGGATGGTTTGTTTAACTAGTCTACTATATTATTGAGGTATTTTTGGTTCTGGCCTTTCTGTAAGGATAATGGTGTCTTGTAAGCCCATTTGGGCTGGGCATATTGTGTATGCATGACACAATAATAAAACTTAATCAATCACCTTGTGTATTGAGGCCTTGTTCTGAAGAGCTTAGTTTTTTATTATCGCTCCTATTTAATATCTCCTTGCAATTAGGTAAGTTACCAGTTGATTGGAAATTAGCTAATGTGGTCCCTGTATTTAAGAAGGGAGATAAGCAGAGTGTTGCTAACTATCAGCCAGTGTCTTTATTATCAATTTTGTCAAAGGTCATGGAGCGCTGCGTCTATAATAAAATTTCTCCTGTTCTACGTTCTTTGATCTCCTCATGCCAGCATGGTTTCATGAACAAACGCTCGACGGCCACGCAGTTGACTCAAACTCAGCATCGTCTGAGTCAAGTTTGGACTCGGGTGGTCAAGTCGACGTGGTTTATTTGGATTTTAGTAAAGTATTCGACACAGTGTCCCATGATCTACTTCTTTACAAGCCCCAATCTTTTGGGATGGGAGGTTGCCTCTTACAGTGGCTTACCTCCTATCTTTCTAATAGGAAGCAAAGGGTTGTTGTCAAGGGGATTGAGTCGTCCGTTTGTGATGTCACATCCGGCGTACCATAAGGGTCTATTCTTGGTCCCTTATTATTTGTATTGTTTATAAATGATTTATCCTCTGTTATTGATAAGAATACCTTTATGGATTTGTTTGCTGACGACAGTAAGATTTATAGAGTAATTTCAGGTCACGATGACAATTTGAGGTTACAAGAGGACATTGAGAAACTATTTGAGTGGAGTGATACGTGGCGCATGAGTTTTAACATTAACAAGTGAATTTATGCAAGTCAGTAGGAAGCGTAGCCTTTCTTGTTTTTATTACAATATGGATGGAAGGGTCCTCCGTAAGGTAGTCAGTGTGAAGGATCTTGATGTCATTTTTGAGTCATCTTTGTTATGGGGCAAGCATATTGATACAATCACTAATAATGCTAATCAAGCATGGGGAGCCATAAGAAGAGTTTGTGGGGGAAGGGCAACCCCGGATGTGTATGCTGCCCTTTATAAAGCATTGGTACGGAGCAAATTAGAATATTGTTCGAGAGTGTGGGACACACATACTAAAAGAGATCTAGAGTCACTGGAAGAAGTTCAGAGACATGTCACGCTCCATATCCTTGGCTCAGGTCAAAGTTATGTTGTTCATTTAGGAGAGAAATGGCTGATTTGTCGTTTTTTTCACAATTGTTTGTATAAAAAATTTGATTTATACCTGAATGCCTTCTTAAGTCCAGTAGTCCAAGGTGATGATCCACTCAAATTTAAAGGTCTGTTTTTTCATACGGAGCAGTATGGTGCTAGTTATTTTAATAGGGCTTGCAGGCTATGGAATGGTATTTCATTGCCTGTTAGGGCCACCTTCTCCTTAAGGTCTTTTAAAAATCAGGTATTTGAAATGAGTAAATTAAGAGTTGATTCTGTTGATCTGTCCCATTCTTGTAACTTGGTTACTTATTGTCGCTGCCCAAGATGTTGGCCTGTGTAAATGTGACTTTTTTAGGATTTTATGCATTATGATTTCATGATTTTGGGAGCCACTGATACAGGTTTTATCCTTTGTAGTTACCCCTTGGATACAACTTTCTGTATTGAACCTGAACTTATTTTATATTGTGTCGATGTTTGTTTCCATGTTTTTAATTGTGTACTTTATGTTATGTTTAAATTCATTTTTGTATCCATAAACCTTAATAAATAAATAAATAAATAAACCTCTCATTAGCAGAAAGAATCAAAAGGCTAGACGAACCTTTGCTGAGGAGCATGCTGTGTGGACAGAGGAGAACTGGTCCAAAGTTCACTTTAGTGATGAAAGCAAGTTTAATTTATTTGGGTCCGATGGGACTCGTTATATTCGTCGTCAAACTGGGGAAAGACTGAACCCAAAGTGTGTAAAGAAGTCAGTGAAAGGTGGAGGAGGAAGTGTCATGGTTTGGGGAATGTTTTCTGCAGCAGGAGTTGGGCCTCTTATACAGCTATATGGCAGAGTGAATAAAAATGTTTATCAAAACCTTCTTCGACAACATGTGATTCCTTTCCTGCGTTCATCACCCAATGAGCCAGCAATTTTTATGCAGGATTACTTGGATTTTCTGAACGCTAGCCGCTATGAGTACCACGTGCACCTCTCCAGTGGCTAAAGCTGTAGCTAGCCCCACTGGCACCGTCAATGCATGCTCAGTGGCACCAGTTTCGCATGGATTTACTTAATACTACCACTAGTACCATATGGACCTCCCCGGTGACAAAGGCTGTAGCAAGCCCCACTGTCACCGTTAATGCATGCTCAGTGCCACCGGTTCCACATGGATTTACTTAACACTACCACCAGTACCATATGGACCTCTCCGGAGACTAAGGCTGTAGCAAGCCCCACTGGCACTGTTAATGCATGCTCAGTGCCACCGGTTCCACATGGATTTACTTAGCATTACCACCAGTACCATATGGACCTCCCTGGTGACTAAGGCTGTAGCAAGCCCCACTGGCACCGTTAATGCATGCTCAGTGCCAGCAGTTCCATATGGAATTACTTAACACTGGCTTACTTAACATACCACGAAACTAGGTTGTAGTCAGTCCCACAGAACCAAAAGAAATAAAAAAAATATATACACAACCCCAATTCCAAAATAGTTTGGACGTAGTGTAAATTGTGAATAAAAAATTTTATGACTTTCAGTTCACATGAGCCAATATGTTATTTATACTCAAAGGCAATGAAAACGCAACACTCTAAATTTTGGTTTATTTTTGCTCAGGACCTGAGTAGTCCAATTTGAGTTCTTAAGTGACCATTGGGGTCACAATGTGTACCTCGTTACACATGAATGATCATCATGTAACTCAACAGTGTGAGTTGGACTCTCATCAATCCATATTGAGTGCAACATATGGGATTAGGAGTTGTGCAAGTACAGTGGTTGAAATGAAGGAGGGGTTGTCTTCCTATATAAAGGCATGATAAAAAGCCACAAAAAACATTTTTTAAAGCGTCATAATGCCACATCTGTTGACTGAACAACTGAACAGGGCCCTGGGTATGCTAGAGGTGGGAGTAAGTACCCGGCAAGTGGCTCACCTTTTTGGGTGTAGTACGTCCAGCATCAGTACGTTTTGGGTGTAGTACGTCCAACTGGGACGAGCTCCCAGACCTCAACCAGGCAGCAACTCCAGAATGCACTAAAGGCAGAGTGGCGACAACTTCCCCAAGACAACCTAAGATGCTTAGTCAGGTCCATGAGGAGACGTTGTACTGCCTGTGTGGATGTTCGTGGGGGGTCACACCGATACTGACTGTTCTTTTGAGTTCATTTTTAAATGTGTGTTCCGTTCAGTCTTCTTGTGATTTTTCATTTTCAACTTGTGCTCGTTATGTTTAATGCATCTGTTTATTATTGTCCAAATCGGCCCATTAACACACTTAATTCATCAAAGTCAACCCACCCAACATATTTGAATTGTTAAAATAAGAAAATAAATTTGAGTCACAAAATTACTCGTGGATGCAAGGACAGTGATGAAAATAACATTACAGATGATGGAAGCAACAATACTTTCACCGCAATAGCTTGCACTGACCACCAATTAGCTTGTTGCTCCGGTGAAGAGCATCAGCAGCGATCATTAACTTTTGCGCTGCCGTGGGATCCTTCCGACCAAGCACTGCATTCCCTGGAAGAAGGCGGTGGTTTTCGCCTTGGAACTCTCCCATGGGTGCCATTAATGCTTAGAAAATAACAAAATGATTCAGAATATTTTGTTGGAGTAAAGAACCCCACATGTGCTATAAACACTTAACATATTGGAGTATAAGCATTAGATAATTTAGTTGGAGGAATTAACTAATTTGCTGGGGCTGGTAGCACGCAGCTACTGGACTTGCACCTGATCTTAAGCCAAGTTGCGTGACCATGGAGGCATAACTTTAAGACTATTGCACTAATAAGTGGTAGTAAACTATTTTCACGAGGACTGGGTATAAACTCAACGCCTATCTGCGGGGACGCGCAAAGTTAATTTCCTGGCCCTTTCTAAGGGAAAGCACTTATTAATGAAGACCTCCCCAAGAGGCAACGTCACCACACATCATGCCTATTTCATATTTATTCGAGATAAACTAATGCCGTTTCCTGCTGAAATATTGCCATAAAAATACACCATCTAATTAAGAAAAACGACTTTGTTCTTACACGTTATTTTTTCGCAAAATTGCATCAATATATTTGTACATATAGCTTGAGATTATAGGAATTATTCGGACGCGACATTAAAAAACACCCTAAAGTAAAGGCTATATGTCTTCCAATTTTTCCAACAAGTTCATTAATTTTCCCACCAATGTAAAGCAGAACTCCTTTTAAAATCAAAAGCACATTTTATATTGAAGAAATGTTTATAGCCACAAAACCGTCATGCCCATTAAATATTTTGAGCAATGTCATTAACAGGGATATAAATGATTAAATAAATGTATTTTATGAAAACCCAAACTGCCAAGCGCTACTCTTGCCTTGAACCCAGCTATTCTCAAACTCAGGGAAAAGTAAAGTAAAGCGCTGAACAAATAGTGACTGGGGACATCAGTTTAATTTCTTTGTACATTACTAGCCTGGATCTATTTTGATACCAATATTTCGCCTGTTTTATTTATGATCATAAATATATTGAGTGCAAACAGTTGCTGGTATATACAGGAATAGGAGCTCGAGCAATTGTGTCTGCTTTGAAATTTTTACTGCAACGTGTTCTCATGGACGTGCCCTGCAAAAAAAAAAAAAAAAAAAAGACCGCTCTTTGCTGTGCTCAGTGTGCTGTCTTGAGTTTGTTTAAGTCACCTTTCCAAACTGCGATAGCAGCAGAATATTCTTATCCTGAGTTTTACGCAGAAGAATTCCATGCGTCGTAAGCCCTATTCAGACAGAGCGACTATGCTGGCTCTGAAACGCGTCCGCAACCCCTCCATTTTCTGTCTGAATGGTGCAAGGCGTGGAAAAGGGGTACTTAAGTGAGCCGGCCCTAAAACACCTCCTGATGTGTTTCAGCACCAGCAAATAAGAGTAGCTGATACACGTCACCTTCTGTCTGAATGGGTTAAGCCGCCGCTACTACTCGTAGCGCAGTGATTCATACACAATAGGTCAGAGTTCACCGACTTTGCGCCGAAAACGTAGTACACGCTAATTGTGCAGGTGCAGTGGCTTCTTGGTACATAATATTTAATGAATTTTGCAACCTGTTCAGTTTTCATACAGTTTTCGTGTAAACACAGATTTCGTGCTAATGTAAATAATGCGTTATTCTCGCCGATTGTGGTGTTTGTTTTGGAGCAACAGTGCTGGAAATAATACCATATTTTGCCTCCATCAATATCGAGTAAAATCAGAACCTTTTCGGCTTACCGTAATGTTTGGGTACTGAACCATTCGGGTGCAAAAAAACGTCAAGCTTACATCCAGTCAAGAAATTTTAGAGTTTAATTTGTAGTGCTGCTGTACGTGGTAATGGCATATAACGGCGGCAGCTGTGATACTGATGACACTACAGCAAATTTTTTTCGTAACCAAGCTAAGATCATAAACCAGTTAAAAACCAACTGGAACATTTAAGAGTCAGGGTTAAGGTTACGGGATAGTGTTCTATGAACCCGTCACTGTGCATGTCACAACGTTATACAGTCATTAAAGGGCATCTAAAGTCGATTCCCATTGTTTTTGTTTATCGGCTAATCAGTGAGCCGCACCTGCGCAAACGAACCAAAATAGAAGGATTATCTAAGCATGTACACAAAACATTGGTTTATATGAATGAAATTGGTCATGTGACAATGCAAGATGTCAACAAAAGCGAGTGATTTGTTTGTAAACATTGGACATTCAACGTCCCGTCTGAGAATCGACTTTAGATGCGCTTTAATATTCATTTTCAACTGGCTTCTGTCCTCGCTTGGTTACGAAAAAGGTGTCCTACCGTCGTTGCTATTTAGGGCATGCACAGCATGCATTCATTTTTAACGCATACGGATTATGACTCCGGACTTCTCATGCTTTTCTTTACTCAGGGGTTGGAAGCAATGCATGTGTTTCATGATCGTTCAAATTAAATAAGATCATTTGAAACGTCTTAACACAATTCCATTGCTTCCAACCTCTCCAAGCACAACAACTTCAATTCCACGCGAGAATCTCTTACATACGCGTTTATTGAATTATTGCTGACTACAGCAGAAGAACGTAAATATGCCACTTAAACTCACACCAAATGAGTAAGAGTTGACAGGTATGCGTTATAAATGAAAACTGGCCACACCTGATAATGTTGAATTTTGGAGTTTCTGTAATGGTAATTTAAATTAATGATTGAAAACAGGTTGTGACCATTAAGGGATTGTTTGAGCCTCCCCTGTTGCCAGTTAACGAGCTGCCACTGATGCACATAACTACCGTTTGGAAATCTGCTGTATTTCCATGCGATGAACTCTGCCCGTATTTGTGTTCTCATTCGAATGTAGGCCTTTGTATACGCGTTGTGGTTTTGTTTGGATTATGGGCTTCAAACTTAGTTTGGAAAGCCCCATTTCAGTGTCAGAAGTGACAGTGGTTGTGACATGCAAAAATAAGGTTTGGTGTGTAAGAAATGGCCTATATCAAGTTGGCTTTACTATTAGTCCTTCTATATTTATTACTGGTGAAATATTTAGGTTTCACAAGTGATGATATCCTTCAACTCGGGGAATGGAGAGCTTGGAGAGGTTGACGTATCATATGAAAGCCATCAGAATCACTCTTTTCAGATGATGTGTCTTCATAATATTTGTAAGATTGTTCATTCATTGTAAAAACTTCTTAAAAATGAATCACATGGAGACGCATCTTGAAGGTGACAGAATGGTTGAACGGGGTATTTATCCTTGTTCTGTGATGTGACATATAGACAACAAAATTTTGGTTGGGTCTGTAATGCCTCAGAAGCTTCCTAAAAACCTCTCTCAAAAAGCTGTGTTAGGGTGGGGGATTTTGAACGCGTTGTTTTGCACCTATTTGGCGACCTTTCGGGCTTAACTGGCAACCTCATTATGAAATGCAAGCACTTGACGCCGATTGGCTGGCTTTGCTGCCACTCAAAAGAATGTAACTTCGCCCAGAGCGGTAGGGAAAATGGAAAACACTCGCCGGCTTTGGAACACGGACAGACCAACTTTATGCAGCTATGGCATATTCAGAAAATTCAGCCTTACATGTTTGAGCCCGAATTGGATGAGGACACTGAATTGGAGGAACAACCAGTCCAGCAAAGGCTGGATTTAAATGTTTCTGAATGGTTAGTATTTTTGAATGTTTTTTTTTTTAAGCTGCCAAGGCTTATGCATTCAGTGTGAGCCTCTCGCATTGACGTTCTTGTGCCGTAGTCAGCAAGTATTCAATCAAAGCGCACTGAAGAAATCTATTTGCGGAATTTAAGTCCTTGTGCAATAAGTTAATCCGTTTCACGTGCATTACGGTGGATTTCCCCACTAGTGACACGGAAATCGATTATGACTCTGGAATTCTCACGCTTGTCTTTACTGAGGGATTGGAAGCAATGGAATTGCATACGTGTATGCAAATTATTTTGAAGGGGAGGAAAAGGAACGAGAGTGGGGGGGCAGTGAGATACATGTTACATCATATGTATCGGTTGTTCAGATTGGCCCATTTTCTGGCGGTCATTTTTAAAAGAGGAATTTCAGTGAAATGGAGATGTTCAGAATGTCTAGCACTTTTCGTATGTTCTTGAATGCGGGTAGACTACTGTTATTCAACATAGACAAGGTAAAAAAAGTTTTTGATTCTGTGTCACCTTTAAATACTGCCATTTTTGGAATGATGTGTCGGTTTGGTAAACAAATCACAAGTGGCATACACAGGAGTGCCCCAGGACCGAGATTGGGAAACACTGGATTGGTGTATGTCCTGTAAGCCTACTTGACTCATTTATTCATTTATCACAACTTTGTGCCCCTTGCTTGTCTTGTCCAAAATGGATAGTACATGGCAAAGTTATCCTACATACCAAAAGGATGCAATCTATTGAGGACATTGAGTTGCCAGCATAAATTAGGGATGATTCTTTATCCAGATCATAAAATCTCAGTCTCTCTAGTCTTTGTGGTCATTCAGACAAGGCAACTGCTGACTTAGGAATAGCTTTACACCTAGTGAGGGGAAGGAGTACATTTTAGGTTATATCTCAGCTCTACTTTGGACCTAACTCATATGGTGTAATCCATAAACTAAATCTACCCCTTACATCCAAAATAAGCCACACTCAAAGTTAGATATGGCTGCTGCAACAGACTGCAGGGAAATAGAAAACAGTCAAGTGAAGTGAACATAGGAGATGAAAACTTATGCAGCCAACTGTGATACACGTTATGCAGCCAACAATAAAAGCAAGTTACTGAAAAACAAAGATTAACAGACGTCGACTGCTCCAAATATCTGAAAAATACTACCCAATTCCAAAATAGTTGGGACAAAGTGTAAATTGTGAATAAAATCAAAACGCAATGACTTTCAAATTACACCAGCCAGTATTTTACTCACAATAGAACAGAGATAACATACCAAATTTTGAAACTGAGAAATTTTACAATTTTATCCACAAAATGAGCTCATTTCAAATTTTATGGCTGCTACAGTTCTCAAAAAAGTTGGGACAGGGGCCTGTTTACCATGGTGTAGCACCCCTCTTCATTTTAACACAGAGTGGAGCGTCTGGGCATTGAGGAGACAAGTTTCTTGAGTTTAGCCATTGGAATTTGAACCCACTCTTGTTTAATACAGGCTTCCAGCTGCTGGAGAGTTTTGGGCCTCCTTTGACGGACTTTTCATTTAATTATGCGCCAAATGTTCTCAATCGGTGAAAGATCAGGACTGTAGGCAGGCCAGTTCAGCACATGTACTTTTCTACTACGAAGCCATGCTGTTGTAATAGCTGCAGTATGTGGTTTTGCATTGTCCTGCTGAAACACACAAGGCCTTCCCTGGAATAGATGTTGTCTGGAGGGGAGCATATGTTGCTCTAAAACCTTTATAAACGTTTCAGCATTCATGGTGCTTTTTAAAACATGCAAGTGTCTCACACCATATGCACTAACGCATCCCCATACCATCAGAGAACCTGGCTTTTGAACTGAATGCTGAGAACAGGAGGGGTGGTCTTTCTCCTCTTTAGCCTGGAGGACATAACGCCCATGATTTACAGCAAGAATGTCATATTTGGACTCGTCTGACCACAGGACACTTGGCCACTTTGCTACAGTCCATTTTAAATGAGCCTTGGCCCACAGAACATGGCGGTGCTTCTGGATCATGCACAACAATGGCTTCCTTTTTGCATGATAGAGTTTTAGGTGGCATCTGTGGATGGCATGGTGGACTGTGTTTACAGACAGTGGTTTCTTGAAGTATTCCTGGGCCCATTTAGTAATGTCAATGACAGAATCATGCCGGTGAGTGATGCAGTAGCGTCTGAGGGCCTGAAGATCATGGGCATCCAGTAAAGGTCTTTGGCCTTGTCCCTTACGCACAGAGATTTTTCCAAGTTCTCTGAATCTTTTGATGATGTTATGCACTGTCGATGATGAGACCTTCAAGGCATTGCAATTTGATGTTGAGGAGCATTGTTTTTAAAGTATTCCACAATTTTTTACACAAGCCTTCACAGGTTGGAGAGCCTCTGGACATCTTTACTTCTGAGAGACTCAGCCTCTCTAGGGCATCCATAGCCAATCAAGTTACACACCTGATGCCAGCTAAATAAATTAATTACTTGCTAAATGTTTTTTCAGCTGATTCTCTTATATATTAATTGCTTTTTCAGCCTTTTTTTTGTGCCTGTGTCCCAACCTTTTTGAGACCTGTTGCACCCAGAAAATTTGAAATGAGCTCATTTATTGGAAAAAAGGAAAATTTCTTAGTTTCAACATTTGAAATGTTATCTATGTTCTATCGTAAATAACATATTGGCTCATGTGAACTGAAAGTCATCGCATTTTGATTTTATTCACAATTTACACTTCCTCCCGACTATTTCGGAATTGGGGTTGTATAAGATGTCAGCGTTTTTTTATGCACTGCCCAACCTAAGGCTGGCGACAGAGGCGAGGATGCTAGTAGCCCATATTCAGCTGAAACGATTATTAATCCATCGAGGGACAGCGCTCGATCGCAAGTAGGATTTAATTGCTTGTATCTGGACCTCATTTTCATCGTCCAGCTGGATACATATTGGAAATGAATTGTGATGAATTTCAGAATATCCCTTGCTGAGATTAAACGCAGTCAAATATAAAGTACCGTAGTTAATTAACATAATTTTATTCTGGAAAATTACATGCAGGCTATATTATGCAATTATATCTCTTAAACTAGTTCATTAAAAAAGTCCATTGACATTGACAACTTGTCTTTTGTCACCCTGTCTGTATTATGTTAATGATGCAATAGCCGATTTAATGAATAAGCCTTCTGCCAACTTTCATGAATATATGAATATAATTCAATTATAAACCTGCAACTTTTAACTTGCAGCTTATTTAAAAAAAATTTCATTTTCATAGTTGAGATAGGGTGTACTATTAACCATCCGTCTGCAGCGTGCGGCACTATTTAAACACAGCAGATGCGTGGTTGATGGAAGGATTTGAAGGGGATGTAATCAAGCTGATAACATTTATATGCATAATTTATCTACAGCATATGCCTCACCTGTACTCTATATTTTACAAAATTTAATCTCGGGAAAATTCTATAGGCCTTTATCTTCAACTAGTTGGCCTATGGGTCAATCCATGCCATCTCACTCGGTTTTTTCCCGGACCCTCTCAGATTTTAATGAAATTTGGTGTACTTGGGGGTTATTCAGAGAAATTAATGCATGCCAATTTTCAGCTCATTGCGATCATTTATATGGGAGCTAGAGCACTTCGAAGATTTGATGGATTTTGGACAACTTTCTGACTTAAGACACAAAATTGGCCATAACTCCTACAAAAATGATCCAATTTATACAAAATTTGGTATCGTTGGAAAGAGGAGAAAATTTTCTTTCAAATGATATGCTACACATTGACCTTTTGATATTGGCCATCTTTTAGGTCAAGTCATATGACTTTGACCTTTGACCCAATTTTTCGGGAGGTACCACACTTTTGATTTTCTTGAAACTTGTTGCATAGGTAGAGTGTGATCTACACAGACGTCCTGCAAAATTTCATTTTGGTGAATTTATTTTTTCCTGTCTTAATTTAACATACTATAAGTAGGCATATATAATACATGGTGAACTGAAAACACTAACACAACAGCACTGAGATGAAAACTAGGCCTAATACTAAAACACAATGTCAAAGTTCCTCCTAATTTGTTTTTATGCCCTTTCCCTTTTCCACCAGCTGACCGACTGAATCGCCGGGCCATGGAAAAGGGTGAAACACTGTCACGTGATGGGTTTTATGTCCCATGTACCTGTATCAAAGTCATGCAGTGGACTAGCACTGACCGCTGTGACTTGATAACAGTGCAAAATGATGTCGACGAGTTCTGTGACATTCTGCTTGGTAAATTTAAGATTTTAAGCCCACATGATTTCATTGCCAAACAACAATCACAGTATCTACGTGGTTAAAAGAACAGCTGGAAGACGGTCAAATTCTTATAATAAGTGACTTCAGTGAAAATTACAGATTTGTCCTTCAGGATGCAGTGCAGGGATTCCACTGGACAAATTCCCAGGCGACCTTCCACCCGTCAGTGGCATATTACAGGGTACATGGCAAAGTTGAAAGCCTGAGTTTTGTAATGATATCCGACTCTTTAAACCATGACAGTGTTGCGGTTAGTTATTTTCACACAAAACTCCTATCCGTGATCAAAACTAAAATCAATCCCAAAAAGGTTTTCTACTTCTCTGATGGTGCTGCTGCACAGTATAAGGACCGGAAGAACTTTGCTAACCTTGCTTACCATGAAGACGATCACGGGGTACCTGCAGACTGGCATTTTTTTGCCACTTCACATGGTAAAGGACCGTGTGACGGTGATAGGAAGTACCGTAAAAAGACTTGCCACAAGAGCAAGCCTTCAATGAACCATTGACAATCAAATTCAAACTCCACTTCAGCTGTACCAGTGGGCTAAGGATAACCTCCCAGGAATAACTACAGTCTACTGTTCCAAGGAGGATATTGCAAAACATGAAATCACCCTAAAAACCAGGCTTAAGAAGTCTATGACAGTGACAGGGACACAGAAACTGCATGCATTCTGCAGTATCCCAGGAAAGCACCAGCTGATGGTTTAATGGTATTCAAACTCCGCTTAGTTCCGACTTGTGAATATTGTTAAAGGTTAATATCAATCCTTGCACTTAACATTAGATCAGGCTCACTACATGACTTTGGTACAGGTACATGTGACATCAAACCATCACGTAACAGTGTTTCACCCTTTTCCATGGCCCGGCAATCCAGTCGGTCAGCTGGTGGAAAAGGGTAAGGGCATAAAAACAAATTAGGAGGAACTTTGACGTTGTGTTTTAGTATTAGGCCTAGTTTTCATCTCAGTGCTGTCTTGTTAGTGTTTTCAGTTCACCATGTATTAAATATTATTTGGCTACTTATAGTATTTGTTAAATTAAGATAGGAAAAAATAAATTCACCAAAATGAAATTTTGCAGGACGTCTGTTTAGATCACACTCTACCTATGCAATGAGTTTCAAGAAAATTTAAAGTGTGGTACCTCCTGAAAAATTGGGTCAAAGGTCAAAGTCATGTGACGACCTAAAAGATGGCCAATATCAAAAGGTCAATGTGTTGCATATCATTTGAAAGAAAATTTTCTCCTCTTTCCAACGATACCAAATTTTGTATAAATTGGATCATTTTTGTATGAGTTATGGCCAATTTTGTGTCTTAAGTCAGAAAGTTCTCTAAAATCCATCAAATCTTCAAAGTGCTCTAGCTCCCATATAAACGATCGAAATGAGCTGAAAGTTTGCATGCATTAATTTCTCTGGATAACCCCCAAGTACACCAAATTTCATTAAAATCTGAGAGGTTCCGAGAAAAAACCGAGTGAGATGGCATGGATTGACCCCTACCCACCTGGGCAACGAAAATGAGGTCCAGATACAACTAATTAAATTCTGCATGCGACAGAGCACGGTCCTTCAATGGAAACATATATGGAAGTGGGGAACAATTTTCGTTAGGCGATTGTATATTATTGATTGTATATTATTTGCGTTTTCACGTACGCAAAAGCATTAAAGCGAACTAATGTACATTTACAGTAACAGTACAGGGGTACGGTTCCCAAAAGCTTAGTTTGAACCAGGCTGTGGAAGTAGTTATCAGAGTTAGCTAGCTAGCTAATTCTGATAATTCCGAAATATGACAAAAACTTCACGAGCATTCGATGAGCATATGGATTGCAAGATCGGGTGCTCGGATATGGCATCGACTGTCCAAAATGGCATCGACCGTTCAGCGATATGGCATCGACCGTTTCAAATGGCAATGACCATTTACGAGAGTGAAAATTGCAAAACCGATACCCGATCTAGAATTTTCTTCAATATCGGGACCGATACCGATACCAATATCGGATCGGTGCATCCCTAATGAAAAACTGTATTGCAGACTCGGAGGCTAGTGCCAGTAGGAAGCAACGTCTCATTGTCAAAATCACCTAACCTGCCAAAGAGAAATGTTAATTTATTCTTCTGTCAATATAGTGTTATACTTTTTAAATACAATCTGTAATTGAAACAGTAATTGTCTTTAAAACAATTTCTTCATTTTTTTTTGTAGAGATCTGAAAATTGAAAACTTCCTCTTGGATGAGAGCAACAACATCAAGATTGTTGGTAAGTGTTGGTGGTTTTAATTTTTGGAATCCTGAATTTTACAATGTTTATACATATGGATATATATGGGCCAGGCTCGCGAAATGTGCCGCCACCCCCCAGGGTACTGAAAAATAATGAAAGTACCCATAGAGCTTAGCTGGGGGTGGTTTTTTAATCTATAGGTGTTGTGGGATCATATTCCAAAGCTGTGCGACGATGTTTTTCATTTTTTCGTGGTACCTGGTCAAAGTTGGGTTCCTCAACTCATTTTTTGGGCCGGGTTTCTGCCTTAGTTTCAAGACATGCATATCTTCTAAAGCCTCACACATGCATAGATATAGCTATATCTTCTCAAAATGCCCTGATATGTAAAGAAGGATAGTATAGCTGATGGAAAAATGGTATATAGGTAATATGCTGTTGGGATTGTCAACCCTGCCATGGCCCTGAAGTCGAGGTACATTTTGCGTGCGGCTGCAAAATTGCTGCGCGAGTGAAAACTGCTCTCTAACACAATGTGTAAAATAAATTCAGGCAACCCTATGCTCTCAGTGGTAATTGTATGTGATAAAGGTATATGTCTACTCTCTGAATACCAAATATCATGGTCATTGGTGAAATATTTGGTGAGTTATACGCATTTCCTTATACCCTTGCTCGTCTAAGACAGAAACACGAAAACCTACTGTTGGCCTATAATCTATCCAGAGGCCTATAACTAGTGATAATAAAGTTATTTAAGCCTCCAATCAGTGTTATAATTGTATATAAGTGATGTCCAGAGGTATATCACCTGAAATTAGGAACCCTACAGTGATTTTTTTCCCTCCGGATCCCGTCGCTGCTGAAAAAAAGAAATTCTGGTCTGTAAATACCTGAAAAATGTTATAAAAACCTATACCAAAACTCAAAAATCTCCTAGAAACACTCCTTATGGCTTAAAAGTATGTAGCCTGGGCAATACCAAGCCAGAACAGGTGTCTATTAGCTCAAAATATCGGTATATCGGTCAGAAACCGAATCTAAGTCAGAAACCTGTCAAAGTGTACCAAACTCAACCTGACTGACTTGCTATTGTCTAATACTTAACTAATAGATAGAATAAGAGTCTGAAGTAGGTAATTGATCTCTAACCAATGGAAGATGCCACTTGTAGGCTGGTGGACAGGCTGCTTGACAGTTTTTTTTTTTTTTTTTATTTTGGGTCCTAGGTTCCCCTAGCCTGAGCCCTGGGAGTTTTTTATGATGATTGCATGTTTCTGTCTTTTAGGTATTGTTATTTTGTTGTAGGTGTTGTCTGGTGTCCCCGACCACATTTGAACAAGTTCATGACTGATTGGCCACCGACTGCGGCCACAGTGGCCGCCACGCCCCACGTCAGTTTCTGCCTGAGATCCCGGTTTCTGACTGAGAGCGTGGGCCGATGCCACCGATATTTTTCGATTAAATCTTCAAAAATACAAGTCGACACGTTTAGAAAACACAATATATCATGTCCCCGACCACCCATGCATGTTATTTGACTAAGTTTATGACTGATTGGCCACCGATTGCGGCCACAGCGGCCGCCCACACCCCGCGTCAGTTTCTGCCTGAGCTCCCGGTTTCTTACTGAGAGCGTGCGCCGAACGGTCCGATGTCGGGCCTCCGACTGACGTCATCGTTATAAAACCCCAAATCCGAAATAATTGGGACGAAGTGTAAATTGTGAATAAAATCAAAATGCAATGACTTTTAGATCACATGAGCCAATATGTTATTTACAATAGAACATAGATAACATTTCAAAAGTTGAAACTGAGACATTTTACATTTTTATGCACAAAATGAACTCATTTTGTGGATAAAATTGTAAAATTTATCAGATTCAACATTTGCTATGTTATCTCTGTTCTATTGTGAATAAAATACAGGCTGGTGTGATTTGAAAGTCATTGCGTTTTGATTTTATTCACAATTTACACTTTGTCCCAACTATTTTGGAATTGGGGTTGTATTTTCGATCAAATCGGCTAAAATACATGTTAACATGTCAAACCAACATGGAATATCATGTCCCTGACCACCTGTGTAACGACTGGGGCCACATTTGGCCGAATATACCCGGTTTCTGCCTGAGATGCCCTGGTTTCTGACTTAGAAATCTAAGGCAGAAACCCTAAGTCAGAAACCGACCAAAAAATGCTTTTGGCGCTGTAGCTATGTCGTTATTCAATAAATAATTGATCTAAACAGTGATTTCCACTTTGATTTAGGCCAACAACAATACCTGAATTGCATTTGGCTATATCTTGTACAGTTTTTTAAAAATACATCTAAGTCAGAAACTTTTCTTAAAAAGGTAATTTTTTGGGGGACACAAAAATCCCACTCAGTCCCTGTAGGTTGGAGATTTTTTTTTTGCCCTAATGCACCATATATTTGCTTCATCCTTAAGGATTATTAGGGTGTAGGGACCTTTTTTTTATTTTTCTAGAGTGCTAAAAATAAAAACCAGTACCTTGTGGACAATTTATTAAATGTCACCGCAATACACAAAACGACAATAGGGACGTATGCCGACTGTCAGACATAGCCTACACGTGTCTATTATGCACAAAAAAAAAAAAAAAAAATTGAACACACTTAAATATAAAAAAAACAAAAAGTGAACTATTTCACTTTTTACATGGACATCAAAAAAGTGCCGTTTTTGGCCACTTTTCCAACCTTAAGGGCAAAAAAGACAGGGATATATTTATCGCAGACCGACAAAAGTGGGGTGTTCCAAGTTGCTCTTGGTGAGCTCTATCCATTCATGGTGGTTCTGGAATGATCTAAGCAAAATATAAGATTTGCTGGCCTGTGGACACATTTGGGGGGGGTGGTGCACATTTCGTGAGCCTGGCCCATGTAATCAGTGAATTTTGCTGAAGCAATGGCCATAAAAGGAAATTTTAATGGAATGCACTCCTCAGTAGATCAAACATTTCATTCTGAGACCACACTTTGTTATTGTTTAGTTTATGGGCCCACAGATGTGGGAAGACACAACAGAGAAAAGAAAAAAATAGAAGTGGAATTTTTTTTTTTTTTTTTTTTTATCCCGGCCAAGCTTCTCCACCTGTCAGTCAGAAAAAGTGGGAAAACAAACTTTTAAATTGCACATGAACCCAATGAAAAACAATGTAGAGATGAGGACAAAACTGCTTGCTTTCAAACAAAATTGAAACAAGCCCCCCCGCAGTCGGGTAGCCAAAAAAAAAAGCCAAAAAAGAAATCAAGACAAAAATCAAACTAGGAGCAACTGGGGAGAAGGGGAAACATGGCCACTTGAGCATGTTTTACAGTTTAAAAGTCACTGGAAGCACAAGTTGACCACGTAGGGTAGCCGATTGGCTAGTGAATGCATGCTTTCAATAAGTTACGGAGTGACTATAGTCAGGTATTGCTCAAACATACATAGAACATAATGTCAACATACATTCTCCCGACACGTTAATGCAGAGTAGTTAATATTCTGTGCTTCAGCCTAGTGTAACAAACCTAAGATTCAGCCTGCATTAACAAAAATGCTAGACCAATGGCAGAACAGCAAACACAAAACCACATTTATGTACAATTAAAAGTTAGATTAATGCAATTATTAACTAGAAAATTTGTGTCCACAAATTGTTGAGACAGATGCCCTCAACAAAATGTACCTAAGTTCTAGCATCTGAAAAAAAATCACCTAACTTTTGAAAAATTCAGAAACAAAGCTTGAGATGCACATTTTTCGAGTCCTTACAAAGTACATTTTTTTTTAATTCTGTTGTGCAGTTTTTGAGAAGAAGTGGTTACAGTACATCCCTTACTAAAACTAACAGAGATGGAAACTTGACAAAATTTACTGGAGTTGAAACACCTGAAAAATTGAAATACTAGAAATTCACAAACAAGGAGTGAGATGTCCCTACAAGGCACTTGTGTAAGTTGAACAAATTCTGCAGACCGGTCTATGAGAAGAAGTGGATAAACGGTACCCCCATTGACATGATCAGCCCTGTACAGACGTACATACTGTAGGTACGTGTGGTCAGAGAAGAGTAACCTTATATGCTCCCAACCATATTTGGTGTGGGCAGAGAAAAAACTGCTAATACCAGTCACTGTCTTTTAAGGCGCGCCTAAAAAAAATTGAGGTGAGGAAAAAAGCCTGCACCTCACAAAAACAAAGCTCGAAAAAAACGCGCGCCTTGTGGCAACTGCACTGGTTCCATCTCCATCATTACACTCCACTGGTAGACATTCCGTATGATACAGAACGGTAGCACCACAATTGTTTTGTAGCGGCAAAGATGGGAACAAGTCTTCGTGGAGACTGGGAAACCAAAAGCGAGAGATACCCGTTCTGTGGTTGGGCAACCGGAACCAAGTGACCTTTTTTGAACTAACCGCCTATGTTTCATTTGCGAGGTGAATCACAGCTTTCGAGAATGCATGTCTACTGCAGATATGTGCATAAATTAATGATTCTTGTTCCCAGAAATTCATTTGCTGTGGACACACGTAGTTACTTGGCTGAAGTGTCAGTGGGTACTATGAACGAGGTTTAGACGGTGACGTTTGTTTTGGTTTCCAAATTTGGTCAGGTTACGCAACAGAGTCCATGTGAATGGTTTGTGAATGTAGCCAACTAGCAACTACCATTTCTGATAGTGATTAATTGATCCTTTTGAGCCATGTTAGGTTAAACAGCTATTGAGGTAAGCCCCTGTAATGCAACTAACAGTTTCATAACGATGACAATTTTGTTTTCATTTTATTCCTCCTTTAATTTTGGATAAAACATTTTAATAAAAAATGTCAATTTTTTTGGTAAATCAGCACCTTGTTTCCTTATTCTTAGGATAGACTTCTATTTAGCCCATGCAATTGCATTAAGGGGTGTAAGCTTATATTGGAGAATAGGTTCAGGCTGCATCTCAAAATCTCAGCATGTTTTGTGTAAGAGGTAAACTAAGTTTAAACTTGATATGCATCAGCATGGGCCCTGTACCTCAAAATGAATCTATCTTGGAGTAACATGTCCATCACAGCAAAGACGTTCCTTGTGAAAAATGCAGTGGACATCCAATCTTTTCATTCTTCCTGTTGTCCCAGCCTTGGAACGAGCTGCGAGGGTCGCAAAAAAAGCTTGCCTTGAATTTCTAGGCGAGCTTTTAGCCACTCGCCTGGAAATTTTAAAAGACAGTAACTGTAATACTTCATCCACCTAAATGTTGGAGCAGATGCACAGAACGGAATGCAACACACATAAATAATAGTGCAAATACTTGGCTCGATATCCAATTCATAAACCTATCCAATTATACCACTACAAGCTAAATGTGCGCCTATTAAGTTGCTTTGCAGTGGTCATTCTCGTATTCTTGAAGTCTATTAAAAAATAGTGCCATGGCACTGTAGCTCACCTGGACATTCACTCCACCAAAGTTTTTCACTCCTTTTGTTTAAGTCAACCATTGAATGATATTATTTCAGTTGCCAATTAAACACACGCACTAAAGTTATTTTTACAATTTATTTATAAAAAATGTGGCAATTTAGACAAATAGTGGATGTTGACATGTTCCACTACAAGCAATGAATATCTTGAATAAGATTCTAAGTGCCTCATGACGCCATTTTACCTTTGTAGCGGAATGAACTGGTTGCTTTGTTAACCAACGCAATAAGCATTGTGGACTTTTGCTTATTATATTAAACAGGCGCCCAGTTTAAAACCCCTAACTCGAGTTACCTCCCCTACACATTACCATGAAAATATTTTTGAAATAAAAACTTACAGCGTACATTATAAGCTGGGCATAATTTTTAATTGATAAAAATGTTTTGGAAACAAAAAAAATTCAATCAGAA
The DNA here is from genome assembly GCA_029692085.1 of Gymnothorax javanicus. Lineage (NCBI taxonomy): Eukaryota > Metazoa > Chordata > Actinopteri > Anguilliformes > Muraenidae > Gymnothorax > Gymnothorax javanicus. Next base: position 93,277,218 of record CM056198.1, read on the forward strand.
TTATTTTGCAAATATTTTCTGTTCCCAGATCCATATATCTAAATTAAAAAGAGTAAGTGATCATGTCTGTAGATCTATTTGAAATAACCTTCAATGCATTGGGAAAAAATAAAAAAAAGTGACATGTTTGGAAAAGTGTATTTATTAGATTCATACACTCTCCAGGATTGAAAGAAAGAGGACAGATGGGATGTTCTGTGGTAATCATTTCCAACAGGCATCCAAGAGTTTACTTACCAATTATTGCTTCACTTTACCACACCATATTCTTTCCTGAGGCTTCCCACAGCAGCTGGCTTCATAGTGAATTGTAGTCTAGATAGCTCTATATTTTCCTGTAGTAATAAAATACTTTTCAAACAACTGAACACTATCAGCATGATCAGTGAAAAAGTGCTTTTATTGGTATTTTCTATAAAAAGGTGTGGCCCAATGGTGAAGTGAAGGTCAAAATGCATTGCACAGCAAAACCTGTAACATGTGTTCAGCCTTGCTGCTTAGCATCTACAAAGGAAATTTCAACATGGCTGCCACTGTTGCCATATTTGAAATTGAATCAGTACACCAGAATGAAGAATGAAGGTCAAAATGCCATGCACAGCGAAACCAGAGTTATAAATGTTGAGTCTTGTTATTTGGCACATACACAGCAAATTTCAGCTGAATCGCTCCTGAAATGAGCGACTTATGAGCCAAAATGTCATTTTCAATATGGCCGCCGCAGCCGCCACATTTGAAGTCAGATTGGAACGCTCTGAACAAACTCTTCCTTAGTGGGAGGAAGATATATGCAAAGTTTCAGCTCCATCAGTTCATAGTTTCAGAGAAGAAGATTTTTAAAGGTCTTTCTGAAATTAAGGGGTGTGGGCAAATGACAGAGGTCAAATGAAGGTCAAAATGCAATGCACAGCTAAACCCGTAATATATATGTTCAGTCTTACTATTTGGCATATGCACAGCAAATTTCAGCTGAATCGCTCCAGAAATGAGTGACTAATGAGCCAAAATAGCATTTTGAATATGGTTGCCAAAGCCGCCATATTTGAAGTTGGATCAGAACGCCTCAAACAAACTTTGGTGTCCTCGTGGGTAGGAACATGCATGCCAAATTTCAGCTGAATCACTTCAGAAATGAGTGCCTAATGAGCCAAAATAGCATTTTCAATATGGCTGCCAAAGCCGCCATATTTGAAGTTGGATCGAAACGCCTTGACTAACTTTGGTGTCCTCGTGGGTAGGAACATGCATGCCAAATTTCAGCTGAATCACTCCAGAAATGAGTAACTAATGAGCCAAAATAGCATTTTCAATATGGCTGCCAAAGCCGCCATATTTGAAGTTGGATCGAAACGCCTCGACTAATTTTGGTGTCCTCGTGGGTAGGAACATGCGTGCCAAATTTCAGCTGAATCACTCCAGAAATGAGTAACTAATGAGCCAAAATAGCATTTTCAATATGGCTGCCAAAGCCGCCATATTTGAAGTTTGATCGGGAACACCTCGAACAAACTTTGGTGTCGTCGTGGGTAGGAACATGCGTGCCAAATTTCAGCTGAATCACTTCAAAAATGAGTGACTAATGAGCCAAAATAGCATTTTCAATATGGCTGCCAAAGCCGCCATATTTGAAGTTAGATCGGAAGGCCTCGAACAAACTTTGGTGTCTTCGTGGGTAGGAACATGCATGCCAAATTTCAGCTGAATCACTCCAGAAATTAGTAACTAATGAGCCAAAATAGCATTTTCAATATGGCTGCCAAAGCCGCCATATTTGAAGTTTGATCGGAACACCTCGAACAAACTTTGGTGTCCTTGTGGGTAGGAACATGCGTGCCAAATTTCAGCTGAATCACTTCAAAAATGAGTGACTAATGAGCCAAAATAGCATTTTCAATATGGCTGCCAATGCCGCTATATTTGAAGTTGGATCGGAAGGCCTCGAACAAACCTTCCGAAGGCCTCGAACAAACTTTGGTGTCCTCGTGGGTAGGAACATGCATGCACACTTCCGACATGTATCTAGTATAACCGTAACGGGGACCTATTTTGCTGATCCTTCTTTTAATACAAATAAGTAATGTTATAATGTTGGATGTCCATACTCAACCTCTGAAAAGTTTCTAAACATAAGATACAGGGGTTTTGCCGTCATCCAAGGACGTGATTTCATAAACGTGATTTCCTCTCTGAACAGCTCATCCCGAGATCTTCACGAGATCTGGGCAAAACCTGATGTCAGGTTGTGCCATCCAATTAATACAGACCTAGCCAGAGCCAATCATGGCACTGCACCTGCCCACACCAGAAACTATTCTAGCAGGCACAAACAACTGCAGATCATACTATGCCTTAGTAGTGTCTACACTTTTGGAAATACAAAAGAAGAACCGCAGATCATTTGAGGTGCAGTTTTGTCAGTATCTCTCCCAAAGCTGCTTATCCGTTTACTTTTGGATGAAAAGAAAAGCACCAATTTCTTTTCCAAAAGACGAAGCCATCAGAAATCAGTGGGTAGCCTTTTGCTTGCTGGCAGCAAACAGCCACGGCCAAAGGGAACGTTAGCTGTTTGTGCTCGGCATTTCACCAAAGACAGCTTTGTCAATAAAGGATAATTTGACACTGGATAAGCGTTTCAGCTGCTTCTCAAACCTGAAGCAGTTGCATCGATCAAGTGCTCGGAGCCACAAGCTGTAAGTAACGATATAACAGCAAATAATGTACGTGAAACTAATGTGTTACGGGAGGAGTGTTTTCCCACTCTCGTCAGATGTAGAATTCTAGCTGCTCAACAGTCCTGGGTCTTCTTTGCCAGATTTTTCGTTTTACAACCCCATTTCCGAAATAGTTGGGATGAAGTGTAAATTGTGAATAAAATCAAAATGCAATGAATTTCAGATCACATGAGCCAATATGTTATTTACAATAGAACATGGATAACATTTCAAATGTTGAAACTGAGACATTTTACATTTTTATCCAGAAAATGAGCTCATTTCAAATTTTCTGGCTGCAACAGGTCTCAAAAAAGTTGGGACACAGGCAAAAAAAAAGGGCTGAAAAATAATAATAAATTTATTTATATAGCACTTTTCTAAAACAAGTTACAAAGTGCTTTACAATTAAAAACAAAAACAATAAACAAGAAAACAGGCAGAGACAAAAATAAGGCAATAAAATTAGTGAGGCAGTAATAAAAACAATACATGGAATTCTCAGAGTAGGGTAAAAAAAAATTAATAAATTAAAAAATAATATAAAAATGAACGGTTAAGAAAAAGCCAAACGATAAAAATGAGTTTTAATAAGAGATTTCAAGAGGAAACAGAGTTTGCTTGCCGGACATCTTCAGGCAGGGAGTTCCACAGACGAGGGGCTCTATCAATTTTGAGACCGGACAAGATTTGGGGACCACTAGTAGGGCCCTGCCAGAAGATCGCAGGCAGCGGTCTGGCTCATAAGGAGTTAGCAGCTCACGGATATAAGCTGGGGCCTGGCCATTTAATGCTTTTAAAACCAGCAGTAAAATATTAAAATCAATTCTAAACCTTACTGGCAACCAGGTAAGGGCAGCAAGGACAGGTGTAATATGGACACTCCTCTTAGTATGGGTTAAAAGCCTGGCAGTAGCATTTTAAATTAATTGTAGTCTATGAATATTGCGTTTACTAATACCGGAATATAGTGCATTGCAATAGTCAAGTCTGGAAGAGATAAAGGCATGGGTGACCTTCTCTAAGTCAGAGGGTGAGAGAAATGACCCTAATTTTAGTTAGTTGTCTCAGCTGAGCGAAACAAGACTGTGTAACTTTGGTCACCTGAGCATCAAAAGAGAGGTCTAAGTCAAAAATGACACCAAGGTTGCGGGCCTTTATACAAAGATTATTCGAAAAGGCACCAAAACTGGCAGAAAGGTGATTAATATTTTTGGAAGAGGAGCCAGCAGGGGTAATAACAATGACCTCAGTTTTGGAGTCATAAAGATGAAGAAAATTTTCAGACATCCATTTTCAATATCAGCCAGACAGGACATAATGTGGGAAACATCAGTGGTGCCAGGTTTTAACGGGGCATACAGCTGAGTGTCATCAGCGTAACAATGAAATTCTACACCATGTCTGCACAGGACTTGCCCCAGGGGAAGCATATAAATAGTGAACAACAGGGGGCCCAAAATGGACCCCTGGGGAACCCCACAAGAAAGAGGAGACCGCGAAGAGGCAGCCTCTCCGAGCATTACACAGAAAGATCTATTAGACAAATAGGAGATAAACCAGTCTAGTGCCACACCACTGATGCCAACAGAGTATTTCAAGCAGCTGATCAAGACCTTATGGTCTACTGTATCAAAGGCAGAGCTAAGGTCAAGAAGAATAAGAATAGAGTACAGCCCAGCATCAGCTGTAAGTAATAAGTCATTGGAAACCTTGACCAGAGCTGTTTCAGGGCTATGCTGGGCACGGAACCCAGATTGAAATTTTTCAAAGATCTCATTGTCATTCATGAAGGCGACCAACTGTGTGGACACAACTTTCTCTAAAATCTTTGATAAAATTGGCAGTTTAGAGATAGGCCTAAAATTAATTAAAACAGATGGATCAAAAGAGGGTTTCTTTAAAAGGGGGTAAACCAAGGCATGTTTAAAATAGGAGGGGAAAACCCCAGATGCCAGAGAGCAGTTAATAATGGCTAAAATATCCGGACTGACTGCCTGAAACACAGCTTTTAAAAACCAAGTGGGTAGGCAGTCCGAAATGCCGGTGGATGACCGAGAGTGGGCAACTAAGCTTTCCAGGGTGGCCAGAGAAATTTCACTGAATTAGTTAAGAGATCGGGCAGGGCAGGGGCCAAGATAAGGCACCCTGACATCAGCAGTAAAAAGTCGATGAATCTCATTAATTTTGTTAGTGAAGTAATTAAAAAATGCTTCACATTTCTCTGGGGAGGATTCAATGGGCTGGCTAGGCAGAGGACCAATCACAGACTTAACAGATTTAAACAAGATTTTGGGATTATGACCATGATTAGCGATAAGCTGTGAAAAGTAATTGTTCCTTGCAGCTTTTAGTGTTTGCTGGTATGTAAACATTAAAGGAGGACTCTCATGGTTGGGAAAGTTGGGTGTTATTATTTCAATATATCATGAAAAAAGCTCCTACGACTTTGTTCTCTTTATTTTGCTATTTCTTTAATTTTTATGAGCGATTTTACAAAACTAGTGGACCGCGCCATTTTCACCACAGCAGACGAAAATTCACCCTCGATCCGCTTGGGGCACCCCTAATCGTGACGTCAGTGCGGCTGTCAGCCCCATGAATTTCCATTGTCCTGCGGTCTTGCATTGAGATTGTTGGTTGACCGAGATATTCCCGCTTCCTCTACGGGGCAGACAGACGAGCTTGATTATTACCTTTTTCTATCCGACACAACTTAGAGGCGAACTAACATCAGAGGCCATTTGAAATGCTTCCGGGAAGAAAAATGCGATTTGAAGTCTGCTAATTACCAGCGAGGCTGGAGAGCTGCCATCACCTTGGCATAATTAGCTCACCTTCAATCAATTCCCATCTACTTTTCCCAACTTGTAATCAAGCCATTTATTCAGCGAACTGACCAATCAAAACCAAAATCAAGCCAATAATGATTTAGAAGAGATAATGAGAAGCAGACAAACCGAACCAGGCTACCATGCTAGATTGAAATAATGTCAGAAATCTGAATAAATAGCAGACCTCTGAATTCCACCTCTCGTCGGAAAACTTTCACGTATTATTAAAAAAGATTTCTCAAAAATAAAATCATGTTAAGATGGCCCTGGTGTTTAAGCGTCTAAAAATATACGCAAAGTAGAAAACATTGTGTGAAGCGCATCAAACGTGAATGTGAGAGAGAAATTATTTTCGCATTGCAAGCAATGGACAAATGCACCGAAGACTGGGCAAGCACGTTCAGGCAAATCTGTGCCGCAAATTTTAAACATTTTTTTTAAATGATTGAACAAGATTCGCACACAATGGCCAAATGTAATAATCACGCAAACACATTCAGGCAAACTGCGTGCTGAACTAAGCAAAGTTAAGGTCTTCAAAATCATCCTACTCTACTCGACAGTTGCCTTCACTCCCTTCCCATTTACTTGGCTCGATTTGCAATCAAACAGTTCATTCGCTCAATGAAAAATTTTAAATTGGTTGGTAGTCTTATTTATTTAGATATCCATGTGATCAGACATTTTAACATCGCATGCATCATGCACATGAATGCATGCGGCAGCCGCAGTGACGTTATGATCTCGCAAGTTTTCAGGCCACTTGTGGCGTTAATGGCGGCCTCCTGGAAACAGCAATTCCGGCTAATTAATGGTCATTTAAAAGAACAGGGGGTATGTATGAACAAAAAATCGACCGTGGATATTATGTTGGAGTTAATTACTATAAGATTAAGTCAAAACGTGTAGGTCAGTATAGTCCTCCTTTAAATGTTTAAGAGCAGCAAGGGAAGTACTCAATTTATCTTTTTTCCACTTTCTCTCCGCTATCCTGCATTGCCTCCTCGGAACTCTTATTTCCTCATTCAGCCAAGGCAGAGAGGAGGATTTCAATTTTTTATATCTGACTGGAGTTATGGAATCTAAAATATTAGTACAGGAGTGATTAAAAATGTTGATGAGCTCGTCCACAGTGGAGCCAGGTAAAATACTATCTGAACACCTGTTCAAAGCAGTAAAAGCTTAACAGAAGCTTGGAACAGACAGTGAATTTAGGGGACGGGAGCAAATCAAAGTAGGGGGTTTATGGTCAGGAGAGAGAAGTGGAAAATGGAAGAACAGAACTTTGTGGTCAGATACAGCAAAATCAACCAGGTTCACATCATCCACACAGAGACCATGAGTGATTACAAGGTCGAGTGTGTGGCCTTTATCATGACTAGGGTGCTAGGGTTAGGTAAAAGGAATCTAAAAGTTTGATAAAAATCAGAGGCAAGCGCAGAAGATGAAGGGCAGCAGACATGGATATTGAAATCCCCCAAAATAAGAACTCTATCATGCTTAGTCATAAAAATAGATAGAAGCTCTGCAAATTCCTCGATAAAACCAGAAGATAACTTAGGGGGCCTATAGATTAAAACACATAAAACAGGCAAGTTTTTCCTTTGGATAAAACCAAGACTTTCAAATGTTGAGAAACTGCCAAGGGACATCGAAAAACAGCTAAAGATATTCTTATGCAGCACAGCAAGGCCACCCCCCCGACCTGTCATTTTGGACTGGTGAAAAAATAAATAATTTGGGGGAGAGGACTCAATGAGGGGAGCACATTCATTGGGATTTATCTATGACTCAGTAATGATGAAAAAGTCAATATTATTAAACATGATAAAATCCCAGCAGATAAAAGACTTATTTGTGAGTGATCGTACATTAAGTAAGCAGAATTTAGCTGATATAACATCAGAAGTAGGAGTCATGGTATGAACTGTAATGAGGTTGTTTCTGTGTGGAGAGAGGGGATATTTTAAAATTGCACATTGCCTTTCAGAAATCCTAACAGGAATATGTGAATGTATAGGAAAGCTACAGACAGAGGAACAACCAACAGCTGCAGCAGCAAGACCCATCTAGTCAGAGATATGGCTAGGATTGGTATAGCCAGGATACTGGGCAAGGTCTTGCTGAGGAAAACATCATTTAAGGTTGAAAGCAATGAATCTAATAAAACTAAGTATCAATTTTCCTGTTCCAGTTTGTTCAGGTGCAGACCATCATTTTTAAAAAGGTTGCTACTAGACCACACAGAGTCAAAGTGACTGATAAAACCAAGGCCAGTGGCCGTAGTAAAATTCAACATCCAATTATTTAACTGGAAGAGATGGCTAAAACGCTCTGAGCTTTTGGTAATAACTGGAGTGGGACCTGATAAGACACACCTCCTGCCAAGGCATTCCACTGTGGAGGCTAGAGACTCCAGCTCACACTGGAGTTTTATGGATCGCCTGCACATTACGTCATTGGTACCACAGTGTATGATCACAGTATGAACATACAGATAGTGAGCAAGGATTGCGGGGATTAATTTAATAAAATCAGCTGTTTTCCCACCAGAGAGACAATAGGTAACGGCCCCAGGAAGTTTAACAAAACGGACGATAGAATCACCGACCACTAAAATCTCAGGCCGCTCAGTCTCAGGACTATCATTGTAGATAGAAAGTTTTGACCAGAGTTTCTGTCCAATTGATGAGAGGAAAGCTGAGTGCAGGTGCGTAAAGTGATTATTCACCTGGTCCGTACTCCTGGGAGAAGGCACTGAGACAACAGCAGGAGCCCGAGGTGCAGGAGAGGACGTCACTGGAGCAGGCACCAAGTGAGACTGTTGATTAGGCTGTAAAAGTGACAAACAGGGTCGTTTGCTTCCTGGGGGTGCTATTAGCAGGGAAGGCACACCCGATGAAGAGGTGCAGCTTGCGGGTGAGCCGTGTTTTCGAGCACGTTTAGTTCTGCGAGCTGGAGAGGGAGTGCGGGAGATGGCTATCTCCTCTGGAAGCTCCGCCAGAGGAGAGAAGAAGTTCGTAATGAGAATATCATCATCGTCCATAGCACTCGGATCATAGAAAGGGAGAGAAAGCCTTTTTTGCCTTTTATAATGGACGACCAGGTAGGCGAGGAAGGCCGGTCTGTGGCGTCAGTAGTAGCTGAGACAGCGTTTGCAGCGACCATAACCAGGGACTGCTGGTTCTCTGCAGATTCAAGTCATGACAGCCGGGAATACAGCTCCGTCTAACGCTCACAAACCTCCGCGATGAGTTGCTGGATGGACCTCAGCTCACTCATCAGCCCAGCAGCCACGGCTGGGCTCGAATTTGCGACTGAGGGCTCCGCCATGTCCAAGGTAAAAATAGTAATAGTAACGATAAATGCGCTAAACTTAGCTAAGAACCCTGATTATTTTCGCAGAATAAGTTGGCCACCCAACTTGGCATAGAGATTAGACTCTGATGGATGGACTTCGGCAAGTCTTCAATAGCGCAAGTTTTGTTTAAATGGTCATCGCGTTTGGGGTGGAAAGAAGCCAGAAATTAATATATAAGAGAATCAGCCGAAAGAACATTTAGCAAGTAATTACATTAACTGGCATCAGGTGTGTAACATGATTGGCTATAAAAGGGATGTCTTAGAGAGGTTGAGCCTCTCAGAAGTAAAGATGGCCAGAGGCTCTCCAACCCGTGAAGTCTTGCGTAAAAAAAATTGTGGAATACTTTAAAAACAATGTTCCCCAACGTCAAATTGCAAAGGCTTTGAAGTTCTCATCATCGACAGTGAATAACATCATCAAAAGATTCAGGGAAACTGGAAAAATCTCTGTGCGTAAGGCAAAGTGTCCTGTGGTCAGACGAGTCCAAATTTGACATTCTTGTTGGAAATCATGGGCGTTGTGTCCTCCGGGCTAAAGAGGGGAAAGACCACCCCTCCGGTTATCAGTGTTCAGTTCAAAAGCCAGCATCTCTGATGGTATGGGGATGCATTAGTGCATATTGTGTGGGACACTTGCATGTTTTAAAAAGCACCATGAATGCTGAAAGGTATATAAAGGTTTTAGAGCAACATATGCTCCCCTCCAGACGACATCTATTCCAGGGAGGGCCTTGTGTATTTCAGCAGGACAATGCAAAACCACATACTGCAGCTATTACAACAGCATGGCTTCGTAGTAGAAGAGTCCGTGTGCTGAACTGGCCTGCCTGCAGTCCTGATCTTTTACTGATTGAGAACATTTGGCGCATAATTAAATGAAAAGTCCATCAAAGGAGACTCAAAACTCTCCAGCAGCTGGAAGCCTGTATTAAACTAGAGTTGGATCAAATTCCAATGGCTAAACTCAAGAAACTTGCCTTCTCAATGCCCAGACGCCTCCACTCTGTGTTAAAAGGAAGAAGGGATGCTACACCATGGTAAACAGGCCCCTGTCCCAACTTTCTTGAGACCTGTAGCAGCCATCAAATTTGAAATGAGCTCATTTTGTGGATAAAATTGTAAAATTTTTCAGTTTCAACATTTGCTGTGTTATCTCTGTTCTACTGTGAATAAAATACTGGCTGGTGTGATTTGAAAGTCATTGCGTTTTGATTTTATTCACAATTTACACTTTGTCCCAACTATTTCGGAATTGGGGTTGTATGATGCGCCAAAATTTTTTCTATTAGTGAATGGTGTGGACTGCAGGTAGGCCAGTTCAGCACTCAGACGTCTTCTGCGAAGCCGTGCTGTTGTGATGGATGCAGTATGTGGTTTGGCATTGTTTTGCTGAAATATGTGAGGCCTCCCCTGAAAGTGACGTTGTCTCAATGGGAGCATATGTTGTTGCAAAAACCTCCATATACTTTTCAGCATTGATAATGCCTTTCCAGATGTGTAAGCTCTCTACGCCACAGGCACTAATGCAACCCGATACCATCAGAGATGTAGGCTTTTGAACTGAGTGCTGAAAACAAGGAGGATGGTCCCTCTCCTCTTTAGTCCGCACGATTCAGCGTCCATGCTTTCCAGAAAGAATTTCAAATTTTGATTCATCTGACATCAGAACAGTTTTCCATTTTGCCTCAGTCCAATTTTAATGAGCTTTGGCCCAGAGAAGATGGTGGCATTTCTAGATCATGTTCACATATGGCTTCTACTTTGCATGATTCAGCTTTAACTTGCATTTGTGGATTGCATGGCAAACTGTGTTCACAGACAATGATTTCTGAAAGTGTTCCTGAGCCCATGCAGTGAAAATCTGAGTCACAATTTTTGTCTAAGAAGGGCCAATTGCCTGGATAAACCATACAGGATACCCCCTCTTGTCTTAACCTCATCTTCGGCCTTCCACTTTCTTATAATATTTACAAGACTTTCCTCATGTACATATATGCGTTACTGGCAAACTGTGTAATCGGGCATTTCGTGAATGCCTGGGTTTCAATTCGAAATTCTAAGCATTTCACGAAATGTCTGATACACAGTTTGCCTCTAACATACATACGTTGTGGGCTCCAAAATTTTTTCTTTTTTTTTTGCCTCTCTGCACTCTAATCCTAGAGTGGGCGAGCGTTCCTTGATGTCACCATGGCAGAACTCCACCATACATTTTTAATGGAGAGAAAAAGGGATGAAAAACAGGGATTACAAAAGAATGAAAAGGGGCTTTGCAACCATTTATATAAAACCCAGAGACATGATCAGGCCGAACGTTTTCGGCGTTTGAACCGCGTCTCTGTCGCGAACACTTGGGCAGTTGATACGGGACATAAAAGTATGTAGAAATGGAAAAATAAACTAGAACTGCGTTTTGTCAGGACGAACCTCGAGAGTGTGCTTGCTAAAATGTTGACGCTAAAGTTAAAAGCAATGTCTCTCTCACTCACACACACACACACACACACACACACACACACACACTAAAGTGGTAGTCTGGCAGAGTGTAGGTAGGTAGTCTGTCTGTCTGTCTGTCTCTCTCTCTCACTCACACTCACATGCACACACACACAAAGGTATCATCTGACATTGTTTAAAAGCGCTCTGAAATTTGTCTGTATTGGCCTGTTTAATCGCTGACAGTGTATTTTTACCAGTGAGAAACACAGACAGATGTGTGTGTGTGTGTGAGCGTGAGTCTGACACAGCAGCTCCTCTGTGTGTGTGTGTGTCTCTATGGAGACAGCAGCACCCCTGTGTGCTTGCCTTGGTAATCTCACAGGTGCTGTGAGACAGAAAGTAAGGCAAAAACTCTTCAGTGACACTGTCCAAACTACTACCATTTTCTGGCAGACCGTAGGTCCTATGGTGAAAACAAAAACATTGTAAGAGAGAGGAGACTTTGCTGAGCGTCCCTGTGAATTTTTTTTTTCTTGTAGTATCATGTATGTGGTCAGGATGGTGATTTCAAAAAAGCGTTTTTCAACTTTCTTCCCAAACTTTTCTGCTCCTGTTATAATGGCTGCCTATGGGGCAGTTGGTCGGTGCTCCTGAGGCTTTGGGGCACCAAGAGTCTCAACCCTTTATCTGTTTTCTTCCAAAGTGACATTTTCCAGGCCTGCACAAATTTTCCTACGTTTTGATGGAGAATTTGTGTGTGTACGTTGGAAATTGTAGCCGGAGGAGCGATTTCAAAAATTTTTTTTCCAAGTCATTTTTTTGCCTCTCTCCACTCTAATCCTAGAATGTGCAAACATTCCACTCATTGACTTGTATGGGAAAAAACAGATGAAAACAAGGATTGTGAAAGAATGAAAAGGGGCTATGCAACCTTTTATACAAGGCCCAGAGACACAATCGGGCCGGACGTTTCGGCGTTTGAACGGCGTCTCTATCGCGAACACTAGGGCAGTTGATACGGGACACAAAAGTATGTGGAAATGGAAAAATGAACTAGAACTGTGTTTCGTCAGGATGAACCTCGAGAGTGTGCTTGCTTAAATTTTGATGCTAAAGTTAAAAGCAATGTCTCTCACAGAGACACACACACACACACACACACACTAGAGTGGCACTCTGGCAGAGTGTAGGTAGGTAGTCTGTCTGTCTCTCTCTCTCTCTCTCTTTCACACACACACACACACACACACACACACACACACACAGGTATCATCTGACATTGTTTAACGGTCTATACCAGCCTGTTTAATCGCTGACACTGTATTTTTACCAGCAAGAAAAACAGACAGATGTCTGTGTGTGTGTGTATGTCCAGGAGTCTGACACAGCAGCTCCTCTGTGTGTGTGCGTGTCTCTATGGAGACAGCAGCACCCCTGTGTGCTTGCCATGGTGATCTCACAGGTTCTGTGAGACAGAAAGTAAGGCAAAAACTTTTCAGTGACACTGTCCAAACTACTACCATTTTCTGGCAGACCGTAGGTCCTATGGTGAAAACAAAAACATTGTGAGCGAGAGGAGACGCTGTTGAGCGTTTCCGCATATTCTTTTGTCTTGTAGTCTCAAGTATGTGGTCAGCATGGTGATTTCAAAAAGGTGGCGTTTGCTCCTGTTATAACAGTTTTCTTCCCAACTACTGCTATTTTTGGCAGACCTTAGGTCCTCCTGTTATAATGGCTGCCTATGGGCAGTTGGTCATGTGTCAGCATGGTGATTTCAAAAAAAGGGTCCTTCCCAAACTACTGCCATTTTCTGGCAGACCTTAGGTCCTATGGTGAAAACAAAAACATTGTGAGTGAGAGGAGACTCTGGCTATCGTCCTTATGTATTTTTTTTTCTTGTAGTCTCAAGTATGTGGTCAGGATGGCAATTTCAAAAAAGGTATTTTTCAACTTTCTTCCCTAACTTTTCTGCTCCTGTTATAGTAGTTTCCTGACACTTGGGGGCCCCTAGAGTTTCAACCCTTTGTCTGGAAAAAAGGTGACATTTTTCAGGCCTGCACAAATTTTTCCTACGTTTTAGAATTTGTATTTTTTTTGTGTATGTCACGTTGGAAATTGTAGTCAGGATGCGATTTAAAAATTTTTATGAGTCATTTTTTTGCGTCCTTTCACTCTAAAAAGTAACATTTTTTGGAAAAAAAGAAGGGATGAAAAACAGGGATTGCGAAAGAATGAAAAGGGGTTATGCAGCTTTCTTGAAGGCTTAAGAGGAAAGTTCAACCCTTTTTTTTATTGTTTAACAAGAACATTCCGCCCATTGGTATTGGAAAAAAGAAGGGATGAAAAACAGGGGCGAAAGAATGAAAAGGGGTTTGCAGCTGTTTTGAAGGCAGGAGACACAGTCGGATGTTTCGCGTTTGAATGCTCGGGCAGTTGATACAGGACAGCTGAATATGTTGAAATGGAAAAGTAAAAAAATAAATAAACAGACTTAAGAGGAAAATTATTTTGCTTACCTATGGCAAGCACATAATAAACGGACTGAAGAAGAACAATGTGTTGCTTGCCTATGGCCTGTGTGTTGCTTTCCTTTGGACTCTGCTTGCCGCAAGCACACAACTAACTGGCCTGTATTTTCCTGGATCTGTACGGTCCCATTTCTTATATATTGGTATTATATTGGCCTGCTTCCAATCATTTTGTATTTCTCCAGTTTCTAAAGACCGCCTGAAAACAACAATGAGCACTCTCGGGTAAAAGCCATCAGGGTCTGCTGCCTTATCTGTCTTTATTATTAAATCTTTATTTCAGGCACTAACTGGCCCATACAAAAGAACAAAGTAAATATATACATATAGGAATTGAAAAACAACAACATTTTATAAACATAGACGTTTCCAGAGGTTTTTGAAGTAAGTATTACAGTAAAATGAGTCTGACTTAAGCACAGACTGTATAATAGTATTTTTTGAGTGAAAAAGCCTATTTACAAATGAATAACACTGTTTATGCCATCTTGCATTGAAAGTATCTGTCATGTGGAATACAAACATTTCACTGGCACTGCAAGCTCTAGGCAAATTCATAATTATACGAAAGCAATTATTATAGGCAATATGACACTTGGATAAAACACTTGTACTTGCTAAATTCCATAACTGTGCACCGAATATTTGGGAACAGTGGGATATAAACTATGTCTTCTTAACAGGGGGTGAACAGAAGAAGAATTTGCGTATTATGGTATTGGCACGGCTATACAGACCTCTCAGCTGGGCGTAAATACACTCATCATCACTTAATCTAGAATTAACATGAATGCCCAGATACACAAAGGAAGTAACAAATTGTAAGCATTCTCCATACAGTTTAACTGATGGGAGAGGTTGCTGAGGTGGCAGACCTGCATTTGGAAAGTACAGTACATGCAACACGTTTTGTCAACATTATATAGAATATCATTATCAAAGCCAAATTCTTCACAAACATTAACAAGTTTCTTCTGAGACTTAAGACTAGGCCAAATCAAACACATATCATCGGCATAAAAAATATGATTCACGAGAAGACCTCCTATACAGCAACCTACTTTTACGCTATTAAGTCTGATACTCAAATCATCAACTTGGTACTTGGCGTACCAAGTCCCTGGTAGTACTCTTCTGTCTCTTTCAAAATAAATAAACACATATCAATTCCATGTTCACATTTAAAACCAAATTGGTGGGCGGACGTTTGTAGAAAAGATTCTATGGCAATGTGCAATATAGCAAGCACTTTATATCTGTATGCAGTTGGAGAACTGAAATATGTGCAATATATAGACATCTTAGCATTTTTGCACTTTGTTTTATGTTTGTGGTCTAGTCTCAGTGGTGTAAGCTATTTTATGTTATCTCTTTGTATCCCCCCGGCAAATAACTCAAAAACCGTTCATTATATCTTTCTGAAACTTTACATGTGTATTACCCGCATACTGAAGCGGTGGTGCCTTTTCATATTTTCAGATTTCTAAAAATGTAATTTTTTTCCTTTTCATGGAAACCAGTTGCATTTGGACTCTGTACAGAGATAGGTTTGTTTCCGGAGCAGAACTCAATAACTGTTCATCATATCTTTCTGAAACTTTGTATGTGCATTACCCAAGTACTGAAGTGGTGCCTTTTCATATTTTCAAATTTCTGAAATTATTATTTTTTTCCTTTCCATGGAAGCAACATGGATTTGGACTCATTCGCAGGGCTGGGTTTGTTTCCGGAGCAGAACTACAACACTGTTCATTAATGACTCTTGTTTTATTATTGCCTTTGTCAACATGTGGTTCATAGTCTTTGGTAGGTGTTGCCAGTACATACTTCCAGATAATTCCAGAGGAAAATCACCTCAATATTCTTGTTTGAATTTCTTTGAAGGTATAGGATTGACATGACTTTCACAAATAATCAGGGGCCGGGGGGATATGTCATCTTCTGATGACTCTTGTTCCTTGTTGATTTTGCTCTGTGTTTCCATTTTTTATTGTTGACACCGACCTGCCATAGGGACTAAAGATGGAAATTACCCTCTGGCTATAATCCTGCATATTTACATTTTTCTTTTCTTTCTGAAAAAAATATGTCCATCAATATGCACTGTCCCTGTTTTAAAAATAAATAAATTTGAGGCGGTTCAATAAGATAGCCTCCAAGACTTAAAGAGCTTAGGACATGAAATTCAGCTCTGTTTTTTGTGTGATAAAATGCTACAAAGTACCTATCTTGAACAATTAGTGATGGTTTTAATATCGTGTACTTTACACAATGTTTAAAAAGGCCGCATTTTATCTGCTAAATTATCCACTTGAGGGAATGCCCCCTTTGCCTCAATTGAGAACATTTGCGCTGGGCCAGCTCAGCCACGTGACGTCATAAGTTGTACACGGATTGTGTCTAGGTGGTTAGCCGTAGTTCACGACTCTGGTCTGGACGGAGAATATCTTAAAGAATGGACCAACAAAAATCACCGAGAGTGAACGGAAAGCGATGTGTAGTGTGGGGATGCAGTGCAACGCATGCATATGGCCGTGGAATATTTCTGTGGCCGAAAGATGCAGAGATGTCGAGAATATGGACAAAACAAGTCCAATCTACTAGTGCCGACTTTGCTGGCCCAGGCAAGCCCGGGTCACTGAAACCTACGATATGCGGCCAACATTTCGAGTATTCATGTTTTTACATATAACTTTTATTATTATTATTTGCGGAACCCAAATCGTTTCTCTGCACTGCCTGTTCAATAGCCAGCCAACTCGCTGTTCAGTGTGATCTAGCCAGCTAAGTAGTGAAATGATACTATTCACGGCACTCTATTTATTTCTGTGCACTATGTGCTTGCTAGCTTACTACCTAATAATAGCAAGCTGCAAGATATGGTTTAGACATGTTGTGATATCATTCACGACTCTATATTTCTGCACACTGCGTGTTTGCTCACTAACTAGCTAATAATAGCAAGCTGCGAGGTACGGCTTACACGCATTGTTTCGAGAGCTCATGAAACAGTGCACAGAAATTAATAGAGCCGCGAACATTATTATTTCACTACTGGCTAGATCAGGGGTGAGTTCAACTACCACTAACGCTGTTCTTAACCTAATATATCATCTATGGTCTTGTCAGGTAAGGTAACCAAACGTCCGGTCTATTGAACTCACTTAAGGTTGAAAATTGAGTAGGCTGGTTATCCAACACGCCGAGCACAGAAACAATTGTAGAACCGGAATAATAATCATTCCGCTACTTGGCTGGTAAGTGTTGTACAGTTCAGGACCGGCGGAGACACTGACAATTAGATGTCTTCATTGCTGGAGTACTCAGGCTGGAATCTGTATGGTTCTGAATCCCGTGTTAAGGGGTGATCTGGGGTTAAATGAAAAATGACACCAGGAAACAACTCAGAATTAATCTAAAGAGGTATACGTAATAACCACCAAAAAAGATACAAGTTGACATTTTTCTGTTTATGCGGTTGCCATGGTAACCGAGCAAGCTCATTAAATATGCAGAAAACTTCTGGCATCAATTCCTCTTTAACTCTATGATAGAATTCTGTTTTTCTTTCATCATTTAAAAGCCATTGCTTATCCAAATGCAATGACATAGCCATTCTTTGCCCAATTTATCAGTTTTGTGATTTTTGGGCATTTTACTCAAATTTTGAAATTACTTTGCGCAGAATCTGACAAATACTCAAAATATTCAAAGTATGTAACAGATAGGCAAAATTTCCCTATGTCATTGCATTTCTAATGAAGTAAAGTACCTGCAGCCCAAATTTCACTGATTTTAAATGATAAATAAAAAAGTTATGGCTGCCACAAACATGAGAAACGTGGAAAAAGTAATACCTTAGGAAATCAATGGAAAATGCATTAGACCGCATTGAAAAGTGTAATTCAGTTTTTAATCCTTGTAGCAATTAGTGATTATTAAAGGTGGGTTATTATAGAATATTTTTATTCAAAAAAAAATGTTTGGAAAAATAATCAAATTTTGCCCATTTAACCCCAGATCACCCCTTAAGCTGCTTTCACACCGGACGCAAAACGAATTTTTTCGCATGACAGATTACATTCAACATCAATGCAAAGACGCGAATACAGGCGAAACGTATTAGCGTCTTTGCATTGACTTTGAATGCAATCTGTCGTGTGAAAAAATTCATTTCGTGTCCGGTGTGAAAGCAGCTTTATGTTGAGTTTCCTCATCTTTCATAAAAAAGTACTCTTCTTCATCAAAATGGACAGATTCAATTGAAAATTCTGAGGAACTATCGGAATCTGACTCGGATACCATCGTTATTGGACGCACAATCGCCCACCGTGTACAACTGATGACGCGACCACACAGGGGAGTGCCAGAATCGCTTTTCTGTGTTGCTCAGAATGTTTTTAATGAGGGGGCGGGGCAAGTAAAAAAAATTGCGATTTTTGTTAAAAATGATTTTCTACATTTTTTTTAGGCAGATGATGGGAATTCTTTTAATTGTACCCTTTTATATTCATAAACTTGCCCAGTGCATGTCCTAAGCTCTTTAAGGTAATGCCGATGCAATGGCAATCGGCCTGTAATTGTCGCTGCGAGAGATGTTACAAGAGTTATTTTTTACTATGGGGACTATGATAATGTCTAACAAAATGTCAGGAATGAAGTTGTGTACAAATGCAGATGAGAACAACACTGATAGGTGGATACAGAGTTTCGGCCCAGCATATTTTAAATGCTCATTACTGATTCCGTCTGACCCACAAGCTTTCCCATTAGGCAGATTCTTAATGACATCAAATAGTTCCAATGCAGAGATTTGCATCCCAAAATTAAAAGTACACGCAGTTGACATAGCAGAAATCACAACAGGCCTTTGAGCCTGGTTATTAACTGAGTTCAGAAGTGTTTCAAAATGGCTTTTCCAAAGGTGTGCGATATTCTCTGCACCAGAGCATCTGGCTATAGTATTAGGTATCACAGAGTAGGCAGGTTAGTGCTACGGATCCTATTCCAGAATTCACTTGAGTGGCCAGCATTGAAACTTTTTGCAGTCGAATCTGCTCTTGCCCTGTTTTCATCCTGCTTACACTGCCTTAGGGCGTACTTAAATTTTGCCCAAGATTTATACATTAGAGAAAAGAGGGGGCTAGAGCGAGGGCGACCTCTTTCCCTCCATAAAACATAGGCTTCTCGTGCAGCGGAATGTAAATCTTTACAATGGCGTTCTGCCCAGGAACCGGTTTAAAAGAGTTACAGCAGTATTTCTGAGTTATTGAGGCGTCTAGAGAATCTTTCATTGTGTAGATTAATTGGCAGGTAAACAAATTAAGAGTATTTGTATGTGATGGATCCAAACAGTTCGGATCCCTACAAATGAGTGCTTCAAATGGTAGTTTTATGTTAGACAGACGACTATCAGATGATAAATGATACGAATTCATATGGTCTGGTTTTGCCCTAGCCCAGTCAATGATTTTGCGAGGAATGTTGGAAGTATGCGGTGCCTAAACAACAGTTGGAAAGTTCACATTTAAAGAGATTCTTAAAGGGAAGTGATCCGATGTAACAAAATCATGGACCTCTCTTGAATATCAGTAATGTTTTGGTGTGCTGTGTCACTTGTCAGGCAATAATCGAGCCAAGATGTAGTACCATGCACATCGCTGAGATAAATGTATGAGTCGGCAGGAAGAAGTTCTATGTCAGAACAGTTTAATCCTGTTTCCTCACAAAATTCCTGCAACCATACACCAAATCTGCTAGTGGGCAAGGCATTGAAATCACCAAAAATTACAGTGGCATTTGAACTATAATCATCAACAAGTGCCTCGAGTTTACCAAGTTTATCGAGAAAGGAGTCAGTATTTGCTGGTATATCATATGGCATGTAAACACAGACACAAAGTATGAATCGGGAAAAGGAGCGCGTCTTGGGTAGAAAATCAAAACCACTGTACCAGGTGCTCTTAGGAATGGGGCAAAGAATGTAACAAAAATCCGAAAAAAAGAGTCTAAGGCACTCTGGTAGTGGAAAAAAGTAAAAAGCCTTTATTAAATGGCTAGTGCATCGGCAAGATTAAAAAGCGCACCTACGCGTTACGGCCATACAGGCCTTCATCAGGGTGACTAACGGATTTAACGGATTTTTCGGATTTTTGTTACAGACACAAAGTAATTGGCTATCATCTAAATCTACCCTAATAGCTATCAAACTATCATCATCAATTTCTACAAGTGATATAACTGTAGATAGCGTTTTTCTCCACAAAATCCCCACTCCCCCAAAGGGGCGCCCCAGCAGCAACCCCGCTTCTACATTTACAGGCGACTTCCCAAAGGCCATAAACTTGGGACAAATGTGACTTAAATAAGGGAGATCATCAGGGAGGAGCCAGTGCTCCGGCAGCAAAATAATATCATTGGTCTTACAAAACTCTTTGATAGTCTCAACTGAATTCTTAACAGATCGACAGTTGTAAGATACCACTTTCAGTGTACTTAACTGTCTTGGGTGGTAATCCATCGGTATTACTGTTTATGCAACTTGTCTAATGTTTCATTATCCCTTATGTTAGTTTCTGCTAAATAATACTGAGCATTGGAAATGCCCTCTGGCCTAACAAATATCCACATTGAGGTAAAATTCTCAACAAAGTAACAACAGATTTAAGGTATCAGCAATATCCTTATTCTCATACAGCACTGCCCCACTAAGGCAAAAGGAAGTAAATCCATCAGCAGCCATTTTGAGAAAAATGCAAAAGTTAGTTTTTGCTTCTGCTCTACACAAAGAATATTTATGGATACCACTTCTACACATTGTTAGATACTAAATGACCTTGTGAAGCATAGTATATAGTTTGGTAGAAAATAGTTCATTCAGCTGGTCTGGGGAGGACTTACAGCGATTTGCTGTGATTTCGGATGAGGGCCACACTCAGATCACCAAGGCAAAAGGAAGTAAATCCACTAAGCTAGGAAATCATGACCGTTTTTTCATGCACAAAAACTCTAACACCATGTACAAAACACATAAATGATAGTAAGCTCTCCTACCTGCTGTATGAGAAGTTTAGGTTGCAAAAACACCTCTGGTAGGTTAAAAAAGGCATTTTTTAACGCAAATTTTTTTTGTTCTGTGCGCCATGATACCATTTCCGGAATCGGAGAAAAAGTTTCAAAAATTTTCCAAATATGTCACTCGAAAACGAGACATCGGTGTTAGATAACTTCGAAAATATACATAAAGTCGCACAAATATTTTCCAAACGTGAGACTGTGTCAAACAGTTGATTTTCGGGCACTTTTTCAAGAAATTTTGATAGTCAACCTCCAGTTTTCACGACATAATTCACAAATCATTATTCTGATAAGACACTTTGTCAAAGAGAATATTTATAGAAAGCATACAAGCATACACTGGCCCTCATTTATCAAACGTGCGTACACCAAAAAAATGGGTGTACGCCAAAACTGCCGCAAGGATCGGCATTTATCAATCTGAACGTGAGCGAACGGTCTGCAAAAATCTCACGCCAGGTCTGACCAGGTGTACGCAAATTTGAAACCATAGAACAACATGCAGGAACGAGTGCAGCTGTCAAAATGAGTACTAAACCATATGCAGTGATGCTGACGTCATGCTGTTGTTGCTCTTATAAGTAAAATGAATAAATAGTCTAAATAGATTAATCATTTTTATAATAAATAAATGAATGAATGAATAAATAAATTAGACACCTGTGTTGAGAAATTAATTAAATTTATATTTTGAGACAACCTGCTTGTCAGGCCAGACGGCTGACAATTAAAAACAATTTGATTAAGCGCAATGCGCAGCTTGGCAGATATGCAGTGTGGTATGTCAGATGCTCATCCAGTAAGATATATACTGAACAACAAAAGAAACGCAAGTTAGCCTATTTAAAGGCAGACTGGAAAATAAGTTTGCGCGTAATTATTTTAGAAAATCTAATTCATGACTAGCGTGTGCACATTTACACTCGTTTCATCAAACTTTTCTTTATTTTGCGGTCACTTCGACTGAGTAACCATAAGAGTACATTAACTAACTAGCTAACTTGCGTTTCTTTTGTTGCTCACTATATAGATGCCTACGGACACTTCGACCGTGATCACATTTTGACAATGGCAGATCTTCTATTATTAGAGGAATAAGCTTAAGTCCGAAGTGAGAGGAACTTTCGGCACAGAGATCTCCTCCGGGAAAGTGACGAGTGGCTGGTCGTTTTGTGTGGCACCCAATAAAATGTCATGGAAAAAAAACAATGAAGAGTGATCTCTGCAGACTGTAGGCGTCCCCACCGCCTCGCATTCCCACGATGGAGGGGAGCCTATCAGTGCTGCCACGCTCCTGGAACGGTAACAGCTGTCTGGTTGGCCTCCACCGGTCTGTGCGCTGCTGCGCCTGAGCGCAGCAACCCGTTTTTTGGAGGCGATCTTAAAATCCGACCACTTTTTTAACCTACATGTAAAGCATTTGGATTGTCAATTATGTCGGCTATATAACATGAAATATCATGGATCTATTAATTGAATGTATTAAGGCCGATGTTATTCGCACTTATACGTGTGGCCAATGCTGAATTTTTTTCTTGACCACACATGTAAGTGCGCCAGTTGATGACCATTCCAGTGCCGCTTAGAAAGTACCGCTTAAAATAAGTTTGGCCAAGAGAAAATTCTTAGCTTTGGACATACTTTGGACAATGGAGAAATGTGCATCTTGGCCACAATAATAAGTGCGTCTAACAAGAATTTTGGTCAATTTTTGTGCTTGGACGCACTTAAATAAGTCACTTAGATTTATTAATTAATCAAATCAAACCTCTGCTGCACTCCGGGTTTCCACCCTAACGGTGTTTACTGCAGCAGCAATAGTTTTCCAAACTGCAGCCTTCTAGGCTCTCTTTATGCCACTCTTAAGACTTCCAAATAAAATTATTTTGTTTTTCTCCATCTATCGTCGGCTTGCTGATAAAACCTTGTATCTTCAAAATGATAAACTTCACAGGAGAGCAAAAAAAAAAAGTTTGATTTTGCTTGTAAGAATGCAGTTGAGCTGTGTTCGGGTAGGATGACTATTTTTTCCTCCAAGAATGTATCCAATCAATGAAATTTTGTATTTTGCAATGTTTATGTTATTATCATGGACATAAGAGTTTTTGTTTCTTATCAAATTGTAGATACGAGGTTTTATCAGCAGGCCGACGATATTTCTTCCTCAGTGAAGTTCTTTCTTCTTTGCCGTCTTTCGAGAGTCCATGTCGTAAAGTGGGCAGGACTATGCCTCCCGGAGCATGAATTTATAGGGGCGTGTCATGTAAATTATGATGGTTTCTGCCGCCAGATTTATCAACGCCACGCCAGTTCTACACCGAAATCAGCGACGTACACACTTTTAGTAAATCAGGCGTGACACCTGGAGAACACTGATATTTACACCAGAATCTACACCAGATCCTACGCAAGTTTGATAAATGAGGGCCATTGAGTTTGGCGGTATGGCTCTGTTCTGAGAGATCCCTGCCCGTCCAAGTGTGGAACCGAAAGCAGGGAGCTGCAACTAACCCCCCCCCCCCTCCATAGAACAGAGCCTATAACAACAATGATCTTGAAGAAACATTGTTATTGAACGCAGTTTATTCATGAAGGAACAGGGTTACAGAATGCTAAAATAGGTCGGGTGGAGCTGGGGAAGAGGAGGGTTGTTAAGCGTACATGCTGAGGAGTTGCTTCTCAGAAGCCAAAGCATACGTAAGCCAGCATATTATTGGTCGAGCAATCATGAGACAGCAAAGTCAGATGACAGTCATGAGCACACAGGTGATTCTCCAGCGGGAGAAGCGGCTCCTCCACATTAGCACGCTGACTCCGTGGCCTATCACAATTTACATCAAGCTCCATTTCTGATAGGACCACTTTGTCAGAACCAGCATACATTAAGTTTGGCGGCATAGCTCTGTTCTGAGAGATCCCTGCCCATCCAAGCATGGAACCGAAGGCAGGGAGCTGCAACTAACCCCCCAAAACAGAACCATGCTGGCATAAGCCAACGGTATGAAATATGAAGCTTCCATAGGTTTAGTGGCTGCCCGGCAGCTGGCACAATTTCTCTTGAAGCCAAATACAAGAGAAATACTCCATGTGAAGTGTACTATGTGATGACAGCCCGACAGCTGGCATAATCTCTCTTGAAGCCAAATACGAGAGAAATGTTCTAAGTGATGCGTACCAAGCATCAGCCCAGCAGCTGACATAATTTCTCTTGAAGCCAAATACAAGGGAAATATTCTGTGTGAAGTATATTATGTGTAGTGACAGCCCGGCAGCTGGCACAATTTCTCTTGAAGCCAAATACAAGAGAAATATCCTACGTGAGACTGTGTAGTGACAGCCCGGCGGCTGCACAATTTCTCTTAAAGCCATATACAAATGAAATATTCTATGTGAAGTGTAGTATGTGTAGTGACAGCCCGGCAGCTGGCACAATTTCTCTTGAAGCCAAATACATCAGAAATATTCTAAATGTAGTGACAGTCCTCTCAAAGCTGATTCATGTGAATTATACTATACGATTTGAAGAGCATAACGAGAAAGCTGGTACCTTTAATAATTGAAGTGTATGTAGTGGTGAATGACATTGCATGTGTGCTGGAGTGACGCTTCATGCCCTGTATATGTGTATAGCAAGGTATTCTGAACGACGTATGAAACAGATACAAGTACAAGAGGATTTTATTTAACATACAAAACATGGTAACAATTTTCACAATCTTACTCATTAATTTTTAGCGTCTGCAATGTCCTTAATTCCTGGGCGAAAGAAACGGTCGTGGGCTGAAGATGTCCAATGTCCCGTGGGCTTTAATATTGTCAAAGGGCCACCAAGGCAGCGGTTGTTGCCACTCAAATATGGAATGAGTGAGGAGTGTAGAGCTGAGGGAGATGCCATAGTATTGACAAATGAGGCGGAGCTGAGCAGCAAACCAGGAATGGGTTTCTCAGCCTCTGTGATGAATCAGGGAACTCAATATAAGAGAACCCTTTCGATTTGTCAGAACTGCGCATTGAAAAAATATGGTCAGGATGCCCTTAATAGTAAACCCTGGTCTGAAAACCCTCAAAAGCAAGCCAGTGGCGACAGTGGCAAGGAAAAACTCACTATATGGCTCAAATATAGGAAGAAACCTTGGGAGGAACCAGGCTTAAGAGGGGTGGTCCATCCTCCTCTGACCGACCCAGGATAGAGTTCATGGTTGCCATAATGCGAAAGAGTCTGTTGAGAAGCAGTCCAGGATTTGTAGTTTGCTGAATAGATGCCATGAACCAGACCATTTTGATGGTGGAGACTGAGCAGCACTTTTGCGGAGGCCAGGTGGTGATGATGGCGGAGACCAGCAGCAGCATACTCAGGGCAGGGCCCTGCCGTGGACATGGAGAGAACAAAAAAAAAACAAAAAAACAGGCAATTAGTGGAGAACACAGGTGGAAGCAGTGCTGGGGATATACAATGAAATAATATTGTCTACTCCATAAAGTTGATATAACAAGGGGAAAAAAATACCATGATTGGAGACTATAAAGAACCTTCTTGAATCTGAAAGCTGAGAAAGCTACTAGAATCCCCCAAAAACCAAAGATGTGGCAAAACACTAGAGGCTAATGACAGTGAGCCTTGGAGCCATAGCTTTTGGGCTAAACCAGCAAATGGCACAG
This sequence comes from Gymnothorax javanicus, assembly GCA_029692085.1. Lineage (NCBI taxonomy): Eukaryota > Metazoa > Chordata > Actinopteri > Anguilliformes > Muraenidae > Gymnothorax > Gymnothorax javanicus. Next base: position 93,302,829 of record CM056198.1, read on the forward strand.
TTAGAGGTTATAGGACATACTGAGGAGGCAGAGGCAAAGCGATTTGAATGAAATAAGTAGCAGACCACAAGCACGAGCTAGTTGCTGACATGGGGTAAATATTAGCGAAGCATCGGCGATATTCCGCATCATGGCATTGCTGAGCGTGTGCAAGATAAGCCACAGCTTGTGTATGCAAGCTTGATGTTGGCAAGCACTCTGAGGCTTACTTGCCAAGTAAATCATAGCCATCAAACTTTTACCCAAACTTGGGTGCTAGTGCGTGTACAATCATACAAAGAACATTACTGCCAATGTTACAGGGGAAACTGCTGATTTGGAAAAGTAAAGCAAATACGATATTAGTAAATTTAATAAGAAGGTGGAGTATTACCGGATTGATTTCAGAAATTCTAATGCCAACCGGAATGGCTGCTCTGACTCTAATCATTCCACAGCATTTAGTAAAAAATTTCTTTCTTTTTTTAAATATAATCACTGAGCTAGCATTTTCCGTCGGTTTCATCGATGCAAGGTGTATGCAATGCAATATGCAAACCGTTACCATAACTCACCACTGCTTCTAATGGCAGCACCTGCCAGGAATAGATGAGTAAGGGCCATTCTTTGAAAAGTGAACCAAAATGTCGTGACCAGACATCATCACGTGAAGAAATACTTTAAAAATTAATGTAAGATGTCAAATTTATTCCTTGCCATTTTCCATATCCCAGAACTATGATAAATGTCTGAAGAAAATATGAAAATTCTAGATTTGCCAACTTCAGAGTTTTTGAAGCCAAATAGAATTATGAAAAACCTGCCTCCGTATGAAGTCACACATGTGACCAGTCATATTTGACCTCTGACCTTCAGTAGTTATTGTAACAAATAAAGTTTTTGCTTGATAGAAGTAGTACTCATATAAGGTCCACAATAATGAACTCCAATGCTTTTGTAATTGGAGGAATTTATTATTAATTTTTTTTTCTGCTATTTGTTACATTTTTGGTCACACACGTGACTAAGAATGGCCCATAACACCAACAAGGAAGTAGTTGCAGCATGAATATTGGATTCAAGCAGTATATCAGCAATAGATTTTAACATTAATTTCAATTACGATTTGGTCCAGTCGTTTGAACAGCATTAGGGCAAACATCATCTGAATAACACTTCGTCCATTTTTGGCCATGGATATATAAATTATGGAATTATTGAAAATGAACAATTTCCTGTGCCAAGCATACCATTGCTGAAGCATTTATGAAGAGGCGATTGCTTTGAATGAACATGATCGAGACATTGCATAAAGATTTTTATTTTTTTTTTAATATAAGTTGAAGACAAATCTGAACCGCAAGACATTGCTTGATAGACACTCCACTTATGTGACCATCATGAGCGCTGAGACACGGGAATTGTAGAGTAGCAAATTGTAGTAATTCTGCCCGTGAATTGCTATTAACAGGCCTAAGACAAAATAAATGAAGTTTGGTCACATTCCACAAGACCTCAGTACCAGTTTGAGCGAAACTCGGATTGAACACGCACAGTCAATCCATATAACGTCAAATCTGAGAACCCAGGTAGAAGTAGAGTTAACAAATCGAACTAAACCGAGAAGTTCAAAATTCAAATCACTTGACCAAGTAGCATCCCACCCGGAGGTTGCTACAAAGAATGAATTTGCCATCTCTGAATGCTTAATTATACCCGAGTGAATCTGGTGCAGCTAGAAGGCCAAAGTTATTACTTGTAAAATCCATAAGGCATCAAACATGAACGCGATTCAAAAAAGCCATGAGCTCATTCATTGTTGCCGTGAGATAACGTTCAACATGCGCTTGCGTGGGTATCCAAATCATATATCCCGACCGTACAAAAGAAACTATCCCGTATATAAAGGGAAACTAGCAGCTTGGGTAACCTGAGACTTGAGACATAACAGCATCTTTCTGCGCTGCGAGTACAAATACTGCCAAGATTCAAAATATTTGCATTCCAGCACCCTTTGTCTGCACGACATACAGGTCTAAGCACCATGCTCCCGATTAGGACAAGACCGCAGTACATTACTGCATTTTTTATAATGCACCCAACTGCTTTTTTCGACACCCGGAAAAGATCAGCTTCTGACAAAGAGAATTGCCTCGCTAAACGAGAACTGGAATTGAGCGTTCGTGGCTGCATCCGGATTAGCATGCACTGCTTTAAATTTATGGTTTAACAAATGACACACTAATTACAAAAGGTTCCTTCAGCAAACACAAAGGCAATGTTTTCAAAACGAGCTACACTTAAGACAAGTTAGTTTTTTGGGCTGGTTATCCTGCATAACCTAGCACTTCCAGTGTGGCAACATGGTGAGCATGACATCAAAGGCCACATCAGTTCCGCTGAAGTGCGGTAACCAAAATAAACATTTTATAGAAGTAGCAGCCATAATGAAAACCACAAACCTAGTAGCAGGTGGCTCTGCTTCCTGTGCGAGCGGTGTTAAGCGTACGTGCTGAGAAGTCCCTTCTCAGAAGCCAAAGCTTAAATAAGCCAGCACATTATTAGTCTAGCAATCATCAGACGGCAAAGTCAGATCACAGCCTTGAGCACTCAGGTGATTCTCCAGCGGGAGAAGCGGCTCCTCCACATTAGCACGCTGACTCCGTGGCCTATCAGAATTTACATCAAGCTCCACTTCATTTTTACTTCAAAACTTCATACGGCTATTAACCATAATTTACATTTCACTATCTCTACTTGACAAAACATTTTCATTTCTACTAAAACAACTTAGTCCAACTTTACTGCACCTCAATCAAGTCGTCAACTTCACTAATGGGAAGATTCTCCCAAAAGGACTGTCTATTCGATGGCATTAATGGGTATAAATTCTTCAAGATATCTAGCTTATTCCTCTCTGGAATACCACGGTCATTTTCTCTGCACAACCAGGAGAATCGTCCATCCAGAAATGCTGCCGCTGGCTTCTTTTTTAACCCCTGTGCACAGAAGCCAAATCTGGCTATTTGGGGGGTTACCTTATTTAAGGCTTTATAATTCAAGATTGCAGCTTTACAGACACGAAAGGAGTGGCTAAATTGAGTCTAGACAATTGAAGCATTTAGACTCCCATCGTATTTCAGTTTATTTTCATGATTTTGGTAGAGAAAAAGGGCTGCAAACACAAAAAATCTTCATGAAAATTCAACAATGAAATGGAAAAAAATAATACTGAGAATTGAAAAACTGCTGGGGCTTAAAGGTCATAGCTACAACTTTTTCTTCAAAACGATTAATTTTTCAAAAATAATACATCCAAAGAACGTCTAGAGGGGTGCAGAATAAAAGTATTAATTTTACTGAAAAAAAATTGCAGTATAGAAATAATTGTTTTATTAAATTTTACGGGTCCAAAATATATAAATATTTACATCTGGTTACGTCGGCAAAGTCGACATGAAATGATCTCTGCGCCAACAGCATTAGTACGTTGATGTCACGTGAGGCGGAGCTCAGGGGTTGCCGGATCGTTAAAAAAAACAGACGTTAAAAGACGTTTAAAAAGACGTTATATGATGGCATTCGTCAGTCAGATGTTGAGTTAGTAATCTAAACATGTTTTACGAGGAGATTGTTACAGTGAGTAATGGCGTTATATAGGCACACAGAAAGGATTTATGATTTAATAATTAATATACCACGAAAGACTCCTCGCTTGACATCTCTTGTTTTCCGTCCACCTCCGGTACCTGGCAACCAGTATGATTGAAGGTTGGAACGAGAGCGGGTGAGTGTGAGTGCGAAACCTACTGGCCGGGAGGAATTAAACTTGTAGCTATCACCTTTAAATATATACATTTCTGGGATCATAAACTCCTTGACCACAAGTATAATTAATCTTGAACATTGCATTCTAGATTACCTACTTGCTATGAGCCAAATTAGACAGCTATCCAGGTGGCTCCCCAAAGTCTGAGATCCCTCAAAATGGTGCACTGTAAGATCATAAAATAATCATATATTTAACACAAATAAAGTTTTGAGGCATGAAATTTAATATGATCTAATGATTTTCTGATTGAGTTTAGCATGAATTTATCAATATCAGTGCAGTTGAACATCAGTAGTCACCAGTAACCTCTCCAAACACAAAACATGCCTTTCCTCCATAATAAAGTTTAGAGTTTTGTCCATTTTTCTTCAAAGTCCCCCAAGCCAGCACACATACTTTGCTGATTAAACGGTCAGAACATTCACCCTGCAATGAAAGCTAGCAGTTCCCACTTCCGAGCTCACAACCCTATTTCATCACTTTCTACACCTTAAAAGGAACAAGTAAAACTCACCAACTCAGTAATATCTGATGTCTGAAATATACCTTATTTTAACAGAACAGACATTCCACTTTCAGGGAAAATCAAACAATATATGCCCCCCTTGATTCAACAGAAAGGTGCAATGAACGTACTAGGGGATCCACCGAGATGCATGACCAGTTCACGTTTTAAACATGAAAAAAAACGTCGGCATTCGATTTTGTTGAATACGGCATTCATACAAAAACAAAAAGCAAAAGTAGCAGCCTAACCTTTTTCACTGAATCCCTGCTCCAGAGACCGATGTATCCAGTAGAAGGAACCCTCCGGTCCTGTTTCATTCAAAATAATTCCCATTGACCATGACCTTACCTCATTTAAATCTTGTAAATCTAACTGAACACTTCAGGCCGGTTTTGGGAGTCTTTTTTTAATAAATCGCGTCTATTTCAGCCGCGCAATGTGCGCAACGTTGGCAGGATACAACCGAGCTTACTGATACGTGAAGGCTTGTAATACTTTTCTGACTGTCCAATAAATGTGTTTCAGTTACTGTGGAAAGTTTAAACACCTGGGAATTGGATAAGAAACGAGCCAATCAATACATCGTTACCACAGAAGTTTCACGAGAGCGTGAACCAGGCCTATAACTGTGCAGTTACGCAGAAGAGCCTGAGTGTATAATTGAGTGATTGGCTATCAACACTAGTACTTGGGTGGATATAAGGAAGCGCTGAATTTTTCAATGAAGGAATCTACTCGTAAATCCACAGTAGGGAACTATGCATTTTTGTATGTGATGGCTGTAATTGAAAGTAGAATGTGAGAGAATCCATACCATGTCGAATTTTTGCTTCAGAAAACTGATTTTTCTCAGCCACTAATTGGAATACCGTTGGCTCACTGTAGCTAAAGTGGTTGCTACAGAGGGCAACGATTTTTTCTGTCGCAAGAGATCTTTTTTTTTTAAACTGCTGGATTGATACTATGGGCAAGGATATTGACCAGTTTGCACATCAGGCTTAGCTGAGGAGTTTAATTCATGCAACTCTTGAAAAACGGGGATTGGAGTGAACTTCTCCATATTCTAAACCGTGGTCGAACTCTGCTTGCTTGTGAATATTCAATAACTGATCCGGGGGTGTCATCTAGTGATCAAGTACTGTAACTGCGTGCTAAAATTTGCAGCTCCATGTCCGCGGGCGGACACATCTGCAGAAAAGGGTCAAGAAAGTGACTCTGCATGGCCAGGAGAATCGTTCATCCAGAAATGCTGCAGTTGGCTTCTTTTTTTAGAAAGTGACCTTGCTTGAAGTCACTCGATTTACAAGTACCATCGATACCAAATTCAAGCTCTTTCCAAAAAATTTCAGTTGTTCCCTTACGGAACTGAAATTCATGCATATTGGACAACAGGGGCTTATTTGTGAAAGATGTACTGCTGACTTCTGAGTCACATCTGTAGAAATCAGAATAGGCCATTTCCATGCAAATGCCTCTGCTGTTTATTGCAGAATAAAAGTCCAGGAAATCATACACATTTTTTCTTTTTCTGAACTCTGATTCCACTTGATGGTGGAAGGAATCAGCCTCCATGTTTGGGTAGCCTGCTTCAAATTACTTGATTGTAACAGTTTCTGGTCCATACAGAGCATTTACAAAGTAGGCCATGGATGTGTACAGAGTCCAGTTCTTGTCCTGTCCAGAACAATTGTCTGCCTAAAACAAGAACTGGTTTGCGTCCTGAAATCATGGGTTTTTCATGAATTTTACAAAACATGAAGTAATGTCCTCATCATTTCGGCCCGATATGGCCTCATGCCACACGAGTCCAAATGGCTTTTGCTTTCCACCCATGGGGGCAAGTGTTTCATGAAAACAAACGAGACACCTTTTGAATAGGCAGGTCTTGACTCCTTCAATCCTAGGTAGCATTACAACCATCTGGAGGTCAACAGCCAATTTAGAGAAGGTCGGATCCCCTTGTTCACTGCGATCCTTATCATACAGTGACCTCATTAGTCGATAGTCTTTGTTGTGTTTTTTTGTCCTTACACATGGCACAATTAGTAGGGCTCTCGTCTTGATCATGCACATGGTGCTCCATTTATAGGCATTGTTTGCACTGTTCGTTCCCCAGTTTCACAAAACCAATGTTCATGGCCGTAAGTTCTTTTCTGTAAGTCTCTGTACCGCAGACAGCCTGATGTTTGTCCTGGAAATCCGTGAACATCTTGATCAATAACAAGTCTGTTGGCAAGTATAGCCGGAAGGGAGCTTGTTCCCTGCGGTAGTGGCTAATTGCAGGGTTGAATGACTGAATGTGGTTCCGAATAAGGTCCTTGCTGTCATTGGAGAGCTTGTTTTCTGGGGCATGGCGTCCTCGGTTTTCTCATGGGGAGGTGATTAGGGCCCCCTGTTTAGTCTATAAGAGTGCAGTGGTTATCACCTTGTCACTCTTGAATCCTAATGTATCCAAGAAGAATGTTCTGCACACTTCCTGGTCTTGCCTTTCTGGGTTCTTCAGATAGTAGGTCCTTGTGAACCTTTGTTCTCTCTCGCCTGTTGCTGGCCTCGGTCTGCCGACTGTCTGTGTCTTCACCATGGCAAAGATCAGGAGTTGGGAAGGACACACACCATGCGCAAATGGCGCATAAATTATAAATATGGCGCATTATAAAGCCACTTTGCGGGCCTAGAATGCGCCCGTGTCCCAATTAAGTCTAAATATTTTTCTCCCCTATTATACAATACCAAAATTCTTCTAACAAACTCTCCTGATCGCAGTTGATCGAGTATGTTCTGATGCTAGATCAATTAGTTTCAGGCCCACGCACTGTCCCTCACCATTGCGAGGCTGTGAAAATCTCCGTTGCGTGAAAGACTGATTTGGAGTTTAGTTTCTCAGCAGAATGAATTCATGACAAAGTCCTTTGATATCACTTTGCGTTTATATCAATATGCAGTATCAAATGACAGTTTTGGAACCAAGCATTTTAATGGCTACTGACTGGGTATGTATTAAAAAACTACTTCTTAATTGTTTTCCAAGTCAGAGACCATTTACTTTGTTGTCAAATTGACAGTTGTTGACGGAAAAGGTTCAGGGATCACTTTCAATCATCATGTACGGTTTTCTGACAGAAGAAAGTAGGTCCAATTAATTCTGGATCGAACTAACGAACAGTAATCTTTAATTTAGAAAAACCACGAGGGCTGTCCACGTGTCGTGGTCTAGTCGATTGTTTGGTTGATGCGCTTTTGTTTTGGCCAAGCAATCGCAAATAACACGGTAGAATAATCCATTCGGGTGACGGCGGGTATTGCCGTGACAGTCCTTCATTCTCAACCCTGGCCTGTGTTTACTCTGAATAAATGATCTTTTAATTAATTTAATTAAATTACTCTGAATTTATTATTTTTTTTATTAAATTAAAATTATTAAGCTAATACTGATGTTGGGTACAATTCATCTGAACTAATAAACGCAACTATTCATAGTCCAACCGTGAACGGTGGTACCAGCTGACGACCTTGCAGCTGCCCCAAAGTGCGCTGGAGGAGGCGTGGCAGGCAGAGATGCCAAGCAGGAGAACCATCACCTGTACACTATGATGCAATTCTGGGAAACCAGCGACTACTGTGAAAGTGCAGTTGGCAACCAGGAAAGTCTGGCGGACAACTGGGAAAGATCGCATCAGGAGTGGGCGGTTAGCCACCACTTGTGCTTCTCACAAGGGGGCACCTTAATCCGGCTATGAAAGCATCTAAGAGAAAACAACCCGAAGGTCCTCCGAGAGGCGGGGTGGAAGATGGGCCTACTATGATGGATCACATGGCAACGAACAGAACGAATAATGGTAACAAGAGGGTTCTCCGGAATTGCTCATGCGGATGGCAGAAGGTGACTTCACTCAGAGGACTGCATATTCACCAAGGCAGGATGAAGTGTGAGAGGACGCCCAAACAGCACAACCACTCTGCTTCAGCAGGTCAGATGGAAGGGACCCAAAGCCAGGTGGTAAACCACAGTGCAGCAGGACCCAACAGTGCTGAGAGGACAACCTCTGAAGGTGAAGAAGGGATGGAGGCTACCACTGAGTGCGATAGCCAGATGGATCTCCCGCAACCAACACAACCAGTAACTCAACGTCAGCATCCAAAGAGGCACAGCAAGATCAAGTGGCTCACGGCAAAGAACCAAGAGGAATGGCGCACGCTCGATGACCATCTGAGCAGAGTGCTGGAACATTCCTTGCGCGGGAGAGTCGAACGCGAGGTAACCTCACTCAGCTGCATCATCTATGAGGAATGCAGAGAGAGGTTTGGAGAGTGCGCAGCTAAGAGAGCCCCAGCTCCAAGACAGAAAGGACGGAGGGAGAAAGACACTGAGGAGCTTGTACGCGACAGGCGCCAGCTGCAAAATAGATGGAGGAAAGAAAACTTCTATGGGATGACCTGAAGCAGCGGCTAGCCAAGCTGTGTCGGGCAGAATGAATCGGGAGACGAAGGAAGCGGAAGGAAAAGGAAAGAAAGGACTTCTTCAAAGACCCGTTCAAGTATGCCCGCCAGCTGCTGGATGAAAAGCGAAGCGGGAAGCTGATCATCTCCAAAGATGACCTAGAACGACACATTAAGGGCCAGTACACGGATGCAGCTAAAGACACACCACTTGGCGCACCTGGCTATGTGCTATGTCCAAACCCCCGAGGACCCCGTTCGACACCTCCCCACCCAGGCTAGGTGAGATTAGAGAGGTCCTCAGAAAAGCCATATCAGCCTCGGCACCAGGACCAAACGGGCTCCCTTACAAGTTGTACAAGAACTGTCCACAGGTGACGAAGATCTTGTGGAAGCTCATGAGGGTTGTGTGGAAGAAGCAATCCATTCCAGCTGAGTGGCAAGAAGCAATCGGAATTTTCATTCCTAAGGAGCAGAATTCCACTACCATTGGCCAATTCAGAAGCATTGCCTTGCTGAACGTGGAAGGAAAAGTCTTCTTCTCAGTCCTGGCAAGAAGGATGACCAGCTTCCTTAGCACCAACAACTACATTGACACAAGCTGCCAAAAGGCTGGGCTCCCAGGTTACCCAGGACTCATCGATGATCTGGGAGCAGATGTAACGCGCCAAAAGGGAGAAGAGTGATCTTCATGTGGTGTGGCTTGACCTGGCCAATGCGTAAGGCTCAGTACCGCACAAGCTGGTCGAGTTCTCACTGGAATTCTTCCACACTCCAGCTTGTGTCACCACCATCATAGCTAAGTACTTCAGCAATCTGCACACGTGCTTCTCTTCTAATGGATTCATGACAGGCTGGCAGCAGTTGGAAGTCAGCATCGCTATGGGCTGCTCAATCTCCCCAGTTCTCTTCGTGGCGGCATTTGAGGTCATCATAATCGGGGCAAGGCAAGTCGCCAGAGGGCTTAGATTACCATCAGGAGGAAGACTCCCTGCACTGAGAGGGTATATGGATGACATGACAACCATCCTTCAGACCGCTCCATGCATGGCCTGTCTTCTCAAGCGCCTTGACGAGCTGAAAATGTGAGCAAGAATGAAGATCAAGCCCTCAAAGTCCAGGAGCCTGTCAATTAGGAAAGGGGTGAGGAACAACAGGACGGTTTTCAGTGGTGGAGGGGAGAAGATACCTCTACTGACACAGCAACCCATCCGAAGCCTTGGCAGAGAGTATACCGCCGACCTGTCTGATAGACAGATGGGGAAGTCGGCCCAGATCAGCTGAGAGAGGGGCTCACAAAGATCGACAGCAGCCAGCTTCCCAGGAAACTGAAGGTGTGGTGCTATCAGTTCACTCTCTTTCAGCGTGTAATGTGGCCACTGAAAGTGAGCGAGATACCATCTTCCTTAGCCAGCAAGATGGACAGCATTGCCAACTCCTACATCAGGAAGTGGTTGGGCTTTCCCCATTGCTTCTCTGACACAGGCCTTTTTAACAAGAACGCCCTACAGCTCCCACTGAAGTCCATAAACCTTGGATACAAACAGGAGAAGACCCGTCTTGTATTCGAGTTGAGGGAGTCCATGGATGAAGCGGTGAGAGGTGCAGGGGTGACTGTCCACACAGGGCATAAATGGAAGGCCAAGGAAGAGGTGGACCAAGCCATCAGCAGGCTGGAACACAAGGAAGTCCTGGGGAGAGTCCAACACAACCGGGCAGGGCTGGGCTATGGAGAGCCAGTCCAGTTCTGGTCCAAAGCCTCACGGGAGCAGTGGAAGACTATGATTGTGGAAAAGGTCTCACGAGTGGAGCAGGACCGGTACCTAATCAAGGCTGTGTCCCAGGGGAGACCAGGAGCATGGACCCGCTGGGAAGAGACAACCAACAGGGTCCTGACCTGGGCAGACATTTGGCAGACCCCACAGTCACGGCTCAGCTTCCTCGTGAGGGCAGCGTGCGACACGCTTCCTTTTCCCCAAAACCTCTCCCAATGGTTTGGAGGTGAGGAGAAGTGCCCGCTATGCTGCAAAGTCAGCGCAGGACTCCAACATATCCTGGCAGGGTGCAGTGTTGCGTTGTTGCAGGGCCGCCTCAGGTGGTGGCACAACCAGGTGCTGAGGAAATCGGCAGAGCAGTTGGAGAGATGTAGAGTTGAAGCAAACAACTCCCCGGATTCTCAGGGCGCAGACATCCTGTTTGTCAGACTAGGAGAGGCTGTACAGAAGTCAACACCTTTGGCAGGAAGACTAACACTCCTGCTTACTCCTGGGAGTAAATGGGAGATTCGCGTTGATCTGGGCACCCAGCTTGTCTTTCCGACTGTGATCACACAGACCACATTAAGACCAGACATCATGATGTGGTCCGCAGCTGCCAAGAAGGTCCTCATCATGGAGCTCACCATGCCATGGGAGGAGGGAATACCATCAGCTTATTAATTCAAACGGGTCAAGTATTCCGATCTAGCAGCGGAGTGTAGAGAGGGAGGCTGGGCTGCAACCATCCACCGCGTAGAAGTCGGATGCAGGGGCTTTATGGGGAAGTCGGCAATCCAGCTTCTCCGGTTTGCCGGAATGTCTGGGGCAAACTTGAAGAGGGCAATCAAGGAGCTGGCGGAGGAGGCGGAGAAGGCGAGTTACTGGTTGTGGCTTCGGAGGAAGGATAGGAGTTGGGGCACAACACCCCAATGAGGGCAGCTGCAGGGGGTGGCAAGGAGACGTCCCCATCAAGCCACTGCCCCCCCACTGGGAGATGTACTGGCTAGGGGGCAAAACGTCCGTGAACGGTGGTACCAGCTGACGACCCTGCAGCTGCCCCAAAGTGCGCTGGAGGAGGCGCGGCAGGCAGAGATGCCAAGCAGGAGAACCATCACCTGTTCACTACAATGCAAGTCGGCCTTATTGTGTTTTATGTAAAACTAACGTGTAACGCCTCGTCTCATAGCCACATTATGCCCTTCTTAAATATGCACACAAACATGCATTTTAATTGTAGCTTGTGGTTTGTTCTAAGCAACAGTTAAGATTAGTGATATAGGCATAGGCCTAATTTAATTGCTAATTTCGATATAGCCTTGAAACATAATGTTACATAAAAAGAGCTTACAGAATTTCTTTTTCAGTCGCAGACTATTGAATAAAATTGGAATTAATTTGCAAGCAAAGTTTCGCTTACCCAGTTAAACAACGAACATGACATTGGCTACAATTGAAAATGGCAGATCAGTGAGCTTACTGAATATTCTTTCCGCGCATTAATGCGTTTTATGTCCTTGATCGGATCGCTGAACATTAAGACTGAGTTGTTATATGATAGCTATCGTAATGCGAACCACGTTATTTATAGGCTACTTAATTTGAAACTGTATTTATGGGTGCAAAAAATGTGTGTTAGGAAAACTTCATGGGGTCGTTTCACCATGTGGGATAGGCTCATCCTCTAGCCATGATTACTTCTGTGTCAAAAAATTTCACACTCTTCAATGTAGAGCTGCAGCCAGTGCCGCTACAAGATGGTACTGAACTGTGAGGATAAAGTCAAAAACTATCAACTTAGAGCTACTTACTAGTGTATCAGCAGACTAATGCCTCAGCCAGTAGTTTTACCAAACGATTGAAACCACAACTATGTCATAGCCCTCACTAATCATAACAGCCTCATTTTCCAATAATTTATTTTTTATGGTTCTAGCATTTAAATAGAAACATACTAAGGCTATTCTGACAGCACTTACCCTCCGGTTCCCCGGATGCCTGCTGCTCCAAGCCCCTCACTACACTTTGTCGCTTTAAAGAGATATCATCAATAGTGTGTGTAGCGCTGTCAGCTTCCATCAGGGCAGTCTGAATTTCCCTATTCATAACACTCTCTAACCTCCCTGCATCCCAAGTCCCTAGTTTAAAGGAACTCTCTATTACCGGGTACTTTGACACTAATTCCATAGTTCTGTACTTGTAAACTATGTCTGCACAAAAAATTATGAAAATAATAATAATATAATAATAATAATAATTTTAGGCTTGTTTTCTGATGGCAGACCTTGATTTTCAGCCAGTTTCTGCCCCGCCTACACTTAGGTCCAAAATCCGCAGGATTGACACATCAATCTGCTGATGTCATCTACAAGAACCAGACGAGCTCAGTCATGCTCATTTTTCTATACTGCCTATGGGACACGAACTGCAGAGGGTTTATAAAATCGTTATTTTCTCGCAAAATTTCGGAAAACGGCGGAGCAAATGCCTACCAGATGCATTGTAGCAGGTTGTAGTAACGTATCCAAAGAAGGATCAGCCTTTATCGATTTCCAAAAGATGAAAAAATAAGTAAAATTTGGGCGTCTCGGGTGAAACTGACTCGGGCAAAATGGCAAAGTGACAATAGTGTGATTTGTAGTGACCACTTCAACGATTCCAACTTCAAGGATGAAGGGTTTTGGTCTGAGTTTGCGATGAAAAAGAGGAGAAAAATCAAGCCAGATGCTATCCCGAAAATCAAAAGTCCATTCGAGGAGAGAAGCACCAAGGGAAAGGGGAGAAAGATGAGCAGACCGGGCACTGAAAAACGGAAGAAAATGAAGGTAGGCCGCAAATGAACAATTATAATGCGTTAGCTATGCCAGCGCTTCAGCAGGGCTTTCGTTATAGACACTATAGAGCTTAATAAAGCGCTGGCTGCACCTTCATTTCGCCAGCGCTCTATTAAGCTGCTTTCACACTGGACGCGAAAAGCGTGTATTCGCGTCTTTGCATTGACTTTGAATGTAATCTGTCGTGCTAAAAATTCGTTTTGCGTCCAGTGTGAAAGCGCTTCCCCCTAGCTGCCGCTGCGCGTCTAGTTGCATGCTGCCGCTGTTTCTTGACTCTTGTCTTGTGTTCTTTTTTTCTTTGTCAGATCATATTATTGTTTTACTCTAGCCTGACCAAATGCCGTACATAATCTAACGAGCTTGTTGGATGTCCACTATTAAACTCTTATTTCAAGACTTACTCTAAAATAGACTAAATTGCTGGGAAATGTGTGACTGTTGTAACTTGTACAAACAGTTATAGAAATTCTTTTAATTAAATATGAAAATGTATCTCCATTACATTGGGTGGTGCAAGCTAAGCTAGCGGCTTATAAATGTCATTATAAATGGAGAACCAAACACCTGGATAATGCGTTTCGCAGTAGCTTTCGCAGACGGCGAACACGAGTGAACTACGGCTCTCTAGCCCATTTAGCTCGTCTCTGATTGCCCGTTAAGACAACCAGCGTAAGATTAATAAAAAATATACATATTGCCAATTTATCGTTTGCTTATAATGTAAATCATATCAAATTTGAAGTTACTAAGCGCTGGGGCGACAAAAACATGTAATGAAGTGATCAAAATGATATTTTTACTTGCAGTTGTACTTACCGGCTATGCAGCCAATTGGTCCTGAGTTCTTTAGATGATGTCATGCTAAGAAAGGGCGGCGTTATCGATTGTAGCGATTAAAAAGGGGCGTTCCCAGGGCAAGTAGAAAGTTACTAATTACTCCAAAACGGTTTGATATTATGGGAAATGACTGCCATGTTTTTTTTTTTTTTCTGGATGAAAAATTACTTAAAGAGAGCCTGTTTGTGAAATTTCGCCCTCTAGATGCTTTAGTTCCTTTAACTAACTCTGTGCTACCCTCAACACACAGTCACCCAACGCATAGGTACCCCTCCAGTTCAGGTGTAGCCTGTTATGTTTGTGTGTGTTTCAACAAGCAATTTTGGAGAGTCCAAATTTCCCTGTGGTCCTTGCCGCAGTCATGTTTGCTTTTGTAATAGTTTGACAACTTCCTTCTTTGAGGTCTTTTCCCCATGCGTAGCCACATTTTCACTCCAATGTACTCTTCCAGTTCGCTGCACAGGTGTGCAATTGTATAGGCGTAATAAGGTCGCTTCCAAAATTCCTTTGCTTCATTGACAAATTCCCCTTTGTCAGACACCATTGAAAAAATTTCCCCTCATAAAAATGAATCCTTGGCAACCACACACATCTGTCTTTTGAAGTTTCAGACCACTAGCTGTCTGTGACTTAATGTTTTAGTTAGGCTGATTACCATAACTTGTATGTTTTCTTACATATAGGATGCTATGTTGATTTCTTGCCTAATTTGCAAAAGGCTATATGCAATTGTATTCACTTCCCTGACCATTATGTGTATTAAAGGACAGCAAGTGGGAGGCAAGATGCAAGTGCTGGCCTCACCTTAATATAACACTTTCCAGCTGAAACCTTGTATACCGCATCATATTAAGAGGTAACAAGGCCACTGACACAATGCAAATTTGGCTTTAAATTATGATGTTACATTTGATGCCATTTAATGATGACTTGCATCAGCAATACATTTCAATAAATGCTGCAAAAAAGACCGTAAACACATGGTCTGTGTGGTCACTGGTCACAAGTTAATCTTGTTGTGTTATGGTCCACAATAGACATGATGAAACTCTGTATGAGTACACAGTCATAATATTACATGCCCAAAGCACTTTGCATTGTCTGTGGCCGCAGTGGAGTCCTAACGTGCAGTCTCAGAACTTTTTTGTTTCCCATGGTTTATGGTATCAAATCTCATCAGCAATTGTCTATTTTTCTTTATTTTTATTATGCTGATGTTAATGACTCCTCTAATCGGTGACACATCTTATTGAAGTCAACAGCACTCCGTGGAACAAGTCGTAGAGGTAAGAAGTTATATTTTCTTGGAAATAAATCAGTCAGGCAATTGGCAAGAACAGCTACATTTTTGCTTCTGTGTTTTCACATCTGTTGTCACCGCTAGCGACTGCAGACACTTATACATGAAAGTCACCAGTTAACACGGTTACCAGTTAACATGTAACAGCGGTCTAGGGTACCAAACTAGTATGACTAAGTCCATGCGATTGCTACTGCCACAGCACAATGGGTCACAACATAATGGGAAAAGGCTATTACTTCATTAAACTGACATTGTTTGAACACCAGGAGGATCAGGGTGGACAAACAGGATCATAGAACTGCCAGGAATATGTATTGTACTTAAAAGAATATTACGTAAGGAAATGTTTATTCTCCACTCCTCACCTCAAGTTGCTTTTATGTAATTGATATATCCAGTCTGTGGCTATGACACCAATAATATCTCATTAGTCATAGACTGCTGGATGAACCCCCAAATTGTGCTTTTTGTGCCCGCTGCCTGGCAACTCCGTGATATGCTCACATATCGTATCAAAACATATTTAAATATATCTGTGAAAATTGTCAAGAATAAAATTAACGCAAAAAGGAGAAAAATGAAAGAAAAAAACTAAGAGTTAATCAATTTTTTTTCGAAATATTATCCAATTAGAATGAATGTCTCATCCGGATTCTCCATTGTATTGCTTTCTGCAACCAATCATGTGTCTCCTTACATTTGGACATAGACGGCCATAAAAACGCATGTTTACAAAGTTGAGAAGATACAGTATATATTTCTCGTTGGAAATGAGTATACTTGCAATAATGTCTTATCAAGTCAAGTGAAATGTCTGGGGTAACGGGGGGGATATGTGTGTGTGTGTGTGTTATCACAATACTGGAGAGATTTTAGGGATAGTTGTTGTTCATTGCTTTATTATCAGCAGATTATGATTGATGCATTTAATTCATCTTCATTTTGTTTAGCACACAGGAGATACAGTGAGCATAAAACCAGGACTTGAACCTCAGTAGTTTTTTAAATTAATTTAAATGATTTTTGGCTCAAATAAGGACACCAAAATGGGACATCAAAAATAAGTTATAAGAAAGGATGCGGAAAATTAGAATGAATAAGTATCGTTTTAATGTCTGGCAAAAGGAACCAACTGCAAGTAGTTCAATAGTGCAAAAATCATGGTCTTTTTTCAGTCCGAGTCCAAAGCCAGGTAAACACAGTGACAGTTCAGAGGGGCGATCCAAAAAACAGAGTCCTAAGACAGGCAGGGGTTCAAAAACCAAAAAGCACAGGCAACAGTACCAAATTGTGAGGCCATGGGAGAGTAGAGTGTCCATAATCTGAATTCCAAAAGCCAGGGCAGCAGTACACAGAAATCGTGGTCCGGCAGAAAATGGGTCATAAACAGGAGCAAACAAAACCAGGCAAGCAGAGACAGAATTCAATATTGGACAGAAGGGCGTCACAGAATCACAAGCAAATCTCTGGCATACAAGGAGCTTGGCACAGAGAAAAGTTGATCAACAGTCTGACAGAGCAGAGCAGAAGTGAGGGACAATATATACACAAGAGAGGTAACAATCTAGGTGGGGCAACAGGTGTGAGGAATAATCTAAACATTAACTGAGCTGGGGGAAACACAAGAGGTAATTAAACAATAGATAATGGGAAACAGTGACCAAGACTAGTTTTCACGACACATCCTTAAACACTAACGGCTCCATTCAAAGAGTGCCTAAGTTGGGAGAGATGGAGACAGATTAGTATTAGAGATAGTTGCAAGTATCTGCAGAAACAAAGGCAAAGCACTGAGAGAGCTAAGAGGGCAGAGTTACATATTAGTGTGGAAAATGGACAGAATCAATTAGTAAGGTTAGTAGTCTATGCAGAATTAAAATTATTCTAATGTGCCAGTTAGTATGTTAGTTATTCACAGGATAAGTATATTAGTAAGGGTTAGTAGATAAACTAGACAAAACAGTGTTAGTGTGATTAGAACTTAATTAGGAATTAGTGTTGAAGGAAGTAAACGAGGCATGAAGGAACTTCTGAAACACTGGAAACTTCCGGAATCACCCGAAATGTGACAGCTCGCAGACAGGGGCATATGCACTGTCAATGAACATACAACCTCAATTCCGAAATAATTGGGACAAAGTGTAAATTGTGAATAAAATGAAAATGCAATGACTTTCAAATCATTTTATTCACAACAGAATAGAGATAACATAGCAAATGTTGAAACTGAGAAATTTTACAATTTTATCCACAAAATGAGCTCATTTCAAATTTGATGGCAACTACAGGTCTCAAAAAAGTTGAGACAGGGGCCTGTTTACCATGGTGTAGCATCCCCTCTTTTTTTAAACACAGAGTGGAGGTGTCTGGGCATTGAGGAGACAAGTTGTATGTGGTTTTGCATTGTCCTGCTGAAATACACAAGGCCTTCCCTGGAATAGATGTCATCTGGAGGGGAGCATATGTTGCTCTAAAACCTTTATATACCTTTCAGCATTCATGGTGCTTTTTAAAACATGCAAGTGTCCCACACCATATGCACTAATGCATCCCCATACCATCGGAGATGCTGGCTTTTGAACTAAATGCTGATAACAGGAGGAGTTGTCTTTCTACTCTTTAGCTTGGAGGACACAACACCCATGATTTCCAACAAGAATGTGAAATTTGGACTCGTCTGACCACAGGACACTTTGCTACAGTCCATTTTAAATGAGCCTTGGCCACGGCGGCACATCTGGATCATGCTCAACAATGGCTTCCTTTTTGCATGATCGAGTTTTAGGTGGCATCTGTAGATGGCACGGCAGACTGTGTTTACTGACAGTGGTTTCTTGAAGTATTCCTGAGCCCATTTAGTAATGTCAATGACAGAATCATGCCGGTGAGTGATGCAGTGGCGTCTGAGGGCCCGAAGATCACGGGCATCCAGTAAAGGTCTTCGGCCTTGTCCCTTATGCACAGAGATTTTTCCAGTTTTCTGAATCTTTTGTTAATGCCATGATTAATTTAATAATTTTCTAAATGTTCTTTCAGCTGATTCTCTTATATATTAATTGCCATTTTTCTGAGAGACTCATCTCTGAGACATTTTTATAGCCATTCGCTAATGCCAGTTAATTTAATAACTTTCTAAATGTTCTTTCAGCTGATTCTCTTTTTTAATGCCAATCTTTTTTGTCCTGCGATAGTCAGTCAGCGAGCTTTTCTAATGCCAAGTTGTCCTGCGTCCGTCTGTGTGTCTGTCCGGCGTCAACTTTTCACTTCAAATTTGAATATCTCAAAAGCTGTCTGATAGCTTTTGTTCTAATTTGATGCGAGTCTTCTTTATGATATTCTGAATGTTCACTGTGAAAATTTGAAAATTCTCCATCCCGGTTTTTGAAAAATTCAGCATTTTGGACTTTGAAAATCAGTGTTTGTGCTCATTTTTTCAGTCTTTCATTCATATCTCAAAAACTGTCTGATAAATTTTTGTCTTATTTGTTGTGAGCCTTCCTTATGATCAGTGATGTTGATAGGTTTTCAATTTAGTGAGTCCCCGGGACCCACAGGTGGTGATTTGAGTGGGTTCCTGGGAAATTCAATGGGTCCCCAATGAAAAAAATTATTTCTTTCTATTTCTTATATTCTTCTATTTCTTAAATTGTAGTGTTAAACTCCTTTGATGGTGGTATGGTATGATATGGTTATAATTAACAGATATATTCATGTATGTTCAAAATGTATCTGAAATTAAACAAATTAAACAGTGGCAGCTGGTGAACTGGCGAGAGGGGAAGCTCAAGCCCATCCCTTAAAAATAATGATTGGTCATGACCTGTTTTCAATCATTCATTTAAATTACCATGACAGAATCTCCGAAAACTCTCAACATTATCAGGTGTGGTCAGTTTTCATTAATGTCAACTCTTGATTGAAGCAGGGAACGAATACCTGTCAACTCTCAGTTTTTTGAGTTTCTGAAATGGTAATTTAAATGAATGATTGAAAACAGGTCATGACCAATCATTATTTTTAAGGGATGGTTTGAGCTTCCCCTATCGCCAGCTCACCAGCCGCCACTGTTTCTGAACCAGAGCTTTCTTGTGAAATTGAACTCTGCGCCATCATTACCGTGTAAAATATCAACGAGGTGGTGTGACTCCAGCTCCTGCCTGGCTGTCAAACCGGCATGCACTGCACACGCCCGGCACAAAGATGTAACAGTTTCAAGACAGTGAGCCGTCTCTACAGTATAGCGTGTTGGTAGCCACCCACTATACACTGCACACACTGACAGTGGGTTAACTATCTTGAAGTGACTTTTTTTTTAATATTCGATAATTAATTTTGACATTCAGTGGTTCGTTTTATTGATAGAAAATTGATATGTATTCGAATATGGAATATTCATGACAGCCCTACTAGTTACTGTGATTTTAAACACGAGTTGTTGTTCACAATGTATCGTTTTTCATGGGAAAAATTAGGTGCGTCCCTGGGATGCGTGGATAGTGAGTTTACTGCGTCCTTTCAGATTTTAATGCGTCAAGGACGCATGACGCATACCTGGCAACATCACTGCTTATGATGTTCTGATGATCCCCTATGAAAATTAGAAAATTCTACGTCCTGGTTTTTGAGAAATTCAGCAGTTTGGACTTAGAAAATCAGTGTTTGTGCTCATTGTTTCAGTCTTTCATTAATATCTCAAAAACAGTCTGATAACGTTTTTGTCTAATTTGTTGTGAGCCTTCCTTATGATGTTCTGATGATCCATTGCAAAAATTAGAAAATTCTACGTCCCGGTTTTTGAGAAATTCAGCAGTTTGGGCTTAGAAAATCAGTGTTTGTGCTCATTTTTTCAGTCTTTCATTAATATCTCAAAAACAGTCTGATAACGTTTTTGTCTAATTTGTTGTGAGCCTTCCTTATGATGTTCTGATTATCCCCTGCAAAAATTAGAACATTCCACGTCCCGCTTTTTGAGAAATTCAGCATTTTGGACTTAGAAAATCAGTGTTTTCTGCTCATTTTTTCAGTCTTTCATTAATATCTCAAAAACTGTCAGATCACTTTTTGTCTAATTTGTTGTGAGCCTTTTTTATGATGTTCTGAATATCCCCTGCGAAAATGAGAAAATTCTACGTCCTGGTTTTTGAGAATTCAGCATTTTGGACTTAGAAAATTAGTGTTTACGCTGATTTTTTTTCAGTCTTTAATAAATGTGTCATATGTGTTAATATTGCCATGGTTTTCAAGGATTTCTGAAATTAAGTTATGACATGGACATTTCAGTCATCCTCAGCGGAGCTCTCTAGGCCGACAGGCCTCTTGTTTGCCTGTGTCCCAACTTTTTTGAGAACTGTTGCAGCCAGTAAATTTGAAAAAAGCTTATTTTGTGGATAAAAAATGTAAAATGTCTCAGTATCAACATTTGAAATGTTATCTATGTTCTATTGTAAATAACATATTGGCTCATGTGATCTGAAAGTCATTGCATTTTGATTTTATTCACAATTTATACTTTGTCCCAACTATTTCGGAGTTGGGGTTGTAGAAACACAAGACTTCATAGGGAAAACAATGTGCATGAAATGGCAGATAATACAGAATGTATTCTAAACAAACCAAGTGGAAATAAACATAAAACCAGAACAGGCTGAATGTAACAATCATGCTGATTTTCCCATAAGTTATTTACTCACATTCCAGTGAATAAATTCCGCTTTGTTACAAAACACTCCACCAATTTGCATTTCGCCAGCCATCAGTGCTGTATAGTACTCATATGACCACGGCTGTGTCTGGTGTAGCTAGCTGCAGCTTGCTTAGATTTATAAAGGTACATTATTAGCATTTGGCATTGTTTGCTCCTGCTTACTGCCATCTGATGGTGCATATTTTGACTTGCAGAGTTGCATCAACTATTACTTACTTAACTTACTTTTTTTCATTTTAATACTTGCATGCAAAAAAACTTCTAAGTACAGCATGCAGCAATAAGTAAGTTGTATCAGGCTATAATCTATGCAGCAAGAAAGCATTTAACGCTACCTTTTATGTTCAACACAAAAGAATCAAATGTACATCCAGATGCACTTTCTAAGTATGCTGACTTTGCACCAATAAACTCATATACCATATATGAAATCCCTGTGCTCTCGTCCCCACTGTATGCTCATTCACACTCTCAAAAGCTGCACAAAAGTGCAACATTCTGCATTTTAACTTAAGAATAGACCAGTTTTGACAAACAGCTGACAAGTTCGTAGTCCACTTGTAAGCTCATACTTTCTGCAACTCATAGAGGGGATGGATCCCTTACTTATTGATGATTAATTAGAGTGCAACTTTCAGTCTTCAAAACTTAGTGTGCTTATTCACTATATTTTTCTCTATCTTTGTGCTTGATTTCAAGTAAATGCCATGCAGTGGTTGTAGAATTCAAAAACTAAAGCTCTTTCTGTTGATTGCATTGCGGTCTATCATCCCCACGTCCAATGAAGGTACTCATGCAAAACTTGATATTGCAGCACAGAATAACTGAGATATTTTTCAAGACTATATTATTCGAGGAAAGACCCCAAATGTGTGTGCCAGCATAAAAAGATTACTGATAATGTCATCCAGTCTCTGATGCAGTTATGCAATCGTTTGACTGATTTGCCAAGCCTTCCTTGACAGTGGATGCCAGAAATGAAAATCATACAAAAAGACCTGACTAAAAGTAAAAGGCACTCACTACACGGTGCCTCTTCAATGCCTTATTTTCTGAAACACAGACAACTTTGTGACGGGAAATTTTGTAACAAATGTTGCATACATCAGTCTGACTATCCAGTCCATTATCTATGCCATTTCTTCCTCCCTGGGGTTGAGGGGGAGCTAGAGCCTATCCCAGCTGACTATGTGTGAAAGGCAGGAACACATCCTGGACAGCTCGCAATGCCATTGCAGGGTGCACACACCATTCACACGCCATTCATTCACACACTCATCCCTATGGGCAATTTAGAGTCTCCATTTGGCCTGGTATGCATGTCTTTGGACTGCGGGAGGAAACCGGTGTACCCAGAGGAAAACCATGAGAACACAGGGAGAACATGCAAACTCTACACAGAAGGGCCCAAGGCCGGATTCGAACTCATGACCTTCCTGCTGTGAGGCGGCAGTGCTACCCACAGATGGCTAATCTGGTTTGAAAGGCACATTGGGCCCGGCAAATATGACCCTCCAGCTTAGTTGTCAGATACATTCATCATACAACCTGACAATGACTGCTGATAGGGTCCTTTCTAGCTATGAAGTCCAAATAGACTTATGGAGAGTTTTAAATGTTTTGCTGGTTCAGGGGTTCAGGAATGCAAGATTAAATTTTATTTTCTACGACATGTAAATTTATGCAGTATAAACGTTGAAAGAAAAAAGTAACAAGGCAGGAAGTTTTTTAAATTTTTATTTTGCTCTCCAAACTTTGGACAACTTTGCAGGGTGCCCGTAAACTAAACTATAAAAAAGTGTGGCCTAAAGCTACATTTTTCTAGCTGGAATGTTGGTCTTCTTTTCATCCTATGTGAATTTTTGAATGAAACAAAACGATTTGCATTTTTTTTTCCCCGTTTTAAAATTCAATAACGGTCACCAGCAAACAAAATATGGCAAAAAAGCTCCCTAGAGACTTTAAAAGTTTGGGGGTTTCCACAGTACCAAAATAGTGC
The DNA here is from genome assembly GCA_029692085.1 of Gymnothorax javanicus. Lineage (NCBI taxonomy): Eukaryota > Metazoa > Chordata > Actinopteri > Anguilliformes > Muraenidae > Gymnothorax > Gymnothorax javanicus. The sequence goes on from CM056198.1 coordinate 93,326,016, forward strand.
GGTTTTCGTTTTCCACTCCCCAAATGATCCAATGGCGTCAGTCTCCAAAATGACATCACCCCAAACACTGTGAAGCCATAAAAAGTGCTCTATGCAACCTTCATTCTGTCGTGTATCCACATGAGACCCCTCAAAATATAAATGGAAATATCTCTGGTTTGATCTTTAGTACTGTGCTACAGGGCTAACACCACCCGGTATCAATCAGGGAGACCAGGGACAGGGGCGAGAGTAGAACCACATGCTGCCTTTCACGCAATGGACAACCCCCACAGAACAGTCTGACTAACAGCATAGAGAGACTTCTGTGCATTGAATTGTATGTCATCAGTGATGAATAATTATTTTACGACTCTTATAACCAAAAAAAAAAAAAAAAAAACCAAATTGAAAAGTTCTGAATTGAACTTGTGCCCATTTGGATGGTGGTTGGGGGCCAGGGGGGTGTTTGAAGTGAAAGGGGCCATTAGAAAAAAAACTTGGTGTGTAGCCTGGACACTGATGGCTCTCTGTTAGAAACATTAAATAACTTCATGGAAAGAATCTGCCCCCATTGAGTTTTGCTTTGACCAACAACTTCAACAATGCAACCAGAGCCCTGGGTGTTTTCTGTGAAAATTTGTTCACACAGCTTGTGCAAGATCCACTGTAAACATATTTTTCTATTATGTTAGAATGAAAGAAAATTATTCATGCATTGCAGAGAATTATGCTTTAAATATGTTTTGCCACATTGAATCCTCAGCTCATTTCTCTTGTACATGTACAAAATGCGTAGATTTTCACTGCCTCTCCTCAGATTTTTCCTTTATTTTGTGACCAAATGTGTTGCTGTAATACTGTAGGGGTGTAATTGAATTCTGTGGTCTGACCTGAAGTTTCAAGGCCTCTTAAATGACTTTGTTTCATGAACGAATTACGAATATTTGTAGTTTATACGTAGTTTTTCTTTGGGAAACACTTTTTCTATGCTTGCTTGTGTAACAAATTATCTCACCAAACTAGCTTTTTTTCCAAATAAAACATTATGAACTCGTTTCAGAAATGTTGATTGAACTTGGTCCTGAGCTAAATTGAGTTTTGTAAGAAGAATCTCCATTCAAAACCAAATTTTTTCCAGGACAGGGCATAATTGTCTGTCTGAAAACCTGCCTGACTGTCACGACCAACATTGAGATAAACCATGAACCAGGGCTGTCCAAAAATGGGTGTCATCCCAGATAGACGCATCTCAGTTGGACAAGTGGGCATTTCGGCCAAATTTTATTTAGAGACGCGGGTCCCAGGTAGACACATCCCAAATAAAAGTGACTGTTTTAATGCCTGTATAGGATGATAATCCCCATTAAAGGTACTGCTCACTTGATTTATTAACATAAATGTAAAGTTTACTAACTCCTTGTTACACAGAATATTAGAGAACTCATTTTAGTTCCTGGGGAGAGATTAAAATCTATGTTATGGGACCTATGAGTGGTGTCTAACTTGGATGTGTCTATCTGGAATGAAATCAAATAGTGTACCAAGAAATCTACTGTCCTGTCGGCACTCAATCCAAATTTAATAAAGCAAACCACATAGAACAGCTAGAGATCACATTCATCTGCTCATTACTTGACTCTGGTGAGCCAAAAGTTTGAGTGAAAACATACAGGATGTTACATCTACAGGATCAAGGTCATGTAGCCCTGCCTTCAAGTAAGAACAGGACTCCACCCAAACCAATGAATCCTTTGTAGCAAACGCAAATGTAAAAATGTGCTTCACAGGGGTGAAGGCAATACCCCTCAGCCCCGACACACTGAATCAAAGGTGAAGGTGTTTGAGCCAGAGTGAAAGGTCATTTTGGTACAAAACCTAGACGAGGCATGCCTACCCACTAAGGCAAGTCGGCATCTACAAAATCAAGTTCCTAACCCAAGTGTTCTGAGAGAAATGGCCTGGACAACGTTTTAAATGTGAAGGTCAGTGAGGCAAGGTCAAAGGTCATTTGGGTACAAAACCTCAACGAGGCAAGCCTACCCACCAAGAGAAGTTAATGTATGCAAAATCAAGTTCTTAAACCAAGCGTTTTGAGAGAAATGGCCTGGACAAAATTTTAAAGGTGAAGGTCACTGAGCCAAGGTCAAAGGTCATTCGGGTATGAAACATCAACGATGCATGCCTACCCATCAAGGCAAGTCCACATATGCAAAATCAAGTTTTTACCCAAGTGGCTTGAGAGAAATGGCCCAGAAAAAGTTTTAAAGGTGACAATCACTGAGCCAAGGTCAAAGGTCATTCAGGTATGAAACCTCAACGACGCGCACCTACCAACCAAAGGAAGTCCTCAGAACCAAAATCAAGTTCCTAATACAAGCGGTATGAGAGAAATGACCAGGACAAAATTTTCCTGCCCGCCGCCCGTCCGCCTGCCCATCTGTGAACAATACTCCTCTGCCCCTTAGTCGGGGCTGAGGGGTAATTCAAACCACAATTTTCTGCAATAAAAGACTGGTCATTATTCCAGGATGGTAATTAAAAAGGACAAAACTATTGGATATTGGCATTTTCTCAATTTTCAAGTTTATTACATTTATGGTTACACATGTACGACCTCAAATGTCACAACAAAATCCACAAATGTAATAAAGTCATTTTTTCATGAATAATATGACCAGTTATTGTTCCCGGATGATGAGTACGCTGCAGATGCAACTGATTTGGTCAATATCTATGGGTAGTATAACAACATTCATGTTTACTGAACTTGTAGTCAATAGTCACTAGGCTGTCAAAAGCATTTGAGAAATCCACAAATGTAATAAAGTGAATTTTCTTGGACAAAGGACTGGTTATTATTTCAAGATGGTAAGTAAAAAGGACAAAGCTATTGGATCTGTCGATATTAGTTGGTATTTTGTCAAAATTTTCAGGTTTTGTTACAACCCCAATTCCGAAATAGTTGCGACGAAGTGTAAAATGAATAAAATCAAAATACAATGACTTTCAGATCACATGAGCCTATATGTCATTTACAATAGAACAAAGATTTTGGGCCCTATCTTACGCCAGAGTCCTTAAACCCATTATTTGGGGATTTCGCATTGCGTAAGAGGCGTTCCCCCGCGAAAGTTGCTATCTTGCACACCTGCCTATATCCCTAAAACACCAGCACTACCTGTTACATTATGCATAGGCGTGGTTTGGGCGTTATGCCAGTTAAACCAATCAGTGTGCCAGGTGCCACTGCCTTTCGGTGCAGGCTGCGCTATCCCAAATCCTCAAACTGAAATCCGTGATGGAGAGAGGAAGGTCGCCACGTTTCTCCGTTGACGAAGTTAAATTGCCCGTGCATGAGGTCAAATCCAGTCAGGGGAGGATCTGTTTTTGTTAAGTTAATCATGAATTGTATTAATTATTATTATTATTATTATTATTATTTGACATTGACATATTGTTTAATGTTTGGTATGTAGTAAAAAAAAAAAAAAAAAAAAATCAAGCCTACCCCTCTTGTGATGGAAACTTCAAAAAAAAAAAAGAAAAAAGAAAAAAATGCATTTCGCCATGCACTTCCAACTCCCTGTCCCGTCTGAAATGAAGCATAGAACAAAATCCCTTTTAGAAAAATAAAATTAGGTATATGCACTGGCACTCAGCGACGTAACTTTTTTTTTTCCCCCAGCGAGAGCGGCATTTCAGAACTCTTCAGCGAATGAAGGTAATTCTGGTGACAAGTACGTGGTTTTGTCCGTTTACATTTTCCAATCGGACAGCTGTCTATTTTTTTTACAGCAAGTTGCGTGACCGTGCTGCAAAAACAGGTGTACATACTTGTCGCCGAAATTACCTTCATTCGCAAGAGAGTTCTGAAATGCCGCTCTCGCTGGAAAAAAAATTTCCGTTGCTGAGTGCTAGTGCATAGAGCTCTTGTGAAAACCCAAATGCGGGTAGCGGGTGGTTTTAGGACCCGCTATACGCTTTCCCTAATGTGGGTGGTCAAGATAGCAATTGTAGGGAAAGCACATAAACACGCCCACGGGTACACCTCCACGCGCAAATAAAGGATTCGGCATAATGCATAGTGGGTAGTGTGGCCGCAAGATATCGTTTAGGGATAGTGGAAGCTGCTAAATGCGTAATTCACGGGTTGCGGGTAGTGGCAACGGGTAAGGCAGTGTGAAAGATAGAGCCCAACATTTCAAATGTTGAAACTGAGACATTTTACATTTTTTCCACAAAATTAGCTTATTTCAAATTCTCTGGCTGCAACAGGTCTCAAAAAAGTTGGGACACAGGCAAAAAAAGGGCTGAAAAAGCGATTAATATATAAGAGAATCAGCTGAAAGAACAATTAGCAAGTAATTAAGTTAACTGGCATCAGGTGTGTAACATGATTGGCTATAAAAGGGATGTCTTAGAGAGGCCGAGTCTCTCAGAAGTAAAGACAGCCAGAGGCTCTCCAACCTGCGAAGGCTTGCTTAAAAATATTGTGGAATACTCTAAATACAATGTTCCTCAACGTCAAATTGCAAAGGCTTTGAAGGTCTCATCATGGACAGTGCATAACATCATCAAAAGATTCAGAGAAACTGGAAAAATCTGTGCATAAGGGACAAGGCCGAAGACCTTTACTGGATGCCTGTGATCTTTGGGCCCTCAGACGCCGCTGCATCACCCACTAGCATGATTCTGTCATTGACATTACTAAATGGGCCAGAAATACTTCAAGAAACCACTTTCTGTAAACACAGTCCGCTGTGCCATCCACAGATGCCACCTAAAACTCGATCATGCAAAAAGGAAGCCATTGTTGAGTATGATCCAGAAGCGCCACCATGTTCTGTGGGCCAAGGCTCATTTAAAATCGACTGTAGCAAAGTGGCAAAGTGTCCTGTGGTCAGACGAGTCCAAACTTCACATTCTTGTTGGAGATCATGGCCGTTGTGTCCTCCGGGCTAAAGAGGAGAAAGACCACCCCTCCTGTTATCAGAGTTTAGTTCAAAAGTCAGCATCTCTGATGGTATGGGGACGCATTAATGCATATGATGTGGGACACTTGCATGTTTTAAAAAGCACCATCAATGCTGAAAGGCATATAAAGGTTTGGGAGCAACATATGCTCCCCTCGAGGTGACATCTATTCCAGGGAGGGCCTTGTGTATTTCAGCAGGACAATGCAAAACCACATATTGCAGCTATTACAACAGCATGGCTTCGTAGTAGAAGAGTCCATGTGCTGAACTGGCCTGCCAGCAGTCCTGATCTTTCACCGACCGAGAACATTTGGCACATAATTAAATGAAAAGTCCAGCAAAGGAGACCCAAAACTCTCCAGCTGCTGGAAGCCTGTATTAAAGTAGGGATTCAAAGAAACTAAGTACTCATAAAATTGGTCCGTTATGGCAATTTCATGATATGTTGAAGGTATTAACTCATATAACAAGAGAAAAAAAGTTAAATGCTACTTGATATTCACTCTCCAAATGTTGTTCTTTTTTGACCGTAACTAGTCCGCCGACGGTCTCATTTTCCGTGACGTCACGTACGGGTTGTGTGCTCTGAAAGTACCAAGATGCTCCATTGTTATAATACTGTGAACACTGAAAATTGTTTTCAATTTTGTTTTTAAAGCCTGATGAGTCAGAACTCTAAATAGATTTCTTCCAGATCTCCCAGTAGTTCATAGTTTTTAAAGCTAATGTCGCATAAAGGTGATTTCTTTCATGGATGCGTATTAGTTATGCTGCTTATTTTGGTTCGTTCCGTGCTGCAAAAAGTCCGGTCGCCGTGCTGGCTATACGCTATACACGTACACGTTGTATAGTTTAGAAAGAAAATTATGTTCTTATTGGAGTCATCATGCTACCATTCCGAGGAAGGTTGGATAAGCCAATGCTCTCGGCTACAAAAAAGATAGTATTTTATGAACACGATCAAGTGGACTCTCATAACAGTGATTGACTGACATAGAAATATGGAGTGACGAGGTCGATGCCATTTAGAACACAATCGTACCCCTCAAATATCTCGCCCCAATACCTCAAAAGCAGCCTGAATCATCCGCCTGTACTTCTCATGCGCTGAAGTTCAATTTTAATTGCTTTTTTTTTATAGTTGTTGTATCTCTTCCCATGGTTCTTTCTTCAACTTCTGATCCTTCCTCTTCCATGATGGCCAAAACAAAACAAAACCTTGAAAATGTAATTACATTAAACAGTTACAGTATACGCAATAGAAGATCTGACGACAGGCAGCTGCAAGTGCATGAACTATATGTATTCCTGCGCGAGTTAAGAGAGAGAATACATTCTAAAAATCTTCCTTTATTGGTTTGTCGTCGCTCTTATCAAGTCTAATCATTGAAAAAATATCATCATAAATTAAGGTATCAGCTTCCCTGTATTTACACATGATTTCCGTCAGATCGTTTAGCCTACATCCATTTTAATCTTCAATGTACTATATAGAAAAATATGAGTTTAAATAAAAAAAAAACGACAGATGAATGTTTCTCCATTATAATTTATCCATCTCAAGTAAAGTACGACATAATTTGAACCTTGAATAACAAATTATAAAGCTTAGAGAGAGACGTACACTGCACACAAATTCATAGAGCAGAACTTGCAAAACCCGTATGTGACATCACCCAAAACAGGCGTCATTCCTAGCATCACTTCGATAAAGTACTGTCTTTTCGTGTGTGTTTCCATTTTCTTGCATCGAAAATGTGACGGAATGACATTACATTGCATTCTTTGCGTTCCAAGCTTTCCTTTGATGTGGAAATTGCCATATTTCAGTTTTTCCTTTGAATCCCTACTTTAAACAAGAGTGGGATCAAATTCCAATCGCTAAACTCAAGAAACTTTTCTCCTCAATGCCCAGCGCCTCCACTCTGTGTTAAAAAGAAGAAGGGATGCTACACCATGGTAAACAGGCCCCTGTCCCAACTTTTTTGAGACCTGTAGCAGCCATCAAATTTGAAATTAGCTCATTTTGTGGATAAAATTGTAAAATCTCAGTTTCAACATTTGCTATGTTATCTCTGTTCTATTGTGAATGAAGTACTGGCTGGTGTGATTTGAAAGTCATTGTGTTTTGATTTTATTCACAATTTACACTTTGTCCCAACTATTTCGGAATTGGGGTTGTACATTTATGGTTATTGTTACATTTGTGGTTACACATGTACGATCGCAAATGCAGCAAAATCTACCACTGTAATAAAGTCAATATTGCTTGAATGATAAGACTAGTTATTGTCCCCGGATGATGAGTGCATTGCAGAGACAACTGATTTGGTCAATGTCACGCTATTATCAGTCATGTTCATTAACAATCATGTTTATTAAACTTGCAGTCAGTAGTCACCAGTCGGACGATGAGTGCACTGGAAAAACAAATGTTTTAGTCATTATTCATGGCTGTTTTAACAGCATTGCTGTTTGTTACACATGCAGTCAAAAGTCACCAGTCATCAGGAACATGAGAGAAATCCACAAATGTAACAGACATCAGACAAAATCAATTATTTGGACCTCAGATTGGATATAGGCTCAGAATGACTAGTACAAGGACATAAACTCAAATTAGTCAACATCTTTTGGTATTTTGACATGTTTTCATGTTTATCACATTTGTGGTTTTTTATTACATTTGCAGTTGTGACAATGCTTAAAGCTCCTGAATCAAGTCCTTTCACAGGATTATCACTGAGTCAGACAATCATTTGGAGATCAACTCAGTATTTGGGTGGGGTGAGGGGCGGGGTTCAGGTAAATAAAACGCATCTCAAACTCCCAATCGAATTTGGCTTGTTTTACTTAGCACACATAACCCCACCTGACTGATCCAGACCTCCCCTTCCCACACTGGTTTGTTGGTTTTCCTATTTCAGACTTTGGCCTTAGTAACACCCTGAAGGTGGAGTCGCTGGGGCAGGACCTGCTCAATACGCAGTGTGGAAGCCCTGCCTATGCCGCCCCAGAGCTCCTGGCACACAGGAAGTACGGCCCAAAGGTGGATGTATGGTCCGTGTAAGTCATTGCACCTGGCACACAATGGCAAGGAACAACCTTTTGGGGACACCTCATTAAAGTGTTTCTGTTAGTACTGTGTCCTGCTTTTGGGCAATTGCAAGAACCAATTCTTTTGGCTGTGAGTTGGGGAGGGGAGTAGCAGGTAATATTAAGAAGCACTTCCTGGTGACGGTATGTTTAGTTGTCCATGCTCTAATATTTACACACCCTCACTGACAAACCCAACCCTTTCAGGACTGGGTCTGTTGGCAGATCAAGGGGCTAATCATTAATGTTGCCTGGCATCTTAAGAAAACATTTAAGCAACAAAAAGTCATTTTTTTCTATTTTTCTTAAATCTAAATGTTTGACATGATGCAACCCACTGGAAGCAGACGAGCCTGAACTCACCTGCCAAGCTATTGAATAAAACTTATGAACAAAGGAACATTAGTTTGTGGGACTTTCAGACAGTTACTTGTGTAATGTTCAAATTGGGAAGGATTGTGAAGATGTTTGCAGTAGATTTTGGAGTCCTCACAAACAATAGTTCTCATAAATGTGTTTATCAACACCTACGTATGAGAATTTACTGTCCATATATGCTGACAAAATATTTTCCCCAAAAAAAGTATTTTTGCTTGTCTGTCATACTTGAATATTTCAAATCATCTGCCTAATTTTAATATCAAAGACAACATGAGTAAACACAAAAATGCAGCTTTTAAATGATCATCCCATTTATCAACGGTGAACAGTTATGCAATACCTACTCACCCATGAGAAAAATTATTGCCCTTCCCCAAAACCTAATAACTGGTTGTGCCTCCCTTGCCGGCAACAACTGCTATCACGCATTTTTGCATCTCAATTGGTCAAAAGTGAGAACTTTCAGTAGCCACTCCAAAACCTTCATTTTGTTTGTTTTGAGGCACTCAGAGGTGGAATTCCTTGTGTGCTTCAGATTATTGTACAGCTCCATAACCCAGCTACGCTGGAGCTTTAGGTCACCAGCTGATGGCCAGATATTCTCCTTCAGGATTCACACAATGAAGCAGAATTCATGGTTCCATCAATTGTGACAAGTTGCCCAGGTCCTGGAGCAGCAAAGCAGTCACACAGCATCACACTACCACCACCGTGTTTGACTGTTGGTATGACGTTCTGCTTGTGGAAAACTGTGTTTACTTTATGACAAATGTAACGGGATCCATTTCTTCCAAAAGTTCCACTTTTGACTCATCAGTCCACAGAATTATCTCTGTCATCAAGGGCCTTCAAGATGTTTTTTGACTAATTTTAGAGAAAACCTTATGTTCATTTTGGTTAGCTGTCTCTTTCTTATTGTGGACTTGTAATCACTAACCTTAACTGAGGCAGTTTCTTTAGATGTTAGTGTAGATTCTTTTGTAACCTCTTGGATGAGTTGTTTATACACTCTTGGAGAACTTTTGGTTAGACAGCCACTCCTGGGACGGTTCACCACTGTTCCAAGTGTTTCCCATTTGTAGATAATGGCTCTAACCATGGTTTGCTGGAGTTGTAGAAATTTAGAAATGACTTTGTAACCCTAATGGATGTCAATAACTTTGTTCCTCATCTGTTCTTAAATTTCTTTAAAAAGGATGTGTTATGTTCATTCTTTTTCACATTAAAATATTTTTGCATGACCAAAAGGGAAGTTTAGAAACTTTTATGAGAAAAAAACATAAAAATTCCCTGATTTCTCAGCAATTTGATTCCTGTCATTCCTAACCCTGTGAAAAATGGGCTGTTCTAAGTGGGCATCCACCCTTTGGAATGAGCTTTGTTCAAGTTGAATTGGTGAATTCAATAAGGGCCCTACTCCGCACGTTTTCAACATGGAGTTGGGCCCTTATTGCATTCACTGTTTCAACTGGCCAGTGATCTGAGCCATTATGTCAACAGAGAGCAACAATTTCAGATGCTTGCAAGTCTCTAAATATGGATGATTGAGCCAGTAGCTAGCTAGCTATCCATTGAACTACACAGTGTCCATGGAAGGGTAGCTGTTGTCAGCAGGGTAAGCAAGCATGGACGTTACATTCACAGAAGTGCAGCATGCAGTCACGATAATAGTTTTTCTACACTTATAATTCAATCTCTAATGTTAAGAATGATCCGTAGCTAGCATCTTTTTAGTAGCAACTGCTATCTAACATTCCATTCACTGCAACAGCTACTCCAATAAAGACAAACTGAATTAGAGTAAAACGGTCACCCTTTCCATCTGATCCTACAAACGTTTGCATCAACAAGTCTGACTTATCTAGCAATGGTTTCTAAATGCACAAACAATTCAGTAGCTAGCTAATACGCTAGAAAATGATTACAGGAAGGCAATGTGTGGATGCAAGCTAAGTAAATTAGTTTTGAGAGAAACACTAAGTTAGCTACCCAGCTAGATAGTTACATCAACAACCAAGCCGTACATATTTAACTGAGCTTACGCTTGGAATTCAGTTTGGATAGAAACAGAAATTGGAAACACCTTGCTAGCTGCAGATTTTCCTTGAATATAAATCAAAACCACCACTTTTTTTGTATCTTCCAAAAAGCATAATAGTTCTCCTTTAATATTAATTTGTTGCCTGTCCTGTAGTGTACTGATTCAGGTCAGACAAAATGTGGGAAGCGCACACAGGCTATAGCTAGATATAGGCTTTTGCCAATTTCAGTTGGGATGTTGCCAAAACAAATAAGCCGTAGGTGGAGATATTCAGATGAGGGGCCGAACAATTGTCACAGGGCTACATGTGATTTGTAAAGAGGAGTCAAATCAGAATGCCATGTCTTATGAAAAAGGTAATCCACAAAAAAATTACTTGGTTTCTTTACTTCTCAGTTAGTGGGTTGATAAGCACTCCAGATACCAAAATGTATGTGCCCAAGAACTGAAAAAGTGAGTATTTTATAATATGTCCCTTTAAGTCACGGCATCATGTGCTGCTTTTTGCCTAGTTCACACTACTTGACAGTTTTGATTCAACAGGGTGGGCAGTAATCATGCCACCCCAGATGTCCAAATGTAAAAGTTGTAACATGTTTTTCGCACCCTAGACTCGGCCAGCTGATTTATAGATTTGTCCGTTTTTATTTGAAGGACTATGTCAATGAACAAAGCCAGGTGGCTGAAAGAAAATACTGAGGAGGACTTTTTCTGAACCTGGATTTTCTGTCCCTGAGGGCCAATAATGTAAATAAACAAGACTAAGTCAAAACCTAGTATATAGCTGGACCATAAGTATGTATTTAAGGACTGTCTGTGCCTCACTGTGAAAGCTTCTACAGGGTGTATAAAAAAATTTTACACTTTGGAAAATGTCTCCAAAATCGATATTAAATCCTTTTCCAAAAATCTGTTATGATGTATTGATGGACCATGCCCTCATGCTCCTATTGACACCTTGTTAATTGCCTGCTGTTCCGCATGAGTGAACTTGGGTTGTTTATTTTCACCTGATTTAAACTGGCTTGTGCACAGAATTGAGAGGGTTAAAAACAAAACAAACATGATGGTTGGCAAGTTCAGACATTTAATTTCTTTCTCATCAATTTTCATGAAAATTAGATTAACCCTTCGTCCGCTACCAGCCCGCCAATTTCAGACTCGGATTCTGCCTTCCTCATTACAGGTTAATGGTTATTGTGAATGGATAAGCCAAATCAAACCACGGAGTAGGCCCGTTTCCAGTTGATTGATTCCAGGTGATAACTGCAGTTAGTAGGAATGGAGCCCATGTTGAAGACTGAAATTTGAATGCAATGTTCCATGAACCATGGACTTAAGTATAGTCATGCTGTTGTAAGTGTGCTGAGAATAGCAAAATGTGAGTCCGATGTTAGTGGGCTGGTAGCGGACAAAGGGTTAATCCAATTTTCATAAATTTGTGAGGAAAAAATTAAATGTCTAAACTTGCCAACCATTGTGTTTGTTTTGTTTTTAACCCTCTCATTTCTGTGTGTAAGCCAGTTTAAATCAGGTGAAAATAAACAATCCGTGTTCACTAATGCAGAACAGCAGGCGATAAACAAGGTGTCAATAGGAGCATGAGGGCATGGTCCATCAAAACATCATGACAGATTTTTGGAAAATTATATTATATCAATTTTGGAGACATTATTCAAAGTGTAAACTTTTTATTGATACACACTGTAGATTACATAAACACTCGACTGACAAACAGCTCAACTTCATCACTCATTCACTCAGGCAATCAGTCACAGACTTTGATATGGCTGGCCCCTGATTTTCTGCAGTCAAGCAAAAAAGACTAAAACATACCCTGACCCATTGTGCAGATGGACTTGTCAGCATCTGATTTTTGCTGTTTTTGGTGCACACAGGGGGGTGAGCATGTTCGCTATGCTAACGGGGACTCTTCCATTCACTGTTGAGCCCTTCAACATCAAACATTTGCATCAGAAAATGGTCAAGAGGGAAATCGGCAATATACCATCTGACATCAGCGCAGGTATGCTACTTTATCCCTTCCCTACTGGCAAGTTGTATCTGGAATATGGCTGAGCCAAGTTCATGTCGCAGCTTAGTCAGCATTAGACCATTATGTTGTGTTTTCTAACATGTCTGAGTTAAATTTGAGCTTTGATGAGGTAATGTAAACTGTTCATATGAAAACATCCCTCAAGCAAGAATCTAGCCCCTCTATATAACTAGATTTTGGCTTTTTGCTGAAAGCCAGAAGCACCAAGTTTGAGAGACCCTTAGGGCCCAACTTTAGTGATCTAAGTGCACGGTCTGAAACGCGTGGCACAAGTACATTTAGAGCGTGTCCAAATCCATTTTTCCTAGTTTAACTGCAGGTTATCTGGGCACAAGGTAAGGAGTATGGTTCAAAGAAGTCGTACTTAATTTCTTAATTAACCTCTTCCAGCCCATTGGGAAACTGATTTTTGACTACTGTGACAAAAAGCCTTCTCTCTCAATAACTATAAATGCCAGAGATGTGATTCAAAGCTTCGTTTAAACTAGAGAACTCCATCTTTCTGGCCAAATAGTCACTGTTGATCAACCTCCAGTTACTAACACTTCTTGTCACCAACATGGAAGCGCAAAATGTATAAAAATCAAGAATCAAAATTTATATTCAAAATTTGGAAATTTTTTTTGTTGATGAGCAAAAGCGGATATGGAGGAGATGACACCACTTTAGAACAAAAACTGGTTCAATGAGGCTCATTGGTTGAATCCTCGCAAGTTCAGAACGAGGGCAGAGGATACCCAAACATGAACAAGCTTAGCATCTCCCTGAGGAGCGCCCGGCTGGCCAACAGGAGGCGCTTGAGTGATGAACAAAGCAACCATTTTATATTTATCTTCCCGGCAGTCCCTTCCCAATTGCATCCCTGTAGCGCAATGGCCAATTGTGCGCTACTTCTGAAAAAGCTGCCGACCACTGCCGGTTGGTATGACTGGGGCTCAAACTCGCGCCGTGATAGTTACTTCTGCTCCGCAATGCGGTGCTTTAACAGAGTGAGCTATCCGGTAGCACATGTGTAAAAGATTAAGATTACTTTACAAAAGCACTTTAATGTCCTCTTCAAACAGCAGATCGTACTCCCCTACATCGGACAAAGTGGCCTAAACCTCTCTTAGGGCCGAAGAATGAAAGAATCGGCTAGTTTACATTCACCACTAAATCCCTGGTCATAATTCCCATCGTCTTGGTCCGCAGTGTTGTGCGTGAACGGGAAAAAAGAACGGCGTTCATGAACATGTTCATTTTTTTGACGAACGATGAACTGAACGCACGCACCTGCCGAAAATAAACGATTCCCTGAACGAGTTCATTTTTGAAGGGAATAACGGGCGTTCAATGTTGTTGCCAAAAATACTTCTCCCAGTAGCTTTGTGATTACGTCATCAACTGACGCCGCCGCCGCTCGGTCTATGCCAATGAATGTATATAGAACTGGAGAGGCTGAGAGGCTGCCGCCATATCCTTCTACGAGCGCAGTTGAAGAAACCAATATGGCGTTTAGTGCACCGCACTTCTTAATTTCCCATGGAGAGTATAATGGAGAAATTCCTGCTATTTTCCGCCAAACTAAGGGGTCTTCCGAAACAATTTTAACGTAGTTGTGATCGAAAAACATGAGTAAAAATTAATGCGCAATTTTACATGACACTGTTCCAGACGTCGAGCATATAAAAACACGTCTTAATGGGAAGCGCAACACTAACTAGCCATTTGTCTAGCTGGCGTGTTAGGTAATCGAGTCGCTGTAGACGGCTGTGATGGCAAACTTTATCTGTAATTTAGCTAGTTAGATAAACTTAGTTGGCACAATAAACCCAGGTTGCTTACAAAGGGTGATGGCCAGCTAGCTCTCATGCCCATGTAATATTAGCCAAGTTGCATATCTACATAGCATTAGCCATAGCGAATGACCTGGCAGAAACGTTTGTGTAACGTTAGCGGTGTTCATTCCGGATGAATTGTACAAATAGAAGCATCCTTATCAGGCATCTGCCTATCTAGGGACTATTTAGTGAGCAAGATGTGAGTTTTTTTTAATTTTTTTATTACGATAATGCAATCCTAGCTAAGGCAGTCGACCAAACTGGCTAGCTTTCTATGATTGCCAGCGAAGATAGCGCTTCAGCATACTGCTCAGCTGTCAGTTCCGTGAGATGAAAACATAGCTCAGGAACCATGGGAGTTCAAACTACTTACGGCAATATTCTTGCAGACTGTTCACCAATGCTATGCCAGTGACCAATCAGAGTTAGATGTGAGTCATATTGACCTACCAATGGATTAACCGTTGACTAAAACAAGCTCTTATAACTTCGTTCTCGAAAAGTGTCAAGCAAAATTGCGCCTCAATTCTTTTTTTCACCTGTGTCCGTCCGTCCGTCCGTCCGTCCGTCTTTTGTCTGCAGCAGGAAAAAAAATTTAACCTGCAATACTTTAACCTGCCGCCGGGGGCATCAGTGTTCCACGAACACAGCTTGTTTATTATGTAATCCAGTCCTACGCCCGAAACATTTACGATTGTATACCTTTTAAATAACAAAATAATAGCAGGAGTTTTTCCATTATAGTCAACGGGAAATTCAGAGGTGCGGTGCACTGGACGCCTGTTACTCAGTGTTCTTGCCTACTGTAACATTGTTGGTCTTGGCTTATGTTTTTTGAACTGCATTGGAATGTGATTCATGCAGTTGTAATGAAGGACAATTGCATCTACAGAAACTTTGCTGGACCTTACTTTCAGCATGTAGTTTGAATCTACTGACATTTTTGTCAGTACTATAACTTGTTAAATAAAAGCTGTGATTCCATTTTTGGACATTGTGGCAATGATTGGGAGCTGGGGATGAATAGATAAGAAGAGACTAATGAAGAAAAAAATGCTTGGATGAGTGCGTAAAAAATGAACTTAAAAAAATAACTAGTTCATTTTTTGGGACTGTGAATTTAGTTCATTTTTTAAAAAGTATGAACTATGAACTGAACTAGTTCATTTTAAAATCTGTGAACTGAACTTTGAACTAGTTCATATTAATTGTGAACTAACACAACACTGTTGGTCCGGCTGGTCTCAGACATCAGCAACCATAAAGCGACAGGAAAAACCATGACATAGCCCGCTCAAAAGTACAAACTAATATAGCAAACTACAGCGTAATATGGGAAATGCTACAAAATAGTAATACAAATGCATGAGGCCAGAACAATCGCCAATGCGTCTTGACAGCACAAAAAGATGTCAGTCTAGAATTGCCCACAGCACTCAACTGGATAAATTCTGACAAATAATAAGGCTACCAAAAATCAAGAGAGACATGTCATATATTGCAGCAAGCACAAAAGTCTTCCTAATCAGGGGTTAAAGGGGGCTGGAACGGTCCGGAACTGCGTTCCGCCACCTTAGTTTGAATTGAAATATTTATTTGACTAAAGCTGCTTTCACACCAGACGCGAAACAAATTTTTTGCACGACAGATTACATTCAAAGTCAACGCAAAGATGCGAATACACGCGAAACTCGTGTATTCCCGTCTTTGCGTTGACTTTGAATGTAATATCTCTTGCGAAAAGTTCGTTTCACGTCCTGTGTGAAAGCGCCTTAACAGTAGCGCCGCGGACTACAGATCATTTTCGCATGCTGCTTTCAATTACAGCCTGCCTGCCACTCTCTCAAAAGCACCAGGATGCTCAACAAATCAGAGCGCAACAACAGTCTCTGCTAGCCCCGCCTTCACTAAAACGGAGCTGTATTGTATGCTGTATTTGATTTGAATGACTGCATCGGTCACGTGCCAGCCTGCGAGGAATTGTCAATGTTTGAAACGCCGTTTATAGCCAAAGTAAGTGGATTAACTTAAGTTAAAGTCGATGGTGAAGTTTTGTAATATTCAACATTTCAAACCGGCCAATTAAAAGAATTTAAATTGAAAAAGGGTTAACGTTAGCTGATTTAGGCAATGTGCAAAATGCTAACCACGCTGCTTACCAGCTAGCTAGTGCATTAATAAAATTATTAGCGATTCAGTCAAAGTCTAACAAAGGCGCAGTTGTATCGATAGTTATGCGAACAATGTTGGTTTGTGTTTCTGGCTCAGCAGTAGCGTTACTTGTGCATATCTTTCTTTGACATCTACAGCTGCCAGCTAGTTAGCGGCAGAGTTACTTGAAAATCATCGCGCTGAGCAGCACGTTTTTTATGTATCTGGCAAGGAAGCCATGTTATGCTGGCTGTATCGCAGCGTCCTGTACTATCCAGGGATGCGTCTCCCAAAAGTATAGTCGCAAACAGCATTAGAGCATAAAATTATTAGAGATCCATCTTGATACATCTAGCCATAATTTTGCATTGGAAATCAGAACATTTTGGAGGTAGAATATGGCTTATGTGTGCATTGTAAGGACAGTGTCTTGAAATCACAAAAAGATTCATAGATTTCTGTTACTTGTTCATTTTGGTAATTATGGTATAGTTTTGATTTACTGTTTTAGGAAATGAAAAATACTGTAACAATAGAATATCTTCACTGTCATACTTCCCATTATTCTGCAAGTTTTCAGCCAAATCCAGCGCTGCTTTTCTCTTGTTATGCCCACTTCCTGATTATGTGAATACGAAAATTCAATGTCATAGTCCCAATGGGCCAAAAATAAAGCGAATACAGTTATTTGCAATCATTTCTATCATTTTTCCCCACTGCGCCGCGACACCGAATTTTAGGGTTCCCCCACCTGTCAAATCCCACTTTAACCACTGTTCCTAATCAAATATAAAAATGACTAACGTGTACCATTCAATGAATGACGCCCAAGCTCAGACATGAAGGAAGGTCACAGACTTTGGAAACGAAGGGATTGGCCTACGCCTCTAGCAGTACAAAAAATAGCCCCGCAAAGCGGGCGTTACCCCTCAGCTGCTGGATTATTTCGAATGAAAATAAATTGACGAAGGCCTTTGCAAGTTATCCTACGGAATACAAAATACAAGATGGCGTCTGTGGCAGCCATAGTAGACATCCGAGTGCCATCAAATTCTATAGGCTTCTGTAGGTACACAAGACCAAGCAACACAGCAAAAATCGCTTTGATTGACAGAGGCGTATTTGAGTTATCTTGCGGAATGAAAATTCAAGATGGCGGGTGTGGCAGCCATGTTTGATTTTGGATCACGACCAAAATTGATAGGCTTGTGCAGTGACTGTACACCGATGTCCTCAGCAAAAATCGTGATGATCCGTGATGGTGGTTTTCAGTTATCACACAGAGTGGAAATCAAAGATGGCGGTTGTGACAGCCATATTTGATTTCGGATTGCAGCCAAAATCGACAAGCTTGTGAAGTAACTCTACCTGGATGTCCTCACCAAAAATCGTGATGATCGGTGATGGCGTTTTTCAGTTATCGCACGGAATGGAAATTGAAGATGGCAGCTGGGGCAGCCATATTTGATTTCGGATCGAGGCCAAAATTGAGTGGCTTGTGTAATAACTGTACCCCGATGTCCTCACTAAAAATTGTGATGATCGGTGATGGCGTTTTTCAGTTATTGCACGGAATGGAAATTCAAGATGGTGGCTGTGGCAGCTATATTTGATTTCAAATCGTGCCTGAAATGGATAGGCTTGTATAGTAACTATACATCCATGTCCTCACCAATACCTCTCTGCCCCTTTGTCGGGGCTGAAGGGTAAAAACTCACCACTCAAGGCACAGTTTTCTACGAAATTTGCCAATTATATTCAGGAACCATCGAATAACAAAATGTAGACCAATGGTCCTCAACTAATGGGGGAAAAAAAACTTTATGTGTAAATGGTGCGGGTCAATCTACCAAGCAGTTTATATTGACTTCATCAGTTACATTCATTAAATCATATTAAAGTAGGATTATCATGAAATACCAATTTTGACATGTTCTTTTTCCAGTAGCTGTTTTCATAGTATACCCAATGTGCATCTGATCAAAAATTCACTCCTCCGCCACCAAATGGACTTTAATTATTGATAACCACTCCCGATAACCCCGATAACCATTGTTTTAATCCAAGCCACGCGTTACTGTGATTCAGCTCGTGAAAACCCGAAATCATGACGTTATTGCGGTGGTTGACCGGTGATCAGCTGACACTGGCTTCCTTTCCAAACACGACATCGGTCTGCTCTCTCTCGGGTTCGGCTTTGCTTTGTGGACAACCTAAGTGGAAATTGCATTTGCCTCCAGCACTTTCTTAGCTGGTAGACCTAAGAGCTCTGCTTTTAAGTCTCGTTCGTACATATTATCCTCAAAGTAATTGCTACACATACAATATCAACCTCCCCGTGTATCGGCCATTACTGATTCCACAAACGGGTTAATGCCGAGATCACAGCCAGAATTAACCAACCAGCCGCTGCATTGATGTCACCATCTCGCAGCACGTTATGTCCGATACCAGTAAATTCATCTGCTATCCGCGTCTAATTCAATTTTTTCTATAAGGGGTGCATTGGATAATTTTAAACTTGTTTGTTCAGAATAGGATTTAAACATTGAATATAGTGGTAATGAAATTGTACAACCCCAATTCCGAAAAAGTTGGGACGAAGTGTAAATTGTGAATAAAATCAAAATGCAATGACTTTCAGATCACGAGCCAATATGTTATTTACAACAGAACAAAGACAACATTTCAAATGTTGAAACTGAGACATTTTACATTTTTATCCACAAAATTAGCTTATTTCAAAATTTTCTGGCTGCAACAGGTCTCATAAAAGTTGGGACACAGGCATAAAAGGGCTGAAAAAGCAATTAATATATAAGAAAATCAGCTGAAAGAACATTTAGCGAGTAATTAAATTAACTGGCATCAGGTTTGTAACATGATTGGCTCTAAAACAGATGTCTTAGGGTGTTTTCACACTTGGTCCTTTTCAGCCCTCAAAACGAACTCAGATCGATGACTCAGCATTTTTTGTGCATATGTGAACACAACAACCGCACTCAGACCCCTTTGAAACGAACCGTACTGAGAGGTGGGTTCAGTATGGTTCGCTAAAAAGCCTCAGTACGGTTTGCTTAAGCTACGTATTGTGAACACAAATCGCGCGGGGTTCACTTCGCCTCTTTGCACTGTATTGTTACCTTCAGTGTCGGTGCCCTATCCGTACCTCCTGCCCAATTGCTGATGACTCAGCATTTTTTTGTGCATATGTGACACAACAACACCCAACAACAGGGTGGTCCTGACCTTCAGGTGGTCTCCGTAACGATCGGTTCTCTGCATGCGCAATACTAGTACTGCGCCAGTGCATAGAATTCCTGCTCGATTTGTTCCACACATGCGTAAACATTTTACTTGACGGCAGCCAGCGACTTTTTTTAACCTTAACAACAAAATAGTATACAATTCACTACAACGCCAGGATATTTTAGAAAGGTTATATTTTATTTCATGGTCCTTCATGTAGCCAGCTACTTCGTTTTTACTTTAATAACATAATAGTATACAAATTCACTACAACAGAAAGACATTTTAGAAAGATCATATTTTATTTCATGGTTCTTCATGTATAGACTTTTTATTTGAATAGGCGTATTGCCACATTTTGCACAAAATCGTCTATGTTCATCACTTCCAGCACAAGTCATGGCAAAATATGGAAACTATCGCCTGAAATCTTTTGGAAGTGCTTGACAATAAGGGTACCTTAACAGGAATTTGCGTATTAATACATAATTCATTTTTCCGATCCCTAATGTAAACCCTGTGGGCCAAAATTGCATATTAACGAAACCCCTCCTTTGTCTATATGAATGTGTCATAATACGTGTCCCGCAAGACATTCAGCACATTGACGGTGTATTTTACACATACCGCTCTCTTGCTCTTTAGGCACCCAGTGGAGGTTTTAATTTTCCCCACTGTGATCTGAAAAACACATCAAGTTATCCCTTACAGCTTACAATGGACAAGAAACGGAGATTCGTGGATGCTACAAAAATAAATGGTTTTTATATAGGGGGAGGTCGATTTTTTTTTTTCTGATGAGGGTACAGATATCCTGAATGCCTGAGTTTAAAATAGGCTATTAATTTATCTACGTCTATATTATCAATAGGGTTGCGCCGACGCAAAAAAATTTAGGGGGAGTCAATAACTGGAGAACATAAATATTTTATGAAAACATTTTAATCACAAAACTACCACACTTAAAATTTAGGCTACCCTGTGCCGTTTTTAGTTATATATTGCATGTGGCAGTTGAACTGTATTTCCTACTTTATTACATTTTGCGATTAATTCACGGTTTACATGCGTGCCAATTCCCGCAGATTATATTCCAACAGATCCAGCCAAGGCCGTCATCAGAAACTAACTGGAGAACAGCTGAGGAAAATATTCTATGAAAACCATTTTAATCACCGATCCCGCATCAAAACTAGAGAAAGTCCCTCATAAAAACTGTTCCGCAACAAAACATTTGGACGAGTCTGGTATCGCAACACCCAGTGATGTCATCAGGCTTCCGTTCCCAATCCTTTTGCACAGTCCCTTTACTTATATTGCATGTGGCAGTTGAACAGAAATGCACATGTATCTCCGTTTTACAGAAATCCTATCTCCGTTTGTACATAAATCCAACAGAGGAGAAATTTTGTCTTGACAAACCGAAATACGGTTTTTATCCTCATTTTCTGTTTTTACTTTTGGAAAAACTAAGCAAAGATATGTGTCTATGGAAAGGTAAATGTATTTTGAACATGTTTTCTGTACATAAAATTGTCAATTTCTGGTGTTTTTAGTTCGAAAAAGGGGGTGAAAATCCACATGCAATATCATGCTATGATAGCACAAAAATTTATGGTAAGCAAGGGTTGTCTTATTCCCAGTAAGCGGTAGTGAAAGGGTTAAAACATATGTCCTCGTTTCATCTGTCCTCTCTCCTGTTTCCTCCATGCATCCTCAGTGGGAGGGACTAAGACGCAAGGATAGGACGCAGTGAGGGGAACTAGGATGCAATTTAAAAGACTTGAGACGCAGCCTCTGTCTCTATCGCTTATCCAGCACTTGAATTGCCAATCTAACCGGTAAAGGGTTTTATGCATGCGTGGAACACATCAGGCAGTGTCGCAAATATGAGTTAAACAATGCACATGCGCAGAAAGTTCGTGCATGCGCAAACCGATCGGGCAGGAGGTACGGATAGGGCACTGACAGGTCTGAAGTCTGAGAGCTCTAGAGGAACTACAGTGTGAACAGAAAGAGGACTGAGGCCCTATCAGAGTTGAAGTGGACCAGAAAGAGAACCTAAACCTCTTTGAAATAAACTCACAATGTGAACACAAAAAGAACTGAGTTCATCTTCTGTTGGTCCTCTTTTTGGTCCACTTTTAGAGGAGTGAGTTCGGTTCTTTTCAAAGGGACTATGTGTGTAAACATCCTTAGAGAGGCTGAGTCTCTCAGAAGTAAAGATGACCAGAGGCTCTCCAAACTGTGAAGGCTTGCGTAAAAAAATTGTGGAATACTTTAAAAACAATGTTTTTCAATGTCAAATTGCAAAGGCTTTGAAAGTCTCATCATCGACAGTGCATAACATCATCAAAAGATTCAGAGAAACTGGAAAAATCTCTGTGCATAAGGGACAAGGCCGAAGACCTTTACTGGATGCCCGTGATCTGCGGGCCCTCAGACGCCATTGCATCAATCACCGGCATGATTCTGTCATTGACATTACTAAACGGGCCCAGCAATACTTCAAGAAACCACTGTCTGTAAACACAGTCTGCTGTGCCATCCACAGATGCCACCTAAAACTCTATCATGCAAAAAGGAAGCCATTGTTGAGCATGATCCAGAAGCGCCGCCGTGTTCTGTGGGCCAAGTCTCATTTAAAATGGATTGTAGCAAAGTGGCAAAGTGTCCTGTGGTCAGGCGAGTCAAAATTTGACATTTTTGTCAGAAATCATGGGCGTCGTGTCCACCGGGCTAAAGAGGGAAAAGACCACCCCTCCTGTTATCAGCGTTCAGTTCAAAAGCCAGCGTCTCTGGTGGTATGGGGATAGATTCGTGCATATGGTGTGGTCTCTAAGTCCCGCCTTTCATTCAAACAGACAGTAGGCTTTGCCAGCATGTAAGAAAAAACGCTGGCGAATCACAATGTGTAAACCCCCTAACCACCGAAGACAGATTACATAAGATTTTATATGAAGAAAAAACTGTGAGTCACATTAAACCCAATTTACGAACATATATTTTGCGGGGAACTGCTTTTTCTTCTCTTTTATAGCTAGCTACGTACATAAACAGTATTAGGAACTTCCTTAAATGACGTAGTTGAGTTGGGCGATTGATTGTTAAAGTGAGCTGCTTAGCAAACAAATACCAATATTGTTTAATCCCCGGTCATGAGAATTCAGATCCAGTGAGGTGCCATCGGAGGTCAGTGAGGGGAGGCAGAATCCTCACCGTTAAAATAACGATTACTCACTATTACTTTGCTTGATTAGCAATCTGTGGATCGATTTACTAATTTACAAGACTAAATGGCAGAAATGGCGTGCCAATTTCATCCACAACATTATTGCTCAGTGCATAGAATTTAAAATGCTCATGAGACAGCAAATTTGTTCATATTTGCTTTCAGGAAGCTAACACGATGCCATTAACAAATATTAAAACCTTTCTTATGCGGCGCTCAATGTGTGGTCAATATGTTTATGATTATGTTTCCCCCCTTAAATATGTACTTTTAAATGAAATTCAAGAAATGATACACGGAATTACCGAGGGAGTTGTGGTTTTTTCTAATTAATTATTAAGATTTACATACTTGCAGTCTCGAATCAAAGCGTAGACGTAGATGATTTTTTTTTTTTGTCACTATCACCTCTTTATCGTTACAGGCTACATAAAGCCTATGCTAGTTCTTAATAGTTTGAAAAAGAAAAAAAAAGTTAAAATTGACCGATTGTCAATCAGGCATAGTAGCCTACGTGAAAACAGGTTGACAAAATCCACCGATAAAAAGAAGTCACTGCCTCCCCTGACCGCACATCTTTGTTCAGATCTGACCTGGGACTGCACTACGAAACAGGATTTGATATTTTAGAGTTATCTTGAGGTTTAATCTGGTTTTCAGGACCACTTCCGTGGTTCATTTCTTACCAGGGTAAATAAGCATGTTGACTTATGCCAGTGGCTCTCAAACTCGGTCCTGGCGCCCCACTGAGTATGCTGGTTTTTGTTCCAACCACAATTGCAATCGTAAGATTTAACTGTCTGTTTATTTGTCTTAATTAGCTGCATTCCATGTTAAGATTAGTTATTTACCATCTTTACCCGCGTTTTGATGGACATATCCATTGTGCAATGAAAAATAATAATCCTTGAACATATTGTGCTTATTTTCTATAATGAGAGGATTTTCAGGTGAAAACATTATTAAACAGATCAAATCAGACTGATAAAATCAGTAAGCTCCAAATTAGGTTGCTTACAGTGGTGTTTTGAGAGAACTTAATCAACATGACACAAAACTGGTGCAACTCTATAGTTTGCTGGTAAATAATTAGTGTTTGCAACCATGTGTCAACAGCTTCACCAATGAGAACCTATTGTTTGTTGATTAACCAATTGTTTACATTGATTAAATGAATGGTTAAATTGTTTCCCTCAGCAGTTATTTGTACTAGTTTTTAATATATCTCAACCTGGATATGGAATTTTTACTCTTCATGGCATGAATAGATTTGTCAAATGTGGATGAAGAGGATAAAGAACTGCTGTAAACATAAATGCGCCTAATTAAGACAAATCAACAGCTTTTTAAAATCTTAAGATTGCAATTATGGTTGGAACAAAAACCAGCATACATAGTGGGGCGCCAGGACCGAGTTTGAGAATCACTGATTGCTGAACGTTTAACCTGCACAGAAGCTCAAATGTGTGATTCCCAAACAAGATAGGAAGGGGAGAAGTTTTGACAACTCTGATTGGCGGAAAACAAGTTAAAGCCGACTTTGCAGGCAATATGCTTCTGGGGAGGGCATACACACTGGTAGGGGGAGGGACTAGCCCTCTTATGATTGGTTGCTTTCAACGCGATCACGCCCACACAACCTCTAACAGCTTCTTGTTAGCTGAACACAGCAAGCATGCACTTTGGCTAGAGACATTATCATCAGCTGCCTTATTTTGTTCCGTATACAATTGTGAATTACATCATTGTTGAGGTTATACAGCAATCTAGCTAGCTAGCTAACTTTAGTTGAGAAAAATCTTCGAAAATAATCATCATATTTAAGCGATGTGATGTGGTTTTTGCCCTAACTAGCAAGCTTCAACAGTTATTACTCTGGCGTTTACTGTTTTCCTGGGGGGTTTGGAGGTGAAGCATGTGACTGGTATTTACAACAGTGGTCTAGCACGCAGAACCTGAGGGGGCGCAGTTTTGAAAAAATTCCAATTCCCGCATAATGTGGCTTTAAAAGCCGCTGGGCTCAGGTTCTAAGATAAATACATGTTTTGATATTCATATTGCTTTGATGGCAGCTATCAGAGTACTTTTATTGCAAATTCTTACTAAATTTCAGCAATGGGTGAAAAATTACATGAGATTAAGTAGTCACCCTCATAACCCCACACCCACCTCGATCCAGGGTGGTTTTACTGCGCTCTTTTCCACCTTATGGGGTATGCCAATATTTTGATCAATTTCATTAATCTCTGATGTATTTTGCATTAAATTTATTTTATTTAACAATCAAAAAACATGGTTATTTTCTTCTACTTCAGAACTAAAGCCCTTTTGAGAATTTGCACCAGAAATGTGTCCCCCCCCACCTTTGAAATCAAAACCCATGACTTTACGATTCTTTTAAGCCAAGTTTTGTAGGTGACTGCAACATTGGAGTGCTTACCAGAGAGTGGATCATGGAGAGCCAATAAGCTGTAATGAACATAGGTGAGGGAACAACATTATTGAAATATTTTTATTAATGCGATAACTTGGTATTTTGAACAAAACAACAACTCGGTTATCAAGAATGGATGATATTGAGGTGTTTTCCTAAATTTATACTTAGTGCCATTGAAAACGCATTGGTGAAGTATGTACTGAATTTGTCGCAAATTAAAGAATGAATTGGTTTATATTGCTTTTCCAGTGAGATACAAATGAAAAAAAAGAAAAACGCATGGTATTGTAATCTCAACATGCGCCACGTGGACATGCCGAGCATTTAAGTAAAAAAAATTGAGTTGTTTGTGATGTGTGCAGTGACACTTGACTTCTTCTTTTGGGTGTGATCAATGGCCACATAGTACCAACTAAAAAAATGAAAAATGCTACACCATCAAGAAAATGGAACAGCTGAGGACACAGGAGACATGTTGTGGGCAGGTCTCAGCCACCAAAAAGAGGGGCATCATCCGCACTGTCACCAGTCAACAATCAGTCGGCTATCTGTCCGAGAATGGAACACAGACACTGTTGCTGACCAACCCCGCATAGGGCAGTCACAAGTGACTGCAGTAACTCAAGACCACCATATCCGGTTGCCGCATGTACTTGACAGATTTCAGACAGCAACCCAAATTGGTCCTGAGGCGAGGGGTGTGAAATGTCTGAGGGTGAGCACAAGTACCATCTGACGCTGTCTACATGAGCAACATTGATCTACATTGATTGCCCTCAAGCTGTTTCTGTTCAAATTAGCCTAATTAGCAATCAAACAATTTATCGACCGAACAACCAAGACCAATACATGACCTATGATAAGAAATGACAATGAAAAAGTGAATGCCTACTGCCCCATTTATATAATTTGTATGACATTGTAAGGATGGCAATATAAATACAAAAAATCCAAAACTTTCGCTGACTTTGCTGCACTGGCGCCGGAATAGGGGGGACAACGGGACTTTTTGTCCCCCCACTTTTCAGGTGGTAATAAAATGGTAACATCGGGTAGGCTATTACAGTCACAGCGATAATGTCTAATATGCCTAATGAAGGCCAAACTCAACGGTCCAGGGGTAAACGCTTGTTCATTTCAACTGGACAAAACCAGGCTGGAGTGAACCCTAGAGCCCTACATGGACCTAAAATCTAAGCCCTGGCCCGGCCCGAGCCCCAGATGTGCGGCCCGAGCCCAGCCCAGCCCGACAGCTTATCAGAATTCTCGGCCTGAGGCGAGCCCATCTTTTTTTTTCTTCTTTTTTCCCCCCATGGCATAGCTTATATCCTGTTGCGGCCATTAAAATAAATGCAAATTTAAATGGTCCGTTTTGAAGCTCCTTGACTTCAAAAAGGTAAATCGCCAACGTAACTGTTTATATTTGTTTGAGATGAATGAATGTCTTTAACCTAAAGAATTGAATAGGCTACCTGTTCTGTGAAATTATGCATAATAAACAGCTCAACTAAAAAAGCAAGCTTCCTACGTGCACAGATATGTTAAATGATATCGTATCAGTGTTGGCTATATATCCCGCACTTCGGTATACATGAACAATATTCTTTAAGTGCGATGTTTCATGAATTAGAATGAAAAAAAAGATCAAGTTTCATGTTGTCCAGTCTGACCTTAATAACGGCAGCATTCTTCCTACCCCAAGAAAGAGTACACTTGGCTAAGTCTTAATAACCAAAGCATATTTTGACTTTGATAATAGAAGTGCATTCAATGGAATTAAAAAAATACAAACCATTTTCCTTCGCGTAACGTCAATGAAGAAATTATTTTTTTCCTCATGGCTTTTGAACACCATTATCTCAATTTACGTTCAAGCAAGTCACAGTAGCCCGCGTTATGATCATGATCGAGGTCTTTGCATGTTTACTTTGTACCCGAGAGGTATCGTATCGCATACTGTAAACCCGAGATAATTAAACCACCGCGCTCTCCAGCCATAGGTTTGACTAGTGCGCCAACTTTTTATTTTATTATTTTTTTGAACAATTGTAACTAAAATTAAGTCCGTAAAATAATTTGTGGCCTCTCTCACTTAACTTGCAACGGATGGGAAAAAGGTTAGCTTTATTTAAAGCAGCATTTTTCTCCTCCATGCCGTGGTGAATAAATAAAAGAAGCTATATCCTACAAATTAATTGAATGCGGACTCTGCTTACCTTTAGCTGCCGTGGTAAATGCCAAATGGAACAACACAGTGATTTTACTTTGCTATTAAAGAAATATCAGAAATGAGTATATTAAGATAAAGATGAAGCACTGGTGATGTTTTCTGTTCATGTTTTCATTACAAAAAGTTATTCTAATATTAATGTTAAAATGTTATTTCAATAGTGACCAATATTTTTTTCTACTGTTTAAGTTATACAGTTACTTCCACGAATTAATAAGTAAGTGTCCTCCCACTTCAAAACTCCTTCCGGCGCCACTACTTTGCTGCATTTTTTTTCGCCACCCATACAAATGTCACTCTGCTGGGCATCATACCTAACAACGCCCTTCAGCCACGACAGCATTTAGAATATAGAATGGATTCTCGTAGCTTATAGTGTAATGAGTCTTACAAACTAATTTATGGAAATCTTTGCCATTTCATGAGCTAGATGAGCTCAGAATTTATAAAGCCTTATTGATATTTTATGTCGTCATTTATGTGCGGAAGAAAACGCCTCATAATTTTGTGGTGCAATGTATAACAATGCTATTGAAAATAAATTTGATTGTCGTTCAAGCAATTAGTCTGACCAACTGTTGCTAATCGGGAAAAGTAAACTGCGAGAGGTTTAGCTCATTAAGTACTGAAAAGTGAGGTTTCCGAAGGCCTTTGTTACTGCTGACGGACCGGACCGCTACTGCTTGAGTGTCTATGGGTATTTTGGTATGTCTCCAGTTGTCTGCCAGAATTTGCTCTGCAATCTACAACCTGGCTTCCAGAAAAGTTGGGATGTTGTGTAAAATGTAAATAAAAACATACTGCGATGATTGGCAGATCATTTAAACTCAGGATTTGAAAATAGTACAAAATCAACTAATCAAATCTTGAAACTGAGAAATTGTATTGTTTTCGAAAAATATCTGCTCATTTCAAATTTGATGCCAGCAATGTTTTTCAAAAAAGCTGGGACGGGGCCATGCTTACCACTGTATTAAATCATGTCTTCTTTTAACAATACCCTGTAAGTGTTTTGGAGACCAATTACTGTAGTTTTAAAAGCTAAATGTTTTCTCATTCCTGCTTGATTTTAGATTTCAGCTTCTCAATTCTTTAGCAGACTCTTTTGTCACATTGCACCAATCTTTCAATGGGTGACCTGTCTGGACTGCAGACAAGCCATTGTAGCGCCCGGACTCTTTTACTATGGATCCATGATGTTGCAAATTGTGCACAATGTGGTTTGGCATTCTCTTGCTGAAATAAGCAAAGCTATACCAGGAAAAGAAGTCTGGATGGCTGTATATAAACCTGTATATATCCAGCATTAATGCTGTCTTCACAGATGTGCAACTTACCCATGCCACATTCACAAGTGCATCCCCTTACTGTCATGGATGCTGGCTTTTGAACTGTGCGCTGAAAAAGCCGGATGTTCTCTCATGTACAAATGCACCCCCATACCTTCATGGAAGCTGAATTTTGAACTGTGTGCTGAAAAAGCCGGCTGTTCCATCTCATTTTTAGCCGAAAGAATGTGGCATCCTTGATTTTCAAAAAAAAATTCAGTTTTTGATTGGTCAGACCACAGGATTTTTCACTTCATCTAAGGCCCTCATAAATGAGCTTGGGCTCAGAGAAGATGGCAGCATTTCTGGATCTGTTTTTTTTTTAAATGAAACCTTTATTTTACCTGGAATAAATCCCATTGAGATACAAAATCTCTTTTTCAAGGGAGTCCTAGCCAAGACAGCAGCATAAACGTCT
Organism: Gymnothorax javanicus; assembly: GCA_029692085.1. Lineage (NCBI taxonomy): Eukaryota > Metazoa > Chordata > Actinopteri > Anguilliformes > Muraenidae > Gymnothorax > Gymnothorax javanicus. Next base: position 93,355,413 of record CM056198.1, read on the forward strand.
TGCACAGAAGACAGCAACAGACAATGACAACCAAAAACTACAAAAATAATACATTAACAGGTTTTAGTAGATAAACGTGCATGCACTGGTTAAATAAACCTTAATTCTGGTTAAAAAACATGTAAGCTTACGCGATGATCCAGTTTAAGGTTTAAGTTGAATCTCTCAATTCTTAATGCCTCAACAGATGTCAACCCGAAAAATAAATATTTTTGCTAAATATATAATTACAACCCCAATTCCAAATTAGTTGGGAGGAAGTGTAAATTGTGAATAAAATCAAAATACAATGACTGTCAGATCACATGAGCCAATATGTTATTTACAATAGAACATAGATAACATTTCAAATGTTGAAACTGAGACATTTCACATTTTTATCCACAAAATGAGCTTATTTAAAATTTTCTGGCTGCAACAGGTCTCAAAAAAGTTGGGACACAGGCAAAAAAGGGCTGAAAAAGCAATTAATATATAAAAGAATCAGCTGAAAGAACATTTAGCAAGTAATTAAGTTAACTGGCATCAGGTGTGTAACATGATTGGCTATAAAAGGGATGTCTTAGAGAGGCTGAGTCTCTCAGAAGTAAAGATGGCCAGAGGATCTCCAACCTGTGAAGGCTTGCATAAAAAAATTGTGGAATACTTTAAAGACAATGTTCCTCAATGTCAAATGTCAAAGGCTTTGAAAATCTCATCATCGCCAGTGAATTATATCATCAAAAGTTTCAGAGTAACTGGAAAAATCTCTGTGACAAGGCCGAAGACCTTTACTGGATGCCCGTGATCTTCGGGCCCTCAGACGCCACTGCATCACTCACCGGCATGATTCTGTCATTGACATTACTAAATGGGCCTAGGAATACTTCAAGAAACCACTGTCTGTAAACACAGTCTGCCGTGCCATCCACAGATGCCACGTAAAACTCTTATCATGCAAAAAGGAAGCCATTGTTGAGCAAGATTCAAAAAGCGCTGCCGTGTTCTGTGGGCCAAGGCTCATTTAAAATGGACTGTAGCAATGTGGCAAAGTGTCCTATGGTCAGACGAGTCCAAATTTGACATTCTTGGTGGAAATCATGGGCGTTGTGTCCTCCGGGCTAAAGAGGAGAAAGACCACCCCTCCTGTTTTCAGCGTCAGTTCATAAGCCAGCATCTCTGATGGTATGGGGATGCATTAGTGCATATAGTGTGGGACACTTGCTTGTTTTAAAAAGCACCATGAATGCTGAAAGGCATATAAAGGTTTTAGAGCAACATGTGCTCCCCTCCCGACGACATCTATTCCAGGGAAGGCCTTGTGTATTTCAGCAGGACAATCCAAAACCACATACTGCAGCTATTACAACAGCATGACTTCGTAGTAGAAGAGTCCGTGTGCTGAACTGGCCTGCCTGCAGTCCTGATCTTTCACAAATTGAGAACATTTGGTGCATAATTAAACGAAAAGTCCGTCAAAGGAGACCCACAACTCTTCAGCAGCTGGAAGCCTGTATTAAACAAGAGTGGGATCAAATTCCAGTGGCTAAACTCAAGAAACTTGTCTCCTCAATGCCCAGACGCCTCCACTCTGTGTTAAAAAAGAGGGGATGCTACACCATGGTAAACAGGCCCCTTCTCAACTTTTTTGAGACATGTAGCAGCCATCAAATTTGAAATGAGCTCATTTAGTGGATTAAATTGTAAAATTTCTCAGTTTCAATATTTGCTTTGTTATCTCTGTTCTATTGTGAATAAAATACTGGCTGGTGTGATTTGAAAGTCATTGCGTTTTGATTTTATTCACAATTTACACTTTGTCCCAGCTATTTCGGAATTGGGGTTGTATATTCCAGATTAGGCGTGTTCCTTTTGTTACATCACCCAGTAACACTTTAAATAAATCTAATTGTATACCATTGTACTGAGATATCCAGTCTTGCACCTTTATCCAAAATAAGGCTCTTATAGGACAATACCAAAATAAATGGTCTACTGACTCCACTTCTTCCTGACAGAATTGACAAAGGAGTGATGACTCCATTCCCCATATATTTAGCGTCTTTTTAGTTGCTAAAAACTTACTTATGTATTAAATTATATTGAAAATATCGTTATCTTTGGATCAAGTGATGTAAAGGATTTTGAAAACTTAGCTTCTTTGGAATTGGTGTATCAAACATATTTTCCCAACCTTTTGGAATCCTGTATGGTATAGTGACTGAGTTCTTTATTCTTAAATAAAATGCGTATACATGTTTAATGATCTATATTCTCTTTAACCAATTTACCGTTTTCATATGAGGCCTACAGGCTAAATGTCCTCCTGTTTCTTTAATCATTTTTGATTTCCAAGCACTTGGTAAAGCTCCAATAAGTTGATTATATTGTTGCAGTGTACAGACTGTTCCATAAAAACTAGTTAATTATATCCCCGAAATACGAGTTTCGGGGATATCATGGTTTCGCCCCACCCGCCGCCGCTGCATCCGCAGATTTTAGCCATTAGCGCGATAACTCACAAAATACTTTACATTGGCTTCTCATTTTTAGCATATGGCTAGATATGGTAGAGAGGATGAACTGATTAGATTTTGGGCAAGTATGCATTCCAAGGTTTGCCACCAGGTGGTGCTATATATTGAAAAAATCAGTTTTTTAACCATATTTCTGCAACAATTACTTACACAGACCTCAAATTTGCCTCATATTGTAGGTCTGGTAAAGCGGAATCTAATAAAGGGGGCTTCGAGGATTGGGGAATTTCGGGGATATACCCCTTGCTGTCGGCCGCCGACAGCGTAGGCCTAGTTGTTTGTTAGACATGAGTTTATTTTCCTCATTCACTATAGCCCTTATAAAAATAATACCGTTATCAAACATGTGCTCCCAAGAAAATCATCATTCTATCAACAAGTATATTAGAATTTAACCATATTATTTGTTGTAGAAATTGTTCTGCATTTTCTGGAGGGTGAAATTGAAATTGCAACCAACTTTGTAAAGCTTCTTCCAGAAAAGTGGAGACACAAGAAAACATGTTATTAATTCATGTGAAATGCATAGGTTTAATTTGCAGAAATGGAGAGAAGCCTATAGGATGGACACTATTAAGGAATTTGCTAGAAAAACAGTTCGAATTGAAGTAGAATTTTGGAATAAGGGAAGCCTCCAGTGAAAGATTTAGAGCATTTAAGTTTAAGAGTTTTAGCCCACCAGATACATGATCTTTGTTGAGATACGTACGTTTCATTTTATCAGGTTTATCATTCCATATAAATTTTGGTCTTGTTTGCATTAAGTACGAGTCTTGATCTACACAGATTTGGCTAAACAATGTTCGAAGCACCTAACAGGTCATGAATTGCAATTACTAAAGAAGAGGAACTAGTGTCATTTCACTATACTGGGTAACAAAAGCGTGACCATGAAACAAGCAAGAAAACGCCTATTCATATTGAATTTCAAAGGTCGCCATCATTGCTAACGGGTAACGTCAACTGTAAAATTAATTCATGTGATATTTTATTGGAAAATGTAACTCTGAATAAATTGAAATGTTATTCTATTTTTGATGTCACATTTTGGTGTCCTTATTTGAGCCAAAAATCATTTTAATTGATTTAATTTAAAAAAAAAACCTACTCGGGTTCTAGTGGTAGTTTCATCCTCACTATATCTCTTATGTGTATAGAAAAAAATGAACTAAATGCATCAATCATTATCTGCTGATAATAAAGCAATGAACAACAACTGTCCCTGAAATCTCTCCAGGATTGTGAAAAGACAGAAATAATGGTATCATTAACATAAAAATTGAACTCTAAATTTGTAACATTTTTACATAAATTATTGATATGAATAATAAATAAAACGGGACCCATTATGGACCATTGCGGGACTCCATTTTTTATGTGTGTGTGCAGGACTAGGAAAAGGGGTCACTTGGGTCATTTTATGAAAATTGAGATTTTCCAACAAAATCAAAGAGTGATCTAAGTTTTTCATTTTGAGAAAAAAATTGGGTGAATTTGTGCACAGCAAAGTGTTGTAAATTGACAGTAGGGTAGTGCTGGGATATCAGTATCACTGGGATATCACTGAGATACCCCGTTAATCTCAGAATAGAAAAAAAATCCCAAGTGACCCCTTTTCCTAGTCCTGCACACATTTTAAGAGGTGAAAGACAAACCATCAACTTGGACACACAGTGTTCTACCACTCAAATAATTTTCAAACCATTTAACAGTTTTTGAAGAAAACCCTATGTTACTGAGCATCTGTAAAATAATTAAATGGTCAATGGTATCAAAAACCTTAGATAAGTTGAAGAAAAGTGCAACACAGTAGTCTTTAGAGTCATTGGCATTTATGATGTCATTCAAGACCTTCATTGTGACAGTGACTGTACTATGTTTTTTCCTAAACCCAGACTGCATATAATTTAGAATGCCATTTTTTAATAGAAAATCTCTTATTTGAGAGCTAATAAACCCTTCCAGTGCCATGGCTAAAACTTAAAGTTTGGAAATAGGTCTAAAATTATTTTGGATGGACGGATCTTCAACTTTTAGCACTGCAGTGACATATACCGTCCTCCAGATCTCAGGTATTTGACCAGTTTCTAGAGTCATGTTAAAAATATGAGTTAATTGCTCAGCGATGATCTCAGCAGCAATTTGTGAAAAGTATAGCTCTAAACCATGAGGACCAGCTGATTTCTTTGCATGAATGTTATCGGCATCAAAAATGAGTAATTAAAAAAAAAACAAAAATAAAACAATAAATTCCTCAATTTCACCATTTGATCTGTTTGTCTTTGAACCATTTTCAATTGAACATAGTGTTTAAATTGATGTGCAAATCATTGCATTCTGTTTTTATTGACATTTTAAACAGCTTCCCAACTTAACTGGAAATGGGTTTGTAAAAATTTCAGGTTTCAGTAGAATCAATAAGACTTATTTGCAGGTTTTTGCATGTATGTCATGTGACAAATAATTGTACATCTCCATGTGTATTCATGTTCCCATGTTGGCACCCAGTGTTGCTGGGTTAGACAGCAAAGTGATTTGAGAATAGTGAAATCCCCATTAACATGATACATGGCCTGGCCTAACAGAACATTGATCACTCATTCAGCTGGCCTTGTTCTGACATGACCAAATTGAGCAGTAAAATGTACAGCATGCTGTCTTAATATCTGTCTCCCAGATGCGATTTTTATGCATCTACCAAAAATCAACTGGAATCTTTCTCCCATTAAATACATTATTCATTAAAAAAAGAAATGCTTTGTTCTTTCTTACTGAAATAGATACAAGATAGTAATTCTGTGAGTGTATTTATAAAAGATATGAAAGAAAAGATGGGCAAATTTTTGCTGAAAATGAGGCTAAAAATTTCAATCTTTTGGTACGCTGCTTTCAATACAAAACTTGCAATAAATGATGAATGGTGATATCCATATGTCTGCACTATATGTACAGATACTTTGGTAAAAGACACAAGGAAAGCAGCAGCAATGACTTTGATCAGGTGGAATTTGTTTACTGTTCCACACTGTTGGTCCAGAGTATCAGCATCCAGGAGGATGAAAATTGATATTTAGGAATTAACTCAAAATCCCCAAACATCCCTTCCAGAACACACAGGATGAATGAGCAGTTCAGTGAGACAGAGGGATAATTAAGGACACCCATTAAAAAAACAGGAAGCAAGTAAATTTTATCTGGTCTATAAAAATAAAGGGCAGCGGGTTAAGGAAATAAGCAAATGTGGACACCAAGTTCACTGCCAACTTTTTCATCTTGAGCAAGTATTGATCTCTGAGGTGATTCACCTTGCTTTGAATGCAGACACACACTCACACACACAGTGTGTGTGCGTGTGTGTGTGTGTCTGTGTGTGTGCATGTGTGTGTGTGTGTGTGTGTGTGTGTGTGTGAGAGAGAAATCTTCCTGGGCTGCAGCAGGTGTCTGGTTTCTCCTTATGAGACATGGTGTAACACAATGTGACATAGAATCTTCCATAACCTTCTGCTAATAATGTATCGCTAATCCCCACCTTGGCCCCACTGCCCTCTCCCTGCCTGATTTTCCACAGCGGCTGTCCAGTTCATGCTGTCCCTCCTGGAGCCCGACCCGGCCAAGAGGCCCAGCATAAAGGCAGCAATGGAGGAGAAATGGCTAAACGAGGGCTGCGTGAAAAAGCCGCTAAATTCGGTTTTCTACAAAAACAGGTACATGGCAAGGCTTTTCTGATGGTTTAAAAATGTAGCGAAAAGTTGGGGAGAGGGTTGTTAATGTGGCTATGAGGGGCTGCACTGGGAACACAAATCACATTATGCGCATTTTCAATGGTTCTGGCAGAGTATGACACAAAAGCTTGCACAGAGTGGAAAAGGAGGTTTTTGTGGATGCGAGGGCTGTTAAGGGGGCTTCCGCCACGGAGTGCCCCCAAATGAACCGACAGTAGAAACTGGCGAACCCCCGAAATCTCTGTAGTTGTTTCCAGTCCTGGGATCCAACCAGTCCAGCAAAGCCTTTTTCTTTTTTCGTCCATTTCTGGGGCACCTTGTGACATAGTGAAGCCCAGGAATGAGGTAATAGTGCAGTGAAATTTACACTTTTCAGCTATGAGATAGAGATGATTCTCCAGCAGCCTCTGAATGACTAAATAGACATGACGGATGTGTTCCTCCAGGGTTGGAGAGTAAAAACCAGGATATTGTCAAGCTAGACATACATAAACTGGGAGAGTGTGTCAATAGTGAAATTCTGGTTGACAGCAAGGGCATTAGCAAGTCCGAATGGTATCACCAGATATTACTTGTGCTGGAGGGGGTGTTAATTGCTATCTTCCACTTATCTCCTTCCCATATCCCCACGAGGTGGTAAGCACTATGCAGATCCAGCTTGATAAAATAGCGGCAGCCTTAAAGGTTGGTGAATGCCAAGTTCATCAGAGGAAGAGGGTAGCAGCTCTTGACTTTCATAGAGTTGCGCCCTACGTTATCTATGCGGGGATGCAGAGATCCATATTTTTTTGCCTTAAAGAAGAAGCCAACTAAGGCTGGCAACAAAGAAGCTTGAATGATTCTGGAAGCCAGGGACTGGTTTATGTACACTTCCATATTTTTGGATTCCTGTGTCATTAGGGAGTACATCCGGCTCTTAGGGGGTGATGTTCTGGGAGGTACACTTGGGTTGAAAATTTGCATACAGCTAGGCCTGCAGTGTTTTCCCTGGGTTTTCTTTCATTGTATTTATATCTTATTTTGTAAAAACATATTTTTGATATCTTTAAACATTCTCAGACATGTGTCAACCCTTTAATTTCATTTAAATATCACACAAGACACAAAAAATGACAAAATTGAAAACTACCATGGGTCAAAAATAGGCATAAACTGTTTTAATATTTACTGACATAGCCTTTGGCTTGCTTTACAGCAATTAGTCTTTTTTTATAATTCAGCACAAGTTTCAGCTGGTATTTTTGACTATTCTTCCTGGTAAATTTTAAACAGATCTTCTAAATTTGATGGTCTGCTTCTGTGAACTCGCCTCTTCAGTTCCATCCAGAGGTTTTCGATTGGGTTCAGGTCCGGGCTCTGAGATTGCCACTCAAGAACCTTAATTCTGTTTTTGGATGGCCATTTTGACACCAATTTGGAGGTATGTTTGGGGTCATTGTCATGCTGGAAGACCCAGTTTCAGACTTCTCGCTGACGCCTTCAAATGTTCCTCTAAAATTTTGACATAATCTTCTTTTTTCATAATGCCCTTGACTTTGCAGAATGCTCCTGTTCCACTGGCAGAGAAACAGCCCCACAACATTAGACTTCCGCACATACCTGGCATCGTTGTGGCAGAGTAATTCTATCTTTGTCTCATCGCTCCATAAAATCTTACTCCAAAAGTCATCCCCTTTCTTCATATGCGTATCTGCATTCTGGAGATGAGATTTCACATGGCGCTTTTTCAGCAGTAGCTTTTTTTTTTAGCCTGACAGCCTTGGAGCCCTACTTCATGCAGTGTCCTCTTCACCGTCCTTGCCGATACTTTCATCCCAGCCCAGCCTCCTCCAGATCCTCGCAAATTTCCTTCTAGGTCAACCGGGGGTTTTGCCTCACCATCCTGACCACTCTTTTTTTGTCAGTTGCTGTCAATTTTGCCTTTCTTCCACTTCTTGGCAATGGACATGTAACCTTGTATGTCTTGAATCGCCCAATTATTCTCTGCACTGATGATCTTGGCATCTTTAATTGTTCTGCAGTGGCTCCCAGTGACATTCCATTCTTGTGGTAATTGATAACCTTTCTCAGATCTTCACTGTATGTTTGGACAACCCCATCTCGACTGAGAGTGAAGAAAAACTATTCGGAAATGCTGTTTATATAATGAGTCCTAAATCAGTGATTAGCCAATTATCACATAAGACTTCGCACCTGAAACAGTCTCAGCATAATAATAACACAAACTGAGAGATATCAAGCAGGGATTATACTGTCACAAACAACAACACAGCAGAATTACTAAAGTGTATGCCCCAATCAATGATACTACCTGCTCTAATAAACATAGATTTCATAGATCATAGATTTTGATTGAATTTGGTCAAATTATGTCTGGTGTAGTCAAGTAGATAGTGAAAGGTATAATTGAGAAATTTTATTCCAATGGGATCATTGACATTGCACTTATTAGATAATATTACTTTTATGTCCAGCGGTTTGCAAATTTTTGACCTCAACTGTACATAAATGGTGCAGTCATAGGGTCTGGGGGGTGGAAGCGGCATGGCACGTACTTTACTGAATGCCTGGTGGAGTTTGTGGGAGATGGTTGGATTTCCTTTCAAGTCCAGCGACTCCCCCTCGTTGTCAAGATGAAGAGGTGCAACAGGACTTGGAGCTGACTGAAGACAGGACTGCGTACAGGATGAACTCCACTCTAAGATGGAACCAGAGGACCAGTCCACATGATGATTGTGGTGTTTGAGCTAAGACTTTCTCAAAATGACTGATGCGTGCAGTGACTCCATGATGTAAAATGCAAGCTCTTCAGAATGGTTACCAGAGGTCAGCATGGACACCGGTCTTAGCACTTCTGTGACATCAGGGAGATAGTCCCTGTGAGCCTCTGAGTGCGTATAGGCACTGGCAGGAGTTCAGTCGGAATCTTCAGGCGACAAACGAGACCAGGATGGATAAAGTTCCCATCTGCCCCGAAGTCAATCAGTGCCTTGGTGGTAATTATGTGTCTCTGCCAGGTCAGACTAATAGAAAAGAGTGGCCGAGAAGATGAAACTGCAGCTTAGAATAGCACCACCTTTCCAGATGTGGAATGGGACCGTTGGACAGGGCATTCAGCAGTACAGCATGGTTTGCACTTCCCCATTACAGGCAAAGACTGCTAGATATGGCGCAGTCGTTCTGCTGGGGGCAGCAGGAAAGTTGCCTCAGTAAGCATGTTTCTACAGTGCAAAGGAAAATGTTTTATTCCTATAGCAGAAACCACTTTTTCCCTTAATTTCCTCACTAGATTAGTGTAGGTACCAACTGTCTGTTGACATTCCATTCACAACAATGATTATTTCTTCAAGAATGTTTTGCAAATCTGATGACATCAGCTGCCTGAACACTGCACTTAATCGTTATCACACAGCAAAACTGTGAAGATTCCCTGTCCCCAATCCAGTTTATCATAAAAGTATAGCAGTCACACCCCCTCTCCCTTTGCCTACTCTTTTCACTGTCATTGGTCAAGACTCCAGGGAGGGCGCTTGAGTTTGGTTTGTGCACACTGTGTAGTTCCATCCGGCCAAAGTACCTTCAGAGTCACAACTCTGTGGGGCTGTTAAAATTCAGGACTGCAAGTCTCTGATTTACAAACAGCTTATGCCTGGTGCATTTGCTAGTTAATCATGGAAACAAATAGTTTAATCACTTCTCCAAAGAGAAAAGGACATTATTTTTGGCAGCGGGTACAGCGGAATGGCATCACTACTCCTCTTAGACAGATGATCTGCACATCACTGCTGGAAATCCCTGCAGGACCACCACGCCAGGACTGCGTTGTTCAATAGATCATCGGAGACAACCAAGATCCTATGCATCTCAATAAAACTGCCTAAACTTTTTAGGCAGTAGTATTGTTTAGTTTGGTTTTTACAGAGGTTGTATTGCATTTTGGTTCATGTGGTGTAATCGAGTAATCAAAGCTGTGTCCTTTTACCTATTTTAATGAACTAGTCAGCCATTCACAGATAAGAGTACAACCACATGTACAATATTTGTTTTCCACTAGCTAACCCTCTTATCCTGGCCACTAACGTACTTGCCGTTTTAAAGATGGTAATGGATATATAAGCAGATTAGTTACGTAAATTGCTTGTGAGCCGAAGTTAGTTTCTTCTCTCTGTACTTCGTCGTGCTAAACTGAGCTATGCATATCCCAATCTATACATTCTGAAATACAGTTGCGGCCTAGCACGCCATGGAGGTCTCTCTCATTGTTTAGGGACAAAGAAACACATACCCACAAGCACGCGCATGAATCCAACACATGCGCACACGCACACATGCCTAACCAACCATTACCCTGCTATAATTAGTCCTCCCTTATTAGATTAGCATCATGTTTGATTAGTTTTTGATGCTGCATAAATCTGAGAATCTGAGTCAAAATAGGCTATGTAAAACTCTGGAAATCTTTCAGATTATTTCACAACTAAATCTTTGATTTAACTAAATTTTATTTAATCATTAATGTTGCTTATATTAATTATTAATTTAAATTCCATATTTTTGATCACACCTCCCTCCTGTTACCTCCAGCTACCTGCCTCATCCTATTATCCTCCTGCTCCTTGTTAATTGTTAACACCTGATCCTTGCTAATTATCACTCCCATTTTTGTTCCTGTCTATTTAAACCTCCCTCCCCCACTCCCAGGCAGGTTGCCCTATATTGTAACACATTGTAAAAGAGCAATCAGTTTTGTTTCTTGTTCTTTATTCATGACTTAGGGCAATTTATATTCTCGGTTCATTCTGTCATCTTCACCTTGTTTATTTATTAAACAATGTCTTCCGCACTTTTGTCCTCCACTTTTCTCACTCTCCCGGTGCCCCCACTTCTTCCCCTGGCACCAGTCCTTACGGGTGATAACATTTTTTTAGGCTGATTACTGAATTTGCAGGTCCTCTGCAATACTACATTGGTATCCCACAGAAGCATTAGTGAGACAAACACGTCTTAATAATCCACTCTCGCCATTTCATACATTGTTGAGGCATTTCCCTTACATACAGTGGGGAGCAAAAAATTTGGGACCCCTGGTTTAAATGTCTGTTAAAATTAATCTCCAAGTGATTGAAAGCAAACCTGAACACTAAATGCTACTAAGTTAAACATGACACCTTCCTGCAAATTTAAAAGCAAGGTTTCTTTTTATTTTAAGTTTTCTGAGTTTTTAAATGGTAAGAAAGGAAAAAGGGCCCTGTGGAAAAAAAGTTTGGGAACACTTCATGATTATTCTTTGATACCTTTTAAGAAGATGATTACTAAGGCCCAGACCCAGGTGATTTACTCGTTAGGGCTTCAATGAGTCAGGTGAATATAATTCCAGGGTTGAACTGTAAGTAACTCCATGCCTTCTAAAGTATCCGACTGTGGTGGCTGTTGTTAAAAACCATGTGTTCCTCTAAACAGTTGTCCGAGGATGTCAAAATCAAGATAAATCACTTCCACCAACAAGGAGAGGGCTACAAAAAAACTCTCGCAACATTTCAAACTACCTATTTCTACTGTTAGAAACATCGTAAGAAAATGGAAAATAAATGGAACAATTGAAGTCAATGCAAGATCTGGAAGACCAAGAAAAATTTCAGATAGAGTGGCCCGAGATCTGATGAGAAAAGCTCAGAAGAACCCACACATCACTACAAAAGAGCTGCAAAAAAGAGTAGCAGACACAGATCTAGTTGTTCACAGGACAACAATACAGCGTACCTTAAACAACAAAGACCTATATGGCAGAGTTGCAAGAAAGAAGCCTTTCCTAAGACCTCAACACAAAGTTAAGCGTCTGAAGTATGCAAAAGAAAACCTTGAGAAACCTCAAGCCTATTGGAACTGTGTGTTTTGGACTGATGAAACCAAAACTTAACTTTTTAGCCACAACCAAAGAAGGTATGTTTGGAGAAAAAGGGGTGAAGCATTTGTAGAGAAGAACACGTTGCCAACTGTTAAGCATGGAGGTGGATCCATTATGCTTTGGGGTTGTGTAGCAGCTGGGAACACAGGTAATATTGTGCGGGTGGAAGGAAGAATGGATTCCACCAAATATCAAGACATTCTAGAGGTTAATGTTCAAAGCTCAGTCCAGAAATTGAAGTTGAAGAGACAATGGGTATTCCAGCAAGACAATGACCCGAAGCATACCTCAGAATCCACCATGAAGTACCTCCAGGGAAGACGGATGAAGGTTTTGAATGGCCATCACAGTCCCCAGACTTGAATATTATTGAAAATCTGTGGAGAGACCTCAAACATGCCGTGCATGCAAGAAGGCTGAAGAATACTTCTGTGCTAGAGGTATTCTGTCAGGAAGAATGGGGAAAAATTCCGAAGACAAGAATTGAAAGACTCTTAGCTGGTACAGGAAGCATTTGCAAGCTGTTATAGCTGCCCGAGGAGGAGTTACAAAGTACTAGCTGACAGGGTTCCCAAACTTTTGTACAAGGCCTTTTTCCTTGTTTTATTATTTTGAAACTGTAAAAAGTTAAAAATAAAAATTATTCTTGCTTTAAAATGTGATGAAATGTATCATGTTAAACTTTGTAGCATTTAGTGTTCAGGTTTGCTTTCAATCACTTGGAGATTCATTGCAACACACATTTAAACCAGGGGTGCCCAAATCTTTGCATCCCACTGTAAATGATGCCCCATGTGAGGCTTAGCATTTGACTCTAATCCACCTTCTGCAATATCAAAATTCATGGACACATCTGAAAGCTATACTCCAAATCTACAAATTAAAGCCTGGCTGGTGGACAATTTCACAAACGAGATGGTTCTATCAATACATTAAAAGAGCTGGTGTTCCCAAACTTCTGCTTCAGCACTGCCCCTAGCATTGCACTGTGATTTGTTAACTGGCCATAAACCTTTTATTGCTTGAAACAAATTCAACTTATACGAGACTTTTTGCTAATATGCCTAGTGGTATTTCTAAATGTGCAGAACTGCAATATTGATAATTTTCTTCCACTGGTGAATTTGATTATAAATATTCCTCTCTTCATTAGATATTATTAAATAAAAATTCTCTAATTCTCCAGCTGGCAAATGTGAGTACCAGCATATGCAAACATTTGTTTTGTGATTTTGATCAAATTTTTTTTCCATTTTCCTTTTTTTTTTTCTGGTGGTTGCACTGCACTGCTTTTTTAACTCAGCTGCTGTAGCTTACATATACTATTGTCAGCAAAAAGCATGCTGAGCGTCTAAGTATTTGGTAAATAATCTAACAGTGCATACAAACTGCTGATATACAGAGACTTCAGCAAGTACAGGCTACCAGCTCGAATCAACGATTCAGACATTGACAGTACTGAGCGCAAATATGAAACCTATTTCTGCTGAACAGTTTTTGTACTGCTTAAGCAAAAACTTGCCTGCAAGTTATTCTGACTACCTGAATGCGCAGAAAATGCCGAGTGTACCAGGAAATTGTACCCTTAATTAAGAATGGATACTATTCCTGCGCTGGATCTCTGGACCCAAGGCTCTCCAGGTTGATCTTGAATTTCCCCAGGCAAGCCAACCTTGCCCTCCTCATAATTAAGTAGGACGTAAGCAGAGAGATAATGAGCTGCTGTCAATCAGTCAGAAAGCCACGCACTATTCAGAGGATTCACATGCAGCTGAAACAAAGCTTATCTTTTACAGAGAGAAATTGTTTAGGCTAAAAAGTGAATGGTCTTCGCCACCACAGCCACACGTTGCCCCATCTTTGCTGTCACCAGTTGTAATCAAACCCCTATGCACCTCATTTCCGCAAGGAGAATCTCATAAACAAGTGCATGGGAGTGCATTATATGTAGACCAGTTTGGTGCAAAACTCAGTCGATATGAGGACATGTCCAAACCCACCAAATGGGGTCATCAAGGCAGTCATATTCAATAAGGTACATCTTCTCAGGGTAAGTACTCCACTAATGGATCTATGCCCACATCCCCTGCTTACAGAGGGGAGGACCATGGATCCACCAATGGGAACCTCCCGTCTTCCCTGAGTAAGGCAACTTACAGCTCACTTTGTGAACTGGGGAAAGGGGGGGGTCCAGGAATAATTTGGGCTTCTCTAGTCAGTACTCCTCTGCTTCTTTTGACTGAGGTTCCTCTATTTGTTCTGGCCAAGGACTCTCTGACCAACTAGATGTACCCTTATCATCCCCTTCTACGCCAAGCAGCAGACAGCATCCCAGTGTCACTTTCAGTAACCACGCATCACAGGCTGAAAGGAAGGCTGGAGGATACAAGAAATGCTAAGCATGCTCCACTGCCATTCCTTCTCAATCAGGGAGCTCATAGGGAACCTCTTGCTCCATGTTCCAAGTATAAGTTCCAGGATGCCAATTAGCTGAGCCAGAACTCCTAATCATATGGTGGACATCACACCCACGCTGAATCTGCTTCTGACCCTGAAGTCTTGTTGTTCAATATTGAGAGTTATTTATGGCAAATTACTGCTGCTTTTTCAGACCTGCCCACTTTAAAGCAATACATGACAGTTTCTTAAACTTTTGACTAAAAAAACGCCCCTACAGTTCCCGGGTGTAATTGCACTGTCGTAAATACCCCTCAGACACTTGACGCGCATCCTCCACTACTTCTCAGATCCGTGCACATCTTTGCACATAACAACGATGTCATCCGATAAGGTAAAGTAATTTTGCATGACTTTTCAGGAATATTAATTATCACAGGCAGTTGTTTTCATTTTGTCAAATAAGATGAAGAGTAACAAAATATCAAAAAGAACAACAATGCATTATTTTAGCTAAAATGCCGTTCGGTAACATTACTGCTAGCCTAATATTTTTGAGAGCAGCACTACAACGGGACTCACTAAAACACGATTTCACCACAGAGAAAGTGGTAGGTTTCATAATCATGCATGCTCGGATAATGTTGTCATTTCTAGGACAATCGCACACAAACTTTTAGCGGGGATCCTCCTGCTATACTCTGGTAATGTTGCCGCTTCTTTGGCGGCGTGTCGATGTTTTCACACAATGTTAGCACGACAAGATAACACACCTCCTTGGTTAGGACTTTGGTTAGCAAAGCCCTACATCCCCACAGCAGGCCTGTGTTACATCAGCAAATGTGATCGTCAGAATATCCCACCACCTAAACCTAAAGTCAAGTTTCTGGCCTAAACCCAGCCAAGTCGAATTTCTTGCATAAACCCAACCAAAATGCCATTTCAAGCAGGCGGAATTCTGACAGTTAGCTCTGATGTAACACCGGCTAGTAAAGTTAGCCTTGTACTAACAAATTAAGAAGGAAGAAGCATAGCTCTGTGTCTGTCTTCAGTCCCAATCGATCGCGAACCTCTTGCCAGCGACCAAAACCCTCTCCGATGTTCACTCTAGTTTTATCTCTTGCTCGATCGGATTCTCTTTTTCGTTTCTTGGGCTCTTCAGAACGCGTCCGCTTCGATTTTGTTGGCTCTGTCATGATCCCCGAAGCGCATCTGATGCTTAAGCTAAACTTCCTTGTTTATATGCTGTGCGCCGTAAAGTGGAACGTACGTGCATGTGCATTTGGCCTTGTGGTCCGGGACGGACCACCACCACTTCAGGCACTCATAGTAAAAGAACTGCTGACATTATAGAAATGGTAGAATGATCATTTGCAATATTTTTAGTCAATATAACAATAAAATAATTATAAGGCATTTTTGTTAAGGTACAAAAGTTGTCATGTATTGCTTTAACTGACCAAAAAAGGTTCATACTTTTCTGGAAAACCTCCTTCAGATAGGTTTGCACTTTCATCAGAGCACAACTTTCATCGATCCATGACAGCTACTCTGAGATCTGCAAAGCTTTGGCAGCAGAATTTTTACCGAGCTTTGATGAGGCAACAACCATGATTCAAGCAATGACTATAATCGTTGCACAGAGCCCCAGGGAATATTTTGAGCATTTGAAATTGGCATTTATTTAGGGTAGCAGACAAGGGAGGACTCGCACTCAAGAAAACACAAGTCAAAAAAAGTCTAGTTTAAAAACCATTGTATTTTATATATTTTTTTTAAAAGTTTTTCCAAGGCTTTTTATCTCACAATGTGCAAAAAAGTGCTGTGCAAACGTTTCAGTCCCTCAGACTATCCTTAGTGCAAATGAGTAGCAGCATGTAGAGCCAACCTTTTAACCAGTCCAAAACAGGTGCATACAATCAGTGGCCAAAAGGCCTAATAGGTCACATCTCATTCAAAGCAAATCACCACATAATTGGACAATTAAGGTACAGACAAAGCTCATTCGATGGACACAACACATTAGGGATAGTAATCAGGCAACCAAACAAAGTGCAATGAACCAATCGACTACATACATTTGGTAAAAGTCACAGAAAGCAGGACAGATCTAATTCCTCATTTAAGCCATTCGGATGAAGTGTTTTTAAATAAAAGATGTATCTACATTCACATTGCAGTAAACATTTGTCTACATTTCCACCACGTCTTTTAGGAGTAAAAAGGTCAATGCCACAGAATTCTAAGTCCTTGATTGAATGATTGCCGTCTGCAAAATGTCTAGCAACAGCTGATTTGGGGTCAGCTCGACGGATAGAACTTTTATGTTCATTAATTCTAAATCTAAGCTGTCTTGTGGTCTTACCAACATATTGAATACCACATTTCCGACATGAAAGAAGGTAGACAACATTACTCGAGCTGCATGTAATAAGCTTTTTAATCTTATATTCTCTCTTTGTCACATGACTCATAAACATGTTGAACTTCTTTGCATCAGAACATGCAGCACAATTGCGGCATGGGAAGAAACCTGTGGCATTGTCCAGACGCTCCTGATGGGTGGATATCCTGTGCGTATCTGCATGTACCAGTGTGTCACATTTAACATTTTTGCTCTAGAGAAAGAGAACAGGGGGAGATTTAAAAATCT
Source organism: Gymnothorax javanicus (assembly GCA_029692085.1). Lineage (NCBI taxonomy): Eukaryota > Metazoa > Chordata > Actinopteri > Anguilliformes > Muraenidae > Gymnothorax > Gymnothorax javanicus. The sequence goes on from CM056198.1 coordinate 93,372,606, forward strand.
CTTTGCATACATCATCGATTAACAAAATATTCCAATGCTTTTTTACAACATCACATATGGAGTGGCCTAGTGGTGAGAAAGTGGTATTAAAAACACAAGAAAACGATTTTTTTACTCTTAGGCCCAGTTTTATGAAGCAGATCATTTCTTTTCTTACCCTGTGCTTTAACAAATGCTGTGTTCAAGACTTCACGGGGATACCCTCTTTGTAACAACTTAGTAAAAAGTTTGTGGGCCTCAACCTGAAAATCATCCTCCCTTGCACATATACGTCGTAACCTGAGGAACTGACTAAATGGCAAGCCTTTTTTAAGGGAGATAGGATGATAACTTTTATAGTGCAGAAGACTATTCCTATCAGTAGGTTCGGTAAAAAGTGTAGTATAGATGTGTCCCCCATCGAAAATTACCCTCGTGTCGATTGAAACTTTCTGTAACCTAGTGCAAAGAGATGTAAATGAACTTCTCCAGTCACCAAGACCTTACTTTAGATCCAACTGTACTCCTGGTGAACGGACTGCTCTTTCAGCTCTGTCAAAAAACCGGAATATCACTATTAAGCCCGCCGATAAAGGTGGTGGAATAGTTTTGATGGACACTAGTATGTATGATGATGAAATCAACAGGCAGTTATCTGACTGTAAATTCTACAAAAAATTGCAATGTGATCCAACATGCTCTTACAAAGGTGAAATTGACCGGTTTTTGAAACAAGCTTTGTCACTAGGTCACATAAATCAGACTGAATACAAATATCTGACTAAGGATTTTCCTATTAAACCTGTGATCTATGGCTTACCCAAGGTACATAAAACCTTTGATGGCTTTCCAAAATGCCGTCCTATCATTGCTAGTATTGGTTCTCTGACCGAACCTTTGTCTAATTTTGTAGATTATTACATTAGACCACTAGTGGAGAAACTTCCATCATATCTTAAAGACACTGGTGACTTCATCGCCCAACTTTCTGATGTGACCTTGAACAGTAGTGAGCTAATTTTAGCCACTATGAATGTAGTTAGTCTTTATACTAACATTCCACACTCTTTTGGCCTTGACGCACTTAGATTTTTCCTAGACTCTAGACCTGATCATGTCCCCCCAACAGATTTTCTAGTTGACATGTCTGCAATTGTATTAATGAAGAATTACTTTCTCCATGGTAAGAGTTTTTATCTCCAGACACATGGAACAGCAATGGGGGCAAGTTTTGCCCCTGACTCTGCGAACCTATTTATGGGTTGGTTTGAATCTCAATATGTGTACAATAACAATCCTTTCTTACCATCCATTGTATTTTGGAAAAGATATATAGATGATGTTTTTCTAATCTGGGGAGGTTCTAGTAGTGATCTTCAAATTTTTCTCCAACATCTTAATAATTGCATGGAGTCAATTGAGTTTAGTCTGGAATTTGACCATCACCAGGTGAGTTTCCTCGATACGAGGGTAATTTTCGATGGGGGACACATCTATACTACACTTTTTACCAAACCTACTGATAGGAATAGTCTTCTGCACTATAAAAGTTATCATCCTATCTCCCTTAAAAAAGGCTTGCCATTTAGTCAGTTCCTCAGGTTACAACGTATATGTGCAAGGGAGGATGATTTTCAGGTTGAGGCCCACAAACTTTTTACTAAGTTGTTACAAAGAGGGTATCCCCGTGAAGTCTTGAACACAGCATTTGTTAAAGCACAAGGTAAGAAAAAGAAATGATCTGCTTCATAAAACTGGGCCTAAGAGTAAAAAAATCGTTTTCTTGTGTTTTTAATACCACTTTCTCACCACTAGGCCACTCCATATGTGATGTTGTAAAAAAGCATTGGAATATTTTGTTAATAGATGATGTATGCAAAGAGATTTTTAAATCTCCCCCTCTGTTCTCTTTCTCTAGAGCAAAAAATGTTCGTGACACACTGGTACATGCAGATACGCACAGGATATCCACCCGTCAGGAGCGTCTGGACAATGCCACAGGTTTCTTCCCATGCCGCAATTGTGCTGCATGTTCTGATGCAAAGAAGTTCAACATGTTTATGAGTCATGTGACAAAGAGAGAATATAAGATTAAAAAGCTTATTACATGCAGCTCGAGTAATGTTGTCTACCTTCTTTCATGTCGGAAATGTGGTATTCAATATGTTGGTAAGACCACAAGACAGCTTAGATTTAGAATTAATGAACATAAAAGTTCTATCCATCGAGCTGACCCCAAATCAGCTGTTGCTAGACATTTTGCAGACGGCAATCATTCAATCAAGGACTTAGAATTCTGTGGCATTGACCTTTTTACTCCTAAAAGACGTGGTGGAAATGTAGACAAATGTTTACTGCAATGTGAATGTAGATACATCTTTTATTTAAAAACACTTCATCCGAATGGCTTAAATGAGGAATTAGATCTGTCCTGCTTTCTGTGACTTTTACCAAATGTATGTAGTCGATTGGTTCATTTCACTTTGTTTGGTTGCCTGATTACTATGCCTAATGTGTTGTGTCCATCGAATGAGCTTTGTGTGTACCTTAATTGTCCAATTATGTGGTGATTTGCTTTGAATGAGATGTGACCTATTAGGCCTTTTGGCCACTGATTGTATGCACCTGTTTTGGACTGGTTAAAAGGTTGGCTCTACATGCTGCTACTTATTTGCACTGAGGATAGTCTGAGGGACTGAAATGTTTGCACAGCACTTTTTTGCACTTTTTGCACATTGTGAGATAAAAAGCCTTGGAAAAACTTTTAAAAAAAATATATAAAATACAATGGTTTTTGAACTAGACTTTTTTTTGACTTGTGTTTTCTTGAGTGTGAGTCCTCCCTTGTCTGCAATCTATATTTTTTGACCACCGCACCAGAAAACTTATGGACTAAAAAGCAAGGCGCAGCTCAAATCCTGTGCATTTTGATCCATTTATTTAGGGTAGAAATGGACCACATTTAGAGGAAGATCGCTTATTCAGGTCTGTCTTTCTACTTAACCTCCACCCCTGCATCTAAGCTCATATTGTTTTGCTCTCTATGGCAAAACAATCAGGGCATGAAATTTAGAATGTAGCTAAAATCACTTGGAATTCCCTGTGCATCGCACCTGTGAAGGTAAATGACCGAGTGAGGGATCATCCAAATGCTAACAGTAGATTCCTCAGTGCCTCCCAGTGTTCTACAACCCCAGTTCAAAATAGTTGGGATGGTGTGTTAAACGTAAATTAAAAAAAAAGCAATTGTTTGCAAATCTCATAAACCCACATTTTATTCACAATAGAGCATGGACAACATATCAGATGTTAAAAGTGAGACATTTTACCATTTCATGAAAAATATTAGCTGGGACATTTGTGAGACAATCGGCACCGCCATATCACTGACAGAAAATCTTGTGATTTTTTTTATAGTAGTAGGAAATATTTCTTGTATGAATTGAAACGTCGTGTATTTGTGATGGGTACATTTTGTATTTGTAAAACAGAATATATTAGTTTGTGAATGGTGTTTTGTATTTGCAAACCACACTGTTTGTTTGCAAATTGTTTCTGTATTTGCAAACCACACTTTGTTTGTACATGAATCATTTTTATATTTGCAAACCACGCTGTGTTTGTTTGCAAATTGTTTTTGTATTTGCAAACCACACTTTTGTTTGAATGCGAATCATTTTTGTATTTGCAAATCACATTGTGTTTGTTGTTGAATCATAATGCATTTGTAAAACATGTTTTGTTTGTATATTAGGTTTTGGCAGTAATTTAACTGCATAATGGATCATGTTAGATTTACAATTTTGCGTTTCTGTCATTTCCCCCACTAATCCAAAGTTGGTCGGGATATTTTTGCTATGTCTGAAAGTTGGTTGGGACATATCCCGACCATCCCTACCTAATTCTGCACCTCTGCACCAACGCCAGGGAAAAGTTTAAAGTGTTAGATCAAGCAATGATCAACCATTCTCTAAATTGCTCAGAGATGCATCTGATGAACCTTCAATTGACAAGCATATACTTCAATCAACCTCAAGATCAAAAACACCTGCTTAATATAGTGATGGTCCCGCCAGAATGCCCCCATCAAACTTGGACCACTGTCAGACAAGGAGCACCCCCAGAAGTCTTGCCACTTCAAAGATGCTCTAAAGGAGGGGTGTCCAAACTTTTTTTCACTGAGGGCCACATATGGCGCTTTTCCACTACACGGTATCGGCTCTACTCTACTCTACTTTTTTGCTTTTCCATTAGGAAAAAGCACCTGGTACTTAGTACTAGTCGGTACTTGTAGGTACTTTTTCTGGTTCCTGCTCTCCTGGGGTTCCAAAAAACGGCTTACCAGGTACTAGTAGGTACTAAAATATGACGTGCAACATTGCAGCCCACTGATTAGTCAGATAGAATCGTCTCTCCTAAAGACAACTCGCTTCCGCATTATCGCGAGGAAACTGGCTTCACTTGCCATCATTGAAACAGGTCTCCAAATTGTGTTTTTGAAACGTGTGTTGTTTTAGGCACCTTGATAAATATACTGTGTGTTGCCTTACCTTTCAAACAAGGTTGCGTTTGTTCACTGAGGCTGCTGCATTTATGAAATGCGTTTCTTTGTCTGTGACCCTGTTCGTAGCAAAATTAGAAGCAACGGGGTTGTGTCCAATTCTGTTCCCCTAATTCCTCTTGAGAAAGTTATTGTGCTGCCCCTATTTTACGAAAATTGCGCGGAAAATAACTTTACGGGTGCTGATGAAGCATTTTGTTCTCAGGAAAGGTATCAGATGAGATGACGCATCGTAAAGCGATAAATTCTAATACGCTGCCATCTCCTGCGATTTGCGCATTTGCTACGTGTTTTGCCTTCAATTTCAAAGTGAAATGTTTCATGAAGCCTGGATATAAATACTATATGCCTTTTACGTATATCATTGCTTTGCGTTTTTAGGTGGTACGTTATTTGATGTGCAACCGAATCGGACACAGCACCAGCTGCTATCCTATGCATCAGGAGAATGTCAAACAGAAATTACAATTAAACACTCGCGGACTTTAGTGCCATAACGTGGTGATAGTAGTGCGTGTCCCCTGATTTAAACACATAAATATTTAACAAAATCGATGGAATAAAAGTAAACTTGATACAACTGAGGATGCCGTCTCGGCAGTAACATGCTGCGTTGCAACGACGAGCAGGTACCACGGAGGCCGTACTATCCTCTAATGGAAAAGCAACCCCAAAAAAGTACCCAGTGCCGAGTAGAGTAGTAGAGTAGAGTAGAGTAGAGTAGAGCTGGTACCATGTAGTGGAAAAGCGCCAATACAGAAAAATATTTGAAAGCCTGGGCCATTATTAAAGTGAACAAAATCAATCAAATGTCGGCAATTTATGCTTGATTTGCATGCTTGTTACAAAAAGGGTTAACAGCTCATTCTCAAAACAGCAGCCTCAGATTGCTTCTTTATCAGGATGGTGATCCCCTTCACAGCCCTTGCCCGACGGGCTGGCTGAAAATTTCACGCTACATAGTAATTTATTTCTGATCTTAACGTTTTATTCACTGTACCAATGTGGCCACTAAATTCATTTTAAACAAAATCCGATTTGTTGCTGAAAACCTATGGCCTATTTCACAATATTTTAGGCGTGACTGTCACAACTTTCCAATTACCGCTTGCCAAGTGCCATAGCCAAATAGCGGGATTTTGATCCGCCGCGGTCTAGTTTAGTTGGTGCAGGCATAAGCAATGACTTGACTCCCAACCATTAAACAGGGGAATAAAGGCATACATGCGTGCAGCTGGCGCTAGGAATCACGTCGGACGACCATTCCATTGAACTGTCACTCACAAAATCGCTTTCTCGGAACATGGTTATAATATAATGTTTGAGTGAGAGAAGTGAAACTTTTATCAACATTTGTTGTTGCTTTTGTGTGTTGTTGTTATTGTTGTTTAAAATGGCCCACAGCAAAATTAATATATTTATTTAATATTGAAGTTGTTCATCTCAAGCCGTGTTCTAGACTTGCACCTTTCCCACATTGTGTTTTGTTTCAATTGCCTCAGAACCGAAACGACAGACTTGTGGTTACACATGAGGGGAAGAGAGGGATAATTAACACAAATTTCAGTTTTGTAGTGGGGGCCACATGGACAAGAGGGGGTGACCGAGCAGTGTCTGCGGACTTCGAGTGGGTGTGGGACTATGAGTGCGAGCATTTAAACTCTCTACCCAGCAATCTTACGGCTATACGAGGGCGCATTTTCCATTAAAACCAGCAACACTATATCACAAGCAAGAATATGCTGTGATATTGCACTTGAGGAAGCTAATCGGCCATGCACTGTCAGATCAACATACAATTTTCAAAATGAGACATTGGAACCAGAGATCGAATTAATGTGGAATTGTAAAACACTTTGATAAACACTTCGATGACTGATTACTTAATAAATATTATACAGAAGTTGTTCATGTTCATTAGACAACGCGCAATATGTCAAAATATCTAGCAAAACAAGACAACCCGTAAGATAAAATGCTTCGTTGTCATTTCACTTCACGACATGAGTCCGAGGACTTACGGGTTCTGGTTTAAACCACTCACTGCGCACCCCCGATTGCGAGCCTGGTGCTCATTCATTCATTTATTCATTCAGAGTTAAATGTAGCTTTCATAAATATATCACCTAAATTGCTACAATCTGGGTGCTAAAATATGTCGGTCAAAAGGGATTATGAAGCATCCATAACTGGTTTTTTTTCCTTCACAGAGTCAAAAGACAGTAACTTATGTCAGTGTCTCCAACGAACGAATTAAAAATTTATTTTAAACGCCATTCTAAAACAGAGACAATATGGAAAGCCATAAGGTTGTAAATGATTTTTCAAGAAGAACACGACCACTTTCAACCACTTACAAGATTTAATTACACAACTCTCCAACACTTGTTGAATATTTTGATCATGTGCCGTTGGAAAATGTCAACAGTTGATTTGGCCATCAGACGTTTGCAACGGGACGTCAGCACATAGTCTATAGGCCTATGTTTAACGATATTCTGATGAGTGTGCTCGCACATCAATGATCAGAATATCATGTAGAACATACTGACGTCCATTAAATGGACAAAATGTAACAGTAACTTACGCCCCATTTCTACTAGCTACGTGGTACCGGCTCTACCCGCTTTCTTTTCATTGTTTAAGTTGCATAAAAGGGAGAAGGGAGAAGTCATTAAACGCTATGTTTTATTTCGTGCATTACATTCAGGCCTATATATTATTATTGAAATTCTATTGAAATAAACGAATGTTCCGTGGTGTGAAAGAATGCATGGTAATAATGAACGTTTGTTGGTGTTGATGAATATACATCGTAGTGCAAATTTCCTTTATGAAAAAGCCGCCTACATAAATGATTTTCTCCTCGTTAATTATACACTTTTTGGTGCTGATGATTTCTTTCTCTGTTCGTAATGAACAGCAAAAGTTGTAAAACCTTTTCAAAAGGTGACTGATATGTTGGTTACGTGGTTGGTGAAGGTCATAGCGCACACAAATGCATGATCATTACTATTAACGTAATGTGTGAAAACACCACTTCAAAAAATGACTGTAATGGCATGGCACGTTTGTCTGAGTGGTACAGAATCAACTGAATCCAAAAAGAGGCATACAGATATTTTAAATAGTTTTGTGCTGCGTTGCTATGATGACCAGCTACACTGAGGCAGTAGCCTACTATCCTCTAATGGAAAACGATCACCGAGAAAAGTACTCGGCACCAAGGTGGGTGGAGTAGAGTAGAGTCGGTACCACGTAGTGGAAATGAGGCATTAAGGCCGAATTCCGCAAAGTCTCGAGCAAGGAGAAGACTTTCCGGGCAACCAGGAATTCACTTGCACTTGCCCGACAGGCTATCGTTCATTTTAGAATTTTGTGAGCCGTGGTATCAGATAACACTACAATCAGTTCGAGTCACCAAGACATCCAATTTTTCCAATTTTTAAGCTGAATGATGCTACAAACCTAAACCTTTCCTGTTCTTAGAAACTGAGGGATCAAGGATAAGGTGTTGAGCAGTGTTTTTCAGCCACGGGTCCATGGACCCCTAGTGGTCCGTAATGTTACTGCAAGGGGTCCTTGAAAATAAAATATCTTTTTAAAAAGATCCTATGACCTTTGTAGACATAGCATTATCCCACTCAAATGTGACTAAGACCTTTACTTACCTTATTTACCTGCAGAAGAAAATGGGACTTTTCTCTCAAATACCAGCCTCTGTGTTTCTTATGTGGAGAGGTACTCTCAAACCACACCATGAAACCTGCACACCTGCAGCGGCATCTAAGCACTAAACACCAATTGTCAGTAGGCAAGTCTGCTGAGTTCTTCACATGAAAATTGTCCGCATTCACGGGAGCGAAAAATCCCATGTGTGCCGCTGTTTAGTTACATAAGTCCCATATACACATGCTGTTTTGTTACATATGTCCCAGAAGCCACTGCATAAATGTGCTGTTTTGTTACATATTTCTGGAAGCGACCGTATAAATATGCTGTTTTGTTACACATTTCCAGAAGTTACAGTTGAAAGCTCATACTTGCCTCTACGAGAGTGAATAAATATGCAAGATTTTCAATAATGAAATTTAAAATTCAGTTTCTGCGGTTTCTATAAAATTGGTTCCCCGATCCCCCAGGCCGGGGGGGTCCTCAGGGTTGATCAAAAATATGCAGGGAATTCCGGACCCCAAAAAGGTTGAAGCACTGGTGTAGAGAATCAGACCTTAAAGAAGCAGTGGAGACAGAGTTTAAGACATGTAAGCCTGAGGAAGGCTGAGATGAACAAACTTGTAAAGAGAGAGAGATTTAGTATAATTGACCTGGTGGTTACAGACAGAAGTTCTAAAATCATGAGAGTTTAGTTATTTCATTGAGGTATTAAAGGAGACATATGCTGATCTATGCTTTGTGACATTCTGAGAATGCTAGAAGCGTCCACCTCCATGCCGAACCTCGAAAAAGTTGTCAAAAATGGCACATCGAGGTTCTGTCGTAATTCTTAAACGGGAATTCGCGTGATTTCCTGCGTCTCGGAACACCTCGTAACGAGAACTTCGTAAGATCTGTCGTAATTCTTTCGTCACTATTTCAAGACAATCAGGAGGAATGTATAAAACCTGTGATGAATCAGGAAGAATCCACTCTAAACACGCCCACGACGCCTGCCCCCAAACCGCCGAGAAGCACACACCAAGTCAGCGTCTCTACCCAGACAGCTGTGATCAAGACCTTTATAGGCACACAGTTACACGTTTTTTTTTTTTGCATTGGTTGTTGCCCTAAATCTTACACAGATACGATAGTGCTATTATCTGATTGGCTATTGTGTAGCCCAGGGGTTCCAAAACTCAGTCCTGGGGCCTCCCTGTGTATGCTGGTTTTCGCTCCACCTTGGTTTGCAATCAAAGGATTTTAACAAGCTGTTAATTTGTCTTAATTAGGTGCATTTTTGTTCGGAGTAGCAAATTATCCTCTCTTGACAAACAGTATTTTGACAGATATGCATACAAACAGTGAGGAATAAATTCCGCATCCACATTGCAATATATGAGTAACAACTGCATAAAAAGAGGGAAAAAATGTACCCAATCAAAGGAAAAAAATCAATGGGTTCCTAATTGGTGAAACTGTGGGCACATGGTTGCAAAAACTAACAATTTACTGAACAAGCAAATGACAGAGTCAAACCTGTTTTATGTTATGTTATTGTTATTGAGTGCAAGCAAATTATTTTGAAAGAATTCTAATCACCTGTCTTCAGCAACCTGATTTGGAGGTTATTCATTTTCTCAGTACCTGAGTTGATCTGTTTAAAAATGTTATCACCTGAAATTGCTTGCCACACAGAAAAAAAACCCCCAAAACTTTATATGCAAGGGTCTTTTATTCAGTCTTTTATTCTTCATGGAACAAATTGATATTTCTATTAAAATTTGGCTTAAAACAGCAAATAACATTTAAATACAAAATGTACCCAATTTGGACAAATTAACAGCTTGTTAAAGTCCTATGATGGCAATTATGGTTGGGACAAAAACCAGCATACACAGGGAGGCCCCAGGACCGAGTTTGGGAACCTGTAGCCCCTTTCCTATTATTGATTGGCTGGCAGGTGGCAAGCTGTCACCGAGAACTCCAGGGGAGACGTGTTTGATTCCTGCCGGTTTCCACAGTTATAGCGGTGCTGCTGCGCATATAGGCCTACTGTTGGAAATTGTTTTTGTTTTAATAATTTTTTCTTTGCTTGAGAAATAGTATGTGTGGCGTAAGTGCGTGATATCTGACTGAAATGAGTGACAATCACGCACATTGCATGAGACTTGAGAGCCCTGATATAGTATAGAGCAGTGGTTCCGAAAGTCAGCCCTGGGGACCCACTGTGTATGCTGGTTTTTATTCCAACCACAATTACCATACCAGAATTTTAAGAAGGTATTAATTTTTTTAATTACTTGCTTTTCAAATTAGAGGAACATTTTTACCCCTTAAATCATATTATGACAGAAATGGCAATGCATTCCATGATGTTTCAAAGTCCAACATTCATTTTGTTTATTTTGATGTTCCAAGTAAACATGCCAAGCAAAGGTCCCAATATGTTTTATGTGATCAAATGCAAGACTGCGATCAATCAGTGAGCTGCTGATTAGGGTTCTGAACGCACATGTTCAAATTCTTTCCTGAAACCAAACAAGTAACATTTAACAGGTTTGACTCATTATAAAATGCTTTGTCTTCTTAATAGCCTATTAACAGTTAGTTTTAGTGACTATGTGTCACAATTTTATTAATTAGAAGCCAGTTCATAGTTTAATGTTATCAACTGCAAATTTCCGTTTTTTATGTGAGAAAAGTAATTTCCAATATAGCCAACTTTGAAACTTTTTTCATTATGGCCATTTCTGACATGTGGTCTAATAGGGTAAATAATCAGTATGAATGAGAAAAGTGCAATTAAGAACAATTAGCAACTCAATAACATTCTATGATTGGAGTTGTGGTTGGAACAAAAGCCAGCAGACACAGTGGGTCCCCCAGGACTGAGTTTGGGAACCATTGGTATAGAGCAGGCGTTCCCAAACTTGGTCCTGGGGCCTCCCTGTGTATGCTGGTTTTTGTCCCAACCATAATTGCCACCATAGGACTTTAACAAGCTGTTAATTTGTCCAAATTGGGTGCATTTTGTGTTTAAATAGGTTATTTGCTGTTTTAAGCCAAATTTTAATAGAAATATCCATTCATGCCATGAAGAATAAAAGACCGAATCAAAGACCCTTGCATATAATGTTTTTTTTTTTTTTTTTTCTGTGTGGCAAGCAATTTCAGGTAATAACATTTTTAAATAGATCAAATCAGGTACTGAGAAAATCAGTAACCTCCAAATTAGGTTGCTGAAGACAGGTGATTAGAGTTCTTTCAAAATAATTTGCTTGCACTCAATCACAAAAACATAACATAAAACAGGGGGGTTTACTACGAAGCTGGCTTTGTGATTAAGCCTGACTTCAGCACTAAAACCAGGAACCTCTTCAAATCTGGAACATGGACTAAAGTAAAAGGAGTTGCTCCGGGGTTTACTTTAGCTTAAAGTCAGGCTTAGTCACAAAGCCCGCTTTGTAGTATACCCCACTGGTTTGACTCTGTCATTTGCTTGTTTAGTAAATTATTAGTTTTTGCAACCATGTGCCCACAGTTTCACCAATTAGGAACCCATTGATTTTTTTCCCTTGATTGGGTACATTTTTTCCCTCTTTTTATGCAGTTGTTACTCATATATTGCAATGTGGATGCGGAATTTATTCCTCACAGTTTGTATGCATATCTGTCAAAATACTGTTTGTCAAGAGAGGATAAATTGCTGCTCTGAACAAAAATGCACCTAATTAAGACAAATTAACAGCTTGTTAAAATCCTATGATTGCAAACCAGGGTGGAGCAAAAACCAGCGTACACAGGGAGGCCCCAGGACCGAGTTTGGGAACCCCAGGTATAGAGTATACTGTGTATACTAAAAGAGCACGAGGAGCCAGGTGGGGGCGGGCCTTGGAAACCTAGGTCTGCCCCTTCTGCCTCTGGTTCCACCCTTGGAAGGCTCCAATAAACCGACCAATCATGGCAGAGTCTAGTCCAAAACTGACCGTTTTCAGGAAGTGGCTGCAAGGCTGTTAAAATGGGTATTTTTCTGGGTGCAGCTCCGAGAAAGGCAGGGACTATCGAGCTGAAATTCATGCTAAACTACTCAGTAGGTGTTCAGAACTGACACAATGGGAACATTAGCATAGTGAAAATGGCATAATATCTCTCCTTTAAGCACCAAATAAAATATAATATCTGCCAGAATTTGTGCACCTAGCTTACTGGGGTGAATTGTATCATTGTAACAGTGTAGATTGAGCACAAGTGCAGAGACTCTCTGAGATAAGCTTTAGTCTTCATTTCCACTGGATTCCTCAAAGGAGCTTGGTTCTTCACAAAGAAGGCAAAAATAGAGTTCTGACTACAGTTCAATAAAAGTGGTCCAATAGCACAAAATCCAAAAAGCCAAGGACAGGAAAAGGTCAAACATACAGAGGATCTACAAACATTTCTCCAAGGCCATCAATAGTCCAAAAGTTCCAAAATAAAAACAGGGCATCAACAATGAGTTAGCAGGCAAGGGCACAAACCATAGCTGTGTTCGAAATCGCCCCCTATCACGGATATAATTCACTATATAGTGTGTCTGCCATTTTGTAGCGTTTTTCGAATTCTTTTCATCCACTATATAGTGGACTATAAAATACCCATAATGCACAGCAGAATCGAGTGAGCAAGCGATGTTCATTACATTTTAGCGCAGTATACCACAATGCACTGCGGTTGTGTTTTCCACAGAAGAAGAATGTGAAGAGCGAGATGGCTCCGCCCTGCAGAAATACATTCTTTAATGCTTCCGTAAAGCTGCTTTCACGCCGGACGCAAAACGAATTTTTTGCACGACAGATTACATTCAAAGTCAATGCGAAAACACGTGTATTCGCATCTTTGAATTGACTTTGAATGTAATCTGTCGTGCGAAAAATTCGTTTTGCGCCTGGTGTGAAAGCAGCTTAAGTGTCTGGTTTGTTTACATGATGCTCGGCGCGTCCGCTTACATCACAGGAATATCCAGCGCATTTGCTGACGCAACCATGTTCAGAAAATTCCGGTGTAGTGCCCGAAATCTCCTTTGGTCATTCCCTATGTAGTGCACTATATCATATATATGATGTAGGGAATAGGGAGTGAGTGAATGAGTGGACGATTTCGAACACAGCCCATGACTGAGCAAAGAAGGCAAGAACTGAGGGGTATTTAAGGCTTACAAGAAGAGTTTCAGGTGCTAAAGCAATAATACAGGTGAGGACAATGAATGGCATGAATAGGGTTTCCAGGGGAGAAGGGCATGGGTTTCAAGTCCTTAGGGGTCTCCTGGACGAAACACCAGGGGCTGGGGCAACCTGGCGACATCTGCTGGTAGCTCGTGGTGTGACCATCATTCCTAAAGAAGGACAGATGATTGCAGAAAAGATTAAAATCATCAATGAAAACTAGATTGAAATAAATTGGTTTAGATCAACCATGAAAAATAAAGGGTTTTTTGTAAATTTTCTACCTAGTTGAACAATGATTTATTTCTAATGACTATTAAATAGTTTGTAAAGTGCTGGATGATTTGAAAATGGTAAAAATAAAACAGCCCAAATCAATGCCTAAATTTGTTGATTTTATTTCTAGACTCCAGGCTGAAGAACTGAACTCGGTCATATTGAACTACATGAGCAAATCCCTGGGTTACAACCTCTCTGATGTCACTCACACACTGGTGAGGAACCAGCCCTCAGCCATCATGGCCGCCTATTGCCTCCTGGTGAAGAAACTCAGCCGGAACCAGAAAGGAGTCAAACCCCTGAAGGTGCTTTTTCTAAAAGATATTAGCATAAGGTTAGGTTCTGTTTTATGGGTACTTAAAATTGCAACCCAGCCTTAAATGTCATCAGTGCCTTCTACATGAGCAACACATGCTTGCACATGGCCCCTACTGAAAACCCACTTTTTGCCCTGTCGGGGCAGTGTGCACGAATGTGCTGCTCATGTAGACGGCCTGAACAGCTCTTACGCTCACCCTCAGATGTCTCGGACCCTTCGTCTCTTGATCAGTTTGGGTTGTGGCTACCCGAAGTGGGGTCGGTCAGCGGCAGTGCCTGTTTCCCATTCTCGGACAGGCAGCAAACTGATTGTTGACCGGTGACAGTGCAGATGACACGCCACCTGAAAGTGGCTGAGACCTGCCCTTGACATGCCAATGGTTCTTTTTCTGTCTCCTGTGTCATAACCCAGGGCTATTCATCCTTATGCAGAAAGGGCCAGTGTGGGTGCAGGCTCTCATTCCAACCAAGCACTTACACACCTGACACCACTAATCAACCCCAAGAAACTTTGCTATAGAGCTTGATTCGAAGTATCAGGTGTGTAAGTCCTTGGCTGGAATGAAAGCCTGCGCCCACACCAGCCCTTACAGGATAATGTTGAATAGCCCTGTCGTAAGGCATTCCATTTTCTTGATGTCATGGCATTTTTGTTTTTCTTTTTTTTGTTGGCTTTATGTAGGCTATTGACCACACCGAAAACAACAAGTTTTCACTGTACACATCACAAACACCTCAATATTTGTTATGACTGAAGTGCTTGGCGCATTCACATGGCACGCGTCAGGATTACAAAACCACACGCTTTTCTTTATTTCCACTCGTATCTCACTGGCAAAGCAAAAAAAATCGATTGATTCTTCAATTTGCCACAAATACAGTACATACCTCACTGGTGTGTTTTTAAGGGTGCTTAATATAGCTTGTTAAAGTACATTAATTTAATTTCAATTGAGGTTGGAACAAAAACCAGCATACAAAGGGGGATTCCAAGACCGAGCCGGGGAACCACAGACTCATTGTATATATACAAAGCATACTCTAGATATTACACATGAAACAATACAGGCACATGTACCTACCTAGAATTGTTACACATCCAAACTATTTAATATCTGAGATAGATGTAATGCAGACAACATGGCACTGTGTATTAAGAATTTGCGGCTGCGGTGCAGCTGCAGATCTCATTCCTTACGATACATGCAGCTGCAGTGTGGCTGCGGATGTACAACCCCAATTCCGAAATAGTTGGGACAAAGTGTAAATTGTGAATAAAATCAAGATGCAACGACTTTGAAATCACACCAGCCAGTATTTTATTCACAATAGAACAGAGATAACATAGCAAATGTTGAAACTGAGAAATTTTACAATGTTATCCACAAAATGAGCTCATTTCAAATTTGATGGCTGCTACAGGTCTCAAAAAAGTTGAGAAGGGGCCTGTTTACCATGGTGTAGCATCCCCTCTTTTTTAACACAGAGTGGAGGCATCTGGGCATTGAGGAGACAAGTTTCTTGAGTTTAGCCATTGGAATTTCATCCCACTCTTGTTTCATACAGGTTTCCAGCTGCTGGAGAGTTTTGGGTCTCCTTTGACGGACTTTTCGTTTAATTATGCGCCAAATGTTCTCAATCGGTGAAAGGTCAGGACTGCAGGCAGGCCAGTTCAGCACACGGACTCTTCTACTATGAAGCCATGCTGTTGTAATAGCTGCAGTATGTGGCTTTGCATTGTCCTGCTGAAATACACAAGGCCTTCCCTGGAATAGATGTCGTCTGGAGGGGAGCATATGTTGCTCTAAAACCTTCATATACCTTTCAGCATTCATGGTGCTTTTTAAAACATGCAAGTATCCCACACCATATGCACTAATGCATCCCCATACCGTCAGAGATGCTGGCTTTTGAACTGAACGCTGATAACAGGAGGGGTGGTCTTTCTCCTCTTTAGCCCGGAGGACACAACGCCCATGATTTCCAACAAGAATGTCAACTTTGGACTGGTCTGACCACAGGACACTTTGCCACTTTGCTACAGTCCATTTTAAATGGGCCTTGGCCAACAGAATACGGCGGCGCTTCTGGATCATGCTCAACAATGTCTTCAATTTTGCATGATAGAGCTTTACGTGGCATCTGTGGATGGCACGGCGGACTGTGTTATAGACAGTGGTTTCTTGAAGTATTCCTGGGCCCATTTAGTAATGTCAATGACAGAATCATGCCGGTGAGTGATGCAGCGGCGTCTGAGAGCCCGAAGATCACGGGCATCCAGTAAAGGTCTTTGGCCTTGTCCCTTACTCACAGAGATTTTTCCAGTTTCTCTGAATCTTTTGATGATGTTATGCACTGTTGATGATGAGACCTTCAAAGCCTTGACGTTGAGGAACATTGTTTTTAAAGTATTCCACAATTTTTTTTCGCAAGCCTTCACAGGTTGGAGAGCCTCTGGCCATCTTTACTTCTGAGAGACTCAGCATCTCTAAGACATCCCTTTTATAGCCAATCATGTTACACACCTGATACCAGTTAACTTAATCACTTGCTAGATGTTCTTTCAGCTGATTCTCTTATATATTAATTGCTTTTTCAGCCCTTTTTTTGCCTGTGTCCCAACTTTTTTTGAGAACTGTAACATTGCAGATACAGTGTGGATGTGGATAGCGAATGGCGGTTGTGGAGCGGCTGTGGATTATTATTTTTTGGCTGCGCAGACCCCTAATGGAAATTATATTCCTGTATCCTCATTTTAGGCCATATTATTCAATGCCCATTTTTTAAGAAAGTCATAAATAACACAATTATATCTAGCTTATTTATATCTAACTTGTGTGAATTATATTCCTGTATCATTGTTTCAAGCCATATTACTCAACGCTCATTTTAAAAAATGAAAAGCACTTTTATATCTAGCTACATGTAAATCATTTTCCTGTATCATTCTTTGTAAGGGCCAAAAGTCTTAATACTAGCTTAGTGAATTAAGAAGTTGTGATGGTCGTGTTGAGCAGAAGAATCACATCCCGGTGATTGGGGTTTTACATCCCAGGGTCTACGGCAAGTCAGTGTTCGCTTTGTATTTTTACAATTCACTGACTAATTATTTTTGGTTTAATGATGTATAAACCTGCTGAATGCACACTGTGCATAAAATTGATCTGAATAGCTGAATAGACCCGTTCGTGCTAATGTCTTGACTGGACATTGCTAGAACGCCCAGGAAGGATGTCCAGCTGACAACCAGATAACATCCCAGACGTCGGCACTACTTTCATTTTGAAACTATTTTTGAACCACAACGGGACGTCTTAATTGGACATTCAAAAAGCAGTTACTTAATGTCTCAATGTTTGCTACGTATAGTGCATTGCCGGCACAAGTTGGTTACTGAACCTTTGCCCATTATTCTACAGTGTTTTAAATATTAGTGTTGAGTTTTGTCTTACTTTATCAACTGTGATTATCATAGGTTTTTGTCCACATCTGTTGCTGTCACAGAAACAAGGCAGCAGCGAGTGGAATCATCAGAGCAAGACTTGGAGCGACCATAAGAAAATAGACATGGCACAAAAGGTATTACCACATGCACTTGTGACCTTTGACCTTTACAGTATACTGGCTCTTGATTTTGACTGATTGCACTCTAAGAAGAGACTAAAATGATAAAGCATATTGGAGTATAAAATTTGAATACCACAGCATTTCACCATTTGACTAAATGTTTTTGAAACTTTTCTATGTCATAAAGCAGGGGTTCCCAAACTCGGTCCTGGGGCCTCCCTGTGTATGCTGGTTTTTGTCCCAACCATAATTGCCATCATAGGACTTTAACAAGCTGTTAATTTGTCCAAATTGGGTACATTTTGTGTTTAAATATGTTATTTGCTGTTTTAAGCCAAATTTTAATAGAAATATCAATTTGTGCCATGAAGAATAAAAGACCGAATAAAAGACCCTTGCATATAAAGTTTTGTTTTTCTTTTTTTGTTTTTTTTTTTTTTTTCTGTGTGGCAAGCAATTTCAGGTGATAACACTTTTAAACAGATCAACTCAGGTACTGAGAAAATCAATAACCTCCAAATCAGGTTGCTGAAGACAGGTGATTAGAATTCTTTCAAAGTAATTTGCTTGCACTCAATAGCAATAACATAAAACAGGTTTGACTCTGTCATTTGCTTGTTTAGTAAATTGTTAGTTTTTGCAACCATGTGCCCACAGTTTCACCAATTAGGAACCCATTGATTTTTTTTTCCTTTGATTGGGTACATTTTTTCCCTCTTTTTATGCAGTTGTTCCTCATATATTGCAATGTGGATGCGGAATTTATTCCTCACTGTTTGTATGCATATCTGTCAAAATACTGTTTGTTAAGAGAGGATAAATTGCTACTCTGAACAAAAATGCACCTAATTAAGACAAATTAACAGCTTGTTAAAATCCTATGATTGCAAACCAGGGTGGAGCAAAAACCAGCATACACAGGGAGGCCCCAGGACCGAGTTTGGGAACCCCTGTCATAAAGCATCTGTGTAACTTATTTTAAAGATCATATCTTATCACTACTTTACTGTTTTCAGTGGATAACCGTCATATCTATGCTTGGTGTCCCGTGATTTGTTTGTAAATTCATGGAGTAAAATTTCCTTTCTTTGCACTTTCTTTGCTTGGTCCAAGTGTAATTCTATTTCCTACTCCTGAGAGGTGGTACTAACACAATCAAAATTATCTCTGCCTAGTGTTACTTTGCAAAGGACAGCACCAAGGAAACATGCACGAAGAACTCGGAGTGTCAAGAATCCCGAAAAATAGCAGATGAAACTACACAGGAAAATGTGAGGGGTTCAGAAAACAAAAATGAGACATCAACCTCCTCTCCTCCTCCATCCGTAAAGGCCATTACAGATGACGAGACTGCCGTTACACATTACAAAGAGGGGTTCTTTCCAGAAGGTACTGGCATGCTTCTATTTGTTCTTTTTTTTGTCTTATATGCAGTCACTCAAATGCCACCACCCCTGTCCCATCCAGAAATGAAATGTGCAGAAATATATTCAAAATATGTGGACTGATAATGCACAATGAAATGGAATAAACCCATATATATTCTCAAAATGTGGATTTATATGTGAACTATAATGCTGAGTCTTTTACGTCAGTACAATACATTTCAAAACAAGGGACCATAATTACAACAGTACATTTTTGAGATATTTTGCGTAAGTTCATAATAATATACTGCTCCTCAATATAGTTGTATTTCACGGTCATAAGGGGGGTAATTTTCTCCTCTCTGACGTCCTGTCACTTCCTCCATTCAGTGTCCACATTTGCCGAGCGGGAACTCGTCCATCTCTGTCTCCCAAAGAGTTCCGGAAAAAACTCCTCCAGCTCAAAACTGTGTGATTCAGCCCCTTGTGAGAACCCATCGAATGCAGACCCAATACCAGATGGTGGGGTCATTGTCAAGCACCAACAGGAGCTGAAGCAAGTCCTCGCTGAGAACTGTCCAATGGAGAGCAAATGTCATCGCGCCAACAAAAAACTTGACAAGCTCCAGGCATGCTTCACGGATAAGGGCGTCACACCCAGAAATCAACGGCAGAACAGGGCACACTGTCAGAGCCCAGTGGCTCATGAAGAATCCTACCATAAAGATGGCCTGCTGGCTATGGATGAGAAGACCTCACCTCTGAACTGGAGATCCCAGGGAAAGGATGGGCGCCATTTTGTTACTGTGGAGCCTGCACAGACTACATCCTCCCCCCTGCCAAAACTGAGACATGTGGCGCCCAAGGATGTGGAGTCTAGGAGGGTCACCTGGATTGGGGTGATGCGACATAGCACGGGGGGATCTCCAGTCTTGGTCAATGGGTCCAGGCCCCCCACATTCCAAACTGCTCGGCAACAGACTTTAGTCATCAAGAGCCTGAGACATTCCAAAGAGAGGGGCTGTCATGCTGTCAATGGTAACTTGGCAGTCAAGCGAAACACCGTCCAGCTCAGGGGCTCCCTCAGAACAGCCGAATTGAATCTACCACACCTGTCCCCTGCACTCCGGGCAAAAGCCAACAGGAAGTCAGAGCACCTTCGTATGGATTTTGGATGGAATAGACGCTAAGGTGCAAGCTGAACCGATCACAGAGTTTCATGAGAAGGCAACTGCACACCTCTTCCATTTCTGCTTTATGGGCACAGGTCAGGTGTGACTGGTTTGCACCAATAAAATTTTGAAAAGGAACTAAGCTGTGAGTTGAACCAAAAAGGATTGTATGGAGTTTTACAGGAAAGATGCTTTACATTTCAAGTCAACTGGTCAGATACGGCTCTTGAACACCAGCTCCTCCATTCCAGCTGGGAGACAATTTAAGGGGAAAACCTGAATAAATGAGTAAAGAAATGAAGTAAATACAGATGCTTCCATATACATGTGTCAAGAGTTACGGCATGTATAGAAATGCTGAGCCAGCCCAGTTTACCTCAATTGTGCATCGCATCATGAGGGATGAAAAACTTTATGACATTTAAAAAGGGTTAGTTATTGAGGAACAGATCACTCAAGACTGCTAAACTGGCTATAGCGATATTCACTGTTTATAATCAATGACTTGAAAGTTGAGCATGCGCAGTTTGGCGGTTGGCAGAAAGTGTGATCAGAATACATAGAGAAATGGCAAGTAGCTTCTTTGGTTCTTCATTTAGAATCCTCAAAAATGTGATTCCTGAACCCTTAACGAACCTGTTGGTGCAACCTATAACACCACAACTGACTGGCATCGCTATTTTAGATCTTTTATTAAGTAAATAAAAAGATGGAGATCTATTTGTAAACTTAGGGTAAGATGAGCCTTTTTGCCTACCGCATATCAGAACATGTGACGTCATCATGAATATCGCTATTGTTCCCACAGGAACAGCGACTAAAACAGTGACTTTGGTCAGTAGGAAAGATCAGTAAATGGAGTCAGAAATTGTGGTCAAAGCACTCACTCAATGACTGTGATGCTGATGCATTACTGTGACTTGCTACAAAAACCAAGGAGCAACACTAGTTCCAGTGACTGTGGTTTTTGTAAGTGCAGATGTGATCAGACAGTGTCAGCAAAGAGCAGTCCAACAACTACTAAATCAAATGGGATATTATGCTTGGACTGCAGTGTATAAATCCCTTGTTTCAAAGATCAATGCTTATTTCAGAGTTCAGTGGTTTAAAAATGGCAGGCAGAGGTCTACAGAGATGTAGAAAAAGTGATCAGAGCAGTGAACATTCACCATATTCCCATCAATCAGGCAAGAGCATGTGTACACGAAGAGAAGAGTACAGGCCTAAATGCTTGACCCCCGCGGTGAGGGGTTCCAGTGGTTCTGTTCTGCTGCGGGGGGGCATTTTCCAGGAATTGACTGGGTACACTTGTCTCCCAAGGGGAAAAGGTCTCTAGAAAATATGCAAAGTTATTCTGAGTAAGTGCCTTTGTACTATATTTCTTTTTCTGTCATGTTGAAAATGCTCTCTTCCAGGATGACAGTGCCTCCATTCACTAGGCACAAGGGATCACTGAATGTTTAGATGAGTACAAAAGTGACGCAAATTATATGCTATGGCTTTCACAGTCACCATATCTCAACCCAGTTGAACACACTTGGGAGATTCTGGACTGACATGTTGAACGGCACTCCTCCTACATCATCAAGACATTTAAGGAGGGAATATCCATAGAAGGAATAATGTTCCATCCCTCCTTTAGTTCCAAAGATGTATAGAATCTATTGCCAGGCACACTGAAAGTGTTTGGGGACAGAGACTTTGGGGCCCAATTTTCCAGCCTGTGCAAGGCATTAGAGTACATGTAGAGACATCCTGCAGGTCACAAAGCCTAACTGGTGATTTTTTGCCAATGCAACATGAAACTGGGAGGAGAGTTGGATCTTGAGGGT
The DNA here is from genome assembly GCA_029692085.1 of Gymnothorax javanicus. Lineage (NCBI taxonomy): Eukaryota > Metazoa > Chordata > Actinopteri > Anguilliformes > Muraenidae > Gymnothorax > Gymnothorax javanicus. The sequence goes on from CM056198.1 coordinate 93,394,536, forward strand.
GTAACTGGCTTCCATTCAAATCTGATGCCACCAGTTGGAATGTCATTTACTTGAGATTATGCAACAGGAGATTTTTATTTTCCTGAAACATATGGCTGCTCTCATATGACTTGGGCGAACATCATCTCAGAAAAAGCACAAGCTTGACTGTGATTCCACTCGTAGGTGCCAACAAATACCTGGCCAAATATCACAAAATTTACTGTAACTGCCTATAGTCCAAAATGGAATGTTATGCTATGTAATAAAAGTTATTAATATGAATAAAGTATCATTCTTGTCTGGATCATCTTTTTATCATCATCAGTGTACAATTAGCGTGATTAATTGCAGGGATAAGCAACATGCAGGGATAAGCAACAGTGGGCTTCAAAATGACTGGCACCCCTGACAGGTTATGCACAAAAAATACTTTATAAAATTCAACAAAGTATATTTATAGAGAAACTCTAAACAACAACATAAAGTTCCAATTTAACCAACCAAAATCATTTACTGATTTAATTAAAAATCAATTTACTCCAAATCGAGTTTTTACAATCAATGGCACTCTATAAGATTTCTGTAAATAACATCTACCAAAATTAAACCAGGTATTAAATTCCAGTTATTAAAGTTTTATATTAGTGTTAAGGAACTATATGGAGCCATTATCTCACTTCCAGTTTCACTAGGGTATAAAAATGAGGTAACACACATGCAACATCCCTTTGTCATCCAACATCACAAAGAAAACAAAACAGCTGTCCTTTCAAAAGAGGCAGATGGTCATATACCTTAATACAGTGCCGTGAAAAAGTATTTGCCCCCTGCCAGATTTCTTATTATTTTGCATATTTTTCAGACTTAAATGTTTCAGATCATCAAACAAATTTTAATATTAGACAAAGATAACCCGAGTAAATACAAAATGCAGTTTTTAAATGATGATTTCATTTATTGATGGAAAAAAGCTATCCAATGTGAAAAAGTAATTGACCCCCCCCTTGTTAAATCATGAATTAACTGTGATTAACCACATTTTTTTAGTTCAATTTCACTAGCCACACTCAGGCCTGATTACTGCCAGACCTGTTGAATCAAGAAATCACCTAAATAGAACCTGTCTGACAAAGTGAAGTAGGCTAAAGGATCTCAAAAAGCAACACATAATGCCGCAATCTAGAGAAATTCAAGAACAGATGAGAAACAAAGTCATTGACATCTATCAGTCTGGAAAGGGTTGCAAAGCCATTTCTAAGGCTTTGAACTCCAGCGAACCACGGTGAGAGCCACTATCCACAAATTGAGAAAACTTGAAACAGTGGTGAACCTTCCCAGGAGTGGCCAGCCTAACAAAATTACTCCTGGAGCGCATCGACGACTCATCCAGGAGGCCACAAAAGAACCCAGAACAACATCTAAAGAACTATAGGCTTTATTTGCCTCATTTAAAGTCAGTGTTCATGATTCAATAATAAGAAAGAGACTGTGCAAAAATGGCATCCATGGGAGAGTTCCACAGCGAAAACTGCTGCTAACCAAAAAGAACACAAAGGCTCATCTCACATTTGCCAAAAAACATCTTGATGATCCCCAAGACTTTTGGGAAAATATTCTGTGGACTGAGGAGACAAAAGTTGAACTTTTTGGAAGGTATATGTCCCGATACATCCGGGGTAAAACTAACACAGCATTTCATAAAAAGAACATCATACCAACAGTCAAACATGGTGGTGGCAGTGTGATAGTCTGGGGCTGCTTTGCTGCTTCAGGACCTGGACAACTTGCCGTAATTGATGGAACCATGAATTCTGTTCTCTACCAAAAAATCCTGAAGGAGAATATCCAACCATCAGTTTGTGACCTCAAGCTCAAGCGCACTTGGGTTATGCAGCAGGAGAATGATCCGAAACACACCAGAAGTCCACCTCTGAATGGCTTAAAAAAACAAAGTGAAGGTTTTGGAGTGGCTTATTCAAAGTCTGGACTTAAATCCAATTGAGATGCTGTGGCATGACCTTAAACAGGCCGTTCATGCTCGAAAAACCTCCAATGTGGCTAAATTAAACAATTCTGCCAAGAAGAGTGGGCCAAAATCCCTCCACAGCGATGTGAAAGACTCATTGCCAGTTATCGCAAACGCTTGATTGCAGTTGTCGCCGAAGGTGGGTTTAGGTTTAGGGGGCAATTACTTTTTCACATAGGGCCAGGTAGGTTTGGATAGCTTTTTTCCCTAAACAAATGAAATCATCATTTAAAAACTGCATTTTGTATTTACTTGGGTTATCTTTGTCTAATATTAAAATTTGTTTGATGATCTGAAACATTTAAGTTTGAGAAATATGCAAAAAAAAAAAAAGAAATCAGGTAGGGGGCAAATACTTTTTCACGGTACTGTAAATCTGTTCATGGTGACAAGAAGATTCACAAATGATTAAATATGCCACTGAGTACTGTCGGGGCAATAATCTAAAAAATTCCAAAAATATAGAACTGTTGGAAACTTCAAGGGTAGAGGAAGCAACTGCATTTTGCCCCTCAGGATACTGAGGAGGACAGTGAGAGAAGCAACATAATCCCCAAGAATCACTCTGACGGAATTGCAGGCCTTAGTGGCATCAACCACAGGCTCTTTGGAAGGGTAACCAGAAGAAAGCCTTTTTCTGACCAGAAGACACAGAAGCAAGTGCGTGGAGTTTTCCAAACATCATTTAAATTATGACTGGACTAAGGTGCTTTGGTCAGATACAGCATCGGCATGTTTGGCCTCAGAATGGAGATGCATACAGGGAAAAGCGCATCATACACACGGTGAAATATGATGGTAGGACATTCATGTTTCGGGGCTGTTTTAATTCAAGAGGTTAAGATTAACCCTTAAATGCCCAACTATAGTAAAAGTTGAAAGAAAAATCTATGTATTCTGTTATTAGCCCCTCCCTAGGATATATTAACAACCCAATAGCAATTTTTAATTTTTGGTGACCTTTGACCTCATTTTAGTTTTGTGACATATATGTCACAATGGGCATTTCGGGGACCTTATTTCTAAAATAACTTTAATGATAAAACAGTTGACATATAGCTGAAGTATTAGGCATAGCTTATTTTTCATTAGCTTACCTGTTTGTCTACTTTATCCAGTGATGAATGGGTGCTGATCTATCGTGTTGATTCCACCATGGGGGCGGCCATATTGGAAAGGTTAGCTGGTGCAGCCAGTGTAGTGTCAATTCCCCTTTTATGCATCAGATGGCAGCACTGATGGTCTAAATATGTCACTATGGCATTAGGTTGCAAAATTTATGTGGGGTCAGTGGTTTTGACAACCCCCAAAAGTGGGTGACAAATTTGTCACAGGGGGCATTTAAGGGTTAATGGCATGATGAATTCCACCAAGTATCAGAATATTTTGGCTGACAATCTGGTTGCCTCCGCCAGAAGGCTAGGACTTGGTCGTAGGTGGACTTTCCAACTAGACAATGACCCAAAGCATCCCTCAAGAGCCACACGGAAATGGTTCCATGACAACAAGATCAATGTTCTACAATGACCACCTCAGTTGCCAGACCTCAATCCAATTGAAAACCTGTTGGCTAAGTTGAAGAGGGCAGTTGATAAACACAATCCCAAAAATGTGAAGGATCTTGAAAGGATTTTCTTGGGAATGGTCCAAAAGCCCCCCTCAAATTTGTGCCTTAACCTCATCAAAAATTACAGGAAAAGACTTCATGCTGTTATCAGTGGTGATTGCTCGAAGACTGCAAGGGAAGCTCAGCTTCCTCTAAAATATCAAAAATAAATAGTCAAATGTGTACTGATGTGTTTGTAGTTCATTGACTAAAAATGCATGTGAACGCGTTCAACTCGCCTAATGTACACTGGGAGCGGACACAACGTGTAACGTGAGCGGGGCGGAGCACAGCGTTTCACCTGCTACACTAGTGCCGTTTCTGTTGCGTATGGTCGCATGCCGGACGTGTTTTCCAGAGGAGATTTCGAGCACTCGGCATTGGAAGATGAGTCCGTTAAAGCATTTTTTACTGTAACTATTACAAAATACGACCTGTGCACGCATGTACTGTAAATTTATTTAAATTTGCACTTTCACATTTTTGCGATCCTATCCATCTTACCGATTTACATTGTGTAAAACTGTTGACTGATTAGCGTTTTTATGCACTGAGTTGCGAAATAATTAGTACTTAACAGATTATTTTATTTTCACTCATCGACAGCTCCTGCTATTAATAGAAGGAAGGCGATTGCCCTCTTTTTATTAATTCAGAGGCTACAAAGGAGGAGAAGATTTAGGGTACATCCACTGAATCTTCAAAGATGACAGCAGGGAGCCTTCCATAACCTGGTTGCAGAGCTGGCTCAGACAGAGGCAAACACTAAAGATCACCTGATGCTTCGATGGCAGTCGCTATTTCTTTCCATATAAACTCTTTTTTTAAGGTTTTCCTTATAAAAAGGGTTCACTGGATCGTACAACTCTGGGTGTTTTTCCTCTTCGATGAGCTTCTCCTCATCCATGTTTGTGCCAAACTGTTTCGCAAAATGTCTGTGACCCTACCCCACCTGGAGATTGGAGTGGGACACCACCTACCCCCAACTTATTTGCATTTTTCCTGCTGTGAACCTTCCTGCTGTTTTTATCCACAGTTGATCACCTTCACTGCCCACATTGAGTATTGCCAAGTGATATGTTTGGTTTCCGGGGTACAATAGGGAAGTATAGACTACAATAAAAGGTGTTGAATTTTAAATAGATTGTTTTAACCCTTTGATGCATACAGTACATACAAATGCCTTGGACCATTTGTTGAGATTTGGTGCAATATTTTGTGTGTGTGTGTTGGGGGGAGGGGGGTGCAAGTGGGTGGTCTGTCTGTTCATTATTTTGGACATTATGCTTGTGGGATGCACGCTGCCATCCAGTATTTTGACACATTATGCATGCGTCTATCTGTATTCTAGACATAGCTTATTTGAGCTATTTACTCGGCATGCATAGTGTCCAATATTTTTGATAGAGCATAGACTCAGATGTATTCCAAAAAATAGACATGCATTACATAGGTTATGCATTTTCAGTTTGTGCTATATAATGTATTTCCATCCAACAACAGAAAAAAGTCTGATCAAAACTTGAACAATATAAGACTATTTCTGACTTTGATTTCTTGAAGTACTTTCAAGGTCTCGGAATTCTTTAAATTCATACAATTTTAAGTAATTTGCATTAACATTAAACAGACCTCCTCACTATTTGATATTTATACTACTTATTTAAGTATTTATGCATTCTGTTCATACTGTTTATATAAACATACTGTAATACTGTTTATACATGCTGTTATTTATTAGTGTATTTCTGAGACGTGCAGTGATGTGAGGCAGTGGCCTAACCTTTTATCGCTGGATTTTGTCAACCTGTTCCCATGTACTATACCTGTTTGACGATCAAAACTATTAAATCAAAGCCTATAGGAAGCCTGTATACTGATAGGTGATGACGACAAAAAGATTCATTGATGTATACGCTTCGATTCAAGACAGCAAGGATGGAAATACGTTGAATCAACAGAAAAAATCTCAGCTCTCTCAATAATTTTGTGTATTGTTTTAACCTTTTGTCCATCCGATTATGAAAGAGGACTGAAAATAAACGCCCCGTTTTTTTGATTGGGGTTTAAAAAAAAGCGTTTTTAAAGGTGCACTATACAAGTTTGTTTACTTTCACTTCTGTTGACATTCGAACTCAAACAAAACAGAAGTAGCCCGCCCCTCCCTCCCATAGTTCCCTCCTTCCCATGCTTCCATGACTGTCAACTCTTGTCGGTGATTGGCCGGGACGGTTTGTTATGTTATGGGGCACAGACTGTGCCCCTTGTGTTTATTTGAAGTTTGTGATGCCTGTGCAGTCTCCAGAGCCCGGGTTTTTTTTACAGTGAATTTAGGGGCAAGCAGCTAACGCATCGTGGAGAGATGTTGGCGAATCGAGACAAAAATATAATCGCACAGAAAGTAAACAAACTTGCATAGTGCACCTTTAAAGGGGAACATATTGCATATTGATCAAGCATGAACTCTGCAAAAGAACTGAATGGCATTGCTTGCTTCAGCTTCCTGTAAGCAAGTACGCGCAAATCTGCAGTTTTGTGAGCATTTCAGGTTCGATGTACTGAGTAATAACGCCGCGGAAACTTGAACTGGCCCGTCATTCTACCGAATAGTCTTACTAAATTAGTTAATCATCTGATTGCTAATCAAGCAAAAGGGAGTTATCGTTCGCTTTACGGTGAGGATTCTGCCTCACCTAACTAACCTCCGACCGCAAGTCACTGGTGTACTCATACGATCGTGTCCAGCGGAGGAATTGTGGGAAATGGTGTTGGATAGGCAGGTGGGATTGTGTCTCTTAATCATATGACAGACTACAACTACCAAGTACATTAGCAAGGTGGCATTGTTTTCATGTTAGAAATACCGAAGCCTTGTGCAGCAATAGGGTGTAATAATAGGAACACGCTATCCATATTTTCTTTTCCCAAAGATGCAGACAGGTAAGAAATAAATGAGCAACGGTCGTATTTCATTCCAGCCTCATAAGTTTGAATGATCTATAATGTTATTTCATTTTGAAATGCCCTTCAAACTCGCTCATGGCAATTATTGTAATTCGCAAATGTCCGAGATAGTAAGCGAACTCATATTCGTAATCCTTAATATAGACTTTAGCGATGTAGGAAAAAATGTCTGAAGAAGCAAAGTAACATGAAATATAATAATAATAAATTTTATTTATAACGCACTTTACATTTAACAAAAAATCTCAAAGTGCTACAAAAAGCAGCCAAAAAAAAAAACAAAAGAGTTAAACAGGAGTTAAAAACAGTTATCAGGAGTAAAACAGGAAACAATTACAGATTAAAAGATTTTTTAAAAAGGTAAGTTTTAAGACGAAAGCTCGGTCCCCAAGTGTGCAGCTCTTAGTCCTTGGGGGACTAAGTCTGTAGCTGTTGGTAGAGCGGAGTGAGTGTGCTGAGGACTGGGGGGTGAGGAGTTCTTTAAGGTACTAGGGGGCGTTGCCATGGATGCACTGGAATATGAGGAGGGAAACTTTGTATTCAATTTGAGCAGAGTGTAGTGAGTGAAGGATGGGTGTGATGTGCTCATATTTACTGTAATAGGCGGTGATAGGACGCCAGGTGCCATGACCAGTGAGAGGAAGAGAAAAGAGCAGCCCAGATAAGAGACAAACACAAAAGAGGTAAACACCTCCGGGAAAGGCTGGCGCTTCCAAGGACAAATAAAAGTCCACGACACGGAAGCAGTGCGAGAGAAAATAAACAACAAGAGAGAAAATTTCTAAAAGGAGCAATTCCTAACAATAAAAGGAATATAACAAATCACCAGGAAATTTGACTAGAGATTTTCTCTGGCCAAAGTGCTAGTAACAAACAGACACTCTAGTGATAGGCGTGGCGAACCCCCGGCCATATATTATAGATTCCGGAAAACTCCGCCCCAGCTCAATCAGCCAGCTGGGCCAGGAATTCGATCGAAAAGAACTCCAATATTGTCCCGGACGAAAGAACAAAGAAAGGTCCAACAAACAAACGCATGCCTAAACCATAACATTTACGTACTCTCAGCAGGATTCTAGCGGCACTGTTTTGAATGTATTGTAATTTCTGTATGCTCTTGCTGGGAATCCCACTGAGAAGTGCGTTACAGTAATCGAGTCTGGAGGAGACAAAGGCGTGGACGAGCCTCTCTGCATCTCTTAAAGTGAGTGTGGGACAAAGTCTGGCTATATTCCTGAGGTGGTGTAATGATATTTTGCAGAGATGATTGATGTAGGCCTCAAAGGTTAGATGGGGGTCAAACCTGACACTAAGGTTGGTGACTGTTGATGACAGAGGGATGTCCTTGCCAGAGAAAGTAATGCAGGTTATGGTGGAGTTTCGGATCTGATGAGGGGAACCAATAAGGATGGTTTCAGTTTTCGAGCTGTTCAGCTGGAGAAAGCTATGCCTCATCCATGCCTTTGTCTCCTCCAGACATGCAGTGAGGATGGATGAAGTTGCTGAAGGTGTTGAGTCACTGTCTGCCCTCATGTATAGTTGCGTGTCATCAGCGTAGCAATGAAATGATATTCCGAAGCGACTGATGACTTTACCGCATGTAGAGGGTAAACAGGATGGGTCCAAGCACTGACCCTTGTGGAACCCCGCAGCCAACAGCGTGTGAGCTGGACCTTGATCCTCCCATGGGGTCATATTCTGACCTGCCAGTGAGGTAGGATTCAAACCAGCTCAAACTGTGCCTTTAAGGTCAACAGAGTCGTGCAGACGCTGGAGGAGTATGTGGTGGTTGACCGCGTCAAATGCTGCAGATCGGTGGAGGAGGATGAGGAGGGATGGTGAACCAGAATCAGCTGTCATCAGCAGGTCATTTGTTTCTCTCACCAGAGCTGTTTTTATGCTGTGGGCGGAGCGGAAGCCAGATTGAAACTTTTCAAAGATGTTGTTGTGTTGGAGGTGGTCCTGAAGGTGGCCGGCAACTACTTTCTCTAAAATTTTGGGGAGAAATGACAGGTTGGATATGGGCCTGTAGTTTGCAAGTATCTGAGGGTCAAGGGAGGGTTTCTTGAGAAGTGATTTGATAATGGCTGTATTTAGTGCAGATGGTATATGGCCAGTCTGAAGAGATTGGCTTATGACCGTGGTAATCAGAGGACTGAGGGCAGAGCTGTGTGCTTTCACCAGGGCAGTAGGAAAGGGGTCGAGGGCGCAAGTGGAGGGTTTCATCCCTTTGATAATGTCTTGCAACTCAAGCTGAGTGATTTCTGGGAAGCAGCAGAGGGGCTTCATCATACCAATCTGAGGGTTGGCAGCTCGCACAAACGAGGAGGAGGGAACAGAGAGGGAGGAGCAAATTGTATCAATTTTGGTTGTGAAAAAGTCCATGAAGTCATTGCAGTGATCTTCTGTAATTCCTGTAAGTGGAGGGGTTTGAGGTTAAAGGAGATGACTTCTAGTCGAGAACAAATGTTTGGAATTTCCAGGACTACTTTGGATGATGTTAGAGTAGAACAGTGACCGAGCATCTTTGAGAGACTTGGAATAAGTCTTTTGGTGGTCCCGATAGGCCAGCTTGTGGACAGTAAGTCCAGAAGCCATGTATCGGCGCTCAAGGGCACGTCCAGCTGCCTTCATTTTCCGCAGTTCGCTTGTATACCAGGGAGCAGAGCTGGAAAATTATGCTGTCCTGACTTTGATGGGTGCATGGAGAAATATCAATGCATCATGCAGATATAAGACAGATGCTTTTATATTCCAGCATTTACTGTGAGCAGAACGCTCAAAATACTTCTGTGATCGCGCCCACTTAGGAGACAGGAAATGTTACCAATTTCTTACAATGGGGGTATATTGGGGATGTGTTTGGCTTAACCTTCTCCATTTTTGTTTGTTTGAAAATGAAAGTAGACTACACTCGCTCGGTTGTTGTTTTAAAAGGGGTGGTACAGTGTTTGCGCTGGTCTTGTTGGTCACTAAAACTCCGCCCTCACTCCCTGACTTAATTGGTGGTTGGCTCTGGACCAGCAATGAGTTGGTGCTTGCTCTAGCACCAGTTTTGAGAGCCTGGAGCTGGTTCTTAGCACCGGTTCTTTGCTTTTCCACAGCCTAAGTCAGGCTCTGCCTCCAAACAAGCACTGGAACCAGCTCGGTGGAAAAGGGGTATCAGAGACAGTTTTTCCCCCCCCACTGGAGCGAAACTAGATGATCATTGGATAAATGCCGCAATTTCATCCCTCCCACAGACGCTCAGCGTCTCCTGGAGTCAATAGAGCAGTGGGCGGGCCTGGACGCTGGGCTTCTGCATGATGATTGGAGGATCTGTCTAAGGACTGAATCCCTTTTCGATTGACAGCAATTTTGAAGTATACACCAGTACCGGCGCATTTTCCAGTTCAGTCTCATTGCGGAGTTTGCAAGAGAAGTCGAGAGACAAACTATACAGCTCATTTCTTGGTCTTTGCTTGGTGATATTGCCCATTTCCATTGTACACATCACACACTGTAAATAAAACACAATTATAGCATTTCCTTGTTTCAGTTTAACTTAATTCTCACATTTCCGTGTTCAAGTTTGGTATAGTTTCGTTAGTTAGTTCATTCATTCAAGTCTTACACCCACAACACAATGGGCCAAGTCCATTTAAGCAGCCTAGCTCTGCTGGCCATTGAGAGGACACTGGTCAAGTCCTTGGAAAAGACACCCAATGGTACGACAGGGCAGAATTCACATATAAATAAACAAATGAACATACGCTACAGGCCAAAAGTTTGGAAGCAAGATCAAATTTGTACAAAAAAAGATCATAGTTTCATTGGCATACTTTGCAACAAAATAAACATGATTATTATATGAGCCCCTAAGAGCCATACTGGGCCAACCCATGTTGGGGAACTTTTGAGAAAATGGGACTCAAAGTTGCCAGCTTCCTGCGTCATCCAGAGTATCTGGGAACTAGAAACACTGCTTCTGTTCAAAACTCAAGATATGTACAGTTACGTAGTGCACTTCTTATGCAGGTTTTGGATGCCCTTCTGTTTCATTTAAAGTGAAAGGTACCTCCTTCTGAAGAGGAACCATCATCTTCTGATTGATTTGGGTCAAACTCTGGGTCTCCATTATCTTCCACTTCACCATCATCATCAATCATAGCAAGCAATTCCTCATCAGTGCGATACCTAGCCGCCATGTTTACATTGAATTATGGAAAAGTTGTGGGATGGTCCACTATGACTAAGGCAGTGCATTGCATATTTACAGTGGCAGAGAGGACGTTTGCTTACATGAACAATCCATGTGGGCAGATTGGGTTGGCTCGTTTAGGAAATGTAGATCTCAGTTTTCTGCACATGCTGACTACCTCAACTCAATTCCGCCAAAAGTGCGGGATGGCCCGGTATGGTTCTTAGGGGCTCATATAGAGGGTCACTTATCAGAATACATTTTTACTCAAATTATCAGGTATTTCTTTTTTTTTTTTTTTTTGCTTAGACTTTGCTTTCTTCAAAGTAACCTCCTCTTGCTTTAAAGGGAAAGTTCACCCAAAAATGAAAATTCTCTCATCATATACTCACCCCAAAGCTAATTGAAGAGTTGGTTGATTTCTTTTGTCCTCAAAATGGTTTTGGAGCTTTAAGGAAAAACAGCATTGAAGAGAAATCCAAATGAATGGAATCCTATGGTGGCCACTTTTTCAAGTTTAAAAAAGCAACGTTAAAAAACATAAAATGCCTCCATACTGCTCGTGTGACAAGACGTCATTTTCACTATGTTTTTCGCTTAAATGTCCAATGTAGCCACTTAGCCAGGAGCCGTGTTTTTTACCTCGGGAAGATTGAAGTTCCGTTACTTGGAGGACTCAAAATATGAAGAAGAAGAAGAAGAAGAAGAGGACCTAGAAACACTCGCCATAAAACTAGAAGAAGAAGAAGAGGACCTAGCCTCGAGCTTGTGTTTACATGCAAGCAGTGAACTATGCCGCATGCGATAGGGAGATCTGCGCGCATGGTGACTTATCACGTTTATAGTTCACGAAGCTAGTTTGTTGGTTTCTTATTCAATGTTAAGATGTTTTCACACCGGACGCGAAACAAATTTTTCGCACGACAGATTACATTAAAAGTCAATGCAAAGACGCGAATACACGCAAAACGCGTGTATTCGCGTCTTTACATTGACTTTTAATGTAATCTGTCGTGTATCGTGTCCGGTGTGAAAGCGGCTTTAGCTGGCAACCTTTTTATTCAGAGCATTTTAATGCCAGCAAATTAAACATCGCGGTGGCAACACATTCCAGCCAAATTAATTTTGCATAATAATGGCTATACACATTTCAAATAGACTAAATTTAAATGCATGAAATATAACGAGCTAGCTACCTAAAAGAGAGTTTAAGTATTCAACTTAGTCCATTATTTTAATGTATGTATAAAATAAGCTAGGTGCCTAAATGGCGGTTATAAGTATTCACTATTATCCATTGATTTCATGAGCAAAATATAAAAATAATACGTGATTCGCATGTGCACCGGAGGGTATGGCAAGTAGCCGCTAAAATGTAAAAAACGGTTCATGGCTAAAATATACTCTTCTTGAACTAGTTTAAACGTGATGGGTCCTCTTCTTCTTCTTCATTTTTATGGCACAGTTCACTTGCTCTTCCTGAAGTAAAAACATGGCTCTGGAGGCATTGGACATTTAGGCGAAAAACATAGTGAAAAGTTTTTTAGGTCATAATGTCGGGACTTCTTCTAGTTTTATGGAGCAGTATGGGTCGTTTTTCTTTTTTTAAGCCTTTTTGAGTCCTCCAATTCCATTAATTTGGAACTTCAACTTTTCCTGAAAAAAAATATGGACTGGCTAAGGGCCTACATTGGACATTTAGGCTTAAAAAAACATAGGAAAATGAAATTTTCAAGTCAAATCATAATGTGGGACTTGCAGACACTTTAAAATGTCACATGAGCATATGGAGGGCTTTTTATGTTTTTTTTTTCCTGAAAAAGTGGCCACCATTTCCATTAATTTGGATTTTCTTCAATGTGTTTTTCCTTAAAACTCCAAAACTATTTTGAGGACAAAAGAAATTAACCGAACCCTTCAATTAGCCTTGGGGTGAGGATATAATGAGTAAATTTTCATGTTTTGAGCTTTTCATCAACAGCAAGGAGACTGCTGATTGCCAGGAATTGCATTCCAAGCTTTCTTAAGTTCATCAATGAGAGACTTTTCTGGGATGATAGATCAATCCAATTTGTCCCACACAAGCTCAATTGGAGAGAGGTCTGGAGACTGAGGGGGCCAAATCATGATTTGAAGAACTCCACCATAGATTTCATACTGGTTTTTAAGAAAGGAATTATGAACAGAAACTTGAAGTTGCTTCCAAATTTTTGACCTGTATTGGCCTTGCTTCCAAACTTCTGGCCTGTAGTGTATTTTATGATGTAAACCGAAAATGAGCTTCCCCCCCTGAAAAACGAGCAGCCGCCACTGGCTGTTGTCCTTGCCAGAGGTGGTTGCACAAGGTGCAAAATGAAGGGTGCCAATTATTATGAAACCTTGATTTTTGTTGAAATTTATTTTGTATTAAATGATTATGATTTTGGTTGTTTCCATCAAAACATTAGTAAGGTATTTCACACATGTTGGTACCGAGTGTTTCTCTATAATTAAGTATATTGTTTATATATATTTTTGTATTGTTTGTATATCACCAGTCAGGGGTGCCAGTAAGTTTGGAGCTCACTGTATATTTGGCAAATATGTGTTTGTGTGCAACTTCCTCAAAACAAGCTCCACCATAATGTAAATGTATATGTGGGCAGGATTAAAGGCACAAAGCACAGCTCAAATCATGTCAGTTTCAGACATAAGGTGAGATGCAAAAGTTAATTCTTTGCTTGATTTCATTTTATTTTACCCAGTCCATTTAAAACAATATGTTTCTGAAACTGCAATATCCAAAAATATACTTCCTGAATGTTGATTTCTAAATATAACTGAAAATAAGTGCTTGAGAAACCCTGTTCACCGCAAGCTTGCAGGCAAAAACAGATGTCCCAACCTTCTCTGCCACTGGCTCATTCAAGAATCCACTTGATTTACTGTAGAAAATTCAACAATCAATTGAGAGTTTTGCAGTGTAATCGGTGACCACCTGTAGAGCCCATATCAAGCCCATCAGTTTAGTTTTCATCTAACATTATAGGCAACAGTGCAACAAACAAAATGGCAGTTTTTGGATTCTTCTGGCCTTCCTGTGGTGTTGGTGGAGGCATACTCTATTATACACTCTCCGCTATAATCATGTTTATGTGCCACAGAAAGGCTACATTCCATAAATATCCTGGTGGTCTGTGACTGAAACAGTTGGGATATGCAAGTGTTCACAAACTATCCAAACTGTTAACATCTTCCAGACCAAAGGGCAATTCAGTGAAATTCTGCCTGTTTTGAGTACAGTGACAAAAAGCTCTGAAATCTATAAATGCAAGACATTGAATTTAATTTATTGAAGGATAGCCCCTTGAGATGCAGCATCTCATTTACAAGGGGGTCCCAACACAAAAACATAAAACAATGCAAACTACAACGCATAAAAAACACAAACAAAAACCGACAAATTTAGACAGCTCTCCCACATCCCCAGCCCCTTCACCCCATCCCCAGCTCCCATATACATGCATGCATACATACATATACACACGTGTACATACATGCAGATATAGATATACATACTATTCATATACTGTGTATACATACACATGTATCGTACATGTAGATTTCCACACAAAAGCATATAACATATAATTGTGTACACCCATTAATACATAAATAAAATAAATAACTCAAAAACAGGAGCATCTTGTTTTTAAATAAGCAATAGATTAGACCTAAAACTGTGGAAAGATGTGATGGACTTGAGAGAGGGGGGGAGATTATTCTAGTCAAATGTAGCTTTGTGACTGAATGACCTACGACCAATTTCTTTATGAATTCTAGGAATGGTGAAGAAGGGATAATTCAAATGTCTGAGTGGATATGAAGATGTATATGGAACGAGTAGTTGTTTTAAATATGGTGGTAAATCAAAATGAACACATTTAAAAATAAATTGGAGCCAGTGAAACTGACGTTTGGATTCAGGTTGAAGCCAGTTAAACGAGTCAAACATAAAGCAGTGGTGTGTTCTATATGGACATCTCAAAACAAATCTACAGAGGGAATTATGTAAAGTATTTAAGGGTTTAAGGATTTACTCTGAAGTGTTTTGATAAACAATGTCAACATAATCTAGGATGGGAAAACTAAGTTGTAGAATTAACCTTTTCCTTACTTGAAATGAAAAGCAATTGATTGAGCGATACAACATACCCAGAACACTGTAAATTCTTTTACAAATATAATCAATGTGTGGTTAGAAGGAGAGCTCAGGGTCAATCCAGAGTCCCAGATATTTAAACACATCCACTCTCTCAAGTGGAGACCCATCTTTAAAATTAATAACAAATGTGGGAGAACGTGACAGGCTATGTTTGGAACTAAAAATCATACTACAGGATTTCTTTTTATTAAGAACAAGCTTGTTGTTGGAGAACCAATTTTGGATAAGATTGAAATTAGACTGTAAGGAGTTTTGGATTTTTGTGATATCCGAATTAGCATAGTACATTACAGTATCATCAGCATAAAGATGAATGTGACAATTTGAACATATTTGTGGAAGATCATAAAAATTGAGAAAAGAAGTGGGCCCAAGGTAGAGCCTTGTGGTACCCCAGTATTAACCGAAGTACAACTAGATTGAGAACCATTAAAAATGACATACTGACGTCTACAATGAAGGTAGGCATTGAACCAGCAGAGAGCATTATGATCTAAACCAATATGATGGAGTTTGTCCAGAAGGAGATAATGATCTACAAGGTCAAAAGCTTTGGTAAGATCAATAAAAATCGCTCCTACAGTCTGTCCAGAGTCAAAAGCAGGAAACAGTTCATTAGTAAATTTTAGAAGAGTGGTTGTAGTAGAAAAATTTGGTCTAAAACCAGACGGCAAGGGTGATAAAATATCAAATTGATTAATGTAGAATGATAATTGGTTAAAAATTAATTTCTCAAAGATTTTTGCAGTAATACAAATAATTGAAATAGGTCTGTAGTTATATACATCAGATGGGTCACCACCTTTAAAAAGTGGAGTCACTCTGGCACATTTCCATATCGGAGGGATACAACAAGTGGATAAAGATAAGTTAAATAAATCTGCTAGGGGATAAATATATATATACTCAGTCAAAAAAGAAACTTCACACTCATAATTTTCTAAATATTTTCTTGAAACTTAATACAAGAGATATTATTCTTATTATTAGGGGTAAATGCGTTGTCAAAGACATCATGACACACAGCAACTCCGATGTGCACAAGCATGCAGCACGTGCGAGCATACATTAAAGGTAAAAGCATGTTTCCTCGTGTTCCTAGTCACGTGACCTTATGAGACACGTGCAATTGAGCCCACGTTAGCACGGTAGAGTGACATCTCGGAAAAACAAGTTCTTACAGTCAATTATCCGTTGATTTGCAATGCCACGACTGTCAAACATTCAACGTGAACGTGCCATTGGCATGCTGAATACAGGAACGTCGGTCACTGACGTTGCCAGGGTTATGGGATGCAGTCGACGGACTATCCATGATCTTCGGACACGTCTCCAACAAACTGGCACCACAGCAGACCGACCTCGTTCGGGTAGACCACGTGTGACGACACAAGCAGAAGACCGACAAATCGTCTTACGTCATTTGCGTAATCGATTTCTCACTGCAACGTCCACTAGGAATGAATTGTTTAGAGGCCATGTGACTGCCCAAACCATACGTAATCGCCTGCGCACTGCTCGTCTCCATGCACGTCGGCCATATCGTGGACCAATTCTAACCCAGTTACACCGACGTCAACGGCTTCTCTGGGCACAACGACATCTGAGATGGACTCAGCGTGATTGGAATAGGGTCGTTTTTAGTGACGAATCCAGATTCACTTTGCACTTCGCTGATGGGAGAGTTAGAGTTTGGAGGAGACGCGGTGAACGCAACACCCAGTGTTGCGTGCAGGAAGTGGACCGTTTTGGGGGCGGTAGTGTTATGGTTTGGGGTGCCTTTAATGGTCCTGCCCGTTCCCGACTGATGGTCGTTCAAGGAAACCTAACTGCTGCAGGATACAGAGATCAAGTGCTCATTCCAGAGCTTTTGCCATTCATGGCAGCTTATGGCCCATGTCTGACATTCCAACACGATAATGCCAGACCTCATACGGCCAATTTAACGCGGAATTTTCTTAGGAATGCTGGCATCAATGTCATGGAGTGGCCCTCAAGGTCTCCCGACCTTAATCCCATAGAACATGTGTGGGATGTGTTGGGCAGAAGACTCCGTCAAGTAAGGAACCCTCCACAGAATTTGCAGGAACTTGGTGCCATGTTGGTTCAATTATGGCGACGCATCCCCCAAGCTGTGTTCAGACGCATCATTCAATCCATGAGGAGACGTAGCGTCGCAGTTGTGAACACTCATGGAGGGCATACGCGCTATTGACATGCTTTCATCAAGTTGTAACTTATCATTTTTACTCTCTTACATTTCCGTAGCATTTCCGGTGGAACTGGTTACATTATGAACATGATTTTTATGGTACACCGTCCTTAATGGGTACAGAATGGAATTAAATCATTATTTAAAACCACTTTTCTTGTATGTTCAACTTATCGACCTCCAAACGAGTGTGAAGTTTCTTTTTTGACTGAGTATATGAGCAGCAAGTTTAACACATTTCTTTTCCAAGCCATCTGGACCAGGACGACAACTTTCTTTTAAATCTCCAATGACATTAAAGACATCAATGGGCATAATTCTTCTAAAAGAAAAGGAGCCATTAGGAGGGGAAACAATAGTAGGATTAGCAGTAACATAGGAGTTCGTGAACAGTGAGTGGGCGACAGAGGAGAAATGCTCATTGAACGCATTGGAGATAAGAAGAGGATCAGAAGTCATTTTGTTGTTAATTTTTATCTGATTTACAGAGCTTTTACTATTTTTATCGAAGATATGATTAAGTTGATTCCAAAACTGTCGAGGGTTATGGAGATTCTGGGACAAGCTTTCCTTATAGTAGTTTGCTTTTGCATTCTTTGTTTTTGATTTGCTTAAATTCCTGAGCTGTCTGTATGTTTCCCGGTCATCAGGGTGTTTAGTAGACCGGTATTTGGACCAAGCAGTATCTCTTTTTTTAAAAAGGCTGATGAGATCAGAACTGATCCAGGGGAGATGTATACCTTATACTCGCATTGTTTTCATGGGAGCATGTTTGTCTATTACATTTGATACCTCAGAATAAAAAAAGTCCCAAGCATCATTCACAAAAGGAATTAGCTGAAAACGATCCTCAATTAAATCCTGAATAAAAAGGTCTAAATTTTACTTTTGTTTTCCTAAATTTAATATTTTTAGGGGGAGATCTGGGAATTTTAATTTTCCAGACACAAAAAACAACACAGTGATCACTAAGGCAGTCAGACAAAACACCAGAATTGATTATTCTTTCAGGATTTGTTACAAGTATCCAGTCCAGTAGTGAGGCAGAACACTGATCAACTCTTTTTGGTTCTTTTATTAACTGGGTAAGATTAATGCTATTGAATAAGTGCTTTACATTGGTGGATTTATGGCTAAGCCAGTTAATATTGAAATCACCCAAAATAATCAGTTCATTTTGCCTCTCAAGGGAATTAATAGTTGATAAAATACTATTTATAGAGTCAGTTGGAGCAGAGGGAAGCCTATATATGTTCCCAATAGTTAGATGTTTGTTTTCATGAAGAACAATGGTAATAAAAAGGCATTCGAAATTAGCAGGCTCTACAGTTGGAATAATACGTTTTTAAACTAAATTAGATGCCGCAAACACTGCAACACCACCTCCTCCAGAGCCTCTGTCAGCTCTATAGAGCACATAATTATCAGTGTTAATTTCATCATCTTTGATCATTTCATACAACCAGGTTTCAGAGAGAGTAATAATGTTTTGTCTGTGGAGAGTATCCCTGGCTCTGAGAAGATCAATTTTAGGGGCAAGGCTCCTTATATTAAGGTGCATGACCTTTAGACCCTTTTTTGAGTTAATTGCAATTTATGGAAGTAAAAGATTTGAGAACAAATAAGAGACTGGAGAGGGGTGGTGGGGAGGAAGAGGGGAGAGCAACAATAACTGACAAAACAGAAAATAAACATACACACAGAAAGAAAAAAATGAGGTGGCAGTATCACTAAAGAGGGCAAGAGCCATGGTCTCATGCTGCAAAATAGGTTCTAATAATAAAGCGTAACAGGGCCGCCCTTATTGGAGGCATTCAAAAGACATCTGAAGATCACAATTAGTTCAGAGAAAATATATAAGTTAATCAGATCAGTCCAATGTCATCAAACAAAATATATAGCAAAACGTTCACAGTACTAACTAAATGGAAATAACCACAAAGGATATATGCCACTTTTTTAGTCCATAAACGAAAAACGACAGATGCCTGCGTTAAATCTTTACAACAGATGACGTCAACCGCAGTTTACAGCAAACAAAGTCATGAATCAGTGTGACATCTCAGGCAGGCAGAAAAGTAGTTCAAAATATGATTTTATCATATAGAACAAAAAAAGAACGTAAGCAGAGTTTGCCTGGCGTAATATAATCAATGTTCCGTTAACTCGGTGAAAGTTAGATAAATGAAAGTCAGTTAAACAAGCAAGAGTAGCAGGATGAGCTACTCACGAAGCATTTGAACATATGGTTCAAATTTTTCCCCAAGCTGAAGAACTGCGCCTTTTTTAGTGGGGAATGAAGATGGTTGGAGTTCGAAGACCATTCAGCCAGGAAACTTCAGCAGGTTGATGGGTTGCCATCATAGAGGTCCAACACAGCTAGGTTGGGTTCTCATAGGGCAACAGCCTGAGGGAGAGTCTGCTGCTGGATTTAGCTGCTGGCAGATATATATTTGGAGCAGCGATGGCAGAATCTCAGGAGATGTCAGTGATTGCCACAAGTTGACTGTAGACAACGCCAATGGCTTAGTGTAGCTGGTGGAGCTGTGTCTCTCGCTGACCAATCTTGACCCCTTGGTATCTCAGGGCATCAATTCATGCTTCGCAAATCTTCTGTTTCCATTCCTAGGCTGGATTGAACTGTTATGATGCAGACAAGGAATCAAACACAAATTCTGGGTACAATCCACAAGGAAGTTTTTTAGCGGGAAAACAGCAATTGAAGACGGTAGTGTTGTGCCGTTCATGAACAATTCGTTCGAAGGAACGAATTGTTTAAGAGAACTGACTGAACTAAATCACTTTCTTGGATTGATTAGTTCATTTCTCAGTTCAGTTGAGCTCATCAGCGAGGCCACCAGGCCAGCAGTGGAACTATTCTGTCCAAGCAAACAATGAAATCACTCGCGAGGAAAACGAGTGGCGGAGACTGATCCTCTCATTGCGAGGGATCCGTTCAATCACTGAATAAACTACACACAGTGAACGCACCACCAGTCAGCGCTGATTCGGTCAGTGAACGCACTGCTGAGAGTAGTGGTGTGTCACTTGCGAACGTACTGCACACAGAGAGCAGAGTCTGTCAGGGTGGGGGGGAGTGGTTCTCGTTCACTGAACAAACTGCACACAGAGAGGGGAGTCTGTCAGGGCGGGGGGGGAGTGATTCTCGTTTATTGAACGAACTGCACACAGAGAGGGAACTCTTTCAGGGCTGGGGAGTGATTCTCGTTCAAAGAACGGACTGCCGACAGTAGCGCTCTGTGTCACTCACTTGCACACAGAGAACTGTTGCTGAGAACGTGATTCACATTCACATACTGCGCATTCACGTTCATAACCGCAGCCTACTGCTAAAATTAGCGCCGTGTCAACTTGCTAACACCCGTGAAGCACGTTAAGTGAATGTACTGCGCACAGAGCTGAGGACTCCGTTCACCGTGTAGTAAGTTTAATGCATGTATACCACTCAAAGTAGCGCTGCGTCTCCCGCCAATGACTATGGTCTGTGAACGCACCATCCCTCAGTACTTGCGGTGAACGTGTTACGGAGTGAATGTGAACCTCAGGGCTGAATCATGAACTGAATGACGGATCGTTTGGCTGTATACCAGTTCAGGGAGTTGAAGAACTATGCACTATGCAGTCAGGACTCCTGCTAAGCACTGAATGATCTGGTGAGCAAATATTTCGAAGATAGAGGATTAACAAGAGTGCAGTCCCAATAGGAGTGATCTGATATAGCGCAAAACTGTCGTAAATCGGGAGATGAGATGAAGGAAGGGGATTTTTTGTCGACATCCGCACTTCCGGTAATAAGACCAGCTTTGCCAAGCCAATGCACGCATGACGAAATGCTATGAGAATTACGCAGCTTCGCAGTTGAATACCATCGTGGATACACAGATATAAACATGAAAATACCGCAAAATTCAAATAAATGCTACACACAAGTCAAAGCCGGAGTTCATGTTTTGGAATGAAACGCTATAAATCGCCATTATATAAGCTAGCGTTCGACCATGCGCGGATATGAGCGGCAGTTCACTCGTTGCTACATTTGACCCGTGATTTTCTGTCATCATATCCGCCTGGCGATGTGCCGTATTGTAGATCAGATCGCTCCTATTCTGGAGACCAGCTTTGCAGCTTGACATCTTGTTCATATTAATTAGACTCCGTAGAGTTATTACATTTTTCTTTATCATTAATAAACTGAAACACACAGAAGTAGAGCTTTGCTCAATACTTGAAGACAAAAACTAACTGGAAGTTTTAGTAGGGTATATACCATGACAATCCAGCAACCACACTGAACACCAAAATAAAGTTATAAACTGTAGATCAGACATTCATAGCCTGGAATCCATTCATATGAAGTGCTGGTCGCTCCCAACGGTCACTCACTGATATGTCTGGCCTCAGTCGGTAGGCTAGCGTTTGACTTTTAAATATTCGCACAAAATCCATGGGAGATGTGTGATTGGCTCATAGTCGCAAGGGTGCTTCGCCCCTTTAGACAGACTTGCGGCGGGTCCTGAATGAATTGATTCCCATGGAGGGAAGTGAACGTGAGCACAGATTATCACTGATTATTTTGCCCCATTGTCACAGAATGAAATACTGGACTTATTTTTCACAGGCCACACATCTTCCAAATGTTCTGGTGCTGCAATGCCATTTTTAAGACCAACAGATCAGGAGAAAATCAACTTTGTTCAAGACCTGTGTCTCTCTCAGCAGCGGTCACGTAACGTCTGGCAATACAGAAATACAGTATTGACTGCGGCAAACTACGTATTTAACTGTCAAACTGAAATAATGCTTGTGTTTATATGTTCAGTGATACTGTTATTGCCATCGATGTTTAATCATTTTTAAAGGGAAAAGGAATATATTTGATTGCTATGATCTTGTACTGGATTGATATCAGATATTAAACAAGCGGGGAAAAGCGGCAAAATAAGCGTTGGTCATCCACGTTAAAAATGCCAAAACGTTGTGCAGCAATAGGTTGCAATAATAGGAACAAGCTATCCATCTTCTCTTTTCCGAAGAAAGTAGACAGGCAAGGAATAAATTAGCAACTGTCATATTACATACCAGCTTCATAGGCTTAACCTAGCTGATGCAATCATGCCCTTCAAGCTATAGCTAATGCCAATTACAGTGAAATATGTAACGTAATTTGAGTATTATTTAATTTAGCCTTCATTATACTGGGGAATCCCACTGAAATTAACAAAATGCAGATATGGCCAAACATTATCCTGTTCAAAACCTAAAAACCACTCCAAGAGTAAACGCAAGCAAGCCACAATCTCATTTTTAAGCTCATGTCAAATAACATTCACGAATGCCGTAGCTAGCCAGCTAACTCATACTCGTAATGCTGAGTACAGCCATTAATTGTGTTGTAAAATGCCTGATGTAGCAAAGTAAAAGGAAATATACAAGCAACATGCAGATAGAAGATAGATACTTGTATATCCTAACGTTTAATTGCTCGCCTACATAGCTACCACTTCTGACAACAAGATGCGACGGATAACCCGGTCAGCATTCATTCTGCAAATGGCGCCGCGCGATTGATGGTTCTCGTCAAAAGGTCACCCAATCAGCCAAGAGCAGAAAACATGAATATTTATTTATCCAGTTAATTAGTGACGTAAGGGCTAAACGCTGGCCTACCGACTGAGGCCAGACTATATCAGTGAGTGACCGAGCGACCAGCACTTGATATGGATGGATTCCAGGCTAAGACATTCACAAAAGGAGTGAGGCATATGAACACCGGGAGGCAAGGGAGGTGACCAGACAATAAATCAACTCAAGGAGAAAAACAGCAAAACACACCGAATACCAGGGGCATGTATAGACATTTGAAACACCAGGGCCTGAGCCCCAAAGACAGGACATGATTTGGTGCAGATTGGAATTAATTAATTTGTCAATGGTATAATGAAGTCTCACACCTGGATTAAATCAAATCCAGAATATTGGCCTAAAATTTCACACTCAAAGAAGTGCCTAATGCAAAAACCGTATGTGATATTGCATACAGTACTGCACGTAAACATAAATGAAAAATGCTATGATGATTCCATGTCTTTTTAATGTCTGCTCTAAAGACCCTGTATTAAAGCCCTCCCAAATCATTTAAAGCCAAAAAATTTTCATTTACATCACCATCTTTCTGAGAGACATCGCACACACAAACTGACAGTTGATCTAAATTATTGTCCCTGGCCTCATCAGCCACTATAGCATACATGCTGGATTCTTCCAGTTCAGCCACAATACTAGTGACTTCTTCAGCGCAACACTGAATCATCTGTAACATTTCATTTCATTTCAAAAGTGTTCAAAATTTGACTAGTTACCAGGGAAAAATGAGTAACTAATGAGGAACTAACTGCCCGGGAACCACAATGAGCAGTTCTTGATTAACTCTAATCAGATTTTTATAAAATGATCAGTTAATTGAAGAACAAATAAGGAATAAGTAGTTAGCTGCTCTGTAAAATTTGATTGGGTGTTACTCCAGAACTACCTCTTAACTAATGGTGTACCGCCAGTTAGTTCCTTTTCTGTCCATAAAATAATAATCATTAGCTACATTTTACAGGTGACTAAGAGTTCCTCAATCACTTCCATTTAACTAATGGGGTCACACTTTAGATGAAGTGTTGCTCATAAAGGCTTTATACAGCATGTATAATGCCTTCATTAATGAGACATAATGTCTTCATAAATTATACAAACATTAGCAAATGTCGTGCTTTGTAAAGGGTGACATAACACATCATTATTCAGCATGTGATGTCAGATGTCATATAACTGACAATGTCACTTAGCTAGTGGCTAAATACTATAAAGGGTGACACTGTCAGCTAAGTGACATTGTCGTTGTCACATCTGGCTTCACATGCTGAATAAGCATGTGATATTTCATCCTTTACAAAGCATGACATTTGCTTACGTATGATTTATGAAGACATTGGGTCTCATGAAAGAAGCAATATAAGAACAAATTTTCTCTTATTTTTGTTCGTATCCTCAATTTTTCTTATTTTGTTCTCACCCACTGATTTCTGGGATGCACCAATGTTTTCTTATATTTGCTCTTCTCTTAGGTAAGAAAAAATTTTAAGAGTGGTCGAGAGCACTCTTACCGAGATAAGAGAAAACAGAAAATTGTTATCTCTGTCCAAAAATTGCTTGTCCAATGCAGGGAAATACACATTTTAAAACCTAAACATTAAAAATGCATTATATAATAAAATTTTGATTGTTTTATGTTTTTGAGAAATTATAATGATTTTATTATTTAATTCTTGGGCTAAAGAGTTTGGCCAGTTGATCCTAATTAGAACTAAGCTAAAAAATCCTTAGATACTTGCGTGCGTTCTGCTTCTGAATGGCTTACCTATTGCTGTTGGACGCTTTGGCCATCCAGGCCTTGCGCAGAGAGCGCGTTTTTAGAGATCGTGCGGATCTGTTTGCTGAGACAGATGAATGGCTAATCGTACCAAATGTGAAAGCAACCGCACTTGAGCATGGAAGATTACTGTGATGTGTTATGGCTCTCTTGTTCTAACAAAAGCAGCAGCGAAAAGAAAATCTCCATTCAAACAAATTCAATGCTTGCTTGAAATGGAGGCGGACAAAAACATACAATCACAACTGGATACCACATGCAAAAATTCAGAGATTTATGGAATAATTTGTGAGTAGTTACATTCGCATAGTTATCACAGAATAACAGATCAGTGCCGTGACAAACTAAAGAAAATGTGGCTGCGATATTTCAAAGTGCAGGACGCGCTGCCAAAGTCTGGCAGCTCAAGTTATGAGATAGACACATTTTCGTGGTATGGGGCAGTGGACAGCATAATCGGCCAAAAACGCAAGGGTGAAAGATTTCCATATGCAACATCCACCTATATTGAATGTAATCCGAACATTTTCGTCTTACCTTGATGTTTGGGTACCCAGAGAAAGATTTGGATGTGCAAAAACATCAAGCATTCAGTCAAGAAAATTTTGAGTTTAATTTTTCGTGCTGTGGTAATCCATGTTACAGATGACACACCGGGTTGCTAGGGCACGCGCAGCATATGCATTCGCAATATTAATATTCTATATTAATATTCTAAACCCCCCCTCAATAATAAACCCCCCAAAATATATTGGCACCTCCTTTTAGAATCATTTCCCGTTTAAAAACACCTAGGTGCATACTGCAACGTGCTGTATTGGAATTTTGACATGTATGCAAGTGTACTCGGGTACGTTACAATATTGCTAGTGTGAAAGCTGACCAGTGTGGGGGGGGGATCGTACTGTGGCACGGTACGGAACAATCGTACCTAGTGAAAGCGCCCAAGATTGCCACGAGCAGTTGGCTCTTTGCACACGGCACATCACCTGCCCTTATATGATGTTTAGTGAGTGTCATATATGCTAATTTAAAACAACCAGCCACGTGCTTCCAATTTACGATCAAGTGGGATTCAACATTCAGCACACATGGGTAAGAGCAGATTTGGACGGTAAGAGTGTTTGGTGCAATCTGGAGTTTCTTTCTCTTATTTTTCTGTTAGCAAAAAAAAAGAGAAAATATAGGAGAAATTTAAGAGAATGTTGCTGCATAAGGCCCATTATGTCTCATTTATGAAGGCATTATACATGCTGTATAAAGCCTTTATGAGCAACACTTCATCTAAAGTGTGACCACTAATGGTTTACTAGCAGTTGATTCCTCATTTCTTCCTTATTTGTTCCCTGGTAACTGCTCAAATTGTATACCTTATTGTAAATTGAAATGAAAAAAAATTCAAGTCTGTGATGTGTTTGAAAGGCAAGTGGCATTAGAGGGCATGTAATGCTTAGACAGAAAAACTATTCTGGGACCTAATTTTGCCAATTGTGTGTCTCATTTTTGTTCTCTTTAAAATAATCTCTCCCTTTAAAGCTTTGCAGCATACTCGCTAATTTCATTCCAAAATGGATCTTTATTTCAATAAGACATTAAATTAACTTTATACTGTATTCTAATTTTGTGATTTCAAACATCAAAATGACATTTACTCTAAAGTTCGCCGTCCCTATAAACATCTATCACTGATCTAAGCCACGTGCCCGCAACTGAGTTCTTACCACTTAACTGTATTTAAAAACGTGGTAGACAACCGACATAAGGACAGATTTTACAAATGGGTTAAACCGATTTTGAATGTTTTAATGGCACACACTAACAATTCATCAAAGCAACGCACTTGACGTTTTTATACTTCTTAAAGAGGTATATTAACAGAATCGACTGCTGCATGCGCGTGAATATTGAAAATCGGTTAATTCTGTCGCAGTATCCCAAGTTTTTAATATCAGTTTGTCAACGTTAAGCAATGAAAAGCCTCTAATGTTAGAGTACACCAATGTGGTTGATCAAGCTAGCTCATGTAGCGGTAGCTAGCCACAATGAGAAAAAGTTCGAAGTTCACTGTTCACTTTTTCAGATGCAAATAACATGACGTATTAATTTTTATCAACAATGGAAAGCTTATATCTAATAAGTAAACGTTACCTTTATCGTTTTATGTTTTTCTCAGATCCTTTTTTTTTTCTGGTGCGCTACTAGGCAGCTCCCAAATGTCACGCTTCAGGCGTTTTGAACTTTGTGAGTGCAAAGACCTTAAATTGGCTTATAAAGTTTTCGGGCTTTCAGGTGAAAGAGGGAGGCTTTCATGAGAACGATACAGACACAAAAGCATCCTGTCACTACGGTAACTTACAAACATACGCCGCAAATAAATTACAATATAGGCCGACAACTCAGCGGTTGCAAGAGCTCAAAATTCATACTCGTCTAATTTTTTAGCCATAAGAAAAGACCCCGGGCTAAAGAAAAAATACCCCGGGCTATAGCCCAGCAGCCAGACCCTAAACACGCCCCTGCTGAATACTGAAACAGAATGAGCCAATCAATGACACAAATTGGTTGTGACAGATCCTCTGACAAAATTCTCAATTTGAATTAACCCATTAAGACCTGATGCGATGTCTGCGTTGCACTCGCTTTTAAAACGGAAGGGACATGAGTGCGTTTAATATATCATTTTTAAGAAATGTGAATGAAGTGCATCGTGAGGTGCCCTAGGTCTTAATGGGCTAAGTGATTCAGCCCATTAACATCCTAAACCCCACCATACCCCTTAGGGTAATGCTGGCGTTACGGGATTTTCAGTGCCATGCTGTGAGCCGCAGACCCTCAAACACATAATTGCTTTCAAGCTGGACCCGTTTAAGATTGCTTGATTAATAATCAAGCAATTTATTTATGGAATAATCTAGACCAATATATAAGCCTCTAGTTATTAAGAAATTATAAAGAAATGACAGAGATCACCAATGGGCTACATTAGTCAAAGTACTTAATAGTGATATTGTAGGGATGGAAAAAAAAAAATTAATACAATACTTGCTCCGAATTCATCTCCCATTCCAACATTTTTTTCACCTGTGAAGCATAATTTATTTAAGATTGCACTTGATCAAAATGTTTTCAGCATTAAAAAAAATAGGCAAAATTTGCGGGGAAGCACAGTTGCACACCCCTTGCCACAATGGGATAATAGTTCATTTATTAAATCACCAATGCTTCCTACGTCGAAGTGTTGGTAAATGAATAATTTAGCGAATTGGTTATTAGTACATTCTAGAAGTTTGATGCATGGCATGAATTTAAAATAATTTAAAGTGCAAGCCATATGTCAAACTTAAATGGTAGCAAAATTGTTGATGAGGTCTGTATAGTCCAGCCTCTGGGAAAGTTGTAGGAAGGCTGCAATTTGAGATTATATGAATCATTTAAATTATTAATTAGAAATTAAATCTAAACCCTATCTAAATACCATCCTCAGCATTTACAACATAAAATTCTACTTCAAGAGGGAATTTCAAGAAATTTCAGATAATTGCGGTCCATGCGATCTCATAGTGTTGTAATGGCCGGTAGTATACGGAGGCCAAGCCCAACAACAGAGAGAAAGAGAGTAGCACGAACACAGAACAAACACAGAGAATAATATAGACCAAATGCAAGTACTCGCGCTTCCAAAGGACGTATAATAGTCCATACCACGGAAGCAAAGCAAGATAGAAAAAGGGAGAAGAAACTCCAACAATAAGAAGATAGAAAGTCATACAAAACCTGACTACAGATATCTTCAGCTGTAATGCGAAGCTAAAAGACACTCTACCGAAGGAGGCGTGCTGGACATCCTGCTTATATAGATTCTGGGAAAGCGCCGCCCCAGCTCAATTAACCAGCTGGGTAAAGAATTCGATGGCCCAGGAATTCGATATTGTCCCGGGACGAGAGCCGCAAAGAAAAGTCCAAACAACACGCAAATCTAACAAACCATGACAGGACCCCCCCCTCTAAGGAACAGCCCCAGAAGTTCCCAGAGAGCCCCGCGCACGGAATTCAGAAATAAGGGTAGGATCCAGGATATCCCGAGAAGGGACCCAGCACCGCTCCTCGGACCATAACCCTCCCAATCTACTAAAAACTGAGCTCCACGACCCACACGCCTCTCAGCTAAAATACGACGCACAGTGCAAACCTCAATCATCCATGGCGGCGGTGGGGGTTTGTCGACCGGAGCCAGACGCAAATGCTAACCGGTTTGAGCCTGGAGACATGAAAAGAGGGGTGGATCCGTCAGGATCTAGGGAGCGTCAACCAGACTGTGACCGGATTGATCCTTCGCATCTTAAAAGGACCAATAAAGCGGGGAGCCAATTTCCATGACTCCACTCTCAAGGGCAGGTCCCGCATGGAAAGCAAGACCCTTTGGCCAACTCGATAAGATGGGGCTGAACGGCGCCTTCTATCTGCAGCGGTCTTTTGTTTCTGTCCAGAGCGCAACAAGGAGGAAAGGACCCTGGCCCAAACTGACCGACAATGCCGAACAAAGTAATTAAACGAAGGAACCTCTGAATCTCTGTCAGTCTCAGGAAATAGTGGAGGCTGATAACCCAACTGAGCCTCAAATGGGGGAAGGCCTGTGGAGGAGTTACCCAGTGAATTGTGGGAGTATTCGGCCTATGCTAAAAATCGACTCCATGAAGATGGGTTGTCAGCCCCCAAACATCGAAGAGTATTCTCCAAAGACTGGTTGGTTCGCTCAGTCTGCCCGTTAGTCTCTGGGTGGAAACCCGAGGAAAAAGGCTCAACTGGTTGCAAAACGCACGCCAGAATTTGGCCGTAAATTGAGGGCCACAGTCAGAAACCACATCTTGAGGGATGCCATGCAGCTGGAAAACATGGTCCACAACAAGAAGGGCAGTCTTCCGCGCCGAGGGCAGCTTGGGCAGTGCGATAAAGTGGGCGGCCTTAGAAAAACGGTCAACCACGACCAGGATGACTATGTTGCCTTCCGAAACAGGCAGCCCCTTAACAAAATCAAAAGCAATATGGCTCCATGGGCGCTTAGGGATGGGCAACGGCCGCAGCAGACCAGAGGGGGGGAGGTGGGAAGTCTTGTTCCTAGCGCAAATACAGCACGCCGCTACAAACTCCCGGATGTCCTCAATCATGCTGGGCCACCAAAAATGTCGGGCCAAGAACTGCTTGGTCCGATGAACCCCCGGGTGACTAGCCAGACGGGAAGAGTGCCCCCACTGGAGAATTGGGACCGCACTGCCAAAGGAACAAATAAACAGCCAGGCGGCTCCCCACCAGGACCGGGATCATTTTTCAACGCCTCCCGCACAACAGACTCAATGTCCCACTGAATGGGAGCCACAATCTGAGCTGCCAGGATAACCGGCTCAGGAATGGGGTCGCGACCAGAGCGGTCGTGATTCCGCGACAAAGCATCGGGCTTGATGTTTTTAGACCCCAGGTGAAAGGTTAACGTAAAGTTAAAGCGGTTGCAAAACAACGACTACCGTGCCTGCCGAGAATTACGTCTTTTAGTCTGTTAGATGTATTGGAGATTTTTATGATCCATCCAAGCCACAAATGGCTGTTCAGCCCCCTCCAACCAATGGCGCCACTCTTCTAGTGCCAACTTGACGGCCAACAACTCCCGGTCACCATTGCCGTAATTCCCTTCGGCCGCCGACAACGACCGGGAGAAGTAGGCGCATGGGTGCAACTTATTGTCCCGAAGGGGGCACTAGGACAAAATGGCACCTACCCCGACTTCCGACGCATCCACCTCCACAACAAATGGGAGGGAGGGGTCGGGCAAAACGAGAATGGGTCCTGAGCTAAATCATTTCTTTAACTCCTGAAAAGCGGCCTCAGCTGCTGGAGAACAAGCAAACGACGAGGAGGTATTCTTCTTAGTGAGCACGATAATGGGGGCAGCTACCGCGCTAAAATTACGGATAAACCTCCTATAAAAATTAGCAAACCCGAAAAACCATTGCACCTCCTTAACGTTTTGAGGGGCAGACCAATCCCTGACCGCTGACACTTTGTCAGGATCCATGCGGACCGACCCTTCTGAAATAATGAAGCCAAGAAACGAAACTGTCTTAGCATGAAAAACGCATTTCTCAGCCTTGACAAAAAGCATGGGCTTTGAGGAGGGCCTCAAGCACTTGTCTGACGTGTTGTTTATGCTCCGAGAGAGTTGAAGAGAAAATCAGAATATCGTCAAGGTAGAGAAAGACGAATCTCTCCAACATGTCTCAGAGGACGTCATTAACGAGTGCTTGGAACACAGAGGGGGCGTTAACCAATCCAAACGACATGACCAAATATTCGTAGTACCCGTCATGCGTATTAAATGCCGTTTTCCACTCTTCCCCCTCACGGATCCGAACCAAGTTATAAGCATTCCGGAGGTCAAGCTTGGTAAAAAACGACGCCTCCAGCAGCCGTTCAAACGTAGAGTTCATCAACAAAAGTGGGTATCGGTTTTTAATAGTGATATTATTCAAGCCCCTGTAATCAATACAGGGTCTCAGGCCGCCATCTTTTTTGCCCACAACAAAGAACCCCACTCCGGCAGGAGACGTGGAGGGCCGAATAAATCCATTAGCCAGACCCTCCTGAATATATTCTCGCATAGCCTTCCGTTCAGGCCCTGACAGAGAGTATAATGAACCCCTGGGGGGAGTGGTACCCGGGTGGAGATTGATCTCGCAATCGAACGTGCGATGGGGAGGTAAAGTCGAGGCCCGTTGCTTGCTAAAAATCTCCGCGAGATCAGCATAATCGTCAGGAACATTAGGAGGCAGACAAAAGTTCAGAGCAGCCCCCAAATTCTCACCCTGTTCGGAACCTGCCCCCTCTAAGTCAGATTCCAAGTCAGAGAAATCCTCCGCATTGCAATCCTCCTCTGGCTGCCGCCAGACAAATTGAGGATCCCACTCCAACCCCTCCTCCACCCCTTTCTGTAGATTAGGAGGGTTGTGTGAGGCAAACTCCTAAGAATCACTCCAGACGTCAGCCTCCCCCATAGGTAGATGCCCGGGATGACACGCCAAACTCTCCCTACAGTGGGACCTACAATCAGTCCCCCACTGGACGATCGGGTTATCCTGACTTCCCCAAGTGATATGAGGCCTATGTTCCCGTAGCCAAGAGTGTCCTAAAACGACAGGGAAAACAGGAGAACTGATAATAAAAAACCGGACCTCCTCAGAATGGCCATCAAAAGAGATGAACATAGTCAATGATTCAGAAACTTTGGTTATAAATCCAGTTCCCAGAGGGCGACCGTCAAAAGATCTAACAGAGCGTGAATGTAAAAGAGGGCAGATAGGAATGGAATGTCTCCTTGCCCACTCTGCATCCATAAAACAATCCACGGCGCCAGAGTCCACAAAAGCTTTGATAAATATTCTCTGTCTCCCCACAGGAAATTGGGTCTGTCCCTCTTGCGCCCCCCATACCGCTAGAGGGACTTCCCGTTTCCCTGAGGCTGAGGGCAGCGTGGATGGGTATGAACCGGTTTGTTACAATTATAGCAGATTATTCGTTTCCGAACGGGCTTACGAGCCCGGCTCTCAACCAGCCATCAACCTGCATAGGCTGACCAGGAGTAGAATTTTCAGTGGGCGGAATGGGAGCTTTATGCATGCTGCTAGTAGCATTAGCCCCGTTGCCAGCAAGAATCAATGCAGTACATTTCTTCCTGTTACGTTCGCGGATGCGATTATCAATTCGCACCGCAGTGCGAACCAACGAATCTAGAGACAAACAAGGCTCCAATGTAGCCAGAGCGTCCTTAACCTCCTCTGCCAAAGCGTGAACGAACACTGTCATAAGAGGCGTTTCTGGCCAGCCTGTCTCTGTTGCCAAGGAGCAAAATGTGATTGAAAACGCAGCGACACTCTCAGAGCCCTGCCTTAGATACATTAAACGTGTAGCCACGTCCTGGCCACAAACATCCTGATCAAACACCGATACCATTTCTCTAACAAGAGTCTCCACAGTATTCACTACCAGTGAATTAGATCGAATAAGTGGGCTGACCCAAGTGAGTGCTGTGTCGGTTAACAGGGATAAAATAAATGATACCCGAGACTCTTCATTCACGAACCGTGAAGGCTGCGCTTTAAAAAATATCTCACATTGGGCAATGAAATCTTTACATCTTCCTGCCTTGCCTCCATATCTTGGGGGTAATTGAAGCTTTGGCTCTCAGGGAAGATGTACGGACTGTGCTTGTGCAACATTTTGCGTGATTTGCGTGGACAAGGCTCTAATACTCTCAGTGAGAGTTAACAGAACGTTCTCCTGTCTCTCCATGGCATTCGCCTGAAGGCGGACACTTTCCGCCAACTCTGCAGCTTGTTGATTAGCCACAACTTTCTCTAATGCAGCCGTTGCTGACGACTCCATGTTGGCAAGAGTGTTCTGTAATGGCCGGTAGTATACGGAGGCCAAACGCAACGACAGAAAGAAAGAGAGTAGCACGAATACAGTACAAACACAGAGAATAATATAGACCAAACGCAAGTACTCGCGCTTCCAAAGGACGTATAATTGTCCGTACCTCGGAAGCAAAGCGATATGGAAAAAGGGAGAAGAAACTCCAACAATAAGAAGATAGAAAGTCATACAAAACCTGACTACACATATCTTCGGCTACAGTGCGAAGCTAAACACAGACACTAGCAAAGGAGGCGTACCGGAAATCCTGCTTATATAGATTCTGAGAAAGTGCTGCCTCAGCTCAATCAACCAGCTGGGTAAAGAATTCGATGGCCCAGGAATTCAATATCGTCCCGGGACGAGAGCCGCAAAGAAAAGTCCAAACAACACGCAAACCTAACAAACCATGACAAGTGTAGCCTTTCTCTTTGACGCAAAGCTAGGCCTATTTCTATTAAGAAATGACAGAGATCAATGATAACAATGATCTACAATGATAACGTACTTAATATTGGTATTGTTGGGAGGGGTAAAAAAACCAAACAAATAATTAATTAATTAATCCAGTATTTTACCTGAATTCCATCTCCAATTTCAGCATATTTTTTTTCAGCAGGGCAACCTAATTTATTTGAAGACTGCATTTCATCCAAATGTTTTAGCATTCAAAAGAAAAGGCTACATTTGCAGGGAAGCGCAATGGGACACTGGTTGCTGCGATAGGATATAAATTAATTTATTAAATTACCTACACTTCTTACATCGAAGCGTTGGTAATCAAATAATTTAGTAAATTGGTATTAGTGCATCATGAAAGCCAGGTCTTGAGTTAGTGGCACTGCTCAAATGCACTGCTACTCCACAGAAGAACTGACTTTTCTAATGCCGATCAACCAACCTCTTGACCGCTAATTTCCATTGATTTTGAAAAATATTAATTCAAATACTAAAAGTCATGTTGTGTCCTGTAAGTTACGACCATTACCAAAGACAAAGTTTGATTTTTTATTCTTTGATTTTACGCATCAGTTTATTGATTTTTCATGTCCTATGGAATGACTCTGCCCCCTTTTCCTAGCAGAAGGGCACTCATAATATTTAGAAGGACACCCAGTGCAAGTAGAAGGACACCCCTTTCTGCATCTAAACCGCACCTGCACCCTTTTCTAAACAGAAGGACACCCCTAGCAAGTGGAAGGACACCCCTAACTTCATCTAAACTCCCCCCAGCCCCCTTTTATGAACAGAAGGACACTCAGAGCAAGTGGAAGGACACCCCTAGCAAGTAGAAGGACAGCCCTGAAGTCAGCCCTGAGGTCTACGAAGCCCTTAGCGTGTAGTCGGAGGAAACTCCTTGAAAGAGTTGATAAGATAATAAGATAAGATAAGATATACTTTATTGTCCCCTAGGGGAAATTCTTTGTGGGCAATAGTACCAGGGGACTGCATCGCCATACAAAAAACAGTACAGTACACAGTACAGAACAAAACCACGTCACATTACATCACAAGATAAAAGCCAACAATGTGATTAAAATAATATAAATAAAAGATGAGACCACCAATAATAAATAAGGGTAGAATGTAGTAAAAATAAATACATAACCAGCCATTCTCCACTGAATTACAAAGTAAGCATTCGAAATTTGTTCAGTAAAGAGATGGAGGTGGGGAGAAAGGATAATTTAAAACGATTGCTTTTGCAACGGATGGCTCTGTAGCGTTTACCTGAAGGTAGCAGCTCGTATTCGGAAGACAACACGAGACGGGTCCTGCAGAATTCTGTTTGCCTGTCTGATTACCGAACTCTCATAGACAGACAGCAAGGGCTGAGGCAGATCATTAGACCCAATTACTTTCATTGCTGTTTTCACTATATTTGCGAGTCTAGATTTAGACTGAACTGTTAATGTGCCAAATCATGCAGCCATACCGTATCTGATGATGCTACCAAGAACAGCATTGTAGAAAATTAGCATGATCTCAGATCGGACCCCAAACAGCCTGAGTCTGCGTAAAAAATGAAGCCTTTGAGCTAGTCTGGAGCACAGGTAGTCAGCATGAGCGCTCCAGCACAGGGTGTTACACATCATAATACCAAGATACTTAAAAGTATGCACCTGTTCAATAACACTATTTCCAATAATCACCTGGTCATGGGCTGTCACTCCCCTGGGATCAAAGATCATCTCTTTTGTCATGCTGGTATTCAGCATAAGATGGTGATTATCACACCAAACCTTAAAAATGGTGATCTCACTGTGGTACACAGAAGGGCAGAAATCAGTGTGCAGCAGGCTTAAAATAACAGTATCATCAGAAGACTTGATGACGTGATTGTTCGGCTGTGTGCTTCTACAATCATTCGTTCACAGCGTAAAAAGTATAGGAGAGCTTACACAGCCTTGGGGCATACCTGTGCTACAATATTTCACGTCTGACAAGGAGCTATTTACCTTCACTTGTTGGGACCTATTTTTTCAGAAGGAATAATACCATTTGATAATAAAAGCATTGACGCCCATGTTAATTTGCTTTTTGACAAGCAAGTAAGGTTGCACAGTATTAAAAGCTGAACTAAAATCTGCAAACAGAACTCGTGCATAGGCCTTAGGGTCCTCTAAGTGCTAACTGATCAAGTGGGTTACACTGATAACAGCATCCTCTGTGCTGCGGCCCTGCCTATAAGTGAACTGAGAGGGGTCAAGACAAGAAGCAATGTCAGACTTAAGCATATTAACAAAAATTCTTTCAAAACATTTCATTACAACTGAGGCTAAGGCCACAGGTCTAAAGTCATTGTTAACAGATGGACAGGGCACTTTGGGAACAGGAATAATAGTAGACTTTTTCCAAAGGGTGGGCACAGTGTGACTGTTATAGGATCGCTGGAAGATAGGGCACCAAGCAGTGGATAATTCTGAAGAGCAGTTTTTTGAGCAAAAAGGCTGGCAAGCCATCAGGCCCTGTTGATTTCTTGTTACATAATTTGCTAAATGTTTCCTGCACCTGCCTGGGTTCAATTAATACCCCATCAGACAAGTCGGTGGTGCTAGTGGTGTTCAGGACCTCTTCTCCTGCTATGGAGAGATCCCGGGTTTCAAACCTAAGTAAAAAGTCATTTAGTTCATTAGCCTTGTCCAAATCATCCATTGTGACCAGTTGTTTCCTGCCAGAGTTCATATTCGTTATGTTTTTCATCCAGTCCCAAAGCCTTCTATTGTCCATAGAGGAGAAGCTTTGCTCAATGGCAGAGCGGTGCCTCTCCCTAGCTTCCCTCAAAAGGAGGTTCAGCTCTCTCTGTGCTGCGGCCACGCCCGCTCAGTCCTTGTTTCTAAAGGCCAACTTTTTTTTGTTGATACATGCTTTAGCCTCCTTAGTAATGAATGGCTTATTATTGGGGAAGTGAAGGACCTCTTTTT
Organism: Gymnothorax javanicus; assembly: GCA_029692085.1. NCBI lineage: Eukaryota > Metazoa > Chordata > Actinopteri > Anguilliformes > Muraenidae > Gymnothorax > Gymnothorax javanicus. The sequence continues at coordinate 93,431,033 of CM056198.1, forward strand.
TTGTCAACAATGTTGTCCACACAAAATTTAATATAGCCAGTGATAGTCTCTGTGGCCTTGTCCAGCTCCAAGTTATGGAAGATGCTCCAGTCTGTATTTAGGAAACAGCCCCTCAATGTCTCCACACTGTCCTCAGACCATTGCAGCAGGGTTTTAAGTTGGGGCTTACTCGTCTTGAGCACAGATTTATATGTAGGCAGAAAATGAACTGTAGAATGATCAGAATTAGCAGGGGGGGAGCTGTAGCTTTATAAGCACCTGTAATGTTGCCAAAGCATTTATCTAATACTTTGGAATTTCTTGTCACACATTTAACATACTGGTGGAATCCTGGAAGAGCCAGTCCTAATTTACAATGATTCATATCTCCCAACACGAAGAGAGGGGCCCCTGGATAGCGCTGGAGCTGTGAGTGAACGCATTCAGCAACCCGATTAGCAGCTCTGCTCGCGTTACATTCGCGTTAAATACATTTATTTTTAATACAAAAAATGTCATTACATCTCTTGTTGTATGCTATGTCATGTCTGTTTACATTGCATCATTTTTTTCTATGATGAATCTTGATAATCTATTATTGAGTGTATTTGTGTCTTAGCCTTAATTGGCTGACAGTGATGTCAGAATGATGTCATTGGCCTACTGCCTTTATATATACCTGTCTACGGGTCACATAAGTCATTTGCCTGATAAAGACCCTGCTGGGTTGAAACGTTGCCTGCTTTTCCAGTCAATAAAGTATTGGAAGCTACAACCCAGTGTGCGTACATTTATCATTTTTCATTTTCAAGGTCTAAGAATAGGCGATGATTTCAAGCATAAACATCATAAAGGTCATAGTTAATCACTATATTACTGAAAAAACTTACTCACTTACTTACTAAGCCATACTCACACAATTCATTTTGTATCAACGCACCCCATTGTCGGGTTTACAACGGTCGGTTGATGCAAGTGTTCGGATGAAGATGTTAACGGTGTCGACACTTCCTGGTTTTTTCATTGAATGTTGGCCATACCCTCGGGCAAATTTCAGCAAATTCCCTTGGTGTGTCATGGCCAGGAACTTTGACAATTGCACCGTCGTTTACACACGTGGCCGTTGGAAATCTCCATTTCAGAACATATTTTTTGAACAAATATCCTCCTATCTTGACAGTATGACATCAATTTCAACATTTTCTCTTTTCATTTATTTGGAAAACATATCAGCGACAATGTGCATTGATAAGCACATGTTTATAATCATCGGTGACACTTTGTTGAGCCCCAGAATGGGTGGCCCCCCAAAAACTAAAAAATGTAAAAAAAAAAAAGAAAAAGATTTTTTTTCATAAAGCAAATTGATATCACAGGTTTCTCCAGTGGATTCATGAACCCCATGGGGTGGTTTATCAATGCTGAAAATTATTTTGAAATTGGTGGTTTGGGCCAGGAAATGCCCTTAATGGGACTCCACCTTTCTTTCGAATCATGGGATTATGAGATTCCATTAAGGTACTTATTTCATCGATGTTTTTAATTTAAAACTGGCAATATTCATATACTTTTTATTTTGTAAAAGACAGTGTTTCTTCTAGATGTATATTTGTGTTGCAATAATATACCATCACCTTTTAAAAATGTGTTTAATTTGTATTGTAATTAATTATGTTAAATGTAAGCAAAGCCTGGATTTTTGTCATTCATTTCACAATTGAGCTGCTAATCTGTTGTTCGGGATCAGATTCACGGGAAAGAACTACTTTTAACTCCAAGAGTAGAGTGGTCCCGACTGACACTCAGATTAGCTATCATTTGGATATCCCCATGTTCTCCCTGACTATGAAAACATACTAATCTTCAATACAGAAGGGATACTTATTAGTGCAGTTTTCAAAAAGACATCCAAAATAGAATGGGAAGAGAAGAGACATTGCTTATTTTTCACAAGAGGTGTGCAAGGTGGGCTTTAAGTAATCATGTTTAAAAGGAGCTCGACTCTTGAAATATGTATGAATCTAAGGCTGGGAAATTGCTTATATAAGAGCCTAGTTTTACAAAACAGACCCTGCCATGGCTGTGAATAATAGACAGGTAAAAGAATCTTTTTAGGCTCTGAACTGGGTCTGAATAATTGAAGCCTTGTTGTGACATCAGATACCCTGTTCAATGGAAGTTGTCTCTGCCATGTGAAATGGTGAAGAGAGATTGGAATGAGAGAGGCATTTTTATTTGTTCATGTTACCACTTAGTATCAGTTGAAATATGACAGTGGTCAGAAGCAAAGCCTCACCCCTATGGAAGAAATAGATGCAAGCTTCTTGCCCAAAAGAAAATCTATTTTTATTTCAAAAGGGCCTTTTGTCCTATCACAGGGTCTTTCTCAAGAGCAGAAACTCCAAATCCACCCATTGGAATTCATTATTAAATAGGTTGAAACTTCTAGTGAATAATGTATGATTCAGAAATAAACTTTGTATTTATCTTGCACTGACCTCAGCAAAGACCTTATCTACTCTGCAACAGTCAAGTAGAACTCGGGGTCACAGATGGAAGTTGGCCAAGGGTAAATTTAGCACTGATATTAGGAAATATTTTTTCACCCAGAAAGTAGTCTCAGTGTGGAATGGCTTGCCTGACCATGTTGTTGAGGCAAAAATCTTGGGAATTTTCAAGAGCAGGCTTGATTTAGCGCTAGATACCATTGAGTCTCATTGAGTATCTGAAGCGATAGATTCACTATAGTAATAAGAAACTGGCGAGCCTTGTTGGGCTGAACGGCCTGTTCTCGCCACTCATGTTATGTTATGTTTTTTTTTTTTTGAACCAAGTTTATTTATAAACTTAGTTAATACAACTTTGAAAAATCACTATTTAACACATTTAAGCTAGTAAATGGATATCCCCCTTCCACCCATCCCTGGTAACATTCAGAGGGTATATAACTGAATTATACCAGGATAATAAATAAACCAATATACAATATTGTAAAATAAAATAAGGTTAAAATAAAAAATAACATAGAAAATCAGATAATAATAATAAAGAAAATGATAAAAATGATAATGATCATATTCATAACAATAATACAATACAATTATCAAGGGCACTGACATGTACCTAAACAAAAACAAACAGAAATATTTAGACATCAAGACACATTAAAACAAATCATGACCATCCTGCAGCACTCCCGATTACATACACACGTGTCAAAAACATATGTAAGAAAGGGTTGCCACACCAGTGCAAATTTGTCAGCTGACCCCCCAACAGTATATCTAATCTTTTCCAGCTTGATGAAATACAGCATATCTCTAATCCATTGTGCAAATGTTGGACAGTTACTGTCTTTCCATGTGATCAAAATCTGTCGTCTGGCCACCAGCGTAGTAAAAAACAACCGACTGATTGTATTATGATTTAAGATAAGATTCTGTGTTATCATGCCAAATAAAGCAAGAGAGGTTGGTGATGGTTCTAAGGATTTATCAGTGATTTTGGAAAGCATGTGAAATATCAATTGCCAAAAATTAGATAACTTAGAACATTCCCAAAACATGTGGGCAAAGGGGACTACTATCCCCAGGCATCAGACTAGGGGGGGCATGAAACTGACCCCCTGATTTTAAAATAATCTGCTAGAAAATTCCTCATAATAAATATCTGTGAAGATTTAACATAGTATTTCTCAGTTACATAAAAGCTTTATATATTCTATTTTGCTAATTTTCCTTGACAAATGATATAGTGGTAAAAAATAGATTTACACCCCCCCGCCACCCAATGCAAGTGGTTTGGTCCGTCTTTAGCGCCGCAACACAAGACTGATGACGTGAGCTACCACACAAGCTCGCTCGCCTGAGATCCCTTGTTGCGTATCTTTCTGACTTTGCCCGTAACGGTGGCTGGAGGCGAGCACACTTTCAGTAAACTTAAATTAATAAAAAATCACTTGCGCTCCACCATGTCACATGAGAGACTAAATGGTTTAGCGATGATCTCGATAGAACATGAACTGGCCAAGAGAATTGATTTTGATGATATTATACATGACTTTGCAAGTAGAAAAATGCGGCGCCTTTCATTTGTCAAATGAATAGGCTATGTGTAGCCCACTTTATGTTTTTTTGTTTTTGTTTTAATTGGCCTGTCAAAACATTTACCTAAGTATGTATGACAATATTCATGATTTTATCTGTTGTGATCCTTGAGAATACATATTTCGAATAGGCTTCTGAGACATTTATCCAGTGGCGGGCGATGGACAGAGAACAAGGAGGGCGATAAACATGTCTTTAAACTGCTTATTAGTCTTGATCTGTTTTCAGTCAATTTCCCTGGTAAAAGACACTTGAACTCTCCCCTCTCAGGTGTAGCTAATTGTCTTCATTAAGATGAGAAATCAAACGCACCAGTTGAACGCAAAAAAGAGCGCAATTCAATCTTTTTCAATTAAACAATCATTACGCATAGGTTTGACGACTTGCTTAGGATGTGACAAAATTTAAGACAGAAAATCCACAGTTGAGTTGCCCATTAAGGCATGTGAATTAAACATTTTATAGAATTTATTATTCACTCGCCTAAACATTTCATTATAAGGGAAACTAACATGTTGACCAAGAACAATGATTGACATTGGGTCACTAATCTCATCCGTTTTAAGGGATGTTTTCCGCCCCCTCGGTTTTCCGTCCACCGCCCGTCACTGCATGTATCTGTGAATTCATGCATCTGTTTGAGAAAAGTAGCTCACATTATTTATTTTACATGCGATTCATGAAACATGATATGATTTATTTAAACACCACTAAACAAGTGTCACATAAAGTGTCCTGTCAGCGTGTTTTTTCATCATTCTATTTTTCATTCTGTTATTGTAGCCGATTAATTAACTCTATAGCCTACTTGGGGGCGCATTGCGAGACCATTTTATCCCCGGGCATTGGATAGGCTGATGGCGGCGCTGGCCCTGAATACAATAAAACAACTACAAAGTGGGTTAACACACAGAGCATAGTAAAATTCACACAATTACATACAACAACTGCAGAATAAAGGAAAACAAACTTTAAAATGCAGTTAAAAATAAAAAAAAAATTTAAAAAATAAGTACAAAAACATTCAAGTGCAAAGGACAGAGAACAAGTCCAAAGTTAAAACTAAAGGCAAGTACTTCTGGCCTCCTCAAATAACATCTCCCACAGTCAATTCTTGAAGGACTCATATGGAATGAGACAATCAAGCTTCAGAGAGTCCTGGCATCTATTCCAGACCTAAGGTGCAAATGAGCTAAAAGCAGAACAGCCCAAATTTGTCCTAGTCCTGGGTGACTCTAACAAAATCCACCCTTGCAATCTGACATGCTGGCTTTGGATTTTGAAGGACAAAAGCCTAGTAAGATATGAAGGAAGTTTGCCGAGCAATGCTATATAAATAAATAAAATACAATGGAGCTTCCTTCTAAAATAAAGGGAAAACCACCCGACAGAACTATATGACACACAGTGATGAGTGCGGAAACAATCTCTAGTGATAAAATGCAGAGCGCTGTGATAAATCGAGTCCAGAGGTCTTAAAGTACTATCAGAGGCATGCATGTAAAGGATATCCCCATGGTCAAATAAAGGTAAGATTGTTGCCTGGACAATCCTCTTCCTACTGTCTGAAGAAAAACAAGACCTGTTTCTGTAAAGAAACCCAATTTTTTTCTGATTTTCTTGGACATGTTAGACACATGAGTTTTAAAGGAAAAGCCATGATCCAGCCAGATACCCAAGTACTTGTAAGACTGAACTTGCTCAATTTTAGCACCAGTCACTGAGAAAATTGAGTCATTTGGCATAATTGCATTCTGAGCAGAAAAAAACATGAACTTAGTTTTGTCCGTATTTAAAACAAGTTTCAGGTCTGCCAGAGCGTGTTGAATAAGATTAAAAGCCGATTGCAGGTAGATTAGGGCCTGGGCACACATTGGTGCAGAGGAGTACGACACAGTGTCATCTGCATAAAAATGAACCTTGCAATTTGCAATATTACGAGCATTATTATTAATATAAATTGTGAATAAAATCGGTCCGAGTATGGATGCTTGGGGTACTCCTTTCGTCACTTTTAAAAATTGAGACTTCGCATCCGCAAGTATAATAGCTTGTGTTCCATTAGAATGTGGTGTACAACTGGAACAGTCTTGCTTTGTTGTTGTTTCGATGAAAGGGAATATTCTATTGTCTTAGGGCTCGTTGAAAACTGGCCATTGTCCATCGGGAGATGTCTGATGAGCTCCGGACAGAGCTATGAGTAGGCACTAGGGCTGTCACGAATATTCTATAATTGAATACATATCGATTTTTTATCGATAAAACGAACCACCGAACGTGAAAATTAATTATCGAATATTTTAAAAAGTCCCGTCAAGATAATTAACGCACTGTCGGTGTGTGCTCTGCAGTGTATAACAGGTGGCTACCAACGCGCTATACTGCAGAGACAGTCCACTATCCTGAAACTGTTACATCTTTGTGCCTGGCGTGTGCAATGCATGCTGGTCTGGCAGACAGTCTGGAACAGGAGTTACACCACCACGTTGATATTTCACGCGGTAATGATGGCGGAAGATTCAACTTCGCAAGAAGGCTCTGGTTCAGAAAATAACCCGGCCCAGAGAGAGGTTTACACCCCGATGAATCTGAAAAGCACCGTTTGGAAATCCTTTGGGTTTTGGTCAGCCAATGAGGACCGAATGAAAGTTGTTTGCAAACTATGCAAGTTCGAGCCTACCATTCCAGCACCACCAACCTGAAGGCACATCTTGAAAAAAAAAAACTGCCTGGGGCTCCAGCTAGCAAACAAGGACGTGTGGATTCATATTATGTGCCGTTTTTCGCAGCACGACAAGAGGCGGTTACGAATAAGCTAGTTAACTTCGTTGTAAAGGATATGAGGCCGATTGCTGTAGTTGATGGGGAAGGCTTCACGGAGCCTTTTCTAGTTTTGATAATTTTTTTTCCCATTCATACAATATCCCTATTAAGTGTGTTGTCAATATAGCCCTACAGTGGTCTGTCATTTCTTAATACTTTCTTAATAGCCTTATTACAGACCTATAGTGATCTTGATAATTGAGTAAGTAAATTATGGGATTATTACCTTCGCCAAAGAAGTTGGGTCGGAGGTTATGTTTTCGCCCGTTTGTATGTTTGTCTGTCTGATTGTCTGTTTGTGAACAACATAATTCAAAAAGTAATGCACGGATTTGTCTGAAATTTTGTGGGTGGATTGCTATTACATCAAGGATGGACCCTATTGATTTTCACCATGATCAGTGAAACAATATGGCCGCCACGGCAGCCATCTTGAAATCCTATCACAAGCGATAACTCAACTTTGCTCCCACTCATGCACATTTGGACTGTGCCGCCTTGGCGGAGGTTTGCACTCTACAAGTGCCTCTAGTTAATCAAGCAATCTTGAACAGGAACACCTTGAAAGCAATTATGCGTTTAAGGGTCAGAGTCTCATTTGGAGGCATTGCACTGCATGCAGCAATGCGTTGTGGAAGTCACGTGATCCCTGAAGGTAACCTAGAAAGAAGGCAACCTAGATAAGCAAAAAAAACTGTGGAAATGAAGTTTGACTCCACTGGAGCAGATTTAATTTCAATACAATAAGCAAATAAACAAAATGAAGCAAAACGAAGAAACGCCCCAGTAATTAATAATTAAATATATTGTATTATATAAAAAACATGCTTCCCTTGCTTCATAAGATCACATGTATAATCAGAAAATAATATGCATGGAGACTGACAGATCAAGTTTCAATATAACATGGAAACATTGGGCTAAAAATAGCCAGTGCAGATTACCCAGGAACACAGTTTTTTATTACAAAATATCAAAGGTAAGAAAAAAATTTTATTCATCGCTGTAAAATGTAAAGTGTGCACCTGCTGTTCTTTGAGTGTTGTGTCGGTTTAAATTGACATGGCTTATATTATTGGATTCTGTGGACTTTCCTCTTTCATTTGATGTATCGTTTGTATGCATAGCGCAGATTCAGTAGAAATGCTATCGATAGAGCACTGATATTATTTTATCCTATGTTTTGCAAGATGCTTATTTACTTGCTTGGTGCTTGAATTGTGTTCGATTTAGGTAAAAACGGTCACCATGAGCTTGTCGCTGAGTTTCTTCCCTTTAAGCGGATATGCCACATGACAATGTTGCTATTAGGAAACAAGCTGTTTTTATTATGCATGTTGATTGCCCCTGGTACTGGGGGCTTTCGGGCATAAGAGGTTAATATTTGTATCGAATATATCTTTTCAAATAATTTCTTTAAATCTTTATCTTGACTTAAAAAAAGTTTTCATTGCAAGAAAACCATTGACTTACTTGTTAAGTTATGTTACGTGAAGCAGCTTTCCTCGAAGTGCTCCGAACAAAGAATTAAATGCTTAGTAGGTTTGTAAGGCTTCCCATGGTCAATTCTTATCAATTTAAAAAGCCATTCTTTCAAAAGGGTTTCATTATTTAGTGGAAATTGATGGAAACTTATTTTGCCGTATTTTCCGGATGATTTAACGGCATCATTATTGGTGCAACCAACAACAACACAAGACTTTCCCATTTTCACCATGCTGCGATTAACCTTTGTGTAGATTTTGCTGTGGGGATCACATGACCAGGGGCCTATTGCACAAAGGCAGGATAAGGGATTAGCCCAGGATCGGCACGGGATTAGCCTGATCTCAAGCCCCATTTCGGTTGCACAGAGCGTGTGAGCTAAGCCATGGCACTAGTTACTATGGAAACAAAGTCTGTGGAGCTAGCCAGCACCGGAGCAAGCTAACGAACTAGCTAAGCTCTTGTCTGCAGCCAATTTCACCTCACCTCATTCAGCAGTCGCTCAAATTGAAAATCAACGTCCTTAACAGTCATTCTGAATTGTCCACTACACGTTGCTATCTCAATTATAATAGGCCCAGAGTAATTGTTTTAGAAACTTATGACCATTGATGTCAGTAAAATAGCCAATATTCGATCATTATATTCAAGTAGGCCTATCCATGTGACAGTGACCATCACAGTTCAATCAGTCCCCCTTCCATGTCACATTTTAACCATATTTAGAATCCGTCATTGTCAGATTTGTCCTTATTCCCCAAGTTGAGACTTCCATCAGAGTAGAAAATGAGCAGTGCTGAATGAAGTAGGTTACCGTGTTTCAGCGCGGTCTTAAATCGCTGCGGTAACCTCCTACCTACAGCACTGCTGCTACTTTTCTCCGTCTTTATTCAGACTGCGACGGGCAAGGTAGAGTCGTTGCCTTAATGCTGGACAAGAATGCAATGTCGCTCGCTTCGCGATACTGGAATCAAACATTTTCAGGAGGCTCCTTGACGTAATTTTCTGACGCTAACATTCTACTTTTAAATTTGAGTATGTCTTCATCAGAGGTGTTTAATAGCAGCAAGTAAACTCAACTCATCTGACAACGTCTTCTAGATCGGACTTTTTTTTTTTTCATGTTGTACAGGACTAAAGAGAGACCAATGGTGCACCTGCGATATCCATATGACGTGCGCGGACGCACGCATAGATTTCCTTTACACGTTTAAGGAGTCAAAGTTAACGTGTATTTACCACACACATTCTGAAACAATTTTTGTTTCGCGAGATTTTAAGTATGTCTGACAGCGATGGCTTATCTCGTTCACGGTATCGCTGAAATGCATCAGCCACTCCTTTTTGACAGCGCTGAATCACCTCCCGAATTTACTATCACTTGAGTTTAACGAACTTTAATACTCCTCTCAAACGTCTCGCACCATTCAGACAGAAACTAAAGGAATAACAAGCAGAAGCATTTCAGCGATCCCATCGTCCCTCTGTTTGAACGTGGTCTTTGAGTGTTTCTGGCGCATGCGTTTGCTGCAGCTACTTAGTGTCCATGGTGATGATCAGCGATTCTGTGATCGATCTCGGGGTCTATTTGAGGTAGCCGAGTGCGCGCGCTCAGCAGGATCAGCGGCAACGGACTTCACTTAGCCAATTCTCCTCCACCCGCTGTTGGCTTTGTGCAATCAATTAAGCCAGCGACGCGCTGTCAGGGATATGGCAATCCTCGCTTTGGCGTTGATCCAGGATCTCAGGATCCGACTTTTGTGCAATAGGCCCCAGGTTCGAGGTTGCAACAAGCTCATTTGAAAATCCCATAATGTCGGCATTACCACCAGGGGGATGTTGGGCTTTAGGAAGTTAAAGTTACTCTGTTTAAACTTTAAGGCATGTTGACTAATTCATAATGTCAATACATGCATCCAGCAACATCAAAGTCAAACATTCTACCTTAAACAGGCATTGCCATGGCTGAGCATGCATAGTAAACTTGAAAAATGGGCAATTCACTGGTAGAAATTGCTAGTTTAATATTATATTTTTATATGTTATATTTTAACATTGTACTTTATTTTCAGTTATTTTTTTGAACATCTATTTTGCTTTTGCCAACCTTGAGATGCTTGTTTGTGTGCTGCTATAAGAAACGTAACGTTACTCTCGTAGAATCTCAGGTTTGAAGCCAAAATGTACAAAAATGCTGCTATTGCAAGAAATTATATTCTTTGTTATATTGCAACAGCTCGAAGTCGCATAGTAAGACCAAGATCACAGACAGCCGTAAAATCTCTCTGATAACGAGCATCCACTACGTGTACTAAGCCGTGACCGTGCCCCTTTAAAACACTGATGTAGTCATTGTTTGGCAGCAGGCCGACTTGTCAGCTGCTTTCAATCGACCACTCTGGTGAGTTAATAATATATTTTCATTTCATAAATTTAATTTAATAGTTTTCGGCTTTTGTTTAACTTTAAAGCATCAGAATCATCCCTCTTTTTGTTACCGTTGCTGGTGCACAGAGCAGGAGTGTTTTTGATATTGGTCAACCTATGACCCTCACTGCAGTGCCACCATCAGGCCAAACTTTTCATACGCCTGGACACACCCCGTTGGCGCGGCGCACCCCCCATTCGCCGCGCCTGCGCCGCACCTGCGCCTGGTCTACGAATTTAGAGCCCTTGGTGTTTAGAATTTGGAAGTGGCTGGGGAATACAGTGTGTGAGCAAGTGAGCTTCATAGCTCCTGCTCCTGGTATAATTGCTGTTCCTGTCAATATCGAATGAAGTCTGAGGTGTTCTGAGCTTGCTGTAGTCAGCTCCTCCCTGACTCACATTTCGCTGCAAATAGCTGTGCACAAATGTAGTCGATCAGGTTTCTAATGACGCTCATTCATAATTGAGTGGTGGACTCCTAGGGTGCATGCCGGGCTGGAGCAAAGGCTCAGGCCCAAGCGCAGGGTCATTTGCACACAAAAAGCTGAGTAGTGCTGGGAACATTACACAGGCACTGTTTAATTCATTAAACCTCTGATTAACTGTCAGTTTAGGCTCTACCTCACTGAATTCCCTATAGCCCATTTTAACTAAATCCCTTAACCTGTTTCCACCAAGCACAGGTGCATCTCTGGAAATCACTGACCTTAAAGACCCTGGGAACACAGAGTTAAAAAATTTACAAGATATTCCAAATTGGACTTTGTTCTGAAGCATGGCCCAAAATTTTAATGGAAAAAATGAACAAACATATGCTAAAATGTTTAACAAAAATAGCTGAAAAGATTCATCAGAGCTTGTAGATTGTATGGGCATTGAGAAAATGAACATTTCAGGGGGAGGGGGAGATTTATATTAACTGTTTGGATGAGCTCCTAAAAGATGAAATTCAGTGGATTACTCAGGTACAACGTGACGTTATCTCCCAATGAAAAGGTTCACGCCCAAATTAAATTCAGTCACCAGGGAAGAGAAATCTTAAGATTTCTTAGATTAAGATTTAATTTGAGTAGTCGTTATCTCATACTTTGTGTATGTTAAACTGGATTTTGAGTTCTGGACAGATGCTGGGATTAAAAATCCATGGCGGTGGGGGTTAGTTGGAAAAAGAAATTAAAACACCGTTATGGCATGACAGCAAACTTACAAAAAGAAAATACCGTATTGTTCTGAATATAAGACAATCCTGGATGTAAGATGACCCTCTCTTTCTCAAGACAGATTTTTTTAAAAATGAGGGTTTTGATGACAAAATCTTGTTTTAATCACAAAAGAATAATAATCACAAAAATTTTATTTGATAATACTGATAAAAGATATTGATAAAAAAATCAATATAAAATAAGGCAGGCTGTTTGGCGCCATCTTTTGTTATGAACGTATTTTGACTATAGACTATAAAATACACACAGAGAATCACTGATTTTGACTGATATAAGCCTAGTCCCCGAAAATAAGACGACCCCACTTCTTCAAAGGGGATTTCCCGGGAAAAAACATTGTCTTATATTCAGAATAATACGGTAGTTAAATTAAAGTTGGAATGAAATCATCCACCATAGTTGCTTAACTACTGCTTAGTTGTAGTATATACGTACCTAAGTTAGTGTCCTTTATGAAAAAATGAGCTACAAGTTATGCGAGTGAACTGACTTTCTGAATACTTCCGTGAACATGATGAAAGTACTGATTTGTGTTTTGTGATCCCCTACGTCAAGATTGGAAAATGCTGGGTGAGACACTGAAAATTTTCAACCCCTGTCCATATATGTCAACCCCTTCAGGTTCCCACCTGCATTACCTTCAGTAAATTATTTATAATATCCTTTAAAAAATCAGTAAGATTTTTACAAGTATTTTTTTGAGCAGCTTTTTTATTTATTCATTATAGATCGAGTATGAAAATATTTTTAAAACCTTATAAAAGGTTCCTATTCAAGTGTGTAAGTAAAAACCTTATAGTCGCATCTAGGACAGTTAAAAATGCCACACTCATGCCAATGTTGCACTCAGGCATGTTAAGGATCGTCGATTTCGCTCCCCTCTGTGAAAGACTTGACCAAAATCGGCAGTCTCTCATCCGTATTCTTAACATTCCACTTGTCAATCACAAGGGAGAAGGGCAACGTCCAGTTATAGCCAATGCTGTGCAGCCTCAGGAACCAAGCTCTTCTTGATAATTTCTGTTGTGTTTGTACGTTTGCAACTGATACTTTTGTCGATTATGGAGACCATACCTCGTTCTATTGTAATGTCCTGGCGCCCAATGATATTAAAAGGGCGCCAGGAGAGTGATGGAGAATGAGGACCCAAGTGCAGGAATGTTGAAGTTTATTACATAAAGAAAGGCAAATAATAAAATACAAAACTTCATGGATGACTGTGAAGGGACTGCACTAAACAAACAAGTGTTACACATTAAGGCTACCTGCCAGTGACAGGGGAGAACTAAGGCTTAAACAGACAAGGTAATGATAATTAACTAAGGAAGAACAGGTGAGATAATTTACTGAAAGAACAGAGGGGATAATTGAATGATTAGGTGAAGGCAGGTAGCCAAAGCTCTGGAATGCCTAGAGGGAGGGGCATTACATCCATACAGTCTACGGTCTGTACGCATGTCTAGCAGAAGCTCCAAAAAGGGGCCCACCTTGGCCAAAGGCAAATTGTTGTGCTACAAAAACATACAGCAGGTTGTTGTTTGTTTCCCGTGATGTGTGTTCATGTGCTCTTTCATTGTTGTCAAAATGATTAATATTTTGAACAAAGTTCTATTCTTATTTAAAGAAAATTGTATAGCTTTATTGGGACATCCTTAAGCTGCATAAATGGGGGAAAATCCATATAACTTAAGGGTAGTCCATACAAGTTGCCATGTACTGTATGTCAGCCAGTGATTGTACATACTTATATGGCAAGCATTCTATCAAGACTTGGTAATTTCTTGACAATTATAAGGTGTTTGTATGATGTGAAAATGTGCCAGATTGCACTAAAGGCTATCCCAGCTTTAAAAAATTTATTTTTGGGGGCATTCTCCCAGACCACTTTGTATGTTTATTTTTTTGTCTTTTTTTCCAAACCCTGCTCATATCCCTGTATATGTAAAGTTTTGGAAAAGTTGCAGCAAAGCAGCGGCTAAAAGTGGTGGAAATCTAGAATAAACAAGAAAAATTCAGCATGGGGTCAGAAACATCGTCTTTATGTTATACCAAAATTATTTTGATGATCTGAAAAATTTAAACATGACACACAAGCAAAAATATAAGAAATCGGGAAGGGGGAAAATTCTTTTTCACAGCACTGTTCATGATTTTCATATTCAGTCCCAATCAAGACATAATATAAAAAGAATTTTATGAGTGTAGTGGTTTCCAAACCTTTCTTTAAGTTTCGCTGGACAGATTCAACTATTGGAAATTTTCCATCTCAAATATACTTGATACAATTTATCACGGCTTTGATAAATTAAATTGGGTGTCCTTAACGTGAAACACATCAAATACCTGAATCGGACTTGGGCTGCTGAAGGGGAACCACTGTACTAGTGTTAAAACACAGTCACCGGGTTAATCTTATTAAAACGATTGTCCTGCCAAAATTTTTATATCTTTTTCAACACATTACGTTCTGCATTAATAAATCCTTTTTCACCAAACGCGATCAGCATCTGAATGCTTTCATTTGGGGTAACAAACCCGCCCGCCTCAGTAAATCAATCCACCAACTTCCTAAATCACAAGGAGGGTTAGCGCTCCCAAATTTTCGCTATTACTTTTGGGTCTGCAACATTGAAAATGTCCTTTACTGGGTCAAATGTGAATCAGCTGAATCTGGTCCACCCTGGGCTCATATAGAAAAGGCATCCTCGCTATGCTCGTGACATTGAGCTATTTGCTCACAACTACTCATTACAACTTCTAGGATCTCACAGAACCCAGTTGTTACTAATACCATCAGGATTTGGCTTCAATTTAGGGAAACAGTATGGACTACACAGGGCTTTGACCTGCGCGCCGATTCTGAATAATCACCTATTTCTCCCCTCTGGCTCTGACCCGGCCTTCCGCCAGTGGACAAACAATGGCCTTAGAACACTGGCCGACCTGTATGAGGAAGGTTTTTTTTCATCTTTTTCGTCCCTGTCAGCTAAATACAACCTGCCCAACAGTCATCTTTTCCATTTCTTTCAAATAAGACATTTCATTCAAAAACAGTTTCCACATTTCCCCAACTGCCCCCCGACTCAGAAATTGATGAATTTATTACCCTGGACTTTGACCAGAAATGACTAATATCCATTATATATAAGAAAATAGATTCCTTAAATCCAACAAACACTGCAACTTTCAAAGGCTCATGGGAACATGATTTTGGTTTAAGGATATCTGACAGCCAGTGGAGCGATATCTTAATTCTGGTCCATTCCTCTTCTATAAGTGCAAGGCACAGCCTTTTGCAATGCTAGGTGATTCATAAAGTTCATTACACTAATGCCAGATTGGCCAAAATATTTCCAAATCAGAACGATGCTTGTAATCGTTGTAAGCAGACTCCTGCTGACCACATACACGCTTTGGACATGCCCGAGACTGAAAGACTTTTGGTCCAATATATTTAAAACACTTGGATGTGCCCTCAGCTTAAATTTAGAACCCAACCCCCTGACCGCTATTTCTGGTCTCCCCCCATCTGATAATTTGCCTAACACAACATGGCGTGTTATTGCTTTCACTACCTTATTAGCCAGACGTGCCATCCTATTAAAATGGAAACTGATTTCTCCTCCATCACATGATGGCTGGATAAGACAAGTTTTACACTGCATACAACTTGAGAAGGTGAGATTCTTACAGATGGGTTCTCTCGAATCCTTCCACGAGACCTGGAGTCCCCTGCTAACCTATATTGCTATTAATCTCACTATTGCTCCAGACACTGATGATACTTCCTAGGTAGACTCTGCGGGAGAGAGAAAACCCCTCTTTGCTCTTTCTTCCTTAGTCTCTCTTTTTGTATCCAGTTTTGTTTTGGTGAGTAGATATTTAATTTTGTTAATTAATTAATTAATTAAATTTATTTATGTATTTGTTTATTCATTTATTTATTTAGATATTTTTGTTTTGAGTCCATATACTTTTCTGATTAATGCTGATTTTGACTGTGACTGCTAGAGGGGTGGGTGGGTTAGGGGAGGGTTGGAGGGACGAAGTTGTGCTTGTCATTACAGACATCATACCAAACCTTGTATTTGATATGCCATGCTGTTATGTCTGCAATAATTCAATAAATAGATTTGAAAAAAAAAAAAAAAAAACAGTCATCGGGCAGGTTGGAATACCAAGAAATTGAACCGACTATTTCTGAGTAGTCAGGAGACCACAGACATTTCCAGGCTTTAGATGTGCCAACACCCCCCTCTACTGGAAAAAAGTGCGTTTGCTCTGAAACAGGAATTCAACCTTATTCAGAAAGGGACACTGTGGGTGCAGGCATTCATTCCAGCTCAGGGATGTGAACAGAGCCCATCAGGGGCAGGGACTCAGATGAAAAAATAGGCATCTAAACTGTCATCATGGAATTCTCTGTGTCATGAATGCATACCATTATACTGTCGATAAAAGGTGAGAAGCCCAATCCAGTTAATACACCATGAGGTCACATAATTTCATCTACACAACTAAGATTGAGCATCACACAAAAGGTAAGAAATGGCTCTTTTCATTTTTTCATTTTTGGGTGACAAAATGGTGTGAAACCCAGGAAATTTAAACACAGTTCAGAATAAATTTTATGCAAATAACTGCCGCACTCAATTGTGCCATTGTTTCTGTTCAGAAGAAAGTTTGGGATAATTGTGATCACTGAGGGTCATCTGATTAGAATGAGGAAAAAAAGAGACTAGAATGCTGTTTAAATCTTGATTCCTTGTATTGAAATAGGGATGAATACAGAGGCACAAGTTTGCTTGCGTGTGTGTGGTTCTGAAATAAAACACAATAGGCACACATTAATACAAACTCTGTGGACCACTTAAATACACAGGGCTTAAGCGCCCTCTTCAGGCTAAACCAAACAGTGATTCATTATGCACAGAAACGTGGCTTTCAAGTGTTACTCAGTTCACCACATACAAGGTTACTGCAATATCCACCGTCACAATTAGCAATTGAGCCCTTTACACACTATGCCCACTACAAAGGCAAATTAGACTACCCAAAGGGCAAGTTTAGAAAAGAAATAAGGCTGAAAGAATTAATGTGCCGTGCTAAAGGTTTCAACTATGAGGCACTTCGTATTACAAGCACAAATCTGGAAGCTAAACCATAATTACAACATAATGCAGTCATACAAAGGAAACTTACTTGATAATGGACGCACACAATAGCAAAAATGGAAAGTGCAGTACACAGAGAGCCACCATTCCATTGACGAACTTGCCGAACGCTAGACTGACTGGGGAATCTGAATGCGGACAAGGAGGGCGGAGTCACGTAACCTCTAAGCATTACCATATGTGGGCGTATCTAGGCTATTCTACAGAAAATGCCTACAACGGCAGGACAAATGCAACATAATTATGGCCTTTTTAACAATGCCGCCCCCTTTATTTACCCCTTTATTTAAATTTGCTTAAAAGGAAGGCCATAACACTCTCATCATCCTGTAAGAACAACAGGTTAGTCAGTCTTATCATCTGGCAGAGCTACCAGACGAACTTATTTGGAAACAGGTCTGGTATAGTCCCTGTTCTTCACTTCCACTGTCGCCGATGGGATCCTCCCGTCAGCTCCTTCAGTGGTGTGGGTCACCACACCCACCGGCCATGGGGCCTGTGGCAGTTGCTGGTCGACGATCATCACGACAGCTCCGGTCTGGACGTTGTCCGTTTCCTTAGTCCACTTTCCTCTGGTCTGAAGAGTTGGCAGGTACCTCCGGATATAGTGAGACCAGAAATGGTCTGCTAGGACTTGACTGTGTCGCCAGCGTTTCCTTGTCAGCATTTCAGAGGCGGGATAGACTACTTGAGGTAGTGATGAGTCGGGCCGCCCCATCAACAGGCTGTTAGGAGTCACTGGGTCTACATCAGCAACATCAGATGACACATAGGCAAGTGGTTTCGAGTTCAGTATTCCTTCTATTTCTGTCAGGACTGTCCTCAACACTTCCACTGTGACAGACTGACTGCCAAGTGTGACTTGGAGGGCTGCTTTCAAGGACCTAATCTCTCGCTCCCAGGTGCCTCCAAAATGAGGGGCCCCAGGTGGATTGAATTGGAACTTGATTTGCTGCTTTGCAAGCAAGGACTGCAAATTGGGTTGTAGAGCACAGAATGCCTCCTTCAGTTCTCTCTGGTCGCTCCTGAAGTTTGTTCCCTGGTCAGCTATCAGCTTGTAGGGTTTGCCTCTCCAGGAGACGAACCGGCGGAGGGCCATCAAAAATGAATCTGTGTCAATGCTATTCAGCAGGTCTAGGTAGACTCCTTTCGTATTCAAACATTTAAAAATTATGCCCCACCTCTTCTCACTACGATGACTGATGTGAATGGTGAAGGGGCCGAAGCAGTTAACCCCAGTGGAGTGGAACGCTGGTTGAATAAGCGGAGGCGGGATGGGGGCAGGTCGGCCATTCGCGGAACCTCTGGTTTTCCGCGCCACTTCTAGCAGTGTGTGCAGTGGTGCTGATGTCGCTTTATGGCCTCCCGCCCTCTCAGAACCCAATACTTCCTGTGTAGCTCAGCGAAGACCCGTTCCACACCTGGGTGAGGCAGATCTTCATCATACCACTTTATCGGAAGGGCAGTAAGAGGGTGTTTGGGATCAAGGACTACAGGGTGTATTACTTCTTGGTCCAGTGTCTCTCCACAGCGCAGGCGTCCACCCACTCTAACTAGGCCGTTGGCATCCAGTTCAGGTGATAGGGTGAGGAGTCTGCTTGTAGAGGGCACTGGTTTCCCTGCTGATAGAGCTTTGACCTCTTCTGGAAAGGATGATGCTTGAGCATTTCTGTAGAGACTGATCTCAGCCTCTCTGTAGGTCTCAACTGGAAGGTTGCCCTGCCGGTTGGCCGCCCCATGTAGCCCCAGCGCTGTTGCCTCAACAGCGTCTTGGAAGTTCTGGAACTGAGCACAGTCTGGCACGTTGCTGTGTGTCATGATATGTGCACAGAACATCTGCTTCCTCTCTTCCTCATCGCTGTGGTCGGAGGCGATCTGGGGGGATGTAGGCCATGATTCAGGGTTCTGCTTCAAAAAGGCTGGGCCCTCGCTCCAGTGAGATGACTCTGCCAGCTGAAGGAGTGTCTTACGGCGGGTAAGATCATCAGCAGGGTTAGTGTCTGATGGGACATATCGCCACATGTGGAAGTCAGTGAGCTCCTGGATTTCAGCAATCCGAGTGCCGACAAAAACTTTGTATTGGCACGAATCTGATGTAATCCAGGTATGCACAGTGGATGAATCAGTCCACATGTAAACATGGCGGATGTCCAAGGTGAGCTCATTTAGCAGTGTCCTGGCCAGCTGAACTCCTGTGAGGGTGGCACAGAGCTCTAGTCTGGGCATGGACAGCTGTCGCTTTGGTGCCACCCTGGAGCGGGCTGCGAGGAAGGCTACTTGTACTTGTCCAGAGGCATCCTCAGTTCCAAGGTAGCCCACAGACCCATAGGCCTGCTCAGAGGCATCGCAGAATATGTGGACATCCCTCACAGCGTTAGGGGCATCCAAGGCAGCAATAACATAACACCGGGGGATGGAGATTCTGTCCATATACTTGAGCTCACTTTCCCATGCTTCCCATGCTTGCAGAATGTCAGCTGGCAGGAGAGGGTCATCCCAATCTCTTTGTTTCTCCCAGAGCTTCTGGACAAGAAGTTTGGCTCTGGTGGTATATGGGATGATATATCTGTAATATCTTTATTACGTATTACGAAAGAATGGACGGACAGTGGGGTAACGTTTATGTCGCTTTACTGAACATTTAGGGAGCATTACATATCCATGGCAGCTACCGATGTACTTCTTCTGTGTCTCCAATATAGTGCTGCTACCCAGGCCTATGCTGCCACCTAGAGGAATATCTTAACAATGGCACATGTAATATTTCCCATCTACTACAATATCCCAATGGATCATACTGGCTGGCTAGTATGCGATAAATGATCCGCATGGTGGGGGGTGCCTGACTGTCCACTGGGCGACACTTGTAGGTCAGAGTATCAGTCTGGCAGTGCCACTGTAGACCCAGGGTTGACTCTTTGGCATCTGGCTGCTGATGGGAAAGCCAGAGTTCTGCGCTGGTGGACCGCTCTGCCGCAGGGAGATGACTGATGACCTGAGGGTCATTACTGACCCACTGTCGCAGAGAGAAACCCCCTTCCGCTCGCAGCAATCCAAGCTTATCTGCTAAACCCCTGGCGTCTTCCACTGTGTCACAACTCTGCAGCCAGTTGTCCACATAAAAGTGTTGCTTCACTGCAGTGCGCACATCGTCCTGTGGGGCACTGTGGTCAATGACATGCTTTTGTGGAGCAAATGTGGCACAACATGGACTGCACGTGGTGCCAAAGGGAAGGACGTTCCACTGATACACACTCACTGTGGCATCCCGGGCCATGTCTCGCCAGATGAACCAGAGGAAGGGGTCTGTCCTCAGGCAACAGGCGTACCTGGTGGAACATCCCTTTGATGTCACTGGCGAAAGCAACTGTGTGCTCCCTGAAGCGTAACAATACTCCAAGGAGAATCGCACCAAGAGTGGGCCCTGCCAGTAGACACTCATTCAAGTTGCCATCACGGTACTGGAAAGAGCAGTTAAAAACTACTCAATGTTTCCCATTTTGGCAGACTAAATGATGTGGGATGTACCACGACTCAGGAGACTGACCCAGCACTTCTGTTGGTAGCCTGGTGACATATCCAGAGTCCTCCAGCTTCTGTGTCTCCTCATTATACACCCTTGCAAGCTCTGGATCCCGTCCAAGGTGCTTCTCAGTGCCTCGCAACTGTGGTAGGACTGCTTGAGGTGGAGCATTTAAAAGTGGCATGGATTTCTTCCGCAGCAGAGGTGTTGCATATCTGCGAATGCCATCCACCTCCACTCTTATTGTCTTGGACTATAGCAGCTTCACTGCTTCCTGGTCACTCCTTGAATGGATCACCTCCTTCTCACTGCGATAAAGGAGTATGTCCAGCTGCCACAGTTTCTCAACCTGCTCACGCAGCTCAAGAGAGGAAGACTTCACAGCCGTGAATAAGCATTGTTGAGGGGACAAGCGATGCTGGAGCAACTTTGTTAGCCCTTGTAATGTCCATTCCAGCTTGGTCTTTATGGCGGCAGGTCACCCTGGTGGTCCTAGCCGGACTGGCTCTAAGGGAGTAATCAAGTGGGGGTAATCTGATCCTATTAAAAGGAGGGGCTGGACATTGTCAAGGGGCTGGAGCGGGAGAGCTTGGAGGTGATGATACTTCTTCCTAAGCCTGGCCATAGGATGGGTGTGCCTGGCAAGCCCTAACTGCTCTGCTGTGAATGTGCCCTCTATCTGGAATTTCCTCTTAGGCTGAGAGACAGGTCAGAGAGTAAAGGTGATATTCGCTCCTGCTATGACTTGTGCATCATTCTTCACAGTCCTCAGAGAGAGATTCTCAGGCTGTCCCACTAAGCCTAGCTGATTAGCTGCAGCATGCAGCAGAATGGTCCTTTCGGATCCATCGTCCAGGATGGCATAAGTGGTCAAAGTGCATGGGCCATTACACAGGAGCGCTTTCACTGCTTTCAGCAGAACATTACTACCGTGGCCTGGTCAGTCAAGGTAAAGTGTGCCTGTGGAGGCACTGTCCACTACTGCTGGTTGATCACCATCAGTCTGAGGTCTGGCATTAACCTCGTGGAGCGTTAACAAGTGCCTTCCTTTGCAGGTGGGACAAGTGGCCTTCAACCTGCACTTGTCGGCCTGGTGCTTCCGACCACATCTCCAACAGAGGTCATTGGTCTTTATCCAGGCTGTTTTCTGCTCACTTGTCAGTTCCTTGAAATTACTGCACTGGTTAAGATAGTGATTATTATTATCACAGTAAGGGCAGTATGTCTTAACTGTGTCAGGCGGCTTTGCCGCTGAGTCAACGGGGGCAGGAGTAGATGGTGGGGTGCCCGGGGGAGGAGACTGGGCCCCCACAAGGACAGTGGTGGCGTGTACCGCTGACTTGCGGTTCCTATTCTCCTTTGCCTTCCTGGAGGCATCTCCACTGTCTGCACGCCCTGACCTGACATCTGTGCCCTGTACCTCCAGCTCAAACTCAAGCCAGTCGGCAAAGTCCAATAAGGTAGGTACAGGCCGTCTCAGGGGGTGAATTTGTCTCTTAAAGCTGCTGCGCAGGTCATGTGGCAACTTAGAGAGGAGTCGGGCAACATGTGAGCCACAATGGAGTTCTACGGCTCCCTCATCTCCCATCTGAACCAGCATTCCTACTAGGGCCCTGACTTTCAGTGCAAATCTGCGGAATGCTCTGAGGTCACATAGCAAAAACGGAAAGTGCAAAATTGTACACGGAGAGCCATCACTCCATTGACGAACTTGCTGAACACTTGACTGACTGGGGAATCTGAACGCGAACAAGGAGGGCGGAGTCACGTTACCTCTAAGCATTACCATATGTGGGCGTATCTAGGCTATTCTACAGAAAATGCCTACAACGGCAGGACAAATGCAACATAATTATGGCCTTTTTAACAGTTTCATTGACAAAAATCATTGAAGCAGCTGCACCATTTTTATTATCATTTGTGATATTTCCGAAAGCTGTGAAGTAAAATGTTGATTTCTTCTAATTTTGCATTTGCCAATTTTGTATTTACTTTGAAAGAACTAAAATTGCACTTTAAAAAACTAGTTACGTACAATGTCGAGATAGTGTCTAATAAATTTTTAAGAAACATAAACAGACGGGCGGTCAGAATTGGGTTAGGATACCCATAAATTAATGTATGGGAGCAAATCTTTCACCAGCTTTTTAAATTTAAATGCCTTTCAATTTCTAGCTCTGATTTTTACCCCGCCCCAACCGAAGGGTGAGGGAAGGGGTATTGTTTTCGGTTCGGTTTGTTTCTGTGTTTGTGTGTTTGTTTGTTAACACTCTAGCGGCAAAACTAATGGCCAGATTCACCCCAAATTTGGTATAGGGATTGCCACTGACCCAGAATAGATCCCTATTGAATTTCGTACAAGTAGGTGAAAGTATGTGCGAGGGGCGGGGTTGGTTGTGCCTGGCACCACTTGTTATATATTAAAATTGTGCATCTGAATTTCTTGCCCCTGAATTCAACTCCTCAAATTTTCACTTTTATTTTTCAAAGATCACAAACTCAACATAAAAAATTCAAGGTTTAAAAAATCCATGCCCTTTACCCAACAGGAGGCAAAGGTAGCAGTGGCGGCTGGTGCCAAAAATTTTTTTTGGGGGGGGGCGCAATTTACCTTGGCGCAGCACACCTAACAGCTGCTTTGATGTCGACACAGTTATTAAGAAGGAAAATGTAACCTATAGATTTTATCAGGGTTTGCACCCTTTTTTATTATGAATTGAGGATGTATCCCCTATGTCCTCATGTCCACAGATCACTGTATCTGTCCTTACATTAACTTACAGATTGATTGTAAAAGCGGTCATGTTAAAGATAGTCCACCAACTAACTGGGATTTTGATGTTTTGTAAAGATGCAAACAATAAATGGAACATAGTTAAACAGAAAAACAAAAAACAAAACCCAAATCTAAAAACACAGCACTGTAATGCTATCTACAGGCTTCGTACACCTTTTACAAAGTGAAATTCAAGCACTTTTCAAGGATTTTCAAGGTGCATTTTCATGCTTTTCCAGCACCTTACAGCTATGGTAAATTACATATTTATATACATAAATGACAGATTTCACATAAAGTGTGACCAACAGGTCCCACAGTACTTAACAGGATGAAATTATAAATTAGTGGTATATGTGAGGTTTATTTCATTGATAACATAAGAACAAATGTTTACAGGAAGTTTTAGACCTGGATCACTGCAATTTTGGTAAAAACATGAATTTAAAAATTCGGTCTTGTTGCTAATGTTACATGGACGGAAAATTGGTTTTCTCAGGACGGAACTCAAACGGTGACAAGAAAGTCTGAACCAACACCAGAGAAAAGGGAAGGCACATCAGTGACCAACCCGCTAATCCACAATGAGCAGGGCTTTGTTAAAGCCTGTATATCTACTTTTGAACAGTGACCTGAAATGCACAGTTTTTACCCAGGATTATTTTGTGGCAATAAAATTCATACACTGGATAATTAGTCAATCCTGCCCACTCATTTCCAAGTTCCTCATCCACCTTGGAGTTCTGAGAGGAAGGAGGGACACTTTTTTGGGCCACCCTGTAGTATGGATGTGCCAACCCCTTTAAGTCAAACCAAGGTTGGCTTGATCCATCCAGGGCTTGGAGTGAACTCGTCCATATAATAAACTGTGTTCTAACTCGGCTTGCTTGTAAAAATTCAATAACTGATCCGGGTGTGCCATCTAGTGATAGAATATTGTAACTGCGTGCATAAATCTGCAGCTCCGTGTCCACAGGCGGACACATCTGCACAAAAGGGTTTAAATACCGTGCCAGCAGCCGCCAAATCTCATTCACAGCAGTGCTGTACTAAGATTGCAGGTTGTTGCTAACGTTATTACTGTGAACGGAAATTTTTACCTTTTTGATGAGGGACACAAACGTGAGTTGGTGAAAATTCAAGAAGGCCAGGAAGTAAACATCCGCTCGCGCATGCACTTTACCCCGCTTTCACACTACCGGTTGTTATAAAATAGGGACTTCAATGCGGAATGCAGAGCAAACGTTAAGACCACACATCGGACAGAAATTACGCTCGCGGCAAAAACTGGCTTCACGGTATGAAATAGGGCTCAGGATATTTCAAAACGGTATCTAGCATGGTAAAATAAAGAATGGGGAACATATTCCTGGCCAGGAATATGGAATTCCTGGCCTCAGTAGTAGATGAGATGTACTGTTCTTTTCACAGTGGCCCTGTTGCTAACGTTACGAGACTGGACAGAACGTGCGTAACGTTCACAACTGGATAAATGCATTGGATTCATTGACTGGGACAATTTTCCGTCCTGATATCACCCAATTACAGAATAAAGTCATCTTTTTAGGCTAAGGTAACAAAAGAACAACAATAGCCATGCTTTTACAAGTAAAACATTTATTCTTTATTCTGTTGACATATTTTACTGAAAATACAGAGAGATGGAACATTTTAGATTTTTTCAAAAATAAAAGTTGTGAAATGGTCACACTTTCTGTGGAATCTGTCAAATTGGAACAGCAAACGGGGAAAGCAATAAAAGGCATTGCTAATGCCACATCCAGCTAGCCAACTCCGTTTGTCGTAACAAGTGCGGGAGAAGCCCCGGGTGTAAGCTCGTCCACGATCACTTGCCTGCTGCTGAATCTTTAGATCGGGTCGGTTCGGGCCAAGCTCCTTTACTTTCCTTTGTTCCTCCAGTGAACGCCTTGAGAAAGGCTGTTTTTGTGAGGAAAGAACCGAATTGTGTTCAGTTTCCACGCTTCCACTTGGACATGCCATCTCGCTCAGCTACCAGATTGAAAAGGCAGTAGATGATTTGACAGTCGAGATGAAGCATCGCGGTGGGTGTGAACGTGATTGACAGCCACGAGAATTGTCCAATCACATTAGATCAAAAAACATTAAAACAATACCAATTCGCTGCCAATAAAATTTGGAGTGTCTGGGGCGCGCAGAACTGCGCACCGTAAGGAAATCTGAAGGAACCAATGAAACAGCAGCCTCGGGTCACGTGCTCACCAAAACTTTGAGAGCTTACATAAGGTACCGTTTGGCCGGCGTCCCTCACCCAGGAAGTATATGTATACAGAGAAATCAACCAAACACCATTTGGAACCGATATTTAGGGGCTGTTGACAGGCGCTCACAGACTGAAAAACATGTTTAGTTCATAATTATTTGCATTATACAACTAAATTATATTTAACATATTTAAGTAAATTTTCATCTCTTGATATTTGAAGGGGGGCGGCACCCCAGCGCCCTCTACTGGCCGGCCGCCACTGAAGGGTAGTCATCGCCATGCTTATTGTAAAACCACATTTCCAGCGCTCTAAATCACGGACCTATTAAGACCCAGCCCGCATTCCACAATCCACTGTGATCCCCTGTATCTGTTGCTCATTGCATCACTGCCATAGCCTTGCCTATATAATAGGGACCTTTGCACTCATTCGATACGAAGTCTCGTAAATCTCATAAGCCTGTTGTTCAGCAATAGTCTTGTATAAACTTATATCCCGTGTATTCACATGTATTGTATAAACCTAAACTCTCGTTCTGCACCTATTATTTATGTTCAGCACAGCCATTGTTGTATTTAGGAACCTTGCTTCCTGTATTCTTTATTTTTTAATACTGAAGCACTGCTACTATTTTATTTATTTATTTATTTATTTTTAACCCTTATTTAACCAGGGAAGTCCCGATGAGATTGTATTGTCTCAGTACAGCACATTACTAGTATTATTCTTTCAGGAACCTTGTTTCCTTGACTCTTTGTACAAACCCCCATTCCAATGAAGTTGGGATGTTATGTAAAGCGTGAATAAAAACAGAATACAATGATTGGCAAATCTCATAAACCCACATTTTATTCACAATAGAGCATAGACAACATATCAGATGTTAAAAGTGAGACATTTTAACATTTCCTGAAAAATATTAGCTCCTTTTGAATTTGATGGCAGCAACACGCCTCAAAAAAGTTGGGACAAGGGCAACAAAAGGCTGGAAAAGTAAGTGGTACTAATTAAAACCAGTTGGAGAAGCATTTTGCAACTACTAAGGTAAATTGGCAACAGGTCAGTCACATGACTGGGTATAAAAAGAGCATTTTAGAGAGGCAGAGTCTCTCAGATAGGCAGATGTTCACCAATCTGAAAAAAACTGCGTTTAAAACCAGGGCCGGCGCTAGAACAGGGAATTGGGGGGGCACAGACACATCCCTTTATGACAAGAATTAGTCCTGGCAAGTTCTCAATCATTTTCCTTTATTGACGCGTTTTCCAATTATCGTAATTGGCATCTGAAGACACGGTTTCCCTCCATATGCGATCTTACAGGGAGTACTGGGTGCGCCAAGAGGTGTTTAGCAAGACCAGAGCCACCCAGCTACCTCCTCATCATCTGTAGGACTGTACCATTGAGCTCCTGTCCAGTGCCTCACCTCCTAGGAGCCATGAATACCCCGTTTCGGTGGCTGAAACACAAGCTGTGGAGCAGTATGTACAAAAAGCTCTCCAGCAGGGCTTTATCCATCCTTCTACCTCACCCGCCTCTGCAAGCTTCTTCTTCATCCAGAAGAAGGATGGAGTTCTTCGCCCCTGAATAGACCACAGGGGGTTAAACAAAGTCACGGTGAGGTACCGGTGTCCACTCCCTCTGGTCCCCAGCGCTGTGGAGCAGTTGAGAGGGGCAAAGATCTTCATCAAGCTCGACCTCCACAACGCTTATAACTTGATCTGTATCCAGAAGGGAGATGAGCGGAAGACAGCATTTAGCACCAACTCTGGCTACTACGAGTACTGCGTGATGCTTTATGGCATTGTCAATGCCCCATCTGTGTTCCAGTCCTTCATCAACGATGTGCTGCGAGAGATGTTGGGGAGATTTGTCATCGCCCACCTCGACAATATCCTCATCTACTCAGCCTCTTATGCTCTACATTGGTCACCCCTGAGTTGAAGTATTTTAGCGTAACTTGATACCCAACACAGGACAGCATTTTGTGTAGTATGTTTCAGTTTATCCAAGACCTAACCTTCTTTTGTTCTTGTGTTTTCTCCGAGGGACCAGCCTCCACATTTACACCCAGAGTAGAGGTGTTACAAGTTGCAGCGCCCACGATGAGTCTGAATAGTACGATCAAGTGCGCTATGGCAGTGTCTACAGTGCCATAGCCTCAATGGACCCCAGTGTACCCCCGCTCGACCTGATAATGAACTTTGGGTTAAAATACTGCACCGATAAAGATGGATATCTGAAGTTGGGAAATGTGAGTCCTAATGTCCCACTCATGGTAGTCCATTATAGTTCGGAGCAGAAGTTTTGGCGATGTGTCAAAGGGAATGGCACAGAATTTGAGGGAGTAACCCAGGGGTGTCAGGGAAAACTAATGATTTTCTGTGGCTATCCACAAATAACAGGAAACATCCTTTTTCACTGGGAGAGAAGACAGTCCAAATGGGACATTTTATAATCCGTGGGCACCACACTGGAATGGGACAAGAGCTGTGGACGGTTGGTATTGGTTGTGTGGACGTCGGATGTATGTAGCATTACGGCCAAATTGGGGAGGGGTATGTGCTTATGTAAATGTTCACACATACATTGTGAGTGCAGAAAGAAATGCCACACGACAGAGGCGAAATGCAGCAGCACCTCATGATCTGATGTGGGGGAACAATGTTCCAGCGGATGCAAAGCTGTGGTCAGTAGGGGGCAAGATTGCTTTCTCCCTGTTCCCACAGCTGGGAGTTGGACAGGTAATGTTGCGAATGGACACTGAATTATCGCCTAAATGCACTTACAAATGAAACCCATAACATCACTAGGAGTGTACAGCAAGAATTAACAGCCATACGATTGATGACGTTGCAAAATCGAATGGTACTGGATCTATTGACGGCAGCACAGGGGGAAGTGTGTCAGATAATAGGAACCTCAGGTTGCACCTACATACCAGCAAATGATGAGGAGGGAGGAGTAATAGATCAAGCCTTGCAACGTTTAAAAGAACTATCAGATGCACAACAGAATGACTTGGTATCTGCTGGTACCTGGTGGCAATGGCTCATGTCAGAGGGGTGGAAAGCAGCAATAACATTTGTATTGAGCCTCATAGCAGCAGGATTCACAGTACTGCTCTTTTGCAGTTGTTGTGGGGTTCGCATAGTTAAAGGATTGATATCAAAAGTGTTGAATGCTAACCCACAGTTTCAGATGTGTATGTTACAGGACATCGATGAAGGACATGCTCTGCCTGAGAAGCCGAAGGAGCCATACGATCATGTGATAGAAATAGGGAGCCTGTTGAACAGAAGTATAAAAAAATTAAACATTTCCCGTGAATGAGGCACATGCTGAAAATCAAGAGAAGTGGCATGTTAGCGGATAATCAATTATAAACCGCGGAAATGTGAGAGAATTTTAGTCATAAATTACTTATTTTTTTATAAATTGCTTATCCTCTAGGCTGTGCGTAATTGCTAATTCTTGCAATCTAGCTTGTACCTATGTAGAAGCATCATGAAGTGTGTTTACTGAACAGTGTGTTCCTTCAGAGCTCTGGGGATCCTGCAAGACCTTGAGTGTACCTGTCTCTGACATGTTCTCTGTGCGCCTGAGGTAACTGCAGACTGATGACGTGGTCACGAACAGACCTGCGTGGATACATGCACTCAGCTGTGGAATGCAGAGAAGAAACATACTGTTGTAATGAATCAGTCCCAGGGGAGGGGATTATGACATTCTGCTCATACATATATCCAAGCAAAGGAGGAATTTCCTTTGTCCTTGTTCCTGCATGTAACTTGGACCCTATGTTGCACATAGTAAAATGGATCCTATTTACTCTCTGTCTCAGTCTGTTTTCTTGCAGGAATACAATATCAAAATTCCTACACCGCCCCCCGGAACTCAGAGTCCTTGGACTACCTAAGCCCTGTCACTTACCTTATGGTCACCGACTGCTGTCTTCCTGCTGTCCTGATCCTCTCATCCCCACCTCTCCACTTCCTGGAGCTACAGATGTCACTGCTTGGACACCTTGTAGTATAAAGAACTTTGGATGTTAATTTACTATCATCAATTAGCCCAAGAACACTATCGCCAGGTGATTTTCACCCGAGCAAACATGTTTAAGTGATTTTCAGTATGTTGCGTTTGTCTGAGTGTCATGGGTCCCTGGGTAGCTTCAGCATCGTCTCTGACATCTTTGAAGGCATGGGTGTTCTGTTTACCTCATGGTACTTTTTTCATTTTGTTAGACATGGCACAGTTGAAAATAAAAGAACACTACTCTAATTTGTCATGTTTTGTCATATTTTGATATATTTTGATGACAAGTACTTTTTATTGGGTATATTATATCGGGTAAAAATCACCCGGCGTTAGTGATGGTGTTACTAATGTTAGCGATAGTGTTCTAGGGTTAATTAGCCAGCCAGCGGAGGATGGGCTTCCCCACAATAGCCGGGTTCCTCCTGAGATTTCTTCTCACTGAGGAGTTTTTTCTCACCATTGTTCAAGGCTTTTTTTCTCCTACAGGGAGTTTTTTTGCCTGCTATTTGGGGATTAGGGATTAGTCTGGGCTCTGCCCTCTCTGTAAAGCGTCTTTGTGACAGCGTGCCTGTGAAAGGTGCTATACAAATAAATACATTGAATTGAATTAAATTGAAATTGAAATTATGAAGAACATGTGGAACACGTAAGGAGGGTACTCACACACCTCCTGGATCACCAGCGCTATGTTAAAGCTGAAAAATGCGTCTTCCGCCAGTCCACCATCTCCTTTCTGGTGTATGTGATTGGACCAGAGGGGGTGGTAGGTGAAGGCAGTAGCAGTGTATTCCTGCATCGTAGTGAAGGCATAATAAATCCTGATTCATCTTCGCATCTGAAACCAGTTCCACGATTCCTGTTTTTCTGTGCACTCTCAACGGTGCACAGAAGAAGTACTCACACTTATTCATAGGCTCATTGCTTTGTATATGACAATGTCTGAGCAATTGGAGGAAAACTTTAGAACCAGTGCAACAATGGATATAAGCTATTTAATAAAGCTAATGTGTAATATATGTAACCTGGCCTTCGCCAGTGTAATATACAGTAGGCTATCTATTTATATCTATCTGCATATCTTAATCAAAATATCCATTTAACTTACTAATTTAACAGTAAGTATGTCTCTCAAATTACATTGCCAGGAACAATCACCACAGGCATTCAAACCTTCCTGCGGTGCATATAATGCGACTTGGTCCTGTGACTTATGTTTGAAAATGGTGTTGCAACCTGTGTCAATACTGGAAATGTCGACCGTGTTCGAAACGGATTGAACTATCAACCATTTTCCTGGCCATAATCCTTCCTTTTGATAGTACAACAAATAAAGTGGCGGGGGCAAAAATTTTACAGAGGGAGAATGAGAAAAGCATCCCGGGCAATATCAAAGCTTGGAGGGAGGATTTTTGTTATCTCCGTTTGAGGGAGGAAAACCAAGGGCTAACGCAAATGAAAATTTGCTCCTCCCTCAACAAAACTGGACTGGAATCACCCCTCTAGTGGCGGCCATTTTATATCTGGGATTTTATTTGGGGGAATTCTTTCCTCCATTGGAGGGCAAGTGAGCATGAAGAAACAAATATTTTTTTCAGATTGGAATGCCGCCTAGTCTCATTTGGCGCTAAGTGACCTAGGTAAAAATGATTAGCCAAAACACTAACTCTGGAGACAGGCTGTACGGGTTGTATAGGCAGCTGAACAGAGAAAACTCTTTCAAACACGTGCTGGTAAATAACGCTAAAACTGGATAGGCAATATTTGCAGTTCACTACACTTGCTGATCACTGGGTGGAGACCTCCACTCGTGAATGACTCATGGGTGTTAGAATAACGTAGCAAAGGCAGGGTTACAGCCAAATCCCTACATTTCCAGTGCAGGATAACAGCAAAAAAGACTGTTTGCTGGATTGCAGCTCAAGTATATCTCCAAAAGGCGTAAATATTGCGTTCAATATGTGATCACACGGGACTTACCATTCGGCCCAATTGCACGTTCTTCCTCTTCAAGTTCCCCCCTGTACTGCAAGGTTGGAGGAAATGATAGACTTCCATCTTCTTCTATCTTTGGCTGTTACTGCTTTTTTGTATCTATATCCAGTCCAATCTCTGATGTTAACCATCCAGGTGGTTCTTAGTCTCCCTCTTGATCTTCTTCCATTTATTTTCCCTTCATGCAGAACTCTGTAGATGTTGTCCTGTCTCACAAGGTGGCCAAAATACCTTAGTTTACGTACAGTTTCTTTATAATGTTTCCAATCAGCAATTTGTTGTCTATTGTTTGGAGACATTCGTCATTTGTAATCTTATCCGTCCATAGAATTCTAAACATTCGATGGTATGTCCACATTTCAAATGCATTGATTCGCTTGGTCATATAATCTTATCCGTCCATAGAATTCTAAACATTCTATGGTATGTCCACATTTCAAATGCATTGATTCGCTTGGTCATATTGTTGTTGAGAGTCCATGTTTCACATTCCTATAATAATGTTGACCAAACATAGCATTTCCTTTTTCTGGTACTGACTGAAATTTTTCTGTTGGTCAATGTGCTTCTCATCTTATTGAAGACATCTCTTGCTGTTGAAATTCTACGGATGATTTCTTGATCATTTTTTCCATCCTCTGTGATTAGCTGTCCAAAATATATAACTGCTTCAGGCTGCCTCATTGTTTCACTATTTATCTCTAAGTTTATTCTTCTTGTGGGGCTGAACTTTGATATTACAACTGACTTAGTCTTCTTTGCAGATGCACAAAGCTTCACTGTTTCCAACCTCACCATCTCTACTGAAAAAACAGTATAAGCATCACAGAAAAATTATGATTTCCACATCGTACTATTACAGTATAAAACAATAACATTACAGAAATTAGAATGGTTTCCATCATGTAGTGTTACAGTGCAGATTAGGAATCAAGCACGGAGTCTGAAGCACAATCCAACTGGTAATTTATTGACTGCAATACGGCAGAGGTTGCGGGCAGAACCCCAAGATAGGATAGCGGGGATGGAACCTTGAGGATCACAGACAGTTCAACGCATTGGTAATAGGCTAAGCTTGAGCTGCAATTCCGGCCAAGCTTCTGGGATGCTGCCAGGTGTTACACAGGCTCTGCCAGCACTGAACTGTTTCAGAGGATGGAGAGGTTGTTTGAGGGGAGCATAGCCCCAGTCCTTGCTCCAGTTCTGTATCATAGACTGTATAAAAAGATGGACAAAGTAACCGTGACGCCGCCCATTGGTTTCAGCATACCATTTAGGAAGCTTCGATTTTGGCAATTTGAACAGAGCCATTTTGTCATTTTGAGACCGGATATGATTTCTATTGGACGAGAGCGTGAATTGAAGTTCCAGAGAGGAGCGAGGGGTGGATGTACGTGTGGATCTGACCACATCTGACGAGGACCAGACGATAGCCACACCCCATGAAGCATACCTGGCTTTATCCCTTATTCTAGTCTACTTGGGACCATAATTTACAAAACTGAGCATCATGATATATCGAAGGAGACTTGAAACTTGCGATGGATACCATAAAGTAATGTGGAAAATCATCATTGAAATATTAAATCAGGTGGGAAAGTAGGGTCATTTTCTCATAGACTTCTAGAGCATTGAACTTCTTTCTGCAACCACCGATGTTGGCATCTGCTGGCGATTAAATAGAATGCAATTTTTCAGAGATTTCCACATGGGCTTCACTTCTCAGACCCGGGTGCTGTGTCCATGCTGTGTCCATCTTTTTATTCAGTCTGTGTTCAGGATTTGAAGCTTGTTCCTGACAAAGTGGACAAGGAGAGGAAATTGTATGGATTAGCCAGAACGTTGTCCCAGTCTTGGACCCTGATCAAGATTGGAAGCTTGTTCCTGATAACTTGAGTAGATGAACAGGAATGGACTTGAATTGAGTTAACTTGAACTCGGACCCAATCCTTGACCCTGATTATGAGTGTAAGATTGTTTGAATCAACTAACTCGGTGTTTCCCAAACCTCTCCTGCCATACCCCTTGTCCTGCATCTCCCTGCTCCAGCTCAGGTGATTCAAATGCTTTGCTTATTATCAAGCAGCTTCGGGGGTTAATTATGACCTGATCATTTGAATCACCTGTGCTGGAGTAGGGAGAGATCTAAAGCATGCAGGACAAGGGGTACGCCAGGAGAGGTTTGGGAAACACTGAACTAAATGATTAGAATGGCCTCTAGGGAACAGGCTGTCACTAAAGTACTAGTAACATAAGACAAAGCTAAAATAGTTTTTGAACTAAACATTGACAAGGGTAACTTGCATGAAGGTGAGTTTACAATCCAGCAACTACATGAACTAGAGGGCTCACTCATTATGCTGTCCTTAAGCACACAACTGCATGACGAGATTCAGCCGAGGGGGAGAGACGAAAAAGACGTAAACCAATCATAGCACACATACATGTAATAGACACACAAGCTGCCAAATTTCGGAGAGACACACATGGGATTCACCAGAAGGTTGAGAAAATGTAGTGCGTTTTAGGACACGGTCCATTTGGATTTGATGGTGTGTATTTATTTCCATTACAGATTCTCCGCCAACTAAATAAAACTAGAATGTTTTTGAACGAAAAGCGCACTCTGCATTGAAGGAAAATATGTTTTGTACAACTCTATTTCAAAAAATAGGACCAAGGGTCCTGTAGCTTACTGGCACACAATCTGTAATGTATTGTAATATCTGTAAAGTGAAATCAAGGCAGAGGTAATTATATATAATCACGGAAGTTTTAGTTCTGATCATATTTCAAATGCATACTAGAAGTACATATACTAAACTAGTATGCATTATATCTGCAATAGCTTTAATGCAAAATGTTATTGAAATTGTACTTCTTTTCAAAGGTTGTTATCCTAGGCAAATGGTTACAAAGCAATATAGAATATATGGAATAGTTATGGTGTTCACACAAAGTTTTGGAACCACCAAATGAGTTCATATACAACTTCCTCTATGTCTCCTGTTTGTCCCCTTTGAAGGCTTACAAAGGTCAAGTTCAAGGTCACCAAATGAGACATTATATATGACTTCCTGTAAGTGTTCAATAAACATATATTCTCTATCTTCAATATTTTCAAGCCTAGAAGTCTTTGAAAATATTAACAATTTACTTGACTTTGAGTTTGACCTTTCAAGGTCATGTAAAGTCAACTTTAGCACTGCCAATATATAAGTCATATGTGACTTCCTACACTGTATGTCAATAATGCAAACTTAAGCTCTATCTGCAACCATTTGACCTCCACAGGCCATTTTGCGTATTCCCCATAAGACTCAATGTTACAGTACAGAGCCTCCATGAGACCCTTTTCCGGGGATTCATTCAAAATGACAATGCACTGAGGGTACCTGTAAGAGAAATTTAGTTATAAATTGCTTATCCTTGCAACCTAGCTTGTACGTAATTGCTTATCCTTGCAATCTAGCTTGTGCGTAAACAGAAGTGTTATGAGGTGTACTTGTCGCCCATTGACCCTCGGGATCCTTCAAGGGCTTAAGTTTATCTGCAGAGCTGTGAGTTCCTTGTGCGCCTGGAGGACCACAGAGGCCTTGAGATAAGGCCTCAGAGTGAGATAACTACAGGGAGAGTCTCCCCTCCGCTGGAAGTGACAAAGTTGGGACCAGATATACGTGGGATACGTACACTCAGCTATGGAATGCTGGAAGAACAACTCCTGTGTAAATCAGTTTTAAGGGGAGGTGGTTTGAATAATAAATGCCTATAGAAAGGAGGAGAGTAACAAACTATTGGGGTATATCTGCCGCAGGGGCGTACATTTAAGGCGTTGTGCTCATACAAATATCCAAGCAAAGGGGCATCCCTTTGTCCTTGTTCTGCATGTAACTTGGACCCTATATGCATATAGTAAAGACTGGATCCTATTTTACTATCTCTGTCTCTGAGAGTTTCTTACAGGAATAAATAAATTTCCACCACATTTGGGGGCTTCGTCCGGGATTCCAGTATCTCACCTGCATGCCCTGGAGAATCGGCGCTGACTGAAAAACCCCGTGCACGGGTCATCTGCAAGACGATAGGGAAAGTCCTCAGCTCGGAACGAGTCAAGGCTCCTTGAGCATGTAGTGAGGCCAGGGGGGAGGTTCTCCATCCATAGGTGGGAGAGGAGGAGCGGGTGAGCGATAGAATTTTCCCGAATTCGGTTTTACTGATGTGAGACAGAGAAAGTAAAACTAAAAATGGGAAAGATTAACAGTAAATGGTAATGTTGCTGTAATTGTTGTAAATATTGTTGTGAAACCGAGGATGTGGTTTTGACCGCGAATGGGGAGTGTATAGAACGTCGGCATAATGATTCAAGGAAGTGGAAATCATTATGGGTAAAGGAATTTGGGTTTAGCGGGCAGCTAAAGCCTGCTAATATGAGTAAACTCATGCGAGATGTGGCGCACTCATATGTCCGGTGGTAGTGGTAGTGAGGATGAAGCTGATTCTATGGGACTGTTGGCCCCACAAATAGAGGTCTCCATGAGTGGCAGCGAAACACAGTGGGTGTATCGTGCATGGACGGCCGGAGATATGCGCGCAGCTATGGAAGGATGTCCCCATCCACAATAGGGTTACCAGGCGTTCCGTGCGTGGTTTGAACCATTTGTAACAAGTTACCGATTGAATGCTATTGAAATCGAGCGTTGTCTTGCATATGTTATCGAAGCAACAATGGTGTCAGGTGATAAGAAAATTAGAACCTTGGATCTTTTCCAATGTGAATGAATGTGAGAAAGGAAAGTGCACTGAGGTGTGTGTGTGCATGTGTGTGTATGTATTCTGAGCTCAGATTGTGTGTGTGGAAATCAATGTGAATGAACCTAACTCTGTGTCTGTAAACAACTGCATGGCTGGCATATTTGTTAGTTCTCTCATTAGATTGAATGTAGTTGTCATTCCATTCCATGAAGGCCCTTATATAGATGCCTACAATAAAATTAGCATTCATCAAGATACTAACAATTTGTTCAAGAGTAATTTAAGGTGCCCATTGATTAGCCTATATTTACAGAATTTTAAGGAATTCTTACAGTAATTGCAGGATTGGTAAAAAGTGAAATTTCCAAGGAAAATGGATATAATAGCAGCGCAAATTTGCAAGAGTTTAGCCATTTTAATGGCTGTGGAGTTGTAAAAGGACAAAGTTGCAGAAGTGAACAGAATAGCTGTTCCTTATGAAACTGAATAAAAGTCCCTATTTATTGACTAAATAAACGTATGCCCTTCTTGAACGATCTGAGACTATAAAAAAATGAAGTGAATCAAAATATAAGATTGGGAATAAAACAAAAATGCATCATTTGATGCAGGACAAAGCTCAATATTTAAATGCCCCAATATTTGGCGGAAGTAATGCATCGCAGAGAAAACCACCAGTAATATCCCCTATGAGCTTTAAGTAATAACACCACTTGAATGTGTTAAATATTTGTAAAATTCTAAAGAGCTAGAAAATCTAAGCAGTTTTCTGTAAATAATTAGACTGTGTGAGATTGGTGTGCTAGAAGCATATCTCTGAAAATAAAATGAAGAGAAAATAATGCTGAGAAACAAGAGGAAAACACAAAGTGTTCAAAATTTGCCAAAGTACTGTTAAACACTACATACAGTAAGAGACTGTTCGCAGCAAATTTAATTGATAGAGTTTTCTGTTCCAAGTATTGGAAAATTTCAATTGCTATTTGAGGGTAAAAAATTAGGCTAAAATGATCAGAAAAGCACCAGTAAATATAAAATATAGTATGAAATTTAATGGTACATATTAGATTTACAAGAAAAAAAAAATCAAGCGAACTATTGTGGGATTGGAGGCTGGATGGGT
Organism: Gymnothorax javanicus; assembly: GCA_029692085.1. Classification (NCBI taxonomy): domain Eukaryota; kingdom Metazoa; phylum Chordata; class Actinopteri; order Anguilliformes; family Muraenidae; genus Gymnothorax; species Gymnothorax javanicus. The sequence continues at coordinate 93,468,701 of CM056198.1, forward strand.
TTTTAAACAAAAGTGCGCAGAGAAAAAAAAAAGTGCGCAGAGTCAAAACAATACAGTGAATGGAGGAATTGGGGACCAAAGCAGATAAGGGAACACAGCTAGGTAAATGGTCGACATGCAGAAGTCAGAGAACAGGAGGTTCGGAAGCAGGGTCTAAGCAATGCGATTGCATGTGGGAATTTTCTTCATTTGTCAAACAAGAACAAATTCTGCCCAGCAAATGAGTAATGTGAAGGATCAAATTTTATAACAAATGATGCACTGTGATTTACAAAAGCTGACTGAAAGCTTTCCTGACCAAAGAAATTCAATTAATTATTAATGAAAGACCTTTTCTCCATTTTGAACAGGAACTAAGTGTCAACGAGTGGTTCGACATGGCAAAGAAATTGAGTGGCTAATAATCTTTCCCCTGTTTATTTAACTTTTACAGGAAAGGATCCAAGCAAGTGGAAAAACAAAACAAAAGAAAATTATGTTGATGGAGTTTTTGTTCATTGTTGTATGCTTCTAACTGAAACTTTTCCATAGAGTGCTCACTGCAGAAGAGATAAAAAATAACCTTGTGTGAAAGTGATAAGCTGGCCAGCTAAGGATTCAACTGCGAGATTGCAACTTAAAAGTTTACATTCTGAAATGGATTTGGGGAAATCCAATTCGGAGTATTAACACAAGACTAAATTCAAAGGATGGTTCCACTATATAATTGAAAACGTCCACTAATAACGTGATCACATATTACTTTTCTACCATTCTAAATCTATTTTTGATTAGGCTGACAAAATCTTTTCCTCCTGACGCAAGAAGTGAGAGAGACGGTGACACTGACTATGACAGTGATGGCAACTTGAGTCTTGAGTGTTCAAATAACAGAAACAGACTGAGCTGACCAAATTAGGCATGATTGATTACCTTAATGTGCTGGGATCCTAACAAAAAACTATATTACAGTTGAATATTCAATATGTGCCCATTTTTGTGAATAAAAAAAAACTGCATATTGTAACACAGTCTAAAGCAACTCCACCCGGTTCTGCTGATAGCATGGAGAATTGTCACAATGGCTGGGGCTAATAAGCCCTGACTATGCATCTCCTCCATACTTTTAGCGGAACCCTAGACTGAGGTGGGTTGCTAAATCATAATTAATTGAAAAAACACTTTGTAAAGATATTATTGTTACTCAATGGCAACTCTGTTTAGTGCCCCACACTTAACTATTCAGCGCTGTACTACGCTAAATCCATTAACACTCCTCCATACGGAGGATGAAGATGAACCACATGACTGTTTAAAGGAAGTCGAATATAATACTGCTGTGGGTCCTGGTCTTAAGGACACCCCTCTATTATTCCCTGATATTGAATACTTTGTTGATGGTTCGGCGTCATGAGATGACAAAGGCAACCCATGTGTTGGATATGCTGTCTGTACTTATGATAGCTGTGTTGATAGTGGCCCTCTGTCATCTGCTCAATCTGCGCAAGCAGCAGAGCTGATAGCTCTTACTCGGGCATGTCAGCTGACTAAAGGTCAGCAAGCAAACATATATACTGATTCTTAATATGCTCATTCCACGTGCCATGTTTTTGCCGGCCAGTGGTGCAACAGGGGCGTGGTTACCTCCACAGGGAAACCCACAACCCATGCCCAGCTGATACTGCAGCTGCTAAAAGCACTCCAATTACCTGAGGAACTGGCCATTATCAAAGTGCTGGCTCATACCAAACATGTTGACCCAATCAGTTTGGCTAACGCTTTAGCAGACAAAGAAGCAAAGGCGGCAGCCAAACTCACTCTTGTGGAGCTACTACTCCAATCTGAGAACTCAATCTCGCAAAACTTGCTACGAGCGGAGCAAGATGCCACTCCCCCACAAGAAAAACGTCAATGAACATCACATGGAGCGCAACACACTGACAAAGCGTGGATGGGACCCAATGGTAAGCCTATACTGCCGAAATCCCTCTTCCATATTGCTGCAGATTTGGTACATGTGCCATGAATCAAAAGGGGGGATGAAAGGGAGGGTTAATAGATCAAAGGTACTATACCATTGGACTCACCACCCATCTTAGAAATTTTTCTGAGAAATGCCCAACATGACAAAGTTATAACTCCACAGCGGGGATTGGGGTTGTCACCTTATGAAGTAGTACACAGGAGCACCATTTGAATTACCACATTTATTGCAGAGAACACAAATAGAAGAAGCTACCCTGGCAGAATATATGAATAGAGTGTTAACTAACAAGAATGAGATAGTAGAGCTGTCACCGGGACTGATTAATCCCGGATATTGGATCCTGGTGCGAAGCGTCGGTAAACAGCAAAAGTGGAGTGAACCGACGTGGAAGGGTCCATATCAAGTGCTCCTGACCACACTAACTGCAGTGAGGATACAGGAGAGAGAAACATGGATACACCAGTCACATTATAAGGTAGTACCTCCTCCAACTGATGTGTAGGTGCATCTGAATAGGTCAAGATAGACTTGGAGGGAGTCCAGCTACAAAGGGGGGCGTGGCATATAGAGCTTGTCCGTCTCAAACCTGGTGAAGAACTTATTTACGCTCCGAGTCAGTAGAGACTCCAGACTGGTTCACAAGATGGCTCACTTCTCCTTGTGTCTTTTGTTCTTAGGAACATGCATGGTAAGTGCAGGTTGGATGCCAACCTCACCTAGGGCAAGAAGGTATGTGGGAGCAGATAACAACCTGCCTGAACCAGGAAATCCTACACACATATATGCAACTAACTCATGGTGGAGATATGCAAATAGAACAGCACATAGGGTAGGGGATTGATCCCCCCAAACCCTGTGTGCAACAGGCGGCGGAACTGCAAAGTTCCGAGGGCACGTTAAAGAGGTTCTATAGTGCAGGGGAGAGGACTGAAGGCCCCCGTGTCCAGTGAAGTATGAATTGACATACTGCCGTGGTACCGTCTAGTCGGCGTGTTTGTCGCATGTAAGTCGAGGGCAACACATGGTACGTGGGCGACAGCCCACACCTAGCAGAGGGGCGTTGGAGACAACCTCTGTGAACAGGCGAGGCTGGTGAAAACGGTCAAAGTTTCTATATCCATAGCGAAGTGGGGTAGGGATCAGACTGTCGGTTCCCACCTGGGTGGCTGGTAACCACTATGGGATTCGGGGATCGCTACCAACTGGGTCACGGGCCGGTCAGGTCGCAGATGGCAGTAAGACTGCGGGGTGGCCGTTGCACTCGGCTCAATGTACAGTCAGGCCACCACAAACCAAAAGCGAGTGCGTGAGTAGGCGAGTGGTGCTTCTGTGATCGGTGGGCTTTGAAAAGGAGACACCGGGAAGCAGAAGGCAGAGTTCTCAACCTGGGGGAGCCTGGGCGAAGATCTCTGTGGAAAGGAATCTAGCCTGGAACTGCGCCCTGGGAGTGGGAGGTTCAAAGGATCTAAGTGTCTGCAAATCGCACTGAATCTTATGTGTGCACACACCTACCAGCCTTTATATCTACACCCAGGGTAGAGGTTTTACAAGTTGCAGTGCCCACGCTAAGTCTGAATAGTACGGTGAAGTGTGCTATTGCAGTATTTACTGCTAGTAGTACATTAACATCAATGGATCCTAGCACACCCCCGCTCGACCTAATAGTGAACTTTGGGTTAAAATATTGTACCGACGAAGATGGATACCTGAAATTGGGAAAATTGAGTTCTAATATCCCGTTCATGGTAGTCCATTATAGTCCGGGGCAGAAGTTTTGGCGATGTGTCAAAGGAAATGGCACAGAATTTGGGGGAGTAACCCAGGGGTGTCAGGGGAAACTAATGATTTTCTGTGGATATCCGAGCAGAATCGACGAGTCTTTTTTTCCTGGTCGAGGAGACAGTCCAAATGGCACGATATGTAAGCAATGGGCACCGCATTGGAAAGGGACGAGAGCTGTGGACGGTTAGTATTGGTTGTGTGGACATCGGATATATGTAGCATTACCACCAAATTGGGGAGGGTTATGTGCTTACATACAATTAAATGATCACATACATTGTGAGTGTGCATGATAAGACCACACGATGGAAACGAGATGCAGCAACACCTCATGATTCAATCTGGGGAACCAATGTTCCAGCAGATGCAAAATTGTGGTCAACAGGGGACAAGAGCGCCCTCTCCCTGTTCCCACATCTGGGAGTTGGAAAGGTAATGTTGCGAATGGAAACTGTGAACTATCGTCTACGTGCACTCATAAATGAAACCCGTAATATAATTAGAAGCATACAGCGAGAGTTGACTGCCTTACGATTAATGACACTGCAAAATCGGATGATACTAGATCTGTTGACGGCAGCACAGGGGGGAGCGTGTCAGATAATAGGAACCTCATGTTGCATCTACAAACCAGCAAATGATGAGGAGGGAGGAGAAATAGTTCCTTTAAGCGTCGCAAGGCTTGATCTATCAGATGCACAACAGAAGGATTATGTAATTGAAAGCACCTGGTGGCAGTGGCTCATTTCTGGGGGGTGGAAAGCAGCAATAACGTCTGTCTTTAGCCTCATAGCAGCAGGATTCACAGTACTGCTTTTTTGCAGTTGCTGTGGGATTCCAATAACTAGAGGATTGATATCAAAAATGTTGAATGCTAACCCACAATGTCAGATGTTTATGTTACAGGACATTGATTAAGGACATGCTCCACCTGAGAAGCTAAGGGAGCCATACGATAATGTGAAAGAAATAGGGGACCTGTTTGAACAGTAGAGTATAGAGTAAAACATTTCCCGTGAATAAAGCACATGCGGAAAATGAGAGAAGTGGCATGTTAGCGGATAATCAATTATAAAAACGGGGGAAATGTAAGAGAAATTTAGTTATAAATTAATATCCTTGTAACCTAGCATGTGCGTAATTGCTTATCCTTGCAATCTAGCTTGTGCGTAAACAGAAGTTTTATGAGGTGTACTTGTTGCCCGTTGACCCTCGGGATCCTTCGAGGGCTTGAGTGTATCTGCAGAGCTGTGAGTTCCTTGTGCGCCTGGAGGACCACAGAGGCCTTGAGATAAGGCCTCAGAGTGAGATAACTACGGGGAGAGTCTCCCCTCCGCTGGAACTGATAAGGTCGGGACCAGACATGCGTGGGATACATGCACTCAGCAATGGAATGCTGGAAGAACTACTCCTGTGTAAATCAGTTTAAGGGGAGATGGTTTGAATTATAAATGCCTGTGGAAAGGAGAAGAATGATAACCTATTGGGGAATATCTGCCGCAGGGGCGTAGATTTAAGGCGTTGTGCTCATACAAATATCTTAGCAAAGAGGCATCCCTTTGTTCTTGCTCTGCATGTAACATGGACCCTATATGCAATACAACCCCAATTCCAAAATAGTAGGGACAAAGTGTACATTGTGAATAAAATCAAAACGCAATGACTTTCAAATCACTCCAGCCAGATTATTCTTATTTATTGAAACTGAGAAATTTTACAATTTTATCCAAAAAATGAGCTCATTTTAAATTTGATGGCTGCTACAGGTCACAAAAAAGTTGGGACAGGGGCCTGTTTACCATGGTGTAGCATCCTCTCTTCTTTTTAACAGAGAGTGGAGGCGTCTGGGCATTGAGGAGACAAGTTTCTTGAGTTTAGCCATTGGAATTTGATCCCACTCTTGTTTCATACAGGCTTCCAGCTGCTGGAAAGTTTTGGGTCTCCTTTGACGGACTTTTCATTTAATTATGCGCCAAATGTTCTCAATCGGTGAAAGATCAGGACTGCAGGCAGGCCAGTTCAGCACACGGACTCTTCCACTACGAAGCCATGCTGTTGTAATAGCTGCAGTATGTGGTTTTGCATTGTCCTGCTGAAATACACAAAGCCTTCCCTGGAATAGACTTTGTCTCGAGGGGAGCATATGTTGCTCTGAAACCTTTAGATACTTTTCAGCATTCATGGCGCTTTTTAAAACATGCAAGTGTCCCACACCATATGCACTAATGCATCCCCTATACCATCAGAGATGCTGACTTTTGAACTGAATGCTGATAACAGGAGGGGTGGTCTTTCTCCTTTCAACATTGAAACAAATCTTGTTCAACTTTCAGTGTTGATTTGAGATCATTTTGTTAACCTTTTTACAACCATCAGAGTTAAACGCTGTTTCAATAGCGTTTCAACGTTGAAATGACAACTGACATAATTTCAACCATATTTCAACGTTGATGGTCGTTCGTGTCCCGGCTGGGTATGGTTCAGCGACACTTGCTCAAATATGACCTTCATGGAAGAGTCATGAGAAGGAAACCTTTCCTGCATCATCACCATGAAATTCAGCATCAGAAAGTTGCTAAGGAACATCTGAACAAGACTGATGCATTCAGGAAACAAGTCCTGTGAACTGATGAAGTTAAAATAGATGTATTTGGCTGCAATGAGCAGAGGCATGTTTGGAGAAAAAAGGATGGAGAATTTCATGAAAAGAACACCTCTCTAACTGTCAAGCACATGGTTGGATCGAACCTGCTTTGGGCTTGTGTTGCAGCCAGTGGCACGTGGAACATATCACTGGTTGAAGGAAGAATGGATTCAATTAAATTTTAGAAAATTCTGGAAGCAAACGTCACACCATCTGTAAAAAAGTTGAAGATGAAAAGAGGATAGCTTCCACAACAGGATAATGATCCTAAACACTCCTCAAAATCCACAACTGACTACCTCAAGAGGTGCGAGTTGACGGTTTCACCATAGCCCTCAAGGTCTCCTACCTCAACATCATTGAAAATCTGTGGATGGACTTCAAAAGAGCAGTGCATGCAAGGCAGCCAAAGAATCTCACAGAACTAGAAGCCCTTGAAGAAGGATAATGGGCAAAATCCCCCAAACCAGAATTCAAAAACTCTTAGCTGACACCAAAAAGTGTTTACAAGCTGTGATACTCGCCAAAGGGAGTGTTACGTAGCACTGACCATGCAGGGTGCCCAAACTTTTGCTTCGGACCGTTTTCCTTTTTTGCCATTTTGAAACTGTAAAAGGATGGAAATTAAAAAGTAATCTTGCCTAAAATATAAAGGAAATGTGTCCTCTTTAACTTTATGCCTTTTGGAGAGCAGTCATCTTTTACTCGCTTAGCTATTCACAGTGACAGAAATTTTGATCTGGGGGCCCCAAACTTTTGCATACGATTGCAGATGTTCACTTGAACAGATCCAGTTTCTAATTACATTCTGACTGTTAATTTCCACTCCTTATTGTCCTCCAATTAAAATCACCACTTTTTACATTAATTTTCAAGTCAGATGCTTTTATACTGGATATTTAGTTCATAGTGTTGTGGACTTGTAGCCTACACGTTCATGCCAAAACATTTTTCATTTACTGAAGGAAAATTAAATCTAGGCTATGCACATTATCTGTAATTGGGTGTTGTTCTCTCCTAAATGTATATGAACTTTTATTTAGTGACCTTTACATTGACTTTCAATGATTCGAATGATAAACTTCACATGAATTTTTCATAACTTGTATCATCACTATAAGATTACTTGCCGGTAAGCTACAGGACCCTTGGTCCTATTTTTAAGTTTTGTAGCATATTCAGTTGCACTTCATAATTTAATTGTGTAAAGGTTTGTGTATTTTTAAGTTTTGTGACATATTCAGATTTTGTTTTGTCGCTGCTTGCTGACAGTTTGATAAAAACATGTTTTTGAAGAATAGTTTGATGTAGTTTGGTTATTCATTAAAGTATTTCTTCTAGTTTTAGAACTTGTATTGAGCTTTCAGTTCTTGTAAAGCTGCTGTAGTGGTGATCAGACTAGTGTTTATGGTGAGCAAAGAAATTCTGTGAGGTCACATATGGTGTAATTGACACCTACCACCCAATACCACTCTTGGAATTGCTGGTTGAGCATAAACAAACCTGTAGACAGGTAGTATATGGACTTATAAGCAACAATGACATAATTACAGTTTTTGTTTAATATTACTATGTAAGACATTTGAGAAAGTATAAGACAACACAGCAAAAAAAAAAATAGCATTTATTTTTATGTCCCCCCCAGGAATTACTCTCTGAAACTTTACTGTTGTCCCCCCCCAACAATGAAAAGGGATTTTCGCCCCTGCTTACGCACAGAGATTTTTCCAGTTTCTCTGAATCTTTTGATGATGTTATGCTCTGTCGATGATGAGACCTTCAAAGCCTTTGCAATTTGACATTGAGGAACATTGTTTTGAAAGTATTCCACAATTTTTTTACGCAAGCCTTCACAGGTTGGGGAGCCTCTGGCCATCTTTACTTCTGAGAGACTCAGCCTCTCTAAGACATCCCTTTTATAGCCAATCATGTTGCACACCTGATGCCGATTAACTTAATTACTTGCTAAATATTCTTACAGCTGATTCTCTTAGATATTAATTGCTTTTTCAGCCCTTTTTTTGCCTGTGTCCCAACATTTTTGAGACCTGTTGCAGCCAGAAAATTTGAAATAAGCTCATTTTGTGGATTAAATGTAAAATGTCTCAGTTTCATCATGTGAAATGTTATCTATGTTCTATTGTAAATAACATATTGGCTCATGTGATCTGAAAGGTACTGAATTTTGATTTTATTCACAATTTACACTTCGTCCCAACTATTTCAGAATTGGGGTTGTAGTAAAGACTGGATCCTATTTTACTATCTCTGTCTCTGAGTGTTTCTTACAGGAATAAATAAATTTCCACCACAGTACCAAGGTAAGTCCATTGCCTGACTTAGAAAAAAGTAAATAAAAAGAAGGGTGACCGCACATCTTACTGCAAAAATGAGCTGAATCAGGCGTTGAACAGCTCATGGACAACAAACATAAAAAGGAACAAAGGAAACTGGCGCACACCGATAAATTTACAGCCTTTAAACAGACTGATGTTTTGACACTACTGTGACTGCATCAGAGTCAAAGAGAACAAAGACATGAGACAAACAACATATAATGAACCAAAAACAATTGTACATTTGTTTTGGTTAGACAGGATTTCAAATTTACTGGATAATGGATCCAGTAAAGGGAGTTGCCAAAGTCAATGTCTAACGGCCATGCCCCCAACTTCCTGTCAGCAAGGACGTTCACAGATCACTGTCTAAGTTTTCAAGGACTAGCACAAAAAAAATGAGTATTAGTATATGAGAGGAAATGTCACAGTAATACACATGACAAAGGGCAAACACCATGTCCAAACGGGGAGGAACACATCATGTCAGAAGCAGACGAAGAAAATAACACGGACCTCTCTTGAAGTACCCAAGATAAAGTAAAGGTAAAAACAGACATCAAATTTGACTTCTCAAAGGAAGAATCATCAATGCCATAGGGCTCCACTGTGTTCAGCGTGTGAATCCAAAATGCTTCTCTGCGGAGCATTTTGTTGATAATGTCACCACCTCTAGGAGATGCCAAGATTTTTTCTGTTGCCCAGAACTTCAATGACATTGCCATGTTACATATTGTTGCATAATGTCGGGCAATAGCATAATCCATATTTTGTGTACATATTGCAGTCTTATGTTCAGATATGAAAATCTTTAAAGCTCTTTTTGTTTGTCCAACAAAAACCAGACCACAAGGACATGTAAGCATATAGATAACGTGTACTGCTGCAATTAATGAAGGAATTAATGAAGTATTTTTTTGCCAGTACGTAGATGTGTAAAGTACTTGGTGTCTGAGGAATTAGAGCGGTGTGCAGAGTGGCCACAGCGGAAGAAACCTGCAGGCCATTTAGACAATCAGCAGACAGCGTAAGAAGGTTTTATAGAGTCAAATGCACTAGTCTGTCACTAAGATAACAGCAAAGTTTAAATGTGATAAGGGGAGGCACAGAACTAATATTGTTTTGAGAGGGGTCACTTTTAAGGACAATTTAAGGATAATACTTCCAACCCTGCCTGCCAGAAGAGAGCACTCGGTAGAAAAAGTGATCTGAGAGGAACAAGATTTCTTGGCTAATAGGGCTTCCGCTCTGCATGAAAGGCCCTTTGGTAGGTGGAAGAAATATACAAACTAGAATAACACCTCTGCTGAAAATACTGTTTCATTTCAACTACTTTACACTGGAAATTGTGACAGCACTACAGTTTCTTCGTAATCTCAAAAATTGACCAATAGAAATATAGGATCGTTACTGTCAGCTTTTGGGAGCGTGTTTCTGCTTAAGGGCTTACAATAAATAGTAGTCTCAAAAGTATTGTTGTTTCCCTGATAATGTGTAAGGCTCAAGAAAGCGGACAAAGGTACCATGCTGTTCCATTGTAAAAGAAAGATAATTTGTTGAAACATTGATATATTTCAGAAAATTCACCTTTGAAAAATAGGAATTTTGAAGTGGATTATATTGTTGCTCATAAGTTAGATAAGTTTTAAAGCTAGGATTATTTTTTTTTGAAGAAGAAGAAGAACCATTATTTGGGGTATTAAGACCATCCCAATTAAATTGATTCCAGCAAAAAACTCAAAATATTTATTATTTATCTGAAATGGTTAGTTTTTGCCACCATGGGCTCTAAATTTGTAGACCAGGCGCAGGCGCGGTGCAGGCGCGGCGAACGGGGGGTGCGCCGCGCCAACGGGGTGTGTCCAGGCGTATGTTGTAATTTCGTGCCCGGTGCAGCCTGGCGCAAGTACTCCTCTGTCCCGCCTCGGTCCCTCCTGCCGGCGCAAGTGGCAAAGCGGGAGGAGAGAAGGCGTTTTTGGGTATAACACAGTCGAGTCAAATCTTCACCAATCAAATGAGCTCCTCTCCTTGCCTTTAATGTGTTGGAATATAGAAGCCTCTGTCCTATATCTGCATGATGCGTTAATGTTGCATTTTACTTTGCTGCTTCAGGCATGTTTTCTGCACCGCTTACGTCTATATTAAGCATTACCAATATGAGTTAGCTGGCTAGCTAGGGCATTCGTGAATTATTATCATTAGGGAACTTGAATGGAATTACTTCGAAACTACGTCAGATCATTCAAACTTATGAAGTTGGAATGAAATACGACGGTTGCTCATTAATTTTTTCTGCCTGCATCACTGGGAAGAAAAACGATGGATTGCGTATTCCTATTATTACACCCTGTAACGCTTAAAATTTTGGGATTAACATGCATGGACAACAATGCAAGATACGTTACACATTTATTTTCAATATGTGATCTTAACTCAGTACGAGATCATAGCAATCAGGCTGTATTCCTTTCCCCCACTAAAAACGATAAAACCTAAGTGACAATAATAGTAATAAGCTGCTTGCACACTGGATGCGAAACGAATTTTTCGCACGACAGATTACATTCAAAGTCAATGCAAAGACGCGAATACATGCGTGTATTTGCGTCTTTGCATTGACTTTGAATGTAATCAGTCGTGCGAAATATTCGTTTCGCATCCGGTGTGAAAGCAGCTGAAGGGCACATACCCACATAGCCTACACACGCACTCACGCGCCCATATGTACACATCTCTCTCTCTCTCTCTCTCTCTTTGATCTGACATCGGGACAATCGATATAGATACTATAATTTATGTGCTGATTCAGATAGTTACATTAAATAGTGGTTGCTGTAATTATTTATTGCACTGAAATGTGCCTGACATTCTGGAAACCTGCCTGTGAGGTTTGGTGGTGACGCAGCGCACTGTGCGCCGGTCAGCCAAATTACCACTGCACAGAAAGTAAACCAGGTTGGAGCAGGCGAGCTTTCTGCGCAACTGCAGCGAAGATTTTTTTCTACGAAATTGTCACTGCGTCTTGATGAATATGTGACACCTCCCCCTACTACGCCGCCACACCCATCTCGGTGCACGTTCGTCTACCAAAGGCTGCGCACGGTGTTGCACCTCATGAAATTACCACTGCGCAGGCTGCGCTGAATGAAATTACCACTGCGGGGGCTGCGTCAAGCTACGCCACGCTGCGCCACCCTGCGCTGCGCCAAGAAATTAGAGCCCCTAATGTTCATAATTTCACCAGTGAAGAACCCACCGATTCTCCATTTTGATGTTAGTTTTTTTCTTCTTATTATGCTGTTGTTTTATGTATTTTACAACATGCATGTGTAAATTTTATTCTTCATGGCATTCATGCACAACAGCATAATAAGAGAAAAAAAAACTGTAACATCAAAATGGAGAATCGGTGAGTTCTTCATTGGTGAAATTATGAACATATGGTTGCAAAAACTAACCATTCATTGTTTAGAGTTTGTAATTGTGTTTGTAACAAAAACCATCAAATGTACATGGGCCGCAGGACCGAGTAAGACAAGTTCAAGCTAACGCATTTTTTCAATCAAGGCAGCACAAAGTATGCTGAACAAAAATATAAACGCAACAGTTTAGACCTTTCAATATTCTGCATAATTATTTCTGAGGTTGGCTTAGTTGGGTTTATTTATGTGACCAAGGTTGTGTGCCACTGGTCTGTGTGCATTTCAGTCACCGTCTCCATATCATTGTCAAGTTCATGCCCTTTGGTCAAAACTGGCCTGTCAGACAGGTGGGGCCTGATCCAGAGCTACTGAAATCAGGTACAGTCAGCCCAGGCACATCCTGTACTCTGGTCAATAAAAGGCCACCTCAAAAGTCCCAGTTCTGCCATTGTTCAAAATGCCATAAATGACTCGAGCCATCAGGGAGCGTGCCATTGGCATGCTCAATGCAGGAATGTTTCTCAGGGATGTTGAAAGGGCTCTTAATGTCCATGTTTCAACGATAAGTCGCATAAAACACCTTTTTGAGGAATGAGGAGAGACAGCACACTGCCCACATGCATCACGACCATGTGTGACAACCCCCACCCAAGACCACCATATCTGGATTCTCCATCTCTGTGATCGTTTGAGACCAGTAACTCCCACTGCAGATGAGACAGCTGGTCCCCACCATCACCCCATTTTTTGCCGAAAACCGAAAAAATAATCTCCAGGAAGTCCATATCTTTACGTCTTTTGCCCTTTGTGGATTGGACCTCTCCTCAGCTCGATGAAAAAATTGGTTCGACTGAGTGAATAGACACGTTTGATGGCCAATGGCACAATGGAGGACGGCTTTCTTTACAGACAAGTCACGTTTCCAACTTCACAGAGCGGATGGATGGGGGATCGTTATGCTGACATCGTGGTGGTGTGCACGGTGGCACATAGTGGTGGAGTGCTGGTTTGGGTGAGAATAGTCCAAGGACATAGCACCCAACTGCAGTTCATGAACAGCAACTTGAATGCAGTGTGATTTCAAGATGAGATGCTGCTGCCTATCGTCCTACCATTCATCCATCAAAGCAATAACCATCCAGCATGACCATGCCAGGCCCAACTCACCCGTGTATGCACAGAATTCCTTGCGCCTGAAAACATTTGTGTGCTTGAATGGCTGACTTATTCCTTGGATTTGTCCCCCTTCCAGCATCTTTGGGATGTCCACAAGCAACAAGTTCGTCATTGGTTCCTATTTTCGGCCAATAGCCGCCAACTCCGCACTGTTCTTGAAGAGAAGTGGGAACATATCCCCCAAGTCACCATTGACCATTTGTTACAGTCCACACAGCAGAGATGTGTAGCAATGCAGCAGGCCAAAGATGGACATAGCCAATATTGATTTGTGAAATTTGGACAATAGACCCCATCCCCTTTATCATCACACCATTGCGAGATTCTTGTTTGTCTTTTTAAATCATTGATCAAAATATATTGCAATATGGTCATACAATCTGTCACCACTCCATGAAAGTACAATGAGCTTCTGAACATGGTCCTATTTCTCACAATAAGAAGTGTTGCATTTATATTTTTGTTCAGTGTACTTCAGGTGATGCACATTGATTCAAAAATTACCGGTACAGTAGGCTGACACTTCATGTAAAATATTACAAGTAATATGGTATGCAAGTTCTTTTTGACAAATTATTGGTACTAAAACACAGTCATCCATTCAATTTAATTCATGGTCACCCATTCCATTGTCTTCATTCTCACACTGCAAAGTGCCTAATTTGATGGCCATTTATTTAATAATTCCGCCATGGAATCTCTTCATTTTCAATGTGCTTGTACAAGAATACATGAAGTATGGAAAGGAGGTGTTCTATTTCACAAACTTTTTGACTTGCAGAAATTACAGGCCCTCAAAAATGGCCCCTATTCAACTGTCTCCATTCGTACATTGCAAGAGTAACAAAATTTGATGGCCATTTATTTAATAATTCCACAATGGAATCTCTATATTCAGTTTTTTTATAATAGAATAGATGAAGTACGGCAAGCAAGTGTTATTTTTCAAGAAGTTTTTGATTTGCAGAAATTACAGACCCTGAAACGTGGCCTCTCATTCAATTGTCTCCTTTCGCACACTGCAACAGTTCCGACATTGATGCCCATTTTTTTCATAATTCCATTATAGAATCTCTTCACATTCGGTCAATATAGTATATTAAAATGCATGTAGTATAGTCAGCAATTGTTATTTTTCACAAACTTTTTGATTTACAGGAATTACAGGCTCTCAAACATGGTACCCCAATCAATTGTCTCCATTCACACATTACAATAGTTCCCAATTTGATGGCCATTTATTCGATAAGTTTGGCACCGAATCTCTTCATATTCAGTGAGTTTATACTAAGACACATGACCTATAGTAAGCAAATGTTACTTTTTACAAACTACTTGATTTGCAGGAACCACAGGCCCTCAAGTATGGACCCCCATTCAATTGTCTGCATTCATACATTGCACAGTACCAAATTTGATGGCCATTTATTTTAAATTACGATATGGAATCTTTTCATACTTAGTCGTTTTATAGCAGAATGTATTATGATAAGCAAGTGTTACTTTTCACAAACTTTTTGATTTGCAGGGACTACACGGCCTCAAGTATGACGCCCCCCATCCAATTGTCTGCATTCGCACATTGCACAGTATCAACTTTGATGGCCATTTATTAAAAAATTCCGCCACAGAATCTCTTTATATTCTTTGGGCTTATAGTAGGATCTATGTAATATAGTATGCAAGTCTTAATTTTCACAAACTATTTGATTTGCAGAAATTATAAGCCCTCAAACATGACCCCCCCATCCAACTGTCTGCATTCACACATTGCACAGTACCAATTTTGATACCAATTTTAAATATATCCAACATGGAATCTCTTCCTATTCAGACATCCTGTACTGGAGTGCATGCAGTGTGGTATGCAAGTGCCAAAGTTTTTCAGTTTTAACCATTACAGGCCCTCAGACATGTCCTCATTTAGTTGTGTCCAATTGCAAAGCACATACTTTGATGGCTGTTTATTTGATGAGTCACCCATGCATTCTCTCTTTATTCAATACGCTTTTACTACAGCGTGTGCAGTATGGTTTGGACCCACTAATTTCCACAAACATTTTGAATTACGCAAGTATTATGATCCCCGCTTGAATTTTCTCATTTCTTTGTTCACCTAAAAAGACCAATTCTAATGGCAATTCCTACATTAATGCCAGAGTAATATCTACCTTTTTTTCTTTTTTTTGTCTTTTGCTTTAAGTAAAACATTATTACCGTGACATGCAATTGTTCATCATCTGGAGTAACAGCAGTTCACCAAAATCTCACAATTCAATCTGCACAAAATGTCAACTATTTATTGAAAAAAGAAATAAACAAAAATCTTTTTCAAACCAAATTATGGAAGTTGTTCACGATTTTTTTTTCTGAACAAAGTACACGCATTCTTTCGTTAAATAAGCCTCAGTATTTCTTTCAACAAGCCGATTTTTGACAGCAATTGTATTGTGACCTTACCACTGCACTATCCGCTGTATCTGCGCATCAGATTTTTAGCGGTGATAGTTTGACCGTCGTTTTCCGAACGCTGAAACCCATCCCTTAAAAATAATGATTGGTCATGACCTGTTTTCAAACATTCATTTAAATTACCATTACAGAAACTCCGAAAACTCTCCACATTATCAGGCCAGTTTTCATTAATAACGCATACCTGTTAACTCACGCATTCGGCGTCAGTTTTAGTGGCATATTTACGTTCCCCTGCTGTAGTCAGCAATTACTCAATCAACGCATATGGGACACTCGTGTTACATTCTAAGTACATTCTGAGTATTCAAATTGCATTCTGTTTGAATTCTTGGACGTTCCAACCATATTCGGCGGCCAATCCGGCAGCGTTCTGACTGCATTCTAGGTGAATTCGTACAGCATTCGAGGCATCTTCCAACCAGACTTCAGGTGGTGTTCAGCAAGCAATTGAACCGCACTCGTACGGCATTCAAAGTGCATTCTAAATATTCTGACTGCATTCTAACACCATTCTAAATATTCTGTTATGGCCCCAATTTGTTATGGCGTCAATTTGTTATGACCTCACGGACAGCAAGGGATGACAGACAAAATTCTTAAACTTCAACAGATTTAATTAAACAAACACTTAGAACTAATCTACAATCTACCCTACTGACCAAGATTGAAATAAAAAAGAGAGATATTTACAGTCCCCTGGTAATTGAGATGGGCTGCTGTGTTGCGATGTCCTGGGACAGGAAAATGCTCCAACACAGGCAAAAATCCACAAAAAGCTTCACAGGTCTTGAAAAGAGTGACAGGTCTGGTCAAATGTATCCTTCCACAATTTCTCCTTGCAATTTCTTTTAATACTTTCTCTCTCAATTCTTCTCATTATATACTCTTTTCCAGCGCCCTCTGAGGCATGCCCAGGGCATGCCCCAAACCTAGCTCCAGACTGAGCTTAACAAAAAAAATGTCAATACTGCCATCTAGTGGTTTTTTTTTTTCCACATTACAATTCCTACTGCGTTCCAACTACATTAAAGCTGCATTCGAGAGCTAATACACCCAGAATGTGCAAGAATCATTTGAGGCGGGCTCGAAGTGCATTCTAAGTATTCGAACGGCATTCTTTCAAAGCTGTAGGAATTTTGGCCAATTTGAAATTCCTGCCCGAATGTTGCGCAAATTCTTCATTCCGGCTGGTTCTGCTTGATTCCAGCTGATTTTGAATAAGTGTGACGGTGGCATTAGGAAGATCTCCCCAAAATGCAACGTTACCAAACATCATACCTACTTACTATCTATTTGAGATAAATTGATGCCATTGCTTTCTGAAATATTGCCATAGAAATACGCAGTCTACTTAAGGAAAACTATTTCATTCTCAAACAGTATTTATTTTTGCAAAACTGCATTAATATTATATTTACACATATAGCTTAAGATTATGTGAATTATTTGGGGGAGACATAAAAAACACACAAAAGTAAAAGCTATATGTTTTCCAATTTTTCCAAGGAGTTCATTAACTTTCCAGCCAACATAAAGCAGAACTCCTTTTAAAATCAAAAGCACATTTTAAACTGAAGAAAGGTTTATAGTTACAGAATCATCAAGCCCAATAAATATTTTGATCAATGTCATTAACAGGCATATAAATGATTAAATCAATTCATTTTAAGTAAAGTTAGCTTAGGTAGGCAAGATGACCAGAACAACTAGGCTTACGCTGTCGGTGCCCGACAGCAAGGGGTATATCCCCGAAATTCCCCAATCCTCGAAGCCCCTTTTATTAGATTCCCCTTTACTAGACCTACAATATGACGCAAATTTGAGGTCTGTGTAAGTAATTGTTCCAGAGATATGGTTAAAAAACTGATTTTTTCAACATATAGTGCCACCTGGTGGCAAACCTAGGAGTGCATACTTGCCCAAAATCTAATCAGTTCATCTTCTCTACCATATCTACCAAATTTGATGTCTGTGTAAGTATACTGGACAAATAAAGTTAGGGATCACCCCAAATTTTGAATTTGAAATATGTGATAGTTTGTATTTTTTTCCATATCATATTTTAATATTGAAAAGTTGGGTGATCCCTAACTTTCTTTGTCCAGTATACTTGTTCCAGAGATATGGTTAAAAAAACTGCTTTTTTCAATATATAGCGCCACCTGGTGGCAAACCTAGAAGTTCATACTTGCCCAAAATCTAATCAGTTCATCGTCTCTACCATATCTACCCATATGCTAAAAATTAGAAGCCAATGAAAAGTATTTTGTGAGTTATCGTGCTAATGGCTAAAATCTGCAGACGCGGCGACGACGGGTGGGGCGAAACCATGATATCCCCGAAACTCGTATTTCGGGGATATAACGAGCAGCACTGTAAATCGGGTGTCATTATTTATCAATAGAAATTCATGTAAAGTGATCGGTTTCATGTGCTCC
This sequence comes from Gymnothorax javanicus, assembly GCA_029692085.1. Lineage (NCBI taxonomy): Eukaryota > Metazoa > Chordata > Actinopteri > Anguilliformes > Muraenidae > Gymnothorax > Gymnothorax javanicus. The sequence continues at coordinate 93,486,940 of CM056198.1, forward strand.
AGCAAGTCAAGCGATAATGTAAAAAAAAAAAAGATAAAAATAAATACTACTACTACTACTACTACTACTACTACTGCTGCTGCTGCTACTGCTACTAGCCTACTACTATTACTACTACTTCTACTAATAATAATAATAATAATTTGGCAAGTAACGTTAGATGGCGGAATTACTCCATCTGTGGAAAGCCAAACTACTAGGGGCTACTGCTTACTCCAGCCTTAAACCCGGCTATTTTCAAATGCAGGAAAAAGTCACGTAACGCGATGAACAAAAAGCGACTGGGGACAACACTTTCATTTTTTTTACGTCGCACTTAAAGCTGCTGTCAGGGATTTTTTTGTTTTCAAAAAAAGTGTTAAAAAGCTCCACATTCTGACAGAGATCATTTATTTAGGGTATCTGGTCGATAACACAAGTCTCTCAGTCACTGTCTTCTGCAATAAAGCAGCATATAAAACTAAAAAAGTGCAGTTCCAGGGGAAACTGCGTGGGCAAGCTGGAAGCTGGCGATAATGTGAAGTTCGTATTGCTGACAATGTGAGGTTAAAGCTGCTGGAAATGAGTTTAAAGCTTCTTAAAATTAAAATTATTCATGACAGTAGGATATTGTATCGTTTAAAGGGATAGTTCAGATTTTTCGACATGAAGTTGTATGAAAGCACTTATTTAGGAAGACCTCCCCAAGATGTAACGTTACGACACATCAAACCTACTTCATATATTTATTTGACAGAAATTGTTGATGTTGCCTGCTTAAACATTGCCATAAAAACACACGTGCTCCATAAGAAAAATATTACATGAGAAAGAAGTAGGCTATTTATTGAAAAATTGCATCAAAACTATATTTACACATATTGCTGAAGATTATGGGAATTATTCGGGCGCGACATAAAAAAAAGGAAGTGGCTATTCACTCTGCTATGGGGTGAATTGAGGGAAAGACATTGGCTATCTGCCCCGCAGCGGGGCTGTCAAGAGAAGCAGTTCTGCCATTTTCCCAGCAGCTGGGCCAATAAGAGATTTAATTTTGTAATCTGCCCACTGTCTGAAGTTTCACGCGGAAGCGCTACAGGGCGAATAGCCTCTTCCTAAAAAAAAACAAAACAAAACAAAACAAAAAACTGATAAATAAAAGGCTACACGTTTATCAGCTTTTCCAACGAGTTCATTAATTTTCCATTCAATAAGAAGCAGAACTCCTTTTAAGATCAAAAGCACATTTTAAATTGAAGAAAAGTTTACAGCTACAGAATCATCAGGCCCAATAAATATTTTGACCAATGTCATTAACTGGCATATATTTATATATAAATTATTACATCAATTTATTTTAGGTAATGTTATAGCTTAGGTAGGCAAGATGACCAGAACAACGAGCATCACTGTAAATTGGGGTGTCATCATTTATCAATGGAATCTTCCGTAAAGTGATTGGTCTCATGTTCCAGCAAGAGTCAAGCGATAATGTAAAAAGTAGGCCTAATAATAATAATAATTATTTTTCTTATTATTATTATTTAGCAAATAACGTTAGATTGGGGCATTGATCCATTTATGGAAAGCCGAACTACTAGGTGCTACTGTGCTGTTATCAATGGATTTCATTTTATCATTTCCTGCGACCGTGGCTCGGGAGGTAGAGCAGGTTGTCCAATAACCGAAGGGTTGGCGGTTCAAATCCCGCTCTGTCCGAGTCATGTGTCCTTGGGCAAGACACTTCCCCCACCTTGCCTCCAGTGTCACTCACACTGGTGTATGGCTGTGTGTGAATATTTGGTGGTGGTCGGAGGGGCTGTAGGCGCATACTGGCAGCCACGCTTCCGTCAGCCTGCCCCAGGGCAGCTGTGGCTACAAAATGTAGCTTACCACCATCAGAGTGTGAATGAATAATGTATCCATTGTGAAGTGTCTTTGAGTGTCCAGAAAGGCGCTATATAAAACTGATGCATTATTATTAAATAAGTGGCAAAAAAGGTGCCAGTAAAATAACGGGCAAAAAAGGAGCGAGTTTATAACAGTGTGCTTACTCCAGCCTTAAACCCAGCTATTTTAAAACTCAGGAAAAAATCATATCAAGCGATGAACTAATAGCGACTGGGGACATCACTTTCATTTCTTTGTAGCCTACTTAACTAGCTCTATTTTGATATCAATATTTAGCCTATTTTAGATATGATCATAAATATACTTAGCTAATGCAAACAGTTGCTGGTAGCTATATGCTGGAATAGGATCTCGAGCTATTGTTTTTTCTGCTTTGCCATTTTTACTGTAACGTGTTGTCTTGGACGCACCCAGCAAAAAAGACCGTTCTTCCCGGCACTCAATGTGTTTTCACTGGAGGCGAAATGTTTTTTCCTCACTAGAGTTCCGAACACCAACAGAAACTCATTTGCGTACAGCCAATCGGCGACCTTGTGCCGGACTTCTGAGGGAGTGTCTCGAGACAGTTAATTTTTTTCTCTTCACTGGCCTTGCGCTAATAATGTAAAAATAACCGAGATTGCGTCAGCTTATTCTAGAAAATATGAATGCTCTGAACAGATGATTTTTATCAATCCTAGCTGGAAACATTAAAAATGATTGGCAGGATTGGAAACGGCCAAAACATTTTTAAATGAAGGACACGAAGATTTCGTGTCCTGGAGCTGGTTTCACCGACTGTACCAACTACAATACCGGAAATTCTTTCACTTTGAAAGTTTGTTCACTTTTCACTTTCAGTTTGATGCAGAATTATTCTTTTAGAGTCGTATCTATCTTTATCTCTGAAAAACGACAATGTTGAGGTCTGGAAAAAGGCCAGCAGAGGGCAGAATCCAACCGCAAATGATCCATATCTAAGATATTTGAGTTTGGCTGAGTCATTTAGTCCAATGGAGATTTTAGCGCAGGCGTTTCTTACATATTGCGACTTCTAACTCAAAGATGGTAAGTCCAATCTAGGAAATGGAGGTACCATACGAAAGAGGAGAGTCTGCTGAGTAATATATGTCAAAATTGTGTTCGTAGTGCCAAAATTATGGAAACACTTGCAAGTTAGAAAACTGTGCGTTTAGCCTTTGCAACCTGCATTTTCTTGTCGCATTTAACAGTGGAGTTAATGGAGCTTCGATGAGCGGTCATACAGCTAAAACCGTTTGTCCAATTGCTTCCATAGTTACATTTTCGTGACCAGCACAACTTTTGCTAAAACTTGGATATAAAAATATTTATGCGGAGTGAAAACTGTGGGAGTTAGAGCAAGTTTAAGAGAAGACTTCTGGACCGTTTTGCTGATGTTCATCACTCTAGCCGTGATGTCTCCACACTCTAAGTTCCCAGAATTAATTGTAAAAAAAAAAAAAATTTTTTTTAATTATAATTAGAAAATTATAGAAGTTACAAAAAAGTTTAACAGTAAATAAATTATCCAAGCGTAGCTTAACATTTTACAGTTTGAATGACATTTCTAGCTAAAAGTATGACAGAGTAAAAAATAGCTGAAAATAGCTAAATTTTAAAAAATCTTTCATTGTTTCCTATGGGACAAAAAATAAAAATTAAAAACTCAAAACATATGAAAGATATCAAGAAGATAAATATAAGCAACCTAATTCAGAAGAAGCTGAATTTTTTAAAGTTTGAATGAAGTTTCTAGGTTAAAGTATGTAGGAGTAGTGAGTCAGCACAAAACACAGAGAATAAAGAAAGAAAAAAGATTAGGAAGAACATGAGTGCACTGACTGCCTCTATCCAATCAGGTGAGAGAACGCCAATGAAGACACGTTTCTCTCTGCTTGTGAACGTGCAGAGCTGAATCTGTGTTGAAAGTGCGCCATCTGCCGGAAAAATCATTAGAAGAAGACCAAGAAAAATCTATGTTGTTGGCAATAGCAGAACAGATGAAGTTTCTGATCCCAGCGCCACGGGAGGCGTGCAAAATTAAACAGCCAAAGCGCCAAGGAACGGTAGAGGAACAAATAGAACTAGAGGCACTCCTATCGTGCGTCTCAAAGCCTCGGCTGCATCCTTCAAAGGCTGCATTTTTAAGGGTCGTCACTTACTTCCATCCACTAAACTAACATTTAGGATTAGTAATAAGATTAAATTTAGGGTTAGGGTTAGGTTTGGGGTCAGGTTTAGGATTAGAGGTTAGAGTTAAGTTTAGGTTTTGGGAAACCAGAGATGACTCGCTTAAATCAAAGCTGTTTAACGGAGATGAAATAACGTCATGTCAGTTTGGCGGATGAAATTAGGCGACGACCCCTAAAAATGCAGCCTTCAAAGGCTGCAGCCTACGCTTTGAGATACACCCCTAGATGCGATGAGCCAATCACAGCGCGTATTCTCTCCCCATATACTCGGACATTCTGAGTCTGAACTTCCATTGAAATTCATTACGTAAACTCCGAATCGTTCGCTTTTATGGGGTTTTAAAATGTTTCTAAGTAAAAAAAAAAAAGGCCAAACGCTGTGCTTGGGGTAAATGTAACTCCGATACGAGGTATCCCGAGAGGCTGGGCGATGGGGTGTATTTTATACCCTTCCCAAAGCCACATTATAACCGAGAGAAGTGTCTCCCCTGGATAAAGCTTTGTGGAAGACCCCACCATCAGCTTAACGTAGCTAACAAAGGTCAACAAGGATGTCTACATTTGTTCCAAGCTAAGTCAACGTTGTGTTTAAGGCGACATCTTGTCACTTTGCTGGAGATTAATGTAAAGTTATCTTATACATCGCTAAGTTAGCTAACGTTAGCTAAAGTTAGTAAACTCTATGGCTAACTTCAGTGCTGACAGACATTGGCTTAATGTGAGCTCCTGGCTGCGTTGTTCACCATGTCACCTTGTTTACTTAGAAGGAGCTCAGTAACGTCAGGTTAGATTTCTTAAATTCGGTAGCAATAATAAAACGTAAATGAAATATAATACCCTGCAGTGCACGAACAATGCTCATCCTCCATCTTGTTGTGTGAGAGTGTGACGGAAACGAGATGCAGTTGATCGCGTTTGCACTGAGACCTGAAAATTTTAGCTACTAATTTAAACTTTTCGTTGACCTTCTCTGCTCTAAATTCATTCATGTATCCCTCCAATGCATAGCGTAACCCTTTTTTCTGACTTCTTGATAATATTTGAGCCTTCTATCACCAAAAATCATCGATAGCATCCTGAAAAATATCTCTGACTGTTCTAAAATGTTGATTGTTTGTCCAAGTTAGTGGAGGGGGCGGGGCTTCTTCTTCTTTTGAGGATTATTTTGGCGGTTGGAAAACAACAATCTGGTGCATTACCGCCACCAACTGATGTGGAGTGTGCATCTTGACGCTTACTCATTCTTATCAAAAAAAAAAAAACGATACCTATTTCTTGCTCAGAACGTCTATTCTCGATTAATGACAACTAGACATAACTATTCAGTGGATATCAGACTCCCACTCCCCCCAAACCCTTTTTCTAACATCTCCTTAATGTCTTCTCCCTTTTTATCAGTAATCCCAAGAAACTCCCTGGCTGCATGCACAAACATTTTAATTCTTTCCGTCTTCGACTCTGTCTCGCTCGCACAATTGATCACCATTGCCACAAAGGCCAAAAACCTCCTTTTATCCACACTAACACATTCAAGATCATGTCTTTGTTCTTTTGGTTCTGCAACTCCCTTTTCTTCTCTCACTCTCTTAACCGCCTCCGCATATAAGATTTTAATTTGTACACGTGTCCTTTCAATTTCACCCTCAACTTTCCTCCGCTGACACTGTTTTGCACCTGCTGCGTGATTTCCCTGGCAGTGAAGACATACAGCTCTTTCCTTCGTCAATTCACATTCTTCCTCGTTACACCCATCCTTCCCGCACCGTCTACAACGGTACATCCTTCTTCGACACACCGCCGCAACATGACCATAATCTTGGCACCAAAAGCACCTTAATGGATTCCGTTCGTAAGCCCTCACTCTGTAACTGACAAAATCCAACATTACACGTTCAGGTAGCTCCCTTTCAAAGGGAGCGGGGCTTAGCCATAGGTCAAAGCAAAGTTCAGTTCTTCTTCTTCTTCTTCTTTTAGTTTTATGGCGAGTGGTACTTAGGCCTATGTCTTTTATTAGTGCATACCGCCACCAACTGCACTAAATTGTATGCTGTATTTAATTATGTGCTTTTCTAAAAAAAAAAACCTACTCACTAAATCCAATTATTCAACCATATCTCCTTCAAATACTCTACTCTCGCTTTCTGTATGCCCTTATTTCTCTACAATCTGACTACCACCGAATCCTCTTTCCAAAATTTTCTGTATGTCTTCCCTCTTAATATCTACAACACCCAAAATCTCTCTTGCTGCATCCACCACCATCTTAATTCTCTCAGTTTTACTTTCAATCTCGTTAACACAGTTCAGCACTATTGAAATAAAAGCTAAAAATCTTCTTCTTCCCATCCTAATCTCATCTTCCTCATATTCCTTTTGTTTCTTTTCTACAGTCTGCACTTTGGCCTGCTCTTTCCCTACTGTTTCATTTTTGCTCAAGATTCTCTTTGTTGCTTCTGCATATGAAATTTTATCCTGTACCCTTTTCTTTTCCACCTCTCTTTCCATTTTCCTTCTATCACACTGTAATGAGCCCATTTCATGATTTCCCCCATCGTGATAGCATTTTTCCAATTCACAATAATCCTCTATACATCCCTCCTGTCCACACCATCTACACCTGTGCATCTCCCTTCTGCAAACTGCAACCACATGTCCGTACTCTTGACATCTAAAACAACGCAATGGAGTTCTTTCAAACACTCTCACTCTATAACTCTATCTATTTCAAATCTCGCGCCCGAAAACTTTCTTGTCAGCCAACAGTCCGCCTCGCTCCTTTTTCCTTTGCAAAGTTCAGTTATCGCGTGCCATAGGATTTCAAGATGGTTGCCGTGGCGGCCATATTGTTTGACTAATTGCGATCAAAATCAATAGGGTCCATCCCTGATGTAATAGCGACCCACTCACAACATTTCAGAGATATCCGTTCATTACTTTTTGAGTCATCTTGTTCACAAACAAACAGACAAATGAAAGGTCATTCATAGAATGACGACTTGCCGAAATCGTGCACAGATCTCTGAAACAGAAAGAACAGAATGGAGTTGGTTTCAAATCCATAGCTGTAATAGTAGCAAAGTTATGAACCAAAATGTGTTTTTTACGTTTTTGGTGAGCCTCACTTTGACCTTGACCTTTGACCTATGGACTAAAAAAAGTATAGGTTTCTGGCGACAAACCTCTTCTATCATATGGTGAAGTTTCATGAGCATAAACAACATGGAAACAGTAAAAAAGTGTGTTACTAACAAACAGACAGACAAACAAACAAATAAAAAAAATTTGTAAAATCAAAAGTTGAACAATTACGTCATATTGTGACGTCATTTTGACGTACTTGCGATGACGCTACTTCAAGTTTGATGGCATACTTCTTAAAGCTTCATCCACATGGAACAAAATGGCGTTAAATTGACAATGATATCACAAATAGAAACAAAGTTATTAGTCAAAACATGATTTTGACCTTAGTGCGCCCCGTTGGCTCATCATTCTAAGCGCGCGTACCATAAAGGCTGTGTCCTTCCCGCAGCGACCTGGGTTCAACTCCGGCTCAGGTCATTTGCTGCATGTCTTCCCCCATTCTTCTCCCCAACCTTCCTGTCTCTCTACACTATAACTGTCAAATAAAGGAAAAATTCACAAAAAATAATCTTAAAAAAAAAAACATGATTTTGACCTTGATCATGATCATGACCTTGTCTTTGAAGATATCAACTTCAAATTTCTTACAGTGACATACAACATACATAATAATCCTGATTTCAATAATAGATCAACATTTAGTCCATGCACAAAAGAAATGGTTTAACAGCAAAACGAAAATAATGGTAATTTTTGTAGAATACGACTCTGACGTCAGAAAAACGTGAATTACGTCACAACCGTTTGACCGATTGGGCTCAAATTTGGTGTGTGAGGTAGTTGAACAATGGGCTATACGATGAAATAAAAAAATTTAGTAAAATCAAAAATTGAAAATTTTAATCATTTTGTGAAGTCATTTTGAGGTACTTTGACTGGAGGATCGTCTTCAGGACCCGTAACCACTAAAATGGGCTACGTATGGTGAACAAAATGGCGTTGAATTCAAGTCATTATCTCAAATACAAAGTTATCAACCAAAATGTGTTTTTGACCTTTTGCCTGATATTGACCTTGACCTTGAAGTAATCAGAAACAAAATCAATAGGCTTCCGTCCAGGACATGCCCGATAAGAATGATATAGAATTGAAGGTAATCAACGTGAGTTAAAGGGCAAAAAAGTGCGTGAGTAACAAACAGACAAACACACAAACAGACGCAACGCAACCGAGTAACATACTTGCCGATTTCGGCAAGTAACAAACGGCACCGATCACATAACCTCCTGCCAACTTCGTTTGACGGAGGTAATTAAGGAGGAAAAACGCGAGATGGCCAAGAGCTGTGTTTATATCGGTGCCGCTTTCAATAGGGAAAACAGAAGGAATCAAAGGATTTAAAAAGCGATGCCCAGTTAGCCTTGCTGCTACTGGACAGGTAAGCTTTGTATTACTCTGTTGTAGTTATGCCATTTTATCAGTCTCGGATAGTCCTGTTGGTGGTTTTTAGCTTACCGGCCCCGTGGGCCGATAAGCTGTTGTTGTGGTGTGGCGTCCGTCGTCCGGAACATTTTTTATCTTTTTTTTGGCCTAATGAATTTTCGTGTAAATTTGCAATAACATACTACTAGACCATATCTTCAGACGTTTTTCTCGAATTTTTGATTGAATCATTTTTGTCCGTTTTATGGGCCCTTGAAATTTTGGCTCCAATGTTAAAGATAGGACTGAGAAATTTAAAAAAATTATTTCTCAAGAACTGCGCAATACATTTTTTTCTAAATCAGGCAATCAACTTACCTTGGTACCATCAATGTACAGTGTGAGCGCCATTTTGATTGAATCGACGGAAGTGGGTCTATTGGGGGCGCTGTACTTTTTGAATATGCAAGATGGCCTGTGGAGGCCAAATGGTTGCAGATAGAGATTAAGTTTGTATTATCGACATATAGGAAGTCATATATGACCTATATATTGGCTATGTTAAAGTTGACCTCAGGGAATGAGGTCAGGGAATAGATTAACAATGTAAAAATATATGACTTGAAATTTCAAAAAATTATTTCTCAAAAATTGTCGGATAACTTTTTTTCTAAATCTGGCAATCAACTTTCCTTGATACACTTTATGTACAGTGCAAGTGCAATTTTGATTGAATCAACTGAAGTGGGTCTAGTGGGGGCGCTGTACTTTAACATTGGGTCTTATGGAGAACGGGCCAAATTGCCTGTCGAAGCTAAATGGTTGCAGATAGAGATTAAGTTTGTATTACTGACATATAGGAAGTAATATATGACCTATATTTTGGCTGTGTTAAAGTTGACCTTAGATGACCTTGAAAGGTCAAACTTGAGGTCCAGCAAAATTTTACAATTTTCAAAGGTTTCTAGGCTTAAAAATATTGAAGATTGGGAACATATGTGCATTGAACACTTAAAGGAAGTCATGTGTGAACTTTCATTTGATGGCCTTGAACTTGACGTTTCGGCGACCTTCGAAGGTCAAACTTCGCATAGTGAAATTTCAATGACTTCTATTACCGAAACTATTACAGATACAGCATAGGTTTGTATTGCGGGCATATAGGAAGTCATATATGAAGTTTCATTTGGTGACATTGAACTTGACCTTCGGTGACCTTCGAAGGTCAAACTTCACATAGTGAAATTTCAATGACTTCTATCACCAAAACTATTACAGATAGAGGTTAGGTTTGTATTGTGGCCATATAGGAAGTCATGTATGAAGTTTCACTGGGTGACCTTGAACTTGACCTTCAGTGACCTTCAACGGCCAAACTATACAGTGAAATTTCAATTACTTATTTCAGCGAAATTGTTACAGATTGAGTGTATGTTTGTATTGGAGATGTATAGGAAGTCATGTATGAACTTTCATTCGGTAACCTTCATATTGACCTTCGAAGGTCTAACTTGACCTGGAGAAAATTCAGTGACTTCTGTCACTGAAACGGTCGCAGATGGAGCCTAGGTTTGTGTTACTGACATAGGAAGTCACATATGAACTTTCATTTGGTGACATTCAACTTGACTGTTGATGACATTTGATGGTCAAACTTGACATAATACAATTACAATGACTTGTATTGCCAAATTGATCACAGATGGAGTCTAGGTTTGTATTAGAGACATATAGGAAGTCATATATGAACTTTCATTTGGTGACCTTCGTATTGACCTTCAAAGGTCAAATGTGACCAAGTGAAAATTCAATGACTTGTATCACTAAAACGGTCACAGATGGAGCCTAGGTTTGTGTTACCGACATTTAGGAAGTCACATATGAACTTTCATTTGGTGACATTCAACTTGACTGTCAGTGACCTTTGAGGGTCAAACTCGACAGTGAAATTACAATGACTTGTATCACCAAAATGGTCGCAGATTGAGCCAAGGTTTGTATAGAGACATTTAGAGAGTCATATATGAAGTCCATTTGCTGACCACAACTTGACATTCTGTGACCTTTTAAGTTCACAATTGACATACTGAATACATATTGACATATTATAATGACTTGTATCACCAAAACTGCTTCAGAGCTTAGGATTGTATTACAGAAGGTCTTATAAATGTATGTGAACTTTTATTTAGTGACCTTCACATTGACTTTCATTGATTCAAATGTAAAACTTCACATGAAATTTTCATAACTTGTATCATCGCTGTAAGACTGCTTGCCGGTAAGCTACAGGACCCTTAGTCCTATTTTTAATCCTGCTAATGTCAGTTTATAAATGAACCGTCATAGTTTGTGGCCGACTACAGCTTACTTAGCTGTGTAATGATAGCATGTGTGGCTATAGGCCACTAGCTAGTTTTAGCTAATGCCTTCAAATAGCCATTCATACCGAAGTTTCTAAATGGATGTAATGTGTCATTAGTCCATGTTTTCAGTGTAGCTTTCACACAACAATCACTGAGAGTGTCTGTTTATGTTTTACTGTAACTGGGTCGCTACTGATGGAAGCATATAGTTAACAAAATGAAAATGCACTGTCAATGTCAGAAATACATTTTCATTTTCAAGATACAAGCGCATTCTTCGTATCATAAGGAAAATGCAAATGTAATCCTCCACTTTGCACTTTGAATCTGTCTCTTTCTTAGCTCAGTCCACCTCTGCGGTTCATCCACAGACTCGCATATAGAGAACTGGAGGTCGATGTGTTACACGGCTACCATTGTATGTAGCCAGCTATTAAGGTAAAGAGACTTGTAGGCACTGATGTATTAATATGAACTGTCCTTTCACTCCAAATTCGTGAAGAAAGCAATAGAAGTACATGAAGCCCAAGAGAGCAGGAGCGTATGAACTTGCTTTGTAACCAGCTGAACTGCTAAGCAGATGATGCACAGATAACCCGTCCGAATTTTGACAGATCTGAGTGTAAGCACACAGTTTCAGTGGAAGCAGCGCTAATCCGAGCGCACGCAGGGGCTAATTGAGAGTGAGAGCAGGATCTTTTGGGGGAGAACTTTAGCCATACGCGCAATGAAACTGTGTAATATCCAGGGATGCATCCATGCACAGCCAGTGGCTCCAACTAGCTATGTAAGTTAGCATTTGTGCTTTGGCAAACAAGCTCGTGCAGCAGGAATTTCCCTCTGATTGATAACCAATAAAATTGCTTGTATTTGTCAATATCCAATCCATATCAAATTGAGAAGGGAAGTCCCGCCTTCTCACACGGCCAACAACAGAATGCATTAACATTTGAATTATGTTAGGAAAAGCACGTGGGACCTCGAAATCGAAAATGCAAAGCCAGGCACGGCAGTTTCTCCTGAAGCTGAAAAAGAACAGTGGCGAACTGTGTTAGCAGTTTAATTATGAGACAGATATCGCGTCTGCTTCTTGAAAAAGAAAAAAAGCATTTCCGAGAATGTATTTGCTTCATGAGATTAGCGTTTTCGATTTGTTTTGTTAGTGATATTGAGGGGAACTTCTTGCAAATGAAAACAGTGCCTACATGGACTTGAAAATGCAAACGCAAAGTGGAGGATTACTTTAGCATTTTCGTGATGATACAAATAACGCGCGTTGTCCTCGAAAAGCAAAAAGCATTTCCGAGAATGCATTTGCTTTATACGATTACCGTTTTCGTTTTCGTTTTGTTAGTGATATTGCGGGGCACTTCTCGAAAATGCAAATGCAAATGAGGAATGTATTTTAATTTTCCATTTGTTAAAAAAATTGCATCCATGGACCTGAAAATGAAAATGCAAAGTGGAGGATCACATTTGCATTTTCATTATGATACAAATAATGCGCTTGTATCTTGAAAAGGAAAATGCATTTCTGAGAATGCATTTGCTTTATACGATTAGCGTTTTCATTTTGTTAGTGACATTGCGAGGCACTTCTCGAAAATGCAAATGCAAATGAAGAATGTACATTAATTTTCCATTTATTATAAAAATTGCATACATGGACCTGAAAATGAAAATGCAAAGTGGAGGATCACATTTGCATTTTGATTATGATACAAATAATGCGCTTGTATCTTGAAAATGAAAATGCATTTCTGACATTGCATTTTCATTTTAATTTTGTTAACTATATGCTTCCATAGCTGCTCTCCTCTGCCTCTGTCGGACACCGACGCGCGTTCCTGTGCCTGGCTTGGGGATGGAGGGCAGGGACTGCTTACATAGGCTTCGGATAAGAAGATACGAAAACGACCAAATCAATTGCAGCAGCTTTAATCCGATACTCGTCAGTAATAAATTGAAACGTGGAAGGAAAATGAGCAACGTTAGACTGGAGATGATGCACACAAAATTTTCAAAGTAACATAACGACTTTCACAGAACAGGTGTTTGTGGCATTATCCTGCAACATAGAATTATCGTGCCATTTTATGCTTTCAAGGTACCAGTTTACAGACGCATCACTGTCATTAATTACTGTCTACTGCATGTTCATATTGCTTCTGGAAGCCAGTTTACATGACAGGGGTCCATGCTGCCCCCCCCATCTTTACTCTTCTTGAATTTATAGGCCTAATTAAATGCTACATAGTATGCTTTCAAAGTACCAGTTTGTGAACATGTCACTTTCATAGATACGACAATACGTCCATATTTGCTTTGTACAGTAATAAGCGACAAGGTTTAAAGACAGCAAAAAAGACAAGACTGCTCTACCAAATAATTGAATATCTTTAAATGTAATTTCACCCCTTGCATTTATCTTAAATAGAACCCCAACTCCGAAATAGCTGGGACGAAGTGTAAATTGTGAATAAAATCAAAATGCAATGACTTTCAGATCACATGAGCCAATATATTATTTACAATAGAACATAGATAACATAGAAAATGTTGAAACTGAGACATTTTAAATTTTTATCCAAAAAATGAGCTTATTTCAAATTTTCTGGCTGCACCAGGTCTCAAAAAAGTTGGGACACAGGCAAAAAAGGGCTGAAAAAGCAATTAATATATAAGAGAATCAGCTGAAAGAACATTTAGCAAGTAATTAAGTTAACTGGCATCAGGTGTGTAACATGATTGGCTATAAAAGGGATGTCTTAGAGAGGCTCTCCAACCTGTGAAGGCTTATGAAAAAAAAAATTGTGGAATACTTTAAAAACAATGTTCCTCAACGTCAAATTGCAAAGGCTTTGAAGGTCTCATCATCGACAGTGCATAACATCATCAAAAGATTCAGAGAAACTGGAAAAATCTCTGTGCGTAAGGGACAAGGCCGAAGACCTTTACTGGATGCCCGTGATCTTCGGGCCCTCAGACGCCACTGCATCACTCACCGGCATGTTTCTGTCACTGACATTAGTAAATGGGTCCAGTAATACTTTAAGAAATCACTGTCTGTAAGCACAGTCCGCCGTGCCATCCACAGATACCACCTAAAACTCTGTCATGGAAAAAGGAAGCCATTATTGAGCATGATCCAGAAGCGCTGCCGTGTTCTGTGGGCCAAGGTTCATTTAAAATGGACTGTAGCAAAGTGTCCTGTGGTCAGACGAGTCCAAATTTGACATTCTTGGTGGAAATAATGGGCGTCGTGTCTTCCGGGCTAAAGAGGAGAAACACCACCCCTCATGTCATCAGCGTTCAGTTTAAAAGTCAGCATCTCTGATGGTACGGGGATGCATTGGTGCATATGGTCTGGGACACTTGCATGTTTTAAAAAGCACCATGAATGCTGAAAGGTATATACAGGTTGTAGAGCAACATATGCTCCCCTCCAGATGACATCTATTCCAGGGAAGGCCTTGTGTATTTCAGCAGGACAATGCAAAACCACATACTGCAGCTATTACAACAGCATGGCTTTGTAGTAGAAGAGTCCATATGGTGAACTGGCCTGCCTGCAGTCCTGATCTTTCACTGATTGAGAACATTTGCCGCATAATTAAACGAAAAGTCCATCAAAGGAGACCCAAAACTCTCCAGCAGCTGGAAGCCTGTATTAAACAAGAGTGGGATCAAATTCCAATGGCTAAAGTCAAGAAACTTGTCTCCTCAATGCCCAGATGCCTCCACTCTGTGTTAAAAAGAAGAGGGGATGCTACACCATGGTAAACAGGCTCCTGTCCCAACTTTTTTGAGACCTGTAGCCACCATCAAATTTGAAATGAGCTCATTTTGTCGATAAAATTGTAAAATTTCTCTGTTTCAATATTTGCTATGTTATCTCTGTTCTTTTGTGAATAAAATACTGGCTGGTGTTATTTGAAAGTCATTGCGCTTTAATTTTATTCACAATTTACACTTTGTCCCAACTATTTTGGAATTTGAGTTGTAATAAAATGCATTAACCCTGACATATAAACCTTATTTAGAAGACATATCGAGGGCTGACTGCAATAAGCAGCTATGTCCAATATATAACATCTGGACATAACTGTTTATTGCAGTAAGCCCTCGATATATAAACACAACACATTCGATTTGTTTGTGTTGTTACGTGTTTATTAATATAAGTTCAGTGCGTTTTCGCGGGGGGGGGGTACTCCACTGATCACTTTAGGCCGATGCCAATAAACAGGAAGGAAACCACAGCCATCTGCCTCCTGAATAAGTAAGTAACCCAAATAAGAAAATTACTTAATTAATAGGCTAACCTGTCTGCTACAAAGTGAAAACATGATTGCATGGACGACAAGGCAACTCGAGTGGCCACTAATTGCTTGCATAGCCATCAACACATATCCCCAGTGGCATCTAGGCCTATCTGGGCCCAGCTGAACTAGGCTTAGTCTTGTTCTTGAATTGTCAGTCAGGGGTGCCAGTGAGCTCACTGTGTGTGTGTGTGTGTGTGTGTGTGCGTGTGCGCGCGTGTTTTTATATATATATATATATATATATATATATATATATATATACGTATATGTATGTATCAGTGGCGGTTGGTGAACTGGCGATAGGGGAGGCTCAAACCCATCCCTTGAAAATAATGATTGGTCATGACCTGTTTTCAATCATTCATTTAAATTGCCATTAAAAAAGCTCTGAAAACTCTCAACATTATCAGGCGTGGTCAGATTTCATTAACTCCTGTCAACTCTCATGCATTCCCCGTGAGTTTTAGTGGTATATTTACGTTCCCCTGCTGTAGTCAGAAATTATTCAATCAACGCTGTGTAAGAGGTTCTCGCACAGAATAGAAGTCCTTGTGCATTCAGCGCATTGTGGCATGTTTGTGAAATGGGCTACGCTAATTAAAGTACATTTATTTTGATTGAATTTGAAGTTACCTGATTGAATACAGGAGGGGAAGAGCCATGGGTGGTACCAGAGCTCTTCCAACGAGGCTCGACATTCCACCTGCGGTGCCAAGCATCTCTTCATGAAGTCTACAATAGCTGTACATGACAAAACCCTCGCGATTAGACAAAGCAGACAAAAGGAACCCCAAATTTTAAAGATTTGCACACAGGACTCCTAAAGCTCCTGCTGACTGCACTCACGTGGGGACAGCTCTTCTGGGTGCCAGATTATGCCCATAGTGTCAGGGTCTTCATACGGGTCGTAGGGGAAATACCCACAAACAATGTTGAATAGTGTGACGCCCAGTGACCACACTGTGGCAGGACCAGCCTCGTACACCCCGCTCCTGAACCACTCCGGAGGTATGAATTGGAGTGTACCTACGACAGAGGCAAAAGTACTGTCAACTATAGTATGGCAGTTGTGATATGAATATGAATTCAAACTACAGCACAGATCATACGTAATTGAAAACACTGATCAGCACATAGAAGTTGGTGTGTATTTGACTTCACTAATTTACAAGCACAGAAGAGGGGACTTGCTATAATTTACTCCGAACGTCCCAAACGCTGATTAAAACCAGTAAACCCCCTCACTTACCAGCATAGGAGGTGTACGGAGTGTCCGTCCAATATGTCCCAACCCCAAAATTGATCAGAATGACTTGATTTGTATCTGTGTTAATAAGGACATTGGACGGTTTAAGGTCACGATGGAAAACGCCTGCCTGCTGGCAGTGCAGCAGTGCATCAATGAGCTGCTGGATCACGACCTGAGCCAACTGTTCATCCAGCTTATTTTGAGGGGAACAGAAATCAGAAAGATCCCGGCAGGGCTCGGGCCGCTCAAGCATCAGCACATAATATTCGTGGGCGTCAAACCATTCATACAGTCGAAGGACGTTGGGATGGCCGGTGTTGCGGTTCACCAGGCCCATAAGCTGTACCTCCCAAGGAGTCTGAAGAGAAAGTGAGAAAAATGACCTGAGTGTGATTATTATCAGGCTCTAGCAGGTAGTTCAGCGCGAGCTGGGTGAGGTATAATGTGCTGTTATCCATGAGCTGGCTGAGGTGTACTGTGCTCTTAGCTGTGAACTGGGTGAGGTGTACGATCCTGTTATATATGAGCCGGGTGAGGTAAACAGAAACGACAGTAAACAATGAAAAAATGCCACTTTAGATTGCAGACGAACAGATAAAAATGTGACAAATATCTTTCAGATCAAGAGTCATTTCTCAGTGTTACTCACTGCAGACTGGTCCCACTCTGCCTTCTGCACAAATTTCAGGGCAACCTGGGGAAACCATGATGAGATTAACAGGTTAAAATGCACTCTGCAAACTACTTGTGCTTTTACTGGAGAAATTAATGATATAATGACATAGTGCACTTCATAATTTGTTGAACGTGATACATTTTGTTATTTTGATTCTGTCGCTCAAGTCAATCACTGGATCTTATTCTAATTGAGCATGCATTTTACATGCTGAAGAGGAAACTGAAAGTAGAAGATCCCTGAAGCAAGCAGCAAATTAAGATGGCTGCAGTACAGGCCTGTCAGAGCATCTTCAGGAAAGATACCCAGCGTCTGGCGATTTGTTTGTTGTTGCATGCGAAGGATATGCGCCCAATTATTAGCGGGCAAGGTAATAAAAAATGTGCTATAGTCCAATAAATTATGATGAGCACACTGTATATAATAATACAATCAACTCTGCAAACAGCACAGTGTGGAATTCATGGTTTCTTTTACCATTAGGCATAAGACTTATGAAATTTGCCAATATAGACAGGATATGTCTAAAGAAATATAACACAGAGAACATGTTTTAAAAGACTATTTTTAGACACCAGAAATAACCAATCCCTGTGTGTTAAAATACGTTACAAGATGCTTGTCATCAACAGTATATATTAAAGAATGAAATCACAAAAAGTTTGGTCTGAGATGTTACTGCAGGAGAATAGGAGGAGTCGTCAAAGTGTTAAAGGCGGCATCTTACAGGCAGTCCATCCGAGTGCGTTTTGCACCAAACACTGATCTACATCTGCCCTCTCCCAGTCGAGATCTGACCTCGTAATAATGGTGTGCACGACCTGCAACACAACCCAAGTGTTTTTTTCCCGCTAAAAGAGTTTAACAATTGTTCACGAGGTTGTGCCCAAAGCTCTTTAACCGAGTTTTCCATCCTTACCTTGCCGCTTGCGTGTCCATCCGGTCACATGGGGCAAGTCGATTGCACTGGCCATTGCTCATCCATTATCGTAAGCAGAATTCGCACACCACTAATACCCAGTGAAATCTTTGCTCGTATAGTTTAATTCGCACGCCACTAATGCCTAGTAAAAATATTTGGTTGTATAGTTTTCCAGTATGTTCCCTCCTACGTAACAGAGGCTTAAATGGTTGATGCAACAAATTGTGCTGAAAGACGTCATAGTCAGGGGCATGTTTAGGGCCTGGCTACTGGGCTATAGCCCGGGGTATTTTTTCTTTAGCCCGGGGTCTTTTCTTACAGTTGAAAAATAAGACGATTATGAACTTAGAGCTCTTGCAACCGCTGAGTCTTTAGCCTATATTGTACTAATTTATTTGCGGCGTGCGTCAGAAAGTTACCGTAGTTACAGGGACGCTTATGCGTCTGTTTCGTTTTCATAAAAGCCTCCCTCTTCCACCCGTATATATGTCTATGTTTGCATGCACAAAGTTCGTGATGCTTGAAATGTGACATTTAGGAGCTAGCTAGTAGCGGAACCAAAAAAAAAAAAAAAAAAAAAAAAAAAAAAAAGGATGTGAGAAAAACTTAAAACGATAAAGCTAATGTTTATTTCTTAGATATAAGCCTTCCATTGTTGATAAAATTAATACGTCATGTCATTTACATCTGGCAAAGTGAACAGTGAACTTTTTCTCATCATGGCTATCCATCGCGACATCAGCTAGCAAAATACTGTTCAACTGACCACTGGGTCATTCCATGCCAAGTCAGGCAAGGGTCCCAGCTCGACCACCTCAGATTTCCTTCAAACTCCGCCCATATGTAAATTCTAAGTAGGCTTTGCGAAGTATTAGGTTCCCCTCATCATTAGTTCATGATTTATGGCCCCTGCAAGGGGTGGGGGTTACCCCTTGGGAAAAGCGTCTAAATTTCTGAGCCATTTTCAGAGCTCTGCTGGAGCTGAAGTATTCAAGCCAGCTCTATAATTTTTTCTGGGGTGACTCTCCTGTACCCAGACAGCAGGAAAACATAGCAGAAGGCCTGCTAGAAGGTAACCTGAAGTACGTACTAGGAGCCAAAATTTGAAAAAACACAATCGCAAATGAAAAATGCCAGTTTTTAAGTACCCATCTGACCCTTTTAATGAGTACCTACAACTCTAATTAGTTGTATATGGAATATTTAAATAGTTTCCTCATATGTAGGATACAAAAGTAAATCAGATGTTATGTGAATGGGAAAATATTTGGTCTTAAAGTTGTATTTTTGGCCAAAATGGGCCTAATTTGCCATGCTATAACTCAGTGCTGACATACAATAGGGGGCCCAATCTTTGGTATGTTCTAGAAGAGGTATTAGTGCACAATATATCCAAAAATTATAGTGGTGTCTTGTTTCCTTCTTAGAAAATTCTTCCAGTTAGTATGAGAATAATGCGCAATTTGCGTGGGGCATTTCCCCGCAATTTTTCGTTACTTTCATTTCCAGAAATAAGAAATAAATTGACTAATTTGCCCCATTTTATAATAGAAAATTATGATGATTGGATTAGAGAACATCACTCTTTTAGAGTTGCAAACAATGAACTGTGCATGTACAGAATCTCTTCTGACACTCTTGGAGTCACATCCACGTCCCCAGTACAGAGCATCAACTTCAAGGCGGGGCAGTGTGTTGCTGCCATATATTATGATGACTGGTATGTTGGAATCATCGAAGGCATTTATCTGGAAAACAATGATGCATTAATAAGATTTTTGCATCCCAAAGGCCCAACAAGAAACCTCTCCTGGCCAAGACTTGACAATGAATGCTATGTACCTCTGGATCATATATTGTGTTCAATCAAAGCACCTTCCACATCATCTTCCAAGTCGCAAATACACCCTAGATGAGCCAACCTTTAACAAAATTGTGCCTCTCCACAGCACGTTTTGTGATAAATACATTAAAAGTCGATGAAGGAGGATGTCAAAAACTGTACAGATTTCATTCACCCTAAAGGTATGTTCTTTTATTCATTTAATTATAATATCTTGTTGAGACTGCTCATGCGAGAGGGATAGACACTGGTAGAAATTTTACTCTCGCAAATGCTGCTTTTAAGTCAAATTCACAAGCAAGATTTTCTAGGAAGGAGACAAGACACCAACATAATTTTTGGATATATTATGCACCAAGAACCCCTCTAGAACATACCAAAGATTGGGCCTCCTATTGTGTGTCAGCACTGAGTTATAGCATGGTAAAGTAGGCCCATTTTGGCCAAAAATACAACTTTAAGACCAAATATTTTCCCATTCACATAACATCTGATTTACTTTTGTATCCTACATACGAGGAAACTATTTAAATATTCCCTATACAACTAATTAGAATTGTAGCTACTCATTAAAAGGGTCAGATGGGTACTTAAAAACTGGCATTTTTCATTTGCAATTGTGTTTTTTCATTTTTTGGCTCCTCCTAGGGACCTAAGGTCACCTTCTAGCAGGTCTTATGCTATGTTTCCCTGCTGTCTGGGTACAGGAGAGTCACTCCAGAAGAAATTATAGAGCTGGCTTGAATACTTCAGCTACAGCAGAGCTCTGAAAACGGCTCAGAAATTTTGTCGTTTTTCCCAAGGGGTACCCCCCGCCACTCGCAGGGGCCATAAATCATGAACTAATGATGAGGGGAACCTAATATTTTGCAAAACCTGCTTAGAATAGTCAATTTATATATGTGTGAAGTTTGAAGAAAATCTGAGATGGTCCAGCGGGGATCATCCTGGAATTTGCCTGATTTCACATGGAATGACCCACAAGTATTCAGACACTTTGTTACGACGCTTGAAATTTTGCACAGGTGCCTTCCGTTTCTCTTAATTATCTTCAAGATGTTTTTCCACCTTGATTGGAGTCTACCTGTGATAAATTCAATTGATTGAGCATGATCTGGAAAGACACATACCTGTTAGGTCAGCTGTCAATGCCTATCAGAGTAAAAACCATGCCATTAGGTCAAAGGAACTGCCTACAGCACTCAGACACAGGATTGTGTCGAGGCACAAATCTGTGGAAGGCCACAAAAAAAATTCTGCTGCACTGAAGGTTCCTGGAGATGACAATTTCGACACTGAAGTTCTAACAGCTTCAAAACGTTTTTTCGCTTCCAATTCCGACTCGTTGTTCGAGAGATGTTTCGAAACATCCCGTGATTGCTATCAAACCACAGCCAGAGGTTTTACAAAGCCATAGGAAAATACAGGTATTTGAAGTGTTTTGTTGCATTGAATTGTGTTGAGAGATTTTGTGAGGATTTTGCAGTTGTTCAATGTACAATCTATATAGATAGATTTTCTAAAGCTTGCCAGGTACTCTTTCCAATGTGTTAATCAGTTAAAGTATGTTTGTTTATTTTTTTCTGTTTGTTTAAATAAACTTGCAATTTGATTTCAAATGGTAGAGAAGCATAGAAGCCAGCTGAATCAAAAAAAAATGTGGAGCACATATTATTTCTGAATAAAAATCTTAGAGCAAAATGTTTCTGAATCCAAATCTTCATACCACATTTTATAGATGTGTACGATCACAATGAGATGCAATACCAACTAGGCAGAATCACAATAATTGTAATTGTCAAGTCCATTTATATATTAAAGGCTGACTTGACACAATAATTCTTAATGAATGAATGACAGCATTTAACGGCAAAATAAACAAACAGTGCCATACAATAAGAAGTAGTCTATCGTAAAAAATAAATAAATAAATAAATAATTGACTGATTGTGCCCATGTCAAAACTATTAAAATTTTTGGATTTGTGAAAGGGGGGGCTTCAGCACATCAGCAACAACAATAATTAATTGCAGCAATGACAACTTCTGCCAGTGGATACCAATGTTGAGCTGGCAAGTTTTGAAATGTTTCGAAACAATGGCTTGAATGGTTTGAAACGTTTCGACGCTTCAAATTTGCCATCCTTAAATATTCCCAACAGCATAGTTGCCTCCAAAATTCTTAAATGGAAGAAGTTTGGAATAGTCAGCAGAATTTCATAGAGCTGGCCAAACTGGGCATTCGGGGGAGAAGGACCTTGGAAGCTCAACTCAACAGAAGACTTAACATACGTTCTCCACATTGGGCATACCCAGAGCCATGTAGAGAAAGAGTTGCGTCAACGGAAGTCCAAAATTCTCAATCGTCACGTGGTTCAGGAAGGCTGCGAATAGTTCCAGGAAGTTGCTGGCGGGCAATTCAAATGCGTATGTCAAATCGGCTAGAGAGAGACATACCTGCGATTCTCGGTAATTACCAGTCAATAAATAGCGTTATTTCCGCCTTGTTGACATATTTTAGACTTGAGTGAATGTTTGCCATCTCACTTAAGTGACCCCAACGTTAAACAACCGCGAAAAAGTTACATTTAATAGCAGAATGTTGAACATTTGCACTCAATATATGCAGTATTCGAGAGGTTTTAGTGCTTTAGAATTATTAAAATAATTAAAATGACCAAAACGAGTTTTAGTCATTTTAAAGAGCGTGTTCCTGTTGTCGATTGCTTTGAATTCTTGGTTTGTTTTTGCTTATTTGACTACAATGCTTGTTTAATCCAATCCTAATGTTTATTATGCAGAGGGAGGGGAAGGAACATTTCAAAATTCTGTTTAATTTTCTACCATTTCTTTATTTGTATGGGGTTTTAATAATCCCATGAAAATGGAGGATCTAAGTTATCAATTCAATAATGACTTATGCAAACTTCATGACTTTCAGAAAGGACAGAGGACTGACAGGTGACTAACAATGAGTATTAACTGACAGCACAATTAGTCCCTGCATTATTAAAAGCAGCATAATGTTCAGTGTGGCATCTTAAGAAAATCTACTGGAAATAATTTTAATTTATCTGTTCATAATTTTTATGTACATCTGCACGTATGTTTTGGTGTTTAGTGATAAGTTCATAACTTTTTCATTGACTTTTTGCATGCAGAAGGTATAAATTTATCTAGGCTTGCATGTACAGTAATATTTTTAGGAAAGGCTCATTAAACACTTTTCATCCAGACAGAACAAGACACATTAAAACACAAATTTATCTCGTTATACACATACATTTTATGTATATCTTTTTATTTTGCACTTATGTGCTGAAATTACTTCATGAAAAAGAAATCTTGAATAAACTCAGAAACATATGAAGCAGTTTGTCTGTGCCCTCTCCTCCATGTTGTTCTTGTATATAATCTCGACCATGGTTTGCTGTGCTGCGTGGGGAGGTTAAGTACAAATGTACGGTTTCTCCAGTGACGTGAAAAAGAAAAAAAACTGTAGGCTCAATTCAGCAGGAGAAATCGAACAAACATTAAAAATTACAACAATAAATATATGAGGTGATTATATTCAAACCCTGCACTCACACTTTTTCACAACCAAAGACCACACGATTTGGAAGCTTATTGTCCAGTTTATTAAAAGTAAGGAACAGGGGAAGGCTTGCACAGCTTAGGGAGTTAAGACTCTGGGTGTTGGGTGAGTGTCCTCTGTCTCATTGCAGGGAATTCTCTGGCTTTTATTGAATCGCCTGCAGCTCTTCAGGAGAAAGGGTTGGACACACCTATATAGGCTTGGATGGGAAATAGTGGTGAGAGATGAGAGGTGCAGTCTTTGCTTCCCAACTTAGGTTATGGAACTCAAGTAGAGGTGATCAACAGCTTTTGCTGCTGATGTTTAAGAAAGTATGGGAAGTGGCATCAGTTACAGATGTGACAGGAATTAGCATAAAGTTGGATCATGTTCTTTGCAGTCTTTCAGACAAGAAATACAGTACAACTCAATATTTTTAGTGTTCAGTATGATTCCCCACATAGTCCAAACATTTTGGAAAATTAAGCATAGAAGGCTATTCGGCCAATACATTCTGTTTTCAATCTTCTATTTGGTCCTCCAGCCTCCCACTCCCTTAATATTCAATCCAAAATTAGCTGAGCAGCAACATAATATTGTCAGGTAAATGGTCAACAGAGTCACAAATCCTAAAACACTCAAACAAGAGATCAGGCCTAAGTTTACTGAATAGAAGTTAAAAAAAGAAAAAAAAGCTCCCACAATCAATATTAATACCGATGTATCACAGAAAACGATGGCTTTTTTCTTTATTATTCTGTAACGTTAACTTTATTATACAGCTAACGTTAGCTACCTTGTTCTCAAAGAAAATCACTTCACCACATCCGCTACTATAATGAGTCTGATGTTATATTTACATTACTTCTCCAACATTTCACTCCCCCCACCCCACTCCGCCAAAAAAAAAAAAAAATCACGTTTAAGATGCATTTTTTCCCTCTAATTTCGCGTCTTTGAATGAAATGGCACTGAGAGGACGGAGTTTACAAGTATGCTGCTGCTCATGGTTAGCGGTAGTAACTGTCGCTAACTGTACCTAGCTAGTATCGTAGCCTAATTTGTTGTCCGTAAACGTTAAATATCTCTAGAATCGTGTAGGGGATAATCCAGTAAAACACTTTACTGTATGTGTTATTTAATTTAGATGTGCTGACAATATACAGTGCAATTCTTCAAGCGTCTTACCTTTTGAAAGATCATTACGAACGGTCCATTCTGCTTCAGCTCAGCTGCTGGCCTAGTCTTGTCGCTAACTTCCGGGAACTATTGAGAGCCTCCACGACCTGCCATTGCTGTAAAAAAAAAGTGGCCCATCGGAGTGAACGGAGTTTTCTTCTTCTTCTTCTTTTGTGTGTTATATTGGCGGATGGCAAACAATCTAGTGCATTACCGCCATCAACTGATGTGGAGTGTGGATCTTGACACTGATTCCTTCTTATCATTAAAAAATAAAAAAATAAAAAAAATAAATAAACAAATAACGATACCTATCCTTCACCCTACTCCGCAATCCTCGATAACAATATTACCACTAAACAATTTAAATTTCGATGACTAACTTCCACTAAACCCCTTCCCCAAAATTCCTTGAATTTCCTCCCCTTTAACATCAATTATCTCTAAAATCTCCCGAGCTGCGTGTATAACCATCCTAATTCTCTCTGTTTTTGTGTCAATCTCACTTGCACAATTTATCACCATCGCAGTGAAAGCTAAAAACTTTCGCTTGTCGACACACACTAACTGTTTATCAGGACTATGTTGTTCTTTCCCTTCCATTTCAGTTGTGCCCATTTCTTTCCTCACTGACTTCTTCTCTAGCCTCACCATCTTTGTAGCCTCCGCATATGACATTTTACTCTGTATCCTAGTCCGCTCAACTTCAATTTCTAATTCTCTGCGTTCACATTGTTTTGCCCCCGCTTCATGGTTTCCTCCGCAGTGATAGCAAACAGACTTCTCTTTTGTTAAATCACAACACTCTTCAGAGCATCCCTCTTTACCACATCTTCTACACCGATACTTCTCATTTTTGCACACTGCCGCAACATGACCATAACCTTGGCACCAATAACAACGAAGGGGAGCTCTTTCAAATGCCCACACCCTATAATTCTCATAATCAATTAAAATTCATTCTGGCAACTCATTTTCAAATTCTAGGAGCACCGCCATACTCTCTTGCTTACTCCCATTTCTATAACTGTATAATCGCCTCGCGGTACCAACTCCTTCTACCTCCAAAAAATCATCTGGATTCACTGACAAAGAAACCTCTTTTATAACTCCCTTTGCTGTCGGCTGTCGTTTCAGTGAGAAACACTTTACAGGACTATTGCCAAATACTTTTATTTTTTGCGCCTTTTCCATTTGTCTTCTTGCTACACATTCCACAATCACTATTCCACTTCTCGCCACCCTCACGGACTTAACATCTCCAATCTCTTTCTTGACAAATTTTCCGACTTGATGACTGTCACAGAACACTCGGTTGACTTCCCAACTCTCTCTGACCGCCTTAATGCCAACAACAAAAATCTCTTCATTTATTTCATTCACAATTCCCTTTTTCCTTTTCTTTTTTCCCTTATCTCCTTCTTCACGCTCCATTTGCTGTCTCCCGGATTTATTTCTCTCCTTTTTCAAAATGACGCGCCAAGCCTAGCGAACACTTCCCCTACGCTGGCTTTGCTACGAGCATCCTCCTTTCGTCGACTGTCAGTGAACGGAGTTGACGCGACTCTCTCTACGTGGCTCTGGGCATACCAATATGGCGATACGCGTACGTCAACGTTATGACGTCGTCAGAATTATTCCGTTACCAGTCCTGCACAGCCCCTCGACTGTGGGAAGCTGCAAGCACCATGGATGACTACAATGCCGGGGAGGAGGTAGGATAACTCAGCTGGCTAAACGTCATAAGTAACGTTTTCTCTCTTTTTTTGGTAACAAAAAATGGTTTTATTTCTCACATGCCCCTTTCTGACAGCTGAGCGTACTGCTTGTGTTGTACTCTGCATTCAGCTGTTCTTTTTATAAATGACGTTAGCTAGTCAGCTAGCCAGCTAAGTTAGGTATTTTGGAAGTGCTAAATGGAATAGCTAGCTGGCTCAGTTGGCTTAAATGTGAACGTTTAGCACACTGGAGGAGTTTTTTTTCACGTTAGCTTGCTACATCCTTTCATTTTAAGGGTTGGGCCCATTATTTAGTGTGCGAATGTACAATAACTTAGCTACTCTTCAGATCGCACGAAGGTTACTCGGCTTGGTAATGTTAATTATTGGCGAGAAGTTACGCTGGTTTCGTTGGTACAACCGTTTACAGTGACAATTGCGCGAACTGGCTATCTGACATTATTTGCCAGTTGTGAAAACGTACCGCACAATCGATATTAATCAATAGCCTACGTTTTTATGTAAGCAGTTTTGATTTAGGAAAATTTTTATTTGCATCTTATGCTTCATGATTTTCTACTTTAGCTGAGTTCATTTTGGGTTTCAATGAAATGTCAGCTATTTCTTACTGTAAATTAGTAAGGATAGTGACCGTATGGGATACCGTTTGCAAAGAACGAAATGACTTGGGTTGTTGCACTTAACGTTATCCTGTGTTCTTTCGTGTATTTTCACAGACAGCCTTTGTTGTGGATGAAGTGAGCTCAATCATTAAGGAGGTAGAGATGCTGCTGCTTATACCTGAAATGCTTAGATTATTAAATTGCATTAAGATCCAGTCATGCTTTCATTATCGTTCTCCCACGTAACAGTAGACACTTGGATCAACAATACCTTAACCTATGATGATAGCATAATTGGACATTGCCAATTTTTAGACTGTTTTTTGAGCTTTGATGTTTGACCTGTTTTGGTGAATTTGTTTTTAAGTCTGTAGAAGGAGCCATTGGTGGAAATGCATATCAACACAGCAGAGTGAATCAGTGGACAACAAATGTAGTGGAGCAGTGCCTAAATCAGCTGACCAAACTTGGAAAGCCCTTCAAATACATAGGTATGCATTGAGATAGAGAGCTGCTCTCTGGGAAATCAAAAACATACCAAGAGACTTTCGAGTTGATGTTTATAGATTGGCAGTTTACAAATGACAATATTAGGCACATTTTTCTCCTGTTTCATTAGTGACATGCATCATCATGCAAAAGAATGGGGCTGGACTACAAACGGCCAGTTCCTGCTTCTGGGATAGCACCACTGACGGTACGATTAACACACCTTTACATCGATACATCTACCAGATGACAAGCTGCAAGATGGTCTATAGTTCTGTAAAATCTACCTAATTAAGACAATCATTCATTAGTGATCTCTGGGAATAGTCATGTACCTCACAAAGTGGAAATTAATGACTTCTGTGTAGGAGTTCAGGAAATACTTAATGTACCTCTTGCGCTTTGTATTCTTTATACAGTGGTTGTTTACTACCCAGTCAATGCTGCAATTATTCAGTGGTTGTGTTTTTTGAGCCACTTTTTCATCTTTTTTTTTGTTTTTTACCTAAAGGGTTATGCTATATAAAATCAATTTTGGCTTCCATGGGTTTAGCCATGGATTTAAACTTTCTGAAAACATGACAGAATGTCAGTAGAGATGCCACATGGAAAAAAAACCTAGTTTCAGCTCAGTTGACAAGCTAGTTTTTATTTCATTTTCGGGGGAGGGGCGGCGGAGGGATTTGGAGGGGAGGCGGAGGGGAGATGGGAGATGGGAGATATGTGTTAGAAAAAGTGGGTTTGGCACCCTGAGGTGGGTAGACTTGCACTTTTGCCATTTTTACCAGGCCATATTTCAGCAATTAATAAACTAAGTAATTAGATTTTTTTTAAGAAGTATTCTCTATGCATGGTTCTCTCTTTTAAAGCTCACCTCAAAAGATGCTTTCAGTGCCCGGTTACTAACAGTCGCAGCCTTTTTGAAGTACACTCGCTGCTTATTCAGCTCGGCATTTTTCTTTTCGAAAAAAGATCTTGGTTTGCCGACATGTTCTTTGTGTGTTGTCTCAAAGTGTCTTTTAAGCTAGTTGGGCTTCATACTCTCAGCAGACAGGACATTAGCACACAGCAGACATTTCGGCTTCTCCTCATTGCTTTCAATGACGCTAGTAAATCCATACTGAAGGAAGCTTTCGTCGAATTTTCTCTGTCTTTTTGGTGTCTGTTTCTCCGTTCCACTTGGAACTGTCTTTACGGGACCAGGTGGGCGAAGAAATCTTTCCATTTTGTTTTCTGTTTTCCCGCGAGGGAACTCAAGTAGCGGTCACTTGTGCAGTTACGTGATCGCGGCCGTCAATCAAGATGTGCCAGCTCAAATATTTCACCTCTGCCAAGGAGGAGTATGTTTTTGCCGGCGTTTGTCTGTTTGTCTGTCTCTCTGTCTGTTAGCAGGATACCTCAAAAATGGATTTTAACCCTCTGTTAACCAAGTACCTTTCCAACTGTGTAAAAATCATTTCCCTAGGCAAATATGTTGATTATGGGCCAATATTTGGAAAAATGAAAAAAAAAAAAATTCCACCCTTTGGCCCACCTTTCCAAAATGTAGCAGATCCGCTACATTGGGTAATAATGCGAATGGAAAAATTAAAGTGACAGACCATTCAAGTTATTCTCAAATGGTTATTTGGCAATAAGAAACAAAACCAGCAGGTTGTCTGGCTGTTAACCCTTTCACTTTATGTAGCAGTTATGCTACGGTGGTTAATAGAGGGTTAATCAAACTTTGCAGGATCTTAGAGTAGCACGAGAGGAACAAGTAATTTAATTTTGGCATATCTAGGCCAAAGTGCAGCTGAGATATAGGCCAAAGTTCAAATCCAGCTATGCTGGCAGAGATTTGAAGTCTTTCCAATGGGCCAGATTTCCAATCGGCGTGCTTTTGGGTTTTGCTGCCACCTGGCGGTGGAATGCAACAACACCCTACATCAGCCAACAAAAATAACTAATGCTCAGATACCCCTTTTCCACCAAAAAGAACCTGGAGCTAGTGCCGTGCTGGTGCTAGTGCCAGTGCTTAGTTGGTTCAACCCACGAACCTCCTAAGAACCTGTTTGGTTTCCCACCGCCGAGGAGCCAACTCAGAGCCACGCGATTACGTCACTGTAATTTAAGAACAACAGATCAGGAGAAAATAAACTTCGTTCAAGACCTGCGTCTCCCTCAGCAGCGCTCACGTAACATCTGGCAATACAGAAATACAGTACGGACTGCGGGAAACCGCAAATAAAATTTAAAACTGAAATAATGCTTGTGTTCTATGCTCAGTAATACTATTATTGTCACTTTTATATCGTTTTAGTGGGGGAAAGGAATATAGCCTGATTGCTATGATCTCGTACAGAGTTAAGATCACATATTGAAAATAAATGTCTAACGTATCTTGCGTTGTTGTCCATGCATGTTAATACCGAAACCTTAAGCAGCAACAGGGTGTAATAATAGGAACACGCTATCCATTGTTTCTCTTCCCAAGGATGCAGGCAGAAGAAATAAATGAGCAACTGTCGTATTTCATTCCAACTTCATAAGTTTGAATGATCTAACGTAGTTTCGTTTTGAAATGCCATTCAAGTTCACTAATGGTAAGAATTCATGAACGCCCTAGCTAGCCAGCTAACTCATATTCGTAATGCTCAATACAGACGTGAGCAGTGCAGAAAAAATGCCTGAAGCAACAAAGTAAAATGCAATATTAACGCATCATGCAGATATACGACAGATACTTCTTTATTCTAACATTTACTGCGGGCAGAAAGCTCAAAATACTTCCGCGACCGCGCTGGTCTTGTTGGTCAAACTCCACCCCACATAGTCGGTGCTTGCTCTGGACCAGCAAGAGGTTGGTGCTTACTCTAGCACCAGTTTTGACAGCCAGGAGCTGGTGCCTAGCCGGTGGAAAACCAAAGAACCGGTGCTAAGTCAGGCTCTGGCTCCGAACCAGCTCGGTGGAGTGCGCTCTTTGAGTGCTCTTGTTTTATATGCTGCATTTTATTTGAACTCGATTTATATTTGAGAAAGTGAAAGTATAGGAAACAGTTGTTTAAGATTGTGTGTGGTGTTTTTAATCATAATTTTAAAAAGAATAATAATTAGTTGAAAAATATTTTTATCAGTAATTTTTTTATCAATTACTACACATTTCAGGCGACCCCATTTGAATTCCACGGGACCTCACGTGGGGTCGCGACCCCAAGGTTGAAAAACACGGTTTTAACCCTTTCATTGTGGGTTTTTAGGCAGTCAAAATGTTTTTTTTTTTTTAACGCTGGGGTCAAAATATATACCCTTATAGTTACCATTTTCAAATCCACTTGTGGCGCTATGTTGAGATCAGATATCGGTAATGGTCAAGAGCTTTCTCTTGCCAATGTATGTCTTGAAGCATTACTGGGTACATTGGCCCATATGGTACCCCTCTGCTTGGGCCACCTCTATTTAGCCACATTTTTCAGGATGTGGACATCCTCAAATTATAATGAAATCTATATCGTTGGAAAGCTCTTGATGAGTAATGCCAGCTCATGAAATTTCATTGAGGAACCGGCATACCTTCATTAGAAAATTGATTAGTCATTCCCGTCAATTTCCCACCAAAATTAACCCTTTATTAAGGTGCTGGCACTTTAAAGACTACCAGTGGCATCTTGAAAGATGCTGGTTTCTAAACTACTTTGCAATCCTGTCAAACTCGTAATCAGGGTTCTCTCCGGGTTCTGCTGTACTTGAGGCGGAGATTATTATAAAATGGGTAGAGCTGTAACAATTCTTAATTTCGCTGTACAATTAATTGTCTGAGAAATAATTGACAATGAACAATTTGTCTCTTTCATCTCTGTTTATTTAGTTGAGCGGGGGGGGGATTAATTTCATTTTGTTGGTCGGGGGGTTCATGGCACTGTTATTGCGGAAATTCCGCGTCTTCCAGTACTTTTTCCATTTTTTTTTTCTTTGACGTGCGCATACATTATCAACAGGCGGCAATTGCGCATTTCCTCAGAAAATGCCATGAAACCGCGATAATTTTACATAATTGACAATTAGATAATTATTTAATAATTGTTACAGGCCTAGAAATGGGTCAGGGGAGCAATACAAATGTGAGGTTTATTCTGGGAAAAGTGAAGCCTCTGTATTGGTCCATTGACATTGCCGTCCTGATGTTCTTCAGATGTATTCAGGACAATTTTTAGCCTCCAGTAGCCATCATATGGGCATGCAACATTTGGCCCTGGAGCAAACTCTTTGAAGGGTAACTGTTCTTTAAGAACATAATCCATGATTCATCTTGAATGAAAGCCAGTTTCATCCCCAGACACTTGTTTCACAATGATAAACCCTCAGCTGAAGAAATGAAACTGTGGTTTTGGTCTACTTGTGTCTCTTGACAACTTCTGTTCATACAAAAGAAGTTATTATGCCTTAAGTATTTGTATGAACCCAGTCAATTAGGTCTTTTGGTGTCAAAATATGGTATTTTTTGTTCCTAGCTGCCTCTAACTTTATTTTGCTGCCTATACCAGGGTATGGGCTCTTGCCTTCAGGAGTGACAAAAATGCAACTCGGCATGGAAACCGAAATTATAGGCATGGTGGACAGGATATGTCCTCTTTATGGCAATCGTTTGATAGGATTGAACTACTGGATTAAGGTTTTTCTGTCAGCACACACAGATCCACACATGCACCCATTCCCAGCCCCCACCCCTCGCTTACCCCAGATCCCCCCCCCCCCCTCCCCACACACATACACACACTCATTCCCAGCCCCCTCCCCTCACTCATACACATTCACATCAATATCCTCCCACAGAGAGGGGTGCCTGGCACCTGGTCACACTTGGTAATTGCTGTATTGTGCTCAGAAGGAAGGTACATGATCAAAGGTAATATCAACATCCTGTAAGTTTGGCTGGATGTTTATGGGAAGGTGTTACATCCACCATTTGCTCTAGCACTGATCTTGTACTTAAACCCCGAGATGAGAACAGTGTATTAGGATTCTCTGCGAATGCTATGTCGGACGCTAGAATCCTCCCTTGCGCATTGTAATAAAAGCCTTTTCAATTGGAAAGTGGTCATTGGTGTGTCACTTCATCGGTCCCGACTTGATTCCACGACAGAAAACAGTCTTAACATGTTCTTCAAGTTGAGGATGTCTCCAACTGCAAGATTGAATGGAACTTCCACCAACTTGGGAAGCTATTGTCTTAAAATGTACTTCTTGTATGTGCTACCTACAGCACTGTTGACGATTAGCTTCTGGGTCATTCCGTGTCAATTCACACACCCTCCCATGGTGACCGACTCGGATTTTGCTGAAAAAATTCCTAATAATACTTTGATGAATATAATGGACAAATCCAAAGTTTTAGCTCCAAACTCCCAAGGGTTTCTGAGATACGGCCCATTTAATTTTGAGGGCCACACCCCTGTCTAAAACCTAGCAAAAGTTTTTGCATTTTCGTGAACTAACATCTTTTCACCCAAAAGAGGTAGAGAACTGAAAATGGCTACATTTACTAACCTTTGCCCAGGCTTTCAAAATCTGCAATCAGAAATATTCTATCTCTTCTACTGCCTGAGATATTGGCAGCTGAAATCCTAATTTCTTTCTTGACGAAAATTTTTTTCCAGTTTTTTGAGGTCTACCAAATTACAGTAATTACCCTGAGGTGCCAAAACAATGTATAAATAATATATTTGGGAACTGTGCATTAGGTCA
This sequence comes from Gymnothorax javanicus, assembly GCA_029692085.1. Classification (NCBI taxonomy): domain Eukaryota; kingdom Metazoa; phylum Chordata; class Actinopteri; order Anguilliformes; family Muraenidae; genus Gymnothorax; species Gymnothorax javanicus. The sequence goes on from CM056198.1 coordinate 93,520,215, forward strand.
AAAGGAGTTCCAGATTCATCATTGCCTCAATTTAGGAGTTATTGAGCAGTAAATATCGTCACTGGGCAAGAAGTGTCAAAAGTACCCTATGTTCTAGTGGCTGGTTACCCCTGTGGACACCTACTCAGGGTATTCAGACTTTGGCCACCTAAGAATAAACACCTTACACCTCATCAACCTTTCCAGCAAATTTCATCTTGGTGTCTCAATCCCTTCTATGAAAAACAATTAAAAAAAAAAAAATGCATTTTTCCTCATTTGTGCAACATGCTTTTGTTCCATTTACTTCCATACTGATGAAGCATTGATTTTACATAAATGCCTAATTAATGAGATTTGACATCTATCGGCTAATAAGCTATTGTCGTGGTGTAGCGTCCGTCATCTGTCGTCTAGAACATTTTTTCTCTTTTTTTTTTTGCCTGATGAATTTTCCTGTAAATTTGCCATAGTGTACTACTAGACCATATCTCCGGACATTTTTTTTTCCGGATTTTTGATTGAATCATTTTTGTCCGTTTTATGGGCCCTTGAAATTTTGGCCCAATGTCAAAGATGGGACTGAGAAATTTAAAAAAATTATTTCTCAAACTGCGTGATGAATTTTTTTCTAAATCAAGCAATCGACTTACCTTGGTACCGTCAATGTACAGTGCGAGCACCATTTTGATTGAATCGACGGAAGTGGGTCTAGTGGGGGCGCTGTACTTTATTAATAATAATAAAATTCAGTGATTAGATTCGGTGCACCATGCCCACAGGCTGATAGTCACTACGTTCCTTTGCCCCCTCTGATGTGAAAAATATTTGTTTTCATCAATCTGTGAAAATGATATTCTTTGACATCTTGTTTTCCTGTTGCTTTCAGCTTGACTCCTGCAATTCTAACACCTCCCGATACGCCATATCCACTAATTGGCAAATTTTGGCCAATCTTCATTTTGTTTTTGTAAATCCCTGCTGGGTCATTCCATGCCAAGTGGAAATGCACCTGGGCCATCATGGTCTTGGATTTTACTTTAACTTTGTCTATTTGTTCATTTTTGCCCAAATAATGGATATCTCAGATCTTTTCGCAGACTGCCCTCTGGTATTGGTTTTATGGACCTTTGAAGAGATGTCCTATAGGGGGTTCTCAAAACAAGATGTAGAAAAACCCTTATATCTCTGGCCCTATTACTGATACAAGTATGGGGTTTGGATGGATTTGTAATCTGAGGCTTCCTCTAACACCACTATCATTTACAATGGTTGTATCTGTTCTTGTTTCCATGGAAACTGGGTTTGAAGTTGGGCAAATTTGAGATTTTTTCCACTTTTTTTGACCCTTATTACTCACCAATTACTGGTGATACTGCAGAAGTGACAAAAGAAACTTTTTATTTCAGATAGATTGTTGTCACTTTTATTAAAAAATTAAATCAGAACATAATAGTTTATCAGATTAACCCTTTCAAAGTTGCTTACAACAGAAAAAGTCACAAGTTCAAGGGGTCCGTCCATCCCTGGGGAAAAGTTGCATCATTATGAATGTGCACCTGTTGCGTGCCAGGTGACCTGAATTATACTGGAAAGCACCATCGGTCCAGTATATAGGCTTTTTTCACCACAAAAACAGACACAAAAAGTGAAAAATCTCAAATTTGCCCAATCACAGTTTGCATGGAAAAAAGAACAGATACAACCATTCTAAATGATGGTGGTGCTAGAGGAAGCCTCATATTACAAATCCATCCAAACCCCAGACCTGTATCAGTAATAGGGCCAGAGATATAAAGGGTTTTCCACTGCATGTTTTGAAAAGCGCCCCCTACAGGCCATTTCTTCAGAGGTCCATAAAACCAATATCAAAGGGCAGTTCTCGAAAAAAATCAGAGATATCCATTATTTGGGCCAAAATGAACAAACAGACAAAGTAAAATCCAAATCCATGATGGCCGAGGCGTGTTTCCACTTGGCATGGAATGACCCTAATAAGGTCACTACAATTACAAAGAATATCAATATCAGGTTTTCAGCTCAAATAAAGTAACCCACATGATGTTCAAGTAGGTTTCTTTATTTCTAGCACATAATAGTACATTGCCCTGTACATTTCAATGCAAAGAAAAACAATGATTTTTACAACTTTATAGGCCAGCTTTTTGGTGGGAAACAGGCTTATATACTAGATTTTTGGGCCATAGCAGTGTAATTCAGGTCATTAGACACTGCTCAGGTGCAAAGTGCTGTCAGTGCAACTTTCCCCCGGGGGCGAGCCAGGGCCTTAAACTTGGGCTCTTTGACCTTAATTTCCATGGCATTCACCATTGATACAAGCAACCTTTAAGATTGTCAGCCTAGAGCAAGGTTCATGTCAAGGATCAAGCCACCTTCCAGATCTGTATCTGTCATAGAATCAAAGATATAAGACTTTTTCTACAGCATGTTTTGAAAAGCGCCCCATACAGGCCATTTTTTCAGAGGCCCATGAAATCCATACCGATGGGCCGTTTGTGAAAAAAATGGAGATACCCATCATTTGAGTTCAAATGAACAAATATACAAAATTAGGGAAAAATCTGAGACCATGATGGTCCGAAAGGTACCTTAAGCGTTTCCACTTGGCATGGAATAACCCTGCTTGGACCTCAATAAAAGGCTCATTTTTCAGAAAAAGCAGCAAATTTGGAGCATTTAATTAGCAGGATACTGCTCATGAACTGTTTTGTTAATCAGAACCAGTCAAAAGTTTGGACACGCTTTGCTAATGTCACAGCACTTTGTTTTTAGAGAAATTTAAACGGCTTAACTTCTCAATATAATCTCAGAGGGAATCTTGTAAAAGGTGAACAGTCAGAAGTGAAAAGAGAATAATTGACTTGTTTGAATAGTGTCCAAAATTTTGGAATTCTCAAAGAAGCCATATTTTGCGAAGTAGATGGACAAGTAAACTCCTTATATTTTCCAACAGCCGAATTTAAGTCAAGCGGTTTTGGGACTTATTGGGTGAAAAGGTTGATGAAAAGCTACCTCAAGTGCAGCACGTCTTTGGGAAGTTAGACAGCCATGCAGCTGCAAATTCATTATAGTCATATGACTGCCCTTGTTAAAAAAAAAAAAAGTGAGAATGCGCTGCAGATATGACAACAAATGGTGGTTAGTTTGATGGATTTCAGAATTAGATCTTTTTTTTCTTGCAAAATAAAGGCTGCTTTATTTAAAATATATTGTAAGAAAAATGTGGGTGTGTCCAAACTTTTCACAGGTACTTTACATTTATCAGTTTAGTATTTGAGGAAATTTGAATTTACACTTTAATGTTAGAGACTGAATTATAAGTGTAGAAAAACTACTACAGTGACTGCAAGTCACACTTTTGTGAATGTAATGTCCTTGCTTGCTTAGCCTGCAGACATTACCTTTTGACACTCATTGTGTAGTTTTTTTTTTTTTTTTATGGCTTGCCAGCTGGCTACTTACTTGGTCATCAGTAATTTAAGACTTGCCATTTGCCAGGGGATTATGACATTGTCGCACTCTATTGAAACGGTGGCTTTATTCACTGGCCAATGAGATCAAAGCTCATTACATGAAGGGGATGCCCTCTCATAACAGCCTGTTTTTCAGAGGGTTAGGAATGACTGGAATTAAATTACCCAGAAATCATGGAGTTTCTTTTTTTTTTGCAAGAAAGTTCACAAACTACCCTTTTGGACATCTAAGAATATTTTAACTTTTTTGGGGGGGAGGTATAATAGGTGCCCTTTATACATTCATGTTACCACTTGCAAGGTCATAACAGAGTGTTGTCTTGGGCTCAGCATGTTGTATTAGTTTCTGAACAGCAGCAGTATGTTCAATGTCTTCTTAAGCATTTAATCAACAGTGCTAGTGCTTCCAATTATTTACACCAACAAGCCAGGGAGAGCTTTTGGAATTTTATGTTAATGGATAGGTGTTATCTCATTTTAACTGTCATTTTTTTTTTTATAGGAAGCTGCACAGTCAGATGGGAAAACAAGTCTATGTATTGCATCGTCAGTGTCTTTGGACTGGCCATCTAGACATTGGTCATAAAGGACTATCAATGTACATCTGATTTTTTTCTGTAATTATTGAGTGGCTTTGCTCAATTCGTCTTGTCAATCCTAACTACAGCATATTCCTGTTTTGCAACATAAATCTTTAATGCAAGTGAACTCTGAAGGTGTCTTGCTTCTATACTTGCCGACTACATATTATTAGCTGATGTAGGTCTGTTTTTATTGTGTGTTTTTCCCATAGACTGTATAAAAAGATGGACGCAGCACCCTGGTCTGAAAAATGAAGTCCATGCGGAAGTACCGTAAAATGGCATTCTATTTAATGGCCAGGAGATGGCGACGTCGGTGGTTGCAGAAAGAAGTTCAATACTATAGAAGTCTATGAGAAAATGAACCTACTTTCCCACCTGATTTTTCATTTAAATAATGATTTTTAACATTATTTTATGGTAGCTATAGCAGGTTTCAAGTCTCCTTCGATATATCATGATGTTCATTTTTGTAAATTATGGTCCCAAGTAGACAAGAATAAAGGATAAAGCCAGAATATGCTTTAGGGGAGTGGCTATCCTCTGGTCCTCGTCCGATATGGTCAGATCCACCTCTCTCGTCCCTCCCTGGATCTTGATTCTCGCTCTCATCCAATAGAAATCACATCTGGTTTCAAAATGACAACATGGCGCAATTCAAATTGCCAAAATCGAGGCTTCCTTTATGGTATGCTGGAACCAATGGGTGACGTCACGGTAGCTTCGTCCATCTTTTTATACAGTCTATGGTTTTTCCATTGATCTCTGGGTACACCGTGCAGTATACTTTTTAAGAGTATTTTGGATAAATTATGCATTTTCTAAACATTTTTGGTATGTATTTCTGCACTCATTCCCCATCTTGACTTCAAAACTTAATTGTACTCCCATGTGTTGATTTAGCCATTGTTGAAATTTTCCATCGCAGAACTTTTGTAAGTCAAGTTCAGGTTTAAAATAATATCACATTATCAAACGGTACTGTGATGTGTTTTTTTATTCTATGGCAACAACAGCAATTCCCTAACCTTTTTCCCTCCAGAGACCCACTTCAGAAGGTCCATAAAATAAAGGAAACTCAAAGCAGGATAGCAAACAATGATGCCCTATAGGTTGACAAACAATGCATAAATTGCTTAGGTTTGTGCGCTTTTGAGTTTTCTATTAATGTGCAATCATAAACAACAATTTTCTAAAATGCATGTCCTAGGCTTAGCTTGAAAGAAAAATATTACGTTTGACACATAAAAATTGTTTCGATTTCATGAAACATTAAGGGATCTTCAGGATAAAGTGTAGAACTAAACACACTCAACATGATTTTAACCTCATAAAATGTAGTATTTTGATAAAAATTTACATGGTTGCTATGGAAAGGGCACTTTAATAACGAAATCTAAAAATATTTTGTGGCGCTGATATTTCAATAATCCATGGTCAGATTTTACTCAAATTAGTCTCATATGAAAGGTTTAAGGCAGTTCTATGAAATTACATGATTTTTTTGTTTGGAACATTTATGAATATTTAATGAGCTCTGTTACATAACCATAAAGATTGCTATCATCAACTTGCTTCATTTTCAAAATTAACCCCCTAGGGATGTAACTATCTAGAAAATCCTTCGTCATTTCATAAATGTCCAACAGATACAACTTCATTCCATATTTCAAGTCAATCAGGTGAATATGAATGCCACAAGGTTGGAAATCAGTCAAAATTGTGATTTTCTGTAATTTGCATTTAAAGTCACAAGTAAGAATTGAGGCAGAGGAAAAACATAGATTCTTGGTGTCAACTGGCATCTCACTGCATTCCTTTATTTTATGTCAAAATCAAAAATATTTTTGATATTTTTTTGAAATTTTTACCCTGAAGACCCCTTAATCAAAGGAATTTTTGACTGGTAGGCCATTGTTACCATGGGTACAAATGGGTTGGGCAAGTGATCTATACTCTGGAGGCTTAACTATCCAGGATCTCAAGTAAAGGTTAACCCAGAAGTGTTCTGTTTACTTGCAACTACGAAAATTTCGAATAAAGCTCCTCAGGAAAACTCCTGAAGGAAAGGGTTATAGGACATGAGACTCGCTTGTCTCTCTTACAATAAATTAACACTTAACATGGAACACACCAACATTACATTCACAAGTATCATATACTGTAGTTCCTTGTACATGGTTAATCAGAACTTGTAGATCATCATAATTTAGTGCATGGGAATTATGTTTACATGTGACAACTCATTGTAAGCAAGGCACTATGCTCACTGTGGCTTAAATGGTTTTAATTGTTTTTCTTCCAAAGGGATCTGGCTGAAACAACCTCTTTACCTTTCCATCAAAATTGATTAATTTCATGAAGGTAGAGTGGGGAACTGCTAAATTACCAGTACATTGTTCATACATGTCACTCTCATCCATTCGAAATGCATTTGCATGGATGTGTTTAGATTGATTCTTACAAACCAAAATCTGCGCAACTGAAAACTGAGTTTGGTAGAAAAATAATCAAGCAGTTAAATTGGATTTAATTTACGCAAACTTCCTGACATTCAATATCTGCCAGATGAACATATGAGTCACAACATCCAGCTAGCCAATAGGTCACTAAATATTATTGAAAAGCCATTAAAATATAAAGCAACATTTGAGTGTCATTTAAATAAAATGTAGAAACTTTGGCAAGCAGAAAACCATTCTGTACTGAACAATTTAAGTAACATGAGAGTGCTTCAGTATTATTCATTCATGTATGATGCACTTAAGAGTCATCTGATGCAGCAGGAATTTGCAGTATAGTGATGAAAACCCTTTTCTGACTGATTTCACCTACAATAAATTGAATCCGTAAACAATAACAGTGCAATTCTTGAGCTGCTCCCTTGACAGGAATGATATGGGGCAAAATTAGTTACATTGGCACATAACTTAAGGTTCGCTTATCTATTGCACAACTTGACAAACAATTATTGCTGTCTAGGGAAAGAAGAAGTTGACGGAATGAAAAAAAAAAAAAAAAAAAACACCATTTCCAGAAATTAAAGGTACACAACCCATTTCAAATAAAATTGCCTTCATTATGCAATACACATGAAAAGATTGTGCCATCTCGACAGCCAGTGTCATCCATATTATTCTTAAACCAATAATACCGAAGTGGAAAATACAAAATGAGAAATTTCTGAATAGCTAGCAGCAAGATTCTAGCTAGTTGTCCATTTTGCCATTTCCCTATAACAGTGGCTGTGCCACCAGCAGAATTCATGACATGCTAACAAGACACTACTTGTATTGAAATTACATTACATTCAATGGCATTTAAGAGTTTATTCAGTTTAAAAATATATATTTCATTTTCATTTAATTTAAACAAGACACTATTTACAGATCGTGGTTCAATAAGTTCGTGGCCCCACCATTTCCCCTTTGTCTATATACAACGTAGGCATGTAGCTCAATGTGGTTAATCAATCGCTGTCACTTTCATCCTGGTACTTGGCTGCAGCTTTGATTGCACGGCCATTTTGTAAAGGCATCTCTTCATAGTCACTCCTTCAAAGAAGATCAAATGACATAGAAATAAAATAAGTAATAGCAGTAACTTGAATATTAAAAAAATATATAAGTGCTCATAGTGTAAGGAAAGAAAATTTACCCATAAATGACCTCATCATCGGAGTCATTCAGCATTGAAAAAGCAGGATTATCCTTCAGCTGCGAGTCTAAAACAAGAAGATTTGGTTCTCATGAATTCCTGACAGTCCACTGCATTATTTGCTCAGTTACGCATTCCCCTCTTTCACCACTAAGAGGCACAATAGTGTGCCTTAAAAACTCACAAATCAATTATTTTCAATGACATAATATTTAACTCTTTCAACCCCAGATATTCTAGCATCACTATACCCTTCAACCCCACAGCCCTCTGTAGAGGGCTGGTCATTATCTGGACATTGTATCTTACTGTTATCTCTGGAATCCCATTAAATGTAACCTGATATGTTCCAATCAATTAGTCAGATTGTTTGAATTTTCCCTACAGGAATTTGGGGTTGAAGGGAATATGTTGGTCAGCCCTCTGTAGAGGGCTGTGGGGTTGAAGGAGTTAAAGACCCCCCCCACTGAAAATCAAAATCAAGTTTTGTAAAATCATTGTTAAATTGTCCGTGTGGTGTTTTTTATATGCTACAAAACGCTTCAGGAGAAAAATAAGCTGTCCTGGCCATGGCTGAGCGTTTCCACTTTGAAGCTGCAATTTCTGAATGACATTCTCAATTAAAAAAAAAAAAACAACAACAAAAAAAAAAAAACAAAAAAACACCTGATTCAGACAAGATTTAGAACATTATTAAAAAACAATCCTATCAACGTCCTGGGTGCTAATTTCCGCAGAGCCATTATGCTATGGTAAAACTAGGGCTCTGATCACACGTATACAGGTATTTTTAAAAACGTAGCATTTTCTATGCATATCGGCCGTTCGTCCACACGCAAACTCATTTCGCACACACTGAAATTAATGTTGCATTGTGTTGGTTTGGGATGCACGTGACATGGACAGAGATGTTTTTGGGGACGGCATGGCTCAGGAGGTAGTGCGGCTAGGCTAGGAATCAGAAAGGTTCCTGGTTCGATCCCCGGCTCCTCCAGAGAACGTGTTGAAGTGTCCTTGAGCAAGACACTGAACCCCACACTGCTCCTGATGTGCAGGTTGGCGCCTTGCACGGCAGCCTCTGCCATCAGGGTGAATGAGAGGCATAATTGTAAAGCACTTTGTGTCATCTGACTAGAAAGGCGCTATTTAAATGTAGTCCATTTACCAGAGATGTTTTTGGAAAAATGGAAAAACCCCCAATCTAAAAATGCACGTTCCCGTGGACTAGGCCCTAGATAAACCTAGGTCCTGATCACCTGGTCTGAGAAGTTGGCCAGCTTGTAAAGATAAACATCCAGATGCATGGAAGGGATAAAGCCATCATCAAATTCAGCATATAAAAATTAATTGCCTCCAAAGTTGCTAAATCAATCTATTAAACAAATTTAATTGATGACTGGATTAATTTTCACTGGGCGCACCCAGGCATGGTTATTGCCAGCTTTATTGAATCTATACATCACTTGATTGCCCGTCTGGCAATGTGAAGGTGACAAAAAGCAGTACATGATCCCCTCTAAATACAAAAATTCAAGAACAGATGAGAAACAATGTTGACATTTACCAGTCTATAAAGGGACTCAAAGCCATTTGTAAGGCTCTGGGATACCAGCAAACCGCACTGAGCGTCATCTACAAATGGAGAAAACTTTGAACTGCGGTGAGCCTTCCCAGGACTGGCCGGCCTACCAAATTTCCTCCAAGAGCGCATTAACAACTCATCCAGGAGTCACAAAATAATCCAAACTAATACCCAAACAACTGCGAACCTCACTTGCCTCAGTTAAGCTCAGTGGCCACCATTCAACAACAAGAAAGCTACTGGGCAAAAATGGCGTCCATGAGAGAGCTTCAGGGGGAAAACCACTGCTGACAATTAAGAACACAAAGGCTTGTTGCACATTTGCAAATCTTGAGATGCTGTGGCATCACCTCAAACAGGAAGTTCACCCTCAAAAATCCGTCAATGTAGCGGAATTTTAAAAATTCTGCAAAGCAGAGTGGGCCTAAATTCCTCCATAGTGATGTTTAAGACTCATTGCTTGTTATCGGAAATGTTTGATTGGTTGTGCCGCTCTTGGCAGCAACAAATGGGGGCAATTATTTTTTTCTAGAAACTTTCTAACCTTAAGAAATGTTATGATTGTTTAAAAGTTGCATTTTGCGTTTACTAGTGTCGTCTTTGTCCTTTATTAAAATTGACAGGATGATCTGAAACATTCAGTCTGACAGGCAAAAATAGAAGACATAGGGAAGGGGGCAAATACTTTTTCACTGCACTGCATTTTGCTACTTACCATAGTGTAACATACAGTAGCTAGCAAAGTAAAGAACAAGCTGAAGTTCATGTTTGGTGAGAAGAGTCAAAATTGCGAAGGTATGTAGAGTATAAAGTTGCAGGAGGGGTAAGTGGAAATTTGAATAGAGGCGTGGAACATTTGCTCACGTGCACGGCTCAGATCAAGGGTACCCTATACCATCCTCAACTTTCTTTGAGTGGCGTTTTAAAATGTAGTCTCACCAATTTGTACCATTGCTTTTTCTTTGACGTATATAGCGTGAAGAAGCTTAACAAACCATAACTTAAGGCTGTTCGTGTTTTTGTTTGGCTCTAGCTCAGCTTTATCTTGAAAAAAAATGCCCAAATGTGGACATTGAAATGTGACATGAGAAGTATGTGTATTTTTTTTTTTTTTTTTAAAGATTTTTTTTTGGGGAATTTTTCCTTTATTTGATAGTTATACAGTGTAGAGAGACAGGAAAGTTGGGGAGAAGAATGGGGGAAGACATGCAGCAAATGACCTGAGCCGGAATCGAACCCAGGTTGCTGCAGGAAGGACACAGCCTTTATGGTACGCGCTTAGACCGATGAGCCACCGGGGCGCCCCAAGTATGTGTACTTTTGTTGTGAAATTTAAAGTATTTTGCAAATGTTTGTCTCGTTTTTTTTTTCATGAATTAAGAAATGGTATCTCATATTGGTCTCCATTTGTTTTCTTGGGTGTCCTCGGCGCAAAATATTTGTTACTGTCGGATGAACTGAGGTGAAACGTGCATAACCTTCGTGTCCGGCTTCCGATGTAAATTTTGGTGAAAATAATCCTGTGAAAAAAATGAACTCATGTAGACTAAAGTGGGCTATATCCAATGAATTATTTCTAAGCAATGCCATAAATATCATTTTGGGGGCTCAAAAGACCATATGCTTATCTAGACCAAAATATGTCAACCCCAAATTTCGTGTCCGGCCCGTTATGTACGTACACCTCAGGCTCTTGTTGTGAACTGCAGTTTTCGTACTGTCGTTGCGCTATTACATACAACTGCCTTCGTGGGCGAAACTAAGCGTGTATCCTTCCGGCGCCGATTGCTCAGTGCAAGGGGGGGGGGGGCACAGACATTTTCCTTTATTATTATGAAGCATTTTCCAATTATCATAATTGGCAACTGAAGACACGGTTTCTCTCCATATGCGATCTAACAGTGATTAAATCATGGGCTAAATTCGGTACAGAAAAATAATTTACTTATTAATAGGCCAATGCTCCACGTTGATTGAACTGGTCCGCGTTCCAATGAATATCACCTTTCACTCTTGGTATTGCGTGGGTTGATTAAAAAAAAAAAAAAAAAAGTGGCACTCGGCAGTTAAATAGGCAGCGTGCGGCTCAAGCTATTTGCGTGAGAGTCGACAGACATGCAATTTTTAATAACGTTGATTTATACAGCAAATACGTGTCCAGATGAATGATTGTCGTCTTACCTAATCGGGGAGAACTAGCAAGCATGCTGAAGAGGGTGGTTAAGAACATAAAGGTGCATAAAACATTCAAGCTCGGGTGTGTAAGATAGATACCATTCACCATGCAGCAGGGTTAGATGTGAAAGACACAAGGAAAATGTGAATAAGGAGGATTCATTTTATTTTCTTTATTTACTTCATGTGAAAACATACTGTGTTTCATCTGATGAAAGATTTAAGATGGAAAATCAGAGTACACGATACTTTAGCTATTACACTGTCTCTGTCAAAGACAAGTTCTAGATTTGGAGAGAAAATCAGGGTGATTGAGAGTGGTAATGTACATTACACAGTGTGAGCATTTGCAATAGGCAATCTAATATTTTATGTAACACATTTGTTGCATCTACTTCATCTTTGCTGTTTATATTCTAAATATTAATATTGAAAGTGATACAAGGCCTAAAGTGTTATGTACATTACATTACATCTTGTAATGAGCACCATTACACGCGAATGAGCAGAAGTTATGTGGTTTAAGTTGGGAAAAAAATAATTATGCAGCACACATGCAGAAAGTATCTGTGACATAGACTAGTATGAAGATTATGTGTTCCCAGATTACAAAACTAGGAGAAGAGTTTGTGTGCTACTCGGTGAAATGTAATGAACATAACTCTGTGTCCGCCTTTGTTTATGCCCTATATTCAGAGCTTTTGCTCAGGATTTTGATTTGTTTTTTGTTTGTTATTTGCATAATGATATACATTAGTATACAAAACAGTTTTGTTAAAAATTGAAATCTTTGAAGAGATAACTGCATGGAGTGGACACTGAATTATGTACATTACATTTTGTGACGGAGTGAAGTTTGTTGATCTATAATTGCAAGAAGCAAATGTCTTAAGGTCTGGGACTCTCGGAGTATGTTTGCCAATGTTTGAAGTTTCTCATGATAGTATTTCCAAGGTCTATCTTTCAGTTTGAAATTTCACCCGAAATGTAACACTTGGGTACCCTTGATCTGAGCTCTGCACTTATTCATAGATCCACACATTCTAAATGAGGGCGTAGGTGTAACGTTACATTCATTTAAAGACATGAAGTTTTTTTCATGCTATAAAAAAAAAAATCGTTGAGTTATGAGGGGTTTAATCAATGCCAGGAGGGGGTATTTAAAGTGTGCTTCAGCTGTTCAGAGAGGCTTACAACAGTGCTTCTCAAACCGCTCCTGGAATACCACCTCTCCTGCATGTTTTATATCTCTCCCTGCCCTTTAGGGGGTTGATAATGAGCTGATTATTTGAATCACCAGTGCTGGAGCAGTGAGATCTAAAACACAGGACCAGTGGTACTCCGGGAGAGGTTTGAGAAGCACTGGCTTACAAAATGACAGGAGAAAATTCTTAAAGCTAGTACCACTGAAATATCAGTGAGTAGATTAAAACCATATTTGAGAGGAATCAATTGCAGGATTGGATTCCTGCATGGAGAAAAACAGTGTTTCATGACTTCTTAAAGTTCAAAAAAAGGTCAGTTGCAAGATTTAATAATTTCAATTGGTTTTATGAGCTATTACAAACCTTGCAGTATTTCACAAATGCTCCAAGACCAATTCAGTTTCACTTACCGTAGAGGGCATTTTTTGCAGGAGAATACACAAAAGCAAGAGTGTAGAGGTAGAAGTTGAGTAGGCCGTAGAATGACAGAAATTCCGCTGGTACTGCTGAATTAAGGCGTACAGCTCAACTTGAATGAAAGCGTGAATAATATTAGCAACATGAGTACTTCATTAAAGTGCACCTTACCAAGCAAGCAAACCGAAAAAAGAAGCAATGAAGGCAACAGACAACAGGGGGGGACTGGCTCAACATTTTCAATCTTGGAGTAGATAATGAACAGCATCATTGGAACAGTAAAAACTTATTTATTAGTCACCATCTCAGCTATTCTGCTGGCGTATTCACTCGTCATCTGTGTATTTCTAAAATACAACCCCAAAATGAGTTCATTTCAAATTTTCTGGCTGCAACAGGTCTCAAAAAAGTTGGGACACCGGCATAAAAGGGTTGAAAAAGCAATTAATATATGAGAATCAGCTGAAAGAACATTTAGCAAGTAATTAAGTTAACTGGCATCAGGTGTGTAACATGATTGGCTATAAAAGGGATGTCATAAAGAGGCTGACTCCCTCAGAAGTAAAGATGGCCAGAGGCTCTCCAACCCGTGAAGGTTCGCGTAAAAAAAATTGTGGAATACTTTAAAAACAATGTTCCTCGATGACAAATTGCAAAGGCTTTGAAGGTCTCATCATCAACAGTGCATAACATCACCAAAAGATTCAGAAAACTGGAAAAATCTCTCTAAGGGATAAGGCCGTAGACCTTTACTGGATGCCCGTGATCTTCGGGCCCCCAGACGCCACTGCATCACTCACTGGCATAATTCTGTCATTGACATTACTAAATGGGCCCAGGAATACTTAAAGAAACCACTGTCTGTAAACACAGTCTGCCGTGCCATCCATAGATGCCACCTAAAACTCTATCATGCAAAAAGGAAGCCATTGTTGAGCATGATCCAGAAGCGCTGCCGTGTTCTGTGGACCAAGGCTCATTTAAAATGGACTGTAGCAAAGTGGCAAAGTGTCCTGTGGTCAGACGAGTCCAAATGTGACATTCTTGTTGGAAATCATGGGCCTTGTGTCCTCCGGGCTAAAGAGGAGAAAAACCACCCCTCCTGTTATCAGCGTTCAGTTCAAAAGCCAGTATCTCTGATGGTATGAGGATGCATTAGTGCATATGGTGTTGGACACTTGCATGTTTTAAAAAGCACCATGAATGTTGAAAGGTATATAAAAGGTTTTAGAGCAACATAAGCTCCCCTCCAGAAGACATCTATTCCAAGGAAGGCCTTGTGTATTTCAGCAGGACAATGCAAAACCACATACTGCAGCAATCTCAACAGCATGGCTTCGTAGTAGAAGAGTCCATGTGCTGAACTGGCCCGCCTGCATTCCTGATCTTTCACCGATTGAGAACATTTGGCGTATAATTAAACGAAAAGTCCGTCAAAGGAGACCCAAAACTGTCCAGCAGCTGGAAGCCTGTATGAAACAAGAGTGGGATCAAATTCTAATGGCTAAACTCAAAAGACTTGTCTCCTCAGTGCCCAGACACCTCCACCCTCTGTTAAAAAGAGGGCAAAGCCACCGCGCCCGCTTGGCCAAACGTGGCCAAAATGGAACGCCCCCTATTGGCCAAAGTATCGGTCCTATTGGGCTCAAAATCGAACTAGGTCTAGACCTTATGATGCTATATACACAAATGAAATATGAAAAGGATTGGTGAAAAACTGAAGATGCTAGAGCGCAGACAAGCCAAAAGTTTACGCGGACGCACGACAGACCATCACTAAAGACCCCGAGAATAGCATAAGCCCCTAGGGCCTTTAGGCCAAGCGGGCAAAAAATTTGAGCATCTTAGCTCGTAGAATAAGGGAGCTAGAGCTGTTCGAATTTTTTGCAGAAAAAGCCGCCTAGTGGCCAAACCAAGAATCGCAGCACGACCAAAATTGAACTTGCTCGAGATCTTGGGCCCATATACATGCATATGAAATAGGAAAAGGATCCGTTGAGAACTGAGGGCACTATGGCGCTGAAACGAAATCGGCACATTTTATGACCTTTGACCTATATACCCTTTAAAAATAGGTCAAATCAAAAACCCATTATATGTATATATATATATATATATATATATATATATATATATATATATATATATATGATGAACCCTTGGTAGAAAAACCTACAGGAAAATTTTGAGCATCTTAGCTCGTAGAATAAGGGAGCTAGAGCTGTTTGAAGTTTTGCAGAAAAAGCTGCCTGGTGGCCAAACCAAGAATCACAGCATGCCCAAAATCTAACTCGGGCTAGATCTTGGGCCCATATACATGCATTTAAAATATGAAAAGGATCCGTGGAAAACTGAAAGCTGTACCGCGCTGAAATGACAATTGTGGACGCACACACGCATGCACGCCAGACCACCACTAATGACCCTGAGCACAGCAAAAGCCTGATTGGGCCTGTCGGCCAAGCAGGTTAAAAAAGAGAGGGGATGCCACACCATGGTAAACAGGCCCCTGTCCCAACTTTTTTGAGACCTGTAGCAGCCATCAAATTTTATATGAGCTTATTTTGTGGATAAAATAGTAAAATTTCTCAGTTTCAACATTTGCTATGTTATCTCTGTTCTATTATGAATAAAATACTGGCTGGTGTGATTTGAAAGTCATTGCGTTTTGATTTTATTCACAATTTACACTTTGTAAAACCCCAATTCCGAAATAGTTGGGACATTCTAGAAAGAAACGGTTTAATTTTTTTGCTCAAACAAGGAATCACAGTTCAGCATTTTTCCTTAATACCCAGAACCCTTTCCCTCCCAAGACCCGCTTCAGTAGGTCCTAAGAAAAGCCAGAACTCCAAGTGCACTTCAAAAACAATAGAGCCCTATACGTTGATATACAATGAATGCTACATTACTGCACAACATTTTTATTACTCATATTTTGACCTGAATCCATCAGCAATCATAATCAACAGACCACTACTTTCAGGAAATTTTTAAAATTTCGTAAGACTGAATTTGAAGCATAAAAAAAGAAAAAAAAAATCTTGACTGTTCATGTAGCAGGGTGAAATTTTCAATAGAAAAATCTTTTTGATTGACAGTACTTAATGTTACCATGGTTACCGACCAATTGGGCAAGTGACCCATATTTTGCAATCTTAACTAACCAGGGTCTCTCGTGTGTGTGCGTGTGTGTAATATATATATATATATATATATATATATGCGCGCTACTTGCGTTAGACTACTTTAAAGCACGTCCAGAAGTGCTTCGCTCAACAAAAGCACTCTTCCCACAAATTAACAATTTAAATGCACAAATGCAAAATCACTTGATTCAGCTGTAGCCCCTTTTCCCCCAAAAGGATATAATTCTGGTAATGAGTAGACAGCTCTGCCACGAAGTTGTCTTGCAGAACATTGGCTCCAAACCTCAGATAGAGTATAACCATACTGGAGGAAAAATGAAAACAGTTAATGAAAAGTGTGTTTATGAATTGGGCTAAGGGACAGAATGCAATACAAGAACTAGAATATAAAAGAATCCATCAGAGAACTTGCTGAAAGTTTACAGTTGAAAGCAGTTGGGAGGGCAATTGTGGCCCCGGATGGCCAGTGTGTATGCAAATATTTGTTTCCACCGATAACCCAAGCCAAATGGCCTAAGATTAAGATGTACTTTATTGAACCCCATGGGGTAATTTGTCCTCTGCATTTAACCCATCCAATAGTTAGGAGCAGTGGTAAGCGCCTGGAGACCAACTTGAGTTGTAAAGCCAGTTCCTTGGTCAGCGGTACTGGTAGGAGTGTTCCTGTAATGCATGTTTTTTGAGCCGGGGGAAACCGGAGTACCCGGAGAAAACCCAAACGAACATGGGGAGAACATGCAAACTCCAGAAAGGCCCCAGGCCGGATTCGAACCTATGACATTCTTGCTGTGAGGCGACAGTGTAACTTGGGCCAGTGAAATCCCACTTGATAAATTCTGGGTAATAGATAGGACAGAGCGCAAAACCCCCCGCCCAAAATACCAATACAAAAATATCCCAATCACACTTCAGGAAACACCGATTTTTGCATAGACTACATGTGCTCTCAGCTGCTTAAATGAAAGCCATGGAGTGTTTTAATCGCACAACTTACCTGATTATTAGCACAACAAAGGTCAGGGCAGTCAAGAACTTTAATCGGAGATCTGGCAAAAAAAAAGATGAAAGACAAGCCTGAACATACCGACCCTGTGCTTCCAATACATAGACATAACGTGAGTTTTCATGGGGAAATTAAACAAAGAAGGATTATGAAAAAACTGGAGAACATTAATGTAAAAAATGTGTAACCCACCCAAATCTGGACAATGAACTGAAATAAAAAGAGCTATTCTGGCTTTTACCCAGCTAACTCAGTAAAACTGGTTTATCACTCAAGCCACAGGCCAGGGAAAGACCTTCAGAAGTTGTACCTGAGTAAGGCATGTTTTTCAGCTCAGAGCAGGCTCTGACAATCAGGAATATTAAGTACAAGATATAGATGCATGCCACCACAAGAAAGAACATCTTCATTCCCTGTAAAGAGAAAAGAACACAAATCAGCATTCTTTATGGATAAACGGCTAAGCATTGACCTATACAAGCATGTAATTTACGCATATATAATCACATGGAAGTATTGAATAAATATAATTGAGAGAACTGATGAGAATTAAAAGTTCATTCACAACAAACTACCTGCTCCACAACACACTTAATTTGTCAGGCAAATAGAGCACATTCTCTTAGAAACAATAATTATTTATCATTATTATTAACCCTGAAGTTCATCTGAAAATCAGTAAAATATACATCATCATGAAGACCAAAGAGCCAAAACATTACCACTAAAAGCTCAAGCAAATATTTTTGGTTATCTCCAAAAAACATTGCATGTCCAGTTCTGGGATATATTAGTCAGTAAGCGAGCAAGAAATCAGTGCTAGTGTACAACTTGTTGGATGCGGGAGACATTGGCAGGCGTATAGACCTGAGTGACCCTGCCAAGAGCCAAATCGATGTTTGCGGTGGGGCACCTCCCAAATGGCAATATTTGTGGGGTACTTGCGTTAATTCAAAGACACGAACTACAAATAGGCAACCGGATGTTGGGCGCCCAAGCGTCACAAACACACAGGGGCAACAAAGGCCATCCTGTCAGATCAAAACTGAGAGAAGGGCTACAGTAGCACAAGTTGCAATAAATTTTAATGACAGTTACTGGAGGAGTCGATCCCAACAAAAAGTGTAGTATACCTTGCTGCATGTAGGGCTGTATAGCCCATGCTAACCCTTGTCAATCATTGAAAGTGTCAACAATGGCCATGCGAGCATTACAACTGGACCCTGGATCAATGGAGGACGGTTGCCTGGTCCGACAGACTGTATTTTCCTTTATATCATGTGGGCGGCTGGGTACGTGTGCCCCATTTACCTAGGAAAGAGATGGCATCTGGATGCAGTGTGGGAAGAGGACAAGCTGATGGAAGAAGTGTGATGCTATAGACAATGTTCTGCTGGGAAACTCCAGGCCCAGACATTCAAGTGGATGACAATTTGACACGTGCCACCAAACTAAACATTTTCACATAGCAGGTAAGCCTCTTCATCGCAACGGTCTCCCCCGATGACAGCAGCCTCTTTCAGCATGATTATGTGGCCAGCCACACTGCACAAATGATCTATGGTAGTTCCACCTTGCAACTTACAGTGACTTAAAGGATATGCTGCAAACACCATGGCGCAAAATACCATAGAACACCTTCAGAGGTCTTTTAGAGTCCATTCTTCAGTGGGTCAGAACCATTTTGGTGACACATTTAGGACCAACAGCATATTGGGTCATTCCAGCTCAAATCAACCAGTGGCTCCCAGGTCACCCCTTCAGATTCTTCTGAAAAAATTCACAGGTGCTCCTCTACCATATTTATGCGGGAACCCGAAATATTAGCTCTGTATCTCAAATAGTTTTGAAGTTGCTGACCCTGGAAATTTTGATTCATTTTTTCCATTTTACCAAACTTGCCTCTCGGTGCAACTTCAAGCAAGAATATCTCCAAGTGTTTCCAATGTGCAGCTTTGAAATCAAGTGTCTTGAGGTAACTTTTTCTGTAGATTATGAAAATGCTGTCAGATTTGCTGTAGCTTGTACCCTTGTCTTCTCACAAGGCTCTGAATATGGCCGAAAATCAAAAATGTTAAAAATCACTGCCTCCTTTGAGCTCTAATAACTCAAAGGGTATGCTAGATAAAGCAATGAAATTTTATCTGCTGTAATTTTTGACATATTGGGCCACATCTAGAGGACAGCCACATTTATCAATACATTGGTGGAGCCAGAACAATTTTTATAATTTTGGTTGAGTTTTTCTAAAAATTGCTTATTTTCACATCCTGATTTGGGCATGAGGCCAGTTATGTAACAATACCATATTTTTACCATGAATTCCTATATAACTGAAGATGATATGATGAAAATATGATGTTGTTACCAGCCTTCCTTCTAAGTTAAGATTTTTCTTGTGTATATGAATTATGAGCATTCTATTTGCTATATATTAATCATACAGAGAGAAGCACCTGCAAAATTTGTAATGAAATGGTCCAGGTAATAATCAGGCACTATGTTATTTATTTGAGAATTTTCATCATTTCCATGGCTATCAGTGTTTCAGTGGTCAAGGGTGGTATATTTAAAAAAAAAAAAAAAAAAAAAAAAAAGGAGTTAAATTCTTTTTTCCCATTAAAATGAATATATTAAGCATTTTGTATGATTCTTATAGTAATTGTTCATGCTGTGCAGTTTTACTGTTACAATGCTACAAGTACATGTCTCAATTGCTCCAATACTGTTTGATGCAACAAAGCAGAATTATAACTGGTAAAACATTTGCTTGAATGCTGCTTTTCAAAATACTGATGAGTATTGATTAAATGCTATGGTTTTGAGTATTTGTAGAATAACTGAAATATGAATTCATGCTGTTTATTTCTCCTTCACTGCTTTGTTTGTGACATTTAATAAATGTACTTAACTGGTAAAATATTGTCAGTTATTCATTGTTTGCAGTCATCATATTGATGAAAATTTGTTTCCGGATGTGGAAAAGGGTCTTCTGATGTAGTATCTTAAAAAGGAATAATTTCATTCTTAATTTTACATCCGTCAAATGTTTAAACTGACATGAAATTAAAAAAAACATAACTTAAGAAGGAAGGCTGGTAACAACATCATTTTTTTCATCAAATCTTCTTTAGTTATATAGGAATTCATGATAAAAATATGGTATTGTTATATAACTGGCCACAATGCCCAAATAAGGATGTGAAAATAAGCAATTTTTAGGAAATTTCGAACTCAACCAAAATTTAAAAAAAAATTGTTCTTGCTCTACCAATGTATTGATAAATGTGGTTGTCCTCTAGATGTGGCCCAATATGTCAAAATAACAGCAGAAAAAATTTCATTGCTTTATCTAGCATACCCTTTGAGTAACTAGAGCTCAAAAGAGGCAGTGATTTTTAACGTTTTTGATTTTCAGCCATTTTTAGAGCCTTGTGAGAACAAAAGGGTACAAGCTACAGCAAATCTGACAAAATTTTCATAATTTACAGAAAAAGTTAGCCCATGACACTTGATTTCAAAGCTGTACATTGGAAACACTTGGAGATATTCTTGCTTGAAGTTGCACCGAGAGGCAAGTTTGGTAAAATGGAAAAAATGAATCAAAATTTCCAGGGGCTGTAACTTCAAAACTATTTGAGATACAAAGCTAATATTTTGGGTTCCTGCATAAATATGGTAGAGGAGCATTTGTGAATTTTTTCAGAAGAATCTGAGAGGGTGACCTAGGAAATTTCTCAGAAATTGGTTGATTTGAGCTGGAATGACCCTATTAGACACAAGTGATCGTAATATATTGGCTCATTGGCCAACATAATCTCACCACTGTTATGCCATATACTGCCGTTATAACAAATTAAAGTACCATTTACTCGCAGTAAAACATTTTAAATGCAAGAGTAAGCAGTAACTGTACCTGAAAATTTTGTATATCAACTTTGGACCGGTATGTAGGATCATGAAGCTCATTCACCCTATGGAGAAAAAGATCATTCAAATTGACTTGATCTGCACAGACGGTAAATGTTTCACTTTTTTTAAGAACAGGTTGCAAGATTTTTCACTGAGAGGACACCCCAATAAAGCTTTAAATCAGGGCTAGGCATTTCTTTCGGTCATTGAATTCCATAATAGCCCTTCATTATATTTCAGCAAGTGTCTGAGAGATAACTAGACTTCTGCAATATCCTCTTGACTCTGATTTCAGGCTTTAGAACAGAAGCTCAATGAACCTGAAATTCAACTGGTCTGCCACCCTGCCAAGCCCATTCTGGAGCGGGGTGCAAGGTTGAAATGAAATACAAGCCTAGTTCATGTCCTAATGATGTAGTTTGCAAAGTTCCATCAAATTTAATCAATATTTGTGACCGCTAGGGGTTACAGGTCGTTCAAATAGGTACATAGGTGACAAAATGTCAAAGGTCACAACACTGCCAATTCTGAGAAACAGACGAAACCCATCATTCACATGTTGAGACATGTTGTATACTACTTACA
This sequence comes from Gymnothorax javanicus, assembly GCA_029692085.1. NCBI lineage: Eukaryota > Metazoa > Chordata > Actinopteri > Anguilliformes > Muraenidae > Gymnothorax > Gymnothorax javanicus. The sequence continues at coordinate 93,541,954 of CM056198.1, forward strand.
TACCAAGTTTCAGCTCTTTGTATCGGTAAGGTATAAAATCGACAACTTCACTTTTTCCAATATGACCACCCTGCCATGCCCACTTTTGGGGGTGTGGGGCTGAAATGTAATCTCAAACTAGTTTATGTGCTGAAGATCTTGCCTACCAAGTTTTGACCAATATTTCTCACTGCTGGAGGTTATGGGTCAGACTGTTTATGAAGGACAGAAAACAACAGACAACTGAGTTTACAACATTTTAACACCTTCCAAATTAAGGACGTACATATACACTGAACAAAAATATAAACACAACACTTCCTTATGAGAGAAATCTGACCATGTATGGAAAGTCACTGTTCTTTCATTGGGTATTGTCAAATATTATGACCATATTGCACTACATTTAAATCACTGATTGAAACAGGCAAACAAGAATCTCAGCAGTGTAGATGATAAAGCAGATAGGCTCTACTGTCTAAATTGCACAAATCAATATCGGGCATCTTGTCCATATACACTACCAAATGGACGATGATGACTTAGTGGACATGTTCCCTCTCATCCAAGAGCTGTACAAGGCTGGCGGATATTGGATGGAAGTGGGAACCAATAACAAACTCGTTGGTTGAGGACATCTCAACGATGCTCCATTGGGGATAAATCCACGGAATAAGCTCAGTGCATACACGGGCCACGTGGGGTCTGGCATTGTCATGTTGGAATTATAGCACCGTTTTGACAGATGAATGGTAGGACTATAGGCCGCAGTATCTCATGGCAATATTGCACTAAATTGAAGTTACCATTAATGAAAAGCTGTTGGGTGTGATCCCCATGGGATATTGCTGTCCATACAAGCACTTCTCCACCACTGTATGCCACCCTGTGTGCCACGCTAGTGCTAGCACAATTTTCCCCTATGTGGCTCCAGACACGCTGCTGTCTGTCCACTGTGTGACGCTGGAAATGTGACTTGTCTGTAAAGGGAACAGCCTTCCTTTGTGCCATCGGCCATTGGACATATCTGATCAACCAGTCATGCCAATTTCTTTGTCGAGCAGGGGTGAGGTCCAATCCTCAAAGAGGACAACGCATGCGGAGATGGAGTTCACGAAGAAGGTTTCTCACCACGCGGGCAAAAATGCTGCAATTGTGGAGACCAACTGTCATCTGCAGTGACAGCTGCTGGTCTTAAACAGTCAAGGATATAGAAGGTCCAGATATGGTGGTCATTAAACATAGTGATTGCGCATGTGGGCAGTTTGCTGTCGTGCATAATTCTTCAAAACAGTGTCTTTGACAACTTATTGCTGAAACATGGACAATAAGAGCCCTTGCGACAGCCCTAAGAGACATTACTGCATTGAAAATGCCAATGGCACTCTTCCCGACGTTAAGGCATTTCGAAAAAATGGCTGAACTGGGGCTTTTGGGGTGACCTTCCATAAAGGCCCACAATTTTGCGATGAAAACAGGTTGGTATTTCCTATAGAATTGCTGCTATCCAACAACATCGGGATTTCAATCATGATTGAGATGGCTGAAAAAATGAATGACTAGTAACAATGGTTTAGACTTCTGCTAACCGCAGCCAAAGGCTCACGGCTGCGGCTAACTTAAGTTTATGCTTATGCCCTGCAAAAAAAAAAAAAAAAAAAAAAAAAATAGGACCAAGGGTCCTGTAGCTTACCGGCAAGCAAATCTTATAGTGATGATACAAGTTATGAAAATTTCATGTGAAATTTGACCTTTGAATCATTGAAGGTCAATGTCAAGGTTACTGAATAAAAGCACACATACATTTATAAGACCTCCTGTAATACTTTGTACAATCCTAAGCTCTGAAGCAGTTTTGGTGATATGTAATTGAAAATTTAATGTCAATTGTGAACTTTAAAGGTCACGGAGGGTCAAATTGAGGTCAGCAAATGGACTTCATATATGACTTCCAATAAGTCTCTAATACAAACCTAGGCTCCATCTGTGACCGTTTTGGCAATACAAGTCATAGTATTATGTGAAGTTTGACCTTCAAAGGTCACCAACAGTCAAGTTGAATGTCACCAAATGAAAGTTTATGTGGGACTTCCTTCAAGTCTGTAATACAAACTTCGGTTCCATCTGTGATCTTTTTGGTGATAGAAGTCACTGAATTTTCATTGGGTCAAGTTTGACCTTCGAAGGTCAATATGAAAGTCACCAAATAAAAGTTCATATATTACTTCCTATATGTCTCCAATACAAACCTACACTCAGTCTGTTATGATTGTGCTGATATAAGTCATTGAAATTTCATTGTTAAGTTTGGCCGTTGAAGGTCACTGAAGGTCAAGTTGAAGGTCGCCAAATGAAACTTAATACAGTTGTATGCAAAAGTTTGGGCACTCCTGATCAAAATTTCTGTTACTGAGAAGCAAGTAGAAGATGAACTGATCTCTGTATGGCATAAATTTAAAGATACAACACTTTTTTGGACATTTTAAGCAGTATTTTGTTTTGTACAATTCTAGAGCAAAAAAAAAAAAAAAAAAAGGAAATGAGCACTGTGCAAAGGTTTGGGCACCCCAAAAGATTTGAGCTCTCAGGTAACTTTGACTATAGTCTCAGATCGCATTTAGCTTGTTAGGGCTATGGCTTGTTCACAATCATCGTTAGGAAAGGCCAGGTGATGAAAATTTTGAAGTTTATAAATACCCAGACTCCTCTAACCTTGGCCCAACAATCAGAAACCATAGGGTCCTCTATGCAGCTGACTAGCTCTATGAAAATGAAAACAATTAATGCCCACAAAGCAGGAGAAGGCTATAAGATAGCAAACGTTTTTAGGTTGCGATTTCCTCTGTTCATAATATAATTAAGAAGTGGCAGTCAACAGAAACCGTGGAGGTCAACTTGAGGTCTGGAAGACCGAGAAAACTTCCTAAGAAAATGCTCATCGAATTACTAGAAAGGTAAATCAAAACACCCGTTTGACAACAAAAGACCTTCAGCAAGATTTAGCACACCATGGAGTCATGGTGCACTGCCCTATGGTTCAGCGACACTTGCTCAAATATGACCTTCATGGAAGAGTCATGAGAAGGAAACCTTTCCTGCATCCTCACCATGAAATTCAGCATCAGAGGGTTGCTAAGGAACATCTGAACAAGACTGATGCATTTAGGAAACAAGTCCTGTGAACTGATGAAGTAAAAATAGATGTCTTTGGCTGCAATGAGCAGAGGTATGTTTGGAGAAAAAAGAATGCAGAATTTCATGAAATGAACACCTCTCTGACTGTCAAGCACATGGTTGGATCGATCCTGCTTTGGGCTTGTGCTGCAGCCAGTGGCACGGGGAACATGTCACTGGTCAAAGGAAGAATGGATTCAATTAAATTTCAGAAAATTCTGGAAGCAAACATCACACTATCTGTAAAAAAAGCTGAAGATGAAAAGAGAATGGCTTCCACAACAGGATAAGGATCCTAAACACACCTCAAAATTCACAAGTGACTACCTCAAGAGGTGCGAGTTGAAGGTTTCATCATAGCCCTCAAGGTCTCCTACCTCAACATCATTGAAAATCTGTGGATGGACCTCAAAAGAGCAGTGCATGCAAGGCAGCCAAAGAATCTCACAGAACTAAAAGCCTTTGAAAAAGAATAATGGGCAAAATCCCCCAAACCAGAATTCAAAAACTCAGCTGGCACCAAAAAGTGTTTACAAGCTGTGGTACCTGCCAAAGGGAGTGTTACTTGGCACTGACCATGCAGGGTGCCCAAACTTTTGCTTCAGACAGTTTTCCTTTTTTGCCATTTTGAAACTGTAAAAAGGATGGAAATTAAAAAGTAACCCTGCTTAAAATATAAAGGAAATGTGTCCTCTTTAACTTTATGCCTTTTGGAGAGCAGTCATCTTTAACTCGCTTAGCTATTCACAGTAACAGAAATTTTGATCTGGGGTGCCCAAACTTTTGCAAACGACTGCACATGACTTCCTATACACCCACAATAGAAACCTAAGCTCTATCTGCAATAGTTTTGGAGACAGAAGTCATTGAAATTTCACCATGTGAAGTTTGACCTTCAAAGGTCACCAAAGGGCAAGTTCAAGGCCACCATATCAAAGTTCATATTTGACTTCTTATAAGTTTTCATAACATATATGTTCCAAATCTTCTACATTTTCAAGCCTTGAAGCCTATGAAAATTGTAACATTTTTCTTGACCTCAAATTTGACCTTTCAGGGTCATCTGAGGTCAACTTTAACACAGCCAAAATATAGTTCACATATGACTTCCTAAATGTCGATAATACAAACTTAATCTCTATCTGCAACCGTTTGGCCTCCACAGGCCGTCTTGCATATTCTCTCTAGGATCCAATGTTAAAGTACAGCGCCCCCACTAGACCCACTTCTGTCGATTCAATCAAAATGGCATTTGCACTGTACATTGACGGTACCAAGGAAAATTGATTGCCTGATTTAGAAAAAAAAAAATTTATCGTGTAGTTTGAGAAATACTTTTTAAAAATTTCTCAGTCCTATCTTTAACATTGCAGCCTTAATTTCAAGGGCCCCTAAAACAGACAAAAATGATTCGATCCCAAAAAAAAAAAAAAATTCTGGAGATATGGTCTAGTAGTATGTTATGGCAAATTTACACAAAAATTCATCACGCCAAAAAAAAAAAAAAAAAAAAAAAAAAAAAAGATAAAATGTTCCGGACGATGATGGACGTCACACAACGACAATAGCTTATAGGCGCATAGGGCCGATAAGCTAAAAAAATCATACCAATCATTTTAATCTTGTATTTACACTTATTAGAGGTCCAAGCGCCATGCTTGGCACCTATTGAGTTTGTGTTATTATTATGCAGTACTTCCGCCAGTTCTACAGAGTTCCTCCCTAAAACTGAACGGGCAGCAAAAAACTGTCCATCCTGGAGCTATGACACTTGGCAGGGTTGCTGTAAACCTTCGCATCTCTTTCTCCGTCTCTCTCCCCATCTCAGGTTATAGCATTTTCTCGTGGCCCTATGATGAATGCACTGATGTTTTGACTAATAGCTCCGGAACCGTGTGGCCTAGAAACAAAATTTCTAATTTGACGCCAAGGTTCTGGACAAACAAAACGTATACTCCAACTTTAATTTGCAAATGCCAAAATTTTTTGTGATTATCAACTTTTTGTGAAATCTAGTTTTGCAAACTCTTCCCTGGATTTTTAGCACAGCTTCACCAAATAAGGCTCGTAAGAATCCAGGGATACGAAACCTAAACAATTGTCAAAAAATGTTTACTTTTGAGAACAAAAAGGCCGCTTTTAATTAATGGCTGTTAATACATTTTTGTGGGAGTGGCCAGTTTTTTTTTTTTTTAAACTCATGAAAGCTTTGTTGAATTTTAATAAAATTTCATACACATATGGAAACCTTGATTCTATGTCAGCATGCAAAATTTTGCCCCATTTCACTGCTGGGTGGCCCTTTAAAAGACTAAAAAGTGAAAATGCCTTTATCTCTACAACCACTTGACGTAAATGGTTCTAATTTTGCATACCGTATCCCTGCGTAAGGTTGAAATCATCTGATGAACAAGTGATATCACTGAGAATATGCCAACTAGGGCCATTGACAAAACTCAGGTAAACGAGTACTCACCAAATAAATCATAATTGGTTATTAAAAAAATTGATGTTTTTTCTACATTTTATCCCAGAAAGTTCCCTGTGTTCTGTAGGCCTAAATGTGTAATATAAAAAGTTATTGTGCTTGTTGCTTTATGTGTTTTAACCTCTTCAACTCCAACTCCTGGCAATTTTCATTTGCGTGCCATCAGAGGTATAGAAGCCTCTCACCTTTAATGCACGATTGATCTCACCCCGTTTAATATCGCCTGATTAACAATCAAAACAATTTTCCTCTGTGGGCCCTATGTTGCCTTCGGTGGCGTAGGGGCGAGTGGGGGTGGGAGTGGGCCGTGCCCGCTGGCGCCGGCTGGAAGTGACATACACTTTCCAATTTATATTACATGATAGCATATTTTAATATTAGCAAACATTTTAATCATTATGCGGTGATTTCTTAGCCATCTATAGCTCACAAGCTAGCTAGCTAGTGATCAAACGTTGGTTATGTTCTGATGCCAGCCACTCAATTAACAGCTGCACAGATCAGACTTGTAAATGCCTAGCTTGGTTCCTATTTAGCCCAAACATCCAACATCATTGCACATAAGTTAGATAAGTTTTAACACGAAGATTTTTTTTTTTTTTGAAGAAGCACCATTTTTGGTGTATTCAGACTATCCTAATTAAATTGCTTCAAGCAAAAAACTCAAATTTTTCATTGTTTAATGCATTCTTGAGACCTAGATCCTAAATATCCAATTTGGTGTCCATTGCACTTCAGAAAAAATGGGTGTGTGCTAAGTACACACATCCTTTTGCAGACTGCCTTGCGTAGGCAAAATGGTCTAGCTGGAAACAAAACTAGCTCCATGTAAAATAAAGTCCCACGCCAAAGGGCAGGAGTAACATTAGGTTAATTAGCCAGCCAGTCAGATAGCATCGTGGCTACCTAAAGTAACGCCATCTGATTTTCCTCAAGTGTTCCACTGCTGCACAGCGCACAACGAGACAAAAATAGGATTTTACTTTAGACCGCATTACCCTCACCTCATCTTCCTCTCTACTTTCTTATTTCCTCTGTTTTGTGTTTGTTTTTGGATGATCATATTTTCAGGGAAGTCAATTTGATTAGTCATCATATTTCCCATAAATCCCCATTAAAAGTAAGCAAGTGGAAGGATATTTTCCATTATATAAAGATATTATGCAGCCTATCCTCCATCAATTGCAATAACAATTCAAACATCAAACGTAGACCCCTAAATATTTACATGATTATTAAACATTGATGGATTGACATGTTATAAATGTTACTTCCCAGGACTGAGATTTATTTGTCTTTGCAGTCATTTATAAAACTAAAAAAAAGACTAAAACAATGAACTTTATAAAGCAGTTTTTCACATTGACGAAATCATACTTGAAATGCGGTAAGCACCAGCAGTATTCTAGATTGCCTCAGCAATTGTATCGCCACAGCCATGAGTTTAATTGTGAACGGATCCTTATCACACACAAGCTTGGGTGCAATCATTCCTTCGGTAATTCAGCCACTGATCATCAAGAATGTGAACATTAACTAATACTTGAATTTTGTTCACTCTCCAAAACCTTAACTAACTGCAAAAATCATCTCAGCGCACTCCAAAACCCGCCCAGTTCTAGTAGAGTGGACATTGAAACGACGTGAGTGGATATAAAACTACGTTAGCTAAACAGTTTGCAATCCTGTCCATAATGCATCTTGATGTGCCGTGTTGCATTCTTGGAGCACAGTTAGTAACGCAACTGTAGCTGAGATTCACACTTCAAATTGGATCATTGACTATCTATGAATGGGACAAAGCCCCAAACGGAGTATTAAATTGGACTGGATTATGTTAGATTTACGATTTCACATTTCCTTAATTTTCCCCACTGATCCAAAGTTGGCAGGGATATTTTTGCTATGTCTGAAAGTTGGTCGGGACATATTCGGACCATCCCCACCCAAATCTATGCCTATGATTTTTTGAATATAAGTACAAGACTATGCTCGATAAAATTTTTTTTTTGCACTGTGTGTAACATCAGTCAGCTAGGCTGGCTCGCTGGCGGTTGCCTCCGGTTAAACCTATGGATCTTGCAAGTGTTGCATGCGAGTATGAAGTATGTACCCATGCTCATCTGGTGGGAGGAGCCTAGGACAGAGAAGGGAGGGGCCAGATCCGCAGGAGGGCGGCTTAATTTTCAACTTCTGGCATTTTTTTTTGCCTTTCGCAGAAGACTGCATTCCCTAATAAGTTTTGTTTCACAGGGTAAAAGACATTTAAGTAAAACTTGAGACTTTGAACCCCCGTCAGCAGAAAGCCTATGCTATTCTCCCCACCTCACTTCTTAAATATTACTCCAATACCATTTTCCAAGCTTACCAACCTCTTGATGAGGACTTAACATTGAGCCTACTTACGTCTGCCATATTCCCAGTGTTACAGCAGACAGCCATAGGAGGCCAACAATAACAAGCTTGGGCAGGTAAAACGTCAGGCATCTTCTCTCCCCCTAAAGCAAAAAAAAAAAAAAGAAAAGAAAAAAAATTAGTATAATTTTAGTAGAAACAAAACAATGCATTCGTTTAATTTAGTCTGTTGCTCAACAATTAAAAAAAAAATGGTAAAAGAAAATCAGTTGTTACTATGATGGTTAGTGGTAGCAGAAGTTACAACCCCAATTCTGAGATAGTTGGGACAAAATGTAAATTGTGAATAAAATCAAAATGCAATGACTTTCAAATCACACCAGGCAGTATTTGATTTACAATAGAACAGAGATAACATAGCAAATGTTGAAACTGAGAAATTTTACAATTTATTCCACAAAATGAGCTCATCTAAAATTTGATGGCTGCTACAGGTCTCAAAAAAGTTGGGACAGGGGCCAGTATCTGCTTGCGCATCAGTGAGAATCCCAAGATTTTTTTTCTATGTCATCTATGCCTTGCTCGCTTTTAGGCTTCACCATCAGAAGCACTGAGGAATGTTTCATATCCATTTTAAAAATTGTTGAAAATGGGAGATAAATTTGCACTTAAAGGTTGATTATGGAATATGAGCAGAATACCAACATCTAGTGTCTCAAGATCGTAGTCGCAACAACAGAAAATAATTCCAGCAGTCGGGCTGTCAGGTTCGTTGCCGAGTGTGTCAGGTGATCAGCCTGCACAATGTCAAGTGATGAATCCTACAGGGTGACTACTAATTTCAACTAATCAATTCATTTCACAACAGTATTTAACGTTAGCCTAGCTATCCATTATCTATTTGATGCATGGAATCTCTGACAGCCCTATTTAGGCTAGCTATCGTTAGCCTGCTATCATTCATTCTTTTCATCTTGCTCTCTCTGATTTGCATGTCTTCAACTGGAAGTCTCTTTGAGTGTTGTGTAATCGATTAGATAGCTAGCTAGCTAGCTAGCTCTCAACTCAAAATGATTCCTTGTTTCTGTAGCCTGATGGTGGTGAGCAGACTAGCAGCTTCCACAGCAGTGCCATTTCTGCGTGCATTTTCATGCCATGGAAATCCTTTATCCGAGTCCATCGAGCATATGCTTCGCCGCCGATATTGACTCTCGTCTTTGCCCTTCTCCGGTCACTCTGCTGCTGGGACGGATAACGCACTGTTCACCAGGGCTCTGAAGCAGATGAAGCAAGACTTGCTGACTCCGCCATTTCACCCAGTGCCAGCCTAGCTGTGCCTAGCATAGAGACCGTATTTGGCAGCCCGCAATGCCCCGGCCGCTATGGCTTGTACGATGTAAACAGGAAGTCATTGTCGAACCCGTCAAAATTTTTCAATTATTTAATTCGTAATGAATTTTTTTTACGGAAAAGAAATGCTTTTATTCTGCACCCCTCTAAACGCACCGTGGATGTATTATTTTTGAAAAAAATACAGCTTTTAATACGCATTCTCCATAATCAACCTTTAATTTATTTAAGGACTTTGCAATGCGCTCTTCTCATCTAAAAGATACAGTATTCAAAACAGTTGCTGCCGTTATATTGTTTGGACATGTGGTAGATACCAATATGCATTGCTACCCTTCGGTCGACTCAGTTTATCGAAAAATTAAAGCCTGAAATACGCACCGCAAGCAAATATGCAAAATTAGCATATGTTTCGAATTCGAAAATGACAAGGTTGACAGTTGATGAATGAGACAAGATTTTAACCACGCAATCTTCATTGACATATAAACATTTGAACAGAAAACCTATCGACTAGCTCAGCCTCCTTCCATGGGAAATCCAAGGAACATTGATGTATGGTTTGATGAAATTAACAAACACGTCAAATACGTTAAATCGACTTTCTTCTTTTGGATATTGGCGTAAAAGCCTAAGTTGTGCTATTCCAGGGCTAGACTGCAGTAAATGGTCAGTGGTCAGTACCAAAAGTGGTCCAAGGAGGGAAAACTCATGAACTGGTGACAGGTTTATGGGTGGCCAAGGCCCATTGATGCATGTGGGGAGTGAAGGCTGGCCCGCGTGGTCCGATCCAAAAGAAGAGCTACTGAAGCTCAAAAAGTTCATGCTAAATCTGATAGATGGGTGTCAGAACTCACAGTACATCGCAGTTTGTTGCATATAGGGCTGTGTAGCCACAGAGCGGTCAGGATGTCCATGCTGACCCCTGTCCAATTTTGAAAGCGCCTACAATAGGCACGTGAGCACCAGAGCTGGACCATGGAACAATGGAAGAAGGTGGCCTGGTGTGATGAATAACATTTTCTTTTACATTATGTGGCTGGCTGAGTGCGTATGCATTGTTTACCCGAGGATGACATGGGACCAGGATGCACTATGGGAAGTAGGCAAGCCATCGGAAGCAGTGCGATGCTTTGAGCAATGTTCAGCTGGGAAACCTTGGGCCCTGCCATTGATGTGGATGTTATTTTGACATGTACCACCTAACTAAACATTGTTGCAGATCAAGTACACCCCTTCATGGAGACGCTATTCTCTGATGGCAGTGGCCTCTTTCAGCAGGCAAATATACCCTGCCTCTGCAAAAATGGTTCAGGAATGATTTGAGGAACACCATGAGTTCAAGGTGTTGACTTGGCATCCAAATTACCCAGATATCAAAGCAATCGAGCATCAGTAGATGTACTGGACAAACAAGACTAATGCACGAAGGCCCCACTTGGCAACTTACAAGACTTAATGGATCTGCTGCCAAAGTCTTGCTGCCAGATACCACAGCACACCTTCAAAGGTCTGTTGGAGTCCATGCCTTGATGGGTCAAGGCTGTTTTGGCAGCAACGGGGGGACCTACACAACTTTGACCTTGACCTATTAGGCAGGTGGTCATAATGTTATGACTAATTGGTATGTATTGGCAATGGATGCAATTTTTTATGATCAGTGTGAAAAATAGGAAAAATTGGAATTTGTTTGGAAAATAGGAGTAAATAAGAAGGAACTTGACACCCTGAATAAGTCAAACACCCCTGAACACAATTACAGACTCACCTGAACTCTGATTCCATGGTATACACAAAGCCAGAAGAGCAGCAGAGCACACAGGAACACGGCCTGGAAAAGGGCGTCAAGCATTCCTGGGAACCAGCTGTTCACCAAGAATGACAGCGGGAAGAAGGGGTCTGAGGCAGGAAGAATGAAAATGTTGATCAACGAGCACCCTAAGCACAAGTTATCACAATATTAAATGAATAAAAATACACTATGTTCTTATATGACTACTAATGCCCTACTCACTGCATAATGGGTGCAGTCAGTGCTGTATTTTGAACCTTTTCCAAATAACAAGCCAACCCCCCCGCATTCTTTACCATCACCTTATTAACTCTTTCCCCATAGCACTGTCAAATCACTGTCTGATATGACCAGCAAAAAGGTCATCACTTTCTGTGACGGTAATTCTCACATATTACATTGGATTAATTTGTGTTATACATCAAAAGAAAGCTGAGAATCTGTTCTTACCGATGATACTCAAAATTAAATTGTTCAACTACCTTCAGAACAGTTCAGCTCCTTGAAGCACAAGATGTTATCTTGTCTTCAACACACTTCTAAGTATCTTTTGTCCAATTTTGATGACATTTCTTTTGTATATCGATCAAGAAAATGAATTTTTGCTTGTTTTCAACCATCATGAAGACATGTTGAACATAACTATAATGACATAATGAAATATGTTATTGGATTTTTTTGTATGGCAATGTTTCACCTCAGCCATTTTGTCCTCATGTGGGCCAGCTGGGAAAGTTAAAAACATTTTGATAAGAAAAGATAAAATCAAATGCTTATCAGAAGACTGCGGAACTTGGTGGTTTTAGTTTGAGCAGCAGGCATGTATTTGGACAATAGGCAGTCATTACATGATATAGTATATAATATAGCAGGGGTCATGGGAGAGGGTGGGGAAGCAGGACGAGGCTATTTTTTGTAGGAGGAGGGGTTAGGCTATGCCTTTGTTTATGGGGTCTATGGGATTGCCTCACCGTTATAGAGCAGAAGCAGAGGTAACAAGATAGACATCCACTTCTGTTCAATGCCCCAATCCCTCATGGAGAACTTGCGAAGTGAGTGAGCAAACATGCACTGGAACACAGAGACACAAACACACACTTAATATTTTGAAGCTAGAGACTCAATAAATTGTCAGAAGTGGGATGCTCTGTGAACTTACTGTCACCATGAAGGTTAAAACCACAAAGACAAACCGGAACCAGATCTCCACTTGTGAGAATGAGGGGTTATACAGCTTCCACTGTGTACAGAGTGAATTGACAGACTGTCAGAGCCGAGACAACAGACCTTCTGAAGTCAAATAATTATACCTGGAAAATGTCAACTCCCTTGTTTGCACTCACCATGAAGTTCACCTCCTTAATGTTGTAGGTGAGGTTCTCAAGACCTTTGAAGCTCACGTTGATCTGATACTGTGTGTAGTTCAGGTAACCCAGATGGACCACAATCATCTCATCGCATTTCTGGGTGCATGACAAAGATTACACACAGATCAAGAATTATACATAGCATCACCCTTCCATCGGATTAAAAAAAATGAGTAAAGAGAGAAAAGAAAATCAGCATATGAGACCCAATCAAGTATGTAGTGATTGGGAAGGATTTTCATCCGAGATTTAATTAATTCAAGGAAATCCAATTTATTTAAGGAAATTCACATCACCGTTTCTGAATGATTACTTGAATATAGATTCAGCTCCTGCAGTGAGCAACTTGAAATGAAATACCTACCACCCTGGTACTCTAAACGGAGAGCTGCAAGACTTCAAAAAAAAAAAATTTTCTCACTTTCAATCTTTGTCAAAACTCAGCACTGGAAGAGGTGGCCCATGAGTAATGGCCCCGTCTAAAATTTGGGCGCCCTCAAATGGCTATACAGCACATAGAATTGATTCACATCAACAAAAATTCAAATCACCAACAAATATAAATGGCATACATCATAAATCTTTTTGATAACAAAATGATTTTATTATTAAATGTGTTGTAGGTGTGTCAACACTCACTTCTGCACAGTGCAGGGTGCGGGATTTCTGGTGAACATTATTGTTGACCTGCATCACGCTGGTGTCCTGCATTACGCCTTTCAGCTCCACATTGATCTTAAAAGGCTGATTGAATTCCACCCCTGACAATACAAAGTAAAAAAAAAAAAAAAACACACACACACACACACACAAAAAAAAAAAAAAAAAAAAAAAACTTTCATGAGAGACTTTTAACGCCAGTAAACCAGTGTTGGCAAATACAGAAACATGACAAATAAAAACTAGAGCCATCAGAAGACCGCATATCCCCCATGGCCCCTTCTACACACTCACATGAACCCAAATCAAACTTGTTTTCCGAAATTCAGGGAAAAGAAAAATGTCAAATAGAACCACAAATGGTCATTAACGAGATCCAAATGACACGAGGCTCTTATCAATTCTGAAGCAGTTAAGACATGCATTGTATGAATTTTTGAAACAATTTCCAGTTAACGGCACATAATTATTCAAGGTATTATGGCCCTACAAGTTTCATGTAGATTGGTCATTGCAAAGCCTGTCAAATAGCAACCATGTACCTAAACATTTCCCTTGCTTATTTGGGAAAAAATATTAGAAGTCAAGTGAGAGATATGCAAAACAAGAACAATTTGTGTCACATTGCTGAACACGCAAAGTTACATTGTTGCAGCTTACAGCACAACCCGTTCTTCCACTGCCACCAAATTTTTTGGCTTCTGCTTCTTGTACCATTGCCACGTATTCTTCCATTTTGTGATGACTGGACATTGAAATCAGGAGTATCGCTCCATTATATCAATTAAGTCTACGCCCTCAAAATTTAGTGGTTTACCCTGGTCAGGTTTTTTTTTTTTTTTTTTTTTTTTTAAATGTAGCTACTTTATTTTTGTATTCATTAAATTTTACAGGTTTTACAAAAAAGTCAAAATGGCAAAAACTCCAATACAGTACCTCATGTTGGTCAAAGAGGCCTTTTTGTTCAGTTGGATCCAGGGAATTAAGGGGAAAAAATTGTGAATGTAGCTCAAACGGTTCAAGAGTTATGGGCCAAAATACATTTTGACTCTCTACAGCTCTACCCTCTGGCCAATCAGAGTAATTTCAATGCAGGTTTTTCTATCAGTCACCCCAAACAATCTTGCAAACTTTCAAAAAGACACACTACCTGTCCAAAAAAAGCTGCTCTTTGAGTTTGAATATGCAAATACTCCAAAGCCTATGATTGAATCATTCTTGCAGTGTTAAATGCGTTTCAGCTCGCAATAATTCTTTTAATCCTGACTGATTCAGAGCGCAACTTCTCATTTGTTAAAATAACGATGTTGGAGGATGCATCTCATGGTTGTTGAAAAGATCTTTCTGCGAAACAGATTACGGAAATCAGAGGAATTGGGTCAGGAGCTGTCCAAAAATGTATTAAAATTTGGAAGGATATTGGTGAACCATCAACTTTGCGGAATAAATGGGTTGGAGAAAAATCATGCCAGATCCTGTTCAGAGATCACCAAAATGCTTGGTGAAGTCTCATGTTTAAAAAAAATCAGCAATAGAACTCATGAATGCAAAAATGAATGCAAATCTGGTTTGAAATAAATGTAGTAATATTGTAACGTACAATATTAGATTGTCAAAACAATGCCACAACAAATGTGTGCAGTGATCAAAGCTAAAGGTGGCCCATCAAAATATATTAGTGTGCAAATTTTTTTTTTTTTTGGATGGGCAGTGTACATGATTGCTCAGTGAATAGAACGGTTCTGAATTGTGATTGGCTACAGCGTCACCTCTGGAACGATTTACACCAAATTTAGTAGGCTTGTTGTCTCACGGCTTGCCACTCGGCTAAGGCACCGCATTGCAGAGCGACAGTGATCACTATGGCCAAGGTTCAAATCCGAGCCATGCCAGAGCCAGATGTGGCCGTAGCCGATTAAGAGCAGCTTATAATTACTAACCCAGATCAGCTGGGGAAGCAAAAGTCATTGTTCTTTGTTCAAGCACCTCTTGCTGGCCCGCCTGGCACTCGCAAGTAAAATTCTAAGCTAGCACATGTTCGGGTTTCCTCTGCCTTCATTCTGGGCCTGCGAGGTTTCAAGCTATGGAGCAGATACTCCAATGCCTATGATTGAATCATTATTGTAATGTTGCATACGTTTCAGCACGCAATAATTCTTTTAATCCTGACTGATTCAATGCGTAACTTATTTCTTAAAAAAAAAAAAAAAATGTCGGAATATGCATGTCATGGTTGTTGAAAAGATGTTTCTGCAAAAGAGAGGGCAGTAATCACTAGAACTGGGCAAGGAACTGTCAAAAATGTATCATAACTTCGAAGGATATTGGTGAACCGTCAACTTAGCGGAATAAATGGGTTGGATAAAAATTGGCTTTTGCTTCCCCAGCTGATCTGGGTCATAATTGTTTTTTGCGCAAGCACCTCTTGCTGGCCAGCCTGGCAGTCGTTAGTAAAATTCTAAGCAAGGACATGTTTGGGTTTCCCCCGTGTTCATTCTGGGTCTGCGAGGTTTTGCACTATGTGAGTACAGAAGCAGCAGTTGACAGGCACATGTTTTGGAGGAGGCATAAGCTGTCAGCGTGGCAGCATGAGTCTCATATCAGCATGCTTGTACATAGTTTGCCGATTGGACCAACTAGATTCGGGTAGGATTGGAGATGCCCAATTTAAAAAAAAATTATTTTAAATAAGTGAGAAAGATCTTGGTCTGAAGATGCGGCATACCAAATTTTGTGTGTTTTGACCGCATCCACCTGGAGAAGACAGCCTTTAAAGATTTTACAAAAAATTTTAACCGGTGGAAAATCTACCCATATGCAAATGGGTTCATATGATTTGTAATGACCCACAAAATCCAGAAAAAAAAAGAATTTGGTTTCTGAGACCTACAGTGCAAAAGTTATATGGTAAAATGTAAAGTTAGTTGTAATAGCGCCACCTTGTGGTCAATTGATTTAAAAATATCAGAACAGCAAATGGAGCATACTGTATAGTTGAAGAATGAGTGAGGTTGCATGAAAAAAATATCAAAAAGGTTAGACAAAAAATTTTTTACAGACAGACTGAGCGACAGAGATACAAATAGCTTTATCCTGCTGGGGGATAAAAATGATCCTATAAATGCCAGGGGATAAAAATTAGCAGATTAATATACAGTATACAACATGAAACAGTTAAATAATAAATATCCTTTTCAACATGAAAAAAACCAAATCAAATTTGAAAGCGGGGGCAAGGACAAAAAAATTCAGCAGTCTATAAGAGCAATGAATGGAGTCATTCTTTGCCACATTCTTGACGCTGGCTGTGTGCCCATGGAACTGAGGATATCAGGGCATCAGACTGCATCAGCAAGAACAGTCTGACAAAAACAATGTGAGGTGAAATATCATGGGTTGTGGGTGCGTATGAGCCTCAATACAACCATCATTACACATTAGGGAGTTCAGTCATGGAAAAACTAAAGGCAGTGTCTGCAGAGAAGAGGAAAACAAGTGATATGGTTAGATGAGCAAATTTTCACCATTCACCCCTCAAGCAGGCAGGTACATATGTGGCATTTACAGGGAGAATGGTGCATTCTTAAAAGCTTGACCCCTGCAGTGAGGGCGTCGGGTGGCTCTTATACTGCGGGAGGAATTTTCCTGGATGATTTGAGTCCACTTGTCCCCTTAGAATGGAAGTGTCCAATCTTACCCGCAAAGGGTCGGTGTGGGTGCAGGTTTCTGTTTTTTGCCCAGCGCAATTCAACACCCGATTCAACTAATTAAAATAATCAAGGTATTCAATGAAGATCTGATGAGTAGAGGGTGTATTAGTGTTGGGCTGTAACAAAAACCAGCACCCAAGCCGGCCCTCCACGGATAAGACCGGACACCCCTGGCTTAGAAGAGTGGCCACTATTGATCACCTTTATCTGATGAAAAGTTTTGATCTTGATTGATGAAGTCTCTTCGAGGCTGACAAAGCCCCCGTGAAGAGGGAACTAAGGGTCGCGGATTGGAATCCTATGCTATGGCCTTAACACTCACCAGGTCCGAACACAACTGTGCACTCATGGGAGACTTTGGATCAGCAAGTCAGCCAGCGCTCAACCTCATCTAAATCAACTCCCTCCAGGAGAATTCAACAGACTTGTATAATCCTTGCCAATGTGCACTGAGGCTGTTCTGGTGGTTTGTAATGGCCCAACACCTTACCACCATGAGCGCCAACTAATGATATGAAATGCTTTGCTCTCTAGAACAAAGCATAACAGTTCGTCCAAATATGTTCAGACACTTTTTGGGCAGATCAAGTTGCCCATTACTCTCCCATTACTGGCCAGAACAAATTCAAAAGAAGAACTGATCATACCATTGGTCTTATCCAGTTGAATCAAACAGGTGAGCCACAGCTGCTGGTTGTACGTTGACAGCGGTGGGGATTTTAAGTCGAATGGACCAGTCTACAGAAAGTAAGCAGAGAAATTTTACATTTCATTCAACTATTTATTAAGTCCCAGCAGCTAAGTAGTAACTGTCGTCCTAAATATTTTGGTTCATGGACATGAAACAAAACATTAACACAAATTATTTTCCAATTAGATATTTTAACACAGAATTGCCCATTATCACTATAAAGTGAAACACAACCATCCATCAAAATTACAGTTAAATGGTGTGATACTGAAAGCGGTTTCAAACAGCCTGACAGACCGACAAGAGAAGGCAGAAAGGCCTTTCAGTTCACCTTCACAGTGGCGTTCCCCACCAACAGCTTGGTACCACTGTAACTTGACTCATAAATTATTTTAGGACCTAGAGGGGAGAAAAATAATTATGAATTGAGGCATCAACAGCAATAACCACCTTATTAGTCACCACACCTCAAAGTCCTGAGGGTGTTCCACTGACAGCCCGTTCAACAAAGTCTGGTAACTATTTACCGACACAAATAAAAGCCAAATTCAATGATGTGGAGAAAACCATCAAAAAAGCACTTAACCATAAGCTCAGAGGATGAATACAAGGACATTGCTTGGATACACAGGCCAAAATACAGTTGGAGAAAAAAATTGATTGTGAAAAATTAACTGAAGGCAAGAAGTCCAAAATCAGAAATAAATCTCACCCTGTCCTGACACATCGGTTTTATTTCAGGCAAAGTGGACACAGGCGAGCAAATCTTAGACATTGTGACGGTTATCATTTCATGACTGTTAGTAATATTTTACTATGCAATTTCAGCTAAGGAGACTTCAGAATGGAATCAATCATTGGCTTCATTCTGTTCGAAGAGCTCCGAGCTCACCCCAGTCAAGCCCCATTCTGTAAGGTGACTGGCAGTGAGGGAGTCAAGTGAAGCTCTGAATGGTTGGGCCAAGCACAAATTAACATCTTAGGAAGATTGCCAGTGACCAGTAAATATAAGCTTTTAGAACCTGCAAGAAAGAAGCTCGGCCAATCACAGTGCTCAGTGGCAGCAATCAATAGAACAACGCCAAGAGAGACTGATGGTGAAATCATTGATACTACCACCAGTTGGTGATGGAGTATGGCCCTCATTATTGAACAGACATCGGTATTTTCTATCAGCCATTCCCAGCTAATTGATCACACAAGCACTAAACCATGGAATACAGCTAAAAGCATTCAACTGTCACAATCGGCATTTTTTGTTGGTTGTTCACAACATAATGAACATTCTTGATTGGTCGAGCTCCACCCCATCAAAGAAAAAGAATACACAGGTATATTGTTTCAGCAATGCAGATCAAAACCACTGCATTTTATCCATGTACATCTTATCCTACTGTATGTTGCACCGATAATAAAATGTCTCATAATTTCAATCAGCAATCAAAACGATCTGAAGATCGTGCTTCATTTTTGTGTGGAAGCATACCCCATGTCCTTTCCACCACTAGTTACCTCCGCCCAACTAAGTTGGAGGAGGTTATGTGATCATTACAGTTTTCTGTTGGTTGGTTTGTTGGCTGGTTTGTAAGCAGGATTATACAAAAAGTTATGGATGGATTTTCCTCAAATTTGGTGGAATGATTAAGCATTGTTCAAGGAAGAGGTGATTCGATTTTGGGAGGTCAACATCAAAGGTCAAGGTCAAGGGCATGCAAAAGGTCAAAAACACATTAAAAACATACAAACCCCAAAACCAGTGAAGTTGGCACGTTGTGTAAATCGTAAATAAAAACAGAATACAATGATTTGCAAATCCTTTTCAACCTATATTCAATTGAATACACTGCAAAGACAAGTTACTTAATGTTCGAACAGGTGAACTTTGTAATTTTTTGCAAATATTAGCTCATTTGGAATTTGATGCCTGCAACATGTTTCAAAAAAGCTGGCACAAGTGGCAAAAAAAGACAGAGAGTTGAGGAATGCTCATCAAACACTTATTTGGAACATCCCACAGGTGAGCGGGCTAATTGGGAACAGGTGGGTGCCATGATTGGGTATAAAAGCAGCTTCCTGAAATGCTCAGTCATTCACAAACAAGGATGGGGCGAGGGTCACCACTTAGTGAACAAATGCGTGAGCTGATTGTCGAACAGTTTAAAAACAACATTCCTCAACGAGCTATTGCAAGAAATTTAGGGATTTCATCATCTACGGTCCGTAATATCGTCAAATGGTTCAGAGAATCTGGAGAAATCACTGCACGTAAGCGACAAGGCGAAAACCAACATTGAATGCCCGTGACCTTCGATCCCTCAGGCGGTACTGCATCAAAAACCGACATCAGTGTGTAAAGGACATCACCACATGGGCTCAGGAACACTTCAGAAAACCACTGTCAGTAACTACAGTTCGTCGCTACATCTGCAAGTGCAAGTTAAAACTCTACAATGCAAAGCTTAAAGCCGTTTATCAACAGCACCCAGAAAGCCGGGCTTCGCTGGGCCCAAGTTCATCTAAGATGGACTGATGCAAAGTGGAAAAGTGTTCTGTGGTCTGACGAGTCCACATTTCAAATTGTTTTTGGAAACTGTGGACGTCGTGTCCTCCGGACCAAAGAGGAAAAGAACCAACGCAGGCGCAAAGTTCAAAAGCCAGCATCTGTGATGGTATGGGGGTGTATTAGTGCCCAAGGCATGGGCAACTTACACATATGTGAAGGCACCATTAATGCTGAAAGGTACATACAGGTTTTGGAGCAACATATGTTGCCATCCAAGCAACGTCTTTTTCATGGACGCCCCTGCTTATTTCAGCAAGACAATGCCTATATTCAATTGAATACACTGCAAAGACAAGTTACTTAATGTTCGAACAGGTAAACTTTGTAATTTTTTGCAAAAAAAATTATTTCAGCAAGACAATGCCAAGCCACATTCTGCACGTGTTACAACAGCATGGCTCCATAGTAAAAGAGTGCGGGTACTAGACTGGCCTGCCTGTAGTCCAGACCTGTCTCCCATTGAAAATGTGTGGCGCATTATGAAGCGTAAAATCGACAACGGAGACCCGGACTGTTGAACAACTTAAGCTGTACATCAAGCAAGAATGGGAAAGAGTTCCACCTGAAAAGCTGCAAAAATTGGTCTCCTCAGTTCCCAAACGTTTGCTGAGTGTCGTTAAAAGGAAAGGTGATGTAACACAGTGGTAAAAAGGCCCCTGTGCCAACTTTTTTGCAATGTGTTGCTGCCTTTAAATTCTAAGTTAATGATTATTTGCAAAACAAAATAAAGTTTCTCAGTTTGAACATTAAACATCTTGTCTTTGCAGTGTATTCAATTGAATATAAGTTGAAAAGGATTTGCAAATCATTGTATTCTGTTTTTATCTACGATTTACATAACGTGCCTAATTCACTGGTTTTGGGTTTTGTATTTGCCTGAAGACTACAGGACTGCATGAACACAGGGGTTACTAGCTAATACTGGCAAAAATAACATTGAGTACACTGGCAGAGGTATTGCGCTCTCTGAGCGCAGCTCTAGTTTTAATTGTGCTTCTTTTTGACAAATGATCATCTCAGGAAAACCACTCTACAACATCTCACTGGAGGTAAGCATTGAAGTTACTTTAAAAAAAATACAAATCATTGCATAAACACTGTTTAAGAGGAAATGCTCAGAAAGGCATTTCTGTCAATGTCAACATTTTTAATCTTGCAAAGAATACAGTATTTTCGAACCCAAATACCAGCAGGCATAGAAAACTTTAAAGCTAGTAGAGGCTATTCCATGCCAAGTCACCTGAAGAAACAAAGTTTTAACACCCACCATCTCAGACGTTTGCTGTAACTCTACCAGACAGCGTACACTGCGAATATAAGTGTTCACTTTTTTTGTAAAAATGTTCATTGGTTTCATCAATAAAAGTTAATTTTCTTGGGTCAAGTCCACCATTTTGACTGCAGATGTTTTTCCCCTTTTTTTAAAACTCTCAATGATTATAACTATTAAGACCTAAGGAACCCTCTAAAAATGAATTATAAAACCTGAGACACTGTTTCAACACAGCTGGCTGACACCTGAGGGTTCCCTGAAAAACTAAAGACTGTCAACATTCATTAAATCTTTACATTTTTACATTTGAGAGAAAGCCAAATTTGTACATTTGAATAAGTGATTTACTTGTCCTTCAACAGACATCCAGCACATTAGGTGCATTCACATTGCAAAAAATGGCGAAGTTAAAAATTGCGAAATTTCACCCTGCTGCCCTCACTGGCACGAAAACTCGCGAAGTTAGCTCTGTTGGAAAAAATCGCGAAGTTTCAGGAAGTAGTGCGCATGCCCCGCTCATGTCGTTCAACCATGAATTCAAGCATTCAACCTAGATGAGTAACAAGTCACGTGAGTAACTTCGCGAAGTTTCAGATGTGTGCGCTCTCATTACAAAACTTCTTGCGAAGTTTCGCACGGAACGCGAAACTCTGCACTCTGGCTTGCGATTTTTCTTGCGAAGTTTCAGACGGCTTTTAGCACGGTTACTTGGCAACTTTCACCCCAACTTCGCGAATTTTCTAACTTCGCGAAGTTTCACTTGCAATGTGAATGCACCTATTGACTACATTCTCCACAGACTGCTTTCCAGCTTTCAAGGCGCTCAGCAGAGGTTTTATTTTGTTTCCACTGTGAAACTGTGACTGTGTCAAGTCATTTGTTATGACTTACAATGGGTGAGAAACAGATTTGAGGATGTGCGCGAAAATAAATGTATGTTTATGTAGGGTGACGTTAATTTTACGTGATGACGGCACTGAGAGCCTATAGCCTAAATGTCCGTGTTTAAAATATGAATTTATCTTGGCTATATTTAGCAATAGGATCGTGCGCAACACAACACAATTTAAGGAGGGGTCAATAACTGGAGGATGAAAACACATGAATCATTCAATAAAATGATGTACAAATGTTTAAATTATAACAGGAAAAATGTTTTTGATCAATAGATCATCATCATGTAAATGAGAAATTTGTTTTCAACTGGAATATATATGATATTCCTCCGGGGGACAATTTTAGATGGAATGACTGCACCCGTTTTCTTCAAAGAAGGTTTCAATTTGCTAATGAACAAAGCCTCCATTAACCGTCTGATAAACTGCAGGTGCGCCGTTTTAATTATGGACCAATTGAAGTGGTGTGTCAGGTTTTCTTTGAGATGGCCAATCAGAGCCCGCAAGACAAAAACTGCTTTGAGGTCTTGACGGCATAAAACAAAATTTCTTGATGTTTCCCCGATTTTACATTGATCATTGATTTTAACAAACTGCCACAGTTACATCTAGGCTATCTTATGTCGTTTCTGATGTTAAAAAGCATGCGGAAATAAACCCGTATTTCGCACTATGATTAAGTTTTGCAATTTATTTGCAGTTTACGTGTATGCCAATCCCAACGGATCATATTACAAGAGATCCAGAAGAGCACCGTCATCAGAAAAGAACGTCACTTCATATGACCCTTCAGAGGAAACATCACAACTCTCCAAAAACAGATTTCCTTGTTTTATCTGTCCTCACTCCCATTCCCTTGCGTCAGTCCATGCATCCTCGGTGACAGGGACAGAGATGCAAGTGAGCGGAACGAGGATGCAATTTAAGGAAACTACATGCAACCATAACCTCAAAGTTCTTGAGAGTAAAAAAAAAACCAACAACAAAAAAAAAAACAAACAAACATCTGAAGTCAAAATGGCAGACTTGCCCTATATAAATTAACCATTACTTATGAAACCGATAAACATTATTATAAAAATGTTTTAAAAATTCAACTTTCATCAGTGTGAACCATTTGATCGAGTATCAGAAACATCATTGAGATAGTCGGTGTCAGGCCTGCATGATTTGACACAAAATTACCTGTGGAGGATGGTAGGGCACTCTGAACGGACTAGGTCAAACATGATTGTGAAAAAGTCACCTGACAGAAGGACACCCAATATGCATGGCGCCAATTGGGTCTTAAATCTGCATCCCCTCCAAACAAAAACATGTGACATCTTATAGTGATTAATAATTCCATCCTCTGTACTACTAAGAATCAGCATAAAATTCATTTGAAGAAGCTTTTGTATTCACAGAAGCATGAGAAAATACAAGTCTCAACACTTTTTGGGTTTATTGTGCCATACAAGTGCCTGGTGTCATTGCACCTTGATTTAAACTGGCTGCTAAAAGTGAATCTAGATACATCAAATCTAGATCAGGGCTCGCAAAATTCTAAAATGAAAGGTAGCCCGTCCGGCAAGCGCAAGTGAATTCCTGGTTGCCCGAAAAGTTTTATCCTTGCCCGAGACCTTGCCGAATTCGGCCTTAATGCCTCATTTCTACTACGTGGTACCGGCTCTACTCTACTCTACCCGCCTTGGGGCCGGGTACTTTTCTGGGGGATCGTGCCATGCCATGGCAGTCATTTTTTGAAGTGGTGTTTTCACACATTACGTTAAAGGTAATCATCATGCATTTGTGTGCGCTATGAGCTTCACCAACCAAGTAACCAACGTATCAGTTGTTGTTCATTACGAACAGAGAAAAAAAAAAATTATCAGCGCCAAAAAGTGTGTAATTAGCCAGGAGAAAATCATTTATCTAGGCGGTATTTTCATAAAGGAAATTTGCATTACGACGTATATTCATCAACACCAACAAATGTTCATTATTAGCATGCATTCTTTCACACCACGGAACATTCGTTTATTTCAATAGAATTTCAATATTAATATATAGGCCTACATGTAATGCATGAAATAAAACGTAGCGTTTAATGACTTCTCCCTACTCCCTTTTGTGCAACTTAAACAATGAAAAAAAGCGGGTAGAGCCGGTACCATGCAGTAGAAATGAGGCATAAGTTACTGTTACATTTTGGCCATTTAATAGACGTCAGTATGTTCTACCTGATATTCTGATCACTGATGTGCGAGCACACTCATCAGAATATCGGTAAAACATAGGCCTATAGACTATGTACTGACGTCCTGTTTCAAACGTCTGATGGCCAAATCAACTGTTGACATTTTACAACGGCACACGATCGAAATATTCAACAACTGTTGGAGTGTTGTGTAATTAAATCTTGTAAGTGGTTGAAGGTGGTCGTGTTCTTCTTGAAAAATCATTTACAACCTTATGGCTTTCCATTTTGTTTCTGTTTTGGAATGGCTTTTAAAATACATTTTTAATTCGGTCGTTGGAGACACTGACATACGTTACGGTATTTTGACTCTAGAAGAAGGAAGAAAAAAAAATTATGGATGCTTCATAATCCCTTTTGACCGACAATAAGCGGCACGTATACAACTCTAAAAACAAATCCAAATATATTTTAGCGCCCGGATTGTAGCGATTTAGGTGGTACATTTATGAAAGCTCCATTTAACTCTTAATGAATGAACGAATGAATGAGCACCAGGCGCGCAATCGGGGGTGCGCAGTGAGTGGTTTAAACCAGCACCCGTAAGTCCTCGGACTCATGTCGTGAAGTGAAATGACAACGAAGCATTTTATCTTACGGGTTGTCTTGTTTTGCTAGATATTTTGACATGGTGCGCGTTCTCTAACGAACATGAACAACTTCTGTATAATATTTATTAAGATATTAGTCATCGAAGTGTTTATCGAAGCGTTTTACAATTCCATATTAATTTGGTCTCCGGCTCCAATGTCTCATTTTGAAAATTGTATGTTGATCTGACAGTGGCCGATTAGCTTCCTCAAGTGCAACATCACAACATATTCTTGCTTGTGATATACTGTTGCTGGTTTTAATGGAAAATGCGCCCTCGTATAGCCGTAAGATTGCTGGGTAGAGAGTTTAAATGCTCGCATTCATAGTCCCACACCCACTCGAAGTCCGCAGACACTGCCCGGTCACCCCCTCTGTCCATGTGGCCGCCACTACAGAACTGAAAAAAAAAAAATTTTAATAAATAAATTGTGGAAAGTTGTGTTAATTATCCCTCTCTTCCCCTCGTGTAACCACAAACCTGTTGTTTCGGTTCTGAGGCGATTGAAACGAAACGCAATGTGGGATGACGCCAGTCTAGAACACGGCTTTAGAAGAATAACTTTAATATTAAATAAATATATTCACTTTGCTGTGGGCCTTTTTAAACAACAGCAACAACAACACGCAAAAGCAACAACAAATGTTGATAAAAGTTTCGCTTCTCTCGCTCGAACATTATATTATAACCATGTTCCGAGAAAGTGATTTTGTGAGTGACCGTTCGATGGAATGGCCGTCCGACCTGGATCCTAGCGCCAGCTGCACGCATGTATGCCTTTATTCCCCTGTTTGATGGTTGGGAGTCAAGTCATTGCTTATGCCTGCACCAACCATACTAGACCGCGGCGGATCAAAATCCTGCTATTTGGCTACATGGCACTTGGCAACCGGTAATTGGAAAGTTGTGACAGTCACGCCTAAAATATTGTGAAATAGGCCATAGATTTTCAGCAACAAATCGGATTTTGTTTCAAATGAATTTAGTGGCCACATTGGTACAGTGAATAAAACGTCAAGATCAGAAATAAATTACTATGTGGCATGAAATTTTCAGCCAGCCCGTCGGGCAAACGCCTCTTAATTTCTGCTTGTCAAGTTTGCCGATGACTCTGTCATTATTAGTCTGCTGAAGGGGGGGGAATTAGATCATGGCCCAGTGGTGAATGACTTTGTCACTTGGTTTGAGTCGTCCTATCTGGAACTTAACATGTCCAAAACCAAGGACATGGTAATTGATTTTAGAAAGTCCGCACCCACCCAAGCCTACAGTGATAGGGGGATTGGAGGTGGAACTAATGGATAGCTACAAATACCTAGGAACTGTGCTGGATAACAAGTTATGTTACCAGACCAATGCAGAGGCTATCCATAAGAAGGTCCAACAGCGTCTCTACTTTTTAAGAAAGATGAACACGTTTAATGTGTGTACAAAAATGATGACATTGTTTTATAAATCTTTTATTGAGTCAGTCTTGTCTTTTTCTGTTACTGTATGGTTTGGCAACCTTCACCTTGCTGAGCGAAACAAGCTGGGTCAGTTTGTCAGTATTACTGGCAAGGTCATAGGGGTGAATCAGTCTCCACTCTGTGACTTATATGATCGTCATGTCCTTAGGAAGGCTCTGGCCATTTTGGACTGTGATGACCACCCCCTCTATAGAGAGTTTGTGCTTCTACCCTCAGGTAGAAGGAATAGAGTTCCTACCCATAGGACTAACGTTATAAACTCTCCTTTGTATGAACTGTCATTAATATGCTGAATTTGCACAAATGATGTCACTATTGCATTTTTTGCTTCTTTTGCACACTGGACTTTGGATTATTGCTTATCTTGGCCTCTCCATGTAGTGATCTTGCACTGTATTTTATTTCATGTACTGGCCTTTGTCTATCTGTGTTGTAATGCTGTCTCCATTGCTATTTATAATCTTGTGTGTTGTGTCATTGGTTGTGTGTTTCTTAATACCTGGCTGCAACTTAATTTCCCCTCGTGGGATAATAAATTTGACTTGACTTGGACACTTGCATGTTTTAAAAAGCACCATAAATGCTGAAAGGTATATAAAGGTTTTAGAGCAACATATGCTCCCCTCCAGATGACCTCTATTCCAGGGAAGGCCTTGCGTATTTCAGCAGGACAAAGCAAAACCACATACTGCAGCTATTACAACAGCATGGCTTCGTAGTAGAAGAGTCCGTGGCAGACTGGATCTCAGGACACGTCCTGTATTTTCGATCAATTACACAGGGATAATGCTTACAAAAGACAGTTTTGCGTTTGACCTGTTGCAACTGCCTTTGCAGTTTGGTTATAGAGCTGAAAGACTTTCAGGCATGAAAAAACATACTTTGGCCACTCACCACAAATCTAACCAAAACCCCCATCTCCCCACTCCATCCACGGTAACACTCATTGTTCAAGCTGACATCACCAAAATCTTATACTGCCATCAGCCAAAGTGAGAGTGATTTGAGCTGAAAACCAATGAGTACACATGACTTCATTGAATTTCACTGAGTATTTGTGTTCATGTGGGACCCATTTTATGATGGCACCCTTGCTTTTGTGGCAATTATGCTCATAAGCAGGTCAGAGCAACCATGCAGATTAGAAAATGTAGTGTCATCACATAATATCTCATCGGGTTAAATCAGTGCAGTAGATGCTGTAGGCATGGTGGGTTGTGAAACCGGAGCTCAAAATAACAAAGTACATACCTGCTGTGCCGATGAAGACCGTGAGCCCAAAGCAGATCAAGAAAATAACAAACACCAGCACGAAATGCCGCTTTGAGAGTGTGTAGAGACGCATCGGGGCCAGTCTGCAAATGGAGAGGAGAAAGCGTAACTGTGAACTGGTCACGGGATTCCTCCTTGACATATAACATTATTTTCCTTTTAAATAAAGGAGTCAGACACACAATGACATACAGCCTCAAAAGCACAAGTTTATTTGAGATGGCTTGGATATACCATACACTGGTCAGATCGCAATGTACGCAGTCCATCAACTGGCACTACACTGTACTGGATGTATAGACACTTTTAACTAAATACAGGGGGGTCGCTAATGCAGACCAAGTGCACTGTACGAGCTAGCTGAATATGACGTAGCCAGTGATCGCAGACCGTGCAAATGTTAACGATAGCTCCGAGAATCCGCTGGAATATCAAGCAAGTATCAGGGGAGACATCTTGAGACACCAATCTGACAACATGGCAGTGTTTCTGGTCTCCTTTTCCACATATTATAAAGCCGAATCACCATCTAGTTTCCCTGAACTCTGCTGTGGCCAGATTGGGCACTATCCACCAACCTGTACGGCATGGTACGACCTGGACTTGAGCACCAACCAGCAGAAACAACACATTTTATTAGCTCACTAGTCAGCTATTTACGGCGATCAAGGACCATAGAGAACATCAGTAATCTATCCCACACAGTAACTAGTGAGCTAGGTACTCATCACAGAGTGCAGAACATGATCCCAGTAAGAGCTGTAAGATTTAAAAATGGCAAAAAAAAAAAAAAAAATTCAAAGATGAAAGCAAGCAAATTTACCAAAAGAAGCCAAGTTGGGTGGAAAATTAAACCTGACCTAACTAGAATAGAGAGACAGCAAGCTCAAATTGTGGCAGCTAGCAGTGGAACTTCTGCTGGCAGGCTAAGGCCATTCAAATTGGCACATTTTGCAATGACTTATAAAAACGCCATTAAACCTGAGGCATAGTGCACCCTGGCCGTTGCCTCGAAAGCCCCCTAAGTAGGGCCCCTTCTAAGAGTTGTGGCAAATCAGGAGAAACCACGGCTCGCCAACCGAACTCACTGACAGTCAATTCCAATTAAATTTATTAGTAACAGGGAGTGTGATGAGCTTAACCAGACCTAAAGTTCAAATTGTTAGAATTCTAACGCGAACAAGCCCATTCTTGCATTTGCTATTTGACTCCAATCTAGCCTACAGAGTGATAGCTTTGGATGTGCGAAATGTCTACCTTTGCTACTGCTGTCGTGAGGACAGAATGACACACAAACTAACCAACAGCACAAAGCAATATGATTGGCAAATTCAATTTTTTTTTCTGGCAATTAATAACAGAAAACTTACAAAACAAGCAGAACCAAGCAACCTATATCGCCAAGAGGTGACATGTAGTGCAATCACGATAGTATTACACTGCATTTTTTAGTTGGCAAGATGCAAATGCCATCTATTACTTTTTTTTAAAATCCATCCAAACCCCATACTTGTATCAGTAATAGGGCCAGAGATATAAGGGTTTTTCTACATCATGTTTTGAAAAGCGCCCCCTACAGGGCATTTCTTCAAAAGTCCATAAAACCAGTTTGCAAAAAAATCAGAGATATCCATTATTTGGGCCAAAATGAACAAATAGACAAAGTTAAAGTAAAGTCCAAGACCATGATGGCCCAGGTGCATTTCCATTTGGCATAGAATGACCCAGTGGTAACAGAATTACAAACTGGTAATGGGATTACATCCTCTGAAATTAATGAAAACAATGAGGCCTCTGGCCTTTGCTCATTATTGAACATCTTGTGAAATCAAAAGGCCCACTACTAGGCATAAGAAAACCCCAAGTCAGTGAACAGTACTTATCAAACAGGTTTGCAGTTCAGGCAATAATCTTAAAAATTGAACACCAACTCCTAAAAAAATGAGTTAACCACAGTTTTCATTTACTGGAGCTCCATCCATCCTGTCTGATTGTTTGGCAGAAGATTTTGTCCCAACGAAACAACAAACATGGAGAAAACGCATGGCAAAGGAATTAAAACAACCACGCATCTTTTGCTTGAGAGATGTGGTAGTGCAGTGGTTAAGTGCGCTTGACTTAGGATTGAAAGGTCCTGATTTCAAGCCCTTGCCACGACCTTCACGGTGTGTTCTTGGGCAAAAACACTTCACTCCCGTTGTTCTTTACTCCACCCAGGCGTATAAATGGTTAACAGCAAATTGCCAGGGAAACCTGACCAAGAGCTGCCCCATCCAGGGGGATTAACAATACCATTAGTCTCTTCATGCCACAGGAAACCGGGGTTAGGCACTGGCCTGATGGGTCATGACTCGGAACGGACTTGCCTACATCTTTTGTATTGGTTTGGCATTTGTTATTTTGAACCCATGGGTTGCAAAATGTCAGAACGGCATTTACTTGATATTCCAACCAATGACCAATGTCTTAACCATCCTTGGTACCCTCAACCAACATTGTCAAATGAGGGATGTTTACATGCGTCTAGGCTTTCGTAAATGGTAGAATGGTGTAAAACTGTAAGCCATTTGACAGTACAGATTATACAAACCCCAATTCCAATGAAGTTGAGACGTTGTGTAAAACATAAATAAAAACAGAATACAATGATTTGCAAATCCTTTTCGACCTATATTCAATTGAATACACTACAAAGACAAGATATTTAATGTTCAAACTGATAAACTTTTGTTTTTTTGGAAATATTCACTCATTCATTTTGAATTTGATGCCTGCAACACGTTCCAAAAAAGCTGGGACTGGGGCATGTTTACCACTGTGTAACATCCCCTTTCCTTTTAACAACACTCAATAACCGTTTGGGAACTGAGGACACTAATTGTGAAAGTTTTGTAGGTGGAATTCTTTCCCATTCTTGCTTGATGTATGACTTCAGTTGCTCAACAGTCCGGAGTCTCCATTGTCGCATTTTGCGCTTCATAATGTGCCACACATTTTCAATGGGAGACAGGTCTGGATTGCAGGCAGGCCAGTCTTTTACCCGCACCCTTTTACTACGAAGCCTCGCTGTTGTAAGACGTGCAGAATGTGACTTGGCATTGTCTTGCTGAAATAAGCAGGGACGTCCCTGAGAAAGACGTGGCTTGAATGGCAGCATATGTTGCTCCAAAACCTGTATGTACCTTTCAGCATTAATGATGCCTTCACAGATGTGCAAGTTACCCATGCCATGAGTACTAACACATCCCCATACCGTCTCAGATGCTGGCTTTTGAACTTTGCGCTGATAACAATTTGGATGGTCCTTTTCCTCTTAAGCCCGGAGGACACAATGTCCATGATTTCCAAAAACAATTTGAAATGTGGACTCGTCAGACCACAGCGCACTTTTCCACTTTGCGTCAGTGCATCTCAGATGAGCTCAGGCCCAGAGAAGCTGGTGGCATTTCTGGGTGTTGTTGATATATGGCTTTTGCTTTGCATGGTAGAGTTTTAACCTGCACTTGTAGATGTAGCGACGAACTGTGTTAACTGACAATGGTTTTCCAAAGTGTTCCTGAGCCCACATGGTAATATCCTTTACAGAATGATGCTGGTTTTTAATGCAGTGCCGCCTGAGGGGCAGATGGTCAAGAGTATGCAGTGTTGATTTTCCGCCTTGCCCCTTACGTGTAAAGATTTCTCCGGATTCTCTGAATCTTTTGATGATATTATGGACTGTAGAT
The DNA here is from genome assembly GCA_029692085.1 of Gymnothorax javanicus. NCBI lineage: Eukaryota > Metazoa > Chordata > Actinopteri > Anguilliformes > Muraenidae > Gymnothorax > Gymnothorax javanicus. The sequence continues at coordinate 93,573,549 of CM056198.1, forward strand.
GATGAAATCCCTCAATTCCTTGAAATTGCACGTTGAGAGACATGGTTAAACTGTTGGAAGGTCATATTCAAAACCTTTGTAGCGTTACAGACGGACATCTGATAGATTCATTTCAGGAAAAAAAAAAAAAAAAAAAAGTACAAGGTATAAAAGGAAGTCCAGGAAGTCATACATCATTTGGATGTATAAATGGTGCCCCATCCTTTTTCCATACAGAAAATTGATTATAGTCCGGAGGTCCAGCTGTAGTTATTAAATTTGTACCGTCACGGACAAAAATCGATAAACTCGTGAGAAATTCTGTTTTAAGTTGCAGGTCTTATTCTATCAAAATGTTTCAGTGAGAATTTATGATTCATGGCCAAAACTGTACACTAGTATGTAAGGTCGTGTTATAAAAGGAAAGTCAGTATTTTTCAAACACTGTCTAATTAAAGGCCCAATATGCAACTCTCTGCCGCTGGAGGGCACTTAACCAAACAATGACAAGAGGCAGAGTTTGATGATGCAATGGGATCGCGTGGAATCATGGGAGTTCTTGTCTTCATCAATGTACACGCACCGCTGACAGCTAAATTCTCCGACGTAACTCAAACAGGAGCGGCGAAACCATGTACATGGACGAGGTAAGGTTATATTCTTTACTTTTATATAACTTCATCTTATTTCATTCAAATAAAAAAAATGTAAGGGATAACGATCAATCGGCTGTTTACAGCGCTTATGATGGGCTGCAGGTCAGAGGCTGAGATAAGGGGGTGGGGCCGGCTCATGTTGCCCACCTTTGTAGAGAATAATAACAGATGTGAACACTCTGTTGCTGAATGCGAATGCTAAAGGTAACAGATATCGAGGAAATGCCACTGTCAGCTGGCAATGTACGCTTTCAGTTGCTCCTGCCGCTATGGCTCTAGCTTCCTTAGCAACGATGTGCTCAACAGACCAGCGGTTATCTGTCGAGACACGCTGATAGACCAAACTGAATCGTGTATTCAAGGGAGCCGTGTTCTAACTGCAAGTAATGTAGCTAACGTAGCACTGACTTCTCATAACGCACAAACGATGTGCCGTACACATCAGCTTTCTGTTCGTCATGAGGCATCACAAGAAAAATGTTTTGAAGTGGAGTAACGTTACGTTTATGTTACAACTAGGCTAAATTTGAACTTATACTGCTGGGGTAATAGGCTGATTTGCTAACTATGTGAAGATAAATAAATAATAGCCTAACGTGCACTTTGACAGGGAGAGAGAGAGATATCTCACGGCTCACTATGTCCTCCAACAGACACATAGCAGCAGCCCATGGTGCTTGCAACAATTGTATGATTTTTTAATATTATTTAGTAAGGTAGCTAACAACCTGAATAAAATTTGATCTACGACCATTTCTGATGGAAAATTAAGTTCCCGACACAAGATGGTTACCATCTTGGCTTGAAACTCTTTGGCAACAGCGAAGCATGAGTGCGTGGAGGGTGATTTTCTCGCACCCGTGCACTCTTTGTGTTGGGAGTGACGCCAAATGTGCGACGAAAAGAAACGCCCCGTGTCCCTACATTGATAATATAGATATCTCTGTCTTTGATAATCATTGAATACATCACGGATAATGTAAGTACACAACACCAAAACATATTTAACATATCTATATATTTTATAGATCTTCGAATTTGGAAATTTTACATATTGGGCCTATAATATAGATTAATTAACATGCTAAGGTCTGTGTCTCGGACGGACGGACGTCACAGATGGACATAGTTAATCGTACAGAATTATTTTTGTGGCACTTTTGTTTCAATCATGTTTATAATCCACTTAGACATCAATAACTTACAACAAAAATAAAACTGAAAGAAAGCTGTTATAAGTATTAGAAAACAATAAAAATAAATGTCACGGATGGACATCACGGACGGAATGTGTCCTTTTTTCATTGGTCATTTCCAATTAAAAAATTTAACAAAAATGATTAAAAAATATTTTTATGCAGTGCCTCAGATCTTGAGAAAATTGTTGACAAAACTTTTCAATTATTCCTCACTGGCCTGCTTTTTTAAACTGATATTTTATTTAAAAAATGAACAACCATAGTTTGTTTGAGATCTTCCGATCTATTGCAGAACTTCATTTAACATACATAATGCAATTTTTTATGATTTTATATTGCTTTATTATTGGCCTGGTATACCCCAAGAACTCTTAATCTAAAAAATAGGTCACTGCCCAAAAGTTGCCCTCTGAATTTCAGAAATACAGTTACTTACTGCAGAAGTATTACCACCAAAACATACACGGATGTTTGTCTGTCTGGCTGTCTTCCCTTGCCCATCCGTGACAAGAAAATTAATTGGTCACTGGAAAACTACCTGCAGAGGATTCTCACTGGCAATTTTGCACAAGACACCTTGGACCTTGGAAAGTATAGAGAGGCAGGAAATCTCTTTTTCTATGCCAGTATGTCTAGAGCATCATGAATAATATGGAAAAATAAGTGTCAAGTATGTCCATCCGTGACATTATGGGTGGATTTTTCTCATCATATAAATTCAAGAAAATATTTGATACTTACAATGCTTTAATGAGGGAGTCTACAGAGTACTTTAAGAAAATGGCCTTTTAGATCTTTAACTTGTACACCGTGTACAGTAGAAGGAGAAAATAAGTTGCCCTTTCGTGACACTGTATTTGTTGAAAATGAATATTATTTAGGCTGTCAAAATACTGGGGGATGAAAATGATTCAAACTTTTGCCCCAGAAGGAAGGTTTGGATATTTCTAAATGTGACCCACTCAGTTTTGTTGATTTTTATAAACTCTCACATTTTTGCACTTGCGGTGACCATCTCTGAATATGACCCTAGACTATTTGCTCAAGCAGATGTTCACAAAGTGGTGAATCTCGCCCCACCCTTGCTGGTGAATGACTGAGCCTTTTGAGGATGTTCCTTTTACACCTAATCATGACACTCACCTGTTTACAATTAACCTGTTCACTTGTGGAATGTTCCAAACAGGTGCTTTTTGAGCATTCCGCAACTTTCCCAGTCTTTTGTTGCCCCTGTCCCAGCTTTTTTGGAAGATGTTGCAGGCATCAAATTCAAAATGAGTGAATATTTCCCAAAAAACAATAAAGTTTATCAGTTTGAAATTAAATATCTTGCCTTTTTAGTGTACTCAATTGAATATAGGTGAAAAAGGATTTGCAAATCATTGTATTCTGTTTTCATTCACGTTTTACACAACCTCCCAACTTCATTGGCATTGGGGTTTGTACATGCTTCACACTGGACAGGTTTTACCGCCCTCAGCCTTGCCATGTAACAATAGAAGATGCATGAGTGCACTGATTAAGAATGTCACGTGCACCAAAAAAAGGGTTGAAAGAAAAATCCATGATTACCATAAAGAATAAAAGACCCTTGAACATATTGTGTCTGTTTTACCATATTGCAAGCAATTTCAGGGGACAACATTTTTAAACTCGTCAAATTAGACTGAGAAAATCAGTCAGCTCTAAATTAGGTTGCTGAAGACAGGTGCTTTGCATTCCTTCTCAATCATTTGCTTGAGCTTAATGACATTAACTTGACACAAAGCAGGTTTTACTATCATTTGCTTTCCTAGTAAGTTGTTTGTTTTCAGGACCATGTGTCCACAGTTTCACTAATAAGGAACCCACTGCTTTTTCATTTTGATGGGCTCAATTCTTTTCATGCAGTTGTTTCTAATACATCATAATATAGATATGGATTTCTTTCCTCTTCATGGTATGTATATTTGTTCAAATGTGGCCTCATAGGATAAATAAAGACTGCGCTTTAAACATAAATGCTCCTGGTTAAGACAAACTGACAGCTTGTTAAATAAAATCCAGTGATCACAATTGCGGTTGGAACAAAAAACAGCATACGCAAGGGTGCCCCAGGACCGAGATTGGGAGCCACTGATTTAGACCAGTAGTTCCCAAACCTGATCCTAGGGCACCTGTAAGTACACTAGTTTTCATTCCCAACTCAGGTTGAACTGTAGGAGCTGTTAATTTGCCCAAATTAGGTGCATTTAATGTTGATGTTTAAAGCAGTGATTCACCTACCACATTTTAACAGAAATATACAGTTGCAATCAAAATTATTCAATCCCTGTTGCACATTATGTTTACTGGCACAATTTACAAACTTTCAGCTGTTTGTTCTTGTTAGATTTGTTCATTGCAAACAGCTGAAAGTTTGTAAATTTTGCCAGTAAACCCAATTTGCAATGGGGGTTGAATAATTTTGATTGCAACTGTAATGTTTCTCATAAGGAATTAAAAACTTTTGAACATATGCTTATTTTTCTATATTCAGATAACATTCTAAACAGTTCAAATTAGAAACTGAGAAAATCAAGAAACTCCAAATTAGGAAACTTAACACCGGTATTCACAGTTCTTACAAAACAGGCGTGAATATCATTTGTTTTCCCTCATAAATTGTCCGTTTTATGACCACCTGTCCATGATTTCACAAATTAGGAACCAACTGATTGTTTACTTTCGTGAATTTTTTCCCTCTTTATATGCAGTTGTTTCTATCGCACAGTGAGTAATGAATATTTATACTTCGTAACATGATGTATAAATTTCTGTCAAAATGTGCCTTACGAGAGCAAATAACCGCTCAAAACTCAATTGTAACCAATAACGGCTGATTCACAACTTGTTAAAATCCTCCGATTGTGGTGGTAGGAACAAAAACCATCATACACAGAGGTGCCGTTCTCCTTATAGGTCCATGGGTGCCGCAGGATCGAGTTTGAGAACCACTGATGTAAACTTCCGGTTTAATCGCAAGAAACGTTCAGGTGACAAGTCCACCAGAATAAGCTCGTCAGCAAACTTGGCTGAACTAACGTCAGCCGTGATAACACTGGTGACTTTCTGTATTCTGGCCATCACATGCAAGTTAGACAAGCAAGCTAGGCCATTTCCGTCAACCAAGCAACTCAAATACTTAGCTACCCAACACCCTCGAACAATTTGCAAGCTAGCTTGCTCATAAAGGCCATTGAGAGTCAGCGATACACATGTTCGTTACCACCATCTAGCTGGCTAACTTAGATGTACATTGCTGGCAAAAATGTCCAGATAGCCGGGTAACTAGCTGACAAGCAACCCAGTTAAAGCCACGATTTAACAGTAATGTTAGCTAACCTATCAGGTGCGCTAGCCTTGGCTAACTTTGCTTAACGTGCAACAAAAATTAATAGGTTCAAGCAATCGGCCACGTGGTGCCTCTCATACGGAAAATTCACATATTATGATAAATATTGGCTTACCGATCCATTGCCAAGTCTCTTTTGCCCCGTAGTTCTCACGATAACCTGCAGACTTAGCAAACTGACAGGCTACCAGCAATACTTCCTCGAATTCAAATTTACATCCGCATACCTCAGATGACGCGATGCCAGAAAAAATACACGTCATTGTATTTTTAAAGCGGAGCACAGACATGAGGGGTGCCGCTCATTATCAAAGACAGAACAGGATAGCAAGCACTTAGGGTCTGCTGCTTCCCGTTCGGAGAATGAACGACTTCCAGTAGGGACAAGAACCATTTAAGGGTACAGACAGCTGTTTCAATCAACGAGCTATATAAACTAGAGGCGCTATGCTATTCGTTCAAGATCGGCCAATGTATGTTGATCTGGGGCCTTATGTATCAAAAGTTGCGTGGATTTTATACTTAAGTATTGCGTACGTTTATAAAAAGAAAAGTAGTATTTTGTAAAAAGTATAAAATTTATAGTATAGCGGGCTAACAAATCTGCTTGCAATTTTGAATGAAAAAATCTGAATCAACTTTTAATTTAGCAAAAATGCAAAATTCTATTACTTTTATGCATTTTTTTAAAGTCACGTTTGTTTTCATAAACCTGCAATCCACAAAAAAAAGTGGCGTACGCATCTTTTCTGCTCGTAGGCTCTCTTCATACATGAGGCCCCTGGCCTCCATCTTAGGACGGGCGTACCTGTCGCTGGAACCCATGTAAACAACTGCGCTTTGGTGAATATTTTGGTAAATATTGATAATCATTCTGCCGCGCTTTTGATATCCGGCCTTTTTCTGACCGATAACTAGAGCAGTGTTAGTTTGAAGCGCCATTTCTGTCTAATATCGCCCATGAAGATCAGTGATTACTAGTGTGCTCAGTGACCGTGAGTTTTATCATTTCTTGTGGTGAGCTGGCATGTGTTTCAGACGTTTGGCAGTCTAAACAGGGAATTAAACAGTAAATCCCGATAAGACGTCTGTCTCTTCCCGTAACTTTCTCGGTCCTTCTATGATGAGATCCCGTGCAACCGATCATTGAGCGCAGTGCTGTTTTTTTTTCCCTGCCGTTTGGATGCATTACAGGTAGGGATGGCAAATTTGAAGCTTCGAAACGTTTCAAAACATTCAAACCATTGTTTAGAAATGTTTTGAAACATTTCAGAACTTGCTCGCTCAACAGTGGCATTCACTGGCAGAAGGTGTCATTGCAGCCATTAATTATCATTGGTGGTGATGGTTGGTGTGCTGAAGTCCCCCTTTTCACAAATCCAAAAATATGAATAGTTTTGACACAGGCATAATCAGTCAATTATTTAGTTTGCGTATGATATGACTATTACTTATTGTATGGCACTGTTTGTTTATTCTGCCATAAAATGTTCTCATCCATTGAGAGTGATTGTGTCAGGTCAGCCTTTTACAACCCCAATTCCGAAATAGTTGGGACAAAGTGTAAATTGTGAATAAATCAAAACGCAATAACTTTCAAATCACACCAGCCAGTATTTTATTCACAGTAGAACAGAGTTAACATAGCAAATTTTGAAACTGAGAAATTATACAATTTTATCCACAAAATGAGCTCATTTCAAATTTGATGGCTGCTAAAGGTCTCAAAAAAGTTGGGACGGGGGCCTGTTTACCATGGTGTAGCATCCCCACTTCTTTTTAACACAGAGTGGAGGCGTCTGGGCATTAAGGAGACAAGTTTCCTGAGTTTAGCCATTGGAATTTGATCCCACTCTTGTTTAATACAGGCTTCCAGCTGCTGGAGAGTTTTGGGTCTCCTTTGACGGACTTTTCGTTTAATTATACGCCAAATGTTCTCAATCGGTGAAAGACCAGGACTGCAGGCAGGCCAGTTCAGCACACAGACTCTTCTACTACGAAGCCATGCTGTTGTAATAGCTGCAGTATGTGGTTTTGCATTGTCCTGCTGAAATACGCAAGGCCCTCCTTGGAATAGATGTCCTCTGGAGGGGAGCGTATGTTGCTCTAAAACCTTTATATACCTTTCAGCATTTACGGTGCTTTTTAAAACATGCAAGTGTCCCACGCCATATGCACTAATGCATCCCCATACCATCAGAGATTCTGGCTTTTGAACTGAACGCTGATAACAGGAGAGGTGGTCTTTCTCCTCTTTAGCCCGGAGGACACAACACCCATGATTTCCAACAAGAATGTCAAATTTGGACTCGTCTCACGACAGGACACTTTGCTACAGTCCATTTTAAATGAGCCTTGGCCCACAGAACATGGCGGCACTTCTGGATCATGCTCAACAATGGCTTCCTTTTTGCATGATAGAGTTTTAGGTGGCATCTGTGGATGGCACGGTAGACTGTGTTTACAGACAGTGGTTTCTTTGAGTATTCCTGGGCCCATTTAGTAATGTCAGTGACAGAATCATGCCAGTGAATGATGCAGTGGTGTCTGAGGGCCCGAAGATCACGGGCATCCAGTAAAGGTCTTCGGCCTTGTGCCTTATGCACAGAGATTTTTCCAGTTTCTCTGAATCTTTGGATGATGTTATGCACTGTCGATGATGAGACCTTCAAAGCCTTTGCAATTTGACATTGAGGAACATTGTTTTAAATTATTCCACAATTTTTTTTTTATGCAAGCCTTCTCTGGTTGGAGAGACTCAGCCTTTCTAAGACATCCCTTTTATAGCCAATCATGTTACATACCTGATGCCAGTTAATGCAATTACGTGCTAAATGTTCTTTCAGCAGATTCCCTAATATATTAATTGCTTTTTCAGCCCTTTTTTGCCTGTGTCCCAACTTTTTTGAGACCTGTTGCAGCCAGAAAATTTGAAAGAAGCTCATTTTGTGGATTAAAATGTCTCAGTTTCACTATTTGAAATGTTATCTATGTTCTATTGTAAATAAAATATTGACTCGTGAACTGAAAGTCATTGCATTTTGATTTTATTCACAATTTACACTTCGTCCCAACTATTTCGGAATTGGGGTTGTATATATAAATGGACTTGACAGTTACAATTATTCTGATTCTGCCTAGTTGGTATTGCACTTCATTGTGATTATACACATCAATAAAATGTGGTATAAAAATTTAGATTCAGAAACATTTTGCTCAAAGCTTTTTATTTAGAGATAATATTTCCTGCACATTTTTTTGGATTCAGCTGGCTTCTCTGCTTCTCTATCATCTAAAATCAAATTACAAGTTTATTTAAACAAAAACAAACAAATAAACAAACATGCTTTAACTTATTGACACATTGGAAAGAGTATCTGGCAAGCTTTAGAAAATCTATATCTATCTGTCAATCTATCTTGTATACTGAACTGACTGTATCAAAATCCTCACAAAATCTCTCAACGCAACAAAACACCTCAAACACCTGTATTTTCCTTGCGGCTTTTTAAAGCCTCTTGCTGTGGTCTGATACCGATCACGTGACGTTTCGAAACATCTCTCGAACAACGTGTCGGAACCGGAAGTGATAAAACGTTTTGAAACCGTTCGAACTTCAGTGTCAAAATTGCCATCTCTAATTACAGGTCAGCTGTGGGGAGCAGTGAATTGGAGGGGATAGCGGATTATATTCCCGGTAATTTAGATGTGGTGAGCCACCTGAAACGTGGCTTATGAGCGGGAGGGAGAGAGCCAGGGAGCTGCGCAGCATGGTAAATCTAGTGGTAGCTAAACTCAATCCCTCTGTCACACAAGGCAACTTTCAGACACGCTCAGGTGCACCCCTTTTCACTTCACACATACAGTTTTTTTCGCAGAGCCTCACACCAAACCTCCTAATCACATTCATTTACACAGGCCTGTGCGTGCCTTAGCAAAATACGAGTGCCTGTGGACTAACTAGCTGACTACCCAAGTAAGAGGTATGGTCAAGACTGGCTTCACGCCCTATCAGTTTGATGATTTAAAGCCGCTAATCTCTGTTCTTCAAGATAAATATAATTCACTTGTGAAAAGTCATGTTGTCCACTTTCCCTCTCCTGTGACTGCAGTTGACAGTGACACAGTGGTTGGGCATTTCCAGAAAAAAATGTGGATAGAGACATGCACCTTGCCATCAAGGACACCTGTCCTAAGGTGGCGGCCAAACTTGCATAATATTGAAATTGTAACGTAGCGCCTCTAGTTTATATAGCTCATTGGTTTCAATACATTGAGGTCAATGGTAGACTGAGGTGAAAGAGAAAAATATCACGTATTTCCCCTCACATCATATGGCACCCAATCAATAAGATTTTCAGATAGCCAAAGGTCTACCGATGATTTTCACGCCACATTTGAAGTGACCGTGATTTACATTTTTTTTGTAAAAATAACCTTTATTGAGGTCTCCGCTGGTTGCCCTTCTGGCATTGCTGAGTAAAACCCACTGATCTGTAAGGAATAATTTTTCTATACAGATCAGTGGTAAAAACAGGTAAACAGTCACGAAGGCCCTCTACCTGTCCCAAGTGAGCCATCATTAGCTTGCTGGCTAGCCCAATGAGAAAGCTGAGGATACTGTAGATGAAAAATTAAAATGCATGTTTAAACGTTAAAATACTGAGCACTGCGAGAATGCACTGATGGCAACGCCCACTTTAGGAGACTGGAACTATGATCATAAAATCCCATTCATTTTTACATTATTCCCCATCGTGCCATTAGGACTACAGTATCTTTGCTTGAGCTTCCCTCCTCTTCTGTGACCCGGAAATTGTTTTGCCTCAGCCATTATGGAGGATCTTCCTATCACTCAAATGCACCTCGAGTAGAGTATCGTCGAGTAGACAAGGACAGAGGAGGCTTCTCGAGGAGCTTAAAGCGAGGAAGCAGGTGTATCCAATGCAGAAGCTTTGGCTTTGTTCGATTAGTGAACTCTACTTCTACCTGAGCTGCATCCGAATAGTAAAAAATTACATCCTATCCACTAATTCCTAACCACTTTTCTTCAACCTTTGTGGGAAACGTCATAAGGTAAAGGAAGGTGTAAGGAGTGAAGGGGAATTCTTAACAGCTTAAAGAGCATGGAAACCATTCCTTCACTATCGTTCTGCTTTCGTGTTTTATTTGAGTACACACCCAAAACCAATTTGGAGAAACCTATTCCACCCGGTGGTCCGTTGTTGCCGTGTCAACAAGGTTTGAAAATCACCATTTCGCGCTGCCTGGTTGCCTGGCTAAAAATAGGACAGCGCTCTTGTTAGAGGTATGTGACGTCAGCTCTAGAACACAAATCAGTGTGCAGGCGGCGCCAGGCGCACATGAACAGCCATAATTTGCATTCAACCATGGACTCGCGTCGTTTTTGGTTGTTTATCTAGCTTTCTGAATGATGGTTCAGTGTTGTGTTGTCAAGTTCTGTGGAAATTCTGATAAAACCGGACATAGTATTCACAAAGTATTCCCTACTTGGACATAGTATTCCCTCTCGCAGTTTACCTCTCCCGATTAGCAACAGTTGCTCAGACTAATTGGTAGAACCGACGAGAGTCTAATTCATTTTTGAAAGCCTCATTATACATTGCACTACGAAATTATACGGTGTATTCTTCCGCACATCAATGAAAACGAAAAATATCAAGTCGTTATAATTTCTGCGCTCGTGTAGCTGGTAAATTAGTTTGCGAGGCTCATTGAGCAACAAGCCATGAGAATGCGTTCTATAGTCTGGATGTAGTGACAGCTAAAGTGCGTTGTTAGGTAGGCCTGCTATGCACAGCTGAGTGATGGCGAAAATAATTGCTGCGAAGTCAGGGAAAGTTTTGGATTTTGCAGATTGTCATCCTTGCGGAGTCACATCAATTATATCAACATAGCCAGCTTTGTCATTAGCCTTTCTTAATCATTACATGTCATGCATTGGTGGTGGTTGTTCAGTTAATAAATTGCTTGATTGTTAAGCCGCTTTCACACCGGACGCGAAACAAATTTTTCGCACAGATTACACTGAAAGTCAATGCAAAGACGCGCGTGTATGTACGTCTTTGCATTGACTTTCAATGTAATCTGTCGTGCGAATCATGTGTTTCGCGTCCGGTATGAAAGCAGCTTTAATCAGGCAAACTTGATCGAAAACAGTTTAAGAGCAAGCAGGCGGGAAAGGATGATGTTACTGAAGGCCTTCCTGACATCTGACGGCACGCCACTGTATGCAGCTAATACTATATTTGCGGAGAACGGGGATGTTAAACTGTGTCAAGTCATTCCTAATCCACTTGATTAATTTACTATTGTTTTCAAATAAACGTTACCGTAACTGAAACTATAGGAAAATAACATACCAAGTCGTATTGCCAACGCGATCTTGTAATAATACCGCATTGTCAGGAACGGCATCAGCTGCATGTCCTGCTTGGTCCTGGATTTCTTGCCTTGCTGGTGGCTCATAAATGTAGGGTTGAGGACCATTGTATTCCTCCGTATCTGCATCATCAAGAACTAATTCTGTGTCTCCCGATTCCTCATCACTCCAGTTGTAATCTAGTCGGAATTCCCGCTAGATTCACTTAAACTGTATGACGCCATGTTGACCTTGCCTGTTTGTGTTCAAGCGTTGATGTCATGCTTACTTCGGGTGCGCTCGGGCCGGGGTCAGCATGTTCCACCGGAGGTGATCAATAAATTTAATATGCAGCGATCTGCGATCGAACTTTGTAAAAATATAAAGAAGTTTTGCGATCTTTGAGTAATTTTCTATCATGTAATGATTGCCTATCCCCTAGGGTTTTCATGCTCTTTAAGAAGACAACCGCGCTAATTAGAGAATCCGAATGCACTTACAGTAGGCAACGTCATCATGAGTCCACGTTTCTTTATGCGATTGGCCGGATGAGTGGTCGCCGCTTTAAATATTGCTTCTGCGCAAATTATGGGATATCGATAATTCCTTTCTTTTCAAAAAGGATGGTTCTGTGTGCCCTATGCTAAAGGAGGTAAATTAGGAAGCACTGAGACACCTTTCCTTAACATTTAAAGGGGAACTCAGGGCTAAATCATAATGCTGTTTTATACAATCATAATTAATAAATAAATATTATAAATTAGAAAAATGTGGAATTTTTGTTTTCAAAGATGAGATAAATGAAGTTTTATTCCCCCTCATTACTTGTCGTCTGCTTCAACGGTCGCGTGATAATGATGTAACGTCGCCCGAGAATGACAAACCGTCACCCTTCGCCCAGAGGTATGCGCTGTTATTGTGTTGGATAGTGTGATTGTCCCAGTCCATTATTTTATGACAAAAGATTGTTCAATATGGCCCATTGGCTAGTTGCACTAGATGGTGTTAAGTACTTTCTGAAAAAATGAGGGTTGCTTCAACATTAACGGTTTGCTTCTGTCACTTATCAGTCTAAATCAGATGCTGAGCTGATGAGAGGTATATCATCCCAGATATGTGATTTTAGCTATTGCTGATATTGCCAGGATTCCCAGGAAGTCAGGAAGGCCTTTTCAGGATACCTGCTCCCGAGAATTCCCAAGGTTTCTGCCTCAACAATATGGTCAAGCAAGCTATTCCACATCGAAATTACTCTCTGGATGAAAAAATAATTCCTAATATCAGTGTTAAATTTACCCTTGGTCAACTTCCATTTGAGACCCCGAGTTCTCCTACAAAACTTGGCCGAAGGAATCCAACATGCTAATGCTAATCCCAACATGCTAATATGCTAAATTCAGTGCAGAAAAATAATTTAGGCTACTTATAAATAGGCCTATGCTTTACGAAAAGCAACCTGCTCTGGAACTTCTGCGCTACCATTGCGGCACATCAGGAGATCGAATCTGCGCTTCATGGTCGTTTAAATTGTTGAAATGAAATGAAAGACTGTTTAAAACGCCTTCATTCAGTTTAGAGTTACGCTGATTTAAATGCACCAAAGTGCGCGTCCAAACGAATGATTATCGTCTTACTTTAACGGGGAGAACAAGCAACAACCGACAGTTCTGTATAGATCAGTGGTTGCAGCACGGATAGATCGCATTGTACGCGGGTGGCGAACTAAGCCCGTCTGTCGCATGGCGTGACGTTTCAATGCCGCACCTACAAATGCGAGGTCGCTGAATGGAACGGCAGATTTCGGCTCTTGCGTCCTCGCATATCTCTCCCAGGGATCCTCGGTGGGAGGAGAAAAGACGCGACGAAGGATACTCTAGTGAGGGAAGCGAGTATTCATGTTAGCATAGTGGAAAAGCACCCCAAGACGAGCCACTCACAGTCGCACAAGAAGTTAATGGTTGTCTTCAATCCTGAGTTCCGATTTCATCTTCTAGGTCGAGAGACGCGTTTACTCCAATTTAATATTAGTAACTACACATTTGTAAAATACTGCTGCTCTTATTGCAGAACACGAAACATGCATTTCAGACTTGTTCCCGAGGGTACAATTATTTAGTAACAGCGAAGAATGTTTGATCGTATATAGCTGACAAAGACCGTAGTAACTTTATCTAGATGTAAATCTAAGGCATGTGATGCAGACATTCTTTTCATTCAATATCTATAGGCTAACTGGAATTGCTAATAGAAGGAATTAGTCAATGGTGCCTCCAGCCCTTTTTCCAAATCCAATCATTTGTGGTAAACGATGATGTAACTCTACATTCGAGGCCCTGTAATGACAGTGGGATAGACAAGTCATTGAAGCAATTGTTTTTACTGCTATTGCAGTGCGCATTCAAATATAGCCTAATTCTTAAAAATGACGCTCCCACTTCGAGGGTAATGAAGATGGTTTTCACTGGTTTTACCGCAAGAACGTTAAACCATATACACACACCATTTCGGTAGGTGTGCACTTGAAAACTAGCCATTTTCAGAGTGTGTGTAAGCCCAATATAGTCTATGCAGCAGCTGTACACAAGATGACCAGGGGACTAGCAGTGTAATTTTCGCATTGGTGTCGTAGTTGCCTAAAGACGCAGTATGTAAGGAGGGAAAACATTAGCTGGGCGGAGCGTGTTTATGGTTTTCTTCCAGTGTAGGCCTATTCCACAGGTTTAATGGACAGAAATGCAATAATTTATGTGATATCAGATACATTCTTCGCATAGAACGTCAATGCATCGAATAGATTTCATGCAGATAGCCTACAACTGCACAAATCTTATCAAGTGAGGCCAGCGCCTACGCGACGTTGACCGCCTCATTAACGATGGGTTGCAGTAGCTACCGTACTACATCATTTGACACCAGGAATGCATATGGGTAGTCGGAGAAAAATAGCCCAATATAGCTTCAACTGAAGATTTTGACCATTATAGGCGATCTTCTAACGATTTCAGAATCCCCCATTCAGATAATTCCACTTGATGACCATAAAAACACAAAATATTTACACACCACCGACAGAAATAGCCTACTACATCCATGACAAATAGTTTACCGGTAAAATCGATCATCTCTGTACGGCGTTAGATCCTCTTTGAGTTCTTTGTATGCCTCCTGTATTTTCTTGCAGAAATATTTCAGCTCACCATAGAGCGGGTTCTCGAAGCTTGAATAGTCTGTATCCATTTTATCCCCGTGTCTGTCCGTTTGAAAATGACAATGGAAGTACTCCGCCGCAAGCAGAAAAAACCGCTATTGTGTTGTCTAGTTCAATCAATCCGCAGTCCTTGCTTTTTTGTTTGTGCTGATCGAAAAATGTGGGAACACAAAACCTAAATGGCGGAGGAGAAGCTTCAGGGAATGACAAGCACACAATTCAGGACCTCGGATAGAGCCAACGAAAAAAAATCTCGGTACCGGAGTCGTTAAAGCGGTTTTCCTCACTCCCACAACTAAATATTGACACAAACCCGCAAAATTATACATGGGTTAGCCAACAGCATATTTGCAGGTCTTTGACAAAATATCACACCCATAATACACGCATATTCAATATCCTAAAGTAAAATGCATTTTAAGAGAAACATGGGTATGAAATTTACTTGAATGGAATGTTTTGGTCTTCTCAGTCATCGCAGACACAACAAACACAATACATTCAATTTTAAATCCGCACATTTTATTAAGCAACAGCTGGACGACTCACACGAATCCGTTTCTAAGAAAACAAACGAAACAAAATTAAATCATAAACGTCCGTATTACAGTACAATACGAAACCTGGCACATACCAGTTAATTACATTAGTTATAATTGTACCATTTTAGGTAAGGTCTGCATATCGGGAATGAAAACGATTAAAGGAAAAAGTGAAAAAAAAAAAGTTGAGTTCCTCTTTTTTAAAGAGTACTTAATCGAGATAGAGTATCATCAGAAAGTCAGCATCGATATCAACTTCACTCAACAGCGCCCCCTGCCAGCAGCAGTCTTCTCCAACCCAATGCCTTACGGGTGAAATATTAAGACGCGAGGAAAAACTTCCCATTCATTCGAATGCTTGAATCACTAAAAACGCGAACGCACCGACACTAATTAAATTACAATGTTCAGTGTTAGCGATGCATTTACAACCAAATGCATATACCTTTTCCAGCATATGCCACATTGGCAATTAAACTTTTCACCCAAAGCAAACCCATGCTCACTTATCTGCAACTATGAGTTTTATCTTAAAATAACTGAAACATATACAACTGCAAAATAATTTAAATGGCATGCCTTAATACCACAAACTATTAACATTCAGTCACCAAATCAGACAAAAGTGTTCTCATTTTGGTTTTTCAAGTATTTTTTCCTCTTTTAACCTACACCTATAAAGCACATTTCTACTCAAATAAATTGCATACACAACACTGTCCAATACAGATCACTTCATCAGATGAATATAAAAAGTATTCAGATTATTAAATAAGTTATTATAAGTTTTTTTGGTGGCTTTCAGTGGCAAAGTCAAAACCGTATGTGTATGTGAATAAGTTGTCTAAAAAGAAGTATGTTCTCATCAAACACACGAAAGGTGCCATTTTCACTGCTTTAAAGAAATGAAGACATTAAAAATAAACAACTATCAGCTCTGACAGGGGTTGGCATTCGTGCTGACAAGGCAAAATATATATACCGTATACATAAATATAACACTGAGGGAATCCATTGACCTCACAGTTTACACCAACAATCTTGACTTGACAGACACATTCTGCGCTACTACATTAACTACTACACTCAACCACATAGTATGAACTCATTTTCGGTGTCCGTTTGCATTTGAGGCCAGCCTTGCATAATGCCCTGGCATCAACCTCTCATGGTACCTCATGGTAACAAATCTGCTCAACATAAAAAGGATTTTGCAAATTGCAAATACACAAAATTATATACAATGATCAGCTTTAAAAAAAGTTCACGTACAAACAAAAACAACTGATGAAAAACAAAAGATAAAAACCAGCATGGTGTTTCTATAACATCCTAACCTTGTCAGTGTAAACTTATCTGGCTATGTAATGGGATAGATATGGAGGGGAGATATATTGCACAACTAAACCATCAGCCAGTAGAAATGAACAGTACATTAAAAAAGACCAGAATGGTGCAATCATTTCTGAGGGCAAATGGCACATCAATTCCCATATTTAAAATTTTTGCTCGGGGCAAAACTGTTTGCGTAAAGCAAAATTATAGTCTGCAGACTTTTCTGCCTCAGAAAGAAAAATAAAACCTAGCAAATCAAGTAAGCATTGTTGAATGCTGGGATGTCCAGTAATCTCATCTGCAGTCATCCTCCACAACCAATCAAATTTCTTTGCTACTCTGTGTGGGCATGTACATGTGTACAGACCTTAGGGATAATGCTCCAAAACGCAAGGAGCTCCCACACAAAACAAGAAAATTCAAACAGTAATGTTAAGCAACAGGCTCTTACAGAGAAGCAAAATGCACAATGCACATCAAACTCCTGCTGCTCCTGCCTCCATATGAAACTTTGCAGATCTCGCCATTGTGCCTTGCACAATGAAGCATCAGAATTCTGAACTCCACTTAAAAAAAAAAAAAAAAAAAAAAAATCCAAATAAATTGAGAAAGACACAGACATACAGCAAACATAAGTATATATACACACAGGTTTTTTTGGGAGCGGAAATGGAAAAGGTATAAGAAAATGAAACTTCCCAGGGTCTGTGCACAATGTTTCAGACAGTACTTTTCACTTTTTTGTCAGACTTACTGTCTGCTTATAGATTCATGAGCTCTATATTAAGCACAATCAAGATCCATGGCTAAAAACAGGTTAGACCCCCCTGTAGCAAATGAGATACAACTTTGGGACCACAAATTAAAAAAAATAAAATAAAAACAAACAGCTTAAACCCCCCCCGCCCCTCCTCTATTTAAAACACTATTTTGCTGTTTGTTCAGGGGCACCCAAATATTTAATCAAGCATCCCCACCCCAAAAAAGACTATTTATTGAACTCAATTTCAGGGGTTGGTTGTATTCACATTCCAATGACCAGTGATATGCTCCCCAACCTCATCCATCTGCTCCACTGATCGGGGTTCACTGGTCTGGCGGTGACTGCAAGTCTTCTGCACCTTGCACTGATCATAAATCAGCCCCTGTGAAGAAAGCTAGTCTTCAGAAACTGCGCTAATGTGGTTCTCAAAGCTCTCAATGGGTATTCTCAAACAGATCATGGTATGAGTTGCATTCTTCTTCAAGTACACCAGAAATAATCAATGACGACAAAGATTTGGGGCGCAAGTGCACTACAGAAGGTGATGGTCAGTCATTTCACACAACCTGCAGGATGAGGATCGGACCCCAAGCTGATGCATGAGCATGTTCTTCGGGAAAATTAATTATAAGAAGGGATGTAAGGAAAAATAAAGATAGGCCTCATTTCTGACTCCTGACCAACCTGCCATCATCAGTTGTGTTTCCTAAAATCTGGTGCATACCAATTCACAGATCAGCAGCTTATGACTGGAGCATCCTTCATGAGGAGTATGTTCTTGATTGGCTGACTAAAGGCATGTTTGTTTTTAGCGGTGACATATTCCAGGATACCACTGAGCATGACAATGTCACCACATTCCCCACAGACTCCTCTCACAAACCAAACCAGAGGATATCCCACGGTGTACAAAAGTCATCTATCCTTCCCGTGCAAATGATCACTTCACAGTGATGGAATGATATTTAACAAATATTTACGTGGCTAATAAAGTGTGAAATGGTATACATGAAGAATACAAAAAGTATCCCCAGTACCTTGCCTACATGTCCGGGAGGGTTCAAGTTGGATACCCCACAGCAATCACTTCACAGAAGTGACAGGAGGTAATGATCACTTCATACAGGAAAACTGCCTTTCGCAACAATTTGCAATCAATAGCCAATTTAGCCCCAATCACTTTTATTTAATAAGTTCTTACCTCAGCGCATTATTTTTTTTTTTTTTAAATAGTTGGACACTTTATTTAACCTCCTGTCTCCAAAACAAAATTAACATCTTGAAATCCATGTAAACAAGGTACTAAGACTGCTCACTGCAACATAAATATAAACAAGAGATAATTATGATAATTACATTAACAACATTCCTAAATACCAAATTATATATGTACATATAAATAGATCTTAAACAGAAAAACAGGAACGCTGATGCACTGAAATACTGATCCAGGTAAATTTTTGAGTGAAGGCCGAGGCGCCACCATTAGGCCTATTCTCCTTTTAAAAAATAACTCAATTGAACTTGAGAATGAAAACACTCTGGATATTTTCATGTTTAGTGTTGAAAATGCAAAGCTTTGTTCTAAAGCCATCATCAGTACTTGCATAAAGCACTAAATTAATGCACTAAGAAATCAAGATTGACCCCGAAAAATACTTTGAAATGCGCAACATTTTTTTTTTTTCAGTTTGAAATGTGTAATATCTATAATAAAGCCAAAAAAAGGGTAATCACACTTTCAATTGAATTCATACAGCTACTGATTTTCAGTGCTCCGTAGCTATAAAGTCTGCAAATAAGCAATTCATTTTCCAGATAGTTTTTACGTTCAAGTATTACTGTTATGTTTAAAAACTGGACTGAAAAAACTCCAATGTAACAGTATTAATAGGAAACAATAAAATAATATAAGGCAGTTTGTAGAGTGGACAGTCTGGTTCCACTAGCTTCTGTCAGCTAGAGCAGCATATATTTGCAGAACAACCACAGAAAGCTAAGCCCACGTCCCCCGACGGGTGACATGAACACTGTCACCCTCCATGACTTTTGCGGTCCTTGTTAAACGACACCCTCTTGTGGTGGCGCAGGGCATTGCCGCTCGGCCCGCGTCAGCTTTAAGAACTCTCTTCTTCTCTTTGTCAGAATGCTCAAGTAAAATAAAAAAGGAATTGCTCGAGTCCACCAGGTGCTCTGCTGTTGGCAGACTGGAGTGGCCGCTCACTTGAGCCGTTGAGTGACGTTTGCCAGGGCCACTGCGAAGGCCTGGACGGCAGAGAATGGGTACTGAAAGTCCAGGATGTAGGCGTTGCCATCAATCCTGCCAAACTGCATCACCTGCAAATAAGAGCAAAGCCACAGGCACTGGTATAGGTCAAGTGAAAACATACTCCAAGCCTATACCATTCCTTAAACAGACATATTAATTTAAAATGGTGGTCGACTGATGCATCCGCCCCCAGATCAATGATTACTGCCATTTTGAGACGATCAGTCTCATCCGATTGAGCAGACAAGACCTATAAACAAAAAAAGTGACCCCAATGAAGATGGCAGGCCTAATTTGGCTGTTTACAACAGGTTCATCAATAGTTAGTGTGAGAAAATTTAGTCATAAATTGTTTATCCTTGAGTGACTTAGGTCATGTGTAATTGTTTATCATTGTAATCTAGCTTGTGCGTAATGAGATGTGCTTTCTGTAACTGTGTGTTCCTGCCTTGCTGGACGATGTGTTCCTGAGGAGGCTGTTTGGATCAGATACATGGGGGATACATGCACTCAGCCGTGGATTGCAGAGAAGAAACATACTGCTGTAATGAATCAGTCCCAGGAGGAGGGGATTATGACATTCTGCTCATACATATCCAAGCAAAAGAGGAATTTGCGGTCCTTTGTTCTTGTTCTTACATGTAACGGGGAACCTGTATGCATACAGTAAACTGGATCCATTATTTTTACTATCTCTGTCTCTGAGTGTTTTCTTACAGGAATACAAATTAAAATTCCCAAGACAGAATTACAAAAGTTGCTGCCAATGCTGGATACCAAAGAATTCACTGGCTTTGTAACTGTGGGATACTAGAAAATTCAGAGGCTCAGTAACCTTAATGTGTTTAATCGGCCACCCTTTATAATATACAATGGTTTCTGTTGTTCTGTGGCCATGCACAATTTGATTGACTCCGCTTTCATTCAGAATATGCTATTCCTAGCATGTGAGCCCACGGACATTTATCATCCACAATATTTTTGACCGTTGGCATCGGCTAGCACCGGCTACATGTCAGAGCAGTCCTCACCATAAAGCACAAAAGTTATTTGACTGAAATCCGTTCTACATGCTTTTTTGCACAGATGCTCCTTAAAACGCCAGTCTGATGAACATCATGAGGTGATGGGTGTAACTAGCAATGCGATTGTTAACTTAGCCTGGGCATCTGGAGTGCAGGGGAAACATATGTGCCCATGAAGTGCTCATTTTCCCCACCAAGTCTTGGGCTGCCATGTCCTTGGAGCTCTGGAGGAATGCCACATCAGCCAGCAAATCCCCCATAACACAAATTATTGAAGAGACTTACATTAAATGAATTTTCAGGCACAAGGGAACATTGGTGTGCTTTTTTTTCAGATTATCCATGGAATTAGCCTGCAATACAGCCCAGTTCTCTCCAATTAAATGTTGACATTTTACAATAGTGCTTCTTTGAGGACATAAAAAGCAGTCCATGAATAACCGTGGAAGTAACACAAATGAAGTTATTGTTTTGAAACTGTGAAGTGTGTTCATTCACAATGTTAATCCATGAAATCCACCAGTAACAAAGACAAACACCCCACCTATATATTCTGATGTAGATTCCACACTAGTTCAGCATTACCCTACTGCTTGAGACATTTAATAATAATGCAGCATACCTGCCAATGTCAAATGAAGTTTGAGTGGGCGGTTTCTGCTATGGTTTACATGCTAGTGTATCTAAGAGAAAAAGAGGAGGCTAACTTGGAAAAATGCACAAAATCCTGCAGCTACCATGTCCACTATTATCTTTTTATTAAAGTTTTACAGTCTTGTTCTTTGGTTTCTGTTAAAACTGGGACTCTTGAACAGGGAGATCCTGCAAACCGCTCTGCAAATTTCCATTTATTATTGATTTATAAAAAGATTGAACAAATTCTATTTTCTGTGGACAACTTAAATGGTTTGACACAGTTGTTAATTACAATTACACTAAAAAGGCACTAGAAAACAAAAAATGTTCAACAAGTTCAGCAATTGTGAACTAATGATGAGTTTTAACAGATAAAAAAAACATTCTAATTGTCTGCATTATACCGGCAATCAGCCACGCCCTCTCTAAATATCATGACTGCCATCGGCTATGGAAAATCCCATATTGGTCGACCACCAATACAAAATAAAGAAAAGCTTAAGGAACTGCCAATACTAAATAATACAACTAAAGCATGCCGTTACACCATTTTAATTATGCTGACTTACTCTCCTCAAGCAATTGTTTCTCCTATATCGCATTTGAACAGTAGGAACTGCTACTCTCCTTACCTGCCTTCCCTCCAGCTCGATCTGGAAGTTCTTGGCAGACTCCTGTGTGACCCTCCCACCAAAGTCAAGCTGGTAGACCTGTGTGGCTTCATTCCAAAGCGGCTGTTTGTTAGCCATGACATAAACAAACCCCTGGCTGCCGAGCCCCCTGTCCTCCTTCTCGTTGGCCTTGCGGCACTTGAACTCTTCTAGTTCACTGGCTGCCCGCAGGTTCCGCTTGCTCTTCCAGCCCTTCTTGCTGCTCTGGCTCTGGTTCATGAGCTCATCGCCGCTGATAAAGAGCTCAGGCTCACTCTCCGAGCTGTCCTGGAACTCATTGGTCTTGTTGAGCTTCTTGGCCTTCTGCTGTTCTTTTTGTGGCTTGGGCTTCTTCTTTTCCCGGCCTAACCTTGGGCTGGAGATAAGGGAGTTGAAGTCGCTGAGGGCGCGGCCTTCTTTCTTCACTTTACCCTCGGTGATTGCTGGAACATTGGCCTCATCGGCCCGGCTGTCCAGCCTCTTTCGGCTCTTCTTGCCGAACTTGTCGGCCCTCTGTGGGACAGGGCTCTCGTTAAGGGACAGCACCTCCTGGAAGCTCTCACCGGCCTCTGCCATGGCCTCTGGTGAACCCACATGATTCTGGTGCTCAGCAGGAGGTGGCGGTGAGAGGACTGGTTTCTCCACCACCAGGTGCGACTTAGTTGGGAGGGTCCCTGAGGGGCTCTGAATAGGAGGACAGGGGTTATACGTGTTCCAGGGGTGCAGGGCAATTGGGGGAAGCTGGAGGCCTGCACAGGAGCTGGCTCCTGGATACATGGGAGGCAGAGGACAGCAGGCCAGGTTAGCCAGATTTGGGGGGTACCCAGGAGGAACCATAGATGACTCCTGTTGGGAGAAAGGGATGGGTGCCACAACCTCTTTTGGTGAGCAAGGTTGTGGAGCAGGCTGCACAGCCTGAAGTTGAGGTCCACTGTACCCTGACCCTGGAGGGAAGGGGAGTGAGACAGGGTAGCCAGTCTGGAAGGTAGCGGTGGGAGGGCTGGTGGGGGATTTTGGTGACAGGATAAAGGGGAGCCTCGAAACGTCAAGGTGCTGAGGAGGGTTTAGAATGAGTGGTGGCGGTTTGTGGGGCCCTGGCGGAGGGGGAGGGGGCGCCAGTGCAGTCCTTTCCTGGGGGACCCAGATTTCCTCGGTGGCAGCTGGGTCCCACTGGTACGGAGGGGGCCGTTTGACGGTCAGACCAACATCGCTTAGGGCCAGGTGGCGGACAGACTTCTCCAGTTGGCACTGCTGGCTCAGGGCCTCGTCTTCTGTGAAGGCAGAGTTGACATAGTCAGTTCGATCTCGGCTGCCATCGAGCGAGCTCAGCAGGTTGTAGGAGGACTGTGAAGTCAGTGGCGACGTGCTATTGGAGTGCACAATTACTGTGCTGTGTTGGGCACCATTCCCTGGTGGGAAGTCTTGCCGAATGATTGTACCACCTGCAATTCCATTGCTCCCACCCCCACTGACCCCAACTCCACTAGCCCCACCCCCAGTGCTGCCACTACTGCACTGACTGCAGGTGTACAAGGCAGTGGACACCCTCTGCTGGTAGGAGGCTGCAAGTGCACTGTTTACTTTGGACTTGGTGGGAAGAGTCCTCTGCTGCGGCTCCATCATCTGAGATACCTTCATGGCCGCTTCCCGACTGTTCCGACGCAAAGTGGCATGGATCAAAGTGGTGTCAAGCCGTTGCTGGGAAGCATTCCTCCCCGGGTTGTTCTGATTGGCCGGATCAGGGTACGGAGGCGGGTCCCCACTGGGTATGGAATAGCGAGGGACTGTGAGACGGTTGAGAGTGGCAGAACTGTACGGTAACTGGATCTTTTTGCTCTCGGAGGAGGTGACCCTGAGGGTGGCAGAACTGCCAGGACCTTGGAGAGTATAAACATTTTGGTTGCAGACCAGCCGCGTGCGTGGCCGGCACACCTCTTCCACATTCCCGCTGCTGTCAAAAGTGGTGATGCGCTCATAGCCCAGTGGTGTCTGGTACTGCGGAGCTGGCGGGTACAGCGAAAACTCATTCTTCTTCAAGCACAGGTCCACAGCTGGCGGGGCCGAGTTGCCACCACCAGCAACTGCTCCTGCAGCACTTGCCTGAGCCGCCACCACGGCTGCCACTGTGCCAGGGTATGGTGGTGGGGGGTTCATTTTGCTAATCTCTGGAGGAGCATTGAAAACCACAGCATCCCCCTCTGCCAGCTGGGATGCCGACCGCATGGGTTTGATCTTCAGCAGGTGCTCATGTTCTCCACGTTCCGGCCCATGCTCAACCTGGGGATGGGGTAACTGCAGCGTGCCTGACAACTGATGCACTGTGCCAGGGGGGTGACTGGAGGGCAGGGGGGGCGGGGGCAACTGTATTGGGTGCGACTGCTGCTGCTGTTGCAGTAGCTGCTGCTGGTGCTGTTGCATCTGCTGTTGGTGCTGCTCCCGCAGCTGCTGCTGCTGCTGTTGCATCTGTTGGATCTGCTGTTGAATCTGTTGCTGCTGCTGTTGGATTTGTTGGTGCTGTTGCTGCATCTGTTGGTGCTGCTGCTGCAACTGCTGGTGCTGCTGCTGCATCTGCTGTTGGATCTGCTGTTGGTGTTGCTGTTGAATCTGCTGTTGGTGCATCTGCTGTTGGTGTTGCTGTTGAATCTGTTGTTGGTGTTGCTGCTGAATCTGTTGTTGGTGTTGCTGCTGAATCTGTTGTTGGTGTTGCTGCTGAATCTGCTGTTGGTGTTGCTGTTGAATCTGCTGTTGGTGTTGCTGCTGAATCTGTTGTTGGTGTTGTTGTTGAATCTGATGTTGGTGTTGCTGCTGAATCTGCTGTTGGTGTTGTTGAATCTGCTGTTGGTGTTGCTGTTGAATCTGCTGTTGGTGTTGCTGCTGAATCTGCTGTTGGTGTTGCTGTTGAATCTGCTGTTGGTGTTGCTGTTGAATCTGCTGTTGGTGTTGCTGTTGAATCTGTTGTTGATGCTGCTGTTGGATCTGTTGTTGGTGCTGCTGCTGAAGTTGCAGCTGGACAGCGTGTTGTTGCTGCTGAAACTGTTGCTGCGTAGCATGCTGCTGCTGTTGTTGTGGCTGTTGCTGATGAGGATGCTGGGGAGGAGGCTGCTGCGGAGGAGGCGGCGGCGGTTGGTGGTGCGGGGGCGGGGGTCCCACTAAAAGACGTCCCATTTCCAGGCCCCCAAAAATCACCTGCCCGGGACTGGAGTAGCGTGTGGGCACCGTGTACTGTGCAGTCATCACGCCATCTTGCCCGTGGTCAGACACGGCGGCTGCTGCAGCTGTTGCTGTGGGATTGGTCAGCACGTCGAGCTGGACATTCTGATTGGCCAGCAAAGACTGGACAAGCCCGATGCTCTGAGTGGGAGACATGGCTTGGGCCGGACTGTGGATAGGGGCGATGGGAATGTTGACAGTGCAAGGTGGGTTGTCCTCGGCAACTCCAGAGGGTCCCGTGACTGCAAACACAAAACTGGCATCAGCAAAAAGTATATCATGATATAGCAACAGTCAGAGGGCCCCAAATTTTTTGGCATGCCAGCATAACTTGTCCAAAGATGTTGCCGCAACTGCAGTACCAAAACAAGATTAGTTAGTAATACTGAATTTAGTACTCAGCCATATTAAGTTATGCCACTTTTCCATTACACAGCTTGAACACTACTCGCCTCTACTCGGTTTCGGTTGTTTTCCATTACAATTGAGTACCACCTCAAAGTGGGTGGGGTCATCATAGCAAGCATCACTCCCTGGGGCCATCCTTAAAAACATCTCTGCTGGGCGTGACCTGATCCTCTTTTGAGAATCAGGGTCGGTCGGTCGGTCCTTTATTTTATGGTTTTTTTCATGCATTGTTCTTTATATTAATGCTTACCGTGATTGCCTGCCCGGTCTTGGAAACAAGCTATTGCCATTCAATAAAATTGTGTGAATGTCTTTTGCTAGTTTGCTGTTAATTCGTGTCACACATCGCATATCCAACATAAAACAGTATGACAAAACCAATTTAAAAGAGGTTCTCTCTCTGTCTACACTGAATTAAGAGGATTCTGGATGACGTTTCTCAAAGCAAATAGCTATTTCTTGGACAATATTAACCCTTCGAGTGCCAGGCTCGTTTTAGTAATTACTTAACCACAGGCCAGCCATTTTTTTAGAAATTTCGACTATTTTCATTACTGTTCAAACACAACCTAATTAACACCTACTTAAGAATCTACTATGGCCAGGACGTACCAAAACGCCGGCGGCCTGTGGATGCGGAATTCTTGGACGTACCCATACGCCGGTGGCACTCGAAGGGTTAAAGCAAAAATAAGAAAATAAAAAAACAGTGATCAGACTAGCAGAGCTTCCAATTTGTACAGGCGCTACCGGAAATTACATTCGCTGTCTATTAAATTACGCGATTCAGTTATGTGGTAAACTGAGTCTTATACTCTCGGTCGTCTCATATTAAAGTTATGAAACTTGTTGAGTAGATTTTGGGTTGGTCAACAAACGCAAAATTCACTCAGCTCGCGGCGTACCTTTCATAAGCAAATAGGATTTCGAGTTCTTTGCTTCTGGGTATCAAGCCGACCCTGCAATGGCATCTGCGCTTAGTGGAATTTTCTCGAGCTCAATGTCCGTGATTGTAAATGTGTAGCATTTTACCAACGGATTAAACATTTAAACAGTTTCAAGTGTTTCTTCTACTTCAAAAACTTTGGTCGAAGTTGAATTAGAACCTAACGTTGATGCATGGACTTGATACTCTGCCCCAAATATTCATCCGCTTGGCCCGTCAAACGGTCATTAATAATTTCTTTCCACCGCATGTCACTGCAATATTCTTTCAATCTGTTTTTCACAACACTGTAGTTTTGCATTTACACTGACAAAAAAAAAAAAAAAAACTGTAGACATCTTCCTTGATGCTCAAGACGGACAATCAGTAAATTAACATAACTGCACCACTGCAAAAAATAATAATAGCCTAAATAAATAAATAAATAAATAAAAGAGCCGCCGGAGGAAACTTAACTCTTTCCTCAGAAAAGAGATTTTACAAACTTATCTCTCATTTGTGAAAACCCGCAGGGGGAAAATATGGTTTTTAAACTCCAGAAAAAAAACTTTTCGGTTGGTGGCAATTTGATGGGTCGGTCGGGTTGCGCCCATCAGACATATTTTTAAGGATGGCCTGGCCAATCAGTGGCCTGCAGTCTGTTGACGTCACATTTTCAGCTCGACTCAGCTCGCTTAGAACCCCGGCCGCGTAGGTACTAAAAAAGTACCTAGTATCAGATACTATCACCTAATGGAAAACCCTATAAACTAAGTGGAGTCGAGTCGAATAGAGCTGAGTAGGTGCTAGGGGAAAAGCCCTATTACACCATTCAACTAAAATTTTTCTCCCATATGGAACTAAATTAATGCGATCAGTCGTGTTTAATTTTACAAGGCAAAATCTAGTTCAAGAGAAGCTACTTTGACATGGAGTACAATAAGGTACGCTAAAATGATGTTAAAACTCAAAACCATATAAAGCAGTCAGCTAACAAAAAAAGTGAATGTGTTTAGCTCAGAAAATCTCACCACTCACCTCTCAAAGTGAGCCACAGAGTGTAGTGTGAGAGTGGCGTATTCACAGACAAACTTCCAAGCATCAGCCACGATATAGCAAAACCTGAGTAAACAACCACTTAACCAGTAATGAAATCTGAGGTCCTTTGCAACAGGTACTGCCAGTCGAGTAGAATACAGTGTAAAGCCTAGTTCCCCCTTTCACAAGTTCACTGTTGATTCATGCTAATGTATTAAGACCAATAAATCATGAGTCACTGTCTGTCCACCTGTTGAACTGAAAATTCTGTCACGGCCTTAGACGTAGGTAAGTTCAAAAACCCCCGCTGACATCACTTTATCTTTTTTCATCAGAGGTCTGTTTTAGTTGGTTCGCGTTCACATTCACGTAGTTTTATGTCACAGGCATTTGTAGTACTCGTCACTACGTCTTCCACAATCGTGGCCATTTTCCACAATACGACTGCACTGGAATGTTCAAGAACCATCAGGACATTTAGATGATACCACTACGACATCGATGTGAGATATGACGATCTGCGATGAACGCGCAAAGCGCCATTATTTTTTTGAACATTTGAAAATTGCGCCACAACAAAAATGAGACGACGACTTGGTTGCGACTGTTCAGGAATTCCTCCGAGTACATCTATGACATCCTCAAGACTTCCCTATGACTTGCCACAATTTGATATCAGGGTGAAACGGCATTTTAAATCGTGAAGGTGGGAATTGGGCTTAAGAATCTTTATGAAGATTGATGTGACAAATATTTATCATGAAGCTTAATATCGAACAATCAATAAAACTTTTCACAATTAGTGAGTAAATTAATTAGCCTATATGATTATACAAAAAGTATGTAAAACCAGAGAACGTTACAATCATTATAAACGGTAATTTATTAGCTAGCCAATGTTAGATAGCGCTTAGAGAGCCAGTCATCTAGCTATGGTTTGATGCCAGCCATGCAATTAATGGCTAAACGCAGGGCTTGACATTAACTTTTTGAGGCACAGCTAAAACTTTGTAATTTTTTGACAAAAATTTAGCTTTTATGGAATTTGATGAATGCAAAGATTTGGGGAAAATTGTTTCTGGCCTGTGGTCTGTTTATTTGCCTGTGGCAAAAAACTTTCAAACACTTATTTTAACATGCCACTAAATGCAGGATTTTTACTTTAATAAAGTTGTTTCCAACATGACGCTATTAACATCACAAAATTAATTAAAACTTTTTTTTTCCAGTCAATTTACAAACAGGGACTGCAGGCCTAACCACATAGTAAAAACTGGCATGTTTGGGAGCTGCCTCTGCATGAGTCATTTAAAATTTAAATTACTTAACCTAATAATTCAACTACCAATTTCTAGACTGATAGACCAGAGCAGTGAGGTTCCGGAGGTGAAATCCCAATGATACTCAATGACTAGGACTGCGATTATCAGCTATAATGACGTAAACATCGAGGGCAGACTGACCACGAGCTAGGAGACTGTAAAACAATGATATTTGCTCCTGTAGAAACTACAAATCCGCATGAAATCAACCTTGTTTTGCAAAAAAAAAAAAAAAAGTTTTATACATGTCAAGGAGAAGTACTACATTACCCACAATCCAGGTTACCTTGGAAACGTTTAATAAACCCACGAATGTCTCCGTCAACTAGTGAGTTAGGTCAGTCACGAACGAAGCACTGGCGATGTAACTGAATACAAACAATATGAAAGGCTAAATATACTCATGACACAAACCACAATATATCACAACAATATATTAAACAAGCAGCTAAACTATCAATGCTGGAGTGACTGTCTCAAAAGTGTTCTGTGGTCATGTGCGAGTCCTATTACAGTTCATTTTTCATTCATGCACAGACCAAGTTTCACTCGGAGCAAGCAACATAAATGAACGCATTGTACAGCCCTGCTATGTGTGCATGTGTGTGGGTTCGAGTTTTTTTAAAAGTTAAATATCAGCTGAAATTAAATGGGCAGTCACCATGCCCTGATGCTGAAAACCATGGACCTATAAGGAGAACTGGACAAACAACAAAGGCTGGATCAGACGCCGATATGCTTAGCGGTCAAGCAAGATAATGCCAAGCCACATGATGCCATGGGGGCCAAAAGAAATTTCTCCATAGGGAATAATTGCGCGGGTACTAGACTGATAAAACCTGAATACATTTTTTTGACAGTCACAAATTGAAAATACTGAAACTTTTTATTTTTTTCTTTTAAATCATTGATGCGGTTCCCCGGACTGTTGAAAATTTTTATTTATATTCAGGCTAAGAACACCAATGGGTCCTCATATGAAAAGCGCAAAAATTGGTCTGAATTTAGTACTGCAGCGGATGTTACTGGGTGGAGCAATGGGCAAAAGAAAGGTGATGTAACACAGTTATAGGCGTAGCCAAGTCAGCCCTTTGAGCTGGCGTTACGGTGCATATCTGAGCAACAAAAGAAATGCGAGTTAAAGACAGACCGAAAATAAGAAAATTAAGAAAATCAAATTTATTTAGCGTGTAAAAATTTTTTCAAAAATTATAAATTTATGGGGCTGACTGCAGCAAAAGTTATGTCCAATATATAACGTGTGCAATTTTTTTTTTTTTTTTTTTTAAAAGATTATTTTTTTTTATTTGGACAATACAGTGTGACAGGAAAGATGGGAGAAGAATGGGGGAAGATGCAGCACATGAGCGTAATTATTATAGAAAATCAAATTTATTACTAAATCGTTTTCAACTTTTCTTTGTTTTTGGTCACTTTTAAAATTTGCAAAAAAAAAAATAAAAGTTTGTCAGTTTGACATTAAACATCAGTATATTTTTGCCATTTCTTTTTTTTTTTTTTTTTGCAGTGTATTCAGTGTAGAACAGGAATATAATGCAGCAAATGACCTGAGATTTGCAAATCATTGTATTCTGTTTTGCCATTTCTACGATGATGAATACATAACGGTTGCCACACTTGTATATTTGGCGGCAAAACTGGTTTTTGACATCCTAGAACCATGCACGCAGCCAATGTAGTATTATTATTAAAATGATGGATATATCAATAAACTGAGTTGTATATTTTATTACTTTTGTCCAATTATGTAACATCTGGACATAACAGTGTCCATTGCAGTCAGCCCAACATAAATTAAGTTCAAATACTTTTAGCAAACCATTCATTAACCATTCTTCATTGATAAATTAGTTACAAACCTTCATACTTGATGACGAAACTTTTCAGCAAATTGACATGAGATCCAAAATGATAACTATTTTTGTGCTTGATCCGAACTTCCATGAAAAGCACTGAACACAAATACACATTGTGGTACAGCCTTTATTAGATTGAAGTTTTGGGTAGGTGGAAATGTCAGAGTATATGAAATCTGAGCATCTGTTTGTGAGCAGTAACTGAGATATCCATAAAGTGATGCCAGTAGATTCTTTGAATAGCACTGATTTTCATCTGAACGATGATAATGCAAGTCCTAAAAGAGAATGTGACAGTTGAGCATGAGTAGCATCGATTAAAGTAATGTCTTTAGAACAGAGATAGTGATAATGAGATAAATTAAAGGACAAAAAAACTGCTTATAAAACCATAAAAATAACCATTCTTCATTCTTAAATTAGTTACAAACCTTCATACTTGATGATGAAACTTTTCAGCAAATTGACAAGCTAAGCTAAGTTACGTTAGCTAAAAGTAAATTAGCTTGCCAGAACTGGCAAAAGTTTAAGGTTCTTGACTTTAAAACATATCGGTTTATAAGGCACGTGCAGTGCGTTGTGTGTTCGGGTTATCGTCTTGAATCCGGAGAAGATAATGGAGTTTGCACGCAGACAGGCAAGAATCGTCTGACTCTATAAATGTAGTTATTCATTGTTGAACTGAAGAGGACACGAGCCTGAGCAATGTCATGTTACACAACAAACAGCAAGGCAACTATTTTGCGGACATTTTTGCATTGAAATCAATAGTATTACTTCCCTGTTAAATAACAATCGATTTAAACATTTGATATTGCACCTGGGTTTTAAAATTATATTTCGAAATATGATTAAGCCTTCACCGGCAGCTATGTTTTTTCCGATCCGCTCATAGTTACGTCAGGGGTTACCTACGCAAGGTTCTGCAGTCTGCAGTGGTCAGAATTCCATTTCCGGAGAAAAGTGATCATGAACACGCATCCTGGGTAGGAGTTCCACGAGCGCGGGCCGTTGTCATGGACATCTCGGATACCAGCGCATTCATGAGCCCCACACTATGCATGTGTGAGCAAAAGTCACACAGCGCATGTCCGCTTGGCTCTGGAAATAAGGCCCCCATGTCGGCGTGCTGCGCCATTGAGCAATTTCCATTGAAATGAATGGACGGCTATTTTACAATTGTATATCCAGTGAAATATAAAACATCCTTGGTAAAAACAGTGTTATTAATGCTGGCAGTTGGTATCACTTACCTGTCAGCCAAGTTAAGGATGCGTCCGGTGTTCTGTCATTTTTGGCTGCCTATCAAAAGCTGCCTCGATAATAATCATGGCGTATATGGGCATATATCTTTATAAACAAACTTGTCCAACTCATTATAACATCTGCTTATGTTATAACAAGCAAACAAATATCAAAGACTGATTCATATTGCAATATTAAGGTGAAAACAAGGACTTTATGATCGCTTTGCATTACAGTGGTACTTTTTGACAAGACAGCACAAACTGTCAGAGCACAGAAGTAGACAGATGTAACAGAACATTACACCTCCCTCGTACTGCAGCCTGTCGAATTCCTCCCTCCAGCTCTCTACGAATTTTCTCTCCCATTTCAATTTGTACGGCTCAGGTGCAGTTGCTGTTTTTCTTCTTGGGGCTTTTTCCTGGAGCTTGCCTGAGTTGCGTAGCCTTGAGAAACATCGCTGCTCCTCTGATGTAAGCGGTTCCTACCGTCTATGTGCGCGCGCGCGTGTCCGTGTCTGTGTATCTGATCGGTCAATCAAAGCATTCGAGTTGGACGCTGTTTAGATGTGTCGTGGGGAAAAAACGTTTTTGTTTCAAATTGGTATTCTGAATGTATTCATTTAACGAATTGAATTCAGGGGCACATAACGTGAAGAAACTGTATTTTTCAGCAACTTTTAACTTGTCCAGTGGGGCAAGTAAATTTCTCTTCCACTTGTCCGACAATAAAATCTGCTTGTCCCGGACAAGCGTTAATGTCGAGCCCTGGCTAAACATAATGTCTATCTCAGTTTCTGTGTAGGCCAACATCCCACATAGTTCCTTCATAAGTTAGATAACAGCATGAACACTAAGAATATTTTGAAGAAGAATCAATATAGGGATTCCAGACCCGTCCCAATTTAATAGCGAAGCAAAACTCCTTGTTAACCCCTTAACTGTCACCTGCATTTTGGCCCAGCCCTAATTAGGGCCCAGTGACAGTTAAGGGGTTAATGTAAAATCCCATCCCCCAGTGTCTACTTCAGGGGTGTCAAACTGACCCGTCAAAGGGCCAAGAGGCTGCAGGTTTTCAATCCTACCAAGCAGAAGCACACCTGAAACCACTGATTTAATCAACTGATCTAGGCCTGCACAACTGATTAGTTGTATCAGGTGTGTTTCTGCATTGTTGGAGTGAAAACCTACAGCCTCAAGGCCCTTTTACGCGTCAGTTTGACACCCCTGGTCTACTTCAACTTAAAACAAAAACTTGCAGATGGCTAGTTACTCACATCCAATTTCCGACTGTATTGCATAGGCAAAATGTTCAAGCTAGAGACAATACACCAGTGTCATGTAAAAAAAGTCCGGCGCCAGATAGGAGTCGGTCTCAGTAGCTGCACATCAAACGAGGAGACAAAAGAATGAATTCACTTTACCCTCACCTCATCTTCCTCTAAACCTTCTTTTTTTAAATACTCAAAATAGCTGACTTAAACACTTGATTGGTCATCGTATTTCCCCTAAAATCTCCACAAAAAGACAGCAGGAGGAATGATCGGTCATCATATATCCCATAAATGTCCACATAAAGAAAGGGTCATTCCATATGAAGTCAACCAGAGGTTCCTAGGTCATCAACTCAGATGTGGTTCAAATTTATTTTGGGAGTACTTCTACATTTATAATGAACACATGCAAAATTTTAGGCTCCTATTCCCAGGGGTTTCTGAGATACAGCCCCCTAAAAATAGGGGGCCATGCCCCTAGCAAATTGTGCACGTTAATTTATTGGGATTTTGAAGTTCAATATCTTTGGAAAAAATCATAGGCATGGGCTGAAAATTGCTATCCAGGGTAATTTAGGTCCAGGCTTTCAGAATCTTTTGTCAAAATTTATCTATCTCTTTTCATTTTCAAGATAATGGCCTCTCAAATATGAAACTTTTTATGCATGGAAATCAAAAATTCAGTTTTCAAGGGCCCCCTATGAGGCCAGGATCCCTTACAGAGGCTAAATTGTGCTGGATTCCTTCTATTTGAGGACAGGTCTGTCTGTACTAGGGAGATTGACAGCACCCAAAGCATAATAGTGGAGTTAGGAGACCCTGAAAAGGGTCCCACCTGAAAAAGTCACTTTTTTGCCAATTCTGGATTGACAATTCACCATGTGGGCAGTTACCCGTGTTAATGAAACTTGTTCTACATAAACGTATATATCTTGGGTTTATTTATTCAAAATTGCAGCTTGTTTTCTCATCTCCTTCACTATTTAATCATGTTATCAAATACAGGCATTTTGGGGTGAAAAAAAAAAAAAATCCCCTTATAATCCCTTGTTCTGCAACTAGAAGTTTTAAATAGACAGTGCCCTCTCAAAAACTCAATTTACATCATTTCAGAAAATCTGACATGATGTTGCATTCCCTCCCTAGGATCTCCCAGGTATCGCGTCATCTTCCATGCGCATTGCATCCGTTTTTCGTGATGTAAACAGATTCGGTCATCTTATGACATTGCACCGCCAAGTCAAAAGTTGTCTGTCGGCTGGTTTAAGGTCACCGAATGAAATTCGTCCCGTTTTTTTCTGCAGTATGTATGCTTGTCACATTCCTCATCAAGGAAATGTTTCACCTGTCAAGGCCATGCTGAAGCTTCAATGAATTCATTAAAGCTATAGCACGTAACTTTTACATGTCCGCAAATGTCCGTTTCATCCAAGCCACTTCTAGAGGAGATGACATAATGCTGATTAAGCCGATCAGCTCCTCTAACATTTCGCTGTATTTTTCAGTATTTGTTGTTCTGTATTTTTGGGGTAAAAAATGCGCATTTTATTTTGGAGAGTCTCCTAGCAAGAGAGCTCCGACGCCACGTGACTTGTTTTGTTTCAGATTTCAAGCGGTGATGAGAATGATAAATTTTTTGGTATAGGCAGTGGACAGCATAATCGGCCAAAAACGCAAGGGCGAAAGTATTCGTTTTAACCTCCATCAAGCTCTCACGGTCATGTATCATTATGATAAACTACTACCATGATACTAACCAAAATAACACAAGCATTATAACAGACATCTGAACACTGCCGCCATCGTCATCGGCATTCGGCGGTGTGTTCGGTGCTGCATCCTTCTGATTCAAGTGGGTCAATTTGCTATCTACCTATGGCTGCTGTGGTGACGTTTCTACTCTATAGGATTCAGGAAAGCTAGAATCCGCCCCATATATACACACATTTGTAGAATCGACATACCCAAGTTCCAGTGGGGCTGAGTTTGGGGAACATGGACAGTGAGGAGCAGCAAAAAGTGGACCAACAGCTTATGGACTGCTTAAGTGTGTATTACAAGGACCTGCTGGTTCATGTGCATAACTGTGGTGTGTCGTTAGCGTGGAGTAACGAACAGCTTCTGCGCTGGTATATGACGGAGGGGTGAAAGCTCCAGGCTAAACAGTCTTTTCGGATATTGCCCGTGGTAATGGTTTACTTATTGCACCGGAATGACCAGCGTTGCTTGCGGAAAATGGGCACGTTATGGGGAGTACACGACAGCTAGAGAGAGCTCTGGTTATGTTATGAACATAATACAGGTTTTACAGACTGCAAGTTCCGTTAGCATGAACAGTTGCTTATGTGGAGCTAGCGAATTGAGAACGTGGGCATACGTCATATGGAAGTGCCGGCTGTATTGTTCTAATAACGCAAAATTCCTCTAGGGGGCGACAGAAGTTATGCACTATAGCTCTAATTAGATACCCTATTGTTTTAACCAGAGATGATGTAATACCCATGGAAGATGAAGCAATACACAGGAGATCTGATGCAATACGCATGGAAGATGACGCAATACCTGGGGGATCCTAGGGAGGAAATGCAACATCATGTCAGATGTCAGATTATCTTAGGAAATGATGTAACTTGAGTTAATGAGTAGGCACTGTCTATTTAAAACTTCTAGTTGCAGAACAAAGGGGATAATAATAGGCATTTTTACTCCAAATCGACTGTATTTGATAACATGATTAAATAGTGAAGGAGATGAGAAAACAAGTTATAATTTTGAACAAATAAAGCCAAGATGCATACATTTATGTAGAACAAGTTTCATTACCATGGGTTACTGCTCACATGGTAAACTTGCCAATCCAAAATTAGCGAAAAAGTGACTTTTTCAGCTGGAACCCATTTCAGGGTCTCCTAACTCCACTGTTATGCCTTGGGTGCAGTCAATCTTCCTAGTACAGATAGAACTGTCCTCAATTAGAAGGAATCCAGCACAATTTACCCTCTGTAAGGGATCCTGGCCTCATAGACGGCCCTTGAAAACTGAATTTTTGATTTCCGCCCATAAGAAGTCTCATTTTAGACGCCAATATCTTGAAAATGAAAAGATAGATATATTTTGATAATAGATTCTGAAAGCCTGGACCGAATTACCCTGCATAGCAATTTTCAGCCCATGCCTATGATTTGTTCCAGAGATACTGGCCTCCAAAATCCCTATAAATTAACGTTCACGATTCGCTTGGAGTGTGACCCCCGATTTTTGGGGGGCCATATCTCGGGTAACCCCTAGGAGTAGGAACCTAAAATTTTGCATGTGTTCATTACAAATATAGCGGTACTCCCAAAATAGATTTGAGCCAAATCTGGCTCAGTGACTGTGGAAGATTCTTGTACTTTAGTTGAGTTCATATGGAATGACCCGAAAGCAAGACGAATGCCATTTTCCATAATACAAACAAAAAACGTGCAGCCAAAGCACCATCACTTTTCAATAAGAAAAGAATGAAACATTTGATTTGTTGTTAAACATATGATTATTTTGAGGGCTCTGACAGCATGGGGACCCACTTGGCTCATAGAGGGAAGATAATTTTGAAATAGATGAAGTATACTTGTGGTCAAGCAGTTAATGATCCCAGAAATATATTGTTTTTACTCCCAGCCATTTTTAAATTCTCAGTATTTTTTTTTTTTTTAATCTCGTTGAATTTTCTTGAAGATTTTTTGTGTTTGTGGCCTTTACTCTCAACCAAAGTTATGAAAAGAAACTGAAATATGATGATATTCTAAATGCTTCAAGTATCTTGTTTCATTTCAGCCATTTCCCCCCACTCTGTGGGTGAAACATAAATAGCCCAATTTGGCTTCTGTGCAAAGGGGTTAACATACAAATACAAAAGTCACTAGTATTTCTGTTGAATGATTATCATGTTGTTGTCCATTCTATAAGATGCAATAACTGTATGAGCCAGAAAAAATCTCAATTGCCAGCAATTAGAAATATTTCTAAAGAAATATTAGAAATGGATGTATGAGAAGAAATTTTTCTTTACTTTTCAATGAGGCTTTTGCGAGACTCACAAGCACGCATTTCACAGTGCCTCGTAACAGTGCTCTCAGTAGTGTTGACTCTGTCCGTTTGTGAATTCTCGCAGCAACAGTATTCACCTGTTTGTTGAGTAAGGTTGTTTGAATTACTTAATATTCAGTTTGGCAGCCCTTATTTCCTAATGACAACAGGATACTCGAAAATATGGGTTTTATAATAAAGCCTTCCATGCGCCATGGTAGGAATGCTTGAATACAATCCAGGTGAATGCGGGCAGTTTAATATGCATTTGAATACAGTGAATACACTCATATTTTGCATGTGAACTCATATAAACCAGAGCTCTAAAAATATATTCTCTAACAAGACCACATTACTCCTGGAGGAAAAGGTGAACAATCAAACTGCCACACTGAATTCATTGGCACGACAATTCATTCCAGACCAAAGTCTTCACAATCAATCTTAAAAATTGCCACAGAACGAGGAGAGATAAAAAGAAAAAAAAAAACACATCTGTGAAACTATACATCACTGCCACTGTCTACACAGCCTAACACAGGGTCCGACGGCACAAACATACTGAACCATTCACGTTCATCATATAGTACCTGGCAGGTCGTCCTCATCTTCGCTGAAGACGTTAGGGTTGAAAACCGGCAGGTTGATATAGTCCATTGAGATCTTACGTACTTCTGGAAGGTAAATGGTCATCTGCCTCGGTTGAAGGTGGAGCAGACTGGTCTTGTAGATAACTTAGAGAAAAAGAAAATATATTGGGCTTTCATATCAATAAAGAAAGAGGGAAAAAAGAAGGTCAAAAGATGACAAATAAACAGCAGATGAGAACCGCTCTAACTTGTAGAAGCGAAACATCTGAAGTATTTTTTTTTCAAAACACCTTGATCTTTCAATTGAAATAAAATTCATCAGCAAGAACAAAGGCCAATCCATGACATTCCCAGACTAAGTTCATAGGTAGAAGAGGCACATGGTAGGACTTTGTGACCCATGGACTGATCACCACTAATTAATTGTAGCATCTGACCATAAATCAGACCCAATGAGTGTTTAAAGGGGCATTTCATATAAAAATCGGGATTTCTAAGTATTTCGCTGTTTCCATGGAGTGACTATTCATCAGAATTGATTGGTGATATAAGGAAGACTAATCTCTTCCATTTCCCCCAAAGACAAAGACTTAAATTGTCAGATGACTTGTAGGTTAAGCATTGGTGTAGATTCACACCAGATTCATACTTCTGTTACACCAAACGTACTGAGCAGACAACTACCAGCCATATGAAATGGGTCCTTTAGACTGTCAGATAGAAAACAAGCAAAATCATTTTTCAAAAATTTTCCACAGAGTACCTTTTACACAAGTACATATGACTGAGATTTACCTGCACCAAGATTTGTCGGCAAGAAAGAAGCAAGTCCCACGATTTTAAATTTCGTTCCCCAAATATTGGATGTGACCTGAGCAAGGTAATTATGCTGTAAAATAATGAAACAAAAGGCACAAAGAGTCAGCAGGAAATAAAACAATGTAAGAGTCAAAAATGGAGAAAAATCCCTATTTGCTGGCAAAGACAATACTACAATCCCAATTCTGCAAAAGTTGGCACGTCATGGAAAATGCAAATAAGATCAGAAAGGATTGGTTTGAAAAGCCCAAGAACAATTTACAAGATGGTCATTGACAATATACAATGGAATGACTGCTAAAGTCCAAACTAGTAGGCGCAGTCGACAGCTTATCACAGACATAACAATATCTTTTAATCACACTCATTAAGCATTTGGTTACGGAAGACACCGGTTGGTTAAGCCTAGTAAGCAGAATTTCACCCCATTCCATAATGCAGGTCAGCCGTGCAACAGTACGGGGTCTTGGCTGCTGCATATTTCACTGCATAAAGCACCATTCATTTTCAAATCGGACCAATCAGCACTGCAGGCAGGCCAATCTGGCACCCACACTCTCCAGTTACCCAGCCACGCATTTGTTATTTGTGCAGAGTGTGGTTCGGTGGTGTCCAGCCTAAAAATGCAGGGACATCCCTGGGAACTACTTCTAGACAGCAGTATATGTAGCTCCAAAAGTCGTACGCATCTTTCAACATTAATGGAGCTCTTGCACGTATAACCATGCCCCCATATCATGACAGATTCTGGCTTTTGGACCAGGCGCTGATTACAGCTTGGAGTGTCCTCGTCTTTGCCCAGAAATCATGGCAGCTACTTTTTTTGACAAAAACCACTTGAAGTGTCGAATCTTCGCACCAATAAACACCCTTCCACTGCACTGCTGTCCATCTTAGATGACACCAAGACTAGAAAAGTTGCCGGCGCTTTTGATTAGTGTTTATTTATGGCTTAAGCTGTGCATAGTATGGCTTTGCCGAGCATCTGTGGATGCAGAGGCCAATTGTGTTGACTGACAATGGTGTCCCAAAGTATTTCAGAGCTCATGTCCGGAAAGTTGCGAGACAGTTCTTCAAACAGTGACATCTGAGGGATCAGAGATCACATGCATTCAGAAGTGGTTTTTGGCCTTGCCTTTTATAAATCGTGATTCAACAGGATTCATTCCAACTTTTAATTATATCACACACTACAGAGTGTCATATGCTCAAAATTCTATTGATTTGTCTTTGGGCAACGACATTCTCCAAGCCATGTATTCTAAGCTTACACTTATGTTGCCAAACTAGCAAGACAAAACCCATCTTTGCATTTGGGGGACCTTTTTGGAGGCTCCTTTTATACTATAGCACGATTAGCTCACTGGTTTTTTTACATCCCCTGTTTTACATGACCTTATTATTGCAACCTGTCATATCATTGTTAGTACAAAATTTCCCCAGCACCAATTGTTTAGTCTGAAGCAGTCATTAGATTTGAAATGAGCATTTATTTTCAATAAAATATTGAATTCACAAGTTAAAGGCTCAAATAATGTGTTGTTATAGAGTTTTCAAAATAGAAGAGGGTGAATGGATTTTTCAAACCACTCCCTGATTTTATTTGCATCATACTATAAATGGAGATGTCTCTGTCAGTCTGACTGCACGCCCTCCTATTTATCTTGACAACTATTTGGCCAATCAACTTCAAGCTTGGCGGCCGCATTGTTGGAGGACCCAAAGAAGGGCAGTGTTGTATTCAAAGTTGTTTGGCTTTGTGGTTCTTGAGGAATCTTGAGAAAGCTGCAAGTAGTAATATGACCAATGAAAAGTGAATTGTTTTTCTGCATCAGCGCCTGGATGTGATTTTGGCCCTGCACCAAAACATTTCAAAATTCATTATCTTACAAAAAGCAAGGAAAAATGATCAAAGTCTTGGAATAAGCATATTTTACCATTGCTTGTCTGCGACAGTTTCAAGCGGCAAATGCTGGAACTACAGTGGAAAATGTGGGAACCATCGAACCCTCTCACCAACTCAAAAGGTTTGGCCAATGAGAGGCCAAGGAATGCTTTGGCAGTCTGGGGACAGTGATATCAAAAAGCCAAAGTCTGTATGGGCTTGACTCATTTTGTGCTAAATTACCACTCGTTTTGAGCCATTTTTCAGCTTGGTTTGAGTTTCTTTGTTGGCTCTCTGGCAACGGGAGATTCATTGATGATCCATTCTTTTTTCCTCCCATCATTTGTGTCTTTTCCATAAAGTATATATCAGCAAAATGAGAGTTGTCCTTTGTATTCATTATATTGAGGGGTATAGCGCAGGAATTAGAGTTACTTGCTGCATGTTGCCCCTTTTATAGTCTGGGATCTGGATAGTTTGATGCAGATGTGTGTATAACCTTAAGGACTTCAAAGCCAGTTCCCTTTCATTAACTTTTAGTGGCATACCTGTTACTGAATGTCCATGTTATGACAAGTTGAAAATGAAGTGTTCATTTCCATGTATTATGTGCCTAATTTTTTTATATTATGGGTTAAATGCTGATGTGCAAGTTTTAAGTTCCAATGGACCAAGCGAGCTAGAAATGTAAGAAGCAAATTTTTTCCGAGGCTGAATTTCCTATTGTGCATGTGGATACGGAAGTTCGTACGAATAGCAAATTACAGTAAGCTCATGACTGGCGAAAAAAAATAGCCACTGCCAAACACAAAAAAAAAATACCAGCGGCCC
This sequence comes from Gymnothorax javanicus, assembly GCA_029692085.1. Taxonomy (NCBI): domain Eukaryota; kingdom Metazoa; phylum Chordata; class Actinopteri; order Anguilliformes; family Muraenidae; genus Gymnothorax; species Gymnothorax javanicus. Next base: position 93,615,057 of record CM056198.1, read on the forward strand.
AAATCCGGCCAGTTTCATTTATTTCGTGGTCATGGATGGAATTCTGGGACAGAGACTGCTGGCGATGGCAATGACCAAGAGAGTGGAGATGATGTCCAAGTGGTGGATATGCTAATTAACATGTAAACAGAATATTCCCATTGCTCAGCGCATGTAAACATCTTATTCTGAATATTACCTTAACCCGAATATGGACCTTAACCCATTTAAACCGGGACAGCATATTTTAACCTTTAAAACCGGGGGACGTAATTTTGTTACCCATTTTACCCCTTCAGGCGAATAGCGGATACGTCATTTTGTAGTTTTCATTAATTTTCCGGGCTCATAGCTGTTCTTTTTACTGGCACTTTATACTAGGGCAGATGCCATAGTAACACTTCAAGACACTTTATTTTTACATTTTTTATATTTTATTTTTTTATTTTATTTGAACGGACACTTTATCATGCCACCCAGTAAGCGGAGCTGGGGAGGCAAAAACACGCCCCTTTTTAGTCCTGGCTAGATCTCAATCATTTTCCTTTATTGACGTCTTTTTCCAATTATCGTAATTGGCAACTGAAACATGGTTTCTCACCGTCAAGATCTAACAGCTGTATCATGAAATCATGGGCTAAATGTGCAGAAAAATAATTCATTTAAAATGGACTGAGGCAAAATGGAAAACTGTTCCGTGGTTCCAATGAATCAAGCCGGACTTTCTTTTTGTAAACCATGGGTTGATTTTAAAAAAAAAAAAAAAAGTGGCATAGAGACCATCCAGCCTGTAATCAGCGCTCAGTTCAAAAGCCTGCATCTCTGATGGTATGGGGTTGCATTAGTGCCTATGGCGTGGGCAGTTTACAGGCACAAAAGGCACTATCAATGCTGAAAAGGATATAGAGGTTTTACAACAACATATGCTCCCGTACCAGACAATGTCTCTTTCAGGGAAGGCCTTGCATATTGCAGCAAGACAATGCTAAACCACATACTGCATCCATCACAACAGCATGGCTTTGCAGTAGAGGAGTCCTGGTGCTAAACTGGCCTGCCTGCAGTCCAGACCTTTCACCAATAGAAAACATTTGGCGCATCATAAAATGAAAAATCCGGCAAAGAAGACCCAGGACTGTTGAACAGCTAGAATCCATCATCAGACAAGAGTGGGACAACACTGCTTTCCCAAAACTCCAGCAATTGGTCTGTTTACAAACTGTTCTTAAAAGAAGAGGGGATGCTACATTATGGTAAACATGGCCCTGATCCAACTTCTTTGAGGTGTGTTGCTGACATCAAATTCAAAATGAGCTAATATCTTTCATAAAATGATAATATGTCTCATTTTCAACATCTGATATGTTGTCTATGTTCTATTGTGAATAAAATATGGGTTCATGAGATTGGCAAATCATTGTATGTTTTTATGCACGTTTTATGTCCAACTTCATTGGAATTGGGGTTGTGCAAACCTAGAGCAGAGACTTCCATCAATCCATTTTATCTGGTTTTATTATTTTTATAGTTTGTTATAGTTTGTCAAGCGTTTTTAGTCCACTATCCATTAAGATTTGCATAAATAAAAAACATAGACAGGTTCAAATCAAAATCTAATCAAATTTTACTTGTCAAATACATTTTTAAAATTTTGTTTCAATGCACTTCAGAGGCTGAGATAGCCAACCCAATCAAAAACAAGCCTGTGGGAATTTTGGCTTTAGGAAAAAACCCACAATGCGAACAGACAGGAAGAAACCTTGGGAGAAACCAGGCTCAAGTAGCTCAACACATCACACGGTATGCACACCATTCACTCATACACCAGAAACAAAATAGGGAGTCAGAATTAGAGCCAGAGGTCAAACGTTAACCTCAGCACACCAGTTGAGAGATGATACCTGAGTGATGTCATCGATGGGGAACTCTCTGCGGGTCAAACTAGGAGAGCCAATGGAAGGCTTGCGAATAGGTAACCGTGGGGATCGGGATATTTCCTGCGTAGCCCGTGACAACTTAGGGGATTTTCTGGGGTCAATATTGATTCTGTTGGAAAAGGGACAAACTAAGTCTCTACAGAGAGGGGGCAATTCATAAAAAGACATAAATCAGTTGTTACAATCATGCACAGCAATGCATTTACATTTCATACAAGTAAACAATATGTTCTGTCAGTATTTGAACAGTAACTCAGTTTTAACGTATACTAATAACAGCATCAGTCCACTCATATTGATGTTAAAGGATAAGAAAAACTATACAGAAGTTACATTGCCAAATAAAGAAGGTCAAGGGTACATTAAATATTCAAAATGGCGGACCAAGTTTGTTTATATGGCGTGTCAAATCTGACACTGACCAAAAGCAATGTTATTTGCAAAGAGATGGGTTGTTACAGCAGTGCAATTGCCCTTTGTAATGAAAGATCATACAAACATTCTGAAGGAATTAAGTTTTATCACATGAAACATGTACCAGAGCCCCTGAAATCAGACTGGAAAAAGAAGGCCCTGCCAGTATCGATATTTACCCAGGGTTCTAGGCTTACAGCTACTGCAACCACAAGAAATCAGAGGACCGAAGAAGCTCTCTCATACAAACATTACTCTTTAATAAACACAACCTGCCAGAATTAGCCATTCACTTAAATGTTACCCTAAAAACCAAACACAAGATCCCAGATCCCTACTCAAAAATGGTACATATCCAGAAACTATTGTCAGCAGCGAGTAATGTAAACAGCTCCTGCATCACCTCTGTTGTCTCTGCATCTCAAGCAACAGCAAATGGTATAAGAATGCAGTGTCACTGGAATAAACACATCAAGATTTCAGCATTCTGAATGTGGGCAGAATATCATGGCATATATAAATCCTTCCGTGGGCCTTGTTCCAGGATATCTGTGACTCAAATCTCTTCCCAGAGCTCTCTGCATAACTCCCTGCTGACAATGGCTTAGGGCCACTGCAATAGCGTTCTTGCCTCAGGCAGATATTCTGCATGCCTTATTCTTCTTCTATGATGTTTATTGCAGTTGGCAAACCAGCTTACATTCCTCATATCCTTTGGCTAAAGCACTAAAATTCTTCTTGAAAGATATAAAAGGTAATGCTGGCTAAAACATTAAATACAATGCAAAAACGCGACTAAATTATGGCCCTGATCAGAACTGTGTTTTTGAGTGTCGAATTTTTGTGTTGCACAGTAACATCAAGTGTCAAAAACAGCATAGACGAAAAAATATGGCGTTTCCATTCTAAAATTTGTTTCAGCCCTTCAAACCAAATTTCAGGAAAGGACATCCTAAGTAATAACAAAAGGCCATTTTTAAACCATCAGTTTGTTTATTGAATGCTCTATGTTCTATTGGAGGAATAAAATATGGGTTAACTTTTTCATGATCCCATTAAATGGCAAAATTCATTGTGAAACATAGTGGTTGCAGCCTGATAGTGTGGCATGCTTTGTTGCTTCAGGGCTTGGGCACTTGCCACAATCAATGAAACTATGTATTCTTCTACACCACGAAATCCTGAGGGAGAATGTCCAGTCCGTGATTCGATCACATCAGTCTGTGATCTGGACTTCAACTGCAATGAACAATGCTATGATGTAAGACAACAAAAGATCCAAAATTGAGATTTGAGAGGTCAAGTCCAAGCCCAGACTTTAGCTCCACTGAGATGCTGTGATGGGACCTTAAATGGACATACTCGAAAAGGGATCTGAAAGACTGATTTCCTGAAAGTATAAATGTGTTTTGAAGCAGTTGTTCTTGAAACAGCTAGCAAAACTAGATATTAGGTTTCTGGGGGCAATTACTTTTTGCAAGTGGGTTTTTTCAGTAAGTGAAATGTTATAATCCTGCGTGAGTGTATTTTGTGTTTATTTTAATTCTCCTTGTCTTATATTCAATTTTGCAAGAAACAAACAGGAGACAAACATGCAAAATAGAACAAATCAGGAGGGGGGAAAATGATCTGTACACTGTACAATTACTGAAAGCACACATCCCCAAAGTCAAAGGTGTCAAACTGGTGCGTAAAAGGGCAGAGGGGCCGCAGGGTTTCAATCCAACTGAGCAGAAGCACACTGATACAACTTATCTAATCAACTTATCTCAGCCTTCACAGTTGATTAGTTGTATCGGGTGTGCTGCGGCTTGGTTGAAATGAAAACCTGCAGCCCCTCTGCCCTTTTATGGACCAGTTTGACACCCAGTGCCCTAAGTGAATAAAATATATTTCTGAGAAATTGGGAATAAATTCCATTCAAGTGAATGGGGATTTACAAAAAAAAAAAAAAAAAAAGAAAACACTGTAATGGAAACGGAGGAATACCTGGGAAGTTTGGGTGACTTGCTTCCTCTTGATATCTTTGGTGATTTCTTACCAACCCAGTCATCACTCAGTTCAATGTCACTGGAGTCGGAGCAGTTGCAGCTGTCAATCATGGAGGAGATCAAACTGTTCCCATATACCTCATCTGAGCGAGATTGACAGGGAAGGAAAGAGGGGATTGTGACTGAGCGAGGCCAACAGCAGAGGGCACTGTACCCTCCAACTCAGTAAACCTGGCTGAATATGAACATGACGTTTCAGCATTGCTAGTGAATCTTGAAACCTCACAACAAAAAGTCTCACAGCAAGATAATCTAGGTTTGAATTCAGCCCAGGACTTTCTGAATGGAATTTGCATATACTCCCCATGTTAAAAACTGTCTTCTCTAGGTTCTCTGGTTTCCTCCCTCAATCCAAAGACAATGCATCTTAGGCTAAGTGGAGATGGGTGTGTTGTGTGTGCGTGTGTGTGTGTGTGTGTGCAAATTGTAATTAAATGATATACTAAACATTCTTTGAAGTGTGTTCCAGCCTCATGCTCATTGGATCAAAGGTTAAACCTGGTTTATGTTTGCCACAGTGTCCCCAGTGCGAGGGCCAAAAAGAAGCCATCGCATCTTTAGCGTCATATACAAAGGGTCCCAATTTGTCACAGCACTTGGTTGCGAGCCACCGAATTTTCGTAGCTAGGCATACACAGCGCACGCTGAGCTTTTAATTTCAAAGCAGTATTTTGCGGTACGTCCGTGGTTAGTACTATAATTAACAGAAGTTAAATTGACTTGGCATTCGATATTTTCCAGACATTCACAAACGCGCTCAAACACCTTGAAAAATCCCAGATCCCTGATCAATAAAAAAAGCAATGATCATATCCAGAAATTTTTGCGTCAGTTTGTTAAAAATCAGTGCATTTTAGCTACTATACCCTACAGCGCTATCTTTGGACAATTGGACCTACTAAACTCTCGTAAACAGATGAAATGGTCTAAGAAACTACAGTGTGGACTGAATAACAGAGTGCCAAACATAGTTTAAGCATTACTCGAGCTGCGGAACTCCGTGGGCAGCAAAGCAGAATGTCTATGGGCAGCGATTGTTCCATCCGGATATCAAGTAGGCGCAATTGACCGGGAAAGGTCTGCGGGAAGGGTAATTAAGTTGCTCTGTTCGTTCCTTAGGGCCCCTCCTGTTGGCCCTTGTTCCAGGATCTAATTGCTCTGTTCGTTCTTAGGTTCATGTTTGGTGTTATCCTCCTGCCCCCGTTCTGAAATGGCTGATTCAACCAATGAGTGTATCGGTGGCCTCAGGCAGATATTCTGAGTTGGCAATGCCTTATTCTTGTACATAGTTCCCCAATTGGACTATGATGTTTATTATTTTTGGTCAAACCAAATGAAAATTAAAATTAAACCAATCAGGCCAAAATTAAATGTTAAAAATAAAAAGCAAATTGAAAAACCTAATGAAAAAATGAGCTTTGATTCCTTGAAAAATGAAACAAGGAAAAAATAAATGGATAAAAATCAATAACGTTAAATTTAAAATGCTAATATGTAAATAGAAACAAGCGGAAAATATAAAATGAAATTGAAAATGAAAATTTAAATAGCAATGAAACATCAAATGTAAGGATGGAATCAAATGGAATGCTTAAATCAAAAGCTTAAATGGAAAAGATAAAATTATCATTTAATTTTTTATTTATGTTTGCATTTTTCGTTACCATTTACATTTGGCATTTGCATTGCCATTTGCCATTTTCGTTGTGATTTTTCCAATTTGCGTTTCCATTTTCCATTTGCCTTTTCCATTTTCCATTTGGCTTTTCAGCCTGTATGCAAATAAGGAGGTGTGGCCCACAATCACGGTCTGAAACTATGCATTCTTCTGGACACCAGGGAAATCCTGACTGGAGAATGTCTATGATATAAACTGGCAAATCAGTATGTGTGATTGTGGTCCGTGTACCTTTGCAATTCGTTTTTGTTTTGATTAAAGTAATGAAAAAAGATCCAAATTTTGAGATTTGAGAGGGCAAACCAAAAACAAAAAGCCCACCCGTCTCCCAATTTTCGTTTGGAAAAATGGAAATCGAAAAAAAGGATCTGAAAGACTGATTTTCTATTAAATGAACTAAACAAAAGCAGTTGTTCGAAAACAGCTAGCAATTCTTTTAATAGAGGTTTCTCTGACCTGAGCCACCAAGTGAAATTTTTCCCCAGTCTGCTAGTAATGGAAGAATCACTATTGAGCAATCAAGAGATTTGTGCGTTTAAACAATTCTGGAAGCAGCGGTGATATTCAATTTTATGTTGCTAGGAGACAAACTGCAAAATAAAATAATGTTCAGGAGGGGGAAAATGATTGTCACTTTAATCAATTTCTGAAAGCACACAGATGTATATGTCAAAGGTGGATGTGTGTGCCTCTGCGAAAACGGGTCCATTGTTTCACTCACGTTATGTTAATTTTAGCTGGTTAGCTGAGCAGCTAACACTTGGCGCTAACATTATCTAACAACAGCTGTATAAAACTTGCTTCCAGTTTATTAAACTTGACTAGATTGCCATCGGTTGAAATGAAACTACCAGTCAAGTATTGCATGGTCCTGCCCTTTTTGGACCACTTTGTGTTATATTGGTCGATCGTAATAAAACTGTGTTCAGTTTTCTGCACATAAAGTGCAAGAACAATTTCCGTTCGAGAAATGGGTAGAATCGCGATCAACAAAAAAAAACTGGATGAAAACTTCAGTTCAATAACAACCAAAACAGAGCAATGGACCAGGTCATATTTATAGGGGCGAATGTGCTTCGGTGGGATATGTCTTTTAGTCCTTTAGCTTACTCATACCCAGCCTCGATTCACCCAGTAAATCAATGTCACTGACTCGGAGCCGTCATGCAGCTGTTCGGTTATCATGAACTTGATAGAGATCAAACTGTTTCTTAAACCGAATATTCCCCTCATTTTTTGTGCAAAATTGAAAATAAAGGAAAGAAGGGATTTTATACAGTGGTTGCGAGGCCAGCAGCAGAGGGCAGTTTATCAATAGAAGGATGTCAAACAATTAAACCGCATTTTGGGAAAAGTCTGCAGATGCATTTTCAGACATATCACTGTTTAGTGACATTACAGCCTTCGCGGAAATTGTTGACTTATGGAATTTGCATGTCTTTGAATGTTGCCGTCTGATACAAGCAATATGATGCACCTTACCCTTTCCCAGTGTTAAAATATGTCTCATGCAATGGTTGTGTCTGGTTTTCCTCAATCCAAAGTTTTATGGTTTGACTACGTTAAGTTTATTGGCTGGTTAGCTAGCTGCTCTCCTGCAATGCAAATGAACATTAAATGAACAACAAGACGACAATGGTTGGCAAAGTTTCTCAGTTTTCTGCCAAAAAGCGTCATGTTCATTTGGTGAAAGGTTAAGCTGGTTATAGAGTTCATAGTGACCGTAACAGTGTCCCCTCCAGTCCGTGTGCCACAATGCATTTAGTGGGTGAATCGCAGCTTAGTAGGAGCTGGCAGAAGACTAGGGTCCCACATCCTTGTTCATCAGCTGCTACAATTGCAAGACCTCACGAAATCCATTGCTCTGTTTTGGTTTTATTGAACTGAAGTTTTTGAGCATCCAGTTTTGCCCATACCGACTTGATCGCGATTTCACCGCCTATTTGAACAGCCGAATTGTTAGTTGCACTTACAATTAACAAAACTGAAAATTGGTCTGGCATTACAATTTTCCAGACATAACACAAAGCTCAAAACCGTTTGAAAAATGTAAAAAACTGACTGGCAGCTTCTGGTTACTGATGGCAATCAATAGTTAAATTTTGCAAAGCAAGTTTTGATCATACCATAATTTTTGAACAGGTCAGTTAAAAACCAGCTAAAAAAATGTTTTTAGTCAAACAATGAACCCTACAGCACTATCCACTGCCAATTGGATCACTGTTTAAACATCTGGCCATTGCTGATGAAACATAGATTACAAGTGATGATACTGAAATTGGACGGAAATAACAGACGGTTTTAATCATTTTATGTAAAAGCAGCACTAGCTAGCAACATAATGCTTGTTGACTCAATACAATGCTGCTTCCGGACGTGCGCTTGTTTATAAAGCGTCACTACTCTGATTGCTCAGTAGTGATTCTCCATTACTAGCAGACTGTGGAAAAAAAATTTCGTACCATGCTCAGTGGTCAGGCAAGCTTTATTAAAAGATAGCTGTATTTGGCCACTTTTGTTTAGTAATCATTTAATAGAAAATGGGAAGGGTCTTTTCGGAATTTCCAATTTCAAACGAAAATTGCTCTGTAGATTTTTGTTTTTGGGCCCCATCAAAACAAAAACCAGAAATCAGTTCGTCAAGGAAGATTTTCATTACCTTCATCAAAACGGAAAATCGAATGTCCGCCCTTTTGAACATAGACATTATTCAACCTTTGCCAGTTTATATCAGAGACCGGTTGGCTGAGTCAGGCCCCCTGCTGTCCACAAGATGCCACTGAGCTGTCTTCACCGTCCCCTGACCTTGGGCCACACCTCCTTATTTGCATACAGGCTGAAAAGCCAAATGGAAAATGGAAAAAGCAAATGGAAAATGGAAACGCCAAAGTTCCAAATGGAGAAGCCAAATGGAAAATGGAAAATCAAAATGGAAAATGGCAAATGGCAAATGCAAAAGCCAAATGTAAAATTGTAGCAGGAAAAATGCAAACATAAATAAAAAATTAAATGATAATTTTATCTTTTCCAAGCTTTTGATTTTCATTTCCATTTAAGCCTTTCCATTTCCCCATTTTGAGATTGTTTCCCTATTGCTATTTAAATTTTCATTTTTTGACAAATTTAAAAAAAAAAAAAAAAAATCGTTTTACTGCCAGGTTTGCAAAACATGTTTTTAGGTTTTTCAATTTGCTTTTTATTTTTAACAAACATTGGATTTTAATTTTCATTTGTCCAAAAATAATTCATAAAGTTAATTTTAGGTTTGCAAAAGATTTAGTCTTCCATTGTCCATAAACAAAGTTCTTTATTAGTCTTTATTCTTCTTATAGTTTTAGTTGTCACATTTTAACAGACTCTCTTTTCTTCACACCCCCCTTGGCCTATCGGAGAATACTACAACAAAAACAAATTAAGCATAAACGCTTCCATGCATGCTCATAATTCCACGCCATGGTGTCTCGCACAAGCATGAACAAGATTTAGGGTCCAGCCCCCTGCAGCCCTTACCATGTATATGCAGATAACATAGTTGATAAAAGGAAGGATGGATTGATTTCCTGATTGCAGTTATACAAAATATTCATTTGTTATTTTTGCATTCATTAATAATGTGTCAGTCCAATTGACATGAAAGCTGGCAAAGACTTTATGCTTCATCTAATACTGGATAACAATTTCCAGCAAAGGTAACCAAGGTTATGCCTCTCAGTTGAGCAGTTTGAGAGGGCACTAAAATTAACAAAAAAAAAAAAAACATCTCTCAGGTCAAGGGGAGAGCTAAACAGTGAGAGAAATAGAGGCAAAGATATAAAAAGATAGTGAAATTGCTGAGACAGCCGCGTATGAGGAAAGTTGGATGAAGCACACCCATTATCTGCCATAGCTGGTTAGCAGTTTGTGCACAGGAGCCCGGTTAAAGATCTAATCTCCGGAAGCTTCCATTAGCGGACTCCCTGGAGCAATGGGACAGCCTTGGTACTCCTTATCTGACCTCATCTATCCTGCCTTATTCACAGCAAGCCAAACAGAGTCACGCCCTCACAACTCTAGAGGCAGCTGGCTGGTGTGTGTGCACGTGAGTGTGTGTGCATGAGTGAGATCTCACACACGTGAGACAGTCAGAATCTGTCCAGCTTCATCAATCAAAAATCAGGCACCAGTTCTGTTCAGCTCCTGCAAGTTTTCTGTAAGGTATTAGGCATTGAAGCTCATTCTAGCCCAGGGCTTGCGAAATCGCTGTTCTGAGCGCCTGGGGCAAGTAAAAATTTTGTCAGACAAGCAGAAATTAAGAGGCGCTTGCCAAACGGGCTGGCTGAAAATTTCACGCCACATAGTTAATTTATTTCCGATCTAAACGTTTTATTCACTGTACCAATGTGGCCACTAAATTCATTTGAAACAAAATCCGATTTGTTGCTGAAAATCTATGGCCTATTTCACAATATTTTAGGCGTGACTGTCACAACTTTCCAATTACCGGTTGCCAATTGCCATGTAGCCAAATAGTGGGATTTTGATCCGCCTCGGTCTAGTTTGGTTGGTGCAGGCATAAGCAATGACTTGACTCCCAACCGTCAAACAGGGGAATAAAGGCATACAAGCATGCAGCTGGCGCTAGGAGCCAGGTCGGACGGCCATTCCATTGAACGGTCACTCACAAAATCACTTTCTCGGAACAAGGTTAGAATATAATGTTTGAGTGGGAGAAGCGAAACTTTTATCAACATTTGTTGTTGCTTTTGTGTGTTGTTGTTGTTTAAAAAGGCCCACAGCAAAGTGAATATATTTATTTAATATTAAAGTTACTCATCTAAAGCAGTGTTCTAGACTCGCATCTTTCCCACTTTGTGTTTCGTTTCAATCGCCTCAGAACCGAAACGACAGGCTTGTGGTTACACATGAGGGGAAGAGAGGGATAATTAACACAACTTTCCATAATTTTTTTTCAGTTCTGTAGTGGCGGCCACATGGACAGAGGGGGTAACCGGGCAGTGTCTGCGGACTTCGAGTGGGTGTGGGACTATGAATGCGAGCATTTAAACTCTCTACCCAGCAATCTTATGGCTATACGAGGGCGCATTTTCCATTAAAACCAGCAACATTATATTACAAGCAAGAATATGTTGTGATGTTGCACCTGAGGAAGCTAATCGGCCACTGTCAGAGCAACATACAATTTTCAAAATGAGACATCGGAGCCAGAGACCGAATTAATGTGGAATTGCAAAACACTTCGATAAACACTTCGATGACTGACTACTTAATAAATATTATACGGAAGTTGTTCATGTTCGTTAGAGAAACATGTCAAAATATCTAGCAAAACAAGACAACCTGCAAGATAAAATGCTTCGTTGTCATTTCACTTCATGACATGAGTCCGAGGACTTACAGGTGCTGGTTTAAACCACTCATTGCGCACCCCCGATTGCGAGCCTTGTGCTCATTCATTCATTAATTCATTCATTAAGAGTTAAATGTAGCGTTCATAAATATATCACCTAAATCGCTACAATCCGGGCGCTAAAATATATCTGATTTTTTTTTAGAGTTGTATAGCCTACGTGCTGTTTTCTGTCGGTCAAAAGGGATTATGAAGCATCCATGATTGTTTTTTTTTTCTTCCTTCATGTAGAGTCAAAAGACTGTAACGTATGCCAGTGTCTCCAATGACTGAATCAAAAATTTATTTAAAACGCCATTCCAAAACAGAAATGAAATGGAAAGCCATAAGGTTGTAAATGATTTTTCAAGAAGAACACGACCACTTTCAACCACTTACAAGATTTAATTACGCAACCCTTCAACAATTGTTGAATATTTCGATCATGTGCCGTTGTATAATGTAAACAGTTGATTTGGCCATCAGACATTTGCAACGGGACTACGTAGGTTACAGGCCTAGCCTATGTTTTACCGATATTCTGATGAGTGTGCTCGCACATCAATGATCAGAATATCATGTAGAACATAGGCCTACTGATGTCCATGAAATGGACAAAATGTAACAGTAACTTATGCCCCATTTCTACTACGTGGTACCGGCTCTACCTGCTTTTTTTCATTGTTTAAGTTGCATAACAGGGAGTAGGGAGAAATTATTAAACGCTACGTTTTATTTCATGCATTACATGTAGGCCTATATATTATTATTGAAATTCTATTGAAATAAACGAATGTTCCGTGGTGTGAAAGAATGCATGGTAATAATGAACGTTTGTTGGTGTTGATGAATATACATCGTAATGCAAATTTCCTTTATGAAAATGCCGCCTACATAAATGATTTTCTCCTCGCTAATCATTCCCTTTTCTGCGCTGATGATTTTTTTCTCTGTTCGTAATGAAAAGCAAAAGTGGTAAAACCTTTTCAAACGGTAACTGATATGTTGGTTACGTGGTTGGTGAAGCTCATAGCGCACACAAATGCATGATGATTACCATTAACGTAATTTGTGAAAACACCACTTAAAAAAATGGCTGCGACGGCATGGCACGTTTGTCTGAGTGGTAAAGAATCAACCGCATCCAAAAAGGGGCATGCAGATGTTTTAAATAGTTTTGTGCTGCGTTGCTATGATGACCTGCAGCTACACTGAGGCAGTACTATCCTTTAATGGAAAACGATCCCCCAGAAAAGTGCCCGGCACCAAGGCGGGCGGAGTAGAGCAGAGCTGGTACCACGTAGTGGAAATGAGGCATTAAGGCCGAATTTGGCGAGGTCTCGAGCAAGGAGAAAACTTTTCGGACAACCAGGAATTCACTTGCGCTTGCCCGACGGACTACCGTTCATTTTAAAATTTTGCGAGCCTGTAGCCCCCCACTGGTAAGCATGAAATATTCATTCCTGCCTTCCTTTGGATAGTGAGTCACTTCGGCCTCCTTTTCTGACAGATAGGAGTATTCCAACTTACCTCTAACAAACAAATCCAGGCACAACATGCCTCGCCCCAGCAAAAGCTTCAGTGTTTTTTATTGACTCAGTTAAAAAAAAAAAAAAAAAAAAAAAAAAACCCACTAAACATACAAGTCTCGCTGCTCATAATGGGAAAACTTAGTTGCTATAGAAACCAGAAGTTAATTTACCAAGTCTCCCTGTATTTGAGGAACCATAAGGTATCTCTAATGAGATGCCACACCTCAAATTTCAAAATAATTGGATTACAATAGACGATTCTACGGACATTTGATTTTTTTTACCTGACATCCTCACATTTACTCGTTCCTCCCCCCCACACACAGACACACACAGCTAAGAACGTAGAATTGAAAGCTACATCTTTTGAACTTGGTTTGAACTCTACCTGATCATTACAACAGAAGTTATGGCGGAAAAAAACATTACTGAACCGAAGCCAGTATCTTCATAGAACTTTGGCCAGCTTTCTCCAAAATTAAATGGCTTCAAGAGTGCTGTGAAAAAAGTATGAAAATTAAATTTCATTTACTTATGTATATTTGTCACACTTCAATGTTTCACATCATAAAACTAATTTAAATATTCGACAAATAATATCCCGTGTAAACACAAAATGCAGTCACAGATGAATGACTTAACCAGCAAAACTAAGGACAAAAGTTATCCAACCTTAGGGTGGGTTCAATTTCACTAGACATACCCAGGCATAATTACTGCCAGCCGTGTTGAATCCAAAGATCACTTAAATAGAATCTGTCTGGCAAAGTGAAGTAGGCAAAAAGCAGTTAATGATGACGCGATGCGACATTATGCAGGAGGACAATGACCCGAAAAACAAAAGAAAGTCCACCTCTGAATGGCTCCAAAGAAACAAAATGAAGGTTTTGGAGAAGCCTAGTCAAAGCCCTGACTCGAATCTGCTGGAGATGCTGTGGCATGACCTTAAACAGGAAGTTCACTCTCAAAAACCTTCCAGCGTTGCTGAATTTAAAAAATTCTGCAAATAAGAGTGGGCCAAAATTCCTCAACAGGAATATAAAAGACTCATGGCCAGTCATTGTAAATGTTTGATTACAGCTGTTACCGCCAAGGATAGTGCAATCCGTTATTAGGTTGAGGGGGGCTATTATTTTTTCACATGTATAATAAGGGTTTTGAATAACTAACTCAAATAAATAAAATGATCATTTAAAAGCTGCATTTTTTGTTAACTCACCTTGTCTTTGTCTCGCATTAAAATTAGTTGGATGATCTGAAACATTTAAATATGAAAAAGAAGCAAAAATAAAAGAAATTGGGATGGGGGCAAATACTTTTTTTCACAGCACTGTACATAGGACCACGGATGACCAGTGTATTAATGACTGCAATATTGTAGGCACTAACTTGTTACCAAACAAAAAAAAACAAAAACCCCTGAGCTAAAAACAGCATCTCCCCAGATCCTTTGGGGCAAGGAAATCAGTCATGTCTAACAGTGCTCTTCTGTTACTGATACAGTGAGAATCAAACAGGGCTCTCGGACTCTTCATCCCCTAGGAATTTTTGTCCCCCGACTCTTTGTCCCTGGATTGTTCGTCCCCAATAATGTTTTGCCCTCCTCCTGCATTATAACCCTATCCCTAACCCTAACCCTGTCAGCAATGGTGGCATGTTTCTTTATCATTAGGGGATGAAAAATCCAGGGATGAAAAGTCCTGTAACCATTAAATAGTTATCCTCCATTTCTAATAACAACAGGTTGGGCCCTCCAGTCAGGCGCGCACATACATGTGCATGTGCTCGTATGCGCATACATATGCAGGCGCCAGCCGACCCACGCACATTATACGAGCACACACACACGCTCACATGCTCACACCTGCTTTGCCGTCGGTCTTGGGGTCCATGATGACAAACTCCGGGCGGAGCTTGCTGATTCGCCGGCCCTTTAGGATGGGCACGAGGCCGCCGAGGTACTCCAGGTAGAGGGTGTAGCAAGGCCCGCCCACCTCAGGGTTGTCCTCCGTGCGCTTCATGGTGCAGTGTAACCGCTCGTTCCCCGCCGTGGGGTAGCTCACGAAGTCTCGCATGTTGTTGGGATCTGGAATGGGGGGCTGGGAGTCGGGACAGTTGGATATCGTTTATTGGAACAATCATGCTGGTGCACTCACATCCAACCAGCAAAGCAGCAGACCATAAATGAAGGCAATAGAAAGGCACTGTGTAAGAATTATTATTCCACTGGCCCAAATGGTGTGTTTTATTTTGGGTTAATTTAACATAAACATAATAGTGCCTAGTGTTTTTGAATGAGGCAGGTTATAATTGGGACAGAGCTAAGAGAGTGAGTTCAGCTAAACAGCTCATAATATGCTCTCATTGTCATACACACTTGCCACGATCATGCATATCTGCCACTGCACCTCTCTGCCCCGTAAGGCTGGCTATTCAAGCTGTTCTCCTGCTCTCACTCAGCAGCATAATCCCTACTGCTGTGCAGCAGCACTCTCCGCTGCTACTAGTTAATACTGCCAGCTCTCGCCACATCACTCTGCCTGCTGCAAGTTAACATCCCACCTCCACCTCCAGCATCCACCAGTGGGTTGTGAATATTGCCCCAGTTGGATGCAGAGGAGGGGTGGGAAGAAAAATATCCTGCCACTCCTTGCTCTACAGTACAAATACACTACATTATTATGGTAAGAACACACTACAGCAGCACTGCGCAAATCAAAGTTGCTTTCATTCATCGCCACTAGCCACTTGTGGGTGTTTCCACAAAGTGTCCAGCAGGTCTGGTGAACCGCAAGCAAGAAGCTAATATGTTGATTTCGTAGTTGCAACTAAAAATTATGCTGAAGTAGCAGACAAATACAGACATCCACAATAATCATTAATTTCACAAGCAAACTTTGTCAGCTAAGTACTTATTTACTTCATTTAAAGTGCACCAATGAAGTGACTTTTCATTGGTCATGCTTGTATTCTTGAAGTCTGCTAAAAAAGGTTTCAATGCGTCATTGTTAAAAAGACACTTAAGTTTTCTCATGCCGGCTCCGTTAAGGTCCTTCCCCCGCCCTCCCAAAGACCCCAGTGTGCTTTGATTGGTCTACTTGATCACCCACTTGTGACTGGTCCACCGTTCGTGCGTGTCGGAAATGTCACGCCCCTTACCATAAATGGATATCCACTCCAGAGTGTAAAAGAGCTTTAGAAACTAATACTGGTGTAGCCTTGTGGGCAAAACTCACTGGATTCAAGGGCGTGCCAAACTATCTGCTTGATGCGAAAATTCAATTGGTAATGGTAACATCATCAATTGATGAAAAAAATGGCCAGAAGCTATTGGGGCGTTTAAGTCCGCTTTGGAGCAGTGTGTTTTGCAGCGGAGTGCGCTTCTTCTGGAGGTGACTGAGCTGTCTTCCGACACAGACCTTATAAATGCGCATAAAAACGATATGATTCACACTTACGACATTAAAATAACGAAAAACCAAAATAGGTGCAGTTTACTCTACATCATCAGACAACAAGCCAAATCACCAGAAATGTGGCTACCTTTGTTTAAATAACCCAAAACATGCATAGCCCACTCACGTTAGCGTAAAATATATGTGTGAAATTTTGCATAACGGTTATTGTTAATCAACTTGAAACTTGATTGATCATTTGCTAATCTTGATTAGCAATTTTGCTCGACTGTGAAACTGCAACTTAAGTGCAAGTCTGCTTTATTTTTCAGGAGACATCTTGAGTATATATTATTCCGAGTATTTTGTCCAATTGACAATTACTGTACTGTACTCATAATACATTTTATAAAGTTAACCCATTACTACCGTCTCTTAATTTGTTCGAACATGTTATGTACTAATAAATTATACTGTGTCACATCAATGATTGATGTCATGAGCCATGCTCATGGCAAAATCAGTTGAATACTCTAACCAATATTAACCTGAAAATTCAGTTAATTTGTTATTTGTTCTTCTGTTTAAGATAGTGATTTCATACTAAAATTTTATACTAAGAAAAATAATTAAGACATTTCATGATCACTTACAGCATAATGTAACCAACCTGTAAATTTTTTTGGCTCTCACGTCGTCTCCTTGTATTTTGCGGTTTTCCTGCCTTAACTTGGCTCCTATCCTGAGAAGTGTTATGATGCGTTTCCACCGAACGCGAAACGAATCATTCGCGCGGCCAGATTACATTCAAAGTCAATGCAGAGACGCGAACAGACGCAACTTCGCGTCTTCTCGCGTGTATTTGCGTCTTTGTACTGACTTTGCATATCATCTGGCCGCGCAAATGATTCGTTTAGAGATTGGTGGAAACGCAGCTTTCACCTTTCCTTATATCTTACAAAGCTTATCGCCTGTGTGCGAGTGTATTTTTTTGTCATAATCGCACGTTTATTGGAAACATTCTTCAGACACCGTATAAGCAGTCCCCCTATGTGACCATTTCAAATATCAAGCCATGCCTGTAGGTAAAAATCATATAGTTCTGCTGTTTCCTTGTCCCCCAGAACAGTGGCGTAGCCAGCGGGGGTGCTAAGACACGTCCCTTTTTGACTGCAATTAGTAGTTCTCAATCATTTTCCTTTATTGACGCGTTTTCCAATTATCTTAATTGGCAACTGAAGAACAAAAAAATAATTTAGCAACTTAACAGGCCAATGCTTCGCGATGATTGAACTGCATGGTCCACGTTCCAATGAAACGCGGACTTTCATTCTCGGTACTGTGTGGGTTGGAAAAAAAAAAAAGTGGCATTCGGCAGTTAAATAGGCTATAAAAAGCCTGTGGCTCAAGCTATTTGCATGAGAGTCGACAGGTATGCAATTTTGAATGACGTTGATTTAAATACTGCAAATACGCGTCCAGATGAATGATTGTCGTCTTACCTAATTGGGGAAAACAAGCAGCACCTGTTAACTGTGGAGTGCTCTCGGAGTGAACCTTCTGTTAATCATGAAAATGACAGAACAGGTCAGGACTAATAATTGTTTTAAACAGAAGTTTTGTGCAACCCAATTCTCTGTTCTTGTTCCACAGCTGCACTGAATTTACCCCATGATTTAATCGCTGTTAGATCGCATATGGAGAGAAACCGTGTCTTCGGCTGCCAATTACGATAATTGGAAAACGCGTCAATAAAGGAAAATGATTGAGAACTACTAATTGCAGTCAAAAGGGACGTGTCTTAGCACCCCTGCTGGCTACGCCACTGCCCCAGAATCATAGCTATTGCATTGCATCTGATTACTTTTCGCTCCAGTTCCGGGACAGACTTCAGTCAAAGCTCCAGCTTTACCACTTTGTTCCTTAAAATCAGTTCAGTATTATGATCCACATTACAACTTGGGACCTCTCTAATTGTAAGCAAACGCTTTTACCACCGTATTTCCACTATTTTCTACGTTCATCGCGTAACCTCCACAATAAATTGGCCAGGTCTGGATTTTTTTTTTTTTTTTAAATTGCAGTGGGACTTCCTGGTATACTTAAGCTTTAATGAAATAATAATACCCACAATAACGTAACGTATATAACTGTAATTGCCATGAGCGAGCTTGAAGGGCATTGCAAAACGAAATGACATCAGCTAGTTCATTCAAACTACGACACTGGAATGAAATACGACAGTTGCTCATTTATTTCTTATCCATCTGCATCCTTGGGAAAAGAAAAGATTGATGGCGCGTTCCTATTATTACACCCTAGTGCTGCACAAGATTTTGGCATTTTTAACATGCATGGACAACAACGCAAGATACGAAACACATTTAATATTTGCGCCTTATTTTGCTGCTTTTTTAATATCTGATATCAACCCAGTACAAGATCATAGCAATCTAATGAACAATATTCCTTGTCCCCTCTATCAACGATAAAACCTCAATGGCAATAATTGTATTACCGAGCATAGAAAGAGAAGCATTCTTTCAGGTAAAAATTCTTATTCATGGTTTCCCGCAGTCCATACTGACACAGGTCTCAAACAAAAAAACATTTTTTCCTGATCCGTTGTTCTTAAAAATGTCATTGCAGCGTCAGAATGTTCGAAAGATATGTGGCCTAGAGAAGTAAGTCCAATATTTACTTCGGTGACAATGGAGCAAAATAGTCGGTGATAATCCGTGCTCACGGTCACTTCTCCCATAAGAATACATTCAGGACCCACCGCAAGTCTCTCCAAGGCGGCGGGGCACCCACGTGACCAATACAAGAAATTACTCCTCGTTGAAGGGTCTTGCTCTTCAGAGTCTTTGGTACTGGTCAAATCAAGTGCGCCCCTCTCTCGATTTCCACCGAGATCCTCGCTTGAAGCCGTACTCTCGTTTCAAGCAGTATTCTTACGATATCAATATGGCACCGCCCTCGACAGACGACAAAGAATACGATTCGCAAGTACTGCTATACATGGTGAAATTTGCCTCACAATGTACCGAAAAATCCTCGCATTTTGCGATGCGAACTCGGATACATTTTTCGCTGCACGTTATAAAATAGATTTTAAAAATGTAATGGAATCTCAAAACTGGGGCTGTCATAATTATGAAAATTTGGTTCACAATTGATGAACAAATAACTTTGTGATTAGCAATTCAGTTTTTTTTTTTTACTTTTATACCACTGCTGCACCAAATGGTTTATCGTTGTATATGTCTAGTTAATGAAACTTTTTAAAAATCCCCAACTTACAAGGAACAAGGGCCATTTATTTAACTTTAACGCCACTGGAAAACTGACTCGAACAATAACCTGAAACAAAATTCTGTCTGTCTTTGAGGCTTTGTAAATTAAAACAAATTAGACCAGAAAAATTTCAGAAATATTATTGCACAACATCAGTACAAAGCCTGCAACTCAGGGTTGTAGGGTAGGGTCTGCAGTCAGAGTAACGATGGCGAGTTATGCGTATTGATTGGGATGGTGATCCTGGAGATAATTTTTTTTACCCTATTTTTACCTTATTCTACTCGTGGGAATGATTTTTTTGTTCTTATTGCCTACAATAGTATTTTTCAATATATTTACACCAAAAAACTAGGCCTATGCTGTCGGTGGCCGACAGCAAGGGGCATTATCCCCGAAATTCCCCAATCCTCAAAGCCCCCTTTATTAGATTCCCCTTTACTAGACCTACAATATGAGGCAAATTTGAGGTCTGTGTAAGTAATTGTTCCAGAGACATGGTTAAAAAACTGATTTTTTCAATATTTAGCGCCACCTGGTGGCAAACCTAGGAGTGCATACTTGCCCAAAGTCTAATCCAGGGGTCACGAACTCTGTTCCTGGAGAGCTACCATCCTGTAGGTTTCTGCTTTATCTCCAATTCGGCACACCTGATTCAACTAATTCAACATCTGTACGCACTACAGTACTAGCACCAAATTTTAGAGACAGCTGAATGGGAACAATCAACTTTGTCTGCCACTTTCTGTGTAGTATTTCTTTCTTGGAGAAGTTTAATAATCCTTTCCATTGTTTCAATAGCCAGCTCTTTTGTTGGTGCCATGCTTACACTCAATTAGCCAAGTCCAACACCTCGTTACGATCTGCCAGCTTTCTCCTTTAACTGCATACTAACCAGCACATTCAGATTTGTGCAGGAATTTCTTTTAGAAATGCCAATTATAAGGAGATTCCATAACTTTTCCTCATTTTTTTCCCTCCACTTCATCATGAAAAAAATAAGCCATTAATTAAAATAATTTAATCTAATTTTTTGAGGTGTGTTTCATGACGCCTGAATTTTAAGCTAATAAACAAAAATTGTCTTGTGTTATATCTGCAATTTGTTTATTTGCTGTGAGGTAAAAACCCTGAATGGACATTCTCTACGTGCAGTGATTCCATAATATTTGCCAGGGGATGTAGATATGAAGGACTTTGTTTCTCATCTGATATTGAATTTATTTAGACCGTAGATTGTGCTGCTGCTTGCCTACTTCACATTGCGAGACAGGTTCTATTTAAGTGATGTTCATGTTTGTCATGTTTCATGGACATTTAAATTTCAGAATGTCACAAACATAAATGATATCTAAATAAACAAGGCAATCAGAGATTGCAGACTTTACCCCATTCACGCAAATATTGGCAAGTGCAGAAACACAAACAGACAGACAAACAAACAAACAAACAAACACACAGAGCCGCTAAAAACAGTACTTCACGCCCACTCTGTGGGGTGAAGTAATTAGACTGTCTACCAATTTAAATAGTTAATTGGGCGAATATACTGTTTGATTGCAAACTGAGCAAGGTAAATGGGAAGGTGGTGAGAGCAATTGTCAGATAGAGGATGATGATTTTGCAGACCTTATCTTGCTTTGTTCAGCACGTTATTTGCCTGAATGTGTTTGCTAGAATATTTCTAGTTTTACATTTGGCCGCTGTGTGCGAATGCATGAACAATTTATATGTCGCGTTCAATACGCTTAAACAAAATGTTTTCCACCTTCACTGTAGGCTATTTAGACACTCAAAAGTAACCAAAATCAAGAGGTATAAATTACCTTATTTTAAATTAATATCATTCAATTATCAAATAAAAAATGCAACAAAAGTGCGGCACAGATTCCCCAGAACGTGTTTGCTAAATCATCAGTGCATTTGACTATTGCATGCAATGCAAAAATAATTTCTCTCTCAAATTCACATTCGATACGTTTCACAAAATGTTTTTCACTTTGCTTATATTTTTAAACGCTTAAAAACCAGGGCCATCTTAAAATTATTTTATTTTTAAGAAATATTTTTAGTATATATAAAAACTGTACGACAAGAGGTGGAATTCAGACGTCGGCTATTTATTCAGATCATTGACTTTTTTTTAAATCTAACATGGTAGCCTGGTTAGGTCTGTCTGCTTCTCATCATCTCTTCCTAATCATTATAGGCCACATTTAGGTTTTGATTAATCAGTTTTTTGAATAAATGGCTTGATTGCAAGTTAGGCAAAGTACACAGGAATTGATTTAAGGTAAGCTAATAATGCCAAGGCGAAGGAGGCTGCCCAACCTCGCTAGTAATTAGAGGACTTAAAATCACTGTTTTCTTCTCGGAAGCATTTCAAATGGCCTCTGTTGTTTGTTCAACACCGCATTAAGTATGTGTCTTAAGAAAGGTAATCAGGTAACCATAGAAAAGGCAATCGTCTGTCTGCCTCATAGTGGCAGTTACTCTTATTGTGTTTAAAAGAATCACGATTCGGTTAATAGCCCAACCCTAACCACAGCATGAGGCCAAGCGGGCTAACGACAAGGATAACAAGAGCCATCAGGAGATGGCATATCCCCCGGCCCCACGTCATCAACTTCGGATCAGCAAAAGGCACCACGTCAGGTCATGATCAATGTGCAAACCAAGTTTTGTGGAAAAATATTGAACGGTTTTCATGTTATGCTCTGGAAACGAAATGTTCACACACAGACGGACGGACCCATGACTATATCCCCCTGCATTATATGCCGGGGGGATACCAAGTGCTTTTTTAAATATGTTTCCAGAACAAATCTGAATTATACATGTGTTCACTTTCAGATGTGAGCATATCCCACCAATTTAAACACACCCAAGGCTCTTGAACGAAGAGACACCAATGCCTTAATGGCACAGAAACAAAATGAGGAAAAAATCAGTTCAATCTGGAAATGGAAAACGCCCCTCTGACTTCACTAAATAAGCCCTAATCCACAACCTTGGTGGTGACATGTGGGGGTGGTCTGACGAGCAGAAACGTCATTCCCAGCCAAATTGATATTTGGCAGGAAAATATTGGCATGGACTGATGAATTTCCATGTGCTGGTGCATCTGTGGATGCAGATGGAGAGGACCTGGCAGAACACCAGCACCAGCTCACGCCCCTGCTGGTCAGCATGTACAGAGCCCTCACTCCACTGTGCGTCAAACATGAAAACACAATCACACAAATCACAATTACACATGCATGAGTCACACATATGCAAAAGTGCACACACGGGTACCTACAGACACACACACGCACATGCAAAATACACTTTCTCGTACACAAACACATGTCAAATCAACCAAATTTTAGGAATTTCCACACCAAAAAAAATTAATTTTTATTATACTCCACACAGTGGAAGATTTATATATCTGGTGTGAAATGGTGAGATTTAGCTTCTTTTTTTTCAGGGTCAGTTTTAAGAAAATCGCCATAATTTTGGAGTAAGTTTGAGGGCCTGAGATATGCATTTGCAGAGCAAACAGACCCATAAGTTTCATTTTGTCATCAGAAAAGTTGCTGAACTCTTGGCTTAAGCTACTTTTCTTTATTCAGTGTGTTTAGTTTACCTGTACTGTGGCCTGGAAAAAGCAAGAAACACCAATCGCAAGTATTTTTTCAATATTTAATGTATTTATTATTCTGTAACTAATTAAGATAGAGCCCTGAGACTTGATATGCAAACTGCCAGTCAACTTTCTGAAGACCACGAAAAATATCAAAGTCACAATAGTTGTATTAAATGTTTAATAACCTTGGAAGTTGGCTACAGAATGAAAAGTACGTATTTTGGGTCATTTTTGTGGGTATATATTTCAAAAGGGACACAAGTTATTGATGTCATATTTTTAGTGCTTGAAGGCATGGGTCTTAGGCCTAAGATATAACTGGAGATGTAAAACTTTTCTTTTTGATTTTACATCACGGCCATCATTATAGTGGTTTGGCATTTGTTTAAGTCTAGACACCATGATTTGTGACTAAAGAGCAGGGGTTGGGAAGGACACACACCATGCGCAAATGGTGCATAAATTATAAATATGGCGCATTATAAAGCCACCAAGCGGGCCAAGAATGCGCTCATGTTTCAATTAAGTCTAAATATTTTTTTCCCCATCATACAATACCAAAATTCTTCGAATGAACTCTACTGATCGCAGTTGATCGAGTACGTTCTGATGCTCGATCAATTCTAGTCCCAGGCCCACGCACGGCCCATCACCATTGCAAGGCTGTGAAAATCTCCATCGCATGAAAGACTGATTTGGAGTTTATTTTCTCAGCGGAATGAGTTCGCGAGAAAGTTCTTTGAGATCACTTCGCGTTTATATCAACATGCAGTATCGAATGACAGTCTTGGAACAGAGCGTTGCAATACTAATTGGGTATGTATTTAAAAACTATTTCTTAATTGTTTTCCAAGTCAGAGATGGTTTACTTTATTGTCAAATTTACAGTTGTTGACGGAAAAGGTTCAGGGTTCACTTTCAATCACCAAGTACGGCTTTCTGACAGAAGAAAGTAGGTCCGATTCATTCTGGATCGGACAAACGAACTGTAATCTTTTATTTAGAAAAACCACGAGGGCTGCCCACATGTAGTGGTCTGGTCGATTGATTGGTTGATGCCCTTTTGTTTTGGCAGAGCAATCGCAAATAACACGATAGAATAATCCATTCGGCACGCGGCGGGTATTGCCGTGACAGTCCTTCATTCTCAGCCCTGGCCTGTGTTTACTCTGAATAATTTATCTTTAAATTAAATTACTCTGATTTAATTTATTATGAAATTGAAATTAATTGGGTAATATTGATGTGTACAATTCATCTGAACTAATAAACGCAACATTTCATAGTCGGCCTAATTGTTTTTTTTATATACGTAAAACTAACATGTAACACCTCCTCTCATAGCCACATTATGCCCTTCTTAAATATGCACACAAATGTGCGTTTTAATTTTGGCTTGTGGTTTGTTTTAAGCAACAGGTAATATTAGTGACATAGGCATAGGCCTAATTTATTGCTTATTTCGATATAACCTTGAAACAGAATGTTATATAGAAGTAGCTTGCAGCATTTCTTTTTCAGTTGCAGACTATCGAATACAACTGGAATTATTTTGCAAGCAAAGTTTTGCTTACCCAGTTAAACAATGAACATGACAGGCTACAATTGAAAACGGCAGATCAGCGAGTTTACTGAATATTCTTTCCGCGCATTAATGTGTTTTATGTCCTTGATCAGATCGATAAACATTAAGACTGAGTTGTTACATGTTCGCTACAGTAATGCGAACCACATTATTTATAGGCTACTTAATTTGAAACTATATTTATAGGTGCATCTCCATTATATTGCAAGCAGTCCAAATGCAACTTGAGATTAACAACCGTCGTAAAAATAGCCACTGTCTTAACGCGAACTTGGAGCTGAAGCCCGCTGGTGTTATGCCGAATTCAGCCTTCAAAGTGCGGTTACATATGCTGGTCACTGCAGTCTTACTAGCCGAATCCATTAGATAAATTTAGAGCCAATTGACCAAATAAAACTTGCATCTTTCGCATGGAGGCTATCATTTATTTATATAATGCGATGACACCATTTAAAACTTCACGCAGCAAAACATTCACCATGGGTATAGCATTTTTAGCGCAATTTAATTGTTTATTAATGTGGCGACGCTTTAAAATGGTAGGTGGCCGCGGAGGGTACGTTTTTACGATAGGGACCCATTTATGTTCACTCAGGATTATAATTAAGTTGCCACTTGAGGTATTATGCGTTAATTTCCTTTATCCTTCTTATTTTTTTGGTAATTTCTTTGTTATTCATAATATATTGCGTCATTCCATATAAAATCTACAAGTGCTTCCCACCTGACCCCCTCAGAATCAGCTGATTATTCTAATAACTTAAATATATTTAATGAATCCTCACCAAATATTACCTTGATCTTGTGAAGATTTTTTGAGCTACAGGCTCTAAAAGTACATGGGAGTAGGTTGAAATTTTGTGCTTTCTAACTCATGTCATTTTTTCTAGCATTTTTGAGCCCTCATAACTTCACTTGTATTAAAGATGGCTAAATGAAATGTTCAGAGCTGAAAGACATATCGGAGCCCTGTTAAAAACTACAATTATAGCTGCTCGCTCGGTTAAAGCATCGCATTGCAAAGCAGAAGTGACTATCACGGCGCGAGTTCGAGCCCCAGTCATACCATCCGGCAGTGGTCGGCAGCTCTTTCAGAAGTAGCGCGCAATTGGCCTATGCGCTACAGGGATGCAAATTGGGAAGGGTCTGCCGGGAAGGGTAATATAAGTTGCTTTGTTCGTTCCTTAGGCACCTCCTGTTGGCCAGACGGGCACTCGTCAGGAAGATTCTAAGCTTGTTCATGTTCGGGTATCCTCCGCCCTCGTTCTGAACTTGCCACGATTCAACCAATAAGAATAAGAAGCGGTGGCTAACAGGCGCATGCTTCGGAGGAGAGCCGCGAGCTGTCTTCACTCTCCTGAGTTGGCAACAGGGGGTCGCATATGCGAAAGCCTTGTACATAATTTCCCAATTGGACATTCCAGATTCGGGTGGGATTGGAGATTGATGCCAAATGCTTCTTTTATTAAAGAAAAAAATACTGCAATTATGTTAATTGTATGCCAATTCTAGGTGTCACAATCTTAAGCCAAAATCTGTATTTTCTTCAACAAGATTTGTTCTGAAACCAACTTCAAGCTTCAATATCATGGGAAGTATGGAAGTTTTAATAGCAACACTGCACCAATTTAATAACGATGATATACAAATAAGTACTGGAACCATGGATGTGCTGTGTGTTTTCTGGTAATTCACCAGAAAAAACTTGAAAAACGTGTGTTAGGAAACTTCACGGGGTCGTATCACCATGTGGGATAGGCTCGTCCTCTAGCCATGATTACTTTTGTGTCAAAAAAATTCACACTTGTCAATGTAGAAGAGCTGCAGCCAGTGCTACTACAAGAGTTTAGTGAACTGTGAGGATAAAATGAAAAACTATCAACATAGAGTTGCTTATTAGTGTACAGGCAGACTAATGCCACAGCCAGTAGTTTTACTGAACGATTGAAACCAAAATGGCTAATTTCCCTCTAGTGTATTTGAGTACATAATCTTGTCTTATGTATTAAGTAATGATTCTTTTTGTTTTAAGCAATATTCTAATGCTGAACATTAAAAGCAAAATGTATGTATCCGTATGTTTTTAGCATTAAACATACAAAGCAAATGTACAGTGCCGTGAAAAAGTATTTGTCCACTTCCTGATTTCTTTTTTTTTTTGCCTATTTGTCACACTTAAATGTTTTATATCACCAAACAAATTTTAATATTAAACAAAGACAACCCGAGTAAATACAAAGTGCAGTTTTTAAGTAATGAATCATTTATTAAGGGGAAAAAGCTATCCAAATCCACCTGGCCCTATGTGAAAAAGTAACTGCCCCCTAAATCCTAATAACTGGTTTTGCCACCCTCGGCGACAACAAATGCAATCAACCATTTGCGATAATTGGCAAGGAGTCTTTCACATCGCTGTGGAAGAATTTTTGCCCACTCCTCTTTGCAGAATGGTTTTAATTCGGCCACACTGGAGGGTTTTTGAGCATGAACGGCCTGTTAAAGGTCATGCCACTGCATCTCAAGCGGATTTAAGTCTAGGCCACTCCAAAATCTTCATTTAGTTTTTTTAAGCCATTCACAGAAGGACTTGCTAGTGTGTTTCGGATCATTGTCCTGCTGCATAACCCAAGCGCGCTTGAGCTTGAGGTCATGAACTGATGGTTGGACATACTCCTTCAGGATTTTCCGGTAGAGAGCAGAATTCATGGTTCCATCAATTACTACCAGTCCTCCAGGTCCTGAAGCAGCAAAGCAGCCCCAAACCATCGCACTACCACCACGTTTAACTTTTGGTATGATGTTCTTTTAATGAAATGCTGCATTAGTTTTACGGCAGATGTAACTGGACGTGTACTTTCCATAAAGTTCGACTTTTGTCTCATCAGTCCACAGAATATTTATCCAAAAGTCTTGGGTATCATCAAGATGTTTTTTGGCAAATGTAAGACAAGCTTTTGTGTTCTTTTTGGTCAGCAGTGGTTTTCACCTTGGAACTTTCCCATGTATGCCATTTTTGCCCAGTCTCTTTTTTATTGTTGAATCATGAACACTGACTTAAACTGAGGCAAGTGAGGCCTGCAGTTCTGTAGATGTTGTTCTGGCTTCATTTGTGACCTCCTGGATGAGTTGTCGATGTGCTTTTGGAGTAATTTTGGTAGGCCGGCCTCTCCTGGGAGGTTTTCAGCAATGTTCCAAGTTTTCTCCATTTGTGGATAATGGCTCTCACCATGGTTCGCTGGAGTCCCAAAGCCTTAGAAATGGCTTTGTAGCCCTGTCCAGACTGACAGATGTCGATTACTTTGTTTCTCATTGGTTCTTGAATTTCTTAAGATCGCAGCATGACGTGTCGCTTTTTGAGATCTTTTAGCCTACTTCACTTTGTGATACAGGTTCTATTGAAGTGATTTCTTGATTTAGCAGGTCTGGCAGTAATCAGGCCTGGGTGTGGCAAATCGTCCCTTGAGAATCAGCTGGTTCTATGTCCACTTTTCCTCATTTTGAGAAAAAGGAGTTTGAAAATTTCATCTGTCTTATCTCTGCTGTTTAGAGAGTTATCAAAATTTATTTTGTGTGGAATATTGTTGACTGTGGAAGGTACCCTAAACATATTGCAAACATGTTCAAAATCTCCATAGGCTTAGAGATATAAGCAGTCAAAAATGGACATAGAACCTTCTGATTCCGAGGAACGTAAGTTGCCCTTGGTCAACAAGTTCTATGTCCAACACAGGACCTGGTGCCTTTACTGGTTTTACGTATGATAGAAATCAGGAAGTTCTATGTCCATCAGAGTCGTTTTAAAAAAAGTTATGAACAAACTAAGAACGTTTTAGTCAATGAATGGTTACCTGTATTTTATACTTATTTCACAAAAAATGTACTGGGACACCATGAACGACGTTTATAAGACTGAGGATTAATGAGTATTGAAAATGCTTCATACACTCATAGATAAAAGTATTGCATCAAATTAACAGATTGATGAATGAGCCACCTTCTCATTTGAACCTGTGACACCGGACAGCATTGCCCAAATCAATGGTAATGTTACCCAATTTTCCCCATACATATACATAATTATGTATGGAGAAAATTAGGTGGGGCTGGGGGGGTCAGGTATCTCCCCTCCCAATAAAATTTGATTTTCTGTGAAAATAGCATAGGCCTGTGTTCTGTAAACATCTGTATCAACTACAATACTGGGGTAGGCCTAGCTAGGGCCTAAATGGTGGGTGGGGTGGGGGTTGGGTGGGGCAGGCGGAGGCGGGGGGGGGGGGTCTCCCCGATATCCCTGGTTGCCCGATGTCGCTGACAAATTGTATATTAAGTGCACTGTACATTAGCACACTAGGCCTAGAGTTGATCGTTTGAGAATTAAGTAGTTCTATATCCATGCATATTGACGAATGTGACTTTTCCACACCAGTCCTAACACGACAAAATGAAGATTTACAGTGTATATACATTGTTGGTGAACAACTTACCCATTAAAATAATCCATTAGTCTTTCAGGAGGGATCAAAATCGAACGTTTTTTCTGAGGAGTTCTCATTTTGTGCTTTACATGTGCTCCTTGGCCATTTTGAGCGAATGTCACATGATCCAGGTACGGACCCTGATTGGTTCCTTGGACATGGAACCACCTGATTTGAAACGAGCCCCACTCAGGATATAGAACTAAATGTGTCTACATTTTAATATGGTGTAGACTTTAGCTTGGAGCTAAGCACTAAGTGACATAAACCTATCAGATTTTAGAATGTCCTGGTATGCTTAACTCCATTTCTGCGAAAAGTGGACATAGAGCCAGCTGATTCTCAAGGGACGAAATAAAATTGGACTCAAAAAATGTGTTTAATCACAATTAAGTCATCATTTAAGAAGGGGGGGCAATTACTTTTTCACAGAGGTCCAGGAAGGTTTGGATAGCTTTTTCCCCTTAATAAATGAAATCATCATTTAAAAACTGCATTTTGTATTTACTTGGATTATCTTTGTCTTATATTAAAATTTGTTTGATGATCTGAAACATTTAAGTGTAAAAAATATGGAAAAAAGTAAGAAATCAGAAACAGGGCAAATACTTTTTCACGGCACTGTATGTATGTATATGCAGTATACATTTTGATTAAAAGTATGTTATGGTTAAAATTATTGGCGCATTAAATTTTGGGAATGGCCCATTTTTTTTAAAATGGCCCACTGATTTTCCATGACACGGGCCATTGGCCCATGGGCCTTGCAGTCCTTCCCAACCTCTGAAAGAGCACACCAATAAATTTTAATGATCACACTGTTTCATTCACAGAGCACTGTTGCATCATTATCCACTCTTATCAGCACAGTATTTGACATACAAAAGAATTGTCATTATATACCAGTGCTGCTATCAAGATTTATTATAGTGTAATGAAGGGAAGCTGGAAAAAAATATTTTCTGAAAAGATGACAGTGTAACCATGGTAATTACTGTGTAAAAAGAATTTTCCAATGATTTTAATACACAAGACCTTTCCAGGGTTATGAATGGAACTTAGGAATTCCCCACTTCTATATTTAGCAACATATAAACTGAAACCTCCAATAATCCCATGTCTGACATTTGGGGTTTTTCTGCGCCATGGCCCTATATATAGATAGCAGTGGCGGCTCGTGAACTGGCAACTGGGGAGGCTCAAAACAATCCCTTAAAATTAATGATTGGTCACAACCTGTTTTCAATCATTCAGTAGTTATTCAGGTGTTTCTTTATATGTCAACATATTTGTAATGTGACCAACATGTCTCATAACAATACCTATGTACCTATTTCATTATGAAACAAGAGCACTCAGAGAGCGCAGCACCTCCGCCACGCCAAGGCAACTCTGTGCATTAGTTATTTTCATTGGCCGATGTAGGGTGTTGTTGCAATCCACCATCAGGTGGCAGCAAAACCCAAAAGCACGCCGATTGGAAATCCGGCCCATTTGAAAGACTTGAAATCTCTGACAGCATAGCCGGATTTGAACTTTGGCCTAGATATGCCAAAATTTAATTACTTGTTCCTCTTGTGCTACTTTAACATCCTGCAAAGTTTGGTTAAAATCTATGTGGCCGTTTTTACTTGTTCCTCTTGTGCTACTCTGACATCCTGCAAAGTTTGGTTAAAATCTATGCGGCCGTTTTTGAGATATCCTGCTATCAGACAGACAGACAGACAAACCAACCAACCAATGCCGGCTAAAACATACACCTCCTTGGCGGAGGTGAACAAGTGTATGTGTCACATTCATCTTTTCACTTACACCATGGCTAAGGTGCTCCAAAAATTAAGTTAGACACCTAATATGATTGGCATGCTGTACAGTCTAAAGGAGGAGTTTTACATCTCCAGTTTTTTAATATGTTAGACCCAAGACCGATGCCTTCAAGCACTAAAAATATGATATTGATAACTTGTGTCCCATTTGAAATATATACCCACTATAATGACCCAAAATACGCACTGAAGCCAACTTCCAAGGTCATTAAAACATTTAACCCTTTAACACTCCGGTAAAATTTGCCTAAAATGCCTATCCAAGGCGTACCCAAAGTAAATTGAAAGCTTTTCTTGAACCGTTTGGAGAATATGGATGGTTTGGTTCTCTTTTGAAAGGAAACACTCTGAAGTTTTTCCCCCAACTGAAATCGTGGTGTGGATAAGCATGCTCCGGTGAAGAGACTTAGGATTAAGAATAGAAGAAACCCTTGGTTTTCAAATGTCTTATCCACGGAACTACGCAGCAGGGATGAAGCATGGGGTAAAGCTAGGGAAACCCAGGCACTCTCTGACTGGCAGGTTTTTAGAAAATTAAGAAATAAATGCTGCTCACTGATTAAAAAGGCGAAATCTGATTATTTTATCTCGTCACTGGCCAAAAGTCAGGGTAATCCTGCAAATTTTTGGAAAATTGTGAAGTCCCTGAATTGTTATCCGTCTTCATCTAAACCACACTCTATCCATACTGATTCTGGTCCTATAACTGATAAACACAAAATCTGTGATCTTTTTAACCAACATTTTATAGCGGCTGGAAACCTTTTTGAAAATTTTATTAATCAGTCCTCTACAGGGGAAATGTCTGACCTCAGCTCTAGTTCATTCAAAAATTCTCCAAAACCTAGAGTATTGTTTTCATTTAGGGAATTTCAAGTGATTGAGGTCCTACAAGAATTGAAACGAATTGATGTAAATAATTGCACTGGAGAGGATCATCTAGTTCCGAGTCTTTTGTGTTTAGCAGCCCCAATGATTGCGCATTCAATAGCTAATATTTTTAACTTGTCAGTAACGATGGGGACTATTCCCAGTGTATGGAAAGCTGCTCATGTTTTTCCATTATTTAAGGGTGGTGATCCCAGTTCTGTGAACAGCTACCAACCCATCTCAAAATTACCTTGCCTGGCTAAGATTTTAGAGTCTCTCGTTAAGCAACAACTGTTCAGCTTTTTAACTTTCAACAACATTTTAACTTCACAACAATCTGGCTTCAGGCCTGGTCATAGCACCATCACAGCAGCCTCAGTGGTTATAAATGATTTGATATCAGCTGTGGATAATAAACAAAAATGTGCAGCCCTATTTATTGATTTAGCAAAAGCCTTCGATACAATATACCATATTGGTATTGGTACCATATTGGCTTGGGGATGTGAAGTCTCAATTTTTAAAAGTGACAAAAGGAGTACCCCAAGGATCCATACTTGGACCGATTTTATTTACAATTTATATTAATAATATTGCTCGTAATATTGCAATTTGCAGTGTTCAGACGACACTGTGTTGTACTCCTCTGCTCCAACGTGTGCCCAGGCCCTTATCCACCTGCAATTGGCTTTTAATCTTATTCAACATGCTCTGGCAGACCTGAAACTTGTTTTAAATACGGATAAAACTAAGTTCATGTTTTTTTCTGCTCGGAATGCAATTATGCCAAATGACTCAATTTTCTCTGTGACTGGTGCTAAAATTGAGCAAGTTCAGTCTTACAAATATTTGGGTATCTGGCTGGATCACAACCTTTCCTTTAAAACTCATGTGTCTAACTTATCCAAGAAAATCAGAAAAAAATTGGGTTTCTTTACAGAAATAGGTCTCGTTTTTCTTTAGACAGTAGGAAGAGGATTGTCCAGGCAACAATCTTACCTTTATTTGACTATGGGGATATCCTGTACATGCATGCCTCTGATAGTACTTTAAGACCTCTGGACGCCATTTATCACAGCGCGCTGCGTTTTATCACTGGAGATTGTTTCCGCACTCATCACTGTGTTTTATATACTTCTGTTGGGTGGTTTTCCCTTTATTTTAGAAGGAAGCTCCATTGTATTTTATTTATTTATAAAGCATTGCTTGGCAAACTTCCTTCATATCTTACTAGGCTTTTGTCCTTCAAAATCCAAAGCCAGTATGTCAGATTGCAAGGGTTGATTTTGTTAGAGTCACCCAGGACTAGGACAAATTTGGGCTGTTCTGCTTTTAGCTCATTTGCACCTTATGTCTGGAATAGATGCCAAGACTCTCTGAAGCTTGATTGTCTCATTCCATATGAATTCTTCAAGAATCGACTGTGGGAGATTGAGGAGGCCAGATGTATTTGCCTTTAGTTCTAACTTTGGACTTGTTCTCTGTCCTTTGCACTTGAATGTCTTACTTATTTTATTTTTTTATTTTATTTTTATTTTTAACTGTATTTTAAAGTTTGTTTTCCTTTATTCTGCAGTTGTTGTGTGTAATTGTGTGAATTTTACTATGCTCCATGTGTTAACTCACACTGTAATTGTTTTATTGTATTCAGGGCTCCCCTGAAAAAAGAGACCTCGGTCTCAGTGGGACTTCCCTGTAATAAAGGAAAATAAATAAATAAATAAAAAGAATCACTGTAAGTGCTACTGTCATTGAGTAATCTAAGTTGGAACACATCGAAGTAGAAGGTTTTTACTCTCGCCTGAATTTTTTTTTGCAAACAGATGCCTGCAGATGAGTGTAGCTGGGACTTATTAGCTGAAAAAATACAATGGGACCACAGCATGAAGCTGTGACACAGGCGGTGATTAAAGCTGCTGTGACAATTATATTTTGAAATGGTTGGCATCCATTGAATCACAAGAATCAGCTTTCCAAAGATATGTGGCATGAGTATCTCACATTACATACAAGCTGTGTAAATGACGTAGTTTGTTTTCAACTTCCCTGACGGCCCGTCGGAGTAACAAGGGGTTAATACGAGTGACAAGGGGTTAATATAACCATTGTGGGAAGGCGTGGTGAGAGGATCTGGGAGTAGTACCTTGATGGTGGGGGCTTGGGTGGAGGTGAGGTAAGACCAGAGGTGGGGGGGGACAAGGTTTGTGAGTGGTACCTTGATGGTGGGAGCAAAGGCGGCGGTGACATAGGAGCAGAGGCGGGAAGGCATGGTGAGTTTGCTGATGTCTTTCTCCTCCCGCAGGGTGCTTGCAATGGCCTGCTGGCACAACAGCTGCAGGCTGGCCACGCGGTGCTCCACCCTGACCACATACAGTGCCGGCCCACAGGCCAGGAACAGCCGAGAGTCACGGTGACCCCAGCAGATGGTGGTGATGGGTCTCTGAGAGAGGGGAGACATGGGAGGGAGGGAGGGAGAGAGAGAGAGAGAGAGAGAGAGAGGGAGAGAGAGGGAGAGAGAGGAAGTGAGGGAGAGAGAGGGGACAAAGAAAAAGAGGGTAAAGAAAGAAGGGAGAGTGATGAAGGGTGAGAGTGAAGGACAGAAGGGAGCGGGAGGAAAGAGAGGGGGAGGGAAAGAGGAGAGAGAGATGGAGAGAAAGAAAGGAAAAAGACCAAGGGAGAAAGTTCGGAAAAAAAAAAAATCAAAAATCTGTTCACTCATCAAGATCATCTCTTTTTCCTTGACATGCGTATTCATAAATACAAACTACACTTGTTGGTCCCAAACAAAGACTGGGTCTTGCTCTTCGATATTTTTGATTCTCACGCAATGGTAGCACTGTAGGTAGAGACCAGTGCGCGCGTTTTTCCAGTCTGTCCTGAAAATGGGTAAAACAAGCATGCAGTCCTCTTACAGCCACACAAAACATAATACTTTATATAATTACATAATAAATCATAGAACACTTCCTTAACTGGCAATATAACAATGGTAGCGGTGATAAGTGCAAGTTGTTGAACCGTCAAAAGTAATCTAAACCTTCCGCCAATAATCTAAGCCATGGAAATCTGGAAACTGTAAGGAAACTGAAACAAAACTGTACCACATCTGATCGGTGTTCTGTAGTTGTTCCAGTGACATTTGGTCGGCACTATTTGTACACTGGTTTGGAAAACAGTCCCTGGGCAAGGAATGTATTGAGTTCTACCTCTTAATATCAAAAGAAAGTAAAGACACAGGAGGAGAACTGAAGGGGTAAATCTGAGAGGAAATTGGGAAAGCTAGTTCATTGTTAGTACTTGGGCTGTTAGCCAGTGAAGCTCACCTGGGCTGGAGTCTCCAGCGTGTAGATGTGCTCGCCATGGACATTGTAGAACTTCACAAGAGCGTTCCTCATAAGGGGGATGCATGAGGGGTCTAGCTGGAGAGTGTGTCTCTCCATCCCTGCCACTGCCATGAGGTCCCCCTGCGAGCACCACTGGACCACCACGTCTGAAAGAAAGGGAGGTGATCAAGATCAAGATAAACTTTATTGCACCACAAGTGGGAAATTTGTCTTGGGCTCTTCACCCATGCTGCAGCCATATAACACAAAACAGAGTATATCGACACAAAGATGATTATACATAACATGGTAAGTCCACAACATGGTTTCCCGGAATGCATACAACTAGACCTCATAAAGAAAAAAAATAAAATAAAAAAAATAACATAAGCTTATTGAATAAATTCATAAATAACAAGGGGAAAGAGAAAAGCCAGTGAGAAATAGATACACACATACCGTGCACACGCACTATTACTACACCACCACATCTGGGAGGAGGGCAGAGCCAGTGAGAGATGGATACACACACGCACACACACCACATATATACACTACCACTGTGCCACCATGCCAGAGACCGGGGCAGGGCCAGTGAGAGATAATGTTAGATACACACACAACTCACACACACCACCACTGCACCATCATGTCTGAGAAGGCAGCAGAGCCAGTGAGAGATAGATACACACACTGCACTACCATTGCACCTCTACGTCTAAAATGGGTGCAGAAGTAGTGAGAGACCGATGCACAAACACATATATGTTCTTGCTAAAGACAG
Source organism: Gymnothorax javanicus (assembly GCA_029692085.1). Classification (NCBI taxonomy): domain Eukaryota; kingdom Metazoa; phylum Chordata; class Actinopteri; order Anguilliformes; family Muraenidae; genus Gymnothorax; species Gymnothorax javanicus. The sequence goes on from CM056198.1 coordinate 93,651,220, forward strand.
TGAGCAAGCTGCCCAGGAATCGACTTATGCCATGACCAAGGTGTATCACTGGCTTGAGAGCGCTCAGTTGCATCTCAACATCTAAAAACTGTTTGTATGTATTTCTCAAAAAGAGCGAACAATAACAGTGATCCCAACATTTTTGTACAGGGTAAAACGATTTAGGTAGTTCAAGAATTTAAATACCTAGGTGTTATTTTGGACTCTAAACTTCATTTCAAACAGCAGGTTAAAAGGATTTTGAGTAGAATGAAATTTAACCTGGCCAACTTTAGATTTGTTAGAAACAACTTAACCCCAGAATCGGCAAAGTTATACTTGGATGCAATGATTATGCCGCACATGTTTAACTGCTTGACCAGTTGGGCCAACTGCCTGTAAAACAACCCTGAAGCCAGTTGAAATGGTCTATAAACAGGCATTAAAAGTTTTGGATAAGAAACCTAAATCGTACCACCACTGCTTGATAGTGGATAAGCATGAGCGCCTAAACTGGGACAACACGATAAAATATATTGATTCTGTACTTGTCTATAAAATCTTTCATGACCAAGCTCCACCACCACTTCAAGAATTTGTTAAAAGAAACTCAAGTAGATCAACCAAAGCAGGCCTTGGAGGTGACTGCGTTGTACCATTTCGAAAAAGTGCCTCTGGTCAAGCAGTGTTCTCATTTCATGCGTCCCAGACCTGGAACCAAACACCAAGCTCAATACGTGAACTCCCGACCCTGACCATCTTTTCCAAACACCTTAGAGCATGGCTGCTGGAAAACCAGATCTGTAATCATAACTGTGTCTAATTTTGCATGTATGTTTAATGGGCTAAGTGTGTTGGGGCACCATCTATAATTGTCCACTGTTGCGTACGTAAGTACATCTATGGATGCCGCTCTTGTGAATTAGTGCTTACATAAGATATCTATGTATGCTCGTTTAGTGCAATATTTACTCACACATCTGCATGTGCAACCGTGTGCTATGGCATCGTGCAATATTATATTCAACATGGCACTTTATAATCTTGGGCAGTTAGGTAATGTGCAATGCAACATGCACTATATATTTCTGTGCAATAATGGGCAATGTGCACTATAACGAGGACCTGAGCTCCCAGGCAGCTAGCACTTTAGCATGTTGGCATTTTAGCACTATGGCACTACTTTAATTAGCACTCCAGCACTTTATAATTCAGTGTGTACATTTAGCAAGGTCCCCCAACTCCCGGCCCGTTCTCTTCTGGACTGTATGATGTTTTTATGTTGTCTATGGTTGATGTATGTTGCTTGTCTTTTAATATGCTCTGTGAGTTTTTATTCCTATTACGGATGTTTGTTTTACTTTGTTTTATGTGTTCACACCAACCTGCAAATGGGACTGGGGATGGAAATTAGCCACCTGGCTATAATCCCATGCATTTACATGTAAATGTTCATTAAAGCTGCAGCTGGTAACTTTGAGGAGAGAGAGGACTTGGCATAAAAATGTGAAAAAATGCAACTTTCAGATCCCTCCCCCTCCCTCTCCACTGCACTCCTAAGACCCTCCCCCAGAAGGCTGCCGTGCACGCGAAGGCACGCGAGCTGTTATGCATGTGACTGTGGAGAGATTTTGCACGTTCACATTATGAAAACGGCCAAGTTGCCAAGGCTAGACGTTACTGTTGTGAACAGTCAACACTGCTGGCCAACAAACAGGCGCGTCGTTAGACCTGAAAATTCCGGGGGTAAAATCCCTCCCTTTATTGAAAATAATTAGTCCTGGCTAATTCTAGATGGTTTTCCTTTATTAACACGTTTTCCAATTCAAGAATAATCAAGTGGCAATTGAAGACACGGCATCTCTCCCCCATGCGATCTAAAAGCGACAAAATAATGGGCTACATTCAGTACAGAAAAATAATTTGATTATAATTAGGTCTATGCACCGTCACTCGGCGACGGCATTTCAGAACTCTTCATTGAATGAAGGTAATTTCGGCGACAAGTACGTACACCTGTTTTTGCAGCACGGTCACTCAACTCGCTGTAAAAAAATAGACAGCTGTCCGATTGGAAAATGTAAACAGACGAAACCACGTACTAGTCACTAAAATTACCTTCATTCGCTGAAGAGTTCTGAAATGCCGTCGCCGAGTGACGGTGCATAGACCTAATTATAATTAAATTATTTTTCTGTACTGAATGTAGCCCATTATTGTCACTTCCAGATCATATGGGGGAGAGAAGCCGTGTCTTCAATTGCCACTTGATTATTCTTGAATTGGGAAACGTGTTAATAAAGGAAACCCATCTAGAATTAGCCAGGACTAATTATTTTCAATAAAGGGAGGGATATTAGTCCCAGAATTTTCAGGTCTAACGACGCGCCTGCCAACAAACGAGCAGAAATAAATCATGTCGACACGAAAAGTAATCTACAGCAGTATGTATTCAGTAAAAACCCAGCACACACTTATTTCAGTAAGTTACCTGTTTTTTTGAATACAGAAACGGTTGTGAATCCTGCTGAATGGCCAGTAAACCATGTATGACAGCATTTAGCTGTGAGAGCACAGAAACGTTACACATATTTATAAGGACAACAACACAACCGATAAGACTGCCAGGTCACTTCATAAAGATATTTTCTGCTACTTTCTAATAAAACGACGCCAGTAATAAGACGTTAGCCCTAGCATCGGAAACAAGCTAACGGTAGCTCGACAGTAACATCACATGCACTATGGAGTACTGTAACAATTACAAGACGCTGGCTATTCGAACAGCGACTGTGCTTGTAAGCAACGTTCATTCGCTTATTTGCAGAGCGAAACTGAATTGATGCCTGTTAGGGCTGGGGTTAGCTCTAGCTGTGCATGTGAGTGACGCCAACTTGCTTATTTCCAGCGCATTGCGGAGCAAAAATGATTCAACGAATAAAGCAGGGGTTTACCTGTCAAGCAGAAAAGTCGCCAACTCTGCGTTGGTTTTTAATCCTTCCAGATCACGGGGTTCCCTCCACCTCTGAAAATCCACTCCAATGTTCACTCTGGTTTTATCCCGGGCTTTGTAAAATTCTTTCTTTTGTTCTTTTTTTCTTCCGGCTTCCTCTTTTTACTTGTCTTAGCCACGTGTGCTGTTGTCGGTAACGGAGGTATCAGTATTTTTTTCCTCGCTGATGGCTGTTGTTCGCCATTAGTTTCTCTAAGCTCCCGAACCCTCTCGGAGATTTGAGCTTGACTGAGCACTGGCATGAACTGAGGAGGAAGGGGAGGAGGCTGTCTGCAGCGCGTGCATGTGCACTGTTTGACTGGCTGTCAGACACCATCCTGGCTCTAACTGGTTCTTTTTGGTCGGTCCGAACGATTCTTTTAAATTGCAGTAGGAGCAGTAGGTGGGTTTAAAGGAGGCTTTTTTTAATTACAGAGTTCTAGTTTTATGTAATACTGTCTGTACACAGTGACAGTTTTAGCAAAAATTACAAAAAGTTACTTTTATAAGACTTACCAACTGCAGCTTTAATGCATATTGTCCCATTAAAAAAAAAAAAAAAATCTCAAATACAAAGAGACACAGACACACATGAGTATGTATAGGGGGGCACAGGCATTGTGACTATGAAGTATACACATGCAGCTGGGCTTATCTACGCTAACTGGGGACCTAAAAATTATTTTAGCATTGAAGTCCTATATCAATCCCGCCAAACCCTAAGATTAACCCAGACCCACAACCCGCCCAATATAACCCAAATATTAGCATTATTTTAGCACCTGACGTTAACCAGGAACCCAATTCTAATGCCTAACCTTGAAACTAAATCTATTCCTAACCATAAGCAGAACTGTAACCATAGATCTAAACCTAGCCCTTGTTCCAGAAATTTGACTTTTTCTAACGAGGACCCCCCAAAAAATGTCCCCATGGTACCATTTTTTCAGACTTTACAATACTCGTGGGGTCTTCAAGTCCCCATAATGCATTATTACTACCCGTAAGTACAGATAAACATGAACACACAAACACATCCAGCACTGCATCCTCACATCTGTGAGGGAAACACATGCACACAAATGCACAACTACATCTGAGGGGAAAAGATCCGAATGAGCGATGCACACAAAAACAGATTGTCACACATGAACACACACATTCTGCAATAATGTAGGGTAACAAGGGAAGGCCTATCTGTGTGTATAGCAAAGAAAGAAAACACACACTGATGACACCACATTAGAGACACTGAACCCGACCATTCCAGTAAAGGAAAATCCCCACAGCAAGGAAAGCCCCACAGAGAAAACTATAGTCGCCAGGGAACACAGTGGTTAACAGGAGCGGCTTACTGAGCCTAAGCCCTCATGCAGAGGACCTCAGATTACACCACAAAAAACCATGAGGACGGATATATCCCAACTGTGCTGTGGGTGAATATTGAACGCAGACCTCCACTGGTTCCACACACAGCTACATCCAAACATCAGAGTATGTAGTGGGTTTCCCCACTCACCTTTAATGAGCAGGTTTTTTAAATATCCCCCAAAAGTAAACAGCGTTCTAGAATGCCATTGATCTCAATTACCAACACTGATCACAAAAATCAACCTATTTATTAGCCATGTTGCACCTCCGAGGGTTAAAGGAGCTCTTAATGTACTCGCAGGGAAAAAAATGTAAGGTTCTGTTTTGGGGTGGTAACTCGGCAAGTTTAGAAGTTCTTGAGCTTCTAAAAAAAAAAAAAAAAAAAAATTACTGGGGAGGAATACGAACTGTACACTCCAGACTTCGTACACATTTTGTAAGTATGCAAACAAGATGCTACATCACATCAGCAAGCATAAATTAGCTGGTACAGTCCTGGCAACCATGTAATGGATGATTTAGCAAGCCTGTGGATTTAACCGACCCCTAATCTCTTAATCCCAGCTGCTACAAGCATTTGGCGTGCAGATGTACTGGCAGAGTCAGAGCACCTTTGGACAGAAGTATAGCATGATGACTATCAGGGAACTGAGCAAGTGACTCAGCGAGAGGCTGGAAGTTTGACATTAAGGCGGGAGGCACTGCTGCAGCATCCATCAGCAAGTCAAGCAACCAGAACCACTACTGAAAAGGGGCATTTCACCAATATTTAACCATACCTAGTTTCAAATGTAGTTTCTGTATAAACTAAACAGTCCGGTCTTGTACAGCGTCCACACGGAAGTGTCTATGGACGCGGACCCGGTGGCGGAGACGACAAGCATGAATCCATAGTAACTGCATAGTAACTTCGTCCAGGGGCTGCAATAAGTTGCTCACAAGCTATACAAATTTAGACAGCTGCAAATCGGCAAAGTGTATGACTAAGAAAGAGATGCGGCGCAAAGGGTCAGTGAAGCTTTCCAGCAATGGGATGGTGGGATGCACTCAGGGTTCTGCCGATGCTGGTCAGCCCCAACCAGCACTCGGATTCCACCGACCACCACTCAGCTTTTCCCGATCGGGACTATTTTTTCAAAGATTAGTTAAAATGAGCATATCCAGCGTCCAATAAAACTGCTAGAAACAATTCATAAATGAGCCCAATATGGTCCCCCCTTCTGTTATTGTCAGAATAGCGAACTTTCATTTTCGACCCGCAACCTGGCATCCTGGCCGTGTCCTGGCTAGTTCTCAATCATTTTCCTTTATTGACGCGTTTTCAAATTATCGTAATAATCCATTGGCAATTGAACCTGACCATTGTTGTTGTGGGGTCAGGCACACCTGGATCAATCAGTTTGTCCAATAATGAAAGACAGGAAATAAAGGAGCTGGCTTAAAGTTCAGGAAGTAGTGGAGCTGTGCATAAAGCCCATACACCTTGACACCAAAGATGAATGGAATCGGTCAAACCGTTCTTGAGATATCATGTTGACAAGGTATTTGTAAGTGGTCAAATGGTCGTAATGACCTTGAGAATAATGCCAAGGTCACGGAACTCGACTGGGGTCGGCGGATCACACCAATACACCTTGCCACCAAAGATGAATGGAATTGGTCAAACCGTTCTTGAGATATCGCGTTCAGAACAAACGGGAGGTGACGGATGGCCAGACGGAGCCGAATACTATGTCCTCCACTCCGCTCACTACCGCAGCAGCGGGGGACAAAAACTGAAAAACGTCCATGCATAGAGACTTCAATTCCGCATGAGAATCTCTAAAATACGCTTACTTGAATAATGACTGACCCGCGTTCCAATGAAATATTGCGTTTCACTCTCGGTACAGCAAGGGTTGATATAAAAAGTGGGACTCAGCAATTAAATATAAAAAGCATGAGACAATCCATATGCATGCAAGTTGACAGGTATGCAATTTCGAATAACGCTGATTTAAATGCAACAAATAAGCGTCCAGATAAATGATTGTCATCTTACCTAAACGGGGAGAACTAGCAGCACCTGACAGTGTGGAGTGTTCGCGGAGTGAATTTTTTGTTAATTATGAAAATGACTGAGAACAAGTCAGGATGAATAATTGTTTTAAGCGGATGTTCTGTGCCCCCCCCGATTCCCAGTTCTGGCTCCGCCACTGCCAAATCATGATTGTAATAGGCTAGTCGTTAATGATACAACAAATCATGTAATTAACTCGCTAATGAATTGTTAAGTTTCATGAATTGTTCAGATTTGTTAAGCTTCATTAGAAATGTTTGAAACATAAACAAGAGGCTCCTCAGAGCCTGTTCTCGGGCCGGGTCTAGGCCTGGGCCTGGGCCAATCGCGAAACCGCACGCGCGCATGAGCAGGACAATCGTGACCCTGAAAAAAACAAGAGGCTCCTCAGAGCCTGGGGGGTATACTACGAAGCAAGATAAGTGGGTTAGCGAGGTATGTCGAGCCTAAACCTAGGCTTTTCAATGTCACGAAGATGCCTTTCTTTTAACGTGGCAAGATTACCATGGTAACTTACGCTGCAAACTTAACTTGGTCGGGAGCAGGTTATGTGCCGAGTTTCGGCTGCAATTGGCAATACATGTGCTGCCTTATCACTAAGCACCTCCTTTGAAGTTGGCATCACCTTTCTAGAATAATCCTGTGGACTTTGGTGCCCGAAACGTACGCGGTTCTCTTCGGAGGGAGACTGGTATGACCTGTTCGCTTTTTCAGACGATATTCTCAATGAACGCTATAGATTCTCAGCTGAGGGAATTCGTTACTTATGCAATCTACTGGAGCCATATATTGGCAATGTAACAAAGAGAGGCACTTAAGTTGCAAGAACAGTATGCATAACATTGCGGTTTTATTTATTTATTTATTTATTTTTGCCGTGAGAACTGACAACATTCAGGTGGTGATGCAGAAAATATGAGCAAAAATATTTTATGCCGCGCTATACATTTTACACAGCATACCATTAAAATAATTTAAATAATAATGAAAGCAAAGCAGCATAGGGCGTACTACCTTGAAAAATGTTCTCATGCTTTGTTTTAACTTGCTGCCATGTCCTCTTGACAGTGCTGGTACTGCAACTATTAAAGCGTATTCAACTATTAAATAGTATTTTATGCCACAGGACTACTGTAAATTTGCAATGGTGCAACTGGTTAGGGTTAGTGGTGGAATATGATTTTATTAAAATCATGCTGTATAAAAGAAAAGCAATGGAAAAAATACTTTAAACCAAAAACGAAGAAATTAGTAAAACGGAGTTTACTATTGGTATTGATCAGTCAGATAATATTCAATCTATAATTTAATTTCACTTTGTTTCATTTGGCCGAGAAACTAAAGTGATTTCCACTAGTCCTTCATCGGAGGACTTAGGCATTTACACAGTCAGCAATTATCCACAAGAATTCCTCTCTGGCCTTATTACAACCAACAAGAATACATATACTAACATAAATCTCAATGACAATTTCCCAAGTGTCTATCCGCGTAAGCGTATGCATAATCATGCAGTCTTTCAAAGTGTCCAACCAATCAGTGTAAACTTCATATGTCTCCCATTAAGCCGCTGGGGTGCCCCCTGGTGCCATGGGGGGAGATATCCCGCAGTCTTCCTGATCCTGGATCAGGGATAGCTTCCTCAGAGGAACATTCAGCACGCGATCGGTCGTTTTATGAAGGGGAATACGGTAAATTGACGCTTGGAACGCCCTTTAATTGAGAGCGCTCATGGCGTTAGAAGCACAAAGCCGAGGTTAACAAAGACAGATTATAACCACCGTTGTGATACCAATTGTCTCAGATTGCGAGGTCAGGGCTTGTTGAGCCGGCTCAGTCAAATAAAGCCTGTCTATGTTGAACTTGTTTCGTAGTATACCCCTCTGTACTCGGGCTGGGTCTGGGCCTGGGCCAATCGCGAAACCACGAGCACGCATGAGCAGGACAATCACGACCTCAGAATGAAAAAAAAAAGAAGAGCGGAGCTGAAACTTAGACTCATGGCCTACCGGCCCGAGTAATTACAGTTGTTAAGTCATATTCAGAAGCTTGATCAAAAGTATTTGGATACAAAATAGAAAAAAAAGTTTATGAATATGGCATCTACCTATTAAAATTAGAGGCATTTCGCATGCACCATGGAGAACATCAAAGACATCCATTGCCTCTCCGTCTCTGGTGATGGAGAGGCAATATTTGCATTCAAATTGTCACAAAAATTTTTCAATCACATTACAAATGACCACCAACTCTCAGATTAAATCTACACCCCTCAGTGACGAGATCATTCGTGAATAATGTGTATTATGCTTCGTAGCTCGTGGAGGGTGGATTGTCAGGTTGGGAGACGGCAAAAATTTTCCGTCCAGCACTCTTAGCATCCTGGGCAGAACCCTGGATGCGCTGCTCTTCTGGAAGGGGAAGGTGAGATACACGTGTTCTACTGGAAGAGGATGCTGGGATACGCCCCTTTTCCTACAAACGATGTAGGGATACTTTTGCTACACAGCAAAGGAAGCTGGGATACATGTACAATACTGCCCTAAATGGAGATCGACTAGAAGAGGACGGCAGGCTATGCATTGTAAAAGGGAAACATAAAAAATCCGACATAACAGTGGTGAAAGCAGGCCATTAAGCCAAAGATCACCATTTTCCCTTTAGCAAAATGCATCAAATACTCAGGATGCTTAAGAAGTGCATAGCACTCACAACTGTATCAGGCCTACTCAAGAACATCCCTTGAGATTCTGCCCTTACAACAATATGCAAGCTATTCAACACTAGCTGTGTTTCCATCCAACTGTATCGCAAAACTTGAGCGCATTTTCGTAAATGCGGCAAAAGAAAATGTGCATTTGTGCGTGTTTCCATCCACTACAGTTATGTGCTTTTGATCCATGAGATAAGCCATAGGTGCCATTACATACTGCTAATTCTCGAGTCAGTTGCCACTGTCTCTGCAGAAGAAGACAGGACACGCGATGACGTCAATAAGGGCGACGAATGAAAAGGAAAACAAATGGGAAAGCTGGTGGCGAAAACGAATGAAAGTAATCACTTCTGCTAGTTAACTAGCTAGCAATTACTAAGTCATTAATATTGGAGCTAGCACACCCGTGTAGCGAGCTAGCTAGCTTGTTAATACGGTTACAGTTCACTTCTACTGCATTAAACACTGGCTAGCTAGCTAAAGCGATAACAAATTCTTTAATGTTACAGCTAACACACCAGTGTAGCGAGCTTGCCAGCTAGCTAGCTAACTTGCTAATAAGACTACAGTATACCACATGCATGCAGCCGTGAGAGGACAATTTTACCCAACACCAGTGCCTCGTCGCCCTCCCCATGCATGGGAAAGTGGGCAAGCAAAAATGACGGAGTTTGTAAACGTCATCATTTATTCGCATAACTTGTTTGCTTACTCGTTTCCACTGCACTAATGCCCATTTATCTTTATCGATAAGGCAAATTTTCCACCTCCTTCTTGCTCATAAAAAATTGATGCGCTATTTCGAGTTGATGCGCATTTTGGGCATTTCCCTTCTGGTTTTTTGAAGCGCAAATTGAAAATGCACATTAAAATGGGTGGATGAAAACACGACTATTCACCATGCAGTGTGGGGGGTTAGTATTACTAATTGGGACGAGCGCAGCGAGTCCCTTATTAGTCACCTCAATGCGCCCTCTGTTTGTATGTATATTTGTATGTTTGTCATCAACCGACCGGCTGCTCTACTCGGAATTGCCAACCGAGGGTGCATTGAGCTGACCAATGACCTGACCAATAAGGGACTCGGTGCGCTCGCCCCACACAGGCTCTGCATGCTACTAGTATATGTCCTAATAATGCGTACATACCCTTGAGCCCTGAGCGGATGATGGCGGGAGAGAGGTCATCATAGTTGTTCATCAGGCTGATGTCTCCTGACGTGAAGCTGACCGTCAGCAGCGGTTTCAAGTTGTGCACTGACACAGAGATGCAGAGACAGATGGACATGTAAGGAAACAAACAATAGATTTCACTGAATAAAATCAGACGTAAAATCCCAGCCACTGAATGCAGAAATCAAAGCTTTTTTGACAGATAAGGTGGGAAACCAGTTGGCCCTCGTGTTCAGTGACACACTCTTCTTCTGAACAGATAGGTGATAGAATCACCCCACCTTTTCAGAGTCACGCTCTACTTTTTATCTCAATGGTAACAATTGAGGTAACATTGAGGTATCTCAATGAAACAAACACATGACGGGTGCGTTGACATTGTCAGAGCCAGGAATAAAGGATAACATAAAATCAAATACACTCTGAAGTGCCCCATATAGCAACATGTCCCTAACAGTACACAAACGTTACTTCGGGAAAACGATCCACCGACAAACTTAAAGGAGCCGTATGTAAGAAATGTCTGTAGATAAATCATAAAATGGCCCTGATATATCACCAGACATTAAGGAATGATGTTAATTTCAAATACTTATATCACTGACAACAGTAGTCCAGCCAGAATATTCTCATTACAAAAGCGAAGTAGCAGCCCACAACTAATGTTGATGTTGTCATTTTGTGTTTTGGCCTGTTGCGCCACCCTCCACCTATCTCCCAATCACGAAGTCAGTAGCAATTCGGCATCCAGGTTGCCAGTTACCACTGAGCTGCAGCTACCAGCGTTTCGGAGCACAAATGTCTGACATTACTAAACCTAAAAGGCCTCGTTATGATTCCAAAATACGTTGTGACAAAGTCAGAAACAAAACAAGGATCTGCATAGGATATGCCTTTGAAAGATGGAGATGGCTAAAAGCATAGAAGAATTTGAAGACACGCCGAAGTTGCTAATTTTCTCCTGGACAAGTAAGATTCAGCCAAGTTTGGCTAACTTAATTCTATTTAATGTAGGCACGGACATTTCAAATATTCTCTACAGTTGAATAACGTTATGTATGTTCATTCATGGTACGTTAGTGCGTATGCAGGTGGGTCATCAAATTGACTAGGTGACAAATTGTTTGAGAAATAAAAACCGCAACTCGTCATTGTTGACATTAGCAATGCATTATTAGAATCCCTTTCTCTGGCATTATGCTGAGACGCTGTGGAAACCATTCCAACATTAGCACAGCCATTATGGCAATATGAAATGTAATTGAGACATTACATTGGTCAAATGAGTCCTTGTAGTAGACGTTCTTGCTGGATCCGGCAACCTAGCTTGCAACCTCTCGTCTGGGGGAGAGGATACTGCGCTCTGCAGTATTTTGAATGTGATTGCAGTACTAGTTTTGGCCGCAAACTTACATACGGCTCCTTTAAAAAGCAAGTTTAAAACAAAAAAAAAAACCCGGCATCCACACCAGCCCTTTCCTGAGAAGATTGGATCCCACTGCCATTTACCTGCATACAGCTTGATCAAAATTCTAAATCAAAATTCTTCAAGGTCAGGTTGTACACCCATTAAAAGTGGCAGATTTTATGTGAATTGCAGGTACACAAAAAGTCACTTGTAAAAGCACTCAAACAAAAAACCAGACTAAATGTGAAAAGGCTCTAGAAGTCAGCACAGTATTTTTATTTAAATTTATATACAACCCCAATTCCGAAATAGTTGGGACAAAGTGTAAATTGTGAATAAAATCAAAACGCAATGACTTTCAAATCACACCAGCCAGTATTTTATTCACAATAGAACAGAGATAACATAGCAAATGTTGAAACTGAGAAATTTTACAATTTTGTCCACAAAATGAGCTCATTTCAAATTTGATGGCTGCCACAGGTCTCAAAAAAGTTGGAACAGGGGCCTGTTTACCATGCTGTAGCATCCCCTCTTCTTTTTAACACAGAGTGGAGGCGTCTGGGCATTAAGGAGACAAGTTTCTTGAGTTTAGCCATTGGGATTTGATCCCACTCTTGTTTAATACAGGCTTCCAGCTGCTGGAGAGTTTTGGGTCTCCTTTGACGGACTTTTCATTTAATTATGCGCCAAATGTTCTCAATCAGTGAAAGATCAGGACTGCAGGCAAGCCAGTTCAGCACACGGACTCTTCCACTACGAAGCCATGCTGTTGTAATAGCTGCAGTATGTAGTTTTGCATTGTCCAGCTGAAATACACAAGGCCTTCCCTGGAATAGATGTCGTCTGGAGGGGAACATATGTTGCTCTAAAACCTTTAAATACCTTTCGGCATTCATGGTGTTTTTAAAAACATGCAAGTGTCCCACACTATATGCACTAATGCATCCCCATACTATCAGCTGGCTTTTGCTGGCTTTTGAACTGAATGCTGATTACAGGAGGGGTGGTCTTTCTCCTCTTTAGCCCAGAGGACACGACACAATGATCACACCAAATTTCATGAACATTCAAGCACTTTTATCTTAACATGGCCATGGGTAGAGGGCGCTGTGGAGCCACCTGACCACACCCGATCTAATATCAGCATATATTTACACTTGGGAGGAGACTGTTATCAAGGCTGTAAAGTTTCGGGCAAATCTCACGAAGTATGTGGGAGCAAAACCAACTTCCTGTTTCATGGCAGAACATTGAAATTCGCCGCAACGTCACGGATACATCGTTCGATGAATAGGGATGTCACAAGAACCGATACTTGAGATACCTTTCGATTCTTCAATGAAAAAACACCGACGATGCCTGTTATTTTGAGGCACCGTAAGCACCGAGGCACGGTAAGTTTCGGTGCTGTGACTATTCTGAAACTAATGGGGGCAGTATATGCTTCAGAGTGTTCCAGTTGATACTTGCATTCAGAAGGAGAATAAACCCCATGTGAAAGATGGAAACTGCGGTTGCAGCACCCCGACTCGTTGACAAAAAAGGCACCAAGCAGTGACGTGCGGTCGGAGGTTAGTTTGGTGAGGCAGAATCCTTCCCTTTGCTTGATTAGCAATCAGACGATTAACTAGTTTAGTAAGACTATTCGGCAGAATGACGGGCCAGTTTAAGTTTCCGCAGCGTTATTACTCAGTATATCGAACCTGAAATGCTCACTAGACAGCAGATTTGCGCGTACTTGCTTCCAGGAAGCCAAAGCAATGTCATCAACAAATATTAAAATAGTTTGACTTACGCAGAGTTCAATGCTTAATCAATACACAATGTACTCTCCTTTAAATACGCGCTTTTACACCCCAAAAAAAAAAAGCGGGCGTTTATTTTCAGTCTTCTTTCATAATCCGATTAACAAAATGTTGAAATGATATACAGAATTACCGACAGCCGAGAATTTTTCCTAAGTGATTATTCAGATTTCCATCCTTGTAGTCTCGAATTGAAGCATATATGTGAATGAATCTTTTTGTCATTATCTCCTCTATCAGTATACGGGCTTCCTATAGGCTTGGTCTTAATTGTTTTGATTGTCAATCAGGAATAGTACATGGAAACAGGTTCATAAAATCCTGTGATAAAAGTTTGGGTCACTGCCTCACCGAACGTCTCTGGCTTCCTGTAAGCAAATACTCGCAAATCTGCAGTTTCGTGAGCATTTCAGGTTCGATGTAGCCTACTGAGTAATAACGCCGCGGAATCTTAAACTGGCCCGTCATTCTGCCGAATAGTCTTACTAAACGAGTTAATCGTCTGATTGCTAATCAAGTAAAGGGGAGGATTCTGCCTCACCAAACTAACCTGTGACCGCACGTCACTGATTAACAACATCCAAACATTTTAACAAATTATCGTTTTCTTTTTTTAATATGTCATACTGAAATACAGGTTACATGATGTTTGGGATGGCTCGCGGGCACATGTGTTGCAATGCCTTATCCAGTGTTGTGCCTGAACATGTTCCTTTTTTTGAAGAACGGGAACTGAACGCACCCCTCTTTGGCTGAATGAACTTTGAACTAAAATAGATCATTCTGAACAGAGTGAACGTGAACAAAAGAACAACGTTCTTTATGATAACTTCTTGTCAGATCGTGGGACTTTGTTGCTCGACTTTCTAGGCAAAAACGGTCGCGTTGCCATGGGATCTTTGAAAATCCTTCTCTTTTTTTTACCGTGGTATCGAATTGACATCGAGAATCGTGCAATTTTACTGGTATTGGCACCGACTACTGAATTTTTGGTATTGTGACATCTCTATCGATGAATCCAAAAAAGCTTCGCAATTTAACATCGGCAAGGTCTTTAGATGTCATACGCCAAATTTAAGTTGATCGGATAAAATCTCTAGGAGGAGTTTGTTAAAGTACGACGCCTGTTAATGCCGAAAAATCAAAAAAAGTTGCAATTTCAATTAAAAATGGCGGACTTCCTGTTGAGTCTAGGTCATGGCGCCAAGAGACTTTTTTTTAGGTCTCGGCATAATCCACATGGACACCGAAGTTCGTACATGTAGGTTAAACGGGCTGCGAGGGCTGCTTCATTGAAATTTTCTAGGGGGAGCTATAATGCCATTTTGCTACTCCCATCTGTAAACCCTAAATCATAGTAAAACTTTCGCCCGGCTCAATATGTGTGCAAAATTTCGTGAGTTTTCGAGCATGCTGAGGCCCTCATAAATGCAATTATGTATTAGGGGGCGCTATAGAGCCACCATGTCACACCCAGTGCCAAATGGGATATCAAATCGAAGAGCTTCATACTTTTAACCTCTGAGCAAAGCTTTGCGAGTTTTCGAGTATGCAAAAGCCCTCAAAAATGTGCTTGTAAAATCTGGAAAAACACAGGAAATGACTCATAGCTCACGTTCTGTGAGGTGAAAAAATTTCAAAAATTTGACAAAAAACTTCATTATGACTACTATGGCCCTGCCAAATTTCCTGAGAATCCGAGCAACTGCATTCCAAAATTGCCGCACGTTTGGTGGTGCTATGGAGCCACCGGGGCACGCCCAAGCTCAAGGACAAAAAGACTTTGTGATTTCTCACAAGCCTGACGTATATGCAAATTTTAGTGAGTTTTCGTGCATGGCAAGGCCCTCAAAAACGCGTTCTCGCAGCAGAATAATAATAATAATAACTAAGAAGAAGAAGAAGAATAAAAATCCCATCAAAAACAATAGGTTCCTCGCACCTTCGGTGCCAGGACCCATTCCGAGCCCTGGCACTGGTCGGTGCTCGGGCCCTATTAATTCATTTTAAGTGTTTTTTAGACTATTTGTGTAATCAGTGCACATTCAGTGAAGTCTCTATGATGTTTGCTCTTAATAACTTTTGAATTTTAGGAATTATCATATTTGTTTGAACAGGTTTTGATGATGTTGATACCTAGATGCTTTAGCCTAATTGCACTCATGAGGTCTGTAATACGGTAAGTAGTTTTATAAAGCATAATTTTAGTTATACATGCATGTGTTTAATGTGTTATTTTACACTGAATATTTAATTACTAGAAATCTGTATTGACGTATCATGGAGTTCAGAAATTGAAGAGTGCATCCACATTCCCATATTTCTTTCATCTCACATCTCTTTCAGGTGTGATTAGCTGAAGTTGTGCCCCAAGGCCAAATAAAGTTCACAAGCAGGAGGCACAGAGGTATGCATGACTGAATGTAAAAAATTCATACAAACTTAACCATAAAAGATAAAAATCTGAAAAAAGAAACCCGCGTCATCTTGCTATGCTTATTTGTATTGTGCAATATTTTGATGAAATTTTTCTTAAAACGTAATAAAAAATGTACTGCATACAGAACCCATGGTGTCCGTCTCATATTTTCATGAAAATTTTTTATAAAATACCTTGGGACATACTATGAAGCCATGCCAAGTTTTGAGATATAAGTCCATCATCCACAAGCCAGCTAGCTACATAAACCTAACTAGAAAAGTGTCTGCGGGACACTACAAAAACAGAGCAGCCTTTGATACCACCTGCCCTTTTTAGGTAAAAATTGTATGAAAAAGCTGTCCTACTATTTTGGCTTAATCATTTATGAAATAGTTTCAACATTTAAAAAATACTATTGTATTTAGATATGTAGTTTTGCACCATCTTGACATTAGGACTCTAGTCTTTGGTTGAACGCAGCCAACAGTTCCCCATTTCCGCTGCAAAAACGTGAACTCGACTTTGAAACTCTCTCAATGCAAAATGCGTAGAATAACAAATCGAAAATTCATTTTCATATTTCATATTTTTTTCCTAAATAAACATAAAACAGCCTTTAAATTCCTATTTGTTTGACACTGATTTTGTATGTAACCAGGTCTGATGTCGCCATGTTTGTTCTAATCATGCACAACAATGTGATTTAATTCTCCGATGTGCCCCTAGCAGAATCCTCCGAGACACACATAGTGCACAGGCAAGTATGTGAAAAAATACGCTCAGAACATTTGCTGGTTGACTAGGCGTACGCATGATCGAACAGCAAGTATGTTTCCGGCCTCGGCAGTTTGCATTGAGTTGATCAGTTACATTCAGAAAAAAAATAAATAAAGAACACTTGAATTCAAACACTAACTGTGATGCATGGGACAAACATGCCATAACATAACATGAGTGGCAAGAACAGGCTGTTCAGCCCAACTAGGCTCGCCAGTTTCTTTTTACTGTTGTGAATATATCACTTCAGATATTCAATGACTCAATGGTATCTAGCTTTAAGTCAAGTCTGCTCTTGAAAATTCCCAAGGTTTCTGCCTCAACAATATGGTCAGACAAGCTATTCCACATCGAAATTACTCTATGGGTGAAAAAATATTTCTGAATATCAGTGCTAAATTTACCCTTGGTCAACTTCCATTTGTGACCCCGAGTACTACTAACAAAACTTGGCCGAAGGAATCCTACATAATTCACTTTGTTAATCCCTTTAACATATTTAAAAACCTCAATGAGATCACCCCTAAGTCGCCTTTTCCTAAGACTAAAGAGATTAAGGATCTTCAGTCTCTTCTCATAGCCTTCATCTTTTATACCTGAAATTAGATTAGTGGCTCTTCTCTGAACTTTTTCCAGAGCCTCTATATCTTTCTTAAAGTATGGTCCCCAGAACTGCACACAATACTCCAGACATGGTCTGACGAATGTGTTGTACAAGAGAAGTATGACCTCCTTGGATTTGTACTCAATACTTTTGGCAATGTATCCCAGGATCCGATTGGCTTTTTTAACTGCTACAGCACAATGGCTAGAACCTGTGAGGGTTTGGTCAACAATCACTCCCAGATCTTTTTCATGTGGAGCACATTCCAGTTTTAAACCTCCCATGAAGTAATCCTGTCTAAAACTGGAATGTGCTCCACATGAAAAAGATCTGGGAGTGATTGTTGACCAACCAGAAGCCCCGTTTTACCCCAAATAAATGGGCGGCATTTGACCCTCTGCCCCAGCGTTTACCTTGTGGCGGCGTGTAGTCATCTGAGTCTGTGTCACTCTCACTGCTGTCCTCTACCAGGAAGTTTGGGTAATTCCAGGACATGCTCACAATCCCATCTGATTCATGCAGAAGGATATGTGCCAACATGCGCCCATGACAGTCCATCACGATGACCTGGCCATCAGCGGTCCCAAACAAAACCTGAAGATATAAACAAAGCACACTGTAGATGCGCACTGCTTAACCATCACACAACATTTCAGGGTTCTTGTTAAGAGCTGATAACCAGTTATTAGCTTCCGCCGCCGAGTGGCGCGGGAGCTATGGTATTGGGCTCCTTCCGTGCGTGCGTCCGTCAACAAAAACTTGAACATTTTGCTTTATCTCATCATCTATGGGAGCTTCTGGGGCTGCCAGTGCCCTATATTTTTTACCGGCTGTTCAAGTAAATGTTACCTGCTATTTCACGGAAATACCAAAATAATTATTCAACAAAAGTCATTTTGTTCAAATGTGAAAACCAATTGCATTCAACTTTAATCTTGCTCGTCTTCTTCCAACCAATGTTGTGAAGATACACATCAGATGTTAGCGCTTTGAAAATACATCATGTGTTGAAGAAATCCAGGCTGTTTTGACCAATTCGTGCTTCAACGTCATGTCTCAAAAACAACGTCCGTCTGCTGATCTGAATGGCTGATGATGTCATAACGTTGAAGTAACCATGCCGCCAGATTGGGATGCCCAACAACAATCCCCAGGGGCTTAGCGTTGTAACCACAGATATCTCGTACTGGAGGGAAACATCCCTTCACACATACAGAAAATATGAAGAATAAAATAAGAGCAATAGTAAGTGTTGTCTTCATTTTAGAAACACTAGGTGTCAAATCAATCGCGTACAACCAATGCAAGTCCTAAAGGATGTCTTGCATTGAGTTTACGTTTCTCAGAGACCGTTTCAGAGGTCCTAGCCGTTACTGAATAGCTGACAATAGGGTAGGGTGATAGTCGTAGGAAGCAAATGGGTTTGGTAAAAATAACGTCAGCTTAACTCAGCATAATAAAGTAGTTGTTCACATGAGAGGCGAGCGGTGTGTCGTGGAGAGGTAGCCACCTACAACGGTTTGGTATTTTACCATATCGTCTCCCTAGCCAAAAAGACAAGCTCAGCGTGTCACTGCTCGGAATTTTAAGTGCCCTGCGGACAATAATATGCTTCAGTCCACAAGACAGATTAATGTACACTGAACAAAAATACACTGCCCGGCCAAAAAAAAAAAAAGCCGCGCACTCAAATATTTAGTTGGAACACCTTCAGCTTTGATTACTGTGCAAATTCGTCTTGTCATCGTTTTGACAACCATATGCAATGCAACAACATTTATTTTTGATCAGAAATGCCATAATTTTTGGCGAGATCTTGTCTTCTCGACAAAATGGTTGAACAACTCTGTGGTCTTTCTTGAGCACACCCCAATAACTTTCAATGCGGTTAAGGTCAGGACTTTGTGGTGGCAAATTTGTCTGTGAAAATGATTCCTCATACTTGTTTTTGTCATTAATGGTTTTCTTTGCTAGACACAGGCCAATAACTTGCCCGTTCTATAATACTGTAACATCATTTCCACCATCAAGGGATGCGTCTTCCGACATGATTTTTTAAGAAATGAGTAGCAATGCGCTTCATCAGTCAGGGTTAAAATAATTATTGCCAGCTGAAACATTAATAACCGCAATCATGATCCAATAATAAAATTTGTTCATTCATTTCCAAACGGTGACTTTTTTTTTTGGCCGGGCAGTGCATAACGCAACAGTTTAGTCCTTTCAATATTAAGAATAATCATTTCTGAGGTTGGCTTAGTAGCAGGGGTTGCACTAGTCTGAAATATGTGTTAGCCACTGTGGCTACCTGACTCTCCATTTCTTTAGCCACATCAGAGGTCTGTTAGCACTATGGCTAACCAGGTCCAAAAACTGTTACTTTACTCTACATGGGGAAATCACGCCAAATGTGTAATTGGAATGAGCCTTAATGCAATTGTGATAATTTTTCTTGAGATAATCAACAAAATTTAATTTTAATGGAAAATTAATTAGACTTGCTTACTATACTGGTGCTGCCATCTAAATTTCTAGCTCCACAGGTTCCCCATTACCTTTGGAATAATATTTTAGATGAATTAAGGCAGATATATATATATAGACACGACGATGAATAAACAAGCTGGCCGCGAGGCCCATGGTCTCCCGTCGCCAAAATAAATATGTACCCTGTGACCTTAAAGGAGGTCAATTCTGCTGAACGTGAAAGTGGATATTTTGTAAAAGATGGCAAGGAACTGGATCCATAAAATTTGACCATCAGGTTAAAGAGAATGCCGCAAAACACCACAGTGAACAATTTTGAGCTTTTAAATTAAGTTTGAAAAAAATAGGTGAAGTACCAATATTTGACCTGCTAACTGCAACGTCAAATTATAGGTCAAGGTCACTGATATTAAATAGGAAATTGGTTCATAATCTAATCTTCTTATTTGCAGAACATGGGGTCTGTAATCCATTTTCTTCTTGAGTTATCGTGTTAACGCCACTTTTCGGACGGACGGACGGTTACACACACGCACGGACCGGGTGCATTCCTATGTCTCCCTTTCGCCAGAGGCGACCGGAGACAAAAAGGCAGAAGATATTTAATTTCTTTGTTTTAATACATGGCATACAGTCAGTGGTGAGGCATTACTCAGTTTAGCCTTTTTTCATCCCCAAGTTAAGATACGTTGGTATATTTTTGGAGACATGTTGTATGTAATCCCACTCTATGAATTAAGCCAGTTGCCTGTGTTCTGTACAAAAAGGGCCGATGACACCGATCCAGTCGTGTCCATGCAAATTCATATAGGGAATTGCACAATATGGTGTGAATAGCATCGTAAAACCTCGGGGACAAGATTGGAAATTTAAATTATTCATGGATTTGCAATGCATCATTGGTACTGGCGAAAATAGATCTCTATTTTTGGTACCGGATATAGCAGACAATCGATGTATATGATACATTACACAACATGTACAACAGTATGCCAGTGGTGAATGGCCTGTCAGAGAGTTCTGAAGAAATATCAATGAAATACTCATTGTACTCTCACTGATGATTACGAATCTTCCGGTTTTTCTCAAAATCATTATTTTTAGGGATCGTTGAGTGATCTTCGCATTCAGCTAGCTTGTTTTCGCGGCACCATGAGCAATACAACTTCATCCCATAACCAGGGAAAGTAAAGAAACCAAAATTGTTGAACACAACTGCAATCACTTCTATCCAGTGGCGGCTCGTGAACTGGCAGTAGGGGAAGTTCAAACAACCCCTTAATGATTGGTCAAGACCTGTTTTCAATCATAAATTTAAATTACCATTACAGAACCTCTGAAAACTCAACATTATCAGATGTGGCCAGTTTCATTTATAACGCATACTGATTATGACTCCGGACTTCTCACACTTTTCTTTACTCAGGGGTTGGAAGCAAATCATGTGTTTCATGATTGCTTTAATTAAATAAGATCATTTGAAACGTCTTTATGCAATTCCATTGCTTCCAACCCCTCCAGTGCACAAGGACTTCAATTCCGCGCAAGAATCTCTAACATACGCGTTGACTGAATTATTGCTCACTACAGCAGAGGAACGTAAATATGCTACTTAAACTCACACCGAATGCGTGAGAGTTGACAGGTATGCGTTATAAATGAAAACTGGCCACACCAGTGTTGAGAGTTTTCAGAGTTTCTGTAATGGTAATTTAAATGAATGATTGAAAACAGGTCATGACCAATCATTAATTTTAAAGGATTGCTTCAGCTTCCCCTGTTGCTAGTTCACGAGCCGCCACTGCTTCTATCATACGAGTTCGACAAGGTGTTTCGGCTCTTGGGAAGCCAGTATTCAAAATGATGCAGTGCTCTCCTCCGATTAGTGTGTGTGCAAGCCATTATCATGACTATATGAATGAGGTCAAAATTAACCTCCCCGATCGGGAATACTGTATGCAGTGTCAGAGGTGATGTATGTACAGCGAGTCGGCTCTGAAAAGGAAATAATGTAATAATCAGAGCCTCTAGTCAACGGTAACGGGAATGACTTCCCGACTTCTGCACTTCGCCGCGTTCGACTAACGTGTTCTAAAATCATTGAACTCGGCACAGAATGATATTTAATCTCCACTAGGAGAAAATATGGCCTTCGCCACTGTGGCGAGGACTGGCAAAACTATTATCGCCACCCAACTTTTTTATCGCATTTGCGAACGTGGTGAGCGGCTAGCGCAATCCCTGAGTAGGGTTTAATTACGTGACCAAGGTTGTGTGCTACTGGTCTGTATGCATTTCAGTCACCTTCTCCACATCATTGTCAAGTTCATGCCCTTTGTCAAAATTGGCCTATCAGACAGGTGGGGTCTGATCCACAGCTATTGACATCAGGTATAGTCAGCCCTTACCATTAATTCTGAGAATGTAGATAACGTGCTCTAACATCCACACATAAATTCAATGCATAGGTCGGTAGGAGGCCAAAGTTGGCCGCAGCATATAATTCACATTTCCCGGTTCGCCTTATTTTATTTTTCGCAATTTTCCCAGCCAATTCAGAACATCCTTAAAAAGCTAAATTCGTTCAGGACATCAGGTCACACAATACTTACATCATGCACTCACAAATATACAACTGTACTGGCTCAATCACTCACACACAGGCATATACACCTTCACAGACAATTTACAGTCACCAGTCAGAGCTGCCCCGTTCTTCCTTGCGCTGACCCTTTCCATTTAATTTAGTCTGGAGGACGCTAGTGCTCTGCTCCTGACTGCACACTCGGCAGCCCCATTATGAGAGAGGAGCCCACATTTCTCATTACAAAGTTAAATGAGCTGCAGATTGATTACAATACCATCCTTCAGAGATGTCAAAAACCAGAGTTATCCTCCCCCATGTTGTGAGAGTCACGCAGCACCACACTAACAGCACAACAGCCGCGGGCCCAGTCCGAGGAAAAGAAGATGACAAACTAAAGACGACCTATTAACAATGTTAGAGCCAGTTGTGTGAAGTCCCTGCATGGCTTTTTAAAATATGCTCCAATATATACAGCTTTCTTACACATAATATGAGGGTTTCTTCACGATTTAAGGGACTCCGACAGACTCTGTACTCTTTTATACAAGGTCAATGCATTCAGAAAAACTAACAATTTAATCTAATTTGTTTGAGGTGTGTTTCATGAAGCCTCAATGTTAAGCCAAAAAACAAAAATTGTTTTGTGACAAAACTGAGATTTGTTTATTTGCTACTAAGTAAAAAAGATGGATTAACATCCTCCAAGAGTGGTGATAATTTTTGTCAGGGGTTGTACAACATTGTGAGTACATTTTGTGTTCACTGGGATTACAAGAAATTTCCCAATTAGTAAGCCAATGAAGCATCAGAATGTGTGTCACTGTTATAAAATGTGACCGATGTGATTTCACTGACTTCTGACACTGAGGATGAAAAAGAAGTGACTTCGAACAGCCCAATTTCCACCAATGAGACCTAAGTGTGCCAGGTCCATGCCACAGTGACAGTCTACCTGCTGATCATCAGGGGTCCAGATCCCGCATGTAATCTGGCTTTCCAGGTTGATTTCGGAGGACCAGTGCCTCTGGCCGCTGACTGAGCCCACCAAGACGAAACCATCCCGGTAGGAGATGAGGGCCTGGGTCCCGTCGTGTGACCAGGTGAAGTCGCTCACCTACAGAAACCAAAAGGTTCATGTCAAGGTCAACAAAACAAAGACTCATTACAAATAATTAATTTAGGCACATTTAGATGTAAGCCCACTAATGGGTGTCCAGAATGTTCCCATGTGAATACATTTGGAGTGTTGTAGTAATCAATTTGTAACAATCATGTTTTAGAACATAAACAGAATTCAAAAAAAGCCTGATCTTTAATGGCTGAACAACTACGTGCAAATTTCTACCATTTGAAGCAGAAAAGATTCTCCATAGTTTTGTTTAATATTTTTATTCAAATTTACTTTCAATTTTGGAACATGCAAACATAGGTGGGGGTGCAAGTTGTTGGGCGCTCAGGGCGTTTAGCACCACCTGCAGGTAACGCCATGTATTGCGTTTGTGGTCTAATAAGAAAACATTCAACAAATGACACCATCAATTAGATCTTTTTTTTTTCCAAAAAAAAAAAAAAAATGGGTGTCTGTTGTTTTTTGTAAATCCACTCTTCCCTGTCTGTGGACATCTTGCATCTGTGTTGAAAAAAGTCACGTCAAGTCGTGGTGTGCTCTGTTACATACATGAATGTACAAACACACCCAGTTAAGCTGCACATTCAAGTAACGTCACATCAACAAAGTCCAAGACTGACAACACTGATTATGTCTGAGCACAGTGTCCATCTGAATCTCTTCTGCCAACAACAGCACCACCACCTAGGGCCTTAATTATAAAAACGTTTGTGGATTTCATATGCTGCGAGCATTGTGTGCACTCACAAAAAAATTAACGATTTAAAAAAGGGGACACGATACAAAATATTTTAAAGTAGACATGTATTGATTTGAAACTTTATTAAAAAAATGATGTAATGGGTATCATCCAAAAGGGCATGCAATACTCTCTCAAACTATCAACATTTTTCACCTGGAGATGATTGTGGAATAATCACGGATGTAAAATGGGCTTTTAGAAATCCCCAATATCGCCCCTGAACAGCACTGAGATTCAGGCCAAGAGCTGCGACGTCACTCACGGGATCAATTGTGACACATTAGGCTATTGTATGTGTATTTTACATTACAAGCAAGACGTCAACACCCACTAAAAATGCCAGAATTTCTCCTTGATTTGGACATCGAAGTTGAAGAGGATGATTCAAGTGCAAGTTCAACAACTTGCAACAGTGATGATGACAATGAAGAGGTAGGAGAGATGGAAAATGAGGAAGAAATCGGTGACGATAGGGATGCAGCTGAGCGCCAACAGCTATTGCAAGCATACCAGCATGAAACAGAGCCTCGGGCACGGGCAAGTGAGCGGGAAGCAAGCTCTAGGGTGCGTTTCCCAAAATCTTAGTTGCCGAAGTAAAGTTCTTACACCACTCTTCAAAAATAAAAATAATAAATGCCAATCCGACCCTATTCCTCTTCGTGCAGCATCTGGATTTTGATGGGTTTTTAGGTTGCTGGCCGGAGGCCAGTAACCTACTGTCGTCACTTCGCATCCGGCGGCATCGTCGGCGTCGTGCGTTTAAAGCCGTATCTCAAAAACGGTCAAATGAATTTTTTAAAATTTGGGGATGTGATCAAATGGGTCATCAAGTTAATGCCCGAGCAAAAATTTTTTTGATTGAATCGTTCGTTTAGACTTGGCAGCCATTTTTATGTCAAAAATGGCCATTTTTGGCACTTAAGTGCAATTTTCTCAAAAACCATCTGATGATTTTTTTTTTTTTTTTTTTAAATCGCAGCAATGGAATCAGTATCATGAGCTGCTTCAACAGTGTAAACCGGATTGATTGAATCGCTCCTTCATAGCGCCACCTAGGCAACGTGTCTGGACTTAGTCATTTTTCGGGGTGTTTTGGCACAAAATGTGCTGTAACTTGCTTATTATTGCATTTATAGTTTAGGTATGCCATGAGCATGAACAGCATATCATGCTTGCCGAGCGTTATCAGTTGGTCAAATTTGCCCTTGAGCCGAAAGGTCAAGGTTAAATGGCAAAATGTGCTACAACTCTCTTAATATAGCATTTAGAGCTTAGGTGTGTATGAGACATCTATAGGGAATCAGGTATGCCGAACATTGTGAGTCAGTCACATTTGACCTTGGGCCTCAAGGTCAAGGCTAAATGGCAAAAATCTGCTATAACTTGCTTAATATGACATTTAGAGGTTAGATATGTATGACGCGCCTATAGGGAATCATGAATGCCAAACATTCTTGGTTGTTCGAATTTGACCTTGAGCCTCAAGGTGAAGGTCAAATGGCAAAAATGTGTTATAACAGCTTAATGTGGCATTTAGAGCTTAGGTATGTGTGAGGCACCTATAGGGAATCATGTAAGCCACACATTCTATGCTCAACATTTTGGCTTACATTTAAATTCAATAAAAAAAATCTTGTGCTCTGTGATCTTATCTGTGTTATATAAGCTTACCGAGTTCAACTGAAATTTTTGATTGAAAGACTACAATGCATAATGTGATCCTGATAACTAAAACAGTTAAAAACAATCTATTTATAATATATGCAAGTGGGTCAACATGTATAATTACACTGGTTTACATCTATTTTGAACGGTTCGTTTGAAGAACAATATCTCAGCCTAATCATATGGGATGTTCCCGGGATGCAAGAGCAAACTGAGGGCACAAACCTGTCCTGACACACATCCAGCTGTCGCTGAGTTATGTCTAGTTTTTTTCTGCTTAGGGTTGATCATGGGTTGTTTTGACAATATTTGGTTGATGTTTTGATCATTACAGCAAAATAACTAGGGGTGCCAATCTTAGATAGCGTTTCAATCAATGTTACACTGTGACTGATGCTAGTTCCTTTTCTCCTGTTGGGGCTGTAACTGCCGGTAACTTACAGGGCCCTTGGCACTCTAGTTTTTTTGTGCATTTGAGCAACACCAAATGCACCAAGTAAATGAAATAAAACAAAACATACCCTCACAGCGATCAGCGGTAGGGTTGCGCTTTCTCAGCTCCTGACAAAAGCAAATTAAGGAAATGCATTTCCAAGGGCTGCCCCTTTTAGTCGGCTGATCTGTGTGTTTGGGCTGTTGATCGACCAGGATTTTGTTTGGTCCAGCAATCGCAAATAATCCAAATCCATAAATACTCCATTCTGGATGCTGCAGTCTCACAAATGTGAGTACACCCGTCACATTTCGACAATTAATTTATTGTATCTTTACAAGCGACAACATTACAGAAATGAAACTTGAATATATTCTAGAACAGTCACTGCACAGTATGTGTAGCAGTGTAGATTTACTACACTGTCCAAATAACTGAACAAACAGTCACCATTTCCTAAATGGGTGGCACAAAAGTGAGTGCACACCCCAATTGGTAATGCAGGGTTTCCGCTAAATGTAATTGATCGTAGCGCACCGCCACAGCAAAATAAAAGCCGCCACGCCTATGTAAAATGACTTTACATAAACTCCAAAAATCCTATGGACAATCAGGTGTTGCCAGTTCTCCTTGTTAAGTTAAAATGAGCGTTTTTAATTCTTGACCTGTTGTCAATCATTTTGCTTGATGAACACCTTTTCCAATGAATAATAAAAATTAGCCATCGGATCCAACAGTAAAACGCGTTGCTTCCTTCTTAATGCAATGTGTGCAACGATTAGAGAAAAAATATTTTGTTCATTTTGCAAAACGATAAACTACGATGTTAACTTCTGTGTTTGCTGTGAGCACATCCTGCTCTACTTAATTGTATCTTCATGATTATTTAATTCCAATTCTGGAGTCCAGAGTCATAATCGGTTTTCATATTATATGTGAAATCCACCATCACGCATGTGAAACTGATAAACCTCTGTGCACATAGACTTCAATTAATACATTGCCTACATGCTGATTAACCCCTTTGTGCAGATGCAGACGCTCGCGGATGTGGAACTGCAAATTTAAGCACGCAGTTACAGTGCTCGATCACTAGATGGCACCCCCAGATCAGTTATTGAATATTAATAAGCAAGCAGAGCTCAAACACAGTTTAGAATATGGAGAAGTTCACTCCAATCCCTGTTTTTCAAGAGTTGCATGAATTAAACTCCTCAGCTAAGCCTGATTTGCAAACTGGTCAATATCCTTGCTCATAGTTTCGATCAAGTAGTTTAAAACATAACGCGTTGCTGAATATTTGGGTCACAAAGAGTTACCACACCGAAATTGACGAAGCTGCCATCAATAGTTACTGAGTACTGGGCTGGACAAGAT
Organism: Gymnothorax javanicus; assembly: GCA_029692085.1. Lineage (NCBI taxonomy): Eukaryota > Metazoa > Chordata > Actinopteri > Anguilliformes > Muraenidae > Gymnothorax > Gymnothorax javanicus. The sequence continues at coordinate 93,678,945 of CM056198.1, forward strand.
TTCCACGGTGAAGGTCACAGCACTAAGGTCAAAGGTCAAGTCCAGCCAAAACCCGGCATTGCACATCTATGGGTCACAGTGAGTTACCATACCAAATTTGGTGAAGCTATGATCAATAGTTACTGAGTGCTGGTGTGGACAAGATTTCCTGCATCAAGGTCACAGCGCTAAGGTCAAAGGTAAAATCCAGCCAAAAACCTGACGTTGCAAATCTATGGGTCACAGCGAGTTACCATACCAAATTTGACGAAGCTACGACCGATAGTTACTTTGTACTTGGCTGGACAAGATTTCAACGATGAAGGTCACAACGCTAAGGTCAAAGGTCAAATCCAGCAAAAAACCTGACATCGCACATCTATGGGTGTTACCATACCAAATTTGGTGAAGCTGCGATCATTAGTTGCTGAGTACTGACCCAGACTAAGTCATGGACAGACGACAGACGCGCAGGTGACGACAATACCCCTCTGGCCAAAATTTGGCCGAGGGGTAAAAAATGATCTCTTGCAACAGAAAAATCGTTGTCCTCTGTAGCAACCACTTCAGCTACAGTGAGCCAAAGGTATTCCAATTTGTGGTTAAAAAAAAATCAGTTTTCTGAAGCAAAAAATTCATCATGGTATTGATTCTCTCACATTCTACTGTCAATAACAGTCATCACATACAAAAAATGCGTAGTTCCCTACCATGGATTTACATGTAGATTCCTCCATTGACAAATTCAGCGCTCCCTTATATCCACCCAAGTACTGATGTTGATAGCCAATCATTCAACTATATACTCAGGCTCATCTGCGTAACTGCACAGCTATAGTTCACGCCCACATGAAACTTCCCCGGAAACGATGTATTGATTGGCTCATTTCTTATCCAATTCCCGAGTGTTTAAACTTTGCACAGTAACTGAAACACATTTATTGGACAGTCAGAAAAGTATTACAAGCCTTCGCGTATCAGCAAGCTTGGTGGTATCCTCTCGACATAGCGCACATTGCGCGGCTGAAATTGACGCGATTTATAGAAAAGAAGATTCCCAAAACCGGCATGAAGTGTTCAGTTACATTTAAAGGATTTAAATGAGGTAAGGACATGGTTGATGGGAATTATTTCGAATGAAACAGGGCCGGAGGGTTCCTTCTTCTGGATACATCGGTCTCTAAAGGAGGGATTTAAAGAAGAAAGGTTAGGCTGCCACTTTTGCTTTTTGTTTTAGAATGTATAACGTATTCAACAAAATCGAATGCCAAGGTTTTTTCCTGTTTAAAACGTGAACTGGTCATGCATTTCGGTGGACCCCTGGTACGTTCATTGCACCATTCAGTTGAATCTAGGGAGGCATATATTGTTAAATTTTCCCTGAAAGTGGAAAGTCTGTTCTGCTAAAATGAGGTATATTTCAGAACTCAGATATTACTGAGTTTTACTTGTTCCTTATAAGGTGTAGAAAGTGTTGAAATAAGGTTGTGAGCTCGGAAGTGGGAACTGCTAGGTTTTCATTGCAAGGTGAATGTTCTGACCGTTTAATCAGCAGTTTATTTAATGAGTATGTGTGCTGCCTTGGGGGACTTTGAAGAAAAATGGACACAACTCTAAACTTTATTATGGAGGAAAGGCATGTTTTGTGTTTGGAGAGGTTACTGGTTTCCACTGATGTTCAACTGCACTGATATTGATAAATTCACGCTAAACTCGACCAAAAAATCATTAGTTCTTATTAAAATTCATGCCTTACAAGTTGAATAGTGTTATTATTTAACGATTTGACAGTGCACCATTTTGAGGGATCCCAGACTTTGGGGAGCCACCTGGATAGCTGTCTAATTTGGCTCATAGCAAGTCGGTAATCTAGAATTTGGCATGTTGAAGGTGAGGTGTACTCACTTTTGTTGCCACCCATTTTGGAAATGGTGACTGTTCAGTTATTTGGACAGTGCAGTAAATCTACACAGCTACACACATTGTACAATGACCACTCTAGAATATATTCAGGTTTCATTTCTGTAACATTGTCCCTTGAAAAGATATAATAAATTAATTGTCGAAATGTGAGGGGTGTACTCACTTTTGAGAGATACTGTATGGCAGCAACAGTCCTTCACACTTAAGTAGGCTAATGCTCTCTTTAAATAAACTGTATTAGGCAATTATAGAAATATAGGAAATTATAGAAATAAGTTGTGAATAATTCAGCAAAGATAATCAAAGCTACATTTTATAGTTATATATAGTTTTACTGGCATAAAAACAATAACACCACCTATTTATGACTACATCGCATCCTTCTTCAAGGCAAGTGAATGTGCAGTTTAATTGTAGCCTAATATTTGCCCTAAGCTACAGTTAAGATAAGTGATGTAAGCATACTTTAATTGCTCATTTGGATTCAACCTTGGAACATACAAAAAAAAAAAAAAAAAAAAAAATAGGACCAAGGGTTCGGCAATCATCGAAGGTCAAGGTAACTAAAGATAAAGTTCACATTCATTTATAAGACCTTCTGTAATACAGCGTTGTATTTTGTACAATCCTAAGTTCTGAAGCAGTTTTGGTGATACATGTCATTGAAAATTCAATAGGTCAATGGTGAACTTTAAAGGTCACAGAAGGTCAAATTGAGGTCAGCAAACGGACTTCATATATGACTTCCTATAAGTCTATAACACAAACCTAGGCCCCATCTGTGACTGTTTTGGTCATACTAGTCATTGTATTATGCCAAGTTAAACCTTCAAAGGTCACCAGCAGTCAAGTTGAATGTCACCAAAAGAAAGTTCATGCGTGACTTCCTGAAAGTCTGTGATACAAACTTAGCCTCTCTCTGTGACCTTTTTAGTGATAGAAGTCATTGAATTTTCACTAGGTCAAGTTTGACCTTCGAAGGTCAATATGAAAGTCACCAAATGAAAGTTCATGTATGACTTCCTATATGTCTCCAATACAAATCTGCACACTCTGTTGTTATTTTGCTGATGTAATCATTGAAATTTCATTGTAAAGTTTGGCCGTTGAAGGTCACTGATGGTCAAGTTCAAGGTCACCAAATGAAACTTCATACATGACTTCCTATATGCCCAGTTTAGAAACCTAAGCTCTATCTGTAATAGTTTTGGTGATAGAAGTCATTGAAATTTCACCATGCGAAGTTTGACCTTCGAAGGTCACCGAAGGTCAAGTTCAAGGCCACCAATGACAGTTCATATATGACTTCCTATAAGCGTTCAATACATATATGTTCCCAATCTTCTATATTTTCAAGCCAAGAAGCCTTTGAAAATTGCAACATTTTGCTTGACCTCAAGTTTGACCTTTCAAGGTCATCAGAAGTCAACTTTAACACAGCCAATATATAGGTCATATATGACTTCCTAAATTTCGATAATACAAACTTAATCTATCTGCCGCCATTTGGCCTCCACAGGCCGTCTTGCATATTCTCTATAGGATCCAATGTTTAAGTACAGCGCCCCCACTAGACCCACTTCCGTTCAATCAAATCAAAATTGCGCTCGCACTATACATTGATGGTACCAAGGAAAGTTGATTGCCTGATTTAGAAAAAAATTTCTCATGCAGTTTTTGGAGATTTTTTTTTTTTTTTTTAATTTCTCAGTACTGTCTTTAACATTGGGGCCAAAATTTCAAGGGCCCATAAAACGGACAAAAATGATTCAATCAAAAATCTGAAAAAAACTGCCTGGAGATATGGTCAAGTTGTATGTTATGGCAAATTTACACAAAATTTCATCAGGCACAAAATAATTTTTTAAATGTGCTGGACGACAGACAACGGATGACGCACAACAGATGACGGACCACGACAATAGCTTATTGGCCCATAGGGCCGGTAAGCTTAACACCTGGAGTATGGCGGCATTTCCATTTAGTCACTGACTTCTGAAAACACTGCTATAACTTTGCAAGCAACGTTTCGCTTTCCTTAGCTCAACAACGAACAAGGCCTACCACTTGCAAATGGTACATCAGCCCACTTTATATTCCTTCCGCGCGCAAACGTGTTTTATATGCTTTGTTGGTAAACATTGAAGATTGAGTTGTTATATGTTAGCTATTAATAATGCGTTATTTATAGGCTACTTTATTTGAAACTTTATTAAAACGTGCATCCCCATTACATCGCAGGCAGTCTCACTGCAACTTCAGGTTTAATGCAAACTGTGAGGGATAATGTTAACTGATGCTCTAGTCACCGAAGCCAGTCTAACTTGCCTAATCGATAAGAGAAATTTAGAGCCAGTTTACCAAATAATACTTGTATTTTTTGCATGCTCACTTTATTAGCAGAACGCCATTACACCATGTAAAATTCCACGTTGCGGAACATTAACCAGACATACGTAGCCCACGGCATGTTTAGTGCGATTTAACCCTCTATTAACCAAACCCACTTCCAATTGTGTAAAAATCATTTCCCTAGGCAAATATGTTGATTATGGGCCAATATTTGGGAAAATAGCAAAAAAAAAATTTAAATTTTTTTTTTTTTTTTTAATTTTAAAATTTTAACTTGACAGACCATTCAAGTTATTCTCAAATGTTTACTTGGCAATAAGAAACAAAACCAGCAGGGTGTTAACCCTTTCACTTTATGTAGCAGATATGCTACGGTGGTTAATAGAGGGTTAATTGTACATTATTAGCTGGCTCTAAGTGGCAGGTTGGTCTCAGAGTTGGAAACGTTTTCACGATAGAGCACTAAATGTTCCCTCAGAATTGCAATTTATAAGTTGGGTAACTTCATGAAATGGGGTCACAAACCATAGTGTGACAATAAAGGCACCAGAGCTGTGTTGTTTTTCGGGCAATTGGGGTGAGAACCTACCATAGTGCCGGATATTTCATCACCATATACCAAAGATAAAATGATGTGCTTTTATGAAACAGTGTGATTAAAAAAAGAAAAAAATCCATCACCACAGGAAACAAAATCCCCTCAATGTGAGATCGCTTACTGTACCGCATTATTTTTATGAAATAAAGCCTATTTTTGCAGTCATCCAGCAATTTTTGTGTTGTGTTATTCCTTTTGACTGTTTCTTGCCATCTTTTCTTAATATCACTCCCCAATCATATCTGTCGCCAAAACTTTCCATTGAAAGTAGTGGTTGCCAACGTAACATGCAGCGTCCAGCCCTGTTACATTTAGAACCATGCCCATAAAACGGCTTTCTATAGCAAACAATTGTGTCCATACGATGAAATATGAAGACAGAAATGTATAAAGAAATGTGCTGTGCGAGACGGTCAATTCCTTTTTGAATAAAGAGCAACCAAAACTTTGAAAAGCTTAGCAACCAAAACTTTGAAAATTCTAAATCGTGTCCCTTTCTCCACGTGTTACGTTCAAATCAAATAGGCTGGTCTAAAAATAGTATGAATGGGCCTTTCCTCTAAATCCATAAAAGCCAGGATTGGATTTATCTTTCCACAATTATTTATGTTTTGGGGATGGTTCAAGGAAGAAGACAGGACAGCTCATTTCAGTGTTGCTTAAACTTTTCAGTGTGACTTGCATGTTACATACTTGTGACCCCATTTTATGAAGTGACCCAGTTGCGATTTGAGCCATTATGCGGGAATTTGTTTACCCTTATTTCTTTTGTCGGTAATTTCTTCAATTATTCATTTTGTTATTAATATCATCTGCTTCATATTATTCAATTTTAAGCATACTTCGACCAGTTTAATTGCTGTTGCCGTTTCAATTAATGTATAAAAACATGGCATTTGTTATGGCTGGCTATTGGTATGGTCTGTAACATCTGCCATCTTATTTAATCACTGTTTAACATAACAAATTAATCCATAAACAACTAATCCCCTTCCATGGGTTGTCCCCACCATTCTTAAACATTTTTTTTCCAAAAACACTGTCATGCAGTCATAAGCAAGCATTCACTCTAGCAAGCCAGCAACTTAAAATGAAAAGGAGCCGACAAAAATGCATTCCTTCATAGCCAATGTCACCGTTTAGCCACAGTTCAGTTTTTTGTCAATTAAAAAGAGACTCTAAGAGACACTACATTCTCAGTGACATTGTACTATAGTAACATTGATGTCCCCACTTGTGCAGATAGTTCTAATGAGTGACGACTATTGTAAATGTACTGTTTATTTTGTCATTATTTTGCTCTGTTGAAAGATGCAGGTAAAAAAAGCAATGATTTTTCCAGGAAATAAATTCATTCTTAGAAAAGCACATGCACACAACCAAAACAGAGACATAAATAGAAGTAGCACAATGCCTCTCAGCAGTGGTGGACTGGCCATCGGGCACTCCGGCACAATTCCCAGTGGGCCGCCGCGTAATTGGGCCGGTCAATAGGTCTGATCAGCCCAACTTTTCTCTTCACTGGTCCTTTTTTCCTATCAGCCATCACTGACGTAAGTTCAAATTAAAGGATCAGTGAGTAAATACCTCATTTTGCATGAGAACCTCATAGCTCTCGAAACCACTTTTGATGGTTATACTTCATTTTCACTAGTGGTTTTCAGTTATTATCAATTTCTTCATATCTATTCATATATTGCCTTATAGTATAGGAATGTCTGAAAAACAGTTTTAATTCTTTTTTTTTTTTTTTTTTTACCATTTATTTAATTTGGTTGATTTCGTCCCAAAAGTTTACAAAGGCAGGCTTGCTGGGAAATTTGTTTGACCAATGGCTTTGCTTGTCCCGTTGCATTAATCTATAAACGCGCATCAATGAGTACAGAGATCAGACTGTCAAAAAAGCAAACTAGGAGCCAGAGGCTTGGAGAATAAAGGAAGCAGGCATTGTAGGCTCAGCAGTTTGGCCATAATGATCCTGATGTGGCAAGCAGTTTAAATTTGAAGGGGGACACGAAAGCGGTAAGATTGAGGTTCAATTAATAGGCTATCACAAGTATGTGTTCGGTTAAAATTTGCTTGAGCTTACAAAAGAACCCCACTGACAGACAAGTTGTAATTAGCCCACTTCTTCAATGAATTTTGATGTGCTTTACAAGTTTCCTTTACAATGTCAAATGAAATTTTTCCTGGAATATGGGAAGACTTTCCAAACTTTGCATTCCAAAACCCTGTCTTGACCTTCAGAATCACCTGTTATCATTAGACTAGCAACCAGCGAGAACTACGGTTCTGAAGCAAATGGGCTACGCTATGTCATTTAGAGTCTGAAGGTATGCAAAGTTATTTTTTAAAAAAAGCTATGTATGAATCAATCAAATAATGCAATGGTCTTACTGAAAAATGCTGCAGCCTAAAGGGCCTCAAGGTCAAATTTATTTTCCACATTCATTCATGGAAATACTGTGTAAGAACAATAATAATAAATCTCAATAGAAAATATATTAGTTTATACGTTGACAATGTTATGGTTTTAATTTAGGACTGCATTTAACCCCTTAAGCCCTGAGCCTCTTTTTCGAAAATGGCAAGCCCAAAATGAAATGAGTATATCTCTGCAACTATTTGGTCCATTTGAATAATCTTGGTATCATAATAAAGGTAAAACCATTTGGGATTTCCGCCATGGTGTAAAAATCAGTATTAGGCCGTGGGCCAAAATCTGCAGCTCCCCTGGAAAATGAAGTCCGCGGTCACTCACTGGTGGCAACTTGTTAAGAATGTATTTCACCTAATTCGAGGTCGCTGAATCCGAATCTGCAAAGTTCCCACGCCTAGACTTGCACATTAAAGCAGTAGGAACCGTTAATTTATTTCAGGACATCTTCGGTATAAACAGAATCTTTAATATAAATAGGATTATTTGTTTTCGGACATTAAACCCCCCCCCCCCGGACCGGTGAGAGGTGAAAAAAGCCAGGGCTGAATGGCACTCCCAGAACACCCCTGCCTCCAAGGACAGCATAACCTCGGCTAAGATTTTTTTTATCTTAACGAAGTTGGAGCTCGGAGGCTATGTTTTCATCTCTGTTTGTTGGTTTGTTTGTTTGTGAACAGAATAACTCAAAAACTTGGGGGTGGAGTTGGATGAAACTTAGTGGAAGGATGAAGTATGGGTGAAGGATAAACTGATTAACTTCTGGTGCATGTACATCAAAGGTCAAGGTCAGGGTGGCCCTTTTTAGTAGTGAGCCTGGGTTTATGTGTAGCCGGCATAGCATTAGGACCCTATGGTAAGCAGGAGAGGATAAAGAGTAATGGCAATCTGCTTGCATTCTATGAGTGGAATGGGGAGAGTAACAGCTCACGTTTGTGCCACTGCCCTAATAGGCGTGTGTGGCTTTTAAGTTTTCGGTAGGTTTTTATTCATTTTTGAAATGTAATTGAACGCTACTGTGACTTTTTGGTATTGATTGTAAAACACGGGTTGATGGAATTCGGGGATATTTTGTTACTTGCGTACTTTCCACTCCTCACAGTTCCTGGGTTTCCGCAACCCATTCGTCAACTCGTCAGAAGACAAAAATAAATCTGAACTGACGAATAAAAAGCCGCTGACAACCATCACTGGGATGAACGTCATTTTTGACCCAAGTCCCCTATAATTTTTATTAAAGCAGACCTTTTCTTGAAAAATCTTTTTTTTTTTTTTGCGCAAATATTCGCGCCTGTAAACATTATTTTTCGGCCTTAGGTGCGCATTTTTATATGCAGCTCAAATGCTATTTCAGGCGCGTAAACGTGCGCTTTTCATAAAAAGTTCAGGTGAAATTAATGTTGTGCATAATTCATGTAAACTAATACAAGCGACGTATAGCTAGTGATATTTTAATATGTAAAACTAACATGGGTAACACCTCCTTTCATTCCTGCATTATATCCTTCTTATATAGACAAGCAAATGTGTGTTGTAATTGTGGCTTAAGATCTGCCCAGGCTATAGTTAATATTTGTGACACAGGCATATTTTAATTGCTCACTTCGACATGGCCTTGGAACATAATTTTAAAGACAAAAGTCTGGAGTTTGGCAGCATTTTGTTTAAATCGCAGATAATCCAAAAACTGGAATGAATATATAAGCAAAACCGGCCCAGAGAAATTGGATGAAATTTGGTGGAAGGAGGAACTATGGGCTCAGCACAAACTGATTAACATTAGCATTGTAGGATCACAGGTCAAAGTGATGGTGGATGATTCAAGTTTGGCAAATACTGATGGCGCTATTGGCAGAGGTATGCGCTCTAATGAGTGCTTGCTAGTTTCATACAAGTCTCCAATTTCACCAGGCAAGTCACTTTGATCTGTTCAACTTTTTACAACTGAGCCGCACCCAAGATGGCAAAAAGTTAAACACATTAATATACAATACAAAGCAGATTAATTTCTATGTTGTTTTCAGGGTTAAAAATCACTGACCTGAATTGACCCACATTCACCAAGAAGCCAAATTTGAAATCCTGTGGGCACAGTATTCCACGTAAAAGTAAGGATTCTATAAGATTTCCTGAAATATCCATACAGCCTCCCCTGCATAAAGCTTACCTGTGCACCACGATCGTTCACCAGCTCCACAGACCAGCGGCCTTCATACTGGATCCAGACAAAAATACCGCCGTCTGTGTCACAGGTTGCCAGCTTCTGAAAGGGCTCATTCCAGCGAACAAGGACCACCTGCAGAAGCACAAAACACAGCTGAAACTCAGAGCCAAGCAGGTGCACCCAGATAATGTTCCATAACAGACAAACCCTAAACTGTCTTTGTAGTGCACTCAATTGAAGGTAGGTCAAAAAGTATTTGGAAATCATTGTATTCCATTTTTATTCACGTTTTACACAACGTCCCGACTTCATTGAAATTGGGGTTTGTAACAACAGAGGCCACACCCACAAAATTCACTGGCTGATTCAGCCATATCATTTAATGCAGAACTTTGTGTCCAAAACTTTAAATTAGACATGTACTGAGAAATCAAAGAATGGGCAAATTATACCTCTATGGTAAGCTAATGTCATGGAGATGATGAATAAGACACTTTCTGGACACTCACTCAAATAGGAAGAGAATAACAGAGGCATTTTGAACACCCCTTCAACTTGCGCACATCCCCAAAAAAACCAAGGGAAAACAGGCCCTCTCTGATGGCGTAATTCGTGGCAGACAGGGACACACGGTAAGAAAGTCAAGTGCATCGACCATCGTCTGCGTGTCGTAATTTGTTCATTTCTTGGTCTTGTTTCGTTTTACATTTCTAGTGGATTAGATTTATGATCATCAAGAGGTATGTTATAGTTTCGCTACTGGGTTAGCTCACCCAGTTAAGGTGGCGCTTTGCAGAGTAGTAGTGAGCACCACGGCCCGGGTTGGGGCCGGGTCGTGCCAGTGCTCGGTAGCCTTTTCAGAGCAACACACAATTAGCTTTTGCCTGGAATCCATCTATATCATGTGCTGGTCGCTCCCAAAGGTCACTCACTGATATATTCTGGCCTCAGTCGGTAGGCCAGCGTTTAGCCCTTATGTCACTGATGAACTTGATAAATAAATATTCATGCTTTCTGCTCTTGGCTGATTGGGTGACCTTTTGACGAGAACCACCAATCGCGCGGCGCCATTTGCAGAATGAATGCTGACCGGGTTATCCATCGCATCTTGTTGTCAAAAGTGGTAGCTAGGTAGGCGAGCAATTAAACGTTGGGATATACAAGTATCTATCTTATATCTGCATGTTGCGTGTAATTTTCCTTTTACTTTGCTACATCAGGCATTTTACAACACAACTAACGGCTGTACTCAGCATTACGAATATGACTTAGCTGGCCAGCTACGGCATTCGTGAATGTTATTTGACACGAGCTTAAAAATTAGATTGTGGCTTGCTTGCGTTTACTCTTGGAGTGGTTGTTAGGTTTTGAACAGGATAATGTTTGGCCATATCTGCATTTTGTTTATTTCAGTGGGATTCCCCGGTATAATAAAGGCTAAATTAAATAATACTCAAATTATGTAACGTATTTCACTGTAATTGGCATTAGCTGAAGGGCATGATTCCATCAGCTAGGTTAAGCCTATGTAGCTGGTATGTAATATGACAGTTGCTAATTTATTCCTTGCCTGTCTACTTTCTTCGGAAAAGAGAAGATGGATAGCTTGTTCCTATTATTGTAACCTATGGCTGCACAACGTTTCAGCATTTTTAACGAGGATGGCCAACGCTTATTTTGCCGCTTTTCCCCGCTTGTTTAACATCTGATATCAATCCAGTACAAGTTCATAGCGATCAAATATATTCCTTTTCCCTTTAAAAATGATTTAGCATCGATGGCAATAACAGTATCACTGAACATATAAACACAAGCATTATTTTAGTTTGAAAGTTTAATTCGTAGTTTGCCGCAGTCCATACTGTATTTCTGTATTGCCAGATGTTACGTGACTGCTGCTGAGCGAGACACAGGTCTCGAACAAAATTGATTTTCTCCTGATCTGTTGGTCTTAAAAATGCCATTGCAGCACCAGAATGTTTGGAAGATATGTGGCCTGTGAAAAATAAGTCCAATATTTAATTCTGTGACAATGGGCAAAATAATCAAGTCAAGTCAAGTTTATTTATAAAGCACATTTAAAACAACAGAAGTTGAACCAAAGTGCTGTACAATGACAATTGGCAAAGAATAAAATGGGAAAACTGAAACATTAATAAAAGTCAATAAAACTGTTAAACGAAATCACCATCAATAAAAGAATGTACATATAAGCAAACAGAAGTAGATAAGTTAATAAAGATAACATAAAGTGCACACAATTAATAGCGACAGTTAAAAGACAAGCATAAAAGCAAGACAGGAAAAACAGCACAATAAAAACTTGACATGACAAAACAGATGAACAAGCAGATTAAAAAGCAAGAGAGGAGAAATAGGTTTTCAAATGTGATTTAAAAATGGCAAGAGAAGGTGAAGACCTGATTTCCAGAGGTAGTTTATTCCACAGTTGAGGAGCCGCAACTGAAAAGGCGCAGTCACCTTTGGTTTTTAGGTTTGACCGAGGAACTGACAAGAGCAGTTTACTGGATGATCTTAGGGACCGTGCAGTGGAGTAGGGCTAGACAAGATCTGATATGTACCCTGGAGCCAAACCATGGAGAGCTTTAAAAACAAATAATAAAACTTTAAAATCAACTCGAAATTTAAGTGGCAGCCAGCGCAGGGCTGCCAACACAGGGGAGATATAGTCCCTCTTTCTTGACCCAGTCAAGAGCCGAGCTGCAGTGTTCTGAACTAACTGAAGTCGGGAGAGGCAAGACTGCGAGATAACAAAGTACAGAGAATTACAATAATCCAATCGACGTAATAATAGCATGGATAACAGTCTCTAGGTCTGCTTGGGAGAGTAGAGGTTTTAATTTAGAAATACATCTGAGTTGAAAAAAGCTGCTCTTAACTACTGCACTAATTCGGTTCTCAAAACTGAGAGAAGAATCGAAGTAGACACCAAGATTTTTAATTACAGAGTGCATGTTGACAGAGAGGGGACCAAGTTTTCCTTTAATGATTTCAGTCGAACCAGGGGGCCCAAAAATAATAACTTCTGTTTTTCCCTCATTTAATTGGAGAAAATTATTGTCCATCCAAGTTTTGACATCATTTAGACAATTGACCAAGGGCTGCAAGCAGGAGGTATGATCAGGTCTCAGAGAAAGGTACAGCTGAGTATCATCAGCGTAACAATGGTACAAAACCTTGTGCTTCTGGAAAACAGAGCCCAGTGGGAGCATATACAGTGAAAACAAGAGGGGGCCTACAATGGACCCTTGAGGAACACCACAGGCGATTGCCGCTGAGGACGAGGACAGATTTCCTATCTGTACAGAAAATGACCGGTCCTTTAAATATGATGCAAACCAATCATGGGCAGTGCCCTGAATACCAACACTAAATTTCAGGCGGTCCAACAGAATGCCATGGTCAATGGAATCAAAGGCCGCGGAAAGGTCCAGTAATACTAGCACAACACAGGACCCTGAATCGAGAGATAGTAACAGATCATTAGTCACTTTCAAAAGTGCTGACTCTGTACTATGTCAAGACCTAAAACCAGACTGATACTTGTCAGTGATGTCATGTTGATTAAGATATGAAGAAAGCTGGTGAAAGACGACCTTCTCCAAAATTTTTGACAGGAATGGCAACTTAGATACAGGTCTAAAATTATTTAGAACTGTAGTGTCAAGATTAGGTTTTTTCAAGAGCGGCTGGACCGCAGCTTGTTTGAAACTGAGCGGAACTGAACCATGCTGCAGACTAGTGTTTATTATCGCCATAATGCTTGGCCCAATGATAGCCAGTAGTTCTCTGAAGAGACGAGAAGGCAAGATATCCAGAGTGCAGTTTGTGGGATGCATATTTGAAACAATGCCACTGAGCTGAGAAAGAGAGATAGGCTGGAACTGGCTGAAAGAGTGGGATGGGGCAGTTAGTGCAGATAGGTCATCACTAGAGGGAGAATTCTAAGAATGTATTTGATGGATCTTGTCTGTGAAAAACTTTAAAAAGACATTGCACGTGTTGGAAGTTGCATCCGCAAAAATGGGGGAAGAGGGATTGGTGAGTTTATTTATTGTACTAAACAGCACTTTTGGCCTATGTGAGTTCCTAGCAATAATATCAGAGAATAACTAGTTTTTGCTGATTCAACAGCATACTGGTATGATTTTAAACTATTAATTAAAATTTGATAGGAAACTTGAAGCTTGTCTTTTTTCCATTTGCGTTCTGCTTTTCTGCACGCCTGCCCGAGTAGTGCTGTTTAACCAAGGCTGAGTTTGAGGTTTAGGTTTCAGAGGAGCAACCTTGTTCAGAATATTAGCACATAATGTGTTAAACTGGCCAGCACGCTCATCAGAAGTAGTACAGGGAGAAGTAGTAGTTTTATGGTAATCATATATATCAAGGTAAGTATCGGAAAAGAGCTTGACTGTAGAAGAATTGATGGAGTGAGTGAGATAAAAACATTTGGGAGTGTGCAGAACAGGGCAAGATAAAATAGAGTCAAACAGAACAGATTTGTGATCAGAAATACCAGCATCTACAACCATAACATTGTCAACAGGAAAACCTAATGTTAACACCAGATCAAGAGTATGACCATGTTCATGCATAGGGACCAGTACAGACTGTGTTAAATTAAAAAAGTCAACAAGATTCAAAAAGTCTTTCACCAGAGACTTTGATTTACAGCAAATGTGAATGTTAAAATCCCCGATAATTAAAATCTTATCATAACGAGGCACAATGAAAGAAAGGAAATCAGAGAATTCTTGAATAAAATTCTTATTAAATTTAGGTGGTCTATAAACTAAAGCAACCAGTAAAGGGCTAGTTAGATCAACGGCAATTAATTGCACATCAAAACTTAGCCCCACTCGTGCCTCCGAGGGCTTCTTTTAACATTCTGACATTTACTGGCCCAGCGGAGTCACATGCCGTGCCATTGACAAAACCTGCAAAAATGGAAATCGCCAACACCACTTGTCTTCTACCACTGCTAGCGTCAAAACTTTCTTGTGTCTTACCTTGTGTCTGGTATCGGCGTAACAACGACATATTAAAGTTTCGTTCGGCACCAACCATTCATCGTAACTCCCTCTCGTTCCGAAAAATAAGTCCGGAAAAGGCAAAACTTCACCCCTGAAATCCAACTTCCTGCCCAGAATTGTTCACGGCACAGCCATGAAATTGTGATACGCGCGCTGACTGGCTGGCGCTTGCCATGTCTCTCAAGCGCCAGCCAATCAGCGCGCGTGTACACCCAAACACATAGGGTAGGCTATGTATATTACACATGTAAGCTAGCTATATATCCATTGTTGAACCGGTCCTAAGTTTTCCTCCAGTTGCGAGAACATTTGAAAAATGAACACAGCTCTATATCCAGTATTACAACCTAATCATAGTTAATTTCAGAGGGGTGATGACTTCAGTAATTTATGGTAGTTCACTTAGTCATGTTCTCTCTCCAAGCACAGCTGGAGTTTAAAAACTTGATTTATCGTCCTATCGCCCAATAAAATAACGGTGAAATGAAACCATTACAAAGCGTGATTGGTTCAGTGAATGGTTCCTGACTTGACGAGCCAATGATTTGGAACTAAAATAACAGTTCTATGGGATTCAAAGATGTACGATGTGAATGTCAGCAAAATTCAATAAAATTCAAATAAGTAACAAATTTGTGCAGTGTGTCAATGTGTTATATACTACAGATGTGAATGCAAAAAGCATCATATGTGGGCAGAAGACAAATATGTTGGAGTTCCTTTTTGTGTGTGTGTGTGTGTGTGTGCGCGCGAGTGTGTGTGTGTGAGAATAAGTGTTTCAGCTTACTGTTTCTTGCTGTGATCATTGCACACAAGAATATTGTATTTCCCAAATTGTTCGAATTGTCAAAATCTTGGGCAGATCTGATAGCGTTTCAATGAAGTACAGTTGTTACTGTTAATGTACTCACTTGCTGCTGCCCTATGTATGCATGTGTGTGTTTGAATGAAATTTGCATTTACAGGGACCAACAGTTATTGTTAATGTTTTCACTTGCTCTGTGTGCGTACTGTATGTTATAGTTGTGTGAGAGAGTTTAAATGCCAGTTCCAGTGCCATTTCTTTGCACATTCAACAATAAATAATACTCTTATTGGGAACAAATTTGCCTCCTTTTTTAGCTATGTTTAGCTGAATATGGTTGCTTAATTTTACTACTGTACTTTTACATGGCGGTGGTACTTGGAGAGCCAGATATTTTCTGAGGTGGTAGAGGGTGTAAAAAGTTTGAGAACCACTGCTATTCCACCATCATCTCTGGGTGAAAATCGTTGATAGTTGAGAGTATTGCATGCCCTTTTGGGTGATACCAAATACAACAATTCTTTTATAAAGTTTCAAATCAATACATTTTTACTTTAAATGACTTTGGTCAGAAGATGCAGTTACCAAATTTCATGCAAATTTGGTAGTAATGTGCAAGAGGACATGGCATTTCAATGTTTGACAAAAAAACTAAAAATGGCAGAACATCAACTAATTCAAAATGGGAGTGGCTGATATGGATAGATTTCTGTTGGCCAGAGCCCATTAAAAAAGGAATTTTGTTTCAGAGATCTGTGGTGCAAAGGTCATAGGGCAAAACATTGTTGTTATCAGGCCACCTTGTGGCCAAGCGATACAAAAATTCTATAATAGCAAAAAGGTACATCTCCAGCACAAGGTTGATATGTGTGCCAGGATTTATAGGAAAATATCACGCAGTATAAGTTATGCTCCTAACTAAAAATGATTACAGACGGAGGGTCAGAGCGATAGCAACATCACCCTGCATTATTTGCCAGGGGAATTGTAAAAATGAATTCCTAACCTGTTTCAGAATATTCTGGATTACTTTGCCAAGACAAAGTGCTATGCAGCAATACAAGCTGCTAACAGCCTACTGCATGCCACAGGCACAGACATACTATATGGTCGCATAAACAAGTATTTAGATCTTGCTTAGTGGAATAATTTCAGTGTATAGAAAAGATATTTCAAGGTTTTAAACAGTGCAAATTCATATTTTCTTACATTTTACTTGCTAATCTGCAGCGTCATTTAGATGCAACCAGGATACGTGTGTGGCGAGGATACAAAATAGAGGGCCAGTAAAAATGAAAATATGAATTAAAATATGGTGTTAAAGAGGCAGCATGGTAGCACATCAAAGCCTCATGCAATAAAAGCTGCCCACTGCCTTGGGGAATTAAGTCACTCTTGTCCGTTCAGAGTTGGTCGGCCTTCAGAATTTCTGATGAATTCAGACAGATGTAATAAACTGCTTGCAAAGTAAACACAGCGCGAACATTCAAAGCGCTGTCTCTTCACATTCTCTCAAACTTCAGAAGTAAATGGTATCAATATTCCAGTGCATTACCTTAATGATTCCTGAAGGTAGCACTTGCTGGGGAATCAATATGCGATTTGATGTACATAACGAAGAGTGATTTATCCCTGGCGCCATCAAAGAACAAGCATCAAAGGGCCAAATCCTGCTAGCAAGCAAACTCTGCTTCATATTCAGGGAGGCCAATTTCCATCTCAAAGAAAGGAGAGGTTTAATAAAGGAACAGAGCAGAACCAAATTAACTTCACAGATGAGTTTGAGGCAGTTTAACTTTTTTGTCTTTAAATTGCAACCAAAAAAAAAAACTACATTGACATGCACTAAACTGCCTCTCTACACCTCCAGAGAAAAAGATTAAGAAATAAAGTGTGAAAACATTAAATTTCCTGTGTTTTCAATGACACTTCCAACATTTTAAAGATTATTTCGTGCCAGCATTCATAGTCTTAGCAATGCAGGAATCTCCCTCTCTCACACACACACACTCTCACCTGGGTTTAAGTTAGCAAGTAACAGCCAGTAAAATCTGTTCATGTCCAAGAAATTTTGAACAAGCAGGTCAAAATGCCTCCAAATACAGTGCCGTGAGAAAGTATTTGCCCCCTTCCCGATTTCTTATTTTTCTGCATATTTGTCGAACTTAAATGTTTCAGATCATCAAACAAATTTTTATATAAAACAAAGCTAACCCGAGTAAATACAAAATGCAGTTTTTAAATGATGATTTCATTTATTAAGGGGAAAGAGCTATCCAAACCTACCTGGCCTGATGTGAAAAAGTAATTGCCGTCCATTCTCAAATCAAAAAATGTGGTTAATCACAGGTTAATTTGAGTCCAATTTCAATAGCCACACCCAGGCCTGATTACTGCCAGACCTGTTGAATCAAGAAATCACTTCAATAGAACCTGTTTGACAAAGTGAAGTAGGTTAAAAGGTCTCTAAAAACAACACGTCATGCCGCGAACTAAAGAAATTCAAGAACAGATGAGAAACAAAGAAATTGACATTTATCAGTCTGGAAAGGGTTGCAGAGCCATTTCTAAGGCTTTGGGACTCCAGCGAATCACGGTGAGAGCCATTATCAACAAATGAAGAAAACTTGGAACAGTGGTGAACCTTCCCAGGAGTGGCCGGCCAACCAAAATTACTCCAAGAGCGCATTGACTACTCATCCAGGAGGTCACAAAAGAACCCAGAACAACATCTAAAGAACAGCAGGCCTCACTTGCATCAGTTAAAAGCAGTGTTCATGATTCAACAATAAGAAACAGACTGGGCAAAAATGGCATCCATGGGAGGGTTCCAAGGCGAAAACCACGGCTGACCAAAAAGAACACAAAGGCTCGTCTCACATTTGCCAAAATGCATCTTGATGATCCCCAAGACTTTTTGAGAAAATATTCAGTGGACTGACGAGACAAAAGTTGAACTTGTTGGAAAGTGTGCATCCCGTTACATCAGGCGTAAAATTAACACAGCATTTCATAAAAAGAACATCATACCAAAAGTCAAACATGGTGGTGGTAGTGTGATGGTTTGGGGCTGCTTTGCTGCTTCAGGACCTGGACAACTTGTCAAAATTGATGGAACTATGAATTCTGCCCTCTACCGGAAAATCCTGAAGGAGAATGTTCAACCATCAGTTTGTGAGCTCAAGCGCACTTGGGTTATGCAGCAGGACAATGATCCGAAACACACCAGCAAGTCCACCTCTGAATGGCTTAAAAAATAGAAAATGAAGATTATGGAGAGGCCTAGTCAAAGTCCGGACTTAAATCCGCTCAAGATGCAGCTGCATGACCTTAAACAGGCCGTTCAGGCTCAAAAACCCTCCAATGTAGCTGAATTAAAACAACTCTGCAAAGAAGAGTGGGCTAAAATTCTTCCACAGCGATGTGAAAGACTCATTGCTAATTACATAAGCGTTTGATTGCAGTTGTTGTCGCCGAGGGAAGCACAACCAGTTATTAAGATTTAGGGGGCAATTACTTTTTCACATAGGGCCAGGTAGGTTTGGATAGCTTTTTCCCCTTAATAAATAAAATCATCATTTAAAAACTGCATTTTGTATTTACTCGGGTTGTCTTTGTCTAATATTAAAATGTGTTTGATGATCTGAAACATTTAAGTGTGACAAATATGCAAAAAAATAAGAAATCAGGAAGGGGGCAAACACTTTTTCACGGCACTGTATACTCTCATACAGCAGACTACTTCTTTATTTCATAAGCAGTCCTTCGTTTTTGAGGCACAGCAAGACAGCTGAGGGAAGGAGCTGTAGGGTGACTTTTAGCTATAGCGGTTGGGAGAGAAAAACATCTTGAGTCATAGTATTTCTGTTTTGAGCTGTTTGTGGGATCATTTGAAGACAATACGCCCTTCAGGAGACACTTGTCAACTGAAGATGCAGCGCGTGCCATTTGTCTTTTGGAGAGTGGGCTATCACAACGCAAGGTTGGTCGCCGATTCAGTCAGCCACAACGTCATCAACAGATTGAGTTAGAGGTATTGGCAGACTGGAGCTGTGAAAGAGAGACCCAAAAGTGGCCATCCAAAGAAAACAACAGTTTGCCACAACCGCCAAATCATTTTGTTAGCAAAGCGCGCAAGGCTAACCTCAGCAAAATCCATCAATAGCGAGTTCAAAAATGCTTCTGGTGCCTGGATTTCTGATCAAACGTTGACAAATGGATTCCATTCCTGTATGTCCGCCATTGACTGCGCGCCATCGAACTCAACGTTTTGAATTTTCCAGAACGTACACCAACATTGGTCTCACAGAACTTCGTCGTATTCTTTTCACGGACAAATCCAGATTCTGTCTTTTGAATTTCTGGAGAAATGTCTGACAATTGAGTCACAATGGCATTTTCAACAGGGCTGCCATATTTGCAAATGCCTCGAACAAACCTTAATGTACTCATGTAGGAGCATGCATACCATGCCTCAGCTTCCTTAGTGAAATAGTTTTGGAGAAGATTTTTAAACATATTCATAAAATGTAGGGGTGTAGCCTTATGACAGTGGTGAAATGAAGATCAAAATGAAACGTACATGATAACCAAAATCTGAAAGTTTTGTCTGGATCACTTATCGTGGCTGCTGCAAATGTCAACCGGAAACTGCATGTCCGCGCTATGCATCATGGGCGACCGTAAAAGTTTCAATGACAATTACGCATCTGAATTGAAAAAATAAAATTTAATTCACATTTTATCTACTTGGGCGGGTCTTAATCTAACCAGGCAGGCCACACAAGTAGAGCCTACGTATGTGAAATGCTGCCTCAGACATCACATGAACTTTGCCAGTCAAGACCCCACTCTTGCTTGAATGGCCTCATGGTTCAAGCATGGTGACACACACGAACGAAGTGGCCAATCTGGGAGACTGAATAATGTATCCGTACAGAAAGATAAACCAATAAGAAAATGGCAGGAGTTTCCAGCCTCAACCAAAACATACCATGTGTGGGTGCAGGCCTTTGTTTAAGCTTAGCACAAAGATTCCTGGATCTGCTCATTATTACAATCCAGACTGAAGAACATATTATTTAATTTACTAAATCAAGCATTGCACAGTAGAGCCTGGGACAATAAACTCCTACACTGGCCCTTTTCCAGGGAAGATGGAAAAGAAATGACTAAAGAGACCCAAAGAAGGCGAGAGACACACACAACTGCACTCACATGCTCATACACACACAAGCACACACACTCAAACACTCATGTCCTTCCCTTCTGTCTATGATGGGCGAACCGGTTCGCTGCATTTTGACTTGTTACGGACACAGCAAATGATGCTCCTGGCTCCTCATGCCCGGAGAGGCTATAAACCAAACAAGGTCCGACAGCAGCTATGAGGCGCACTGCTGCCATTTTCCCTCACTGGTATAACATTAATCAGACCCTGAACTCAATTAAAGAAAATCGCTGCAGAGGGCAGCCGCCTCATGATTTGCAGCTGGACACAACCTATTGGACAGCGGAGGAGAGCGCTCTCTCAGCCTCCAAAGCTCTCTTCCATTCTCTACAATAAAGGCTTTTTTTTTTTTTTTCAAAAACAAGTAGAACTGCGTAGCTTTGTTCACGGAACTAAATGTAACAAGACAGTTCGCAGTCCATTTATGTAAATTTTTGTCAGGACTCCTTTGGAAAGTGATTGCTCATTCTACATTCTGCTGTTTGCAACAAATAAATAATCACATTTTAGAGTTGGTACTATTCTAGCATTCGGCTAACAAACAAAGCTGATTAGCTGTTCACATACCTGATATATAGACCTTTTCTGCCAGCAAGAAAGAAAATGTTTAACTCCGCCATTATGAAAAAGCCTCCCTTTGAGGACTACGCATACCCGAACAACAGGAACCTAAGATCTTAAGACATTTATAAACCCCCAGAAGGGTCATAAGGGTGATGAAGTTAGTTATTTATATGCTCCATGTGTCATTGCAGATATTTGCCATTGGAAGGTGAAGGAAAGGAGCTAAATTCAAATGGAGAACAGAAACACGTTTTTGGGCCTTCTATTGATGGGAATTTTAATTCTATAATACAGCTAACCATCAGAAAACAATCTAAACTAACAAAAGAAGAGGGATATATTGGAAGGTAAGACAGATCTGTTTTATTTTGAGGACTATTTCTGACACCAAACTATTTTTATGACATAGAACCAGGGCTGCTTTGACCCGCGAAGCAGGTAACCTGGGCAAGCGTAGCTACTATACTCTTCGACTACTCAATCAACATTCTCCATCATGGTTCAGTTTTCCCACCTTGTTGTGGCGTAAACAAGCAAACTAGCTCTCAAAATTTCCCAAGTCTACTTATAGGAAGGGAAAACAATAAAAAAAAAAAAAGGACACCGCTCAAAATTACGTATTCATTACTTCCACAGTGCATCAAATGAATTAGAACCTTGACAGAATTTGAAACTTAACTGACGCCCTATTCGTCAGATTCAGCCCCCAACAGTATGCACACTGCTCGTTTCTTGTGTGTACCAACTTGACTCCAAAAAAAAACAACCAGCATATGATTGAAAGTATAATCAGATCCAGAACATTCCACCAACACTGCTAAAGCCGACTAGCCAAAATATGTTAGTGTGATGGATGCAGCTTAACAAATCTGTTCTGCTCCTTCTCTCTCGTCTCCCTCAAGTCCTCACACCTCTCCCTTCTCAACATGGCCTCATTCCAATCACTTATTTTCTTTCCTTCCTTGCAACTGACCCAGAAATCAATCAACGTCTGCTATAACTAAGGGGATGCCAATCCATTAACTGAGTTGGGGAAAAGGAATTGGGGGGTTCCCCGAGGCAACTCTAGTGAAGGAACGTTGAGAGCGTATGGAATATTGAGAGCATCCTTTGTGGATCCGTATTTTTCTGGAATTTGTGGAGGACAAATTACTGCCCAGCCAAACTATCTCTAGCCATCTGCGACTTTGGCCACACCTGAAACTGTCAGTAACTGATGTCACTCGAAAAGGGAAATTCAAGGAGAAAGAAAATTCCATGCAGCCAATTCACATTTCTTTGGCCTCCTAGCATCTTTGGTCTCTTCTGTCTCATCTCCAAGATGGCTGTAGTCAAGGGCGAGTAAAGATAGGAAGGAAACAAAAAAGGCAAGAAAAGAAGCAAATAAAATGAGCACCGCTCCTCACCCTTGCCACCATCCTCCTTGCTCTTTTCTCCCTATAGTCACCAAATACAGTCTTGTCTTGCCTTCCCTTCCTTCCCCACCTCCTTGTCATTTTCTTCAACCATCCCCTCTTATCTTGTCCTCCTTTCCCTTCCCCTCTCCCTTAATCTCCTCAAAACAGACAGAAGAGACTCTTACAGGACTCAAGCTCCACTTAAGGGCTGTCTGATGTCCCACTCAGCAGCAGATAACCTCAGATGGCAGTCCACTGGAGAATTTCATAAGAAGAAAAACTATTTCTCTCACTGGGCGCCAGGCTAAACATTCCCTACATACAAATGAACAAAGACATAGTGCAGTGTACGCACTGCTCCATTGGGGAAGAGATGTCCTGATCTGACATGTATTCCTGTGGGATTAGCCTCTGGACTAAAGGTCCACTTTTATGCTCATATCTGCTTTTTTGCACACATTATTCAAGCAATTCTCAATCAAGGAATCCATATAAGGCATTGGTTTCCCCTAAATATGGCTTATTGAGGAAATAACACGAATTAAACAGTTGATCAGAAGACGCCCCTAAAAATTTCACTGGAAATGCTGGGAAAGCGTGCAATCGTGGTGACGTCATCGCGGGAAGCAGTGATTGAGACTATCAGAGGACCCAGCCGCAGTCTCTGTGGAACAGCCGTCGAAAAAGACAGATCTTTTGGTGTAACCCCAAGATAGCGGGGTCTGATACCAGTAACATTTTCATCAGAACATCCCTGTAGTATTGCTATAGCACATAAGCCCTTGTATAAACTATAGCATATAAACCAGGACTAGCATTACCTGCGGACCTCTAGTAATTTGTAATAATTGCAGATATCATCCGTGACCTTAATCAAGTGATATTGGCCACGTCTGTAATTTGAAAAGTAAAAATTCAAGTTCAAATTACCAACCACACAGTAGTGGACGCAGAGGTCATCTGATAATGGATGCGTTTAGTGTAAAAATTGTCAAATATTTTATAGCTTTAAAAATAGAACCAATCTGATACTACGGATGAAACTTGTTATGTGTTATCCGTAAATATGTGCCAATACATGGTAAAAATTTCAAGGCTGTCACTCACTGTTATTCAGTAGTTTTTGGAAAAACATAAAAATGTTCTAATATAAATAGGCCACTGGAGCTGGAAGAAATTGTTATTTAAAACTTCTGAATACTTGCACACATGCATAAACATCAGTTTAGGCATCATGAAAAATTTCAGATCTAGATAATGAGCCATTCTCCCTCAGCGGTACTGCAAAGATACAGCATAATTTTGTGAAATCAGCTTTCTCTTCATTTTGGGGGGTCAGTAGATGATCAGAGTGAAGACACACCTTTTATAAAGCCAAAAATGAAAAATTCAGGAAAGATTAACCCTATACGGGTCAATGACGTGACATGCAGATTTTTATGTCCGAGTGCACTACTTTGGTTTAAAATAATTTTAAATGATTCATAATAAACATCATTTTATTCTATAAAACCTGTTTAATTTGAACATATTTCCAGTTTATCATAAAAATGATATATATTTTATGTTTTGCCATCTCAAACCCTCAAAATGTCAGGTGGCTTAAACCGTCCGAAAGCAAGTTAACACGATGTGAAATGTATTAAATATGTAATTTAAAATATGAATTAAAATAATATTAATATGGGGGCATAATTTTACATTGAAAACCTTTCAAATAAACAAAGTTTAATAGTTTAATTGTTCTTAAATTGTTTGGAATATTAAAAACAAATTTGTCCGGAAATCTGCATATCTGAAATGTCAGGGCGGCACAGCCGCATTCATAAAATTTTATTTTAAATTGAAGAGAGAGATTAGTAAACAGGATATTGCACCATCAAAAGGAACCCAAGTGACCTTTACTGGTGAGTGAAAGGTATGTAGATCTCTCTCAAATATTGATAAAAAATAGCTACTTTCTCTTCATAGTTAGACTTGTTCAGTTTACATGTCAGGTGGTACAACCAACATAAAACTAAGAAAAAGTTATTTTATTCTAAAACTCTTTATTGTATTGTAAAAATGAATGAATGAACTAGCTAGCAAAGTCAAAAGGTTATATAGGTGTCCAAGTAGATGCCTGAACAATAGGGAATTAGTAGCAAATGTCAGGCAGCGCAACCAGGTAAAATACTAATTTAAACCAAGAAATGGGAGATTGACGCGAACAAATGTTTGGAAATTGCGATATAAATAATCATTCGAAACAACAATATACGTTTTAAATTTGTAGAGTATTTATTCACATTTTAAATCTAAAGATGTTGGAAAACCATAATACCCGCCCCCTACAATAAAGAATCCATAAGTTACTTTTAATACCCAGCTCAACTACAAAATAGTAATGTTTTAGGCAGAGTAGACACTCTCAGGTACACTTACGAAAAAAAATCACTTAAAAAAAAAAAAAGGAAGTGTTTTGTTTTTTTTTTCAAGAAACTTTTTGTTGCGCCACCTGACATTTTTTGGCTGGTGAAATTGCAAATACCGTCTAAAACTGTACTAAAACCCTGTAAATGTTGTGCAACCATTTATACTAGTTTAAACATACTCTTCCAACTTCAAATAAATGTATTCTGTACATTTTTAAAGATTTATTAAAAAAAACATTTTTAAAAGGCTTATTTGTCATTGACCCAAATGAGATTACAGCCCTGCAGCACCATAACTTTGCTGTAAATAGGCATTCAAATTTGGTCAAAAATGCATTTTGCAAAAATAAAAAAAAAATGCCTTAAAATATAAATGGCCATATCTCAGCAGCTACTGCACTTACCGACCTGAAATTTTCCACACATTCATTCCTTAGGTAGTACTTCAATTGGGATTTTTTTCAGACTTTTCTGAGACAGTGACCTGGGGACCTCTGGTTGAGTTGGGATGGAATGACCCTATATCCATTTCCTTTGTTTTTTTTTAATCCAATAAAGAAAAGAAATAGCAAAAACTTACAACCTTCTTTGCTGGGTTGAAATTCTATCGGCCATTCTTAGGAAAATGTGACCATGCATGTCATAACTGCATGTGGTTTTCACACTAAATCCCCAACACAGATAGCTGGAGATGAGGTTGAAAATCAGCAAAGTGTCCCTTCAACAGCTACCAGACCACGGGACCCATTCACACTAGAACAGTGCCTAAACAGACAGCAGACAATCAAGCCCAGCCATAAATTGGAACAGTATTTTAACAGATACCAGATCATAGGGCCCATCCAAACACTGGAATGATGCATTAAGGTACCAGACCTTTAGGCCCATCCACACACTGGAACAGTGTCATATTAGTGTGAGGGGTTTAGAGGACTGGTGTGTAGCACATTATTGTTATTGTACTATGCCAGAGCTGCAGAAGCACGAACAGCATGCAGTGAGAAATGCGTTACATGAAGCATCACGAAAGCTGATCATTTCTAAGGCTATGTAGTGACTCACACCAAGTCACCAGCTGAAACAACAAAATAAGCAAAATAAGGCAGTGAAAACATATAGCCCAACGTAAAAGCACTACAACACTAAAGCGTGGGCATGTGTGATATGATTAAGCAGTGTGGTAGAACCGAGATGAACCAAAGAGTAGACTGACAGCATTGTGAAGTGATAAATAAATTCAAAATGCTAAGAGCTTGACTCATCACCCCTCAGCAGACCCAGGGTCTGTAGGACATAGGAGTGTGTGTGGGAGGTACTGTGTGGGGGTTTTACAAGGAGAACATCACTACGCCTTCCTTCTTCTTAAGACAGAGAACTGAAAAATAACTCTGCAGTACCATCACTGAGTGTCTTGCATCTCAGGCACAAGCTTGTCTCAGACACTTTCCTCCAGGATCAAGATTCCAAAAGCCCACAATCCAGTGAATCAAGCAAGGTACAGCACTACACAAATGCCTAACCTAGCCACTGCCAAAAATCATCTTCCTTATTCTACATATTAGAAATAAACAATACACATCAGGTATAATTCTAAACTATTCCATAGCAAAGAGTACTTTTAAAAGGGAGAAACAGGGAGAGTAGTTTAGCTATATCATTTACAACCCATTCAAACACAAACATTTAAATGCAGATTCTCTTCTTCAGACAAAAATACCAATGCTAAATCATGTTGGCTTGTGACAGAACAGAATATGCACAGTAAAAAGCTAGGCAGATGCATCCCATTGCTCAGTTACCCAAGTATACATCATGGAAGCAGCATTTGACTGGTTTTTGATTTGTTGATTAAAATTTATGACATCACCAAAGCAAGTCAATCCATGTTCTATAAAATCTTGCCAGAATGAGCCACCCAAAATTTGATCCAGATTTGTACGATTCTACACCAATAATTGTTCCTCATCTCAAAAAAAATGAGTTCAAACAAAGCTACTCATTGCTCACAACAAAAGCAGTTTTCCTAAAGATCGAAAATAATTCTAACTAAAGCAGTTAGGAGACGTGGCCAGCAGGGCAACTAATCACAAGTAAGCATGGACATAAACAGTAACCTTGACACACACACTCCGGAGTTAAGACAACAGAAGAAATTTCATTTATCTTATGGGAGGGCGGCAAGGCCATTGAAAAGGTGATAAAATGGTAGAACAGCAGCAATATGGTGGCAACTTGCTTACAAGTGGAGCAGATCATTGTCTGGTAACTCAAAGCACAATTCACAGCTGGGACCACTGAAGCAGACTGCCAAAGGGATTACTCAAGTGGGAAAGCACTACTCGGAATATGTGTGGGGAATATGGGCAGTATGGAGGGGTTTCAGAAAACCTGATCACTGTAAAGTTACATCATGATCCAAGACGTAAGAACTTCACTCAAGGGGTGGGACTGAGTGAGTTCAAGTACTTGATCACCTGACCACAGGATTAAAAATGTAGCATTTGCATCAGAATGGGAAAACTAGGTAAGGGTTGCATACTTACTAAAACAAAACCTAGCCATTTGTAACTGAAGAGCCAAAGACCAGAAAACAGTTTGAAGACAGACAGAATTTAAAGAGCGTTCAAAAGTGTATGAGAGAAAAAGAATATTTAAACATTTACTTCTCCACCAAAGATTCTGCCATTCTCAGTGACACATTTCACATGAAATACACTAACAAACAAGGCCAACCTGACTGCAGTAACAATGAGATGAAGGGAAAGGAAAAAATACCCCGTATACAGGGAGAAAATCTATCCCAATTCCTGACGGAATCTGACAAGTACAAAATCACCTGCACCCCCATCTGCCCAAAGCCCAAAAAAAAGGAACATATACTGCAGAGACAGGAACAGCTGACGGACAAACCCTCTTTGGAGGGAGCAAGTGGAGGAATAACAGTGTGGTTCTGAGACCAGAGGTGTGGGCCACACCGCGCCCTCTACATCAGAGACAACATTTACTTTGACAGCTCCATCAAAAAAAATAAATAAAAAAATCACCCCTCCCAACCCAAGCAGGCTGGCGGACTGCAAGTCAGAGGTGATCTACGGGACGCGTCACTAAACCCTACACAGCCCACTGGTGCAGGACAGGACGGGGTGCTTCTGTCATGCCTCAGAGCATCTCTGCACCCCACATAATCACACAGCGCACCAGGACAGGACACAGCATCTCCACACTGCTCAGAACACACCAAAGCACAGCTGGGTGGATTGCCCATGAAGACAAGAAGCTCCTCTGATCATGAAATCAAAGCTTTCCGTCAGGCATTTTGCAAATGCAGGAAACAAATGTGCTAAAGGAAAAAAAAAAAAAAACACTGACATTAACGCATTTTTAATACCAAACAAAACAATGAAACCCTATTCTAAAAACAGGTCAGAAAATAACAAGGAAGTTGACCATACACATAGACAGTTACAAAGAATTAAGCTTTAAATGCAATTTCAAAGAACAAGTCCCAAGGGGCATATGATGTATTCAGAATAGGAGCGATCTGATATAGCGCAAAACTGTCGTAAATCGGGAGATGAGATGAAGGAAGGGGATTTTTTGTCGACACCCGCACTTCCGGTAGTAAGGCCAGCTTTGCCAAGCCAATGCATGCATGACGAAATGTGATGAGCATTGCTCAGCTTTGCAGTCGAATACCATCGTGGATACGCAGATATGAACATGAAAATACCGCAAATTCAAATAAACGCTACAAACGAGTCAAAGCCGGAGTTCACGTTTTGGAAGGAAATGCTATAAATCGCCATTACATTAGTTAGCATTCGACCGTGCGCGGATATGAGCGGAAGTTCACTCGTCACATTTTTACATTTGACCCCTGATTTTCTGCCGTCATATCCGCCTGGCGATGTGCCGTATTGTATATCAGATCGCTCCTATTAGGCCCACAGAAATTCAACATTTAGACCACCTGATTAATGGTCCTACTGCTTAAAAGATTACTCAAGTATTCGCTTCATTGTTTTTTTGTTTTTTTTTTGTTCATGCGCTTTAAGTCTACAAAACTTGCTCATTGGAATCAACGCAGGCAGCATTACTTTGTCATTTATAGTGCCATTTTTAATATATTTCAAATTAGGGCTGACTGCTGAATAGTGTGAAGGTTCATTTTCATAATGCTGACAAATTCAAAATAAACATTCAAATGTTTAACAGATTCTTTTTGCATATTCATTCTGTTTAAACCCAGTACTTCAGCACAGTTGCAAACAAAGATTAGGCCAAACTAATCATATAAGTATTGGCTCCCTATTTGCCCTTGATCACTTTTAGCACATTTTTTCCCTAATGTAAATGGGAACCTCACTCACCTCCACCATATTAAAAACGATGCGAGTGATTCGAGATTGACCACCTCAATAATATTAAATTATGAATCTAGGGGGACCGCCACAGATAAGAGAAAGTAAGCATGCGATAGTGTTTTTCTTGCTGAACAAACACTCGTTAAAGCAGCGCATTAATGTCAGTGGGACAAAATCGGCACTGAAACCTGCGCAACTTCGAGCTCAGTTCTGTCGTGCAAAGGAAAAGGCCTTAAATTCATTTATGATCGATAATGATTATTAAAGGAATAAGCCCCGAGAAGCAGTGGGTTACAGTGATTTTATAACGGCGGAGGGGCGTTCTAAGGCACGACGCGCAGCTGAGTGCCTTAGTGCCCCTCAGCCGTTATAAAATCACTGTAACCCACTGCTTCAAAGGGGCTTATTGCTTTTTATAAAACGGTTACCCTACATATAGCCCACTAAATAAACACATAAG
This sequence comes from Gymnothorax javanicus, assembly GCA_029692085.1. Lineage (NCBI taxonomy): Eukaryota > Metazoa > Chordata > Actinopteri > Anguilliformes > Muraenidae > Gymnothorax > Gymnothorax javanicus. Next base: position 93,708,686 of record CM056198.1, read on the forward strand.
TAAAAATCGACAATTTATTGGTAATAATGCAACAATAAAATTGAGAACTATATGTTCCTCCACCAAGCAAGATCGAGTGGACAGAATGGTTGGCGAGCAACTCAGACGCTAAGATTGCTTTTTCATCTGGCGCCATTATCATGTCACATCAGGCTATTTGGGCTCGCTAATGTAGATATACTGTGAAAGCAGGCTATTTGGAATGTTTCCTTCGATCTCTCGAAGGCCCCGTTAAATAATTTTATGTTCGTTTCGGTTTTCGAGTTTCCTTGTTCTCAACTCGCGCCAATCGGCCATATCATTACAACCAGCAGCGAGAATAGGGAACAAGATTGACTTTTGTCCTCCACACTTGCCGGTGTCCAGGAAAATAAGTTGAATTGTGCATTAGTTTGCTAGCTAGCTAGCGTTCACTACAATGGATGTGGTTACCCTACACATAGCCCATAAAATACACACACAAGAAAAAAAAATCAACAATTTATCGCTGATACTGAAACAGCGAGCTAGTTAGCAACGTAGCTAGCAAGCTAAAGTGACATCGAACTCTATAATGCTATAGCTAGCTAGGTAGATAGCCAACTGGTTAGCGGGTTAAAAGGCTAAACTTTGCTAACACTGAAATAGCACGCTAAAAGTCTTGAAACAAACGTAACCGAACGAGTGGGTTGAGCGCCCATATCAGAGTAGTTGGTTGCTAGGCCAGGTGCAAGAAAAAAAAAGGGATATTTAGTGCTGCGGTCTGCCTCAGAATACAGTGGGTTACACTGATTTTATACCAGCATGGAACGCGGCTCAGCCAATCACATTTAAGGATGGGAAGCACCCGTTTTATAATTGTATATTTTTAACAATGAAGACATCCTCTACTATGTGGACAAATATTCTGAGTTTGTTGAAAATAATGGGTTGTGTTTACCGTAACTACGAGAAGCTCTGGAGAAACCAAGGCGAAATTACGCTACATCACTTGGGGTTCTTTAGCTTTGTTTTGATGTCCTTAAAATACAATGCTTAGCCACGCATGAAGTTATTGTTTTTCAGCACTGATATTAAGGTGCGTTGCCTTGGTATTTTATCTCACATGGGCTGCCTTACACAAGCAGTCCACCCGCAATCGTCATACTTTAGAACAGTGGTTCTCAACGTCAGTCCTGGGGACCCCATGTGTGTGCTGGCTTTTGTTCCAACCACAGTTGCAATCGTAGGATTTTAACAAGCTGCTAATTTGTCTTAATTATGTGCATTTAATGTTTAGAGCAGTTATTTGCACTCTTAACCCACAACTTAACAGAAATATCTATTTGCCATCAAGAATTTCAAAAATACCATTCGCACATTGCAGTATATCGGAAATAACAGCATAAAATGAGAGCGAACAACGTAACCAATCAAATTAATGATGTAGTTGGCTCCTAATTAGTGAAAATTACTTGGCTCATCATGACAAATCTAGCCCACAAACAAACCAGTTTTGTGTTATGTTGATCTGATTAAGTTCACCCGAAGCTTTTTGAAAGAACTTGAAACAGTTGTATCCAGCAGCCTAATCTGGGGTTTATTGATTTCCTCAGTGTATAATTTGATCTGTTTGACATGTTATGTTACTTGACATTACTTGCAGTACTGCAATAAACACACTATCTTCAAGGGTGTTTTATTCTTCATTGCATGTATGGATGTTCCTATGTAACATTTGACTAAAGAGATATATTAACAACTCTGAACATGAAAAGCACCTAATTAAGACAGTCACAGCTTGTTAAAGTTCTACAATTGCAATTGTGGTAGGAACAAAAGCCAGCACACACATGGGGTCCCCAGGACCGACGTTGAGAACCACTGCTTTAGAGCAACCTTATAACTAAATAAAAAACTTGTCGTTAGTATGTCAGCCATTTGTTAGAATGGCCCAGTGTTCTAAACGCCGCTACCCAGCCACAGGTCAGAAATAGCGGAAAATAGATTCGCAAATTAGTCGGTAATATAGCAGAGATTATTAGCTTGAGCGAGCCAACGTAGGCTACTGTCTACTCGAGGCAGAACTGGACAACTCTTCAGAACGGAATTCAGTGCAACCACGACAAACAATCGATCGACTACCCTGCTGACTGTTAGTAAGTATACAACAATGATAGCATTTTCGCGACTTTAAAATGACATAATGCCTGTCAGTTACGTGCGACTCGGCCACGAATCATTTTCAGCCGAACTCCAAGCAGCCGACTGCATGCCGCTGACGTTGAGACAGAACGACACAAAAGCAAACGATCAGTATGATTGTTTAAGTTAAATCCAAAACATGATCGAGCCTCTGGGCTCTACATTATAAGCTATTGCTTTCAGAAACAAATCCATAACGCGAGTTGGCTACTACAAACTGTGCTTTCGACTCAATGATAATCATCTTCGTTTTTCTTTATGGCGAATGATGCATCCAGACGTATTACTCCAAAAAACTAAGCTAAGAAGTACATAGAACATCGACCTTTATCACGGTATACAGTTGAATCCGAAAACTTCTACCGATATTTAGCCAAACCTATGGCATAATTTCCCTCATATTGGCATACGTTTGAACACCTTTTTGTCCACAACTAGTTTGTTATTCAGGTAAAATTTTATCTAGAGGGCTATCATGTTCAAACCAGAACATGCTGCACTTTCAGCAAATCGAATTTACATAATGTAAATATTCACATTTCTTGTTACTTCAATCTGACATTTATGAGTTTTCGCAAAATAATTCTGACAATTATTTTTACCAATTGGAAGAAGATAAGTGCTAAATTGAGTGTGGGTTCATGGCATTCAAGTCATATTTTACTGTATGAGCCAAAATACGGTTGCATCCAGGTGTGTAGATGTGAATTCATAGTGGCAGTATGGGATAACTTTTAATCCATTCCACACCCTGAATTACACAGCAACCAGCGTGCCCATTGGATCTGTTCATGTTGTAATACATGGAATAATCATTTGGCCACAAGTGGGGATTACAAAATGACTATCTTTAGCATGGTAAACTGGCCATATCAAGTTAGTAATTCAACTATTTGTCATCAAAGTGATATTGGACTTCTATCGATCAAGATCCCATTTGCCTAAAGTAGTAGCCAGATAATTAGACTGGAGGATGGCCTTAATACTTACCCGGCACTCTTGCAAAGCTGGCACTTGAACCAGCTCTCTGTCACCACAATATTGTGATACCATGTGCTTGTGTGCAGTTTGTCGTAAAGTTTTGGTGGGTGTTAGTTATACAAGTTCCGTAACTATTTTTCTGTGAAAAAATATGCAGCAATTCCATTTTCTGAACAACTTTCCGTTTATTCTTTTCATCTCTAGTAGCATGCAAACCACATTACGGCTGCAGGAAAGCCAACACCGACAGGTTCAGGATACTAGTTCAGTGTTCTCTCACCACGTAATTTGAACAGGGTCATCCCTACCTGTTCAAAAATGTGGAATGGATTTCCAACCATGTTTGAATTTTAATCACAGTTTAAAAATGTGATTTTTAATGCATTTTGCAGCCTGTACAAATTTCATTGGCACTCTATTTGAAAATTTCTTGTGACTGCCAGTAACCACCCTGATGGGAAGAGAACCTGGCCAGAACACTATAGTACAGGTCTCGCTGACAAGATGATGCATATCTACTGTAGTCTTTGGATGTCTGTGCACTTATTCTGTGACTGTGTACGCACACTGTATGACTGAATCCAAGTTCTCTAAGGTTTCTAACTAAAATTTAAGGCAAAATGTGTGGCTAAATGGTTTTCTCTATGGCTAACTGAACTTCGGGGCGATTAGCCACTGTGGCTAAGTGAAATCTTTGGCCAGCACACACCCTGGACTTCGTTCTTCACCAATTTCCATACAGTTCGATATGCCCAAGATGGCTCCCAGGTTAAATGTAAAAAGTGCTAAAAATGGAGATAGAATTCTGGGAAAGTTTTTTTTATCAATTAACTGCATAAATGTCATCCTTACAAAATCACATGCATTATGAGTACGTTTTCAATGTTGCCCATCAGTAGTCTCCTGGTCATTTCCTAATTATTTCTTAATCATTATATGCTTATGTAGAGGACTTGGTCATTCAGTAAATACATTGTTTGATTGTATATCAGGCGATTTTAAACAGGAAAAGGTTGAGATCAAGAATGCATAAAAGGTGAGAAGCTTCTATACCTCTGACGGCATGCAACTGAAAATCCTGTCATGTTGGTATTACCAGGAGTTGGGGCATAAAAGGTTAAAATACATAAAGCAACAAGCATGATGGCATTTTAAATAACATAAGGGTCTATATAACACAGGGAATTTACTGGGATAAAATGTCGGAAAAATATAGGACAACAAAACAATGATCAATTTTCAATTTTTTTGTAACCGGTTATCACTTATTTGGCGAGTACTCGTACTCTTTGCACCCCTATTCAGGATGCTGAACCTAGTTCCGTCCCTGCAGCGGGAGAGGGTTGCCGCATGGGATGGCAATGAAGCAAGGAATGGTGCTTTCAAAGCAAATGTTGTCACTTCAATTCCCCGCTGGCACTTCATGAAAGTCCGCTTGTATGAATGAATTTGTGCGTGACAATGTTTTTTGTACAAGTCACTCAAAAAGAAATCAAATGCCAATCTCATGTGAACTTCGATGTTGACATGCGCTAGGGAATCTTCAAGTTGCATAACGTGACATCTTGAGACTGGTGTCAAGTACACATCCTGTAAAAATAGAGAAGCAAGACCTTCGCTCACCTTGGCTTCTGGCGTTAATTACCAACATGAGGAGCGCTTGCCTCATGTTGTTTCAAATGACACAACAATCTCGCATTCAGTCAGCAATGAGCTTAAGCTACTTTGCAGCAGCATTATTCCAAAGCTTGTTAGATACCAAGTCCAATCCCTAAGGCAAAATTAGCTCTGTCGAACAACACCTACAGTGCATGACTCTGTATAACTGAATTCATTACCACACTTTTGAAAATTGTACTTTTTGCATTTTTTCTAGTATTTTTGTCGCCTGGTAATTTAAGATCATTTGAGAGGATGATATATTCAAGCCTTTAAAGGATGTTTATCTGTGGTCATTTAAGTTTGTTCTACAATCCAAATCCCAGAATTTCATAATTTAGTAAGCATTTACATGGGAGCACCAGCAGCAGCATATCTGGAGACTGGTTTTCAGGGTGTTCCAAGCTTCAATAGCTCATTCAAGTAACCGATTGCCTACAGTATCAATTAGTGTTGGGAATCGGTTTAATTCCCAAAATCGATTCTCAGATACAAATCCGATTCAATTCTCAAGTTAGAATTGATTTCATGGTATGTGGAACATGAATACATAACAGCAAATCATTTGCCCAGATATTCATGTGATATGCCTCCAAATCAGCACTGGATCACAAATACGAGTTAACCTGCTTCCCAGATGCTAAGTTTTACTCCTGTTGCTTGACATAAGGACTTTTTTCCCTTTTAAACTAATACAGCCAACTACTGGATTTTTTTTTATTTCTTCATTTTTTTCAGTATTTTAAGGAAGTTGATTTGAAAATACAGTACATTGACCTATGGGACGACCGCGGGATATTTCGAGAGGTCACAGGAAGTTGAACTAGATAACTCAGTCACCACAGGGACCGAGTCGTGTACTTCCCCGATCCCCAAATTTCGAACAAAATGGCCGCAGGCAGCCATATTTGACGTCCAAAATTGCCGAAAATCGGTCTTGAGCATTGTCAAATAAATATCTTCGCCTGTGAAAAATTAGAAAAAATTCCTGTAATAATTGTTGCTTCCAGAGCCCGGAACAAAAAATCTCTGCGGGCATGGTGGCGGCGGCCCCGGAACTAAACCATAGTATCTCCCGACTATTGTCGTCGGGGAGATTCAATAACCCTAAATAATATTTCAATTTATGGCACAGTTCTAGCCAGGTCATATCAGCGTACCGGGCCGGTAAGCTGACGAATGCAAAAGTCACATGCAGGTACGCTGGAAAAATCCACCGCTACGCAAAAAATTGCTGCCGGTACGTTACAGATAGGTCACTAGTACCAGTATCAGCAACAACACGGATGGCTTCAGACTTCAGACAGATTTACCATAGACGGCGTTTACAAAGGGCTCGGCTGCAAGCAATAGTAGGCCTAATTTCAAATGACAGTAAAATTGTCCAATCCTTGTTATCGCTAATGTTATGACAGGTTCCGCCCGCTGTCCCCCAGGCGAATCACAAGCTAGCAAAATTTAAAAAAAAAAAAAAAAAAATCGGCAGTAAACAACCTAGCAAGGTAGCCTGAGTTGTTAGTTCGTGATAGCTGTGAATATCGTTTCGAGTTTAAAAAGAATGTTTTCCAGATTATTATTCAATGAGAAGTTGATTTGATCAGCATGGGAAAACCTACACCAGACCTTAATTTGATGCAAAAAACCAAGGCTTTTGAGAGGCATTTCAATTCCAGCAATTATGGGCGATACCCATGGATGAAGGAGGAAAATCTGTATCACTGGGATTGGGTCCTGGGCCAAAACTGGACTCTCTGAACGGGTGAAAAAGGCAATTATGAAACGGTAAGCTATTTATAGGGCTCTGTGCCAAGTGATTTTTGTATTTTTGACGTCGCTGCCAGTGTTTTGTGTATGTTATAAAATTTATTTGGGAAAAAATTATACGGCATTACTGTGCTGAGATGGTGAAATGGATTAACCGGTAATACAGCACGATGCTTTTACCCAAATTAACTTTACAGGGGAAACAAAATGAAACTTTTAGACTCTGAAATCATTTTTGTGACCTCACAGATGCATAAGAACACAGCAATAATTATTCATTAATAAGATTCTCCTGACTCCTTCGGCGTGCGATACTTCTTGTCTACAAACATTGACGTCATATTCAGGCATACGCATTAGCATGGTTGGCAAGAACAAGTGTAAATCAATACAACAAAACAGGGGAAGTATGGCATCCTGCAGTTGTGGAACCGATTCGGCGGTCTCTGAATATGTACAAAACCTTGACAGTACCACGAAGGCAAGATATTTCTCTAAGCTTAAGTACAACGAAGGTCTGTGTAGGATTCCTGATCCTTACGAGATGAAGGGTTGGAGGAACGACCCTTCTTTGGGTCTGAGTCGGCTGGATCATCACTTGATTTTCCTACATCGAACAGAAATTCAACATTGTTGATCATTATTGATCAGTGAAAGTAATTCACAGTCGTACATTTACCAGAACGATTTTAAAAAGGGGCGCCAATATATTTTGGGGGGTTTTATTTGTGATAAGGAGGTTTAGAATTTATGATTAATATTTAATATCGTGAATGCATATACTGCACATTCCCTAGCCACCTGGTGTGTCTGAGCTCGAGGGTAATGAAATTCACAATTTTGATAAAGCTCCTCAAGAGCCTTCCATCTATGAAGAGTATTGGTTTCCAGCATATCTAAAAATTTCAGCCAATTTGACCACTTTTAACCCAGCCCCTCAGAGCCCCTGGGGGAGGGCACCACATAATTCACAATTTTGGTGCATATTTGAGCAAGGAAGGTTCCTGCAAAATTTTATTGAAATCGGATCAGCGGTTTCTGAGAAGAAGTGGAAAATGTATTGACCACTTTTAGCCCCGCCCCTCAGAGCCCCTGGGGGTGGGCACTATACAATTCACAATTTTGGTGCATATTTGACTAAGGAAGGTTCCTGCAAAATTTAATTGAAATCGGATCAGCGGTTTCTGAGAAGAGGTAAAAAATGTGGTGACCACTTTTAGCCCTGCCCGCCAGAGCCCCTGGGGGTGGGCACCATAGAATTCACAATTTTGATGCATATTTCACCAAGGAAGGTTCCTGCAAAATTTTACTGAAATCAAATCAACGGTTTCTGAGAAGAAGTGAAAATGTATTGAGCACTTTTAGCCCTGCCCCTCAGAGCCGCTGGGGGAGGGCACCATATAATCCACAATTTTGGTGCATATTTGACCAAGGAAGGTTCCTGCAAAATTTAATTGAAATCAGATCAGCGGTTTCCGAGAAGAAGTGAAAAAAGTACTGACCACTTTTAGCCCTGCCCCTCAGAGCCCCTGGGGGTGGGCACCATATAATTCACAATTTTGGTCCATATTTGACCAAGGAAGGTTCCTGCAAAATTTAATTGAAATCGGATCAGTGGTTTCTGAGAAGAAGTGGAAAATGTAGTGACCACTTTTAGCCCCGCCCCTCAGAGCCCCTGGGGGTGGGCACCATATAATTCACAATTTTGGTGCATATTTGACCAGTGGTTTCTGAGAAGAAGTTGAAAATGTGAATTGTTTACGGATGCACGACTGACGACGCACGATGCACGACGAACAACGACGGACAAAAGGCGATTAGAGTAGGTTACTTGAGACTCATCTCAGGTGACCTAAAAATTGGGAAGGGTTTTTAAGCTACAAATAATATTTGGGGGGTCAGAAACGCATCGATTCATGAAAACTTGACTTTTTCTACCAAGACATTCTGTCCGTCAAAAAATATCTTCTCCGGAAATGTTTTTTGCATTATTAATATTTCATCAGAGGAGGGGGGTAAGTTTGGATGTATTGCATGATTTTGACTCCACATATTCATATGATTGTGCATGAGGAATACTGTGTCAGTATATGCACTGGTCATTACACTGTGTACCATGTTATGAGTAAATGTTCTTTGTCCGTCAAAAACATGTCCTCTCCGGAACTGGTTAAAAAGGTGGAAATAGGCAAATTGTCATTTCTATGAATTTCAGGAGAACCTGAGAACCCAACGCTCTAAAAATTTCAGCATGTGTTCTCAACAACATGTGTAAACAAATAGGCATCAATTTGATTCTATATTCCACATTTGATTTTTGGGGGTCCGTGAGACAAACTTTGGTCCTTGATCGTGAAACAGCCCGTATGCACATCAGACCTCTGCACATCAGTTATTGAAATTTGCACTCTAATGAAACTCTCCAAAGAGTAATTTCATCTCAAATCAGCAGATTTCAAAAAAGGTTTCTGACTTGTGTAAAAATAGGACCAAGGGTCCTGTAGCTTATCAGTAAGTAATCTTATAGTGATGATACAAGTTATGACAATTTCATGTGAAGTTTGACATTCAAATCATTAAAAATCAATGCCAAGGTCACCAAATAAAAGTTCACAACATTTATAAGACCTAAATATAATCCTAAGCTCTGAATCAGTCTTAGTGATACAAGTCATTGAAAATCCAATATGTCAATTGTGAACTTTAAAGGTCACAGAAGGTAAAGTATAGGTCAGTAAATGGACTTCATATACGACTTTCTAAATGTCTCTACACAAACCTTGGCTCAATCTGTGACCATTTTGGTGATAGAAGTCATTGTAATTTCACTGTTGAGTTTGAACCTCTAAGGTCACTGAGTCAAGTTGAATGTCATCAAATGAAAGTTCATATGTGACTTCCTAGATGTCAGTAACACAAACCAAGGCTCCATCTGTGACCATTTTAGTGATACAAGTCACTGAATCTTCCCTAGGTCACATTTGACCTTCGAAGGTCAATATGAAGGTCACCAAATGAAAGCTCATATATGACTTCCTATACATCTCTAATACAAACCTAGGCTCCATCTGTGACTGTTTTGGAAATACAAGTCATTGTTATTGTATTATGTCAAGTTCGACCCTCAAAGGTCACCAAGTCAAGTTGAATGTCACCAAATGAAAGTTCAAGTGTGACTTCCTTTAAGTCTGTGATACAAGCTTAGGCTCTATCGGTGACCTTTTTAGTGATAGAAGTCAGAGAATTTTCACTAGGTCAAGTCTGACCTTCAAAGGTCAATATGAAGGTCACACAATGAAAGTTCATATTTGACTTCCTATGTGTCTCCAATACACACCTACACTCTATCTGTAACTATTTTGATGATATAAGTATTGAAATTTCACTGTAAAGTTTGGCCGTTGAAGGTTACTGAAGGTCAAGTTCAAGGTCACCAAATGAAACTTCATACATGACTTCCAATACACCCACAATTCAAAGCTCTATCTTTAAAATTTTTTGTGATAGAAATCATTATAATTTTGCTATGTGAAGTTTGACCTTCAAAGGTCACCCAAGGTCAAGTTCAAGGCCACAAAAAGCAATTTCATATATGCCCCTGTAAGTGTTTAAAACACATATGTTCCCAATCTTCAATATTTTCAAGCCTAGAAGCCTTTGAAAATCGTTTTTCTTTGCTTAACATTTTGCTTTGACCTCGAGTTTGACCTTTCAAGGTCATCTGAGGTCAACTTTAACATATCCAATATATAGGTCATATATGACTTCCTATATGTCAATAATACAATCTTAACCTCTATCTGCAACCATTTGGCCTCCACAGGCCATCTTGCAGGGTTTCCCGCAGCGCTTTATTTTTAGGGTGGCCGCCTTGACAACAAATGCCCCCCGCTTTGACTACGTCCCCCTGAAAAAAAAAAAAAAAAAAAAAAAAATTCTGCTGCATCCACACATGCATACACAGTAAAATAAGGCCACATCGCGATGAGTCCGAATAGCGGCCAGCATCTGTTGGTTAAATATGTTACTGTGCCATCTATCACCTGTTGCTACGCAAACATTATTTTTTACCTGTCATCGTCGTCGTCGTGGGAAGGACATGTGGAGGTAAGATGATTATTCATCTAAACTAAACATTTGAATAGTGTCTCCTATCAACTGCTTGCCCACATATTCTGTTTCAATAAGATAGGCTATATGCAATTCGTTTAGTTTCTTATCAAGGCTCTTGATGTGTTTGCGCGTGGCTTTCTGCTGTGTTTGACAATTGCACGTGGTTTTCTCTCGTGTACAGTAATGGATGGAAAAAAGCAGTCAAAAATATCAGGGTACTTTATTCAAAGAAGCCGGCCTACTTCACCATCTGCGCGTAATTAGATCTCGTAATTACAAGATAAGGTGTATTTTTTTTTATCCTGTGAATGCAATACGCTTCCGTACATAATACCGTTCTCCTCTCCCCAAACATAACCACAACCGCAAAGCATTAGGGGAATTGAAGTCAAGACAGATAACAAATACATTTTCTGTTCTTACATGAATTTTCGTTTAACCCTTAGGGACGCTAGTGTGCATTTTACGCGCTTTTCATTCTTTTCTTTTTTTTGATAATTTTGGCTGTGTTAATGCATGTAGCATGAATTTTGGTAAGATTGTGTGTTTTTATTTGATCTTGTTATTTCCAGCTCAGCTCTTACAGTAAGGCTAAAATACACTGGGTACAAGCAAGTGTTACACTCAGACTGTTAAGCGCAAAAAATGCACCATTGAAACCCAGAAACCCATTCAAACTGCAATTTTTGATCTCACTTCCATGAAAGCAAAATACATGCATAATTTTATTATATCTGAGTGTCAATCAATAAAGTTACAAGAATGTTGACTTTGTCACTTTATTATTGCACTTTAACTGTTTTGTTTATTTATGAAGAGTAAATAAACACTGACTGTTGCGGCCCCCCCCCGGTCTCCACCTTGACAAACCGATTTTCTGCGGGAAACCCTGTCTTGCTTATTGATAAAGTACAGCGCCCCCACTAGACCCACTTCTGTCCATTCAATCAAAATGGCACTTGCACTGTACATTGACGGTACCAAGGGAAGTTGATTGCCTGATTTAGAAAAAAGTTTATCATGCAGTTTTTGAGAAATTTTTTTGAAATTTCAAGTCCTATCTTTTAACATTGATAATATTTTCCTTAACCTCAAGTTTGACCTTTCAAAGTCATCTGAGGTCAACTTCAACATAGCCAATGTATAGGTCATATATGATGTCATATATGTCAATAATACAAACTTAATCTCTATCTGCAACCATTTGGCCTCCACAGCCCATCTTGCTTATTCATAAAGCACAGCGCCCCCACTAGACCCACTTCCGTCAATTCAATCAAAGTGGCGCTTGCACTGTACATTGACGGTACCAAGGAAAGTTGATTGCCTGATTTAGAAAAAAATTTATCGCGCGGTTTTTGAGAAATAATTTTTTGAAATTTCAAGTCCTATCTTTTAACATTGATAATATTTTCCTTGACCTCAAGTTTGACCTTTCAAAGTCATCTGAGGTCAACTTCAACATAGCCAATGTATAGGTCATATATGACTTCCTAAATGTCGATAATACAAATTTCATCTCTATTTGCAACCATTTGGCCTCCACAGGCCATCTTGCTTATTCATAAAGTACAGCGCCCCCACTAGACCCACTTCCGTTGATTCAATCAAAATGGCGCTCGCACTGTACATTGATGGTACCAAGGGAAGTTGATTGCCTGAGTTAGAAAAAAATTTATCACGCGGGTTTTTAACCTATCTTTAACATTGGGGCCAAAATTTCAAGGGCCCATAAAACGGACAAAAATGATTAAATCAAAAATCCGAAAAAAAAATGCCTGGAGATATGGTCTAGAAGTATGTTATGGCAAATTTACACAAAAATCGATCAGGCCAAAAAAAAGATAAAAAATGTTCCGGACGATGGACAACGGACGCTGGACGCCACACCACGACAATAGCTTATCGGCCCATAGGGCCGGTAAGCTAAAAATGAGTATCAGTACAGCATGCAAACTTCAAGAAGTCATAACTTTTAAATCTCCATGGTATATGCATGCATTTTACAGGATTGGTTCTTCGATATAATATGTCTCAGACTACCAAAGCCCAGTAACATAAAGCATACATTTGTTAATTAGTGCCCTGCCTGAAATTACTCAAAAAAGTATGATTTTGCGCATGGAGCCAAGTTTGGCCCTCTATATCTCTGGCAAATATCATTGTTCCACAAATTTGCTGGCCATGCCCCCTTTTTGAAGCCTCAAAATCTCAAAAACTAGCCTTTAGAATGAAGATATGGGTCTAAAATTTTGCACAAAATATACTGGACACAAGAACATTATGTTCCATAAATTTGAAGCGAATCTGCGGTTGTCAGCTGGGAGGCCCACGGTGATTTCAGATGGAATTACCCCAAAGAGAAAGTGTGAATGTGTAAAACTAAACGGCTCAGCAGGATCTTATGTGACACTGGAGAGATCTTCTGATGCACAGGCCTGGATTTGCCAAGGTATGTATAACATTCTAGCAAAAACAATCAAAACAGCACCCCTAGAGCAGTGCAGTTTGTTCGTTTACAGTAATGTGAAAGGAATGTCGCAGGTTCTACCTTTCACAGTGGTTTCAGTTATCCTCAGCATAGGCATTCAGGATTGTGGTCCCCAAATATTCACTCAGTGTAACTAGGCCCTAAACCAATTTGCTCTGATCCACTATATCCCAACAACATCCAGTTTGCTCAAAGACCAACAGGTACCAAAGAACAATTGGCAAGAAAGACACAAAGGTTGTCAAACACATAGAATAACATGCACATTGGCTGTGAAACAGAAGGAAATTGCCTATTCTTTGCAAAATCTAATGGCCTGTCCATATCTTTTTCATCTCTCAGGATGTAAAAATGACCGGTCAACCAAAAATTAGAGCTCTCGTGTCAGTCAAGATCAGGGTGCTCAATGGCTTGCAAAAACACACAGAAATGATGTTTCATTATTGAAGTAGAATTTAATGCCAATTTGTGAAGATATATTCAGAGATAAGGCATTTCAAAATGTCAAGGTGTTATTGCAAATAGTTTTCAAAATATGATGTGTAGAATGGGACCACTGAATGAATTATTTGTATGCCTTTCGGACACTACAAATTCTACATATATGACGCTGCTATGAACTTGTGAGATAATTTATTATCAATATCTACAATACAAATGTTATTAGGTTGTTTGCTTTGTGACCTAATAATACCGAATTTTATTTTAATTTGTTTGAAACTTTGTAAAATTGAAATTAATACATGTAATACCTTGAGTACCAAATGTGCAATTCCAAACTACTGTTTTTGCAATACAGTCAGGAACGAATAAGTAGACACTGGCAAAAAAAAAAAAAAATTGCAGCAATGGTGATATTTTCAAACAACATACATTTCTACAGTCTCCTGATGCCTAAAATCACACTGTAAACTCAATGTGGACACCATTACTGCATATACTCTATTATACTCTAAGTTTACTTGGTCATAGATATGACACTGACCAGAACATAAATTAAGGAACAATCCATGAATTTAACATATAAAAGAAATATGAATTTTTTAAAACTTCATTTCAGTTACAGATCTGAAATGAGGTAAGCGAATTATTGTAATTTGCGTTTCGGACACTACGTGCATTTCGGACACAACGAAAGTATCAATGTGGATTATGTATGTGTAAAAAAAAAAAAAAAAGTCAGAAAAATATAACAAACATCATTTAATAGGTACAAATGAGTCTTATCATAGATTCATAAAAATGGTCTGCTGCTGCTTGTTTTGACCACTGGACACGTTGAGGACACTACAAAATTTCCATTACAAACAATGAACTATATTTGAGCATACAAAAGACCCATAAGATGTAGGCAAATGTGCTAAGGAACTATTGATCTTGAAAACTAATAAAAGCTTGACTATAACCACAACAACTGGCATACTAAATGTTTATTTTGTTGTTTTTATTGCCTTTATAATGATATATTATTCAGAAAAGATGAATTTTATAACACCAGAGATGGTTCATACTAAGGTTCATGGTTATATCAATTTTTTGCATGTCGATATGACATAACCTGCAAAATGAACTATAAATAATCCTGTTAACAACATCATGGTAAAACATGGCCATATTTGCCAGTAAAATATTATACAGCTTTGTCTCTCATTTGCTTTTTTTTGCAAACTGCAAATGCATAACACGATCATATGTAGTGGTGTAACGATACGCCAATACAGTATCGTATCGCAATACAAAGCCTCCAATACGATACATCGATTCGGAGGACGTCTACCGAGATACACAAGGCTTTTTAAAATAGTCCATATATTTTTTTGAACCCAGAAATTGCTAAATTTTCTATCGCTTTAAATGAAAACAAAGTGACCTGCCTCATATGAGATTCCACGTGGTTGCATCACTCCAAGTGCAATTTGTGTTGTTTCAACTTATTTGAGGTCAAGTTTCCAGACTTAAAGTTAGGTACTAATGATAATTAGTATGCAATATGACTGTTTCTTCTTGTGAACAGTAGTGGAGACGTATTCAGCTTTTATCAATTTTTTAAGTTGAAGACATTGACCTGAACAGTAAACACACAGTGGTACCTAAAGGTAAACTAACTGTATTCCTTTGTTTTAATAAACTTCTAAAGCCTTGTCTTGGGAAATCTTTCAGTGTTGCTGCTTACTTGTAAGTAGAAAGAAAATCAGCAGTAAAATAATTTGTAGTGTACCTAGATACGCATCGTATCGCGACCCCTGTATCAGGATACGTATCGTATCGTGACCCCACCGTATCATTACACTTCCAATTATATGTATTGTCTCCATCACAATAAACAGGCGTCTTTTTACCTCCGCCAACGAAGTTGGGGCGGAGGTTATGTTTTCGCCCCTGTTTGTTTGTCTGTCTGTTTGTGAACAACAAAACTCAAAAAGTAATGTAAGGATCGGTCTGAAATTTTGTGGGTGGATTGCTATTACATCAAGGATAGACCCTATTGATTTTCACTCCGATCAGTGAAACAATATGGCCGCCACGGCAGCCATCTTGAAATCGTACGACACACGATAACTCAACTTTGCTCCCACTCATGAAGATTTGGATTGTGCTGCCTTGGCGGAGGTTTGCACTCTATGAGTGCCTCTAGTTTATAATTATCATCAATGATAGAATTTTAGTGTTTATCCAATACATTACCAAGATGTCAAAACTCAAAGGCAAGTTTTTAATTTACTTGACAGCCTGTAATGTCATACAACAAAAGCATAACAAGGCACAATACAAATGGATACCCTAATCTAGACTGACATCTCTGTATTCCATGGATATTCCAATGAATCCCATTCCCACAATTGAATGATGTTAGCCACAGCCCGTGATGCAAGGGTAAGCATACACGGTCAGGCAACATTCACAAAAAACACAAAAGGGCAATTCCATGAAAAGACGGACATGATGAGCAAAAATGAAATCTCTGTTTAACATCCAGCAAAGGGCTTCAATCTATCCACAAAACCCCTAACTTTAAGAAACATATATATTCATGGCTGAACCACTATTTTTCAGCAAGGGTTTTGTATCCAAACAGATGGTGCAAATTTTACCCTGAAATTGGCCCAAAATCAGGTAATTAGGACCTTTGAAATTACCAGTTACTAAATGGGTATTATAATTCATATCTCTCAATTTGTTATACCAAGAGCATCAATTTAAAGTAGAGGGGAGCTTGAACCCTCATATGGAAGTTTGCTGGCCAGAAGGTAGGGGTGACTTGATCTTCCCGGTCAATGTAACGTCCGTCACAGAAATTCTGAATTATTTTTATTGGAAGAAACTGAGATGGAATATTGACTGAACCTTTTCAATTCTCTTAGCTGTAGCCAAGGCAACGCAGGGGCTCGAATTTCACGACGGCTTGCTGTCGATGCCCTACCTGTTTGCCGTGCTGCCCACCTATAAAAGCCCCAGTTCATGGCAGTAGAATGCCCTTTCCCCGCATTGCCGTAAGTGCCCCTCGGCCATAACACCTACCCAAAATAAATAAATCACACAGCGTTTCCCATTTTTCGGCCGTAACAAAGGCAAGCCAAAACCTCACCCTTCAAAGCTTAATGACTTCAACATTTCGCAGTTTACTTTTCTTGACCAGCAGTTGCTCATACAAATTGGTAGAAGGACAGTCAAATTTATTTTCGATAGCAAATGACATCGCAAATTATCAATACGTCTTTATAAATTAATTTGCGAGGCTTCTTTCGCAAGAAGCCACGATAATCCGTTTTCTACAATCTTAATATAGAAGTAAAGAATGCGATGTTGCATAGCTTATTGCTTAATGAGCCTCACTAATCAATTTGCGAATCTATGCCGTTTCATGAGCTACTTGAGCGAGGAATTTATTAAGACGTAGGCGTATGGCAATTTATGTCGTAATTTATGTGTGAAAGAAAACCCCTCATAATTCCGTGGTGCAATTTATGACAATGCTATCGAAAATAAATTTGACTCAATTGACTGTTCTTCTAACAATGCGTATGAGCAACTGCTGATCAAGAAAAGTAAACTGCGGAGGGTTTAAGTCAGGGGTGGGCAATTCCGGTCCTGGAGGGCCGATGTGTATGCAGGATTTTATTTCTATCAACTATCCTGACTAGTTGAGTTAGCTGATTGTATACACAAATATAGATTTGTGCAATTGTTAGATCAAAGAAAAATGTTTTAAGAAGGAAGAAAAGAACAGTCTTTGGTGGTCATTCATGATAATTTAAAGAAATGCTCCAGAAATGTCAGATTCCATAAATGGTTTGGCTAATTTAGATAATCAACTAATTAAAGGCCAGAAGCTGGTGTGAAAACCAGGGACAGATACGGCCCTCGTTGCCCACCTCTGGTTTAAGTCATTAAGCTTTGAAGGGCGAGGTTTTGGCTTCCCTTTGTTACGGCCGACGACCCGCCACTGGTTTTCACAGCTGTCTTTTTCGCCCTTTTCTTGCGATCATGGGCGCAGAATTATTCTTGAATAATTTAAGTATCTCCTCTATTTTTAACTCTGATCACGATGCCGACAGGTGAAAGGAACAAAAAAAGAAAAAAATGCCGAATTACAGTCGGCAGCCGCAAAGTGTGGCAAATTGACGAAGTTATGGAGGTACTGAAATTCTCTTAGGTTGCGTGTTGTGTGTTGATAAAGCTTGGGAAGTGGTCTTAATAGCCAGTGTCTAGCGCTGTTGTCAGTGTGAGTGTTGGAATGACAGGAGAAAGTCCGAATTTCGCGGGTGGCAGAAGATGGACCAAATGGCTAAATATGATTATTTTTTTCAATGACCCAGCAATTGATTGGAATGTCCTTTGCTTGTACTTGCATAGCAATGCCCAAACGATGTCCCAGTGCAATACTGAGCCAATTTCCAAGACGGCAAGCGGGGAAAAATACAGGAAACGTTTTCTTTCAAGAATGGTTTTGATTTGCATAAGTGCACGCTGATTGGTCACTTTATGTGAGGAACATCTGAGACTACGGACCTTTACTTTTTATTAGCTAAAGTGATGACCTAAAGCTCCATGGTGGATTTGCTGCTGTGCCCCCAAGGTAGCGGCAGACTTTGCTGTGGTGCCCCTTATATGGAGGCACATTTGCCGTAGTGCCCTTTTATTTTCAGCATGGACCACGGCAACTTTTGCCATGCCCCTTATCACCTGTAGTTCGAGGCCTGCAACGTCAATAATGGACAAAGTCTGCCTGAAAGTTTGGCACATAAGATTTGGCAGGGGATCAAAATCTGTAACGTCCGTCACAGGAAAAGGGGTCCTGAAACATAGGTCATTTCCCCAGAGTGGAGGAATGCTTAACTTATCTAGATAATGAAAGGGAAAGAGGGAATTTTTGCCATGGATGTTTTTTTAATTGGGGCTCAAATGTGAAATTGAGCTCATTTCTAATGGATGAAGTTTTACTCTGATTGTCATTTGATTGTCAAAGACTGTCAAAAGATTTGCAACATTAACTGGGTTTTATTCTACTCTTTCAGCTTTCTAGAGTAAATGATAGTTCCACTAATTATTCAAATTTACCCATGATGCAATTGTACTTCTATCATTTCCAAGGCCGTGAAGGCAGGTTTTTTTGAAGTGCTCAATTTCAATTTTCATGAAGCAACATCACCTTAACTAAAGGTCTGTATCCAGTCATTCCGTGCTTTAAACAATAGGAATGGGCAAAGACAAAGATTTTATAAATCACTTAGAAGGCGTAAATACAGGTTTTCTGTGAAAGTGAGACACATGCACAGATAGGGAAGGCCTTTTTCTTTAAGTAAAGAAAATGGCGTAAAAAAAAAACTAATTACAGGGCCCCAGAGGCAGCCGAGCAGCATAATGATGTTTATCCCATAAATGGTTAAAAATGGGTGTGATACAACCCATTAGATACAGGTTTGGTATCAGACACTTATAATACAGCTTTCTTGTGTCATAATTGTTCAGATTCCGTTCATTGGCAAACGTCAACTAATATTTTCACAAGACCAATTCTTCTGGAAACGTTCACCATCGCTGGTGTTTGCATCTAGTTGACGGTCTATGGAATTCAATGGGATGAATAATTCGTTAGCTAGCATGCTAGCCCTTTTAGCCAGTAATGAGTTGCAAATGTAACTGTTATTGTAAACAGTTGAATTTAATAATTTAATGGCGAAAAGCATTAGCATGCTAGCTAGCAAATTATTCATCCCATTGACTTGAATAAACTATAAACTAGAAGCCAAACGCTATTTTTCCACTTTCCAAATAATACGATGCTGACATTTATGGAATAAACATAATCTCAAATTTATGAGAATGAGCTATCAAATTTATGAAATTCAAGAAGTAATTTTCATTTTAAATTAAAGTTACTACTCTTGTTGCATGAATTTGATATCTCGGGCTCACTCACTGGAGATGTGCCATGTATTTTGCAGTAAGCATTTCTATTTCTGTAATTTCAACTGTTATGATAAAAAAGATGAAATCTCGATCACAGCATTGACTTTTCTTTGTTTTAGATTGACGATCTGTCGTGTTAGTTTATTTTCGTCCCCAGACCTCTGCTAGTCAAAGTCAGAATACAGAATTTAACCTGTGTGATTTATCATTTGCTACAAGTTTTGATGCTAGTTTTGTGACTTTTAATCTTACAATCCAGGGTTGAGTTAGTGATTATCACTCAGAATTGTTTCTACAGTTCTTGTTTTGAGTACGCAATGTATTAAGCAAGTGGATTGAGTCTGCAGTCTTCAGTTTACAGTTATAGAAAGAGGATTGTTTCAACAGAGTAAGGATATTAACACCTTCATAGGTATAGTGCATTGATTGCTCCACACGTGAAGTGGACAGCTATTGAGTTTGATTGATTAAAGAGAAACCTGAATAAAACGATTTCATAATAATGTTAACTGCAAGATACTAAAGGAATAAGCCCCGAGAAGTAGTGGGTTACAGTGATTTTATAATGGCGGAGGGGCGTTCTTAGTGCCCCTCCGCCGTTATAAAATCACTGAAACCCACTGCTTCAAGGGGCTTAATGGGTTTATAAAACGGTTACCCTACATATATCCCATTAAATAAACAGACAAGAAAAAAATCAACAATTTATTGGTAATATTGCAACAATAAAATTGAGAACTATTCGTTCTTCCACGAAGCAAGATAGAGTGGACAGAATGGTTGGCAAGCAACACAGACCCTAAGACTGCTTTTTCATCTAGCGCCATTATGTCACATCAGGCTATTTGGGCTCGTTAATGTAGATATACTATGAAAGCAGGCTATTTGGAATGTCTCCTTCGATCTCCCGAAGGCCCAGTTAAATAATTTTATGTGCGTTTCGGTTTCGGTTTTCGAGTTTCCTTGTTCTCAACTCGCGCCGATCGGCCATAGCATTACAACCAGCAGTGAGAGTAGGAAAGATTGACTTTTGTCCTCCACACTTGCCGGTGTCCAGGAAAATGTTGAATTGTGCATTAGTTTGCTAGCCAGCTTGTCAACTAGCTAGCGTTCACTACAATGGATGTGGTTACCCTACACATAGCCCATAAAATAAACACACAAGAAAAAAAATCAACAATTTATTGCTAATAATGAAATAGTGAGCTAGTTAGCAACGTAGCTAGCAAACTAAAATGATATTGAACTTTGTAATGCAATACCTAGTTAGGTAGATAGCCAACTTAGCGGGTTAAAAGGCTAAACCTCGCTAACACTGAAATAGCGAGCTAAAAGTCTTGAAACAAACATAACCTAACGAGTCAGTTGGGCGCAGAGTAGTTGGTTGCGCGCAGGGATATTTTGTGCTATGGTCTGCCTCAGAAAGCAGTGGGTTACAGTGATTTTATACCGGCATGGAACGCAGCTCAGCCAATCACATTTAAGGATGGGAAGCAGCCGTTTTATAATGTGTAATTAACGCACACTACCAAAACAAAGTCACAATGATCTTATGCTTACTACATCAGGGCTCCAGACGGTCGCATATGCGACAAGATTTAGGGCGGTGTGACTGATTTTGAAATCAAGGTCGCACAGGTGCGCCTAAGGCCTGCGCCTAGATAATAGGCTGCAGAACAAAGCCATTGGCTGACATGAACGCTAAAAATAAATAAATAAATAAAAAAAACAAGCTGCAACCAAGGAGATATAACTTCCTTGCTCCAACACCCCGCACGAAAACATACCCCCCAGCCAAGACCAGTGGCACAGGGATATGTCGGTGCCCTGTAACAAGACACTCTCACAGATGCCGCTTAGACTTTTAAGGGGACCTATAATGCTACATTTCCAAATTTATATTTTGATGTTGGACTCCCCTAGAGTACTCCTGATCATTCAAAGTCCAAAAAAGGGTCCTTATTTAGCTCATACTGCCATCCTCAAAAAAACCCATTTGTAGTTCATTGTAGTCTCTGCCTGAAACGCCTCGTTTGGGTGGCTCTTCCGCTATGGCCCCCCCTCCCAGTGTGCCCACTAACTTCTGATTGGCCAGCTCTGTGGAGGGCAGAGCTGGGCGGGACTCGGCCAAACTGAGTTTTCCGGGTCCGCCTCCCTAGTGTGAAACGTGATACACGTCTGCCATCTGAGCTAAGGAATCGACGGGGAAATTCCGCAATCAAACGCAGTACATGTGTATAGATCTAATGAAATGAACTTGTTCTAATAAACGCAATGGCGAAAGTGGATGATGCAGTGCAAAAGTCTGGCAGCTCAAGCTCGAATTTGCTATCTACCTACGGCTACTATGGTGAGAACACCGGTGTTTCTACTCTATAGCTAGGATTGAGGGAAAACTAGAATCCACCCCATACAGACACATTTGTAGAACGGGTCGACATACCCAAGTGTAGACCGGAGACCGTAGAAATCCAGTGGGTCTGAGTTTAGAGGGAAACATGTACAGTGAGGAGCAACAAAAAGTGGACCAACAACTTGTGGACTGCTTAGGTGTGCATTATAAGGACCTGCTGGTTCATGTGCGTAACTGTGGTGTGTCCTTAGCGTGGAGTAACGAACAGCTTCTGCGCTGGTATATGACGGAGGGGCGAAAGCTCCAGGCTTAACGACCTTTTTGGAAATTGCCCATGGTAATGGTTTACTTATTGCGTTGGAATGACCAGTGTTTGCTCGCGGAAAATGGGTGCGTAAAGCCGCTTTCACACCGGACGTGAAACGAATTTTTCGCGCGACAGATTACATTCAAAGTCAATGCATTGTCTTTGCATTGACTTTGAATGTAATCCGTTGCGCGAAAAATTTGTTTTCAGATCCGTGTGAAAGCGGCTTAACACGCCGAAAAATTTGTCTTTTTTGACTTTAAATGTAATCTGTGTGAAAAATTTGTTTCGGTCTGGTGCTTAACACGCCCATAACGCGTGTATTCGTGTCTTTGCATTGACTTTCAATGTAATCTGTCGCGCGCAAAATTCGTTTCGCGTCTGATGTAAAAGCAGCTTTATGGATAGTACGCGACAGCTAGAGAGAGCTCCGGTTATGTTATGAACATAATACAGGTTTTACAGACCGTAAGTTCCGTTAGCGTGGACAGTTGCTTATGTGGAGCTAGCAAATCGATCACTTCTACAGAAAAGAATTTCCTATTCAATCTCTGCCTTTTTCGGCTTTTTATTAGCCACAACAATTTCTAAAGGGGGATGAAATTATGCCACAGCAATGCAGAGAAATCGTTTGTTATACCAGACACGTTAGAGCTTGTGCGTTTCGCGATTGCTTTCACGGTAGCATCAGAGAGCTAGCCCAGATATTTGTGAAGTATCCAGCTGACCTCGGCCATGGATAAGTGAAGCGATCACAAGCAGCCGTAAACCAACCCAAACACGTAACCCAAGCTCGGCAAAACCTACGTCTGGTCTAACTGCAGCCTTTCCAGCCCGACTCTGCAGACACATACAGCACCTCTCCGGTTAGCTTCAACTGTAGTGGCTACAATCGGGCAACGTTATGATGAAACTGCCACATTGATGCTTACCGAAGTAACACAAGCATACCGATCAGAATTATTGCATATAAGTTATCCAGGAGCATTTTTAATTAGCACGGCGGCACGCAAACTAACATGCAGTAGCTGGTAACCTAGTGGTCATAACAACTACAGAGACAAACCCTTGCAATACAGGTTTTACAGACAGCAAGTTCCGTTACCATGGACAGTTGTACCAAGCATCCAAATTACAAACAAGTATAAAAAGTTAGCTTCAAATGAGGTTTATGTTCACACACCTTCTGTTGAATTTCCCCTGATATTACTCTTGCGTATTTAGGACACAAACATTAGCAACAGTAACTTGGCTACGTTAGCCGCAGCGCTACAGCCACATTCAACAGGCTATCACGTTAGGTAGGCTTATGCAGTAAAGCAACTTAGAGCTTCTGCGTCTGTGAGTCACGGACAGTCGCGACCGATCCAGGCTTTATCCTCAGATATTTTACAAAGCCTGCGTTTGAGGCCAGTTGTTAGTGCTAACTATCGTTAGCGGTCCTGCTAGCCACCAGTAACATGTTAGCTTCACTTACATTATTTGCTGTTATATCATTACTTACAGCTTGTGGCTCCGAGCGCTTGATCAATGCAACTGCTTCAGGTTTGAGAAGCAGCTAAAATGCTTATCCTGTGTCGAATTATCCTTTATTGACAAAGCTGTCTTTGGTGAAATGCTGAGCACAAACAGCTAACGTTCCCTTGGCCATGGCTGTTTGCTGCCAGCAAACAAAAAAAGCTACCCACTGATTTCTGGTGGCATCGTCTTTTGGAAGAGAAATAGGTGCTTTTCTTCGCGTCCAAAAGTAAACAGTCAAGCAGCTTTGTGAGAGATGCTGACAAAACTGCACCTCAAATGATCTGCAGTTCTTCTTTTGTATTTCCAAAAGTGTAGATGCTACTAAGGCATAGTATGATCCGCGGTTGTTTGTGCCTGCTAGAATAGTTTCCGGTGTGGGCAGGTCCAGAGCTGTGATTGGCTCTGGCTAGGTCTGTATTAATTGGACGGCACAACCTGACGTCAGGTTTTGCCCAGATCTTGTGAAGATCTCGGGACGAGCTGTTCAGAGAGGAAATCACATTCACGAAATCACGTTCTTGGATTTCGGCAGAACCCCTGTATCTTATGTTTAGAAACTTTTCAGAGGTTAAGTGTGGACATTCAACATTATAACATTACTTATATGTGTTAAAAGAAGGATCAGCATAATAGGTCCCCTTTAAAGGCCCATTCACACCGGGGCGGAGCGAAAAAGTGGCACGGATTTGCGGAATATTCGCTGCGCAAAAAATTCCGAAACCATTCACACCGAACTTGATGCAAAATTTTGTGTTCTTGTGTTCCAATTACGCACAACAGGCAACCAAGTCCGCTAGTTATAACTTGACCAAAATGAACCATGATAGCAGCAGCAGCGACGATGAGATTGCTTTTATGTATCTGAATGGTAACGTTAGCCTCACGGTCTACTTTTACACTGATGTAGCCCACGAACGTTTTCCTTATTGATGTCTGGACCTGGGGCTGTTTCAATAAACTTAACTTGTCCAACCCAGACGAAGCCGCGTCACAATTTACACCTCAGCGACACACAGCTTCGCGATTTGGTGCACAAATATTCAAAATATGAAAACGTTAATCGAAAAAAAACAACTATGATTAGCTAGATCTCTAACTACTATGAAAAAGTAAACTAACTGTGCACATAGCTATAAGATGTCACATTAAATGTCAGTGTTAACTGAATACAAGCTATCTAGCTAATCAAAAGCAGCCTTCGCTGTACATTCTGTACCATAATCTACAGCTATGAAGTTGCAACATGACAAAGCTGTTCATTATACAGAAGACATTAAAGCATCCATACTGTGATGACAGCTCATTTTACAGACTTAAGGTAAGTCAAAGACGGGCGGTAAACAGAGCTCCACTCTCGCTCTCACGTAAGCACCACGAATATTATAACAACCTCTGATAACCATGCCAAGACCGCTCTGAAGGTAATACCCCACTGGTGTTCACATACCCTGAATAAACATGCAGCTTTTTGTCTCAGTTAAGGAAAACGCCAATGCTGATTTTGAAATGAAATATTCATGTTTGTGTGGTTGTTATAAAAATTCATTCACGGATTTAACAAAGCCCTGTCTCTGAGTGTATATCAGTTTCACGTGCATTGATTATATTGTCTTTCCGCTCTCAAAATATTTTGGGCTGTCTTTGCCTTCAGACAGTTTCAAGCAAAACGCCATATATTTTTAAAAACCGGGTTTTAGGACAACGCTCGAGTGGTGCCAGAAAGTCAGACAGTCCAACTGGGTCAGAGGACGACGGACCGTTTATTGAAACACCCAGAAAAAGACGGACGGTCCAATCCAATTGGGGTGGTCCATCGCTGGGTCGGATGGTCTGTCGTGTTTATTGACGAGTCAATATTGAACAATATTGACGAGTCGCACTACTTTGTCAGTTTGAGGAGTTTGTATGTAGTTCATATGGCTTTTCACTCTGAGGTTCGAATACTGTGACATCAATAAAAACAAATCATTTCATTGGCAAGTTGACATTTGTCATGTTGCCGTTAGTGGTGCTCTTTGAGTGAGCATAGACTTAGTGCTGTGTCAGTTTGTAAGTACCTATTAAGTTCCACTGAGTGACTGACACTGTTACCATTTTTTGAGTATTTATTTTTCAACAGTTGACTTGACATCATCAGTCATGCCTGGCCATGACTGCAGGTACAAGATTCAAGTCTGTGGAATAAAGAAGTTGGTTGTAACAAATGGTGTGATTTGTCCTCCATCCCCAAGAACCACTTAAAATACTACACAATTCTTTTCCACCTAACAATATATAACTCAGTTGGATTATGCTTTTTCTTTTATAATCTATTCTAATACATTATTCCAGGTTGTTAACATTGATTAATAGGAGTATTACTTGATATGGCCAAGAGTTTTACTGGTGCTCCCAACTTTTTATAGTGGTGCGCCTAGATTTTTGCTGGCGCGCCCAAATTTTTTGGGTTGGGAGCACCAGTGCGCCTAAGTGAAAAGGTTAGTCTGGAGCCCTGCTACATGCACGCATAGATATGGTTATTTCATCATTCCACTGGATGATATTGACTTTTTTCAGTAGAAAGTTTTGTGTAACTTCAGTGGACAAAATGTAACATCCGTCATGTAACGTCCGTCACAGAGGATTTTGCGCAATTCTATAACTGCCTGCTAAGAGACTCTCATTTGGAGTTGCATTATTATTTGTGTATTAGGTGGCCTAGCTCTCGTACAATTCTGGGATAAACATTCATGAGTACCATTGTTGAGACACAGAGAATTTTGAAATAAACATGGCTGAATATTTTCCATGTCTTTTTCATGTAATATTCATCATGTTCATAATTGTGGTTCATGCAAAACACACAGACATCACTGGATTTCTTCCTATTCCCCCATCAAACAGCCTCAGACCTTAAGCTAGTAATACCCATAAGGTTGGGTTCCTTGGAGTAAAACTTAAGCTGTGTGGGTAGTTGGAATGGCTAAAAATTCCTTCTAATGTAACGTCTGTAAAGGTGGAATTGCCCAAAACAATTCCTTTACAGTGCGTACATGATAAAGAAATATCAGAACATTGCCCTTTTCCCACTCGATACAAGACCAAAATACTGATGCACTTCAATGATATGGTGAACTAAAATCATCTCAAAGCATTACTTCTTGGATAAAAATTAAATATATTTCCTGCCAGTGCCCCACATCAATGATATGTTTTATCAAAATCCAGAAAATGTTTACAGGCCATCTCAGGCAAACAGGCAGGAATATTACAAAATGCAGCCTCAATGTGGTTATCAATCAAACCCCAAATTAGTCCAAGTGCTTTTAACTCGTCGCTGTGTATTTAACAGAAAGAGATTCTCAATTTTCATATTATGATGACCAAATCAATTGAGCTTCATTGAGATAAAAAGCATTGGACAAAAGTAAAATTACTTTTTCCATCAGACCAAAATGTTCTTATTTATTTTTATTTCAAATATCCATAATCAATGTCATATGCAACCAATGTACCAAAAACACCATTCATAACTTCAGATCTGAACAGTAAATGGATGTGATGTCATCCATAAATCCATAAAATTTATGACCAACTTATGCAAAGGCTGCACAGGTCCCACAGACCAGGTAATCACACATATGTCGCAACAAGTTTTAGTCCACATTAATTCTAATTTTGCATTGCTAAAGAATGCCAGTGAGATAACGATCCAATCGGTTTGGTTAGCTTCTGAGTGAATCGCTCAACATTTTTTGCTTTAAATTTGCCAAAGGAGCAACATTTCATTTGTGTCAAATCACCAGGCGACCGATCCCCGTCGGAGCGGTGAACATGACCACTGGTTGCAAACTACAAACCAACATTTTTTCATCTACACAAACATGGTTGGTGACTTTCACATACAATGACATCTGCTGACAACCAGTCCAACCTTAAAGACGACCCACTTTTACATGAACCACATAGACATATAAAACAGCTCTCAGAGCAGGGAGCATGCACTGCGCTCCACTCACTTAAACGTGGGTGCTCCAGCATTTACGCATTTGCACCAACATGAATAGTGAGATGTAGACCATTTTAAACATTTAAGCACTGACTACCAGCTTTCAATTATATTGCCAATAAATGCAACATGTTTGCAAATTAAAAAAAACTGAAAACAAGCACATAGCCAAGAGCTTTTTTTTGAAGGGATAATGTTGATGAACAGAGCAGTTTACAAAGTCAAAGAATTTTACACAGCTCTAAATATGTCCATTTCCAAAAATTTATCATGTACACTCAGAGGTGCCGCCAGCCACACAAGCTGATCTTTCAATGAAGATGTTTTTCGGCTACTGTGTCCTCAGCGGGCCTACAGGCTACAGTGGAAAAAAATGGCCATTTCTACAGATGCCAAAATGGTCCAATACAATCATTTACAAAAAATACATGATAGACCTGAAATGAGTTGCCAATAATGTTAAAAATGTATTTTACAATAATATCTGGCTCCAGATCTTCTAAAAAACATCTGCAAGGGAGAAAATCAATTTAAAAGAAAACAATAAGCAGAGCTCAGTTCTCTTTGAGAAACTGATAAAACATACCACTCACCTCGCTGTTGTGTCCACGTAAGTTGAAATTTATTCTTTGCGGGGTGTTGCGATCCCGTCTGCAGTGGCTCGATGTAAAAGTTACTCCGACCACCCCCCTTCCGTTCCCCGTAGCGAGCCATCCTTCCTCGTAGTACCGTCTCCTACAAACAGGCTTCTCCTTCTCACTCTTGGGCACGCGACCCTTCCAGGACAGGCAGAGGATGTTAGAGTCACTGCAAAGGACTGGTCCATGCTCCACCGCCGCAAACATAACTGCGGGCCAGCCTGGCGAACTCAATTTCCTTTAAGACTGTGATTGAAGTTTATCGATCAGTTTCTTTCCCAAGAATTAAAGTCACTCAGGGTCTGGTCTTATTGTAGCGATTAGATGGGACTTTTCAAGGAGCGGACTCACTGCATAGTAACAACTTTGATACTGTGGAACAGGTGAGGTTTTTTCACGACGATTCACGCGATTCAGGAAATATCCACTTTTTTTTCCTCAATACAGTAGTTTATTAACTTAAACCCATATATATGCTTAGTGCCTGGGAACACTATTAGTTTCAGAAAATTACGTCCAGGTTTTTTGAAAGTGTACGGTTATCCAGATGTCAGTTAACGTAGTAAATTGCATAAATAAAAAGGCACGCAAATCAAGTCATTTTGACGCATCAATAAGCTTGACATGGCATCCCAAATGATTACCAATCTAAGGCCTAATAGGCTGCTTAAAATGACTGAATTGGTTTATTTTCTTTCATTTGTGAAAGTCCGTCTCCAATCCATCTATTATGAAATTTTCCAAACAATGGAAACTCGTCACGTAATCAAACCTTAACTGGCTATCAAATTGCCAGACTCGGACAGGTTCAGTGAAATGTGTAAAATGACTTTTAAACTTCGACTCCCCTCTTCTAAACTGCCATAGGAACGTGTCAGCTGCAATTATACAAGCAAGTTCATTGTACCAAATTGAGGTTGTAGCAGGGAACTGTATCCATATCCAACAATGCAGGGTCTTTTTCTAAGCCTCAAATGCTCATGTTGACATCTTCCGCGTTTTATTGCAGCTCTCTCCCAAATAGCCAACTGCGCTCCCTCCTTGGAGCAAACCACCAGTATTTTTCTGCTAAAACCGTAATTCCATAAGAAGGATACTCCGGTGCATTATCCAAGTCAGTAAATCGTCACTCCACGGTAGCCCACTGCTTGCACAGACGAAGTCAGAATTATGTTCCCGATCATTCCTAGTATCAACTCTCCATCGGCAGGAGTGTCCCTTTGCCTGGCAACGTCATTCCGTCACCGTCCTTGTCGCCAATCACATTGGGGATCCCGACTAGGCGCTGTAAGACACGAAAAAAAACAACGCAAAAAAGTCACTAATTTATACTGCAAGTGAGGAGAACACATGCCGTTTAATTGGTGAATTCAATGAGGGCCCAACTCCACACATTTTTAACATGAAGATGGGCCCTTATGGAATTCACCGAATCAGTTGAAGCGACGGACATAACAGATCACTCTACACCGGTGTTCTGTCAAATTTTGCTACCCATCAAAATATGCTACCTCTCGGTTCTGCGCTTGCGCAAACCTAAAATCTCGAGCTGGTTCTTCGCTCATATCTTAAATATCTTCAAAAATCATAAAAATAGATTTATTTTCAATGCGCCTTTCGACCTGTAAGCGTATATATTTCCATGTACACGTTGGGTTTTCCTGAAAATGCAGAAATTAGATGATAATGGCGTATATGGCCATATATCTTAAAACAAACTTATTCAACTGATTAAAATCTGCTTATGTTATAATAAGCTAACAACTAACAAAGTTACTACTGTAAATTGATTCATATTGCAATATCAAGGCAAAAACAAAGACTTTACGATCGCTTTGCATTACGGCAGCATTTTTTGACAAGGCAGCATAAATTGTCAGAACACCGGCTACCCCGTTTTACTCGAGGCAATGCCCAATTGTCATGAGTCACATACCAGCCCGCCACCACCGACAACTGAAACGTTATATTTATCCAAGTGTGTATCCTGAAGGGAGAGCTCATTCGAAGCATTTAATTCCTATAATCTCTGAAGACTTTAATTATTTCAACCCTTCAGATTGCCTACTGTGGGGCACAAAACGTTTATCCCATGATCCGCTGGAAGAAAACAGCCCCAGCTTAACAACTGTTGGCAGGCGGCTGAATAATGACAGAACCTTTACGTCTCAAATATTCCGTCAGCTAGCTTGCTCCGTGATTCATTCGTGAAATGAAGCATTGCTAGCGACATAACTAATACAAAGCACTTACAATCAGACGAACGTCAAAGTATTCATCTCCACAACACATTTGAAAAAGAAGGAAAAAAAACATCAAATGGCCGTGTATGCATCTTGCCATCTTACAAGCTAGTCCTACCTAACATACTGGCTATAAGCACTTCAAGTTAACGTTATCTGTAGCCATCTAACACAAACGAACAAGCCCGGGAAAAATGTAGCAAACAACAACATCACAATATTTTTTCGTGCACCACCATCGTCAAAATTTTCCCCTGTCATATTTCGAGAATTATCCCAGCCAACCACCAAGCCCTTCTCGTTAGTTAATAAGAAAGCCAGCTACATCGCTAGCTAACTAGTCAACTAGCGAGGTATCTTAGCTGCATATTTAGTGAATCTGACAAATCAATGACACCTGTAAAAGAACGCTACCCGAGGTTTATACAGCAAACTGCCAAGCTCAGGAAGCTAGTGACTTTAGTAAACATTATTTTTAAGCTGACAAGCTACCAGAATCAGTCTGCTGGCTATAGAATCCCTCCACCAAAATTAAAGCGACAACTAGGCAAGCCAGCTAGAAATACAGCTAGATTCCGCTCGCTAGCTATCTAGTTAACGATGATAATTATCTAGCAAGCTACTTAGCTTGTTACACAACGCAAAACGCCGTAGCTAAATGCATTTCCCAGAAAACATGCACAGACTGCTAAGCTGAAAATAATTTTTTCTAGTGAGCAAAAATGCTACAAAACAATCAATATTTTTACAGCTACAAAAGGCAAGATGCAACGTTATCTAGCTACCTAGCTAGCTAGCGAGTGTGCTTGCTGAATAATACGCTACCTCGGCTAAGTAAAAATCCCGTTTTATTATCTTTTCCATGCAAACAACAAACCTATTATTTCAGGTTGCCTGAAAATTCTAGAAATAGCGCAGTTAAGTATTATTAATGAATAAACCCCCTAAATGTAATAAAATCCTTAAAGACTCACCTTATTGGCGAGAATTGCCGAAAATATCTATGAATAACAATCCACTACGGTTCACCCCTTTCCTTGTGCCACTCTGCCTGGGCCCGTCTCCAGAGTCACGTGATTGTCACATGATTTCTTCCCCCCTCGGTTGACAAGCTTCATACATTCAGTACAACTGCAGTAATGCAGTTGAAAGAAGACAAACTATTGATAAGATGAAAGATTTTGTCGGGGGCCACCCGCCGCCGGTCCGGGGGCACCTTACATTTTCAGGCTTTATTCTCATGAAGGGTCCAAGCAGCGAAGCTGCAGGAACCATATTGTTATTATTATTATGATATATTTTTCTATCATTCAGCCTTCTGCCGTTTTCATGAAGAATGGCTATAATTTTCGCACATACTGTCAACTTTTTTGCTCTTTGGCAGGCACTTAAAGGACCCCAGCCGACACCTTCTCAATAATTTTTCACAAAAATTCCAGAAGGGGGCGCTATAGCAACGAGTTGAATCTTTCAACTTTGAGAGGCCATAACTTCCAAACCTTTTGTCCTAGAGACACCAAATCAAAACTTCCCGATCCGGCTCCTCAACACGAACAAAAAAGCATTATGGACCAAAAAGAGGCATCACGATAGATTTTCCGCTATTTTCAATTGCGAAAAATACAAAAAAAGAAAAAAATATTCTGCAAGTCTGATCAACGTGAAACTTTGTACATAACGAGACCATACTGGCTGCTAAAAAGTTTGTAAACAACACGTTCTCACATCAACAAATGGCCACCATATATGCAAATGAATCATTGCAATTATTAATCAAATGAGGCCAATTCAGTCATTTTTCAGCCAATCTATGTGAAACTTGGTGTCACTTAAGGCAATGCTACTGTTTAGTCACATATTAAATTCAAAGAGGATTGGATAAATATCATCATGACTGCCACAAACTATTCAATATTCTGCCTTTTTAAATCCAAAAAAATACTTAAAGTGCACCTATTATGTGACTTTTCATTAGTCATTCTTGAAGTCCCCTAAAAAAGGTTTAAATGCATCATTGTTAAGAAAAACACTTGAGTTTTCTCATGCTGGCCAATTCTGCAGTACCTGTCTGTGAAACGCTCCATTGAAAGTCCTGCCCCTGCCCTCCTGAAAACACGTGTGCTGTGATTGGTCAACTTGATCACTCACTTGTGATTGGTCCACCTTTCGCTAGTGTTTTGGGGAAATGTCACGCCCCTTGCCATAAATGGATTTCCGATCCAGATTGTAAATGAGTTTTGAAACAAATACGGGTGTAGCCTTGTGGGCGGAACCCATTTGATTCAAGGGCCTGCCAAATTATCTGTTTGTGTTATGTTCTGTCAGCCTTGTGTCTGTTTCAGGTCATGCAGGTCATGTCCCGCACTGCCAAATGGAATCCTCCTCATGGCTGCGTTCCAGTCCACGTCTTGTTTTCTCTAGTGCATTCACTGCTTCTTCGTTATAGGCTGGCTGCGGTATTTCCACTTTCCGTCAGCGCTGTCCTGGCTTCGGGTCTTTCTAAGCTTAGAGTCAATTAACTGTTTTTAGTTACTAACAGCTACTAACATTCACAGGAGGTGTTTTTCTTAAACGGGCACTTTACTAATATTACTAATTTAGGAAGGGCGTTAATTGTCATGATTTCCTGCTTTGATATTATTTCAGATCTTGCTTTACTTTGCTGCGTAACCTTTTCACTCTTCCTTCAATCTGCATACTTCATTGGTACTTAGCTGAGCACGCCCATTTTCTTAATGAGCTTGTTATGTCATTAAGCCTTTGTCCAATGTCTCATGCTCATGCTTTGTTTCCTCCCTGTTCTGCCCAGGTGTTCCTCATTCCCTGATCAAGCCTTGTCCCTTTATATTCCGTGGAGGCATTGTCATGGTTCTGGATGTTTGTGCGTGTGTTTTGGACTTTTCTTTGTGACTCTCATCCTGGGATGATATTGAATTCCTGTTCAATCGGATTCTTTACCCAGCTGGCTGATTGAACTGGGGCAGCACTTCCCCAGACTCTATATAAGCCAGATGTTCGCCACGCCTCTTTGCTAGAGTGTCTGTTTGTAGCTACGCACTATAGCCAAAGATATCTGTAGTCAGGATTTGTTTGACTTTCTATCTTCTTGTTATTGGAGTTCTTCTCCCTTTTTTTTCTATCTCGCTTTGCTTCCGTGTTTTGGACTTATACGTCCTTTTGGAAGCGCGAGCTCTTTCCGGTGGCCTGTATTCTGTGTTTGTATTGTGTCCGTGCTGCTTGTTTCCCTCCTTGTCGCTGCTACTGGCCTCCAAATTCTACCGGCCATTACAGGCATTCCAGTTGACACTTGGTCTGTAGCATTTTCATGCTGGTTGTTTCTTATGTATTTCCTTAATTCCTTGCCTGTGTTCATGACACGAATTTCATGCTCTGTCATTGCATTGCATTCATGCTACCCAATAGTTCAGCTCTTTGAATGTAGTTTTTTTTGTTGGCCTTGTGCCCCTTAAACCTGCAGTTTTTTTTTTTTTTTTTCAGTTTTTTTTCAGCTTTTTGTGTAGTTTTTTGCTGCCCTTGTGCCATCCTTTTCCTCAGTATTCTGTTCACTTGTATTTTTGTTGGCCCACGTGCTGTGTTTGTCCTTCTGTTTAATAAATCTCATTCATTGGATTCAAGACTCGTTACTGGTGTCCTTCTGCGAACGTAACAGCTAGGTGCAAATATTCAAATGGTGACATCACCAATGGGAACCTGTCTGATATCTAAAAATAGCCTGTACATAAGGTGAAAGTCATTCTCCAAACCCGGAAGTTGGGCAAGTGAACAACATGAGGCAATGTGCTGAGTTAGAAAAAGCAGGTTTTTCGGCGATTTTAGCAACTTATTTTAGATCTAACTTGTGCTGACAATGGGGACCTGGGGTGCGTTTCCTATAAGCATAGTTTTTAACTACGCTAGCAACTTACTTAGTTCGTCCATTCACTGTCAATGGCTCCTACGTAAGTTCGCACCTGTTCTTTCAAGAAATGCATTCCTGGCTTGGCAGAGCAGACCAAGCAATAGCAACAATGGCTCTAAAAAAATTCACTTCACCACCGACAGCTAACGGGGAAATCCACATAAGGGGCAGTCCAGATAACACAAACCACGCCAATAACCCTTTTTTTCAGTTTGCGCTTAGCCAGCAACAGAAATGCAAAAGCAACGTAGGCCTATTCAATGCTCGAATCACGGCAGGATAACGGGGGAGACTTCGTATTCATACTTAAATTTGTGACCCCTGTGACAGGTTTGTAACGGCAAGCTAGCTTGGTAACAGTTCGTTAAAGGGGACCTATTTTGCTACATTTCCAAGGTTATATTTTGATCTTGGACTCCCCTAGAGTCCTCCTGATCAAGTCCAAAACAGGGTCCTTATTTAGCTCATACTGCCATTCTCAAAAAACCCCATTTGTAGTCCATTGTAGTCTCTGCCTGAAACGCCTCGTTGGGGTGGCTCTTCCGCTATGGCCCCCACTCCCCGTGTGCCCATTTTCTTCTTACTGGCCAGCTCTGTGGAGGGCGGATTTAGGCGGGACTCGGCAGCAAAACGCAGTTTTCCGGGTCCGCCTCCCCAGAGTGAAACTGAGACGCGTCTGCCATCTGAGAAGGAATCGACTGGCAAATTCCGCAATCAAACGCAGTACATGTGTATAGATCTAATGAACTGAACTTGTTCTAATAAACGCAACGGCGAAAGTGGAGGACACAGTGCGAAAGTCTGGCAGCTCAAGCTCGAATTTGCTGTCTACCTACATCTACTATGGTGAGTACACCGGTGTTTCTACTCTATAGCTAGGATTGAGGGAAAGCTAGAATCCACCCCATACAGACACATTTGTAGAACGGGTCGACATACCCAAGTGTAGACCGGAGACCGTAGAAATCCAGTTTAGAGGGAAACATGGACAGTGAGGAGCAGCAAAAAGTGGACCAACAGCTTATGGACTGCTTCGGTGTGTATTATAAGCACCTGCTGGTTCGTGTGCATAACTGTGGTGTGTCGTTAGCGTGGAGTAACGAACAGCTTCTGCGCTGGTATATGACGAAGGGGCGAAAGCTCCAGGCTAAACGGCCTTTTCGGAAGTAGCCCGTGGTAATGGTTTACTTATTTCGGAATGACCAGCGTTTGCTCGCTGAAAATGGGCGTGATAAGCTGCTTTCACTCCGGACGCGAAAAAAATTTTTTCGCGCGACAGATTACGTTCAAAGTCAATGCATTTTCTTTGAATGTAATCTGTCGCGCAAAAAATTCGTTTCGCGTCCGGTATGAAAGCGGCTTGACGTGCCCATAACGCGTGTATTCGCGTCCTTGCATTGACTTTGAATGTAATCTGTTAGTTTCGCGCCTGGAGTGAAAGCTGCTTAACGCGCCCATAACGTATGTATTCGCGTCTTTGCATTGACTTTGAATGTAGCTAATCTGTCGCTCGTAAAATTCGTTTTGCGTCTGGTGTGAAAGCGGCTTGACGTGCCCATAAAGCGTGTATTCGCATCTTTGCATTGACTTTGAATGTAATCAGTCGCGTGAAAAATTAGCTTCGCGTCCGGTGTGAAAGTTTCTTAACGCGCCCATAACGCGTGTATTCGCGTCTTTGCATTGACTTTGAATGTAGCTAATCTGTCCCGCGAAAAATTTGTTTCGCGTCCGACGTGAAAGCAGCTTTATGGATAGTAGGCGACAGCTAGCTCCGGTTATGTTATGAACATAATAAAGGTTTTACAGACGGTAAGTTACGTTAGCGTGGACAAGTTGCTTATGTGGAGCCAGCGAATCGATCACTTCTACTTCACTTCTCCGCCTTTTTCGGCTTTTTATTAGCCACAACAATTTCTAAAAGGGGATGAAATTATGTCACGGTAGTGCAGAGAAATCGTTTGTTATACCAGACAAGGTAGAGCTTCTGCGTTTCGCATTGCTTTCATGGTAGCATCTGAGAGCTTGCCCAGATATTTGTGAAGTATCCGGCTGATCCCGGTCATGGATAAGTGAAGCGATCACAAGCAGCCGTAAACAAACCCAAACACGTATCCCAAGCTCTGCAAAACCTACGTCTGGTCTAACTGCAGCCTTTTCAGCACAACTTTGCGGACACATACAGCACCTCTCCGGTTAGCTTCAACTGTAGTGGCTACAATCAGGCAACGTTATGATGAAACTGCCATATTGATGCTTACCAAAGTAACACAAGCATACCGATCAGAATTATTGCATATAAGTTATCCAGGAGCATTTTTAATTAGCACGGGACGCGAACTAACATGCAGTAGCTGGTAACCTAGCGGTCATAACAACCACAGAGACAAACCCTTGCAATACAGGTTTTACAGACAGCAAGTTCCGTTACCGTGGACAGTTGTACCAAGCATCCAAATTACAAACAAGTATAAAAAGTTAGCTTCAAATGAGGTTTATGTTCACACACCTTCTGTTGAATTTCCCCTGATATCACTCTTGCATATTAAGGACACAAACATTAGCAACAGTAACTTGGCTACGTTAGCCGCAGTGCTACAGCCACAATCAACTGGCTATCACATCAGGTTGGCTTACGCAGTAAAAGCAACTTGCAGCTTCTGTGTCTGTGAGTCACGGACAGTCGCAACCGATCCAGGCTTTATCTTCAGATATTTTACAAAGCCTGCGCTTGAGCCAGTTGTTAGTGCTAACTATCGTTAGCGGTCCTGCTAGCCACCCGTAATACATTAGCTTCACTTACATTATTTGCTGTTATATCGTTACTTACAGCTTGTGGCTCCGAGTGCTTGATCGATGCAGCTGCTTCAGGTTTGAGAAGCAGCTGAAACGCTTATCCTGTGTCAAATTATCCTTTATTAACAAAGCTGTCTTTGGATAAATGCTGAGCACAAGCAGCTAACGTTCCCTTTGGCCGTGGCTGTTTGCTGCCAGCAGACAAAAAAAGCTACCCACTGATTTCTGGTGGCATCGTCTTTTGGAAGAGAAATGGGTGCTTTTCTTCGCGTCCAAAAGTAAATGGTCAAGCAGCTTTGGGAGAGATACTGACAAAACTGCACCTCAAATGATCTGCGGTTCTTCTTTTGTATTTCCAAAAGTGTAGACGCTACTAAGGCATAGTATGATCTGCCGTTGTTAGTGCCTGCTAGAATAGTTTCCGGTGTGGGCAGGTCCAGCGCCATGGTTGGCTCTGGCTAGGTCTGTATTAATTGGACGGCACAACCTGACATCAGGTTTTGCCCAGATCTTGTGAAGATCTCGGGAAGAGCTGTTCAGAGGTGAAATCACGTTCTTGGATTACGGCAAAACCCCTGTATCTTATGTTTAGAAACTTTTCAGAGATTGAGTATGGACAACCAACATTATAACATTACTAATATATATTCAAAGAAGGATCAGCATAATAGGTCCCCTTTAACCTACTTGATAATACACTAGTTGTATGATTGTATGCTAGAATTTGAAGTTATTCCACCTATGTTGTTGGGATTTCTTTCGCAGCAGCGGCGATTCATTTGTCTGGTATTGTTCATTTGGGTCCGAAAGTAGGCATTTTTAGATCGCAGATGTGATGCAATACCGCTTATTTCAAACCTCGCAGTGTATGTAAAATATGTTGATGTTCAAGAATAATGCTAGGTAAGGGAACAAAGCTTGTGAAGACTACTAAAGGAGCTTTGTACACCTATCGCTGCTGGTGGGTCTACATAAGTATCAGAAGGCAGCAGGTTAACCAGGTTACCTGGTCGTAAGTCGCAGCCTGGGACGGGGGAGAAAGGAAGGAGTGTGACTCAATTTATCGCTCGTCATTCGCCCATTCATTTAGTGTAATCAGTTAATATTCATCAATATATGCCTCGGGAGGAATAATTCTATTTTTAAACTACCTTTGAGCACACATTTCCGATTCATTCCTTGGAGAAAAAAACGAATAACAAGCAGTTTAGTGCGTCTCATTTTCAATGGTTTTCTATGGCAGATGCCCAAACCTTGCCCGACATCCGCATTACGTGTCGATTATTCACGTTTTTCGTGATGTCATCCGGGCAGGTCCCCATTCATTAGCCTAATAGCATAGTTGCCTAAGTCATATTTGAACGTTTTCGGAAAACAAGAAAAAACACAATTTTTAGCAAGCAACAAATGACTGAGGCAATTATGCTATGAGGCTAACGAATTGATTAAAAAAATGGCCAGAGGCGATTGGGGCATTTCAGTCAGCTCTGGAGCAGTGAGTTTTGTGGCAGAGAGCGCTTCTTCTGGAGGTGATTCAAACAACAACAATAAAATAATGAAAAACCATAATAGGTGCACTTTAACAGTCTTCTTCTCCTGAACTGCTCATCCAATCAAGATTAAATTACATACGTATATAATATTCCAGTGCCTGTCCAAAGAAAGTTTGCAAAGAACAAGTTCCAGCATCGATGAATCACCCCGCCACATCCAAATTAAACTGCACAGTGCTGTGCTATGTTCTGCCTTTATGCAAAATGGCAAAAATAGCCACAACTTTCACAAATATTGGTGACTTTTTTTGCTTGTTGGCAGGTAGAGGGCCCCTCCTTACACCCTTGAAACAATTTGTAATAAGTTGTATTTTTCTGACTTTGAGAGGCCATAACTGTTGAACCGTTCAGTGTTGGGACTGGTAGACCAGTCTCCTCAAGACAAACATAAGATTCATCCCATGGATTTTCGCCATTTTTTGTGAAAAACATTTTTTTCCCCCAACTCTTTTTATTGGCAATTTTCTAAAAAAAAAAAAAAAACATTTTTCAGTTCATTTCTTGTCATTTTTCACACATAAGAAATCGACATAAATAAGCTTTGTATATAAAATTACAAGAATATAAAAAAGCAAGTCAAAAGGCTACTTAAAAGAAAAAGTATGTATCAAAGCAAAAAAAAGAATCCAGATATGTGAATGAGCACATATACATATATACGCACAACCACACACATTCAGATCCAAATATCCAAATTTACCCACAGACATAACCATATCCAGATGCACTTGTTTCTAAACGTATTTAATGTAAACACATACAACAACTATTATGCTTGTGCTTTTGATTGTACTGATGGACCTGAGTATATCGCTGATCCAGTTCACCAGAGAGACATTAATTTATATCGGGACTGCACAACGGTTGGATGGGGGTGTTTTCCAGCCTACCCGCCAGCCGAGATCACCCGAGCCCCGGGGTCTCCATGGATTACAATCCCTGGATACAGACGGAGGAAACGCTGCAGAGAGCGCAGGCAAAAGCGCAGATGTGGAGCTGGCGTCCTTGTCCGGCTAAGGAGGAGTCCCCACAGACCACTGCTCCCTAGTATCTTCGTCGCCAATGTAAGGTCCCTAAACAACAAGATGGACGAGCTGAGACTTGTTGTTTCATCACGGACACCCGCGGGGACAGCTGCGTGATGATACTTACCAAGACCTGGCTGCATTCAGGAGTTCTGGATGAAACTAACGAGCTAGCCGGCCGCGCTAGCCACCACAGCGACAGAGACAATAACTCTAGTAAGACCCGCGGCGGGGGGCTTTGTATTTTTACCAACAATCGCTGGTACACAAATACTGCTGTTATTGGAAGACGCTGCTCTCCAGACCTGGAGTTTCTGTCCATGAAGCGTAGACCCCATTACCTGCCCAGGGAATTTTCTGTTGTTGTTGTGACGGCCGTATATATTCCACCGGATGCTAACGCTAGCACAGCATTAGGCCTCATGCTAAATAACGTAAACAAACTGCAGAATGCACATCCGGATGAGGTTTTCATCATAGCTGGTGATTTTAATCATGTGAATCTGAAGACTGTGCTCCCAGGGTTTGAGCAACATGTCAAATGCTCAACCAGAGGGAAGAGTACATTGGACTGCATTTATTCTAACATCCCTAAAGCATACAGAGCCCTTCCCCTGCCAAATCTTGGACAGTCTGATCACCTGTCACTGTTTTTAACTCCTGCTTATCGCCCCACCATTAAGAAACAACAGCCTATCATTAAAATGGTTAAAATCTGGCCAGCAAGAGCATCACAACAACTGCAGGACTGCTGTGAACGCACTGACTGGAGTCTGTTTCAGGCCCAGGACTTAGAGGAATACATATCAACATTACTCTTTTACCTCAGGTGCTGTGTTGAGACCGTCATCACCGACAAACACATCTGTGTGTTTCCAAACAGAAAGCCATGGATGACTCGGGAGGTCCAGCATCTCCTCAGAGAGTGTGATGCAGCCTACAGATCAGGGGACAGTGAACAGTACAGTGTGGCACGACATAACCTAAAGAGAGGCATTAAAACAGCAAAGATGGCATACAAGGACAGGCTCGAGGGACACTTCAGTTCAAGGGAACCAGCACGCGTGTGGAGAGGCATCCAACATATCACGAACTACAGGAACAGCAGAGACCCACTGACAGGAACCAGTGCATCATTAGCAGAGGAATTAAATCAATTTTTTGCCCGCTTTGAGAGGGGATCAGTCAACCTGGACTTTCCTCTTCCAGACTCTGCTGACCACTCGTTCTCCCTGCAGGTATATGAAGTGAAACGAGTCCTGAAGGCAGTGAATGTTAGGAAGGCAGCAGGCCCAGATGGGATCCCTGGCAGGATCCTCAAAGACTGTGCTCACCAGCTGGCAGAGATGTTCACTGACATCTTTAACCTCTCGCTGGTGCAAGCTACTGTCCCAGCCTGCCTCAAAACAAAAACCATCATCTCAATGCCCAAGCAGACTAACATTGGCACGCTGAATGACTACAGACCAGCTGCTCTGACACCCATTATTATATCCCCGAAATACGAGTTTTGGGGATATCATGGTTTCGCCCGACCTGCCGCCACGTCTGCAGATTTTAGCCGTTAGCGCGATAA
Source organism: Gymnothorax javanicus (assembly GCA_029692085.1). Taxonomy (NCBI): domain Eukaryota; kingdom Metazoa; phylum Chordata; class Actinopteri; order Anguilliformes; family Muraenidae; genus Gymnothorax; species Gymnothorax javanicus. Next base: position 93,750,184 of record CM056198.1, read on the forward strand.
CTCACAAAATACTTCACATTGGCTTCTCATTTTTTGCATATGGGTACATATGGTAGAGAGGATGAACTGATTCAATTTTGGGCAAGTAAGCATTCCTAGGTTTGCCACCAGGTGGCACTATATATTGAAAAAATCAGTTTTTTAACCATATCTCTGGAACAATTTCTTACACAGACCTCAAATTTGCCTCATATTGTAGGTCTAGTAAAGGGGAATCTAATAAAGGGGGATTCGAGGATTGGGGAATTTCGGGGATATACCCCTTGCTGTCGGCCGCCGACAGCGTAGGCCTAGTTTCAAAGTGCTTTGAGCAACTGGTTTTGGCGCACATCAAGTCCTTCCTCCCTCCGACTATAGACCAACACCAGTATGCTTATAGAGCTAATAGATCCATCGAGGATGCCATACATTCAGTACTGCACACAGCATTGACCCACCTGGAGCTGTCAGGGACATATGTCAGACTGCTGTTTGTAGACTACAGGTCAGCTTTTAACACTATCATCCCTAGCAGGCTGGTTACAAAGCTACAAGACCTGGGCTTGAGCAACCAACTGTGCCAGTGGATTAAGGACTTTTTGACCAACCGCCCACAGACGGTGAGACTCGGCCCACACATGTCCCCTAGCCTGACCCTCAGCACAGGAGCCCCACAAGGTTGTGTGCTCAGCCCCGCCCTCTACTCCCTCTATACACATGACTGCGCACCCACTCACCCCACAAATAAAATCATAAAATTTGCAGACGACACAACCTTGGTGGGACTAATCTGTAATGGCGATGAGTCGGCCTACAGAGATGAGGTCTGCCTACAGAGATGAGGTTAATTGAGTGGTGTGGAGTAAACAACCTGATACTGAACATCAGGAAAACAAAGGAGCTCATCATAGACTTCAGACGGGGACCAACAGCACAACAGCCACTCCTGATCAAAGGAGAGGAGGTGGAGAGGGTGGACAGCTTGTACCTGGGGGTCCATATCAGCAAGGACGTAAAGTGGACATGAATGCCACTATGATGGTGAAGAAGGCCAAGCAGAGACCGTATTTTCTCAGAATACTGAGAAGGTCCAACTTCTCTGCCAGACTCCTGGAGGACTTCTATCACTGCTGTCTGGAGAGCATCCTAACGTACTGCATGACTTCTTGGTACGGGTGCTGCTCAGCAGCTGACGGGGCAGCGCTCCAGAGGGTGGTGAACACCGCTCAGAAAATCATTGGCGTTGCACTCCCACCTCTAGATGCCGTCTGCAGGTCCCGCATTCACAGCAGAGCTGGGAGAATCGTCAGGGACCTTAGCCATCCCTTCCAGCACCTCTTCCAGCTGCTGCCCACTGGAAGGCGCTGCAGAGCCTTGAAATACCGCACCACCAGGCTCAAAAACCGCTTTTATCCCTCAGCCATCCTGGAACTGAACTGAATCACAACCTGTATTCCCTCTCCAGCAAAGACATAACTGAAACTGGAAACTATGAACTTAATGTCCTGACTCAGCACTTTACTTTTTTATCTTATTATTTATTATTTATGTACTTTACGCTACTCCTTTTTAGTACTCAGGTATGTATGAATATAATTTATGTTTTTTTTTGTTTGTTTTTTACGGTTATCAGTGTGTGCGAATGGAACAGTTCTTTGCTGAGAGCCAAGGTATTTTTTGTTGTATGCCAAATGTAATGACAATAAAGATTCATCCAACAAAAACGAAAAAAAAAACAAGGTCTTCATTACAGATTACAAAACGAGGGTGAGTACTTAAAGCCTCGGTCACAACCGGACGCACGGATTTTTTTAATCGTGCGTTCTCTGCGTTTTTTGCCGTAGGTGAGAGTCGTAGAGGACGTGGAGGTTAATAAAAAAAAAAAGTAGCAGTCAAGTCCTAAGGCGCGAGTAATCGTGCCGTGCTGCCCTTGAGGGTGACGAAAGAAGTTCGCAGCAACACTCTTGCGATTTAGCGCGTGCGTGCTTCGTAGAGGTAGCAAGCAGGACGTGCGGCAGTCTTACAACAGCTGCGCACTTCCTTATACCCCAGCCGTACTCGGTAGTTCTATTTATTTCGTACATTGTGTGTGCGCCCGTCTTATTTCACACCCGCGGGAAACTTGCGGTCGACTTGCGTCTTGGACAAACGGTTTTATTTCCACAACCAGCACACAAAAAAAAAAAAAAAAAAAAAACGCACGTCAGACCTGCGTGCTCCTTGCGTTGGGAGCAAGTGAAACTTGCATCCTTGGCCTTTCTCTGGAAATCGTGGAGTTTTTTGTGCATGATCAAAATCCCTCGTACGTGCTTACGGGCAGTCTGCAGGCTCAAAATTTCGCAAGAAGAACCTGCGTGGCCCGTGAGTTCCTTGGCGTTTTTTGCTGTAGATAGGCCGTGGAGTGGAAGTACGGCCGGTTGTGACCGAGGCTTAAGTGCTGCAGTCCTATTAATAAGGTAGACATAGATATAATACCGAGAAGGGAATGACAGTGGAATAGGTCTTCGGTATTGCGTTTAGTATTAATGAAATAAAAAAAAAGAGAAAAGGGCAGTCAGCGTCACTGGGGTACACTGTGGACTTGTGTTGTTTCTTTGTGGTTAAAAAAGGGCTGCCAAACTGCAGAGAATTTAGCTGAGGATCCGCGTAATGTGTGTTTTATCTTTTCTAATCTACTAAAATAAAGAGCATCTCTGATCCAAGACTCATATGAAGGAGGAGAAGGTGACTTCCAACAAAGTAAAATTAGTAGTCTTGCCAGTAGCATCAGGAATGCTAAAAAATCCGCTTTAATCTTTGGTAGGGTCGCTGTATCTGGAATTACTCCAAAGAGGGCTATCAAAGCATTTGGGCCCAAAGGCACACAGAGAACCCCTGATAATGTCTCGAAGATTTTTAACCAGTAATTATGGAGTGAGGGGCATGACCAAAACATATGAAGACCACAAAGGAAAAACGATCAGAGTCCAAATTTAGCATTTTTGTATATTTTGTATATTATATATTATGATAATATTTATAATAATAATAATATAGTATTATAATATTGTTGCATATATTTTATATTTTTTGCATATTTTTTCTGTTTTTTGTTTCTAAGATTGCTTTGAATTTTTAATTCATCATTTCTCCACAACGTGAAAATGTGACTGATCATTTTTCCATTGTGGTCTTCATATGAATGAGAGGCGGGAGCTTGTTTACATTTGTCATATATAGGATCAGTATCAGGACATATTTTGGAAAGTCTAACTTTTGTCGAATAAGTACGGTGTATAATCTTACAGGGCATGTTTAGCACAATTGGATGAGAGTGTACTCGGAGAAGAATATCCTCCCAAAGACCCTGGTTAATTTCTTCACCTATGTCCTGTTCCTACTGTGTTTTGACAGCAGATATTTGATTACTTCAGAGGGAAAAGATTTTTTCATAACCACAGGAAATGACACCTTTTAATTTTGGGGGTGGTCTTAAGAGTCCTTTTAACAAGAATATTCATACAGCATTCTGGGCAAATAGAGCCACTACAAGTATAAACCAAAGCTGCCAGAGAGCATGGCGCACAAGAGGAGGCCCCCGATCTCAGCCACGCCGGAGCATTATGCAAACTGTCAGCGCGTAACCAGCAATGAAGTATATGAAGGTTAGCTGCCCAATAATAACAGTTCAGTAACAGTTAAGTGAAAAACATTTTTAAAGATCTTAAAATACTCGGCAGGTCTATCACACATGAAACTTGGCACATCAAAAGTATACACCTGCACCAGCCGTCAACAAGCTTCCGAAAGAAAAGATACTTCGTCAAAAATGGCGTTACTCATGCATATTAATCAGTATTATAATTACTGACACATGCAAATGATACTATTTTGCCAATATTTACACCAATCAATATGAAACTTGGTGTCATTCAAAACAATTCTACATTTTTGACATGTACCAAATTCAAAGAGGATCACATAAATGGCATGGCTGCCACAAACAATTCAATGTTTTGCCTGTTTAAGAAAAATAATAATAATTTAAAATTCTTCTTCTCAAGAACCGCCAAACCAATCAACATGAAATTACGAATATAGAATGCTAGTATTTGTCCCTACAAAGCTTAGGAAAGACAAGCTCTTAAATCAAAGAACCACCCAGCCACATGCAAGTTAAACTGCACCATTCTGTATTTTGTTCAGCCTTTTCTCCATTTGGCCAAAAATGGCAAGTGCCATACACTTTTTGTCCACAAAGTAGTCGTAAGAACATACTCATGGGTACATCTTTTTAATAACTCAAGATAGAGAGAGAGAGCAAGCTGTGAGTAGAGTTTTGTATTCGATGAACTATATCAAGACCCCACGGGAAAAATGAATGTTGTCACACATGACCTGTTCTGAGAAAACTGAATTTTTGACTTTGAAACCCAATCACCATGGTTCTCACTGAGCTGATACACTACCAACCTTCACATCTACTGCTTGGAGCACAAGATGGTTAAGTGTATTTTTAAAGTTTTGAGAAAAAGCAATGTAAAATTTTGATAAAATGTGAAGAATATGATTTTTAACCAACGTACCAGTTACAGCAAAAAAAAAAAAAAAAACAAAAAAAACCCCACTTTTGTGCACCAAGCAGCTGACAACATAAGGATGACCCAATTGACTGTAAGAAGACCAATTTCATGATGACTTGGGTCATTTTAGTAGACATTATAACCTTCCCAGTAAACATACCCCCTTGCAGGCATCACTCATTTTTTCATTGATAGCCTAAAAATAGTTCAGTCAGGAAAACTCACGTTTCAATAAAAAAGAACAATTTATTCATGGGTATAAGTATTACATTGTATATTGGTGGCAGTTCTGCTCTGGAGGAATGTCCTAACTAGGCACAGAAAACATACAAACATAGTCATGAACAGAAATCAAAATTCCCCCGATGTGAGCAGAACCAAACAGGTGGAGGAGGCAAGCAAAAAACCAAAGAGCATGTTGCATAGCATGACAAGTCATTGCAAACAGCAGCAGAAGTGATTGAGCTTGACATCTTTCAAATAGACCGCTGTATGACCTCGTGATGTGTATCCTCCAATTGTTGTGTGCCTGCTGATGCTGACGTGCTGGTAGCTTACCAGGCTGCTGTCAGCTGATGTAGCTCTACTCGAGTTTCCTGCCTGAACTAGTTGCACTCATTTGTGTGAGTTGAATGATGAAATCTAAAATAGAATGTGTAAAATAGAATGCTGTTGTACAGATGCAGAATTTAAAACTAGTTTTTGTTTCTACTTTAGTTGTTCTTTCCTGGATTTGTTAGTCTCTCAGCAATGGTTCCAGTTTCATTGCATGTCATTTGCAGCTGTAATTTCAGTCCAGGTGTGTCAAGCTTCGTTAAACATAAAATAGCATTGATGCATTAAAAAGAGGAACTCAAAAATTCTGTTTATTTTTCAAGCAACAGCTAATTTGCAAAAGAAATTCACGCACTCCACAGAAGATTTCTACATACACAGCAATTACCATATGCTATATACAGTGTGTACCTACCATCACCATATACCAATAAAATATGTTTAAATGGAAAAATAGACATTTACCAATTACATGTAATAATGGCCAACTTGTTATATCTTACAAATGTAATTGTTTCATTAGCTTCCTCTCTGTGTTTATGTATGAGTATATAGATGCCGTGTATGACCAGTGTAGTCTCCAGCACTGTGTACCATATATGTTTTAACTTAATTACACATATAATGTGTATGTAGGGAGAGTGCTATGCAAGTGTGTCGCTTTGTCCCTTTCTCATCGTCACTTTAGACAATAAAATATGTAAAAATTAATATTTGATAGCTTGTTGAAAGTTGCAGGTGTCCAGGTGAGCTACAGTGCCCATGACACTATGTTTACTATAATGTTGTGATATAAACATGGATCCATAAATCTGCAAATTCTCCAGAAGAACATTGCATGCACAAAGAACAGTACGTGCTATTTACCCAATGGACAGAATTACATATAATCACATTGAACTATGGCATATGACATGATGATTTTCCAAAACAAATAAATATATACCAGCCGATACCCGTGCTACGCACGGGCTATATGCGCGGGCACGAAAACAGCTGATTGAGTCAGCCGGTTATACTTGCAAAAACGGCTTCAAAATGCAGTTTTCACTTCATAACTAAGTTCGAAACCTGGCGCATCGTCTTTGTCACACAGTAAAACTGGTGTTTGTGGAAAACAGACTCATTATTCACGGTGGTTTCAGAGGAGATGCGTGAAATTACGCAAATCGCCAACTCAATATATTGATAGCATGAATTAATAGCCTCAACCACACTTTACTTCTGCAAGATAATTCTGATTTTGAAACTTTCATGCTGGATAAGGTGTGAATACCAGTTTAACAGATTTGACAGACAGCAAGAAGGGCATCATTGTCAGCATTGAAATGGCAAGTGCTATGCAATTTCATCTATAGTAAGTTCATATACATTAACATTATAGTATGTATAATGTGAAATTCCACCTGAATTATGCATGTGCACTTCTCTTCATACAGGTCGAAGATGCAGGCAGAGCTAGCTGTCAGCTTTATGCATAACCCTCTCTCAGGGGCTTCATTTGTGCTGGATCCTGCTGCAACAGGATCTGGGACCTTTTAGTTTGGACCCAGAAACTACTTGCTCAGATGCATTCGCATGGTATAAAAACAAAAATGACAACATAAAATATATTTTAAATGTGCTAGCTGCAATATTTGGTGAGATTCTGAATGTTTTACCCCCATATAGTGTGTCTGGGGAGAATCACAGTACAAAACAGCTTGAAGCGCACATCTCCCTCAACAGCTTGAAGTCATGTCGTTCTACATGCATTTCAGTAATGCTAGAATCAAGGTCATGGAAAGTGAAATGAAAGATACAGATAGGCAATGCAAGTGACAAATCTTTTATGGTGCGTAATGAATTCATTAATATATTTTTGAACATGAAGCTATGCATAATCTTTAAATCCATTCAAATCCATCCATGAATCCATCAACTTCAACTACAGACAGGAGAGTGTGAGGCTCATGTTCAAACAAAGAGACTCACCTGACTGTTTGTCAAAAACACTTAGGCCCAAGTTTGAACAGGACGTAAGTGGAGCGCAACACAGACAGTAGACCAGACCATCAATCGTCTGCAACACCAGGAGATTGTTGGACTGCTGCAGTCAGGAAGAATTGGGCTTGGATGGGGAACTGCACTGAAGATGTGGTCTAAAGCCACTAAGAAGGAGAGAAAAGATCTTGTGAGACCCAAAGTAGTGAAAATGGAAGAGGATGCGATGAGATCAGAGCAGTGAGCTACCATCAGCAAGGGAGATGGACAACCTGGGAAGCAGTTATGCAAACTTATGCAAAATGTGGATATGTGGAGGATGCTCCAAGAGAAGCTCAGCTTCCTGATCAGGGCCACCTAAGATACACTTCCCAGTTTCCAGAGCCTACACCTCTGGTATGGCTCAGAAGAAAACTGCCAACTCTGTGACTCCCAGAATCCGAGCTTGCAGCACATTCTCTCCGGGTGCAAGGGAGCCCTGGTGGAGGGCCAGTACAGATGGCGTCAGGACCGTGTCCTGCGCAAGCTAGAGGAAATCCTGGAGGCATGCAGGCTGGAGGCAAACGGAGCCAACCCAGTAATATCACAGTGGCTGATCCAATTTGTCAGACCAGGGGGCGAGGCTCAGAGCTGCAACACAAGGGGGTGGTCTCTCCTGTCACCTGGAGGCAAGTGGAACTGAGACCTGACCTTGACCACTAGTTGAAATTCCCACAGGAGATCACTACAACCTCTCTATGGCCTGACATTGTGCTCTGGTCCACCCCCACCAAGACGGTCATCATGGTGGAACTAACTGTCCCATGGGAAGAGGGGATAGAGGTTGCCTCCGGGAGAAAGAAGGAGAAATACACAGAGCTGGCATCTCTGTGCCCACCGGCAGGGTAGAGCGCATTCACCTAACCAGTGGAGATTGGCTGCAGAGGCTACACTGAAACATCCACCCAGCAGTTCCTTAAAGAGCATGGAAACCCTTCCTTCGTTATCACTCTGCTTTCGTGTTTTGTTTGAGTACACACCCAAAACCATTTTGGAGACACCTGTTCCACCCGGTGGTTCTTTGTTGCCGTGTCACCAAGGTTTGAAAATCACCATTTCGCGCTGCCTGGTTGCCTGGCTAAAAATAGGACAGCGCTCTTGTTAGAGGCGGGTGACGTCAGCTCTAGAACACAAATCAGCGTGCAGGCAGTGCCAGGCACACATGAATAGCCATAATTTGCATTCAGCCATTGACTCGCGTTGTTTTGGTTTTTTATCTAGCTTTCTGAATGATGGTTCAGCGTTGTGTTGTCAAATTCTGAGGAAATTCTGATAAAACCGGACATAGTATTCACAAAGTGTTCCGTACTCGGACATAGTATTCCCTCTCGCAGTCTACCTCTCTCGATTAGCAACAGTTGCTCAGACTAATTGGTAGAACTGACGAGAGTCTAATTTATTTTTGAAACCCTCGTTATACATTGCACTATGAAATTATACGGCAATTTCTTCCGCACATCATTGACAACGAAAAATATCAAGTCGTTATAATTTCTGCGCTCGTGTAGCTGGTAAATTAGTTTGCGAGGCTCATTGAGCAATAAGCCATGAGAATGCGTTCTATAGTCTGGATGTAGTGACAGCTAAAGTGCGTTGTTAGGTATGATGCACAGCTGAGTGATGGCGAAAATAATTGCTGCGAAGTCAGCGAAAGTTTTGGATTTTTTGCAGATTGTCATCCTTGCGGAGTCACATCAATTATATCAACATAGCCGGTGTTCCGTCAATTTTTGCTACCTATCAAAATATGCTACCTCGCAGTTCTGCACTTGCGCAGACTTAAAACCTTGGGCTCTATTTCTTCACTCACATCTCAAGTATCTTCAAATATCATAAATATATGTCTTTTTTCGGTGTGCCTTGCGACCTTTTAGCGTATATATATTTGCATGTACACGCTGGGTTTTCCTGAAAACACAGAGATCGGATGATAATGGCGTATATGGGCATATATCTTTAAAGCTATAGTGCGTAACTTCTACATGTACGTTAGTTTCCGTTTCACTCAAGCCACTACTAGAGGAGATGACACAATGCTGATTAAGCCGATTGGCTCCTCTAACATCTCACGATATTTTTCAGTATTTGTTTTTTTGTATTTCATGTCGACCGGCGACATTCCTGCGCTTGCTGGCACACAGGAAATGACGCATTTTACACACGACAAGAAGGGAGGGGGAGGAAGAGCGGAGAATCTCCTAGTAAGAAGCAGAGCGCTGATAGAAACAGAAAGCGACATGGCAGAGAACCCGAAGAAGTGGTCGAGACACGCTACAGAAGTGGATCCCACCACAAAGAGAAAGCCTGGTTATTCGGCTGAAGGGACTCTAGCTGAGAAGGAAAGTGACCGACGGAGAAGACAAACACGGATTTGTATCGGTGTCGCTTTTTCTCGGTAGAGAGCCCTGAAGGAAGAAATTGGGCTGAGGGCAGACACGGATGTTGCCTTGCTGCTGTTGGATAAGTAAGTGACTTGGTTTATAAGACATTATGAGTAGGATGTGTTGCTGTTACATGTACTGGACCTAGTACTTTATTATTTTCTTGGAAATGGTGCTATGAATATACTGTAATGTTAGCAGCCACGTTGTGTTGCGAGAGACCATAGTGAGCAGTACATGGTGTGCAGCGAGTGTTATTCTGTGTACCGTAGCGAGCAGTACACGGTGTGTAGCGAGTGTTAGGGTCTGGCTACACATTCGCGGTTTACAGTGCGTGTTAACGCCGCATGAATAGCCACAAAAAACGCTCAACGAGCAGCTACTGCAGACTGACGGACAACAAATAACTTCTGCTGACTACCACTGGGTCTATCCATCCACTAACCTGTCAGCCACGCATTAGCAGCCACCTTCTCTCCCGTTTGTTATCGACTAACTAAACATACTATTTTGCGTTTCTATGGCAGAAAAAAAAATCATACAATAATTACCGCTTCCGAAGAGTCCATCTTTTTTTTCACCGGCTGTCCTTTTTCAAGCAGAATAAAAATGTTCTGGAATCGCGTAGCACGGTTGCGGAAGGGTAGCGGTGGGAGTAGGGGGGCATAGTGGGCGGGGCGGGGTACACCGGGGCATACGTCATATGGAAGTGCCAGCTGTATTGGTGTAATAACGCAGAATTCCTCTAGGGGGCAACAGAAGTTACGCACTATAGCTTTAAACAAACTTATCCAACTCATTATAACATCTGCTTGTGTTATAATAAGATAACAAATGACAAAGTTACTACTATACACTGATTCATATTGCAATATTACGGCAAAAAAAAGACTTTACGATTGCTTTGCATTACGGTAGCATTTTTTGATAAGGCAGCGCAAATTGTCAGAACACCGGCTATGTCATTAGCATTTCTTAATCATTACGTTTCATGCATTGATGGTGGTTGTTCAGTTCATAAATTGCTTGATTGTTAATCAGGCAAACTTGATTGCAAACAGTTTAAGAGCAAGTATGTGGGAAAGGGTGATGTTATTGAAGGCCTTCCTGACATCTGACAGCACGCCACTGTATGCAGCTAATAGTCCAATATATTTGCGGAGATCGGGGATGTTAAACTGTGTCAAGTCATTCCTAATGCACTTGATTAATTTACTATTGTTTTCAAATAAACGTTACCGTAATTCAAACTATAGGAAAATAACATACCAAGTCGTATCGCCAACGCGATCTTGTAATTATACCGCATCGTCAGGAACGGCATCAGCTGCATGTCCTGCTTGGTCCTGGATTTCTTGCCTTGCTGGTGGCTCATAAATATAGGGTTGAGGACCATTGTATTCTTCCGTATCTGCATCATCAAGAACTAATTCTGTGTTTCCTGATTCCTCATCACTCCAGTCGTAATCTAGTCGGAATTCCCGCTAGATTCATTTTAACTGTACAACGCCATGTAGACCTTGCCTGTTTGTGTTCTAGCGCTGATGTCATGCTTACTTCGGGTGCACTCGGTCCGGGGTTGGCATGTTCCACCGGCGGTGATCAATAAATTTAAATTAATTAATTTTGCAATGATCTGCGATCGACTTTTGTAAAAAATAAAGAAGTTTTTTTGCGATCTTTGAGTAATTCTCTATCATATAATGATTGCCTATCCCCTTGGGTTTTCATGCTCTTTAAGTCTCTGGGGATCGCAGGCTTCTAGCTGAAGAAGGCTTTCAAAGACCTGGCGGAGGAGGCAGAGCAAGGGAGCTTCTGGCTCCAGCTCCAAAGAAGGGCAGGGTGTGAGGTACCAAGGATCCTAAGGCTGGCTGCAGGGGGCAGTCCAGGATTAAAGGAGTGAAACGTCAGTGAAGGGTGGCTCCTGGCTGAGGACCCAGTGGCCAGCACAATGGCATCGTCAGTGATGTGTCAGTCAGAAATACCCAAAAGATAAACTGACCTGTGCTTAACACCAACAAACGATTTTGCTTGGTTACTCTGTGTTGTGGTGTTTCAAAATTGATGCTACTTCACAACAAATTTGCTGATTAGCTAGGTTGCTGGCTATACATCTAGCAATCTAGCAATGTCTGTCTGATGCAACTATTGGTTATTGCACATATGTATTCAGAATCAAAGCATAACTTTGGGTGTTGCAGTCATGGATTAGTTTGCCAGCCAGCAAACTGGCATCTGTTGGAATCCTGCTACAGAGTGTAAAACCCACAAAACAATACCAACGGCGGAAATTGTAGGGGCGAAGGCTCAACGTGTTCTTTTGGGCTGGTGTTAACAAGCGCGACCTCCGGACTGGTGTGAATCACAATAAAATGGATATATTTTCTCCGTTCGAAGAACGGGACACAAAAGCACAACGGTTACAATTAATCTCACTCCATAATACATTTAGAATACCAAATTTAGTTATACCCTTGTTAAATATCTGACTCCAAATTAGAATTAGAATTCATAGTTTAGGGACACATGCGTGAATCTCGGGTCGATTATACCTCGAACTCTTAAAAGACAACCGCCGTCACTCCATTAATGTTCCCGGGTTTTAACACCATGTCCGGATCCCAGGTTCGTTGGTTAGATTAGAGGTTGGAAGTCAGCCATCACTGCAACAGCATCTTTTGACGTGAATACAGCGAACCCAGATCTATGCACGGCCATGAGTTCCTTCAGGGAATTTTAACAGATAACCGACTTTTCGTCCATGGGCTTCCTTAAGGCTAAAATCCCAGAACCGGCAATACATAAACCCTTTATGTAAGTAGATCATGATTGTCTCTCCAACTTAATAAAACCGATTCCCATACCAGGCCGCTGGCCAGTCGTTCCTCGGTTGGGATTAACCCCCTAAGTATCCGCCGCAATGGGGCTAGAAAGAATGTACATGTGTTAAGAGTCACTGAGACCATGCAAGCTTAAAGGAATAACAATAATTTATTCACTGGGTAAGCAAGAGCTTAAATCAAACAAATCAACATTAAGCCAATTACAAGTTACACACAATTTAGAAAAGGAAAAATAAAGTCATACCTGGAGGAAAAGGATACACACGCACTGACGGGCGCGGGAAGTTTGAATTACGATATTACATAATTGAAAAGGCTACTCACGCACTAACATGCGCGGGGAGAGATCGGATAAGATCTTCCCTGACTATATAGATTGGCTACATACGGCATAGGGATGCGTATGGGAAGTCGACTACGATCTTCCATAATTAAAAGGACTACTCACGCACTTACGTAAGCGGGGACAGATCGGATACGATCTTCCCCGAATGGATTGTTTCTCTTTGCTTTAAGCCAAATCACGTCTTTGATCCAGGCGGCATGGCCATAAACACCTGGAAGGGGGGTCGAATCTGGTTTTTGGGTTTCCACCATTTGGAGGATGTAATAAAACACTTCAGCAGAGAGAGGAGAATAGGGTGATTACCAGAGAGGATTCTGACCAAATTCTCAGGAGTTTCCAAAAGGGAATGAACCATAATTTCAATGGGAATGAAACATACTCCATTCAACTCCTTGGATCCCCCTGAGAATAACAAGACCAAACATGATATGAATATGCACTAATATGATGCAGTTGTCATGAAAAAGTCTTAAGATGAATTAGTATATAGGTAAATTGGGTTATAAATACAGAAGTGATTTCTTCACAGAATATTGAACATATAAACATATTATGAAGTTCCCAGAGATTTAGATTATTTTAAACAGATTAATATAACTGAATTTAAGATTGAGGACAGTAGTACAGGGGCATTGTCTCAGCCAGGGCTTTGCAACTACCCCCCCGTACAGAGTAACAGAAAGATCACCGACACCTTCCACATGCAGGCTGCAGGAACATCCTAGGGGGAAGGCCATAAAAGTTCTATTGCTATTTGGCCTGGCTCTGGACCGAGCTTATCAGCCATTTGTCACTTATATTTCCAGATTCTACAAGAGATTAAGAGCCACAGTTGTTCACCAAATAAACTGGCTCAATTTGGACCCAACAAATATTAGAAAATCATTAAAATCCTAATCAATGTAATTTTTGTGAGAAAATACATCAATCAGCCTCAAGATTAAAACCACCTGCCTAATATATTGAAGGTCCGCCTTGTGCTTCCCAAACAGTTGCATTAAACTGATGTCACGTGAATTCTCAAACTCAGGGTTTCTCAGCAGAACATCTCCCAAAGTATTTCAATCCCTCCACCAGATTGTATTTTTCCCAGACTGCAATCTGATGCCATCTCTTTCCAAGTAAATGGTGCGCACATACCCAGCTGAAGCACATGATGTAAAAGAAAATGGGACTCACTGAACCAGGCGACCTCCTTCAGCTACTCCAAGGTTCAGTTCTGAAGCTCAATTGCACTTTTAGAGGTGGACCTGGGTTAGAATGAGCACTTTGACTGGTCTGCAAGCTAAAAAGTGCAATACACTGCAGGGTGTGATGCCCTGTGTGTCCTTATGTAAATGCCACTGAAATTCTTAGCGACTTGTGCCACAGTTGCTCTGCTGTCGGTTTGGACCAGACGGGATAGCTTTCATAACCCTCATGCATTGATGAGTCAAAACCCTGTTGCCAGTTCATGGTCCGTCACTCCTTCGACCACTATCAGGAGGCACTCATATCCGTCGACAGGGAGCACCCAAGAAGTCTTACCACTTCAGAGATGCTCTAACCAACTAATCAGGCGATGACAATTTGGCCCTTGTCAAAGTCATTCAGTTCCCATTTTTCCCACATCCAACATAGTACATGCAATAACTAACTGTTCGCCTACCGCCAAAGACCTGTCTGCAGGTGTGTCGCACCCGTGGGTGTTATGACACATGCACTTTCACAGGAATATGATTCAATCCCCCCACTTTCTCCTGCGATAGTCATTGATCAAATCGAGGGCAGACTGCAATAAACAGTTATGTCCAAAATAACATCTGGACATAACTGTTTATTGCAGTCAGCCCTCGAAATGAAACTAGCATAATTTTAAAAAAGTAGCGTACTTTGGCAAATTAATTCCCCGTACATGAAACCATGGCAGTCAATTCTGATTAATTTAATAGCCATTCTGCCAATCACAGCCATTTGGTCAACCTACCAGACCAAGGAAAAGATAAGCCTTCATGTGCGAGCATTCACAAATGAAGCTTTTGTCACTCACTGGCTGTGATAATACGGCCCCAATTCCAAAAAAGTTGGGATGCTGTCTAAAATGTAAATAAAAACAGGATGCAATGATTTGCAAATCTCATAAACTGATGTTTTATTCACAATAGAACATTTTCATGTAACAGTTACTGCCATCTAGATGTCTTTTTTAAGGGAAGGCCTTGCTCATTCCAGCAACACCACGCCAAACACCATACTCCGCACTTATTACAACAAAATGGCCCTGCAGTAAAAGAGCCTGGGTGCTAAAGTGATCTGCCTGCAGTCCAGACCTGTCACCCACTGACAATATTTGGCACATTATGAAACAAAAAATATGACAAAGGAGGCTGCAAAGTATTGAGAGCTGCAATCCAACATAAAGCGAGAGTGGGAAAACATTTTGCTTTCATTACTCCAGAAATTGGTCTCCTCAGTTCCCAAATACAAAAGTGTTGATTAAAGAAGACGTGATGGAACACAGTGGTAAACATGCCCCTGTGCCAACTTTTTTGAAACGCGTTGGTGGCATCAAATTCAAAATGAACACATATTTTCCGAAAAACAATAAAATATCTCAGCCTCAACATTTGATATATTGTCTTTGTACTATTTTCAAATAAATGTAAAGTTCAAATGATTTGAAAATCTTTGCATTCTGTTTTTATTTACATTTTGCACAGTGTCCCAGCTTTATAGGAAATGGGGTTGTACCTTATTTTGTTAGGAAAAAGAAATGTGCCACTCATTTGAAGTAATTTAGATTCATTTGTAGATTTGTCCATGGGTAATTGAAATTATCTTACCCCATGGACAAATCTAGAAATGAGTCAAAATTATCTTTCAGCAATGGCTGAATTATATTTTCTAAGAAAAAAGACAATAGCAATTAATGTTTAAATCTAAATACAAGATTACTATGCTTGGTGAGTTTTTCTTTTTGCAGTGTTGGAACACAATAATGTTCCAAATATTTGAATCTGTTTCTGTTTTAGGTGTAAATATCCATTTTGGATATGGGGTCTTGATCAGCAATTGAAGGATGCTGCAAATTATTTCACTTTCTGCTAAGCCCTACATTTAAACCAGCAATTCAAATTCAAAAGCATCTGGAATCACATGCTAAAAATGAACTGCTTTTCAAAGGTACGCTGCTGTCAACCCATAAACAATAAAATATCTCAGCCTCAACATTTGATATATTGTCTTTGTACTATTTTCAAATAAATGTAAAGTTCAAATGATTTGAAAATCGTTGCATTCTGTTTTTATTTACATTTTGCACAGTGTCCCAGCTTTATAGGAAACGGGGTTGTACCTTATTTTGTTAGAAAAAAGAAATGTGCCACTCATTTGAAGTAATTTAGATTCATTTGTAGATTTGTCCATGGGTAATTGAAATTATCTTACCCCATGGACAAATCTAGAAATGAGTCAAAATTATCTTTCAGCAATGGCTGAATTATATTTTCTAAGAAAAAAGGCAACAGTAATTAATGTTCAAATCTAAATACAAGATTAATATGCTTGGTGAGTTTTTCTTTTTGCAGTGTTGGAACACAATAATGTTCCAAATATTTGAATCTGTTTCTGTTTTAGGTGCAAATATCCATTTTGGATATGGGGTCTTGATCAGCAATTGAAGGATGCTGTAAATTATTCCACTCCTTGCTAAGCCCTACGTTTAAACCAGCAATTCAAATTCAAAAGCATCTGGAATCACATGCTAAAAATGAACTGCTTTTCAAAGGTACGCTGCTGTCAAACCCATATGCCTATCTATTTCAGCTGGCACAAATTCTGCCTAGTCCTTACAAACATCTGGAATTGTTTTACTGTATGCTGTATCTGAACAAAATGGATTTTTCCAATCCATTGCCTCCTTTGTGAATTAAAAAGCTACCATTTATCTGATGTCAGAATCTGAAAAATTGGTGTTTTACGAGAAAGCTTACAATTTAAAACACGAAGTGGGAATTTTGTCTGGTTGTGTGCATATGCTGTAGAACATGGTTTATTACAGATTTATAAATATACCAGTTTTCACTAGGCTTGCTCTTATGTGTTCATGTGACACAATCAATCACAATCGCTGGGAACATAACTGGGACCAACTAGCTGATATACTGTACAGCTGCAGTGATCCTAGAGATGCTTGGATACAAGAGCACCATCAACAAGGGGCAGTACCCTCCATGAAGAAGAAGGCTGGAGGCCAAAATCAATGCAACAGGAAGAGAAGTCAGCCAGCTACCAAAACTACATAAAGGTGTGGTGAAGAAAGGGCTGAGAAATACAACAAACTGAGCCACTGGAGAGTGCCAAACACTCTCTGGCTACCCGCCTCAAGAGGTAAACTAGAGAAGCAGAAGCCAGGAGAATAAACACTGACCCAGTGGCAGGGTAATAATATGAGAACAGACTCACCCAGGGCCGAGACTGAACAGTACTGAAAAAGCTTATGGAAGAGGGAGGCTTCACATAACACCAATGCTCAGTGGCTAGTGGATCTGAGAGCAGACCACAGCAATCTCCCAGAGCAAAAACCAGCAACCATCATGATGACAGACATCCAAGAAAGAGTGTCAAGTACAAAAAGAACACCAGTCCTGATCATGAAGGACCCCCAGAAGGGTGTGATCCCATCCAACTACAGGCCAATAACCTACCTCTGCATAACATGGAAACTCCTGTCAGGCATCATAGCGGCCAAGATGAATAGGCATATGGCTCAGCACATGAGCGGAGCTCAAAAAGGAATTGAGTTGTAACACCAGAGGAGCCAAGCACCAGCCACTGATTGATTGAGCAGTCACTCGAGACTGTAAGGTCAGACAGACCAATCTGTGCACCGCCTGGATTGACTGCAAGAAAGCCTATGACTCAATGCCACACACATCCTTGGAACTGTACAACATCAACAGGACACAAAGGAGAACCAATCTGGGGGCTAACTCGAATCCAATTGCACAGGCCACCATCAAGTGTGACATATACTAAGGAGATGCCCTATCCCCACTGTTGTTCGGCATAGGCCTGAACCCCCTCAACCAGATCATCAGAGAGAGTGGAGACGGATACCGGTTCCAAAGTGGAGCGACCCATCAGCCACCTCCTTCACATGGATGACATCAAGCTGTATGCCAGGAATGAGTGAGACATCGACTCACTGATTCACATCACCAGGCTCTACAGCAATGACATCGGAATGTCATTCGGACTGGATAAGTGTGGTCGGATAGTAGCAAGGAGAGGTAAGATGATCACAACCAAAGGGGTTGAACTACCAGAAGGCAACATACAGTAGCAGGTGTTCAGGACAGCTACAAATACCTTGGGATCCCGCAGGCAAATGGAAAGTATGAAGAGGCCGCCAGAAAGTCAGCCACAGCCAAATACCTACGGAGGGAAAATCAGGTCATGAAAAGTCAGCTGAATGGAAAGAATAAGATCCGAGCCATTAAGATCTACGCTCTGCTGGTCATCAGATTTCTTGCTAGTATAACATCCTGGCCAAAGGAGGAGATAGAGGCCACTGACATCAAGACAAGGAAGCTCCTCACAATGTATGGAGGGTTTCACCCCAAGTCCAGCACACTGAGGCTGTACACGAAGCGGAAGGAGGGAGGCCAAGGACTAGTGAGCGTCAGGGCCACTATCCAGGATGAAACAACAAAGATCCAGGATTACATCAGGAAGATGGCCCCAAGTGACGACCTGCTAAGTGAATGCCTCAGGCAACAGAAGCCCAGTGATGAGGAAGAGGAAGAGGAACCACCTTAGGGGGAGAAGCCCCTACATGGCATGTACCACTGACAGATGGAGGAAGTGGATGATATCGAAAAATCATACCAGTGGCTGGAAAAGGATGGTCTGAAACGCAGCACGGAGGCACTAATCATGGCAACACAAGAACAGGCACTGAGCACCAGGTCAATAGAGGCTGGGGTTTACCACACCAGACAGGATCCCAGGCGCAGGCTGTGCAAAGATGCCCCTTAGACATTCCAGCACATAACAGTGGGGTGTAAGATGCAAGCAGGTAAAGTGTACATGAAACACCATAACCAAGTGGCTGGCATAGTGTACAGGAACATCTGTGCTGAGCATGGGCTGGATGCCTCGAGGTCAAAATGGAAGACACCTCCAAAGGTGGTTGAGAATGACCGAGTTAAGATCCTGTTGGACTTCCAGATCCAGACTGATAAACAGGTGATGGCTAACCAACCAGACATTGTGGTGGTTCACAAACAACAGAAGAAAGCAGTTGTGATAGATGTAGCAATCCCAAGCGACAGTAACATCAAGAAGAAGGAACACAAGAAGCTCGAAAAATACCAATGGCTGAAAGAGGAGCTAGAAAAGATATGGGAAGTGAAGGGCACAGTGGTGCCTGTGGTAATCTGAGCATTCGGAGCTGTAACATCCAAGCTGGGAGAGTGGCTCCAGCAGATTTGGGGAACAACATCTGACATCTCTGTCCAGAAAAGCGCACTCCGAGGAACAGCTAAGATTCTGCGCAGAACCCTCAGGCTCCCAGGCCAGAGGACCTGAGCTCAGAGAGGGAAGAACACAAGCCCGCCCACATGAGGGGCGAGAGGGGGATTTATATATACAAAAAACAGAAATATTTAGGAAATTTTGTAATGGCTGGTAGTGTAGGAGGCCAGATGCAGCGAAAAGAGAGAACATGAGCAACGAGTAAACAGTACAAACAGAGAACAACACAGACCAAACGCAAGAACTCGCGCCTCGCGAGAATAGAAAGTCTTTCCAAACCTGACTAAAAATTTCTTCAGCTATAGTGCGTAGGTAAACACAGACACTCTAGCCAAGGAGGCGTGCCGGACTGCCCTAGCTCAATCAGCCAGCTGGGTAAAGAATTCGATAGCCCAGGAAATGATATCGTCCCGGGACGAGAGTCACAAAGAAAAGTCCAAAACACACGCACAAACATCCAGAACCATGACAGGACCCCCACCCTAAGGGACGGCCCGAGACGTTCCCAAAAAACCTCGAGCAGGGACCCAGCACCGCTCCTCAGGACACCAAACCCTCTGGCCACCATGATAAGCCGGTGCAAAACGGTCCCTCCTATCAGCAGCAGTCTTCCATTTATGCACCGCCATGGGGAGAAACAAACAGCCAGAGGGCTCCCCGCCAGAGCCAGGGTCGGGCCACAAGGCCTCCCGCACAACAGACTCAGTATCCCCCTGTATGGGAGCCACAATCCGAGCCGCCGGAACAACTGGCCCAGAAACGGGATCACGGCCCGTGCGGTCATAAATCCGTAACAAGGCGCCAGGCTTGATGCTCTTGGAGCCGGGGCGATAAGCTAACGCAAAGTCAAAGCGATTGAAAAACAATGCCCACCGCGCCTGCGGGGAATCACGTCGCCTAGTCTGCTGGGCACACTGGGGATTCCTGTAATTCATCCAAACCACAAACGGATGTTCAGCCCCCTCCAACCAATGGCGCCACTGCTCTAACGCCAATTTAACAGCTAACAACTCCCGGTCACCAATACTGTAATTCCGTTCAACTGGTGACAACGACCGGGAGAAGTAGGCGCATGGGTGCAACTTATTGTCCCGAAGGGGGCGCTGGGACAAAATGGCACCCACCCCGACCTCCGAAGCGTCAACCTCTACCACCAATGGGAGGGAGGGGTCGGGCAAAACGACTAGGTCCAGAACTAAGTCATTTCTTCAACTCCTGAAAAGCAGCCTCCGCTGTTGGAGACCAAGCAAATGGCGAGGAGGAATTCCTCTTAGAAAGCGCAATGATGGGGGCAGCCACAGCGCAAAAATTGCGAATAAACCTCCAATAAAAATTATCAAAGTCCAAAAATCGTTTAACTTCCT
Source organism: Gymnothorax javanicus (assembly GCA_029692085.1). Lineage (NCBI taxonomy): Eukaryota > Metazoa > Chordata > Actinopteri > Anguilliformes > Muraenidae > Gymnothorax > Gymnothorax javanicus. Next base: position 93,770,752 of record CM056198.1, read on the forward strand.
TAACATTCTGAGGGGCAGGCCAATTCCTAACCGCTGCCATCTTGTCAGGGAATAGTTTGATCTCACAATCGTAAACATGATGCAAAGGCAAAGACAAAGCCCGTTGTTTGCCAAAATCCTCCATTAGATTAACATAATCATCTGACATGTTGGGAGGTAAACCACGGTTCAGCGCGGCCCCTACACACCAATCTTGTTCAGAACCCGACGCCTCCCCCATGGGTTGAAATTCAGGGCGACTTGCCACAATCTCACTACAGTGAGACTGACAGTCAGTGCCCCATTGGACGATTGGGTCAAATTGACTGCCCCAAAAGATCTGTGGCCTATGCTTGAGCAACCAGGAATGACCCAAAACCAAAGGACAAACTGGGGAATCAACTAAGAAAAAACAAATTTTCTCTGAATGACCACCAAAAGGGATAAACATAGTCAAAAAATCAGAGACCTCGGTTATAAGCCCATCTCCCAACGGTCGACCATCCAAAGCTTTGATCGAGTGCGAATGTGAGAGAGAGCGGATGGGAATGGAATGTTTTCTAGCCCACTCCGCATCCATAAAACAATCAACAGCCCCCGAATCCAAAAAGGCTTTAACCCATATTTTCTTTTTCCCCATAGTCAACTTGACTGAAATAAGAGTACGAACGGGAGATTGGGTCTGTCCCTATAGCACCCCCCCTACCGCCAGAGGGGCTTCCCGTCTCCCTTTAAGCTCGGGGCAACTTGGACGGATATGTCCCGGTTCGCTACAATGATGACAAATTATTTGTCTGTGAACAGGCTTACAAGCCCGGCTCTCATATGAGCCATCAATCTGCATGGGCTCACTGGCATTGGAAATTTCAATGGGCGGAGTTGTGGCTGATTGCCTGTTCCACGGAACATTAACCTCGCTGCTATCAAGAGCCAATGCAGTACGTTTCTCCTTGTTTCGTTCGCGGATGCGATTATCAACTCGCACCGCAGTATGAACCAACGAATCCAAAGAAACACAAGGCTCTAATGTAGCCAGAGCGTCCTTCACCTCCTCAGCCAAAGCGTGAACAAACACTGTCATAAGAGGTGCTTCTGGCCACCCTGTCTCTGTGGCTAAGGAGCGAAACGAGATGGAGAAATCAGCAACGCTATTAGAACCCTGCCTCAAATTCATTAGACGCGTAGCTGCGTCCTGACCATATACATCCTGATCGAAAACATGAATCATTTCTCTCACGAGTGTTTCCTCTGAATTTACTACCGTCGATTTAGCTCGAATGAGCAGCCCCACCCAAGTGAGATTTATTAGAAGACTTTTCTGTGCCTACATAGCCTGCTCCTGACGGCGAATTCTCTCGGTCAGCTCCGCCTGCCAACTGTCTAAGCTAGAAAGACCCTGGCCATACGCAGTAAGGACAGACTGTTGGTCAGCGACAATGCTCTCTAGCGTATCCGCTGCTGGCGACTCCATGTCTGGCTAGAGTGTTCTGTAATGGCTGGTAGTGTAGGAGGCCAGATGCAGTGAAAAGAGAACGTGAGCAGCGAGTAAACAGCACAAACACAGAGAACAACACAGACCAAACGCGAGAACTCGCGCCCCCAAAGGACGTCTAATAGTCCGAACACCGGAGGCAACGCGAGGAAGAAAAAGGGAGAAGAAACTCCAAAAATTTGAGAATAGAAAGTCTTTCCAAACCTGACTAAAGATTTCTTCAGCTATAGTGCGTAGCTAAACACAGGCTGAATCCAAATCTCCACCCTCTGGACTTGCAGACTGAGCCCTCACGGACTTCAGGCTTACTTAATGTGACGTCTTCACCGTCATCACGTAAATTCTGCAAGAGCGGGAATCTGCAGTATTACTAAAGGAGCTGATAGAGAGGCTTCAAGTCTGTTTCACTCATTTCCGTGCCGTGCAAATGCATATTGATTACCCCTATAGCCTATATTTCTGTATCATGATGTTGAATTTTATATCTGGCCTACGTTATTCAAGTAACGTTTTAATATTATAGATTTATAATAAGTTTATCTGGTTTTGTGCGTGTGTGAATGTGCTTTTTTTTCTGTCAGCAATTTGGAAAAATTAAAACGTCACGTCCGTATTGCAATGGATGGTGGGTAATTACAAGAGTGAAGTCTGCCGAAGTCTGCACCCCAAGTGGACTCTCTGGAAGTCCGCAGAGAGTCCGCTTGAGGCCCCTTTTGGACTGGATCAATTGTGGATTTGGACAGCCCTCTGCACTCCTGGACTTCCCGTGAACGCGCCCGCAAAGTCCGCGAGGCTACAAGTGCGCTGAAGTGCGGACAATTGGATGCAGCCACAGACACTCTAGGCAAGGAGGCGTGCTGGACTTCCTGCTTATATAGATTCTGAGGAAGCGCCGCCCCAGCTCAATCAGCCAGCTGGGTAAAGAATTCGATAGCGTCCCGGGACGAGAGCCACAAAAAAAAAAGTCCAAAACACACGCACAAACATCCAGAACCATGACAAGTTTGTCAAAAACTTGTTTAAAACTAAAAATTATTTTGTAATTTCTTTGGCAAATAACAAACTGAAACCACTTAATAGTCCTTATTCACACAGAAAAACAAAACAAAACAAAAACTATATTTTGTATGGCTTCCTTTGGCCTTGATAACAGCCTACATTCTTGCATTCAACCACTAAAACTAATTTTAATGTTCAGGATTGCAAGAAAATAACTTATTTGGCATCATAATCAAGAAATAATAATGTGCTTAACTATTTTTTTCTGCTTTTTTGTAAAACAGTAAATTTGAAAATTCATGGATAACAACAATAATTATATTATAGCATTAAAAATATCATTTCAGTTAAAGAGCATGCACATACTGGTGGATTAACCATTTCAGAAACATAAAAATTATTTTGGTGATTACCAACACTGTTAATTTAGGGCAGCTGTGGCATAAACCTTACATTGGGTGGTGGTCTAATAAATTTGTTAAGCCCTGTATATACAGTGCCCTGAAAAAGTATTTGCCCCCTTCCTAATTTCTTTTTTTTTTTGCATATTTTTCACACTTAAATGTTTCAGATCATCAAACAAATTTTAATGTTAGACAAACATAACTCGAGTAAATACAAAATGCAGTTTTTAAACGATGATTTCATTTATTGAGGGAAAAAAGCTATCAAAACCTGGCCCTATGTGCAAAAGTAATTGTCCCACCTTGTTAAATTATGAATTAACTGGGATAAACCACATTTTTTGAGTTCAATTTCACTAGCCACACTCAGGCCTGATTACTGCCAGACCTGTTGAATCAAGAAATCACCTAAATAGAACCTGGCTGACAAAGTGAAGTAGGCTTAAGGATCTCAAAAAGCAGCACATAATGCCACAATCTAAAGAAATTCAAGAACAGATGAGAAACAAAGTCATTGACATCTATCAGTCTGGAAAGGGTTACAAAGCCATTTCTAAGGCTTTGGGACTCCAGTGAACCTCGGTGAGAGCCATTATTCACAAATAAAGAAAACTTAGAACAGTGGTGAACCTTCCTAGGACTGGCCGGCCTACCAAAATTACTCCAAGAGCGCATCGACAACTCATCCAGGAGGCCACAAAAGAACCCAGAACAACATCTAAAGAACTGCAGGCCTTACTTGCCTCATTAAAGTCAGTATTCATGATTCAATAATAAGAAAGAGACTTGGCAAAAATGGCATCCATGGGAGAGTTCCAAGGCGAAAACCACCGCTGACCAAAAAGAACACAAAGGCTCACCTCACAGTTGCCTAAAAACATCTTGATGATCCCCAAGACTTTTGGGAAAATATTCTGTGGACAGAGGAGACGAAAGTTGAACTTTTTGGAAGGTGTGTGTCCCGTTACATTTGGTGTAAAACTAACACAACATCTCATAAAAAGAACATCATACCATCAAACATGGTGGTGGTAGTGTGACGGTCTGGGGCTGATTTGCGGCTTCAGGACCTGGACAACTTGCCGTAATTGATAGAACCATGAATTCTGCTCTCTACCAGAAAATCCTCAAGGAGAATGTCCAACCATCAGTTCGTGAGCTCAAGCTCAAGCGCACTTGGGTTATGCAGCAGGACAATGATCAGAAACACACCAGCAAGTCCTCCTCTGAATGGCCTAAAAAAAAGACAAAATGAAGGTTTGGGAGTGGCTAGTCAAAGTCTGGATTTAAATCTGAATGAGATGCTGTGGTGTAATGTGGAAAAAAAAAAGCCACTAGATGGCAGTATTGACATTTTTTTTGTTAAGCCCAGTCTGGAGCTAGGTTTGGGGCATGTCCTGGGCATGCCTAAGAGGGGGCTGGAAAAGAGTATATAAGGAGAAAAATTGAGAGAGTGAAAGGGAGTAGGAGAAATTGCAAGGAGAAATTGTGGAAGGATAAATTTGACCAGACCTGTCACTCTTTTCAAGACCTGTGAAGCTTTTTGTGGATTTTTGCCTGTGTTGGAGCATTTTCCTGTCCCAGGACATCGCAACACAGCAGCCCATCTCAATTACCAGGGGACAGTAAATATCTCATTTTTTTTTATTTCAATCTTGGTCAGTAGGGTAGATTGTAGATTAGTTCTAAGTGTTTGTTTAATTAAATCTGTTGAAGTTTAAGAATTTTGTCTGTCATCCCTTGCTGTCCGTGACGTCATAACAAATTGACACCATAACAAATTGGGGCCATAACAGTGGCATGACCTTAAACAGGCCGTTCATGCTCGAAAACCCTCCAATGTGGCTGAATTAAAACAATTCTGCAAAGAAGAGTGGGCCAAAATTCCTCCACAGCGATGTCAAAGACTCATTGCCAGTTATCGCAAATGCTTGATTGCGGTTGTTGTCGCCGAGGATGGGTTTAGGTTTAGGGGGCGATTACTTTTTCACATAGGGCCAGGTAGGTTTGGATAGCTTTTTTCCCTTAACAAATGAAATTATCATTTAAAAACTGCATTATGTATTTACTCGGATTATCTTTGTCTAATATTAAAATTTGTTTGATGATCTGAAACATTTAAGTGTGAGAAATATGCAAAAAAAAAAAAAAAAAAGAAATCAGGAAGGGGGCATATACTTTTTCAAGGCGCTGAGTGTATATATATATATATATATATATATATATATACAAACCCCAATTCCAATGAAGTTGGGACATTGTGTAAAACATGAATAGAGACAATACAATGATTTGCAAATCTCATAAACCCACATTTTATTCACAATAGAACATAAAAAACATATCAGATGTTGAAAGTGAGACATCTTACCATTTCATGAAACATAACAGCTTGTTTTGAGTTTGATGGCAGCAACACATCTCAAAAAAGTTGGGAGAGGGCCATGTTTACCATTGTATGGCATCCCTTCTTCTTTCAACAACAGTTTATAAATGTCTGGGAAGTGAGGAGACCAGTTACTGGAGTTTAGGAAGAGGGATGTTGTCCCAGCTTTGTCTGATGTAGGATTCTAGCCGCTCAACAGTCCTGGGTCTACTAAGCCAGATTTTTCCTTTTATGATGCACCACATGTTATCTATTGGTGAAAGGTCTGGATTGCAGGCGGACCATTTCAGCACCCGGACTCTTCTACAGCAAAGCCATGCTGTTTGATAATGTAAGTATTGATAATGCCTGTCCAGACGTGTAAGCTCCCTACACCATAGGCACTAGTGCAACCCCATACCATCAGAGGTGCAAGCTTTTGAACTTAGCGCTAAAAACAAGCTGGATGGTCCCTTTCCTCTTTAGTCAGCACGACACGGTGTCCGGGCTTCCAAAAAAAAATTTTCTAATTTTGATTCATCTGACCACAGAACAGTTTTTCCATTTTGCCTCTGTCCATTTTAAATTAGTTTCGGCCCAGAGAAGACAGTGGCATTTCTGGATTGTGTTCACATATGGCTTCTTCTTTGCATGATACAGCTTTAATTTGCATTTGTGGATTGTATGGCAAAGTGTGTTTGCCGACAATGATTTTGGGAAGTGTTCCTGAGCCCTTGCAGTGAATTCCAGAGCAGAATTATGCCTGTTTTTAATGCAGTACCGCCTGAGGGCCCAAAGATCACGAGCATCCATTATTGACCTTCGGCCTCGTCCCTTGCGCAGAGATTTCTCCAGATTCTCAGAATCTTTTGATGATATTATGTACTGTAGATGGTGGGATTTTCAAAATCTTTGCAATTTTACATTGAGGAAGATTTTTATGAAATTGTTCCGCAATTTTTAGATTCAGTTTTTCACAGATTGGTTCGCCTCTGCCCATCTTTACTGCTGAGAGACTCTGCCTCCCTGAAGTGCTCTTTTTATACCCAGTCATGATACTGACCTGTTGCCAATTAACCTAATTAGTTGTAAAACGCTCCTCCAGCTGTTTTATCAGTACCTTTTACTTTTCCAGCCTTTTGTAGCCCCTGTCCCAACTTTTTTGAGATGTGTTGCTGCCATCAAATTCAAAATGAGCTAATATTTTTCATGAAATGGTAAAATTTCTCACTTTAAACATCAGATATGTTGCCTATGTTTTATTGTGAATAAAATGTGGGTTTATGAGATTGGCAATTAAATATAGGGTTTAAATGATTTGCAAATCATTGCATTCTATTTTTATTAACATTTACACAATGTCCCAACTTCATTGGAATTGGGGTTTGTACATACATACACACACCACCCCATTTCCAGAAAAGTCTGGACGTTGAGTAAAATGTAAATAAAATCAGAGTGCAATGATTTGCAAATCATTTAAACCCTATATTTAATTGAAAATAATGCAAAGACAACATATCAAATGTTGAAACTGAGAAACTTTCTTGTTTTTTGAAAAACATTGCTGATTTAGAATTTTATGATAGCAAAATATTTCAAAAAAGTTGGCACGGGGCAATGTTTACCACTATGTTGCATCACCTTTTCTTTCAATAATACTCCGAAAGCATTTGGGAACTTAGGTGACACACTGCTACAGTTTTGGAAGTAAAATGTTTTCTTTTTCTTGCTTGATATTGGCTTTCAGCTGATCAACACTTCGCAGACTTCTTTGTCATATTTTTTTTTTCACAATGCACCAAATATTTTCAGTCGGCAACAGGTCTGGCCTGCAAGCAGGCGAGTTTAGCACCCAGCCTCTTTTACTACTGAGCCATCAGGTTGTAATACGCGCAGAATGTTGACTTTGGCATTGTTTTTCCAAAATAAGCAAGACCTTCCCTGTCAAAGATGTCTGGATGGCAGTACATGAAATTCCAAAATCTGTATGTATTGTTTAGCATTAATCGTGTCTTCACAGACCGGCAAGTTACCCATGCCATGTGCAGTAATGCACCCCCATATTATAATGGATGCTGGCTTTTGAACTGTGCACTGATAACAAGCTGGATGGTCTCCTCTTTAGCCCGGAGGAGGCAGCATCCATAATTTCCCAAAATAATTTGACATTTTTGATTGGGCAGACCACAGGAAAATTTCCCACCTCGGCTCAGTCCATCTTAAATGAGCTTGGGCCCAGCGAAGGCCGTAGCATTTCTGGATCTTGGTTCAATATTTGCTTGGCAGAGTTTTATCTTGCATTTGGGGATGCAGTTATAAATGATGTTCACTAACAAAGGGATTTGCACTTCAGAATCCTGTCTGTTTTTAAGGCAGAGTTGCATGAGGGCCTGAAGATCACAGCCATTCAATATTGGTTTTTGGTCTTGTCCCTTGCGTACAGACAGAGAGAGAGTTAAGAGAGTCAACATACCTAAGGCTCCTGGCCCTGATAATATCTGTGGTAATGTACTGAAATACTGTGCTGAACAACAGTCTACTGTCTTCACAGATGTGTGTACTTGACCTCGAAGTCGAAGACCGCCAACTGGGAGGCCCAGCATTGTTCCACTGCAGCGAGCTTGGCTGTCTTTAAGTAACTCAAGGGATTATTGTCTGTATAGACAGTAAATTTGGCTCCAATCAAATACTCTCTGAATTTTTCTGTAACCACCCACTTCATGGCAAGAAATTCCAACTTCATGGAACTGTAGTTGGACATGTTCCTTTCTGTTGGGCGTAATTCTCTGCTCTGCTTGCGAACGCGACTGGCCTTGGCTTCCCTTCATGTTCTTGTGATAAGACAGCACCCAGCCCTTGATGGCTGGCATCCATTCCAAGAATGAATGGCTGTGTGAAATCAGCGTACCCCAAAACGGAAGCACTGATGAGTTTGTTTTTGAGGGTTGTGAAAGCTTGTTCGCACTCATCATCCCATCTCTTGTTGAGCTTGGCATTGATATTTGGACCCAGGTTCTTACAGCAGCCCTGTAGTTCTCCAACCAGGTTATGAAGGGGGGCTGCATACTTGGCAAAGCCCTCCACAAATCGGCAGTAATAGGAGGCAAACCCCAAGAATGAACGAAGCTCCGTAGTGTTGGTGGGCGTCTTCCACTCTGCCACCACTTTGATCTTGTCCGGGTCAGTAGCGACCCCATCCGCCAAGATCACATGGCCCAAGTACTTGACCTCTCTGAAAGAAATGACACTTGGTCATCTTCAACTTTAAGTTGTGTTTCTGGAGTCTGTCAAGGACCACTTCCAAGCATTGTAGATGCTGCTCAAACGACGATGAGAATATCACTTTATCATCAAGGTAGAGCAAGAGTGAGTGAAAGCTCTGATCGCCAAAAATCCGCTCCATATGGCGCTGAAAAGTGCTTGGGGTATCACAAAGCCCAAATGGCATGCGATTAAAGTCAAAAAGGCCAAATGGGGTGCAAAAGGCAGTCTTTTATCTTTCTCAACCACAGGTACTTAGTTGTAGCCATGGGCCAGGACCAAAGTGGAGAACCATTTTGTCCCAGTAAAGCCGTCTAAGGATTCCTCAATCCATGGCAACGGGTAAGCGTCTTTTCTAGTTTTGGAATTAAGCTGTCGGTAATCCACGCAGAGACGAATAGTGCCATCCTTCTTTTGAACCACTACAATGGGTGAAGCATATGGGCTGCAGCTTGGCCTGACCACATCTCTGTCTAATATTTGTAAACATCAAAACACTTGAAGAAATTATGCTGCCATATGCTAAAGAGAAAATGCCCCGTAAATGGGTGTTTCAACAATGACCCCAAACACACAAGTGAGCAACATCTTGGTCCTAGACAAAACAAGATTGAGGTAATGGAGTGGCCAGCTCAATTCCCTGACCTCAACACCACTGAAAACTTGTGGGGTGACATTAAAAATGCAGTTTCTGAAGCAAAACCCAAAAAAATCACAATAACTGTGGAATGTAGTTTGTTCATCCTGGGCTAAAATACCCGTTTCTAGGTGCCAGAAGTTGGTTGACTCGATGCAACGCACAAGCACAGCAGTTATCAAAAACAATGGTTATGCAACTAAATATTAGTTCAGTAATTTAAAGTGAAGTTGAATCTTGAGTGAAATTAAGTATTTGAGTTTGAGGATAAAATTGCTGAAGCTATTTTTTGAACAGATTAATATTCCTTTTCTTTGCCTCCAGTAAAAGAATAACACAGACTTGATCAAATTTGTAAATGCTTTGATTTGGAATTGAATGTGTAATGTTTCCACTACATTTGAAATATGGAACTGGAGGCTATAAAAAAAAAAAAATCAGCACTTTGTTCAGATTTTTTTATGTACTATTTTTTTGAACACAACTGTACCACATAAATTTTACGTTTGGACACATACTAGCAAAACATATACAACCACCATTCCGAAATAGTTGGGACGAAGTGTAAACTGTGAATAAAATCAAAATGCAATGACTTTCAGATCACGAGCCAATGTTATTTACAATAGAACATAGATAACATTTCAAATGTTGAAACTGAACCATTTTACATTTTTATCCACAAAATGAGCTTATTTCAAATTTTCTGGCAGCTACAGGTCTCAAAAAAGTTGGGACACAGGCAAAAAAGGGCTAAAAAAGCAATTGATTTATAAAAGAATCAGCTGAAAGAACATTTGGCGAGTTATTAAGTTAACTGGCATCAGGTGTGACATGATTGGCTATTAAAGGGATGTCTTAGGCTATGTCTCTCAGAAGATGGCCAGAGGCTCTCCATCCTGTGAAGGCTAGCGTAAAAAGTTGTGGAATACTTTAAAAACAATGTTCCTCAATGTCAAATTGCAAAGGCTTTCAAGGTCTCATCGACAGTGCATAACATCAAAAGATTCAGAGAAACTGGAAAAATCTCTGTGCGTAAGGGACAAGGCCGAAGACCTTTACTGGATGCCCGTGATCTTTGGGCCCTCAGACGCCACTGCATCACTCACCAGCATGATTCTGTCATTGACATTACTAAATGGACCCAGGAATACTTCAAAAAACCACTGTCAGTAAACACAGTCTGCTATGCCATCCACAGATGCCACCTAAAACTCTATCATGCAAAAAGGAAGCCATTGTTGAGCATGATCCAGAAGCGCCGCTGTGTTCTGTGGGCCAAGGCTCATTTAAAATGGACTGTAGCAAAGAGGCAAATTGTCCTGTGGTCAGACGAGTCCAAATTTGACATTCTTGTTGGTAATCATGGGCGTCGTGTCCTCCAGGCTGAAGAGGAGAAACACCACCCCTCCTGTTATCAGCGTTCAGTTCAAAAGCCAGCATCTCTGATGGTATGGGGATGCATTAGTGCATATGGTGTGGGGCACTTGCATGTTTTAAAAAGCACCATGAATGCTGAAAGGTATATAAAGGTTTTAGAGCAACATATGCTTCCCTCCAGATGACATCTATTCCAGGGAAGGCCGTGTATATTTCAGCAGGACAATGCAAAACCACATACTGCAGCTATTACAACAGCATGGCTCCGCAGTAGAAGAGTCTGTTTGCTGAACTGGCCTGCCTGCAGTCCTGATCTTTCACTGATTGAGAGCATTTGGTGCATAATTAAACGAAAAGTCCGTCAAAGGAGACCCATAAAGCAGACCCATTGTGGATAAAATTGTAAAATTTCTCAGTTTCAACATTTGCCATCTGATCTCTGTTCTATTGTGAATAAAATGCTGGCTGCTGTGATTTGAAAGTCATTGCGTTTTGATTTTATTCACAATTCACACTTTGTCCCAACTATCTGTCCCAACTTAATTATCTGAAAGTTAATACTGACAGAAATATGTTTATTTACAAAATGAGTAAACAAACCACCAGGAAATGTGTTACCGGTATGAACCTTGAAAGTAACGCCAGTTGCGTACATTCACGTCCAGACCAGAGCTAAAAACAAGACAAAACCCAGGTTTTGCAAATGGCAACCTCCCATTGGGATACAAATCGCCATGGAGATTTTCGGAGTGACGGCTCATAGTTAGGATTGGTTGCCCTCTTCATCCTCCATCTTTGTTCCAACAACTTCTGGCTAAATCTTGTGAGAGTCACACCTTTGCTGTGATGACCTGACCAGACAGTGAGCACTTTGCACCATCAAGTGGACTGAAAAGTCGATTGATTCTTATCATCCTGGTACCCAAAAGTTGAGTTTGTATTTGCAACATTTAACAATTTATGTCATAAAATGCCTATACTTGGGTCTCTGAACTGATACAATATCGCCACGTAAAATATTGCAATATTCTACTGTATCGATTTTCCCCCCACCCCTACCAATTACACATTTAAAAAAAAAAACATTAGGCAAGAATACATAGCTATTTGAGCATCCAGTCTTGTGATAGTGGATTGGAAATGATAGAAAATAACCCGCAATTTTCAACATTACATCACATCTGGATGGTAATCTGCAATGGTAGCCAGTAAAGTAGTGAATCTTACAAAGAATAATCAAAATTTTCTCAATAGCTGACGAGTTGTAGGCGTCTATAATGCATCCCAAGCTCAGCATGGGATACATTTGAACATACAGTACACACATAAGGCTTTAATTGGTTTGCAGAAAAACAGATTTCCATCAAATAAAACCACATTCCATTCAAATCTGCAAATTCCTGAATCTATTTCACAGACAAAATACTTAGTGTAACAGTTCAGTATAGGAACATAGATCAGGAAATCAATTATCTGTCCATCCATGTATGCGACAATTTTATGATTTTATGGAAACTTAAGTTCAACGTTGTTTGTTTTTGCAAAGCATTGATTCAAAAAATAAACTGAACATTCCTATACCAAAATTTTATTAGTCATAATAAAAATAAGCCAAACAACCTCTTACATGATTGCGCAATCCTGACAGTATGAGGCAAACTGAAAAAGCAAATGTCCAATGAGAACCAAAACCTTCCCTTGACCTCAAAAATAAATTTGACAAGCCAGCCATTTTATTAAAATATGAGGATTACAGTGCATATACTTAAAAATACAAATATGTTCTCTCAGTATGTCACTTGAAATGGTAATTCACGTTCTCACCAACAGTTCCCAAACTTAAGACATCCTTGTTAATGTCAGCATTTAAAACAACAGAAGACTGCCAGAGCAGTCAAGTTTTTTGATGCGCAATAACAAGAACCTTTATTTCTGAGTAATAGGAAATGAATTCTGGTCCATGAGCTCCCCCACTCTCTCCTGAAGAATCTGAACAACCTCAGCCAAAATGAAGACATGCGTGTCATCCAGGTCTTGGATGATGAACTTCTTCCCAAGCGCTGACGTCTCATCCAAGTGCAAGAGAAATTGCTTCATTGCAGGGTCACTGTTAAATACAGGACAAAACAAGACTAAAATTCAGTACAATACAAAGAGGGCAGACATGCAGACAACAAACCCCAAAACAAAATAAAATATATTTAGACAGGGTTCTCCACACTTTTGAAATCACCTGTTCGTGCTGTAAATTAAAGGTTTCTGCTGAGCGCAACGAGGCGAAAAATTAGCCAGGGGTCTGGGGCCTGTGGCCCCCAGCAGCCAGGATGTCAAAACACTTGGAAATGTACTCTCAGAGATTAAGCACTTGCAGAATACAAGCAAGGTAATCCCATAATTATTGACATTTACATTGAATATTCATAGAAATTATGTCATGAATAGAGTCACATGTACTTGGACTGGAATTTGCTTCTTTTTTTTTTTTTGCTTACACCAATTAAATATAAATAGCCATGTTGAATAGTTAAACTTTGTGTGCTTAATCAACTTTGCCTGAAGCCAACAAAATAATTCAACATTATAATATTGTTTGTCACACTATCTGAGAGTGGTGGATATCACCTGGTGCCTTAACAATTAAACTGTTTTATACCGCCCCGACCTGACCTGATTGATGCCAAGCAATGCCAAATACAGCATGTGCAGTGGGCTCATAAATCCACAATGGCCACATCAAGCAAACTTATACAATACAAAGCTGTGTTCGAGTGACTTGAGACGTACAAACGTACCATGCCTATTTTATTTGTCATACAAAGCGGAGGAGGGTTTTTATTTACAGTGGGAAAAATGTCATTTGCGGCTTTTCAGTCCACCATGGCAACCGGTCACTCCAACCACTGGGGCGTGCGCGGGTTCCAGGTAATTGAAAAGTAACCTCGACTAAGGTAAATGCGACAAAACTTAATCAGTTTTTTCATTAAATATGACACTTAATGTCCATTTACCTAAATTAGTTGACCATAGCTGTAGTCTAGAATTGTGGCCAGCGGAATGTGACCAAAATTTTGGACACCATTGGAAAGCCCAGCCACAGGGCAGAATAGAAAAAATTCAGAATGAGTTTAGCGTGGGTACCTCCATGATGCTTATTCGTGAATTTTCCAACAACCATCCAATCTGCGCAAATGCAATGCCAGCTTATCTGTAGAATACCTGACGCGGTCAAGAAGTCCCCAGGCAGTGACGCGCTACAACATTGCGGCCACTGATCGTCAGGTTTTCAGCATACCTACAATAAATACTCTATGTGTAATATCTTCTTCTCTCAAAAAAATCAGGTATGGGTTTTTCTCCAAGCTCTTTAATGACAGAATTGCCGGCATGCGGAAACTAGATCACATCAAAGCCAGATTGCTAACGTTAATGCTTTCTGTATATCGAGACAAGTGAAGACATTGCCACTATTGGCTATTGTTTACGAGCTCGTAATTTTATTTTAACCTTATAATTTGATGTTAGAATTAATTTATCGCTTGCCTACTAGCAGCAGTGAAACTCAGTTTGTTGCATTGTTTCTGTTATTTGAAGCTTATGGAAAAAATAGCTAGCCAGCTACTTAGGTACATCACGTTAGCTAGCTGGTCGCATATTCTTACGTTAACTCATTTTTGCGAATGTTGGTAAATTCATGCTTCGCAAAAGGTTTGTGATGCTCCCACTTAAGTCCACGATGATCTCCGCAAGGGGGGGTCCCGATTCCAATTTTTTTCATTTCCGATCCGATCCTGATACCAGCAGCTTGAGTATCTGCCGATACCGATATCAATTCGATACCACTGCAGTTTTCTTTCTCTCCATTACTGATATCATCAGGCAGGCAGCATTTTTTTGATTTATTTAACCCTTATTTAACCAGAGAAGTCCCTTTTCAAGGGAGCCCTGGGGGGTAAAAAAGCATACTTTTTTATCTCATAGCCTGCAATGTTACAAAAGGGTTCATCGAGTGATATTACTCAAATGTAAAACATCAAATAAGTCCCCAGTATATAGTCCAAAACAGTTGGTTAAAACTGACCGCATTTATTATTAGAACACTGGGTTTAAATTTTAAACTTAAACAGCAGCATTGAATAAAATACATTTAAAATAAATTAAGTCCCTATGTAACAAGAACACAAGACATCTTTAAAATTTTTGTAATGAGAAACAACGACTGAGGGGATGAAAAAACACACACAATATTGTTCGCTTTCATATGAGAATGTCTACCATCAGTGCATGCACACTGATGGTAAAGCGAGCTTTACACCACAGAGAGCGAGCGATGGTGGAGCGAACTTTACTTACATTAGAGAGAGAGCATGCCGGCGAGGTGAAAGAAAGCCGGGCAATTAGGGGAATAAAATGTTGTTTTCTGATTGTTTCTCAGCGGGTTAGCTCTAAATCAGCTTACAACATACCACACTTCCACACACTGCCACACAACCATGGAGGAATCTCACTGTTGTGTTTTTGCTGTTTCTGCGATAACTGCTAATGTTAGCATACTAGCCTAGCATTACTGTTGTTGTTGTTATCAAGTGTGCGCTGCATGCTGGATCTGAGTTCTCGATCTGACTTTTTTCTATGCCGTCCGATCTGATCCCGATCTGGCATTTTTGGCAGATATCGGACCGATATCTGCGCCACAGATCAGATTGGAACACCCTTAATATCGATAGCATTAACTAGCTAGCTATCTAGCTAGCGTGGCTACAGAATTTTGCAGAAAATTAAGTGATTTGTTTTATTTGAATATTTTCTATAATCAATGGTATGTAGCTAGTGCTCATCTTAAGCTATCCTAACAAACATAAGATTTGTTACCAACAGAGACTTTACTTAAAAGCAATCTGCTGTTGACGTTATGCAATCAGTCCACGATTGTGTGGGAAAAGCCCGAGCTTCATTTAAAATTTCACTACTGTTAGCTCCCAGCTAGCTAGCTAGCAATAATAACTGCATAATTTCCAGCCCTGTGAGGCTAGCTAGCAGTCTTCCTAGACTGGTCAGTACATTGTCAAGTATTCCTTCGAAACGGAGCCCAGTTTATTTTGTTTTTTGGTCGAGACTTTGACAAAAATACCCGGCAGAACAACAGAAAATAGCCGTGTGTAAACACCCGGCTGCCGGCTTTAATGGAGAACCCTGTTTAGGTATATTTCAACAATTTGTGATTAATTCCATAAGTAAATAGTGGCCAACATGTGAGTACAATGTCAAAGCATGCTTGTTAATGGAATTTCCCAACATTACCATTCGACGAGGACTCCCTTCAGAACATTAACCATTTTCAGATCAAGCTGACAAGGGATACAATGGGAACTGCACTCTGCAATACGCCCAAGCAAAAGGGAAACCTGAAATGGAAAACACATTTTAAAATAAATGGTATACTTGAGTACAGTAGCAATCATGACCACCCTTTTTATCTACAATGTCAGTTATACTACCTGTGAGTTAGAGGCAGCTGAAACCTGGACTATAACTTGGTGCACTCGATTGGAAGGGGGAAACTCGGAAAGTGGGGATTTCTGACTTTCCAAGGGGGAAAAAAAACAAAAAAGAACAACCCTTAAGAGGGAACTCAGAGATGGGAAATTCGGATTTCTTCTTGCTACTCTGACTTTCCCAAAAGACAAAATTGTCTTCACAGCATGTTGTGAATGGTGTGAGAGACTTTAGAATTTTTAATAACAGTTAAAAAAACTTGCTTTTATAATGTTCAGGCTTCACTACAATAAGCAAATGTAGAAGATGATCAAACCCTGAATTAATTGTTTGGAAGAGTTTACAAATTGAGCCATGAAAGCTTCTAAAGCTTCCAGTAGAATTTCTTCAATACCAATTTGCAAAACAATTTTTTGTAATACGGAAAGATTCAGTAGTACACTTTCAGTATTACGGTTAACGCATAGCAACAGTAAATGAGAAATGTAATGGCCTCCACATTGTTAAATTGGATTCCTCCATTAGCCTGCTGTTGATTCGCTGTTCACAGAAACTCTGCTATATTAACTTTGACTAGATGTCAGTTAAACATGGTGGCCAATGATTACTGATGTTGGGAGCACATAACAGTCTAATAAAAAGACAGTTTGAACTTCAAAGTCGGAAAAGGGATTTTTTCATATTATAGAACAATGTGACATAAATGTTCTGCAAGTTTCAGCACTTCACTGAAGCTACATTGCACTTACAACCGCAATTCAGAAATAGTTGGGACAAAGTGTAAATTGTGAATAAAATCTAAATGGAATGACTTTCAAATCACACTAGTCAGTATTTTATTCAACAGTAGAACAGAAATAACAAAGCAAATGTTAAAACTAAGTAAGATTACAATTTTATCCACAAAATGAGCTCATTTCAAATTTGATGGCTGCTACAGGTCTCAAAAAAGTTGGGACAGGGGCCTGTTTACCATGTTGTAGCATCCCCTCTTCTTTTTAACACAGAGTGGAGGCGTCTGAGCATTGAGGAGACAGGTTTCTTGAGTTTAGACACTGGAATTTGATCCCACTCTTGTTTAATACAGGCTTCCAGCTGCTGGAGAGTTTTGGGTCTCCTTTGATGGACTTTCCGTTTAATTATGCACCAAATTTTCTCAACTGGTGAAAGATCAGGACTGCAGGCAGGCCAGTTCAGCACACGGACTCTTCTACTACGAAGCCATACTGGTGTACTAGCTGCAGTATGTGGTTTTGCATTGTCCTGCTGAAATACACAAGGCCTTCCCTGGAATAGATGTCGTCTGGAGGGGAGCATAATCAGCATATGTTGCTCTAAAACCTTTTTATGCCTTTCAGCATTCATGGTGCTTTTTAAAACATGCAAGTGTCCCACACCATATGTATTAATGCATCCCCATACCATCAGAGATGCTGGCTTTTGAACTGAACGCTGATAACAGGAGGGGTGGTGTTTCTCCTCTTCAGCCTGGAGGACACGACGCCCATGATTTCCAACAAGAATGTCAAATTTGGACTCGTCTGACCACAGGACAATTTGCCTCTTTGCTACAGTCCATTTTAAATGAGCCTTGGCCCACAGAACACAGTGGCGCTTCTGGATCATGCTCAACAATGGCTTCCTTTTTGCATGATAGAGTTTTAGGTGGCATCTGTGGATGGCACAGCAGACTGTGTTTACTGACAGTGGTTTTTTGAAGTATTCCTGGGTCCATTTAGTAATGTCAATGACAGAATCATGCTGGTGAGTGATGCAGTGGCGTCTGAGGGCCCAAAGATCACGGGCATCCAGTAAAGGTCTTCGGCCTTGTCCCTTACGCACAGAGATTTTTCCAGTTTCTCTGAATCTTTTGATGTTATGCACTGTCGATGATGAGACCTTGAAAGCCTTTTCAATTTGACATTGAGGAACATTATTTTTAAAGTATTCCACAACTTTTTACGCTAGCCTTCACAGGTTGGAGAGCCTCTGGCCATCTTCTGAGAGACATAGCCCAAGACATCCCTTTAATAGCCAATCATGTTACACACCTGATGCCAGTTAACGTAATTACTTGCTAAATGTTCTTTCAGCTGATTCTCTTATATATTAACCCCTTTGTGCCAATGTAGACTTTCACGGACATGGAACTGCAAATTTAAGCACGCAGTTACAGTGCTCAATCACTAGATGGCACCCCCGGATCAGTTATTGAATATTCACAAGCAAGCAGAGTTCGACCGTGGTTTAGAATAAGGAGAAGTTCACTCCAATCCTTGTTTTCCATGAGTTGCATGAATTAAACTCCTAAGCAAAGCCTGATGTGCAAACTGGTCAATATCCTTGCCCATAGTATCGATCCAGCAGTTTAAAAAAATGATCTCTTGCGACAGAAAAAATCGTTGTCCTCTGTAGCAACCACTTCAGCTACAGTGAGCCAACGGTATTCCAATTAGTGGTTCAGAAAAATCAGTTTTCTGAAGCAAAAAATTCGACATGGTATTGATCCTCTCACATTCTACTGTCAATTACAGTCATCACATACAAAAAATACGTAGTTCCCTACCGTGGATTTACGTGTAGATTCCTTCATTGACAAATTCAGCGCTTCCTTATATCCACCCAAGTACTGGTGTTGATAGCCAATCACTCAATTATACACTCAGGCTCTTCTGCGTAACTGCACAGTTATAGTTCACGCCCTCGTGAAACTTCTGCAGTAACTATGTATTGATTGGCTTGTTTCTTATTCAATTCCCAAGTGTTTAAACTTTCCACAGTAACTGAAACACATTTATTGGACAGTCAGAAAAGTATTACAAGCCTTCACGTATCAGCAAGTTTGGTTGTATCCTGTCAACGTTACGCACATTGCGCTGCTGAAATAGACGCGATTTATACAAAAAAAGACTCCCGAAAACGGCCTGAAGTGTTTAGTCACATTTACAGGATTAAATGAGGTATGGACATGGTCAAGGGGAATTATTTCGAATGAAACAGGACCGGAGGGTTCCTTCTGGATACATCGGTCTCTGGAGGAGGGATTCAGTAAAAAAGGTTAGGCTGCTACTTTTGCTTTTTGTTTTGGAATGTATGCTGTTTTCAACAAAATCGAATGCCGAGGTTTTTTTTCCATGTTTAAAACGTGACCTGGTCATGCATTTCGGTGGACCCCCTGGTACGTTCATCGCACCTTTCTGTTGAATCTAGGGAGGCATATATTGTTTGATTTTCCCTGAAAGTGGAATGTCTGTTCTGTTAAAATAAGGTATATTTCAGAAATCAGATATTACTGAGTTGGCGAGTTTTACTTGTTCCTTATAAGGTGTAGAAAGTGAATAAAGAGGGTTGTGAGCTCGGAAGTGGGAACTGCTAGCTTTCATTGCAGGGTGAATGTTCTGAACGTTTAATCAGCAGAGTATGTGTGCTGGCTTGGGGGACTTTGAAGAAAAATGGACAAAACTCTAAACTTTATTATGGAGAAAAGGCATGTTTTGTGTTTGGAGAGGTTACTGGTGACCACTGATGTTCAACTGCACTGATATTGATAAATTCATGCTAAACTCAACCAGAAAATCATTAGTCCATATTAAATTTCATGCCTCAAAACTTTATTTGTGTTAAATATATGATTAT
The DNA here is from genome assembly GCA_029692085.1 of Gymnothorax javanicus. Taxonomy (NCBI): domain Eukaryota; kingdom Metazoa; phylum Chordata; class Actinopteri; order Anguilliformes; family Muraenidae; genus Gymnothorax; species Gymnothorax javanicus. The sequence goes on from CM056198.1 coordinate 93,790,401, forward strand.
TTTATGACCTGACAATGCACCATTTTGAGGGATTTCAGACTTTGGGGAGCCACCTGGATAGCTGTCTAATTTGGCTCATAGCAAGTAGGTAATCTAGAATGCAATGTTCAAGATGAATTATACTTGTGGTCAAGGAGTTTATGATCACAGAAATGCATAGATTTAAGCCCCAGCAGTTTTTCAATTCTCAGTATTATTTTTTTTTCCATTTTTATTGTTAAATTTTCATGAAGATTTTTTGTGTTTGCAGCCCTTTTTCTCTACCAAAATCATACAAAAAAAAAAACTGAATACGATGGGAGTCTAAATGCTTCAAGTGTCTAGACTCAATTCAGCCACTCCTTTCCTGTCTGTGAAGCTGCAATCTTGAATTATAAAGCCTTAAAGGGGAACTCAGGGCTAAATCAAAATGCTGTTTTATACAAACATAATTAGTAATAAAAATTGTAAAATATAAAAATGTGGAATTTTTGTTCTCAAAGACGAGATAAATGAGGTTTTATTCCCCCTAATTAGTTGTCGTCTGCTTCAACGGTCGCGTGATAATGACGTATATAAGATATAAGGTATAAGGTTTTAAGCTTATACTGTCTGCAATTGGATAAAAATCGTGTCAACCAACTGGTAATTACCAGGAGAATTTCATGTGGGCGTGAACTACAGCTGGACTTTCACGCAGATACCATTGAATCGCCATTAAAGTGATTGGATTTCCGTGAGAGCTTGTACGAGGCACTAAAAGACAGCTAAATACTTCAACCGACATATCTACCCATTAATCCATGATAGGAAATTGCTCGTTTTTAATATGTGCTGACTGAAATTGATAGTAGAATGACATAGTGTCAATATCATGGCGAATTTTTTGCCGCAGGAAACTGATTTTTTTTTTTAACTACTAGGAATACCTTTGGGTCACTGTAACTGAAGTCATTGCTACAGAGGACAATGATTTTTTCTGTCGCAAGAGGCCATTTTTTTAAACTGCTGGATAGATAATATGGGCAAGGATATTGAGCAGTTTGCACATCAGGCTTAGCTGAGGAGTTTAATTCATGCAACTCCTGAAAAACAGGGATAGGAGTGAACTCGTCAATATTCTAGACTGTGTTCCAGCTCTGCTGGCTTGTGAATATTCAATAACTGATCCGGGGGTGACATCTCGTGATAGAGTAGTGCAACTGCTTCCATAAAAAGAGCTGCTCTATGTCCGCAGGGGTCTACGTCTGCAGAAAGGTGTTAAATAAGGTAACCCCGCAAATAGCCAGATTTGGCTTCTGCGCAAAGGGGTTAATTGCTTTTTCAGCCCTTTTTTGCCTGTGTCCCAACATTTTTGAGACCTATTGCAGCCAGAAAATTTGAAATAAGCTCATTTTGTGGATAAAATGCAAAATGTCTCAGTTTCAACATTTGAAATGTTATCCATGTTCTATTGTAAATAACATATTGGCTCATGTGATCTGAAAGTCATTGCATTTTGATTTTATTCACAATTTACACTTCGTCCCAACTATTTCAGAATTGGGGCTGTATTTTGTGAACCCCAACTCTGACCTTAATTTCCATGGCATTCACCATTGATACAAGCAACCTTCTCTACAGCCTAGAGCAAGGTTCATGTCAAGGATCAAGCCACCTTCCAGATCTGTACTTGTTATAAAACCAAAGATACAAGACTTTTTCAACAGCATGTTTTGAAAAGCACCCCCTACAGGCCATTTTTTCAGAGGCCCATAAAGTCCATACCGGTGGGCTGTTTGAGAAAAAATTGAAGATACCAATCATGAGCCCAAATGAAAAAGGATACAAAGTTAGAGAAAAATCTGAGACCATCATGGCCCAAAAGGTACCTTAAGTGTTTCCACTTGGCATGGAATGACCCTAATGTTAAAATCATGTTTACTAAGCTAAAATCAAAATACTTACTTTAGAGGAGAAAACACAACAGCAATGAATTAATATGCTGATGATTAGGTTTCTGAACGCAGATTTTCTTGTTCTTGCAAATGGTTTTTTTTCTACCACTCTAGAAAATGCCAAAAATGGCAAAATTGGTAAATAATTACAATCGACTTCGTCTCTGAATTGTTGTTTATCTTCACATTTAAATGTAGTGATTATGTGTAAACAATGTCACCAAACAGAGGCCAATTAAACGTATAATTTAATTTCAATTTGTGGTTGGAAGAAATACCAGAATATACACTGAACCACTTCAGGCCAGATATAACCTCTACAGTTATTAACAGTCTCTTTGCGTCATTCATATCTCACAATGTAACTGCATCGTCATAACAAAGGAGGTTTTGCAGGGTATAGGCAAATTTGCCCACAGCCCAATTTGAACCATCTTCTGGTTATATGTACCTACTTGTGGGACTGTCCAGAAAATACACTGAACAAAAATATAAACGCCCCATGTCAAATATTGATGCCACATGGAGTTAGCAACTCTAAGTGAGCATAAGCTGACTTTTCCTTGTACAACAATAGAGATATTTCTCTTGATTTGTGTACCATTTTTTAATCCATCTCTCTGTCAGTGAGCATTTGCTCAGCGATGCAGTGATTTCACTCAGTACATGGGTGTGGCATTTCCAGACGATGATCAGACAGAATGAGCAGTACCCAGACACTCCTTATACTGGGGACAATAAAAGGCCACCCCAAAATGTCAAATTTTGTCAAAAGTCATCATGCCTCAGATGTCTCAGGTCATGCGGGAATGCGCCATTGGCATGCTGGATGCAGGGATGTCCACCAGAGCGGTCGCTGTGCAGCTGAATGTTAACTATTGGACGATAGGCCGTTTGAGAGTTCGTTTCCGACAGACGGGCAGTACTGCAAATTGACCTCATCCACGTGCGACCACACCAGCACAAGATCGCTACATCCGGCTCGTCCACCTGCGGGATCGGCTCGGATCAGCGACACGCACAGCGGATGAGACCGCTGGTCAGCACAACAGACGCATCACACCACAGGTAGTCCGTAACCGCCTGCGAGAAGCCAACTTGAACGCTCGGCGTCCTCACTGTGGTCTGGATCTCACCGCTGTCCGGCATCGGAACCGACTCGCATGGGCAAACGCACACGTTCGATGGCCCTTGGCACGCTGGAGAAGAGTGCTATTCACAGACGAATCCCGGTTCCAGTTTTTTGTTAATAAAAACTCAAAAATTTGACATGGGATGTTTATATTTTTGTTCAGTGTAGATTTGAAATGTGAAATTTGCATACAGGAAGTGAACAGTGACCTGTTCAGGGATTTCAAGATTTTTGTTGGACAAGGCCTCGAAAAGTCCATATTTAAACCCATAAATGATTGTTCTAAAAAACCAGATGATTTTTAATGGCTACACAACAACACGACGGACATTTTGATACCAAACATAAGTATATATGTGAAAAACTGAAGAAGTTTCAGACAATTTTCCATTGAAAAATGCATCTGTCTTGACCAAAATTGATGCGAAACGTAAAGTTCATCTTGAAAAACAACCAGGTTCCTATGAAAACACACCTAAGATATTTTCACAAAAGTTGCCTCATATAGTTGGCTAAATAATGTGCGAGTGTTGTTAAATTGCGAGACTGGTAACATGGATCCGGATTGCGAAAATTGGAACCATCCCTGTATTTAGAAATTATTACTGTCTCCTCTGGGTGTCAAAATAGGTCACTAAATAATAAACATGGAATGCTTGTTATAGATACTTATCCAAATTAAGAGTTTAAGAGTATATGTACATGATTGACAAGGCATCGGCCTTCCGGATCATTCTGGATCATAACTACGATACATCTGAAACACATTTGTCCTTTTAAGATTAGATAAATATAGATTGTTACTATATATAGTATATAGTTGTATGTTAATTTATTCTGATATAATAACACTTTCAGGATCACCTGTAATTGTGATAAGATCAGTTAACGGTGGGGTATTCAAGCCATTTTCATCATATACTACATACTTCTCAGAAAAGCCATTTAGATGTTTTCATAAACTGTTGTACATTGTATAGGTTCTACATCTCCCAGGCCTTCTTTTTACTCCACTGAGCAAAGCGTAGTCTGTAGCTGCTACACACCTGATTCTACTAATCAAGGCCCTTAACAAACATTCCAGAGCTTGATCAGTAGAATCAGGAGTGTAGCAGCTTGGTTGGTATGAAAGCCTGAACCCACAGTGGATCTTTCTAGAGAAGGTTCCCTACCCCTGGCATACAACAATGTTGAATGCTTTGTGGTTCACAAAATCATTGAAGCGTGACCACAAGCACAGACTATGCTTTGCTCAGTGGAGTAAAAACAAGGCCTGGGAGATATAGAACCTACTCTGGAAAAGTATCTATCACAAGCATTCCATGTTTATTATTTAGTGACCTATTTTGACACCCAGAGACAGAAAATATTTCTAAATACAGGGATGGTTCCAATTTTCGCAATCCGGATCCATGTTACCAGTCTCGCAATTTAATGACACTCGCACATTATTTAGCCAACTATATGAGGCAACTTTTGTGAAAATATCTTAGGTGTGTTTTCATAGGAACCTGGTTGTTTTTCAAGGTGAACTTTATGTTTTGCATCAATTTTGTAGCCTGGAATCCATCCGTATCAAGCTTTGGTTGCCCCCAACGGTCACTTGCTTGTACGTCTGGCCTCAGTCGGCAGACCAGCGTTTGACTTTCAAATATTCGCACAAAATCCATGCGAGATCTGTGATTCGCTCACAGTCGCAAGGGTGCCCCCCTCCCCCCTTTAGACAGACTTAAAAATAAATAAAAATACCACAGTTCTGCATTCAACGGAAGTCCCGCCTCCCGGCTCGTGTTTATACGAGTATTCATCTGAGTGGCAGCAGAGTCTCTAGGCAATGAACGAGCCGGGAGGCGAGACTTCCGTTGAATGCGCAAGCTTACTTGAAGCATAACTGGTATTTTATTATTTTTAGCAAAAAATAACCGCGTTTCTAGAGTTCTGAGGATACGAGTGGACAAAGCTGACTTGGATTATACTGGACGATGCGTTGGAAGATGGTTTGAAAGTTTGTCAACGGACGTTTTGTGGAGTTTTCCCATTGCTACTGCATGACCCCATTTGCTTCCAGCAAAAAAGAAATTTGGATAATTTTTCAAAACTCTCCAGTGGCCATAAAGTTGCGCCAGGTGAAGAACAACTTCGTCCGTTCAAGACATCTAATGGTGAATAAGTGATATACAAATTATAGTTTTTGGGTGGCGTATCACTTTAGTCTAGCTGATGCAATCATGCCCTTCAAGCTATAGCTAATGCCAATTACCGTGAAATACGTTATGTAATTTGAGTATTATTTAATTTAGCCTTTATTATACCGGGGAATCCCACTGAAATAAACAAAATGCAGATATGGCCAAACATTATCCTGTTCAAAACCTAACAACCACTCCAAGAGTAAACGCAAGCAAACCACAATCTAATTTTTAAGCTCATGTCAAATAACATTCATGAATGCAGTTGCTGGCCAGACAACTCATATTCGATTGGTGGTTCTCGCCAAGAGCAGAAAACATGAATATTCATGTATTCACTTTATTAGTGACGTAAGGGCTAAACGCTGGCTATACGACTGAGGCCAGACTGATAAGTCAGTGACCGTTGGGAGCCACCAGAACTTTATCAGTATGGATTCCAGGCTATCAATTTTGGTCAAGACAGATGGATTTTTTCAATGGAAAATTGTCTGAAACTTCTTCAGTTTTTCACATATATACTTATGTTTGGTATCAAAATGTCCGTCGTGTTGTTGTGTAGCCATTAAAAATCATCTGGTTTTTTAGAACAATCATTTATGGGTTTAAATATGGACTTTTCGAGGCCTTGCCCCCCAAAAATCTTGAAATCATTAAATTGGACACTGTTCACTTCCTGTATGCAAATTTCACATTTCAAATCTATTTTCTGGACAGTCCCACAAGTAGGTACATACAACCAGAAGATGGTTCAAATTGGGCAGCGGGCAAATTTGCCTATACCCTGCAAAACCTCCTTTATAGGCTGGTTGGTCAGGCAGTCATCAGGAATTTTGGGAGAGCTTAAAAGAAATTGTACAAGCCTGCCGATGTGAATGGTAAGCGTCACATCCTTTTATAATGAACATTATCCAAAATTCAAGGACTTATTGGCACATTTGTCCGAAGAAACTCTCTCTGAAAAAGAAATTATGCAAAAACGCAACCGTTTTCATGAATTTAACTTTCACTTAATGTAACTTTGCAAACTCACCTAAGACCACAGCAGCTCGTAAATGTTTGTTTATTCTGAAGCGTTGTATATAAGATTATAGCCGACCTAAAAAGTAACAAATAGCTACTAGCGATAGCGAACGCGTTACTTAGCTTGTTAGCTAACTGAATAGTTGCCTGCAAACGTTAACCAACTCAGGCGGCAAAAACGAAAAGCTAGAGGTGCATCTATTCGTAATGCAACCAATTGCACGGGAAGTACGTGCAAAATCTTAGCGAATTGATTCCGACAATATTCTCAGAAGTCTACTAGAGGGGACTTTGTTTGCAAGCAAGAGCAACCGTCTTCTTCTTCGTCAATGGCTTTTCTTCTTCTAATGATTTTGTGGTATGGTGCACTGAAAAGCGCGATGCTGCCCTCCACCGTTTAAAAAACAAACTGAATTATTGTAACTCATATCGTCGGCCTGCTGATAAAACCTCGTATCTTCAAAATACATTTTACAGGAGAGCATAAAAAATGTTTAATTTTGCATGTAAGAATACAGTTGAGCTGTGTTCGGGTAGGATGACTATTTTTCTTCCAAGAATGTATCAAATCAATAAAATTTTGTATTTTGCAATGTTTGTTATCGAGTTTTTGTTTTTTTATCAAATTGGAGATACGAGGTTTTATCAGCAGACCGACGATATTCGAGAACTAGAAAAGGCTAAATTCTGAAGAAAATTTCTGTGCTTGCTTCAGCGGGAAAAGTGGAAGAGGTTGGCTTATAAAATGAAGGTGCTTGGACACTGAGAGGCATAGGAAATTGCTGAAGAAATGTTGAAATAGTGGTGAAATGTAAACACAAGACTTTAAAGCTGAAAGTAATTGCTTAAGGAATTCTGACTTTTCAGCTGCATCATGACCGAGTCTACTCCGCTTCAACTCAGCTGTAAAAAAATGGTCAATTGGAGTCAATGAGGTTGAAGCATCTGTCTCTATGGCTCTGCGCGTACCTAGGTCAATGCAGCAGAGATGCCAAGTCTCACGCGTTCGGCGTGAGTATCTCGTCTCTTAGTGGCATTAACGGTCCTGTGCCGTAGTCAGCAATTATTCAATCAACGCGCACTGAAGAAATTCACTCGCGGAATTTAAGTCATTCACGATTGTCTTTACTGAGGGATTGAAAGCAATGGAATTGCATAAAGACGTTTCCAATGGTCTTATTCCATTAAAACAATTTAAACGATCATGAAACACATACATTGTTTCCAATCCAGATGACATAATCAATAGCTAGCTAATGTTAACTATTAAACTATTTAATGAGTATAGAAAAGTTACGTCTGCTGGCTTAGCAAGGATGGCAGTTACGGTCTTAAAAATTTGATCCGTAGCTAGCATGGGCCTCGTAATAACCATTACCTAACATTCAATGAATTGATAATGGCTGCACTATACTCCAAAACTGAACTCAATTTGTTCCAATGAACTTGTCTCCTTCATTGACTCTGGCAAAACAAGATTAGGCAGGTCAAAGCCTGTAAATATTATTGTGATGCGAATTTCTCCCAATATGCGGCACTAGCATCGCTCACCTATTCAGGTTTGTACAAGATTCACTAAAAACACTAGACATTTTCCGCTAACCCTTCAAGATACAGTTACAAAACATATGTCTTGATAAAACTAACCATGCTTGAAAACTGATTAGGTGTACCATAAACACAAGCTGGCAATTAGCTGTTAGCCTGACAGCTAACCAGCTAGTGTCATGTTAGTGCAGTGATTGTCCGGCTGACTCCACTAGCCGTCATGGTACCAGAGTGATTGACCGACCCTAACGCTTCTATATTAGCAAACATCAACCCTTCCAAGCTATGGCAACAGGCATATACTATGATGGACCATCGGCTACTAGCCGGCATTAGTGACTGGCTATTGCTAATGTTGTTAGCCTTACGTTAGCCAATTTTAACATTAGCCTTTAACAGTGTTTTAAGCATTGATATGGTTTTAAATAGGCCAAACACTTCTGAATAACGCCAACAGGCTCTTCTTCTTCTCCTGATTTGGAAGGCATGACGCAGCGAATGCGTATTGCTGCTCCCCTGTGCTGAATCTACTGAATCAACACAAAAATGATTTGATTTAATAGGACCTCAAAAAATTAAATAGCCTATCTCAAAAACTAAAAAAAAAACTAAAAAAAGATAAAAAATCTGTTCAGATGCACCTTAATTCAGAACAAGCTGAATTTTTTAAAGTTTGAACAGAATCAATAGCTTAAACGGTGTAGGAGGAGTTAGTCAGCCAAATTTAGGCGAAAGAAGAAAAAGAAGAAGAAGAAGAAGAAGGAAGAGAATAGAGTGTGTTGCTTCACTGAAGCAAGCACACAATTACAACTTCAGAACTTGATGCAATAATTAGTGGACTATCTTTGAACAAAGCCCCAGGCTCAGATGGCCTTACAGGGACTTTTACAGGCATTTCTGAGGAGATATAAGAAAACTAATGCATCAAGTTTTTATGGAAATATTTGAAACCTGTATACTCTCACTCTCAAGGAGGCAAGGGATTATAGTTTCAATCCCAAAACCCAACAAGGACCCAATATTAATTGAAAACAGACTCTCAGAAACTCGCTGCAAACTTAACGTTCATTTTTTGTCTCTTGTCTTCAGACAGGAATCTCAGAAATTGCAGAAACACAATCTGGTGTCTTAAAAGGATGCTCAATCCACAATAATATAGGACTAGTAATAGACACTATTGAACTCAGAAACTTAAATGAAGGTGATGGATTTCTATTCTTTTTAGAGCTCTGCAAAACTTTTGATTCTATAGATCACCCATTTCTCCTGTCAGTACTTCAACTTCTTGGCTTTGGAGATAAATTTAGAGATTCATCTATGTCAATATCAATATTGATGAATATCAATAGCTGTGTCATACTACCACGTGGCACCACTCCCAGGTTTGAGGTGAATGTAGGAATCCCTCAAGGTTGTCCCATCTTAGCATACCTTTTTATACTAGCCAAAGAAATGCTAGCAATTTACCTAAAAAATTGCAATGAGATTAAAAAATTTAACAGCTATATCTATCAGGATCCTGCTATGGACTTTTATTCTGAATTTTTTGCTGGCCTTTTTTTGCACTTTTATTTTGATTCTGTTTTCCCCTGTGGCTGAGTATTCATTTCCTGTCCTTGTCCTTTCCCTGCCATGTTTTGCTCACACCTGTTTTCCATTCCCTCATTAGACCTGCCTATTTAGCTCCCTTGCCTTGGTTTCACTCATTGTCAGATTGTTGCACCCTTTGTTTGGAGTACCTTGTGCTAGCTACTGTGTTGGTTCTGGTTTTTTGCAGTCTGGAATTTAGTAGTTTTGCTCTAAATATTTCTCTGTTGGCTTCCTGTGTTTTGCCTGAACCTTTTTGTATCACCTACGTTTTTTGCTGGTGAGGATTTTGCATTACATACCTCTTTTTCTGCATTTGGGTCCAACACTCATTCAGAACTCTGACAATTATCATCAGCCAGCTAGCAGACTACACCACAAGTTTTCTAAAGGACAAACATCAAATTCCAATAACTGCAGAAAAAATATTTTAAAAATTCTCTAAAGCATCGAGATTAGCATTAAACTTAAAAAAAAGAGTGAATTATTTTCCATTCACAACACAACAGATAAAGAGATTTGTAATATTCCTATCAAATCAGAAATCAAATACTTGGGAGTTCATCTCACAAAGGACCAAAAAGTAAGACTGACACTAAATTTAGAAAACAATATAAACGAATGTAAGGCCAAATTAAACCTGTGGCTTCAAAGAGACCTTTCAATATTGCGTAGAATTTATTTAACAAAGATGGAATTCCTATCAAGTTGTATTTACCCAACCTACTCTAATGTCATTCAAAAGAAACTTACTATATTTATCGATCAGATCAATTTCAACTTCATTTGGAGGAGCAAACTACATTATATGAAAACAAGTAGTATGATTTAAGAAAAAAAAAGAAGCCTAGAAATTATTGATTTTGACTGCCTTAATGGGACACTAAAAATGAATTGGATAAAATCTTGGATCAAACGTAACAATTCATTTTGGTACTGCATTCCAAATGACTTATTCAGTAAAACTGGGGGATTGAAATTTCTTGTCTCAGACTTTTATGTTGATAAACTGCTAGTATAATTGTCAGAGTTCCATAAACAGATTTTATTATATTGGAAAATGTTATTTGTACACAACTTTTCCCCCCATAATACTTTATTATGGAACAGTGGATATATGTAATACCAGAATAAATCATTATTTTATAAAGATTGGTATGAGAGGGAAATATGGTCCTTGGTTAATGTAATGGATCCTGTGGGTAATTTAGTAGATTTTGAATAATTTTGCATCACTCGTGATTTTAAACCTTCAAAATTAGGCTTGACTAAATTACATGAAGCTCTATAACTTTCAATCTAGTTCAAAATTGATGACGATATGTGTTCCTTCTGTAGAAATGAAATTGAATCAACAGACCACGGATGCATCTCAAAGCGTAGGCTGTAACCTTTGAAGGCTGCATTTTTAGGGGTCGTCATTTAATTCCACCTGCTAAACTGACGTAACGTAATTTCATCCCTGTTAAACAGCTTGGGTTTAAGCGAGTCTTCAATGGTTTCCCTAACCTTAACCTTAACTCTGACACCTAACCCTTAACCTTACCCTAAATTTAACCTTGTCCCTTACCCTAAATGTCAGTTGGACTTATGGAAATAATTGATGACCCCTAAAAATGCAGCCTTTGAAGGATGCAGCCTACGCTTTGAGATGCACCCCATATCTTCTTCTCACGCAATATAACTCAACGATTCGGGTTAGACAACCATAAATGGGTTGAACAAAGAATCCCATCGTTATCAACTCCACTGTCCAAAGATAATGAAATATTTGGTTTGATATTAGAAAGCAAAAATGAAGAATTCTGTATTCATACCATGGCAAAATTTTTTTAAACATTAAATTAAATTCTCAAATCATCCCCAAACTTTTCTGCCTTCCTAAATGAATTCAAATTATACTTAAAATAATAAAAATTAATAGAAATAACCAAATTACAAAAAATTTATGAGAAACTTTGAAATCCTTTCCAATAAATAAAACCAAGGAGATGATTGTGACCTTTTCTCCTAAACAGACAGAGTTGGCAGAGGCAGTCACCACCATCATTCAGGATGAGCCAGTAGAGACTGTGGAGGAGTACAAATATCTGGGAACTTTTTTTGACAACCTGCTGAGGTTTTCCTCTAACACAGAGGAAATCCTAAAGAAGTGCGATCAGAGACAGTACCTACTCAGGAAGTTGAAATCTTTTGGGATTAACAAGGACATTCTCACCACATTCTATTATGCCTTCATTGAAAATGTTATAACCTTTTCCTTCACATGCTGGTTCCACTCTATCACCTTGCAGAACAGAAACCGCCTACTGAATATGGTTTAGGTTAGCTCAAAAGTCATTGGGCAGCCTGTGCGGACTCTCACCATTCTCAGTGACCAGCAAACTGTTAAACTGGCTCGCAAAATTTTGCAGGACCCCTCTCACATTCTTTTTTTCTGAGTTCCAGTGGCTCCCCTCAGGACGCAGACTACGCTGTCCAGGCTGCAGGACACAGAGGAGGAAGTCCACCTTCATCCCCAGGGCTGTCCAGCTCCTGAATGCTGAACGCTAACCCCCCCCACACACTCATACACACGCGCACACACATGCGGGCACGCACACACACACCCACGATCACTGCTGCAGCTACATGAACTCAATGCACTATAACTTAGGCAATCTATAAATTATTATTATCATGAGTGTTTTTTTATCTATGCTGTCTGTTGTAATGTGTGCTGTCTTGTGTTGGTTGTTTGTGGTTTTTATTTCTTGTCTTTAAGCTACTGTCTTGCCCTTATAAATTGCCCCTCGGGGACAAATAAAGTGATTTGAATTGAATTGAATTGAATAATTTAGATTAAAAGTAAGGAAATGATCTCCCCACACAATATAAATCCTCAATTATTTATTGACTTGGGTATGCATGTTTATTCAATTAAGCACTGAAAAAATAGAAAAATAAGTAAATAAATAGAAAACCTTCGGCAGCTAGTGGTTTCCTGCCCCACAGTGGAGGTCACATGGTTTCTGGCCACACAACAGAGTTCGCTGAGTGGAGTTCACCCGTGTGACTTCTGCCAGACCCATCTCCAATACCGTGACCTCTTCATCCCTCATCATCATCTTCTTAGTAAAGCTCTGGGGCATTTGTGGGGCTGTAACTGACGGCACACAGGAAGCCAAGATTGTTTAAGCTTTATAAAGGCTGTTTTATACTTGTAAGAGATATGCCAATCGACATCTTAAAAAGTATTGGCCAATACATATTCTTTCATGCTGAAACAGAGTTGGACAACATCCGCAGCACAAACTGTTATTTTCGTGATAATTCTACCTAGATATTATTTCTTCATAGCCATGACCAACCAACTAAATCAACATTCTATATCCATGACAACCAACAAACTCTCAGTGTATCCAGGCAAAGAAATTCTAAAACAATCAGCAGTGTTTTTTTCCTAATCTGATTTCAAAGCTTACAGACTTGTCAGTTAATGCATCGGCATGATCGGGTGACAAAACCTGATAGAAAAGACCAGTGTAACCACGGCCTATTGCATCTGACTGTGATCAGTGAATGCAGACAGCGCTCCCATTATGCAGTGGCTCCATACCTGCGGATCGGCAGGTGTAAAAGGTCTGCCGAGGAGCAGGTATAAAAGAATTTTGTGTGGCACATATAATGACATAGTGCATTGACTGCACTCCATAATTTTTGAACACTATGCACGATATAATGTGCAATAGGAGCTTCCATTTCTACAGTTCACCCTACATGGGTAGAAACGCACTCAAATTCACCCTTCTACCAGTCAAAAGACACTTGTAACCATTGGCTTGCTGGTAGAGTGACTGTCCTATAAATTATGGTGTGCACTCTGTATGTAATAATACAATCAACTGTACAAACAGCAGAGTAGAATTCATGTTTTGGTTTACCATTACAAGACTCATGAAATATGCCAATATAAAAGGATATGTCTAACGAAATACAGAAAACATATTTTAAAATGCTATTTTTAGACACCAGAAATAACCATTCCCTATGAATTAAAATACTTTACAGGATGCATGTCCTCATCAGTGGTAAAGAATGAAATCATGAAAAGTTTGGTCTGAGATGTTACTGGAGAAAAATAGGAGTAGTCAAATCGTAGTTTTAAAGGCAGCATCTTACAGGCAGTCCATCAGAGGTGCGTTTCGCTCAAAACACTGATCCGCATCTGCCCTCTCCCAGTCGAGATCCGACCTCGTAATAATCGTGTGCACGACCTGCAACACAACCCAAGTGTTTTATTCCCACTAAAAGACTTTAACAATTGTCCATTAGGTTGTGGCCAAAGCCCGCTAACAGATGTTTCCATCCTTACGTTCCCGCCTGCGTGTCCAGCCAATCGCGAGGGGCAAGTCGATGTCCACTGGCCGTTGCTCATTCTTTATCGGTACCATCATTTCTTCGTACACCACTAATGCCCAGTAAAAATCTTTGCTCTTATAGTTTTCCCAGTATGTTTCCTGCCACGTAACAGAGGCTTAAGCGGCTGATGCAACAAATTGTGTTGAGTGACGTCATAGTTCAACTTTTCTCCTTAGTGGCCACAGATCCGCTGATCTGTATAGAATTAAGTTGACGATGTCATAATGTCGAAGTAATCATGCTGTTATACTGGTATGTCTAACTACAAATAAATAAATAAATAAATAAGGCCTGCATGCCATTGGGAATATGTGTTGATGGCTATACAAGCTACACTGTAAAAAAAAAAAAAAAAAAAGAAGTTGCATGAACTGAAAAAAGTTAGTGTCCAGGCTGCCTTAAAATTTCAAGCTAACTGAATTTAAGATTGTAAGTTGAATATTACCTGAACTTATCATGTCAAGTTCAATGAGCTTAAAATTTTAAGGCAGCCTGGACACTTACAGTAGAGACAACCTTTTTTTTTTTTTTTTTACAGTGTATTTGTGGCCACTCGAGCTGCTTTGTCCTCTGAGCAATCATGTTTTCACTTTGTAGCAGACAGGTTAGCCCATTTATTTATTTATTTATTTGCTTATTTATTTATTTTATTCATTCATTCATTATTTCATTTTCCTATTTGGGTTACTTGCTCATTCAAGAGGCTGACGGCTGAGGTTTCCTTGTTGTTTATTGGCATAGGTCTAAAGTGATCAGTGGAGTACATGCGAAGAGTACTGCTGTGTTAGTGCAATGGGGAGTACTGATGTAGGCCTATGTGTGAATATCCGTTCTATTGCACATTATTCTATGGCCTCTTTCACACATAGGCTAGTTCCCAATAAACTTTGGGGGTAACCTTTCTAGATGTGGCGAACAGATGGAACAAGCGGCATTCCTGTTATTTTATAACTACAGCGTATCTGTTCCAGACAGCTGTCCATCAATTTCATCCTCTGTGCAGACTGAGAGCAGCTCCTTATTTCTCAATCTGATACGCAGATAATCTCTGATGTGCAGGTAGGTATAAATCATCCAACCTCCACCCACATTAATTTTTTTCTCCGATTTAGCGACCAGCACCCGCATGGGTACTTAACTCAACTCTGTCCCTGAATGATTTTACTTTTTTAATTATGTGGGACAATGCGAAGTTTCCATGTGATTTTTTTATTGTTTGTTGTATTGATGCATGAGTGTTTTAACGATTTTCTTTAAAGATGAGAGAGGCTGCTTGTTAATTGTAAACCTCTCCATGTACGCAGTAAAGTCACTGTAGCAAATATTGTGGGGCATTTAAGCAGAAAACTAAAAACTGAAGTTTTGAACTTGATAAGACAGAGGCAACTATCCGGGGGAAACAATTAAATTTGTAGCCACTGAAATGAAGTTATCTCACTGCGCCTCTGTGCATAAATGTGCAGAGCACAAAATTGGTTTGATTTAATAGGACCTCAAAAAATGAAATAGCCTGTCTCAAAAAAAAGAAAAAAAAAACAATAAAAAATCTATTCAGATGCAAAGTAATTCAGAACAATCTGAATTTTTTTTTAAAGTTTGAACGGTATCAATAGCTTAATGTCATGATTCTGCTTTGTCTGTTCTGTTTCTGCTATGTTTGATTATGATTCTGCCATGTTTATTATGTTTCTGCCATGCTTGTTATGTTTTCTCGTTTCCCTGTTATGTTTATGATTATGTTCTGTTAGGTTTTGTCATGTTCTGTTTAGTTTTTGTACTTTGCCATGTTTTCGTTTTTGCCATTCCCAATCCACTTTTCTGTTATAGTCCAGTCCATGTTTTGCCCATGCCTTCATTGCACTTTGTCTCCCCTGTCTGGTCTTTTGTAAGCTACAGCTTCTCCCCAGTCCTGCATGTCACATGTTTAGGTGATTTCATGGTTTCTGGGTTTCAAACATTCCTTCCAATCTCGTTTGCTTCCTTCGCCTCTCTTTTCTATTTTACTAACCAATACTAACAGCTTGTTGTTTTTGTTAAAGTTACTAACCCAGACTAACATTGTATATAATGTTACTAACTTACTAACGAGCACTAGGGATTGTATAGCTGCACTTACTAATTGATTAACAAGCTCTCAGCACTCGCCCTGTTCTAGTCTCCGCCTCTTGCCTTCACTTAGTCTTTGCTGCAATGCAGCGGATCCTTTGCACCTGCTCCACTCTGTCCTGCTTCTCATTATCTGTGCACATTAGAACTCCCTAACCGGAGCTGTATGTTTTGTCATAGGTTGTCTCGTGATCCCTGTCCACGTTTTGGCTTTTGCCAATTTTATGTGGTTAGGTTCTCCCTCATGTTTTGCTCCCACGTAATTAGTCTGATCCTCTTCACCTGATCCTAATCATAGCATGTGACTTCCCTTGAGTGTATTTAAGCTGTCTTCTCACTGCTGTTCCCCGTCAGAATGTTTCCTGTGCTGCTTTTGTTTCTCGCCTTGTACTCATTGTGTTACCTTTCTGACTGGACCGCCCAACTACCTCTTTTTGGCTCTGATTTGGCTTTAATATCTGCTCCTGTGTATCGAACCCTTTTTGTCTGACCTCGATTTCTGTATTGCTGTCCTGGTTTTTCGACTCTGGATTCTGCCCCTAGGATTGTGATTTTGGATTGTGGACTTTGTACTTTTGCCTTCGGTCCTGTGGGGGTTTACCCCCTCGCTAATAAAATCACATTTTTTGCTATTTCTGGTTATCGCGACTGGTTCCTGAACGATACCTCACACTTAAACTGTGCAGGAGGAGCTAGAGGGCCAAATTTAGGCAGAAGGAAAAAAAAGTAAGAGAATAGAGTGTTCAATCACACTATTAAATCAATTTATTTTAGGTAACATTAGCTTAGGTATAGGCTAGATGACCAGAACAACGAGCAGTGCTGTAAATTGGGGTGTCATCAATAGATATTTCCATAAAGTGATCTCATGTGTTCCATCTAGTCACGCAATAATGTAAAAAAAAAAAAAATTACTACTAGTAGTACTACTACTAATAATTATAACTAGAAAAGTGCAGTTCCAGGGGAAACTGCGTGGGCAAACTGGAAGCTGGCAATAATGTGAAGTTCGGGTTGCTGCACTGTAAAAAATAATTTTTGCTTTTAGTTCCTTCAACTTATTTTTGTGAGTCAGGTCAACTAAATTTTGCCAGAAAGTTGAGACAACTAGACAGGTTAGGTTTTGATCCATTCAACTTGTGAAATAGTACAGTCAACTCAGAAATATGGGATTGGCCAACTTGTCCAATAAGGTGACGGGTTTCGCACATGCTCAGGACACTGCCCCTGCACAGTCGCCTTTGGCAACCCGAGTGTGCGTGCATCCATCGCATGCATTCAGTGCCATGATCCAGCCATTCCTTGATAATTTTCCTCGCCTCATGCTGGACTAAAGCAGGGAATTTTACTTCAAGAAAATTGAAGCGGGATGGCGGGAGGAGGACTTCAGTTAGTGTAGAAGGTGAGTTCATAATTTTATTTTTACCATATGAGTGTTCAAATGTACCTTAGTTTGGCTAAACCTAAAGAGGGTGGCCGTCTTTCCACTGTCTGTCTGTCTGTGCGGATACAAGCGGCAAGTGAATTCATTGGGAGGTGCAGAAGCTCGGTGTAACATTTGTTTGCTGCATGTGAGTAACTTTTGCTAGCAAGAGTGCCAAGCAGTGAGTTGTTGGCTAGCATTAGCGATGTTGCTAATGATTTGCTGGGTAGTCTTGCTAATGTTAGCTGGCAAGTGAATTCAGTCGATGCAGTCGGGAAAATGTGCATTCCATCGGGGAGTACAGAAGCTCAGTGTAGTTTGCTGCATAAAACGTTTGCTAGTGGCGTGTAACATTAGTTGGTTAGTTGACAGCACCATTACTTGAATACCCCCCATGTTAGCTTGTTAGACATATAGGTGGCGCTAGCCAGAGCCCGGTGCGATTTGTACTTCTGGAAGCAGAAGAGTTATCTTCTGGTTGTTCGCTTTGCACTCTTCTCTTCTGAGAAGAGCTTCCTTGTCTTCTCGTCATCGAGTAGAAGATCGGCGCTCTCTTCCAAAACAAAATGGCGTCCTCAGTGGATTTTTCCAAGCTACATCTGACTGACACTAACTGCAGTTCCTGTATGCATCCACTGCAGTCATAATCTATTTGTACTTGCGTTGCAAGGCTTGCTAGGGCAAATACTATTGGCAGTTTACTTCTATATGTGTCTCTCTTCTCGAATTCCTCTAATTGCATAGCCATTATAAGCTGTTGCATGTTGTGTGCCGCCATATTGCTTCCTTCTGGCTGTTTGATCTATAATTAGAAGATGTGTCTTCCAGAAGGGTATTCCAGAAGGCGAAGTGTGCCAAATCACACTGAGCTCAGGTGATGTAGAGCGCCTACCATGTTGCCTTACAATTCTATATTCACTGAACTGCCAGTCGAGTTTAAACAATGCACCTTTGAACAACTGTGCTGTGGATCCAAAGTCCTTATTAGGCAAGTCATTCCACTCGGCAGCCATCTAATAAAACTTTCTCTGGTTGATCCTAGAACGTCAGGTTATGACTGAAGCAAGCACACAATAAGTTCCAGTAGCCCGCAAGAACCTCAGAACTACTTTCCCAACTAATTTAAAATCTTTCCCAGAAGAAAGCAGCGACTTCATCAAAAAGTAAGGAACCCCCAGAGATCCGATAAGTCTTTAAATAATTGTTTCCTTTCAACACAATAACTGCTACAACCAAAAATAACATGAAACACTGTTTCAGGGCTACCACAAGTACATAAACCATTTACATGCTTACCTAAAATTTTCAAACAACTAGCTAAACCACAATGGCCTAGGCGTAATCTAGTAATAATAACTTCCTTTCTTCTATTAGAACTAAAAACCAGCCTTTCCCTCATTACTGAATCCTGTAGTGAGAAATAAGATCTCCCTCTCTTTTCTTCCCTCCACTCTTTCTGTCACTTACTAATCACTACCTTATTTATAACAGTAAACCATTCAGGTTTCCCTAAGAAATCTTAAAATCTATATTTTCCCTTGCAAGATACTCTTTAGCTACTTCATCAGCCACTTCATTACCAGCTATTCCAGAATGTCCTGGAACTCAAAGAAACTCAACATTACAATTCATCTTCTCTATTCTGTACAAACAACACAAGATCTCCAGTCTCAGATCTGAGCAAGCCCAAGAAGTCTCGTTTCTTAGTGCACACAAAGCAGCAGCAGAATCTGAACAAATGATTTAATCTTTTGGTTTTGTACCCTCCACCCACCACAAGGCCATAGGATAGCCATTAGCTCTGCTGTGACCACAGACACATTATTGCGGTGATGAATGCTTTGTTTCATGCCAAGGCTGACAACATGCATTCCAAATCCTGTATTTCCTGAACAAGGATCTGAGGAACCATCAGTAAATTTTTGCAATGCCCTATCACTTATTTGATTTATATACATAAGTCAAACACCACAGCCAGTGTAATTCACAGTAAGGATGTTGAGATTGTAAAGTCATATAAATACTTGGCCACCGTGTTTGACTCTCAGCTGAAATTTGATATCAACACTGAGTCAGTAGTTAAACAGGCCCACCAAAGAATTCATCTGTTGCAAAGGATCAACTCCTTTGGTGTCTCAAAACCTATCCTGTGTACTGTGTACTTGTTCTACATTGAAAGCCTCCTTGCTTTCTCTTTTATCTGCTGGTTCAACAGTTTGGCAGCGAAGGACAGGAACTGTCTAAACTATATTGTGAAAGTCTGCTCCAAAATTATTGGAACCCAAATGACTGATTTGAACTCTCTCTGGGAGACACGTGTCCTCCAAAAGGCTAAAGGTATCATTAATCAAAATCATGTCCTTACATGCATTTACATTAATGCCATCAGGACGGCGTTATGTGCAGCCTCTCAGGAGGACGAACCGTTATTCAAATTCATTTGTTCCCTCTGCCATCACGCTGTTGACGCAGAAACGCAGAGTTAACTTGAAATTTGCACAATCAACTGATCATGCATTTTAACTGTTATGTGCAATTTGGCTCTATTTATTTATTTATTTATTATTTATTATTTGGGCAGCTTTTATTCCCTTTATACCATTATTCTTGTTTTTATTCTATTTCTGCCTTATGTTATCTGCACTTTTTTTTTGGAATATTGCTTTTAGTATATATTTCTGCTCTCTGCCTTGTCTCTTGTTTTTTCTCCCATGTGCCATGTAGTGTTGCCTTTGACACTTTAAAGCAGGGGTCTCCAACCCTGTTCCTGGAGAGCTACCATCCTGCAGGTTTCTGCTCTGTCCCTAATTCAGTACACCTGATTCAACTAATTGGCTACTCATCAGGATCTCTAGCAGGGCAATTAGGTGTGCTTTGGTTTGTCAGGAGTGAAAACCTTCAGGATGGTAGCTCTCCAGGAACAGGGTTGCAGACCCCTGCTTTAAATGATGTGAATGGATGGTTGTATGTGGTTGGCGGACTGTAGAAACTGAATTGCCCTCCGGGGATAAATAAAGTTTTCTGTATCTGTATACAGCGCGTATAAAAAAAAAATGTAATACAACTTCAGCGGGTTAATACACCATGTTTATACCGTTTCACCATTTCTATGCAATTTGCCAATGAAGAGTACATCCTTAGCTCTTCATGGATACCACTGACTGCAACATTATTGCAGTGCATGCCTGATTAAAGGACCTTTGAAAATGGCAGATTCGAATTTCATTTTTCCAAGTTTTGTTTATCGA
The DNA here is from genome assembly GCA_029692085.1 of Gymnothorax javanicus. Classification (NCBI taxonomy): domain Eukaryota; kingdom Metazoa; phylum Chordata; class Actinopteri; order Anguilliformes; family Muraenidae; genus Gymnothorax; species Gymnothorax javanicus. The sequence continues at coordinate 93,810,974 of CM056198.1, forward strand.
TGGAAGTCAGAAAAAAAGAGTGCATGAAAGTCAGTAAAAGCCAACACACTACCCTCTGCTTATGCACCGACACCTTCAATCTGTCCACCTCCCCTTTCGACGCAAAGCTGACAGCGACGGAGCATGTCCTCAACTGCACGTCTCACCATAGCCGGATCATTTCGCAAAGCCTGAACTTCATTTCGAATGCGCTCTTGCAGTTCGTCAAGATCTCTGGGAGGAGTCACAAACACTGTTCTTCAAATGTCCATCCAAATCGTTATCAGTGTAAAGTTGAAAAGCCAGCATCTGTGATGGTATGGGGACGTGTTAGTGCCCATGGCATGGGTGACTTGCACATCTGTGAAGGCACAATTAATGCTGAAAGGTATATACAGGTTTTGGAGCAACATATGCTGCCATCCAAGCGACGTTTTTTTCAGGGATGTACCTGCTTATTTCAGCAAGACAATGCCAAGCCACATTCTGCGCATGTTACAACAGCGTGGCTTCGTAGTAAAAGAGTGCGGGTAATAGCGGGTAGTCCAGACCTGTCTCCCATTGAAAATGTGTGGCACTTTCTGAAGCGCAAAATACGACAATGGAGACCCCGCACTGTTGGACAACTGAAGTTGTACATCAAGCAAGAATGGGAAAGAATTCCACCTACAAAGCTTCTACAATTAGTGTCCTCAGTTCCCAAACGCTTATTGAGTGTTGTTAAAAGGAAAGGTGATGTAACACAGTGGTAAACATGCCCCTGTCCCAGCTTTTTTGGAACCTGTTGCAGGCATCAAATTCAAAATGAGTGAATATTTCCAAAAAAACAATAAAGTTTATCAGTTTGAACATTAAACATCTTGTAATTGTAGTTTACTCAATTGAATATAGGGCGACTGATTGTATTCTGTTTTTATTCACGTTTTACACAACGTCCTATTTTCATTGGAAATGAGGTTTGTAAAACCAATGTTATCATTGCTTGATATAACATATATAAAGTATTCCTTTCTGCTCCCCATTCACTGTGAAGGATATTAATGATCTTTTGACATTTTCTGATAATTCTAAGAACATCCTCTTCTTCTTCTTCTAATGTAAACATGTTTGCCAAACGCTAATAATCTTCTCCTTCTTTAATATAGTACGTTAATTTATTGTTGTATGTCACCACCTACTGTGTGGGAGTGTGCTACTTAAAAACCATTAGAGAGATAGCAAATATTATTTATACTTAAGTACTGTATATGCATATATAAACATAATCATAACATTCTAAATCCGACCTTCAATCCCTGATGCCCTCGGGAAAGGCAAAAGGGCCCTAGACATTTCACTTTTCATCACTTTTTCACCAAGCAGTTCATTCACTTTCTTAAATTCTCCATATTTTGCAACTGTCTCTGTGCTCTATATTTTAGTTGTACATGATAGTAGCACCTACTCCACATTCTCTGGAACACTGCACATTGAACATAAACCATTGCTTCCACTAAAATATCAATGGGTACATTTAATCTTGAATGGCCTAATATTAACTTTGTGAATAACATTGCCTCTTTCCTTATTGCACCTAAATATCTGTTTCCTCCCACACATCGTTGTATTTGGTAATGTTGTATATGCTAATGTTTTGCTCTGCTTTCCCCATCCCATTCCAGAAGCCATTGCCAATAATCATAAAAGAAGAAGGTATTTTTCTTCTTCTATGATCATTGGCGATGGCTAACCAGCTTACATTTTTCATATCCTTCAGCTAAAGCAGTAAAATAACACTTTTAACCCATGAATTTCCATTGAAAACTCCTTAATATATGATGGATGGAATCAGATTATGACTTGCAGTCTAGCAGATTCACTTTGTTGGGATGTGACTTCTAAGCATGCGCAGTAATCGTGACACAGCTCCTTTAACTCCTTCAACCCCACAGCCCTCTACAGAGGGCTGACCAACATATTCCCTTCAACCCCAAATTCCTGTAGGGAAAATTCAAACAATCTGACTAATTGATTGGAACATATCAGGTTACATTTAATGGGATTCCAGAGATAACAGTAAGATACAATGTCCAGATAATGACCAGCCCTCTACAGAGGGCTGTGGGGTTGAAGGGTATAGTGATGCTAGAATATCTGGGGTTGAAAGAGTGAATATGCACAAAAAAACAACCCAGGCACTGACTGCAACTCCTGGCATATTCAGATTTGCCTAAGTATTTTAGAAATGCCAATAACAAGATGATTCCATAATCCCCCCCCAACTTATGAAAAAATGCCATAAATAAAAATCATTTAATCTAATTTGTTTGAGGTGTGTTTCATGAAGCCTGAATGTTAGGCTGATAAACAAAAATAGTTTTGAGTCATATTTGAGATTTATTTGCCATAAGGTTCAAATGATGAACATGCTCTATTTGTGTGAATTCCATAATTTTTGCCAGCAGTTGTATGTTTCAGTGGAACGGCATCAGACATAAGTTCCAGCATCATCACCTTGGCCAAAGCAGATTTGCGATTAATCATCAAATATCAATTTCATTCAATCATCAATACTCCTTCATTGCTTCTCTTTAGACCACTGTAACCTTGCTTTCTTCTGCTAAGGTCTTAGTTCTGGTTTTCATTTGACTTTTCCGTAAGTAAATCCTATTTCATTGAGCTGATTTCTTACAGTTTCGTCAGAAACATTGACCCATTCCAGCTAATTTGTTTTTCATTTTTTTGTGCATTTTCTATATTCAAGGCATATTTATGTGAGTTTTCGCTCCTGACCCTTTGATGTCTTACGTGGTCCACCCATATATTTTCCTTCTAAAACCTTCCCATTTTGTTTAAACCTGCTCCACATTTTAGACGCAGCTGACTGGGACCCACCAACATCATTTGCCTTTCTCCATGCTGAGTTTTCTTCTTAGTGCAGTTTTATAATCCTTTTCCATTGTTTCATTTGTCAGCTCTCTTGTTGGTGCCATGTTTCCTCTCACTTAGCTGAGACCAACACCTTGTTAAGTTCTGCAAGCACTATTTTGCATATTCAGATTTGTGCCAGTACTTCCTTTAGAAATGCCAATAACAATGAGATTCCATAATTTTTTCCTGAACATTGAGTGATTCCATATTTTTCCCTCTATTTGATCTTTAAAAAAGTCCACTAATTAAAATAATTTAATCTAATTTGTTTGAGGTGTGTTTCATGAACGGAGAATGTTAAGCTAATAAACAGAAATTGTTTTGTGCCATATCTGCAATTTATTTATTTGCTATCTAGTAAAAAAGGAGGATGAACATCCTCAAAGTCTGGTGATTCTATCATTTTCGCCAGGTGTTGTCCCTAGCCCATCCACATTCGTAAACCCTCATTTCCCACATCTTATCTCCCTGAGACATGAACCCCACCAAATCCTCTCCCCAAAATTTCTTATTTCTCCACCCATTCACATCTGAGAGCCCCAAAATCTCTCTTGCTGCATCCATCACCATTTTAATTCTCTCCATTTTACTTTGATTGACCCTGGAACAAATGACCACCATTGCAATAAATGTAAAAAAAACTTGTGTTGTTCATTCCAATGATATCTCTGATATTCTGCTTTTCAACTGCCTGAACCCTCACCTGTTCTTTCCCCATAATTACTTTTTCCACCTTTTCCATCTTTGTTGCCTATGCATAAGACATTTTCCCTTGAATTCTAGTCCTGACCACCTCCCTTTCCATTTTCTGTCTTTATCAGTGAACCAATTTCATGGCCTCCCCCACTGTGAAAATAAACCACCTGCTCTTTTGACAAACTGCAGTCATCCTCCATACATCCCTCTTTCTCACATCTCCTACATCAGGTCCAGCTTGCTCCGGCACACTGCAGCCATGCGTCCATATTCCTGGTACCAAAAACACTTAAGTGGAGCCCTTCCATATTCCTTCATCCTATAACTAACATGATCTAAGAAAACCGTTCTGGTCTTACATGTCTTCCTTAGCCGTTGAGGTTAGATTCTGAAATGCATGATGGGATGACAGCAATCAAAGAGGGACAAATCAGAACAATGCATTTGGAAACACTGATACTGAACAAAGCATGAAGGTGAATTTTCTTGAAGGTAAGTTTGCCTACTTTCAACCTACATACAATTCAATCAGAACAGAGTACAACATTACACATATAATAAACCTTTCTGGAGAAGTAAAACATTAATTCATGAATAAATCATTTGGAGGAGCTCGGAACCATACTGCCCTACAAAGGCTAAGTGCAGTAAATACGCAATAATTTAAAAAGCAATAAATGGCTTCAGAATTAGTTTGCTGTCCCAAGAAATGAATAGTTAGCACATTCATGATAGATTATGGTTAACTGACTTATCATGGTGTAATTTCTGGCCAAATAAATCCTGACCTCCAAATACCCTCAGACCCAAAGCTGTGTAATTCACATTTTACCCAAAATGTAGTTACTGCACTTAGGCTTTGTAGGGCAGCATACTGGCATGACACATGGAAGCGATCCAACTGCAACATAAAACAAGAACAACCAGGCATCAATTAAACACCATCCGTTTATTCAGGGCTGAGCATTCATAGATGACGCCTGATGTTTCCACAAATATGAATAATAACATTCAAGTCAGACACATCATATCACATGTAACATAAAAATAACACTGATCATCAATGGTCTTCGATTATCCACTAAAAAATGTAAGTTTAGATTTCCAGATACAGTATGCGTCAATGTGTATTTTTCTAACACGTTTAATTACACCTGAGGTAGAAGTGAAACATAGAGAAACATAGAGAAAAAGTGGTTTTAAATAAGGCAATCACAGGATTTGCTAACATGTTAACATAAATACAAGTATTGTCCATGTGAAATTCAAAGCGGCTGGGCATGGGATAAAATTAACATTACATTAGGAGTATCAGTGAATAGTGCTTCACTGCCTCTGTTTAAAGCACACTGACTGCAGTATATATGAAAGACCATTATTGTCTGGGTAAAGCATTGACTCAACTGTAGTTAAATGCAAATAAGTGGGTCCAAATCCAGAGCAAACTTGGCAAACGCTTTTTAACTTTACCACATTATGAACACTCATATGTAAACCATCTTAAAATTATTATATTCAATCACCACAGAATGGCTGTAACTTAGAAACTGACGATGAGACTGACACCTTTTAAAACACACCAGCACTTAAATTAAATCAGACAGTACAGCCTCACAGAGTGCAATAAAGAAACCAATTTTTGTCTCCAAAGTCCAAAAACAGAGTCTGTGTTTTTATTCCTCCAGTGCATCATAAGAAAAAAAATATTTCATCAAGGAGGGTAAGATCTGCCTTAGAAAGCAAAAGGCTTGAGGTCAGTGTTTGAACTGAGCCCCCAGTGTGTCTTGGATAAATTGCAAACTCCGCTTGTAGAGGAAAGAGTCTTTTTTCTCCGGTTTGCAAATATTAAGATGGTTCACCTCCACTGGAATAAAATCACCAATCCCCAAATCTGAAATGAAATCCGTGTGAAAATTAGGGCAAACTTTACAATAATACAATGACAACCATAAAATCAGTTTTACTGCTGTATTTTTAAAGCAGAATTAGCACGATATTTGGTAACATCTGGCCATTAATTAAATTATTTCAAGAATCCCACCAAAGAAAGATTATCAAAGTGAGAGGGTCTCAAACCTCTCCTCATCTACTCCAGGCTGGATCCAGGAGTCTGATGTGTTCCGCCTCAAGCACAACCAGTACAACTACTCAAGTCATTAGTAAGATCACAGTAGCTAAAGATGGACAGGATAAAACTCCTTGACCCAGCTAGGGTTACTCAAGGAGTGGTTTGAGAAATACTTCACTAGATGAGCCCCCAGAAAAATATATTTGAACAGTGAACATTATTTTGTCCCAGCCTGGCAGCTATACCCAGTTATAATCCCCTGAATGCTAAAGCTTACAAAACTATTTACACTTCAGCTGGGCTGTATTTTGAATATCTTCTGAGTGAAAGAGGCCTACCTGCAGACTGCTCAGGCACGACCACCATTTTGATCATGGGGCCCACAGTGGTGGGACGCGTTTCTGTAAAGCTAATAACTTTAATGTCCTTGTCTTGGGCCAAGTTCAGAAAGTTACCATTGAGCTCACGAAGTGCCGGGGAATCTGTAAAAAGAGAGACAAAGGGTAGAAGCATTAGTCTTCTATTGGTCTATGAACTGTGTGACTGCTCTTGCCAGCCCTTGAGGCCAGATCCTATGCTGGATCTGCACCCAAACAATTATCAGTTTCACATACTATTGATGAAATGAGGGGCAAACATCATCCAGTAACTACACCTCTACTTAAACAATGAACAAAACCAGCAACAAAAGAGCAGAGCATGATTTCGTAGGACCGGTGATCTATCGCCAGTCACCGCCCCCGCCGTCCCGAATCCAAGTAACTTGGTAATTATCCAGCGTCATCATGACATCTCTGCCATCGTAATATTTCTGCTGCTCAGAGAGGAAAAAGCCATAATCGCACCCGACTACCTCTCTTTTCCCGATACCGTAATTCCCAATGAAGCATGATAGAAGGCATTAGGGCAATTCCATGAAAAGAGGGACATGATGAACAAAAATGAAATCTCTGTTTAACATCCAGCAAAGGGCCTCAATCTATCCACAAAAACTCTAACTTCAAGAAACATATACATTCATGGCTGAACCACTATTTTTTCCGCAATAGTTTTGCATCCAAACAGATGGTGCGAATTTTACCCTGAAATCGGCCCAAAATCAGATAATTAGGACCTTTGAAATTACCAGTTACTAAATGGGTATTACAATTCATATCTTTCAATTTGTTATACCAAGAGCAACAATTTAAAGTAGAGGGGAGCCTGGACCCTCATGTGGAAGTTTGCTGGCCAGAAGGTAGGGGTGACTTAATCTTCCCAGTCAATGTTAACGTCCATCACGGAAATTCTGAATTATTTTTATTGGAAGAAACTGAGATGGAATATTGACTTAACCTTTTCAATTCTCTCAGCTGTGGCCAAGGCAAAGTCAATAATGGACAACGTCTGCCTGAAAGTTTGGCACGAAAGATTTGGCAGGCAAAATCCGTAACGTCTGTCACATGTAACGTCCGTCACAGGAAAAGGGGTCCTGTAACATCCATCACGCCCCCAGAGTGGAGGAATGCACAACTTATCTAGATGATAAAAGGGAAAGAGGGAATTTTTGCCATGGAAGTTTTTGAGTTGGGGCTCAAATGTGTAATTGTGCTCATTTCTAAAGGATGAAGTTATACTCAGATTGTCATTTGATTGTCAAAGACTGTCACAAGATTTGCAAGATTAACTGGATTTTATTATACTCTTTCAGCTTTCTAGAGTAAATGATAGTTCCAAAAATTATTCAAAGGTGAGAGCTGCAGCAGGGCAAAATTTACCTATGATGCAATTGTATTTCTCCTATCATTTCCAAGGCCATGAAGGTAGGCTTTTTTGAAGTGCTCAATTTCAATTTTCACGAGGGAACATCATCTCACCTAAAGGTCTTTATCCAGTTATTCTGTGCTTTAAACAATAGGAATGGACAAGGACGAGGATTTTATAAATCACTTAGAAGGCGAAAATACAGGTTTTCTGTGAAAATGAGACACGTGCACAGATTGGGAAGGCAGTGCGCCATGCGCGAATGGCGCTTAAGTAAAGAAAATGACGTATTTAAAAAACTACTTACAGGGCCCCAGAGGCGGCCGAGCAGCATAATGACGTTTATCCCATTAATGATTAAAAAAATGGGTGTGATACAACCCATTAGATACAGGTTTGGTATAACACACGTGTAATACAGCTTTCTTGTGTCACAATTGTTCAGATTCCATTCATTGGCAAACGTCAACTAATATTTTCACAAGGCCTTTTCCTCTAAAAACATTCACCATCGCTGGTGTTTGCATCCAGTTGACGGTCTATTGAATTCAATGTAATGAATAATTCGTTAGCTAGCATGCTAACCCTTTTGGCCAGTAATGAGTTACACATGTAACTGTTATCGTAAACACTTAAATTTAATAATTTAATGGTGAAAAGCATTAGCATGCTAGCTAGTGAATTATTCATCCCATTGACTTGAATAAACTGTTAACTAGAAGCCAAAAGCTATTTTTCCATTTTCCAAATAATATGATGTTGAAATTTTACGGGATAAATATAATCTCTAAGTCATGAGAACAAGCTATTAAATTTATGAAACTCAAGAAGTAATTTTTATTTATTAGTAAATTAAAATTACTACTCTCGTTGCATGAATTTGATATCTCGGGCTCTCTCATTGGAAATCCTCCATGTATTTTGCAGTAAGCATTTCTATTTGCGTGATTTCTACTGTTAAGATAAAAAAGACGACATCTCGATCACAGCAACAACTTTTTCTTTGTTTTAGATTGACAATCTGTCCTGTTAGTTTATTTTCGTCCCCAGACCTCTGCTAGTCAAAGTCAGAATACAGAATTTAACCTGTGTGATTTATCATTTGCTAGAAGTTTTAATGCTACTTTTGTGACTTCTGATCTTACAGTCCGGAGTTGAGTTAGTGATTATCACTCAGAATTGTTTCTACAGTTCTCATTTTGAGTAAGCAATGTATTAAGCAAGTGGATTGAGTCTGCAGTCTTCACTTTACAGTTAAAGAAACAGGATTGTTTCAACACAGTAAGGATATAAACACCTTCATAGGCATTGATTGCTCCACACCTGAAGTGGACAGCTATTGAGTTTGATTGATTAAAAGAGAAACCTGAATAAAACTGTTTCATAATAATGTTAACTGCAAGATACTGCGTAATTGATGCACACTACCAAAGCAAAGTCACAAGATGTACATAGATGTGGTTATTTCATCATTCCACAGGACGATGTTGACTTTTTCAGCGGAAAGTGTCGTTTTACTTCAATGGACAAAATGTAAAATTTGTCATGTAACGTCCGTCACAGTGGATTTTGCGCAATTCTATAACTGCCTGCTAAGAGACTCTCATTTAGAGCTGTATTATAATTTGTGTATTAGGTGGCCTAGTTCTCGTATAATAGTGGGATAAACATTCATGTGTACCATTGTTGAGACAGCGAATTTTGAAATAAACATGGCTGAATTTTTTCCATGTCTTTTTCATGTAACATCTGTCACGTTCATAATTGCGGTTCATGTGAAAAACAAAGACATCACTGGATGGCTTTTCATCCCCCATCAAACAGCCTCAGACCTAAGCTAGTAATACCCATAAGATTGAATACCTTGGAGTAAAACTTTAGCTCTGTGGGTAGTTGAAATGGCTCAAAATTCCTTCTGATGTAACGTCCGTAACGGTGGAGTTGCCCATTAGCTAAAATATTATTATAGCACAGTCTATGAATTTCTTTTTATAACCAACTCTAGGATGACTGAATACAATGTAGATGTATGTAGATCTCCTAAAAAGCTGATAAATTGAGGATCTCCAATAAGCGACCCCGAGATATCAAATTTATGCAATGAGAGTAGTAATTTTCATTTACTTCGAGCCTTCAGCGAGGATTAAATGAAAATTACTATCAGAGTTCCATAAATTTGATATCTCAGGCTCAAGAATTTGAGATCCAATTTATCTCATAAATGTCAGCATTGTACTATTTAGAAAATGGAAAAATAGTGTTCACGCTAGATCTGGTTTTCAGTCTATTCAAGTCATTGGGATGAATAATTTGCTAGCTAGCATGCTAAAGCTTTTTGCTTTTACATTAATAAATTCAAGCATCTACCACAACAGTTACATGCGTAACTTATTACTTTACTGGCCAAAAGCGTTAGCATGCTAGCTAACAAATTATTCATCCCATTGACTTGAATAAACTGTCAATAAGAAGCTAAAACAAGCGATGGTGAATGGTTACCAGCAGAATGTTAAAATTTACCTCAGTGAACATATTAGTTGATGTCTGTCAATTAACGGAATCTGAGCAATCACAATGCTAGAAAGCTGTATGACACTTGTGCGATACCAAACCTGTATCTCATGGGTTGTATCACACCGATTTTTAATCATTCATGGGATAAATACAATTAATACACTGTTCCAGTCAAATTAGCAATAAAAAATGAATAATCAGTGAAAAAATGCAGAGGACATCAGGGGAACCAAATATAATGCATCTACAGTGTGAAAATAGACCAACTTCCTTCTCAAACTCAGGGCTGGCGATAAGCGGTATCGCATCGCAAAATGCAATCAGTTTTTTTTTTTTTAAACGCGCCAATCTGCGAAAGGCTTTTGAAATCTCCATTGCAAATTTTGCGATACAGTCTTCTAAAAGTTTTTGTGCATTTCTGAACAGAAACGGGCTACTACAGTCTCTTTATATCGTCCTGATTGGCCTCCGCCGCTGCACTATGGATAACCTAACGGCGCCACTCTGAAACCGTGGTAGTGAGTGGACTGACCCCATTATTTTCCTACCTCCACACCAGTCCCGCCCACAGAGCTAAAGAAAACACTACAGTGGACAATGTCATTGGCTGAACCAACCGCAAAACGTGAGATGCGTCTGCCATCTTGTGTAAGGAATCGGTGGGGGAATTGCGCAATCAAACGATTGACGTGCATACATGCGACTAGATGAAATGAAATGAAAAACACTGGACTGGTGTCACATGAGCCTACAAGCACGACCATTATTTAATATATTATTATTTTGTTTACGGGTGTCTGTTGTCAGGAAATGCTTAATAGTTAATTTAATTTTTTTTTTATTTAACTGTACATATGAAAGATTTATGTATTTATGTCTAAGGAATGCTGTTTTTATATTTTGAACATAAGTACATTTGCATTTGTACCTTGAATTCCTGTAGTGCTCTTTATTCTAGATTATGATAGTTTTTATTTTCATAATTAAATGTTCATCTTGGTTCATAATAATTACCAATATTAATTTCTTTCACAGTAAAAATTTGTGTGATAAAAATCAGTCCTGAATATTCACTCATTCACAGCCTGAGCCAGGTGAGTAGCTTAGGTAGAATCAACTAAAACTTACTAATTCCTATTCAATTACTGCGTTACTACATATTAGCAGTAAGTGGGACCCAGTTGGTAAGTCCAAGTAGTTTTAATACTGCAATGCTACTGTAACTCAACTGCTTTGGTCTTCATTAGGCTATTTTGATTAGTGTTAGTACTGTTAGCTAAGTGTTCTATGAGTTGAAAATAAAAAGTTAAAATGCATATATAGACATTTTTGTTAAGTTTTATTTTTGCTACACAGTTCTGAAAAATGCTACAAAATGCCACAGCCTTCTAGGGACTGCGTAGAATTTTTGCTACGCAGTTATTTTTGCTTAATGCCAGCCCTGAAACTGAACCAAAGACAGCACTCGTGCACACTTACTCGCACCCACCTCTGGAGAGCTCCTTGACCTCTATAGACGGGAAGAGCAGATATCGAACGTTGACTGAGTATTCTGCAATGATGGTCCCAAAATGTGGCACGCTATAGAACATGATCCCCTTCGTGTTCTTCAGAAGTGGTTGCATCTCAGGGTCATTTGCAGCGTCCAGAAGCATCTTTTTCACCAACAAACCTGAAGAAAACACCATTCAAAAGCTATAAAAATTTTTTGTAAACCTCCCAAGAGGACGTTTTTTGAACGCTTTTTCCTTTTCTGTTCAAGATCCCAAGTCTGTGTTCCAGAAAACAACTCTTTTCAATTTCCATTATTGAATTTTGAATCAGCTTCAGAATGCGTGATTAAGAATATACTCAACACATACATGATCTATTGCATAAAGGGGCAAAGGTTTCACAACATTATCTCCCAGAGTTGAGGAAAGCATGTGGCTACATAAGCGGTGCACATGAAAGGTCTGCAAGCAGTTCAGTCCTTAAACTCCTACAGCAGCTGAATGGTCAAATTTAGAGAATGCATGTCCTCCCACCTACCAATCACATCTGCACACATCACATCAGCAATGGAGCACTATCTCCAAAACCTGCTCATCAGGCTGACGCTCTGCAGCTCTTTCTGCTTTGCTTGCACCGCACACTTCCGCTGCTACCCCAGCTCCCTGTCTGCCATGTGTACCTGTTCACTGCCATTGCTGGTTCATTGCTTTGCTTCCTTTGCTGCCATTTTAATTTCCTGCTCACCCACTACCACCCCAAATTCCACCTGTTATTTTGATGTGCGCAGTATACTCTGAGAATTTGGTGTATTTTTTTCATGAGGTAGATGAAACTTCTCCCTGTATTCAAGGTAGCACACAAGTACAAGCAACAAATTCCCAGAGTGGATCTATTCATCGCCAAAACCAAAAATAGTGGCAAAACCGCTGCGCCCGCTTGGCCAAACATGGCCAAAATCGAGCTTGGCGTAGATTTTGATCCCATATACACACATATAAAATGTGAAAAGGATCCATGAAAAACTGAAGGCGCTAGAGTGAAGACAAGGCAAAAAAAAATGCTACGGACGCACGACAGACCACCACAAAGGCATCTAACCACAGCATAAGCCTGATTTGCCGAGAGGCCAAGCGGGCTAAAAATAATGTTCTTCATCAACTCTATAAATGGCTTTTCATTTTAATACGCAAGTTGTTCTGACTGAATTTAAATACTCCAAAAAAAAAAACAAAACAAAATAGTCAACACACACACGCAAACACACACATAGATACACAGACGCACGCGCATCCTTGTACCTTTATCCTTGTGAGGACATTACATTGACTTCCATTCATTCTTTGTCTGTCTTTACAGGCTTTCCCTAATCTTAACAATAAGTAATGCATGCCTAACCCCAACCCTTACCTTACCCAAACCTTACGCTATCCTTTATTCTAACCTTACCCCTAATCTTAACTAATAAGTCACTATTTGCCTTTGTAGTTGTGAGGGCATGTGAGCATGCCCTCACTTACCCTTAATGTCCCCACTCTACAGGAAAAAGCATTTTCTGGTTCTCACTTTGCAGCAAGTACAAGAACAAGCACAGAAACACACACACATATTACAGAACCCAGAGGAATGGAGCATGGCAGCAGCAGCACTTATCCTTCATTAGGCTGCTCCGTACCTCCCATGCTATGAGCCACCCAAATTATGGGCTTGTCTCCAACTCCTGCTCTCTTCAGCTTGTTCAGCAGCTCACGGCTCCTGAAAGCTATAGACTTCCTGCAGAAAACCAAAATTAAAAAAAAAAAATGACATCCATGAGTCCGCCACAATGAAGAGTCTCAACACTCTTATCACAGGTTAAAAACAGCATATACAATCTGGCATCAAAATTAAACCATCAATCAGACATAAATTATTCACGCAGAACATATCTGGAGACTGAGTGTGTAAGGACATCAGCTCCTAAACAACTAAAAAACTTCTGCTAGGACCTAGATTCATGTAAGGTACTGTAAATATTCTCTTTTGACCTTGTAATTATAGTAGACACGGTGGGCCTGGTTTTGCCAAAGGCTTAAGTAGCCGTGGGGAGAGTGTTGGTAATGTGAACAGGTGCATCGCACCTATGGGTGGACTTTCACAGAAATGTGATTCAAACCCCCCACTTTTTCCTGAGATACCCATTGACCAAATGAAACAAACATCATTTCAAAGAATGCTATAACAAACTAGAATCTGTGCTTGTGAAGCACTATGATGTTCCCCGCTATTATATATATTTGGTTGCACATTTTGAAGAGAGAACTATGAAAAGGCACATCTATACCATGTAATATAACAATATGCCTAGTTTGGTTGAGAAAAGTGTTTTGGAGTTTTGGTTCGGACAAGGTCCACGCTCTCAATACGCACTAAGTTGAAAAGGTTACCATGGAAATCGGAAAAAATAAAAATTTCTGAACAAACAAAATATCAAAAGGCACATCTACACCATGTGGTCTAACACTATACCAAGTTTGGTTGAGAAATCTCTCATAGTTTATGAGTTGTGGTCCGGACAAGCTTCCCAACCTCATTATGCACTAAGTTCAACTTGTTACCATGGAAACAAAAAAATTAAAAATTTCCGAATGAGCAAACTATTAAAAGGCACATCTGCACCATGTGATCTAAATATATGCCAAGTTTGGTGGAGAAATCGGTCATAGTTTAAGAGTTGTGGTCGAACAAGGTCCCCACCCTCAATAACAAGGTTCCCTAAACCCTCAATATGCATCTAAGTTGAACTTGTTATTGAATGGAAACTGGTCCGGACAAGGAAAAAAAAAAATTTCTGGAAACTGGAAAAAGAAAAACAACAACCAAAATATCAAAAGGCACATCTACACCATGGGATGTAATGATATACCAAATGTTGTGAAAAAATATTGAATGGTTTAAGAGTTGTGGTCCGGACAAGGTCCCCACCCTCAATATGCACTAAGTTGAACTTGTTACCATGGAAACTGGAAAAAAGAAAAATTTCTAAACAACCAAAATATCAAAAGGCACATCTACACCATGGGATCTAATGATATAGCAAATGTTGTGAAAAAATATTGAACGGTTTAAGAGTTGTGGTCCGGACAAGGTCCCCACCCTCAATATGCACTAAGTTGAAATTGTTACCATGGAAACTGGAAAAAAAAAAAATTTCTAAACAACCAAAATATCAAAAGGCACATCTACACCATGGGATCTAATGATACCAGATTTTGTTGTGAAAAAATATTGAACGGTTTAAAAGTTGTGGTCGGACAAGGTCCCCACCCGGACAAATGGAAACTTGAACCAAAATATCAAAAGGCACATCTCATGGGATCTAATGAAGGCGGTTTAAGACGGAAGGCACATCTACGGATCTAATGAAGGATGTTGTGAAAAAAATATTGAACGTTTTAAAAGTTTATGGCCGGACAAACTTGCTCGGAAGGACGGAAGGACGGACGGAAGGACGGACGGAGGGTAAAACATTATGTTCTCCGCAACATTTGCGGGGAACATAATGAGTTCCCCATACATGACACCCATTCAGCCAATCACAGCCATTTGGTCAACCCTCCAGGCAAAGATAGAGTAAACTGTCGAAATAAACCTTTACATCCGTGCATTCACAAACAGAGCTTCTGTCACTTGCTGGCTGTGATAATAGATCAGGGAATAACGGTTATTTTCCTTGTTGGTCATGTAATGGAGCTACTACTTTTTCATTTAAATTTGTCCTGTTGAGTCATGTGTCAGCTAAGATTTGTCATTGAACATAAAATAAAAGTTGTTTCAGTTATTCAAAATGCAAGCCAGGTAGCAGACACACTTACTGTAAGCTTGTGGTAGCTGGATTCATTTGTCTAGCAAGATGGCATTTTTACTGCTAGCTAGCCAAAAAATTAAAGTGTGAATCCCCCCTCTTGCAAAGACATCTCTTGCACCCTCGATTAACAGTGTCTCTTGTCTAAAAGAATTAGTAGACTAGCAGTCGGTGGCAGATCAACATTGGCTAGCTTGATCATATATCTATAGGTGATAGTTTGCTGGCAACATTCAGTGAGTTTGACGCTGACTACATTTATATGCAGAACATATTCCGGTTTTTAACATTATTCCACAAAATATAATATTCCTACTAAGCTGTTTACATGGCTTATGAAAATGAATATTCCACTAACATTCCCTATTGCCGGCAACCGTCCAGTCTCCGATATGGGATTTTTTCCACCATTGGCGGACTTGTTCGACCATGCGAATACAACCTCCTTTTCATTCTTTCAACCACCCTCTTTATAAGTTAGGCGCTGCAATATTTGCACATATCCAAAAACTTGTTTATATTCAAGTCTTTCATAATGTTTAAAAGTAGGTGTGTTTTTCCTCCAGACCAGAAATGAGGGCTTTGCCAATTGTAAAGAGGCGACCAGGTGATGCAAACTGCAGTAAAAAGGACAAAGGAGAAGCATATTCCGAATGCGCTCCAGCTTTATTGGCTCCCTTTAACAAAAATGCGCAAAATGAGATGTGAAAAAGTCTTTGTTGTTTATCCCCATGATCTTTAATTCAAAACATTCACAAAAAAAGTCCAAACATAATTTGAAGTAATATCATTGAAAGAAAGATTAATTCTTATCATTAGAAAAATATGTTTCTCAAAAATGTGTGTGCAAAAATTATTGGCACCCCTTCATCTATTTCCTGATTTGCGCAGCTCAACAAGTTGTTGTCGCACATTGGGCCTCATGCAAGAAGCGATATAAGAACACATTTTCTCTTATTTTTGTTCATATGCCCGATTTTTTCTTATTTTGTTCTTACCCATTGATCTCTGGGATGCACCAATGTTTTCTTATTTTTGCGCTTCTCTTAGGTAAGAGAAAATTTTACGAGTGGTCGAGAGCACTCTTACCGAGATAAGAGAAAACAGAAAACTGTTATCTCTGTCCACAAATTGCTTGTCCAGTGCACGGCAACACAAGTTTTAAAACCTAAACATTAAAAATGCATCATGTAATCACATTTTGATTGTTTTATGTTTTTGAGAAATTATAATGATTCTATTATTTAATTCTTTGGCTGAAGAGTTTGGCCAGTTGATCCTAATTAGGGGACGGCTATAAAAACCCTTGGATAGCTACTTGCGTGCATTCTGCTTCTGAATGGCTTACCTATTGCAGTTGGACCTTTGGCCATCCAGGCCTTATGAGACAGCGGGTCTTTAGAGATTGGCGCAGATCTGTTTGCTGAGACAGATGAATGGCTGCTCGAACCAAATGTGAAAGCAACCGTGCATTTTGAGCACGGAGGATTACTGTTGTGTGTTACGGCTCTCCTGTTCAAACAAATGCACTGGCGAAATCCATTCGCATTTAAGAAATTCAATGCTAGCTCGAAATGTAGGCGGACAAAAACATACAATCACAACGGGATACTACATGCAAAAATTTGGAGATTTATGAAATAATTCGTGAGTAGTTACATTTGCTTGGTTATCACAGAATAATACATCAGTGCCATGACAAACTAAAGGAAATGCAGCACCGATATTTCAAAGTGCAGGACGCTGTGCGAAAGTCTGGCAGCTCAAATTATGAGACATGCAGCATATGCATTCGCAATATTAATATTCTAAACCCCCTTCTCAATAATAAAACCCCCCAAAAGATATTGGCACCTCCTTTTCAAAATCGTTCCCTATTTAAAACCACCTAGGTGCATAATGCAACGCGCTGAATCGGAATTTTGAGATTTATGCGAGCAGGTATGTTACGATATTACCAGTCTGAAAGCTGACCAGCGGGGGGGAGAGGGGAGGGGTGGACAATTGTACTGTGGCACTGTACGGAACAATCGTACCAAGTGTGAAAGTGCCCTCGAGCAGCCACGAGCAGTCTGCTCTTTGCACACGGCACGTCACCTACCCTTATACGGTGTTTAGTGGGTGTCATATTATGCTAGTTTGAAACAACCGGGCACGCGCTTCCAATTTACGATCAAGTGGGATTCAACATTCTGCACATCTGGGTAAGAGCAGATTTGGACGGTAAAAGCGTTTGGTGCATACGGAGTATATTTCTCTTATTTTTTCTCTTGGCAAAAAAATAAGAGAAAATATGAGAGAAATTTAAGAGAATGTTGCTGCATGAGGCCCATTGTCACAGTGTTTTTGGGTCTTTTCATGAGGCCCAATCCTCAATATCCAAAAGGCATAAGTGGTTTACGATGTTCATATCTAATTTTGAATGTTGTCATATTCTAAATATTGGTAAAAAATTTGTGTGCATTTAATCACACTCATTGTTCAAAATGCATATTGCTCTTTTTGTAACGTAAGATAAAGGACATGCACAAAAGGAAAAGGCAGATGATGATTGATTCCCTTTTTGAAGTCAAGTAGACATGTAAGAGGAGTTATAGTGACATGGGCTTACTGGGTCTTTGCTTTGGAAGCGAGCATTCAATCTACCGACTGGCCCCAGTTTTAAGAAATGGTTATGGTCGAGTTGGACAATGTAGCTAAGTTTTCCTCATGTGTATCAAAGGTGAAATTAGAATAATGAGAATTAGAGTCTTAATTATTTATATTTTTGTAAAAAAAAAAACATGTTTTTAACAGACACTAAAAAGTGTGAAGTTATTGCTTTATACTATGGTTTGTGAATGAGGGGAATATACTAACTTGAGGGAGAAGGAAGTGATACTATACGATAATGAACATTTTGGATCAAATATTATTTTTGTAAGGTGGCGAAGACATTTTAGGAATGCATGGCATTCATTTTAATTTGGCATGTAGTGGAGACTGGAGTAGGGGCTGAAGGCGGAGGTTGTGGTTCTCACATCCCAACCCAGAACACCCACTCTTTTAGAATCACTGCTCCGCCCCTGAACAGGGAGTCCAAACCAGCAAACCACTGAAGACAAGGATTGCCCATTGCTACATGAGACTAAATGGTTTCTTACATAAAGGCAAATGACGTCAGCGACAACAGACTGAAATAATAGCTAAAGCGAATATTTTAAGACTACATGGCTGACAGACACATTGCATGGTTCCACTCGGTATACACTATTTCAGTGACATTTTCAACAATTTACATGGGGGGAAAAAAAATTCAGCGACCACAATACAGAAGTCGCTGTTGGTCCTTGCAAAATATAATTGTTTCTTATTACCTATCCCTACTGCATACACAATTTGCATATTTAAATTTTCTAAGATGTTCCCAACTTTTTTTCACAAATATGGCAAGGATAAAGAGCAAAAACAACAGGAAAAAAAAATTATGACTGAAAATTTCCTTCAAAAGTTCCTTAAAAACATTTCAACCATCCACCCCCTCGGAACCCAGTTAGCACCTTAGCCTTCTGAAAACCTGGGGAAAACACTGGTATGTTACTCAAAATTGTGTGCCCTCCCTGTGCATCAAACCTGCAACATTTGGGTTTCAAGTCCAGCCACCTAAATCACTCCACTCTCCAATGTGTTTCCCATCTTTAGGGTCTCATTCATTCAAGGCACTCTCAATACGCACCTCTGGTTTTCCACAGGGCACTTGGCCCTCCAGTCACTCAGGTGCGTGTCATACTCCACTGACAGGATGCGGAGGTGGGGGCAGTCCTCCGCCAGCCAAGACTGACCAGGGAGGGAACAAAGAAGGAGAGGATGATGAGTAGGAGGAATGCTAATGTTCTGCAGTGCAGCCGTAGCTGCAGATGGTTGATTTACAGCATACTCACATCATCTTTACAAAATCAACACGCCTCTTCTTGCCTTAAAGAGACTATTGTACTCTCAGGGTCCACAAAAGGACAAACACACATATAAATACACATACATTCACGCAGAGCTAAACACACACACACACACACACACACACACACGCGCGCAAGCACACAGACATACACACACACACACACACACACATATACAGGCATGTATAAAAACACACTAGTATTACACTGAGAAATGTCTATATTTTTGAAAGATACTGAACATCTATGGAACCCCATCTTTAAGTAATATGCCATCTTGGTAATAGTAAAGAAACATCATATTATGTGCAACGGAAGTTAAATATATTGCACAGTAATTAAGTTGCTAGAGTGTCTATTACACTGGCAGGGTGGCATGGAGGGTAGAGCTGCTGCCTCACAGCAAGAATGTCATGGGTTCAGTTCTAGCCTGGGACCTTTACGTGTGGAGTTTGCATGTTCTCCCCATGTTTCGATTACACAGCACAATAACAATGACAATGAGGGTTGCACCCAAGTGTGGTGGTAAGCACTGCTGCGTCACAGCAAGACAGTTGTGGGTTCGAATCCGGCCTGGGGCCTTTCTGTGTGGAGTTTACATTTACATGTTCGCCCTGTGTTCACGTGGGTTTCCTCCGAGTACTCCGGTTTCCTCCCAAAGTCCAGAGACATGCACATCAGGCTAATTAGAGACACTAAATTGCCCGTAGGTATGAGTGTGAGAGTGAACACTTTGTGAATGGCCTATGCGCACCGCGACGGATTGGCAAGCTGTCCAGGGTGGGTCTCTGCCTTTCGCCCATAGTCAGCTGGGACAGGCTCCAGCTCCCCCCGCCACCATACCGAGAAAGAAGCAGTATTGAATTACAATGACTTTAAGATGGCTTTGCATGGCCGATGGCAGCGAAAATAATCGTCCATATAAAGCCAGATCAGTAGCTGGGTCGCTAGCAGCTGGGAAGCGGACTTTACTTTAGTGTACAGGGGTGCCATCTACTAGTCTACATGCTTCCCTCATCCAGTTTTAGGACCTGGAGTGTAGTTATCACCAGAACCAAAGCTCTCATCTTGAACACTCAAATAAAGCAGCTAAAATAGTTATGTTGTTTGTTGCAAGTTCACGTTTGTAACCAATATGCGGGGCTAGTTACTAGATTTGTTTGCTAATGCAAACGTTGCGTAGGTGAGTTAAAATTTGCTAAGGTGTTTGTAAGACATGATATTCATGAAAATTAGTACATACAGTAACAGTTTTATAACTATTAATGTATTTTGGGAGGTTTTCTTTTTATATATATATATATATATATATATATATATAAAATGACAATAATATTGTTTTGCAGCCCCAAGCAAAGTTTTTCTGAGAACGATATTTTGTCAGATTGTTGAACTTTTCAGCACTGTAATTGGTGACATGCAGCTGCATGTGTTTTTCAAATGCAATAAACTTTACTTTATGCCAGAAATTTGAGTATATTTGTTGATCTTATATCATAGAGGTAATTCTCAAAAAGTATATAGTTACTAAATTATCCTCATTTGGTTTCCTCTGCTAAAAATGTTTTTTAAAACATTGATTACGTATGTCATTTGGTCTGTCAAAAAGATGGTGCAGTTCAAGCTAAGCCCCTAGACCCCTCCAAACCTTAGCCCCCTGACCTGGGGGTAAAATTAATAAAAGTACGAAAGTTTCTTCGATAAAAACTTGATAAACTGCACTAATTTTGTTAGAATGGGTCTTTTCCCCTTCATTTGCCTGTCAAGAATCACGTACGTACATGGCCTTTTTTTTTCTTTTTAAAGGATTTGATTTTTTTTCATCTTACAAAAAGTTAACTATCTCAAAGCTGTTAAACTTTTACAGGCACCTACTCCAACCTTCATCACACACTTGAATTTCTTGCATTCAAAAATGCTGAATTTTCCACCAGTCTGTCACAGATCTGGTACACTTAGGCAAAGTTTGACTCAGGTAGCTAACGTTAGTTAGCTCACTTGCCTGACTGATATACAGCCTTGTTTTCATGCATTTCTATTACCAACCACAACTGCAATGACTATGAGGTGGCGTGGTAGGTCTGTAAGTAACGTGTTAATGCTTAATGTTTAGTTCTTACCAGTGCTTTTTACTTGCTATAAGACATACTGGAGCTCCTTGTGTGTTTCTGTAAAACTGCTTGGTAAACTGAATTCGTGTATGAGCTTGGAGGGGAGGGCTACAGGAGGAAGAGAAGGAGCGGAGAGAGGGGCAGCGGCGTTCAGGATTAAAAAACTCTCTCTCTCTCTCTCTCTCTCTCGCCCTTATCTCTGAAGTTAAGGACTGCAGCTTTAACGTATCTAATCGCTAGAGCAGCAAAGGATTGTGGGCCTTAATCGATCCTCCCTTTGTTTCAAGCTTGTACCGGTGTTTCGTTTCTGAAAAGAAGCAACGAAGGAGCTAATTGCCTCCTTTCCTTCATTGTATGGAGAACAGGGATAATCCTTGTCATGGCTGCCAGCCGAACTATTTCCAAGTCATATCCATTCTCTAGAAATGTTCTTTGCTGTTCAGAGAATTTGGATGTACCCAAGGTCTTTAGCAGCACTGGAGGTTTGTTATAGGAATCTGGAATGTAATTGCTTGAAGGTGGCACACTGCAGTATATTGTTCTAACACTTTTAAAGGCTGCTGAAAGTGGGGCTTTGAAATCTCATGTAAGCACTTAAATTTAAAAACGATTATTTGAACGGCAATTGTGATTAGCAAAATTATGAAGTCAAGTCAAGTCTCCATTTTTTTGATCAATTTAATTCTAGCTTGGTGAATAAGATACAAGTTTCTTTCCAACACGTTAAATCCCTACGTGAATCCAAACTTTTGAACATCACTGTCCACGTACATGGCACACAGACAAACACACGTGCAAAGGACTACCTTCCATGTACAAATTTAAAACTGGCTACTCCTACTAATCCAAAGCGTGAAAAGCACATTCCTAGCCGTTTATTGTGAGAGATCCTCATGGTCTCAGTACCAGTCCAACCTATAATTAGGGATTTGGATCGCATATTACTCAGGATTGATTTAGGTGCCCAAGCACGTAAGTGCTCAGCATCTGTTAATTTAGAGTGGCAAACTGGTCCACAAGGGCCAGGGAGGGGGCTGGACCTATGCGGCTGTAATGAATTAAATATGTTAACTAATTAGCTAGATGCTGTTCAGTGCTTTATCCATCACTGCACTAGGATGTTCTAATTGAGGCCCTGTTATGCATTTTCCATGCATTTTGGCCTTTATTCTACATGGAAACTACATTTTCAGTCACTGAAAATGGACCTTTTGTAAATCACTTTCGAGGGTGAAAATTTCCAGAAACTCCATTGTCAGTGTTCACGTGCAAACAGGCAAAACACAGTTTTTGGCATGTAATGTCAGAGTGCGTGCACCTTATAGTGCGTTTTCAAGGCTTGTGATTGGCCAACATGGCCTTAAATAAAATTAGATCATCGCCACCAGTTGGACTGGCATGCTCGACAGCTCTTTATTTGTGTTTTTGCGTCTTCATGGAGATTTTTGTGGAAAATGAAGGAGGAAAATCCTTGTTCACAAGAATTCCTCTGTGTGTGTGGACAAGGCCAAAGAACATACACCGATCGGCCACAAAATTGAAACTACCAGCCTAATATTGAGTTGGTCCTCTTTGTGCAATCAAAACAGCTCCGTCAAACTGTCATCAACTCCAGGTCTTGGCCCCTGGGCTGTCCAACAGAACATTTTCTAGAGAATCACACTCCTTCCACCAGCTTGCCATCTTCCCACGGTGCCTTCTAGTGCGATCACTTCCCAAGGTACATGGTGCAGACGTACCCAGCTGATGCACAGAGTACAAAAGGAAACAGGACTCATTGGACCAGGTGACCGTCTTCAATTGCTCTAATGTCCAGTTCCAGTTCACATGCCCATTCTATGCATTTTCAGTGGTGGGCTGGGATGAGAACAGTCACTCCTCCTCGTTTGCAGCTACAAAGCGCTATACACAACAGGGAACAATCCAATGTGTCACGTGACATATTCCTCACATAAGTATCATTAAAATTTTCTGCGACTTGCGCCTCAGCTGTCCATCTGTCACTTCAGATCAGCCTGGATAGCCTTCTTTGGCCTTTTGTATTGATGAGCCTTGGGCCCTGTCGTTGTTTCATGTTTAATCCTTCCTTAGAACACACAGGAAAACGCGCCACTTCACAGCTGCTCTGAAGAAGGTTGCTGACCAAAATGTTTGCACTAGTTTTCACTAGTTGTTCTGTGCTTTTGGCTTATGCACTAATAAAAGGGAAGTTTTAACGTATCTGGGTGGCCGAATCTAAACACCCTCAGGATCAAAGCAAGCCATATGCCATTTTTTCCTCATTTGTTGAAATAACTGTCTGCAGACCTTGACATGTGCCAAAGTTCCGAGATAATCACCGTAATTGGCTTCATCTGTGTGTAAAACACTGGAGCAGGTGATGTTTGATTTACAGTCTCAGTAAAGATGTTAGTGAAGCAACCCCAGAGGAACACTTTCTATTCTCCATGTCGTGCCCCCCAACCCCACCCACTATTATCTAGGATCGGCAGATTCTAACTGGGAGCATCATTTATTTTCCTACAGAGACAGACAGACATACGGAAGCATATAGCCAACAAAATTAAAATGAAAATGCATTCTCAGACATGTGTTTTTGTTTTCAAGATGCAAACGCATTATTTGTATGATAAAAACGAAAATGTAATCCTCCAGTTTGAGTTTTCATTTTCAAGTCCATGTATGCAATTTTTATAACAAATAGAAAATTAAAATACATTCCCCATTTGCGTTTTCGTTTGCGAGAAGTGCTCCACCGTATTGCTAACAAAATGAAAACAAAATCATAAATCTTTATTGCAAATACATTCTCAGAAATGTGTTTTCTGTTTCGAGCAGCAAGCGCATTACTTGTATCAGCATTAAAATGATAATGTAATCTTTGACTTCGTGTTTTCATTTTCAAGTCTATGCACTTTTTAAAACAAATAGAAAATAAATTCACATTCTCCATTTGCATTTTCATTCTCGAGAAGTGCTCCGCCAAATCGCCATGAAAATGAAAATGAAAACGCTAATCTTATAATGCAAATACATTCTCAAAAATGCTTTTTCTTACTATATGTAGCTATTATGGTAAAAGAAAGGTATGGGCACTAGTACATGAATATATAAACTTTCCTTTTTTTCCGAAGTTGTGAATAAAGCAATGAAGTACATATGTAGCCCAGGAGGGCAGGAGCGTATGAACCTGCGCAGTAACTGAGTGAACTGTAAAACAGATTGCGTGCAAGAAATCTGTTCAAGCACCGACAGATCTGAGTGTAAGCACACAGTTTGAATAGAAGCAACACAAATCAAAGTGCAAGCAGGGGCTATTTGAGTGCGAGAGCAGAATTTTGGGGAAAACTTTACAAAATCTACACATGAAATCATTATGTCTGGTCTCAAGTTGAAATATCACACTCTTGATAGGAATGAAACTCAATAATATGCACGGTGTATTTCCTTGCCAAGTAAAGCAGGGATTTCCCTCTGATTGATAATCAATGAGATCACTTGTATTTTTTAATATCCAATCTGTACCAAATTGTGGGGGAAGTCCCGCCTTCTCACAGTATGACCGACAGGTCACAGCCAACGAGGAAATGTATTTTAATTTTAATTTTGTTAGAAAAAGCGCGTAGGACCACATTAATAAGAACCATAGTGAGTCACAGCATTTCCACAGGAAGATGAAAAAGTGAGGAACTGCATTATCGTTCAAATCATGAGACAGCCATCGCCTTTGCTTCTTGAAAAAGAAAAAGCATTCCCAAGGATGCATTTGTATAAGATTTTTTTGCATTTTTGCATTCATTTTGTTGGCGATATGGCAGAGCAATTCTCGAAAATGAAAATGCAAATGGAGAATGTAATTTTATTTTCAATTTGTTGTAAAAAGTGCATGGACTTGAAAATAAAAGCGCAAAGAAAACAATTACATTATCATTTTCACGATGATACAAATAATGCGCTAGCTTCTCAAAAAAGAACATATTTCCGAGAATGCATTTGCATTAAAAGATTTTGTTTTCATTTTGTTAGCGATATGGCGGAGCACTTCTCGCAAATTAATACACAAATAGGGAAAACAAACTTGGTATCTGCAATGCTTACAAAAATTATTTTCAATTTGCATTATTGTCTCTATGACGTGGATGTTACCTTGGGCCAGCACTCTGTGTAGTCATCTGTGCCTCCAGCGGCTTTCTCCTCCTCTGTCAAATCCTTCTGGCGCCAGGTCTTAAAAGCGGCCCCCAGAAGACCGTGAACAAAGAGGATGTCTGCTTTTACCGGCAGGCTGGAGGAGTAACAGACACAAGGACCCCAAAGCAATTCCAACAGGAGAGTTCGTGTTTAAACAGCCGGCTTGGTAAGTATTTGGACAGTGACACAATTTTAAAAACTCTACTAGTGAACGCCAAAATAGTAGATTTCAAATGACAATAAAAATGAACTGTTTAGCAATTAAAACCATTTTTAGACATGGTGCCCCAAACTTTGAGGCTCAAAAGTAATTGGACAAAGTAGCATGTTTATAAATTGAACTGACATTTTTTAGCGCATGATGGCAAATCCATTGCAGTCCATGACTGCCTAAAGTCTGGAAGCCATAGATGACACCAGACGATGGATTCTTTCACTGGTGATGCTCTGGCAAACCTTCACTGCTTTTGCTTTTGATTTCTGTCTGTTCTTTGCAGTCAGCAAATGAGACGCAGTTTCAATTTCAGGTGACTGTAGAACATTCCACTTCTTTGCATTTAAAAAGTCAAAAATTTCAAAAGACATTCGAGCTTTGAATCATTTGGCTTAAACTGAGCAAGCGTAACAGCCCTATACAATACAAAATGCATCTTTCTGCATTTGTTGCGAACAGTCACATCATCAATAACTATAAGGAACCAGTTGCATTGGTGGCCAAACATGCCCACACCAGAAGACTACCTCCCCCACACTTCACGAATGTGGTGGTATGCTTAGGATCACTGCGCAGTTCCTTCCCTTCTCCAAACTTTTTATTGTGCTAAAAGTTAAAGTTGGTTTCATCTGTCAATTGGATGTTGTGTTGGAAGTGTAGAGGCTTTTTTTATACATGTTTAAGCAAACTCAAATCTGGTCTTCCTGTTTGGAGGTTTACCAATGGTTTACATCTTGTGGTAAACCTTCTGTATTAAGTCAAGTGAAGTCTTCTCTTGATTGTTAACTTTGATGCAGATACGACTACTTCCTGAAAGGTGTTCTTGATGAATCCAATGGTTTTGAAAGAGTTTCTCTCCAACAAGGAAAGAATTTTTCCGTCATCATCCACAGTTTTTATCCATGGTCTTCCGGGCTTTTTGGTGTTCCTGAGCTTAACAGTCCATTGTTTCTTTTCAAAAATGAACCAAATAGTTGACTTGACCACATCTAATGTTAATGCCATTTGATAGGTTTGTTTTGATTTTTCAGCCCAATGATGGTTTGTTTCACTGGCAGTGACATTTATTTTTACTTCATACTGAGAGTTAATGACAACATACTCCAAATTTAACTGTCAAATTTGAAATCTACGGCAGATCTTTCACTTGTAAACTTTTAAATACAGTAAATTAAATACTCGTGGTGTACACACACCAGGCCATGGAACAGTTAAGCAGCCAATTGTCCAATTATTTTTGATCCCTTAAAAAGGCTAGGAACAAATAAAAACATTATTCCTAAATCGTTCATTCAAATTGGTCGTAAATACCCTCATATTAAAATTGGAGGACAGCAATTTGGGCGCATATTCACCATCTAATTTCAAATCTGATATGTTGCGATAGACAACTAGAATAACTTTTTTCAATCACCAAATATTTATGGACCTGACAGCAAATGGATGGGGTACAAAGATAAGCACACAGTGGCCTGTAAGGTATCTGTGATAAGTAGGGGTACCTCGTACGACAGTGAGGATGAAGGATATACACCCCGTCTTGGTACTTCTCATGCACAGCATCTCGGTCCAGGTTGGCCAAGGCTCTGGCAGCATGGGAGGCCTCCATGATGTGGGGGGACTGCATCATCTCCGCCAGGACAGACACCCACCCTGTAGTGACCCCGTTACACACGTTAAACACAGTCAGCCACCCTGCTTGGAGTCATATAGGCCCAAATTACACAGAGACACCCACCTTGTGGAGTCTCGTATACACTCGTAACACAAATACCAACATTACACAAAGACAGTGATCCTGCTGTAGACCAGAGGCAGCTTTTCCATTTAAGCAGTGTGCGCTGCATAATAAAAACAGATGACAAAAACCTGACAAGCTTAGATGGAATCAGAATAGCAAATCAATTACAATACTTTTTGTCAGGGTCAATGCCTCTTCACAGCTTTTCTATCCATTAACCTCTTACAACCAAAGGGAAAATGGATGAAATTTCACCTGTTTTGATTACTGTTACAAAAAGCTCTGATTTTCAAAAACTATAAATGTCAGACATGGTTCAAGCCTTTTTCAAAACTGGAGAACTGCACCATTATGACCAAAAAGTCATTTTCCTCCCCAGTCCAGTTTCTAAAGCTAATTTTCATCCACTTCTGTACAGAAAATGTCTGAAAATAAACAAATGTTGCCATTAAACGTGGCCATGTCCCCCAGCCAGGTCATGGAAATTGACTGGGGTCGGCGTATCACACTAATACACATTGAAGCCAAAGATGAATGAAATCGGTCAAACTGTTCTTGAGATATCTCATTCACAACAAACGGGATGTGATGTACGGCCGGACGGACAGAGCTGAACACTATATCCCCTGCTCTGCTCGCTACCGCGGCAGCGGGGAAAAAATGGAATTCTAATCCTGGAGATTTTTTTTTTATTGATGAGCAACAACAAATATGGAGGAAATGAAATCAAACTGGAGTATATGCATGGCCTCAAAATGAAACCATTCAAATACTCTGTCAAAAAAGAAACGCAAAAGTGTAAAAATAGGAAATAAATCTGCCTGATATTCTTACGATATAAGTACTAATTATACATTTTGAATGTCTGCACACATAGGAAATGATTTGTGCGTTTAGAATAAAGTACGACCTAAAATTACTGGAAAAATCTAAGAAACACAAAAACTCAACCATGTGGGCAAGTGGCGACTAAACACACCAAAATGAAATGCACGTGCAGCATGAGTTGGTGGGCTATAAAAAGGAAGGGTTTTCATTTGTCTGTCGTCACAACTCTTCAGCAAGTGAACTGTTACAACATGCCACGACTGACAGAAGATCAACGGAACAACACCATTGGCCATCGGCAGACAGGGGAATCTGCTTCAGCCGTTGCCAGGTTCTTCAACGTATCGCCAAGCACCATATCAAGACTATGGAATCGGTATCAAGCACAGGGGTCAACACATGACCTTCCCAGATCCGGCCGACCTCGTGTCACAACAGCAGCGCAGGACCGGTACATACGGCTACGTCACTTAAGTGATAGACTCACCACGGCCACCTGTACAGCTACAGCAATTCCAGGCCTGCGTAGAATTTCAGCCCAGACAGTGAGGAACTGTTTACATGATGCTGGTCTTCACCCAAGACAGCCAGTTTGAGGCGTCATTCTCACTGATCAGTGTCGTCGGCTGCGACGTCAGTGGTGTCAAGGACAGAGTATGGCCTCAACAGAGATGGAGACGTGTGTGGTTCAGCGATGAGTCACGGTCTCTGCTTCATTGTGCAGATGGAAGGCACCGTGTTTACATATGTCGTGGGGAACGTTATGCTCGGATTTGCATACTGGAAATGGGCAGGTTTGGTGGCGGAAGCGTAATGACGTGGGCCGCCATCTCCTATACCGGTAGAACAGACTTGGTTCGCGTCCAGGGCAATTTAACAGCACAACGGTATACAGAAAAATTCTTCGCCCACATATCCTTCCCATAATGCAACAAGGAAATGCCATTTTCCAACATGACAACGCCCAACCCCATACAGCAAGATTGACAACAGCATTTTTGAGGAACCACAACATCCAGGTACTGCCATGGCCCTCCAAGTCAAGAACATCTATGGGATGCTCTTGATCAACGCTTGCGAGGACACCACAACAGCCACAGAACCTCCAACAGTTGGCACAAGCACTTCAGGAAGAGTGGGCAAACATTACCCAGGCCACAATTCGTAATCTGATTGCTTCCATGGGACGACGATGCCAAGCAGTTCTGGACTCTCATGGAGGCCGTACACGATACTGCTCTGATGACCTTCACCTTGACATTCCATTGTTTCATGTGTGTGCCATAATGAACTCGTTCAGTGACAATGACTTTTGCCAAGTTTGAACATTTTACTGTCATTTCCTAATTATTATGTAGTACAAAAAATATACATCTGAAAACCACTTCTGCGTTTCTTTTTTTTTGCAGAGTATATTTAAGAGAAGTTTACCAAAAACCTAGAAAGAAAAAAAAAAACAGGGAAGTACAACTTTACCACAAAACAGTTAGTAATAACCAAAGTCCAGTAATGAACATTTAGTTTCAACAATGCAAGTCCATAAAATGTGGGAAAAAAAACATTCAAACAATACATATATTTCAATATAGTATGTCTCCACAACTACAATTATACTTTTGAACACATACAAACCCCAGTTCCAATGAAGTTGGGACATTGTGTAAAACATGAATAAAAACAGAATACAATGATTTGCAAATCCTTTTCAACCTATATTCAATTGAGTAAACTACAAAGACAAAATATTTAATGTCCAAACTGATAAACTTCATTGTTTTTTTGGAAATATTCACTCATTTTGAATCAGATGCCTGCAACACGTTACAAAAAAACTGGGACAGAGGCATGTTTACCACTGTGTTACATCACCTTTCCTTTTAACAACACTCAATAAGCGTTTGGGAACTGAGGACACTAATTGTAGAAGCTTCAGTTGCTCAACAGTCCGGAATTGTCATATTTTCCCATTCATTGATTCAAGAATTGATGTCACATCCACTTGGAGTTGCAGAGAAAACTTAAGAAGCAGGCTCCTTGGCAATGCAACACAATCACACAATCATAAAAACAACAAGAAATACAGTAAATACATAATTCACAGAAACTATCAGACCAGATAAAAGTGCATTAAAGTGCATGAAGGATGCCATTTATGTGAGAAAGGTAAGAGGCAGGGGAATTATTTGTTGAGGAGCCTAATCGCCTGGGGGAAAAAACTGTCTCTCAATCTATTGGTGCCAGCTTTAATGCTGCGGTTCCACTTGCTGGAGGGCAGCATTTGGAAGAGGGAGTGGTTCGGGTGGCTGGAGTCCTTTAAAATTTTATTTACCCTTCTGACACACTGTGTCTCATAGATGTCCTGGAGGGAGGGAAGCTCACCTCCGATGATTTTTTTTGGGCTGACCTCACTACCCTATGTAGCCCCTTTCGGTTGAGGGCCGTGCAGCTTCCATACCAGGCGATGATGCAGCCTGACAGTACGCTTTCTATGGCACCTCTGTAGAAAGCAAGAAGGATGCGAGGACTCGGACCGAACTTTTTCAGCTGCCTGAGGAAGAACAGGCGTTGTTATGCCTTTTTCACCACCTGGTCTGTGTACACGGTCCAGGTGAGATCCTCAGTGATCTGCACCCCGAGAAATGTGAGGCTGCTGACCCTCTCTATTTCAGCCCTGTTGATATCCAAGCCAGCGTGTTGTTTTCCTTTTCCTCCTGTAATCAATGATCAGCTCTTTGGTCTTATTCGCGTTGAGACTGAGGTTGTTTAACTGGCACCACTGCGCCAGTAAGTTAACCTCGTCTCTGTAGGCAGACTCATTGTCATCTGAGATAAAACCTATGATGGTGGTGTCATCTGCTAATTTAACCACTAAGTTGGACTTGTGTGTGGCTGCGCAATCATGTGTGTATAGTGAGTAAAGGAGGGGGCTTAGAACACAGCCCTGAGGGGCCCCAGTGTTGAGGGTCAGAGGGCCGGAGACGGCAGAGCCCATCCTGACCTCCTGTCGGCGATCTGACAGAAAGTTGTAAATCCAACGCCGCAGTGAGGGGTGAAGGTGGAGGTCCGTGAGTTTTTTGATGAGCCTAGAGGGAATTATGGTGTCGAATGCTGAACTATAATCGACAAAGAGCATTCTAACATAAGTGTTCTTGGAGTCCAGGTGAGTGAGAGCAGTGTGAAGTGCAGTGGTTATGGCATCATCGTTGGATCTGTTTTGGCAGTAGGCCAATTGAAAAGGGTCGAAGATGGGTGATAACATGCTGCAGATGAGGTCCCTGACATGCCGTTCAAAGCATTTGCTTATGATGGGAGCAAGAGCAACAGGGCCCCAGTCATTCAAGCAAGTGATCCTGCTGTTTTTGGAACTGGAATAATGGTGGACATTTTAAAACAAGATGGCACTATGCCTACAAGAAGGGAAAGGTTAAAAATGTCCGTAAATACTCCAGCCAACTGTGATGCACATGCACGTAGTACACGACCCGGGATGCCGTCTGGGCCTGCAGCTTTCCTTATATTGATGTTCCGAAGGGATTTGCACACATCATCCTCTGATATGGCAACAGCAGTACCGGCAGCTCCCTCCGGGGGTGGGATTGTGCTGTCCAGTAGAGGGGGCTCCCTGCAGGGGGGCAGAGACCTCAAAACAGGAGAAAAAGCTGTTTAATTTGTCAGGGAGACCAGCTGTGGTGTTGGTTGTGCAGCTGGGTTGACACTTGAAGTCAGTTATTGTGCGAAGACCCCTCCACATGCCCCTCATGTCGTTGCTGTTAAATTGCGTATTCACCTTATCCCTGAATTCACGTTTGGCAGCATTGATAGCTCTCCAGAGATTGTAGCGAGACCTTTTGTATTCCTCCTCATCCCCTGATCCAAAGGCGGTGTTACGTGCATGGACAGCAGCTCGCACATCATTGTTAATCCATGGTTTTTCATTTGGATACACACGGATCTTCTTTGATGGGACCACATCTCCAATGCACTTCCATATGAATCCTGTGATGGCGCACGTGTACTTGTCAATGTTGTCATTAGATGCTGCAAGGAACATGCCCCAGTCAACGTGATCAAAACAGTCCTGAAGCGCTGACTCCCATTGGTCCGTCCAACAGTGAACAGTCCTGACAGAAGGCGGCGCTTGTTTCAGCTTCTGCCTGTACGCGGGCAGGAGCAGGATGGAGTAGTGATCGGATTTGCCTAACGATGGGCGGGGGAGGAGGCTTTGTAGGCATTCCAGAAGGGAGTGTAACAGTGATCAAGTGTGTTTGTCTTCTGTGTGCTAACAGCTATGTGTTGATGGTGCTTCGACAGCACTTTTGTGAGTTTTGCCTGATTAAAATCTCCGAGTACAATGAAACAGCCTCAGGATGACTGTTTTCGAGGGTGCTAATGTGACAATACAGTTCGCTGAGTGTCACGTCAGTGTCTGCATGAGGTGGAATGTACACAGCGGTGATAATGACAGCTGTGAACTCCCTTGGGAGCCAGAACGGACGGCACAACAGTGTTAGATATTCCACATGCGGCGAATAGAAAGACTTCAGGGTATGTACACCCTCACACCACGAGTTGTTAATCATGAAACATAACCCCCCTCCTTTCTGCTAACCAGATAGGTATTTAGTCCGGTCCGCACGCTGTACAGAAAAGCCTTTGGGCTCAAGAGCTGAGTTCGGTGTCTCGTCAGTCAGCCAGGTCTCCGTTAAACAGATTATACTGCAGTCTCTGATCTCCCTCTGGAAGGATATTCTGGCCTTCAGCTCGCTCGTCTTGTTGCTCAGCGACTGGACGTTCGCCAAAAGTAGGCTAGGGAGTGGTGGTCGATTAGTACGCCGCCTCAAGCCTCACTAAGACGCCGGCCCTCCTTCCCCTCTTGCTGCGTCTTCTCCGCAGTAAAGTGGCTAGGAAGAGATCCCAGTAGATAAAATCAGGGGTATACTTTCTTATAGTCACGGTCGATCTAATGTTGAGGAGTGTCGATCTTCCATAGCTGATGTAGGTGGTGACTTCTGTTGGGAGTAATGAGCAGAGAAGCAGCAAAACTAACGAAAGACTGCAACGCCATAGAGGAGCTCGCAACACGGCAGCCATCCTCGGCGCCATCCCGCAATTGCAGGAATTAAATACCTCGGCTCCATCATGCAATTGCAGGAATTAAATAATGCGCCACACATTTTCAAGGGGAGACTATGAAGCCACGCTGTTGTAACATGTGCAGAATGTGGCCTGGCATTGTCTTGCTGAAATAAGCAGAGACGTCCCTGAAAAAGACGTCGCTTGGATGGCAGCATATGTTGCTCCAAAACCCATATGTTCCTTTCAGCATTAATGGTGCCTTCACAGATGTGCAAGTTACCCATGCCA
This sequence comes from Gymnothorax javanicus, assembly GCA_029692085.1. Classification (NCBI taxonomy): domain Eukaryota; kingdom Metazoa; phylum Chordata; class Actinopteri; order Anguilliformes; family Muraenidae; genus Gymnothorax; species Gymnothorax javanicus. The sequence goes on from CM056198.1 coordinate 93,844,600, forward strand.
TGGGCACTAACACATCCCCATACCATCACAGATGCTGGCTTTTGAACTTTGCGCTGATAACAATCTGGAAGGTCCTTTTCCTCTTTAGCCCGGAGGACACAACGTCCATGATTTCCAAAAACAATTTGAACTGCGGACTCGTCAGACCACAGCACATTTTTCCACTTTGCCTCAGTCCATCTCAGATGAGCTTGGGCCCAGAGAAGTCGGCAGCGTTTCTGGGTGTTGTTGATATGTGGCTTTCGCTCTGCATGGTAGAGTTTTAACTTGCACTTGTTGATGTAGCAACAAACAGTGTTAACTGACAATGGATTTCCAAAGTGTTCCTGAGCCCACATGGTAATATCCTTTACAGAATGATGTCGGTTTTGAATGCAGTGCCGCCTCAGGGACCAATGGGTCACGGGCATTCAATGTTGGTTTTCGGCCTTGCCACCCACGTGTAGAGATTTCTCAGGATTCTCTGAATCTTTTGATGATATTATGGACTGTAGATGATAAAATCCCTAAATTCCTTGCAATTGCACTTTGATAAACGTTGTTCTTAAACTATTGAACTATTTGCTCATGCAGTTGTTCACAAAGAGGTGAATCTCGCCCCCTCCTTGCTTGTGAACGACAGCCTTTTGGGGATGCTCCTTTTATACCTAATCATGACACTCACCTGTTTCCAATTAACCTGTTCACCTGTGGAATGTTCCAAACAGGTGTTTTTTGAGCATTCCTCAACTTTCCCAGTCTTTTGTTGCCCCTGTCCCAGCTTTTTTGGAACCTGTTGCAGGCATCAAATTCAAAATGAGTGAATATTTCTAAAAAACCAATAAACTTTATCAGTTTGAACATTAAATATCTTTGTAGTCTTTGCCTTTGTAGTGTACTCAAACGAATATAGGTTGAAAAGGAATTGCAAATCATTGTATCATTTTTTATTCGCGTTTTACACAACGTCCCAACTTCATTGGAATTGGGGTTTGTACAACACTCATTGCCTCTAGGCTGCACATGCTGAAAACCCAATGCTTTAGACTCAACTTGACTGCAATATCACATTTTTTCTGTTGAGGCACAAATCTATGATCAAGTGGTATCCCACCTGATTGCACTATGGCATTGTGCAGGTTGTCATTCAAGGCCAGGTTTCCTATGATGCGCACAATGTTCCTCTGGATCTTCTGGGAGTCGCTCCGTAGCTGGTACACTCTCTGTAGGAGCTGCAAGCCTCCATTGGCAACAATACAGTCACAGTGACTGGAGACCTTAGGGTCAAAGAGGACAATACTATCAATACTACTTTCATCATCTAACAATCAAGAATATCTTAATACTCACTCACATACTACTAAACCATAATACTGTTATTTACAGTGTTGTTACCTGTACCGTAAGCCTCTCTCACTAATGGGGCCATCACACCACGAGACCCCTGCGTGAAGCTACTTCAGTTCAACCAGTCCAACATGCTCTCAGTCCTCACATAAAAATGAGCTGGTTGCTAGATTAATTAGTGTGGGATTTCAAACTCCAGTCCTGGATGCCTAGAGCATTGGCAAGTTTTGCTGCGTTTCAGGAAAATTGATTGGACTATAACCGATTGGCTACAGCAGGGCTGCCATATCCTGTCATTTGAGAGCTACCATCCTATAGGTTTTCACTCCAAGCCTAATTTGGCACACCTGACTAAACTAATTAGCAGCTTAACACCAAGTGTAAACAGCAATGTGTCTCACCTGACCACCTGTGGTCCAATAACCCAAAACACATTTTAAAACAAAGTGTAAACACGCCCTGTGTTTCATGGATTGCGTGAATTTGTTTTTTATGTAACTACATTACTTTTGCTTTTATGTAAGGTTACTTTTATTTTTTCAAAGGGAGATTCCTTTTTGATTCTAGACTTGAAATTTCATCAAAGTCTCATTGACCAAGATGACTAAACATGACAAGACAGGGGTGTGTTTGGAAGGTGTCATATCAAAGGTTGCCATAGAATTTATCTTCATCCAGGCTGTCAGAGTTGATCGGTTTTTATAGCAGGGGTGTTTTTCAGTGGTTTAGCTCAGGGAGGGCAGGTCCTCAATGACAATGCCTTTGCATTCTGATTGTTCTATTTACCATGGGCTCTGGTAATGATTTTCATTGATCCATTTTGTAATGCACAGTAGTTGGTTTGCTAAATGCACTGCCAGTCAAAAAAAAAAATTCCCATGTGGATTTTTAAATGAGCAAATATTTAGGAGCCAATGATTGACTCAGTACTGCACTGATTAGTATGTTTCAGCAGGCAACAATTCTTATAACCCTGACTTGATGCAGCATGTAGTTTCTCATTTCTAAAACAAACCATGTCGGAGGAAGTACCCTATGGTTGTGGAAAAGATGTTACCCTGTTTGAAGAGGGGCCAATTGTTGGCCTGCATCAAACAAAGAAAACAACTAAAAAAGATTGCTGGAATCACTGAAATTGTGTTAAGAGCTGTCTGACACATGATTGAATCCTGGGAGTACAGTGGTGAACAGTCAACTTTGCAGAAGAAATGGGTCTTTAAAAAGATCAAGAATGATTGGGACCGATGATCAGTAAAAGGCTCGGTGAGGTCTCATCATAGAAAACTGACTCAAGGCAATGTTTAATACTGAAAAGCATTTCCACATGCACCACGTAACAAGAACTTGCAGGACTAGGACTGCACAGATGTGTGGCCTCTAGAAAACCACTTGTTAGAAAGGCTAATTGGGAAAAAATGTATTAAATTTTCTAGGGAGCATAAAGATTGGACATTGGAGCAATGGATAACGGTCAGTCTGATGAGTCCAAATTTACCCTTTTCCAGAGCTATGGGTGCGTCAGGGTGAGAAAGGACACCCCGGAGCAATGCACCCATCCTTGTTTAGTGCCCACTGTACAAACCTCTGGAGGCAGCGTTACAATTTTCTTCAGTTGGTCAGGTCTAGTCTCAGCAACATTGTGCAGCAATAAGCTTATCCCATCAATGGATTTTTTCATCTCTGATGGCACAAGCCTATTCCAGGATGACAAAGCCAATATTAATCAGGCTCAAATAGTAAAAAAAAAAAAAAAAAAAAAAAAAAGTGCATCAGCGACCAAATCATTTGCACATATGGATTGGCCAGCACAGACTCCGAACCTACACCAATTAAAAGTCTTTGGGATGAACTGGAGGCTTTAGAAAGTGGTTTGACTCTCCGGCTGTCAAAACAAGATCTTGGCCAAAATTAACGCAACTCTGGACAGAAATAAATGTTGTAACATTGCCTAAGATTGTTAAAATGATGCCACAATGAATGTGTGCTGTGATCAAACCTAAAGGCAGTCCAAAAAATTATTACTGCACCATTTTTCTGCAGTAATGTTGAAACTTCAGCACCTCTACGCCTCTGGAGAATTTATTTTTCCGTATGGTCTTCACTATTATTTGGGTGGTTTATTTTTCAGGTATAACTCTGATATTATTGAGTCTAGGGGGAAAAAACCCCCTAGTTTGTGTTTGGTTGGAGAGGAGTCACTGCAAACAAATAATTAATTTTGCGCAAACCACTCCTGTTAAATGCAGGGATTCATCCCATAAAGGAATGAGGGAGGTCATAAGCATTTAAAGTTATCTTTCATTGCTTTCAATAAGCGAGAGAAATTGAGCTGAAACAACTCTGACAGTCTCGGGAAGACTTAAATCCCAGGGTACAGTGCCTCCCAAAATGATCCACACCCTTTGTGAATATGAGCATAACAGGCTGTGAAAAAAGTCTTTGGTGTTTATCCACTTGGCCTTTCAGTCAAAATATGCATAAAAGTCATACCTTTTAACTGAAGTAAAATTATTTAAAGAAAAAAAATCTTGACATTAAATAGATATTTTTTTTTTTTTTCTCCAAAATGCTTCACACCTCAAAAAAATCCCCCATGATTAAAATCTAACTGAAGTACATTTCCAGTTAACCTATTTGATTAAGAAATCTAAGGTGGTCAACCATGACATCCTGTTTCACTGGGGTAAAAATATGAGGTGACGCAAGCCAAATTTCCCCAGTCCAGGGGTGTCAAACTGACTGTAAAAGGGCTGAGGAGCTGCAGGTTTTCGATCAAACCAAGCAGAAGCACACCTGATACAACTTACCTAATCAACTGATCTAAGCCTGCTCAGCTGATTAGTTCTATCATCAGGTGTTCTTCTCCTCGGTCGGAATGAAAACCTGCAGCCCCTCAGCCCTTTTACAGACCAGTTTGACACCCCCGCCCTCGTCATTCATAAATAAGACCCAAGACCACGATGACGATGTGCAAAAAAAGTCATCAAGCTGAGCAAATCAGGACATGGATATAATACATTTCAAAAAAGTTTCAAATTCCCATTTCCACTATTAGAACTAGAATGAGAGTTTATAAAGAAACTCTGAGTTTGCATGTGATAGCACAATTCACTGTATAATGTGATGTTTATTTTTGCATTGTCCTGCACTCTGCTGTATGATAAGGTGCAAAGTGTCTTCTTTACTGATAGGCAAGTATGATAAACTATGATGACCGTCCATTGCATGGCCGAAGTGACCAGGCATATGTATGGTAAGGGTTAATTTAGTTGTCAAGCTACATCATTGGTATGTAGCATAATAAAAGTTATTTGGATGATGATGATCTTCATTGTTGTCAGTAATGGTTCAGGTATATATTTGTTTATTATCTATATACTGGTTTTACATGGCTATTGATGCACTATCATCATAATCGAAATGTTATTATTCACAGCATATGATTGTAATACAACTATTGTTCATCAAAGTCCAACCTGATGTGCTGGACGATACAGGTCCAACATGTATGATCATTCTTTTGCTTTTATCAATATAGTAGAATGGACATTGCTAAAAGATGTGTTATTATGTGTTATTACTTTCTATTTATTACTATTATTATGATTTTTTAATTGGTAACAGTAATTTCTGGACTGGCAGCATCACCACCTTGTAAAGCAGCCGTAGTAATTGAGAGGCACAGGGTTCAAAGGGTGGTGCAGTCAGCCCAGCGAGTTTTTGGTGCTGTATTGCCTAACCTGATGGACTTACACAATATGAGGTGAGGACCCCAGTCACCCAAACCATGGCCTCTTCTTGACGAAGCTGTCCAGTCGGAAGCCAGGCTATGTGAACATTGCAGCCAAGACCAATTACCAAAGCCACAGCTTCTACCCCCATACTCTCTGTTAGACCAATAAGGCGTGCACTGCTCTCTCAGCTGAATTACTGAGCTGCTTCCTTCATCTTTTTGCTCATTGGAATTGCCTTTATAATATCTTGTAAATACAGAATGTTCGTTTATTTGAGCCTACTTTGTCTCATATTGTTATTTTTACTCTATGATGATGACATTTTTATTATCTTTTTTCTCATTATTTTCATTGGGTTTGAATTTTGTGAAGTGATAGAGATGCATATCAATCTCCTTAATAATAAAACTTGAACAATTTGAATTGATAATATTTATAATGCACTTTCATAAAGATGTATAATTATACACACCAGTGCATAATATACTTGTAGGTTGTATTGCAAAAATCATTTTGTATATTCATAGTGTTTGTTTTTTAAAGTCTACTTTGTCTCATCTTATTATTTGTTTTTTATCGTAATTTTGTCTAAGTATTTTAATTGGGTTTGAATTTTTTTTTATACTATGAGAGATTCATTTTTCTTCTCCGTATTCCTATCCCAACATATCTTTTTGGGCGAGAGGCAGAAATATACCCTGGACAGGTAGCCAGTCCAAAAGGGTATACACCATCGCTCACTCATACCTTTGGGCAATTAGAGTCTCCAATTAGCCTGATATGCATGTATTTGGACTGTGGGAGGAAACCAGAGCACCTCGAGAAAACCCACGGGGGCACGGGGTGAACATGTAAACTCCACCCAGAAATGCCACGGGCGGATTCAAACCCACAACCCTTCTTGCTGGGAGGCCGACCACCGTGCCGCCCTACTGACTAAGATGAATAATGGAAGACCAAATCTCACTGCTTTGAACGGATATAATGAATCACAAAACTTGAACAATTTGATTATGTATGTATTATAAATGTTTGATTTTTGTTTTAATTATCATTGGTGCTATTATTATGATAATCATTTTTGATTATGATAATATAATAGTTATATTAATATTAATAAATAGTGTTATGATAACAATATAATACAGAACCCTCCCCAGGAATGCGAAGTGTCTTTTAAAGTTTCTGTGACGATAATGATATTATGAATATTACTAGTATTGTCATCATCAAATAAAAATAATCAAGCATGGTTGACTGTTCAGTTTTCGTGTCAGCACAGATTGTGCTAAAGTAAATAATCGTCACTCTCGCTGACGGGCTCTCACGTTATTTTCATTAGCAACAGTGTTTTCCGAGCGTTTTGAAGAATTACCGCGTGAAAATGAGCTGAAGGCCAACAAAAACACTAAATTGTATGAAAACTAAAAAAATTATTCAGGAAAACTGGTGAAGGCACAGCACTTCGACACGCTGTTTACTTTTGCTCACATTTTCCCACGCCTGATTGTTTTACGTTGATCCTGTGTGTGTTAACGGCGACAAGTTAATGATTGTTAAACTGTTATTTCTGACTTCGCTCAATCCTGCGCCATGAAAAGTGAACGCAAGCGTAACACACTAAACTCACCTGCGATCGCTTCTCATTGTCTTCCTTGATGAAAGCAGATTGCATCTGTCGTTTTAGGACCGATTTCTTAAAAAATCGCACCCCTTTAGTCAACATTATACAGTCTTTGGCGGATATGTTTTCATCAAACTGTCAGTCGGAATGTTTACATCTACCACGTGTACCGAGGAAGTTGGCAGTCGGGTGAGCACCCGCAAACCAGGCGATTGTCTTTAAAGTGGCTAAATGGACAAGTGATAACGCAAATCTATATTTTTGATCGACATAAAATGATATGTGGACATTTACTGAGGAGAAAACATCATAGCAGAACCCTTAAAAGGCATAATACTGTCTGACATCGATTTCATGACCTTCGAAGCAAGTATTCATGTCATCTAATTTTAGAATGAGCAGATCATCCATCGGTTCTCGAAGTCCCTGTAACGCTTACGCTGTCAGGCGGCTCCCCGAAATATTATGCGTTTAAAAGGGCTTTTACCGGCCAATTTGTTTTGTAGCAGAATATTACATCTTGGCCGATAAAAGCTCGTTTTAAATGCACATTATTCCACGTCAACGTAAATAGATCGCTAGCACCAGGAAGCTAGTTATCTCGTTAGCTAGCTAGCCTCGATTTAGGCTATCAATACTGTGACGGATTATTTCAAATAAAATCGAGTATTGTTGTATCTGTGTGTTTTGCTGTTTATTGCATTATTATACCTAACTGGACACAGCTAAGCGCTTTTTGTGGTCATTTGTGCAGTATGTACTAATTTTACTTTGGCTAGCTAGCTAGCTTCCCGGAAAAACTAAACCATGGGGACAAGCACAATCGGTCTTCGCAATAACATGGAGACCGCTCATGCTCATAGGCCTATTTACTTGCTGCCTGTGGAGCCTGGATTGTCCTGTATTAAATTGTTTTCTTTGTCTGCTTAGGTTATCTTTGTATTATTTTTTAAGTAAATGGACATAAAAAAAAAATTTTTGAACGTTTGTGCTGTATGTAATTTCGTTATAAGTATGTAGCTAGCATGCTAGCTAGCTACATGGAACTCCGTGTTGTGACACGGAGCCCTCTGAACCATAATCGCAATGCATTTTCATAAAACAGTATGCTAGTTTGCATTTATAATTGTGTTTCATCATTGTATGACATTTGTCTGTTGTGATGTTACGATTAAATTTTTGCTTTGATTGCTATTTACGTTGTATTATTCAGCATATTTTCGCTGCATACTGCCCGTTTATAGTTAGCGGACAAAGCGTTAGCGTTGATGCGGATTTTGCATGTATATTGTAGCTGATGCGGTCCGCTTGACAGTCATCTGCGCTTGCTGGAATCACCGATTTTTTTTTTTTTTTTATAACGTGTTAACTCGTCTTCTGTGTCTAGTTAGTTCCGTCTTGCATTTTGTTTTACCTAGCTGGACATAGCTAAGCATTTTTGTGGTCATTTGTGCAGTATGAATGAATTTGACTAATATTATGTGTCGAGCTAGCTAGCTAGCTGCCCGGGATAAACTAAGACATGCCTGGGGACCAGCGCATCGGTCTTCGTATTAAAATGGAGAGATGCTCGTAGGATTTGTTTGCTGCCTGTGGAGCCTGGATTGTCCTGTATTATATTGTTTTCTTTGTCTGCTTAGGTTATCTTTGTATTATTTTAGCGAAATGAACATAACGAAGAATTTTTGTGAGCGTTTGTGCTGTATGTAATTATTTCGTTACAAGTATGTAGCTAGCATGCTAGCTAGCTACGTGAACTCCGTGTTGTGACACGGAGCCATGCGAACCATAATCGCAATGCATTTTCATAAAACAATATGCTAGTTTGCATAAGATAATTATCTTTCATAAAATGACATTTGTCTGTTGTGACGACGATTAAATTTGTGGTTTGATAGCTATTTACTTTGTATTATTCAGCATATTTTTACGCTCGCATCGGAAGCAAAACAAGATGGCGGCGTTTCAATTTTGTCCCGATGCTGTTTAGCCAATAGGAAAAGAGAGAGAGAAGTCGATGCTGTTTAGCCAATTGGAAAAGTGAGAGAGTGTGGTTGTGCAAGAAAGTCTAAGCTCCCATTGAAAATGAATGGGCTCCATTCATTGTCAATGGGAATTTTTTCATTTTTAATTGCTAATAATTCATAAACTATAATTAATATCGATATGATTTTGAATAGCAACGATCTGCACATATAGTAGAATAATTTGGTATGGCGGTTGTATGGGTAGTATGAAAACTGTTGGAGGAGTTAGTGTTAACAGAATGGGAAGAAAGAGAATAAAAAAAAAAAAAAAAAAAATAAAAAAATAAGTTGAAAGATCCTGAAATAACAATAGTTTGCATGCTTCACATGCAAACTAATAATAAATAAGAGCTTTAAAGCCACATGAGAGGTTGAGAATCAGCCTGGGAGAGGACGTGTGTACACTGACCTCACATACTGCGAGGAAGATGGTCTGACTGACATAAGAATCTGCAAGGATTCTAGCTTGAGAATTTCAGAGGTTAGTCAAGTGTTGGGGTCAGAAAGTCTCTAAATCTCCAATCAGATGACACCAACAGCAAAACTAATTGTTTTGAATGGTTGCCAGAAAAAAGCCTCTGTTGTCAATCAACAACAAATTAAAGTGCCTATAGTTTGCTACACATTGCTGGGACTTTCAATGGGGCTAGTTGGACCACATTCCAAGAAAGACTCTGAAACCTCACAATGAGGAGGGGAGAAGGGCCTCTTTACACCAAGCCTCAGATAAAACGCCCTTTAAACAGAAGAGCACTCATACCGAGAGGCCCAATCTTCATGAACCATTATCCACTCAACTGCACGGGGGATACCTTGGAGTGCTGCACCAGCGCCTGCAGGCAGAAAGACTCCACCTTCTCTGAGGGCACCGAGGTCAGGCTTTGTGCGTAGGGCAAACCATTTCCCCCAAAACACCACAGCCCTCCCTGCAAGAGAGAGAGAGAGAGGTATGCTGTCCCATTCAACAAATTTAATTACTGTATCGTCACTCTCAAAGGACTCCATACTAAAGTGAGTGTGTGCGTTGCCTCAGGGAAGGGAAAAGCATTTCAGATGATAAGCAATTTGATTCAGTAAAAGGGATGACGTATTTTACTAAGCATAATTAAAGGGTCAGGCCATTAAACATTTAACTGGAGTTTAAAACAGGAAAGAGATTTGAATTGAAGCTTTCCATTTCATTTTTCGGATCAGAACTTCATCAGGGATGCAAGTGAGTAAACATACATGATTTAAAATGTTACTGGCATGAGCGAATAATGTCACATTGGAATTTACAAAAGAAAACACACACTTAGCCACCTTGCTGGTTAAAATATAGGGCACTGGCGGCCCCAGAAGCTCCCGCCATTAAGATAAATAAAATGTCGAAGTTTTTGTTGACGGACGCACGCACGGATGGAGCCCGATACCACAGCTCGGGCGGCGGGAGCTAATTAGGAGCGTGCAACTGAAAATATAAGATAAAGCAAATTGTTGAAGTTTTTGGTGATATTTTTAGGCCAGTGACCTTGAAAAAATAGGCTAAGGTCACCTTTAAGCGCGTCATTTGTAGGACTTCGTGAGATGCATGTCCAGGAAAAATTAGGAGCCTGTAACTGAAATAGTTGATGAGATAAAGCAAAATGTCGAAGTTTTTGGTGATATTTTTAGGCCAGTGACCTTGAAAAAATAGGCCAAGGTCACCTTTAGGCACGTCATTTGTAGGTATTTATGAGATGCATGTCCAGTAAGAATTAAGAGCCTGTAACTGAAATAGTTGATGAGATAAAGCAAAATGTTGAAGTTTTGGTGACATTTTTAGGCCAGTGACCTTGATTAAATAGGACATGGTCACCTTTAGGCTCGTCATTTGTAGGGCTTTATGAGATGCATGTCCAGTAAGAATTAGGAGCCTGTAACTGAAATAGTTGATGAGATAAAGCAAAATGTCAAAGTTTTTGGTGATATTTTTAGGCCAGTGACCTTGAAAAAATAGGCCAAGGTCACCTTTAGGCACGTCATTTGTAGGCCTTTATGAGATGCATGTCCTGTAAAAATTAGGAGCCTGTAACTGAAATAGTTGATGAGATAAAGCAAAATGTCAAAGTTTTTGGTGATATTTTTTAGGCCAGTGACCTTGAAAAATAGGCCAAGATCACCTTTAGGCATGTCATTTGTAGGGCTTTATGAGATGCATGTCCAGTAAAAACTAAGAGCCTGTAACTGAAATAGTTGATGAGATAAAGCAAAATGTGTTGACGGAAGCACGCACGCACGCACGCACGCACGCACGGAGCCCGATACCATAGCTCCCGTACCGCAAGCGGCGGGAGCTAATAATTAAGACACCATATCATCTTTGAAGGAAGGGGTCACCCTAGCATTCAGTAATTGATTAGGAGTGTAATTTAAACTTTTGTGCCTGACTGCCAACAGTAGCAGAATCCCACCACTAGAGGTCAGGGACCAAACAATGGCACAAGGGTCTACAATCTGTGACTCCCTGCCTGTTTGAATATGACTTTCCTGACTCATTAACAGTGCTAAGGAGGGCCAGTGTCAATGGAATGACTAACTATATGCCATCATAATCCTGATGGATGGTTCACAAGTGGTGTTCTACATACATATACACACATCCATGGCCTTGTCCATACATAAAGAGGCATTTTTGAAAATGTTGCTTTTTCTAAGCATTCTGGCCTCTTGGTCACAACTAAATGGCATTGTAGGTCACTGACACTGAGATTTTCTTAAAAGGCTACCTATAGGGGCAATTTTTAAAAACCCCTGGTTCTTAGTATCTGAGCAGACATGCGAAGCGGAGGGTTTAGGAAACGTTAACATCGCATCAAAATTTACGCATGCCCATTGTTGCTTTGCGTAATGTTCTTCTCTGAAATTTCATTAATTGTTTACATAGACTTCATCGCCACCAACTGGTCTGGCCTGCTTAATTACTATTCGTCTTTGTTTTTGGGTTCTCAAGTGTATGGAGACACTTCATAAAACTAGGTCGGATGAACAGAATTTTGTTTTAAAGGGGTCAGCTTATGCCCATTTCCCAATTTAATATTAAAATATTCATGGTCTAGTCACAAACATTTGCATGTTTTTATGGTCAAAAAGCACCAATTCACGGCTTTCGAGGCTGTCTGTGCAACACCTCAGGCTAACTCAGCCTAAAACAGGGTGTTCTGGCTCCTGTCTCTGTAAGGCCAGCTCCTGTAAAGCTTACTCTGATTTGACTGGCCAGCCGCACGTCAGGAAGCACCATAGACTGTATAAACGTCACCCATTGGTTTCAGCATACCATTTAGGAAGCCTCGATTTTGGCAATTTGAAAAGCACCATTTTGTCATTTTGAAACCAGATGTGATTCCTATAGGATGAGAGCGCAAATTGAAGATCTAAGGAGCGAGGGGTGGATCAATGGGTGGATCTGACCGTAACTGATGAGGACCAAAGGATGGCCACGCCCCCAAAGCATATCTGGCTTTATCCTTTATTCTAGTCTATTTGGGACCATAATTTACAATAATGAATAACATGATATGTCGAAGGAGACTTGAAACTAGCGATAGATACCATAAAATAATGTGGAAAATCATTATTAAAATAATAAATCAGGAGGGAAAGTCGGGTCATTTTCTCACAGACATCTATAGCATTGAACTTCTTTCTGCAACCACCGACGTTGCCATCTGCTGACCATTAAATAGAATGCAATTTTAAGAGATTTCCGCATTGGCTTCACTTTTCAGACGCAGGTGCCGCGTCGATCTTTTTATACAGTCTATTGGAAGCACAGCTCACTTAAATGAAAAGAACACAACATAAGGTTGAGATTGTACTGCAGAGGAATGGAAGGAAAATTAATTAAAATTTATTTTAACCACTGATTCGTCCCTTCGTCTTCCAGAGGAAGTCCATACAAGGGGAATTTGCCTTTGCACTAAAGAAAACAGCAACCTCTCAAAATGGCAGTCGCATTTCCCGAAGTCACCCCAGCCTTCAATCTACCTAAGTGAGGCCGTGCCAAACTAGCAGCTAGTCAGGCATTTCGCCACTTTGTTACGTTGTGATGTTGACATGTTACAGAACCAAAGACTGGACTACAAATGAAGCGTCTCAGGCAGTTCAGGAGCTGTGTTTTCTGTTTGTAACTTTGTAGACCTTTTTCATGCATAATTAACTATAAAACACACTTAAAGACAGGAAAAAGTGAAAAATCATAATGTGACCCCTTTAAAACGGAGGGGGGAAATACCCATTTAGAAAAATATCAGTATTAGTGTGGATGGGGCCTATATGTTAACAAGCCTCAGTGTATTGACTGACAGCATGATGCCATAACAGGGACAGGAAAACCACAAGCTTCAACGTGCTGACTGACTGAATGATGTCATAAAGAGGATGTAGGGTCCAAAAGCCTTGATGACTTGTCTGACCACTGTCATAACCGGATCAGAGTGTCCACACATCTAGGATGTCTGGTCAAAATTTTTTTCCAAGCCTAAAGGAAAGGAAAAGGTGGATAAAATGGTATAGCCAGGGCTGGTTATTCCTCACCTGCAACTTTAGACGTCAACACAGATTGAGCTGCTGGGAATCAAATGATAGCCACCAAGTGTAGATGCAGACCTTTTTCATTTTTGATCACAGTATATATAATAATCATGGCTCATTATGTTCTACATATCTTAAGTTGACTCCACTGAGTCATCAGAATCCAGTGCTTTTTTTTAAGAGCAGCACTACAGAATAGAGTGCCACCAGCCAGCCCACGCATGGCCCTCTCCTTCCCTGAGCACTCTCTCTTTCAAGCTCTGTATCCCAGACTGGGTTATGCAACAGAGCCTCCGGGTCGGCCACAATCTCTAATCACACGTTACCCCAGCCCAATTGTTTAAACTTCCGTCAAAGAATGAGTCCAGCTTGAAAAACTGCAACTAAGCCATTGCACACAAACCTACAGGCTGTTGGTGGACAAAATCACCGTCAAATAAAGCCAGGCAGTCAAACCAATGCTGGCTTAAATTGTTTATTTAAAAGTTCCTGTTTTTTTATTTCTGCACTTTCTCTCAAACACATGCTACTGGGTGTCAGACAACCTCTAGAGGTAAGCACTACACTGGGAACGGCTGCAAGCAAACAGTCTGCTCAACCAGGAAACATCTGCAGCTTTTCTCACACTGCACGTAACACCCAGTCTTTAGTCACCCTTCATAAAACAGCATCAGCACAAATCATCATTTGGTTCACAGTCTCAGGCAGTGTCTCTCTCAGCAGAGGAAAGGCCAGAAGTGACTAATTGTAATATCAGTATAAAGCGCATTTCTTCCTATTGCAAACAACCCTCAGTGTACAGTTAACAGATTTGCATGAGTGAATAAAGCCATTATCTGAGTTTCTTTTCATTACAGATAGGGCAATGGGAAAATACATTTATACAGAAGTCCCTAGCAGATCAATTATGACCATTACCTGAATGGAAATGTGCATAATAATGTTTAATGGCATGAGGTGGATACTAAGTTCTCTGTGCGGCGATTTTCATTGGTTGCGGTTAAAGAGTCTGGATAAGGACGTTGTAAGACTGCAGCAGTCAGCTTGCCCTGCACGTGGAAGGAGTGACCTACCCTCTGTGCTGCCAGTGATTGGTTACTCTCTCTCAGGGCAAGCGAAGTGAAGTACTGAACACACTGGTCCACCTCTGCCTGGGGTAGGGATGCCAGCAGCTGCCTCATCCCGTCCTCAATTTGAAAGTCCTGTTAGAGGGAGACACATATTTTTTTAAATTTAACCTTTATTTAACCAGGAAGGTCCCACTGAGATTGAAATTTCTTTTTCAAGGGAGCCCTGGGGGTTGAGGGGGAGAGGGAGAAGATGAATGGCACAGCCAGTTAGATCAGGGGATGATTAGGTGGCCGATTGAAAGAGCCAGGTTGGGAATTTAGCCATCACACCGGGGAACCCCCACTCTAGTCGAAGAGTGTCATAGGATCTTTAATGACCACAGTGAGTCAGGACCTCGGTTTAACGTCTCATCCGAGAGACGGCGTCTCCTTCAGTACATTGTCCCCATCACTGCACTGGGGCATTGGGGATTATTCCACCAGAGGGGTGATCACAACTTACTGGCCCCCCAACACCTCTTCCAGCAGCAACTTGGTTTTTTCCAGGTGGTCTCCCATCCAGGTTCTAACCAAGCCCACACCTGCTTAGCTTCAGCCACACAGCTGGAGCAGATTGAGTGGTGGTATGGCTACTGCCAAATGTACAGATAGGTATATACAGATACAAAAATACGCGCACACACTGGCATAAAACACACACAGAGACATGCATGGACAGGCACGCTCCCATCAATCAGAAAGAATAAGCATAATCCTTTGTCCAGGAGTCCCTGACTTATGCAGTAGCAATAACTAGACAGTCGGTCGCCCCGCAGGTAGACGTGCATCCCTAGACGCCCTAAAGCAATCTCTCCCAAATTCAAGAGGTTTTGTGACCTCACCACACACAAGGTCCGTGCCAAATATGAAATTAATTCAGAAATAACTGTGAACTGTAGAGCGCTCCAAAGAAATATCTACAGACGCTGCAGCGGACGTGGCGGAACGATTGCTATTCCATAAAATCCCAGACTCCTTGTCCGCGAATACAATGACCTCCAAACAGCCTCAAACAATCATCAGATATGTACTTGTACAGCTCATTAAAGGTATATTTCCTGACTCACATCGTCCACCACAGGCAGCACAGGAGGGGACAGGAAGAATCGCAGGTCCACCTGCTGGGTTCGGGCCAGACCTATGGCTGTTCGGTGATCAATGGCCTGGGCTGCGGTTCTGTACTGGTAATCTGTCACAAAGAGATGGAAAGTACATTAGGGCTGTCATGAATATTCGGTTTTCTATTGATAAAATGAACCACCGAACGTGAAAATTAATTATTGAATATTAAAAAAAAAAAAGTTGCTTCAAGAAGAATAGATAGATAGATGGATAGATAAAAACTTTATTCATCCCCAACAGAGAAAATTCAGGTGTCCAGTAGCAGACAATGTGTGATAAACACAACCGAGCACTCATAATACAATATTCAAAAACAATACCAAAGGCAACTACAATAGATAAATAGATTAAAAAGATTAAAAGTTACTATCGATAGTGAAGAAGTGCACATTAAATGATCTATTGTACAGTCTTATGGCGGCCGGGACGAATGACCTCCTGAACCGCTCCGTACTGCAGCGCATGGAGAGGAGGCGGTCACTACGACTGCTTCTCTGAGCGATCACAGAGTCGTGGAGGGGATGTCTGCTGTTGCTGAGGATGGCCTGCATCATGCACCTCATTCTCCTCTCCACCAGGCCTCCAACCGAGCCCACCCTCCTCCCCATCACAGACACACACTTCCTCACTAATTTCTCAAGCCAGCTACTATCTCAGACAGTCATACAGTTCCCCCAGCACACAACTCCAAAAAATAGGACCAAGGGTCCTGTAGCTTACCGGCAAGCGGTCTTACAGCGATGATACAAGTTATGAAAATTTTATGCGAAGTTTGACATTTGAATCAATGAAAATCAATGTCAAGGTCACTAAAAGTTCAAATACATACACAAGACCTTCTGTAATACAATCCTAAGCTCTGAAGCAGTTTTGGTGATACTAGTCATTATAATATGTCAATATGTATTCAATATGTCAATTGTGAACTTTAAAGGTCACAGAATGTCAAGTTGTGGTCAGCAAATGGAATTCATATATGACTTTCTAAATGTCTCTATACAAACCTTGGCTCAATCTGTGACCATTTTGGTGATATAAGTTATTGTAATTTCACTGTCGAGTTTGACCATCAAAGGTCACTGCCAGTCAAGTTGAATGTCACCAAATGAAAGTTCATATGGGACTTCCTAGATGTCAGTAACATAAACCTAGGCTCAAACTGTGACCATTTTAGTGATACAAATCACTGAATTTTCACTAGGTCACATTTGACCTTTGAAGGTCAATATGAAGGTCACCAAACGAAAGTTCATATATGACTTTCTATATGTCTCTAATACAAACCTAAACTCCATCTGTGACCGTTTTGGCAATACAAGTCATTGTAATTGTATTATGTCAAGTTTGACCTTCAAATGTCATCAACAGTCAAGCTGAATGTCACCAAATGAAAGTTCATATGTGACTTCCTATGTCAGTAACACAACCTAGGCTCCATCTGTGACCTTTCAGTGACAGGTCATTGAATTTTCTCTAGGTCAAGTTAGACCTTCAAAGGTCAATATGAAGGTCACGAAATGAAAGTTCATACATGACTTCCTATACGTCTCCAATACAAACCTACACTCAATCTGTAACGATTTTGCTGATATAAGTCATTGAAATTTCACTGTATAGTTTGGCCTTTGAAGGTCACTGAAGGTCAAGTTCACAGTCACCCAATGAAACTTCATACATGACTTCCTATATGGCCACAATACAAACCTAAGCTCTATCTGTAATAGTTTTGGTGATAGAAGTCATTGAAATTTCACTATGTGAAGTTTGACCTTCGAAGGTCGCCAAAGGTAAGTTCAAGGCCACCAAATGAAAGTTCATACATGACTTCCTAAAAGTGTTCAATGCACATATGTTCCCAATCTTCAATATTTTCAAGCTTAGAAACCTTTGAAAATTGTAACATTTTGCTTGACCTCAAGTTTGACCTTTCAAGGTCATGTGAGGTCAACTTTAACACAGCCAAAATGTAGGTCATATATTACTTCCTATATGTCAGTAATACAAACTTAATCTCTATCTGCAACCATTTAGCTTCCACAGGCGATTTGGCTCATTCTCCATAAGACCCAATGTTAAAATACAGCGCCCCCACTAGACCCACTTCCGTCGATTCAATCAAAATGGCACTCGCGCTTTACATAATGTGTATCAAAGTGAGTTGATTGCCAGATTTAGAAAAAAGTTATCAGACAGTTTTTGAGAAATAATTTTTTGAAATTTCAAGTCATATCTTTTAACATTGTTAATGTATTCCCTGACCTTGAGTTTGACCTTTCAAAGTCATCTGTGGTCAAATTTAATATTTCCAAAATAAAGGTCATATATGCCTTCCTATATGTCGATAATACAAACTTAATCTCTATCTGCAACCATTTGGCCTCCACAGGCCATCTTGCATATTCATAAAGTACAGCGCCCCCAACAGACCCACTTCCGTCGATTCAATCATAATGGCGTTCGCACTGTACATTGATGGTACCAAGGTAAGTTGATTGCCTGATTTAGAAAAAAATTTATCGCGCAGTTTTTGAGAAATAATTTTTATAATTTCTCAGTCCTATCTTAACATTGGAGCCAAAATTTCAATTTCAAACGAACAAAAATGATTAAATCAAAAATTCAAGAAAAAAGACCAGACATATGGTCTAGTAGTATGTTATTGCAAATTTACGCAAAAATTCATCAGGTGAAAAAAATTATTAAAAATGTTCCGGACAACGGACGACAGACGCCACACCACGTCAATAGCTTATCGGCCCATAGGAACAGTAAGCTAAAAATACAGCAGAGGCGACAACTGACTGATAAAAAAGGTACAACATCTCATTGCAGACATCAAAAGATTTCAGTTTCCTAAGGAAGAAGAGTCTGCTTTGCCCTTTTTTATATGCAGCATTCACATGCACCGACCAGTCCAGTTTTTGGTCAAGGTAGACACCCAGATATTTGTATGTGGGAACCATCTCGATGCACTCTCCCCCAATGTGCACAGGTAGATGATGTCCTTTCCGCCTTCCAAAGTCCACTATCATCTCCTTAGTCTTCGTTGTATTCAGCTCCAGTCCATTGCTTCTGCTCCGGTTGGTGAAGTCGGTGCAGACCTTCCTGTACACCACCTCGTCCCATCCCTTAATAATTAACCCACTGTCAGTGAGTGCATTATATAGCAGGCGGCTGCCAACGCGCTATACTGCAGAGACAGCTCACTGTCTTGAAACTGTTACATCTTTGTGCCAAGTGTGCGCAGTGCATGTCGGTTTCACAGCCAGGCAGGAGCTGGAGTCACACCACCTAGTTGATATGTTACGCAGTAATGATGGTGGAGAGTTCGTTTTCACAAGAAAGCTCTGGTTCAGAAACAGTGGCGGCTGGTGAACTGGCGGCGGGGGAAGCTCAAACCATCCCTTAAAAATAATGATTGGTCATGACCTGTTTTCAATCATGCATTTAAATTACCATTTCAGAAACTCAGAAAGCATTCAACATTATCAGGTGTGGTCAGTTTTCATTAATAATGCATACCTGTCAACTCTCATGCACTCGCCGTGAGTTCTGAGTGGCATATTTACGTTTCCCTGCTGTAGTCAGCAATTATTCAATCCACGCATATGTAAGAGATTCTGCGCGGAATTGAAGTCCTTGTGCATGGAGGTTTAGCAGTTTCACATGCGTTACGGTGATTATGACTCCAGACTTTTCTTTACTCAGGGGTTGGAAGCAATGCAAATGAAATAAGATCATCTGAAACATCTTTATGCAACTCCATTTCCTCCAACCCCTGAGTAAAGAAAAGCCTGAGAAGTTTGGAGTCATAATCACCGTAACACATGTGAAAACTGATAAACCTCCAGTGCACAAGGACTTCAATTCCGCGTGAGAATGTCTTACATATGCGTTGATTGAATAATTGCTGACTACAGCAGAGGAATGTAAATATGCCACTAAACTCACACCGAATGCGTGAGAATTGACAGGTATGCGTTATTAATGAAAAATTACCACACCTGATAATGTTGAGAGTTTTCGGAGTGTCTGTAATGGTAATTTAAATGAAGATTGAAAACAGGTTATGGCCAATCATTATTTTTAAGGGATGGGTTTGCGCTTCACCTATCACCAGTTCACCAGCTGCCACTGTTCAGAAAATAACTGGTTTACACCCCGAAGAATCGAAAAAGCAGCGCTTGGAAAAACTTTGGGTTTTGGTCAGTCAACGACGGTAAAACTGAGGACCTAACAAAAATTGTTCACAAACTGCAAGAACGAGTTAGCCTACCATTCCTGCCGCGGGTGCTGGTTTTTATTGTGTAATTTTAAAAACCGGAGAAGAAAAATGTACTTTCTGTAATGCAGTTTTATTTGCGGACAATAGTTTTGGATTTTCCTGTGGTGAGAGAGCTAATGATGTTGTGGAATTAACGTTACTGCCTCACGCTGCCAGATAGCTCACTCGGTTAAGGCACTGCATTACAGTGCAGAAGTGACTATCACGTCGCGGGTTCGAGCCCCGGTCGTACCAACCGGCAGTGGTCGGCAGCTTTTTCAGAGTAGCGCACAATTGGCCAGCACGCTACAGGGTTTCAAATTGGGAAGGGACTGCCGGGAAAAGGGAAATAGCTGAATAGCTTTGTTCGTTGCTCAAGCGCCTCCTGTTGGCCAGACGGGCGCTCGTCTGGAAGATTCTAAGTCTGTTCATGTCCGGGTATCCTCCGCCCTCGTTCTGAACTTACGAAGATTCAACCAATGAGTGTATAAGAAGCAGTGGCTGACAGGCACGTGCTTCGGAGGAGAGCCGTGAACTGTCTTCGCTCTCCTGAGTTGACAGCAAGGGGTCGCATATGAGCAAGCTTTGTGCATAGTTCACCAATTGGGCATTCCAGATTCGGGTGGGATTGGAGATGCCAAATTTTTTCTAAAAAAAAAAAAACATTACTGCCTCACGGAATAAAACTGAACGGTTGGCATTTCGTTCAAACTTGGATGAGCCCGGTGTGTAATTTCATAAGCTCTGCGATGCATCAGGATCCTGAGTTCAGACTCACTGTGTCGGGGCTTATTACAGAGACATAGGAAACTCTAGGTCTTAATCAGTGCTTATTATCCATCAAATACACGTTTATGCTGATGTATCATATGTTAGTAGTAGTTTGGTATCTCCATTGTTTTGTGCGGGAAAGACAGAAAGTAAAATATTCAATATTTTATGGATATCATGTGTTTAATTAGCGCGAATATCCGAACGGCACTTTAGGCTCATTCTGACAGCCCTAAAGTACATTCCCTTGAATGTTTCTAAATTTCCTGACACACGGTGTCACATGATCCAGACTTTATCATGAAACCTGCCGCTGATTTCTACAAACCCCAATTCCAATGAAGTTTGGACGTTGTGTAAAAATGTGAATAAAAACAGAATACAATGATTTGCGAATCCTTTTCCACCTACAGTGTGTGTGTTCTCTGTTATCATGCCAGGAGTGTGCTGTCTCACCATGCCAGTGTGTGTGCTCCCCCAGCTCCTGCACGGCCTGCAGTCGGTCCAACCTGCTCGCTGCCCGAGTTCGTTTCAGAAGCGCCCACAGGGCATACTCGTGTGGGTCTGCATCCAAATGGCTCAGGTGCTCTGATATCACACAAACGAAACGAACACATGCATCCATGAACAGGCAGACATGGACATAAACATGAACAAGCAAACATGTCCAGAGACATATGCAAATACAAAGAAACATGTCAACGCCAGGGTTTTCCCCATATGTTCAACTGAAAGGCGTGCCGCCTCCCAACTTTCATGACCGCCTGTCTAAAAATTGCCGCCTTCAAAAAAAAAAAAAAAAAAAAAAAAAAAAGCGTCATTATGATTTTGTAGTTAGTCAACATGTACCTGTACACAGCTTAAACTGACATGTATGGTTTTCCTACATATTGTGTCGATGCTATTTTGACTTCAGAAAACGCGAAAACATTAAATTATCACAGTGTCGATCAGTGTCTGTTGAGTCGTTGACAGTGGATTGTGTTTCTGGCGCGATGTTTCCGCAATGCGTGCAGCCTCGCTTTCAGGCACCGTCAAGCCCCCACATGGTCAAGGCATCGTGGTCAGGACCTCGTGGTCACGGGGTGCGGAGAGCGACATACTTGGATGACAAATACCTGTATCCAACGATGTCGAACAAACGGAACAACATACAACTGAACATGCTTCAGTTTGTGACAAAAAAAAAGGTAATTAAGAATTAATTTTCAGTGAAATCTAGCATTTTATCGGCTGATAAATTGAGATGTCTTCAGCAGACCTGTTTACTTCTACGATTTTTTTCCCCGTAGTGTCTACGGACTTTGAATGTAAAATACGCTCTATGGATCAGCTGTCAATTTTTGCGGTGACGGCAAAATTTCGATGTAATTTTCATAACATTGTAACGTTATTTTCCATAGAAGCATGGTGTCCAGACTACTATCGTTAATAAGGGGGACGTACTCATATGTGTTGTTCTGTTCAGTCAGCCTGAGCACTGGGGATTTAGCATGCGGTGCCAGGCCAGAGGCTTTCACCGTTTTACAAGAACTTGTTGACAGCTGAGCTGATTAGCGTAAATAGCGCTCCCCTTGAAGTCCAGTCAAACACAGGTCGGTCTGCATGTGAAAGGCAGTATCTTAACATACAGATTTTAGCAAATCGATTGTGGTTTCATTCCACAGCAAGATCAGTTGTTTAAAATAAATTTGCCCAGTGTTTTGGGACAATTACGATCCACGGGCATCATACATGACGTACCGATAAACATGAGAGACCGTTAAAATCTTACATTAATAATAATATCGCCCTCGTTAGCGTATCTTCTTGATGTGTCAGTACATTGAATGATTGAGTGTGGTAGAAGAAAGTGTTTTATGATACTGCACAATTAAGATAGTCAATTTGACAAATGTCAGGAAGAGCATTAAGTACGTGCAGCAATCTACACAGCAGGGATTTCACAGGTGAGAAAATGTTTTTCCAAATTAGTGTACATGATAGTGGATAAATGCTTGTCTTGTCTTTTAGTTTTAGGCAAAGGATTTATATTGGATGCCCAGAGACAATGGCAAGGGTTGTGTGAATATTTATGTATGCAAGTAGGCTTTAAATTATTTTCTTTGTTTAAAATGATAAAATTTGTAGTCAAGTATTTTGTTAATATTGGTGCACATGACTGATACTCCGACTTCTCCCTACAGACCAAAGCCACAAGATCAGGTGGATGAAGGTGACCCTGTCATGCCTGTGACTGAGTGTGAGTCTCAGACTGGGACAAGTGAGAGTGAGACTGTAACAGTTAATTTAGATTTGAGTGACACAGAGGACATGGATACTATTCAGTCTATTGATAGCATCTCCAGGAAACTGGTCAAGACCCCTGTAAGTTCATTACTGTTATTTTACAATAAATAAATACATTATTAATTATTATTATTATTAAGGCCACAATACACTACAGTCAAACTTGTGATTTTGATTCTTGAGATAAAACATTTTCATCTTCCTATAATTTGATTATTACTAAAATGAAAGTACAGTTGTCATATTGTTGCCTTTATGTGTTAGTAAAAGCAATGATTATTAAATCACAATTAGGTAAACACAACACTGGTTAAGTTTCTTGGTTAATGTATTGCACAAGTTAGTTTTGTAAACTGATCCCTGTTCAAACTATTTTGGACCAAAAACTACTTGTTATTGAGCCACTGATTACAGGTAAATAATTTATAACAAGGGTCCCAAAATGCACCAGAATGCTGTTTTGAGGACTCTAATTTTCAAAAATTTTTCGGGGGAGGACCCCCGAACCCCCCCTAGGCAGGAGGGGGGACACCGCCCTCCCGCACCCACCCCCCCTCGCCGCTTCGCGGCTCGGCTGTTGCCTTCGGCAACGGTTACCACCTTCCACCTTCTCCAGGCTGGGGAAAACCCTGAACGCTGTTTATTTTTTACACCGTTTTTTTTTTTTTAATGCTGAAATCCTAAAGGTCCCCTTTTATGTCACCAGGTGCACAGTCAATTAGTTATTACAAGCCATTTCAAAATCTTTTCCCTTTTGACATCACATGGGGAAGTAACCAACCAGAGGCAAGAAGAACTGATCACCTTCAGCCAAGCAGTCAATCAGATTTCATTACTCTGGGTGGTCACTCCCCCTTGTGATGTCAAGAAGGGGAGATTTTGAAATGGCTCATAATGGCTAATTAGCTGTGCACCTGGTGGCGTAATAGGGGACCTTCAAGTGAAAATTAATGAAGAATATCAAAACTATTCTCCAGCTAATGAAAACCCCAAAGCAAAATTCGGCTCAAAAATAATGCAGTCAGAGCCAAGCAAAGTCAAAATAAGGAAAAGCACTTCAACTACTAAAGAAGAAGCCTGCAAGCAGCCATTGTGAACATAAAGGTGTTTGACTTCCAATTCTGTCTAAACAAGAAGAGCCTGGCCAACACAAACGGGCACAGACGACTGAAGGCAGGTGTTTCCTGAAGGCAATCTCAGACACAAAGAGGGGCTCCGCAAAGTGCAGACCCACCCTGACCCATCTGTAAGATTTGAAATACCACTGCTGCCCATGGACAAAACATGTGTTGTCTTTGTTCTCCCATGATAAATGACGTGAAGAAAGTGCAATACATTTGCAGTATGGGTGGAAGTTATGAAAGTCACCTAGAACAACAGAATGCATGCACATAAACACATTGCAGTGTTTAGAGGTCATCTGTGGCAGCAACATGTGTTAAATAGTGCTTGCACAAGCAGTTGGATAATAGTAGCGAAATACTGCAAATTATATTATTTACTAACTTATTTTTAGCTGACAGTAATATTATGGCAAGGCTCCAACGATGAGTCAATGTACGGAAAACACTGCACTGCCCTCTCTTTGTCAGTATTTTCACAGCAAAAGGGTATCCAAAACATTGTTTCAGTTAATCAAAAATATTGTGAAGACATCAGTATAGAAGCAAATAAATGTTTTTTTCTTTTCAGTAAAAGCAATGTGCAACCATCTCAGTCCCAAGCCCTTTCTGATGTGACACCACTCAGATGAGGTTTGAGTGTCATATGACACTAAAAACATGTCTCTCATTGATTAATCATTACACATGCAAATATCCTTGATCTTATACACAGATTCACTTTTTTCTAGCTTCTAAATAACCAGCTAAATGGACAATTAATCAATGTGCCCTGCAGGGGCGGATCAAGGATGGTAGGAGATCCAGGGCTAGCCCAGAAGGAGGAAAGAAGTGTGCGTGTGAGCTGCGATACAGAAACCCTCAACTTACCACCAAATTATTGCGGACAAAAGACACTGGAGAACACCTGTAAATTCACACCCTTTAATGAAGAAAAAAAAAAATCTTAACCCACTCAAGAAAAAGTCAGCAACTGGTTGAAGTCTCCTGAGAATTTTTTTTCTGCAGGTCAGTTGGTACCATTGCGTACATCAGCCAATCACAGCTTGGCTGTGGTACCATTGTTCGTGCCAATAGCCAATCACAGCTCAGCTGTGCTCATGCATCAATGAGAATGGCGTGGCATTCGACCATGTCACTGTCAGCTGACTTGTGTACGCGGCAAATTTGTAAATGCTCATCGGACAATCACGATTCAAGTGCCCCATAATACGCTAAATAGCAACTAAACCAGGTCGTCTGCTGCAGAAGTCCAATAGTCTATTCATTAGGCCTTGGCTTCGGTTACTAATACTGGAGATCGGAGAGTAAATTTCGTGATATCAGAAAGTGAGGACGATGTCCAATGTTATTAGCCCAAAAACACAGACTGCTTTGTGACCGTAGACTGTTCGTGACGCAGGCTCCTAATTGAGGCATTGAGCTGATCAGCATATGCTCGACACTGGAGTAAATTGGGGAGGCGTAGTTAGTTTCTGAACCAGTATTTTGAATATCTGCTGCAATCGACAAAATACTTTTCAACTGACCGCTGGCTAATTATCGGAACCCCAAAGAAAACAGACTATAAATCTATAAGCTGCAGCTTTTCTCATCTTTATCGTACTCTAATGAAAATAAATTGCCTTGCACCTGGACCAACCAGTCACCGACTTCATATATGTTGCGCAAATAATCATGTACAGGCGGTATTTCAGATCAGAGTGGAAGAGTGCATCCAATCTAATCGAACAGGATAGAAGGTTAGCGAGTGATGTTGATACGAGCTGGCCAAATAAAACCATTTGCCACTGGAAGCATGCATCCATAGCTCGTATCAACCTCAATCTCTTATCTTCTATCGTGATGGATTAGATTGGATGCTCCCTTCCACTCTGATCTGAAGTCCCGCAAGTTGAGGATTAAAATTATGAAATCGGTGACTGGTTGGTCCGGGTGCAAATTGATTTATTTTCATTAGCGTACGATAAAGAAGATGAAAGCTGCGATTCTTATAGATTTATAGTCTGTTTTCTTTGGGGTCCCAATGATTAGCTAGCGGTCAGTTGAACAGTATTTTGTCGATTGCAGCAGATGTTCAAAATACTGGTTCAGAAACTAACTGGTAACACCTCCCCAATGTACTCCAGTGAAGAGAATATGCGGATCAGCTCAATGTCTCAAATAGGATCCTGTGTCACGAACAGTCTACGGTCATGAAGCAGACTGTGATTTTTGGGGCTAATAACGTCGGACATCATCCTCACTTTCTGATATCGCAAAATTTGCTCTCCGATCCGCAGTATTAGTCACCGAAGCAAAGGCCTAATAAAAACTGTTGGGCTTCTGCAACAGACCGGCTAGTTTACTCGAAATTTAGAGCATTGTGGAGCACTTACATTGTCATTGTCAGACGAGCATTTACAAATTTGCCACGTGCACAGCTCAGCTGACAGTGATGAGGTCGAATGCATTGCCACTCTCATTGATACATGAGTACAGCCGAGCTGTGATTGGCTGATTGCACGTACAATGGTACCACAGCCGAGCTGTGACTGGCTGATGTACGTAACGGAACCAACCGACCAGCAGAAAAAAAAAATTGCGTACTGGCTATTAGGTTACTTTCCCACGGCTGCTGCCCCTCTGTTGGACTATGATAGTGCAGGCTACACTCGCAGACGAGACGCTGATGCAGATGAGATAAACCCCGTTTTTTCCGAATGTAAAACATTCGAGGCTTTTGAGAAAACATCCGGGGCTGGAGCCCAGGTAGCCATCCCCTAACACCGCCCATGGTGCCCTGTGCAATCGGAGCGACCTGATATAGCGCAAAACTGTCGTAAATCAGGAGATGAGATGAATGAAGGCGATTTCTTGTAAACGTCCGCACTTCCGGTAATAGGGCCAGCTTTGCAAAGCTAATGCATGCAGCCTCAGGCTAGGCTAAAAAGCCCCAGCCGATGCGGCACGTAAGTGATTAAGTGAATATATAAGATTTAATTTATTATTTGAATTATTGTCTTAATTCTGATCCTTTTCAACAGTTTAAAACTAAAAATTAAATAAACATTACATACTTACAATATGACTCGGCGAGGTGGCGTTTGCACTGCACTGCATACTGTGTTGTTCTCGCTCGATCTAGCTCTGCCACCGTGCTATCGTGTTCGAACTCGACTGTGATTTGATTTAGTTTTCTCACTATACGAAGAGCATTTTGAAGCTTCGCAAAAGAAAACCATCTTGGATATGAACTTAAAAAATACCACTAAATTCTTACCTAAGTCTGTGTCCACATCTTGGAAGTAAACGCTATAAATCGCTGTTATATAAGTGTTCGATCGCGCCGCGGATATGGGCGGAAGTTTAGACCATTGATCTGTCATTATCGACGATCATATCTGTCTTGCAATGTGCCGTATTGTATATCAGGTCGCTCCAATTAGCCATTGCTCTCAGAAGAACAAATGGTTTGAAACATCATGGAAAAATGCAAAATAACGTTAGACTATCATCAGCTGGCATTTATGAGGAAAAAATAAACTATGACAGAAGACAACATTTAGTAGCATTATCAGATGACACAGAAAAATAATGACAGAAAGTAAGAAGACACCAAGATAAAACAGAGTGGATGGTCCCAGAAAATGGCAAAGCCATACTTAAATTCGTTAGATGAGTTTTAACATAAGCACTCTCATCATAACACCCCAATCACTACTTGAAATTGAAAGCTCAGAAGTTCTCAAACCCTGAATAGGAATTTTTAATAAAAGGCTTATTATGTTAACTTAATAAGGTTGTAAAATATACCCTGAGGTAATGCTGTTTTTTGGGGTACAGTAGCAGCTTGAATGAGCAGCTAGCTCTCCTACCGTCCAAGGGCTTCAGGAGGATTTTTGAAGAGATTTCCAGGAATCTTCTTGCTGCTTTATGGAGTTCTTTCTGCGTCTTGTATGTAAGGCCTAAAAAAACGAAAACCATACAATTCAATTACATAGAAGACTCCCAAACAAACATGTGAGAAGAACAGATCCTTTCCTGTGTTTTTTTTTCCGTGGACTTCATAGCCTTACCTAGCAGTCAGCATTCATCTATGCTTCAAATTCACAGAGGAACTTAGCAAGATTTTATGAGAGGGGTGTTTTATCACAGATAGATTTTCAAGAATCAACATCATCATCATCATCATGAAATTCAAAATAATAATATCATCAGCATCTCATAGGTTCAGCCTCACATAATCCAACTTAGCTACATCAGGAATTGGCTAAACCAGATTCCCCTGGTCTTTTTCTTATTTATGGCAAAAAACTTTTCTCTACGAGTGAAGCAGTTCTGTGAACCCAAATAACTGCGATAGCAAACAGCACAGATCTGATCATGTAAAAAAGAAAAGCGGCCCCACGCATCCAATTAATTCAGTTTATAAGTTAAATTGAGATTCTTCAGTTCTCTAACAGGTATGCAATGTCATTTCCAAATTCTGCAAGCACAGTGCAGCATTGCTTGAGGTCTAGATATGCTCTCATGCTGAATTTTAATTCTCCAGTGACATCTGTTAGAGCTTATGCTGTAAACATAGTGGCCTTGACAAGTGGAAGCGGGTGCACAAACCAGACATTAATAAAAAAAACCCAGAGGAAGGCCAGAGAGGAGAAATCGGAAGAAAGCCATCAATCAGCGCCACTGCTTTTCACACCACCAGATTCCGAATGACAGGTTGTAAAGTAGAACACAGACATATCGTATTCCTCTCTATACAGCTCTACAGTCGGAGCTCTAATTTTACGACCGGGAAATGCAAGTGCTAACGGCACAGCAGATCAACAGTGGCTATGTCTAACTCCATTCCAGTGATTCTGTGACACAGTGCAGTGGCAAAATCGTGGCACTTTGGTCAAAAGGGTTGGTCTATGACAAATTAATTTCCTTTGGGAGTGGTGAGGGATTGGTTCCATTAGGGCGAATCAGAGAAGCTGCTGTCATTCCCATTAAAACCTGTACATTAATGCCGTAGTGAAGAGGAAATTTCGTCATCTCAGGTGAAACAGCTCTGCTAGGAATGTTGCTATAAAGTAAAAACATACAGTGGGCTCCAAAATTTCTGGCACCCCTTACTGGCAATGCACAAAGAATACTTTAAAAAAATTCTAGTATATTTCTTGGGAAACTCTAAATAATAACATGAGAAATCAAATACTGATTTAATGAAAAATCAATTTCCACCAAATCAAGGTTTCACAATTAATGGCACCCTTAAAGATTATTGTAAATAACCTATCAAAATTAAACCAGCTATTGAATTCCACTTATTTAAGTTTTAGCAAAGGAACTATATGGAGCCATTACATCACACAATCACAATCAGACAGATTTTTGTTATTACAACCAGGAAAATCGCAAGTCTGCACCATTTTTCTGTATTTTCTTGCCTGACAATAAAGCTTATCTGTGTGTAGCTCTCTCAGGTCGCAGCAACATCCAAGTGTGTAACCTTTGAAATAGGGGATAGTATGCGCGCGGTGATACCGAGAGAGAGAAAAATAGTGCCAAGTGATTGTGAAGTGTGAGTTATTCACTAACCATGGTTTTGTGACAAATATTGCTCTTTAAAACACATGTTGTTTTGGGAAGCAAAACTTTTTATTTTTGTGACCCCAGAAAACTACCAGGAACTACTTATTTCAAAACCTCGGGAGGCAAGAACTCGGCTCTCAGGACTCATTAACGAAAAAATCACCTCTCATGCACTACACTGCTAAAGAGTATTTCATACAACTTCATGTCAAAAAATACTAACTATCCCTTTAAAATGATGGCATCATCTCAAACGCGCTCCTTTAGCATCAGGTCTTAAAGGGAGAAGCGTGCAGACGTCGCATCAGGTCTTAATAGGTTAATTTTGGCTGCTTTTTCCAGAATTTTTGAGCCCTCATAACTTTGTAGGTACAGGATTTAGCGACATTAAATTTCCAAGAATGAAAACTACATTTGAGCTCTGACAAAAACAGCAACCAAATCAATTTTACATCCATACATTACATTAAAATTTTACTTAAGGAGCCACAATCTCAAGCCAAAATCTTGTTTTTGTTCAGTGTAATTTTATCTGCAACCAATTCAGAGCATTAATATCAAAGAATATATCAAAGTTTCATAGGCAAAACTGCACCAATATAATGTCTATGGCATAGAGTGATAGAAACAAATATTGACACTGTGAATGTGTTTTCTGCTTTATGATAATTCGCCAGAGAAAACAAAGTGCTTTACAAAGACAGCAAAAATTTCAGCAAACTTCATAAAAGGCTTCTAAAGAGAGCGCGATGGACTTTTGAGTTGACGCTGAGACGTCACGAACCAGCTTTGCAGAGCCTGCAATGCAATATGGCATCGCCCATAGCGGTCGATTCAAGTTTTTAGAATTTAGTTTCTCAGATACGGATGGTCAAAACACTCTAAAAATTATATTAATTTGGTCTCAAACTGATGTACTTTCAGAAAAAAATTTGTTCAATTTTTGACCTCAGTTTCCCTTCAAGGCAAAAGGCACTGAAGGCCTTTCATTCAATACGACATGACAGCCTGAAATTCCCTTTTCTGAGGGAAAAGTAACAAACATTCTACATAAAATGCTGCTTGGGTCACTGGTTAAAGGACACTCCGACAAGCGGCAATTCCCACAAAAATGAAATTAAGCTGTGTTTCAGCTCACCCATAGTGCCATCTATCCATCCAGATAATTCCTTGAATCTCAGTCAAACTTTCTAGATATCCGCTGCAGTTCAACCTGATGCAGTGAGCCTCAACGGGACAAAGTTTTTCTGTGGCTACAACTATTCAATGGTTCACATTTAAAAACCTGAACAATGTTTAGTTGCCAAATAAATCTTCTGTCACTATTACTACTAACATCCACACAGCATAATTAGAGAATGCCTGCATTGTGCAATACTTCTCATGACAACTGTCAACTGCAAATATCTGCAAACAATAATCTCTCCCAAAACAAGTCAGTATTCTGGAGCTCAGCTTTTGGACATTTCGCAATATTTTTACCAATGGTAAATTGCACTCGGGGTAAGCAGAAGTTATTGCTTAATTTCATTTCTGGGAGAATTGTCTTGCCACAAAAACAAATTGCTAATATTGAAAAAAAGAAAGCATACCAGAAGTAAGGTTCTCCTGCACATTCAGCGTGTTAGTGTTCAGATAGATGTAGGACTTGCGTTTCTCCTGAAGTACGGCCTGGGTGTTGATGGTCACGGCCTTGTTCAGGGCTACCAATTCGTAAGTGATGAAAACACAGCCACTGACAGAGACAGACATGGACAAACTCCAACATCAGCATAGTACATTTTCTAAATAACAATTTAACCTGCTGTGGTGGTAAATATATCCAGGGACGCCATAAGATTTGGATCATTGACATATGATCTTCAAACATGAAAAAATCATGTAATGATTGGATTTAAAATGTATTTTTAAGGACTGAAGATTGTCTCATGTGTATTCATAATGATTTACCAACACTTACTGCTGTATGAAGAAAATTTTCAGAAAAGAAACATGATCAAACAGGCTGAAAAAACGTGGATGGTGTAATTCACATGGAAATAAAATGGTGTGTGCATATACTGTAAAGCCCACATATAGATATTGGGTATTTTATAGTCTTTAAACTTTTTGTACTAAAAAAAGTGCCAAATTATGACAAATGGACACGTGATTTTCAACAATTTTTTCATTCAAATGCAAAACTGGCAAGAGAACACCTAGTACAAGCCATTGTAGCATCACAAAAAGTTAATATAGTATATTTATATTTCTGGAATTTCTATGCATTTGAATTCAGTGTGGGTAGCTTAGAAAGTTAAATTATTAGTTACACCATGTCACCATGACCAGTCACACAACCTGACTTTTGAGGATAAATTCTCACAAAAGCAGAATAACAGATACATTTAATTTCTCATACCTAAATGATAACCACATAAACATACTTTCATTAGAAATTCATGAAGTGCAAAAAAACTGCACATATTGGTTCTCTACATGGCAACAGGCTTATTATCAATTGTCTATCAATAGATAATTCTAATATTGATTGATTAACATTGATATCCATTAATGATGGTACTCTAGGTAAATATTAGCTGAACAGGCTATGAAAAAAGTAGTTGTTGTTTATCATCCCAACCTTAAATTCAAAATAAAAATCAAACCTTGTATATGAAGAAATTGGAAGAGAAAAAATCATCTTTTCTTAAAATAAATGTTTTCCCGAAAAGATGTGTGCCACAATTATTTGCACCTCCAGAAAACCTTTAAAAAAATAGCGGCAAAGCCACTGCGCCCGCTTGGCCAAACATGGCCAAAATCGAACTTGGCCCAGATTTTCATCCCATATACACACATATAAAATATGAAAAAGATCCGTGAAAAACTAAAGGCGCTAGAGTGCTGACAAGGCAAAAAGTTTACAGACGCACGACAGACCATTACGAAGGCATCTAACCACAGCATAAGCATGACTGGCCAAGAGGTCAAGCAGCCTAAAAATCTAATTTAAGTATATTACCATTTATGTATAATAAAGTTCATCATAATGATTCATAAAGCCTATATGGTCACCCATGGCACCTTATTTCCCTGAGGTATATACAACCCCAATTCCGAAATAGTTGGGACAAATTGTAAATTGTGAATAAAATCAAAATGCATGACTTTCAGATCACATGAGCCAATATGTTATTTACAGTAGAACATAAATAACATTTCAAATGTTGTAGCTGAGACATTTTACATTTTTATCCACAAAATGAGCTTATTTCAAATTTTCTGGCTGCAACAGGTCTCAAAAAAGTTGGGACACAGGCAAAAAAGGCTGAAAAAGCAATTAATATATAAGAGAATCAGCTGAAAGAACATTTAGCAAGTAATTAAGTTAACTGGCGTCAGGTGTGCAACAAGATTGGCTCTCCAACCTGTGAAGGCGTGCGTAAAAAAATTGTGGAATACTTTAAAAACAATATTCCTCAACGTCAAATTGCAAAGGCTTTGAAGGTCTCATCATCGACAGTGCATAACATCATCAAAAGATTCAGAGAAACTGGAAAAATCTCTGAGCGTAAGGGACAAGGCCGAAGACCTTTACTGGATGCCCATGATCTTCGGGCCCTCAGACGCCATTGCATCACTCACCAGCATAATTCTTTCGTTGACATTACTAAATGGGCTCAGGAATACTTCATGAAATCACTGTCTGTAAACGCAGTCCGCCGTGCCATCCACAGATGCCTTCTAAAACTCTATCATGCAAAAAGGAAGCCATTGTTGAGCATGATCCAGACGCGCCACCGTGTTTTGTGAGCCAAGGCTCATTTAAAATGAACTGTAGCAAAGTGGCAAAGTGTCCTGTGGTCAGACGACTCCAAATTTGACATTCTTGTTGGAAATCATGGGCGTCGTGTCCTCCGGGCTAAAGAGGAGATGGACCACCCCTCCTGTTATCAGCGTTCAGTTCAAAAGCCAGTATCTCTGATGGTATGGGGATGCATTAGTGCATATGGTGTGGGACACTTGCATGTTTTAAAAAGTACCATGAATGCTGAAAGGTATATAAAGGTTCTAGAGCAACATATGCTCCCCTCCAGACGACATCTATTCCAGGGAAGGCCTTATGTATTTCAGCAGGACAATGCAAAACCACATACTGCAGTTATTACAACAGCATGGCTTCGTAGTAGAAGAGTCCGTGTGCTGAACTGGCCTGCCTGCAGTCTTGATCTTTCACCGATTGAAAACATTTGGCACATAATTAACTGAAAAGTCCGTCAAAGGAGACCCAAAACTCTCCAGCAGCTGGAAGCCTGTATTAAACAAGAGTGGGATCAAATTCCAACTCAAGAAACTTGTCTCCTCAATGCCCAGACGCCACCATTCTGCGTTGAAAAGAAGAGGGGATGCTACACCATGGTAAACAGGCCCCTGTCCCAACTTTTTTGAGACCTGTAGCAGCCATCAAATTTGAAATGAGCTCATTTTGTGGATAAAATTGTAAAATTTCTCAGTTTCAACATTTGCTATGTTATCTCTGTTCTATTGTGAATAAAATACTGGCTGGTGTGATTTGAAAGTCATTGCGTTTTGATTTTATTCACAATTTACACTTTGTCCCAACCATTTCAGAATTGGGGTTGTATATGAGGAGATACATAGCCAGTTTCCTGTAATCATCCACCACCATGGTTAAGACAAATGATAAAAGCAATGACACGCAACAGTAAGTTGAGCATCACAAATGCGGAAATGGATACAAGAAAATATCTAAGATGTTGAATAACTAAGAAGCTTATGGCATGCGACAATGCTAAAAATCCACCTGGAAGAGGATAAGTGCCAATTCTCAATGCACTGTGTGGAGGATGGTTCAAGTGGTAAACAAAAGTCCAATGATCATAGCTGTAGAAATTCAGATATTAACTAGACAGTCTAGTCGGTCGCGACCGCACGGGTGTAGCCCCCGAAAGCCCGCTTCTCCCTTTTTTTGCGCATTATTTGGCAAATACTGTCGCCATGGCAAGTGAAATCGATAGGTGTCATAAGTGAAGTACAACACATGTCCATACCAAATATGAAGGTAATTGGTCAAAAATTACAGCCTGTACAGCATCTACAACATCTGTACAGCGTCTGTATGTTTCAGTAGTCTAGGGATAACATAACATAACATGAATGGCGAGAACAGGCCGTTCAGCCCAACTAGGCTCGCCAGTTTCTTTGTACCATCGTGAATATATCACTTCAGATACTCAATGACTGAATGGTATCTAGCTTTAAGTCAAGTCTGCTCTTGAAAACTCCCAAGGTCTCTGCCTCAACAATATGGTCAGGCAAGCTGTTCCACACCGAAATTACTCTTTGGGTGAAGAAATATTTCCGAATATCAGTGCTAAATTTACCTTTAGTCAGCTTCCATTTGTGACCCCGAGTTCTGCTAACAACACTTGGTCGAAGGAATCCTACATAATTCACTTTGTTAATCCCTTTAACATATTTAAAGACCTCAATCAAATCACCCCTTAGTCTCCTTTTCCTAAGACTAAAGAGATTAAGGATCTTCAGCCTTTTCTCATAGCTTTCATCTTTAATACCCGGAATTAGCTTTGTGGCTCTTCTCTGAACTTTCTCTAAAGCCTCTATGTCTTTCTTAAAGTATGGTCCCCAGAACTGTACACAATACTCTAGATGTGGTCTAACTAATGTGTTGTACAAAAGAAGCATCACCTCCTTGGATTTGAACTCAATACTTTTGGCAATGTATCCCAGCATCCGATTGGCTTTTTTAACAGCTACGGCACAATGGCTAGAGCCTGTGAGGGTTTGGTCAACAATCACTCCCAGATCTTTCTCTTGTGGAGCACATTCCAGTTTAAAACCTCCCATGAAGTAATCCCGTCTAATGTTTTTATTACCTACATGTACTACTTTACATTTCGCTACATTAAATTTCATTTGCCACATTTCTGCCCAATTCTGAATTCTATCCAAATCATCCTGAATCACTTTAGTGGACTCTAAACTATTTGCCAAGCCCCCAATTTAGTATCATCTGCAAATTTCACTAATCTGCTCTCAATATTCCTATCAAGGTCATTAATGTAGATGAGGAACAGCAGGGGTCCCAACACCGATCCCTGGGGGACGCCACTCCCCACCCTACCTAGCTCAGATGATATACCACTGACCACCACTCTTTGTGTTCTGTCCTGCAACCAGTTATGAATCCACTTCAGAATACCACCTGTAACTCCAATGGAGCTCATTTTAAAAATTAGTCTCTTATGCGGTACTGTGTCAAATGCTTTCTGAAAATCCAAATATATGATGTCATAAGCCCTGCTCTGGTCATAAGTCTTGGTGGCCTCTTCAAAAAAATTCCAGAAGGTTTGTCAGGCATGACCTTCCTTTTTAAAAACCATGTTGGCTATCCTCAAGATATTGTTACGTTCAAGAAATAAGTCCAGCTCATCTTTTATGATAGATTCCAATATTTTGCACGCAATGCAAGTTAAACTGACTGGCCTGTAATTACCTGGCTCAGTACGGTCCCCTTTTTTATATATTGGTATTATATTGCCCTGTTTCCAATCATTTGGTATTTCTCCAGTTTCTAAAGACCGTCTAAAGATGGCAGATAGCGGCTTAAAGATGATCTCACTAACTTCCCTGAGCACTCTAGGAAATAAGCCATCAGGACCCGCCGCCTTATCTGCCTTTAGTTGATGCAACTTGTCTAATACGACGTTATCCCTAACCTCAATTTCCGCTAAATAATCTTGAGCATTGGACAAGCCCTCTGGCCGAATAAAGACCCGCTCTAAGGTAAAATTCTCAACAAAGTAACCGTTTAAGGTGTCCGCAATATCCTTATTATCATATAACAGCGATCCATTTTTATTCTTTATGCACTTAACCTGCTCTTTGACTTTCCTTTTTCTGCTACAGTACTGAAAGAAGCGCTTAGGGTTAGTTTTTGCTCCCTCTGCAATTTGTCTTTCATACAGTCTTCTAGCATTCCTCAGCTCTTTTTTGACCACAGCCCGCATTTTACAGAATTCGGCCTTAGTAATCTTATTGTTATCCTCTATGTACATCTTATAAAGATTCCTCTTTTCCCTCAAACTCCCTACGAATAGCTGCTGTCATCCACTGAGGATTCTGCTTTTTCAGCTTACTTTTTGGACACCTTTTGGAATGAATTTACATTGTGAATCAAGTAAAACCCCTTAAATCTTTCCCACATCTCATTTACAGACTCACAGTCCAGGAGTGTCTCCCATTTTGTTTCACTTAGATATGACCGCATCCTGTCAAAGTTTGCTCGCCTAAAATTAAAAATTTTTGTTTTTGGAGACACCTTTTTAACTTCCCATGAAACCTCAAAATTAATAGTAGAGTGATCACTTGTCCCAAGTGGCTCCAGTACCTCAACATTGCTAATTCTATCTGGGTCATTACAGAGCAGAAAATCTAAAATTGCCTTCTCTCTTGTAGGTTTATTAACATACTGCACCAAAAAAATTATCATTTATGACATCTAGAAATTCTTCCTCCCCCTACCCTGTCCTTTCACCATTTCCCAATCAATACCAGGATAATTTAAGTCTCCCATAATAATAGTCCCTCCTCCTCTACAAGCTTGCGTAATCCTCTTAAGGAGCATTTCATTGACTGTACTGTCCAAAGCTGGTGGTCGATAGCATACACCTATGTTTAAACCAGTCTCGTGTTTGCCAGTGAGCCTGACCCAGATATCTTCACAAGGCACGGAATATTCAATTTCAGGAATTTCCTGCACATTTATGTTTTCGTTCACATAGAGTGCTACACCCCCTCCTCGCCTATTACATCTATCCTTCCTAAAGAGCTTATAACCTTCTACATTATATTCATCTCCATCCTCTTCACTAAGCCATGTCTCTGTAATCCCAACTATGTCATAGCCTTCACTAATCATAACGGCCTCAAGTTCTAGAAATTTATTTTTAATGCTTCTTGCATTTAGATAAAAACATTTCAGGTTATCATGAACGCTCTTCCCTTCGATTTCCCATGCGCCTGCTGCTCAAAGCCCTCACCATGCTTTTTTTGCTTTAAAAATATATCATCAATAGTGCATGTAACGCTGTCAGCCTCCATCAGGGCAGTCTGCATTTCCCTCTGTGTAACACTCTCTAACCTCCCTGCCCCCCAAGTCCCTAGTTTAAATAACTCTCTGCTACCCTCAACATACGCTGACTCAGTGCAAAGGTACCCCTCCGGTTCAGGTGTAGCCCATCCGGCTTGAACAGGTCACCCCTGTCCCAGAAGTAGTTCCAGTGCCCCATAAACCTATACCCCTCTTTTCCTACACCAGGTTCAGAGCCACGTGTTAAACCTCCAGATAAAATTCTGCTTCCCTCTGCTTGCACGTGGTACGGTAGAATCCCGGAGAACACTACCGTGGAGGATCTGCTCCTAAGCTTTTCAGCTAATTCAACAAATTTGCTTTGCAGAACCTCAGACCTACCCTTACCTATGTCAGTAGTCCCAACATGGACCATGACAACTGGATCCCTCCCCGCTCTGGCCAGGAGCTTGTCCAAGACGCTTCCAGGAGGTCTCCTACCTGGGCACCAGGCAGGCAACACACCGCACGAGACTCCTTGTCGCCTTGAACAGACTAAACTGTCTATTCCTCTAAGTATTGAATCCCCCACTATCAATAACTCTTTTCTGAGGGGTAGAGGCCAACAGGGTGCCCTGCTGCTCATCAGTCCCCTCACTCTCAGGGTCAGGGGCCAATTCGAGTTCCTGCAAGGGCGGAATCGGTTGGACACCTCAACCACTGGAGGAGCTGTCGCTGCACGGTGTGCACGCGCCTTTCCTGCGCTGACGCCCTACCGTCACCCAACTTTCTCTCCCTGCCTGCTCTGGGGTCCCCACACCACCCTGCTTTGGCGTACA
This sequence comes from Gymnothorax javanicus, assembly GCA_029692085.1. NCBI lineage: Eukaryota > Metazoa > Chordata > Actinopteri > Anguilliformes > Muraenidae > Gymnothorax > Gymnothorax javanicus. The sequence continues at coordinate 93,883,034 of CM056198.1, forward strand.
GACCATTTCTCTAACGACATACTACTTAGTTCCTCTAGGAACTCTACTGATTTGAACTAACTGTCGCCAACTGGCCCTGAAGAACAAGGATCTTGCTCTCCAGATGCTCAATTAGCTGGCACCGGTGACAGACAAACCCACCCTGGAAATCTCTTTCCAAAAGTGCGATCATCCTGCAACCGTCACATAGTTTTGGCCACATTTTGAACCCCCTACCTAATGACCTCGCTCACCCTAGATAACAAAGAAAATTACTAATGCCGAGACAGAAGCTCAGGAACCACAATTTATTAATTAATTAACCTGAGAAGCCCTAAGCAGCAGTCACAATAGAAACCGTGGGGAAGCTATGTGAATGGATAATAAGCCTCTTTTAACAGGGGCTTAGTTTTAGTGAACAGAAATGAAATACCAAATTGAGAAACTCTATCGATAATAAGCACTCCTAATAAGCCAACTTGAATTTATCTAAACCCGGTACTATTAATATACTAACCCAAAAGTCTCACAGGGCTTAGCTGAGAACCCAGATAAAAGACTGGCTATACAACGCCCAGGAGAAACTGGAGGAGGGAGGAGGCGGAGCACTCCGGTAAAGCTTTCGTTTAAATTCAAGGGTAACCGAGCGGACGACTAAAGTGACTGCTGTCCTATTGACTAAATACTAAATCTCAGATCCCCAGCCAAAAAGCAAACAGTAACTATCTAGCGAGCCAGCCACAAATACAACCAAGAGTAACCGAGATAAGAGTTAAGCCTCGGTTCCCTTTAATTAAAACGGACCGAATAAACAAGTCGTTTTTTCGTGAGCTTAACTATACACGGTACCTCCCCAACAAGCTGTCGCTGAGCACTCAAACAAGCAGTTAAACTTTAATCAGCTGATCAAGGCACCGCAACCGGAGGAAAATACAAAGATAACGTAATTTGCAATTTGTTTAATCAGAAGAGCCCTTCGATGATAATAAAATGCGAAAAAGACAAAAACCCCGGTTCGCGTTAATATTCAAGCTTGGAAATGCGTTTATGCGGTAATGCGGTCAGGACAGAGAACGAAGGGGACTAAAAAACCCCGGTGAACGTCAGTATTTATTGGCTAGAAGACTGTATGAAAGGCAAGCGACCAAGTATGAAACCAAGCCAGATAGTTAGATATCCCGGTAATTTGATATATTCCTGGCGTTGAGAGCTTACAATAGTTCGTTAGCTAAATCAGCTACAGAAAAAGCAGGCGACAGTGTACCTCAGTCCTTGAAAACAACTCTGACTTACTTTGTATATCACACAATTCACTAAGTTAGACAATTATCAAGGCGTTTAGTTTATTCTTTGAATTTAGCGTTTAAATTTATTTTACTTTACCTTACTTTGCTCCCGGAGACTGAAACCCCTCAAAAAAACCCCAAAAACCCCGTCGCCTTTGTTTGACTAGATTAGCGACTTAATTTGGCTGTTTGCTCATCGAGTTGTTAAAGGGGGAAAAAGGGGGGGAAAAAAGATGATGGAGGAAGATTCTCCCTGCCCCTAATGCGACAAAGGTTATACCTCGGGAGCAAATTGTCTAATCTCTAATACTGTTTGAGCCTGAACACACAAATTAGTTTCAGATAACTCCGTTTAAACAAGAGTAAAACTTCAGATTCGATCCCGCACGTCTTCCTCTGTCTCAACTCAAGCAGAATGAACACCAACGAACAGCGCTACAGCACAGCCAAGATGTAATGATATACCGCAAAACAATATACTGTGAATTAAAAAGGCAACAGATATGAACCGTAAGTTTTTTTGCAATACCGTGTCACGGTATTGCAGGGGAGCCCGCATATCCTCACAGCCTGTCTGAATAGTGTTTTCTCCTCAGATCAATGTAGGTGTAATGCTTCATAAAAAGCAGTAGAGGGCAGTGTTTTATTTCTGGGGAGAACTTTTGTAGTGTATTGTTTCATAAACAGTAGTAGAGGGCAGTGTCATAGTTTTGGTGAGAATTTTTTATAAATCTCTTTATTTCTTTCGCATACTATTTGGATTGTTCTACAAAACACAGCATTAAAGTTAATTTCTCCCCCCTTTAATTAGATTTTAAGTTTTTTATATCGTATCGTGATATTGTGATATTAATCATGATCATCGCATCGCATTGAAAATTTCATATCGTTACATCCCTATTCAGCACAAATTTGCGCATTATTCGGCCAATACTGTAGCCATGGCAAGCAAAATTGGTAGGTGTCGTAAGTGAAGTGTAACACATGTCCGTACCAAATATGAAAGTAATTGGTCAAAAATTACAGCCTGTAGTGCGTCCACAAGGAAATCTCTATGTTATTTGGCACTAATTTTCATATTATTTGGCCAATACTGTCACCATGACAACCAAAATGACAGGTGTCATTTGTGAAGTATAAGACATGACCATACCAAATATGCAAGTAATCGGTCAAAAATTACAGCCTGTACAGTGTCCACAAGGAAGTGCCTACGGACGCGGACACAGCGGCGGTGGCGGCTGAGACGACGCGTGAATCCACAGTAGCTGCCCGACTTCGTTCGGGGCAACAATAATGTCATGGGGTAGAAGTCTCAGAGACTAAGATCAGATGCTATGAACACCACCACAAAATGTTTGGGAGGATTTCTAGTAGAAATCTCCTATTTTCATCAAAAAACAAACTTGTTCACCTTAGGTTTGCCAAACAGTACCTTCCAACAGCAACACTTCCAATGACGCCTGGTTCTATGGTTAGCTGAAACCAAAATAGAGCTCTCTGGCAATAAACATCCCAGTGGGTTTGGTGCAAAAACAAAGGTAGCCATTCCATAAAGAATCCCATCTAACCTGTGATTGGTGGTGGATCTTTGATGTTGCGGGGCTAACTTTCTTCCAAAAACATTAGGATTCATGGCATCATAGATTCCAGCAAGTGCCCATAAATATTACATGATACCCTGAATGTCTTCGGCAGAAAGCTTAATCCAGACCACGATGCATCAAAATCATCACAAAAATGATACACCAGCCACAGAATTAATATGTTGTCATGATCTTCCCGGTCGTCTGACCTAAAAGCAATAGAGGCCTGCAGGAGGACCACATGAGAAGAGACCATAAATGTGGACCTTGGAATTTTGAAGGATCTACAACGCTTCTGTTTGGAGAAATGGTCTCAGATCCCTTACTATATCTTCTTCAGCCTCATTATGAAATAGCGAAGATGACTTACAGCATTTATTGGAGCAAAGAGAGGCTGCACAAAGCGTTTTTGAAGAGGATCTAATAATGGTGGAACATGTATTTTTTTTTTTTTTTTTTTAAAGATTATTTTTTTAGGAATTTTTCCTTTATTCGATAGTTACACAGTGTAGAGAGACAGGAAGGCCGGGGAGAAGAATGGGGGAAGACACGCAGCAAATGACCCGAGCCGGATTCAAACCCAGGTCGCTGCGGGAAGGACACAGCCTTTATAGTACGCGCGCCCAGACCGATGAGCCACCGGGGCGCCCCATGGTGGAACATGTATTTTTGAGAAAGATATTTGACTCACGATGATAATTTTTTTTAAATAACTGCACTTCATTTAAGGTTTTATTTGTGTTAACACTTTAAACTGAATATCAGGGGGGTAAACAATTAAGGCATTAATTTGTAATCACTTCATATTCACTGAGGGTGCCAATATTAGTGGAGGGCAATCCAGTTTGTCTAGTTTGTATTTGCATCTATTAATCCTCCACTTTGAATACTCTCAGGGTGTGGCAACCTAGCTACTGGACACACATGCTGGGAAAATTTTGAAAAAAAGATCAGAGTATTTTTTTTTAAATAGCCCACAGACAACGGGAATTATATCAAACTGAGCATAAAGCTAATTTAGAAACATGGTCCGAGGAATGTGGAAACTTAAGTCAAGTTACCTTTACACCAGAATCACTGTAGTGTCTGACAGACTGGACAGTCATGTGATCAGATCAGAAGCATGACTTCCTTTCTTGCAACCAAACTCCAGCAATAAAACGGAAAGGCTGGTGTCCAGTCAGCCGTATACTCTACTCTTTTATACTCTCCCTTTCCTCTCTTACCATGATGGCTGGACGAGAGACAGGAGTGTTGCGAGGCCTAGGTCTCAATCTTAAACAATCACCAACCAGGAGGAAATCACTTTTCCCACCATTTAAACTGTGTTTCGGGATCAGTCCCGAACTTTACATGTTACTATCGTCCTGGGACATTGCAACAACTAAAAAGTAAACACACAAAGGCGGCATTGTTTCCAGCAAGAATCTGCATAGACCAGCTTCCTAAACGCCTAGCATCGCAATGGAAAATCATAGAGGAAACCTGGCTTTTAAGAGTTGTGCACTGACACTGGCTATAGAGATGTGTGTTATGAAGATATTTGATGGTGAATGATTAAAATGTATCCATGATCTGCTTTTAAACATACTAAAACTGAAAACCTAACTAATAAAGTGCAGTACTGGTGCATTTTTACATTGAATATAAGGCTGACAGATAAACCACTACAGTCGGTGGTGCGATGCATTAGATTTCACTGAGAGAAAAACAAAAGTCTACCCACTAGGATTACATGCTTTTAACACCACCATGTGACATTTTGGGAGCAAGTCACTGCTTCTGACAACTTCAGACCAAAACAGTCGGTAATGTGGTGTGCTAGATTTTGGTCCCTCCCCCTCTCTCTTATTTTAGCACAGCAGCACAGTGGAGTTAGCAGCAAAGAATAACTCCAATAATATGGAACTGTGTTCGTAAAGAGCAGTCTGCTGCATTTTCACATTGCTGCTCCTCATCTCTTTCCAGGCTCACTGATGGTGGCTTAGGCTACACCGCGTCAGATATTGGACATTTGGCATAGGGGATGCAGGGACCAGTTCCTGGCTGATTGGGAGGGGTATGGGCCTGAGAAGCGTTCCTGGGTCCCAGAGTTTAACATTCTTGACCGCTCCCTCATCCACAATTTCTTGCGCCGACGTCTGGGGTCCACCAGCTGCCCGGAGGCGCCCCTTTGGGGGGCTGTCACAAGCGCTGTGTCTCATTAATTGTCTCCTCCTCCTTTCCAGCAACCGTCTTTTAGAGATATCGTCTCCTTAATTGGTTTGATGTCTTGCCTCCCCTTTCCAGGTGTTATCCATTTGTATTCCCTGCTCCTTTATGTTTCTGAGGTGTAAATAACTTATGTCCAGCAGAGTTGCTGGATTGACATACTTTAGACCATTAAGCAGGTTATTCCTTCAAGTTAAGAATTGTATTATCGTCCTTGTATTTTATTATAGAAGCGAAATATGCAATTACTCATTGGAGCTTCATTAGTAAGAACAAACTCTCCAGCTTTATTTTCGGTCTTCAGGATTGGGACTGCCCTCCTTCTGCCTCACCAGTTTGTTCCTCTGTTCAGTTTATTAGGAACACCTCCCAAACCTTCATTGGTCTTCAGTATTGGGACTGCGTTCCTATTAAACCCTTCAGACCTGCTGTGTGACAGTCCTGCTCTGGCAAGGGTGATCATCTCCAGGCTTCCATTCCTGAACGCCACTGGCCGAGCGTGGACACGCCCCTTTCCCTCACCACTCAATACCATCTGAACTGGAAGGTGCTCATGCTATTCTGGTCTTCGGCCCTTCCCTTGCCATTACTATATTTCTATCCATAAACGCCTCAACTGGATTGTACGCAATCTGCATCTGGGTCCTTCTCTGGATCATAACACACCAGTACATCTGTTCATAAATGCAACTATCTAATCAGCCACTTAAGTGGCGGCAAGTCCATGCAAAAAAGCAGACAGACATGATCTGATGATCAAGAAGTTCGCTAGTTGCTCAGACCAAACATCAGAATGGGAAAGAGATGTGATTCACCCACAGAATTATTACTGGTATCATACAGGGGGGTTTGAGTATGTCAGAAACGGGTGATATTCAGGGACATTTACACAGAACAGTCTCTACAGTTTACAAAGAATATTCTGAGGAACAAAACACATTCAAAAAATGAGCAGCAGCTCAGTGGGTGGAAACAGAGAGGTCAGAGAAAAATTGCCAGACTAGTTCAAGGTAAACTACAATCACTCAAATAGCAACGCATTACAACAGTACGCTGTTCAACACAAGGACTCAAGAACCAGATGGGCTACAGCAGTAAAAGACCACAGCAAGGACGCATCCGAATTCTCTTATGAGCAAGAAACCTTCCTCAATGACTGACATCAATTGGAAATATTTTGGCTGGCAGCCATGACGAGGAGTTGGCAATTTCATGCAGGAAAGGAGGCTATTAGCTCCTTGTTTCTTTACAGCAAGGAAACACATGACCAACCTTGGAAGAGAGAAAAGATTGAATATGAACCACAATCCTTTGCAGCTGTAGTGACTGAATCAGTCATTCATACATCATTTGAGTTTTGCTATAAATGGCAAAGGCAGTATCTTCACTGCTGAAGTAATGACTTACTGAAGAAAAGGGCATCCGATTTTTCTCAAACATGTCCCAAGTCTCCCTGCAACGTTCCCTTCACATTTTCTAGCAAGGTCAAGGAGAAATGGAGAGGAAAGTACAAATCACCACCTATATAGGAGAATTTAGATGCAGCCTAGGTTCCGCATCTGTCAGCTGAAAACAGAAAACTGAGGCTACAGCGGGCCAAGGTTCACCAAAACTGGACAGAATTAAATTGAAAAACATTCCAAGCACTGATTAATCTTGATTTCTGCTGTGACATACAGATGGTAGGGTCAGACATTGGCATAAATGACAGGTGTCAATGGGTTTTTTTTTTTGGCATACAATAGACTCCTTAAAACCAACTGAGGATAATTTAAATGCCATAGCCTGCCTGAGTATCGATGCTGACCATGTGCATCCCTTTACAACCAGGCCAGCCAACTTGCTACTGGCCACTTCCAGGAGGATAGCGCCATGTCACAGAGCACACATACACCAATGGCCTCCACAGTCACCAGGTCTCAATCAAATACAGAACATTTTGGATGCGGTGGAAGAGGAGATTCGCGACATGAATGTGCAGCTGAAAATTATGCAACATCTGTGTTAAGCCATCATGTCAACATAGACCAGAATCTCCACAGATTGTTTCAAGCACCTTGATTAAAATGCATAAAGAATTCATCCCACCCAAAATGAGAAAGATTTGCCTCAAAGTGGCCACTGAATGCACAACTTCATTTCCAAAAAAGTTGAGATGCAGAGTAAAACGTAGGGCTGCCCCCTGAAGGTCGATGAATACAATCATCTGTCGGCGACCCCTCAGTCAACTTGAAATTCTTCAAGTCGAGCCGTCAATTTTTCTTTTTTTTGTGATAAGCGTCTTGGTTAACTGACGAGAGTTATACTAAATAAAAGGTTGTGGGACCGACTCCAAGCTGTCTTATTACTGTAATATTAGCTGGCCTACTTTGTCGAGCGCTTTTGCATTCAGTTGATGTTTGGCTGTGTTCGCGAAGTTGTCCCATCCCCCTTTTTTTTTTTTTTTTTTTTTTTAGAAATCATAATGAAGTCATCTCTTTTCGACAGAGATTGAATCACTAGCTGAACCTCTGCCCAGCATCGATACTGGTAATATTTGCTTTTCTGCGTGTTCCTGCCCAACAAGTAATACTGGCTAGCTTGTCAACAGAGTTTATTAAACCTTGCACCAAGGGAATATGCGCTAGAGGCCAAAATATTACAAACACCCTGTATTTTTCCAAATTTGGCTAGGATATGTCAAGCCGCAATCAAGGCTACTGGAAGGTACTTCGTAGAGAGTTGAATTTGAATATGTATTTTTTTAAAATGTATTCAACCTTTATTTAACCAGGGAAGTCCCATTAAGATTCAAATCTCTTTTTCAAGGGAGCCCTGGGGGGCTGAGGTGGAGAGGTCGAGGACAAGTTTTAAATCCTTGTCTCAGCTCCCCTCCTTGGCTTTACCAAGTAGGATTACTAAGGATTCTGTCATTATTTCAGATAAAGGGGAACTTTGTAATATTTTCAATGAGCATTTTGTTAATGCAGGCCACCTCTTTGAAAATTTAGGGTTATTGCCGGCTGTTCCTACCTGTGATAGCAGGCCTTTTGTACCTGTACCGAATAACTCTGGTTGTTTTTCCTTGCGTCCTTTTTCTGAAGAGGAAGTGCTTGAAGAACTTTTTAGCATTGACCCTAAGCAATCCACTGGGGTAGATAAATTGGACCCAAGCCTCTTATTGCTGGCTTCACCTTTGATAGCTATTATCCTGACACACATTTTTAACTTAACCCTGCTGACCGGTTCGATTCCTGTCTTGTGGAAAACGGCTTTTGTTCTTCCCTTACATAAAGGTGGTTCTTCAGATGTTCTGAATAACTATCGACCAATTTCAAAGCTGCCGTGCTTGGCTAAGGTTTTAGAGAGACTCGTCAATAATCAAGTTAGAGCATTTTTATCAGACCATGCTATCTTGAATGTATTTCAGTCAGGCTTCAGACCAGGTCATAGTACTGTATTAGCTGCAGCCAGGGTATTAAATGATATAGTTTCTGCCTTGGACAATAAGCAAGACTGCGCTGCCCTTTTTATTGACCTATCAAAGGCATTTGACACATTTGACCATTTTAAACTCATAGAGCGGCTAAGTGCAATTGGGTTTGATATTAAATCTCTGAATTGGTTTAAAGATTATCTATCTGGTAGGTGTCAAGCTGTTGTGGCCGATGGCTATCAATCCAACTTTATTTTTCTTAGCAAGGGGGTTCCACAGGGTTCAATTTTGGGGCCCTTGCTGTTTGCACTTTTTATTAATGAGTTCGGTGCTAATTTTCTTAATAGTAAAATCCACCTCTATGCAGATGATACAGTCATCTACTCAGCTGCCCCTTCTGCTGATTTGGCTCTTAAAAATTTGCAGTCTGATTTCCAAATCTTCCAGAAGGATCTTTTAAACCTTAAACTAATTTTAAACTCTGAAAAAACAAAATTCATGCTATTCTCTCATAAACCAGCTGCTAGGTTCCATAATGGTAGCATCACGACAGTAAATGGAATCCAAATAGAAAGAGTTCCTTATTACAAATACCTTGGCATTTGGGTGGATGACAATCTTAATTTTAAGAAGCATACTGATGAGCTGGTCAAGAATTTGAAGCCAAAATTGGCTATGCTGTACAGGAACAAAGCCTGCTTTCCGAGGAGTTGCAGAAGACAGATTGTTCAAGCAACTGTTCTCTCTAGAACAGATTATGGTGATGTAATTTATATGCACGCTGCACCCTCCTTGCTGAAGTCACTTGACGCAGTGTACCACGCTGCATTAAGGTTCATAACTGGAGATGGCTTCTGAACACATCACTGTACACTTTATTTTAACGCTGGTTGGTCTTCGCTGGCCGTGAGAAGGGTGCAACATTGTTGCCTTTTTATTTACAAGGCATTGTTGGGTAAACTGCCTGGATATCTGACCAGTTTGCTTAACGTGAGGAAGGGGGAATACGGGTCGCATGACTCTTGACTTTTTTGGTTTTAGATGTCCCAAGGGTGCGTACTGAACTGGGTAAAACTGCTTTTATGTATTATGCTCCACAGAAGTGGAATATGATTCAACAGTTTTTAAAGTTGGAAAGTCTTATTTCAATTGATTGTTTTAAATGTCTTTTATTGGCTGCCACAAAGCAGGAATGTACATGTGTAATGTAGTCATAGTTTTTATTTATTGTACTTGGTATTTTCTGTTTTTTGCTACTGGGCTCCGTTGCAAAAGAGAGCTTGATCTCAATCGGACTCCCAGTATAAATAAATAAAAAATAAAAAAAGTTGCATAGCCAATTAGATGATGATTAGGTGGCAGGTTGAAAGAGCCAGGTTGGGAATTTGGCCATGACACCGGGAAGCACCTTACTCTTGTCAAAGAGTGTCATAGGATCTTTAATGACCACAGTGAGTCAGGACCTCGGTTTAATGTGTCATCCGAAAGACGGCGTCTCCTTCAGTGCAGTGTCCCCATCACTGCACTGGGAATTATCCCACCAGAGGGGAGATAACAACCTGCTGACCCACCAATACCTCTTCCAGCAGCAACTTGGTTTTCCTAGGTTGTCCCCCACCCACATACGAACCAAGCCCACACCTGCTTAGCTTCAGCCACGCGGCTGGAGCAAATTTTGCACATATCTAGTAGAGATGTGTGTTTCTATCTTATTCTGTTTTTTGTTGATGATGAAAATATACTTCAAATTTAGAAAAACCAGCCAAATCTGAAAAATGCAGAGTGTTCATAATATTTTGGCCTGTAAAGTTTACTTTCGTTAACAAGCGGTTCTGCGTTTGTTAGCAAGCCCCAGCATTCCTAAATGTTATAGCTTGGTATTAGCAGCACAGCTGGTCTCACGATTAACTGAAAAACAAAGACAATCCCAGAGCAGAATGTACATCCCTAGGTGTTAGGAAAGATTGCAATGTTGGCTGTAACTTTATTGGTGTCATCCCGGCCTCATGGAGTTTTGTTCGGATGCCAAAAGTTAGCGATCAAACCTCAGTTCCTTCTCAGGCTTGCGTGAAAAAGTTTGGTAAGTCTGGCAAGCTCACGCAAAGTAAGCCTTGAAAGTGTGCAGCCTTGCAAACCTATCTCTGCTAGTTTGTATAAAATGACACTGTCCAATGAGCAATGAAGCCTACATCATTTCGCTGACAGTATTTTATTCGATTACACACATACCATTCCATTCATTCATTCATTCATTCATTCCACATTCACTGTATGTTATCGTTGATCTCCAATGTCACCACAAACAAGTGGTGCCAGGCACAAGAAACCCCGCCCCTCGCACATACTTTCATCTACTTCAATAGGAATAGGGACCTATTCTGGGTCAGTGGCAATTCCTATGCCGAATTTGGGGTGAATCTGGCCAGTAGTTTTGCCACTAGAGTGTTAACAAACAAACACAGAAACAAACAAACGCACAAACACACAAACACAGAAACAAGCCGAACCAAAAACAATACCCCTTGCCCTCACCGTTCGGGTGGGGTAGGGTAATAAAACTACGCAAATATGCCTATTTGCGTAAAATGCTGCAATGTAACCCTTTTTCAGTTGACATGGTTATTTGGCTTCTAACGCCAGTTTTCTGATTTCAAATCCAGCTTATCAACAAATGCGCATGTACCGCTTTCCATAAAGGGTGGGAAAGAGGGGACTTTCTGGTGTTGCACTTACAAGCAGTAGGGAGAACTGTTTCACAAAAATACCAATTCCTACATAATGGGGTTTTACTGTAGTAATTAAAATCTCTTAAACTCATGTCAGTGGATGTTCTGATTGCCACATATTCTATGCGAAAAAAGAATCAATATTAAAATCTTCATATTGAACAGCCAAATCCAATTCAATTCAAAGAAATCTGATTCGGGTACAGCCCTAGTTAAATGTAAATAAAAACAGAACGCAATGATTTGCAAGTGATTTAAACTCTAAATTTGAATGAAAACAGTACTAAGACAGTATATCAAATGTTGAGACAGAATTTTTATTGTTTTTTGAAAAAATATATGCTCATCTTGAACTTGATGCCAGCTATGTTTCAAAAAAGTAAGAACAAGGGAGTGTTTACCATTGTGTTGCATCACCTTTTCTTGGACCAATATTCTGTAAGCGTTTGGGAACTGAGGAGACCAATTGCAGTAGTTTTGAAAGCAAAATGTGTTTCCATTCTTGCTTGATTTGGGATTTCAGCTGCTCAACTCTTTACGGCCTTCTTTGTCATATTTTTCATATCATATTGCACCAAATAAATGGGTGACAAGTCTGGACTACAGACATGTCAGTTAAGAACCCAGACTCTTTTACTAAGGAGGCATGTTGCCATACATAAAGAATGCGGTGTTTGGCATTTTCTTACTGAAATAAGCAAGACCTTACCAGAGAAAGAAGTCTGGAAGGCAGTATATTTTTCACCAAACCTGCATTTTTCCTTCAGCATTAATGGTGTCTTCACAGGTGTGCAAGTTACCCAAGCCATGTGTACTAATGCACCCCCATACTGTCACGGATACTGGCTTTTGACCAGTGTGCTAATAACAAGCTGGACAGTCCCCATCTTTTTTAGCCTGGAGGATGCAGGGTCCATGATTTCCAAAAAGAATCCCATATTTTGAATGGTCAAACTACAGGACAGTTTTCCACTACGCCTCTGTCCATCTTATGCCGCTTTTCCAATACACAGTTTTAGCACTACTCACCTCTACTCAACTCGGTTTTGGTCGTTTTCCATTATAATTGAGTACCACCTCAAAGTGGGTGGGGTCATCATAGCAAGCATCACTCCCCAGGGCCTTCCTTAAAAATATCTCTGTTGGGCGTAACCCGACCCTGTTTTGAGAATCAGTATCGGTCGGTCGTTTTTTTTTTTAAATACCTTGTACTTTATATTAATGCTTACCGTGATTGCCTGCCGGGTCTTAGAAGCAAGCTATTGCCATTCAATAAAATTGTGTGAATGTCTTTTGCTAGTTTGCGGTTTATTCATGTCACACATCAGGGCCCCGTTTCAGAAAGCAGGGTAAACAAACTCTGAGTTTGTTCTGTAACTGTGAGTTGATTTACTCTAAGTTGCTGACCGCGGAGTTTTCGGGTTCAGAACAGGTGATAACACGTGGTTCATTCAACTCTGAGTTAACTTACGCCAGAGTCAGGCAGGTGCACGAGGATATTAAAAGCCCTCATCAATGGAACACAGATAACATGATTCACCATGGCAACGGTGGAGAAAAAATCGCATCGCATCAATTTGAAAGCGGTTCTCTCTTTGTCTACACTGAATTAAGAGGATTCTGGACGGACGTTTCTCAAAGCAAATAGCTATTTCTGAAAATATATTAAAGCAAAAAAAAAAAACCCAACAGCGATCAGACAAGCAGAGCTTCCAATTTGTTCCTACAGGCGCTACCGGAAATTAAGTTCGCTGTCTATTAAATTACGCGATTCAGTGATGTGATAAGCTGAGTCTTATACTCTCGGTCCTCTCATATTTAAGTTATGAAAATCGTTGAGTAGATTTTGGGTGGGTGAACAAACGCAAAATTTACTAAACTCGCGTCGTACCTTTCATAAGCAAGTAAGATTTTGTGTTCTTTCCGTCTGGGTATCAAGCCGACCCTAGCCTGACTCCGCCAGCCTTCGTACTTCCGCTTAATTTCATTTCGCTTCAGTACTCAGTCTGGTCACTAGGAGCTCTGCCTCATTTACCATGGCAGAAAATACGCCGGACCAACCAACGAACAGAAGGCGTGGCCAAGAGCCATGACGTCGCCGCTGCGCCGAGTTTGAAATTGTAGTCTCTGAAATCAACAATGGCCAAAGACATAGATACACGGGAGGCCATTCGCTCTGTCGTGGAGAAAATCCCCGGTATCAGCGACTTATAGCCACATCAAGATGAATGTTTGGTTAGTTTTTTTGAATGGAAATGATGTTGTAGCGCTACTCTCTACAGGTTTCGAGAGAAGTTGTCATATCTACTTAATATCCATCATGAAACAGGCACCCTGTTCATCTCTGTGAGACAGCCGAACCACCTCAGCTAGCTTGTAGCTTCTAGTGTTATATTGCTCGTGAATTTCACACTATTTAAATTAGCAGCAAACTTTTTAAAAGCTGTATTTTTGTTCATGTCACAAGACCTATTCGCTGTCTCAGTGTTATGTTGTCATTATCCATTAATGGAATGGCTGAGCCAAACTATGTCGCTATAAAGTTAGATAGCGAGCTGGGTGTGATGTCAGCGCAAGTATGGTTAACGGTTCAGTTTTCATGTCAACGCAGATTTCATCCTGATATAAATAATGCATTATTTTCGCCGATTCTGCCGTTGGTTTCGGGTCTCTTACTTTTTTTTTTTTTTTTTTTTAATAGCAGCAGTATCGGCAGGAAAAACGATAGCTCAACAGTTTGTTTCTTGTAAGGAGAACAGACAGAGCACCTCTGGTTCTTTTAAGTGAATGAGTGAAGGCTAAAATTTGGTAGATGGGCATATGTATGGGTAGAGTATTAACTTTAATGTACTGATCAGTTTGTTTTCGCTGCATTCCTGGTATGAAGGACTCTGTTTACAGCGGAAGTACTAGGCGGCCGAGCTGGCGCATAACATACGTCATCGCCAAACGTTAGTGATTAGTTTACGGGTACACCAATGATTTTAAACTTCTGACAAGCGCCCACCCACCAGGAAGTAAACATTTGTCAATGACGAGTGTTCAGACTCTGTGTGCGAAGCGAAGCGAAGTAGCAGAGTCTGGTTTTACCAGGCTAAGCCGACCCTGCACTGGCATCTGCGCTTAGTGGAATTTTCTCGAGCTCAATGTCCGTGATTGTAATTGTGCCGCATTTTATCGACGGATAAAACATTTAAACAGTTTCATGTGTTAGTTGTTTTTCTACTTCAAAAACTTTGGTCAAAGTTGAATCAGAACCTGACATTGACGCATGGACTTGATACTCTGCCCCAAGTATTCATCCACTTGGTCCGTCAAACTGTCATTAATGATTTCTCTCCACCGCATGTCACTGCAATATTCTTTCAATGTTTCTCACGGTACTCTGTAGTTTCACCACGTTTCGCATTTGTAGACGTCTTCCTTGATGCTCAAGACGGACAATCAGTAATGAACATGACTGCACCACTGCAAAAAATAATAATAGCCTAAATAAATAAAACAGCCACCGTTCTGACACGTGACTGATGGAGGAAACTGAACTCTTTCCTTAGGAAAAGAGATTTTACAAATTTATCTCTCGTTCGTGAAAACCCGCGGGGTGAAAAAAAAAAGGTTTTTAAACTCCAGGAAAAAAAAACTTCGGTTGGTGGCAATTTGATGGGTCGGTCGGGTTACGCCCATCAGACATATGTTTAAGGATGGCCTGGTCAATCAGTGGCCTGCGGTCTGTTGACGTCACATTTTTATAAATCTTTTCTAAATGAGAAAGCAAGCTGAAAACTACCATTCTTCAAAAATCTAGTTTACGCTGAAAAAGTTGAGATATTAATAGCCTACTTTTACCAAATATTGCCAAGATATGCATCTTTAAGCAGGGGTGATTGCAAAAAAATTCTCAAGCCTGAACATTTTTCTTCAGGTTGGGTCATGAGGAATGGGTCGTCGATGGGCCTACATCCTGCATTTCGTAGGTCGGCTTGAGGAAGTATGAGCTGAGCTTACGACAGTGATGTAATAACACTGGGTTTGGGTTTTAACTGCCTCATAACTAGGACATCAGGGCCTAAACAATGGCTCTAAAGTCAAGCTAGGTTCATGATGGGTTATTCTTGGATTAGTAACCCAAGTTCCTCAATGAACACCACTATAAGGATTGATCAGAACTTTCAGCACAATGTTATTACAGAAAATCTTATTTTTCCACTGCTGTTGAATTCACATCGGACGACGAACTCTATATCTAGAATGATTTTTCGAACTTACCCACTAACTAATTAACACACTTTTAAAACATGCAAGACATTTTTTTGAAAATAAATAAATGTAGCACTCGGTGAAGGCTAAATATAGTGTGGAAAAACATTTTATATATAGGGATAAAAAATGTTCATAAACTATTTTTATTTAACAGGGAAATAAAATTATTCACTACGTCGCAAACAATGTCAGCAAAACAGTTGACTTGCTGCTCTATAAGATGACAGTTCAGTCTCATTTTCCACACAGTACAAAGCTAAATGTATTCGTAGAAAGTGAAACGTTTTGAGCTCGTTAGCATGCAACCTCCTGTTATGTATGAGTATTTTATGTAAAGCACTGTATATCACTTGTAAATGGAGATTTGTTACATGCTGTTTTTGCTGCCTTGCTGGTCAGCTATTTATTTTGTTCATCAGCACCCTCTGGTAGTGTGTCTTTAGCAAAACATGACTTGATGTAATATCACTTCTTTGAAATAGACTAGTGCTTTCTAGAAGCTTCTGGCATCTTCCTGCCTGGAGGGGGCGGGATTACCCAGGAATCCTGTAGATCTTTCCAGAATGTTGCTAGTCTATATAAATGCTGTGATTTTGGTCAGTAGGAGCAGAGTTTTTGTTTTGGCAACAGTGTTACATAGTGGCATTAGAGTGTTATTAGAGGATTGAACAGTGGATTATTTGTAGAGGTTTTTTTTTTTTTAACAGTGAAGAATAAATTTGTTTAAGTTGTCATTGCTGGTTTTCTTTGTTGTGATTTTCAGGTCATAACACTCCTCTATTCTTAATAGATTCAAGATGATAACCCAACCGTACAGAGCACTGCCTGTGCTTTGTGAACGGATAAGTTTTAAAGAAGATGATGTTAATTAAACTATTTAGCCAATTCTGATGAGCGAAATTACTTTTAGCATACGTATGCTCAAAGCTCATTAAATCCATCCATTCTCTATACCTGGAAGTGGAGCCCATCCCCGCTGACTCTGGACGAAAGGCAGGGTGCCACCCCGGACAGCCCGCCAATCATTCGCAGGGTGCACACACCATTCATTAGAATTTAATTTCAATATTCAATATTGCGAATGCATAAGCTGCGCATGCCCTCGCAACCCGGTGTGTCATCAGTAACATAGCTGCTGCTGTTATATGCTATTACCATGTCTACCAGCACTAGAAATTAAACTCTAAATTTTCCTGACCAAATGTACGCTTGACGTTTTTACACACCCGTATGTTTCTCTGGGTACTCAAACATCAAAGTAAGCCAAAAAAGCGCTGATTTAAGTCAATATTAGTATAGTTTGAATATGGGATTCTTTCCCTTCCCCTTATACAGGATTAATAAATTCGTAAGTCCTCACATAATCAGCAGCCTAGTAATAAAATATACATTAAGTCAATCTTCGTTTCGTTCTCATCCGTTTCTTTTGGGACTCTCGTATTTTCTCTGCGCAGATGGAGTTCAGCCGCATCAGCGAATCTCTGCAGCATCACTCCCGTACACTGATGCTGCTCACTAACAGTGTGTCGTTCACATCTCATCTTGTCCAGCGTTTCCAACCCACTCAACACTTCTAGCTAATAAAGGCTGAACTACAACTTCTGTCTCTGTTTGTGCAGTGCTGTCATGCAAGTTCAGCGCATGCATAAAATAATACTTCATATTTTGTATCTTATCTTATAAGTTGCTGAAAAGTTACGACATCAAGTATGCACATCTGCTATTGTTCTAATAATTAAGAATGTGCATGCAATGGTAAATAAATGATTATCTGTGCAGTTTTTTGGGCTGAATTTATACCCTGCTGAAAGTGCACATAAGGACGTAGTTAATGCAACTTAGCTAGGTACGCAGCCAGCATACATGAAACAGCAAAACACAGTACCGTGAATTGGTGTAGGATATTCAATGTAATGGAAATATACAACTCAGTTTAGGTACATCTTGAACATTTTAATACGAAAAAGCAAAGCAAGTGTTAGCTACATGGACGATTATAGGATGTCACCTTCAATAGTTACCGAATACACGCCCGTTATCCAACCTTAGCTTAGTTAACCAACAACAGCCTTCGCTACCTTACTGCATATTCTGTAACCTTACAAAAAAGATAGGTGAAGCAGTCAAGTCGCTACATAACAAAGCCATTCATCAAAGACAATAACTGAAAACATTGGTGTCGTTACACCTGCTCACTTTACCGACTTGGTAAAAACGTAAGCCAACAACATGGAATCTCCTGACCAGTGCTACACGCAGAGAACCGCAGCTGCTTACGAGAACGCGCTTAGAGACAAGGTCCCCTTGGTGTTCACGTAGCCTGAATAAAAAAAAAAAAATTGTCGCTGCCATGAAAAAGGCACCAGTGATTTAAAAGAGAAAAATCAACAGATTATATATTGATCTTTTGTGGTAGTCAAAAAAAATTATTCATGGATTTTTCAGTCTTTATCAATTATTCCTATGGAAAAATTTCTTTTTGCCCCCCCATGGCATCACGTGACTTGCAATATCAGCTTGCCCGCTAAGCCCTTGTCGGCGTGCGTCTCAGCACTGGTTCAATATCCAGGTCTAATAATACATCCATGCTTTGCACTGGTTGGGAGCGAAAGCCATAGGCTGAGAGCGAGAGGTCTATCAAAGCCCATCTAGGTCTACTGTCTGTGATCTTTCTGCTCGCATGTATCTCGCATTTTATTTTTTCCCTCGCCGATCGCCGCACGCCGGAAATCCGGCATGGTCCCAGATTCCCATCACCCCTGTTTAGGTGGTCAAAATGTCATTAAGCTGTCTAACCATCTACAAAACCCAAAACCAGTGAAGTTGGCACCTTGTGTAAATCGTAAATAAAAACAGAATACAATGATTTGCAAATCCTTTTCAACCTATATTCAATTGAATACACTGCAAAGACAAGTTACTTAATGTTCGAACAGGTAAACTTTGTAATTTTTTGCAAATATTAGCTCATTTGGAATTTGATGCCTGCAACATGTTTCAAAAAAGCTGGCACAAGTGGCAAAAAAGACTGAGAGAGTTGAGGAATGCTCATCAAACACTTATTTGGAACATCCCACAGGTGAACGGGCTAATTGGGAACAGGTGGGTGCCATGATTGGGTATAAAAGCAGCTTCCCTGAAATGCTCAGTCATTCACAAACAAGGATGGGGCGAGGGTCACCACTTAGTGACCAAATGCGTGAGCTGATTGTCGAACAGTTTAAAAACAACATTCCTCAACGAGCTATTGCAAGAAATTTAGGGATTTCATCATCTACGGTCCGTAATATCGCCAAAAGGTTCAGAGAATCTGGAGAAATCACTGCACGTAGGCGACAAGGCGAAAAAAAAACCAACATTGAATGCCCGTGACCTTCGATCCCTCAGGCGGTACTGCATCAAAAACCGACATCAGCGTGTAAAGGACATCACCACATGGGCTCAGGAACACTTCAGAAAACCACTGTCAGTAACTACAGTTCGTCGCTACATCTGCAAGTGCAAGTTAAAACTCTACAATGCAAAGCTTAAAGCCATTTATCAACAGCACCCAGAAACGCCGCCGCTTCGCTGGGCCCAAGCTCATCTAAGATGGACTGATGCAAATTGGAAAAGTGTTCTGTGGTCTGACGAGTCCACATTTCAAATTGTTTTTGGAAACTGTGGGACGCGTGGTGTCCTCCGGACCAAAGAGGAAAAGAACCATCCGGACTGTTATAGGCGCAAAGTTCAAAAGCCAGCATCTGTGATGGTATGGGGGTGTATTAGTGCCCAAGGCATGGGCAACTTACACATATGTGAAGGCACCATTAATGCTGAAAGGTACATACAGGTTTTGGAGCAACATATGTTGCCATCCAAGCAACGCGTTTTTTCATGGACGCCCCTGCTTATTTCAGCAAGACAATGCCAAGCCACATTCTGCACGTGTTACAACAGCATGGCTCCGTAGTAAAAAGAGTGCGGGTACTAGACTGGCCTGCCTGTAGTCCAGACCTGTCTCCCATTGAAAATGTGTGGCGATTATGAAGCGTAAAAATACGACAACGGAGACCCCGGACTGTTGAACAACTTAAGCTGTACATCAAGCAAGAATGGGAAAGAGTTCCACCTGAAAAGCTTCAAAAATTGGTCTCCTCAGTTCCCAAACGTTTACTGAGTGTCGTTAAAAGGAAAGGTGATGTAACACAGTGGTAAAAAGGCCCCTGTGCCAACTTTTTTGCAATGTGTTGCTGCCTTTAAATTCGAAGTTAATGATTATTTGCAAAAAAAAAAATAAAGTTTCTCAGTTTGAACATTAAACATCTTGTCTTTGCAGTGTATTAAATTGAATATAAGTTGAAAAGGATTTCCAAATCATTGTATTCTGTTTTTATCTACGATTTACGTAACGTGCCAACTTCACTGGTTTTGGGTTTGTACTTGGTCAACCACCACCCCGAATGTCGGGATACTGCAGGCATTTTTTACACTGTGAACATTTTCAGAGGCCCATAACCTTTTCATTTGAGGCTTATTTTGTGTTATATTGCTTTTACCAATAGTTTTTTTTACCTAAATATCACATATCTATTTGATATTTGGGTCTAGGTATAAAGTTGACCACACAGTGAGCCACAGAAAGGTGGGAAAAAAAATTTTCCGTCCAACCAAAATACCATTTTCAATTGCTCCTAGATCCCAAATCGTTCGTCGCAGTGCAATACAGATGCCAGATTATGAAAGCCAAGGCAAAAATCAATATGAGCGACAAGTTTCAGCTTTCTGTCTTATTTGGAAAAGATTTTACAGCCTTCCAAAAACGCTCATGAGCCAATGTCGCAATCGCTAGTGCAAAAAACGGCGGCGAAACCCGAATTTAAAATGGCTCTCACACGAAAACCGTTTGTGATAATGAGCTGAACTTGGGATTCTTTCGTTTGACAACCGATGGTATTTTTAGAAAAAAAAATTGGCCAAATTGAAGACAGACCCCTTGGAGGCTCTGGTTCAATTGGCATGGAATGACCCATATTCTACTCATATTCTAATCCCACACACACACACGCACACACATATGTTCATATGCAGAAGAGTCTCGCATGAGAAGAGTGTTAAAACGAAAGAGATGCTACCTACCCCAGCGCTAGTGCTCCAGTCACCTTTGCTATTTTTTCTAGACAACAGAGAAGAAAAGTTCAAGTCATATGAATGCTAGGGCCATATGATAGGTCTCTAGTTGAACTGGTTCTACAAAGTGTCTGATGTGTAACTACCAAAGCCAGTAAACTGTTTTCAGACAAATGAATTGTGACTTCACCATCATTTTATGAAAATTGCAAAAGGAACTCACAGAATGAAACTTAATGCCAGCATAAACAAAAGCCACTATACCTCAACATTTTCAAAAGCCACTTTTGGGTGCATCCATGCAAAAGGGTTGAAAAGTGTGAAAAATATAATTTCAGAATATGCCCCTTGGTAATCAACTTTTAGGTTTAATTAGTTCATTCAGTTTACCTTCAGTAGAAATCAAAAAAAAGATAAGAAAATGCAGTTGACACTTGTGGTTAGGGCTGTAACAATTCTGAATCGCGGTTTTTTTAAGGCGTAGTACCACCACTTGCTGCCATGGGGCGAACATCCGAGCTGTCCCTTTTCCTTTATTAAACCCGACGCAGGTTGAAGGAAAGTGCCAAACATCAAAGGGCATGGGAAATGCTTCCGGAAAAAAACTTGACTGACATCAGTATTTTTCGGCGACATGCTGCACGGAGCCAAGTAAAGGACTACAGAATCGTCTCCTAATAACCAATTAGGCAACTCTAAGAAAAGTAAACCTGTTCCCGTTTACTTTGCTTGATTAGAAATCAAATGGTGGATTCATTTACTCATTAAGTTGAATGAGTAGAGCTGTTTATTAAGACAGCATGTTTGATTGCTGCATTTTGAAATTTAAATTGCCATAGAGCAGCACAGATTTGCATGAACATGATTGCCATTGCCATGCCATTTCGTGTGACTGTGATAATTCATATCTCACACTCACGTTTCATCGGCTTTACAGAATGTTTTCCACCTTGTGTATTTTTTAGACGCTTGAAATCCAGGGCGATCTTAAAACAAATCTCTTTATTTTTATTTTATCATTATAGATCTCCTAAAAATACTACAATGAGAGATGAAATGCAGAGTTGGGATGTGGCGATGTTGAACGAGGATTTTTTTAAAGTGTGATGAGACCACTTGCAGTCATGGGGTGTGTAGGCAGTTGCGTGTAATTTCTTGAAACATACACACCTAAAGCAGCTTGAACAATTGAAAATGCCACCGGGAAGAAGCCTGAGTTTAGATTTCGCTAATTGCAGGTGCTCCGCCCTTCCCTAAATCCGCTCCCGTGTACTTGGCCTAAATAACAATCAAGCAATTTCAGTAGCCTATAACAATTAAGATGTGATGGTGAAAAGCAGACAAACCTAACTGGGCTATGGTGTTAGATTGAAAGAATGCCAATAATTTGAATAATTGGAAAGAAATCTTCCTCTGAATTACATCTCTAATTGTAGCATTTTAGGACATTATTAAAGATTAATTTAAAAGATTTGTTATAAGATCGCCCTGGATTTTAAGCGTCTAAAAAGTACACAAGGTGGAAAACATTCTGAAAAGCAGATGAAACGTGAATGTGAGATATAAATTCTCACAGTTGCACAAAATGGCGTGGCAATGGCAATCGTGTTCATGCAAATCTTGCTCTTCTATGGCAATTTAAATTTCAAAATGCAGCATTCACACGTGCTGTCTTAACAAACAGCTCTACTCATTCAACTTAGAGAGGAAACAAATTCACCATTTGATTGCTAATCAAGCAAAGTAAACGGGAACAGGTTCACTTTTCTTAGAGTTGCCTGATTGGTTAATCAGGGACGATTCTGTAGTCCTTTACTTGGCTCCCTGCAGCATGTCGCCGAAAAATACTGATGTCAGTTAAGTTTTTTTCCGGAAGCATTTCCCATGCCCTTTGATGTTTGACACTTTCGTTCAACCTGCGTCGGGTTTAATGAAGGAAAAGGGAATGCTCGGATGTTCGCCCCATGGCAGCAGGTGGTGGTACTACGCCTTAAAAAAACCGCGATTCATAATTGTTAAATCCGTACTTGTGGTACTGAGACAGTCAGGGTTATGCTACATTATAAGTTTTTTTAAGACTCCTATCATACCAATATAATTTTTTTTCTAGCATTACTCGCTATAAGCTGTATCACCACGTTCGTACATTCAGTCAAAACACACTGTTGAGCAGTAGACACACTTCTCAGATGCAGCACGATCGGGATTACGCGTTTGATTTTATTCCCGCTCATATTATTTTAGAAGGTCACATCAAACCTTTACACGATAATACACTGAAGATTACATATTATGAACGAACGTGACAGCCTGAACGAACCTGATTTTTTGCAAAATTGTTGACGGAAAATCTTACTAAACTTGCCTACTCACCATCGAGATGCTTTTTGCTTCAACCTTGCCTCCAATGAGCGGGTTGCATCAACAACACGAACTTACTACCTTACTACCTAACTTACTACTGATCGCTGAAAGCCGCAATGAAAGTAACGTGACAGCTGACATATAAACAACATCTTAACTTCCATCAGCTTTTATCAGTTGCCAATTGTACACACAAGCAGGGGATCAACTGAATTTATTACAATAACAACTGAATAACAAAACCTGAACTTTTTATTATTCTCTCGTGTTTAGGGAATTATGAAACAAGGTCTGGAGTTCGGTAATGTGTTTGACGGAATGCATCACGTAAGTGAGGCTAAGAATTTGTTTGAAAAAAAAAATACAAAAAGTAAGTCAACATCCCAGGAAATGGGTTAGAGCAGTGCTCCCCAAACCTCTCCTGGAGCCCCACCTGTCCTGCATGTTTTAGATCTCTCCCTGCTCCAGCACAGGTGATTCAAATGATCAGCTCCTTAATCACCCCCTAAAGCTGATTGATGACAACCTGATCATTTGAATCACCTGTGCTGGAGCAGGGAGAGATCTAAACATTCAGGACTGGTGGGCCTCCAGGAGAGGTTTGGGAAGCACTGGGTTAGAGTGTCTTTAAGTTGACGCTGAAGATGTGGACAGTTACTAAATACAGATTCTACAGCCTTTAGATCATTCTCAAGAACGCTTCAAAAATACAGTACAAAAAAAGTCACAAAATGGGGTCTTAAAACTCACCATTTTTCATATATTTTTTTCGTCCTATAAAAAAACGAAACAATGGAGCAACTTGAAACTATAGTAGTTATGTCCCACAGTGATTTACTTTATGACAAAAATAAATAATCGCATGTATCTTCTCAGACTTGGTAAAAAATAATGGCTCATTTCACATCGGACTCGTGTACACCTTTGCATGGATGAACCCTTTTACTAAAACATCCTTACATTGGGATACATTTTTTTTCAGGAGATATACTTTATTGAACCCCGCGGTGTAATGTGTCCTCTGCATTTAACCCATCTTAATTGCATCCAAATTTCTTTGGAGCAAAGGGCAGCTACAGTGCAGCTAATGAGGATCAACTACAACTTTTTTAAGGGGCCTTCCCAGGTTCATTTGATTTACCATGTTCCAGCACAGAAATGGGTATAATAACACTACAGTTTATTAGTTCAACATAAAAATGTACCATTCTATTGGTTTTTATTACCTCCGCCCAACGAAGTTGGAGAAGGTTATGTGATTGTCACCGTTTGTTGGTTTGTTGGTTTGTTTGTAAACAGGATTACGCAAAACGTTATGGATGGATTTTCCTCAAATTTGGTGTAATGATTAAGTATTGTTCAAGGAAGAGGTGATTTGATTTTGGGATGTCCAGGTCAAAGGCCAAGGTCAATGGCATGCAAAAGGTCAAAACACATCAAAAACATATTTGCACGAAGACTACAGGACTGCATAAACACAGGGGTTGCTAACTAATACTGGCAAAAATAACATTGAGTACATTGGCGGAGGTATTTGCGCTCTCTGAGCGCAGCTCTAGTTTACATTGTTGCCATGGAATTGACGTTAATAAGCAAAATCACGGTCCGTATTGTGGCAAGCCTTACTCCATAACCACCCAACCAAATCGCTTAATTCTTTTTTTTCCTGTTAGATATATGTCATACCTATGCAATCATGTGAGGATTTTTCTATATATTGTGTTTTTTTTTTTTTTCTAGTGGTTTTTCTAAAAAAAAAAAAAAAAAAAGTCCTCAAATGGGTCAGCTGGATGACACATACACTCCCTTGAAATTGATACCTTTGCCTCTATCAGAAAATGCTAATGTGATTGCGTGCTGAAATAACCAAAAAGTCTGCAGTCAAAATTTGAGGCAATTTGGTTGAAAAATAAAAAAGTTATCAGTGCCACAAATGTTGAAAGTTACCAGATTTTAGCTGACTTATAAAATTATCTGAGGTTGGAGAACATTTAACAAAATTGATTAAATTAATGACAAAATGTTTTGATTTTCTTAAAGTACACATCTTAGTGAACCTTAAAGGGAAGAAAGAGAGAGAGAGAAAAAAAAATGTTCGTTTTGAACCTGGGAGGGCCCCTTAAAGTCAGAGCCTTGGCCAGGGGCAATGATGGGAGTGTTATAGGGTAGTTTCACAGTGCTGATGCTGTATTTGTCTCATACACGCACAAACTGAAAGTACTTTTAGACACTTTATTTTCTAATAAAGTAATACAGAACGCTATGCAGGCCCAGGGAAACAAGAGGTGACTTAAGATCTGTTACACATAAGGTAATATTGTGATGTGAATCAATGCCATTAATGCCATTCTTTATCACATAATATGCTGCTATGTCAAAAAGGACAAGATTTGATGGAAAATGCGGGTTGGAACATTTTATATTGCACAGGTTGCTCATTTTACAGGATATTTTTGTTGTAGTAAGTTATTTATCTACACAAAAGACACAAAAAGGAGAGTTAGTGGTATTTACATCCATTCTATTCAATCACATTGGTACTCATGGTGTCAAATTTTGCTGGAAAGGACATTTTCATTGATGGAAAATTCATACTGTCTTATGGCGCACATTTTTAGCACTATAACAGCAAGGTCATTCCATCAAGCTCCTAAATTGCAGGAGCATATGACACTAATGTAAAAAAATGAATGTTGTTTATTCATTTGACAGCAATAATGGACCTACCTTGATCTTAACTTTAAAATGAGACAGTATACTGAGACATTTGTAGAGGTTGAAATTATGTTATTCTGTACACGGAGCTGATACTTTCGATTGGTTTTCGGATTTTATCCCCACCCAGAATACATCATGTTATAGGAATGCATAATTTCATGTGAAGTGCACCACAACTTAATAAACAGAACTCATGTAGCTATGAAACGTGCTCAAGACTGTGAAACTGCCCTTATGTAACCAAATATTTATGGGTATGCACAATGCATATATAAAAGATGGACGGTGTAATATTTGTCCATCACAAGATGTTTCCCAATTAGGCCATTCAGGCTCCAGCATCCAGCACCCAGCACCAAATGGGTTGCAGTATTTACATAAAATGTGTGATTAAATCCAGTCAGGGGGTAATTCATTATACATGGCCAAAAGAAGACTTTACACCAGTACTCACTGATATTTCTCCAAAACAGTGATTTCTTTAATTCTTGATTTGCTGTGCTCAATCTTCTACAGCGAATTAGGCAAAAAGAAGACGACATCATCTAAAAACATATCAGACCATAACATTAACGTCAGTAGTGAGGAAACAAATTATTACGATTCAACTGTGCATTGCATTGCAAAGACAGTACTGTCACCGCTCCAGCACGGAAAGTTACTGAATGTATGAACCTTGCAGCAAGTGGATAGTTAATATTCATGGTCAATAACTGATCAGAGGGGTCATTCTTGACGTCGCCCAAGCTTGTATGGACTGACCAGACATAAAGCATTCATTCAAAAAGTTTACTTAGCTAGGCTACTACTTGGTATCCTACTTAGTAACGTAGCGTTCCTTCCGAGGAGTACAAAACTTAACAGCTAGCTAGCCAACAAGAGTCTTTAATTTGCCGAGGATTCTGTACGTGAGACATTTAATAAAGTGTAATATACAGGGCCAAGGAGCCATCTCTACCAATGTTACTGGCTAGCAAATCAGCCAGTCAAGTATACTAGCTGACGTTAGCTAGCAAGCGAGCGAATACTATTCCTTACTACACCAGCAGCAAAAATTCGTGGTATTAAAACATTTACATGTCTCTAGTATTATCTTAACATTGAAGGAAGCAATTACGCCTCCGTAACACAATCTCTATAAGAGCTTAGTTGCAAGCCCAACCGATTGACTACAGCTCACCTGCGAATGTTAGCTAGCTAGTTCGTCTGCATAGTAAACCACAGTAAAGGAAAGCGCTGACACTCCAGACGCCTATAATTTACGTCACAAATAAGCGTCTTCTAGTTCTTCTTCTTCTTCTGGTGTTAAATGTATACTAAAGCTCGAGGTGTATTACCGCCAGCCGCCAGATCTGATGTACAAGACTTATCTTCAACGCATTAAAAAAATAATAATTTACTATAACCTTAACCCACCATTTTCAATAACGATAACGATACACTAGCTAATTTGCATTTGGCTCTCACCAAATCCTTTCTCTAAATTTTCTTGAATTTCTTCTCCCTTTACATCTGTGATTCCAAGAACTTCCCTTACTGCAGTGGTTCTCAAACTCGGTCCTGGCGCCCCACTGTGTATGCTGGTTTTTGGTCCAACCACAATTGCAATCTAGGATTTTAACAAGGTGTCGATTTGCCTTAATTAGCTGCAATCCATGTTTGTACAAGTCATAACATCATATAACAAATAAGTTCAAAAATAGAAGAAATAATAAATTCTGTTACCACCTTGCATCAAATAACATCAAGTTCAAAAACAGAGTGCAATTATTTTGTAACTTTGCTTCATTTTGCCACTTTGAAATATGTGCCAAAAAATCTTAAAAAGGCAAGAAATAGGAACAAGTCAATTCAACTGATTGATTCTATGATATTTATGTCAATTTATAAGGACTGCCCGTAAGTTATGAGAAATTCCCCAACTATGCAGATTACGGATTTACTAATAAATTTAAATAGATTTTTAATCCCAGCCATGAAGTGTGGCTGTTTAAATTAGCCACTAAGCATAGCTAGTATTGGAATCATAAATTCAGTCTGTCAGCGTTAACAAAATAGGGACATTAAGCAATGGTGGATTTTGCGACGGCTAAGGCACCCGGAAATAAATCTCCCTGACGCTGGTGCCGTAGTCAAATCCAGTTGGGATATTGAGCAACGACAGATTTTGATCAAAGTTTGTTAGCAAAGCAGTTAGTTCGGTTTGAACTGTAATTGTAACTGTGACCTATTTTTAGTGCTTATTTGTCTCAGTCTCACTGGCAAAAGGGCCAGATGACATAGCTTCAGGGGAAATGGGAAACTGTTAATATAAGATTAGATTATTCAAATTTATTTTCATTCTGCCAAGTACAGGTGCAGAGCATAACAAAAAGAAATGTGCATTTTTTTATAAACTTTATTTCCAACAATTCAATTTTAAAAAAGACATAAAATTTGACAATTTACGCACACATCATCAGTGTGTGAGCGAATGGTAAAGTGCATGGGAGTGTGCATATATATACAGCATATGTGTGCTATATATGCACAGCAGTGAAATAAAGACTAATGTACATGGGAGTAAAAATAGTTATTTACAGGGTATACAAAGAAACTATGTACCATATGCAATGCAAGGACGAGGGGAGAATATAGCCCAAGGCAGAAAATAGTTCGCTATGGTTTTATACAGTGAACTATAGGCTACATAGTTTCCTGTATCTGTGGGAAAGGTTCGCTGAAACACGTAATGTATAGTGTGTCACTATCAATCGTAGAACACATTTAATTTCAGAAATACAATGAAAACCATTTTATTCAATCACCAGAACCACGCGTTGTAGTGACTATGTGAGATTGGTTCTTTACCTGTAGTAGATCAGCCTGCTACGGCAAGCAATGCCGATGTTCTGACCATTTGTGCTGCCTTGTCAAAAAAATGCTACCTTAACCCGTTTTGCCCCACTGGCAACAATTGTTGCCGAAGTGTATCACTGTCATTTTCTACTCACAATAAAAAATCTCAAAGGTACTAAT
Source organism: Gymnothorax javanicus (assembly GCA_029692085.1). Lineage (NCBI taxonomy): Eukaryota > Metazoa > Chordata > Actinopteri > Anguilliformes > Muraenidae > Gymnothorax > Gymnothorax javanicus. The sequence continues at coordinate 93,911,706 of CM056198.1, forward strand.
GCAACTTTTTCCACTTATATGCTAGTAGATAACTTAGACAAAGGTTTTGGTTTATAAAAAATAGTTTCCAAGTGCTTCCTGTCACATGACATCATCTGCTTCCTGCTCCTTCCGGCTGAAGACATGGCGCATGCAAATCCTCCTGGAAAGAGGTAATTTTCATAAATTTCCTATGATTTTCCCCCAAATATATTTATAATTATTTAATCATTCAAGTCTCTAGAGTAACCTTCCCCCCAAAAAATTGTACCTGGGATAAATATTTTTTTGTTCATGGGCTTATTTCTGTGAGTGGCAACAAAAGTTGCCAGTGGGCACATAGCTTGTCGCTAACTAAAGGAAAACATTGTCTGCAGGATTGCTCATAATTTACTTATTTCAAATTGTAGAATGATGTACAATGGCTCGTTTTAGTCCTCTTAGAATACTCTTCCTAGCTAAATAAATTCACAGGTATTCAAGGCCTGTGTCTATAGGATTTTGATACGTTACCATACATAATTTTCTTGCTAGCTGTTAAGCGATCTTTCTCTGTTAGCTAGCATTAGCTTGTGTTTCACTGAGGTAAAAAATTTTGATGTGCAGTTGGAGGTGCACTTTTCTTGACACACAAGTACTTACCAATGCCCCCCCCCCCCATACACATACACACACACAGACACACAAATCCCCCTTTTCCCTCTGGTATGCTATGTATGTAAGCAATTTTCATAAAATAACATGGGTCAAAATAAAAATCAATCATGTATGTTGTCCTTTCCTTAGGTACTCCGTGGCAGCAGTCCTGGCCATGCTGCAGGACTCTGAAACTGTGGCGGACATCACAGTTGTGCCTGAGTCAGAAATGCACACACATGACACAGACTGTGACTGTGATTATTTCTGTTCTGTTTCATTTGCAAAATCAGCAACAATATATGATTTTATTTCCACCAACTTGTTCCCACGCTTGTTTGGCGGTTTTTCGATTGGCAGCGTGAATTCAATGTTTGAAATCTTTTGTTGTTATGTTTTAACCTGTTGGAGATTGTTTTTATATCATACAGACTTGGTCTGAGATGTATATCTGATACAAAGGTTATTTATGAATAAAGAAACCAGTTCAAATTGTTTGTTGTTTTGAATTTTATACAGGGGGAACCAAGGTTTGAACCATGATCATTAGCTACCTTCCTGGGATGATAATATCCATTGGTATCCATGTACAGTTTTACATATATTTTTTTTGTTTTACACCCCCCACCACCTTTTTGTTATTATTTATTATGACTATATTATTATTTTGTTATTACTATATTATTATTATTTCTATATTATTATTAGGTGACACTTGACCTAGTGACAAGCTGTGTGACTACTGGCAAAAATGCTATTTTCTTCAAAACAAAGTACAAAATGGAAAAAATAAATACATAACATGATTCAGAGGGACTCAACTGATAAAATTATATGCCTTACAACTCCAAAAAAAATCTGGGCATAAACAGGTTAATGCAAAGCGATCGTAAAGTCTTCGTTTATGCCTTGAAATTGCTGTATGACTCAGTTTACAGTAGTTACTTTGTTATTTGTTTGCATATTATAACATCAGCAGATGTTATAACGAGTTGGATGAGTTTGTTTAAAGATACATGCCGCTCGCCATTATCATCTAATTTCTCAATTTTCAGAAAAACCCAGCGTGTACATGCAAATATATGTATGCTGACAGGTCGAAAGGCACCCTGAAAAAAATGTATTTTTATGATTTTGAAGATACTTAAGATGTGAGGCTTGTGAGGGAAGAAACAGCTCAAGATATCAAATTTGCGCAAGCGCAGAGCCACGAGGTAGCATATTTTGATAGGTAGCAAAAATTGACGGAACACCGGCACGCTGGCTTAATGCTGCGCTCAAGGCAACTCGGAAGTCACCGAGAAGTCGGAACTCTACTTTGGAAATTTCCGACTTCCAATATCACTGCGTTCACGCCGCAGTTAAACTTAGAGAAGAAAAAAACATGGACACCCGAAGAGAGTTTGGCATATTGTGGCTCATTGCTGCATACGAAAAATATTTGCAGCAGCAATTTATACTTATTTTGGACACAAATGAAGAGAGGAGACGCCGCAGGCGAGTGCACATTTTAGATAATAGAGCAAACTTTATCTGCATAGGGATAGAGATCAATTATACCTTTGCTAGCTGAATTATTTGTTTTTATCAGTTAGCTTCCTTCCTTTGTTCCTCTAATGTTCTCTCTCTGGACTAGAAATGTGCACACACACACACACACACACACACACACACACACAACAAAAACTATGCTTCTGTTTTCATCAATCAAACTTTGACATATGACAAATGGTAAATAAAACACAGGCCTGATGTATCGTAGAAAGTGATAACTTGAAAGACACTGACCTGATGGTGACTGACCTGACAGACAGACCTGATGGACTGAGAAACAGATTGCTAGAATGTTACCTGTAAGAATACTTGCACACTGACTGACAAACATATGTAACTGAATGTGATACTCACCACATTCTGATGTAGATATACTGCCACACACAGAGAGGATAAACTAAATAGTAAAATTAACCTATTCACTGTTATGTATTCAGTACCATTGGGCTGCCTAATATTCTTTTCAGTTAATATTGTTCTTGAATGTAGGCTACATATTCCATGTTTAATTACAAATGTTTTCTGCTGAAATATTGGCTCTGAAACTGCCCTTAATCTCTTTTAGGAGAGCAATCACCTTCCAGACAGGGTGTGTACCAAAAGTCCTAAAAACTGGAACTGCATGGAATATCCTGCTGAAGATGGATGACCACACCGTCAGAAGGCATCTTAGGGTTAGCCGTGCCCAGTTGACAGCCTTACCAGTCAGCTTAAGGAGCAAGGCCTCAAAGAAGACCATCAGGCTGGCGGTCGCCCTGAAGTTCCACTCATCAAAAAAAGTCCTGATGTTTCTCTGGTACCTATCGAATCAAAACTCTTTTCGCAAAATGTCAGACAAATTTGATGTCTCCCAAGGAGCAGCCCACAAAATCATCCTTGAGGCCTTGAGCTTTGTGTGCAAACTGGCACCATCTTACATTGCCTGGCCTTCAGACTGACAGAGGATGGCAATAAGTGCTGCCTTTGAAAGGGTCTGCAGCATAGGCAACATCATTGGGGCTGTCATTTAAAGATACAGAGGCCGAAAATTTGTGGAGATGACTACACAAATCGTAAGGCATTGTGGTGGAAATTTTTATTTATTCCTGTAAGAAACTCTCAGAGACAGAGATAGTAAAATAGGATCCAGTCTTTACTATAAGCATATAGGGCCCAAGTTACATGTAGAACAAGGACAAAGGGATTCCCCTTTGCTTGGATATTTGTATGAGCATAGCGCCTGAAATGTACGCCCCTGCAGCAGATATTCCCCAGAAGTTTATTACTCTCCTCCTTTCTACAGGTAGTTATCATTCAACTCCCCCCCTTGGAGCTGATTTACACAGGAGTAGTTCTTCTAGCATTTCATAGCTAAGTGCACGTATCCCACGTATATCTGGTCCCGACAACCTCATCAGTTCCAGCGGAGAGGAGACTCCCCCCATAGTTATCTCACTACGAGGCCTTATCTCAAGGCCTCTGTGGTCCTCCAGGCGCACAAGGAACACTCAGCTCTGTAGATACACTCAAGGTCTCGAAGGATCCCAAGGGTCAACGGGCAACAAACACATCTCAAAACAGTTCTGTTAACGCACAAGCTAGATTGCAAGGATAAGCAATTATGCACAAGCTAGGTTACAAGGATAAATTATAAGGATAAACAATTTATAACTAAATATCTCTCACATTTCCCCCCTGTTTATAATTGATTATCCGCTAACATGCCACTTATCTTGATTTTCAGTATGTGCTTCATTCACAAGAAATGTTCTACTCTTTATTCTACCATCCAAACAGGTCCCCTATTTCTATCACCTCATCGTATGGCTCCCTTAGCTTCTCAGGCAGAGCATGTCCTTCTTCGATGTCTTGTAACATAAACATGATACTGTGGGTTAGCATTCAACGTTTTTGATATCAATCCTCTAATTAATGGAACCCCACAGCACCTGCAAAAGAGCAGTACTGTGAATCCTGCTATGAGGCTCAATATAGATGTTATTGCTGCTTTCCACCCCCCAGAAAATGAACCACTGCCACCAGGTACGGTCATGTACATAGTCATTCTGTTGTGCATTTGATAGTTCTTTTAAGCGTTGCAAGCCTAATTCTATTTCTCCTCCCTCCTCATATGCTGGTATGTAGGTGTTAAGAAGTAGGCAGGGGAACACCAGATGCAGGAACTGAAGTGTTTATTGAAACACAAAACACTAGGAGAAAAATAGGCACACAGGCCAGAAATAAAACACCGTGCACATGCACTGAACATGTGAGGTATCGATCAGGAACCAGTCGCGATAACCAGAAGTAGCAAAGAATGTGATTTTATTAGCGAGGGGGTAAACCCCCGCAGGACCGAAGGCAACAGTACAAAGTCCACAATCCAAAATCACAATCCTAGGGGCAGAATCCAGAGTCGAAAAAACCAGGGCAGCAATACAGAAATCGTAGTCAGGCAAAAAGGGTTCGATACACAGGAGCAGATATAAAGCCAAATCAGAGACAAAAAGAGGTGGTCGGGCGGTCCAGTCAGAAAGGTAACACGATGAGTACAAGGCGAGAACAAAAGCAGCACAGGTAAACACGAGAAACGATCTGACGGGGAACTGCAGTGAGAAGACAGCTTAAATACATTCAAGGGAAGTCACATGCTATGATTAGGATCAGGTGATGAGGATCAGACTAATTACGTGGGAGGAAACACAAGGGAGAACCTAACCACATGAAATTGGCAAAAGCCAAAACGCGGACAGGGAACACGAGACAGCCTATGACAAGACATACAGCTCCGGTTAGGGAGTTCTAATGTGCACAGATAATGAGGCAGGACAGAGTGGAGCAGGTGCGGAGGATCCGCTGAATTGCAGCAAAGACTAAGTGCAGGCAAGAGGCGGAGACTAGAACAGGGCGAGTGCTGAGAGCTTGTTAATCAATTAGTAAGTGCAGCTATACAATCCCTAGTGCTCGTTAGTAAGTTAGTATTATATACAATGTTAGTCTTGGTTAGTAACTTTAACAAAAACAAAAAAACTGTTTGTATTGGTTAGTAATATAGAAAAGAGAGGCGAAGGAAGCAAACGAGATTGGAAGGAATGTTTGAAACCCAGAAACCATGAAATCACCTAAGCATGTGACACACAGGACTGGGGAGAAGCTGTAGCTTAACAAAAGACCAGACAGGGGAGACAAAGTGCAATGAAGGGCATGAACAAAGACATGGACTGGAATCTAACAGAATAGTGGATTGGGAATGGCAAAAACAAAAACATGGCAAAGTACAAAAACTAAACAGAACATGGCAAAACCTAACAGACATAAACATAACAGGGAAGACAAACATAATAAACATGGCAGAATCAAGACAGAGCAGAATCATAACAGAACAAATGGGAAAACTAAGGTACACTGCCCAAGGCAGGGGGAAACAGAAGTACACACTCCAAGAGTGGCTAAACTAGAAAAACAAAAACTGAACCTAACTAGACTGACGGACACACTGGGAGACTTAAACAAGGGGCAGACAAGACGTGGGCGCAGCAAAATACAAGAGTCGGGAATCATACAAAGGAAATACTCCGAAGGCACAAGGAGCTGAGATTTCACCATGCAGAGCAGAGTCTAACAAAGTTCCGTCTGACGTCTCCTCTCTCCTGCCCACATATATAGACACGGGAGGAGGCGGGGACTCGGAACGCAATCTCGAAAAGAAACAGAAACACATGGGATTAATGAAACAATTACATGAGAACTGGGTTAATAATGACTTGAAACAAGACGCTGAGACAATCAATAAAACTAGACGGTTTAGATTGATGTAATCTAAACGTGACAAGTATAAAGCACCAAGAGAGAAGCAAAGGAAAGCATAGCTTTAAACGCAGTTAATCAGGGAAAGCTTAGGCAGGAATTACAAAAGCTAGAAACGCTCGCACTCGCTAATGAGTTAATTAAGGTTAATACTACTTGACGAAATATTTACAATCACCCTCAAATAAGTGCTGGTTAGTACGGTTAGTAATTATCCTATCAGAGAACGCATTCACTCAGAGTTTAGCGAGACCCAGAATTAAGCACAGGTGGAAGCAATGAATGAAATACCACAGCGAAAACCGAAAAGAGGAAACGTGATTGGACAACGAGACTCAGGCATGCTGAAGGCTGTCACACGACACCACTGGAGTTTGGGCAAGAGAGAATCGAACGTCAGACGGCGGGAATGAAAGCTGAAAAATATAACGAAAGTAAGGCACGGGAGAGAAAGCACAAGCACAATGACAAAACAGCACACATGAGGCAGAACCATAACAGTAGGTGCAACATGAGGTTCCTATTATTTGACACACTCCTCCCTGTGCTGCCATCAACAGATCTAGTACCATCCGATTTTGCAGTGTCATCAATTGCAAGGCATTCAGCTCTTGCTGTATGCTTCTAATTATATTATGGGTTTCATTTATGAGTGCGCTTAGACGATAGTTCACTTTCTATTCGCAACATTACTTTTGCAACTCCAGCCCATGCAAACAGGGAGAGGGCCACCTTATTACCAGTAGACCATAACTTTGGGTCTGCTGGGACATTAGTGCCCCAGATGGGATCATGTGGTGCTGCATCCCGTCTCCGTCGTTTGGTCTTAGTTTGCGTACTCACAATATACGTGTGATCATTTAATTGTACATAAGCACATACCCCTCCCCAATTTGGTGGTAATGTTACATATATCCGATGTCCACACAACCAATACCAACCGTCCACAGCTCTCATCCCATTCCAATGTGGTGCCCGTGGGTTACATATCATGCCATTTAGACTGTTTCCTCTACCAGGGAAAAAGGACTCATTGGTTATACTCGGATATCCACAGAAAATCGTTTGTTTCCCCTGACACCCCTGGGTTACTCCCACAAATGCTGTGCCATTTCCTTTGACACATTGCCAAAACTTCTGCCCTGGACTATAATGGACTACAATGAGCGGGATATTAGAACTCATATTTCCCAATTTCAGATATTCATCTTTGTCCGTGCAATATTTTAACCCAAAGTTCATTATTAGATCAAGTGGGGGAGTGCTGGGATCCATTGATGTTAATGCACTACGAGCAGTGGGCACTGCAATAGCGCACTTAATCGTACTATTCAGACAGCGTGGGCGCTGTGACTTGTAACACCTCTACCTTAGGTGTAGATATAGACGCTGGTAGGTGTGTGCACACATGACATTCAATGGGGTTTACAGAATGTGCAAAATGTTACTATGATCAACAGACAAGGAGAAGTGAGCCATCTTGAGAACCAGCCTGGAGTCTCTGACTTGGAGCGTAAATAAGTTCTTCACCAGGTTTGAGACGGACGAGCTCTATATGCCACGTCCCCCTTTGTGGCTGGACTCCCTCCAAGTCTATCCTGACCTATTCAGATGCACCTACAAATCACTTGGAGGAGGTACTTCCTTTCAATGTGACTGTTGTATCCACGTTTCTCTCCCCTGTATCCTCACTGCGGTCGGCGTGGTCAGGAGCACTTGATATGGACCTTTCCATATCGGTTTGCTCCACTTCTGCTGTTTACCGACGCTTTGCACCAGGATCAAATCTCCGGGCTTAATCTGTCCTGGCGATAGTCCTATTACCAATCTAGGAGGAAGCACATTTCGAATCTCATTCTTGTTAGTTAACGTTCTATTCCTTTGGAATCCCCCACCTAGGAATAATTTCTCAACTCAGAATTTTTGCATCTATAGATGTGGCTGGGAAGGCTTCTACCCATTTAGAGAAGAGTCACACCAAAACAAACACATACCTTTTCCCTTTGCACGGTGTTAAATGTATGAAATCCAACATCCATGTATGGAATGGTTCCAGGGGTGCAGGGATTGCCTCTTTTTGTACTACTGCACCTCCCCGTGTGTGATAACTTTGTCATGTTGGGCATTTTAGAAAAAAAATTTAAGATAGGTGGTGAGACCAATGGTATAGTAGCTTTGATCTATTAACCCTTGCATTCCCCCCTTAGATAGGTGGCATTGCCCATGTATTAAATCTGTAGCAATATGAAAGAGATTTTGGCAATATAGGCTTACCATTGGGTCCCATCCACCCTTTATCAGTATGTTGTGTTCAATGTGAGGTCCATTGACGTTTTTCTTGTGGGGGAGCGGCATCTTGTTCCACTCGTAGCAGGTCTTGCGAAATTGACTCTTCAGATTGGAGTAGTAGCCCCACAAGAGTGTGTTTGGCTGCCGCCTTTGCTTCTTTGTCTGCTAAGGCGTTAGCCAAACTGATTGGGTCAACATGTTTGGTATGAGCCTGCACTTTGATCATGGCCAATTCCTTAGGTAATTGGAGTGCTTGTAGCGCTACAATATCAGCTGGACATGGGTTTCCCTGTTGAAGTAACCATGCCCCGGTTGCGCCACTGGCCGGCGAAAACATGGCAAGTGGAATGAGCGAATTGAGAATCAGTATATGCTTGCTCGCTGACCTTTAGCCAGCTGACATGCCCGAGTAAGAGCTATCAGCTCCAGTGTTGTAGTTGAGTCCACAACTCCCATCACCAAGACCGACTCCGAGTCACCACCTTATGATTTAACCCCTTAGCGCTCGGAGCCGTGTTTACTCGTGAACAACCGCCGGGCACGAGTCCCAGATCCGTCAATGAACGATAGCTCACGCAGGTTGTATAAACAGGTGAGCAGTGAATGCTGCCATGCGCGCTGGCCCGGATTATTTTCACTTATGGTCGTTGGCGTAATGAGTGATAAGAACTGTGCTGTTTAGCATCTAAACCAGGGGTGTCCAATCTAATCCAGAAAGGGCCGGTGTGGGTGCTGGTTTGTTAAAGCCCAACACAAACACTTGATTCTACCCACCAGGATCCTGATTAGTTAATTAGTGGAATCAGGTGCTGTAGCATTGCTGGCTAGTGTGACAGTCCGTAAGGGACCACTCGCGAGACAGGAGAAATCCAATATAACCAGACTTTATTGGAGTAAGGAGAGGGATCTCCAACAGGTGGCAGACGACAGCACACAATACAGGAGACATCCCAGAATCCAGAGGACAATAGCTGATTCGGTAACAGGGCAGCCAATACACAAATCCAGGTCGGGCAAAAAGAGGTTCGGTGCACAAAAATAGTAATGGCAGGCTACAGTACACAATTCTGCAGACAGTCTCAAAATCCAGGGGGCAAAAACAGGTTTGGTAACAGGGCGGCAAAAACACAAATCCAGGTCAGGCAAAAAGAGAGGTACAGTACACAGGAACAGATATGGCAGAGACAGAGGCAGAATCAAAAATCGAGGACGGTCCAGTCAGAAGTATAATCACTATGAAACTCAAGGCAAAAACAAGGTAGCAAAGAGAAACGTTCTGACACTGAGTGCTGGGGCAGGACAGCTTAAATACACTGGGAAGGATCACATGCTGTAATAGGAAACAGGTGAGCGGGATCAGACTAATTAACAAGGGAGCACACAAGAGGGAGCCCTTAACCACATGAATTGGCGAAAGCCAAAACACGGACAGGGATCACATAGACAACCTATGACAAAACCAACGCCTCCGGTCAGGGAGTTCTAATGTGCATAGATCATGAGAACAGGATAGTAATTAGTAAGTTTGCGAAGGTTTGCGGAAAGCCAGCAAAGCAAAGTGAACAGAAGCAAGGGGCAGAGACCAGAGCAGGGCGAGTGCTGAGAATTCATTAGTTACGTTAGTAAAGTGCAGCTATACAATCCCAAAGTGCAAGTTAGTAAATTAGTATAAATACACAATGTTAGTAATTTACAAAAATAACAAACTGTTAGTAATGACAGAAAAGCTAGACAAAGGAAGCAAACGAGATTAAGAAGGAACAATTAGAAATCCAGAAACCATTAAATCACCCGAAAACGTGGCACGGAGTTCAGGAAGCGGACTGTAACAAAACACATGACAAGACTGGGGAGACAAGGTGCAAGGCAGATAAATGGCATGATACATAAACCGGGGAATGTTAACTTAACATGGGCTTTGGACTATGGCAAAGGGCAAAACAAGACAAGGCAAGGCAAAACACAAGACATGGCATGGCATAGTACAAGGATCATGACAGCTAGAACAAAAACCTGCACACCAGCCCTTTATGGACAAGATTGGGCACCCCTGATCTAAACCATCCAAACGCTGACTTGAGTTCATGTGATGTACGATAAGGATGCAATCAATTGTGCCATTTACATTTTTAATTTACATAGAAACAGATTTTGAGATGACAAAATGACGTGACATGAAAAAACTTACATCAGAAATTCTTGACACTGTGGTAAGTTTGGAAGCACGGTTCAACGCATAATGAAATCTCATAACTCACGTATATGTAGCATGACTCTTTCTTTACACCGTTCTTGGCGCAAACTACACAAGGCTCGCACGGTCTCAACCTTTTCGCAGTCGGCGGGTGCGAATTAGCCAGTTGGTTACTGCGATAAACGCTGATCATTCCATAGTTGTAATCAAGAATACGACGTGGTTTCACCATTCGCTCACCCTGACTATTCCTCTTCACTGTTTCAAACATGGCGGCCCGGTGTATGGTTGACAGCATCTTCACGAGCTTTTTGTCCTGCCACAGCAGGGTCAGCATCAGTTTGTTTGGCTGTCACAATGTGGTCATCGGTGAAAATGAACGAAACAAAATTGACAAACTGAAAGTAATGGATTATATGCATTAGATACATGCACGAGACTTCTTACTGTATGCACGACTTCTTATATCTCCCTAGACCAATCATAATGTCACATGAACTCAAACCATTGTCTGTGTTTAGATGCAAAGCAAAAAAAAAAACATTCATTATGGCTCTGCGTCTTTAGATCCAAAGCGAGCATCGTGATAAGACGGATCCAGGACTCAAGCCGGTCAGCGGTAATACGAGTACACATGTTTCCGAGCCAGTGCGATAAGCATATTGATAAAGAGACCGTGAAGGCGTGGTTGTCGCGATGTAAATATACGGGAAACAAGGGGTTAAAGTCCGAATTTAATGTCTGAAATTAATTTTATGTGAACGCTGGGAGGGTCGTGTTATGTCTAAGGTTCCCTCCCATACCCCTTTTCCACCGAGCTGGTTCCAGTGCTGGTTCGGAGCCAGAGGCTGACTTAGCACCAGCTCTTTGCTTTTCCACAGCCTTAGCACTAGCTCCTGGGTCTAAAAACTGGTACGAAAGCAAGCACCAACTGCTTGCTGGTCCAGTGTAAGCACTGATTACGTGGGACGGAGTTATAGTGGCCAACAAGACCAGCACAGTCGCGGAAGTATTTTTAGCGTTCTGCTCGCAGTAAATGTTGGAATAAACAAGCATCTGTCGTATATCTGCATGATGCGTTTATATTTTTATTTTACTTTTTTTTTCTACGCCGCTAACATCAATAATAACCATAACGAATATGATTTAGCTGGCTAGCTAGGGTGTTCGCAAATTACTGTAATGGCCATTTGCCAGATTGAAGTGCATTACAAAACGAAAGATTAGATCATTCAAATTTATGAAGCTGGAATTAAATACGGCAGTTGCTCATATATTTCTTACCTGCATGCATCCTTGGGACAAGTGACGATGGATAGCATGTTCCTATTATTACACCCTTTTGCTACACAAGGTTTCGGTATTAACATGCATGGACAACAATGCAAGATATGGTACATATTTATTTTCAATATCTGATCTTAACTCAGCACAAGATCATGGCAATCTAACTAATAAGCTATACCTTTCCCCCACTAAAAACGATAAAATCTCAGTGACAGTAATAGTATTACTGAGCATGAAACACAATCATTATTTCAGTTTTAAATTTTTATTCCTGGTTTCCCGCAGTCCATACTGTATTTCTGTATTGCCAGATGTTACGTGAGCACTGCTGAGAGACACTGAGAGACTCCCTTTTTGAAATTCTTTAACAATCGGTAACATTAGACAGCGCAAGCCATCATCACCACGCCATAGCCTAATGCCCAGGACACCATCATTTAAAGGGGACCTATTGTGCTGATCCTTCTTTTAATACACATAAGTAATGTTATAATGTTGGATGTCCATACTCAACCTCTGAAAAGTTTCTAAACATAAGATACAGGGGTTTTGCCATAATCCAAGAACATGATTTTGTGAACGTGATTTCCTCTCTGAACAGCTCGTCCCGAGATCTTCACGAGATCTGGGCAAAACCTGAAGTCAGGTTGTGCCATCCAATTAATACAGACCTAGCCAGAGCCAATCACGGCCCTGGACCTGCCCACACCGGAAACTATTCTAGCAGGCACAAACAACCGCGGATCATACTATGCCTTAGTAGCGTCTACACTTTTGGAAATACAAAAGAAGAACGGCAGATCATTTGAGGTGCAATTTTGTCAGTATCTCTCCCAAAGCTGCTTGTCTGTTTATTTTTGGACGCGAAGAAAAGCACCTATTTCTCTTCCAAAAGGAGATGCCACCAGAAATCAGTGGGTAGCTTTTTTGTTTGCTGGCGGCAAACAGCCATGGCCAAAGGGAACGTTAGCTGTTTGTGCTCAGCATTTCACCAAAGACAGCTTTGTCTATAAATGATAATTTGTCGCTGGATAAGCGTTTCAGCTGCTTCTCAAACCTGAAGCAGTTACATCTATCAAGCGCTCGGAGCCACAAGCTGTAAGTAACAATATAACAGCACATAATGGAAGTGAAGCAAAGGTGTTATGGGTGGCTGGCAGGACTGCTAACGATAGTTAGCACTAACAACTGGCCTCAAACGCAGGCTTTGTAAAATATCTGAAGATAAAGCCTGTATCGGTCGCGACTGTCCATGACTCACAAAAGCGGAAGCTGTAAGTTGCTTTTGCAGCATAAGCCTACCTAACGTGATGGCCTGTTGATTGTGGCTGTAGCACTGCGGCTAACGTAGCCAAGTTACTGTTGCTAATGTTTGTGTCCTAAATATGCAAGAGTAATATCAGGGGAAATTCAACAGAAGGTGTGTGAACATAAACCTCATTTGAAGCTAACTTTTTATACTTGTTTGTAATTTGGATGCTTGGTACAACTGTCCACGGTAACAGAACTTGCTGCCTGTAAAACCTGTATTGCAGGGTAATGTTCGTCTCTGTCGTTGTTATGATTGCTTGGTTACCAGCAACTGCATGTTAGTTTGCTTGCCGTGCTACTTAAAAATGCTCCTGGTTAACTTATATGCAGTAATTCTGATCGGTATGCTTGTGTTACTTCGGTAAGCATCAATGTAGCAGTTTCATCATAACGTATCCCGATTGTAGCCACTACAGTTGACGCTAACTGGAGAGGTGCTGTATGTGTCTGCAAAGTTGGGCTGAAAAGGCTGCAGTTAGACCAGACGTAGGTTTTGCAGAGCTTGGGATACGTGTTTGGGTTTGTTTATGGCTGTTTGTGATCGCTTTACTTATCCATGACAGAGATCAGCTGGATACTTCACCAATATCTGGGCTAGCTCTCTGATGCTACCATTGAAGCAATCGCGAAACGCACAAGCTCTGACGTGTCTGGTATAACAACGATTTCTCTGCACTGCCGTGGCATAATTTCATCCCCTTTTAGAAATTGTTGTGGCTAATAAAAAGCCGAAAAAGGCAGAGATTGAATAGGAAATTCTTTTCCGTAGAAGTGATCGATTCGCTAGATCCACATAAGCAACTGTTCACGCTAACGGAACTTACGGTCTGTAAAACCTGTATTATGTTCATAACATAACCGGAGCTCTCCAGGTACAAGTACGAGTGCGAATTCACCTCGAATGCAGTCAGAACGCTCCCGGATTGGCCACCGAATATGGTTGGAACGTCCAAGAATTCAAACAGAATGCAGCTTGAATACTCAGAATGTACTTGGAATGTACTTAGAATGTAACACGAGTGTCCCATATGCGTTGATTGAGAAATTGCTGACTACAGCAGGGGAACGTAAATATGCCACTAAAACTGACGCCGAATGCATGAGAGTTGACAGGTATGCGTTATTAATGAAAACTGGCCACACCTGATAAAGTTGAGAGTTTTCTGAGTTTCTGTAATGGTAATTTAAATGAATTATTGAAAACAGGTCTTGACCAATCATTATTTTTAAGGGATGGGTTTCAGCCTCCCCTATCGCCAGTTCACCAGCCGCCACTGATTCCAGCGGCAATCAAAAGATTCCAACGGCATTCGAAGTGCATTCCAGCTGAATTGTTTTAATATCGAAATAGATTCCGGCAGCAATCAAGATGCATTCAAGGTGCATTCTGGCTCATTCGAGGCGCATTCAGGACATTCTGGCAGGATTTGACGTGGCTTGCCATTTTGATTCTCCTTCAAATGCAATCAGAATGTTTTGAATGCTGTTTGAATGCCTTAAGAATATTTGTAATGCAGTCAGAATGCAGTTAGAATACACTTTGAATGCTGTTCGATATTTCTCCACTTCAAATGTACCTCGAAAGTTTTGAGCATGAGCAAAACATTCGGCCAGCCACAAGAATGGGCCCGAATATTTGGATTTTGGAATGCACTCAGAATGCACTCAGAATTTTTAGAACACACTTCAAATATCCAGGAATATACAAAGAATTTTCATTCCGATGGCATTCCGGCTCATCCGCCTATAGTGTGACTAGGGTTTGAAAACGCGCTCTCTGCGTACGGCCTGGATGGCTAAAGCGTCCAACAGCAATAGGTAAGCCATTCAGAAGCAGAACGCACACAAGTATCTAAGGGTTTTTATTGCTTAGTCCTAATTACGATCAACTGGCCAAACTCTTTAGCCCAAGAATTAAATAATAAAATCATTTGAATTTCTTAAAAACATAAAATAATCAAAATGATGATGCATTTTTAATGTTTAGGTTTTAAAACTTGTGTTTCCGTGCATTGGACAAGCAATTTGTGGACAGAGACAAGGGTTTTCTGTTTTCTCTTATCTCGGTAAGAGTGCTCTCAACCACTCGTAAAATTTTCTGTTACCTAAGTGAAGAGCAAAAATAAGAAACATTGGTGCATCCCAGAAATCAATGGGTAAAAACAAAATAAGAAAAAATCAGGGATACGAACAGAAATAAGAGAAAATTTGTTCTTATATCGCTTCTTGCATGAGGCCCATTGCATGGTATTATACCTCATATCATGTGGTACTGTACTACATGTCCTGTAGTACTATACCATATATTCTGGAGTACAGCACAACACATCCTGTGGTACTACGTATACCATGCATTCTGTGGTGCTTCACCTTTGGTTCTGTAGTACTGTACTACATGTCCTGTGGTATCATACCACACAGTCTGTGGTACAGCATGACACGCCCTGTGGTACTATATCATACACTCTGTGGCACTACACCATACACTCTGTAGCACAGCACAACACATCCTGTGGTATTATAATGTACATTCTGCGGTACTTCTCCATCGGTTCTGTGGCACTGTACTATGCACCCTGTGGTACTATGTCACACATGCTTTGGTACTGCACTGCATATCCTGTGGTACTGAGCTACATGGCCTGTGGTAATATAGCACACATTCTGAGGTACAATCCAACACATCCTGGTGTAATATACGACACATTATGTGGTACTGTTATGGTTCTGCCTCATGTGTGTTGTCTTTGTGCTTATTTGTGCTTGTGCTTTACTTTCCTTTTATTTTCAGCTTTCATTCCCGCCGTCTGATGTTCGATTCTCTCTTTGCCCAAACTCCAGTGATGTCGTGTGACAGCCTTCAGCATGCCTGAGTCTCGTTGTCCAATCACGTTTCCTCTTTAGGTTTCGGCTGTGGTATTTCATTCATTACTTCCACCTGTGCTTGATTCTGGGTCTCCCTAAACTCTGAGTGAAAACGTTCTCTGATAGGTTAATTACTAACCTGTACTAACCAGCACTTATTTCGTCACGCAGTATTAACCTTTATTAACTCATTAGCGAGTGCGAGTGTTTCTTGCTTTTGTAATTCCTGCCTGATGTTTCCCTGATTAACTGCGTTTAAAGCTGTGCTTTCCTTTGCTTCTCTCGTGGTGCTTTTTACTCGTCACGTTTAGAATACCTCAATCTAAACTGTCTAGCTTGATTGATTGTCTCAGCGTCTTGTCTCGAGTCATGATTGTTAACCCGGTTCTCTTGTAATTGTTTCATTAATCCCATGTGTTTCTGTTCCATTCGAGATTGCATTCCGAGTCCCTGCCTCCTCTCGTGGTTATATCTGTGGCAAAGTGAGAAGCGACATCAGACGGAACTTTGTATTGGCTTTGCGCTGTATTGTGAAATCTCCGCTCCTGTGCCTTCCCGAGTATTTCCTTTGTATGATTCCCGAGCCTTGTGTTTTGCTGCGCCCACGTCTTGTCTGCCCTTTGTCTAAGTCTCACAGTGTGTCCGTCAGTTTAGTTAAGTCCAATTTTTGTTTTTCTTGTTTATCCACTCTTGGAGTGGGCACTTCTGTTTCCCCCTGCCTTTGGCAGTGTACCTTAGTTTTCCTATCATTCAGTGCATGTGCACGGTGTTTTGTTTCTGGCCTGTGTGCCCATTTTCTCTCAGTGTTTTATGTTTTAATAACCACTTTGGATCCTGCACCTGGTGTCCACCTGACCTCTCCTTAACAGCTACTGTATTAAACAGTGTGTTACTGTACTTTATAAAACGGGTGCTTCCCATCCTTAAATGTAATTGGCTGAGCCGTGTTCCATGCCCGTATAAAATCAGTGTAACCCCACTGTAATCTGAGGCAGACCGCAGCACAAAATATCCCTTCGCGCGTGGCCGAGCAACCAACTACTCTGCGCTCAACTGACTCGTTAGGTTGCGTTTGTCTCAAGACTTTTAGCTTGCTCTTTCAGTGTTAGCGAAGTTTAGCCTTTTAACCCGCTAACCAGTTGGCTATCTGCCTAGCTAGCTATATACTTCGATATCACTTTAGCTTGCTAGCTACGTTGTTAACTAGCTCGCTATTTCAGTATTAGCGATAAATTGTTTTTTTTTTTTCCTCGTGTGTTTTATGGGCTATGTGTAGGGTAACCACATCCATTGTAGTGAACGCTAGCTAGTTGACAAGCTGGCTACCAAACTAATGCAAAATTAAACATATTTTCTTGGACACCGGCAAGTGTGGAGGACAAAAATCAATCTTATTCCCTACTCTCGCTGCTGGTTGTAATGATATGGCCGATCGGCGCGAGTAGAGAACACGCAAATTCTAAAACCGAAACGAAACTAAAATTATTTAACGGGGCCTTCGGGAGAGCGAAGGAGACATTCCAAATAGCCTGCTTTCATAGTATATCTACATTAACGAGCCCAAATAGCCTGATGTGACATGATAATGGCGCTAGATGAAAAAGCAATCAGCGTGTGTCGCTTGCCAACCATTCTGTCCACTCGATCTTGCTTGGTGGAAGAACAAATAGTTCTCAATTTTATTGTTGCATTATTACCATTAAATTGTTGATTTTTTTTTCTTGTGTGTTTATTTAATGGACTATATATAGGGTGACCGTTTTATAAAAGCAATAAGCCCCTTGCAGCAGTGGGTTACAGTGATTTTATAACGGCGGAGGGGCACTAAGGCACTCCGCTGCGCGTCGTGCCTTAGAACGCCCCTCCGCCGTTATAAAATCACTGTAACCCACTGCTTCTCGGGATTTATTCCTTTAGTATATCGCGCTACAGAACTACATGACCTATGGTAATATACCATACACTTTGGGCATATTTTACCATTTCTTAGGATATTCATGCTAAAATTACATTATAATAAACCCTTCATAACTACAAATATAGCCTTTTAGTAATTAAAAATTTTTTAATTGTAAAAAGAACACCTTATTCTCTGCAGTCATATTTTATAAGTCTTTTTACATACAGAATAAAACATGTAAGTATTAGCGGATTTAGGATCAGTGAAAATAAAGTAAAATTTTGAATGTAATAAAAATAACAGTTGTGTGAGGCTGTGCCTCCAGCCCTCTCCCTGGTCCCTCACTTTCCTCCAGTCCTTCTTCCTCACTGATTGGTAATGAGCCGCAGGCAGCAGCATTTAAGGCTGGACTATACCCAGCTTTAACTGCCTTGCATTTTTCTCCCTACTGCTGGTCAGCAGGTTTTATCTGCCACCTGCGGCCTTTTAGTTTCACTCAGGTTTTTGTATTGTTTAGCTTTGTATCTGTTCAGTTGGAACCTCGTTCCCCTTTTGTTTTATGTGTTCACCCTTTGTTTAATAAACCTATTCACCACTCCCCAGCCTTGCGTATGAGTCCTCACTCCAGTTCCCGGTTTTAGAGTCTGCCGGACAGCTGTGAGGCATCCGGAGGACAAAACCATTACGAATGAAATTAAAAGTGAATATTGTGCTTGCATTCTCTAGTGGTCAACAAAAACTTCTCTGGATTTTTTTTGCCTTTGCCAGTTTTTGTTCATTGGAAAGCTTGTTCCTCTGCTTCTCAGAGGAAATGCAGAGATGTGCCAGGAAATTAGGAAGCAACCATTGCTGAAAAAAGGCAAGATGGAAATTCCTTAGCAGATGCCATAGTACTTCAAGCTGTAGGGGAGAGTGGGGTAAATTGAGCCATTTTTTACTCAAGCTGTCCTCTAGGCAAGGGAAAGTGATACAGAAGTAAAACAAATGTCTACCTTTATTTCAGGATGTTTCCTGTCAGTGAAAATGGTAAGAATGCATCCATGACAAAAGAAAAATGAATAGGACTAAAAAAAAAAAAAAAAAAGCTGTCTCATGGCTCAACTTGCCCCAGCTTAAGTTGATCAAGTCAGTGGGTAAATTGAGCCACCTGGGGGGTAAACTGACCAATTTACTTCAAGTTTAAACCTAAGCATCATTTCAAATTATCCCAAAGGAAACTTTAAACTATCAATTACAAGTCAAATACAAGTGTATTGTTCAGAATATTTTAATACAAATGGTTAAACTACAATTGAACACAGTAACAACGGTTACTGGTCTTCAATCTAAAAACATGCACTGAACTCTCAAAAAAAGAGTTGTTTTCTATGACAGTAAGGAACATTTTTTAGGCTAGAGTTTTGATTCTCAACTTTACTACTTTCATACTCAGCAACTACTCCACATTCCACCCCTCAAGGTTGCAGGGAAATATGAAGTGCTGCTCCATCCGTGCAGTTCCTCCAGCCTTTTGAGGTCGAGGTAGTTTCTTCAGCACATCACTTTATGGGAAAAGTGCCACATCATCTTCCTTGAAAGCAAAAGTGGGTTTCTCTTTGGCAGTGCTCCCTTGGATTCTTCTGAGAAATCTTGCACTCACTTCATCGCCCTCAAGTTTCTCAACCAAGCCAATGTAATGGTAGCTCCTGTGTTTGGATTGCAAACTTAACTATCACAAAGTGACCAACTAACAGCTCTGTGCTTTCTGGTTCGCTCCTCTCATCCTCAGA
Source organism: Gymnothorax javanicus (assembly GCA_029692085.1). NCBI lineage: Eukaryota > Metazoa > Chordata > Actinopteri > Anguilliformes > Muraenidae > Gymnothorax > Gymnothorax javanicus. The sequence continues at coordinate 93,931,276 of CM056198.1, forward strand.
GCTCTTGTACCCCGACATGTTATCAAGTGGGATGGGAACATCACTCTCAGAGCTGCTGCTCACTGATTTTCTTCCTGGTTTGTTTCTTCAGCTTTCCCTTTTCTTTCAGTGATGGTTCTAGAAAATTTCAAAAGTGGGGGAGGAGGAGAGAGGAGTGGGCCAACTGGACATACCTGGTAAAATGCCACTTATATCAAGTTTTTAAACAGTACCTTGACTGGCTCACATATGTATACACATTTGGTTTTTACACCTTATTGACACAAGACATGAATAACAGTTTGAGTTTAAAGTTATAATAGAAAACCTTAACAGCCTCTGCTAATCAATTATAAAGTCAATGACAAAATAGGAACTATTATTTTATGCGCTAGCGCCTGATTTGGTGCATAGCTTAAAGCCCGCCTCCAAACCAAAGTCCTACTGCTAAAGTTGTAAGTACGGATACTTCACCTGGCAGTGAAGCCATTCTCCTCATAGGTGTACATTGAGCAGCGTGCAGACTCACAATTTTAACATTTTGTTTATTTTTATTCATTCAAAACGAGTTCTGAGCCATGTATCGTTTTTTTAAAACCTATTAGCAAGCCTTGTGCTGCTTCAACCTCAAGCGATGCAGAGATGCCAAGTCTCACGCATTCGGCTTGAGTCTCTCCACTCTTAGTGGCATTCACATACCTGTGCTGTAGTCAGCAATCAGCGCGTACTTAAGAAATTCACTCGCGCAATTTAAGTCATTGTGCGTTAATAAGTTTCACGTGCATTACGGTGGATTTCCCCACTAGTGACACGGAAAGCAATTATGACTCGGGAATTCTCACGCTTGTCTTTCCTGAGGGATTGAAAGCAATGGAATAGCAAAAAGACGTTTCAAATGGCCTTATTTCATTTAAACAATCATGAAACACATGCATTGTTTCCAATCCTGTGAGGTACCGTTCTGGAACCAAATGCGAGACCAGGAAGTTGCAGCAAAGTGATTTTGTAGTTGGGGGGTAAACCCCCACAGGGCAGAAAGCAACGGTACAGAGTCCACAATCCAAAATCACAATCCAGTAGAGCAGAATCAGAGTCGAAAACCAGGGCAGCAATAACAGTACTCGTGGTCGGGCAAAAATAGGTTCGGTACACAGGCACAGGTTTGTCAGAGAAGCAAAAGCCAAAATCCAGTGGGCGTAATCCAAACCGTTAACAGGGCAGCAAACAAAACTCGTAGTCGGGCAAAAAGGGTTCGTAAACAGATGCAGACAAAAGTACCAAAAAGTAGAGCCAAAAATCGAAGGTCGGACGGTCCAGTCAGAAGAGAAACACTATGAGTGCAAGGCAAAACTGATAGCAGCACAGGTAAACAAGGGAAACATTCTGACAGGGAACTGCAGTGAGAAGACAGCTTAAATACACTCAAGGGAAGTCACATGCTATGATTAGGATCAGGTGATGAGGATCAGACTAATTACATGGGAGGAAACACAAGGGAGAACCTAACCACATGAAATTGGCAAAAGCCAAAACGCGGACAGGGAACACGAGACAGCCTATGACAAGACATACAGCTCCGGTTAGGGAGTTCTAATGTGCACAGATAATGAGAGGCAGGACAGAGTGGAGCAGGTGCGGAGGATCCGCTGAATTGCAGCAAAGACTAAGTGAAGGCAAGAGGCGGAGACTAGAACAGGGCGAGTGCTGAGAGCTTGTTAATCAATTAGTAAGTGCAGCTATACAATCCCTAGTGCTCGTTAGTAAGTTAGTATTATAAACAATGTTAGTCTGGGTTAGTAACTTAATAAAACAACAAACTGTTAGTATTGGTTAGTAATATAGAAAAGAGAGGCGAAGGAAGCAAACGAGATTGGAAGGAATGTTTGAAACCCAGAAACCATGAAATCACCTAAACCTGTGACACGCAGGACTGGGGAGAAGCTGTAACTTAACAAGAGACCAGACAGGGGAGACAAAGTGCAATGAAGGGCATCGCAAAACATGGACCGGACTACAACAGTAGTACAAGTACAAAAACTGAACAGAACATGGCAAAACCTAACAGACATAATCATAAACATAACAGGGAGTGGCAGAATAATAACAAACATGGCAGAAACATAGTAAACATGGCAGAATCAGAACAGACAGAGCAGAATCATAACAAATCCCTGAGTAAAGAGAAGCACGAAAAGTCCGGAGTCGCTTTCCATGTTACTTGTGGTGAGGTCCACCTTTACGCAAGTGAAAATGAAACTTCAATGCACAAGGATTTTAATTCTGCATGAGAATCTCATTAATACGCGTTCATTGAATAATTGTGGACTAGGTTGAATAAGCCTAAAAAATGCGTGAGACCTACACCGAATGCGTGAGACTTGGCATCTCTGGCGATGCCGTAGCTTGCACACCAGAAGCTATGACTAACGCTCCAGTGCCCTCCACAAGCACTGCCCCAAACCAGTTCCCTCTCAGCTGCCTCAGCCCTACCTCACGCGGTTAGCGACTTGAATGGCGATGCTCCATCGCAGCCAATATTAGCTAGCTACCCAAAGGCTGCATTCGGTGCTTTATGGCGATCATTCAATCCAGCCTGGTATCGTACATGACTGTGGCTGGAATTCTCAGTTCAGCGGGATGCATGCTTTTGCTTTCCCTGCAGGAAATATGTTACTGCCGGTGAGAGGGATGCTGTTTTTACCTCGCGTGGTATTACCAACTGGAAAGCAACACTCGAGCGTGACAGGGGGTTACAGAAACATGCATCCAGCCAGTCATATACAGGCATATATAGAAGTCTCTTGCTGCCGACATTTTGACAACAATCTTTGCAGTAGGTTTATAAATTTGTTGAATAAATGCAGGGAAGTTTGTTATAGACAATGTTTTCATATCAAGCTACGCACTAGAACATAGGATTCGCGCCAAATCATAATGTAATGCGTAGTTACTGGAGCACTGAAATCTTCATTTCGCTCCCAGTCTGTCAAACTTGCGGAATCCCGCAAATTACGCGTCCTAGAATCATCACTGTCTTTGATGTTACTTAGCTTTTTCCCCTGCTGTTTATTTTGTCTGTCTTTGTGAGCCCTTTCCATTGCCTGCTTTTCAGGTGTATCAGTTAAGATTATTGTCTTTACATGCTTTCGCTTTGTTTGTGCCCTGGGATGCGGACTTTTGGGAAGGGGCAGGATTTCTTCTGCAGACACATATGCAGTGTGGCTGAGACGCACACCTGGTAAAGCACATCCATGTGTGGAGGTTGATGAGGGCAGAATGTAAGTTTTGGAGGTTGAGGCAGTGGGTGGATCGTCTGCAGTAGAAGGATCGTCTGCAGCGGGTGGCTGCAGTGGGAGACTGTAGCCCAGGGTTTGGCCTGTCTGATACCATGGATGGTGCAAACTCTGCATCATGGAAAATATCTCTGTTGTATGGGGAGATCCCTGTGGATCTGAATCCAGAAGTGATATTCCGTGGTGTCATTGCTGACATGAAAGCCTCATTCACACATCCGGCGATCTGGTATATGGTGGCTGTTTTACCTGGGTTAGATCTCATCCACCCATCAAGAGCTCTGTTGTAGTAGGTCTTGAATGGACCATGCACTCCTATTGTATTTTCTTGGCATGATTACTTTTCTACAATGTGTAAAATATTAGGTACAAAAAAAACCCAGCTATGTAATACAATATTATAATAAACTTTTTGACTTTTTAGACATAATGTAACTCATGCTTCATGGTGGGGTAAGTTGAACCACTGGCTCAATTTACCCCAAGGCATTTGGCTCACTTTACCCCATAGCCACCCTTTTGGAAAAAACGACCTAGCTGAGCAATTCAGGCTAATCTTTAGCTAAATGGTTCACATGGTTTAATATGCTAGCACATCATCAACATGTATGATATACATTTTTAGACCTGGATAAATTTGCTTTCATGTAACAGTCATTATAGCTGAAATGTAAAACAAATTACTTTGACAAGCAAAGAACAGTTTTTTGTAAAGAAAACATACTTACCACAGTACCGTGTGCTTCTTTCAATCACAGGGACAGCAAAATGGAGGGTGCTAGCGGAATTTATGGTCACATGACAACAAATGTGTTCCGTTGCCTAGATACAGGGGGTGGGTCAACTTACCCACTGGCTCATCCTACCCCACTCTCCCCCTAATCCTTTTCAATAAAATTCTTTTCAAAAAATTTATCAAATTTGATTTGTGCAGCATATAAAACTAAGGAAAGACCGAATGTAGTCAACTAATAACATAGTGTCTATGTTTGCTAATTCTATTCTGGGTTGTTCAAGCCTATCTATACATGCACCAGTTAGAGAGAGCAATATTTTCTTCTGTGACAACAATGGTTTTCAACTCTACAAATTTGCATGTTTTACATTTTAACATTTATTAAGAACTTAAAATTATGTGACGTTAAAAAAGAAAACATGCATGGCTTGGCCAGATTTCAATCCATAACTTTGTTGGTCTGAGGCCATAGTAGCTCAGATTAGAGTAGCAAAGTAAAGAAGTATGGAGTGTAGTAAGTCAAATAAAATACTCCATGCTCTTTATGTTCAAATGATCTGGTCTATTGCCCTTCATAATGTTAGATGTAACAAGAACGACCGTATTTTAATTTAAAAGTAATAGTCCCATTAACTCAACCAGTTAAGCAAATTTTTTGGCATGATTGCTGCCAGCCCCATTGAATGTAAACACCACTTAAATAAAATCTGTCTAGCAGTGTTCAGTACATGATGCCGAGATCCTACGCCAACAATTGGCGACGCCTCTGGTCTGTCTGTCTGTGTGTCTGATAAGAGGAATTCAAGGTGTGTCAACCATCCCTTTTTACTGCTGTCCCTGGTGTCCCCTACTGAATGGGTTTAGCTTAAGTGGAATTCAAAGTGCTAAATATCAACAAACAAATCCATGGATTTTGAGAAAGGGAATTAAAAATGATGATTTGGGGGGGGTCAACCGTGCTATTATTAGAATATTAATCACAAAATAAGACTCAAAATAATGACTCATCAAAAAAAAAGAGGACCCGTGGATACATGAGGCCCATCACAGTGCCAAGATCTGATGCTGTGCTGATACCTGTCACTGTGCCTGGATCTGTTAAAGGAGCCTGGATCCAACACCACGAGCACTCTTTAGGTTTGCAAGTTCAGAGACACTTAAACACAAAACAATATGTTTTCAGATTTTATACCATTTCTTACATAAATAGGTGACTGGAATAATCTGATGAATATTCACCACTTGTGGATATTTCCCAGCCCTGAGACCCAGCCACATTCTCTACCGGACTTAACAAGACTGGGTTTACAGAGCTTGAAACATGTAAATGACCCTGTAGCCACTCATATGCTTTACAAATTTAAAGTCCAAGTAAAGTGAAATCAGTGATTTGCTTCAAAACACATTATGCACGCGAAAATATAGTTGCTGAAAACATGAAAAGACTGCAAACTAATCTAGTACTGAATTGAATCATTGAGTTTCCAAAGGGCCCCACTCCAATGAGTTAGAGGTCTGCATATCTTATAACAAAAAGGGGAACTTTCTTGTAATTTCAGCCAAAAGTATCCCAATGACACTCTCTTGTAAAGAAATAAACTAAAAAATATATGGGTCATAACATATGGGCAAAAAAATAAATCAATATTTCCTTTTTTTGAAAAGGAGTGTTCCTTGGAGTTGGGCCCTTTGGAAACTCAAGGATTCAATTGTGGAGTTGGACCATTAAACAATTTTCCACCAAGTTTATTCTCCAGATTTTCTGTGCGGGGCTAAAACATGGCTTGATAACACACTGAAGCCATCCTTAACATAATCCCACCCCTAGCGCTAAGGCTATATAAAATCTGGAGTGCACGGCATCAGAGCGTATTCGCTCACAAAGTTGCTACAACCAAATGTTCTGAATTTAGCTAAGTAGTTAGCTAAGTTACCAGAGTTCAGTTTTCCAGCTGGCAAGTCAGCTTTGCTGGCTTCAGAGTCCCGGAAATACATCTACCCTGAATGCAGGAATTTAAAAAAGCCTTCGACAACCCATTTCAATTTCTGAAAACTGAAGACATGAAGAGCAGGTGGATTACTTTTGTGAAGAGCCATGTTGAATGAGAATTGAGGATAACCACCAATTCTCCTCTCAGTGGTGTACATGTTACACTGGGTATTTTCACAGACTTTCTTTGTAGACAGCTGGGATTCACGGGTAATCTGCTGTTATTGGCAAATGCAGCCAAACCAACTATCTTCCCCACCCGGCCTTAATCCTTCCCTACCACCGACATCTGGCACCCTCTTCGGCAGTAATGTTAGCTACAGTGCCCACCAAAGAGTTCACCAGTAAGTTACCTGGCATATATTTTAATTAAAGTAGCTAGCTAGGTAAGTTGGTAGCCCACCGTAACTGCACAAAATTGGGTATGATGTGCCCCTCCTTAACGTGATTTTATATTGTTTAGCTGTGTAGATGTAGCCTCACTGACAGCCTTGGCCCATTGCTGCGATACTTCAACTTATTACCTTACAGCATTGGGCTATACTGACCGGTAAAAAATACAGGCTAGCTCGCTAGTAAACAGGGGTGCTGCTGGTTTTTTGGATTAAAAAATGCACTGAAACATTACAGTTCTTAACCAATTTCAATGAATCTTTCTAATATTCAACTGGTGTATGGCATCCCTGGTGCAGAAATAAAGTTTTGTCCCCAGATAATTAGTATCCACGTCTGTATTTGATGAAGTTATTGTTCATCAGAACAAATGAGAAGAATTAAAGTGGCAACATACTTTTGCAGAATTGAACTTCAACTTTGTTTGAAGTGACGTCATGCTTGCCACTTCCTAGCGAGCTAGCGCACCCTGCAGTCCCTCTACCTCCCTATGGGAGCTCCAGAGATGGACCCTCAGTTAACAGACATGGTTTTCACTGGCTAAATCCCCAAACACCCCAGTCAACTACCACCACAAACAGAATAATTATGTGAGAAACACTGTGCTTACAGATACAACTATCTGGTTATGAGACGAAATATGTTTTGTTCCAGCAATATTATTCAATGATAGCCTGACTTTCTTTGGCTTAGTTGTTAGTTGGTGCAGCTTACTTGCATAAACGGAAGAATAATATGATTGCTTTGCAGGCTAAAAGGATCGAGGTTGTTTCTCGGGAAGGTCAGTATCTTCTTGCTTCATACTGGATTTCAGCTCCGGTAAATCCAATTTGTAAAGGCTGTATGTTAGCATTCCAATAAATTGTCAGATGAAGCACCATTTCTCTGGCCGTGATGTACTTGACACTGAGCTGAGGCAGGCTGTCCATTGTGATTGGGCGTGGTTTTGGAGATTATAGTGGACACGCCCACAGGGATTTAGAGCTGAGAATAAGGCTTACTTTTTTGCAATTTTGAGACATAATTTCAAGTTCTTAGCAATTTTTCAATCATTAGAATTTCACTAGTGGCAGAATAACACATTTCTCTGTGGTGTGTTGAAGTCAGAACACATAGGGCTCTATCTTTCACACTGCCCTACCCGTTGCCACTACCCGCTACCCGTGAATTACGCATTTAGCAGCTTCCACTATCCCTAAACGGTAACTTGCGGCCAAACTACCCGCTATGCATTATGCCGACTCCCTTATTTGCGCCTGGAGGTGTGCCCATGGGCGTGTTTATGCGCTTTCCCTACAATTGCTATCTTGACCGCACACGTTAGGGAAAGCGTATAGCGGGTCCTCAAACCACCCGCTACCCATTTGGGCTTTTACAAGAGCACGCCCAGGCGGCTTCAATGCGTGTCCACTTGGACACATGTGGACGTACACATGCGGCTCCACTTCCCGAATTAACTCGCCTATAAAAAGCCACCTTGCTTTAGCCTCAGTTGAACCCCTGAGAGGATGGCAGAGATAGTACTAAATCGCCTTGATCGCCAGTTAAATAATAGAAGACGCCCAGAACGCATGTACCGCCAGCGCACCAGCTACCTGAGCCTTTCAGGTAAGTCTATATTGTTTGTATTTTGAATCAATCATTTTTTCCGCTTTTATAATAATATATAATTATTCTAAATATATATATATATATATATATATATATATAAATGATATATATTATATATAATATTCTAAAATTATAATAATAAAATATAACTATTATTTCCCACAGAACGAGAATGCGTGACAAAACTGCGCCTCTCCCGTCAGGTTGTGAAGGAATTATGTCACCTGGTTGCACATGATGTAGACACCGCTGTCAGCTGTCCGTATGCCTTGCCCGTTGCTGTTAGGGTTACTGTGGCACTATTTTTCTGTGCTAGTGGATCATTCCAACACCTGCTCAGCTCAGTTGGAGGCATGACCCAATCTGCCGTAAGCTCGGCTATAACTGCAGTCACTGCCAGCATAGTGCGACATGCCTGTAGGTACATCATTGGCATCCCTGTGACACCCGAGACAACGCGAGGGTAAAGCGGGATTTTTGGCAAGATATGGGTTCCCTAGGGTTCTGGGTGCCGTCGACTGCACACACGTTCTGATTCGGGCTCCGGCTCTAAACAGTGGCGCCTATGTGAATCGTAAGGGAGCCAATTCCATCAACGTCCAGGTGATTTGCGATGCATGGGGTTACATTAAATGGTTGCAGTCAATGTCGGCATTTATTTGGCTGTGAGTATTTTATAAAATGGGATTTTGTTCTATGCTTCATTTCAGACGGGAGAGGGAGTTGGAAGTGCATGACGAAATGCATTTTTTTCTTTTTCTTTTTTTTTTTTTTTTTGAAGTTTCCATCACAAAAGGGGTAGGCTTGATGTTTTTTTTTTTTATTACATACCAAACATTAAACAATATGTCAATGTCAAATAATAATAATAATAAAATACAATCCATGATTAACTTAACAAAAACAGATCCTCCCCTGTCTGGATTTGACCTCATGCACGAGCAATTTTACTTCGTCTTCGGAGAAACGTGGCGACCTTCCTCTCTCCATCACGGGTTTCGGTTTGAGGATTTGGGATAGCGCAGCCTGCTCCTAAAGGCAATGGCACTTGGCACACTGATTGGTTTAACTGGCGTAACACCCAAACCACGCCTATGCATAATATAACGGGTAGCGCAGGTGTTTTAGGGATATAGGCAGGTGTGCAAGATAGCAACTTTTACGGGGGAATGCCTCTTAGGCAATGCTAAATCCCCAAATAACGGGTTTAGGGACTCTGGCGTAAGATAGGGCCCAAAGTGTTTTTTGCTTTACCCGGACCTTAAATCGTTATCATCTTTGAGAAATCATGTGCTCGATACTCACATGCAGTCAACTTCTGCTGAAATCTGCACCCCTCGTTCTGAATAGACCTTGCTTTCTTGGTGCAAAAGGACTGGAAGACAGCTTTAACCTATCGTGTTAAAATCTTCACACCAGCAACAGCGAAGATTCGGTTGCTGAAAGATTTAACAAAAAGGCAATTGTACAGCTGAGGAATGGAGTTTGCTGAATTTTACCTCTCAAGGAGTAATCACATCAGTGAGTTCATATCCTGGTAAACAGAATGGAAATTCAAGATGGTGGCTGTGACAGCCATATTTGATTTCGGATCGCAACTGAAATCGATAGGCTTGTGAAGCAACTCTACTTCGATGTCCTCAGCAAAAATTGTGATGATCGGTGATGGCGTTTTTCAGTTATCGCATGGAATGGAAATTCAAGATGGCAGCTGTGGCAGCAATATTTGATTTCAGATCGCGACTGAAATTGATAGGCTTGTATAGTAACTCTATCCCAATGTCATCAGCAAAAATCGTGATGAGCGGTGATGGCGTTTTTCAGTTATCGCACGGAATGGAAATTCAAGATGGCAGCTGTGGCAGCAATATTTGATTTCAGTGAGTCAGTGGAACACGTCGTGCAACCCCATTTAGCGCTACACTTTAGTGCTATCCTTGCACATAACAGCATGGATTCTTTCGTAAGACTACTTTGAAAGCGACTCTTGAATATTTAGCAGATAATTATACCGAAAATACAACAACAAAAAAAAAAACTAGTTAAGTGTTTACACTGTTGCACGACTTGTCAATGGCACATGGACTCTCAGCTTGAGGCACCGGGAACGCAAGGCTCTATCTCAGGCTAGGTTTGCGCAATTAAGGTGGTTTGGGGCTCGTTGGAAACCTCAGAGCCCATAGAATCAAATGACCATCTGCAAAGTTTTACTGACAGCATCACAAGCTGATCTCAGAGAGGAAAATACATTGAGTGCAAGTGGATTGCTCAGGACCTGACATATTTTGAAACAGTGCCATGGAAAAAACATGCATGGAGACTGGCAGATCTACAACCCCAATTCCAAAATTGTTGGGACGAAGTGTAAATTGTGAATAAAATCAAAATGCAATGACTTTCAAATCACATGAGCCAATATATTATTTACAATAGAACATACATAACATTTCAAATGTTGAAACTGAGACATTTTACATTTTTTCCCACAAAATGAGCTTATTTCAAATTTTCTGGCTGCAACAGGTCTCAAAAAAGTTGTGACACAGGCAAAAAAGGGCTGAAAAAGAAATTAATATATAAGAGAATCAGCTGAAAGAACATTTCGCAAGTAATTAAGTTAACTGGCATTAGGTGTGTAACATGATAGGCTATAAAAGGGATGTCTTAGAGAGGCTGAGTCTCTCAGAAGTAAAGATGGCCAGAGGCTCTCTGACCTGTGAAGGCTTGCGTAAAAAAAAATTGTGGAATACTTGTGGAAAACAATGTTCCTCAACGTCAAATTGCAAAGGCTTTGAAGGTCTCATCATCGACTGTGCATAACATCGTCAAAAGATTCAGAGAAACTGGAAAAATCTCTGTGCGTAAGGGACAAGGCCGAAGACCTTTACTGGATGCCCGTGATCAACGGGCCCTGAAACACCACTGCATCACTCACCAGCATGATTCTGTCATTGACATTACTAAATGGGCCCAGGAATACTTCAAGAAACCACTGTCTGTAAACAAAGTCCGCCGTGCCATCCACAGATGCCACCTAAAACTCTATCATGCAAAAAGGAAGCCCTTGTTGAGCATGATCCAGAAGCGCTGCCGTGTTCTGTGGGCCAAGGCTCATTTAAAATAGACTGTAGCAAAGTGGCAAAGTGTCCTGTGGTCAGACGAGTCCAAATTTGACATTCTTGTCGGAAATCAAGGCCGTCGTGTCCTCCGGGCTAAAGAGGAGAAAGACCACCCCTCCTGTTATCAGCGTTTAGTTCTAAAGCCCACATCTCTGATGGATGGAATGGTATCATGCTACACCATGGTAAACAGGCCCCTGTCCCAACTTTTTTGAGACCTGTAGCAGCCATCAAATTTGAAATGAGCTCATTTTGTGGATAAAATTGTAAAATTTCTCAGTTTCAACATTTGCTATGTTATCTCTGTTCTCTTGTAAATAAAATATTGGCTGGAGTGATTTGAAAGTCATTGCGTTTTGATTTTATTCACAATTTACACTTTGTCCCAACTATTTCGGAATTGGGGTTGTAGTTTCGATACAACACGAACACATTGGGCTAACAATAGCAAGCGCCGATTCACCCTCGAGCACAGTTTTTTATCACAAAATGTAAAAAGGTAAGAAAAATTTTTTCTCATCTTTGTAGAATACAAAGTGTATGTCTGCTATTCTTTGAGTGTGGTGTCGGTTTAAAATGACATGGTTTATATCGTTGGATTCTGCGAACTTTCCTTTGATGTATAATTTGTATGCCTTGCATAAATTCAGTAGAAATGCTACCGATTAAGCACTGATATTACAACGTATTTGATCCTGTTTTGCTACATGCTTATTCACTTGCTTGGTGCTTGAATTGTATTTGGTTGACGCAAAAATGGTCAACAAGAGCTTTTTGTGAGTTTCTTCACGTAAAGTGGATAAGCCACATGACAATGTTGCTATTAGGAAATGTATTTGTATTTACAATTATTTTGGTTGATACTTTACGGGGTCTTGTATTTTTGCCGTCTGCGTTTTTCTGGAGTTTGTTCCTTTGTCACTTTGTTCTTAGTTACTGTTATTTCTGATCTTTGTTTGTATTCTGTATTATTGGCATTCCTGGTTTATATATATATATAATATATATATATATATACTCAGCGCCATTAAAAATGCACCAGTGAGGTATGTACTGTATTTGCGGCAAATTGAAGAATCGATTGATTTTTATTGCTTTTCCAGTGAAGCACGAGAGGAAATATAGAAAAGCGTGTAGCATTGTAATCCTGACGCGCACCATGTGCACGTGCCGTGGACTTCGGTAATAACAAACATTTAGCTGTTCTTGATATGTACAGTGACACTTGACTAGTTCTTTCTGGTGTGGTCAATAGCCTACATAAAGCCAACAAAAAAACGAAAAGCTCAAGAGCGCCACATCTGGTTACAGCCTGTACGTGACAGATTCCGGACAGCAACCAAAACTGATCATGAGATGAGGGGTCCGAGACGATTGAGGGTGGTATGAAAGTACCGTTTGACGCCATCTATGTGAGCAACACATGCGTGCACATGGGCCCTACAGAAAACCCAGTTTTTGCCCATTTACGCATGGCTGCCCTGACCGTGGCCGGTCAACGACAGTCCCTGTTTTCCATTCTCAGACAGAAACAGGGAAATAAAGTGCCAAAAAATTACACAGAAGCAGGTGCCCACAGTCAGAAGTGAGGAGTTCCTACTCCTGTTGAAGGGCAAAAAATGGGTTTTCTGTTGGGGCCGTGTGCATGCATGTTTTGCTCACGTAGAGTGCGTCATACGGTACTTGCGCTCACCCTCAATCGTCTCAGACCCCTCATCTCATGATCAGTTTTGGTTGCTGTCCGGAATCTGTCACATACAGGCTGTAACCAGATGTGGCGCTCTTGAGCTGCCATCGTCACTCATGGCTGCCCTAAGCGGGGTCGGACAGTGACAGTGCCTGTGTTCCATTCTCGGATAGACAGCCGACTGATTGTTGAATGGTGACAGTGCAAATGACACACCACCTCTTGGCAGCTGAGATCTGCCCGTAACATGCCAAAGGCTCTTTTTCTCTCTCCTGTGTCACAAGCTGTTCCATTTTCTTGATGCAGTAGCATTTTTCGCTTTTTTGTTGGCTTTATGTAGGCTATTGACCACACCAAAAAGAACAAGTCAAGTGTCACTGTACACATCAAGAACAGCTCAATGTTTGTTATTACTGAAGTGCTTGGCGCGTGCATGCATGTGCGTGTCAGGATTACAATACCACGCGCTTTTCTTTATTTCCTCTCGTGCCTCACTGGAAAAGCAATAAAAATCAATTGATTCTTCAATTTGCCGCAAATACAGTACATAGCTCACCGCTGCGTTTTTAATGGTGCTGTGTGTGTGTGTATATATATAGGTTTATGTATATTCAGATTTGATTGTGCATTAAAAGTCCTGCTCTGTGCATTAACTTCTGGCTCCACGTCCACTTCCCTCGTGTCCACTGACATGGGGAAGGAAGTCCACTGCTGTGCCCTGTGCAGAACTTTAGATGGGTCACCAAATCTCGTGGCAGTACAGCTTTTTACGGAACTGAACCTGCGTATTTTTAGGAAATTATGTATCGTTGTTCTCACTTTGCTGAAAGTTCAGTTGCCCTCTATATTTTGTGTATGAATCAGAAAGTACTTAATGTGGCAATTATCTTTTCGCCAACTGGCATTTGTAAACATTTATAAATAGTTTTTTTTTCCAGCAAATAAGTAAGCATGCTCAAGACTGGTGGTTCTCAACGTCAGTTCTGGGGGCTCTATGTATATGCTTTTTGTTCCAACCACAATTGCTAGTGCAGAATTTTTCCTAAGCTGTAAATTTTTCTTAATTAGATTCATTTCATGTTTAGAGCAGTTATTTATTTTTTTAAGCCACATTTGACAGAAATATCCAGGGATGCTATGAAGAATAAAAGACCCTTGTGCATATTGCTCTTTTTTCATATATTGCATGTAATTCAGGTATTAACATTTTTAAACAGCTCAAATTAGACACTCTGAAAATCCTTAAGCTCCAAATTAGGTTGCTATACGCAAGTTTTTTTGCTTTTAACTTAATTACATAAACATGACATAAAACAGGTTTGATTAATGTTTGTTCGCATTATAGATGTATAGTTTTTGTGACCATGTGTCAACTAGTTTTCACAAATTAAGAGCCTACTTACCTATTTTGAACATTTTTTTCATTTTTCTATGGAGTTGTTTCCAATGTATTACAATGCAGATATGGAATGTTTATTTTCATTGTATGCATGGATATTTCGGTCAAGGTGTGTCTTAATAGGGGAAATGTACAACCCCAATTCCGAAATAGTTGGGACGAAGTGTAAATTGTGAATAAAATCAAAATGCAATGACTTTCAGATCACATGAGCCAGTATGTTATTTACAATAGAACATACATAACATTTCAAATGTTGAAACGGAGACATTTTACATTTTTATCCAAAAATGAGCTTTTTTCAAATTTTTATGGCTGCAATAGGTCTCAAAAAAGTTGGGACACAGGCAAAAAAAGGGCTGAAAAAGCGATTAATACATAAGAGAATCAGCTGAAAAAACATTTAGCAAGTAATTAAGTTAACTGGCATCAGGTGTGTAACATGATTGGCTATAAAAGGGATGTCTTAGAGAGGCTGAGTCTCTCAGAAGTAAAGATGGCCAGAGGCTCTCCAACCTGTGAAGGCTTGCATAAAAAAATTGTGGAATACTTTAAAAACAATGTTCCTCAATGTCAAACTGCAAAGGCTTTGAAGGTCTCATCATCAACAGTGCATAACATCGTCAAAAGATTCAGAGAAACTGGAAAAATCCCTGTGCGTAAGGGACAAGGCCGAAGACCTTTACTGGATGCCCGTGAGCTTCAGGCCCTCAGACGCCACTGCATCACTCACCGGCATGATTTTGTCATTGACATTACTACATGGGCCCAGGAATACTTCAAGTAACCACTGTCTGTAAACACAATCCGCCATGCCATCCACAGATGCTACCTAAAACTCTACCATGCAAAAAGAAAGCCATTTTTGAGCATGATCCAGAAGCGCCGCCGTGTTCTGTGGGCCAAGGCTCATTTAAAATGGACTGTAGCAAAGTGGCAAAGTGTCCTGTGGTCAGACGAGTCCAAATTTGACATTCTTGTTGGAAATCATGGGCGTCGTTTTCTCCGGGCTGAAGAGGAGAAAGACCACCCCTCCTGTAATCAGCATTCAGTTCAAAAGCCAGCATCTCTGATGGTATGGGGATGCATTAGTGCATATGGTGTGGGACACTTGCATGTTTTAAAAAACACCATGAATGCTGAAATGTATATAAAGGTTTTAGAGCAACATATGCTCCCCTCCAAGCAACATCTATTCCAGGGAAGGCCTTGTGTATTTCAGCAGGACAGTGCAAAACCACATACTGCAGCTATTACAGCAGCATGGCTTCGTAGTAGAAGAGTCCGTGTGCTGAACTGGCCTGCCTGCAGTCCTGATCTTTCACCGATTGAGAACATTTGGTGCATAATTAAACGAAAAGTCCGTCAAAGGAGACCGAAACTCTCCAGCAGCTGGAAGCCTGTATTAAACAAGAGTGGGGTCAAATTCCAATGGCTAAACTCAAGAAACTTGTCTCTTCAATGCCCAGACGCCTCCACTCTGTGTTAAAAAGAAGAGGGGATGCTACATTATGGTAAACAGGCCCCTGTCCCAACTTTTTATGACCTGTAGCAGCCGTCAAATTTGAAATGAGCTCATTTTATGGATAAAATTGTAAAATGTCTCAGTTTCAACATTTGCTATGTTATCTCTGTTCTATTATGAATAAAATACTAGCTGGTGTGATTTGAAAGTCATAGCGTTTTGATCTTATTCACAATTTACACTTTGTCCCCACTATTTTGGAATTTGGGTTGTACTTCTTTAGGACAAATGAACAGCTTGATTAACTCCTTGGATTGAAATTGGTCCAAAGGAAAACCAGCACACACAATGGGCCCCCTGGACTGACATCGAGAATCACTGCCTTAGGCCCACATTGACTGGTCATATCATGAGTTAAAACTGAAGAAATAGAATAGGCTTAATTGTTCAACATGTATTAATCCGTCCTTTATTTAACCTGCGTATTCCAGGGCAGGATCGCTGGGGAATAGAGCCTTTCCCAGCATGCAGTGGGTCAGAAGCAGGAAGACGCTATGGCTAGTGCATCAAAGTGATCACGCACCATTCACTCGCACCTCTGGTGAGCAATTTAGGCAACTAGAGTCTCAGATCAGCCTCAAACATGTCGATGGAACATGGGAGGAAACCAGAGTACCCAGAGGAATCCCACACAGGGTGCATATTCAAACACCACACAGATAGGCCCAGGCCTGATTCAAACACTCAACCTTCTGGCTGTGCACCACCCAATGCGCCACCGTGCTGCCCCCATGTTTTAGTCTATTGTTTAAAGGGGACCTATTTTGCTATTTTTCCAAGTTTATATTTTGGTCTTTGACTCCCCTAGAGTACTCCTGATCAGGCAAAGTAAAAAAAGGGTATTTATTTCGCTCATACTGCCATCCTCAAAAAACTGCATTTGTAGTACATTGTAGTCTCTGCCTGAAACGCCTCACTGGGGTGGCTCTTCCGCTATGGCCCCCACTCCCCGTGTGCCCACTTTCTTCTGTCTGGCCAGCTCTGTGGAGGGCGGAGTTGGGCGGGACGAGACTGCAGAACGCAGTTTTCCGTGTCTGGCTCCCCAGACTGAAACCTGAGACACGTCTGCAATCTGATAAGGAAGCGGCGGGCAAATTCTGCAATCTAACGTTATACTTGAATATAGATCTAATGACATGATCTTGTTCTAACAAACGCAGCGGCGAAAGTGGAGGACGCAGTGCGAATATCTCTCAGCGCAAGCTCAAGTTTGCTATCGGCTACAGTTTGCTACGGCAACAGTTGGTGAGTACCGCGGTTTTTCTAGTCCTAGCTAGGATACAGGGGAAGCTAGAATCCACCCCATATAGACACATTTGTAGAATGGGTCGACATGCCCAAGTGTAGACCGGAGACCGTAGAAATCCGGTGGGTCTGAGTTTAGAGGGAAACACGGACAGTGAGGAGCAGCTAAAAGTGGACCAACAGCTTATGGACTGCTTCGGTGTGTATTAGGACCTGCTGGGTCGTGTGCATAGCTGTGGTGTGTTGTTAGCTGGAGCAACGAACAGCTTCCGCGCTGGTATATGACAGAGGGGCGAAAGCTCCAGGCTAAACGGCCTTTTCGGAAATTGCCCGTGGTAATGGTTTACTTACTGCTTCGGAATGACAAGCGTTTCCTCGCGGAGAATGGGCGCGTTATGGATTGTGCGCGAGAGCAAGCTAGAGCTCCGGTTATGTTATGAGCATAATACAGGTTTTACAGACCGTAAGTTCCGTCTGCGTGAACCGTTGCTTATGTGGAACTAGCGAATCGATCACTCTTACAGGAAATAATTTAATATTCAGTCGCCGATTTAATATTCAATCGACAGCAATGCAGAGAAATCGTTTGTGATAACCATACACATTATAGCCTGTGCTTTTCCCTATTGCTTTCACCGGTAGCATCAGAGAGCTTGCTCAGACATTGGGGATGTATCAGGCTGACCCCGGTCATGGATAAGTAAAGCGATCGTTTCAAAAGCACCCAAAAACTCACCCCAAGCTTTGCAAAACCTACATCTGGTTTAACTGCAGCCCAACTCGGCAGACACATACAGCACCTCTCCGGTTAGCTTCAACTGTTGTGGCTACAATCAGGCAACGTTATGATGAAACTGCCACATTGATGTTTACCGAAGTAACACAAGCATACCGATCAGAATCGCTGCATACAAGTTAACCAGGAGCGTTTTTAATTAGCAGAGCAGGGGAACTAACATGCAGTAGCTGATAAGTGGCCATGACTTTGAATGTAATCTGTCGCGCGAAAAATTCGTTTCGCGTCCGGTGTGAAAGCGGCTTGACATGCCCATATTCGCGTCTTTGCATTGACTTTGAATGTAATCTGTCGCGCGAAAAATTCGTTTCGTGTCCGATGTGAAAGCAGCTTTATGGATAGTATCGACAGCTAGAGAGAGCTTCGGTTATGTTAGGAACATAATACAGGTTTTGCAAACCGTACGTTCCGTTAGGGCGGACAAGTTGGTTATGTGGAGCTAGCGAATCGATCACTTCTACAGGAAAGAATTACCTATTTAATCTCCGCCTTTTTCGGCTTTTTATTAGCCACAACAATTTCTAAAGGGGGATGAAATTACGTCAAGGTAGTGCAGAGAAATCATTTGTAAACCAGTAGAGCTTCTGCGTTTCGCATTGCTTTCATGGTAGCACCAGAGAGCTTGCTCAGACATTTGTGAAGTATCCGGCTGATCCCGGTCATGGATAAGTGAAGCGATCACTAACTGTAGAGGCTACAATCAGGCAACGTTATGATGAAACTGCCACATTGATGCTTTCCGAAGTAACACAAGCATACCGATCAGAATTACTGCATATAAGTTAACCAGGAGCATTTTTAATTAGCACGACACTCAAACTAACATGCAGTAGCTGGTAACCGAGCGGTCATAACCACAGAGACAAACCCTTGCAATACAGGTTTTACAGACAGCAAGTTCTGTTACTGTGAACAGTTGTACCAAGCATCCAAATTACAAACAAGTATTAAAAGTTAGCTTCAAATGAGGTTTATGTTCACACACCTTCTGTAGAATTTCCCCTGATATCACTCTTGCATATTTAGGACACAAGCATTAGCTACAGTAACTTGGCTACATTAGCCGCTGTGCTACAGCCACAATCAACTGGCTATCACGTCAGGTTGGCTTATGCAGTAAAAGCAACTTACAGCTTCTGTGTCTGTGAGTAATGGACAGTCGCAACCGATACAGGCTTTATCTTCAGATATTTTACCAAGCCTGCCTTTGAGGCCAGTTGTTAGTGCTAACTATCGCTAGCGGTCCTGCTAGCCACCCGTAACACGTTAGCTTCACTTACATTATTTGCTGTTATATGGTTACTTACAGCTTGTGGCTCCGAGCGCTTGATCGATGCAGCTGCTTCAGGTTTGAGAAGCAGCTGAAACGCTTATCCTGTGTGGAATTATCCTTTATTGACAAAGCTGTCTTTGGTGAAATGCTGAGCACAAACAGCTAACGCTCCATTTGGCCGTGGCTGTTTGCTGCCAGCAAACAAAAAAGCTACCCACTGATTTCTGGTGGCATCGTCTTTTTCGAAGAGAAATATTTGTTTTTCTTCGCGTCCAAAAAGTAAACGGACAAGTAGCTTTGGGAGAGATACTAACAAAATTGCAGCTCAAATGATCTGCGGTTCTTCTTTTGTATTTCCAAAAGTGTCAACGCTACTGAGGCATAGTATGATCTGCTGTTGTTAGTGCCTGCTAGAATAGTTTCCGGTGTGGGCAGGTCCAGCGCCATGATTGGCTCTGGCTAGGTCTGTACTAATTGGTTGGCACAACCTGACGTCAGGTTTTACCCAGATCTCGTGAAGATCTCGGGAGGAGCTGTTCAGAGAGGAAATCAAGCTCACGAAATCACGTTCTTGGATTACGGCAAAACCCCTGTATCTTATGTTTAGAAACTTTTCAGAGGTTGAGCATGGACAACCAACATTATAACATTACTAATATGTATTAAAAGAAGGATCAGCATAATAGGTCCCCTTTAACTTCTTGAAGCCCAACTTTCCCGTAGCAGTAACACCGGTGTTACGGGATTTTCCATTGCACGCTATGAGTCTCTGACCCTTAAATGCATGATCGTTTTCAAGCTGTTCCTGTTTAAGATCGCTTGATTAATAATCACACAATTTATTTACGGAATCAAAACTAATATCTATGCCTGTCATTTTTAAGAAATTATTCAGAAATGACAGAGATCACTAATGAGCAATATTGACAATGCACTTAAATGTGCTATGGCATGATTACTGCGCATGCTCAGAACTTTGAAAACTAACAAGAAAACAAACAAAGTGAATCCGTTTGACTGCTAGTCAAAATCTGATTCCATCGCTGCTAATCTGTCTTTACATTGCATTTTATTTATATATTTTTGTTACTCAGGCATTATGCTTTTTATATTAAGGAGTTTTGTATGGAAATTTGAGGATTCAAAGCGCTATTTTAGCACTTTAGCTTAAGGTTATGAAGAATGTAAGATGGTTTGCTTACCACCAATAAACATCAAAGAAAAGATATTGATTGTATGAATGGTAATTATCTAATTAATTAATCAGAAATGCAATCTAAACCTTATCAAAATACCATCTTCAGCAGCATTTATTACGTAACATTCTACTTCAGGGAGGAATTTCGTCAGTTAATTGCTGTCAATGCAGTCTCATATTGTAGCCTTCCTCTTTGACACAAAGCTATATGTCTTAATCATTAATGGCAACGCAGATTATGGATGGCCTATTTGCTCAGTAAATTAATTCAATTAAAAGTCTGATTCTTAATAGGAAACGGGTTGAGAGTTTACCTGCATTTTAGTTATGTCATTGGTTGTAGACAGTTTTATTTTCACATGAACAGACTTAACACGCAGATCATTGGCAAAGCCGCATTTTTAAAAACCTTTTCTTAGGAGGATCAAGCCAATCGGACATTGACATAGAAAAAATAATGTTTTATGAAGCACAGAAATTCAGAAGCCTCAAAAGACATTGATGTTTTATGTTACCATTAATGATAGGAAAATGCTTGATGGCCATTGCACTGAACAGTAATGCAAGCTAAGGGGAAATGGACTGTAAAATTTTACCAACTGATCCTCGCAACTGAATGATTTAACAGTTAATTGCTAATTAGGAAACGAACAACCCCATTTCCAATAAATTGGGACGTCAAGTAAAATGTAAATAAAAAAAGAATCTAATGTTTTGCAAATCACTTAAACTATGAGTTTTATTGAAAATAGTGCAGTATTAGATGTTTAAAGTGAGAAATTATATTGTGTTTTGTAAAATATCTACTCAGTCTGAATTTGATGCCAGCAACACATTTCAAAAGAGTTGGGACAGTGGCAACAATAGACCAGAAAAGTTGTATTTTGCAAAAGAAATACACCTGGTGGAACATCTCATAGCTAATTAGGTTAATTGGCAACAGGTCAGTGAAATAAATGGATATAAAAAGTCTTTCAGAAGTAAAGATGGTGAGGGCTTCACCTCTTTGTGAAAGCCTGCAAGGGCAAATAGTATAAAAATTTAAGAATAAAGTTTCTCAATGTAAAACTGCAAAAGATTTGGGGCTTTTTTCTTTTATGATACAAAATATAATTTAAGGATTTAGAGAATCCGGAAAAATCTCTGTGTGCAAAGGACATAGCCGAAAACAATTATTGAATGGCCACAAGCTTCAGGCCCTCAGGCGGCACTGCATTAAAAAAAGTCAGGTTTCTGTTGTGGAAATCATTGCATGGGCTCAGGAACACATCTGTCAACTATTGTTGGTGAACAGAATTAGTCACTGCATCCATAAATGCGAGGTAAAACTTTGCCATGTAAACATTAAACCATATCTAAGCAAAATTTGGAAATGCTGTCGCCCTCTCTGGGTCCAAGGTCATTTAAGATGGACAGAGGCGAAGTAGTAAACTTTCCTGTGGTCTGACCAATCAGATTGTGAAATTATTTTTGTGAATCATGGATGTTGCATCCTCTGGGCTAAAGAGCAGCGGTGACCATCTGGCTCATTATCAGCGCACAGTTCAAAAGCCAACATCCATGATAGTGGGGGTGCATAATCGCATGGCATGGAGAACTTGCACAACAGTGACGACACCATTAATGTTGAATGGTATATACAAGTTTTGGACCAACATATACTACCATCCAGACATCTTTTTAAAAAAATGCATTGCTTATTTCTGCATAACAATCCCAAACTCAATATTCTGCAGGTATTAGAATGACATGGCTCTGTAGTTAAAGGGTCTGGGTGCTAAACTGGCCTGCCTGCAGTCCAGACCTGTCATGCGCTGAGAATATTTGGTGCATTATGAGGCAAGAAATATGACACAGGAGGCTGCAAAGTGCTGAAAGGTGAAATTCTGCGTCAGGAATGGGAAAATATTTTGCTTTCAAAACTACAGCATTTGGTTGCCTCAGTTCCCAAATACTTGGTGAGTGTTGTTAAAAGCAGAGGTGATGCAATACAGTGATGAACATCTTTTTTTAAATGTGTTGCTGCGATCAAAGTCAGATATTTTTCAAAATACAATATAATTTTTCAGTTTAAACATCTAATACTTTGTCTTTGTACTGTTTTCAATACAATTTATGGTTTATGTGATTTGCAAATCACTGCATTCTTTTATATTTACATTTTACACAGTGTCCCAACTTTTTTTGGAAATGGGGTTGTAAACGGGAATGGGTTTGGAGAAGTAATGCGCTTTCAGGTGAGGTGAGAGAAGGGATATAATCCCTCTGATGGCAAGTCCAGGTTTGAAGAGCTTAAATGCAAACTTTTCTGTTTATGTGATATTGTTTATCCAAATGTGTTTGAGTGATGCTTTTTGTCATCGAAATTTGCTCGTGGTATGACATTCAGAAATGACCATAAGCAACAATTACTTTTTGTAATACATTTTTTATTGAATTTACAAGGGCACTCTTTCATGGTCAAATAACCATGATTTACTCAAGATATTTTCCATTTGGACAATGGATATTTTTCAATGAGACAACTTTGTTAAGTACCAAGCACTTTACGGCCGTCCTCCATCTGGGTTTAAAATGGTCCAATAAATTTAGAGTATTGGCCGGCCAGATTAAAAAACCAGTGCACAACATTGCCTGACATTAAGATATTAGAGCACATTTTATCAAATGAAGTGCAAAATTTGTTCTGTTCCATTCCTTATTCCATGTACAATGTATAAAACAAATTAAACTCAAGGTTTAATTTGACTGAATTTGAGAGATATTGTTGAATACAAAAGCACTGAAAAAAATAAACGCAATAATTGAACTCTAGCTATAACAAAATGTATTTAGGAAAAATACAACTTCACAAAATGCACTGACACAAAGTAATGTATAATTACACAAATAATCTACGGACATGGTTCTAGGTAAAATAGCAAATTATCAGATGTTTCATCCTGGAAGAAATGTTTTGCATGCATTAGTTTTATTTGTTATGAAATTATGATTCTAATTTTCCAATTTTATGTTCAGTATTCTAGTTAGCATTCTTTCTGGTATATAATAATACGCCAGAGGTCAGTGAATCCTTGAAAGTAAGACATGTCAGAGCTGGCCTGCAAAAAACTTCAGCCCAGAATATTATATTGCCTCACTGTATGACATTAGTGTAACCTAATTTACCCCCCGCACCACAACCACTGCCACTGATGCAGACTTGTACACTTGTTATACTCATCTCCTTTTCCTGGAATTCAGAGTAAGTACCCTGCTGAGTTATTAACATGGATGTTTTTGGTGTATTGTATATGCTGCTTATCATTCAAAACAATTCCCCGATCTCAGAAACCAATGCCTCTGAAAGAAAGTAAAGAAGTCCTTCGAGGAGAAAACAAACTCATTTGTCATTCACAGGAGAAGGGCAGGATCTTCCTTCTCCACCCTGACTCGCATACACCCACACAGCCAGTACACAGCTCACATAGACATACAGCCAAAGAGCCACTTTCCATTACAGAGGAGTCACTTATGTCCTGTTCAGTGGGAGTTGCTCCGTATGTGACTGGGGTGACTACTGGGCATTCCAGACTGGGGTGAGAAATGGACATAAAAAGTCTGATATTGGGCACCGGATTATTTCTCCGCAACTTTTAAAAGAATGATCAGTATTGCTCCAGCTGAACAGAACTTGAATGGTAGCATGTGCAAATAATCCCTTGTGGTGGGTATTTTCGGTAGGGGGCTCAGGTGCGGGTCTCTTGGAAGGCTCGGATCACGCTCTCATAGGCCGGTGGGGGTGTCTGTGTGGCGTGGAACCCTCGCAGGCTGCTGTTGCTCCAGAAGGAGTCTGGCCGGGCTGGTGTGGAAGCCTCGTCAGTATTAGCATTGTTAGTGGTGGGTCTCCCAGTGGGGGTCAGTGGCAGCGTACTTTCGCTCCCCTCCTCTGCATCCCGAGCAATTTGGCTGCACTGGATCAGTGGGTGGAAAGTGGAGGCACGGAAGCTGTTCTTTCGGCCCCCCGGTGGATCGGCTAGGTCCTCGGAGGCTTGGCGGTGGAAGCTAAATGCTGCGCTGGCTAGGCTGTTGTTGCTACGTCGATCATAGCCACCACTGCTGCTGCGACTGAAAGCTGACCGGCTATGCAGGGGGCTGTGGGCAGAGTAGCGAGGCTGGCGTGGAGGACGGCGAGTGATGCTGGCTGAGGCCCTTCGTCGCGACATCCACGTCATGGCAAAGTAGATCAGGCTGCCAATCAGGAGGCCCACAACCATGGACAGGCAGAATGCCAGGATCAAACCTCCTGAGGGTAACAAACAGTTTACATGTTCATAAGCTATTAATGTAAAATCGACTGACATTAATAAATCAAGCCATAATGTCATCACACCCAGTCATCATAAAATAATCATGCTGTGGTCATGAAGTCACCACACATAGATTATAAAATCAGCATAGGCGCTATATAATTAATCAAGCTTTAAAATTATTACTGACAGTATTAGAAAAAATCAACACATATTATTGAATTACCATTCAGACCATGAAATCATCCCACAGTGATTACAAACCCTTGCCATTTTAGGATTCTTCATTGTCAGAATAACTGCGTGATTTACGGCTCTGTGAGGCAGTGGCTTGAAGTGCTACTTGCTATATAAACATGATGATGTACACACGCTTACCTCTCTGCAGGAGAATGAAGCTAGCCTTAGCTTTAATGTCATTGCTCGGAATTACAGGACACTTTATGTTAAATTGAACTAATAAAATCTAAGCGAATGTAAATAAAAGATTAAATTTGTTATCTCTGCCATCATTTT
Organism: Gymnothorax javanicus; assembly: GCA_029692085.1. Classification (NCBI taxonomy): domain Eukaryota; kingdom Metazoa; phylum Chordata; class Actinopteri; order Anguilliformes; family Muraenidae; genus Gymnothorax; species Gymnothorax javanicus. Next base: position 93,956,325 of record CM056198.1, read on the forward strand.
ATCTCAAAAATTCCAGCCATCCATCCATCTTCTTCCACTTATGCGGGCCAGGTCGCGGGGGCAGAAGTCTAAGCAAGCATGCCCAGACTTCCCTCTCCCTGGATACTTCCTCCAGTTTTTCCGGGGGTATCCCGAGGCGTTCCCAGGCCAGCCGAGCGACATAGTCCCTCCAGCGTGTCCTGGGTCTTCCCCGGGGCCTCCTCCCAGTGGGGCATGCCCGGAACACCTTCCCAGGAAGGCATCCAGGGGGCATCCGATATAGAGGCCCGAGCCACCTCAGCTGGCTCCTCTCGACGTGGAGGAGCAGCGGCTCTACTCTGAGCTCCTCCCGAGTGACAGAGCTCCTCACCCTATGTCTAAGGGAGCGCTCCGCCACCCTGCGGAGGGAACCCATTTCAGCTGCTTGTACCCGAGATCTCGTTCTTTTGGTCATGACCCAAAGTTCATGACCATAGATGAGGGTAGGAACGTAGATTGACTGGTAAATTGAGAGCTTCGCCTTTCGGCTCAGCTCCTTCTTCACCACAACAGATCGGTACAATGACCGCATTACTGCTGCCGCTGCATCGATCCGTCTGTCAATCTCACACTCCATCCTTCCCTCACTCGTGAACAAGACCCCAAAATACTTAAACTCCTCCACTTGAGGCAGGAGCTCTCCTCCAACCCGGAGGGAGCTAGTCACCTTTTTCCGGTCGAGAACCATAGCCTCGGACTTGGAGGTGCTGATTCTCATCCCAACCGCTTCGCACTTGGCTGCAAACCGCCCCAGTAGATGCTGAAGGTCCTGGTTCGAAGGAGCCAACAGGACAACATCATCCGCAAAAAGCAGAGATGAGATCCTGTGGTCCCCAAACCGGACTCCCTCCGGCCCCGGGCTGCACCTAGAAATTCTGTCCATCAAAATAATGAACAGAACCGGTGACAAAGGGCAGCCCTGCCAGAGTCCAACATGCACCGGGAACAGGTCTGACTTACTGCCGGCGATGCGAACCAAGCTCCTGCTCCGGACATACAGAGACCACACGGCCCTTAATAGAGGGCCCCGGACTCCATACTCCCGAAGCACCTCCCGCAGAATGCCACGAGGGACACGGTCGAATGCCTTCTCCAAGTCCACAAAACACATGTGAACTGGTTGGGCAAACTCCCATGAACCCTCAAGCACCCTGCAGAGGGTAGAGAGCTGGTCCAGTGTTCCATGACCAGGACGAAAACCGCATTGTTCCTCCTGAATCCGAGGTTCGACTATGAGCCGAATTCTCTTCTCCAGCACCCTGGAATAGACTTTACCAGGGAGGCTGAGGAGTGTGATCCCCCTGTAGTTGGAGCACACCCTCTGGTCCCCCTTCTTAAATAGAGGGACCACCACCCCGGTCTGCCAGTCCAGAGGCACTGTCCCCCTGCCACGCCGATGTTGCAGAGGCATGTCAACCAAGACAGCCCTACAACATCCAGGGACTTGAGGCACTCAGGGCGGATCTCATCCATCCCCGGTGCCTTGCCACCGAGGAGATCTCAAAAAAAAATGTCAAAAATTTTTCTACAAAATTTTGAATTTTGCTACCATGCAGTACATTGGCCCCTATGTAAAATCGAGCATCTTTAAACATCAGGGGCCATATTCACAAATGATCTTATCTTAGTGCTAAGAGCACTCTCTATGGTGCTCAAAATTCCCAACAAAGGGCTCTAATTTCTTGGCGCAGCGCAGGGTGGCGCAGCGTGGCGTGGCGTGGCGCAGCCCACGCAGTGGTAATTTCGCGGTGCAGCCCAGCGCAGTGGTAATTTCGTGCGGTGCAACACCGTGCGCAGCCACTTTGGTAATTTGGTAGACGGACGTCGCCGAGATGGGTGTGGCGGCGTAGTAGGGGAGGTGTCACATATTCATCAAGACGCAGTGACAATTTCGTGGATAAAGTCTCCGCTGACCTGACCGTGCGCTGAGAGCTCGCCAGGTTCAACCTGGTTTACATTCTGTGCACTGGTAATTTGGCTGACCGGCGACAGTAAAGACACGCCACCGAAACCTCACAGGCAGGTTTCCAGAGCGTCAGGCACATTTCAATGCAATAAATAATTACTGCAACCGCTATTTAGTGTAACTATCTGAATCAGCACATAAATTATAGTATCTATATCGATTGTCCTGATGTCAGATCAAAGAGAGAGAGAGAGAGAGAGAGAGATGTGTGCATGTGGGCGCGAGTGCGTGTGTAGGCTATGTGGGTTTGAGCCCTTCAGCTGCTTTCACACCGGACGCGAAACGGATTTTTCGCACGACTGAATACATTCAAAGTCAATGCAAAGACGTGAATACACGCGTGTACTACTATATACTATACTATTATAAGCTATGTTTCCATCCACTTTTCAATCGAATTATCTGAAGTTCGCCAAAAAATATTCATGCGAATAAAGGCGGTAAAATGCATTTCCAGCTAACAGCATTAAAGCTTAATAAAAACTTGTGTGTAATGGCGTCCCTTGCTTGCTACGCCATGAAATCGGTGTATCGAATAGATTTCTGACATTTTAAGCAGTTTCAATTCATTTTCGCACTGAATCGCAGAACCTTCGAGTGAACAGAAGTAGTGTGGTTTGCAACAAAATTAACTAGTTCGCAATAATGGATCGCGTCTCCCAACAAATGATGATAATTGCACAAGTTGTAATAGAGCTTATGAGCCAGCTATAAGCAACATGCAAACCATTATCAGAAGGCAACAGCGGCATCGAAACACCGTCACGATGAGTCGCAGATTTATTCGACAAATAACGTTTCCATTTGCAGTTGTCGATAAACCTTTTACCGATCAAGAAGAAAATCCGATGAGATCAACCGTATAAACTTAATGTCGATATCTTGAAAATCAAGTCAAATTTCACCGTTTCCATAGGGCATTTTTTATTCGATATGACTTAATTCGCATAAGAACGTGTGGATGGGAACATGGCTATTGTCACTTAGGTTTTATCGTTTTAGTGGGGAAAGGAATACAGCCTGATTGCTATGATCTCGTACTGAGTTAAGATCACATATTGAAAATAAATGTGTAGCGTATCTTGCATTGTTGTCCATGCATGTTAATCCCAAAATTTTATGCAGCAACAGGGTGTAATAATAGGAACACGCGATCCATCGTTTCTCTTCCCAATGATGCAGGCAGAAGAAATAAATGAGCAACCGTCGTATTTCATTCCAACTTCAGAAGTTTGAACGATCTGGCGAGTTTCGTTTTGAAATTCCATTCAAGTTCGCTAATGGTAATAACAAATGTCCCAGCTAGCCAGCTAACTCATATTCGTAATGCTTAATATAGGCATAGGGCGGAGCAGAAAACATGCCTGAAGCAGCAATGTAAAAGCAACATTCAGGAATCATGCTGATATAGGACAGAGGCTTCTATATTCCAATCTTAAAGGTGAGGAGAGGAGCTCATTTGATTGGTGAAGATTTGACTCGGCTGTGTTAAACCCATTCAGGCCTTCTCTCCACCCCTCTTTGCCACTTGCGCGGTAGGAGGGACCGAGGCGGGACAGAGGAATACTTGCGCTAGGCTGCATAAATTGCAACATACGCCTGGGCGCACCCCGTTGGCGCGGCGCACCGCCCGTTCGCCGCGCCTGCGCCACGCCTGCGCCTGGTCTACGAATTTAGAGCCCAAAGTCTTAAAAGTGATTCACAATGTTGATAAGAGCAACTATTGCAAACTCCTACATTAAGAGTTGGGGGTGCAGCTGATCTCATTGCTGAGGATGACCTCGTGTTTACTGAATTACCATGAGAATTACCTGAGGATGACCTGTCTCATTATGATTGAGATAAAATTTCACTTACTGATGATGTGGAACTGGCCTGGAAGTTCTTTTATGATGGTTTTTCAAGTATTGTTAATAAACATGTCCCGCTCAGCCAGTTCAGAGTGAAAGGTCGAAATAATTTATGGTCTTCTCCTGAGCTGTGTGGTCTCCTTAAAGAAAGGGATGTTGCCTGGGCCAGGGCAAGAAAATCTAAAACAGAGGTAAACTGGCTCCATTTTAGACAGCTTCGTAATAAGTGTACGTTTTTTATAAAGAAAGCTAAATCTGATTATTACCTCTCTGAAACTACAAAAACATTAAATGACCCGAAAAAGTTTTGGAAAATAATTAAACAAACTTCTGGCCATGTACCCTCTAGTGAACTTCCTACCTACATTGTTCACAATTCCTGTACTCTGACTGATAAGTCAGCCATACTTAATTGTTTTAATGAGCATTTTATTTCTTCTGGCTTTTTATTTGAATCTTTGTTTCCTGAAAAAATAAACTCTGATGTACAAATAGACAATGCTTCCACAAGCTTGTATAGGCCTACAGATTGCACATTTAAGCTTCTGCCTGTATCTGTCGCTGAGGTCCATAGAGAGTTAAGGCATCTTGACCCTAAGAAATCAGCAGGCCCTGATAAGCTGGACCCTTATTTTCTTAAGCTAGCTGCTGATTTCATTGCTGAACCTTTGTCTTTGATTTTTAATCTTCGTTTTATTAGCAGTGAGATCCCAAAAGTCTGAAAATCTGCCTTTGTTCTTCCTCTTTTGAAAGGGGGGCAACCCTTTGACTTAAATAACTATAGACCGATCTCCAATTTTTGTGTCCTAGCTAAAGTATTTGAAACGCTTGTGAGCAATCAATTAAAGGAATTTTTAGATTCTAAGGGCATTTTATCAAATTATCAGTCTGGTTTTAGGAAAAAACACAGCACTATGACTGCCGCTCTTAAAGTCACAAATGACATTATTGAGGCATTAGACTGCAAAAAATATTGTGCAGCACTTTTTATTGATTTATCGAAAAGCTTTTCGACACAGTTGACCATAGCATTTTAGTCAGCATGCTTCACCAAATTGGATTGTCTAAGCGAGCAGTAGCTTGGTTCTCCAACTATCTGTCTGCTAGAACACAGTGTGTTCAAATAGCAGGGTCCACCTCCTCTTTCTTAACAGTATCCAAAGGCGTGCCGCAAGGTTCTGTTTTAGGACCTATTCTGTATACCCTTTATGTTAATAACCTTTGTTAAAGCTTATCAAATGCTAATTTTCATTTTTATGCTGATGACACCGTTATTTATTGCTGCTCATCATCTGTTATACAGGTCATTAACTTTCTACAGTCTGCATTTGATATTGTTCAGTCCCGCCTGCAGAAACTAAAATTGGTATTAAACACAGAAAAAACTAAACTCATGCTGTCTTCTAACAGTAGTGAGATACCAACAAATCTTCCAAACATAATCACTGCTCAAGGAAACGTAATTGAACTAGTTTCAAGTTACAAGAATTTAGGCATTCTTATTGATCGTCAGCTAACTTTTAAGTCCCGTATTGCAAATCTAGTCATTAAGCTCAAGGTAAAGCTAGGCTTTTACTTTAGAAATAAATCCTGCTTCTCCTTTTCAGCTAGGAAATATCTTGTGTCAGCTACTTTCCTGCCTTTGCTAGATTACGGTGACTTATTATACATGAATGCTTCTGCACAATGTTTACGGTCCCTGGATACTGTCTATCACTGTGCCTTGCGGTTTGTTACTGGTTTTAAACATCTCACCCATCATTGTACTTTGTATTCTAAGGCTGAGTGGCCATCTCTGTATGTATGTAGGTGTACCCATTGGTTGAATTTTATTTATAAATTCTCCTTGGGTTGGTCCCTTCTTACTTGTCCATATATCTTTTTCAAAGTGAAGGCCATTACAACCTCCGTTCTCAAGATATTTTGCATTTGACTGTTCCGCGTGCTCGCAAGGATCTTGGAAAAAAAGCTTTTAAATATGCTGCCCTCTCTGCCTGGAACATCCTTCAGAAGGACTTGAGATTGTCAGAACTGATTTCTCTAAATGCTTTTGGTTCAATTTTAAAGGATTTAGAATGTGAAAGCACGAGAAACTGTCTCTGTGCCTTATTTACTTATTTATGCATTTTTTTTTTTAAATGTTTTGATATCTGTGTGTCATTGTCCTTGTATGAAACTTATATGTGTCCTTTTTATTTATGCTGCCCTCTTGGCCAGGTCACTCTTAAAAAAGAGATTTTAAATCTCAATGAGTCTTACCTGGTTAAATAAAGGTTTAATCAAAAAAATTTAAAAAAATGTACACGCTTATCCACTATGTCCACTGTGATTGGTTGATGGGATGCTGACCAGAGTCTGTCACTGACAACTACCTATCAAACCCATTCATTCATCAGAAGAACATTTCTACAGGAGTGTGAATGTAAATGATGTCTCCCATTGAAATAACGATTTTTTTACAAAACATCTGGCTTCTTTAAAACAACAGACAATTGCTTTTCAAACAAATGTACAGAAAAGTGAAATAGATGTAGGATCAACTTTTGTTACTGCTTGGCACAATGAGAGAAAATAATAAGAAAAGGGAAATTTGAATCAGGCATTACATTAATAAAAAATTGCTCCATGGGCACTATAGCTCACTTGGTTCATTTCAGGTTCACAAGTGGTAGTATTTTAATGCTTGGGTCCAACATTGAGACAATGAAGACACCTTTTCAAATTTGTGTGGAAAAAAAACCAAATATAACTTTGAGCAGTAACTATGCGGGGTCACAGGAACATGAGCTAATCATCAGTTTTGAAGCAGTGGGGACAAAAATTGAACAAACCCCAATTCCAATGAAGTTGGGACATTGTGTAAAATGTGAATAAAAATGGAATACAATGGTTTGCAAATCTCATAAACCCACATTTTATTCACAATAGAACATAGACAACATATCACATGTTGAAAGTGAACATTTTACCATTTCATGAAAAATATTAACTCATTTTGAATTTGATGGCAGCAACACATCTCAAAAAAGTTGGGACAGGGCCACGTTTACCATTGTGTAGCACAGGCGCGGTGTTAGACCTGAAAATTTCGGGGCTAATATCCCTCCCTTTATTGACAACAATTAGTCCTGGCTAATTCTAGATGGTTTTCCTTTATTAACACGTTTTCCAATTCAAGAATAATCAAGTGGCAATTGAAGACACGGCTTCTCTCCCCCATGCGATCTAAAAGCGACAAAATAATGGGCTACATTCGGTACAGAAAAATAATTTGATTATAATTAGGTCTATGCACCGGCACTCGGCGACGGCATTTCAGAACTCTTCAGCGAATGAAGGTAATTTCGGCGACAAGTACGTACACCTTTTTTTGCAGCACGGTCACACAACTCGCTGTAAAAAATAGACAGTTGTCTGATTGGAAAATGTAAACGGACGAAACCACGTACTAGTCCCCAAAATTACCTTCATTCGCTGAAGAGTTCTGAAATGCCGTCGCCGAGTGCCGGTGCATAGACCTAATTATAATGAAATTATTTTTCTGTACTGAATGTAGCCCATTATTTTGTTGCTTTTAGATCGCATGGGGGAGAGAAGCCGTGTCTTCAATTGCCACTTGATTATTCTTGAATTGGAAAACGTGTTAGGAAAACCATCTAGAATTAGCCAGGACTAATTGTCAATAAAGGCGTGGATATCAGCCCAGGTCTAAAGCCGCCCCTGGTGTAGCATCTCCTCTTCTTTTAACAACAGTCTGTAAATGTCTGGGAAGTGAGGAGACCAATCGCTAGAGTTTTAGAAGAGGGATGTTGTCCCACCCTTGTCTGATGTAGGACTCTAGCTGCTCAACAGTCCTGGGCCTTCGAAGCCAGATTTTTCATTTTATGATGCGCCAAATGTTTTCTATTGGTGAAAGATCTTGTATAATTTTTCAAATAATTTCCAGTTCATGGCACCTTACTGTGCATGGTATACTTTGCCCTGCACATTTCTGGTTGATTAGTAATTGCCATGTCTTTGAAATAGCAGCTGTTACCTGATTGACAAATAGCAGCCAGATATTGAAAGATTTATTTTGCTCATTGGAAAGACTATTTGATCCTCATACAGAGATTGGAATATGCAAAATTTGAACCATTGAGTCAATTGGCTGTATGGAAGCCCATAGTGGACAATATTCAAATGAAAATGTAATCCCACTATTGCATTATAATTTTCCACTTATGAATGAGTTTTTTGAGACAATATTAAATTGAAAATGCATTAATCCAATTATCACTTTCATTTTCACATACACATCTGGGAAATCTATGACTATATTCAAATGATAATGAAAAGCTGATTGACATTTAATTTTCAAAGTCATGCTCCGCAATACAGTGGACAATATTCAAATGCAATAAGCAAAACAGCACCCCCAGCCTATTGCATTTACATTTACATGTCATCACGCTCTTTTAGGGTCAACATGATAATGAAAATGCTGTTTTCTAATCACTTGGAAATTATAATGATATAATAATGATGACGACATTTGACATTTCATTTTCAAAGACTTATCCTGCAATACATGGGACAATATTCAAACGCAGTAAGGGAAACAGCGCCTCCCAGTCCATTGCATTTTCAAATACATGTCACCCTCACCACGCTCTTTTTGGGACACAATGAAAATTAAAATGCAATCTGTCAGCGTCTCATCAAGGCGGGTCTTCCGCTAGGACGTCACCCATTAGGGGCGCGAGCGGAAACCACGTTCCTTATTTGCATACCAACCAATCAGCTTCTGGGTAGCGCTTGTACGCACGGAGGCTTACTGATAATGTCATGATGGCTAGGCTGCTATGTATTGTGTGCCATCGCGCATTAGGCTATGTTGCGCTTAGGGTGTAGCCATCTTGGCAGCTAGTATGCTAGCTAACGTTAACTAAGGAAAATATTTGTAAATGATCATCACATTAAAGCGATATGATTTGATTTTTGCCCCAACTCTATTAACTGAGCTAGCTGTAATATGCATGAACTTATCCGAGGCTTCGCGGCAGTGTTGTGCAACTGCAACCCAAGTGTGCTTGCAGATTTCAGAGACGTTAGCTAGCTTGCTAATGAGTCTAAAAGCAATCGCTTAGGAACAGCTAGCTAGCTATGATGCCCACTGGAGAAGCTCTTACAGCCCTGATTTGTCACTTTAAACGCCATCTCGCACACACGACCTCTTTCACCATTGATTAGCAGCTTCTTTTCCCTAAAGAACAAACTGACAGTTCAGCCTGAGACATGTTATTTCATAGCTAGTTAAAGCAGCATTATCCTTCCATGCGTGCTATAGCATATTACCCCAGATAAAACGCTATCCGTCTTCCGACCCTGCTGATGCTAGTTAGGGGAAATGTTTGTCATCATTTTTATACTTAATCGCTGTGATTCGGTTTTTGCTAGCTGACGATTGCTCTTGTATTTGCCGAGTTGCAAGTTCGCCACTCCTGAAACATGCACAATGTATACATCATGCAGAACGTCCGATAAACGGCCAGCAGTCAGGCTGCCGCTGTTCCTAGTTTAATCGCGATTCCCAAGCCACGTAGCAATGGTAGAAGTTTTGATGACTGGCTGAAAACAATGTTCCTCACTTGCTAACTTAACCTGCTGAAATATGAACTTCTTTGATATGTTTGGCAGCACTTTTGTACGTCCCAAGAGTACTATCAGATTTCTGGGAGATTTAAATGAATAGCTCATTACCTGGCTAGCTCAAGAACGATCTGCAAGCACAAGAGCAATCGCTGTCGGCTAGCTAGCTTGTGAAGCTAGGGCAAAAACTGAATCACAGCGATTAAGTATAAAAATGATGACAAACATTTCCCCTAACTAGCATCAGCAGGGTCGGAAGACGGATAGCGTTTTATCTGGAGTAATGTAATACGCTATAGCACGCATGGAAGGATAATGCTGCTTTAACTAGCTATGAGATAACATGTCTCAGGCTGAACTGTCAGTTCGTTCTTTGGGGAAAAGAAGCTGCTAATGAAAGAGGTCGTGTGTGCGAGATGGCGTTTAAAGTGACAAATCAGGGCTGTAAGAGCTTTTCCAGTAGGCATCATAGCTAGCTAGCTGTACCTAAGCGATTGCTTTTGGACTCACTAGCAAGCTAGCTAACGTCTCTGAAATCTGCAAGCACACTTGGGTTGCAGTTGCACAACACTGCCGCGAAGCCTCGGATAAGTTCATGCATATTACAGCTAGCTCAGTTAATAGAGTTGGGGCAAAAATCAAATCATATCGTTTTAATGTGATGATTATTTACAAATATTTTCCTTAGTTAACGTTAGCTAGCATACTAGCTGCCAAGATGGCTACATCCAAAGCGCAACATGGCCTAATGCGCGATGGCACACAATACATAGCAGCCTAGCCATCATGACATTATCAGTAAGCCTCATGCATAAGCGCTACCCAGAAGCTGATTGGTTGGTATGCAAATATGAACAATCGCGCCCCTAATGAGTGACGCCCTAGCTTAAAGACCCGCCTTGATGAGACGCTGACAGATTGCATTTTTAATTTTCATTGTGTCCCAAAAAGAGCGTGGTGAGGGTGACATGTATTTGAAAATGCAATGGACTGGGAGGCGCTGTTACCCTCATTGCGTTTGAATATTGTCCCATGTATTGCAGGATAAGTCTTTGAAAATGAAATGTCAAATGTCGTCATCATTATTATATCATTATTATTTCCAAGTGATTAGAAAACAGCATTTTCATTATCATGTTGACCCTAAAAGAGCGTGATGACATGTAAATGTGAATGCAATAGGCTGGGGGTGCTGTTTTGCTTATTGCATTTGAATATTGTCCACTGTATTGCGGAGCATGACTTTGAAAATTAAATGTCAATCAGCTTTTCATTATCATTTGAATATAGTCATAGATTTCCCAGATGTGTATGTGAAAATGAAAGTGATAATTGGATTAATGCATTTTCAATTTAATATTGTCTCAAATAACTCATTCATAAGTGGAAAATTATAATGCAATAGTGGGATTACATTTTCATTTGAATATTGTCCACTATGGGCTTCCATATGGCTGAAAATAAATATGCAATTTTACATTGTTTTTCTTAGTACAGCACCATATATTGGCCAATTGGAATCAAAAGAGGTTTTGCAGGGTATAGGCAAATTTGCCAACAGCCCAATTTGAACCATCTTCTGGTCATATGTACCTACTTGTGGGACTGTCCAGAAAATAGATTTGAAATGTGAAATTTGCATACAGGAAGTGAACTGACCTATTGTGTGATTTCAAGATTTCTGTGGGGCAAGGCCTCGAAAAGTCCATATTTAAACCCATAAATGATTGTTCTGAAAAACCAGATGATTTTTAATGGCTACACAACAACATGACGGACATTTTGATACCAATCATAAGTATATATGTGAAAAACTGATGAAGTTTCAGACAATTTTCCATCGAAAAATGCATCTGTCTTGACCAAAATTGATGCAAAACGTAAAGTTCATCTTGAAAAACAACCAGGTTCCCATGAAAACACACCTAAGATATTTTCACAAAAGTTGCCTCATATAGTTTGCTAAATAATGTGCAAGTGTTATTAAATTGCGAGACCGGTAACATGGATCCGGATTGCGAAAATTGGAACCATCCCTGTATTTAGAAATTATTACTAACTCCTTTGGGTTAAAAAAGGTCACTAAATAATTAACATGGAATGCTTTTATAGATACTTATCCAAATTAAGAGTTTTAGAGTATATGTACATGATTGACAAGACATTGGCCTGCCGGATCATTCTGGATCATAACAACAATACATCTGAAACACATTTGTCCTTTTAAGATAAGACAAATATGGATTGTTACTCTCTCTGTACCTCTCTATTACGCCACTATTCGACCAATCAAAGTAATTTGCATTTAGACTTCCCTTTTTCACATCCTTAATAGTAGTATAAAGTTTATGATTGATGACAGTTAAAATGAGTATAGGGGCTATTGAAATTTAACTGGCTGATTTCAGCCATCTTGTTTGAACTATCACTTTGTTCCTTCAGGTTTTCATGACAACTTTCACCATTATGTAGCAAGCAAAATTTAATCCTCAAGCGCACGGAAAGATGGATTTAATTGTTAATAGTGGAAACCCTCTGCCTTTATCAAGAGCATCATAATCTTTACTGACAGCTATTTGCGGAAGTTTTCCTCTTTATTCAAATAAGCGTCCTAGGATACTTCCAGTCCTGGATTCAAATCGTGTCAAGTTAACCTTGTTTGAGTCAGTTCCTCTGTCCATTTTAATAGGCATAAGCTCTCAAGCCTAATCAGGGTTCAAGATTGCGACTATCTTCACGCAGCATTAGTCAGTTCCTCTGTCCAGTTTAATAGGAACAATCTCGAATGTCTAACCAGTATCCATGATTGGGACCAAGCTCTTGCTAACCCTTTCTCTGTCCAGTTTGTTAAGAGCTGGCTTTCAGTCCTTCTAGCTGTCATCAGGATTGGAACCTCATTCCCCTCAAGCTATTCCATCCTCCTGTGGGACAGTTCAGCTCTGGCTGCCATCCCAGGAGCCAATGGCCGGCGATTGACAGCTCAGTTTTGCCATAACCTCTGTATTGAACTGTGCTCTTATTTTCTGGGGTTCCACCCCCACTTCTTTTTCTGGGGGTTCCATCCCCTAAAATACCTAAATACTGTCAATTAACCAGCCCATGGGATTGCACTCTGCCTCCGCACTTGATTCCTGGTCCAGTCAATAACAATTTCATTTTGATGAAACTAACTGATGAATACAGCGCCCTCCATAATTATTAGCACCCCTGGTTAAGATGTGTTAAAAGCCTTAAAATAAATTCAATTTTTATTGCAGAAGCATACTTTCACACTGAAAATTGTAGAAAAATGTAACCTTCAACTCAAGTGAATTTTAAGAGAAAAAAAAAATCCCTGACTAAGAAATAATTATTTTTCATAAAATCACCTGTTCCACAGTTATTGGCACCCCTAACAATTCCTAGGAAATAAATGTAATTGAAGTATTTCTGTCATTTCTACAGTAGTTTACAAAGTTGATCAGAGTATCTAGGAACATTTAATTAGTAATTCATCACTTCCTGTTTCCTGGGGTATAAATATGATGTGACACAGAGGCCATTTCTCTTATCCACTCTTCAACATGGGAAAGACAAAGGAACACACCATTCAAGTAAGGCAGATGTGTGTCGAGCCTTCACAAGTCAGGCAATGGCTACAAGAAAATAGCCACTCGCCTGTACCTGCCCATATCTACTGTCAGAGGAATCATTAAGAAGTTTAAAACAACTGGAACAGTGGTAAACAAGCCTGGACGAGGATGCAAGGTTATTTTGCCACCACGCTCAGTGAGGAGGATGGTAAGAGAAATAAAAAGTTCTCCAAAGCTCACTGTTAAAGAATTGCAACAAATGGTAGCATCTTGGGGTCACAAAGTCTCCAAAACAACCATCAGGCGCTATCTACATGCCAACAAGCTGTTTGGGAGGCATGCACGGAAAAAACCTTTTCTCACTCACAATCATAAACGCAAACGTCTGGAGTTCGCTAAGCGGTACTGGGACTTCAACTGGGACCGTGTGCTTTTGGTCAGATGAGACCAAGATAGAGCTTTTTGGCAACAAACACTCTAAGTGGGTCTGGTGGAACACAAAAGATGAGTATGCAGAAAAGCACCTCATGCCCACTGTGAAGTATGGGGGAGGATTAGTGATGCTGTGGGCCTGTTTCTCTTCCAGAGGCCCTGAGAACCTCGTTAGGGTGCATGGCATCATGAACGCTTTGAAATACCAGGACATTTTAAATCAATATCTGGTGGCCTCTGCCTGAAAGCTGAAGATGGGTCGTCACTGGGTCTTTCAGCAAGATAATGACCCTAAACATGTGGCCAAATCTACACAGAAATGGTTCACCAGACAGAATCAAGCTCCTCCCATGGCCATCTCAGTCCCCAGACCTCAACCCCATTGAAAACCTGTGGAGTGAGCTGAACTGGAGAGTGCAGAGGAGAGGACCCAGGTCGCTGGATGATTTAAAGAGATTGTGCAAAGAGGAATGGTCGAAGATCCCTCTTTCTGTATTCTCCCATCTTGTGAAACATTATAGGAGAAGATTAGGTGCTTTTTTGTTGGCAAAAGGGGGTTGCTGTTGCTTGAGCTCCAAAAAGTCCAAGTACGAAGACACTTTGAACAAAATTTTCTTCATGAACATCTCCAAATTTACTATTGCAAACCTCCTTTCTCTTCTTGTCATCATCTCATTTTTCCTCTGCATTTTCTACATCTTCCACCAGTTCTTCACTACTGCTTGGCCCCTCCCAGTCCTTCCCATTGTTACTTGCAGCTGTATTTTTGTATGGAAAATATACCATGTGATGACTGCTACAGAGTCTAAAATTTGGCATGATCAGCTACCAGTCTATTACATCACCATATGTTTTAATCCCACACATTTAGCCTTTGGGCACTAAAGTCCACAGTTGGTTAAGAATAAAAATGTACCCCATTCCTCCACTATAAAGGGCTTTTATGAGGCTTTTGATGCTGCATATTTCACTTCATAATGTGCTAAACATCCTCAATTGTAGACAGATAAGGACTGCAGGCAGGCTAGTCTCACACCCATACTCCTTACTTATGTCATGGTTTGGAGGCGGAGTCCTCATTCCTTCTCTTGGAGGAAATGGTTTTGGTTCGTTTTGTGACAGGTGTTTTTTATCTGCGCTTGTCTATTTAAACCACACCTTGTCCTTTCTTCGGTGCTTTAGTGTTGCCTTTAGGGTCGTGCTTAAACCGGTATTCGGAGGTTCATCTAGCAAACTCCTACAGGTTTAATCCTCGTCTCTTACGAGTATTGATTATAGTGTATAGGATTCGCCTGTGGTCTTTGTCAACCCTTGTGGTTCAAAGCCAGGCTTATGCGCATGTTGCTACGTATAGTGCCGTGAAAAAATATTTGCCCCCTTCCTGATTTCCTATTTTTTTGCATATTTTTCACGCTTAAACGTTTCAGATCATCAAACAAATCTTAATATTAGACAAAGATAACCCGAGTAAATACAAAATGCAGTTCTTAAATTATGATTCCATTTATTGAGGGGAAAAAAGCTATCCAAACCTACCCGGGCCCATGTGAAAAAGTAATTCCCCCCTTGTTAAATCATGAATTAACTGTGATTAACCACATTTTTTTGTTCAATTTCACTAACCACACTCAGGCCTGATTACTGCCAGACCTGTTGAATCAAGAAATCACCTAAATAGAACCTGTCTGACAAAGTGAAGTAGGCTATTGGATCTCAAAAAGCAATACATAATGCCGCAATCAAAAGAAATTCAAGAACAGATGAGAAACAAAGTAATTGACATCTATCAGTCTGGAAAGGGTTACAAAGCCTTAGGGCTTTGGGACTCCAGTGAACCACGGTGAGAGCCATTATTCACAAATGAAGAAAACTTAGAACAGTGGTGAACCTTCCCAGGAGTGGTCGGCCTACCAGAATTACTCCAAGAGCGCATCGACGACTCATCCAGGAGGTCACAAAAGAACCTAGAACAACATCTAAAGAACTGCAGGCCTTACTTGCCTCAGTTAAAGTCAGTGTTCATGATTCAATAATAATAAAGAAACTGGGCAAAAATGGCATCCAAGGGGGAGTTGCAAGGTGAAAACCACCACTGAGCAAAAAGAACACAAAGGCTCATCTCACATTTGCCAAAAAACATCTTAATGATCCCCAAGACTTTTGGGAAAATATTCTGTGGACTGATGAAACAAAAGTTGAACTTTTTGGAAAGTATGCGTCCCGACTCCCGATACATCTGGCGTAAAACTAACACAGCATTTCAGGAAAAGAACATCATACCAACAGTCAAACATGGTGGTGGTAGTGTGATGGTCTGGGCCTGCTTTGCTGCTTCAGGACCTGGATGACTTGCCATAATTGATGGAACCATGAATTCTGCTCTCTAGCAGAAAATCCTGAAGGAGAATGTCCGACCATCAGTTTGTGACCTCACGCTCAAGTGCACTTGGGTGATGCAGCAGGACAATAATTCGAAACACACCAGCAAGTCCACCTCTGAATGGCTTAAAAAAACAAAATGAAGGTTCTGGATTGGCCTAGTCAAAGTCCGGACTTAAATCCAATTGAGATGCTGTGGCATGACCTTAAACAGACCGTTCATGCTCGAAAACCTCCAATGTGGCTAAATTAAAACAATTCTGCAAAGAAGAGTGGGCCAAAATTCCTCTACAGCAAGGCGAAAGACTCATTGCCAGTTATTGCAAACGCTTGATTGCAGTTGTTGTCGCCGAGGGTAAGTTTACGTTCAGGGGACAATTACTTTTTCACATAAGGCCAGGTAGGTTTGGATAGCTTTTTTTCCCCTTAACTAATGAAATCATCATTTAAAAACTGCATTTTGTATTTACTCAGGTTATCTCTGTCAAATATAAAATTTTTTTTGATGATCTGAAACATTTAAGTGTGAGAAATATGCAAAAAAAAAAAATCAGGAAGGGGGCAAATACTTTTTCATGGCACTGTATTCTAACTTTTCTCTGAGAGAGATTCCTTTTCATTGTTCTGCGATCGGGCATAACAAACAGGTTATTTCCTTCCCGAATTGCTTCATTTAACCAAACTCGTTGTTCATTTTCATTTTGCTTTTCCAGAGCATTGCTCTGTAGTTCCCTGACATTATCCTTTGTTATTAGTCTGTTCACAGATTTAGTGGCTGCCTTGTTTTTAGGTAGCTTTTAGATTTCCTTATTCTGCACGTGGATCCGTGTTTACACACAACCCCGCTACAGAACACTAAAGCCAGTATGACGGACTCAGCAGATCGTCAGGGAATTGAGCAAGCTATGGCAGATCAGCTCTCTATAATCCACGCACATGATGAAGCAGTAAAACAGCTGCATAACCAGCAGTCAAACATGGGCGAGACTCAAAATGCTATGCATGAAGAGATACGTCGCATGGGAAATGCGTTGCGAGAATTATCTGAAAACTTTGCCAGATTGGCAATTATGCAAACTTCACCAATGTTGCACCAAGCACCTCCCAGTTTTCAGGATTCTACTGCGTCACACCATTCACCACTCCTAACCTAAAATTTAACTTCCTTATTTAACCAGGGAAGTCCCAATGTAGATTGAAAGTGTAACCCTCTTTTTCAAGGGAGCCCTGGGTCTCTCCTTAGTGGGGCAGCTCTTGGGAGAGGGCTCATTTGCACAGCCACTTGGATCAGGGGATTCAAAGGTGGCAGGTGGAAAGAGCCAGGTTGGGTTTGAGCCATGATTAACGGGGGAACCCCCTAGATTCTGCAAATGTGGCAAGAGTGTCATAGGATCTTTAATGACCACAGTGAGTCAGGACCTCCGGTTTAACATCTCATCCAAATGCTTTGTCTTCAGTACAGGTCCAGGGATGCATGGGGCTGATTATTGGAAGCACCGGCAACAGCGTTGGTATCTAGGATATGTCAGCATGCGTGTTCCATTTGAAGGCCATTTAGAGCATATCAGTTTTTACCAGTGGACTCGCCCACTTATCCCCTTGTCTTGGCGTTCATGGCTCACTAAACATAAGCCTCAAGTCCATTGAGGAGGGTGGTCTCCCATTCTAAAGTGGGGTCCAAGTGCACCAGCCATTGCTTATCTAGCTTAGCTTTCAGCCAACAGTCACTGAGCAGACCAGTGAGACCAGTTCTGTCATGGAGGGAGGTGACCTAAAATGCAGGGGCTTCCTCCACTTATGGTGGAGAGAAGAAAATGTTGGGGTTTTGGAACACAATGTATAATACTGAGTTTTAAGTTTTATCTCTTTCTACCAAAGGGAGGAATCAGATACAGAGTCTTTATTTATTCTGAATTTCTCATTAGATGGGGCAGATCTTGGGTTCTAGTTTGTTTCCACTGCCCACTGATTGTGTCTGATTCAAAAAAGGCTTTGAAAGACTGGAAGTTGTGTTTGACCATGTATTTAGCAAACAACAAGCAACTACGTTGCCACCTCATAGACTGTATGGTGGGCGCCATCAAGCTACAGCCTGGCACCATTCTTCCTCGTCTACCCCCTTAGATCATTTTCGAGGGGAAACCACTGCCATGAATGAGCCATTGAGAATCACTTATGATGGGTTCATTACAAATGCTTTGTCTGATCAGGTTGCTTTTTTTGGGAAAAAGATTGGTCTTGACCATTATTGACACCGGGGGCTTAGGATAACAGTTAATAACCTACTATCCTCTACGGATAGATAACCGTATTCCAGGGGAATGGCTTGAAAGGGAGCGATCGGACGGAAGGCGAGGAACCAGTGGAAGAGACTAATATGCATGCAGGCCCCCAATCAATGCCTTTCGATTCACGCGGTACTTCAGGGTTTTTTAGAACGGATGAGCCAATGCAATGTTGGACAGCTTGTCTTTGAGCAACAGGATGACATTTAGATCTTGTGAGCTTTGGTGTCGATTTTCTCTCTAAGGAATTGGAGGCCGATAAAAAGAAGGAACTGAGGCTTCTTTGGCACTCCATTACCTTGTCTGAATACTGGAGAGAGAAGTGAATCCCTCGCGCAGGCTTCGCGTGAATAAAGTCCCTTCTTTTGGACTAGATGATAAAGAGTTTGTGACGAAATGGGAGCAGATCTTGAATAAGTGTTCTTGTGACTTAATGTTACTTATTATTGAGAAAACAAAAGCCGAAAAAACAGAAAATTAGCGCTGTATGTGGATGGCTTCAAAACGAACTTAAACCAAATGTGACCGAGCCACTTTCGATAGCATGTCTCTTAAGATTTCCCAGTCCCTGATGTCTTTTCAAAATGAACTGAAAGCGTATAAACTGAAGAAATATGAACATGACACTAGGGATTACGCGGAAGGTACCATCTATGACTGGCACGGCCCCAAATTGAAATTTTCAAGGAGACAGCGCCCTACTTTGCCCAGATCCATGAAGGACACCAGGTTCTCCATGGCGAGCGAAGTAGACTCTTCTGACACGAGCGACATGGATGCTTCACAGCAGCAACCCACCAGGCCTTTTTTTTTTTTTTAAAGATTATTTTTTTTGGGGAATTTTTCCTTTATTTGACAGTTATGCAGTGTAGAGAGACAGGAAAGCTGGGGAGAAGAATGGGGGAAGACGTGCAGCAAATGACCCGAGCCGGACTTGAACCCAGGTCGCTGCGGGAAGGACACAGCCTTTGTGGTATCGCGCTTTGACTGATGAGCCACCGGGGCGCCCCCCACCAGGCCTTTTTTAACGCACCACCATACCGGACCAAGAAGACGCGGGGGGCACGCATGGACGCCGGAGAGCCTCTGACCATCCGCCACTCTCAACACAACAGACTGAGGAGACTGTAGTCAATATCTCGGGAGTGAGGTTCACAGATTATGACAAATGTGTTTTGAGTAAAGGCCTCAATTTTCCCCATCCTGTACTATTAACTCATTTAAACTTAAGGTTGATATGTTCAAATTTTTCAGACATCTACATCTAAAACATTTTTCTCTGCTAAAACCTCTATGCCTACCTATAGCAAGATGGTGAGCAGCTGTCCTGCTTTATCTGATGTTGATGCTCATGCCAGGGAGTCTACTCCCTTTAAAAGAAAGTCTTTCTTTTTACCATCTACCAACCTCAATCTTACTATGGTCACATATAGCCGTCTGGTTGAAAACGATTTAATGAAATTGTGTCAAAACATGCTTCCTTCCAAATCAAACTTGTCCAAGGCTGAATTGAAAGCGTTAAACGATTTGGAAAAAAGGTCAGACCTCATTATCAAACCAGCCGACAAAGGTGGAGCTACAGTTGTTATGAGTTTTGAGAAATACGATGCTGCTATTAAGTGTCAATTGTCCGATACCAATTTCTACTTACCTTTGAGCTCTGACCCCACCGTTGAAATTAAGAAAAAGATTGATGACTTTATTGACACATCTTTTAAGAGTGGCTGGATTACTCAAAACGAGAAAGACTTTCTTACTACAGAATTTCCTATTTGTCCGGTTTTCTATGGCCTACTGAAAATTCATAAATGTTTTGACAACCCTCCCCTGCGCCCCATTGTTGCAAGTATCGGTAGTCTCACGGAGCCACTGTCATTATTCGTCGACTGCTTTATTAAGAAATTTGTTGTTGACTTGCCTTCTTTTCTAGGAGATACCACTGATGTCCTCAACATTGTTAAGGATTTGAAATGTGGCTGTTACAACTTGTTGGAGTCTTTTAATGTTCAGAGCTTATACACTTGTATTCCTCATCATATCGGTATTGAAGCTCTTTCATATTATCTAGATAAATGTCCCGATGGTTTATTTACACCTAAGGACTTTCTGTTGACACTGTCAAAAATTATCTTGTCGAACAATTATTTCAAATACTCTGGAAAATATTATCTTCAATCCCGTGGGACATCAATGGGTAGTTCCTTTGCCCCGTCTTATGCTTGCCTTGTTATGGGGCTGTGGGAAGAAAAATTCATATTTAATTCCTCCAACCCTTTTTTTGTCTAAGATTGCTCTGTTTAAGAGATATATTGATGATATTTTCATTATTTGGAAGGGCAATACCAATGAACTTGATGATTTCTTCTGTTATCTAAATACTTCTACCAGTTATTTGAGTTTCACCAAGGAATACAGTCTTACCGAGATCAATTTCTTAGATTTAATCATCTATAAGGAGGACAACGGCACTTTAGAGACTACAATTTTTCGCAAACCTCTCTGCAAAAATACTCTCCTAAGAGCCAACAGTAATCAACCCAGCCGGCTGATTAAGAACATCCCCACTGGTCAGTTTCTTAGATTGTACAGAAATTGCAGCTCCGAGACTGACTTTCATATTAAAGCTCTTGACATGAAGGAGCGCTTCCGAGCCAGAGGTTACCCTAGCGAGTGTATTGATTTGGCCTATCAAAGAGCATTGCGCTCGGAAAGACACGCCCTCCTGACAAAAAGATCTAGGGATCAAGATTCTCCCGCCTCTGCTTTTCCACAGAATACACGGCCATGCCGGCAGAATTAAATATATTGTCCTTAAACATTTGAATATCCTCAAAAGCAACCCATCTCTCAAGGCTATTTCTGTCCAACCCACTCGTATTACCTTTAGACGTGCACGCAATCTTAGAGATCGGCTGGTCCACTCTAACATTCGTACGCCGCTCCTCTCTTCTTGGCTTCCTCAACCCATAGGTTTTTATCGCTGCGGACATTGCACCCACTGCTCAAACTCTTCTGATATTAAAGAATTCACGCACCCACGCATGGGCAAGAAATATAAAATCAATTCTTCTATTAATTGTAAAAGCACTCATGTTATTTACATGTTAAAATGCCTATGCGGATTAGTGTATGTGGGGCAAACCAAACATCCTCTCAAAGTGAGAATAGCTGAACATAAGACTGCTATCTGCACCAAAAACCTTGATTATGCCATTGCGCGTCACAATGAACAGGCTAAACATGGGTCAGTGGCTTCCCTTAAATTCTGGGGGATAGAAAAAATCACTCAACCACCAAGAGGCGGGGATATTGTTAATAAACTCCTACACAGAGAAGCCTTCTGGATATTTACACTTAATACTGTGGAACCTTTTGGTTTAAATGAAGAAATGAATTTGTCCTGTTTCCTTTAAAGGGGACCTATTATGCTGATCCTTCTTTTAATACATATTAGTAATGTTATAATGTTGGTTGTCCATACTCAACCTCTGAAAAGTTTCAAAACATAAGATAGAGGTTTTACCGTAATCCAAGAACGTGATTTCGTGAAAGTGATTTCCTCTCTGAACAGCTCCTCCCGAGATCTTCGCGAGATCTGGGCAAAACCTGACGTCAGGTTGTGCTGTCCAATTAGAACAGACCTAGCCAGAGCCAATCACGGCGCTGGACCTGCCCACACTGGAAACTATTCTAGCAGGCACTAACAACGGAAGATCATACTATGCCTTAGTAGCGGCTACACTTTTGCAAATACAAAAGAAGAACCGCAGATCATTTGAGGTGCAGCTTTGTCAGTATCTCTCCCAAAGCTGCTTGTCCGTTTACTTTTGGAAGCGAAGAAAAACACCTATTTCTCTTCCAAAAGAGGATGCCACCAGAAATCAGTGGGTAGCTTTTTTTGTTTGCTGGTAGCAAACAGCCACGGCCAAAGGGAACGTTGGCTGTTTGTGCTCAGCATTTCACCAAAGACAGCTTTGTCAATAAAGGATAATTCGACACAGGATAAGCGTTTCAGCTGCTTCTCAAACCTGAAGCAGTTGCATCGATCGAGCGCTCAGAGCCACAAGCTGTAAGTAACGATATAACAGCAAATAATGTAAGTGAAGCTAACGTGTTACGGGTGACTAGCAGGACCGCTAGGGATAGTTAGCACTAACAACTGGCCTCAAACGCAGGCTTTGTAAAATATCTGAAGACAAAGCCTGTATTGGTCGCGACTGTCCGTGAATCACAAACACAGAAGCTGTAAGTTGCTTTTACTGCATAAGCCAGCCTGACGTGATAGCCAGTTGATTGTGGCTGTAGAACAGCAGCTAACGTAGCCAAGCTACTGTGGCTAATGTTTGTGTCCTAAATATGCAAGAGTAATATCAGGGGGAATTCAACAGAAGGTGTGTGAACATAAACCTCATTTGAAGATAACTTTTCATACTTGTTTGTAATTTGGATGCCTGGTACAACTGTCCACGGTAACAGAACTTGCTGTCTGTAAAACCTGTATTGCAAGGGTTTGGCTCTGTGTTTATGACCGCTCGGTTACCAGCTACTGCATGTTAGTTTGCGTGCCGCCGTGCTAATTAAAAATGCTCCTGGTTAACTTATATGCAGTAATTCTGATTGGTATGCTTGTTACTTCCGTAAGCATCAATGTGGCAGTTTCATCATAATGTTGCCCGATTGTAGCCACTACAGTTGAAACAGCTGCTTGTGATCGCTTCACTTATCCATGACCGGGATCACCCGGATACTTCACAAATGTCTGGGCAAGCTCTCTGGTGCTACCGTGAAAGCAATGCGAAACGCAGAAGCTCTACCTTGTCTGGTATAACAAATAATTTCTCTGCACTATCGTGACATAATTTCATCCCCCTTTAGAAGTTGTTGTGGGTAATAAAAAGCCAAAAAGGGCAGAGATTAAATAGGAAGTTCTTTCCTTCAGAAGTGATCGATTCGCTAGCTCCACACAAGCAACTTGTCCACGCTAACAGAACTTACGGTCTGCAAAACCTGTATTATGTTCATAACATAACCGAGCTCTCTCTAGCTGTCGCATACTATCCATAAAGCTGCTTTCACATCGGACGAGAAACAAATTTTTCACGGGACAGATTACATTCAAAGTCAATGCAAAGACTTGAATACACGCGTTATGGGTGCGTTAAGCAGCTTTCACACCGGACGCGAAACTAATTTTTCGCACGACAGATTAGCTACATTCAAAGTCAATGCAAAGATGCGAATACACGTGTTATGGGCGCGTTTAGCAGCTTTCACACCGGACGCGAAACTAATTTTTCGCACGACAGATTAGCTACATTCAAAGTCAATGCAAAGATGCGAATACACCTGTTATGGGCGCGTTAGCAGCTTTCACATCGACGCATAAAAACAAATTTTTTTCGCGCGGAGAGATTACATTCAAAGTAAATGCAAAGACAATGCATTGACTTTGAATGTAATCTGTTGCGCGAAAAATTCGTTTCGTGTCCGGTGTGAAAGCGGCTTTTCGCGCCCATTTTCTGCGAGCGAACGCTGGTCATTCCGACACAATAAGTAACCATTACCACGGGCGATTTCCGAAAAGGCCGTTTAGCCTGGATTTTTCGCCCCTTCGTCATACACCAGTGCAGAAGCTGTTCGTTACTCCACGCTAACGACACACCACAGCTATATGCACACGAACCAGCAGGTCCCTATAATACACACCGAAGCAGTCCATAAGTTGTTGGTCCACTTTTTGCTGCTCCTCACAGTCCATGTTTCCCTCTAAACTCAGACCCACCGGATTTCTACGGTCTCCGGTATACACTTGGGTTTGTCGACCCGTTCTACAAATGTGTCTAAATGGGGTGGATTCTAGCTTTCCCTCAATCCTAGCTATAGAGTAGAAACACCGGTGTACTCACCATAGTAGCCGTAGGTAGACAGCAAATTCGAGCTTGAGCTGCCAGACATTCGCACTGCGTCCTCCACTTTCGCCGTTGCGTTTATTAGAACAAGTTAATTTCATTAGATCTATACACGTACTGCGTTTGATTGCGGAATATGCCCGTCGATTCCTTTGGGAGACGCGTCTCAGTTTCACTCTGAGGAGCCGGACCTGAAAACTGCATTCTACTGCCTTGTCCCGCCTAGATCCGCCCTCCACAGAGCTGGCCATTCAGAAGAAAGTGGGCACACGGGGAGTGGGGGCCATAGCAGAAGAGCCACCCCAACGAGGTGTTTCAGGCAGATACTACAATGGACTACAAATGGGGTTTTTTGAGGATGGCAGTATGAGCTACATAAGGACCCTGTTTAGGACTTTGAATGATCAGGAGTACTCTAGGGGAGTCCAAGATCAAAATATAACCTTGGAAATATAGCAAAATAGGTCCCCTTTAATTGATTTACTTTCTTCATGTATTCCTGTGTGTCATTGTATTTCTTTTTATTCCCAATGGATTTTTTCTCCCACTAATGAAATGTTTTTACTTGACAATAGTAGGGGCTCTCTTACCTGTTCATTCATTCGTGAGTGTGTGTATTCGGGTCATTGGCTATATCATTCAAATGTGTTCACTCTATCCAATGGGGTATTGCCACTCCGTTGTGGAGGGAGATTTAAATGTCCATTGTAGTCTTGGCCCTCTGTTTGACTCTGAAGAAGACCTTGTGTCGAAACGTCAGTCACCTGCACCTTAATAAATCGCCTAATATAACTGTGTGCTCCAGGACTCCTTCCTTTGATATTTGCATTTTTATCCCCCTCTTTCTGAGAGGCACCAGTTTTTGGCTATAGTCTGCCAGCTGATGTGTGTCTTTTCATCGGTTTTGAACATACAAAACATGTCAGAAGGGTATTACGATGTCTGTTAGATGCACGCCTATATGCCAAAGCCGAAAAATGCGTTTTTCATGCCTCCTCAGTTCCCTTTCTGGAATTTATTGTGGCTGAGGGGAAGGTTCAGATGGACTCGATGAAGGTGTCTGCTGTTGCTGATTGGCCGACTCCAACTACTGTGAAGCAGGTTCAGAGGTTTCTAGGCTTTGCAAATTTCTATCGGCGTTTAATTCATAATTTTAGCTCTGTGGCCGCTCAATCTCTGCTTTGACAAAGAAGGCAGCAACAGCCCGCTTCCAGTGGAATGCCAAGGCTGATTCAGCATTTCAGGAACTTAAAAGGAGGTTCAGATCTGAACCCATCCTTATTATGCCCAATCCATCCCTACCATTTGTCATGGAGGTGGATGCATCTAAACTCGGGGTGGGAGCTTTTCTGTCCCAACGCTCACCATTGAACCAGAAGTTACACCCATGTGCTTATTTCTCAAAGCGGCTTTCTCCAGCTGAGAGAAATTATGTTGTAAGTGACAGGGAACTGTTAGCTGTCAAACTGGCATTAGAGAAATGGCGGCATTAGTTAGAGGGTTCGGAGCATCCCTTTACCATTTGGACTGACCGTAAGAACCTACAGTACATCCAAGAGGCTAAACGACATAATTCGCGGCAAGCCCGCTGGTTGCTCTTCTTTTTGAGGTTCAACTTCCTATTAAAGCACCGCCCTGGGTCAAAAAACATCAAACCAGATGCACTATCATGGGTTCATTATAGGACTGATGAGGAGCTTCCTCCAGAACCTGTCATTCCCCCCACCCAGATTCTGGCTCCAGTGACTTGGGACAATGAAGCCATGGTGCGGGAGGCTCAAAATCAGGAACCGGATCCTGGAAACGGGCCTGCGGGGCATCTATTTGTGCCAAAAACAGTACAGGCTCAAGTATTGGAGTGGGGCCATTGTTCCCATTTTACAGGGCATCCAGGGATTCATTGAACCGTTGACTTTTTAGCCAGACGATTTTGGTGGCCTAGGATGGAAAAAGACGTGTGAGAGTTCGTCTTAGCCTGCATGGTTTGTGCCTGCATAAGGGTCACACCAACCGCCCTCAGGGCTTCTACATCCTCTGCCGATTCCTAGTCGCCCGTGGAGCCATATTGCTCTGGATTTTGTGACTGGGTTGCCGGTATCTGATGGTTACACCGTTATCCTGGTGGTGGTAGACCGTTTTTTTAAGGCAGCACATTTCATTCCCCTTCCCAAACTGCTGTCAGCCCCACAAACTGCACGGCTGATGGGGGATCACATTTTCCGCCTGCATGGTTTGCCCCAGGATGTGGTATCTGATCGAGGTCCACAGTTTGTCGCTCAGTTTTGGCAAGTGTTTTGCTCTCTCCTGGGAGCTTCTGTGAGTTTATTGTCAGGTTTCCATCCTGAGTCTAAGAGTCAGACAGAACGCACTAACCAGTCCCTGGAAAACACTCTGCTTTGTCTAGCCTCCTCCAATTCCCTTTCTTGGAGTAGACATCTTGCTTGGGCAGAATATGCGCTGCGCAATGCATCCACTGGTCCATCACCATTTGAAGCCCAGTTGGGGTATCAGCCCCCACTTTTCCCAGAGTTGGAGAAGGATGTGGGCCTTCTCTTTGCCATGGCTTTTGTTCGGCGCTGCCGGGCCACTTGGAGGAGCGTTCGTACATCCCTACTAAAAGCGTCAGCTTGTCAAAAAAGAATAGCCGATAATCACTGCCGT
Source organism: Gymnothorax javanicus (assembly GCA_029692085.1). Taxonomy (NCBI): domain Eukaryota; kingdom Metazoa; phylum Chordata; class Actinopteri; order Anguilliformes; family Muraenidae; genus Gymnothorax; species Gymnothorax javanicus. The sequence goes on from CM056198.1 coordinate 93,983,028, forward strand.
CCCTCTCCTTCCTATTGCGTGGGTCAACGAGTGTGGCTCTCCACACGGGATCTTCCCTTACGCGTTGAGTCACGGAAGTTCGCTCCTCGTTTCATTGGCCCGTTCAAGATTGTTCGCAAGATCAATCCCATCACGGTTCGTCTTCAGCTTCCCAAGTCCATGGAAATACACCCCAGATTCCACGTCTCCCGGCTCAAACCTCTTCTAACAAGTGTTTTGGCTCCAGCTGAGCAGCCCCCTCTGCCACCTTGCCTCATCAAGGGGCAGCTGGCGTATACAGTGCGTCGCATCCTGGCGAGCAGACGTGTTGGCAGAGGTATGCAGTACCTTGTAGATTGGGAGGGCTATGGCCCTGAGGAGCGTTGTTGGGTTCCAAGGAGGGACATTCTGGACCTGGAGCTCATACGTGACTTCCACAGTCATGGTGCTGAAGGATCATCTGGAGCCATTCCTTAAGGGGGGGGGGCGGGGGTTCCTGTCATGGTTTGGAGGCGGAGTCCTCATTCCTTCTTCTGGAGGGAGTGGTTTTGGTTCATTTTGTGACAGGTGTTTTCTATCTGCGCTTGTCTATTTAAATCACACCTTGTCCATTCTTCGGCGCTTTAGTGTTGCCTTTTGGGTCGTGCTTAAGCCGGTATTTGGAGGTTCATCTAGCAAACTCCTCCAGGTTTAGTCCTTGTCTCTTACGAGTCTTGATTATAGTGTATAGGGTTTGCCTGTCGTCTTTGTCAACGCTTGTGGTTCAAAGCCAGGCTTATGCGCATGTTGCTAGGTATTCTAATTTCGCTCTGAGAGGGATTCCTTTTCATTGTTCTGTGATCGGGCATAGCAAACAGGTTATTTCCTTCCCGAGTCGCTTAATTTAACCGAACTCGTAGTTCGTTTTCATTTTGCTTTTCCTGAGTATTGCTCTGTAGTTTTGGGTTCTAGTTATTTTATTTATTTTTTGCCTTACAGACCAGGGTTTGGCTTCTAAGTTCCCTGACATTATCCTTTGTTATTAGTCTGTTCGCAGATTTAGTAGCTGCCTTGTTTTTAGGTAGCTTTTAGATTTCCTTATTCTGCGCGTGGATCTGCATTTACACACAACCCCACTACAACTTATGCAGCCGTGGATTTGCAATTCATGGATAATGTAGTTACCTCCGCCAAGGAGGTTATGTTTTAACCTTGTTTGTTTGTTTGTTTGTCTGTCTGCCTGTTAATAGGATAACTCAAAAAGTTATGGATTGGCACAAAATTTTGTAGGATGATAGGTGGTAGTCCAAGGATGCGTAGATTCAATTTTGGAAGTGATCCAGAACATATCTGGACTCTAGATCCGGAAGAACCAATAATACTGACATATGGCGGGCGGAGGTGTGCTCTCTCCTGAGTGCCTCTCTAGGTTGGTATTGTCTAGCTGTAAAATGCAGAGACAACCATGGAACTAGATGGCATTTGCCTGTTGCCCCAAAATTTGTGCATATTATTCTGAATTAGTGGTGCCCTCGCAAATGTGCTAGTCAACCATGTCATGTGCACTGACATGCCCCTACCATTACATAAACTGGGTTTTCGACCACACTGGAGCGTTCAGTGGAGAATGAAGACTGCTGTAATTCGAAGACCATCAAACACTGGGCAAGGTGGAGGGGTTGCCGCTGTTGGAGGTCAGTTCTGCTAGGTTAGGTACCGCGTGGGCGAACGCCTGAGGGAGGGTTTGCTGCAGAACAGAGCCAGCTGCTAAAGCGGCAGTGCCGGACTCCCAAAAGAAATTAACAACAGCTTCGAGTTAACTGAAAAGGGCACCAACATATATTGATGCAGCTGATGAAGCATCTCCTCATGCTGGCCAAGAAGCACCCCAAGGCGTCAACTGGGTTGGGGATCTCAGCTAGTTCCATTCTTTTGGCTGGATTGTACTGTTAAGATCCAAACCAGGTACCAAATGCAGAGTCAGACTACAATAGAAAAGTGGGATTTATTGATAGTAATATGGTATACGTAGACTGAGGGACAGAGCCCAGAGAAGAACGACACTGTTCAGTTCAGATGGTACAGGCTTGGGTGCACTTGGCCAGTGGTAACCCAGGATGGCAGGACCGGGGAGTTTAGCAGGAACACAACCTCAATCCTGATGAGTGCAGAGGGTTTGGAAGGTTGTTCCTACTAAACTGGGCAGAGGAACAGACTGAGGTTTGACCAATAGGATCACTGTCATAATCCTAAAGACTGAAAGTAAGGCTTGGGAGTTTGTTCTGATAGAACTAGGAAGAGAACTTCCATATTTAGCTATCATTAAAGATTACGATAATTTCTGAAGACAATGACTTTTTTTTTTTAGATTTTTTTTGGGGATTTTCACCTTTATTTGACAGTTAGAGTGCAGAGAGAGACAGGAAGGCTGGGGAGAAGAATAGGGATGACATGCGGCAAGTGACCTGAGCCGGAATCGAACCCAGGTCGCCTCGAGAAGGACACAGCCTTTATGGTGCGCGCACTTAGACCGATGTGCCACCAGGGTGCCCCAATCGGCTTTTACTAAGATACTGGCTAGTTACTAAAGAGCATATTACAAGTGACAGTCCAGCAACTTGCACACTGAAAGTAACAAGTTTAAATACACCAACACACTTGAGGGAAGGAGAACATGAATGCAACCATTTACTTCCCTATCTCTCCGCTGGTTTGGTTTTCTCCCTTTCGAGAGACTAAATTCTCTCTATTTAGAGAGCTTGCACTTTCGCGCTGTAAATTGCCTCATCTAAATTTAACTCTGTTTCAGAGCTCGCGTATCCGCAAGTTTACTTCCTATTTGGGATTTCCTACGGTGATGGCCAAACAAGGCTTTTGGAAGCTTTCAACCCTTTTGGATCATCATTGAAAATTGGTTCACTACTCAAAGCTTCATTCATTGAGCAGGTGGGTGACATCTGCTGGCACAGAGATTGTTGTAGAGCCTTGCAAAGGTGACGCACCTTGCGTGTGTACTTTGATTTTTGTTGTATTGTGAAAAATACTTAAATAAAGCTGAAATCTAACTTCGTTTTACATGTGTCTGTTGTTTTTCTTCCTTACCTTAATTCATATTATACTATAATAACATTGCATCCACAGCTTCATTGAATCCTGTAAATATTTGCTCTGTCCAAAAAACATGTTATATTTTATTATGTTTTTTGATTGTGCTTGGTGTATACTGGGTGTGCTTGTGCGACTTAGGCATTTTTATTAAAAAATAATAATAACAGAGCGCTGTTTCATCTATCTTAAATACATTTGAATCGCGCCAATGTATCAAAGCTCTGCCTATCGAACCAAACCAGTCACCTGATTCAGTCTGAATGAAGCAGTGAAGTGGTTCGAACGTCATCAGTCACATGGTTTTCCCCGGTATGAAGCAAGCTCCGGCACAGTGCTTCATAAAAATATCCTGTCCAGTCTGAAGCGCGCTTCGGAGCCTTGGTGTCAGCGGTAACATCAGTAACTTTCTTAATTTCTCCCTTCTGGAGTTCTGTAGCCTGTTTCCCATTTGTATTTTTGCCTTTCCATTGCCATTGTTTCTTTGTGCTTGTGTGCCTGTTAAAACTTTGTGCAATGAACTCTAGTAATAAACCAGTTGTTTTGCCTGCCACTCTGTGCTTGGGGTCTCCCTCTCTTCCAACATGTAACAGTCTTTGCCTTATGTAAAATAAACAGTCCAATGTAGAATAGCTTCCCAAGATCTTAAACTACAGATTAGCAGTCTTGCCTTCTGATAAAAACAAATAGAAGTTAACAAATGATGCTAAAGTAATAAATATTTATCATGAACCGTAACAATGGCGAATAATTGATATATCATTTTGCAATATATTATGTAATTACATGATAATATGTAGCATTATTAGCTTTCATTATTATCATTATAATTTATTTGCAAGATAGCTAGCATAGCCAGGAACGCTTTCCGTGTTTTCAGATCCATGCAAATTTATGTTACTCAGATATGTTTCATCATTCAAAAAACTTTTTTTCATTCACAAAATTTTTTTTTGTAAAACTACACCTTCCAATTTAGGGTCCACTTGAACTTCGTACAAAAACTGGTTGCTAGCCAGGTACCTAACAATACGTACAACCACCAAATGACCTCAGTAGGCAATTTATGCTCTTATTCTTGTGTTCGTTCTTTGATGCCTGTATTTCATTTCAGTCATGTCACTGAGAAAGACTATCTTACCAAAATAGCTTAATTGGACATTTGATTGGTCTCCACATTTCTCGTAAATCTCCAAAACAGGAAAGCAAGAGGAAGGATATTTTCCATAATTTTACAAGAATATATGCAGCCTAATCACCATCAATTTACTTTAAAAAATGGAATTACCCAGGTCTAACATGGGCCCCGACATATTTGCATGAGTACCAGGCATAGACTGATTAAATACCTTAAAATGGTCATCAACTTGACAGAGATCTATTTGGCTTTAGTGCTGTTTATATTGGGCAAAATGCATTATTTGTTTTTCAAATGTTATTTGTGAATGCATCTTCACTGTTGAAGGGGGTTCCTGAGAGATACTTATAACTGAGCATGATGAGGGCCCTGGTATACTATTGAATGCAACAAAGCAGATGAAGATAGATCGCACACAGAAATGAGACAGTGGGTGCACTTGACGGGGGTCTCACGTTCGAGCAATGATGACGAAAGACGGGAATTTATATTCTATTAAGCACTGAGTTTTTCTTCAGTTCGTATTTTTCTGACCAATGCGTACGGCAGGTTAGGGCTCCATCAGCACGGTCAAATCAAGAAGAAATATGGAGGCAGCAAGCTGATGCGTAAGAACAACAAATAATCATGAAAAATTATCAATTTAAACGGTCAACTAACAATAAATGTGTTTGCTAAAAGATAAATGATGACTCATGGTAGAATTTAAAAATGCAAATTTTATATGCCAACAGTCCTCTGGTGAGGGATGATAGAAATCCTATGTCACTCACGTGCTTGGCTAGGCCTCGAGTATTGAAACAACGTACGTTCAATTTGACTGGTTACTTTCAAGTTCAGTCTATTTATCTTCCTCGAATGTGAACAAAGCTTAGTTTACAGACTGCATGAGACCAGTCGAATGTGCCCAATGTACATAAAAGACACACAAGCAGCTGGATGAGAGGAGACAGACAGTGAGTTGCACAAGGGTTGTGACAACAAAACAAACACTGAGGTACTAAAGAACCAAGATGACATCTTTTGGGATATGTCAAAAGGTTATTCAGTTTAAATATTCCTTTGACAACTTGTCTGATGGCTTGAATTCCGGGAATTGCCCGACTATAAGTCCAGATTTTATGCGTCAAAGGCATGTTAGACTTAATCATGTAAATGTAAGAGGGCTACATGCTATAGAGAATAACACAATCGCTGCACTCATGATTTTTCAATCAAGCATACTAGATATCTGCACTGATCATACATAGTTTGTTTGTCATTTGTGTAGATTCTACAGCAAAATATTTATAGCACTAAAATTGATATTAGTACCAGGTTTGTGTGGAGCTTAGTGTAAGATCAATCAGGAAAACTGTCTCATTTCCACCCCCTCTAATGTTTACCTATAACTCCAAACCAGGAACCAAATGCAGAGGCAGAATACAATCCCATAGTACAGTTTACTGACAGTAATACGATAAGGCAGAGGGACGGAGCCCAGAGTAGAATGGTACAGTTCAGGTCAGATGTAACAGGAAAGGTGTGGGGTCGCAGCCTGTGCCGGATCTGTGGCTTTCTGGGACAGCTGCCAGATAGAGTGCACACTTTGCCGGAGCTGAACTGTCAGATGGCAGGATAGAGCAGTTTTACATGAACATGGTCCCAATCCTGATGACCGTAGAAGGCTTGGGAGGTTGTTCCCAATAAACTCGGCAGTCAAACAGACTAACAGTAGATTAACAGGAATGCGCTCCCAATCCTGGGAACCAAGAGTAAGGCTTGGGAGCTTGTTCCAAATAACTAAATGTAACCCATCTTAAAGTTTGGTTACTAGGACCATAAATTTAGTAATGGTCAGTGCCCAATAAATAGATAAATATATAAATATGAATAAATAGAATAAATATGTCTTAAACAGAAATAACAAGAAGCTGAGTTTATATTATTATATTTATTTTCTTTTCATCATCTTCTTGATCTGGTTGAAAGTGAATGTACTCTCAAAGACTTCCATTTTGATGTATAGTCATCTCCTAGGTGACGGGGTTGTTTTTTTTAGACTTCACTTGAACGATTTGAAATCACTTGAATGAACACTATTCATCTCTGTCCTGTACAAATACTCGTAAAACTTAAAATCACTTTTCTCTTCAAAGCCCTTTTTATCGAATCATGTTCTTTTTCCATTCTACATCTTTTTTCACCCTTTTCTGAAGCTAGAAGACCCTTGTGTTTGTGTATAATTTGAACTCCGGTGAGTGAACTATTTCGCTGGCATCCGCTGGCGAGTGCTGGCACTGTTGGCCTCTAGTTCATTAGTTTGAATGGGATAACCAGCAACTGAGGGTAACTGAGCGAACTATTTAAAAACCAATCGGAGATTGACTTTTAGTGTACTGTTTTCCAAATATTGTTATTGAATTAATATTGTATTTATGTATGTTATTGGAGAAGATAAGTGTTATTAATGAATAAATCGAATTATATGATTTTAACCGTTGATGGTAACAAACTCCTAGTTAGGAGTCGTTAAAAGTAGAATGTTTTGAGGTGCGCACACAGTAGCCTGTGTGTGTGTGTGTGTGTGTGTGTGTGTGAGAACGGCACCTCTTCTCTCTCACTACCAATGACGCTAACGTCATAGTTTGTGCCAGATCTAATTGACACAGTATTGTTTAACTGTGGTTACAAGTAACCTCCCTTACTTGTATATATTTATTTGGTTACAGTAATTATACTGAACCCCTGTATATATTTTAGAATTGGAACATGATGAGATCTCATAACTTTGATAACTTTGATATTTAATATTAGATATTGATTATTATTCTCAAACTGTTGTATGCAGATTGGTTTTTTATGTACTCTGGATTTTGGATTCCATTGGATGGCGAGTCAGTCCCCTTGGATCCCGATCGAACTGTTCTGCCCATACTGAACTGGATTCCCAACCCCCTTGAACTCAACCCCCTTGGACCAACCCTTGTTCTGTTCCTTGGACACAGATAAGCCTTCACACATACACTGATATTACACCTTACATACCCAGGTAACGGATTATTTCTTTTCTGTGAAACATTTTATTTGAAACTTTGCTTTTATTTGATACTTTGGGGTATTTTATTATTATTTTATTTATTATTTATTTATTTATTGGTATTTATTATTCTTGATATTTATAAATATTGATTGAATATTCTCTGTATCCCGGGAAAGGAAATATTTCCAGAATATTATTATTAATAAGTGTCTATTGTCTTCTTCTACACTTAAACAGTGTGTTTGTCAACTTACTCCCCCCCTTAATGCCGAACCTAGAACTGGCCTAAACCTTAACCATAATCGTAGAAACACCTCCTACTACTTAAAGGTTAATTTTGTCAGGTAGAGCAGAAGGGTGCTACATAAACAGGGAAGAGAACTTCCGTTCATTACTATCATTAAAGGTTATGATTTAACTTCAAAAGACAAACAGCTTTACCAGCAAATACTGACTGGTTGTTGGAGGGCATAGTGCAAGCGACAATTGCAGAACATTGCAAACTCAAAGTAGGGGGTATAAATACTTCACTCACACGTGAAGTGGGGTAACTATGAAATGAGACACAGCTGGGATCAGAGAACATGCAAGCAATGAAAACATAAACCAATCAAAAAAGACAATACTTATGATAGACATGCAGGCTGTTGGATGGAAGAACACAAACGAGCCATTCTGTCAAGGGATGTTACAGAGCTGCAATTTGTTACAAATGTTTGAATATTTCTCACTTTTATGAATTTCATTCAGCCTTCTAAAATTTCCTGACACTGCACAGATTTATGGCTGTGGTTTGTTTTAATTGTGGCCCTCACATTAATTTGTAATTATTTAGCGGATGCTTTTATCCTAAGCTTCAAATGGAATTGATTCGCTAGTGGCCAACCCACCCTGAAGCAATTTTGAGGGCCTTTCTTAAGGCCCCAGCTACTACACTGATCTGATACAGCTCTCAAGGCACCATCCAGTGGCTGCCCCATTTATATACATTTGCATAAAACAGATGAAGAGAATAGCTGGGAAGAGAGAGAAATTTGCCTGATAGAAAAACTGGCCCTCTTTTCTGACAAATTCTCACGGAAGGAAGGTACATATAAATACATGAATTTTGGATTAGGAGAGCCACAAAAACAGAAACATTAAATAAAATGTAAAATTATTCTATCCTTTGTATCCCTGCTATTGGTACAGAGTTCTAATGTTGCCCAAGTGAGCAACAGCCTGAAGTGGTTAATCATCTGGGAATGACATTGGGAAGATTCGTGGATAAGTACATCTATCATAAATAAATGCTATTTTTATAGCTTAGAGCACATTCGTCACTGAGTTCAGTAAAATTGTTCAGCAAAAAGTGAGCTTTACAAAATAGTTTTTTTTTTGATAATTTGTTCCACTGCTGTGATTCTTCACCTACAAGCTGAAGCAAATACCATTCTCAACAGAAAAATGGCATAATAAAACCAGATGGAAAAATCTTACCAGTATCAAATTCTTTAAAAATGTCCAAAATAGCTTCTGTTTCATTACTAGCCATTATTCCCGGAGAGAGAAGTATGAAGGCAGATGAAAAGTTGGAGCTGAATACATCCAGACGACGGTGGTCTATAATATGGACAACAAGAGCAACTAGACGCACACACAGTCCCTCCTCTCCCAAAACTTGGCTGCTGCTTTTTTGTTTGTGGAAACGGAAACTTTGCTGACACACTTCCTGCTTTTCTGCCCTAAATTAGCCTGGGCAGTCTTATCTGAGAGGCACAGAGAACCTGAAAAATGAAATAATTTCCTCAGTCCCATTTCCTCGGGGTTAATTTGATAAGAATACTAACCAGCCCACCATTTAATAACACATAATTATCAGACCACTCAGATTTCATCTGAGAAAGACAGGAGTCTGTAGAATGACGTAGGCGTCTTTTCCCCCACCTGTGCCAATTTATTAGGATAATTTCAGCAAGCACCCTTCTGGGAAATGCAGCGTTTAGTAATTACTGTTTCTAATGGCATTTGACAAATTATTAGAAGGTGTGGTTAAATAATCCTGTCCAAAATAATTCCGAAAATGAAAAATGTATGCTTCGCCTGTATATATTGGGGTTTTCAAAATTAGTTTTTTTATGAGTAGACCTGCACTTTCAATTGCATGCTCATCCTTAACTTCTCTCTGTCCCAAAACTTTGGCAGCCCTGGCAGCCATGTTGTGGTCCTCTCTGTGGGAGACCCTTCAGCAAAAACAGCAGCACTAACTGATAAGAAATTCAGTTGTTTGAGTCAGTTTCTGAGGAACACCTACACCCAAAAACGCTCACACACTCCCAGTGGCAGGGAACACTTGCAGCCTCTGGCTTCCTGTCATTGTCTCTCTGACACACAGGGCTACTCTCTCTTATCCAATGATCCACTCTCTCTCCTACACACACCCATGCATACTCAGTCTCTCTAACTTTCTCTGTTCCCTCTCTCTCCTTCACTTGCTGTTTTGATGTTTATTTATCTGTTTATTTATCTCTTCATCCAAAGACACTCTGCCAACAAAGAACCTTCAGAAAAGTGAAAGGGACTGCCCCCTTAACAGCTGAGCCAGGAAGAAACCGACGGAAATTTTGTCATTTTTTCCAGTGCTTCAGTGAGTTTGATTGATTGCCTAGACCTGGAAGCAGAATTTTGAGCAAAACATTCTGACTAGAATTCATGAGATTTGTGAGTCAGAGTTAGATCACATTGTTGTATTTTTGAAGCTGCTTGCAAAAATGTGCACAATTCCCCAGATTTAAAAAATAGCATGTTAACAAAACGAGAAATTAATGGATTGGTGAAAGTTGACATTTAATTTAGAATTCTAATATTTGAAAGAATGTCATTGTTGTATGTTGGGTGAAGAGTTGTTTGGAAAACAAGATTTTTGGTAAATAGCTTGATTAAAAATCTAATCAAGGTTCCCAGACAATTAATTGATTACTTAATTAATCTGATTTAAGCAGTCAAAAGAAACCAACAAGAAACTCTAAGACTCAAAAACAAATTTCTCAATTGGTCAATGTTTAATTTCACACAGCAAAATAATTACTGTCTAACCAACCCTGAGTACACTGCATGTACACTGACGCAGTAGTTTATTCAGTGCGAACGTATAGGCCTACTGTATAAACTATATCAGATTTTCACTCTCAGTCTGAATATCTGTGGAATTGATATTCACCTTTCCAGTCGTTCCATGCTCACAGGGCATTATTAATCCGTTTCAAAAACAGTAGGTGGCAATCTTGTATAAGGCAAAATTAAGAATGATCGACTGCTGCACTTTCTAGAACTCGATCAAATGTCATATTTCTTACAAGTAGTCACATGCCACTTGTCCAAACTTAAATTTTTTAGTATTCCCTGAGGTCAGAGTCGAAAGGCTAGTAAGTAGGCTACTGATGTCCCAATGCTGCAAGAACACTTAACACGTTTTCAAAACAAATGAAGCGCAAAAAATTATTTTAAAAGATGAAATACGCTCTTTTAAGAAGAGCCTTTTTAGAAGACCGTCGAGGCTGAAAAATGATACAAAATTAAGCACATGTTAAGAACGACCTGAGGCTGAGAGCCAGTGCTGAAGCGGATCTATAAGGAACCTGTATCGAGATATAATAGAATGGACGGACTCGTAATTAAACTGTAATGATCGGGAGAGTGCTTTGTCAGTTTCTTCAAACGGTAATCTCACAAAATAAGTCTCAAGCCATTGTTTATTAACAGACTTCAAAACTGAAAATTAAGGACATTTCAAAAACATTTGAGGCTTAAATCCTCAAAAAATGTTAGAGCATTCAGGTACAGCCCCCATAACAGACGTTATGAAAGCGAGCGTAGAAAACCGAAACAAAACTGAACTTGAAATACACTCCGTTTTGTGTGCAGAATAGGTATTGTTCCGAAGCATATCCAGTCTTTCTCTGCAGGCTGACAGTCATGAGGACGGGCGATTCTGAAAGGTGAGTCGAAGATTTCGATTGGTGATAGCGAGTACTGCAGGCATAGACTCATTGAAAGGATTGGATTTGTGATAGGACGACGCGGGGTGTGGACGGACAAGGATAGAATGAAGTTGGTACAGGAGGAAGATACATTTTTATACGCATTTCCTCTCTCAGTAGCTACGATCAACTGCAGTCGTCGTTTCCGACCAGTCACCTCAGTTCACATTCCAGTAGATATGAGGATGGGTCAATGTTCCTTTGCGACTCTTCCATAGCGTATCTCGATAGATTAATTCTCAGACTACTTAACTGATCCTAGTATGAAGAGCGTAGGAATGCAGCTGAGACTGGTGGAAAGTATTGGTTACCAACCAATTTGCAATATTCGTACTGTGAACTGCATCCTTGCACATGTGGTTTCACCAACCAGCCACAGAGAAGCCAAACTCACTGTGTAAAACCCGGTGTCATTCATAGTAAATGAAATGCATCAACTGAGCTACTGTCCGGTGTTCAAGCAAAAGTGCAAAGTGTTTGCCGTCACTGCCGTGGTATGGGCTAACTCGTGTGAAACCGGTTGTGTTCTCCATCTCAGAATGGAAACGTGCTCTGCTAATCGAAGTATGAGGTCCATGTAAGGAATGCTTTCAAATTAATTCAGGGATGAATTTACATACCAAAACACACATGGATTTAATTTAGATTCAATCACGACATCGATTAAATTTTGGCACGTACCACTCTCTAATACTTAGTAACTGTGCAACTTGTCAGTAGACTACAGCGGAGTCAATGAAGCAGCAGGGGTACGGACAGTAAGTGCGCTTTTTGGAACTTTACAATGATTACATTTTTTCAGAGTGCGCGGCTTTCCCGGGCTAAATTAACAAATATTGGACTAAACTGAAGTCGTATGTCTCACTCGGCTTCAACTGAGATGACCCGACCTTCTTTTTTTCCGCCTTTTCGGCTTTCTGTAGGCTGAGGCCAGCGCTGGGGAGGACTTGGTTGACTCCTCCCTGAGGACGGAAGCAAGAGCAACCCGTGAGGTTGTTGTCGATGGCAGCTCTGCTGGTTTCATAGCGATATTTTTGCGTAAAAAGGGGGAAAAAATCAGAATCGTATGGATTTTATATTGATGCTCTTCAGTCATTTCAGCAGATATTTTAAGATGAAGCAAAAACAACGGGATTCAACGTTGTTTGCCTGCGTTTCCATTGGCAACAAAAGACGCTTAGAGGAGCAACTTCAGAGTTGAGCAGCACTCTGAAACATCAATAGCTGTGATTGGTAAGGAATTTTAGTTTTACAACTTTTCGAAAATCAGCCATCATGGTCCACTCCTCTCATTGCATAACAGTAACTTAATACATCTGATAGGGCCTGCTCCGTTACTTTGAAAGGCTAAGGCCTTTTTCGGTGCATTTATTCGCATGAATGTTGTTTAGTGACGCTGATGTTATGACGTTAAGCGGTATATCAATTAAATGATCCTTTCTAGCTGTAGGGAATACTGGGTTTGCTTGGCTGTTTCCTCTCGTGTCGTATTTGAATTATATGCATTAGATTAGAGTAATTTCAACAATATTTATAAACTCAAAGTATTTGATATTCTGTTTACCTTTTCCCCTTTTTAAGTAATATGAGAGGTCACCAACTCATTTGGGCAACCTGACACTCTGTACCAACCTACTCCATCTCAAGATTGGATGTCAGAAGACATGGGGTTGGTTGGCACAAACAATATTTTTCATTTAATTGTAATCTTTTAAAAAATTCATTACCTTCATAAAAAGTGGAGATTCATATATGTTCTAAATTTGTAGATTTTTTTTTTTCCTATATCTTTTGAAGTACAACCCCAACTCTGAAATAGTTGGGACAAAGTGTAAATTGTGAATAAAATCAAAATGCAATGACTTTCAAATCATACCAGCCAGTGTTTTATTCACAATAGAACAGAGATAACATAGCAAATGTTGAAACTGAGAAATTTTACAATTTTATCCACAAAATGAGCTCATTTCAAATTTGATGGCTGCTACAGGTCTTAAAAAAGTTGGGACGGGGGCTGTTTACCATGGTGTAGCATCCCCTCTTCTTTTTAACACAGAGTGGAGGCATCTGGGCATTGAGGAGAGAAGTTTCTTGAGTTTAGCCATTGGAATTTGATCCCACTCTTGTTTAATACAGGCTTCCAGCTGCTGGAGAGTTTTGAGTCTCCTTTGACGGACTTTTTGTGTAGTTATGCGCCAAATGTTCTCAATCGGTGAAAGATCAGGACTGCAGGCACGCCAGTTCAGCACATGGACTCTTCTACTACAAAGCCATGCTGTTGTAATAGCTGCAGTATGTGGTTTTGCATTGTCCTGCTGAAATACAAAAGGCCTTCCCTGGAATAGATGTTGTCTGGAGGGGAGCATATGTTGCTCTAAAACCTTCATATACCTTTCAGCATTCATGGTGCTTTTTAAAACATGCAAGTGTCCTGCACCATATGCACTACTGTATCCCCACACTATCAGAGATGCTGGCTTTTGTACTGAACGCTGATAACAGGAGGGGTGGTCTTTCTCCTCTTTTTCCCGGAGGACACAACACCCATGATTTCCAACAAGAATGTCAAATTTGGACTCGTCTGACCACAGGACACTTTCCCACTTTGCTACAGTCCATTTTAAAGGAGCCTTGGCCCACAGAACACGGTGGCGCTTCTGGATCATGCTCAACAATGGCTTCCTTTTTGCATGATAGAGTTTTAGGTGGCATCTGTGGATGGCACGGCGGACAGTGTTTACAGACAGTGGTTTCTTGAAGTATTCCTGGGCCCATTTAGTAATGTCAATGACAGAATTATGCCGGTGAGTGATTGAGTGGCGTCTGAGAGCCTGAAGATCACGGGTATCCAGTAAAGGTCTTCAGCCTTGTCCCTTACGCACAGAGATTTTTCCAGTTTCTCTGAATCTTTTGATTATGTTATACATTGTCGATGATGAGACCTTCAAAGCCTTTGCAATTTGACGTTGAGGAACATTGTTTTTAAAGTATTCCACAATTTTTTTACGCAAGCCTTCACGGGTTGGAGAGCCTCTGGCCATCTTTACTTCTGAGAGACTCAGCCTCTCTGAGAGATCCCTTTTATAGCCAATCATGTTACACACCTGATGCCAGTTAACTTAATTACTTGCTAAATGTTCTTTTAGCTGATTTTCTTATATATTAATTGCTTTTTCAGCCCTTTTTTGCCTGTGTCCCAACTTTTTTGAGACCTGTTGCAGCCATAAAATTTGAAATAAGCTCATTTTGTAGATAAAAATGTAAAATGTGTCAGTTTCAACATTTGAAATGTTATCTATGTTCTATTGTAAATAACATGTTGGCTCATGTGATCTGAAAGTCATTGCATTTTGATTTTATTCACAATTTACACTCGTCCCAACTATTTCGGAATTGAGGTTGTAAAACTACATATTTTTTTCTCATAGATGCAGTCCTGATGCTCAGGAATTATAGTTTAACTTTTCTCTCAAGGCTTGAAGCATTACATTTGGGTTTGCCTCTGTCTGTACTGCTGTCCTATTTTTGTCCTGAATCATTTTACATCACAGCAATACAACTTCTAATTATAGTAGCCGTATTGATACTGTGTAGGATCATGGTAATGTGGTTTTGTGTATGGAAGACATTATGGTTACATTGTAGGACTATTAATAATTAATATACACGTGTAAGAAATCTATAAAATAAGTATATTGCTGCATAATTATTATTATTATTTTGTATTTCATAACTAAAAGGCTTATTCTTTTTGTGCCAAACAACTACATTCTCAAATGATGTTAGTATGCTAGCATACCTTACTGCAGATTTTCAAATATTTAATCAGAACATGAGCATTCCCAATCTCTCTCTACTCAAATGAGTGCATGTTCAAAAAAACCTCTTTCTGAAATATTATTAAAGTGTTTTCAGCTACTGGAGTAATTTTCCAACCCAAAAATATTTTAATTTATTGTCACCTTGAAAGATTGTCACTTTGTCAAAACAGTATCAATCAATAGTTTTATGAGGGGCTTAGCTCATAGCTAGAGTGAAAACCTACCGGACAGGATCTCCAGGACAGGGTTGATTAACATTGCCATATAGTAAAGGATTGCTGCATATAAATTTTAATGAAAATACAGAACTACAGTGGGCTCCAAAATTACTGGCACCCCTGACTGGCAATGCACAAACAATACAAAATAAAACAATATAATTCCAGTGAAATGGAATATACTGACATGTGAAGTTCTTAAGTGATGTTTTGATGGAAACAACCAAAATCATACCAATCATGTAATACAAAAATATATTTCAACAAAATCAAGGTTTCTTAATTATTTGCACTCTTCATTTGGTACTTAGTGTAACCACCTCTGGCAAGGATAAGAGCATGGAGTCATTTCCTGTCATTTTTGACAAGGTTAAGGCACATATTTGAGGGCATTTTGGACCTCCCTCAAAGCAGATCCTTTCAAGATCCTTCACATTCTTGGGTTTGGGTTTAACTCAGCCCATAGGCTTTCAGTTAGATTGAGGTCTAGCGACTGAGATGGCCTTGTAGAATGTTGATTTTGTTGTCATGGAATTCTTTCTGTGTGGATCTTGAGGTATGGTTTGGGTCATTGTCTTGTTGGAAAGTCTACCTATGGCCAATATCCTGATACTTGGTGGAATTCATTATGCCATTGATCTTAACCAGTGCCCCTGGACCTTTTGAATTAAAACAGCCCCAAAACATGACTTACCCACCGTCATATTTCATGGTGGGTCTGAGGAGCCTCTCCTTGTATGTATCTCTGTTTCAGTGCCAAACGTGCTGATGCTGTATCTGACCAAAACATGCAATTTTGGTCTCATTTGACCAAAGCATCTTGTCCCAGTCATAATTTTAATGACGTTTGGCAAACTCCAAGCACTTGCTTCTGTGTCTTCTGGTCAGAAAAGACTTTCCTCTGGTAACCTTTCCAAAGAGCCTGTGGTTGTGGAGGCGGCGCCTGATGATGCTTTTTGAAACCTGGTAACCCCAAGATGCCACCAAGGCCTGCGATTCCTTCACAATGGTTCCTGGGGATTTTATTGCTTCTCTTACCATCCTCCTCAGTATCCTGGCAAAATGCAGTTGCGTCCTCTATCCTTCAGGTTTTCAGCAGTTTTATATCTCTGGAGTTTTTTAACAATTGCCCTGACAGTGCTCAGTGGCATCTTAAATTGTTTGTGAATCTTCTTGTTGCCATAACCAGATTTATGAGGATGCATGACCATCTACCTCTTTTGAGCCGACAGTTGTTTTGTTTTCTTCATGGTGTTGGAAGACGAAGGGATATTGCGTGTTTGATGCCTCACTTTCATACCCCAGTGAAACAGGAAATGATGTAATGGCTCAATATTAACACATAGATAAAAATTAAATAAGTAGAATTTAATACCTGGTTTAATTTTTGTAGATGGTATTTGCCATAGTTTTTAAGGGTTCTATTTATTGTAAAACCTTGATTTCGAGGAACTTTAATTTTAATTAAATCAGTAAATGATTTTGGTTGGTTCCATCGGAACATTAATCTCGCACAGTATTTTTCACATGTAGTTATTTAGAGTTTCTCCATAATTGTATTTTTTACAATTTTTTAAAGTATTATTATGCATTGCCAGTAAGGGGTGCAAGTAATATTGGAGCCCATTGTAAATCCTATTTCATTCAGCCAATTTCTTGCAGTTCTATCACGAACAATGACTCCAGTTTCTGCCCATTTGTTTTTCCTTTGTTTTGTTGTGCATGTTCTATTTTCAAGGCATATTGCTTCATATTTTCTGTCCTGACCCTTTGACATCTTCTGTGGTCTAGCCGTATGTTTTCCTTTTATTACCTTCCCATTGTGTTTATACTTGCACCAAATTTTAGACACAGCAGACTTGGAACATCCAACATTGTTTGACACTTTCCATGTTTAATTTCCCTGTTGGAGCAGTTTCGGAAACCTATATATTTCTTCAGTTACCAGCTGTCTTGTTGGGGCCATGCTGCCACTTGATTAGCTAAATCCAATACCTCATTAAGCTCTGCAAGCACTCTTTTTAACTGCAGATTAATTTTCATATCCAAATTTGTGGTGGTATTTTTTTTAGAAGTGCCAATTACAAGGTTTTTCCATAATTTTTTCACCATTGAGTAATTCCATATTTTTTTTCCTCTACCTGATTATGAAAAAAATGCCATTAATGAAAATAATGAATCTAACTTGTTTAAAGTGTGTTTCACATTGCTTCAGTGTTAAGCTAAAAAATAAAAAATTATTTTGCATCATATGTGCATTTTCTTTATTTGCTGTGAAGTAAAAATGCTGGATGAACATCCTCTCTGTGTGGTGATTCCATAATTTTTGCCAGGGTTGTAGCCAGTTAGTTTCTCAGTGATTTTACCATCTTAATGTTGCAACTCTAATTCATTTCTCAAAGAATAACCATGTTCTGGGGAGTATTCTTTTCTGGCTGTACTTACTTCAGTACCACGGATAAAGGCACATCAAATTTTTTTATTCTGAGAGAGGACACGAAGCAACACAGATCAGCTCTAACTAAGGCTGGTCTCTTTCAGCTCTTGGCTTCCTTGTCTGCTGTCATCAGCAAGCGTGAGAGAGGAGGCTCGTCATTGGCTGAGCTGCCACCTGGAGTTCTGGTGAGAGCTGTCTTCTGATTGGATGCCAAGTTCCATCTGCAAGAGTGCCTGACCGCTGGAGGCAGAGAGAGCGAAAGAGAGAGAGAGAGAGAGAGAGAGAGAGGCAGGGGATACCTTCATCAGGGAAGTAGTGCAGTGAGTCTGCAGCGTGAGGGGCCTGTACTGTGGTATGAGACTCGGACTAGTGCCAAGCTGCACAGGATTTTCTGAGAGCCGCCATGGCTTCACCTGGGTCTTATGGTCGGTCTGCCCGGGACATCATGAACGTGATGCAGAGGCTGCAAGGTAGGTTAATTATATACCCAAAATGGCTTGTCTTTATGTGTGCTTTTCTTTATTTAAAAGAAGCTGCACCTATTCCGCAGGTTTTTAAAAGGGAGAATTATCATGTGTACAATCTGGAGTGTTATCTGACTTGTCTGATTAGTTATCCTCAAAAAAATAGTCTTCTTTTATACTTTTATGGTACATTTTTTTGGCCTGAAGAAAGTGCTACGGATGCTGTGCAGTGATGCAGGAGGTATGGGTTTCCCCATCTTCATGCCGTTGTCTAAGTCTGTGCCAGCCTGTTAGCCTGATGTAGATTGATGTTTTTACAGATCGAGGGAAGGAGAGGTAGAGGGGAAGACCAACAGAGAGGGATAGGGGGAGAGGCAGTGAGGAAGACCAAGAGAGGAAGAAGGGGAGAGTGGGGGAGAGGGAGAATGATGGAGGCACACAGAGGGAGTGAGGCAATGTACAGAGTAGACAGGGGAGGAAGACAGAGGGAGATGGAGAGATGAAGGCATGAAGGTTGAGGTTCTTTCAGGTATATATTACATCCAGGCCGGTGTGCCTTTCTGACTGTATTTGGCTGTCTGCGTTACCTCTGATGATATTTTTCCTCTGTGTGATACGCTGGACTGTGCTACTTGTGTGTGCGCGCGTGTGTGTGTGTGTGTGTGTGTGTGTGTGTGTGAGTATTTGTGCGCATGAGCATACTTGCACTAGCATTAATGCAGTGCTCCACTGGAGGGCTGCCCAGAATACACAAGTTTTCATTGTCATACACACAAACCTGCTTGAGCTCGCACACATACACACACACACACACACACACACACACACACAAATACACACACACAAATACACACACACACACACACACACACATACACATTTGTGTAGTATACTTGTTAGGATATTGTATTGACTTACATTCATTCTATGCAGTCTTTCCCCTCCCCTGACCAGAACCAGATTATTCCAAAGGCCAAGTAAAATAGGTGGGTTTCCTACTGCACAGATTTGAAAAATAGGTAGGGTAGGTAGGTATTTTTTTTTTTTTTTTGCTGAAAGTTTTTTTTAATTAAAATTTTTTTATTTTTAGGCTAGGTAGGTGATCGGTCTTTTTTCTCGGTCATAGCAATATGTTAGACATATGCCAAACCATGCTATCAGTGAATGATTTTTGTGTATGCTCCATGCAACATATAAATATGCAACAACTGACATACTACAAACTTTAATAAACTGAAAGAACAAGAAAAGTTGTCATAAAAAGTTTTGAAGATACTGTACAAGAACTGTAAATTTGCTCTGAGCTAGACTGAGACAACTATGTTCTAAAGAATACTGCAGTTTTTGTCTGTGATACAGTTTGCATCACTAATGCTGCTTTTCCGTTCCACAGTTTTAGCACTACTCGCCTCGACTCTACTCGGTTTCGGTCGTTTTCCATTACACTTGAGTCCCACCTCAATGCGGGTTGGGTCATCATAGCAAGCATCACTCCCTTGCCAATCAGTGGCGTGCAGTCTGTTGACGTCACATTTTCGGCTCGACTCAGCTCGCTTGGAACCCCGGCTGAGTAGGTACTAAAAAAGTACCTGGTACCAGGTACTATCACCTAATGGAAAACCCTAAAAACCATGTAGAGTCGAGTTGAGTAGAGCTGAGTGGGTGCTAGTGGAAAAGCCTGATAAGTGGAGGGCTACAGGACTCTAACCACTAGGTGTCCAAACGTGTTTCATCACATATAAACTACCGCTAAAAAGTTTGGGATCACTTGCAAATTTCTTTGTTTTCCAAAGAAAAGCACAGTTTCATGCATTTCACAAACATTTTTTTCCATTTCACAAACATTTTTATCCATTTAACAAACGATTAAAATTAATCAGATGATTTTCAAAGAATGATCTACATTTTTGCATAGAGGCCTATTATCAGCAACTGTCAGTCCTCTGCATCAATCTCCTCATATGGCTGCTAATCCAAGTTAAGCATTTTATAAGGCTAATTGATTATTTGAAAACCCCTCTGCAAATGTGTTGCACAGCTGAAAACTGTTAAACTAATAAGGGAGCGCAAAAGGGAGCATGGCATTCATGAGGTTGGTTTAGTACCTGAAGCATCAGCAGTTGTTTGTTTGTTTACAGGCTTAAAATGGCCAGAAAGAAAGAACTTCCTTTAGAGACCCGTCAGTCTATTGTTGTGCTTAGAAAAGAAGGCTATTCAATGTGAAAAATTGAAAACTTAAAATCTCTTACCATGCTGTCAACTACTCCCTTCAGAGAGCAGCACAAACTGGCACTAACAAGGACAGAAAAAAGAGTGGGAGGCCCCAATGCACAACTGTGCAAGAAGACAAATATCTGCGAGTGTGTAGCTTAAGACAAAGATGCCTCACAGGTTGTCAACTAGCAGCTGCGCTAAATAGTACCCGTCAAACACCAGTTTCAGTGTCAACAGTGAAGGTGGTTTTTTTTTGATGAAGGCAAAGTTTGAAGTACATATTCATCATTTTCCATTAAAATCATTATTTCTAACTCAGACAATGTCAGCATGTTCTGTTCATTTGCTATATTTCCTATTCAGACTAATTTCATGTGTGTTTCCATGGAAAACAAGAAAATTTCCAAGTGATCCCAAACTTTTGAGCGGTAGTGTACAACAGTTGCAACTGCAGGTTGATTTAGCTTAACTAGTAACAAAAAACCATCTATAAAACAACAATCCATGACTCAAACTAAACTTCTGCTTTTGACTGGAAAAAACCAAACCAATAAGTGACAATGTTTTTATTTTGGGAGGTCAAATCATTTGTCTTTATGACATTTGCCATACGGTCTCTGGACAATGCTGTTTTTGCCGACTCCTTTGCAGTTCTCACATATTGGCAAAACTGATTTGAACCGCTTATTTAATTCCGTGTCAATCTCTGCTCCCATTTTGGCCAGCTCATTGGATGTATTCGGAATTCTAATTGGTTAAGATTTCTTGCGAACTCTCACCTCGAAACTACCAAGCAATTAGAAAGACGCTCATAAAGACTCAGTGGGCTTTTGCACGGAGCTTTGCACGAGGGCTCTGCTGGAGAATACCGTCAAATCGCAAAACAGTTAAACCAGCGAACAAGAAAAAAGCTGTGCGAGCAATCAACAACGTTGCTCCAGACATCGAGGGTTGGCTTCATCTCTTTTTATCTTAAATTAAAAACATAGAAAAATGTTTAGGGTCAGCCCTAATGACATAGGTCTGGTCGGGAAACTGGAAACCTGTTTTTTAATTTGGCCTAACCCTAGCCTTAACCTAACCCCAGCTGTAACTGCACCCCTAACTTTAAACGATTGGCCATAATCCTTCGCAAACCTCTGTGAGGGCCATCCAAAATGTCCTCACAACCCCAAATGTCCTCAACACCTTGGGGTTTCTCAATAGCTGAGTCTCACAAGTGCGGTCATAGAACTGTAGGCACATAGTAGTCCTGTGTCATAACATGTACTTAATTGAACTCTGTGGGGTAATTTGTCCTTTGCATTTAACCTGTCCTAGTTGGGGTGAACAAAAAAAAATTCTGCATTCCCGGTAACGTTTAGAATTTGAGGAAGGGTCGTTAGGTAGGATTTTTTTTTAAGAATTTTCTTGCAGACACTTATCATTTGAACAGGAGCAATCTGTTGCTGAGAAGCATATTCAAAAACGCTGGACTAATGTCCCCCAGGAGATCATTCTGGGAAAAACAAATTTAAAATAATGTTGCTGTGAGATGGTTTGAGCTGATTAGACTGTTGAAAACTAATTAAGGGGAATATATTCGAGTAGCTTATCACTTGCATAAATCAGGTTCAAGTTGTCTTTGAAAACACCGCGACAATAATAACATAGATCTAGTCTCAACATTAAGCTGCAAGTTGCCACAAAATTTCACTTGAAGGGGAATTATGTGGCATGGGCGCCACAACCTTGTTAATAAACAGTCATTCACTCCCCAATTTCCATTTAGCAAAGTGACAGCCTATGGACCAGCGTCCATTGGTGCCGATTGACTGGGCAATGCAATGTGATGCTTGCCACTCATCTCTGTGCTCTTATTTCTGTGTATTTTGCAATGCAGCATATGATGAAATGCAGGTTTGTTTACCCTTTTTCATTTTAAGGTGCTAGCTAGCAAGGGTAAATGCTTTCTAGTTACTGTATGCCTCCTTTTTTTAGTGAAAAATGGCTGATAATCATTTGCTGCAATTAATCCACTTCCATGGTTTATCCCTATCACTCAAAGTGTGGGTCACTGTCATTGAGGCTTACTGTGAAAGTGTGCAGTTCGACTGATGGTTCCATGCAGTTTGTAATTCACTCTTGGGATGATGTATAAAATCTTTCTGATATCACCAATCTTGGCAGCTACATTGAACCATCTTCTGTCAAGCATGGCGAATTAATTTAGCATATTTTATTCAGTCGTAAGAAACCATGATAGAGCAAACCCCTGATTCCCATTGCTGCAACTGTACATTCTATGGTATATTTCCATTACTTTGCACATTTGGTACTGCTACAATACAAAAAAATACATTAATACATTAAATTTCAGATGCTGCTGAAGGAGGAACATGGTCGGATTGCTGTTCGCCAATTTTATTTTTGAACAATGTTCTAAAAACGTTAGAGCTGGCTTTTTTTATTTAGGTTCAGTCGGATTACCAGAATCAAAGCATTTTTTTTTGTTCAGCCTTACTTCGTGAACTCTGGGCAGCCACAGTGCTGTGCCTGGGCGGTGATCAACTCCAGAACAGATGGAGCTTTGGTTAGCCAATGTCAGGAGTGGGCCTGTTGCACATGTTTTTTGTCATCCTTTTTGGGTCACAGAAATGTGTTTTTGAATGTAGTTTTTGTGTATCGAAATCCTAATTTTGGTGAAGTGACTCATGGCAACACAAGTTGCTGATGTGTGTCTATGTACCTGCTGTCTTGGAGAAAACTTACTGCGTTGCCAATGGTTGAGATATGAAATAAGCCATTTTGTGTTCTTACTGTTAACAATCTGACGTGTTGCTTTGGTTGCTCAGCACATTTTGCTGTAATGGCAATCATGGGCTATGCATGCCCTTTAATGTTGATGATATACATGGTTGGGTTGACCACTGATTAACTGTTTTACTGTTAAAATTTTAGACTGCTCTGTATGGTGAACACAGAGATTAATTCAGGACTATGGATGAATACCTTCCCTGCGTTTGAGAAGATTTGATTATTTGTTAATACTGCTGTGTACTCCTGAAGTCTGTTGGGTTCTCTTCTACCATATATTTCCTTGGATATTCATACAGTACCACAGTCCAATTACATATGGACTGCGCTGTTTTGAGACCACAGCACCACATGCAATGAATCAGTAATTCAACTCCCTCAGCTGCACAGGTACTGTGCTGGAGGACTGCACTGTTGATTTGGGAGGATGGCTGGTGCTGATGTAGTTTGTGCTCTAACTCTCCTCCTCCAAACCATTGAAAGTTAATGCCCTCCATTGCATGGGCTATGCTGTCATGGTGAACATACTACCTGGATGTGCTAGGCTATTGGTGAATTGTGTTTTCTCAGTGAAAAACAATCAAAGTATCTCAAACTCATCATAGTGCTGGATTAAAATAAATGTTTATTTCCAGTTCGTTATTGGTTTGCTTCTGCTGTTTGCTTCTGTTTTCTTTGTATTTATTTGACTTTATTATTATATCTTTATTAATATTTATTATTTCTTTGCAGCGCATGTTCTAAAGTTCTTCCTTTTTGGTATGAAAAATACTTTTTCACAAGGTGTATTCTGTGAGAGGGCAAGTCTCTTATTTGCAGTGTAAACTATTTCTCTTTATCTAGCTTGGGTTTTTGGAGTAGATCATTGATACAGTCAACGGGGGAAGGCGTGTCGCACAGTGAAAAAAAGTTCTGCCAGATGCCTACCAAGATGTGTCAGTGGTGTACTTGGTTTCATAACGACCAATCATTTTGCCAAAGGAAGTGGTGTAGTCTGCCTGTGTTGGCACTGCGTTGGGGGAGGGGAGCACCAGACAGGCGGCAAGACAGGCGACTTAACAGGAAGCCGCATTTTTTCAGAGAAGAGCTTTGTGATTGGCTCACTACTCTCTGTGCACGTCTGTGCACGAGCCAAACATCCTTTGTGTCCACTTTATTCTCCTACCTTTTGCCTGCTGGAAAACTTATCAAAATGCTGCTTAAGTGAAGGCAGCAATCCCACCAGCATCTAGGAGTTGTGCTGATGCAACTTCGAAGTAGCATGGTCCATATATATTTTGACTGTGATATTGTAGGAACACGTTGGAATTCTTTCATGGTTCACACCATATAGGTGTGTATACCTGTGCATTAAAGCAGATATTTTATCCTCATATTTATTGTTTCAAATTCCAGTGCCTTGGAGTAGAGCCTATACATAAGAATTGTGTCAGTGTCCAAGTTCATGTGGACTGCACTGTATTTCTACATTTAAGGAGAAGGTTTGCAGGACCCAGGAAAAAAAGCGACTGTCACCTAGTTGAAGAATTTTTTGGTGAAGTTTGGCATTAAAAATTTGCCAAGTTCTTCACTAAGTTCGTCAATATATTCATTGGTGTTACAGTGTTAGATGTGTGGTTGGACTTCTCCGATGATTTCCAGTAGTTTGCTGAAGTTCTCTCATGTTTGGTGACCGTTTCGAAATGTTCGGAACTGTCACCGTTCTTGTCAGTCTGCTGCCATTCCTCATATTCACCATTTTGTCATTGTTGTGTGGTTGTTGTGTGGCTGGCCACTTAGTGGTGCTTTGTCGTATTAACTCACCAAATTGTTTTCATGCCCTGTATTGGAGACTATGGAAATTTAATGGCACCACATAGTGCCAAGTAGTACTTTGATCCATTTTGAACATGACTGTGCCATAGTTCTTTCTATTGTTTTCTAACACTCACCAAACACTTGCCAAACATTTACCTGTGAGTGCTTCCAGTGTGGCCACAATCTTCATAATTAGCCAACATTCACGCACATTTTGCTGGCGAACAATGATGATAATGTTATCGCCCTCTGTGACCTTGGTATCCAGCATCATCAACATTGTTTAACCACTTTCTTCTTCTATGTGACATCCTCTTAAAGTAGTAGCAGTCTTGTCTTTTTTGGCCACTTGTTTGGTGGAAATTTTTGCTGCATTCATGTCCCCCATATGCGCTAACTGCAGTTGAAAAAACTGCTTGTCCTGTCTATTGTATAAGCTTGTGGTTATTTTGTCCAAGGGATCTGTCTGAGACCAAAGACAGTCCTTTGCTCAGTCTTTGTAACCTTGGAGCGTTAAGCTGAGTAGAGGTAGAGATGGGGTGCTTCATGAGGTGTTCCATCGGCTTCACTATGAATGACCCTCTTTCTATTTTGAGTGTTGACAATTGGTTCTTAAGAAGTCTTCAGGTTTTGTTTCCATTTCATTGTTTCAGCTTCAGCTCTGTTTGCTGATAGCAGGTCACTCGGTCAGGCCAGGACATGTATGGCTGAAGCGTGAGGTTATTCATTACCTCTCATTTTGCCACGCTGCTTATTTCAGTGTAGGGTTGTATGCATCCTCAATGTCTAAACCGCACTTTCAGACATAATGGTAAGGAGGAGGTATTCCTTCCTAGTGACAAGCTTTTATACCTTACCGGACAGTTTTTGGATATTTCCCCCCTTTAATAGTCCACAGTCCTCAAGTTAGACTTGATGAGGTGATAATTGTCCAATAGCATCAAATAAATTGTGCTCTGAATTTGGATAGTGAGGTGACAAGCCCACACAGGCTGTCAGGGGTTCACTGCAGTTTGTGGCAAAAAGCTCTTCTGTTTCTTGTAGTCATAGATGTGTGTACCTGCACTCAAAAAGATTTGTACTGCAATGTGGTATGACAGTGCAAATGATCTGCAGGGAAAGATTTGAAGAATTGCTCAACATTATGTCACTCTTTTACCTGAGATTTTGCTTCAGTATGAATAGTCTAATGGTAGAATTTACTGTTGCCATGTCATAAATTAGAGCAACATTTCTGTTTGCAGTTAAATGCTTGTGCTTATGTAGTTTCCATGATAGACAGACACTCATTCATTAATATTTAATCAGTTCTGTAGATTCCGGAACATGCTTTCCCTGAGTGTTGGCTTTTGTGTGGTCTTGGTCGCTACGGAGACAGATCAGAGGCAGTTGCATGTGGTAGCAGCAGTACCTACTAAATGAGTTCCTGTTCCAATGAGGTTACTCTTGCGCTGGTTTTCACCAAGAAGTTGTTTTTTTTTGCGTCAGCTTCCCTTTTTGCTATTTTCACTAAGGCTTTGTACAACGTAATCATTGAATGTTAATGATATTTTATAAGGTGAAACCAGATGGATGGGTATATTCGCCAAGCGAAGATTTAACATGCCTCAGCGTCAATTTTGATTCCGTTGACAAATTGCGTGTCATTTCATCTCTCATGTCACACTGGCACAAGACTTCAAAAAGTAAACGAGGCTTTTTTCCTCAAACCAAAAAAATCAAGAAATGCCAACAAAGAAATTTCTATATGACAAAAAAATGTCTTTTGACTTGGTAGAGCGAATGTGTATTTGAGCCATCTTTTGGTATAAAGGACCTTTTTCCATCTTGATTTTCTCTTTTTTGATGTTTGTACTCCTCGTCTTGAGGGCAGTCATTTTGGACTTGGCACAACAGAATCTTAAAATGCCTAGTGGCAAGTGGAGCCATACTACTGTTTGGATCCCTGCTGTTCAGGGCCTCCCTGTGGTCTTTCTGCAAATACTGTGAATTTACGTAAAATCCCAATAGATTTTAAGAAGAGATTTAAAAAGGCACTTTACTGGAATTTCTTAATTGAACTTTGGGGCAGGGTCCAACCATAGCATTAGCCAGAATGGGATCTCAGGTGTCTCACCCCTTTGATAAGGCTAAGACAAAACCACATACGGTTGTGGTTCATCCTTTCGAACCAGCATTTTGTACACTATAGAAATAACTGATGGGTATTTTATGCCATTGACACAGAAGAAAGAGTCAAAGACACAACTTCAATTCAAAACACCACATTTAATTATACCAGGAACACTAGAGGAAAGACCGACAATTTCCCCGACGTCAGGGGCATGTTCAAGATCAAAGGATCTTATGCTTGGGTCTCGCAAGGGAAGACTTTGAGGTTCTGAAGTGTTATTATGGAACCCACTTATGTTCTTGCAAAGACACGCCTCTCCGGAGCAATCAAGCGCTAGGATTGGCCCGCCGTTCGAGTATTAGGATTCCCATCCTAGAGCTGAATGGCTGGCTAATCCTGGTTCTTGGATAACTGAGGTTCTGAAGCTTTATTATGGAAGCCACTTATGTTCTTGCAAAGACACGCCTCTCCGGAGCATTCAAGCGCTAGGATTGGCCTGCCGTTCAAGTATTAGGATTCCCATCCTAGAGCTGAATGGCTGGCTAATCCTGGTTCTTGGATGACTAGCCAATCTTAGCGCTTGAATGCTCCGAAAGGGCGTGTCTTGGCAAGAAGATAGATGGGTTCCATAATAACGCAGTTTTGAACGACTTGTGAGTTTCTGTGCATTTTCCAACATGGCTGCCAACTAAGGTTTGCATCAAATTTTACTGAACAAGCTTTGACAACACTGGACGCCATCTTGAAAAAAGCAAGGCGAGACTGCGGATTTTCTTGCTTGTCCTTGCAAGACCAGCCATAATTTAATTGTTCAGGAGGCAAGAACTTGCGGCACTACTAGCACCCAAAGGCCGAGAAAGTGCACCTTTTTCTGAGAAATTCCTATAAAAACTTAGAATAGACCGTAGTTTACTGAAGATTTGAGGCCAACTAGGGCTTGCGAAATCGCTGTTCTGAGCACCGGGACAAGTAAAAATTTTTTTGGGCAAGCAGAAATTAAGAGGCACTTGCCCGACGGGCTGGCTGAAAATTTCAGCCACCTAGTTATTTTTTCTGATCTAAATGTTGTATTCACTGTACCAATGTGGCCACTAAATTCATTTGAAACAAAATCCGATTTGCTGCTGAAAACCTATGGCCTATTTCACAATATTTCAGGCGTGACTGTCACAACTTTCCAATTACCGGTTGCCAAGTGCCATAGCCAAATAGCGGGATTTTGATCCGCCACGGTCTAGTTTGGTTGGCGCAGGCATAAGCAATGACTTGACCCCCAACCATCAAACAGGGGAATAAAGGCATATGTGCGTGCAGCTGGCGCTAGGAATCACGTCAGACGGCCATTCCATTGAACTGTCACTCACAAAATCACTTTCTCGTTGTTTATAATATAATGTTCAAGTGAGAGAAGCGAAACTTTTATCAACATTTGTTGTTGCTTTTGTGTGTTGTTGTTGTTGTTGTTGTTTAAAAAGGCCCACGGCAAAGTGAAAATATTTTTCATCTCAAGCCTTATTATAGACTCGCATCTTTCCCACACTGCGTCTCGTTTCAATCGACTCAGAGCCGAAACGACAGGCTTCTGGTTACACATGAGGGGAAGAGAGGGATAATGAACACAAATTTCCACATTATTTTTTTTTTTCAGTTTTGTAGTGGCGGCCAATGGACAGAGGGGGTGACAGGGCAGTGTCTGCGGACTTTGAGTGGGTGTGGGACTATGAATGCGAGCATTTAATAGCAGGCTGAACTAAGCCTGTACTTCATCTGGACTGCATCTAGGGCCTGGCTTAATTACACTGTAACCTCGTTGAACAGGCAGTACTGGTCATTTGCATAATTAATTGGTGTTTGGACTGCAGTACTGGTGGGAGGTCTTTAATGAGGCTGCGTTTTGACTGTTTTCACACCTCCCCTTTGTTCTGGTGTGAGCATAGGCCTGGCAGACAAACTTCGGTCTACCTCAGTGAAATTTTCCGGGGAATACCGATGTGGTCTCTGAACTTCAGTGGGCTTGACAATCCTCTGTGTGTCTCGGGAAAATTTGACCGAGGTTCACTGAGGTGTTGTCCAAACTTAAGTAAACTGGACAGACTTCAGGATACCTCGGTAAAATTTTTCCGAGGTTTACCGAGTTGGCCTCAAATCCTCAGTAAACCTCGGTGTATTCTAAGTTTTTGTGGGAATTTCTTGGAAAAAGGTGCACTTTCTTGATTTTTAGGTGCTAGCAGTGCGGGCTTTGGCTCGTCCCAGCTATCTTGAATATGCAAAAGTATTCAGTAGGTGATTAGATTGTGTAAGGAGCACGAGTGGCTGTTCAGTGCTCCATCCACCCATCTATGTCATTGGATTTTCTGTCATTTCTCGGTGTTACAGCCCCAAAAATTTTCTGAAGTATCTAAAAAGTTTTAGAATGCAGAACAGTAACAAAATTTTGTTATTCTACAACTTTCATAGAGATCTCAGCTGGCAAACAACAGTGTTGGAAGTAGTGTCGTCCTTTGCCACTATGTCACTGACAGAAGTGATGGGATATTCCCTTAACTGGGGTTCCCAGCATGGCCAGTCTGTCCGTTGGAGTCGCCAGCTTAGCGCAAAGCCGAATCTGGGGCGATCTCTCAGTTGAGAATATAGCCCGGCCTACAGCACTTCACTTCAGTTATGAAATAAAGGCAAAACGTTGCCGCTGATTCTTGGGACAACCATTGTTATCTTGACGAATGCTAGCCTGTCTCACATATCGGCAATTTAATGCAGGAAACGGCTGGACCCGTCTGAAGTCAGACTAACCTGTCCCAGTGTCTCAGGTCCAACCACAAAGTGCTTATCTAATCAGCGGGTCCCCTCCCTAGTCAAGAGCACTCTTCTCTCTCAATGTTTTGTTGGGTTTATGGACCTCACTCTTGTGGTATGTGCTGATGTTAAAATCTGCCTTCGCAGCCTGTGCTTTATTGATGTGTTCAGTTATATTTAAACCCATTTTCTAATGAGTAACGGACATCCCACTGGAAGTGAACTGGTGATACATTCCTTTTGCTGTTGCTGCAAATATTGATGTGCATTTAATTAATGTGCATTAATTACGACACCCTTTAAAAAAAATCTTAGTGAATCTGTGTGTTGCATGTGCAAGACGGGATGAGATATATTGTATTGTCCATTTTTACTGTCTTAATGATTCT
Organism: Gymnothorax javanicus; assembly: GCA_029692085.1. Lineage (NCBI taxonomy): Eukaryota > Metazoa > Chordata > Actinopteri > Anguilliformes > Muraenidae > Gymnothorax > Gymnothorax javanicus. The sequence continues at coordinate 94,013,312 of CM056198.1, forward strand.
CTGCTGCCCTGAACTAGATAGTCTGAAAGATTGCATAATATTTCAATATACTTTTTGTAGTCAGAAGTGATTTTAGAAGCACTGGAAAATATATACCTGATTTGAACTTTAAAATCTAAATTCAGCTGCAGTATTTGGCTTTGGATTATATTGCCTGACATTGTCAATTATACTGCCCATTGCATTACCACCCTGTCTGAGACAGTGGCGACTACTTTCAGATTGCTGATAAAAACTGCCTTTAAGTGCAGAAATCTAGAGTAATGCGTTGTGACAGCAAAATGGGAAGACAGAGTGTGTTTTTTCTTGTTTGTGCATTTCTTTTAGATAGTGACAGCCAAGGACCAGCCAGGTGGCTGGTGACAGCTCACTACTCATAGTGGTGCATGTTGCCTTGGAAACATATAAGTAAGACACTGCCATGAGTGTTTATTTTCTCACTGAGCGCATCATGTTTGCATTGTGTTTATGTCACTGCTGAAGCTGTACTCCTGGAGGATCAACAAAAGTCATTTATAAAAAAAATCTAGGAGGTGTCTTACAAAGATCACTCAACTTTAATAATCAATTGACAAAAATGGAGAATGTTTGATTATCTCGCCACTATGGCTTGCATACAGTATTGAGGTAGTGCACTATTTTAAGGCAGTGTAGTTGCAGGTCCAGAATAGGTCTTTGTGGCTTTGAATTCCCCAGAAACTCAGCAGCATGTGGGCAGTCGTGACAGAGAACAGAAGGATGATGCTCAGTTTTGCTATTAATTTGGTACTTTTAGACATCAGCATTGTTGTGGAGATAGTGGCAATTAGAGCTACCATATGGCTTAGACTGCGAGGCTGCTTTCAAAGTCCCCCCTGTCCTGAACTTGACCATATGTTTTTGGAATTTGTCTCTTGCATTTTTCAGCAGCCTTCAGTCATGTTTTTTCCCCACAAGGCAGTGACAGACTGTTGGACCTATGTGAAGTCTCATATAGTGTTAGGATAGGATCCCCCCACGCACCTGATTTTACATTACTTGGTCTCCTGGGAAACCTCTCTAGCTTTGCCCTTTCGGTTCTATTGTCTGAACGGTTGCTAAGCTGCAGAAAGAATGCAAAGTTTTGCCTATCCCAGAATTCCTTTGTTTGTGCTTTCATTTCTGTCTCCAGATTCATTTTAGAGTCCCCATTACAAAAATATTAGTAATGATAATATCAGTGAAGGAAATATATGCATCTTATACTTTTTCCTGACAAGAAGCAGCCCAAGAAAAAATTCTGTAGTGTTCTGCTACATTTGGGCAACACCAATTCTATGAGGAGTTTTTTTTTTAATTGTATCATAGAATTGATTATTATTACACATGTAAAGCCACATTTTATATAAAGCCACATTTAGGTGATGTTATATCATTCAACAAATTAGTGTGATGTTGAATAATTTGTTTTCAAAAGCTAAGAACTGTTATAGCACTATAAAAGCCATTAACTCTTGATAGTATTGGTGAATTATTATGGGTTTTATATTTGATGTGTTTTAAATAGCTTTTGTGTAGATGGCCTTGAGTGGTTGGGTATTTGCTCAAAATATTAATGAAATTCCACAGGATTGACGACCCAATATAATGCAAAGTTTGGACCGAATCCCAGTACTGCCGGTTCCTTTCTCCAACCCCTAAATTATCAAGCTGTGCTTGCGTGGAGAACAGACAAAATGGACATACTTTATTAATTTTAATCAATAAAGTTGGTTTTTAAGTTATTAAAGTGTTTTTCTGATCAAAAAGAATTCATGTTGGATGGCTTGAAATTGCTGAACCATATTATAGGGTGTACTGTCGATTAATCTATTTGCAAAGCAGTAACCATGTAACCATGCTCATGTAACTATCTCACAGATAGTTTTGTCCTGAGTGCAGCCTGGACAAAGCACCTATTACCTTTATTTCCGGTACTGATCATTTTGTGACTTTGATTCCAACCCTCGTTGCTTGTGAGGGGGGATTGTTTGGGACCTGTTTGAGTTTGATTCTCTTTCCAGACTGTGCAAGTTTAGGCTTGCCCTGCAGAGTGCAGACTGATTGGTTTATTTATATGCAAGATAGCTGATCAGATGAGGCAGTTTATTTAATTGCCACTCAATGCCAGTAGCCATATTAACAAGCCAAACAGCTCAATTGCAGGCCAAGTCCTTGGCATTCTAGTGTGTCCACAATACCGCCAAAATCCTCTACTTGTGCCAATCTATAGCTTTTTTTTTTTTACATGTTGCATCAGTTCCTTCCGGTTATGTGGTTGGCTCTGGCAGCTGGTGACTTGGGCTTGGCCCTTCACCACAGCTTAGTATAGAATGAAGCCCTGCGCAACACAGAGAGTGAATGACTGAGTTTGTTTCAGCTTGCTTGCATTAGTAGCTCTTGCATTTTCATTGAGACTTGGCGCTGTATGACAGATTCATTAGGGCGCCAAAAATTGCTAAATAAAATCAGCAGTGGGCATCCGATTATCAAAAAACTGTGCAGGGCAATGCTATCTGCCTGCAATGAATTTAGAAAGCTCTTATATATGGACAGCAGTTAGAAGATGTTTTTGTCCAGAGTGACTTATCAAAACGTTTAGTCACAACTGACAGTAGCAATCAGTATTTGTATGAACATCATAGATTTGGTGAGATTGGGTTATTGTGTTTGAATTGCTGGTAATATACAGCTTAAAAGGCTGGATAGACGACTTAAAATTGATGCCCCGGGTTCTGATTATGCTGAAATTAGATTCAGTGGAATTGGGCGTGTTTTCACACCTCTGAAAATAACGCTTTAAAGGTCCCATAATGTGCTATTATTTGGCAACCATGGGGTCTTGAATATTCGTTATTTACAAGCTATGAATCTAATGACCATCCTTTCCTACCCTGCAGACGTTACCTTTTAATACTCATTGTGTAGCTGGTTTAATACAACCCCAATTCCGAAATAGTTGGGATGAAGTGTAAATTGTGAATAAAATCAAAATGCAATGACTTTCAGATCACATGAGCCAATATGTTATTTACAATAGAACATAGATAACATTTCAAATGTTGGAACTGAGACATTTTACATTTTAATCCGCAGAAAACAAAGGAGTCCCGCACACTGTCTGACTTGAAAATACAACCCCAATTCCGAAATAGTTCGGATAAAGTATAAATTGTGAATAAAATCAAAATGCAATGACTTTTAAAACACACCAGCCAGTATTTTATTCACAATAGAACAGAGATAACATTGCAAATGTTGAAACTGAGAAATTTTACAATTTTATCCACACAATGAGCTCATTTCAAATTTGATGGCTGCTACAGGTCTCAAAAAAAGTTGGGACAGGGGCCTGTTTACCATGGTGTACCATCCCCTCTTCTTTTTAACACAGAGTGGAGGTGTCTGGGCATTGAGGAGACAAGTTTCTTGAGTTTAGCCTTTGGAATTTGATCCCACTCTTGTTTAATACAGGCGTCCAGCTGCTGGAGAGTTTTGGGTCTCCTTTGACGAACCTTTCATTTAATTATGCACCAATTGTTCTCAATCGGTGAAAGATCAGGACTGCAGGCACGCCAGTTCAGCGCACGGACTCTTCTACTACGAAGCCATGCTGTTGTAATAGCTGCAGTATGAGGTTTCGCATTGTCCTGCTGAAATACACAAGGCCTTCCCTGGAATAGATGTCGTCTGGAGGGGAGCATATGATGCTCTAAAACCTTTATATACCTTTCAGCATTCATGGTGCTTTTTAAAACATGCAAGTGTCCTGCACCATATGCACTACTGCATCCCCATACCATCAGAGATGCTGGCTTTTGAACTGAACGCTGATAACAGGAAGGGTGGTCTTTCTCCTCTTTTTCCCGGAGGACACGACGCCCATGATTTCCACCAAGAATGTCAAATTTGGACTCGTCTGACCACAGGACTTTGCTACTTTTAAATGAGCCTTGGCCCACAGAACACGGTGGCGCTTCTGGATCATGCTCAACAATGGCTTTCTTTTTGCATGATAGAGTTTTAGGTGGCATCTGTGGATGGCATGGCGGACAGAGTTTACAGACAGTGGTTTCTTTAAATATTCCTGGGCCCGTTTAGTAATGTCAATGACAGAATTATGCCGGTGAGTGATTTAGTGGCGTCTGAGAGCCTGAAGATCACGGGTATCCAGTAAAGGTCTTCAGCCTTGTCCCTTACGCACAGAGATTTTTCCAGTTTCTCTGAATCTTTTGATTATGTTATACATTGTCGATGATGAGACCTTCAAAGCCTTTGCAATTTGACGTTGAGGAACATTGTTTTTAAAGTATTCCACAATTTTTTTACGCAAGCCTTCACAGGTTGGAGAGCCTCTGGCCATCTTTACTTCTGAGAGACTCAGCCTCTCTAAGACATCCCTTTTATAGCCAATCATGTTACACACCTGATGCCAGTTAACTTAATTACTTGTTAAATGTTCTTTCAGCTGATTCTCATATATTAATTGATTTTTTCAGCCCTTTTTTGCCTGTGTCCCAACTTTTTTGAGACCTGTTGCAGCCAGAAAATTTGAAATAAGCGCATTTTGTGGATAAAAATGTAAAATGTCTCAGTTTCGACATTTACAAAAATGGAATAAATGCACGCACATCCGAAATTAGAAATCACAGGTGCAGGACCCAAAAAAACAGCAGAAGAGAAGAATAAAAGTCTGCACACTGTTTAAGTTGCTCCCAGAAAACTTTATTCTTTACACAATGTTTCGGCCGACGTGGCCTTCGTCAGGTGAGTTCCTGACATCAGGAACTCACCTGACGAAGGCCACGTCGGCCGAAACGTTGTGTAAGGGATAAAGTTTTCTGGGAGCAACTTAAACAGTGTGCGGACTTTTATCAGTTTCAACATTTGAAATGTTTTCTATGTTCTACTGTAAATAACATATTGGCTCATGTGGTCTGAAAGTCATTGCATTTTGATTTTATTCACAATTTACACTGCGTCCCAACTATTTCGGAATTGGGGTTGTAAAATAACAAGCACACACAAGCAGAAGTGGATTCAGCTGGAACATTGTTTTTAAGAAATGGTAGTGCGGGGAGGTCAGGCTAGACTGTAGGAAGGCACAGGGCTTACTGAGTTGGTCAGCCTGTACTCTGCAGAGCAGGTTAGTGATGTGGAAAACAGTGTGATTTTCAAACTACACATTTTAAAAATTGAAATGCAGAAAAGGGGTTCTTATGGCTGAACTGGGGTTTCTTCCAAGTCAACCCTGTCTGGGCTGCTAGATACTGTGGAGACCATTGCTCAGGTTGACTGAGCGGGGAAAAAAAGTGTTTTCATGTTTTCAATAATATGGGCCCTTTAAGCCATCTTAAGCTGGTTAAGTTAATTCAAGCTGATTTGCAACATTTTTAGTTGATTGACCTTCTGATCACCTGCTGAGCATCCTGTTGTCAGCTCATCTACCACTTTGGCCACCACTTTGCTATCCCAGTCTCACCCGCATTAACCAACCACAGACCCTCTATGATCAGCCCTGAATGTGAAAAACAGAGCTTAAATCTGTTTTGAATACCAGGTGGCATTAGCGGAACTTTTCAGCTTAGCAGCATGTGCAGGAAATATCTACCCATGCCTTGATTCCTCCCCCCTTCACTCTTCCTCTCTGGGGAATAGAGTCAGCTAAATCCCAGCATGGTAGAAAGGAATAAGATTGCAGAATGAAAGATGCCTCCTGTTTTGCTGTGTGGGGGGTGGGGCGAGAATGCCATAGGGAGAAAAGGGCGTCTGGAAACCAGCCACCTTTCCGGAAGCCTCTGCTGACTCAGGCCTGGGGGTGGTCAGTTTGCCACCCGATTTCTGTGTGAAACATACAATGCCAAGCGCCATTTCTCATTAGCCAGCAATTGGCAAGTTGGGTCCACACAGCCACGTGGTGAAAGATGAATCTTCATATACAGCTTAACAGGCTGACTTGGGCAGTTACGTGTGCTTGTTCACCATGAGACTCAGATAACCCTGCACTTGCACAGGCTTATTGCATGTGTCTGTGCCTAAATGTTAATGTTAACCTCAGGATTACGCCCATTCCTCTGCAAAATCAAGATAATCAGTTCCGACTCCTCCGCAATGTCAGTTAATAAAGTCAAGTAGACTGTAGAGTTGCTAGGGTTTTAGTGAGTATTTCAATTCTATAAATTCCTTGAGGCAGTTGGATACGCATTGGATCTAAACCAAGTATGCACACAAATCTAGTGTCAGGAATGGGCCTCGGACCTTGAACATTAGCAGTGAGTGATTTTAATTACGCCAAAGCTTTTGGTCATTAGTTCAACAGTTTTCTCTATTTGCTTTGGAGATCTTAAATTATTTTATGTCAACCAGTGCTTCATTTCACCTTATCAGTTTTTTAAAAGGCAAACTTTGTGTTTGCTTGCAATTTACGTTACCATAATATTCCAAACTGACTCTTCTAATGTGCTTGTAAAAGTCACGGCTTGTAACTGGAAGCACGGCTAAGATTGTCCAAATTTGTTGGTTTATTCATACAAAGATTTAATTTGGGTCCTGTGGGGGTAAATGTGTGAGTGATTTTTCTTGCCCTTTTTTAAATCTAATTGTCCTGTGCTAGCATGTAAAGATGGCTCATGTATAAAAAATACTGCCAACATCTCCGCAGATGAGTGATCACTTACTGTGTCTACTGGAAGGATTACTTATCACTTCAGTTAGGATGTTCATAATGGTACAGCTGTCAAGATTAAGGGCTTTATATTCGTGCCATCGCAAACGGAAATGCATGTGGCGGGAACATTATGTACAGTTTCGTCCATTGCAAACAGCATATTTATTGCCTCCGCCCTGTTTGGTAGTTTCACTTTGCATGCACTTGCAAAACAGGTGGAATAGTGCCCATTTGTAATTTTGCAGCGTAGAATGTACTCCAACACAGCATTCTTTAATGTCATGTTTTCAAAGGAATTAGTTTTTCAATGCTTTCTGAGGTTGGTGAAGTGGCTGATCGTTGTACAATTATCTTTGCCTGGTTAAGGAGCACTTCCTTTTATGGCCAGGTCTCATGTCTTAAGTGTGGAGTTCAGGGTTTCTTTGCGTTGTGGCTGAATGGGAGTTTCAGAAATGAGCTGGGGGAAACCACAAGGCGGGCTGCCTGCTGTCAACGGAAGATATTGTTGACTTTGTTTAGGGCATGTTGCTGTGGTAACAGTCACATGACTGCAGGGCAGGCATGGTGCTCAGAGCTCATGTGGTTTTTTGCCGCACTTGGCTCGCTCTGTGTTTTTATCTTCAGTTTACCTCACTAGGGCATGTGCTTGTGTTTTTGTGTGTGTTTGCACGTGTGTGCATTTGAGTTTACCACTTTAGAGTACTGTGTGCTTGTGTGAATGTACATATGCGTGTTTGTTCTTACCACAATGGAGAATGTGCTTGTGGTTGTGTGAGTGTCTGTGATTGTTCATGGGAAGAACTCAGTCAGGGGTAAATGTCCCTGGTAGACTGATCTCTCTTGTCTCCACTGTTGGTTGCTTTGCAAGATATTTGATGCCTCCCGGTATTACCAATCCACATATCCAAAGCAGTGCCATTTATTGTGTATCTCTCGTTGTCACTGAATCATGCTGACGCTTAATGTCAGAGAACACATCTCTGAAACTGTAACAGAGTTGTTACTTGCTGACCTGCATCACTAATTGCTTTACTGCCTGTGTTGGTTTCTGCTTGCAGTTATCTGGATGGTGCATTTCTGAGCAAGAAGAGTTGCCCACTCCCAAAAGTGCTTAGTTTCCCATTTAAAGGTGCCCTGTATAATGGACAGCCAAAAATTAAATTCATACTCTTAACACTCCAAAGAAAAAGGGGGCAGTATACCTGCAGAAAGTGAGTTGGTCTACCCTAGCGTAACAATTGAGAAATGGCACAGTCTCTCCTCCCATCAAGCCCACTGTCCATGATTCGCCCCCATCTTTCCAACGACCCCGTAGCCGACTGTCTACAATCCAAACAGGGCCGCTCTGACTCCAAAACTGAGATATAAACAAATGAACGAACGTCAGTTGACGTCAAGTGATTCTGTACTGTGACATCTTCAAGCTACTCCCCTTCACCCGATCCAGTAAATATGTCCAAATTACGTGTCATTGTTCATTCGAAATAAATTCATTAGCTCGATGACATTCGCTGCTGTTCAGCAAGGTAGCGTCAACGTAACTTTAGCTAATGTTAAGCGCTAATGCTGAACCAACATTTGCGTGAATAAATCTATCTCATGCCGGACTTTACCATAACCAGTCTCTGATCCCAAAATCAGCTGGCCAGTCGATCGCCACTGTTAGTTGACCATCACTTTACCGTACGTCGTCAAAACAGTTATAGCGGAGTTCAAAATTATGAAGTAATTTTAGCTGCACATGTACAAGTAAAACTGGGGACAAGATCATTTTAGAACGTTACGTATGCCGCCCGCCTGATGATAATTTCACAGTATGCAACCAGTTTGCCGGATATGCAGTCTTCATTAGCAAGACCTCTTCTAGCAATCAAGTATCATTAGTCACAATTAAACATTCTGTCATGTTTCATTACATTATGCAAAGTTTTCCGCTACGTTTCGTGCGTTCATTAAGGGTTCATTATCATCGATCGAAGCCATTTCAAGCTTCTTAGCTAATGTACCGGCTTCCACGCGATTAACATCAGGTTCAAGTACGCCCTCAAGCCGTGCGATTTATTCGTGCACTGCAGTTTGGCTGGCTGTTATGTTGCCCGCATACCGCCACCCATGGCAGAAACTGGTATTATGACGCAGGACGGTGCGCATTTAGTGATTTAGCGTACTAATTCAGGTTGATATCTCTGCAGCACTATACCTAGTCATCTTTTTTATGACATCATTGCCCTTATTTCTTCTCATTCTTTTGTTGTGTCTAGCTCATTTTTTGGATATTTTGACCTCAATTCTTACACAGGGCACCTTTAAGGGGACTTCTAGTTAAGCAAAAATTTTTCCAAGATATTCACTTTTTAAACAAAGAATTATTATCAAAATAATTCTATTAGAAATTGCAACTTAAAACGCCGAGTTTCTGTAGCATCACATCATTGGTTGCCATATGTTAATGAATATATAGATACTTAGAGAAACACAGTTATTGAGATAACTAAACAGTGTTTGGTTATAATTTCAGCTGTAATGTGAAGGAAAAACATTCCTAATGTCACTACAGAGCTTTTTTCTCCCAGGTTTCTATGTTCTAGTATTGATTTTGACCCCCCTAAATCAATTCTGGCGGGAAACAGCTAATTAAATATGTATATTTTGATTTACTCATATTCAGAGGTACATATTGCAAAAAGAACTATGTGCAGACATAGATCATCACAAAATGAAGAAAATTGCCAAATATGAAGTTAACTGGATGTACAGTTGCTGAAAAATCTGTATTTTCTTGTTGAAAATCTGTATTTTTAGAAAAACATTTTAGTTTTAGTTTAGATTTTAGTTCAGCAGTAATAATGTGATCGAAGTTTGACAGTAATGTTCTCAGAAGGAATACATTTAGTATTTTGTTATTAGTGGTTTTCAGGATTTTTTTACCTTCTTAAAAGGCACCAGCCTCTTAAGTAACTCCCTCTTCTTCAATCTTTGTTTCTTCCCTAGTTTTACGTGTTTTCGTTTCTTTTTTCAAGTTTTAGTACGCGTTTTTCACTGTTTCACGTTTTCTGCCCATTTTGTGATAGCCTTTCATTGAGTGTGCCCCTGCCTTTATGCCAAGTTTCATAAGAATGGAGGCAATTCCTCATTGGCCATCATTGAAAGTCACCACTCTCATAGCTGTTCCAGCCTTGAAGACAGTGTTCATGACGAATGTTTTCTTCGGAACACGACTCCATATTACAGACTATTTGAAGGGCCACTTCATGTTCTTACCTCAAAACTAAAATTTTGAACCAAAATTGGCATTTTGCTCAGCTATAGGTCCCCTTAAATCAGAAACTGCTGCAGAGCTCCACACCATGCCTGCGCAGAGAAGCCCTTACAGCTAGAGTGCTTTTAGCAGTGGAGGGCATGTTTTATTGAACAGACTATGAGGTGAGGAACCCTGATATACTGGCCTGTTCTACTACTCTCTTACATGTTCTACTGCTCTTCACTGTTTGATGGAGCCGTAAGTCCATGGTGCAGGACTGTGGGAGGAAGTATCCTCTAAAGCCAATAAAGCAATTATTCTTTGTAAGTGAAGTAATGGTGTTCTCGAACACAGAATTAAAATGTTCAATGCAACATGCTGTATGGAACCTACTAATAAGCCTTAGTCACATTTCTGGGTATTCCAACCAGATGTGTGGTCAAGTCTCTTCCGCTAACTTGATTCTCCCTAAAAGAACAAGTGCGAGAGTAGTCAAGCTTGCCCCGTTCTTCCCTGTTCAAACTCAATAAAGAAACTACCCTACCTGTCTTTTCTCAGTTTTCCCACTGAGGAGAACCTAAAGGGGTGGATTTTGTCCATAAGAAGAGATGATGGAGCAAGATTTACGATAATGAGAGTTAGCATGCTGTGTGTGCAATGCATTTCAAGGACAGCGACATTCGCATCCACAAGAAATTGGTTGGCCCAAGCTTTCCTTTCCATACTTAGAACAACTGAGGCAGGAAGACTTTGAGGGACCGCTACAGCAAAATAAAAAAAAGGTTTGTGATGGAGCTGGTTAGGGAAAAAAAGAGAGGAGAGAGGAGAGTTGATTGTCCTGGTGCAGAACTTTTGGAGCATTGACCATGGTATCTGCCCTCCTCCAGGTCATTAGCTAGCTTGCTGGCTAGCTCCTTCCAGCAAATCGCATAACTCAAACCTTGCTGTTTACAATTTGTGGTGCTATGCCAAAAATAGGGTGCACAAAGCCATACAGACCATAGCTAAATAAATAGTGGAGTTCTTGGCTGATTAAGGCAATAGGTTGGCAACAACAGCTAACATGATAGAGCATAAAAATGGTAGCATTAACTGGCAACCGGTCATACTGTATTCACAGGCTTGTTAGCTAGTTTTTCTGCTGCTGTATGTGAATAAGGCTAATATCATGGATGTCCTGTACAGTTTAGTTTGCTAGCAAAAATAGTTTTATGAATTTGGCTTCTTGGTATCGCATCTCTGAAGTTGATTGAGGTTTAGTTAACATCAGTAAGCTGTAAGAAATGTAAACAAATGGTGCTACATTAACTTGTTGCTTAGACTGACATGGATGAAACCATTTCACAGTATTGTATGTAGCTAACTACTTTTCTGCAAAATGATTGATAGTATAGATAAAACAGCTACATTTAGAATATGAGTGGGCGAGAACCAGAGTCTACTAATGCACCCGTTGAAAGTTCTGTGAAAAACTGATTCAAAGACTCTGCATTTTGTAAATTCAGATGTTTACCAGATTGTTGATATTTCTTGAAAAAAGACCTTGAATTTACTGGAGAGTGTGATTTTGACAAATTTGTCAGACAGTAGGTCCTGGCACCAAAAAATCTGGCAAAGTCTTGAATTGTGGCGTATAGTTTGCAACAATAATTTCAAGCAGCTGGCAACACCTCCCTGTAGATCTGCCAAGCCTTGCTTGTGAATCCTGAACAAGTTTGATGTGAAATGTTTATTCAAAACCCTGGTACTGGAATGAACATTAAAAAAATCTGGTACAGCCAGGACACAGAAAAGGTTTAAAAGAACATATCTGGGACATTAAGCATAAAATTAGGGCTGGGCGATTCATCTATTGCGATTATTTTAAGTGTGATCATAGCGGGAACTTGCCCCTTTCGTTTTTCTATGAATCATACCTGAAGTGGTCTTAAATGAATGGCTGCCAAAAATCAGAGGCCATATGAAATTCTTCCAGAAAATAACTTCACTGACTGCAGTATTTATCGGTGACATGCTGAACAGAGCAAAGGTAAGGTCTGCAAAATCATCACCGTCTTGCCGACAGTTGCTCTTACCGCCTTCCGATTTACTTTGCTCAATATGCACACTAACAGTTGATTCACTCAATTAACAGTTTAAATTGGTAGGCAGTCTAATTTATTTAGATATCATTTTTGTTTGTCACATTTTGAAATTTAAATGACCATGAAACATGACAAATTTTACTGAGTGTGTTTGCTAGATTATTTCTAGTTTTACTTTTGGCAGCTGCATGTGAATGCGATACCAATTTATATGTCACGTTTGATATGCTTAAACCAAATGTTTTCCATCTTCACTGTAGGCTATTTCGATGCTCAAAAGTAACCAAAATCAAGAGCTATGAATTACTTTATTTTAAATTAGTCTTTTTCAATTATCAAATAAAAAATGCTACAAATTTGCGGCGCAGATTAGCCTGAACGTGTTTGCTAAGTCTTTGGTGCATTTGACTATTGTGTGCAATGCAAAAATAATTTGCTCTCACATTCACGTTCCATATGCTTCAAAAAAGGCTTTCCACTTAGCGTATTTATTTGAATGGTTAGAAACCAGGGCCATCTTAGAATTATTTTATTTTTAAGAAATCTTTTTAATAATACTTAAAATTTTACAATGAGAGGTGGAATTCAGAGGTTATTTTTATTTATTTATTTGTATTTTTTTTACTGTTTATTCATATTATTGGTATTCTTTCAATCTAACACGGTAGCCTGGTTAGGTCTGTCTGCTTCTCATTATCTCTTCTTATTCATTATAGGCTACATTTTGGTTTTGATCAGTCAGTTGGCTGATTAAATGGCTTGATTGCTTGTTAGGCAGAGTACACGGGAATTGATTTAAGGTAGGCTGTCCGACCTTGCTGGTAATTAGCAGACTTCCAAACGCAGTTTTCCTGCCAGAAGCATTTCAAATGGCCTCTGATGTTTGTTCAACCCTGCATCAGGTATGTGTCATAGAAAAGATAATTAGAAAGCTCGCCTGTCTGCCCCTAGAGGCAGTAACTTGTATTGTGCTTAAAATAATCGCGATAGATTAGTTGTCCTTTGCACTACTAGTTTGTAAACCGCAGTCCTCTGGATTGTGCTTTCACAAATTCTTCTCTTTGACTCTTTTTATAATCTGACCTCTTTTTGGGTTTTTATACATTTCTGTCCCATATTTATCATTAAATTTATCACTTTTTTCCTATTTTACGACATGTTCTATAGATAAACTTGCCTCGCCTTTTTTGTTTTTATTCCATCAGATGCACTTGATCAGTTTTGGAAAGGATCTGAGAACTAGAAGACATGAATACATCTCAATTCTCCTACTTAATATTTCCTCATTTGAATCAGAAGTTGTTCTGACTTGCAGACCATCCCAAAGCTCTTATTTTTGCTGCAAGGAAAGAGCTCTGATGAGCCATGAGCAAGGATACACAAGGGCAGCCTTCCCGGAAGACTTTCAGCTGAAAACCATGTGGTCAGTTGGTAATGACCGAGATTGGCAGCAGATCCAGCTGTGCACTGTCATATGAATTGGACATGGCTTCATGTGACGCTTCAGAGGAAAGGATTCCTTGGTTTCCTTGCATCTCTCCATGCATTCCGAGTGGAAGGGACTATGATGCTAGGAAAAGACACAAGTGACTAAAACGTGGATGCAACTTAATGGAATTGAGATGTACCCATGGTGTTGCTCCTCACCCTTTCTGGACCCCTTTTGGACTGTCCGTTCAGTGCCGACTTGTCTTAAATAATCTTTGGCGTTAGTGGCCGGGGTCAAAGGCCAATTAATGATACTGCTCCAGCCAAGATGCTCTTGTCAGGCAGTTGTCCTGAAACATTTATGTATGTATACATGTATAAAATATTTGTGCAAATATGCAGATCTATGAATTACAGTAGTCTTTGTATGCTTGGTAAAATGTTGACTGCCCATAATTTGTACCCAAGGTTTTAGGTTTGGGCACTACAAGTGCATCTACTGGCTGTGAAGGAATGCCCTAACAAAACAATAAAAAAAAATAAAATTTGTTTAATAATGTTGTTAATTTTTCATCAATCTTCATTAGGTAGTTGCATGAGTTATTCCCTTTTTACCTGGGTGCAGGGCTGTGCCAAACCTGCTGTATGCTCTTGCAAGCTACAGCTGCAGGGACATATTTGGTACTTAGGGTGCTGTCATAATCAAGTGAGGTCTGATAAGCATCATCCAGCAGCCCAAGAGCAACCACATGCCGCCATTGTTGGCTGGATAACGTCTGAATAAGTCATTGATGTAGACTTTGATGCTTAATTTCTCAAGTGCTGGTGATTCAGTTGCTGGTGCTGGTGATATCCTGACTAAATGTCGCAAGTTAAGTGGCCAGACTTCTTAAGGACTGGGACACCTGGTACTTAAAGTGTGCCACCCAGTAGGGCTTGCTCAGCCGATTCATGGATTTTATCCACAGTAATGGTATAATGGTTAAGATTTCATTCATTCATTGTTGTTGTATGTCTGTATGTGGAAAAATCCTTTATCATTAGATTTCCAAGATAGAGCTTCTATTTCTGCATTTCCCACAAATGCTAATGGACTATAAACAAATGCATCACATTAACAAAAGAAATATTTTGATTGACATTCTGAGTACATAAAGGGTTGTGTTACTTAACTTTGCTTTTCATTTCTGCATTGTCATTTTAGCCTATATTAAATCAATAAAATATTATTTAACGAGGAAACAATTATAATCTTTATTAATATTTTAGATTTAAAGCTGCAGGTTAATGAATTCTGCACAGGTCTGATCTAGATTAATTTTACTGATAAACAGTGCCTTGATGGAGAATTTCTTTTTCTTCTTCTACTATTTTTTTTTTTTTTGGAGTATTGTGCGTGATGGCGGAAGCACTAAGTTTTATGATCTAGACAAGGAACCAGATGCAGGTTTAAGATGCAATCTAAAGAGGGTATTTATTGATAGGAATATGCAGGGTGCGACAAGATTATCAACCTGCCCCCGGACGGGTAAATATGAACTCTACCTGCCCACTTTAAAATTTCACCTGCCCAGTCTTTCCAAAAACCCTTCAGCCTGAAAATTTACATGGCTCACATCTGTATGACATCCCAGATTCCATAAATGCTATCTATATTGCATAATAATAAATCTGTTCAACAATTACTTTCTTCAGTACTTTAAACTCATTGTTAACATGGTATGTGCAGCCCACAGTTCAACAAAAATAATCTTCACTTTTTTTATCTCCAGTGTAAGTACAAAAATATGTAGGCCTAAATTCAGCATACTAATCACCAACAAGTACAAAAATATGTAGTCTGAGGCCGCAGGTCCCAGTTCAGCAAAATTTGCAGTATTTTCAATGAAACTTTTTTTTCTGTTAGCAGAAAAAGGTTTATTTAAACCGTGTTTTCAATGAAACTTGTGAATCTTTAGAGTCAGATCCTGGATCAGATGAGCTCATATCAGCTCCTGTAAGCTCAGATCCAGCTAGGTTGCCTTACTTGGCCTACATTATGCCTCATGTAAGTATTATTCTTAATAACTTTCACCACATCATTATAATTTCTATTGGATTTTATTTATTTCATGACTTGTTATACTTTATCCCATTACATTAAGGCCTAATTTGATCAGTCAAATCATGCATTTATTAATCGTTCATTTAATTCCATTTTATTACGTTCAAGATATTTAATCAGTTAAATTATAATTTATTTTTAACAGTAGCCCATTTTAAATGGAGCTCTTAGCATCCGTTTGTTAGTACATGTCGACCAGCTGATTTGGTGCATATTGTATCCATTTTAAGTTAGCAATCTCTGTAAATGCAGATTCAGTTATCACTTGTTTTGCGGCATCTTCTATAGAACGAAACAAAACAGATGTAAGCTTTTATGTGGTCCAACTACATTAAAAAGAGGTGTAAAAGCGATATTTTAATCCTGTTTGTACGTGTAATCCAAGTTCCTCTGGCTGGCATTTCATTCCCTTGGAGACGCTTCCACGTGGGTGCTTCCTGGACGGTGACGCTTCCATGAGGATGGCTCCATGACTCGTAGACACAAACCCATCTCGATCTTGTGGCTCAAGCAATGCGATTATGTAGCTATAATTCAGGCCTACCGAAGAAGATGGCTCAGCTGTAACAAAAGTTTGTCAGATGTCTACCTTTTTCAAATAACCAGCAACACAATATCAAAAACATGCCACATTCCCGCAAAACCTCGCACCACAATACTTTAAAGTTGGTACATTTTCACCAGAACCAAACTCAAAAAAATCGCACAGCCTATAACAAACCCAAAGATGAACCAAATGAGCTCTCAATTGTGCGTTGCTGGTTCTTTGAAAAAGGTAGACATCTGACATGCTTTTGTTACAGCTTGGCCATTTTCTTTGGAAGGCCTGTAATTGCTACCTCTCTCCATCCAGTAGCGAGCTACCTTGAGCAAAGTTGACCGTTAATGCTATACAATTCTTTGTTTTCCTGAACTGAAAATGATAAAAGAACTCGCGATAACATTATCAAGCAACAATGACTGGGGTATAGCTGGTATCTTACCTATCAGGAAATAAATTTTCGCACTGTAAAGAATTTTACAATGGATACAGTATGACAGATTCAGTTCGTTACTGTGCTAGCTTTCTTACCACTATCTGCACAAGAATATCTTGAATTTAGACGAAATCTGAACTAATCAAGGTCACGAGTGGTGACAGCAGCGTGCAGGACAAATATTCACGCACACAGTGATCTAATAGCAGCGATAATCACCCAGTCCGCCATAAATCCATGTTTATTCAGTGTCCTTGATGGCAGTGTGATGAGCAGTCAACTTTAATTTATAGGTTGGTGATGATTCGACGTGCAATTAACACTTATTTAACCCTTGATGACAGTAAACATTTAAATAAAAAAGACAAGATGATACCATGTTATATCACTTCTTAACTCCACAAATAGGAAATGATAGACAAGGGTTAATGCAAATATCTTCCCGTCTGCCGGATTATTTTTCATAACCAGGTTGGGGGGAAATTGCAGTTACGTACAATCTGATTGTCTTACAATTCCAGTGGGGTACAATCTGATTGGCTGAAGCGTGACTCAGAGCTTTGGGTGAAGTTGGGGCTGACCACAACTTGGTTATGAAAAATAAGTGCACTGCCTGTCTGAAAGACATGTAGAATGAAAATCAACCTGCCCGACGCTGAAATCTACACGTCTCGGGTGTTTGGGCGGGGCTCTTGATGCAGTCTGAATATGGTAATAACTGGATAATGGCCAAAGCCCAGAATAGGAAGGAGACAGTCCAGCAAAGGTGATATAGATTGGTGAGGGTAATGGGCATGTCTGTGCCCAGCCAGTGGCATCTCAGGGCAGAAGCCTGGTGGAATTTGCCCTCGGCAAGGCAGCACTGTAAGACAGCAGATCTGAAGGAATTAGCAGTAATGCAGTCCCAACAACGGGGACCAATAAAGGTTTGGGAGATGTTCCTAATAAACTGGTCAGAGGAACAGACTATGGAGGCAGGTTATTTTGAACGCGGTCCCAATCCGTGAGTGCGATAATAAGGCTTAGGAGTTTGTTCCTTTTAATTAAGCTCCAAATAGTAATTATATATCTCTCTTTCATAAAGTTGATGATACTTTCTGAAGATGGCAATAAACTTTATAACTAGAAGACATAAACCGACAGATTTCTTATGGGCATATAGCGTGACAATCCAGTAACTCCGCTAAACAGAAATAAGGCTATATTCACCATAGGGGCACAAGGGAACGGGGTATGAAATGGATTACACCTGGATGTGGGAGGCACGCAAGACCTCTAAAAGACACGCAGGTTGCTCAAAAAGGGGAGGAGACAATTAAGGTGACACAAGGATTGTGATTCTCATAGTTAGCATAACTGCTAACAACATTAGCTAAGTTAGCTGAGTAACGTGGTTAGCATGGTTATCATTGTTCTTTCTTTCTTTGTTCAGCTTTCTTTCAGTTTTTAATAAACATTCAAGTATTCTACATAATTCAAATATTATTATATTTTCATGGCAGCTATTCAGTGTGATGTCAGCAAACATTCAAACATTCAAATCATTCAAACTTTATTGTATTCAAGACTGCATCGCAGTGTGGCTTCAGCTTTCAGCATTCACACTCGCAATTTCTTCAGAAATTGCTTCTCTAGTTTTCAATAAAAAACTGGAAAAATTGGGGTGTCCTAAAACTTTTGACCGGTAGTGTATATGTTCAGAAAGCATCTTTATTATTATGACAACAAAAAATGTCACATGCGCTCATATCAATCAAAACCCTAATGAAATCCTTCAATAGAAATACAAATTACTTCAATGAGAGAATCTCAAAATTATTAAAAATAAATTGCATTAGACAGAACCAGCCAAACGAAGATTAGTGAATATTTAAAAATAGTCACGTGTGACCTGCATACACAGGCCACCACTGTTTTTTATGGCGGTATATTCTGAAAGTATATAAACAGCACCAAAGCCAAACAAATCTCTCTTTTGGTGACTTATACAGCTGTGTTAAAAAAATAGCAGTGCAACATCAATAACCTGATGAAACGCTGTTATTACTAGTAGTGATATTTCTGCATGGCAAATAATTTACTTGTAGATGTTGTAGTGTAATAGAAAAACAACAGACCCAACTGTAGTGAAGTGCATGCTGCTTGTTCAGAGAAATTGACTCATTCATTCAAAATGTTTGAAATAATAGCAGTGTGGAGTTTGATTAGAGAATTCATTCATTCTCTGAAGAAACAAATGTCATTAATTGTCCTTAATTAAGGAAGAAGGGAAGCAAGTGTTTCACACATTATTATAAAATATATTCTCTTCTGAATTGTGAAGCAAAATCGGCCATTCCAAATGTTGTTTGGAGGAACAGCGTGATTTGATTAAAAAGTTGATTGGAGGGGGGAAAACATATAAGGAAGTGCAGCAAATTATGGAATGCTCAGCTAAACTGATCTCAAATGCTTTAAATTGGCAACAAAAACCTGAAACATGCAGAAGGAAATGAGCAACTTCTGTTAAAACATATCAAAGAATAGTCAGAATTGGAAAGATTCAGCCAATCATCACCTCCACAAAAATCAAAGATGATAAAAAATTACCTGTTTGAACTGTTAAAATTAGCTGATTGAAGCCAAGCTATCATCAAGAAGCCCCTGTAAAGCACCATTGTTGAGAAATGGTATGTGCAAAATTTTCCAAGGAACACATTGATTGGCCCAAAGAGAAATGGCATAACATTCTATGGACTGATGTAAAATTGAGTAAAATTGTTTGTTTCAGGTCTAGTGGTCGTCGACAGTATATCAGACGACCCACGGGGTACTGAATTTAAGCCACAGTACGCTGTGAAGACAGTGAGGCATGGTATTGCAAAAATCATGGTATGGGGATGTTTTTCATACTATAGTGTTGAGCCTATTTATTGTATACCAGGGATTATGGATCAGTTTGAATACATCAAAATACTTGAAGAGATTATGTTGCCATATGCCAAAGAGGAAATGCCCCGCAAATGGGTGTTCCAACAAGACAATGACCCCAAACACACGAGTAAGTGAGCAAAATCTTGGTTCCAAGCAAACAGGATTGAGGTAATGGAGTGGCAATCTACCGATCTCAACCCCATTGAAAACGTCTGGGGAGACATTAAAAGTGCAGTTCCTGAAAACAGGCTGTTTTTAGGCAACTGAAAAATTGAGCAAATTTCTGAAAATTATTCTGTCGCTCCAAAAACAGTAATAAATGTGGTGACTTGATTAACATGACCTAGTATGTCATAAATGATTGGGGAAAAAATTTGAGTGCTTTCTCTAGCATAAGTTTTGATGTACACTCGGGGGGTTAAGCTTTGTCACAATTTGCATTTTCAGCCATTTTTAGAGCCTTGTGTGAGGAAAAGTGTGCCAGATACACAGGAACTGACAGAATTGCCAAATTCAACAGTAAAAGTTAGCCCAAGTCACAAAGTTTCATGGCTTTACATTTCATACATTGAGAGTTATTCATTATGGGAAGTTGGACCGAAAGTTGCGTTTGGCAAAATTAATTGAATTAATTGAAATGTCAAAACGCTGTAGCTTCAAAACCATTTCAGATGCAGAATTAATACTTTGGCTTTCCACACAAGTTTGGTAAATGAGTATGTGAATTTTTTCAGGGGAATCTGAGGGGGTGACCTGGGAAATTTCTGTGAAACTGGGTGATTTGAGATGGAATGACCCATTTGATACTGCGGTATTATTATGATTTTTTAAAATAATGTAGCTCAAAGTGAGCTCTGGCCAAGCAGATGAGAGATGAGATGTAGAGAAATTCTATGTAGTAGTAAGTCACTGTACAGAGCTCAGTCTATTATTTCTCTTATCTGTGGTCTGGACTCAGTGCAAGGAGATGTGAGTATGAGGCCCTATGTTAACCACAAGTGTAAGAGACTTGTGGTTTATTGTCACACATCTGCGAATGCGCGAATGTGTCATGGGGCTCCTTGCAGCCAATTTTATTCATTTATGGCGATAATGGAGGACAACATTTCAAAGACACTCAATGAAGTCTCTATGCGGGCAGGTTTCATATAGCTGGTGAACCTGGTCCAATGATATTTTACCCTCTCAGCAATGCATAGAAGACTGCCCTGAGAGCACAACATCCCCCGCCAAAGTCGCGACTGCGATATGTGTATCATCAATCTATCTGCAGCATATGTGCAAAGTTTCAGGGATGTCCTATGAGAACTGTAGGAGAAGTTTATTTCACCAGCCAAGTACCTTCTAATACAGATGGAGGGACAGACTGCACCATGACATTATCCCGTTATTCCCCTTTCGAGCTTTCGCTGGCGGGGAATAAAAATGAATCTTGCAATTTGTGCTTCCCTTCGGAATAACTTCAGAGTGAAAATGGAAAACGGAGAGTGGTTTTTTGACTTCTTTATTGTGCATACCTAGGTTGTACCAATTCTGCATGAAGCTACTATTGTTATATGACTTCTATTAGATGTAGTTGTCACACTTCTTTGTGCATTTTTCTTCTTTTCCCCAGAACCATGAAAGAGGACTTTTCAATTGGCAGAATGTGTTCGATGTTTGTGTAAAGAGGATTTTCTTAAGATTTAATCTCTGATGTGCTCTTAATTTACCTTACTGCTCCCTATTCAACAATATCTGAATACATTCTCAACCAGTGCCAGAAATGGGGTTAGTGAACATATTTCCTGTTCTCATAGCTGATTAGACATCTGCTTATGCTCTGTCACTCACACACATGTGCGCACACACACACACACACACACACAAACAGACACGTGCGTGTAAATTCATATGATTGATGGATTTAACTCACAAACACACCCTGGGGATACCAGATAAGCTTGCAGATACTGTAGGTCAGTGGAAGGAAGAAACTTACCAATGAATTCTGTGTATTTTTCCTAATCAAATAAACCAATAATACATGTCCACAATATCATTATATTGACGGGAAGAGGTATTCGAGGACAAGAAAGATCTCCCACCGAGAGAGAGGGAGTCAGGGGATGTTGTGAAGTTTTGGAAGCCGAAAGCAGGAAGCCAATCCAAAGGAATGATGAAGTTGCATAAAATGCAACTGTTGCTGTCACCACCAGTCAGCTAGTGAACCTTTGTTGCGTAGACCTCTGTTCTTTAGTTGGTACTGTGCTTACACTCGGATGAAGTTGTTTGTATGGCTACTGCTATCAGGAGTAGGAGAAGCTGTCTTGTTCTGTCAGAAGCAGATGCTTTCGCCTGCGCGCTCAGAATAGCCGCTCTGAGTGTCAGCATTAACACCACATGATCCCAGCCAATTTTCCGGCCCTTAAGGTGCTATAATGCTAAATGCACAAATGTTGACTTTTCTCACAAATGCTTGATTGAATTAACACAGTACAAATAATAGAAATTAACCATAAGATCAGCAATTTTTACTGCCTTTAGTACACTGATTATGAATCGCACCTTATTTTTATAGTAGTCCTCAAATTTATTTTCTGATTGTTTGACTGAGCTGTTAATGATTCTGGATCATTTCTTTCTGATTGTATGAAGTGAGCTCATACTTCTGAGGCTGCGCCAGAAAACAAGCTTTAATTTGTGAAATTGAATGGTCCTTTGTGGAATATATTAAGTGCCACAATAGAGATAAATAAGTAGAAGAATAAATAATAATAAATGGAACTAAGAAAAGGAATAAATAATTGAATAAGAAAATTTATTAAATAATTCATAAAGTAACACGTGAAAATACGTGACACTTTTAATGGGAATGAATAAATGTGGAAATGTGTAGACAAACAAAAAATAAATAAAATTATTAATATATTTCATTTTATTTATTTTGACATTTATTTGCCTGTTTATTTCCTTTTAAATTTTTTTTTTTTACAATTACTAACTTCCGTATATAGTTTTACATTTATATCCACACACACAGACATACAGGTATATACAGTATGTCTGTATTTTTTTTTTTGCTTTTTCTGCCGTGCACAAACTGCCAATGTTTATTCCGTTATATTTCCACATTCATTTATTCTGGTATTCTTTTATTTACTCCTCTTTATATTTTTACTTACATGTATTTTTTCTTTTTTATTGTGCCTTTTTGAATGCTCTCTGTCAATAACATGAACATCCAGGAGAAAAAAATGAATTCATACTTTATACTTGTATCTAATGCATGATTGTCCAAAGTAAATACACGATAACATCTCAGTAATTCAGTATTTTACTGGAATGCATCATGAAACACTAATTTTGTCTCATTTGCTAAAACAACAAAGGAATAAAAACGTTACCCTGCAGTCTTTTTTTAGTTCAAGAAGGTGGGATATCGCATAGATTCATGGCAGTACTGATCTTAGTTTTTAAAATGTAGCCTCTGGATACAGCAGTCTAATGTGAATGGACCTTTTGATGATACAGGAGACGGGTAGGCATGTTCTGTTATCATGCCTGAGGAATTATTTTTTCAGTGTGATCAACAGGTGCCTTATGGGACTTTTAGGAATGTGGGGCTTTGGGCTTCCAGATGAATGATATGTGTGGTGCCAGACAAAATGGCAATCTACTGGGCAATTTTTTTTCTTCCTTGAATGATGAGGAGAATTAATGAATAATTCATGAGCACTTATAGGTGAGCTCTGAATTGTCATGGACAATACATCATAGATCATGATGAGTTGTAAATCCTGTAAAATGTTTCAAACTTTTCTTCTCACCTTGCCTCTTTTTCCTTGAAAAAGTGATGACATGGCATATTTGTGCCAGTGTCATTTCTGCAATTACTCCCCTCTTTTGTGACCTCACAGAATTTTCAGTGGTGGCTGAATGGATTAAAGTAAAACTGGCTCTCCCATTCCTTACTTGGTGCACAATTTTGGGTTGAGTCCAAAATGGGAAGATATGGAACTCATGCACAAGTGCTCATTCATTATTTATTCATCTTCCTATACAGTCTTCCCTAACTAATCTCTGGTGGATATCTCCACAGTCATTTTCAAGCATGCCTCACGTGCCAGAAGCAACATCATAGTCTTTCAGTGAATAGCTGCTTTGATATTGCAATGATATCATGTGTTTTTGCTGCCTAAAGTTCGCTAGCTAATGTTAGCAATTTCATGCAGATGAGCAGAGACCTGCAGACTTGCATGCTACCAAGAAAACCCAAAATAGCTTTGTTAGGTAAATTTTAAACACATTCTCATCCCGACTCGTCATACAGTGACGCTACCTGACCAAGCGTCTTTATACGACAAAAAAGGAGGCTTTTGGCGTTCTTATCTAATGCTTAGGGTTAGGTTTTGGGTTAAGGGTTAGGGGGTTGGGGGTTAGGGTTTGTTTTATTATATCCCTAAAATACGAGTTTCGGGGATATCATGGTTTCGCCCCACCCGCCGCCGCCGCCGTGTCCGCAGATTTTAGCCGTTAGTACGATAACTCACAAAATACTTTACATTGGCTTCTCATTTTTAGCATATGGGTAGATATGGTAGAGAGGATGAACTGACTAGATTTTGGGCAAGTATGCACTCCTAGGTTTGCCACCAGGTGGCGCTATATATTGAAAAAATCAGTTTTTTAACCATATCTCTGGAACAGTTTCTTACGCAGAGCTCAAATTTGCCTCATATTGTAGGTCTAGTAAAGGGGAATCTAATAGCGGGTGCTTCGAGGATTGGGGAATTTCGAGGATATACCCTTTGCTGTCAGCTGCTGACAGCGTAGGCCTAGTTTTAAACTGGCATCAAATAAGGACGCTGAAAGCCTCCTTTTGCGTTGTATATCGGTGGCTTGGTCAGGTAGCGTCACTATATGACGTGTCGGTATGAGACTGGGCTCTAAATTTTATGTTATTTTCATATCACTTTCACTCTTCAACTGCTCACGTTTGAGGATTTAGCTGGTTTGAACAGCTAGTTGACGTCCTTGCTAGCAGCGTGTGATCCACAGCTATAAAGCTTTCGTGGTTTTATGACATCATCATTGCAGGCATGCTATTCCTCGGTGGACTATAATGTGACTCCTGGCTGAGCATTATTTTGTTGATGCCAGAACAGCACTCAGTTGGCAATGTGAAATTGTGCCGGTGAGAAAGATGAGCTGGAGTGCTTTAATTACATTAGAATTCTGAATTTAGCAGCATACTCTTTTCCTCTATACAGTTTACATTGATTTACATGGATTACATTTTTACATTTTATTCAAGAGGAAAATTTACCGAGCAAAATCAGGTTAAGTACTTTGCTAAATGGTACAATGCTGTAAACTTGCAAGCTTTTGAGTTAAAAGCCCATTGTTTACAATTATATGACAGTGCTGCTCCTGGGATGAGTTTCACAAGGTCATGCAAGCTGCTACCTACTGATTTTTTATGCTGTTGTTTCAGCCAAAAACATCCAAGCCTTATTCAGAGGTAACTTTTTACGAAGAAGGTTTTTGTTAATTTTCTAAGTGTTCTGGAACTCCATTGCTGTCAATTAGCAATCCAGAAGTGATTGTTGCAACAGCCTGTGAGTGCTGATTTAAGAGCGTTTTCATTTTATGTTTTTTATCTCACTCCTTGAAGAGCGCCTGGTAAAGTGGAATTAGCGTCATGTAGCATTCCTTTGTGTCTTTGCCAAGAGATCAAGAAGATCAACCGTTCCCATACCAAGTTGCCTTTGGATTCTGTGATATGAGCAGAATTAATTTATGGACTCAAAAAGTGATGCACTCCTGTTGTAACCTCATCATGAAGAGACAAATCATGCATTTGACCGGAAATCAAGGCCTTTTGTACTATTGTAATTTCATTCGAAATGAAAGAGCAAATCTCTGTTTGATATTAATGCTGAATCAAAAACTTGAAACCAGTTTTTAAAAAAAGCTGAACTCTACATCTCAAGTGAGCGAACCATGTTCTTTGTTGCAAACGTCTGGTGTGATCTGATGTGTACCAGCTGCGGTACAGGCACTAAGAGAATGCCTTTGAGCGGCTGGCTGCATTACTATGGCTTCTGGCAGTGAATGGGGGTTGAGGGGACTGGGGGGGTTCAAGGGTCAAGGACTGACCTGTGGGTAACGCAAACAGCCTCGCAGCCAGATGTGCATTCTATAACACCCCAACACCACCTCCATCCCAACACACACCATCCCCTCTTCCCTCTCACCTCAGGCCTGTTTGTTTTCTTCTTCAAAGCTGAAATATTGGGGCCCCTGTGGACTAATGAGAGCTTCCCTGATCTCGGTGTGTTTTAATCATTCTGAGAACCTGTTAAGGCCAGACTACAAGCACTAGAGGGCTCTGTGCTTCGCTTTGCTTTTAAAGAAAACATGAAAAGGAAACTAGTGAAGTGCAGACATCTGCAATATAGTGTGTGTATCTAAGTAAAAAAAAATTTTGACCATATTTGCTGAGGGAGGCAAATGTGAATGTGTGTTCCAAACGGCAGTAAAGTTTTACACATGTAATTGACTGATGTATTTATTGAATCAAGACCTCGCCTGCTGGTGCACATGGACGTCGTATTGAAAGTCAAAGAATTCAATTGTGGGGCAATTTGATCTCTGGTGTGAAAAAGCACACGTTTTGCTATTTAGTTTTCTGGAATATACAGTCAGATCCTTAAATATTTGGATATTGACAAAGTTATTGTAATTTTAGTTGTCCACCACGGCATGTTATAGCTGACATTAAAGAATAAACATGAACTCAAAGTGTGGACCAGATGTGACAATGACAATGTCACTTAGCTGACAATGTCACCCTTTATAGCATTTTGCCACTAGCTAAGTGACGTTGTCAATTATATCACATCTGACATCACATTCTGAATAAGGATGTGTTATTTCACCCTTTACAAAGCATGACATTTGCTTATGTATGATTTATGAAGTCATCATGTCTCATTTATGAAGACATTATACATGCTGTATAAAGCCTCTATGAGTAACACTTCATCTAAAGTGTGACCGGACTTTAATATGAATGTGTCTCCAAATCGGGTGAACGGCGGGGGAATTACTACACTTTCCTATATAGCCCATCTTTTTCCAATGAAGCAGAAGTAATTGAACAGTTGTCTGCTCAGCTATTCCATGGCTAGATATGTGTTATTCCCTCATTATTTAATTTACTAGTAAGCAGATAAAATATCTAGAGTTGATTTCAAGTGAGCATTCTCATTTGGAATCTGTTGCTGTCAACAGTCAATTTGAAATCCAAACATCTTCAAGTCCTAGGAGCTCAAAAACAACTGAAAAGCGTACAGCTCCAGGAGAAATCCCTGCATGCATATGAGATCATCTTGTGCCACAATGATCAGAGGGTTATGGAGAAGGGAAGGAACTGGTCTCCGTCCCAAGCAGACCGTATCAGCTATGAAGCATGGTGAAGCTAGTGATTTGGCATAGTCATGTATAGCTGCCTGTGGAACTGGTTTCCTCGTATTTATTGATGATGTAACTGCTGCTAAATGCAGCAGGTTGAATTCTGAATTATACGGGCTCTATCACCTACTCAGATTCTGTTTAATAATTGAAAAGTCATTGGATGGCTTTTCATAGCACAGATGAAGTCATTGACTTCATAAGATTTTCAACCCAGCATAAAAATGTGCAATTTATGTAGGGAGGCTATGTATAAAATGGTTGTAATTGTTGCCTCTGGATGAAGTCAGGTGGCTACTATGGATTCAGGGTTGTCCTCTCCGCCGCCACCACGTCTGTACAGATTTTCTTGTGGGCACTCTACAGGCCACAAATTTCAACTGATTCCTATGATATTTGGTGTGGGCATAAGTTATGGTTTAAAAAGACACCAATCAATTTTGGTTGCCATGGCAACAGAATTGGCCAAATAAAGCACAATTTCATGCTGAAGATGTGCCCGTTGCAGTGTGTGGCTGGTGAGCGCTTCAAAGGTCAGAGTTTTCAAGATATCAAAAGCAGGCACTCGGGGGCTGCACCCATGCGGTTGCGGGTGACCACACTGTCTAGTCCCCATTTGGCATGTAGAACATTTTTGACAAAACCCCTGAATTGAAAGCTGAAAGTTTACATTTCAAGCACTTTGTCAGTGTTTCATTTCAAATCCTTTCTGGTGGCACTTAGAGCCAAAATAATGGATATTGTCATCATTGCCATATACTTTTGGACCTGTCTGTTTTAGTGTTTGTGTGTCCAATACTAGCTTACTGTTGTGTATCGAGCTTCACCTATATTATTGTTGATCGTTTTAATGAAAATGTGGTGATAATTGTGTCTGAGTGAAAGACTTTACATCAGGGCTCCTCAACTCATGTCCTGAAGGGCTGAAATCTGCTGGTTTTCCCACCCTCCCGTAACCGGGGTGTCAGATGTGATAACATTCTGGCCAGTCGGCAGCAATAATTGTTCATTTAATTGCCTGGAAGGAGAGAGAACCAGCTCTTGATTTGAATTCAAGAGTCAGATTTGGGTAATCCTGCTTTATACTCGTGCACACACGTTTGCGTACGTGCGCGCGCACACACACACACACACACACACACACACACACACACTCACGCACACACACACTCATACAACCCAATTTCTAGAAAAGTTGTGACGGTGTGTAAAATGTAAATAAAAACAAAATGCAATGATTTGAAAATCATGTAAACCCAATATTGTCATGATCCTGTCCTGCCTGAGCATGTTTTGATTATGAATTCTGCTTTGTCTGACCATGCTTTGTATTTTGTATTGTGATTTAGATGCTCTGCCATGTTTTGTTTTTGCTTTGTCTGTGTATGTCTTCCATATTCCACCATTGCAGTTATATTCTGGTCCATGTTTTTTGTCATACCATGCATTGCACTTTATCTCCCCCGTTTGGTCTTTTGTCATGTGATCGCTCACTGCCTCAGTATTGTGTGCCACACTTTCGGGTGATTTCATGGTTTCTGGGATTTCAACCATTCCTTCCAATCTCGTTTACTTCCTTCACCCTGCTTTTCTATTTTACGAACAATACTTACAGTTTGTTTTAGTTAAACTTACTAACAAAGACTAACATTGTTTATAGTACTAATTTACTAACAAGCACTAGGGATTGTATAGCTGCACATTACTAATTGACTACCAAGCTCTCAGCACTCGCTCTGCTCTAGTCTCCGCCCCTTGCCTTCACTCAATTTACTTTGCTGTGCTTCGGCAGATTCTGTGCACCTGGCTAATCACTGTTCTGCCTCTCACTCTGTGCACGGTAGAACTCCCTAACCGGAGCCGTATGTTTGTCAGTAGGCTGTCTCTGTGATCCCTGTCCGCGTCTTGGCTTTTGCCAATTTCTTGTAATCAGGTACTTCCTTATGTTCATTCCTTTGTAATTAGTCTGATCCAGCTCACCTGTTCCCTATCATAGCATGTGACTTCCCCTACGTGTATTTAAGCAGTCATTTCACTCACAGCTCTTGTCAGAATGTTTTCCCTGTGCTGCGATTGTTGATGCCTTGTATTCATAGTGTTATACTTCTGACTGGAACGTCCCCGATTCTGATTTTGGCCTTTTCTTTGATACTTCTCTGCCCGTGTAACGTACCTGTTTTGCCCGACTCTGAGTTTAGTGTTTGCTGCCCTGTGTACAGTTTGGATTACGTCCCTGGGATTCTGATTTTGGATTGTGGACTCTGTACCATTGCTTTCTGCCCTGTGGGGGTTTACCCCCCCAACTTCAATAAAACTCACTTTTGCTGCAATTTCTTGGTCTCGCATTTGGTTCCAGAACGGTACCTCACAAATATTTAATTAAATTGTGTAAAGACAACAAAATGTTGAAACGGGTTTTTTTTTTTTTTTTTTTAAACTAATTTTGAATCTGTGAGCAACACATTTTGAAAAACTTGGAACAGGTGCTACAAAAGACTGGAAAAGTTTAATGATGCCAAAAAAATACAACTGATGGAACTTCTCACTGCAAATAAGGCTAATTGGCAACAGGTCAGTAACATGACTGGGTTTAAAAAGTCTTTTAGACATAAAGATGGCAATGGCTTCACCACTCAGGGGTAGACTGCACGGGCAAACCGTTCAACAATTTAAAATGTTTCTCAATGTAAAATTGCAAAGAATTTGGGGATTTCAACCTCTATGGTACATAAAAGGTTCAGAGCATCCAGAGAAATCTCTGTACACAAGGGACAAGACTAAAAACCAGTATTGAATGGCCGTGATCTTAAGGCCCTCAGGCAGCACTGCCTTAAAAACAGGCTAGATTCTGAAATGGAAATCACTGTATTGGCTCAGTAACACTTCTGTAAACCATTGTTAGCAAACACCATTTGTTGCTGCATCCACAAATGCAAGTTAAGACTCTGCCATGCAGATATTAAACCAAGATCCAAAAATGCTACGGCCTTCGCTGGGCCCGAGCTCACTTCTGTTGGACTGAGGCAAAGTGAGAAACTGTCCTGTGGTCTGACCGATCAAAAATCTGAAATTATTTTGGGTAATTATGGACACAGAGTCCTCCGGGCTAAAGTGGAGCGAAACCATACAGCTTGTTATCAGTGCACTGTTCAAAAGCCAGGATACATTATAATATGGGTGTGCATTATTGCACATGCACTGCCATCCAGACATCTTTGACAGGGAAGGCCTTGCTTATTTTAGCAGAACAATGCCAAGCACAACATTTTGCACGTATTACAACAACATGGCTCTGTAGTAATAGAGGCTGGGCAAACCTGTCACCCACTGAAAATGTTTGACGCATTATGAAAAAAAATGTGACAAAGGAGTGTGCGAAGTGTTGATCAGCAGAAGCCAATATCAAGCAAGAACAGGAAAACATTTTGCTTTCAAAACTATAGCAGTTGGTCACCTCAGTTCCCAAACGCTTTCAGAGTATCGTTAAAAGAAAAGGTGATGCAACATAGTGGTAAACATTGCTCCTGTCCCAACTTTCTTGAAACATGTTGCTGCCATAAAATTCAAAATGAGCAAACATTTTTCAAAAAACATTTCACAAACAAATTTCTCGATTTTAACGGTTGATATATGTTGTCTTTGCACTATTTTCAATGAAATATATTTGCACGTGTTTTTGAATGGTATTTAAATCTGGGTGTTAATGGTGCTACTGACCTATTTCTGTGATCATCTCAGCTTACAAGTGTATTAATTTAAGTGAATTATGTCTTTCTGCAGCGAGTATCAGCTCTTCCTGATTATTCTCAGAGCCAATTTATGAGTTAATGAGAAGCCTGCGGCAAGACTGCTCTCAAACCATTAGGGAATGATAAACTGTTCATATGAAATTGAAATTGATTGTTAGGGAAAAAAATATTCAAAAAAGAAAACCGTGCATCTCTCTATCATGAAGCAATGTACTGTTCAGGTTCAGTGATTTATGTTAGTATTTTTATGTATTGATTTTTATTTTATTCCTTTCGTTGTGCTTTTATTTTGTTTATGTCCCTCCACGTGTTTTTATTTACCTTCCTGCTCCCTGCTCACCCTCCCTATTCTGTGTAATAATTGCTCCTTGTTTCCCTGTGTGTAACCACGCACCTCTCAGTGCTGTTTCCCTGTGCTGAGCCGCTTTGTATTTCGTGAATACACCCAGTGTATGTAAGCCCTCTGTTTTTGTTAGTCAGTGCGAGTCTGTCTCTGTCTACCAGTCACTTATGAGCCTTTGTTTCTGAGTTCTGCTCTCCCGTGTTTGATTTTCTTTGCCCCAGGTTTATGAGTTTTGGATTGTACTTCTGGCTGCGACCTTGAATGTTTTCTGATGTATGATTCTGCTTTTCCCTCTGTACTGCATTCTGACTGACTGGTTTTTGGATCGCTGCCTGTTTAACGACTTTGATTCTGCCTTTTGGAATGGTACAGCAGTCTGCCTGCTCTTTGCCAACCCAGACAGTCTGACCCCAATTTCAAGTTCAATACATTGAAACTGAACTTAAGTCTGCACCTTGTGGCAAACCATTGTCAATCAGCAGTATGAAGTTGTTTTGATTTTTTTTTTTTTTTTATTGTGTGGGATGTAATGATCAAAACTATTTGATTACATTACATGAAGGAACACATTGAATTCCCCTGCTTTTACATAGCACTCAACTTGTACTTCAGAAACATTTTTACCACCAATTTAGGCATTAAAACAATAAAAAAATTATGAAGTAAAATAATGTGATATTGCATATTGAACTTTGGTCTGGAGCTTTTTACTGCAGCTTCAATTGTGACTGAATGTAAATTTGGTAGATAGTACACCTCTTTGCATATCAAGGATATTCAAATAACTTTTTTATTAAAAAGAGCTGGATTCACTAAATCCTTTTGCAGGTGCAAAACCTTTTAAGTACTGTAGATGCAAAGCCAGTAACATTGCCAACAGTTGGTGCAAAACAAATAAATTTGCAAATAAATGGCCATATTATTGGTTTTGCAGAGGCGAAAAGCTTTTGCATGTGCAAAAGGTGTTTGTGAAACTGGACTTGAGTCATCTGCTTGATGAAAACTGCAGAAAAAGATGAATATTTTCACCTAATTTAATTTCCTAGCAATCAAAAGCATATCAGTTGTGGCATTCATTATAAGTGTGGTATTCATCCTATTTGCCTCAAAAGCAGAATAATTAATTAATTTTTTACTTTGCCTTCAAAGCACAAGTCACCTCAACATGTCACAAGTTCACGCAATGCAAAGGCACATCCAACAACAATTCCTCATTCAACAGCAGAGGGCACTGTTCGTCAAATACTAATGAAATGTATCCTATCCTCTAAAGTAAATTGTGTGCGTTGCTTTTTTATTGTATTGTACTACAGGTTCAAAATTCATGGCAAAGTTAGATTTTACTTGGCTTTTACTGAAAACCGTGTATCTTAGTTAATCAAACAAAATGGTAGAAAGAAGTCATTGGCAAATGCAAGCATTATATTCTTCATAAAGTTTCCTGTAATCAGAGGTAATTCAAATGATTGAAGTTTGGCTGGACAACAATTTGTATAGTATAGTATTGCCCACTCAGATATCATGTGACCAGTCACAGCATATCAAAAATGTGGGTTTTGTGCAGGTCTTACCAACTTAATGTGACCTTGAAATGCTTATTTTTCGTGTTATTTCATGGTTTTCTTGTGAGAAAGACTCGGGGTGCTTTGACATTATAATTATTTTCTTTCCTTTTGGAAGAATCGGTGTGTGCCTGTGCCAAATTAGGATATGCAGAAGTTTTAGAGAATTGTCGAGCATCATGTGCAGAAGTTTTAGAGAATTGTCGAGCATCATGTTTGTTAACTGAACACCCATCAAGCACTACAATCACAGCAAATTCCATGCCTGTCATTAATAAAGAAAATTTGAAGATGGACTGTAGAGATATGTATTTGAGTCCTATAGAGACCAGGATGAAAAATCATGCTCCTATTTTAGATTTCATGTACAGTTAGCAATGTGTGTCCTTAACACAAGTAAAAAAAAAAGCATACTAAATTGTATTTTCCCTGCTTGACATTTAGTTTCTCATTTACTGGTTAGATGCACTGGAGTAGGATTTAGCCTGTATATCTCTGCAGACTGGTCATATCAGTTTGAATCACCTACCACTTGCTGCCAAATGTGAGGTGTTAGAGGAAAGCATTGGCTTGAGATATAAAAGGAATGCTTGTAGGCAGCATAGTTGCTATAGCAATCAGTAAAAGGCTGTGCTTTTATTGCGGTCTTATTTTGTGCCTTCTTTCTATGAAAGCTGGTTCGTTCCTGCTGGTCATTAATTGGGACTGATTGATGTAGCTGGTTGTTAGGTAAGAAGATAAGGATCAGGGATGCTGAAATGGAAATTCTCATCCCCAGGGAAATCACAAGGTAAACGTTCTTCCTTCTCTATTGCCACGGCCTGTGTGACACCCAGAGATGATAAACCAAGTCAAGCCAAAATTAGAGCCGATTAATCTAGTGTTCTAGTGTTACATGATTTTATAAAGACAGATTCAAACATGTATGCTTCTGCCTAGACCGGTGTCAAGTCATTTATTTTCAAATGTATAACATACATATTATAGCTTTATTCATGTTCTGATTTCAAATTAAGGACAGCTTGGTCGCACACAGCTATTTTACTTATGGCTTATGTCCTGTCTCATCATGGATACCTGCGAGTGAATTAATGACCTAGCAATACATCTGACTGTTAAGTAAACAAGCCTATCTCTCCCTTTAATTTAACACTGTTCATATTCACCAGAGGGTGTCACCATTTTGCTTTTCATGACTCCAAAGCATGTGCACCCTCAGTACCCTAAATGTAGGTTTTTTATGGATGAATAAGCAGAGAAGGAATCATCTTGAACCCTCAGGTTCTTGCTCTGCATTTACTGCTAAACAACCTTTCCTTTCCCCATGGAGATGTTCTCTGGCGGCAGGTTGCTGTGATAGCTACGGGCAGATACATACGCTTTTTTGTGCGATTCCTTCAGCATTCCAGCTGGACCATTGATTATAAGCTCTTGAGGCTTCGCTAAGCTCTGCTACCTTCAGCCTCCAGTCAGCCATTGCCAAAGGTAGAAAATAATCCTGTCAATTCACTTCAGACTGCATCTTTGAATCGCCAGACTTGTTTGCCGGTAGTCCTTTGGAGTGTTTAGCATTTTGCCGAGAATTATCTTCAGGATACTCTTCTGTTTGCTTGCCAGGTACAGCTGTTTGTATTTCCATATGCTAATCTGTTGAAGTTTCATTTCTGGCCTATTACCAGTGGATAAAGTTTCCAGATGCTAATGCTAATGATGTTATGTTAATAACATGTATTCCCTGTTGCATTTGCTGCTCACATGCATTTCAAAATTTCAAAACTCTTCTTCACTTTTGCAGTACTGAATAATGTAAGCCAAGTACAATATTTATGATCATTTTGATCATTTTGATGTCACTACTTGATGAATAGATGAGAGTTAAGATTCAGATGTTTGTAAAATGAGGATTCTGAAATTTATGCAATATCACAATGAAAATGCTTGTGTTTTAGCTGCTTCCGAGCTTTAGAATTTATTTCATTTGCGTGAAAACATGGCAGATTACGGGCAGGCTACAGATTTATACTGAAAACATTTGAGATAAAAGCAGACATTACCAGTCCAAGCAGGAGTTAACCAATCTGAGCTTCGAATCCAAATCCAGCCCTAGTTTTCATTTCTCCTGAGTTATTAATTAATAAACACAACAGTTAGGGCTTCTCATTTGCATGACTGTATTTACACCAGACTTCCAGGTAAAGGGAGCTTCGAAATCCAGCATAATGCGTCCCTCGTGGACCATGAATTGATGATCCTTGCTCCGTGTCTTCTGTTTTTCAGGACCAAAGACAGCTCATGCACACCTATGTGCAAATCATACAGAAAAAGCAATCAACCCCTTTTCCTGGAGGGCTACTTAGTTTGCCAATTTGCGCTTATTAGAGTGGCTTTCTCAGCGAACTAACGTAGCCTTCTGATGTACGAGACAACAATGAAGTGGTTTTAAGGGATTTCAATGATGCTTTTCAATTGACGTTTGTTTGCATAACTGCTGGACCACGTAGACGACTGAACTCATTAAGTAGGCTAATTAAGAGCGGAGGTTGGCAAAAGATCCCTACTTTTTTGCCATTGATGCAAAAAATACCCCGGGGGGGGCAGCAACGATGTCTCTCGCTGTATTTAACTCTTCTCGGGAGACCTTGGCTATTTTTGTGTCCGCGGGACGTTGCTCATGAAAGGACATGTTTAAGAAACCTATGCTGATCGCATGGATAAAGGGAATGAGAAAAATAATATTTGGAGGCAGTATGCTGAGATGAAAGATCTGACTATGCCGACAGGGGAAATGGTACAGCTTGCTTTAGCCATTTCCTTTCACGAGTTCAATTCTTTTTCCTCTGATTTTGGATGAGTCATACCCTTTTTAGGTCAGATCCAAAGGAATCCAGTGGATGTGAGCTGTGATTGCTGTTGCTATTGGTGCATTCTAATAAGCACCCTCTTCAGGCTTATTTGATGTAAATTTTAGCTAACGACACAAGGTCAATGTTAAGGGGGACATAATGATCGTGTATGCATTCTGAGCATGAACTCAGAGTCATTGTCTGTTTATATCACAACCGAATGAAAAATGTGATTGGCAGGTTTGTGCCAGCCATCTGGTTCTACCTTCACCTCTTACTCCATCTGTCAATCAACTGTCATGTGCAGAGGTGAATGGTGTGGGGGTGTGGAGGTAAAGTTTAAGTAATGTCAACATAGCATGGTTTTGTGATGACTGAGTGATGGTGTTACACACTCTTTGGTGACAGAAAACCTCCCCCGACTCTGAAAATCTAACAGTGAGTGTGTGACTGTAATCTTATAGTTGCTGGTCAGTTATCCTGCCTGGGTATTTGGGGTGCAACCTCCAGACGGAATGGAGGACAGAAAATCCCCTGTACCTAGGATCAGCTGAGATTCCATCATTGTTGTGCAAGTCACTGCCTTTCTTCAGAGCTTTAATGGTATCGCCTCCAATGAGATGCATAGTAAGCATTAATTTATATATCTAACTAGTAGCATCTGGTTAATGTTACCTCGATGCAGAGAATTTATGGTGTGAATGAGTCGCAAGCCGTGATGGTTTAGATGAAGAAAACTGTTTGCATGACTGTCAGTCATGCTTGAAAGTCTTCCACACTTAACACGCTAATAAATATGCATATTGCGCACATGCATCACACGGATATTATTCACTTAACACAGAATGCACTGTGACATTTAGCAACCCATGATCCCAGTTTAAATGCCGTTTTCAGGCCTTCTTCATTTCAGGTCAGATCATATTGTAGCTCCTGTATGATTTTGACTAGAATTGTCCGGCAAATTTTGCGTGCCAGCTTTTATGGTCTGCCATTTTAGTTGATTTAGTTGCTGGAGTGTTTGAGGTGACCACTGTTCTGCCCTGAAAACCTCTGGTGTTTGTTTCAGTTCATTCCTTTAGCTTTGCTCTATAGGAAAGATCACAGGCATGAATATCAACCACACTGGGGACGAGCTATACATTTTAAACACCATTATCATTCCGATCATTACCGTCATTATAATTACAATGATGCTAATGATGATTATTGTAAATTAGTATTTACATGTTAAGTGTGCATTTGTCTCTCTGCAAGTAACCTTATATAGAGAAATGTAGTCAGCAGACAGTGTAAGACCACAGTTCAGTGACTAGTGCTCTTAACTGAAAATTGTAATGCTGATGAAGCAAAACACTACTGGCAGTTGGAAGCCATGGAGTTCTAGATCACTGGCTTTTGGGAGAAAAACTAGTCTTCAAATGCTTTGGCACTGTGGCTGTAGTTCGAGTGAAAATAATAGTGAAGCTGAAGAACTTGGGACAGTGTAGCTTAGCAGACTGTGAGTTCGGAGGGCATTGGGATCAGTGGGGATGCGCAGACTCGGACTCTGGGGCTGTCGTTTGAGTCTGGGCACTGCCAGGAGGTGTGTGGGCGCGCTCAGCCAGAGTCCATCTGCTCCCTGAGCGGATTCCACAAGCGATTAGCGGTCACATGGTACTGCACAGAGCACATGCGCACAGATATTCAAGCTGATTCATACTCACTCACATCACACTGTACACACAAGGCACTCACACATGCAAATGCTCACACGTGCACGTGCACAATCATAAGTACGCACACGTTCATAAACACACTGCTCCAAGCTCACACACACAAGCCCATGCATGCAAACACGCTCACCCAGAAAAACACCAGGTGTGGTTGTGTGACAGAGTCTCTAATTGCCTCATCAGGAACTTGTGCAGCTGAAGACTGATAACTGTTTTAAAAACACCACACACAGACCGCAGTCCCACAGCTTTAACTACTGCTATTCTATGCCTCTGACAAGCATATTGACTCACATCCTCAGTATAAGACATACTCTAAAAAAAATTCTGTGAATGTACAAAAAATCAAGAAGCAGTCTTAAAGCTAAAGTCTAAATTTGCGTATATCAGTAACTAAAAACAAAACCAAGTGCTCTCCTGCAGGCCGCACACATTTTGACAGGCATATTGTTGACTGAGCCCTGTGATTGTAATGAGAGAGGATGGAGGGGGGAAAAGGGGATTCCCTCGAGGGCAAAGTGGAGGAAATGATTTTACCATATATGGAGCTAAGAGAGGGCGGGGCTATGAGGGTGATTCCGGAGAATCAGATAGCATGTGACAGGTGCCATTTGTCATTAATGACATTAATAATTTAAAATCCTTTTACGCAGAATGGAGGGAAAAATGGAAAACAGAATTTGTAATTAATACATTAATTTTCCCTCTCCTCTGATTTGATTGGGAATATTGACATTGGGAGTCAACAGTGCTAACTGTTTTTGTGAATCTCTCGTTGGTAATTAGACTAGCCGTTGGGAATGCGGACAGGGTCCGCAGGGGGTGGAGCGAACAGGGAGCTTCCTGAGTGCGAAACTGTGATTGCCGTCTGCATGGGTGTGCTTTAGTGAGCATGCTGTCGCCTGTTCTGTCAAAAATAATTACAGGCATGAAAGGCTTTAAATAATACAGATGTTTGTTCCTCACGGAAAAGAAAAACAATAAGCTTTAAATGCAAACACAGACCCTGGTCAACCCCCACCCCCCAAATCCTGGCCAACCAGCTCCAGACCAGTACACATTAATATTGCGTTGTCCAGTCCTTTAAAATGTAAATAAGCATATTTTTAGTGAGTGGCAGCAAAAACAAAACAAAAAAAAACATGCTGAATCCTGTCCTGCCATATTCACTCGCTTATACAGTCCACCCCCTTCTCCCAGTGTATTATTGTGGCGGTCGTGTCATTGGAAGAAAAACCGTCCTGTTCTCTGGAAATTCCATCCTGCCGCGACAACCCTCTCGCTTGCTGCTGGCCCGTGCTGGGCTGACCCCCCCCTACCCCCACCCCCCCCCCCATCTCCCTCCTCTCCTCCCCTACCCTCCCCTTTTCCTCTGCTCCATCAAAACAGGGCAGCGCTGCCTCTGCTACTGTGACATCACAGATTCCCACACCCTGATTGGTGGAGAGGCGAAATAGATTATTGCTGCAGCCAGAGAGGGATGCAGGGGAATCAGAGCAGATCCAGCCAGATCGACACAGGCGAAGAGCGGGAGAGAGAGACATACACACACTCACAGAGATAGAGACTCTGCATCCTCAGGATGTAAACAGCTGGGGATCGGGGACAGCTTCTAAATAAAACTCGGTAACAGAAATTGCTCTGCGCATTCAGGGGGAGAGGGAAGAGGCTTCGGTCGCCGGAGCTATCAGAGGCGACGGACGCACAAACTGCCTGTTTTCTGTTTTTTTTTTTCCTGGGAATCTGGCGGCTGCCGAAAATGTCAGCTTCCAGCAGATAAAAAAAAACGATAAAAACATTTAGTCATCCCTCCCTCCCTCTCAGTGGATGTCAGCTGTACTCACTTATGAAGGGCAAAGCATCCTGGGAAGAGTGTGGAGGGCAGAATGGCGCGCTATAAGGATGTATCTGTCAAAAAGACCACCTCTCTCAACCTGGTGACAGGATTTTTTCAGTACCTTCGAGGTAAGTAGGGCAGACAGGCATTTGCCCTCTACCCCACCTCTGGGCTTCAGGACCGCCCTAGGGGAAGGGTATTAGGTGAGGTTAGCCTGTTTCAGTGATGAGTGAGTGAGTGGTTTGGGCAGAGATGTGAGTTGCAGGACCACATTTCGGCGGTGCATCGCGGGATGCTCTAGCGCAACTCTACCATTCCTTTAGCTTGGTTTCAGGACATAGGATTGCGTGTCTCAGGCATCATGCTGAAATGAGGTTCACTGTGGCAGGTCGGCTGGTGTTTCCCCGCCTCTGTGTTTTTTACCTCACGGGACGGGTGTATGGGACGACTGCATCATGCTGATATTGCAGTCACAGTGGCAATTCCCCTTTAGGTGTGTGATTCATGACTCTGATTTATAGCCTATTGAGCTGTTGAGGGGTAGGGGGGGGGAGGTGTCTAATTTGTGTGAAATAGCATAGCCTCTGCGTGGATTGCAAGTGCAGATAGGGGGAGCTGTAGCATCAGGAGGATCGGCACTGTGAGCATGACGTGTTAGGTTCCCTCCAGCTCAAAGTCACCTCGTCCTCAAGATGGTGCGACGAGGCGACAGATGCAACGCACGCGCGTAAACACACTAACACAGTTTTGGAGCTTTTGAGAGTGTGTATGCATTTTAGGAGAGACTGCTTCACCTAACAGGGCAGTGGCCACCCTCGTTCTGCTAAATCCATATTTAGTTGCTTTCTCCTTGACCATTCCTCAAACCTGACCTGCTCTCTCTCTCCCTCTCAGACTCAAACCATGTAAATGAATACATACATTATTCAGTAGCCTTTTCTGCATGAATAAATTAGCTTATGACACAGAATCTGACATCCGTGTAATCAGCCAGCCGGTGAAATTCATTAGTTAAATTGAAAGGTATGCCAGAAAAGAATGCCCTCTCTGTCATTACTTGGCATACTTGAGTTTCAAGCATGAATTATGATATTTTTTGCAAGCAAAATTATAAAACTGTATTTTTGATGAGGGCTGAAGTGAGCTGAAATCCCGTTCACCTACTTGTTAGAAATGTGCTTCGGGTTTGGAATATTGCTTAGCAGAGACTTTCAGGAAAATTATACTGCTTGGGAGGAGCTATTTTGAGGGGAAATGGAAGAGGATGTGGAAGAGGGAAATGAGATGGAAGAGGATGTGATATTGAAGAGGTGTTATAATTCATGTCTGATGGTTTGTTGATGTTTTGAAACCATTTATTCTCCCCCAACATCTCCCGGTCTGTTTCCTGTTGGTATATTTTCCATTAGAAGCTCTGTGGGAATTACTACCAAACAACACTTTCCAGGGCAGAGGTTACTATGGATCTCTTATTATAGAAAAGTGGATAAATGTAGTCAAGAGCTCCAGAATACGAAGGTGTACAGGTGTAGAAATTATGAGGCAGATAATGAACCCTTTCTGTTGAAAAACTGATAGTAGTTTGATTTTGTTCTTTAACATGACATTCTAATGCTGATTTAACATGCGCTACTAGTTTTTTGAATGCAGTGGTGTTCTGGAATATCAACTTGAAAGTCTGAAGAAAAAGCTGTTTAAATACGTTCTTTTTAGAGGGTGGAATGAGGCTTTCATTTTGTAATGTTTTGATAAAAGAGGTTCTAGAGTTTAAGTGCTTGAATTAAAAGTGTTCTTTGTTCGACAGAAGGCTTATCTGTGCAATTCAATGGAAAATAGTTATTTGGGAAACCTTCATTGTGGCAAGAGGAGAGGATGCATCTCTCTATGTGAACATAAGGCCAAGTTTTCAACTCTGGCTACATGTCCAATATCTTCTCTCTCCCTTCCCCTCTCTCTCACTCTCTCTATTTCCCTCTCTTGCTCAATCTCTGTCTCCTGTGTTCCTCTGTGTTACAGATGATGGCAGGTAAACCATAAGACCCATCCTACAGGGTATGCCTTAATAGAAAAAGCATAAAAAAAACATGAAGAAATGAGTGCTTTTAAATGTCTTCCTTTCTTGTTTTGGATTATGGCTAAGCATGGGTAATGTGAGGCTGCCTCTGAGCTTCATAAAGCCAAATTCTTAAGCACTTAAAATGTGCGGAAAAAAAGGTGCTTCGAAAGGGACAAATTTTTGTTACTTTTGTGGCACTGTAGGTTTTATAATGCTGTACTTATAGCTAGCAGTACATTGTTCATTTGTACCTGTCTTGTACCCTTTTCGAGTAAATGCGGGTAATTTGTACTTTAAAGGACTGGTATTATGGGATATTTTTTCCAGTTCAGTCCATTTATCCAGTGGTCTCGTCTTGTTAGTGGTCTCTAACAAGCTAGAGAAAGTTGACTTTTAGGATTGTTCATAAGCTGTTAGACACCACTTTTCCGCTTCAGCGGAAATATGAAATATATGTGCTTAGGAATCCCTGCTATTTTCTATGGCATAAACTGACCTGTTCTGCATAGGTGACTTCAGCCAGTTGTTGGGCCTTGCCCCCTCACACAGCCTTGCTTAACCTCCCCGCTTCTTCCTCCTTTGTACCGCATCAGGGATTTTTACCCCTCAGCCCTGACTTAGACCTTCACCTTTAAAACTTTGTCTGGGTCATTTCTCTCAAACCGCTTGGGTTAGGAACTTGATGTAGACTTTTGTTGGTGGGTAGGCATGCCTTGTTGAGGTTTCGTACCCGAATGACCTTTGACCTGGCCTGACTGACCTTCACCTGTAAAACTTTGTCCGGTCCATTTCTCTCAAACCGCTTGGGTTAGGAACTTGATTTTACACATGTGGACTTTTGTTGGTGGGTAGGCGTGCCTTGTGGAAGTTTCATACCCAAATGACCTTTGACCTTGCCTCACCGACCTTCACCTTTAAACTTTGTCTGGCCTATTTCTCTCAAACCGTTTGGGTTAGGAACTTGATTTTGCATATGTTGACTTGCCTTGGTGGGTAGGCGTGCCTCGTCCAGGTTTTGTACCACAATGACCTTTCACTCTGGCTCAAACACCTTTACCTTTTGGTTCAGAGTGTCGGGGCTGAGGGGTATTGCCTTCGCCCTCGTGAAGCACTTTTTTTTTTTTGCGTCTGGCTCTGTTCACTAGCCAGTCAGAGCAGACCTCATTAGTATAGATAGGATGCCCAGTCAAAACATCCTGTTCTACAGAGGGGAGAGAAAGACAGACAGTAAATGGCTGAGAAGTTATGAATTTTAACGGGGTTTTTTTTGTACGTTTTGAACATCCCAAAATATGATCATTTGAAGTAAACGCAGCATGAAAAAGGACATTTAAACAACAGACATGTAACTACTGTATTTTAATTGATGAGCATATGTAATACAGCTGATAGGTGACCGCTCTTGACTTGGACCTGAAAGGTTGCTGGTTCAAACCCCTGAGCCTTAGTGCAATCTGTGCAGCGGTGACTCTCTATTTCCCCAAGGGGGACTGGCCATGGTCTAATCAACTCTTTTCTTTAGAGAAAATTCTCAGATAAATGCAATAACTGTAATGTACAAGTTTTTGAAGGAGTTTTAAGGAATTTGGTTGTCAAGGATTGTTTCATTGGGAGAGCTACAAGAGAGCAATGACGAACAGATTCAAGACAAACCTCTAGGACCAAAGCAAGGATACCTTGACAGTGAAAAAGTGGCAAATCTCAAACAAATATTTTTGATGATGTGGCTCTGTCATTGCCTAAATAAAGAAAAACCTCAGTGCAGCACTACTTGGTGTGGAGATTGATCAGAGAGCTGAGTACTATAGTTCATATATGCTATTTATCTTTGTTGTCCCTTACTTCTTTGCAACTGTGAGTCTGTGCTAGCTGTGCTAGCATCCATTGAGGAAATGGAGTTGTACAAGTCAAATATTAGATAAGCAGGAAGCTTGCCTGGTGTCTGTCACACAGCGACAAGCTATAAGTAGACAAAACAAGCTTTATTCAAAAACTGGGCCCTGCTGGATATTACTAAGTTGGGGGTACCACACTTTGTATGTCAAAAATACGGATGCTGCTGATCATGTTTTGTCATTTAAAGTGGCTGACCAAAACTAATTTAGTTAAATCAAGTGGTTTTTGCCTTGGAACGAGGGTTGGATTGGTGGCTTGTCCATGACATTTTCTTGCCTCTTTCCAAATGGATGCTAGGATATGCTCTACCCTGAGCTGGAATGTGCAAGATAGATAAAAGATGGATGGATAAAGGCCTAAACAGCTTAAACATTTATTGGAGACCAGGAAAGGTTATGTTTTCCACCATATGATAAATATATTGTTGTTTTCTTTTGCTTTTAGATGAGCAGGAAGCTGTGCAGAAAAGAACTTTTACTAAATGGATCAACTCTCACTTGGCTAAGGTAAGAGAATGTGGGTTTGGTTTGTCCATCCACAGCTGCTTCCAAGTAAGGACTAATCGTTCTGACTTTGGCTCAATGGCTATTTTATGGTTTCTGGGGGAAAGGAGGCTCTCTTTGAAGTTGAAAAGCATGGCTGGTTGAGGACATAATGGGGAATCCATTGAAATATTGCTGAAATTGATTTTCAGGGTGAAAAGAACCCCTACATTGGCCTGCTTTGTGAAGCTTAAAATGCTGTCTTTACTCTAGGATTAATTACAGTCTTGGTGGAATGAGATTCCAATTGCTACCCGCAGATCTGACTATGTTACAGTTTTTCTATGATTAGTTATCCAATGTTTTGACTGGTTCATCAATTTTTGATTGGTTCATCACTTTCAGTGAGTAACAGCAGAACCTGGGCTGAAGTTGAAAAGTGCTGTTTGGATTTACTCTTTGCAATTATCCAACTATTTGTTGTCTCCACTGAGCCTGTTTATTCATACATGCCCCAT
This sequence comes from Gymnothorax javanicus, assembly GCA_029692085.1. NCBI lineage: Eukaryota > Metazoa > Chordata > Actinopteri > Anguilliformes > Muraenidae > Gymnothorax > Gymnothorax javanicus. Next base: position 94,057,182 of record CM056198.1, read on the forward strand.
TTTTTTTCTCTGGCTCTCAAAATTAGATTGGGGTTGCAAAATTACAAAAAAGACATACAGTACCAGTCAAAAGTTTGGACATCCCCACATTTTTTTCTTACAAGACATGTTAAATAAAGAAATAGGCACTGTTTATTTTGCAAAAAAAAAAAAAAAAAATCTAATTCTTAAATCCATCAACCTAACCATCATTTGCTGTCATATTTGCGGAGCACACTCACATTTTTTTTTTTTACTAGAGCAGTTATATGGCTATAATGGGTTTGCTGCTGAGCAGCGGTCCTAGTTCCTAAAGATGTGCTGCACTTGTGGTTTGCTTTTCATTGACTTTTTGCCCAATAAGTTCCAAAACAGCTTGTCTTTAATTAGGCTGTTGGAAAATGGAAAGAGCTTGTTTGTCTGCTTACTTTGCAAAATATGGCTTCTTTTAGAATTCTAAAATTTTGGACACTATTCAAACAAGTAAATTATTTTCTTTTAACTTCAGAGTGTTTACCTCTTACCAGATTCCATTGAGATTATATAGAAAAGTTCAGCTGGTTAAATTTCTCTTAAAACAGAGTGCTGTGACATTAGCAAAGTGTGTCCAAACTTTTGACTGGTACTGTACGTAAGTGGCTGGAAACCATATAAAACTAAAATGCCATTTAAATGCCACCCTATGTCCTTTTCTCCCATGAAATATTCAAGGGGAGTGCCTGTGGTGGGATAATAAGGTTCTGCCATTTTGTTGCAGTTCATTTTTTGTTGCCTTGAAAGCTTTTGTCTTGTGGAGTCCTCCCAATACTGACATGCCAACATGTTAACTGGAGTCAGAGTGGGGTCCACCATGCAAAGTGTGACATCATGAACTAGTCTGACTGTGACTCTAAACCCCACTTTAATCGATAACATGAGATTTCTGTCATTATTGACTTCAGGACTGTCATGTGATTTTTGTTTTTGTCATAACATGGAATGGAGTAAACAATTAAGCCGCTCTTCCACGACTATAGTAAACTGTTTGTGAACTTCTCTATTGCTGTATGGTATTCTGACAGCTGTGTCTTTGTCCTAAACCTTAGTGTCTCTGATTTCATGTGATGATTTGTAAATGAAGGCCGTAGATGGGCAGTATTTGGCATGACTAGTATGGTGTGGGAGAAGGGAGCAAACTTCTTGAAGGATTTTCTTTGTTTATGCTGTTGTTGTCTCTGTTTTTTGCATTCTGGTGTTTTTTTTTTTTTGTCATGCAGTTTCATCTGGAGTACTGCTCAGGATGTGTAATTCTATCAGACTTACAGCCCACAATGACCATTACTCTGATTGGTAGATTCAAATAGTGTTGATTTGTGGATTGCTGTTTTGTGCATGACTCAACTTGAGTTGGGCAGTAAGTGAAAAGAAATGGTTTCATAAGAAGCAACAGACGTGTAATCCTTGTGTGAATTTGTTGTGGAATTCAGGTTAAATGTAAAAGTGTGCTTCTGCCGCTTTCTCTTCAAAAAAAGGAAAAAACATATTTGTTCTGTGCTCAGCAGGTCATTTGGAGCCCTGGTGTGTGAGACGGTTTATTCCTTAAGCCCTTATGAATACAAAAAAGTCCCTAAATCCCAATCCCTTTTGAACTGGTAAAAACAAACACTTTTCAATATCAAGGGGGAAACCCGAGATTGCTCTTTTGAAAGGGGGAGACAGGGACAGAGGTCTGACTGAAGGGGTCTCTTTTGAAAGGGGGAGACAGGGACAGAGGTCTGACTGAAGGGGTCTCTTTTGAAAGGGGGAGACAGGGACAGAGGTCTGACTGAAGGAGTCTCTTTTGAAAGGGGGAGACAGGGACAGAGGTCTGACTGAAGGGGTCTCTTTTGAAAGGGGGAGACAGGGACAGAGGTCTGACTGAAGGGGTCTCTTTTGAAAGGGGGAGACAGGGAGAGGTCTGACTGAAGGGTCTCTTTGAAAGGGGAGACAGGGACAGAGGTCTGACTGAAGGGGTCTCTTTTGAAAGGGGGAGACAGGGACAGAGGCCTGACTGAAGGGGTCTCTTTTGAAAAGGGGAGACAGGGACAGAGGTCTGACTGAAGGGGTCTCTTTTGAAAGGGGGAGACAGGGACAGAGGTCTGACTGAAGGAGTCTCTTTTGAAAGGGGGAGACAGGGACAGAGGTCTGACTGAAGGGTCTCTTTTGAAAGGGGGGAGACAGGGACAGAGGTCTGACTGAAGGGTCTCTTTTGAAGGGGGGGAGATAGGGACAGAGGTCTGACTGAAGGGTCTCTTTTGAAAGGGGGAGACAGGGACAGAGGTCTGACTGAAGGGTCTCTTTTGAAAGGGGGAGACAGGGACAGAGGTCTGACTGAAGGGGTCTCTTTTGAAAGGGGGAGACAGGGACAGAGGTCTGACTGAAGGGTCTCTTTTGAAAGGGGGAGACAGGGACAGAGGTCTGACTGAAGGGTCTCTTTTGAAAGGGGGGAGACAGGGACAGAGGTCTGACTGAAGGGGTCTCTTTTGAAAGGGGGAGACAGGGACAGAGGTCTGACTGAAGGGGTCTCTTTTGAAAGGGGGAGACAGGGACAGAGGTCTGACTGAAGGGGTCTCTTTTGAAAGGGGGAGACAGGGACAGAGGCCTGACTGAAGGGGTCTCTTTTGAAAGGGGAGGTAGAGTCCCACTGGAGTAAAGCAGAGTAATATGAACAGAAAGAATTATGATAATTTGACCCAAATACTGTAATAACAATATTGAAACAAAAGCTTTTCTAGCAACAGAAAATTAATGTTGAGGCTTTTGGAAAAAAAAAAACTACCACTGGACAAACTACAAGGTATTTAGACACAACTTTGAGAACTTGGATGTGCAGTAACTTTAGAAGTGGCCTTGTCTTTTGCAGGAGTGCAGTCTCCACGCATCAATGGCATTACAGAATGCAACAAAATTTGTGTACTCGCTATTGATAACTGAAATTCTGTCTCGACCTGTCCCTCTGAGGGAGCCACTTGTGTGTTCCTTGGATTATTGTAGCACTACTCTTCTGGCGTGCTACGCTTGAAATGATGCAGATGGATGGCATAAGGCAGAGGAACATTTCGCCACGAGGGGTGAAGGGCTCAGCACTGAGTGCGTGGCTTAGCACAGGGAAGGGGTCTGGCAGAGAAATGGCAGTAGTTTTCTAGAACCTTCTTACATCACCCGAGTGCTCTCCTAACATGTGGTGGCGTACAGGAAAAACAAGAGAAACATGTCAATGGTGGATGGGTGGATTCCGCCAATTTCTTGGAGAATATGCTGTGACCTGCAGTGGGTCATTTTTTTCTTGCTGACCTCTAGCGTGCCGACACACTTTCCGTGGAAATACACTGTAAAAGGGCCACTAATGTCTGGTAGTCTCACTCTCTCAATTTGAAAAATGCGGTTTCAGGGCAGAGTACTGATTTGCAAAGGCAAAAGATATTAAATATATTTGGAGCTGATTTAATCTTCTTAAAGGAGCTGTGTCACAAATTCTGCGCAAGCTCAGAACTTTCATCCTAAGAAAGAGAATCTGCTAGACTGCTAGTGATAATCTGATTCCATCCTCGCCAGTACGTCTTCGTTTTGTATTGTATTTATATATTTTTTACTCCAGCATTATGATTGTTATATTAGGGAGCTTTCCAAGGAAATTCAAGTATTCAAAGCGCAAGTTTAAGCTTTAGCCAAGGGAATTGAAGAATGTAAGCTGGTTGCCATCACCAGTAATCATAGAAGAAGAAAAATACCTTCTAGATTTTGACTTGCAGTTGAGCGGGTTTGCTTCGTTTGAAGTTGGGAGCATGCACAGTAATCATGACACAGCTCCTTTCAGTAAATTTCAATTTTACATTTTTTTTGTCCAAGTATAATAATAATAATAATAATAATAATAATGAGGGTGAGCAGTAATTGACAGGGCTTGAGCAAGCAGGCAATTATGAATATTAAAGCATGAAAAACACAGATTGTATGAATTTTTGAAACAATGTCCAGTTCATAGTACATTGTTGCTCATGGTATTTTGTGCCCTGATGGTTTCATGATGATCTGGCTGATGGTGGCCATCCTGTTTATGCTATCCTTTTTTCCTTGATGGCTTTATTTATTAGAATGTTCGACCAAGACAATGCATGCTATTTGAGCTTGATCTGTCAAGTGCTTTGGGATTTTTGACTATTTGTTTGTTATTGCACCACCTATGGACGAATGTACACCAAATTTGGTAGGCCCTCGTTTCTTTTCCAGTTGATGTAAATTCTTAAAGGTGCCATCTGCAACTTTCATAAATTCCTTGGCACTCCTAACAAGGGTGGCCATTAAGTGAACTGCAGTCTGCAGTCAGTTGCTGATGCACATGCAAAACGGAACATGATAGATGAGATAGCTAAGTTACACTGTTATTTTAGGCCTACGTTTACCTACATCGTTTATTTTTTTGAAATTGGATTTACAAAGTTTAATATTGTTAGCTAGCACATTATAGGCTAGTGATGTTGAAGTAATCCATTCTCAGGCGTTGTTATTAAAAGAATAAGCCCCGAGAAGCAGTGGGTTACAGTGATTCTACAACGGCAGAGGGGCGTTCTAAGGCACGACGTGCAGCGGAGTGCTTTAGTGCTCCTCCGCCGTTGTAGAATCACTGTAACCCACTGCTTCAAGGGGCTTATTGCTTTTATAAAACGGTTACCCTACATATAGCCCATAAAATAAACACAAGAAAAAAAATCAACAATTTATCGCTAATTCTGAAATAGCGAGATAGTTTGCAATGTAGCTAGCAAGCTAAAGTGATATTGAACTCAATAATGCTATAGCTAGCTAGGAAGAGAACCAACTGATTAGCGGGCTAGAAGGCTAAACTTTGCTAACACTGAAATAGCGAGCTAGTTAGCAATCTAGCTATAGAGTTGCTTCAGGTCTTGATACAAACGTAACCTAATGAGTCAGTTGAGCGCAGTGTAGTTGGTTGCTAGGCTATGCGCACAGGGATATTTTGTGCTGCAGTCTGTGTCAGAATGCTGTGGGTTACACTGATTTTATACCGGCATGAACGCGGCTCAGCCAATCACATTTAAGGATGGGAAGCACCTGTTTTATAAAATTGCATTATATATTTACGATGGTGACATGCACACACTATTTCCAAATATTTTTAATTTGAACAGGTCATATAAACAATGTATTCTCTTTGGATACTAGGCCTTCAGAATTTGCTACACATGGCCTCTTGCCTGTTTACGGTCAGTTCTGTGCATTTTAAATATACTAGCCACTAGTTGGCAAGGCTAGCATAAAGATGCATGCACAGGGGAAAAACCCACACCTCTGATCAGAAAGAGAAACACACCTACTGTCACAATACCCATATGACTCAGGCTCTGACAGCAATTTAAAAAATAAACCAGAGTTTATTAGGGGAAGTCAGACACGCAGGGTCAGAGCCAGTCAGGCAGATTGAGGCACAGCATTGAGATCTGGAGTCTTAGTCATCAGAAGGCAGTGCTCAGTGACTGGGAGGGCAGAATGTTGTGCAAGTTCATGATCAGAGGCACACTCAGCTTGCAGAGTTCAGAAGTGGACTACAGTATAAAATCAGAATCAAAGAATTTGGGCCAGCAGAGAATGCAGTCAGGCTAGGAAGTGCATGAACAAATAAAGCTTAGACTGGTTCAGGAACTGAGAATAAATACAGCAGAACAGGTAGCAAGCTAGGGTTGAACAAAGAAATGTAGGGAAAGATAAACACAGAGAAAATGAACTAACACGAAACAGGTGGGGAAAGACACAAGAAATGTAGAGAGGGTGGGTGAGAAAGGAGACAAAGCCAGTTATTGATAATAGAATAACAAGAAACAAGGAACACAGGGTAAAGACACACAAAAGGAAAGGTAAACACGCGTGGGAATGAAAACACTGAAACTGAAACCACATGGAAATAGGGAAAACATGACATGAACATGAAAACAGATCTGCAGAACCCTGACGCTACCCCCTTCCAGCCACTAACACCACAACTGCCAACTGGCGGTCCTGAACGATCCTCAGGGTGCTGGCAGTGGGAAGCCTTGATGAGGGCGGGGTCCGAGATATTTTGGGATGGAACTCCACAGTGCTCATCCCGGTGGTATCCTGTGGATTATGAGCTTAACCCAAGACACATTTATGGTGGAGTGGATGCGCTGAAGGGTACACAGCAGCTAGTGCTGCATGGCTACCAGACTGATGACCTTGTATATAGGGAAGCCTCGGAACAGGAAAAGTCAAGAACGTCATCAGGTAGACATGGACAAATAGGCTGAACATACCCTGCAGGACGTCATTAACAAGTGCCTGGAAGACTGTGGGGGCCTTGTTTAGGTCGAAGGGTATGATCGGGTACTCATAGTACCCTGTGGGTTTGTTGAACACCATCTTCCACTCATCCCTGACATAAACAAGGTGGTTGGGGTTTGAAGATACAGTTTAGTAAAGATTTGTGTGCCCTGGTAGGATTTGAAGTAGGTGAACATGAGCAGCAACAAGTAGCAGCTCTTGACCTTGATGTTGTCGAGACCATGATAATCAATATTAGGGCAGAGAGGTACAGAGGTAGCCAGTGATTTACGTAAGGCATGCCTGAGGGCATATGGCGGACTAATCAGGGGTCTCCTCCTCGGTCAGCGGCTCAGGGTAGGCTGAAGCTTGGGTGCCATACAGACAGTGAGCGGAACCAAAGGTGCTCCATTTGTTTTCATGGTGAAAGAAGTGTCCCACCGTTGGAAAACATCGAATAAAATCTTAATCGGAGTGTGCTCAGCTGAATGTATAGGGGAATATTAGTGGAATATTCATTTTTATCTGCCATGAAAATAGGTCAGTGAGAATATTGTCTTTATTGGAATTAGGGCACAAACTGGGACATTTCGTGTGACTGCATTTATATAAGATGTTGGCAGCTAGCCTGTTTTATCTATCGCTGCTTTTCTAGCCTTTCACAGAGAGGCTGAGCATAGCTATATTTTCTGGGCGATAATTCAAACGCATAGTGAACTGGATGAAAAAGTATAAATAAGATGTGTTGCAACACTATCATCACAACTCTGATTTTGCTGAATCCATGTGCTAACATTATAGCACATTCAAATTGATTTTTTTTTGTCAGCTTATGTTAATGTCTCAAATTTTTCTGGCAGTGGATTGAGATGATAACGAAATCTTAAACTGACATCATTTATAAAAACATGATAGATGTTGGGTGTGTAATGCTGCCGAAACGCAGATTCCCACGATTTTACGGCCAAAAAGGTGACCCACGTGAATCTTGTGAGAAAATTTGGGATAATGAATGGCTGGTTTATCACCTAAGGACAGGCAGTCGGTCTCAGTGATCATGAGCCATACTCTCTAACAACGGCCATGTCACTGAAGACGGGATTCTGAGTGCACTGTTCCCATTACTGTAATCCCTATACCATGTATGCTATCGAAAAAATTTCAGCAATTAGAGAGGAGAGAATCCAAGCTTTCCATCGACACACAGGTTATTACAGAACGGCTCAAGATGTCACAGGAAATTGCGACCTATCACAGGGGGGGATTTACCGGCCGTGTTAAGCTGTGTTTCCATCAAACGCGAAACAAAATTCTCCTCCCTTTTCCTGTAGGAGTTTGACCGTGGATCATTTTTATTTTTTTGCTTTGACAATTTGCAGGTTCAGCTTTGTTTAGACTGAAGGGGCGGTACTTCCTGGAATCTCTGAAAAATCAGCAACAAGTTGGTGACTCAAATATTGCTATGCTAGCATCACAAACATTTTGCTCTTTGAACATTGTGCCTGCTTGAGAATAAAAATATTAACAAAACTGATGATGTTGTCATATCCGATGTTGAGCTAGACCACTTTTTTTTTAAAACTGTGTCACGTAGGTTATTTGATACAGCTAGCTAGCTTTCCCAGTATCTCAGTGCAATTTAATTGTTTTGAATATGTACCTAGGTAGCTTAGCTAGCCAATGTTGTTGCCAGTAGTAATGATGCCATTCAAAATAGTACTCGCACATATTTTTCGCTCAAGATAAATATTTTCTGCTGAAGCAATATGCAAAATTTGTGCATTTGTGCCGTTTGTGCCATTTGCGTCGCATCGTGTCTCCCACGTGATACGTATCGCCCGGCACTGACTTTGAATGTAATCTGTCCGCGCAAAAATTCATTTTGCATTTGGTGGAAACGCACCTTTGCACTCACATACACACAGTGCACCTGGAAGATGAGCGGGCAGGGATGGAGAGAAGGAAGAAGGCAGCAAAATCAGCTATAGAATACCTAACAGGTTAGACAGACCAGCAGTCTTTGACATTATCAGTCTATGTATTCATCATTTCATGTATCATAGCTGCCTGTATCATTACAGCTTACTGTTGCTTATTTCACTGTTGCAGACGCTGGTTGTTTGCTGACATTTATGGATTTCATTTTTAAGCTAGTGAAGGGAGGGAGATAAGGCACTCAGAAGTGTATGTGAATATTATTTCCTTTGGATTCTACGGCAAATTCGACCTGATACCTCCACTTAAAAATCAGTCCTCAGGTTGTTGTAGGCAACCCAGAAAGTTAGGAGAGGTCTCATTTTTAACTTAAGTTACAGTGCACTCACTCATTGGCAATACAAAGTGATTAATACATGTAAGAATGTCGCACATCATCAGAAAACCTAAAGGGGGGGGGCGCCCTGGTGGCTCATCGGTCTAAGCGCGCGTACCACAAAGGCTGTGTCCTTCCCGCAGCGACCTGGGTTCGGCTCTGGCTTGGGTCATTTGCTGCATGTCTTCCCCACATTCTTCTCCCCAACCTTCCTGTCTCTCTACACTGTACAACTATCAAATAAAGGAAAAATTCCTAAAAAAAAAAATCTTTAAAAAAAAAAAGAAACCTAAAGGGGCTATAAGACATTGCATTTATAAGTTACACCTCAAATTTCAATTAAGGCCACGCCCCTCAAAAATTTATTAGTTTACTGTGGCCACGGTTTTTTATCTTAGCATTATTCTGTATGCAATATTTAAAGATGTTGGTCTGAGGATACTGTTAATCAAAATTTATGCAAATCAGAAAAACTGTTTAGGGGGAGGTACCTGTTACAAAAAAATTTTAGGAGGGGGAAAATTTTACAAATATTCTAAATGGTGGAGAATCCGGTAGGGCGCATTATTTTGTTCAGTTGGAGCCGGGTAATCTGGTGCAGTAAGGAAGTTTGACTTCAGGCCAAATGTGTTTTGACTTGCTGTACTGGCTCCAAGTGACTAAAATCAGGGTCATTTCTCTAACCGGTGTTGTGGGTGACTGTATTTAGTTTGCTCAAGCATATACTGTGCTACCACTTTTAGGGATGAAAAATGACATAAAATAATGAAAAAAAATTAGGGCAAAGACAGTAGAGCTTCAGCAACTTCATTTCTTGAACCCTTAATAATAAGATGATAATGATGATGAAGAAGTAGAGGAAGAAGCAGAAGAAGCCGGAAAAATAGGATGTGTTCTTTGCGTAAAAATACCTCATCACTGTATTTTTACACTTGCATTACCTGACATTAGCAGTTGGAGGGTACTATCCCGATTATGCTTTTCTACTTACTTTCATCATGTTTCAGTGATTTACCGCCCTGCTGAACACAGCTTTGATACCCTCCAGTCTGCAGTGAACAGTAAAATTTCTGTGTCTGCGGTCTGGAAATGTGTAAACCCTGCTTTCATCATCTTTTAGTGCCTGAGAAAACAGGGATATGTTCCTGCTGCCTGACACTTTCACGAGGGACCTGTCAAGCTCTGCCGCAGGGTAACACGCGAAAGTGAACTTGGGTTTGATTTCAAATAACTTACATAAAACAATCGGTGTTATCAGGCCTCTCTCGTGAATAAGGCACAGTAGGCTACCTTTTTAATCACTCCTAAATGAGAAAATTAAAGTTTGTTCCCTGAGAGTTATATGCTTATTTGGTTACTGTATTCCTGACAGTAACAACGATGTTCACCCCAACTGTTCATTCCTCTGGGTTTGAATAGATGTAATTTAATGTACACTTGCTTTGTACCACTTTCTTTAAAAGTAGATTTGAGACTTGAATTTCTTCCCAGGAGCCACACCTGATCTGTCTACAAATAGCACGACCATTATTGTAGTAAATGTGTTTATTTATTAATTTGGTGATAATATCCTCTTCAACTGCATTGCACCTGAGAGGGAACTGAACCTTTTTTCGCCAGCAATGTTTTTATATTTTAAGACTTTTTTTGTCTGGCTGTCTTGCATTATTAATTGATTTTTCCATCTGCATGCAGAGTGTGAGGACAGTTACACAGAAATGCTGCAATTTGCATGCCATGAAGAGATCTGACGTCAGGGGCAGGTATTAAATGTGTAAAGGAATCCATGATTTTATTAGCCTCATTTACAAACTCGCCATTGCTTCATGCTCCAGTCAGCCTGGCGACTACATTAGATTTCAATCTGTGATTTAGCTTGACTAATTACCTCTGCCAAAGAGGTAATGTTTTTTGCCTGTTTTTGTCTGTTTGTCTGTCTGCGTTAAAACTTTTCTCAAAAAGGTGAGAACTTTTTAGGATTTTGATTAAATTTTTTGGAGGGATGGGGTGTGGCCCAAGGAATAATCCATTGGATTTAGGTGGAAACCCAGATATTTTTTCTTCACCATTGTGGGATTGCTAGAGAGGGCCATACATACAAAACATCTTAAAATACTCTAGATGGTAGAAAAGTTCAATATTGCAAAGCTTACCCAATAGTAGAATATCATGGTTGTCCTTGCAGATTTGCGTAGCATTGAATTGTGGGTTATTGGCCTTGGTGGAGGTCTGCGTTCTCCGAGTTTATTTTGGTCTTGTTTATTTGTTATTGAAGAAAAGCTTGCAGGTTCAATTTCTTAGTGAGACACTGCTGTTTAACCATGAAAGAGATACTTAACCTCATTTTCTGTGCAATACACTCACTGAACACTTATCAGGAACTCCTGTACACTTGCTTATTAATGCAATTATCTATCTAGTTCTATGGCAGCAGTGCAGTACATGAGATCATGCAAATACAGGTCAGGAGCTTCAGGTAATGGAGATAAACATGGGATGATGAAAAACTTGGCTTGATTTGATGAATTACAATTTTTGGCTCAACCTGCTTTGTGTCCACAGCTCAGGCTGTGGTGGTGGTGTGCTGGTGTGGGGAATGATTTCTTGGCCCCTTTGAGTTCTGTAAGTTTCATTACTGACCGTGCGCTTCCCTTTATGGCCACAATATACTAACCATCTACTGGCTGTTAACAGCAAGGTAATGCAAAATGTTATAAAAGGCAAAAGTAATCTTAAACTGGTTTCATGAACATGTATGATCATGACATGGTTTCATGAACATGACTTCAGTGTACTTCAGTGGCCTCCTCAGTCATCAGATGTAAATCTGACTAAACACCTTTAGCATTTGGTGGAACGGGAGACTGGCATAATGAATATGCAGCTGAAAAATTTGCATAAATTATCTGATGTAATTATCTTTCTTGGCTGTTAACTAGCATGCCAAGGCTGGCGACTAGCATGACGAGGTTAGCAACCTGCAGGATTGGCTACAGGCTTGGCTTGTATCTAGCAAGCTGCAGCTGACTACTACAATGCCGAGGCTAGCTAACTACTGGATCAGCTACTGGCTTGGTTGGTCATTAGCTTCTGCAGCTAGCAATGTGTCATTACTCTATCCTACCCAATCAGCACTGTTTATGTACAAATCTCAGAGATCAGATGGAAGCAACTTTTTGGCTAGCTACTTCCATCCTCAGCTTCAGAAAAAAAACACTGTTTAACAACTTCTGCTATTTTATGGATACTGTCCGATGAGGTGCAATAGCTTCACAACATCCTTTTGATAGAACCCTTCTTAAATAATCAATTAAGTTTCTGAATTAAGCACAAAGCATTCTCTCTTTCATTTCTGAGGGTGTGGTGTCTGACTTCACTTTGCTTACAATTGATGTGCAGCAGTGAGCATGCATGTGCACAAAAATTTAATGAGTTCAAAATATGTTTAATTAATTTCACTATTGTAGGCTAAACTACATTTCAGACCATAGAACTGCCAAGACAATGTTATCTTTGGAGGACATCAATTGTTAGTTCAACGAAATTGCAGATTAGATGCAGTCCAATGCAGATCTAAAGGATTGTTGTAATGGCAAGTATTGATGCAATAAATAATGTTCTTTCTTAAATATTTAAGTTAATTGTGAGGATACGCTCAGGAACCAGACGCAAGAACCAAGCAATGCAGTAGATAAGGGTTTATTAAGCGAAGGGGGGGAAACCCCCGCAGGGCAGAAGGCAAAAGGTACAAAGTCCACAATCCAAAAATCACAATCCAGTAGGGCAGAATCAGAGTCGAAAACCAGGGCAGCAATAACAGTACTCGTGGTCGGGCAAAAACAGGTTTGGTACACAGGCACAGGCTTGTCAGAGAAGCAAAAGCCAAAATCCAGTGGGCGTAATCCAAACCGTTAACAGGGCAGCAAACACAAAACTCGTAGTCGGGCAAAAAGGGTACGTAAACAGAAGCAGACAAAAGTACCAAAAAGCAGAGCCAAAAATCGTAAGTCGGACGGTCCAGTCAGAAGAGTAACACTATGAGTACAAGGCGAAAAATGATAGCAGCACAGGTAAACAAGAGGAACGTTCTGACGGGGAACTGCAGTGAGAAGACAGCTTAAATACACTCAAGGGAAGTCACATGCTATGATTAGGATCAGGTGATGAGGATCAGACTAATTACGTGGGAGGAAACACAAGGGAGAACCTAACCACATGAAATTGGCAAAAGCCAAAACGCGGACAGGGAGCACGAGACAGCCTATGACAAGACATACAGCTCCGGTTAGGGAGTTCTAATGTGCACAGATAATGAGAGGCAGGACAGAGTGGAGCAGGTGCAGAGGATCCGCTGAATTGCTGCAAAGACTAAGTGAAGGCAAGAGGCGGAGACTGGGACAGGGCGAGTGCTGAGAGCTTGTTAATCAATTAGTAAGTGCAGCTATACAATCCCTAGTGCTCGTTAGTAAGTTAGTATTATATACAAAGTTAGTCTGGGTTAGTAACTTTAACAAAAACAACAAACTGTTAGTATTGGTTAGTAAAACAGAAAAGAGAGGTGAAGGAAGCAAACGAGATTGGAAGGAATGTTTGAAACCCAGGAACCATGAAATCACCTAAGCATGTGACACGCAGGACTGGGGAGAAGCTGTAGCTTAACAAAAGACCAGACAGGGGAGACAAAGTGCAATGAAGGGCATGAACAAAGACATGGACCGGAATCTAACAAAATAGTGGATTGGGAATGGCAAAAATGAAAACATGGCAAAGTACAAAAACTAAACAGAACATGGCAAAACCTAACAGACGTAATCATAAACATAACAGGGACTAGGGAAAACATAACAAGCATGGCAGGAACAATAATGAACATGGCAGAATCAGAACAGACAGAGCAGAATCATAACATTAATATTGTCTTGGCAGTTGACTATGTTGGTGACTAGGCTATTCATCCGACAATGGCGCAGAAAGACTGATTTTTTTCAGCTCTGGAGATATGCTGTGTTTAATCAGAATCTACAACGTAGTAAAAATAACTAAAAATCTTTTAGTGTCTTCTGAATGCTCAAACTGAAACTAGAAGACGTTAAAACTTGTTAAACACGGTGTTTTTCTCCGGAATGATAATTGAAGCTTGCCGAAGAAGTTACCTCCTACTCACCTCTGAGTGTTGCACACACGGTTAGGGTAGCAACACATTGCTAGCCATGGAAGCTAATGAGCAGCCTTGCCTTAAGCCAATCCTGAGGGTTGCTAGCCTCAGCATTCTAGTTGCCAGCCCTGGGATGCTAGTAACCAGCCAAGCCTTTAACTGATCCAGTGGGTTGCTAGCCTCGGTGTGTTAGTTACCAGCAAAGCCTGTAGCAAATTCTCTTGGCTGCTAGCCTCGTCACGCTAGTTACCAACCAAGCCAGTAGCTGATCCTGTGGATTGCTAGGTTAGACAAATGAGTGGTGTTGGCTTCTCCATTTCCCACTGCCAGCCTCACAAGTATCACTGTAGGCTTATCATTGGCCAGATCATTAACTGGTTTCTGCAAGGATATAGTCTCCCCGGACTTCTCAGTAGTCTTAAATTTTATCCTTATCCTGCATCATGCAGTGCAGTGTTTGTGTTGCACCCAACAAGGCCAATTTTGTTAACCATTAGTCTTGACTCAAGTTGGATAGATGTGCTTTATGATTTGTGTTATGATTTGTGTTAATTGTTATTTGTTCTGTTATTTGTGTTATGATTTCAGCTGTATTACATTCACAATATGATTGGGCCAGTAATCTGGTCCTTGAGCATGGCTTGTGACCCTATTCGGCTGTAATTCACTTCAGATACAAGCTTCGGCAAAAGACCTAACTCTCTGTTAAAATGCAACAAAGTTTGGTAGGTTGCTGTCAGACTTGTGACAAATTCCTTTTCATCAATTCCAAGGAATTGGAAAAGGAATTGGGGAATTGGAATTGGATATTTAAAAATATTTTAAAAAGACATGGCCATGTCCTTTTACCTCAAAAAGTTCAATTCCAATTCCAATTCCAATTCCCCAATTCCTTTTCCAATTCCTTGGAATAGATGAAAAGGAATTTGTCACAAGTCTGGTTGCTGTAGATTAGTGTCTGCTAAATGGATTTAATGCATTTGACGAAGATCTATTACAATAATCAGTTACATTCAATGCATTCTTCCAGCTTCCCTGTTGCCAGGCTGAAAAAGCCAGTGAAATAAATGTTTATGCTGCCTGATTTCACTCAGTATACATACGTTCTACGGGCCTCAATTATTTGAATTTTGGCTCTGCAACCACGGCTCACATCATTGATAGTACAGGGTTTAATATGCTGTATCTTAATTTGAAAAAATATATGTATGCACATGCATACACAGTTCCAATCAATGGATTTTATTTAAAGACATTATATGCATATACTGTATGTTTATGATTCGGAAACCTGATTTGAAACTACCTCCTGACACACTGCCACCCTATTTACATTTATAATAATCAACCTCTGCTCCATGAACCTGGTGTTGCCTCGGCAGCAGTTGTGATCTGTCCCTTAAGACTGTTCTTCAACATTCCATGTGGGCTCTTTTAAAACATATCTTAATGTGGAAGAAGGGAAAAAAGGAGGGTTCTTTTCACACTGACTGTGTTCTTAATCCTCTTGTCAACCGTCCATTAGGATGAGAGAGGGGAGGTCATGGTGTAATCTGCGCTGAGGGGCTGATGAACAGTCGCTACCGATGTGGTTTATAAGTGTGAAATACTGCCGATAGAGAGATTTGAGCCATCATATTACTGGCACATTGAATTGAAAGCATAAAAATAAGCAGTATAGAATTTAAATAAAAACGATATACCAAAAATATGAGTTGGTAATTAAAACAATTGACTGTATTTTCTCAGAGCGCTTTGGCTGCATAAAGTGGACTGCTCTCAGATTCGGACAGAGGCACCCAAGGTGTTTCAAAAGACTGCAAGCTAAGAAACACATTGCACACTTTCTTCTGTAATCTGAGATATGATTTGTGCTGTTGTAATAACTCATTAAAGCTTAGCATTAAACGGGCACTTGAAACTTGGGTGGCGAGCGGACTATCGGTGCTAATCAAATCTGCTGCTGTGTGTGGCTGCTCCCCCTCGCATTCGTAATTATGGGTATTTTTGTCCAGCCATGTCAGAGGTTCACTGTTTGATTATTCATTGTTGGGGCCTGACTCGACAAACGCCATGAGGCAGAAAATTAATTTGACGGCCGTGCATAAAAGAAATAAGCCTCGACACAGGGGTAAAAATTGCCTGTAACTGTGGTGGGAAAACCTATAATGCCTCAGGACCCTCCAGTTGCAGAAAAAAATGCACAGGCTTGCAAATAGCCTACTGTTGAGGTACATTTCCATGTAAAGTATTTTTCACTCATCACTGTTTTTTCTTTTTCTGATGCTTATACAGCCCATAGCCTTTAATATTTTTAAAAATGCAAGATCACGCTTGTTTGGTCAAAGCCATTTTTAATGCCTTCCAGTCGTTTTTTCCGTTATTGCCAATTATAGATCCTTGGGTAAACCAAGGTATAAACTAGCAGAGATGGGAATTCTCTAGTCCTAAAGTTAACGGGCCTCTGAGCATGGTTGTTGTTCTTGTTAATCCCATGAGGTGTGACATTGAAAATATTTAATCAGATTGTTCTTGTCTGCTTTTGACAATATTTATGTCAGCATCAGAATGTTCTTCATAGCTTGGGGCTGATTTCACAATTCCTACTGGAGGCATTGAAGGCAAAATAGAGAGGTTTAGTACACAACCCTGGAATTTAGAAGAAAATCTGCCCTTCAAAGTGATGTGGAAGGGAAGGCACTGTAGCTTTTGTCTAGTCTGTTTCTTTGATTTTGAAACAGCCGGCAATATTATCACCACAACAGTATCTCCACAAGGACTGTAATACTGTATGCTTGAACCTGCAAATCACATCCTGAACACAAGTGCATCCCCATACTCAACACATTTCTATTGAGCTTTTCCCTTGTGAGCATGATGTTGTATGTGTATAATGGGGGGTGCTAAATGATTCATATTCTGGTTTTTATTTATAACTGTCTGATTTCATATCACCTCACCGTCCTGGCAGTTGTAAGGTTGTCCTAACGTCATAAATACAGAATGAGGTAATCTCAGTCTGGCGGAGAACATGACTGGATAGGCGCTGCTGTAATTTATTGCAAGCATAGTATTATTTCTGATTGAAGTAACATGGCTGCCCATTCTGTCATGCCATTCATTATTATTTTTTCCAGCTGCAATTAAGTATTCTTCATTTCAAAGAGAATTAGCAGGACAGTGCGAATGGCATGTTGAAGTCATGAAGCCTGTGTAAATACATGATATGGTGTTATGATCCAGCCCAGGAATCGAAAGGGTTCATTCCATATGTACTCAACCAAAGTTAAGATGTCTTCCACGGACACAGACTCCGATTTGGCTGAAATTTTTAAGTGTGTCACGGTGTACTCCAGATCAGAGAACCGAGAGAGGTGGAGAGAACTACGCAATATTTTATTTACAGGAATTGGGGACAAATAAAGGAAGTGTATATATGTTTAAATGCGGTATACAGAAATAACTAGACATAATAGGAAGAAGCAATACAAAGGCTTATAAAGAAAGTAAAACACAAACTAAAGCACAGAAAAACAAAAATAATCTAACAAAATTTAAAATATATGAAATCAAAACTACAGAAAACAATGAGAACAAATAAATCTAAACTAGAAACAAACTCTGCTCTTGGAAATACTTTTAGTTCAAGAAGCTAGAGATACTAGATGCAAAAACAGGTCTGTATAGATGAGGCCAAATGAAGGGTCAGGGGAGAATGACTGCTTATATAGAGAAGTCCAATGGTGAACTGGTGTGCATTGTCAGTACTCTGGTGAGCTGGACTGAAAATGTGGCATGGAATTTGAGTGTGGAGGTTGCATGGGTCCGACACAGTCCAATAACCAAAAACCAGGTCCAATAACCAAAAACCAAGGAAAAAGTCAAGTTGATTACCTAAAAAATTCAAAAGTAAATTGATTACGGGCAGTAAAAAATTCAAACAGTGGAATCATAAGACAAACCAAAGTTAATTCATTATAGACACAGGAAAATTGACAAACACAGGAACAGAACAAAAGGAATCATAAGACAAACCAAACTGGAATCAAGGAATGGGAAACAATTAAACAATAGACACAGGAAAACATGGCTGCCAGACAAACACTAATGAACCTAAAATAATCAATGAAAGACAGAACAAAAAAGGGGTTTATACAAGCTCAGATACTGAGAGTGATTTACAATCCACAATACAACAGTAGTATATTTTTTCTGAAAATGACCCCCCGCCGGAATCATTTTATTTTAATGACAACTGCAGTTAGCTGTGCAGTTTATCTAGCTTGGAGGTGTTGATCACAAATTTTGGGAAACAATTTAAACAATGAACAGGCTGGGCGGCTCCATATGTACTGCCAGGACCTGAGGGAGTGGGATAACAGCAAAGTACATGAAAACATGCCAGATTAAAAATGCAGTTTGAACTGGGCATTTTAGACTAATTCAAAGAATTTTGACTGCAAAATTAAGTGGTGACAATAGGGAACATGAGAAAATGAATGAAATACAGAGACTATAAAATCACACCTTCATTGAAATGTAACTATATTTGGTTCATTGAATACATAGATTTTTATAATGAGTTTATTTTTTGCTTTCAGTAGTTTGTGGCATGGTAATAAATCATCCACCGATTTCAGACTGTGGACATAGCTCTGATATTGGGTGTGTATTTCCTGTGATTTTTCATCTGAGTTGTGTGAAACACCGATAGTATTTAGAGAGTAGTGATATATTCTATGGTAGCTTACACAGCATTAATTTTAGGGAGTGTGTGGAAGAAGCTGGAGGTTGGTATGTTCGGGGCTATATTGTTTCAGCTCATCGTAATTTCTCTGCCACCATTTTTCCCATTTTCTGTATCTTTCAAGAGATGCTTCACTGATTTTCAACTGCCTTTGTGTAATTACAATGTGGTTAGGATATGCAAATTAAAAATGTTTAACCTTCCTCAATATTGCCTGCACTGAGAATTCCCTGTTTATTTGATAAATTTGTCCACCAGATGACGTGTTTGGCGTCATCTGCCATAAAATTTCTGGCTCTCAGGCTGTTGATCAAACTATAGATTGTACATCCTAATTTTTTTATGCCCACCTCTGCAGATTGAGAGAGGCTGGCCTGTGGAATCCAATATCAAACTAGATTGCTCTCGGTAGAGCGCATACCTCAGCCACGCCGTATATCTGTTCTTTCGGTTACAGAATATGTGCCGGATCACTTCCAAATTAAATCAACTCTTCCTTGGACTACCACCTATCATTCTGCCAAATTTCATGCCAAAGCGTTTTAACTTCTTGAGTTATCCGGTCCGAAATATCGCACAGACCCGCGTTAGACAGATATATTTTAATTCTTCCATATCTAGTATCCAGTATGTGTTCCGGATTAATTCCAAAATTGAATCAACTCATTCTTGGACTACCACCTCTCATCCTACCAAATATTGTGCCATACCATTCATAACATTTTGAGTTAACAGACAGACAGACAGACAAATAAATGAAAGGTCATTCATAGAATGACAACTTGCCGAAATCGTGCAAAGATCTCTGAAACAGAATAAACAGAATAGAGTTGGTTTCAAGTCTCTGACTGCAATAGTAGCAAAGTTATGAACCAAAATGTGGTTTTAATGTTTTTGGTGACCTTGACCTTCGACCTAAGAACTAAAAAAAGTATAGGCTTCTGGCGACGAACCTCCACTATCATATGGTGAAGTTTCATGAACATAAACGATACGGAAGGGGTAAAAAAGCGTGTTACTAACAAACAGACTGACAAACAAATAATAGATCAAAATTTAGTCTATGCGAAAAGGAAATGGTTTAACAGCAAAACGAAAATAATGGTCATTTTTGTAAAATACGACTTTGACATCAGAAAAACGTGAATTACGTCACAACCGTTTGACCGATTGGACTCAAATTTAGTGTGTGAGGTACATGAACAATGGACTATACGATGAAATAAAAAAGTTAGTAAAATCAAAAATTGAAAATTTTCGTCATTTTGTGATGTCATTTTGACGTAGTTTGACCGGAGGATTGTCTTTGGGACCCATAGCCGCTAAAATGGGCTACATATGGTGAACAAAATGGCATTGGATTCAAGTCGTTATCTCAAATAAAAACAAAGTTATCAACCAAAATGTGTTTTTGAACTTTTGCCTAATATTGACCTTGACCTTGAAGTAATCAGAAACAAAATCAATAGGCTTCCATCCGGGACATGCCTGATAAGAATGATATTGAATTGAAGGTGATCAACGTGAGTTTAAGGGCACACAAGTGTGTGAGTAACAAACAGACAAACACACGAACACAAAAACAGACACAACGCAACCGAGTAACATGGCAAGTAATGACAGGACATTCCTAGACTGACGACTTGCTGAAATCGAAATTTAAAAAAGTGAAAGATAAATCATATTGTCTGAAGAACAGTATCCAAAAAAATTCATGTTGGCAAAAATCGGAAAAATGACGTCACAATTTTCTCGCACTTACGTCAGAGTGATGACAACGCGTTGCGTTGCTGAACAGAATGGTGGTAGTTTCAAGTCTCTTGCTTAATTAGAAATGAAGTTTTGCATCAAAATCTGTTTACGACCATTATGTGTGAACTTGACCTTTGACAAAGAAACTTAAAAAGTGTACATCTGTGGGGAGTAACCTATGCCAACAGGTCTCTAAGTTTTGTTAAGATTGGTGCAGGATAAATGGCAAAAGGGTGCGTAACTTAACTAACTGACGGAAAAACAGACATCTGATGCAACCGACTAATATACTTGCTGAAATCGATTTTGACAACAAACGAGTGAAAACATAACCTCCTTGGCAGAGGTGAATATCCTGTCTGCCATGTTTTGAACAACACCTGGAATACTACGGCAGAAGGCAATTTTTGTGTAGCCATAGAGGAGCAAGATTCTAATAGTTAAATGTTTGACTCACACATCTGGGGCTACATTTGACCAGAGAAAAGTGGTGCTGCCACTGCGTTAAATGTGCTGTGTTCCACGATGGAGAAAAGAAGTGGAGTCAGGGTGCTGCAGCGAATTTCCCTGAGTCACATTTCTTTTAGATGAAGCTACTGATTCTACAGAGGAAGGGGTACAAGCATTTCTAACGTATTACTAAAGTTGTGGACCACACATGGCCAGGGGAGTGCAGGAGACATGCTTCAGGAACTCTTAATGAGACTGGAAAGAGGATCCAAAGCCAGCTGTGCATGATGGTCATCTATAATGTCTCTTATGTTGTGCAATAGCGACAGTTTTTTGTAACACCGCTATGTTACAGTTGGAAATTGTGTAATACACATCTTTATTATTTTTGACACGCCAACTATATTGGTACGTATAATCCCTTAATTTGGTACCTGGTGGTGCAATTAGAGTTAAGCCTAATGTTAGTAGTTTCAGCAATAGGATTGGTCTTGGAGGGCCATGAGACATTTGTGGGCCATGCATTCAGGTTATTGTAAGTTTTCTACCTTTTGAGTAAAACGGAATACCACAGCCCCATTTCTCCATTTTCTCTGGTCATGTAACACTAATTTCAAAAAAAATTTGCCTTTCTACTTCATAGCCTGCTAAGTTTTATGGTAAGACCATTCTTTCCAGTAGTGAAATACTTCTTTAACAGGCCCATTTTCAGTGATTTATGTGTTTAGCCCTGCAAGTTGTCTCAAAACTGGATCTCCCAACATTCTGGATATCTTTGTCCGTAATGGTATTGATTTCCGAGGTACCCATCTAATGGATTGTTTAATATCCGCACTCTTGTCTTGTTTTACTCTTTCTCTGTGCGTGTACAGTATGTGTATTTTCAGTGTGTTCTGTTTGACATTTTTTCAAGTATGTTGTTATGAATGTGATACTGTTATTTATTGGGCATGTCCTATGGATTCTGTGTAGATAAGCATTTACCCATGAGCCTTTGCTGCCCTCACAGTCATTACTGTCCCACAGCAGGATCTGTGAAATCTCCCATATGTATTATAACCCTATTTTGCGGTATGTATGTACTGTATGTTTATTCAAAGATGGCTATCATTTTTGTTAATATGATTGAATGTAATGGGAGATGTATTCAAACTTTGGTAGTACGGGCGTGCAGTGGGAACTGGTTAGCAGGTCTCAAAGTACTAAGTGCAGAAGAGAAGCTTTTCAGGAAAGGGGCATTCATTTTTATGCCGACAGTGTTGGCGCGTGTGCAGGCTTTCATTCCAACCAACCAGATGTACCCCTGATACTACTAATGAAGGTCCTTAGCAAAGACTGGAGGGGCTGATTAGTGGAATTAAGTGTGTAACTGCATGGCTGGTGCTACAGCTTCTATCCACACCAGTTCATTCTGGATAAGGTTGAATACCCCTCCAGTAGGGCAATAGGGCAGGCTACTAATTCAGTAAACCAAGCTTTGTAGATACAAATCTTTTGCTTGTGTGTGTGTGTGTGTGTGTGTGTGTGTGGGTTTCCTCTGGGCTCTCCAGTTACCTCCTTCAGCTCAAAGACATGCATGTTAGGCCAAATAAAGCTGATTAAAAATTACTCATATTTATAACCCCAACTTGGAAAATTGGGAGGGTATGGAAAATGCACGTAAAATCAGAAAGCAGTGAATTCTAAATTAACTGTTACTCATATTCTATTGCAGACAGTATGAAGATAAGATATTTAATATTCGGAGTGGCTATTCCTCAAAGCAAAGTTGTTCTTATTCCCCCAACCATTGGTGGAACAGGGGGAAGGTTGCTCTTTTTCCCCAATGGTTGGTGGAACAGGGGGGAAGGTTGCTCTTATTCTCCCAACCATTGGTGGAACAGAGGGGAATGTTAATCTTATTCCCCCAGCTGTTGGTGGAACAGGGGTGATGGTTTCTCGTATTCCTCCTACCGTTGGTGGAACAGGGTGGAAGGCTGCTTTTATTCCCCCAACCGTTGCTGGAACGGGCGGGAAGGCTGTTCTTATTCCTCCAACTGTCTTTGTGTTTCATTTCATTTATTACTTTATTTGTCAGGGACCATGTACAGAAACATTGAAGACAAGGTAGAGATGCTCTGTACCAAATGATAGCGTTCTCGCTGATTTCCATCTGCAGTCCCTGTAGCAGGCAGAAATAAATCAAACAAAAAAACATCACACTTAAACAGGGTCACATTTCCAAAATATATAGAATACAGTTAAAAAGAGAGGTGTCAATGCTGACAGGCTTGGTTTCTTAAAATCCATTTTTTTTGTCTCTGTGGAGAAATCTCAAAAATTTGTAATGGTCTTCAATTCACTGGGGAGCTTTTTCCATTTTGTTATGGCTTTATATGAGAAAACCGATTGACTGAAAACAGTTTTGCGCGTGGGGATAGAACACTGCCATCTAGAGGAAAACCTTGTTGTTCTAGTACAATGTTCAGAGATCAGATAAACAAATGACTTCAGAGGTGGAGGGGCAAAACCATGAATAATTTTAAAAACCAAACGTACATTTGCATAATTAATCATATTTTCAAAGCTTAAAAATTTATGTTTAGCAAGTATGCAACAATGGTGATATTGTTGTGTCCTCTTATCCAGGATTTTAATAGCTTGTTTATACAGAGAATCAAGGTGTTTCAAGGTCGTGCTGTTGGCTTGCGACCAGCATGAGATGCAATAGTGGAAATGTGAAAAAATGATAACATTCAGAAAAGTTTTAGATCCTTCTAGAGTAAGTGAGTTCCTGATGCATCTAATATTTTCAAGATTATATTTCAGAGTGCGGTTCATCCGTTTTATGTGCTTTTTAAAGCTGAGCGTGGAATCTAATATAACACCCAGATACTTAAACTCTGTTACATTTTCTATATTTGCTCCATTTACAGTTATGTTGGGATAGTCCGTGCAATTACATTTATTGATAAAATACATGGTAGCCGTTTTCCCCACGTTTAGTGTGAGGCATGATTGATTAAGCCATTTTGCCACTTTCGCCATTGCAACTGATAGCCTGTCAGCCACTTATCTAGCATCTTTCCCATTCGTATAGATGATGGTGTCATCTGCATTCATCTGAATTTTTATGTCATCCTCACAGACTGATGGAAGATCATTAATATACAAAGTAAAAAGCAGTGGTCCTAAAATGGACCCTTGTGGTACTCCCATGGTGCAAGCTCTTGTTTGAGATACTGTGCCATTTATACGCACACACTGGGAGCGACCTGATAAATATGATTGTATCCAGCTAAGGGTATTCATGGACAATTTATATCTTGTTAACTTAGAAAGAGGGATCGAATGATTAACTGTATCAAAAGCTTTACATAAATCTAAAAAAAATGGCTCGAATGGTTTATCCTGAAGCCAGACTGCATAGGGTGAAGCAGGTGTGCAGATTCAAGATGTTCTACCATTTGGTCTACAACCACCTTTTCCATGGCTTTTGACAGAACAGGAAGTATACTGATTTCCTGTTTATCTCCGGCTTTGTATACCGGAGTTAGCCGGTTTCAAAGCATTAGGAAAGGAACGTTCTTGTATTGATGGATTTATTAGTTCTGTAATTGAAGCAGTTAGATTGTTTTTATACATTTTCAGAAATACAGTGTCAAGTCCATGAATATCCTTAGCTCTGGAGCTTGATAAGGATGACAAAATTTTGTTAAGCCTTGCCTCATTTATAGGCTTAAGGTTTAAACCAGCTTCATGGTTTATTTTTGATTTGGTGAGGGTATGTTTGTATAAAATTCTGACCCAGTTCCTGAACAGATCTGATAAAAAAACTCATTAAAATTGCTAGCTATAGTTTAACTATCTGAGCAAAGTTTTCCATTTAATTTAAGTTGTATGACTTCACTCATTGGGCTCAAAATTCGTTGACCAGGAGCAGGCACGGCGAATGTGGGGAGCGCCATGCCTTTGATCTGACATCGGGACAATCGATATAGATACTATAATTTATGTCCTGATTCAGATAGTTACATTAAATAGTGGTTGCTGTAATTATTTATTGCATTAAAATGTCCCTGACATTCTGGAAACCTGCCTGTGAGGTTTCGGTGACGAGTGCACACTGTGCGCCGGTCAGCCAAATTACCACTGCACAGAAAGTAAACCAGGTTGGAGTTGGCGAGCTCTCTGAACACTTTCGGCGGAGCCTTTTGCCACGAAATTGTCACTGCGTCATGATGAATATGTGACACCTCCCCCTACTACGCCGCCACACCCATCTCGGCGCACATCCGTCTACCAGATTGCCAAAGTTGCTGTGCACGGTGTTGCACCGCACGAAATTACCACTGCGCGGGCTGCACCGGATGAAATTACCACTGCGTGGGCTGCGTCATGCTGCGCCACCCTGCGCTGTGCCAAGAAATTAGAGCCCTTTATGTGTTCTCTTCCTGTAAGTTTGTCAATACTTTTCGAGCGTGTTGCCACGCTCAGGTCAAGATCATTAAAATGGCACCATAAAGTTTCACCGAAAGATGTCCTTCGGGAAATATTTCATGCATTTCATTGGCTGAGACTGGTTGGGTGAACAACGAAACTGACACAGTTTGCCCAACGGTTGGGGGAATAGCCTTTGCTGTTATGTTTTGTCTGGTCAACTTCATTTTATTAGTAAATATATATCCATTCCTCCCATTCAGGTCTGCAATGCATTATCAAAAAAGTTGAGACTGGGTAGTAATGCGGTAAAAAAATTGAGCAATGATTTGATTTGAAACAGCTGATGTCAGCCAGTGATTGTACAAATGCCAGTTAAAACTATACTGTACAAAAAGGTAGCCTCATGCTGACAGTGTTCAGAAGTGCCGCCAACTTTTCTGGGCTCAGAGACATCTGTGATGGGCCATCATGCAGAGTATTTTGGTTTGACAAACCAATATCTCCAGTCCTTTTTGGAAGAAATTGCCTCTGTGTGTTCCTGACCAGAGTATAAAAGGAGTATCTAGACTTGCCTGCAAAAAGTCCAAAAGCCATGCTCAGCAAGGTCAACTTCCCCTTCCTGTGAAGGCACCATTAATGCTGAAAACTACACTGTGATTTTGGAACAACATGTTGCCTTCTCTCATTTCCAGGGAAGCCCTACTATCTTTCATCATGACAGTGCAAAACTGCCCCCTGCATGCATAACATAGGCATGACTGTGCAAGAAGAGGGTGCAGGTGCAGGTGCTGGTCTAGTGCTGGTGATGAAGTATGTAGCACAAAATTCGACAACAAAAGCGTTGTATTGTTGCACCCCTTAAGACTCGTTTGCTGGAAGCAAGGGACAAAATTACACCTGAAACACTTTATCACTTGGTGTCCTCAGTCTGCAGAGGCTTTGTAAGTATTGTAAAAAGCAACATAACCAAGTGACAAATACTGTCCCGACTATTTTTGAAATTCGTTGCAAGAATAAAAATTTAAATGTGTTTATTTTATTAATGTCTTCGCTCAATAAAATTTATGTGGTACTTCATCAACTAATATGCTGTTTTATTGCTTTCAATCTAATACAGGTCAAAAGTAATTTACAAATCACTGCCTTCAGTATAGTTTTAATTTAACATGCTGTTCCAACTTTTTCTGATTTGAGGTTGTCTGCTGCATGAAAATTAGAGTAAATGGTGTGTGTGTGTCTGTGCGCGTGCATGTGCGTGTGTGTGTGTGTGTGTCCTGCGATGAATGGCAAAAATGGTCCAGTGTTTATTCTTGCCTCTCAATTATTGGATGCTGGGACGGGCTCTAGCCTGATCACCCTGAGATCCCCCCCACCCCCGACCATGGAAAAAGGGGGTTAGATAATGAATCATGGGTGGATGTATTCAAACTGAGAATCACGACACCAGTCCCCTGTTCGCAGGCTGCTTTCTGTTGCAAGCAATTCACCATACTGCCTGAATTTTGGCGCTGAAATTGGCAAAACCAGCCAGGTAATGAAGGGACAACCAAACAAATGCAATTTTTAATTTTCTAAGAAGCATTTATTTATGAGGTGTTGGATAGTGATGCACCTGTACTGCTCTAAGAAATTTCCTCATGTAAATGATGGAAAACTATCGAGAGTGATGCTTGCAGTATGATTTAGTTTAGCTTCCAGGAGTTCCACTTTGTGCTTGGTGCTTGCTGCAAGCGTTGAATGAGTTGAAGTTTCATAGGCAGTAATTAATTTGTGTGTAACCGCTGCTAATTTTTTTTTTTTTTTTTTGTTTACTCATACGTTTGTATATTTGATGGAGCGTAGCTTGCATAGGTAGTTAGTGCAGACAACTTGAGACATGCCCTTGTTCTCACAAACACTCCCATGCATATCTGCAGTGCTGCATCACTCTGTTATGCTGCTCATTAACATTGTCTGCTGCTACATCACCCTTTTCTGCTGCGAGTTAACATCCCACTCCACCCTAGCATACACCAGTGACCTCGGAGTATTTGCTTCCTTTCACTCCCTTTTCATTTCTTTACAAGCTTAGAAGGTCACATGGCGTGTCACCATCTAGACAAAAACAATAATTGTTTCTGTTTCTGCAACTGTTTACACTTGAGTTGCCTTAGTTGACTTACTCTTGTTCTAAACCAGGTGTCCAATCCAACGCGGTTCAATGTGCCTCGAAGTGCACGGAGAGATTCAGTTGGGCTGTGGTCGACGACATGATTGAGTGAAAGTCACCATAAGAGCATCCCAAGCTCTGCTTGTTTTGACACACTAACAGCCCAGATTTGAATGAAAAATAAATTCACCTCCCTCCCGCAATCTGAAACACTCTTTGTGTGTTCATTTTTGCCTCTGGCTGTCAAAAATGACCGAGATGACTGAGGGACCAAAAAAACAAGGACAGTGTTACCATCCATCTTTTTTCACTGGGGAAGGAAATGTAATCTGTACACCTTCTTGCTATGAATGCATCATCTCACTACTTTGAAATTAATTTGTTTGCTCTCATCTATTTAAACCTTTTTGTTCCTTTTATTACCAGTGTGTTTTATTGTTAGAATTTGTTTTTTTACCTTTTCTTTGTAGTCAGTGCTCGAGGTGAGGCGATATGTTACCTTTCGGCCTACTTATCTCGGTTTTGCTCATTGGAGTGCAGGGAATGTTTCCTGCTAATCTCAAGTGTTACCTGCGCAAACTCTGTATCACTTATAACTTGACATAATCCCTTAAAAACTTCATCACCCAGGGTTCATCTTATTTGTGTTGATTCAACGTACATTTGCCGTCAATAGCAATGCATATGCATGCTGGAGACATTAGTAATACCTTTCTTTTACTTGTATTCATATCAAATGATGTCATTGATAATGGGTATTCTGCCCCAAACCTCCCAGGCCAATGCTGACGACTCTCGGCAATATTTCCCTCCATATCAAGCACTATGTGGTGTGTATTCTATTTTAAGTGAGTTTCTGTGTTTTGGTTGTAATTTACATTTTTTCATGTTCATTTAGCTGGTTTATAAGGTTAATCGCTTGTTAGTAGTACCCTACCCGTTTTCTTTTGCTAGATTGGGGGGATTTACACACTATTCAGCACATTATTCTGAGTTACTGCACTTGCAGCCTGGTAAAGTAGATTGAATGACAGCATATTCTGGTGAAATTTGTGACCAAGCTCTAAGTGCGCAACCTACCCTCCCTTCTGTGGAGAGCTTTTATCTTTGATATTACCCACTGGAGTGCCCTCATTTTGAATTTCAACAAATCCTATTGGAGAAGGTTATGGCTTAATTACAGGACAGCCAATTTATCCCTGAAACCTAATCCTTGCACACTTGACGGGGCAACCAAAGCTAATAGCAGCTCTAATAGGGGGCAGATCTTTTCCGTCGTAATTCCTCTCCAGGTAATGCAGGCAATGTCACCTGGGCTATTATGCAAAACAGATAGGTAAGGGCGTTTTAGTGCTCTGCACTACAGCAAATGGATTTAATTCAAAATCATGTGTCATACATGAAGCTTTCATCAAATGAGTTGCCCAGCAACCCCTATATATCCACTTCGTGAGGGACTCCAAGTCAGATCTGTGCTGGTTTTGGTTGACTTTGAACTGGAATCGGGGCACGTTTAGCCCACAGTCACTTTGATTCTGGGTTAGCTGCAGCTGGCAGGTCAAAGGTTCATTTCACGGTTATTATAAGTCATTTATTTAAAAGTGCTTCATCTGTGTGTTCAGCACTCAAGTTTTACACTTGCTCTGATGAAATTCCTCTCTTTGTGATTTTTTTAAAAGTATATGTGTACCAGTAGTTTTTGCTGAACTGAATTGTGAAGGAATGAAAAAATTCCCCTATAGGCTAATTCTTTAAAAAAATATAAAACTCCCTGCTAAGTCTTGACCCATTTTCAACCATTTTTCTTAATTCAATAGTTTGAAAATTATTAGAATAATCCAGGAGTTTTCTATGGAAATTCACGGATTCAAAGCGCTAGTATAGCGTTTTAGCCGAAGGATATGAATAATGTAATCTGGTTTGTCAACTGTCAATAATCATAGAAGAAGAAGGTATTTATCTTCTATGATTATTGGCGATGACAAACCAGCTTAGATTCTTCTTATCCTTTGGCTAAAGTGCTAAAATAGCACTTTGAATCCTCAAATTTCCATAGAAAACTCTTTAATATAAAAAGCATAATGAGTAACTAAAATATATAAATACTATACAAAACGAAGACGGTTTGGCAAGGATGGAATCAGATTATGAATTGCAGTCAATCGTGATACAGCTCCATTGAATTGAATGCCAGTGGTCAATTTTGCTTATTACATAAAGCCAATGTTATTTCTTTATTATTTCTTAGCACTATTGTGCATATTCTGTGGTTGAATTTAGACCCTCAATGCAGGAAATGCATGTGTGTAATAGCTTTGTAAATTCCACTGATACCTTGTAGCATAGTTAATGATACTGTAATCAACTGTCTCATTTTTTTATTGTTTCCTTTTAGTTTATGTCTCCTTCAAGGCATCTTTGTCATGTCATATCCCATATAATTACTGTTTGTTCAGCCACAGGCAAAGTATTCTGATTGAAAGTTTTGTCTCCTTGTGTGGTTTTACTAGACCATTGAGAGGAACATGACAAGAAATCCATATCAATATGAAACCCATCTGGATTAATAACTCGTCTTCAGGGCACTCTGTAAGCTAGGTTTTTAATCTCCTATTAAATGAGAGGGAAAAGCTGACTAAAATGACATCTGCCTGAGTCCTTTTCCTTCCTAACCTCCAGACTATGTCATGTGACTCAGTATTAAGGCAAATCCTTAATGTTGAGTCTAAAAGAGAGGGCAGAAATGAGATAACGGTGGATTTAATAGAGAGAAAGCTGCCGATCGTAGACAGGCTGTTGGAGAGGGTTAATGTTCTCTTATTCATTTCTGTTCTATTTTTATGAAAATAAAAAAAATGTGGTGGTGTGTGTGGGCAACATGCCCCCCCACACGCTCCATTTTTGCAGCTCAAAGCTTGCTGCGCACTCAAATGCCTTGCTCCTCTGCTTCTAATACCGGCGGCTCGTCCAGTTCTCTCTGGTGGCCGTGGCAACAACATCTCCATGCCCTGCAGATAAATCCTACTCTGATCGAGGAAAATAGAAGGAAACATTTGCAATGATGTCTGTGGTGTAGAGACAGTGAACGCAGACTTGATTTATTTTTCAAATTTTATGTCCCTGTGTATTTCACAATTTTGGTTTGTTTTATGTATGGATATTCAAGCAGTTTGGTCACCTTCCAGAAAATATGTGTCAGCAATGTGCGTTTGTGTGTGTGGTTTTTCGAGTTGTTATGGATTTATTTGTGGGTGGAGATTTGATCTGTTCTGGTTTTATTGGAGGTGAGGGTCATCTTGCAGTTTGACCAGTCTTTTTGAGGGTATTTAAATGCCTATTTTTGTTTTTGTGCTCCACAGCGCAAGCCGCCACTGGTGGTGAATGATCTCTTCGAGGACATCAAAGATGGGGTGATGTTACTGGCTCTTCTGGAGATTCTCTCTGGTCAGAAACTGGTGAGTCACTCTCGTTCAGACACTTCCTGCTCTGTTATTGGCTGCTGTCCGGAGCCAGTGGTTGCACTACGGTATATTTCACACTGTTCAGCGAGATTGTACTCTATCACCAGGCTATTACGCATTTTGCCCAGTATTGCATCTTGGAGGAATGTACTGGAACACAACCATCTGCATTTGCTCTTCAACCCCCAAGATATGCTGTTATTGTGAATCACGTTATCTGAAATGTCGACAATGACTGGCACGCGAGAACTTCACGGTCAGTTGAGAAGAACAGGGTGTCATCTGCTGACCCCCCCCACTAAACCTGTTTTCATAGCTGTTGCTGAAAACTAAACCAGGATTGCAGATGCCTACAAATATCGTCAAAATAACTGTACTAACAGGCCATATCTTACTTGTACTGTATACACGGAAGACGAAAAGCTTGCACAGTAAACAGGTTGCCATTTGCTGTGGCTGAGATAAAGCTATGACTTAAATTTCCCTCATGATAACAATGAGAAAGGGGATGAGTCCACTGTCCTGCTATGGTTTGTTTGTGCATGAAGCAAACTGCAGTGATGAATTTCCTTGCCTCGTCGGTAATGTGAAGAAAATGTGAGAATCGGATCATTGAGTGATGGTGCAATGGGTTCAAGACAGGGACCTACAGATGGGCTGAAAAAATCTTCATTTGAATTGGACTCTATCTATCTTGGCTTGAGGATGGGGGTGAAGTACCAACAGAAGGTCACTCTCAACCCAACCCCCAAAAAAACGCTCTTTGAAAGACCGACCTGGTATCTTGAGGCGGTTGACATTCCGAGTCCCCAGTGTCCTTGCTTCTGCATTGATCTGTCTGTGTAAGGTGCCTGGTTCTCTCCTCCAGAATACACTCAGGCATTGATTCCCATGTCTCTCTCTTGCTGTCTCTAACCCCAATCTCCCCAAAGCCCTATGAGCAAGGCCGGCAGCTTCATCGGATCCACTGGGTATCCAACATCGGCACGGCACTCAAGTTCCTGGAGGGTAGAAGGGTAAGATTGGACTGTTGTGCTGCCTGGGGCTGCAGAGACCCCCCCCACCTGTATTCCCAGACCCTCACCGCTTTATGCGCTTTTGTTCCTCAGCCTTCTGTATTTCTCTTCAGTGTCTGTCCACCATAAAGAGGGGGTGTGCTCCTTGTCTGGTATCTTGAGAATGTGTTTGAGGAATATCAACAGGCCTGGAATACAGTATTTCCGCCTGATAATAGCTTTTCACGGATGATTCTCCTGGTATGCTGGTTTAAGTGTGTGTTTTAAAGGCTTTTAGTTTCAGATTAGTCATGTCTGTGTAATGGTGGAGTTATTGACATTTTTTACTTTATTTTTCAATCCTTATGTGGAATCTGTTACAAACGATTAGATCTCCTATGTTCCCTTTCACGTGCTCTGACAGAGAACCATTTTTTCTTTCTACCCATGGTAGAAATTATGGGTTTTCCATCCTGATATCTTCAGGAAATCTCTGTGTGATCTTTCTAAAGGTTTTATAAACCCTCCCTCTGCTTGACTGTATGTAGTTGACGACAAGCAGACGTGCGAAATGCACAAAGTGCAAAATCGGTCATAAGGTGTCCGACAGTCGACTTTGAGCAAGCCATCCTGTACTGCCAGGGTAGTTGATGTTTGAAATGATGCCTTGCTGTTCCCCTGCATGACGCCTCATCCAGCACCTCTTGAAATCTGCTGAAAGGCTTGAAACAATAGTCAAAGGTGTGGTTAAGACTCCAAGCAAGAGTTGTCTCCTACGCTGTTGCAGCTTTCATCTGTCAGTGATATCTTCCTATTGGGGATTTTTCCTCTCTCCTGTTTCAGGGTTTTTCGTTCAGGGCAGGTACCTCGTGTCTTCGCTGGAAGAATACCGCGGTGTAATGGGTAGCTTTGACTGTGGCCTCAGCAACAAGGTCATGAATTTGAATTTAGCTTGAGGCATTTCTGTGTGGAGTGTACATGTTCATTAACTGTTTGTGCAGAATTTTTCCAGGTAACTGTGCTGTCCTCCTATGACACGCATGTCAGGCTAATTGGACACTCCAAGTTGCCTATAGGTATGAGTAAGTGAATGGGGTGTGATCCCTTCAATAAATTAGCGAGCTGTCCAGGCTGTCTTTCTGCCTCTCGGCCGTAGTGTGCTGCGTTTGACTCAGTCCCTATTCTGGAATAAGGGGGTTGGATTATGGAATGGACAAATCCATGTGCTTGCTGTTTGGGGTTTCAAGCCTGTTCTGCGTTTTTTGCTACCCCCCAGCCCTGCTGTGCCCACCCATCCCCCCTGCCTGCCAGCTGTAATCTTCCCCACCTCACCCTTCTGGGTGGTAAAGGCGAGAGATTTGCCGCCGGCTGTGGAGGTTATCTGCTGGGTGTGAAGATTTATCAGTAAATCCCGACAAATGAGATGCTTTCATCCAATCAGTGGCCCCATCTGGTTTTAACCTGTGATGTGATCTCTCTCTCTCTCTCTCTCTCTCTCTTTCCTTGTCATGCTTGCTTCTCAAGTCTGTGTACCGAGGATCCCCGGTTAGTATGTGTGCTTCATCAGCAGTCTTCCTGCATGCTTGTGTGTGTGTGTGTGTGTGTGTGTGTGTGTGTGTGTGTGTTTCACTTTTCCTATATGCATTTCCTGCCTCTCTGTTCTTCTTTGCAGTATTTTTGATGTGATATGTCACTCCAAAATGTGATAATACAGAATCTCTTTAGCCCATTCATAAAAAAAAGACTCTTGACAAGGATAGCTGAAAGGTTCTCTTGTTCTCCAGTTGGTGTAATTGATACAATGATAGTGAAGCAGCTTTGCACAGCTGTCAATAGGTCATTCTTTTTAATTAAGGTATAACCATTAGTGAGTAGTTATTTTAAATATCTCTGGATCGATGTTGAAGTGGCTGCTTCATAGTGACACTGAGGCGCAAATGTAGTTTTTAGAAATGCACTGTACAGCCAAAAGTATGTGGACCCCCCATCATCTGGGACTGTCTTACATGGTGTAGTGTAGGCCCCTTAGTTCCTCTAAAGCAACACTTTATGGAATTGCATTATATGACACTTCAGATGATTCTGTGCTTCCAGTGACCGCATGCACCGATTTCAGTCAATGCATTGATTGTCAAGATTTATGTGAAAGGGCTTGACTGGCCTACACAAACCTTAGCCTCATGCGTGTCAAATCCCATTGTGATCTGTTGAAAAGCAAAATTAATGTCAAGACTAATTGCCCAACATTGCTCCCCGACCTCACCAATGCTCATGCGACTGAATGGAAGTGAATCTCCATAGCGATGTTTCAAAATCTGGTTGAAGGCCTTTCCAGAAGCGAGGAGGCTGACATAGCAGGAAAGGGGGAAAAAACACCATATTAATGCCGATAGCTAATAGCTGATGGAGCGACCTAGTGTTCATGATGCTTGCCTGGGACTTGAAAGGTTATTTGTTCAGGCCATAGTCTGCATGATGATCAATGCCACTGTTAGGCCTATAAGAAAGGCTCTTAGCCATCATTGCTCCAGGGGAGATTGACCCCAGCTTATTCTGATTGACCGTAAGAAGCTTTGGGTCAAAGACAAAGTCTGCTAAATAATGATAATGTAATGTGATTTTTAACTATTCAGTGAATGCGTTCTTTTGACAATATTGTGTATTTCATCACAGACTTGTGCTCGGTTACAAACTCTGATTAAGTCAGCTAATAGCATTGTCCTTTACTTTTAGCTAGCATAATATATTGGCTTAAAGTAGGAAAACTGAATTGATGAATATTAACATCTAACTCAGTGCATGCGTGTTATTCAAAATTTCTCAAGGATGCTTTCTGCTATTCCAACAGATAAAGCTAGTTAACATAAACTCAACGGACATTGTGGATGGAAGACCCTCCATTGTCTTGGGGTTGGTGTGGACTATCATCCTTTATTTCCAGGTACTGTGACCCCAGCCACTCAGAGCATAACTCGGCTAATGAGACTGTTAGGGTGGTGGTGTTGAAAATTATCATACTGATGTGGGACTGTGGTATAGGACATTGATGGGACCCTTACTATAACCTGCCATTGAATAAGACGTGTATGGAGTCCATAATACAAAAGCACAAAAAAAAAGTGGGCCTGCAGAATGAGTTTGTTCTCACCTTATGGCTCTTTGCTTGGTTCCCACAAGTTTTGCTCCTCATTTCTCACGTGTTGCTTCTCTCAATTCCCAGATCAAGTCTGGAGATTAAAGGCCCATTCACACCAAGCGCGGATTTCCGTGCGGATTATTTGCACGGATTTTTATAGGAGCTAATTCCATGGGCTCTAATGTAAGTTTGCAGACCAAGGCAGAATTTCCGTGCGGCAGAAAAAAACATCCAAGACGGACTTAAGCTTCTGCGAAAATCCGCCGCTTAAATTGTACTTTTAGCCAATGAAATGATTCGTTTTTAATGATGTCATAGCATTCGAACCTTTTGATTAGCTAGATAGCTTGTATTCAGTTAACACTGAAGTTTAACATGACATCTTATAGCTATGTGCGCAGTTAGTTTACTTTTTCATAGTAGTTAGAGATCTGGCTAATCATAGTTTTATTATTATTTTTTTTTTTTCGATTAACGTTTCATATGTTGAATATTTGTGCACCAAACCACGAAGCTGTGCGTCGATGAGGTGCAAATTATGACGATGCTTCGTCTGGGTTGGACAAGTTAAGTTTATTGAAACAGCCCCAGGTCCAAACATCAATAAGGAAAAGGTTCATTGGCTACATCAGTGCAAAAGTAGACTGTGAGGCTTACGTTATGGTTCAGATACATACAAGCAATGTCATCGTCGCTGCTGCTGCTATCATGGTTTATTTAGGTTAAATTATAACTCGCATATTTGTTTTTCCGCTGTGCGGAATTGGAACACAAGAATGCGAAATTTTGCACCAAGTTCGGTGTGAATGGTTTAACGCAGAATTTTTGTGCTGCGAATATTCCGCAAATCCGTGCCGCTTGTCCGCTCCGCCCCGGTGTGAATGGGCCTTAAGGCTTGTTTGAGGATCACAAGAATTATCAACTGACATTGAACCCTATGCCCAAAACTGTGGCATTAGTCAGGAAATTTTTTGCAAATATGTCCATGTTAACTCTTCTGTTAGGGAGTGGTCAATCGAATGTCATTTCATTCTGTATCTTGCTCAAATAATCGGGTACTTATCCTGTCTTGCGTATAGCCTACTTGGACAGGATGATGTTAATTGCCATTAAAAGTCAGGCCCATAACTGCTGTATATGTACATTGATGAAGTTATTTTTATTCCATATTTACAAAGGCATATTTAAAGTGAAATCGAATAACGAATATCAG
Organism: Gymnothorax javanicus; assembly: GCA_029692085.1. Classification (NCBI taxonomy): domain Eukaryota; kingdom Metazoa; phylum Chordata; class Actinopteri; order Anguilliformes; family Muraenidae; genus Gymnothorax; species Gymnothorax javanicus. The sequence continues at coordinate 94,093,267 of CM056198.1, forward strand.
CTCCGCATGCAGATTTTCGGCTTCAATTTGAGAGAAAGTCGGATGAACAATGTTGCAATAACGTATACTGTCCATATGTGGTCCCCCCCATTTTTAAGGGACCAAAAGTATTTTGACAATTGGCTGCCTAGCTGTTCCGTGGCAAGGTGGGCTATTCCCTCAGTATTCCACTTAAAATCATGCAGTTCATTTATTATTTATTTGTTTTAAAGTAAAATCATGTAAAAATACAAGTATGTACAAAGGGAGTTAAAGTTTCTTAAAGTTTGTGACGATCCCAACCAGGAATCAGGTGCGGAGGCAGAATACAATCCAACAGTAGGGTTTAATTGATAGTAAACGGTAACAGTGGGATGGAACCCAGAAGAGGAAAGCACAGGGCAGTTCAGATGTTGCGGATGAAAGAGAGAGGGCATTGCCAACCTCTGGCCAGTGGCTTTCTGGGATGACTGCCAGATGGAGCGCACACTGCACTGTCTCAGGGGAGGAAGGAGTGGCTTAGGAGGAGCACAGTCCCAATCCTGATGACTGTTGAAGATTGGGAACTTGTTCCTAATAAATTTGATTGAGGTACTGACTTGGATCAGATTAACAATAACGCTGTCCCAACATTGGAGATCGTGAGAAAGGTTTGGGAGTTTGTTCAAATTAACTAAGTATGGAAGGATACTTCTGTAAATTACTATCATTAAAGCCTACATTTCACTTTCAAAAGATGAAGGGATTTACTAGTAAATACTGACTGGTTCTAAGCACACATAGCAAATTACAATCCAGAAAAATGCAACTCAAAGGAGGAGGTATATATACACTTCACAGATACAAGGGCTCAGAATTATTTAACATGACACAGCCGGAGATAAGGGAGCACGCAAGATGCAAACCAATCAAAGGAGATACTACTTCTAAGAGACATGTGAGTTGTTGAATGGGAGGAGACACAAAAAGCATTCATATGAGAGTTGTAACAGTTTAAACATCTGGAGTAAATTTCAAATATGGCTAGTATGTTGCAATGTTATAACTCTCAATAAGTCTGAAGAGATGGAACAATAGCCTCAGTCAATGATGCCAGCTATAGATAGGCTAAAAAATCAGAGCAAATCCATCACAGAGATGGGAAGAACAATAGGTGTGGCCACATCAACTAATGGTGCATTGATAAAAAGAAGAACTCATGAGCTCAGGAGCACTGAAATGCCTGACCAGAGATAATAACAGTGGTATATGGCGGCAGAATGATTCCCTTGTTGAAGAAAAATCAACTCATGAAAGTTGGCCAGATCAAGAACTCCCCTCAGGCATATCTGTGTCAAAGTCTGAAGTCCGCAGAGAACGTCATCACTGTAAATGTAGAGGGTTTACCACAAGATGTAAAGTACTGATAAGCCTCAACAAGCAGGAATCCGCACTGACCCACAGCACGAAACACGCATGTGTCCCACTAAATCTCCTTGCAAAGTCCTTGAGTGAGTAAGTGAGTGAGTGAGTGACCACAATATTCAGAGCATAAATCACAGCGGCAGTTTGTGCACCGCAGTAAAAACTGGCGGACCAGATTAGAGTTTGCAATAAAATATATAAATCTCTGGAACCATGTCCTATAGGCAGATGAAACAGAGATCAGTATTTATCAGAATGGTGTGAAGAGAATGGAGAATGGAAGGAGTTGCTAATGATCCGATGCAGACTATCACATCTGATAAGCATGGTGGAGGATTGTTATGCATGGATGGCTGCCACTTGAACTAACTCCCTTGTATTCATTGATTATGTGACTGCTTTCAAAAGCAGCACAAGCCCGACAATGGCAAAAGGCCGTAACTCCAATACATGACAATTGGAGTTACTGCCTTTTGCCATTGTAGGACTGAATGATCATTGAATAGTGTTTGGCTATTTTATCAGTTCACATTCAACTACATGCTTCAGATCTCATTGGACGGCACTTCACATTGCTGGGACCATGACCCAAAGCTTAATGTGAAAGCTACAGAATGTTTTTAAGGAAATGAGGAGGGTGGTTTTACAGTTTGGTGCAGTTCTTACACTTTTTGACTGTTCATTCAATATTTTTGATTAAAAAAACTTCAAGTACGTCTGGTTTCATTTTAAATCCATGATGGTGACGACTTTTTTGGCTTTTAGCCCTTTCTTCTCAGACTGTAATATAACTCATACAATTGTAGTTCAGGCCGTTATGTGTATGTCTACTCCCTGAACAGGGGTGGAAAATTCAGGTTCAGGAAGTAAAGGTCCTCTAATTTGAGTTGCTTAGTTAATGGATGAATGAAACACAAGGCTGGACTTTTACTTCTGAACCCTTGGATTTACCAGTTTTGCCGCTAACTCCTAAATATACCACCCTCCCAGATCGAGGAGCTGACCAGTAACCTCCCAGCACTCCAAGCCCTGTCCAGCAGCACATCCTCTGTCGAGAGCATGGCCAGCTCAGAGACAGGCAGCCCCCCAATGAAGAGGAAGGTTATCACCAAGTTCCAGGGCAATGCCAAGAAGGCTCTGCTCAGATGGGTGCAGTTTACTGCCGCCAAGTAAGCCACCTGTTCAGCTGGTCATCTGCCCGCTTTACCCGCCTCTTTGACTCCATATCACCACCTTTTTGCTTACCTGAAAATCTGACCACCCAGTAACCTCACATTTAGAGTCTGGGGCAATGAAACAGAAAAATGGATAGCTGGGTACTTGCTTAAGGTACAACATCACCTGGATCTTCAGTAGGCCTGAAGTATATAAAAAAAGAAGTTACTTTGGGTTTTTGCTCAGTATATTTATGTTGCAGCTTCCTTGGAAACTGCTATGTAAAGTAATAAATTATTATAATTATGATTATGCTGCTGCTGCTAATATTGATGATAGGTTATTATTTTTACTTTATTTCAAACGAGGTTTATATCTTGTGTTTTCGTTTGCATGTCTTTGTTTTCTCATCTTTCTTTGTGTACATGCACGTGTGTGTTGTGCATGTGTGTTTCTCCTGTGTCCAGGCGGATGGGCATAGAGGTGAAGGACTTTGGGCCCAGCTGGCGGAGTGGGGCAGCCTTTCATTCTGTGATCCACGCCATCCGTCCAGACCTTGTGGACATGGATCATGTGAGGAGGAGGTCCAACCGGGAGAATCTGGAGGAGGCATTTACCCTCGCCGAGAAGGAGCTGGGCATCCCACGGTTACTTGACCCGGAAGGTACTGGAAGAGTCTGTTAAACACATCCTCTGTCAGCTCCCAATTGTAGCCTTATGCATACAGCACTGTAGCGCAGAAGATTGAAGCTAGCAACAGTGAGTGCTGTCATTGTTTGCAATGCGGTACTAGCTCAGGGTATTAATATTTCACGCCACACCTTTTCATTAATATTGATCGGAAGGTAGCCAATCAGAGTGGGGCTGTTGCGGATCTGAGCCAATCTGCAGTTGGTATTGTCAAGGGCACCTAGAGGTTTTATCTGAAAATGCTGCGACAGTGCCTGGTCTGCAATGCTGAGCATTTATTAACATGCTTCTTTGACCATTTGCTTGATGCCTGCTTTATGTGGCAGTGATGGTGCATTTTGGAGTTGGTGCAAAGGTCAAGTGAATCACTCCAGATTAATAAAACGTAAACCATTTGAGTGTGTGTGAGATTGTCCTTGAATACTTTATAAACCTTTACAGAAATATACTGCCAAATATTGTAAATACAGTACCATATGTGGGTTTTTATTTTTAATGTATCAATTCATATGCTTCAGGACTTTCAGTGATATATCCTTCCAAAATGTATTGCAAAACAAAGAGTGGCTGATAGTTTTCTGCAGGGTCATGATATAATGATGCTGTGTACCAAAATTCTCTATATTACATTATATTGCACTATTAAGATGCAGCTCATGTATATGATTAAGAGTAGTCTTCATGGGATAAACTGGAGCTCAGTCTTGTGAATTGCTTGTAGATTGTTATTATTTTTCTCCCCTGGGGGGAGGTGGATATTTCTAGGGTCTGACCTGCAGTCAGATTGTGCTCTTCCTGCATTTTCACCTCATTACAGATGTGGACGTGGACAAACCTGATGAAAAGTCCATCATGACATATGTGGCCCAGTTTCTGAAGCATTACCCGGACCCCCATGGTACCGAGGCAGACGGACAGGACGAGGAGGTAATGCTGTTCAATTGTAATAAATTTCACTTCCGCTGTCAGCGACACTGCCACCTCATGCTTCCATTTAAAATTTTTTTTTAATTTACGGATTTATGAGATGTATTCCATGGACAAAAAAATGATCTGTCATGAGGGACATTGAAGAGAGATATTGAAGTAAATTGTTATTATGCGAGTCGTGGAAGGCAAAGTAGTTTGAAAAATTAGAAATACTATTTTTATCATAATTATTGACTGCTGTACACGGACAAGAGTGCCGCTCTCTTAGCTGAATGTTCACTGGCTTCGAAAAGGCAAAATGAAACCATATATACTGTAATCTTTAACTGATTGGATAGCTTTTGGCTTTCTGTTAAATCCTCATCTTGGTTCATGGTTGTAACTTCTTAAGTTTCTAAGTTTTTGTTAGTTTGGGAGTCATTTCATTCATCAGGGTTTTATTGCAGCTTCATTTTTTGATATACTTGAATCAAATGCAAGGCTGCAAAATGTATAAGGAAAAGTTTGTGATTCTTTGATGCATGTGTGCATGTGTCCGTTGTCATTGTATTCATTTCCTGTCATTGATGTTTGTAATTTCAGTGTTTATTAAATACTGACAGGCAGATTATGCAGAGTATGTATATGTATTTTTGGAGTTACTTTAAATGCATACTGTAGCTGCTAAATGATTAATCAGTGTCCTACTAGCAATGTTAAGGTTCACTGATCCTGCGGTGTTTTTGTTTATGAATAATTTACTGAACCTGCATTAAGCATAGCCAGCAATTCACCAGTGATATAAATCGGTTAAGCTTTTCATTGAGGCAGTCGTGGATCTAATTAACAACTCTGAGACGTGACTTTCACAGCTGTAGGTGTGTGGTGATGTCATAGCATGCAACAAGCGCTCATTAAAACATTACCCTCGCTGTCACCACATCTTCGTTAACAGATTTAATTGTTGACAAGATTTTAACTGTTAACAAGCTGATCCTTACTTGCTTGTCTCGGTGCCTCTTAAAGTGGCAGGCAGATCCTCACCTCCGTCTCGAAGGGCGAACGAGCTAGTTTTTGTTTCCATCATTTTATCTTTCTTGAGCAGCCGCTGCCTTGCCTCATCTGTTTCTGCTATCTCTCTCTCTCTCCTTCTCTCCTTTTTTCAATCTGTCCATCAATTTTGTTGTGTGTTGGTAGCTGCGTCTTGGGTCCATCCCAACTTTTGCGCTTTCTATCCCCAAGTCCCAGGTAAGGGGCCATGAATTTGGGACTGCCACTCTAGCCTCCCGTCGCCTGTTTTGTGGTGGTGACCTGTCTGTGTGCGTGTTGCCCACTTTTGACCACTTCCTCTTGCATGTCTCTCTCTTTCTCTCTCTCTCTCCTTCCTTCTCTCTTTCTCTTTGGCGACCTTGGCCTTACATACATCTTGTGTCTGCATTCCTCTGTCTGCCTTGCTGTCCTTGACAGTTTGGTCTTGACCCACGAGACATAGAGCAAATGCTAGAGGTATGTGTGCCTTGACGTAAATAATAAGTCAGATGCTTTATGGTGTATTTTGAGTGCCTCTAATCTTTCTTTTGATAGGCTGGAAATGGTTCCTTTTTCTTAAGTAATGCTCATCCTCATTGACCTTGTTTCTCTTTGTCTTGGTTAAGCATACTGCATTTCCCTGGGTTGAATTTTAGAATCTTTGTTTGTCATTCCGACATTCCCCCTCTCTCATTCCTGTCCGTATGGTACTTATAACCCTTTGCGCAAATAATCCTGTTCATGTTTAAAAGTGTTGAAACTTCATCATTGTGTATTCAAGGCAATATGAATAAAAAAAAGAATAATAATTCTAATTAAAATGTATTGCCTGTATCTCATGGCAAATACTGTTGAATGTATGAAAGCAGAATTTGCCGTATTAAAGGGACTATGACAGCCGGGGCGCGTGCGCGCGACGAAGCGGAGCATCTTGAAATGTTGGTACAACTATTTCAAGTTCATAGTAGATGTAAGGTGTAAGCGTTTCAATCTGTTTAAATCGCATTCATCCTTGAGAAGTTTATTGAAATTTTAACCAAAAAACTATCTTTAATGATTGTAGAGCCTATCCGTAACATCAGTTTGTCATAGTTTGGGTGTTTGTAGCGTTTTTATTGCTTTTAAATCAGCCTGCGTTGATTATGTCGTCCTATGGCAGCCTTCGAACTTTAAGCGGTCGCAAAAGGATCTATGACAGCTGCATGTCAGACAAAACGTTGCGACAAACAGGTTCTGCGAACATTAAAGACAGTTGCTTGATAAAAAAAATTCCCCAAAGTGTATTTAAAACAGCGATGAAGGTACGCTTTACACACGTTCTAATAAGCTTGGAGTTCATATTTCTGCTCCCTTGATATCGCACTGCATGTGTGAAAGTGTTTATTGACTGGACTGTACTACGCATGTGCCCCAGCTGACATAGTCCCTTTAAAACCACACCTCAGTGGTTCTGTTTCCTATGCGTCTCTAAGGTATATGATGTGATCTTTTTCTCTTTGTTCTGACATGAGGGCAAGATGGAGCTTAAAAAGAGCTTTATCTTCCTCACCTGTTTTGTTCTTGCTGTGAATAATTAGCACATATGAGGCCTCCAACTGCAAAACACAGATAAAAATAAAAAGAAATCACATGGTATACCTTTTATTGTGAGTTGCTGTGAAGTTGGGGAGTTGTTGCCATTTAGAGTGCGAGGTGTGAGAGTGATAAGGTCGTGACCTCCTGGAATTGGTGGAGCTACCCTGTGTAGTTTTGACTGGCCCTGCTCCTTTTGAAAAAAATTATTTGGATTCTGATTGGCTCATTTTAGTCAGTTGATTAAGAGTGTAGGGCAGCTCCTCCTCATTTTGGGCATCATGCAGCTTGGCAGTCAGATTTTACATTTGCATGGCTAACTGATGCCATTCAAAACTCATCAATCCAAACCCCCCACCCCTTCCCCATCTCCAAACCCCGACTCCCACCCCTATCCCATCTCCAAACCCTTACTCCCACCCCTATCCCATCTCCAAACCCCTACTCCCACCCCTATCCCATCTCCAAACCCCTACTCCCACCCCATCCCATCTCCAAACCCCTACTCCCACCCCTTCCCCACCTCCAAACCCCTACTCCCACCCCTATCCCATCTCCAAACCCCTACTCCCACCCCTATCCCATCTCCAAACCCCTACTCCCACCCCTTTCCCATCTCCAAACCCCTACTACCACCTCCAAACCCCTACTTCCACCCCTATCCCATCTCCAAACCCTTACTCCCACCCCTTTCCCATCTCCAAACCCCTACTCCCACCCCTTTCCCATCTCCAAACCCCTACTCTCACCCCTATCCCATCTCCAAACCCCTACTCCCACCCCTTTCCCATCTCCAAACCCCAACTCCCACCCCTATCCCATCTCCAAACCCCTACTCCCACCCCTATCCCATCTCCAAACCCCTACTCCCACCCCTTCCCCATCTTCAAACCCCGACTCCCACCCGTATCCCCAAATCCACCCGCAGAGGGAGCAGCGTAAGGTCCTGAGAGAGATGAAGACATGGCTGGAACAGCTGGAGAGAGACGTTGGGCGAGCCCAGGGGGCAGAGGGAAGTCTTACCGAAAAGTACCAGGTAACCATGGGGCGGAATTGGTTTTTTAAATTGCGCTGTCATGCGCTCGTCTCAATATCACCTTCTTTTTTAAACATTTGTTCATTTATCTATCTTTTCTTGACTTGAATATTTTTTCATAGGTTCTTGCCTATATTACTTCTCAGTCTTTTTTATTAATCAGACATGGCTTTATTCTTAGTCCCATCTTCTTCCGTATGGTAATGCTTGCAGCATTTCTGCACTTTCACAGTGCAATCTCAGCACCACACTTTTGCAGCGCTGTTGTAGTGTCAATGTGCACCCGGAATATTTCCTCACGTTTCCATTTCACGCTCAGACCCTGCCCGGACCCATGTAATATTCAGTGTGAAATATTCTAATTCCCCATCTGGGTGATGAAATGTCTGCATAAAAAGAAAAAAATTAAATGCAGTTTAACTGCATAGACATGTGACACCGTTTTTCATCACACTGGCTAAGTGTACTTGTCTTTGTATGTGTCTGTTAATCTGTTTTTTTACTTTTTTTCATTTCTTATTTGATGCGTTTGCGTGTGTGTGTGTGTGTGTGTGTGTGTGTGTGTGTGTGTGTGTTTGTGTTTGTATAATGCACCCTCTTACACACTGTCAACCTGTTCTAGGCCTTCAAGACATTCCGTGTTCAGTTTGAGGTGCGTAGGAAGCAAGCAGACAATCTACTTCAGCCCCCACAGAGGGATGCTAAGCTAACCGTGGACCAGGCTCTGGTCAAGCAGGCCTGGGACCGAGTCTCTGCCAGAGTAAGTGTGCCACATCAAACTTGGCCCTGACTGCAACGGGGTGCACTCTGATTCCTCTCTGACTCCTCTGTAGTGCAATAGGGGACTCCCAGCTCACTACTGCCCAGCTCCAGTGAGCAGTGATGCTCAACAGATACGGATTGTAATAGATACAAGGTTCCTCATCTGGACCAAGCCCAAAAAATGAAGGGAACTAGCGCACGCAAATAGTTCAAAACTCGTTCAATCGAACTGGCCAGGAGCACAGCAAGTTACGTCTAAATCGAACAGGGCAGGAATACTGAAAAACACGTTTTGCAGTATTTTTTGTGTGCTCCAGTTCTCTTCATTTTTTTGATCCTGGTCTTAAGGAGTAACTTAGTACCTTTGTTATGCATTTGGCCTGGCCCCAGAGTTACTCGATTAATTAATTGCCTTATTACGTTCACATTATCGCAGTTGTCTGACAAATCTTGCTAATATTAGCTGCTGTTTGGCAAGGGACTCCCTCAGAATGTGCTAGCCTGGGACCTAATAATAATTTAAGGACAGGGGGTGTTGTACTGAATCTGATGTGCATCGGGAAGAGGAAAGATTTCAAAAGATAAAGACAACTGTAATAAACCAAGCCCTTATCTTGTTAAGGATAATTTAAAGATTAAGCTAGCAGTCCATAAACATTTTTCAGCAACATTAATGGAGTAAGTGTTTGGCTGTGGCTAAACAGCAAATTTACATGCTTGAGTTTGTAAGAAAAATAAACATGATTATACATTATGCTCTGATTGAAATAAACACGGAAGAACTGGCTAAATTGCTTCTTTTTATTTATTTTACTATTGTTAGGATTCAGTTTAATTGAAGCCGTTTGCCCATTTTCAGTTTGCAACACCTTAGAAACAATGCTCTGCAGCCCTGGAGGCCTAATTTGGCTTTGAAGGTTCTCCTTCAGTAGCAAAGCCTGAAATCCTGCCCATTACTTTTTTTGCTTTTTTGCCTCTTATTTACTGGATCTCCAGACTGAGGTAATTGCAACCATAAAGGCTACAAATAGGCTCTTTTTCATCCTGGAAATATTTGAGGGGTATCCAATATATTTGTGAGGACCCCCTGACCCTGTGAATTTGTGGGGTCCTAAATCATTATATATTTTATTTAGTCAACAGTTTTTCATAACTTTGACTTGGATCTAAATCCATGTTTCTCTGTTGTTTTTTCAAAATTTAGAGTGCTGAATTAGCTAAATTGGCATTCGCGCAGAGCTTGCCAAACTGTGTTTATAAGCAAAAAATGTCTTTAATTTAGGTTTAGATTCCAAAGATAAGGAAAAGTGATTTGAACTCCAGCCTGTCATGTTATACAGTATGAGTCATTCTGGATGCCCTTTTAATGTTCCTGAATGTGCGTATTTTCACTTTTAGAATTTTTGGGATAAGAACTTTTTTAAGTGCACTGCTGTTAAATATTAAAAGGGATTTATCACAGTTTTTTTTAGTATTGCAATGTATAATAAATTGGGCCTCTCTTGGCTGAAATTGATGTGCAGCCTTTTGGACTGTAGCTGGTTGGTCCGTAGGTCTGGGACTACCCCACCTCCCGACAGTGATGAAGTCCGTGTTGACCCGGTTTTTTCGGGCCAAGTCCAATGCCTCTCATTGTTTGGGGTTGTTGTGGAGCATTGAGTGGAGCTCTAATTGTGCCCCACTCTGGGGTCCTGGAAAAGAGATGGGTGAAACTCAGTTTTGTTAGGATAGTGAGAGAGATTGTTAGAGAGTGAGAGAGGGGGAGTGACAAACAAGAAAAGGAGAGGGAGGAATGTTCTCTGGCAGTTTTCACATGAACCTCTACTTCATTCGTCGGGTAAACCTGACTGTTTTTAGCTGGATTGCTGTGGGGTTTCCGGATCTTTCAACACCATAAGGATAAATGCATCTAGCTTGGAGCTGGCTTCTCAGGGGGGACCTATAGGTAGGTGGCATATAAAACAGGAAATTACATCAGCGGTCTGGTGCTCCTGCAGCTCTTAGAGTGGCACATTCAGCTGGACAAGGCTCTGCCGGCTCCACTGGGGGTGATTGGGGCGTGGCTACACCGGGCAGAGCGAGCATTGCGGGAAGATGTGGCCATACAGCAGGCACATGAGGAGACGGCTAACGCCGTGCAGAGGACCCTGGAACAGCACAAGGTACGGGCTGATGCACGTGCATAAAAACAAACATTCACATGCACTCATGCACATATACACGCACACATACGTACACACATGCACGTGCACAAATGCATCTGTACATGCACATTAACATTCACGTATAAGCAAACATGCATATTGGATATCCATACACTATTAGATACTCTCACTTGTAGAACCACGAGTGCAGTGGCGGGCGATGGACAGAGAAAAAGGAGGGCGATGAACATGTCTTCAAACTGCTTATTAGTCTTGATCTGTTTTCAGTCAATTTCCTTGGTAAAAGACACTTGAACTCTCCCCTCTCAGGTGTAGCTAATTGTCTTCGTTAAGACGAGAAATCAAACGCACCAGTTCAACGCAAAAAAGAGCGCATTTCAATCTTTTCAATTAAATAATCATTACGCACAGGTTTGACGACTTGCTTAGGATGTGACAAAATTTAATGCGGAAAATCCACGGTGGTTTTTTCGTGAAGAGTTGCCTATTAAGGCATGTGAATTAAACATTTTATAGAATTTATTATTTACTCTCTTAAGCATTTCATTCTAAGGGAAACTAACATTTTAACCAAGAACAATGATTGAAATCGGGTCACTAATCTCATCCGTTTCAAGGGATGTTTTCCGCCCCCAGTTTTCCGTCCACCGCCCGCCACTGCACGAGTGTACAGTTTGTTACAAATTTCCACTCTTTCAGATGCTCACTCATATGCAAATGCAATCAAACACTCCAATGCAAGAACACCCGTTTATAAACACGCAGAAGTACAAACCGCTTGTCAGACCAGGCTCTTTTTCTTGAGGAGGCTAAAGTCCTTTGATGTGTGCAACCAAATGTTGTCTATGTTTTACCAATCTGTTGTTGCGGCTGTCCTTTTCTATGTTGCTGTCTGCTGGGGCAATAACATCTGTTAGAAACTGCAACAGGCTAGATAAGCTAGTTAAGAGGGCGGAGTCAGTGATCGGGGGGTCACTGGACGCCGTGGGGGCAGTAGTGGAGCGGTGTATGGGGAGAAAGGTGCAAGCAATCCTCGGTAACACCAGACACCCTCTGCATGGGACTCTGTCCGCTCAGAGGAGCAAAAGATCGGAGCGTCTCCTCTCCATACGGTGTAGGACGGAGCGCTTCAGGAGATCCTTTATTCCTGCTGCTATTCGTTTCTGTAATGATCACTATTGATTTGATTTAATTCGTGTGGGGGTTTAACTCTTGGGCTTTTAGAGTATTTTTATTTTTATTTTTATTTATATTTATTGTCTTCCTATATGTACATGCTACTGAAGGACAACTGAATTTCCCCATGTGGGGATCAATAAAGTATTTATCTATCTATATATCTATCTTGTGAGAATGAACACAAAAGTAATTTTTCAGCAAAAAGTTATAAGCAGTTTATGGGTCTACAAGGAACAGTAATTCAGTCATGTCTTGTAATAAATTGCTGTCTGATAGATTGAATTCTGATTAACATTTTTCCTGTCTGTTTTGCATATCGTTAGCCTCATAGCATAATTGCCTAAGTCATTTTTGGCTTACTGTTGCAATATCAAAAAAATACCAATGTTCTTGCTAAAAACTGTGTTTTACCTTGTTTTCCGAAAACGTTCAAAGACAACTTAGGCAACTATGCTATTAGGCTAACGATATGTATGACATCGTGTGAAGTACAATTTCAACTCGGAAAAGGTTGAGACAATATGGTTAATGTATACAGGGTTCCCCCTGGGTTTTGAAAAATATTCTTCACTTTCTCCCTCGAGAAAAAGAGTGACAAAAATATTCCTCACTTTATCATAGTCTTCAATTTTTATTAGTCACTCATGGACCGAAAGGTCGAACCTCAAATATTTGCGTAAAAACAGGTCTCTCTATTATACTTTCGATATAATTTTGTGTCCATTCAAGTCCAGCCTCTAATAATGGGGACCCTGTACACCATAAAAGCTTAATGAAAACCTCTTGATCATTTAGCATGGAATTTATTCAAAAGACTGGCAATAGAAATCCCTTTAAACTCTTTATTTCTTTATTTTTTTCTCTACATTTTATCAATACAGCCATTTTGGGCATCCCAAAATTAAAAAGGGACACACCCTTTAAGGGCAATAGAGAGGCCTGACAAAAATGCCAAATTGGACTTGGGCTGAGCTCAAATCAGAATTAGTGGAATTGTCAAATGTTTATTTAAAATGTACAGCTTTTAAGATTTCCATTAACTGATTCTAAATTGAGCTTTGGGTGAGCTCATTGTTTTGTGCACAATTTGTTGGAATCCTTAATTTAAATCTCAAATATTTGGGGTTTCGAATGTTAAACATTTTAGATTACTTCTAATTCTGATGCCAACAACTAACAAGTCTCAGTACTGGCACCCTCATTCTCTTCTCTTTGAGGAGTGCTCTCTGGTTACTGTACTGTCCGAAACCACCATGTGATGCTAAGCTGGTGAACCCAAACCCCCCTAGCGGTAGTGAGCGCCACGGGGTTTACATAAGTCAGTCAAACACTAATATAGTATAATCGGCAAAACATCAAAATTGTTTGGCTCAGGCATGGATAAATACACCACCAAGCCTAGCTGATTAAGACTTACTGTTATTGGTCAAAAGCTTGGCGCCCATTAGGGTCATAAGGTGTAGTCGATTTTTGCAAACACATTGCTCCTTCTTGCACTGAGCTTTTAGAAATCATTGAATGCATAGCTATCTCAGTCATAATAGAGTTAAAAAGAGTGAAACGTCCCTCTAACATTATAAGCCACTCATTAAGAAAAATTACGGCTCGCAGCTCGTTAAAATTCTGCGATAGCAATTCTGGTTGGAGCAAATACCATCACACACAGCGTTCACCCCAGGACCGAGTTTGAGAAATGTTGAGTTAGGCTACAGCAAACTACCTTTCTGGCTAATTATCGCACTGGCCTAAACCTATTTTAACAGCGATTAGTTCACAGACAGCCAACCCAGCCATGTAGGAACAGTTTGTTGTCAACACAAAGTTCTGATCATTATTATTGATGAACCAGATATTATATAGCACTGTCTTGTCAAGTTAAAGCTAACTTGGAAGTACCATCTTTCGCATAACGTTAGCTCAGAAATCGCCAGTCATACCGTGATAGAAAACATGGCAACAAATGACATGATTGTACGCATCAAGCAATTGTTAAGTCGAAGATTAATCAAACTAATATATGACGTGTAAAGATGCGCTTGGTGTGTCGGTAGGTAAGCGAACATGAGGCCATTGAAGTTGGGTCTCATACCCATTGAAAAAGACGGAAAGGAAAGACGATCAAACATTAACATTAATAATTTATTCCGGTCACTCAACATAAGTTCACCATCATGCATGTCTTTTTCTTGAGACAACAGAGTACAGAAATGATACAACTGCGATGGATTCATTTTGCGCACTTACTTGCTAGTTTCTTTTGCCTGTAACATCCGTTTCGGAGCACCAACGAGGTGCTAAAATCTGCATTGCGATTCGGTTCGGTAGGAACGAATCGAAGAGGAACCGGTGCTGCATTAGCAGGGGGTTTCATTACCAAATCTAACGCTACTGTAGTTTGGTGTCGCTTCTGAAGGGGAGGCACACAGTAGGTAAGCTGTTTAATTTATGATCTGCTCATATTAATCACGTTCATGTAAGTAGGGAAATTTACACACCTTGTTTTCCTAGTTCATCATGAGGGGATGATTGTGCTTCAGCTTCCACCGTTCTATGAGTAAAACAAAAATCCGCGTATATTCACTCCCTCACACTGACTGACTGCGTGATAATGGTTTTTGGCTTTTCAACCGAACAGAGACCTGTCAGCCAATAAGACAGCATTTGGACGTATTTTCCCGTAAAAATCCTCTCTGATTGGTCTTTCTTGGCTCCATTCATCGAAGATAAAACAAAACAAAAGTGCTGTCCTGTTTTTCTGACATTCAGTAACATAGTAAACTGCCCAAAGTGATGATCTATTCCGGCCAAAAGAAAAAATCTTGTGGGTACAGCTCTGTGTAGGTGACAGCTCTGTTTGCCATTGAATTTTTATTCGTCATTAAACAAATACATTCAGGCGCCCCGGTGGCTCATTGGCCTAAGCGCGCGTACCATAAAGGCTGTGTCCTTCCCGCAGCGACCTGGGTTCGATTCCGGCTCAGGTCATTTGCTGCATGTCTTCCCCGATTCTTCTCCCCAACCTTCCTGTCTCTCTACACTGTATAACTGTCAAATAAAGGAAAAATTCCCAAAAAAATAATCTTCAAAACAAAAAACAAATACATTCGCCACTGTGACTACTGCTCATAATTTTCTCCTCGTCACCGATGAATTACTTTCATCAATGACAAAAATAATGAGCGCCAGCGGGAACCCTGTGTATATGAAAACAGAAAGTCATGATTTCTAAATATGCTTTGACTTGTATTTTATTGCTGACCGTATGAAGACAGGATATTAACGTTTTGTTTGGTCAACTTAATTTTATTTGTAAAAAAAATCTATTCCCGCAATGCATTCCAAAAAACAAATTAGGAGGGATACCATTTAGGACTAGTAATGAGGCAAAAAAAAAAAAAAAAAATTGAATAATGATTTAATTTTAAACAGATGATGTCAGCAAGTGATTGTAATCCAGATTTGGTACATAAGTAGTCAGGGAAAGACCTGGTTCTTCAGGACCAGAAATGATGGAAGCTCTATGGGACAGGTGGACCCTTGGTGGGATAATTTCTTATGAACACTGAAATTCAGCTCCAAAAATGACCTCAGAATTGAATCAACCCGTATCTAAACCAGTCTTGACAAAAACAGCATGCCATCAGCTATATGAACCTGGTATTCATGGCTGTTTTTCTGATGATCTGACCAGTGCCAATATATGCAAGTTGTTTTTTTTTGGGTGGTTACTATGTATTTTGCATAGTGTATTTATGTATAATCACATAAATTTGTGCTTGTATATGACGCTTGCTCTTGCTTGTGTGTGTGTGTGCGCGCGTGTGTATGTGTGTGTGTGTGCACACGCACGCATGCAGGAGGTGCTGAAGAATCTGGAGGGACACAAACAGACCTTTCAACAAATTCACAAAGACCAATCAGTCAACGGGGTTCCAGTTCCCCCTGAACAGCTCCAGGACATGGCTGAGAGGTGTGCTTTACCCCGCTGAACAACCTGTTACTCTGCACCCCATATCCCCTGCGCAATGGCATCTTACACAGTAACCTAGTAACCTCATTGATATACATAGAAAACAGTCATTTTTTTTATTCTAAGTCTCTGACATTTTAATTGAGCAGCATGGGACTGACTTTTAGCTTCTATTTGAAGATATTTTCATACAATTCTGCTTCATGATTGGACATTGTTGCCCTGTGTGTGTGTGCTACCCCATCAGAACTCCAGTTAGTTTCAAGGGAGTTGAAAGGTACGCTACAAAATCCTGATGTTATAACAGATTTGAATTGCAAGACCCTCAAATTGATGCTGAATATTTGCTCTTTCAGGCCATACTGACTAATTAATTCCAAATTCAATTAAAATATCAGATATTTAGAATTCAATAATGTCCATTTTCTATGTTTGTTAGATATTATATATTACAATATATTAATGAATTGTACTCCACATCATCAAATATTTAGAAATATTCAAATATTCTGTGTCTGATTTATTTCAATTGACAGATTCAATTATATTTCTACATCATCTCATGTCCATCTGATCAAACTGGAATTCTGGGAAATGAAGTACCGTTTGCTTGCCTTTCTGATGCTTGCTGAATCAAAGCTCAAGTCCTGGATCATCAAGTATGGCCGAAGAGAGTCAGTGGAGTTGCTGCTGCAGAATTACATAGTGAGTTTCTCCTGCTGGTGTGTCTGCAGTACTTCTCTTTTGGTAAATGTGCAATCCAAAAACTGTCCAAGGTTCAATAACAGTTATCCAAAAAGCAGGTCAGAATAAACAGGTGGGCATGTGACAGGTAAACACTGAGACCATTAAGCACAAACTGAACAACAGGGCTGGTATAAATTGGTAGAGCTTAATACAGAGCAGTTGTGCATGGGGAAGTTGATTAATAAATGGGATGGTGAGTGTGTGCTGAACGAGAAGCAGGGTCAGGAACAAGCAACAGATGACTTATGTCTCAATTTGCTGACTTGTGCACTATTTTACACCATATTACAGTGCAAAAAGTACATGTAGCTATCATGCTAAAAAAATGTATAAAACATTTTCATATTATGAACACATGGATGAAGCACTTGATCCTTTTGAAAATTGTGTGTGTACAATGACGGACACTGGAAACACTTTTCGGGCTATGTCTGCCATATTGCGGATAGGGGGGACCTGCTAAACCCCTGGATGATGAATATTTCTGGACAAGATGATGGATGTTGAAGCAGATGCCGTGATTCAGATGGCAGTACCTAATAAATATAAATTTAGCCCAACTGCCATTGCTCAATGATACGTCTATACTATAGAATTTGAACTTAAGAGTTTATCGCACATAAAAGTTCGATTTTATCTTTAATTCCCTTTAGAGCTTGAGAAGGCCGCTAAAATTAGCAAGCCAGTTAGCATTGACAGGTAAAGACTTTCTTTGGCTTGTTAGCTAGCTAGGCTCGGTCAGTGGTAGAAATTGCACAAAGAATTAATGATGTTATTTCCGCTGCTCTCATCTCAAGTTCATCGAATTTTTACATTGCCCTGTCATTGCATTACTCCTGTTCCTCTAGGGTATTAAAGCTAGGTAGCATGCTTGTAAAATCTCTTTGCCATTATGAATCCTGAAAAAAAAAAAAAAACAAAAACTAGCAGTTCAAAAGCCACAGATGGCCATAGACCTTCACAGGTCTGGTAATGGCCACATGAAAATCTACAAAAAAATTTCATGTACTGTTGAGTGCTGCCTGGGCAATTATTCAGAAAAGAATAAATATGGAACAGTTTTCCCCTTCCCCTGGGATTGGAAGGAGGATGGTGAGAGAAGCAAAAAAAAATCCCATTAGTCAAAATTGCGGCTTGGGGTCACCAGATTTCAAAAAGTAACTCCAGGCTCTTTGAATGGATTGCATGAGGAACAGAGAAGCAAGTGCATGTTATTTCATTTAAATTATGACACGATGTAAGCATTATGTTCAGATTAGACCAAAATAGAATGATTACATCAGATACAGTAGTGGTATGTTAGATGTCGAAAGGAGACGCATTCAAGGAAAGACTTCTCCTACCCACGCTGAATTATGGTGGTGGGTCAGTAATGTTTTGGGGTTTTTATAATTCTGCTGGTCCAGTTGCACTGGTCAACATCAATTGCTTAATGGACACCAAGTGTCAGGGAAATTTGGCTGACAATAAGGTTGCCTTTGCCAGGGCTCTGAGACTTGGCTGTTGGTGGACTTTCTAGCTAGACTTTGACCCGAAGTACATATCAAAATCCACAAAGAATCGGTTCTGGGACAACAAAATCAATGTTTAACAATGAACATCTCAGTCAAAAAACTCAGTCCAATACAATAATTTTGGAATGAACTGAGGAGGGCTGTTGATAAGTGCAAACCTAAAAATATGACTGATCTTTAAAACATTTGCATAGCAGAACAATAATTATGAAATATTAATTTTGGTGAATTTGTGAATGATTTTCGTTGGTTATAGAGGACCATACAATGTTTTTTGCATCTTGGCATTTTGGGTTTATTTCTATATTTTGTTACTATTTGTCTTTTTCGTAGTATATACCCCAGTCAGGAGTTCCAATAATTCTGGAGCCCACTGTATATAGAGTTAGTATTATAAGTGCATACACCTGGTGGGGCTTTTTGAGACAATGGTATAAAGTTTGAAACAGAATACAGAGGAGACAGACTCGCAAAACAGCACTGACTTCCCAAGATTAAAGTCAGGGTAGGAAGAAAACCAGGAACAGGTTAGGAAGAACTGAAGAGAGTTGTTCACTAGACTGGGACATCTACCTAGATCTTAGTATTCACTGCAACAGGTGGTGGAGAAAGCATTTTGGCAACTGCTACTGAAGTAATAGTGAATTGACCTGGAGTCTATGGGCTCTAAATTTGTTGACCAGGCGCAGGCGCGGCGAATGGGGGGAGCGCCGCGCCAACGGGGTGTATCCAGGCACATTTTGCAATTTCGTGCCTGGCGCAAGCACTCCTCTGTCCCACCTCCGTCCCTCCAGTCGGCGCAAGTGGCAAAGAGGGAGGAGAGAAGGCGTGAGTGGGTTTAACACAGCCGAGTCAAATCTTCACCAGTCAAATGAGCTCCTCTCCTCACCTTTAAATGCGCCGTGAGCGAGGCGCAGTGCAAATTTCGTTTGACATGGATGAAGTAGGACACAGCAGCAACACCAGACGGCCAAACTTCAGCCAGGAGGAAGCTGATGTTCTGGTCCGGGAGGTTCAAGCTCGCAGTGGCTGAATATATGGTCACGCGAGCACACTTCCACGGGCTGATGATGCAAAAGCGGCCGCAGAATTCTAAACCTCCCTAGAACCGCGGCTGCTGCTTTTTTCATGGCAGTGTAAATGTGAGGCCATTTCATAATATTGTGCGATTATAAAGAGGGAATTAACGATATATTGTTTTTGAACGAATGAAATAAAAAATTGCCAATAAATACATGTGAATTTATTACGTACAATAATTAATTATGTTGACAAATACGTTGTATGAGAAAACAGCAACTTGAGTCGACATTTGCCCAGTTGCGTAGCCCTACTGCAACCAGAATGAATGTGACAAGGGGTGCACTTGACAGCTGTGTAAGCCTATAGATTACCTTTAGTAGGCTAATAGTACACAACAATAAAAGTAATAATAATAACAATGTTTAGATAAATGTAGCCCAGATCAGGCTGTGTTTCTAAAGCCGCGTTCACATTGGACGCAAAACGAATTTTCGGCACGATAGATTACATTCAAAGTCAATGCAAAGACGCGAATACACGCGAAATATGTGTATTCACATCTTTGCATTGACTTTGAATGTAATCTGTTGTGCGAAAAATTTGTTTCACGTCCAGTGTGAAAGCAGCTGAAGGACACATACCCACATAGCCTACAGATGCACTCACGCACCCACATGCACACACATCTCTCTCTCTCTCTCTCTCTCTCTCGTACGTTGCAGACAGGGGTATTTGCGGTCAAAGCCACTGCAAAAAAAAAAAAAAGCCACGGCGCCCAAAGTAATTTAATATCAATACTCACTTACGTTTTATAACAGAAGTTCAAAACTTTGATATAACATAGAAAACACATATTAGAAAAGTAATGGACGGATGGAATCATATCTTTTACTGACATGAAATACCATGCATTACTAACATCAGTGCCGCATAAAAAGCGGCAGCCGCGGTTCTAGTGTTAAGGACAGAGCTGTGCAGCCAGGTGGTCTCTCCTCTCCTGTGCGCGCTGCTGCTCCCCCTGCTGATACAGCACATGCAGTTTGGCCTCTCTCTGTCTTCAGTCCTGTAATGTCTCCTGCATGAGGTCAAAGTGACATCCATGGCGTACAACTATGTTGTGTAGCACGCAACATGCCACAGAGAATGCACTGACACTCTGAGGGCTGTCAGGTCGAGTTTCCATTATGCATACCAACCACCTTTGATCAATCGATATAGATACTATAATTTATGTGCTGATTCAGATAGTTACATTAAATAGTGGTTGCTGTAATTATGTATTGCATTGAAATGTGCCTGACATTCTGGAAACTTGCCTGTGAGGTTTCGGTGACGTGTGCGCACTGTGCGCCGGTCAGCCAAATTACCACTGCACAGAAAGTAAACCAGGTTGGAGTTGGCGAGCTCTCTGCGCACTTTCGGCGGAGCCTTTTGCCATGAAATTGTCATTGCGTCATGATGAATATGTGACATCTCCCCCTACTACGCCGCCACACCCATCTCGGCGCACGTCCGTCTACCAAGTTGCCAAAGTGGCTGCGCACGGTGTTGCACCGCATGAAATTACCACTGCGCGGGCTGCACCGGACAAAATTACCACTGTTTGGGCTGTGCCACGCTGCGCCACGAAATTAGAGCCCCATGTCACAAAGAAGGATTGCGAAGTTTGAGTTAGCTGGATAAATGCGAAAAGTGCACTCAGCTCTTTACTTCAGTTCTCACGCCAGATGTAAAATCCAGGATTCTGGGTTTTACCCTGTGCAGTTTTTTTGTGGCAACTCAGTAATCCTGCTGATGCTCCAGATGCACACTGTTCAGCTTGATATACTGCAAACTGCCAGCAGGACATTGACCTCTTGGCACTTTCCGCTCAGGCATTCATTGAGGGACACAAGTTCTTCGAGCAGTATGAGACGACGTACCAAACTCTGAAACAGGCAGCTGAGGTATACTTGAAATCTAATATTTCAGGTAAGTGTGAACTACCCATTCCCTAGTGAGTGGATGTCTTTTTACACTGTCTTTGGTGTTGATTGTCCTGAAAATGTGTTGATGACTGAAATATGCCAGCAATGTTTGCAGCCTATTATCTAATTTATAATTTGATTGATTAAAACTATTTCTAAATTAATTATTTTATTAATTGGCTCATAGAGAGTGAAGAATAACAATTGGTGTTAGCGCACATGTAGGTTCTTTTGTAGTACACTGTAGCATCAGGCCTCACACAAGAATTATGGGATGGCACAAAGAAGCCATGACTGCAGAATTCCTCACCGTCTGCAGCCCCAGTCTGTTTTTGTTTATCAGTCTTTGAGTTGCATATTCAGCTGTTTCATGAATGTGTTCCGCACTCTTCCCATTCTTCCACTAAATGCTATTTTCCTCAGCCAGACCTCAGGAACAGAACTAATCCATTTGCAGTACTGTTCCACTTCAGTGGCTATTGAGGTTTATGGAGGCTAACTGTTGGTTTCATGTTTTAGGTTTTGAGATTGTAAGGAAAGGTAAGACTCAATTGTGGTAATGAACTGGTTGCACAAAAAAATCCAGCACTTTGTCTGCCCAGCTGCCAGTGGGACTCGAGTCATCTGCCAGTCAGGGTTCAAAGTTTAACCCACAGCATGGAAACAAAGATCCAATCTCACTGTCAGCTAACTCCTGTGTGTTTGACCCCACAAAAATCTTACTCTTATCTATGATTTTCACCAATGGGACTCACTGCCACATTAATCTGTAGTGGTGCATGATGTATTTCGTAGTTCTTCTATTTCAACCTGAATGAATAATTATAATTATCTTTTTCTTTCAAATTGCCTTCTTGTCACTCGTTGTATTATTGTAATGATGATGTTTGCTAGGATGAGCGACAGTAAGTTAGCTTGTTTTATTTTTCCATATTTCTACAAATTTTTTGTCCTTTAACAAAGCCTATTATTTTCCTGGGCACTCCGTGCTGCTATGATGTACTGTGCAGGATTGATTGTTATACAGATGAGAATAAAAGCGGAGCCATTTGGTTTACACCCAGTAGCAAGTTTCATTCATCTTAACCTCCCACAGGGTATTTTTGTGATTATTGATGTTATTGTGACCAGATGTCATTATAACTGGACATGCCTGTTTCCTTAGGCTTTGGGGGTCTGAATCTCCTGATACTAAGCTTAAAATTGGGGATTTTCTGCGTTATCTGGTTCAGTCGCTCCTATTGAGGCTCAGAGGCAATCCTGGGGGACCCCATCAAATGCTTAAAATTATTCTAAAAACAGTCTTGAAATATCCGATGAAATGCCTGACAGTAACATATTTCCTGGACCTGAAAGGAATTTATGGTGAATTGAATGAAGCTGTTTTCTAATGGGCGATGATGCTTTTGCATCTCTGGTCATGTGTGGGTCATTTTCAGCTGAGGAAGGGGACGGAGTGAGTAAGTTCCTGAGCGACACTGCCGCGCAGTGGAGGAACCTCTCTGTGGAGGTGCGTAGCGTGCGCAGCATGCTGGAGGAGGTGATCTCTAACTGGGAGAAGTACAGCAGCACCGTGGCTGGTCTGCAGGCTTGGCTGGAAGATGCCGAAAAGATGCTCAATCAGCCCGAGAATGCCAAGCGGGTAAGAAACAGCAGACGGGGTCACTCACGAAGGGATAGAACTTCAATCCCAATGCTGAAAAAGTTGGCACATTATGGGAAATGCAAATAAAATCAAACAGGAATGATTTGAGAAGTCCATTTGAAAAATCTGCACTGGAGATGTCCCTTCGTTTTCCATCAAGACAACACTAAACCACATTCTGCCCAGATTACCAGTGAATAGTGGCATAAGCAGAGAGTATAGGTGCTAGATTGGCCTGCCTGCTGTCCTGAGGTGTCTGTAACTGCAAATGTATGGCATATTATGAAGCAGAATATATGGTAATGAAGGCCCTGTACAGTTGCATACTTTAAGTCCTCCATAATAGAGGAATGTTGGAAACTTCTGCTTGAAAGACTTGACCAACTGGTATATACAGTGCCCAGATGCTCAGTGAGTATGATTTACTGACAAGGTGTTGTTATATAGTAGGAAATAGTTGATTGTGCCAACTTTTTTTGACTTTGTTACAGTTATCACATTGTTTGTTTTTAATAAGCAATTAAATCCACGTTAGACATCAGATAATGTGTTTATATACTGTTTTCAGTGTTGTAGAGGATGAATTTGTTATGATCCAGACAGGGAACCAGATGCAGAGACAGAGCACAATCCGGTAGAAGGGTTTATTGATACAGTAATGACTGTGAGGGACAGAGCCCAGAGCAGAATAGCACTGTTCAGTTCAGATGGTGGTGGGCTTTAAGCGTAGGGCATGTCCGCATCCCGACCAGTGGCATCTCGGGCCATCTCTGACCATAGAAGGCTTGGGAGGTGTTCCTTATAAACTAACCAGAGGAACGGACTGTTTTGCAGGAACTCGGTTTCAATCCTGGAGACTAAGACAAAGGCTTTTGAGCTTGTTCTTTTTTATAAGACTGGGAAGAGAATTCCGTATTTTGCTATCATTAAAGATTGCAAATAATTTTCATAGATGATAAACTTTAAGTGAGGAAGATACTGACTGTCAGTTTTAAAGGCATATGGCAAGTGACAATCCAGCAACTTGCAAACTCAAAGCAATGGGTTAAATACACACCATATTCACCACACCTGGCCAGGGAGGCCAGCAGGACATCAAACCAATCAAAAGAGACAATATGTGTAAAAGACACGCAAGCTGCTATATGGGAGGAGACATAAACAGACTGCACACGAGGGTTGTGACAGAATTGACTTCTCTAATCAGTCCCTTTTCATTGTATTCGTGGGTTCCATAATGTGCAAACACTTTTGGACAAACACTTTTAGGTACAATTATTTAATTGCTCAATTTCAATTTTGCAAATTAATTTATGTTCTAAGATTGACATAAGATCCAGATTTTAACTAAGAATAGTAGTAATAATTTTAAATAATGATCACAGTATTACACCGTAGTTTGGGGTAATAAAATGACATTAATATAAAACAAATATTGATTGATGTGTCAGAGATCAAGCGATAGATACATATAAAATTTTTACATGTAGTCTCTAGAGATTTATTGCCCAGATACGCTACAGTGCCCAGGCCACTATTTTTATTTTTTTGCTGTTAGTTGGTCTTTTTGAAGATTAAATTGTGCTATTGAGTAATATGCCAGGAAAATGGATATTACATCAAACATCTTTCAGGAGTTCTTCCGGAATCTTCCGCACTGGATCCAGCAGCACACGGCCATGAACGATGCAGGGAACTTCCTGATTGAAACTTGTGATGAAACTGTATCTCGAGACCTGAAACAGCAACTGCTCCTTCTGAATGGGAGGTGGAGGGAGCTCTTTGTCAAAGTGAAACAGGTTTGTGGCACACAACATGGTTTCCCTTTTCTTAAACAAAGTTTTCCTTCATTTCAAGTTCATTGACAGATAACCGATAAAATAAATGCACTGATAAATTACCAAAAAATAAAGCATAAAGAGCAATTACCATGCTACGACTCTTCCATACCGCATTTTAAATAATTTTCACAAACAAATTGTATGTATTACATTTTTTTTCATTGCATAACAATACTAATAGTGAAGTGCAATTAAAGGTTTATGGTGTAATGATTCAGGCACTGTCATTTTAACTGAATGGCAAAAATGAACAATTTACTGTTCAGTTACATGGCTGATGTTTGTGGAAGAAATACAGTGGAATTGGTTGTCCAAAAATCTTCAAAATTGCTCTTGAAAAACTAATTCAATGCTTTTTGCAAATTCTGGAGTTACTCATTTTTTTTCAATGACTGACAGGGATTGTTACATTAGCATAGAATGTGTTACAACTTTCTTAGTATTTGCAGAGATTCTAGTGGCATAGCACTTGATCTTAGACTCCTGACCTTTGACTGTCTGGTCTTTCCTTTATTCCTCATAGTACGCCAGGGCAGATGAGGTGGACAAATTGCGGAAAGACTACCAGGACGGGATCGCTTCGCTCAAGAGTTTTGTTGATGCGGCGTGCGAAAAGATGACCGCTCCGGTGCAAGTGTCCTTCCTGAACGTCCGAACATTCGTCCAAGACGTTGAGGTAAAAGAGGCTTATTGTGCCGATGTCCTCCAAACTTCAACTCCTTCTACAAAACAATCCCAATGTGTTCCAGAAAACTCTCTCGCAGCTGTGTCAGTTCACAATCTAGGCCTTATTTGGTAAAACCTTTAGCATAGATAATAACATTCAGTGCATTAGCCATCAATATGAGCAATGATCATGTTATGATTATTGAATGGATAAATGAAGATTTTGTATCCAAAACGCAATATATCCATTTTACTCATTTTGAGTAAATCAGCTTTTTCTATTTTTATAGAAAAACACAAACTTTGACCGCGAGAAAATACACCTTATAGTGTGAATTTCTGAAAACAGATTTTTGAATCATGTGTAAGAAGCACAGGGCTATCGCTCTATGGTATCATCTCAATTTTTGTAATTTTGGCACTTATTGCGTTTTGGAAGCAAACTCTTCAAATAGTTATACTGTTTGCTTTGCAATAATCTGTGGTATTAATTTTTTTGCATGTGCTTAAAGGTTTGGTATGTACTAAAGATAAATCAAGTTTTTGATATGTTGAGGAATTCACGCTATTGCATGTAGTATCATGTCTTTCAAAATAAAGGTTTACTTAGCATGTATGGCAGAACGCTTTAATTTTGTAATCATAATCATTAGCATTTATGCATTAGTTACGATTCATTTGGAGACAATATTTATGAGTACTATCTCACAAAGTTGGGTTTGAAGTTATTGGGCTCACTCCTGGAATGCACAAGGTGTTTATTTTGGTGTCCTGCCTGTTTTAGGACATCAAGCACAAAGTGCCGGGCATGGAGTCGCAGTATAAGACGGCCACTCGCAATGCCCAGCTGCTGACCAAGGACACGCCACAGGAGGAGGTCGCGCAGATGCTGGCTGCCATGGCAACCATCAAAGAGCAGCTGAGCAAGGTGAGAGCAGGGGGCCACGTCTGCATCAGCGCGTCTGGGATTCCTCGGGGGAGCGTCCTGCTTTCAGCCCAGGCCTATCCTTTTTTGTGCTCCCGTCAACGGGATACAGAAAGGGCACATCACCGCGGAGACGAGGGCAGGCAGCTCTTTTACCCATCAGTCTCTGCGTTTGTTCCCTTGGTAACAGAGTCTTAGGAGACAGACAGGCCTTATTTGTTGTTGACAGGATGTATTTGAAAGAGGGCTGGAGCTCTGTAAAATTAGCTCTGTGAAATCAGGGTACTGACAGTGGTTACCGGTAAATAAAGGGCGGGGGGGAGATTGTGTTTGAAATGGCGGCAAATTTCAGTCTTCCTTGCATGGACTGGATACGTAATACTCAGTGCACTTTAGTAATAGGGTGTTCAAGCTAACACTTGATGTGTGCTTCTTCTTTGAATCCATATTGCAGTGCTTCCCAAACCTCTCCTAGAGGCCCACCTGTCCTGCATGTTTTAGATCTCTCCCTGCTCCTGCACAGGTGAGATAAATGATCAGGTTGTCATTAATCAGCTTTACGGGGTGATTAACAAGCTGATCATTTCAATCACCTGTGCAGGAGCAGGGAGAAATCTAAAGCATGCAGGACAGGTGGTCCTCCAGGAGAGGTTTGGGAAGCACTGCCAAATTGTCTCTCTGGAATGACCTGAAATGGAAAGTACATATTACTATTAACCTTTTGGTCTTTATTTTTAGACCATTCAACAACCCCTATTCCAAAACCTTGGCACATAATGGGAAATGATGATGTGACAAGTTTCAATAATAAGGTGATGAGAAACAGATGAGCCACTTGTGTTATAGTATAAAAGGAGCCTCCAAAAAAGACTTAGTCCATCAAGAGTAAAGATGGATTGAGGTTCACCAATTTGCCAACAGATGCATGAGCTAATAATCTACCACTTTTAGAACAATGTTGCCCAAAGACAAATCAGTGGGATTTTAGGCATTTTACCCTCTGCAGTGCATCATGTAATTAAACAAAATTGATGGAATGTGGTCAAATCACTGTGTATAAAGGGCAAGGCTTAAAATAGCTTCTAAAAGTGAGTGATCTCTGATCCCTCTGATGTCACTGTCTTAAGAATTGTTACGGATATCACCTTATGGGGTCAGAAATACTTTTGTAACCATTGATAGTAAAAACCATTTGGTGGTGTCCCCACAGTTGCAGGTTAAAGCTTTTAGTTTGCAAAGCCAATATATCAACACTGCAGAAAAGTGCTGCCAACTTCTCTGGGCTTGGTTTCATCTGATAGGGAAAGTAGCATGGTGGAAGTATGTTTTGTGGTTCGAAGAGTCTACCTTTCAACTGGTTATTGGGGGGAAAAAAAACAGTCACAATGTCCTCTCAACAAGGAAAATCCGAGGTGCTATCAGTTTCAAATCCAGCGGCGTTTGTCATGGTAGGGGGGTGTCTTCAGTGCCCTGATGCTCAATACATATGATTAAAAAAACAATGTTATATTATGTAGTAGTAAACAGTTGACTGCACCTACTTTTTTGGGTTCTGTTGCAGTCATAACATTTCATATTTTCAGTATTATATTAAATTTACATATAAGAACATTGACTAGTGTTGTTCAATGTAGTAGAGGATGAATGGACTTTTTGATTTTATTTGCATTTTCTATGATGTACCAACTTTTTGGAATTGGGATTATAATTCTGTTTTCTAAAACTCCATAGTTTTTTATTACTGATAATGATTACTACATCAGTATCAGGATGCCAAGATCATTCTTGTTTAGTACTTGTGATCATACTCCTTTCAGTATCCCTCTAATTAAGCTTGTAACATTGCCCAGAAGTTAGTATTTGTGTGAATGACATACCCTAGTGAAGATATCAAACTGCTTATCCTTTGTTTAAATGGGTTTTGAAGGTCTCCGAGTGGTTCGATGATGTTGTGTTCTGTCCAATCAGATAAGAGAGCGATACCTGCCCCTGCTACGAGAAGCCCAGGCTCTCCTCCCGCCATTGGAGGAGATGGAGAAGCAGATCACAAATTTCTATCAATCGCTGGAGAAAGCGAGCCGCATCACGGCTGCCCGTGATTCAGAGGCCTCTGCTGACTTCAAACACAAGTGTCAGGTGAGGGAAGAGGGGCAGGGCCTGTTGCTGTGGATACCTGACCTCAAAGAGACCCCGTTGTCATTGACGGCTGAATGACAGAGTAGCCCAGAGGCGGAACAGATCTAAAATAAGTGAAACAGCACTTCTCAGGCAGTGATATTCCTTTGTCCTCATGTCTATCCTAGCTCACCCACTGCAGGTCGCTAATTTGCTAGGCCTGGCCTAGAGGTGTCTGTTTGGCTGGTACTAGCTGATTGTCTAATGAGAGGGGACAGGCTTTGGAATGGGATGATGATTTTTCCTGGGTCTGTGCTTGTTAACGTTATCGTTCATTTTCTGCTGTCAGGGCTAAAAGTCCGCAGGAAACTCCTTTACCTACCACTGACACCCCCCAATTGACTCCTCACGAGGAAATTAAACGTAATTAATGATGCCCTTATTAAGATTCAGCTGAGTGAAGCAGAACAAAGTCACAGGCCCGTGTTTCTCATGATAATGGGGTCCTCCCGAGACCCATGAGAGAAAGTTTATATATTTTTTGTTTGGAAAAAAAAAAATGATGGCTATTTAAAGGCAGACAAAATTATAATATATTTAATTTTTTGCCCGCTTGGCCAGTGGCCAAGATTTTTTCTTGCTGGTGGTACTGTATAGTGGGGCTGAATAATTCAGTGATGGGGCTGATGAATGTATCGTGTGGTAGTCTGTATTTGCGTAAAAGCCAGATGCGCGGCATGCAAGAGTAGTTTCATATATGTTTTTACCAACGCCTCTATTGATTCACAAAACTACAGCGATTTTGTATTTAATGTACAAGCGATACAGACACATGGGAGACACCCCGGCTACACAAGAGCATAAAAAATAAACTAACAAAGCGTCTAAGCCAGAGCGCACATCATCAATCACACACCAATCCAGCAATCGGCATTAAATGCGCACTTTTCAACTGAAAAAAAAAAAAAAAATGTCTACTACTACTCATATTGAATTGACAGACAACATCAAAAGTCAAATAAGGAAAACAGCAGATGCTAGGCTTTGTAGGAGTTGTAGGACAAATCGCATGCAATAAACAAAACCACAGTTTAAACAAAAACCAAGAATCACCCTTTGGAGGTCCATAAGCAAAACCAATAGGCTTAATAGCATATACATTTAGATCATGCTGATGATGTCATATTTACATTACCCAAAGTGAAGCACCTGGCTGCCAAATTGATACAACGAACTTCTTCATTAAATTGAATGGTTTCCTATCAGGCCAATTTTAAATAAGTTAACAAAATCGTTAAAATGCCAAGATGTGCAGCTGCGTTTTGCAGCATAATTTGAAGGGCTGTAATTAAACATTTCATGCGCAAGTTATCGTAAATACGCGAATTTATTCATTTAATGGAGAAAATCGTGTTTGCCTGCAAGCTATCTAATCAGCCATCCCATGAGCTTGAATAGACTGCAGGCTAAAAGCAAATGCTAGCGATTGTTAACGGTCACCAGCTAACTAGCTACCTTGGTAACCTTACCGTCGCAGAGATTACGTTGATTTGGCAGTTAATAAAATTAAAATTGTGGTCAACAAGTTTGCTACTTGTAACTGACATTCAACAGCAATACTTCTTACCTGCAAAATATTTAAAACAGTGTGTAAGTTGCTTTGTCTGTTTATACTGATTTCCAAAAGACAAAGGGGAGAGAAAGGCTTGGCTGTTATAAGTCAGGAGAAAGAACTTTTCGCCATCCCCTCGATCAGAGCTGTGCAGTGATCATTTTGACGAGCAGCGTTTTGAAAGGTGAAACTTGTTAAGGGAGTCGCTAGACTTGACTGGGGCCTCTGTTGAACAACGTTGGCATTAGCCATTATGATTCAATGTAAACAATTCGGTTGACGCCAAATATGCTCAACCCAGGTACAATGAAGTGAAGAAACCAGGAGTGATTTCATAGCCTATAGGCTACAAATCAACGTTTCGTATAACAACGAAAACTTACAAGCAATTGTTTTACCAAGGGGTCATTAAAAGCCTCGGTCACGTTAACGTGGTTACCAAGTCACTTTGTCGGTCTGCCCTTTCGCGAATTTGCCTCTTTCCCTAAAGAAGCACATAGCCTATGTAGGGAGACAAGATGTTGCTCTGTTTGCACAGCGATACCAAAATAATACCGACTCACATGCGAGTGTTTCTGAAAATGTAATTTTAAAGTAGGCGAAAACGCTGGTTACGGATGTAACCGTGGTTCTATGACTAAGTGGAAGACCGCCAGGGCAGTGCTGAAAGCACTAGTGGAAGACGAATACCCACCCAGTCACGAAGAATCCGGAAGAGCATCGCCGCCATCTGGAAGAACTGCTGCACACAGTGATGGCATGGACAAAACATTTAGCCTGTAGTACCGGGCAAAGGTACGCGTATTAGACCACGACACAGCAGCACAAATGTCAGAGAGTGGTACACCACGGAGAGCTGCCCATGATGTTGTCAGAGCACGCGCCGAATGACAGTGAACGGAAGAGGGCACAGCACGTCCCGTGGATTCATAGGCATGGGTGATTGCCTCCACAACCCAACGGGAGAGCCGCTGCTTAGACAGGGGCCCTTCTCTCAGAGCACCACCAAAACAAACAAACAACTGGTCAGTTGTATGAAAGGCTGCCGTCCTATCAAAATAGAACCTCAGAGCCCTGACAGGGCACAACTCTGAATGTAAGTCCGTCCTGTCCGCCGGTATAGCAGCCAGCAAAATCGGCTGGTTGCTAAACTGGGGAGATAAGACTTTCTGGAGGAAAGCTGGGTTAGGCCACAATGAGACACTGTCAAACATAGGGCCCCAACGAAGACATACAGCACTCACTGAGAGGGCATGTAGCTCACCCACACGCCGAGCTGTTGTGATGACAAGAAGAAAGGCCGTTTTAAGGGATAGCCATTTAATATCAGCTGCCGACGGGCTCATAAGGAGGCAAGCAAAGAGATTCGAGCACAATGCTCAGATCCCATGACGGACTCCGCACAAACCGAGGAGGATTAAGATGGAATGCCCCCTTAAGAAGGCCACCACCAGCCGGTGTGACCCAAATGAAACACCTCTAACCTCTGAACGGTGAGCTGCTAGCGCTGCAACATACACCTTAAGTGTAGATTCAGCCCTCCCCAGCTCTAAAAATTGCTGCAGGAAATCCAAGGTCTGTGGAATAGAGCAGCTTAAGGGGTCAATGTTGCATTCTGCACACCAATCACAGAACACCCTCCACTTGCCTGCATACAAGCGGCGGGTAGATTCCGCACGCGCGTTCACCACAGTGTTCCTGGTTCCTTCCGAACATTCCAGTAGTAGCCCTGGGGCCCCAAGGGCCACACCCAGAGTTTCGGGCGTTCGGGACATGGTTGCTGAATCCTGCCTTCCATCTGCATCAGCAGGTCAGGCCTGCTGGGCAGCTGACAAGGGGGTCCCGCTACTAGTGACAGCAGGAGCTGGAACCATAGCCTGGAGAGCCAATGAGGAGCTATCAGCAGCACATGGTGTCTGTGATCGCGCACGCAGCAGAGAGTCCTCCACAACAATGGTAGAGGGGGAACGGCATAAAGGATGGCCCTCAGCCAGTCGTGGGCCAGAGCATCCTGGCCTATCGCTGCCGGTTCTTCCCCCAGGGAAAACCATGTTGGGCAATGGGTTGTTTGACTGCTTGCAAACAGGTCCACAGTTGCTCTCCCGTATGTTTTCCAGACCTGTTCCACCGTGTCTGGGTGCAGTCTCCATTCCCCTTGAGACACCCTCCCGTGTGACAGAGCATCTGCCACACTGTTTAGGCGTCCAGGTAGATAAGCTGATCTTATGGAAAGGAGGTTGTCCTGAGCCCATACTAGGTGATTGTGAGCCACCTGAAGTGCAGCTGAAGACCTTGTGCCCCCCTGATGGTTGATATAAAAAACCGTTGCAACGTTGTCTGTACGTACCAACACATGCTTGCCCCTTAACACATCCTGAAAGTGGCGCAATGTCCACAACACCGCCATCAAGTCCAGTGTGTTGATGTTTGATATGCGTAACAGAGCAGGCCAGGTGCCGTTCTCACCCTGCCGGCACCAGACCCCCCCCAACCCATGAGGGAAGCGTCTGTCTGGATAACCTCCCACCGTCCTGGTGGGGGACCAAGTGGAACTCCACGGGTGAGAAAGTGTACCTAGGACCAAGGTTTCAGCGTGAGCATGCAACGGCGTGTTATCCTCACTCTCACATGTATGTCTCGCACTGGACACAGACACAGTTGAAGAAGCCATCTCTGAAAAGCCCGTAGCCACAGAAGACCCAGAGGAATGACTACTAAGGCTGCTGTGAGTTTCCCCAACAGCCAAAGGAGAGAAACATAACTCTGAGTGCCCCCGACACGAAGGTGGTTCACTCCTGTGACAATTGAACTTATCCTGTCTGGTGTGGGACAGGCCAGCATAGTGTTGGAATTCAGGGCTAGGCCCATGAAATGTGTTGCCTGGACTGGGACCAGTTTGCATTTCCTCTGGTTCACTCTGAACCCCAGAGCCATAATGTGTAGTAGCAACCGGTGAGCATGTTCCCTGGCCTGTTCGGGCGACGCCACACAAACAAGCCAGTTATCTAAGTAAGGGAGCACTCTTACACCCTCCTTCTGAAGGGGTTCTAGCGCTACTTGGACGCATTTTGAAAAGACCCTTGGTGCCAGAGAAAGGCCAAAGGGGAGAACTCTGAACTGAAAAATTTTTCCCATGAACGAAAAACGAAGGAAGCGCCTGTGCTCTGCGGCAATGGGAACGTGAAAGTAGGCGTCCTCGAGATCTATGGTCACGAACCAGTCCTGGTTTGTGACCGCTTGCAGCACATCTGTCGTGCGGAGCATTCTGAAGGGAAGCACCTTCAAGAAATGGTTTAACCTTCTTAAATCTAAAATAGGCCTGAACCCACCGTCTTTCTTTGGAACAAGAAAATAAACTGAAAAGAAACCCCCTGGGTGAACAATGGGGTCGACTATCTCTATGGCTCCTTTTTGTAGTAACAACTGAACTTCTCTCGCCAAGGCTTCTGCCTTCTTTGGATTTTTTATAACAGTCTGCCTCATCCCTGAATGCATTGGTGGCCGGCGGCAGAATTGCAGGCGGTACCTTCCTGAGAGGATTGTGAGTAGCCATTGGTTGGATGTTATTTTGCGCTAACACGCTAGTTGGCTGCCTGTGAAAGCTCCTGCCACCGGTCTTGACCTGTCAATGGTCCTGTCTGCGTTTTTTGGTAGGGGTGGGGGAGCGACGATGGCGGGGAGGACCCGCCTGTTGGAAAGGACGAAAGCTCACACGTGGCGGGCACTACCATGACTGGCCGAGGCAGGTGGGGGATTGGGGGCCTGCTGCTGCTGGGGTTCAATGGGGAGACCTTTTAGCAGTTCTGGGGGCCACATGCGCCCACATGACGGGAGCGAGATTCTGTAACAGACACATGTCTGTCAAGAGCCTCTTGTGCTGCTAGCCCAAAAACCTGTCCAGGTGCCAGTGGGAGATGCCTCAGATTGTTCCTGCATACTTCTAGCAGAGGCAATTGCGCCAGCCACACCTGTCGACGGGCTTGCACCAGGGTGCCCAAGGTAGTGCCACACTGGTTGGCAATGACACCCATGGCCTGCAATGCAATCTCCAGTACCTCAGCCGCCAGTGGGTCTGACGATGAGGTGCTGAATGTTGAGTGCAACATTACTAGCATGTGCACCAGTGAGTTAGAAACCCTGCCAAGAACGGCAGTGGAGTTGTAAGAATGAGAAAGCAGCTCATCTGTGCGGCGGCACTCAGTGTTAGGGCAACGCACATGCTCACAAAGTGCGTCATCAGGAGACACAATGAGCAAAGCAACACTTGACTCAATTACTGGCATGCTACCCAGACCAACCCTGCCTGGGTCCTGCATTGCCGCCAGCATGCGAGACATCTGGTCTGGGCGGACAGATTTCGCAGCAGCCCCCAAAGCAGAGGCCACCACAGAAGTGAAGTCGCGACACTGTGGGATTACCAGAGTGCCACGCTGAACACGACGAAGGAACATGTTCTCTGATCCAGTAGGAGGCGCTGGAGTGTCCAACTGCAAATGTGCAAGCAAAGCCTTCAGTGTGGCCTCCATGGAACCCACCACTGAGGCAGATTCCCCAGACTGCCCAGAGGTAACATCACTGCCCGAATCGCGGGGCTCATCACCCAGCGGCACTTCGCTTGATGGCTGTGCCGAGG
The DNA here is from genome assembly GCA_029692085.1 of Gymnothorax javanicus. NCBI lineage: Eukaryota > Metazoa > Chordata > Actinopteri > Anguilliformes > Muraenidae > Gymnothorax > Gymnothorax javanicus. The sequence goes on from CM056198.1 coordinate 94,127,805, forward strand.
AGGAAGCCTGACTGAAAAGGGTGTCTGAGGCAACCACAGACATCACTTCCTCTTGGTCAGGTGGTTGAGAGCATGAACCAGCAGGGGACAAGGGGGCAGGCAGTGCAGGCTGTTCTTCTACATTATCTACCTGTGCACCTGCTGTGCAGGGGGGGCTCACAAGCAGAGGCAGCAGACGCTCCACTGTAGATGAAAGTAGCTCCACTTTATGCTCTAACTTAGAAGACTTAGATTTTTTTTGCTGTTTTGCATGCACTGGTGAATGCCTACGCTTACGCTGTGTCTGAGTATCGGACAGCAAAAAACCGCCAGATGCACGCTCTATTCCAGCCAACTGCGCCTGTCTCACTGCAAGTGGCATTAACGCACACTCAGGGCATGGATCAGACATTGCCTCCCTTAGATGTTGCATACCAAGGCACTCCTCGCAGCGATTATGTGCATCCAGCACCTCCATTAAATTGGGGCAAGTGGAACACCTGACCGAATCCATTCCAGTGTCTACTCACCCACGGTAAGGACCCTTTTCCAGTCAAAGATAACGGTAAGCTAGGTGTAGCGCTGTTTGCTAGCCTGGCAACCAAGGCTTAGCGAGTTTACGACGTTACCGCTACAGGCAACAACTTACTGGCAGCCAGAATTTAAGCTGATAGCCCCGAATCCGTTCGATATGTGCTACTAGCCAGCAGTAACGACACCGATGCTCACTTATGTTGTAAGACACGTTAACGGTACTGGCAACCAATCCGCTAACTCACTTAACAGTGACAAACTTGCCAGCAACCAGACAGTTTGTAATTAAGACTGAAAAATAAGTCGTCCCTGAAAACTTGGCAGCCAAGATTCAGTGAACTACATAAACTCAACCTCACAATAAAGTTAACCAAGCTACCTTAGCGACCAAACACCTCGTGTAAAGCCGAATCCCTCTGAAGTCCTCTTCAGTCACGAGCTGCACTGTAGATCGTCGCAGGTAGTTCCATATTTCCCACAGAGTAGTTGGGTAGATGCGATTCCAACGTAAGATAAAAGAAGAGGCCAAATGATGTTGGGTGTTGCCTTATGTAGGCAGTCACGTCATACGTCACGAGATGACAACTTTTTTATGCGATTCTCGATAATGCGTGGATGCAAAGATCCTTCCACTAGTGCTTTCAGCACCGCCCTGGCGGTCTGGAGTGAAGGAAATAGAACTTTTGGGAGTCTGCAAACAAATTTAACCTCCAGGTGGATACGCTGCTGGGACAGACGGTTCACTTGAGCGTACCCTGTCAGCAATGTGGTGTTCTATGGGGATGTACAGTATCTCACAAAAGTGAGTACACCCATCACATTTTGACAATTAATTTATTGTTTCTTTTCAAGGGAAAACGTTACAGAAATGAAACTTGAATATTTTTTTTTAGAGTAGTCATTGTACAATATGTGTAGCAGTGTAGATTTACTGCACTGTCCAAATAACTGAACAAACAGTCACGATTTCCAAAATGGGTGGCAACAAAAGTGAGTACACACCCCAACTGGTAATGGTCGACCAAGCAATGAAATGTGTCTTATTCATCATGTTCATGCTTTTGTCTGTTCGACTGGGCCATATGAGTTTGCGTAACATGTTTTGAAGGTTTAAACTGTGGTGCTTTGGGTGCAATGCTCTCATTCTGGTCATTGGATGGACAACATGGCACCTCATGGGAAAGAACTCTCTGAGGATCTGAAAAAGAGAATTGTTGCTCTCCACAAAGATGGTCTAAGCGACAAGAAGATCTGTGAAACCATGAAACTGACCTACAGTATGGTGGCCAAGGTTATTCACCGGTTTTCCAAGACGGGTTCTACTCGGAACAGGCCTTGTCAGGGTCAACCGAAGAGGTTGAGTCCTTGTGCTCTGCGTCAGGTACACAAGTTGGCTTCAGAAAAGAGACGCAGGAGTGGTGGCAGCATTGCTAATGAGGTTGCAGCAGTGGGAGAACAGCCTGTCAGTGCTCAGACCATACACTGTGCACTGCACCAAGTTGGTCTACATGGCCGTCGGCCAAGACGGAAGCCTCTTCTGAAGCTAGCCCACAAGAAAGCTCGAAAACAGTTTGCTGAAGACAACCAGTCCAAGAACATGAACTACTGGAACCATGTTCTGTGGTCTGACGAGACCAAGATAAACTTGTTTGGCTCAGATGGTGTCCAGCATGTGTGGCGGCGCCCTGTTGAGGCAGTACCAAGACAAGTGTGTACTGCCCACAGTCAGTCATGGTGGTGGCAGCATCATGGTCTGGGGCTGCATGAGTGCTTCATTGATGGAATAATGGATTCCAACATGTACTGTGAAATTCTGAAGCAGAACATGATGCGCTCCCTTCAGAAACTGGGCCGCAAGGCAATTTTCCAACATGATAACGACCTGAAACACACCTCAAAGATGACAACTGCCTTCCTGAAGAAGCAGAAGGTGAAGGTGATGGCGTGAGCTAGTATGTCTCCAGACCTGAATCCCATTGAGCACCTGTGGGGCATCCTCAAGAGGAAGGTGGAGGAACAGCAGGTGTCCAACATCCACCAGCTCCGTGATGTTGTCATGGAGGAGTGGAGCAGGATCCCAGCAACAATCTGTGCAGCTCTGGTGAATTCCATGCCTAGGAAAATCAAGGCAGTGCTGGACAACAATGGTGGTCACACTAAATATTGACACTATAGACACAATTTGGCATGTTTACAGTGAGGTATACTCACTTTTGTTGCCACCCATTTTGGAAATAGTGACTGTTTGTTCAGTTATTTGGACAGTGCAGTAAATCTACTCTGCCACACATATTGTACAATGACTACTCTAGAATATATTCAGGTTTCATTTCTGTAACATAGTTCCTTGAAAAGATATAATAAATTCATTGTCGAAATGTGAAGGGTGTGCTCACTTTTGTGAGATACTGTATAAGTGGCTCAAACCGAACTTACAACAAAAGAGGTGGAGAGGGATCTGACCTTAGACCAACAGAACAGAGTTAATAACTTCAAAAATATACAGAGAAAGTATAGCCAGAATTTAAATGTGAAAATTCAGTAATTTTCTTGGAGGTGATATTGAAATCTCTGCTGGTGCTACAGCCCCAGCAAGCAAATCTCTGGCCTCTGGCTGTAGTTAGATGCCTTCGTGGTGGTCTGCAGTACATTCCTGTATTCATAAACTTTTTGCCATGTCAGCGATCTAGCGCCTTCAGTTTTTCACAGATCCTTTTCATATTTTATATGCGTGTATATGGGAAGAAAATCTAGGCCAAGTGTGATTTTGGCCATGTTTGGCTCAAGCAGGCACAGTGGCTTTGCCACTATTTTTGTTGAATGTTCCTTCTAGTGCAGGTTTCAGAGTGGTTGAATATACATTTCCCAAGAATACGACTCACCTTCCTTACAGGAGAGAAAAGAATTTATTTTGGGGTCCAAACAGGTCTTTGAGTTTCTCCTTTGTTGTCCCAGGACCTCCTGACATGCCAGCAAAGCTGTAAGAACTGCCTGTCTGTAATTGAGCGACACCACCAGACCATTCAGAGGGCTTTGAGCAACACCAAAATGCTGCGACACTTTGACAAGTCCCTCCTACAGAAGAGGGTTACGGACCTACAGGCCACATTACAGGTCAGTGCGGGCTCTGCACTTTTCTCTACATGAAGGAGGGATCATGTGACCTCTGCCTGCTTCCTTTGTCTGTCCTTGAAAACAGCTTATCTGTATGCCTCCACGAACGGGGATTGATCCATTGATCTCCATCTCAGTCTGTCTGTCTGTGAAAGAGGCTGATCTATGTGTCTGTCTGTTCTTCTGTAAATGGGAAGGATTAGATTCCTTTGTCAGTCTTTTTGTCTTGGCCTGTTTGCCTGTTTTTCTGTTCATTTGCAAATAGGTCTGATCAGACCATCTGCGTTTCATTTTGTGTCTGCCTGCCTGCCTGCCTGCCTGTCTCTGCCTATGAATGGGACTAATAATGTCAACCATAATTCTCTTTCCGTCTGTCTGCATGTTTTGGGATGGGACTGATTACACTCTCTGTATTGTTCCATCTATCTCAGTCTGTGAATGGGATTGATTTCATCTTAGTCATTTTGCCTGTGAATTCATTCAGTCATTCATCAATTCTTTCATGTTTTAGAGTTCATTGATCTATTTCTGTTCCTTTAGTGGCACAACTTATTATTTTTTCACTCCACTCTGGCAGCATAATGTTCTGTAATTAATATGTCAGTGTTATTGTGGATAATAGACCTTTCGCATATTTCTGACAAATGCATTTGTCAGAGTAATTTTTAAAGCACTGATGTGATTTGTCGTAACCAACATGATTAATTCCCTTTAAACTTTGCCCTCACATCCTCAGTGGTATATATAATACTACTACTACTACTACTACTTATAATATACTAATAATAATAATAATACCATGTTCAGAATTCAGTGGAACTGAGTTGTTATCCCCGCCATGATAGAGGAGATAAAGGAATGAGTTTTGTCCTTCTGCGTGTCTGTCTCGCATGTCCATCCATCTATCACGCTTCTTCTCGGGGCCAGACCTTCTAAACCAGGGGTCACCAACTCCATTCCTGGAGAGCTACCATCCTGTAGGTTTCTGCTCTACCTCCTATTCGGCACACCTTATTCAACTAATTAGCCGCTCAATTGCCCAGCTTAGTGATCTGTTAAGTAGCTAATTAGTTGAATCAGGTGTGCTGAATAGGAGGTAGAGTAGAAACCTACAGGATGGTAGCTCTCCAGGAACAGGGTTGGTGACACCTGTTCTAAACTGTTCAATAGTTTCCAATGGAATTTATTATGTCGACATATCTCATTGCGTTGATGTGTCATTTCATACTTCCCTGTGTCCTCTGTTTTGAAATAATGTTCTCTGCTGTTTACTGAAATTTGTTTTTGGAATATCAACCATCCCGTGGTAGGGATCTTAGTATTTCATGCTTGTTTAATTCTTGTTTTGTGTGTTTTATTAGTCCTTGCATGTGTGTTTACAAAAGTGTGTATGTGTTTTAGTACAGTACGTTAACACGTGTGCGTATATGTGTGCATGCAAGTGTTGAGTGTGTACGTGCATGTATAATAAACGTGTGTATGCAAATGCATGTATGAATTTACGGTATGTGTGTATGTGTGTCTGTGTGTGTGGTGCATATGTGTATGAATATGAATTTGTATGTGTACGTAATAGGTTTATATCGGAGAGTATTTAACTTGGGCTGAGATCAGGAGAGCAGGCGGGTTCATTACAACAGCGCATAGCTGAATCAGCGGCCTGTCAGCCCTAATAACCTTTTTGATTCACGCCTCAAACAGGACATGATACTAGATTTTCTCTTTGTTCTCTTTCATGCTGTGTGGTCTGTGATCTGGTGCTTTCACTTCAAACCTTGCATCTTGTATTATTTGGTTATGTCTTTATACAGACCTGGGCACTGGTCAATGTCTGAGTAGTTTCCATTAGATTTAATCAAATAACCTAATTTTGTCAGGTTTTAGGCCATACTATTATGATAATATTAGAATGAGTTCAGCCTTAAATTTATCATTCCCTCCTCACAATTTTTGTCAAGGTCTTTATCGTTGTTTTTATTTCTCAGGCTCTTTGCTAACCTTAGAGTGGTGAAAAATATACGAGCACAAAAAAAGCCACCCCATCTTGTAGATGTACTTCAAAATGTTTCAATGTAGCACAAGTAAGTTATTGGTTTTGCTTCTAAAATAGGAGAAATGGAAAGCCTTGTATACAGATGTGTGTTACAGATAACGATGAGCTGTTTCAGAAAGAAAGTGACATTTTGCTGCATTTAGTGTTGTTGCGTCAAAATCATTTCCCGTTTTGTTTTTGGCCTTGTTGTGAGTGATGCGATATTTTGGCACCCCCATCAGGCCATGGTGAAGGAGGCAGCGGAATGGAGAAAGCATCTGGAGGCGAACAGCAGCCTGATGAAACGCTTTGAGGAGTCGCGCGTTGAGCTGGAGAAGGTGCTGAAGATGGCGCATGTCTTGCTCAGGGAGAAGGGCAATCCCGAGGAGCTTCTGAAGAAACACACTGTGAGAAAAATCCCTATTCACTCTGGCCCCGTTGGGCCATAGCCCTTGGCCCCTTTGTGTTACGCTCTGCCTGTTTCAGCTCCTCCCTGTTTTGCAGCACTTCTGCCATTCGTTAGTTTTTTTAAATTTTATTGTTACTTATCCTTTATTTAACCAGGGAAGTTTCCTCGAGATTGAAATCACTTTTGTAAGGGAGCTGGGGGGTTGAGGTGGAGAGGGACAGGAAAAGTTGAGTAGCTAATTAGATCAGGGGATGATTAGGCGGCAGGTTGAAAGAGCCAGGTTGGGAATTTAACCATGACACCGAGGAACCCCCTACTCTTGTCGAAGAGTGTCATAGGATCTTTAATGACCACAGTGAGTCAGCACTTCGGTTTAACATCGCATCTGAAAGACCGCATCTCCTTCAGTACAGTGTCCCCATCACTGCAGTGGGGCATTGGGGATTATTCCACCAGAGGGAAGATCGCAACCTACTTTCCCACCAACACCTCTTCCAGCTGCAGCTTGGTTTTTTCCAGGTGGTCTCCCATCCGAGTACTAACCAAGCCCAGCCCACATCTGCTTAGCTTCTACCACGTGCAGATTTCGTGTTATGGGTGCTGGCCATTAATTGGTGATTAATTTATCTTATTGATTAGCCTGAGTCCTAACCGACCTGGCGTCCCAGGTCTATGCTGGGACCCTTTTGAAGCTGGTCAGCTTTATTTGATGGTTAGGTTTATTTTTACCCTTGGGTAATAACTCACAGTCAATTTTCAGATTTGACTAACAATATAGTTTACATTTCAATTGATACTAGCTAAGATAAACAGTTTTTTCCTAAGGGAACATTTGGCCATTTGTTATGGACTCTACCAGCCCTCAATGAGTGCTATTTTCCCTTACTTCCTGTTTTGTGGTGGCAGGAGTTCTTTGGTCAGCTGGACCAGCGGGTGCTGAACGCTTTCCTGAAAGCCTGTGACGAGCTGACAGACATACTACCAGAGCAGGAACAGCAGAGCCTGCAGGAAACGGTCCGGAAGCTCCACAAACAATGGAAGGTCAGCCAGCCTGATGTCCCTGACAAGATAGAGATGCCTAACTCTCAGAATTTCCACAGTCACAAGGTTTTTTTTTAAGCCATAAACACACAGACTGAATGGTCTGGCTGACTACAGCATGGCTTCCTGACCTGGAGGCTTGTGACCATTACACCCTTTTTGAGGGGTGGATCACGAGATACAAAATAGTGCACTCTGAAGTGATTTGATGGTTGAGAATAAACCACTGGGCAATAGCCTTGGCTTAACGGACAGCATAACTATAAGGTCTGTGGGCACAGATCATCAACAACGGCTGCAGTCCTGTCACCTTTAGCAATCTGTCTGCTAATCTTCAGTCAACTACTTATTACTATGCAGATTCTAATCTACTCTCAAAAGACTCAATTCTTATTCTTAGAGAGTCATTCTGTACAACAAATAGGGAATTTTGAGTATGATAGCCAGGGAAATATGCTTGCAGTTTTTGTACTTTCATAAAGCATACTACATTTACAACAGGCCAAAGCTTCCTATTTGGAACCTTGCTGCTTGTTTGACTGTTTTAGTTGGTCTTGTCAAGGGAACCTGTGTTTGTGCGTAACATTTTGATTTTAATCATCTGTATTCAATTGATAGATCCAACGGTGCAAAATCCACTCAGAGAAAGTAAAAGTCCTATCCTGAATTTTGTTCCCACCACCTGCATTTACTCATTAGGACCATTGTTCAGCAAAGAGATGAAGCTCTAAAAAATTAGTTCAGTTTCATTGAAGGAAGACCCACAAAGCTGGATGTTTGCTGTCTGACCCATGGACTAACCACTGCTGGACAGATCTTGCTTTAGAGTGTGTTATATTGCATATAGTGCATATTGCTTTATAGGATATGAATTTAATTTTTAACAAATGACTCCTGGTTTTATGTTTCATCATTACATGATACAACCCCGTTTCCAAAAAAAGTTTGGATGCTGTGTAAATGTAAATAAACACAGAATGCAATGATTTTCAAATCATTTAAACTCCAATATTTAATTGAAAATCGTACAAAAATTGCATATCAGATGTTGAAACTGAGAAATTGTGTGCTTTTTTTTTTAAAAATATCTGCTCATTTTGAATATGATGCCATCATTACATTTAAAAAAGTTGAGATAGGGTTTTGTTTAACTCTGTGCTGCTTCACCTCATCTTTTAACAACACTCTGCCAGTGTTTTGGAACTTAGGAGACCAACGGCTGGAGTTATGGAAGCAACATTTTTTTGCATTCTTGCTTGATGTAGGATTTGAGCTGCTTTGCATTTTGAGGCCTCCTTTGTCATATTTTTAATTTCATAATGTGCTGAATATTTTCAATGGGTGACTGGTCTGAACTGCAGTCAGACAAGTTTAGCACCCAAACTCTTTTACTACTGAGTCATGTTGTTGTAATGCGTGCTAAGAGTGGTGTTTGGCATTGCTTGATGAAATAAGCAAGGCCTTCCCTGAAAAAGACATCTGGATGTATGTTACTTCAAAACCTGTATATATTCTTCAGCACTAATGGTATCTTCACAGTTGTGCAAGTAACCCATGCCATATACATTAGTGCATCCCCATATTATCATGGCTTTTGAACTGTGTGCTGATAACAAGCCAGATGGTCCCTCTCCTCTTTAGCCGCGCAGGATGCGGCGTCCATGATTTCCAAAAGAATTTGACATTTTGATTTGTCAGGCCACAGGATAGTTTTCCACTTCACCTTAGTGGATATTAAAAGAGCTTGGGCCCAGAGATGGTGACAGCATTTCTGGATCTTGTTTATGTATGGTCTTATCTTTACACTGTAGAGTTTTAACTTGCATGTGTGAAAGTGTTCCTTAGCCCATGCTGTGAGTTCCACCACAGAATCTGTATGTTTTTATTGCAGTGCCACCTGAGGGCCTGAATATCATGGCCATTCAATATTGGTTTTCAGGCTTGTCCCATTCGTACACAGATTTCTCCAGGTTCCATGAATCTTTAAATGGTATTACGTACTGTAGATGAAGAAATCCCCAAATTCTTTGCAATTTTTTGGTAAGAAACATGATTCATAAATTGTTATTCAGTCTTTAACAGAGCTGTATCTAAACTTGCTATATGCCCATAAGCGAGCAGTCAGTTTTGTTTGTTATGGTCTAAGAGTTTATTGTCTTCTGAAATTATCATAACCATTAATGATAGTAAAATAAGGAAGTACTCTTCTTCATTGTATTAATTGGAAAAATCCCCCGAGCTTATATCTGTCTCCAGGATTGGGACTGCATTCCTGCTAACCTGCCCCCTAGTTTGTTCCTCTGCCCAGTATATTAGGAACACCTCTGTCAGTATTGGGACTGTGTTCCTGTTTAACATTTCAGGCCTGACATCCAAAAGTTTTGCTGTGGCGAGGGTGATCACCATTTGGATGCTGCCTTGGCACATCACTGGTCCGGCACAGACGTCCCCTAACCCAAGCCATTCACCATCTGAACTGAACTTTTCTCATTCTACTTTGGGCTCTGTCCCACTCTGTCATTACAATGTTCCTTTCAATAAATCCCTTCATTGCATTGATTCTGCATCTAGTTCCTTGTCTGGATCATAACCTTAATGTAAATAATTTGCACATCATTGCATTCTGTTTTTTTATTTCATTATTGGTTTATTTTATTTTACAGAGAATCCCAACTTTTTTGGAAGCGGGGTTTCACACCTTGATGCTGAGCTGACTGATGTTGATGACTGAATGATTTCACGTCTTTTCTTTTCAGGGTTTTGTCAAATGCAAACATGTCACGTAAAACATGACTTTCTTGTTAAATATCTGCCTTGCTTCAGTGTATAACCAGCTATTTACAATGAGTAAAAGCTGCGTTAACTTGCTTCGGAGAAGAGCATCTGCTAAAAGCCAGATACAGGTATGTAATAATATGGAAGGTGCAGTTTTGATTCTGAGATATTGTGGTATCAATGGCCCTCTCCCCTCCCCAGGACGTGCAGGCGGATGCGCCCTATCACCTGCTGCACCTGAAGGTGGAGGTGGAGAGGAGCCGCCTCACAGCCTCGCTACAGGAGTGCAGGACAGAACTGGCCCGGGAGAACAAGGCCCTCCCCAGCTCTGGCAGCGAGAGGCTGGTCAAGGAGCACCGCGTGAGTGGGAGAGGGGGTTAGAGAAAGGGGGGGGAATATGCCGACGGGATGGATGGACGGTGGGCAGTCAGGGTTTCAGTGGGTTGCAATGTGGGGAAAAGGCGGGAATGAGTGGTTTGGTGTCCCTTGGTATTCCAAGTTCACTAAGGTCAAACTAAGTTTCTCTGACCCCTAATGATACACATAACCCTTTTTTGTATTTATATCAATTTACCCCTCAACAGGGGAGGGAGATTTAATTAAGCATGCTAAGTTAGTATGCTGAAGTCAGCTTTAAGTTTTAACTGGTCAGGAGGTGGTTTCCTGTTAGACAATTATTTTTGTGTCTAATATTTGAGGTTAAGGTATCATTGTGTCATGAGTGGTGTGTAATAAACACAGTCACATGAGCTTAAGTGACCAGACCCTGCGATTTAAGGATATAGTTGTTGTCCGTTATCTTGGCGCGGATAAAAATTCCTTTGAAAAAGCTCATTGTCCAGCTGTAGCAAAGGTAAGTTTCCACATGCTTTACAAAATTAACACAGTGGTTTTGGTTGCAACCATTGCTGTTTTAGACTAAGAATTGATGACCTGAGGTTAATTTAGAAGAGCAAAGAGAGCTATGTCTGTTTCTTGGTTTAAAGCCGCCTTCTGTTAATAATCATCAAATTCACCAGTTAGTGGCATCAGACACTTGTCTGCAGTGATTGTGAAGCTCATGAATCATTGCTGATTAATGTCAGCAATTAATCATTGATTAATTGATCATAATTAATCATTGCAGATTAATGTCCCAATATGAGATGTTTTATGTGGTTTAATCAACTGAGCAAACCAACATTGGTCCATTGAGCCAAGTGTCTAATTAAGCCAGGGATTTATGGTTAAAACAAGAATCTGGGAATTGAGGCAGCCCAACCTTGAACAACCATCCTCAACATTTTCTCTCCTGCCCAAAAAATAACCTTAATTTTCAACCCTCCAACCATAATTAGCGGAATCAGAGATGTAGATGGCAGATCTCCAGGAGTGGGATTGGACAGCCTTATTGTATATAAATCAGTCCTTCTAAATCAATTTTGGCTGTACCGGACTGGTGCTGTACTAGACCCAAAGACTGATCAAGTAGGTGACACAGTAGGTGAAGGATATGTTAGAAGAACATGCAGAATGGACGTTCCATTCTGTTCCTCCCGGGATTTCTTCTTATCTGGGTGTTTTTTTCGCCCTTGTTTGAGGGTTATTCTGCTTGCTGGCCAATTTTTTTTCCTTCATCTGCTCGTGAACTGAGGCTTCAAGTCTGGTGTTACTCCAGTTTTCCCCACTATCGCTGCAAAGTGTCTTTGTGAGAGTCTTGTGTAAAAAGAGGTACACAATAAGATTGACCTCTGATTTTGAGAGTGATAACCAGACGTTGTGTTTGTATCTTTAGGCTTTCTTCAGGGAGAAAGGCCCACAGGCTCTCTGTGAGAAGAGGCTGCAGCACATGGAGGAGCTGTGCCAGAAACTTCCGGAAGGCGATTCCGCCCACCGAACCACGGAGAGCAGCAAGAAGGCCCTGGAAGAGGTCAAAGGGCAGATTGACTCCACATACCAGAAATTGCTACAACACCCGGACAAGTGGAAGGAGTTCAACTCCAGGTGAGGGGGAGCAAAACTGTTTGGCTGGAGAGTGTGTGGTTGGGGAATTGGGCTCAAAGCTTAAGACCCCATTACTTAAACCGGAGTCCTCAAGGGGAGAGTGTTGCTGGCATACTCCTTGACTGGGAAGGCCATATAAACACAGCTTTGTCAATGTGTATTCCTAATTGTTAATTTAATTACCTGGGAGAAATGAATCTAGATATTGATTTGAGGGCCTAATTTTTGTTCTCATGACATGACATTAATCTAGCATGTTGCAAGTAAGATAATATTCCTGGGCCACAAACTGCTGTTATTACTTTTTGAGATTTATTGCTCTAGTGTATATTCTGCTGTGTAAATGGATGCCATGTAAGGTTGCCTCCTAGAGGTGTGCCTGAAAATGGATATGATTGCCTGCCTAATGCCTGTAATATAATATTTTTGTTGCTGGAGGCGAATAACGCAAACTCACCAAATTTTAGAGATTGGAACAGACTTTGCTTGCTTCTGATTAAGATGGGAACAGTCTTGACTTCCCATTGGGCAGATATGAGAACAGGCCTTCCTTTCATTTGATGTAGATGGCCTCTAACCTTGCATCCAATTAAGGGAGTATAGTAACAGGCCCACCTTCCCCTCAGCATAGATGGGAACCGGCCTGGGCTTCCCACTCCCACTCGTGAGATATGAGCAGCTGGCTCAATTAGTATGAAAAGTAATGGATATTGTGAATGTTGCAGATCGAGAGAAAATGTGCTTAAAGCAGCTGTACTCGACATTTAGAAGCACTTGATGTCACCCTGGAGTACAAGCATTTCAGACCATAACAAATGGGCGCGCTGGCCACTCCTTGCCCCTCTCTTTGCATTCCCTCCTCTGTATTCAGCATGGTCTATATACAACCAAATAAGCATTTCATACTACTAGCATTTGCTGTTATAGTTCAGTGACAGCATATGGAAATAAATGGGAAAAACAAATGACCAGTGTTGTTGTCTATAGTTACATTTCCCGTCCTTTCATGCTAACTGTACAATGTTACTCGCTAGCTACGCCGAGCTACTTTTTTGGCATGGCTTATTCAACTGTGCCATTTCAAAAACTATTTACAAATACACTGCTCAAAAAAATAAAGGGAACACTTAAACAACACAATGTAACTCCAAGTCAATCACACTTCTGTGAAATCAAACTGTCCACTTAGGAAGCAACACTGATTGACAATCAATTTCAAATGCTGTTGTGCAAATGGAATAGACAACAGGTGGAAATTATAGGCAATTAGCAAGACACCCCCAATAAAGGAGTGGTTCTGCAGGTGGTGACCACAGACCACCTCTCAGTTCCTATGCTTTCTGGCTGATGTTTTGGTCACTTTTGAATGCTGGCGGTGCTTTCACTCTAGTGGTAGCATGAGACGGACTCTACAACCCACACAAGTGGCTCAGGTAGTGCAGCTCATCCAGGATGGCACATCAATGCGAGCTGTGGCAAGAAGGTTTGCTGTGTCTGTCAGCGTAGTGTTCAGAGCTTGGAGGCGCTACCAGGAGACAGGCCAGTACATCAGGAGACGTGGAGGAGGCCATAGGAGGGCAACAACCCAGCAGCAGGACCGCTACCTCCGCCTTTGTGCAAGGAGGAACAGGAGGAGCACTGCCAGAGCCCTGCAAAATGACCTCCAGCAGGCCACAAATGTGCATGTTTCTGCTCAAACGGTCAGAAACCGACTCCATGAGGATGGTATGAGGGCCCGACGTCCACAGGTGGGGGTTGTGCTTACAGCCCAACACCGTGCTCGGACGTTTGGCATTTGCCAGAGAACACCAAGATTGGCAAATTCGCCACTGGCGCCCTGTGCTCTTCACAGATGAAAGCAGGTTCACACTGAGCACATGTGACAGAGTCTGGAGACGCCGTGGAGAACATTCTGCTGCCTGCAACATCCTCCAGCATGACCGGTTTGGCAGTGGGTCAGTAATGATGTGGGGTGGCATTTCTTTGGGGGCCGCACAGCCCTCCATGTGCTCGCCTTAGGTAGCCTGACTGCCATTAGGTACCGAGATGAGATCCTCAGACCCCTTGTGAGACCATATGCTGGTGCAGTTGGCCCTGGGTTCCTCCTAATGCAAGACAATGCTAGACCTCATGTGGCTGGAGTGTGTCAGCAGTTCCTACGAGATGAAATCATTGATGCTATGGACTGTCCCGCCCGTTCCCCAGACCTGAATCCAATTGAGCACATCTGGGACATCATGTCTCGCTCCATCCACCAACGCCACGTTGCACCAGACTGTCCAGGAGTTGGCGGATGCTTTAGTCCAGGTCTGGGAGGAGATCCCTCAGGAGACCATCCGCCACCTCATCAGGAGCATGCCCAGGCGTTGTAGGGAGGTCATACAGGCACGTGGAGGCCACACACACTACTGAGCCTCATTTTGACTTGTTTTAAGGACATTACATCAAAGTTGGATCAGCCTGTAGTGTGTTTTTCCACTTTAATTTTGAGTGACTCCAAATCCAGACCTCCATGGGTTAATAAATTTAATTTCCATTGATAATTTTTGTGTGATTTTGTTGTCAGCACATTCAACTATGTAAAGAACAAAGTATTTAATAAGAATATTTCATTCAGATCTAGGATGTGTTATTTTTAGTGTTCCCTTTATTTTTTTTTGAGCAGTGTGCATTACTTTCCAGCTTATTTAGAGCAGGTGGATATAATTATAATTGAACAAACAGCTGATTATGGTTGCTGGTCCGCTCCAAACTCATCTTGGCCAATTGCATGTTTTGACCTGAGCTGCAGTAGGCCACAGCTTGCATTGTAATGCTAGTAGGGATTGCGTGCATTAGTTGACTAAATTACTAGCATGAGATGAGCATTTAGAGTGCACCTGGAATATGCGGCATATTGTAACTAGAGGTTATGATGAGGTTTGCGAAATTAGTAATGTAAAGTATTGCATGTTCATTTACAAATCAGAAAGGTTGTGTACATGAGAGCCAACAAAAAATCCAGCCACAACCATTAGCCCACGCTAGCATTGTAAAATCCAGACAACTACCAATACCAGCAGAATTTAAACAGGCTGTTCATGTTCCTTATATAGTTTTTATGTTTATGATTATTTACCAACTAAAGTAATTTCTCAAAAATTACTATACTTTCCATGAATAATAAAAGCCTTGTGTTCATGTTCTGTTAATATGGCTGTATTCCAAGACAAGAAATGACATTACAGGAGATTGTTTCCTAGACAGTGGCTACTCAATACACTGCAAATTAGATTTCTGAATACAGTTGTTTAGGTTCTTGCAAAAAAAAATGAACAAAAATAATACAAAACAGGTTAGAGTAGTTATTCATTGCTTTGTCTTTAAATTCTTAATAATCCTGTTAAGTGTTGGATGCAGTGATCATGTATCGAAACTTTCACTAATCGGAAGCCAACTGATTCTTTAATTACATTTCAGTTTGTAGTTGGAGCAAAAACCAGAAAATACGGTGCATGTTCTCCGAGGACTGAGTTTGAGAACTGTTGGTAAAGACAAGATTTAAGCTTCACACGAGCAAACAGTTCCTCTTTTTGTAATTTAAAATTTCTCAATATAATTGTACTGCCATGGTAACGTTATATCTTTTCTATGCTTGCTGGCCAGGCAATCATCATGTTAATAAGAATTGTAGGACAGTGCTCCAGAATTGTGTTGAATTTGATGATCTGAATTGATAGAAGGTTTTGTAAGTAGGGCTTGCCCACTATTCAGTGTTTTGTCGGCACATCTGTCCGTGGTAAGGAATTGTCACTGTAAGAATAAATTGTATGACTGCGTTAGCTAACACTAGCTTTTAAGGCCATAACTTTTCCATCAGTCACTTACGGTAAGAGTACTAGTGTCAGGACTGGTGACTTTAGCTAACACTAGCTTTTGATGCTAGCTTTTTCATCAATCACTTTTGATAAAGTTATCAGTGTCAGAAGGCTCCTCAGTCATGCCTTCATCATGATCTTGTGTCATCTGATGTTTGTGTGCCTCAGCATTGACAGGTGTTGATTCTAGTGATTTCCACTTGAGGAACTTTAGGATTTTGTCACTACGGTTTGCCATGACGTGACCTTATTCAGCATGACAAGCTGCAGTGGAGTCAAATTGCGCACGCAAGTGACACCCAAATAGCACCTTTTGGTAGGCTGCTACGCAACAACGGACCACTCCTCTCTTTGCAACAGATGCACCAAATAAAAGCGTCGGTCTCTTTCCTTGTCCAACATCTGTCCCCAGTGACAGTGAATTAATTCAGGATACCGTCAATTTTGAGCCCTGATTATTGCTGAACTCAGCTTGAATAATGTAAATGATGTGAAAATGCTGCTCTGTTTTATACCACAGGTTTTCTGAGCTCTCTGCCTGGCTTTCGTCCAAGGAAAGCCAGCTTCGGCTCCAGAGAAACAGGGCCAGTGACCCCAGCAAGTACGGGCAGGTCAAGAGCACCATTGAGGTGAGCGGAATTCTTGCAGAGTCAGCATTTACCCAGGCCACTGTGCACAGCAGCGTGATTCAAGTTTACATCTATACATTGTTGCGGTCTCTTGAAATATTCAGGCTCTAACAGAGACCAAACGTATTAAGGACACCATGACCGCTATTTTTGCAAATGTGTGCGTAGAGTATGTTATGAATATGATTGGGGAAATTGCAAACAGCCGAGTTAAATTTGTTCACAAGAAAATGAGAGGCTTCTATTTATTGCATTATAATTTGTTCTTTCTCCATTAACAAAATTGAGACTACACAGTCAGTTTGGAGGTCTTTAGTGGCGTCGCATTAAGAATTAAAAGTTCCTACAAAACGCAAATTTTTGGGGTCTTTATGAGGCCGACTGTGCTTCACTTCAGGTGTTCTGTTAGAAGTTCCCGCATATCCCGGTACACAACAGTTTGTTTCAGGCAGTTTGAGGGGAAATTTTGCCTAAAAACTGCCTTTTGCAAATGGCAGTAATCTTATGTTTATATCCATTTACTGATTTGCATTAGCATTGTACAGCTATAATGGCTTGTGCACTATGACCCCCATTCAATCCCACCATGCACTGCGGTAAATGCTGTACGTCATCAGTTCTCAAGGCTATTAAGCAGTGCTTAATTGGTAGCCTTTGATTTAACCTGAAAAGTTTGGTAAAGCAGAGGAGAGAGAGACGCAGCAAAAAACAAGGCAGGACAGAAGAGTGTTCCACCAGGAGGCGTGCTATGACATGCAGTGCACCCCCACCCGAAAACAGTGAAGTTGCAAAAAAACATTGTTCACAATCACGTCAAGTAAAATGACCAGCAACCTGACAACATATCGGCTCGGGTATTTTCTTTGCCCCTATCATGACCTCCAGGTTGAGGCCTTAAAGAACTGGTGCCCAGTGCATCAGTCTTCGATTTTAATTGCATGCATATAATACACGCGCACACACACACTCTCCCTCTTTCTTTCTCTTACATGCACACACACACATAAACACACACACACACACACACGCTTGTACACACACCCTCAACCTTTCTGTCTCCCAGGAGCTCCGTCGTGACGCAGAGGAGCAGGAGGGTAACCTGGGTTGGCTGAAGGCCCGTTTGGCTGCTTTGATCGAGGTCTGCATCGAGAGTGAGGCCAAGAAACAGGGTGCCGCCCTCACCAAACTCTCCACAGACTTCAGGTCCCTCATCTCCTCTTTGGCTGAGGTAGGCTCCAGGCCTTACTGTGGGGTTGTGGACTCCTTGAGGAGTCTCCTCTTCAGTGATGGGTACAGTGTGGCAGACTCGACAGAGTGTGCAATGGTAAAATGCCTGGCCAGCGCATTCTAATCAATTTAATTAGTGCTGTGTTTTAGACTGTGTTATTTTGTGTGTCTATTCTGCATTCTCCTTTTGAGGAGGTTTCTAATAAATAAATGAATAAATTAATGTAATTTTACTTTCGTAAAAAAAAGTTACTGAAGCCTGTGATTGGTAGTTCCTGCTGTTAACACCCGTTCATGCAACTTACTCAGCTTATGTTTAGTGCATATAATTGAGAGTCTCAAATACTTTCACTGCGAGTGAAGTGTTTACATTTGTCAAAAGCAAGGAAGTTAATTTAATCCATTCTAACATCAACTTTGGCCTGCCCTCCATAGTGTACGAAGCACATAAGTAAGCCCACCGTTCCCATTGATTTCTCTGATACACTCATAATTGGACATCTGGTACCACAACTGGCTGTGTTGCTGCCTTGTCGTCATTGTATGATGTTGTCTCCCACTCCCAGTCAGAGAAGGTGGTGTCGGCAGTGGGAGATTGTGTCCAGTTCCGTGGGGAGGTGCAGAGCATGCTGGAGGAGATGCTGCAGGGGCAGCAGCAGTCTCAGGCCGAGGCTCAGAAGATCCTGGAGGCTGAGAGCGTGAGGGAGGCCCAGCAGCTCTTCCTCATCTACCAGGTCTGAGGGGCTACATGTAGATATCCGCCAGCTGATTTATTTTACATGTACTCCCACATAATTTAGCCCTTTTATAGAGCTGGTTGTTGAAATGTTTTCATTAAGACTTCTGGCCAGTGTCCTTGAGCTCAGTTGCTTTCAATAGTTTGTAGTGATTGTTAGTGTCGGAATTTTGAGTTCAGAACAGTCTCAGAATATATTTGTAATCTCATGCCTTAAAGTTCAACTGAAACGGCTTTTTGAGAGTATTTCCCTTCAGTATCGTGACATAGTGAACCTGGATAGGAAGGAGGGACATAATGTTGGGAGGAATTTGATTTGAACGTTGAAAAGTGGGCATGTCATAACATGGCAAATCACAGCGTTTGCGAATGCTATAAAAACAGAATCAATGAATATTGCATGAAGTTTAATATGCAAACCTTATTTTTTGGTTAGACAGCGACATACAATCAAAGTAGGTGAGGTCCTGATGGTGCACACTGATGGGATAGCAGTGCCTGTCAGGGAGAGAGAGAGACAAAGCCTGTCGTATACTCCATATAGTTTTTATAGCAGCTGGATGTAAAATGCCTGGCGCATTATCTACTGCTGTCACAGATACCACATTCCCCGAAGTGAATAAATTCGAGCCAGCGGGTGCATAACTGTGGGTCTTTGAGGAAACTGAACAAATATTAATGTGGCGACCACCCGAAGACTCACCGCCGCATGATGTTGCTAACTCGCTAATTAATTAATCTTAGCTGTGTGCCTCTAAGAATTTAAGATTGAGTTATTGATGGGTGGATTTCATGATATTATTGGTTGAAATTGGTTGGTTTTGGCTTACATAAGCACAGATCAAGTTTTGTTTTATTGGAGGAAAAAATGATCGAATTTTGATGGAAGAATACAAAAAAGTCCATTTTTGAAAATTCTTTATACATAATTTGTTAAATATACGGTATAATCATGAATGTGACCAAAAAGGTTAAGCATTTTTCATTTCATTTGAACTTAAAGACAGCATTTCTCAAACTGTGGGCCGAGGACCAGCGCCAGCTCGTAGAGGAGTGGCTGGATGGCCAAGAGCCCATTTCCATAAAATAAATTTGCTTCAAATCGATAATCATTATTGAAGACCCTTTAAAATTTCATCATTGTACGGTACCGATGATTTTTTATTGGTGCGAATGATTGATATCCTGCGGGCGGCACTATCTGCTGTAAATATTCTGTGTTGACATGAAAATCATCACTTCCTATGACCCATCATCTCTGTGTCTGTTGGCCTGTGAATGTCCAAATTTAGTTTGCTTTTGCGTTCGCCATGGCATGCTTCAAGCAATAACATCTTGACATTTATTTTAATGAAACATCAGTAGTCATCAGCAATGATCCAGAAGATCCCTTTGACTAACTGTCAGGGTTTAGAGCCCGTGTATGTCAGTGGCGGCTGGTGAACTGGCAAGAGGGGAAGCTCAAACCCATCCCTTAGAAATAATGATTAGTCATAACCTGTTTTCAATAATTCATTTAAATTACCATTACAGACACTCCGAAAACTCTCAACATTACCAGGTGTGGTCAGTTTTCATTTATAACGCATACCTGTCATCTCTCATGTATTCGGCATAAGTTTTAGTGGCATATTTACGTTCCCCTGCTGTAGCCAGCAATTATTCAATGAACGTGTATGTAAGAGATTCTGCGCGGAATTGAAGTCCTTGTGCATGGAGGTTTATCAGTTTCATGTGCGTTACGGTGGATTTCACCACTAGTAATTGGAAACCGATTATGACTCCAGACTTCTCACGCTTCTGTTTACTTAGGGGTTGGAAGCAATGCATGTTTCATGATTGTTTAAATTGTTTAAATGAAATAAGATCATTTGAAACGTCTTTATGCAATTCCATTGCTTCCAATGATCTTATTTCATTTAAACGATCATGAAACACATGCATTGCTTCTAGCCCCTGAGTAAACAAGAGCGTGAGAAGTCCGGAGTCATAATTGGTTTCCAATTACTAGTGGTGAAATCTGCCGTAATGCAGCACGTGAAACTGACAAAACCTCCATTTCTTTATAACATACCTGAGAAAACTGGAGTAGAGACTTGCGTACTTACCTTCTGAATAGTTGATGGGTCATCGGCCATATGTCATCACATAAAAATAGATATAGATAGACACTCTTTTCAGATTTTTAAAATATTCTTAAAAAAAAATCTGACTTTCTATGTATATGCAAGAGTCTCGGCTTTCTCGCTTTCAAATTCTTGCAAAAGACTTACTGTAACCACTGGGGATAGACTGATCTTCATTATAGTACAAGCCTGCAGTATATTAGGCCTATACTTGGGATTTCTCACATAGAGATATACTGCAAACATTTTACCGACAAATTGCAGGCACAGTATTGACGCCTTACAGTCGCGTTACCAACTCATCACAGGCATGATTGTGGCAGGTTGAAGTCACCTTGCAGAGAGGTTACGGACACTCAACAAATACTTCACATCCACCTTAGAGTCTCAAGAGACACACTTTGCAGACGTGTCACAGACATCATACAAACATGTTATATACATGGTTCACACCCAGTAGAGGCATATTATAATATGTGCAATAATAATCATAAAAAGTGATAATTGCGTGCGGAATGGGGAATGCCGGTTCAGGAGCCGCGCAAACTTATGGTGCTCTCCATGCTTCATGTCTCTTAGCAACAACTGAAGCACCTGCGGATGAAAAGGAAGGAGGCGGAGCTGCAGATATCGCGGGGGCAGCAGCTGCAGGTGGAGGGGGAGCTGAGCTCCTCCCTCCAGCCGGATCTTCAGAAACTGGAGGAGACGCTCGAGAAGATGGACCGGACCATAGAGGCACAAGAGCGTGGGCTGCAGGTGTCACATCCCATCCTGAAAACACCACATTTTGCACAAACCCCCGCCCATACTGATACAGAGGTGGTATAGTCCTTTGTACACATCTTATAGCTATCTCCCTTCTCCTGGTTGTGGGGTGAGAAAGTCCACTCGCATCACTTTTAACCTCTTCGACCTTGGAGTTAACAAATTGTCAGAGGAGTAAAATCCCATCAGACACCTCTTTTTATAAAGCATGATTTCTCCAAAGCAGTTCCAATTTACTTTTCCTAATTGGCAACCAAGATAACAAGAGAGGAGGAATGCTCTCCAGTGTTGAAGTGCTGACTATGGTGAAAATATAAATGTGATGAAGGGCAGTGGCACACTTGAAGCCACGATATGATAATAATTATTAATGAATTCTGGACCACTCCCAAAGTAGAGGAGAGTGTTGGGTGGGATTGGGGATAGGAGATCGGGCGGATAGGAGATCGGGGCGGATGTGGTGTTGGACTTGGTCTGTGATTGTGCGGACGTTGGGCGCCCCCCGGGTGGCCAGACTCAGGGTGGGGCTCGCATCTCTTGTCGGAGTCCGTGTGGCTCCCAAGCCCCCCGGGGTCCGAGGTGGTGGCTGTTTCTTGCTTCCTTCTTGGAGAGGGGAAGAGTGGGAGGGATGTAGAAATGAGACGAGCGGGGATTGTGGGAATGTAGGAGGTATATATCGGCGTAAGGACAAATAGGAGGGCGCATTGGGAGTGGCCCTGTTCACTAACCTACGTTATCGGGAACTCCCTTTAAATTACCAACATATCAAGCCTTCTTTAGGGATTGAATCACTTATTACTGTTAAAATTATCGCATCATGGCTAAAAGTGTCTGACTGCTCTACTGCATCTAATTAGCAGCCAAACATTAATTCACTTGCTATTGAAGACTATTCAGTGGAGTGACCGGCCAATTAATATTTAGCTGGCATTATTGTTCATTCTATCACAAAGTTATCAGGTACCTTCCTACCCTGATTCATAATGACATAAAATGTCCGTATGTCTTTTGAACATCGTGAATTCATGTATCTCATAAAATGGCACATATTTGTTAATGACTCTGTTTTGCGTCAATGTTCGATAGGGTTCAGTTTGACTCAGAAAATGTTTCCCAGTTACTCTCCGCACCATTTTGTAAAAGGACTATGACAGTATGCTGAAATCACTTTACACACACCTTTCCCTTTTTTTAACGCCCTGCAAACAAGCTCAGTTGAGGTATAGCTGAATCAGCTGCAACACTATTGTTTTCTAACTGGTTGATTGATCTGTGTCTTTATGTGTAAATATTTGTGTTGTTCTGTGTCTGTGCGCATATTTGTGTGTGTGTGTGTCCCGTGCCCTTAGGTGACCCTGGAAGCATGGCAGGAGTTTGAAAGTGAGCGCGAGCTGCTTCAGGAGTTTATGAGCAAGGCCCGCACAGCCCTCGAGAGAGAGCTGACCTTCAGCAGTTTGGAGAGTCTCTCCGCTGAGCTGCAGCAGGCCAAGGTGAGTCTGACTATGCTCTGGAGAAACAATGTATTATAATGGGCACTTTGTATTAAGGGCTTTAGGGGAAAAATACTTGATTTATTATGATGTCTGTGTATGTATATGTGTCTGTCTGCATATGTTTATGGGTGTCTGTGTCTGTTCTGTGTATTGGGGTGTCTTTGTATGTTTACATCTGTGTGTGGATGTGTTTGTGTGCATGTGTGGGTGTCTGTGTCCATGTGCAGGAGCTGAGCAGACTGAGTGATCAACAGGCTATGCAGGTGGCCTCTGTCCTGAAGAGGGCAGCAGAGATCCAGCTGGGCCCAAAGAACCAGGCTTTGCTGCAGCAGCAGGCCCAGAGCATAAGCGAGCAGGCCAAATGTGCGGGAGATGGCCTGAAGAAAGAGTAATACGCCCTAAAGTTTGCTTGAACCCTTGCTAGAGTACACTTCAGTGGTGTCTCAACTCGCACAGTCATGTAATATTCTACACCAGGCACGCGCATGTGTGCGCACACAAATATGTCCTCACTCTTACACACCTGATTTACATTTCCAATTTAAGAGCTTAGCGCTAAAAGTGCTTATGTCACATTTTCACACACCCTGTGGTAAGGATGGGAAAATGTCTTTTATGGTTACCCAAGTTGATTTTTTCAAATTTCTCAGAATGGACATTTTTGTGACTTAAGTACTTTTAGCTCTGGGGTCTTATTTATTTATTTATTTATTTATTTATTTATTTGCTATTTTAGTGAATCTGGCTATCGACAGATTGCTGTTGACTCATTTTGCTACCTGTTAATTCGACTGTAGAACCAAGGGAGAATTGTTGGTTAGATTCCAGCAGATACTGCGATTGCTAATTCAACCCTAACACTTATCTTAATTGCTTATTCAGAGAAGAGCTTTCAGCTATCTTATGTCAGCTATGCCTTAATACTTCACTGGTCTGAAAACAAAGCTCTTCTATTTCCAGTGTTGAGCAGCTGGAGGCGATGAAAGTGCAGTGGGAGCAGTTCGTCAGCGACTTTGAGGAGTTTTCATCCTGGATTTCTGAGAAGGAGAAGGTTCTGGAAGCTCTGAGCACCTCCTCCACCCCCCTAGATTCCCAGATCAACACAGTGAAGGTATGGAGTACACTGCTATGCACTGGAGTAGGGATATTGTCGGGTTAAAGTTAATTTATAGGGACACTGTGAGGACAAAAATGTGATGATGAATTTCTGTAAGACTGCAAGATGACTGTATGAAATTTGTACAGTAAAGGATAACATTTGGGCAGATCAAATTAGTTTCCTAAATTTCTTGTCTTGTGGGACTTTTAACACACGCAAATCAACATTTGGTTCAAAAAAAGTTTTTAGCTCACCTGGACCAATGGTCCGCTGAGCTTATATTGTGACCAGATTGTCCGTCATCCGTCATTGTTCGTTGTCGTCCGTAATTAATGTCTACTCTGTTACATCTCGACTGATGAAGCTAAAACTTTGCACACTTCATCCAACCAATGAGGACACCAAAGTTGATGTAAATCATTGCAATCCATTTTGAAATGCGGCCACCATGGATGAAATCTTAAAAATGCCATTTTGTCCGTTATTTTGGCAGGGAGTCAGCTGAAATTTGGTATGTAGGTACTAAGCTGAATGACTTAACACATTTTTAATGAAGTTCATATAAATCATGGCAATCTCCTGTCAAATATGACTGCTTCAGTAGCCATCTTGAAAATGCCATGTCAATAATTTCAGCAGCAATTCAGGTGGAATTTAGTTTGTTGGTATGTTGCAGTATGACTCAACTTTTGTATTATGGGTTTTTCTGTACATTGCATTTTGAACTCGATTTCACCTCCGACATCAGACGTTGCTGCTTAATTTTGTAAAAAGCTTTAAATATATTTTTCTCCAAAACAACATAACCAGTGAAGCTGAAACTTTGCAGATATCTTGCAACCACTGAGGACACAAAAATTTTTTATAAATCGTTCCAATCTGTTTTCAAATGTGGCTGTCACGACAGCCATCTTGAATGTGCCATTTTGACCTATTTGCCAATCATTTTTTGCAGCAATTCAGCTCAGATTTGGCATATAGGTGCCAAGCAGCATGATCCAATATACAAATTGCGGGGTGTTCTATAAAGTGCATTTTGACTTTGATTTTCACCTCAAACGTCAGACCGCACCCTAAACTTTCATAGATACCTCCAAAAATCTTTTCCAAAACTACTTTGTTCGTGGAAGCTGAAAGTGTGTAGACATCTTCCTACCAATGAGGTTTACAAAGTTGTAAAAATTTGTCAACTGACAATGTATCATAATTTTGATAAGACAAAAAAATGTTAGTAAATACCGTGTTTATAAATTGTGAATTCAATGTCACCTGTAAATAATAATGTTACATTAATACACCAGAGAGCATGTGGATACACAATGAGTCATTTCCAAAATGTCACAAAGTTTTTCTAGGGTCCTGCAAACAATTGCTTAGTTTGGTTAAACAGTTGAATATCCAGATGAGCTCCAGTGCCTGTGGCAAAATTTTTTTGTGATTAAGCCTGACTATTGCCAGGCTGGAGTAAGAATGTTGAACAACCATAGTGTGGTTGGAGTAACAACACTATCATTACAATCTAGTAAGACCTGCAAGACTCTTTCCAGACCATAATTAGACTTTAATAAGACTTGTTAGACTGTAATAAGTCCAAATTATGACCGTATTATGAGAAGAAAAACATGGTAGTAAAAATATAATGATACAAGGGCCAGAGCATAATGACACCACAGTAAGGCTGTTATAAGTTTGTACTGTTGTGAAAACATTATTACCTCTGCCAAGGAGTTTATGTTTTTGCCGGTGTTGATTTGTCTGTCTGTCTACTTGTGTACAAGATAACTCAAAAAGTGATAAACAGATATCACTGAAATTTTGTAGGTGGGTCGCTATTACATCAGGGATGGACTCTATCGATTTTGACCGCGATCGGTCAAACAATATGGCCGCCCCGGCAGCCATCTTGAAATCCTATGGCACGCGATAATTTAACTTCGCTCCCAGTGATATCCTCGAATTTTGTGGGTTTGCTGGTCTCGCATCAGGGACAGAACCTATCCTTAAATTTCTTATGAGCTGTGTTCAGTCAGCAAGATTTCGACTGTGCTGCCTTAGCGGAGGTTTGCACTCTCGGAGTGCCTCTAGTAATAAGACTGTAATAAGACTTTAATAAGGTACTACTATAATAAGGTACTACTAAGATTGTGTTAGGAGTATTTTAAGATGATCAGAAACCTATGGTGAACTGTAGCATGTCTGCCGTAAGTCCTAATGTAAACCCCAATATTTTTTGTTGTCCAAAATAAAATTCATTTTTTCTTTTATTTCATATTATTTTAATTAATTTTGTGTACGTTGTTTTCAAACGTATGGGTCTCCTCCTCTTACATAGGTCGTTGGGGCAGAGCTGGAGGAGAGGGCATCTGTCTTGCCCCATCTGGAGGCGGAGTCTCAGGCCTTGGGGCAGTTTGTGTCGCAGGGAGAGGGGGCGCGGATCAGGGCGCGGCTAACGCAGATCGGGCGGTACTGGGAGGAGCTGAGGGAGAGCACAGAACAGCTGGGGGGGCAACTGCAGGAGCGAGCCTCCAACCTGCACAGGTTCAACAACAACCTGGAACAGGTTAGCCCTGCCGTTCACCCGAGGGCACTGTTATGTGCTGATCGTGTGTTAGGTATTTGCCTTCTGTTATTAGCTCCTATCATATTCATGTTCTTTTGGTGCATTTCTGCATATAACACTAATTCTTAAAATATATGTACTGTATATAGACATACATTATACACTTGGTAATTAATTGCTAAAATCAAAACTATTGATTCATGTCCCATTGAATATTATGTGCACAATGTGAACTGTACGTATTATATTTGAAATGCAATTCTCTTTTAAAAAAGAGGTTAGTGTACATTAGTTGTAGGTATGATTGGACTAAGTAATACTAGACCAAATTAAATATTTAATGAAATATAAGATTTTGTCTGTCAAGATTATCCTATGTTTTTTAATCTACTTTTTGCCACAGTACTTGTAATCTAAAATTGTTTTAATCGATTGGTTGAATTTTTGGGGGGATAATATCTTAACCAGGTTAAAAAAACAATGGGAGAACTCAGAGACAAGCTGCAAAACCCTGTGACCTCCTGTACATCATCGTCAGAGACCTACAAAGCCCTGCAGAACCACACGGTAAGGAAACATATTAGTGCTCCCTGCTATTAGTGAAGCATTAACTATTAAAATAGGTTTGGCCCTTTACCGTGTCTAACTGTGTGCTTACAGAAAGACTGACTGTTTATGCATGACGGTATGCTTGCTAATGCGCACAATGAGCTGCATAGATCAATAACATACAATTTTCTTGTATTTCCTTTGTTCCAATGTTTGCACATAAAAATAGGGATTTATCAAACTTTTTGGGCGAAAGACTTGTTTGGACATGCAACTGAAATTTACAAGAACACGACAGCGCACGTAAAGCCTCTGTAAACTGCACCGCTCATCATCAATCTGTAATCTTGAATGTTGATTCAATATTGACCACTTTGTTCTCAAATTGTAAAATAATTCAAGAAAATTAGGAAAGGATTTTATTAATTGGGGCGAGTCGCAAGTCCCTTATTAGTCAGCTCAGTGCGCCCCTGTTTGTATGTCTGTCATCAACCGACCGCTCGAAATTCCCTCACCCCAAACATGCTCTGCATGCTACTAGTTTATTAATTTAATGTTAGGCTTCTGAACGAAGAGAAGCATAACATTTTTAAAATGATAGAATAAAAAGTAACCAGGGTGTTATAAATGCATTTTAATGTGCCTAATTAATTGTAGAGAAAGATCATTAAAAGCTCAATTTGTTGTCAATGTAGCTTAAGTAACGAATGACTAGTGACCTGGTTCCAATTTCTCAGAGCTCTACTCTCTACTATTAGGCACTGTGCAGCACCTTAGAGCCAGATGTTACAAGGCAAACAAGGAGATCGCAAGCTATTTTACCACAGGTGCTAGTGCTGTCTGTGGTTGGATTCTTAGCCACTGGCGCCTTTCAAAGGGAAATCAATGACCATTCAGGAATATCCAAACTCTTTATGAGTCATGCACTGCCGGTTGTGCTAGATTCTATTATTAAACTAGCAGTTTCCCTGCAGTGAAAGAGCTAAATAGAAGTCAAACTGGTCTTTTTCAATCACATTTCTTTCATCTTAAGGGACAACAGTTACCCACTGAAGGTGGTTGATTACTCTATTTGCCAAACCCCAGTCACCTCATGAGGTGCACTATAATGAGGCGAATGCACAGACGTGATCCGTTACAGAGCGCACCAACGGGGTGCTGAAGGCAAGATAGATGCGTCTGGATGCAGCGGGAGGCTCACTTTTTTTCTTTACAAAACGGTGAAGGTTTGCAAAATAATAATGGCTTATTGTGTGCTGCCCAACTGGCAGTTAACCATGGGATCCCATTCCCTGATCCAGTCAGGCACACATGCCAGACCACCCGTCAAATGAACCCATAAACACACGGGGAATTCTTGTGCTTTTGGAGCTCGCCACTTGTTTATAAGGATGTCGGGTGAAAGAGACATTCAAATGTTAAAAGGCTGCATGAATGAAGGCTTAAAAGAACAAAACAAAGCTATGAATACATCAGATTGAAAAATGAGAAATTATCAAACTGGTGAGATATACCGTACAAGCTTAACTGTTTCTTTTGGCAGAAGCATCAGTTCTGAAAAAGGTGGGGGGTGTCATAGACTCATATTTAAATGGGAAAAGGCACATTGAAGTACATTAATATTGGAATAGGATATGCATATTCTCTTGGGCAAAATTGCTGGATGGATGCATTTTCAAGCATTTGTTTATACCTTTCAAACTCAGCTGCTTTTCAGAGCAGGACTGGTGTACATCTTTTTCGCTTTGTGAGATGGGAAGTAGATTGCTACTTCTTTACAGTGCTGAACATTGCTAATTATAACCTCCACCTCTGCCTCTGAAATTTTGTTTTCCTTCTCCGGGATGCTATTTTGCACAAGAATTGCTTAAGTGGGTGTGATACGGTGCGATATATATGGAGTTTCTGAGGTAGAGCAATTACTAAGGTCGCGGAATGTGCTTCTAGTTTACAACTGTTTGAGATTAATCAACTTACAGGCAAGCATACAATTGAAAATAAGTACCCACAAACGCTTGATAAATTTTTTTTTTTTTAATTTAATTTTTTTTTTATTTGCACATGTGAAAGACACATTTCAAGAGACAGATC
This sequence comes from Gymnothorax javanicus, assembly GCA_029692085.1. Lineage (NCBI taxonomy): Eukaryota > Metazoa > Chordata > Actinopteri > Anguilliformes > Muraenidae > Gymnothorax > Gymnothorax javanicus. Next base: position 94,156,804 of record CM056198.1, read on the forward strand.
ACTCTAGAAGAATGAGTTAAAAAGAAAAAAAAATGTGCAGGTGAGGTCTGAAGCCCGAAAGGGCTTATAGAGCGGCCTCACCCTGACCTTATAAATGCTTAGTCAAGAAAGTAATTAATGTACATCCATGGGAAAAATAAAGGAAAATTAATTGAAAATAAGATGAGAACGATAAAATACAGGACGGCAGAAAAAAACAACATAAAAAGGACGAGAAAAGAAAAAAATAATAATAATTAAAAATTACATACATATATATATATATATATATATATATATATATATATATAATAATAATAAAAAATAAAGGTAAACCAGAACAAACTAATTAAAAGAAATAACAGCAAACATAGATTGCACCACAAATGAACTGGTTCGAGGAGAGGTTGCATTGCATCGCATTGATTGGATTGCACATGTATTTTACTTTTAATGTCATCCACGTCATTTTGGGTAAACTGGATCCTGTGTTTAAGTTCTTGAATTTCTTTCGTCATTTCGTCAAAGCGTTTATTTGTAGAGTCCATTATTATTTGAACAAAGGATTTGAAGGTGTCTTGTTGTTGTTGGAGCAGGTCCATAAAATGGTCTTTTTGATGTTGTAATAAGTCCTTAGCCTGGACCGTGGAAATGAAGTCATCTTCACTAGGCTTTGTTGCTTGCTTAGGTGGCATGGTAAAGCAGCTTTGCTAAAAGGACGGTAAAGTTAATAATTGACACACTGGTTTAGTATAGCTTTGATTGTTTAATAATAAGCTTTCATCTCGCCAAACCCAGCCGACACAGAAATCGGGACGCACTCTCCTCTTTAGTGGAAGCACCACGCTCTTTCCTTTAAACGAACCCAGCAACGAAGAAAACACCGACCAGGAAGCAGTCACCCTAGCAAACAACCATCCACCACAAGCGGCGAGTATCAACACAAACCGCGCAGTAAAACTCACGATCTGGGCTTCAACTAAAGTCCCGCTGGACAAGCAAAAAGGAGACTTACTCACCAGCAAGGACACACCGCCGTGGTGGAAAAGATGCAAGCAAGGCTAAACAACCCAGTTGGGTACTACGAAGCAGGCCGTTCACAGGTAGTCAGAGGGCAATCCACAACGATCCACAATCACGGCAACAGCAGCGGCGGCAGCGAGGTGAAACGTAGCGGAAGTGACGCTATGAAACGTAGCGGAAGTGACATTTTGATAGCAGGTGTTACTTCACAAGTGTGTATGGTTGGAAATCGGATGTTTACATACACTTAGGTTGTTGTTGAAACTTGTCGTTTTAACCACTCCACAAATTTTATGTTAACAACCAGATTGTTTTGGCAAGTTGTTTAGGACCTCTACTTTGTGCATGACACAACTTTTGTTTACAGACAGATTATGTCACTGATAATTCACTATCTCACAATGTCAGTTTCTCGGAAGTTTACATACTTGAAGTTGTGTCGTCGAGCAGCTGGAAAAATTCCCAGAAATGAAACCATAGCCATGGAAGTTTCTGATACACTAAATTACATCAGTTAAGTCAATTAGAGGTGTACATAACATAACATAACATAACATGAGTGGCGAGAACAGGCCAGTCAGCCCAACAAGGCTCGCCAGTTTCTTTTAACTATTTTGAATATATCACTTCAGATACTCAATGACTCAATAGTATCTAGCTTTAAGTCAAGCGTGCGCTTTAAAAATCCTAAGGATTCTGCCTCAACAACATGGTCAGGCAAGCTATTCCACAGAGAAATTACTCTTTGGGTGAAAAAATATTTCCTAATATCAGTGCTAAATTTACCCTTGGTCAACTTCCATTTGTGACCCCGAGTTCTAATAACAACACTTGGCCGAAGGAATCCTACATAATTCACTTCGTTGATCCCTTCAACGTATTTAAAGACCTCAATCAGATCACCCCTAAGTCTCCTTTTCCGAAGACTAAAGAGATTTAAGGATCTTCAGGCTCTTCTCCTAGCTTTCATCTTTTATACGTGGAATTAGCTTATTGGCTCTTCTTTGAACTTTTTCTAGAGCCTCTATATCTTTCTCAAAGTATGGTTCCCAGAACTGTACACAATACTCCAGATGTGGTATGACGAATGTGTTGTACAAGAGAAGTATGACCTCCTTGGATTTGTACTCAATATTTTTGGCAATGTATCCCAGCATTCGATTGGCTTTTTAACTGCTACGTCACAATGGCTAGAACCTGTGAGGATTTGGTGAACAATCACTCCCAGATCTTTTTCATGTGGAGCAAATTCCAGTTTTAAACCTCCCATGAAGTAATCCTGTCTATTGTTTTTATTCCCTTCATGTACAACTTTACATTTCGCTACATAACATTTCATTTGCCTAATTTCTGCCCAATTCTGGATTCTATCCAAATCATCCTGAATCACGTTAGTGGACTCTAAACTATTTGCCAAAACCTCCTAATTTACATTGTAGTATCATCTGCAAATTTAACTACTTTGCTCTCAATATTCCTATCAAGGTCATTAATGTAGATGAGGAACAGCAGGGGTCCCAACACCGATCCCTGAGGGACTCCACTCCCCACCATGCCTAGTTCAGATGAGATTCCACTGACCACCACTCTTTGTGCTCTGTCCTGTAACCAGTTTTGAATCCACTCCAGAATACCTCCTGTGACTCCAATGGAGCTCATTTTAAAAATGAGTCTCTTATGCAGTACTGTATCAAATGCTTTCTGAAAATCTAAGTATATGATGCCATAAGCCCTGCTCTGATCATAAGTCTTGGTGGCCTCTTCAAAAAATTCCAGCAGGTTTGTCAGGCATGACCTTCCCTTACGGAAACCATGTTGGCTATCCCTCAAGATATTATTACGTTCAAGAAATAATTCCGGCTTGTCTTCTATAATAGAGTTCAGTATTTTGCATGCAATGCAAATTAAACTGACTGGCCTGTAATCTCCTGGCTCAGTACGGTCCCCTTTCTTATATATTAGTATTATATTGCCCTGCTTCCAATCACTTGGTATTTATCCAGTTTCTAAAGACTGTCTGAAGATAGCTGAGAGCGGTTTAAAGATGAGATCACTAACTTCCCTGAGCACTCTAGGATATAAGCCATCAGGACCCGCTGCCTTATCCGCCTTTAGTTTATGCAACTAGTCTAATACTTCATTATCCCTAAGCTCAATTTCCACTAAATAATCTTGAGCATTGGACATGCCCTCTGGCCGAATAAAAACCCGCTCCGAGGTAAAATTCTCAACAAAGTAACTGTTTAAGGTATCCGCAATATCCTTGTTATCATATAGCAGTGATCCATCTTTATCTTTATGCACTTTACCTCCTCTTTGACTTTTCCTTTTTCTGCTACAGTACCTGTGGATGTATTTTAAGTTGTACCGTCAAACTCAGTGCCTCTGTACTTTTGAAACATTAAAGAGCATTTGAAAATCAAAACAAATCAGCCAAGACCTCAGAAAAAAATTGTGGACTTCTGCAAGTCTAGTTCATCCTTTGGAGCCTGAAGTTACCTCATTCATCAATACAAACAATATTGCACAGGAATAAACACTGCGGGCCCATGCTGCCGTTTGCACCGCTCAATAAGGAGACACGTTCTTTCTCCTAGAGAAGAGTGAACTTCGGCAGAAAAAGTGCAAATCAATACCAGAACAAAAGCAAAGAACCTTGTGAAGATGCTTGGGGAAACGGGTATAAAATGTCCTGGTATCCACTGTAAAATGCATCCTGTATTGACATAACCTGAAAGACCACGCAGCATGGAAAATGCCAATGCTCCAAAACCGCTATAAAAAGTATGGTTTGCAGCTACCCATGGGGACAAAGATCTTACTTCTCCCAGAAATTATGAAACAAAATTTAATTGTTTATCCATAATGTCCATTGTTATGCTTGGAAAGAGGAGGTTTGGAATTCGAATAATGCTTTCCTAACCATGAAGCACAGGGGTGGCAGCATCATGTTTTGGAGATGCTTTGCTGTAGGAGGGAGTGGTGCGCTTCACAAAATAGATGGCATAATGAGGAAGGAAAATTATGTAGTTATACTGAAACAACATCGTGAGACATCAGCCAGGCAGTTTCAGCCTGGTCACAAAAAGGGTCTTCCAAATTGACAGTGAGCCCCATACATGCTTCCAAAGTTTGTGGCAAAATTGCTTCAGGACAACGTTGTCAAGGAACTTGAATGGTGCCATCACAAAGCCTTGACCTCAATCCAATAGAAAATTTGTGGGCAGAACTGAGAAAGCATGTGTGAGCAAAAAGGCCTACAAACCTGATTTTGTTACACCCCTGGAGGAAAGGGCGTAAATTTCAGCAACGTTTTGTGGGAAGCTTGGGGAAATTTTTCTGAAACATTTCACTCAAGTTAATAAATTTAACGGCAAGGCTACCAAATACTCAGGGAGTGGATGTAAACTTCTGTTCTGACCCTCTGGGAATGTGATGAAAGAAATAAAAGCTGAAATAAATCATTCCAAGATTATTTCACATTCTTAAAATAGTGATCCATAGTGACCCAAGAGAGGGAATGTTTACTGGGGTTCAGCGTCAGGAATTGTGAAAAACTGTTTTAAACGTATTTAGCTAAGGTGTATGTAAACTTTTAACTGTATGGGCCCAATTTTTCTGCAGGCATTATGTCTAATGATACACGGTCAGACCAATTGCTCTGCCTATTCCTATTTTCTTCCTGCACTGCACTCAACTGGGCAGAAAAATGGGTATGGGTGGGAGAGCTACTTAAGGTTGCACTAGGCGATTTGTGGAATCTTTTTGATAGCCTTGGAACCAGACAAATCTGCTGGCTTATGTTTCACTTGCTCTGGCAGGTGTGTCTGGTCACCCTCCCATTCAGGCCGATTTCCATTCAGCCAGTTTTTGGTCGGGCCAGTCACAACCGTTTATCTAAATTGGGGTAGTAATGATGTGATGACACTGCAAATGAGTTCTGTCGAAGCATTCTCGTAAACAGTCATAATGCCTGTTGCTGATGTTGAACGGTGTCGTGTCTTGAATCTGCAATCAGAACAGTATTAAAAACCTGGACTAGATATTTTCTCTAAGTGGAGAACAAATGATTGCAGTTATAGCTTAAGCTGATAATGTTACGATCACAGAAGGACACCAGTAGCGAGTCTTGAATCCAATGAGTAATTTATTAGAACAGAAAACCAAACAAACACAGCACGTGGGCCAACAAAAATTCCAAAAACAAAACAGAGCAATGCGGGGAAAAGGAGGGCACGAAGCCAACAAAAAACTGCACTTCAAAAGCCGGAACGAATAACTAAGGAATACCGAGGGCTTAAGGTGGCACAAGGCCGACAAAAAATTACACTCCAAGAGCTGAACTTTAGGGTATACAAAGACTAGACAGGAGAAGCTTGGCATGAATACAGGTGAGGAAATACGCGTGGAAAAACTCTCAGGAAACATAGCATGGGAAGACAAGCTCGAACAGAAACAACGGACCGACTGCCAAATGGAATGCCTCCACGAAATATAAAGGTACATGCAGGGCTGTCGCAGGGGGGGTGTGTGGCCCTGTGCCGACTTGATGCGTGAGGCCCTGCTCACGTGCACGCGCATTAATCATGTCAGGCGGCAAGCACATAGCTGTTCTAGCTATACCTGGTGAAATGACATGCATTTTTAGACTAAAACAGCATTATTGTGGCAATAATTTCAACTATGATTTTTTGGATGTCATAATCTTTCAAAGGAACAAAAACAACTGCACAACGATTGGCTTTTATCATCAAATCAGCTCAGCTGTCACTTTATATTGGCACGTTGCAGTATGACAGTGCGTCATGAATTATAATTCAACAAATGCTAATACCTAATGGCTCACACTCACTAGTGACAATTGCTTATTTTGACTCATTTCTATTGAAATATCTCAGATTAACAAAGGCGTAGTATCGGCTGACACCCGCGACAGTTTAACATTTGATTACCATGCAGTATATTTTCTCATACTAGTCAGTCACAAACGCTCTGCTGCAGTATAACTTTAAAACATCAGATTCCCGCTCACCATTCATTGATTGTGTGATGGTTACTTGCCTTTTGGGCCACAAACTCAGCAATTAAATCCTTAGCTATCCACCTTATTCCTGAGGGCGCTACTGTAGATATGACCATGGGTGCAACTTCCGGTGGAAGTAGTTTTTAGCGAGTGGCTAGTCAAGAACAGCGGCGTTTCTTTCAGTTAACTTAGCGATTACAGCTCGTTTTTTTGAACAAATTAACTTGCATTTCTTAAAATGTCCTTTCAGAGCTCCGGCACCTATTGTGCTGTTCGAGGCTGAACTAACAACCAGAGAAAGCTAAATTTATGGTTTGATCAACAGTGTTTTGAACACGCACCCAGAACATAGGGGATTGTCCTTGTGTTCAGCGAAACGGTTTCCATTGCCTACCTACAGAAGAGGAAGCCAGAATTTGGCTGAAAAACCTGAATTTGAAAAGACCCCCGAAAATATTAGGTGCTCATTTCATTATGTCGACAAACAACGATTCCTACTTTATGGCTAGGCTCAGACAGACTGCCGCAGAGGAGACGTTGGGTCCCCAGAAGCATTTTGATAGCAGTGCCAGGAGAGCACAAGGTATGATTTCACATGTTGGGAGGACAGAAAATTGTTGTATTCATCTGGTAATGCCAGTCAGTGTAACTAACGTTTCATCCTGTACAGTTTAAGATGAGGCTGTAGAAGTAGCAATAGTCTACTACAATTTGAAAATAGCCTACTCTGTTCCAAACAATAGTCTTGCGCTCCAAACCTCATTTCACTAAAATTAAAAGTATGGGAAAAATGGATTCATTGTGTTTTACATGATATAGTATTGGATTAGCTAGCAGCTTAATACCGTATAATGTAGTTGGCTGGAGTAGAGCTAATTTGACTCGTACTGTCGGATGGCTTAATTTACTCTGTATAACAATCCATTACGTTTCATATGTAGAGCAATATTTACCGCTGAGATATAGTGTTTCCTTCATAAATATTCTCAGAAAGTACTTGTATATCTGTTTTAAGGTACATAAGGTCATATACTACCTCCTTTAACAAAACGCGACTGACCTTGTTGCTGTGGAAGTACTGCATACGCTTCGGGGCTTTGTAGATTGTTCATAGCTTCGCAGTCTGTGGCAACGGAGTCGCTAATGTAGCCAGATGCGCTAGTGTGGCCACTGCTTCAGGTCGTTCTCCCATTCTTCGATAGTAGAAGGCAGCGGTACCGTAACTTTATCCCGTCTGAGGGCTAAAAGGTGATGTTCCCTCATATTATTTTCCAATCGCTTAAAAAAAGAGGATTCACTTGAGCCGCTACCATGGTAAACAGTTCAGTGACAGGATGCAGCGGAAATTACGCCCAGAATTCGCATAAGGGATCATGGGACGTGGGAATAAGGTCGATAATCCAGCCAGGATGCAACATCTTTTTTGATAGACAGAAGGGCGAGCCCGCATAGTCTCTCCAGCGACATGGTGGTCCTAAAATAGTTTTAAATTAGTTTTAACTTTGAAAAGCTTCGCTACCCCCATGCCAATTACTGATATCGTCAATAAGACCCTGAGAGCAATATGACGACATAAAAAAAAAAAATCTGGGTAAGCTTTTATCGAGATGAAATGGTAAATAATGAAACTGACGCAGAGAATTGTCATTTTAGGATCATGATGAGTCAAGTGCAGTGATGCAAAATATGTATTAATTTATAAAAAAAATAAATAAAAATCACACACCAGCCGCGAGGCCCCCATAATGCCCTGTTCCCACCTTCATGATTTCTAGCCGATTCATGCCGATGTACCAAGACCTACTATCGTAGTGAGTCGTGATCCGTCCGCCTGAAAAAGCACAAAATTCTGTTAAGGCCATGATGTTGACTTCGTGGCATATTCGTGATAGAGTCGTGGTGGCGTCGTGCCTATTCGCATCCAAGCCATTTGAAACCTGTGATCCACTTATGATTTTAAGGTCTCCGATTGTCCCGATTCTCCCCTTCCGACCAGTTAGGAGTGATTACGAGTGGAAATTTCTGTTACACGCAAAACATGGGTGGATCATGACTTCCGACCTGTTCTGACCCTTCCGCGTGAATAAGACAGGTTCTGACTGGATCGGATCACGCGGATCCCTCTTCCGACAAAATCAAACCAGTTTGATTTTGTCAGAAGGTATGAGTTGTCGGAAGGACGCAGGAGTATCGATTTATCAAGTGCACACTGGGTGGCGAATATTTCCACTGCAGTTAGCCAATTAGAAACCGTTTACAAAAACAACCGCCATCTTTATTGTTTGTATTAGCAAAAATCAATCAGAAGTGCTTGCGTTAGTGGATCATGGGATTAAATTTTTTCCCCAATCACTCTGACTTTCTGCGATTGTTTGCGTGAGTTTTGGATGGTTCCCGGCGCTTCCAAAAGCTTCCGACTGGCCATGATTGCTTGCGTGCGGAAGCCTTAAAAGCATAAGTGGATCACAGGCATGACATCACATTATCTTTGTTCATCGTGGGTCTGTCTCATTCCGTTCGTGTTCACATCGTGTTATGTCGCGGGCATTAGTAGCATATAGTGACTACATCTTCCATAATCATGACCATTTTCCGCAAGACGATTGCATAGGAATATTCACGAACCATCAGGACATTAACACGACCTGTCCGGACACCATTACAACACCACTACGACATAAGACATATGATGATCCATGACGAGCTTGAACCACCGCATTTTTTTTGAACATTTTGAAACTAGCGCCACGACGAAATGAGAAGACGACTTCGTTGCGAACTTTCGCGACTGTTCAAGACTCCCCCCGGTTACAACTACGACACCCCAATGACTTGCCACGATCTGACATCGGCGTAAAAAATTGTGAAGGTTGGAACAGGGCTTAAAGGCTCGAGGCCCTGTGCTGTCGCACACTTCGCACAGCCCATGCGACGGCTCTGGGTACATGGCTTGAACAAGGAAAGAGGAACACCTGGGCAGACAGGGAGGAAACAAAGCATGAATATAGGACATTGGATGAAGCTTAATGACATAACAAGCTCATCAAGAAAATGGGCGTGCTCAGCTAAGTACCAATGAAGTATGCAGATTGAAGGAAGAGTGAAAAAGTTACGCAGCGAAGCAAATCGAGATCTGAAATAATAACACAGCAGGAAATCATGACAATTAACACCCTACCTAAGTTACTAATATTAGTAAAGTGCCTGTCTAAGAAAAACACCTCCCGTGAATGTTAGTAGCTGTTAGTAACTAAAAACAGTTAATTGGCATTAAGATTAGTAAGCCCCGAAGCCAGAACAGCACTGAAGTTTAATGGAAATACTGCAGCCAGCCAATAGCGAAGAAACAGTGCATGCACGAGAGAAAACAAGACGTAGACTGGAACACAGACATGAGGAGGATTCCATTGGCAGTGAGGGAACCAAAACCTGGGACAGACAAGGCAGAACAGAACAAGAACATTATAGATAAGGAAGATGTGCTTTCTGTTCCTCTGACAGAATTTGGTAAAAGTTTAAAACACCAAATGGCCCTGCTCATCGCCAGGAAGAAAAAGAACAATAGCCACAATGAAAACCATTTCGCTTTTGTTCATGATACTTACGAATGGCATCTGTTAGCTGCTAAATCATGTCGTGCCAAACATGAGTGTATTATTTGAACTAGAAGCCATAAAAATTGATTTTAAGGAGTTTCACAGATGCAGGGGCATCTGAGTCCCATGGACACTAATTTTCTTTATTTTCTTTATTTATAACATTAGAAGTGATGAATTATTTATAAATAATTTCTTTGTTTTGGAGAGTAGGAACTGGATTTTTGGGATATAAAAGCACAGCCTAATTGGGGTGAATGGTGTGGAGCACTGGTGGCTTGTTTTTGAAGTAGAAGAAGTTCACTTTACACTAAGGGCTCTTCTGCAGAGGCGATGTACATTTCTTTTGGTACCAGGTTTGTCTGGAGGGGGCTAGAAAGGTGATGAATGGGAGTGAATGGACCTAGAAGGCTAAAATAATGATTTAGTCCTGCTTATCGATAAAAAAAAGTGGAAATTTTATTTTAGTTTGAGCAAATTCAGTATTGATTGTATATCTGAATTGAAATGAAAAGACTCTAATGCCCTTTCATTTATATCGCAGGCATTGCCATTTTGCCCATAGAACGCCAGTATTCTGTTAAGATACCCCTTTACAGATGTGGCCAGGCGCTCTGCCTTGACGATGTCGAGAGGCTTTTGTTAGTAGCTTTGTTGCCGTAGTCTAACATATTACCCTACAACGGTTATATGAACACAACTACAATAACTATGATTTTAGTTTTTATGTGTATTAGGTATACTGCTTATGAAGTTTCTAGGCAATGGCTAAACAGACTTTGAGAGTGTAATGGGGAAAAAAAAAAACTTGCATGTGCTTTGTGCTCTGCTATTGATTAGCTGGGCAAGTGCCCTGGGGCGGTTGAAAAGAGAGGAAGATGACCTTGCTATTTATGTATTCCCACGGCAATGAGTATGTGTGCGTGGGTTTAAATGTGAATGGTTGTTGTCATTTGCACATTGTATTTTTTATATGTTTTTTTTTGTAATGTATTTGTTCTCTCTTTCTTTGTTCCTTTATTTATAGTGTTGTTAACTTTTTGGAAAGTGAAATGATTGAAAACCACCAAAAAAATAATAATACTAAAAAGAAGAATTGAAGCCCTATAGGCCTGCCTGATTATTGTGTGTAATTTTTTCATGTGTAATGTGCGAGTGTGTGTTTAAGGCACTGGAGTTGCCTGGTGTGTTAAAAGGTGCATTTGTGTAAAGGTGTGTATAATTAGTGTGCGGGTATATGTCCTTCCTTCAGGATGTGACCCAAGCTCTTCAGCAGCTGAAGGCCTCGCTGCAGTCTCTGTCGGCCGGGCTGCGCAGGCTGGGGGACCGAGCGCAGCCGGAGAGAGAGGTGTCTGCTCTGCAGCAGGGGTATGAGGAGGCTCTCCACTGGGGCAAGGAGAAACAAGCCCGGCTGGAGGATCTGCTGTCTCTCTGGCAGAGGTAAGATGGCTCCCTTCTTCACTCTCCTGCTGAAATGATCTTCACTTTCATAGCAGTGCTGTTCAGTGCAAAATCTGTACTGGGAAGTGTACTGATAACTGTCAGAGTACATTGGCATCCTAGTGAGTCAATAGGGTCCTGTAAAACCAATGGGCTCATGCAAAGCCAAATACATTGCCTGAGATTGATCATTGTATTTGTTTTGCACTAATCATTGGTTGTTCTTTTCGTTTTTGATAAATTTGGCACTTTGCTTAATATGAACAGTGCTGAATTAGCACAGAATTGTTCAAATAATCCTGTCTTTCATGGTAGTTCTGTCATTTAGTCCACATTCAGTTCTTACTGAGTACTTTTTAGCTTGATATGGTACATTGGGATGTTGTTTGCATTCTAATGTGCTCGATTTAGCGATAAATTCTGTTTAGACTTTTAAGGTACGTGTGTGCAGGGCTATTTCTGACCATTTTGGTGCCCTAGACCAGACACCCACTGCTGCCTGCCGACTGTAAAAAAAAAAAAAAAACAAACTGCGGAATATATCCACGCTTGAATGAAAAATCATCTGCCAATAAAATTTACTTGCCTCTGGTGCGTCTCTCACTGTTTTCAAAAACTCAAAAGCTATAGGGGGCAATATGTTGTCAGTATTGGCTATTTGGCACCATGGTACATAACAAAAACGTTATTATCCCACGATTGCTTCTGTGGGTTGTAAAAATATAACAGAGTAACCCATTTCTTATCTGTAATTGGCCGATGACATTTCAAGGTCAAAAAAGTATCAGAAACAGATCCTAAGCCTTCCTGTATATAGTTTTGGAGCTTTATTGAAAGTAAATTATTGGGTACTTTCACTTTAATAAACAGTGCAATTGTGCATCTTTAAATGTTATGGTATAGTTTTGTTTCACATTGTGGCCTTGCCACACATACAACGCTAAGACACATTCATAATTGGAGGTGTGGTGGCCCCAACATAAATCTGGCTATGACAAGATAACACTGTGGCCAATCAGAAAACCATGAACTGCACTTAAAAAGCCCCTTTGTGCTCACTCCCTTAAATTATATCCTCTCGGGAGCTTTTAATTCTGATGCTAGACTCTGATGCTCTCCATAGATTGTTTGACAGTTGGAGAACTGCAGTGAGAGCAATTATAGCTACTGTATTTTTTCAGATAAATGAAATGGGGGCACTGGATGCCAATTAACAGATGTTAAAAACAGGGGGCCACTCTTTGTGGTGCCCACGATGGTGCCAAGGGTAAGTGCCCGGTGTGCGTTTAGAAAGGGCACCACAGTACAGTCACTCTAGCAGTTTTCATAAAGTGGTAGATTAAGTGCAATACTGAGTGCTATGCAGAGATAGGACAAGCCTCTTTGTTCCCCTCTTCACCCCTAATATCCGCTTTCCAGCGTGGCCTGTCGACGAGTGCCTGATACGAGCGGTCGAGTAGCGCACTCTTCAGCTTATCCATTCACGCAGCAGCTCAGCTGCATTTCTGGCTTAACTCTGTCTGCATCCTCTGCCTCGTGTAAGGAAAATCTCCCTGCGTGTGTGCTCTCGGTGTGATAACCTCAAATCTGTCTGCTCTGCAAAGTGTGTTAAATTGGTTGCCACGTGAGTGAGGTGGCTTCTTAATAAGAATTTTATTTTATTTATTTCCGTCGCACATCTGAATGTTCACTGCCGTATGCGCTCCGTATGAAGGTCGGCTTCTATTCAGAGTCTGTTGATGCCATAAATGATTGGCAGGTCTTAAGCCTCCTTTAGGTGTTAGAGAGAGGATGTGTAGCCTTAATTCTGTCCTGTTTGCCTGAAAGAGCTTGTCTCCTGTGTGCCCCAGATATGAGAAAGACCGCTCCATCTTTCAGTCCTGGATAGAAAGGTGTGAATCTGTCTGCTGCTCGGATTCCCAGTATTTTTCTGCCGACAAAGCCAAGCTACAGTCTGAGTTGCAGGCTGTGAAGGTAACATAAAAATGCATTTCAAAACGTTGTATTTGTTTCTTTATCAGAATTTTTAGAGTATGTTGTTTTGTTGAAGGGCCTGGTCAAGGGGAAGTGAACATTTGTCCGTCTGTTACCAAGTTTATTTTGGACATTATGTATATCGTACACTATAGCAGATTAGGGAAATGATTAAGCAAGGCCAACTTACTGAATTGAAACAAAAAGATTCATCATGCTGCATACCATAAATGAAGTACATTGTTAAGTAACAGTGTCCGTCCGTTACTTCCCCTTGACCAGCCCCTAAAACATTTTTTTTTCGTGTCCTGAAACTTCATTGCAGTCAATTACCAGTTGTGATATCACGCTCATCATCATTTATATCTGCATTTGAAAGTTTCCCCCAAGAACATTCTAATCAAGGATCATACAGTCATACAGATGGCCGAATATGTAGCTGGCAAGCTAGCTATTGAACTAGATACTCAAACATCTCCAGGCTTGGCAAGGATTTTCATTTCATTTACAGAGAAGTGTGACATGCAGTTACCAAAAAGTTTTACTACTGTAGGAATTCAGTCTCTAACATTGAGAATGATTCATGGCTAGCATCTGTACAGTAGCAACCATTTGTTAACATTCTATTTATTGTGAATAGCTGCACTACTTCATTAAAGACAGACTGAATTAAAAACAGTTGCACGCTTTACCTGTTCCTATCAGTGTATCTTTATTGCCTTTGGCTAAACTAGCTACGGTTTCTAAATTCATAGTCGATTTAGTAGCAAGGTAGCTAGCCAAATAAAATACATAATGATTATTGAAAGGTAATGCACGTATGCTTGGTAAGTAGTTTTTAGAGAGGCACATAGTCAGCTAGCTAGGTAGCTACATTGATGACCAAGCCACAAAAACTTAACAAACGTTACACCTGAATTCTGTTTAAATATTAACAGAAATTAGAAACACCTCGCTAGCAAGCAAACGATTCTCCTTGAAAATAAATTAACTGCTTCATGATATCTTCCGGATAGCATAATAGTTCCCTTTTACCATACATTTTGTTGCCTGTCCTGTGTTGTACTAACCCAGGTTACTAACCTGAGGTTAGTCGCATCAAGTAGTATAAAGCAGTCGGGCAAAAAGTGGATGGCACACATCTAGGTTTTTGCTGATTGAAGCTGGGATATGTCCATTAAAAAATAGGCCATGGGTGGAGATATTCAGATGAGGGCCTGAGTAATTCTCACAGGAAGGACTTAGGAAGGGGAGCCAAATTTTAATGGCATGCGGAATTTCATGCTTTATGAAAAAGTCAGTCCATAAAAAACTGGCTGGGTTGTCTTATTTCACAATATTTGGGTTGCTAGGCACTCTAGATACCAAAATGTATGCGCACAAGTGCTGAAAAAGTGAGTTTTTAATATAGCCCCCTTAAATTGCACGCTTTATCGGCCTTTTTCTATCTGGATCTTTATGTGCGAAGCTATTCTTTGTTGTGTGAGTGTAAATTGCACAACATGTTATTTCAAGTGAAAAAAAATTGCTTCAAATTCCATATCAAGTTATAAACCACTTGCACTCTACACTTCATAATATGGTTAAGTTTTGATAATTGAATGAGTAAAGCAGGTGAATCAATGCAGTGCAGAAGTGAAGTTCAGTTAACCTTGCTAATTCAGTGAGGTGTACATGGCACTGAAATTCTCAATCTGCCTTTAGTGTTAATTTTTCTGATTGGCTACCTCATAGTTAGTATTAATGAGTGGGTGTGGCCAGATACATAGTGCACATAGTAATGCTAAGCAAAAAATAAGGAGTGCAGAACACTGCAAAGCTTAACGTCTGTGGATTACATGGAGTATCTGTGATTTTACCCTGTACTGTTTAGGACCTGCAGTCTGAACTGCCATCTCATGAGTCCATGTACCGTGACTTGTCCAGTCTTGGAGTTTCGCTGCACCCTACTGCATCTGAGGAGATGGTGAAGGAGCTCACAGATGACCTCCTGCGTCTAGAGAGGAGGTGGAGAGCCCAGGAGGAGGCCATACCTCACAGGTGAGCATGAGTGACAGGAGATCAGTGTGAACCTTCCAGTCTAGTCCAGTCCAGTGTGCCATGTTTCATATGTATGTACAACAACATCATGGCATCATTTTTAATGTCGTTCATTGTCTTGAGGATGTTTTTAGGTGGTTCTAGGACTCTGTGGGTGTTTTATTGGTGGTTCTAGGGCTCTGTTGGGGTTTGATTGGTGGTTGTATGGTTCTAATGGTGTTTTATTGGTGGGTGTATGGTTGTAGTGGAGATTCATTTGTGGTTGTATGGTTTCTTTGAGAAATAATTGGCAGCTCTGTATTGATTTGTTGATCTCTGATTGGAGGATGTATATGTTTTGCGATGTTTGATTGGTGATCGTGTATGTCTAGTGATACTTGACCGATTCTTGGATGGTTCTGGAGGCATTTAATTTGCTTCCTGTCCCTGCCTCTCAGGGTTGAGAAGCTGCTGGCCCGCATATCTCAGGTGGAGAAGTTCGATGAAGCGTTGTTGCAGGTTTCACAGTGGAGTCAGGACTTCCTGGATGAGCTGCAGGCTAACTCTCAAGTGGATATCACTGATCTGCAGGCAGCCCATGCCCACATAAAGGTACAGTCACGTCTTCATTAATATCTATGTTTAAAACAGTAGCCTGAACTGGTTTATTAATGGGTGTAACATCTGTTCAGAAATGAATTTCCTCTGGCACAAGGCATCATCTGTGTTAACGAAATAGGCCCAAATGTTTTTCTGCTGGTTCTAACAATCTTGTTGTTTTCTTGTGCAAAGTGTGAGGACATGGTTCATTGAATGTTATTTTTACATTGAAGGATTTGCTATACATAGTGAATGTCTCTTTACTCAGAATCTTATAAAAATCATCACCTTTTGTGATAAAGGTGTAATGCAGGATTGGTAAACTAAGCGTGGGAACAGGTTTTGCTGTTTGTGAAAATTCAGCTTCTTAGCCTATAGTTTTACTCCAAAAAATAATTAATTTACCATATTCAATTGTTACGGTTTCCAGCCCGCCGGATGCCAAAGGCAATCCGGCGGGCGCCAGGACCTAAAAAAACTCACTGGTGCCAAGGCTGAGGTAACAGAACTGAATTTAATTCAACCAAAGAACGAACAAAACAGCAATCATAAACTAAAAAGGGGAGCCGGCAAACATCCCCCTGACCAGAAGTGAAGTGAAATGCAGAAGCACCAGAGCTGGCACCTGCCAGCCCTAAATACTCTGCTAACACCTCCACCTTAATGGGCTCCACCTGTGACCAATTAAGGTGGAGGTGAAAGAATTAGAAAGGGGAGGGGCTGTGAGGAGCAAACCATTACATGCAATGAACTTCATGAACAATTGGACAGTGAATCCATCTGTCCTTTAATTTGAGTATATTTATACAGTATATGAAGCTCACCATGCCTGACTTACAGCCCTTTAAAATTGCAGCACTGCTGAAAATTTTGTGGGCCTCTGTATATCAGATAACATTGCCATTTCTGTAGAGTATGAAAAGCAGCTTATGGTTGATCAATCTGACCTCCCTCAGGAGCGGACGGCACTGCTGCAGACCCAGTCAGGGGTGCAGGAGAGGCTGCAGAATCAGGCGGAGGCCCTGTGCTCCTCGAGCGAGCGGGGGGACCAGCAGCTGCTGCAGGGCCGGCTGGAGGACTGCCTACAGGCCTTCTCAGAGGCCCGCCGCCTAGCCGAGCTGAGAGTCGAGTGCCTGGTGCGCCTGGAGGCCTTCCTGCAGACGCACTCCGTAGCCCGCTCCGTCCTGCTCGGCTTGCGCCGCACCGTGGAAGCTTCTGGAAGCTGGGACAAGACAAGGGCGGAGTCGCTGCGGAGGGAGCTGGAGGCAGTGGTCCCAGATATTGGGCGACTGGAGGCGCTGGCTGTGGGGCTAGACGGCGGTCTGAGCAAGGCGCACTATCACCTCTGTGAGGGCGTGGCTGACGGCGGGGCTGAGAGGCGCACTTCCTGCCGGGCACTTGCCGATGCCCTGTCCTCCTCCCTGGAGGAGGTGCAGAACCTACTGGGGACCAGGCAGAGCGAGGCTGAGGCGGTCGGGGCGCTGTGGACCTCCTTCCGTCAGCGCAAAGAACAGCTGCTTCGCAACGTGGAGGATATGGAGGAGAAGGCTTCCCAGCACGGCCTGAAGGAGCCCAGCCTGCTGGCACTGCAGCAGAGGTACCTGGGATACCCCCAACACTCGCCTCTTAACCGTCACACGGGCGGCTTTTAATGTCTTTGATGGTGTTAGAGCATGGGACTAGACTGATTTCAACTGGTAAAAGCTAGCGCATCAATCACTGGTGAAAAAAAAGGAGCTCTGGAATTAGACTACGAATTTTGAAAATTGAAACCTACACTGCAAAAAATGAAGTTAGTCCACCTTACCAAGCAGTTTAATCTTGTATTAAGACTTAAAGCACTTATTTCTATTACATTTTTTCTCAATAAGACAACCATTTGCCAATGACTTGAGATAATTTTGAAATATTTCTAGATTTGCCAATGGGATAAGAAAGTTTCACTTGTCAAGCACATGGTAACTTAAAATAAGCTAATATTTTCTGCTTGAGAGGGGAAAAAAAACTAGGGAGTTTTTCTTATATTAAGACTAAATGACTCGTCAAGACGTTTTTTGCAGTGTAGTATTACAAGTGAAACAAGTGCAAAATGTTGCAATGAGCCCTTTTCACAAGGTTTGGAATTACATCATATTTTTATACACAGTATGAAAATATTGTTTTTATGTTTGTGAGTCATTTTCATTTTGGTTTATGGGATTTTTTGCATGGATGGTTACCAGTTGTTTGATTTTTTTTTTGTTCCAAGAAATCTTCCTGTTCCTTATCTTATTTTTTTCCTGTGTGTAGCACATGATATTATTTTACCTCTTAATAATGCTTTCCCAGTTCCTAAAAGAAGTGATGGTGCTATATCTGGTGTATCATTTATTTCAAGGAAGGCAGCCCACACTCTTTTAATGTGATTATTGAAGTCTGGGTCTTCGAGTATTGATGTGTTTAATCACCATCTGTTGGGCGGTTTGTGGGGGTGGTTGATTTTCCAAGTGAGTGAAACTGGAGCGTGGTCACTAATGGCTATGGAGTGTATTGATGAATCTGTGATTTGTGAAATAATTGAGTTGATCGTTTGAAAAAAAGTCAATATGACAGTAAGAATGAAGATTGGGTGAGAAAAATGAAATTTTTTTTAGCTGCTGGATGTTGTAATCATCAACCATCTCCAAGACCAATTTCAGTTATGAACTGCTTAATTGTTTCAGTGGATTGGGAGTTATGAGTGGTGGTTGAATTGTCAGATTTGTCCAATGATGGGTTCAGTGCTGTATTGAAATCAGCTTCAATTATTATTGCAGAGTCAGGTAAGTTTGATAGGGTATTAAAAAAGTTTTGGAAAAAGGATGGGTTATCATTATTTGGGCCATAAATGCATGCAATAGTGATTTGCATATTGTGTTTTGTGGTATTCACTGTGATAAATTGTCCTTCGGGGTCTATAATGCTGTTCTTATGAATAAATTGGGTATTTTTATGTATTAGGATGGCTACCCCTTTTTGCCTAGAGTTGAAATGGGCAGAGAATATTTAATTGAATTGTGGTGTTTTTAATTTATGATGATCAGATTCAGATATATGGGTTTCTTGGAGAAGAGGAATATCTGATTGTAGGTAGTTTATGCGCTTAGTTTCTTTTAGTCTTTTTTCCTGTGCACCAATGCCACGAATATTTCATGTTATGAACTTAATTATATTCCTAAGGACACTATGTAAATTCCGTGTGGGATGAATTGTAATGTGTGTGTGTGTGTGTGTGTGTGTGTGTGCATGTGTGTAGATGGGTAGGCATGGGCAGGAGAGAAAAGAAGCAATGATAAAGAAGAAACGCAGAGAAAAAAAGAGGGGAAAACAAAATATAAGAACATCGAATTCTAGTGAGAAAAGTTCATAGTGAGACCACAGTGCATGGACTCCATATAATAACGTAATGTCATGTCTGGTTGTGCCTTTTGTTTTTAGGCTGCGTTTCTTCACCCAGCTGGAGGACGAGTTGAACTCGTTTCAGCATGAGGAGCAGTGGCTGCGGGACAGGGGGCAGCAGCTCACCCAGCGGGACAGCGAGCTGGCAGGGGAGGCGCTGCGGGAGATTGCCATGGTAACAACTTCTTGGGAAGCCACAAAGAGGCTCATCGCAGACAGGTGAGGGAGCTGTAACCCCGGACAACGCATAGCCGTTTAAGTCCATAGGTTTTGCAGGGGAAGGCCTGGGAGGGAGGTGTGCTGAAATGAAGGGAAATTACTTAGATTGACAATGGTGTATGTCAAACAAGAGGACTGTTGGATGGCTTGTCTTGTTATGTCATCAGTTGAATAAACTTCTCTGAATGCAGCCTTTTCTGAATACTTCTGAACACAGCCTTTTCCCTGTCGTCCCTTGAGGTTTCAACTTTTTACTTGTATTCAGAAGTATTAAGTGACTGCACAATGTTAATTATTACCCCTACTGGTGTCTAGAATTGACGGATTTTTTAGCCGCTTATGCTGTGCTTACGGTCATTAGTGGTGGTCTGTCGTGCGTGCGTGCATGCGTGCGTGCGTGTGTCCACAATTGTTGTTTCAGCGCGATACAGCTTTCAGTTTTCCACAGATCCTTTTCATATTTTATATGCATGTATATGGGTCCAAGATCTAGCCCAAGTGCGATTTTGGGCATGTTGCGATTCTCGGTTTGGCCACCTGGGGGCTTTTTCTGCAAAACTTCAAACCGCTCTAGCTCCCTTATTCTACGAGCTAAGATGCTCAAATTTTTACTGTAGGTTGTTCTGCCAAGGGTTCATCATATATTTAATGGGTTTTTGATTTGACCTAAATTTAAAGGTTATGTAGGTCAAAGGTCGTAAATTGCACAGATTTTGTTTCACTGCAATAGTGCCTTCAGATCCTTTTCATATTTTATAGGCATATATATGGGCCCAAGATCTAGCCCGAGTTCGATTTTGGGCATGCTGCGATTCTCGGTTTGGCCACCAGGGGTCTTTTTCTGCAAAATTTCAAACAGCTCTAGCTCCCTTATACTAAGAGCTAAGATGCTCAAATTTTTACTGTAGGTTGTTCTGCCAAGCATTCATCATATATATAATGGGTTTTTGATTTGACCTGAATTTAAAGGTTATGTAGGTCAAAGGTCGCAAAATGCACAGATTTTGTTTCACTGCAATAGTGCCTTCAGTTTTCAGCAGATCCTTTTCATATTTTATATGAATGTATATGGGCCCAAGATCTAGCCTGAGTTTGATTTGGGCATGCTGCGATTCTTGGTTTGGCCACCAGGGGGCCTTTTCTGCAAATCTTCAAACAGCTCTAGCTTCCTTATTCTATGAGCTAAGATGCTCAAATTTTTAGCCCGCTTGGCCAAAAGGCCCAAGGGGCTGATGCTATGCTCGGGGTCTTTAGTGGTGGTCTGTTGTGTGTCCGTGCGTAAACTTTTGACTTGTCTGCGCTCTGGCGTCTTCAGTTTTTTACCGATCCTTTTTATATTTCATATGTGTATGTAGGGTTATAAGGTCTAGACCAAGTTCGATTTTGAGCCCAATCAGACTGATACTTTGGCCAATAGGGGGCGTTCTATTTTGGCCATGTTTGACCAAGTGAGCACAGTGGCTTTGCCACTATTTTTTACATATACCACAACCAACAAACTCAACTCTCATGAATTTCTCTGTCATAGTTATTTGTCCAATGTACTATCCAAATGTACCGAAATAATATGTTGCTTACCTCTGTTTGAAACCTTGAAATTTATCTTGCATCAGTACCTCTATGCGCACCACCTATCTCTGTAACTACAACCCCAATTCCAAAATAGTTGGGACAAAGTGTAAATTGTGAATAAAATCAAAATGCAATGACTTTCAGATCACATGAGCCAATATGTTATTTACAATAGAACATAGATAACATTTCAAATGTTGAAACTGAGTCATTTTACATTTTTATCCACAAAATGAGCTTATTTCAAATTTTCTGACTGCAACAGGTCTCAAAAAAGTTGGGACACAGGCAAAAAAGGGCTGAAAAAGCAATTGACATATGAGAGAATCAGCTGAAAGAACATTTAGCAAGTAATTAAGTTAACTGACATCAGGTGTGTAACATTGTTGGCTATAAAAGGGATGTCTTAGAGAGGCTGAGTCTCTCAGAAGTAAAGATGGCCAGAGGCTCTCCAACCTGTGAAGGCTTGCGTAAAAAAATTGTGGAATACTTTAAAAACAATGTTCCTCAACGTCAAATTGCAAAGGCTCCGAAGGTCTCATCATCGACAGCGCATAACATCATCAAAAGATTCAGAGAAACTGGAAAAATCTCTGTGCGTAAGGGACAAGGCCGAAAACCTTTAATGGATGCCCGTGATCTTCGGGCCCTCAGATGCCACTGCATCACTCACCGGCATGATTCTGTCATTGACATTACTAAATGGGCCCAGGAATACTTCAAGAAACCACTGTCAGTAAACACAGTCCGCCGTGCCATCCACAGATGCCACCTAAAACTCTGTCATGCAAAAAGGAAGCCATTGTTGAGCATGATCCAGAAGCGTCGCCGTGTTCTGTGGGCCAAGGCTCATTTAAAATGGACTGTAGCAAAGTGGCAAAGTGTCCTGTGGTCAGACGAGTCCAAATTTGACATTCTTGTTGGAAATCATGGGCATCGTGTTGTCCGGGCTAAAGAGGAGAAAGACCACCCCTCCTGTTATCAGCGTTCAGTTCAAAAACCAGCATCTCTGATGGTATGGGGATGCATTAGTGCATATGGTGTGGGACACTTGCATGTTTTAAAAAGCACCATGAATGCTGAAAGGTATATAAAAGTTTTAGAGCAACATATGCTTCCCTCCAGACGACATCTATTCCAGGGAAGGCCTTGTGTATTTCAGCAGGACAATGCAAAACCACATACTGCAGCTATTATAACAGCATGGCTTCATAGTAGAAGAGTCCGTGTGCTGAACTGGCCTGCCTGCAGTCCTGATCTTTCACCGATTTAGAACATTTGGCGCATAATTAAACAAAAAGTCCGTCGAAGGAGACTCAAAACTCTCCAGCAGCTGGAAGCCTGTATTAAACAAGAGTGGGGTCAAATTCCAATGGCTAAACTCAAGAAACTTGTGTCCTCAATGCCCAGACGCCTCCACTCTGTGTTAAAAAGAAGAGGGGATGCTACACCATGGTAAACAGGCGCCTGTCCCAACTTTTTTGAGACCTGTAGCAGCCATTAAATTTGAAATGAGCTCATTTTGTAGATAAAATTGTAAAATTTCTCAGTTTCAACATTTGCTACGTTATCTCTGTTCTATTGTGAATAAAATACTGGCTGGTATGATTTGAAAGTCATTGCATTTTGATTTTATTCACAATTTACACTTTGTCCCAACTATTTCGGAATTGGGGTTGTAGTTAAACCAGCCAACTGCCAAAGCAAAATCAGTGTTTTTGCTATGCATGCATTGCACATGTTTCATTTCAAGAAATTTTTCTGTGGCATGTCTGGTTTTGTCAGATCTGACATATTGGTAACAGCGCCCCCTATACTGATATATTTTTATATATATTTTTATTTTATATATCCAGATATTGTTAAAGAGTACCATAAAACTTTCCTTGGCATGTTAAAATATTCTGAAAGGGCTGAAGACTCAGCTAATTTCAAGGCTCCATCTTCTTGGTTAACATTTTTATGGGCCCCTGAACATCACTGCAAATAGGTAAATTGGAGATCTTGTAAAAATGTATGTAGCCGCTGCTCCAAGATGGAGCATAGTGCCAGAGATGTTTCTGGTGTCCTTTATTTAGCTCGAAAGAAGGTTCAAATTAATGGTCTACCCATCTCCACAGGTGTCTGGTTATTAATGTTAATCCACTGTACAAACAGGAAAAAATAGCCCACACCCAACTTTGGGAGCAAATATTTCGAAAAACCAAAAAATTGCCAGACTAAATACCTCAAAAATGTTCTCGCCTTTAATGTTTGCAAAGGAAACAAGTAAGATGAATTTGGTGCTGATCTGATTTAAAAATTAAAATAAGACTGAATTTGTAAAAATATATTTTCCCATTGTACACAGATTTCTTGTCATTGCACATATAGCCAACATGATCACCAGGTGGCTCTTTCACATTTTAAAAATTTGGGTATCCCAGTATCAGATACAGTTGTAACTACTTTGGCACATTGAAGCAGTTATCCACAATATTCCTTCAATAATGGGTATTTTTCCTCAAAAATTCTCAATTTGGTACCTGACTTTTCCACTTTTAGGTGGCACTGTAGCCATGTCGATAAAAATTGTGAGCTCAAACTCCGGGATTTCCCGTTACACATGTATGGGCACCATTCTTCCAAATTTCATGCAATTCTGAGATGTCAACTCCACTGCCAGTGCCACTTTCTCAGAATATGGCTCTTAAAAACTACTCTTTTTTTTGCTTACTTAGGTTATCTTTGTCTAATGCAAAAATTCATTGGATGATCATAGACATTTAAATGCAATGAATTTGCAAAAATCAAAGAAATTGGGAAGGGGAAAATACCTTTTCATAGCACTGTTTCTATTAAGTCAATATCCCAATGTTTCGATGACTCCCATGGTTTCTGTATGTAGCTTGAATTTTCAGCCTTCAGTGCACCACATAATTACTCCGAGCATTACCGCTAACATTGCCCACGGACTGAGCGTTTTAGCTCTTCCTGGGTTGATGGGAGCCAGTCTCTTTGATCGCACATTTTAAGGTCAAAGAGACCTCCACTAAAGGTATAAAACAAAAATTAAATTGGATTTCAGTCTGCCGAAAAAATTAAAAGATCACTTTTGGAACATGGTCATGTTTTGTTTGGTGTGGCGCTCCTCAGCAATGCCGAGGTCTTTTGGTTTGAAACATTGTTATGAATATGTGATATACTGAACAATGATATTTTAATAAAACTCCAAAAAAACATAGTTAAAAGCCACCTTGAAAATATTATTTCTGCTTTTCAGTGTTAGTATCTGAGAGCTTGTAGTGCTTCAAACAATTATTAATAGGACGTGGTTTTTTTAACCTTTTGCATTGTCTCGTCAGGCATTCATAGAAAAATTAATTCTTTTGGTGCTTTTCCCCTGCATTGTATGGCTGTACTTGAATTGACTCTACTCGGTTTTTTACGCATTTCCATTATGGATAGTGCCTGTTACCAGGTACTTTTTTTAGTACCACTTCGGCCAAGGATCCAAGCGAGCCGAGCCTATACTAAAACCTGAGGTCAACGCGCTGCAGACCACTGATTGGTCAGAGGAAATCATCATCCGCGCGACACAGGACTTGCCGACATCATACGTAACATAATCGACTTCACGGTGGGATAGGATGATTTTCACGGCAACGCAATGTAAAGTGTAAACATTCAGATGTGACCCAAGTAGGTAAATACGTATCAAAACCAACAAGGTAGCCAGCTTTCTTGAAAGCTAATTTAACATGAAATAAAAGTTTCAGGGTCTCTTAGCAAGATAGCACCTTTAAGGCAGACAATCATATTATCATAACTTAACCAATAAGGGGAATAGCAAACGCTTCATTGTCAAACGCACGGCCAAACATTAGCGCCCAAATGCAAGCGACTTGGGCACCAGCCGGAAATGCAGAATATGACTGGATACGGCTCTGAAATAATTAGGCCAAAATGGATAAATAGCCATCTAAGATTGTTACCAAGAACCAGGCCTTTCGACATCCTCCGTTGTTCCTGTGTTTGTGTTGCGTGAGGTTTTGTTGTGTTTTGTGCCGCATTGAGGATGATGATAGGGCATTTTTCATGGTCAGTCCTACCTACAATTGAGCAGAAACTATTATCTGTGGAAATAGAGTACACTGTACCAAAACCAACTGAAGCAGAATCTAGTAGAACCGATATTACGCAGTGGAAAAGCTTCATTTGACTTGTCAATACGGCGGTACCTTTAGCTCTTTATGGAACCCTCTATCACTGGTATGAACTGTGAAATGTCGCAGATTGAACAAAGAGTCCTTGAACAAGTGGGTTCCTCTATGGAATTGCAGAGGAAGTCTTGGAACCATTTTTTTCTCAGATTATATATAATTGAAATGTGTTGCCTGCAGGAAAATGAGAGCAGACTGCGGAAAAATGGATCAAAAACCCCTGTATATGTAATGAGTCTGTCCGCTGCTTTGTGTCAAATTGACGTGACCGTTCTGATTGTCTGTGCGAAATTTCACGCCTCGCGCTGTGCATCGGGAGAACCCATGGCATCCCCCGCAGCTTCCTATTAAGTGATGATGGTGAAATGGGAGTACCCCCCCCCCCCTCGCTTCTTCCCACCTTCCCTCTGCATCTCTTTTTTTTTTGTCATTCTTGTTCCTTTCTTCCCTCACTCTTGATCTATTTTATGCCTCCCTCACCCTGGGTGTGTGGAGATTTGTAAAATCTGCTATTGAGGAAATTGTGGCATTTTTGTTGACGGTTATTTGCTGATATTTCATTCATTGATGCGTTTTCCATCATTTTCCATTAAATTCTAAAGAAATATGATGAAAAATACTCTGGTAACTTAATTTATGCAATTATAATATGCTGCGTTAAGATTTTAAAAACAACATACCAGTGAATTATGTTGATATCTGAGGAAAGCTAGAAAAGAGCCTTGACCACTTCACCTTCCAAATGAAATATCGCAACACAAAATTCTTAACAACAATTAGAACGCAGACAATATACTAAAAAATGATAAGACTGCAAAAATAGGCATTTTCAATTTCGGAGCAATTAGGCTATAGTTGGAATAACATTAATGGTAAGGGGCAGCTGCGTACAATGTTTACGCCATATGGTGGCGTGACGTGCCGATATTTCTACTTTGGCAGTGACTTGTTGAGGTTCCTCCTAGTTTTAAGGGCCAGATGGTATACCAATGAGCGGGTGTTTTCCTTGATTTTGAAAGCTGGTTCTTGCAGTTACAAGCTGGTGTGAGGATATTGGATGGCATTATGACAAGCTGCTGGTTATGATAGTTTTTGGAGTCGAGTGGCGCTCTGACAAGCCAGTATTTTTTTGTCATTGGCAGTCAGGAGCAGTGTGGCATGCTAGTGGAACTGATGAGAGAGTACCAGAGCCTGAGGTCCAGCGTGCATGACGCAGTGGAGGGAGCAGAGAGCGTGGCGGAGATCAAGTCCCCCCTGAAGAGCCAGGAGGACATCCGGAGGCTTCTGTCAAGGGTGAGAGCTGGCAAATACCGTCCTTGGCCCAAATACCACGGTCTCCATGCACCGTGCATATATCTGTGATCCTTAGACCACTGCCTCCTTGCCCTCTATTAACCTATATTTTAAATGTCGCTGATTCCATTCTCCATACCCTGAGGTAGAAAGTCCAGGGTTGAGAAAGTACAAGTTGTGCCAAAGTTGTGACTGTGACATTCTGACTGTGTGTGTTGATTGCCATGCTTCCATTCTGTTTATTTTTCTTTGGTAAGTCTTAAGCCCAGTTCAGACCTTAGATCTGCAATGAGACGGGTTGAAACTTGCTACTTCTTGCAATGAGATGGTGTATTGTTTCCATAGCAACGACTCTCTGTGCTTCCATTCTAACTGCCGCTTTTCAGGCTTTTTTCCAGTTGATTTGTTGCCACGTTTGAAATTATGGATAGTAGTGATTTAGGCACAACAGTTGCATTTCTGCTTTTAAGAAAACAGCAAGGACACAAAAAAAGAAAGGGGTGAGAATTTGGAGCCGTCCATGGGTGCTTCAACGAAATACCCAGGTCGCACATGCCAATTTGTGCCAGGAGCTCGCAACTGGAGGTCTGTTCTCTTTTTTAAATTTCTCCTGGTTATTCCCCGTGCAGTTCCGACCAGCTAACAGTTTGTAACTGACGTGACCAGCTGAATTTGCTACGAGCTGATTGGCTGTTGAGATGGGTTACGTGCTTTGCGTTCTAAAACCAGCCTCTTGCGATTTGACAAGCTGAATCGCTGGTGACGCCATCAGCCGGCTTGAGTTGAACTGAGTCGGGCCAGTTCACACTGCTGCAACTCCTCCCTGCGACGTTCTAAGACAGTCTTGTTGCATCGCGAATCTTTGGTCTGAACTGGGCTTTACAGACATCAAATCGATCTTTGCTTCTTTTGAGTGGGCAAGTGGAATTTTGATTAATAATGTAGCTACATAAAACTGCAGGAAATGATATCCTGTGAGCGTACATAATTAAGGTTCCTCTTTCTGTCATGTACATTCTGCATTTCATCATGTCATTACCAGCATGAGGGAGCGAAGGTGGAGATGGTGAGTGGCCAGGAGCTTCTGGACCAGTTCACCAGCAAAGGAAGGCACCTGTTAAACGAGCTGAAGAAGATTCCAGACTGCGAGACTCAGATGGTGCGGAAAGAGATGGACGCCATAGTAGACCAGTGGCTTGATGTAAGTTCCACTTGCTTGACTTAAGTGGCTTTTCTGAAGCAGTGCTGCCCACTAATGCTCCAGGAGGTCTATGGCCTTGGAGGTTTTTGTGTCAAACTAATAATTAGCCACGAGATCTGTGGATATTGATGTGGTGTGTCCAGGAACAGGGATCGACAGCTTTGGTCAAAAAGTCGCTCTGCAAGTGAACATTCTCAAATTTTAAAGGCAGAGACAATTATTGTAGCACATGGCTACAGTTGATGAAGATGGAAGTTGAAACATACTAAATGGAAACATATCTCATCCACTGCCAATTGTTTTCAAAAGTTTTGATGAAAGTATTATTCATGAAAACGTGCCATAACAGCCAAACAGCATTCTCTTCAACTGCCATTTTGATTGACTCAGGAAGGGCAATCATATTTTATTATATTATATTAATTTCCAGAAGCCCTGCTCTACACTGGCCTTTCTGACTTCAAGCAGTTTGTGAAAGATGTTGTGAGACAGAAGAAAGTTGAAATATTTCGGTCAATGTTGGCCAGTTAATTTCTGTGACTCTCCCTCTCTCTCCTGCATCCTGTAGGTATCGGAGCGGCTAGAGGAGAACATAGAGCGTCTGCGCAAGAGCGCCGCCCTGTGGGAGGATGTGAGGAAGATCGACGAGGACATTGAGGGCTGGGTCAGCAGCTCAGTGGCCGAGCTCAGCGACAGCCTCAGCAACTTCAGCAACAGCCAGAGGATGGAGGCCCGCCTTGCTCATTTCCGGGTGCGCATTTTACCCTCAATTTCTATTGGTGTTGGTACCTGTCCAGTTTTACCCTCAATGCACCTCTCCAATTTCTTAATTCAAGTTTTCTTGTCTTGGGATGACCCTTTTTGAAACCTTTCCCTGTGATTTAATGGAGGGAATCATAACTAAGTGTTTGACTCGTATCTATTGCTACTTATTCTGATATACTGTAAGTTGACTTACAGCTAAATAACTGTACTATTAATAGTGAGCCCGTGCTCTTGGTCCAGAGAAACAAAAACCTGTTGACATACCAGCCCTCCGAAACAGTGCCCAGCCCTTGCTGTAGTGGAAGTTCAGTGCTCATCTTCCTCTGTGTCTGATCATCAGTTTGGTGTTTTCCTCTGTGCAGGTGGAAGTCGAGGCTAAAGAGGATGAGCTGGAGGCCCTTCAGGCGAAAGTGTCAGAGCTGAAGCAGCTCGCCCGAAGTCCAGAGACACCCACTGAACTGCAGGTAGGCCAGACTATTCCCATTTTCAGCTTCCAGTGCTGGAATGGCATGCCTCTCAAAGACTTTGGGATCTCAGGCAGTGAAATGCTCAGTGTTATATCAACTCTCATGGCGTACATATGGTCCTTCTTGGGGACTATATTTTTTCTGTGATCTGTACTCCAGCACATTGGATTTGAAAACAGTGAGTAGAAGGCTAAAGTAGTGCTTGAATCATAACATGTTAATTGTGTATTAACTGCGGCCTTTTTTATACTGTGTGGCTGTTGAAATTATTAAGGACTGAAATTATTAAAGCACCCATGCCTCTCTCTCCTCTCTGTCAGGTTATGGAGGCAGATCTGAGGAAGCGGATTGGCCAGGCTCAGGAGATCTCTGAGCAGGCTCGAAACACCCTCAGGGACTTCAGCTCCCAGAAGCAGCAACTGGAGGACTTCATTTCCCAAATGACGGAGTGGCTGAGAAATGTGGAAGACTCACTGTCGGCTGCGCCCCAGAGTTCAGACCCGGAGCACATCTGCAGGGTGAAGGTAGGTCCTTGTCACATGTAGATTATAAACCAATAGCAGACAGGCTGCTGTGCTATGCCAGCGCTACTGCATTCATTGAAGCCATTTCGAGGCCTGGTTCAGTGGCATAGTCATCGGTAGTGGAATCATTCACTGGTTGGCAGTGGCTATTCTCTATTATCACATAACTGCAGTACTTCTGCCATAGCCCAGCCGATGACATATTTTAGGTAATATCACTTTTGCAAAAATTTCATTGGCTGAGAGCATGGGGAAAAAATGCTCTGTGTTACATCCCACTGTTAATGTTTAGCCAAACTGAATACCAAGTGTAACATTGGTTAAATCGGTATGGTTAAGTGCTATTTCTGGCTCACATGGTGCTACTCACAAAACAAAGTTCATGTTACTTCCCTAGCTAGCTAAAATGTACGCGGTAAGTTTTCAAAATCATTATGTAATATTAGTTTGTTTGCTAATGAGGAAACGTTAGCTGGCTACTCAGTTAACTGAATTTACAAACTGTTGCTAGTTCAGCCGGAAATGTCTGTGACTCAGTGACTGACTTTGTTAGCAGAGGGGTGGAGTTTGCTCAGTGTTAACAAAGAATGGGCACTAACAGAAATTACACTTGGTTTCTATTAAATTACACAATTCAGTTATGTGATAAACAGAATCTTATACTCTTGTTCATGTCATTGGAAAGTTGTGAAACTTTTTTGAGTAAATTTTGGGTTTGTACTCGTTAAAGCTCGCAACAAACTAAAAATTAACTCAACTTGTTTCATAACTTTCATGTGACACGCCCACTCTTGTAAGGTCCTCTATTTATATGTGTCATTGTTCTATATTCTGTGTAATGTGCGTGGATGCTCTGTGTTATGTGGGGGTTGTCCTGTGTAATGCGGGGATAATGAAATGATTCCTGCCTCTGCTCTCGTGTAAATCTCTGGTACTCCCTCCCTAGGACATTCAGAAGGAGCTGCAGCACCAGCAGAGCTCCATTGACAGCACACGGGAGAACCTGAGCTCGCTGTGCAGGAAGTACCCCTCCGAGGAGCTGGCCCGCCTCGGTGCCCGCCTCACCGACCTCATCAAGAGGAATGAGACGGTGAACCAGCAGTGTGCGCGGATCCTCAGCTCCTTACAGGACAGCCTGCAGCAGCGCTTCAACGGTAAGAGACACAGTGCCACACCGGCTATCAGCCTCCTTGGAATATGTGCTATCCATCTGTCTGCCTCAGTGTCTGCCTGATTGATATCTGTGTGTTTACCTGTCTGCCTGTTTGCCTGTCTATCTGTTTCTTTCTGTCTGTTTCTCTCCATCTTCCTCCCTAATGTTGTTGTAAGGGTTTAGGCACCTTGTGCACTGCGCTGCACAGAGGACAGGATGATGAGGACGGGACTCAGGAGCACAGAGGGATTTGGTATGTTTGTAATGCCAGGCCACAGGGCAGCGGGCACAGACATTGGAAACAACAAAACAAAACAGGAACAGAGGTTCCAAATATTTACAGGGGGTAATTTTACTACGAAAGAAACTAAGTACAAAAGAAAGAAAGGAAGCGACATTCCCTTAAATAATCAGTGCTGCGTTAACAATAACAGCACTGGGATCTGAGTTGAAATTAGGGTTGCCAACTCTGATAAGACAAATAAGCGACCGCAGCTTCAAAAACAAGCGCAATATAAATGAGTTGATACTAAGACACTGCAGACCTGGGGTGGAATCTCTTTTGTTTTTTTGAGCGGGGGGGAGATTATCTTTCATTTAGTTGAGCAAGGGGCGAGGGAGGGCGAGGAGGGAGGGCGGGTTCTCTCACATTGCTCGTGAGGCTGTGAGCAGACAGGGTCAATCAATGAATCGGGTGGAAATAGCAACCATAAACATATAACAATTAGGTCGCTTGTTACACTTCTCTAACAAGCAACCATATTTTTAAGAACAAGCCCAAAAAAACCGCAACCCACAACCCGTAATTTTTTCAAGCGACTTTATGGAAAAAAGAAGCCCAAAGTCGCGTATTATAAGCGGACTTGGCAACTCTGGTTAAAATATATACACGCAAAAAACGGAATTAAGTCTACACAGACTAACAGCACCGCTACAGCGTGGGGATAGCGAGACTTCGCAAAGTAATGAGTGAAGCTCTGGCTTAAATATACTACTGCTACCACTCAGTAGAAATAGATAAGAGCTGTAGGTGATAATTGGATAATGACTGGCGTGCCATCTGGGATTAGTAGACGGGTGAAGTGGATGGCAGGAGGCGTGTCCTTACAGTTGTCTGCTCATCAGTCTGTTTGTCTATTTTTGTGTCTGCCTCTCTGCCAGCCTTCTTTGCCTGTCTCTGTGTCTGCGTGACAGCATGTTTCTCTCTGTCTGCTTGAATATGTGTTTATCTTTGTGTCTGCTTGTCAGTGTGTTTGTCTCTGAGTCTGCTTGTCTGCATGTTAGTCTTTGTGCCTGCTACTTGAGTGTCCACCTTTCAGACTGTCTTTATTGGGGTCTGCAGATTTTGTGCTTGAAAGCAGCGAGAAATGCTTGTTTCATAAGTTGCTTTGATCGATTGAATTATTAGATTTCTGACAGTCATCTTGTCTTACCTCTTTTCTGGGGATTGGATTGGTTGCTGGTTTCCCAATTCCCAGCATTCATCTTGTACAGGTGAAATTAATGTCTGTTTACTTCTGGCTGTGTTTTTTGATGTAGTACACTATATGTATCCTAGCACTCTTTAGCTGAGAACTTTATTTTATGGTTTGGGCTTGGCTCCTCAGATCCAGTGATGGCAAATCCTAATGTAGCTATATAGAATCACATTCTAGATCATTCAGTGCTTCCCTTACGGGGAAGGCGCTTTCCTTTGTCAGAATGACTATCACTGACTCCCTTCTCTTGAGCAGCCAAATGTCACTCTGCCCGTCCCTCTCTCAGCAGTTTGTTCACAATCTGTATCCTCACCTACCTCACCATGGCTGATGGACTTAAATATTCCCAGTAACTGGAAAACAATGCATACATTTGGCATTACTGACTTTACTGACTTTCTGTCAGAGTACATAAAATGGAAAAACGACCGCATTTATTGGCAGTCAAACACAACTTATCAAGTTTTCTTGGAAGTAAATAGTTATTTATTTACTCTCTTGAGGCCTCTGGACATCATCCAAGTGTCCTGGCTGGTCAGACCTACTCTCAGTGCTGGCTGGACATTTATAGCCCAGTTATGGCGTAGGTGCAACATTGGGCTGTGGCTGGCTAAACCTGCTGAATACACCTGACTGGGTGCTCAGGGGCTTCAAAACCCAAGCAAAGAATATATAATCAAACACACGTACACGTGCGTGCGTGCGCGCTGTTATAAAATGGACACAGTATCACACAAGCAATCTTTCATACAAACTCAATTATACCCATGTCTTACTCAGACTCCGAATATTTTGAGTTGTCCTATCCTAACACCTTTGGGATCTACTGGAAAGCCAACTACGAGCCAGACCTTATGCCCAACATCAGTGCCCCACCTTACTAATGATCTAGTGGCTGAATGACTGAAAATCTCTGCAGCAGTCTCCCAACGTTTAGAGTAAAACCTGTAGCAACTAAGGGTCCACTTAAAAGCCTGTAATTTTGGATGAAATGTTGGATGTCAGGTGTCCACAGACTTATGACTATGCAGTGTATGTTCAAACCAAAGAATTTTTTTTCCAGGTTTGCTCAAAGTGAAGATAAAATTGAGAGGCAAACCAATGCTCTTTTCAGAAGACTCCTTCAGCAGAGTCCCCTGTTGTTGACTTGTTAAACTCATGAAGTATAATGCAATTAAAGGTGCTCAAACACTTCAAATTAAAGCCTGCTCTGTGCCTTCAAATGTATTTCTCCATCTGTGTTCCATTCTGTTAAATTAATATTTTCCCCGCCCCTTCAAAGGGGTTTGGCAAGGGTATTGCAATCGCCTCAGTTTGTGTGATAGTTTATTTATTTATTTATTTACTGTATTTTTAAAATTTTTTTTTGCAATACCACAAGAAAACCGCGGCCTCTGTTTATAGCACATTTGGCCTAAAGTCGGATCATCACCCGGAAAAGTTGGGTCAAATCCCATTAAATTTTGGAATGAATAGTAAGTAAGTAACTCTTTATTTATAAAGCACTTTTCACAGCTCAAAGTCACAAAGTGCTTCGCAAGAAATAAATAAAAAATAAATAAAAATGTACAAAATGCAGTCAATACAATCATCAAGACAGTACAGTGCCACATATTGCAAACAATTTATGGTTGCCCAAACGCCTGCTTAAACAGGGAGTTTTTTAACTGGCCTTTAAAAGCGTGCACCGAGCCATAGGTTTTCAATTCCATGGACAGGGAGTTCCAGAGCTTTGGGGCCACAGACTGGAACGCTCGTTCACCTCTGGTTTTCAGCCTCGTCCGAGGCACGATGAGGTGCCCTTGGTTAGAGGACCTCAGTGACCGGCTGGATACATAGGGCTTGAGAAGCTCACAGATGTAAGCGGGTGCTTCTCCATGGAGGGCTTTGTAAGTCAACACCAGGATTTTAAACTGGAACCGAAAGGCCACAGGGAGCCAGTGCAGGGAGGCCAGGATGGGTGTAATATGACATGACTTACGTGACCTAGTGAGCAACCTAGCAGCGGCATTTTGAATGAGTTGTAAGCGGTTCAGAGAAGTTTTACTGAGGCAGGTGTACAGTGAGTTGCAGTAGTCGAGCCAGGATGATATAAATGCATGACCAGCCATTTCCAGTTCTGAGTGTGTGACAGTGGACCTGAGTTTTGCTATATTTCTTAGATGGAAAAAGCATGTGCGGGTTAGAGATTTAACATGTTTTTCGAGATGCAAGGTGTGGTCAAAAATGACTCTGAGATTTCTTAAATCAGAGCTGATGTTATCCGCTAGTGACCCCATGTGGTTAAACACCTTGGAGACCACTTTATCAGCAGCTATAATGAGTACCGCAGTCTTATCTGCATTAAGTTGGAGGAAGTTGTTGGTCATCCAGATCTTAATGGCAGACAGACACTCATGAAGAACATTGATTTTCTCGATATTATCAGGTGTGAAAGACAAATACAACTGGTCATCATCCGCATAACAGTGATATGAGATACAGTTGAATAGGGTTAAGGTCAAGGTCAAAAGTCACTGGAAAGATCAAAATTGTTTTTTGCCCATTATCAGTCAAAAAATGGTCTGATTTTCACTGGCCACGTTTACATGGACAGTTTAATTCCACTTTCATTTGGAATGAAAGGCCATTCCGATTAGAAGTGGTCATGTAAACCCCTCAGTCGGAATGAAAATGGCCATTCTGATTGAAAATTGAATCCGATTAAAGAGGGAGGTTTGGGGCGCCCCAGTGGCTCATTGGTCTAAGCGCGCACACCATAAAGGCTGTGTCCTTCCCGCAGTGACCTGGGTTCGATTCCGGCTTGGGTCATTTACTGCATGTCTTCCCCCATTCTTCTCCCTAGCTTTCCTGTCTCTCTGCACTGTGTGGCTATCAAATAAAGGAAAAATTCCCCAAAAAAAAACCTTTAAAAAAAAAAAAAAAAAAGAGGGAGGTTCATTCCGTTTGTCATTCCAATTGAAAGAATCTCTCGTACATGTAAACACTCATTCCTCTTAAAGTTCATTCCGTTCTTTCTGCGCATGCGTGCCACCTTTGCCTTCCGGTATTCTACCTCCCTTCTGCTCCTTAACAGACGAATGATAATAATTAAAATGATGTGGTCACACTGCTGCTTCAAAAATAAAAGCAAAATCAGTCCGAAAAAGGCACTGCTAATGTCATTCATGTTGTCGCGATCAGGGACAGAGACAAGCATAATATTTTTCTTCCGGTAGGCGAAACAGAAACACGTATACACATATCTGCCCCACTCTCTATCCAATCAGAAGCCTTCCCAGCACCAAACCTTACGCGAAAGCGATTAAATGCGTCTTCCGCGTAAACCCCCATTCAGCATGACTATATCCCATGTAAACTCGCAGGAAAAAAATTCATTCCGAATGGTTTCATTTGATTAATTCATTCTGAATGAAAAGTCGTCATGTGAACGTGGCCACTGCCATGCAAAAGTCTTAGACGCATTTGATGCAGTTTTGTGGGGTAAATATGCTTTCAGAAATAAGGCTGTAAACTGTTAAAAACTAGATCAAACCAATACTTGGTGTGACTGCACTTTTCCTAAAAATTTGGGACACTGTCCTGTTGTGCGTCAGTTTTATAAGATGATTGGCTTTTTGCTTGTTCCAAAGAGAGTGGAAAACTTGACACTGTTCCTCTGCAGACTGACTGTCTCACTTGTGTCTGTCCCTCCAAGTGATTGCAGACAGCCATGATGATATTGACATCAGGGCTCTGTTTAAACTATATTTCCTGTATCAACTTTTTTTCATGAAATATGAACATTTATTTACGAAACCATTTTTGAAATGAGCATGTGGAAAGCAAAAAGTGAACATCTAAAGCCAGACTTAAATTTAAAAAAATGTATGGTGCCTAAGGCTATTGCGCTGTTCTGTACATCAAACCAACGCCAAAGTTTCCAATTTCAATGAGTAAAATACGATCCTATCCATAGCTATTGTGAAAAGTGCATATTTTCTAAGATCGGTTGGGGTCAAAGTTCAGGGGCGTTAAGGTCTTTGATCCGAATCACCTAATTTACGCTATATCTCAAATAATAATAAAGATAGCCACTTGGTTGTATTAAACACATATAACATGGATATTAAAATTACACCGTGACCTTTGATCTTGAGTGACCCTGAAAGGTCAAACCAAAGGTGAGGAGATTTCTGAAGGCTTTATCTCAAAAATTACTGTACACAGCCACTTGGTTTAGTACAATAAATCACATTTAGGAACTCCTATACAGCGAGGAAAATGATAACATGACCTTTGACCTTGAGTGACCTTGAAAGGTCAGACCCAAGTGCACATGTATCTGAAAAGTGGATCAACCCATTCAACAGCCAAAATATGAGGGAGGGACAGGGTTTGCCATACTTGGCACTGCATCTTGTTCTTAAAGCTTTCTATAGTATTTCTACCATCTTTTTGCTACCTGGTCTTTTTTTTTTTTACCTTCACGGTCAGTGACTGTTTACTGAAGACACCTAGATCAGTATTCTCAAGGAGAGACTTAAGATTCAATGTTAGTTAGATAAATGATAACTTTAATTAAAATTAGACTGTTTGCAGTTCCCTGGAGCTGCCTTGCATCAGAGTGGGTTGCGTAGGACGAGAAGATATCAGCTCAACGCGTCCCTCCTGTCAGCCTTGCTCCTTTGGGGTGGGAGTGTGGGAGTGTGTGTGTTCGTCATTGATGAAAATCTTGTAAATCTGGGTACTGCGGCACCGAAGCGGGAAGATGGATTAGCTCAGTGTGGCTTCCTGCTGACGCACGCCATTATGCGGCCGTCGCCGCAGAGGTGTTTTGTTCAGACTTCCATTATTCTTCCACCTGGTGGTCTCCACCCCTAAGCCTGTACCCCCCTCTGTTCTTGCTTACTGCCATTAGCGTCGTACCATCGCTCGTCAATGGCACCTGATTTCTTGCGGCAGCGGAACTTAAGCACCTGTTGCCATGGCAGTATTCCCTTGGTTCTGTGTTCACGAGCTGCACTCTGTCACCTGTCCCCTGGGGGCTGGTTCGGTCTTTAGCCGTTTCCACGCCAACCCGGCTGACATTTCACATGGGAGATATGGCCGTCACTACACTTTCACTGCTGTTGACTCTGGTTTCTCCTCTTTGTCTGGTATTATTTTTGTCATTTCTCCCTCCGTCTGTTCCTCATATTCTCTCTGGTTTGCAGACTTGGTGCAACAGTTCCATGACTGGCTCTCCAAGCTGAAAGAGGGGGTGAAGGGCTGTGCCGACCAATCAGGAGACACTGTCCATATGGAGAACAAGCTTCGGAAACTCAAGGTATGAAATGAGTGACTTTCAACTGTTCAAAAAAGAACTGCAATTTTTTTTGTGTTGTGGCTAAAGTGCTGGGCTTGGGCCTGGACGGTTCACAGTAAAAATCACGGCAAGCGGTAAACTTATAATAGCTAGTGCCAAAGCTGCCTTCAATATTAATATATGCAGACTTGAGAAGAATATTCAACCTTTTGGATTAGTGTAAACAACAGCTCCTCTCAAGTTCACTTGATTTAAAATCTTGCTGCAGCCCAAACACTGCCTTATGTTAGTTGAATTTTGCACGGTGTTTGTTCAAGCCTGAATGTAGCTACAACAAGATAAGTACAGCAGTTTGGTGTTCAAATCGCTGATAAAAGGATTGGGCTCTTTAGGTTGTCACCTGTTTCCTATGAGTGAGAAGTATTAATGCTTCCCGATTCAACCATTTTTTCTGGCTTGGACTTTTTTGAATGAGATTGGGTTCCCCGTGCTTTTGGAACTTTCTCTATGAATGTTGTATAATGAACTGTATGTTGCTACAATGTTCTTTATTCAATTATCTGCTCAGCCTCACGCTCTGGTAATGACCATAGACTGTATAAAAAGATGGACGACGGTACCGTGACGTCGCCCATTGGTTTCAGCGTACCATAAAGGAAGCCTCGATTTTGGCAATTTGAATTGCGCCATGTTGTCATTTTGAAACCGGATGTGATTTCTATTGGACGAGAGCGTGAATTGAAGTTATCCGGGGAGGAACCTGGCTCTGGATCTGACCGTATCGGATGAGGACCAGAGGATAGCCACGCCCCAAAAGCATATTCTGGCTTTATCCTTTATTCTAGTCTATATGGGACCATAATTTACGAAAATGAACATCATGATATATCGAAGGAGACTTGAAACTTGCTACAGCTACTATAAAATAATGTGAAAAATCATTTTTTAAATGAAAAATCAGGTGGGAAAGCAGGGTCATTTTCTCATAGACTTCTATAGCATTGAACTTCTTTCTGCAACCACCGACGTCGCCATCTGCTGGCCATTAAATAGAATGTCATTCTACGGTACTTCCGCATGGGCTTCATTTTTCAAACCAGGGTGCTGCGTCCATCTTTTTATACAGTCTATGGTAATGACATTGTCCATGCTGTACCTCCTCCCATCCTGCAGGAGGCGTTGCAGCGCGTGGAGGAGGGGGAGACGCGCCTAATGCGGGTGTGCGAGGAGGGGGAGAAGCTCCTGCTCCACCTGCCGAAGGCCAGTGCAGGACGGGTGCAACAGCAGCTCTCCCGCAGCCAGCAGGACTGGGACAGCTTTGTTGAGCAGTGCCGGCAGAACCAGCAAGACCTGGAGGAGAGCGCAGTCTTAATGACGGGGTTAGGACTTTCTTTATATCACTCGTGCACCAAAAAATAACTAATAATATCAGTCACATATGTCACACGAGTAGCACCTAAAAACCGAGAAAGTGCACCTTTTTCTGAGAGATTTCTACAAAAACTACTAAAAAATACTCCGAGGTTTACTAAAGATTTGAGGCCAACTCGGTAAACCTCGGAAAAATTTTACCGAGGTATCCCGAAGCCTGTCCGGTTTACTTAAGTTTGGACAACACCTCAGTAAACCTCGGTTAAATTTTCCTGAAACACACCGAGGATTGTCTGGCCCACTGAAGCTCAGAGACCACATCGGTGTTCCTCGGGAAAATTTCACCGAGGTAGACCGAAGTTTGTCTGCTAGGCCTATGCTCACACCAGAACAAAGGGCAGGTGTGAAGACAGTCAAAACACATGCCTCATTAAAGACCTCCTACCAGTCCTGAAGTCCAAACACCAATTAATTATGCAAATTACCAGTTCTGCCTGTTCAACGAGGTTACAGTGTAATAGGAGCGATCTGATATACAATAAGGCACATCGCAAGGCGGATATGCTTGCCGGCTCCACGGTCAAAATAATCGACGAGTGAACTTTCGCTCATATCCGCGCGCGGTCGAATGCTAGCTAATATAATGGCGATTTAGAGCGTTTAGTTCCAGGACGTGAACTCCAGCTTTGACTCGAATGTAACGTCTATTTGAATTTTGCGGTATTTTCATGTTCATATCTGCGTATCCTTGATGGTATTTGCCTGCGAAGCTGCGAAATGCTCCTCGCATTTCGTCATGCATGCATTGACTTGGCGAAGCTGGTCTTATTACCGGAAGTGCGGACGTCGACAAAAAATCCCCTTCCTTCATCTCATCCCCCGATTTACGACAGTTTTGCGCTATATCAGATCGCTCCTATTAAGCCAGGCCCTAGATGCAGTCTAGATGAAGTACAGGCTTAGTTCAGCCTGCTCTGTCTGTGCTGCATACAGGAATTGGCAAAGGGCAAACCACCACCATTATAGTAAGAACAACAAAAACACATGTTCAGTATTCAGAATATATTCAATCTGCAAAAGCACCAGTTTACAAACAAATCAGATACACGATGTAATTTTTGAAAGAGGGCACCTTGAGAGAAAGTGAACATCAAGAGTAGCAAAAGTGTAGGTGGGCAAAGTGGGGAAAATTAAGCACATAATTACACACATACAGTGAGTAATCATGTATGTCGATGAATATATTCTGAATACTGAATAGGCATGGGCAATACAAATGAATAAAATGACAACATTTCCTGAGTTGCTGAGAAAAAAGTTTTTATTATTTTCTAATGATTTTTTGCAGGTAAGTACAGAAGACACAGACAAGGAGTTTGCCACAAGTCCAACGCCTTTACAGGAAAGGGTCTCAGAGCCACAGGGTCCCAAAAATGGCTGATTTCGGCATTTATCAACAAAACCCATTGTGAAAATTGGGGGGTGAAGCCTGAGGGCATTTTCGAAAATGCAGTCTACTCAGAAATAAACCTGGCCAAATTATCCATTAGGGTACCCTAACAGAAATAATCAAGGCTAAAGTCATCAACCCCTTTTCTGAAGTACAGCAGCGCCCCCTAGGCCCTTTTTAATGGAAAATGCTTTGAATTTCACCCAATTATGTTCAACAAACATTAGGTTTTGATATAAAAAAATGGTATGAATGGGTTGCCTGTGAAGTTTTTTTTGGATCAATGGCCTGCAAA
The DNA here is from genome assembly GCA_029692085.1 of Gymnothorax javanicus. Classification (NCBI taxonomy): domain Eukaryota; kingdom Metazoa; phylum Chordata; class Actinopteri; order Anguilliformes; family Muraenidae; genus Gymnothorax; species Gymnothorax javanicus. The sequence goes on from CM056198.1 coordinate 94,197,152, forward strand.
AATGTCAAAATTATCGGTGGGAGGGCAAACATTAACGCTACTCGCCCTTTACTGTATAAAATGCAGTGAAGTCGCTGATGCCGGCAGTTGTTTGCCCTCCCACTGCTACTAAACGTTCCCCTTCAATAACCCGTGGTGATTAAAAAAAAAACTTTACACTGTTTTTATAATGTCCATATACCCTCCTCCCATGATAGTTTCAATGAGCTACTGTGAATAATTCATAGTAAAACACAGTGACGTGCAGTCGGAGGTTAGTTTGGCGAGGCAGAAACCTCCCCTTTGCTTGATTAACAATCAGGCGATTAACTAGTTTAGTAAGACTATTCGCAGAATGACGGGCCAGTTTAGGTTTCATGGCGTTATTACTCAGTATATCCAACCTGAAATGCTCACAGGACAGCAGATTTGTGCGTGCTTGCTTCCAGGAAGCGAAGCAATGTCATCAACAAATATTAAAACAGTTCGACTTATGCAGAGTTCAATGCTTAATCAATATACAATGTTATTCTCCTTTAAATCTGGCGCTTTTACACCCAAACAAAAAGCGGGCGCTTATTTTCAGTCTTCTTTCATAATCCGATTAACAAAGTGTTTAAACGATATACAGAATTACCGAGAGCCGAGAATTTTTCCTAATTGATTATTCAGATTTCCATCCTCGCAGTCTCGAATTGAAGCGTATAAGTGAATGAATCTTGTGACCGGTGTTCGCGAGGTGGCATAGGTAGCAAAATTTGCCAGAACACTGGTAGGTTTTGAACGCCTGGCGCTGGTTTATTCCTTGGTACATTTTACTGAAACTTCACAAATAGGGTCACAGGATATTCTGTCAACTAACTATGTAGGTTCACAGTAAAAATACACTCACCTTTCTTGCTATTGTTGAGAAGAAGTCACGGCGAACTTGCATTTAACTTCAACAACTTCTGTCGAACTAATTTCACATCCCCTGGAGGTCTAGACTGGACGAACAGACTCGTAATTTCTCAAATTAGATGGCTGTAATTCAATCAGGGCCGTAGCTGGGATATCATGTCATTGCGGGCTATTTGAAATCTACCTCCAAAATGGATATTTTTGCCACGCCGTGCGCTTGACAGTTTGTAAAACGGCGCAAATTGAGGTCACGCATTCATCCAACGGGCGAATAATAGCTCTGTTCAAATCGCGTTATTGGCCGTAATACGCAGAGTTCATGTATGAAATGCGGGTATCCTATTGAAAAGGTTGCTTTTAATCAAACTATGGTGTTCTTTTTGTATGAAAATGGTATTTACATCTTTTTTTTATAAGTTTTCTGAGGCTTGTTTACCGCCCCAGTTCAGCTGTTACGCATTCCATTAGAGTTTATGTAGAGCGTTGCCCATGCCTATACTGAATATGTGTTTTTGTTGTTCTTACTATAATGGTGGTGGTCTGCCCTTTGCCAGTTCCTGTATGCAGCACAGACGCAGCAGGCTGAACTACAGTGCTGACCATTCCAAAGTTCCAACGAAATTCAGCGAATATTCATGTTTTTTCATATTTTTCAGATAAAATTTTTCAGTGGCTGAAAAAATTTTCGGATAGGTTTCCATTAAGAATTTGGTAGCTGAAAAAAATTCAAGAAACTTCACAAAACGAATTATCACTGAAAATTCGGCGAATTTCGGATTGGGGAACTTTGGAATGGACAGTACTGTAAGCCTGTACTTCATCCAGACTGCATCTAGGGCCTGGCTTAATTACACTGCACCTCGTTGAACAGACTGGTAATCTGCATAATTAATTGGTGTTTGGACTGCAGTACTGGAGGGAGGTCTTTAATTAGCCTGTGTTTTGACTGTCTTCACACCTCCCCTTTGTTCTGGTGTGAGTATAGGTCTAGCAGACAAACTTCGGTCTACCTCGGTGAAATTTTCCCGAGGAAAACCGATGTGGTCTCTGAGCTTCAGTGGGCCAGACAATCCTCGGTGTGTTTCGGGAAAATTTAACCGAGGTTCACTGAGGTGTTGCCCGAACTTAAGTGAACTGGACAGACTATGGGATACCTCGGTAAAATTTTTCGGAGGTTAACCGAGTTGGCCTCATATCTTCAGTAAACCTCGGTGTATTGTAAGTTATATAGGAATTTCTCGGAAAAAGGTGCACTTTCTCAGCTTATGGGTGCTACCAGTGTCACATATTTTCATTTTCAATTTACGGAGTAAATTGCTATTCTGCCTTTCCATGTGGTTTTTGCTAAATATGCCTAAAAGGTTTCCAGTGTTGTGTGACAGTTCAGGGTTTGCTTGTGGGGTAAGTAAATTTCGTTTAGATGAGGGGGTGGGAAAGTGTAAGGTATTCAATCTAACAGCATGGTCACTGACACTATTATCACTGTGCGGAGCTAGGAAAAGGATTCGTACCGGCTCAGCTGCGAAATCGAAAAAATTTTGGCATTTATGCATAAACGTTTTATCTGTGGTATAGTGGTAATTGCTTTCAATGTATACTTTTCAAATTATACAATAAATTAAAATTACACACTCAATATAGGTAATACATTGCGACTTCGACATTTGCATGTCTTTGTTAGTGGATCTCATGACTTCGTGAACATGTTCGCTAGCCCTTACTGGCGGTTGTCCGATGTGGATCCATGTAAAGTTCTCCTTTGCTCTGGTCTCCAGGTTCGAAGGCCGTCTCAAGAAGCTGAGCGGCTTGCTCCAGCAGATGGAGGCAAGCGCCAAGGAGGAGCTGGGGGCCGAGAAGAAGCAGCACATCCCGGAAAAGAAGGAGGAGCTGGAGCGGGTGGCGGAGTTCCACAAGGAGCTGCTGAAAGAGAGGTTCGGCTGGTCTTAATGCAGGGACCCTGCAGAGGGATCTCCATGTCTATAGATATAGCAGGATTTGAGCATTTAGCAGAAACTTATCCAGAGCTACTGCAAACGAGGAGGCTGCATAGGGTCACAGTTCAAATGAAGTGAAAAATTCAAGCCATTTCCAATTAAGTTAGCACATCGTGGAAAATGCAAATAAAATCGAAAAGGACTGATTTAAAAAGTGCATCCTCCTTCTACTGTATTGGAGACTGAACAACAACACAGTATTGGTTTCTCTTACGTGTGAATTTAATTGCTTATTGAAGATTCAAGTACTGTGCCTATTCATGACGTGCCTGTTTGGAATGAGCCAAGCTTAGCCTCTGGTATTACTGCTTGCAGGTTTCTCGAGATCTACTCAACCTGACAATTTCATATTAGACGCTGCATTTTCTTAGGTCCTCTGCTATGCTCCTGGAAAGTCTGAAGGCGATCAGATTGAACAGTTGCCAAGAAAAGCAAAGGACGGACGTAAATACACACAGATAGAGACTTCCTCCATTTTTATTTAAATACAATGTCATGACAGCAGAAGTATTTAAACCAGTATGCACTGTCCACTGTTTATCACTGTGCAATATTACTGTATCTTTATGGCATTCGCTAAGAGTTCAGACACTGAGGACCCCTGGTGGTCAAGTCTACCGGGTGGAAAGTTATCCCGCTTTTTTCACCATGCATGTCTTCAGCGCACAGTTGTATGGGCCGTAGATGCTGTATACTTTGTTTGATAATGCGCTATACATTCTCATTCAGGGACAGATTAGGAATGCAGGCAGGTCAATTTAGCACCTGCAAACCCTGCTTATGCAGCCATGCACTTGTAATCTGTGCAGAGTATGGTTTGCCATTGTCTTGCTGGAAAATGGCAGGGATGTCCTTGGAACAGATGTCTACATGGCAGTACATGTTGCTCCAAAATTTGTACATACCTCTCTGCATTAACAGTGCTCTTGCAAAAGTCACCCATGTCGTGTGCACTGACAAACCCCTATACCATGACAGATTGCTGGCTTATTGACCTGCCACTGATACAACTGGAGTTGTTTCTGTTGTTGTTAGAGAACGCAGTGGCTGTTTTTATAAAAATAGAAAAAAACCCTTAAAATGCTGTCTTGCTGTCCACAAAACACGCTCGCACTGTGTTACTATCCATCTCAGATGAAACCATGCCTAGAGAAGTTTGGTGCTTTTGGACAGTGTTGATTAATTACCTTCGCTTCACATAGTTAAGATTGAAATTGAATCTGTGGATGAAGCTGCGAATGGTGTTGACTGACAAAAGTTTATCAAAGTATTTCTTAAGCCATGTTGTCTTATCTATAGCATTCGCATGCCAGTTCTTATGACAGTGGGGTTCGAGGAATTGGTGATCACGTGCATTCAGAAGTAGTTTTCGGTCTTGTTCATTATGCATGAAGATTCGATTGGATTTCTTCCATCTTTTCATAATATAACGCACTGTGAAGAGTGAAATGCCCAAATGTTGTTGGTGAGCCTCAACCCATCTTTGCTCTTGATGACCAAGACCTTCTTTGCTTGCTCCTTTTATACTATAACGTGATTGGCTCACTTTTTTAACATCATCTGTTTCCACATCACCTAATTATTGCTACTTGTCACATTATTAGTTCTTTATTTCCTCTGCACCAACTTTTTTGGAGTCTGTTGAAGTCATCAGATTTTAAATAAGTGTATATTTTCTATAACCATTTCAGATTGCAAGCTGAACCATGAAATAATGTGTTTGGAGTTTTCAGTACGTATATAGGGTGAATGGACTTTTTTGGTCTTTCCCATTAGATTTCATTTGCATTTTCCTTATAATGCCAACTTCCCTGGGTTTGAGGTCGTAATTTGGACTTATGGAAGCCTGTCTTCTCTCAACGAGGCTGTGTATTAATTGGTAGCTGTTCAACTGAAAGAATCAAGATATGGATTTTGGAGGTTAATTTGGGGCAGGGCTGCCCGACTCTACTCTTGAAGGTCTTCCATGTGTAGGATTTCTTCCATAACAAAGCGCACTTGACATAACAACTTGTTGAGACATCTTGTTGTTGTGAAATCAGATCTTTAAAATTGGGTTTGTACTAAAATCCTACCGGAGGGCAGATCACTAGGAACACTGTTGGATAGTCCTGATGTGGAAGGATCAATGCCCTGTATCAAAAATACCGCATATATTAAGACCTTACCTCATAGCTATACCTGCCAAAGATTAGATGAGATATACTTTGTTGAAACCTTTGGGGCAGCTGGTCCTCTGCATTTGACCCATCCTGGCTACTTCTTGAGCAGTGGGCAGCCACAGTACAGCACCCGGGACATGATTTAAAGCCGATAGGGGGAGCTGCTGTATTTCACATTGGTGTTATCTACTTTAGGGACTCGTATGAGCGGCTGTGCCAGGAGGCTCAGGGCCTGAGCGAGAATGGGCGTGGGGCCGGGAGCGAGGTTCGGGAAGCGTCGCGGCTGCAGGGCAGATACCAGGACCTCCTGAAAGAGGTGAAAGAGCAGCTGCGCAGCTGCCATGCCACACTGCAGGAGCACCAGGCCTTTGAGGAGACGCTACACAGTACCTGGGCTTGGCTGAAAGGGGTACAGGAGCGCCTGGCCTCCCTGAAGAGCACCTCCGGAAGCAAGGAGGCGCTAGAGAAACGCCTGGGGCAAGTGCAGGTTGGTGTCTGTACTCACAGTAATAAAGAGTTTTTTTTATATGGTAAATTGATGATTGGTGACACACCCCTTCTTTAGAAGGAACGTAGTATCTGTGCTAATGGTGATTGATGCTTTGAAACACAAAACCATGTTTCACTCTTTTAGTAAAGAAAAACCTCTCCAATATAGTTGCATTCTCTTAGGCACTTCACTCCGAGTCCTTTAATGCACTGTTTAGAAGAACACCCTCGTTTACTGTAAGAAAAGCAGCATCAATGTAATTAATGCTCTCCAGCAAAGCAGCACTCCACTGGCACTCCCTTGATTAACAATGTAAAATTTTGGCATCTGTTATCCTAGCATGCAAACTTTTGGCTGATTGTGTGGTGTTGTGAGCACCTGTCCTCACATTGATGAAATGGAATCTACTATGACAGCACTTAACACTTTCAAACACGTGCTGTAATTATAATTTATTATTATATATTATATTTTTTTATTATAATTATATATTATTAAATATAATATATTAGTACCCTCGTTCAGAGTACTTTAATGAACATGTTCTGACACTTCTGTACCCTCAATCAAAGCAGCTTCAACTCTCAAGTAACAAATAAGAACAAAGCACTCTCAGTAACGAGAGATTAATATGCTTTATTACACTGCTGTGTTGAACACTGTTCTGATTGGTCAATTACAGCATTCTGCAGAACATTATTTCTGAATAGCAGACTGTGATAACAGACCCTTGCTGTTGTGTATCAACTGCAAAGTTCCAGCAAAGAGGAAACATAGAGATGAATTAGGACAGAAATAATATCAATCTTCCCAAAGGGGTCCCATTTACCTTGTCTGACTTCAACATAATTGTAAATGTTCAGTTTAACATGAATTATAATGCTTAGTGGGCTAATATTAATATTAAGAATGCTCCAGAGTCTACATTGCTATGGACGCAGTTCCAGCGGAATAATCTAATGTCCTATTTCTTTAACGGAAGCAATAAAATCACTTTTAAATAAATAATGCCATTTTAAATCAATATTTTTGTCAAATAAATGATTTCTTTAGTAAGGAGCCATGTAATAAGTGGTATAAAGTGTGACAAGTGGGTCATTATGGAAAAATAAACGCAAGATCCCTTTGCTTCGTGTCAGGGTCCTGCACCAGTCTGTCAGAGTTTATTTTGTAATAACAACCCACTCATTGTACATTATCCCTTACATACTGGAACATACCAGTGCTTTTGGTTTTGGTACCCTATCTTTCAGTGTGCATTTGTTGCGCTGCTGGGTTGGTTCACCATCATAAGCTCGAAAGGTCGGTTGTGCTTGGTCTGTAACTTTCTATCTTTGGGTGTGTCTGTGTGTGTTTGTGTGTGCATGCAGGACATCCTGCTGATGAAGGGGGAAGGCGAGGTGAAGCTGAACATGGCGGTGGGGAAAGGCGAGCAGGCGCTGAAGAGCAGCAGGGAGGAGGGTTGTGAGCTCATCCGCTCTCAGCTACAGAGCCTCAAGGACATGTGGGCCAATGTGCTCATGACCTCCATCAGCTGCCACAGGTACAACTGCAATCCCCAAAACCCAACAAACCTCACGCATGCATCCCCCACCATGCACATTTAGGTTAATGTGCTCTAGAGCTCTATTACCTGTCACATGTTCTGGAGTGACCCCACCCAAATATCGCCCAAAAGACCACACATGTGCCGCCCCGCCGTACTATGTTGCCAAAACAAAGCCTGATCTTTATTAGGTCATATTAAAAAATTATTTGGTTTGGATCCTTCACATTTTAATATGCATGGACGGGCAGGAGGGCTTTTTTAACCTAATTATAATAAGAGTTTGAGATACAAATAGCATAAGAAATCCAAATCACAAGTACATGTATTAACATAAAGAATCAAATCTGCCAAACCCGTGGTGCAGTGATTGAAGGCGTAACAGATCGTCTGCTGCATGAACAGGGATTCTGAGAATTTTTCTCACGTACTTTTCGGCGCGATTTTAACAGATTTTTTTAAATTAAAAGAAAAAAATCATTGGCGGGATGGTTTTTATGGGGCGGGCGGGGCCACTAACCAGCTAATTTTTTTTAATATGACCTTAGCTGTGGAAGGCACTGCTGTGATCCCACCCAAATACACCGCACACGTGAACCCTTCACCCTGCTCATGTAGACTTAGGTGCACATAACTTTAGGGCAGACCCCATTTAGTCGGCTGGGCGATTTTTTTGGTTGACGGTCTGATGGTGGACCAGGATTTGTTTTGGTCGTGCAATCGCAAATAAACCATGTTCATAAGATAAACCATTCTGGATGCTGCGGTATATAGCAGTGACCGTCCTTCATTTTTATCTAGGCCTTTGTTGTCTTTACTTGAATCATATTGGGCAATAACGGTAATGTTAATGTGAATAATTTAGCAAAAGTAATAAAAGCAAAATTAAATTCTAATTGTTTTCATACATGTAAAACGAACGTGTGTAACAACACCTTTCATGCCTGCAACGCATCTGTCTTTAATTTAAGGCCTTTGTCAAAATTACAGTGCAATCAGTTTTCAACTTGCAACTCCTTTTATGCTCAACACCCCTCCTCCCCAACTTCAGGAGCTGGAAAGTAATTGGCTAAACAGACATAATCATAAATGAAATTGTAAGCATATATTAACCTACAAATACACTAGCCAGCCATGAGTTCTACTATCATTTTTTTTTTTTTTACAATGTGACTTCTCCAAGTGCTTTTGTGATCTTCGATCACAATCATACATTATTTTTTTCCAACCCATCTCCTCAGCAAAGTTGGCAGTTCACCACTATTCTTCCAGGTTTTAATAATGCGTTGGATAGTTCTTAACCAAATTCCAGCGATTTCAGCAAACTCCTTCATTGTTTTCTTTGTTCCATGCAGGCCGATAATTTTCCCCTCTTGAAACACAGTAACATCTTTTCCATGACCACAGGATACGTCTTCCAACGTGGCTGTTTTAGACATGAGAAGCTGCACACTGCATCAGTCAAGATTAATTAAATCATTGCCAACTGAAACATGTTAATCACTGCAATAATGATTAAATAATAGGCTTGTAAGCTTTTGCTTATTTAAATCCTATGGTGACTGTTTGTGGCCAGGCAGTACATCAGTCTGTGCTGGGTTTCTTCCTTGGTGTTGTTCTGCCGGGCCTTCTGCTGTCTTTGGTTCCTGCTGGTTATTTAGGCATTTTGCCATCAGTTTTGCCTTCAGCGAGTGAAATGCATGTTCAATGGCCATTCCCCTTTGCCGTAAAAAATCTTGGATTGCTTTTGCAGTATTCTTCACGTCATGATCCATATGCACTGTGAAGGGCCATCCAGTTGAGGAGCACTTGGCTGTATTTGAGAAAATCAAATAGCCCTATACAATTAATATAATATGCTATATATTTGATGCTTCTGTCAGCAATAAATACAAGGAAACCTGTTCCATTGGCAGCTATTCATATCTACACCATAACTGTACCTCCACCTTGCTTCACAGATGTGCTGGAATGTTCTGGAAAAGCACTGAAAGCAGTCTTTATTTTACTTGCTAGAACCACACCCAGAGTTTCAACAGGATCTACATACACTTGAATGGTCTACGGCAGCTTACATCAATCAGCCGCAAGATTAAAACCACCCGCCTCTTATAGTCAAGGTCCCGCTTGTGCTGCTAAAAGAGCTGCATCAAACTGATGTCACTTGAATTTCCAAACTCAGGATTACCCAGCAGAACATTTCCCAGGGCATCACACTCCCTTCACCAGCTTGTATTATTCCCAAAGTGCATCCTGATGCCAACTCTTCTCAGGTAAATTATGCACATGTACCCAGCTGAGGCACATGATATGAAAGAAAATGGGATGCACTGGACCAGGCGATCCCCTTCAACCACTTCAAGGTCCAGTTCTTAAGCTCAGGTGCCATTAGGGGCACTTTAGACGTGGACCGCGGTCAGAGTGCGCACTTTTACTGGTCTGCAAGTTTTAAGAGTAATATGCAGCAGGGTATGCAGTGTGTCATGACATTTTCCTTGTGTAAGTATTATTGAAATTCTCAGCGACGTGTGCCACAGTCACCCTTTCGTTACAGTGGACCAGATGAGCCTTGGGCGCCCTAAAACTCTGTGGCTAGTTCATGGTTTGTCTCTCCTTGTACCACTGTCAGTAGGTACTCACATCTGATGACAGGGAGCACCCCAGCAGTCTTGCCACTTCAGAGATGCTCTAACCCATTTGACAGGCCATAACAATTTGGCCGTTGTCAAAGTCATTCAGTTTCCATTTCTCCTACATCCAACACCTTGAATACGAAAACCGACTGTTTGCTTACTGTCTAAGTTCTGTTTGCAGACCTTGACATGTGCCGTTGTTATGAGATAATCAACATTATTCGCAGCATCCATGAGTGTTTTTAGTATTTCGGCTCACCTGTGTATATTTTTAAACCCAGAAGTGACAAAGGAACCGGAGGCCACTTGGTTGAATGATAGATGCTAACTGGCTAGCGCATGTCAGCCTGCGCTATCTCTCGATAGAAAGGGTGTTTGGCTAAACTGTCTGGAGGAGTTTATTTAATCAAGGGAAATGAGCCCAGATTGTGTTTGATGGAGAATTCCTTTGAATATTGATTTTTACAAAGTTATGTCATAGAAGGTAATGAGATGACAAACTGTTGCCAAGGTTTTTTTTTTTCTCTGGGGAAGGAATTCTAGAGTCATTCATTGCTGTTGATACGGTAGTCTTCTGGGCCCTTTGGTGTTCCTGAGCTCACCAGTAAGTTCTTTGTTTTTAAGAATGTACCAAATAGTTTATTTGGCAATACGTACCTTCTATTCTTTATCCCTGATGGGTTTCTTTTGATTCTTCAACTTAGTGATGGGTTACTTCACTGCCACTGACAGCTATTTACACTTCATACTAAGAATTAGCAGCATCAGATTCCAGATGTAAATGGCACTCTTAAAATCATCTTTAGACTTTTTTTGATTATTTTTAAATTAAAGTATGAGGAAATAACACACACCAGTTCATGGCAGCTCATTATCCATTTTCTTCTGGTCCTTTTAAAAGAATGGGGGCACTTATAAAATTACAGTAATTCCAACACTGTTCACCTGATTTGGATGCAAACATGCTCACAATTAAGGCTGAGAGTCTGTTCGTAGTATTAATTATTCAGTTTACAGTCAAATATCCTGTGGAAGATAGCTACACCAGCAATTACACTGTCAATGTCCAAATATCTATGAACCAGTGTATATTAGTGTAACCGTTCCCTTGTATCACATTGAATTGCTCATTGTTTAATATTGGTTATCTAAGCATTTTTTTTTGCAGTTGCTGCAATTTTTGGCAGGAGAATAACACTATTTTAGAGGTGACCTGGGCTGATAAAAATGCGCAGGATTCTCCAGGGATGCAAATCAGTAATGAGGATAAACAGACCCTGTTGCTTCACACGGACAGGTATATCTGTTCTGAGTCTCCCAGCTTCTGACGCTGGCAGTGGACTAAGACAGTGCTGAGAGCTCTGGAGTAGGTGTGGGGGTTGGGGGATGAGAGTGGGGGATTGGTACAGGACGTTGGGGAGTGGGGATTGGCTCTTGGATCTCAGCCCAGAAGTGTTGTCTCTCTGACTGCTCTATTCTTTGATCTGATCGGGCCATTTGCTCACCCTCCTGTAGGTGACACGGCTGTACTCTCTTCATCTCTCTCTCTCTCTCTCTCTCCCTTTTTCTTTCTCTCCATCACTTTCTGTTTTTTCATCTCAATCTAGTTTTCCCACTCTCTGTCATTCACACTATAGTTTGAGCTGGTATCTCCGGTACACAAATTAACTCAAAATTTCTAACCTTGGTCTTAACCCTTCTGCTTCTGCATACCCAAATTTCCCTATTATGCTAATTGACTCCTCCCGCCGAATACAGATTTTTTTCCATGTTTTTTGATTGCCTTGGGGTCCTCAATCTTATCCAGAGAGGGCTGGTGTGGGTGCAGGCTTTCATTCCAACTAAGCAGTTACACATCTGATTCTACTAATCAAGGTCTTCAGCAAAGATTCAAATTCAAACATTATCAAAACTTGTCTCTGAAAATTTGCCCTCGATATGTAAAATCTGCTGCATTTTTCTGTAAATAAATGCATCCAACTTGCGCTGAAATGTGTAAGCAACATTTAATTTTACTATTTCATACCGTGAAATGCTATAGTTAACCTAGAATTTAGTAAAAACGTTGAGCATAGCTGATATCTGGTCTTAATTAACTCGGGCAGATCAGGCATGTTTGGTTTTGTAAAAGCTGGGTGTCAAAGGCTTAAAGGCTTGGGTCTGTGTTAAGTGACCTATATTCCAGATGAGCTCAACCAAGTGGCTTTGTTGAGGTAAAGGAGGAATTTTTCAGGCTGAGGGAGGGGAGGTCTTCTTTGGAGCAGAAGGGCTGCAGACTGAGCTGAGTAATAGAATGCAGTAATTGACTCTCCAGCGGGGCGCCACAGTACTGGCACTTTTCAATTTCGCCGCCGTTGGCGAGGGGACTGGCGGGGGGCATGGGTGGGTTCGGGGGGTGTCGCTGCCAGCTTTCTGGGCCGGTGATAAATAGAGCCTGTCAGGAGAGAGCTGGACCTTTTCCCAGGTCTCCCTGGCCCTTTTTAATCTTCACACATGTGCGAGTGCGCATGAGTGTTTCTGTGGTTGGATGTGTACATGGATGTCTCTGAATGTTTCTCATTTTGCTCGAATTCCTTTGTGTGTTCTGGAATGCTGGATTGTTTCTGGACCGTTTTTGTGTGTCTATGATGATTTCTGTAATGTGTGAATCTGTGATTGGATCAGCAGTGTATGTGTGTGTGTCTGGGTATGTCTACATTCTTGACTGCCGCTTTCTGAAGTCATTTGGGTGTATGTATATTTCCCTTTGTTACCTGCGTCTAATATATATTAATGCGTGTGTCTGCTGTGCTTGTGCCTGTTAGGGTGTGTGTTTGTGTGTGCATGTATTTGTATATTGTGTGTGTGCATGTGTGTGCGTGTGTAATAGTTTCTTTGATGTGATCATGTGTGTGATTCTTTGAAAAGTGTTCGTGCATGTTGAATTGTTTGTGTGCATGAATGTGTGTGCTTTTTTTCTCTTTGAGCGTGTCTGTGTTTAACTTTCATGTGCACGCATCTTAATATAGGTGCATGGGTGATTGTCTGTATAACCATTGTGTTGGTTCATGTGTGTGCGTGCACGTGTGTGCGCGCGCTTGTGACTGTCTCTATAAGTGTGCGGATGTCTTAGAGTGTTAATGCAAGAGCACATGTTTGTTCACATGAGTGTGTCTGTGAATGGCATGGTGATGTTCGTGCCTGTGAGGGTCTCTGCCGTGTGTGTGTGTGCGCGTGTGACTGTCTTAATAAGTGTGTGGATGTGTTGGAGTGTATTCGCAAGAGCACGTTTTTTCGCATGAGTGTGTCTGTGATTGGCATGGTGATGTGTGTGTCTTTGAGAGTCTCTGCAATGTGTGTGTGTATGTGTTGCTATAATCTGTGTATGTGCTTCCTATCCAGTCGGTTGGAATGGACAGTGGCACAGTGGAGCAGCTTCCAGGAGGGTGAGGGGCAGCTGCAGCAGTGGATGGAGTCTGTAGAGCAGGAAGTGGGGACCCCCCACCCCCCTCAGCCGGGGCTAAAGGAGAAGGCAGCCCAGCTGGAGCGCTTCCGGGCCGTCCTGGTCGATGTGGAAAGCCATTCCGCCACGTTGACCCGTCTGTCAGAGAAGGCCGCCGAACTGTACTCCAAAACCTCTGACCCGACCTTCAGCGAGGAGGCCCAGACAGAGCTACACGCCCACTTCTCTGACATCACTGTCGTTGTCAAGGTAATGCTGTACAGGGAAACTAGCTATGAATGGTGGCAAACAGGTTACGTGGCACTTAGACTTATTAACTTGTTCCTCTTTGTATTTCCAGGCGAATGTTTTTTTTGTTGGTTTTTTTTTTGTAATTTTTTTACATGTGAACTATGGTGGAGAAATATTAATTGATTTATTGATACATTCATGGAATAACAAAAAAATCTGTCATTTTTGCAGTTGCACTTGTCTGGTTGTGTGAAATAAACGTAGAGTTTGAAGTTTTTACAGACATTTTGAAAATTTGTAAGTTATTTTGTCTTTTCAGTTGAAAGGACACTAATTTTTGCTTTACTTAAGGTGAGGACAACTTTCACACAAAACTAATGTTGAATGAAAGAATTACCCATATTGGATCTAGATGTCATGACTTGGATTTTTTAGCTTTTTTTGTGAATTTGTACAATGCTTCATATAGCGAGCATGCAACCGATGAAAAAACTAAAGATTGCCATCTTTCCATCCCATGAAAAGGTTTAACCTGCGAGAGGCTGAGGAAGACTTTGGCAGTCATGTGACAGCGATGAGGATAGCTTAACTCATATTGCATGAAATTCCCATTTGTTTTGAACTTTTTTGTATGCTTTAATTGGTTAATGCTCGAGCTGGTGAGGATGTCGCTCCTTATTTAGTTCTAGTATGTGAGAAGTTTGCGGCAGATTTGATTATGACAGTCAAATAGCATATTTAATGAGCTAATTAATGTTTTAGCTAAGGTGGTTAGCCTAGCTGGCATCACTATTAGATTAATGTTACTATGCATGTCCAGTAGGTTACATATATATGTTTTTTCTTTGTATGTATTTGTGTCCTTTCTCATTTCTTCCTTTGGAGAAACATACATACTTACATGCACGTGTCACATTAACTTATCTCCACAATATCATAAAGAGTTGTTTTCATCGTGTTTTAAAAACGATGCAGTCATGTTTGTCCGGCTTTATAGCAGAGCATTTGTCGGACAATATGGATATTATTCTTCACAGATCGTTAAATGGCTTTTGGGTGTCAGAATACTCACGGGAAAGTAGACACTTTGGGTCTTTAGTGAGAGTTTTTTTTACCTCTTGCCATTGAAGAGGCGTTGGCCATTAGACATCACTAAAGCTCGCTGTGAAAGCAAAAATGGCGGATTTCGTGAGTGTTTCGATCGGGTTGTTTAAGCATTAATGATTCAGTTTAGTGTTGCCTAAAAATTACCAAAAAAAATTTTCTAACACCGAAGGGACAGTTCTTTCATGCTGTCTTTCACTTTCACCTCTGTAAAAATTGACACGTTTTGCATTAAAGCAGAACTTACAAAACTGAACCTGGTGTACTGGATACTTGCCTTAAGCAGATGAATAGTTCAACTCTGGTCTCAGTTGGACTTGTGAGAACTATTTTGAGAGTTAAAGTAACTCCGAGCCTTTTACTGTGGTGGTCATTAAGTTTTCTTTGAAGCCCATTGGTCAGTGCACTTGCCTAACTAACCCAAAGTCAGAGTTTACAGTGCTTCACCCTCTTGCTGGGTCCGTAGGGGAAGGTGAAAGCAATGGAGGAAGCAGTGGAGGAGCACGAGCGCTACCTGGAGGCGGTGAGGGACCTGACTGACTGGCTGGCCTCCGCCAAAGAGGAGCTCCAGCGATGGTCGGACACGTCAGGCGATGCCGCTACCGTCCAGAGGAAACTCTCCAAAGTGCGGGTGAGAGAACTGGATTTTTCCTTCATTCAGTTACCTGGATTGTTTAGTGAATGTCTGACACTCCTATTACTGAAATTCAGATGGCTGAAAACTACTACTTTTCCACTCTTCTGTCATCTTTGGGTTGATGTGGGGTCAGTCTCACCTAGCTGTTGCATCTTTTCTGTTAACCCATTAAGACCTAGGGCACCTCATGATGCACTTCATTCACATTTCTTAAAAATGATATAAATATATTTATATATGATATTCATGTCCCGTCCGTTTTTAAAGCGAGTGCGACGCAGACATCGCATCAGGTCTTAATGGGTTAAATGCCTGGGGGAAAGGAAAACAAATGCATTATTTGCATTTAAAGCAGGGGTGTCAAACTGGTCCGTAAAAGGGCAGAGGGGCTGCAGATTTTCTTTCCAACCGAGCGGAAGCTCACCTGTTACAACTAATCAACTTTGCAGACTGAGATCAGCTGATAAGATAAGTTGTATCAGGTGTGCTTCTGCTTGACTGGATTGAAAACTTGCAGCCCCTCAGCCCTTTTACGGACCAGTTTGACCCCCCCCCGATTTAGAGGCTGCATTTCTGGCTCTTGGGGCTTACAACCACAGTTGATTTTAGACTCTAGACCTGTGGTTTCAAACTCCAGTCCTAGAGGTATTCAGTCTCTGCTGGGTTTTGTGATTTTGTTACTGGCCAACTTGACCTTGGAAATATGGTGTGCAAATTCTATAGCCAAGCAGCTTCTTAAATAAAGCCAGCAAAAACCAGGAGGTAAGGTGGATTTCAAGATTCTTGGCCTGTTTCTCCAGTATATTACGTACACACTGAACTGTAGTTGTAACATCTGCATTTTTGTATAAAGAGGAATATAGTCTGGTGCAGATTTAACCGTAGCCATTAATGAGTAATGAAAACACACTTATGAATCCATTTATTAAGTTCAAGAATGTAAGGAAAAATATTGTGTTTTATTTCAGTGATTTACATACTCTTAAAGGTGCCATGTAATCAAATTGATTTTGCTCATTTTTTTTTTTTTTCGAGAAAATATGTGTACTGATTGTTATTTTTTGCATTTATCGTCTGTGAAATCACCTCTTTGAGAAATGAACTGAAATTTTTGTGTACTTTTAAAATTCCTGAGCCCTGCTTCTTAAAGAAGTTTGCTTACATGAATGTGAGTTTTGTGACCAAATACGGCATCTCAAGAAGGGTAGTTTACTGGTGCAGAGTCAGCGTATCGAAAAAGTGCATCTAGATATATATTTCTTTCTTTTTTTTGTGGAACACAAAAGATAGCCATTTAATGCTTACTTGCTGCATAGATTATGGCCTGAAACTACCATCTCAATGCTGCATGCTGTTTTACATTACTGGGCACTGGGCAGTGAGAGGCAGCTGGCTTGCATAGCAGTCTTCATGTAATAGCAAAGGTTGATGTAGTTTTGCAAGCCAAAATATGCACCATCACATGTCAGTCTGCATGAATGAACAATGTCAAATATCAATAATATAACCTTGTAAATCTGAGCAAGCTACAGCTAGCAATGCCACAGACACGGGCGTGGTCATATGAGCACTGTACACCTGTGACGGATGGCTAAGTAAAAATTGGTGAAGCGCTGAACATTCCTTGAAAATAATTATTGGTCTTAACTGTTTTCAATCATTAATTTACTTTAACATTATGTTAACTCCAAAAACACTCAACACAATCGGATTCGGCGAGTTTTCCTCTGTAATTTAACACAACACGTCATTTCGACATAAAATTCCATTTCAATCATCGTTATCCATTTGCGATTTTTTGTTAATAATTTTCGCCTTCTTTGTTGTAATCAACAATCATAAGGCTACGATTTGATTGAACAGGATGTTCTTAAAACGAACACAAAAGTTAACATCAAAATTTGTCTTTTTTTGTCAAGGTAAGAAAACATTTTCTCTGTAATCGTTGCACCATTACATTAGGAAAGAAGCAGTGCATTTAACTCCTTTAACTGCTGATGGCTTATTTTTTATCACTTAAAAACGTGTTCATCAAGGAAAATGATTGAAAACAGATCGAGGCTTATGAGTGCTTGTCTCATCTTACCGAGCAGAACTGGCTACACCTGATGTTCCCAACTGTTTTCGGAGTTCATGTGAAGTCAAATTGAATTCAACGATTGAAAGCAGGTCAAGACCGATCATCATTTTCAAGGAATATTTTGAACTTCACCAAGTTTCAGTGCACCAGGCACCATTGTTATGTTAGCCCCCACTTTTGCTAACTGGATGGCACCAAAAATGACTTTATGATTATTTATTTCACATCATATTGACATTTTATTGAGCTTCTAAAACCTGCTTCCACCACAGGCTCATAACAATATGGCCAACTTATTCCAGCTGCCTAAATTCCAACTTGAATATTAATGTTCTAACAAACGCAATATTTCTGTGGACTCCAAAAACAAAGCATTTCTCTCTCATCCTCCCTACTGTTGTTTGAAGTGTTGCACGTGATTTGTAACAAATTTGGAAATGAAAAATGAAACTTTAGTTAGTAGCTTGAGACGAATGTGTGAGGTACTGCATACAAAATCCCCTTCCCCAGACTCTGCTCTGAACATTGTCCTTCTGGAGATGACGTTATATGGATTACGTAATCTTTAAAAATTTTCAAGCGTTCCCGTGTAAGGTTTTAATATGCATTTTATTCTCCTCATGAACTGATGCATGGAAAAACTAGTGTCAGATTCAAATTCATGGGGTGCAAGTACTGTAGAAGGTTAAAAAGCAATTTTTTGAAATTTTGGGTGTCATGGGACCTTTAATGCATTTATTCTCGTGCACATTGAACACATTGAATAGGCAGTTGATATGTGTATTTTACGTATTTTTTCCACATGTTCATTTGGCTATCTGTATATCGATAAAGGGCAAGGGCTGGCAAATGTTGCCTATTTGACTTGTTCTGTTCGAGAAAGATTTTGTTTTTCTTGCATGAAATAAAACAGCTCCGTAAGATTTTCTAAATGCTCATCCCAAGAACCTGGTTTCATGAATCAAACATATTCAAAACTGAGGACACAAATATGCTTTTTTTTTGCAGTTTCCTTAAAGGGACTATGTCAGCTGGGGCGCATGTGCGCAATGAAGCGGAGCATCTTGAAAACGTTGGTACAACTATTTCAAGTTCATAGTAGATGTAAGGTGTAAGCGTTTCAATCTGTTTAAATCGCATTCATCCTTGAGAAGTTTATTGAAATTTTAACCAAAAAACTATCTCTAATGATGGTAGAGCCTATTCGTAGCATCAGTTTGTCATTGTTTGGGTTTTTGTAGCATTATAATTGCTTTTAAATCAGCCTGCGTTGATTATGTCGTCCTATGGCAGCAGTCGAACTGGAAGCAGTCGCAAAGGGATCTATGACAGCTGCATGTCAGACAAAACGTTGCGACAAACAGGTTCTGCGAACATTAAAGACAGTTGCTTGATTAAAAAAAATTCCCCAAACTTCTCAAGGATGCACGCGATGCAAACTGATTCAAACTCCACCACGAATTCACTGGTTTACCTTCCCTCACACTTTCAATGTGTTTTTGCCCAAAGAAATATGGATGGATAGTATAATTTATTCTTTGTGGGTTTCGGCAAAGATATATGCGGTTACTCTAGCAACTCCGCGTTTGCAGGCCATCTTCTGTATTCAAAACAGCGCCGAAGATACGCTTCACACACGTACTAATAAGCTTGGGGTTTGTATTTCTGCTCCCTTGATATCGCACTGCATGTGCGAAAGTGTTTATCGACTGGACTCTACTACACGTGCCCCAGCTGACATAGTCCCCTTAATAACGAGAGAGCTTTGTATGTAAGCATATTTTTATGTACTTCAGAGAGGCTTTGTAATAAGACTGTAATAACGTGGTGCCCTAATTGTCCATTAGGTGTTCCTCGACGCACTAGATGTAATCAGAATAAAGCACTGTAATGTCCAATTTTCTCGCTCTCAGTAGCTGAAGATAACACTCTCTCCTTTGCTTTAATCCCCCTTACAGTCTGTCAGCCACTGTAAGTGTTTGTTTTTCACACTCTCTGATCTTCCAATAACACATTTCCCACCTGACCCTAAAGAGAGAGAGAGAGAGAGAAAAGGAAATAGGTAGAGAGAGGGGAAGGAAGGAAGAGGGACCAAGAGAAAGAGGCAGAACGAGACAGAGAGAGAGCAGGAAATAGGCAGAGAGAGTCAGAGAGAGGGAGTTGAAGGAAGGGGCAGGAGGAGAGGGAGAGAGAGAGAGAGAGAGAGGGTAACAGAGGGTGTGAGAAAGGGAGACGGAGAGTGAGGGACAGAGGGAATGAGAGGGGAGGGGCAGGAGTGAGGGGAAGAGAAAGAGGGGAGGAGGGAAAAAAAGGAGGGAAAAGAAGAGAGGGACCGATGCTGCTGCCGCCGCGAATAACTCTCGCCGAGTCCCTGGCAGACGGCAGTTAGTTACCGCTGCGGTGTTTTTGTGTGGCGGCAGGAGCTGATAGACTCCAGGCAGCGGGGCCGGGAGCGTCTGAGCCGGCTGCAGAAGAGCGCGGCCGAGGCACGGGAACACACGGCGGCCGCCGGCTGCGAGGCCATGGACCGTGAGGAAGCGGCGCTGCGTGGGGCCTGGGAGCAGTGGGAGAGCTCCGTGCTCCGGGCGCGCGACGGCCTGGAGGGGGCACTGTCGCACATGGCCAGCTCCGAGCGGGAGTTCAGCGGCATGGTCGAGCGGCTGGACCGTGACATGATGGAGCTGGAGGGTCGGCTGCGAGACTGGGGCGGCCAGCTCGCCCTGGCAGAGGGGAGGAACAGCTGTGAGGAGGCTGTGGAAGGCTGGCAGGTCGCTAAGGTAAGGCCGTCTCGACCTCCCTTTGCTGTGAGCAGTGCTGCTCTGCTCTGCACACTCTTTAGTCATGTTCCTCCAATCTTAGATTTACATCCTGCTGGACGTTATTCTGTCGTAAGAGATAAGCCTGGCCACGGGCTGCACAGCTCTGTTATGATGCACAGGCTGAAATTTGACACAGATGCAATTTCCTTGTATCCAGACTCTTCAGCACACTGAAATTAAATCAGGAACAGGAGGCAAGATTGTCAGTTGTTGTCTTGAATTTAAGAGGATTCAAGTCCATATGTAACTTTGTAATAATGGCCATTGTTGTTTGCAGTAACTGTCAAAATACCCATGACCTGTGGTGTTTGTCTTCAAGAACATCTCAGCGGAAGGAGACGAGCACAGACAGTTTAATTTCATGCCACCGTCACACTTTTGTCCCTTACTGCCACAAGTCGCAATTCACAGCACATCTGCTACAGGAATTTCAACACTTGTGGCAGTTTTTTTTTTTTTTGTCGTCGTCGTAACTTTTTGGAGCATAAACAAGCGGATAGCTGGTGTTGCGCAGTTCCGTTACAACACTGCCTCCTCTTCTCTCTCTTCTGCTCACTGGCCCCAGCCTTTCTCTCTCTCTCCCGCCACTTCCTGGAATTCCCAGCTTGTTTACGTACGCGGTGCCGCTTAAGCTCGCGCGCAGCTGTCGGAGCTGCCGGGCCAAATCGACGGGAGATGGGGGGTGCAGGGGGGGGTGTAAAAGCACGCCGCAGCGGGGGCTCTGCCGCAGAATAGACCTTTATTAGGAAGTTATGACTTCTCTTGTATAAAATGCCAGACGTAATTTCCTGAAGCAACGGTTTCCTCGCCCTGGTGAAAGCAGGATTGTGTTAAGCGGAGATGTCCCGGTGGGTGTTATGGCTCACTTATCTCATGAGGCGGAACTCATTTTCGCAGTATTTAGCTGTTTTTTGTGATGGTAGAGGAGTACTGAAGGACTTAGTCTCTGAGCGTTTTGATGCTGTGGAAGTATAGCCCTGTTAGACCTCCCACTTTAGAAACATGGCCAACATTTTCTGAGCACGAGTCATGCTCTCCCCTGAAAAGAACAATCACACGCTTATGCAATGCTAGAGGAGTTGTGTGTGTTTCTGTTTGCCTCATTGTTACTGCAGTGGAAGTGCTCATCCTCTGCTTGACTAAAGCCTGAGTGTGTGCTTATATGTGCATGTAAGTCCATGCATTTTTTGTGCCTGCGTTTATATGTACTTATGTACAAGTGCATGTGTTTACTCGCTGGTTTCATATTGTTATGTATTGTATGTGTGTTAATGCATTTGTTTGCATGTGTTTGTGCGCATGCATGACTGCATGAATGTGCGTGTATGTCTATGTGTATATGTTTGTGTGTGTGTGTGCATGTATTTTGTCTGTGTGAATGTATTTTACACGCATGTTTGTGTCTATATCTGAAACTCATCATCCGCTTTTGTGTGTATGTGTGAATCTGCATATTTGCATGCGTCTATGTGCACGTGTGTTTTACATGCTTATCCTTCATTTGCCTGTTTGTGTGAATGCATGCACGTTTACTTGTGTCCTTCTGCGTATGTGCACATAACTGCATGCACGCGTGTGTATGTGTGTGTGTGTATTGGTGCACGTGTGCCTACAATCAACGAGCACTTAATTAGAGGCCCCTGTGCGCCAGCTTGTTCATGCAATTATCCGATCAGCCAATCACGAGGCGGCAGCCCTGTGTATGAGATCGTGCTGATGCAGGTCAGGAGCTTCATTTAATGCTCACATAAAACATCAGAATGGGGGAAAAAAATGTCCTCTCCTGACTGTGGCTGGTTGTTGCTGCCAGATCGGCTGATTTGAGTTTTTAGGAAAGTGCTGATTTCCTGAAAATTTTTTATGCACAGCATTCTGTAGAGGTTACACAGAATGGAACGAGAAGAAAAAAAAAAAAACATCCAGTGATTGGCAGTTCCGCGGATAGGAACAACGTATTGATGAAAGAGGTTGGAGGGAAATAACCAGACCTGTTTGAGCTGTCAGGAAGGCTATGGTAACTCAGATAAGCATTCTTTACAACTGCGGTGAGCAGATGAGCATCTCAGAATATACTGAATGTGTTAAGTCTTGAAGCAAATGGGCTACAGCAGAAGACGTCAGTCAAGAACAGATATCTGATGCTGCAGTGGGTTCAGGCTCAAAAAAATTAGGCAGTTGAGGACTGGAGAAACTTAGCCAGGTCTGAGGAATCTCAGTCTCCGCTGTGACGCACAGATGGTAGGGTCAGAATGAATTCACGCACCCAAACTGCCTAGCATTTCGGGTCATGCTGCTCGTGTTGTAATGGTGCAGGGAATGGTTTCTTGGCACACTTTTGGTCCCTAAATATCAATCACTCTTTGTTTTAATGCACCATCTCAGTCTGTTACTGACCATGGGCATCCTTTTTTGGCCACAATTTACCCATCCTTTAATGGCTAGTCTCAGCATGATATTATACAATTATTGACTTCAGTTGAGGTGAATCCAACCCGCGGTGTATATCACTTGTCTAAGGTGGATAAATCATTGGATTCACATTTGACTGAAGTCAATAACTGTTTTATTATATGACCCTTCTTGAAAATATAATATTAGAGAAGGGCAACAACTCTGATGTAAAGCTCCTCACAGGGATGAAGCGACAAGAAATACGAACACTATCAGGAGCTCCTGCGGGGAAGCCTAATCTGTTTTTTCATGTGATCATTGGATTGTTTTATTCACGTTTCGCGGGTGAATATCACTTTTCACAGTGACCAGCGGAGCTTGCCTCAACCAATCAGGGGAGAGAGAATACTTTTGTCAAATAATAATGCATCACGACACAAGGCGAATTCATCTCAAACTGGTTGCATGAATGTGACAGTTGGTTCAGTTCATTGCAGTGACCTTCCCAGCAGCCAGAACTGAATCCGTCAGAGTATCCTCATGTTGTGATAGAACAGAAATTTTGCGGCCTGAATGTTCAGCGGACAAATCGGCAGAAATTATGATATAATCACTGTAATATGGACCAGAGGGAATGTTTCCAACATTTTATGGAATTTATGCCACGAAGAAATGAAGCTTTTCTGAGTGCAGGGAAGGCCCTACCCAGTTTTAGTATGGTGGCCCTGATAAAGTGCCCTGTGATCATATGTTAATTTGTGTGTGCTTGCACTTTTAGGACATTCTGGAAGGCCTGCAGAACGTGGAACCCCTGGCCGACAGCCTGAAGACTCAGCTGAATGATCTGTGTCGCTTTTCCCGAGACCTGGGGGTGCAGTCAGAGAGAGTCTCTGCTCTCATTAAAGAGTACAACAGGTTAGCATCGAGGAACAAAGGTCAATCCTGCCAGCCGAGCCGCAGGGTCGGGAACGCTTCTCCTGCCTGTTATATAGTATGTGCACGTTCAAGGTGTAAAAAGGAAAATGCCTCCCACTGGAAGAGTGTAGACTGATAACTCAAGTGCCACAGAATGAGAATCCTTGAACAGTAGTATATATTAGTGGCATAGCCGGAGCTATTAGGTTTGGCATGTAACATAGCTTTACAGCATTTATTGATCCAGACTTGTTCTTTATCATGTTTCTTAATTAACAACACATTCACTCCAGAAACTCTGCACACTATCACATGTTGCTAGTAATAAGACAAGCATTCACACAGTTTGGTTCGTTCAATTGGCGTCATTCAAAATTGTGTAAAAGTGTCTCAAATCTATCTTTGATTCAATTTACACAATTTAGATAATCATGAAGTGATTTTTTTTATACTCTATAAACAACATGTGCACTGATTCGCAAAATGTCTGATGAGCTTAGTGATATTAAGGCTGTCTGCATGTGTTTTGTTGAAAATGGCCGCTACGATTTTGGCAAAGTTAATGATGACCCCCCTGAACAGGTATCAGTGGATGAGAGAATTATTTGAGGAAGATGATTTGTAAGACTGTTCTGGAAGCACATTCATCACCATGTTCCTTAGTTACATGTCTGTGTTCACAGTTTCACACACTCTGCATTTGACATGTGCTGTAACAGCACTAATTGCGATATGATTTCTGAAAACCGTGATAGCTTTTCAAATTTTGCTGTGTAAGGATTTTAATTTTAATAGTGTTAGTACCGATTGTCACAGATGGTAGCCTCTGCCTTTAGTTTCATGTCTATCTCTTGAGTGTAATGGAAAAACCTAGTAAGTAACAAAAACAGATTTTGAGAAAAGAACAGAAAACTGTATCCCTCATGGATTAAGCTCTTGTCCTACAACAAAACTGACTAATTATTTATTCATTGCTTGATAAGCTTTATTTAGGGAGGGGTTTTTTCTTTTTTGTCAGTATCCATGGCAATATGACTTAACTAAGTTTTTCCATCCAAAAATGTTAAATATCAATCATCAAAATAATGGACAAAAACCCAGCAGTTACCAAGCTGCTGTGGCATTTGACAGTTTTTTCAGTGCTAACTCCACCATCTGCTTCCTTCTCGAAGCCATTTTTCAATCGTAAGTTGCAAGTGAATTATGTGACTTACGAATCCCGACCATGAATGTCCTGCACAACCAGTGATCTGATTGGGGACTGACTGGGCAGATCATGTGATATATTATGCTGCTTCATAACTGGCTAATTCAACTTGCTGGGTTTTGCCATCTTGAAAATAGAAAATTCCATGTAGAAAAACCCAATAAGCTCAACTTGTTGCGTTTTTGATTCTCAACTAATTAAATACTAGTGACTTGTGAGGTTTTGCCATAGCAAAATGCACAGAGCCAGGGAATATTTTTTATTTATCTTACTATATGTGATGAGGCAATGTCTAGTTAGGTCAAAAATGGTCCTAACCAAAATTAGACTTACTAGGTTTTTCCATAACACTCAAGATCTGCTATGGAGGCAGAGAACCTAATATATTGGGGAACCTAGTCCAATATGGTTGTTTTTACATAAGACCTTCAGGCTTCAGGTAGTTAGTTACACCTTTGGCCATAGTCTGTAAATGGTTATTCTGTTTATTTACTTTTATCTATTTGGTAAGATAGTATGAAATGATATATTGTGACTTTACATGGATAACAAGCTGATGGTTAAGTTGTGATGCAATTCATAGAACAGCCAACTCTCGAACGGTGTATGAGCCTGCTTTGACCTGGGTTCAAGGGCCCACCATGGTTTGCCATGTCCACTTCTTTATCTGACACTTTCTGATTTAAAGGAAAGAAATATCTGTAGCGTCAACTGTAAAGAAAAAAGGAATTTTTTATACATTCTCGCTTTCTGTTGTCTTATCTTCTGTTTCTCTGGAATGAAAGAGCCCATGTGCCATGTTTGCTGCCAATCTCTGCTGAAATCTGTATCAGTTCACCCAGCTCACCTACCTCACTCCCCCTCCCCCCATCCCTTTGCAGCCTCAGCCTCCAGGCTTCCCGGGAATGCCAGAACAAAGAGAAGCTTCTGGAACAGAGATTCCGCACCGCCTTTCGAGACTTCCAGCAATGGTTGGTGAACGCCAAGATCAACACGGCCAAATGCTTCGACATCCCCCAGAGCATCTCCGAGGCTTCCGCCGGCTTGGTGAAGATACAGGTATACAGGACCTGCGAAATGCAATTGCTTTTTGTTTTCTACGCTATTAGATAGAAAATTCATTGGTATTAATGTTTGTTTCCATTTTATTTAGTAAAAACATATTATGCAGGATTTCATCTCAAATGCTCTTGCAATTCCTACATCTGAAATAGCCGATCCTTACCGTGGCCAGTCTCCTTTCATTTGCTGCATTTTATTGGCTATATACAAGGAGTCATGCCCAGAAATAGTGAGGAGAACACTTCTGGGTAAAGTCCAAAGTAGTCACGAGTGTATGAATATTCGTGATCCTGGATAGTTGAGCCTCCAATACAGGTCTCTTGCCCAGCCCGTGTGTAACCATGGTAATGTAAGGTCTTGTCAATCAAAAACAAAGGTTTTATTTTTGTACGCACTGAAGTGGGTCTTCGGAAGGAAAGGGTTACAGAGGACACTGATACTGTTTAGATTTTGGTGTCACTGTAAAAGTACCCATTTATTATTGATATAAATGCTAGACTTATCGGTAGTGTGAAGCTGGTCATCTGATTAAATATGGTCTTCATCAGGCTTGAGTGAAATGACCGTTGCATTGATCAGTAGGGCAAATGTGGTTCATTAATATGCTGTATTAGGGTCAGAGTAACTGAGCATTAGCCTTGTTGGCTCATGTAATCAATACTTTCTCTTTGTACACTGTTTTAGCTGTTTGTATCTTAGCTGGAAAAAAGGGAAGTCTGAGAGAGTCTTGTGCTCACAGACAGGGATAAAGAGATTCTGCAAGCCCCATATGAGAACCAGCTGTCCTGAATATTGGTTGTGATGCTTTTGTCGTGTTTTGGCTGGTTTTTTTCATTGGCCCAGGAGTTTCTGAGTGACAGGGAGGAGGGCCAGGCCAAGCTGAACTCTGTGATTCACAAGGGGGAGCTGCTGAGCAGCATCGTGGCCAAAGACAGGGTGGAGACCATCAGAGCAAAAGTAGGCAGCGCCAGGGACGACTGGAAGAGTCTGATGGCTAACCTGTACAAACGGGAAGCAGCATTACAGGTGCTTGACAGACGTGCATTTCACTTGCGGTGTGTGTTCATGTGTGTGTTTTTGTGTGTTTGTGAATTGAAGGAGTTTGCACGTGTGGTTTGTCACCTCTGATTCATGTCAGGTGTCGCGGAATGATGACGTGAAATCATCTAAATCTCACTATGAAATTATATAATTGAAACAAACCTTGACAAAGGCCATGGCTGTGTGCGGTTACTTCCTGTTCTGCAACCCCAAGTCAGAAAATGTCGGGACAGAATGGAAAATACACTTAGTAACAGAAAGCAGTAATTTCTAAATTCAATTTGACTTGCATTTCCTTGCAGATAGTATGAAAACAAGATGTTCAATGTTTTGTCTGGTCAACTTGATGTTGTTTGTAAATATACCTACATTTCTGCCGTTCAGGCCTGCAATGCATTCCAAAAAAGTTAGGACTGGGTTAAATTTAGAACTCATAATGAGATAAAGAAAAACAAGCAATGATGCCATTTGAAACAGCTGATGTCCACAGGTGATTGTAATCATGAGTTGGTTCACAAGCAGGCTCCAACCTCCAACTTGATCCGTCCCTCAGGAACATGGATAAGCTGAGAATCCCCAATTTGCCCAAAGATGCATGAGAAAATCATTGACAGGCTTAAAAACAATGTTCCTCAAAGAAAGATAGGAAGGGTTCTGGATATTTCACCCTCTACTGCGCATAATATAATTAAAGATTCAAGGAATCTGAATGATTTTTTGTGTGTGAAGGGCAAGGACACAAGCCTATGCTAAATACTCGGGATCTACCATCATTTAGACGGAACTGCATCAAGACCTGTCATTAATGTGGAAGCGATATAATGACATGGACTCAGGAATTCATTGGAACCTTTATTAAGCGCTAAAATATGTAGTAATATCTAAAAGTGCTGGTTACAATTTTACTATGCCAAAAGAAAACCTCATGTCAACAGTCTTTAGAAGCGCCGTCGACTTCTCTGGGCTCCGTTGCATCTTTGATGGACCACGACAGTGTAAATGTACATTGTGGTCAGACAAATCAATATTTCAGGTTTTTTTTCGAAGCTATTAATGTAGTGTGCTCTGTACCAAGAAAAAAGGGCAAGTCCAGCAAGCCATGCTCTTTCACTTTGTTAGCGTCCCCGGCAAAGGTAACTTGCACTTCAGTGAGGGCTTTATTAAGACTGCAAAGTACACTGAGACTTTGGAGCGACACATACCGCCTTCAAGACGACATCCAAGGACGTAGGTTCAATGTGAGAGGTGGTAGGGACACATATGTAATGCGAGTGCGCGTAGTGTGCTCGCTGAAAATTTTTTTGCAATAATCTGAGTGCAAATACTGCCTTTTCTGTATAAGAGAGTATCCTAATTTGTGTTTCTTTGTTCTTTATAATGCTTAGGACGGTGCCTCCATAATTTTCATTGATAGATGCCATATTCATGAACTTGTTTTTCTATTTTGTATCCATATAATTTTGATTTGATTTTTGAATACAAGTTTACAACTGTTATTTATGTTATGAACCAAGAATGGAAATGACTAACAGAAACAGACCCTTTTAATACTGAGTGGATACATATCATGATATGTCGGACACTTTGAATTTGAATAGCATTATTTATATGTATTTGAGTCTGTGGCTTTTTCAATGCAAGTGGAGGGGGGAATCATTTTTGAACACCTCCTATTTGTCACAGAAGCATGGAATCTTGGAGATTTCTTGGCAAAATGTATCATAAACCTTGGTAACTGCACATAAAGCTCTATATTCAAATTTGTGAAAATATTGCTTTAAGACTTGTCTGCGGGGAGAATGGGACAACATTACCCCTGAAACACTCAATCGCTTGGTGTCTTCAGTCCCTAAATGTTTATTAAATGTTGTGAAAAGGAATGGCAAAGTTACTGAGAGGTAAATATTTTACAGTCCCAACTGTTTTGAATTATGTTGCAAAAGTCAAAAATAAAATGTGTTTATTCTGAAAAATCAATAAAATTCATTTGGAGAAACATCAAATGATGTACTGTTCTATGCTATAACCATTCAACATAATCATGTCTTCAACATAATACTGGTCAAGATTAATTTACAAATCACTGCCTACAGTTTTATTTTTTATTTAAAATACCGTCCCATCATTTTCTTATTTGGGGCTGCATGTTGCCACCATAACCTGTGCATGAGTGGCTCACCAGTTTGTCGACAGTTGATAAACCTGTCCTTGTCTTCGCCGCAGAACCTGCAGACTCAGATGCGGGATTTTGAAGCCAGCGCAGAGCCCCTGCAGGAGTGGCTGAACGGGACGGAGAGTCTCCTGCAGGAGAGCAGCACGCGCCTCCACGACCTCCCCGCCAAAAAACAGGAGCTGCACAAGCTCCAGGTACACCACACAACACACACCCCCTCATCTCACACTGCATTACCTCACCACATACCCCCCCTCCTGCACTCTCATTATCACCCTCATGTTCCCACCCGGTGAGATGGAGCTCATTTTATCACACCTAACTCTTCCACCTTCCTCTCCTCCACTGCAACTGACTCGCCCTTATCGAGCCTCCACACTGGAGACCTGCATCCAAAGGAAGAAGAACACACAGGTCTGCTTTGTGTCTATGCCATCTTCATCTGTGTGTATTTCACAGAGAGGAAAATTCAGTGCGGTCCATGAGTATTTTTAGACTGTGCTTCAATTTTAGGTTTTTGGCTCAGCACTCCCAACGTATTTCAGTTGCAAACGATGAATATGAAGTTATTTGCGGAGTTTGTTCCCTTTTTACATTGGAATTGTTCGAATACCTAAGGACCACAGTGTGAGATTGAGTATTAAAGAAATTGTAAGGTGGAAATGCAGTTCCAGTTTCTTCTTTGTCATTTGTGCCTCGCAAGCATTGGCTGGTTGGAACCTCATTGTGTCTTCCTAATGTTTTTTTTTTTTTTTTTTGAAATAAGATGTGAATTTGAGACAATGAACTACTTTTCTATGCTGGATGAATGCTGCAATTAAATGTTGGAGATTACTGCCACTGTCAGCAGTAATTAACTGTGGATTAAATGAGTCTTAATTAGTTTTTTGTGTGTGGTGAAATCGTGTAGCCAGTGTGCGCAATGGAAGAAAGGTGTACGTATATGCAAAATCATACATATTAATCCACCTGGTATTTATTATGTTTATAAAAGGTCATGGTCAGTTAAAATTCTGCTCTCGGGAAAAGGTAAGGGCCTTTTCTTGTTCACAGAGGACAAATTAGGGTAAAAAATTAAGAAATGAATGATCAAAATAAAAGCTCATATGTGCTATTGCTGCCTGTTTTGCTTTTGACAGTTTTTGTGTGTGTGTTTGCCTTTTGTCTGTGACCGTGAGCAATTACATCTCTGTTAAACGCTCAACTTCCATCCACCCTGCCTGCCTCCTTAGCTCTGATCTCTTCAGCTCGTCTCACATCGCAATACGCTCTCACGAGAGGCTAGCATTAACCCTCCGCACTCAAGTTTCTGCCTCACCCACCTCCCAACTCACCCACCGTCCAATCACTGGAGGTTAATAGGCTAGTTGCTGAAGGTGCAGGTTTCAGGATTCTGCCAGTACAAGCCCTGCCTTGTGTTTGCTCCACTTAAAAAACTCAGGGAGTCCATATTAGTACTACGTTCTGGCTGAAGAATTGAGCCAATTAGCAAATCATGGCGGTTGGATCAAATGTTCTGGGGTGCCTTTCCCAAAATCACAGATGCCAGCTTGCATCGTTGGACCCATTGACTGTCAATGGATGGACTATGTAAGTTGCTAACTAAGTTAGCAGCTACGCCTTTGGGAAACACAACCCTGAGCAGGACTTGTTTTGATTTTACAGCTCTGTTGTTTGTATGTGGTAAGCTAGAGCTGGGAAGTGCAGGTCTAGAAAGTAAAAGTCCCCAGTGTTTTGAACCAACAAAGTCAGAACACGTGTTCAAAGGTGGAAGAAAGATGACTGGACCATAGACGTCGTGACCCCGCCCCCCGAACGTTGCACTTATGAGGCATGTCTGCATTATCCCTCTGCTTCACCCTATCTCCCCTTTCACCCCATCCTGCCCCCTCTGTGTCATGACTACCTGTTAATACGCTTGTCGCTCTGTGGCATGCCCTCTGTTTTAACCTGCTTGTGCTTCACAGTCGGTCCTGGAGGAGGTCTCCTCCCAGGAGGGTCAGCTGGCGCGGCTCAAAGAGAAGGCT
The DNA here is from genome assembly GCA_029692085.1 of Gymnothorax javanicus. Classification (NCBI taxonomy): domain Eukaryota; kingdom Metazoa; phylum Chordata; class Actinopteri; order Anguilliformes; family Muraenidae; genus Gymnothorax; species Gymnothorax javanicus. The sequence continues at coordinate 94,227,985 of CM056198.1, forward strand.
CAGCAGCTGTGGGAGGGCCAGGCTGCGGGGAAGGGCTTTGTCCACCGCGTGGCGCAATTGTCCGCGCAGTATCTAGCTTTAAGCAACCTCACCAAGGTAACCTGAGGGCCAAAGGGAAGATGGGTCACTCTGTGTTTGCGGTGAAGGTGTGGTTTTATTCCCCAACATCCCAAAGTGGTGACCTCAGAGGATGAGCTGGCAGCGTGTTTTGGTGGAGTTGTGTGTCCGCACTCCCACGCACTGTGATAAGTGCGTACCGCACCTGACAGACGTTAATATATGAAGCCTGCATGCTGACGTGTCAAAAAGCAATCTCTTCTGTACAGCAGTCAAAATCGGAATATTCAGACGTGTAATCTTGTTTATCTCTTTATGACGAGATAATACGCTATAATTAACCCTTTGAAGTGTAGATTTTTGTAATGTCGTCGCGAATGAAGTCAATGCACTACCATTCTGTTACTCTCCATCACCAGTTTTGGCTGATACATCAACAGTGACATGCTCAGTGAACATGATCACATATTTGTGATTTTGTATTTTAAAGCAGGGCTGCCTAACCCTGTTCCTGGAGAGCAACCATCCTGTAGGTTTCTACTCCGACCCTAATTCAACACACCTGATTCAGCTCATTAGCAGCTCGTCAAGATCTGTAACTGGGAAAGCAGGTGTGGTTTGCTTTGGTTGGAGTGATAACCTTCAGGATGGTAGCTCTCCTGGAACAGGGTTGGGCAGCCCTGCTTTAAAGTGTTATCAATGCGCACTGTCACATCTGACAGTATGTGTAAAGATGTAGATCTCACTAGACACGTCATCATATATATTCCTTGTATATCTCTTAATTTTAACATTTTAACCAATATTAGCATAACATTAATTTTCTCAGTATGGGATGGTCGAAAATGTTTTCTGCCTCCTTCTTTCATGGCAGTTTTTCAAAAGCTCAAATTGCTTCATGCTCGTTCAAAAAGGTGATCACACCCTCTATACAAAGCATCTGTCAGTGGATTAACGCAGAAAAAGGAAGGCACGTTAAACTTCCCTGGGCTGCCATCTCATCCGGTCTGAATGGGTACTAAATGGGTCTCTTTTGCTCAATTCCTTTAATTTATTCTGCTGCTTTGTGACTAACAGCTACTCTTTACTTGGCGCAACACTGCCGCAAAATGCAGACGTCCCTTCAACTGCTCATTAGAGCCGACGTTCCGTTTGATTAATTAGATCTCATCTGGAACAATGCGTTGCAATTAGCCTCATTGTTACCCTTCCCTTACCAAATGAAAATTAGAGAGCTCTGGAATGATACATTGAATATATTTATTTATTTAATTGCTTGCTCCTAGCTGTCTCTTTTATGAAAAGAAGAAATTAAACTGATTCTACTGTTTTGCTTCAGGTCGTGGTGGTAGAGTTGAACATTGCAAATTCAGTTTCTTGTGTAATGGTTGCATGGTGGTCTTGGTTTGGTTGTACTATGATTAGTGTGTGGTTGAGTCTCGAATGTGAGGAATACCTCTGTGTTGCGTTATGGTTGTATGATGGTTTTCTGATGGCTCTGTGTAAGTTTATGTGTTGCGTGAAGGTGGCTCGCTGGCCACATTGTCATGTCTGCGAGCATATGTTTTATTTTTTAATTGATGTTACATTTATCACTGCACATCATTGTGGGGGGACATGGCCTCCCAACCCCTCCTTTGATTATGCCCCTGATTGTGTGATGATTATTTGATTCAGCTCAGTTCCGTTTATTCACAACATCAAATAAAATGCAGAGAGAATCATGATTTTTAGTAAAAATAAACATGTGAAATGGGACTCCCCAATAACCTATCCCAAGCTTGTAAGTGGGGGTCCAGATTGAATCATGGTAGTGTTGTTGTTGTGTAATGATTGTTTTACGGCTTTATGATAGTTAGGCGTAGTCATTGTGTAAGGGTTATTCGACGATTGCATAAAGTTTGGGATTTGATTGTGTGATGGTTGAGTAATGGTTGAGTATTGGCCTTGTCACAGTGATGATTGTGTGGCCATTAAGTAATGATTGCATGATAATCGTGTAGTGATTGCTTTATGGATGCTTATTTTTGGTTGTGTGGTGATTGTGTGAGGGTTTTGTAATGGTTGAGTGATGCTTGTGTAGCGGCTCTCATGGTAGAGTGATACTTGTGTGGCGATTGCGTAATGGTTGTATGGTGATGGTATTGCGGTTGTGCAATCCCATCATCAGTGTTTGAGCTGGATGTATTTTTGGTCCTGCAGGAAAAGGCCTCTCGCATTGAGAGGATTGTGAGCGAGCACCAGCTCTTCTCTCAGGGTCTAAGGGAGCTGCAGAACTGGGTGGCCGACGCTAATCACATGTTGCAGACCTACTGCGCCCCCACTGCTGACAAGAATGTTCTGGACAGCCGCATGATCAAGTTGGAGGTAGGCCTGGTCCACACTGGACACTGGATTCAAATAAACCTGATTTTCACTCAAGCAAAATACTTGTACTAAGTGAAAGGATAAACTCGCATTTCAATCAAGCAAAGCACTTTAAACATTCAGTCAACTAAAGAATTATTGGCAGCTTTCAAGAAAATGGGCAAAATGATTGTGTAAACAATAAATATTTGAATAATAGTTTAAGCTCAAATCCTATGAGTTTATTTTCACACAATAATAAAAAAAACAGAAAAAACACTTATTGAGTATTTCACTTTGTTTCCAGATTTTGTGTTTCAGAATTATTGACAACCCTTTGATTACACTGAGAATCTTATTGTAATGTCTGACATGGTTTGTGGACACTTGGGGTTATCCTGCACCACTCCTCCATGAAGAACCTTTCTAGAACCTTGAGGTTCCTTTGCTCCTTTGGACCTCCCTTTTCAATTCTGACTGAGGTTTTCAAGACTGAGATCTCACTTGCAAATGTTGATTTTGTGTTCATCAACGTAAATAGTGATTTTGTGTTTCTTTGTTAATTTTGGTGTATGTTTCGGATCAGTGTCATCCTGTTGAATTGGATGTATGTTTGGGGTCATTTTCATCTTGAAATGTCCGTCTATGACCAAGTCTCAACTTCCTGGCATGGGCAACCAGTTGTTTCACTGAAATACTTTTACACTTCATACCTGGAATTCTTTTGATTGAAATAGAATTCCCTGGACTACTGTCAGCAAAGCATCAATCATCCGCCACCATATTTTAATGTGAAGACCAGGTGTTTTTAGTTATATGCACCAGCTTTTTTGCCAAACATGCCATCATTGGTATGTATAGGAAAAATATTATCTTCTATCTTTTTTCTTGTCTTACTACAGCACATGATTTCAATGTTATTATCAAAAACAAACATTTTTTGTGAAAAACATACTTGTTAACTGAAATAAAAATAAGAAGAGTCTGAAAATAAATGAAAATTAAACTAAAGTTACAATGTGGACTCCAGAACTAACAAATTGAAATAAAATCACATACAAAACTTTAATTTTTTTCATGCAAGTGCAGCATTTTTGGTCTGTATAAGGCCCTGGTGTGACTAACAGAGGTAGAAACATTTGGCTGTTGTCTGTAAGGTGGCAAAAGTTAGAAGGAAATGGATAAGTTCCAATCTGGCAATATTTTGAATATGCAGCTTTGTTTCACTGATAAAAATCTGTTCTTTATGACTGAGGTAGAATTTGTGGCTTATTTTGTTTAAGAAGTTCACATAAGAATGCTAACCAGGCATTTCAGGGCGGAGTGGAAAAATGTTAAACTAACAGTTCAACAGCCAATGGATCGCTAACATTTATGTTACCCCATTAGCAGGGATGAAAAAAATTTCAACCCATTGTTTCCAAAAACCAGACCATTGACTAGAGTACTTGCACAGCCAACAAATCTTTATCTCACTGTCTCTCACATACACTACAGGCTTGAAGTTTGGAAGCAAGGCCAATACAGGTCAAAAATTTGGAAGCAACTTCAAGTTTCTGTTCAAAATGCCTTTCTTAAAAACCAGTATGAAATCTATGGATTTTGGGATGTATTTACTGCATGATTAGACTTTTCTTTCATTGATATGCACAATTTTCCTTTATTTACCTTTAGGTAGTGTGTACATTGATGTTACCAGACCATTGCTGAATAAATGTTAACAAAAGAAAGGAGGGGCTTAGTTTTTGGGTTGAGAAGATTTGCAAGAGTCACAACTTCAGTGAAAAAGTAAAAAACAAATCACAGTTTGCATTATTCACTTTATGTCATGGTTTACAGCCCACCGGATGCCAACGGCAATCCGGCAGGCACTAGGACCATGGGCCTGGTAATATGGGCCTGATAATTTGAGTAAAAATGTATTCTGATAAGTGACTCTTTATGTAATAATCATGTTTATTTTTTTGCAAAGTATGCCAGTGAAACTATGATCTTTTTTGTACAAATTTGATCTTGCTTCCAAACTTTTGGCCTGTGGTGTAGTTTCACTCTCTGTCTCCGTCATTGTAGTGCTGTTACCACCAGTTAAAAGTGTTGATACATGGTTATCAGTTTTTAAGTGTTTGTAAAAATTGTATAATCAGTTTACTTTTGGTATAGGTATATTGCATGAAAGCTGCTAATTGAAGATTACTGGACTTGACTGTCTTATTGACAACAAGACTTGAAGTACATAAATGAGTACAGAAAAGCACACAGTCATTGTTTAACCGTGTGAAAGTCTGTCTCCTACCTGAGAAATTCAGTTCGTACCACTGTAAAAAACTAAAACTGAAACGAAATAAAACCAAACTGAAGCTAGTTATTTTCGGAAAATAAAAACTATAACTAAAACTGTAAAAGCGCATCAAAACTGAGCTGAAACTAAACCGAAATTTATAAACCAAAACAAATAAAAACTACTGAAAAATGTGAAATGGTTATTACCCTGTTCCAATCGTAGGTCCAGCAATGCTTGACAAAGTTCAGGCGCTGCAATTTGTGTGTTGCTCTAAGCGACAGCTTCTCAGGTGCAACTCTCCCATACAGCTTTCTTCGAGATGGCTTCTAGCCATTGATTTAGAAACTTCAGAACACCCAGAGGGCACTAAACTGCGCAATCTCTGCAGCTGAGGTCATTGGTGTTTTTAATTTGCCACCCTAACCATCCTCAGTCTACATTGGGCTGTATGCGCGTGTTACTCTTTGGCTTTCTTTTCAGATTTCATAAACATCTTGTAATTACTCTGACTGTGCTTAGTGGCATTTTCGACTGTGTGTTTTTTTATATCCTTTTCCTGATTTTGGTGGGTCAACAGTGGTCTCTTCTGAGGTTGAAGCCCTTTGGTTTTTCCCATTGATGACAAAGGGTTCAACCCTATATTTATACGCCCGTGTGAGAAGAAACGGTGAAATGGCTGCAATACAGATTCTGGCGATTACTTTAAAGTCCTTTTACTTGTATGAAGTTTTTTCAAGCACATGTAATTCAGACCAAATGACCTTGACCATTTGAGTCTTTTTTCATTTAATATAGCAATTTTGCTCATTTTTATGAAACTTGCCAATAATTCTTGAGATCACTGTACTATACATGAACCTGCATTTTAATAAGACAAAAAGCTTTACTGATGTAAATGCATCTATCACTCTGTAAAGAGAAGAGCGCTTTACCCATGTAAATAAACCCACATTTCTATAAAGGGGACCTTTTTAAGGGCATGAACATAGATATCAGTTATGCCGCGTACTTCACCGATGGAATTAAACTTGCGTGTCTATTTCAGAGCACATTCTCGCTCAAACAACTAAACCGGTGCTTCAGTAAATGGTGACTCTGATGCTGTGTTTTTAGGCCCTGCTAACAGCCCGGCAGGAGAAAGAGATCCAGCTGAAGATGCTGATCACGCGGGGGGAGTCGGTCCAGAGGAACACCTCACCGGAGGGAGTCCCTGTCGTCCGAAAACAAATCCAGGACCTCAAGGACTCCTGGGATTCCCTGCTGTCTGCCTCTATTCAGTGCAAAAGGTGAGGAGAGCCTTCAAACCCGCCACCCATCAGTGCTCATCCTTACTGTGAGTTCTCCTCTAACGTGGTCAAAGGGAAACACAGGATACTTAGAAATTGTTGAGTTTGCAAATATAATGCTGGAGTCTAAGTTTTGTCCAAGGCTGTCATTTGGAATCTGTGTGTTTACTATATAGTGCAAATACTGGATGCTACATGCCGCTCTCCTTAGTAGTTTACAGTGTAGCAGCCAGCGTGTGACCATAACCACACTGCGTATCACTTGTGCGTCGAATAAAGGAAGTTGCCACTCATTGTGATGGATTGTGGAACGCAGTTCACCAGAAAGACAGCTCTGGCTGCGTACTGTGAATTTGGGCCCTTGTTATGTGTCATCGCAGTATCTTTGGCATACTTGTGAAATTCATGTTAATTACATGCAGTACATTACTTCGTACTTCTGATGATGATCATTATTAATGTAGTAAGTAGTAGAAGACTCTGCTCAAATGTTGGACAAAACTATCAATTCTTCCGTTACCAACAGTTTTGAGGGGACACCATTTTGGAATTCTCATTTCCTAGTGTTAGTGCGACTGTTCAGCGATGGTTGTTCAAGCCGGGTGTAATCTTAGTGTAAATCTTGGGTGAACTTTATCTGAAGATTGTGTGAACTATTGATGATCATTTGAGCATTGTGTGAAAGTTATGAAATATTTTTGTAAGTGTTGTGATTGTGAGTGTTATGTGAATGTTGCCTGAACACTGCCTGTCTGTTTGATTGTTGAATGAGTGCATTATGAGTTTTCTGTGTCATATAAAGAGCATTTTCCTTAGACTTGTCTGAGTGTTGTGGGGGCATTGTGTGGACATAATTTTGTTATAAGGTGAGTGTTGTGTGATGTTTCATGGAGCATTATTGAAGTGCTGCTTGTGCATTATTTGAGTGCTCTGTGATCTTTTTGTGACCACAGCCAGTTAGAAGGCGCCCTGTCGCAATGGACCAGCTACCAGGATGATGTGCGGCAGTTTGTGAGCTGGATGGAGAGGGTAGAGGAGAGCCTTGGCAGCACAGATAAGCAGTACTCTGAGATGAGGGACAAGACTGCCAACCTGGGCAAAGCCAAGGTACCTGTCTTACATTCTTACAGGATGCTAAATACAGGGGTCTCGGGAGCTCTGAGACCCCTTTATTGACACTTGATACCCAGTGAAAATTTTTGAAGTTCTCATTTGAAATCTTTAAAATTATTTTACGCTTGTGGGGCTGGTCAAGGGGAAGTAACGGACGGACACTGTAACTTAACAATGTACTTCATTTATGGTATGCAGGATGATGAATCTTTTTGTTTCAATTCAGTAAGTTGGCCTTGCTTAAAAATTTCCCTAATCTGCTATAGTGTACAATATACATAATGTGCAAAATAAACTTGGTAACGGACGGACAAATGTTCACTTCCCCTTGACCAGGCCCTTGTATGGCTGTGTACTGAATGGATTGAAACTTTTTGGCTTCATTAATAACGTTGACAAGTATGAATCCGTAGTCCAAATTCTGTGCAGTTTTTTTTTTTTAGATTAAGATTCCTATGGTGGCTACATATGATTGTTTCTGACTAGTATAATCCAAACATTTCCATTAACTCCAGAGCATTGTAAAGTGGATCTAAAGTCAAACTGTTTTGAAAAAAAGGTGTAGTCATTTCCAAAATCCACAGCATGCCTTTGTTCAACTAAATATTGCACTTTTATCCATATTTGTTCAATCTAGCCTTTCAAAAACAACATTTCTCGCAGAAATCTAATGGCACCAAAAATTACATTAAGGTCGATGGAACCAAAATAACAGAAAACCTATTATGGCTGTGACACTATCATAGCACAGAGACTGCTAAAGTTGTTACAAAAAACAACTGTACTATATAGGCATTTCTGAATCTCAAAATGGAAAAATGTTTCAACAACAGCTGTGGAAAGATGTCAAAGAACTTGCCAATTAATCTAACTAACCATTTTATTAAAATTGAGGATTATGGTTGAGGATACCCATTATACCTGCTTGCACAACCTGGGCTAAGCTAATATACTCGTGATATCCGCTGAGAGCTCGAGCCAAGCCAAGGTTCACTTCGAACCTACTTGCACATCCAGGGCCCCACTTACCAAATTATTACAGTGCCGTCATCTCATCATCTGTATAATCTACTGCTGAACTCAGTGTTCATTTGTGTGTGCTTGTAAAGCAGGGACAGGGCAGCCCCTGGCCAAATTGGGGCCCTAAACAAAATTCGGTAATAGTGCCGCCCCTGCACCCCACAGAACTTACAGAGTTTGGTTATGGTGCCAACGCTCCAATGCACCGCAGGTACAAGCTCAGTGCATAAAAAAAATGCCAGTTAGTTAGAACAAAGTCTATGTAAGAATAAGTTTGGTAATAGAAGCAGTATAACTCAAAACAGTTACTTTGACCTGAAATAAATGAATAAATCTGAAATTTCACTAATATAGATAAATAAAGAATTTACAACAAAAAAACCATTTCAACCCTTGCTGTATTGATATGAAGCATGTACAAACACCTGATATTACTATTAAATCATATTAATGTTAGTGGTTTATTATCATGTCACTAAGGGAGGCTGTTAAAGGAGCAGTTCAGCCAGAAATGAAAAATCTTCCGTTATCTAATCACCTCCTTGCCAGTTGAGACGCTGGAGAAGTTTCTTAATCTGTAAGACACAGTGGAAGAATTCCAACAAACTTCTGTTGCAGCCTTCTTCAAAAAAACCTGAAGCCTGCGGGGTCTCGGTTATTGGATTATTTCAGAGTCCAAAAAACAGGCAAAAATGACCATTAAAGTAGTCCGTACTGCCCCAGCATCATACTACAATTATCCTGAACCCAAATGATTGCACTGTGATCCGAAAAGGCTTGTAATGCACCATTATTTAGTGCAAATCTTCACGTCAGCCGTTAACGTTCAAATTTGCGTTGTAAATAAGGAAGTGCCTGAATTCTTGCAGAGTAGAGCTTGAATTAACCTGAAAGCACCAGCTCTGCTTACGAGCATCATTAAAACATCCTCATGTTTCTTCGACACTGCCCAGCTGCTGCATGAAGAAGTGCTGAGTCACAGCAGCACCTTGGAAACCATCGGCATGAAAGGATCCAACATGGCCGAACACTATGTCACCCAGCTGGAGATCCAGGACCTGCAGGAGCGCTACTCTACCATTAAAGACAAGACCAAGGTACTGACTGCAAGCACTAGTGAATTAAAAGCACAATTGTACAGACACAAATCAGAAGCGAACACTGCTAATTGGCCCCTGATTGATCAGTTGAGAGATAGTGAGGATGAATGCGGAGCTTTACTATCTAGTCGCCAACTAGTTCCCAAACTCAGTCCTAAGGGCTCAGTCCTAAGCGCTACTCTACCATTAAAGACAAGACCAAGGTACTGACTGCAAGCACTAGTGAATTAAAAGCACAATTGTACAGACAAACAAATCAGAAGCGAACACTGCTAATTGGCCCCTGATTGATCAGTTGCGAGATAGTAAAGCTCCACGTTCATCCTCACTATCTAGTCGCCAACTAGTTCCCAAACTCAGTCCTAAGGGCCCACTGTGTCTGCTGGTTTTTGTTACAACTGCAGTTGCAAACCCAGGATTTAATGAGTTGCTAATTTTTCTTCATTGTTCTGCTCATGATTATTATCCCCTGCCACGAAGCGAGACGAGGGATATTGGATTGGGGTCCGTCCGTTTGTCGGTCCGGGCCACAATGGGGACAAGATTTCTCTGAAGCTATTATACCTCGATGCGAGAAACTTTTTACGCTTAATAAGCTAGTCATGATCTACTGTGAGTTTGAAAATGGATGTGGTTACAGTTGTGGTTACTAAACCATAAATTCAAAAATGTGTGCTTGATTTTAATAGGACATTTTTTTCACATAATTGTAATATTTTTGTTTTGTTATAAAAGAAAAAAGAAAAGAATCACCAAGTGGTACTGTATAGCTGGAAGAAAATCGACCAGTAAAGCAGGTGAGACAAATTAGCAGCTTATTGTTTCTGGGATTATGGTTATGGTTGTTACAAAAACCAGCATATAGAGTGTGTCTTCTGGAATGAATTTGGGAACCACTGGTGTAACCATTTCCCTGACTAATGCAATAGCCAATGATCCTGCTGGTCACAGCCATCCAGGTTCCCTGAGCTTTACACTCTATTAATTTAGTTTTTTAGTCTTACTTAAAGGGATATAAAGTGACAACAGACAACTTCTTGGCATTAACTTATCATTAAGAAATGTTAATTGAGCAGTGTAATGGCTGTAGAATTATGACACCATCAGCATTTCGATTGGTTCCCTATAAGCCTCGCTTTCACGTTGCAATTTTCTCTGCCACTGGGTACAATGTCCTGGGAAAATACAGGCTCAATTTACGGCACAAAGGAAGTGTGTCAACCATTGCGCTACCAAAAGAGGAAGAGTATAGAGTATATTGTTTTTACCGGTAACTATTGGTTTCTCCTTCCAGTTGCGCCTTATATTGTTGTATTACTACAGTATGGGATACATGCGCTATACTGAGCCAACAAATCTGATTTTCCTTGCGTGAAGGATATTACCTGAATAAACTTGTCTTATGATTTTTCAGACGGCTTTCTGCCTGTTAGCCACGGTTGCTAATGGGAAGTTAATCCTCTTAGATGTCAGTTAGCTAACTTAGCTAAGCTGCCAGTCCTACAGCCACAGAATGCTGAATCAGTATCCGGTCTGGCTGACTGTCAGGCTGATCTTCTCGTTCATTTGAAAATCAATGGACAGAAAATATGTTATCACTGTCTGCATTGCGCAGTTTATTTAATTTTTTATTTGTTTGTCTGCACATACGAAAGAATTTCTTTTTGCTTTCATGTCTCTATTATTGACAAAATGAAGAAACAACGTCACGCTTTTTTTCTGTTTTCTTCCTAACATTTCTGCCCCTTCCACCGTTGCCAAACTTTACTGTAGTTGCTTGTTTGTAGCAAAAACAATTCACAAATTGTGCTACCACTGTGCAGTGCACATCATTACAGTAGCTTTTGCCTGTTTCCAAATTCAGGTCTAATTTAATTTGCCTCTTCAGTGAAAATGCTCCTTTTCATTTATTCCCAAATCTGAGTTGATAATTTCTTCACGGAGCTAGGCACAAAGCAAAGTGGATGCTATCCCGCTGTCTTTGTGGCAACAGCGAGAACAATAATACCACTTGGAAATGCTGGGGGGGAAGCAAAAAAGTTGTCTATTGCCACTTAAACTAAGCAGGGGCTAATCTGGAGCAACGTGGGGTTAAGGACCTTGTCCATGGACCCTACAGCTGCACAGACCATATAATGTTTATTATTATACTGTTAATCAGCGGGGCTTGAACCTTGCAGGTCCGAGTCAAACTCCTTAACCACTAGACTACCAGCAGCCCCAATTACCGCTGCCTTGCTGACGGTGCTGAAAATGCCTGGCATGTCTGTTTCTGTGTGTGTGTGTGTGTGTGTGTCCCAGGCTGCAGTGTGCAAGGCGGAGGAGCTGGTCCTCGCGCACCAGGAGTATCAGCGAGGGCTGCACGTGTTCGAGGACTGGCTGGAGCAGGAGCAGGAGAGACTGGGCTGTCAGGCTCAATTAGAGGGGGATGTGGAGGTGCTGGAAAGCACGCTGCATGAGCTGCAGGTAACCCTGCAAACAATGTCTCTGTCTGTCTGTCTGTCCTCCTGTCCGTCTGCTGCCGTCCCTCTTCTTCCCCCTCTTCATCAACGTCTCCTTTTCTCCGTCTGCTCAAAATCTTTCCCCCAATTGTACTGTAACCCATGTTTGAATTCAAATTTGAAATCTCAGTACGCTTCAGCAGTATTGCCAGACTGATTGTGATATAAAACTGCCATTGAAGGGCAATTACTATGAACAATAATGATGTGTAATAACTATGTGGGGCTTGGGCCCTCATTAATGGAGATGGGTTTGGGGAGTTTATTATAAATGACGGCAGTAATAATGGTGTCAGTCATAGGGCTGGGTATAATCATGTTCTTTTATTTGTTTTTTGCAGCCATATGGTATTTTTTGTTATTGGGTGTACATTTTAAAATGAAAAGTATAAAAATAAACGATAGAGGTATTCTCTCGAACACATCTTTTCTCTGGCTTGTTCCCTCTGGTCACTCACTCTCTCTCTCCCTCTGTCTCAGAAGCCCATTTCTTTCCTGAAGACATGTACTTTACCTCATAATGAGAGAAATGAGCTAGTCAGCGGTAAAATGATAGATCGCGGGGAGGGCCCTGCAGTGCATTGAACCCCTAGAGCTGGTAGTGGGCTTTGCAGTATAAAGTCACTTTGTGTAGTTCAGTAATTGCCTCCCTCTTCCTCTCTCTCGCTTTCTCTCATTCTCTTTCTCCCTCTCTCACTCCCCCGTTTATCTTTGTTCGTCTGTTTCTCCCCTCCTTCTTTCCATATCTTTTTATTCTCTTCTTTGCTTAATCCCCTACTTTCTCTTTGTCCATCAATTTCTTACTCCTACCTCTCCCCCTCCCTTTCTGTGTATAAAAGTGCTTAGAGCTTCATATCCAATTTTGATATTTTTGATTAAATGCTTGCTCTGCGCGCCATATTTCCTCTTGCTAATTGCCTCTTTATTGCAAATGGGGTCTAATGGGGAGGTTTCTCTTCCCCCGGAAAATGGCTGCGTTTATGTGCTGTGATAATGTCCTGAAACAAGTTTTCCTCTTTTTATTGCTTTCTTTCTCGACAAAATGCAGCAACGAGACTGATCATTTTATGCTTACAACATTTTATCTTAACCACTGTTTTCAGTTGATATTAATAAGTAAACAATAAATAGGTTTGTTGTTTTCAGTATAATTATAAGCAGCAAATCAAGAAACAAACACCATGATTCTCGTGAACTGCAGAGTCTGCTGGTTGTTGTTGTTAATCAGTGCGTAACAGATCAATTAAAGCAGTTGATTACAGAGTTTACATCACCACATCTGGTTTCTTGGGTAAAAATTGTTTCTTGATTCAAATTTAAACCAGAAATTGGCAGCCATTGTACCACGACAGGATTATGTACGCTCCAGGGCTAAAAAGTGAAGATTTCTCTGTTTGATTCTCTGATGGCTTCTTTCTCCGTCTGTCCCTCCACTTTTATTTGGAATTTCAAGAGAGTTCATTGGAACAGCATTTTCTGCGATTTCAAATCAAGTTTACAATGAAAACAGGGAATTAACAGAAAAAAAATCAACTTTTAAATCTGTTAAATAATTATAAATGCAATACCCTTATCATTCTATTCACATAACAGTAAACCACTGCGCCATAGAGTGGTGGTCATAGGTATTAAGCTACGTTAAAGAAAATGCCTGGTTTTTTTTCTGGAAACGAACTTGCCAAAATACTTCACCCCTCACGAAGCCTTACACCTATTTCCGTTATATCTCACAGCTATCATGCCTACAATCATTAGAGAACTGACAAATGGTATTTGGTTACCTGTACTTTTGTGAATTTACCAATTCTTCCAGCCTTTTACATCTTTCTTTACAAAATGATTGCATAAACATGCAATGCTGGTTCCATTTTTTAAAGCCAGTTGGGGGACATTTGAGGAAAAGCTTGTTTATGATAATGTTTTGAAGTGTATTGAAGTGTTTGATATTGTTATTCTGGGTTGAAATTGAGTGATAATTTTTAAAATGTTTTTGCTGTTTAAGAAATGTGCTGAAATGCTCTGTTTTCTCCATCGAGAGGATGTAGGTGGCTCATACTGGCCCGTGTGTGTGTCTCTCTCCCCTCTCTCTCTCTCTGGGTCAGGAGCTGCAGATACGATGCTCAGAGGGCCAGGCCCTGTTGGCCGCAGTGTTGGCGAGCAGGGAAAAGGTCATCCCTTGGGGGGTTCCCCAAATCGAGGACCGTGCCCTGGAGACGGTGCAGCAGGAGTGGAGGGGGTACCAGGCCCGGCTAGCCGAGGGCCGAGCGCGGCTAAACAGCGTCATCGCCAAACTCCGCCAGATGGAGCACAAGTTCCAGCACCTGGACGAGTGGCTGAAGGCCATGGAGGTCAAAGGTCAGCTGCGCAGCCACCGGCGCTCCGACCGAGCCACCAAAGAGGCTCAGCTGGAGTTGGTTCAGGTGAGACTGAGAAGGGTAATGATAGAAATAACAATAATAATAATAACTAGAGGCACTCGTAGAGTGCCAACCTCCACCAAGGCAGCACAATCCAAATGTGCATGAGTGGGAAAGTTGAGTTATCGCGTGTGATAGGATTTCAAGATGGCTGCCGTGGCGGCCATATTGTTTCACTGATCGGGGTCAAAATCTATAGGGTCCATCCTTAATGTAATTGCAATCCACCCACAAAATTTCAGACAAATTCGTGCATTACTTTTTGAGTTATGTTGTTCACAGACAGACAAACAAACAAACAAACGGGCAAAAACATTACCTCCGCCCCAACTTCGTTGGCGGAGGTAATAATAATTGATACTGAATTTCATTTAAACACTTTGCGTTCCAGTAAATTTATACATTTTTTACTGATAATTAATTAATTTTTTGACGCAAAAAGCCTTCCCAGAGCGTTTTGTTTGATGTGCCAATTGTAAAAGTAAGTGGAATCAAGAGTGTGTGAACATGTGGAATGCGTACGTCTTTGTGTGTCTGTGTGTGGGATGTGTGCATTTATATGCTTTTTTTGTGCGTCTGTATGGTGTCGTTCTGCAGCGCTGGCAGGAGGAGGCGCTGTTGTACCAGCAGGAGGTGGACGGACTCAGCTCTCTGGCTCAGCAGGTTCTGGAGGAGATCCACATCAGCAGCCGTGTCAGCGCCAGAGCCACCCAGCTCACTGCTCGCTACCACGCCCTGCTGCTGCACCTCATGGTGAGGCTCCCGCACAGTTTAGAGAGGCTCTCTATTCCTGGGCCTGGTTCCCTCAATAAGCTGGGCTGGGGTTTAGCCATTTATCTTGGATTAACCAAGCTCGGGTTTGAATCTTTGTCTGACATGACCCATGGACAGGGCTATGGTTTAAACCTTCACCTGACTCCGCAATAAGGGAATTTTCTGTGCCATAGAAAGAATTCCTTTTAGAAACTTATCTACCACATTTGTCATCTGTGGTCCACTTTTGGTTTAGGAGTTCACTGGTGGGTCCTTTGTGTTGAAGAATGAACCAAATATACACCTGAGCAAAAGTTAACTACCACCCAGTTTTTAAAACAAGTTCCACTTCTCCAGAGAAATAAATTAATAACATCAGCAAACATTGCCCAATTCTTGGAAATACAATTTGAGCATGCCTTTCCTAGCATACAAAATCCTTTTGAAAAGAATTTGATCGTCACATTTTATTTGCTTTTAGAACATGTATGTTTTCAACACGTTTGATGCTGTTAAAATCCTGGGCCTACTGTCCTTTAAAGATGGCAAGGAGAGCTGTGTTTGCCAAAAAATTTCCCCTGAAGTTTGAACTTTAATTGAGAGAAACTGAATTAATATCTGACTGAGATAAAACCTACGTCCTCTGAAGTGCGATCCAACTGCTAACTTTCAACACGTGCAATTAAGCTTGGTCCATGACTTTTTTAACCTGAAATGGATGTGAAATATGTGCTAAAACCTTTATCCCAATGTACAGAGTTCAGGACTTGCCAATTATGGAAAATTTTATTTTGAACTTGATTATGCTTGACCTCTGCTCTGCACCAAGTGTTTTTGTTATTTGTCTTATGGGTGTGGTTTATCAGCATAGTAATGGATTCACCCTCAAATGAAAGCTGAAGGTCTGCACTTTAAAATCATTTTGATAATTTAATTGCACATAGCAGTGACAGCTCTTTGGACGTCATATGGAGAGTTATCAGCCAGATTGCAAATACAAATGCCTCGCTTGAAATTAATCTAGACCAGGGCTGCCCAACCCTGTTCCTGGAGAGCTACCATCCTGAAGGTTATCACTCCAACCAAAGCAAACCACACCTGCTTTCCCAATGACAGGTCTTAACGAGCTTCTAATGAGCTGAATCAGGTGTGTTGAATTAGGGTTGGAGCTGAAACCTGGAGGATGGTAGCTCTCCAGGAACAGGGTTGGGCAGCCCTGATCTAGACCTTTCATCTGCTTCTAAATGTTATTATGTGGGAATAAGACACCTGGTGATGGACTAGTTCAGCACCCAATTGTCCTATCACTTTTGGTTCTTTAAAAGGTAGGTCACACATAAACTGGTGTAATTACAACACAGTTCAACTTCAAATTAAAGTCGAAGGTCGGCACGTCGGGCTTGTATTAATTATTTAATTTCAAATCTTATGTGATGCGGTAAAATAGCAGTAACTTTGTCAATGTCCAAATATTTGTGGTCCTGATTGTAAGTGGGGTGAAATTGAGATTACGCCTGGGAAAATAAGTATACTACACACAAATATGATGTTAAAATCAGTGTCCATATGGTTTTGAAACCTTGAATACAGTACATACTTTGTACCCTTCAAAGTGGTTAATGCTTTTTTTATTGACAGTCTCAGTTCATTTCTTCTTGTCGTAAAAAACTTCTGAGAAATGTAACTGTTGGCGAGGAGCTTTTGAATGATTGACTGGAAAGTGCTGGGTATCTTCTTCATTTGTTGCAGCCTCTCTGGAAAGGGGAAATGGGGGAGGGGGGAGGGGGTGGCTTAAAATCAATGTTAATCATGGTCTGGGGGCCTTTCCGATAATTAAAAGCACCAGAAGGCCAGGACTGGTTCGACGACCGAGTTGTTTGTGCAACAGAGGAGATTGATTTTTACACCTGCAGAAACACCTTTGTTATGTATGAGTATTCTATGTAAAGTACTGTATATCATTTGTAAATGGAGATTTGTTACATGCTGTTTTTGCTGCCTTGCTGGTCAGCTATTTATTTTGTTCATCAGCACCCTCTGGTGGTGTGTCTGTAGCAAAACATGATCTGATGTAATATCACTTCTTTGTAATAGACTAGTGCGTTCTAGAAGCTTCTGGCATCTTCCTGCCTGGAGGGGGTGGGATTACCCAGGAATCCTGTAGATCTTTCCAGAATGTTGTTAGTCTATATAAATGCTGTGAATTTGGTCACCAGAGGCAGAGTTTTTTTTTTGGCAACAGAGTTACATAGTGGCATTAGAGTGTTATTAGAGGATTGAACAGTGGATTATTTGTAGAGGTTTTTTTTTATCAGTGAAGAATAAATTTGTTTAAGTTGTCATTGCTGGTTTTCTTTGTTGTGATTTTCAAGTCATAACACCTTGCATTTCCCAGTGCAGATGCTCGCAATTATTCTGGAGGAAGTGTTAACCCCGTGTGGGTCCTCATCCTGAATCTGCTCTCCCTCTCTTTGTGGGGTAGAGGCATATTTGGCATTTGCCGCGAGCACTAATTGGAGTCACAGGAATGTATTTCAGGGAACATGTGGGGTTGTGTGCGAAAACAACACTGCGAGCTCAACTTCAGTGTGTCAGAAGAACTGTCATCTTGAGTCTATGCTAAGGATGCTGCTACTGTGATAGAACAAAAACACAACTAGAAGGGCACTTGGTGGAATTCTTACCTCTTGGCACCATTGTTTTTGAGCTTTCTTGCAGTGTTGACATTGACCTTTGACCTTGATTTGTGAAAATCTAATCACCTCTTACCGTTGTCATTCATAACCTTACCACAAAGTTCAATCAAAATCAATAAGAGCTTTTTCCTAAATCCTGCTCACAATGTGAAGGACGAACAAACGGGAGCGAAAAAACAACCTCTGTCCAACTTAGTCAGCGGAGGTAATCAAAACATGTTTGCAATCTGCAAGCGTAGATTAAATTGATGGGGGCACCAATGCCAACTGCAGGTCTAGGAACCTGCTAAAATGGGCCCCTTTTCCCATTTACAGCTTAATGGCAAATGAGGTGCTTAACTGAGGCTCTTAGCTGAAGTAAACCAACAGAAAGTGCATTTCAAATGGTTATGAAGCTACCACCTGAGCCTGAGATAATTTTAGCTGCATTCACATCAGTGCCATCAAGCAGATGAAAACCACTAAAGAGTGGATGAGAAGCGTTAGTTATTTGCTATAAATGAAACACTAATTAAAGTGTTAATGTGATTCGCATTGTGAATCTGTCAATACTCATTTCCAGCCGCTCCAATGGAGTTCTCATTCTTGAAAGGAAGTTCTCCCTACCAGAAAAAACTGTTTTACTAAAGGATTTTGTGAATCAGGCCATTGATGTGTGAATAAGTGTCACCTTGGGAGTGTTATACAAAGGCATACATATGATGTGTTAGCTCGACTGTTACCCTGTAGTGTAAATATAGTAGTATTACTTTAGCAAGATACCCTGGCCGGCAGCACGTACAGTACAAATAATTGGCTCATTTTATAGCTTCTCTGCATCTTTTTTTCATGTGGCAGGCCATGTAAAAGGGCATTAGAATTGAAATTTGTATACAACCCCAAATCAGAAGAAATTGGGCATCTTAATTTAAAATTAACGCTGAAGCAGTGTTTTGTAAATTATCTTTCGTCTATATTATGGTGTTTCACCATAACAATTTTCTTGATTTTTCTAAAGGAACAATAGACATATTTGTGTGGACTTTTCAATATTTTTGCCAAAGTCAGTGTAAACATAATTATTGCTTTTTTTTGTTTTTTAATTGATTGATTTATTCATGTAAACTGGTTGGTTTTGGCATACAAACACGAAGTGGTAATTCTACTTTTATATATGTTGTCAGACAAACCCCATAGTCAGCTACCATTTCTGCAGTGTATTAATAAAGCAATATGCCACCTCTTCCTTAAATAATCATGCTAATGTGCTAATCTTGCAACAATCCAATTCAGTCATTGAATGCAGTAGAAGCCAAACAATATGCATATTATATTTGTTGTTCTGTTGCTGGAGTATGTAGTACACTGGCATGTATAAAGTTCCAATTTGGTTTAGAAATGGCTAAAATTAAACATTGAGATGTGAGACACATGGAATTGCAAACAAAATAATGATTTCTTACACCGCTGTCCGGTGTGTACCCCTGAAGAAGATGGCACCCTGGGCACTCTCTATTGAGAAAGAATGGTGGAAAGCCCAGATACATTACTGTGAAAGCAGGGAAGCACATCTGAGCCTCTTTGAGCAAGTGATGCTCAGGGGTGCCCTTCCCCAAAGCAATATTTCCACCATTGAATTGCCAACTGGGACGCTTGCCTTACTGGCCATGTTGGTTTCATCCCAGTTTAATCTTCGTGTTCTTTGCTCTTTTGACAATAACCTCTTGTTTTCCAATTTTTGAAGCAGCCTTTTCCTCACAGCTCTGCTCATAGGACCTGTCTGTGACTATCTCTGCTTACAGGACACCATCAAGCAGCTGCAGGAGGAGGTGCGCTGCATTGAGGAGGCACAAGGAGTGTTCAGCACCTTCTCTGATTGGCTGAGCACCGCACAGCAGAACTTCAGAGTGGTGGCCGTGAGCATCGACGTGGTCGACCGCGTCGCGATGGACAGAAAGATGAAGAAACTTGAGGTACCGTACTAGACCAAAAAAAAAAAAAAAATACTAGAAAGACTATTAGTCGTCTGTTCAAACAAACAGTTTTGGGTGTGCCTGGTGGGGTTTTTGGATTTATTTATCCTCTGTTAAAAAAAAAAAAAATGGGACTTTCACACCGTGTAGTTTCAGTATCGTGCATAAGTCACTGTACATGAACCTTCACATATTGCAGTGTCAAAATCAGTTAGCTTTGTAATCGTAGAAAGTTTATCAATTGGTATTGTTCAATACCACTTACGTAAATTAGTTATATAGCGAACTCTGGCTCCATGGTTGTGTTGTGCATGGCCCCTGTTAAAGTACTGTAAGTAATAAGGTTGTGTAAGGTTGAGGTTGTATCACTGTTGGTCAGGAATTTTGATTCAGGCTTCTTCTTTGCAGGCGTATCCCCTCCTTTTTCCAGATATTTGCAATAATGTAAAACCTACTAAGTTTCATACAACCTTTTTTCTCAGTTCAATTCTGTGATGATTTTTAGAGCTGTTGTCCTGTGGTTATTGGAACCTGACCTATCAAGTGTCCGTCTGTCTCTGTCGGAGACATTTTACTTGTGGCCAGTTTTCTTTCGGTGTTGCTCTTTTTGGGAGTTTTGTTTGTGTTTGTGGTAACACTGTTCCCCTTTCCACCTTTGATCATTTTGCCGATTTCGTACCCAATGCACTTGCAAGTTAGGCAACAACTATTTAGCTCCTTTGTAACTCTATTAGTTTCCCCCTCTGGCTTTGGAGACTTAGTTAGCAACATGCTGCTGGTTAGACCAGTTTTAATAAGACATACTTCTAGTATGGCATTCAAATGAATAGGAATGAACTGTGTACATTTGTAATCGTGGATTAGATTATTCAACATTAAATCCATTTTATCCACCCACTGTACTTTCTGTGGAAGTCAGAATCAGTGTGGTTATTGTTGGGGGGGCCGGTATGAGGGTGCACAGTGGGGCTGGTGGCGTGGTATGGATTTTGCCTTCATGAGGAAATCCATAATAACATGAGAGGAAACTGTTAGTCAGTGAATTTTGCCCAACCCCCTCCACTCCCAATAAACCCCTGCATAGACAGACACTCTCATATGTAACACATTACCCCAACCCCACTCCCCCTGCAGACAAAGAAGCTTCTGTGTCAGGAAACCCACTGGTTCTCAATGTGTAAATGCCCACAGACCCTTGTGTCTCTCAATAGCCCCCTGCCTAATCAAACTCCCTGCACAATTTAATGCTGATGTAATTCATGTTTATGTATTGATTTTGAAGGCCAACAGGATCCAGGGTGCAAACTCTTCCTTTAAATCAGTTAGACAGCATAATTTTATCTTTTTTTCTCCTCTGAATCCTGCTTAAATGGACAGGGGATGTTTTTATGTGGCGTGCTGCAGCTAATGGCTAACTAGTTTGAGTTAGTGTGCTAGTTGCCTCACACAGGTGTACTGCTTTACTCACACTGCTTCTCATTCGTTGCTCTTTCATGGCACAGCAATTATGTGCCTTGTTCCATAATCTTTTATGTAGTTTGTACGGAATTAATCCTGTCATTAATTCATTCATTTTTCATATAATGTCAAAGAAAATGTCCTTTTTTTTGTTGTTCATAATTCTTGTTTATGGGCGCACAGTTGTTAACCAGGGCCATCACGATGCAATTGGATTTTAATAATGCATACAAACAGACAAAAACCTTGTGAAAAATGATTAGCATGTAGGCATAATGGAAGTGGTTTTATTTCAATTTACCCACATTGGAATGAATAGCGCAAAAGAAAATTGTGCTTCTTGTTGTGCTGGGGATGTGGTCTAACACCTGACAGCAAGTTAAAAGAATAACGTGGTGAAAATGTAAAAAAATATTGAATTTTTAATGCAACCCCAATTCCAAAATAGTTGGGACAAAGTGTAAATTGTGAATAAAATCAAAACGCAATGACTTTCAAATCACACCAGCCAGTATTTTATTCACAATAGAACAGAGATAACATAGCAAATGTTGAAACTGAGAAATTTTACAATTTTATCCACAAAATGAGCTCATTTCAAATTTGATGGGTGCTGCAGGTTTCAAAAAAGTTGGGACAGGGGCCTGTTTACTATGGTGTAGCATCCCCTCTTCTTTTCAACACAGAGTGGAGGCGTCTGGGCATTGAGGACACAAGTTTCTTGAGTTTAGCCATTGGAATTTGATCCCACTCTTGTTTAACACAGGCTTCCAGCTGCTGGGGAGTTTTGGGTCTCCTTTGACGGACTTTTCGTTTAATTATGCACTAAGTGTTCTCAATCGGTGAAAGATCAGGACTGCAGGCAGGCCAGTTCAGCACACGGACTCTTCTACTACAAAGCCATGCTGTTGTAATAGCTGCAGTATGTGGTTTTGCATTGTCCTGCTGAAATACACAAGGCCTTCCCTGGAATAGATGTCATCTGGAGGGGAGCATATGTTGCTCTAAAACCTTTATATACCTTTCAGCACTCCTGGTGCTTTTGAAAACATGCAAGTGTCCCACACCATATGCACTAATGCATCCCCATACCATCAGAGATGCTGGCTTTTGAACTGAACACTGATAACAGGAGGGGTGGTCTCTCTCCTCTTTAGCCCGGAGGACACAGCGCCCGTAATTTCCGACAAGAATGTGAAATTTGGACTCGTCTGACCGCAGGACACTTTGCCACTTTGCTACAGTCCATTTTAAATGAGCCTTGGCCCACAGAACACGGCGGCGATTCTGGATCATGCTCAACAATGGCTTCCTTTTTGCATGATAGAGTTTTAGGTGGCATCTGTGGATGGCATGGCGGACTGTGTTTACAGACAGTGGTTTCTTTAAGTATTCCTGGGCCCATTTAGTAATGTCAATAACAGAATCATGCCGGTGAGTGATGCAGTGGCGTCTGAGGGCCCGAAGATCACGGGCACCCAGTAAAGGTCTTCGGTATTGTCCCTTAAGCACAGAGATTTTTCCAGTTTCTCTGAATCTTTTGATGATGTTATGCACTGTCAATGATGAGACCTTCAAAGCCTTTGCAATTTGACATTGAGGAACATTGTTTCTAAAGTATTCCACAATTTTTTTACGCAAGCCTTCACAGGTTGGAGAGCCTCTGGCCATCTTTACTTCTGAGTGACTCAGCCTCTCTAAGACATCCCTTTTATAGCCAATCATGTTACACACCTGATGCCAGTTAACTTAATTACTTGCTAAATGTTCTTTCAGCTGATTCTCTTATATATTAATTGCGTTTTCAACCCTTTTTTGTCTGTGTCCCAACTTTTTTGAGACTTGTTACAGCCAGAAAATTTTAAATGAGCTCATTTTGTGGATGAAAATGTAAAATGTCTCAGTTTCAACATTTGAAATGTTTTCTATGTTCTATTGTAAGTAACATATTGGCTCATGTGATCTGAAAGTCATTGCATTTTGATTTTATTCACAATTTACACTTCGTCCCAACTATTTCGGAATTGGGGTTGTACCTTCGAGTGACAAAGCAAGCCACCAGCACCCTGCTTTACAAGTGAGTGCTGCTGAAATACAGAAATTACTCTTAATTTATGTAGATTGGATCTATGCCTCTATTTAATATGATAAAAAACTGATTTAAGCTAGAATTTATTCTGTCACTGACTCATCAGTATTTCCACGTACCTGTTGCCTCAGGCTTCCAAAGTTCATTGCAAAGTTTAGAGATCCATGTTTATCGAGTTTTGGGGAAACACTTCCAGGGAATTATATTTTAATTTTATAATTGTAATTTATGTTTAATCGGACGCTTCTGCAAATGAATTGGGTTATGTGGTATGTATGAAACGGGAGCCTCAGCATATTACATTTGTGAGACATAAATAAATTTTCTGACAAATTTTCTCAAGGCCGACTCAAAAACAGGCGAGAATGAGGTTGCTCTCTGATGTCGGAAACTATGATTGTTTATGGCAGAGGAAAGTAGCGCTGTTGCATCATAAAAGCTTTAGCGGTTCCACAGGAAGCCGGATCGCGGCACACCTTTGTTGAGACAACAGCGTGTTACTCCTGAAAGGTAGCCTGATCATATAGAGAGAATCCTGCGGCGAAGGCTGGTAGTTGCCTTGGAAACACCTCTCTAGCGCTTGTTAGGGGCTGGGGTAATTGGGCTTCTTCATCCCAGCCCTCTCAACGGATGGCGAGATCTGAACCCAAAATGCATCAACAACCTGGCGGGGTTGAAAGACGCTGGCAGGAGGTTGGTTTTTAATACCGTCGTACAGGTGGCTTATGGAGCCAGTATGTGAAAGCGGAAAAATGCACTGGACACTCAAAGGCTGAGAGAAATATCATGCCCCTTTGTGTCAGCTATTTATGGATTTCCTATGAAAAGACGTCTTGCTGGTTTCTTTTATTCATGTACACACAGCATCTTCTTGGCAGTTTTGTGTACATTTATAATCTGGATCAGGAATCAAGTGTGGAGGCAGAGTATCACCCAATGGTAGGGTTTATTGATAGTAGATCGGTAACTGTGGGACAGAGCCGGGAGGAAAATGGCACAGTTCAGTTCAGATGTTATGGACGAAGTAATGTAGGCCTTCTCCATCTCCAGCCAGTGGTTTTCTGGGATTGCCGCCAGATGGAGTGCACGCTTTGCCAACTGAAGGCAAGAAGGAGTAGCTGAGGAGGAACGCGGTTCCAATCCTGATGACCATAGAAGGATAGGGAGCTTGTTCCTAATAAACTGGACAGATAAACATACTAGCAGAGGATCAATGGGAACGCGGTCCCAATCCTGGAGACTGTAAGGAAGGCTTGGGAGCTTTCCTATGAACTGAACTTGGAAGGAACCCGTAAATTTCTATCATTACAATTACATTTTACTTTCAAAAGATGAAGAGTTTTACTAGTAAATACTGACTGGTTCTAAGCGCACAGCCAATCACAATCCAGCAACTTGCAACTCAAAGGAGAAGGTATAAATACATCACTGATTCAAGGGGTGAGGTTACTATAAAAGAAGATGCAGCCAGGGATTGAGGGAGCATGTAAGACGCAAACCAATCATACGAGACATTACTTTTAATAGACACGCTATTCTCTGAATGAGAGACACAGTAGGCATTCACTCAAGGGTTGCGATAGTATAGTGCCTATATGATGGGTTTAAGTCGCCAGGTCTGCAGTGTACAGGATGTGTGTCTGTGTCTGTGTGTGTGTGGGTGTATCGTGATAGTATGTCACCATACAGTAATTGTGGCTAGTAGCTACAGTGCTAAGATATTGATACAACAATCATCTGATAATCCAGGGAATAAAAGTTTTTTTCATCTTCCAGTGGGCTGTCGGATCTTTTTATAGGGGGGACTTTGAACCCAGGTTGCCTTTTAAAATGATGAAATCCATCTCCTAACAAATAGAAACCGATTGATTGTAGTTTAAAGTAGACTTCCTCCTCTGTTGGTCGGTGATGATTGTTGGAACCTCTCACTTTGTGTCATACCTTGCTTGGGTTGCCAGATGACCAGTTTTTTTCCCCCAAAATGTACGGTATTGCCATTTTTGTTCAGTTCTTGTTTTTATTCCCAAACATACTTTTGTACAATATAAATGCGTGATCTGGATAATTTATGTGGTGCACATTTCTTGATCAACCTGTGCTGCCCTACATCTGTTGTATGCCTGTGCGTGGCCTATGTCCTGTTTGGACAAGTTTTAAATCTGGCTAACCTGCCCCTCACCTGTTTATAGGGTCTGTTTGAAACAAAAATGTTTTATAACTCTGTCGTTACTACAATGTGTATGGCCCTAATGCCAGCCTCATTTTTTCTTATCAGGCCCTCCAGTGTGACATGGAGCCAGGCCACAGCTTCTTAAAGGCCATGCGGGAGAAGACCGGCCGGGCCATGGCCTTCCTGGAGGAGGAGGAGGCCGAGGAGCTCCGGGGTGAAGTGGAGGCGAGGCTGTCCCAGTTGGAGGAGCTAACGGTGGCCCTGCGGGGGGAGTACAGCGGGCTGGAGAAGTGCTTGCTCCTGTCCAAGGAGTTTCTTGATAAATACAAGGCCCAGGCTCAGTGGTTGGTGGAGACGCGGGCCCTGCTCAGCTCCCCTGTCGAGCCCAAATCCGAGCTCTACCAAAAAAAGGCCCAGCTGGCCAAATATAAGGTACCAGGCTTGGGATACAATTTAGAAAGTCTGTTTGCATACCCAAAGATTTTTAGAGCATGTAAAATTGCTAACATGACCAATACTTTGGTGTTGTAGCAGATTGAATGAATCGTTTGTTGTTTAGTTGTACCGCGGTTGCTAAAAAGTTTTTCATATGCGAAAACTTTCCGTGAATCACACCATTGGTGCACTATTCAGTGTTGTCTTCCAGTGCTATTTTAATGTGCAAATATATGACAGTATTACCTTGACAGTGTTACTCTTCTGAATGTATAACACTGCGCCATATCGATAAAAATTGTCGTGATAAAACTTTAAGTATAGACAGTTTACTGTAGTATTTTTTAGAGTTTTTTTTTTTATATTTTATGGCTTTGTCAAAAAGAGACTGCTATGCTCTCTATTATATTTGGCAGATATAATTTCAAATGTTGCCCGAGATGGCCCATTTTACTCAGCGTCACTGTTCAAATACTTACAGACAGTGCCGTACCTACGGACAGTGTTTTTTGAGCGTATGGTGGTCTCTACTGTTACCTGCATGGGCACAGGTCCATAAGAGAAAACCTGACATCTCTTTCAGACCATCCTGCAGACTGTGCAGTCCCATGAGTCAGCTGTTAGGTCTGTGACGGAGAAGGGAGAGGCCCTGCTGGAGATCGTTCGGGACCCCAGCGTTAGTGAGAACATGACCAAACTGACCTCCGACTTCCAGGATCTCTGCTCCACTGCCCAGGTACGGAGGTCCAACAAGATTTTGGCCATATTGAGGCTACCCGAATGTACAATATCAGTCCATAGTATTGGACCTCTTGCTGGAAAGAAACACTACTTGGACATGGAAAACAAGATATTATTTTCCCTCTTGTAGATAGAGAGGTTTACTAATCACCATCATATTTCTGGTATCAGTTTAAAAAATGGTCTGAATTATAACACTGTCTCAAAGTAATATCACCATAGCAACGCATTGATTATTTTCGGCTGTGACACTTTTTTCTCTCAGTAGAATTTCCTTTATGCCTCGTATCGTATACTATACTCAGCAACGAAAATTTAGCAACACCCATATTTTAAGCTTCGTTGAAAAAAAGAAAATGTGCTCAGTAACGAAAGTTTAGGAACCCCTGATATAAATGCACAATAAATGAGTGAACCACAGTGGCATGTGTATTTGATTGTCTTGACCACTACAGGGAAGAATTAGGCATCCATGAATGCCCAACACAGTTGCAACTCAAATCGGTGAGATGAGTAAACGTCACTCAGAATGCATGGGGCTGGGTTGACCATTTTTCCCTTAAGACTATTCCTGTGCCTCAGTAGTGAGTGTGACGCCCACTGGCTTGTTGAACTGCATGTCATTCGGTTACATCATGATGACATCATAATGAAGCAATCTTCACATGCTGTTGTTTTATGTGGTCTACTGCTGCTAAAGCAGTCTTTGACGGTCCCAGTCTGTGCCATACATGATTGAAGACGTGTAATGGTGCTGTGGTGAACGTTAGTGTGCTGCCCAACTTGTCACTAGCTCATTCCTGCCCTTAACATGCCAATGGCCTCATGTCTGGCGTTTTCAGACATTCCTCTACAACGCCCCATAATTTTGATGTAGCGCTTTTCAGTGTTTTTCATTCAACAAAGGGCATCCCTAACATGTCATCCAGGTTTTAAAGGGATTTGAGTGATGGGATTCACGAATCGTACAAAATCATGTGCAGAGCACGCGTAAATGAACATGTGACCAAGATTCAGCATAACTTGGTGTGTTGGTGCAATACGTTCTGTTTAGGAAGACTATACTGTTCGCCATTTCATTATATTTTCTTTTTTTTCAACAATGTTTAAAATTTGAGTTTTGTTTAATTTTCATTGCTGAGTTTATGATCCATGGGAATGTAGCGTAACATACACAACCAGGTGCATGCACTTGCCAAACAAGTTGTAAATGACACTAATCATCTGCTAAAATGCTGAGTTAAGCTGTGGAATGTTGAATTCACGCACCCAAGAAACACTGAAGGGAGGGCAATCTGGAGAAAAAAAATACCCTCTGCCATAATTGACCAGCTTGAAATGCAACTGTCCCTGCATTTTCCAGACTGTATTAGCCTTATTGACCATCTCTGCCTCCTGCTCACAGCTTAGTCCCACAAACAATGCATACGAACAGAAAATGAAGCGGGTCTTAACGCTGACATTACTAATTCATAATGTTAACTAGAGGCACTCCTTGAGTGCAAACCTCTGCCTAGGCAGCACAGTCCAAATCCTGCTGAGTGGAAGCAAAGTTCAGTTATCGCGTGTCATACCATTTCAAGATGGCTGCCGTGGTGGCCATATTATTTGACTGATCACGGTTAAAATCAATAGGGTCCATCCCCGATGTAATAGCGACCCACCCACAAAATTTCAGAAATATCAGTTGATTACGTTTTAAGTTATCTTGTTCACAAACTCACAGACAAACAAACAGCACTGATCACATAACCTCACATAACTTTATTTGGCGGAGGTAATAATGGATCTGTTGCTTATGCTCAGAACTAGCCAATGTGAACAACATAATGAAATTCAAATTTAGTTGGCTTGCTGCTAGTTAATTTTAGCTATCTTGCTACAACTGAAATCCCCTCAATGGCTAACTTATGTCATGTAAATGGGAATGCACTGGATGACCTAGCATTGGTGCTCACACCCACATTTACACTTGACACAACTAGGTAGTGAGCTACAATTTGATTTTGATTGTTTTTCACACACACAGCTTGAAGACTTTGGTGTTACTCTGTCTATTCTCACTCAAATGCCTTTTGTGGGCAGTGTGTATTTGGATTTTAAGGCTCCCTGAAACCCTAGGGACACGCCAAGTAGAGAAACAAGGGAAAAATCATGGCAGAAAACTGCCTAAGAATTCAGCATTATGGTGGTTTCAGTCCCTTAGACATGTCGAGTGATTTAATGACCAAAAAAGCTGTATGGCAGTGGTGCCCAATCATGTGCAATGGAGGGCTCAGAGTACGCAGGTTTTCATTCCACCCAATTATTACACCTGCTGATTTCACCAATCAGTTCCCTTCTCTCTGCTTGAAGGTGTGCTAATGAGTGAAATCAGCAGGTGCAGTGATTGGTTGGAATGAAAGCTTGCAATCTTGAGCTTCCATGGCACATGATTGGGAACCACTGCTTTATAGTTTCTTGAACTACTTTTGAAATTTGGTTGAAATAGAAACAGAAATTGAAAAGACTTTACTAATTCATGTTTGTAGTTTCTTAGCGAACACTTGGAATGGAGCCATCCTTCAGTGATAATTTTTTGGTGAATCTATCCCATTGAAAAAGCAGTCTTATTTATGGTGATGAGCAGGAGACCTGGATCAACTTCAACCAGAACATGGCTGTTGAAAATAAAATCCATCCAGAGTGTCTTGGTTGGTAGAGAAAGTACAGCCTTTTGTTGCTACTTAAGTCCAGCAAGGCTGTAGGAAGGAGCAGGGCAGATAGACAGAGCTGGTGGGCGTGAACTAAGCAGAGCAGGTCGGATGGTGATGTAGAAAACAGCAGGAGTTTCAAACAGCGTGTTTCACTGTTTGAAATATCTGGAGAAGTGGGCTTGAAGTGGAGTTGAACGGGAAAACAGTCCGGGTCCTCAAAGTCAACATTATCCGGGCAGTTGGCTGCACTGGAGGCCACTGACTTGGTGGACTGAAATGGAAAATATAAAAATCCTTTAAATTCTTCTGAGGTGTAAAATTCAAGCATTAAGAAGTTTAAATCTTTGCAATCATGCGTTTCTCCCACCCACCAAATCAGCAAGCTACTTTCACTTATTAGTTTCACTATCCTGGCTCCTCTAATTAGGAAATCCTGATGACTGGAACCAAAAAACTGTGAAAGACTTTCACTTTCTGAACCAGGGTTTTTCTGCTTTGATACTTCTATGTTTGGTTCTGACACGTGTATTTTTTTCCATTGAATCTTTGCGAGACAGGCCCATGTTGAGACGCTGGAGGCCCGGGTAAAGGAGCACGAGTCCTACAACAGCGATTTGCAAGAGGTGGAAAAGTGGCTCCTGCAGATGTCCAGCAGGCTGGTCACCTCTGACTCCATCCAGAGCAGCAGCCTGGAGGTGGCAATGCAGCAGCTGGCCCGCCACAAGGTGATTGCCAGCCATTACCGAAAACCCCTCGCTTCACGTTTCCCTCTGTGGCAATTTGCGTGCAGTGCTTCGTCCTGCCAATTTAGCAGATACAGTGGACGGTGTCTCAATTTTTGTAGCCCGCTGGACGAAGTCAGGCGGCTACTATGAATTCATGGTTGTCGTCTCTGCCACCGTGTTCGCAGAGATTTTCTTGTGGATGCTCAACAGACCACAAGTTTCAACGGATTCCTTTGATGTTTTGAATGTGCATAGGTTATGGTTAGGTTACAACACCTATCATTTTTGTCACCGTGGCAATGGAATTTGCCGAATAAAGCACAATTTCATGCTGAAAATGTGCCCTTTTCAGTGTACAGCTTGTGAATGCGCTAATGGTCAGAGTTTAAAAATTTCGCAAGTGGGCTCTCGGGGGCTACACCCATGCAATTGTGGGTGAACAGACTGTCTGGTTTTTTTTTTTTGCTCTGTAGTCCAGCACATTTGATTTGAAAACAATGAATATGAGTAGTTGTGCTGCTTTGAGGCTCTGAGGATGCAAAGAAATGATAAAAGAGATGGCTCTGAAACCTTAATTGTTGAAATGCACAAATTGCTGTATCTATTATTCAACACATAATTTTACTGTTTAAATAAGGCCTTGTTGTTCTGCATACAAATGGTGCATAATGTATTGCAGTTGTTGCCTACTAAGGCAAAACAGTTTAATCATTCACAAAAAAAAGACATACACAAATGCACACCAACAGACAGATAATAAATGTGTCTCATATGCACATGTGCACATATACACGCGCACACCTCAATGGTATTGTAAAATCTTAAAGAACAAGTAATGGATTCTGTATTGAAATGTGCAACAGTTTTTGGTCTTATTTATTGAAAGGTAATGTTTTTTTCTCTGCTTTGAATTATTATGGGTTTTTTTTTGTAATAAAAACTAATTGTTTGGGCTTTTTACGAAAAAATGGGAGTTTGTCATGCATTCAGTGGTTTGGTGTCTCTGTTTTGTATTGTTCAGTAATGTTTTGGTCTCTGAAGTGAAAGCATTGTTCTGGAGTCTGTACTGGAGGATAATGGTTTGGTTTCTGGCATAGTTTGCATAGGGTTTCATGAGTAAATGTGTACTGTTTTACGCCAGCTTCCCTGATATCAGAGCTTTTTTCTTTCCCCTTAGGCTATAATGGAGGAGATTGCTGGGTTCGAGGAGCGTCTAACAGGGCTGAAGGAGAAGGGAGATGACCTTGTGGACAGCTGCAGCGAGGCTCTTCAGGCCAGAATCCGCCAGCAGGTCCAGGCTCATCAGCAGGGCACGCGAGACAGCTACTCGGCCATCTGCAGCACGGCTCAGCGTGTGAGTGCCCTGCCGCTAATCCAGCGGCCTGGTCCGCCCGCCCGCCAAATGGCCCCTGCTAACAGCCCTGACGCCTTTGGCGTTGTCTAACGATTGAACTGCCAATCAACCCACCTGCCAACTGGACCCCCTCCACTCTCACCCCCCCAACCCCTTCAGCACTGTCCAACAACAAGCTGCATATCAAATGTACCGCCAACTGGCTCCTGCCCCTTTCCCCCTCATCCCAACCCAGCCACATGTCCTCCGACCATGGAAATGTCAATCACATTCACTCTAATGAGGAACTGAGCGTGTGTGTGTGTGTGTGTGTGTGTGTGTGTGTGTGTGTGTGTGTGTGTGTGTGCGCAGGTGTACCAGAGTCTGGATCGGGAGCTTCAGAAGCACGTTAGCCACCAGGACACCCTGCAGCAGTGCCAGACCTGGCTTTCCAGTGTACAGGACGAGCTACTGCTGCATGCACAGCCGCCATACAGCCAGCAGGAGGCGCTCAAACAGGTTCGTAACCCCAAGGGATACACATGGGGCACTATTTTACAGTGCAGCCGATTTATGTTAATATTATTCATCTATGTGATTCTTTTTTTTATTGTCACAAGTCGTACTTTCAAGGGGGTACCATCAAGCAAGTCGAAACATGAATAATCCTCAATGTTATATTAACACATCAGAGAACAAATGTGTGTGCATGTTTCATTTTGGCATTTGACGATTTTAAATGGTATTTTTTTATTGTTTTGATTTTGGTTTGTCGTTACCTTTTTCAAAGTTCTAATTCAGTGTTCTGGAACTCAGTTGCTTTCAGTTCACATCAGTGATTTTATCATTAGCATCAGAATGTTCGGTCAACAGCATTATTATCAGCTATTGAGCTATTTTTAGAAGAGTTTTTGAAGATTTAATTTGTAGAGCGGCACAGTGGGTAGCACTACCCTCTCACAGCAGGAAGGTCACAGGTTCGAATCTGGCCCGGGGCCTTTCTGTGTGGAGTTTGCGTGTTCTCCTCGTGTTCCCCTGGGTTTACTCTGGGTACTCCGTTTTCCTCCCACAGCCCAAAGGCATACATGTCAGGCTAATTGGAGATTCTAAATTGCCCTTGGGCGCGAGTGAGTGGTATGTGAATGGCATATGCACCCTGCATATGTGTTGACGAGCTGTCCAGGGTAGGTCCCTACCTTTCAGCCATAGTCATCTAGGATAGGCTCCACCTCAACCAAGACCCTAGTGAGGAAGAAGCAGTTTATAGGGTGTCCCGAAAAAATGTACACAAAAACATGTTAATAGCACAGATAAGGCAATCAATATTTTCAATATGTTTTTGCGTGGTCATGTAATGGATTTTCTCGGACTCCGCACAACTTACTCTCTTACAGCATCGGCATTCTCCACAGAATGAGCACTTCTCCCTCTACCACTGCGTCCTTTGTTCAAATTGCACACAGTTTCCACAGTACAAAACTTAGCGACAGTTCTGCTAATTGTTCTTCGATTTGGTGCATCAGCTGTGTTGAAAAATCCTCGATACCTGCGCTGGACCTGCACGACTGATTGCGCTTGGTGTCAAAACTGAACAATTTTTGTTCTCTGAATTAGAGTCAACTGTGGCATTTTTACCGAACTCCAATGCCTTGCAAAACAAACTTTACGATTCCCGGAATAAGAAAAAACACCATTAGCTCCCAGTAAAATCATTTCTTGGTATTCATATATATAGAATTTTTGTGTACATTTTTTTGGGACACCCTATCGATAATGGATGGATTTTTAGGAGTGAAAATTTTTAGTATGTAAACCACAACAGTAGCCTGAGGCTTTCATAAGCATGAATGATTTCGGGATTGGACAGTGTCCGTCTGGTGCAAATATATCAGAACTCTCACGCTGCTTTGCTGCCTGGGCAGGTGAAGCAAGATCGGGCCCTGCAGGAACAGGCTAGCACGTACCTGGACCTGGTGTGCTCTGTGTGCGACCTCTCCAATGAGACCGTACGCAGCGCTGCCTCCGAGATCCAGCAGCTCAAGCTCATGGTGAGTCGGCTAATGGCCCACACTTTCATCAAAAGTGGCTAGCAATTAATTGGACTATGCATGGGGTGATCCCCCTTGGAGCAATGTTTGCTTCAAGGCCTTGTTTAAGGGCTTAACAGCTGCCTTGGTTGTAATGTGGTTACACTGGGGCTCAAACCATCAAAATTCCTGGTACTTCCAGTGCCTCAACCTCTAGACCAGGGCTGCCCACTCCTGTTCCTGGAAATCTAATGTCCTGTTGGTTTTTAGTTCAGCACTAGAAATACTGTACTCATTCAACAGGACGGGGCAGCCGTGCGCTGGAGTATAGTCAAAAGTTTCCCCCACCCATAGGTCATGGGTGCCCTAAGGGTACTCTAGTTTCCTTCCCACGTCAAAAGAATTGGCATGTTATATTGGGTGTACCCCTGCCATTGCCTTTGACCCTGGCCCTGGGGTTTGTTCCCAAGTGTTGCATTGTGGCTGCCAACTGCTAGTAAGTTATTATGATAGGTTAAATGTCAGGGACAAATTCCTCTGGGGCATTCAATAAAGTGTGTATAAGTCCTTTTTACTTGTCCTTGTTATGAACAAGCCTGTTCTCACCAATGTTTTTGTGAATGATTGCGCACCTTACCTCTGTTTATAACGTTGTACTTATATTTTTAAAAAAGAACATTTTGAGCAAATTTTGAAATAACTTCTATGTAAATCAGTGTGACCCTGCGCAACCTTTCTTTTAAACCAATCTTACACCCTCAGATTGGGAAACACTGGATAAGAGACTGTTTTTGTGGGATGGGATTGGTTTCATCAAAGCTAAGGCTATAGCACCTTTGGTTGGTCCCATCAGATAGAGGATCGGATGCTGAGGTCCCAAGACCTGGCAGAGAGCTGGAAGGAGGTGCGGGAACAGAAGTCGGAGCTGGCAAGTTATTTTCAGGACATGGAGCAGCAGCTGCAGAGCCTTAACCGGAGGCCCGGGGAACTGGAGCCAAAAATCGCCCAGAACATGCTGGCCCAAGTAAAGGTGAGCTTAATTGAGATCTTACTTCAGAACAACTTTATCTCCTGTGTTATGGCTACAAAACACAGTCACAATGTTATTCCACCAATAGTAGATAAATGTTTTGTTCTCATTGAATTACCAATCCTTCACTTCATATCAACCCACAGTATATTGCAGATGTTAGATGTCTAACCAATGTCGAAGTATTTGGTCAGAAGATGTGGTATGATGGGAACAAAGTTGCAAGGATCTAAAACTCTTCTCGTTCATGGGAAACTGTGTCCTTTTGTGTGCTAGAAACCACAACAAAATGCAGATTGATTCTTTTATTATCATTATTTACTACCTTCCATTTGACCCTGAGGTCTTGTTTTGATGGAAGTATTTTTTTCGCACTTGATTTGACTTAATGAGAAGCCCTCCAGGACATTAGTTTCAGATTTGGTCTGGGAAAATTCTTAAACTGAGCGAGCTTGTACGTCAGCTTATGACCATAATTGCTTTCAGCAGTAGGAATTCCTATCATCGCTTTGTTACACGATGTCTGCAAACAGTTTTCCGCAATGCTTGAACTCAGAGAGCGCTTATTAGGCTAATTAGATATTTATTTCCCCATATCTCTCCTCCCCCCTTTGTAAAGAGAGCTCAAAAGCTTTCTGAAATCCAAATTTATTGATTAGCATAAACAAAACAGACTCTGCACTTTAAAGCTAGTGGGGGTTGTTTTTTTTATCAAAGCATGTGTCACATTCACACTTGGCACAGCTTCAGTCAGATGAACGAGGCAATAGAGACTGTCTCAGTGGATCGCACATTAGGCACTGTGTCCAATAATATTTATCTATCTCCTCTGCAGGAGTTCAGCCAGCAGTTACAAGCCAAGCAGGCGGTCCTAACCCAAATGACAGAGGTGGTGAGCCGTTTGGCCGAGGGCCAGGACTCCCCCGAACACAATGAAATTGCCAGACTCAGCCATACCTGGCTGGAGCTGTGCCATCAGGTCAATCGGCTGCTGAAACAGAGGGAGGAGGACCTTCAGAGAACCACCGAATACCATAGCTGCATCAGCGCTGTGGAGGTTCTGTTCAATGATGTATCCAAGGAGTGGGACAATCTAGCCAGGTATGAAGCTGGATATGACCACTGCTCTAATTTTACTGTCTATGCAAAAAGTTGGTAAATTCCATCATTCTGGAATTTACCACTTTGCCACTATTTTTCTTTCAATTTATCATATTTTGAATTTTGTTGTATTTTTTTTTTTTAATTCACGAGCATCCTCTACTTGTTATTGCATTTTTGTTGTATTTTGTCATCTTTTTGTATATACGGGGAGCACCATAATTCATTGGACATTGGCACTTTTTTACTTTGGTTCTGTGCTCTAGAACTCTAGAAGTTTGAAAGGACGCAGTGACAGTTAGGGTTACTGACAAAAGATTTAAACATCACTTAGACTGTACTGCATCAAGGACCATCATTTATCAAAAAATTTGGCAAACCTTTGTCAAGTAGTACAATACGTATGTAGTTACATCCACCAATGCCAGTGTCCAGAAGCGCTGTTGGCTTAACTGGGCTCAGAGGCATCTGTGGTGGACCATCACACAGTGGAAATGTGTATTTTGGTCAGACCAATCAATATTCCAGGTCTTTTCTGGAAGAAATGGACATTGATGAAAAACATTGAAATGTTTTTCATAGAAGAACTCAAACTCAAAAAGTTGGAACATTCAATCAGACTTTGTCCATGCAAAATTATTGACATAAATATGCACGTGACAGTTATCCCTTCAACCTTTTCTCTTTTTCTTTTTTTATTTATGCTCCTCATCATTCAAGACTTCGTTCACTTGAGAATGAGGCAAAGTTGCAGCGAAACGTTGTGTATTTTTACAATTCATTTTTTTTTATCTTTTCCCACTCGACCTTTACCTTTTTTCTGCAATTTTAAACTTTCTGAAATATCATCATCTTTTAATGTAGCACATCGAAACCTACTAAGTTGAGGCCAAGGAAACCAATTCAAGCGACCTTATACAATTAAAAAAATTCCCAGAGGTGGCTTTTTCGCCAAAATTTCTTACGCTTTTGGGACTGCCGCTCTTCCGGTGTGCAGTTTGCATTGTGGAATGGCAACAACAACTCAGCTATACTTGAAAAACTGCAAACGTTATAAACGCTAAAATTAAGCCAAGAAAAAATTCCGGATGCATGAAGAATGAATACGGCTTCTACGCTCGGTATTGTTCGGCCAAATATCCATAACCATGCATGCTAACGCAACTTTGCGCAGCAGCTGCACGAGACCGTAACCGACTTGGCCACCAAACTACCCCCTAAAGCATCGGAAATGGGGCTTGATTGCAACATCCGGGTATTTTTTTTGTCTTGGAAATCGCTCAAATTCAAGTATTAAAACTGACATACGACCTCTACGGCACATTTTATGTGACCTTTGACTTGTGACCTTTACTTCAGTTCTGTTTCTGGAGAATATCTCCAAAACTACTTGCAGTGGCCTTTCAAAATTGCTTTTTAGTCCCCATCCACCTGATGGGTAGGTCAGGGGACCATTGATTTAGACTGTCTGTCCATCCATCTGTCCTTTGATGAGGGACTTTGGAGGTCTCTGACCAGTTTATGCCTATTATAATATGTTATTTTTTCATAAATTTATTTATTGCATGCAAATGTATGAAACACTCAATGGGCACCATTTACTGACCTAGTTCAGGCAGACAACTGGAGAAATTCCCTCATTCCCATAGATATTCCCATGCACATCTGCTAATATTCCACCCCTTTGTTAAGCGGGCTGTGGAAGCTGATCTCCCTCTTCGTCTCTGCCGCAAAAACATACTTCTGTCTACTGCTGTGCTGCATCACTCATTGCCAGTACTAGTATCATAGCCTGCTGTTACATGACCCTTATCCAAAGTGGGCTCTGAAATTTTCCCTGGTTGGGGGGGATATCCTGAAACTCCCTGCTGTTTTCACCTTAAGCAGAGTAGGCCGCAAAGTGTGTCTGGGTCAGAGCCTAGACTCCAAACTCTCAGTGCATCTATTTTTAAAATGCAAATATCTGTTTACATGAGTTCCCTGACAGACATAAGAATAAAAAATTATGTGGGTTAATTTACAGTCGTATTAACAGATCTGATCTTTTCATATATTTGTAGAACGGACACAGAGAGCTCTTCGGAGCACCTGGAGGCTCTGAGAAAACTGGCAGCAGTGCTGGAGGAGCAGAGGGGCACCCTAGATGACCTCAGGGACCACCGTCAAAAGGTTCTGCCCCGCCTCAACCTGGATGACAAGGAGCTGGTGAAGGAGCAGGTTTTACACTTTGAACAGCGCTGGGCTCAGCTGGAGAGCCTCATGCAAAAGAAGATCCAGGACTCAGTTCTCACTCTGGAGGACATGAGCCAGGTGGAGTCACGGCTGAGGGAGGCCCGGGAATGGGCCGAGGAGCAGCAGCCAGCCCTGTCTGAAGCCATGAAGATGAGCCCCCCTCCAGAACTAGCCCAGAGCTTCCTCTTCGACCATCTCAGTATTTGCAGTGAGCTGGAAGCTAAGCAGCTCCTATTGGCCCAGGCAGTGGCTGATGCTGACCGAGTTTTGGCTCACCTGGGGCTAAACGAGCGGCAGCGTCTCCAGCAGCTCATTTCTGACACCCAGGCTGAAGTAGAGTCCCTGGGAGCCAAGGTAGTCCAGCGCCGGAAGTACCTTAGCAAGGCCTTTACCGAAAGGACCCAGTTCCTTCTAGCAGTGGGCCAAGCTATTGCCTGGGTTCAGCAGAGCGAGAGGAAGGCGTTGGCTGAAGAACGCGTTGCCCTTCTACCTGATGACCTTGGCAAGCAGGTGAGAACGTGCCGGAACATCCAGAGCAGCCTCCGAGCCTACCAGAGCGAGCTTACATCCCTATGGTCCCAGGGTAGGGATCTGATGAAGGATGCCACAGAGGATGAGAAGGCGGAGCTTCTGGCCAAGTTGCAGGAGCTTCAGAGCATCTTTGAGGCAGTCCTGCAGAGATGTACTCAGAGGGTGCAAGAGCTGGAGAAGGCTTTGGTCTCCCGGAAGTACTTTAAAGTAGACCTTGACAAGACCTGTCAGTGGCTGAAGCAAGCAGATATTATCACCTTCCCCGAGATCAACCTCATGAACGGAGATGCTGAACTCAGCCTACAGTTGGCAAAATATCAGCAGATCCTTGAGCAGGCCACTGAATATGAGAACCTCTTGCTCATCGTCCAACGAGCCGGACAGGAGATACTCCCCACTCTCAATGAGGTGGACCACTGCTACTTGGATGAGAAGCTCAATGCCCTCCCACAGCAGTACAACAATATTCTCGTTTTGGCAAAGGAGAAGAGTGAGAAGATTCAGCAGGTCATCTTGGGGCGCGGGGAGTACGCCTCTTTTATTGAGGTCACGCACAAAGCACTGAAAGAGCTAGAGGAGCAGTTCAACATCTTGGGGAAGCAGCCAGTGAGGCTGAGGACAGAGGAGGTGGTGAACCTCCAGGAGGAGTACAAGTCCCTCCTTGCAGATTTGTCTAATCTAGGGTTGGCCGTGAGTGAGCTGAACCAGAAAAAGGAAGCCTTCCGAAGCACGGGCCAGCCCTGGAGACCTGAGGAGATG
Source organism: Gymnothorax javanicus (assembly GCA_029692085.1). NCBI lineage: Eukaryota > Metazoa > Chordata > Actinopteri > Anguilliformes > Muraenidae > Gymnothorax > Gymnothorax javanicus. The sequence continues at coordinate 94,266,834 of CM056198.1, forward strand.
GTCCATCTGGTTAGCCTTTACAACGGGCTTAAGAGACTCATAGAACAGAAAGTAGAGCACCTTGGTGACACCCTGGAGTCATTTGAAGACCACAAGGCTATGGCCTCGCAGCTGGACTCTGAGCTCAAGGCTACCAAGGAGCAGCTGGTTAAGGTCAATGCTGAGACACAGTCAGCTGAGGAGAGGCTGAAGAACTACCACTCATTGGCTGGCACCCTGCAGAGTGCCAGTTCCCGGCTGAAAAGGCTAGTGGAGCAGATGGAGAGCTTGGCACCCCATGTGGACCAGGCTGCTCACCAGGCCTCCCGGCAGCAAGTGAACCTGTGGCAGGAGGAGCTACAGTCCCTGCAGGCCTCAGTGGGTGAACTGATTGTGGAATGTGAGAATCGCTTTGTGCAGAGCAAGGACTTTGAGACAGAGGTGCGGCGAACGCTGGACTGGCTCCAGCAGGTTCGGGATGAGCTAGGCATAGCTGTGGTGCTGGATGTTAAGGTGGAGAAGGTTCAGGAAGAGATGAGGAAGCAACAGATTGTGCAGGAGGAGGTGCAGTCCAGGCTGAGGATAGTAGCAGCCCTGAGCAGCAGGGAGAAACAGAAGTACACTAACGCCAACGAGCTGGTCCCCGAGCATGTGGACACCAGCCTTGAGGAGATGGCTAAGCTGCAGGCTGATGTCCAGCAAGCACTAAGTGCCAAGCAGGTGAGTTTTTCTCCTCATACAGCTCAACACTGAAAAGAACTTGCGCTCCAATGTTGAAAAATTTTGGAGCGCATTGATGCATCCAAAAATTATTTTCAGGAGCAAATACTTCCTACTACAAATTATAGCCTTGCAAAGCCCTGCCTCAAGCCTTTACGTGGTTGCATTTGTGTGTTAAGTTTATTCCTGAGCTGCCGGATAGCTCACTCGGTTGAGGCACTGCGTTGCAGTGCAGAAGTGACTATCACGTCGCGGGTTCGAGCCCCGGTCGTACCAACCGGCAGTGGTCGGCAGCTTTTTCAGAGTAGCGCACAATTGGCCATCGCGCTACAGGGTTTCAAATTGGGAAGGGACTGCCGGGAAAAGGGAAATGGCTAAATAGCTTTGTTCGTTGCTCAAGCACCTCCTGTTGGCCAGACGGGCGCTCGTCAGGAAGATTCTAAGTTTGTTCATGTCCGGGTATCCTCCGCCCTCGTTCTGAACTTGCGAAGATTCAACCAATGAGTGTATAAGAAGCAGTGGCTGACAGGCACGTGCTTCGGAGGAGAGCCGTGAACTGTCTTCGCTCTCCTGAGTTGGCAGCAGGGGGTCGCATACGAGCAAGCTTTGTACATAGTTCACCAATTGGGCATTCCAGATTCGGGTGGGATTGGAGATGCCAAATTTATTAAAAAAAAAAAAAAAAAGAAAAAAAAAGTTTATTCCTGTGTGCACTGATTATCCACCTAGCTGTGCGACATTCTTTATTTGGTTTCAAGGAAGTTCTTGTGTTTAGCCTGCTTTTGACACATAAAGTGTATCATGTACACCTCAGTGGTCCTGTCCTTAAGCAAGTTATAGTGATAATAGTAAGAGTAGTGGTAGTTTGATGACTTTAATGGTGATGATGTTTATTACTGTTTTTTTTATTTAACTATATGCTGTTCGGTGATAATTGCAGCTGTTGCCCTGTAAATTATGTTGGAGCAGGCCTGTGATGATTATTATGATACTGATGATGGTTATGTTAAGGGTGATGATGACGGTAGTTATTCCTCCTCTGTTGATAACCGTAGAGTGGCTATGGTCCTTCGATGATAATGATGAATGTAGTGACAATGATGGTGGTGATGATGATGATGATGATGATGATGGCAACGACGACAATGATGATGATAATGATGAAAAAATCAGTTATTCTTTCTCTTTGGATAATACTGGGGCAAGCTCTGGTCCTGCAATGATAATGATGAATGTCATGATGACGGTGATGGTGACGATGATGATGATGATGGTGATGATCAAAATAATGAGTTATTATTTTCTTTGTTTAGATAACACTGGAGCAGGCTCTGGTGCTGTGTCAGAATTACCACACCCGGATGCAGTCAGCGTGCGAGTGGCTAGAGGACGCTGTGGCCTTCCTGCAGCAGGCCAGCCTAGGAGTGGATGTGGAGAATTATGAGGAGCACTTGCGCCAGCAAGGAGATATCTTGTCCACTGAGGAGGACTTTCTGTGCCACCTGAGAGAGCTTGAAGCCCTCCCGCCGCAGCTGGAGAGCTTAGTGAACCCCACCGCCAAAGAGCAGCTGCGTCAGAGTGTGGAGTCTGCACACCAGAGAGGTGTGGAAGTGCGGGACCAGCTGCAGTGCCATCAGGATGTCCTGAACAGGTACAGCAACCTGGGACTCCCAGAGAGGTTGTGTGCTTGTACTCTTAGTGAAGTACAAGATACAGTATTCTGGCACGACCAAGTACGAAACAGCTGTATGGTCTTCAGTCACTCACTGACTGTTTGTGCTTTATCCCGATTTTCCTGTCAGTGTCCTGGAGAACACAGCAAACAGCCTGTCACACTGTCCAAATTCTCATGTACTGCACTGTAAATTTTATTTTTTAAGTTTAACTAAAGAATATTAGAATAGGTCTGCTGGGTAACTTATCTGGCCCGGGCACCATTCTGAGGTGCATGGATGAGTCTGCACAGAAGCAACATGCAGTGACAACAAAACAGTGCCGTTTTGCACATATTTGAATGGTATACAGGTGTTGAACAGCACCGGTAAAGTTTTCTGTTGTGGTGCTGTAGTTGTGTTGCTCAGTGGAAGGCCTACCAGGAGAACAGACAGACGGTGATTGAGCTGATGAACGAGGCCGAGAAGAAGCTAACGGAGTTCTCCACTGCTAAAGCCGCCACCGGCCAAGAGGCAGAGGACAAACTCAAGAGTCACAAGGTAGATTGATGGATATTGTGCATGCACACACTCACACACACACACACACACACACACACACACACACTCATTCACTCCCACATTTGCATGTAAACACACACATACAGAGACTCATTTTGGCAAATAAGTGCCAACACAAGCATTCACATGCATGCACACACACATATGCATACACACACATGCTGTATACACATGAGCCAGCTGACATATAAAGACATTTAATCTAAAACATGCTTACCCTCTACTCATTCATCCTCTCTCCCTCTCACACCCCTTTCTTCTTCTTTCCCTCCCTACTACTCTTTTCTTCCCCTATTCCCTCTCTTACACACTATCGCTCTCCCTCCCTCCCCCTCTCTCCATATGACTGCCACCCTATCCTTTCTCTCTTCTTCCTTCGCTCCCTCTTTCTTTCCCCTCTCCTCATCCCTCTCTCTTCCCTTCATCATTCACACCCCCTCCCTCACCTCCCTCAGTCCCTGGTGGCCCTGGTGAGTGGGTTTCATGAGAAGCTGACTGGACTGGAAGATCAAGCCACACAGCTGGAGCAGGTGGGCTGCGATGCCAGCAAGGCGACCATCAGCCGCTCCATGACCACCGTGTGGCAGCGCTGGACCCGGCTGCGGAGCATAGCCCGTGGGCAGGAGAAGGTTCTAGAAGACACCGCTCAGGAGTGGAGGAGCTTCACGGAGAAGGTATCCTATCCTGTGCATTATGCTTGGCTACATTTAACCAAAAACTACATTATCACAATAATTATTTAATGGGTGGCATGGTGGTGTTATGTCAGTGGTTGCCCTGTTGCGTCTCAGTGAGTACGTCCTGAGTCCTGTCCTGTGAGTCGGTCAGCTAATGCATACATTTCTATTGTGTTTATTGCTTGAAAATTGTAAATCAGCTTGTGGATTTTTTTATAACTTTATCTTAGCTAGATGGTAATCCAGCTGCATACAGACCTCTGAATATGAATTTGATTTCTCAAATGTTGAAATTAAATATCTATCGCTACTGGCAGCTGTGATAATTTTGCTGGTAGCCAACATTAGATGAAGCTCAATTCTTACTTGTCCTGGAGAAAATTAGCCAACTCAGGATTTGTCAGGATCCTTCTGGTCTGTAAGCTGTCTCCATCTTTTATATGTTTCTCCAATATTTACCCAAGTTTTACTACATGTTATTAGATCTGGTAGAATCAAATGTTATTGTTGTCGATACGGGTTATGCTTCCATGGCTACAGCACACTGTGTTTGCTTGCCATTTTGTTTCATATCTGGCAACTCAATTCTGGCTAAACAAAAATAGACTTTCCGTCCAGGAATGTAAATATCAAAGGAGACAATACTTCTGGCTGTAGTATTGTTGTCAGAGAAGCCAGTATTTCAATTTAGCCTGTATCCTTAATATCTGATTAAATATATTATGGCCATTTTATGATTTAGTTCAGTAAATATTTTATATATTGAAGTGGAGCCAATGTAAAGATCGAATAGCATAGCATGAAGCAAAGTTTGCAGCGCTATGGGCTATGCTTCCACCTGCCTCTACGAACATTCATAAAAACCCCTTGAAACCCAATCGATGCTGTGCTGGCAGATGGCAGAGGACACTTCAGCATGGTCTTTAGGACAGGACAAGAATTAATTCATGAAGTACTGTCTGCCAAAATACTGTCGATAAATGTCTCGAGTTGGGAGGCTCAGATAAGCACCATCCCATCAGACTGACTGTGTGACCAGGAATCACCATTTGGATGCTCTGGGAAAACCGACATACTCATTCTAATTTCATCCCACTAAGCTGTAATGTATGCTGTTAAAACAACAATGCCATACTTTTGTAGCGCCTCTCTAGCATGTATGGTTAATGTGAGAGGTGGCTAACCTGCGTCCTTTAAATAGAGATATAGTGTGGGGTTTCATTTATTAAATTATTTGTATCCAAAGAATGTGGGTATGAGTACTCTCCTTTTAACTAAAATACTCTTTTCCTTTTACCCAGTGTTGATCACTATATAGCAATACTGTTATGATTAACAGATAGTTACTCACTTTTAAATGAAAAGCTATTAACTTAATTTACTATATTTCATTTCATAGTGTAGGCCACCAACCGGCTCACTCTTTAGAGAAAAGCTATACCTCTAGCCCCCATATGTTCTCAAACTCAATACAAATAACCATTCACAAGCAATAAAATCGTTGCAAATTAAATTAACTATTTACTTAGGTACACAATAAGAAAGTTCCTATTTCAAATTCAATTCAGTTTCTTCTCAACTTAACCAAATAGCTTGCAAGTGCACATTCAATTCAATTCCGTTAAAAAAAGGATACACATACGGGGCGCTAAGCCTCAGTGAAAACGACAATATAGCCGGCAATATAACTAAAAATATTAACCCCAAGTCAAGTGATTGTTGCAGGCCTGGCGGGTAGCTTGTGTGCGTTATGAAGACGAAATGGCGGCTTCTTCACTCTAAATGAGCTAGAAGACGAAAACAACTTACAGTTCCGGGAAACAGTTGGTGTGCGAAACTCCTCTCAGGAAAAATGCTTAGTTGGTTGGAAACCCAGAAATCTAGTATTACTCTCTTCTCCGGTTTGCGCAGACTTGTCGAGTTCTCCGGGTTGGCGAACACACAGTCCAATAACAATCCAAAATAGCTAGCTATCTCACTGTAGAGCTAAGCTAGGCAAGCTGGCAGACCGTCCGAACGTTGCACTCGTCTTCGGAATAAATGTTCAAAACAGTCCGTTTGTTGAATATAACAACTATCCGAGTTCACGGGTTGTGTACTCACGTCGTTACACTCCTTAAACTTTAAAAATAGGTGAACTACATATTTCCACGGTTTATGTTCCAAAAGGAAAAAATCGCACCGCCACACTCTCTCCTTCCTTCCTCCTCATTCGTCTTCTTCTCCCCTTTTTTACTTCCATCTGCCCCCTGACCTTCAACTCACTTTTCATTGGCTCATGAAAATAAACAAAATGCAAAACTGCCCATTTGAATCTTTTCCACACAGTATTCAAAATAAAACACCTTTAAACAGTTCCAACGTAATGAGCATAGGATTTTGGAAAACAGAATTCATTTCACATCAAGTAAATATTTCAGCACATGAACTTAACCATGAAACTCCACTGACAGTGCAAAACATGCAATATCAAACCTTTGCATAGTTTTTAACCTTTTAAATCCTATTCATTCAACTATGAACTTATTTATTCATATTTATAAATCAAGTCATGTATTTATTCAGTTATATTCTCCTGAATGAATTTCAACAGGGTTACACTTTACAACATCACCAGCGGCAGGCATAGCTTTGCAATAATGCAGTTTGTCTTTTGAACCAATTTAGCCAATTCACATGCGATTTGGTACATGGTCAAGTTTTGCACCAGCATAGAGCTTGAAAACCATCTGGGGCATATTGCCCTCATTCTAGTACAATAAAGACATACTTTTCAATATTACCTAGCTGGCATATTGCATTAATCAGTTCTCCCAGCATCGCCGTTGATAAAACCTGATAGGCATTCCAACCTGATGAGTTGTAGACCAGAGTAGTTTGCAATGAGTGGAACTCAATTTATAATTCAGAATAGAATGCAGATACTGCAGAGTCTGCCTGTGGAAAAAAAAAAAAGCCTGCAACGAGTCCATCCATTAAGATAACAAATTTTGCCTGTGATTATGCACTGCAGTACTGATTGACAACCATTAGTATACATGCCAGCAATCAAGATGCCCTTATCAGGCACTACCCAGAGTTTTACGCAGCAAAAGTTGCAAAATTTTAGGTTTGCAGACTTATATTACTGGTATATAATATGTTGACAACCAAAAACTGGACTGGAGAAAGGGCTCCATTTACCAGACTAACACCTTTGATAGATAAACCAGAAAAAAGCATCTTTGCAAGTAGGAAATCTAGATTAAATCAGGTGGATATAAATTTGCCAAATTTCCGTTTCTGGAAGAGAACAAACCCTAGATATGTTATTTACATATCTATCATAAGTAGGTCTACTTATTCATTTCAGCTTCTTTATCAATATGCTTCCCAAAAGGCCGACAAAAACACCTCAAAACCTCCATTGCAAGAGGGGTCATATTACCATACCGGCTATTTGCAATTGGAAAAAACAGGTGGAAAAATAATCTGTCTGTCCCCTGATGGCAACAAATGTCTTCCCTTGGGAGCAAATTGTCTTACTCTCTTAAAATGAGTATAAACACTTAAATAAATATCAGCACGGCGGTGAAGCAAGATTTATATCCTCTTCCAGACTCCAGCCAAGCGTAATTTTTTTCCTACAGCTGGCACCAATTAGCAAATGCGAATCACTGCTGTAGCAAGATAATGTGGAAGATTCTGAGTGAAACGTCTCCTTTGAACTGTGTTGTTTGCAAATCGTGGTGTTAGTAAGCAATCCAGCTCTCTAAAATGAGGTACCCGGCCGAGTGATCAATTTAGGAATGATTTTGTTTGACTATCAAGCTTTTGTGGCTAACCCCTAATGGATCGCCTGCATGCTGTGGCTAAAAGGGCTCAGGGAAGAACAGCTGAATAAATGTGGATTTTCGCTTTAACATGTAGTCTGTAGCCACACTGTAGATTAGCCATTAAAAATATGAATACTAGTATAGCAGATTAGACTTGCACCATGATGGAGAAAGTGAATTTGAACAGCAGTGGCCAATGTGGACTATCAACTGGCAATGAACCAGGATCAAGCAATGTCAGCTACCCACAGGCCAGCATGATGCTGCAGCAGCAGCGGAGAGCAATGCAGCACAATAACAGGCAAAGGCTTGGTATGCCGCATGGATGGAGCAGGAGAGCAGCTATGGAGGGGCGGAGTAGTGTCTGATACACAGGGTAGTGTCTATGGGAGTACGGGCATGTCCCGAGTTGTCTTCCAGTACTTGCTCTGCAAACTGCGCCTCATGTATGACTGTGTGGGTGACGTGATTGTGCGATTGATTGGCAAGTTGTTCAAGGAATTGATGCCTCTTCCCAGTTATGTGCTGGTATTGGGACCCTGACTTAGAATAAGTTTTGTTGGATAATAACTGGAAAATGTGACCCAAATACCTTGATTTGAATAAACACAAAAAAATTTTGGGGCAAAAAATTTAGTTTATTTACTGATGTGGCTTCCAGAGGATTGTAAGACCTCTGCCCGTGAGTTTTATACAAATACAATGCAATAGCTTGTGCATTGTAAAAAAAATGCAATGCACATAATATCGATATGATGGACTAAAATACAACTGCATGTAATTACTACGGTACTGCAAATTACAATGCAATGCCATATGCAGTGCTCAATGAAAAATAATGCAGGTTGCTATTGGATGTTACATAGTCATTGTATGTCCTAGATTTAGTGCCCACCATATTAATGCAGTGGATAATAACCAGAAATGAACTTTGCAGGAAGGTCTTTTTTGTGGCTTGTCAGGTCATTTGTAGATTTTGGCACTCCATCTGGTGCATCTTGAAACAGCGCAAAGATTTGCCTGGAAAGACCTCATATGCTGAATGACATAATGTTGACCCTCTTGTCAGAGGCTTTGTTGTTTGTGAGACTTACAGTGGGAGGACAGGGATTGCAATCCCGACCAGAAGCCAGATAACTGTGCAGTCTTCCTACTGCATTGACAGGATATGACGTCATTCAACTGGATAAAGAAATCTTCACGTTTGTAAACTTGGCTGCATGAAAGACTGATAAATATTTTATTGTCTCCAGAGTCCAATTAGCTGTTCTGGGTATGTATTAGAAAGAGTGGATTTTTTTCTCATATTTGAACAAGATAAAGAAAAAATGTTGTTATCCTTGGAGAGTGAAGATTATTAATTCTTCCAATGGGCATAAACAGTGGTTCATAATTAATGCTCTGCAATGCAAGAGAATCCATAAAATTGATTTTGCTTTCGTGCAGAGCTTTACTCTGGACCTGCGTGCCATAGCACTCAGAGTTCTGAATGGGTCTACACAAGCAAGTTTGTGTGTATAAATGTGTTTTTTGAGATTTATGATTCTCTTTAAACATATACAAAGTACTGTGTCTTATTCAAAAAGACTTGCACCAGCTATATTCATTCCTTGTAGTCCGTTCGTACCGCTGGATATTCACGGCTGCAGTTTTAGTAAACAATTTCAAATATTGGAGCTCCACATTTCAATAACACAATGGTTTATTGGAATGGGGTGAAGGGGGTAATGGGGTGGTGCTACTGGAACTTTGATACACTCAGCAGCAAAAGAAACGCAACTTCTCATTCATAGATATTTTTCTGGAATTTCCAGTCGTGCCCTCAGAGTATGAATAAGTCTCAATGCTTATAGTTTTGCGATAAAGTGTTTTTCAACTTAATAGAGTGTTAAAGCATGAGACTAAAAACTGAAAACACGAGGAGATGATCTAGTCCCCACAATGGAGACATCAGTACCGTGTATGACTCCCATATGCATTTTCGACAGCAGTGTGCCTCCAGTACACGGAATGGATCAGACGGTTGATGAAGACCGTTGGAATGTGAGGACGTGTCTGAACTATGCTGCAGTTGTGAGCTTTGGATGCACATGGTCAAGCCTTCTTTGAAGCTCGTCCCACAAATGTTCAACTGGGTTCAAATCGGGACTCATGGATGTACACGGCAAAACTGCAATGTTGCGCAGCTGCAAAAACTGTAGTGTAGCTCTAGCTCAGTGTGGTCTAGCATTATCCTGCTGGAATGCACGCTGCTGATGTTTAGCAAAAAATGGCACTACATGGGGTCGAAGGACTTGGCCTATGTACCGCTGAGCTGTTACTCCATTACCCCTGCCAGGACCAATATCCTGGAAGACAACTAGCCCAAGGTCTTTGATTAAGACCAATGCTGGCCCATATCATTACACTCGGACCACCCCATGCATTCCTTTCCATAAAACATAGATCTACATAATGTACCCTACGTCTTCACAATATTCTGACTCTTCCATCAGCATGAGTAATGCAAAATCGACGCTCGTCTGAAAAAATGACACATTTCCACTTAGTTCTGATGTAGCTTTGCCCATGGAAATGCTTCTGTCGATGACGGGGAGTCAAAATCGGATGACGAGCAGGATTAGGGCATTTCAGGTTGTTGGAACGGAGTTGACGTCTTACGATGTCACCACTAATGGGCCCGTGGTGAACCTCGATTGTCTGCTGAGCTGTTTCATTGGCACAGAGGAATGGATCGTGCCGATGCGGTCGTTGGATGTGCCTGTCCTGCCTTTGTGTGCTCACCCTTCGCCTGCCACTTCTGAGATGGTCAGCGGTGCTGTTTGTGGTGGCAGATTTCTCCTGAAGACGATAGGTGGTGGTGATTTGGTGGTGTCAGGGCTACATTCCCAACCTGGCTTTTTCAACCTGTCACCTAATCATCTCTGATCTAATTGGTTATGCAATTCGTCCTCTCCCGCTCCACCTTAACCCCCAGGGCTCCCTTGTAAAAGAGATTTCAATCTCAACGGGACTTCCCTGGTTAAATAAAGGTTAAATAAATATATGTTAAATAAAATAAATAAAAATATGCATGTTGAAGGCACGGGCAACATCTTGTACCCTCTGGCCAACTTGCACGCACCCAATCGCTTGTTTTCCTTGAAATGCATTAAGTCTTAGCACCTTGAAAATCAGTTGAATAGTGATGAATGAGTCAAGTACGCTGGGGGCTTTGAATACCCCTTACTGTCAGAAAAAAATGTGCATTAGAATTCCTCCATGAAAATCTTTTTTCGTAGTTCGATGGTGTGCTTGGGCAATGTGTTTTAGATGAGCAACTTTACTGGAAATGCGGACACATGAATGTTTAAACGTCAAAATAGAGAGTTTGCAGGCAAAATCACTCTGTGGATAAAATCCCTCGAGTATACAAACACATGTCTGAATTTGGACATCATTTCGGAAGTTGCGTTTGTTTTCGGCTGAATATATATTGTGTGTGCATTTAGTATATTTTCATTATATGCCATTTCTGTTCAGAGTGTGTGGGTTGACAGTGAGAACAATTAATTTTTGGCCAGATGGCGAAGGTGGCGGCCGTGGCGGAAGACCTGACGAGCCGAATGCCGGATGGAGCAGTGGAGAAGGCCTCCAAGGCCATGCTGCAGACCCTGCTGGAGTACCACGACTCCTTCACCCAGGAGGTGGAGCGCGAGCACTCGGCCTTGGCGCTGCTTCGCCAGTACGCCCTCAGCCTGCTTCGCGATGTGGAAGCCCCCGCCCACGGACAGGATGAGCTGCCCGCCCTGCAGGAAATCCGCTCCGTGCAGGAGCGCTACGAGAGGTACGCAGGGGGAGAACGCTATGTTGTGAGATGCCACATCTCATTGTGATGCTGCTTTCACGACATCTATGGCCTCATGCAAGAAGGGCGTAAGTGACACTTTGGTCAAAAATGACTTTTTTGGTTGTTTCGGATTAACTGAGACTAGCCCATCTCCTGACCAAGTCCGCAGTCTCAATTCCTATCCCAAAGGGGTTAGAATGCCTTTTTAACATTGGTGCAGCTGTGATCGAAATGGTCATCTTCGCCCATGCTAAATGGGCTTAAGTGCATTTTGCTAATTATTTCCCAAATTACGAAGAATTATGAAAATGTATAGTGGGAATCCCAATAGGTTACGGAGTACTATACTTCTGTCTCTGATAGTTCAGCATTAAGCTTACAGGTGGTGCTGTGGCAGTTTTTGGCTCTCCTGCAAAATTTGTAAGATGTCACTTACACCCTTCTTGCATGAGGCCATCGACTTGTTATAGCATGTCACTGCATGTCTCACCTCAGCGTACGTCATCACACCAGAGCGCACCATGTGACTTTTTGTCAGTATCTTTAATTTCTCTTCAGGTCAGCCCATATCGTGCTGAATGTATCCCAACATATCAAAACCCATCATCACATGGATTGCTGCACTATGCTCTATCTCACATGTGCTCCTGTAGCCAGCTGATGGTGTCAGTTGTGAATAAGATAGAGAAATGCTGTGCAAGTATCTTATATTCCTATTGCTTTCTTCCTTCAGATGGCTTTTTGTCTTTCTCCATTGACATGTATTGAACACAGAATCTTCTACAGTATAGGTGTCAAGTACCTAGCTGCGGGTTTAGCGTGTGTGAAATATTTCCTGCTTGAATGAGCCATAACTATTTTCTGTCTTTGTGACATCAGATAATTTTTATGTTGGGGAATGGATATGTTTGTGAGCGATTAAAATACTCCACCACAAGACATAATTATCTACGCGATTCTCGCTTTTGAAAAGGCCTCTATTCAGCCTTTCCGTTTGTGCTTTTAGAATTCGCATCTGTAAGTGGCTCTCGAGCTTTACCGCGGTGGCACTCGAACGGGTGCAGCTGCTGGAAGCATTTCAGCTCTGGCAGTACTGTTGATCGAGGCATTAGCGGCAGATGCGACCCAACCATAGCTCTAATCCCAGAATGCATCGTGGTTTGGCAAGTTAAATGAGGCCAGATGAAGCCTTTCACTCCAAGAGCTGGTGAAGAGGGGGCGCAGCACCTTCAGGGCATTCGGAGCAGTGCATTCTGGGATGACAGCCCGGCTCATAGTATTGACTTTTAGTTCGTGGAAGAATTTTTGAGCTGTTTTAGTTCACGTTCCCATATGGGTAAATGGTTTGCCATTGTGTGGTGTCAATGCAGAGGGGTGATGACATGGCGATGATCTGCAGTGATGGTGTAATTCCCTCGAAGCAGTCAGATGCAAGTGGTTTTCTTACTACTGCTTTATTTGAAGGCTTTTCTCCAAATCCACCGTGAAAACTAAACACTCAATAAAGACTAAGTTAAGACAGCATGTGGAACAACGTTTTCGCCAGGTAAAATACAGACAGACATATTAAATACCTTATTGGCTGCGTGCTGCATGAAGGGAATATTCCTTCAGTCTTCAGAGGTTTCCTTATAATCATTCGATACAAATAAAATCCGTAGTGACAAACTTAAAACTTTAAACCAACGCACCGATGTGGGCACTACTTGCTTTCCAGCCTTACTTATACTCTATTCACGCGAGAGCAGTTTAACGAGACTCCCACATAGCTGCACACTAAGTATTCAAAATAATGATACTTTTACTTGAACGGAGTAAAATAATGAATGAATGACAGATGCAACTTCAGTGAATTCTCAATAATAAAATAATCTCAAAAATGGTGAACAAATAATACAAATTATGTTAGGAATATAATTGCAACAGTTACAGATGGTTTGTGTGTTGTTTGTGTGTGTGTATGTGTGTGGTGGATGCATGTGTATATGCGTGTGTGTGTGTGTGTGTGGTGGACGCATGTGTATATGCGTGTGTGTGTGTGTGTATGTGTGTGGTGGATGCGTGTGTGTGTGTGTGTAGCCTCCTCCAGCAGGTGCGGAAGAGCCGGGCGCAGGTGCAGCAGGAGCTGAAGGAGCGGGAGGAGGTGGAGAGGGAGCTGGCCCTGGTGAAGACCTGGATTCAGGACACCTGTGGGCTCCTGCTCAGTCCTACCGCTGACGTGGACACTCTGCTGCAGGAGCTGGAGGTGACAGCGCCCGTCTGCTGCAGAAGCTCACGACTTTATACCTCTGTTTGCTCTGAATGTCTTCATATCAACTTTCTGCTTAGTGCTTTCATTTTAAATTGAGACACTAAGCGGGGATTTTTTTTGTGAAGACAATCAGATTTTAAAATTAATAAAAAAAATGCAAGAGGGGCATCATCATTTAGTTTAACAGGCATTTTTTGCTTACCATTACCTTTGTAAAATATTTAACATTAAAATAAAATCACACAGGAAGGAAGTTACTTGTCAATGATCGAATGTAATAATAACAGGGTTTCCTCCAGGATTTTTTGAAACTGTGGCAGAGGGCTTCAGCGTCGGGTCAAAACTCAGCATTATCAGGCGTGGACAGTTTTCATTAATCATCACGTAGGCAATGTAATAATTGAAGTCTATGTGCACGGAGGTTTATGAATTTCACATGCGTCACGGTAGATTTCACATACAATATGAAAACCGATTATGACTCCGGACTTCAGAATTGCAATTAAATAATCATGAAGATACAATTAGGTAGAGCAGGATGTGCTCACAGCAAACACAGAAGTTAACATCGTAGTTTATCGTTTTGCAAAGTGAACAAAATATTTTTTTCTCTAATCGTTGTACACATTGCATTAGAAGAAAGCAGCGCATTTTACTACCGATGGCTAATTTTTATTCATTGGAAAACGTGTTCATCAAGCAAAATGATTGACAGCAGGTCAAGAATTACTAGCGAACATTTTAACTTAACAATGAGAACTGGCAACACCTGATTGTCCTTAGGATTTTTGGAGTTTAAGTCATTTTACATAGGCGTGGCGGCTTTTATTTTGCTGTGGCGGTGCGCCACAATCAATTACATGTAGCGGAAACCCTGAAGAATAATAATAATAATAATGACTACTCACATGTCGTATGAGTGTCAAGAATACACATTGTTCAAGTCTACAGAAGGCCATGTTTACAGCAGTGACGTGCCGTCGGAGGTCAGTTAGGGTAGGCAGAATCCTCACCGTTAAACAAACGATAACTCTATTACTTTGCTTGATTAGTAATCTGAGGATTGATTAACTAATTTACAAGACTAAACGGCAGAATGGCATGCCACTTCCATCCACGACATTATTGTTCAGTGCATCGAACTTAAAATGCTCACGAGACAGCAAGTTTGTTCATATTTGTTTGGAGGAAGCTAACGCAATGCCATTAACAAATATTAAAACCTTTCTTATGCGGCGTTCAATGTGTAGTCAATATGTTTACGATAATATTTCCCCCCTTAAACACATACTTTTTAATGCCATTTTTCAAAAATACGGAGTTTATTTTCAGTCTTCTTTCATAATCCGATAAACAAAAGATCAAAACAATATACGGAATTACCGAGAGAGTTGAGATTTTTTCCTAATTAATTATTAAGATTTACTTCCTTGCAGTCTCGAATCAAAGCATAAAGGTAAATTAATCTTTTTGTCACTATCACCTCTTAATCATCACAGGCTTATTTGACCAGGAAAAAGGTCACATTGATTGACTGACAATCAGGCATTGTACATGGAAACAGGTTGACAAAATCTAGCGATAGAAAAGGAGAAGTCACTGCCTACCCTGACCGCACGTCCCTGGTTTACACGTATGGCATTGTACATTAAAGTTGAAGTTTTGCAGAATACGTATGCATAAAATACCTTATTTTGTTTAATATCTCATCCCAATCTTCTGTTATAACTTCTAAATATTCGATCATTCATCTACACATGTGGACTTGTCGCACGCCGTGGAGGAAATGGAGCGAATGAGACAAAAATACTGCGCTCTTCTGATTGGACAAAATGTTTGGAAATGCTTGGTGAGGTCGGGTGTACTCGGATGTGCTCTTCCGAAAAGGAGGCGCATTTTCTTTTCCTTGTTTATCGCTCAAAGAAAAGCTGCAAAAAAAATTTTCACTAGATTTTAGCTTCGCCACAGTGGCTAAACAGGTTTTAAAAAAGCCATTGCCATACAGAATATGGCTGCGCCTATGGCAATGTGGCAATTCGCTAGCGCAAGCACAGTAACATGATATGTTAGCTTGAAATTGATAGATTTTGAGGAAACTGTGTAAATCATTTAATATTCTCACATATAAAATGCACAGGTATTGGCTAAACGGGGGTTTTTGAAGGCCAAAATGACCAAGAAATATTTGTCCGAGATGTACAAAAGTTGTGTAATGAGTTCCTCTCAGTGTGCTCTTTCCATTTGTCAAGTTTTCAAAAAAATAAAAGCAAATGTGAACATTTCCTGGACCAAAGACATAAAAAAGGGCACTGGTTCCCATTTCGTGAGCCTGACCAATATGATGTTGTGTGCAGTCTATTTCGTTGCTCTAGTTCAGCTGGTTCTTCTTTGCTTGCTTTCGTTTTTGAGTGGTGCACTCAATTGTTTCAATGTACTTTAATGTCCATTGAATTTTGATTGCTGAAGACCGCTAATTGAAATTTTTTCTAATGTAAAGTATCATAATTTTCCATTTTAATGCTTGATCATAATTCTTTGTTAATAATTCTCTGCTCTAATGTGACATCTTTGAGATTGTATTGGCCTGGAAATCTTCTTTCAGTGATGCTCCGTTATGTGGCAAACTGTGTTCCCAGTTCGTCATAGTGACTCTGTGGAATTGCCTTTATTCCATCCAGGTGATGCACGAGGAAGTGATCGCTCACCGTCAGAACGTGGAGAAAATCGCCGAGCAGCAACAGAGCAAATACCTGGACCTGTACACCATCCTGCCCTCTGAAATCTCCATGCAGCTGGCTGAGGTCACACTGGCTCTGGGGTCTACTGAGGACCAGGTAAATCAATCAACCATCCTTTATTCATATGGCACATTTCATACTCCATGGTGCAACCAGGGGTGGGGAGAAAGTTCTAGTCCTGCGCTGCATTTCTTCCTTCAATGATCTTAACTGCTGATTTCAACTAGTTTTATCCTATGGCTGAATCACTTGGTTTCATGAGCAAGTACAGGTCATTTAGAGTGTCTTTTCCTTTATGAACCTTAACCTTTCGACAACCAGCTTTTATAAAACCCAACATGACTGCTTTGCCCAAGTTAAGGAAGACCAGATATCAGATATGCTCAAAGTTTTAATTAAGTTCTGAGTCAACCATAGCATTTCATGGTTTGAAATAGAAAAATTAAGTGTTGCTAATTCATTTCAACGCAAGTTGGATTTATTTATTTTCAGCAAAATGTGGCAGATTTTGCATATCAAGAGCAAATATTAAGAGATACGTGATCAGTTTGAATTTGAATCTTTGCTGAAGACCTTGATTAGTAGAATCAGATGTGTAACTGCTTAGCTGGAATGAAAGCCTGCATCCACACCAGCCCTCTCTGGACAAGATTGAGGAGCCCAAGGCAATCGAAAAACACAGAAAAATCCGTATTCGGGCAGAGGAGTCAATTATCATAATACCTAAATTTCTGTCTGCGGGCGTGAAAGCAATCATCCGATTACTTCACAATTTATTAATATTTGAAGGATGGGGAACCATGAAATGGTGCTGAAAGTGAAAGATTGCAATAGAATTTCTACATTTATATTGGTAATAACAGCAAGTGTCTGTCACTGACCAGCCCTATGCTCACTGAAGTCATTACTTATACTTACACCTGTGATTTCGAAACTGAGATTACAGGAGAAGCACAGTGTGTGTTGAAGAAAAAAGGCTGTCCAGGGCGTGTGTGTTTGTGGGGTAGAGATGCTTGAAAAATTCCAGATTAGAAAAGAGGTTTGATGATGAAAAATCTTTTATATAGATATATATATTTTTTTTTTTACTATTGTACTACACCTCATGATCAGTTTGAACTGTTGTGTATGTAATTCTATGTCAGCTGGAACAAGTGGCCTCGAGTGCTGTTTTTTTCTTGCTGTTTAATGATGCTATTTCTTGGCCACTAGAGGGCGTTGTAACACAGATGACAAGTAAATGTTTACTTGGTTTGAAAATGAAACTGAAGAAAATTACCTGTATTTCCCTGTATGAATATTGACAGGTTCAAGCAAAGGAAAGAGAGATCCAGCATATCAGAGACATTAAGGAGGATTTCAGCTCCAGGATCCATGATGTGTCGGAGAAGATGAGGATCATATCGGTAAAGCTGAAGGAGAAGGCTACAGATGTGACTCAGGCCAAGGAAGAAACAAAGGTATCACCTTTATTCCAATTTTGTCTCTGATTTTAAGTGGTATTTTCCCCTGTGGGTAGGTTAATTCATTTTTTCTGTATTTCATGAACCCATGTCTCAGAAAGTCATTTTTGTGTCTGCAAAATCATCTAGTGTACTCTGACAGAAGATTTCTTTAAACCACTAGTTCTTATTATATTTTGTATCTTGGCTCAAATTAAAACTGTTCTGCCTGTCGGAGTCGTAGCGCATGAAGAAAAATCGGGCCCCATGAGTTCTTGACTCTTCGACTCTTCTGCCTGCTAAGCCTGAGTGTGGGAATGATTAAAAGATTGACTGAGCTAGTGAGCCAGTGACCCGCAAGCCGGGTACCTGTGATGCTTTACATCTAAAAATGATTTTTCTGGTACAAACAATTCGTATTTGTTGCTTGAAACAAGCAGTTGCTGCTTAATTTGATCTTGTTTCCTTGGGATGTCCAAGGCTGACCCAGTTGCCCGGGAAACAGGTCAGCTGGTGTGACCCGCTTCACTGGAAAGGCTGCCTCTCTGTTTGTTTTATTTTTGCAGGACCTACTTATATCAGTCAGACCAGTACTGTCCAGCTGCTCCTCTCTGCGGGTCAAATTCAGTTGAAAACTTGAGCATTTGGGCCTGATTTTCCCATGTAGTGCTTCAGAAACAGTCTGTTTAGAATATACAGTTTACACAATTTTTAAGGAAGAGTCTGCTTATAGGACTGGCGTGAAACCTGAAGGTTTTTGTAACCGAAAGGTCGCTAGTTCAGTTCCTTGTTAGGACATTGCTTTGGCTTGTACCTTGAACAAGTCCCGTAACTTGCATTATTTTTGTGGATATCTACCTGCGTAAATGGATACTATGTAAAAATGGTGAGTAGCTGGATAAGCTTGTCCTCTGAGAGCTCGGGGTGTGACGTCAGTAATGGAAAATTTTGATGTATAGTTAACATGCCGGGGTCCCCCCTTCTCCCTTGCTCCGCAGGCCCTGTGTGATGATCTGGATGCCTGCAGTCGAATGCTGTCCGAGCTGGAGGTAGCCGTGCGGGAGTTTGGCGAGCAGAACCCACTGCTATCCAAGCAGCTGAGTGACGCCATCGGCAAGCTGAAGGAGATCCATCACCACACAGGCCGACTAGCGGACTACAGGACCGCTCGGCTCAAGAAGGTGAGACTGGTGTCCTGCATAGTCCTTTTCCCACATAGAACATCATTGTAATTTGTTGTGAACTACAGGTGGGGAAGCAAAATTTGCAAAATAAATCACCATCCATAGATTGTATATTATTCTCAACTGGCATGTTTATTGAAAAAAAGAGATTAGACTCAGATTACAGCTTATAGTCTTTGCTTTTTTTTTTTTTTTTTCAAATAACAGGTGCACACAATTCAGGGGAGTGGTTGTGGGATTGTTTGTACTTTAAATGTCAGTGCAAGTTTTGCTTCCCCACCCTGTACATAACAATTATTTGGGTGTTACTTTCAGAAATTGTCTGTCGGGAGACTTGCTTCTTCTGCATCAATACTTTCTTTCAATGGCACATATTTGTTAGTGCTGCAAAACATTTAAGCAGCGTGATGTCATAA
The DNA here is from genome assembly GCA_029692085.1 of Gymnothorax javanicus. Taxonomy (NCBI): domain Eukaryota; kingdom Metazoa; phylum Chordata; class Actinopteri; order Anguilliformes; family Muraenidae; genus Gymnothorax; species Gymnothorax javanicus. The sequence continues at coordinate 94,286,119 of CM056198.1, forward strand.
TTGCAGATATTGTGTATTTCTGGGGGGAAACATTTTTTTGACTCTGGGCCTGATTAATAGAGGATTTCCACTGCTCTTTATGAACCGCATTATGTAATGGGGTTACCTGGTCAAGTGTCAGAATGAAGCACAGTGCGGTGGGTTGAACCTAAAGCCTCAAACAGGTGATTGTGTTTACACCCTTTGATGACATAACCTTTAAATTGAAAATGATGCCATTGCCTTTGGCCAGGGGCAATTTACCATTTTATTGATGGCTTAATTGTTTGCCTATGGACAATCCAGTACAGAAATCCCACCTCAGGCTCAGACAAATCTGTTGCAGACAGTTTGACTCATAGTTGCTTACTGTAGGAATGTCAGAATGGCTGCCCTCGAAGTCTCCAAACCTGCTGCTCAGTCCTGGTTTCCTCTGACCTTGTCTTTCTTTCCCAGGCTGACTCCCATTTAGATGATTTCAACGAAATGCTGGATTTCATCGTGAACTGGACGGAAAAGGCTACGGCATTGGTCAAGGGGAACATTATCTGGAGCTCCGCCGCCCAGATTCAAGAGCAAATCAGAACCTACCAGGTGGGTTTGGCAATGATAAGAAGGGTCTTCCAGAATCTATTTTCAGGTGTTGACTAGAGCAGCACTTATTAGCATTACTGTCTATTATTGTGTCGTTGTTGTTATTGTGAATATAATATAATTGATGGCTTTTGCTCTCTCTTGTAATTTCCTTTCAAACTAATGGAACCTTCTCTCGCCGTCTGTCATGTTAGTCGGTCTTGCGTGATTCGCGGGAGCTTCACGGGGACCTGGAGGTGATGGGGGAGAAGGCGGCCATTTTGTCGGAGGTGCTTCAGACGGAGGCCATGAGTCAGCAGGTGTCTGAACTGAGCCGGCACACGGAGGAGCTGCAGCACAGCGTCCGCACGCGACTGCAGAGCCTGCAGGATGCGGCGAAGGTAGCACAGCATTCTACTGCACTCATGAGCTAACATGCTACATCATCACCAAGGTTCAGGACCGCTGTTAGTCTGCCACTTACAACCACTATGGCGCAGTTTGTGTTATTATATGACGTAAGGATGCGTTCTCTCCTCAATGGTCGAGGCGTGCTTCGCCGTTCACTGTAAACAGTGATATTTACTGTACGAAAGTGCGTGAGAGATGAATATAACTATCCGCGACCTCCAGCTAAAATTAGATGAGGCTTCCCTGCAGGAGCACCTGACTTTGTCTATATTTCGTATCGCTTTGTCTCTGTGAGGAGCTTTATATTGGAGTTGTCGCTCCTCTCTTATTTTATGTTTTCAAGTTGGGTCATATAATAAAACAGCTATTGACTTCAGTTATCGACTGCGCCTCGGTGAATATCACTTGTCCAAGGCGGATAAATCATTGGATCCACCTCAACTGAAGTCAATAATTGTATATTATTTTATAGCAGCGTCTGTTGGCTAATTCTATTGGTTGTGACACAGAAATGTGCCAGTATCTACACATTATCTGCAATATCAACTCCATGCAATTCCCATCTTCATCAATATCTATGTTTTTGTTCACCCTGCCTGAATGGAATGAATGATTGTCTGCTTTTATTAATGGAGGGGTCAAAATATTGTCTATCCTCCTCCACCTTGTTCCATTAAACTGTGCCTTGTTTACAGGTGCAGGTCACACAATTTGGTCACTACTCACCTATTTTGGGACTCACTACCATGACCCACACGTTTTGAAGCCTCACATAACAGTCACTGCACTTCCCCTCGCAAGAAATATAATGCTGCCCACAGTAAATGCTCTCAGGCCATTAATGAGAATCCCAGTAATTGAGGTTGACAAGTTAGGAGTGAAGGACAGCAGGGGAGTTTGGGATTAATATAAGTTTTTCTCTCCTGCTTTTATGCTGTGTTTAATCAGCTTGTGCTGGGATGGGAGGGGCAGTTTATGGCTCCAGGTCTGTCTATTTGCCTGTCGGATGAAATCAAGGTTTGGGTAACATTGTGCATGTCGGATCGGCAAATCTTCTTTATGATATTGCTCTGATGTTTCAGTAATCTAAGAAATATAAATATTTCCTCAATAGTATTGCATCTCTTTCACTCAGCTAGTACTGATTGGAATATTGCATAGCCTGGTTTTAAAGAGGAAGGAGGGGCTTAAAACTCAATTAGACTGAATTACATTGACAATTATACGAAGCGGCTAACACTGAAAGAGCTGAACGAGAGCAGGCAAGTTCATAGAAGCAGAGGCTCATGGGACAGTGGCTTGGAGTCCGCAGTACATTTTTCCAGATACACTGAACAAAAATATAAATGCACTAAGTGATTTTTTTCAAATTATTTTTTATCAATCGGGAAATATTTCAACAAAACAATTATTACTTTATTCTTGCCTTAATATTCAAGCAACAGAAACATAACTAACAATTTCCTGTACACAATTCATGAGTTATCACTGCCTGAATCCAACAGGGGTCAGCAGGCAGAGTTCACAGCACTCAGTAATGAGTGTGTCCGCCATCGGCATCACGTAAAGCGGTACACCTCCGGCGCAGGGAGTTCACGAGGTTGTCAATAGTGGCCTGTGGAATGTTGCCCCATACCTCCTGCAGTGCAAATCGAAGCTGGCATCAGCGTAACGCTCGCCCGCACGTCGCCATACATGTTGTCTGCCATCAGCGCGGTACAGTTGGAATCGTGATTCATCACTGAATAACACCGTCCCCCACCATGCAAGCGTCCAGCGAAGGTTACGGTTGGCGCAGTCGAGTCTGTACCGATGACGGACGGCGGTCAGGTCGAGACCTCGGTGCGGTCGGCGGGCTCGGAGGTCTGCCTCCCTCAGGCGGTTTCGGACAGTCTGAGCTGATATCTGCCTGTTGTGCAGTCCGACGGTCTCGTCAGCTGTCCTGGTGGCTGGTCGGAGCGGATCACGGGGGTGCTGGAGCTGCATGTGCTGATCCTGTCTGGGCGTGGTCACACGTGGTCGAGGGGTATGTGGACAATTCACAGTGCTGCCAGTCTCTCTGAATCAACTTCTCAACTGGCTGATGGTGGAATGACGCACATTCAAGTGTGTTGACTCCGTTGTCACAGATATCCCAGCATTCAGCATGCCAATGGCATGCTCCCTCATGACTTTGACATCTGTGGCATTGTGACTTGTGACAAAAGAGCACATTTTGAGGTGGCCTTTTATTGACTATGGTGCAAGGAGTGCCTGTGTATTGGTCACGCTGACTGACCAACTCAATGTTATGTTCTATGCAGCTCAGGGGCGGAATAACTCAATGAGTGAGTAATCTCACAGGGAGTGGTCAGTGAGAAATGGGTCACCAGAATTGAGCAAAACAAATCATTCAGTACACCAATAAACACTATTTGTGGGCATATTTCATTATAGGTCAATTTAACTCAGCATTTTTGGTTTGTGTGTTTATATTTTTGTTCAGTGTAGATCCTTCATATTGTTGACGGAGCAGCCAAATTTTGTGAATGACCTTGTCTATAACTAATTACAGTTGGTAGCAACAGCAGGGATTGACTGTTCACTTCCTCTCTTCAGGACATGGAGAGATTTGAGTGTGAGGTGAAGGCTCTACATGGGGCGTTGGAGCAGGCCCAGGTCACACTGACGTCACCTGACCTGGCCAGACTCAGCCTGAAGGAGCAGCTGGCCCAGAGACAGGTAACAGAGCTCAGCCTCTTCATATAACAAAGGACAGTGATTATAGATATAATTGTACACAATAATTGCCAGTGGGCATTTCATTTGTGTTGCCTTATGGAATTCACTGTGTTCATATTGCCAAGGTGAAACTCTTGGTGCTTAATTTTAGTCATTGACTGGTTGTAGAGCGCACCAAGATACCCATATTGTGTCCTTTAAACTGTCATTGGAATGAGACTTGGGATATTTGAAGCATTATTCCCACATTAGGGTTTGAGGTTCCCGGATTACACGGGGGTCTCATTGATTGGTTTGATGATCTTTTATAAGCAACTGAAGGGTTAGACTGTCTGTGTGTCAGGGATTGGCCAGTCTGTTTTATCATTTAACATAAAGTATATAAAAAATGCATCTCTCTGTGCTTGGACAGTGAGTGTGTAATGGCTATTTAGAAAGGGCCTCAGTGACTCAGCAATGTGTGTGAGTGTGTAATGGTTTGTAATGGAACAACATCTCTGATAAATCAGGCTGTTTGTGAGTGAAATGGTGATTTATAAAATGACTCACTCATTGGTAAGATGATGCAAGCTGTTCTGGTTAGTTATAGAAGGGTCTCTGTGATTAGTCGGAGAGAGCGAGTGTGTTAATTATGCCACTGCCTCAGAGATTGGTTGGCATGGGAGTGTACTGTATAATGGTTACTTATGCCATGCCCTTGTGTTTGGTTGCTTAGTACAATTGCGTGATGGTTAGTTATGAAAGCTGCTCAGTGATTGGCCAGTCAGACGGGGGTCGTCTGTGTTCCGCAGCGGCTGCTGACAGAGATGGAGTGCTTTAAGCAGCAGGTGCAGGCGGTGCAGGCGTGCCAGAGCAGCCTGCGGATCCCCGAGGAGGTGGTGACCAGCCTGTCTATCTGCCGAACTGCCATCGGCCTGCAGCAAGAGGCCAGCCACCTACAGCACACTGCCATCCAGCAGTGCAACATCCTGCAGGTAGGGGGCGCCATATGCATGCACACTGGGACACCAGAGACGCAAATGTACTTAGAAACACCAACATGCAGACACACGTTCATGCGCACGTACACACATGGGCATGCCTGCATATAACCGCTCACACACTCAAATAGACATACACACACATACTCAAGCACTCTTGCACATGCATACATGTAAGTGCTTAGCAATGCTAATTTTGTTGATGACAACTGTGGTGAAAAAAATTTTGAAACAATTTTTCATTAACAAAATATGATTTCTAAATGCCCTGTTATCTGTGAAGACGAAAACTGTGACAGATAGCGTTGGCATTCTCTCCAATGAATCAAAACTAGTCATAAATTGCTACGGGAGATAACTTGGGATGTGGTCCTGTCAGAATCCCGCTCTTTAATCGTACTGAATTTTTTGGTCCACACGCTTGGATAGTGTTGATCTCGGCTGCAGTTGCATAATTAACGTTGTTTCAAGCAAACAAAACTGCACACTAAGATGGTTGGCTAATATGTGGTTTATCCTCTCAAGGCTCCGCTTTGCCACCTGAAAAATGATCTTTGCACCACTTGATTTGCCCAGCACTCTCCTCCTATAAAGCCCCAGTGCTCTCACTGCTGGCCTCCGCTTGAGATTTAGCAACAAACAACTGGGGTCAGCTGGAGTTTTTGGTGGAGAGCTAAGTAAGTTCTCATAGATCTATTATTGCTACGTCACACATGCTCTGCTTTATCAGGCTTTGCTGTTGGTAAACACCCAAGGTGAAGGCCGTTAGGAATGCAGTGTATTTCCAAATGGGCCAAACTAGTGCTAGTGTCAACCTAGCAAAAACTAAGAAAAAACGGCAATCCCAGTAGTTGTCTGAGGGTCTGGCTCCAGTCTTCAATAGACAACAGCAATAGGACGTTATCAGAGAACGCATCATTCTGCTCCAGCGGTGGTCCCCCCAGACAGAGCTCCAAGCACTGAATGAGACACTGAACCAGCAGTCGTGTCCTTGAGACGGGACTGCACAAAGGTCGACATAGAAGACCAGGAGGCTACCAAATAGTTGTCCTCCCTGAGACACCACTGAAGAATGCCATGGAGGCAAAAGATTGCTGATGCTGTCTTTGACTAGAGGCAGCTCTAACAGGCCAGAAACAATCTTGGGACAGACGACACATGGGCAAGCCTCACCTGAGACTGGGGGAGAGGGTCTCTGGTGAAAAATTTAGTGGGAGCTGGGAAGGGGTTGCCATATTTCAGCGGCTTCGTTGAATGGGCGGGGCAGGTTGTCCAGCGGAAGTGGTGGGCTGTCAACAGGTTGTCGTCTTGACAAGGGATAGGGTCTCGTGGTCGTCCCACAGCTTGGAGCAAGTCGTCACTCCTTCTGCCCCCGGCACTGGGCTAGCGTGGAGGGTACGGACAGACTCAAAGAAGTGCAGCCGCTGCTTCACTCCTATCAAGGGAGCAGCAAGCTGGCGGCACAGGTTAGACTTGCTAGCGGACTTGACAGATGAAGGTGAATAGCAAATGATGGATGGTGACCAAAGTTTGCTGGTGGTAATTAGTTCTCAAAGGTGACAGAGCGAAAAAGGATGGCAAACAGCGAGAGCGCTGGAGCTTTGTAGGGGTAGGTTGTTGCGTGGATGGTACCTCTCGACTGGGCGGTAAGTGCAAAGATCTGTCCTGAGATGTCAAGGTGGAGCCTCATGAGGGTAAACCAATAGTGAAGCCTGTTAGAGAGTGAAACGTGTATTGCAGAACTGAGCGAGAGTCAGGGCTGTGAAGAGGTGATTTTCAACGGTCAGTGAAGGTGGTGACGGTGAAGAAATCTCAAACATTAGCTGCATGTTCAAGTAACTGACAACTGTGGCTCATTGTATTTAACTGTTTTGACATAAGTTATAATTTCATAGCTTATGAAGATAACATGATATTGAATCTTGCTCAGCTATCTGATATTTTAGCTCAGTCCTTTGCAAGTAACATTACATTATGTACGAAAGCTGTTTTCCTGACGTTAGTAGTTACAATAGCTGAGCTAAAGCATACTGAGTGGCTTGACTCAGCAGTTCTTTTCCAGCCATGATCCACCTCACAGCCAATCAGAGTGAGTCATTAGGGCTGATGGCAGTTTGAGGCCTAAAATGCCTTGCTATGTTATCTTATACTCTAACCTGACAGTGTCTCAACTTTCTCATTTGTCAGGAGGCCGTAGTACAATATGAACAGTACGAACAGGAAGTAAGGCACCTCCAGCGGCTGATCGAGGAGGCCCATCGAGTCATCCAGGATCGGCCTGTTTCCACGAGCAACATCCAGGAGCTGCAGGCCCAGATTCTACACCACGAGGTAACCAGTGCCGTGCCCTCCTGTCCTCCAATATCCCATTATGCTTTCGATCACAACATGGAGGTTGTTTACATACCCCTTCCACTAAGCCCTGTATTATGAACTGGGGACCCCTTTGGGTCCTTGATGGTGCCATAGCAAGTCTTTGGCCAGACTTGGTATATAAAGACTATATTTTGATTAAGGATTTATTTGAAAATATTCAACATTTTTTCTAATAGAACATCACCAACTTATAATTGAGGTCAACTGGATGCCTTTGAACCTTCAGTGTTGTGAAAAAGTATCTGCTTCCTTCCTGATTGCTTCTGTTTTCGCTTATTTTTTGTATATAAATGTTTCAAATCCAACTAATTTTAATACAAGATGAAGGTACTGTGAGAACACCATAGCAACCGCCTAGCAATGCCCTAGCAACCACCTGGAACTCCATAGCAACTGCCCAGCAACGCCCTATAGAGCACCCAGAACACCATATCAATGCCTTACCAGATCCCTGGCAAGCACCTCGAACACTGTACGTGTAGAGCAGCAGGCACATTCAAAATTTCTACCGGAATTTTCTAGTTGTATATAAATGTTTCAAATCCAACTCATTTTAATACAAGATGAAGGCACTGTGAGTAAACACAAAATGCAGCTGTGAGATGATCATTTGATGTATTGAAGGCAAAGAGTAATTAAACACCTATGTCACCCCGTGAAAAAAATAATATCCCCCCCTAGAACTAATAGGCCATTGTTGGTGACAATAACTGCAGTCAAACATTTGCGATAGCTGGGAAGACGTCTTTTACACCACTGTGGAGGAAGTCTGGCCCACTCTTCTTTGCAGAATTGTTTCAATTTAGCCAGATTGGAGTGTTTTCAAGTGTGAAATGTCTGTTTCAGGTCATGCCACAGCATCTCAGTTGGATTCAAGGCAGGACTTTGACTAGACCACTCCAAAACCTTCATTTTGTTTCTTTTGAGCCATTCAGAGGTGGTGTTGCTTGTGTGCCTCGGTTCATTGTCTTGTCGCATAACCCAACTTCGCTTGAACTTTAGGTCATAAACTGATGACTGGCCATTCGCCATTACGATTATCAGGTACAGAGCAGATGTCATGGTTTGATTAATGATGGCAAGTTGCCCGGGTCCTGAAGCCGCAAAGCAGCCCCAGACCATCACACTCCCACTACCATGATTGACAGTTGGCATGATGTTCATGTTGTGGAATGCTGTGTTAGCTTTATGCCAGATGTATCAGGACCCATGTCTTCCGAAAAGTTCTACTTTTGACTTGTCAGTCCACTGAATATTATATCAAAAGTCTTAGGGGGTTATCAAGATTTTTTTTGGCAAATATGAGCTGAGCCTTTGTGTTCTTTTTTGTCAGCAGTGGTTTTCGCATGCAATTCTTCAAGGATGCCATTTTTTTCCCAGTCTCTTTCTCATTGCTGAATCACAAACACTGACCTTAACTGACAGATGAGATCTGCAATTCATTTGATACTAGTCTGGGTTCCTTTGTGACCTCCTGGAAAAGTCATTGATGTGCCCTTGGAGGAATTTCAGTAGGCCAACTTCTCCTGGGAAGGTTTACCACTGTTAAAGGTTTTCTATGTTTGAAGATAATAGCTCTCACTGCGGTTTGCTGGAGTCCTAGAGTCTGAATAACTTTGTGACCCTGTCCAGACTGATCGATATCAACAACCTTTTCCTCTTTCTCATCTTGTCTGTTCCTCATCCGTTTCTGAATTGTGGCGACTTGTGCTGCGTTTTGCCTACTTCACATTGCCAAACAAGTTCTATTTAAGAGATGTTTAGATTCAAGTAGTAGCAGTAGTAGTTGTAGGTTTTTATTAGTGCCTCGCAGTCATTTACAGACTGAAATCACACACCATTTTACATTCAAGAGATATATCAGACTACCAAAAAGAAATACATTTACATAATGTAAAAGGGTAATTACAATAATAAGTGACAGCTATTATACAATTTTAAAAAGGGGAGTTAAACCAGATCCAATGCAAATTCAATAGAGTGGATATTTAGATATTCCAGGATTCTTTAAAAAAAAAAAAAAACCTATTTAAAATGAATGGTTATTAATCAATCTTATAAGATAAGGGATAGAAGAAAAGTCCTGTTCTTGCCAGTGGGATATCAAGTTTATGACCGTTGCGTGTGGTACGTCCAGATATTTGCTCCCGAGTTGGAGGGAACCAATTTAAGAGATGGGAGGACTGCAATGACAATGCAAAATTCAAACAAATTTGCTAATTCAAAGGGCTGGCAGTAATCATGCCTGTGTGTATCTGGTGAAATTGAATGCAATTATCAATTAAATTTAACTGGTTGAATTAGTAACTGAGGGGGCAACTACTTTTTCCACATAGGCCATGTCGGTTTCCATTGCTTCTTTCCTTCAGTTAAATGAAATCTTCATTTAAAAATGTTATGTTTACTCAGGTTATCTTTGTCTAATATTAAAATTTTTTTGATCTGAAAAATTTTAGTCTGAGAAATAGGAAAAAATAGAAAAAAATCGGTAAAAGGGGTAAATTCTTTTTGACGGCACTGGTTGATAGGGGTCATTGACTCAAAAAAGGTTGAAGTAACTTGCTATTGGCCGCAGCTCACTGTAGTGTCACCGTATTACAGAAATTCAGTGTATGCAGTATGTGGTAAAAGTAGTTTTAATGGAAAAAGCAGTGGAACTATGGAATTTGCATCTCTTGGAAATTTTGAAGTGACAGAGACGTAATGTATTATTTTGGCTTATCCACAGTAACTTGCATGTCAGTTGTACCATCTGCAGAAACGAAGGTGCACAACAGGATGCTGCAGAACACATTAGTGTCCAGTTAGAGTTGGTTACACATTCATCAACAAACATGCCCTCATATACCATGTTCTGACAAAATTGACAAAAGGAAATCTGTGCATAGGAAAAAGTGCTATATATTCAGTATTTCAAGCTGGGCCAAAGTGGGGGAAAAAAACACACTGCCTAGCCAGAAAAAAGTTACCGTTTGCATTTAAATAAGCAAACACCTAGAGGACTATGATTGAATTATTATTGCAGTGATTAATGTTTCCGCTGCCAACTTTTTTTTTTTACCCTAACCGATGCAGTATGTAGCTTCTGAATTCTTTATTAACCTTGTTGGAAGACATTATCCTGTGGTTGTGGAAAAGATGTTTTTAGAATGGCAAATTTCTGGTCTGCATCAAGCAAAGTAAACAACTGTAGATTGCTAAAATCACTGGAATAGGGTCAAGAACTGTCCAACACATTCTTAAAAACTGGAAGGACAGTGGTGAACTGTCAACTTCGTGCAAGAAATGGGTCTGAAAAAGACATCATGAATGATCATGATTAGAGATCACTAAAATGGTTGGTGACGTCTCATAAAAAATCAACAGGAGAACTCATGGCTGTGATTAATTGTGAAAGTGAGTGAATTTCCATATGCACAATATGATTAGAACTTAGAACTAAACAGCTGCGTGGTCACAAGAAAGCAACTTGGTAGTGACGCTAAGTGGAAAAGACTTCATTTTGATTGGGTGCATAAAGATTGGACTGAAGGTCATGTGGCCTGAAGAGTCCAGATTTACCCTATTCCCGAGCTATGGGCACATTAGCGTAGGAAAGGACACTCATGAAGTGATGTACCCATCACGCATAGTGCGAACTGTACAAGCCCTTGGAGTTGCTTCTATTGGTCAGGTCTGGGCATGCAACATTATGCAATAATAAAATAAGTCAGCTGACTACCTGAACGAACTGAATGACCTATCAGGCATATTCCTGGATGAGATTGCCAAGATTCATCAAGCTCATTATGAAAGAGTGGTGCAACGGGCATGAGAATCATTTTTACACATGACATTGGCCACCTCGGAGTCCTGATTTTAACTAATCAAGTCTTTGTGATGTACTGGAAAAGGCTTTACTGTGTCGTTGGACTCTCCTGCCATCAATACAAGATCTTGGCCAAAAATTAATGCAAATCTGGTATTTATGTGTGTACATGTGTATATATGTATTTAGGTACTTGGCGGATGCTTCACAAATCATGCTTAGTTTCATCTCTCAGTGAACTAACGCAAGCTCAAGCATTTTTTTATGTTTTGTAGTTGAACCATGTAATCATTGAATCATGCTAACAGTGAACGCCAGTGCAGCTCAGGGATGCTTTAGATAAATGACTCTGATTTGCCAAGAAAGCTGAGAGCTGCAGTTTTTTCACTGCTTCAGTTGTCACATGACCTAAATTGCCTGAGTAGCAACCATCTAGAAGGGCAGGGGTGTGGCTTGAGCCTACTGTCCCTTGGCTGTAAGCTGAGCCTTTCCTCATTCTCTCTCTCTCGCTCTCTCACTTTCTCTCTCATTCTCTCTCTCTCTCAGTCACATGATCTATCTCCCTCTGCCTGCCTCTTTCACACTGCCTCTCTCCTCTCTTCCCTCTTGTCTCTCCCGCCTCCCCTCCTGCCCGGTTGTGAGCTCTATTGTTTTGAGGAATCTGTTTGCTGATTGGAGGAGAGCCAGGGTAGAGAGGAGGGCAGAGGGAGGGGAAAAGAAAAGAACACAAGGGGGAGGGTTCTGCACCACTGCTAACTTCCTGTACCCAGGCCGTGTTTCTATGCTGCGCGTCTCGGCGCAGCGAGGGCTGTCAGCGGAGCGGTTTTTGCACACGGGCGGCCCGTTACTAGCCGCTAGCTGCCTCCCCCCCTTGCTGCGCTGCCTAACGGGACTCGGTGAGTCATGGAAACCTCCCCTCCTCTTCCTCCCGCTAGCTCCTGAGCTCCCCTGGCTAGTGCAGTGTGCTGGAGCTCACGCTGATTCACTCAACTGCTCTCGAACAGAGACTCTGGAGCTCGTTGTTAAGTCCCTCCCTCGGTGCTGTTTCCCTTCTCACAGAGCAGCTGATGGTTCGACTTCTAGCCTGGAATATTTTTTATTTGTTTCCTTTTTTGGAGGGACGTTGACGGCTCCTTGCCTCTGCACCTCAGACCACCCGGGTGGATGAGGGAGATGTCCGGTGGTCTTTTTTTTTGGCTTTGTTTTTAAATTTGTTTGGCGTCCCGATTTTTGACAGGAACTGGCCCAGAAGATCAGGGGATACCAGGACCAGATCGCCTCCCTCAACTCCAAGTGCAAGATGCTGACCATGAAAGCCAAGCACGCCACCATGCTCCTCACCGTCACCGAGGTGGAGGGGCTCTCGGAGGGCCTGGACGAGCTGGACGCAGAGGTGCTCCCTAAAAACCCCCCCGCACACCCCTCTGTGGTGATGGTAAGGGCCCCAGGCCAGCCAAAGTGACTCAATCCCTCTGTTTGTCTCTCTTGTCTTTTGAGGCTCCCCCCTAAAGGCTGTTCTACACTTCTGCATAGTTTGTGTAAAGAATGGGTTTGTGTTGGGGTTATGGGGGATGTGGGGAGTATGCGAAGGTGACAAATGACATCCGCGTAGATGTCGCACACTTCCGCGAAAATTTAAAAGCGCGTCCCTAGCTACCTGTGTTACCATACTCCCCTCAGACAATAAATGGCTATCTGGTGATTTTGCATAGGATAACAATCACTCCTGTAACAGATTTTAAATGACAAATTTAGAGGCTAAACAAAGATGTTTGATAGTCTTTAAATACTTTACTGGAGCAAAATGTTTATTTAAAAAGTTATAAATTATACCAGAAATATGATTACGTGGCCCGCGCAGCCTTTGCTGCGTGAGCATAAGTAGAAATGCACAGCCTGTCAGCGAATAACACACAAAACACGCTAACTACATAAAATGCACAGATGTGTATAGCAGCCTTCACTCATTACTGTTTCGCAAGGAGCCTGACATACACTTGCTTCGTCATGTGTTTAAAGCTGCTATGCATGAAGTCCCGCACATGGGCTTGGCAATGTCTGTTGTCTTAGCTGATAATAAGGAAACGAGGGACTTTTCTCTCTCCCCTTGCCTGGTTGTCCATCCTTTTTTTTTTTTTTTTTTTACTGTTTTTTTAATGAGAATTGCAGGGCTGCGGTTTAAAAAATTGCCTGGCCTTTGCGTCATGCGGTGGAATGTGAGTGAGTAGTTCTGTGGTCCCGTACTGTGGAGCGCCAAGTTCAACATTAGCTCTCGCTAGCACTTCTCTCCAGAGCTAAGGAATGCGCCTCGACCTGCAGTTCATCTCTGATCCCAGCTGCTGTTTGCTATGAGTACTGCATCCAGTTGCCAGCATATGCTGTTCAGGCCAAGAGAAATGTACTGTTGTTGATGGGGGCTATTTCTAGCTAGCTATTGCAAATGGCATCCTGCTGATTTAAATCTCTTATGGGCCATTTGCCTGGATTTAGCGGATGTCAAGTTCTTGTTATGTTCAGACAAGGTAATGGCATTGAGCTATGCCACGCTCAAGCATTTCCTTTGATTTGTCCTCCACTTTGTTTGCTATCTGCTATTTATATGTAATCCAGGGGGAGGTGTTATAATAGCTATTGTAGTTAGTGCTGTGGCCTTGGCTTTATGTGTCCTGCTAAAAACCAGCCTGCTTTGATGCATTCATTTCCTAGTTGCTTGATTTGCTACAAAGCTGTTATTTTCATGCCTGAAGCTATTGATTCACTTAACTAAAGCTTCTGTAGCTCTCTGAGTTGCTGCCACTGACCAGCATACTGTTCTTTTCTCTTTCCCTCTCTTCTCTGTTTCTCTTTCCTTCCCTTCTTCACACTTTTTCCTCATCTCTCTCTGTCTACTGGGTCATTCTTCTCTTCCCCCACTCTTCTTCCCCCTCTCTCATTCCCTCTCTCCGCCCGTCTGTCTATGTACCGATCTCTCTATATCTATTTCTCTTTCTTGCTCTCTCTCTCTCTCTCTCTCTCTCTCTCTCTCTCTATTTCTCTGCTCTCTCCATCTCTCCCTGCCTCTCTAATCCGTGTTGGGGGGTGGGGGCTGGGTTGGGTTGGGGGGTTAGATGACTGCCGGGCGCTGTCACACGCTGCTCTCCCCCGTCACGGAGGAGTCCGGGGAAGAGGGCACCAACAGCGAGGTGTCGTCCCCGCCCGCCTGCCGCTCCCCGTCGCCCGGGGCTAACGCTGACGCTTCCCTTAACCAGGTACTGCCATATCGCCATCTCGCGGGCTCAACCCCGCGCAGGACCAGGGGTGTCGGGGTTCCAATTTTACATTTAATGGGGTTCCAGTTTGAAAAAGACTGCTCAACTTCCTGTGACCCACTGATTTACTTCAGAGCTGCTGGGATTTGAAGTTCAGCTTTCAGAACTTCAAAACTTTGAATTGCACCTCAATTGCTTGTTTACTCTCATTGGTTCTCTTCTCTGGTATCGCCTCTGGTGTCATCCCATCGTTCCTTCGAGAACCCTGGTCCTCAAATCACACCCTACGAGGTCCGTGAACAGCTGGTTTTCCGCCCTCCCTTTACCTGGGAGTCAGGTGTTAACGCAGTCTGGCCAATCAGAGGCACTAACTGTTCATTTACTTGCCTGGGATAACAGAAAACCTGGGCTGGATTTGGATTCGATGTCCAGATTTGAGGATCCCTGTTCTATTAGAACATATCTAATTCATACACTTTAAAATACCCTGAAATGTACAGTAAAAGCTCAGGTAGGGCAAGGTGTGTTTTTTTTATTGACACCCACTGCTGAAAATGAGAAGGCACCAAATGCTTTGATTCAGCCAACATTTTAACTTTTTACTCATAATTAAATGTGTGTTATTATCTACACATGGTTTTTATGAGCTCAGAAATGCCCTATAGTTGCCCACGCACAAATAAACACGCGCGGTTGATGCCAGATGAGAGGTAATGAAGAAAAACGCTGATTAACTCCAAGCCTGAATATTGGCATTGATAAGCTGGAGACCCCGAGCCCCCTTGTTCTTTCGCAGAAAGGACCATGTTGCGAAGCAGCGAGTCTGAAGGCAGTTTGTTGAGATATGTTGTCCTGTGGGTTTTCATATCAACCCTAATTTAGAATAGCAGATTGTAGTCCGTATGCCACTCCACAAGATCGTATAACTGTTTAGGGGCCTTCCCAGGTTCATTTGATTTACCTTGTTCCAGCACAGATATGGGTGTAATAACACTACAGTTTATTAGTTCAACACAAAAATGTACCATTCCATTGGTTTTTATTGACATTGTTAACATGGAATTGACGTTAGTAAGCAAAATCACGGTCTTTATTCTGGCAAGCCTTACTCCCTAACCACCCATCCAAATCACTTAATTCTTTTTTTCCTTGTTATATATATATATATATATATATGTCATATTTATGCAATCACATGAGTATTTTTCTATATATTGTGTATTCATTTTTTTCTTGTGGTTTTTCTAAAGAAATTCCTCAAATGGGTCAGTTGGATGACATTCACTCCCATGAAATTGATAAAATTGAAAAAGCCGTGTTTGCATGCAGAAATAGCCAACAAGTCTACAATCAAAATTTGAGGCAATTTGGTTAAAAAATAAAAAAGTTATCAGCGCCAAAAGTGTTGAAAGTCACCAGATTTTAGCTGACTTATAAAATTATTTGAGGTGGGAGAGCTCCAAAAAAAGTTATTTTTTTAATGAAATTGACAAAATTAATGACAAAATGTTTTGATTTTCTTAAAGTGCACATCTTAGTGAACCTTAAAGGGAAAAAAGAAAAATTGAAAAAAATCATTTTGAACCAGGGAAAGCCCCTTAAATGCTGAGCACTTTGTTTGGATGAAGACCTTCAGGACAGTAGATCTGCTGGAGCAGGCCTAGGAACCACAGCTTTCCCACCTTGGTGGACCTTGAACAGCCTTATACTGAGCGGCTGTTCCACCATGGTCTCGTTGCCAAAGTCTTTCTCATTTCCGTCATTTGCTGTGAATCATCTTTCATTGCTCTCAAGTCATTACATCAAAAAATTCACCAAGCTCATTTCAGAGCTACAATTTGAAATCATGCTTCTAATCAGAATGTTCCAGAATCAGGCTTCCAGCTAGAATTCTGAGACATAATCATGAATTAATCCCCATAGCCCGTTGAACTGTCACGCTCCATTATTTGTGTTTTCTGCCTTCTCTAGATACAATCAAAGGCTTTTTTTTTTTTTTTTTTATTCCGGCCCCTGGATCTTGATCTATAGTGTGGCTTAGAAGTGTTGTTGGAAGCACTGTTCCCTCATGGCAAGAAGGTTGTGAGTGCCTGTTTGGCTTGGGTCTCCCTGTGTGGGGTTTCGTATTTTCCTTGTGATTGGGAGGGGTTTTCCCAGGTCCGTCAGTTTCCTCCCACTGTCCAAAGGCTAATTTTAGCCTGTAATTTGCCAATGGTATGAGTGAATTAATACCATCACGCTTTTTGGATGCTTGGAAAAGCTCCTGTTGAACCCTGAAAACTTTAAACAGGTTGGATGATGGATGAATAGATGAATGGAGATGTCAGTTGTGTTCTGTGGTGAAACATTGGCCACACACAACAAGCCCTGGCATTAGAGGCCAGGTTATAAGGTAGAACATTGGGGTGGAGCAGAGCTCCTGTGATCTGGAACAACCTAGTGAGTTTATCAGTGGCAAGGGTCTCGCAAATGAACAAACACTTTTGGATCCTTGACTTTTCCTAACCGAAAAAAAATAAACGAAACGTGATTTTGAAAGTTCAAATAAAACTAATAGCTAGTGTTTTAAGATTCATCTTTGCTAGTTTCTGGTTCTTTTTAAGGTTGCTAAGTGTTAAAATGCTTAATTCAGTATCAATTGGAGTGACCTGATATCCAATACAGCGCATTGCAAGGCAGATATGATCACCGATAATGACGGGTCAAAGTTCAAAATGTAGACGAGTCAACTTCCGCCCATTCCCACGTGCGGCTGAACGCTAGCTAATCTAATTGTGATTTATAGCGTTTATTTCCAAGACGTGGACTCCAGCTTTGATTTGAATTTAGCGTTTTTTAAAATTTGCGGTATTTTTCATGTTCATATCTGTGTATCCACGATGGTTTTCTATTGTGAAGCTGCACGGAGCTCATCGCATTCTGACATGCATGCGTTGGCTTGGCGAAGCTGGCCCTATTACCGGAAGTGCGGACGTCCACAAGAAATCCCGTTCATTCATCTCATCTCCCGATTTAAGACAGTTTCGCGCTATATCAGGTCGCTCCAATTTAGCAGGCTTAAATGAGTGCAGCAGGAACCAAATATTGTGTACTGAATGAGAGTATAAGACTGTGGACTCTGTCAGCGTAAAATGCACTCCATCAAAGTACAACTGTACTTGACCTGAGTTGATTGAGCACCAAGATAACATACAAATATGTGCCAACTCCGATTTGTCAGGATAGACTTCAAGACAGCATTGGTGCGGGAATCAACATTTCACTGCCTTTGAACTTTTGCTTTTCCCCATTGGGGCTTTTTTTGCAACTAGGTATTTGCCATGGCTACTATGTTTAGCTGTACCCAAGAATCTGGGCAGTTCTTTGGCTTAAGGGCAGCCTAAGCCTTTCTTGCATTGCCCATCTTTAATTAACATTTGTGCTTGACTTAAATTTCCCATAAATTCAAGTGATGTTTTTGATATGGCAGTGAATGCATGGGCTGTGGTTCAATCAACATTTGTCCTTGACATAAGGTTCATGTGAATGGTAGCAGGCCATTTATTTAGCAGTGCAAGCACGGTGTGTTGAAACAGCATGACTGATTGGAGTTGATTAGCTCAAATCTGCACAGCGTTTGCAAAAGGCTAAAATAATTTGCTTTGTTTTTGGTTTTTTTTCTGTCGGTTAGTGTAAATCAGGGATATCAATTGACTCAGCCCTGTTTGTTTTTATTAACAGACTCCATAATGTGCACAGATTCCATTCATATTTTCATCGTAAACTCTTCATGATGCAGAATCAGTGACTTCTATATTTATTTTCACTAGTGTGTGTGTGTGTGTGTTTCTGCAGGTTTGTATGTTAATTGTCTTGTGAATTTTTTTTTCCATTTCCCTAGTGCATTTTCTATAATTTAATTTACCTTAATCATATGTTGAATGAATTTATTAAGCGATGTAATGAGCCTTCTTTCTTCAGAGATTACTAAAAATATACCCAGTGCTCACAATAACAAAACTTGCACTTGTCAGTCACTATTAAGCTGGCCAGTTGCCTAGTCTGTCTGTTGCTGTGGGCTACTTTTCAAAAGCAGCTGCCTTCCAGGCATTATTGAGAGAAGGGTAGCACCTCGAAGGTTTAGGGGTGGGGAAACTGAGCTCTCTGTTGCTCCCTGTAGGCCACTACGGGAAGAGCTCCGCTCAGCCGGGCCCCTCTCCAGGAGCTGTACGACCCCTCACTGGACTCCGTCGCTGTCGCCAATCTAGACGACCTGCAGCGCTCATGGGAGACGCTGAAGAATGTGGTATGTGTGTTGCATGGTTTCAGTCTGAAGCAGAAACATGTTCGACGAGACTCGCATTAGTTAACCAGGGACTTGTTCTTACTTTTTGAATTATTTTTTATTCCTCTGAGTTCATCATTCATGACTTTTAAATAAAAATTGATGTGACTTAAAGGAAGGTAATTTTTATAATGTCTTCAACAATATTAGAGGACTTCTCTGATAGTGGTTTGGATGTGACTTATATTTGATTTCTAATATTAAGATTGACAGTAATATGATGAAGCCCACTGAATCACAATAATCAAATAATTGTCAACATTGCATCCTCCTCATGGGCAACCATTTTCATTCATAGTGCACGGTCCTTTCAGGCTGTTGCCTAAGTTAAGCTAACATTCATGACTAACAGAAAGAAACTTGCTTTGCTCCAAGATGTTTGGAAATTCAGAGAGGTATCACTCATCAGAAATACAGAGCACTATGACCCAAGAGCAATCAGATGGACTAAATGCTCTAGCTGAAGGGACAGTTTACCCTTGCATCCTGTCATTCCTGTGCAGAAAATGGCTGAAGATGCTATTGCTGTTTGTAAAGTTATGGAGTTCTGAGTTCTGTGATGCTGGAAATACCAAGTGCTGAAATTGTAGGTTTTTAGTTTGAATTTATGTTTATGCTTTCTCTCACTTTACCTGAGTGGAGACCAGTGCAAAATGGAACCTGTTTAGTATTTGTGAAAACAGTCTGAAAACCACCTCTCTGGATAATTGATTTCAGTGTGGTGACAAATAGGGTTGAGTTCAGTTTCAGTGACAGTGTACTCTTTCTCACTGACCTCAGATCAGTGAAAAACAGAAGACTCTGTATGAAGCCCTGGAGAGGCAGCAGCACTACCAGGACTCTCTACAGTCCATATCAACCAAAATGGAGTCCGTGGAGGTCAAGCTGAATGAATCTGTGCAGCCGGCTAGGAGCCCAGAGAGCCAGATGGCTTCTCACCAGGTGAGGCTATTAGTGGGGCAGGTAGGATGGGGAGTGGAGTTTGGTCGAGGTGTTGGCACTGGTAAAAGAATACTCTAGTTCTTTTTTCTGGTTTTCTGTGCCAATAACAGTTCATACTTTTTCAGGCCTGACCAGAAAGAATTTGTGAGGTTGAAATGTTGACAAAACAACGTCTTTTTGATCTACCGGAGGATTTGGGGTTTTGTGTCGCCAGATGAAATTTTGTTTTGTGTGTTTTAACGGACAAATTACATAATATTAACAACAATAAAGATGCCAATGAGTCAAATTTTAGTTTTTTGCATTTATTTTAATGCCTAAGACACACCAAATACAACAAAGTTGTGTGGCTTTACTCTTGTCTCCATTAAACAGTGTACACAGCGGATGGCCTTGCTCCTCGAGCTTATGCCACTCTGAAATGAATAGAGGCAATGTCGCACTGGATGCGTTTAGTGTGCCTTAACTGTAATGGGAGGGTGGATCTTGCTTCGTTATCTATATTCAGGTTGATTCTCTCAACTTTTCTTTCATAATCAATTTCCTTTCAACGTCTAAAGCCTACTGTTAACATTAGCCTCGCAAATTTTGGGATGCCTTTCCTTCCCTTTCATTGAAAGGAGCAGATGTGGGGTTTGGTCACGTGTGATGTGTGATAGCATGTGATTACTGGGCTCTTCTAACCCCTGTGAGACACAGGCACACTGCTTATTATCAGCCTCCCACTGGGCTTGTATTGTTCCTTGAAGAGCATAGATCTGTGTGATTAGGGGCAGTAATTGGCAGTAATGCAGTGATTTGTGTTGTGCTTTTCAGCCTTGGAGTGAAAAATGTGTTATAATGGGATGTGGAGAAATGATAATTGGACACTGTACAGGAAAATATCTGAAATATTGAATATTTTGAAATCATAATTCTGGTCATTATGAAACATGTTACATTATCACTGTGCCTTCAATTATTTTCCATTCGCTATAGTGATGCAAATGAACTTTTTGCACTCACGCATATATATAGCAAATGTTAAGCAAGTCAGCCTATCCCAGTTCCTGGAAATCTGCTATGTTGAAGGTTTACGCTCCAAACTTAATTAAGTCCAATTCCTGCATGGTCAGAGATATTTTTCTGGTTCTTACTGTTCAGGTGTTGAACTGAGAACTGATAGGAAGGTAGAACTCTTGCTAGAGGGTTGAGCTGTCCTGATATAAAGAGGTTTGCTAATTTTGCAAATGATGGAATACCGTGGGAAATACACTGCCCGTCCGTAAAAAAAAAAAACTGTCACCGTTTGGATTTAAATAAACAAATACTTAAGAGCCAATGATTGAATCATTATTGCAGTGATGAATATGTTTCAGTTGGCAATAATTTCTTTAATCCTGACTGATTCAGTACATAACTTCTCATTTCTTAAAAAAAAAAACATGTTGGAAGGCATATCTCATAGTCATTGAAAAGATGTTACTGTGTTTCAAGAGGGGAAAATTTTTGGCTTACATCAAGCAAAGAAAAAAGCTTAGGAGACTGCTGAAATCACTAGAATTGGGTCAGGAACTGTCAAACAATTTATTAAAACCTGGAAGGATAATGGTGAGCTGTCGTCTTTGCGGAAGAAATAGGTTCGAGAAAAATCATGACTGATCCTGATCAAAAATCACTAAAATGCTTGGTGGAGTCTCTTTTAAAAAATCAACAGTAAAACTCTTAGCTATGTTTAATTATGAAACTAATTAATTGAAGAGCATTTCCACAATTACGAGGCACCAAGAACTTGGAGGATTAGGACTATACAGCTGCACTGCCACCAGTGTTGGGGGTAACGCATTACATAGTAACTAATTACTGTAATCAGATTACATTTATCAGTAACACAGTAATGTCACGCATTACTTTGATAACTTAAGTAATCGCATTACAGTTACTAACAAATAAATGATCTAGTTACTTGCATTACTTTTAATTCTTCATATATCGGAAGGACGGGAGGCTAGAAAAACTTCTTCTTCTTCATCTTCTTAATCTTTTTCTTCCTTTTGTGTATATTGGCGATTGAGACCGAGGACAGAGAAACAAATCAAACGTCCTTTTTCATGCGTGTTGATGCCAGTACTGTGCTTGACTCACTTTTCTGTGAAGTGCTGTTTGGGCTGATTTTTACAGCTTCGCTGGTGGCTTTGCTGTACTAAAGAGCATGAAAGAGAGATCTTTTTTTTTTTATATATTGGCCCGCCACCACCCCCCCTCATTAGAGGACAACTTTATCTTTAATTACAATTGCTATAATGAAATGATGGAGGAACATGGAAATGCAAAACAAATTAAGAGGAGAAAAAACAGAAAAGAGAAAAGTGTATGCATATATATACATATACACACACACATACATAATAAGAAAAGAAAAGAAATAAAAAAAAAAAAAGGTTAATGCTACAAACAGATTGGGGTGGCCAACATAAAACATACAACTATAGACAGAGAGGACAAACTTCCAGACATAGACAAGACATACATTTCTGAGTCAAAATACAAACACATGGACAAGACAAGACATTTACACAACAGGCATAAAGAAAATGATGCAGGGAAGACAATTACAATGATTGCAGGCCACTTAGCAGAATAATCTTAAAAAAAAAAAAAAAAAACACGAGCTACTGAGTATGTCTGGAAACATGTCTGGGTGCATAAATAATGAGGAAAAAATAACAGTCACAGTGGTAGTATGGGGAGAGTGGGGAAGGAATGAGTTGATTACATCATACGTTATATTATTGGTGTGGCATGGATTATGGCATTGGTGGTCAGGCAAAAAGGACACAATGCTGCAAGGAAGATAACTGAATGGATACATGAAAGTTAGGAATGTAAGAAGTCTGTAAATAGTTGCCAGGTAGGATCCTGATGTGATGAAGCGTCATTAATAGAGGCAGAGAGTTTTTCCAGTGAGATGTAATCCAGCAGAAGGTTTTTCCAGTGTGAAATGTGTATGCTGTCTTTGGACTTCCAGTTCAAGAGCATGGTTTTCTTGGCAATAGTTAGGGCCAACAGGAGCGATCTGTTGGATTTCTTGTTTACATGAAAGAGAGATCTTGTGTGTGTCCTCCGTACAAGATTTGTGCTGATCTGGGCATATGCCAGGTATTAACATGATATTGTTAATTAAGTAAGTTATGGTGAATTTCAGATGATGGTGCCGAGTAATCCAAAAGTATTGTAACTAGTAGTGTAACTATTTACTTTCAGCAGTGAGTAGTTAACTAAAGTAAGGGATTACTTTTTGAAAAGGTAACTAGTAATGTGTAATGTATTACTTTTTTATAGTAAGTACCCCAACACTGTTTGCCACTAGAAAACCACTTGTTAGTGAGGTTTATTAGGGAAAAAAGCTGCATCAGTTTGCAAAAGAGCATAAAGATTGGACTGTGGAGCAATGGAAAAAGGTTATATGGCCCAAAAAGTCCAGATTCACCCTGTTCCAGAGTGATGGGGAGATCAGGGCAGGAAAGCAAGCCCATGAAGTGATGCAGCAGTCATGTGTAGTGCCAACTGTACAAGCCTCTGGAGGCAGTGTTATGATCTGGGGTTGCTTCAGTTCAGGGCCGGTGCCAGAACTGAAAATTCAGGGGCTAAGATACATCCCTTTATGACGACAGTTAGTCTTAGCTAGTTCTCAGTCATTTTACTTTATTAACACGTTTTCCAATTATAGTAATAATTAAGCGGCCATTGAAGGCACGGCTTCTCTTCCCCATGCAATCTAACAGCGACAAAATAATGGGCTACATTTAGTACAGAAAAATTATTTAATTATAATTAGGTCTATGCACTGACATTCAGCTACGGTAATTTTATTTCCAGTGAGATCGGCATTACAGAACTCTTCAGCAAATTAAGGTAATTTCGGTGACAAGTATGTGGTGTTGTCCGTTTACATTTTCCAATCGGACAGCTGTCTATTTTTTTGCAGCAAGTTGCGCTGACCATGCTGCAAAAATAGGTGTACGTTCTTGTCACCAAAATTACTTTAATTCACTGAGGAGTTCTGAAATGCCACTCTTGCTGGAAAAAAATACTGTCACGAGTGCCAGTGCATAGACCTACTTATAATTAAATCATATTTCTGTACTGAATGTTGCCCATTATTTTGTCGCTGTTTGATCGCATGGGGGAGAGAAGCCGCGTCTTGAATTGCCACTTGATTATTACTATAATTAGAAAAAGTGTAAATAAAGGAAAACAATTGAGAACGAGCTAGGACTAATTTTTGTCATAAAGGGATGTATCTGTGCCCCCGAATTTTCAGTTCTGGCACCAGCCCTGCTTCATCTGGTAATATCTAGGCTCAGCACTGTCCTGCAGCAATAAAATTAATTTTCAGCAGACTACCTGAATAAACTGAATGACCAGTAACCCATCAGTGGACTTTTTAATCCCTGATGGCTCAGGCATAGTCCAGGATGACAATGCCAAGATTCATCAGCTTCAAATTGTGAAAGAATGGTTCGTCCAGCATCAGAAATCATTTTCATACATAAATTAGCCCGCTCAGAGTTAGGATCTTAACCAGTTGAAAGTATTTGGGATGTGCTAGAGAAGGCTTAACGGAGTGGTTTGACTCACCCATCGTCAATACAATATGTCCAAAAATAAATGCAACTTTGGAAGGAAATAAATGCTGTAACAAAGTATAAGGTTGTCAAATCAATACCACAACAAATGTGCACCATGATCAAAGCTAAAGGTGGCCCAACAAAATATTATAGTGAGCGACTTTTTTTTGGACTTGCAGTGTATTTTGGTTATATTGGGAGGCATGGTGGTGCAGTGGGCAGCGCTGTTACCTCACAGTAAGCAGGTGGTGGGTTCAAATTTGTGTGGCATTTTTGTTTTGTCCTGTGTTCCAGTGGGCTTCCACAGTTTCGATTTTCCTCCCACAATTCAAAATCTTGCTGTTTAGGTCAGTTGGAGACTTTAAATTGCCCATGAGTGCATAAGTAAGTGGTGTGTGAACCCTGTTTTGGATTGGAGACTTGCTCATCGTGTTTCACTGCCTCTCACACATTGTATGCTGAGATAGGCTCCGGCGCCACCTACGACCCTGATTTTCCATCAGTTTACTGACAGACCTTTCCTCCTCTCCCAGGCTCTGATGGATGAGATTCTGATGCTCCAGGACGAGATAAACGAGCTGCAGACGTGCTTTGCTGAGGAGCTGGTTTCTGACACCATGGATGCCGATACAGCGGATCAGCTGGCCATGCAGTCCACCCTCACTGTCCTGGCGGAGAGGATGGCCACCATCCGCATGAAGGCTTCCGGAAAACGTCAGCTCCTGGAGGTAACTTTATCCTGCCCTACCATTTGTCCCCATCTTTCCTGCCAGTTAACAATTTAATGTGTGAGAACACAAATACAGTGCAGCACTATTCGGACATTTACACTGGACTGTATGAATATGGGTACAGTTTCTGTGATTCACACAGTATGGATGTATACATCCGTATATGGAGGCTATCAGTGTCTAACTTAATGCCATGTATGCGTTTTTTTATGTGTTATTGCACTTATATTAAAATACTCACTTACTGCACTGTGATTTGGGGCCTGTGTCCACAGCAGCTGTTTTTGCACGGGAAGTGCCATGTACCTCATTTTTAAAGTGCTTCTTTGAAGTGCTTTTTGTTGCTGGTCACAAAAAACATCTTTAAGCGCTTTGGCATTTCATCTTTCTGACTAGCAACTTTATTTCAGAAAGGTTAACTAAAACGATGTTAAGAAATCAAAAAGTAGCCTTCACAACTGAGCAAATTAATGTTTGTTTGCAAATCAAAGCAAATGGAGACCTCAACAATAACAGGATACCTAGCTACTGTTGTTGGTCTCCACAGTAGTAATACTAGCTAGCTAGCAAGCCGCTTAGCAAAGCTAAACTGTAGCAACAAATTAGCAACATGACTGTGACAGCCAGTTTCAGTTTGTCCTCCTCAATTGCTGATGATATTGTAAGCCCCGCCCTCTTCTTCATTTTGATTAGTCGGCGAAAGAGAGGCGAAATTGACAAGCCTGGCCATGTTCCAAAAGTTTATCTTCCATATTTTCAGCTAAGAGTGCTTTGAGTTTAGTCGAAAAAAAAAAGCTGAGTGTTGAGGGCGTTTTTTGAGCTGAGGGCATTGAGGAGCTGTCAACAGTGAAAAATAGACTCTGCCAGACGCCAGTGCAAAATAGCTGCCTGTGGACACAGGCTTGAGAACTATACTGAGCCTTCTAAGAATCTGCTCTTCAATCAGTTCGAGGCTGCAAACTGCAATGTAATTATCTAGCACCGGCACCAAAAATGAAAGATGGTTGTTCCCACAATAAGATGGAACACTTTTACTTATCATAACTGGAACATGGCTGCCGAGGGGTCAGTCAGTAAGGAGAGTTGTGCCCTCCTTTACTCAATCTTGACACCTGGCGCCCCCTGCAGGAGAAGCTGAGCGATCAACTAGAGGAGCAGCGGCAGATTCAGGCCCTGCAGCGCTGCCACACGGAGGCTGACGAGCTGGACCAATGGCTGCTTGCCACGCGCACCTCTCTAAGCTCCACCCTCCGGCCTAGCCCCACCCACCTGGAAATGGACATGGAGGAGCAGCTGATCAGCTGCCAGGTAAAATGCCTTCCCTCACAGTCGCCATTAGAAACTAAATGGAAGTTCTGCCCAATAATGAGACAGTTCACCGTACTGGGATTGGGAGCGAACGGTATTCATAATTTCTCTATCATCACATTTTTGTTAATGTGTACAGTGGTTAAATACAGTCTATGTATACAATGGTTAAATTTATTTGCTGAACTCTTTGAATTTCCCAGTCTCATAAAACGCAAAATTTCTTTGTTCTCTTTGTTTTATTGTGAAAAAATTAAAAAATAAAGGCAAAATGCTCTAAGAAGCAACCATCTGTGACCAGAAGCCAGAATTGCTGCAAACTGAAATGTAAACGATGACCAAGAGCTGCCATGTTTTTTTGTTCAGAGCAGATGGCTTGATGTTTGTTTATTTATTTATTTTTAAAGCCGGGCTGTTCTGCAGAATTCTGGCAAGCTGATTTTGCCCCCAACCCCTCCAGGCATTATAGTTTTTATGCCCCAGCATTCCCTCACGCACGCTCCATCCCCCTGCCCCTCTTTGTGCTACACAGAGGCAGTAGCCATAGGCAACAAACTCTTTTGTGTCCATATAGGAAGAACTTGGAGTGGGCAGGGAAGGGGTCGGCAAGGACGATGTGGGGGGTCAAGGATTGCCTCCTCTGCGCTGAAGTGAAGAATATATTTCCTGAATTATGAGGGCTCAGTATATGAAGAGATGGGGGAGGGGGCAAGAGAAGCCTAGAAGCAGGTGAGGGGCGTGTAATAGATCATTAGTACAGACAGACTTGGCTCTCAGGTGGGTCTTAAGCTGACTGCGCTGTAAGGAGATTATGCACGTGCCTCTTCAGGGACGAATCCTATTGGACGCAGTTCAGTGTTGCCCAAGGCAAAGGCATTAGCTGATAAATAGGATACTGAAATATGATTGGTTGGAACCGGGAGGGATGGGAGGAGCTTGCCTGGATATTCGAATAGGAGGCTTCAGTAAACAGAGGAGGGAGGGCGTTGTGTGGGAAGCGCCCGGCCCCCAATCAGTCTATTCACAGCCGCTGAAAAGGACGGCTGCAGGGCCCACTCAAACACAGAGAAGAAGAGGCAGGACTCAGCTGACGACTCTCGAGTGGGCAGAGGGGAAGCGTGACTGTTTTTTGTGGCACGCTTGCGGCAATGCAGGTCCTGAGAACCCACCAATGTTTCGTGTCCATCTGGAGAGGGGACGTAAACCCGGATACACTCGAGCATGCGGTGCTTTTAGTCGCCGCCTGGGAATGATGTATCACTGTGGAGGGCCGTTGGTGAGGGCTGCAGCCTGGGACAACAGGGGCCCCCGACCGCCGAGCCGGTGAATCTACCAGGAGTGGACGGCGGAGGAGGAGGGGGAGTTTGGGGTGGGGGACAGGAGGAGACACAAGCGGGCCGGGGGGGCCGGGAGGGCATGTTTGAGCTGGCCTCTCTCTTCCTGCTTTATCAGAACATGCTGCTGGAGATCGAGCAGAAGGTGGCAGTTTTGGCAGAGCTGTCCGTGCACAGCGAGAGCCTGCTGATGGAGGGGAAGGCCCAGACGCGCGAGGAGGCCGAGCAGCTTGCCGACCGGCTGCACTGCCTGAAGAGCAGCCTGATTGAGCTGCAGAGGATGCTGCTGGACAAGCAAATCGACATACAGGTGAGTCTACTGGCCCCCGGGTGCGCATCTACAGTACATACTGGTGAGTCTGCTGTCCCATCCGTGTGTATATCTAATGTTACATACAGGTGACTCTCCTGTCCTACCTGTGTGTACATCTACATACTGGTCAGTCATAGATCCCACATGCTTATTCATCGACATTCAGGTGAATCTCCTGTCCCACATGGACATTAATGTACATTCGGGTGAGTCATATGTCCTATATGCTCGTACACTGACACACAAGTGAGTCTTTTGTCTCACCTGTGTCTCCATCTACATACAGTTGAGTCATAATATCCCACATGCTCGGCGCAGTGCTTAGCACTGCCACCTCACAGCAAGAAGGTCTTGGGTTTGAATTCGGCCTGGGGCCTTTCTATGTGGAGTTTGCATGTTTCCCTGTGTTAGCTCTAGTTTCCTCCCGCTGCCCAAAGACAAGCATGCTGGGCTAATTGGAGACTCTAAATTGCCTATTGGTATGAATGAACTGTATGTTGACACGAGATAGCCAAAGAATTGCTGAAAATGTCGTTAAACAATAAAGAATCAATCAATAAAGCAATCCCACATGCTCATACATCTACACACAGGTGACTGTCCTGTCCCTAACTGTGCATGCATGGACAACCTCGATACAGGAGAGTCATTGATCTGCCCATACTTTTCAAACAACCGCCAAAATCTTACCAATCGCTTGTAGTTACATTTCAAGTAGCATCTGGCAAACTCCAGATGCTTTGCTTTGTTTCTTTTGCATATCAGGGCTTTCCTCTCACAACCTTCTAGAAAATTAGTTGCTATGGAGATGGCATGGTACCGTTGTTATTTAGAGATGGTGACCCCTGGGTGAAATTTCCTCAAGCATGATTCTTGGGCTCTTTAATGTCTTATTTAACATTTTCCTCTCCATTTGCGGAGTGTCCTCTTCCTGACCAGTTTGTGGTCACTCCTTTTGTTTATAAAAATGTTATAACTTTCGTCTTTTCAATGCTAACTCATGTGCCATGCTGAAGGATGAGGAGGAGGCTCCATGTGTTTATTGCTTTCAGGGACATGGGATGAAATGACACAATATCATTTGTTTAGAAAGAGATGAAATTAATTTAAGAAAATAAACATGTTTTTGTGTTCTGAAAAATCTGACAAGCAAGGCCCTTGATTTCATGCGTCACTGGATGGACCAAGCACACAGCTGATAATTTCATCCTTCACTATATAAATGTCTCTCTGCAATAGCTTTTCATTCTTTCTCTTTAACTGAAAGGTTGAACAACCTTTTTCCTATTACGTGGGACAGCAGTTGACAACACTGCTGACTGTACTGTAATTGTTACATCTGAAATTAGCGGCTTTGCTGTAATCCTATGGACGGGACAGAGGTGGGGCGTTGAGGGGGGGGAAGGGTTCGTCTTGCCTCACGTGTGCATTCCTGACGTGTGCGTTCCTGTTTATCCCACAGGCCAGTCTGGCATGGGACGAGCTGAAAGGCTGTCGGACAGTGCATGTAATGTCCAACCCCCCCACTCTCCTTTGCTGATGTGGCACTGCCTCTCCCCGCAATCTGTCTACTGCACTGTCAATGGCTGTTTGTACAGAAAATATAGAAAACAATGAAAGTACTGTTCTGGGAAATGGATGTTTGTCATAAAGACACACTGTCCCCAGTTCTACTCGGCTGGTCGCTGAGAGAGGTCAAAGGTCACTGTCACTGTGTTGCACAGGTCTGGGGACTTCTGAGAGCACGTATCAGCCATTAGGGGCTGCTGGCTGTTTTTAGTGAAGAAATTTTGCTGAGTCGTGACAGTAGACAGATCTAATGGGAGAGTGAGGGGTCATGAATGCCACAAATTGGTTGGAACCACCAGGAGCTGTCAGTCACTGACTTAACTGTGGGACTCTGATCTAGTTTGCTCTGGTCGCTTAGTCTTGACAGAAACACCTGTCTCATGTTTATGATGCCCCGCTCTCCCATTTTGCTTTGAGAGTGCATTATGGTCTCTTGGATGCTCAAATGTTTAGAGGGTGAAAATCTTCTAAATCGGAATCATTTTATACTGTAAACTTGTGTTCTTGATCTCAACTTCTCATAGATTCACTTTCCATCTTGCCATCCTGTAATTAGATCAGACTAATTTTATTTCCATTCAAATAGTAACAGTTGGAAAAATCAAATGGATAGGTATCTGGTTTCTTTATTGGTGGTGCTTAATTTTAGAGAATGGATTCTCAATTTATCTTCAGCTGTTCTGGAACAATAAGACAATGACACAGATGAGTTAAGATTGCTGCTACTTGCATTCTTAATTACTGCTTTATGTCTCACTATGGTGGTGTTTTTCCTTAAAGCTGAAGGACAGTCCAGTCAATGGCAACTCAAGCCCACAATGTATATTAACGTGTGAAAAATCCAGATGTGTCCTGTGCAGATTTCAGCTTCAGGTCGTGATTGGCCGAGCAGTCTGTTTCACCTTTGCTGATTCTTCATCAAAATTCCTGCTCTTTAATTGCCCTTTTCTAATCTTCCCGAATTGAATCTTTCTTCTAGAACATTTGTTCTCAATCACTTCCACTCTGTGGTGATGGGAGGGGGGTATCGCACTGTATTTCACTCTTCAGGCTTGATTTGTGTTTTTTGTGTTGTGTTTACGAAAGCAATACATATATAACTGAGAGAAGGGCAGTATTCACCTTTGCTGAGATCAGATAACACAGCCCTGATCCTCAAGTGTAATAGGGTATCTTGATTAGTCAGTTCAGATACCTATCAAATCAAAAATAAGGGTCATTGAACTGCCGGATAGCTCACTTGGTTAAAGCATCGCACTGCGAAGCAGAAGTGACTATCACAACGAGGGTTCGAGCCCCGGTTGTACCAACCGGCAGTGGTACTTTCAAAAAACTCTACAGCACCATGGCTGACCTCTGTTCTGATAGCCAATGAGTGAAAAGAAGGAATTTTCTGGAACAAGCCTGTTGGAGTTGGAACACCATGACCCCACCTCCCTCAAAAATAAATTAATCCCCAGAACTCTTATGTAGTGCACTCATTGTCATCATTTGGGCTCCCTGTTTGACTTCTGACCTTTGACCCCCCCCAGGGCTGCCTGCAGGAGCAGGAGGACAGTGAGCCGGACTCCGCCCTGTCCCAGAGCCCCAGTGTGCAGGATTGGCTGGCTCAGGCCCGCACCACCCGCTCCCAGCAGCACCAGGACAGTGTGCAGAGGCAGAAGGTGCAGCTGCCGCCTCAGGGGATGGGAGACAGTGGGAAGTGATGATGGCTTCAGTTGCACTTTTCATGGCAGATTTACTTGATCAACTGTGTATTGCACCACAAAAAGAGCTGCTCGAAGAACTTCACAGTGGAGTAATCAGTTATACATCAATGCCAGGTTACATCATAGTAGCACGTTTCATGTATGGACACAAAAACAGCTTTCATCAGTCTGTTAAATTTATTGGGAGGGGGAGTAGATGAACTTGATGAATTGGCTGTGGAGATGCTAGTATTAGCATGCTATGTGTGTTGCATATGCCTGTGTTTTGCATATATGCTCTGCATGTTTTACATGTGTTTGCGTACATGTTTGCATCCATTTGCCCATGCTGTAAAGGAGCTGGAGGAACAGCTGGACAAACAGAAGAAGCTGCTTCAGTCCGTCGCCACTCGTGGAGAGGAGATTCTGACTCAGCAGGCCACACCTAATGGAGCCAGGTACCCCAGCCTGTGGAGGCACATTGAGTGTAATGGAGAACCAGCAGCCATCGTCTCACAAGGCCAACCAATAACCTTCTTCTCTGTTCTTCCTCTTCCTCCCTTTCCTTGTAATTTACCTCCTGTTTCTGTACTCTGTTGTTCATTCTTCCTACTTGATTTTTTCTGTACTTTTGTTTCTCTCCACCCGTCTATCCCTCCCGTTTTGGTCTCCCTCCTCTGCCTCCATTCTGCCTCCTATCTTCCTGACTCCCCTCCTCTCTCCCTCCGTCCCTCGACAGTCTGCTGGAGGCTGTTCCACCAGAGCTGGCTTTCGAGCAGAATGAGGCGGCCCTGGAGCAGATGAGACAGAAGTGGGAGAGTCTGTGCAAAGAGCTGAGTACCAAACTGCAGCTCCTGCACAACACTGTGGAGCAGGACAGCAAGCAGCCAGTAAGCCCCAAAATAGCAATGCTAATAATAAAGTATGAAAGCCCTGCAGTAACTTCACTTTTAAATGCATTGTTATTATCAACCTGTTATCATTGTCAACAACCTGATTAACAATCAAACAATTTATTTAATGAATAACCAACACTAATACGTAGTCTATAATGATTAAGAAATGGCAATAATCAAAATAATTATTTTTAAAAAATGCTGGACTTTCTCTGAATTCCATCATCCATTTAAGCTTTTTTTTCAATCACATGATTTATTTTAAAACGGTACTTTATTAATTCAAAGTGTTTTTAAGTGTTAAATATAACACATTTAAATTGGAAAACTTCTTAGTTGTATCAAACCATTACGAATATTGGTATGAAACAGTTTTACTTACAATAAGCAGATCAATTACATTTGCGCAAATCTGTGCCGTTTCATGAGCCAGAGGAGTTCTGAATCTTTAAAAGACATATTGACATGTTATATCATTATAAATGTCGATAGTAAAATGCCTTATTTTGATGGCAATGAATAATTTTTCTATCTTAAGATAATTTGGCCTGTCAGTCTCCTGATAAGTCTTGGCAATCGATCGTGTCTTAGCGAATTAATGTTTGGTTGCTAGTTGGGCAAAAAAAAAAAAAAAACTTGAACAATTTGAAAATAATCGAAGTTGTGGTTACTGTCGGGCCTTTATACCTCTGACGGAATGTCACTGAGTTTTATTATTACTGCAGTGCTCATGTGAGCTCTCCTACACAGGGTGGATCTTCTTGCATAATTGCTGTAGTCATTTTTGCACCCGAGACCGTTTGTACAAATATTTCTGAACTCGTTCTGTGCGACTCCCAGGTTTACA
This sequence comes from Gymnothorax javanicus, assembly GCA_029692085.1. NCBI lineage: Eukaryota > Metazoa > Chordata > Actinopteri > Anguilliformes > Muraenidae > Gymnothorax > Gymnothorax javanicus. The sequence goes on from CM056198.1 coordinate 94,318,777, forward strand.
ACAGGCCAGGCAGAGTCACCACCTCAGGGGCTTCATACAAAGGAGAAGAACAGACTCAGGACAAGTCCTCCCTCAAGTCTCTGTTTGGGGATTTCAGCCAAGCTTATGAAGATGCTCTCTCAAAGGTATGTCCTCCACTTCTCCTTACTGTCCATTTCCTGTTGTTTATTTTGGCCATCCTTTGTGTTCTTGTCCTGTGCTTGATTTGAAACTCAAGGTCCCCCATTTTTAAGGCCATTCCAACCCTATTCCTTGAAGGGGCAAGGAGATAGGAGATTCTTGGAGGATTTATGAGCTTGGATACATTAGTGTATCCTTCAAGGATTTTTTTTTTTTTTTCAGAACTTGTGACATATAAATGATCAACCTGGAGATTCCTCTCGCTCCTTCTGACACGTCTGTAAAGTTTCTTGAAATTATATTCGACTGAAGAAAGGGTATTCAAATGTGCTTCATACTGGTTTTCCTTAGTCCTGCTCATTTCCTTTCCTTGTGGCCTTTCCTTGAATGCTCCAATGGGAGTTGTTAAGGAACAAGAAAAGGATCCAAGGAGGAAAAATTAGGGATTGGATCTGTCCTTAGTGATCTTGTCCTCCTTACAGACAGGGCGCACTGAGAGGCAGAGCATTCACTTGGAGCAGCAGCTCTATGCTGCTGTCTCGGCCAGCTCTTCTTGGCTGGATGGTGTGGAGAACAACCTGTTTTCTGGTCCTGTGCTGCTAGCTGAAGACACGGAAACGCACTTATGTAACCAGGAGGTAAGGCCAGTCGGTTCTTGCAGAGAAACTGGATACAGTTTTTTCTTTTTAAATTTCTGCCGTCTGATGCAAACTGGGGCAACGTGTGCATCAGCTCACTTTCCCGCACTGCATGCATTTTATATGATTATCTCTATTAATATTGGTGTTATTGTAGAGGACGGAAAACCATTCCAGTAATGTAGGGCATGGTGGTCCTTCTTGTGAGTGAATGTGGATTTGCTCCCTGTTCAGGCTGTGAGAAAGGACCTGTCGGAGGTGACGGAGGAGATTGAGAGGAGCAGGGCGGTGCTGGGGTGTGCGGAGGGGCTGGGAGGGGAGGATCAGGCTGTGATTGAGGAGGCGCTAGACTGCGTGGCTGCTCGGCTGAAGGCCCTGGACTCCGTGGTGGGACAGCACTGTGAGGACACCAGGAGACGCATGCAGGAACTGGCTGCTTTTCAGGTGTGTGCATGTGTGCTTAAGGGGTCAATTTTATGTGCTTTCAAAGGTTTTTGTACACCTTACTTGTCCATTTGTTCATCTTTTCAGTGAAACATACAAAGTTTTACAAGTAATGTAAATAACATGGCTTAAGATTAGATATGAATAGTGAGTGGTCAAATGGAATCATTTCACTGGATTTTGGCCCCAATTCTGGTGGTACTAAAAACTGTATTTGACAATAAAAAAACAAATTTCAACTATTTGTCAGGTAGTTTGGCACTAATTGTTGGGGCAAATCAAGAAGACACAACTTAGAGTTCTCCTAGCATTGGCTGAAGCCTTAACCGGAGTTTTGGGTTGAGCTTTCAGGATCATATTACTGCACTTGTGGAAAAAAGAGCCGTGTACTTGCTTTTTAATTTATGTCAGTCATGGGAAAAGGTGGTTATTTTCATTAAATTTGATGAATAATTATTTAGATTCATTTTTCGATATGTAAATTTTTTTTAAGATTCTGTTCTTTTATAACTTAACTGTGGATGAATTTTGATCAGTGTTTGCCTGTACTGCATGGACAAGTTAATGTAAATGATTGTGATTTTCCTGTCATACACAGACGGAGTTACGGCTGCTCTTCACCGCTCTGAGTGAGACCAGATATCAGGTCCTGCAGACTCTGACTGAGGCTCTAGACCGACCTGCCTCCAAACAGATGGAGGTGCGCATGATCAGAACAGGAGCTCTCCCTTTGGTTCTCTCCTGCCCCAGTAACCCCTGGCATAGGAGCACCCTTAATGTGTGGTATCTGTCCCTCTCTAGACCATCTCAGAGGCAGAAGACAGCCTTAGAGAGATTGAACAGAGGATCTCTGAGCTGAAAGCCACTAGCCAGGAGCTACAACCTGACCAGGTGTCGTCACAAGAGCTGCTGAAGCTGCAGGTACTGCAGGGTTGCTCTCTTGTGCCAAACACACTCACAAGCAGAGAGACACAGGCCTATAACCACAGACGCACTAATGAGCACACAAGTGCAAAAACTTTCAGACACACACACACACACACACACACACACACATACATCAACACACATGGACACCTGCAGACGGATTCAACCATTTTACTGCTGTTTGTCTCTCTGGATTTTTGATAGCCCTGTGTTTTTCCGTACATTTCCAGGACATGTATGAGGAGCTGGTGCTGACCGTGGGCTCCCGCTGTAGTGGACTCAACCAGAACCTGGCGCTGAAGGCCCAGTACGAGCGCGCTCTGCAGGATCTGGCAGACATGATCGACACCGCTCAGGACAAGATGGCTGCTGACCAAAAGATGATGGCTAGCTCGGTAGTGGAGGTCCAGAATCTCCTGGACAAACACAAGGTAAGCTACGCTGCCCTTGAAAACATTGCAGCGCTCTCTTCCCCAATATTGCAGCCTCAAACTCTCTCAAAAAACTTTCTACCCTGGACTTCTCCATGGCCAATGGCCCTGATGGGATCTCTGCAACTGTGCTAAAGAACAGCACACCTGAGCTTGCTCCAATACTTGAGAAGTTATTCCAGATTTCTCTCAACACCAAGACTGTTCCCTCAGACTGGAAAACAGCCCATGTATTAGCTGTGCCTGAACAGGGAAAAATACAAGTCTCTTCAAACTACAGGCCTATATCTCTGCTGCCTGTAATTTCCAAAGTAGTTGAAATTCATCTGCTATCACATCCACAAACATCTTGACAAACACCAGCTTCTCTGTGGCACTCAGTATGGATTCCATAAAAAGAGATTTACAGTGGATTAGCGGTCTTTCATCACTCACTTGTGCAATAATGCTCTCTATTCCCAGAAAGAAATTAGAGTCCTTGCCCTTGATATTAAGAAGTAAGTAAGTAAGTAAAGTTTATTTATATAGCACCTTTCACAGACAGGGTCACAAAGTGCTTCACAGTCATTTACATAGAGAAAAGAATAAATACAATAAAATACAATAGAAATAGGGATAGAATAAGAACACAGAAAGATTCAAATGCTAGTAAGTCAAGTCAAGTTCATGAGTAGAATGAAAGGGCAGCGCCCAGCCTAATCCTTTTTCCCCTACAGCAAATAAAAACTCCCAGTCGAGAGAAAAATCCTCAAAACAGTGGTGAGAAAAACCTCCCCAGTGGGAAGAAATCTCAGGAGGAACCCGGCTATAGTGGGGAGGCCCATCCTCCGCGGGCTAGCTAATTAATAACAAAATAAAGTAGTGGAATAGAAATGGAAAAAGAGATCCATTAAAGTCCATCCAAACAGTGGCATCGGTCGCTCCAGGAAGAAAGTATTTGATCGGGTATGGCACCATGGTTTCATGGTGAAACTGACTTCAATTGGTATCCAAGGAAACTTGCATGGTGGGGTTTCATCCCTCCTATCTGATAGATGGCAAGCTGTTGAACAAGACGGACGCTTCCTCGTGAAGGCCCTATGTGCTGGAGTCCTGCAAGGAGGTGTACTTGGCCCCTTGCTTTTTCTGATGTAAATCGATAACCTTCAGATAATGAGGCTCACTTATTTGCTAATGTCTAAAGTCTCCATGTTGTTTTTAAAAGTCAAATATTCAGAGCTATCACTGCTGAGAGTTTTCACTGAGACTTGGATGCAGTTGAATTGGTGAATTCAGTAAGGGCCCAGTCCACTCATTTTCAACATGGAGTTGGGCCCTTATTGAATTCACCGATTCAATTGAAAAATGGGATTCTAACTGGTGCATCACAATCAATGCAAGCAAAACTGAGGAGATGATCATCAGCAGGAAGTGAATCCAGAATTTCCCTCCTCTTTCTTTCATGAACGAAGAGCTGAAATCTATGCATAAGATCTTAACTCCTCTCTGTGTCACCATCACCAAACTTTTTCATGGACTCTTAATATCTCTTGCATAGCAAAAAAATTGCGAAGTGGATACACTGTTCATTCTAGGGCACACTAGAAACCTTCTTAAGGTATGCATTACCACTTACAAGGCATACATTCAACCTCTTATGGAGCATGCTCCTCTGATATGGAATGGAACTGTCTCCACAGCAATAAAACTGCAGCACGGGCTGCAGAGGGGAAAGCTCTTTCCTCTACTAAAGGTTGATGGACCTTCTCCACCTGAACATTCTCCCATTTGACCACAGAGAAACATTGCATCACTTTGTAGCGTCTATCGCCATTTTTCCCTGCAACCATCCACTTGGGCTTACTAGAATCCTTCTTCCTGGTTAACTAGTGTTAGAGTGACTCAATTGTCTGAGTGATTACGCATTTGCTGTCACCCCACCAAAGTCAAATACCAAGATTCATCTGTCTTCCTATCTTCTTTGGACAAGCCAGCTGTGGAACTCTCTCCCAGCATGTGTATTTCTTACTATTCCAAATATGGATTCCTTTCATGCTACAAATTCATAGTTGCTGGATTTGTAGCAATAGAAGTTTATTCTTTAACGCCTTAAAACGCAGTCTTTTCAATTTGTGGAATTTCAGGCATATTTTGTATTCTAGTGGAGCTCCCAAGGTTTCCAGGGATCCCAAATTAGTCCCTCTGAATGACAGAGAAACATTTGAAGAGTTTGTTTCCAAAATGCAATAAGTGCCAAAATTACAAAAATTGAGATAACACCACAGAGCGATAGCCCTGTGCTTCTTACACATGGCACAAAAATCAGTTTTTAGAAATTCATACTATAAGGTATATTTTTTCCTGGTCAAAGTTTTTTTTTTTTTTTTTTAATGCAATAGGCGCCAACATGTAGAAAAGGCTTATTTAGTCAAAATGAGTAAAATAGATATTTTATTTTGTAAACAATCTCTTTATCTATAAAATGATGTTCAAAATCTAGATATTTTCCATTTGATGGAATGCTTTGGCCATGAAAACATGGCATCCAGGATTTAAATATTTCCCTCAATTTAAGCATGATGTAGCTTTAGCAAAGTGCTGCAACTAGCAGATACAGACTATGTATTGACGTTGTCCTACAATGTGAAAGAAATGCTTTTTCTCACTTTGAACATACTTAAAGGAAAACTTAAGTGAAAAGTTAGAGTTTATGAGATTAAGTAATAACAAAAAAAAATTTAATTGTGATGTAATTGTCAATTGTCTTTTGCTTTGAGTCACTTTTCATCTGTATTGATCAAGCCTTGTCAAATTTTTAAAAAATAATCAGTACATACTTATTCTGCGGGAACAAATGTTAGAGATGTTCAGATAAAGTACCAACACAGATGGAGCAGCAGCTGTTGACTGTCATCAGGATCTAGTTCAAATGGTAAGCTTTGGCTCTCTCAGCTAAGCTATGGAAAATATGCAGCCAAGATGCTGCAACCTTCACAGTCGAAAGGAAGATGTACAAACAGTGGCACTTTTACATATTGCAAGACTGAATCGTGAGATTATATAATAGTATAATTTATTCATGACACAAGTATACAATTTAGGGAATATTTGTTTTATAGCTCTCAAAAAAATGAAAAAGGAGTGAGATCAATTGGAGCCTTAGACAGGCAAGGCTGAGTCCAGTATATGACAGGGAAAGTCGAGTGTAGTTTCTGAAGGGCACGTTTAAGCGATGAGCGAGTTTCAGTGTAGTTTTTGATGGTAGATATTGAGCACAGTGTATGAGGCGTTATAACCCTGACACTTTCCTGGTATCACATAGGAGTTCTTCCAGGGCCTGGAGTCCCACATGATTCTGACAGAGACGTTCTTCCGGAAGATCAGTGGCTTCGTACTACCACGGGAGAGCCAAACTTTGGAAGAGACCATGGCCCAGGCGCAGACGGTCCTCAAACAAGCCCACAAGAGGGGCGTCGAGCTGGAGTACATCCTGGAGGTGAGGGCCCCTGTGTAAAATGACAACTGACATAATGGAAAAATGGCAATAATGATGGAAAGGCTATGATGCAAAAATTACTGGATATTATGGACATAAATACTGACAGAGGTTTATTTTTTGCTGTTTCCAAATGAATTATTCTACCACAGACAAGTATTCTTGCTTAATTTTTTAATATATTCCCTTTTTGGGTACATCTCATCTAGTTTATTCCTGTCACCCCTGTAATAGATAATTTTGCTTTTGTTCATCTACTTTTTTCTCATATGCTTAGTTTTATTTGTAAGTCATTTTTTACAGTGTATTTGTTTGCTTGTTTTGTTGTCTACTTGCAGAATTGAGATTTGTATTCAGCGTGTGCAATTGTGTGTGCATGTGTGTGTGTTTGTGTGCTTGTTTGTGCGTGCCCGCCTATGTGCATGTGTTTGTGTCTCTGGTTTTTTGACCCTCTGTGCTTGCCGTGCGTGCACTGTGTCTCTCAGTCTTGGAGCAGTCTGGAACAGGATTACCAGGCCCTGCACAGGCAGCTGGAGGCAGTGGAGGGCAGCATTCCCAGTGTGGGCTTGGTGGAAGAGACTGAGGAGAGACTGACTGAGAGAATCGCCCTCTATCAGGTACTCTGACACATATCATAGTGGTGACAGCAGAACATTCAGCTCCACTCAGCTTTCCTTTATCCTACCTGCAAGTTGCACTGATAAAGAAAAGGGGGTTGATTTTGCATTTTGCTTCCAATTCAGTGTCCATCTGCACTGTGAAGACTTGTCCAAATGTGTTCTGAAGCATATGGCTGACTCTTTAATATAATCCTCAACAGAATGTATCCTCCAACTTTTATCAACAGTTACATTACTAGTAAATTCAGGGAAATAAGCTCAATTTTCAGCCTTACATGCCCACACGTGACCACTCTTCAGAGATGAGACGGTATGCTTCTTACAACGAGCAGTTCCTTTCCTTCTCCGTATTCTTCTCTTCCCATCTGTCTGGTTCTAGCTGATCTTTGTCACATCTGTCCATGGGATATTGTTCCAGAACCATGCAGGCTTTCTCAGATGTTTTTTTAGTAAAGTTCCTGTTTTTGAGCCTTACTAGCAGTTTACATCTTCAGATAAATCCGCTGTAATGACTCTGGTGAAGTCTTCTCTTGATTGCTGACTTCAGCCCTGATGTGTATACCTCCTGTAGAGTATTCTTGATCTGGTCGACTGTTATAAAGGGGTTTTTTGGAACCAGGAAAAGAATTCTCCTGTCATCCACCACAGTTTTATTCTGTGTTTTCCTAGCATTTTGGATTTCTGAGCTGACCATTGCTTTCGTTCCTTTTAAGAATTAACCAAATTATTATTTTGGCCACACCTAATGGTTTTGCCTTTTCTCTGGTGGGTTTGTTTTGATTTTTCAACCTTATATGAGTTTATATGAGTCACGTCTCTGTCCTGTTAGTAGTTATTAAATTCTTGACCATGGTTCACTTGATATAAAAGTGAATATGCTCAAATCAAAGGTGTATAATGGACAGTGTTTACAGTCCATCCATGTGGAGTATACCATGTTGAAATACCAGCCTATAAAGTTTTTGTGCAAATACTCACAGAACTTATTGTATGACATCACTGTATTGGTTGAAAATTGAGGGGATCTCCTCTAATCATTGTGAGGAGAGGCTCATTGTGGGCAATCCATAGAACTGCATTAACATAGACTGACGGACACTTGTCTCTGCATGCACAGAGCCTGGAAGTATGACCAATCAGGTTTGTATGACTGTCCACTCTGCAGCGGCTGAAGCTGAGCCTGACCCAGCACCAGCACCAGCTGTACCAGGTTCTGGAGGATGGGAAGAAGCTGCTGCTGTCGGTGTGCTGTTCGGACCTGGAGACGCAGCTGACCCAGCTGGGGGAGCACTGGCTCAACAGCACCACTAAGGTCAACAAGGAGCTGCACCGGCTGGACTCCATCCTCAAGCACTGGACACGGTCAGTGGCTGCCTCCAGCAGGTTCTGTGATGGAAATAACCACACATGCACACACACGCTCTCTTGGTTTCTCATGCAGACACACACATTCTCCTTATCTCTCTGTTTTTCACACACTCACATTGAAAAATGCTCGCACTCTCTGACACATGGTTACTCACATGTGCTCACATATTAAATCTAATTCTCACGCACTCTCTAAAAAATGCATGTACTCGAAAATTCCGAAACTATTAGATACAGGCACACGTTCACACAGTCTCGCAGACTAAACAAGCTCTCTGAGAGCACAACACCCCCCGCCAGAGTCGCGACAGTAATATGCGCATCATCAGTCTATCTGCAGCATATGTGCAATGTTTCAGGGATGTCCTATGAAAACTGTAGGAGGTGTTGATTTCACCAGCCAAGAACCATCTGATACAGGCAGACAGACAGCACCACGACATAATCCCCCTTTTGGGCTGTCACCCGGCAGGGGATAAGAAGTTAAACCCACACACTGTCTCGCACATACATAAACACACACAATTGCACATTTTTTCTTCTCTCTTTCTTTCACACACACACACACATACACGCACACAATATTGATGGGTGAAAAATTAAAAGGAAAAAACCTGATAGAGGTGTGCACTAATATAACAAATGCAGACACCTCAGTTCATTCTCCTGACATGGTTTAGGTCCAGGTTATCCTTAAAAGCAGAGGGTCACAGCAAAACAATACAGAGTTCAGTGTGATCACTCTCCTGCAGTGATGGGAGTAGTTTCCTCACGGATGACAATGGCTGACGCCCCACAGGGCACAAGGGGTCGCTGCATGGTTTAATGAGCATGAAAATGATCCTAAGCACATGCCACTGCCTTCAAGGTCACCATATCTTGAACTGAGCTGTCACTGGAGAATTTGGAACAATGTGCTTGGAAAATACACTTTCAGTCACCACCATCAAAACACTAAATGAGCGAATATCTCTTGGAAGAAAGGTACTCCAGCCCTCTCAGTGATGTGAAACATTCATCCAGGTATTTCTCACATTCAGTGTTTTGCAGAAATCCAGTTTGGTTTACAGGTCTTATAATTTCTTACATTTTTTAAACGTGTCTACACAGAATTATTTGTAAATAAAGCGATTCATGAATGCAGGTACCAGGCCGAGTCTGCCGAGTTAGACCAGTGGTTGCGGTCTGCCCTGGATCGGTTGGAGTTTTGGACCACCCAGTCGGTTACTGTGCCCCAGGAGCTTGAGACAGTCAGGGACCATCTCTTGGCTTTCCTGGTGAGTGTTGCTGACTATCTGACTATCTGTGAATTGGACAAGCTGGAAACCGGGCGTTTTATCGGACTGGATCATGTTAGATTTACGATTCATGATAACTTGTTTCTTTCATTTTCCCCACTGAGGCAAAGTTGGTTGGGACATTTCGACTTTCAAAGGTTGTATTTGTTGAACATCATGAGACTAACTTTACTGCTTTCCCTATGATTCCATTCTATAATTCATAATTAGGACCTCACCTGAAGCTCTGATACACCTGTATCCTCAACAGCTTGCTTACGTAGTTCCTGCGTACAAAATAATACATTAATAATCGCACCATCGCGGGATATCTAGACTGAAATTCACCTCATAATTTGATATATCCATCCGTGTTATGTTTACTACAGCTAGCAACCTGACTGCTAGCCAACATGTGACAGAAACCAGGTTTAGTTTGATTAAGTAACATTAGTTGACATTATTTTCCAATAAAAAGTAACTTTAGGTAGCTAGCAAGTTTTCACTTTAAACAGCAAACTGTTTCTGACTAGTTAGTTTGATCACTTACACCCTGGATGGTAAAAAAAAGCATCTTATGTCGCCTCTTTTTTAGGTGGCCTTACGGTTTTCTTCCTGTCAACTGAGTGCCTAGCTGCCGTAAGCTCGCTAGCTAACAACCTAATGTTATATAATGGTTAGCTATGGAGAGGTACTGCAAACACACTTAGTTATGAGAGTGGCAGTAAGCTGGCCTGCTACAGTGCTAAGCCGGACCGATTAAAGTTCCAAACATTACACTTGGCATTCAGTTTGGCTGAGTATTAATAGCATTACATGGAAAAATATTTTTTTTCCTCAGGCTCTCAGACAATGAAATGTCCGCAAAAGTGATACGTACCTAAGGTAATATCAAAGATATGTCATGAGTTGGGCCATGGGAAAAGTTATACAGTTGCGTGATGAAGAAAAATCTGGAACAAATTACAGTTCTCTTCAACGGGCAAGCCATTGCAAACACCACGCAATCAAAGCCGGCGATCCAGTTGCGCGTCTCAAGCCCCGCTTTGGACAAAAATGAATATTCATGACCTGAATTGAGTGGTCAATTTACACTTGACTTTTAGCCTTCAGATAACCCCTCCCTTTCAACCAATCAAATGCTAGAATGCGTAAATAGGTTGTCTTGGAGACGTAGCCTCCGCAACTGGGTCTAATATGGCTTATCTGGAAAGATGATAAGAACAAGTTCGCTAAAATATTGGTAGGGACAATCTGGCTTCCCAAAATATTGGTAGGGACATGTCCCTACCGTCCATACGCAAACGTACGCACTTGATAGACATGCCCACATATGATTACTGTCCGCCATTCTGAATCTAAACATCATTTAAATATAACCTTCCTGGCAATGTGAAGTTGGTACAAAGCAGCACATAGTGCCACAATCTAAAGAAATTCATTGACACATGAGAAACAGATATGTTCACATCCATCTGTCTGGAAGGGATGCAAAGCCATTACTCACAAATGAAGAAAACATGGAACAGTGGTGAACTTTCCCTGGAGTGACTGAAATTCCTTCAGAAGAACATCAATGACTAGTTCAAAAGTTCACAAAAGAGTTCTGACTTGCATCTGAAGAACTGCTGGCTTCACTTGCCTCATTTAAGGTCAGATTCCACAATAAGAAAGAGACCAGGCAGAAATGGTGAGATGCTGTGTCATGACTTTAAGCAGGCCGTTAATCAAAAAGCCTCAAGTGTGGCTGAATTAAAACTATTCTGCAAAAAAGAATGGGCTAGAATTCCTCCACAGCAATGTAAGAGACTCATTGCTAGTTATTGCAGACATTTAATTGCCATTATTTGGTATAGTAAGGTTATCATTTTTTCATATTGTGGTGAAGGTTTTGAATAACCCTTTACCTACAATAAATCAATAGATCATTTGAAGGCTGCATTTTCTGTTGCTCACGTTGTCTTTGTCTTTTTATTAAAGTTAGTTGGATGATGTAAAACATTTAAACATGACAAACAAACACCTGGAATGGAGCAAGAACTTTTTCACAAGGCTGTACATAAGTCCCAACCTTGTTAATATTATATAAAAACAAGGTCATTGCAATGGGAAACATATAGACAAACACTAAGTCTGAGGTTTCACTTCCTCCAGGCCTGAAACCTGTGCAGTATTGAAGGTGCGGTCCTCACAAAAACCGAGCAGTTCACTTGAACCCAAGGCATCATTGTATGGTTTGGATTAACCCCAAAAAACATATGGGTCCGTCAAATTCAGCTGCCATATTTAAAACTGTGGAACTTCAGGCCTATTTTTAAGGGGTTAAGGGCCCGTTTCATGGATAAAAATGAAGCTGAAAATATGAACGCACTTGTATGCTTTTATGGGCCAACAGTGCAGTCTAGAAGTTCAACCCCAATTCCACGAAAGTTGGGATGCTTTGTAAAATGTAAATAAAAACAGAATGCAATGATATGCAAATCTCAAGCTGGCATTTTATTCACAATAGAAAATGAACAACATATCAGATGTAGAAAGTGAGACATTTCACCATTTCATGAAAAAAATAGCTCATTTTGAGTATGATGGTGGCAACTCATCTCAAAAGAATTAGGATAGGGCCATGTTTACCATTGTTTAGTATCCCCTCTTCTTTTAACAACAGTCTGTAGATGTCTGGGAACTGAGGAGACTAATTGCTGAGGTTTTGGGAGAGGAATGTCATCCCACTCGTCAGATGTAGGATTCTAGCCACTCAACAGTCCTGGGTTTTCTTTGCCGGATTTTTCATTTTATGATACTCCAAATGTTTTCTATTAATGAATAGTCTGGACTGCAGGTAGGTCAGTTCAGCACTCAGACTCTTCTACTGCAAAGCCATGCTGTTTTGATGGATGCAGTATGTGGTTTGGCATTGTTTTGGTGAAATATGCAAGGCCTTCCCTGAAAGAGACGTTGTCTGGATGGGAGCATATGTTTGAAACCTCTATAGTTTTTGGCATTGATATGCCTTTCCAGATGTGTACGCTCCCCACGCCATAGGCACTAATGCAATCTGATACCATCAGAGATGTAGGCTTTTGAACAGCGCGCTGATAACAAGCTGGATGGTCCCTCTCCTCTTTTGACCACACAACACGGCGTCCGTGGTTTCCAAAAAGAATTTCAAATTTTGATTAATCTGACCTCAGAACAGTTTTCTATTCTGCCTCATCCATTTTAAATGAGCTTTGGCCCAGAGAAGATGGCGGCGTCTCTGGATCGTGTTCATATATGGCTTTTTCTTTGCATGAAACAGCTTTAGCTTGCATTTGTAGATTGCACAGCAAACTGTGTTCACAGACATTGATTTTTGGAAGTGTTCTTCAGCCCATGCAGTATATTCCAGTGTGGAATCATGCCTGTTGTTAATTCAGTGCTGCTTGAGGGCCCGAAGATCACGAGCATCCAATATTGACCTTCGCACTGGTCCCTTGTGTACAGAGATTTCTCCAGATTCTCTGAATCATTTGATTATATTATGTACTGTAGTCTGTAGATTCAAAGTCTTTGCAATTTTACGTTGAGGAACGTTTTTCTGAAATTACTCCACAATTTTTAGATGCTGTTTTTTGCAGATTGGTGCATCTTTACTCTGCCTCTCTAAAATGCTCTTTTTATACCCATTCATGTTACTGACCTGTTGTCAATGAACTTAATTAGTTGCTAAATGCTCCTCCAGCCATTTTTTATTAGTACAACTTACTTTTCCAGCCTTGAGTTGCCCCTCTCCCACCTTTTTTGAGATGTGTTGCTGCCATACAATTCAAAATGAGCTAATATTTTCATGAAATGGTAAAATGTCTCACTTTCAAGATCTGCTATGTTGTCTATGCACTATTGTGAATAAAATGTGGTTTGAGGTTTGCTAATCATTGCATTCTGTTTTTATTTACAATTTACACTGCATCCCAACTTTTTTGGGAATTGGGGTTGTATTTCAGTTGTGACGCTAGAGAAAAAGGTTACAGTTCCTTCATAATTTACATAACTTTGTCAATTCCTTCCAACAAAAGCTGATGGTCAGTGATTTCACGTTATATTTTTTATTGGAGCGATTGTTCTGGATTGCAGAGCACAAAAGCAAACTATATCACAAATACTCAAAGACTGATCTGTTGCTGGCCTGTCCTGGAAATGTACCCATTTTATTTCTTGAAGATGTCAGAAAAGGAATAATCACCCTTCCTCATGCTTTCTGCCTCAGGACTTTTCAAAGGAGGTGGACGCCAAGTCGTCGCTGAAGTCGTCGGTGCTGAGCACGGGTAACCAGCTGATGCGGCTCAAGAAGGTGGACACTGCGGGGCTGCGGGCTGCTCTGGCACAGGTCGACACGCAGTGGGCCGAACTGCTCACACGCATCCCGGTGGTGCAGGAGAAGCTGCACCAGGTACCTGAGCACCATGTACCCTGCAACCTGCTCACCTGGTCCTAATATCCACCAGTAGAGAACCAATCACAATGTTTGTTAACAATAATTTTCGATTAGAAAACCCCGGCATCCGGTATATACAGGTTAATAGCATGGAGCACACCGTGGCAAGGGAAAATGGTTAAGTCTTGTTGTATATGGGGGTGCTAGGTTACGATATAGCGTAGAGAAGGGTTTGGATTTTTCAGATTCTCATCTGCAGTTGGACCACAAACGAAGAAAATGACTGCTTAAATTTACCCAAATCTAGAAGTTAGTCAGGCAGACAGTGTTATGTCGCTGTTGGGACGATCTAGTTTAGCAGTGACACTAGCAAAGCAACACCTTTCATAAAACAAGCACAATGGAAGAGCAGATTGGGTAGACCACTGAGTTTAACTGTATATCTTTAAACGGTACGGTTACGGCTGAAAATGACAATAGAAAAATAACTATTTTGTCAATTTTACGTATCTATGCAATTCAAATGAGCTGCCAGTCGTCTACCTGGAAGTGAATTCTGTTGTTTGGGCGATTTCACGGTAATTTGGCTTATACATTAATGATGAACAGCCTAAACCTATTTACATCAACATTCACCAGTATACACTAACATTGCAGTAACTCAGAAGCTACACGTTAAGTCTGTAGTTGAGACTGATGCTGAATCTTAATGCAGAAGGCTGACGTTGGCTACTGTTTTCCACCAGCTGCAAATGGAGAAGCTGGCTTCCAGGCATGCCATTACGGAGCTGATGAGCTGGATCTCCCTGATGGAGAATGTGATGGAGGAGGACCAAGAGAAGATCAAGGGGGTGGTGGGGTCACAAGCCATTAGAGATTACCTGCAAAAGTACAAGGTAACAGCTGCACCTGGTCTCCATAAGCAATGCGCAGTCTTAAGTCATTTTCTCCATGTCATTCTTTTGCTGTAACAAACATTGAACATTCTCACCCACCTCTGCATTCAGTTTTTTGTTAGTTCTTGAGTTGTACAACTTATAAACCTTTTGCCTATCTGCATTGTTTTGTTTGGATATGGATTTAAGTTGCACTTTTATGAGACCCGGAGAATGTGATTATTTGGAGTTTTTTAATGCAGATGTAAAGATCTATATTTCTGTCTGTGGGTTACTGTGTGATTATATACTGTATTTCATTCAATTTTATTTCCTCCAAGGGCTTCAAGATCGATGTGAACTGCAAGCAGCTGACTGTGGACTTTGTGAACCAGTCAGTCCTCCAGATCAGCAGCCAGGACGTAGAGAGCAAGCGAAGTGACAAGACAGATTTTGCTGAGAGGCTGGGCGCCATGAATCGTCGGTGGCAGATTCTGCAGGGCCTCATTACTGAGAAGGTACCATACAATCTGCTAGAGCTTCTCGTCAAAAGAAAGATGACTTAGATGTCAGTCAAGGGTTTCTATCATTAAGGAGGTACCATGGAAATCTGCCTTTTTCATCGCTTAGAAGGTGCCATAAAAATCTGCCATAGCTTCTTGTCAGTTTGAAGGTATCAGAAATACGCCTGAATTTTTGTTACTGAGAGAGTGCCAAAGATTTCAATCAGTACTTTTAATCTTTTTCTTTTCAAATTCTTGTTTTTCACTATTCCTTTGAATTTTCATCGTACTATTGTTTTGCATTACGATGTAATGGTTAGTTTTTTATCCCAGGAAGAGTTGTTGCTACCTTGATTCTGGCTATGGAAATCAGACAAAGCTTATTCTGTCTGAGGCTAGGTCCACACTAATGCGTTTTCATTTTAAATCGAAGTTTTAAAACGAAAAAACGATCTCTGTCCATACTAAAATGCAATCCTGGAGTTTTCAAACTGAAATGGGGTTAGCAGCATCTTCAAAAGCCTCCGTTTTAGAGGTTAGAAAACACTGGAGTAGTGTGGATGCTTAGCGAAAACGTTGCAAAAGTTGTGCCTTTTTAAAATTAAAGCAAATTTGTGTGGACATAGCCTGTGAAGGGACTAGAGAATGCAGTCAGAGCTTTTTCAATACTGAGAACATACACTGCCCGGCCAAAAAAAAAAGTCACCGTGTGGAAATAAATGAACAAATTCTATAATTGGATCATTATTACGGTTATTAATATGTTTCAGCTGGCAATAATAATTTTAACCCTGACTGATGAAGCGCATCGCTGCTCATTTCTTAAAAAATCATGTCGGAAGACACATCTCTTGATGGTGGAAAAGATGTTACAGTATTTCAGAACGGGCAAGTTATTGGCCTGTATTTAGCAAAGAAAACCATGAATGACAAAAACAAGCATGAGGAATCATTTTCACAATCAAATTTGCCACCACGAAGTCCTGACCTGAAACACATTAAAAGTTATTGGGATGTGCTCAAGAAAGACCACCGAGTGGTTCAACCATTATGTCGAGAAGACAAGATCTGGGCCAAAAATTACGGCATTTCTGATCGAAAATAAATGTTCTGGCATTGCATATAGTTGTCAAAACAATGACAAGACGAATATGCACTGTAATCAAAGCTACAGGGGTTCCAACTAAATATTTGAGTGTGCGACTTTTTTTCTTGGCCGGGCAGTGTACTTATGACATTATTTTGATGTTCTTGCTGTTCTTGATAAGAAGGAACCTTTGAGCTCATTTTCTCCCTCAGATCCAGATGCTAGAGTCTCTTCTGGAGTCATGGCTGGAGTACGAGGGCAGTGTTAACACCCTCAAGACCTGGTTTACTGCACAAGAGGAGAAGCTGAAGAAGAAGAACCGAATAGAAGACCTGGCCTCTATGCAGAACGCCCTGAAAGACTGCAAGGTACAGCACAGCACAATACAGACCACCTTGAAAAACGGCATGGTACAATATAGCGCGGTATGGAATCTCCACCAAAACTGCTATTTTGACTGCAAAAATGGTAGACTGCAAGGCACTCTGCTATATAGCGGACACCTTTAGCCTTGCTTGTAATGCCTAAGTCTTCAAGGAAATTCTCAGGCTATTATACTTCTCTATACTTCTGACAATAGGAGATGGAACTTGGCTTTTTACCCAAGCCAAGTCAATGCTACAATGGATGCTATCTGTTGACATTCCCCGCTCTTTAGAAATGAGAAGCGCCTTTAACATTTTTGCTCTCCTCCTGTGTCTTCCCTCTCTCATTCTCTTTCCCTCTCTCACTGTTGCTCCAGGAGCTGGAGGAGTTGGTGAAGGAGAAAGAAAAGGAGGTGGAGAAGGTGGAGGAGCGGGGATGTGCCCTTATACAGCACAAGAAGGAGGAGGCGTGCGCTGTCGTGATGGAGGCACTCCAGGGTCTCAACCACAGCTGGGCTAACCTGGACCACATGGTGGGTCTCCGGGTTTTATGACATTTCCAGTGTTTCATTAAAATGCTGTTGAAACTGGTCTTATGATCAATTGGTTTGTTAGTTAACCTTCCACTTGGTTTATGGCTAATGCTCATTTATACTTTCCATTTTAGTGACTATCCAACTTTTTAAATAGGTCTGAGGGTATCATTGAATGGTTGAAGGGTAATAAGACCAATAACTGTTACCTAGTTAATTACACTGACTGGATCATCTCTGTGAGCTTCCCATTATTGCATGGGTCCCTCTCCATATTGCAATTTCCTCCCACATTGATAAATGTTCATGTAAGGTTATGTTGCCTTTGACCGCAGCACTATACTTGTATGTAGGGCTGATGTAGGAACTTTAACAGACACACATTTTAATTCCCATTAATTACAGTACCTGTTAAAAGTTTGGACATACCCACATTTTTCTTTCATGTTAAACAGAGAAATAAACACCCTTTATTTTGCAAAAAAAAAAGAGAAAAGATCTAGTTCTTAAATCAAACTAACCAGCATTTGTTGTCCTAAATGCTGAGCATACTCGTATTTTTGTTATTTACTAGGGCAGTTATATGGCTGTAATGAGTTTACAGCTGAGCAGCCATCTAAGTTACTACACTTGCGGTTTGCTTTTCATTGACCTTTTAGCCCAATAAGTCCCAAAACAGCTTGACTTAAACTCGGCCATCGAAAAATGGAAGGAGCTTGTTTGTTTACTTTGCTACGTATGGCTCCTTTGAGAAATCCAAAATTTGGGACACTATTCAAACAAGTAAATGTTTCTCTTTTAATTTCTGTTTACCTCTTACCAGATTTTATCTGAGATTATACAGAGAAGTTAAGCACTTTAAATTTCTCTGAAAATAGGGGGCTATGACATTAGCAAAGTGTATCCAAACGTTTGATCGGTGCTGTTTGTGAAACTCCAACTTAGGCTGATTCAGCGACTTCAGTCAATGCATTTTGCCCTGATTTGTGTCCGCTCCAGATCGGGCAGCTTAAGATCAGTCTGAAGTCTGTGCTGGATCAGTGGAATGTGTACAAAAGGGCGTCTGAAGAGATCAATGGGTACCTCATGGAGGGCCGGTACTCAGTGTCGCGATACCGTCTTCTCACCGGCTCCCTGGAGGCCGTCAAGGTGCAAGTGGAGAACCTGCAGGTATGGAACGGTGGCCCAAACCTAAAATTATTTGGGTCTCTTGAGAACTTTTCTACGTATAATAATTTTCCCCTCCTTTTAAGTATTAAACGAGTCGTCCAAATCTCGTTTTGGGCACTGCCCTGCCCTGAGGTAAATTTTGTGCTCATTTGTGGAGTGTATTTCCTATGCATTACCTGCGATCCTGGTATTGATACATAGCTATCTCAAATTTTCTGCCTATATGGGCCTGCTGTGATTTCAAGCGTTCAAATAAGTCATGTCATTTACAGTAAATTAGTGGTAATCAACTGTGATTCTCAGGGTTCCCGCGGTCATGAAATTCCCGGAAAAGTTATGAAATTTGAAAAACCTGTTTCCCAGTCTGGAAAAGTTATGGAATTAACTAACGGTTTTGGAAAGGTTTGGAAAAATACACAGTTTTGCCTAATGCTTATAATATGTTCACTAAATCCCCAAAAGATGTCTAGAGTTTACTGCAAAACTACAAGCTATTATTTAAAATCGAACGAGACACAGTTGAAACTAGCATGACATTTCGTGATACGCGTAGATTACATATGCAGCTAGTTGGCGGGCAGCGAATTTTTTTTCCCACCGTACTTCTTAATACCAACTTTATCTCATTAGCTTACAGCCAATAAGAATCGAGCACATGCTTTTGTTTACCTTTTGACGCACTTGGGCTTGTACCCTTTATGCACGTGGTTACTTGGTAAGCTGTTCGCCGGAATTTAAAGGGCACCGTTTTTATAATAAAGCCAGTTGAATTTTCCCACTGCCTCGCTTCAGATTCGTGTAATAATAGCATCAGTGTCAATCAGAATAATAAATGAAATAACGTGAACATAATAAGATTTCAATACAAGCACACAACTTTATTTAAATTTATGGTCTACGTCCACCTATGGCCCAATTGGTTTCTCTCCAAGTCATTTTCCTGCATTATACACTGTTCAAAAATATTTCATTTCCATCCTGGCATTTTTTTTTTTGTTGTTGTTGTTTGATTACCCAGGTTCGCTTGCGATTTTCTCAGGTCGATGAACATGTCATGCACGTTAATATGGACCGCAAAAAAACCCGATTCCCGATTGTGGCAGAACGGAGTGTACGAAAAATATTTTCACTATTTGCTTTGAAATTCTCCTGCAAGTTCTCTCTTTCCAAATAAAATATTTTATGTATTTTCAAAGCGTATCTGTTTCGACATTATTGTGATGCATGTTCGTATAAACGCCGATTTTTGATTTTCTGAGAAAATGGGACCAAAAGTAAAGGAAAAGACCCCAATTCTGGCTTAAAACACATAATTATTTTTTTTCACTAATCACGCAAAATTTCAAAATAGTAATTCTATATAGCTCTTACTGAGAAAAAGTACCCTTTCTTTTAGAAAACGTGCCGCTTAAAATAAGTTTGGCCAAGAAAAAAAAAATTTACTTTGGACACACTTAAAATAATTGTGGGCAATGGAGCAATGTGCATCTTAGCTACACTTATGTGTGCGTCTAAAAGTAATTCGATCAACTTCAATAATTTTTGATAATAATATGTTTAAGGGCTGGGTCATTCTTCAATAAGTGTGCTAACTTTTGAAAAATAAAGAATACATTTTTCATGTTTTTAACACTATATGTGGTAAATGGTATGTTTAACCTTCAGGAACTTGTATTGATAGAGCTTGTGCACCTAAATATTAATAATTATGGATGGATTATTAACGATAGTTATCAAGTTTAGCGGCTGGGTTATTCTTCACTATTTGGTGACTTTTCAGTGTGCTAACTGTTTTTGAAAAATAAAGAATACATTTTTCATGTTTTTAAGAACACTATATGTGTGTAAATGGTATGTTTAACCTTCAGGAACTTGTATTGATAGAGCTTGTGCACCTAAATATTAAAATGCAGGTGGATGTTATGGCCCAAACCTAAAAATTATTCAGACATGGACCACTGGCACTGCCCTGCCCTGAGGTAAAGAGAGTTCCACCCTGTTGGTATTGGACATATACACAGGTATTTACAAAGTGTAAATAATGTAAATATTCAACAATGAAATTTGAAAAACCTGTTTTCTTGCACCTTATGTGCCCCTTATTCCATTGTATAAGTTTTTTCTTTGAATAATGTTGAAAAAAGAATTTTTGAGTAGAACGTGTTTATTCTTTAAAACGGTCACTTTTTTTGCACCCAGTTTAAATGACAAATAATAACAGAAATTTCCTCAAAATTACATATGTCTGCTGCTGATCCCTTTCAACTCTGCAGTTTAACATTAACATATGCATAATATTTAACATACTTGTTATGTTATTTGGGTAAAAAATGTGACTACCAGGGTGGAAAGGACCTTAACAGGGTGGAATGACCAGCAATAACTCAGTGAGTTTCAACAATAATTTTATTATTAACTAGCAGAACATTTAACTTTAATTGAAAATACAAAACATTCAACACTTTTTTTAACATAAAAACATAAAAAAATTACATTACAGTACTAAACATAAGTGCATCTACCGACAAACAAAAGTGGCCCTCACCAAACTTTCTTTATGGGCCAGAATTTAATTTGATTTCATTTAATCTTATTTTTAACTTTATTTCATTTTATTTCATCTCTTTGTGTGCATGTGTGTTGTGGATGTGTGTGTGTGTGTGTGTGAGTGTGTGCGTGCATGCCTGAGAAGGTGTTTTTGGGTATGTGTGTGTGCTCTTCCCTTTGGATCTGTATCTCGCTTCTCGGCTGCTTGTGCTGCATTTCAGCTGCAGTAAGTGGGGGAGCCATTTCCTAACAAATATATACAATTTAACCATTACATTATCATGCAAATTGTATCAAAAAACATTTTATAATAATGATCAATTACTGTTTAAATATACTTAAGAGGGTGTGATCTGTTGATATTGGATCATAGCTGTTATGCGGTAGGACAGCGGTAAAACCAAGTAAATGCCTTGTACCTTAATATAATAATTAAGTTTTACCTTTTACACATATTGATAAATTAGATGAACTGTATAAGTAACAACTAAATATTTATATAGGAGTATTTATAAGCATTTCCCTACATTTTGTGATAGATTTTTCCACCCTGTTAGGTGCATGTTCCACCCTGTAAGGTTTACATACCTAACAGGGTGGAACCTAACAGGGTGGAAAATTTCAAACCAAATTAGCCATTGCTCAGTGACAGAAAACTTTTTGTTAGCTAGTTCTCCACAAATAAACAGTACTTTAGTATAAATATCAAATATGTTTTTTAATTTTTAAAAATGTGGTTTACTTTCTTCATAAATTAGGCTAACAGGGTGGAAATTTAAGGGTAGGACATACAGGTTAACATCATAAAACATGCAAAAAAAGGCAAACAGAAAGTTGTCACTCACCTCACTTTGCTCCTTTTAAATTTTCCTCTAAAGGTGTGATTTCAGAGCCAAAGTGTGGGAATGGGAATAGTAGTTCTTTTTGTTCAAACAGCGAAAACCCACAATCTAACAGGGTGGAACGTGATTTTGGGGACATATAGTAAATTATTTTTTAAAATAATAATAATGACCATTTCCATTGCAAGAGATTAATATTTAGAGATATTTTAACATGATCTATACAATAATAAAAACAAATTTCCATTAATTTATAAATATTTTACAATTTATGTCACTGAAACTGAGAATTTGCTTTGGGGACATCATGAAAAGAAGTGTATGTGTCAAAACAAAAGGCAATAAAGGTAAAAAAATAAATATTTACAAACACAATTTTGTGTTAATTATATAAAGGAGACCTCAATGTAAAATAAAACCCTTTTGTATTAAACATGTTGTTTATTTTAATTAAAATATTAAGAGTTTTTTCTTGGGGACGGAAAAGTCACCATTAGCCAGGAATGACCCGGCTACTGTGGTGTCAAAAGGTGGACGTCGACCTTAACTTTCTCTTTACATGTAGGCTATACTGAAAGCTTCCATTTCACCGTGTTCACCAGAAAAGTACGTTATGCCGTGGGCCAAAACCTGGATCCTTTATTATCACTTCGTAGAAACTTTCTGAGGGCAGTTCAAGTATTTTTCCATCAGAACAAGTATGATGTGCAGATATTATAAAATGAAAATATTCTCAAAAAGGTTTGTACACATTAATGAGAACAATTAGTTTGCAGCTTTGTAAGAAACATTTTTTCCTGTACTGCGATAAGCACTGGGCCTCCTACAGACGAATGCACTGACAATTTTGCATATCGCTCATACGAAAAGAAAATCTCACAAGAAACAGCTATTCTTTGAAACTTTTCCTCGGTTGGCTTTTCTATGAAACCTTTCCTCGGTTACAGTCTTTAATGGTTACATGTCATGTCAGTGTCATTTAAACTTAGCTAACTTGACGACGTCCCCCAGATTCTGCGAACAATGCAGGCAAGCAAGCATAATACACTCTAAATTAGGGTTTCTCAACGGGGGCGGTGAGGGCTGAAAGGGGTGCGTCAACAATCACCACAGCTTAGCTTGTGCAGTGTTCATTATTTGAATTTAACTTTTTTTTAATCATGTTTTTAAACGTTTCAAATGAAAATAACTTAAGAGCCAATCTACATGGTTTGCGAACTCCTCCACGGAGCTACCGTCATGATCTCCATAGTAACGCCCATAAACAAATCCACCTCAGCGCGGCCCTTTCCGAAACTACTTTGTCCTCCTTCTACAACCTTTCACTAGTTTGCGGGTCTGTATCATGGACCTGAACAAAATATTTTTGTGGATTGAATGTTAAGAATGTTCAATTGATTGTACAATCGCGTGAATATTTGTATCATCCGCACTAACGCGGTCCAGAAATGTTATTGATAGTCAAACGGTGTGATAAAAATGTTAAATGCACTTTAGTGTTCGTTGATTGTCGCAAATGACTTTAAAGACGGTGTTAATGCCTTTCATATTAACGCAAATGAAAGTATTTTTTCTGTATTGTGTGCCGAATGACGCTAAAGATTGTCCAAAAATGTGTGATTAAAATGCCAATGACGTTACTGAATCTGCGGCAGAGGTGGAAAATCCAGGGGTCAGAAAGTAAAAATCCAGCTAGGTTTTTCTCCCTCCCACAGAATGAGCTGATCGCTCATATTGGCTCTATCTCCTGTCAGAAGTAAATCCAGGTGGTTGGAATAAAGTTCTGGGGAGGATTTTTACTTTCTGAACGTGGACTTTATGCGGTACGCACAAATGTTTGATTTTTGGCGCTGATGAATGTATCTTGGTGAAATTGGTCGCCATTTCACACAAATGAATGCGTATTTTCTCGTACTGAACAGCAAAAGGTGTACTACTAATATTACAATTATATACTATTATAAAATATATACAGTAGGCCTTCTATTATTATTACAAATATATCCAGCACGTCTCCTACACTTATAATAAATCTGCCAGATCATCATCTGAGGATCATGGTAAGGTCAGGGGGGGCGTTTGCTCAAAAAAGGTTGAGAACCACTGCTTTAAATAATTATTTGTAATTGTTCAACATCTGTCTCAGAATATATTAAATGCCATCTGTTGTTACCTCTTCAATGTTTTTGCCTTCTTGAGTATTTAAATGTAGCACTTGGTTATTGATTGTTGTTTGTTTGTTTGTTAAATATAATTGAGAAAATACAAGAATGATGCCATAGGCCCTTATGCCATTGTGTGATGCCCTAGGATAGGTGGTAGATAGACACAACTTCCCTTCCATTCTCCATGCTACATTTGTATTACACTGCTTAGGGCTTAGCACACTGTAGAAGCTCATTATGGCGCTCTATGTTCGCTATTATAGGCCTTATCTATTTTAAACTAAGTCATGGAAATTAGGTAAAATATTATGGAAAAGTTTTGGGAAAGTTTTGTTAAATCACTGGTAAAAAAGTGTGAGAACCCTGGATTCTGTGGATGCATCTTGCTGTAGGTTTTCATCTCAGCTCAAACTAGGCTTGCCTAGAAATAGCTGCTCTTGGAAATCTGCAGCTGTTAATTTAGGTTTGTTTTTTGAGGACTGAAGTGAAATCCATAGGATGGTATATCTCCAGGAAAGGCCTTTGCAACTGGTGGTCTCACGTCTGTGCAGTTCACAGGCCTGGCTTTGGATAACTGGACTGTGCGCGGGTAGCTTTACTGACTGAAATGTCTCTGCAGAACCTGCAGGAGGAGCTAGAGAAACAGGAGAACAGCCTGAGGAGGTTTGGCTCCGTCACGCATCAGCTGCTGAAGGAGTGCCACCCATCTGTTGCTGAAACCCTCAAGACCACCCTCAAGGACGTCAACATGAGGTACTGTCAACAGGAAGTATACTGTTAGGTCCAGCAGTGTTTGGACAGTGACACAATTTTGATAATTTTGCCTCTGTACACCTCCACAGTGAATTTGAAATGAATCAGTCAAGATGTGATTAAAGTGCAGACTTGCAGCTTAAATTCAAGGAGTTTCATAACAATCTCCCATTAACTGATAGGAACTGCTGCCATTTTTAAATGTAGTTCACCATTTTCAGTGGCTGTAAAGTAAGGGGAGAATTGACTGACAGTCAGTTTCATCACAAGGTGTGGTCTGTTTTCTCATACTTTCATGACAAATTGAGCAGATGAACGGAATGGAGTGAATTCCAAGTGTTGAATTTACTTTTGGTAACTTTTCATGGGAACCGTCAATATGTGGGTAAAAGAGGCATTGATGCTGGTGAAGGAGGCCATCATTAGACTGAAAAAAACATAACAAACCTATTAGACATAATAACAGAAACTTTAGGAGAGGTTAAATCAACAGTGTGGTGCATTCTTAAAAAGAAGGAATGCATTGGCGGGCTCAGCAACACCAAAAGGTCTGGAAGACCACATACATTTTTTATCAGTATTTCAACTAATGCTAATGAGATGTGCCAAGAATAAAGCATCTCTGTAGTGCTACATAATAGAAAGGAAGTTTTAGGTAAACTGCAGGAAGTTGATATGAAGTGATGGCTTTTTAACAGGAAGTTGACAGCAAACCGCTCTGGTTTCAGGTGGAACGGTCTGCTGGAGGAGATAGCGGAGCAGCTGAAGAGCAGCAAAGCCCTGCTGCAGCTGTGGCAGCGCTACAAGGAACTGTACGGCCAGAGCGCCAAAAATGTGCAGCGGCAGGAGGAGCAAGCAGACCGGCTGCTCAAAACCGCCGCCAACAAAGATATCTCTGACCAGGAAGTGTCTGTCTGGATACAGGAGTGCAGTGTGAGTGTCAACAGGATTGTGTGTGTGTGTGTGTGTGTTTATGTGCGTGTTTGTCTTTGTTTGTGTGTATGTGTGTGTGTGTGTTTTTGTGTCTGTGTATGTTGTACCACTAGAACTACTTTTTGTGTGTGTCATCTTATGCTCATGCTTTGGGGTATCTGTGTATTTCTCCAAGTGTATGAGTGTCTATGTGTGTGTCTGTGTGTGTATGTGTAGGTATGTCCTTGTGTAGATGTATGCATGCATGTGTTTCTTAGCACCAGTGTGTCAGTCAAGTATTATTTCGGGTATGTGTGCTTCCATAAATGTGTTTTTTTGTGTTTGCGTGAGTTTGAGTGTGTGTTTGTGGAATAACTGCCAGCTCAGTTTACAATTATGTAGCACTGCTTTAGTGACATAGCAGACTCCTTGTCCTTATTCTCCCATAAGAGAGACTTACTTTGGTTCCAAACAGACCACGTTCAGATGGTACAATGTAATTATTACAATAATCAAACAAATTGTTCATCTAACGCTGCTTTCACACCGGACGCAAAACGAATATTTCGCAGGACAGATTACATTCAAAGTCAATGCAAAGGCGCAAATACGCTCAAAAAAGAAGATTATGGTGCCACACGAAGGGGGGTTGGGAGAAAAGCTAGCGGCTCTCAGCTTGAGCTGGGTGCTTACCATGCAGCTGTCCTCTTTGAGGAGCCAAATTACACACTGTATGGGCCTGAATAGGGCCTCTTTGTGAAGGTCGAAGCGTGGCGCTGTGCAGTCAAGGAGTTCCTAGTTTGTCGCCAGCTGGTAACCCGGTTAACCAAGACAGGGCTGCACTCACTTACGGCTTTGCGCCATCTGGGCCTCTGAAATTTTACCCTCTCCCTTCTCTGTCCTGTAAAGAACTCTTTATCCCTGCTGGGTGTGTAAGCTTTGGTGGATATTTACATGGGTGGGTCTGATTTTGTTTAGTTTAAAGAAATTGCTATGCAACAGTATTCTGTCATTATAACAAAATGGAGTCAAGAGAAATAGCCATTCAGCCCAGTGAAACTCATAATTTTCTTGCCACTGAAGTGATACCTAACACTTCGGATACTTAAAAACTAGATAATATCTCACACTGTATCAAGCACGGACTTGAGAACTCCTGTAGTTTCTGCCTGTGCTACATTACCCGGCAATCTAGTCCACACTATGACCGCTCTTTGTGAGAAAAGTATTTCCTTGCTCATGTCCATTTATGACGCCTACTTCTGCAAGCAAATCCTACCCTAAATAATCTTGCGTATTTCTCTTTTTTAATCCCTTTTACATATTTAAAGCCCTTCAGTTATCATTACCCCTTTTTCTAAGTCTTCTTTCAAAGAGCGAAGCGATTTAGAGTCTCTAGTTAGCCTGACGTGCATGTCTTTGGACTAGAGAGGTAACTGGAGGAATTCTACCCAAACACCAGGAGAACATACAAACTGTTTTCTTCATAATATAATATCAGTTGGCATCTATCAGTGGTACTAGTACTGGTAGTGAGGTGAAAGTGTTGGAATGGTCAATCTGTTGGTGGGGATGATTGAATTATCAGTCGAGCTCAGTGTGTTAACAGTGGTTGTGGTCGATATATATTGACATGGCATGTGATCTCTGGTATAGGAGCTGTTGGGAACACAGAGGACAGTGCAGGACTCCCTCCAAGTGCTGTACGAGCTGGGAGAGCAGCTGAAGCTCCAGGTGGATGCCTCCGCCGTGGCCGCCATCCAGTCCGATCGCCTGTCCCTCACGCAGCGTTTGAGCGTGGCAGAGCAGGCCCTCACCAGGCAGCAAGCGGTACTGCAGGTACGATGAACCTTCCCTTACCTTCTTTACTCAAGGGCTTTCCATAGTCGAACTGTTTTCATACAAGGACAAGCGGTGTCATTGAGCTAAGGCATCATTAGTGTTAGCGCAAGTGCTAGTGCTGTCGAGAATCCTCAGCATTTTGTAAGTGTGTGATATGCGGGAGTTGACTCGTTCTATGAGGCTGAAAATGGGAGATATGACCTAGTGTCAAAGATAAGTCATAAGCTGATTAGCACCTTTCTTTTTTTGCCATGGAAGGAATGCTGTTTGTCTTCTCGCGACGAATGGAAAGATGAGCTTTGCTCCTTAAGATGGGGGTAGCCAACCTGTTCCTGGGGGCCTTGGGTCTGCTGGTTTTTTGTGTTAATCTGAACTTAATTTATTAACAAGGCAAACTCGGATTTACGCGATGCGTGAAATATGTCCCAGCCGAAGCCCTAGATGACCTGCAACCACCCCCCCACCTGTGGGGGACATACGTGTGACTTGGCCCAAGGATCATGTCAACCAAGTTCCATGAAAATCCACTGAAGTGTGTGGATACAGTGACCAATGATGTACATTTTGGATCAGTGACCCCAAATGACCCTTACATGACCTTTGACCCCACAACTGTTGGGGTTACGTGTGTGATTTGACCCAACAATCATTGTTTCCAAGTAACATGAAAATCCACTGAAGTATTTGGATATAGTGACCTTATGACTATTTTGGATCAATGACCCCGAATGACCCCTAGATGACCTTTGACACCCCCCCACCTGTAGAGGGAACATGTGTGACTTGACCCAAGGATCACTGCATCCAAGTTTCATGAAAATGCAGTGAAGTATGTGGATAGAGTGATAAATTATGTACAGGGTTCACATTTTTGGTGGACGGACAGACGTAGACACACGCTGCTCATTTCATAGTCCCTTTCTGAAATTCTTTCGGACAATTAAAGCAGCTGATAACTCAGTTAACTCACCTCTCCTGGTTTCTTGGGTCTTAAGTGAGCTGTGAGAACAAATACCAGCACACCCTGAGCCCCTCCTGGACCACGGTTGAGCTCCTCTGCTTTAAGGTGTAAGGGTTACAAATGCAGTTTACCATCAGGAAGGGCTTCACTGAAGGCATGTTTTCTTAGAGTTGGACTAAACTGATAACCTACAGCTGGGATGGGCATCCCGTCTGCAACATATAAAATACCTTTCTCAGCTGCAGTGGTCATTATTCAGAGCGTAGGTGGTGCGGAGGTAAAATTCTGAAGCTCAAAAGATGTTTGCAGATGCAGGAAGAAGACACTTTCTAACATGATGACTAAAATCGAGTGTTCTGTTCACTGGGCTCCGATGGGAAGGTCACAGAAATGGGTTTTGGAATGAGTCATGGAACGGTGGGGAAGCAGTTACCACGGAGACTGCCTTCTCATCTTCTCTTTTTTTTCTCTTTCTTTCTGCCCATCTCCTCCCCCTTGCCTTCT
This sequence comes from Gymnothorax javanicus, assembly GCA_029692085.1. Lineage (NCBI taxonomy): Eukaryota > Metazoa > Chordata > Actinopteri > Anguilliformes > Muraenidae > Gymnothorax > Gymnothorax javanicus. The sequence goes on from CM056198.1 coordinate 94,347,550, forward strand.
CTATCCCCTTGTCTTCTTATCCCTCTGTCTTTGTCTTTCTTCCCATTTCTTTGTTCACTCTATCTTTCTCTCTGCTCTCGGTCCCTCTGGTGGTCTCTCTCCCACTCTTCCTCTCTCTCTCTGACCCTCCCTCTCCTCTCCTCCAGGCTGGCGTCCAGGACTTTGAGACTTTTGGCGAGCAGCTGGAGTCCCTGAACTGCTGGGCGCTGGAGGCAGAGGAGGTCCTGAAGGGGCAGGACCCTGGGCACTCCTCGGACCTGTCAATCATACAGGACCGCATGGAGGAGCTCAAGGTGATTGAACGCCTCCCTTTGGTCAAATACAATGCAGTTCTTAACCCTTAAAATGTTAAATATGACTATGGTTGCACAATGATGTAAGATATCAAAATCAAAGCTGTCGGAAACCTATCATGTGGCAACTTGTTTAAAAAAGCTTCTGTAGGGGAGCTCTTTTAAACAAGTCACTGCATGATGGGTTTTCAACAGCATGATACAATTTTTAAAAAATACAAATATAATTTATTTTGGCACTCTATGGGTTAAGTTTGGGTAGAGTGACGTCTTATTAAGGGCTGTACTCCCGACACAATTGTCCCAATATGTGTGTAAATTCCTTCGAATGAAAACAGACAGTCAATACCTCAACCCTGTATTCATTGTATTCAAATCCAGTGTGCTGCACATATTTTAAATGGTATCATCAAATGTGTTTTAATTTACGCATCATCATCAATCAACAGCCATGGGTAAAGTCAGTAGCGCAAAAAGTGGGTACGTGCGATCTATGCAGTGCATAGGGGCACTACGCGAAGGGGGGCGCCAAAACAATTGGCCGCAAGAAGATTAAGATACAAGATTATGATATTTACAAGATTATACTGGGTGTAGGTATTGGGGGGGCACTGTTGTTGTTGTTGTTGTTGCATACCCCCCCCAAAAATGGGTAGCTGCGCCCCTGGGTAAAGTAACTGCCAAATATGGCCACAATGTAAAGTCAATTTAGCCATTTTCTAAATCCAGATGGAAATTAAATGTATGAACCTTGTAATTTTTATTTATAAAACATGACCGTATGGTAAAGTTACCCTCTTCTATAACAGCCATGGCTACATCAGATAATTTACTGACCAACATCATCATGTTATTACCAAACAGGCTTCATACGATTGATTGATCCTTCTGCCTGATATGCATCAGGACAAGTGGAGATATAATGAGACAAAGAGCTATTTGTTTTGCTCTCGCTCAAGGTTTCCAAACCAGTTTGCCATGGCAACAGGATTTATTAATTTAAATTTTTGAATGAATTAGAAAATTTAAATAAACAAATCCTGTTCACAAAGGCAAAAAACTCCCATTAAAATATATATCATTTGTGCTGGAAGGCCACATCATCAGTAAGTTGCTGGCTTTTGATAGTAACGTAAATTTGTAAAATTTTTTGACTGTTAGATTTCGAGGGTTTGGAGCGCAATGGTTATATGTTCATTTTAGAGATTTTGAGAAAAATTGATTTTCAGGTTTCCAAGTGTTCTATTAAATCAGGTATTTTATATCTTTTTTTTTTTTTTTTTTTTTTACCAGTAACTCTTTTGCTACATGGTTCAGAAGTATATTGAACACCTAAGTTTTCATAGGAGTGTAACCGCAACATCATGGTCAAAATTGCCAAAAATGAACATGTCACCTCAGTGCTCCAACAATTCTAGCACATGATGTGACATAACACAATGGTGATTGGTTGAAGGTAAGTTCGTTTGCAATGGAAGACAGACTATTCTGTAGTAAAATTCATGTTTATTCATCAAAATGTCAATGTTTAATTCATGCAAGCAGATTTTGTAGGACATATCACAAAATGAAAATGTGAATTCTGATTAAAAATGAATGCAGATGGACATACAGTTATTGTGCTCCAAGGATTAGCTGATAGAAAGCTGTGACAGGGGGTAAAAATCTCAAAACCACAAATTTTGGACATATAACCATTGTGCTCCAAACCCTCGATGTGTATCATAGAAAGAGAAAGGAAAGGGGAACACTGATTTGCCCTCAGACCACATCATATAGTTGAATGGCTCCTGCTTTTTGTGGTTCTAATGTGATGTACGTGGTTCCATCTCTTAGGCCCTGATGTTGAAGTTCAGCAGCCTGTCCCCTGACCTTGAGCGACTGAATGAGCTGGGCTATAGGCTTCCGCTCAGCGACAAGGAGATCAAACTCCTTCAGAACCTCAACCGGACCTGGTCAGCCACGTCCGCCCAGACAACCGAGAGGTTCAGGTAGGACCGTACGGCAGGAATCTCTGACGTCGTTCCTATGGAACGCATATCTTTTCTGTTTGACGAAATAGTGCCGCATTTCTGCTAAGTAGTTTTGGTGCAGGGAGCCACAAAGGAAGAGTTTGTTTCCAAAACGCAATATATTCATTTTGCTCTTATTGAGTAAATCAGCTATTTCTATGTTGGCGCCTATTGCATTTTATGGAAAAACAGAAACTTAGACAATGAAAAAAATACAGCTTATAGTATGAATTTCTAAAAACGGATTTTTGCACCATGCACAGGGCTCTCTCTCTGTGGTATTATCTCAGTTTTTGTAATTTTGGCACTTATTGCATTTTGGAAACAAACTTCACATATTCATGTTCTGACATGGCTCCTCCAGATTTATCTTCAGTTCACATGACAGATATTTTAAAACAATGAAAGCCAATTATTTCACCTATATTAAGTACTTGTAGTCTGAAGGCTGCGATACAGTACAAGTCACCAACACGCAGCATCCCTATAGTGTGGATATACTGGTCTTCGTGGGATTTACTGGCTGCTTTCTGCAGAGTAATTTTGGATTTACCAGCTGTTGTCTGTATAGAGATGTTGAATTTACTGGCTGTTGTTCCAAATAATGTTTCATTCACTGATGTTTGATTAACTAGTCATTGTCTGTGAAGAGATATTGGATTATCTCTTTGTAAGGGAGGTTGCGCTTCGACAGTTGGATTCTCAGTGGAGTGCTAAACCCAAAATCCAGTGAGCATATTCAAAAAATCAAAAAAAAAGGGTAGCACATCTCAATTCTTCAATTCAAGGAGGACAAAAATACTCACATTTCACTTATTTATTTGGCTCACATCACAAAAAACAAACGCTAAAAAAACCAAACGCTAACACGTTTCGGCACAAAGCCTTCATCAGAGCGTTTGCAGTGGTTTTTTGAATATTAGAGTACCTCTTTATTGTTAAGTGATTTGTGTTTAAATGGCCGTTGTCTGTCCAGTGATGTTCGATTGGCTGGCCATTGCCTGTGTAGTGATGTTGGATTGGCTGGCCATTGTCTGTGTCGTGATGTTGGATTGGCTGGCCATTGTCTGTGTAGTGAGGTTGGATTTACTCTCCATTGTGTGTAAATTGACTTTGGATTTACTAGCTGTTGCTTGCACGGTGATATTGGATTTACTGGCCATTGTCTGTACAGTGATTTTGGACTAACTGGCCATTGTGTGTGTAGTAACATTGGGTTTAGCGGCCATTCCCTGTAGAGTGATGTTGGATTTACTGGCCATTGTTTGTATTGTGGTGTTGAATTAATGGGCCGTTGTCACTGGAGAGATGTTGGATTAACTGCTGTCCCTCTTTCTCTGCAGCAAGCTACAGGCCTTCCTGCTGCAGCACCAGACCTTCCTGGAGAAATGTGAGACGTGGATGGAGTTCTTGACCCAGACGGAGGAGAAGCTGGCGTCAGAGATTTCCGGAAACTATATTAGTTTACTGGAGCAGCAGAGGGCCCATGAGGTGAGGCGCAAGGATGGTGCTACTGAACATCCCATCCCTGCTAAGAATTACACTTTATAAGTTTGGATTTACTGCACTGTCTGTCATTAACGTAGGTAGGCACTCCAAAAATGGGCTTTTTTTTTTTTTTTGAAAAAATTGTTTTTGACATTTTCGTTAAATAACCTTCAGTAAGTTCATAGTGTGTGTACTTGATAGGACTATCAAAAATATGGACATCTGTTGTTTTTGTCAATTTCTCAAAAAGTTGATTTCGACCTGCCAAGCATTGCTTCAAACACCATTTCTCCTCTTTCTCTCATGCTATCATTGTGAAACTTGGAATATAAGTTCACCAGATGCATGTCTATGGACTGATCAGGCATTTTGAAGAAATCATTTGTGTAACTGTAGATTTTGTGGTAATTAGGTGCCCAATAAAAAAAAAAAAAAAAAAAAAAAAAACACTAAAATGCCCATATTTTTTCACAGAAATATTAATTCTGAAAACCCTCTGATCAGAACATGCACTATATAGTCATAAATGATCTGTGAAAATTTGAGATTAAAGTAATAAAAAGTTTTAGAGATATCCTGCCTGAGGTACTTGATCAAGTTCCACATTGCGGTAGCCATCTCGGGACCTAATTAGCATAATTTATGTAAATGAGCCATCACTTTAATTCTGTATTTAGTAGTTGTTCATGTGATGCTGGTACTAAATTGTTATGAATGAAAGAGAAATAAATTTGTTTGGGAGTTTCTTCCTACCTTAATTCCAGTACTGACTGTGTCCAGAGGCTCTGCCTGGGAGAAAATCAGTGGTCATAACACTGTGCAAGGAGGCAGAGTTTTGTTTAGCCCTGGTGCTTGTACCTCACCTCTCATTAGTTGCCCCCTATGGCCAAGTTTGGATCTGCAGTCTCGTATGAAGTTAGTCCTGCTATTCAGTTCCCTGCTCTGCATGGGATTTGCAGGGTTTCTTTGAGGCAAGGGTTGCATTTGTGGCATTGTAGGTATTATTGCATGACACTCCTGATTGGTCGAGGCGAGCTCCGCAGGTCACTGTAAACAGTGATATTCACTGCGCGAAAGTGCGCGAGAGGTGAATATAACAATCTGACGACCTCCAGCCAAAAATAGATTAAGCTTCCCTGCAGGAGCTCCTGACATTGTCCATATTTCATATCGCTTCATCCCTTTGAGGAACTTTGCATTTGTCGCCCTTCTCTTATTTTATATTTTCAGGTAGGATCATATAATAAAACAGTTATTGACTTCAGTTATCTGTGAATCCAACGATTTATCCACCTTGGACGAGTGATATTCACCTAAACACCACCTTATGGATAAATTATTGGTTTCACCTCAACTGAAGTCAATAATTGTATAATATTGCATCTGTACAACTGGAAGCACATGCACAGCAGCTGACCACCTATCTGCCTGTCTTTGTTCCTGCAGCTGTTTCAGGCTGAGATGTTCAGCAGGCAGCAGATCCTGCACTCAATCATCAGCGATGGACAGAAGTTGCTCGAGCAGGGACAGGTGGACGACAGGTAGCCCATGAGACTGGATTTTCGGTTTAGGTACCCGAACATTATGAGGTGGCTTTCAGTAAATATAGAATAACATTTCTCTCACTCCCTCTTTTTCCTCCATCTGTCACTGTGTCTTGTTTCTGTTCCGTTTCTCTTTCCCTCTGGGCCCATTTCTCTTTACGCTGCTGTCCTTATTTCTCTCCATCTCTGCTTTCCATCCTTCTCTCTCTCTGCCCGTCTGCTTGTCCCCCTTGTATCTGTATTCTATCTCTGCCAACCTTCTCTGTCTTTCTGTCGTTTCTTTCTGCCTATCTCCTCTTCGCATCGTCCCCTGTCCTGCTCTCTGCCCTCGATCCCCTCATTGCAGAGACGAGTTTAACCTGAAGTTGGCGCTGCTGAGTAACCAGTGGCAGGGGGTGGTGCGCCGAGCCCAGCAGAGGCGGGGCATAATCGACAGCCTGATACGCCAGTGGCAGCGCTACCAAGAAATGGCTGACAAGCTGCGCAAGTGGCTGCTGGAGGTGTCCCACCAGGCCGAGGTCGTCCAGGAGGGGGCGCCGGTCCCTCTGCAGCAGGCCAGAGCCATGCTGGACGAGGTCCAGGTCTGTATGCGACACTGAGTACTGAGTGCAGAGAGAGGGGAGGGCCTGTGGCGACCAAACCAAGCAGCCGTCAGGGCACTAAATAATGAGATGGAGGTTTTTTTCCTTAAATCATTTCACACTCCCAGAACTGAACATACAGTAAATATACTCATACTGTTTGAGGAACAAATTTCTGGCACAGATTTATGTATCCATAGGGTGCCACCACACTAGCACTTTTCAAACACTTTTTAGTGAGCTGAACACATGCTAGCACAGATAAAAGCATTTTGATAAAATATTTAATGTGTCGAAGTTGTAGATATTTTACTAATGCTTTATCCAGAGGGACTTGAACAATATTTTTGCATAGGAATCAGGAACACATATGGATGTTTACTGTTGTAGTTTTAAGTTTAGTACCTGCATCTTTTTGCATCTTACCCTTCAATAAAAGCTTCACTCCTGGTTACCAGCCCATTTCCTCCACCGTTCTCCCATGTATTTTTTTTAGTATAGACGATTTGCCGGTATTATTCCTGTTTTTTAAACCTTTTTTGACCAGAGAAAGTCCCATTGAGAACAACAACCTCTTTTTTCAAGGATCCCCTCGGAATAATGCCAGCTAGAACAGTTTTGAATGAGGAGGGATAGAGAGAAACAGGGTAAAGCCTCTGGAGCAATTTTTGTGTGAAGTTCCTTGCTCAGTGGCGCAGTTGCTGAGTTCTTCCTAACTTCATTACTCCAGATCAAGTCAGAATCCCCACCGAGGGCTTGATCCACCAACTCTCTGGTAACCAGTTTAGCAACCTACCACTGCGCTGCCTAGATATGGTTCTTCTGGAAAAGCATGGATGAAGTAACTCATAAGAAAGCCCCACAAATATACTGGACATGCTGGCATTGTGAACCCCAGCAGAAAATGCTGGCTCATGCATGTATAAGATGGTCAAGCTAGTTTAAGCTGTGTTTCCTATGTATTTAGCTGGCCCACTGACTAGCCAGCCTAGATATTCAAGTTGTCCACCAGTTCCAAGGTGCAGGCAATGACTTGAAGTGTTGGCAGCCCTGCTTGAGTCATGTTAAATCAGTGGGGTCTTTCTTTGTGGAATTTGTATGTTTTCCTTGTATTCGGGACGGCTTCTTCCAGATACTCCAGTTTCCTCCCACAGTCCAAACATGTGCATGTTCAACTAATTGGAGACTCTTAATCACCCATAGGTATGTGTGTATAAGTGGTCTGTAATCCCTGTGATGGAAGCTTTCCAGGGCGTGTTTCTGCCATTCACCTTTTGTATATTGGAATAGACTCCAGCCCCCAGGCGACTCCAACTAGGAATAAGTGGGTTAGATTATAGATGGATAGATGTAAGTGTGCCCCCTGCTGACCCGGCTGTATCATTGCAGCTGAAGGAGAAAGTGCTGCAGAGGCAGCACGGCAGTTACATCCTGACGGTGGACGCTGGGCGGCAGCTCCTGCTGAGCGCGGACAGCAGGGCGGAGTCGGCGCTGCACACCGAGCTCACGGACATGCAGGAGCGCTGGAGACACGCCAACATTCGCCTGGATGAGCAGAAGAGGGAGCTGCTCAGCCTGCTCAAGGTAACATGCTGATCTTCCTCCTTAAGCCGCTTTCACACTGGACGCGTTTTGCATGTATTCACATCTTTGCATTAGGCCTGGGAATTTCGGGAATTTTTTCAAAACGGGAACCCGACGATTTTTTGAGCGGGTACCCGGGTACCCGAAAATCCCTTAAACAAACAAAAAGCTGGTATTTTTGATCTAGACCCTACTTCTACTAGCCCACTGCCCCGAGAATAAAGTCTAGATGAAAAACAGTCTCCACAGGACTCTTCTTTTGTGATTGACAGTTGAAATAAACCATGGGCAGAAAAGAAAAAGGCAAGATAGAGTAAACATAGCGAGTGAAGAAAATATGCCAGTGGCTTGCGTCTACGAGGCATGCATGTCCGTGTTCATTGTTTACTTCAAAGTTTCAAACACGTTTACTTCAGTAGCGCAGCCAGAACTTAAAATTGCGTGGGCAATAAACATCTCTTTAAAACAATTAGTTCTGACTCAGTCGCAATCATTTTTTTCTAATTAACTATGCCTTCAATACGAAAACAATCCGCACTATCAGGTGTTGCTTGTTCAACTCGTTCAGGCAAAACGACAATCATTCATTTGGATGCGCAATTTTGTGCATTTCAAATCTCTCTTTGGTTCAGTTTGAATAATTAAATCGATCATGAAGCACAGGTTAGATCGCTTGATGAGCCGAAAAGGTAGAGCGGAAGTTCCAGAGCAGCTCGAAAAGTATTATTAAAAGTATTAAAGCACAGTTTATGTGTAACTTACTTTGCTGAACTGAATTATGCCTATTGATTAGTCGTCCTTAGATCGCACCACGAAAGAAGCCGTTTCTTTAATTGCCAATTGATTATTCATATAAATGGAAATTGCTTTAACAAAGGAAAATGGCTGAGAACAAGTTAGGTATAATAATTGTAATAAACCGATGTTGTGTGGCCGCTCTATTTTCAGGTGTGGCTACGCCACTGATATGAAAAGCACAAAATTGCGCATCCAAATGAATGATTGTCTTTTGCCTGAACAAAGTGAACAAGCGACATCTGATAGTGCAGAGTGTTTTCGGATTGAATGTATAGTTAATTATAAAAAATGACTGCGATCGAGTCAGAACGAATAAACTTAATGTTTTAAAGAGATGTTTAGTGCCCACCCAATTTTAAGTTCTGGCTACGCCACTGGTTTACGTACACTAAAGAAAGAAAGACCGAGAAACAGAAAGATAACGAGGTGGTAATTATTTCATTGTCAGCTGACGAACGTTGGATGGACTGATGAGGTATTTTACGAATGCAATATTTTACTTTCCAAATGTATTTTCCAAATTCATTTACTATATCAAAGTGTACGGATGTCCGACTGATGTCATTATAATCCTTAATAAGTATTTCATTATACCATCATAACAATCCCATCGTCAAAACTCAAAATCATATCTGCAGCCCTGAATTTCCCATTTCCTCATTATCATCATTTGAAAATTATTCCATCAACTTCAGTTGTTACCGAATACCGAATCGCCGTATTCATCATCACCATTACTATCGACCGGGACAATCAATCACAACGACAATAAATATATCATGTAATTTGTATCGATATCATCAAAATTCATAATCATAACTGTTGAAAAGAAAAGGGGGGAAAAAAAACCATGACACCGATGAGATTGAAAGGCAGCTAGCGAGTGCGAGCTTACTAGACCAAGGAGGTAGGGATTAATACATCCTTGATTATATAAAATTTCCAAATTGCCACTGATTGATTCTCCATCTGTTTCCCATTCAAGTAAGTTGATAAACTAATTGTTGGCGCACGACAGTCATGAGCTACAGAAATAAATAACGTACATTAGCGAATGTCTGGGTGATGCCATGAATCTATTGTCTACCCATCATTCTATTGTGTGCACAATGTACTGATTTTCAGGAAACGGGTATTGCAATTTTCTTCCCGGGACCCGAACCTTTCGGGCGGGGCCCGGGTACCCGGTTTTTTGTCACTGGCCTACTTTGCATTGACTTTGAATGTAATCTGTCATGCGAAAAATTAGTTTCGCGTCCGGTGTGAAAAAGCAGCTTTACCCGTCTTTAACCCTTTGAACACTGTAGGCCAGTTTAGCAGCCGCGTAGAGAATGTCCAATGACTCGAAATGCCGGAAAACCGGTCTCCAAAAGTGTAACTTTGATCGCACGACTTATGGTTATCATGTCACCTTGTTCCCGATCAGGTGGTTTCCCATCACAGTAGGCTGTGTTTTGGCATAGGTGGGGGTCACGACCCCTTTATATAATACAGGCTTCAAAGGGTTGAGAACAGCACGGCTCACTCCATACCCAGCAGGATGCAGAGACTGATACATACTGTTTATGGCCGGGTTCTCAAGCCCCAATCTTGGAGGGCTGCAGTGTTCGCTGGCGTTTGTGGTTTTCTTTCAACCACTGGCCAATTAAGGCCTCAGTAACAATGCGATCAAACTTTGGTTCGCCCCTCACCCAGCCGAAGACTCCAATGAATTTCTCATGTTGAATGTACATTGCAGACAGTGTTTTGTTTTTAAACACAACTAACTTAGCACCTGGCTCAGGTGGATCATAAGCTGTAATAACAGAGGTATGTAGATATATAGAAGACCTGCCATTCATCTTAAAAAGCCCCTGTTTTAATGAGTGTAGTCATATAATTAAGCTTAAAATCTCTTCTTTTTTTCTGAATTTTGAACATTGATCAACTCTGCTGCCTAACAATAACTTCAATTAAGCATTCACACTGAAACAAGCTGAGAAGTAGCTGCAACTGTGGCATCCAGAACTGATGTTTGACAGCTGTAGTTTACAGGGTAATTCTTTTTGCAGTTAAACTCATTACATTTCAGTCAAATTTGAGGAAAGTTTTGGAAATTTATTGGCGTGATAGCAGTAAATCGCTGCCCTATATTTTGTATCTTGCAATATATCAAAGTTCTTAGTATGTGAAAAGTATTAGAGACTGTTGTGAGCCTACAATCTTCAAGAATTGAGAACTGCTGGTTTTCCAACCTCCCTTTCCCTGGGACTTACGGTGTAACTCGAGTGCAGCCTTTAAGTGGCATTAATTCTTCCATTTGCTGCCTGGGAGAAAAGCGCATTTGCATTTGATGATTTGATGGTTTCCAAGCTAGCGAGCTCATTGAGTTGCAAATTATGATAATTATGTGTGCCTAACTACTGATGAAATGGAAACCAGCGGAATTCTACATCTCCATAATAGGGTTGGGCAGCCCTGGTCAAGAGGCTGAAGACTCATTCAGACAATAAGCACTTTGCTAATATTAACATGTGGGAATCAGGAGTCTGCAATTGTGGTTTTGCAGAGCCATGGGCTCATCGAATTTTCACCATTATTTTGCACATAATCAGTCACTTACTGCAGTGGATTGCTCGTTTTTTACTTACTTCAGCTGGTTGTTTGGTCTAAATTAGGCGCAAGGTTTAAGGTCAAAAGATAAAAATCTGGGTTAGTTGCTCCCCAGGACTTGGCTCGTGGATCCTTTGTCTACATGCTGCTTTCCATATGTTTGCAGCAAGAGTCTACAATCATGGTTTGTTTTCGAGGACTACTTCCTGGTCTCACTGAAAAACTTTGCATGCTAGGGCTACTGCGGTTTGCTCCAGTGCATTTTCTTGCGTCTCTGTCCTCCATCCATGTCAATGGTAGCTTTAACGTATAAATAATGAAGTCAGTTAGGTTTTTCTCAGGTATCGATATTGTTATTATTCAGGTAATGACTTGCTGTGACAATTTGTTAAGCTGTTGTTTTGTTTAGACAGTCGTAAATGACTTTTCGATGAATCAGGCACTGGTCATGTCACTGCATCTTACGCGCTAAGTGGACTAATAGTGGCTGCATTGCGCTGACTATAGCTCTAAACTGCACTTCAAATTGCTGAAATGGCCTGTATATTTTTCTGCACTCTATGGTTTGCCAACCTCATCTGCATTTCTCGTGTGAGAGATTGTTGCGCTCAACTGTGTGCCGTGAAATGATTTAATCACAAAATCTGCTGGATGTGCACATTACCAGAGACCCACAGTAATACACTGAGATGGATGCTGCTGCAGTCTGTGACATTCCGGCAGTGTCAATAGAACACACAGCATAGCTGGATTTGAGAGTATGCGGCTATCAGTTAATGTTAGTACAGAGTCGAATTTCTGAGTCTGTCAGCTGGAGCCCAGTATATTTAGAGGGTCTGAAGTATGTATCTTGTCCGGAGTGTATTTTGAAACCTCCAGAAAATTTTTTTGAGCCTAAAAAAGCAACTCTGTGGGGTGATGCGGAATCGGAAGCACAAAGGAAAGGCCTCGCCTGGCTTGGCAGGTTTAGTTATCCTGGCACTGACAGGACAGAGCAGTCGGTCACGAAAGAAGAACAGGAGTGAGCGGAGGATTTACAGCGGAGGGACAGGCGGAGGGGTGTTTTTTAAAAAAGAGAGGAGAGGGGAATGATGTTAAGCCGAAAAGGCAGCCGTATACACCCCCCAGCTAACAGTCGAGCAGCAGAGATTTAAGGCTTGCTCTTGGGTTAGCGAGGCCGGGCAGCGGTGGTGTTGGAGGAGAGGCGAATGCGTCACAGGCGGAGGGAGCTGCTGCTGCTGCTGCTGCAGTGAGGACAGCGCTGTAGTGCCTGATCTTGTCTGACTGCGTGTGTCCGTGTGTGTTTGTGTGCGTGTGTGTGTCTGCGTCTGCATTTGCAGGACTGGGAGCGCTGTGAGAAGGGGATCGCTGGGTCGCTGGACCGGCTCCGGGCCTTCAAGCGAAAGCTCTCGCTGCCTCTCCCCGAGCATCAGGAGGAGCTGCACTCGGAGCAGATCCGCTGCAGGGTGAGCGCCGACTCGCCGCTCTCCGTACTGCACCACTCTCCTGTCCTCCTCCACTGTGCTCCCTTTCTCTTTCTGCTTTCCTGCTGCTTTGCTCATCCTTCTCTACTCTCCTTGGCACGTCTCTCCGTCCTGCCAGCTTTCATTCTGTTCTGCGCTCCCTCTGTACCCTCTTTCTCTCCTGCCATTTCTACTCCTGTCCCCCTGCACTGTTTTTTTCTCCCCTTTGTAATCCATCCCTCGCATCCATCTGAACCATCTCTCTTTTCTTCTCATGCCTTCTCTACTTCTGTTCTCCCTCTTTCTGCCTCTGTGGCTTCTGTCTTGTCACTTCCTATTTTCCGGCCCTTTTGATCCCCAACTCCTGTCCCACGCTGCTGCATTCCTCCTTTCCTCTCCTCCTCTGTCATCCTCCCAGTCCTTCCCTCTCCCGTTTAGTACTTTTCCTCCCGCGGTGCAACGCTCCCTCTCTCCTGCTGGAGAATGACACCAGAGACCTTCAAGTGCAATTTATTCGGGAAGTGTGACTCATACCGTATGAAATTTTCTGCATTGGCCTTCTCAGTCTTATTTATTTAACAATCTGTGCTCGCTTTATTTCCGATGACCTCATTTGTAACAGTAAATGGAGCAACAAACAAGAGATGCAGCTGAATTGTCGTTCTGAAGGAAAGACTGCATCCAATAAGAGTGCAGAAGCTGAAATACGGTACATGAAACGGGGCTGAGGCCACGAACGGCGTAGCAGTGCGGAGTCATCCTTTTAGAGGGACGTCCCGTGGGAGAGGGGTTGCGTAACAGTTTTAGCTGCAGGTCACCCTGCCACAGTCCTGTGAGGGCTCTCTATCAGCAGCAGGCATGTGCATTACTGAGGCCTTCCCAGTCTCATCCTCTTTCAAAATATTGCAGTTGTCGACATTAGCAATTTTTAATATGCAGTGCAATCCATTGGTATTTGGACATGGACACGGTATGTGTGTTTGTATATGTATATGCACTGATGAGCCAAAACATTGAAACCACTCACGGATGCTGTGAATGATGTTGACTATCTCATAACAGCTGTATATGTCAAGGTCTGCAGACAGATCTTAGACGGTAAGCAAAGAGTTGATTCTCCTATTCAGTGCGGTAAAACTAGATGTGGGAGAAATCGGAACTGAACGACTTTGATAAGTGGGTCAGAGCATCTCTGAAGTGGCAAGACTGCTGGGGTGTTCCCTGTCCGCAGATGTGAGTACCTACTGACTGTGGTACAAGGAGAGCCAAACCATGAACTGGCGACAGGGTTCCTGGGCCCCTGAGACTCATTGATGCACAAGGGCCATGAAGGCTATCCCGTCTGGCCTCAAATCATGCGCAGATCCTTCCCTTCCCCATATCCTTCTTTTCCTGTCTTTTTCTATGAGTTGATTTTTGTCTTGTTTGTCTGAAGGATGTTGTCTCAGTGTCTTAAGGAGGTTGTCTCAGAACTATAAAGGCATTTTTGTATTTTTTTGGCAAGTACCCTTTTTTTGAGTCTTGTCAATAGTTTACATGTTAAAAGTGAACCCTCTGTATTTACTCTGGTGAAGTCTTCTCTCGATTGCTGACTTTGGCACTGATATGCCGCCTTTGAATGTCCTGGATGTGGTCAACTGTAGTGAAGAGGTTTTGATGAACCCGGGGAAAAAACTCCTCTGTCAACCATCACAGTTAATTGTGGTCTTCCTGGCCTTTTTGTATCCTCAAATTGCCAGTGCTTTCTTTCTTTTAAAGAATATACCAAAAAGTTCAGCTGGCCGCATCTAATGATTTCTCATTTTCTCTCTGGGTTACTTTTGATTTTTTAGCATGATATTGGCTTGCTTTACCGGCACTGACCGCTCTTTGGATTTCCTGTTGAGAGTCAACAGCAACAGATTCCAAATGAAAAATTTAGGATTTAAAATCAACTGTAGACCTGTTATGTGTTCACTTTTGAATGAAATTATTGGAGAATAAGATACACCTGGCCATGGAACAGCTGAGCATCCAACGGTCCAAACACTTTTGGTCCCAAATAAAGGAGGACCTCTTTAAAAAATGCTGTATATTTGGCTGCCTCCCTGCTCTAACAGTGGCTCCCTTGGACCCCGTGTACACGCCCCAACCCCCCACCCTCGGGTCATTTGCAGGAGCTGGAGAACACTTTCGACGGCTGGACGGAGGACTTGTCCCACCTGGAGCAGCTGAAGGAGTCCCTCTCCAGCTACATCAGTGCAGATGACCTCTCTGTGCTGCAGGAGAGGATAGAGCTCCTACACAGGCAGTGGGAAGAGATCTGCCACCAGGTAACCCACTTCTCCTCTACTCTTTGTGTTATTTACAGTACCAGTCAAAAGTTTGGACACACTTTGCTAATGTCACAGCGCTCTGTTTTTAGAGAACTTTAACTAGCTGAACTTTTCTATATAATCTCAAATGGAATCTGGTAAGAAGTAAACAGTCAGAAGTTAAAAGAGAATAATTTACTTGTTTGAATAGTGTCCAAAATTTTAGAATTCTCAAAGAAGCCATATTTTGCAAAGTAAGCAGACAAACAAGCTCTTTCCATTTTCCAACAGCCAAATTAAAGACAAGCTGTTTTGGAATTTATTGGGCAAAAAAGTCGATGAAAAGCAAACCACAAGTGCAGCACATCTTTGGGAACGTAGACAGTCGCTCAGCAGCAAACTCATTATAGCCATATAACTGCTCTAGTAAAGGAAAATGTGAGTATGCTCTGCAAATATGATAGCAAATGCTGATTAGTTTGATGGATTTAAGAATTACATCTTTTTTTTTTTTTTTTTGCAAAATAAACAGTGCCTATTTCTTTATTTAACATGTCTTGTAAGAAAAAATGTGGGTATGTCCAAACTTTTGACTGGTACTGTATGTTTAACTTACTAGTTTGGTGTTGTGCTATGTTGGACAAATGCTGTGAGGCACACAGGGGTTATCCAAATTGTGTATTCGGTAAATACCCGTAATAAGAGCAGAAAGTCTACATTTCAGCTTCATACATTATATTTGAATCCAAAGCTAAAATTGTGGAGCGCAGAGTGAAGAAGGAAAAAGTGTGTTTTTAGCTCTAACATTTCCGCGGGCATGGCATTTTTGCTTGTTTCTCATTTAAACATATTCTGTTCTGTTTGAATGAATAGCGATGAGGATCGTGTTTAATACGTGGTTAAATATGAATTTATAGCTTGCGGTGAATAGTTCTGTTCATAGTTCTTTCATTTATTATTCAGTTAAATATTTGCTCAGCTTTATGCAGTGTTGAAGTTTTAGAAATAGGAACGCTACAATAGCGTTTACTCAGGAAATAATAGGCGTAATTTGGCATGTTTATATGTGTATTGTTGAAACAGGCGAATGGAGTAGTTTAATTTCTTGAGGCTATAGCTTTTTCAGGCAGAGAGAAGAACGAGTTGGGGGGGTAGGGGTGTTGCATAACCCAGTTTGGATTTGACCTTGGGTCGATGTACAAATCATTGATATTCTGTTTCCAGTGGGTGTGAAGTCGTGGGCTTAAGTTCTGCAGTCTTGAGTGGCTTGCAGCTCTCAAACAGTGATAACAATGTACCATTTTCTATAGAAGAAAATAATAACTATTTGGGCCATGCTCTATTTTTTGAAAATATCGAGAGTATGCACTACATAGTTTACTTGTGAACTTCTATCATTGTTTGCTTCAGAATTAACCTAATTACATTGCTACTGCTTCTAGATTGTTTTAAAATGTTTTATTGGAGCCCAACATATTTAGAGATGGTGGACTTATGGAATTGCTTTTCGTCCGTCGTCTGCAGTTTGTCCGTTAACAATTCCTGTTATTGCTATTGCAAGAAAACAGCTCCTGAGTGAATCTTCAACAAATCCTGCATGCAGGTTCCCCATTTTGTGTAGTTAGTGCACCATGTAATAATTTGTCTCATTTACATATTAAAAATGGCTGTCAGGCCTCCACCTTGAATTTTTGAATTTTTCTCTGAAGTTTGTTATTTCTATTCCTATAAAACTGTTGGATGGATCTTTTTCAAATTTTGTGTACAGGTTCACCTTGAGGTGTAGCTGGTCATCATGTAGTTTTCAACCTCATTTGCTTATTCAAAATGGCTGTCAGGGTGCTCATGTTTAATGAATTTGTAATCGCTATTTCAAGAAAAATACTTAGTGGATTTTTACCAAATCCTGCATACAGATTCCCCTTATGGTCTGGCTGTGCACCATATATTTCTTCTCCATCTTGAATTTAGACTATTTTGTGTTTTTTTTTTTTTTTTTTACTGCCCTTAACGTGAAAATTGCGCAGCTTCCTTCAATATTGTTCACAGATGTCTTTAAGAGCGCAGTTTTGCTCTGTGATTTTTCACCTCACTTGCATATTAAAATTGGCTGCAGACCACCATCTTAAATTGATTTGTTACTGCAATTCCTTGAAAACTACAAGGTGGATTATCATCAAATCTGGCATAGTTTACTTCCCCCCCTACCCAACCTATTGTGTTGTCATTTGTGCCTTCAAAATGGCTGCCTGCAAGCTAATGTGAATTCATGCTTTGTTCTGCATGTATGCCTTGCCGACAGTATTTCCTGGAGTTTTTTTAAACCTGTGTTTTTAAAAAAAAAAAAAAAAACTTGGTCAGAAGCCTAAGGCTAGAAAGAAACAAAAGAAATTGATAGTAATTGAAGCACAAGTATTAGAAATTGTTACATTTAGCTACTATTAACATTATGAAGTTGATGCTGTTGCTACTTTGCACTGTTTAGAAGTGTTGCCAACGTCTCATAGTGGGCGCCAAGATTTTTTTCATGGATCTCTTGCTGTAAATAATTAGGTAAATAGTAAAGCAATTTAATCCATTACTATGGCTTTTATAAAAGTGTTTATGTTTTTGTGTATACAATGTAGACATGGGAATTTGCAAAATGATAATAATAGTATTTGTCCTATCTGGAATGGGCGACTATTAAGTCAGTTTGCAGCACAGTTATTCTTACATGAAAAACAATGCAGAGAACGGGGATTAATCATGGCTGCAAATGAATATCAATATTTTTAACCTCCCTGTTCACAGACATTACAATCAGGATTAAAAGAGTATCTCCGTCTTCTGTTCCTCCATCTGTCCATCCCTCTCCCTCCCTACCGCTCTATCATTCCCCTTCTCTCTCCGTCTCTATGCTTTCCCTCATCTCTCTTTCTCTCCCCCCCTCCCCTCTGCCGGTGTCTTTCACTCTCTCTCCCTCATCTCCTCCTCTACCATTCCCACCTCCTCCTCTTTCACTCTCTCCCATCTCTCCCTCTCCTCTCTCTCCCTCGCTCTCTCTTTGCTCCCCCCAGCTCTCCCTGCGCAAACAGCAGGTGAGCGAGAAGCTAAACGAGTGGGCCATCTTTAATGAGAAGAATAAGGAGCTGTGCGAATGGCTGACGCAGATGGAGAGTAAGGTATCGCAGAATGGAGACATCAGCATTGAAGAGATGATCGAGAAACTGCGAAAGGTACTGCATGTCCGGTGTCTCTTCAGTCTGTTTGCTGCTCTGCCTGAGCCTTAACACGAGCCAGCATGGTCATTTACTGCAGAACTCACAACAATCCAAAGTACTATGGTTACTTAAAGCTATTCATAGTCACTTGCTGAGTCATTATGTAATTTTGAACTCACCCACTGACCTATATGTCAACACTCCATCTCCTTTAAATCAGAAGTAAATGCTTTTTTTTCTCTGTTTAGTATCACAGGCGGGGTTTGGAAAAATGGTTTATTAAATTTTGCCAGGAACTTATATTTATCTTTTTTGATCACTCCTGTTGGTGCGTCCCAATACTTAGTGGTATCCTTTCTCCCCCCACTGTGCGAATGCCGGAGGGAGGCGCATGAGACAGCTTCAAACTCCTCTCTGTTCATTCATGGTGTGAGAGGCACTGGGATGCATCCTATGTTGTGAACTTTGTTGAGAAGTTTAAACGTGGGATGAATGGGGTTCATTGCCCTCCAGGGGCCCAATGGTTGACCTTGGCTTAAACTCTGCCGGGGTGACCTTTGCCTTCTGGCTCCTACGCAGGACTATCAGGAAGAAATAGCCATGGCAGAGGAGAACAAGCTGCAGCTCCAGCAGATGGGCGAGCGTCTGGCGAAGGCGAGCCACGAGAGCAAAGCCTCCGAGATCCAGTACAAGCTCAGCAAGGTTAACGAGCGATGGCAGCACCTGCTGGACCTCATCGGAGCCAGGTCAGTCTTCTTAATAGTGTAGATTAAATTTAGACCCTGCACACTTACTGCAATCAATACTGAATTTAATATCAAGCACTCTGGCAGAAACCACAGCAAGAGGTACCCTGTGTTATAACCCCACTCACTCTGAACTGAATTTCACTAATGCCTGCCCGAAATTACGGAGATTATATATAAACTCATTATAAAGTAACCTTAAATAATTCTCTCATTTAAGATAACTGTACTCAAGTGCATTTCAAATTTTGTTGAAATATGGTATAAGTTCATAAAAATCATCAAAAAGAGTTAACATATATTCAAAATGGCTTTGCTTTGGCCAACTGTAAGCTGTAGTTGACAAGTATTTGCGAATCTTTGCTGGCTTGTGAGCATTTCAAGTTTAGATGCAATGAGCAATCATGCTCTAGAAATGTAAATTATCCAGTCATTCTATTGATTGGTCATAGTAAATGGGTCAATCATTTTGAGTGATCGCCAATACAAAAAAAAAATACCCGGAGGTGACTTTTTCGCCGAAATTTCTTACGCTTCCGGGACTGCCACACTTCTGGTACGCAGCTTGCATAGCAGCATGACAACAACAATTCAGCTATACTCGAGAAACTGCAAATTATATAAACGCTAAAATCAAGCCAAGAAAAAGTAGCGGATGCATGAAGAATTAGTACGGCTTCTACACTCGGTATTGTACGGCCAAGTATCCGTAACCATGCATGCTAACGCAACTGTTCCCTCGCAGCTGCGCGAGACCGGAAGCGACTTGGCCATCAAACTACCCCATAAAGCATCAGAAATGGGGCTTGATTGCGACATACGGCTGTTTAATTTGTCTTGGCGATCACTTGAATTGTTTGATTGCTAGTCTAACAAAGTGAATGGAAACAATTAGAAAGTAATCTTGTGTTAAAAAGTGAGGATTCCGTCTTGCCTAACTTGCCTTTGATGGCACTTTACTGAATTTACTGGAGACTCAGGCATGGCGTGGCAAGCCATGTTGGATTTAGCAGGACTTTTTACAACTTGACTTATTTTTCATGATGTATATTTGGAATATGTGAATTATAATATCACATGCCATGTAGTATCTCTGTAAATATATAGATAATTGTAACAGGGCTTATTATAACTGGAAGAGTTTGCTGTGCAGTTTGTATTGTGTAAGGCAGAGCTAAATTGACCCTCAAGGTCTTTACTACAGCTGTTTGTCTCTACTGTCTCACAGTCCGGAGTCCAATTTTATTACTGATTGGTCATAGTTCAGGCCGTCTCAATATTGTGTGTTTAAATCAGCCCTGATTACAGTGGGGGGAAATAAAAAACAGAAGTGCTCCTGGCGCAGAGAACTGGATTTGAGTATGTCTCATGTAGGGTGTGTTGTATTGTCCAGTGGCTGTTTGGTGGAGTGACGATTAGTACTGCTGCCTCATAGCAACAAGTCTATACAGTTGCATCCGGCCTGATGCCTTTCTGTTTGGAGTGTCCATTTTTTCCTGTGTTCAGTTGGGTTTTCTCTGGGTTCACCAGCTTCCCCCCATAGTCTAAAAACATGCTTGTCAGGCTATTTGGAGAGTCAGAATTTCCCATAGGTGTGAGTGAGTGGTGTGTCTGCCCTACATCGTCTGAGGTGTATTTGCCCATTGGATGCTGGGATTGGGTGACGAATGGATGGATGTGCCATCAGGTTTGGCTACTTAATGGGAGGATTGTGACAAGAGGGTGGCAGATTTGAATCCCAACTGTCACATTGCTGTCATACCTTTGAGGGCCGATGCAGTATGCTTAACTTGCTAGCTTTTTTTTTTTTTTTTTGGAGCGTAGAGGAGGTTACATTATTTAGCAGCTGTTCCAGCCAGAGCTGGGAATGAAATTGTAGCAAAAAAATAAGAGAAGAGGGGGAGGAGAAGAGGGATGGGGAAAGGGAGGGAAAAGGAGGAGTGATAGAAAAAGTGAAAGTATGTGTCGGAGAGATGGAGAGAGACAGCTGGAGAGAAAGAACGAGGGAAAAGGAGGGATGGCTGAGACTGTGACTTAGGTATGTTTGTGCGATCGAGGCCGTGTCTGAGTGTGTGTAAGTTAGAGAGGAAATACGGAGAGAGGGTCAGAGTTGGGAGATCGAGAGAGAAGGGTGCAATGAAATGACGGCGTTTTGGATTTGTGGGACTGAGGGTGTTCGTGAAAAACAAAGGGCAAGCCTGTACTTTAGTCTGAGGAATGTGGTGTGGAAACAAATGACGAAACAGCTAATGTGACAGAGATCTCTTCTACTCCATAGCACTATCTCATCGTGTTTTTAATCTCATAATAATCTAGCTTGGCAGCTTAAAACGTAAACAGTCATTTTGGTTACTTGCTAATATGTCTATGGTGAAATTATGATGACCAGAAGGGCTACTTGTTTCAGTCCTTATTCTGAAAGTGCCATTACGCCCAAAACAAAGTTCCACTGTATTTGCATCAGGGCTGTACATACCTACCTCTTTTAAAGTAGCAACGAGAGAAGTGTAAGACTTGTGACTCACTTAATGTGTCTGCCAAAAGAACAGGTTAGGCGATGCGAAGGTGCGGAGTATTTTGACTGTGCATCATATGGTGGTCTGTAGCTGATCTGTAAATGGGCAGAGACAGTTCTGCTATGTATAAACTACGTGTGGTCTGTTAGTAGGACAGTGACCCTGCAAAAACTTTCTACATACAAGATATGGTTGCAAATACTCACAGATTAAAAGCCAATGGGCTCTAGTGAAATCTAACATTCATGCTGTTTGAATCCAAAGGGCAGCAATATAGAGCCAAAAAAACCAAAATTCTTTCCTAATACTGACATACTGCTGTGTATTCGGAAGTCAGATTGAGGTCAGTACGATTTACAAAAATACTCCTCTTTTTCAAAGACTTATAAACTCATAAATATCCATAACCTTATGTTGGTATCCTGTGTGCTTACTGACTGCTCTGTATGTAGCGCTGTCCTGAAGCTGTGTGTCAGTGGAGCACAAATTCACTGGCACAGTTGGGGAGGGAGAGGGCCATGGTGGGGAGGGAAGGCAATGACCTCATAAGCATAGCAGTTGAGTGAATCCAGAGTCCTCGCTTGCAGTCAAACAGCAACAGGCAGAGGTCTGGGAAGGCTCTTACTTTTTGGAATGGCTGGCTTTTTTTGAAAAGCTCTTTAGTCGCAGAAACAGCTGTGGGAGAAGGGCGTCAGGCGTTGTGGTCTCAGAGCGAGCACTCCCGGCTTCTCTGACAGCATTCCCGTGCGGGAGCATTCTCATCAGCACATGCTAATGACCGTAAGTTTTATTTAGCAACCTACAGCTCCTGTCACTCGTGCCTAGTGTCCAATAACACTGTCTTCCTAGTCACTGCCGACAATGTCACCCCCTTGCGAGGTTCCTCCCACTTACCCCCTCTCTATCGCCATTACTGACAGGGGTTCAGTGCGTTTACAAGGGAGAACGTTTTCTTCTTCCTGACAAGGAGTTAGAAAGAAGGGAGGCTGTGCATTGTGTTTTCTCTTAAACTGAAGACAGTTCTTGGACACTGCATCCCCATGGTGCTGGAATTTGGATCAGACAAAATGGAGGAATCCCCAAGTGAAGATTCCGATCTTCCGGAATGTGACTGTGATATCAGCAGGCAGGCTAAACTCTACTGTTTTTTTAAGAGGGGTGTGTTTTGTGTGTTGTCTTTGTAAATTGTTATTGTTGATGGCTTTTATTAGTGTTTCCCGAGGCAAGTTCATGTATGTTATTGTCTTGAGTGAAGAGTTCGCATGGTTTTTTTGCTTTTGCTTGGTACTTTGTGCTTCTTTTTAGTTATATTACTGTTCAAAATCCTCAAAACACTTTTTATATTCCCATACTGCAGTTTCTGATTCACGTGCGTGCAGCAGAGGTTTCAACCATAAGTACATTTTACAGAGAATTTACACTGCAAATGTTCACATCTACAAATTCTGGGAATTAATGTTTGTCTATGTAGTTATTTGTCAGAAGAAAGAAGTTGGTAAATCGCGAATGGCACAGTACCAAAATTGAATGCCTTTCATTCATGTATGTGCAATCTTAATTCCAGTGGAGGTGGGAAAATGTGAATAAAACGGCAAACAGTTATTTTAAAATCCCTTTTAACATTTATTCAGTTGAAAAAAAGTACAAAGACAGACATTAACTCATCAACTTTAATGTTTTTTTTTCTTTTAATAAAAGCTATTTTGAAATGTGTCTGCGACATGTCCTCATGAAGTTGAGACAGGTGCATGCTCATTACTGTGTAACATCAGCTTTTTATAACTCTCTATAATTGTTTTGGAACTGAGGGCACTAATTGTTTGAGTTTCGAAAGTGGAATTTATTTCCATTGTTGCCTGATATCGCACTTCAGTCGGTCAACACTCCAGGATGTCCATTATCATATTTTACACCTCTTAATCCACCACATGTTTTCAATGGGAGACTGGCCCAGGCTGCAGACTGGCCAGTCTGGTGAATGCTCTAGAAAGCTACTAAGCCACACTGTTGTAATTCATTTAGAGTGTGGCATGCCACTTTCTTGCTGGAACAAACCAGGGATTCACTAAAAAAGACAGCTGCAGGAATGCAGTATGTGCTGTTCCAAAGTGTGCGTGCTCCCTTCTGCAGCAATTGTGCCATCACAGATGTGCTAGTTGGCCTTGCCAAGAGCACAAATGCAGCATAAGACCATGGCAGGCGCTGAATTTTGAACATCTCACTGATAATTCGGGACGGTCCTTCTCATTGTGAACACAATGTTCATTATTTCAAACGAAAATTTGCAAGATGAACAGACCACAGCACTCCTTTCCACTTTTTGTCAATCCATTTCAAATGAGCTCATGCAAAGGGAACTCGCTGTTGCTTCTGAATGGTGCTAATATATTGCTTCTTATTTGTGTTGTGGAGTCTTTACTTGCATTTGATGATGCCCTGAAAAACTGTTTCAACTGAAACAGGTCATTTTAAGTATTTATTAGCTGATAATGTAATGTCCTTTACAGAACCAAACCAGTTCTTAATGGAGAGGATTGCTCTGGTTTCTCCAGATTTTCTAGTTTTTTAAAATGTTATTAGAGACTGCCAATGTTGAAATTCCTAAATTCTGTGCAATGGCAGGTTGCGAAACAATGTTCTGAAAATTTTTGACATTTGTTCTCTCAGCTTTCGGCAAAGTAATAAACTTCAAACCATCTTGCTGGTAATCAACTGAGCCTTTTGTGATTGCTCATTTTATAACTGGTCATAACTGAATCTACTGTTGCCAATTTACCTGTCAACCTGTGAAATGTTTTGAACGGGTATTTTTCTGCAGATTCTAAAACTTTTCTAGTCTTCCCATTCCCTTGCTCCAGTGGGTTTGGAGCATGTCGCAGCATCAAAGTTTGAATTGGCAAATATTAACAAAAATCAATGCAGTTGATGAGGTGAAACTTCAAATATTTGCCCTTGAGCCGCTTTCAACTAAATGTCGGTAAAGGATAATTTACAAACCACTTAATTCTGTTTTTATTTGTATTTTGCATTCTGTCTCGATTTATGAGGAATTGAGGTTGCAGCATTTAGTGCAAATAAATTGTATTCAATATTGCCACTCCCACGCATGCTGCATGTATTGTACTATTTTTGATTCCACATTTATGCATTTGAGTCAGATGTTTGTTTAAATGTGGTCCTAGTACAACACATCTTTATTTTATTTGTCTTGGGAAATATTTCCATCAGCATTTGACACGATTGTTTGTGTTAAAACAACAGTTTTCACATTTATATGTGGGTTTGTTTCGATCCAGTCCTCACAGAACACAAGTGTTTATGCATGTTCTTTTTCAGCCTGTCTGTCTAATGCAATGAGACCTAAAATAGTTTGAGAAGCATGCTGGCAAAGCTCAGAGATATCGTGGTGTTGTGTTGGCGTGGGTCTAAAACGATACCCTGGAAGTTCCTTTTTTTTTTAGCAGTGGCTGAGATTTTTACAGTAGCGGGATCACCTGACTGCGAGTGCCCTGTAGTGTAGGTGTTTCCACTCTGTCACTGACATGTGGCATCTGTCACTGGCACATGATCACTGAACTCAGGAGGAGAGTCATTACTGTTCTCTGAGAAACAGGAAAACGCATGTTGGCTTTCAGACCAGAGTAAGAAGTGTGTGTGAATTAGCAATCTTTCCACCTAATCATTCCAGGATGTGATGCCGAGGTGGAAATTCAGGCTTTATGAAACCAAAAGTTGGCAAAGCCATGCATGCTATCAGTCGCTGAGTAGTAAGTGATTGATATTCCACAGCAGTTCCTTAGTTACTGAGGTGAGTCTCATTCTGCTGCCTGCTTTTCATAGGGTGAAGAAGCTGAGGGAGACGCTGGTTGCCGTGCAACAGCTGGATAAGAACATGAGCAGCCTGCGCTCCTGGTTGGCTCACATTGAGACTGAGCTGTCCCGCCCCATCGTCTACGAGACCTGCGATGCCCAGGAGATACAGAGGAAGCTCAGTCAGCAGCAGGTGGGACAGGGGCTCGAACTACCCCCTAAAACACACGCACGCACGCACGCACACACGCACGCACACACACACACACAAGTTTACTATATGTCCACAAGCACAACATACAGCCATTCATATAAACATACAATATACACCCATTCATATACAAACCCCAATTCCAATGAAGTTGGGACATTATGTAAAATGTGAATAAAAACAGAATACAATGATTTGCAAATCCGTTTCAACCCACAGTATATTCAATTGAGTACACTACAAAGACAAGATATTTAATGTTCAAACTGATAAACTTTATTGTTTTTTTGTAAATGTTCACTCATTTTGAATTTGATACCTGCAACACATTCCAAAAAAGCTGGGACAGGGGCAACAAAAGACTGGGAAAGTTGAGGAATGCTCAAAAAACACCTGTTTGGAACATTCCACAGGTGAACAGGTTAATCAGAAACAGGTGAGTGTGATGATTAGGTATAAAAGGAGCCTCCCCAAAAGGCTCTGTCGTTCACAAGCAAGGATGGAGCGAGGTTCACCACTGCGAACAACTGCGTGAGCAAATAGTCCAACTGTTTAAGAACAATGTTTTTCAATGTGCAATTGCAAGGAATTTGGGGATTTCATCATCTACAGTCCATAGTATCATCAGAAGATTCAGAGAATCTGGAGAAATCTCTACATTTAAGCGGCAAGGCCGAAAACCAACATTGAATGCCTGTGACTGTCGGTCCCTCAGGCGGCACTGCATTAAAAACTGACATCATTCTGTAAAGGATATTACCATGCGGGCTCAGGAACACCTCGTAAAACCATTGTCAGTTAACACAGTTTGTCGTTGCATCTACAAGTGCAAGTTAAAACTCTGCCATACAAAGTGAATGCCATATATCACTGATCTTGCACCACCCAGCTAGATTTCACTGAAGAATAATCTTTGCGCCAAAGCAGATGATAATAGTTCAGATTATTCTCTGTTTCCAACAATTTAGGGTGGGCCACTATGCATAGACCAAGGTTTAGGCTTGGTTTCTCAAGACCTGGCACAGAAAATCATGACTGGGCTGCACAGAGTTCGGACCTCAGTCCTGTTGAACGCTGTGGGATCAGCTGGAAAGCCGACTTTGCGCTGGGCCTCATTTGCCCAGAATTGCTGCCCCAGCCTCACTGAAGTGTTTCAAGGAACAGAGCTATATCCCTGCAGCAATGTCTAGCGGAAAGCCCAGCCGGAAGGGAGGGGGCTGTTATGGTGGCAAGAGACGACTCCCTATTAATGTCCATGATTTTAGAATGTATATGATGTCATCATACTGTTGCCCCTGTATTGTATGAAAAAACATGTGGACACATACATGCATATGCCACTCAAACACAAACAAAAACTTTAACACTATCTATTCTTACTACTTCCTTTTCCATGTGCAAAAACTGGATGCATATTCCTACATGCACTTGTACAAACATAAATACATCTGGCAGAAATCTTGTTGAGTGGGTAATTATTAGAATTTAGTTTGGTGTGCCAAATTAGGAGGTAAATAAAAACCGGTTGGATGGTAAATCTCCCAGCGGACACTTTGGACTGATTTGGAAGACTGGAGTGGTGTGTGTGTGAACCCAGTTGAACCTCACAAATACAGTATCTCTGCTGCCAGTTATGACCTACCCACTGACCTACTTTCGTTGGGCTGCTGTAATTAGATCTGCATTCTGGAGTGGACCCTGACCAATTTTGTCTCTCTCACAAGAAGTCTGTCTCTGAGGTTACAAAAACAAACAGTGAATGGACATGCATGTGTGTGGAAGTGCGTGGTTAATTCTACAGGTGAAAAGGTCACAGCTGTCATCAAACTGACATAGCTCAAAGCTGTGTGACGTCTCAAACACCTGACATTTCACCTGCAGAGAGTTCATTTTTTAAACTTATGTTGACAGACTTATTGTTGCAATTAAAATGTAGTTGAATTAAAAAATGGAAACAATGCCCATTGCGTTATGGTGGATGTTTTGTCATGATTTATTACGTTGTTGATTGGACTGTAATCTGACTGTTTGCAACTCTGTAGTAAAGCCTAGTAAAACATGAGACTGGAGCCATTATAACCTGCTGCTGTGGTGGCCAAGGTGCTTGACTGGGACCTGGTGCGTTGATGTTCAGGCGTCTGTGTGGCTCTTGTAACATCAGTGCAGGTGTTGGGGACCTTTAACAGGGGTTTAAACCCTGTGTACCCAGGGAGGACTGGCCCTTGCTAATGCTTATCTACTGTAAGTCCCTGGGGAGGTGCTTCAGCTAAATTAATATAAGTTAATGTTGCGCGCTCTTGGGTTGCAGGACCTGCAGCGGGACATTGAAAAGCACAGCACGGGCGTGGCCTCGGTGCTGAATCTGTGTGAGGTCCTGCTTCATGACTGCGATGCCTGCGCCACAGAGACCGAATGCGACTCCATCCAGCAGGCGACACGTGGCCTGGACCGCCGCTGGAGAAACATCTGCGCTATGAGCATGGAGAGGAGGCTCAAGTGAGTCAGTCGCTGCGCGTCCAACCAGTGCTCAACCGCATGGGAGGGGTCTGTGACCTGCATGTCCGACCAGTGCTCAACCGCATGGGAGGGGTCTGTGACCTGCATCTCCAATCAGTGCTCAACCGCATTGGGTGGGGGAGTGGGGGGTTGTTTGATAGCCTTTGTGTTCTTACCACAGGTGTCAGTATCTTAACTTGCCCTGATTATGGAATATTTATTACTCGGCTGAGCTGAGGTTAGGTCTTCTATCATTGAGTCATAATTAATGTGCATTTCAACTGAGAAAGTATCAATGAAAATAGCTGGCATTTTTATTTTATCTATTGAATTTCAATGAATTTTCTGAAATGAATTGTGAATTATGGCTTCAAGCAAAATGACTGTGCTTATTTATGTCAGTTTTTGCTATGTTATAGCAGTAAAAACACACTAAATTGGACTCTGAATAGCTCAGACCAAGTCTCAGATATTTAAAAATTTGTGTGGCACAAAATCCAAAGTAATATTAGCTGCTGGAGGACTGTTTCCGAGAGTGTTTTTTAGTGGAAAAGGTTGTATATCAGGGGGTGAAGGCGGTGTGTATCGGGGGGTGAGGGTGGTATGTATCGGGGGGTGAGGGTGGTGTGTCTCAGTTGGCGGGGCAGCGGGGGGTGACGGTGGTGTGTGTCAGTTGGCGGGGCAGCGGGGGGTGAGGGTGGTGTGTCTCAGTTGGCGGGGCAGCGGGGGGTGAGGGTGGTGTGTCTCAGTTGGCGGGGCAGCGGGGGGTGACGGTGGTGTGTGTCAGTCGGCGGGGCAGCGGGGGGGTGAGGGTGGTGTGTGTCAGTCAGCGGGGCAGCGGGGGGTGAGGGTGGTGTGTCTCAGTTGGCGGGGCAGCGGGGGGTGACGGTGGTGTGTGTCAGTCAGCGGGGCAGCGGGGGGTGAGGGTGGTGTGTGTCAGTCAGCGGGGCAGCGGGGGGGTGGGGGGGGTATGGCGAGCTATAATCTGAGCACCTGCTGCCGTATGTCAGTGAAGCACTGATGGTTCACCAACAGCTCCTGTCCTTACCCTGCAGAAACTGTAACAGTGTGTGTTCCTTGTGATTTGACTTTATGTACATGGAAGTAAAGTGACACATTTTTTGCTTGTTTTGGGTCTGCTTTGGCTAATTCAAATGACACCATGAACATGAAATTAATCTGCTGTATTTTTAGGGTGCATTCATGTTTAGTAATCTTAAAAACATCTACTACCTCCCAAAAACATTGACTGTACTATCAGGTGCTCCAGAGTAAAATGCCCAGTGTTAATGCAACTCTGACAAAATATACATAGAGTCGAATCGTGTACTATGTCAGAAGCTGACTGCAACTTGCTATCCCTGACTTCCCACAATCTCATGGGCTCCTCGTCCACCTCTGCAATTGCAGGATCGAGGAGACGTGGAGGCTGTGGCAGAAGTTTCTGGATGACTTCTCGCGCTTTGAAGACTGGCTTAAGAGCTCTGAGAAGATGGCGGCCCTCCCCAACTCTTCGGGGGTGCTGTACACTGTGGCCAAAGAGGAGCTGAAGAAGTTTGAGGTACAGCTGCCTGCTGGCGACAGCATGCGAGGGAGATCGGGTTACTGCAAAAACTGGTCTCGTCCAGTCCCCTCAGACGCGTGACTGTGGCCATATTCACATGGGGGAGAGAGGGAGAGTGAGAGGTGGAGAGTTCCCCACTTTGTGTAGCTGCGCTTACAGTGTCTGATTGTCACGGGCAAATGGAGGTCAATGAGTACACTGAGTAGCTGAATTCAAGCAAGATTATGATTGTGTTGCTCCTCTCTTTTCTCTTCCACAGAGGTGTATAGACAAAAGCATCCACATTATGTGCTTGTTGGTGTGTGTGTGTGTGTGTGTGCATGCATGTGCATTGTGTGTGTGTTTGTGTGTGTGCGTGTGTGCGTGCGCGCGTGCGTATATGTGCATTGGGTGTGCGGATACAGTTGTGTACATGAGCTGTGCTGGCAGGGCACTGGTACCTTTCGATACTGTATAATTTCAACTAAGAATTTTCTAGATGATGGCCCTTAATTTATAAAAACTCTCAACAATAATATTTCTGCTCTAGGATCAGAGGTTAAGATAAACACCATCCACATATTTATAGACTTCACTGAAAACAGCTCATACTGGTTGCAGATATCCAGCAGGATCAGAGGTCATCTGAAGGTGAATGGTGGCGTTATGTGTTCGTTTAATCAGGGTTTCCAGAGACAGGTGCATGAGAGCCTCACGCAGCTGGAGCTCATCAATAAGCAGTACCGGCGCCTGGCCCGGGAGAACCGGACCGACTCCTCCTGCCGCCTCCGCGAGATGGTGCATGATGGGAACCAGCGCTGGGACTACCTGCAGAAGAGGGTTGCGTCAATATTGCGGAGGCTAAAGGTACCAAACTCTATCTGAGGAGAGAGAGAGAGGTTTACCAGACTTACCAGAAGCCTGAATAACACACTAAATTACAGGGAATTCTGTTAATTTAGCATAAAATTATCACTCCATTGATGATTTTACGTAGTTGATTGAAACAAATCAATTGTTCAAGATAAATATAATCTTGTATTTTGTTTTGGAGAAAATTAACACCTTCTGGTGACAAGATGTATATTTTTACTTTTTTTTCTTTTGTACATATTATTTACTGGTACCTCTTTATTGGGAATGAGTAGATTTTTTTTTGTGACATGATGTCCCTGTGGAAATATCTGGCGTTGATCAGTATTATGAGTGTATTGAGTAGCTGTGCGATTTCGGCCTCAAGGCCCTCACAGCGTTTGATAACTGTTATCCACTGGCCAAGTATAAGCACCTCCTCGCTCTGGTCCTGTCACCACAGGAAGAAGCAGCAAAGTGTTTATGGCTAATTCCTGTGTATGCACATTGTCTGCATATGTATAGAGGTGTGAGGTAGGATCGTTCGTAGTTCACAGATATCCGATGTACTTCCTGCATCCTGCAGCACTTTGTGCATACCTCCTCAAGCTATGCACCTTGCGCGCTAGCCGTACACAGCTGTTATACTCAGTAGCAGGGGGTGCTCTGATTTGCACTGCACTGCCTGATTATGTGAAGCACTTCTGGTGGTTTGTGATGCGCTTCCTGTCTCCTGTAGCACTTTATCACCCAGAGGGAGGAGTTTGAGACGGCCAGGGACAGCATCCTGGTGTGGCTCACAGAGATGGACCTCCAGCTTACCAACATTGAACACTTCTCTGAGTGTGACATCCAGGCCAAAATCAAACAGCTCAGGGTATGATATTTTACTCACGTCACTAGCTATATGTGAGTGCATGTATGTCTGCATTTGTGTGTCAGTGTCATTAAGGATGTGCCAGAGAGAATTTTTAACTGAAGGAACAGCGGCTTACATCAGCAAAAAGGCTGGTACTTTGTTTGCTTTTCCATTTAAGTATTCAGCATGGGTGCCTTTCCGGAGAGACATTAGACGGGCTGTGTAAGATAACAGCTTTGCATATTAGAGGAGGGTTTGCTGACCTCTGAATTGTTTTTACAGTCTAGTTTGTGGTTCCAATCAGACAGTGTACAGTAAGGGTAGCCAAACAGTTTCCCAGGAAGTTACAGTGTTTGCTGGTTTTTATTGTGACTCAGGATTAAGTTGATACGTTGAATGGATGATTGCACAGTTTACTCGCCTTACCTGGTTAACTTGGTCTAAAAAGGATGGTGAAAACTGAAACCTACACACAATGAAAGCCTTCAGGACCAAGGTTTGCTACCCTGATGCAGTGATGTCCAGTCTGAGTAACTCATTGAAGGAATTCAGCATCAACTTCAAATGAAATTATGCCAATGACTCCCTGGTCCAATTATACTCTGTTTTGTTAGTCAAGGAGCTGCGAACTTCATTGTCCCCCGCCGCCGCGGTAGCGAGCGTAGCGGGGGACATAGTATTCAGCTCTGTCCGTCCGTCACGTCCCATTTGTTGTGAATGCGATATCTCAAGAACGGTTTGACCGATTTCATTCATCTTTGGCTTCAATGTGTATTAGTGTGATACGCCGACCCCAGTCGATTTCCGTGACCTGGCGGGGGACACGGCCACGTTTAGTGGCAACACTTGTTCACAATAACACTTCCAGCTGTATTTGCTGTCCATCTTTAGGAAATTTTAAATTTGACAACTATATCTTAGGACTCGGTGAGCCTGCATGGGAGTTACTTGGGGGAAAAATGTCCAATAAAAACCCTTCAGAGTTTTCAAAACCTACTGGAAAATGACCACCTCGTTTTTTCTCCTCCTCTCTCTCAGGCCTTCCAACAGGAGATATCCCTGAACACGGGCAAGATCGAGCACGTCTTTCACCAGGGGGAGGTGCTGATTGAGAAGAGCGAGCCGCTCGATGCCGCCGTCATCGAGGAGGAGCTGGAGGAGCTGCAGCGCTATTGCCAGGAGGTGTTCGGCCGCGTCGAGCGCTACTACAAGAAGCTGACACGCCTGCCGGTAAAAACTGGGCGCCACCAGGGATGCTACACGCTCACGCTGAGTGCCGTGCAATCATTTCTGTAGAGAATGTACCAGTGGCGGCTGGTGAACTGGCGATAGGGGAGGCTCAAAACAATCCCTTAAAATTTATGATTGGTCACGACCTGTTTTCAATCATTCATTTAAATTACCAATAAAGAAACTCCAAAAACTCTCAACATTATCAGATGTGGCCAGTTTTCATTTATAATGCATACCTGTCAACTCTCACGCATTCGGTGTGAGTTTAAGTGGCATATTTACGTTCCTGTGCTGTAGTCAACAATTGTTCAATCAACGCGTATGTAAGAGATTCTCGCACGGAATTGAAGTCCTTGTGCATTGCACAAGGAATTGCATAAAGACGTTTCAAATGATCTTATTTCATTAAACGATCATGAAACACATGCATTGCTTTCAATCCCTGAATAAAGAAAAGTATGAGAAGTCCGGAGTCGTAATTGGTATTCGTTAAACAGCTTGAAGTCTTCCAAGAAGGTTTTCCGTTAGATATTAGAACATTAATCCAGCGGTTTGCTTACATTCTTGGGGTTAGATGTTTGCCACTGACATTAGGCAAAGGGCTTGCCTACACATTTCTAGTTGATGCCAGTGGTGTTTCCTATGGTTGTGATCAGGACACTGCACAGGCCAGTCAAGTTTTTCTGCAACAAAATAAGTATGGATCTGGATAGAACTGAATATTCTAGGGGTGTCCAAAGATCAGTGAATATTATCAAGACTGCTGGTGGTGGCTGGCAACAAAAAAAAAACTTGCTCGCAGGGGAAGTGTTAAAGGTGTGATTAATTTTTGAGTATTGTCCTGAATCCTGTCAGAAAAACTGGTATATATGTGATTCAATATTATTAAAAATGCATGCAGAGTGCCTCGGATAAGTATAAAGCATTTTGAAAGAGGAACCATTTTTAAAAATGTGGCTTGTTTTATTTTCCTTTAATGTCCCTTGTAGTGTAAGTCTCCTCTCTCTCCTCAGCTCACGGATGACGAGCACGACGTTTCCGACCGTGAGGTAGACCTGGAGGAGGGCGGCGACCTCTCCAGCTTGACCTGGACAGAGGGGGCGAGCGGCACCCCCTCTTCGCCCCTCCCCTCCTCTGGCCGCTCCGCCTCCCTGGCCATGGCCCCGCCTCCACGGGCGGAGCGTTCGGGCCGAGACACGCCCGCCAGCGTGGACTCCATCCCGCTGGAGTGGGACCACGACTACGACCTGAGCCGCGGGCTGGGGTCTGAGACAGGGGAGGGGTCCCGAGACAACGGGGAAGAGTTCCACAGACACGCCAGCGCCACCCTGTCAGGTCAGCACCTCCCGGTGGTCTTATACAGTATTGCATGCAATACTCACACACACATACACTATGCTCTGACAAACCCAGCACACAGACAGCATTGCACAGTACACACATAAATACGCACTCAATCACACACAGTGTAATTTCACGAACATACAAGCCTATGGTGAACCAATGCAATACTCGCATACAGCTTCTGACTTGCAGCATTGAGCACACACACACCATCAGACATACACCTCACAAATACTATAAACGCACATGATCTTCTCTAACAGATATACACAC
The DNA here is from genome assembly GCA_029692085.1 of Gymnothorax javanicus. NCBI lineage: Eukaryota > Metazoa > Chordata > Actinopteri > Anguilliformes > Muraenidae > Gymnothorax > Gymnothorax javanicus. The sequence goes on from CM056198.1 coordinate 94,381,285, forward strand.
ACCCAAGTACATTAAAAATATTACTGTATTTCTCTCTTTCCAGACGTAGTGATTCCGGAGAGCCCTGAGGCCTATGTTAAACTGACAGAGAGCACACTGAGGTCTTGCTCTGGTAGGCTACTAGCTACAGCATGCCCTGATACAGGGGAGAGTAATGCTCTCCTGTTTCACTTGTCGATTAACGCGGGGCTGAGCTCACGCCATCCATACGTTACACTGCTCGCGCCCAGCCACTTCGAATACCCCCCCCCTGCTCATGGTGAAATGCACTAACCACCCTCAGCCACCCCCTATCATTAACTATGACTACTTCGCCAGATTTTTTTTTTTTTTTTTTTTTTTTAATAAATACGTTTTTAGGTTCGGTTCATTGTAGCTGCATGCTATTACGCATGCATAACACTGCCATAAGCATGACATAATGCCACTCATAATCTTGTATAACAGCTTATTGCAGCTTGTGATACTATTGGTCGTAACAGCAAGTTTTCCTCCAGGTATTATATGATAATTACTTGGGCTAGGTAGCTTGAGTCTAAGTGTACTGTTTCATCTATCTATTTATCCGTCGATGTCGAAAATTGGAAATTAGCCAAAGTGTTTAGGTATTGCGTCATGAAGACGAGGCTACGCATGAGGTCACAATCTGTTTTCATCCAGGTCAAACGTAGCCCGAGTGTACGCCCACTTAGCATCTTGTTGAAGATGTTTGCTGCCTGCATTATGAGGACCGTGTCGTATCATCACACTGTAATGCAGTGTTGTGTCTGACTATGACGGACGTTTCATCACTCATGGTGCACTTAATGGCATAACCAGTACTGCGGTATACTTAATGGATATAAAGTACTGTGCAAATGTTTTAGACACATCTAAAACCATTAAGTAAAGCAAAGATGCTTCCAAAATTCATGAAATAAATGGTTTGTTAATACTGTATAATGTGCCATGAAGAACCATGAATGGTTAAAATTATAACAAAGTAATATTTGGTGTGACTGCCTTTGGCTAGAAAGTAGGGACACTGTCCTGTAGTTTTACAGTTTTAGAAGATGATTGACTTATGCTTGTTTTAAGCATCCTGGAGAACTTTCCACAGTTCCTCTGCAGGCTGAGTACCTTCCTGGCTTCTAACCCTCCTGGTCATCGCGGACAGCCTTAACGATGTTGGAATCAGGGCTCTGTCGTGGCAATAACATCTGTACCAACCGTCTTATTTGTGCAGTTGTTTTTGAAATGAACAATTGTTATCTCAAGTGTGCTTTTGATCTCCAGCAAGTCTAATATGGGATACAAAAAAATACACATCTAATACCAAATTGAAATGAAATTCTCTAAAACTTTTGCGCAGTACTGCAGTTTGAGTGAAGCCTTTAACGGGTTTCCTTGATGAATGTATTTATTAATATTTTGGTTAGGCTTCATATTTGCCGCGTGCCATGTCATGTCAAAACTTTGACATGGCCAGTCCATGTGCCCATTTGTGTGTGCTTTTTTCTGGATGCCGTTTTGCCATCATCATGGAAATGCTTCACTTATGAACACATAAGCCCCGCTCTTTCTGGCTGCTGTCAACTAATCCATTCCCTTGGGAACCACTGACACCCCTCAGAGCTTCAAACCTCTGGCTTCCCCAATACCCTCATAGCACTGGAGGGGCTGTTTTCTTCATGCTGATGAACATTGTAGTGGCTTTGATGATTGACAGGCTCTGTAACCAATCAGATGAGAGAGAGGACCCTCTTCTAATATCATGAATCCCTTCCCCCTCTCCTGCTTTTGGCTGAACTTAGTGGTGGAGGGTGCTGCATTAATGCTGTGGAACCGACATTCTCACTGACCCATGCGGCTTAAAAGCAAGAGGAGTGTTAAAATGTTCCCAAATTTCATTGTCTGCAGTGGAGCCGGGATCCTTGGAGGCTCATATCCGGCAGCTGGACAAGACCTTGGATTCCGCCCGCTTCCACCTACAGCAGCCAGAGAGCGCAGCCCGGAGCCCCACCTCCAATGGCTCTGAGCTGGACGGGAACTACATGGGTTATGTGAGTGTTTTCACTACCAATCACCAAGCATGTTGCTGAGAAGGAATAGGATGTGGGTGAACGTGATTGGTGAATCCTTTCTGACTACTTCCTGACTAAAACCCACCGGGAGCCAAGAAATTTGCCGGAAAATATCCACCAGTCACTGGCTGTTTCTCAAACTGTAAGTTGCATCGTTCGAAGGCTGCATTTTTGGGCTGCTAAGGCATCGCATGCTGTGCCGTTGTGAAGGCGCTTTCGCATACAGCCGAGAAATGCAGCCTTCGTCTAGCCTGATATCGGATGGAACTATCGACATGGAAACGGAGTGTAAACGAGCTGCAGCTCCTTCTTATATCAGGCGAGATGAAGGCTACATTTCTCAGCTGTATTCAAAAAGGTCCTTCACAATGGAACAGCCTGTGATGACATAGCAGCCTTTGAAGGATGCAGCTTACGCTTTAAGAAACGGCCACTGTCTACCTGCTGTTGCCTGGTATTGTGCAACAACATGGACCTCGAGCTGTAGGTATAGTCTACTACAGTGGTAACCAACCATTTTCATGCAGATATATTGTCCTTAGGTTCCTGCGCCAACCTTAGCAAAGCACACCTCATTCAACAGCTAGCAAGCCTCTCAAGCTAGCAAGGTCATTAAACTGCCAAAAATAGTCAGGCATGACAAATTATGGTTTGAATGAAAACCTACAGGTGGCAGATTTGTCAGAACTTGGCTAATTACCAGTGGTCTATAAGCCATGAGCTGTGGGTATAACACAGGCAGCTGTGATGAAAACCGATCTCTGAGTATTTTGTTTTCAACTAGTAAAATAAGTGTGAAGGTGATTGGTGGATGTGATGTCTTCTGGCTTGTAGGTAAATTGAAGTAACTACTCCAATCATAGTGTATAATGCTAACTTATAGAAAAGGGCTGATGGAGTTTGCGTTTAGCAGAGAAAGCTGAGAACTGGTGCCAGAAAGCATTCAGAGATCATTGTCAGCATTCTTCTGCTCTTGGTTACCTCGATCAATATGTTTAAAATCTGTTATTCTCAGCCTAGTGTGTGTGGGCATATGCTGTTACTCGGTGTTGTAGGGGTATGAGTTCTCTTGCTTGTACTGAGCGGGTGAATAACACGTGACATGCTCACTCCTGCAGATGCGGTTGCTGGGAGAATGCCGCAGCAACATTGACACGGTGAGAAGGGTGGGCGGCGAGCTGACAGAGGAAGAGGAGGAGCCATCAGGTCTTGTCAACCTGAACAGCACAGAACCACAGACCTCAGGTCAGTTACAGCATCATTGTGGTGTTACTGATCCGTTAAGACACACAGACCTCTAATCAGTTTGAGCATGTTTTTGTTGTTACTAATAGGAAGAGAATGCATTGAAAAAGCCGGAAAACTAATGGAACTTGAGTTCTGCTATTAGCTACATTTAAACCTGAACAGCACTGAAACACAGATCTCAAGTCAGTTCCTTTTTGTTAAGGGCTCAGAGGCTAAAGAATGCTTGTTTCCTTCCGCCAAGGAGGTTATGTTTTTGCCGGTGTTGGTTTGTCTGTCTGTCTGTTTGTGTACAAGATAACTCAAAAAGTAATGAACGGATATCTGTGAAATGTTGTGGGTGGGTTGCTATTACATCAGGGATGGACCCTATTGATTTCGACCGCGATCGGTCAAACAATATGACTGTCACAGCAACCATCTCAAAATCCTATATGGTTGATACCTTAAGTTTCTTATGAGCCATGATCACACAGCGAGATTTCGACTGTGCTGCCTTGGCGGAGGTTTGCACCCTCGGAGTGCCTCTAGTTCTATTTATTAGTTTACTGACACGTGCGCTAATGTTTGTGTGCTCATGCATGTGAGCCTGTGCGTAAGTGCATGGGGTTGCGCTTGTTTGCGTGTGTACAAGTTGGTGTGCTCATGATTTGTTTTGCGTGTGCACATGCATGCTCCCTGCAGGTGTGATCGAGCGCTGGGAGCTGCATCAGGCGCAGGGGCTGAGGCAGAATCAGGACCTCCAGCAGTGGCAGCAGTTCAACTCAGACCTGGAGAGTGTGTGGGCGTGGCTAGGGGAGGCGGAGTCTCAGCTCGCGCAGCAGCGGGGGCTGGACCAAAGTACTGACATCCAGACCATCCAGCAGCGCATCAAGACGCTCAAGGTACCCAGTCTTTGCTCACTTGGTCCCCTTTTTAGCAGCTTATGTGACATCACAAGCAGAGTGAGCACCATAATTCATTAGACAGCGACACTTTTTTCTGTTTCTGTTGGCCGAGTCAGTCACTGGATCTAAATCCAAATATAAACATACGCCCTACATGCTTAAGAAGAGACTGAAGGCAGAAAGTCCCATAAACAAGCAGGAATTAAAGATGGCTGCAGTACAGGCCTGGCAGAGCATCGCTAGGGAAGATACCCAACATCTGGTGATGTCTATGCATCACAGACTTCCTGCAGTTATTGCATGCAAACGAAATGTGACCGAATGTTTAAAGTGATTGCCTTATTCTACATTATGCTAAACTTTCCAATATTTTTGGATGCGCTCGAAAATGTGGGGGACTATGTTTAAAAGGTGCTGTCATTTCTGAACAGTTCTTCCGACATGAATGAAAACTCCCCTTACAGTTTGCACATCAATGTCATTATCATTCTATCTCTTCAAACTCAAAGTGCTAGAGTATAGGACCAAAATAAAAAATGTGTCTCAGTCCAATGAATTATGGCGCTAACTGTATGTGATCAGAATGATCTAGAACATTCACTGTCACTGTCAGGAAAATAAAGGTCAACATTTTAATTATGACGTAACGATCACATTGGAGTTCTAAAACACTAGGAATTCTCTAAAGGCATTTTGAATATCACATAGGTTGAGGTTGATGTTTGTCTTGTAGGCGTGATTCATAAATTGCTGCATGTGCTTTGTCAGAAGAGTCAGTATTTCACCCCCTATCCTTCTCCAGGAGCTGCAGAAGGCTATTGACGCTCGTAAGGCCATCGTCCTCTCTATAAACCTGTGCAGCGCCGAGTTTCTGCAGGGCGGCTCGGAGGACTCGGAGCGGCTCCAGGCCCGGCTCAAAGAGCTGAACGCTCGTTGGGACCGGCTGGGCGCCGGCCTGGAGGAGTGGAGAGGAGCCCTACAGGATGCTCTCATGCAGTGCCAGGTAAGCCTCACCTCCTCCCCACAAAGCTTAGGAAGGAGTGTTGTGATGAGACTTGTACGTCACTCATTATTCAATCAATCAATCAATCAATCAATTAATTTGGCATTAGCATGCCCAGGGGTGGTAAGATAAATATAATCTTGGCATGGATGACCGGTCCCTAATTCACAAACAGCTTATCTTGGAGTTAACGACAGTGTCACTTTGATTTGTTGATTTAGTTGGGGTCATTAATCACTTTGTTGAAGTGGCCCCATATTTGTTTTCCAAGGGTTGTTGAAAGGAAACTACAGAGATGTGCACACTGTAGCCACCTGGGAAATATAGTTTTAAAGCCCCTTGCCTGACCAATATGTTCACTATTTGATCTAGATTACGAGGAGATTTTGATGTTTTGCATGTTGCAGTGGTATGTGTATCTATCTACACATGGTGTCCTTCTCATGGGTCCATTCCGATGATGACTGATGAGAGTTCTGGACCTTTTTTGTCACCCACCACAGGATTTCCATGAGATGAGTCACGGTCTGCTGCTGTGGTTGGAGAATATTGACCGCAGGAGGAACGAGATCGTCCCCATCGATTACAGCGCTGACAGCGACATACTTCACGAGCACCACAGGACGCTTATTGTACGCTGGACAGGGGCAGCCGTTTTGTGTTCCATTTCTGATTTGTCTGGATATCTTCCAAATGTCAATGTCGAATAGTTTGGGTTGCGACTGTCAAAAATAGGGGAATCAAAGGTCTCTTTCTCTTCTCTTTCTCTTCCTCTCTGTCTGTCCTCTACTCTTGACTCTCTCTCTCTCTCTTACCACCCCTTCTCTCTCTCCCCTTTCCCCATATCCACTCTTCCTCCTCTGCCCCTCTACCTCTCTCTTTTACCTCTCCTTCTTTCTCCCCATCTCTGTCTCTCACCCTCTTTCTCTCTTCCTACCCTTTTCCTTTCCATCTCTCTTCTTTCTCCCCTCCCACCCTCTCCATCCTCCCTCCCTGTCCTTCCTCCCTCTCTGCCCTCTCTATATCCCCCCCCTTCCCCTTCACTCTCTTTACCTGCCCTCTCTCCCTCTCCACTCACTTTATCTGCCCTCCCTCCCTCCCTCTCCACCCTCCCCTCTCCACTCTCTTTATCTGCCCTCCCTCCCTCTCCCCTCCCTCCCTCCCCTCCCTCTCCGCCTTCCCTGTCTGTCTCTCTGTACAGCGGATCCGGCGGGAGCTGCTGGACTCCCAGCTGAAGGTGGCCTCTTTGCAGGACCTCTCCAGGCAGCTCTTGGTGCACTCAGAGGGCAGGGACTGTCTGGAGGCCCACGAGAAAGTGCATGTGATCGGGAACCGGCTGAAGCTGCTCTTGAAGGAGGTGACACGTGACCTCCGCGAGCTGGAGAAGAACCTGGAGATCACCGGCAGCCAACTGGTCAGCACCGCCTCCAAACCAAAATTAAGCTTTGCCTTTTTTCATACTTACTTCAACCCATTTTGAGCTGAAGCAACAACAGGTTGACCCAGAAACTCCCAGGTCGACCCTTTCACACAGATAGTCTTGGATATTCAATCCAGGTCTGCGACCGTGCTGAGAGGTGATTTGGTGTGAAAGGGTAAACTCGGGTTATCAGTCTCTTTTTGAATTGAGGAAACTCATTTCTTACGATTGGAGGCCTGTGTCATTATTCCTGTCACACTGTTATCATGAATCTGATCATGCGATTGGGTCTATACCATACTGTTCACGAAAAGACGGAAGATGAACCAGTTAGCTAACAGTATTGTTTTGATATCCAATCGGGTTAGTAACTATGGTGAACTGGGTTTTCACCAAGGGGGGTCTGCTTATAGTGATGGATTTTTCAGGGAACCTGTCTTCATCCATGGGCGAAATTACCACGCAATATTACCATTTATATTAGGACTATCAAAATTTATATGAATTCAAGCAGAAATTAATTGAGAAAAAATTAGCAAAAAAGTTAAACATACCTCTAAGTTCATTACGTCGAGACATCTTGCAAGACCAAACAAAGCTTCAAAGACTTAGAAAACTGGGTTGGCATATGAAATAGCAAGTGGAATGTGTGAACTGATGTAAAGATTTGAGACATGAAAGACGAAGTGACTACATGTCAGTGATTATCATAACACGGAATCCCCAAGTAGCCTATTGGAGAAGTATCGGTAGTTACATTTAATAACATTGTGCTTTTGACAGTACTGGTTTATGTTAGAAATACAAATGTAAGAGTGCCATCTCAAAGGGAAATAGTAAATTTAAGTCTGCTTTACACCCATTTACATTAATAATTAGGATGCTCTCGCCGTAATTGCACATTTCTGGGGTTCATAATTTAGGTTTTTTTTCCGTTCGGCTGTTTTCGTCGCCGGTGACCAGTGTTTACCAAGGCCAGTTTCTGACCCTGTAAGGCTACATAACATTACAATACATGTAGCTATTGAGCTGCATAGTGTACTAACACAAGGTTAGACTCATGCAGACAACAGACACCGAGCCTTGCACCGGTCTACATTGACCGATAATATGTATACATGAGCTGCTCAGCCCACCGTAATGAACACTACCTAACCAGTACAGTCTATCTCACTTTATCCTCACGGCCTTGTAACTGGTTAGATTTTCGTGTTTTCGTGAACAGTACTGTATGTGGAAAAATTAGCTTTGGTTTCATGGTGCTTTGTCTGTGACATGAGGTCATAGATGAAAGCAGGGTAATTAGCCCATTGCCTAAAGACATGCATGCTAGGCATTATGGGATTGAAGTGGGGCCTCGCTGTCTCCCCTTGCATTAGAACAGATATGTTGTAGCCGACAAGGTGATTTAAATTCGATTGAATCTGTGAAGACGCACCGTATTATTTTACTAGGTATGCATTAACACATTGCATTGCACGGATTTAAACGATCCAGTGGGAAAACACGTTGCTACTTTCATCTAACTTTTCAATCAAACTATTTAGCACAATTATTTGCAACTCAGTCAAAGCCTTGTAATGCCAAGGTTTTCATATAGCTCTGTAGCTAGCTAGCTAGCTGGCTATTGCAGACCTGAAATGGAGGTATGCGCAAGTTACGTTGGCGCAGTACACCTCAACGAAGACAAAAACACAAAACTAACATTGCTAGCATAACTGTTGGTTAAATCGAGCCTTTATAAGGATTTGGATGAATTGCTAATTTTAATGTGCTAGCTAGCGCTCATCTCATCTGCTACAGCAAGCGAGACCCCACTTCAATGCCTAGCGCATACGTCATCATGCAATGGGCTAATTGTTACTGAAAACAGTTTGAGTGTTATCAACACTCGAACTAAGGTTTTATTCTAATAACCACAATCATTAAATTGATTAATTTAATCAATTATAAAAATTATTAAATTTTAAGGCAAATCTCTGAATGTTTGCAATGAGCTATGACTGCCATCCACACGTGAGACTGTCACATTTTTTGTTGCATTCAAATAAAGCTGATGATGTAAATGTAATTATCCTCTGTGTCTCTCTTCCTGTGTTCACAGGACCTGTCGTCTTGGTCTTCGGCAGATGAGCTGGACACATCTGGGTCTCTAAGCCCAGCATCGGGCCGAAGCTCGCCGAGCCGTCGCCGATCGGTAACACTCTCGCTATGTTCCCTACATGTGGTGGGAGAGTTCCGTGTCCAAAATAATAGAGCAGCGCATCACCGTGCTCCGAGTGTGCGAGTAGAGGCCTAGGTCACCTCTCCCTCCCTTCCCCAAACACTCCCTCTCCTCCTCCTCTCTCCCCCCCACCTCGCTCACTGCGGGGCCTCAGCCTATCCCATTACCCCCTCTCCTAAGCCCGCCCCCTTCTGCACATCTCAGCCCCCCCATTCTCCACTCTTCCAATGCGGGACTCCCTCCCTCCTTCCTGTCCTTCCAGTTCTGTTGATCAATTTTCACTCCCCCCCTTTTCCTTAGTTTTCTAAACAAAAATTATAGTGTTTTAACTATCTTGATTAATATGTACATCTGTAAGCTTTGTCTTGAAGAAAATTACAGGTCTTTTTTATCTGGTTGTGGCTACATTCACTAGTTCCTTTTAGACCATTATAGTGAAATGCACAAGGAATACTGGCTTTTCAAAGGGAACCAGTTGTACTACATGGCCTGGCGTATGCTTATGTAGAAATGCTATAAGCATAACCAAGGCCAAATTAAATCAAAACTTGAGGCCCACTGTTGAGCTGGACACTGCAAGAAGCAAAAAATATATAAATTACAGCAATTATTTCTGTTTTATGAATGCTCTAAAAGTGCTGTTTTTTGAGTTATTGTATTCTTGGATGTTCACATGGGACGTTTTAAAACTTTTTAGTTAAAAAAAAAAAAAAAAACCATAAAAATCTATCGTCTTAGGCAATTCACTGACTCTCATTCTCTCTGCTGAAGGACTGGCTGTTTTGACAGAGCATGTCCTTAATGACAATGAGTTCTGCTCTGACTGGCCAGCAAACTGAGCTTAATGTGAAAAAGTCACATCTGTGCAACAAGGCAGAGAGAGTTGGGGAGGTCGAGCGAGGCTGTGGGAGGTAGCAGGGCGCAGAGCCAGAGCTGATAGGGGTGAACGACGGTAGGCAGGTCCATTTTAGATGTGTGAAACAGCAGGAATTTCTCAGAGCGCATTTCAAACACTGAATTGGAAAAAAAGGGTCTAATGGCTAAAATGGGGGACCTTCAGAGTCGGCCTTTCCTGGGCTGTTCGATTCTGTGGATACCATGGTGCGGGAGGAAATAAACTGGGAAAAAGTATTATCCGTAATATGGTTGCCTTAAAACAAACTACTTCATTATTTTAAGGGGGAAAAAATCAGGTCCATCAAGTCCTGTTCTAAGATTAAAACATGTGTTTGGACTGACTTATTTGCAATGGAAAGCCCTTTTGACTTCAGTTCAGGCTGGGACCCTGATTTGGGTTAATGCAGGCTGTGTTTTGATTTGATCCTGGCAAAAAAAAGTCAGTCCAGTTAAACACAGCCATTTCTGTGCTGTGTTTAAAACATTCAAAATCAAGAATAAATTTTGCACATTCACAGCCTCATTTATGAAGAACCTTTGAATGTGCAAAACATTTTGGCACTTGCAAAACCAATAAAATGGCTAGTGATTGGCAAGGGTATTTGTCTTGCTCCAGTCATCGGCCATGTCACTGGCTTGCATGCCCCAAAAGGTTTTCACATGTAAAATATTCTTGTTAATCTGGCCTTCAAACTTTCACGTAGGATTTTCAGTGCTGTGCTGTCAGAGGTACAAAAGCTTTTCAGTAACCTCACCTGAAAATGCATGTTAACACCAAACTGGTTCCCATTTCCTTTTCTTAATCAGGAGAGTGACGGAATGCACATTTGCTGCCTCAATGTGATAATAATTAGTTTATTAAATTACCAACGGTTTCAACGTTAGTCTTCTTAAGGAACTTAAATCATCCCGGAATGCCATGGAGAATAATTATGTCAAAACTTTGGTAATTTTATAAATTATTTTCGCATTATGGCTGCGAGTGTGCCTCTGCTCTTCTTAACTTCTAATCGGCAACCAAACATTAATTAGCTCATTTGTGAAGACTAATTAGTAGAATGATGGACCAGTTTGTTTTAAGCTAGCATCGTTGTTAATTGCATTGAAAACTTATCAGGCATTTCCCTATCCGCATTAATGCTGACATAGAATATTAATATGTCAGTCGAAGATTCTGAATTCCTGTAACTCCTAAAATGGCAGATTTGTTAGCTATACTTTTTAGTGAAACCATTTTGTGCCAATGTTTGTAGTTCAGTATAATTAAGAAGATGTTTCACACAGCTAGTTTTCTCTGAAAATGAAGAAGTCAGCTTGGTACTATGCTGGGTGGATAGCTATTTGACCAAAGGTGGCGCTTGAAAGAGCTCATGTTCTACCAACCTAATATTCCATATTCCCAGAAATTTACCAAAGTTCTGTCTTTTGACATATACAGTGTGTCCTGAAAAAAGGGAAACTGGGAATAAAATGAGAAGTATTCCGTTGAAACTTAGTATCTATAAAACTAATTAGCACTATTTATTACACAACTGTGTACTTTTTCACATCATACAAAGAAAACAAAATTAGTCAGGCATCGCTGTCAGAACTCGTTGTTCTGTTGTCAGCTGAATGATTTGTGCACATCTGTCATGCAGCTAGTAGGGTTTACATTTAAAGCAGTACACATTATGTAACCTAAAGCACTAATAGTTCTGACAATGAAAAGTTGAAATTGATCATCCCGGCTCATCCGCGTTTAGGCCTGTCATCATTTTATGCAGTCTGGCGCAAAGTGGTTACTGACTTACTCCAGAAGTGTCAGAGTTGTTCAATTGAGTCCGGCACAACCTCCACTTGACATCATTAGACAGAAGGCATAGTTATGTCACCCCAAATGCTATTTTTAATAAAAGAATGCTAAGCAATTGTTATAAAACTAACCATTTATTCTTGGTTTTTTTTTTTTTTTTGGGACACACTGTATAAAGTACATGCACCATTGTACATAAAATTTGTCATCTCTTTGGTACAAAGTTGGGTTGGTTGTAAATTGGAAAAGAATGCTGGTGGTGATTGTAGCACACAGTTGTGTGACTAACATTCTTTTTCAGAGTTCAAATTTTGGACTGTAATTTTATACAATTGTACGTGTACTGTCGATGCATGACTGCATGCATAGTTATGATGGTACGCCTTTTACATTATTTATTTTTTGGCATTTAAAAATTTTGGACTGGTCACATTTTATAACGCGCTGTACATTTCTGACTGCGCTGTACCCGTACTTGGTAATAGTACATGTATTGTGGATTAGTAACGCTCACAATCACCACCAGTTTACAACCAACCAAGCTTTAAACCAAAGGGATTACAAATTTTATGCGTAACTGTAGATGTACTTCATATATTTCAAAAGACGGACCTTTGGTATATGTCTGGGAATATGGAATATTCGGTTGGTAGAACATTAGCTCTTTACCTTTAGTCTGAAAGCTATCTACCCAGCATAGTACCAAACCAAACTCTCCATTTTCTGAGAAAACTAGCTGTATGTATCACAATTAAAAAAAAAAAAAAAAAAACTTCTTTGGTACATCGCTGGCGATAGCCAGCACTTGCATCCAGCCAACAGCACCCCCTGGAGGTGAAATTTTCCAAAATTTGATGTTGAATATGATCTACACTGAAAATACTACCATTGAGATTTTATTAATGCTGTAATGTACCCCAAAGGGACTATGTATCCAGAGAATTTCAGATCTCTATCTTGCTGGGTAAACAAAATAATGCCAACTAAACATAGGCCCAATCTGCCATGAAATGATCCGTTTTGAGTTTTCCTCCAAGTTTGGCTCCATCTGGCTTGAAAGCGTGGATACTACCAAAGAAATGCTTGGTATTCCTGAAAATAGAGTTCCAAAAGCACAACAAACAGCATCTACCACCACAGTACATATCTGGGTTACTGAGAAAATATATTGCAAACATGCACCAAAAATCAATTTCGACTATCTCTCTGGCCATCCATTGCACTAACCCAGCAAGATACCAAGGCACTATTCACTGAAAATGATAGACTTGTTGTGAGTAAACACATTATAAATTATTCTAGATTGGTATATGTCTGGGATATTATTTTATTCCCAGTCCCATTTTCAATTTTTACTGTTATTATATATATAATATATATATAATTACTGTAATAATTCCAGCTCAATAACATAGCCACCCAGCTTGGTGCTAATGTGGTGCTGATGTCTGTCCAGATTTGAAATGTCACAGGTCATGATAGAAGTATAACATATTTGGTACTTTGTACCCTTAAGTCATGATAGTTGATGTAAAATGTGGCGTCAACAGCAAAACTGAGCCACTTTAGTGGCTTCCAGGTGACGCCACCGGCTGGCAAAGTGAGATACGGATCAAAAAATGTGGCTTTTTCCGTGAGACACCCATATGTACCTATGTGCCAAGTTTCATTCAATTCCAGGGGGGTCAACTCCTCAACTTCTTCAAAAAGTGCCATTTTCTCATGGAATGGCTTTTAAACTAACTGTGTAACGCATTGTTGGGGCAGAAAATCAGTGGCTGCAATCAGTGACACCAATAGCATAAGTACTTCTGGAGACTGAGACCTGCAACATCTGGTCAGAGCGAGGTCAAAGTCAGTGCCATTCGATCTCAGCAAGTCCCTGCAGTATTCGATCAGAACTAGGCCATGGCATCCAATGAGAAGAAGCGGTGCACTTTGAAAAGCCAGTTTCCTTGCTCCCGTGGTGGGATACCTGTCACGCTCATTTGATTTTGTTGCTGCTCTTTTCTTGTTTGTTTTGTTTTGTTTGTTTTGTTTGTTTCTTTCATCGGTGGCTTGTCTTTATTTGCCTGGACTGAACATTCTCTTTCTTTACTCCCTGTTCATTGCACACAGCCACGGGGCAAATGTAGTCTGTCTCAACCTGGACCCTCTGTCAGCCGCCCACTCCACAGGTACATCTCTCCTGGTTCCTAGAACTCCCGGAAGATAATGGAACTCAAGTCATGATCCGAACCGGGCTTGTACCGGGTTTTGGATGGTCTCAAATCAAACCGCCCTCCCTCATCTCCCCAACTGGCAGAAGAAGGGGTTTCATTACTTTTTTGGCACAATTCCACACACCATAACCATGCTTCTGCACAACTGGCAACCACATTTCTCAAACCATGGAAAAACAAGGATCGGGAACCACTCTGGCCCTATTGTGACTGGGCCGTTAAAGTAACCAATCACATCTCAAATTTTAGTCGATGGAAACCAATCAGGGTCATGCTTATGAATTCCATCATCTTCTTTAATTCTAGACGCAACTATAGAGGTTAGGAGTTAGATGAAGTGGGGAATCTACTGATTCTGGAAGAAAGATCCATCGCCCTGTAGCTAGCGTAGGCTTTCTGTGCTTCCATTGTCCTTGGCTGCTTGGTAATCCAAACTGCGCTTGAAGACCTTGTCTGTCTGCCCTTTTCTGTAAAGTCAACCGTAACTACAGTTAACAGCAAAAGTCCTGCAGGACCACTGTCACCCACTAGGTGGCGGTAGAGTTCTAATGCTCCTTTTCTTCTGAAATTCTCTCTCCCAGGCCAGCAGTGTCTGCAATGAACAATGTTTCAGCAGCAGTCGCACGCGCTCTCTCACTATCTCTCTCTATCTATCAATCTATCTATTTCTCAAATGTGACATCACTTCTTTTTTATTACTAACAGTTCACCCTGTTCTCTCCTAATTTGCCATGTGGGCCTGGCCCCTGAGGTCTCCCTTTTATGAAATAACTGGGTGCACTTTGATCTAAGCCCTTCCCAATTTTCTGGACCACCCTCCCCCCAACCCTTCCTGCCCCTGCCCATCTTAATCTTCTCCCCCATTCCTACCCAACCCCCCCTCCCCACCCGCAAAAATATAGCAAAACCTGAGTTTGGGCAAAATGTATACTCCAGAACACTTTAGCTGGCTCAATGGCTGAGGATATATGGTGATTAAAATTAAATTTTCTCCTTTAAATCTGGCCCTATTAAATTAATTAATCGATATGCGCAGTTCAGTTTTAACAATGTTGAAGACAAAGTGGGGAGGAAGCAAAGGCTTTTACATGTGAAATTGGATAATATGTGATTTTGTTTGGTGAGTGTAAATTGTGTGAGTTTTTGTGGATGGGAAACACCACTACGGGGTCGGTCACACCAAACGCGCTTTATCGGCATGGGACGCCACGGTTTGTCAATTAATTCAATGATTTGAAGCATTTTTAGCACTGATTTTGAGTGCTGCATGCCTCACATTTAGGCGCTTAGATTAATCCATTAAGACCTAGGCGGCCGCCTAAAAACACACTCTAAAACCTAAGGCGTTTTTGAAAACAACCTCCTAAAACCTGAGGGTTTTCTGAAAAACTTGACAGAATTGTCAGTGTTCACTAAAACCTTTATTGCTCAGCCTCTGTAGCAGATAGAAACATGAAATAAAAAACATTTGAGAGCTTAAACCTTTGGCTTCGATTAGAAATCATTGCCTGTGTCCTAGAGCTCATTAGAAACGAACAGGCAAAAAAGCATCCCACAAAGCATGTCGCCTTTTCCACGTGGTTATTTTAGTGAATCACGTTACATGTAATCAGTCACATGTCTTGAAACTGATGATGTCATCTAAATCGCATCTAGTATTAAAGGTAGAAGCACGTTAAACGTTGCATGTGGTCTTAAAGGTGTATACACGCCTATGTTGCATTCGGTCTTAATGGGTTAAAAAGCACCTTACGTCATTTTAAGTCCAATTACTTGAAAGTCAGGATAGAGTTTTATTTTACATAAGTTTCCATTACAAAGATGGTGGAGAAATCTGTTGTGACCCTAAGCAAAGTCTTTGCATTACAACAAACAATTTCAGAAAAGTTGTTAATAATTTTCTATTATATTTCTCACTCTCCTTTAGAGCAAATGCAGATGTCAACAGATTATCTTACTTGAAAAAACAAACCAGACTTTGCTGTGAAATTAGTTTGCCATTGCCATTAATGCTGTTCAGAATGTTTGCAAAGTGACTGACAGGAGCGTTACTTGACAATCATTGAAAAGACACATCCAGTGCTTTTTACAATGTCGGCCTCAGAAAATCAGGACGTACAGTATGCGCCTCGCGTTTCCAAAACGATAAAGGGTGTGTGGCGTTATCGGCCCCTAAGATTATATAGTCTTGTGGTAACTGCCAATTTTACTGGTGATCTACTATCCTCTAACCCTTACTTGACTCATCTGACACCTACCTGTCAGCAGCTAAACAAAATCTCTGACTGTTGAATGAGGTGTGCTTTCTTCAATTTATGGTGAAAACCTAGAGGATTGTAGATCTGCAGTAACTGAGTCGATTAGCACTGGTGTAACGTGATTTGGGGGGGATAGTTCTCAAAATATGAACAGAATCACCTCTCCTGCTCCTGAGAAAGGTCTGAGTCAAATAAATTTGCTGGGAAATTTCAACAGAAGCTCAATGTGAAAGCCATCACACGACCACCTATATGACAATGTCAGCCATTTAGCTTTTAATCAAATTTGCCTAATATTTTGATGTTGAGAAAATACTAGCATAGCTTTGCTTCAAAATGTGCAACTAAAAACTTCCTCATTACTGCTACAGTGGCCAATTCATGTAAATGGTAATGGCAAAACACTCACAGGACTTTTCTCTGAACGCAGAACGGAATGTATTACAGTTGCGGAGGAGCACACTCCTATTGCGTTCCTAAACTATGACCAAAAGAGAGAGGCTTTTAACAACAGGAGTTATTAACCCTGCAACTTAACAAAACAATCTTGCTAAATACTCACATTTCAACTGTCAGCTGTTTAAAGCATGTCATTGGTGTTTTCTAAAACTGCACATCAAAGCTTGTCTGCTTCGACCTAATACCTGTTTTTACTGACATAAAAAAACACTGTACTCCGTGGACTGATATATTTGTAACTTGCTACGGATCTTGTTCATTCAGAAGACAGTGGCACTCATTTTCCTGATACAAGTGATTTTTTAAAATTATACATTATTGTGTCATTTTCAATAGTGGTTCTCAACTTCGGTTCTGGGTTCCCTGTTTTCTGTTATGCTGGTTTATATTCTATTATATATTTATATTATTTGCCAGCAGCCATACCACTATTCGATCTGCTCCAGCCGCGTGGCTGAAGCTAAGCAGGTGTGGGCTTGGTCAGTACTTGGATGGGGGACCACCTGGGAAAACCAAGTTGCTGCTGGAAGAGGTGTTGGTGGGCCAGTAGGTTGCGATCTTCCCTCTGGTGGAATAATCCTCAATGCCCCAGTGCAGTGACGGGAACACTGTACTCAAGAAGATGCCGTCTTTCGGATGAGACGTTAAACCGAGGTCCTGACTCACTGTGGTCATTAAAGATCCTATGACACTCTTGGATAAGAGTAGGGGGTTCCCCGGTGTCATGGCAAAAGTCCCAACCTGCTTCTTTCGACCTGCCACCTAATCATCCCCTGATCTAACTGGCTGTGCAAATTGCCCTCTCTCACCCCCCAGGGCTCCCTTGAAAAAGAGATTTCAAATCTCAAGGGGACTTCCCTGGTTAAATAAGGGTTAGATAAATAAAAATAAAATAAAATATTCTAACTGTAGCTGCATTACTATTTTGAACAGCTGTTAATTTTTCTTAATTGAGTCACAATATGCTAAACAGGGATTTTGTACAAGCACTGCTAGAATTGTGTTTATTCCATCATTTGTCAAGAAACTGCATATATTCATGTGCGTAAATGTTGGTTATTAAATAAAGAGACAGCATGGACAGTATCAGTTGGGTTACTTTACTCATTTTTTTAATACCAACTTGAAGTTGAAAAAGTACCCCTCTTGAAAGCCTGATTTTGTAACATCTCAAATACGTCCATCTTGGACACCTAAATGCACCAAAAGAAACAGCTGGGAAAAGAAAAACAATGATGCAGTGCAAACTACAGATGAGTAGGTATTAGAAAAAGCTGGAAAAAATATTCAGAACAATGCCTGATTGCCAGAGAAACTGTTTTCAAATTACCCCTCGCCTACGCTAGGACGTCTGTCAAACTCATGGTGCAAGATTGACAGTTGACTATCATGGCAAGATTTACAGCTCAGGAAGCAGTGAAAGATTTATATTGAAGCAACAAACATTTATAATTAGATTTATGATTTTACACGGCAGGCATCAACAGATTTCGAAAATTATCATTTTGAAAATACGTACCATTCTGTCTGTCAAACCTAACGTACACACGGGATGTGCAGCCTGAATATAAGGTGAAATTTTGTTTCTCATTTTCTCAACCATAGCTTTCTCAACCATAGCTGCCTTTTGACGCATATAGTATGAGAGACGAAGGCCTTATCTAACATTTATAGATGCTCAAATTTGTAAATGACTGCTTTTAGTTTTTGACCCCCTTGTTACAATAAATCCCTGTTTAGCATATTGTGAATCAATTAGGTCTTTTTCAGGGATGATTGCCCACTGTAGCAACATTTTTTGAAATGGCTATAACTATATCATATTGAGTAAAAACCGCATGATTGCAAACATTTCGAAAAAAGGTGAAGATGGGTGAATCAATAGTGTGCAAATTACATTGGTGAACCTGTGACTTTTTTCCACTCCTACAATGCAGGTTTGGCTGTTTACCTTTTGCCTTGTCTTTTGATTTGACATGAATCGCTAAATGTCCACACTTTCATCAGTCAGGAGCCAATTGATTCTTAAATTTCATTGGTTTCAATTTTCCCCTCTCTTGCGCAATAAGAAACATTTGCAATGAAGTGCAAAATGAATATAGTACTCCTCTGCGCCAGCATAGCTATGTCTGCTTGAATGCGGCTTAATTAGGGTAAATTATCTTTTTGAACTTGAACAATGCAATTAAGAAAAATGTACATCTTGTTAAAATTCTGGGATTGTAATTGTGCTTGTTGCTGTTGTCGTTGGAACAAATACCAGCAAGCACGGGGACCTCAGCACCGATGGCGAGAACCAGTGATGAAGAAATATATTTTTCATCTATAAAATTGTGTCTGTTTGCATCCGTTTATAGCTACACATAAATCCCAAAATTGTTTTGATGGACCTTGCTTGATTTGGTCTTGCATTGGATCAATGAAATTAAGAGCACTGAATTGGAGTTCATGTTGGGTACTACTACGGCTTGGATTAACACTGTCCCGATGACTGCCAAATATGTCAGATATGACTGGCGAAGAAGGTTATCAAACTTTCCATGATTGTATTCCTTCCGTATTATGGATTACATTGCATCATACATCAAAAGAAAGCTGGGAAAAAAAGCTGCTCTTTTCGATGATACCCAAATAAGGAAGTACTTGACTATCGTCGGAATAGTTCGGCTCCTTGAAGCACATGACATCATTTTCTAGAAAAGTCCTTTTTCACACTTGATTGCGCATGGGAAACATTATGTATGCATTGCATTTTGTTTTTGTTCATTGTTGCTCAAAAAACACTGATCAAAATGATGAACAAAGGCACTAAAATGGTATCTGTAATGAAGAAGAGTTGATTTGGACCTAAATAGTAGTCCAGAAGAGTTTTCTAGTGGACGTTCCTCGGAATGGAGCAATATTTTGTTAGAAGATGAACAGCCTTCAACATCGACAGCTTGCCCATAAAGTATTTTAATGATTTTATTATTTTTTTGAGTGGCGGTGTTTTTCCTTAGCTATTTTGTCATTTTGTAGGCCAGCTGGGACAGAGTCAATGTATACGAAACAGTATCACAGACAATAATGCAAGACTACTTCTGCTCTTGTGCTATGAAATAAGAATATAGTCTATATGCTTTGGAGAGGACTAGAGACGTGCTCCTTGGAATTACATGTTTGTACATGCAACCAGGCTTGCTAGGTATTTATCATATTGGGCTGTTGATGCATATATTGAAAAAGGAACTATTCTCTGACAGATGATTAAATAATTGTGAAATGAACGTAGCTTAGGGTAATTTTTAGACCACGATATGGGGTAATTTTTTCAGTCGGCTTGGACGGTGAAGGGTAGAACTTCAAGTGTGCCCTGTTGTGAAAGCTAAAGGACCATCTTGGTAGCTGATACTTAAACCCTAATTGGGCTGAAAATGGAAAACCAATGAGGGAACAAGGTTGCTATGGGAACTGCTGGCACCGCAATTCATATAATTGACTGATTAGGTGCCACCGACCCACCCCCTACGTACTCCCTCCCCTTCAAACCACCACGACCAACGGCCAACTTGGACAGCAAGTTTCATTGCTCTCTTATCCCTTTGTGAATGCTTTGCTGCTTTTTTCATTGTGCCCTTCCTGGAAAGATTTCCGAGTATGAATTACTGTAAGTCCTTACGTATATTACCCAGACAGTATTTGCTGTTCATTATTAGAACAGAGTGCAAAACCAGAAGAGCAGCTGAGTGGACAGTGAATGAGGGGAAATATTTATGTAATGAGAGAGGGGAAGATGAAGATTCTTGGGGGGTGTGACCATTGAGCCAGTGCAAGATCAACGTGATTGCTTACCTGGAAGTGGACAATGACTGACGCAAAAAAAAAGATTGGATTCAGCTCTTTTTGGCAAGCTATCCCTTCACGCTTGTCAGTGTCACAACGAGGTACTGGCATTGCGATGTATCCGCCAGACCGCGGGAGGCGGAGTCAGCGTTAAATGAGTTGCACTGTTTCTTGTTCGTTTGTTCGAGCAGGTCTCCCAGAGGCGCTGGGTCCGCTTCCTCCCGTTCTGAGGCGCAGCCAGTACCGCGAGGCCCGCCTTTCCTCCTGCGCGTGCTCCGAGCCGCGCTACCGCTGCAGCTACTCCTGCTGCTGCTCATCGGCCTGGCCTGCCTCGTGCCCATGACCGAGGAGGACTTCAGCTGCACCCACTCCAACAACTTCGCCCGCTCCTTCCACCCCATGCTCCGCTACACCAACGGCCCGCCGCCCATATGAAAGCTGAAAATTCCGACCAAACATAGGCTATTTCATTTTTCTTCTTTGTAATGATTATACTGGTATTTTTTTGCGAGAAAACGGCAGAGGAAAAGCACTATATACAACAGTAGCCAAAGTCGAACTGTACAGTGTCAGCGTCTCGGCGAAAACAGCTGCTATTTGTGTGTAATTGGCCTGTATATATGTCAGAATTAGGCGCCGCACTCTTGGGTTCCCTGTTGGTGATTTTTAAAATTGCGTGAGATCAAAAGTATTTGAAATGAAATAACAAGCCTCCTTCACATACCAAAAAAAGGGGGTGCAAGAAAAAGAGTGCCCTTCTGACTGTATTGGATAACACCGATGTAAGCACTGTTAAAAGATACGGCTCTGGTGTTGCTCCGTCCCGAGGCTATATTGTCTTCCTTTTAAGTGAAGAAAAATATTTTTACATCAGTGTTTAAGTATTACAAAGTGAACTCACTCATATGAATTTAATGATTTGTAAATTAACATTTTAAAATAGGTTATATATGGTAATTATTTTTTATATTTTTTCTTTTTGGCATGCAGTTGTAATCATTGCTTTGAAAGCAGTCACAAAAGGCTTGTGAGCAGGTGCATTTGAATGGCAAAGTGTTAATGATCATAACTGGATGTGCAAATTGAGATCACTGGATTGTGTGCCGATGCTATGTGTATAAAAATGGAAATGATGAAAAAAGTTATTTAACTATGTACAGTTTGCTAATGCTGACCTGAGATTTGTTTGCATTTAATATACACATACATACAATATGCAAATGTATTCATGGTTGTTTTTTATTTTATTTTATTTGAGTGATGTAGAAAATTATGAAATATAAACTCAAATGAATATTGTTTATGATCATGCTCAGCCGTGGTATTCTTTAATAAAATCTTGTGTCCATAAAATATCCATACAATGTGCAAAATGCACAATCACCTTATATCGTACCATGCATGTTGCTCTTGGAATACAAATTACAATACATTTACATGTACCCAGCGCACACCACACAGATTTGTTGGTGATATTCTGGCTATTCTTCAAGCCTAGAGACCAAAAACATTTGGCACTTATGCTAGTTGTAAAAATTACAATGAAATCATGCAAACATATAATTACAAGTATTTAAATGCAGAATCATCTTCATGAAGGTGTAATGGTTCCCTTCAGGAGACCAGTGTAAACAAAAACATTTTAATTGCCTTCACTCTCAGCGGGGTATCAGTTTAAAAGCCAG
This sequence comes from Gymnothorax javanicus, assembly GCA_029692085.1. Lineage (NCBI taxonomy): Eukaryota > Metazoa > Chordata > Actinopteri > Anguilliformes > Muraenidae > Gymnothorax > Gymnothorax javanicus. The sequence continues at coordinate 94,403,265 of CM056198.1, forward strand.
CATGTGGCTGCCTGTCTTGAGTGCTGAAGCGAAATGTTGCCGTGAACAAACAACTTTAAGAAGCATTAATATTGATTCAAAAACAGGTGTACAATGTTTTTTCTTTGAGAATCATCAGTTCTAACTGTTCAACGCTGAGCTGTTAATAACGGGCAGAAAGAGGTTCCCTCATTATTTGTGTAGTTTCTTCAACTGTAAGGCACTTTAGCCACATTTTGCTTTTTAAAAACAGGGTCCATAAACCCTTTGTGCAGATATAGACGCAGTGTCCATAAATTCCAAAATTTAATTGCCAAATAATTCTGTAATTGAATTTCCAAATATTTTGCTTCACTGGAATAATTTTCCTGTCTCTGCGACACAAGTTCTTAGTTATACAGCTGTTAATCGGCTCATGCACAACATGAAAAATTGGCATTATTTGTATTCTGCTCGAAGGGGTTAAAATGAATATTGATATGTTGGGCAAAAGCCACAAACTACAAGATAAAACTGCATCTTGACAGTCACCTACTAAGAAAGCACCGTTGATTTCACATTAATGGCAGCGGCTTTGTACACGTTTTGCCATTTCAACTCCCCTTTTCCCTTGCATCAGTGTACAGCAGTTATTCTCATATATTTCCGTTAATTAATGATTGAAAATCCTCACATTTCTAATGCCTTTACATCATAGCCTGTGCTACATGACCCAAAAGAACATGAAGGAGAGGGATGGCTTTCCCTATAGATGCTATTACTGGATGTTTCTTGCCTTCATTGAAATGTAAAATGTTTCAAAGAGGAAAGCAATTCATAATTATGTGAAAATGTACAGTGCTTAACAAATTTATTAGACCACCTGTCATAAAAAACAAGATAACAAGAATATTGAAGAAATTTTTCAAAAACTTGTTTAAAAATTATTTTGTTATTTCTTTGGCAAATAATGAACTGAAACCACTAAATGTCCTTATTCACACATAAAAACCAAAAAAAACTATTTTGTATGGCCTCCTTTGGCCTTGATAACAGCTTGCATTCTTGCATTCAACCACTAGAACTAATTTTTGTGTTCAGGAATGCAAGAAAATAACTTCACCTGGCATCTTAATCAAAAAATAATAATGTGCTATTCTGCTTTTTTGTAAAACAGTAAATTCGAAAATTCATGGATAACAACAATAATTATATTTTAGCATTAAAAATATCATTTCAGTTAAAGAGCATGCTCATACTGGTGGATTAACCATTACAGAAACATAAAAATTATTTTGGTAATTACCAACACTGAATTTAGGGCAGCTGTGGCATAAACCTTACATTGGATGGTGGTCTAATAAATTTGTTAAGCACTGTATGTGCGATACTTAATGCAAAAGCTACTGTCATCACGCCAAACAACAAAATCCAGGTTCTGAAAGTAAGTGTCCCACCAAAAATTTTGTTTTGTTTGTTAATCATTCAATTTAATAGTTAGGCTTATAATTAAGCAAAGAGGTGTGAAAATCAGCAAAACCTGCTGGTTGAGTGGAACATGGGAGAAACTCATGTCATGTCCAGCCCTTGGATTTGCGAGGTCTGTTCTGTGACTCACACAATTGAAATCAGCAATTCAATTCAGGTTCATTTCTTGATTTAAAATAATAAACATTTATTCCCATGGTTCACAAATGCAGGATAAATTACATAGAATTTTTATTTTTTATATGCACACTTACATTGGTATTGCCAGGTTCTAACTGAGAGAACTGTATAAAAGATGCAGGCAGCATATAGGGCTAAGGACATAAACCTGTTCTGCTGATGAGCTGAACCTTTGCAATGAACCTACTCCATCAATCACTTTAAAATGAGTGCAAAGTATCTTCATAACACAAAATTTCCAGATCTGGTTCTATTCTTTACTATGAACCATTCTGTGAAGACCATAGGTAACCAGTGTGAGTTGCTTTGATATAGGATTCTGTTTTAAAATAATTCCAGTAATGGGAATGGTCTGCATTAACTACTACTATTCAAGAGAAACTGGACTTCAGCTGGTCAGCCTTATACTACGAGATTGGAAAGACTGAGTCCATTAATTATTTGCAGAAAGATGAAAGATTCAAAGAAAATCCACGGCTTAATTACACTCCAGCAATGCCTATTGGATGTATTGTCTTGTAAAGGTAAAACGTTTGCACAAAAGATTTTGAAAGGTATTTTCTCACCGCTTAATTTACGTGAACAGCAGATCAGTGCAGTTCTCAAAAGAAAAATCAGGCTTCCAAAACAAATGGGCCTTAGCAATGCAACGAATCTGATTCAAAAATTTGGTATTCCTTTCATCATGCCAGATACAAGAGGTCAAGGGTCAAGCTAATAAAATGTCTTTCATTGTTAAATATCAACCACACTCAAATATTTAAAAAAAAAAAGTCTAAAAGTAAAATATTGAAAGCAAATTAACCTTAATTTAATTTTTTTTCTGATTGTTCATAAACTTTTTTCTGAAATAGCGTGCAGTACATAAGTATTCGGGCAGTCACAATGTATACAGTGTTTGAAAACTATTTTCCCCCTTCCTGAGTTCTTTTATTTTTTGCATATTTGTCACACATAAATGTTTTAGATCATCAAACTAATTTAAATATTAACAAAGATAAGCAGGTTTCATTTAACAATAAATGATTTCATTTATTTAAGGAAAAAGCCATTTAGTCCCCTTGGGCCTGCGTGAAAACATAATTTCTTATAAGATAAAAGATAAGATATGCTTTATTGAACCTCGTTGGGTGATTTGTCCTCTGCATCTAACCCATCCTTTTGTTAGGAGCAGTGGGCAGCCACAGAACCACACCCGGGAACGAACTCCAGTTCTTAAGCCAGTTCCTTGGTCAGGGGCACCAGAAGGGGCAATCCTATAACCAGTGGCTGCCTTAAGCATCTGGGCGCCCTACAAAACATAAGAGCTTTGACATTTTGCTGGATGAAAGTTTACACCTTAGCCTATCCTGTGAAATTTCAACTTTTTTGGCTTAAACTTCATGTTTATTTGTGATGATTTATTAAAATATTGGCAATAAAATATATGCATGTACAAACGTGATAAAATTCTCAAAAACTGAAATGTGCAGCCCAGTTTAACATTTATGGAAGATCAGGCCTCACTTGCCACAGTTAAGGTCAGTGTTAACAATTTTACAATAAGTAAGAGACTGGGCAAAAATAACGTCCATGCAGGAGCTGCAAGACGAAAACCAGCACTGATTAAAAAGTACACAAATTTGGCAGAAAGACATCTTGATGACCCCAAGGCTTTTGGAGTAATATTCCATGGACCAATGAGTCAAAAGTGGAACATTTTGGAAGTCATGGGTCCTATTACATCTGACATGAAGCTAACACAGCGTTCCACAATAAGAACATCATGCCAACATCAAACATGGTGGTGGTAATGTGATGGTCTGGGGCTGATTTGCTGCCTCAGGACCTGGACAACTTGCCATAATTGCTAGAAACGTGAATAATGCTCCCTAATAGAAAATCCTGAAGGAGAATATCCGGCCATCAGTTTGTGACCTACAGCTCAAGCGCACTTGGGTTATGCAACAGGATAATGATCCAAATCTCACAAGCAAGTTCACCTCTGAATGTCTCAAAAGAAATAAAATTAAGGTTTTGGAGTGGCCTCGTCAAAGTCCAGACCAGAATCCAATTGAGATGTCATGGCATGACGTCGTAAACAGGCAGTTCATGCTCAGAACTCCTCCAATGTGGCTGAATTAAAACACTCCTGTAAAGAGCAGCAGGCCAAAATTCCTCCAGAGCAATGTGAAAGACTCATTGCCAGTTATTGCGAACATTTTCTTCCAGCTGTTGCCCCCAAAGGTGGCACAACCAGGTTTAATGGGGCAATTATTTTTTTCACGTGGGTGATGTAAGTTTTGAATAACTCATTACCTTCAATCAATAAAAAAGATAATTTAAAAGCTGCATTTTGTGTTTTCTCACATTGTATTTGTCCTATTTTAAAACAAGTTGGATGATCTGAAACACATGTAAACATGACATGCAAAAATAGAAGAAATAGGGAAGGGGGCACATACTTTTTCACAGCACCACAGAAGTAGCTGTAATTCCTAAGACAATCTCCTGATATGGATTTCAGTGCCAACAAGTGCCAGCTTCTAAATGTTATATTCGATTTTTTGGTGTAACTTACATGGTTACATAGCTAAAACTAAATTAAAAATATTGTGCCACTGCTTGAATGTACAGGGGCAGCACTGTATGAGGGATTTAGTTTAATTTTATCTTGCAGAAGTCCTGAGAAATAGAAAGCCCTAATTTTACATATTTGTCTGGTCACGTAGTATGGCATACAGTTTGATACACGCATGAAACTACAGATTATTCTGAGAACAGACGAATCTGAAGAGTCAGCCGAGCCACTGGTGCAACAGCAGAACATTGCAAGCACTTTCCCAATTTTTTTTTCTTAGATGTTTCTAAGTATGCTTACACTTTTTAGACCGTAAATAAGTTCATTACCCCAACAAGAATCCCTAATTTAAGGGGTATAATGTGATATCTGGCTATATTTGAAATGCATTTGTAAATGTAATGAATGCCTATCATTCTACCAAGTACTTTTCTAAAACTGAACAACTATAAACATACAAGTGGTGCATATTTGTACACACTTGGGTCTATATACGTTCATGAATGTGCTCATATATGCAAGATATACATATGCACAAATACTGTGAATAATTGTTTTAAAATGCACTGCAATTTTCCATCAAGATTGACCACTGAAGTTTTTGGGGGGTTTTTTTCTCCATGGTATGAGCGAAATTTTCAGTTGGCTTAGTGGCTTTCAGTTGGCTTTCATTTGCTCAACATTTAGTTGCAGCTCAGCAGTGCAGGTGGAAGGAACAGCACTGAAAAAATGAACCAGATTATCCCTGGCTTAGAAATTGACTGAATTTATCAGGCTGATTTCTTGACCAGCTGAGCGCTTTTTTAATGAGGTTTTCATTCAGTCCCTGATAAAACACTGTGCCTCAATTGTAAATGGATATGCTTTGAATTCTTAAGGAAATTAAAGGTACCATCCCAGGCGGCTGGACTTACGATTTATTTTGAATTGCACAACTGATGAGCACCTACCCCCTCCGTCCAATCAGGAATCACCCAAACCACGCCCCCACCACTCAGTTCGTGCGCGTGCTTCATTTCACCACAAACAGCTGACCGGTGTGGCCGGAGACAACATTACAACACAGACAGCATTAGCAGCGGTTGAATATCGATGGCATCACACAAAGCCAACAACAACACCTATATCTTTCAACACTGGATTCACAGCATAACCAGGGCATTATAGCCAACACACAAGTTTCCTAGGCTAGTGCCAGTCTCTAGGCATACAACAACAAGCAAACATTAGCTACCCACTACTAGGCTGTAGCTAACGTTACTTGGCTAACACCAAAAGTAGCCTAGACCTTACTACTCAATGTGTATAAACTACACTTTCTGTCTATGTACAGCATTCACACAGAAAGATTGGTAAGATAGCTTCTTGTCTCTCTAAGAGAAACAGCTACAAGTGCGTCAGTTTTAAAACCTTTCAGTGTCTTCAGTTCTCTCTAGCGGTCGAATGCTTCTCTGTCAAGGGATACTCGAGTTGCATTTGCAATTTTTACATATTCTTGTCTATCATGCATATTTTCAATGAAGGTTTTTGTCTTTTAGCTGGTGGTTGACCGCTGGGTGCAGTTGGAGGTCGGAAAACTGGCTGCTCGTTCGGCTGCGCCATGACTCCGTCCGAATGCCTAGCTTTCTAGCTATTGCTGGCTATGTAGCTTCAGCCAAAGTGCGTGCACATTGGAATGCACGCGCAGAACAGCGTACACGTTGATTTGGCAGTTTGACTGACAGATGGGCCATCCAATTAGAGTCGTCTGAAACAAATTTGATTGGTAGCCTAATTTTGGCCCCTGCTCCTTACACAGATGACCAAATTTTGTCATTGATATGTCAATTCACTTATGTTATCGATTACTGTCCAATACTTACCAGATATACTCAGATTTTTATAATTTTGCCAAAAAATGAGCCGCCTGGGATGGTACCTTAAGGTTTTACTTGTGGCCCAATGGTAAAATTTTTCAGACGGAATTTTTTTTATTCTACTTTTCAAAACTCGGAGCAAATCTGGAGAATGATCTCAATTTATCTGAAATAGTCTTTCAACTTAATTTGGAGCGGTGGGGGCGGGAACATCCTGCCCTGCTCTGGATGTGTTATGAGTCCACGTTGACACTGTTCTGGACTTGGCATGCCACAGGAGCACGCCCCTTTTCCCCTGGGGACTTGGTCTGTCCCACCCAGGAAGGGGAGTGCAATCAGTGGGCATCCAGGAGCTCCAGGAGTAGGTCGTACAGGGGAACCATGTTCTTACACTTCATAGTGTACAGGTGTTCCATGCCTTTGTTACTAAGGAAGGAGATGCCTGTTATTCATTCATCCATTCAAAAGAAACAGTGAGTTTGTGAAGTTCAGGCACTTAATGCCTTATGATGTATTAAATACGCAATACACAAGATGCTGGATGAGAAATACCTAAATTAGCATAAATTCACAATACACAATACAATAGATAACATACAAATGCATGACTTCAATAAAAGGAACAGACAGGATATATATTTACATAATACAAATAAAATACACAGATGAGCTAAAACAGTATGACCCACTGCCAAATATGTCGTTTCTCCTCCATGTTCCACCAAAACAACTGCAACCTGCCAAGGCATGGACTCTACAAGACCTCTGATGGTGCCCCCCCCCCTGGTATCAGGCACCAAAACGTTTAAAGTCCTTTAAGTTGCGCGAAGACTGCAACAATATTTAGGTATGTTGCACGTGTCAAATTTACATCCACATGAATGTGTGGACCCAGGGTTTCTCAGCAGAACATTGACCAGTGCATCACACTCCCTCCACCAGTTTATCTTCATCAAACAGTGCATCCTGGTGCCATTAAGGTAAAATCATTTATTTAGGTAAAATAAAAAAATGAAAAAAACCCCAAGTCCTCATGATGTACACTACAGGCCATACACCCTGCATTTTTCAGAATTTGGCAGAATTTTGTCATCTTAAAGTTCATTTTGAGCAACAAAGGCTATCCAAAATGGCAAAGGAGCGCTTGTATTGACTAAAAATGTTGCTTGTTAACAACTGTACATCTTGAAATTCAACTTCAGTTGCTGTGGGATGAACTTGACTGGGCAGTCAGAGAAGTATGCCTATCAAGTTCAAAAGAGCTCATGAGAGAATTCTTGAAAGACTAGAATGAGTTGCCAGGAAGTTCTCTCCTTAAACTGCTGGAAAGAATGCCTGGGATATGTCAGGCTGTAATCAAGGCAAAGGGAGAGTACTTTGTAGAACGTTGAATTTGAGTATGTATATCTCTTAGCAAATAATTTTGCACATTTCAAGTTAAGATATGTGTTTCTGTGTTATTCTGTTTTTTGTTGTTGCTGAAAATATACGTTAAGAAAAACCAGCCAAATACTGTAAAATGCAAGGTGCTCCTAATATTTTGGCCTGTAGTGTAAATAAAAATGGGACTTATCAGACCAGGCAATCTTATTCCATTTCTCCACGGTCCAGTTTTGACACTAGCATGCCCATTGTAGGCGCTTTATACGGTGGACAGGGGCTACAAGGGGCACTCTGGCAGGTCTGCGCATGCGCAACAGGGTATAATGTACGGTAAGCTATGACACATTCCTTGCAAAACCAAATTTTCTCTGACTTGTGTCATGGAACAGACGGGATCACCAGACCGTGTTCTGTCTCTCCTCAGACCACTATCAGTCGGTACCAGTGGCAGCTGGTGAACTTAAAATGGGTGAAGCACAGAACATCCCTTGAAAATAATGTTTGGTCTTGACCAGTTTTCAATCATTTATTTGAATTGACCTTAGGCGGCTCCAAAAACAAGTGGGACCACCAGGACTACCCAATTCTCCTCATTAAGGCAAGATGAGAGCTATTAAGTCTTCATCTGTTTTCAGTCACCTTTGATTAACAAGTTTTCCAATGATAAGAATAAGCCATCAGCAGTTAAACATACAGCTTCTTTCTCAATATAATGTAGCAACGACTACATGTAAAATGTTTTATTCACTTTCCAAAAACGATTAACTGATATGTTTACATCCGTGTTTGCTTTTAACACATTCTGCTCTATTTCATCATTGCTTCATGATCAAGTACAACAAAGAAACCGAAGATTAGCTACAAATATTGTCAATTGTAAAGCAATTTTGTGTTAAAATGACGTTTTCTTTCTCTTGTTACCGACACAAGTAAAATTGGCCACACCAAATAATGTTGAGTTTTCAGAGTTTACATAATGTTAATTTAAATAAATCTTTGAAAACAGGTCAAGACCAATCATTATTATTTGAGCTGTTCACCAGCCGCCACTGGTTGCTACTCACCTCTGCAGACCCCAAGAGACCCCAAGAGACCCATAACCCTTGTCATTTCAGAGATACCCTGACAAAGTCCTCTGACCATAATGATCTGGCCTTTGTCAAAGTCGTTCAGCTCTTTATGCCTGGCCATTTGTCCTATAGATAATGCATTGCCTAAAAGAATCCATATCCACTGCTGCCTGTTTATTTATCATCTAATATATACCAGACCTTGACATACTCTGGTACAACAAGTTAATCAATGTTATTGGCTTCATCTGTGAGTAGTCGTTATGGCTCACCTGTGTATGAAGCAGTTTACTATACTGCATATTACTCTGATGTCATTACCTAATTAGCTTTACCTACTCATCCCAATCATCTGATTATGTGTCCCACCTTAGTCCCCAACAGTTCCCCAGTTTGCATACCCTGTGTTCTCAGTCAGACTAGTTACCAGTTCGTCTTGTCCAGTATTGAGTTTGTTTTTGCCTATCAGTCTTTTGAGTCCATCCCTACAGTTAGTGTGTCAGTTTTTGAGAGCCTCTGTATATTCAGTTCTAGCTAGCTATTTCTTATTTTCAGTTTATTGGTGACTACTGATGTCCATCTGCACCTATATTGATAATCTAATGCTGAATTCCACTCAATTATCATTAATTCATATTGATCTTCACGAGTCAAAAGTTGATTTATGTTAAAAACACGATTAGTTTATGATTTGACAGTGGACAATTTTGAGGGCTCTGACAGCTTAAGGAGGTCCAGGCATCTTCTTTGTGGAAAAGAAGGATAATACCCTCCTGCCCTGCACTGACTACTTTAGCCTGAATGACATCAGAGACAAAAACCACTAACCTCAGCAACTCATCTAATTGGCCTTTGAACTTCTTCAGGCTGCTGCCATCTTCACCAAGCTGAACTTGTGTAATGCCTTCCATCTCATTCGAATCAGTGAATATAATGAATGGAGAATGGCCTTCAACAACCCTGGCCATATTGAATACCTGGTGATATCGTTTAGCCTTATCAATGCTCCAGCAGTATTCCAGGCCCTAATCAATGACATAGTCTGAGACATGGAGAACCATAGAGTATACGAAAGTCCAACGTGCTTCAGCCAAGTTTTAAAAGTGAGGAAAAAAGTGCTCAACAGTGTAGAACCATACACGTATAAAAAACTTTTACCTGGGCACTTCAAAGAAACTACCCAAAGTAAGACACTGGAGCACTCTTACAAGTCTGCATGTTTTATTGCAGGGGTAAATGACTGACGTTTCGACAAAAAGTCTTCCTCAGAATCAGGATTCAGAATCAGGATTCTGAGGAAGACTTTTGTCGAAAACGTCAGTCATTTACCCCAATAATAAAACATGCAGACTTGTAAGAGTGCTCCAGTGTCTTACTTTGGTTAGTCTCTTTGAAGTGCCCAGGTGAAAGATTTTTCTACATGGAGAACCATTTTGTTTTTATGCACCTGGATGGCATTCTGATCTTCTACCACCATGCCATCTGCAATGTATAACGCTGCATTTTTTTGTACCGTATTGAATTGAACTGCATAAGTTGCATGCTCATACTGTACAGTTTCTTGTTTACCTCATGTGCCGTATGTGAGAAAGCAGCAGCAGAAGCTGAGCCTGCCTTCTGGACTGCTGCTGAAATCCCAGCCCGGACTTGCTGATGTAATACATGAGAGTGTCTGTGATTTTATCCAGCATGCAATGCACTGTAGGGCTGTCATTCAGCGGCTCCACAGAACTGGCGCAAAAAGGAAAGCTGCCTGATGGAGAGAGGGGGGGAGAGAGAGGGCAAGAGAGGTCTAGTGAAAGAGGACTGAGGAATCAAAATACTTTGCAGCACAGGTTTTCTTTAAATATTTAAACCATAAAATTGGATAAATTATAGCCCAAGTTATTACTGTTACGGCTAGTAATTTTTGACAGATTTTTACTTTAAACGAATTAGAGATTGATTAATTCCTCTTAAGTTGGTATGATAAACACCACTGGAACCATACCAACCAGAGCGTCAAATTTTTATTTTTCATGGGAAAAAAAATTCCTCACTCAATTTATGTTAGTTTTACAATAAGCCTTGTGTTTGTTTACTCTTTATTCATGGTGCACAAAGCGAACACATAACACACAAGCCTGTATGATTCCCTAAGTTTTTCTGTTCTTCAGGATTGAGTCACATTCATATATTTTTATTCTTTTTAGTTTCTACGACTGTTGGTTGAAACATAAACATGTATAAAAGACGTTAAATTTTCAGTCTCTAATAGTTGCACACTAACATGGCCTACTTAATATCTGAGCATGTTGTTTCAATTTATTTAAGGTTTAACATGTTTGTCGACTGTTCATCTCATACCTGATCTCTTCTCAGTGTATTGCTGTATTTTCAATAACAAAACTAGGAGCATAAGACAACAGAGTAAACAAGGATCAATGTTCAATCACGGTCCCTGGTCAGTGATCAAAAAATGAGTAATAAGTCATGTAATTTAATGCCGTGTGTCTAGGTCCTGGATCATCAACTGGCGGCCCGCGGGCCACATCTGGCCCGCCAAGGCTTTCCATCTGGCCCGCAGAACATTTAATTAATTCAGAAAATGTGAACATAGAAGTTTGTCTCTGTATTTTTAGATATCTACAGTAGCATTTCTCCCTCTGATATAGATTGATTTGAAACAACCCCAAAAGCAACCGCAGATGAAAATAATTTTGTTTGGAATGATTTAATGATGTGTGTGTTGCATGTGCGTTCCTCTCATGGGACAGAAAGTCAGCTGGCGCTGCGAGTCAGCTACGCTGTCTCTCAATGCAAGAAGGGGGCAAACTCAAATCTCTGCTTCAAACAATTCGTATTATTTATGTATATCCACGCTCTCATTGAACATATAAGAATTTTCTTTTGTACACTCTTATTTAACATTTCGTTTTAACTTTTTTTTCACATGCACAATAACGGTGCTCACAGCCTGGTCTCATGAAATGCGTTGTCTTATTTTCTTCAAGAACAAATGCTGGCATTGTGTGACAATAGATATTAATAATAAAACAGATAGGTCCAAACCTGGCTAGCCTATATAAATAAAACGTAATAAAAAAAATAAAACTAGACCACGTCAGTTTACAATGAATTGCAAGAATAAAACCCTGCCCAATATTTCGGTTTTACTTTTTTCACATGCACAATATGCTCAGCGCAAGCAAAATAGCTCATCACAGTCAAGAACAGAAAAAATGAAATGAAATCTGCTTATTTAAGCAACAATGACAAATACCATCTTTGTGTGACAACAGATATGAATGATAAAAAAACAGATGGGTCCAAGTGGAGCCATTCACAGCATCTGTGGTCGTATCAAATAAAGCGCTATTAAAAATAAAACTAGACCAGTCAGTTTACAATGCATCCAACTCATAAAACTGTTGGCGCAGCCATTCCTCGGCGTGGAAAATGAATGCCGGTACAAAGTTGAACATTAGATCATAACGGAGGAAAAACTTTGCACAGCCACCATCAGTTTGTTCAGTTGCTGAGACTAATCAATCGAATGACTAACTAGTTCATTTTTGATTGCATTACTGCTAATTGCATCACGAAGTTATTAGGCGTTTTCCTATGCACAGATATGACGGCTTGTCTTTCAAAGATTCCGAACGCGTGTAGCTCATAAAACGGCATTGATTCCCATTTCTTCCCGGCTTATTGCCTTAAAAGCATTTTACTGGCCAGTATGGTTTGATATACCTAAGCGTTCTCCCACATGGGATGCATTCGTTTCAATGCGAAAAACCTCAGCCTATGATTAAATCAAGAGCCATCTAACAATTAATTATGCTGCAGAAAATGCTGAAATGAGAGATTGAGAGCAAAATTGAGATATATAGGCTACAGTACCAGTCAAGAGTTTGGACACACCCACATTTTTCTTACAATACATGTTAAACAAAGAAGTAGGCACTCTTGATTTGGCAAAAAAAAAAAGATCTAATTCTTAAATCCATCCAACTAACCAGTGTTTGTTGTCATATTTGCGGAGCGTACTCACTTTTGGTTTTTTTACTAGAGCAGTTATATGGCTATAACGAGTTTGCTGCTGAGTTGCCGTCTAAGCTGCCAAAGATGTGCTGCTCCTGTAGTTTGCTCTTCATCTACCTTTTTTGCCCAAAGTTCCAAGACAGCTTGTCTTTAATTTAATTTGGCTGTTGGAAAATGTAAGGAGCTTGTTTGTCTGCTTACTTTGCAAAATATGGATTCTTTGAGAATTCTAAAATTTTGGATACTGTTCAAACAATATTGTTCTCTTTTAACTTCTGACTGTTAACCTCTTACCAGATTCAATTTGAGATAATATAGAGAAGTTAAGCCATTTAAATTTCTCAAAAAACACAGTGCTGTGACATTAGCAAAGTGTGTCCAAACTTTTGACTGGTACGGTATATAATGTGTGTGTGTGAATGAAAATCCGGCTCCCACAGTGTCTGCTTGGAAAAAATTTGGCCCTTGGACAAATGTAGTTGATGACCCCTGGTCTAGATCATCACATTCATCAAATCAATTCCAGTGCTACTGAACAGTAATTGAAGAATGCTCCTGTGCGGCTCTGCCCTACCCTCCAATAGAGTGGCGAAGTCACGCCCCTTCCGGTTGACCACCATGGGACCTTATTTCGAAAAAAATTTGTATGGTAGTCAATAGAAAGAAATAAACTATTTTTTGATCCCGTTTGAATTATACCATGAATTTCACATATGATGTTTGTTGATTTAAAAGATAATTTTGCGAGCCAATAAATTAGCACTGTGTTGTATAACTGTTTAAATAAAAGACTGTGAAAATCCGCAAGTAAAAAGAATACTGACCTAAAATGTCACGTAAATGACATAATTGATTTCTCTGATTCTCAAGCTACCCTCACCAGCTGTAGCTACGATGCCTTTGCGCTTCGTAGCGGAATGATCCCACACGAAAGGTATTACTTGTTTTCGCTCCCTGATGAATTACAGGACCAGGAGTAGCTGGATAAAACGTATCAGGTAAGATGATGTTAAATATGTGCTTGAAACATCGCTAACTTACCAAACTAGCTAGTTACCCAACTAGCAAATGAAGTCACCTACAGTGGCGGCTGGTGGAGTTTTCTCCAGGGGGGGGGCTATAACTCCAAAATAGACATATGCCAAAAAGCAAGCAAACATGTACTAAGGTATCACATCAGTGTATTTACATAAATGGAAACAACAAAAGCAACATTATAATGTCATGTAGTGTTCTACTTTTTGTACATAAATTTTGCTGCCAATCAGCGACCTTGTGCCGGACTTCTGAAGGAGTGTCTCGAGACAGTTAAATTTTTTCTCTCTTCACTGGCCTTGCACTAATATTGTCAAAATAACTGAGATTGCGTCAGCTTATTCTAGAAAATATGAACGCTCTGCTCAGATGATTTTATCAATCCTAGCTGGAAACATCAAAAATGATTGGCAGGTTTGGAAATGGCCACCGCATTTTCAAATGAAGGACAAGAAGATTTAATGATTCAAAACCTCAAAGTATAAAATCATTAAGCTGTACCACACCCCTCTGCCTGAGTATAGCTATGGCCGTCTACTTAAAATTATGTTTCTATGATGCAGAAAGAAAGCACATTAATCAACCTATATTAACAGCCGACAGCAAAGTGCGAATACAATTCATTAACACCACTTGCCAAACCTGCCGATGTTTATAACGTTCAGTAGCACGGCTAGATAAAAATAATCTGTCGGCCTACAGGGTATTCATATTTTCGAGAATAAGCTGACGCAATCCCGGTTATTTCTACTTTATTTTCATTGGATTTTGTTCGGTGTCACGAACCAGTTTATTGTTAATATGCCAGATCAGTGTAGGATAAAAAAGCGGAGAGCTGGGTATTGCTAGACTACATTGATTGTAACCAGCTCATTTTACCAGCTTCACTATTGAACAAATACATTCATAACAATTCATTTATCTAAATGGCAGGCTACATGAATGATTTGGCCAACAGTTATGCTGAGGGTAAGGCAGGCATGTACGATGTAACCGCAGTATTCTGGGCTTGAACTGTGCAGTCAGTGGTTCCAAGACCGTACCTCGGTACAAGGCTCGTAAGGACAGAAAAATTTCCCTGTCTCGCGACACTCCTTCAATGGTCCGGAACAAGGTTGCTGATTGGCTGTATGCAAATGAGTTTCTGTTGGTGTCCGCAACTCTAGTGGGGAAAAAAATTTTGCTGGCGGGAGGGTGGTGGTGTGTAAATCCAGCTGCATTCAGCTCTGGGCGCAGGTCAGGTGCGCCCCAACATGGCCCTATCTCCTGTATTGAAGAGGAGCCACTGCACATGTACAACTTTTAACGAGAGTCTATGGGCAAAGATTTTTGTGCCCCAGGGCGGAAACATGTCACTAATCAGACAACACAGATGAACGAAACAACTTTACTCATCATTAACTATATAATATTTATCTTGCTCATCTAAAAATAGATAAACATATATTTCGAAATATTTTTATTTTATTATTTCATTTTTATTTCATTTATTTTTTGTGTCTTATTCAAGGTAATGTGGTGAGTGGTGAGTGGTGAGTGGTGGGGCGGCGCCCTAGCGCCCTCTATTGGCCAGCCGCCACTGGTCACCTAGCTAGCCAGCTAATGTTCACTAATAGCGTGAGGCCTGCCATTTACCTTTCAAATGCATCAAGAGTAATTTAAAAGCATCAACTGTGAAACACATCTTTAAGTGTTAAACAACAACGGTTATCACACCGTGATCATTCATGACTGAATGAAAAGGTTTATTTAATGTAGAGGTTGTAATTTTTAATGTTAACATGCAAAAAAAAAAAAAAAACCACTCAGGCGATGGGAGTAAGACAGCCCTGCATGACAGTCTCTCAATGTTTTTCATTATGGTGATGGGTGAATCAGCTTTTTTTTTTTTTTTTTTTTTTTTACAAGATTGTAGTTTGATAATTACGAAGAGTGAATGAATGAGTCTGCTGGGGAGGACCCAGGCAAGTGTTTTAAGTCCAGTTGCTGACCTTTTTTGGATTTTCTTTTTTACCTCACCAGGCAGTATCTTAGACATTGAGGAACTCGTACCCTAAACCAAATGGCTCTGGAAACCTGATTACCACTGTACATATTTGATGCGCATGCATTTTACTAATCTTATAGGCTCCAATGCACCCCAAAACCACAGCCTACATACAGCCACATGGGTAGGGCTAATCTGCTGAAAACATTCTGCTGAAAATTTGCTAATTCTTCTTTCTTTTTTTCATCAACTCAACTAGATATTAATAGATATACATCTCAAGAATAACTGGTGAAAATTTCATCACAATGTATTAAGAAATAAAGAAATCATGAAGGAAAGTATAGATGGTTGTAGCTTTTCAGCAGATTAGCCCTACCCCAGCCACATGTTGACTCCTTGGTGCACAGAACTGTTCAGTACATTCTTTGCTGTAACGAAGAGGTTGGGTGTAAATCATATTTTTCCATATTGTTTCAAAGTTTCACATTGCTTTTTTCTCAAAACCTAAAAAAAAAAAAAAAAATGCTCTTAACCTTTTTGTGCTCCAACCAGTAGATGTATTGATTGTGACATTTTGCAGAAGTCATGTGAACTCATCTTTCCTCAGTTCAGCAACTGTAAGAATTGCAATGTGCTTTGATTTGAATTTCATCAGTTTTTTTATTCTCTTTTCTCAGCTCCATCAGCATCAGTCCTGTTCCTGCATGTCCAGCTGCTAATCAATGCTCTTAATTCTTTCATCATTACAAATAAATTAAATTTATTGGATGACATGGAGTTGCGTGTTTCATTGCGTCCTGTAAATGACCAATACAGTTAAGTAGTAATAAATTGGAGTCCAAAAGTCTGTGGCGGCGTCTGTGACCAGGAGGCTCCATGTCTTCTCAAGCCATGGGTACAGTCCAGACATGAATTGGATGACCTTGGAATTGCTAGCCTTCCTCCACTGGAACTCTTCCTTTCGTCAAGCTGATCTCCCACAAGACAAAAATTGCCAACAAGGCAGCATGACTATGGTTGAACTGCCGAGTACACAATCTCAGGCAGTGCTGGACGATGTTGCGTCATCTCCCATTCATGTTAACAGAAAAAGAAAATTACCATTTGTTAACATTACATAACTGATTGAGTGAGCAGTAATATAAAGATGGGCAGGACATATGTACCAGTTTGTATTAGTAAGGTTTAAAGTATGCTGTGCCTGAATGGTACACATGCTGGCGACAGGAAAATTATTTAACACTGGATATGGGTGAGAGCTCTACTGATAGCTAAAACTGCCCATCTCAAACTACAGAGGAATGGATAGACATAAGGTCCCAGGATGGTTTATAATGGTTCTATCCAGCCTGTTGGTAAAACCTATTCTTTCTGGATAAAGCAGGTGAACCTGGTCGTGCAAGCTGATGGACCAGCTGACAACAGACTGGGTAGCTGCTTGACCAGCTTACATTGGTTTTAGCTGGATTTGTCACCGAGCTTAGTATGCATAAGACTCGTGGCATCTTACAAAATATTGAAATTGGGCCTCACTCAAGTTATTCAAAAGTAAAAAAAAAATTCAATATTACCAAGCATTATCTAAATTGGGTATTACTAGCTATCCCTGGGTGCACTTATTTTATTTTAGTATCAATCAACATCTCATTGTGAACACACTAGCTAGCCAAGTTATCCGAGAGCTCTAAATTTACAGCCTTTCTGTGTTATCATAGTCTTTGTAAACTAACCGCTATATTTTTGGAAATTCAAGTTATTTCCCAACGAATCATCAGCGACTAAAACTGATTTGCACGCTGTTGTAAGATCTGTTTTTTACAGATATTAGTTGAACTCGCAAGTTGGTTAACTGACAAAAGCTAAAATGATCCATAGTTTTTGATGCTTAGCTGTATTATAACTTTAGCCAGCTGGCATTCCATTGTTTTCATGCTCACCGGAAACTTGCAGAGCCGGTCCCGTACGCTAGCTCTTACGGAATCAACTCGCCATCTCTCCTTCAGAGTAGCTGTAGCTTCCCAAATAGCTACTAGCAATGAGCTAAATATTTAGCTTGTTAGCTATTAGCTAAAAGAGTGCAAAGCAGACGGCCATGCTTGCGTTGGTGACGTACATTGTGCTAGACGAGAGATGTAGTTCACTGAGCGCTCTCGCACAAAACTAAATATATCTCACAATCTTTACAACAAATTGCTAATTTGTTTGCTTACAAAATTGTCTTTTAAATCAAGAAACATCATATGTGTAATTCATGGTATAATACAAACGGGATCAAAAAATAGTTTGTCTCTCGCCATTGACAACCGTGTAAATTTTTTCGGATTTAAGATCCCATGGGGATCACTAGAAGGGGCGGGACTTCGCAACTCTATGAGATTCAAGGCAATGGGTTGCTTACTTCCAACAATGGAGAGCAGAACTATTGGCACCCCTGGCTGAAAAATACAACAAAAAAGCAAATTATAGAAAACGGAGCAATGTTTCGTGGAATGTGTTTTAGCAATAGTGAAAAACTGTAAGAAGGTTCTTAAGAAAACTCTACGTCAGATTCACCAACGTGTTCTTAAACAACAGAATTGTTCGCAGCTGTGTTCTTAAATTGATGAATCCCATCTCCTCGTAAACTGAGAGAGCGTGCCAGTTGAGCCTAATTAACATATGATTAGCATAGGTAACCGCCCATTAATGCCCATAAAAGGGCATGAAACTGCAGGGCCGTGAGCAGACACAGATGTCATACAGAGGAAACAGCAACAACAAAATGCCCAAAGCGAAAAGTAAATCAATTGGAGTGCAGCAGGTAAAGAGGGAAAAAAAAAAACTGGTAGTTCATTGGTGGAGGTACTGCCGCAGGAAATCAGCCGCAGGGAAAAAAATTATATTTAGTAGCCTTAGTGCAGGTTACACTAACACTAACAAAAAGTAGGAGGCTGTCACACATGCAGTGAACGCAGTATTTGGAGAAGGACGCACAACAGAGGAGGTGAAAAAAAATGGTTTGATCTCAAATCCGACACCAAAAAAAAAAAACATTGCAAATTTATTTCTTTTTTTTTCGAAATGATTCCTTTACTTAAAACGTGTGTCCTAATTGCAGGAGTTTACCATAGTGCATGTAAAATCAAAATATGTCTTAGTATTGGACTGAGAGTCGCAACAATGGCTTGATTTATTATTTATTCACAGATGAAGTCCCGCAGAGCCAACCTGCAACAGAACCAGAACCCTCCTGCAGCAGTACCTCCACGCGTACTCTGTCCCGTGCCCCTCCACTCCTGATCTCGGATGCGGTGTTGGACAATCAAGAAAGGATAGCTGACACGCTCGATAAGATTGCCTCAACACTCGCAACCATATCCAGTAAACTCAAAGAAATTAATGAGAATTTTAAAAAATGAAGATGAGAACTGAAACCGGTCTGTCCTCATTTTTGAAGTGATACACTTAGTTTAAAAAAAAATCAGACTGTTAGATTCAAATTGTAACATGAATGCAACTTTATTCACAAACGGGCAATTAGTTTCGCCCGAACTTGAACAGCGAGCCTGCAGTCTAGTCCCATCATTGCGTCAGGACACACATCCTCATGGTGTAGTGGCTGAGGGGGAAGTGGCACACCACGCTTCATTGCGATGTTGTGCGAGACACAGCGGGCCGTGACTATCCTACAGACCTGCAATGGTGAGGGAGAGTCATAAATTAGAAGATGCAAGGATTTTGATAAAACTTGACCCTAGTCTAAGCGGTTTTTAAAAGAATAAAACAAATCTTCGGTTCTCTTTACATACCGTCTCCGGTTTGTACCGCAATTTGCCACCTGTTGTGTCCAAACACATCCAGCGTCCCTTTAAAATGCCGATGGTGCGTTCGATGGTGGAGCGCGTGCGTGCGTGCATCTGATTATATGAAACCTCCTGAGGAGTCTGAGGGTAGGTCAGTGGTGTCATTAACCAGGGGGCAAGGGCATATCCTCGATCCCCTAATAAAACAAATCAAATCAAATTAAGATCAAATAAAAAGACACTTTTGTGGAAAATTATAATTATTAAAAGATGCCATGCGTCGCCAGCTGCTCCTTGTTCGAGGCGCATTCCCACGCAGCAGTTTTGTAAAGTGTTGGTACATTTAATTTAATTTAAAATAAAAAATGCTCTGTAAATTATAAATAAATAAATATGACAGAAATATCACTGTAATATTGTATTTTTATGAACTGCACAAAAAAAAGACAACACAACCAATGTGCCAGCATGTCAGCACTGAAATATGCGTAAGAGTAGCCTACTCCTGAGTGTTCGTAGGATTTGTTCTTACCTAAGACCAAATCCTGGATAAGAAAATATTAATGAATAACACAATATTCGTAAAAACTTTGTTAGTATGACTAAAGAACAAATTTGTTCTGAAGAACGGTTCGTGAATGAGGCCCATTGTGTTTTGTTATTTGCGGTTGTTTTTTTTAATTTGCGGTTGTGTTTAGTTATTTGCGGTTGTGTTTTTTAATTTGCTGTTGTGTTTAGTTATTTGCAGTTGTGTTTTTTAATTTGCTGTTGTGTTTAGTTTTTTGCGGTTGTGTTTTTTAATTTGCGGTTGTGCTTAGTTATTTGCTGTTGTGTTTAGTTATTTGCGGTTGTGTTTTTTAATTTGCTGTTGTGTTTAGTTATTTGCGGTTGTGTTTTTTAATTTGATGTTGTGTTTAGTTATTTGCTGCTGTGTTTTTTAATTTGCTGTTGTGTTTAGTTATTTGCAGTTGTGTTTTTTAATTTGCTGTTGTGTTTAGTTTTTTTGCGGTTGTGTTTTTTAATTTGCGGTTGTGCTTAGTTATTTGCTGTTGTGTTTAGTTATTTGTGGTTGTGTTTTTTAATTTGCTGTTGTGTTTAGTTATTTGCGGTTGTGTTTTTTAATTTGATGTTGTGTTTAGTTATTTGCTGCAGTGTTTTTTAATTTGCTGTTGTGTTTAGTTATTTGCGGTTGTGTTTTTTTAATTTGCTGTTGTGTTTAGTTATCTGCTGTTGTGTTTTTTACTTTGCTGTTGTGTTTAGTTATTTGCTGTTGTGGTTTGCACTTCAGGGCCACCGTAGTAATACGGTCAGATACATAGTATCATCCTGTTCAAACCATAGCTAGCATAAATGTTGTGTCTGGTGAAAGGAACCACCTGCAAGTAGTCCAAAATGCAAAAGTCATGGTCTTTATTCGGTCCAAGTCCAAAGCCAGGTAAACACAATGACTGTACAGAAGGGCAATCCAAAAAAACAGTCCAAAGGCAGGCAGGGGTTCAAAACCAAAAAGCACAGGTGACAGTACCAAATAGACAGTAGGAGAGTAGAGTGTCCAAAATCCGAATTCGAAAACCAGGGCAGCAAAACACAGAAATCGTGGTCGGGCAGAAAATGGGTCGTAATCAGAGAGCAAACAAATCCAGGCAGGCACAGACAGAATTTGAAATCGGGCAATGGGATGTCACAGAATCACAAACAGATCACTGGTGTACACGGGGCATGGCGCAAAGAAAGGTTGATCAACAGTCTGACAAAGTTAAGCAGAAGTGAGGGACTACATACACACAAGGGAGGTAACAAGCTAGGCGGGGCAACAGGTGTGAGGAATAATCTACACATTAACTGAGAGGGGGAAAACACAAGAGGTAATTAAACAATACAAAATGGGAAACAATGACAAAGACTAGTTTTACACGACATCCTTAAACAACCACGACTCCATTCAAGGAGTGCCTAAGTGGGGAGAGATGGAAGAAACAGATTAGTGGAAGAGATAGTTGCAAGGTTTCTGCAGAAACTCAGGAAAGGACCAGGATAGCAAAGAGAGGGCGGAGTTACAGATTGGTGTGGAAAGCATGAGATTCAATTAGTAATGTTAGTGCAGTTATAATTTTACCCAAATAGTGCAAGTTAGTACGTTAGTTATTTACAGGATTAGTATATTAGTAAGGGTTAGTAGATAAACTAGACAAAATATACAGTGTTAGTGTGATTAGTACTTAGTTAGTAATTAGTGTTGAACTAAGAACTAAGGAAATAAACGAGGCATGAAGGAATTTATGAGACACCGGAAACTTCCGAAATCACCCGAAATGCCACAGCTCGCAGACGGGGGCGTGCACTGGCAAAGAACATAAAAACGCAAGACATCGCAGGGGAAAAATGACATGCATAAACTGGATGATGACACTAAAAGCATAAACTAAATAAACCAAGTGGAAATAAACATAAACCAGAACAGACAGAAATCACAGATCATAACAATATATATATTTTAAGCTAGTTAGCTCAAAATTACTCCAGACCAATGATGTATATGACAATGTTGCTGTCCTACAATGTCATAAAAAATACACTGCCAACAATCATGTCAGATATCATCAGCTGACATATATTACCAGCTCATTGCAGAACCTTGACAAGCAAGCATACTGCCAACATTTGCCTGCCAAACCGTAAACAGGCTAATTCTGTGTCACTCTTATTCCACATCACGTCATTTATTTACACATCTATTCCATCATCACTTTGCTTACAGATCAAAGCTAACCCCATATTTGCTCTTGTTTTGGAACAGGCTTTTTTGGCTTGACATTTCACCTTGCCATATTTCCTTTATTCTGCACTGTGTTCATTATTTTCGTAACTTCCCCTTGGGAACTTGGGTTGCCTGCGTGCTGCTATTGGCTGGGGGATACGCACCCACTGCCCAAAGGTTGACTCCCAGAAGAAGCTGAGACTTGGCTGTAGGTGAACTCTCAATGACAATGACTCAAATATGCCTCAAATACACACAGAAACGGTTCGCGAACAGCAAAATGAATGATCTGTCACTCAGTCCAATCAAAAAAATGTGGGCTGATCTGAAGAAGGCAGTTGAGTTAATGGGTGCAAACCAATGAATATGACTGATCTTGAAAAAATCAGCAGGGAGGAATAGCATAAAATCCATTCAAATGTGTGCCTTAACCTTGTCTAACAGTACAAGAAAAGACTCCGTGCTGTAATCTTTGCCAGAGGAAATTATACCAAGCACAAAACCAGGGGTGCCAATAATAAAATGAACTTTTAATTTTGGTGAAGTAATTTACTAAATAAATGCATAATTTTGTTGGTTCCATTGGAACATTAAAAAACTACTTTTTTTGTTTTTTTGCATATTGGCATTTGATCTCAATGTTGTAATTATTATTTTTCACCACATTTTTAGTATGTGTCTAGTCAGGGAAGCCAATAATTATGGAGCCCACCGTAGTGGGTATGTATTCTCCATAAACCCTTTATAAACCCTCATAAATGCTAAGGCAATAAAGTGATTCAATGAAATATGCTTCAGTTATTTGCAGTACACTGATTGGAAATCAAGGACAAATTGTCACTGACAATGTTTACATGCACAAAATATTGCAGTTTTTGCCCTTGCTCCAAAAGATGCAGTATTCCTACTAAGCTGCTTACTTGGCTCATGAAAATGAAGAATCCACAAATATTCTCATTTACAGTCAGCCATGCATACTCTGATATAACTAGAATTTTCCACTGATGTCAGACTTGTTCAACCAAGCAAACGCTGCCTCCCTCTTTCATTTGTTCAACCACCTTCTTTAAAGGTCTGCCTTCGGTATTTGCAAATATGCAATGACCTGCTGATATTCAAGTCTTTCATAATGTTTAAAAGTAGGTGTGTTTCTCCCTCCAACCAGAAATGTGGGCTTTTCTTTTGTGCACCCTTCCCCCAGCCTTGCAAACTGTTTGCTAGTAGGTTTGTTTAAAATGCATAGAACTGACCGTAAACAGGTAAGAGGCCGTGAGTCTCTTACCAACGGAATGCGCTGTATTCTGAATGTGATGTAGACATGTCCAAGGAATGCTCCTGAAACCTGAATAATATTGGCTTATCCCATGACTTAAAGCTATAGTCTACGATTTCTCCGCCACACACACCTCCCCCTCCCCCTCTGTGCTTCCTACGACGCCATGCGCCCTCCCCTGAAAGCACCGTCTCATCCCCTCGGAAACTGACACGCCCCCTCCCGCTGAGAACAGAGCAGGTTCGCCGCACACAGAGTGCCAGTTTTCAGTGGATAGCGAAATGTTTCACTGTCAATGTCGAACTACGTCGGAGTTATAAAAAGTTATAAACATTTCTGGATGAATATGACCTCACTGTGTACTTCCCCAGCAAGAAAATTAACAGAAATATTGTACAGTCAGAACGTGTAGACATCAGAGAGGCTCACAGAGACAGCTATGTATAGATTTTACACACAACCTATGTCAACATAGCAGGCATTTTAGCCTATTAGGTTTACGTGGAGGCAAAGAATTGCTGAGGTTAGCTTCTTATCTTCATAATGACAACAGCGCTGAGCTGCCTCAACCAAACAAACATGGTGAATTTGCACACACATGTGTTAAACATGTTAGCTATATTAGCATACAAGATCTACACAGAGGCTAACTGTAACTAGCGTTGACACCGCAATGTGGATCTCTATCGAGCAAATAAACGCTCACACAGACTTTGCACAACCAATGTGTAAAGCATATTAGCATATAAGTCCAGTGTTGTGTCCAAAACCATTCCCCCATCGAGATTTGTTTCCTGTTCTCACAACCAATGCTCACAACACACCGGCATTTAGAGGCTAACACTAACATAATTCAATAGTAAGTAGGCTGACAGAAATAACGTTACTAAGGTTAGCTTTCACTGCAGTAAGCCAGCACTGACCTAATCAACTGTGACGTCTCAGCAGGGTGGCTTCGGGGCAAACGGAAGAGGGAGGGCAGGAGAACTGGAGTGCCAAATTTGAACGAGGGAGGGAGGTACACAGCAGCAGAAAAGGAGTTGCGGAACCAAGCCAGGGAAACGCCTATTCGGCCCGAACGATTCCTATTGGTTGATTTCTTTGCGTGCTTGCAGCCTACAGAGAGAGGGACCATTTTAGGACCATTGCTTTTTTTTCTATACGTAATTAATATTTGTGACCATTTTAAGTATTCATTGCATCATATGTATGCCGACGACACCATTTTGTACTCTAGTGCTCCCTCTCTCAAGGTCTCACATCTTCAGTCTGATTTTATCTCTCTGCAGCATGCGCTCATTGATTCTAAACTTCTATTGAATGGTAGCAAAACTAAAGCTATGCTGTTTGCACCACATAGGGCTGTAGTTTCTCCCCCTTCTCTTATTACCCTAGAAGGAACTCCAGTTGAGTTTGTAGATAACTACAAATATCTAGGATTATGGCTGGACAAGAATTTAACTTTTAAATACCATATTGACATGTTGACTAAGAAACTCAAGTTTACACTGGGTTTCTTATATAGATTAAAATCTTGCTTTTCCTCTTTTTCTCGCAAACGACTAGTAAATAATATATTTTTTTCTCAACTTGATTATGGCAATACTGTTTACCGATTTGCGTGTCCCACTGCCCTGACTAAACTCGATCCGCTCTATCATTCCGCACTGAGATACATTTCCAAATCACCCTACAGGATGCATCACTGTACACTTTAGTCGGCTGGCCTTCACCAGCTATGCGCAGGCTGCATCACTGGTATGTTTTAATATACAAGGCTATTTTAGGCAAACTACCCCAGAACATTTGTTCTAAATTTGTTTAAATTCAGAACTCTTACAACCTCAGATCCAATGCCTGGTTGCGATTCAAGGTGCCTCCTGTGCGATCTGACGCTGGTAAGAGGAGTGTGTTTTACTTTGGCCCTTGGTCATGGAATGACCTTCAAATTCATCTCAAAATGGCTGCTCCCATCTCCATACCAAGTTTCAGACAAAAGATTTCTGAGACCTTTCCCATTAGCTGCTCCTGTCGTACTGTTTAGATATATTTTTCCACTGTTTTTATATTGAGCTATTTTTAGAACTTATTTTTTCCCCCTGTAAATTTAGTTTTGTCCTGTCAGATGGTAGTCTCTATTTTGTCCCTTGTTTTTGTATTGTACTGTACTGTTTTATCTAAATTGTCTGAACTGTGTTGTGCTTATGTAATACTTGTGTGTGACTTGCTGCGTTCTGCCAGATCACCATTGAAAAAGAGACTTTGGTCTCAATTGGTTTTATCTGGTTAAATAAAGGATTTGATTGATTGATTGAGAGTGGATTTTTTTGGTTCCTTTTGCTATGAGTAGTGTGTAGGAGATACTTTAGAGCCATAACCATCATCAAACTGAAGATAATGATTTTAAACTTGGGAAAAATCGTAGACTACAGCTTTAATTGAAAAATTCTAGATTCGGAATAAGGTCTAATTTGGAATATCCAATCTAAATATGCCGTTTTACGTACATGACGCGTATCAAATTTGTAATATTATTATATTCAGATTAACAGTGAAAAATTATATTGCATGTAGGCATAGTTATTGATGCAAGTACCATGAGTGCTGACGTTAGCACCTCTTGGTGGAAAATCTTCAGTCTGCTGAAGGTGATTGAGTAACTGAAAGAGTGAGTTCATTAACTAATTATGTACAAGCATGGACCCTGAGGTGATTCAAACCTTCAATCCTGAACCTCAACACACAGCTGACAGAAAAAAAAAAAAAAAAAAAAAAACATGGCGGGGAAAAAAAACATGCAGCGCATCATAAAACAACAACATTCATCTCATTGAGATGGATTAATTTTGGAAATACATGATTTCAGAAGAACAGTCAAAGCATGGGTCATCCTGCTCTGCTGCAAGGACAGAAGATCTGGCTTACCAGAGTTAAGCAGTATAATGGCTTTAAGACACACAAACTCCTCTGACTTTAGCTGGAGGGCACGGAAGCGAGCCACCATGGCGAGGATCATATCGAAGATCTCGGCCATCCCTTCCACACAGCTGCCCTCATTCCTGTGGAACACAGAGGGCTCACTCCAGTTGCTTATTATTCAGCATTTTTTTCCTTTCCTTCAATCTTTCCCATTTCCTAGCTCCACCCATCTGGGATGACAAGGAAAATAAGCAAGAAAAATACTGCCAGCTCTCAAGTCTGCTTGCTCATGAGATCTTTTGGAAACTCGTAAATTCCAATATCTCTTAATTCACGCAAGGAATCAGTCCAGGTCCATCATGTTTAAAGACATTTAAATCCATGCCGTTTTTCAGTCAAACAAGGAACAACAAGACAACAAAGGATTAAATATTTATCACCGCCGTCCTTCATTTGCATGTGCCTAACCTAGAAATTCAACCCCATTTCAGAAAAAGTTGGGAGAACAGAGATTTCAAAATCATCTTTGACCCGAATTAAATTGAAAACAGTACAAGACAAAATACGTCATGTTTTACGCCATCAGCTTTACAGTAAATACCCTGTCGAATAAAGTGGAAACAATGCAAATTACAAAAGAAGGGTAAAAATAAAGGTATATCAACGCCCCCTTTAAGATGTCCTCAAACATTCCTCAATTCCTGCATTGATCTTGGAGAGGGAATTTTGATGCTTTCTTTTTACTCTTCTTTTTTAGTCTTGTGCAGTCTATTATGGTCCTTTTTAACTTTTGACTTCTTCAACTTATCAAAGTTGTCCAAGATTGATTGCAGTTAGCCTTTGTTCCTTTACCAATGCTATATGTTTTATACCAATGCTATAACTTTGGTGTTGCAATTAGCCAACACCTCCCTATGAAGGTACATTTGTGTCTTTATCATTCAATCAAAAAAAAAGTTGCTTCAACCAAAAAACATATTTTCAATAAAAAAAAACATTTTCAATGAAAGAAAAAAAGTGTTTGAATGCAAAAATAAAATTGAGACCCAAAAAATTGCATTTGAACCCTGTTTTTCTTTGATTGAAAAGGTTTTTTTTGATTGGAGTTATTATTTGATTGAAAATTTTTCTTTGGATGAAGCAACTTTTTTTTTGTTCCATATTATGGCTAGGACATTTGTGTCTTTATTATTCTTTGATTGAAGTAAAAAAAGTTTTGGAATCTTTTTTTTTTTTATTGAAGTGAAAAAAGTTTTGAAGTCGTTTTTTTTTTTTCGATTGAAGTGAAAAAAGTTTTGAAGTCGTTTTTTTTTTCGATTGAATCATTTTGACACAAATATCCTGCAGTGGGCGGATGCTTCCACATTAGTCAGACAAGTTTGAGTGACAAGTTTCTACACCAATGTTGTTTGAAAAAGGAATCTCTTTATAGAACAAGGAAGTCGCCATTTGCAATGTACAGGTATGCGGTGAAAATCCGTCTTCCGTCCTATTGATATGCACAAACTTTTCAAATAACGGTGGTGGATGGAAAAGCGCACAACAGTAAGTTGTAATTACCGATACATTACTGATGTTTGAATGTAGTTTCAAGTGTGTTCATTCGTAGTTTAAACTCCAAACCTGTGGGCGACATATAGAGCCCACTTGAATGTAAGGTTTCAAACCGCGCTAACTGGGAAGCCTCAAAGATGACCGCGGTGTTAGCGCTCAGGCTTCCCCACCGAGAGCTGACTGCGGTGATGTAATCTAAAAAAAAATCATTCTAGGAAGGGGTCGCTACCCCCTTGTTGAGACCCACTACATTAGATGTACCACAAACAAATTACATTTCATACCTAACCACTACAGACATATGCAGGGACGTGCGGTCAGGGTAGGCAGTGACTTCTTTTTTATTGCTAGATTTTGTCAACCTGTTTCCACGTACTATGCCTGATTGTCAATCAATCCATTTGACCTTTTTTCTGGTCAATTAAGCCTGTAATGATTAAGAAGTGATAGTGACAAAAAGATTAATTTAAATTTATGCTTTGATTCGAGACTGCAAGGAAGTAAATCTTAATAATTAATTAGGAAAAAAATTCAACTCTCTCGGTAATTTCGTATATGTTTTGATCTTTTGTTTATCGGATTATGAAAGAAGACTGAAAATAAACTCCTTATTTTTTAAAAATGGCATTAAAAAGTCCGTGTTTAAGGGGGGAAATATTATCGTAAACATATTGACCACACATTGAATGCCGCATAAGAAAGGTTTTAATATTTGTTAATGGCATTCATTAGTTTCCTCTAAGCAAATATGAACAAACTTGCTGTCTCGTGAGCATTTTAAGTTCGATGCACTGAGCAATAATGTCGTGGATGGAACTGGCACGCTATTCTGCCGTTTAGTCTAGTAAATTAGTTCATCAATCCTCAAATTACTAATCCAGCAAAGTAATGGAGTTATCGTTTGTTTAACGGTGAGGATTCTGCCTACCCTAACTGACCTCCGACGGCACGTCACTGGACATATGTGATGTTCAGCAACGAATTTCAAAGGTACTATCCGAGAGAAGCTGCTCTTGGTGGGGAAGCCTGAGCGCTGACATTGCGGTCATCTTTGAGGCTTCCCAGTTAGTGCGGTTAGAGACCTTACATTCAAGTGGTCTCTATATGTCGCCCAGGGGTTTGGAGTTTAAACTATAAATGGACACACTTGAAACTACATTCAAACATCAGTAATGTATCAGTAATTACAACTTACTGTTGTGCGCTTTTCTATCCGCCGCCGTTGTTTGAAAAGTTTGTGCATATCGATAGGATGGAAGACGGATTTTCACTGCATACCTGTACTCTAAAAAATGTTGGGTTGAATATAACCCAAATTGGGTTGTTTCTGCTACCCAGCACTGGACCAAATATGGACAAACCCAATGCTTGGTTACTTTGACCTAGCATAATGGGTTGTACAATCAACCCAACTGCATGCGTTGATTGTACAACCCAACTTATGGGAAGTTATTATATACTGGGTTAAGATAACCCAAATTTAAGTTTTGAGTTTTAAAATAAAATACTGGTGTTTCTGAATTTTTCCTCCCCTATTACAACTCGTATGCATTACTACTGACCAAGTAACACAGTGTCTTGCATATTCTGACCTTTATTTCTTCATCATAGGCAACAGCTACTTCCCATTCAAGCAGGATAATATTGAACTTGCAACATTTCTAAACATACTTGAGTTAACCGCAATCATTAATGCAGACAAGTTGAAGCATCTTTTCAAATGATCAGTGTATTTTCTTTTTCAATGAAAACAGTACAGCATTATCCATGAAAGCAATCTCCATTCAATTTCCTGGTCAGAAGTCTTAAAACCTTATACAGTTAGTTACATACTGTACAAGTGGAAGTTTATGTAACATTTGGGTCAAGACAGCCATATAGTATCATGTGGTTAAAATACTGCTCAGGCAGACAAATGAAGAGCCTTAAGATCACACACAACTGTTTGTGGAAAGAATGTCCAGGACATTAAAAACTTCACACAGTGAGTCCACAGTATCAAGGACAGTGGGTTTGCTTAAGTGCCCATCTTCTAAAAACAAATACTACAGAGCATTGGCTGTGGTCTTTAAGGCCAAGGAAGAAAGGGAAGGGAAATCAACATAATAAAGAATCACAATATTGAACATTAGACAAATAAATCTGAACAAATAAAAAATCTAAACACAGGGTGTAAACTGCTTCTGAAGATTTCAGCCGCATCTTGCGGCATTTCTCAGTGGATGGAGTAGCTCAGTTCTTAAGATGGTCTGATGTTGGATGTAAATGTCCTTGAACTTTCTTTGACCGTCCATGGAATCGTGGTTGATGACCTTTGACCACTTTGCAGTGGATGGAGTGGTTGGGTATGGTCTGGTATTCTGACACCTGATGTGTTTCCACAGCCCTTTGTCTTCCTTCTGCAAAGCTGTAGAAAAAGAGGAAAAATTATCAAGGGATACCGCAGCTCAACTTACTCTATGTCTCAATAGGCAGGTTATGGAGGCAGACGGAAATGCATTGCTTTGTCTAGATTACCTAGTGAATCACAATACACCACCAAGTTAGTGCCAGGGCTTGGTGCTATTACCAAAAATAAAATGGAAATGTGTTTAATTACCTCCAAAAATATTGGGTCCATTTTGTTGAATGTTGAGTATGCTCCAAAAATTGTTCCCAAAGTATGTCCAAAGACACTGTTTCCTCCTCAGTACTTACACACATTCAGCTGATTCATCAGTTGATTTCCATAAATTAGACCAATCACTCTAGCTAAGAGAACTACTCGATCTACCCCCTGCCATCCTCGTTTCCTTCCGCATTCCCTATCCCATTGATTAATGTCATGTTTATATAAGTCGCTAAGTCGGTGTAAATTGTTGCTAGATTGTTCTGCCTGACTGAAGTTTCCTAGTCAGCTCTTTATCTCGAGTCCTAGTGCTCTCTATCTTCAGTTATCTAGGTAGAAGTAGTATAACTAATGCAACTAGTGCAATTTAATAGGTACAGGCTCTCCCTGTTCTCTAGATGCCTCCAGAGCAGAGATGGACCCCCCTCTTACACAGGCACCAGTGGATGCCTTGTTCTGCAGACGTTGCAAATCATCTTGACCACCCAACATCTGACCCTGAACTGTTGATGAACACAGTGTAGAATTGCCGTTTCTGACGTTGTTTGCCGATAGCCTGAACTGGACTTTCTGACCACTGTTCCAGTCTGTGCTCCTGTCACAAGTTGTCCTTGGTGTTTTCAGCTCATTAAAAGCCATGGAGGCATCTTCTGCTGATCTGCACTTGGTCTCGCTCATTGGCAAGCTTTGAATTATTTTATGGCTATGCATTTAGTGAAGGTAAAGTGAACTGAATGAAAATGTAACATAAGTTTAAATGTAATTACTTGGTAATAACAGTCTGAGATCATGCATGGTGACTGAGACAGCAGTTGTGTCGTTAGATATCTTGGGTCACTTTATGGTTAGGAAACCAGTGTGCAGCATTGCAGGCTGTACTTACATGGTTTAAGTCAGGGAAAGACCTCTTGTTTTCTTCAAAGCTTGGGTCACATTCATCTTCCAATTTCTGTTGTCAAGGGATGACAGCATCACGGTCAGGAGTCTTCAGGGGAGGGACCTTCAGCATCTGAATGGATAAATTTTTGTATCATTTAATGATATATTAACTTTTCTTTTTTTGAAAACAAAACTAGCATTGTTATTCCAAACCATTCCACCAGGCAATCTCTCTCCATGGTGAACAAAAGCTCCTTACCCAACCTTTTCTGGCAACAGAAAACTGGAGAAGACACTTCAAAAGAGCATTTATGTCCCAATTTATGATGAGCACCCCCTGAAAATGTTTACTTTCCATTATTGCTATATATACAGACAACAGAAGAGAGAGAGCAGATATCATAGATAAAGCATTTAACTACATTTTTATTCTCAATGAACAATAAAATGGCATAATACAAGCTGGAAAGTCACCCAACTTCTGATCACAGATCTTTTTAAAAAATTATGACTTCTCAATCCATCACCATTCAACCAAATTCAGTTGACAAGACTTATAAAAATACTTTAACAGCTTCTCAATTCTCTTCAATTAATCCACTTTCTGTTCATAAATCTAAATTTTTATTTTACAGTTATAGCTTTCTTTCAGCAGTACATCAACATTGGATAAATAAGCTTAACAAACTAAGTGGCCATGCTTAATTCTTTCCACTATCTCAACTTCGTTCCCTCAGCCAAAAGCGTTGATGTCATTCATCATAAAGTATTAACTAACAGTTTGAAAAACTGAAGTTACAGAGATGCCAAGTCTCACGCAGTCGGCGTAGGTCTCACGCATTTTTTAGGCTTATTCACCGTAGTCTGCAATTATTCAATGAAAGCTTATTAATGAGATTCTCACGCGGTATTAAAATCCTTGTGCACTGAAGTTTCAGTTTCACTTGCGTGAAGGTGGACCTCACCACAAGTAACATGGAAAGCGATTATGACTTCGGACTTCTCGTGCCTCTCTTTACTCAGGGATCGGAAACAATGCATGTGTTTCATGATCGTTTAAATTGTGTAAATGAAATAAGACCATTTGAAACGTCTTTATGCAATTACATTTCTTTCAATCCCTCAGTAAAGACAAGCGTGAGAGTTCCTGAGTCATAATCGATTTCCGTGTCACTAGTGGGGAAATCCACCGTAATGCACGTGAAACCGATTAACTTGATGCGCAATGACTTTAATCCGCGAATGAATTTCTTCAGTGTGCATTGATAGAATAATTGCTGACTACGGCACAGGAACGTGAATGCCACTAAGAGGCGAGACTCTCGCCTAATGCGTGAGACTTGGCATCTCTAAAGTTACCAAGTTAGCTAACATTCAGGTCCTACAAACACACAGCCGACTGATGACTTTAATGCACTGGAGCAACTTTGCTTGCTAGCTAACTTAGCTCGCAACTTAGCTACTCAGACCATTGCCGCCTTAACACAATCCCATAATAACGCACAGTTCGGTCATTATAAATGTCAAATTTAGCTGGCCAGGCCCGTTAAAATCCCCCACTTCGAACAAACCTATGGCAGTAACGTAACGTTAATGCTAACTAGTTTGACATACGCTAAATGCAGTTGGCCTGAAGGAGATTACGAATCCTGTTTGCAGTGGCTTTATTTTCCTTACTGTTACCTGACGTTAGCTTCCAACCGTCCTCTCATACAAGCAGCAGTAATATCAAGGCAGCAAGCCGTAATTTAGCCAGGATATTAATACTACCGTTATTAATATTAGCAGAACTAACGCTAACTTCAGGACATGATGATACATTTAGCTTTCCTTTTCAAACTCGTAACCTTTCTCAGAAGTAAAACAAAGATAAGATATGGTTACGTTACCTCCTCTAGAGCATGAGTGAGCTAACTGTGGCAGCACCGATGCTCTTAATCAATGGGAAGGAACAAACTGAAGCACCTAGCTGGCCAGCTACCTTGTTAAAAACCTATATTTCCACTACTCCATTACGCAGAAAAAATAAACCCACGTTAAATAATTCGCAGTTTAGTAACTAACATACCCTTATCGAACTCTTTTCTCAGTTCTTAACTTGAAGTTGCAGTGAACGCTATCCGTTATTTTAGCTGGCTAAATAGCTGACGCTATACAAAGTTAGGAAAAAATGACGATGAACTACGGTTTTGTCAATGTAAATTAGTGCAAAGATCGATCTGATGTATACACAATGCCATCTATGTTAAGCCTTGCATCCCTTTTTGCAAAAACTAATGAAAGGACACAATTGAAATCTAAAATACTTACATGTTTTTCCAGTAACTCTTTCCATTGCTAATTTTTCTTCCACGGGAGACCTCTGAGCGGGAAGCACCAAGCGTGTGAAGAACAGGCATATAACTGTCACTATGACAACCCAACAGTAGAGTTAGACCAAATTATCCAATATTTCAGTTACCCAACCCAAGCAATCCTATGGTTGAGTTAAAAAAATCAACCCCTCATTTTTGAGTGTGGTACATTGCAAATGACAACTTCCTTGTTCTAGAAAGAGATTCCTATTTCAAACATCATTGGTGTAGACACTTGTCACTCAAACATGTCTGACCAATGGGGAAGC
Organism: Gymnothorax javanicus; assembly: GCA_029692085.1. Taxonomy (NCBI): domain Eukaryota; kingdom Metazoa; phylum Chordata; class Actinopteri; order Anguilliformes; family Muraenidae; genus Gymnothorax; species Gymnothorax javanicus. The sequence goes on from CM056198.1 coordinate 94,437,204, forward strand.
ATCTGCCCACTGCAGGATATTTGTCTCAAAATGATTCAATCGAAGAAAAAAAACAAATTCAAAACTTTTTTCACTCCAATCGAAAAAAAAACGACTTCAAAACTTTTTTCACTTCAATCGAAAAAAAAAACGACTCCAAAGTTTTTTCACTTCAATAAAAAAATGGCTCCAAAACTTTTTTCACTTCAATCAAAGAAAAAAGTGTTTGAATGCAAAAATAAAATTGAGAACCAAAAAAATTCATTTGAACACTTTTTTTCTTTGATTGAAAACTTTTTTTGATTGAAGTGATATTTTTTGGGATTGAATAATAAAGCCACAAATGTCCTACCCATAACATGGAACAAAAAAAAGTTGCTTCAACCCAAAAAAAAAATTTTAAATCAAATAATAACTCACTTCAATCAAAAAAAACCTTTTCAATCAAAGAAAAACAGTGTTCAAAAGCAATTTTTTGGGTCTCAATTTTATTTTTGCATTCAAACGCTTTTTTTCTTAGATTGAAAATGTTTTTTTTTTTTTGATTGAAGTGAAGTTTTCTGTGATTGAAAATATGTTTTTGGTTGAAGCAACTTTTTTTTTGATTGAATAATAAAGATACAAATGTACCTTCATACCTCCTCTCCTACATCCTTAGTTCTCTTGATTGAGTTTTTGTCTTGATTTGGGTTTTTACTGATGTCCTAGGAAAGCTTTTGCAATTAATCATATGAAGCTTTTGGCAAAAATTCTGATGGGCCACAGAGTCAAGCTTGCTTAATGTAGAGGAGGTGTTTCTACCTGCTGGAAAGTCACCTGAGTGCACATGACTGTCATCTGACCTCGCTGTCAGATGATTGCTTGGCCAGTAATATGCTGGCTTAGCCTACTTGAAGTGCATATTCATCCTATTTTCGCAAAACAAAACTAATCTGGTATACCTTTGACCAACAGTTCATGAACTGTATCCTGCTAATTAAATGCCCCAAATTTGCTGCTATTTCTCAAAAGTAAGTGTTTTATTGAGGTCCGAGCAGAGATTTCCGAAAGTAAAATGAAGATTGACCCAGATTTGTCAATTAGCGGATGGGGGGTAATGGGAGGAGTTCCAAATGCGGAAGTCAAGCTGAAAATAATAGGAAAACAAGATGCTGTCAAAGAATATTATTTCCATAACTTCATGAAAACAAATGTTTTTTCTCATCAGATGGGGAAATGGAACAATGTGACAATCAGCCTGTAAGGATGGTGTACCAAAACTACAACCCCCATTCCAAAAAAGTTGCAATGCTGTGTAAATTGTAAATAAAAACAGAAAGTGATGATTTGCAAATCTCATAAACCCACATTTTATTCACAATAGAACACAGACAACATATCAGATGTTAAAAGTGAGACATTTTACCATTTCATGAAAAATATTAGTTTATTTTGAATTTGATGGCAGCAACACATCTCAAAAAAGTTGGGAGAAGGGCAACAAAGGCGGGAAAAGTAAGTGGTACAAATAAAAAACAAGCTGGAGGAGCATTTTACAACTAATTAGGTCAATTGGCAACAGGTCCACAACATAAAAGTAAAAGAGCATTTTAGAGAGGCAGAGTCTCTCAGAAGTAAAGATGGACAGAGATTCACCAATCTGAAAAAAAAAACATCTAAAAATTGTGGACAATTTCAGAAAAATCTTCCTCACTGTAAAATTGCGCAGACTACAGCAGATAATATCATCAAAAGATTCAGAGAATCTGGATAAATCTCTGAGTGCAGGGAGGGACAAACCCGAAGGTCAATATTGGATGCTTGTGATCTTCGGGCCCTCAGGCAGCACTGCATTAAAAACAGGCGTGATTCTGCACTGGAATTCACTGCAAGGGCTCAGGAACACATCCAGAAATCATCGTCTGTGAACACAGTTCACCGTGCAGTGTACTAATGCAAGCTAAAGCTATATCATGCAGAGAATAAGCCATATGTGAACACAATCCAGAAATGCTGCCGTCTTCTCTGGGCCAAAGCTCATTTAAAATGGGCTGAGGCAAAATGTGAAAATGTTTTGTGGTCAGATGAGTCAAAATTTGAAATTATTTTTCGAAACCACGGACGCCTTGTCGTGCAGTCTAAAGAGGTGTGGGACCATCCAGCTTGTTATCAGCACACAGTTCAAAAGCCTGATGGTATCAGGTTGCATTAGTGCCTATGGCGTGGGGAGCTTACACATCTGGAAAGGCATTATCAATGCTAAAAAGTATATAGAGGTTTTACAACAACATATGGACCCATCCAAACAACATCTTTTTCAGGGCAGGCCTTGCATATTCCAGCAAAACAATGCCAAAGCACATACTGCATTCATCACAGCAGCATGGCTTTGCAGTAGAAGAGTCAGTGCTGAAATAGCCTTCCTGCAATCCAGACCTTTCACTAATAGAAAATATTTGGCGCATCATAAAACGAAAATCCTGTTAAAAGAAGAGGGGATACTAAACAATGGTAAACATGGCCCTATCCCAACTTTTTTGAGATGCGTTGCTGCCATCAAATTCAAAATGAGCTAATATTTTTCATGAAGTGGTAAAATGTCTCACTTTCAACATCAGATATGTTGTTTATGTTCTGTTGTGAATGATATGGATTTATGAGATTTGCAAATAATTGCATTCTGTTTTTATTTACATTTTACACAGCATCCCAACTTTTTGGGAATGGGGGTTGTAAATGACATGGCAAGTCAGTAAATAACTCAATGTAAAAAAAAAAAAAAAATTAATGAAACATGAGAAGTTGATCAATATTTATCAAGATTTATATTTGTATGGGCACTTCAACATGACACAACAAATGTAAATTGTTCCATCAGAAATTAACCCCCAATTTAAGAGATTTAGCTAGGATATTAGCAACTAAACTGTTACAGTTTTTTATTTTTGAAATTTTTCGACATGTATCATCCTGCATTTAAGCATAATAGATCCTAGGGACGTGATGAAGACGCTTCCCAGCATTAGCCCTTACATTTAGTACGAATCAGTGATTAACTACATGGCAACATCTGAACTATTGTTAGCGAAATACAATAAATAAATGTCAATCCTATTTTTACACGTATTAAACAAAAATAAGAGTTCACCAAAATTAAATAATCAATTTTGGCGAGCCTGAAATACTTCTCGAGTGAGTATCTAAATTTAGTTTTAAATTCAACACTATTATGCAGTAAAATGTATATGAAAACGGGCACTCCAAAATACACTAGAAGCCACCATTTTTGATGTATATTTTAAAATTTTTCCGGGATGGATCTCCGGCCCCCATCTTGTGTCAGACGCCTCACGAGGGCAGCATAGCCTCCTTCACATGGCACACCCTCCGCCTGCCTGCCTCCTACTTCTGGTACTGTGCCTTCTTCTCTGATTCTTAATGAGAAGGCTGGCAAAGGGTTAAAACTTGTGTAACTCCACAAATTAAAACACTAAGGCCTCCATCTCCCTCACCTACCCAGGCCACTTGGGCAGCAATTTTTCAGAGGTCTTTATTTCCTTGAAGGTTGCCATTTGCTTTTTAGCGCCACAGGAACTGTTATGTAATTACATAATTGACATGTCACATGGTGGGCGCTCTAAAGAGCACTAAGTGAGCATATTTGAAAAAGCTAAGTCCCTCTTCAGGAGGAGTCTTTCACAAGGCCACAGAACACAACCACATCTAATAGGGAGGTTCAGTTAGCTGTCCTTAGTTTTTGAAAAAAGCCAGACGAGTAATTTAAAGCTCCCTCCCTGTGGCCCAGGCGGTGACTTTACAGCTCCTGAGCATCAGCTTTAGGCGAGTGACTCGGACTTGCACATATATGTAGCCCAAAGCTTTCAGGCATTTTTAATCTTTCTTGGTAGCAAAGTCCAAGTAATGGGTGCTTAGCTTTCATTGCATAATGGATTTTGTTACCCCTCCTTCATGCTTTCCTTGTAACACGCTCCTCCTGTCCTTTAATTTTCCTTCTGTCACGTCATCGTGTCTTGGGAAGTTAGCCACATGGCGTTTTCCCATCTCATCTTGCACGTGTTAATTTAATTTGATGTTTATGACATTTGGCTGGAAAACTGTATGAATTTATCATTAATTTAATGCGCACATCGTATTCATGCACGCAAAGTTCATTTCCTTTCCTATGCTAGCCTACTTACTCCATCACATCCATGAATTTTTTGGTCTCTCGGCCATAAATTTTGATAGGCTAGTTGTTAAAATGACTTGTTATTGATTACTTTGCTAGTTCAAAAATGAGCATCTTTACTAACTGTAGTTTTGATTTGCATGAATGATTTTTACAAGGGTGAACTACAAACCCCAATTCCAATGAAGTTGGGACATTATGTAAAATGTAAATAAAAACAGAATGCAATGATTTACAAATCTCATGAACCCACATTTTATTCACAATAGAACACAGACAACATATCAAATGTTTTAAGTGACATTCTTCCATTTCATATAAAACATTAGCTCATTTTGAATTTGATGGCAGCGACGCATCTCAAAAAAAAGTTGGGACAGGGGCAACAAAAGGCTGGAAAAGTCAGTGGTACTAATAAACAACAGCTGGAGGAGCATTTTGCAACTAATTAGGTTAGTTGGCAACAGGTCAGTAACATGACTGGGTATAAAAAGAACATTTTAGTGAGGCAGAGTCTCTCAGAAGTAAAGATGGGCAGAGGTTCACCAATCTGTGAAAAACTGCGTCAAAAAATTGTGGACCAATTTCAGAAAAATGTTCCTCAATGTAAAATTGCGATGACTTCGAATACCCCACTATCTACAACAGAGGTCGCGTTATACTTTCTGATTGTCCGTCATTGTGACGGACAGGGGCATAAAAATTCCATCATAATCAATTATTATCCGTCATTGTAATTTCATTTTTTAAAATGACATTCGTTTTTTTTTAATAAAATAAACAGAATAATTTATAGATTACGCATTAGCTGATGCCGACAGTGATTCATGTAGACACACATTGCGCACTGTGTTAAATACAGCACTGCGTGGATTTTTGAACTTACTGCTGTATGAACTTTATAAAACATCACAAATGATTTCTCCCCCCACACAGTAACAGTGTGCAAATGAACAATGCTTTCAGTTATTGCAGTCTCGCTAAGCGGTCCTACGAAGCTGCTTATCAACTCGTTATGTCAACTGCGGCTTTCCCCACCTAGATATCTGCGTGTTCACATAACAGAGACGGCATTTGTAGCATATGACCAATCGTGTACCGGCAGCAGAGCAGCATATTTTACAAATGAAGAGCGAATGATCATATTACAAAAATACGAGGAATACAGGATCATACCAGAGATGCCAAGTCTGACGCATTCGGATTGAGTCTCTCGCCTCTTAGTGGCATTCACGTTCCTCTACCGTAGTCAGCAATTATTCAATCAACGCGAACTGAAGAAATTCACTCGTGGAATTCAAGTCATTGCACATTAAGTTAATCAGTTTCACGTGCATTACGGTGGATTTCCCCACTAGTGACACGGAAATTGATTATGACTCAGGAATTCTCACGCTTGTCTTTACTGAAGGATTGAAAGCAATGGACTTATATAAAGACGTTTCAAATGGTCTTATTTCATTTAAACAATTTAAACGATCATGAAACACATGCGTTGTTTCCAATCCCTGAGTAAAGAGAAGCACAAAGTCCGGAGTCATAATCGCTTTCCATGGTGAGGTCCACCTTCACGCAAGTGAAACTGAAACTTCAATGCACAAGGATTTTAATTCTGCCTGAGAATCTCATTAATAAGCGTTCGTTGAATAATTGCGGACTACGGTGAATAAGCCTAAAAAATGCGCGAGACCTACGCCGAATGCATGAGACTTGGCATCTCTGTCATACAGATCAAAGACAATGCTCAAGACAAGATGACACCCACCACCAATTGGACTGGGGTGTGAATTACATTCTGTCAAAATGACGGACGGCATTCAAAATATTCCGTCATTATTAAAAAAAAATCCGTCAATGACGGAAAATATTCGGTTAACGCGACCTCTGATCTACAGTATTTAATATCGTCAAAATGTTAAGAGAATCTGGAAAAATATCTAAGCGCAAGGGACAAGGCCGAAGGTCAGTATTGGATGCTCGTGATCATCGGGCCCTCAGGTGGTACTGCATTAAAAACAGGCATGATTCTGCACTGTAATTCCCTGAATGGGCTCAGGAACACTTCCAGAAATCATTGTCTGTGAACACAGTTCACCTTGCAATCTACAAATGCAAGCTAAAGCTGTATGATGCAAAGAAGAAGCCATACGTGAACATGGTCCAGAAACACTGGTGTCTTCTCTTGGCCAAGGCTCATTAAAAATGGACTGAGGCAAAATGGAAAACTGTTCTGTGGTGAGATGAATCAAAATTTCACATTCTTTTTGGAAATCATGGGCGCCGTTGAGCAGTCTAAAGAGCAGAGGGTCCATCCAACTTGTAATCAGCGCACAGTTCAAAATCCTGCATCTCTGATGGTATGGGGTTGCATTACTGCTTATGGCGTGGGCAGCTTACACATCTGGAAAGGCACTATCAATGCTGAAAGGTATACAGAGGTTTTACAACAACATATGCTTCCATCCAGACAATGTCTCTTTCAGGGAAGGCCTTGCATATTTCAGCAAGACAATGCTAAACCACATACTGCATCCCACACAACAGCATGGCCTCGCAGTAGAGGAGTCCAGGTGGTGAGCTGGCCTGCTTGCAGTCCAGACCAGTCACTAATAGAAAACATTTGGCGCATCATAACACGAAAAATCTGGCAAAGAACACCCAGGACTGTTGAGCAGCTAGAATTCTACATCAGAGAAGAGTGGGACAACATTCGTTTCCCAAAACTCTCGCAATTTGTCTCCTCACTCCCCAGACATTTACAGGCTGTTGCTAAAAGAAGAAGGGATGCTACACAATGGTAAACATGGCCCTGTCCCAACTTTTTTGAGATGTTTTGCTGCCATCAAATTCAAAATGAGCTAATATTTTTCACGAAATGGTAGAATGTCTCACTTTCAACATCTGATATGTTGTCTATGTTCTATTGTGAATAAAATGTGGGCTTACGAGATTTGCAAATCATTGCATTCTGTTTTTATTCACATTTTACACAACGTCTCAACTTCATCGGAATTGGGATTTGTAAGACCTTAAAATATTAAAAATATATTTATAAATAGCCTTCAGTTCCATATTTCAAATGTAGTGGAAACATTACACATTCAATTCCAAAACAAAGTATAAAGAAATTTGATCAAGTCTGTGTTATTTTTTTACAGGAAGCAAAGAAAAGGAATATTAATCTGTTCAAAAAAAAAATAGCAGTGTCAATGATTTTCTCTTCACTCAAACACTGAATTAACTCAAGATTTCATTTCACTTTAAATTACTGAACTAAAATTTAAAGGAGGACTATCATGGCTGGGAAAGTTGGGTGTTATTATTTCAATATATCACGAAAAAAGCTCCTACGACTTTGTTTTCTTTATTTTGCGATTTCTTTCATTTTTATGAGCGATTTTAAAAAACTAGTGGACCGCGCCATTTTCACCACAGCAGACTAAAATTCACCCTCGATCCGCTTGGGGCGCCCCTAATCGTGACGTCAGTGCGGCTGTCCGCGCCATGAATTTCTATTGTCCTGCGGTCCTGCATTGAGATTGTTGAATGACCGAGATATTCCCGCTTCCTCTATGGGGCAGATAGACGAGCTTGATTATTACCTTTTTCTATCCGACACAACTTTAATTTAGAGGTGAACTAACATCAGAGGCCATTTGAAATGCTTCCGGAAAGAAAAGTGCGATTTGAAGTCTGCTAATTACCAGTGAGGCTGGACAGCTGCCGTCACCTTGGCATAATTAGCTCACCTTAAATCAATTCTCGTGTACTTTGCCTAACTTGTAATAAAGCCATTTATTCAGCCAACTGACCAATCAAAACCAAAATCAAGCCGATAATGATTTAGAAGAGATAATGAGAAGCAGACAAACCGAACCAGGCTACCGTGCTAGATTGAAATAACGTCAGTAATCTGAATAAATAGCAGACCTCTGAATTCCACCTCTCGTCGGAAAACTTTCACATATTATTAAAAAAGATTCCTTAAAAATAAAATCATGTTAAGATGGCCCTGGTTTTTCAGTGTCTAAAAATATACGCGAAGTAGAAAACATTGTGTGAAGCACATCAAACGTGAATGCGAGAGAAAATTATTTTCGCATTGCAAGCAATGGACAAATGCACCGAAGACAGGGCAAGCACGTTCATGCAAATCTGTGCCGCAAATTTTAAACATTTTTTATTTAATAATTGAACAAGATTCGCACACAATGGCCAAATGTAATAATCAAGCAAACACATTCAGGCAAACTGCGTGCTGAACTAAGCAAAGTTAAGGTCTTCAAAATCATCCTCCTCTACTTGACAATTGCTTTCACCCTCTTCCCATTTACTTGGCTCAATTTGCAATCAAACTGTTGATTCGCTCAAAGAACAATTTTAAATTGGTTGGTAGTCTAATTTATTTAGATATCCATGTATTCAGACATTTTGATATCGCATGCATCATGAACATGAATGCATGTGGCAGCCGCAGTGACGTCATGATCTCGCAACTTCTCATGCCACTTGTGGCGTTAATGGCGGCTTCCTGGAAACAGCAATTCCGGCTAATTAATGGTCATTTAAAAGAACAGGGGTATGTATGGACAAAAAATCGACTGTGGATATGATGTTGGAGTTAATTACTATAAGATTAAGTCAAAACATGTAGGTCATTATAGTCCTCCTTTAATTGCATAATCATTGTTTTTGATAACTGCTGCGCATCTGCATTGCATCATGTCAAGCAACTTCTGACTCCAGGAAACAGTATTTCAGCCCAGGATAAACAAACTACATTTCACAGTTCGAACAAATTTTTGAGTTTTTCCTCAGAAAATGCATTTTTAATATCACCTCACAAATTTTCTATGGGGTTGAGGTCTGGGGATTGAGCTGGCCACTCCATTACCTAAATCCTGTTTGTCTGGAACCAAGATGTTGCTCGCTTTCTCGTGTGTTTGGGGTCGTTGTCTTAGTGAAACACCCATTTCAGGGGCATTTCCTCTTCGGCATATGGCAACATAATCTCTTCAAGTATTTTTATGTATTCAAACTGATTCATTATCCCTGGTATACAATAAATAGGCCCAACACTATGGTATGAAAAACATCCCCATACCATGATTTTTGCACCACCATGCTTCAATGTTTTCACAGTGTACTGTGGCTTGAATTCAGTACCCGGGGGGCTCGTCTGACATACTGTGGACAACCACTAGACCCGAAAAGAATAATTTTTCTCTCATCAGTCTGTAGAATGTTACGCCATTTTTCTTTGGGCCAATCGATGTGTTTTAACCGATTCTGTACGTGCAGTTTTTCAACAACGGTGCTTTATGGGGGCTTCTTGCTGATATCTTTGCTTCGATCAAACGTCTTCTGACTGTAACAGCACTATCATTTTTGATTTTTCTGGAAGTGATGATTGGATGAATCTTTGCCATTCTGACTATTTGATCCGTTTTAACAATAGTAGCACATTTCCTTCCGCGTGTTTCAGGTTTTTGTTGCCATTTTAAAGCGCTTGAGATCATTTTAGCTGAGCATCCTACAAGTATAATTTGCTACACTTCTTTATACATTTTTTCCTCTCCAATAAACTTTTTAATGAAATTATGTTGTTCCTCCGAACAATGTTTTGAACAGCCCATTTTACTTTGCAATTCAGAAGGAAATATATTTTATAACAATGTGTGGAACATTTGCTTCCCTTTATACTTAATAAAGGACAATAAATGACACCTTGCACCACTGCATCCACAAGTACAACCCCAATTCCGAAATAGTTGGTACAAAGTGCAAATTGTGAAAAAAATCAAAACGTAATGACTTTCAAATCACACCAGCCAGTATTTTATTCACAATAGAACAGAGATAACATAGCAAATGTTGAAACTGAGAAATTTTACAATTTTATCCACAAAATGAGCTCATTTCAAATTTGACGGCTGCTACAGGTCTCAAGAAAGTTGGGACAGGGGCCTGTTTAGCATGGTGTAGCATCCCCTCTTCTTTTTAACACAGTGGAGTGGAGGCATCTGGGCATTGAAGAGACATGTTTCTTGAGTTTAACCATTGGAATTTGATCCCACTCTTGTTTAATACAGGCTTCCAGCTGCTGGAGAGTTTTGGGTCTCCTTTGACGGACTTTTCGATTAATTATGCACCAAATGTTCTCAATCGGTGAAAGATCAGGGCTGCAGGCAGGCCAGTTCAGCACACGGACTCTTCTACTGCGAAGCCATGCTGTTGTAATAGCTGCAGTATGTGGTTTTGCATTGTCCTGCTGAAATACACAAGGCCTTCCCTGGAATAGATGTCATCTGGAGGGGAGCATATGTTGCTCTAAAACCTTTATATACCTTTCAGCATTCATGGTGCTTTTTAAAACATGCAAGTGTCCCACACCATATGCACTAATGCATCCCCATACCATCAGAGATGCTGGCTTTTGAACTGAATGCTGATAACAGGAGGGGTGGTCTTTCTCCTCTTTAGCCCGGAGGACACGACACCCATGATTTCGAACAAGAATGTCAAATTTGGACTCATCTGACCACAGGACACTTTGCCACTTTGCTACAGTCCATTTTAAATGAGACTTGGCCCACAGAACACAGTGACGCTTCTGGATCATGCTCAACAATGGCTTCCTGTTTGCATGATAGAGTTTTAGGTGGCATCTGTGGATGGCACGACGGACTGTGTTTACAGACAGTGGTTTCTTGAAGTATTCCTGGGCCCATTTAGTAATGTCAATGACAGAATCATGCCGGTGAGTGATGCAGTGGTGTCTGAGGGCCCGAAGATCACGGGCATCCAGTAAAGGTCTTCGGTCTTGTCCATTACGCACAGAGATTTTTCCAGTTTCTCTGAATCTTTTGATGATGTTATGCACTGTCGATGATGAGACTTTCAAAGCCTTTTCAATTTGACGTTGAGGAACATTGTTTTTAAAGTATTCCATAATTTTTTTACGCAAGCCTTCGCGGGTTGGAGAGCCTCTGGCCATCTTTACTTCTGAGAGACTCAGCCTCTCTAAGACATCCCTTTTATAGCAAATCATGTTACACACCTGATGCCAGTTAATGTAATTATTTGCTAAATGTTCTTTCAGCTGATTCTCTTTATATTAATTGCTTTTTCAGCCCTTTTTTGCCTGTGTCCCAACTTTTTTGAGACCTGTTGCAGCCAGAAAATTTTAAATGAGCTCATTTTGTGGATAAAAATGTAAAATGTCTCAGTTACAACATTTGAAATGTTATCTACGTTCTATTCTAAATAACATATTGGCTCATGTGATCTGAAAGTCATTGCATTTTGATTTTATTCACAATTTACACTGCATCCCAACTATTTCGGAATTGGGGTTGTAAATTATTTGCCATGCAGAAATATCACTTCTAATAACAGTGGTTCATCAGGTTATTGATGTTGCACTGCAATTTTTTTTTAACAAAACTGTAATTTTATAAATACACACCAAACAATTTATCTAAAATCCATTTTGTATATGAAAAAGTTGAAGTATTAACTTAGTATGCAAGTTAACCGATGTTTCATATTCTACCACTTTCTACTGGAATGGAACCTCTCTGGCTGTGTTTCAATACCTGTTCAACGTGTCCTCATTCACTTCCCCTCAGCCCTTGGTATCACTTAGCAACACACGAAAGCCTGTTGAAGAGCAGCAGTAAAGTGGGCAGGGGATTGAAATGGAATGCAACTACCGTTCTGCCCTAACATGGAGCGACTGCCATTTGTGGACGATGCACTGTGTTGCGTTTTACAAATCAACAGAAATGGCTACCTGCAGACTCAATCTCAAGTGAAGCCGCCTTCTGCAAATAATTACAATGATGTCAGCACTTATTAGAAATTTAGAAATTAGGCTTCTGTTTGAGGTCTGTAGTATGCTGTTTCCACTGAACATGAAACAAAGTTTTTGCGCCGACAGATTACACTTCAAATCAAAATAAAAGCGCAAATTCATGTGAGAAGACACTAGTTCACACCGGGTGACGCGAATCACGCGGGAGATGCGGTGCGAGCATTTTGTAAGCAGCAAAATTAATCATAAGATGATTCTTGGATTAATTCTAATGTTATAAGCACTCAAACAAATACATCTTAAGAAGATGAAATCCTAGCTGTATCAAAGCCTCACAAACCAATTTGCGCAATTCGATGCCATTTCGTAAGCTACATGAGTCATGTCTGTGCAAAGGGCAACACAGTGACGCAGTGGCGCACTGCTATCTCACACCAAGAATATGTGGGTTTCAATCTGGCCTGGGGCCCTTCTGTGCGGAGTTTGCATGTTCTTGCCATGTTCGAGGGGTTACCTCCCACAGTCCAAAGACATGCTCATCAGGCTAATCGGAGAAGCTAAATTGCCCGTAGGTACGACTGTGAGAGTGAATGGTGTGTGAATGGCGAGCTGTCCAGGGTGGCTCCCTGCCTTTCACCCGTAGCCCTCCATGATCCTAGGATGGAAGAAGCTGGCATATAGAATGGATGGTTTTCTGCGCATCGCAAAATTTCTAATACCTTTGTGATGCGCAATAATGCCATAAAAAATGAAATGGCTGGTCATTCTACCGATTAGTCCTAGCAACTGAACAATCCAATATTGGAATGCTCATTCAGCAAAATTAAACTGCGACAAATTCAGCATAATTAATTTATTGCTCAATTCATTAACTTTACTCAATGTATTCATCTCTTTCTTTGGTGGTATGAATTATGCAATCTAAGTTTTTTTTACATTACTGCCAACCAATCATGCAAATTCTTACACTGAATGTATAACTGCAATGCATTGTGGGTGATATACACCTTTGGAGCAATCATCATTATTGACTCGCCCAATCAGCCCTCCAAGGGTTGATCTCGCCAAGTTTACTCCAGTTTTTGAGACAAGTGGAACGACAATTATGATGGTGATGGGGATTCCCCCGCGGCCAGGCGTACAGGGGAGGTCAAGGAGGGCACGTTGAACAATTATTTAAACGCAGCTGCTGTCTATTCCCTTTCGGACATGACAACACCACGTTTTGCTGAACTAATACTGACATACGTACAACGCATTCTGATTTGCCAGTGTCAAGGTGACAGGCTACGCTGATCCGATGATCACGGTTAGCCAACCAAATCAGCACTGGAATGATCACCACGTGGCGACAGGCTTTTAGAAGTGGGCGTCACTTAATTCCATCCTCCAAACAGACATGACACCGTCTGATTTCCAGCAAACAGCTGCAGTATCACGGCTCATCACTTGTTTTCCTAACTCTAATTCTAATCCTAGCCCCTAACCCTAACCCTCGCCCAAAACCTAACCCTAACTCAAAACTTAACCCTAGCCCAAACCTAAAATGTCAGTATGATGGATGAAAATAAATGACGACCGTTTGAAGTGTGTGGTTGGTTTACGTTATTCAAAAGAATAGCCTTTTGCGCATGGTTCACTAAACGGGAGGTGTGCTATTTTCACTGGGGCTTAACAAGATGCTTGATTTCACGAATGTCAGGTGCGAGGTCTACAGCTCCTTCCCTCAGCTGTTCAGGCATGAACGGTGCGCCTGAGCAACCATGCGCCTCAAAAACTAGGCACTGGGTGAGCAGTAGTTGTCGCATGAGGTTGGACACTCATTAAAAATTGGGTAAAAAGGGTAGGTGGGAGAGAGGAAGCCCTGCAATGGCTTGGCAGCCTGTCCAGGGCGTATAACTGACTCTTTCCCGTGACATTAATGAAATGGCTTCAAGGGGGAAGTAGTTTGGCTAGTACTGTTAAACAGGAACATGAAGGGACACTAAAAGCACATGATGTACCTGCAGAATACAAATCTCAGGACCACAATATAATTAATTCTCTCAGAATGTCATCTAGGTTGAAAAAAGGAAACTCTCGGCAATGATTGGAGCATTTTCCAGGGAGCTATTTCAATTCGATTCTCACTGTTTTGCTGCCAAGGAGAAGAACTTTGTTCTTTGGGGAAATGAAAGAGCCAAATTCTATCTCCCTTCATCTTGGGTCTTTTTTTAACCTTCTTTTTTCATGGTCATAGATATACTGCTTTTAAAGACCTTCAAAGACTTTTTGATTCCTCTTTTCTTTAAATTATGTTTGTAGAGAGATTTTTTTCTTAAAAGAAAAGTGACTCATATTCTGGGCCACAAGTCAAAGAAACATTGGAACATTTCTCTAAGAAATAGATAAAATCCAAGCATGTCAGGTTTTAATAACTCTGAAATAAAATGATGTCTCGAACTCTGATTTATTTGTGTCTGACTCGTGTCGAAAGGGATCCGAGAGAAGGAAGTGCACATAATATGCCAGAACTCCATCAGCAGATGCACTACGCATTCCCTACACAAATAAGGCAAAAATTCTGCAGTGCTATTGCTGCCTCCTCTTGTGAGAATGAAACATACTGAAAATATACTGACAAAAATATATTGTCCCAAGATCTTGGCAATGCACAGTTACTTCACTCAACAGAATGTGCAGCGTCCGGCAGCAATGTACAACATGTTCTGGATTATATTTTCAAAACAGGTCAACATATTCATAATTTAATGCAGTTAACTCCATGAGTGTAAAAACAATGTCTGCACATGTAATAACTGTGAGTTTAGACAGTTTGCATGAACAGAGCATATTCTGCATGTAAACTGGGTAGGAGTGTGATATCTGAGTTCAGATCCAAGGTATTTCCAGAGCTTGTAGGTGTGTGATGTGTGAATTCAAAGACATGGCACTGTTAGAGCATATAGGTGTGTTCAGTGTAAGTTTTGACACAGCACTGGTGTGAGATCTGTGCAGAGCTTGTGTGATGTGTGGCAATAGATATGCCTGAGGACACTGTACCCACCTCTCCAGGGTAAGGTCTTGGGCAAAGAGAAGTTTTCCTGGGCAGTGAATGGAGCGCCACACTAGGCCGATTATCAGCACCTCAAGCCAAGAGCTCTCCAGCAGCTGTACCTGGTCATGGAGAGACAGCTCCTGGAAACCTGAGGAACAAAATTAGGAACAGTGTGACCAGAAACAAGGCAGTCAGAAACACCATACAGTCAGAAAAAACATACTTTCAGGAAAAATAATGCGATTAGGCCATCCTTAAAAATATTCTTGTTTGCCGTAACCCGACCGACCCTATCAAATTGAGCCCGACTCTGATTTTTTTTTTTTTTTTTTACATTTGATTCCGACAGACTTGCCGGTCCTATCAAGCGTTTTGGCCGACTAATTTATTTTTTTCCGCACTTCCAATAACCAAAAACTGCATAGATGCATAAAGCCTCGTTGTGCCAGACTCTCAGGATGAAAGGTTTTGTGTAAAGTAACAATCGAACGCAAAACTGCGGCATCTGTGGTCATAATGTGGTATTGCATTTGGGGACATAAGGTAGTCATATAGACATTGCGACCAAAATTTGACTTTTTTTTTTTTCCTCCAATCTCAAAAAAAAAAAAAAAAATTATTACCTACTTACCCATTTTTTTTTTTTTCATTGAAATGTTACAGCGAACAAACTTATATTTAAGGATGGCCTTACAAACACTGCATAGTCAATGAAAGCGTGGGCAGAAACGTCACTCGGTCAGGAACACTGTGGGCAGGAGTACCATTTTGTAAAAAAACAAGGTATTTTCCAAAAGAAAGAGAACTGAAACAACAAACGGTTGAAAACAACATGAGAGCAGATACGAAAAATTAGAGATAGATTCACCGAGACATTTTAATATAGAACAAACACCGGGGACAGTCATTGGCCACGTTTCTGGTTTTGCTTGCGCTAACTGGTTTTCCACATACTATAGGTCTTCACCTTAGTCTTTTAATGCAAGAGAAACGTAATAAACTCCTGAAGTTACTGTCTGCTTCTTGCTCAACAAATAAGCAGATCTTCAGAGTAGTAGATCAGCCTCATTGGCTGATTAGAAATAACGAATATAAATAAGACGTGTATAAATTTCAGAGTAAAATCCTTGTTAGTCTTTGCAATTCAGAAACCAAGAAACAAGCGTGCCAAGAAAGGTCAAAGAGTGCGGTATCCTCCGGTCAATAGTGGCATGCAATCAGGCACAATGCTGTCAGGAGCGAGTTGTAATCATTCTGTACATTGACCAGGGTCAGAAAAACCGCAGTTGTGAAACAAATATTGTCAACTAAACATCACAACCATACATGCATTGTTGATGAGATGCCCAGTCCCTCTCAGCATAGTTTGACACAGTGCTTAGTCAGATATACTATACATCAGGCATACAGACACAGCATGAACAGATCAGCCACTCTTCCATCCAGGTTGATATAGCAAAAATTATCTGAACAAGTAGTCTTGCAATTAAGCAGTCTTACCTTTTCTTCCCAAGTAGAAAACACAGTGAGCACCATAAATTCACCGGACACTGATTCATTTTTTATTTTGGTTTTGTACTCTTGCACTTGACATTGACAATGAGATTGAACTGGTTAGAAATGACAGCACCTTTAGCACAAATTCCCTCCACTTTTGTGTGATTTAAAAACTATTGGACAGTTGAGTGGCTGAGAGCAAAATTCTACTATCTGACTTTTCCAAGTTCTGAGAAAATAGTTTTGTTTGAACAGAAAAATCATTTTATTTTGTACAAACAAAATATGCATATTATCGTAACAGACTCCAGAAAAGTGTAAAGTGTAAAATAAAGTGATTTTTCTGTTCAAACAAAACTTCAAATCTTATTTTCTCAGAACTAGGAAAGAGTCCGATAGCAGACTTATGCTCTCAGCCACTCAGTTTAAGGAAATGTAGAATAAAATGGTCATGTTTATATTTGGTTGCATTTCCTTTCCATGCAGTGACTGCTTGAAATCTGCGATGCATTCACATCACTAGACACTGGGTATTTTCCCTGGTGCACTGCCAGGCCTGTAACTGCAGCCATCTTCAGTTCTTGCTTGTTTTGGGGGCTTTGCCTTCATTCTCATCTTCAGCATGTAAAATGCAAGTTCAACTGAATTCAGATCTGTTGACTGTCTCGGCCAACAGGACCTAAATAACAAAATATGTCACTGAATTATGCTGCTCACTGTATTAGCTTGTTTGAGTTAAGTTTTGTTCAAGAACTGAAATTCAGTCAGGACACGTCATCAGATTTAACCATTTATTTCAGAACGACATGCGTTTGAGTTTGGCGGTGACTTGGTTTGAGCGATGCTCTGGAACAATCTGAGCAAGCATGACACAGACAGTCCCTGAGATCACAAACCCCGAAGCAGAACCTGAGATTCTTTATGTTTAAATTATTGAGCACGATGTGGACAGATGCTGCTTGCAATGAGCTATATTATTCATAAAAGAGAAGGCACGGGAGGTGGGGGAGTTGAGCGGCAGATTTTTTTAGCAGATCAGATTAGGAGTGGTGCAGAGGGCACTGAGCCAGAGAAATGAATGAATGCTGCCTTGATTATAAAAGCTCGCCAATTGGGTGGGAGATGCTGATGTCAAGAACGTTTTTACAGAAATGGGCTTTTGACCAGCCTGACTCCCATGCCTGCCTGAACTAACGCTAAAGCATCATTTATCTCATTCTAATGGTAAATCTTTAAATGTGATCAACGACTGTCTTGTTTGTTTAATTAAAAAAAGTAACAGAACTAAGATTTCAAGGCTGAATACAGTATGTAATATTGCCAAAGGCTGACAGTGTGCTGGTGAATGAACTGGGCTTATAACCGAGTTAGCAGGTTTAAATCTCAATAACTATTATGACCTTACTAGAAAACATACTTTTGGATACACGGTGCTCAGTTTTCTTGAGAAGTGGTTCTTCAGGTGACAGGCACTGACAACGCTAGTCAATGCTTTCTGGCTCTGTGGGCTCCTCTACTACAAGGGGATATGACACATCACCCCATTTTTTATTGCTGTAATTATGAGGTCTGCAAATTACAGTGGAAAAATTCAGCATGCTGCCTAGGCAAAGTGTACCTTATTCAGAGGCAAACAACTTCCTGCTCAGGTAAATAGGCCCAGCCATTTCTCTTGGTTAAGTACATGTCACTCACACTATCGGCAGCATTTTTACAATGGAGAGGAGTGTCACACAAAATATATTTTGATGAAAAATACAACTTTAATGGCAGCTTGAGTCATTCAATAGGCAATTCTGCATACTGTAGATGTTTAGAAGTTGGCATTTGAAATTTGACAATCCTGCGACGCTTTACCATGCTGAGCTGGTCCTTTCAGCTGTAAGGTTGAAGTTTAAGCAGGTGATCAGAATGCTCTTAAATGAATGCGCATATATAAATATTCAAATGACAAGCTGCTAGTTAGCCTGTTAGCTGCTAATTGCTTGCCTGGATCCCATCGCGGTATTTGTTTGAGTAATTTCCATTACTCGAATTTTAAACCGCACAACTCTCCCAACCTGAGTCAGTAACAATGACTTTGACACTCTTACTGTTCCTTGCTCTTCTCACGCTTCGCTCCACCGTTACTGTAATCAATGGACCTGGCGGCGTACACGAAAAAGTGCCCCACCCACCTCTGTGCTTGCCCAGTACAATCACCACCTCTTGGTCCATGGGTTCCATTGATTTGACTGTAGGACCGTGGGTGCCCCCTTGTGAGCCAGTCCTGACAGATTTCAGCTTGCTTCGTTTAATGTGTACTTCTGTCCTGAAAAACTATTTTATGCCAACAGAAATGTCTCTTATTGACCTTGTGAAGTGTAATGATTGCACTGCTTCATTACCCATTGTAAGACGAAAAATTTTTATTGTTCTTTTACTCCTGCTTTCTGGAAATGTTCAGCCTAACCCAGGCCCTGCCTTAAATGACATAGGTACTCCTGACGAGTTCAAGGCCAGATCTGGCCTTGGTATTATGCATTTAAATGTTCGTAGTCTGCTCCCTAAACTAGATTTAGTCAAAGTCTGGATTCAGGCAACTGATACTGACATTCTTGTCTTGTTTGAAACCTGGCTGAAAAAATCCATCCCAGACAAGGATATCTTTAGAAAAGGTTACAGTGTCTTTGGTTGTGACCGCCCCAGAAAAGGGGGAGGCATAGCTATCTATGTTAAGAACAAGTTTAATGTGCTGCTACTATCCTCTCTGTCTATTAGTAAGCAATTTGAACTTCTTGCTTTACAGCTTACATTGTCTCAGGGACAGCCCCTCATAATCATGGGTTGCTATAGGCCACCATCAGCCTGCACTGAGGCCCTCACCTCCCTGTCTAGCTATATTGCTAAGTTTAACTCAAGTGAATTTACTCTGGGTGGTGATTTAAATGCTGATTGGCTGACCTCTTCTTCGGATAATCTGAAATCTGTCTGTGACACTTTTAACTTAACACAATTAAAAAATAGTCCAACCCGCCCAAACTCAAAGTATCCAGCAAGATCGTCCTTAATTGATTTGATCTTGACAAATGTCCCCCACAAGTTTTCCAATGTGGGTGTTTTTGCCAATGATCTAAGTGATCATTGTGCCATTGTAGCTGTTAGAAATGCTAAAATCCCTAAGAATAAACCCCAGTTACTTATTGAGAGAGATTTCAAACATTTTAATGAACAGGCTTTTTATCATGATTTAGCTTATATTGAATGGAGCAGAGTTTGTCTCATTGATGATGTAGAGCTGGCCTGGAAGTACTTTTATGATGAATTCACAGTATTAATTAATAAGCATGCTCCCTTTCGCAAATTCAGGGTCAAAGGGTGCAACAATCCCTGGTTTTCAACTGAAATTGGAAATCTCCTGAAAGAAAGAGACGCTGCTTGGGCTCGGGCAAGGAAATTTAAGACTGAGCTTAGCTGGCTTTATTTTCGTCAACTTCGCAATATGTGCACTTCCTTAATTAAGAGATCCAAATCTGAGTTTTATTTGTCTGAAACCTCCAAAAATTTAAATGACCCGAAGAAATTTTGGAAAGTAGTAAAAAACTTCTCATGCACAGTATTGCCTGGCGAACCCCCTAATTTTTTTTAGTGTGCGAGTCTCGCATATTGACTGAAAAGTCTGAAATGTTGAATTATTTTAATGAACACTTTATCTCAGCAGGCTACTTATTTGAATCATTGAACCCGGCTCTAACAAAGACTGTTTCGTATAGCGATATAGAGATTGTCAACAGACCTAATGATTGTACTTTTAATTTCTCACTTGTATCTGCCTTTGAGGTTTGGAGCGCACTCAGGAATCTGGATGCCAGAAAAGCTGCAGGTCCGGATAAACTTGACCCGTATTTTCTTAAACTGGCGGCCGATTTTATTGCAGAGCCCCTATCTCACATTTTTAATTTAAGTCTCATGACTAATAAAATACCAAAAATTTGGAAGTCTGCTTTTGTACTTCTCCTCCTAAAAGGAGGTGAGCCGTCTGAAGTTAATAATTATCGACCCATTTCTAAATTGTGTGTATTGGCTAAAGTGTTTGAGAGGCTAGTCAGTGATCAGCTGAAGGACTTTTTAGATATGAATAACATTTTATCATCATTTCAGTCTGGTTTTAGAAAGCGGCACAGCACTGTCACAGCTGCGCTTAAAGTTTTCAATGATTTTATCCAGGCCTTGGACAATAAAAAATACTGTGTGGCTCTTTTTATAGACCTGTCAAAGGCATTTGACACTGTAGATCATGGTTTGCTTTTAAGTGTGCTTCGGCGTATTGGCCTATCAAACCAAGCAGCATCCTGGTTTGCAAACTATCTGGACGGTAAATCACAATGTGTCCAGATGGCTGGTTCTACCTCTACCTTTCTGGAGGTTTCTAAAGGCGTGCCTCAAGGTTCGGTCTTAGGACCAATTTTATTCTCTATCTATATTAACAATTTATGTAATAACTTGTCAAATGCCTCTCATCATTTTTATGCAGATGACACTGTTATTTATTGTTGTTCAACGTCAATTATCCAGGCTTTTGAGTTTTTACAGTCTGCTTTTAATGTTGTCAAATCACGTCTGCAGAAACTCAAATTGGTTTTAAATGCAGATAAAACCAAACTCATGGTTTACTCAAATAAACGTGAGTTACCAAGTTATATCCCCTCTATCTTAACTTTGCAGGGTGTCCCCATTGAGCTTGTGTCTATCTACAAATATTTAGTTTTCCTCATTGATAGTGAGCTTTCTTTCAAAGCACATATTGCCAGTTTGGTGGCCAAACTCAGGGTTAAATTAGGTTTCTATTACAGAAACAAGTCCTGCTTCTCTCTCAGTGCTCGAAAACACATGATATCTGCAACCTTTCTACCATTGCTGGATTATGGTGATGTTCTATATATGACAGCTTCAGCTAAATGTCTACAGTCCTTGAATACTGTTTATCACTGTGCCCTGAGGTTTGTCACTGGTTGTAGTCGTCTCACTCATCACTGTGAGCTCTATGCCAAATCTTTCTGGCCTTCTCTGAGTGCTCGCAGGTACATTCACTGGATGACTCTAATTTATAAAGCTCTTCTTGGCTTAGCTCCTTCTTATTTATGTGCTCTTCTTCAAAGATCTGAGAGCCACTATGCCTTGCGCTCTAGCAACATTGTTCATCTGCTTGTTCCTCGAGTTAGGACTGAATTGGGGAAGAAAGCGTTTAGTTTTGCTGGCCCCTCTGCATGGAATACTCTCCAGTCTGATTTAAAACTGTCTGAATTTATCTCACTTGGAGCATTTCGTTCGGTCTTAAATGGCAGACATTGTGAGACCACGGAACAGTGCCTGTGTCTATAAATTTGTTTCTGAGTCATTTTCCAGAAATTTATCTGCAAATACCTATGCGCTCTCAAAAGTACTGTTTGTTCTTAACTTATTGTTATAATCTGTCACTGAAATGTATCTATTTATTTGACGTGTGCTGCTGACCTCTTGGCCAGATCACCCTTGTAAAAGAGATCTCGATCTCAATGGGTTTTATCGGTTTAAATAAAGGTAAAAAAAAAAAAAAAATGCTCATATGACAATCAATATTAGTCACTGAATGCAATGGTATTTTTGAACATCTGACTTGTGATCTTGAGAAAAAAAATCAGAGAAAACCAGTCTTCTGAGGGAGAGTTATTTCAAAAAATTTTAGTTAATCTCTGAAATCACAGCAAGCACTTGCAATATCACAACGCACCGGCCCTCACCAGGAACTTTCTTGGCCCAGGCGATCATGTGCACGAGTTCCTTGTCGGCCAGGCTGGTGAGCAGGGTCATCATGGTGACCTCGGAGTAGGGCCGGCTGTACTTCTGTTTGGAGCAGATGTTGGGCGGCTCGGCGCTGAGCAGCAGGGGCAGGACCTGGTCCACGGGCATGGCCAGGCCTCGTGCACTACTGCTCAGCTGGAAGGGGGCTTGCACAGGTGGGCTGACCTGGTCGGCGTAGCCCCCCCTCTCTTGGTGCCGTGGCTCCATGCGCTTTTCACGCACCAGCTGGCGCCCCCCACGATCTTTACACAGTCCTGCAGGAGACAGGGGATGACTAGGCATCACAGGACTGACTATAGCGCACAAGTCAAACTCTAGTCCTGGAGGACCACAGCGTCTGCTGACGTCTAATGTGTTTCCACACGAGTGATTCAACTGGCTGCTGATTGAAGGAACAGCACAAAAGCCTGTTTTATACTGGGGCCCTCCAGGACTGGAGTTTGACACCCCTGGGCCATACACTGTTCTTAATTGACAGAATGTAACAGTTAAATTAACGCATTGTCTCCTTGTTATTTTAACTGTAAGTAGAGTCCTGCGCGCATTTCACTGTGGTTTACAGTTAAAATTCACAGAACCTCTGTTATGAACTGATTACAGTTAAAATAGTAAAATTACAGTTAAAATAACTGACAAAAAGGTGCCAGTTAAAAACACTGACAAGAAGGGTGCCAGTTTATAACAGCGTAGCTTATTTATTTATTTTCATTTATTTAACCCTTATTTAACATAGGGCAGATCCACCTCGTTTAGGTACAGGGACACAACAAAGACTTCTCTCACTGCATAAAATAAATAAATAAATAAGTAAAAATAACAAATTAATAAATAATAAACAAACAAATAAATACTTTAGTTGGAATAAGTCTTTCATCTTGTAGACCTAATATCTTTTTAATATAAACAGGGTGAATAAATTTGATTGTACTGAAAATTTGATAAATTCAAAACAAGCCAATATCTTCCACCTCAGTGAAGCAGGCTGCAAAATTGTTATAATACTTCATGAAATTTTTTTTCTCAAATTTTTTAAAACACTATTTTTGCTATTCAATACAGTCACATTATTGGGAGAGCCTGAACCCCCAGTGCTATCCCCTCTCCCGGCTCCACACTTCCCCCATGAGAAAATTTCTGTTGAGCCACTTGTGCCAAGTCAGGCTAGATATCACACTGGGAGAGATAATGATAAGTTAAGCCTGTAATACTTTCCCTCAACCCTTCACAGAAGTCAGAGCTGCTTGCAATAGCATTACGCATCCTGTACTGTTTGTCGTCTTTTTACATCCTGTTAATTCTGCACTGCTGGATTTATTAGGAATGCGTACTGAAGCAGACACTGGAGAGATGAGGGGATTTCTTTTGCAAAGTTGAAGACCTCATTTCCGAACAAACATGTTTTATTGTGTTGTCCTGTGCACTAGGGATGTTTTTACTGATTTAAATCACAGAACAAGAAGCTCTTTTATCTTCTTTTATTCATATTTACCTTCAATAAAGTAAATGATTAATTTCCATGAGCCAAAACATTATGACCATTAACAGCTGAAGCAAATAAAGATCATCTTGTAACAAGAACCCAGTCTCATCCCGACTCGTCACATAGTGATGCTACCTGCACAAGCGTCAATATAAGATGAAAAAGAAGGCTTTTGGCTAGGGATGCACCGATCCGCTTTTTTCACTTCCGATACCGATACCGATATCTGAGGTTTAGTATCAGCCGATACCGATACAGAAAAACAGCGCTGAATTACCTAACAAACGGTATGTCTCATTGAGTGGAAAAGACTGGGATCATTCTTTTGTGCAAGGCAACATCAGATGTGACTAAAACATTTCTTTTAAAATTTTTTTTAAACAAATAAACAGATATAAATGTACTGAATTACTTATTTATTTAATAACTGTGCACCAGTACAGCAATCTTAAATAAATCAATAGCTTCGCAAGCTTGGTCAAACATGTAAAAAATATAACAAAACCTCTCCTGGTTCAGCCAATGCAATTAGGAGTATCACACCCAATGTAAAATAAATAATAAAGCTGAAATTGAAAAAAAAAAAAAAAACAATAGCTTCACTAGCTTGGTTGGTAGACATTCAAAATAAACAGCAATCAGCTCTTTACAATGGTTTAGTGCAAATAGGAATTAAACATCCATTACAAAAGCAGCTGAATAAAACAATAGCTTCACTAGCTTGGTAAAAAAATAAAAAATAATCAGAGGTAGTCCCAACTTGTCAAGTTTTTTTCACACACATACTACTCTGTGTCAGTGACCTGCTCAAGCAGATTTTTCAAGCTTCTCAAGAAAACCAAATTTCTTTATACTAAGGAATAAGCATAACCCTCATAGTCTATTAAATATTTAATTATTGATCTCTTTAAATATATTATCAAATTGTATGGCCTTCTGAAAAATGAAAAGTGACTAGATAGCCTATATGCTTACGTAATATCAATGAACTTATTTACGCCAGTGAAACATCTCGCCTACAAAGTCCTGTACACAAATAAAACTAATTTCTTTAGGCGTATACTTCATATTTCAATTAGATATGTAATTATGTAACTATTTAAATGTATACTTATGAAATATTATACACTATCACACTGGTAGTTCTTGCAGATGATCGCTGAACACCGCTTTCTTTTATTCCACTTGGATAGCTTCTCCGAGCTTTCTCTGCGGTTCTGCGCTGTTTTTCGGTCGGTGTTGCCCGATCTCACAAGAGAAACAAGCAACTGAGCCTATAAAAACAAGCCCAAAAGAAGGCTCACGCAGTTTATATGATTGAATTAATTTTGTTTATTTTCTGTTTCAACCATTCCAAAAACACTGCAGCTCGCAACACTTTTCTTTTTACTTCTTACAAAGTTAAAAAAAAAACCCACTGGCCAAAAAAAAAAAAAAAAAAAAAAAAAATGTGGTAGGCCTACATCTTAAGGTCACACAGGTCATACACGATTCTACTGTTGACGATAATAGTTTTCTGTAAGTTGTCATTTTTCTTATTTCGCTATCAGTGAAATCAGCTCTCTTCCTTGGGCTGACACCAATGCGTTAGACATTGCAAGCATCATGAGACCAGGCGCAGGTACAACCACACTCTGCCAAGTGCACTTGGTATAAATTTAAATCAAAAAGTGGAGCGTAGCAAGAGTTGAGACATTCATTTTATGCCTTGCTGGTGCACTTCGCTCCCGTAGCTGTCTTTCACAAGCAGTTCATCCACTACATATTAACAAGGAATTACGATGTTCTTTAAATCAGTCGAAGTGACAACGTGAGATCTGCTGCTTCGGTATAATTTGTGTATTGGTATATCTGACCAAAGAAGCCGGAAATAGATTTTTTATTTTCAACAGAACAAGCCAAAACCAAAAAATAGCCATTTACTGTTGTGACATGACAGCCAGAAACGATTGGAAAAAGGTGTAGGGTGTTTATTTTAGCCTTATGCCTTGTCTATGGGGTAAGGGGGCGGGGGAATGATTTTGTTGCCTTTTACTTGATTTTGTTGCCCTTGACTTGATTTTGTTGCCCTTGACTTGATTTTGTTGCACTTGATTTTGTTGCCCTTTACTTGATTTTGTTGCCGTTGACAGTCTGTTTTATCAGTTTATTTGGTGTTTGCCTATTGGTTTGAACCTGTAAAAACTGAATGTGTTCTCTGTCACTTTTACTGTTAACCCTTGTCTCCTAAGAGCTCTGCACTTTTGTACCGATCTTTTGCACTTTTGTACATCGCTCTGGATAAGAGCATCTGCTAAGAACCTGTAATGTAATGTAATGGGAAGCAATGCCCATGAATGACACCAAACCAGCTGCTTGAATATAACACACTCAAACTTGATTTCATGCTTTGGCAACAAGCCCAAATGAGCGACTGCACTTTAGAAACAAGCCTAAAAAACCGCAACCCGCGACAACCAATATTTATAAGTGACTGTATGAAAGGCTAAGCCCAAAGTCGCTTAAAACAAGCGGATTTGGCTACACTGGCCAGTGCGGCACCTGGCTTTTCATCCCAAAATGGCGGCAGCGGTACCAGGCGCTACCTAGTGACTGCTGTCAAAAAAGCACCGGAGTTTCGCCTCTTGCGCTAATCTATTCTCTTTGGCCTGGCCTCCACACGGCGTGTTGCTAGCACATGACGTCATTCACAGCGCACAGCATAGAATTAGACTGAATAGATCGGCCCCTATGGATCTGGCCCATTGTCATCGATACCCGATCTAGAATTTTCTTCAACATCGGGACCGATACTGATACCAATATCGGATCGGTGCATCCCTACTTTTGGCGTCCATTTTTGATGCCAGTTTAAAACTAACACTACCCAGTAACCCCAAACCCTAACCCTAAAAGTCAAATAAGGATGCCAAAAGCCTCCTTTTACATCATATATTGATGCTTGGTTAGGTAGTGTCACTATATGACGAGTGGGGATGAAAATGTGTTGGCGACAATGGTGCACTTCAAGGTCTGAGATGTATTACATGGTGAGTGAACAGTTGGTTCTTGTAGTCGATGTGTTGGATGCAGGAGAAGTGGTCAGGTGTAAAGACCTGTGCAACTTTGACAAGGGGCACCTGGTTATGGCGAGACGACTAAGTAGGAGCTTTCCGAAACTGGAAGGGTTTGTGGGGTGCTTCTGGTTAGCAGTGGCAAGTACCTACAGACTGTGGTCTGAGGAGGGACAAAACACAAACCTGCAACAAAGAGTAGGACACCTAAGGCTTAATGATGCAAAAGGACAAGGATTTCTGTCCTGTATGGTCCAAACCAAGTGAAGTCAGGGAAAATTTGAATGATGAAAACAAGATGAATGTGACACAACACACAATGCATCATACCCCACTTTGCATGGGGATCTGTAGCTGCAGACCGCTTAGAATGCTCATTCTAGCCCCAGTCCCAAAAGCACCTACAATGGGAAAAAAGGAACTGGACCTTGGGGCAATGGAAGAAGATTGCCTGGTCCCATGAGCCCCATTTTCATTTAGATCACGAGGACAACAAAGTAAGTGTGCGTGATGCCACGGTGAATGTTCTGCTGGGTCTGGTCATTCACAGGGATATCAATTTGACATGTGCCCCCTACCTAAACATTGTTGTAGACCAGGTAAACCCCCCCTGGGCTAAAGTACTCCCCAATCGTAGTCATCTACAGTATTTAAGCAAGATAAGACACCCTACTATGCAGCACAAATTGATCAGGGATGATTTGAGGAACATGAAAAAGAGTTCAAAGTGTCCTGGCCTCCAAATTTCCCAGATCTCTATCCAATGTTGCACCTGTTTAACAGCAAGTCTGATCCACAGCAGCACCATCTCATAACATTCAGGACTTGTAGAAATTGCTGCTAATGCCTTGGTGCCAGATACCATAGCGCACCTTAAGAAGTCTTGTAGAGTCACATATCTTAGTGGGTCAGAGCAGTTTCGACGGACAAACAGCATTTTAGGCTAGTGGTTGTAATGTTTTGGCTCATCAGTGTATTTTACAGTCTCCTAAAATGGCTTGCATACAATGTAAAGTAGTGCCTTATAATCTCATATATGTGTATTACAGTATCAGCACGGAATAATAGTTATTGCTGTGTGAAGTACCAGTCAAAAGTTTGGACATACCACCATTTTTCTTACAAGACATGTTAAATAAAGAAATAGGTACCATTTATTTAGCAAAAAAAGAGATCTAATTCTTAAATCCATCAAACTAACCAGCATTTTCTGTCATATTTACAGAGCATACTCACATTTTTTTTTTTTTTTTTACAAGAGCAGTAATACGGCTATAATGAGTTTGCTGCTGAGCAGCCATCTAAGTTACCCAAGATGTTCTGCACTTGTGATTTGCTTTTCATTGACTTTTTTGCCCACGAAGTTCCAAAACAGCTTGTCTTTAATTTGGCTGTTGGAAAATGGAAAGAGCTTGTTTGTCTGCTTACTTTGCAAACTATGGCTTCTTTGAGAATTCTAAAATTTTGGACGCTATTCAAACAAGTAAATTATTCTCTTAACTTCTGACTGTTTACCTCTTACCAGATTCCATTTGAGATTATATAGAGAAGTTAAACCATTTAAATTTCTCTAAAAACAGAGCGCTGTGACATCAGCAAAGTGTGTCCAAACTTTTGACTGGTGCTGCATATACAGTATAAAGCCAACAAGTTGTCATAATTCCTGGCATTGTCCTGCCTTACTCTTCCCAGGGTACTTCTGTATGATGATATACATTTATTTCCCCCAAAGCACCACACGCAACCTTTTCACTTAATAATGATACAAACGCTCAGATCGCACAATTATGAGATGAAATGAAAAAATTGATAAAAGACATCTGAAGTGGACCGGTTCACAGAAGGAAAGGTGGAGTTAAGGCACCCTTCAACACAAAAGCAGAAAAAGATTTATCTCTGTGTTGAATACTCATGCTCAATACACGAGCTCAAGGACAAAGTCATATTATGGATAGCCATGGTATTTATCTAGCTTCCATGACCGTGCTGCAGTACGCAGTGTGCCCTGGATACAAGGACAAATGTTTGAGGACTTTTTATCAACCAGAATATCCCCACTACCCCCACTCTTACTCTGGGGACAAGCATTATAAATTGCCTTGAGACAGTTTTTGGAATATCTGATTGTATTCCCTTAAGTGATGCAGTCATGCAAACATCCGAGAAAGATTATAGCCATGATGAGACGGGGATTGCACCAGTGACTGGAACCCAGTCTCATTATGCACTGCTACTGCCAATCACATGCTGCCTTGCATGGTGTGACTACAAAGTGACAAGATCACAGTTCTGTTGTGGTCTATGATATTTATCACGGCATCATCATGAAAGAGGTGCCCAAATTCCTCCCAATCTATCCTCCGCTGCCTTTAAAAAGGTTTCAATGAGGAACATGATAGAGCAAATAGATGTACATGCCTGCGTACACTAGTAGCAACTGTTAACAAGATATGTGGAAAGGCAACCCTTCACATGCTGTGCCATCAGTAGGTGTGACTACTTAATAAGGTGCTATACCAGGACTTCTCAGAGTCAACTGAAAGAACCTGTAAAGGTCACTTCATAGGTACAAACCTCAGATTACAGGGACAGAAAGGAACAAAAAACGGTCACACTTGAGATGAAGTGTTGCTCATAAAGGCGTTATACAGCATGTATAATGCCTTCATAAATGAGACATAATGTCCTCATAAATCATACATAAGCAAATGTCATGCTTTGTAAAAGGTGAAATAATTCATCCTTATTCAGCATGTGATGCCAGATGTGACAATGACAATGTCACTTAGCTGACAATGTCACCCTTGATGGCATTTAGCCACTAGCTAAGTGACATTATCAATTATATCACATCTGGCATCACATGCTGAATAAGGATGTGTTATTTCACCCTTTAAAAAGCATGACATTTGCTTATGTATGATTTATGAAGACATTATGTCTCATTTATGAAAACATTATACATGCCGTATAAAGCCTTTATGAGCAACACTTCATCTAAAGTGTGACCCAAAAAACATACTGAGAAATTGGATTATTTGTGCAGCATTTGACTTCTTTTAAGCTTTGACTGCGGCTCTCTGCTCTTAAAGTGCTCATTTCTTTAGTACTTATACAAAGCATGAAGGCAAAGGAGAAAGTGAAAATAAGGATGTCCGCAGGTCAGGTCTGTCTCTTGAAGGGCAAATGTATCTTTTCAACTTCAAAGTGAAGTTTAGCTGCAGAAGAGACTGAATCATAGGCAGCACTATTGTAAGCACATAGACAGTATCAAAAATACACAAGGGAATCGGCTAAAGGCTAAAGCTTACTTGACGTAGCCATGTACTGATTTGAAACTTTATGAAAAATCTACATTTTTGGTATCATCTGAAAGGGCATGCAATACTCTCTCTATCAACATTTTTCACCTGGAGATGATAATGGAATAGAGTAATCATTGATGTACAACCCCAATTCCGAAATAGTTGGGATGAAGTGTAAATTGTGAATAAAATAAAAATGCAATGACTTTCAGATCACATGAGCCAGTATGTTATTTACAATAGAACATCAGCTGAAAGAACATTTAGCAAGTAATTAAGTTAACTGGCATCAGGTGTGTAACATGATTTGCTATAAAAGGGATGTCTTAGAGAGGCTGAGTCTCTCAGAAGTAAAGATGGCCAGAGGCTCTCCAACCCGTGAAGGCTTGCGTAAAAAAAATTGTGGAGTACTTTAAAAACAATGTTCCTCAATGTCAAATTGCAAAGCCTTTGAAGGTCTCATCATTGACAGTGCATAACATCAAAATATTCAGAGAAACTGGCAAAATCTCTGTGCATAAGGGACAATACCGAAGACGTTCACTGGATGCCCGTGATCTTCGGGTCCTCAGACGCCACTGCATCACTCACTGGCATGATTCTGTCACTGACATTACTAAATGGGCCCAGGAATACTTCAAGAAACCACTGTCTGTAAACACAGTTCGCCGCGCCATCCACAGATGCCACCTTAAACTCTGTCACGCAAAAAGGAAGCCATCGTTGAGCATGATCCAGAAGCGCTGCCGTGTTCTGTGGGCCAAGGCTCATTTAAAATGGACTGTAGCAAAGTGGCAAAGTGTCCTGTGGTCAGACGAGTCCAAATTTCACATTCTTGTTGGAAATCTGGGGCGTTGTTTTCTCTGGGCTAAAGAGGAGAAAGACCACCTCTCCTGTTATCAGCGTTCAGTTCAAAAGCCAGCATCTCTGATGGTATGGGGATGCATTGGTGCATATGGTGTGGGACACTTGCATTTTTTAAAAAGCACCATGAATGATGAAAGGTATATAAAGGTTCTAGAGCAACATATGGTCCCCTCCAGATGACATCTATTCCAGGGAAGGCCTTGTGTATTTCAGCAGGACAATGCAAAACCACATACTGCAGCTATTACAACAGCATGGCTTTGTAGTAGAAGAGTCCGTGTGCTGAACTGGCCTGCCTGCAGTCCTGACCTTTCACCGATTGAGAACATTTGGCGCATAATTAAACGAAAAGTCCGTCAAAGGAGACCCAAAACTCTCCAGCAGCTGGAAACCTGTATTTTGCAAGAGTGGGATCAAATTCCAATGGCTAAACTCAAGAAACTTGTCTCCTCAATGCCCAGACGCCTCCACTCTGTGTTAGAAAGAAGAGGGGTGTTAGGAATGAGGTCAAGTGGACACCAGGCGCAGGATCCAGAAGTGTTTATTACAACACAACACTCGGAGAAAATAGGCACACAGGCCAGAAACAAAACACCGTGCACATGCACTGAACAACAGGAGAAACTAAGGTACACTGCCCAAGGCAGGGGGGAACAGAAGTACTCACTCAAGGAGTGGCTAAACAAAGGAAACAAACACTGGATCTAAACTGAACTGACGGGAACACTGGGAGACTTAGACAAGGGGCAGACAAGACGAGGGCACACGAGGCTGGGGAAACTCAGGAGGCAAAACTACAACAAACAAAGTCCCGTCTGACGGTCTCTTCAATCTTCCCTGCTTAAATACACATGGGAGGAGGCGGGGATACGGATGGCAATCTCCGGTGGAAACAGAAACACATGAGATTAATAAAACAATTACGCGAGAACCGGGTTGACAATAATGACTCGAGACAATCACGCAAGCTAGACAGTTTAGACTGAGATAATCTAAACTTGACGAGTACAAGCACCACTAGAACAGCAAAGGAAAGCATAGCTTTAAACGCAGTTAATTAGGGAAACCTTAGGAAGGAATTTACAAAAGCTAGAAACACTCGCACTCGCTAATGAGTTAATTAGGTTAGTACTATGTGACAATATATACACACCCTTAAATGAGTGCTGGTTAGTATGGTTAGTAATGGCCCTATCAGAGAACGCATTCACTCAGAGTTTTGCGAGACCCAGAATAAGCGCAGGTGGAAGCAACGAATGAAATACCGCAGCCAAAACCGAAAGAGGAAATGTGATTGGACAACGAGACGCAGGCACTCAGACTCGACCCGTTTCGAACACATTCTGTGCACTGTGTGTTCGTGAGCTAACTAGCTAATAATAGCACAGAAATAAAAAGGGCGCCGTGAATAATATCACAACATGTGTTAACGATATCTTGCAGATTGCTATTACTAGTTATTTAGCTAGCGAACACACAGTGCAGAAATGAACAGAGAGCCGCGAATAGTAGCATTTCACTACTTGGCCAGGTCAGCGTCGTACAGTTCGGGACTGGCGGAGACACTGACAATGAGCTATAAGCAACAACAGCTGCGGCAGTCTGCCAATGTGGCCTGCCATGTTTACTCCGCCATAAAGCGAATTTCTCAGCATGCACTGCGTTCACCTAGATACACACAGTGCCATAGAGAGACATGCGTCAGCCTCATTGACTCTAATTGACCATTTTTTTTACAGCTAGGTTGAAGCGGAGTAGACTCGGTCATGATGCAGCTGAAAAGTCAGAATTCTTTAAACAATTACTTTCAGCTTTAAAGTCTTGTGTTTACATTTCAGCAGTTTCTCAATATTTATTCAGCAATTTTCTTTGCCTTGTTTCCAAGCACCTTCATTTTATAAGCCAACCTCTTCAACTTTTCTCGCCACAGCAAGCACGCAAATTTTCTTCAGAAAATTTAGCCTTTTCTAGTTTTATTTACCTTGTTCCAGCACAGATATGGGTATAATAACACTACAGTTTATTAGTTCAACTAGTCTTTTCTAGTTTCTTAATACTTCCTTAATAATTACAGGCTTATATATTGGTCTTGATTATTAAGTAAATAAATTGTGTGATTATTAATCAAACGATCTTCAGCAGGAACCGCTTGAAAGCAATTAGGCGTTTAAGGATCAGAGGTTCACGGCACGCCATACCAAACTTCTCCCCGCTACCGGGGACGTTTGAGCTGAAGAGGTTAAAGTGCATATCCTGGACCAAATTTGTCTGTTTTTGTCTAAAAGATTGTGCCTTTATACACCTAATCCTAAGGGTTATTTTGCCAAGGGTGGTCCGTGTATAGAACAATTTTTGAAAATGATCAGAAGCGTCTGGAAA
Source organism: Gymnothorax javanicus (assembly GCA_029692085.1). NCBI lineage: Eukaryota > Metazoa > Chordata > Actinopteri > Anguilliformes > Muraenidae > Gymnothorax > Gymnothorax javanicus. The sequence continues at coordinate 94,470,605 of CM056198.1, forward strand.
ATCGCTAGGGAGTCCTCAGCCATGTTGATCCAGATTCGTGACGTCACCTGCAGTTACCCCATATCCAGGGTGCTGAGAGACCCAGTGCCTGCAGGGATCAGTTTTCCCCTCACAGTCTTGTCTTTGGGGAATCTGTGGGTACCAACACCATCACGATTGGTGTTACTGCACCCTCCCACAACACATCTGTTGACCATTCCGGCCAAATACTTCAAATGACGGCCAAAATCGCAAATATAACACCATAAACAATAATGCAACATCCGAGTATATCCACTATCAACAGAATGACCAACTTCACATATGGGCTGCAGGAACCGCAGGTGACGTCAGAGAAAGTCATTTTTCCCGGGAGATTCAAATCGAAAGCTTTTATCGCGCCAGATGAATTCTGCCTAAATTACCGATCTGTTATATTGGTTAAAATGCGTAAAGTGACTAAAAATCCTATATTGTATCTCAAAATTGGGTGCATTTTACATTTCAAATCAGCAAGGATTTGCATTTAAAGGAAGCCAACCCCAAAATAATCCCAATAATGGGAACAATTATGTGGCATAGTTGTGATTCCACTTCTAGTGCAATGAGTACTTGTCATAACCCCTCAGAAATCCAGCTGATTTAAGGAGTGACCCTTCCAGAAAGGGCAGCGTACGACAATTTTTGCTGTTTGGCCTGGTTTCCATGATGGAAAACAGCCACTGGTGTTATGGAAAAAGAGCATGCCAACGTTCTCTGTGTCGTGCCTTTCAGTCAATGCTGTGATGACAGACGTCAACAAACAAGGGTCACAGTGACACAGTGGCGCCTGTCAGTAAATCTCATGGTGGGTGGCGTTGGGGGGGGGGCGGTGTGGAGGGGGTAGGTATAATTGCACTTATTACAGAGCTTTTGGCAGGCACTTACCGCCTCTCATCATGCCAACCTTGTAGCACTTCCGCAGTCGACAGGCTTGGCAGCTCTTCCTGCGGTTCCTATCAATGGTGCACTGGTTTGTGGCAGGGCACACATAGTCATTGTGACCTGTGGAAAGGGAAAGGCTCTTCAAAACAAAGAACCACTTATACGCCATGGGGTGCCACCATTGATTTTTCTTCATGAAAGTACTTCACATTGGACTGTATGTACTTCCCCAGAAAGTTATATATTCTAATATGTTTTAACAAACAAACACACACACTCTCTCTCAATCAATTTTTTTCACAAATATTGAGTATGCCACATTTTTCACACCACTTAGACCCATTTTTTCTTCCAGAGCAGAAATATCCTTGTAATATATGTTTCAGCAATATGAACATGTATTTGTCCTCCTCCTGCTTTATTATATTTTTTGATATTCATCACAATCCTTCCACATTTTAAAGTAGAAAACCACTCAGAGAGCGCAGACCTCCGCCAGGTGGCAGCAAAACCCAAAAGCACGGCAATTGGAACTCCGGCCCATTGGAAAGACTTGAAATCTTGAACTTTGGCGTATATCTCAGCTTTACTTTGGCCTAGATATGCCAAAATTTAGTCACCTGTTCCTTGTCCTAATGCCCACCTTCTCTGAAAATTTCATCAAAATCTGTGCATTACTTTTTGAGTTATCTTGCAAAAACAAACAAACAAACAAACGCGGCGATCACATAACCTCCTGCCAACTTCGTTTTGCGGAGGTAACAACTTCGTTTGGCGGAGGTAACAAAACAAAGGAAACCTGAGTTTGGGCAATGTGAAGCATTTGAAATGGCCTATCAAGATGCAAATTATGCCGCAAAAATAAATAAATAAATAAATAAATAAATAAATAATCAATCTGTTGGACCGCAGAAAGGAAAATTATTGGAATACACCAGTTTGAAGGTTTGCACAGTGATTTCAAAATTCATGGGACTCCATTAAGCTACATAGCTATTCTGGTTTTAGTAGCTCATCTCTCCTGCCACTTGTTCAAATAATGTGACATACTATAGATCAGGCATATGTAGCCTAGCTTCCTGCGGTCACCTTGAAAACTTCTTTTGAAGAACGCTTTGCAGCCCTCGCAGGACCATACACCGTAGTGGTATCCAGACGCGTAGTCGCTACAAACTGCGCAAAAGCGGGTCTCTTTTGTTGTCTCCGATGACCCCACAGTTGTTTGACCAGCAGAAACACCACTGAACTGGTCCCGTGTGGTCTGTGTTTTGCTTCCAGTGTTCTGTCTGTTGGAAATAAAGAGCCTGTAAATTTCTAATCCTATACATTTTTTACAGTGTTATTTCAATTAAAAACAAATACAACCCCAATTCCAAAAAAGTTGGGATGCTGTGTAAATTGTACATAAAAACAGACTGCAATGATTTGCAAATCTCATAAGCCCACATTTTATTCGCAATAGAACATAGACAACATATCAGATGTTGAAAGTGAGACATTTTACCATTTCATGAAAAATATTTGCTCATTTTGAATTTGATAGCAGCAACACATCTCAAAAAAGTTGGGATGGGGCAACAAAAGGCTGGAAAAGTAAGGAGTACTAATAAAAATCAGCTGGAGGAGCATTTTTCAACTAATTAGGTTAATTGGCAACAGGTCAATAATGTGACTGGGTATAAAAAGAGCATTTTAGAGAGGCAGAGTCTCTCAGAAGTAAAGATGGGCAGACATTCACCAATCTATGAAAATTGTGGAACAATTTCAGAAAAATGTTCCTCAATGTAACATTGTGAAGACTTTGAATCTACAGTACAAAATATCATCAAAAGATTCAGAGAATCTGGAGAAATCTCTGTGCGCAAGGGACAAGTCCGAAGGTCAATACTGGATGCTCATGATCTTTGAGCCTCAGGCGGTACTGCATTAAAAACAGGCGTGATTCTGCACTGGAATACACTGCATGGGCTCAGGAACACTTCCAGAAATCATTGTCTGTGAACACATTTGCCGTGCAATCTACAAATGCAAGCTAAAGCTGTTTTATGCAAAGAAGAAACCATATGGAAGAGTTTGTGGAAGAGGAACTTAAGCAATCAGATTCCTTCATGAGACATATTACAAAAACAAACAATAATAAAATTTCTTAGGTGGAATGTGCGGGGTATTAATTTGCTGGCAAAAAGAACCAAAATATTGAAACACCTCAAGAAGATAAACGCAGATGTTTACTTCAAGAAACCAAACTCTCAGCTGCAGAACAAAACAAACTAAAAACTCATGAATACAGTCAGTTATTTTTCTCCTCGTATAATTCTAGAAAAAGAGATGTCACGGTACTAATCCATAAAAACACACAATATACACATAACCACACCATATCTGATCCTGAAGGAAGATATATAATTATCAATGGCACAATTAATACTAAACGTATAACAATAGCAAGTGTCTATAGTCCTAATACAGATGACCCAGCATTCTTTCACAATTTTTTCACCAGATTACAGGACTTCCCCACATCACTTTTTATCATTGGAGGAGACTTTAACATTGTCATTAACCCAACAAAAGATAGTTCTACAAACAAACATCATACCCAAAACTGGCATTCAACGAGGATCATTCAACAATACATGACAGATCTTGGTCTTGGCGATAATTGGAGACTACAAAACCCGACGGCAAAAGAATTTACCTACCACTCCACAGTTCATCAGTCCTTCTCACGAATTTATTATTTCCTTACTAGCAACTCAATGATAAAAGACATTGCAAATACTACAATACATCCAATTGTTATTTCTGACCACGCTCCTATCAGTTTCACTCTCATCACAAAACAAGAAACAAAAAATTTCCCAAACTGGCGCTTTAATACATCTTGACTTACAGATAATACTTCTGATGCATATTTCAAGAAAGAGTGGGCATTCTTTCTGGAAACAAATGATTCTCCAAGTACCACAACAACACTCCTTTGGGAAACAGCAAAAGCAGTACTGAGAGGGAAACTAATTTCATATTCCACCCACAAAAAGAAAGCAGAACAAGAACTAGAAACCAAATTAGAAGAAAAAATGAAACTACTACATGATTCACATGCAACTAATCCCATTGAAGAAACGCTAAAAGAAATCAGGGAGACCAAATTTCAACGAGATAATATTATCAATTAAAAAAACCCAATTTTTACTACAAAAATTACGATACAACCACCATGAACATGGTGATAAATCTGGAAAATATTTTGCAAATCAACTTAAACGCAATAAGGAAAAAACATTCATCACAACCAGGGGCGTTGTTAGGACTTGAAAACATTGGGGGCTTCAGCCCCCTTGACCCAACCATTTTTTGGGGGGTCCGGGGGTTTTTCCCCCGGGAAAATTTTGAAAATCTCGCTGTTATTGACGCAATTTGAATGTAGCTGGACAAGGATAGAGAGCACTGCTATATATCACTAGCTTAGCTAGACTAGCTTCCACCCTGACTAGGCCGTTCAGTACTTTTGTGTCAGACGTGAACTCTTCAGGAAAGCGCCGTGCATTAACCCAATCACTGCTTGTAATTTGGCTCATTAACGGCTCAATGTTGAACAGTGAACACAAGTGAATGATAAATAACGGCAATTCAAGGGTGGGCTCAATTTTCCAAGACTCAAAACCATGAACTTTGCAATGTAAACAATAGTGCCCATGCTGCCGTACGATAAGTGAACTTTATATCCGCCTAAGGGATTAGAGTGAATGAGTGCTCTTCTCAGCCTTCACTTCACTGAAAATGTTGAGGTAGCTTTGTTTAGTTGAAAAGTTATTTTTACATTGGACAATGAGTCAACACTGTGTGATCAGACGCAGGCTAATACCCTTCTTTGTCACTTCATGACCTTCGCTGTGCTTGAATTGACTTTCTTAGTTCATTATAATGAGGCATAATGTTCAGATCACTAATGTAGGCAATTTCAAGGGGACAACCTTGCTTACGAGCAGGGGCGGTTCCAGGATTTTTAAAGTGGGGTGGCACATGGGGGATTAATAATCAGTCTGGGGGGGCACGAGGGTCATTTTTATCAGAATACACCATTGAAAATCTGCTCAGAAATATAGGAAATACATGATAGGATAGAACACAATGTAATTATGCTAAATTAAACACATCATTTTCATTCTTAATTTTCCTTGTTTTTATTTTCAATAAATTGTATCCAAATACAATACACATTTTCTATAGGCTAAGTGCGCCACTTTTTTCAAAAAACATTTCCAGTGCAAAACAAAACAAAACAATTCCATGGTATCAGAATTTTGGAAAATTTATTACACACAAATACCCATGATGCATATTTCATAACAAAATTAAACAGGTGTTTCATATTGCAGTGTGAGTGTGCCAGTAAATGTTGTAGAGTCAATATCCCAGTCCATTGTCGTCAGATTCCCTATGCCAGCCCAAGCAATTTGGAAGGGAGAGAAATAAATGTAATGGTAACGTCATACACCGCACTACATCTTAAAATCTCGATGTCGTTCATCTGATCGCCGCATTGTCTACAATCTCAGACTCCTAAAACTTCAGTTTGTTCAACCACAGTATCTTGGGAGAAATTGATTGTGATTTTAGTCTGTAATCAAAAATGAAAGACTACATCAAGATAATTGAAAAGTTTAAATTTAGGGAAATCCGTAGAAACCAAGCGTGTTAATATGGGAATATGGCTTACTGGGAAAGTTTCTTTATATTGCCTAAAAGTTGCGCTCGCTTTTTGTTAAGTACTGTACTTGCCACAGCTGAATTGACTTAAGTATAATAGCAACCAGCGATAATTTGCGACTAACATTTGACTTTGAAGTGACACTTTTTAAGTATTTCAAAACATAGAACTGAGTTTATACATACCACCCAGACACGCGGTGAGTATGGACCACTCTTAAATTCTATGCATACCATGCATTCAAATGCCAAAACGCAGCATTTCTGTTGTGTCCCGCAGTGTAATGGGGATGTTAGATTGCACGCTGATCTTATTGTTCATCGTTTTCTGAAAGATTATCTTCGTAGAGCGAAATTGTTGAATCAGATAAGGAGAGACGAAGGGCCGTAACTGCAGGTTTTCTGATCGCGATACACGTTTCCAAAGGTTTTATTTATTGAGGCATTAGCAGAGGCTTGATCAGGTCACGATTGAGAGTATAAGATTCTGTTCATCACATAACTGAATTGCGCAATTTATTATAAAACAAATGTTAATTTCTGTAAGCACCCGCTAAGAAATTCCCAATATATGCTACCACAGAGCTGACGCCATCACTCTGCTAACTTGCACCACCGTCAAGCCATTACTTTCATGTTTGAACTAGCAATGGTTTGTATTGATCACACTCACATCATTAGTTGGACCATGGCAGAAGCACTAACGTTAGAAGCTGGGGATTACATCATAAAGCACACATAATCACGCTGTATGACAGAGGCTAACTGGAAGCCAGTTCAGCATGTCTCAAGCTACCTAGCTTGCCATGTGATTTTCACGAACCTGAACTAGTTGAAGCATTATCTAAGGTTGGGGGGAGTTGGGGAACGATAACTCCTCTACCGCTTCTGGCTCCCTTGCATTGTCCTTCCTCCCAAAGAACCGCCTGATGTCCATGTCCATGTCCATGATAAGTATTAATTTGATTGAAATCACTAGCAAGTAATACAACCCTCGCTTCCAGCGTGCAACTACTTAACTGCCTACAAATGTAACATCGAGCTGTAAAGACCGCCCGATGTTGAACTTGGAAATTGTAACAATTTATCCTCATGATTCTGCGCCTCTGCCCACATATGGGCACGCCCCATATGGCTAGCTTTTGTGATCATGCCTCGCATTTATTCCTGTTGCTGGGGGGGCTTCGGGAGATCTAGGGCTATTGGCCAATCATTCAGGGCTTCAGCCGGGAATGCCCGGGGCTAACGACGCTTCTGATCACAACTATTAAAGACTCGGCCGGGAATAACATCAATGACCAACAAACCATAAATAACATTTTCAAAAAATTCTACTCAGATTTATACAGCAATGAAAGAGAAAAAAACATGGAAGAAATTGATAACTTTCTGAATAATATTACACTCCCATATCTCTCCTACGATCAAATCAATTACCTAAAAAAACCATTATCAATTCCAGAATACCAAAAGGCGCTGGAAAAAAATCGCAAATAATAAAGCACCAGGCCCGGATGGATTCCCAACCGAGTTTTACAAACATTTCTGGAAAACCATCTCACCACTGTTTATCAGAATGGCAGATGAAATGAAAATATCACAAACCATCCCCTCACACATGAACACTGCTAACATCTCAGTACTGCTTAAGCGAAACAAAGATCCCACCCTTTGTACAAGCTATCGACTGATCTCCCTCATCAACACCGACATAAAAATCATTCATAAAGCTCTCGCGATTTGGGCAGAATCAGTCATCCAATCTCTCATACACCCAGACCAAACAGGATTCATAAAAGGAAGACATTCATCAAACAACACACGCAGATTATTCAATATTATGCACACAGCTCATGAACACAAAATTAAAGCCATTCTCGTCTCACACAATGCAGAAAAAGCCTTTGATAAAGTTAACTGGACATTTCTTTTCAAGACTCTGGCAAAATTTGGCTTTGGAGAGTCATTCATCCAATGGATAAAAACACTATACAGCACTCCTAGGCAGCAATCATAACTAACGGACTAACATCACAAAGTTTTGCACTTCACAGGGGTACCAGACAAGGATGTCCACTCTCACCACTACTCTTCGCCCTCTTCATTGAACCACTAGCAGCAGCAATCAGACAAAATAATACAATCACAGGTATCACAACCAAGCAAATAACACATAAAATCAGCTTTTATGCAGATAATGTACTACTATTCTTGCAAAATCCAACTCAATCTTTAAATAAAATTATAAAAACTATGAAAATATTCACAGATGTATCTGACTACTCAATCAACTGGAATAAATCAACCATCCTACCTCTTTATGGGGATAGTGTGAATGCAGCATCTCAACTATCGCACTTTCCATTCACTACAGGTAATATCACATATTTAGGCATAAATGTATCCCCCAAGCAGTCAGAGTTGTTTCATCTTAATTTCACCCCACTACTCAAATCAATAGAAGATGACTTGGATCGATGGACATCACTACCACTATCTATCATAGGCAGAATTTCCACAATAAAAATGATGATACTACCCAAAATCACTTACCTTTTCAATATGATCCCCATCCAACCGACAGCAAAATGGTTTAAAAAATTAGACTCATTGTTAATAAAATTCTACTGGAAAAATCAAAAACCAGAATAAAACTGTCAACACTACAGAAACTGAAAGACCATGGAGGACTGGAAGCACCCCACTTCCAGAACTACTACCTGGCAAGTCAGATACAATACCTCATCAAATGGATACACTCAAACCATGACCCCAACCACCCCTGGATTGACATAGAGCATACAGACTCCGAGAACATATCATTGGCAGACTTACCCTTCATTAGCAGTACCATTAAAAAACACAGTTGTTTCAAGAATCCTGCAATCTCCACAACTCTGAAAGCTTGGTGGAAAATCAATAAAATGATAAACTTCACAGTAAGTCCCAGCATGCACACACCAATTTGGCACAACCCTGACTTCACTATAAACAAATCACCTATGATTGGCAATAGGGGTGGGACTTGTAAACGTGTACACGTGTACACGTTCAGTCAATCATAAACGTTTATTAAAAAACACTAACCGTGTACACGGCAGTCATCGGCTGCGTCCGAAAAGTTAAAAAAAAAAAAAAAAAAATTATTGTCCAATTCCTAACCACTTTTCTTTAACCTGTGTAAAACGTCATGAAGTAAAGGAAAGGTGTAAAGGGAACTCTTTTACAGCTTAGCAAGAGACCCGCGCTAATATGAGAATCGGAATGCACTTACACTAGGCACAGTGATCACCAGTGATAGCATTTCCTCCTGTCTTTTCGAAAAGGATGCTTCAGTGCACCCTATCCTAAAGGTGATAAATTAGGAGGCATTGTGGCACCTTTCCTTTACATTTAAAGAATTCGAACACCCTTATCATGACTGCCATTTAAATACTGACGGATCTTTTTCTGGGAGTTAGGAACTTTCCTAAGCAAAAAAGACTATTCGAACGCAGCCATCGTCTCCACGCTCAGTTCCTCTTTATATTGCTTTAAAGCACGATTGGTTAATAGCTCATTATTTTATCTCGCATATTGTTCACTCACTGTCTGTTTTTTTTTTTTTTTTTTTTTTTGGACATTTTTGGTGGACGTTCTGTCGGCCAAAAGCCTATATTTGAATGCACAATGTCATCCTCGCGTCTGCTCGTTAAAAGAAAAGCATATCGTCGGCCTGCTGATAAAACCTCGTATCTCCAAATTGATAAGAAACAATAACTCGTATGTCCACTATTCTTACATGCAAAATTAAACTTTTTTCAGTTATATTTTCAATTATATTTATATAATTATAATTGTTTATTATTTCTTTTTTTAATTTTATATTTATTTTTTATTTTCCTGTGAAGTTTATCATTTTGAAGATACGAGGTTTTATCAGCAGGCCGACGATATTCATTTCATTATTTGAATGAGAACACGTAAAACGCAGTTTACATTTCTTTTTGTTTTCGCTTCGTGGATGTAAAAAGTGTTTCTCAATTTAGTTTTACTTAATCCAGCTGCTTTTCCTCCTCAATTACATTTCACTTTAATGACGCTATGAAAGGTAACGATAGTGAGACGCAGCTGTGAGTGAGGGACGCAGTTTGCTGTTTAAGTTCACAAAACAAATTGTAGCTTCAAAAACAAGGTACAATAATAAGGACAATGACAAAAAAGCAGAGCTAAACTGTTAGAATTCATTCATGTTCATGTTCTTGCTTTTCAAAATGAATATTTTCGTTTATGGTTAATTCATTTACATTGGTGAGGGGGCCTAACATTATTCATTAAGTTGTGATTTTATGCCTATCTGGTGTAGGCCGTAATTTTGTATTGGAGTAACCTACAAATTCACTGTTACCGTCTATTGATTTAATAAACGTACCTGGCTGATCACTGCGTTAATAGTTGTCTGGACTGTGTCACTGGAATGGTGACAGTGCCCTCTAACGGTTGTATAGCGGTCAAAATCCACTAACTCTGAAGACACGTGTACACGAAATTATACGGCGCGTGTACACGTTTAGAATTTTTTGTACATGTTCCCACCCCTAATTGGCAATAAATGGAAACAGTAGAAAATAATACGAATGCACACCTGTTGGTGGATAGGTGTGTAGGAGATGACTGAAGGTCAGCCAAATAGAAACGAATAAGTCCCGCACACAGCCCTCTACGCTTGCAATACTTTATTGAATTCACACAACGGTTCGGTTGTAGACCTTCGTTAGGGATCTCACATCAGCACCATTTTTTTGAAAATAACACCCTGCTCTCCTTCCTTAATTGAAAAATCCGACATTAATAAAAATCAGTACTTCCAATACCTCCAATTAAAACAGTCAATTAAGGAAAAATTTGATCTCACCAACCTTGACCTCAAAGAATCACCATTATTGAATAATTTAATCAAAATTGCAAAATCAAGTAAACCTTTCTCTAAACTTTATAAACTCATATCCTCCCTTGGTCCTGACAACACACCATGCATTCCAATAGATAAGTGGGAAAAAGACCTGAACATCAAAACTAACGCTAACTTCTGGAATGAAATCTGCAGGCACATCTACAACATGTCACAAAATACTAATATTAGACTAATCCAGTACAAGGTGATACACAGAACACACATTACACCACAAACAATGTACAAAATGGGATTTTCAGAAACCGATATATGCAATCAGTACACACTCAACACCACAGATCACTACTTCCATGCTGTTTGGCTCTGCCAACCTGTACAGCACTTTTGGGACGAGGTAATCACCAAACTATCAGCACTATTTAATTGCAGCATCCCATTAACCCCATCCATCTGCATGTAAGGTGAAATGAACTCAATTCCAAAAGAAATCGCAACACCGCTACTATTATCTCTAACTATCGCCAAGAAAACAATACTGCTAAATTGGAAAAACAAAAAACAGCTGAAAATATCTCAATGGTTAGACTTATTAGCAAAACAATTGTCAATCGAACACTACTCAGCCCTACAAAAAAAAAAAAAAAACAAATGCAACAATTTCATAGAAAATTTTCATACTTTGATGATATTATTTCACTGCCGCTTTACTAATGCCTCCGCACACTACAAAAAAAAAAAATCATATACAAACAACACGTCACTGGCCATTAAGAATTATTCCCATCCTCCCCACACTCACTTAAACTAACTCTACATAATTACCTTTTTTTTTAATTATTATTTTTTTGTTTTGTTTTAAATAATAAAGTATACTCATCACTTTTTTCCCTTTTCTTTATTTTTTTTCCTTCCTTCTCCCCTTTGCTTTAATAATTATTTTGATTATTGTTAATTTTCTTAACTGTCATGGTTAATATATCATGTCACTCTGTCTGACGGCCATTTTGTTGTTTCTTTGGGCTCCATCCTGTTTCTGTTCCCCCTCCTGTCTTTGTTTTTCTTTGGCATTTTTTTCTTCTTTTCCTTCCAAATCATCAAGCAGTTTGTTTGTTACAAGGTTGTTATTGATCAAATGTTGTATGATTGGGATTGTCCCCCTGCTATTAAAACCTTTTCCTTATACCCTTCCCTCTCAGAATTATCACTATGATGACTAGTAATAAAAATAAAGCTGACCTCCCAAGAGGGAGGGGGGTGTGTGGCGGGAAGAAAAAAAAAAAGAAGAAACCATATGTGAATACGACCCAGAAACGCCACCTTCTTTTCTGGGCCAAAGTTCATTTAAAATGGACTGAGGCAGACTTGAAAACTGTTCTGTGATCAGATGAATCAAAATTTGAAATTATTTTTGGAAATCACGGACACTGTGTCTTGCGATCTACAGAGGAGAGGGACCATCCAGCTAGTTATGAGAGCGCAGTTCAAAAGCCTACATCTCGCGCCCCGGTGGCTCATCGGTCTAAGTGCGCGTACCATAAAGGCTGTGTCCTTCCCGCAGCGACCTGGGTTCGAATTCGGCTCGGGTCATTTGCTGCATGTCTTCCCCCATTCTTCTCCCCAACTTTCCTGTCTCTCTACACTGTGTAACTATCAAATAAAGGAAAAATTCCCCCAAAAATTATCTTTAAAAAAAAAAAAGCCTACATCTCTGATGGTATCCGGTTGCATTAGTGCCTGTGGCGTGGGGAGGTCACACATCTGGAAAGGCATTATCAATGCTGAAAAGTATACAGAAGTTTTACAACAACATACAATGCTGTGAAAAAGTATTAGCCCCCTTCATAATTTCTTATTTTTTTGCATATTTGTTACACTTAAATGTTTTAGATCATCAAACAAATTTTAATATTAGACAAAAAGATAATGGGCTCTAAATTCGTAGACCAGGCGCAGGCGCGGCGAATGGGGGGAGCGCTGCGCCAACGGGGTGTATCCAGGCGTAAATTGCAATTTCGTGCCCGGTGCAGCCCGGCGCAAGTACTCCTCTGTCCCGCCTCTGTCCCTCCTGCCGGCGCAAGTGGCAAAGAGGGAGGAGAGAAGGCGTAGATTGGGTTTAACACAGCCGAGTAAAATCTTCACCAATCAAATGAGCTCCTCTCCTCACATTTAAAAATGGAATATAGAAGCCTCTGTCCTATATCTGCATGATGCGTGAATGTTGCATTTTACTTTGTTGCTTCAGGCATGTTTTCTGCTCTGCTTACGTCTATATTAAGCATTACGAACATGAGTTAGCTGGCTAGCTAGGGCATTCGCAAATTATTACCATTTGCGAACTTGAATGGAATTTCAAAACGAAACTATGTCAGATCATTCAAACTTATGAAGTTGGAATGAAATACGACGGTTGCTCATTTATTTCTTCTGCCTGCATCATTGGGAAGAGAAACGATAGATAGCGTGTTCCTATTATTACACCCTGTTGCTGCTTAAAATTTTGGGATTAACATGCATGGACAACAATGCAAGATACGTTTCACATTTATTTTCAATATGTGATCTTAACTCAGTACGAGATCATAGGAATCAGGCTGTATTCCTTTCCCCCACTAAAAACGATAAAACCTAAGTGACAATAAGCCGCTTGCACACTAGAGGCGAAACGAATTTTTCGCATGACAGATGACATTCAAAGTCAATGCAAAGACGCGAATAAATGCGTGTATTCGCGTCTTTGCATTGACTTTGAATGTAATCAGTCGTGCGAAATATTCGTTTCGCGTCCGGTGTGAAAGCAGCTGAAGGGCACATACCCACATAGCCTCCACACGCACTCACGCGCCCACATGTACACATCTCTCTCTCTCTCTCTCTCTCTCTCTCTCTTTGATCTGACATCAGGACAATCGATATAGATACTATAATTTATGTGCTGATTCAGATAGTTACATTAAATAGTGGTTGCTGTAATTACTTATTGCATTGAAATGTGCCTGACATTCTGGAAACCTGCCTATGAGGTTTCGGTGACGTGTGCGCACTGTGCGCCGCTCAGCCAAATTACCACTGCACAGAAAGTAAACCAGGTTGGAGCTGGCGAGCTTTCTGCGCAACTTCAGTGGAGACTTTTGCTACGAAATTGTCACTGCGTCTTGATGAATATGTGACACCTCCCCTACTACGCCGCCACACCCATCTCGGCGCACGTCGGCCCAAATTGCCAAATGGCTGCACGCGGTGTTGCACCGCACGAAATTACCACTGCGCGGGCTGCACCGGACGAAATTACCACTGCGTGGGCTGCGCCACGCTACGCCACACTGCGCCACCCTGCGCTGCGCCAAGAAATTAGAGCCCACTGAATGAATTCATAAATACTAAATGCGGTTTTTAAATGATGATTTCATTTATTAAGGGAAAAAAGCCATCCAAACCTACCTGGCCCTATGTGAAAAAGTAATTGCCCCCCTTGTTAAATCATGAATTAACTGTGATTAACCACATTTTTTTAGTTCAATTTCATGAGCCACACCCAAGCCTGGTTACTGCCAGACGTGTTGAATCGAGAAATCACTTGAAGGTCCCCTATTATGCTGTATTTAGTTGTTTGAAATATGTCCAATGGGTCCTCAAAATAATGTTAAGAATTCAGTTACAAAAAAAACCACACACATCCAGGCCAAGTGAGACCTCTTCTCTCACCCCGTCTGTGTTGGCCTGAAACACGAGCTGTTTGGAGTGGGCGGGTAGGCTATGCTAGTGAGGCACTGCTCTGATTGGCTGCCTGACCGTTTCGATTCCGGGGGAGGGTGCAGACCCAAAAAACCAGGAAACCAAGATGGCAGATATTTCAGGACCGCTCTCCGCAGCATGTATTGCTGTGAGACCGTACTTATTTGATCCTGAATCCAGCGCCAAACGGGAGGAGGAAGCAATTGAAGTATTGCAGCAACGTTTACAGCAGGATTTCAATGAGAGGCAAGCTGAAATTTTACTGTTTTGCTCGTACTGTCTCGTCTTGCATGCATGTGATTCAGGGGCGCCGGATTCACTTAAGAAGTGGGTGGGCCAAAAAGTGTCGCGTTAGGTGTTCAGCTCATTCACAGTGCCTCTATTCCGTGCACCTTAGCCATGCCCCTATATTGCAACACTTATGGTATAAAAAATAAAAAGACATTTGGCTCATTCCCGTTAACCCAGACACACATGCCCCAAATCCATCACCTCTGCTTTAAAACTAATGCTTTGGACTTTTCGTTTCAATGTACATCATGAATTAACGCGTAGTGAGGTCCGTGGCTGGGTAGGCAGGATCAGCCAGAGCTTAAATCGCATAGAAAATGCATGCAAAACTATATTAAGTAGAACTCATTAAATCCACTGCAAAATCAATTAAGCTTTTGACATCTGCAGATTGGAGCGCGCACACTATTGCTTGCACATTGTAATCGTACACAGTTACGCATGTGTTTTTTCCACACAGATTAAAGCGTTTTCGATATTGTTACTACATAAATACCAATCTGGCAAAGTAAAAATTTGCACGTTCCTCATAGTGTTATAGACCTACGAAAAACACACTAAGGGTTACTACACTATTTCATTCTATAATATAAAGTTTCCTATTTCTTTCTTAACATTATCATCTTAAAATTATTATCTTAATAATGGTCATCATCAAGAACAATAAGGCATAATGAGCAAATGAACGACACATTAGCATAACTTTATTGGGATGATCTGAAATTTTGTGAACAGCAAGAAATTGTGGGAACAATAATCAGCGAGCGAGTGGACATCGTAAAAAACAGTTGATCTGCACTCACGCTGATGGCCATTACCCAGAAACACTTGCTGTCTCAATGACGATATCAACAGCAAAATAATATTATCATTGTTTGTTTTATTAAGCATTTTCCAAAAAGAAATCTAAATTATTTAATGTTATAACGACTTATGTTCAATTAAAATTATGAATAATGTACCGTGATGACATCGACTTGCCAGCGCCATGACTGAGAAATGAATGCAGTTGTAGTGGTATAAATATCCAGTAGCACTACTTTATGTAGTAGTTTCCACTGCAGGTCTTGATTAGTATGAAAAAATCAGTATTGCCAGATACCTATGCTGACAACGGTTGATATTTGCCACTTTTGCGCGTGTGCCTGTCATGGCCCCCCTCGCCACTGGGTCCTAGGGCCATTGTACTCGCTGCGCCCCCCATAGTTACGTCATTGAGAAGAGAAGCGCTGTGCCTAAATGATGCCCATTGAAGACAGCGTGACAATAGACTATGCATATGCAAACCTCCTGAACTGTTTATGCTTAAAAAGAAAGTGGGAGAAGGGCAAAAGTGGGGGGGCCAATGGCCCCCTGGCCCCCCCCCTTTCGGCGCCAGTGATGTGATTGTAGCTGTACTGTTATATAGTCATGTTATATACCCGCTAAGCTATCCGGAGGAAACTTTGCTAAAAGCTCCTGTTAATCATTTCCACCAAAACGAAACTAAATTCCAAAACCAAGCTACTAAATGAGTTTGTAGCAAAAACACACAAACGGTGTAAGCGTTGTTTATGTGGAGCAAGCGAATCGATAACTTCTACCGCAAAAAAATCTATATCCGATCTCCACTTTTTTTCTGCTT
Organism: Gymnothorax javanicus; assembly: GCA_029692085.1. Taxonomy (NCBI): domain Eukaryota; kingdom Metazoa; phylum Chordata; class Actinopteri; order Anguilliformes; family Muraenidae; genus Gymnothorax; species Gymnothorax javanicus. The sequence continues at coordinate 94,486,762 of CM056198.1, forward strand.
TTTATTCACCAGAACAATTTTCAAAGGTGGATGAAATTCCGCCACGGCAATGCAGAGAAATTATTTGTTATATCAGACATGTTATAGTGCATTTCGTAATTGCTTTCACTGTAATAGCCTCAGAGCGCTAGCCCACACAGTGGCAAAGTACCCGGCTGACCCTGGTCATGGATAAGTAAAGCGATCGTTTCACAGTAGCAGTAAACAAACCCAAACACATACCCCAAGCTCTGAAAAACCTACGTCTGGTCTAACTGCAGCCTTTTCAGCCCAATTTTGCAGACACATACAACACCTCTCCAGTTAGCTTCAGCTTTACTGGCTACAATCAGGCAACATTATGATGAAACTGCCACATTGGTGCAAACCAAAGTAATACAAGCATACCGATCAGAATTACTGCATACAAGTTAATCAGGAGCATTTTTTAAGTAGCACGGCACGCGAACCAACATGCAGTGGCTAGTAACCTATGGAGGTAAATCCCTATCTTTATTCGAGAGCGTGTTTTTCGTTTCGTGCGTAGACTGTACAAATTTTTTCCCCAAAATTAGCGTGGTATATCATTTCGTATGTAGACTGTACAAAATTTTCCCCTGAAATTAGCGTGGTATTTTGTTTTGTGCGTAGACTGTACAAAATTTTTCCCCGAAATTTTGCTCTCGCACTCAAATTGCCCTCGCTCACACTTGGATTTTTTCTCCTCGCACTCAAAACCGCCTCTGCGCGCTTGAAACATTTCTGCTTGCACTCGAAACATGCTGCTCGCACTTGGATTTCTTCTGAGGTACATTCCTATCAAAAATCAACAACAAATAGAATTCCAGGTTCCGTGTTGACCAATGAAATGATCGCTGCTGTCCCCCGAAAATTTAAAGCAAGACTCACCCTCCTCCCGAGTCCCGAATTACTCCAAGAATCTCCCAAAAATCACAGAAAATGTCAAAAGAAATTTAAAAAAATTCCGGCAATCACTTTCATAATGCCAACGATGCTACGTGAACACTGATCAATCTTAACATTTGTTGATGTCGCATGGAATCCCGTCGAAACCACTACGAATGTATAGCGTGTGCACAATTTTGCCAATCCGCGGTAATGTAAGCTTACATTACCGCAAACTTCTGATTCACTTACATGTGATAGGAAGCTTGCGCTACTCCAATGAAATTTCGCATTACTTTTATACGTTCTTCTCTGCAGGCGGGATTAGTCTCGCTCACCAGACCTTTCTCTAAAAAAAGAAAGGTCTGGCTGCAGAGACTCTGATTCTGGGATCGGAGGAAAAACTTGGTTGTTTGTTTGCGTGTGCATGATGCACATTTCCAGGCAGCATGGAAGAAAGACCCGGAACTTAGTGTCTGGCTGCGGCAGGTGAATGGAGACAATACGAAAGCCTGTGGCCTTTGTAGGTCTGAGTTCAGCGTAGCCGATGGCGGGGTATACACTATGAGACTACATGCAAAGGGAGCTGCCCATATGAGCAAAACTGCCGAAAGATTGAGCTTGAAATCAATTTCTGCAATGTTTGCGCAGAGTAGTCAGCAGGACTCGGTCAGGGTGAGAACAAAAGTTACATCTTTAACAGTGCATATGGCATGCTTACTAATTAATAATAAAAAAAGTAGGTAGGGCTGACCCTTATTGTGTTCATAACCTAAAAATTTCCCAAGAAATTGTCAATTTTCCTATTATTATGCAATTTTGTAATTTCTGTGTACAGTTGAAAAAAATGGTAATGACGGTGTTACATGTATCAGTATAATCAACTTTCCCAGAACTTGAAAGAAAAAAATAAATATTTTACAAAAGTGAAATGTGATATAAAAATATTAACTATTGCAACTAAAAGTTTGGGGTTATAATACTATATGTTACAGCCTGATTGCCAGGAAAAAAAATTGGTTGTAAAATATTTAAATAGCTGCAATGCCAGTTGAGTAAAGCCCTCCCCCCAAAAAAGAAAAAGAGAAAGTAACATGACCCCTGACTTGCTATCTGATTATATTTCTGATATAAATTACACACAAATAATTTTTGTAATAACATAAATAAGCCCGTATTTCTTTTATTTTCAATCCAAGTCCCCTTCAAATGGCACGAAAAAGCATATTTTAATGTCTATTTTTGAAAATTTTTCCGGGGGGCATTCCCCCAGATCGCCCTAGCAGGGCTTCGCGGCTAACGCCGCTTGCAATTCCTAAACCTCCGGAAATTCAAGCTCCACCAGGTTGGCAACACTGGTATCTTAGCTATGTTGGCCACAGTGCTACAGCCACATTCAACAGGCTATCAAGTTAGGTAGGCTTATGCAGTTAAGCAACACAAAATGGTAAAACTTACTACTTCCGTGTCTGTGAGTCACAGACAGTTGCTACCGATCCAGGCTTTGTCTTCAGGTATTTTACAAAGCCTACGTTTGAGGCCAGTTGTTAGCGCTAACTATCGTTAGCAGTCCTGCTAGCCACCCGTAACGCGTTAGCTTCACTTACATTATTTGCTGTTATATCGTTACTCACAGCTTGTGGCTCCGAGCACTTGATCGTTGCAACTGCTCCAGGTTTGAGAAGCAGCTGAGATGCATATCCAGAATCTAATTATCCTTTATTGACAAAGCTGTGTTTGGTGAAATGCCGAGCACAAACAGCTAACGTTCCCTTAATCCTTTGAGAGTGGCTGTTTGCCGCCAGCAAACAAAAAAGCTACCCACTGATTTCTGGTGGCATCGTCGCTAGGAAGAGAAAATAGTCGTGCTTTATTTTTCGCATCCAAAAACACACGGACGAGCAGATTTGGGAGATATACTGATGAAACTGCTCCTCAAATGATCTGCGGTTCTTCTTCTTCTTCTTTTATATTTCCGGAAGTGTAGACACTACTAAGGCGTGATATGATCCGCAATTGTTTGTGCCTGCTAGAATAGTTTCTGGGGTGGGCAGGTCCAGCACCGTGATTGGCTCTGGCTAGGTCAGTACTAATTGGACGGCACAACCTAACATCAGGTTTTGCCCAGATCTCGTGAGGATCTCAGGACGAGCTGTTCACAGAGGAAATCACGTTCAGGAAATCACATTCTCTGATTATGGCAAAACCCCTGTATCTTATGTTTAGAAACTTTACACAGGTTGAGTATGGACATCCTACATTATAACATTACTTGTATGTATTAAAAGAAGGATCAGCATAATAGGTCCCCTTTAAATAGAACCTGTCTAACAAAGTGAAGTAGGTTAAAAGATCTCAAAAAGCAACACATCATGCTACGATCTAAAGAAATGAACAGATGAGAAACAAAGTCATTGACATCTATCAGTCTGGAAAGGGTTACCAAGCCATTTTTAAGGCTTTGGGACTCCAGCGAACCACGGTGAGAGCCATTATCCACAAATGGAGAAAACTTGGAACAGTGGTGAACCTTCCCAGAAGTGGCCGGCCTACTAAAATTACCCCAAGAGCGCATCGACGACTCATCCAGGAGGTCACAAAAGAACCCAGAACAACATCTAAAGAACTGCAGGCCTCACTTGCCTCAGTTAAAGTCAGTGTTCTTGATTCAACAATAAGAAAGAGACTGGGCAAAAATGGCATCCAAGGGAGAGTTCCAAGGTGAAAACCACTGCTGACCAAAAAAAAACACAAAGGCTCGTCTCACATTTGCCAAAAATCATCTTGATAATCCCCAAGACTTTTGGGAAAATATTCTGTGGACTAACAAGACAAAAGTTGAACTTTTTGGAAGGTGTGCTTCCTGTTACATCAGGTGTAAAACGAACACAGCATTTCATAAAAAGAACATCATACCAACAGTCAAACGTGGTGGTAGTGTGATGGTCTGGGGCTGCTTGGCTGCTTCAGGACCTGGACGACTTGCCGTAATTGATGGAACCATTAATTCTGCTCTCTACCAGAAAATCCTGAGGGAGAATGTCCAACCATCAGTGCCTGACCTCAAGCTCAAGCGCACTTGGGTTATGCAGCAGGACAATGATCCAAAACACACCAGCAAGTCCACCTCTGAATGGCTAAAAAAAAAGCAAAATTGAGGTTTTGGAGTGGCTTAGTCATAGTACAGACTTAAATCTGATTAATATGCTGTGGCATGACCTTAAACAGGCCGTTCACGCTCGAAAACCCTCCAATGCGGCTGAATTAAAACAATTCTGCAAAGAAGAGTGGGCCAAAATTCCTCCACAGCGATGTGAAAGACTCATTGCCAGTTATCACAAATGCTTGATTGCAGGTGTTGTCACCGAGGGTGGCACAACCAGTTATTAGGTTTAGGGGGCAATTACTTTTTCACAAAGGGCCAGGAAAGTTTGGATAGCTTTTTCCCTCAATAAATGAAATCATCATTTAAAAACTGCATTTGAATTTTTGTCTTATATTAAAATTTGGTTGATGATCTAAAACATTTAAGTGTGACAAAAATGCAAAAAAAAAAAAAAAAGAAAACAAGAAGGGGGCAAATACTTTTTCACAGCACTGTATGCTCCCATCCAGACAATGTCTCTTTCAGGGAAGGCCTTGCATATTTCAGCAAAACAATGCCAAACCACATTTGGCATCCATCACAACATCAGAGCTTCACAGTAGAAGAGCCCGAGTGCTGAATTAGCCTGCCTGCATTCCATATCGTTCACTAGTAGAAAACATTTGACACATCATAAAACGAAAAATCCGGCAAAGAAGACCCAGGACTGTTGAGCAGCTAGAATCCTACATCTGACAAGAGTGGGACAACATTCCTCTCCCAAAACTTCAGCAATTGATCTCCTCCCTTCCCAGACATTTACAGGCTGTTGTTAAAAGAAGAGGGGATACTAAACAATGGTAAACATGGCACTGTCCCAACTTTTGGCATGTTCATGGAAAACGGGACAGCTAGTTCGGTAAAATGAGACATTACAATATTCCCTCACAAACTATGACTCCTTCCCACACCTGGATGTGTGTGTTTGTGTGTGCGTGCGTGTGAGTGTGAAAGAGAGGGAAAGAGACGTGCAAGAGAGCATACATGCACAAACACTAGCATAGTGTGTGCATGTATGTGTGATACGCACGGACACATGCATGCATGGTGGCTAATTCTCGGCTATTATGGCCATCGTGGACTAACTGTATCATCAATATTTTTATATAACAAAAATACTAAAAATGTTTGTAATATGACAGGTTGGCAGACAATAGCACAGTAACTCATGATTTTATGGCACCTTGTAGCCAAGAAACATGCAGGTTTCACTTCAGAGAAGTGTAGAATTTTAGCATAATTTTTGTCCCATTTTACCAAATGCATTCAGGGAAAATTGGAGTGTCACTCAAAAACCTTTCAAATACAGTAAAGTGTATTTGAAAAGATTTTGATTATAAGTCAAACTGTTAATAAAATGCTACATCTTACAACAATTTTTGGTGTTATACCCACATTGTCTTAGCTGCAGTACTTTTAGTACCAAAAAGAGCAGATCAACATACCACATTGTTTGCCTTGCAAGTTCAGGGACCAATTATTTTTTTAAATCTTTGCTATACCTATCCTAATTATTTCTGACAAATAAAAATGATTGTTTAATGCAATGGACATTTGTAGCAACAATACAATAAAATGTTCGGTGATAGGCTGCAAATATTTGAAGAGCCCAAGATAAATAAACTTATTTGTCCCATCTTACCTGATGTCCAGAATTAGCTGACTTACCCCTACAAGCCCACATAAAATTTATTTTTCATGGCATACATCGCGATTTCTAACTGAACGTAAATGAAGAGTTTCAGCTATCCTGCATTAAAAGTTCTTTCCTTACAAAAATGAATAGCTTGATAAAATTCTGGGAATGCCATTGTAGTTGAAACAAAAACAAACAAGGGGTCCTTAAGAAAAAGTTTGAGATCTAATTCAGTGGTAAAAATGTTTTACTAGTGATGATTTTTTTGAACAGATGTGGTGAAATAGATAGATAAAATTATCTTACGGATGAGTAATTATTGAGATGTGAGATATTGATAAACTAGCCTCCCCTTTAATTATCAGTAGACAGCAAAATGAAAGTTGGAATTAAACGAATATTTTGAGTGCCTCTTGGATTCTGACTTCCATATTGCTGGGGGCAATGCACGAGTATGGTATCTGTAATTCTTATTCTTCGTGCAATGACTCTATCTATTCATGATATCTTGCCCTAATTCTGGATACATTGTAACATTTCTGTCAACATGGCACCCCATCGAGATTTGTTTTGTGTTACCACTGTTAAGATTGTTCTTTTCACCCTGCATGTGTAAAGTCTGTGCAGTGTCACCCTCGTGATGGCACTTGAGCAAAGTGACGCAAATTCTAGGTTGGTTTTCTTGAACTCCATTGCTTTCAGTACATCAGCAATATAATGTTCAAGTAACATTTCTAATCAAGTGTGAAATGATCTTACTCCTTGAAGGGTTTAACTGCCTTTAGAGACGTCAGCAACATTTTCGGACTTGCATTACTCTGTAACTTATCTCAAACAGTAGAAATAATAGAAGAAAGCAAATTTCTAACAAAGCAAATTAAGTTACAGTCTGTCCATGCCTCTGCTTATGTGATGGCAGACCATATTTTCACAACATATATTCTTAGAATCACACGTACAACTGACAAACTATCTCAGAACAAGAAACAAGCCTCATCTTTCTGCCTCCCCCAATCTTGAAGGATCCCTAGAAACATCTCCAGGCTCCCTCAATGAATCAGTTAAGCAAAACAGAGAGTGGTCTCATTTGCTTTTGCAGTACAATTCTGTTATCAAACCAGTTGCTTGCCTGTCTGCTCCATCTGCCCATGAGAAAAAAAGCAACTGAAGCTAGACCCACCTGAGGCTCTGGAGCTCACCTGAAGGCAGGAGTGGAGGTGCTCTCGAGATAACATGGCACCTGCTGCTCGGCCGGGCTGTGGGAGGAGTGTACAAAGGGGGAGATCTGAGGGCTGGAGGGTAGGAACACCAGGGGGCTGTTGGGCAGGCTTCCCAAGGAATGCAGCCCAGTGTCTGAGGCGGGTCCTTGGGCCTCTGGACCAGGCGCCGAGTAGTACTTCATTCCTGCACCGCTGAAGAGGGGGCTGGGGGAGGCGGAGGGACCCACGTAGTTGTAGAGCCTGTCCAGGTAGCTGACCGCGGCTCCTGCTTCGGGTCTGGCTCCAGTTTGGGTCTCCTCCAGGTACGTTTCGGCTGAGGCCCCCTCTGGCTCCAGTTTTCCCCCCGACTCTTCCAGCTCTTCTGCTCTCTCAGTCTTTCCCGACAGCAGCGTTCCAGGAGCGCTGGTAGGAGCTGGCCTCGCCATGGTCATGACAGATAAGAAGCATAATTTTGCCTGTTCTTCTTTCCCTCCTCCCTCCCGCCTCCATTTCGCCTTGCAGCTCAGCCCAAAGGGGGGAAAAAAGAGCTCCGCCTCTTAATTTCTGTATTTTTTTGAGAGGCAGAAACCACAGTACAGCCAAAACCACACAGACTATTTATCACCTTTTCTCTATCGCATGCACCAGATCACATGGCACTGTACTCTTTAGACGGTTAAGATGGTTGTTAATGATTCCAGCCATGTCCTTATAATATATTTCCAATGTTTAACACATTTGACAGGCAAATTAACATAAATTCTGTTTCCTGCTGTGGTGGTGGTCAGTCTTGTATTGCTTGGCATCAGTTCAATTTATATATGTGTTCAACATCTGTTTGCTAAATTTTAAATTAAGTTTAAAAAAAAAAGTTGCGAGCACAGAATGTGCTTGAATGTAGTTGTGCTTTGTTTTTTTGTCCAGCGCTCATTAATGCTAATCTAAGGTAAGGTCATTTTTTTTCTATCACCATTAATATGGCAAATGATATCAAATACTATTACAGAAAAGGGAGAATTCAAGCATGTATGCTATATATTACAAGTTTTGTCTGATGTAAAATGCTTTTCTAATGTGATACAGATTTTGCTGAGTACTGCAGTCATGATATTATGCGGCTATTAGCGCAGTAAGATCTCATTGTGGGATATTTTGAACAACTGACAGGCTTATATGCTAGTATTTTTATTCACAAGCTTTTTTTTACCAGATACTTACCTTCAGAGGAGGCCAAAAGGACACTAATGTCTAAAATCATATTCATCTAAGAATAAGGTAAATGTCAGAAAAGTGACACAATTCTTAACTTTAGTTGAAGCTTGAATTGTTGCTTGGTCCCTATGAATAGACAAATCTGAACTGATTCACAAATAGAGAACACTGAAATCTACCATTAGAGATTGCTCCATAATTTCAGTCAGACCAGTGGCTGACTAAAAAAAACCTACCTCAATATTTAGATAATATCGTTTTTGAAATAATAGACTGTTTAGTTTCTCCTGTTTCTTCTGTCGGCACAAGCCATGGGCAGCACTGAAGCACAATCATCACCTGAATCCTCTCAATGAACAGCTGCAGTATAGGTGCTGAACACACACACACACACGCGCGCGCACACACACACACACACACACACACACACACACACAAAACAATCATTATTCTGGCTCAGTGCAGGTCATAGTAACACAGCAAATAACTGGGAGGTCATTCGGTTTCCTACCTGCCAAACAAATGAACACTGTATTATAAGAGCTCTTATAACATCAAGCCTAAGTCTAGTGGTCAAACTATTTCCTACTTTCTATTTCATCAAAATAGATATTTTTAAACACTTAACTTGAAAAAAGAAAACTGGGGAATGAGAGATAGGGAGAGGGAAACAGAGAGGAAGAAAGAGAGATCATATCTAGACCATTCATGGTGTACTGATACGGCTATTCCAAATAACTAGCTGTGCTGAACAGAGAAGATAGTCTTGTTTATCTTTCAGCGGCTCTTGCTTCGTGGTGCTGTCATGTTATAGGAGTACTCTAGGTGCAGAGCAGTATATCTGTATCCTGTGTGAACTGTTCCTCAACAAGAATCCTGATAGTTCAGAAAATAACAAAATTTCTCTTGTGAAACTCTAAATCATCTAAAAAAAACCCCTAAGACACTGACTTTAATACAGCTTTCATTCATTTTTCACGGCAGTTTCAGAGAGTTCTTTGTTTTTTTACATGTTGTGCTTGCTTCTTTAACTTTTATTCTTCTTGTCATATTTAAATGAGTGTACATTTAGTAAGAAGTGGACTCTAAGTTGACCTTGAAATAATTTAACTTATTATAGGCCCTATATGATGGCAAAATCGCAAGTAAAACAAAATGAATGTCAGCTTGTACTAGAAGATTCAAACATTTTCATGTGCTGGTGTGACTTCCCAACATCGACTGATCCACTCAAACTACATTCCTTGAGGGAGTTTGTCATTCAATCATTGGCAAAACCCACCATTTGTGAAAAAGATAAACCAAATCAGTAGTAAGTCAGCAGATTTGTAGTTCTGTCCAAACAAACTTCTTCCTAAAGTAATTTGGACACATGGGTATTTTGGATACAGAAGGGGTGTCAAAATCAAGTTCAAGAAGGGTGCAGTCTGCCAGATGTCAGTGAGACTCAACTGAGGTGATTCTTGTAAGCTATTAATTGGCTAAAGAGTCCACGCACACACAAGTATTATGCACACCAATACTTAGTATTAGCCAGTGAAAAGCCTGCAAGAAAACTGATGTGGACTCGATTTTTTTTCTTAGGGGTTTATGGATTGAATGAATACAAGGCCAAGGCCTGACCTTCCACTCTCATTACAAGATAAACGCATGCCTCTGGATGTTTCCCAGATAATGACCAGGAAAATATTCACCTCTAATTTATTGTCTTCATTGGCTCCTAATGTGCCTACTGAAATAACGCACAAATGGGTAAAACACAATGGTAAATCAAGGAGGTCTCACAAAAAGATGGTAATAATAAAAACAAACAAAAAAGCCAGCCCAATAATGGAAGGATTATTTAAATTTATAAAAACCCAATTATAAATGTTAAACATACATCTCATTAAAATTAAAAGTTTTCATCTACATACTGTAAACTTGTACGTTTAAATGATCAATGATTCATTCAAATGAAGAAGTGATTCTATGGAATACATTTATAATTTATTTAAATTCTAATCCCGCCAATATTTCTTTTGATTCAATTTTGAATTCAATTGAATGTGCAGTTGTTGAGGAAATAAGATGTCCCTGTGAGGAATTCCGAGTAATTCATGTGCTCTGACTGAATGCCCTTTATTCAGTGAAGAGCCATGTCTCAGACATGTCAGGTCAAGTTGTAATTGCGAAGACTGAACAATACCTCCATCAGACAAATGTACTTTTCTCACAAGTCACCAGCAAAAAGAATTGTACACTGTGAGACAAAATCAGACATGTCATGCCATTTCTTATTTTTCTCAGAGATGACACTGCAATTACATATTTCAAAGCGACAGAAGGGAAATTATTTCCATAAAGCCCGAGGTTTCTTTTAATAAAATGACATAATTTTATTTCAGTAATCTGATGGCTTCAGAAAGATATTTTATGTTTCTGAGATTGGTCATGGCAATTTTACCATCCATTTTTGAATTAAAACCTCCATAATTACAGTTTAGTGAAAAGGTATATGCCCCTTCCCGATTTAATTCCATTTTTGCTTATTTTTCATATTTAAATGTTTCAGATCATTCTACTAATTTTATTATAAGACAATCTTAGTAAACACAAAATGCGGCTCTGAAATGATCACCTCCTTTATTGAAGGTGAAGAGTTATTCATAATTTATAACACCCATGTGAAAAAATAATTGCCCCCCCAAACCTAAGAAATAGTTGTGCCTCCCTCTTCTTTGCAGCATTGTTTTATATCAGGCACATTGGAGGGTTTTTGAACACGAGCTGCTTGTTTAGGTCATGCCTGAGCCACTCCAAATCCCTAATTTTGTTTTTTTCAACCATTCAGAGGTGGACTTGTGCGCTGCAGATCATTGTCCTGCTGCATATCCCGGCTGTGCTTCAGCTTTAGGTCACAAACTCATGGCTGGACCTTCTCCGTCATGATATTATAGTAGAGAGCCGAATTCATGGTTCCATCAAAAATGGCAAGTTGCCCGGGTCTTGAAAAAGCAAAACGGTCCCAGACCATCGCACAACCACCACCGTGTTTGATTTTCGGTATGATGTTCTGATTGTGGAATGCTGTGTTACCTTAACGCCTGATGAAATTGGACTCATGTCATCCAAAAAGTTCCACTTTTAACTCATCAGTCCACAGATCAGTATTCAAAAAGTCTCCAGGACATCAAGATGTTTTTGGGCAAATGTGAGGTGAGCCTTTGTGTTCTTTTCAGTCAGAAGTGGTTTTTGGCAAGCAGCACTCCCATGGAGGCAATATTCTGCCCAGTCTCTTTCTTATTATGGTACTGGGCATAGAACACTAACCTTAACTGAGGCAGATGAGGCCTGCAGTTCTGAAAAACAAGTCTATGATCAGGTCAAATATTCATTAAAAATATTTTTAAAACAACAACAATAGCCAGTTTTACACTTCAGTAAACCATTGTCAGTGAACGCAGTTCATTGCTGCATCCTCAAATGCAAGTTAAAACTCTGCTATGTAAAGATAAAACCACACATAAGCAAGATCCAGAAACTCTTCAGCTTTGTTTGGGTCCGAGCTCATTTAAGATGGACTGAGGCAAAGCGGAAAACTGTTCTGCGGTCTGACTGGTCAAAATGTAAAATTCTTTTTGGAAATCATGGACACCGCATCCTACGGGCTAAAGAGGAGAGGGACCATCCAGCTTGTTATCAGCACACTGTACAAGAGCCAGCATCCATGATAGTAGGGGACTGCATTAATGCACATAGCATGGGTAACTTGCATATCTTTGAAAACACCATTAATGCTGAACAAAACATGCTTTGAAGCAACATATACTGACATCAGGACATTTTTTGCAGGGAAGGGCTTGTGTTTATCAGCAAGGCAATGCCAAACACCGCATTCTGTACATATCACAAGATAGCTCCATAGTAAAAGATGCTAAACTGGCCAGCCAGCAGTCAAGACCTGTTACCCACTGAAAATATTTGGTGTATTATGAACTGAAAAATATGACAGGGGAGGCCGCAAAGCGTAGAGCAGCTGAAATTCTACAACAAGCCAGAATGGGAAAAAATTTTGCTCTCAAAAGTACAGCAGTTGGTCTCCTCATAAACACCTTCAGAGTGTTGTTAAAAGAAGGGTGGTGCAACACATTGCTTAACATGCCCCTGTTAAAACTTTTTTTAAATGTGTTGCTGGCATCAAAGCTTAAAATGAGCATATATTTTTCAAAAAAATTCTGTTTAAACATCTGATATGTTGTCTTTGTGCTATTTTCAATTGAGTAGTGTTCAAAATATTTGCAAACCATTTCATTCTGTTTTTATTAACATTTTACAAAGCATTTCAACTTTTTTTTGGCATTGGGGTTGAAAATTTAAACAGTTCATTTTGATGTATTTTTTCTTATGTTTCAATGTTTCTCATTCAGAAAACTCATTTTTTCCATGAAAGCCGTAGGTGTCCTTCCTCCATGCAGATTGTAGACGGGCAGCGCATGTGCGTATTTATGAATCTCAATGCATAAGGGAAAAAAGGAAGAAGAAAACAGTGAATAATTGAATGCTCAATAAGAATTTTGTATAGTTAAATTAGTGTTGGCCATTTATCGAAGAGTGCCTCACTCAGACCGCCAAAAGTAACCAGTCTGCCATGCCGAAAAAGAAGTTTGCGTACATATCTTGCCCATATAGCACTATTGCACTGTCACCCAGCTGCCTTTGCAGATTGCTGCCACAGCTACTGAGTTCAGAGAGCATTATGAAACCCTTACTGCGTAATCATATTTTGTCTTGTTGGAAATCCGATGTCATGGAGAATGAGTTGGTGTCATTTGTAACAAAGGTTAAACTGGTCTGCAACTCATACAGAGAAACTGTAATATAAGCAGGACTGAGGCTACCATTTTGTATTGATTTTGCTCTCTGCTCTGATAAGTGGGAGAGTGGAATGGTTCTGTGAGCATGTGTGCCTTTTGTCTCCTACAGCCACATTCAAAATCATTTGCAGACTGTCCTTATTGAACACATTGCACAATAAATAGTATATCTTTTAGCCTGGTTTTCCACTTGGACTCCAAACCAAAGCACACCAAATGGTTAAGGTCTTAACATGCACACAGAGCACGAAATGATTCCACCAGTCACACAAAGTAGTACGCCAGACCCACGAAGAAATACAAAATTGTATTATTGCAGGATGCGAAAGCCAAAGGCACATCTGCATTCACCAGAACTCCCATGTAGAACCGTTTGTTCAGCTGAAAGGTTAAAATATTAACTTTGGAGCATGGTTAGATGACACAAGCTCCTTAACCCCTGGATACATTGGATTTAGATAAGCGAATATTTAAGAGCCCATTATTGCATCATTATTGCAGTGATTAACATGTTTAAGCTGGCAACAGTGCTTTTAAACCTTACTGATGCAGTGTGTGGCTTCTGATTTCTTAGACCGCCATGTTGGAAGGCGGTATCCCATGGTCGCGGAAAAGAAGTTACTGTGTTTCAAAAGGGGCAAATTAATGGCCTGCATCAAGCAAGGAAAACAACTAAGGAGATTTAATTGTTCAAATCACTGAAATTGGATGAAAACTGTACAAGGCATATTAAAACCTGGAATAGTGGTGAACAGTCAACTTTGCAGAGGAAATGGTTAAAAAAAATCATCTATGATCATTATCAAAGATCGCTAAAATGCTAGAGGCCTGATCGTTAAAAAAAAATAATAAAACATTGACAGCAGAACTCACGGTTATGTTTCATTGTGAAAATAAGAGCATTTCCACAAACAAATTGTAGGATTGGGACTACAAAAAAAGCCACCACACGTCAGTGAAGCTAATTGGAAAAAAATGACTTCAATTTGCCTGGGAGCATAAAGATTGAGCAACGGATCTATGGAAAAAGGTCATGTGGTTTGATGAGTCCAGATTTACCCTATTTCAGAGCTATGGGTGCATCAGGGTAAGCAAGGAAGCCCATGAAGCGATGCACCCGTAATGTATAGTGCCCACTGTACAAGCCTCTGGACAAAGTGTAATGATCTGGGGTTGCTTCAATTGACCAGTTCGGCTTAAGCGAGATTTGGGTCTGGTGCATGCATTCGGGTATGTAAACATGTCAAGCGTACATCCAGTCAAGGAAATTTAGAGTTTAATTTCTTGTGCTGCTATTCGTGTTAGTGGCATATCGTAACAGCGGCTGCCATGTTACTGATGACACACCGGATTGCTAGGGCAGGCGCAGCATTTGCATTTGCGATATTAAATATTAATATTAAATTCCAAACCCCCTTCTCACTGATAAAATCCCCCCAGACTTGTGACGAATTCTTTTTCGTCAATTCCAAGGAATTGGAAAAGGAATTGGGGAATTGGAATTGGAATTGAACTTTTCGAGGTAAAAGGACATGGGCATGTCTTTTTTAAATATTTTTAAATATCCAATTCCAATTCCCCAATTCCTTTTCCAATTCCTTGGAACTGACGTAAAGGAATTTGTCACAAGTCTGGATCCCCCAAAATATATTGGCGCCCCCTTTGAACATCGTCCTGGCAAATAAAAAGCTGAAAAAAAGGAGGTTGGATACGAAATTCTTTCCCCCGGACGATATAAACTAAGCTCCATAAGTTTCTCCTACAAACTGAAAGCATTGACACCTTCGGTGCAACGTAGACTTGAAAGGCTATATTGACGAGATATTGTCAAGATAAGTCCTCGATGTTATTTTCAGCACAAATGAAAATCCGAAATCAAATGCATTGCTTACAGTCAAACAGTAATGATGTTTGTTAGTTACAGTATGTCTTGGCCTTGTATTTAACATGTGTACCTGCGCACTTATCCATGTTGAGAAGAGATTAGGATCGTGTGTGCTGGCCAGTCGTTTTTATGAGTGGGAATTTGTCACAGAAACACTGTAGCTATTAGCTGACTTATGGCGTGGGAGGGACCCAATCATCGTGGTGTTAATGACAATAATTCACGTCCGCAAAACTAACTGGCAAGCAAATTCAATTTTATTGGCCACATATATATGTTGTCAAAATCACAGAGAAACCAAATGATTATTGTAAGCAGTGAAATGAAAACCATGTCAACCTACTTTTCGGACGTTTTAAGTGACCCAGTTATCGTAGTATTTCAGAAAGTAAATGGGGATGCGCCTGTCGTGTGAAAATATTTGTTTTGACAGCAGATGTTTTTCAATTATTGTTTAAACTAATTCTCCCTTTTTGAGCTTTGAGTGTGATACATCCAAATCTTTGCATACTGGTCTCAATTCATGAACATTGTGAGAGATTGCTCTCCTCTCGCTGACTGCAGGCTTGTTAACGGTCTCCAGTTTTACTTCTGCCATACAAAATGTTCAGTGCTCATGCGCTTTCTAAATATCGCTTTTTCACGCCCCTAAACCGAAAGAGTCTGTTGTTCAGGTCCAAATGTTGACAGATTGCATTAGATCGTCTAAACAATGCCAAAACAAATGCGCACCGTGATCAAAGCCAAAGGCGGTCCGACAAAATATTAGAGTGTGTGACATTTTTTTGGCCAGGCAGAGTACGTCCACACATCAGTGTTGGTGATTCCTGGGTTTCCACCTTTGTCTGGTGAAGATTATTACAGTTGGTACTGCCAAGTAAGATACTCATACCACTTCAATTCACATCAAAATGAAATTGCCAATGACACATATAAACATGTGAAAATCAGCAAGTGTCAAACAGGAGTGTCCATTTTTAGGTTCATACATCATTTGCCAAAAGCAAACATACAAAGCAAGGAAGACATCATTTATGATTCTATATGAAGTCTCCATCAGCACAAATGCAACCAAAAAAAAATCCACACATTTATGAACAAAAAGATATCAACTTGGAAATTAGGTTTGACCATGTGCACAGCATCCGCTCTGATGATTAAAAAAAAAATTTAAGTATCAACAATTATCTTTTTTTTTTGCTTTACAGGACCAGTGTGTGTGATTTAAGGGGATCTACTGGCAGAAATGGAATATAACATTCGTAATCATGCTTCAATCACATGAAAATAAATAAGAATTGTTGCATTTCTTTACCTTAGTACAAGCCCTTTAGATTCACTGAGGGATCAGGTCCTCACCCATGGAGCCTGCTATTTTTGCATTGCCATGTTTCTAGGGTAGCCCAGAACTGACAAAACACAAACTAACAAACAAACACGGGCTCTAGAGAGGACTTTTTGTGTCTTTTGCGAGTTTCAAGGACCACCATAGGTTCTCCTTCACTAAGGGGAGGGTGAGGAGAAAGGTTATGAGTTTGTTGCAATCTACAATCTCACCGCTAGATGACACTAAATTGTACACACTGGTCCTTTAAAACTGTTTAAGCACCCGTGATGTGCAAAGTTCCTGAATTTAACTGGGGAACAATTTAGCTGGCAACACAGAGATCCCCGAGACCACGATTACAAAACACATTTCCAAGCAAGCAAGTAAATTTATTTTTTTAAATAAATGACATCCATTTCATCCCATGCAAATGCAAGTGCCCCACTGTTACTAAATACCAGATTACTTGACCAGAACACGCCCCCCCCCCCCGAAAAAAAAACACACTTCAGCAATTTCATTTGCAGACTGTAAACAATGTTTAAGTGATGTGTAAACCTCGATGTAAGAATGAACACAAGCATTTAATGAGCCAGCTCAGCTGAATGAGTGAAACAGGAAGCAGCACAAACCTATAATATTGACCAATAGCAGACTTTCTTCATGGCAAATGTACATATAAGGTTTCCAAATGCTTCAAGAAGTGGAAAAAACATCCACTTTTTAAAAACTCAAACATAGGTGAACAACCATTAGGTATTAAGACTGCTTAAAAGAACTTTGCTTAAAGTTTCATCTGAAGGTCATTAATCACTGTAACAATACATTAATCTACAATATCTCACAAAAGTGAGTATACCCTTCACATTTCGACAATTAATTTATTATGTCTTTTCAAGGGGCTATGTTACAGAAATGAAACCTGAATATATTCTAAAGAAATCATTGTACAATATGTTTAGCAGTGTAGATTTACTGCACTGTCCAAATAACTGAACACACAGTCACTATTTCCAAAATGCGTAGCAACAAAAGTGAGTACACCTCACCGTCAACATGCCAAATTGTGTCCATAGTGTCAATATTTAGTGTGACCATCATTGTTGTGCAGCACTGCCTTGATTCTCTTAGGCATGGATTTCACCAGAGCTGCACAGGTTGTTGCTGGGATCCTCCTCCACTCCTCTATGACAACATCACGGAGCTGCTGGATGTTGGACACCTGCTGCTCCTCCACCTTCCTCTTGAGGATGCCCCACAGTTGCTCAATGGGATTCAGGTCTGGAGACATACTTGGCCACGCCATCACCTTCACCTTCAGCTTCTTCAGGAAGGCAGTTATCACCTTGGAGGTTTGTTTCGGGTCGTTATCATGTTGGAAAACGTTTCCGATGGGAGGGCATCGTGTTCTGCTTCAGAATGTCACACTACGTGTGTAATGTTCTTGTTCTGTTCTGCCTTGTCTATGCCAGGTTTTTGTTCCTGCACTGCCAATGGAATCCTCCTCATGTCCGCATTCCAGTCCACGTCTTGTTTTCTCTCGTGCATGCACTGTTCTATCTCGTACGTGTTCCGCCCTCTAACGGGCTTCACTATTGGTTTACCCCTCCGAGGCTCCGCCTCGGTGCCTGAGAAAGAAAATTGAACTCACCTGCTCTGTAGGAGGGGGTAGCATGCTCACCTCCTATAAAGCCTTGGCGTTGCCAATGCTCGTCTCCATTTTTCACTCAGCCGTTGGAAGAGATTGAACTAGGAACGATTTAACTATGAAGTCTTGTATTCAGTGTGCCTCCCCCATGGTGGTCGAGGACCAACATGATGACTGTTTCGTCTGCTTGGGCTGGCGTCACCAAGTGGAGGCCGGTTCGTGTGCCGCCTGTGCAGCGCTCCCCCGGGAGGAGCGCGAGCGGCGACAGCAGTTCTTGCGGGCCGCACGCACCCTCCAGACTGGCTCGGAGCCAGCCCGAGAGTCGGTGGCGGCGGTCCGCTCCAAGCTGTGGGACGAGTACGGCGAGGAGGATGACCAACACATCTGCGAGGAAGATCCGGCATCCCTCTTCCGTGACGAGGAGCCTCCCACAGAGCACTGCTACCCTCTGGACAATCTGCCAGGGTTATTTCGGTCGGCGGCGGAGAGGATGGAGATGCCCCTGCCTCCGCAGCCCCCTAACACCCAGGGAGATGACTTCACCATTGGCCTGCTGGCCCAGCCAAAGTCCAAGCCGCGGCCTAAGGTGGTTTGCCCTCAGATGCCACCCATCATCGGCTACGCCCAGCGCGATTGGGGGAATCCAATCGCCGCCAAGTCTCCGGCAATAGCCTATGCGCCCTTTTCCACCGTTGAAGGCTGGGAGTGGGATACGGGCGTCCCGGCGATCGAAGCCGCGGTGAGGTGGTGTTCGGTCCCCACCGCCTCCATGTGGCCAGGCGGTCGGCCGCTGCATCCGTCCGAGAGGGACAGGATGACAGCGAGCCTGTTCGACTGCTGTTATGCTAGCGCAGCTGAGGGGGTCGCGCTGGCTAACAACCTGGCTTTTCTGGCTGGCTCCGTGGATCGCCTCACCCACCAGAAGGCGGAGCTGACGCCAGAGGAAATAGAGGAGATCCAGACAACGGCAGCGATAATGCTCCACATGTCGCAGGCGTTCGCCATCGCAGGAGGGCGGAGCATGTGCACGGCTCAGGTGGGACACCGTCACCTGTGGCTCGGGCTGTCCTCCCTGAAGGAGCGCGAGAAGCGGGCACTCATTAATGCACCCATCTCCACCACCTCGCTGTTTGGGCCGGACGTCCAGACCATGGTCGACAGCTTGGAGGCAGCCCGGAAAGCAGCAAAGCAGCTGAGCTCCCACCTACGCCCACAGCAGTCCGCCAGCGGGCCTTGGTACTTCCAACCTCCACCCAGCCGCCGCCGCCGCAGGTCAGATGATCGGTTGCCCGCCGACCACAGCCAGCCGAGCCTGGAGCTGTGCCGACCACAGCCTTACCAGTCTCGCCAGGTCCGCACCAGGGGTGCGGGCCCTCGGCGGTCAGCCTTGGGAAAATTTTCAAATAAAAGGCGTTATCAGTATTTGGCCTCTGAGTCTTTCTGTTCCCGCATTGCATGCACTGACACGCTGGCTGTTTCAGGTGGTAGCATTCAGGGTAATTTGGGACAACCTACCGGAGACAGAGGGATAGCTCTGCCTTCTGTTGATGTGGTTAAGAAGAGTGACACAAGGCTTGAGGCTCGTGTGTTCTCACCGCCTCCTCTAAACTGTGCTTTTAAAACTAGGGCTTCACCGGCTAATAGCCTGTTTATGAGGTACTGGCTAGCTAACCACTGGCAAGGTTTGCGTCGCTCTACCCATGGCGGTAGCACACGACCAAACTTGGTGGCTAAACCAATACTTGATGCCGCTCCATCTTTCAGTGCTGGTTTTGTTCAAAATGAATCTTTAAAATCGATGAACTCGTTTCATCCGTGCGCGCCACCAGAGAAGAAACATTCACAAACTAAAAGCCAGCATGTTGCTAGCGCAGCTTGCTCTAGCAGCATGGTTAGGACACATCAGCGTGCTTCTGCTTCCGGGTCGCATGGAAGGGGGGCTGTCCGCCATTTTGGCTCCATGGCTCCTAAGGTGTCACACAGCATTCACTGTGCATCTCGGAGACAAGAGACGGGATGTGTACACAAATGTAATTCTGGTGCAGGGGCCTGCGAACCTGTGGAGGAAGCCTTCACTCGTTCTGCCCCACAGCCCAAGGTGTTTTTGGATGCTAATGTTTCTGAGGGTAAACGTCAGGAAGGGCTCTCGCTTGACTCAGAGACAGCTGCGCCCCCACCACCCACGGTGAGTGAGTCACCAGGTGACATGCTTGGGGTTGCAGTGGAAGCATTGCTGTCATTAGCCTCTCAGCCCTTTCGGGCAGGGCCCCCGGTCGAACCCTCCCACAGGGGGCGGGGCGTCGCGGGAGAGCCCGGGCTATCGGAAACCATAGAATTGACTGCTTCGCCACTCACAAACCACTATCAGTCGTGGGTGAGCTTGTGCGCCCCCCTCCCAGTCTGGCTGGACAGAACGCTGCGGAAGGGATACGCATTGCAGTTTTGCTGCAGTCCTCCCCCGTTCAAAGGCATCGTGCAGACGAAGCCCCCCGATTCCGCCCAAAGGACGGTCTTGAAGGAGGAGGTGAACTCGCTTCTACAAAAAGGGGCCATGAAACCGGTTCTCCTATCGAAGCTCGAGCGGGATTTTACTCCCCTTATTTCTTGATTCGGGAGGCCTGAGGCCCATTCTGGATCTTCGAGAACTAAACAGGTATATTGCGCGCAGACCATTCCGGATGCTGACGGTGAGAGCGCTGCTGGAATGTGTCAGGCCAGGCGACTGGATGACGTCAATAGATCTCACGGATGCTTATTTTCATGTCCCAATTCTGCCGCACCATCAAAAGTTCCTTCATTTTGCATTGGAGGACCGGATTTTTCAGTTTTGCCGCCTCCCGTTTGGATATTCCCTGGCACCTCGGACATTTTCCAAATGTGTGGAGACAGCGCTAGCGCCGCTCCGGCGGATTCTGACCTATCTGGACGATTGGTTGATCCTGGCCTCTTCCGAGCAGATGGCAACCGCCCATACAAGGCTGGTGATGAAACATATTGCTCAGCTGGGCTTGGCTATCAACTACAACAAAAGCACCCTGCAGCCCAGCCAGACAGCACGGTACTTAGGAATGCTGTTGGACTCTCGGACTAAGACCGCACGTCTGTCTGTGGAGAGAGCAGAAGCGATCCTGTCTCGAGCCCAAGAAATACGGGACGCAGTCTCGGTGCCGGCAATGGCAGTCATGTCGCTACTGGGGATCATGGCTGCTGCCAATTTAGTAGTTCGCATAGGGCTACTGCACATGAGAGATCTGCTGCGCTGGTTCGTACGCCTTCGGCTGGATCCAAGGCGAGACCAGCAGCGCATGCTCCGCATACCAATACAAGCACGGCGGACGTTGACGTTTTGAGCCTCACTCAGCCGGCTCCGCGAGGGAGTTCGGATAGGCTGTGTGGCTCACTATACCCATATATTTGTCTCCCTCACAGGGTGGGGGGGAACTTGTTGCCCTGCTTCTGTCGCTGGTACATGGCAGGGGCCCCGGCGGCACATCAACCTACTGGAACTCATGGCAGTTCAGAGGGTGCTGCACCATTTTTCCCCACAGTTGGAAGGGAGGCATGTCCTAGTGAGATCGAACAACACAACGGCAGTAGCCTATCCCAACAGGCAAGGAGGGGTCAGATCAGTGGCCCTACACAGGATGGCTGCTTCCATCCTAATATGGGCGGATCGCCATCTCTGCTCCCTGAAAGCCCAGCATGTTCCTGGCATCCTCAACACTTGGGCAGATGGGCTGTCCAGGGGGGAGCTGCCCAAGGAGGATTGGAGCCTCCCACCGGCGACAGCCGAACAGATCTGGAGGCTGTTTGGGCGACCAAGGGTGGAT
This sequence comes from Gymnothorax javanicus, assembly GCA_029692085.1. Classification (NCBI taxonomy): domain Eukaryota; kingdom Metazoa; phylum Chordata; class Actinopteri; order Anguilliformes; family Muraenidae; genus Gymnothorax; species Gymnothorax javanicus. The sequence goes on from CM056198.1 coordinate 94,508,385, forward strand.
CTGTTTGCGAACAGGGAAACACTCTGTGGCCTCTGTGGTTTCCCCTGAGGCCTACCGACAGTCCTCCCCTGGGGGTGCATGCATCGACCCATCCAATTTGGCCAGCCGGCCTGCTGTATGCATTCCCGCCCCGTCGGCTACTAATGCCACTGCTCCGCAGGGTATAGGAACAGCGCCTGTCTATAATTGTGGTGGCACCACAATTGGCGCTCTCTCTGTGCACCCATCATGTCTGACCCTAAGAGAGGACAAAGGATCAATGGAGCTTAGCCCTAACCCGTCCTTCCGGCCAAAAGTCATCACCACGGCTTTCAAATCGTCTGTAATTCGACTACAGGCTTTATGCCCACCTCCTCATGCCACCAGTGAGCAGGAACGGAAGCACAAGCTGTGCCCTGTGCGCGCGCTCAGCCTGTACATGGAACGCACTGCAAGTCTTAGGAAAGCGGATCAGCTGTTTGTAGGCTATAGCAGACGGGCTCAGGGGGCCCCTCTGTCATCGCAGCGCCTCGCCACTGGATCTGTGATGCTATCTGCAGAGCCTACTCGGCAGTGGGTCTCATCACCCAAGCGGGGCTGACCGCACATTCTACCCGGGGCATTGCATCCTCTACAGCACTATTTAAGGGCGTATCCGTGGAGAAGATTTGCAGGGCGGCCTCTTGGTCTTCAAATTTTGCGCAGTCATATCTGAGGGATATGACTGCCAGCACGGTCGCACATTCAGTCCCGGGAACCCTATCAGCGGGGTTCCCCTCCAACACTAACTAGTGTGTTACCACACCCTGAGGCGATGCGCTCTGGGGGCGCCTCGCCAGCAGGCGTGGGGGACTCGTCAGCGGGACATGACAGCTACAAACCCCCCCCCCATGCATTCGTTCTTTCATTCTAGAAGGGACCCTATCAGGACGGGCCCCTTCTGACACCAACTCGGGTCTGGTGTTGTTTAGTTGTGTCACGACCTGGGCCGGGGTACGCAGCCTGGCGGTGCTCGCCCCAGGGGGTGAATGGGTTTCTCTGGTTTCTGAAAGGGACTCTGGGGTCTGGTGCCACCTGGGAGTACATTCATCCCTAACGGCCTTCGCCTTAGGTGTAAACCAATAGCGAAGCCCGTTAGAGCGTGGAGCACGTACAAGATAGAACTACCAGTTACCTGGATGTAACTCCAGTTCTATGAGTACGTGCGTTGCCCTCTAACAGCCTGCCCAGTTGGCCCCAAGTGTGAGATGCTGAGTTTCAAAGGGAGACGAGCATTGGCAACGCCGAGGCTTTATAGGAGGTGAGCATGCTACCCCCTCCTACGGAGCAGGTGAGTTCAATTTTCTTTCTCAGGCACCGAGGCGGAGCCTCGGAGGGGTAAACCAATAGCGAAGCCGGTTAGAGGGCTACGCACGTACTCATAGAACTGGAGTTACATCCAGGTAACTGGTAGTTTCTTCGCTATTGGCTGGCTGCGGTATTTCCACTTTCCTTCAGCGCTGTTCTGGCTTCAGGGTTTTCTTATCTTAATGCCAATTAACTGTTTTTAGGTACTAACAGCTACTAACATTCACGGGAGGTGTTTTTCTGACACGGGCACTTTACTAATATTACGAACTTAGGTAGGGCGTTAATTGTCATGATTTCCTGCTGTGTTATTATTTCAGATCTCGCTTTGCATTGCTGCGTAACTTTTTCACTCTTCCTTCAATCTACATACTTTATTGGTACTTAGCTGAGCACGCTCATTTTCTTGAAGAGTTCGTTATGTCATTAAGCCCTTGTCCAATGTCTTGCGTTCATACTTTGTTTCCTCCTTGTTCTGCCTAGGTGTTCATTGTTCCTGTATCAAGCCTTGTACCTTTATATTCTGTGGAGGCATTTCAGATGGCAGTCGGTCTGTTGTGGTTCCCTGCTACGGTCTAGAGTGTTTTCATGTGTATTTCCTTGCTTGTATTCATGCCATGCTTTTCATGTCCAGTCTTTGTATACCCTTTAGTTCAGCTCTTGGAGTATAGATTTTTTGTTGGCCTTGTGCCCCCTTAAGCCTGCAGTATTTCTTAGTTTTTCTTGTGAGCTTTTTAAGTGCAGTTTTTTGTTGGCTTCGTGCCCTCCTTTTCCCCGCTTTGCTCAGTTTAGTTTGTGGATATTCTGTTGGCCCCCGTGCCGTTTTGGTTTGGCTTTCTGTTCAATAAAGTCAATTCATTGGATTAAAGACTCGCTATTGGTGTCCTTCTGTGAACGTAACAACGTGTTAGAGTCCATTATTCCATCAATGAAGCACAGCTCCCCGGACCAGAAGCACTCATGCTGCCCCAGACCATGATGCTGTCACCACCATGTACTGTAGGCAGTACACATTTGTCTTAGTACATGCTGGACCGCATCTGAGCCGAACAAGTTTATCTTGGTCTCGTCAGACCACAGAACATGGTTCCAGTAGTTCATGTTCTTGGACTGGTTGTCTTCAGCAAACTGTTTTCAGGCTTTCTTGTGGGCTAGCTTCAGAAGAGGCTTCCGTCTTAGCCGATGGCCATGCAGACTGACTTGGTGCAGTGCACAGCGTATGGTCTGAGCACTGACAGGCTGTTCCCCCACTGCTGCAACCTTGTTAGCAATGCTGCCAGCACTCCTGTGTCTGTTTTCTGAAGCCAACTTGTGCACCTGACGCAGAGCACGAGGACTCAACCTCATTGGTCGACCCTGACGAGGCCTGTTCCAAGTAGAACCCGTCTTGGAAAACCGCTGAATGACCTTGGCCACCATGCTGTTACTCAGTTTCATGGTTTCGCAGATCTTGTATCTTAGACCATCTTTGTGGAGAGCAACAATTCTCTTTTTCAGATCCTCAGAGAGTTCGTTCCCATGAGGTGCCATGTTGACCATCCAGTGACCAGAATGAGAGCATTGCACCGAAAGCACCAAAATTTAAACCAACATGTTACTCAACCTCATATGGCCCAGTTGAACAGACAAAAGCATGAACATGATGAATAAGACGTTTCATTGCTTGGTTGAACATTACCAATGGGGGTGTGTACTCACTTTTGTTGCCACCCATTTTGGAAATAATGACTGTTCAGTTATTTGGACAGTGCAGTAAATCTACACTGCTACACATATTGTACAGTGACTACTCGAATATATTCAAGTTTCATTTCTGTAACATTGTCCCTAGAAAAGATATAATCAATTAATTGTCAAAATGTGAGGGGTGCACTCACTTTTGTGAGATATTGTATGTTTGATTTTTCAACATCCGCTACGTCTGTGGACATCCGCGCAGGCTGAAAGCCACGCATATTCCTATTTTCCTCCTCCCGCAAAGACTAACAAATTTCTTCTCAAGTGCTGCACGCAGTTGGGTGGAGAGATGACGATCAAAGGTGTATTGCAAGAGGTGTTTTCTATGTAAATTAGATGACACCAGTGGGTGTGTAATTTAAATGAGGTCTCTCTTGGTGAACTGGGGAATCTTTCTGATGCTAGAAGCAGACTGCATATGACTCGCCAGAACCACATCTAAACAGAAGCGCAACCAATTCATAATTTCACCAGAGGATGCCGACAACCTGAATCGTCTGTCCGAATTTCAAGGAAATAGCATGAATAATGTATCACGATTGTAGGGTTTCACTACACCAATTTGTATTACTTGCTGGCAGGCTACATTTGGCATCGATAATAATGCAATTGTGGAGCCTGAGGGCCATTTGTAACAGCCAACCTGACCCTACTGCAGGTTTCTAGTATGAGGGTATAGTAGAATAATATTCAGAACGACATGGCCATTGTGACATGTAGGCCACATAATAGTTCAGAAGCAGAAACACAATTTCAATTAGTCTTCCAAAATTAACTGAGGCGTAGTGCTGAAGACATATAATGCTTGTGGGACACTCGTGAAGCAAAGTTTCCACTTGATACTGCGCACATATTCATGCACCAAAAATTAAACATCTTGGTACGAATGCAACACGGGATGAAAGTGAGACCGCAAGTCTGAAATGCCAACTGCTTCCACACAAAACTTGCACAGCAGCACAAGAACCACTAAAAATCAAGTGGACATCATATTTTTGTGCAGTTTTACCCCGTAATCTGTGAATTCACTGAGGCAGTATCCTTTCCTTTGAGTGAAAAGTTGTCTCATGTGTCACAGTCATGATCATTTAACAGATTAGAATTGAATTCTTTAACACATCCTGACGTTTGCCATGTTAGGAGTTTTCAGTATAGAAGGAGGACAGGTGTAACTGTTGGGAGTCATAATTGTAACAGATGTTTGTTTTTGTCCCTCTACAGTAACGCCGAGTATATCTGTCACAGCTGTGACAATGAATAGTAAAATAATTTATATTAGTAATACAACAAATTAAATTTATTATTTTTACACGGCTATATCAATGCTAACGTCCCACTAACATCCAGGTGATCGTGGTGACTTGGAGGTCATGCGACTGTGTACTAGCCTACAGGATACAGTTATTGTCATATGCCGGCTAGTACACTGTGTAATTATTAACATATAAAGTAGCATGCGGCATCCAGTATCTACTGGTGCATCAAGAAGTAAACAAGTACACGATTTCAAACAAGGCCGGTGTCGCCTTCGTGACACCTGCGTATATTTGATATTTTTTTAGACGACAAAAATGCACCGAAGAAGTTTCTTTGATACAATCAATAATGCAGTAAATGAACTGCTTTAGCGCGCTTTCACACCACGATAGCCCGAGGGACTCGGTTCGATTGGGCGGGGACTGCCGAAAAATTTTGAACCGAGACCCACGTTTTCAGGCGGAACAGAGTTCGCTTGTTTGGTCCGCACCAGAGTTCGGATGAGCTTTCACACCTGCCCAAACGAAGCGGACTATCCGAGGAAACAAACTCTGGTCCATTTAAAGCGGACCAAACAGCTCTGCTGTGAAAGCGCCCTTGGTTATATCCACAAAATAATAGCGAGCGAGTTAACAAAAGCAAGCAAAGTGAAATAAGCTACGTGTGCACCCTCCTCCCATGCATACCAAAGCCCCGATCAAGGGTGGCAGTATTAGTGTTGAAGCTCAGACAGCCTTAGATGGATCGCTAATCCTGATATCACCTCGACTTGGCGCTAGCACATAGCATATGCATGTCCGTGTATATGTTTAAATACAGCAGTGAGCAGTGTAGATTATACACCACCACTTTCATCTAAAAGGGGTCCTAATATAGGCTGTTACGTCTTTCTCATTTCTGGTGAAAATGTACTGAAAAATACTATTGTTGGCAACGAGAACAAAAAAATCCAACTATATTGAGGTAAAAACATGGGTAATAAATAAATAGACAGAAAACATCAATTTTTTACAACAACTGAAAGGTGTCCCAAATTTAATGTTCTTGACTCTTGCACAGCGTGCGTGCATGTTTGTAGGCTCATTACTTGATAATTTATGCTAAAAAATTAGCTTAAACTGGTTTGAGGGAAGATTATTCTGCAAAATTACCTCTGATGATCAGTTGTTTCAGTATATGAGGTGACATTAACTTTGAACGGAGTCACAGTGTAAAACACGATGGCATTACCAGTCACTGTCTTTCAAAATTTCCATGTGAGTGCCTAAAAGCATGCCTAGGAATTCAAGGCAAGCTTTTTTGAGGCCCTCGTGGCTCGTTCCTAGGCTGGGGCAACCGGAAGAATAAAAAGATTGGATGTCCCCTGCATTTTTTAAAAGGAACTTCTTTGCTGTGATGGACATTTTACTCCAAGATAAATTTATTCTGAGGTACAGGGCCCATGCTGATGCATAACAAGTTTAAACTTAGTTTACCTCTTACACTAAACATGCTGAGATTTTGAGAAGCATCCTGAACTGATTCTCCAATATAGGCTTAAACCTCTTCACGCAATTGTATGGGCCAAATAGAAGTCTATCCTGAGAATAAAGAAACAACATGCAGACTTACCAAAAAAATTGGCATTTTTTATTACAACGTTTTTGTCTAAAATTAAAGAAGGAATAAAATGAAACCAAATCGTCAGCTTTAGAAAATTGTCAGTTGCATTACAGGGGCTTACCTCGATAGCTGCTTAACCTAACATGGTTCAAAAGAATCACTGAATCACTATCAGAAACGCAGTGGATATTTTGCTGTCTGACTGCTATGTTTGCGTTTCGCTATTTAGCCGGCACTTCCGGTGGACATGCGCACTTGAGGGTTAATACTTTATCCTGACGGGACACGCCTATCGTTTTTCCCAGAGCCATGTAGAGAGATAGAGTCGCATCAACTCCGTTCACTTCAATGGACCACTTTTTTATTGCAATGGCGGGTCGTGGAGTCTCCCAATAGTTCCCGGAAGTTGGCGATGAAGACTCGTCCAGCAGCTGAGTTGAAGCGGAATGGACCGTTCGTGATGATCTTTCAAAAGGTAAGACGTTTGAAGAATTAGACTGTATATTGTCAGCACATCTGAATTGAATTAACACGTACAGTAAAGCGTTTTCCTGGATTATCCCCTGTACAATTCGAGATATATTGAACGTTTACGGGCAAAAAATTAGGCTAGGATACTAGCTAGGTACAGTTGGCGACACAGTTACTAGCGCTAACCATGAGCAGCAGCATAATTGAAAACTCCGTTCTCTCAGTGTCATTTCATCCAACGACGCGATATTAAAGAAAAAGGCTTCTTAAAGTGAATTTTTGCTGAGTGGGGTGGAGGAGAGAATTGTTAGAGAATTAACGTAAATATAACATCAGGCTGGCTATAGTAGTGGAGGTGGTGAAGTGAGGTTCTCTTTGAGTACAAGGTAGCTAACGTAAGCTATTATAATAAAGTTAACGTTACACAATGATAAAGAAGAGAGCCATCGGTTGCTGTGATACATCGCTATAATATTGATTGTTAGAGCCAATTTTTTTTACTGCTATTCAATGAACTAAAACGTTATCTATAGTTAGAGTTTTTTGCATTTGAGATTCTATGGACCATTACTTGTCAATATTATGCTGCTGCTCATTTTGCAAATTTTGGATTGATGATTAAGGGAGAGGGAAGCTGGAGGACCAAATAAAAGATTGAAAACAGGAAGTATTGGCCAAATAGGCCAAACAATTTTGAAAATTAAGCATAGAAGACTAAGTGGGGAATCATACTGAATAGTATAAATATTGAGCTGTACTGTATTACTTGTCTGAAAGACTGCAAAGAACATGATCCAACTTTATACTAATTCCTGTTACATTTGTTACTGATGCCACTTGCCATACTTTCTTAAACATCAGCAGCAAAAGCTGATCACAACTACTTAAGTTCCATAAGCTAAGTTGGGAAACAAAGACCACGCCTCATCTCTCAGCACCATTTCCCATCCAAGCCCATATTGGTGTGTCTAACCCTTTCTCCTGTCTTTTTCTCCCTTTCTCTCTCTTACAGCAGAAGAACTGCAGGCAATTCAATAAGAGCCAGAGAACTCCCTGCAATGAGACAGACGACACTCACCCTGCACCCTGAGTCTTAACTCCCAAAGCTGTGCAAGCCTTTCCCTGTTCCTTACTTTTAATAAACTGGACAATAAGCTTCCAAATCGTGTGGTCTTTGGTTGTGAAAAAATGCATGTGCAGTGTTTGAATATGATCACCTCACATTTTTGTTGTTATTGTAATTTTTAATTATTGTTAGATTTCTCCTGCTGAATTGAGCGTACAAACTGTACATTTGTACTCGACCCCCCAGCGATTGGAGCATCCCCATGCAGCACAGCAAACCATGGTAGAGATTATAGACAAGGACAATATGGAGGAGAGGGCACAGACAAACTGCTTCACATGCTATTCATGTTTCTGAGTTTATTCAAGATTTCTTTTTCATGAAGTAATTGTAGTACATAAGAGCAAAATAAAAAGATATAAAATGTATGTTTGTATGTGTATAACGATACAAATTTGTGTGTTAATGTGTCTTGTTCTGTCTGGATGTATAGTGTTTAATGAGCCCTTTCTAAAAATATTACTGTACATGCAAGCCTAGATAAAATTATACCTTCTGCATGCAAAAAGTCAATGAAAAAGTTGTTTTGAACTTATGTATTGGTGTTTAGTGATTAGCGCAGATGTGCATAAAAATTATGAACAGATAAATTGTAATTATTTCCAGTGGATTTTCTAAGATGCCACACTGAACATTATGCTGCTTTTAATGATGTAAGGACTAATTGTGCTGTCAGTTGATACTCATTGATAGTCACCTGTCAGTCCTCTGTCCTTTCTGAAAGTCATGAAGATTACATTAGTCATTACTGAATTGATAACTTAGATCCTCCATTTCCATGGGATTATTAAAACCCCAAACAAATATAGAAATGGTAGGAAATTAAACAGAATTTTGAAATGTTCCTTCCCCTCCCTCTGCATAATAAACATTAGGATGGGATTAAAAAAGAATTGCAGTCAAAAGCAAAAACCAAGAATTCAAAGCAATCAACAACAGGAACACGCTCTTTAAAATGACTAAATCTTGTTTTAGTCATCTTAATTATTTTAATAATTCTAAGGCACTAAAACCGCTCGAATACTGCCTATATTGAGTGCAAATGTTCAACATTCTGCCGTTAAATGTAGCTTTTTCGCGGTTGTTTAACTTTGGGGTCACTTTAGTGAGATGGCAAACGTTCACTCAAGCATAAAATAAGTAAACAAGGCAGAAATAACGCTCTTTATTGACTAGTAATTACCAAGAATCGCAGGTATGTCTCTCTGCAGCCCATTTCACAGACGCATTTAAATTGCCTGCCAGCGACTTCCTGGAACTATTCGCAGTCTCCATGAACCACGTGACGATCGAGAATTTTGGACTTCCGTTGACGCGACTCTTTCTCTACATGGCTCTGGTTTTTCCAACTCAGTTTAGATGAAACCACGCCCACTTTGCCAGTACGGAAGCCTCGAAGGGTGCTCGCGCACCCTGCGAAAAACCAAACGAGACCTCAGTGCTGCATTGTTTATCTTCAAAGAACAGAGGCGGTAAAGACCTACCGGAGAGTGTTCATTAGTGGAAAATATGTCAGAATGCTGCGTCATTGGTTGACCAGTCTCCGTGGGTTTGATATGTCAAATGCTGTTGGCGCACAGTCAGTTAGTGTGAGAAAATGAATATACGCGGATAATAGCTGAAGCAGGAGCACAAACATCCTCCCTAGTTGAGCGAGGAGAACAAGGGGTATAAATGTCTATATGAGTCCTAAGCTACGTGAACGTGATATTATCAGAGCGTAAGCTATACAGCTAACGTTTGGTGTGACTCCTTGGCTAGCGACACCAAACTAGCCTAGCCTCATGTTATATAGCACCCACTTCCAATATAACACTGGTTATTGTACGATCCCTATCTACCAGACCAAATTGCAGCGCAGATTTTGGCACCTCGTTTTAGTGCCCCATAACTCAGCATTATACCTGAGCAGTCAGTTTTTAAATATGTTCCCACTGGTGCTGTGAAACGGGATGTTATGTTACAGGCAAAATAAAGTAGTTAGCATGCAATATTAATTCAGCGCGGTCGTATTATTTCTGCGCTTTGTCGTCTGAAGAAAAAAATATATGCATGAAGCTGAACTCGTGTGATCGAAATAAATTACGAGCTAATGTTATCGTTTGATCTTCTATCCTTTCCGTCTTTTTCAGTGGGTATATGACCGAACTTCAGTAACTTCAGTGGCCACATGTTCCCTTATCTACTGACAAACCAAGCAGCGTATCTTAAGAGGTCATTTATCAGTTTGATGAGTCCTCAAGATGAAGACTGATCATTCACTCGATGCGTACAATCATCCCATTTGTAACGCTACAACAGTGACAGCAAATATAACAGACTAACAAAACGGAAAAACTTTGGAAATAAAGGCACGTAAAAACAGTGCATTCCGATGCGAATCCAAGATATGAAAATGAACAATTTCCGGAAAAACCAACCCAGGTGCCTGCATCGATTTCTCTGGGAGCTATCTGGCTGCATATGAAGTGATTACAAGGGCTGATACGCCAACGGCGTGGCTACGCACGTGCCTGGATGTGCCGGTGCCATGTAGTCGGTCTGCTGGCACACCCAGGCCAGAGCCAGAGAGTCGCGTCTTTTCCATTGACTCCAACGGACCGGTGTTTTTTTTTTTTTTTTTTGAAGTTACTTTAAGCGAGCGCATGGATCCAGTTGCTGGCGGTAAGGTCTGTCTATCGCCATAAAACCCCAAAGAAGAAGAAGAAGAAGACGACGCGGAGCGAGCTATGGAGCGAGCACATAGAGCGAGCACCCTTCGAGGCTCCCGTATTGCGGAAGTGGGCCTGGTTTCATCTAAACTGGGCTGGAAAAACCAGTGCCGTTTCTCAATACCAACGGAATACCGGAGGAATGTTCTCGCTAGTCGTTCTAGGAAGAGTGCACTTCCAGGGCTACGAGCACTCAGAACGCTGTCGACGGTTTGAGACGATGCATTCTCGTTGGTATTATGCAATACACCAGCCAGTGAGCCAAGGCTTCCTCCGCCATCATCCTTTTTTTCCCCAGTAATGTAATCTGTGGGGGAAGAGGGGGTCTGTAAGCGTGAGCTAGTTAAGGTGGTTAGCTTAGCTACGTTCCGCCGGCTGTTGCGGAGTTTCTCTACTACGAAAATACTGGAGCATATTCGACATAAGACATCGTAAAGCAGCCAATATTCCAAATGTACTCAGATAATAGTTCCTTGCCTGAAAATTAGCAGAATAGTCTTTAGCTAAGAGATAGCGAACGAATACCGACAGATTACATTCAAAGTCAATGCAAAGACGAACGCGTTTATTCGCGTCTTTGCATTGACTTTGAACTAAAAAGCTGTCATCTTGAAAAAATTCGTTTAGCGTCCGTGTGAAAGCAGCTTTACCGATCCTGGGGTGCATTTCCCGAAATCACAGATGCTAACTTACATAGTTGGACCCTTTGACTGTGAATGGACGAACTATGTAAGTTGCTAATTTATTTAGCAACTACGCTTTTGGGAAGCGTAACCCTGGCCCTCTCTCTCTCTCAGGGGCGTCCCGCTCCCGCTTAGATGCCGAAAAGAATTCTGGGATATGCGTGCTGTCAAGTTCACACAAGTTACCATCCGATGCATCCTCGGAAAAACGGGCGTGTCAAGAACACTTCCGGGACTGGTAACCGTTCTCGTCGAGATGCCAACTTTGAATGGGGACCCGCCCGGATGACATACGAAAAACGTGAATAATCGTCACGTGATGCGGATGTCGGGCAAGCATCAGGCATCTGCCATAGAGAAACATTGAAAACGAGATGCACTAAACTGCTTGTTATTCATTTTTTCTCCATGGAATGAAGCGGAAATGTGTGCTCAAAGGTAGTTTAATAATAGAATTACTCCTCCCGAGGCATATATCGATGAATATTAACTGATTACACTAAATCAATGGGCGAATGATGAGCGATAAATTTAGTCACACTCCTCCCTTTCTCCCCCATCCCGGGCTGCGACTTACGCGCAGGTAACCTGGTTAACCTGCTGCCCTCTGATACTTATGTAGACCCACCAGCAGCAATAGGTGTACAAAACTCCTTTTGTAGTCTTCACAAGCTTCGTTCCCTCACCTAGCATTATTCTTGAACGTCAACATATTTTTCATTCACTGCCAGGTTTGAAATGAGCGGTATTGCATCTCATTTGCCATCTAAAAATGCCGACTTTCGAACCAAAATGAACGATACCGGACCAATGAATCGCAGCCGCTGCGAAAGAAAATCCTAACAACATAGATGGAATAACTTCAAATTCTAGCATAGAATCATACAACTAGTGTATTATCAAGTAGGTTAACGAACAGTTACCAAGCTAGCTTGCCGGTAAAAACCTGTCACAGGGGTCACAAATTAAAGTATGAATACAAAGTCTCCCCCGTACCCTGCCGTGATTCGAGCATTGAACATGTTGCTTTTCCATTTCTGTAGCTGGCTAAGCGCAAACGAGAAAAAGGGTGGTTATTGACGCGGTTTGTGTTATCTGGACTGCCCCTTGTCTGTGTTTCCCCTGTTAAGCTGTCGATGGTGAAGGGAATTTTTTCAGAGCCATTGTTGCTATTGCTTGGTCTGCTCTGTCGAGCCAGGAATGTGTTTCTCGAAAGAACAGGTGCGAACTTACATAGTTGGAGCAATTGACAGTGAATGGACGAACAACGTACGTTGTTCATGTAGTTAAAAACTATGCTTTTGGGAAACACACCCCAGGTCCCCATTGTCAACACAAGTTAGATCTAAAATAAAAGTTGATAAAATCGCCAAAAACCTACTTTTTCTAACTCGACACATTGCCTCCTGTTGTTCGCTTGCTCGACTTCCGGGTTTGGAGAATGACGTTCACCTTACGTACAGGCTATTTTTAGATATCGGGCGGGTCCCCATTGAGACAGTACATGGGGTGCGTTTGAGCGCGTCTGCAAGTAAGCCAGCTGTGCGAGATTCCCAAAAAATTACGCGAGAATCTTGCCGAAGTTGCCCGATAAGCCCTCCAAACCCTGCGATAGCTGCAAGATCCAGCTTTTTCAGAATGAAAGCACAGACGTTTGTATGTTTTGGGTGCATTGCGTGGGTTTCCCCCTGATTTGTTTAAGTAACGTTATATAAGAGCATTCGTCAGGATCTTAGAAAATGGCCATAATGTTAGGTGGTTAGCGCCAACCAGCCAAACTAACGAAGCTTGGAACAATCGGGATCCCAGATGGTCTCATTGTCTCATCCGTCGACAGTGTTAACTTGGGAAGACTATATGATAGTTTAAAGTCCATCATCATGGCAACCATAATTATACCAAAAAGGTGTGAGAAAGAGATGCATTAAAACAAGATGATATGCACAATCTTGTAATCACCCTTGTGTCAATAGTAGGTCAATATCTGAGGTGTAGCTTGCTGACCTACTAGCACCTGCAGTATCTGTTAACATTCAGGAATAATGTGAGCTATTGTAAGACTGTAATGGTGAAACTCATATCTTGTACTATCTCAGTTATGAAATATGTAGGGTGGCAATAATAACTAAGCATAAATTACTGTATTTAGCTTACAGCTTGTTATGGATTTTTAAATGTATCAGGGCACGGATTTCACTATCGCAATGTTAGGTTGCAGTAGCTAAGTTGAAAACATCGCAAACTAGCCAATCTGCCAATCTGTTCAACACCCGACGTCTTCTTTAACGGAGTTTCATAGCCGAGCCATTTATCGCAGTAAACGTTCGTCTGACGGCTTTCAGTCCACAAAATGGAAGGAACATGCATATGGGCGCTTTGGTGGACAATTCTGGTTTTGCGCGTTCAGCCATAGCCTCAAGTGCTCCTCATCTCTGAGAGGTGGGTGCAAGTTGTAAAATGCCCCACAACACTCTGATGTCTTCACTTTATGGTCATAACATTGTCGTTGTAATTGCAGTCTTCTCTTTATCGAATTATTGTGGCATACCCTAACTGCACACATGATACTAGACATCGTAGCTGTCGGTCCTTGTCTTCGCGAACTGACTCAAGTAGGAGGACCGGAAGTTGGATGACAAAACGAAAGTAATGGCATTGCCCTTGTTGTCATGGAAAATAACGTGAATAGCCATCCACACCTCGATGTTCTAACCGCAAGATAAGTTAGCCAGTGCCAAGTGCGCATGTCAACCGAAAGTGCCGGCTAAATAGCGAAACGCAAACACAGCCGTCAGACGGCAAAATATCCACTGCGTATCAGAAATGGTCGTTGCTAGTTGGCTATCACCCTTAACCCCTGAACATTCTATCTCCCATGATTCATAGTGGTTCAACCATGGACTGTATCAAAAGATGGACGCAGCACTCGGGTCTGAAAACTGAGGCCTATGCGGAAATCTCCAAACTTTGCATTCTATTTAATGGCCAGCAGACAGCGACGTCGGTGGTTGCAGAAAGAAGTTCAATCCTGTAGAAGTCTATGAGACAATGACCCTACTTTATCACCGGATTTATAATTTAGGTAATTTTCCACATTACTTTATTGTATCTATCGCAAGTTAAGTTTCCTTCGATATATCATGTTGTTCATTTTTGTAAATTATGGTCTCAAATAGACTAGAATAAAGGACAAAGCCAGTATATGTTTAAGGGCGTGGCTATCCTCTGGTCCTTGTCTGATACGGTAAGGTCCACCCGTAGATCCACCCCTCGCTTCTCCCCGGATATTCGGTTCACACTCTCGTTCAATAGGAATCACATCTGGTTTCAAAATGACAAAATGGCGCAATTCAAATAGCCAAAATCGAGGCTTGCTCAATGGTACGCTGAAACCAATGGGTGACGTCACGGTTGCATCTTCCATCTTTTTATACAGTCTATGGGTTCAACGGACTCGCCGGTGTCCTCCTTCCTGTCAAACTGTTGACTTACATCCATTTTCATCGAACCAAGTAGTAGCTTGTGGTTAGCGTCTGTGGTACAGTGGGACGTGTAAATACACATACACAGTGTATATTCAAATGTAGAGGCTAGCTAACCTATATTTTTTATTCGGCCAAAACATTCTTTAGCTTGATGAAGACGTGATTTTTATTTGGGTGGCAACACACGTTCCTACAGCCAAAGTGTATAAAAAAAAAAAAAAAGCGTTACACGATGACGAGTTGCAATTCATATGCAGGAAGTGAATAGCTAGCAAACTGCGTATCAAAATGCTTTTGATTCAGCAAATAGTCTGGTGAGCAGTTTATTTGTTTTACAAAAGGGTAAAAACCCAACCATCACCCGCTCCACTACTGAATGATATCACAGCTGTGGGTAACAATCATTATTCAGAGCACGAAAGTACAGTCCCCAAGCTTCACTTCGCATGCTGGAAATCACCAAGAATGCACAGAACGAAAGAAAGATCTCAGTCCAATCCTTTACAACTGCTGTAGCTGACAAGCTAAATATTTGCCACAATAATATAGTCGGCTAAAGCTGAGGTTTTTTTTTTTTTTTTTTACAAAAACCAGGATTACGATTATGCCCTTTTCATTATTCACTAACGTAACTGGTAAACTGGTAAGCCCCTCCACTGTTCAATGTCAACTTGTTCAAAAACGCTAACGTTAGCCTGTATAACAGCTAAATGTGTGGGTTTCAATATGCATCCCGCGTGTGACCGTAGATGGCCGCTAATGGTTACTTCACCTGAAAACAAAACTGACCACTGGCTGACAATACTGCTTTTTGTCGGATTTCGAAAAAAGGATACTTGTTGGACGGATCTTTGAATTAACGTATCAGGGGACTGTATAATGTATAATACAGTGGGATTGGAATGATCATCCGTCCGGCGCCTTTTACAAAATGATGTGAGCATACGTATATCCTCTTGGGTGGATACTTGAGTCTTAGCACGGCTAGCCACTCCAAGCGCCTACTCACTGGCATACTGTAAAGAGCTGGGCAAGGGCAATCTTTCCTAATCACCTTGTGAATAAAGCACTCTGTTTCCATACAAACTTTTATGTTTTTTGAGTTTTTGGTACAACCAACAATGGAACAAGTGGAGCCTGAACGCATTCTGTCTGCCTATCTCTCTCTTCAGTACAGTGAGCAATGACCGGAAGTAGGAGACCATCTGGGTTCTCATGGTGGCACGCATTGTTAGAACAGGAATTGGGTGGATATTCAAAAACCATGCCCGTGGACTCCGTAGCGTAACCTGACCAAATTTGGAAAGCAAAACAAACGTCACTGTCTAAACCTCGTCCATAGTACCCACTGACGCATCAGCCAAGTAACACTACGCGTGTCCACAGCTAATGAATTTCTGGGAAAGAGAATTGTTAATTTATGCACATATCTGCAGTAGACAAGCATTCTTGAAAGCCGTGATTCACCTCGCATTTTGTCGCTAAAGTCTCTTGACCCGACATCATACGTACACTTACTTCTGTCACCAGGGCATGCCGTTTACATTCTTCACTCTAGGGACGATAATCCCTCTCAGAATGTCCCATAATGCAAAAGTGTCTTCCCTAATGGCATGTCCCGCAGCTATGTTCGCCATCTACAGCCGCTCCGAATGCGAAAATGAAACATAGGCGATTAGTTCAATGAGGGTCTCTTGGTACAGGTTGCCCAACCACAGAACGAATATCTGTCACTTTTGGTTTCCCAGTCTCCATGAAGACTTGTTCCCATCTTTGCCGCTACAAGACACTGTTGGTGCTACCGGTCTGTATCATACGGAATATCTACCAGCGAAGTGTAAGGATGGAGATGGAACCACTCTAGTTTCCATGAGGTGCGCGTTTTTTTTGAGCTTTGTTTTTGTGAGGTGCGCGCTTTTTTCCTCACCTCAATCTTTTTTTGGCGCGCTATGGCGCGTGCACGCGAAAGCACGCCTTAATAGACAGTGACTGTATTACGCTCCCTGAGACTGTTCGTAGCAGCACTGTGATCTTAAATGATACTGAAGACGTTAAATGCTGCCATGACAATGTAAGAAACACCAGCAAGCGTTTCAAAGAGACCGATTTGCTGAAAAATAGTAGTAATAGAGGTATAAAACAGAAGTTAAATGCCTCTGATGTTCGGTATCTGTGTATGACAAGTTAAAAAAAAAATCAGCAGTTGACAGCACAACTCCATGATGATACTATTAGCGCCAGAAGAGAAGAGATGGAAATATCAAGATCTGCTATTTTCAGACGCCTGTGGGAAAATGGTCTGATTGGAACAAAACCACTTCTTAGAGCTGGCAACATCAAAAAAAAAAAATACTGGAGTTTGCCAAGAAATCCAAAGATTGGACACCAACAGACTGAGAACAAGTTCTTTGGACCAATGAATCAACATTCGAAATTCTCAGCCAACGAAGATCTTATGTGCACGGTTGAGGTGGAGAACATTTCAAAAATGACTGTTAAGCCCTTTCAGAAAAACATGGAGGTGGTAATATAATGGTTTGGGGATCAGTCTGCTCGAAAGGAGCTGGTGATCATTAGAGTTGATGGAATCATGGATCAAAAGAAGCATCACAGCATCCTTGTGAAGCACGCATTGCCATCTGGAAAGAGACTGATTGGTTTGGGATTTTATGTTCAACAAGATAATGAGCCAAAACACAATTCTAAGTTGTGCAAGAATTATCTCAGTCATAAAGAAACATCTGGGGACATAAAAGTTATGACTTGGCCTGCTCAAATTCCAGACCTTAATCTAATTGAGCAAATCTGTTGGAACATCGAAAGAATCTCTTTGGAATGAACTTCAAACCATATGGAATAGTTTAACACGGGAGGAAATAAAAAATATGTGCACACTATGCCTGGAAGATTAAATGCTATAACCAAAGTAAAGGGTGGCCACACTAAATATTGACTTATCATCTCAAAAAGACATTATTTTTGTTTTTACGAATACATTGTTATCTGTTTACTTACTTTCATCTATATGATCCAATATTACACAAAATAAATCCTTGAATAGTACTTGGTTTCTGATTTATCTTCATTTTGAGTGTATAATCATCACTGCACACTAGTGTATACTAAGAAGAACCACACCTGTTGACGGATCACGGATGAGGCTGCAATGGTCGTTGCATACATCACATATGATACGAAAAACTGGGCCCTATATCCCTTATATCGTAGGTATCATGGGGAGGAATAAGATAGCTTAGATCCTGATTGTTCACAGACTGCATGGCATAATGTACTCAGTATATAGTCAATATCCTACATAATTATCATAATTCAAAATAGTCTTAAACAATAATGCATTAAAATGTTTCATGCCAATATTGAGAGCCCAGATCTTCAAAATATCCTAAATGTAAGACGTTTACATTGCTCTTGCAAAATCATGGATGCTGGAGCAACTAGAAATAAGAGATGATTTTGAAAGTAAGATGCACCAACAAACAAAAATAGAATACTTGTAAAAGTTTAGTCTAAAACAATTATCAAATTATACTGCAACCCCAAATCAGAAAAAGTTGGGACAGCATGTTTAAATTAAAACTGAATACAGGGATTTGTAAATGATCCTTGACCTGTATTATGTTGAAAACTGTATGCAAGTGCATTATTTGTTTCTCTGCGTAAATTTTATTGATTTTTCAATGTAAACACGTTTCAATTCTGATTCTTGCAACATAATCCCAAACTGGATATTGCTCAGCGCTATATACCTCTCTGCATGCTTTACAGGAAGGCATGGCTGACCTTCGACCAACAAAAAATGGGGTCAAAATTACACCTACGACCTTGCAATCAAATAGGCTTCCAGAGGCACCCAATATGCATAACCTGTTTAAACTTGAGGGCTGTGCCCACAAAGGTTCAGCAGCTAGAGCGGTAACAAGCGATGGGAAGACAGACAGATGGTTGGAAGGATGGCGGAGGGGACAACAATACTCCATCAGCTGGAAGGGCCGAGGGAGTAAAAACTTTGGACAGTAAAGTAATGCATTTACCCCTTCGTAGTGTTGCCATTTGTTTTCACAATTTAATGTTGCCATTTGTTTTCACAATACTGAAAAAGAAAAATGGTCAAGAACTGAGGGCACTAAGCGATTAAGTGGTTGAGATATAATTTTGTCCCATTCCTCCAGTTAACAAGTCTAAAGCTATGCAAACAGTTTTGGGTCTTTTGTTCTCGCATTTTGCATTTCAAAATGCACTACACCTTCTCTATTGGGGACAGGATGGGACTGCAGGTAGACCAGTCCTGCAACCTGCACCCTCTACTTATGCAGCCATGCCTTTGTAATACCAGCATAATGTGATTTTGCATTGTCTTATTGATGCATGACTGTCCCAGGAAAAGACTGAAAGATTGGAAAAGAGCATATTGCTCAAAAGTCTCAGTGTACTTTTCAGCATTAATGGTGCCTTCACAGAAGTTATCCTTGCTAAGGGCACTGACACAACCCCAACCCCATGCCATACCAAGCCCAGAGTCAAAGGCGCTTCTGGACAGTTAACATAAAGCTTCCAATTTGCACAGTTAAGTTTTAACTGTCATATGTGGATATGGTAACATCACTTAAACAAATTGTGGTTCTCAATGCAGTGCCCTCTGAATGATCGGAATTCATGGGTATTCAGCATAGGTTTGCACCTTTTCCCTTTACATGCAGAAATTCCTCCAGATTTTTTTAAGCTTGAGTGAAAAAATATGAAATATGTTATGCACTATAGTGGGTGAAATATCGTAATCCCCACCCATCTTTACTTGAGGAATATTGTTCTTAAAGTGTTCAATAACTTTCTCTTGCCTTTGTGGGTAAACTGGAGATCCTTTGCCCATCTTCGAAGCTGAGGAACTAGGCTTTTCCTGGATTCTGCCTTTGAGCCAAATCATGATTACAATCACCTGCTGACACTGGCATTTTCAAATCACACCATGATTCAAAAATGTTTTACCTTATTTCTAGTCCTATATTGCTCCGATCCCAACGGATATACATTAACAAACAAAGGGAAGTTCACCAGAGAAAATAAAGATCTCATCTTCATACTGTCTGCAATAAAATACAAGTCAAAGTAAATTCAGAAATCACCGTTTTCAGTTTTTATGTGCATTCTCAACACTACGCCAACTTTATCAGAGTTGGGGTTGTACCAATTCATTCCCCACCAAAAAACAGGATAAAAACAGCAACATTTTAACGAGCAATTGATATGTGGAAGCTCATGCAGAAAACTTTCCAATGATTCCACTCACAAGTAACAGCAGCGATGCATTTCATGTTTCCATATTGTTTGCATTAAACCTATTTGTTAACTTAGTATATTAGCCTGTTACTCTCTATGAGGACTGGCAAACTGAACCACTGCGTATGTTCCACTGGTCATCCAGTTGGGGTTTTGGGCGGTAAGATTCTCTCCTTGGTTGGTTTGGAGGCCCACCTGCACATTCGCCTTTAAGGTCCTCAAAATGCACAAGGGGGCAGGCAGAAACCCTCTCAGAGCATTCTCAAATGTTTCTGTGTGACTCCAGTCCCGGTCGCCAGTCAGCTTCCTGTAGTTAAGGTCACCCTTGAAGAATATCAGGTCAGCATTCTGCAGATTGGCGTACAGGTCCGGGGCATCGGAGGCCATGTCACAAAACTCATGGGGCAGGGTCCAGAAAGGGTGGTCGTGGTATGAAAAGGTGCCATCCTTCAGGTAGCGTTGCCATTGGGCACCACTCTTGGACATCCACCTGTGATTGGCTGCCATGGTCTGCTTTATGGTCCAGTGGAAATCCTCACTTGTTGTGTCGGACACAAACCATGGCATGGACTTCCCATGGAAATGGACCTGTTTGGCCAGACTGGAGGAGATCAGGAAGTCAGCGAAGACTAGGTCCGTGACAAGCTCAAAACCTGCATTGTCCAACACTATGTCCACTCTTCCCCGCCGTTTCCCCTTACTGCTGGTCAGGACAGACCAGGCCAAGCTTGAATCATCCACCAAGATGAAGGACCTCAGATCCTCTAGGGCGTCCACAGGACTGGACTTTTGAGAGTTCTCCTCACCCGCAGAAATGGAGAGATCACACTTGTTTCCCCACAAGGAGACCTTAGGAGAGCAAACAATAGAGTAAAAAGACATCATTACCAATTAAACTTGCACTCAGGCTTACAGACACTTGATTACGGTAACAAAAACAGGATTCCTTAAAGAATAAGAAAACTTATGGTAAGCTTACAATAGTGTGCAGTGATGATTATACACCACCACTTTTGTCAAAAAGGGGTCCTAATATATTACTTCTCTATCATTTTTAGGCGAAAATGCATTGAAAAATACTACTGTATGCAATGAGAACCAAAAAAAAATCATTCCCACAAGTACATTGAGGTAAAAATATGCGTAATAAACAAAAACACTGAAAACATCAGAAAGGTGTCGCAAATTTTATTTTTTTGACTCCTGCATAGCCTGAATGCATGTTTGACAGCTCATTCCATGATTATTGATGTCAAAAAAGTTGTTTTAACTGATTTGAGGCAACATTATCCTGCAAAATGACCTCTTATGGCCAGTTGTTCCAGTATATAAGGTGACATGAACTTTGAGCAGTGTCACAGTGTGAAACCCAATAGCACGATGGAAGGGGCTCTCTCAGGCTGATCGTAGCCACATTGTGGCCTTACATGATGCTGAAGACGGTAAATGCTGCCCTCGCACTGAAAGAAACACCATCAAGCATTTCAAAGAGATCGGTTCACTGAAAACTAGTGGCAATAGAGGCACAATGACAAGAAGGAAGAAGGAGGGGGGGGGGAGGGAATCACCAGTTAACTGCACAACAACTTCAAGATGGTATTAATAGCGCTGGAAGTGAAGAGATGAAAGTATTGAGATCTACTATTTCCAAGATGCCAGTGTGAAAATGACCTGATTGATTGTGTTGCAGCCAAGGACTGGCAACATCAAAAAAAGACTCGAGTTTGCCGAGAAATTCAAGGATTGGACACCAATGGACTGGGAACAAGTCCTTGGACCGATCAATCAAAATTCAAATTTTTATTCACCCAAAGGCATAACTTATCTGCACCGTAGAGTTGAAGAACATTTAAAAAATAGGACCAAGGGTCCTGTAGCTTACCGGCAAGCAGTCTTACAGCGATGATACAAGTTACGAAAATTTCATGTGAAGTTTGACATTTGAATCAATGAAAATCCATGTCAAGGTCACTAAATAAAAGTTCACATACATTTATAAGACCTTCTGTAACACAATCCTAAGCTCTGAAGCAGTTATGGTGATACAAGTCATTATAATATGTCAATATGTATCCAATATGTCAATTGTGAACTTTAAAGGTCACAGAATGTCAAGTTATGGTCAGCAAATGGACTTCATATACGACTTTCCGAATGTCTCTATACAAACCTTGGCTCAATCTGTGACCATTTTGGTGATACAAGTCATTGTAAGTTCACTGTCGAGTTTGACCCTCAAAGGTCACTGACAGTCAAGTTGAATGTCACCAAATGACAGTTCATATGTGACTTCCTAGATGTCAGTAACACAAACCTAGGCTCTATCTGTGACCGTTTTAGTGATACAAGTCATTGAATTTTCAGTAGGTCACATTTGACCTTTGAAGGTCAAAATGATGGTCATCAAATGAAAGTTCATATATGACTTCCTATATGTCTCTAATACAAACCTAGACTCCATCTGTGACTATTTTGGCAATACAAGTCATTGTAATTGTATTATGCCAAGTTTGACCTTCAAATGTCATCAACAGTCAAGCTGAAGGTCACCAAATGAAAGTTCATATGTGACTTCCTGTGTCTGTAACACAAACCTAGGCTCCATCTGTCCATCAAACTGACCTTTTCAGTGACAGAAGCCATTGAATTTTCTCTAGGTCAAGTTAGACCTTCGAAGGTCAATATGAAGGTCACCAAAAGAAAGTTCATACATGACTTCCTATACGTCCCCAATACAAACCTACACTCAATCTGTAACGATTTTGCTGATATAAGTCATTGAAATTTCACTGTATAGTTTGGCCGTTGAAGGTCACTGAAGGTCAAGTTCAAGGTCACCCAATGAAACTTCCTACATGCCTTCCTATATGGCCACAATACAAACCTAAGCTCTATCTGTAATAGTTTTGGTGATAGAAGTCATTGAAATTTCACTCTATGAAGTTTGACCTTTGAAGGTCGCCGAAGGTCAAGTTCAAAGCCACCAAATGAAAGTCGATGTATGAGTTCCAATACATCTCTAGTACAAACCAAAACTATCTGTCACCATTTTGCTGATATAAGTCATTGAAATTTCACTGTATAGTTTGGGCAATCAAGGTCACTGAAGGTCAAGTTCAATGTCACCAAATGGAACTTCATACATGACTTCCTATATGCCTGCAATACAAACCTAAGCTCTGTCTATAATAGTTTTGGTGATAGAAGTCATTGAAATTTCACTATGTTAAGTTTGACCTTCGAAGGTCGCCGAACGTCAAGTTCAAGGCCACCAAATGAAAGTTCAAACATGACTTCCTGTAAGTGTTCAATGCACATATGTTCCCAATCTTCAATATTTTCAAGCCTAGAAACCTTTGAAAATTGTAACTTTTTGCTTGACCTCAAGTTTGACCTTTCAAGGTCATCTGAGGTCAACTTTAACACAGCCAAAATATAGATCATATGTTACTTCCTATATGTCAGTAATACAAACCTAATCTCTATCTGCAACCATTTAGCTTCCACAGGCGATTTGGCCCATTCTCCATAAGACCCAATGTTAAAGTACAGCGCCCCCACTAGACCCACTTCTGTCAATTCAATCAAAATGACACTCACACTGTACATAAAGTGTATCAAGGTGAGTTGATTGCCAGATTTAGAAAAAAAGTTATCGGACAGTTTTTGAGAAATTATTTTTTGAATTTTCATGTCATATCTTTTAACATTGTTAATATATTCCCTGACCTCGAGTTTGACCTTTCAAAGTCATCTGTGGTCAAATTTAATATTGCCAACATATAGATCATATATGACTTCCTAAATGTCGATAATACAAACTTAATCTCTATCTGCGACCATATGGCCTCCACAGGCCATCTTGCATATTCATAAAGTACAGCGCCCCCAATAGACCCACTTCCGTCAATTCAATCAAAATGGCGCTCGCACTGTACATTGACGGTACCAAGGTAAGTTGATTGCCTGATTTAGAAAAAAAAATTTATCACACGGTTTTTGAGAAAAATTTTTTTTTTAAATTTCTCAGTCCTATCTTTAACATTGGAGCCATAATTTCAAGGGCCCATAAAATGGACAAAAATGATTCAATCAAAATTCTGAAAAAAAGGACTGGAAATATGGTCTAGTAGTATGTTATTGCAAATTTACACGAAAATTCATCTTGCCAAAAAAAAAAAAAAAAGATAAGAAAATGTTCCGGACGATGGACAACGGACGCCGGACGCCACACCACGACAATAGCTTATGGGCCCATAGGGCCCGTAAGCTAAAAATGACCCCTTCAGTAAAACATGGAGGTGGTAATATTATGGTTTGGGGTTCAGTCTACTCGAAAGGTGGAAAAAAAATAGACGGAATTGTGGATCAAAAGAAGTATCACAGCACCCTTATGAGGCACACATTGCCATCTGGAGAGTGACTGATTGGTCGGGGATTTTATTTTCAACTAGATAATGGCCCTAAACACTCCTCTAAGCTGTGCAAGAATCATCTCAGTTAGACAGAAAGATCTGGTGACATAAAAGTTATGACTTGGCCTGCTGAAAGTCCAGACCTCAATCCCTTGTTGCAAAAGCAAAATGTGGCTATTCATGGGTCCACCCTATTTAAGGCTTTATAATTTGAGATCTGAGCTTCACAGAGAGGCGGGGAATGGCTAAATTGAAAGAGGACACTTATTTCAGTTTTTCTCATAATTCTTGTTCACAGTAAGGGCCACAAACACAAAAAATCTTCATGAAAATTCAACAATGAAATTAAAAAAAATACAGAGAATTGAAAAATGGCTGAGAGTTGAAACAATACATTTCTGGGATCATTAACTCCTTGGTCACAAGTCTAGTTCACCCGAGAGTGAAATTCTAAATTATCTACTCTATGAGCCTAATAAGACAGCTCTCCAAGTAGCTCCCCATGCAGTCAGAGCCCTCAAAACTGCGCAATGTCAAATCATAAAATAATGTTTTTGTTTTTTTTTCATAAATCAACATTTGACTCATGAAGCTCAATATGAATTAATGATTTTCTAGTGGAATTAAGCATGAGTTTATTAATATATGGCGGATGGACATAAATGGTCACCAGTAACCTCTCCAAACCAAGAACATGCTTCTTCTCTGTGATAAAGTTTAGAATTTTGTCCTGTTTTTCTTCAGAGGGCCAACAGCCAGTACACGTACTCAATAACTCTTCTGTGCATATGTAGATGCCAGCGGACATGGAGCTGCTGTATTTATGCAAGCAGTTACACTATCCTATCAATAGGTCGTACACCAGCAACAAATATTGAATACTCACGAGGAAGCGGTGCATGTGAACGATTTAGAAAATGGATGAGTTAAGTCCCATCGCTGTTTCCCAGGAACTGTCTGAATTAAACTTCTCAGCCAAGCCTGATGTGCAAACTGCCAAATATACTTGCCCATAGTAAATAGAAATAGGACCAAGGGTCCTGTAGCTTACCGGCAGGTAATCTTACAGTGATGATACAAGTTATGACAATTTCATGTGAAGTTTGACATTCGAATCATTAAAAGTCAATGCCAAGGTCACCAAATAAAAGTTCACAACATTTATAAGACCTAAATATAATCCTAAGCACTGAATCAGTTTTGGTGATACAAGTCATTGAAAATTCAATATGTCAATTGTGAACTTTAAAGGTCACAGAAGGTAAAGTATAGGTCAGTAAATGGACTTCATATACAACTTTCTAAATGTCTCTACACAAACCTTGGCTCAATCTGCGACCATTTTGGTGATAGAAGTCATTGTAATTTCAACTAAATAACAACAGCAACAACCAAAAAGCTGAACAAACTCAAAAGGCTTCCAGCACCCCTAATAATGACAGCAACAATAATGATCAAATCAAAGCGACACAGCCATTTGGGACAAAAAATGGTTTGCAATCTACAGTAGATGTCAGATTTTGTTTTCTCCCATTTGCACCAATCATGTGTGCTATGGACCGGTGCGTACTCCTACAAAAAAAAAAAAAAAAAAAAAAAAAAAAAAAAAAGGACCAACTTTTGATTTATCTGCAGCAACTGCTGACCTTTATGCTGCTGGTTAGTCATGTGGGTAGCAAGACGACACGCTCCCCTTTGAATGAGAATGCAGTTCTATAAAGCAACAGCACACAACCAGTTACACAGGATGACTATACTGCCCTACAAAGCTTAAGTGCTGTAACTACGTATTTGCAGTCTTGTGATGTAATGAAATATGGAGGTTAGGATTTATGTGGAAGTTATACCATAGCAAGTCAGTTAACCATAATCTATCATAAATATGCTAACTATTCATTTGTTGGGACAGCAAGCAAACTCTGAAGCCATTTTTTACTGCTTGAATTATTTTGTAGTAACTGCGCTTAGCCTTTGTATGGCAGTTTTGCCCACAAAACCCTTTTCAGGCAGACAAATGTCTATTTCATTAGGGGCTGGGCAGCTCTGCTGGCAGTCCCTCTTGTCCCTCTCAGTATTATTATTATTACTACGACTACTAGAATTATTATAACAACTTCATTTCCAACAAGTCTGCTCTGAGAGCACAACATCCCTCGACTAAGTAATGACTGCGATATGTGTATCGTCAGTCTATCTGCAGCATATGCGCATATGTTTCGGGGATGTCCAATGAAAACTGAGGGAGGAGTTGATTTTGCCATCCAAGCACCTTCCGATACGGTCAGACAGGTGGACGGATGGACAGACAGACTAACTGTGCCACGACATAATGCCCCTTTTGAGCTTTCCCCCGGCAGGAGATAAAAAAGTTGGGACGCTGTGAAAACTGTAAATAAAAACAGAATGCAATGATTCGCAAATCATTTAAAACTCACATTTAACTGAAAATCATATAACGAAAACACATCAAGTGTGAAAACTAAGGAATTATATATTTTTTTAAATACACTTTGCGCCATTAACAACGCAAAGTTGCGGTATGTACTGTATTTGCTGCAAATTGAAAAAACTGGGTTTTCTGTAGGGGCCGTGCGCACGCACGTGTCCCTCACATAGACGGCGTCGAA
The DNA here is from genome assembly GCA_029692085.1 of Gymnothorax javanicus. Taxonomy (NCBI): domain Eukaryota; kingdom Metazoa; phylum Chordata; class Actinopteri; order Anguilliformes; family Muraenidae; genus Gymnothorax; species Gymnothorax javanicus. The sequence goes on from CM056198.1 coordinate 94,535,120, forward strand.
CGGAACTTGTGCTCACCCTCAGATGTCTCGGACCCCTCTTTTCATGATCAGTTTGGGTTGTTGTCCAGAATCTGTCACGTACAGGCTGTACCAGATGTGGCGCTCTTCAGTTACCATAGTTACTCGTGGCTGCCCTAAGCGGGGTCGGTCAGTGACAGTGCCTATGTTCCATTCTCGGATAGACAGCCGACTGATTGTTGAACAGTGACAGTGCAAATGACGCACCACCCCTTGGCAGCTGAGACCTGCCCATAACATGCCAATGGCTCTTTTTCTCTCTCCTGTGTCACAAGCAGTTCCATTTTCTTGATGCAGTAGCATTTTTCGTTTTTTTTTTTTTGTTGGCTTTATGTAGATTATTGACCACACCCAAAAGAACAAGTCAAGTGTCACTGTACACATAACAAACAACTCTATGTTTGTTATTACTGAAGAGCTTGGCCCGTTCACGTGGCAAGCGTCAGGATTACAATACCATGCGCTTTTCTTTATTTCCACTCGTGCCTCACTGGAAAAGCAACAAAAATCAATTGATTCTTCAATTTGCCGCAAATACAGTACATACTTCACCGCTGCGTTTTTGATGGCGCTAAGTATATATGCTCATTTTGAAATTGATGCCGGCAACACATTTAAAAAAAAGTTGTGACTGGGGCAATAAAAGACTGGAAAAGTTGTAGAATTCCAAAAAATACACCTGGTGGAACATCTCACTGCTAATTAGGTTAATTGGTAGCAGGGAATTAACAAGATTGGGTATAAAAAGCGCATCCCAGAGAGGCTGAGTCTTTCAGTGGTAAAGATTGCATGTGCTTCACCACTCTGAAAGACTGTATGAGCAAATATTTCAAAAATTTAAGGATAACTTTTCTCAATGTAAAATTGCAAAGATTTAGTGGATTTCATCAACTACAGTACATAATATCATTAAAACATTCACAGAATCAGGAGAAATCTCTGTATGCAACGGACAAGGCCAAAAACCAATATTCAATGGCTGCGATCTTCAGGCCCTCAGGTGGCACTGCATTACAAATAGACGGCATTTGGTAATGGCAATTGCTGCATGGGCTCAGGAGCACTTCCGCAATCAGTGACACAGTTTGTCACTGCCTCCAAAAATGGAAGTAAACAATCCACCACGTCAAGACCAAACCATATACTATAAACAAGCTCCAGAAACACTGCCACCTTCTCTGGGTCCGAGCTCATTTCAGATTGACTCAGGTGAAGAGGAAAACTGTCCTGTGGTCTGAGCAATCAAAATGGGAAATTCTTTTTGGAAATCACAAATGCCACATACTCCAGGCTAAAGAGAAGAAAGACCATCTGGCTTGTTATCAGTGAACGGTTCAAAAGCCACGAGCCATGACAGTGTGGGAGTGGATGCGTGCAAATGGTATTGTTAACTTGCACATCAAGGACCCATTAATAATACAGGTTTTGGTGCAACATATGCTGCCATCCAGGTGTCTTTTTCAGCAAAGACCTTGCTTATTTCAGCAAGACACCGCACAGCACTAAATTCTGCAATGATTACAACATGGTTCCATAGTAAAAGAATCTGGGTGCCAAACTGGCTAGCCTGCAGTCCTGACCTGTCACCCACTGAAAAAATTTGACGCACCATGAAACAAAAAATATGAGGCTGGGAAGTGCTAAGCAGCTGTAATCCTTCAAGCAAGAATGAGAAAACGTTTGGTTTTCAAAACTGCAGCAGTTGGTCTTCTCAGTTCACAAATGCTCACAGTGCAACTACCCTCTTCAACTCAGCCCACAATAGGATTGAGGTCTGGCAACGGAGATGGCCATCGGTCTCTGACAAGTGACGTAACTCTCGCAAAAGCCGCAGTGCATTTAGGGTAATGGCTCCATTTTTGTGGGTATAAACAAAACAGCGCGGACCAGGGGTGCGTTTCCCAAAAGACTGTCCATGCACAGTCAATGGGTCCAACTACGTAAGTTAGCATCTGCGATTTCGCGAAATAAACCCCAGAGTTGGGGATTGCCTTTCGGATGAGAAATGGGACACTGGTGTTGTGTGAAAGGCTGCAACAGTAATTCAAACAGTAGAAAAGTTGACCATGGTGTTAGATTTTTCAGGTTTCCCACCTGGAAAAAAGGCTATGGGCAGCAGGTAGAGAAGATAACAAAGAGACATTGGGCTGTAGCGGTGAGATGCAAGGATATCACTTTTGGCACAATATCCCCATATGTCCGCGTTTGCTCTCGGCATTTTCATAAAGGTTAGTTAAGTAAGAGTTTTTACTGTTTAAGTGACGATACTATGTGCCGATTATCTGTCTTGTAAAATTACTGGAGCTGACGTTATGTCCTTGACGTTGTTGTTCAGCTTACGTTAACATTAAACTAGCGAACAGCACATGGAAGGAGAAACTGGTCCGTCTTTTTACACAGCTGCAAAATGTGCTTATGTACAGAAACACGCACATACACACATACTGTACAAGTGTGTTGTGTTCATTTTAGAAAATGCTTAGCCAAGAGCAGTTTAGAAGTACTTGTGCTCTACATTTATTTGACAGCTCTAGTTGCTTTTCAGATGCTGTTGGGTCGTATGGATCAATGTTGTTTATAGTAGCCAACTTGGCCAAATACCGCTCTCTGGCATCTTTGTTGAGTTAGTCACGGTATGGTTTTTGCTCGTTTTTCCCTTCTGCTTCTCCATTTTTTAGCATTAAAAATCGTAAAACAACTTAACAAGCCCACTCGTCTCACGTTTGCTCTGTCTGTTTACCTCTGGTAACCATCCAAAATGGCGCCGGGGGGCGTGGCACTCACGTGACTGACAAAGACCAATTGCAGAACGTTGATTTTCTTGTCCCGGAAACATTTCTGTGTGGATCTTGAAGCATGCTTTGGGTCATTTTCTTGTTGGAAAGTCCACCAACGACCAAGTACCAGGCTTCTGGCAGCGGCAACCAGATTGTCAGCCAAAATATCCTGATACTTGGTGGAATTCATTATGCCATTAATCTTAACCAGTGCCCCTGGACCTCTTGAATTAAAACAGCCCCAAAACATGGCTGACCCATAGTGAGAGAAGCAACAAAATCCCCAAGAATCACTGTGAAGGAATTGCGGGCCTTGGTGGCATCTTGGGGTCACCAGGTTTCAAAAAGCACCATCAGGCACCACTTCCACAACCACAGGAAGGGTTGCCAGTAGAAAGCCTTCTCTGACCAGAGGAAGCAGAAGCAAGCGCTTTGAGTTTGCCAGACGTAATTTAAATTATGACTGGAACAAGATGCTTTGGTCAGATGAGACCTAAGTTGCATTTTCAGTCAGATAAAGCATCGGCATGTTTGGCATCGTAACAGAGATGCATATTAGGAGAAGCACCTCATACCCACAGTGAACTATGATCAGGGTTCTAGCCAGCCGCGGCGCTTGCGGGGCTCCACTGCACTGAGATTTCATCTTGCCGCGCTGAGAAAACTCAAAAATAGGGTCCAGGTGTTTGCTTTCTAGGATCAGTAACTTGTTATGATGGTTACCATTAATATAAATGAACTTTTTTCGCCAAAACACGCTGCCTTTCTCGAACGACCACATGGCATGGAAGCTGCCTGTAGCTATGTGAAAATCCACATCAGTTATTCTCTTCCCAAATGCTGTTTCCGCCCTTTTGTCGGGGTATTCCCCAGAACTACTTGAATATAGAGTAGCTTAATCTTTGAATTTTAAAGATCTGCGCACATTATCCGTTTCGATGAACAGTTGGAAGCATACGTTTGTTTTCAAAGTGTATAATTTACGCCGAATAGGCTACTGATCAGACGCTATGTAAGGGATAATCAACTCGTAGGTGTGCATTACACTGTTTTAAGGCACAACGCGGAGGCGAATAACCACCTGACGCAAAGCGGAGGGTGGTTGCCTCCGCGAAGTGCCTTAAAACCGTGTAATGCACACTTATGAGTTGATTATCCCGCTTATACCATAGTCATTTGCCAGCAATATCAGATCAAAGCATTCAGAAATTTTTGGTGAAAGTTTTGCACTTAAAAAACGAGCTGGTAATCATAAAACAGGCGCCGCGCCTTCTCATGGCTAATACTATAGGCCAAGCTAAACTGAACCAGCTAACTTAGTTCAGCTCACCTTCACGGAGAAAGAATTTCTTTGCGGACGCCAACAGCTTTTTACCAGCTAATGATTTGGTAACGGATTCCAGCTGAAACGGAGATTATGCATAACAGCACATTATGCGCAATTATGCAGACTGTAGCTAACTTGCTATCCGCAATTACGATGAACTTATGACGGTTTCCGTAGAGCCAGCGAGCTGAAATCAGTCTGTTGTCACAGCACGTAGCAAGCGAACTGTCAACAGTTGAAGTGATACATGAAGTGGATGATATAGCTTCCTTTGTAACCGTACACAATTACCATCTTTTAATGAATAAAGCGTGATTACTTTGCTGCTTAAATATTTACGGTTATTATCAATGGAATACCTATTGTCAACCACCCGGCGGGACGCAACTTCATGACGCTGCCAAATTTACTAGAGATGAATAGGTTTCCATTACACCCAGCCAAATGCCAGTGCTCTAACATTGCTACGGTAACAGGTTGGCTAGCGGATGAATTTCGAATGGTGAAACGTCCGTAGCCGAACTACCTGTGCGGTTCCACGGTTTTAATCAATACCTGCCAGCCAATCAGAAAAGAGTATTCCCCCAGACCATGGTGTAATAAAAACTAAATAGACTTGATCTTTAATATTGCAGTTTAAATTCGGTGAAATTTCATCGCATTTTATCAGAAACTTTTTTGACCGACTCTGTTCTGGAGGCTACCGAACCGTGACCGAATCCCAAAACCATTATTTTCGTGGGTAATTTAATGCAGCAAAAATTGCATGAGCTAGCTAGACAATACTTTGAAAAGGACACCTAGGATTGACGATGTCATACAAGACATAAAAGCTCACCGTTGGCCTCTATTAAATATTCAAAATCCCCGGGATTCTACATGCGAATTGCTTACTTTTTGGCTTAGAAGCAAGTGTTGCCCCGTTTCAACGATAGCACCCATGCGTTCATATCCCTTTCAGAAGCTTCGTAATCCAACCTTAAACTCAGGTGTCTTAATGGAAATTTCCCATAATAAATCCGCAATGTTACATCTAACATCGTTAGTAACGCATTACAGTACATCTAATTTACCACGCTGAAAAAAGCCATTTTCGTCCAATAACAATCCACTGTCCGTAGACTGACGGCTGTGTGTTCTTTACTTTAGAGCAATTAGAGGCCGTTTTTGACTGGCAACCATGCTTGTTTAAAGGTTGATTATGGAGAATGCGTATTAAAAGCTATATTTTTTCAAAAATAATACATCCACGGTGCATTTAGAGGGGTGCAGAATAAAAGTATTTCTTTTCCGTAAAAAAATATATTTCGTCTGAATTAAATAATTTTAAAATTTTGACGGGTTCGACAATGACCTGTTTACATCGCACAAGCCAATAGCGGCCGGGGCATTGCAGGTTCCCAAATACGGCCTCTATGCTCGGCACAGCTAGGCTGGCACTGGGTAAAATGGCGGAGTCTGCAAGTCCTGCTGCAGCTGCTTCAGAGCCCCGGCAAACGGTGCGTTATCCATCCCAGCAGCAGAGTGACCCGAGAAGGGCAAAGACGAGAGTCAATATCGGCGAAGCATATGCTTGAGCAGGCTGATCGCTTGACACACTCTGCAACGAACCTGGCAAACCGACTGCTGGAATTATTGTCTGTTGTTGCGACTACGATCTTGAGACACTCGATATCGGTATTCTGCTCATATTCCATAACCAACCTTTAAATTACTGATTTGTAGCGAATTGCGCAATGGAATTACACGAGACTATTCCATCCGCACTACTTGCAGATCTATCCCACAGTGGGCAAGTGCTCAAAATAATTAGTCATTTATAAGGAAATAAGACATTTTCCACAGAAAAGTTCAATTTTGGTCTCAAAATCATAAATCATTCCCATTCGAAAAATTAAGTCTAATTACCATAAAATGTGTGAGCTTTTCTGTTTGTAGCAAAATGCTACAAAAAAGTCAGACGCTCGTGTCCAGCAGAGGCTTTTTATTCAACTGAGTATATGAATGTCGGTCAGTGTGCCAACCAACGAGATATATAAACTAGAGGCACTACGCTGTTCGTTCCAGATCAGCCAATGTGTGCAGAGCTGGCTGCCACCTTATGACGGGCGTGCCTGCCGCTGGAGCCTAAGTAAACAAATACGCTCTGGTTAATATTTCGGTAAATATCAGTAATAATCATTCAGCAGCGTTTTGATTTCCGGCCTTTTTCTGACCGATAACTAGAGAAGAGTCAGCTTGAAGCGCAATTTCTGTCTATTAATCGCCCATTGTGTTTACCAAAAGCGTAGTTGCTAATTAAGTTAGCAGCTTACATAGTAGATCCATTCATTGTCAATGGTTCCTACGACGTAAGTTAGCATCTGTGATTTCGGGAAACGGATTCCTGAGCGATTGATATTTTTCCATAGGGAATGTTTGAAAATACGGTGGTATACATCCAGGCCATCTTAAAACCCCTTTGGTACGGTAATATTAAGACTGATCTCGTTCTGTCAAGCCAGGTCCATTTTTCTAGCAGTACGATCAAGGACGGGGCACTTGTTAACTAGTAAGACATTATCATCGCAAATGCAGGGAACATTGATAACAAGTGTCTTATTGTGACCGCAGCCAAGTCGTGAAACTAGTTTATTAGTTTAGAAAAAAAAAAAAACCCACTGGTTTGCAATTGAATCTGACACGTAGGCCTATCTATTAAAAAAGAAAAACAAAAAAACATTGGTTTGTAATTGGATCAGACACGCATCTCTGACTATTTTTTTGTTTGATAGAAGCTGCATGGTGCAGACCCGGACACTGACATTACGATGGACGAGGAACAACTAAACCTATTCGCGTCTACTGACAGCGGCTGCTGATTTCAACGGTTTTCGGACGTGCCTAACTCTTAAGTCCGGAGTGATTCAAAGTACTGCGGTATTTTCACTTGTTAGGACTGTATGGCACTCAGTGGAAATCTAAATTTCTGGAAGGCATGAATCCACTTTGCTGCACCTTTCTCTGATGGACGCCCGTCACAAGATGTCTGCCAGACTTGCACATTGAAATCATAACATAGCGCCTCTAGTTTATATGGCTCGTTGGCGCCAACATCAGGGGTAATGTCCATGCTCCAGTCTGACTAGCCGATAACTGATATCATCGATCTAACTATAACCCGTAACAGTTTCTTTATACTCAACCGATATGAATGGTTATGGTGTCATTTTAAAGTGTTTTTAAAGCACTTTTCAGTGGTGCCAGTTGCACTGGTATTGGCGGAGTTTGAATTTTTTGTTCACATAATCTGCATATTGTTTATGCTTGACGCCCGCCAAGAATGGACATTCGGCTCCTGCAGCATTCATGGGTCAGCGATTCTTGCCGCATAATCCCGCTCTGACGTCAAAAGAGTTAAAGTAAGTTGAATGTTTAGATTGAAATATGCCTTGATTTGAAGCAGATTATGGAGACTCTTTCTGAAACACGGATTGACTTTCTGTATCAGGAAAAATTCATTTGACAAAGGGAGATTCTGGTAAAGGATTTCATGCAAAATAATTCACCAAAACGCACCAAATCACTTCCATTTTATCAAAATGTCCTGGGGGGGGTATTCCCCTGGACACCCCCCCCCCCCCACATTAATATCGTACAGTAAGTCTCACTTGTTATTCAGAGGTTCTTGAGAAATATTTTTTAGAATTTATTTAAAGTATTGTTTGTGCATTGCCAGTCAGGAGTGCCAGTGTGTATGCGCGCATGTGTGTATATATACTAACCAGCACTGAAAACACACCACCCTAATTTCGAGGCTTAAATACAAATTATGCATGTTTGTGATGAATAATTGTTATCAAAGTGTATTATGCCTCCTGACAAGATGGCAAAATGCAAAAGTAGGTCTTTGGCATGTTTTAATGTCATTTCAGGCTTATCACCAGGGCAAAATGCAATAATGCTCAAGCTAAAGCTCTCGGGCTGACACTGGGGTCTCGGGTTGATAAAGGGTGTGATATGAAAATGCCCATACGATATTCTCTATTTATAACACTTACACATCATAAACATACATAATTTGTATCTTGGACATGAAATTAAGGCGGTGTGTTTTCCATGCTGGTCAGTACATACGTACATATGCGTGCATATGCGCGCGCGAGTGCGTGTGTGTGTGGCTTAAGAGGATAAATAAATAACTTCTCTAAACATAAATGCAAGTAATTAAGGCAAGTTAATGGCTTCTTAAGATTGTTCCTTTGCAACTGTGGTTGGAACAAAAACCAATATACAATGGTGTGCCCGCAGAACAAGTTTGGCAACCAATGACCGACTGCACTGCCAGCAAAAGGCTTAACTGCGTCTGCCCTGGTGGCCCATCCTGTTAGGAGCCTGCCCTTAGAACCAAAGGTTGCAGTTCAAGTCCCAAGTGAGGCTATAAAGATTCAATAGCAAGCCTCCCATCTGACATGCAGGATTCACTCTGCTGAAGCTCCCCTGAACAAACATGTTCTAAAATAACTTTTCCACCCAACTGGTGCATTCTGTCAAAATGCACCTTTCTTATTAAATTGTTGCCCAATGGGGGCAAAAAAGAGTAGGTTGCCAATTCTCCAACTATAGGAGATTCATTGTTGAACTTAATCAATTTCATTTTAACTCTTTTAAGGTTCATTTTCAGTTCAGGCCATTTTATATAAGTTTTTACTTTGGTTTTTATGCCATATTTGATCTGTTACAAGTAATTAGTAACTTGAGTTAATTCATTGGAGTTAGTCAGGCAGGTTTTCAAAAACACAATGATTATTCTCCATGTAAATCGTAAACAAAGACTTTTACTGCGTTTGAAATATTTTTGCTAGGTTTCAGACTTTTTCCCCCTCACAAAGTTAGACTTTTTTTTGCTTCCATGTGATTTCCACAGTAATATGAGGCTCTTGACCAGCAAGGCTGTCAGCAGCCAGTTCATCTACCTGCCAAATAGCACATTCTGTGAGGAGCCCGTCTGTGGCTCAAAAGTTTTCAGGGTCATGCCCTGAGAGGTGCTGTAAATATGTGTCGGCAAGTCTACTATCTGACATGTGGTATTCATTATGATGAAACTAGCTGTTGAACGTGCTGATGATTGAGTTACAAAGAATCAAAGTAAGACATTTTGAACAAAATTTTCCAGTTTCTTGTCTTAGGGTCATAAATCTCCTTCCGCTTCACCTTCTACTTCTTCCATTACTTCTCTACTGGCCTGGTTGAACCTCAAGGACCGAGTCTCAGCCACTTGTTGAGTTTATTGAATTCCACAGGACAAAGTTTATTTACTCAGAAGCTTTTTTGTAAGTAACCTTTACAATGATCACATTTAAAATCACTGCTATGGCTACTTTAATATATTTAATAATATATTTATTATAAGATGGCTGCTAATAACCTTGGGTCAGCTTGGTCTAGCATGAAGGCTATTGCGGGCCTCCAAAACAAGAAAAATAGCACAAACATCACTTGAAATAGTTTCAACTCAGACACTGAACTAGCCAATGCTCTTAATTGCTTTTATAAACATTTTAACACATCTGATTTTAGGAAGGAAACCCAGGAACTTAGCCTCAAGCTCCATGACCCCCAGCATTTTTCCTTTAACCAAAAAGATATTGAAAAAGCCTTCCTTAGCACAAAAGTAAACAAGAGTCATGGACCAGACAATATCTGCGGCAACTTACTCAAAGTTTGTGCAAAAGAACTGAGCCCAGTCTTTCGCCATGTTTTTAACCAGTCCTTGGAAACATGTTCCAAAGTGTGGAAAGATGCTGTTGTTGTTCCAGCTCCTAAATCCAGCAATCCCACAACCTTGAATGACTTTAGGCCTGTTGCCCCAACATCAATCCCAATGAAAATCTTTGAGAAATTGGTACGGTCAGAAATGCTAAAAAGCACTATGCATGCACTTGACCCACTGCAGTTTGCTTACAGGCCCAACAGAAGAGTGGAGGATGCCACACTCACTCTGCTTAATCTGCTATTTAGACATCTGGAGGGAAGTGGGTGTCATGCCCGGCTTTTATTTATTGACTTCTCCTCAGCTTTTAACACAATTCAACCTTTTATTTTAACCCAAAGGCTTTTATAACATTTTACCCCAAGCAACAATCTTGTGGGCTGGATCTTAGACTTTTTAACAAACAGAACACAGAGTCAGAGTGAATGGGCTTTTATCAGACAAAGTGTGTTCTTCCACTGGCTCGCCACAAGGGTCCGTGCTCTCACCTTTGTTATTTATTCTTTATACTAATTTGTGTCAGAGCACTTTTAAAAATAGGTTCATTTTAAAATATGTGGATGACACAGTGATTGTCAGTCTGCTGCAGGACAAGGAGACCAGCCACGGCCCTATAGTTGACCACTTTGTTAAATGGTGTGAGGACTCATATCTTCAGCTCAATATATTAAAAACCAAAGATATGGTCATTGATTTTAGGAAGCATGCCAGCATACCTGAAAACGCAATAATTAATGGTCAATCAGTCGAAGTTGTGCAAACCTATAAATACCTTGGGACTATCATTGATAGTTCACTTAACTTTGAGGCTAACTGTGAGGCGGTGTGCAGGAAGGGGCACCAGCGCTTGTTCTGCCTCAGGAAGCTGTCCTACTTCCACATCGGCCAAACCATGTTAACACTATTTTATCGTGCTTTTATTGAGTCTCTTTTATCTTTCTCTTTGGTGGCATGGTTTGGCAGTCTGACACTGAAAGATAGGAACAGATTGTGTCAGATCATTAAATGGTCCAGTCGGCTGATTGGTGAGTTGCAGCTGAGCTACACCAAACGGTTACGGTGGATAGCCAGCTGCATCACAAGTGATGACTCCTTCCCTCTGGCCAACTAATTCCAGCTTCTACCTTCTGGTCATAGGTTCAAAGTCCCGAGGTGTAGGACAAAATGCTACAGGAACAGCTTCATTCCAGCTGCGATTGTCCACTTGAACAAATCTTAGCAGGGTTTGCACATATTTATTTACTTACTTATTTATTTAAGGAACTATTTATTTGCCCTTTGCACACTGATTTTATGCTGGCGGTCTTTTAGTGGTTTCTCTTGAGTCCTGTTTTTAGTTTTTAGTCTTTTAGTAAGCTTGTGAGTACCCGTTTGTGTCTGTGTCACGTCTTTGTTTTGCACATGTTCTTTGCCAGCGTTTTTATTGTCAATGTTTTTGTCTTACTAACATGGACGCCCTTTGTTCTGTTTTGCTGCAAGACAAATCTACCTATGGGAACAAATAAAGTCACCTGAACCTGAACTTGAACTTAAATTTATTGACATTCTGAGGTGCATGACATTAGTACAAATCTGATAAAAACATACATTTTACGCACCTGAAGCAGTTTAAGAAACTGGTCCAAAAGCTGCTCCTCAGAGAAGTCATTAATGTTTTTATTCAGTCCTTGGAGGTATGTGCAAATTGCGATTATGGCCTGTTGAGACTCAAAAAAACTTTGCGTTTTGGCTCCTTTGAAGACATCAAACTCGCAAATAGGGGGGCTGAAAAAAAGAATTGTAGTATGAACAATATAACTCCGAAAACTGTGCTACAACTTGGTGCCTGCTCCAGAATTTTACAGCTTCGAAAGATTCATTTCATCAGATTTGCCAACGTATATTAAATTCACTGCACATCAAGAATGTTCAGAGGTAAACACACATTATTTGAACAGAATGTTTAACATGTTATCCAAATGAGACATGTTTACTTAAGTTGTAGCACAGTCACTCAATGTTACAACAGTGGCTCTCCAAATTATTCACCCTGTAACAGCTACAAGCCGAGTAACACTTTGCAATACTTTTCCAGTCAATGGGATTCTGTTTTAGATTACACTTTAATATCAGCAGCTTACTTGAGTCGTACAGATTCCTGAATTCTCCTGTACATGTAGCACTCCACATAAAGCCATGGGGACTTAAACCAGCTTGGTAACTCGTTCTCATCCATCAGAGCCTGCTGTCTTTGCATATACTGATCCCACATGGCTGTGTCCACACCATCGTCAGTCAGAGCCAGCACCGGTTTGTCAGTCTGCAGCTCATTACGCAGTTTGGAAAGGAGTGAAATTGCTCTCTTTTCAGCCTGGATGCCTTCCTTCAGGTTGGAGAGAGCATAACAAGGCTCAGTTTTAAAAAAGATGATGTAAAAGATAAGCCGGTGGCTTATCGCCATTGTGTTCTGCCAGGTTTTGACAACTCACCTCACCATGCTCCTCGAAGAATTTGTTTTTGTTTCGATGGATGGTGTCAATAACTTTTGTAAGAATGGTTGGCAGTCTGTCCCTTACAGTCAAATATGCAAAGGATCTGAAATGAGATAACATTGTCATCTATATCCCCCACCACGAAATCCCGCTTTCAAACCCAATCAAGGTCATGACTAGCAGCACACACACACACAAAATTTAATTCATCTAGGTAAAGTAGTTTCTGAGAAAAGCTGTCCTCACATATCCAGAAAGATGGACAGATGAGCTCCATTGGAATATTCCCCGCTCCACTTTGTGTCGTAGTGAGAAGTAATAAAGAGAGTTACAGTATAAAGTGTTTAAGTATGCTCAACTAACAGCAGAAAGTCACAGTGAGATCCAGCAAAGGAAAGAGCTAAATCCAGTCAATTACAAATAAGTCATTATAACAAATTAACAAAGTAATGTTGACTAGTTAATTCACTTTTTATTGCCGAAATCTGACTGTGGACAGCATTGACATACTTTACTGCAGTGGAACTACTGCAGTCTGTCCAGAACAAAACCTGACAGGACACAGTTCTGAGCTCCGCTGACATGACTGACAGCTTCAGGATCTACATTTGGAAGCTTGTGAGTGCCATAGATAACTAACTGGTAAATGTCCAAGTCCACCAGTATGCAGCGGGGGTAGAGTCTTTAAAAGGTGGCTAGGTGCTGAAAGATGGCCATCAATTACAGCAACTCGTAAGAAAACCCTCCAGTTGCTCAAAAGTCATCTGCCACAAAAACATCCAATTGGTCATTAAGGGGAGGAGAAACCTTTTGGAAAAAAAATGTCATTTTTGGATAGAAATCATTCATACTTGGTGTATTGACATTATATGACCTGAAATACACAAATTATGAATTTGACCTAATTTGCATAATTAGGTCATGTGATTCAAGATGGCTGCCACCCCGATTTCACCATTATTTCTTTGCCTTATATCTCAGGACTGAAGCAAGATTTGAATCAGGTTTTTTTTTTAATTAGATTTAGTTATGTTTACACCTTCTTCTGAACTAGAATAAAGCATTTACACATAATACTAGTGATTTAGTGGGGTAAAAGAGGATTTTGCCATTTTTTACCCCCTCGATATGAAATATAAATTGCCATAACTCACAGACCCAAAGTGCTAAACCAAAACTTTTAGTTCAGTAGACTCCCTGATATGTACACAGACTTCTGTCAAAATTCCATGAGAAAAGCTCCACAAATAAGTGAGATATAGTGCCTTAAATGATAGCAATCGGGGCAAAAATCAGGTTTTGAGAAAATCCAGGTTAAAGTCAAAGTACACCTACAAATCATTGTAACAGTCAACTTAGAACATTAAAATGCCCCTGAAGCATAAACTTCTCTCTCCTGCTCCCTCTGATTGTCCTGTGCTTGAGCAGATTGAAGTGAGTTGCTCCTTCTTTTGGCTTTTTCAGAGTCTAGGTTGGCCTTCTCTGCCCCTCGCGATGCGCGACGCATCCACCTGCTCTTAATTATGAATGATTAAACTTTTAATTAAGACCAAAATTAAAATTGATAAAAATTGTGAAAAACCTTTTTTTGGATTTCTCCTCCCCTTAAATCTGCCATGAAGGCTAGCTTGCTCTGGCAGGAAAATTGATAACTGACTTGCAAACATTAACTATACCAGTTTTGGATGTTCTGTATGCAATACCAGGCAGGCAAGAGGTTGCTGAAATAATGCAAACAATAAGTCAATAGTTGAAATGTTCCTTATTTTGGTGCTCGGACGCACTACGGAGATAGAAGTTGGAGCATGGATCTGGCTCTAAATTTATAATCAACGCCAAAAGTTCTTTAAGTGTGTGAAGTTAAATTGTTCTGCCCATGCTAGAATAATGAGTTGACAGTACTTGAAAACCTAAAAAAAACTGGATTTTTTTTGCTGTGAAAACGTTAGTCGTGACTTTTAGTAAGAATTGTGGAAGACACATCTAAATTATGAAGGAAAGCTTCACAGTGAAATATGTTTTCACAACTTTTCTGTGACTGACGTTACAGGCATGCTATAGCTATCTTTGGAACCATGGAAAGTAATAGGGTCATTCCGTGCCAAGTGCACCAGGGTCTGCACCGCAACGTCTCAGAAAAATATGAAAAAAAATCATGGGTGTTTGCCATCATTTCAAATGGACAAATCCCAGATCTTAAGTTCCAACTCCAATTTTTCTTGAAGTAACAGCTAATTTAAGAAGGGAGTGTTTAGTAACTCGGGAATGTAGCAATGACTTATAAGCATTTTTGAAGGGATACAAATACACTTTCCAGTGCTCCTAAATTGATGTCTATGGGTGCATGAAGGTATACAATTACCTGAAATTTATGAATCTGCCATCAGATTTGGCATCTCTCATTTGATTTTCCTGTAATAGGCTGTTGAAAATGACAATTTTTACAGAACCAAATTTTTTTGATTTTTAGTTGGTCCTTTTGTCCGAAGTATGCATCATCAGGGGTTCATATCGCAGCCTCATCCTCAGCAGCTACAGCACATTGGCCCCTTAAACCTAATCCAATCACCTGTCTCTAGTCTAGGAGTAACTTGCATCTGAAAATGCTTATGATAAAAATTGCCCAAAAATGCCTAAATTCAAGGCATGATTTGGTCATGTGGACACACCAGAAAAAATTCTGAGAAAATTTGTGGAGCAGCTTTTATATTAGGGCAATAAACAGAGAACATTCATCTAGCGTTTCCAACTCATTCTAGAAAAACTCTGGCATTTTTAACCCATGCTGTGCGGCTTAGAACAGCCTTACAGTAACATCCAGTAAATCCTGTCAACTTGCTTGTAAATGGCTAACATATGCATTATAAAATAAAGCCCAAAGGATCACAAAAATGCCAAAACTGCAGTTCATTCACAAATGCTTAATGCAGGATGGCATAGATACACTTGTTAATAGAACCGCCACCTGTTTCAATTGGCCGATAAAACAATCCATATCTGACTCCGTCATCTGCTGTCTTCCTGAGACAAACATTCCGGGGTGCTTCAAGTAAGCCAATCAGGTCGGAGTTCAATTAATAAGTCTTCCCCTGCAACCCTGCATATCAAAACTTCGCGGAGGGGTCCTCAGATTTGGGGTACGCTAGTTATCGGTGTCCCAAAATTTACCGACTAATTGCGAAGGCCATATTCGTTTAACGTGCAACTTTCACTTCACCTATGCGACGTTTTCTACCGAGGACCAGGAAAAGTGCCAAGGGAAGGAACACGGCCGCCTATTCATGAGAATTTGGCTGCAGCCGGGTAGTGAAGTGCTGGTAGCGATGGAATGCGATTTGATAGAAGCCATGGTTTTGCAAATAGCTACCCACAACTCCAGGTTTTTCAAACGCGGGGGTACTGATAAGGATTAAAACACAGTAATGGTGCCCTGGGTGTCAGAATTTTTTTTGTTTCATTGAAACTTAAAATTCTTATATCATTGTAGAAAACAACCTGAATTTTCAGATAACATAAGTTTCATTGATATACACCCAGTACTTTTTCTGTGAGACACTGGGAAACAGAAAGAGAAAAAAATCGCCTCTCTGACGGGACACATTGTAACATTGGCCTAGGCCAGAAATTAGGTTATTTTTTCAGATTTTTATTATTCAAATATGTTAAACTAATGAAAAATAATAGTTTAACATAGAAAACTGCCACCCAGTACTTATATTGTGGAAAAAATATTTAGTACTGTGGGAGGTGTGTCCCGTCAGAGATATTTGACTTTGAAAAGTTTTCATATTTTCCACAACTGTTAAGTTATATCAATAAAACTTGTACTCTTCTTTTTATTAATGATACGTAATAATTATAACTACAAGTTATAGAATTAAAATCATTTACAGGGAAACTATTGCCACAATTCTATCATTATCTCTGACGGGACATTTTCTGACAAATCTGATTGACTAGGTTTTGTTCTTCAATTAAGTTAGTTTTGACAGTTCTGTTGTGTTATATTTCTTTTTTAGTGTATCCATATTAGTATTGGGCACTTTTAATGATGATTAGCTATGTTGCCTTTCAGTGTTCAGGTGTTGGCATGTGTTGTCAGGCCTCAATGAGTTGTGTTTCACACCTCACTGCATTACCTGCCAAGCAGGGGCTGTTTGACATGTGGATGTGCATGATTTGCTCACAAGATGTCTTATGACTTGCAGTCCATTGTCTTTTTGTTTTTACAATGTCTGTTGCAACATGTCATATGCAGTGGCGGGTGGTGGACAGAGAACAAGGAGGGCGATAAACATGTCTTTAAACTAAAACTAAAAAATTAAATTTTTTATATGAACAATAGAATGTGTATCATGAACAATGTTTATTATTACTGACTACAGGTAGCAGTAATGGATTATGAATTGCTTAAAAAATTATATTGTGCCTTATCGATGTGTCACTATAATTATTGTTAAGATTCTCAACACAATGCATCTGGTGATGTTTGTAAAGTGCAGAATGTTATTTTAAAGTTATCTTATAAATACATTTCTTCAGATACAAAAGGATGTCTTTTTTTACCTCTGTTGTCATATTTTTATATAGTGGTCAAAAGTGTCCCGTCAGAGATAATGACTTTTTACACTCAACAGCCCATGCTGCTAAAGAAAGTATAAAAAAAATGGTCTACTTATGCCTTAATTACTTCTTAAGACTTATACCTTGCAATATAAATTGCAAAGGTATAGATTAAATGAAATTCCAAAGAGAAATTTTAGTTGGAGTTTTAGCCTAAAATACTAGGGGCCAAAAAAGTCCCGTCAGAGATTGAACTTTAACTGATTGTCATTCCAACATTTATTTAAATATAAAGTAGCTCCTTGTTTTGAATAAGCCCTTATGGTCCAAATTAAAGCAAAAATGAATTTAAAAGTAACATTGTGGATCATTTAGCACCACTGATCTGTCATATTGTCTCTAAAATGTCCCGTCAGAGAGATTTCAAATACCGTGTTTTGACCCATAAGGAAGTTTCTTAGCATGAAATTACACGGCGAGCGAGCTAATGCGAACATAATATGCATGGCAGTTTGACTATTGTACATTCACATTGCGTAGGTAATTTCAACAGTTCGACAACATCATAGTTAGAATGCGCAAAATTATGCGCCGCTATATCGAAACCCTCATAACAAATGTTCCCCAGTAATTTTTTTTTTCCCATTTTGAGATTTTATGCCTAACTCTCATTGATATAAAAATGCAACAGTTTTGTGTCTTTTTCTCAAAACGACAAAAAATGACTCAGGCACTTTTGTTATGAGGGTGACGATATGATGTATTGGTTTGTCAGCCGGCGAGCCAAGTAATATACATACCCCACAAATTTCGCAGAGAGAGACTCTGGAACATCGCGAAGACCTGCTTGATTCGCCATGTCTGCAACCAGGAAGTAGATGTCAGCTTTACAAATAAAACTTTATGCATATCCTAGCCAGCTAGCTGGTCGCTAATCTCATCCGCTGTCACGGGTACGTCAGACGCGAAGAGGGACCGCGGGTTGAATCATAGGAACGTTAGCTGAGCCGGGAGTTTCTCACGAGGAGCTGTGACAATGATGGCAAATGTTATAACTACACGTACTTCTGTGACTGGAGGATTGAAAAGGTGACTAGCAAGTTACTGCTATTTCTCGTGTGATTTCTTCGTTATTTAGTTAGCTATCCAGCCACCTGGCTAACAATCTAACTGCGATATAATCCAGTAGAGTCGG
Organism: Gymnothorax javanicus; assembly: GCA_029692085.1. Classification (NCBI taxonomy): domain Eukaryota; kingdom Metazoa; phylum Chordata; class Actinopteri; order Anguilliformes; family Muraenidae; genus Gymnothorax; species Gymnothorax javanicus. The sequence goes on from CM056198.1 coordinate 94,553,223, forward strand.
GGGGTTCTACATATAAATGCACCAGCCATTGCTTGCCAGTTGCGAATCTCGCTAGCTGCAGGATAAATGGCTTTTTAAGAGTTGACTTGCTAACGTGAGGTACCGTTAACTTACCTTTTCACAGTTAGTTAGCTATGCGTTTGTAACTAGCTTGCTATCTAAATTGGCCAGAGGTTTAGTCGATGGACCCTAGCGCTAATTCGTTGTTACAAACTATACCTTGTCTGTTCAAGGTCAGTTTACTTGGTTGGCTTGATAGCTCGCAAGCCCCGTGCACATGGTAGCACTGACACAACCGAAGTTTTTGTAACAACTGCATTACGTTTACGATTAGCCAGCGCTGTGCTTTTCAGACCTTTCCTGAATACATACGACGGATTCAATCCCTCTTTGCTCCAACCTAAGTGATGCAAATGATCAGAGGTGCGTTTCCAAAAAGCGTAGTTGCTAACGGAGTTAGCGGCAACCTACATAGTTCGTCCATTCACACTCAATCGGTCCAACTATGTAAGTTAGCATCTGATTTTGGGAAACGCATCCCAGATCGCTATCGAAAAGCTGTCTGATAATGAGCGGATCATTTGAATCACCTGAGCTGAAGCTGGGAGACATCAGAAATATGCAGGACAAGTGGTTACAAAGAACGGTGTACTACAAAGACAGTTTCAGAACAATCAAGACCTGTTCATGAATGTATTGGTGCAGACAAAAGGAGGTTTTTGGCATTTGTAGCAGTTGTTATTAATTATGCTAGTGAAATACAAAACAATGACGTAGAGGATTAGAATGGTAGTTCATGAAGCAAGGGAGTTTCTTGGAATTACTGATTTTTTTTGGGGGAGAGGAAATTTTAGGAAAAGGGTTTGGTGGGAGCCAAATGCTAAATAACTAGTACTGTTAAGTTATTGTTGTCGAAAAGGGCAGGTTGGGCTTATGGTTAAGGTTTTCTTTTTTTTTTTCTTTAATGCATATTGAAGGTAAGTAAAATTATAGAACCAGTAGCTGATGCACTCGGTGGTGGTCTGCACCTCTGTAAGAAGTGAGTGCAATAACCATAAAATCAAAAGAAGAAGAAGAAGAACAACAAGTGGTTCTTTGATAGGTTTGGAAAGCACTGATGTTGAGGGTAGAGCCAGTTATTGTGGGCGTAGTTTATGTTTTATTGCAAACTTGTCACTCTTGCCGAACACCTAGTAATGCAATCAGTTTTTGCTTTATAGGTAGCTCATTAATGCAGTGTTAAAGTGGGCTAGTTCTCATTCATGGAAACTTAAAAGTGGCTTATACCTTACAAATGTGACACAAGAAGTTGCTCATGTTTTGATGATTCACCACACATCCTACCCCTTATTCTGCAGGTGAACTATGGCTAACCACATCCTGAGAAACTCATTGTGGCTGCTGAAGAATCTCGAGAAGAGCTTATGCAGACCTACTGGATTTAATCTGTTACCTTGTTGTTTCAGGCTTAAGCCAGAAACTCAGCAGAATCTGTTTTTAACAGGGCAAGTTCGGACCAGCTATTCAGCTGCGCGCTGCTACTTAAGTCAGCATGTGCCCAATCAAAGACAATACTCGGACCCATTCTCGAACTGTTGTTTTGGATGGGAAAGACGCTTGCTTTGGGGGGAACGACGTGTTTTTGAATCGGCTGTACACTGCACTGTGTTTCCTTCCAATGATGTGCCAAGGCGATTCTACTCAGCCTCTACTGCCATGTCAATTGCAAAAAAGACCACGTTGCCGGGGAAGCGGCTGCCCAAAGGGCCAAGAACTAAGCAGCCATCTAGATCCAACCAGCCCTTATTGGAAGAGGAGCTGGTAGGCCTGTGCCTTTTTCAACTGAAGGATTTACAATTTTGAAGTGGGTTGCAGGTGGTGATTCTGACAATAGAAACTGCAGATGAAAAGGGGTGAATATAAAAAAAAAGATTAGTTGAATTCCTGAAAAGTTTTGGAATTGTTCAGCTACCTGGGCTTGCCTATGACTTCTCAACGTGACGGGCAAGCTCACAGGCCTATCTTATTGCCCATAAACACCAAATAACCTTTTTACATTTTCAAAGTCCCTGCATGGTTGAAGGTCTGATGAAGTTACAGTTGAAGTCAGAAGTTTACACACACCTTAGCCTAATACATTTACTCAGTTTTTTTTTTCACAATTCCTAATATTACATCTGATTGAACATTCCCTTTCATAGATCTCTTAGAACAGTGGACCACAACTGAAAATTGGGTAGGCACAGAAAATCCCTTTAAAACGATTGTTAGTCCTGTCTTGTTTATATTTTCCTTAACGATACATTCATTCCAAGAACGGTTATCACCATCAGGCGCTGGTAGTTCTCTTCGTTTAGGTAAGACGACAGTAATTCATCTGGACGCATAATGTGGTGCATTTCAATCTGCCTTATTCAAAATTGTTTAAAGGTTTTTGAAATCATCTGATTTAATATAAACAATTTAAATGATCATGAAGTACAGGTTGGAACGTCTGATGTGCCAGGGAAGATACCAGTAGCGCCAAAGTCCAAGAGCATTTTATCTTTTGTAAAGCATTGAATAAATCAGTTTTCTGAGCTGAATTTTACCTATTATTTAGCTGCCCTTGGATCCCATTAAGAGAAAAGCCAGTGGATTATTCTTTTTATTGGAAAATGTGTTTATAAAGTGAAGTGATTAAGAACTAGTCAGGACATATTTGTTGTTAAGGGATGTTCTATGCCTACCCAATTTTCTGTTCTGGCTACGCCACTGAGTGTGGATTATTACCTTATCTAAGTAATGTGAAATGTCAGAATGATAGTGGTGAGTGATTTATTTCTTTTTTATTTCTTTATCACATTCTCAGTGGGTCAGAAGTTTTCATACGCTTTGGTAGTATTTGGTGGCTTTGCCTTTTAAATTGTTTGATTTGGGTCAAACATTTTGGGTGGCCTTCCATGACCTTATCACTATAAGTTGTATTCCTCCTGACAGAACTAGGGTAAATGGGTGCATCTCAATTCTTATTTGTATGTCCTCGTTCCACTATCCTCTATTGAGCCGGAAGTTGTTCCGGGTCTGCCGTCTCAATGCGTTTATTTCTGCTGAGAGGAGAGACAAGAGAGGAGGGAGCCCTGAGCAGCTGTAAGCGAAATTACATGAGGGCAGCCTTCCTGGAACACTTGCAGCGGAAAGCCATGACGTCAATCGATAATGACATTAGCCGGCTGTAAAAAAGGGTGCAACGGATCAGATTGTTATCACTTAAGGCAGGGATCAGAACATTTTCGTATCAACAAAATAAATTGGAAAAGGGTAGACAATTAAACCTTTCCTTTCCATTTTCTGTCAGAGCATTCGGTAAGGAAACTTTGCATGCAGTTTTTATTGAAAACAATATAAAAGATTATTCTTTCCCTAAAAGCTTAGAATGACCTAAATGAAATATTCAGTATCCCATTGTTGAGATGGAGCACTGTGCCAGGCATGATACTCCCTTCCTTTAACCCTCAAGCGACCGAGTGGGGTCATTTACGACCCCTGGAGTATATTTTTATGTGCCGTCTTGATGGATTAAATCAGAAAAATGTTTCCCTCCATGAGAGTGTCAAGCTATTCCTCTAACAACTTCTCACTGGTTTTTAAAAGAATTGGACCATTGGTGTGGCAAGGATAATTGAAAGATGTGTGGGGTCATTAATGACCCCAGAGATACAGGAGTGCTTTTCAATTGGGCCTATATGTCAGTTTTTAATTTTTAAATATTTTTAGCTGCTAAGTACTTTGCCTAGTCAAGATAAGATTTTATTGATTTGGTCCTTGGACCAATATCTACCCCTGTGTAAATTTTGGTGCAGATCGCACTATTAGTTTTTGGGGTAAAGCTGGTGACAAACAGACTTTTTAAGGGTGTCACAGTTGCCATATCTCTGATTCTGCTGACGTTTAAGCCCTGAAAAACAGCTATAAACTCAATGAAAGATTGTATTTTTTGGAAAAAATATATTTCTGTGCCTTTCAAATGTTTGTTCCTGGTGGAAACAATTTTATCTGTGCACACAACAAATTTCCGGACGCTTGGATTATATTTCTGGAGATTGTGAGCCTTAAAAATGGCTTCTCCGCTAAGGGGCTTTTTCCAGTGTGAAAATTCCAAATTTCCCAGGGGTGAAAAAATATGAAATTCTCAAAATTCAGCCAAAATGTTTTGCACAGCCCAATTTTTGGTCCCTGATGAAGACCGCATAGGTTGAAACATGTTGGCTTTTTAAAAAAAACTGTTTAGCCATGTTATAATAAAGGCTTCTTTTTGTAATATTATTTTCTGAGTGTCTGGAATTCCTTTATTTTTAGTTCATAATTTTAAAATTATTGAGAGTTGGAAAAATCATCTGCTCTAAAACTGGCCGATTTGGCCCATATGAATTAACTATTATTTATAAATCCAATTAAAATTTTCATTAAAAATTGTTTAAAGAATACTTTGTCCATCAGTGTACACCGTCTGAGAAGAGTTTTGGCAACATCTGAGATTGTGGGTGTTAGGCCTAGGTCAGTGTTTCCCAAACCTCTCCTAGAGGCCCACCTGTCCTGCATGTTTTAGATCTCTCCCTGCTCCAGCACAGGTGATTCAAATGATCAGCTTGTTAATCACCCCCTAAAGCTGACTGATGACAACCTGATCATTTGAATCACCTGTGCTGGAGGAGGGAGAGATCTAAAACATGCGGGACGGGTGGGCCTCCAGGAGAGGTTTGGGAAGCACTGGCCCAGGTGATTTGACATGGCATCACCTAGTAGTATTTCAGTTTCAAGACAATGGAAGGATATCACAAAACTTAAATGCTGCATAAATATTTTGAAATGTCTATTTAATGACAATAAAGCTAACTGATTCCATGAGTACTCTTCAGAAAACCAGAAATGATGTAATGCCATATCAGTATGTGGACTAGGTGATATGTGACAATTGTGTCCCCCCCTGCAGGATATGATGCAATGCATTGCCTTCGCTACGGCGGACGAGTACATCTTACCAAACCTCAGCCATGAACTGACGGCCCATGGTTTTTTAGAAATGACAAATTTGCCGAGAGGTAGTTTTTTGACCTGATTCATGCTCATTTTTTAAGATTATTTTACTGTTAAAAATATGTAAATGCTGTTACTTATTTCTTCTCATGTCCTAGTATTTTGTGGGATTATGTTTATATATTTTGAGTTATTTTGCATTTTTTTACTTTTCCTGGATGTGAAGTATTTTTCTCAATTTAGTTTTTCTTTTTTAAATGGGTTAGATAGCTCTAACAGCATAGTTATTTATATTTCAGATGCCTCAAATGTCCTTGTTATGGGAACAGAAATGGCTTCAAAGGACAGTGACTATGCTCTGATGTTTTTCTTCAGGTAGGTGTACAGTGGAGGTGTTGGTTTTCTCCCCTAATTTTTCCGCTTTCATTCCTTTTTTCCTGCTAACACACAAATTCATCTCTGTCTGTCCGCAGGCAGGGGTCTGTAGTCTTTTGGAATGTAGAGGAGAAAACGGTGTGTACAATGTTATTGTACTGTGTGTGCAAGCTGGACTAATCAAACTGAATAAATAGCACATTATTCTGTCAGTAGCAATGCTGGTGTACACAGGCCTACCTTTTTTACATTATACTAACAGAAGTTAATTTTGCTGCCTAGATTAACATGAGGTTAACTTGCCGAACAGTGCATTCTGAAAGCATTCAGACCCCTTCACAATTTTTTACTTCTGTTATGATGCGGCCTTATGCTTAAAATTGTTTACATTAATTTTTCCCCTCATCAGCCTATACTCAATGCCTCATCATAAAGCAAAAACCAAATTTCAGAAAGTTTTGCAAGTTTATTTAAAAAGGAAAACCTGAAATATCACATTGACATAAGTATTCAGACCCTTTGCTATGACCCTTGAAATTCAGCTCAGGTGACCTCCATTTCTCTGGATCATCTTTGAGATGTTTCTACACCATGTTTGGAGTCTTCCTGTGGTAAATTCAGCTAATTACACAGCTGTCTATGTAAGGTCTCACCGCTGTGTACGCATATCAGAGCAAAACCGAGCCATGAGGTGGAAGGAGCTGCCTGCAGACCTCAGAGGCAGGATTGTGTCAGGACACAGATCTAGGGACGGCTACAGAACATTTCCGCTGCATTGAAGGTCCCCATGAGCTCAGTTATCTCCGTAATTCTTAAATGAAATAAGTTTGGAAAAACCAGGACCCTTCCCAGAGCTGGCCGCCCAGCCAGATTGAGCGTTCGGGGACAAGGGCCTTGGTAAGAAGTGACCAAGAACATGATCGTCACTCTGACTGAGCTCCGGAGATCCTGTGTGGAGATGGGAGAAACTTGCAGAAGGACAAATATTATGTAGCACTCTAGCGATCTTGGCTTTACAGTGGAGTTGCCGGACAAAGGCCTCTTCTTAGTGAAAGACACATTGAAGGCCACTTGGAGTTTGCAAAAAAAAAAAAAAAAAAAAAAAACACTTTAAAGAATTTCATTCAAACTGTGAGAAACAAGATTCTCTGCTGATGAAAACAAGACCTCAAATCTATGCGTCATGTTTGGAGAACACCAGGCACTGCTCAATGCCTGCCCAATATCATCCCAACGGTGAAGCATGGTGGTGGCAGCATCATGCTGTGGGGCTGCTTTTCAGCGGTAGGGAATGGGGGACTGGTCAGGGTTGAGGGAAATCTGAATGGAGCAAGATGCAGAGCTATCCTTAATGAAAGCCTGTTCCAGAGTGCGCAGGAAGTCAGAATGGGCCAAAGGTTCACATTCTAACAGGACAATGCCAAGCACACAGCCAAGGCAACACAGGAGTGGTTAGGGACAATTCTATGAATGTCTTTGATTGGTCCAGCCAGAGCCCTGACTTAAAGGGATAGTCCACCCAAAAACTATAATTTGTATATCAATTACTCACCATTAGATGTCTTGAATTTGGACAAAGTTGTTTTTCACCCTTTTTGCAACTTTATGGCCACTGGAGATTCCTTTTAAAAAAATTTGAAATTCCTTTTCTTTATCTGGAATAAAAATAGCTGCAGCCATCGCGGGTTTGAGGGCTTATTGACAAACTTTCAAACCAAGATTCTCGTCCAGTTAAACGAAGTCTGCACAGTCCGCTTATCCTGCAGAACCGAACGCACTCCATTGTTTTTTTGAGAGAAGGGAGAAGAAATGTTTCAAAAACTTTATTAGTCTCTGGGAACGAGCCGAGGCGGACTTCCGTTGAACACTAATAGCTTACGTTTGAAGCATAACTGTGGTATTTTATTATTTTAGCGAAAAAATAACCGCGAATCTTGCTGGAGTTCTGAGGCCTGGACAAAGCAGACTTGGATTATACTGACGCAAAAACGCGCTCGACGATGGTTTGAACGCTTGTCAACGGACGTTTTGTGGACTTTTTACCATTGTACTGGGTGACCCCATTTGCTTCCAGCAAAAAAGGAATTAGGATAATTTTTCAAAACTCTCCAGTGGCCATATAGTTGCGCCAGGTGCAAAACAACTTCGTCCGTTCAAGACATCTAATGGTGAGTAATTGATATGCAAATTATAGTTTTTGGGTGGACTATCCCTTTAAACACGAGTGAACATCCCTGGAGAGACTTGAAAATGGCTGTCTATGGACAGTCCTCATCCAGCTTTACAGAGCTTGAAAGAATCTGATTAGAAGACTGGCGGAATGTCCCCCAATTTAGGTGCACAAAACTTTTTTTCATCATGCCCAAGAAGACTTAAGACTAATTGCCGCCAAAGGTGCTTCAACTAAGTACTGGGTAAGGGTTTGGATACTTTTGTCAATGTGATATTCCAGTTTTCCCTCTTTGATAAATGTGCAAATAAAGTCTAAAATTCTGTTTTTGCTTTGTCATTATGGGTTATTGAGTGTCGATTGATGAGGTAGAAAACTGAATATTAATTATTTTAAGCATAGGGCTGCAACATGGCAAAAGTGAAAAAAGTGAAGAGGTCTGAATACTTTCTGAATGCACTGTATATTGCATACAAACAATTGTATACTATGACACGGTGTATGCTAACATGAAAGTATTTTGCTGTACCATGTTAACAAAAAGAAATGCACTCTTAGTGAGGAGAACATACTACTTTATTTGGAACAGATATCACATATGAAATTTATAATGGCTTCTAGTAATTGTGATGCTTTGATGTCAAAATGTTCAGCCCAGAACTGCCTTTTAAATTGTAGTTTTGAGTTTGTGTTGTTGTGAGACCTTTGCTGTCCATCTACCATTGTAGATAAAACACGTAATGAGAATCCTGGAGCATCACGAAGTCAACCCTTATGAAGTAGCCCTGGTTCACTGGGAGAATGAGGAGATCAACTACACAATTGGACAGTAAGTTTGCTCAGTGTCTTCTCCTGCTGTGCTGCTTTTGGTCTATAGGTGGCAGCACAAGCTGTAGTTCGTTCAGTACATTGGTGCAAGTGGTAATGTTGCATTCCAGTTGAAGTGGGGGGGTCAAAAATTCCAAGTTCTCTGTTGGAATTTTCAACTGGACTGCCCTCTTAAGTCAGATTTCCGACTCGGAAAGTCGGAGGAACCTCACCAATCCTCAGTTCCAAGCTCATAGTGGCTGGTCCCTGTATCAAGAAAGTCAAAGCTGTAGTAATATACTGTCTATTAAGAGTTGTCTTAATTTGTGTCTCATGATATCAGCCAAGCACAGAGTACCGTACAACTTTTATCTGTGGACATGTTGCTACTGTGTTTGCATGCGCAAAATACTGTGTAATGCATTGTTATCTGGTATTGCAAACAGTAGCTAACAATGGCTATCCTGGCCAGAGAAAACCCCACTGACCAGAATTCAGTTTTCCAACATGTTGTAGTGGAATGCACTCAATTCGGGTGTGACATCATTCCCAGCTTTGACGTCCAACTTCCACGGAAAACGGAACACAGCATGAAGTACAGCCTGTGTAGCAAAGCTGGATTTCTGATGCTGCGTTCCACCGAATTTAAACTGAAATATTAAAGATCACGTCTATTTAGTTTTTATTATACCATGGTCTGGGGGAATACTCTTTTCTGATTGGCTGACAGGTATGCTTAAAATCGTGGAAGACACAGGTAGTTTCACCGTTCTAAATTCATCCGCTAGCCAACCTGTAACCATAGCAACGTTAGAGAGCGTCACTGTCAAACTCAACTGTCGAGAGCAGAGCACAACAAAACACAAATGGATGATTTTAACATTTCTTAAACTTTAGATTTTAAGTGCAAAACTTTCACCAAAAATTTCTGAATGCTTTGATGTGATATTGCTGGCAAATGACCACGGTATAAGCAGAAAATCAACTCGTACGTGTGCATCACACGGTTTTAAGGCACTTCGCGGCTTCCATTCAACCATTCACCTCCGCGTTGTGCCTTAAAACCGTGTGATGCACACATACGAGTTGATTATCCCTTACTTATACGTATACGTTATATATGTTGCATTGCCGAATACAGAGAAGCTAACATCGCTACTTCAGACAACTAATTCTCGGTGAAGATGGAGTAGATTTTTTAAACCAAGTTTCCGAGTAGGAACCCCAACTTTGAGTGGCATTCCAGTGCACTTTAACATGTTGGAAGTAAGAAAAGCCAGAGTTCCGGGTTGTCTTGAACGCACCATCAGTGAGCCGAGTAACCGGACGGAGTTGACCCTAGGAATGTTATTTTTGCTTGGACCAAATGAACTTTATCAGCTTGGGGCTTGGTTTTAGCTTAACGGCCCTATGGGCCGATAAGCTATTGTCGTGGTGTGGCGTCCATCGTCCGGAACATTTTTTCTCTTTTTTTTTTTTGGCCTGATGAATTTTCATGTAAATTTGCAGTAACATACTACTAGACCATATCTCCAGAAATTTTTCTCGGATTTTTGATTGAATCATTTTTGTCCGATTTATGGGCCCTTGAAATTTTGGCTCTAACGTTAAAGATAGGACTTGGAAATTAAAAAAAAAAAAATTTCTCAAAAACTGCATGATAAATTTTTTCTAAATCAGGCAATCCACTTACCTTGGTACCGTCAATGCACAGTGTGAGCGCCATTTTGATTGAATCAACGGAAGTGGGTCTATTGGGGGCACTGTACTTTATGAATATGCAAGATGGCCTGTGGAGGCCAAATGGTTGCAGATAGAGATTAGGTTTGTATTATCAACATATAGGAAGTCATATATGACCTATATTTTGGCAATATTAAATGTGACCACAGATGACTTTGGAAGGTCAGACTCGAGGTCAGGGAATATATTAATAACGTTAAAAGATACGCTTGAAATTTCAAAAAACTATTTATCAAAAACTGTCTGATAACTTTTTTTCTAAATCTGGCAATCAACTCACCTTGATACATTTTATGTACAGTGCGAGTGCCATTTTGACTGAATCGACAGAAGTGGGTCTAGTGGGGCGCTGTACTTTAACATTGGGTCTTATGGAGAATAGGCCAAATTGCCTGTGAAAGCTAAATGGTTGCAGATAGAGATTAAGTTTGTATTACTGACATATAGGAAGTAATATATAACCTATATTTTGGCTGTCAAACAACGAGGTCAAACTTGAGGTCAAGCAAAATGTTACAATTTTCAAGGGCTTCTAGGCTTGAAAATATTGAAGATTGGGAACATGTGTATTGGAGACGTATAGGAAGTCATATATGAACTTTCATTTGGTGGCCTTGAACTTGACCTTCGGTGACCTTCGAAGCTCAAACTTCACGTAGTGAAATTTCAATGACTTCTATCACTGAAACTGTTCCAGATAGAGCATAGGTTTGTATTGTGGGCATATAGGAAGTCATGTATGAAGTTTCATTTGGTGACATTGAACTTGACCTTCAGTGACCTTCAATGGCCAAACTTCACAGTGAAATTTCAATGACTTATACCAGCAAAATCGTTAAAAATAAAGTGTAGGATTGTATTGAGATGTATAAGAAGTCATATTTTAACTTTCATTTGGTGGCCTTGAACTTGACCTTCGGTGACCTTCTAAGGTCAAACTTCTCATGGTAAAATTTCAATGACTTCTATCGCCAAAACTATTACAGATAGAGGTTAGATTTGTATTGTGGGCATATAGAAAGTCATGTATGAAGTTTCATTGGGTGACCTTGAACTTGACCTTCAGTGACCTACAACGGCCAAACTATATAGTGAAATATCAATGACTTATATCAGCAAAATCGTTACAGATAGAGTGTAGATTTGTATTGGAGATGTATAGAAAGTCATACATGAACTTTCATTTGGTTACCTTCATATTGATCTTCGAAGGTCAAACTTGATCTGGTGAAAATTCAATGACTTCTACCACTAAAAAGGTCACAGATGGAGCCTAGGTTTGTGTTACTGACATCTAGGAAGTCACGTGAACTTTCATTTGGTGACATTGAATTTGATGGTTGGTGACCTTTGAAGGTCAAACTTGACCTAATACAATTACAATGGCTCGTATTGCCAAAACGGTCACAGATGGAGCCTAGGTTTGTGTTACTGACATCTGGGAAGTCATATATGAACTTTCATTTGGTGACATTCAGCTGGACTGTCAGTGACCTTTGAGGGTCAGCAGTGAAATTACAATGACTTGTATCACCAAAATGGTCACAGATTGAGTCAAGGTTTGTATAATGACATTTAGAAAGTCATATATGAAGTCAATTTGCTGACTTCAACTTGACCTGTGAAATTTTAAAGTTCACAATTGACATATTGAACTTTCAATGACTTGTATCACCAAAACTGCTTCTGAGCTTAGGATTCTGTTTGTGCTACAGGAGGTCTTATAAATGTATGAACTTTCATTTGGTGACCTTGACATTGATATTCATTGATTCGAATGTCAAACTTCTCATGAAATTTTCATAACTTGTATCATCACTATAAGACTGCTTGCTGGTAAGCTACAGGACCCTTGGTCCTATTTTTACTGTTATTTCTCAAATAATTCCAACTCAATAACGTAGTTACCCAGCTTGGCACTGATGTGGTGCTGATGTCTATCCAGACTTGAAGTGTCACAGGTCATGATTGAAGTATAACATATTTGGTACTGTGTACCCTTAAGTCATGATAGTTGATGTAAAATGTGGCGTTCACAGCAAAACAGAGCCACTTTAGTGGCTTCCAGGTGACGCTACCGGCAGGCAAAGGGAGATACAGAGGTAAAAATTTGCCTTTTTCCGTGAGACACCCATATGTACCTATGTGCCAAGTTTCATTCAATTCCGGGGGGGTGGGTCAACTCCTCAACTTCCTCAAAAAGTGTAATTTTCTCATGGAATGGCTCCTAAACAGATGATTATTTTGTGATTCGACAGTGCGTAATTTTGAGGGCTCTGATAGTTTGGGGAGCCAAATGGAGAGCTATCTTGTTTGGCTCATGAACAGTAGATAATTTTAAAAATCACTGTCAGATGAAGTACACTTGTGGTCAAGGAGTGTATGATTCCAGAATTGTATTGTTTTAACTCCCAGCCATTTTTCAATTCTCAGTATTTTTTTTAATAATTTCATTTCAGAATTTTCATGAAGATTTTTTGTGTTTGTGGCCCTCACTTTGAACTAAAATTAAGACAAGAAACTGAAATGCGATGGTATTCTAAATGCTACAAGTGTCTTGTTTCATTTTAGCCATTTTCCCCCTCTCTAAGCTCAAATCTTGAATTATAAAGCCTTAAATGGGGTAAGCCATGAATAACAATATTTGGCTTCTGCGCAATGGGGTTAAGATATTGTAAATGGGTGAGTTCTACAATAATTCACCCCCATTTTCCTGCACAGTTGTCAAGGAGGGGAAAATTAGCTATAGACCAAAACCAGTTTTTGAACTAGGCTGTAAACATGTTTATATTTGCAGTAAAATTGGGCTTTTAAACATTGGGGGGGGGGGAGGGGGTCAATGGGGTTATACTTGCCTTTGCAAGCCAGCCTCAAGTGGCTATTCGAGGAACTGTAGTTTTTAGCACTTCTGTGTTGGCCTCACTTTTGAGCCTGGAGGTTGCCGCTTGATACAGCGTGTAGACTTCAAAAACTTGGGACAGGCGCCTAGCATTTCCATGGCGATAAAGCGTGTTTGGTTTATTTGGCCCGTAAATCTGCTTCATGAAATGGGGCCTGGATCTGCAATCTGTAAACCAGCCATTCCTAACCAGCCCTTGGGGGTGCCTTGGCTTGATCCATGTGCTTTATTTGTTCTATGTTTAGCACACCTGATGCAAATAATCAGGGGCTGGATTAATTCAATCCGGTCGGAGGTTTTTGATCTTTGTTTCTGAAGCTTATTTGCTGGTTTTTTAAGAGACATTTCTCTCTAGTGCCACTAAGGTTGTCTTCAGTGGAATTCACCCCGTTCTCCATGCAAGGGAATTGTACTTTCTTCTTAACTTGAAATGCCAAATCATTTTTTGTACACTGCTATACCCTGCAGAGTCTGGGCGGGCGGTGGCTCCATAATTTGTCCGGGCCATATCTCCAAAAGCGTTTGCCACAGGAGCTTCCAATTTGGTTTGCTGGTTCTTTGTGTGGGATAGGTGCGCAATGTAAGGGTCATTAGTAGATTTGACCTTTGACCTTGGCACAGCTACTTTGAACTTAACATTTTTTTCCAAGCCATATTTCTAAAAGTATTGAGCACAGCAGCTTCAAATTTGATATGCAGGTTCCTTGTGAGGGTTAGGTGTGCAAGGGAAGGGTCAGGAGTGGATTTTACCTTTGACCTTGGCATAGTGACCTTGAACCTCAACATTTTGTTTGGACCATATTTCCAAAAGTACTGATCACAGCAGCTTAAAATTTGGTACGCAGGTTCCTTGTAAGGGGTAGGTGTGCAATGGAAGTGCCATTAGTTGATTTGACCTTTGACCTTGGCACAGTGACCTCGCTATTTATTGATAATTAAGGGCTGTGGGGTTCTCTCGGCGCTCAGCGTTGGCTAGTTTTCCAACTAGAAAATGTAGTCTCAGTATGTGCTGTGTCTTTGTCTGTTTGTCACCCTGTGTGCCATCTGGTAAGGCTATTGTGCTCTTTGGACAATAAAAAAAATTTAGCGGATGAAATAGGAGGAGGTTATGACACTGAATCGAGCACATCTTGTGGATGACTTGGGCTCTGGCTCCAAATTGCATAATGTGATGGTCGCTATGGAGAAATACTTTGCATCGAAGTGAGAGATGGTCAATGACTGACTTCAGTGACTGGATTTATATTTATATTACGGTCTTATGTCTGCATCAAGTGTGTTAGAGCTGGAACATATTGAATACATGTTTCAGCCAGGCACTACTGCACTACATGCATCTGCTCATTGTATGGTCATGGGTCAGACAGTGCTCTGTATGGAGCTACAGCACTGTGCAAGAGACATTGGCACCCTATCTTTGTTTAAATTTAAATTTGGTCTAGTGTGGTTATTTTTTTCTATTCATGGTGCTCTTGACAGAATGCACATTTGAGAAACCAAATGTTCATTGTAAAAAATGAGATTCAGATCAGGGGCTCTCCTTACACATTGCAAAGCATCTTTGTGAATGTTTTTTCTGTGAAAAGCACTGTACGGGGGCGCCCCGGTGGTTCATCGGTCTAGGCGCGCGTACCATAAAGGCTGTGTCCTTCCCGCGGCGACCTGGGTTCGATTCCGGCTCGGGTCATTTGCTGCATGTCTTCCCCCATTCTTCTCCAGTTTTTAGCCGGTGAACTTGGGTTGCATGGCTGCTCCTGGGTTTGCAATTTTCACAGAAACGGTAAATCGAATGTATTTTAAGTGTCTTAATATTTATGAGCTGCTGTTTCCAATTAATCTGGAAGTAATTTTTGGATTTTGCCGGGTGTTTTTAATTGCTTATTGGATATAGCAGCATGACACTAAGCCACTGTGTCTCTAGATGAAATCAGCAGGACTCCTTAAGGTGGATTGAGCAACAGCGCCCTCTGCCGTTATTACGTATAATTTTTTCTCATGTCATTGCCATGCGTGTTTGAACGAGGAAGTGGAAGGAAGTTAACATTTTTACTCCACAAAAGCCGTTGATGTGAGCATTGAATTGCGTTATTCCACTCCTATTTCTTGTCACTTGGATATTTTGTGGCCTCATCTTACTGTGCTTCAAGAATGTTTGTAAGAGACTGAATTTCCCCTCAGGGGAAACTCAAAGCTGCACCATGGGAACTTCCTGCTGAACTGTGAACTAGATCAAGACGAGGCAGTGCTGGAAAAGTTTGCCTTCTCCAACGCGCTCTCCCTATCAGGTGAGAGGTAATTTGCTGTAATTTCCTCCTGTTGCACCACCTGAGGAGTTTTTCCTCACCATTTCACGATTTGTCTTCCCCTTGGTTTGCTTTTTTTTTTTGGACCCCTGTTCTCTGAGTTTTATTTATTTTCTATTCTGGAATGTCTTCTTTTTTTTTTGAGGTCAACTGTTTACTGACACCATTCGTTCAATATGAGCACATTATTTATTTATTTATCTATCTATCTATGTATCCTTTATTTAGTCAGGAAGGTCCCATTGAGATACAAGATCTCTTCTTCCAGGGAGTCCTAGTCAAGATAGCAGCATAAATTGTTTCACATTCATACATAAAAAGAGATGTCCAAGTACAGAGTAGTTGTTCCATGGTGTGAGGAGTCCCTTCCCCACCTCCACCCCTCACACATACTCCACCCACCCATACCCACCTACATAAATGGCTATTCAACACCCAAACAAACCCCCACCCCCTCCACTCCTCGCAGTCTTGATTCAAATAAAACGTCTCGCAGTTTACTGCTGGAGTCCTGGTTCCTGAGGCACTGAGATCATTTGGTTGGAAATCTACGATGCTGTGTCTCTCCAGAGACTGAGAGTTGAAGACGTAGCTCTGTTAATCCTTGCTGTGGACAGTTGTAGCATTTCTATATCACAAAATTAAGCTAACCACTGATGGATGCTGAGTGAGTGAGGAGGGCGCCAATGTTGGGCTATTTTTTTTTTTTTTGATGCCGTTGGGCCAGCTAGGCAGTTTTTCCTGTTTTTCTACCAAATTTAGTTTAGAGTCATCATTGAGTGGAAAAAATGATTGGATCAATAGGAATCTTTTTGGATATTACTGAGGTTGTTTTAGAATTCATCCATGGCCATTCAGTATTGGTTTCGGCCTTGTCCCTTGCATATAGAAATTTCTCCGGATTCTCTGAATCTTCTAATAATAATAAGTACTGTTGATGATGAAATCCCCAAATTCTTTGCAATTTGACATTGAGAAATGATTTTCTTAAATTTTCGAACTATATGCTCGTGCAGCCATTCACACAGAGGTGAAGTCCTTGTAATCTTTACATCTGAAAGACTCGCCTTCTCTATTTTTATACCCAATCATGCTACTGACCTGTTACCAATTAAGCTAATTAGCTGCGAGATGTGCCACTAGGTGTTTTTTTTTCTTTTTTCTAAGCATCACACAACTTTTCCAGGCTTTTGTTGCCCCTGTCCCAACTTTTTTGAAACGTGTTGCTGGCATCAAATTCTAAATGAGTAGATATTCCTCAAAAAAAAGAAAATTCTCAGTTTTAACATTTGATTTGTTGTCTTTGTACTATTTTCAATTAAATATAGGGTTTAAATGATTTGCAAATCATTGCGTTCTGTTTTAATTTACATTTTACGCAGTGTCCCACCTTTTTTGGAAACGGGTTTGTTATTTCTCATTTATTTCACCCTTGGCTACACCAAATTATGATTACAGCTGGTTTCGCTGGTGGTGAATGAGGTGGGTTAAGGTTTCTCTGGGGCTGTTTTTCCCCATTTCAGCTGCTGTTAGTCTAAAAGTGTGCCCTGACAGGCCTAATGTACAGCATTTAGGATGAATAGAGAGGTGAATTGGTCCCCCCCACTCTTGCTATGGAGCAAGAGAGGCATTATATCCATTCTCTCTTCACTGACATCACGATACGTCTTGTCAATTGACATCCTGTCTCACATTCTAGACTAGAAGTATTGAAGAAGTCAGAAAATTTTAAAAGTCAACACAAAATAAAATTAAAATCCCTTAAACTCCCAGTTCAGAGTAATGGCAAATTGCTTTGCGTTAGTCACGTAAGTTTAAGTGCCGTAATCTCATTTAGTTTGCTTGTTTTTGAAGTGACTTCTGAAGTTCCACCGTTCCACTCTTGGCAGTGTGCGTCACCATTGCATCTTGAGAGAGACGGCGAGTGTGTAACCGCACCCCCTCCCCTCCGGGGGGCTCCAGCACTTTAATCTCACGGATGCGCATGGAATCAGGCCTGCTCAGCCTTGCACCGCCCCGCGCCCTCCTCCTACCCAAAATAAATGTGACGCCATTCCCCTCCAGCCGCTGTAGTTCAGCGCAGCGGTTGCCATGGAGACTGTAATCCATGGTATCGCAGAAATGCAGCAACATTAGGCCTAGGGGGACAGGAAATTTGGAAACAAGTCCCCCCACCCTTTTTGATAAGGGCAGAGTTAGCCATATCTTTTTGAATGAGTGTAACTGTGTGACCCTCACTGAAATCACAATTTAATTTTTTTTTATTTTCCATTCGGGTGTCATAATTTATCATTTTAAAGGCTCATTTATCAATTGGTTATTTTATCGAGCATGGTTGTCTCTTGGACTATTAAATGCTGGTAATGATTTGATTTTTCTCTCCCTCCTATTCTTTTCACTTTGGTTGTCTGTATCCGTATGGGAGTATATTATGTCAAACTGTTGGTGAAAGGGACTACGAAAAAATTACTGTCCCTAGTCCCATCTAGCCTAGTCCCCTCTTTTTTTTGTACATTCTGGATAGAGTTCTGCAAGTGCGTTCAAATTTTAGGCAGGTTTGAAAGGGTTATTCTGATAAACTTTAGTCATTTTGGTTTTTGTTTTTTTTTTTTCCCCAGTCAAATTGGCAATATGGGAAGCGTCTCTAGACAGTTTTGTGGAATCCATTCAGTCCATCCCAGAGGTAAGTTCATTTTTCATCCTCCTTCACATGTCCTTGTCAGAATCTGAATACTGAAGAGTCTTTCACTGTAATTTTGAAATGATACACATATGGCTTTTGTTACTGAAGCTGTACTCCAGCCTACTATTTCAGCTCAATGTGCTCTATAAATGTGAGAAAGTGTGTGCGTGTGTGTTGTATCCGTTAGCATTTCTTTACACCAGAGCACTATACTTATTGCCCCGACCATTTCCGATGCATCATTCTGTGTGAACTTGTAGGTTAGATTTGGGACTACTTTAGGTTGCAAATTGACAGACTCTGAGCATATTGTCAAGGATGAGGGTTTACTTCCCCCCTGCTTTTTAAAGTGGCTAAGCCAGGGAAGAATCACCATGGGAACCGTGGGCAGTTGCTAGGCTGTAGAGTCCTCCTGTGGAGGTATAAGCGACCCCCAGCTGTGTCAAGCTGTTCTAACCCAGTGCAGGATCCGTGGTTTAATCCAGAGCAATATGGAACTGGGGGTGATTCTGGCCTAAATGACATCTCCTGTTTCTGAACAGGAAGTCTGCTTTTTTTTTTTTTTTAAATTTAGGCTGACCCTACTGTGTCATAAAATATGCTCTTTTTCCTTTGGGTGAATTAATGAGGAATCCAGATTGAAATTATCTTTTTTTTTGCTTTCTCTTACATTTCATATTTCTTTTTGTCTGAAATGTCAGTGAGATATAAATTGAGTGCTTTATTTTGTTTCAGTCAGAATGATGGCTTTAAAGTTAACCAACCATGTATAAAGAAGCAGCGTAAAAAGATGAAACTTTTGAAAATCTGTAAATAAAAGCTATGCTCTGTGTAATTCGCCACCTATTTTTTGTATGTCTTTGCGAATAGATACTGAAATCGGGAAAAAGGGTGAAGCTCTCCAGAGCAGAAGTGATGCAGAAAATTGGAGAGCTCTTCGCACTGAGGTAAACATTACTGGCTTTTGTCTCAATTTGAGTGCTCAGTTACTGAGGTTTAAATGAAGAGCTTAGGGCAGCATTACTAATCCTGAAAATGGAAAACTGCAGGACATAACCTGACCAACAACCAATTAGGACTGAGGAAACCCAATTAGTTATCCGTGTAATTTAATCAACGGCTTTAACTGATAAATTAAATGATGCAAGAGAAAAAAAAATCTGCGCACCCTCTGGCTCTCCGGGATCAGGGCTGGCTTTGCTCGGTCAATAAATGAATCAGAGTAAATAATTTATCTAAATTTTATTGCAAAGAAACTCCCCCTGGTGGTTGTTCAGGCAAAAAATATTTTTCAACTAATCTTGGAACTCTTGGCGTTAAACATCCAGGTACCACTAGCCACTGGTAGTTGTATGTTGTTAAAGTACTTCATGCTTCCATATGCTGGCTCTTACAGCACAGAAATGTAGGTAGAACTTCTTCAAGGTTTGTCTAATGCCATGCTTTTTAGATGAATGTCTGGTCTAAAAAAACTGACTGAAATTTGTCCGCTAGTAATTTATGTTGTCCGTCTCAACTGGTATACTGACCAATCGGCAATTGATTCTCTCGTCTTTCCCCGATCTAAAATATGCTCTGACTGCGTGTCCGGTTTAGACTGCTTCGACAGTTGCCAGTCTCAGATGGCTCCGTATCTGTGTTGCAGACATTGCATAAACTTGAGCTCTGACCTGCTCATGACCCCTGACTTCTACTGGGACCGAGAGAACCTGGAGCAGCTCTACGACAAAACATGCCAGTTCCTCAGCATTAACCGCAGGGTCAAGGTTTGAGTGCGTTGCCTCACATTACACTTATACACTCATTCAGGATGACATACACCCAATGACTTGCATTTTCACATTGCATCCATATAGAGCTGGATATTTTACTGAGGCTATATTGCTTAATTACCCTGCTCTAGGGTAGAACAGCAGTGTCTTACTAGGCTTACAGGTGTAATATTCTAATCAGCTCATGGAGCAAAAATACCACCCAGAAAAAGTGAATCCTCAGGTTCGCCCCTCTCTGAGTTGGTGTTTTTAAAAATATTGGCCAGGATCTTCAGCTAAATCTCAAGCACCCACTGCTAAATCTGTAAGTGAGTACATATATACTATTCACATTTCAGTAGGAATGCATACACTTTACCAGCGATAAGATCGACTTTATATTACTGGTGGTGAGTTGTAGAAAATGTGCAAGCCCACAGTACACTAGAAGTGGTATGCTACTAACACTGTTCAGGAGGCCTAGAAAGTAGCCTTAGCCTCATCATGCAGGCCCCTCAGTGGAGTAGAAGCTGGCAGATGCTGTGTCGCAAATATCCTGCCGTGCCCTGTCCGACAACTTGGCGTAGGAGTCACGAAATCTCAGCAACTCTGAATGACATCACCATGCTGTCTGAAGTGGCTTTTTGCCATCTGTGCAGGTAATGAATGAGAAACTGCAGCACTGCACTGAGCTGACTGACCTGATGCGTGACTATCTGAGCGAGAAGCACAGCCTGCGCCTGGAGTGGATGATCGTCACCCTCATCGCTATTGAGGTCAGGAATCTCCGCCCACTTTGTGTTTCCGCCTCCCACTGCGAGGCATCAGATATCCGTCATCCAACGCCTGGGCAATATGTCCATCTATTGCAAAGTATGCTCATTAACCCTTAGAGCGCCAAACGCAGCTATTGTTGCTCAATGTTGTAAGATATCAAAATCAAAGCTGTTGAAGACCTATCATGTAGCAACTTGTTTAAAAGAGCTCCTGCAGGGACGAAGTTGGGGCTACTATGGATTTTGCTTTGTTACACGTCTGCCGCCGCTGTTGCCGCCATAGAGAAATCCTTGCGGACACTCAACAGGCCACAAATTTAAAGCTATTTATTTTATATTTGATATGCACATGGGCAGTGGAGGACATGGCGCCTATCGATTTTGGTTCCCATGTTAATGTAATTAACTAAATAATAGACAATTCTGCGTCAAAAATAATCCAAAATACAATTGGCCATTGCGCTACAGGGATGCAAATTGGGAAGGGTCTGCCGGGAAGGGTAATATTAAATGGTAGCTTCGTTCGTTGCTTAAGGGCCTCCTGTTGGCCAGCCGGGCGTTCGTCAGGAAGATGCTAAGCTTGTTCATGTCCGGGTATCCTCCGCCCTCGTTCTGAACTTGTGAGGATTCAACCAATGAGTGTATAAGAAGCATTAGGCTGACAGGCGCGTGCTTCGGAGGAGAGCCGTGAACTGTCTTCGCTCTCCTGATTTGGCAGCAAGGGGTCGCATATGAGCAAGTCTTGTACATAGTTCCCCAAATGGGCATTCCAGATTCGGGTGGGATTGGAGATGCCAAATTTATTATAAAAAAAAAGCCAAAATGAAAAATGTGGACGATCGGGGGCTACACCCATTGGTTGTGGGTGACCGACCAGTCTAGCTCATTTATAATTTTTTTAAAATTTATTTCAACACTCTAAGGGTTAAGGATGTGCCAAAGAATAAATTCTCATGGTGGAACAATCAGAGGGTTTAATCAACAGTTAATCGGTTTATCTGTTTGCGTGAAGATCCTTCACTAAAGACAGTCTAAACACTTAATCTGACAAACGCTCAAAACACACAGCTTATTTGGAAACCGAGAACACTATATTTATATTTGCTGCAGAGAATTGTGTTTGAGACATTGTTAACCTCATGCAAAATGATGAAAATATTGAACATGAATCAATAGTGTAATTTTAGCTGTAAATGCGCAAAGATGAGAACACAGCCGCAATTTCTCTGTGATCACGGTAGACTAGGCACAACACCGCATCAAATCTCTAATTTATGTAATAAAAATGTATAAGGCATATTTGTTTCATTTAGATTTTATTTAAATAGGCATACTTGTTTGCCTGTGTGAATTTAAAAACCCAATAATTTAGTTTCTCATTTTGTCAAACCCCAACTATACCAACATTTCTCAAGGCTTGGAAGTAAACTCTTTAGGAGAAAATGTATAGCATATGAGAAAAGCTGAATCTATGCTAGCATGAG
Organism: Gymnothorax javanicus; assembly: GCA_029692085.1. NCBI lineage: Eukaryota > Metazoa > Chordata > Actinopteri > Anguilliformes > Muraenidae > Gymnothorax > Gymnothorax javanicus. The sequence continues at coordinate 94,575,230 of CM056198.1, forward strand.
AGGTTTTGCTGCAAAAACAAGAGCTAAGTAGGCCTAAGTGCTTTGGAAGACCTGAGCAAAGCCTGGTAATGAGAGATCCTGCCACAGAAAAAGCTATTTCAGCTGGGACCGACATGGCTGGGACAGCGATACGAGTGAAAGATTTGGATAGTGTTATCTGTTGCGTAATCTTTGTCAAAAGCATAAATAAATAAAATGCTCTTGTTGGTCTAGGAAAGAGCGCTTTCTCAGCTGGCAGGACACGTTTGAGGTTGAGTCATATTATGCCAGTTTAATGCTATATTTTGCATTGAACTTGGACATATAACAACTCCAAGTTGTATAAATTGCATTCACCTGGAACTTAACTTTTTTTGGATCTCTCCGTCATGCTCCAAGGTGGACTGTTTGTACTAGTGACGTGTCCTTTGCAAACGAGTCCGCTCTTTTAGGCGAACGTAGGGTGCTAGCTCGCTTATCTGAGGAGCTGCTTTTTACCCCACAGCCCATATGGGCTGATTGGGTATTTTTATACCATGTGGGGTCTGGGCGGTGGCTCCATAATACGTCTGGGCCATATCCCCGAAAATGTTGGCTACAAGAGCTTCAAATTTGGTATGCAGGCTCTTTGTGAGGGATAGTGGATTTGACCTTTTGACATTGGCACTGTGACCTTGAACTTAAAAAATTTTGTCCAGGCCATATTTCCAAAAGTACTGACCACAACAGATGAAAATTTGGTATGCAGGTTCCTTGTGAGGGGTAGTTGTGCAGCGTAATGGTCATTAGTGGTTTTGACCCTTGACCTTGGGACGGTGACCTCGCGATTTATTGATACTTAGTTAAGGGCTGTGTAGTTCTCTTGGCGTTCAGCGTCGGCTTGTTCACCTTGATATCCTAATTTTTGTGCATTTTATATATTCTACTTTCTATCAGACTTGAGTTTGGATCACTGATTTCAATGGCCATGTGTCCTTGGGCACTGCTCTTCAACATGCAACACTGCATCAAATGATGCTATTATGAGAACATGCACTAATGTGACCTTTAATTTGTCAGTTCATCTTGTCCCACGAGTCACATGGAGTAATTGGTGACAAATTGAAAGTGAATGAGAATTTTATTATACCAATGGCTGTGTTACACAGCTGCGTTAAGCAGTGCAGGGAATTGTGGGTGGCCAGTACAATATTTAAAAAACTGAAGTAATAATTACATCGCTTGGAAAAAATTGCAAAAAGTGCGGTCCATAATAGTCCTAAAAGTCATGGTAATGTTCCTGATGGCAACCTATCCAAAGAACTTCAGTCATTATTGGTTCTTTGCCAGCTATAACAAGCCTGATCTTTTTCCATTGACATCTAGCAGAGCAAAACCTCTTACTTGAAATCTTTTGTCCATAGTTGGAAAAAATTTGTTGAATTGTCCCATAAGTTACCATGGGATTCACCACGATTTGTCTTTCAGGAACATTTTTCTCCGAGTAATAGATTATAAGCTTACACATCTGATCGCAAATAGAATAGCATTGATCCATCCTTGCTCTTACAAGACAAGTTGTTTTTGGAGGCTCCTTTTATATTGTAACGCTATTAACTCCTGTTTCACATCACGTTATTATAGCTATTTGTCGCATTCCTGCTAGTTCTACATTGCCCCTGTACAAACTTTTTCCAGAGTCCGTTGCTGTTGTGTGGTTTGAAATAAGTGTATATTTTCAATAAACAAGTGAATTAACTGGTTAAATTATTGCATAATGTGTTATATTTTAAATATAGTTAAGGGTGAATGGACATCTCAGATCTATCCTTTTTGGTATTTGTTGCATTTTCCATAATCTGACAACTTTTTTGGAATTGTGGTTACAGTTCATGAACTGTTCTCAGGCAATTAAACTCACTTAAAAGTTCAAATGAATAAAATACAGCTCTCATGCTGTAATCAGTTTGTTCATTTTGTGTAGAATATCCATTAAAACTGCCATGACTGCTCAAAAAGGATGACCCTTACTAAAAAAAAAAAAAAGATCTTAAACTGGGACACTTGGCCTTCTGTGATTCACCTTCCAATTTCTATGCTACTGCCATGTGAAAAGCAACACATGAACTTTCTCTTACAGTGCTGTGAAAAAACTATCCCCCCCGTTTCTTCTTATTGCTTTTTTGTCATATTTGAATGTTTCTCATCATCCAACTAATTTTATGTGAGACAAAGATAACATGAGTAAATACAAAATGCAGCTTTTAAATGATCATTTCATTTATTAAAGATATAAAGTTATTCAAACTTCTATCACCCATGTGGAAAAAATAGTTGCCTGTTAAAAATAATGACTTGTTGAGTAATCAGACATTTGTGATAACTAGCAATAAGTCTCTCACATTGCTATGAAGAGATTCTAGCCAACTTGGAGGGTTTTGGAACATGTACTGCCTGTTTAAGGTCATGCCACAGTCTTTCAATTGGATTCAATTCATGACTCTGACTAGGCCTCTCCAAAATCTTGATTTCATTTCTTTTGAGCTATTCAAGGGTGGTCTTGCTTGTGTGCTTTGGATCATTGTTCTGCTGCATAACCCATTTACGCTTAAGCTAAGGTGACAAACTGGCCGGATGTTTTCTTTCGGGATTTTCTGGTAGAGAGCAGAATTCATGGTACAATCAATTAAAACCAGTCACCCAGGTCCTGAAGCAGCAAAACAATCGCAGACCATCATACTACCACTACTGTGTTTGACTGTTGGTATAATGTTCTTATTGTGGAATGCTGTATTGGCTTTACGCCAGATGTGAAGGGAACAATTTCATCATACTGTTCCTAATTTGGCTCATCAGTCCACAGAATATTATTGTAAATGTGTCCGGAGGTCCTTAAGATGTTTTTTGGCACATAAGGGACAAGCCTTTGCGTTCATTTTTGGTCAGCTGTGGTTTTTGCCTTGCAGCTCTCCCATGGATGCAGTTTTTCCCAGCCCCTTTTGTATTGCTGAATCGCGAACATTGACTTTAACCGCGGCAAGTGAGGCCTGCAGTTCTTTAGATATTAATGTGGGTTCTTTCGTGACCTCCCAGATGAGTCGTCTGTGTGCTTTTGGAGGAATTTTGGTTGGGTGGCCACTCTTGGGAAGGTTCACCACTGTTCCAAGTTTTCGCCATTTGTAGACAATGGCTCTCACTGTGGTTTGTTGGAGTCCCGGGGCCTTAGAAATCGCTTTGTAACTGTTTCCAGACTGACAGATGTCAAGGACTTTTCCTCCTCTGATCTTGAATCCTTTAGATCGAAGCATCATTCACTGCTTTTTGCCTACTTCACATTGTCAGACAGGTTCTGTTTAAGTGATGTTTAGATTCAACAGGGCTGGCAGCAATCATGCCTGAGGATGTAAATTAAATTGAACCTAGTTATCAATTAAATTAATTGAATTAGTTGATTTAATAACTTGGGGGGGAATTACTTTTTATATAGGGCCAGGTGGGGTTTGATAGCTTTTTTTCCTTGAATAAATGCAATTATCATTTAAAAACTGCATTTTGTGTTTACTCAGGTTATTGTTATATTATATACATTGTAAAATAGTTTGATCTGAAACATTTAAGTGTGACATGCAAAAATTGAAAATATTGGGAAGGGGGCAAATACTTTTTCACAGTACTACAGCTCTGAGTGGAGTTTGATGGCAGTGTAAAGAAATGAAGGAAACATTGATCATGAGCATTGACCAACTCCAGAATGTGACGTTAGCTGTAGGAAATGCGAGCTTTGCTTAAACCCACGTAATATATATTAAAGACTCTTTCCACCTTCCTGTGGGATCTCATTGTGTGTTTAATATAGGAACGGTTTAAATATCAAAAGTAGCTGGCTTAAAATGGCGACACATGGTTATATTTTTTTTTCTCTTCGTTTTAGGTGATGTTTGAACTTGCCAAAGTGATCTTTTAAAAGGATGTGCTGAAGGACAAAGACATGCAGCAAGATCGTCTTCGCAGACTGATGGACCGTAATGATGTGAACGAGGATGGTCAATGCTCTTCTTCACAACTTCCCATTTCAAAACTGGCCCTCATTTTGAATGATAACAACATTCAAGAGATATTCAAGATCTTCAATGAATCAACTATGACTTTATTTTATTTATATACATTTAATTTTTTCTGAAGATTGACGTCCCAAATGTCATGTTTGCCTTCTTAGCGGTGACAGCCTTCATGAAATTCATAAGCTGCATGTACCCTGTCTCCTCATCTAAAAAACATTTCCCCTTTCTGTGGCCTTCAACTTAGCTGCTGCTGCAATGTGAAGACAACCCTCCCCCCAAATCAGTGGTGGTGCTGAACTATTGATTATGCACTGGACTGGTGGAATTCCATAGTTACATGCCATGGCCAATAAGATGCCATTGCCTCTGATCAGGCAATCAGTGTTCAATTCCATTTTAATGGAGGCAGTCTGGAATATTTCACATTTCCAAAGCTACATTCCAAAATCTGGTAATCACTTTACCTGAGATTTCCTCTGTAATACACAGCTGACTTCTTTTGAATAAAATTTTGACTGAGGAAAAAACAGAACAGGATCCGAGTTTAAATGAATTCCAGGTTTCAAGCAAGTGTCTTTAAACATGGCTTAGTACTCATCATGTCATAGTGTTTGAATGTAGTAGTCACCATTAACTCACAAAAATGGTTTATCATTGCATCATCATAAATAAAAATGAATGTGAAACCGCTTAGCTGAAATAAGTGCTTTTATGAAAGCCTCTTATCTTTCTGACCAAATATGTTATGTTTTTATGCATACAATCATTCCAATCAAGAGGGCCCCGTTCTTACTGAACAGAGTCTGAGAAATATTTCTCAGTTTGAAAAAAAGATATTCAATTTTTCTTATTTTGCTCCCAATCCCTCGAAATTGGGTTGCTTTGATGTGGAATTGGGAGGGTGATCATATCGGAGATACTCAAAATCTTCTTCCCTACCTAAAAACAGTTGGGGGGGGGGGCATCATGGAGGAGAGAGGGGGGTAAAATGTGGAATGACTGATCCAAACATTCTCTGCTTTACAGTAAATGCTTCTTAAGTTGGGAGTTGAGTTCTTTCTGCAGCTGTATGTAGAGATATCAGATAACATGCACCACACGCCAGTGGTGCTTTTTTATTGGCTCTTATATGCCCGCTATGCCTGATAATATGCAGAAATTAGGGGGATTTTGTGCACTTAATATAATTGGAGCACGAACTGTTACCAAGCCTGTAGATCTTGCAATAAAGGTGTTCAGATTTTTAAAAGTGCAGGTTCCCGAACTTCCTCAATATACTGCAACACAGAGGACAGAGGAAGAAAAAAAAGCACAGTTAAAATGAGGAGCTTTATGTCACAGCACCGAATAAACTAGCTGCCTATGCTTGCGCAGAGTAGGCAAAGGAAACTCCAGTATTAAGACAAGAACTAGGATTTGTGGGAGCGTCACACAAGCCTGATTGGGCTGCAGTACTTATGATTCAGATTCAGGAGACCAGAGCAAAATGATGCTGCTGTCCCAACCTCTGTGGAAACCATTGGCTGAGGGGGGCAGACATTGCATGCAACCAGGAAGTGCAACACTCTAGGGGAGGCACAAAGGATGTCCAAAAAAAAAAAAAAAAAAATCCTGTCCAAAGAAAAATTTTTTTTTTTTTTCTATTTTCTACTTCTAAGTGGATCAAACACCCATTCAGGGCTACTACAGACTACCTAATTTCAGATCGCCACCTACTGTTTAGTGTGATTTACAGACCTTGTTAAAGACAATTAAAGCCTTTTGTAAATTGGTAGGGGAATAAGGATGTCTACAACTGGAATATCAAGCTCTAGATTCAATGGCTGTCAAACAGTTCAGTTGTATGGGGGCCCTGCTCCTTTTAACGGAGCAGGTCATTCAAAGTCATTAGGCTAAGAGCCCTTGGTCACTTGGCCTACAAGTCAAGCCAGTATCCCTCCCCTACCAGAGAAGAGTACTTTAGACAGTATGAGAAGGCATTTTTAAAAACACATTTCCTGCTCATCAAAGGTCCAGAATCGCCTGTAACCTGAGAAGTGCAACCTGCAAGATACCTACGTAAGTCATGGCCTACAGTAAAATATTTGGAAGGGGTAGGGTGGATAGGCCATTTCCTCCATGAAATATAGTCTTCTTGTGCCAATTTCATTTCATTAAAATGGCATTATGGTACCCTACATACTATCTCGATGATCAGCACACTTTTTAATTGTCATTGCATTAAATTGAATATGTATCGGCTGTTGGCCAAAAAATAAATAATAAAAATCTAAAAAAAAAAAAAAAAAAACCAACGAAAAAATAATAATCCATATGAAATTAAACCACTGAAGTGTACTTCGTAATTAGTTAAATCTGCACACTTTTATGAAGAATCTCATTTTTGTGAACCGATCTGATAATTCGCCATCCACAGACATGCAACTACATAATAGCTACGTTTGTTGGCTGTGGTCATATTTAAATATGCACATTCATAGGCAACTTTTTCAGACCTACCAAGTACAATATTTAGTAGCCTAGGCTCATACCTAAAGATTTAATATTACAAGAGTTTATCATATTTAGGGTGGTTTCTCCAAAAATTTAATAGCTGGTAAATGGCAGTAGTGCATTAATTTATATGCTGCCGTTGCTCTATTTCGCACCATTCCAAGTTTACTTTTTGTCCAGCGTATAGCTCTCAATATATCCAGCAGGGTCTTAAGCTGCTTTCACATCGGACGCGAAACGAATTTTTCGCACTAAAGATTACATTCAAAGTGACTTTGAATGTAATCTGTCGTGCGAAAAATTCGTTTCGCGTCCAGTGTGAACGAGGCTTTAGTGCGAGGGTGCGCACATATAGTGCCGTAAGACTAGTGAAATATTATTCTCTACACTAGTTAGGTAGCTAGCATCTAACGCAAGTCAGTAGGAGACCGCGAAAACAGTCAGAAGACCAAAAGTAAAACAGCTTGCTCACTGACTAGATTGCTGGAAAAAAAAAAAAAAAAAATTCCACTGGGGGTAACCAACCTATATGACAATTATGAATTACTTAATATTTCATATTTTCAAAATTAAACGATAAACTAGCTTGAAATAAGCACACATCGGCGACAAATCTGAATCTATTGAAAATGCAACTGAGGAGATGTAGGCTAGTTAACATCAACGTCGACTCTTTTCTATTGTCAATTTATGCATAAAGTCCAGTATTGACTGTAGGCTAACTAGCAAGCTAGTTTGTTTTCAACTTGCGTGTTAAGACGCTAGCTAGATGACTATCAAGGAACGATCAATGCAAATAGCCACGGCCAACAAACAAACCTTAGCCTTAAAGACTTTCAGCAGCTACGTTATCCGTTCGTGGGGGTTGGGTGGGCAAATGACCTACGGCTGATTTCTTTCGAATTCCGTTTGTATTTTTACAAACCACAAGATTAAATAAATTAACATACAGTGCTCGCCCAGTGTAATAATAGCCCCCTCTGTTTACTGTAAACACTGGATTGATAACGATTATACATCACGGTGACAGACCGGACTGCTGTGAAAGCACTGAGAAATTAGCCAAATGTCCCCAACGCCAGCCTTTACAACTGCTGTTTTTTAAGTGCTTTTAGACAGTCATGTGATTGTAACGTAACCCGACCGGAAAACACCGACGACCATCGCCGCCAATGCTGCGTTTTAGAGGAACAGAGCAGCTGCGAGACCAAACGGACAAGTCCCCGGTAACAAACAACACAACAAACTCCATATACTACAAGGAGCACGAAAGGTAGGCGAAGACGTACCGCATTCTCCTTTGAACTTGGTTGTGCACCGATAATTATTTTATGAACGCTCTTAATATTCAGATCACTTTTGAAGTTTAAAAATACGTTCGGTGACCACCCCCTTCCCCTGTGTGTCCGTTTCACGAGGCTCCGTTTATTTTAGCCTCACATTGCTTTCAGACATCGGAAGAACAGATGCGATTTGACCCTCTGCTGTTCGGATGGTAGATTTTAATATTTCTAGTGTGACAGAATTTCGCGATACATCTGCTGTATGTCTATACGTATGAGTGGCGTGTTTGGGGGGCAATGTGTGTACCCAAGTGCAGGCATATATGTATCGCTTTCAAGAGGGGTTATTTTTTGTTTGCGAGGAAAGCGCACTGCGGAAGTGGTTTTACTCTGCGGGAGATCTGTCCGGTCCACGTGTCTGCGTTAGGGGCGGTGCTTTCTTACACATTTCAACAGTTATTTTATTATTAACAACCGTGGCGAAATTGCCTCGTTCGTTATTTAATGTACATAAATGACACATTTTATTTGGAGCAATGTCTGTACTCTTGCGAAATTTTAGTAATAATCTATTTCTCATTCAGTGTGAACAATTCATGAGATTTGTGGATTGCTGATGTTTAAGTGATGTAAATTTTAGTGTTTATAAAAATTATCTGTTCACTCTGGATATGTAATCACAACAGTATCAATAGTTGTCATTTCCCCATTAATAAATGTTACATTGGTCTCCGGATTAATTTTATCAGTTAATAATTGTTTTTTTTAGATTTTAATCCCCTTTTTATTTAAATATATTGGAATCAAAATGACTGCTCTCTCAAAACTCAACATTTTTGGAGGCTTGTTCGCACCAAATATTGAAAGGAAAAAAGCCGCACAAACACATTATGCTCAAGATTATATGTTGCACCCGCCTTTAGAATAGCATTTTTCCCCTCGGGTTTCTGGATATTCTAATTCTTTCCAAGTTAAGTGACAGTATTGTTTGATTAGAGTGAATTAGCGGCACACGGTTGGCAATCTCAAACTGCGAGCATTGTTTGCATAGAATGCCCCAGGGCTTGTCAATAATTGCATCTGACGAGCGAGACGCAGCATTTACCCTCGGCTCCTATTGGTCCAAGACCATGCTGCCTCAAGAATGTTTAAGTCCGTGTGTCATGTGATTCCAAAGCCCCTGGCCCTACAGTGACCTTTAGAGTAAAATTAAGGGTCAGAGGCGCCCGTTGCTTTGTTGGCTTCAATGATGGTTATGCTAACATCAACTGTCGAAGTGGGAAGTTGATATACACCGTAGCCAAATACATTTACACTCAGTTTTCACAATTCCTGACACTAAATTGTTGTGAACATTCCCTCTCTAAGGTCATTTGGGATCACTGCTTTATTTCAAGAATGTAAAGTGGCAGAATAATAGTTGAGAGAATGATGCATTTCAGCTTTTATTTCTTTCATTACATTCCCAGTGGATCAGAAGTTTACATACTCTTAGTTAGTTCTTTAGCATTTCCTTTATATTGCTTGACTTGGATATGTCCTGTGACCTTCAACAAGCTTCTCTCAATAGGTTGGTGGAGTTTTTGCTCATTCCTCCTGACAGAGCTGCTGTAACTGAGTTTTGTTTGTTGGGCTCCTTACTCGCACATGCTTTTTCAGCTCTGCCCTCAAATTTTTTATTGGATTGGGGTCAGGACTTTGTGATGGCCACTCCAGTACCTTGACATTATGGTCCATAAGTCATTTTGCAGCAACTGTGGAAGTATGTTTGGGGTCATTTGCCCATGTTGAAGACCTGTTTGCAGCCAAGCTTTAACTTCTTGGCTGATATCTTCAGATGTTCTTTCAATATATCCACAAAATTTTCCTTCCGGATGATGCCATCTATTTTGTGAAGCACTACAGTCCCTGCTGCCGCAGATCACCTGGACAACATGATACTAACACCCCATGCTTCACGGTTGGGGTTGTGTTCTTTGGCTTGCCAGCCTCTCTGTTTTTCCTCCAAACATGACAATGATCATTATGGCCAAACTGACTTTTTTTTTTTTTCCCCCTCATCAAACCAGCAGACATTTCTCCAGAAAGTAAGCTCTTTGTCCCCGTGTGCAGTTGCAAACCCTAGTCTGGCTTTTTATTGCAGTTTTGGAACAGTGGCTTCTTCCTCGCTTTGTGGTCTTTGAGGTTGAGTCGATTTTTAGGCTTTTCTCACTGAGGATATAGATACTATTGTACCTGTTTCCTCTAGCATCTTCCCAAGGTTGTTTAGTGGTGTTCTGGGATTGATATACACTTTTCATGCTAAAGTACAGTCATCTCTTGGAGACCGAACATGCCTCCTTCCTGAACGGTATGACAGCTGCGTGGTCTCATTGTGTTTATACTTGTGTACTATTGTTTGCTCAGAAGAACAAGGTATCTTTAGGTGCTTTGAAATTGCTCACAAGGATGAACCAGACTAGTGGAGGTCCACATTTTTTCTCTGAAGCATTGGCTGATTTCTGTGGATTTTTTTCTGTGATATCCAGCAAAGAGGCTCTGAGATTGAAGGTAGGCCTTATAATACATCCACAAGTACACCTCCAATTGACTTGCATGATGTCAGTTCATCTATCAGAAGCTTCAAAAGCTATGACGTGATTTTCTGAAATTTTCCAAGCTGTTTAAAGGCACAGTCTACTTGGTGAATGTAAACTTCTGACCCACTGCAATTGTGATGTAGTGAATTATACGTTGAATGATCTGTCTGTAAAATTGTTGGAAGAATTACTTGTCATACACAGAGTAGATGTCCAACTGACTTGCCAAAACTATGGTTTGTTAAAGTGGCAATAGACAACTTTTTTGCTTTCCCCTGCTAGCGTTCCAAGTGTTATGGTTTTTTTGAATGGTTAACAAGCTTAATCATGATCATTTTGATGAAATTCCACCCTGATATGACAAATAAGTTATGATGTTGATCATTATTTGGTATTGGTGCGTGATTTCAACCACCAAACCATCAATACTGAGCTCATCAGAGTTGACCTACTCTCTGGACTTAGTCTTTTTTTTTTTTTTTTTTTTTAAATGTGGGCCAAAGGGTCAATTTTTCAAAAAATCAGTTCACACAGAAGGAGCTGGATAAGCAAACCTTTCATTGGCCTGAAGTTGGATAAGGTGTGTAAGTTGGTCATATTAAAAGCAAATTGTCTATCTCAAGTGGAGACATGGTGAAATCATTGCCTAAAATGAGGATTCTGAAGGTTCAGTTTGTCCTGTGACCATTTTTGTGATGAATGGGAAATTCAGTCTGGCCATTTTTGGCATAGTTGGACTCAAGTGGAAAGCAATGTAAAATTTCACCTCAGCCTCCACTTTGAATGTGTTTTTGCTACTTCCTTTATAAACTTTTGCAAAAAGATTTAGCTGTGGTACTCAACAAGTTATGTTCATATGATACTTCCTACTATCCTGAGTTCATACATGACTGCAGCTCCAGAATCAAAAACTGAAGTGTGCAATTACAATTTCCAGTATCATGATTAATGACCTTTCTATTCTTAAACAGGATTTACTCTATTGTTATATACATTTTAATTGGCTTTTCAGGGTCATTTTTTTGGTTTATATCGCAAAACGTCATAATTCCTGTTGTAACTTCCTTAAAGTAGCATTTGTAACCAGATATCCTTTATCAACCTGAAAAAAGGGAATCTGTTAAATGGGTCTTGTTGTGGCATCAGTCCAAATTCTACTTCCCATATTATTAGCCTCATAGCATAATTGCCCATTTCATTTCTTAAGGTTTTTTTTTTTTTTACTTTCATGTACCGTATATTTTTTAAGAGAATGGATTTTATTTTATTTTTTTTTTTTTTAAGGTTTTGATAAAAAAGGAAAAAATGCATTTTTTTGCCAATGCAAAAGAACAGGCTGCCGGTATTTCACTTTGGCAAAAATGTGACCTGGGCAATTATGCTATGTGGCTAATGATGTGGCTAGCTACAAAAGCCATTGATTTAATTACTTATGTAACTTTGTTAATGAATATTTATTTCTGAAAATGATTAGAAAGGACGTGTACATGGATTGGCCCTGAGTAAATCAGACATATGAGAAACAAAAATATTAATTCTCTTTCAGAAAACTTGATCGATGATGTACTCAGGGATGGATTTAACCCCGCCGCAATTTCTATACTGGTAATGGTTATCGGGCTCCTCAATTTTAGATCAGTGCATTATAGCTAAGTAAAGTTGTATGAAACTAGGATAGTTGGAAGTGATGTACAAATTCGGCTGTATACCAAAGTTATATCTTTCTATGAAAAGTAGTAAAGGAAGTAATTTCAAAACACAGAGGGGTAGGTGAAAATTTGTTCCATTCGGAGGGAAAAAAAATATTTGACAGGTGTGATTTCTCTGCAGAAAATTACCTTAAGATGGTATTCAAAGTCTGTCCATTTAACCTCCAAAAAAATCATAGTTCATTCCATGGCACACTTTTCTTCGGGACTCCTGTCAAACTTTATACAGTTCTGTAAGGTGAATAGAACGCGAGAATTGAGCTGAAATTTTCTGGAATTTTGTGTCTTTTCATCATCAGCAAACAGAAAAAGAAGACAGGCACGTGATTGACCTGGTTTGCTGGGCTCTGTTAAGTGGGCGTATGTGCGGAAGGATGTTCAATTGAAATTTTCCAAACACGACAGTCTTATTATTAAAATTACTGAAGGACTTTATTTCTGCATATATTATTTACGGCTTGATTTCTGACCCAATGGTAGTGCACTTTGGCACTTCGATAATGATTGAATAATTGATCTTGTTTAGCTAACACTTGTTATTGAATGTGCCATAAAACCAACTTTTCGCTAAATCAATTTATTTTGTTCTTAAACTATTGTTGAGTCAGAGATCACACCATGAATAATATATGCAAAACTGAAGTCCTTCAGTATATTATTTCAATGATGACACATCTTGCTTGCAAAAACTCTTTTCGTTTTTCTTTGAAATTGAAGTGGCATTAAATAGGCTTTTACTTCAGTTAATATGTTTATTCCCTGAATCTTTTCATCTCTATACTTGAAGGAAGTCTCTACAGAAATACAGGAACTCCTGTGTTGGCTAAAATAATGCAGATTTTTGTAGATGACAATTCCTATCATGGCTAATTTTTTGGTTTTTTAGGTTTTAAGGAAAAGAATTGACCTGATTCTGTTCAGTGCGATGGAGCTCAGCAGCACTCTAGTCTTTCCCAAGATGTGATGGCTGTTCTGATTACATCACCATATCCCCTTTAGGTCAAACATTCAGATTTTGGCAGTCATTGGGCTTTGTAATTGAATTCATTGAACGCTACAAATACATCAAAAAGAAATAGTTTTTTGTTCTTAACAGTCGCAAAATGTTGGCCAATGCTGTGATCCTGCATGTTCAATCAGCTGTTACCTTCAATATGTTGTTTAATGTGACTACTAGCCTTTGTATCAATAAAACCACAATATTTTGTTCATTGGAAAGCATATGCTGAAAAGACTGGCCGCCTACTGTTCCTGCTTTTTTTGAAAATCAATTCAGGCACACCTCCATGCATGAGTCTTGATGGGTTGCGGGGGTTTCCCCTGCAGAATACTGTGGTAGGGAGGGGGTGCAGTCCCCCAGTAAACGTGGGTGCATTTGATTAATTTCTTTAGTCATGTGTTTTGGACCGATGCACGACACCATAAGATCTGGCCCCAAGACAAAAGACTTAATGCTATGTTGAACATACATTCAGCAGTTGTTTCAGTTTTTGCTCAATAGCTAATTTTCCCTGTTACCGAAGTTCCCCTTCAGATTAAAGTATGCAAAAATACCGAGCAATGATTAATATTTTATTTCATGATTTTCCCCACATAAAAAGTAAAAAAAAAAAAAAAGAAAAAACTCTGAAAAGGGGTGGGAAGCACTTACTCTTTCTCCTGCATTGAGAAATTCTTGACCTATGTGTGTTCAAATATGCAAATGTCACACGCCGTTCGCCCTGCCAGCCACTGCAGCTTGCGCCAGGTTGATTGATGAAACTGTGTTATGATGAACATTAGACAATGGCATGTATCCACCTTTTCGCTGAAATAGATACTCGCAAAAGTTCTGGTGTTGCAAAGTCACGCTATGAGATGGCAAGATGAGTCAAATGCTCTTAGATATCAGAAGAACTAATCTTTATTTTTGTTTCCTTCCAAAAATGTGATGCACAGGATGTTTTTAGGTGTCTAAAAAATGCATAATGTCTTTTACACAAATGTTTCATAATTCAAATATGGGTCATTCCATGCCAACTGTCCAAATGGCTCCCACTTGACCAAGCATTTTGTTGAGTTTGAGCTTTCTATCATCAACTATGTGCATTTTATCAAATAATACTTGAATATGCCTTCGATGCCATTAAATGATGTCTGTCCACAAAATACCATATTTTCAAAAATTTATTGTGAGAAAATAAAGCAGAACACTATCACAAATTTTGGATATGTTAATTACAGACATCTAATCTTTCTAGTTAATTTGATGTTGGTGGATGGTGTCATTTTTTTGGTGTAAAATGTTAAAAATAGCACAAAATTTTTTTTTTTCTATTTTCAAGCCTTAATATTTTCTATATTATTCATTAGAGAGGGGCAGAATTAGAATACAAAATACAAAACATGCACAAGCATGTGCAATACCAAATCCCTGTCTTTGAAATAAGGCTTTTTACAGTCCTTCAAATATGCTACTGCAGAGCACAGAGTAAAATTTTCCAGCAACTTTAAGCACCCAGAAATATATTATAAATTAAAGGGACACCTTTATAAGTCCATATTCCTCATGTTATAGTAGCAGATTTTCACCCCTGAAAATTTGAACGACTGAGCTGAAATACTTTTCTTGACATAGCCATGTGAAATTGGCTCCTCAGAAACCGCTGTTCAAAAAGGGCCGAAACTTGGTTGCAAAAATATTTTAATGACAAAAATATTAGGAGTTGAGAGCTAAAATTTTGGATTCATCCTATTAGGAGGTGTATGCACCTGCTGGAATTTTTTTAGCCAAATCTTGGATGGTCAAGTGAGAAGTTTCTCTGAAATTTGGACATTGGGCATGGAATGACCACAATGTGTAGATCAGGTCTGAAAGTAAAAAAGCGCGATTTTTTTTGAAGCATTACCGTAAGGCCATCACGATCTTTTACTGTGCTGGAAGGCTGCAGCTATAATTAATGCTACTGTGCATTTTCCTATTATCTAAACAAGTAAGGAGTTTCTTTTAGCAGGGGGACTTCAAAAAACTGTTACAAGGATAATGGTTACCTTATAGCTTATTAGAAATGTATTGCCAGCTTTGTTGCAATAGATCGACTTTGCAATAGCATCTTCGATTCATGTGGCTGAACTTTGAAATGTTGGCATGAATACATTATTTACAGTTTTACTATACTGCTCAAAAGAATTAAGGGAACACTTAATCATCATAGTAAAACACCAAGCCAGTTGAACCTCAGGAATATCAGTCTGTCCATTTAGGAAGCACAAGTGATTGTAAATCATTTTCACCTGCTTTGGTGCAAATAAAATTGACAACAGGTGCGATGGAGAGGCAAAAAGCAAGACAACTCCCTAAAAAATGAATGGTTGTGCATGAGGTGGCCACAGACAATTGTTCTCTCTTTATCCTTCCTAACAGATTATTCTCTAGTTTTATATTCTGCCCGTGTCCTTGACACAACTGGTAGCATGAGGCAGTACCTGCAGCCCAATCAGGTTGCCCAGGTAGTCCAGGTCCTCCAGAATGCCACCTTCTTGCATTTTCAAGAGGGTTTGCTGTGTCTCCCAGCACAGTGTCAAGAGCATGGAGGAGGCATTAGGAGACCGGCCGTTAACGAAGAGAGCTGGACAGGGCCGTAGAAGGGCATCAACCCAGCAGCAGGACTGGTATCTGCTCCTTTGTGTGAGAAGGAATAGGAGGAGCATTGCTAGAGCCCTACAAAATGACTTCCAGCAGGCTACTGGTGTGCATGTTTCTGACCAAACTGTCAGAGACAGACTCCATGAGGGCGGCATGAGGGCCTGACGTCCACTAGTGGGACCTGTGCTCACAGCCCAGTACCGTGCAGCTCAATTGGCATTTGCCAGAGTGCACAATATTTGGTAGGTCTGTCATTGGCGCCAAGTTCTCTTCACAGATGAGAGCAGGTTCACACTGAGCACATGTGACCGGTGTGAAAGAGCCTGGAGACTCTGTGGTGAACCTAATGCTGCCTGTAACATCATCCAGCATGACTGATTTGGCGGTGGGTCAGTGATGGTCTGGGGAGGCATATCCCTGGAGGGTTGCACAGACCTCCATGTCATAGCCAACAGTACCCTGACTGCTGTTAGGTACTGGGATGAAATCCTTAGAGCAGTTCTCAGCCCTTATGCTGGTGCAGTGGATCCTAGGTTCCTCCTGGTGCAGAACAATGCCTGGCCTCATGTGGGCAGAGTGTGTAGGCAGTTCCTGACTGATGAAGGCATTGATGCTATCGACTGGCTCTCTCATGTTCCCCTGACCTAAATCCAATTGAGCACATTGGGACTTTATGTATTGGTGCATCCAATGTCGCCAAAGTACCACCACAAATTCTGCAGGACCTCCCTGATGCCCTGACCCAGGTCTGGGAGGAGATTCCCCTGGACACCATCCACCAACTGATCAGGAACATGCCCAGATGTTGTTGGGAGCGCATACAGGCACGTGAAGGCCATACATGCTACTGAGTCACATTAATGAGTTGCTGTGATAAATTTTAGGCAAGTTGGATACGCCTGTGATTTCAATTTCTTATTTTCATTTTTGGGGTGATTTTGAATCCAGCCCTCAATGGGTTGATGATTTGGTCTGATTTGATTTGGATGATTTTTTCTGAACAAATAATACTATGTATATCAGTAAAGATTTTCAACTTGAATAATTAATTCATCAAGATCTGATATGTAATTGAAGTGCTAAGATGTTTGACTGCTGAACTAGGACCTGTTTTGCACCACCCCTTAATTTTTTTTTGAGCAGTGTATTACAAAACAACTAGCAGCAGCTAGCAAAAAGCTAATGCAAACTCTTGCACTCTATTCTGAAAAGTCCACTCTGTACTGGTGATTTTTTTTAGGTTTCTTTATGTGCATTTGTTTATAAGACAGCATTGTGCTTTCGAATTTGTGACCTATCAAATGTAGCTAGCCCAGGATTTGTTTTAATTGTGGGTTACATAAAACATTATCCCTACTTCAAAATCATGCTAATGAAGGCTACATTTCTCAGCTGTATTTGGTGGCGCCGTCACAACGGAACAGCCTTTGATGACATCGCAGGACAGAAATGCAGCTAACTTATGCTGCAGCCTACACATTGAGAAGCAGCCATAGGCTATAAATCATAGGTGTTTCTTGTGAATTACTTGACATTACAGCAGATTGTCCTCTGATCTTATCTGTTAAACTGAAGGCCGGCCTTCAGATTTTTCAGTCATCCAAAAAAAAAAAAAAAAATCAGCAAATAATGAAAAATATTCTGCCAATGCTACCTCTGGCACTGAGAACCCCGAACCAGGGGCTAAATCCGATACTGGGCTGAATCGATCATTGTTATCACATAGAAAAAAGATTCTGAACTCGAAAAAATTCCAATGTTTTAACCTTAGTGAATTTTCAAAAATTCACTTGTCAAAACTGATTTGATTGACTTATTTGACAGACTCATGAACATTCATATGCTCTTTAACCTAAACAAATATTGCGCTCTTCTGCTGTGGTTTGTGGATTTGGGGGCCACCTATATTGATAATGGGAATCCCCATTTAAAACACAGTGGTTTCCTGTGCTGTCCTTTATTCCAGTATAAGGATTGGTAAACTTGAGATTGATGAAGAATAATTTGAGCGCAAATGTGGAGATTTCACTTAGTTGTTGCATTCCGTGCCATTATATTTGTTTGTTTTGTCCGTTTTTCAACAGGATTACAAAAAAACTATTTGCCTGATTTTCATGAAATTTGGTGGAAGAATGTAGCATGGGCCGCGGAAGAATCCATTAAACTTTGGAGCAGATCTCATTTGTGGAGCGGATACACAAATTATTATTCACTTTTTGTTAGCATTTCTAGATGAAGCAGTGGCCTTGGTAGCATAAGTGCCACAGTTAATATCGAGAATGTTGTCATGAAGTAGTGACAAAATCTTTGGTATGCAATGGTTGCCCTTGCTGAGTTGTGTATCCTGGAAGAGTGGACTATTGGCCTTGGCGACAGGCTGCGCTCTCTGAGTGCTACTCTAGTTTTAATTGATTTTGGAATTAGATGGTCAGTATTCGGCTCCCATCTAAGGGTATTGCAATTTAAATCTGCTTTACCATTAGGATTTTGTGGCACTTTGTACGTGCCTTCACTCCCTCCCTTACCAAGGGCTCCATTGAAACTAATTGGAGATGTGAAGGGGGGGGGAAGGTACAGTTCCATATTGTGAAGCAGAATTGCATGAAAAAAATGCCCTCAAATGAAAGATGGAAGTCTGTACATATGGGCCAGTACATTCCAAATTCAATAAAAATGTCAGACATTTTTATGCATGTCACTCTGTTTTGGGTATATGGTCAGTGCATCTGGTAGAATAGGATGGTGCAGATCTGCATAATGCTCTAATATCTGCATCCTCTGCATCTTTCCACATATAAACAGTGATGTTTGCCCAGTTTTGGTGATAAAGTTGTTGCAAACCTTCCATACAAAAATAAAAGCTGAAGAGATTGATTATTTTGAGGCAGTTTTTCTGCAATTTTTAACCTCCATGTGTTCCATGTACAGTATTATTTGGCGATGAGCCTGAACACCAGTTCTGTTTTTACCATGGTGTGAAGTCGCCGTTTGAATTTAAATGACCAAACTTCAGACAAAAACTCACAGGATTGGGACTGAAAAGCTGCGTGGCCTCAAGAAAGCCACTTGTTAGCTAGGCTAATCAGGGAAAAATGACTTCAATTTGTTAGGGAGCATAAAGGGCCAGTTAATGTGCATGTAGCTAAAAGAATCATGACTCGGCCACCATTTTGGAATAAGATGTACACATTGCATTGGAAAGGCCAAATTATCACTTTTGTAAATTGTTTGAATTTCCGCATAGTCTGGTGTGTTTTCCGCTTAAAGCAATTCTTACCTTTCTGGCATTTTTACACTTTTCTTTTGTAATCTTAAAATGCTCCTAATAAGCGTATGGCACACTAAAATGTAAAAGAAATCCACCAGATGTTGAAACTCTTCAATATTCAATTCTCATATATTTTTGATGAAAGTCTGACCAATCATTTTATTTGGTTTGAATAAAATGATTTGCCGAGCTTCCTGTCTGTCATCCGTGGCCGCGCTCCTTCCAGTTGCCTACTGCTGTCACCGCTTGCGAGTCGTGCGCCTCTCTGGCAGAAAAAAAAAACGACGCATTTGACTGTAAACAAACGGGCGCTGAAATGCTATAATTACGATAATAACGTTAATGGTAGTTTGTCAGACTACAAAGGTAACTAAACGTTACGAGGGCATTATATTTTATGCCACATATAGAATTGAATATTATGTAATTACTGTTGGTTAGTTTTCACTTACCGGTGCCTCTAAATCTGGCTCCATTGGCCCGTTTCACTCTCCTACGAAAAAAAAATATAGCATGCGGCGCGAGGAAGTGAGCTGTGCGAGTGAAACGGGTCAATGGAGTCAGATTCAGAGGCACCGGTAAGTGAAAACTAACCAACAGGAATTACATAATATTCAATTCTATATGTGGTATAAAATAAAATGTCCTCGTAATGTTTAGTTACCTTTGTAGTCTGACGAGCTACCATATATTAGCTATATTTTTTTTCATAGGAGAAGTCTGGGAATCAGGGGGAAGAGGGTGGGACTTTGGAGGGAGGCGGAGTTGTTCATGTTCAAATTTTTGCTTAGTGCTGTGCGACATGCCAGAAAGGTAAGAATTGCTTTAATTGACACATTTGTCCACATAATATGCCTGAAAATTTTGGCATAATTTTTAGCTCTGCTGTGACGATAGTCACAGTCAGCGGAGCTTTTCCAATGCCGATTCGTCCGGCGTACGTCTGTCTGTCTGTCCATCCGTCCGTCTGTCCGGCATCAACTTTTCACTTCAAATTTGAATATCTCAAAACCTGTCTGATAACTTTTTTCCTAATTTGGTGCGAGCCTTCCTTATGATATTGCGAATATTCACTGTGAAAATTCTGCGTCCCAGTTTTTGAGATATTCAGCATTTTGCACTTAGAAAATCCGTGTTTGTGCTCATTTTTTTAGTCTTTCATTAATATCTCAAAAACTGTCTGATAACTTTTTGTCTAATTTGTTGTGAGCCTTCCTTATGATCTTCTGATTATCCCCTGTGAAAATGAGAAAATTCTACATCCCGGTTTTTGTGAAATTCAGCATTTTGGATATAGAAAATCAGTGTTTGTGCTCATTTTTAGCTCCGCTGTGACGATAGTCAGCAGTCAGCGGAGCTTTTCTATTGCTGAGTCATCCGGCATCCATCTGCCTGTCTGTATGTCTGCCTGCCTGCCTGTCTGTCTGTCTGTCCATCCGGCGTCAACTTTTTACTTCAAATTTGAATATCTCAAAAACTGTCTGATAACTTTTTTTTCTAATTTGGTGCAAGCCTTCCTTATGATATTCTGAATATTCACGGTGAAAATTAGAAAATTCTGCATCCCGGTTTTTGAGAAATTCAGCATTTTACATATAGAAAATAAGTTTTTGTGCTTTTTTTTTTTTTTTAGTCTTTCATTAATATCTCAAATACTGTCTGATAACATTTTGGCTTAATTTGTTGTGAGCCTTCCTTATGATGTTCGGATGATCCCTGCGAAAATTGGAAAATTCTCCATCCCGGTTTTTGAGAAATTCAGCATTTTGGAATTAGAAAATCAGTGTTTTTGCTAATTTTTTTTTCGGTCTTTCATTAATATTTCAAAAACTGTCTGATAACTTTTTGTCTAACTTGTTATGAGCCTTCCTTATGATGTTCTGATGATCCCCTGCGAAAATTCGAAAATTCTACGTCCTGGTTTTTGAGAAATTCAGCATTTTGGACTTGAAAATCAGTGTTTGTTCTCATTTTTTCAGTCTTTCATTAATATCTCAAAAACTGTCTGATAACTTTTTGTCTAATTTGTTGTGAGCCCTCCTTATGATGTTCTGAATGTCCCCACATTGTTCCCGATCATTGTTCTGGATTATGTTGTTCAAAATCACACCAGCCAGTATTTTATTCACAATAGAACAGAGATAGGATAGCAAATGTTGAAACTGAGAAATTTTACAATTTTATCCACAAAATGAGCTTATTTCAAATTTGATGGCCGCTACAGGTCTCAAAAAAGTTGGAACAGGGGCCTGTTTACAATGGTGTAGCATCCCCTCTTCTTTTTAACACAGAGTGGAGGTGTCTGGGCATTGAGGAGACAAGTTTCTTAAGTTTAGCCATTGGAATTTGATCCCACTCTTGTTTAATACAGGCTTCCAGCTGCTGGAGAGTTTTGGGTCTCCTTTGATGGACTTTTCATTTAATTATGCGCCAAATGTTCTAAATCGGTGAAAGATCAAGACTGCAGGCAGGCCAGTTCAGCACATGGACTCTTGTACTACGAAGCCATGCTGTTATAATAGCTGCAGTATGTGGTTTAGCATTGTCCTGCTGAAATACATAAGGCCTTCCCTGGAATAGATGCCGTCTGGAGGGGAGCATATGTTGCTCCAAAACCTTTGTATACCTTTCAGCACATATGGTGCTTTTCAAAACATGCAAGTGTCCCACACCATATGCACTAATGCATCCCCATACCATCAGAGATGCTGGCTTTTGAACTGAATGCTGATAACAGGAGGGGTGGTCTTTCTCCTCTTTAGCCTGGAGGACACGATGCCGATGATTTACAACAAGAATGTCAAATTTGGACTCGTCTGACCACAGGACACTTTGCTACAGTCCATTTTAATGAGCCCTGGCCCACAGAACACGGTGGCACTTCTGGATCATGCTCAACAATGGCTTCCTTTTTGCATGATAGAGTTTTAGGTGGCATCTGCGGATGGCACGGCGGACTGTGTTTACAGACAGCGGTTTGGGCCCATTTAGTAATGTCAATGACAGAATCATGCCGGTGAGTGATGCAGTGGCGTCTGAGGACCCGAAGATCACGGGCATCCTGTAAAGGTCTTCGGCCTTGTCCCTTACGCGCAGAGATTTTTCCAGTTTCTCTGAATCTTTTGATGATGTTATGCACTGTCGATGATGAGACCTTCAAAGCCTTTGCAATTTGACGTCGAGGAACATTGTTTTTAAAGTATTCCACAATTTTTTTACGCAAGCCTTCACAGGTTGGAGAGCCTCTGGCCATCTTTACTTCTGAGAGACTCAGCCTCTCTAAGACATCCTTTTTATAGCCAATCATGCTACGCACCTGATGCCAGTTAACTGAATAACTTGCTAAATGTTCTGTCAGCTGATTCTCATATATTAATTGCGTTTTCAGCCCTTTTTTGCCTGTGTCCCAATTTTTCTGAGACCTGTTGCAGCCAGAAAATTTGAAATAAGCTCATTTTGTGGATAAAAACGGAAAATGTCTCAGTTTCAACATTTGAAATGTTATATATGTTCTGTTGTAAATAACATTGGCTCATGTGATCTGGCAGTCATTGCATTTTGATTTTATTCACAATTTACACTTCGTCCCTACTATTTTGGAATTGGGGTTGTTCATAAGTTCAGACACCAATCTGGTTCACAGCATTTTCCGGTTACCAAATGTGTCATATGTGTTAATATTGCAATAGTTTTCAAGGATTTCTGAAATTAAGTTATGACATGGACATTTTACTCATCCTCAGCGGAGCTCTCTATGCCGACAGGCCTCTTTTTTTTTTTTTTTTTCCGCACCCAAGCAGATGCTCTGTATTGCGTATTTTTTTCTTTGTTAAAAAAAAATTTTGACTTTTTAAAATTTTTAGTTTTTATAATCTTATGGTGTATGGGTCAGCCTTAAGTGATAAATGTAATACTTTGATACAGGCTGTTTTTACCTCCTTGCGTACCATTTTACCATTATTTTAGGTCAAGGCGTGTATCAGCTCCAGTATGGAGGCTGTGTTTTTCTCCATTCGTGATGGTTTACCCTCCCTGTCTCAACACCCCTGAGCGTGTTTTTCGCTTGCGTTTGGAGCCTGGGTCTGACAGGAAACCGAGTCTTGTCTTTTTTTTTTTGTGTAGGTGGAAGAATGGAGCTGTCCAACCATGGTCTTATCCTCCTGCAACAGCTCAACGCTCAGAGGGAGTTTGGTTTCCTGTGCGACTGCACAGTTGCCATCGGCGACGTCTTTTTCAAAGCGCATAAGGCCGTTCTTGCCGCATTCTCCAACTACTTCAGAATGTTGTTTATACATCAAGACAGGTAACGCACGTAACACCTATCCCCCCTGAAATGTGGAAGTTAAAAGCGCTATATGTCTTTGGAAAATTGCAGCTTGGTCCACTGCTTTTCAAACTGTTTGCCAACCTGTTGGGGAGATTTGAAATGGCTGATAATTTACAGATTATTTCTGCCATGGTCCTGTGTTCAGTGGGTGGGCTGCAGCCTACTTATCACGCTCTCCCAAGCGATTCATGGTTTCGCAAGCGCTGGTCTGATCAATAACATTTACATACGCATTTCCTCTGTACCTCATGGCTGATGGGGCTGATATTTCATAGCAGCAGTTTATTAACCTTGTGTGTCCCTGTCAAAATCCAGGCAAATAATGTGTTCTACTTCGGTCCCTTGATTTGATGTATCAGCTGTGTTTTGGGCAGGACAGATTGAATATCCATCAAATTACAGACCCATTTTAGCTAGCAGTTTACATGCATAAAAGTGGTTTATAATTTGTGGCTTTCCAGTGACTGCGTGCGACTGAAACCAATGGACATCCAGCCAGACATCTTCAGCTACCTCCTGAACTTGATGTACACGGGGAAGCTGGCCCCCCAGCTTATCGACCCCCTCCGCCTGGAGCAGGGAGTAAAGTTCCTGCACGCTTACCCCCTGCTGCAGGAGGCTAGCCTGGCCACACAGGCCTCCTTCTCCCACCCGGAGCAGAGCCTCCCTTTGTCCACGTCACTCTATGGCATTCAGATATCTGACCAGCAAGGGATGACAACAGGCTCGACACCGACGGCCGTGAACAGGCTGGCTGGCCGCAGGCAGCTGTCCTCTCCCTTCGACAGCCGGACTCTGTCAGAAGGCAAGTTAGGGGTCGGCTCCAATGCTGCTACCACTGCTACCACCGCGGCCGCTGAGCCCCGTCCGGCCCAGTCCCTCTGCGAGGCCGAGCCCTCCTCCAGCGGTTTCCCATTGGCCGGGGAGGAGCCGGGTCCTGGTCCAGGTCCTGACGGGCCTGGAGATGACCCTCCGGCAGCGACCGCCATCCTCCACGTGAAGCCCAGCATCATGAAGCGAAACTCATCGTTCCGTAAGCACTACTCCTGCCACCTGTGCGGAAGTCGTTTCGCCCAGAGGAGCGGGCTCCGTGAGCACCTCCTCCTCCACACGCAGGCTTTTCTTCCCCCCGCCGGATTGGCTGAGGCTGGCCTGGGGGTCGCTCCCATGGAGACAGGCCCTGCCCCAGATATGGCGGCAGCCACGGCAACAGAGGAGCTCCTCCGCGTCGGGGTCACAGACACCGCCAGTGATGGCGAGCAGCACCCCGCCACCGACTCGCCTCGGGCGGATGGCCTACAGTCTCAAGCCGAGACCCCTCCCCCGTCCGATATCGCCGACATCGACAACCTGGAGAGCACCGATTTGGAGCGGGAGGTGAAGAGGCGCAAGTACGAGTGTTCCACCTGCGGCCGCAAGTTCATCCAGAAGAGCCACTGGCGCGAGCACATGTACATCCACACTGGCAAGCCCTTCAAGTGCAGCGCCTGCGGTAAGAGCTTCTGCCGGGCAAACCAGGCCGCTCGCCACGTCTGCGTCAATCAGAGTGCCGAGTCTTACACCATGGTGGACAAGCAGAGCATGGAGCTCTGCTCGAGTGAGGACAACTCCCAGATGGAGGCCCTCTTCCTGGCCTCTGGCCGACCCTACAAGTGCAACGTGTGCGAGATGACCTTCTCCAGCCCCAACGAGGTCATCAAGCACCTGTGCTTCACCCAGAACGCGCCGCCTTTCCCTGGACTGGACGACCAGGCCACGCTTCCGAACAGCGAGTTTCCCAAGGATGAGGGGTCAGACTCCTCAAATGTAGGGCCTTTGGTAACGTCCATTAAAACTGAGGAAATCTTAGTCGAATAGTAGATGCCAACTCATGTACTTTTTTTTTTTTTGTACTTTTTAAATTATGGTCAGAAGGTATGCTAGAAGTTTAATTCCATTTTTTTCTTATAAGAGAGAAGAAAATTTGTTTGGATTTTCTGTTTCTACAGCTCTATAATTTGTCCTCAGGGACTGGAATTGGGAGTTTGCGCTTAGCTCGCATGAACTGAACTCCTCGTCGGAAAAACGTGTCAAAATTTTACGGGAAGCCTGATGTTAGTGTATGTTGGTGCATAAATAAGATTGCGGAATAAGCAGATATCACCCTTTATTATGTAGAATAGCTCTGGTTGCCAGCCAACATGTTTCAGGCCTGTGTTTAAAACAGCGGACTTGTTCACTTTCACACACACACACGCACACGCTGACAGTCACATGACAATATACACAACCCATATGCAAAACGATTTTTTCACCTTTTGTTGACTATAGTTTGTGAGGTAACGTTTTTCACTCAGTTGCTTCTGAGAGGGCAAGTCGGTGCTTCTGTCATGTACCTGAAACTGAGCACGTAAAAACAAGGAAATGACCTGTCAGTCTCAGGATTTTGAAATGGTTTATTCAAGCCGTGAGTTCTGTGGAAATTTTCAAGGAAGGAATAATGAAGTTCACTTGAAAATGTTTGGTGTCAGATGAGCATGAGGGAAATTTAAGAAATCCCCAGCTGAGTATGTACTGTTTGTTTCTGTAATGCTTAGGAAACCCTGAGATGTTCATAACCTGCTTCAATGAAGACGTGTTTTCAAGAATGTCTCACAAATGCAATGAAATATCTTTCCTGAAATGGTGTGAATTGAAACTTATCACACAAAGCCATCTCTTGTTAGATATCTTAAATGGGATGGTAATATTGAAAAGCAGTTGAACTCAAAAGAAAGCCAGCTATATATGTATGGTTGAAAGGAGCCATTTTTTTGAAATCCAAATAATTACTTCTGATTTCCTTAAATGCTAGTTTTTCCAACTCACTTTTAAAAGTTTCCAAACTTGGTAAGATGTGTGCTGCTAACGGTTGCCTTGTACTTCCTGCTGCTGTTGATGGTGAGTTCTGACATCGCCCACCCAGCGTAAGCCTGTGCGGGAAGTGAAGCCTGTGCTGTAAATGAAGGCTATCCGGTCTGGTTACACTCTTTACCATGGTTACTGCCATGCCCACGCTTGCCTTGAGGCTTAGGCCAAAATGAGCTGAGTTTGTTCCAGCTAGCAGGGTAGCAAATGGTTAGATTTTTTTTTTCCAGCTTTACTGAAAAAAACTTAGGTGCCAGTATTTTTATTGAAGACTCGCATATCCCATTGCATATAGCCTCAAAATACTTAATTGTTATTTTTTGAAATTAAGAAGTCAATATTGTGTAACCAGGTTTTCCTAGACCTAAGTGGGGAAGACCTGCCCAACCACAGTAACTTGAGTTGAATCTCCATGGCAGCAGGACTAAGTTTGCTCCCTTCCAGTAACCTACCCCATTTATCTTAGCCATGGCTTGTGAAAACAATGTCCACCACACTGAATACATTTTGAACATTATATAAATCATTTGACAGTCTGAGCCGCGCATGGTCATCAAGTGAGTGAAGGAAGCAAACATTTGAAAATGGTTGATATAGCAGTTTGAAAATGTGTAGCAAAATGATGGCTTGTGCCTTATACTTAATTAAATGACCTTGTTTTTGTTGTTATGACCTTGTGTCCATGGGGATTTTGTTTTACTGTATGAGTATGATTGGCCCTGACAGTTTTCGGCAGCATACAGTGATGGATATTTTGGATACTTTAAGTTTGTGGCAAACTGTCAGCTTTGCAATGTCTCATATTTATTGGAGAACCATGAGATTAAGTCAGAAAATGCACTTCAAGTAACACCCAAGAAGCATACATTGCAAATGTCTGATTCCAGAGGCTTTACAAACCATATTAACGTGTCTCACTTCATGGAGCTCACAGTGCTCAGGAGGTGCAAACCTCTTGCTGGCTTGCATCTGTTTAGTCATGTTGACCTTAGAAGCCGGGCCTCCGTTTCCTCTTACAAGGAATTCTGCTAGTACATGTTCTAGAGGAAGTATGTAAAATGGAAAAATAAGATTGAACACGTCTCGATGAATAATCTGATATCAAGTGGTGTTGTGGAGGCATAACCCTACATTGCAAGCTGTTTTTGATGCACTTGAAGTTGTTTTTCAACCACATGCATCAAGTTCACAATACCACCTATGGTAACTGGCTGTCCAAAGTTTCATCTTTGTAACATCTTCGTAATACGATTAATTGAGTATTCTTTACATGAATATTATTCATTGCTTACAAAAAACGTGGTCCCATTGACAAGTGAACCAAAACTGTAATGATAATTGAAAACCTTGGAAAGCTAAACAATCCCTTTTCCTCCAGATGTAATTCCACATTGTCATTAGTCTGTTAAAAAAATCCTTTCAATTCTTTGTCCATTAAAAAATGTAAGATCTGAAACAAATACCGGTAGCTGCATTTGGTTACAGTGGTAGTGGCGATTTGATCGATTCTGGGGAGTATGTAACTCAGCAAGTAAAAGTGATGTGAGCGTTATTCTCTTGTGTTGCGCTTTTTTATGAATGTCACAACAGAGTCATTGTTTTGTGGTCTTTTAGCTCTCAAGTGCTCTCGCACTCTCTGTCGATCTGTCCATCTGCTGTCGTCTTTATGGCAGCTCTACTGTGTGGACAAATCATTGCTGCACGGGAAAGTCAGAAAAATAGAAATTTTGTAGTGCCACGTCACATCCCAAAACATTTTTATACTGTTTGTACGTGTCAGAATGCATTCTGGTATTCCAATTTTTTTATATATATTTAGCAATGGTGACAAATCTGTCAGTGATGTAAAGCCATTTTTTAACAGAATTATTGCTTAGGTGCGCGTTTTTTGAACATGGGAAAACCTGCAGAAAATAGTTGATCGAATCCTTTCCCGTTGCCAGCAGAGGAGTTTGCCTTTTTTTGGCGCATCGCATTCAATGTCTCAAGTGCGCTGAAAAAAGAAAGTGGTATGGAGGCCAGTGACTATGTCTTTGTCCCAGTACCCACCCTAAGCCCTACAGTGGTCCTCAAAGTGTGCACAATTGTGACATGTAAGAAGAATGGACTGAAAGTGCGAACCGCAAGTGTGCACTTCAGCAGAGGTGAATCGCAATTTTCAGAGTGGAATTGGAACAAATTTCTATACGCCACTCCCGCGACTCCTGCTTGGAAAGCATTGCCCATGTGATTGCCAGGATTGCGCCACGGTAACACTTTATTTATGGGTAAAAGTTTTCAGTTAAGTGCAGTCTGATGTGGACTTACAATGCATCAGGGGTGCATTGGGGTGCTTGTGAGCACCCTGGAGAACAATGTTAGAGAAATGGAACATCCTACAGTCTTGTGCACCTATGTGGGCACGCACAAAAGACTGGCTCAAGGGTGCAAGTGAGCACTGGGAACAGGCCAGTGTTATGGTGGTTACTCTCTTATATCTTACTTGAGTCTCTCATTTAAACCCTGCGCCGACTGAACAAAATTTGAGCGCTACTTGAACGGAGATGGATGGAATTTGTCGCAGAAGTTACCGATGGAGGGGCAAGCCCTCATTGCCTCCACGATAGCTCTGTGATTGGTGAAAATTAGAGTGTCCACCTAGGTGGCATGGTTCCATCACTGCCAACTGGAGCTGAAGCCGATAAATACCCATGACTGCTGCAGTCATTTAAACTTGGAATAAGCGCTGATTGTATCCTTTCCCTCTGAAAACAAAAACCAGATGTTAATGGGTATTAGTGGGTTTTTTGTCCAGTGTGAAACAAAATGTACTTTTGCCAATTTATGAATCATTTGCTTGAAGGTGTTCTTAAAGCCCTTATTTTTGTTTTTAATATATACCTTTCTAATTTTATATACAGTGCTATATTTACTAATAGATATTTTATATTGCACAGGTTGTACTGTACATTGCTAAATTGCTTATATGTAGAAAATTTGTCTTCATCATTCAATTAGGCAAGTACTGTGCTTTGAGAGCGTTTGTCCCCTTTGCGATATTTATCATTTTTGTTTGTCATATTTCAATGTTTCAGATCATCTAATTTTAATACAAGATAAAGACAATGGGAATAAACACAAAATGCAGCTTTTGAAGGATCATGTCATTCTTTGCAGGTAAACAATTGTTCAAAATCTATATCACCCTTGGAAAAAAAAAAAATTGCTCCCCAAAACCAAACAACTGGTTGTGCCACCCTTGGCGGCAACAACTGTAATCAAAACATTTGTGATAACTGGCAATGAGACTTTTAAATCTCAGTGGAGGTAATTTTTTGCCCACTCTTCTTAGTAGTATTTTTGTAATTTAGCCACATTAGAGAGGTTTCAAGAATTACTGCCTGTTTAAGTTCATGCCACAGTATCTCACTTGGATTCTTGTCAGGACTTTGACTAGCCACTCAAAAACCTTCATTTTGTTTCTGAGCCATTCAGAGGTGGTCTTGCTTGTGTACTTTGGATTACCGTCCTGCTGCATTACCCAGCTGTGCTTGAGCTTTTGTCACAAACTTATGGCTGGATATTCTCCTTGATGATTTTCGAGTAGAGACCAGAATTTAAGGTTCTATCAATTATGGCAACTTGCCCAGGTCTTGAAACAGCAAAGCAGCCCCTGACCATCACACTACCACCACCTTGTCTGACTATTGGTATTGGGGGTCATCACGATCGTTTTGGCAAATATTGTGTTCTTTTTGGTCAGCAGTGGTTTTCACCTTGCAAGTTTTCCATGGAAGCTACATTTGCCCAGTCTATTTCCAATCGCGGTATCATGAACACTGACCTTAACTGTGTAAAGTGAGGCCTGCAGTTGATGCTAGTCTGAGTTTTTTGTGACTCAGTTGAGTCGATGATGCACTGTTGTTTGAGTTTTGGTAGACCAGCCTCTCCTGGGAAGGTTCATCACTTTTCCAAGTTTTGTCCATTTGCAGATAATTGCTCGCACTGTGCTTTGGTGGAGTTTCAGAGCCTTAAAAATGACTTTGTAACCCTTTGCAGACTGATTGATGTCAGTGACTTTGCCTCTCACCTGTTCTTGAATTCCTTTAGATCACAGCATCATGTGCTGCTTTTTGCCTTTTCACTTTGCCAGACAGGGTCTATTGAAGTGATTTTTAAATTCAGCACGGGTGGCTGTAATCATGCCTGGGTGTGTCTAGTGGAATTGAAGCCAATTATAAATTAAATTTAATTTGTTTATTTAGTAACTAGTGGCAGTTAACTTTTTGCACAGGGCCAAGTGGGGTTGGTAGGGTTCTTTTCCAGTAAATGAAATTATAAAATAAAAACTGCATTGTGTTTACTCTGGTTGTCTTTTCTGATATTAAAATTTGTCTAATGGTCAGATATATTTAAGTGAGACAAATAAGCAAAATTAGAAGAAATTGGGAAGGGGTTAAGTACTTTCTGACAGCAGTACTTTTCAAAAGTTTGGAATCACTGAAAAAAAGGTTTAGTTTTTTGATAGAAATTGATTTTTATTCTTCAGTTTTGCGTTAAATTAAAAAACTGTGGCAAAGTAACGAAATCCACTTGCCATTTGAACATTGTTTTTTTTATTTTTATGTGTGGTTCTATGTCCTATTCCATTTGCCGGAACTCCAGGGCATTACGAACATGCATAAGGATGACGTAGTGTGTTCTAAAACACTAGGCGCTGAAAATGGGGCTTTGCATTCATTAGTTGTGATTTCATTCTGCAAACATTAACTGCGGACAGTAATTGCAACTTGTAATCTGAGCTGTGTCCTCATTGCCTGATTCCATCACAGTGAAGACAAAAATCCATTTCTTCCAAAAAATAAAAAATCTTTGTGATTCCAAACTTATGAATGAGTCCGTTTTTTGTCTTTTTGTTTGTTTTTTGTTGTGCATTTGTTTTGATGAACAAATCTCTTTTGCTTCATCCTTTTTTTTTTTTTTTTTACATTTTTTATGGGCCACAGTTTTCATTGCCTGTTAATGTATCATGCACGGACTTCTGCTTGTGGAAAGAAACATTTTCACTTGGTCAGTGGTGTTTATCTGAGTGCTCATTGTGGTAGCAAAATCGATTCAATCCCTCTGCTCAACTACTTAAAACCTGCTGAAGGCTCTCATTTGTCAGATGTACATATATGGTTTTGGAATTAGCTGAATTTTTAATGTAGATGGTATATAATTAAGATATCCCCTTGTTTTTGAGGAACAAGTGAGATTCTTAACAGATATAGCATGATGGCTTTGTGTAGAATACTATCTATCAGTTACATGGACTTTGTCACCATCTCAAGCCATGTCTGAGATCCATTGTACTGAAGGAAGACTATTTCAGGCAGGGGCGCTTTTTGGAAATCGTTGCCTGAATGCATTCCCAAAATGTGATCAGAGCATCTAATGTGGACTGTCATAACTTGGCATTACATTGAAGCATACATTATTTATTTAAGAAAATGTTACATTTTTTTTTTCCTAAGTAACGTAAAATGACTACTACTGAAGTGTACTTTTAAGAGTATAGAATCAAAATTTGGATGCGTTTGAACCAGGAAGCCGCACGGACTTTGTTTTATTACAGTATCGGCTGTTGTAGGTGAAGAGGTGTGAATTTGCTCTTCGGCAGTCTTAATGTCATTTTTAATAATGTTATTTTATGCAAGAAGTTTGTCATTTATGTATTGAGGTCTTTTACACAGGTTACGAGGGTCACCGATGAGGCCCCTGCGCACAATTCCAAAGCAATGTCAAACATCCTCTACTGTGATCTGTGTTCTCAGGAATGTATGCAGTCTATTGTCTCCTTCATTTTGATGGCGAAGAATAAAAAATTGTTTTGCAGAAGTAGTGCGTCGTTTCTTTGTCTTTGGTCAGAAACGAGTTGCCACATTTCTGTTTTGCTTCTTGATGCTTTATGAATCTACGGATGGCGTGTCTTTTTTGAAAAGTTTTTCAGGATGACGAGGACAGCAGATAACGGGAACTAAATTGCCATAATTTGATGCGTGTGAGAATTTGAAGCAGAAATGGGACACTTCATTCTGAGGGGATATGAGTCCAGTACATTTTTCATTTTTGTCACTAGAGCAAAATGAGCGTTTTTTTTTTTTTTTGCAGTGTTATAAGTTTTAAATAGCTGTAGCTTTCTTAATCATATTGTGTTAAGATAATGGTATACAGAAAGAAATGTTTAAGAAATCAAATGCAATTTTATTCTTTGACCTGCCCTCTTTCTTTTCGTGTACCTCTCCTCATAAATGTTTGTTTTCAGCTCAGTTCAGTTAAGTTTGATACCGCCCCTCCCCATTTCCCCATCTCTGAAGGAAATGGCTAAATTACATTCAGTATATTCTCATGCACCCACGAGCTGCTTTTTTTGTGATTTGGTGACCTTCTTTCCAACCTGTTTTGATCTTAGAAAGAATCAAAGCACTGGATTATGTCACACTTGGCTTTACAATGCTAGCTTTATTTGATTGAAATGTAGGCAGAATTTGAATTCATATTATTAACAGCTTGGAAAATACAAAAGAATTAATTCCATGCTGCAGTTATACAGTTTATGCTCATGGTTGCTTTTACCAATACGAATTTAAGGTACATAGGTATACAATTTGTACAAATGTTACCAGGTTCACATTTAGGTGGTGTTATAAAAAGCTCGAGGTCTAAGAGGTGACCGAAGCAAAACGAAGGCAAATGGCTACAGATTCATTCGTTCCAAATGTAAGCAAGCAGAGGAGTAACCGCAATTCTATCCATAAAGCCTGCCCCAGATGGTGCAACTTTGCCTGAGGCAAGTGTCACGCCTGTATACTGCATCAGGCAATGTTGCACCGTGTGGGGATGGTTTTTGCTGCGTAACTTCCTCGCATGACAGTGCAGCAGCATATCCAGCATGCTAGATATTTTCGCGTTACGCGAGGAAGTTACTCACCGTGTGGGGGCTACCTGCTGCAATGTTACACAGGCTCGACCAATCACAACGTGCAGACCCGTCGTATGATGTACAGATGAGTCACATGATACAGAAAAATGGCGGCACCCTCTGAAACTGTAACAGACATCCTGGCCGAGGATAAATTAGTTGAATTGTGGCCATTTTTCTGTATCAAGTGACTCGTCTGCACATCATATGACGGGTCTGCACGGTGCGATTGGTCGCGCACATGTAACATTGCAGCAGGTAGCCCCCACACGGTGAGTAACTTCCTCGCGTGACGCAAAAATATCTAGCATGCTAGATACGCTGCTGCAATGTCACGCGAGGAAGTTATGCAGCAAAAACCATCCCCGCACGGTGCAACATTGCCTGATGCAGTAAACACGCGTGTCACTCTCCTCAGGCAAAGTCCAGGGCAGGCTTAACAAGAAGCAACAGTTGTGTTCTCCCTCTCTCCCTACATGCAGGCTCATTCTCTCTCTCTCTGTCTCTCTCTCTCTCTCTGAGGTATCACAGTGGTCTCCGTAATTTGCTGCATGATAATGAATAGGTCACAGCTGACTCTATTATATCTCCAATCCCACTTTACAGGTGCCCTGCTACCCCCTGCCCCATCACTTCCATCAGTGGCTCACAAACTCTGTCTTGGGCACCCATTGTGTATGCTGTTTTTCTTTCCAACCACAATTACAATTCCATAATTTTAATAAGTTGTTAACTTTCCTTATTTATTATTCAGGTTAGACGGGCACTTCACCCTCTAGAACAATGTTACGACCAGAATGGCTGTGCATTCCATGATTTTTAAAATCTCAACCTTCATATTCAGTTTCCATTACATTCCAAGTAAGCAAGCCAAGCCAAGGTGGCAGTATTTTTTAACTGGTCAAAGTCAAGACAGGTGCCTTCTTTCCGAAAGCTTTTGCTTAAACCAAACACAAAAT
This sequence comes from Gymnothorax javanicus, assembly GCA_029692085.1. NCBI lineage: Eukaryota > Metazoa > Chordata > Actinopteri > Anguilliformes > Muraenidae > Gymnothorax > Gymnothorax javanicus. The sequence continues at coordinate 94,609,321 of CM056198.1, forward strand.
GGACGCCAAACAGGTTTTACTCATTTGCTTGGTCTTTATAAACTGTTAGTTTCAGCAATCACTTGTCTTTTCATCAATTTGAACTAGAAGCAAATTCATTGTCTAATTTCATCAGTTTGAATTTTTTGCACATTCAAAGTTATATCCAATTTCATGCACCGCGAATACTGAACTTCTATTTTTAATAGCAGGCATTGCTATTTCTGGCATGGTATGCTATTATGAACAATTAACATCTCATTAAAATCCTGAGATTGTAATTCTTGTTGTACCAAGAACCGGCATACACAGTGGTCCCCCAACACTGAGTTTGGGAGCGTCTAACTTGTACAATGCCTTAAAGCATGGTGATGACATCACAAATGATTCTGAAGCAGGATAATTTGGAGAACACACACTCTTCTCCCCAGTCATAGCTGAAGTGAAAATTACAATATATATTTTTTAAAACTTTACACACTATCCACAAATACACAATTATTTCATATATTTGCCTAGGAGTCGTCAGCTAAAATTTGTTTAAAATTTGAGTCCCATGCTCACACGAGAATAAATTGCATTTGTTATACCAGATGTGGCCAGCAGATGGAAGAATTGTACTTTGGCACCACAGTTAAATAACCCAACTAAGTGACGTAGTGACACGATTTTTCCCCCCTGCAAATTTCTAAAGAGGCCATACACAATGAAGTTCAAGCACTGAACGAAACATGATTTATGACTTCAGCAGCTTCATGTTTCTAACTGGGTCAGTGATATTTTGTGTCTGTATCCTAGTTGAAAATAAATCGAGATGATTTACGCTGCAATGAAGGCAGACACAATATTCTTCAGAAATAACTTTCAAACATCGAAAAGGACTCACATTTTGTTGGTTGTATCTCTCCCTGAAAGCTTAGTGATCACCCACCAGACAAAACTCCACAACACATTTTAGTGCCAAACTGAGACTATGCAGTTACTGCCTGATATCCCTGAACACAAAACACAATTTCAAAAAAAAAAAAATATCGTTCATATGCTTCTTTTTCTACAAGCATGTTCGTATTCCTTTCAAATTCATGAAAATTAATGCATATCTGTACCATGTTAGTGAAATCTGTGTATGACCCTCTTAACCTCTGATATCATAAACTGAAGAGGGGAGTACTACAGAATCTTTAAAAAAATAACATAAATACAACAGAGCTGAGATGGGGGCAACAAAGGTTCTAGGGATGACAGCTTATTTTAGATATAAATACAATATACAAGATTATATCTTCCAGTTCTGAAGTCACGCACAGACAATCACATGAGAGCCCAGTCTTCGGTGTAACAGTGAAGGTGACAAAAGGTTGCCAAGACCACAAAAATACATCACAGTTGTGACAAACTAGACAAAAACTTCAGGGATGTGCAGAACTGTGTGTGTGTGTCCATGTGTGTGTGCATGTTTGTGAGCGTAAGAGGGTGGAGATCTCAAAGAGGAGGTCATGGAAGCATTTCTGTGACAGGACAGGTGTTTACAGCAGAGAAGTGGAATTCTCCTTCAGTCACTCGTTTGAGATGGCAGAGCCCAGTCTCAAGTGTGTTTGCCAGCAAATGTTTCCCCTTCCTGTTTACACACATCGTCTTCCAGGCAGAGAATCATCTCGTGGCTTAACCTAAGGAAATAAGGTATGGTGACAAGTCAGGAATAATCACCTATACTGACGACATCCTTCCTGTCAATGCAGACTTTTGCATTATACATGTTCTGAAAAGCAAAACAGAAATCCCAAAAATACTGAATGGAACACTCAGAAAAATTCATTTTGCGTTCCAAAATCAAGATATAGCAATAACAACTAGAAAACATAATACCATTTACTTATTTGGTGATAAAACATTGATGACCCTGCAAGCCTCAATTTCGTCATAACATGCTTGTGACTAGAATTTGCCAACTTTGACATTGAGTGGCTTCGTACACAAAAAAAAAATGTTTATACAGCAATCAAATACTGCAACATGATACTGCTGTTGCATGGCCTTTCAGGGTTAACATGAGCGTCAGAGCTCTACGGACGTGATGCTTTCCCTCGCTCTCTTTCTCCCCCCACTTTTTATGACCTTACAGGGAGACATGCAGGCCCACAGAGGCAGTGCATTGCGCATATGCTGTCATCCAAGCGACTCAGGGCTGTAATTCACTGTTCTACTGCACTGCAGCATTACTGCACACTGAATGCACGTCTACACTCCTCACTTATGACTCTGACTATCCGATCTGAGAATAACTGCAGGCAATAACACTTCCTGCTTTTTGTTTTTCTTCACACATCCACAGCAGGAGAATATTTTCTGCATTGGGGGAAAGTTTATTCGGCTCCATGGCGTTCTCCAAGGCAATTAGGAAGAGACAATAAAGTTATTATTCAGAGTTATTCTTTTAGCATGGATTCTCTAATGTGCTCCGACATTCACTGAACAGTCAAGGAGAAGTAAAATTGTAATTATAATCATTCTGTCAGCACAAGTTCATCTGCCTTCAAATGACTGCCCCTTTTACAGTGAGCCACAAAGCAGGGTCGACCACTGCATTCTTGCTTTGATATTGAAGGGCCTATGGCTACTTGTACCTGAACAATGGCTTTTTCTTCTTGCCAGTCAGAAAATCCCCCTAATAAAACTAGAGACCACTGATGTTTAAAGGAAGCTGAGGAAGATTGTTTGAAACACTGATTAAAGAATCCCAACAATCAGATTTTACAAGATTTTTTTTCCCCAAACCTCCTTAAAAGTGATATGATCATGTTTAATTTATTATTCAATAATAAATCAAATAAATAATTTAATAATTTAGAATTCTATACATACTCATCAAAAACAGAAGCAAAAAATACAGAATGCAAAATTATTTCAATGTATTCCAAACACATAAATCTAAATGCGTATAAATAATATGCACTCACCCGCTCATGATGCTGCAGTCAACTCTGTTGACATTGGTTCAATTTCCATCACTGTTTCCTCTTCCACCTCCAAGGTCATCTCCGTTGCCTGCTTTTGTACTGTGGTCTCTGAATGCTTCACAATGTCTGCAGTGGTACTTGTTTCCTTTTCCTGCTCTGTCTCTTTCTTCTTTGTGGCAGATGTTTCTGCAATCTGAGCTTCTTCAACTGGCATCTCTGAGACGACATCCACTTGCTCCTGACTTACAGCTGGCAAAGCATCATCCCTGCCTTGTTCTATTTCACTGTCAGAGGAAGGTTTTTCCACTGTTTCCGTTTGTAGTTCTGTAACCTGTGCAACCGTTTTGGCCTCACCTGGGGCATCTTCCGTGGCCTGATCACTTGGTGCAGCCTCAGTCATTTCTTTCTGAGTGCCTTCTTCTGTCTTGGCTTCAGCTGTATCTGCACAGAGTTGTAAATCTGCGGTCTGAGCCTCAATCACAGGTTCTGGTTTAGCCGTAATGTCAGAAGCCTCTTCTAGGCTGGGTGTTTCTTTTGTCTCGAGTTGGGTTATCGCGTCTGCTACCACTGCTGTCTGACTCAGAACCTTTGTGACAGGATCCTCAGAGGGAGTTTCTTCTGTGACTTCCACTTTCTCAGCCGGTATATCTTCAGATGGTTGGTCAACTTCAGAAGTCTCCGGCCTGGGTACCTTTTCTTTCTCAGTCTCTTCGCTCTCACTTTGGACCTGTTCCACTTGAGCTGCCGGGGCTCCTGGTTTCTCTGTCTCATCCTTGCCCTCCGATGTGTCATCAGACTTTGTTTCTCCAGATACTTGGGTGGCACCTTCCAAACATTCTGTTGCCTTTTCTATCTGTTCATCAAGAACCTCTGCTTCCACCATCACCTCTTCCTTAACTTCCACTTCGACTACCTGTTTATGCTCACTCTCAACATCCACTGAAGCAATTTGTTCTACTAGTTTCTCCGTGACAACTGGTTTTTTCTCCTCAGAAACTTCAACAGCCTCTAACTTTTCTTTGACCTCATTGCTTGTCTCTGCCGCAGCTTCCTCTGCTTCAGCTTCCTGCACCCCTAAGGACTCTGGTTCCTTAACAGTTTCAGAAAGGTTCTCAACTACACTCTGGATGACGGTCTGGACTATGACTGTGCTTTGCTCCTCAATTGACTCTTCTTCACCCTGCTCTGCCTGCACAGATTCCTTAACTTCCTCAACCATTTCACAGACTTCCTGAACAACTGTAGTCATAATAGTTGAAGCTGATTCAATTTCTCCTTCAACAATAGAATCTACAGTGACCTCACTTGGCTCCTTCTCTACAATTCTGACCTGTTCTTCAATGACACTCTCAGAGGTTGAGACTGCTTTAATTTCACCCTCAACAGATACTTCTGCAGAGAGCTCATCTACCACCTTCACCTCAGCTGGGAGTTCCTCTATAACTGGAACCTCAACTGAGGCCACTTCAACTTCTGTCTCAAGACATGATACAGCCACTTCCTTCTCTGGGACTTCTGAACTGTCAGCATCAGGAATCAAAGCCTCTTGGACTTCTGCTGTTGCAAGGGGTTCAGACAATGAAGTAATCATTTCCTGTGTTGCAGCCTCAACTACCTCATCCATGGGTGCAAGCTTAGCATCAGCAGAGGACTGCTGCTCATCATCCGGTTCTTGCTTTTCTTTGCCTTCCAAAGTGGATATCTCAGAGATCTGTGAAATTTGGCTGCAAACTAATGCCTCCACTGTTATATCTGCTGGCCCTTCTTCCTGGATCTTTGGTGTATCTTCCGAAACCACTATTGCCTCTATGTGCTCAGCTCCTTCTTGCACTGTGTTTACCACAGCAATGCTGATTGGTTGAGCTTCTTGCAACTCTTCCAGTACTTCAGGCTCTGCTTCTTCTTTTTGATGTCCCACTTCTGCAGCTTGATCTATTGTGACCTCTGCCACTGGCTCCGTCACTGATTCCTGGACATCCAATTTGATCTCCTCAGCAACAGTTTTCTGTACCATTTCGTCAGCAATGACTGCCACCTCAGACGGTTTTGTCTTGTCTTCAACCACTACCTCCGTAGTCATAGCTTCACTGAGCTCAGTGGCACTTTCAATAGAGGCTTTTGGCATTTTTTCTTCTACTGACTCAATTTCCTGAGATTCAAGGCCAGTGCATATGGTGGTGGCCTCTGATGGTTCATGTAATTTCACACAAGAAGCTTCCACAACTTCCTGCAACAATGCCTCTGTCTTTTTCTCCTCACCCTCTCCAGGCACTGGTGTGGTTTCCCCGGAGGTCCTGGGAGATTCCGTAAGTCGAGAGACAGCTGAGACCATCTCTGTTGTTTCTTCTGCAATAGACATTTCAGGTGCCTGCTCCACAGCGGTCACCGCTTCCAATGTCAAATCCACAAAGTCATCAGCAATTGTGTCATCCCTTGAAACATCTTCAGTGGTGGATTTGGGCGTGGCTACAGTGTCGCCTTCTTCTGGAATGTCACTCAGCTGCTGGTGTTTAGTTATGCACTCTGTTGTGCTCTCCTGAATCTCCTCCACGACTGAGGCTGAGATCCAGGATGGTGATCTTTCATCAGCTGCAGTGGCAGGGACCACTTCACTAGGCTTCACCTCAGGCTCTTGTTCTGGTTTTACTGCCTCTGCTTCTGTGGTATCAGCAACCTTTGCGGTCACTGCCTCCTCTGTTTGCAAAACTTGAACTTGCTCTGGCTCCACATTGTCATACTCAGATAAAGGAACCACGGCAGGTGTGTCTGAGTCCTCCTCTGCAGATCCCGCATCTTTTCCCACTTCATCAGACGAAACCAGCGCTTGCTTCCCTTCTGTCTTCTTCTTCCTCCGTCCTGGGATAAGTTTTTTGAGAGAAAATGTGGACTCTTCTTTGGGAATTTCACCATCTGAGGACAAAGGTTCAGCCCCAGCAGATTCGTCAGCTTTATCCTCGACTTTGACCTTTCGGCGTGGAGTGACAAATCTTTTTAGGGACTCCCAAGTGGACACTCCCTCTCCATCAGAAGGACTCCCAGCTGCCTCTGGGGATGACGCCAATTGTTCATGATCTGCCTCTTGTGAGCTTCCAAGTGGGGACTCAACTGGTTTTTTTGCCGTCCTCTTCCAATTGTACAGCTTCCTCCTCAATCTTTGGTGCCTCATCGTCTGAATCTGAGGTTTTCCTGGCCCTCTTTTTAGATGATCCAACACAGATAAGTGCCTCCCATGACACAGATGTGTCCATTTTCTTTTTCGGCTCTTCGGTGCTATGCTCTAGCATTACCTTCTGGTCCTCCTCACAAGCCTTAGGCTCTTCAGGTTTCTCTGCACTTTCTGTGGAGGACAGGGTGGCGGATTTGGGTTTCTCACCACTCTCGTCCTCACTCTCAGAAGGCCTTTTGACACGTTTCTTTGGAGTCACCAGTTTCTTAAAGGATGCCCAGGGCAGAATACCATCCTTCTTTTTCTCTCCATCAGAGGTAGTTGCCTCTCCATCATTTTCTTGGCTTGCCTCTGCGTGGGAAGCTTCACTGACAATATGTTCCCCAGATTCCTCAGGAGAAGAAGGGGAACTTTCTCCTTTCTGGCCCTCTGCTGATTCAGTGGATGACTGAAGCTGGTCAGTGACTTGTTCTCCAGATTCAGTCAGCTTTGCCTCTGCATCCCTCTTTGCTTTGTGCTTCCTGGAAGAGATTTTCTTCAGGCCAGACCCTGAGAAGAGTTTCTTCAATGGACTGCCTTGGACCTTAGCTTTTTCCTGGGAAGCCGACAGTTCAGGCTCGCCCGCTGGTGCTTCTTCTACGATTGCCTCGTTTTCAGGAGAACTTTCCGCATTTTCTTCCTGTGGCTTGGAGTCTTCAGCAGCTTTACTAACCTCAGCAGGCTGTGCTTCAGTAACTTCCTCTGAACCAGTTGGAGGGGCCTCACTTTCCACCATCACTTGTTCTTGTTCCACAGCAACAGGTGCCTCTACCTCAGCGGTAAGCTCAATTTGAGCATGAGGCTCTTCAGTGCTGCCCTCCACCTTGGTAGCAGCCTCTTCCCCACTGGCAATCTCTACTTTTGTGATGAGCCCTTCCTCGGCAACAGGTTCCACTTGACTAGCAAGCTCTTTGTCAGCCTCAGTGGGTGTAACAAACACTTCTTGCTCAGCTTCTTCTGCAACCTCTTCCTTAGTCGTTTCAGCCTGTGCAGCAGGGGGTTCAGCCGCCTCTTCCGCTTCCTTTATTTCTTCCTCAGGTGCCTTATCTTTCGGTGCTTCTTCTTCTTTTGACTTTTTAAAACTGGTCCTCTTACGCAGATTGGAGAATATCCCCTGTGTGAAAAACCTCCTGAAAGAGGACTGCGTTTCTTGGACTGCTGGGGCAGTGTCGGACTCTGCTGCTGGCTCTGGCTCCTTCTCTTGGGACACTTCCTCTGTTGGCTCTTCTTTCATGGATACCTGCTCAGTTTCTTCCTTGGATACCTGCTCAGTTTCTTCCTTGGATACCTGCTCAGTGGCAACTCCATTTACTTTCTCTGTTGCGGTTTTATCGGTCACTGGCTCAGCTGTGGGTTCACTGACTGCTGGCTCTTCTGCTGCCTTTTGCTCCTCGGCCGGCTGTTCCTCCTCTGCTTTTGGAACATCCTCTTTGGACTCCTCCACCATCTCAGAGTTGCTTGCCTCAGCTTCTTCCTCCTTTTTCACAGTAAGCAGCTGCACTGGCTCCGCCTTTTCATTTTTGTCCTTCTTCACTGTGAACTTGAACCCAACAAATCGAAAGATCTTCTTGAAGCCCACTTCGCTGGCCTCCTGCGGCGAGTCCTGGGCTGACTTTTCCTCCTCTGTTGTGGTCACCTCATCTGCACTGGCCATCTCCGTCTCCTCTTTCTCCCCATTAACCTGAGGGGCCACTTCGTCTTGGAGCACCTCCATGGTCTCGGGACTGTCCTCCTTCTGGGGCACAGCCACTGACTCTGTCTGACCAACTGCAAACAAAAGAAGAAGAGCACTTTTATCAAAACTGAAAACTGCTAAAACTGAAAAAAACAGAAAATTTAATGTGAAGACGGATTTACAAAGCACAGTCATTTTAACTAATATCCATTACAGAGCATGAAACTGAAAATTGACATGAATTACCAGCTATAGAACCTTTAATAGTTACATTTTCATAGTCTAAATGGTTCTTAAGACCAGCAAAAGAAATCTGACCCAATCACAGACTTACAATAAATAAAATTCAAAATTAATGTAATTTTGTTTTGAAGCTCATTTATCCATCCTGACAGTGAAGATAAAGGAGCCCAAAAATAATTTTTTGTTTGACATGATGACAAAGGTCTCACAATACTGGTATACGTAAATCAGAACCTAGAATCAAGAATTTAAATTTAAAATTGATCATCAAGAATCCATTATTTAATTTTGGATTGGAAAGACATGGTGTTTTTTGTGGCAATGTAATCTCTGTGAGATTAAAACAAATTACATTTAGCTACAGTACTAAAAAAAAAATCCAGCTCATTGAAAATTTATAAAGGTAATGCAATCTATTGAGCGTACAAACTATAATACATTTATTGACCTGAAAATCTAGTAACTTGCCCTCAACTGCCAAGCTGCTCTAAAAAGTCAACTACATAGATTAAAATAATGTAAAAATGGCATTTGATATTAATACATTCCTTGTGAATTATCAATAGCAGCAGGTTAACTCAGGTATTGAAGCAATACTCCGTTTGACACGGGGGTAAATAAAGTTTAGAGTTTACATTGCTTTTATTTTCATATCCATTTTCTTGTGAATGCCTGCTGGCCAGGTATTTCAGAGCAAAACAAAACACTCAGCAGCTCAACTGTAAAGGGCCTCCCTCCACACTTCACTAAAACAGCACCAATCTTTCTCTCTCCCACCATACTATCGGGGATTAATGTGGTGAAAAGAGCCCATGGCAACATGATTCAAAACACACTTCTTCCCGTTCAAAACTAATGAAGAAGAGATGTACAGCAGTTCAACAGTGAGAGGTGAATGAAACAGATGAGCACGTACACACACACACAAACACACACAAACACAAAACACACACATGCATGCACGCATAGACACAAACACTCACACACCTGAACACACACACACACACACACACACACACAAATGCACACAGACAAATGCACACACACACACACACACACACAATGCCTGAAATTCCTTCTCCTTCTATCAGTGTTTTGACAGGGGGGCAGAGGGCTTGGGGTGGATGGGGAAAGGCGGGTTGACAGGATACATTCACTGGCTAAAACTGAGGGCCCCTTCTTGCTCTATCTTCCCCTGCTATGAGTAGGGGGGCCAGTTGAAGGAGGGGTTTATATTCACATCTGGCATTGTTTCTGTTTCCTCTGGGGATCCTCAAAGTTCCCTTGGACACTCTTGGCAAATTTCCACCATTCTGAATTCATGAAACATCACCTCTTCCCTCCCAGTCCCATCCTCCCTGCAGCCACTTCCATTCAATGCAAAATGCTTACATGTCATTAGTCATTACCCCTACCCCACACTATACAAAATATCTCAAAAACTGAGCATAACAATGCAAGTTACTCCTATTTGGTTTGTGATCTTGTATGTGTGCATGTGTGTGTGTGTGTGTGTGTGTGTGCGCGTGCGTGCTTCTGCGTGCACCCGTGTGTGTGTCTGTGTTTGTGTGAGAACGCATGTAGATGTGTCAGCACGTCCAAGTTCTAAAATCCAGAGGGGATTTGAAAAATCTGCAAGCACTTGGAAAAAAACCGCCCTGTTCAAGTTGCACTGAGAATGAAAGTAGACCGTGCAGGAATTGAATTCCTCATCAAGCAAAATGAACTTGTGTTCGCAGGCCAACTGGATACATAAACTCTCTGGCATCTTTGATTCAAATAGTGCACAGTTCCCTTGATGAAAATCATTATTTTGAAGGAAACGGAGTTAAATATGCGACTCAAAGAAGAAGGATTCAGTCCAGTGCCAGAGTAAGCAAAGAGAACATTACGCTAACTCTGATACATGCATCAAAATCTGGCATAAAAAAACACTTTTCCCAACATTGAATTCTACCAGCAGTAAATGCCACTGAGTGACTAGATCCTGCTAGGTCCAAAAATGACGATGTTGGACCTGTTCATCATGACACAATATTTATGAAAGAAAAACTAGAAACTAAGACCATAAATAGTAACATTAAAGTTACTCAGCGGCATCCTTATGATTAACTTACAGGGCCATGAAGTACCTACATGAGCTCTACTCTTTATCCCATTCAGGGAGTTTAAGTAAATCCATTAGTCAAATAAATACAGATAACCACTGCATACTTAATTGTCCCCTACTACAATGAGGCAAGAACAAGCGTCCTGCTTCCCCATGCCCCCCAACCCCAAGGAAAAATACAGACACAGACATACATGCTTGCACACATTAACACTCACATCTGCACGCGCGCGCACACACGCACACACACACACACACACAAACATACACAGGCACGCACATAAACACTCAAACATACACACATCCACAAAAAGTAATGGGTAGGCTACAGCAGCCTGTACTAATAATAAGTAATCAGCCCCATCAGGTAAAAGTGGAGTTTGCTTATGGGACAGGCATGAGTACGTGAGGGAACTACAGGAGGAACAGCTGTGAGAAACCCCGCCCTGCTCTCCCTCCGAAAAAAGTTGCAGCACCATTGGGTGACAGACGGACCCCCAAGGTTCAGGGTGAACTCGCAAACACTCGTTATTTTTAGGTAATCTGTCAGCCTGTCCCAACGTGCCATTGTGATGTAAACACACAGAAGCCACTGCAGAGACAAGAGGCCATAAAATGAGCAAACAAAATGGCACTCGGTTAACAGTTCTCGCTCATTTCCAGCAGGTTCTCCTTAAGTGAGTCAGGACAGCCGTTCAAAGAGAATTTGTTACAAATGCAACATTAAACTCATCGCTGAAACAACTGCGCAAAAAATCTGGTCAAATATGCAAATTGAAAGCAATCACAACATGCTTGGTGATTTTCCTTGATATTTGCACACAATCCAGGCATTAATGTGCACCAAGGTTATACTACCTTTGTCTCACAGGATACAAATAAATAAAAATTCCCCACTGTCACGATAACTAACTTACTGTACGTCACATCAAAAAAGGCATACACTTAGTATAGCACTTCCAGAGAAAATCTGTCTTTGTCATTCACACATCTGAGCAGATCTTGCTAGTGTCTGTGTTACATCTCTCTCTCTCTCAAATAGGCCCAGGGGAGGCTGTCTGTATAGGGGAGTCCAGACTTGATGAAGAGAGCGGGGCAGGGGGGAGGGTGAGGGTAGAACTATGCCGCAAGCTGATACGTTACAGAATCCTCGAAAGCAGACTCAGATCTGGAGCGCGCTCAGAGCCGATGTGCAGTACATCAGAATGTGGAAACGCTTAGCACGCCCAGATTTACGGGCTACATGACGGCTGACCACAGATGTGTGTCAAACAAGGGCATTCCCACAATTTCTGTTCTGCCTTCTACCCCACTTTCGAGAGGTGCCCTGAGGTACGACACAGATAAACATATTAGCCCTTTGGCCAATCAGTGAGGTTATCAAGGCTTTGCCTTTTCTTTTTCATCAAAACTAACGACAAAAATCAGAAACTTCAATAACTATAGCACTTATCTAGAGATGCACCAATCCAAGACAATTTGATGAATTTTGTTGCATTATTTTATGGTAATTATTCAGTTCAATAGGCAGAAATCACATTTCAGAATGCATAGCCTAGACCTACAGAACACTGTTTCTAAGTAGTTCCAAATAATTTGGATTAAATCACTCCACATCACAGAAACCACATTCCACAACTTGTCATTACATTTGTTTAAGAGTATTTGTCAGCTTGTAACTGGTTCCTTGCATGTCCTTCCAGACTTTCCTGGCTTGTTCAAATGCTTACGAATATCAACAGGCTCCACAGTAATAATCACTTTAGCATGCACGCAGATATCAATAACAGTGACTCCCAAAACTTATTGTAAATATTTGCTTGCAGGGAAAAATTTTGGTACGAGCAGACATCCCACTCAAGTGCGAGGAACGTGCACATAGCATATAACCAACGTACTCCTGAGCACTTTTAGAGGTGAATCGATGAATTAATGAAGGCAGTATGGAAGTGCTGTTCATGCATTCTAACGTATAATCACATTTTGAAAGGTTGCTGCAGTTTTAATTGAAAAAGCAGGGCTATTTTTGCAATTCTTAGCCAGTCTGTGATACTTAGTTTGTGAAATGTTCACAAAAACACATAGAGGGACAGATAAACTCATCTAAAAATTTTTAATCTCACACATGAATGCAAAAATGATTGATCATAAAATCTCAGTCAGTTAATTCAGAAATAAACTAATGTTACAGAATTAAGTCAGTTTAGCAACGTTTCTTAGCTTGTATAATTCTGCAAAAAAGAACAATTCATCATAATAAGCTTTTTAAAAAAAGTAGCCACAAGCCACATTACTAACCACACCCACAAAACCAGTACCCCAGGAGACATTCCTTACCTTGAGGTATTTTGTGTAAAAGCCAAGATATGTAATAATCTACCACTTACATTTCTACAGAATGAACCGTAGAAACACAGCTACTATAAAACAACATTATCAAAAACTAATTTAAACCTTATTCTAAAAATATCCACAAATTGAAAACTTTGTAAACTTCTTTAAGTCATCATAACAAGGTACTGCAGCACTAATATATTAAAAAATGATACTGAAAATACTTTTTAAATACAGGATTTGAAAAACATTCAGTCCATAAATCATAAACAGTGTCTCAGTGAGCTGATTGAATTATCTTACCAGTGAGAGTTATGGTCCCCAGCATTTGAGATTGTGAAATGTCCTTGCCACCACAGAAAACAGAGAGTAAAGTATCAAGAAAAACTTCACAAGTTAGCAGAGCTTTTTAATGCTCTGAAACTTATTTGGGTCAATTTTTTAGCCTCTCAGGTCAGTAGAAAAATTGAAAAATTTAGTGCAAAAAAATTAAAGTAAAAGTTCAGTCTGCAGCAAAAACAGCAGTGTTCCAGTGAACAAACTTTGTCCACCCTGAAGCCCCCAGCAAAACCTGAAGTACCGATGGTGGAAGAGCCTCCTTTTGAAGCAGTTTCTGTTCTGAGAGATGCAGGCAGCCTACTGGCTCATTTCTACAGGACACTCTAACTGGCACTCTTCTTCAGACTGGACCCCTTTCAGCTGTTCTCACACTCAAAATGAATGCCAGAAGTTTCCCTCCCTCTTCTCTCTCTCTCTCCCAAAGGCACAAGATGACAAAGCCTATCATGTGACGCATTTTTACGAAAGGCCCCCCAAGGACCACCCATCCCCATTCCACCCCCTGACACCCCCCCCAAACACACACACACACACACATACTCATACATGCCTGGCCTCCCCACCCATTGTTTCTCTGCAGACCCCGTGCAGTGAGAAAAGCCTGCTTTCAGCTGGGAGATACTTTATTAAAGACAGATCTGTGTGGAGGGATTTGCTGGTTCCCCTTGTCCTTAAAAAAACTGTTTCTTCTTCCAGGCCAAGGTTCTGAAGAGAAGTGGCCAAAGGCTGGACTGGAAGGACAAGATTTCAGGCGGATGGGGTTATGTATGCTCTTGACACTTCTCTGAATTTTTCTCCCTTTCCTCCTAATTCAAGAAAATCTTGTCCTAGTATCAATTTTAAGAACAGAGCTGGGCAGTCAGTTTTCAGACTCCAAACACTTCAATTTGAGCTGACGGACGCTGCCGTTTACTCCAGAACGAACATAAGAAAGATTCTGACTCATTATCATGTTAAATTGGCCAAGATATGCCAGTTCCAGAGGGTGGCTGCTTATCTGAGCTGAACAATGATTTGATTTATACATTTTTCTTGGCTGGCACTTCTTTGTAAACTAATTGGTCATTCTTACTCAACGCACTTTGCGACCATAGAGAAATCTCAACCTTTGTTTGGAGAGACTTCAAGGAATGCTGGTGATTCCCAGACAAACATGAGTTAATCTGAGTCATCAGCCGATTGAATTGGAGCAGTATGCTAATTTACTGCGAAGCCGGGAGGATGGCTATCTGGACCTGATTGGAATCCACAGTCATCAGGGCATATATTAAGATAAACCATGTCAGTCAAAGAAGAAATTCGAAGCATTTTAAGCATTTTGAAATACACTTTTTTTTGGTAAAATTTCAGGGATTTTTATTGATAAAATTATATCAAAACAAATTCCCAAAATCACTAAACCAACAAAAAAAATTGATAAAAAAAGGACAAATTCACTCAACCAACAAAAAAAAAGAAAAGAAGAAACACTAGTATTTAGCCAGATCAAATCTGCTTGGGTATTTCATCAATGGTTACACGTATTAAGGAAAGGGTATATCCGTCTGCTCCAGGGGTAAAGTACCAGGATCATTAGGAGAAACTGAGAAAGTGAAATGAAAATTATCTCCAGGTTAAACTGGGCTTTCAACCTAGCCATCCCGTCTCCCTCTGTCTCTCTCTCTCTGCTGCATCCCAGTTTGTCTCCATTTAAATTCATTTACATGGTAATGAATAGAGTGGTTTTAAACTTTCTGCAGCCCCCCCCCCACACACACACACACACACGCAAGAGAATGCAGTGGGGGAAGGGTGCTTGGTATTGCTGGGCCTACCTCAGTGTCCCACCTCCTTCCACAATGCAGTTTGAGAGCGAAGAGCAGTTATTCAAGCAAATGCAATTCAGTTCTTTGGCTGCATACTCATACAAGGCAGTAATACAATGATTCCGGACCCTGGGTCAATCAGTCAGAATTCTCACGGGAATGAATCATACATTTGCATGACTCAAGGGAACGACTTGCGAGGAATTCTCTCTCTGATCACTGGTTGATTGAGCTCCCAACTCAGATTCCAAGGCAAATCACTCCCCCCCCCATCCTTCACCATTTCCTGCACAGATCGTTCCTTGACTCATAGACCTGTGAATCACCCTCTCTAATGCAGCACAAGTAACCACATACCCTTGCTAAGCATAAGCACTATCTTTATTATGGCCAAGGACCTTCGATAGGAATGCAAAGACTAGGGCGGAGGCCATGACATCATCGCAGTAGCACAAAAAATAATGGCAGGAAGCGGAAATGAGGCCTAACTCACTTGCTCGCAAAGCGAATCATAAGTCTCCTTTGTACAGGGCGGGAAGTACAGGAAAAGTGGCCAATTTCTCAGACACGACATCCAACTTTCTCTCACTTCCTGAAGTTTGGCTTCCTCCCCCTGACTTCCCAAGGAAGAACCGAACAGCCAAAAAAAGATGACATCACATTACGTGAGCTCTTTGTTTCCCAAACAGACTGTAATATTTAACTCTAATTTCAGCTATGAACCTGTCCCATTCAAAATGTCAATCTCAGTGCTGGCACTTCATACAGCAGTTATATTTTATTTTAATGGTTTTAAGCAAAAGGGGTGTAAGTGTGATTTTCTAAATTTTGCAGAAGAACCAAAAAAAAAAAAAAAAAAAAAAAAATTAGAGAGGTTTTATGTATTGCCACTTTTGTTATTGTCTGGTCGGCCATTTTGGCCGAAGTACTATCATGTGACAAAGCTTATGAAGTGTTCTTCAGAACATGGATAGGTTAAGTCCATTTTAGTATTTTTCAAACCAAAATAAGGCCAGGTTTTTGGGATGAGTCATTAGGGTTTTTGCCATCTATAACATTTTGTTAGGATACAGTACATGTATCGTGGAGTCCATCAGATACCACCTGAAATTAAATGAGAACCTAACAACCTCTGCCAGGAAGCTTAAAGTGGGCAACGTTTGGACCTTGCAACTGGATAATAATCCGCAGCACACCCAAAAATCTACACAAAAATGATTCATCGACCAAAGAATAGGAGTCTTGCCATGTCAATCACAGTCCCCTGACCTGTACCCCATCAAAAATCAGTGGGATGAACTGAAAAGAAGAGTCAGCAAGGGTCAACCTCAAAATCTTAAGGCCCCGGAGAGATCCTGAATGGAGGAATGGTCTCAGATCCCGAGCCATGCGCTCACCAACTTAGTCAAGCATTAAACACCCTCGTACAAAATTATTGAAACAAGCCGTGAAAGAGGTAGATGGATTTTTTTCAAATTTCAACTGGACTTTTATTATGAATCATGTTGATTTACTCATATTAATGCATAAGATGACCTTCTCAGTTTGGAAGACTGAAAGACTGGCATCAACTGTACTTGCTATAACCTTGTATGACTTGCTGATATGTCCGTGCAATGTTGCGATTTTTTAGCACTTTTTCGAGGCACACCCATCAAAGACAATGTCAGATTCACATTTAAGTAGCCAGGGAAACAAGAGACCGCAAATAACCACAAAACATGCGGTGCAAAACCGATGATATAATAACTGCACATGCACTATTTTTACATCACTCACCCTACTTACATGAGATTTCTTTTACAGTTTGATTTCATTTTGTCCCGCTAAAAGAAATGCAGTAACAAGACAAAAAGACAGGCTTTTGCTCGAGAACATGACTTGGGATTAAAGACTGAAAAACCCGCAGCTTGTTTCAATTAATTTGCTCGAGGGTGTAGGAGAAGACTCAGTGCTGTAATCTTGGCCAGGGGAGGCTGCACAAAATATTAACTGAAGGGGTGCCAATAATTGAGATGCAAATACAGTACTGTGCAAAAGTCTTAGGCACAATTAAAGCAGTTTCTTAGGGAAAATATGCTTGCAAAAATGATAAAATTAAAAGATTATAATAACTGGGAAATGTACTACACAGAGCTGTAGACTGTTAAAAACTAAATCAAATCAATATTTGGTGTGACAACCCTTTCCCAAAAAATTTGGGACACCGTCCTTTTTTGCTATAGTTTTATAAGATGATTTGCTTTTTGCTTGTTCCAAAAAGAGTGGAGAACTTGCCACCATTCTTCTGCAGACTGTCTCACTTGCGTCTCTCCCTCCAAGAAATTACAAACAGCTATGATGATGTTGACATCAAGGCTCTGTCAAGACTATAATATCTTAAAGGAGGAGACAGCACCTCTGCAAAGTATATTTCAGCGGAAAGTAGAATACTTGAAGTGTCTAAAACGCATAGTTTTATAAATTTTAATTTGGTAATGATCCAGTGCGACACATTTTTAAACCAGCGAGTCTTCAAATTGGCTACAATACCAGGGGGCAGACATTTTTACTTGGGGAATCTTCTGATTTTGAATTTGATCTTCGGAAACCTCACCTTTAAAAATGCTTAATAACCTTAACCTCTCGCACTTTACATCTCCCGATTAGCCACAGTCCCTCAGACTAATTGGTAAAAACCGACGACAGTCTAATTTACTTTTGATAGCATTGTTATGCATTGCACCACAAAATTATAAGGCGTCTTCTGCGTATAAATGACGATGTAAAATATCGGTATGTCTTCATAATTTCACCGCTCGTTAAGCAGCACAGATTTGCGGAAATTAGTTTGCGAGGCTGCGGGAATCCGTTCTCTATTTTGAATGTTGTCACAGCTACAGGGCACTGTAAGGTTGCACAGCTGTGAGACAATCCCAAGGACGGCGAAAATAAATGCTGCAAAGTCAGTGAAAGTTTTGGATTTACAATGCCATATCAATTATATAAATGTAGGCAATGGGAATTCACCTTTCACTACCATTTCTAATTATAGGTCATGTATTGGTCTTGGTCGCTCAGTCGATAAATTGTTTGATTGTTAATCACGCCAGCTTAAATAAAAACAGCTTGCGGGCAGCCAAGCCATGAAGGGAGAGCTTACTGAAGGCCCTTTGAACTACTTTATGGCCCGGATGAAAGGAAAGAGAACAACTGACGTCACGTAAGAGAATAACTGATGCACAAGCACCACGGCACTGGCGTTTGATTGGATAATGTATTCAAAATGCACACTCACCCACTATATAGGGCACTGTGTAGTGAATGTTCTACATTGAAAACAATATAGAGAGTGAGTGAGCGAATGGACAAGTGTGCATTCCGAACGCAGCCTTCGGTTCCCCAAGTAAAAATGTCTGCCCCCTGGTATTGACGACGATTTGAAGATTTGCCGGTTAAAAAATGCGTCACGCTGGATCACTGCCAAATTAAAATTTATAAAACTATGCGTTTTAGACCCTTCAAGTATTCTACTTTCCGCTGAAATATACTTTGCCGAGGTGCTGTCTCCTCCTTCAATGACTATTTTTAATGGAATCCAAACATTTATTTTTTAAACTATTCTTTAAATTAGCATTTGGAATTTCTAATTTACTTTTTTTATCTTCAGGAACTCTAAGGTGGAAACAAAAAGTAAACATCTAATACAGATTTGAATTATAAAACGTGCAGGGTGCCTAAGACTTTTGCACAGTACTGTATATTTGAGAAAATATTTGTTTCAAGAAAATAATTTAATGTTTCATTCAATTATGTTAGGTCAAATAGAAGTTAAATTTTTGTGAGTATTTTGAATGATGGCACAAGATGACTTACAATATTTTTTTTGGATTTATATCAAATATCAAAAATTCTGGAGGGCACTACAACTTACAAAACATTTTGCAATTTCTTGGAACTACATCCATTTCAACTACCTAAAAGTAAACATCTTGCACAGGGTTTGAAAGCAACGCAATACATTGGGAATTAATGCAGGCTCCTTTACAAGCCAGTTTCTAAGCCAAAAAACTTCTCCGCCCCTGACAAGGGAGTTCTTCAAAGATTAAGAACATGATCCCAAAGGAATCCGGCTGGTGGAGACCAGCAGGACTTATACATTCCTGGCCTTTGCCACAATGCCAAAATTGAGCGTGTCATACTCCAGACCAGCCTGCTGGCTTATGGTGTCCTTCAGTTCTTAACAGGTTAATTTGAGAGTTAAAATTAGTACCTTGAGTTTATGCTTCTGTGGCTTGAAATTTATGCTATTCCTGTGTAATCAAGATGTGTATTTTGGTTCTTGATTTACGTATGTAGATCCACTCTGTTGTACTGTACGCTGCTCAGCAGAAGTGCATCTGCTAAGTGGATGGAATGCAAAACAGTGATTAGCTGAAGAATCCACATACTTTGTTTTCCAAGGTGTAAATGAGCCGCTGATTCAAAGGAAATAGCCAAAAAAAATCTGCACACAATGTATCCCAAAATAACTCCAAAGCCCCTACTCCAATGTTGTCTATTTTTGCACATTTGTCATATTTAAAAATTTCAGATCATCCAACTGACTTTACAGTAAGACAAAGACAACACGAATAAATACAAAATGCTGCTTGTAAATGATCGTTTCATTTATTGAAGGTAAAGAGTAATTCAAAACATGAATCACTTGTGAAAAAAATTATTGCCCCCCTAAACCCAATACCTTGTCTGTGCCACTCTGGACAGCAAGAACTGCAATCAAACAAATGCAATATCCAGCAATTAGTCTTTTACATCATTGTGGAGGAATTTCACCCTCTCCCCTTTCCAGAATTGTTTTAAGTCGGCCATGTTGGAGGGTTTTGGAGCATGAACTGCCTGTTGAAGGTCTTGCCACAGTATCTCAATAGGACTGAAGTCAGGACTTTGACTAAGTCACTCCAAAACCTTCATTTTGAGTCACTCAGAGGTGAACTTGCTTTTGTGCACCTGATTACTATCTAGCTGCATAACCTCACTGTGCTTGAGCTTCAGGTCAGGAACTGGTGGCCGAGCTATCTCTGTAAGGATTTTCTTGTAGCGAGCAGAATTCCTGGTTCCATTAATTTTAGAAAGTCATCCAAGTCCTGAAGCAGCAAAGCAGCCCAAGACCATCACCCTACCACCACCATGTGACTGTTTTTATGATGTTGATAATGTGGAATGCTGCATCAGCATTACACCAAATGTAATGTAACGAGACCCATATACTGTCTCCAAAAAAGTTCAACTTTTCACTCATTAGTTCACAGGATATCATCCCTAACATCTAGGGGTCATCAAGATGTTTTTTGGCAAATGTGAATGCATCAAATAAATATTGATATTTCATGACATTCTGTGATTTTGAGAAAAAGGCTATTAAAGTTGGGCACTTCTAATTTGATCTGCGGTAGCGATTTACGTATTACATGATTCGCTTGAAACTGATAGGTGAATCACAAATTTTTTGACATCAAATACTTTATAAGTACAAACAACAAACTACAACAAAAAGTCAAGAAAGTCCAAGTGATGGGCACATCAGGGTACGAAAGGAAGCCCATGAAGTGATGCACCCGCCATGCATAGCGCCCACGGTACAAGCTTCTGGAGGCAGTGTTATGATCTGGAGTTGCTTCAGTCGGTCAGGTCTAGGCTTAGCACTGTTCTGGAGCAATAATATGAATACAGCAGATTACCTGAATATGCTGGATGAGCAGTCACCCAACAAAAGACTTTTTAATTCCTGATGGCACAAGCATATTCGAGGATGACAATGCCAAGATTCAACGGACTAAAATTGCAAGAGAGTGGTTCATTGAGCAAAAGGAATCATTTTCACAAATGAATTTGCCACCTCAGAGTCCAGACCTTAACCAGTTGAAAGTACTTGGGATGTACTAGAGAAGGCTTAATGGAGTGGTTTGACTCACCCATCATCAATACAACATCTTGGCCAAAATTGAATGCAAATCTGGTCGGAAATAAACATTGTACTTGTGTAATATAGCAAAACAGTACCACAATACCATTATTTTGCTAATTCTGATTAATTGCATGAATCATTTTTTGGAAAAAACTAACCACGGCAGCATGACCGTACCCTCTTCTAAGGTTCCTGAGGTCTGGACCTTGGAATTTATTTCAAGGTGTGCAATAAAAGTTATAAAATAAGCCTAAAAATAAATTTACCTTGGTGCGGCAGAGATATTGTATAATGCCAAGTTGATTCACTTTCTCTTCACATCGCAGTCATTGTGTGTGTTATGTGGCTGAGTGGGTGGCACAGCACACTTGTCTGTCCATACTACAAAATGTTTGCTCAACACCGTGGCTCTTTGGTTACATCATCATGTAAGCAACTTGAAACCAAAGGGACAGTCAGGCAGTCATCACCTATTTCCATCCGCCAAACCAATATTTAGAGTTAGGGGACAGGATTAAATTTAGGGTTAGGGGGTTAGGCTTGGGGCTAGGGTTAGGGTTAGGGGATAGGGTTAATGTTATGGTTAGGGAAACCAGTGATGACTCGTAAACCAAAGCTGTTTACTGGATATCAGATGACGTCATGTCAATTTGGCGAATGGATTTAAGTGACGACCCAGTCAGGTAGCCAAATCTTAGTGTGGTACGGGTAAGGTAACAAAAGAATGTTAGCTACCTTAAATGTAATCATGGACTGATTGTAGTTCAGGGTCATTCTGCCCCTTGCACGACGAATAGCTCCTGTACGCTCATGTTAAGTTCAACCAAACAGTAGCCATTCACCAAGATACAGTAGTTTCATTAGAGTTAATTAACTAGCAAGTAGCCCGCTAACTTTCTTTTCATCCATGCAGAACTAGACTTTCAAGGAAAGTTGAGAAGTTTTCCTTTTAAATTCAGTTTGTGTAAAGGATTGATATTCAGCTTAAAATGAGGTGACCCTGTACAAAGGATCTTATATGAGGTAGTGTCATATGAAAGTTATAAAATGAGTTGAGTGAAGTTCAGATCTGTTGCAAGCTTTTATGAGATGACCAAGAGTATAAGATTCTGTTTATCACATAACTGAATCACGTTATTTAATAGAAAACAAACATAATTTCCGTTACCGGCTTAATGGTAATTCCTATTATATGACTTCCAGCTAAAGACAGGGCGTCAGCCTTGTCTGTAGTTGCAAGTCAAACTATCTGACTTCAAACTAGCAAACTGACTTTCATGTCCTCACTTCTGGCACTTTTAATATCATCACGGAGTTGTCATGCTGTCACCCGCCAATTTTTTTTTCACGTCATACATAGATAATGAACATTAGAGGCATTTAACATCCGTTTTGCACCTCTAATGCCACAAGTTTTCAGCGAACCAGTCTCTTTGAAATGCTTCATGGTGTTTCTTACAGTGCCATGGCAGCACTTAACATCTTCAGCATCATGTAAGGCCTCAATGCAACTACGAACAGAGCTCTCACAGAGCTCCCTCCACTGTGCCATTGTGTTTAGCACTGTGACACTGCTCAAAGTTCATGTCCCCTTATATACTGGAACAACTGACTATCAGAGGTATTTTTGCAGGATAATGTTGCCTCAAACCAGTTTAAACAAATTTCTTAGCATCAATAATCATGGAGTGAGCCTTCAAACATGCACTCAGGCTATGCAAGAGTCAAAAAAATTAATTTCAACACCTTTTGATGGTTATAAAAAATTAATGTTTTCCGTGTTTTTGTTTATTATCCAAATTTTTTTTAACCTAAATATACTTGTGGGAATGGTTTTTTTTTGTACTCATTGCTGTCAGTAATATTTTTCAATACATTTCAATACATTTTCACCAAAAAATTTCAGATAAATAATATATTAGGACCACTTTTAGATGAAAATGGTGGTGTACAATCATCACTGCACACCACTTTAACTACCATCCTGGCTTAGCCCGGAGACATTACCTTTCCATACTCATTGTGCAGTTTAATAACTTACTTAGCCAATGACTTAATCATGTTTTTAGAGACTTGTCAGAAGCGGGGGGATTATGACATTGTTGCTCTCCAAATCGAGCTGGTGGCTCAGTTCGATGGCCAATCAGAGCAGAGCATATTTCACGCAAGGGACTCCTACTCAAACAATCTGTTTTTCAGAGGGTTAGAAATGACATGAATAAAATTGCCAAGATACCATTGATTATTCTATTATTCTGTTTTTTTTTTTTTTGCAATCAAAAAGTTTATAAACCTCCCTTTATGACATCCAAGAATATTATAACTACATTATTATATTTTATAATAGTAGGTCCCTTTCAGAGGGAAACTAAACTCCCCATAGAGGGGGCAATACAACTATCTGGAAAAGATCAAAACCCTGTGCAACAGGGTCCCGCATCAAAAGAGAGAAGCTGAGACCCTCAGTATCTTTCTCTTACACAGACAAAACACGAGCTCATACACAAAAACATGTAAACACACACACACACACACACACACACACACACACACACACACACACACGCACACACAACACACACACAGTCTGTACGTGTCCCTTCAGCAAAACTGACATCCAGCTGGGAGAAAAGAGACATGACGTCTCCACATTTCTCCACCAGCCATTATCTCATGCACTGTGCTTGCTGGCTCCCAGTTCTCATTCCAGCCTTAGATGCCTATGAGATACTTCTGAAAATCCATGCCAAATCACAATGATTCGACAGATTTTAATTTCAGTTGTGTAACTGAAACGTTTACTGCAATTGGAAAAATGTACAGATTTATTTTATTCCAATGAATTTCTCCTTTAATGATGAATACTGAAATGCAGTTTGTGCTTGTCAGAGGGACAGACAGTCTGTGCTCCATGATTTTCTGATTTTATGGAGTTGTATTCACCTGAGGGCCGAGGTCAGACCATAATAAATGGGGAAGAAGGAAAAGTCTACCTCCCGAACGGTTACTTCTTTCCTGCCCTGAAGTCATTTAAGAGTTTGGTTCGGGGTTTTACTGCACCAAAGAGAGCTGGTGGGAGGTTTTGAAAGATCAGAGGGAAACAGTCACTGCAGGACAGAATGGCTGACTCCCACATCAGGGGTCTCGCTCAACACACAGCTAAAGGCCATCAAAGGAATTTCTCCTTCCAGCTTTCTCTCTCTCTCTCTCTCTCTCTGGCTTCCCCTCTCTCAATCTCTAGCTGCACAGCTGTCCTACAGCCAGGTGTGTGTTGGTTCTCATTGACTAACAAGTTAGCAGAAAAAAGATCTAGAGCTGAATTTAAGAGTGGCATTTGCTTGTGGAATCTGTGGCTGTCACCTCTCAATATGAAGTCCAAAGAGCTGCCATATCTGTGAAGCCAGCCTTCATTATGCTGAAAAAGAATCAAAACAAACCCATCAGAGAGATAGGTTTGCCAAAACATTAGGTGTAGCCAAATCAACTATTTTGTATATTCTTAAAAAAGAAAAATGCAATGGTGAGCTCAGGAACACCAAAAGTCCCAGAGGACCATTGATAACGAATGAGGTGGACGATTAGAAGAATTATTTCCCAGGTGAAAAAAAAATCCCTCATAACAGTTGGCCAAAACACTCTCCAGGAGGTAGGTGTTCCTGCATCTGTGTAAAAGTAAACAATCAAGAGAAGACTTCACCGACTAAGTGCACAGGGCTTATCTCAGGATTTAAACTGCTGGGAAGCCTCAAAAACAGACAGACCAGATTAGAGCTTGCCATAAAACATCAAAAAAGCCAGTTCAATTCTGGAATAATCTTAATTGGACAGATGAGGCAAAGATCAACTTGAGCCAGAGTGTTGGGTGAAGGAGAGTGAGGAGACGGGGGAACTGCACATTACACAAAGCATACCACCTCATCTCTGAAGAATGGCAGAAGTAGTGTTTTGGCTGGAGCATGTATGGCTGCCAATGGAAAGGATACCCTTGTATCTGTTGATAATTTGATTAATTCTGCTGCAGGATGAATTCTGAATTGCATTGGGCTCTTTGTCATCTCAAATGCTTCAAACTCAATGGATGGTGTTTCACGGTGAAGGTGGACACTGATTCCAATGCATACTGTGCAAGCAATATAAAATGCTTTACAGTGGCCTAGTCAATTACCTGAGCTTAACCCAACTGAGCATGCATTGCACTTCCTGAAGGTAAATCTAAAAACATCCCACAAACAAGCAGGACCTGAAGACAGCTGCAATCCAGGCCTGGCATCACCAGGGAAGAAATCCAGCAATGTCTATAGCCTTCAGCCTTGAGACAGTTATTGACTGCAGAGCATTTGCAAACATCTATTAAAAATGACAATTTATCAAAATGATGTTAGGTAGTCCAACTACTTTTGAACCCCTTGAAAGGGGGGGGGGGGGTGCATAGAAAATTGCTTACTATAGTCCTATATTTTTGACATAACGCTTAAATTAAAGCTGAAGGTCTAGTACATCTATTGTTTTGTTTCAAATCCTCTGTGGTGGTCAACAAGCCCAAATGATGAAAATTGTGTTGTTGCGCCTATCATCGGCCTGCTGATATAACCTTGTATCTCCAAATTTGATAAGAAACAAAAACTTGTATGTCCACAATAATGACATAAACATTGCAAAATACAAAATGCATTCTTGGAAGAAAAATAGTCATCCTACCCGAACACAGCTCAACTGCATTCTTACATGCAAAATTAAACATTTGGTAAGTTCTCCTGTAAAGTCTATCATTTTGAAGATACAAGGTTTTATCAGCAGGCCAACGATATACTTTTGGACCTTTATGTGGGAATTTTTTTGAGTATGTATGCAAGTGACTGAAAGTGCATATGTGTGTGTGTGTGTGTGTGTGTTGTGCATGTGTCTTCACATGTGCAAGTTTACAGTTTGTTTGTCCATTTACATGTGTGGGTGTGAGTTTGTGCTTGTCTTTCTAAGCAGGGATGTGAACATGTACAGAATGCATGTGCATTTTTATGTGAGGGAATATGTGCTTCTTAGAGGGTGTGAGACCGCGTAAAGAACAGGTAGAGTGTGTGTATTTATACTTGATTTGCATAAGGGTGCCTCTGCGCGTAAGCATATGCGTGTGTGAGGGAGGTGAGGTCAGACTGCAAGAGCCTGCCCCCCCAACTTCTACCCTCACTACGTCTGGATCCCACAAACTGCCACAGATAAAAGCAGCTTGGCATGCTGGTATCGGGCAGATGTGTGCTGAAGGGAGGCTCTGCCTGCGACTCAGCCTCTCCTCCTACCCCCTCTGTGTAGACAGCATCCCAGGCCTCAGTCCTATTCTAGGCTGATAAGATGCAGATCACAAGTCAGGATAGACACCAGGCCTCTCCGCGCAGAAATGTGTTTACTATAATTTCACAGCGATAAATCAAACCTCAGCCTCGACTCACCTCGTTAATACTTTCAAATCAATGCAAACTCGAGAGAAGGCCCAGATACTGCCCTTCTGTTTATTCACATGAAAAAAAACTTTTTGTTCCCAGCCAACACATGACACAGTTTAAAAACAATCCTTATTGTTTATCTAAAAAACACCCGATAAAGTTCCTTTTCTCTTCCAAGTTTAAACGGAAGGTGCAGTTTTTCTTGGCGCTACTTCAACATTAGAAGAAAACTGCTGTCCGTCAATTTGTTTACAGATGAATAAAACATGTTTCGCATAAATTGAATTCCTGCTGGTTATCCGTGACACACTCTGATAAAATATGTCCTCTAGTGAATATAAACTAAAGTTGCGCTTTTCCCACAAGCTGTTTCACCCTTTGGAATACCCAATTGTTTCTATCAAGCTGTTTGCAGATTTAAAAACAGGATCCTCTATCACCATGATTTACACTTTGATTGAAGAACCTGAACATTATTTACAGCCATAATTATTCTAGATCAGGAGAGGGCAAGGGTAGGTTGCATCTCGATTTTATGCAAATCCTTGCTATTATTATTGAATCAGCAGAGCACCATTTAACGTGATTTGCCATCTTAGTCACATCTCTAAGCCACAGAATAAGCTGATGAAATATGTTTTTCAGTGATCAAATCTGCTAGGGGACGGACACTGGCCTGAACAGTGGATTGGCTGATTGGGCCTGGCGGGCCTGGTGTCATTTGGCAGGAACAGTAACCTGCAAATGCCCTCGTCCCCCAAGCATTAAACAGATGTGAAAATGAAATTGTAGTTTACAGTCACATTCTTCAGGCATTACATCATCATAGATGTATTAGATACTGGGAGCAGATTGGCTAAGCTTCCTCATCTGGAAATTATAACCATGCTGTGGGGGGAGCCGTTTCAGGATCTAGCCGGATATCCAATAAAGCCTGCAGTGAGCAGGAGGGTTAAGGTTTGAAGGGTTGGTCATGATAGTTTTTATGAATCATATCCTTTTCTTCTCATCAGTCTTACTCTGCAGCTCATGCTGAGCAGCCTTGAGGCTTTTATGCTGTAACTTAGTGGCACCAGCACCGCACTTAGGGCGTTTTAAACATTTAGAATTAGTACACCAGGCTTGCCTCAGATAGAAAAATAACGCCATCCAAATATGTTTAGCGGGAAATGCCTCGATCTCCGGGCCATGGTGAAACCCAGAGGGGTGGGAGGTATAAAAGAAAATAAACAATGTTTTGACCGGAGCTGCTGCTGACGTCGAATTCAGAGTAAAACAAAACAACGACGCGCTTAAAGGGGAGTTTCGCACACGGCGACACATCTCCACATGTATACTCAAACGTAGGTCCACACGTGCACACATGCTCTGGGCGGTCACCCCCTGGACAATTCAACGCAGAGAGGATATCCTAGTGTTTGGAAAAGCTAAATGTTTAAAGATGAGAACTACGCACACAAATACAGAAGAGCACATACAGTGCACACACATGCACACATGTACTCACACTTGTAGGGTGTCCAACTCATCTCTTTCAGAAAAAATGTCCACACAAAGATGTGTAAAACTGTGCTGAAAGATCAAACTGCACATAACAAGTACATCTTAGCTGGTCGAATTTGAGTCAAGTTTCATTTGAGTCAAGTTTATTTGTACGGCACTGTTCACAGTCACAACAACTTTAACTTTCCAGAGACGCCCATGAAAATCCCACAAAATAGTACTTCAAGCAGGACTTGCAATTTGCATTACCATCTTCAGATTGGCTTTATTTTTCAATCAATTTCATGCTATCTTAATGAATAACAAAATCGATATCTACAATGCCGACTTAAAGAAAATTAGAATGGAATGGAAAATGCACATAAAATTAGAGAGCAGATAAAATTACTTTGACTGGTATTTAATTGCAAACAGTAGGATATTTAATGCTTAGGGTGGTTTACTTTATTTTATTTGCAAATATACATCTATTCCTGCCATTCAGGCCTGCAAACACTTTCCAAAAACATTTGGGTGGGGCAATTTAAGACTAATAATGAGATTTTTAAAAATTTGAGTAATGATGTGACTTGAAACCACTGATGTCAGCAGGAAATGATTATCATGATCTGGTACAAAAGCAGCATCTGGGAAATGCCTTGTCTCTCAGGGGCAAAGATGTACCAAGAATTGCCAATTTGCCCACAAATTCATGAGAAAACCATTGAAAGGTTTAAAGACAATGTTCCTCAATGAAAGATAGGAAAGGCTTTGGATATTTCATCCTCTACAGTGCATGACATCTTTCAAGATTCTGGGAGTCAGGGGAATTTCTGTGCAAGAGCAAGGGCACAAGCTTAAGCTGAGTACTTGTGATCTCTGATCATTCAGACAGCACTGCAAGAACTGTCATTTGAGCCCCTAAGAGCCATACTGGGCCAACCCATGTTGGGGAACTTTTGAGAAAATGGGACTCAAAGTTGCCAGCTTCCTGCGTCATTTAGAGTATCTGGGAACTAGAAACACTGCTTCTGTTAAAAACTCAAGATATGTACAGTTACGTAGTGCACTTCTTATGCAGGTTTTGGATGCCCTTCTGTTTCATTTAAAGTGAAACCTACCTCCTTCTGAAGAGGAACCATCATCTTCTGATTCATTTGGGTCAAACTCTGGGTCTCCATTATCTTCCACTTCACCATCATCATCAATCATAGCAAGCAATTCCTCATCAGTGCGATACCTAGCCGCCATGTTTACATTGAATTATGGAAAAGTTGTGGGATGGTCCACTATGGCTAAGGCAGCGCATTGCATATTTACAGTGGCAGAGAGGACGTTTGCTTATATGAGCAATCCATGTGGGTAGATTGGGTTGGCTCATTTAGGAAATGTAGATCTCAGTTTTCTGCACATGCTGACTACCTCAACTCAATTTCGCCAAAAGTGCGGGATGGCCCGGTATGGTTCTTAGGGGCTCATTTATCTGTTGTATGAGTTACAGTATAATGACATCGGCTCAGGATTAACTTGGCAAGCCCTTGTCAAGCACTTCAATACATAGGTGCATCCACAAGTGACAGTTCAAACTTCTTTGTGCAAAAAGGAAATTTAATTTTAACAGTGTTTTGAGGTGCCATTGCCCTCTCTGGCCTCAGAGGCATTTGCAATTAACCATCACACAGTGGAAACCTGTATTGTGGTAAGAGGAATCAATGTTTCATGTATCTTTAGGAAGCAATGGATGCAGTGTTTTACCGTGCCAAAGCATAAAAGGACAACCAGGCCTGCTACCGCAGAAAGGACCAAAAGCCACGCTCTGTCATGGTATGGGGTTGTGTCAGTGCCTTTAGCAAGGATAACTTGCACTTTTGTGAAGGTGCCATCAATGCTGAAAAATGCACTGAGATTTTGGAACATGAAATTACGCCTTCAAGATATCATTGTTTCCATGAATGCCCATGCTTGTTTCAACATGACAACACAAAACTGCATACTGCACGCATTACAAAGGTATGGCTGCATAAGCAGAGAGTTCGGGTGCTGGTCTGACCTGCTGGCAGTCCTGACTTGTTCCCAGGAGAGAACACACAGCACATTTAGAAATGCAAAATGGGACAACAAAGAACCCATTCTACGGCACACCTTAAACCTTGTTTGCAAGAAGAATTGGAAAAATTTCACCAGAAACTTTAAATCAGCTGGTGTCTACCTTCTTTGAGTGTCTATTAATTGTTTCGAAAAAGAATGGCAAAGATTCAAAGTCTTAAATGCATTAATGTCCCAACTTTTTCCAAAATATATTGGTATGTGTTTATTCTGAAAAATCAATATAATTCATGAAGTGAAACATTAAATAATGTACTGTTGTATTGCTTTCGACATAATTCTGATGAAAGATCAGTTACAAATGGAGGCTTTCAGTTTCAATTTTAATTTAACATACCATTCCGACCTTTCCTGATCGGGGTTGAATAAAAAACTGAAATATTTTCCAATAATTCTCGAGTTTTGAAGGGCACTGTAATTATAATGGCAAAAAAAAAAAAACATCAACCACTTGGGGTGCATGAGGCAGCTGCTACCTTCAAAAATGACAGGTCCCATGTGACTGAAATCATGAAGTACTTAAAAAAAATAGAAAAACTAAAGCAGGACAGGCCTTTCCTGAGCACCACAGGCGCAGAGTCTTTGAAAAGAGCATTTAAGGGCCGTGTCAGAGGGAGAGCTGGGATTAGGGGGGAGGGGTGTTTAGAGGAATCCCATATGGACATACTTGAGAAGATTTGAAAGATTCTCTGCTGATCAGGCAAGATGCTCTTAGCCAGAATCTGCCTGTCTCCGTCCTGACTACTGCCGCCACCCAGGGTTACTATGGGAGGTCCCTTTCACTCAAGTACACACACACACACACACACACACATTAAAACACAAACACACACTTACACAAGTGCACACACACAAATTCACACAGACACATGCACAGACATATACAGATACAGACACTCATACATGTACAAATACACACACATATGCAGATACACACGCGCCTTTACTCGTACACATTCACGCACAAACTCACCTTCCGCAAGGACCTTCTCATCAGTGTTTCCATTCACCTCTGCTGGTGGTTCCTCTGTGACCCCGTTCAGGGCAGAGATCTGACCATTCTTCTGCAGAACCTGAGAGACAGAGAGAGGAACAGAGTGAGAGAGCAAGAGGTGTCACATGCAATCATCGCAATCGAAGACCAAGACCATTATCACAGACAGGGCTATTGCACGTGTAGCATTAAGCACAAGCATTCAGGGGCCACAATAATCCATCCACATATTATCTATAACACAGCTTCCCCACTGACGTAGTGGGAGCGCTGGAACCTATCCCAGTTGACTGTGGACGAAAGGCGAGGACACACCCTGGACACCTTGCTAATCCATTGCAAGGCTCACACGCCATTCATGTGCTGTTCATTCACACACTCATACCTATGGGCAATTTAGAGTCTCCAGTTAGTCCGACATGCATGTCTTTGAACTGTGGGAAGAAACATGAGCAGCCGCAGGAAACCCACGCAAACACAGGGAGAACATGTGAACTCTGCACAGAAAAGCCCAGGCTGGATTTGAACCCACAACTTTCTTAAATCTTCCACTGGTAACCGCTCAAGCTGAAGTCCACCGCACCTACTGCCATGACCCCAATTCTTGCTATTTTCCACTCAGCAAATGCACCACCAGCTGCCCCCGGCCTGTGTCACATAAGAGCAATGACAATGCATTCTGAAATAACGTGCCTGCAGGCTCCAGGATGACCAGGAGTGGCTGCTATAGAGCAATAACACCTGCTGCCCCCTGAAAGTCAATGAATAGCATCATCGGTTGGTGATCCCTCAGTCGACTTGAAATTATTCAAGTCGAGCCATCATTTTTTCTTTCTTCGTGACATGCGCTTTTGGTTAACTGAAGAAAGCTTTGTGAAATTAAAGGTTGTGGGACTGACTCCAAGCTGTCTTCTTGCTTTTAGTAATACTAGCTGGCCTACTATGTCTTGCGCTGTTGCACTCGCTTGATGTTTGGCTGTGTTAGTCAGGTTGTCCCATTGCCTTTTTTTTCTGAAATCATAATGAAGTTCTCTCATTTTGACAGAGATTTCATTGCAAGCTGAACCTCTGCCCAACACCAATACTGGTAATATTTGCTTTTCTGTCAGTTCCTGCCTAGCTAGTGATGTTGGCTAGCTTGTCACCGTAGTATACTACATTTAGTGTCGAGAAAATGTTAGTTTTGTAAGTTTAATTTAGTTGACAAGCTGTTCTGTGTCCTTTGGCATGCCCCAGCATTCCTAAATGTTATAGCCTGGTGTTAGCAGCATAGCTGGTCTCAAGATGAACTGAAGAACAAAGACAATCCAAAGGCAGAATGAACATTCCTGCCAGTGTTACGAAAGATTGCAACGCTGACTCTAACTCTATCGTTGTCATCCCTGCCTCACAAAGTTTTGTTTGGATGCCGAAAGTTAGCAATCTTACCTCAGTTTCTTCTCAGGCTTGCTTGCAAGCGCATACATACATTTTTAAAAAGTTTGCTATGTCTATGGCAATCTTGTGCTAAGTAAGCCTTGAACGTGTGCAGTCTTGCAAACCTATCTCTGCTAGTTTGTTTGAAATTATTACACTGTCCAATGTGCAAAGTAGCCTATACCACTTTGCCAACAGCATTTTATTCGATAACACACATTCCATGTATTCATTCATACCACATTCACTGTATGTTAGTGTTAATCTCCACTGTCCCCATTAATAAAACTACACAAAGTCATCTAATATAACATTTTAGATAGCCCTTCATGTGTACTTCAGCCAAAATCAACTTTGAATTCTAACAGCCTTTGAGAAGTATTGGAAAATCCACCCTCAAAAAGGATAATTTTCGAGATGCTTCGTTCAAATTTCACTTTCTGGTTGTCGAAAGCACAGCACATAAAGGGTTAATGTGAGTTTAAGTACTATGTAGCAAATGTGTGAGATAAAATAAAGATATCATGAAGAAATTAAGTTGACATCTTCCTTAGTTTTTGATACAGAGACAGTTGAAAATGCTTACAAATGGGTCATAGAGGGTTGACGTGGACACGCCCCATTTTTCAAACCCCTATGAAAACTGAACAGAGTGAGATATTGAGCTAAAACCAACTGCAATTTTTTTCTGCCACAACAGGCTGAAAAATCTCAAAGAACAGAGTCATTTTGAGACCATGGAGCTGTGAGGTCTGGTGATTTCATATGGAATGATGCGTGTGTTAACACAATGCCACGAGGGAAAGACATCAGCAATCATCTTAGAGAAGCAATTGATGCTGGCCACAAATCTGGGAAGGGTTATATGGCCATTTCCAAACAATTTGAAGTCCATCATTCAACAGTGAGGAAGATTATTCTCAAGTGGAAAACATTCACGACAGTTACCAATCTTCCTAGGAGTGGACGTCCCAGCTAATTCACCCCAAGGTCAGACCGCTTAATGTGCAGAGAAATCACATAAAACCCAAGAACTACCTTGAAGATTCTACAGGCCTCAGCGACTGAAATTTTAAAGTTCACGACAGTACAAGTCAAAAAAGACTGAACAAGAATGGTTTTTTGGAAGGGTTGCCTGGAGAAAGTTTGCAAAGTTGCATCTGAATAAACCACAAGCCTTCTGGAACAATGTCCTTTGGACAGATGAGGCAAAAGTGGAGTTGTTTGGCCATAATGCACAGCGCCACATTTGGCACAAACATCTGCTTCACTGAATGGGCATGTTGAATATTCTTTTTGTTAGAGTCCCATATCAGTTACAACCAGGGATGATAAAATCTTGAATTTCACTCTACAGCATCAACAGCAGCAGTGTGCTTTAGTTTAATGCTTTAGCAACTACCATTATCCCATGTGTGCAAAGTACTGTTTGTGAACGGGCATTGTCTAGGCAGCCGAATGAAGGGTACTATAAAGATTTTAATAAAACAAATGAACACATTTTGTTTACAATGTCTAAGAAACCCCATAAAGCTATCTGGCTGGCTGATAAGACACAAACTTTCAAAGATGATACAAAAGTCATGTTTTACATCCACTTTCACAGAACTTCTGACAGTTCTTCCTTATTATCCTGCAAGTGCTGCATATTTCAACTGCTATAATGTCCTGGCATGACTCAGACAGTGCTCCCAATGTGTGAACAAAGGGCACGTTTTCTTATTTCCCCAAAGTAATTTGTGATGTCATGACATCAAAAACAACCCTATTTGAACTAAATTAAGAAACTAAGGAAAAATCCCTAGCAGCTAGCACCTGCTTTATGTCATAGGAGAAGGCGCCAATTTGCATCACTCAGAGCTCCACAGGAGGAAAAAGCAGCTATAGACAATCTCTGTAGGGAAGGAGAACAGGAACAAAGGTGGAGTGGGAGATCAATGCTGTGACGTGGTGTGGCCTCCCTCCACCCAGTACTGCTCCGGCCCCACCCTGCTTCACAATAATTTGACCCAGGAGGACAAGGCTAAAAGCCTCCAACATTTGACGCTGCCTGCTAACCTTGATGGCCTATTGATTTGAGGCTCCTCAGCATCCCCCACACACACCTCATCGGCTCTTAATCCTCAAACATCTGAGCTGGGATCAGTGGTCAGACACACACACACACACACACACACGTGCACATACATTCTACAAATACCTCCCTCATTACCATTAATGGAACTCTTGAAAATGAAATTATAGTACAGTGATTTTGTTTTTGTTCTTTTTCACCTTCTATTCCCTGCAAAGCAGCAAGACGGTTTTCAAACATGAAAAGGACAAACATTCCTGCCGTCTCCCGTGTGTAATTAACAGCCCTCTGAGACATTGATCAGGCCATGATAACAAGCCAGCAGGTGTCCCCACCCACTCACCCCCACAATCTCACCCCCTTCTGCTTCGTCTCATGACTGTCATTCCCGGCATTCCACACTCACCATCCACACCCCTCCCAGCACACACCTCCACCCCACGAGCCGCTCACCAATGCCCTTTAAATAGTCATAACTCATGACTTACTGCTGCGCAGAAATGGAAAAATATTTCTCACATGCAACAGACAGATTCTTCTCTTCTTGAAGACAGCGCTCAAAAAATACATGATGCCATTTAGCAAAACATAAGGGAGGAAGCACTCTGATCCAATTAGGAGGCTACTATGTCTCCATGTAAGACATAACTGAAATTAGCAAACCATTTCATTAAATGGAATTTGTAAATAGTTTTTTTTTCTGGGTCTTTTGGACATTCAACATTGAATTTTCTTTAGAGGAGGAAACATCAAGCTTCTGATTTTCAAATGCATGCAATACATGCATTGCAATCCAAATAGACGATCACTGGATATGGGGAGCACATCCAGAGTAATGTTTCATATTCAAAGAGTGCATCTCAGTGTGTCACAGTGTAATTTCGTATCTGACTACATTTCTTCTGCTGTTCTGTAGAAACACTCTGTCTGCCCAAGCACAGCCCGCCCATGAAGAGCACACATTCAGTAACGTTGGGATGAAACACATGCACAATACACTCAGAGACACACATGTGCACCCACACACACATATACACATACAGATCCACAAGTACATCCACATCTGTATACAGATGCGCGCATGAACGCGAACTCTTGTGGATGACCACGCCCAGACATGCACATGGACACGACTAAACAGACATCCATGCATGTAAATATATGCATACAGATGGTTACGCTTGCATGCACATCAGCATGCAGACACACCCTTCTCTGCAGTGAGGAATTGATTGTGCAAATCACCAGTGATGTATCCCCGTCTTCCAGGCAAACATCCAACTGGCCAGACAGTCGGAGACTTTGATTGAGCACAAGAGACTGTCAACATTTAACCAAGATCAGATGCTGCTCTGAAAGAACGTCTGACTCTCAGCTATCCAAACACCAGCTCTCAGTGGGCACAGTTTGGAACCCCTTTTAAGTATGCTATTTAACCCTTTTAAGTAGTGGTGTTTGAGAATGCTTTTTAAAAAAATCAGTGTTCCAGGACTTCAGAGTAATGATAAAAACACCAGCACAAGAAATGTTGAGTTGCTGTAAAAACATTTTGAAATTCTTTTAACTGACCGCTTGATCAAATTCATTCTGAACTGAGCATTCACCTCGTATTTTTCAGATTTTTCACCTCAGTTTAAATTAAATATGGGTGTGGGGGAGGTTGAGTGAAGACCACCCTGTCCTTCTTAGACTCAGGGTATGAGAGAGCAGGACAGAGCTGTCCTTACTCCTCAAACATTCCAGAGTCAATATCTCCCTGCTCAGCGTGCGGCTATGTGGACCAGGCCATCACCGTAACTCACTGACCCACCCCCTCACACCCAAACCTCACCCCTTAGCCCCCTAACCCCTTTCGATGGCCAAACCCCCATATTGCTATAGTATCATTTTAACTTGCAGATCATCTCTAACATGCAGGCAACCTCAGTTGCAAGCCATGAAATTGTTGCCACAACAGTCAAAGAAAAAAGGGTTTCAATGCAATTCCTCAGTGCGTCCATGGTAAAATGAGAGCTCTCATACTGTTAGCACCTACCTTAGAGGCTTGCAAAACATATTAAAAAGTGTTCCCTGATGGACAGAAGCCAACAAACAATTAAGTATATGCAAATTAAATATTGGAAACATCCCTGAAAATGGCCAGACCACATGGTGGAATTATCCAGTCCACAATTACTAAAGTGTCTACACAGGTCTACACAGGTAATGCTAATTAAAAGCATATCTCTTCTTAAAAGAGACCTAAGCAGCCTAAAGCAGGGTTTACATACAGGCACGATGCGTTATGAATATCATTTTCCCATCATTCGTGGCACATTCGTGGCATTCGTAACGTGATTTAACGCATCTGAATAGGGTTCATAACAGCGCGTGTCGGTTCGTGACATTCGTGATATTCCTGGAGCATGTTTTTGGCTGCCAAAACATCTTCCACGAATGTCACGAATCACCCTCGATTCGTTGAGTTCGCAACTGAGCGTGTCGATTCGTGGTGATTAGTGGTGATTCGTAATAGAGCGTGACAGCATTCGTAGTGTATTCTTGCCATTCTTTGAGCCCATACTGTCACGCGTCGTTACGAATCGACACGAAAGCTGTCAAGAACTGAACTGAATGACGCGTGACGCCTCTGCCCCGAATCATCATATTCAATTCAAATTCGTGATCCTCGGTCACGAATTTAGATTCGTGGCATTCGTGACTTGTCGTCGTTATGTGTAAACCCACCATTACTTTGCAAAGTAAGTCTCAAAATTTAGATGAGGACACAGAGTTCCAACGGTGGCAAACCTGAGGTTCCCAAATTGAAGGTATGTCCATCTCAAAAACTGTATAAAGGTGGCAAGAGGAACAATGTCAAAAATCATGACAACAAATAGCCAACACCAAAACAACACCACAAGCAAAGAAAAAAAACTGCTGCCGTGAGTCTAAGCACTCTGAGAGGGACACATGGAAACTTCGTAAGACATGCAAAAAACACAAAAACAAAGAACTACAGCTCTAAAAAAGAAAATGTATCAATCCTGCTTTAATAATGACAGTAAGTCAAGCATCACAAAGCTGGTATTTATGGCAAGGCTGCAATTTATATCCTAGGCTAAAATGCAAAAACCATAAAATAACATTTTTAAAAAAACACAAAACCTGGACTTCTGAGCTGTAAAGATGAGTGATATTGTCTGGCAAGTCCTCTTTTTAAATTAATATAGATGGGTTTACATTTGGAGGAAGCCAAAGGAGGCATTTAATGGACAATGTCTGTTAACGACTGTTAGACATGGTAGTGCCACTATCATGGTTTTGGCAGCCATTTCATGGAACTATCTGGGTCCACTGATTGCTCTCTAAACAAAAACAATATTCTCTCAAAAACAATATGAACCCATTTCATAAGACCAGGTGGACTCAATGAAGCGAACATTTTCCCCTCGTATTTTAACAAGTTACTCACATAGGCACTACCCAAAATTAAAATTAGTTTTCAGAACATGCAGATGAAGTAAAATGCCTTCACTGGCCTGCACAATCACCAGCTGTAAACACTCTTGAAGAGCCTAGTGCTAAAAGTATTTAAGTCACATTTTCACACTCCGTGAGGTAAGGATGGGGAAACGCCTTATATAGTTATCCAAAGTCCGCTGCCTTGATTTCCTCAAAATTGACATTTTGTGTCTGAAGTGCTCTCAGCTCTGGAGTCCACCTTGATGGGAAGCTCTGGGGTGAAAAATGTGAGGTACGTTTCCACCTCCTTCATCCCTCAAAGGAACGTACACAACCTTTCCTGAAGAACAGGCTAATATTCTATATGATATAGCTCAAAAATTGTATGTCAGAATTTCAGAATTTTTGGAGGTGCTTCTGATATATCAACCTCCATGTGTGCAGTACAAGGCCATCACTGTGATTTGCAATACGCAGTCACTAGTAGGCATCAGCCGCAGCCGTACATTGGCTTGAATCGACCTGATGATTTGTCTCTACCAGCACTGCCTGGGATTGGGACCGTCTGTTATTTAAAGGCGATAGAACCAGGACCTCATTCCTGCATCTCGCAAATCACTCAGCTGCCTGATTTACTCCATCATTACAAACTGAGAATGCCCCCCCGAAAAAAAAAAGAAAAAAGCTGCTGAATGATGTCATTACTGTTGCTCACACCTCCCCAACCACCCCATGTAAGTACCACCACCTGGAAATGCAGCCCCATTTACTGTGTAACTTTCAGTGTTATCATCATGTTTTAAATTTAAATTCATCACAACTGGCTTCACACCGGCAAAGGGCACCTCAACGATAGAAATTGTTGTAAACACAGGTAAACCAGCACAGCATTGTACTGAACCCACCCCATTCCACGGGAGTATCTCCCTCAAACCAAAAGATTAATGACCACTGCATTATCGCATGGGCAAGCCAACCAGATTAACCCAGGCAGCAGGAAAAAAACGTAGCTATTCCCATGATTCACATCATGACCGATAACCCCAGCGACTCCAAACCAGAGCAATTATGTGGGATTCTCAAGGCCATGGGGAGGCTAAGGCGGTCTGTCAGTCTCACCGTCCATCATGTCATTCAATAGGACCTTAATGGACGAGCTAATATGACATCAATCACGTGAATGCCCCCTAATGTCCTCAATTTCAGCAAGCACATACATTACCTGAGCAGAGGACGTGCTGAAAGTGTTGTTTTAGGCCGATCTGACATAATTCACCTTGCAGGAAAGATTTGCAGTTACTCACTGTACCACAAAAATAACTGTCCCCTGAAAAAAATGTATTTGCACTGGCAACCGCATAAACTGAGCAACAAGAGTTCCTTTGGCATTCACGAACCTTTTGACATCACCCGCATGACAGGGTTTTACTTTGATTTCAGTTTTTAAGTAGGCCTACAGCGCAGTAACTGCCCCGCCCATCTCCAGATCAATGGGTGAGAAAACTGTATGCTGCGCTTTCATTTTATGAGAAACAGCCAAACTCAGCCTTAAACAAGAACAGCAGCAGCAGTCATTAAAATCCAAGAAATTCATATTAAAATCAAACACTAAAAATGACACAATACCATATAAGCCAAGTGACTCAATTGGATCCTGCTGCTCGAATTGTGTTTTTGATTTTTTTTGTTTTTAAACATTGTTGTCCCAGCTTTTTGTTGTTGTCGACGTTGTTGTAGTAGTACTGTCCTTTTGTCTGTTTTGGCAGTAGTATCATATTCACTCAAGAATCCACCGGGTGATACTGGGTATCGTCAGTATTTAGTCTCGAAATTTAAGGATGGGAATCTCACTCTCCCTTTTTAAACATTGTTCCATGATGAAGAGTTGAGTCTATAAATTAACGTAACTTAAGGTAAGAAGCTAAAATTTTCAGACATAAATGCAACCCATAAATTTGACCTAAGATATATAAGTGTATCATTTTATTTAACCACAGGTGAAAGTTCAATGATTTAAATTATTCAATGTTGATTTGATACACGTTTGGTGTTTTTAATATCTGTGGTCTTCTAGCTACCTTAGTTTCAACTTTGCTTCAGTTAAAATATGCCAGCCCCTTACAATTCCTACAGGTAAGTAAAAAACTGGCGGCAATCCCCTTAATGTTGCATCACCAAGACAACACAGCCAATGACACATTCTTCAATCACAGTGATGACAGAAAGACCTGACGACTCCCAATGAAGGGCTCATTATGAACCTCATGTTAGACACAAATGCCAAACATAGTGTCACCAGCACACTCATACCAAGCGCGGAGGAAGGCAAGGGTCAATTCAAATAAGTCAGCATGCTTGGCTGTTGCAAAAGAGGCTGTTGCAAAGAGCTCCAATTTTCCTGGGGAGCCATCTCTGGCTCTGCAATCTGCAAGTGCATAAATTCACCTCCTCCTTCAACTGTCTCTTGAGCTATGCATGGACTATTAGGCATATAAATAGAAGTGATTCTTACAAAATAAGTTTTATTGATGGTGTCAACGCACATGACTTCCAAACATGCCTCAGATCAGTTATACTTTTTAAGTTCTCTCATAAGTTTAAAACTACCAAATTTTTTTCACTCAGTCGTAGTGCACTGTATATTGTTCAGTGCGCATTTGACTCAGAATTTATCCCAGCACAACTGAGGTTAAGCTTTAAATCAACTCTTACAGCAAATCTGTCCACCACTGCTCTGATTTCTCCTCACTCAAGGAAATCTGACCATTAATTCAACCAAACATACAGCACTGTGAAAAGGGATTCCCCCCCCCTCCCCCCATTGCTATTTTTGCATATTTGTTATACTTAAACATTTCAGATCATCAAATTAATTACAAAATTTGGTATAGATAACCCAAGTTAACAGGAAATGCTATTTTAAGATGATGATTTCATTAAATTGAAAGAAAAAAAGTTGTCCAACCCTACCTGGCCCTATGTGAAAATGTAATCGCCCCCTTAGCTACTAAACCAACTGATTAAATACATTTCTTTAACAATTGGATTCAATTTTACTAGACACACCCAGGTATGATTACTGCCAGCTCTATGGAATATAAATTCCATATTGAACCAGTCTGGCAGTTCGAAGTAGACAAAATACAGCACATGATGCTGCAATCTGAAGTAATTCAAGCACATATAAGAAACAAAGTTGTAGATGTTTATTTCTTGAAAGAGTTATAAAGTCATTTCTAAGGCTCTGAGAATCCTGCAAACCACGGCAAGAGCTATTCTCCACAAGTAGAGACAATGGGGCAGTGGTGAACCGTCCCAGGAGTGGCCGGCCAACCAAAATTCCAAAAAGCACATCCATGACTCATCCAGGAGGACAACAGAAAACCCAGACTAATATACCTAGAACTGCAGCCCTCATTTGCCTGAGTTAAAGTCAGTGCCTAAGTCAGTGTTCACAATCCCACAATCAGAAAGAGAGGGTGCAAAAATGGTATCCATGGGACTGTCGCAAAGCAAAAACCACTGCTGAACCAAAAAAAAAAAAAACCCCATCTTGCTGACCCCCAAAATGTGTAGGATAATGTTCTGTGGACTGAT
This sequence comes from Gymnothorax javanicus, assembly GCA_029692085.1. Taxonomy (NCBI): domain Eukaryota; kingdom Metazoa; phylum Chordata; class Actinopteri; order Anguilliformes; family Muraenidae; genus Gymnothorax; species Gymnothorax javanicus. The sequence continues at coordinate 94,650,466 of CM056198.1, forward strand.
AAGTCAAAAGTGGAACTTTATGAAAGCCATGGGTTCTGTAACAGCTGGAGTATAGTTAGCACAGTATTCCACAATAATAACATCTTACCAACAGTCAGACACTGTGGTGGTAGTGTGATGATCTGGCGCTCCTTTGCTGTTTTAGGACTTGGTGCAACTTGATGGCAACATAAATTCTGCCCTCTCCCAGAGAATCCAGAAAGAGAAGGTCAGGCCATCAGTTTGTGACCTAAAGTTCATGCGTAGTAGGGTTATGCACCAGGACGATGAGCCAAAGCACACAAGCAAGTCCACCTCCGAATGGCTCAAAAGAAACAATATGAAGGTTTTGGAATAATCTAGTCAAAGTCTTGACTTCAATCCAATTGAGATGCTGTGGCATGACAAACAGGCAAGGCTTCCTCTAAAACTCTCCAATTTGGCTGAATTATAACAATTCTGTAAATGTAATAGCCCTATTATCACCAGCTTAACTGCTATCATTCCAAGTGAAGCTGCGCCAAATGTTTCCTCGCCCGTGTGGACCTTCGCCAATAGCCGGTAGTGGGGTGGCTGGGATTCGAGAATCTGACCACAGGGTTCACAGACATACGTCTTGGGTGTGAGCCACTCAGAAGCCTCTATCTCTGTGATTTCTGAAGGTGCTGCAAACTCAAGCTGAACACACAACCACAAACTGTACACCACAATCAGCCAGTGGATGTACATGATTCATTAATGTGCACGTGCTGGTGTGCTATGTTTCTCCCCAGGGTGAGAGGTCTGTTCATGTATTTTTATGTTGCTTCCATCTCTTATTATTTATTGACTCATCTTGCAACAAAAATGTTTGAATACAGAAGGGACAATGCCTATATGTCATCACAGGTGTTTTAGGGCGCTTTCACACGAGGTACGATTGTTCCGTACCGTGCCATAGTACGATTGTCCCCTCCCCTCTCCCCCCGCTGGTCAGCTTTCACACTAGTAATATCTAACTGTACCCAAGTACACTTGCATATGTCAAAATTCGGATACAGTGCGTTGCACGTGGTTTTAAATGGGGAACGATTTTAGAAGGACGGGCCAATATATTTCGGGGGGTTTTATTATTGAGAGGGGGGTTAGAATATTAATATTGAATATTAAAGGAGGAGACAGCACCTCGGCAAAGTATATTTCAGCGGAAAGTAGAATACTTGAAGTGTCTAAAACGCATAGTTTTATAAATTTTAATTTGGTAATGATCCAGTGCGACGCATTTTTAAACCAGCGAGTTTTCAAATTGGCTTCAATACCAGGGGGCAGACATTTTTACTTGGGGAATCTTCTGATTTTGAATTTGATCTTCGGAAACCTCACCTTTAAAAATGCTTAATAACCTTAACCTCTCGCAGTTTACATCTCCCGATTAGCCACAGTTGCTCAGAATAATTGGTAAAAACCGACGACAGTCTAATTTACTTTTGATAGCATTGTTATGCATTGCACCACAAAATTATGAGGTGTCTTCTGCACATAAATGACGACGTAAAATATCAATTTGCCTTCATAATTTCAACACTCGTTAAGGAGCACAGATTTGCAGAAATTAGTTTGCAAGGCTGCGGGAATCCGTTCTTTATTTTGAATGTCGTCACGGCTAAAGGGCGCTGTAAGGTTGCACAGCTGTGTGACAATCCCAAGGACGGCGAAAATAAATTCTGCAAAGTCAGCGAAAGTTTTGGATTTACAATGCCATATCAATTATATAAATGTAGGCAATGGGATTTCACCTTTCATTACCATTTCTAATTATAGGTCATGTATTGGTCTTGGTCGCTCAGTCGATAAATTGTTTGATTGTTTATCAGGCCAGCTTAAATAAAAACAGCTTGCGGGCAGCCATGCCGTAAAGGGTGAGCTTACTGAAGGCCCTTTGAACTACTCCATGGCCCAGATGAAAGGAAAGAGAACAACTGACGTCACGTAAGAGAATAAATGACGCACAAGCACTGCGGCACTGGCGTTTGATTGGATAATGCGTTCGAAATGCACACTCACCCACTATATAGGGCACTGTGTAGTGAATGTTCTACATTGAAAACAATATAGAGAGTGAGTGAGCAAGTGGACAAGTGTGCATTCTGAACGCAGCCTTAGATTCCCCAAGTAAAAATGTCTGCCCCCTGGTATTGACGCCGAATTGAAGAATTTCCGGTTTAAAAATGCGTCGCACTGGATCATTACGAAATTAACATTGATAAAACTATGCGTTTTATACATTTCAAGAATTCTACTTTCCGCTGAAATATACTTTGCCAAGGTGCTGTCTCCTCCTTTAATAATGTGAATGCATATGCTGCGCGTGCAATAGCAACCCAGTGTGTCATCAGTAACATGGATTATCACGTATAGCAGCACGAGAAATTAAACTTGAAATTTTCTTGACTGAATGCTTGATGTTTTTACTCACCCGAATCTTTCTCTGGGTACCCAAACATAAAGGTAAGCCGAAAAAGAAAAGTACTGATTACTTTCGCTATTGGTGGAGGTTGAAGACGGAATTCTTTCGCCCTTGCGTTTTTGGCCAATTACGCTGTCCACCGCCTTATACCACAAAAATGTATCTTTCTCATAACTTGAGCTGCCAGACTTTCGCACTGCGTCCTGCACTTTGAAATATCGCAGTCGCATTTTCTTTAGTTAGTCACGGAACTGATCTATTATTCTGTGATAACCACGCAAATGTAACTACTCACAAATTATTTTGTGTGTAGTATCCAGTTGTGGTTTTCGTCCACCCAAATTTCGAGCAAGCATTGAATTTCTTCGTTTGAATGGAGAGATCCTTTCGCCACTGCGTTTGTTTGAACAATAGAGCTGTAACACATTACGGTAATCTTCCGTGCCCAAGTACGGTTGCTTTCACATTTGATACAAGTACGGATGAACCGTGCCTGAGGTCACCTCTCCCAACCGTACTCGCGTGCCGTACCTGAGCATGGTACGCTTGTGTTCACACTTACCAAATGAACTGGACTTTCGGGTCAAGTGTAAAAGCACCCTTAAAATGCACTTGATAACATCAAATGAGAAAGGCCCCTAGCCCTGTTGGTAAAACTTCTCTAACAGCATAGATCTTGGATAAGTTTCATCCTTTCCACTCATACTAAACATACTGAGGAGGTGTACAGGGTAACCTGAGGTCAGTGCCCTTGCTTTTGAGGGGCTCAAGGAATACGAGCTAAACACAAGGGGCAGGCACTACTCAGGGCAGTTGTTAAAAGTCATGGGGATACGGGGGTACTTAAGGTCAGCTCAGTTTCAGGAAGGACTATTCTAACTAAAAAAAAAAAGAAAATCTCACCACGCACCCTCATCCCCCTACCACCAACCATCTGTAAACCCTTCCCTCCACATTAAAATCCTATCCTACCATCCCATTTCATCCCTGCAAACAGACCACATGCAACCCAACAGCACAGAGGTTGACATGAATCCCTTTAGAGACGTTTCCAAACGGGGGACGGGGGCATCCCAGATCAGGGCTGTAGTCCAGGACTGAGAAATAAATCAGACCCACCAAATCCTCTAAGGCTCTGAGTGGAACTAATCCATTTGCATTCCTCACTGTCTATTCACACTATGCACAAAGCAGAGTACTGCTAATTCACCCAGCGCATAACGCTATGCTGAACGTACTCACTATAAATACCGTAAGGCTATGCACAGCTGATTCACACAATAAGTCATGCCACAAACTTTTAGACTATACATCATGTTTCATCCTGCTTTAACACAATACATAATGCTATACGCGTAATTCTGTGCACGCTCATTCACACAATATGTAATATTATGCTCTGCTTATTCACACTATACATAATGCAATACTTGGCTTATTTACACTAAACATAATGCTATGCTCCGCTTTTTCACACTATATGTAATGCTATGATCTGCTTATTCACATTATTTGTAACGCAATGCTCTGCTGATTTACAATACACATGATGTTATGCTCTGCTTATTCATACTATGTGTAATGCTATGATCTGCTCATTCACATTATGCATAATGCAATGTTTGATTTACAATACATATGTTATGCTCTTTATTCACACAACAAAAAATTTTATGCTCTGCTTATTCACACTACTCAAAATGCTGTGTTCTGCTTATTCTAACCACACAAAATGCTGAGCTCTGCTTATTCTAACAACGCAAAATAGTATGCTCTGCTTATTCACAGTACATGAAATGCTGTGCTCTGCTTATTCACAGTGCATGAAATGCTGTGCTCTGCTTATTCTAGCAACAAGAAATACTATGCTCTGCTTATTCTAGCTACACAAAATGCTGTGCTCTGCTTATTCTAGCTACACAAAATGCTGTGCTCTGCTTATTCTAGCTACACGAAATGCTGTGCTCTGCTTATTCTATCTACACGAAATGCTGTGCTCTGCTTATTCTAGCTACAAGAAATGCTGTGCTCTGCTTATTCTAACCACACAAAATGCCGTGCTCTGCTTATTCTAACAACGCAAAATAGTATGCTCTGCTTATTCACAGTACATGAAATGCTCTGCTTTGCTTATTCACAGTATACAAAACGCTGTGCTCTGGTTATTCTAGCTACAAGAAATGCTGTACTCTGCTTTCTAGCAACACGAAATGCTGTTCTCTGCTTATTCTAACCACACAAAATGCTGTGCTCTGCTTATTCTAGCTACAAGAAATGCTGTGCTCTGCTTATTCTAAGCTATACGAAATGCTATGCTCTGCTTATTCTAGCTACAATAAAAGCTGTGCTCTGGTTATTCTAGCTACAAAAAATGCTGTACTCTGCTTTCTAGCAACACGAAATGCTGTTCTCTGCTTATTCTAACCACACAAAATGCTGTGCTCTGCTTATTCTAGCTAGAAATAAATTCTGTGCTCTGCTTATTCTAGCTACAACAAAATGCTCTGCTTATTCTGCTTACAATTCTATCTACACAAAATGCTGTGCTCTGCTTATTCTAGCTACAAGAAATGCTGTGCTCTGCTTATTCTAGCTATACGAAATGCTATGCTCTGCTTATTCTAGCTACATTAAATGCTGTGCTCTGCTTATTCTAACTACAAGAAACACTGTGCTCTGCTTATTCTTGCTAGAAGAAAAGCTGTGCTCTGCTTATTCTAGCTACACAAAATGCTATGCTCTGCTTATTCTAACTACACAAAATGCTGTGCTCTGCTTATTCTAGCATCAAGAAATGTTGTGCTCTGCTTATTCTAACTACATGAAACGCTGTGCTCTGCTTATTCTAGCACAAGAAAAGCTGTTCTCTGCTTATTCTAGCTACACTAAATGCTATGCTCTGCTTATTCTAACTACGCGAAATGCTGTGCTCTGCTTACTCTAACGACACGAAATGCTATGCTCTGCTTATTCTAGCTACACGAAATGCTGTGCTCTGCTTATTCTAGATACAAGAAACGCTGTGCTCTGCTTATTCTAACTACACAAAATGCTGTGCTCTGCTTATTCTAGCATCAAGAAATGCTGTGCGCTGCTTATTCTAGCTACAAGAAATGCTGTGCTCTGCTTATTCTAACGACACAAAATGCTATGCTCTGCTTATTCTAGCTACAGGAAATGCTGTGCTCTGCTTATTCTAACCACATGAAATGCTGTGCTCTGCTTTTTCTAACGACACAAAATGCTATGCTCTGCTTATTCTAGCTACAGGAAATGCTGTGCTCTGCTTATTCTAACCCCACAAAATGCTCTTCTCTGCTTATTCTAGCTACAAGAAACGCTGTGCTCTGCTCATTCTAGCTACAAGAAATGCTGTGCTCTGCTTATTCTAACGACACAAAATGCTATGCTCTGCTTATTCTAACGACACAAAATGCTGTGCTTTGCTTATTCTAGCTACAAGAAATGCTGTGCTCTGCTTATTCTAGCGTCAAGAAATGTTGTGCTCTGCTTATTCTAGCTACACGAAATACCGTGTTCTGCTTATTCACACCGCACGAAATGCTGTACTCTGCTTATTTTAGCTACACGAAATGCTGTGCTCTGCTTATTCACACTATATGCAATGTTATGCTGTGCTTATTCACACAAAATAATAAGTAAGCACCACATATTTATGCATTTTGTAGTTAATCCATGCTACATGCGCTCATCAAGCACTTGATTGTGAACACTTGCTAATAGCGGGAGGGGCCTCCCTTTACCTGAAGAAAAGCCCAAAATTTTCATGGCATGGATTCCAGAAGATTTTGGAAACATCCTTCGAGATGTTCATCCACGTTGACATGATTGCATCACATAATTTCTTCAATTTTGTCACCTGCATCTCTGTGACAGGGAGCAGAGACGGAACCAATGTGTAGACAAGAATCCAGGTCAATTACTCTGAGATTCATGGTCGTAAAGGCAGGGTCAAACAAAAGCATTGATCTTTCAGCACAATCGGGAGAATCCAGGGTCATGATCACAAGACAGTCCAAAAAAAAAAAATAAAAAAATAAAAAAATCAATAGGCAGGAAGTAGGTACGCCAAAGCCAAATCACAAAACAAATCAGGTAATCAGGAAGCCAATACAAAAATCAAACAATGGTTGTAAATCATACATAAAGGGAAAAGCAAGAAACATAAAACAAAAGACAAACCAGAATTGCAACCATAAGACTCTCAAAAGATCAAGCCGCACTCATCAGTAACTCAGGGATAAACTAGCTAGCAAACTCACAAGAAACATGGAGGGATGTAAGTCGGGAGAATGGAAGAGCAAATCAAATGGGATGCAGATGGGGGGAGGGGGGGCATGCAAGGAGGTGTGGCGACAATTGGGGAACAATCAAGCAATTAAACCATGAACATAGGGTGGTGCAAGTGAGGGAGTGAAGCCAGAAAGCACACGTGAAAGCAAATGACTGAACTAATACAATGATGTGCTGAAATAAACTGAACATGAAAAATAAAAAGAACAAAAATCATAACAGAACAGACTCAAACACAGACATCCCAAGGTGTTAGACTGAATTCAGATATAGTAACTAGGGGGGCATTGAAATACACAGAACTCATTGTCGTGCACATGAAACCAGTTTAAGATGACTTTTGCTTTGTGTCATAGTACACTATCTTACTGGAAGTAGCATTATAAGATGGGTACATTGTGGTCACAAAGAGAAGTACATGGTCAGAAACAATACTTAGGCATAAGCTGCAGCATTTAAACTATGATTGATTGGAACTAAGGGGCTCAAATTATGCCAAAAAACTTTCCCTAAGCCGTGAAACCACTACCATCAGCCTGAACTGTTTACACGCAGCAGGTTTGCTTCATGGATCCACGCTGTTGACTCCTAATTCTGTCCCCATCAGCTGCATACTGCAGCAGATTTTGAGATTCACCAGACCAGTCTACTTTTTTCCAACTTTCATCTTGCCAGTTTTGGTGAGCTGGTTCCAACATCAGCCTCAGGTTTCTGTTCTTGGCTAACACAATAGTCTCCTGCTCTGGTAGCCTATCTGCCCCAAGATTTGATGCATTCTGAAATGGTTTTCTGCTCACTGCAGTCCACTGCTGTTTGTCAGCACAAACTGGTCTCACCGTTTTCTGCTGAATTTTCTCGTTAACAAGACGTCAAGACTGTAGAACTTCCACTCGCTGGATATTTTTGTTTGCACCATTCTGTGTCAATTACTCTTGAGCAGGGGTCTCCAACTCTGTTTCAGAAGAGCTGCCATCCTGACAGTTTTCACACCAACCAAAACAAAGCACACCTAATTTAAGAGCTGGAGATCTTGATGAGCTGCCAGTTAGCTGAATCAGGTGTGCTGAACTAGGGGTACAGCAAAAACCTACTTGATGGTAGCTCTCCAGGAACCAGGTTGCAGACCCCCACTTTAGAGGCTGTTGTGCATGAAAATACCCAGAGATCTGCTACTTCAGAAAAATCTCAAACAAGCCTTTCTGGCACCAATAACCATACCACATTCAAAGCCACTGAGATCACATTCTTGTCCCAGTCTGATGTTTTCAGTTAAATTTAACTGAAGCTTCTGACTTCAGTCCATCTTGCACTGAGCTCTTCTGCCACATGATTGGCTGATTGGATAATTGCACAAATAAACAAGTGTAAAGGTGTTCATAATAAATCACCAGTGAGTATATGCATCACTGAAACATACAGCTCACTACCGCTGCACGAAATGCCCCTGACTGTTGCTGATTCACTCAACACAGAGAGCACACTCACAAAGCTGGCTATAGCAAATCAGCACCAGAATGTACGCATTTTTTAATCTCTGCAGGGCGCGATGACTCAGGATTAAAGCCCCACAAGCAAAGGCACCCTGAGCAAGGTCTCTCACTCTGAATTCATGCCTAAAATTAATTGGAGGAAACATGCCCACATTTCTGTCCTGAAAACTCAGCTGGAACTGAATTATTTAATCCTGCAGAAGGGCATCAGGATTTAAGTACTTCTATTTACACGGGCGAAGAAAGTCTCCACCGCTTGCAAAGAGGGAGAGTCAGGCAGAAAAAATATCAAGTTGAGTCTGATAAAGGACACTGCCCTCACAGAGGCCATACAGTTAGCGCTAATTTAATTATCATACAAAAAAAGGAAGAAAGGCAGCTTTGTGACGAATTCTAACCAGTTGTAATTTAATTTAAAGCTCCTAATAGCATGACTGGACTCATATGAGAGCAGGCTTCAAAATTGAAGAGTGCTGCTTTCTCCAAACTGAAAGGTCTAAATGTATCCTTTCGGCAAAGCACAGGAGTAGCTTTCACTTCAGAGTAAAGTGTAAAAATGGAATGAAACAGAGGAATAGGACATAGTCAAGTGTGGACATCCCAAGACTGGGGTTGCTTTTCATGGTTCTAACTGGATTAGATTCTATGCAGACAAAGGCCTTTTTCCTGTTTGAGCATGACAGTGAGATATATACATGTTTATCAAGATCACAGGGGAAGAACATGACTGGCCTGCTCAAAGCCCCGACTCAAGCCCCAACATCAAACCTCTAACTGGCCAAAATTACTGCCCAACCTCACAAAAGCTTTTCAGGCTGGAATGTATGCAATTTTAATTTTTCAAATCTATGGTGGATAGCATTCCCAGACATGTGAAGGCTGATCTATCACCAAAGGGGCAACCGACTCCATACTTATGCCCATAATTTTAGAATGAGATGTTGAATGAGTGGGTAAGCAAACAGTGCGAGTCTGCTTGGCATGAAAATCATGTATTAACACGGACCATTTATTCGCTCGATACCACTTAGTAAATAAAGTCTCTGAGTTTGTGCGCGTGTATACAGCATTACATTTTTTTGCTATATATCATTTACTGTATGTATGCCTGCAGATACATTTACGATGTACACAAACATATTTTTGAAAAAACCTTTAAGATAAAAATAGATGTATTATGTAATGGCAAATATCAAATTTCGTATAAACACAATTTATTCTAATTGGATATATTTCAAGATAAAAATAAGAGCAAGGTATAATGCTGTGAAAAATTACATATAATTCTTTATTTACCGTGGGATAACCCCTTGAGATGCAACATCTCGTTTCCAAGGGGGTCCCACACAAAAGCAAGAAACAGTAACAAGCAGCACAATCCAAAGAACAGAAAGACAAAATAAAATAATAAGTTACAAACAAGACAATGACAACACTTAACTAAAACCTCAACAAAGAAAATAAAATCAGGGAAAAAGAAAAATAGAGAAATTAGACCAGAAAAGATTATCCTGAACTAATTAGATGATATGATTAAATAAAAAAGCGCAATAACAAACATAGAATGAGGATTGGGGAGTAACAATTAAATTATAATCAGAAGCATTGGCAAACAGGTTGTAAATAAGTAAATAACATTTTTGAATATATGGAGCGGAAACAACACACGAATATTGAGAGGTAGAGTATTCCAAGTAGCGGGGGCCAGATACTTGAAGGCTTTCTTGCCAATTTCTTTCTCGACAAATGGGACAGCATAGAAAGACTGATCTGAACTTCTCAATGTGTAACTACAGACATATGGAACAAAAAATTGTTTCAAGCAATAAGGAAAATTAAAATGAATGCATTTAAAGTTAAATTATTTGCCCACTTCTTGATTTCTTTTATTTTTACATATTTGTCACTGCTGAGTGTCTCAGATCATCAACTAATTTCATAAGTAAACAAAAATTACCCAAGTGAATGCAAAATGCAGTTTTAAAACTTTTTTTTTTTTAATTTATTGAAGGCAAAAAGCTATCCAACCCTACCTGGCCCCATGTGAAAAATTAATAATCCCCTTAGTCACTAAGGGGTCTGTTCTCCCATTTGCGCGTAAGTCCTTTTTTACGCGATTCGAGTTACGCACATTTGAGTTACGCATATTCTCCCCAACGCGCCTCGATCACGCCCACAGCGCTTAACTTCAGAATGTGGGCGGCCTTATGAAAGAGGTGTGACTAATCCAAAAGAGAGGCAGACTCTGTACTAAGCTCATTGATTATGGCTATCAGGAAAACATGGAACAAGGATTTTCTGATTAACCATGAAAATGCAGTTGTAGTCCATGGAAAATGCAAACCAGACTTTATATTTGAATATGCCTCTGTAATAGTAGGCCTATGTATGTCTGTGCCAATTACAAGAAGTAATGCAGACATCTCTTTTTTATTTCTTATTCTAGCCACCATGACATTAAAGCTATGCAAACAAACAAATTGCCGCGATAATGAAATAACAAATAAAGAATTCAGCGCTTCTCAACCAGCGCAATCAGAGCATGAAAATGTGCCCCTCCTACACCAGCCTGTTTGTTCCGTGGAAGACAGGGAAGAAGACAAATAAAGAGAACATTCTAGTCACTCAAAAATAACAATCAAAGACAGTTTATATGATCTCATTTAGAAATTGCGCACTTGAAATCTATAACTACTCTGATGTCAGGTTTGCAACTAAAGGACATGGCAACGCTTTTACAAACAAAGGATTCTTACCCCGCACGCAGTCATCCCCCTGCCCCGAAACCGCCTCAACAATCACACAATTCCATATCCATAGCCTATTATGTCCCATTTGATCTGAGCGACACATTCACTTTAACTTGTGCCTAGTACTTCATTATAATCAATTATCCCATTTACTGATAATGATTCTTCCCATGCTATTCTTTATTGGCTAAAATTGATTAACAAATGGGTAGTGCTTTGGTATTGGCCAGAGTAGGGCTCAATCTAGAGTATTTAATAATATCTTTATTCACACATTAAAATACACAGTATTATCAATGGTAAAAAAAAACAAAAAAAAAAAACACATTTACATAGACACGGGTTAGTTAATACAGATATCCTCAATTAGAAAATCAATCTCCTCCCTAGTGAGACTATCACAACTTTTTAGATTATCACGAACGTATAGGGAAGTCACATTTGTTAATAGAACATGAAGACAACGATGGCGATGTCGAGCCAAAGCCGAAAACCAAATTTCACAGATGAGGAGTTAGAGGTATTGGTGAAATCAGTGAAGAGGCACCACAAGGTGTTTTATGGCAAGGGGGCACTGAAGGCTGATCTGAGAAGAAAGCTGCAATTTGGTTGCAAATCGTTCTGGATGTGGCTTCAGTGGGGAGATGAAAGCGCAGTATCCCCGATTTAAAGCATAAATGGAGAGATCTGCGGGGCGCTGTAAAAGCCAGGCTCTCTGCACACCGGAGAAGTGTGCACGCAACAGGTGGTGGGGAATCCTCATCCCCTGAGCATTTCACTGCACTGGAGGAGGAGGTGGCATCCACTCTTTCTGCAGTGGAAGTGCATGGAGAAGAACTTGGAGTGGATACAGATGAAGGAGGGTTACGTAAAATGGTCATTTTTATTTGCCTATACTCAAAGTATCACTGTGATAAATACTGGAAACAAGCTTAATATGGTTTCAAATATTTATTGTATTTTTTGGCATTTCAAGCAGTTGCGCAGTACATAGGCGTCATGGGCCGAGCCAGGGTTTTGGCGCAGATGCTTAATATGCGCGTATCATGATCGCACACTACCTGAACATGAATGCTGTGCCGACGTCTACAGTCTCTGTACATATTCTCATTAGTGGTAGGGGTTCGCTTCCCTCTTTCCTCTCTTTTGGATTAGTCACACCTCTTTCATAAGGCCGCCTACATTCTGAAGTTAAGCGCTGTGGCCGTGATCGAAGCACGTAGGGGAGAATACGCGAACCTCAAATGTGCATAACTCGAATATCGTAAAACAGGACTTACGCGCTAATGGGAGAATAGACCCCGAAGTGCGTAACTGCCTTCGGGGCGCGTAATGCACAGACTTAAGTCAAGGGGAGAATACGCGTAGGCTGAAAAGCGCGTAACTACGCACTTTTTTCGACTTAAGCACATGGGAGAATAGACCCCAAAATTAACCAAATAAACAAATTTAATTACCTCTGCCAATTAGGTTATGTTTTCGCTCCTGTTTGTTTGTTTGTCTGTTAACAGGATAACTCAAAAGGTTATGAACAGTTTGGCATGAAATTTGTTAGGATGATAAGTGGTAGTCTAAGCATGAGTTACTTCAATTTTGGAAGTGATCAAGAACATATTCTGGATTCTCAATCCGGAAGAATGAAAATATATCTGTCTAACGTTGGTCTGTGTGACATTTCTGACTGGATAACTTAAAAAGTTAAGAACGGTTTGACATGAAATTTGGCAGGATGATAGGCCAAAGTCCAAATAAGAGTTGATTAAATTTTGAAAGTGATCCAGAACATATTCTGTCAACAGAAGCACAGTATATTATGTGGGGGAGGTATGCGCTCTACTGAGAGCCCTCTAGTTAATTATTGTGTTCAATTTTACTAGACACGCCAAATAATAACTGCAAGCCCAGTTGAATCTAAACATCACTATAATATGACCTGTCTGGCCATGTGAAGTCGACAAAAAAGCAGCACATGATGCTGCAGTCTAAATAAATAAAATTGATAAGTCATTGGCATCTATGTCTTTGAGGGGTTACAAAGCCATTTTTAAGGCTCGGGGACTCAAGTGAAACACAGTGAGAGCTATTATCTGCAAAAGAAATTAACTTGGTACATATGTAAACCTTCCTAAGAGTGGCTGGCCTACCAAATTCCTCCAGGAGTGCATCGACGACTCATCCAGGAGGTCACAAAAGAACTCAAACTTACATCTAATAAACTGCAGGGCTCACTTGCCACAGTTAAGGTCAGTGTTCACAATACCACAATTAAGAAAGACCGGGCAAAAATGGCATCCATGGGCGAACTGCAAGGCACAAACAACCACTGTCCAAAAAGAACACAAAAGTTCATCTCACATTTGCCAAAAGAAAACATCTTGATGACCCCCAAGATTTTTGTGATAATATTCTTTGTAGTGAAGAGTCACAAGCAGAACTTTTTTTGAAGACATGGGTCCCATTCAGAGTTGGGTTCAATTACTTTTTTCAATTACAATTGATTGTAATTGTAATTGATATTACAATTACAATTACTTTCTGGACAGCATGTTCAATTACAATTACAATTTCTTTTCGATAAAAAAATTCAATAAAAACTAAATTACAATTATGAAAGTAATTGATTACAATTTGTCATGGTTTGGAGGCTTTGAGAGCTTTCTTTGTTGCTCTCGTCAGGGACGATATCGTTTTGCTCTCAATCGGATTCCTGGGCCAGCTGGCATTAATTGGGGGCGTCGCCCAGATTCTATTTAAGCTCTAGTTCCGCCTCACTTCCCTTGCTAGAGTGTCAGTGTTATGTTTGCACTTTAGCCAGTAAAGGTCTCTAGTAAGAGAGTTGTTAAGGGTTTAGCTGCATATTTGAGGACAAGTTCTAGATAGCAAGGGAATCTTTCTGTTTTTTTCCCTTTCATTTCGTCCTGTCGAGCTCGCCTTGCTTCCTTGCCTCGGACGTCATCTAGGTCCGTTGGAAGCGCGAGTCTCGCCCTCTTATTTTATTTGTGTCTCTCTCTCTCATCTGCTGTTTCTCCTTTTATTCTGGCCACTGCGTTTGGCGTCTCAAACTCACCAGCCATCATAACAATTACTGTAATTGTGATTGAAAAAAGTAATTGAACCCAACCCTGGTCCCATTACATCTGGTGTAAAGCTATCGCAGAATTCTACTTTAAATCATGAGACATTCATGAGACACTAAATGTAGTTATCTTAATCTAATGAAGGTCTCTCACCCTAAAAAGATTATTTAAGTTTTAACACTGATGGAGAAAGAAATTTCAAAATCCTGCCATTGAAGTTCAACTGTCAAAACAAAGGAGGGCGCCATCGCTATTGTGTTGCCGGACGTGACGTCATTGGAGTGGTTGGCTCAACTCGTCAAGCTAGCGATCGCACTGAGGAACTACATCCGTTCATTCAACATGCCAGAGAAAGAGGAGCAAATTAAAAAGCGAGTTAAGGGAGGCATGTTTTGCATTGCCCCTGGATGTTCAAATGAATTTTACAGAGTCAATGATCGGGAGAAACCAGTACATTTCCATCATTTGCCACTTAAACGACCACCTGTTCTCCGACGTTGGCTAGCTGCACTCAAAAGGAAGAACCCACCAGTTAGCAGCAATGCTAGAGTTTGTAGTGATCACTTTGTAGCTGAAGACTACGTGGAGGAAAAGTTTTTTGATGAGGCAGGAGTACTGGTGACTCATAGAAACAACAGGTTGAAACCAGATGCAACTCCCTTAGTGTTTGACTTTTCTTCCTATGATGCACGGAAGACAGACCGTCCCACGCAGTCCACTAATGTTAATTCAGAAGTGGCTGTGCGCCGTAAGGAAAGAGCCCAACGGCGTAACTATTTAACAGAACAGAGAGAGGTAATTATACGACCAGCAAATGTTCAACAATCCAGTTTAAATGTTCCACAACCCAGTTCAATCTCAGTCATGATCATCCCTTCAATTGCTTATAAGACAATAATTTCACGGACCGGCCTTCAATGTGTGGCAGATAAACACAACGAAATAAAATGATACGAACGGCACGAAAACAAATGTAAAATTTATTAAGAAACATAACTCACCATAAGGCTGAATCGGTAGGAGCCCTGAACTTGTTTCTCTGCTACGAGACGATCACACCTGGGGGTAATGAGGGAAAATGACACCTGTGGCTCTCTGTAATAGGGCTGTCACCTTTTTAAAAAACAACTTCGAACGAATTTATAATATGACAACGTGATGTTCGAATATATTCGAACCCCCCCGCACCGCACCGCGACCCAACACACGTAAAAAAAAAACATCCTCTTCATTAATTTTAATCTTTTATTAAGCTGCACTCAACAGTAGTACAACTCAATGACAGTATCTGCAGAGATGCCAAGTCTCACGTCTCTGGCATTCACGTTCCTGCGCCGTAGTAAGCAATTATTCTATCAACGCACACTGAAGAAAGTCACTTGCGGAATCTAAGTCATTGTTCATTGAAGGGATAGTCCACCCAAAAACTATAATTTGTATATCAATTATTCACCATTAGATGTCTCGAACGGACGAAGTTGTTTTGCACCTGGCGCAACATATGGCCACTGGAGAGTTTTGAAAAATTATCCAAATTCCTTTTTTGCTGGAAGCAAATGGGGTCACCCAGTAGCAACGGTAAAATGTCCACAAAACATCTGTAGACAAACTTTCAAACCATCGTCAAACGCATCGTCCAGTATAATCCAAGTCTGCTTTGTCCACTCGTATCCTCAGAACTCTTGAAACGTGGTTATTTTTCGCTGAAAATACCAAAATACCACAGTTATGCTTCAAGTAAGCTCGCGCATTCAACGGATGCATTCTCCGGGCTCGTTCCCAGACACTAATAAAGTTTTTGAGAGAAGGGAGAAGACGTGTTTCAAAAATGTTATTAGTGTCTGGGAACTTTGAAAGCAGGGCTATTCAACATTATCCTGCAAGGGCCGGTGTGGGTGCAGGCTTTCATTCCAACCAAGGGCTTGCACACCTGATACTACTAATCAAGCTCATTAGCAAAGACTCTTGGGGTTGATTAGTAGTGTCAGGTGTGTAGCTGCTTGGTTGGAATGAAAGTCTGCACCCACACCAGCGCTTTCTGGACACGGTTGAATAGCCCTGACCAAGGGCCTAGACGGAGTTACAGGGGAGCGTAAGGAGGTGTAAATTTGTCAAAGATTATAACATTTGGCTTTTCTTTGAATTTGTTTTTGATTGTAGATGTATGGCTTATGATAGCATTTCAGCTAACTAGCTAATGTTAGCTAACTTACCCATAAAAATCTTAGAAAACGACCTTCTGGCTCAATAAATGCCTCATTGTTAGAACAAAAATCACTGTATTTTTTTTTACATTTCCTAACCTTAGCTACCTATCTACAGTGCGCTCCAAAATTACTGGCTCTCCTGACTGGCAATGTGCAAATAATACCAAAATTCTATAACATTGTTAAAGAGAAACACAATATATCAACATGTGTGCAATACTTTATTACTGTTTTGATGGAAATAACCAAAATCATAACAATCATTTTATAAAAAATAAATTTCAACAAATTCAAGGTTTCATAATTATTGGCACCCTTCATTTAGTGCTTAGTGCAACCAACTCTGGCAAGGATAACAGCACGGAGTCTTTTCCTGTAATTTTTGACAAGATGAAGGCACACATTTGGGGGGATTTTGGACCATTACTCAAAACAGATCCTTTCAAGATCCTTCATATTCTTGGGTTTGCATTTATCAACTGCCTTCTTCAACGCGGATTAAGGCCTGGCGACTGAGATGGCCATAGCAGAATGTTGATTTTGTTGTCACAGACCCATTTCTGTGTGGATCTTGAGTTATGCTTTGGGTCATTGTTTGGTCAGAAAGTCCACCTACGGCTAAGGTCTTGCCATCCGGTGGAGGCAACCAGATTGTCAGCCAAAATATCCTGATACTTGGTGGAATTCAATATACCATTAATTTTAACCAGTGCCCCTGGACCTCTTGAATTAAAACAGCCCCAAAACACGACTGACCCACTATCATATTTTGCTGTGGGTATGAGGTGCTACTCCTTGTATGCATCTCTGTTTTGACAGCAACCACGCCGATGCTGGATCTGACCGAAACGTGCAATTTTGGTCTCATCTGACCAAAGCACCTTGTTCCATTCATAATTTAAATGGTAAACTCCAAGCACTTGCTTCAGTGTCTTTGGGTCAGAAAAGGCTTTGTTCTGGCAACCCTTCCAAAGAGCCTGTGGCTGTGGAAGTGGTGCCTTATGGTGCTTTTTGAAACATGGTGACTCCAAGATGCCACCAAGGCCTGCAATTCCTTCACACTGATTCTAGGGGATTTCGTTGCTTGTCTGACCATCCGTCTCAGTACCCTGGAGGGCAAAATGCAGTTGCGTCCTCTACCTTTGAGGTTTTCAACAGTTCCATATCTTTGGAATATTTTATCATTGCCCTGACAGTGCTTAGTGGCATATTCAATCATTGGCTTCTGGTAGCCATTACCAGATTTATGAAGGTCTATGACCATCTGACTCTTTTGAACTGACAATTGTTTTGTTTTCTTCATGCTGTTGGATGACAAAGGATATTGCATGTGTGTTATCTCATTTTTATACCCTAGTGAAACAGGAAGTGATGTAATGGCTCAATATAGTTCCTTCACACTTAGCTAAAACTTTAAAAAGTGAAATATAATCCCTGGTATTGGTTTAATTTTGGTAGATGTTGTTTCCAACAATCGTTAAGGGTGCCATTAATTGTGAGACCTTGATTTAGAGGAAATTGATTTTTAATTACAACCCCAATTCCGAAATAGTTGGGACGAAGTGTGAATTATCAATAAAATCAAAATGCAATGACTTTCAGATCACATGAGCCAATACGTTATTTACAATAGAATGTAGATAACATTTCAAATGTTGAAACTGAGACATTTTACATTTTTATCCACAAAATGAGCTTATTTCAAATATTCGGGCTGCAACAGGTCTCAAAAAAGTTGGGACACAGGCAAAAAAGGGCTGAAAAAGCAATTAATATATAAGAGATCAGCTGAAAGAACATTTAGCAAGTAATTAAGTTAACTGGCATCAGGTGCGTAACATGATTGGCTATAAAAGGGATGTCTTAGAGAGGCTGAGTCTCTCAGAAGTAAAGATGGCCAGAGGCTCTCCAACCTGTGAACGCTTGCTTAAAAAAAATTGTGGCATACTTTTAAAACAATGTTCCTCAACATCAAATTGCAAAGGCTCTGAAGGTCTCATCATCGACAGTGCATAACATCATCAAAAGATTTAGAGAAACTGGAAAAATCTGTAGGCGTAAGGAACAAGGCCGAAGACCTTTACTGGATGCCCGTGATCTTCGGGCCCTCAGACGCCACTGCATCACTCACCAGCATGTTTCTGTCATTGACATTACTAAATGGGCCCAGGAATACTTCAAGAAACCACTGTCTGTAAACACAGTCCGCCATGCCATCCACAGATGCCACCTAAAACTCTATCATGCAAGAAGGAAGCCATTGTTGAGCATGATCCAGAAGCGCCGCCGTGTTCTGTGGGCCAAGGCTCATTTAAAATGGACTGTAGCTAAGTGGCAAAGTGTCCTGTGGTCAGACGAGTTCAAATTTGACATTCTTGTTGGAAATCATGGGCGTCGTGTCCTCCAGGCTAAAGAGGAGAAAGAACACCCCTCCAGTTATCAGCGTTCAGTTCAAAAGCCAGCATCTCTGATGGTATGGGAATGTATTAGTGCATATGGTGTGGGACACTTGCATGTTTTAAAAAGCACCATGAATGCTGAAACATATGCTCCCCACCAAACGACATCTATTCCAGGGACGGCCTTATGTATTTCAGCAGGACAATGCAAAACCACATACTGCAGCTATTACAACAGCATGGCTTCGTAGTAGAAGAGTCCGTGTGCTGAACTGGCCTGCCTGCAGTCCTGATCTTTCACCGATTGAGAACATTTGGCGCATAATTAAACGAAAAGTCCATCAAAGGAGACCTAAAACTCTCCAGCAGCTGGAAGCCTGTATTAAAGAAGAGTAGGATCACATTCCAATGGCTAAACTCAAGAAACTTGTCTCCTCAATGCCCAGACGCCTCCACTCTGTGTTAACAAGATGCTACACCATGGTAAACAGACCCCTGTCCCAACTTTTTTGACCCCTGTAGCAGCCATCAAATTTGAAAATGAGCTCATTATGTGGATAAAATTGTAAAATTTCTCAGTTTCAACATTTGCTATGTTATCTCTGTTCTATTGCAAATAAAATACTGGCTGGTGTGATTTGAAAAAGTTGGTTCCATTAGAACATTAATATTTAACAGTATTTCTCACATGTTGTTATTTAGAATTTCTCTATAAATATATTTTCTAGAATTTTTTAAAGTATTGTTTGTGGATTGCCAGTCAAGGATGCCAGTAATTTAGGAGTCCACTGTATGTCTACCCTCAGGCATTGCAAGGATAGTGGTCGCTGGGATTGGATGCTATAGGTCATTGCAGAAGAGTGAGGACCTAGCAAGCTAATTGCACCCGAGTGGTGTAACGTTGCTACGTTTATGAAGCAAGACTTATGGGTTAGCTAGCAAGGTGAGTTATGTTGGGCCTAAAGCCAGGGTTTTTGATGTCATGAAGGTGGCTCTCTGACCAGGCTAAATCACTTAGCTATGGTATGCCTAATTGCGAGCTTAGTGTTTGTTGAGCCAGCTCGTGCAAAGACAGCCTAACTGAGTTTATTTTGCTTTGTAATAACTAACATTATACCCCCCTGCTTGGGGTAAATATGATAGATCGCTTGCAAATTCAGAAATTGCAAATACATGCTAGCTACTGACCACAGTGTACATAACACTGCTTTTTAATTAGCTGCAGTAGCTGCTGCCATTGGTGTTTTCAGCTTTTACTGTGGCATTCCGTCAGAGGTAGCTAGTGAAGGCCATCGGTAACCTTAGCTTTTAATGGACGATAGCTCAAAAGGTTATAATTTCTATTTGCCTGATCAACGAAGAAACGGTTTATTTACTGAATAATCGAAACCTGCACATGGCCTATAATGATTAAGAAATGATGAATTGCGAAATCACCGTTGGCTACATTTTCGTATGATAATGTGCATAATGTTAACTTAATATTGCAAGGACGTAAACAATTTGAGCGATCGTCGATACTAAAAAAAATACCCGGATGCTGCAATGAAGCTCCATTTCCGAAGCTTTGGCCAAGTCCCGTCTGGTCTTGCACAGCTGTGGGGGAAAAGTTGGGTTAGCGTGTGTGGTTACAGAGACTTGGTCGGGTGATACCAAGTGTAGAGGCCGTAATAATACTTCATCCATCCAGTACTTTTTCTTGGCTTGACTTGAGTGGTTATATCATTTGCAGTTTCTCAAGTCTAGCTGAATTGTTGTTGTGAAGCTGCTTTACAAGCTGTGCACCAGAAGTGTGGTAGTCCCGAAAGTGTAAGAAATTTCTGCGAAAAAGCCACATCTGGGTTTTTTTTTCTTGGCGATTGCTCAAATTCGAATGATTTGCTAGAAAAATTCAAAACTTTGTCCAAATTCCATATCCCGTACTAGCAAAAAAAAAAAAACTGCTGGGCAAGTTTATTAATAGACGCTGTCAGAAATCAGAAAAGGAAAAAATTGAAATAAAAAAAATGCAAAAACTCAAGGAGATTTGATTAAAAAAGAGCTATAGAAAAGAATAAGTAGGAGTTCAATCTGCGTTTGTTTACAAGCTAATTGTGCTAAGGACAACTAAACATTAATACAGCACCTTAGTGAAATTGCTAAGATTGAAGCTAATAGTACCAACAAGTAATAATTAAGCTATAGGCTGTAACTGTGTTTACATAAAGTCACGATAAGAAGATTCTTTGAAAAATTGGTCCCTTACATGCACAGGAGTGGCTGCTGGTGGATTGAAAATACAATCAGACTAATACAAAATACTACTTTCACAAATTCGATGGGCAATCAGATGTGAAAGCCAGTCTGGCCCCTGAAAATATGACCCCCTCAGCTCAGCTGTCTGGTACAGTGTTCATGTCTTGACATCGAACGCTGATATGCAAACCTGCCAATTGTTCTGCTTTAACTGGAATTATCCCGATTTTTAGGTTCTGAGATCACAAAAAATTAGGATGTTTTGTTTAGCAAAAAGAAAAATAAAGAAAATTTGTTTACATTTTAATGTAGTACTGTGAAGCTAATAATCTTATTAGACTAAATACAGCCTTTCCTATTCCTTTAAAAATGCCAAGAGCTCAAAGGGGGCTCAACCTGTATTCGCACAGGGGAGCTGCCCTTGGACCCTATTGGCAATGTTGGCAAGCATGAATATGGTCTTTTCTGTAGCCAATAGTCTGATTATGGGGTCCAAGTAGACCCCAGGAGCCCCAGGGAGGGTCTTAAGAGTACTTTCAAGAGAGCTATAGAGGGTTTTAAATGTATTTCTAGTTCAGGTTTGCAGGATTTTATTTTATTTTATTTTTCCTTTGACAAGTAAATCGAGAGTTACGAATGTAACTACAGTTTTATAAATTCTGGATGACCGCCAGAGGCAGTGCTTAACACTGGATATTATCCGTCTCGCGTATGCGCAGGTCGAGTAGGTAATATCAACAAAGTCATCTGTGACATGGGATGAAGTAGGGCAGCCCCGGCTATATCTACCTACGTCACCCCGCAAGATGTCCCTACAGAATCTTCTCGCCAAGATTTCGAGTGACAGAGAACTCTGGCCGTCATCCAGAATTCATAGAACCATAGTAACATTCGTAACTTTCATTCTATTTCATTCTTTCTGACCGCCAGAGGCAGTGCTTAACACTGGATGACTAATCCCAACATAGTCATGAGGAATCCGGTACCCACCTTACTGGGAATGGCCTGGGGGTGCCTGCAGGATGGCTGCCGCTAACATTTGAGAAGCAGCGATATTGACCCTGTAGAAACGGGCAAAGGTGCATGGTGAGGCCCAAGTGGCCGCAGCACAAATCTTAGTCAGAGGCATCGCTGCCCAGAAAGCGGAGACACTCTCAGTGGAGTCGCCCCTGACATTAAGAGGCAAAGGCTGTCCTTTTGACCTGTATGCCTCCTCAATCACTTTGACAATCCATTTGGACAATCTCTGTTTTGACAGGGCATGGCCTTTCCTATGGCCGTCATAGCAAATAAATAGGCAATCAGTGCGGCGAAGTCCAGCAGTTGCCTGGATATAAAGCCTCAAGGCTCTTACCGAGCAAAGTAGCTCGGCTGCTGGGCCAGGCTTGCATCTTTGGGAAAAATGACGGGCTGGGCCAAAGGGCCACCCCTGTGCCATCTGGGTTCCAGCGTATACACGCACCACTCACCGATAAGGCATGAAGCTCACTCACGCGCCTCACTAATGCCATTGCTAGCAGAATGGTAACTTTTTCTGAAAGCCACTTTAGCCCTGACTCCCCCAGAGGTTCAAAGCGGGGGAGACAAAGGGCTTCTAGCACCAGAAGTAGATCCCATGAGGGAACCTTAGGAACCTGCGGCGGGTTCTGCTGTTGGGTTCCTTTAAGAAAACGAGTCACCAGAGGATGCGAACCCACAGTTTGGTTATCAATTCTAACATGTCTGGCTGAAATTGCAGCCACATAGACTCTCAAGGTAGAAGGAGCAAACTTCTTTTTTAACAGAGACTGCAAAAGATGCAGGATTACTGGCACAGAGGCATTCTCGGCTACCACTCTGTGAGCCGTGCACCACTCCGCGAATATCTTCCACCTGTTCGCATAGAGTGCCCTAGTGGAAGGAGCTCTTGCATTCATGATGGTTGCGACAACCTCTTGGTCACATGCCATTAAGAGTGGGTCTAGTTGTAGGCGTTCCAGATTTTGATACCAGATTTGGCCCCTCAGCTGCGAGAGCAAGTCCCGCCTCCTGGCCAGGCACCATGAATAGCTGTCCGTAAGCCTGTACATCACCGGAAACCAGGGTCTCCCTGGCCACTTTGGGGCAACCAACAGAAGTCTGTGGTTGCTTTGCTGAACTCTGTGCAGAGCTGCCCGTATCAAGGGAAATGTTGGGAGAGCATAAAGGAGGCGATCTGGCCATGGATGCGCCAGGGCGTCTTGCCCCAATGGACTCGATGTCTCCATCAGAGAGAACCAAAGGGGGCAATGTGTCGTGGACTCTGAAGCAAACAGGTCCACTTCTGCTATGCCATATCTGTGCCATATTGCCTCTGGGTGGAGTCTCCACTCCCCTGAAGGAGGTTTTTGACGGAAGAGAAAATCTGCTACCACATTTTGTGGCCCTGAGGCAGATATACAGCCCTGAGGCTGAGAAAGTGGGGTAAAGCCCACAAAAGAAGACGTTGAGCTATTCGCAACGATTGGGTCGACCTGGTGCCGCCTTGATAGTTGATATGGTGGACTGCAGACTTGCTGTCCGATCGTACCAGGACATGCCTGCGGCTGAGATATGGCAGGAATATTTGAAGCGCAAAATGTATAGCATGGAGCTCGAGCACATTTATGTGTTCTGCTGTGTCCTGTGCATTCCAGAGCCCCCTCACGGCTCTGCGCCTCCACATCCAGATGGTGAAGCATTGGTCACCACCTCCTCACGGCGTGAGGGGATTAAACCCATGGAGACGCCTTTGGTCAAGAGTGTCTGTTCCCTCCATGGCCATAAGGTCAGGAGACACCGGCTGTACACTCTGACTTTCTTGGATCTTTGTAAACTTGGATCTAGGTGGAGACCATTGATCCAAACTTGAAATGGACGCAAGTGCAAGAGGCCTAGCAGCACCACTGATGTCACGGATGTCAGCATCCCCATCAGTATGAGAAATAGGCTGTACCTCAAAAGGCTGCCCCTCCGGACACAGAGGAGCAGCTGGAGTATGGCCTCTATTCGCCGTTGACTCGGGAAAGCAAGCATGCAGTGGGAGTCCAGGGTTACCCTTGGGGCTAGGGAAAGGCCGAATTATGGAAATACCTTGAACTGATAGGCCTGCCCTTCAAATGCAAAGTGCAGGTACTGTCTGAGATGCAGCGATATTGGGATGTGGAAATATGCATCTTTTAAGTCGAGTGTTGTGAACCAAGTCTGCGGCGTTACAGCTTGGAGTACATCCGCAGTAGTTAGCATGTGAAAGGGCAACACTTTCAGAAATTTGTTCAGCCCTCGTAAGTCCAGTATGGGGTGAAAACCACCCTCTTTTTTGGAAATCTGAAAGTAAACTGAATAGAACCCGCCTCACTGTGTCTGTGGGTTTATGCCTTCGATGGCACCCTTCTCCAGAAGTATAGATATCTCCTGGTTGAGTGCATGGAGCTTTGAGGGATTGCTGACTGTTGTCAGCCTGATCTCGTTGAAAACTGGGGGCCAGTGTCGGAATTGAAGATTGTACCCCTGGAAAAGCGTGGCCATCACCCAGGGGTCTATATCACAGCTTTCCCAGCAGCTGAGGTGCTGCTGAGAGAAGCATCCGACAGCCGGCCCCAAACCCTCAGGGCTTGCCCCCTGGCCTTGGGGGCCCTGGGGGGGCGATTTCTCGATCCCCAGCCCTTCTGAACCTGAGACATGAGCCGCATGGAAGCCCGGCAGCTGTAGTCAGGCCGCTCAAAAGGGTTGCAAGCTTTTGAGTTGCCACCAGGGGCGAGCTGGTAGCTGGGGATGGTTGATACCCTCACTTTGTGTGGGCCGCTGCCTTGGGAGGGATGTAGGTCTGCGAAGGCTAGCGAACTGTTGCCGAGCCTGGTTTGCCTGGATCCCTCGCTCATAGGCTTGCTGTGCTGCTGACCCAAAAAGTTCCCCCGGAACCACAGGGAGAGAACAGAGAGTGCTTCGGCACGACTCCGAAAGCGGAGACTGGGCCAGCCATACCTGGCGGCAAGTCAGAGTAAGTGTTGACATCAGCTGCCAAAGCTCTCTGATCATGAAGGCAAACGCCTGCAGAGATGCGTCACTGAGACTCTGGACAGATGTGTCCACACTGGAGGACTGCGAGGACTGGGACAGCGCCAGCATCAGGTGGGATAAAGAGTTTCCAACACGGCCCATGCGTGCTGCTGTATCATAGCATTTAGTTAGAAATTTGTTGGTAATGCGACACTGAGGCCTGGGGCAGCGAGCCTCAGGCTTCAAAACTTCCTCAGGTGGTACAATGAGGGAGGTAATGGATTGTTCTACAGCTTGCATTCGGCTTAATCCATTGTTGGCAGCATTCTGCATGGAAGCCAAAACCCTGCTGTCACTGATCTGATGAGAAAAAGCTCTGGGATCTGACCAGCATCTGTGCAGTTCCTCAATATATGGCTGGGAGGGTGATACAGAAAACGTAGCTTGAGGCGGAACCTGCCTAAAGAATGCGCTAGTCGGCATGCTCGCTGCCGGTGCCTCAACCAAGCTAAGGCATGCTAACGCCCTGCGGACCACGAGCTTGACCGAGGTCTCCGAACTTACTCCAGACCCACTTCCTGTGTGCTGGGAACTAGTGTAAGAACCATGGGCGGAGCCTGCTGTCTCCCCCTGTTCAGATCTGTCTTCATGAAATTGGCTACAAGAAGCCCTTATAGACAGAGCATCCTCCTCCCATTCTGGCACGGCAGGGGCCACAACCTGTGGGCTGTTGCCCTTGGGCGGCGTAACGATGTTTGTCTGAAAATTTAAAAGCGACTCCTTGATCTCAGCAAAGTCTGAGGTCAATGTGTCGACTTAAGCCGCCAAATGGTCGATCTTCTTAGCGTTCTTCCCTGGCAGGGCAGCCCTAGGAGGAGAGCGACCACTCGAATCTGACACAACACCCGATAGGGGTAGTCCCTCCGTAAGCGGGGTTCCTTCTAACTCCTCAAGTCGTGATACCCTCAGCGCGAGAGGCATAGAACTGCAATTCATGCACTGATTATCAGTGAGCGCCTCCCTCAGGTGAGCAACACGAGGCATGCAGGGCACTTGTCATGTCAATCTGCCACTAGCAGCGGAGCCATGCAGGGCCAGCAGTTATGTGAACTGAACATAATATAGCCAGAAGCTAACATGCAACTTAACTCAGCGGAGTGGTTGCGAATTCTCAATTAGTACAGAACTGCAATGAAACCCAGCTGGCTAGCACTATCGCAACGTCAATCTTACCCACTGCTGCAAGCGCAAACACGTAGCTTCCGCGACGAATTCCAAAGGTAACCTACAAACAGGTTTGTCTCCAAAGCAGCTATTACCATATAAGCAGCTTCAAGCTTGCTTAACTTATTTCACCGACTGCTGCAAGCGCAACCACTTAGCTTCAGTGGCGTAATTTCAGAGAAAATCCGGAAACAGGTTTTTCTCAAAATAAGCATCACCTACCGCATCAGTGGCTTCATAGCTAGCGCCATTTATCTCACTGACTGCTGTAAGCGAAAACACTCAGCTTTCAGCAGTGTAATTAAACTCAAGAGGAAACCTGCAAACAGGTCCTTCTCAGCCCTTGGAGGACGTAATCTGTAGCTCCAACCATTCGGTTACAGGGCTACCAGCGAAAGTCACCAGCTATCTGCTTTACTCAAGCAATCAATAGTATACCGATGACCAAAGGGCAAAACCTCCTATCTGCAGAATTTTTCTGATTGGCGGATTTCACTTTGGATGAGCAGCCTTCCTTGTTCTCATCATCCAAAGTGAAATCCGCCAATCAGAAAAACTCTGCAGATAGGAGGTTTTGCGCTTTGGTCATCGCAGACCTGCATTCGCGTGTTACCTGCAAGATAAAAGGGACATCTTGGAGGGCGACGTAGGTAGATATAGCCGGGGCTGCCCTACGTCATCCCATGTCACAGGTGACTTTGTTGATACTACATACTCGACCTGCGCATGTGCGGGACGGATAATGTCCAGTGTTAAGCACTGCCTCTGGCGGTCAGAAAGAATGAAATAGAACTATGTATCATAACAGTCCCAAAGAAAGTAACAAGGGAGGAAGTTTTTTAAAATTTTTATTTCACACTCCGTACCTTATATGACTTTGCAGGGTGTCCGTAAACCAAACAAAAAAACCAAACAATGTGGCCTTAGCTTTAATAAAATGATCATTTAAAAACTTTGTTTTTGTTTACTAATGCTGTCTTTGTTCTATATTAAAATTAGTAGGATTATTTGAAACATTTAAGTATGATGAATAAGCCAAAAATAGAATAAATTGGAAAGGGGCAAATACTTTTTCACAGCACTGGAGGACATTGTTCAATTTTTGTGGTCCCCTTAAGACCCCTTAAAATCCTGTCACGCAAGACAGAGTATCGGACGGCCAAAAACTGTGACACTGCCCTGAAAAAGAGTTATATTTGGATCCCTTCTCAAACATAAATAAAAAGAGCTCAGCCACAATTTACTCAGGGTCGAGCACTGGTATGAGAGCGAACACAAACTAAACAGCACTGAAGCCAGGCAGGACCAGGGAAGCGTGACGCACATTCTCCAGAGCAAACTGAAAATCTCTCGTCATTTCCCGAAACAGCTTCTCTCTTTAAACTTTGATAACTGCAGTCTAAGTAATCCTCTTTCAGATGTGAGGAACACCACAGACCTGGAACTCATATAATCTGCATAAGAACATTTAAATTTTATTTATAATTAACACAAAAAACGAGAGTGAATGTTACTGGGAACATATTGGCTGGGAACATCATCTCATATAGTTGCCAATTTTTGTACTATTTGCTCCACTTTCCTGGTCGGTGTGATGTTTCTGATGTAATTTGCATGATACTTAGCACTGGTGCTAATGATGTAGCCTGTGCTGACGCTCAGTACCCATTGTTATGAGGAAGATGGCCTCGTGACAGTGTTCTTATGTCCTTATATGTGTCCATTCACTGACATTGTTTAATTTGACAAACCGCTGCACAGACACAGCACACAGCTGATGAATGGCGTTTAGAAAAAGAGTGGACAACATCATCCCCAGTCTTCTTCTAATGGGTTTGAGACAACCCAGACCTTTTCACAATCCATTCCTTTGTTTTCCTGGTGCTATCATCTGACCAAGCCCTTCTTCTTCAACTCATTAAACTCAGGGTTAAAAAATGATTTAAGAAACATAGTCCTTCCCAGTATTATGGTCGTGTCATCTGGATTTGCCAATAAGAACAATTCTTCAGAAATATTGCTTTTTAGCAAAGTGAACTTGAGAAATTCACAGATGAATTAAACACATGGCAGCGCTTTTAATTTATGACTTGGACTTTCCGCATCTGTCATCAGCACAAATTACTGCTTTTCCTAATTTCCTCTTTCCAATGTGAAGTGTTTGGGGAGAAAGCACCAACACACAGCATAAGGTTTGGGTGCAAGGACATTGCAGTGGGGCAGTGACAGAATTAGCTGGTCGTGGAAACCTCATCAGGTTCTGCTGTACCCAGACCCACTGCAAGGAATTCTGGCCCCTCAGAGAGAATACTGCTATGCACTGAAAAAAGTGAGACATTTGACATAACAGAGTCAAGTAACATCAAAATAATTTGATTAATTTGATTTGTCAAAAATCTTATTTTTTTTAGAATTTATTTAGAGGTTGCTGAAAGCAGTTGTGTGAAATGGTTTCATTATTAAGAGAGGGTCCCACATCCCAAGGGAATTTTGTGGGAATTCAAAAGCAGCCCTGCCCTCTCCACTTTCCTCACCCACCTACATGGTTACAGTTGTCTGTTATCCAACTTTATCAATGCACGTAAATATTCTCTTGACTGATTAATTAAACGAATGTGCTCTTAATCTTCATACAATCCAGGGTAGAATACTCAAAATTATTTTTTTTGGAACCAAAACAATATTCCACAATTTTGATTAAAATCACGTTTACGAGAACAAGCATGAAAAACTCATGAAAATAAAAACCAGCAGACACTCATTTTGGTTATGCCCAAGGAAAGGCACAAACAAGAAAACTGCACTCCATCATATTTTTATGTCTTCCGTTCTGTCGTTACCCAGTGGACTATTCATAATTCATTACCAAGGACACTCAAGCCAAATAAAACAGCCAATCAATAATGAATAATGCTCATTAATGCATGTATTTCCGGTAGTGAAGTTGTATTACTACTGGATGACTGGCATGTAATTTCTTTAGTAATGCCAACTTATGATAGTCATGACAGCCCAAAATCTTACTCAAATCTAGGCAGTAATATAACGCTTTTCAGCTAACTGCATTCGAGTAAATAAAACTTAATATTTGTTAGGTTTATTGCCTATGTTTTACGCGGCGGTAAACAAAGTATTTGCCTGTATGCATTTTGAGTTGCGTTGAACAGTAGGCAAATTCATTTTTACTTAAAAAAGCTAAACAACTCTATCTCTTAACCACAATGTTATCCAAATCTAAGCATAACAGTGTTCTCTTGCATGCATTTGTATTACTTCCATGTCATCACAGTAAACCAGTTGATAAAAGTTTACTTGGAGTTCACTATACTCCCTGATTTGTATAAGTTGGTTGAAAATGTATAAATCATGCGCAGATTTGGAGGAGAAGGTTTCAATAACTTAGACGGCAAATCTATTCAAAATCGGCAACATATGGATCATTTTGAAGGACTAATGTTTAGATGAAGAAAATTAATTCCCCGAGGGCAATGTCAATAATGTCCATCCATCCATTATCAAAACCGATTCTTCCCTACTGGGGTTGCAGATGAGCTGGAGCCTGTCCCAGCTGACTATGAGCGCGAGACAGAGACACGCCCTAGACAGCTGACCAATCCAGCGCAGAACGCACACACTATTCACTCAAACATGCATACTTACGGACAATTTCAGGTTTTCAATTTGTTTGTCTTTGGACTGTGGGAGGAAACCAAAGTACCCAGTACGCAAACACGGGGCGAAAATGCAAACTCCACAGAGAAAGGCCCCAGGCCAGATTACATCAATACTGTATCACAAAATACAGTAAAATGAGATATCCAGCTCTGCTAACCTCACTGTGGCTTGCAATAGAGAAAAAAAATTATCTCACTCTCTAAGCACAGTGAACTACCATTAGTCTTTCCACTTTTCTTCTTTGAAAAAGAATTCACAGTAGCATCTTCATCATAATCATCACCATCTGATGTGTCATCATTAGAAATTCTCCCAAAAACTGAGTGAGAAGAACTTCCTCCTTGGTCTGATACCTAAAGTCATCTTTTTACCTGAGAAGGCCAATCACTGTGCTTGTTATCAATTCATAATGCATAAATTAAGATTTAAGGTCTTTGACCTTGGCATGTGGACATAAATAGCTTTTAATGCTACAGTCAATACTTATATTATATTCAGATCACAAGCGCTCCGACAAGGGCCACAGCAGGATTAGAGAGTTATATCTGAGTAACTACACTGAGTAATCCCCATAAGCCTCTGAAATCTGGACCATGGATCAAATGAAGAAAAAAGAGCTGCTCTGTTTTTTTTTTTTGCAGTTATACATCTAACTGCTTTCCTGCTTCATGAAATACCATGCCAGTCCTCTCCATGTTGCATTCTCCTTCCTGCCAGGTGTCCCATGTCCTCAGTGTCCGACCAACTACTCCCAATCCTTCTCTCCCTTAAGGTATATGACAACGCATCAAGTAAAAATTGACATTTCATGAAACTTTGTGATTTTGAGATAAAGGCTGTTAAAGTTGAACACTTTTTACTTGATCAGTGATAGCTGTTAAAGCAGCACTATGTAGTTTTTTTCACTCTCAAATACATATTTCCAAGATTATTCTGGCGATACATCAACTCACAATAGGTTGAATGACACCTTTGTCATGGCTCAATCGTGCCTGCATCACCTTCCCTGGCACTATGTAACTTCAGGTTTCGGGTAGGAACCCAGGCCACCCAGGTCCAAAAAGAACTACCAACTTATTTACTGCTTTACGGAACACGTCACACAATCCCCTTCCCCCACGTCTCTCAAGACCAGCGAGTGAATGTAGAATGAAGCAGAGTTGGAAGTGGTTGTAATGGCTGAAGCGGCGAGGAAACCGAAGAAGGCAAAGGTGTTGCCAGAGGAGACATTTGAGAAAAAGAGAAAGCGAAAAAATAAGATCCAGGACTAGGGTCAACATTGGACCGGCTTTCACTCGCTGGCGAGAGCTGAAAGACTAGAGGATGAGGGATGTCCGACCGATGGTGACTTGGCGTTGTTACTTTTGGACAAGTAAGTACAAATTGTTAGCTTAATCCTTCATTCTAGATCTGGTTCTAGCACGTTTGAACTTGCTTTGTGACAGGCTGTGTCATTGAAATCATCTAGTACCCCGTTTATGCTCAGTCAAATAATCGTCTCCAGCGATTTATCTAGCTAGCTGGTATCTGACGTGCTAACAAGTTGTCATGCTATCGTTAGCTGGCAAACATTGCTAAACTAGTCACCAGTCGAAAAGTGTGATCATAAACGTTGTAACGAGCATGATAAACCGGTATTCGCGTGTGACTGAATGATACAAGTTCCCTGGAATCAATGTGATGACGTGTATTTACATGCGACGTGATGATGTATAAGGATCTGGTGTTGTGTAGATCAGTGGTTCCCAAACTCGGTCCTGGGGACCCACTGTGTAGGTTGGTTTTTGCTCAAACCACAGCTCAAATCTCAGAATGCTAACAAGTTGTTAATTGTTTTTAATTGCTCTATTATTGTTAATCCTGATTATTTACCCTTTTAGAAAACATGCCGAAAATGGCCATGATGAAAAAAAAATTTCATAGTGTGCTATATTGGAAATTACTTTTCTGACATAAAAAGCATTGAAATCTGCAATTGATGACATGAAACTGTGAATTGGCTTCTAATTTATAAAATTTAGGACACATGGTCACTTAAACTAACTATCAATAGGCAATTTAGAATTGAAGACAAAGCATATAATAATGAGTCAAACCTGTTAAATGTTACTTGTTTGTTTCAGGAAAGAACTTCAGCACCTGCAATCAGAAACCTAATCAGCAGCTTTTTGATTGATCACAATCTTGCATTTGATCACATAAAACATCGCTCCCTTCACTTGCCATGCTTAGTTGGAATACATCAAAATACAAAATATGAATGTTGGACTTTGAAACATCATGGAATGCATAGCCATTTCTGTTATAATGTGGTTCAAGGGGGTAAAATGTCCCTCTCATCTGAAAAGCAACTAATTAAAAAAATGGCTTGTTAAAATTTTGGGATCGTAATTCTGGTTGGAACAAAAACCAGCATACACAGTGGGTCCCCAGGACCGACTTTGGGAACCACTGGTGTAGATTACTTGTGAGAGTGAGAATGAGAGTAGGAATACGGTGGACCACTCGTTGGGTGTTACATGGCTATCGAGTGCCTTAATAAAGTTACTGTCTAGTCGCCCCCAAGTTCGAGTCCATTTCCTCTATGTATATGGATCGGGTTGCCTACCCCGCATTCTTCTCCTCTCACCACTTGGATGATCCAACCGGTTGAGCAGGAGCGAGCCCTTCCCGGTCCTTGAACCTGGATGCACCCCCCCTCAGCCACAGACGGATTCGTCACAACGTGTACTTCAGTCCCGTATAGAGTACTAAAGGTAGAAGATTTGTCATGTTTTATTTCGGAAGGATAAGGTAATGATCTGAGTTGGCACGTACTCATGTCGTTTCAGGGATTTTCTGTCAACTCCCTGCCGCCCTCTTGTTTTATTGCACAAGCTAATTGGTTTTGTGCATGACGACCTTGTGGTCGGATTCTAAAAATGGACTGCCTATTCGAACAGCGACTCTGCATGTAAGTGACGTCCACTCACTTCTTAGCAGAGCAAAAATGAATTGATGCTGGTCAGGGCCAGGATTAGTAGCAGCTGTGCATGTAAGCGATGCCAACTTCCGTGTTAGGTTTCGTTCCTGACATTCAAAGTGCACGCATAAAATGCTATAAAGAGCCATCCACACTGAGAAAGATAACTATAATGATAAACATAACCATAACGATTTGAGCATCAATACTGATGAACGATATCGCTGTGTAAACATTGATGTTGTGCGTTCCAGCTGTGTCAGAGTCCTTTTTTCCCTGCGATGCTATCTGCTATGTTGAATGAATGCGAAGCCCTGTAAATTCCGACTGATACCGATTGGCGGTCAGTTTTTCTAACGTGCATAAAATCGCTCTGAAAGTGACCACAACGATGTCGTTTGCCATTAACATTGTTGTTATAGTTGTAGTATAGACTTAGCCACCTACGTGAGTTAAACCGATTTTTAAGTCACCTTTAACTGGTCTGAAGACATGGTTGATTGGATCGCACTTTACATGTCCTGCTTCAGAACGTTCGCTGGTGTAGTTGGCTTGTCAACAAATGCACGTGTAGACAGATTTTACCACAGCTGTTACAGACAATACCGTTTATCAACTGCAGGGGGACACCGCGAGCGAATTCGGCGAAAACTACATAGTGCTGCTTTAACTTCGTACATGATTCTGTTGAAGCTGATAGGTGAATCTCTCTCATTTTTGACATCAAATACTTCATAGGTACATATATAGAACTATAGCAAAAAGTTAAAAAAGTCCGAGTGTCGTGAAATGTCAATTTTAATTTGATGTGTTCATGTATGCCATTATTGCAGTACCATTATGACTGCACCTGTTTGCATGTCTTATGGTCTTTGCAGACCAAGTGAAACTCACTATTGAAAGTCAATTCAAACTGACAGCTAAATGATCCCTCTTTAAATTGCAAGCTTCACCAAACAGAGTAGACACAATTCTTGCACTAAAGACCACTTGCTTTGTCCAACTGCTGTGGTAAATGTGCAGCGTCACCATCCTAAATATTAGAGTTGGCAGGGTTTGCTCTCAAGAGCCTGTCACTTATTGGGTACCGGAGTTTTATCACTGCTTAGTGCAGTGTAACCTAATATGGCAGTCGCTGCAAGGAACAAACAAGGCTTTAAAGAGTAGTTTTGCTGTAATGTGCTTTTTTTAGCCTTCAAAACACTAGGGTCAGTGCTGATTTCTTTTGCTTTCAGTATCCAGAAGTGATTGTCACATTAGCATTAGACTGTTAAGGCAAATCTATTCTAATGTCATATAAAAGGTAATTTCTGATTACGGTTAATTTATTTCAATTTTTTTTGTTTTAAATAGTAAATAAGAACTGCAGATAGTTGTTCAATGTAGAGCTAAAAGTAAAAATGAAACAATAATTGATTTTAATGAAAGCTAAAGAGCTAATGGTATTAGATCTCACAATCTGAGCCGGCGTAATTTCCTGCTTGCGCTGTATGTTGTTATTCCTGTGAGAACATAGTGGAGTTAAGACTGACCCCCTCTAATCCCACTGCACACTCCCCCCTTCCTTTTCCCCTTTTCCAAGAAAGAATCTCAATCCTTATTTGTTTGTTCAAGGTCCAACGGATGTGGTTCCAAAAACACATGAAGACCAGGGAGAAAGACTGAGATATTGGTATCACCAAAAGTGTCAAATGGCAGCGTGAATGCAACTACAACTCACATACTTACGAGTGCAATTGCTGTACTGGCAACGATGTGAAAGAGATCACAGATCACAAAGGGTATCACTTGACATCTGTATCAAAACAAGAAACTTCACATCTGGATAGTTTCTGGAAGAGATCAAGATCTGTTCATAGGTCTGCTGGGTACATCGTAACAAACTGTATCCCGTTTCTTTCTGGTTACAAGTGATTTAAAGCACAAAGTGCTCCCATTGTATTTCTATTTGCGATGTCCTTTGCATGTATTAATTTGTGCCCAACAACAAGTTTTTCCTGATCTGTTGGACCAGTGTTTGGGGCTTTCCATTAGTAAACCAAGAATTCTTTGTCGTCCTCTGTAGAGGTCATAATACAAGTAAGCAATTGAATACATCTTATTAATCATAAATACTTTAAAATCCATTCATCCTAAACATAATTATCTCATAAAAATACTGCCATTTCTGCTTTTTGAAACCCAAATATAAACACCCCTAAAAAACTGATAGTCTTCACGTTGTGGAAACTGGAGTATCGAGCCGAGTGAGAATAAAATGTCAGTCGGGGAAAAGTCTTTGAGACATCTTTTTTCCCGTTGAATGCCATCATCAAAATCATTAATGTGGCATCATTGAACTGGTTTTGAAATCGATCAGTAAATCAATCAGGTGAAAATTTTGCCCACACTGTGCACCTAATGGCTGTATGATGCCTTTCTGGAATGTATTGAGCAGGCTATTTGAGGCATGTCCCTGTTTGACATTGTCTTTCACAGGGTGAAGAGCCAACGGCAGTCTAAACTGGAAGGAGAGGTACTGGGCTGGGCTCCAGGATGGTTCAGAACTGCTTTACTGATAGGTATGGCATTACTTCCAGCTGTGCCAAGTATTCTGTGACATGCCACTAGAAACATAAATTATGGTCTTTGGGCTCATTTTAATTGTTTCTATCATTGGTCCATGTCTCCTAAGTCCATGCTTGAATCCTCACTTTGATATAAAACAAGGTTGCCATCATTAAGGACATACCAGTTTGTTAAATGCTGCATTAAGGAGCTATAAGCAAGAACTTAGAAGGTATACACAGGCTTCTTGAGCCATGAAAAATGAGAGCATCTCTTGTATTCCAGTTTTTTTTTTTTTTTTTTTTCGGAATATGCAACTTATAAACAGCTGACCTGCAGATCCACCCCTTACCAGCTGCAAGTCATGTGGCTTCAAACTGACCCTTGAATTAGCAAGGATGTTCTATCCTTATACCACATGTTCCATTGATTCCTCAGTCCTCTTAACTCTTCTGTGCACCATTTAACGAGAGAGGTTATGGAGCGATGAATTGACGAACAAAATGGCCTCCATATTGCATTAGTGTCAAGCATTACACTCTACTACAATTCATTATTAAACCCTGTCAACTGTGAAAGTGTTTAAAAAGCTGTTTGATGTACTTTATTTTGTTGCTAATTTACGGCAGTGCATATAAGCAGCTACCTGAATTTTTGTTCATAAAAAGCTAATATAGAGAAGGGGGGGAAAAAAACTTCATTTTAATGAGGCACTGAACAGCAGAGCACTTATGATAAAAAATAAACCAAGCAGTCCTTGGTCTTACTGGGTATTGAATTTTTACCAGTGTTCAAACAAACCTTCAAACGGTGAGTAAAAAAGAAAATTACATTCAGTGTTGACAAACCAGTGATGCAGTCCATGAGTATTTCTTCAGTGATACCTGTTTTTCTCACTCTGTTCACCTGCTCAT
The DNA here is from genome assembly GCA_029692085.1 of Gymnothorax javanicus. Taxonomy (NCBI): domain Eukaryota; kingdom Metazoa; phylum Chordata; class Actinopteri; order Anguilliformes; family Muraenidae; genus Gymnothorax; species Gymnothorax javanicus. The sequence goes on from CM056198.1 coordinate 94,686,681, forward strand.
TGATTTTGAAAACACCAATTACGGTAGGTTTGAACAAAGACTTTGCCTTAATGTGCAAGTATTTACATTCATAATGCTTGACCCAATCAGAAAGTCCAAATACTAACAGACATCTTTACAAGTGGTAGCAGAATGCTGCAGGGTAGGGCAGACTCTAGTGTTAATCATTAGCTTCCCTATGAGGAATGAGACTGAAAGCATTTTGAAGGTTTTCGCAGACTGTGATGAGGTGCGAATAACCATCCAGTCCCTTATCACAGCCTAGCCGTTCACCCCACATGGTGAAAACAGAAGGCCAAGACGTTTCTCTCAGGACTGCCAGTCCTCAGGAGAGCCAGTGACACCCCATCCCCAACACCCTCAATTTATAACAAAAGTCTGTCTTTTCAGCAGTGACATGGATTTTGAACTGGATATTATGTTGCTCGCTATGAAAGCCAGCTGGTCTCGCCAGGTCTGACGTTTTTTTAACTCACCCGACCTCCACACCCAGTCACAGGGGAGGCCAGCTGCATGTTTTGACTCTTGAGCTTGAAGCTGGGTGCATATTTTGTCAGCCCTTGACCGAGTTAGCTGTTGCGATTATTAAAGTGGATTACAAAATCATTGCCACCCATGACTGGAAATGTATTAAAATACCCCAAAAATAAATGGAGGATCTCCAATGAGTGAGCCTGACTGAGATACCAAATTTATGCAACAAGTGTAGTCATTTTCATTTATTCCAAGCCTTCGGCAAGAAATAAATGAAAATTACCACTCCAGTTTCATAAATCTGATATTTCGGCCTCAGCATATGTAACACGAGTATCTGTTTTACATATTTACATTTGAAAGATAGGCTGACAAAACAAAGGTGGTTCATTAATAGTAATTGATATATGTGAGAGAGCGTCTTGTGTGCCTATCTCGGAAATAGGGTGCGCGTGTGAGATGGGAAGGGGCAAGGCGTGGCGAAGGGGGGCCCTCTGAGGTTGCCTTGTCCCAGGCCCGGGCAAACCTGTCAGCTGCCCTGCTGGGGAGTAATGACAGTTTATGGAATGTTTATTTTTTCAATATTTCAAATCAGTGTGCACAAAAATTTCCGTCAATTACCAGTGAATACTGTCGCATCAGCATTCAATGTAAGGTTAAGAATGGTCCTATCATATAAAGTGACATCTAACCTTTCTGAGGTCTAATGATTCCAGTACTCACGGGGTTAGTTTGGCGATGGGAAAGTTTAGCAGTCCTGCACTCACCAGAAATAAGGGGCCAGGAAAGATGAATGGTTCTCTCTTATTGTCTGATAAGGTAGAGGCAGTTCAGATCTCTTACCCTCCATATAAAATGTAATTAAACTGGACTGCAGCCAAATTTGTTTATGTCTTACTAGGAGGAACTGGACTCAGAGCTGTAGCCGAGTCAGCCCACTTGCCTAAAATCACGTACTGTCTTCCATTGTATGCCAAATTTGGATTTATATTTTTAGATTTGAAGGGCCCATAATAATTGTGTGGAATTTTTGCCATTCAAAAGATGAAGGGGCAAGGCAAAATGGACAGAAGTCCCTTTTTCCAAATAAACAACTCAATTTTTATCCCCCGGAGAGCTAGGAAAGGGTGAAAAACATGCGTAATGGGCTTTAAATTTGGCTGAACTTTCACTGCTCCCCCATGCTCATTATTGAAAGCAAGCCATATTGGAATTCTTGGTGAATTGTGTTTTTAAAGGTCATTTCTCATTTGTATCAAATTGTCACCCAAAAGGGTACCATTATATGATGTAGTGTCTTCACCCTGAAATATGGAAATCTTTGATAAAAGTTCAGAATACAGAAGGTGTAAATTTTGAAAAATCTTCACAAATAATGATAACTATGATAACAGCTCCTTTGTGAACCCTCACACAAAAGTTAACAAATATAATGACAGCAAATATGAAAAGCCACAGTGCAATCATCTAACTGCAAAAGTGCTTAAACTTCATTTTTATATCTATTTTTATATCTAAGTTCTTTTATACATTATTTCTAATTTTTTAAAGATTCATTTTCTACTGGCTAGAAATAATCAATAAATTTAGATGAGGTCGCTTTGACTGTTACTGTTCTGTTTCATCTTTTTTGGTTCACTGATATGTTACGACTGGGAATCTGTGGAAATGTGAATCAGGCTGCAATTCAAAAATAAATAGATAAAAATAAAACTAGTCATCGGTTTTTTTTTTTTTAAAGGTCATACAAATATCTATGGTTACTCCACACGTGATCAAACAAAAAATAGAGGTTAGCTAGCTGAGTAGTGCCTGACATGCGCTAATTCTCATGAGCGCTATCCATATTCATGCATATCAGCTACTTCCATAGGCAGGCTATTTAAGTGTCTTTCTTGCTCCAACTCTGCAGGAAATTACCTTTACTACTGCAAGTAATGTTGACTGCAGCAGGATCACTATTTTCCTGTTGCCATAATTAACATCTCACCTCTACCTCAGTGGGGCAGTATTTCATCTTGCAAAATGCTTACAATCCACCTACACAACCAATAGAGTAAACTAAACAAACACTATTCTTGTTTTTTATTTAATTTCATGCTAAACAAGACTATGTGTGGAAGATTAAGAGAGGATGAAAGTTTTCACAATCCAGTGTTAAAAGGAGTTTCCTCTTGCTGATAAAGGGAGACATGCTAGAGTTTCACTATTTCAACATCCTTTCTTCAGTGGAACAGTAGTGGCTCTGTTACCCCGAGGACCTGTAAAAACAGTTATACTGCCAATGCTTTAGGGAAAGAGGCATGCAAAAAAAAAAAAAAAGCAGTCATAAATTTTATGTTGGAGGCAATCAGTATGAAATTTAATGAAATCAGGTTTTTTAATTTTTATTTTTGGACAATGCAGTGGTTGATTTTTGCCTCTTACCAGAGCAAACATTTGAAAAGCATTAAAATTTTGTGTTCAAATTATTAAGCTAACATAAGCAGTAGTGTGGAAATATGCTGCATCATTGTGACCACTTAATTGGGCCAACAGCATTAGATGTTCGTCAGCCATACTTGCAACGAGTTGTAGGGACTTGTATATGTGTTGGCCAATCCACAAAATTAAAACAAGCTGGATTGCTGCCCGATTCACTGAAGCAGAAACGGTCATGTTTACTCTGAAATACCACTGCCAGAAATGCATATTTTAACATTCACGCCACACTAGCAGACTAGCCTAGCTCACATGCCTCGAACATTTCATGCCAGAAAATAAATATGTCGTCTTACAACCATACCGGTACCTAAAGTCCAGTGCATGGTGTACTTCAGCTGCTCTGGCTGAAATCCTCATCTCCTCCTCTCTCAATAGAGAAACAAAGAAAAATGGTTTCACCTACATCATCATCACTGGCTATAAAGCAAAAATACACACCTAACAAGCAGTTGCTCTCATCCGTTTATAAACAAATTCAATATTGCAGTAGGATAGGGAAGTAGAGTGATGCATTAGCATACCTCTTCACTGGCAAGAAAGATTCAGTTACTTCAAAAGATGCACTGCAATAGTAGATTAGAACAGTACGGATCCTCATGTACACAGCAAATATGATTGCCTGGAGACAATGCTTCTGACTAAACTGCTGTACTCTGGATCCATGCTTCTATCCATCCCAGTCATTTCTTGGATAAAAGTGGGTATTGCTGTGGCCTTCCTTTTGCTGTAGTGAACTGCTACAGCATATAAATAAAAGTTATATACAGCAATATATTGAGATTGAATATATCATCAATCTCAGAAAAGATGCTCCAACACTTTACAGTATATAAAACATATTGTAAAATGTTGTATATATATTGTGGCAAATTCCTTGCCAAAAGGGTACGTGGTTCCTCTGTCATCAGCCTGTGTCTCCCAGGTGCCTCTTTTCGGCTTCAGCTCCATTTACTGGAGTAAGCATACCACAGCTTTTGGGGCCGCCCGTCTCATTGTTTTTAACTAGACTGCAGGTCTTCAGGGGGTTACTCGTGGGGGCTGCAGTCCTCCTCTATCTAGATGACCCAAGGAGCATGCCAAATCGCTTCTGCTCCAAAAATGGAGGTTTTCTACAACCTATGAATGTGAGCTTTCCCTCTTCTCCCAGTCCTAGCCAGCAGAGATGCCCTATGCCTTTTACATTTTACAGTGAGCTCAATATGTTTTTGGACAGTGACAAATCACTTTGAGTGTAAATGGTCATAAATTTAAGCACTGACTGTCATGAGACAGTATGGACATCCATAGCATGGGAACAAGTTGAAATTACACAATTACACCCTTTTAAATATCACTGCCCCAGTATTAACAGACCTCACAGTATATAACATACAGTCAGTGGCTTCATTTAAAATTAGATATTAGTAAGTTGGAACATTATTTTTATATATTTATGCATAAAATCTTACTAATCATTGGTCTGGATGTTGATATTCAGTTTCCTAGTGTTTCATGCAGGTTTTTTTTTCCTTTTCAAGGCTCAAAGTGCTGGCAGCCTCCCCAGTTCATGGCTTATATCTTTGCCAAGGGACAAGTACTCTCTGGCCTCCAGTTACTGAGTAAAATTTTTGCTTCTCTGACACCGTGGGATAAAAAAAATCAATTCCTACAATTATTTCTGGATGTACTTATCATTGGAGATAGATAATTCAGTAAATGGACTCAAATCAAATATTAAATGAAAGATATCAGGTGTAAAACACTTTTACTCATCAGGTAAACCAAACTACCTTCTGACATACTTTACATTACACTCAACTTATGAGTCAAACAGTTTTGAAAAAGTGGATGAATGTCATCATCTCTGATAATTAGGTCCTCAAAAATATTACATCATAGGATTTCCCAATGGGATTTCTACTCACAAGGCCCAAAATCTCTAACTTTTAGAACCAAGCTTTTGGATGAAAACCATCTGCGAAACTGTGTATCAGGTATGTTCACACCGAATAATTCCTGATAAACCCAATTAGACTGTAATATATTCAGCCCTCAGTGCTCGAACAGTGTCACCATTCCATCAAAGCAACACCTCTCCATAGAATCCTCACAGCTCTCCTCTGTAGCCAGGGTTAGTTAAATGTCACACTTCTCCTAAGGTGTCTCATTTACTTCAACATGACAGATATAAACTCCTCCAAACTTTGGTGAGGCTGTTTGCTGGGCTGATGAAAGTCATGAGATACCAGATTACAAGAATATGGAGCACAGAAAAGGCACTGACCTTCCTAAGTATAGACATTTTCAGGCATAAGGACGAATAAGTTGGACGAAGAAATAAGAAATTAGCTGACTAAATTCACTAGTGGAAGAAACTCATGACAGGACACTTAGTTCTTCTGACCCTCTACCGCTGTTAGCAAGAATGCCAATTATTTCAGACAAAAATGGGGCTCCCAACATGGAACGACTCTTAGCTATGAGTGCTGTTACACCTTAACCCTTTCAAACCCACATACGGAAATTTCCACATTATGCTACTTGACTCCTCTACCCAAATACGGATTTTTCTGTGTTTTTTGATTGCTTTGATCCAGGGGTCCTTAATCTTGTCCAGAGAGGGCTGGTGTCGGTGCAGGCTTTCATTCCAACTGAGCAGTTACACACCTAATTCATCTGATCGAGCTCCTTAGCAAAGACTCCGGAACATTTCTACACCATTAAGGGTAGATAATACATGTACATCAACTATCTTAAGTAATTATTTTGTAATTGCTTCAATTTGAAGCCATTTCTTTCAAGGTTTAAAAGACAACTGTTGGTGCACTTAATGACTAGTGGCGCAAAATTCAAACTGACTGTGCATTGCTCTCATATTTTCGTACCACAAAATGCAATGGCTAACTCAGAATTTAATAAAAACTCTGGGCGTATTGAAATTGGATATGAGTGGTCTTGATTAATGTGGGCAGAGCAATCATGTTTGGTTTTGGACGAGATAGGTTTCAAAAAGTTAATTATCCTATTCCGGGGTACGTTTCCCAAAAGCATAATAGCTAACTAAGTTAGCAACTTTCATAGTTCGTCCATTCACAGTCAGTGGTTCCAACTATGCAAGTTAGCATCTGTGCTTTTGGGAAACTCAGCCCCGGGTGGGAAGGGCTCCTGAAACAAGCATTTGGACCATGGGAATATAGACATGAGGATAATGTGAAGATAATTCATGGGTTTCTCTCTGCCCTTTCTGGCTGACAAAAAACAGCAGGAGGCATTTTGAACAGGCCAACTAAATCAACAGCCCGGTGAAGGTTTGTGCCCCTTGTCCTCAGTCTCTCACCATTGTCAGCGACACACAAACCCCTCAGAAATGCTTGACTGTGAGGAAGAGTGCGATTGCTTCCTCCCACAGGGGACATAAAACTCTGCCTGACTGGCTCTGATTCTGCCCCCCCCTCCTGAGTCAGTCAATCAAGTCAGTCAGTCATTTGGACCAGTGGTTCTGGAAATGGTCCAGCCATTCATCTATCTTTTTTTGCCACTTTGCCTCAAGCTCTCCCTTTCTCTCTTCTATCCGTCGCTTTCCCTTCTCTCTCAATGTCTCTCATTCTCCCCCTCCCATTTTTCTCCCACACTCCCCTCCCCTCCCTTCCCACCTTATTCTGCCTCTCTCCCCATTCCCTCCAATCACTGTCCATCTTTCCCTTTCCCTCCCCCTCTCTCATTCTCACTCTCTATCTCATTCCATCTGCATTACTTCCTTTCTCTCTCCCATTCCCCCTCCCTTCCTGTCAATCTCTCCCTCTCCCTCTCAATTCAATGCAAATCAGTTGAGCTTTACTGGTATGACATGCATGAGTGTAGACTGTAAAAGCATGAACAAATACAATTAACACAGAATAAACGTGATAAACTATTATGGTGCAACGATAAATAGCAGTATTCAAAGACGTTAGAAAACAATTGGCCCCACTCTTTCACCCTCCCTCTCCTTCTCGCCCTCCGTGCCACTCCTGTTCCTCACTCCTCCCTCTCTGTCCCCCTCTCGCTCTCCCATTCTTCCCCTACCTTTCCATCTCTCTCTCTCTCAGAACTGGCAGAGTGGGTGTCCCCCTCCGCAGATTTGATAGGCCCCAGTGAGTCTGGGTTTTGCCCAGCTCCATTTTTACAGAACTCCGCCTGAGGGCCGGTGATCCCCCTCACCCTCAATACACTCCTCTGTCATCTCAGTTCAGACACAAACACCCCTCCCCCTCCACCAATCACAAAAGCTCAATGTCCCTGATCAAACACATAAACCAACCCATCAAAACTCCCAAAGACCCAAAAACAGAATCTCAATGAACATGGGTGTTCTGTTTAAATGTTGCACTTTTCCTGGTCGCTTTTAAAATCTCTTTATAAATGAAATCTTTTTTTCTGTCAATAAAAAGATTTTTATCATTTTAAGTTCTTTTATTGGAGTCACAGTTTATATGGTTTTACCTGGTTGCTTTTTATCCCCTTTCTGTGTATTACTATGTAATAACCTTTGTCTCACTTAAATTGCTTATGGCAATATTTGAAATAGCCTTGCATGAAGCTGTGAAGTGATGAACTGTTGGACATTTTGTTTTTTTAATTTATTATTATTATTATTATTATTATTATTACTATATTTTTTCCATGTTGCTGAAATATTTTGGGCCAATTCCAGAAATAAAAATCAAAATACATCCACTTCTGCACTTCCTGGCCAGTTAAAAATAGCACTGATGCAGCTTTGCATATGCTAATGAGCTCTCAGGTGTCCAACATAAGGATTCATATGCAGCACAGGTCACGTGACTTTATTCCATACTTTCCAACGCCACCAGATGAGTGGCTTTCTCCTGAATTAAGTTGACTTCTCAACTCCAACAAAGGCCACATAAGAGTGCCACAGGCATTTTGCCGACAGAGGACAGGGAGCAGTGAGGGGGGAAATGAGGGTGAAAAACAGCACCTGATAGTTTGAGATGTGGGTTTGAGTCTCCTCCACACACAGGGCCCTTTGGGGTGACTGAGGCATGGGAAGTTTGGGGAGGGGGAAGGGGGATAGTGTGTGGTGGTGCCACCCATGACCTACTTGTAAGCACTCTGGAGCATTTCTAAAATTCCACAGGCCGCTAGAGAGGATGTTTATCTGCTTCATCTCGTCCAAAATGCTCTACACACACACACACACACACACACACACACACGAGGCTCAGGGGCCTGCTTCAGGCAGGCTTCAGCCTCCAGCCTCCCTGAAGAATGGTCTTTAATACAGGGCCCCTATGCGAGAAGTCTGCCTTCTGAACGTCCAACTAAAGGAGATGCTATCAGGAAGGGTTGAGTAGATGCTTGCAAAATTCATGTTCTTACCCTGGCAGAAATATCCCTCACACTCAATGGAGGGCACCTAATGCACTTTCACTCCAATAAAAGGCATAAGTGCCTTTGACTTAGGTGTTTGATTTCAAGATTCATCCAGCTGGAAAATGATGGTCCGATGAGCTTTTTGATTACACGATGGGGTGTGGTGGGCTGCAATTCAAAGATGTATGATAATTCCAGCATTATTTATTGCACAGAGCAAGAAACATTTTCTTCGGAGCATGTGCAAGCCAAACTTTACGAATTCAATAGGATTTTAAGATTCAAGTGACGTTGTCTAAGCTTGATATGCAACCTTCTCTCCAAAAAAATTGGGATGCTCAGTAAAATGTAAATAAAGACAGAATGTAATGATTTGCAAATTAATTAACCCTTATGTTTAATTAAACAAGTAATTGTCACCAACCTGACTGTGTTCCCCGCTGCATGTACATGCAAGTGCTAAATACGAGCTTAATTGGTCAACTGTTTCTTGAGATACTGTGTAAACAAGGTTTACAAAGCCAAAAAATATGTAATTGCGCTGTGACCTTGAAAATGATCTCAAGGTCACCCAAATCAACTGGTGTCGTGGGACCTCCCAAGTACATGCAGGTGCTAAATATGAGCAAAATCGGTCAGCTGGTTCTTGAGATATCGCGTTAACAAGGTTTACAAGGGCAAAAACTATGTAATTGGGCTGTGACCTTGAAAATGACCTCAAGGTTACCAAAATCGACTGGGTAGTGGAACTCCCCAAGTACTTGTTGGTACCAAATATGAGCAAAATCGGTCTTGAGATATCGTGTTAACACCAACAGGACAGCTGTACGCACGTACGAACAAATGGACGGATGGACAGACATACGAAGTTGAATACTATGTCCCTCGCTCCGCGCTTTGTGGCAGTGAGGGACAAAAAGTACTAAGACGACATATCAAATGTTGAAACTGAAATATTTTATTGTTTTTTTGAAAAAAAATAATTTTGAATTTGAAGTCTGCAATATGCTTCAAAAAAGTTGGGATGGGGGGAACAAAAGACTGGAAAATTTGTATGATGCAAGAAAAATACACCTGGTGGAATATTTCACAGCTAATTAAGTAAATTGGCAACAGGTCAGAAACATGATTTGGGTATGAGAAGAGCATCCCAGAGAGGCTGTGTCTTTCAGAGGATGGTGAGGGCTGCACTACTCTGTGAAAGACTGAATGGACAAATAGTTCAACGAAAACTTACTTTTTTAGTGCTTGTGCACATACATTTCAGAATCAGGAGTGCCTACCAACCCACAAACTGAAATACAACAATCCAGTCAGTTTTTTTGTGGGCGGCCTTTTTCATAAAACGTGGGATTGAGCATGCCATTCAGATATTGCTCCCCTTCCTGCATCACATGCAGGTTCATGAGAATTGTTCCGCTCTTAATCTGAATATGTCCATCCAAGGCTAATTTTTTATGTCAGCATCCCAGCTTCAATTGGCAATAACCTATTTATGAGTGTTATCCACTTTTTGTCTGACTGCTTTATTGAACTTAACTGGGCCAGTACAACACAGGACTGCCAACAAAATTTATATGAAGGGGGACCAATTATGCTTCTTGGAAGAAACAAAGAAGTAATGGCCTGGATTTATTTTCAAGGAGAATGTGTTGCAAGCTAGCTAGCTAGCTAAGTACATGTTTCCAATTTCTAGTAACATTTAAACTGAAAAACAAGTATTAACAGCTAGCTACTAAACTGACTGTGAATTTAGAAAGTTTAGCCAGAGGCAATATAGAAGATACTCAGTACGTTTACATGCACAGTTAACTCGAGCTACGGACAACTGTCCTTGTCCCAGTATACATGCACGGTACATCCACTACAATACATACATCCGCTACAATAGGTGGCGATAAGCCCCCTTTCATCTTGTTAGTGTTGGATATTTTTCTGGTTCACCTATTACGTCACAGACCAAACGATCAACAAACAAGTTAGCTGGCGGCAAACTGGTAGTATCAAGTCGAGTGGCAAAAACGTGGACAACTTTACAGCTCTGTACGTGCTGCGCGTCATGCTTTTCGTACAGTTAAGATGCATGCTATCCCTGGTGGTTATGGTGTTAGTCGAAGGCTGGCAGTAACGCTGTATGCTCTGGGAGTGTTCCAACAGCGTGACTTCTACTATGCTCTACTTTGTGCCCTCTCTACTACCCTGGAGTGCGTTGCCTGAAAGCTTAGTTAATTACTTACATAGTTTCTCCACTCACAGTCAGTGGTTCCGACTATGTAAGCTAGCATCTGTGCTTTCTGGAAACACACTTCCCATGCATTTTGGATGGGGGTCAGGTGCACAGACTGGTAGGAGAGAGTCGTTTTGAAAGAGTTTTCTGATGGCTAGTAAAAGGAAAATTTTTGGATGACGTGCAGGTCATTCGATAAATTATGTGGATTAATGGAAGAAGTTATGAGCCCCCAAGACGAGACTGTTCGAGCACCAGTAGTCCAGTATCATTGCAAATGAGGATTGATACTGTTCTGTACAAAACTGCTAGTAGTGCAGAGCTGTTGCTAATCAGTTTGGTGTTCACAAGTCCTCAAGACTTCTGGGTCAAAACCCTGCACAATGAACTGTGGAGCATGTGCAGAGGGCATAGTCCAGTTCGGTTTGATTGAATTGTATACATGGAGGGGTAATCTGTCTCGTAACCGCATATCTGGGTGGGTAAGTCCGACTTTGAGAAATTCGACTCCGTATATTGACATGTATTTTTAAAGTCTGGTTTTAGTCTGACTAAAGCAATAAATCGATTTTTTTTAACGTCATGCAAACATATTCACTTTGACAGGAACAGATTGAACAGGTGACTGATTTTAATAGAATTCAGTCCCTTGTTAATGGTGTAACGCTGCTATTCAAATTAAATGGAATGTTATCCAATGGTTGCTACTATACAGATGCTAACCGCGGATCATTCTTAATGGACTGAATTCCATGTGTAGTCAAAGTTTTATGGTGACAGCAAGTCGCATTCCTTTGTGAATGTAATGACTATCCGTGCCTGCAGACATTATCCTTCCATACTCATTGTGTAGCTAGCAAGTTTAATAGCTAGTTAGGTATCTAGCAACTTATTCAATGATCTGTTTTTAGAGACTTGCCATTAGCTAGGGGATTTTCACATTGTTGCTCTCCGTTGACACGGTGCTCTGTTCACTGGCCAATGAGAACAGAGTTCATTTCATAGCAGGGATGCCCACACAGAACAGTCTGTTTTTCAGAGGGTTGGGAATGGCAGGGATCAAACTTCCTAAAAATCATGGACTTTGTATTTTTTTTTTTTTTTTTTTTTTTGCTAAAAAGCTTATAAATTTCCCTTTAGGACAAGGGCTCAGAAACACTTCTGAAGACCATTGCCAGTGAACATAGTTTGCCCCTGCATCCACACATGCAAATTAAAACTAAGATGTACCGACAAAACCATATATTAATAAAATCCAGAAACGCTGCCATCTTCTCTGGGGCCAAGCTCATTTAAGACGAACTGAGGCGAAGTGGAAATCTATCCCGTGGTCGGACCAAATATGATATTCTTTTAGGAAGCCACGAATGCTGCATTCTCTGGCTAAAAAAGAGAGGGTCCATCCAGCTTGTTATCAGCGCACAGTACAAAAGTCAGCATCCATGACAGTATAGGGCTGCATTAGCGCACATGGCATGGGTACCTTGTACATCTGTGAAGACACCATTAATGCTGATATATACAAGTTTCAGAGCAACAAGTACTCCCATCTAGATGCCTTTTTCTTGCTTATTTCAGCAAGACAATGCCAAACATCACATTCTGCACATTGTACGACAACATGGCTCCGTAGTAAGGGTCTCTGTGTTAAACAAGCCTGCCTGCAGTCCTGAGCTTTCATCCGCTGAAAATATTTGACACATTATGAAATGAAAAATATGACAAAGGAGAATGCAAAGTGTTGAGAAGGTGAATTCCAACATCAAGCAAGAATGGGAAAACATTTTGCATTCAAAATTGCTGTAGTTGGTCTTCTCAATTCCCAAATGCCTACAGAGTGTTCTTAAAAGAAGAGGTGATGCAAGACAGTGGTAAAAACGTCTGTTCCAACTCTTCTGAAGCATGCTGTTGCCATCACATTCGAAATGAGCATATATTGAATTTTTCAAAAAACAATAAACTCTCTCAGCTTCAACATCTGATATGTTGTCTTTGTACTATTTTCAGTTGTATACAGAGTTTAAATTAGCAAATCACTGCATTCTGTTTTTATATAAATTTTAAACAGTGCCCCAACTTTTTTGGAAAAAATGTTGTAATTATAAGGGCATTACAGTTAGGATGAAAAAGTAGGAGCCTAAAATTAAAGAAACAGTTCAATGGCTTTCCTTGGTGCATAAGTAAAATGCATGGCGCCAGGCTAATGCACTTTGTGTTCGGCAGTAATATAACATGTTTCATTTTACTGGAACTGAAAGCTAAAGACAGCACAAACCTAGTAATTGTGCAAGACAGGAGATTATTTCACAGCAAGATATCTATGACTCAGGTTTCTGTATTGGAAACAAAATGGTGTTACAAACTAAGCATTAGCATTCAGTTGGCTGAGCATTTCATGCATGCACCACTACACACAAAATCAGAGAGGTGCTCAAATCTTTCAGTCAAACATGTACACAGCTCATTCTGACGAAAACTGTTTCTGAACACCTGAGGTTTTCAATAGCATCAAGGGAAACAAATTTTAGACATATTGTGAAGTATGAAATTGTTAATGAAACAAATGACAAATGATAGGGGAGAAAAACAATACTCTGAAACAAAGTCACAGTTTATCTTTCAAGGCTGGTAGAGAGTTCTCATGGTTTAAATAAGCAGACACCTGGATGTGCAAATACAAAAAAAAAAAAAAAAAAAAAGGCAATGGCAAAGCATTCGAAAAAGCCCTCATCAACAGGCTGCCAGATCACAAACACTCACTGTCATTTTCACTAAGAATAGCTACTATAATACAACGTTATTTCACATTGACTGGAAGCTGAACTTAGAAGAACACTAACACTAACCTGATTAATCCAACAGTATCGAGAAACAGTTGAAGACCTGGGGCCGTATTACAGAAGCTTCCTAACTTGCGGATCCTATCTTAACTCATTGGTAACCATGGTTATTAGGGTTACGATCTGATTTTGGGGGGGAAACATTACAGAAGAACAGTTCCTGAGTTAAATTTCCCATCCTAACTTACGATCGGAAAAGAACAGATGCATCCTAACTGCCAAAAATCGTAAGTGAACTCTCCTAACAGTAGGATAACCAATAAGCCGTCCTAAGTTTCAGTATAGGCTATGGCTGGGGTCTTTTCTTGATTTTACGAAACCAACAAAATGTCAATAGACGAATCTTATTCACAGAGAGGCTAATGACAGACCCTAATGATGTGCATAGCTTTGATGACAAGACGCTAATTAGTCGCTACCGGCTATGATTTTGCAGTTAGCCGAACAACTGTGGCCAGCGTTGGAGAGACCGACCAGGCGACACCAGGCACTCCCGGTTGTATTGTAATTTACCAACGCGCTGCGGTTTTTTTTTTTTTTGCAAAGGGAGATTTTCAGAGTGAAGTCGCTGATCTGGCAAAAATATCTCAGCCAGCAGTGTCACGCAACTTAATATGTAATTTAGCTAAGAATGCAAAGCCCATATGTAAAGCTATCCGAATACAAATGTAATATAGGAGATCGGTAAAGACAAGAAAACTAACAACTACGTAACATTGCAAAATTATAATATTACAACGCTGGCGTCAGTTATTAACGGGACTTCATAATTTACTTTCCCGAGGAGACCAACAATACGGGCTTCCGCGGGGGTAAGTGAGGGGGCACAGGAGGAGCCACCGCCGGTTTTTTTCTGCTCTTTGGAAATAAGAGCTGCCTTCTTTTTTGTACCGCTTGTAAGGGTTGTAACTTGCGGAGACGGTCTGGTTATCTTTTCCCACTCTCTCTCTCTCTTTTATTTCCTTTGTCAGTGTGTTGGAAAACTTCCTAAAACATCTTTGGATTTTTCGACAGATGATACCAACACCTCTAACTCATCCGTCTTAAAGTTTAGTGCCCGTCGTTTTTGCTCCATTTGTTTCCGTTATGTTTTCAATAATGAAAAAAAAAAAAACACGATTAACTGCTAACAGTTCCAGTACAATGTTAAGTTCGGCTTGGTGAGAAAAGAAGCGTTGGTTGCTGGGTAACAGACATAAAAGTTGATAACCGATGCTGGATTGAGTATTTAGGATTTCCTAACTTCAGATAAGATAGGATGAAGTAAGATAAGATATGATTCCTAAAGTTAGTTAGGATTTGTTTCTGTAATACCAAACTAGGAAATATCCAATCTTAAACTCTTCCTATCCTAAGATAGGACTTAAGATAGGAATTTCCTGTAATACGGCCCCTGTTGCCTAAAATAACTTAGCTAAGTCACATTTTGGGAGACTTCAAGTTTAACATGAAATATGTTGTATTAGGCTACCCAAGGCCATTCAATAAATATTATTCACAGAAAACGTGCCCAAGTCTCGATATTCCAGTATGGTAATTGTGTTCTGGAGCACGAGAAGTACTCAAGCCCAGCTCTTTGGTGCGAATCGGCGCTTTAGTTTGGAAGGATCCATTGCAATAAGTGGTTTAAAAGCAAACTGGCCTACGATTGAGAGCCTAGTCAGATTGTTCTTAAGAGCTAGAAAGAAAAGATGAACACCTGCTAAATGGAAAAAGAGTAAAGTTGCCAAACGCTGGTGGTAATCCATTAAAAATGCCCTCTGTGCACTTGATAAGTATCTGTCATAACATTGTGATTGATATTGGTACACTAGAAGCACTCAAGTCTAATAATTCAGTGCAAAAGGTTTGACGGTAAACACTGTGTAATTTCAGTTGTATACAAATATCTAAAATCCATATTTATCTGAGCATCTGTCTATCTGTTTGTCTCTGTCTCTCCATTTGTCAGTCTAAGCTAGACCTAAAGCCAGAAGCCTTGGACCACGAGTATTTACAGGGCTGAAGGTTGAGTTTCATCACATTTTTGTTCCAGTTTACTGTAAGTGTAATGATGACTGCATAAATTCATATCTGATGGTGCATGCATATGTGTTCGGGAACAGAATACTTTTTTATTGGGATAGCAGTTGCGGTGGTTGTGGTGGCAGTGTGTTTAAGACTCTCGTTTGGCGGTTGTTGAGCAATATAATTTTCAAATACATTTTCTAAAGCAATGCTCACTAACCAAATATAACCTGAAGCTTTCTAAGTGAGATCTACTATAACAAGGACATGCCAGTACATTGTTGGCTGCCACTGTAAATGCTACACTAAGCTGATGAGGTCAGAGGAGATAGCCTCGTTACATTCTTTGCATCCTTGAAAGACAACGAGGCACAAAATATGTACCTGCATGTTTGTTTGTTCTGCTTATGACCGACCTATGATAACGTTTATGACCGCTGAACTTGTAGTGCTTTCACTGCTTCTGAAAACCTTGTTTTTTTCTGATGTGGAATAAATTCAGTCAATGAGACAATTTTGTGTAAAACACTTTTTCTGATCATGTTCTTTTCATGCGAGATTTATCCAGGTCCCAACCGAGCGCAAGCAGTACTCAAGTACAAAAACAAAAAATGGCCAAAATTCAAGATCGCAGAGGTTTCAAATGCTGAGAGCCAGTATTCCTTAACTTCAAATATCAAGGAGTATTATACAATGCTCAACAACAGAACTATACTTGGTAGATTTTATGAATTTATTGTATTTTCAAATCTAGTCCTCTCAACATAGATATTTTGTGATTTTGTGACTTCAGCACCGGGGTATAAGAAGGATTATTATGCAACTTCCCCGCAGATCTGTATTAAATTTTAATTCATCAAGTAAACTAAGAGTAAGCTCATCAGCCATTAAAAGAGAGGATAAAGACATTTGGACCCTTTACGAACGTTGTCCTGAATATTTCAAGCTCGACTTGCAAAGGACATATTTACAAGCACCTGTCAGCTATAATAAATGTAGGATAACAACTTTAAATGCACAAGATGAAAACACCCATTCTCAAGTATATGTCTTCGTCGAGCTTCTCCAGAAACAACATTATTTGAAATGTTCTCAAACCACGCTCACATTAAATATTTCAACAAGACGAGCAGACAAAAGGTTCGGGAAAACCTATTTGGACAACGGCAGACAACACTCTACGTCACAAGCATGCTTGACCAAATTCATTGGCAAACAGATTATCTGTCATTTAATCTCAATTTTTCACCAACACTGAAAAGTAAATATCAGTGGGAGGTTAACTTTATGCCTTAATCTATTACACAGATAATAACTATTCGTATTTCATTTTAATAAGAATGGTATCTAAATCAGATCTGCTGGTTAACTGATTAATTACATGTGACACCATGTGACAACCACGTCTTGTGACTCTCCGATCTCTTATGGATTCTTGGAAGTACCGTTGCGGATTTGGTCTGATGCTGGTTATGTTGCACAGGACATCACTTAAGATTCAAAAGCTGAAGGTGCTCTTGGACTACTAGCCTACTTTCGAGAGGAAAAGGGAGGATAGAGTATGCAGTATCCAGCGGTTAGAAATCTTTTGATTCCCTCACTGAAACTTTTAATATTTGGCGTACCAGTGAAATAACAAGATGAATCATTAGTTTGATTGTATATGCTATTAAGAATGACAAAATAGAAATATGTGCGAATTATTATTATTAATTGCATGCAAAGTTGACATCAGCATATACGTGACGTTTCCGTTTTACTGCGTGACTATTCAAAAAAATAAATAAAAATAAAGCAGTAAATCAAGAATAGGTAAGCTGACAAGACCACCAGTTTTATTACTGCGGAGCCGCATTTGCGGGGCTATGTAAATCGTGTCACTTAACGCGCCCAAAAACCTTAAGCAATACGCAAGTCTAACCCTACCTGGAAGTTTTAAGCTTTATTATACCAGATTATGGCTGCGCGTGACCCAGTGACTTCTTGTTGATGTAATTTGAGCTGTGACTTTCATATAGTTTTTAAAAACCTAAAAAAAAAAAAAAAAAAAAAAAAATCCTTATCAAACCCACTTTCGTAACGAATTCCTAAAGTATTTGGTACCCTGCATTCGGCAGGATGTTGAAAAACCCAGAAACATCCCGTTAACCTACTTAGGCAGAAACCGGAGAAGCCACTTTACCTTCGTGTCAACCTCCTCCCCCTCCTGGATCTCGTTCACCTCCGCATTCTGCTCCTCGATAGCCGCATCTTCCTCAGTCCTGCCCTCCTCCCTCGCCGAGATCGATGCTCCCATGATGAAAACCGCAACCTCGTTCTTTTCCTTTCCGTCTGGTGTACAGTTGCAAAACCACGCCAACGACAACAAGATATATCCAACAACCAAAAGCTATCTGTAGACAGCTCCAGGGTAGTCGGTATCTCAAGTGATGCAATCGGGCTCCCTGCAAACTCTTTTAGAAAAACCTCCTCCCCTCACAATCACATGTACGGGACCCAGGCACGCCTTGCAGCATCAGTGATGAAGAAAAACTACCAGAATGGACTAACGTCTCTATCAGACCAGCCAGCGTATATGCTGCTCAGGGCACAGCCACGAACAGGGACCGACGATTAAGGCTGAGGAGAGTAAGAACAGAAACAGTGGCAAAAGAACTTAATTGCGCAGTGGTGAGATTCCTCCCCTTAAGACGAGGATTGTCAACGCTGACTCGGCTTCAGACTGTCCTGTACACACGCTTAAAAGTTTGTCTTACGCAATAGAGGTGAAAAATGTCTCATTAACAGTAGATCGATTCAGCGTCAGAGACATATTGGACAGCAAAGACGCTGACAAGGATAACAAAATTGCAGATCTAGTTAAAGCTATCCATATTGGTCAAATTTGTTTTAGAAAAGAAGATCAAAAGGAAGCGATATTTAACCGAATAACGCGACATTTCAGCGACGGGTAAAATGCCATGTACAGATCTTTGTATGGAGCAATAATTAAATCTCCTATAAAAGTAGGCAATGAAAACGTAGGCCCTGTAGCATTTAATATTGGTAGATATTTTGGATAACCTATAATATTTGTGAGCCTACCGATGATATTTAAAATAATATCAGGCGAAACGCATAAATAATGGATGTCGTCCATTGTATCATTTAATCGTTAAGGTCATATCTTAAATGTGACATAGCCTACTGTCCGTTCTATTCCTCACGGACATTTTCTTGTTGATTGATTGCATTAAATAAACCTTCTTGATACCGCCTCCTCTGGCACTAGGCTATCATAAGCTCTTTTTATCCCACAGACTGACACTGGTGCATTTTTAGAAGTTCACATTATCCAACAATTGCTCCTGTGTCATCAATTGCATTGTAATGGCCGACTATGGCCGACTATGAAACTATGGCCGACTCTGGCACCTAATGAAAGCCCACATACATCATGGCTGAAGAATTTTGTCTTTCTGGCGTAGGCTGCGGCTGTATGCGATGTCATAAAAAATGTAAATATAGGGCATGGTAAGATTAAAAAAAAAAACTAACTGCAAACCCTGATAGAAATCAGTATAAAAAGATAAACTTGATTCCTGTGGATCGCCGGTTTTACTTTACTTTATTTGACTTCAGTTTTACTGACTATGTATTATATTCTAACAAAATTTCTTGTGGCTTGGTGAGCCTTTCGTCTGGTAGAAATATGGCAAACTATTGATACTGACTGTAGACTGCTCAATATAAATGCACACAATTCAACCCTGAAGGCTTCCATAATATTTTTGAAGATGGCAGTTGGCTGAGAAGACTTCTTAAGAGCAAAAAATAATGGTAGTGAAGTGCCAGTTTCAATAAAGCTTCTGATTAAATAATAGTAAAACTTATTCATAAAACTTGTTTTGATAAGTTGGATAATAAACCCTTGCCATGATTTGGTTAATTGTCCAGGGTGTGTACCTGCCACTCGGCCATTACATCTTGGGACTTTCACAACTAGATGAAAGAAACAAGAGTAACATCAAAGGCACCATACGATGGAGCTTTATTGGATGGTTCAACGGTTCAATGTCGGGCAATAGCAAACTGAAAAATAGAGGGCAGACAGATAGTAGTTGAGGAACAGGCAGAGGTTAGATAGCGGCGAGCAATGTACAGGTGGTTGGGCTGATCAGGGTTCGATGGTTCAGGCCAAGGTCAATTCTGATTGTGTCTCCCGCTCCCCCTGGATGGACCTAAGAAGAGAAATGACAACTGGAACACGGGAGACAGAAGATGAGGGAAACATCAAGACAAATGCAGGGCAGAAGTAACAGGAACTAGGAAGGAAAATACAGAGAAAACTGCTGGAAAGCTTATCTGAACACAAAGACAAGTCAAACAATCTGGTGAAGGAGAAGACAAAGACAGGAACTTAAATGCACAGAAATGATGGTTAACATTTAGGATCAGGTGCGGGAGTGGGGGCAAGTGAAATGCAGAAGGGGAAGGGCAAAACCACAAGGCAATCAATGAATAATGGGAAACAAGTAACAAAACTGAAACTGACACAGACAACCATATCATGGGGAAACTATTTAACAGATAGGACAAATACGTCCCGGACCAGGAGATAGCAGGTAATATACTGGATGGACACATGGATAATTAAATATTCAGATGTTTCCCCATCCTTTCCCTTTCCCATTACTCATGTGCACAGAGTTAGGGAGCAGCTTGCAGTTACTGTCTACACCCTTTGATCAATCACACAATTCAATGAACATATTTTACTCTCCACTGACAGGGCCAAGTAAATAAAACAATATCCTATTTACTTAGGAAGAGGGATGACAGGTCAACACTATCTGTATTGTTTACTCTTTTGCAAAGGTTTCTGCTTCAAGATGATAAAAGATGAGCCGACTTGGTGGATTTAGGAATATGCACAGTTGGATTGAAAAAAATGCGGATTACCGATAACTTCCTGGATTAAAAACTTCAATCTCTAGACAAAATAAAGCCATAGCAACATTTTCATGCTATTTTACATAATTATTATTAGACTGAACATGTATATAATTAAATCAGCAACATTAAAATATATTTACTTGCATCAATATATGCAACTAAGATAAAATTGCATTATGCAATGTGCATTTACTGTAAAGCTGAGCAACGAAGAGCCTACTCTGTATAAGCAGTAGCCCAGCTTTGTAGGCTATTTCAGGAGTAATTCCTCACACCTAGGGGACAATCAACAGCACTACATTGATAAATTATACCAGTGGTACTAAATACAGCACAGACAAAACACCTGCAAGCTGACATCAGCACATTCCCTGGCAGTCAACGACATCAGCATTGTTATTATTAAAATCAGAACGAGTTAATAATATTATTATTAACATCATTACCAATTACCCACTTCCTGCATTTTCAGTGAGCAGATAAACTAACAAAATCACTTCTTTAAAGTCGTGAAGCTGAATAGCATTGAAGTTGCGATTCTTGTTCCATTAACACTGAGAAAACGTCTTGTTTTGTGGCATCCCACATTGTGAAAACATCAGTTTCTTTGGCGTCAGATTACTGCGCTGGAAGACAGATGAGGCTAGCAGGTTGCCTCCGGATTGGTGTGGCCAGCTATTTTTTTTTTCCTAATGGAGGAAGTTAAAATAACCTTTCAAATTGTGATAGTAAGATGTAAAAATATGACACTGCAACTGAATTCTCTAATGCTGCAGCAACAAAACTACTTATGACAGTAAGCACTAGAGATCTACAGCACTGACACAGGGCAATTCAATACATGCCTGATCATATGCGACTAACTCCATCTCATCTGAAGACGAACAGCACAATTGTTTAGGAGTCTGATTACTTCTAAAATCAATTTGTCTACAGGTTTTAACAGTGTTTAAACAATATGACATTTTCTGGCAGGTTTCGCAATAACAGCCTCGGCTCCGGGAAGCACCTGCTGTAAATTTCTACACACTGCCTTTTGAACTGCGGCGCTGGCAGCCTCCCAGGTCTGGTTTTGGCTTCTAGCTGCAAAATGCATCCATCAGCATCAGGGGCACAGCTGACCTTCTCCACCATGAGTCATGTGACTGCTGATGTCACAGAGGGAGAGAGTGGGGAGATTGTCTTTAAAGTGAAAGGCTCCTGCAGGACAGAACTTAAATAGCTCAAACCTGGCCAGGAGCAGCCAAATCAAATTCACACCTCGGACTAAACTGGAGCCTTGCCTGAAAAAGGACAACTAATAATGACCTCCACTGTTTCCGCTGGAAAACAAAAAGCCCAATACTTCAGCCTGGGGCTCTCCAGCGGCCTAGAATGCTCTGCGCGATCTGAAATTAAAGACGCAGCAGCAAAGCGCTGAGTCAGGGCAGTCTTTGTGTGTGAGAGAGAGAGAGTGTGTGTGTGTGTGTGTGTGTGTGTCACTCTCCCCCAAAACAGGCAAGACAAACTGGTGACCCCCCTGTGTTAATTCACAAATAATCAATTATCTAAAACTTTGTGAATGAGCATTTGCCTTCTTCAACAAAAAGGCTACACAATGCTGGTTTCCAGGGGGCTTTTTTGGGCACAGCTTCCAAACACTGGTCACGGTGTTGTTCTGGGCACAGCAAAGGTGTGACTAATGGCAGGGTTGCATCTGAGCCTCTCTTCTCAACACTACTTTCTGGAAACTTCCATGGAATTTCCCTGGCAAGTCTGTCATTACGGTCGTTTCTTGATTGGAGGGACACAAGCACACATTCTCTCACACACACACACACACACGGATGCAGAGACACAGAAACCATTATAATCATCACTCTAAATTTTTGAACACATTTTGACTCTGCAGAATGGACAGTACAGTGCCGTGAAAAAGTATTAGCCCCATTCCCATTTCCTCTATTTTTGCATATTTGTCGCAACCAAATGTTTCAGATCAAACCAATCTTAATATGGACAAAGATAACCCAAGGTATTTCAAAATGCAGTTTTGAAATTATTTCATTTATTGAGGGCGAAAAGCCATCCAACCCTATCTGGCCCCATGTGAAAAAGTAATCACCTGCTTACTTACTAAATCAACCAATTGAACAAATTTAATTGATAACTGGCTTTAATTTCACAAAACACACCCAGGCATGATTACTGCCAGCCCAGGTTAATCCAAACTGCTTAAAAACAACCTGTCTGCTGACAAAAAGCAGTGCATGATGTCGCAATGTAACAAGACTCAAAAACGGATGAGAAACCAAGTTAACATCAAACAGTCTGTAAAGGGTTACAAAACTATTTATAAGGCTCTGGGAAGCCAGTGAACCACGGAGCGTACCATTATCTACAAATGGAGAAAACTTGAAACATGAAGAACCTTCTCAGTTGCGATCAGCTGACAAAATTGCTATTTGAGCACATTGGCGACTCATCCAGGTCACAAAAGAACCCAGACTCCACAATTAAAAAAAAGAGACTGGGTAAAAATGGCACCCATGGGAGGCAAGGCAAAAACCACAGCTGACCAAAAAGAACACAAAGGCACATCTCACATTTACCAAAAAATATTTTGATGACCCCCAAGACATTAGGGATAATATTCTGTGGACTCATGAAGACATGGGTCTCGTTACATCTGGCGTAAATCTAACACAGCATTCCACAATAACAACATCACACCAACAGTAAAACATGGTGGTGGTAGTGTGATGGGGTGGGGCTGCTTTGCTTCTTCAGGACCTGGGTGACTTGGCATAATTGATGTAACCATGAATTCTGCTCTCTAACAGAAAATTCTACAGGCGAATATTGGGCCATCAGTTTGTGACCTAAAGTTGAAGCACAGTTGGGTTATGTGGCAGGACAATTATCTAAGCACACAAGCAAGTCCACCTCTGAATGGTTCAAAAGAAACAAAATCAAGGTTTTGGAGTGGCCCAAATCTGACTGAGATGCTGTGATATGACCTTGAACAAGCAGTTCACGCTCAAATACCCTCCAATGTGGCTAAATTAAAACAATTCTGCAAAGAAGAGTGGGCCAAAATTCCTTAACAGTGTTTAAAAGACTCAACGCCAGTTATCGCAAATGTTTCATTGCAGTCACTACCGTTAAGGGAGGCACAACCAGTTATTAGGTTTAGGGAGCAATTACTTTTTCAAATGGGTGATTCAGGTTTTGAACAACTCTCTACATTCAGTAAATGAATGCATCATTTAAAAACTGCATTTTGTGTTTACTCAAGTTGTCTTAATGTAAAAATTAGATGGATGTTCTGAAACTACTAAATATGACAAATTAGCAAAAACAGACGGAATCAGGAAGGGGAAAATATTTTTTCACAGCATTGTACATTTAATGCAACATGAATCTGCTGAAATGGAAATTAATGACTACTAAGATTTGTAAAAGATTTTTTTTAATAAGGAGCAATATCAAACCAGGGTTGCATTGCATAATACATTCAAAATACAACCAGAATTCACTTTGAGATAATGCACAATGTTGGCACAGGAGCAACAATAGGGAAGGGGGATGACGAAAACAGATTTTCAGTAATGCAAAATGATAACCATTTAGTGTAACGTGAAATAACAGACATAATCCTTAGGCTCTGTCCTTGGTACTGAAGAAGAAACATGAAAGACCGAGCTTCGTTTTAGTACAATTGCAGACATTTTAAAGCTTGTCATGTCAAGACATTGCAGTAGGGCTGCTGTAATGACATAAGCTTCACATTTTGCCAAAAAGATGACATCATGAGTCTCACAGCACTTCAGGGCTTGGAAATTAAAACTGAAAAAAGTACACAACACCAATAAGGACCATATGTAAGCTGACAGCCCAATATGGACCATATGCAACCCCTAAGAGCTGCTTTAACAGTGAATACTCTAACAGTTTTCCGTGCAAATGTAAAATCTCCTGAATTAATTCTGATCCCCTCACCTCAAATACAATCCATAACCGGTATTGTACATTGATAAAGGTGGAACCACTGTGTGTTTATATACAGCAAATATTCTCATCATTTAACAGACCCAAATGTCGACATAGACAAATGACTGACCAATATCATACACTGGATTTGAACAAACATTCGCAAAAATACAGAGTATCAAAAATGGGTAAAACTATAGGTAGGACTCAAAGGGCCAACACTTTAATGCATTAACAACATCCCAAGAAACACACATTTTGTTCATTTATACACACAAAGCTACAAATGGATGCTTTCTTCCCTGATGACCATGGTAAAAGGGACTTTTGAGAGAAGAAAAGGACTTTTTTTGTGCGCATTTTGTCTTAATCCTTTGACTGTGACCAAATAATTCAGTAGTCATTCTGTGGTCTTTTTCATAATGGTCACTTAAGAGTTGCGTAACAGTGGCCTCGAGTGCCTTTATGGGTGCTGGCATATTCACAATCCAAGATGAATGCATTTATCTTAATCTTTGGTATGCAACACATAAAACTTAACAATACAGTACACCAAGCCAATCATCCACATGTGTGATGATAAAAGACACCCAGAGCTAAAAAATAATAAATTATTAAAACTCATAAAATAAATTGGTTACCTACAATGGACACATAGTAATTTAGAAGGAACAATAAATGACTCAAAAAGAGAGGTCACGAATCAGCTTCTGTAGATCCACCGTCCCAAAGCACACCACATTCAACAGTTATACACCTCACTGAGGAGCTACTAGAGCCAAGTGTGATAAAACAAAGCTGAAACTACAAACATTGGGACTGTGGATTTCCACAAACAGGGTGGAGGTTACCACTCCTGTAGCCAAAAAGGCTCAAAAAGTATGCACTGTTTTTCTCGACTCTAGTGTCAGACTGTCTCTGAGCCGCGGTATGTTTTCTTTTCTCTTTAAGGTAGTTTGAAACATAGTCCCTCCTGCTGTTTGTACAGCCACGGAAGCCTAGTGTTAACATGCCGGTAACCCTGAGCTGACAGGTAAGTAGGTATTCATCGGACATGTTCGTGTTTACACAGAGGGAGCCGGTGGAGAATGCCGTCCTGTGAATGGGGTGAATTTAAAATAGCCGAAATAGTTTCTATATCTCTAGTGGTAGTCGCAGTCTGAGGCCCCCAGATTCTTCTGACAGGTGAGCAGCAGTGGATGAATCTGGAAATAGTATGGGGAAGGGGATAAGGTTAGGTAATGGGCACTGACACATACTGCATAGTTTTGTGCCTCTGGGTAGTAGGCAGTAAAGTAAGCAGTAAATACTCCAAAGGACAGGCACTTTGAGATGGGATAGCCAGGCTCCGTTTAGCTCCATGATGGATGGCGTTACATGCATCGCATCAATCAAAAGCGTTTCCCTTTAACACGTTGACTGCCAACTACGAGATAACTCGTAATGGCGGGTCAGAACCAATGCTAGACTTGAAAATTTGAAATCCATCCTTATTTACAATAATTAGTCCTGGCTAATTCTAGATGGTTTACCTTTATAAATTTTTTTACAATTCAAGAATAATCAAGTGGCAAAAAACAGGTGCTTCTCTTGAAATGCGATCTAACAGCAAATAATGGGCAACATTCAGTAAAAAATAATCAAATTATAATGAGGTCTATGCATAGGCACTCAACAACGTTATTTTTCCCCCACTGAATGTTGCAGAACTCATTTGCTGAATGAAGGTAATTCTGGTGACAAGTATACTTGGTTTCCTTGTTTACATTTTCCAGAATTGGCTGTCTATTTTTTACAAAGGTAAACCATCTAAAAACAGGTGTAATTACTTGCATAAAATGAAAATAAAAATAACGTTCTGAAATAAGGGATTATTTTTCTCTACTGAAAATTAATTTTCAAGTCTAGCGCTGGCCCTGACCCGCCATTAAGAGCTATCTCGTAGTTGGCAGTCAACGTGTTAATATCCTACCTTTTGTGCATAAATACTGCTCAGACCCCAAGCAAATGGGTTACCATATTTTCGGCAAGAAATGAAACCGTAGGTCTCTTTGGGCCCGTGTCTGATTCTCACCCTGCAAGCAGGGTAATGAAAAATGGCTGCCATATGAGTCGGCTAGAAATGGGCTGAAGCCATCAGGGGACTAACAATGAGGATTCGCTCAAGAACATCTGCACTTTCACTGGCTGATTTACATCTACGCTTCCCAAAAAAATCAAGAACAGGCATTCTCCTAGACAAAAACATTCCCACTAAATCAAAGCAAAATGTTCCTCAGTATGTCAGAAAACTAAGATGGTGAGATGGATCAGGGAATGTCCGTGCTGAGTAAACCCCAAAAACAGGTCTTCACCCCATTTTTCAGAGTTAGGAGACTTTCTTATTTTACTCAGTTCCGTTATTCAGGTAACGGTAATCCTGTAATCCTGCATAGTGCAACATCCCTAGATGTCTGTTGGATTAAAAACTCATCAAATGGAAAATATCAGAGACAGCATCTAAATTTACAGGGCTATTATAACCGTTATTGAAGAGCTGTCAGGCTTTTACTGTTTTACCGCAGACTAGAGAAACGAGCACAATTGGCTCAATTGTTCAGACTATTACAATTATTAGACTGCCTTGCGAGATGAAATGATGGATCCATTACGTGCATTTAGAGGCAGCTTAAGGATGAAACACGCAAGTGCTCTTGAAGTAAGTTATATAATCATCAATAAAAGAGAAAAAGGGTTATTAAAACCAAGTGTTAGTCAACAATTGATTTGTATGAGTTGGCAAGTAATTCCAGTGGTGAAGAAATAATTCACAAATTTTACATTTGAAAGTGAGCATGACACAATTTCATGAATGCCTTATGTTCAGGGTTCTGGACTGAATTTACGACAGGCAGTGGCTGCGGATCCTTACCTGTATAACTGTGCCCACATGGGGGTCCTCTCAGAACAGTCCAGTGATCTCCTCTGTGTCTGGGTCCAGGTCGATGTCATAGAAGCAGGGACGTGTGGGCAGGCCAGGCATAGTACTCATCTAGGAGAGAGAGCCACAGTGAAAATAACAATCATTCAATCGACAAAATATGGCAGCAGCAATATACAAATAAGAAAGGCATCTCTTCTCTGCAAAGCTTAACTCTGACAGCCAGCTTCTACAAAACCAAACATGAATACTCTGCCAAAGTTAATTAAGGGTTCTAGGACTCTTCGTCCCCATGAACTTTTCCTCCCCAAATCTTTCATCCCCATGAACTTTTCGTCCCCGGACTCTTCATCCCTGGATTATAGGTCCCCAATAATGCTTTGCCCTCTTACTGCATTATAACCCTAACCCTTTTTGTGTCATGGTGATCTGTCATCTATCTGTCCATCCGTCAACAACGGTGGCACGTTTCGCTATCATTAGGGGGCGAAAAATCTGGGGGCAAAAAGTCCTTGGGGATGAAGAGTCAAGGGATGAAAAGTCCTTGCGGATGAAGAGTTCGGGGACTAAAAATTCGGGGACGAAAAGTCCAGGGAAGAAGAGTCCAGTAACCTTGAGACCAGATATCAGATGTGCTCAAAGTTCTACATAAACTCTGAGTTAACCTCAGCATTTCATGCTATGAAATGAAAAGATGAAATGTTGCTTATATATTTCAGCAATGTTGGATACATTTATTTACAGAAAAATGTAGCAGATTTTACATATCGAGAGCAAATATTCAGAGATGCAGTATCAGTTTGAATTTGAATCTTTGCTAAAGATCTTGATTTGTAGAATCAAGTGTGTAACTGTAGAAATGAAAAGCCAAAACCCATACCAGCCCTTTCTGGAACTTAAACCTAAACTTGAGGACCCGACGGCGACTGAAAAATCCGTATTTTGGCAGAATCCGTATTTCATATTATCAATGAGCACAACATAGAAATTTCTGTGTGCGGACATGAACTGGTTAATTTCATGCAACCAAACATACATTGTGGATTGCTATTAAGACTTCAAGTACACTGAAATGTGATTTACAATCAAATTCAATTCACTGCAATAGAAGTGTCATCATTCCTGTAATGCTCTTTGGGCAAGACGCTTGTTTATGGTTTGAAACTGAGCAAATACAGGTTGTGTCTGAGTAAAATTTAGTTGGTAAATTTGTTAGGACAATTCAGACCGGGAAGGTATGCTACGAGCAGAGGTCGCGTTACACTTTCTGATTGTCCGTCATTGTGACGGACAGGGGCATAAAAATTCCGTCATCATCAATTATTATCCGTCATTGTAATTTTATTTTTTAAAATGATGATTGTTGAATTATTTTATTTATAAAAGAAACAGAATAATTTATAGATTACGCATTAGCTGATGCCGACAGTGATTCATGTAGACACACATTGCGCACTGTGTTAAATACAGCACTGCTTGGATTTTCGAACTTACTGCTGTATGAACTTTATAAAACATAACAAATGATTTCTCCCTCCACACAGTAACTGCGCAAATGAACAATACTTTCAGTTATTGCTGGGCTTCACTAAGCCGAACAACCGCAGTCTTGCTAAGCGGTCCTACGAAGCTGCTCATCAACTCGTTACGTCAACCGGGGCTTTTCCGACCTAGATATCTGCGTGTTCACATAACAGAGACGGCGTTTGTAGCATATGACCAATCGTCTACCGGCAGCAGAGCAGCATATTTTACAAATGAAGAGCAAATGATAATATTACAAAAATATGAAGAATTTGGGATCATCGTCCAGAGATGCCAAGTCTCACGCATTTTCGGCGTGATTCTCTTGCATCTTAGTGGCATTCACGTCCCTGTGCCGTAGTCAGCAATTATTCAATCAACGCGAACTGAAGAAATTCACTCACGGAATTGAAGTCATTGTGCATTAAGTTAATCAGTTTCACGTGCATTACGGTGGATTTCCCCACTCGTGACACGGAAATTGATTATGACTCAGGAATTCTCATGGTTGTCTTTACTGAGACATTGAAAGCAATGGAATTGCAAAAAGACGTTTCAAATGGTCTTATTTCATTTAAACAATTTAAACGATCATGAAACACACGCATTGTTTCCAATCCCTGAGTAAAGAGAAGCACGAGAAGTCCGGAGTCATAATCGCTTTCCATGGTGCGGTCCACCTTCACGCAAGTGAAACTGAAACTTCAATGCACAAGGACTTTAATTCCGCGTGAGAATCTCATTCATAAGCGTTCATTGAATAATTGTGGACTACGGTGAATAAGCCTAAAAATGCGTGAGACCTACGCCGAATGCGTGAGACTGGGCATCTTTGTCATACAGATCAAAGACAATGCTCGAGACAATATGACACCCACCACCAATTGGACAGGGGTGTGAATTACATTCTGTCAAAATGACAGATGGCCTTCAAAATTTTCTGTCATTGTTCAAAAAAATCCATCAGTGAAGGAAAGTATTCAGTTACGCGACCTCTGGCTACGAGACAAGATTAGTGGGTAAACGCAGCATGTAGAGCTGGGGTTTTCACTGTCTCGAAAGTGGCTGGCTTTTAACCTGCCACAGTAACTTAAGCCATCTCTGAATTTTGAGTTCAGGGTTTGTCAAGCCAAACAAAATCAAAGTTTCATAGTAATTGGCACCCTTCATTTAGGAGTTAGAGCAACCAACTCTGGCAAGGACAACACCATGGAGTCTTTTCTGTAATTTTTGACAAGGTTAATGCACACATTTGGGGGGATTTTGGACCATTCCTCCACGTAGATCCTTTCAAGATCCTTCACATTCTTGGGTTTGTGATTATCGACTGCCCTCTTCAACTCAGCCCACAGGTTTTCAACTGGATTGAGGTCTTCCGACTCAGATAGCCATTGCAGAACGTTGATTTTGTTGTCACAGAGCCATTTCTGAGTGGATCTTGAGGTATACTTTGGTTCATCGTCATGTTGGAAAGTCCACCTATGGGCAAGTCCCAGCCTTCTGGCGGAGACAACCAAATTGTCAGCAAAAATATCCCGATACTTGGTGGAATTCATGATGCCATTAAACTTAATCAGTGCCCCTGGACCTCTTGAATTAAAACGGCCCCAAAACATGACTGACCCACCATCATATTTCACAGTGGGTATGAGGTGCTTCTCCTTGCATTGGTTTTAAATTTTGGTAGCTGTTATTTACAATAGTCTTTAAGGGTGCCATTATTCGTGAAACCTTGATTAGGAGGAACTTGACTATTAATTAAATCAGTAAATGATTTTGGTTGGCTCCATTGGAATATTAATATTGTACAGCATTTCTCACATGTTATTATTTAGGGTTTCTCCATAAACATATTTTTTAGAATTTTTTAAAGTACTGTTTGTGCATTGCCAGTCAGGGGTGCCAGCATTTTCGGAGCCCACTGTAATTATTATTGATTGTGCGAGTGCTACACTTTTTAAAATAATACTATGCTGTACGAGTTCTTCGCTCCTGCCATAAACTGCAGTAAATAATATCTGAACATGATGTTTTATTAGCAGCGTTCGAATGGGTGATAAACTTCTGAATTTGGGCCTTCATGTTGCTGTGCTATTCTTAAGCATTATTACACGCGAGGGTGTGCTTGACCGTCATTATTGTCACGACAGTGATGCGGGCAGGAATGAGGCGCTTGCGTCGAGTTCCGTTAGCATCGCTGAAGTGACAATAATGACGGTCAAGCACACCCTCGCATGTAATAATGCGATTATACAACTATTACCAACAAAATTCAATGTATAATCAAAATGTATTCATACTGTGGGCATTTCGCTCGCAAAATATAAAAGTTTTTTTTTGCTGCCGGATAGCTCACTCGGTAAAGCATCGCGTTGCGAAGCAGAAGTCACTATCACGGTGCGAGTTCGATCACCGCCTCGTACCAGCCGGCAGTGGTCGGCAGCTCTTTTCAGAGTAGCGCGCAATTGACCAATACGCTACAGGGATGCAAATTGGGAAGGGTCTGCCGGGATAGAGTATTGTAAATAATAAGTTCTGAGGCGCCTCCTGTTGGCCAGACGGGCGCTCGTTAGGAGGATTCTAAGCTCGTTCATGTTCGGGTATCCTCCGCCCTCGTTCTGAGCTTGCGAGGTTTCGACCAATGAGTTTATAAGAAGCGGTGGCAATGGGCGCGTGCTTCGGAGGAGAGCCGCGAGCTGTCTCACTCTCCTGAGTTGGCAATAGGGGGCTGCATATGCGAAAAGCCTTGTATATAGTTCCCCAGTTGGACATTCCAGATTCGGGTGGGATTGAAGATGCCAAATTCTTAGAAGAAAAAAATGAAAAACTTTTTTTGCTAGTATTCTCTCCGTTTCAGTGGAAATACATGAGATCTGACGTTAACTTGTCCTTGTCAGCCAGCCAACTTGGGCTCATGTTTTCTAGACATTGTGATTTCCCAAAACTGAATAAATACCACATATAGCAACACAAAACTGCTTTGCAAGCTCAATCATGTTGTGACTAGAGTATCCGCTGGAAAAAATCATTTTTTCATGGACTGATAGTTATACTTCTGCCGACATCTCAGTCATTTTTAAGCTAACAAACTTCGCCAGCACAGCTGATCTTTATCTACAACAAACTTATATTAACGGTTATATTTAAATATAGGCAACGGCTTTCCAGGATCGGTGCCAAAACAAACATCCATCTTTTAATAAACTCACCAGCAGATGTTTCATTTCAGCTGGGGGTGTGTCACTCCAATTTAATGTTAGCTCCGATTAGTGTGGCTTAAGCAGCAAAAGTAACAAAAGTAACCTGTAACATGAAGGCTGAACAGAGTTATATAATTTCAACCGCACCTTTCGGGGGCTTTAGCGAATCACCTTTTCAGGCCATTATCAATTTACCTCTAAAATAAAGATGACAGTTTTCACAGATGTGTTATTTATTAAATGTTCATTTCAATGTACAAAT
The DNA here is from genome assembly GCA_029692085.1 of Gymnothorax javanicus. Taxonomy (NCBI): domain Eukaryota; kingdom Metazoa; phylum Chordata; class Actinopteri; order Anguilliformes; family Muraenidae; genus Gymnothorax; species Gymnothorax javanicus. The sequence continues at coordinate 94,718,881 of CM056198.1, forward strand.
GCAAACAAATTGACAAATTAATTAAATCAATGGCCAAGGCAACTAAGATAGGCAAAGTAATATTTTCAGTGATGAGGTATTTTTCATTTGAGCACAGGCTACCCGTGCTGTCTTGCTCATTTGAGAACATTGTAAACGTCTGATTGACCAATCAGATTGCTCAATCGGATCTACATGTTGTATAATTCAGAATAAGCCACCAGCCCACTAAAGCCAGTCTTACAGCATGCCAAAATCTTATCTACAATACAGTATTTTTAATGGAGTGATGAAATAATGTCAATTAAGTGGTCTGCCGACACCGAACATGGCAAATAGGCTGAAAATTCAGTAAATATGCAAGCAAAGACAAAAAAGCCGCAGGCGCTGGCGGTCTCAAGACCACCATAACATAAGTGGTAATCCACTGCAAGCCAAGCATTACTTTTCACACTCAGTGAAGCAATTCAGTCACAAAAATTTCAGGGCTTCATCCCTTTTCTTCATAAATGGTGGTTTTTAAAAGACTAAAAACTATAAAACCTGCAAGCAAATAGACCACCTCATGGACTTGGTGAATAATCAGATAAAAGGTCTAATTTAGAAACAGAACATAGATGCAAATTGTGTGTAGTGCAAACGCCAATTTCTTTGCAGATTTGGACCGGACATAACAAAAACACTCAAAATTTAAAAGATTGTTGACATATGAAAAATTCCATGTTACCGGTAATCCTGAATAATTTAATAAAAATTGCAGCTTAGTTTACCCAATATTATATAAAGTAGGATATTGTAACTAGATATCGTTCTTCATTTTTTTAAGCATTTGCAATATTCAAAATCCATTTTCACACATAAAACCTCAGCTGATGGCAAAATAGGAAAAACATAAAAACGGTCCGTGAAATTCTCTCATAAATAAAAAGGGTACTTTGCCCTCGAGGAAAGCTGAAATCCGCATTAATTTTTCCCTCAATTTTCCCCGTTCAAAATAACCATACAAGATCTCAATCTATATATTCTATTAAAATAATACATTTTATAAACTAAGGAAATCACTTCCTACCGTGCTCTGAAAAATGATTTATGATTAATGACCCAAGCATGTGCCTGCGAACTTGATTAAATATGTCTGTCAATAATCCATTGCCTTCCAATCAACATCCTTTTACACAAGTTCAAATCAACCACAGCAAAGCCTGTCCATGTTAATGTCACGCAGGTACACAACCCGTCTGCCAAAAAAGCAACTAAAAATTTTTTCACTCGAATACATGTCAAAGTCATGTCGCAAATGTTTGTCTTCTCCAACTACTGTTACATAGTTTTTAAAGAGGGGCCGATAGATAATGAGGATGTTCTTGCCTTAACGTTCCAGTCCTGATGCAAAAATCATTACTGACACTGTGGCACAACAATCACATCGAAAGCAATGTGCAACAATTTGAAAGAATTTGGGGGGAAAAATCCCACCAAACCAAACTCTTTGAGGAGTTAAGGCCAATCTGTTTAACGTAAGTCAGAAGTAAACCCATTTCCACTAGACAGAAAACAATTTCAGCTGATGTTTTTGTCTTTTCAGCCATTAAACTGTTAAACATTATTAAAATAAAACAAAGTGCTCATAGGTTTATACGTGAGCCAATACTTTAAAGCCAGAGTTGATTAAAAAAAATGAAACCCAACACAGCAGCACCATGAACAGAGTAATAGCAGGGGTGTTGACAGCAAATGGAAGTATTTTTGTGATAGCTACCTGGGTTTAGAGTTTAACCACATGTAACACTTTCCGCCAGTGACATGCAAAAATGGAATGTACATTTCCCTCCAGAAAGGCCTGTTCAGTGAAATGCTGTCCAACATGAACTCTAGTAGAATTAATTGAGCCACCATGAGTGTTTTATAGCCAGTGATAACATTTAAATGCCCACAGCAGATTTTGCACTCCATTTTACAATGCAGAGGTCCAACATGAACAAGGTTACATTATGGGTTATTGATGAATAATTTTAAAATTCCTTTCCATTCAACAATTTTATGTACATTGTCTCTAGATGGAACTCACCATCTTCAACATTTAAATATTTCAGTGAGCAAAATAGTTAATACAATTTCATTGCCAGCTTGCCCATATGAGAAGGTAGGAAGTATTATCTAGTATGTTAGTAGTACTACTGTATATAATATACAACCCCAATTCCGAAATAGTTGGGATGAAGTGTAAATTGTGAATAAAATCAAAATGCAATGACTTTCAGATCACATGAGCCAATATGTTATTTACAATAGAACATAAATAACATTTCAAATGTTGAAACTGAGACATTTCACATTTTTATCCACAAAATGATCTTATTTCAAATTTTCTGGCTGCAACAGGTCTCAAAAAAGTTGGGACACAGGCAAAAAAAAAGGGCTGAAAAAGCAATTAATATATAAGAGAATCAGCTGAAAGCACATTTAGCAAGTATTTACGATAACTGGCATCAGGTGTGTAACATGATTGGTTATAAAAGGGATGTCTTAGAGAAGCTGAGTCTCTCAGAAGTAAAGATGGCCAGAGGCTCTCCAACCTGTGAAGGCTAGCGTAAAAAAATTGTGGAATATTTTAAAAACAATGTTCCTCAACATCAAATTGCAAAGGCTTTGAAGGTCTCATAATCGACAGTGCATAACATCATCAAAAGATTCAGAGAAATGGAAAAATCTCTGTGCGTAAGGGACAAGGCCGAAGACCTTTACTGGATGCCCGTGATCTTCGGGCCCTCAGACGCCACTGCATCACTCACCGGCATGATTCTATCATTGACATTACTAAATGGGCCCAGGAATACTTCAAGAAACCGCTGTCTGTAAACACAATCCGCTGTGCCATCCACAGATGCCACCTAAAACTCTATCATGCAAAAAGGAAGCCATTGTTGAGCATGATCCAGAAGCGTCGCCGTGTTCTGTGGGCCAAGGCTCATTTAAAATGGACTGCAGCAATAGCAAGGTGGCAAAGTGTCCTGTGGTCAGACGAGTCCAAATTTGACATTCTTGTTGGAAATCATGGGTGTTGTGTCCTCCGGTCTAAAGAGGAGAAAGACCACTCCTCCTGTTATCAGCGTTCAGTTCAAAAGCCAGCATCTCTGATGGTATGGGGGTGCATTAGTGCATATGGTGGGGGACACTTGCATGTTTTAAAAAGCACAATGAATGCTGAAAGGTATATAAAGGTTTTAGAGCAACATATGCTCCCCTCCAGACGACATCTATTCCAGGGAAGGCCTTGTGTATTTCAGCAGGACAATGCAAAACCACATACTGCAGCTATTACAACAGCATGGCTTCTTAGTAGAAGAGTCCGTGTGCTGAACTGGCCTGCCTGCAGTCCTGATCTTTCACCGACTGAGAACATTTGGCACATAATGAAACGAAAAGTCCGTCAAAGGAGACCCAAAACTCTCCAGCAGCTGGAAGCCTGTATTAAACAAGAGTGGGATCAAATTCCAATGGCTGAACTCAAGAAACTTGTCTCCTCAATGCCCAGATGCCTCCACTCTGTGTTAAAAAGAAGAGGGGATGCTACACCATGGTAAACAGGCCCCTGTCCCAACTTTTGAGACCTGTAGCAGCCATCAAATTTGAAACGAGCTCATTTTGTTGATAAAATTGTAAAATGTCTCCGTTTCAACATTTGCTATGTTATCTCTGTTCTATCGTGAATAAAATACTGGCTGGTGTGATTTGAAAGTCATTGCGTTTTGATTTTATTCACAATTTACACTTTGTCCCAACCATTTCGGAATTGGGGTTGTAGTTAAAATAACAGCTCAAATGTTTTGACATCAGTTAATTTCTCCAAATTACAAGGTAGGTGCTAACACCCAAAACTAAAGCCAAACACATTTAATCATTCAGTGGAGGCTCCCACACTGCTTAATAGGAAATTTTATAGGAGATAAGTGAAGCGTATTAACAGTCAGCCCCATTCACTGTTCCGAGGCAGTACTTAGAGACCCAAACCAACACAGGACAGAGATATTAAACACCATCCATCTTAACATTTTCACTAGATTACTAGAATTAAGGGCAATTTTTTCAATTACACCCCCAGGTCTAAGAACAAAGAGAAACCCAACAAAGGCAGACCGCATGATGGGTTCATGCCATGCACTGTACGAAAAGCAGATCGAAATTCCATGTTAGTAAGTTCCATGTGTGACATCCAGGCTGCAAATGTGTTGACATGAAAAACAATGAATTATGGTTTGCAATAATGCTCCCATCATCCAAAGATACGACAGGCAGAACACGATGAAATTCAGTCTACGCAATGTTCATGTTCCAGTCAGCAAACTGTCCGCCATATCAGGTTCAGAGGAACATCATATTGATTACTGCGAGGTGAAATACGAGGTGAATTTATTTTGCACAGACCGTAAAACTGTGAAGACCGAGTGATTAACTGTGCTAGTGTTGGTCATTAAAGCCCAAACTCCCATGTGCCCAGAAGACGGGGGTGACCTGTTCTTCCCAAGATTTATTTCCATCGGTTCAATACAGGGAGTTCCCTTTGCGATTGCCATTCTAGGCTTCCTCTACGGGGGGTTCTGCTTAAAACCAAATGTGCAGATTATAATGACCAAATTCAATAATAAGCATAGAATAAATACATTTGATTTGAGCGGCACAGGAAAAATGCATCATCTGCAGATAAAGGCAAGACAAAAAACTGTACTTCCAGGAGAATTATAAGACTTTTTGCTTCCCCCAAAAATAATTTAGCTTTTAACACATTAAGATCTTCGGATCACAATTACGAGATCAGAATATTCGTCACTAAACACTCTAAGGGCAATTTATAACACTGCTTTGTTGAATACTCAATACTATGGAAGCCCATAGGGGACAATATTAAAACCCCAACTGCGAAATGGTTGGGTCAAAGTGTAAATTGTGAATAAAATCAAAACGCAATGACTTTCAAATCACACCAGCCAGTATTTTATTCACAATAGAAGAGAGATAACATAGCAAATGTTGAAATTGAGTTATTTTACAATTTTATCCACAAAATGAGCTCATTTCAAATTTGATGGCTGCTACAGGTCTCAAAAAGTTGGGACAGGGGCCTGTTTACCATGGTGTAGCATCCCCTCTTCTTTTTAACACAGAGTGGAGGCATCTGGGTTTTGAGGAGACAAGTTTCTTGAGTTTAGTCATTGGAATTTGATCCCACTCTTGTTTAATACAGGCTTCCAGCTGCTGGAGAGCTTTGGGTCTCCTTTAACCGACTTTTAATTATGCGCCAAATGTTCTCAATCGGTGAAAGATCAGGACTGCAGGCAGGCCAGTTCAGCACACGGACTCTTCTACGAAGCCGTGCTGTTGTAATAGCTGCAGTACGTGGTTTTGCATTGTCCTGCCGAAATACACAAGGCCTTCCCTGGAATAGATGTCATCTGGAGGGGAGCATATGTTGCTCTAAAACCTTTATATACCTTTCAGCATTCATGGTGCTTTTTAAAACATGCAAGTGTCCCCCACCATATGCACTAATGCATCCCCATACCATCAGAGATGCTGGCTTTTGAACTGAACGCTGATAACAGGAGGAGTGGTCTTTCTCCTCTTTAGCCCGGAGGACACAACGCCCATGATTTCCAACAAGAATGACAAATTTGGACTCGTCTGACCACAGGACACTTTGCCACTTTGCTGCAGACCATTTAAAATGAGCCTTGGCCCACAGAACACGGCAGCGCTTCTGGATCATGCTCAACAGTGGCTTCCTTTTTGCATGATAGAGTTTTAGGTGGCATCTGTGGATGGCACGGCGGACTGTGTTTACAGACAATGGTTTCTTGAAGTATTCCTGGGTCCATTTAGTAATGTCAATGACAGAATCATGCCGGTAAGTGATGCAGTGGCGTCCGAGGTCCCGAAGATCACGAGCATCCAGTAAAGGTCTTCGGCCTTGTGCCTTATGCACAGAGACTTTTCCAGTTTCTCTGAATCTTTTTTGATGTTATGCACTGTCGATGATGAAACCTTCAAAGCCTTTGCAATTTGATGTTGAGGAATGTTGTTTTTAAAGTATTCTACAATTTTTTTACGCAAGCCTTCACAGGTTGGAGAGCCTCTGGCCATCTTTACTTCTGAGAGACTCAGCCTCTCTAAGACATCCCTTTTATAGCCAATCATGTTACACACCTGATGCCAGTTAACTTAATTACTTGTTAAACGTTTTTTCAGTTGATTCTCTTCCATATTAATTGCTTTTTCAGCCCTTTTTTGCCTGTGTCCCAACTTTTTTGAGACCTGTTGCAGCCCGAAATTTTGAAATAAGATCCTTTTGTGGATAAAAATGTAAAATGTCTCAGTTTCAACATTTGAAATGTTATCTATGTTCTATTTCAAATAACATATTGGCTCATGTGATCTGAAAGTCATTGCATTTTGATTTTATTCACAATTTACACTTTGTCCCAACTATTTCAGAATTGGGATTGTAAAATGAAAATGTAATTCCACTATTGCATTATAATTTTCCACTTATGAATGAGTTATTTCAGACCATATAAATTGAAAATGCATTAATCCAATTATCACTTTCATTTTCACATACTCACATGGGAAATCTGTGACTATTTTCAAATAATAATGAAAAGCTGTTTGACTTTTAATTTTCAAAGTCGTGCCCTGCAATACAGTGGACAATATTCAAATGAAATGAGCAAAACAGCACCCCGAGCCTATTGCATTTACATTTAAATGTCACAACGCTCTTTTAGGGTCAACATGAAAATGTAAATGCTATTTTCTGAGTATTGGAAAATGATATTGAAAACGGCATTCAACATTTAATTTGCAAAGACTTAAACTGCTCTACTGCGGACAATATTCAAAAGCAATAAGCCAAACAACACTCAGTTTATTGCATTTACATATACACGTCATCATGCTCTTTTAGGGTCAACATGAAAATGAAAATGCTGTTTTCTAATCACTTTGAAACAATCATGATAACGGAATTTGACATTTCATTTTCAAAGACTTATCCTGCAATACATGGGACAATATTCAAATACAGTAAGGGAAACAGCGCCTCCCAGTCCATTGCATTTACAAATACATGTCACCACGCTCTTTTTGGGACACATTGGGCCTCATGCAGCAACATTCTCTTAAACTTCTCTATTTTTCTTTTTTTTTTTTTGCTAAGAGGAAAAAAATAAGAGAAATAAACTCCGGATGCACCAAACACTCTTACCGTCCAAATCTGACTTTACCTATGTGTGCTGAATGTTGAATCCCACTTGATTGTAAATTGGAAGCGCATGGCCGGTGGTTTCAAATTAGCATATATGACACCAACTAAACACCATATAAGGGCAGGTGACGTGCCGTGTGCAAAGAGCCGACTGCTCGTGGCAACCTAGAGCACTTTCACACTAGGTACGATTGTTCTCTACCGCGCCGCAGTACGATTGTTCCCCCTCCCCTCTCCCCCCCCGCTGGTCAGCTTTCACACTAGTAATATTGTAACGTACCCAAGTACACTTGCATACATGTCAAAATTCTGATACAGCGCATTGCAGTATGCACCTAGGTGGTTTTAAATGGGGATCGATTTTAAAAGGAGGCCCAAATATATTTTGGGGGTTTTATTATTGAGAGGGGGTATTAATATAGTATATATTCTATAGTATAGAATATTAATTTTCAATATTAATATCGCAAATACATATGCTGCACGTGCCCTAGCAACCCGGTGTGTCATCTGTGACATGGATTACCACGTATAGCAGTAAAAAAAATTAAACTCAAAATTTTCTTGACTGACTGCTTTATGTTTTTACACATCCAAATCTTTCTCTGGGTACCCAAACATCAAGGTAAGCCGAAAATGTACTGATTACATTCGATATAGATGGATGTTGCAGACAAAATTTTTTGGCCCTTGCATTTTTGGCCGATTATGCTGTCCATTGCCTCATATCACGAAAAGGAGGTTTTGCAGGGTATAGGCAAATTTGCCCACAGCCCAATTTGAACCATCTTCTGGTTATCTGTACCTACTTGTGGGACTGTCCAGAAAATAGATTTGAAATATGATTATATATATATATATATATATATATATATATACACACACACACACACACACACACACACACACACACATATATATATATATATAGATATAGTCAGGTGGCGCAACCGTCCGAGCAAGTTAACAAAATGTGAAATGTATTAAATATGTAATTTAAAATATGAATTAATATAATATTAATATAGGGGCATAATTTTATATTGAAAACCTTTCAAATAAACAAAGTTTAATAGTTTAATTGTTCTTTTATTGTTTGGAAAACCAAAATACCCGCCCCCTACAATGAAGAATCCGTAAGTTACTTTTAATACCCAGCTCAGTTACAAAATAGTAATGTTTCAGGCCGAGTAGACACTCTCAGGTATACTTACAAAAAAAAATCACTTAGAAAAAAAAAGAGGGAAGTGTGTTTTTTTTTCAAGAAACTTTTGGTTGTGCCACCTGACATTTTTTGGCTGGTGAAATAGCAAATACAGTCTAAAACTGTGCTAAAACCCTGTAAATGTTGTGCAACCATTAAGACTTGTTTAAACACTCTTCCAACTTCAAATAAATGTATGCTGTACATTTTTAAAGATTTATTTAAAAAAAAAAAAAAAAAACATTTTTAAAAGGCTTACTTGTCATTGACCCACATATAACCAGAAGATGGTTCAAACTGGGCTGTGGGCAAATTTGCCTATACCCTGTAAAACCTCCTTTATCCATCTCATAACTTGAGCTACCAGACTTTCGCACCGCGTCCTGCACTCTGAAATATCGCAGCCGCATTTTCTTTAGTTTGTCACGGCACTGATCTATTATTCTGTAATAACCACGCAAATGTAACAACTCACAAATTATTCCATAAATGTCTGAGTTTTTGCGTGTAGTATCCAGTTGTGATTGTATGTTTTCGTCCGCCTACATTTCGAGCAAGCATTTAATTTATTTTTGTTTGAATGGAGATATCTTTTCACTGTTAAAAGTTAAAATGCAATCTGTCAGTATCTCATCAAGGCGGGTCTTCAGCCAGGACGTCACTTATTAGGGGCGCAAACTAAAATGATTTTCCTTATTTGCATACCAACCAATCAGCTTCTGGGTAGCGCATGTACGCATGGAGGCTAAGTGATAATGTCATGATGGCCTGGCTGCCATGTAATGTGTGGCATCGCGTATTAAGTTACGTTGCTCTTTGGATATAGCCACCTAGGCAGCTAGTATGCCAGCTAATGTTAACTAGGGAAAATCTTTGTAAATGATCATCATACTAAAGCGATATGATTTGGTTTTTGCCCCAACTGTACTTCCTTAGCTGGCTGTAATATGCATGAACGTATTTGAGGCTTCGCGGCAGTGTTGTTCAACTGCAACCCAAGTGTGCTTGTAGATTTCTGAGACGTTTGCTTGGCTGCTAGTGAGTGCAAAAGCAATTGCTTAGGTACAGCTCGCTAGCTAGTGAACCTGTGGTAGCTATGATGCTTTTTGGAGAATTTCTTATGCCTCTGATTTGTCACTTTCAATGCCATCGCATGCACTCGACCTCTTTCACCATTGATTATCAGCTTCTTTTACCTAAAGAGCGAACTGACAGTTCAGCCTCAGACACGTCATTTAATAGCTAGTTTTAGCACCATTATCCTTCTGTGGGTGCTATCGCGTATTACATTACTCCTCCAGCTGGTGTGCGTTTCCCGAAATAACAGATACTAACTTTCATAGTTGGAGCCATTGGCTGTGAATGGACAAACTATATAAGTTGCTAACTTAGTCAGCAACTACGGTTCTGGGAAACGCACGCACACCAAATTATAACGGTAGCCATTTTCCCACCCTGCTGTCGCTAGTTAAGGGAAATGTTTGCAATCATTGTTGTACTTAAGCGATGTGATTTGGTTTTTGCCCTAACTTCACAAGCTAGTTGCTCGCTGACAGCGATTATACTTGAGCTAGCCAAATAACAAGCAAGCTACCTAAATCTCCCAGAAATCTGATAGTACTGTTGGGACGTACAAAAGTGCTGCGAAACATATCAAAGAAGTTCATGCCTATTACACCAGGCTAAGTTAGCAAATGAGCAACATTGTTTTCAGCCAGTCAGAGGCATCAAAACTTCTTCCATTAATATGTGGCTTGGGAATCGCAATTAAACCAGGAACAGCGGCAGCCTGACTGCTGGCTGTTTATCGGCCCGCTCATGGTCTGCATCATGGGCATTCATTGTGCATGTTTCAGGAGAGGCCGGTGGCGAAGTTGTTACTTGGCTAGCTCAAGAGCAATCGCTGTCAGCGAGCGACTAGCTTGTGAAGTTTGGGCAAAAACCGAATCACGTCGCCAAAGTATAACAATGACTCCAAACATTTCCCTAGCAACAGCAGGGTGGGAAGATGGCTAGCGTTATAATTTGGTGTGCGTGCGTTTCCCAGAGCCGTTGTTGCTGACTTAGTTAGCAACTTATATAGTTCGTCCATTCACAGTCAATGAGTCCACTATGAAAGTTAGCATCTGTGATTTCGGGAAACACACCCCAGGGCTGGAGGAGTAATGTAATGTGCGATAGCACGCATAGAAGGATAATGCTGCTAAAAGTAGCTATGAAATAACATGTCTCAAGCCTAACTGTCAGTTTGCTCTTTAGGTAAAAGAAGCTGATAATCAATGGTGAAATAGGTCGTGTGTGTGTGATGGCGTTGAAAGTGACAAATTAAAGCTGTAAGAACAACTTCAATAGGCATCACAGCTACCAAACGTTCACAAGTTAGCGAGCTGTACTTAAGCGATTGCTTTTACACTCGCTAGCAGGCTAGCTAACTTCTCAGAAATCTGCAAGCACACTTGGGTTGCAGTTGCACAACATTGCCGCGAAGCCTCGGTTACGTTCATGCATATTACAGCGAGCTAAGTTAGTAAAGTTGGGGCAAAAACCAAATCATATCACTTTAATGTGATGATCATTTACAAAGATTCTCCTTAGTTAACGTTAGCTAGCATACTAGCTGCCTAGGTGGCTGTGTCCCAAGAGCAATGTAACTTGATACGCGATGGCCCCACTGATCTACACAGGACAACGGTGGATGGCACACAGTATATCGCCATCATGACGTTATCAGTATAAGCCTCCGTGTGTACATGCACTACCCAGAAGCTGATTGGTTGGTATGCAAATGAGGAACATCTTTTTAGTTTGCGCCCCTAATAACTCATGTCCTAGCTGAAGACCCGCCTTGATGAGATGCTGACAGATTACATTTTCATTTTCACTGTGTCACAAAAAGAGCATGGTGACATGTATTTGTAAATTTGATGGACTGGGAGGGGCTGTCTCCCTTACTGTATTTGAATATTGTTCCATGTATTGCAGGATAAGTCTGCCGTTGAATGCCATTTTCAATATCATTTTCAAATAGTCAGAAAATAGCACTTACATTTTTATGTTGACCCTAAAAGAGCGTGATGACGTGTATATGTAAATGCAATAAACTGAGAGTGCTGTTTGGCTTATTGCTTTTGAATATTGTCCGCAGTAGAGCAGTTTAAGTCTTTGCAAATTAAATGTTGAATGCCGTTTTCAATATCATTTTCCAATACTCAGAAAATAGCATTTACATTTTCATGTTGACCCTAAAAGAGCGTTGTGACATTTAAATGTAAATGCAATAGGCTCGGGGTGCTGTTTTGCTCATTGCATTTGAATATTGTCCACTGTATTGCGGGGCACGACTTTGAAAATTAAAAGTCAAACAGCTTTTCATTATTATTTGAATATACTCATAGATTTCCCATATGAGTATGTGAAAGTGAAAGTGATAATTGGATTGATGCATTTTCAATTTAAAATGGTCTGAAATAACTCATTCATAAGTGGAAAATTATAATGCAATAGTGGAATTACATTTTCATTTTAATATTGTCCCTTATGGGCTTTCATACAATACTGATTGGTCACAGCATTCTGCAGTTGGTTATTTCTGAATGGTAGAAATGGAAGGCAGAGATAAATGAGAACAGACTATCAACATCACTATGCCCAAAGAGGTCTCATTCACCTTGTCTAAATTCTGCATAAATGGAAATGTTCATCTTAACGTGAATTATAATGTCAAGTAGGCTAATCTTAAAAGGCGACAGTTAACATTGCTATGGTTGTAATTCCACCCGTAGAATCTAACAGAACATTTTTTAAATTAAATGATAAAATTATTTTAAATCAATAAGATCATTTTTAAGCCAATATTTTGTCAAATTATTCATTTCTTTTGTAAATGGCCAATAAGAATGAGAATAATACACAGCGAGCGGGTTGTGATTGCGAAATAAACCCCCTTGGGATGATTCAAGACCCCGCCGCTTCAGATCACCCTGTCGGAGTTCATTTCGCAATGATGACTTGCTTGCCGTTCATTATTGCTCACACAACAAACACCACTGGAAATTGAACTTGACAGAGTCCTTGGTACACTGATATAGAACGCTGGAAAATTTTCAAAAACCTACTTTTCAAAGGGTTAAAGAACAGGAGCAAAACACATCAGTCACTTTGACAGTATCCTGAGGTGCAGTCAGTAATAAGCTCAAGTTTTTCCACCAACTGCTCTCCTACTGTCATCCTTCCCTTAAAATACTAACTTCTCAGTTCCCTGTATATTTACATGCAGATCAACAAGAGGTACTAGCCTTCCTCGTGTCCAGGTAAGAATAAGAGAGGGCCGATATTGCAGCCTCAAGGCTGTCCCACAGAAGTTTCAAATACCCTGTCATTCGGGTAGCCATCCTATGAACTTCCTCCTTCCCCTCGGACCAGACAGAAGACAAATCCTCATTTATACAAAAGACTGTGATATGGTTAACATTTTTATCCCACTGTCCTTTATTGCATAAGCAGTGCAAAGAGATGAGGGCTGGCAAGAGAGGCGAAAATGGTGTTGATATCAGCCACCGGTGGAGGTGAAAAAAATAAAAGAAAGAAAACCCTCGAGCAATGCGGGCCAGCTGTGCCCTCTGAGTCCGTCTGACAGATATTACGTTAATAAGTCTTAGAACACTGCCTTGCAGGCTGGGCCTACGCCCAGGCCAAAACTAACGTGAACTAGTTCTTTCCAGTGTGTATCGCGAAGAGTATGGTATCAAGCAATTCAAACAAAGAAAAGAAAAGCTAGGCAGGGCTCACTTACAATCAGGGCCAAGAACACATGACTGAAGATTGACAATGTAAATCATGAACTCAAGAGTATAAAACCAAACATTTTTCCTCAGCATTAGTCATGTTTCATTGGCAATTTCAACAGCACTCTCATTACAGGGATAATGTGCTTGTGTGTGTGTGTCTGTGTGTGTGTGTGTGTGAAACACTGAGATTTGTCTTGCAGCCAACAGCCGTACTCCATTTGGGAGAGGAGCATTACAATTTTGACGCAGGACAGATGGAACAGAGACCGATAACAACCAATTTGGACGCGACAGGAATGGAGCAAAACATAATCTTACATTCTCATTGGTTCAGATGGATTTTCTTGTCATGCCAAAATCTTGCCAAACATTTGGTTCCATGAAGCCATCTTACTACCAAGAGCTGAAAGTCAGTAAGTTTATTTGTTAAAACCAAGTAAAAAAAACTCAAAAAGTATATCCCAATATACAGTAAATTAAATTCAAATGACTGGTTAAATTAATTCAGGAGCTAGCGAGACAAATTATCCCAATGAAATTAAGGGATTAAAGCAGTCCATGTGAGCAGAGAATCACGAGAACTGTAAACAACCCAGCTGAGGCCAGCGAATTTTTGCAGCTTTCGGAGGTATCAAAGCCAGTCCCAGAGCTAATTCCCTGCTGAAATAACTCACCTAGTACTGATAAAAAACTTGAAACACATGAGCCATACTATTTTAAACCCATTGATACTTTGGCCAGTGTAGAAAGGAAGCTCTAGTCGTAATTCAACTGTGGCCATACCAGTTTTTAAGGCAAAGCATAAATAATGGCAAACAATGAGAGCATTCATCCAAGAATCACTGAATTCCATTGTAAATTACTACATTTTCAATAATGCTTACAACATGTTGCGTCCATCAATGATGCAGTCTTTGTAAAATATGGACGCTGGCTGGATTGATGCCCAGGCACCACAGATGGAAACAAGTTCTGTACCCAACTCTGAGTCCTATGACATCATAGACACTACGTATGGCATCAACTCAAATGTTTTTAATGATTTAAAAAATATAGTCTGAAGTAAATTAATTCCCCATGTCATTACTGAAGTGTCAGAGCTCATTGTATTTTCCTTGGCAAACATTTATCACGGTTATCCAGGGATGACGACCACATTAATGACGACCTTCTAAGCACAAATTAATATAGTGCACCCTCAGAATCGTATGATAATATAGAGGGTGCAGTATTGAAATTTGAACTGAGGAGGTTGCAACTGCTGAAGGTATTACTGGATGAACACAATCTTATATTGCCAAGGAAAACACAAAAAGGCTCTAAACTTTGGTTGCTGGTATGAATTATGAATAAAAATAACTACAATTATAAAAAGAAGCATCAATGGGATGGCCCAACGAGGAAACAAAATATGGACTTCCATTCCTTGGATGTTATAATGTGTCCATCAAAGAGATAGATGAAGTTTTCAAACAAGGACTTTATGCTGAAAGGTAGGGGGAAGTATGGAAGTATGGATGAGGGGAAATGGCAGAAGGGCAAAATGCTTAGGAGTCATTATCTCTGACAAAGCCAAACCACAGCACTTGTTGTCGCCAACATAGTCAACACCTCACAATTTTCAGTGACAAACAAATAAATGCAAAAGCATGGTGAAGCGGACGTCAACAACTGGAATGACAGTGAGTACAATGAACAATCTGAACAGTGGGCACAGTTGACCCCTTAAACTCAGATTTTTGCTTGAATTTCCTCTCAAGTCAGTTCAAAGTAAGAAAAAGCATTTTTTCCATACTGTACGACAATGTCACATACATTTTCTGTATCTCCTGGTTACAGTCCAGGACACCATGTTTTTATGGCCACGGTATTACATCAACTCAAAAATATCTCATTCTTGATCATTTTATACATATTTCCCGGTAATTCAGCTGGACATATTTAGGATCTCTGGAAACCCTCGGATGTCCACTAGACTTTAAAATAGTCCGAAAGTTCCACAGGTTTGCAAAAAGCAGCTGCCTTTGACAAACCCACATATAGGATCAATAGAGCTGAAGACCTTTCATAGAAGAATTCATCAAAATTAATCACCTTGAAATAATCAAAGGAATAAAGAAGTAATAAATGACCCAACATCCTGCAATATGTCAAATGAAAACAACCAAAAGAAGCAAATGCAGAAATTTCTAGAAAATAAAGCTTACCCTACAGTTTGGTTAAGTAGGTAGCTAATCTTGAATCAGTCTGAAATGGAATACCTAATATTGCTGCCAATGTCAAAAAGAGACACAAGCTCCAAATGTTGCATTCAGGAAATACAGATTAACGATGCATCATATTATACGGCATATTTCAGTAGTTGTAAATTTAGGGTGAAGCAAGATGTAATGTGAGCACCCAGTGGTACCATTACACTGCGTTTTGCGTCTGTTGCATAGTGAAATGATGTACTGCGGAGATCAGAGGTCACAGAATATGTTTGGAGGCGGGGGGGGGGACACAAGTATAATCAACCCATTAAATTTTCTGCTGACAGAGGCAAGCGTTCTTCTCGCCTCACAAACTGGCTGCTTGCACCGAAACCTTTCCCCAATCTTCATCACTGCATTTGAACACAGCCAGCATTCACTGACTGGGAGTACTCTGCATGCAACCCTCCTGCTGATCCTTTATGGGGTTTACGAGATGTTTTTCAGAGGGTAAAAGAGAATTTCAGAAGAAGGAAGAGGAAAATAACCAGATAATTTCCTGTCTGAGGAAGCCACTTGCTGTCAGTTAAAAACAATTAAGCATCCAGCCCAAAAAGAAAACAAGCACAGTGGTTGTCATCTGCAGCTTTGGTCTTCAACTAATTACTGGACTGCAGCGACCAACAGCCTGTAAAACCTGAACCAGTGCTTTATTTCCTAAGCACCTTTCTGGAACTTATGTACGTTTGCTGAAAAACAGAGATTAGAAAGTAAACCCATGTGACATTCCGGGTACTGCAGTTTTGTACATTTGTGCCTTTAGTGTAAATTCAACACAGCTTAGAGGGTAGTTTTCAGGTGATCATGTGGAAAATAAATTCCAAACTTTTTACCTTGACGGGACTCCCTTTGCAAGTCACAGAACCATCAAAAGTTTCACACTGTCAGAAAACTTACATTCAAAATACTTGTATACAACATACCCAGTTATGCTGGTGTAAACGAAAAAAAAAACCAAAAAACAAAAAAAGAAACAATAAAAGAACTGAGAAGTTCCAGATTTCAGTCTAAAGTTAAGCACACACATCATTACCGATGCACCATGAGATTCAAAACTCCCCCCCCCTCCCAAGAAGATTTTATTTCCATTTACCTACATGAAATGAACTGAAATTTCCATCTCTTAAGTGAGCATCACTTGGCATTATCACAAAAGCCCAGGAAATCAGTCTGCAGAAAGCAGCAAGGTACATTGAGCCACCGCCATGATATTTTGTAGTTAGCTGTATTTTTTCTTCTCCTTGGCACTCTAACATGTGAGGACCAAACTGAAACCTTCTGTTGTATATAGTGTAAACTAGAAAAGGCTACATTTTCTGTAGAATATTTGTGCGCTTGCTTCTGTGAGAAAAGTTTAAGAGGTTGGCTTATAAAATTAAGGTGCTAGGAAACTGAGAGGCAAAGGAAATTGCTGAAGAAATGTTTATCGTTAATGGTTGTGTATGGTTGCGCTTGTAGGCTGTGTGTCACCATTCCAGTGTTTGTCATTTCATTTTATCTATTTGCATATACACATGTACAGCTTTTGATTGTGCAAGTCCCCCGCCGATTACTTACACAAGATGGCGGACGCATCTCACGTTTTGCAGTTGGTTCAGCCAATGACGTTGTCCACTCTAGAGTTTTCTTTAGCTCTGTGGGCCAAACACTTCTGAATAATGCCAACAGGCTCTTCTTTTTCTCTTGATTTGGCAGGCACGACGCAGCGAAGGCCTATTGCTGCTCACCTGTGCTGAATCTACTGAATCAGCACAAAAATGGCTTGATTTAATAGGACCCCCAAATATGACATTTATATGAGTTAGTGGGCCAAATTTAGGCAGATAAAGAAAAAAGAAGTAAGAAAATGGAGTGTGCTGCTTCGCTGAAACAAGCACACAATTAAATCAATTTATTTTAGGTAACGTTCGCTTAGGTATAGGCAGGATAACCAGAACAACGAGCAGCGCTGTATGTTGGGGTGTCATTATTTATCAGTAGAAATTTCAGTAAAGTGATCTCATCTGTTCCAGCTAGTCAAGCAATAATGTAAAAAAAAAAAAAAAACTACTACTGCTGCTGCTAATGATAATAATCATAATTATTATTATTAATTTGGCAAGTAATGTTAGATGGCGTCATTGATCCATTTCTGGAAAGCCAAACTACGAGGAGCTACTGCTTATGCCGGCCTTAAACCCAGCTATTTGCAAACGGAGGAAAAAGTAATGTAGAGCGATGAGCTAATAGCGACTGGGGACATCACTGTCATTTCTTTGTACTTAACAGGTTCCATTTTGATACCAATATTTGGCCTGTTTTAGGTAGTATCGTAAATATATCTAGCTAGTGCGAACAGTTGCTTGTATATACTGGAATAGGAGCTCGAGCAATTCTTTTCTTCTTAGCAATTTTTTACTGTAACATGTGTTCTCATGGACCCGCCCTGCAAAAAGACCGGTCTTTGCTGCCCACAATCTGCTCTCTCGGAGCGACTGTACAAACGACGACACCGAAAATTCCTTCACTGAGTTTGATGCAGAAGAATGAGATTTGTCTAACAGTCGTATCAATCTTAATCCAAACAATGGTAATGCTGTGGCTTGAAAAAGTCCAGCAGTGGCCAAAATTGAACCGCAATGCCGCTATGCCACAATTTTGCTGATTCACTCCGCGCCATTAAAGCATTTGGTCCAACGGAGATTTGAGCCAAGCTGTCTCTTACATACGCATTCTCGTACCTCAAAGATATTAAGTCCAATCTGCAAAATGGAGGCACCATCCTAAAGAGGAGAGTCTGCTGAACAAAATATGTCAAAATTGTGTGTGTAGTGCCAAAAGTGCAGGAACACAAGCAAGTTAGAAAACTGTATTTTCACTTCCCAACTAGAATTTTCTTGTCTCATTTAATATGGGAGTTAATAGAGTTTTCGTTAGAGCTCCTGTCCCTTTTTGGCTCACACTGCCAAAACCGTTCGTCTGATTGCTGGCATAGTTACATTTTCGTGACCAGCACAACTTTTGCTACAACTTGGATATGAAAATACTTATGTGAAGTGAAAACTGTGGGAGTTAGAGCAAGTTTAAGAGAGGACTTCTTGACGATTTTTCAGCTGTTCTCCACTCTAACAGTGACGTCACCACACTGTAAGTTCCCAGAATTTATTGCACCAAAATTTAAAAAATTATTAAAAAATTATAGAAGTTACAAAAAATTTGAACAGTGAAGAAATTATACAAGCTTGACTTAACATTTTACAGTTTGAATGACATTTCTAGCTAAAAGTATGACAGAGTAAAGAAATAGCAGAAAATAGCTGAATCTACTGAATCAGCAGAAAAATGGCTTGATTTAATAGGACCCCAAAAAATGACGTTTAAAATTAAATATCTCAAAAACTAAATCAAAAATCAAAAATCTGTAGAGATGCAACATAATTCAGAAGCTGAATTTTTAAAAGTTTGAACGGAATCGATAGCTTAAACAGTGTAGGAGGAGTTAGTCGGCCAAATTTAGGCGGAGGAAGAAAAAGAAGAAGTAGTAAGAGAATAGAGTGTGCTGCTTCACTGAAGCAAGCACACAATTGTGAAAATGACTGTATCTGGAGACTTGTTAGCAATGGCGAGCGGTGGACAGGGAACAAGGAGGGCGATGAACATGTCTTTAAACTGCTTATTAGTCTTTATCTGTTTTCAGTCAATTTTCCTGGTAAAAGACACTTGAACTCTCCCCTCTCAGGTGTAGCTAATTGTCTTCGTTAAGACGAGAAATCAAACGCACCAGTTGAACGCAAAAAAGAGCGCATTTCAATCTTTTTCAATTAAACAATCATTACGCACAGGTTTGATGACTTGCTTAGGATGTGACAAAATTTAACGCGGAAAATCCACCGTGGTTTTTTTGTGAAGACTTGTCTATTAAGGAATGTGAATTAAACATTTAATAGAATTTATTATTCACTCGCCCAAACATTTCATTATAAGGGAAACTAACTTGTTGACCAGAACAATGATTGAAATCGGGTCATTAATCCCGTCCGTTTCAAGGGATGTTTTCCGCCCCCAGTTTTCCGTCCACCGCTCGCCACTGCTTGTTAGTAATAGGCAGAGAGAGCGAGGAAGACCAAGAGACTGCATAGACCAGGTCTAGTTTATAAAATGTTACGTAGCTTTGTATAAAAATTGTGCATGTGCACGAAGCACAGTAAATGGCCCGCGTCTGACAAAAAAAAATGCATTTATGAAACCATACGCATCCACAAAAAGGTTGCCTTTACAAATTGCTAATTTTTTGTAAGTTTGCTCATGTGAACCAGCCTCAGACACAGCCCCGTCACCTCCCACGATTACCTACAAATGGTTGATGAAAATTAGATAGATAGGCGTTTGTAAATTAGGGACCGGTCATCCATGCCAAGATCATATTTATCTTACCACCTGTGGTCCTGCTAACAGCAAATTGATTAATTGATTGATTAGTGAGTGACGCTCGAGTCTCATCACAACACTCCTTCCTAAGCTATGCTTATTCAGGAGTAAAAAGAAATGGCCTGATCTGAAAGTAACGATAGGGACCCAGATGGGGAGACAAGTATACGCTCAGCCCAAGCCTCGTCTCCACTGCGTTTTGTGCACTTCTTCACGGACGTCATTATTTTCACTGCCGAAGCACAGCCCTAAACTAAAGATTTGATAAGTAATCTGTGTTTATTGCTGTACTTTTGTTTGTAACCCCACTATGCAATGATGTAAATTATTTATTCGGTTTACTTATGCCATCTTTAACATCAATCTGCAATCCAAATTTCCGACTCCAAGTTTTACTCACAGCAGTTAGCAAGCTAACTCGGCTATCGTACTTAGTGATACTGACCCATGGTGTCTCCTCCAGTGGCTGTGACATCACGACAGACTCACAAAAAGCTCACAAGGAATTTTCCCACCAAAGTGGTCAGGGTGTGACTAGGCACGAGGGAGCACAGCACCGTCTCATGGGGAACACATTAAGGTGCTGACCTCATCACCAGTCAGAATCTCAGGAGCTTTTACAAGCACCTATTCGTCCTTAGTACATCCCCGACTCTGAAAGGTGCACGTTCTTCCTCAGCTGCAAGAGGTCAGCTTTGGTTAGAGATTTCCTGTTTCCTCTGTCTTCCAGGAACCAAATCAGAAACACTCCTAATCAAGGTCTCCCCGTTTCCTGTGTTCTAGGGGTCATTGTCAATTCTCCGCCCACACACTACATTCCTAAGTACAGAGTGCCGCCCAAAAAGGCAAAGCACAATTAAAATTTGCTTTAAAAACAAAGTTTTTTTCATAATGCTATTTATAATAACAAATCCACAAAGTCTTTTTTCCCCAAATCTTGTCTTCATGTTAATGAAGCATCCCGTTCTTGACCTCTATACCAAGAGCCACTAGCAAGGATGATAAACAGCACAATCCCGTCTCATCATAACCACCACAAGCTCTAGATGGCATATATTACAAAGTCCTATAAAACCCTATCCAGACAGGACCAAGTATTCAGGACTATCTGTAGACCTCTGTTAAAGCACTTCAAGTCAGGGAGGTGATACATTTTATGAGTATTTGAATTGCCTGCATTTATTTAACCAGGGTAGTTCACAGCAGGTAAAAGACAGGAATTTTAACTGAGACAAGAGTGCGCAGTCTGTAAAACTAGTTAGACGGTGAATTCGAACGTGACTAAAATAGCAGTGATACTTCAGAACATCTTATGTTAGCTCCCGTACAGCTAATCTCATCCAAATACGGAAGAAATTGTAAAACTGATTAATCATGTTCCTCACTGTTCAGCAGAAAGTGAGCGACTTGAGCATCCCTTTGAAGGCTTTTATTTTGCTCAAGACCTTTCAATCTTTTGAAAGCCTCACCAATGTTCACCCCTGTCCTCTTCCTTCTCTGGTCTCGAAGTTGTTTCCCTGTGTCATTCTTATGCTTTTTGAGCCTAATTCATTCAGTCCCTGCTGCATAATGACGATCTTCCATTAATTTCCTTCTATCCAAATGGAAATTTGATGCACCTGGTGCAAAAACAACACTCACAAGGTAAAAATCACCACAAAGCGTTGATTGCCATCCCTCTGCCAGCCATAGCTTCATACGTCCTAAAAGTTGAACTTTGACTCCCACAAACAACTGATCTTATGTAACCTTGACCTTTGACCCAATGACACAAAAAACCTAGTTCATGAAGCAAACCTCTGAGGGGAGTTACCATGCCTGATTTGGTGAAAATCCCAGCACTTATTTGGTAGATATAGTGCAAACAAGATATTCTTGACAGACTGTGTGATGGATGGTGTGACAGACGGACAAAAAAAAAAAAAAACCCTGTTGCCCGCTGTGTTTGGGAGAGGCACACTCAGACTCAAGAATCCAGCTGGCTGGAAGAGATCTGACTTCTGTCATGTGTGACGCTGCCAAAGTCTATTCTTTTTGTGCGTTTCTTGCATGTTTACCCCTTCAAACACAGAAATTCACCCCCCATAGGGGATATGAATCCGTGGTATTGATCTCAAGAAAAATATATTCAACCATTCTGGCTCCAACAATACAATGGACATTCAATACAGATGAAAGGTCGAAGAATATTTCCACTGCAATATGTTTTCACATGTTTTTGTCATCCAGGACACTCGCACAAAGTACAGAAATTAAACACTTAAAGCTTGTTTCTTTTGCTGGGTCTCAGAAGGACAGTGATGAAGACTAATCGACCACGCACCTCATCCTCTGAAATACACACGCTTTAAGGGCAGAGGAATCTCGAGGACTCATTAGGTAGGGAAAAAAAAGAGACTGCAGCTCTCCCTCATGGGGTTTTAATAAAGCCATCTTGGAAATGACCCGTGGCCTTCAGAGCCCCCCCGCCCCAGGGCCTAATGAGAAACAACACCAGGCATGAAACCGCTAAGCCTGCTGCTCTCGGCCAGTCATAGTGACCACCTGTATTTTGCTGAGAGTGTGCCAGTGAAATAACAGGGCTACATATTGGGCAACAGTATTTGGTGGTGTTTGAAGCTTAAGTCCTTCAAGGTGCAAGACTGACCTGGCTGATGAGCAATCAGTGCTCTACATTTTAAAACAGATGTGGAGAGGAACAAAAGTACACCCAAAGACTTAGTCCTCTAAAATTTCATGTCTCCATACTCTTTTGAAATTTTCGCTCTGCCCTTTTAATCTGGCAAAGGTCCATGAGTGCACAGTTCATTTTTTGGGGTTAAAGTTAGGCAACAGGTAGCCAGTAGAAATTTAATTCAGAAGCAGCTAACAGAATTCTTGAACATACATACTACATGCAAAAAACTGAGGTATATTTTCCTGAATTTTAGAGCAGGTCAAGATGGAGAAATATGAATCTAAAAATACATCTAAATCTTAGGTCAGTCAAAACCAATACCTCCAACAGATTGATGGAATCTTCTCAACAATCATATGGATCTGCAAGTTCACACCAAAGGCAACTGTGCAAGCGCTTGTGAGATGCAGCTTCTTAATTTAAAGAGCACTGTGTCCCTAGCCAGGTTGACTATACTTCGCTCGCTGAAAACAAAAATAATTACTTTTCGTTAATTTAGCCATACTTTTTTTATTAAGCCACAATTCAGCAAAATAACCAATTTCTTCTGACTCTAAGGTTTCTTAGCATTTGAAGTTATTTATATAGGTTTAAACTGCAGAGCCTTTCACTAAAAACAAACACAACCTGAGTTATCAGCAAATAGTTTTATTGGTAATGTGTTGACAGATTTCAAATCAATCATGATTCCTCATACAACCATCATCTGATCAGCTGACTGAAAACAGACCTTCTGTTCCTATCTAACTGGATTCCCAACGTGCGCTTACACTACAGAATCATGTTACCGTCTACCCAAGAGCTTACATGACAACTGGAATGACCGCCTCGCGGTTATATGTCTCTGCCATCCAGTCAAGTAGCATTTCACATCCATGTCTGTACAGAGTGAAATATGTGGAATATGATAGAATTTAATTAAAAGTGATTTTTTTGGCAAAATGGAGGTTATTACTATACTGATATTTATGATTTCAGAGAATAATTTCCAGAGAGAAACTAGTCATTCTCACTTAGAGACGATTTATACACAGGGGTACAGAGTACTGATGGACAGCTTTCTCACATGAGGTAATCGCCTGAAACTCATTCTTAGCAAAATGAACTCAAAAGTTAAATTTGTGAACAATCTTTAACTTCGCTTGACGAAGCCAAACTGTCATCACTACAATGATGCTAACATTTCAAAGAACCCAATCCCCAACTCTCTCCTACACACAGTTCAATAGCTGTGAAGGATAAAAGCTAAGCCTGCCAGCAAAGGGGGCAGGGCTTCATCCATTAACAAGTGACCTTTTCCTGAGTCCAACGACCCAACCCCCCACACTATCTATGATACACAGATCAATAGTAGCAAATAAGAAAAGCTAAGCCAATCAGGGAATTCAATTCAATTCAATTCAAATCACTTTATTTGTCCCCGAGGGGCGATTTAAAGGGAAGAAGGCAGGGCTTCATAGATGAATATGTGAGCCCCTCCTGTTTTCAAACATCCAACCTCAAACTCTATAGGCACATTTGCAGCACCGACTATCTGTGCAGATGTCTGTAGGAGACTCTTAACGGGCATCTAGGGTGGAGAGGGGGGCGGCGGGAAAGACCACAACATCCATCCATCCATCCTTTGAGAAAGTCTTACGTGTGAAGCAAGTTTAAAGGCTCTAAATGGAAAGCTGCAAGTTTTGTTAAAAGAATGGAGTTTACAGGAGGATGGATTGCTAAAAAGGGGGGGGGGGGGGCAGGTCCACAGAAACATTTACATTCATCCGTTGGGACAGTCTGAAGCTGGGTATAAAGTCTGAAGGCCCTAGCCATCAAATTGTAGGAGTATGAGGGCTTTTGAAAATAAATGGAGGCCTATAAAGTTGAAACAGAAGAGATGAAATCGGAGGGCTGGAAGTGGGAAATCAATCAAACTTAGAAAATGACAAAAATTGAACACGAAACCTCAGTGCAAGTTTGATGTTCTAGCTGAGAAAATGTATGAGTATGAGCAACTTGAATAAATGGCCCATGATAAGGGGACTGAGAATGGAATAGACATGATGTCACCTTGACCTTTGACCATGAAAATCTAATCAGATCTTCCTTCAGTCCACGTGGACATTTGCACCAAATTAAAAAAAATATTCCCTCCAGGCATTGCAGAGATATAGCGTTCTCAACTATGAAACAGAATAAAAGTTGCAGCGACCTTGACCTTTGACTTCCAAAATCTCATCAGGTCATTCTTCAGTCCAAGTGGAATTGAAAGAAATTCCCTCCATGCGTTCTGTAGATATTGCATTATAAGATTGGGATGGACAGACAAATATACAGACGGACAGACAACCCGAAAAGAGAATGCCTTCGGCCATGGCAGTAGCTGGCATGGAGACATAAATATTACACTTCAATGGTAACATTTAAAATGGCATAAATACAGCCTAATGGCATTTTGTGGGCCACCACAGAATGGCCAATAACACACTGCAGAACCTGGAGTGCCAACTCCAGATCTGCACTAACCCCGCTGAGTCATGAACGGAAGTATATTCAGTGAATTACTGGTCCTTTGGACCTTATGGAAAATGGATCCAATGACTGATGTATCATAGATTAAATAGAGATTAATACATTTAGAGAAAATAACAGGCTCTCTGCACTAGTGCTATAGAAGTCGTTGTTACTAATGGGCGCTGTACTATGTTTCATCTCCAGAACGAAATTGGAAATTGGTCCGTGAAAATGACGACAATAGGCATTCAATTATCTACTTAATGCAGCTGGCTGTTCACTATCACCGATGTGATTGGGTGAACATGTTACAACAGGAAAGCTCTGATGCTAAACCAGGCAACACGGCTTTGCCAAGGAGCTCCCCATTATTCGGCAGACAATGACCCATTGTCCACTGACCTCCCGACACAAAAGGGAGAATTCAGAGTTCTGCGACATTGCAACGGCAGTTAAATGGAGGAGAAAACAACTTAGACTGACAGATTGAACTAAAGGTTTATGAAAAGTTCCACAAAACTGAATTTTACCGAACTACACAAAGTCTCCATATTTTCCTACTAGTCTAAAGAGGAAGCAATATCTTTTTTACTTGAAAATAGCTGATATATACACTACCAGTCAAAAGTTTTAGAACACCCCAATTTTTCCAGTTTTTTAATGAAAATTATGCAGTTTGATGTCTCATTGTACTCTGGAATAAAGGCATAGAAATGATAGAACAAATAAACAATTGAAGTTAAAAAAAGAAATCATGGAATCAATCTATAAACCAAAATGTATTCGAAACTTTTGACTCAAGGTTGGCAGATATAACAGCCGAACACACTGGTGGCATTCTTTTTACAATGGAAATCAAATATTCTTCAAAAGTTCTTCCCAAATCGATTGTAGAAGTTCCCATAAATGTGTGGCACTTGTAGGTTGCTTTGCTTTCACTTTTCTGTCCAGTTCATCCCAAACCATCTCGATGGGGTTTAAGTCTGGAGACTGTGCTGGCCACTCCATGTTTTCAAGCTTACCATCTTGTTATTTTTTCCTAAGGTAGTTCTGGCAGAGCTTGGACTTATGTTTTGGGCCATTATCTTGCTGTAGGATGAACCACTGACCAACTAGGCGCATACCAGAGGGTACTGCATGGTGCTGCAGAATGCTGTGGTAGCTGTTTTGGTTCAGGGTGCCTTTCACTCTATAAGTCACTGACCCTGGATCCAGCAAAACAGCCCCAGACCATCACACTTCCTCCTCCATGTTTGACAGTTGATGTCACACTCTGAGGAACCATCCTTTCACCTACTTGACCGCGTACAAAAAACCTGAGTAACCTTACCTTTTGTTTAAAACTTCTGGCAGTTCACCACTTACCTTTGTACCATTTCAAGCTATTCGTTGGACTGGAACTGCATAATTTTCAATAGAAAACTGGAAGAAAAAAAAATCGGGGTGTTCTAAAAGTTTTGACCGGTAGTGTACATCAAGAATACCATTTTATATTTAAAGTATAATTGAAGACCTGGGTGCAAGAAGTACTTAAGTCACATTTTCCAAAAAATGAGCTGACACTACTACCATAAAGTAGAGTGTCATGTGCATCATTTAAAGCCAAAAAATTCCAAATGTAAGTGCTCAAGTCCTCAATACTGATATACGGCCTTCCCTGAATCTACTGAATTTTTGTGCAAGAAATACTCAAGTCTTTGCAGAAGTACTCAAGTCCTTGACATCATCAGGAACAAGTGCCTAAGTCCATGACTGTCCAATCAGCTGCTAGTATGTGTCATGTGACAAGAGTAGCAAAAATGACTGTTTGGCAATCAGAAATGATTGAAACGGCATTTGTGTGGTAAAAGTACCAAAGTCCATGCATTTTATGGCAATAACTACCGAAGTCCAGGCATTTTATGGTAAGAAGTACCAAAGTCCGAAACTGATTTTCTTGTTTTTTTTAAGTAATAAAGCATTATTTTTCCACAAAAACGTGTCTGTCTACTTTGTATAACCCCTGGGACTAGCAGCAGGCGCCACTGAATGTTATCTTTTAAAAAAAGTATCTGCAGCATGTTTTCAAAATTTTGACCCTAAATATCTCAGAAGTGTTATTTTGTACTAAAGTACTTCTTGCACCCAGGTCTTCAATTAAGGTTCATATCAACGATTAGGCCATATAAAAAAAAAAAAAAAAAATAGTAGGTGATCATCCCTGCCCGACTGGCAAAAACGGTGCCGACCCCCCCAAATTTTTTTTCGAAAAATTTTTTTTTGCCCATCGAAAAAAATGTCTAGAATTGCGTAAAAACGTGTAAAACGGTGCATCAGTGATTCAAACTGCGGTATTTCGATTCAACTGGGATGACTGACCAACCCTCTAGCGAGCGTTTGTTGAACCACACCGCGCATGCGCAAATATCAAAACAGTCTTCAGTTAAAACGCGTTTCCACCAGTTTCAGTCTTTAACAAAAAAAAAAACACCCCTCTCTTTTTTACACCCAAAAGGATGATCATCAACTTTTTTTTTTTTTTTTTTAATATCAATAACCTTACAAAAATATTTTTAACATGGGCATGGTAATACATTTTGAAAACCTATCTACAGATTTATGAAGCGGGTTCTCCCATGTATATTCAAAATGGTTATGCAGTCTGAGTGTGTTTAGCACAAGTAGTAGTGCATTGGCACTAGCAGTACATAAAGGCAACCACAGGATGGGAAAACGGTGAAAATGCTCGGGTGTGATTGCGTACAGTAGTCAGATTGTTCGCTTTGATCTTGCACAATCCACGCCCCACTACGGAAGAGCAGGAAATGTGTAGACCCCAGACCCACTACCCATACCGCTCAGAAATGCAGGGGAAATGACGGCATTCCGCCACAATTCTTGGAACACTCAAGCCCTTGAGGGATCACAGCTGCGCAGACGAGTGGTTGAAAGACGCAGCGGACAGTTCTGATGCAACTCCATTGTTTTCACCAAATACGCCCTTCCCACCCACACCCCCTTCCCGCCCCCAAAATTTTTCTGGACAATGTCATAGTCCCTCCTTAAGCCCCGTCACCCCTACCCCCTGTGGTCTTGTCGTACAGCTATCCACCTGCAGTGAGGGCATGTGGGGGGTGCTTGTACCAGAGGTCAGGGTGACACAGGACTGGTATAATGACCATGTCAGTGTTAATTAAAAGCCTGACTTGTACCCCTTCGTACAGCAACTTTACCTACCCACCCCTTAAAGCTGCCCATGTGCATTTTCCATGCAGGACTGTCTTTTGGTAATAATACACACAGAGGTAAACGGGCTCTGACAACAGCACAGAGACAGTGGCAACAACAAGTCAGCTGCAGGGAAAAATGACGGCCAGGCCGATAAACAGCCTGCTGGCATGAGATACTTAAATCGTTTAAAGTGTGAGATCAGTACATGTGATTACAATGTTTATAAGTCAACATTCTAATGATTCACGACTGAATGCAACTGAGAGCAGTGATGTTCTAGAAAACAGACTAGTAATTTTGAAAAAAACATTCCATGAAGGCTACTCTCCTGAGGGTTAAAGCTTGCTAATGCACAGGGATTCACATAAGTGCCTTTTTCATACCTGCCCTTCTATTCCATGGGGCAGCCAAAATATCTCCAAGCAACATCAAATGTGCAGCAAATATGACCGTTTAGCCAATCTGGTTTTTGTATAAATGCTTCTCAGGATTATTTTCTTTCTACTGCCCTGTGCCAGTACGCCAGCCCAGCTGCTGCACATCACTATAGATGAATACAACTGCCCAATGCTGGTTCAAGATATTTTTTGACATCATCATAGTGATTATGCTTTTCAGAAAATAGATTAGCCCTCTCTCATTAGTGAAAAAAATGATAAATATGTCATCTACCCCAGGGCCAACAGTAAAAGAAATTCTGATTCTGCTCAATTTTTCCAAATTTCCTCTTCATCTGTGCGTATTCATAGCTTTGGAATGTTTTTCAAAGTTCCGAACGCCTCTGCTTTCAAATACCAGCAGCAATAGTGAAAAATCGGCATTTAAAAGTTTTAAGAATGTTCCCTACTCATGCATTTGAGTCAGTCCAGTACATGATCACTTGTGGTCACTGAAGTATCACTGTGTGTTCAGAGCAAACATGAGGCCAATTTTTAAATTGCTTTACTTCCGCAAGTATGGCCACTGAATTTTTTAAAGAGAGCGGAAAATTTTCAACTGCCATTAATATGCGAATGACGCAAACTTTGTGAATTTGCATCACGTCATTCAAGTTTCTCCCACAAATTTGCGCCTTTGTACTGACTTTGTATGTAATTGCCCTCACGCAAAAAAAAATTACTTTGTGTTTGATCCAAGAGTACAATGATAGTCAATCAAATGATCTGATTTAGAGGTTGGGATGGAGAAAAACTTGATGTTGAGATCAGGAATCTGTCAAGGCTGTGCCGTCTGTATCAACTGTCTCGTGAAATACAAACTTTTCTCAGATTTTTTTTTATTAACACTTGGTGTCTCAAATGTGGTTTTATCAACAGAGACATTAATGAGGGAAACAAAAAAAAAAAAAACACGAAAAGCCAAATTTAAATGAAAACATTTGCACAGTACTATGGATGTAATAAAGAGTTGATTGCCCGCTGGTTGACAGGCATCCCCACACCCCCTAAAGAAATCATTCCCAAAATTGACAGGATCTGTGACCTTACCACACACAAGGCCCACGCCAAATATGAAACAAATCGGTTGAAATTTGTGGCCTGTAGAGTGCTCAGAGGAAAGTATCTGCGGACGTGGCATAAACGATCGCCGAACTATTGTATCCCCGACTCGTCATCCGATACAACAATCCACTGAAAATGCCAGAGCAATGGTGCATAACTAGTCTGAAGAGAATAGGAGTCAATTGGTCACATCTAAAATAAGAGCTTGTGTATGACGATACGTGCTAGCGTTTGACTGCTCCCAGGGTGGACTAAATAGCCTGGAAATGGGTAAGCGCAGCATAAAAGATTGGGCCATTAACTTCTTACTCAGAGGCTGCTGGATCCATTCGTCGGTGTCATTCACTCAGCTTACAACTATCTCCACAAATGCAATACATGCAAAGAATCAAAGCTAAGCAA
Source organism: Gymnothorax javanicus (assembly GCA_029692085.1). NCBI lineage: Eukaryota > Metazoa > Chordata > Actinopteri > Anguilliformes > Muraenidae > Gymnothorax > Gymnothorax javanicus. The sequence continues at coordinate 94,749,058 of CM056198.1, forward strand.
CACCCTGCCCAGACAGGATGCATGCAAGCATCTACGTCAAATAAATGTTACCATTAGATTTTTTACCTATACCAGAAGCGTTCAGCAGACAGACATCAGGAAGGAAATGATCCCTTTCAAAAATTATGGCCATCAATATGAGGCCAGACCTCCACGGGCTGCTATGACTAGCTCTAATTAGACTCAGATATTGCTGCAGGCAGTTACTTCAATTCCGGCCGGAAAAACGTGAGCGAGGTCAGGCAGAAATTCTGGACAAGAACACCAAGCTCCGAGTAATCTTTCCAGTTGATCCCAATATTATTTAAGGGAAATGAGGCCTGGGCTCTGTGCATGCCAGTCAAGTTCCTCTTCACTGATTTCTACATGCCCTGTATGGACTTAGCTCTGAGCAAGAGCAGGACTTCGCCAAACATTTCAGAAGGACAGAATCATCTGCATTGCCCTCGTGTGCAACACTGGCAATATTCTCCTTAAGAGGAGGAAAGGGGCTTATCCCAGACCATAAAAACCAGCCTCAGATCAGGGATTGTTCACATACTGTCTACAATGTTGCGCTAAAGTCATTCTGATTCCTTCAGCATTAGGATGTATTTTATTTGCAGCAGAAAGGCCAACAGTAAGCCATAGTTGTCATACGCTCACCCAATGAAGGCCTGGCCATCCTGAGATTCAAATAAACCTGGTGTTAAGGAATTACAGGAGAGGAAGTGTCTGTCTCCACGGGCTGTGCCCTAAAACTGCTTTCGCGAGTGCAGAGTTCAAAGCGTGTATCGCCCACACCCCGCTGCTCTCCTGGAGTTATGAACATGCAAACGCACTCCAGGCTACCTGAGATGAAAGGGTCAGGCGAGTCAGTTAAATGGCCCTCACAGTTGGGGGGCCGGTGGGTTTGAGCTGAGAGATGACAGACACCCAGGTCCCATTAACCATGGCCTCCCGAGACCTGGGCCAGTCAAAAAAAATATCTACCGCTGAGAAATCCAGGAAATGCCTTCTTCCACAGGAAGTGCTTCCTCCCCTCACCTCCCCATTCCTCCCAAACATATATGCACATGACGTGAAGATCTGAGCAGGATTCCAGCAGCGTGCGACCGTACCGATAACCCCGGAGTGATAACGGCGTGACCCAACGCCCTCTGCTTCCCCTCCTCTATACAGGAAGTGACGAGACTTCCCTCGCACTCCTTTCCTGCTCTTCGAAGATTCCTTTCTCCGTGAATCAGACAAGTCAATCGTGCCCCGCATATTTCCAGCACGTGTCACGTTCCCCAGCGTTGATGGGTGTGGCTGTTTTAGAATGTGTGTGACCCATAAGAGAGAACTTTTGGAACATCCTGTGAAAGCAGTGGAACGCAGTGCAGCCATAAACCCCCACACTCCTATATGTGTATACTGACCATTTCAGCCACAAATACTATGCATGTGTCAATCTACATCCATCTGCCTTCACTCCGGTTCATGCAACACAAATCTACTTCTTATCAATGTAGTTTATTTTGGACTACTGTACTCCATACCAATGTCCCTCTCAGTCAACATAATTTCAGTCTTCTTCACTTCAGTGTGCTCATCAGTACATATTACGTCACACTACTTCAGTTTAGTTTATTACACTCTACATCAGTCTACTTCACTCTAAACGTCAGTGTGAGCTGCTCGACGCAGAGTTCCACAGGAACTTAAATTGATGCTAAAGTATGGACTTACTGCATTAAAAAGCATTACACTGTAAAACATGATAGCCCTATTATGTTACGTGCACTTATTTCTTCTCTTTAACACTACTTGTCATAACAACTTTTAGATGATGAACTCAAGTCCATCAGCTTTCAAAAGTTAAACTTGAAGTTATAAATGGTTTTGACCAGTTGAAACAAAGCTTACCTTCAAGTTGAGTCAACTCACATTTTTAAGGCTTCCAGGAACTTTTGCCTCTTAAGTTTTACTAGCTTGAAATGTATCACAGTGTATGCTTATTCTGCCATTTTAACAAACCATGTGCCAGGAGTTAGTCCACTTCAGTCATGTGCGGTCCTCACGCCACAGTCATATGGTCGTACACTGCAGTCAGAGATTCACGGATACACAAATATGATAAACAAGTGACAAAAACAGTCAGACAATGGCAATATGATACATATGATTTGGTCAGAAATGTGCATATTGCCTGCGATGATGATCCAAGCCAGTGAGTGTCGACTGTCTCATTGGGGCGCTTTCCTTCCGGTCTATTCCTTTGCACTTGGCGCAAAGCATTAAACATGAGGTCAGCAGTGGCTAAGAAACCCAAGTCTGATCCAGACACACTGCAGCACCTTTGTCACTCATGTAGCCCCTCTTTAGCCTCTTGAAAGCTTTTGTTAAGCTATAAAAATTTGCTTTGGCTTTGCCTCTCTTCCTCCTAATTTTGAACTCAGGCTCATTTGTGAGGAACGAAATAATGTTCAGAGAGATACTGGATGCACTGGGATGCCTGTGGATTCGCAGCTTCAATTCGCCATTTCCAGTGTAAACAATGCACTGCTGTACGTGTTTTATTCACTCAGTATTATGGCATTACATTTTCACAGACCCCTGTGAAAAGTAGGTTTTTTAAAAGCATTCTTTCAAAATCCCCAGTTAACATTCTGGAACTTCCTTCTCATTGGTAGTGATCGTAATATCAGCTCCTTGAATGTTCATTCAAGAACATTCTAATCGTGCATTCATGACCTCAAGCTTGAAAGGGCCAGCAATAAATCACGAAAAGGAAATGAACGCACACCCACAAAGAGTCCTGGAATTCCAAGATTCGCCCTGGAATTCCCAGGGAGTCGCAATAAAAAAAAAAAAAAAAAAAAAAATATCTGGCTCCATGGATTTTCGGGGCGGAGGTGGCGACAGGGCAGGGTAGGGCAGGGCAGGAGACGATCGCAGCTGGAGCTGCGGACAGCACGGGATGCTCAGATCCCCCCTTAATGAAAACCACGCCGGTGACACAAATTAAAGCCAGATTTTAAAACAGGAGGGACCCTCTCCCCCCAACCCCCTCGCTAGACCCCCACCCACCGTGAAACTGCACGGACCAAAGCCAGGGGTCAGCTTCATAACGTCAGGAAAACATTTTGATAAAGCCTTTTCCTTTAGCTCACATAAGCAAACCTCTTCGGCCCTTTGAAACATATTTTTGTAGCAACCTGAACAAACATTAGTCAAATATATACCGGGTCTCACGGCGATATAAATGAAGAATGTGTATTACATGAAATACAATGTGATAAAATATAAATAAATGTGAACATATAAACCATATATACATGTTTGCCACATATATATCTAACTCCCCCCCCCATAAAAATGTTCAGTTCTGTTCTCTTGGACCATACATGGCTCTTGGCATCCAACATAATTTTTTATATTATAGGCAATTTGTCTTGTTTAAATCACATATAAGTTATCATTCGACAATAGCATGTGGGGTTTGTCCTGAAACGACCTCATCCTCAGACGTCATCCAGAAGACAGAAAGGGAGATAACCTTGCGTACGATGATCACCCAAATCAAAGCCTATTTTCTCGTATTAACAAGTTCATTAAAAGAAATTTGAGGGTATTTAATACAAAAATAAGCAGAAATAAATTACAGCCCAAACATTTAGCAGTTTCTTCTTCCAATATGTAATGTTTATATTCATTCATCAACTACATATCTGGAGCCTACAGACCAATGTGAAAACAAGTATCACAAGCTGTGTAGCGCTCTTGCCAATGGTAATTTTGCTTAAGTAGTAATCCCATTAAACATCAGAATTTCCTTTGGACTGTCTGCCAATAGGACATAATGAGAGAATCACGAGGTCACATTCTTCGTAGATTTTTTTGAATTACTTTTTTCAATAAATGACTTTTGTCAGTCATTTGAAGGATGAGGGGAATAAGAAGCAGGGTGTCGGTCACTTACCGCCCCCACCAAAGGGTAGATAAATCCAGCGCCAATGCTGGCGCGGACATCTCGTATGGGCAGGACAAAGCCGCTGGGCACACCCTTTCTGTCCGGCATGTGAGACAGGGACAGATGGGTCTTAGCCATGCAGATGGGTAGACTGCCAAAGCCCTGGGACAGGTACAGGCGGCGATAAAGGTTAGACACACAGCAGGAGGGCATATATACTGTCCACAGACAGCACAACGGCGGGTATGAGAGATCTATCAATAATTTTGTTCATTTGTTCTCTCCCACTCTACCTTGGCTGATGTGTGGCGAGGGTGCAGACATAAAACTGCTATATACACTCATCAAGCAATTTATTAGGAACACCTGCTTATTTATGCAATTATCCAGTCATCTAATCATATGGTACCAGTAAGATGCATGAGATCATGAAGATGCATGTTAGGAAAATAAGTTGAAGTTTTAAAATGAGAAAAACACGCTTTCTCAATGGCTTTGACTCGGGCACAGCAACTGTTGCCAAACAAGCTGGATTGAGTATTGCTGTAACTGCTGATCTCCTGAGATTTTCACGGGGTTTACACAGAATGGTACAAAAACAAATGGCATCCAATGAGCGGCAGTTCTGCTGAGGTAAACGCTTTGTTAATGATATGGACCAGACGAGAATGGTCACACTGCTTTGACCACGCAGATAGGCTATGGTAACTCAAAGATCCACACTGGTGGTGAACGCATGAAGTGAGCCGAAAACCCATCTTAGAATGCGCAAAACAAACATTAGGGTGGCTGGGCAACAACAGCAGAAGACCACATCTTTTTCCACTCCCATCAACCAGGAACAGACATTTGAGGCAGTAGTGGGCATGGGCTCACATAAAGTGGACAGTTGAAGACTAGAAACCGTAGCCTAGTCTGACAAAGCTTGATTTCTGCAGCGTCAAGCAGATGGCAGAGGCAGAATTTGGCATCAACATAAATTCATGGACCCAATCCACCTAGTGTCACCAGATCGGGCTGCTGGTGGTATTTTTACAGTGCAGGGAATTTGTTGGCGTACTTTGGGGCCTGCAATACCAATAAATTATTGTCTGAATGCTGGAGTTTGAGTACAGTGGCTGACCGTGCAGATCCTTTTATGGCACAGTTTACTCATTTACCCTGTCAGCATGACAATGCACACTGACAAAAGCGGAAGTCAACTCAAACTAGGTTCATGAACATGGGACTTGAACAAGAGTCAAGTTCTCATCAATGGCCTCCCAAGTCAAAAGATCTGAATACACTAGAGCACCATTGGGTTGTGATAAAAGGGGCATAAATATGCAACTGACAGACCTGCAGAAATCCTGCTGCAACCATGTCAACATACTGAAGGGCCTCAAAGGATTGTTTTCAACATACATGATCTGAGGCAGCTCTGGGAGCAGAGGAAGGCCCTACTAGTACTGCACTAATATGGTGTTCCTAATAAAGAGCTTGGAGAGGGTACTCTGTCCACAGATAACGCAAATACTGACCTGCACTCAATGAATATTTATCATTAAGTTTGTCAATTGTTCTCTTACTCTAAACTTCAGCTAACGTGCAGTGACCAATCTGGCAAAAATGGCTGTGGTGCATCACAGAGCTATGTGCAAAACACTGGTGGTGTTTGAGGGAGTTTTTCACTCAGCATAAAGCACTTGCATAGAAGACTGCTATATAAATCCAAAAACATATGTCAGATTATCTATGTATCCACCCATACATCTCTCCATCTCAAGTAAACGTTACTATCCCTTCAAAAATGCAGTTGGAAAAATTAGCTTTAGTAGGAAAAAAACTAAGCAAATATTATTTGCCAAGAAAAAAATACTTTAAAAAAATTTTGAGCAAATTCAATTGATTCCCAGCAAAAGAAATGACCAGCCTGCCTCTTACCTGCTGAGTGAAGTAGGCAATCTTGGCCTCAGCTTCATGTGACAGATCAATGTCTTCAGCTCCATAAACCTTCTGTGCAATGGTACGGATCTTCTCCACAATGGGCATCTACAGGGGAAATACCAGTCATATTTTGGAAATAAATGCATTTTTACTGCAACGTATCTGTCATATTTTCAGCTGCAACTGAATGGATCAAAGGCCCATTTTTTGAAGGAAACATTTCTTAACAAGACACACTGTTCAAAAAAATACATATGAGCTGAACTGATACCACCAAATATTTGTCACATTAGCAAAATAAAGAGAAACAAAATGTGATAATATCCCTGAACTACATTCTGTAGAGTCTTCATGAAGGTAACTTCTCAGTACCAAAGTCTCCTAATTGTGTTGAAGAAAATTGTAATACGCAATTATTAATGAAAACCGAGACCTCTGCGCCTCTCAGTCTGGTGGAGAACCAGATCGGTCTTCGCTAACAGCTGGAGAGTGCACATGCACCAGGGTTGTGTTAACTATTCATCCACGTGGTTAAATGTGTACTTCTCCCTGAACCTTTTAAACTCTAACTTCTCACTTACGTTTTCCCTTAGGAGGGTTAAAAGTCAGAAAAAGATTTTTTTTTTTTTTTTTTTTTCAGATTTTAGGACAATGTTGCATACATACTCTGCTGTATTCTGGGTCATTGCCCGACTTTTGGCCAAATTTGGTATGAATTGAGCCACTGATTTTTCCCGTAATCTTGCTAACAAACAAATAAATAAACAAACCAGTGGTGCCAGCTACAACAAACTCTGCCCGTCTCACATATTTTAGCTGTTCAATGACATTGACCTTGACCCAATTCATTCCAAAAGGTGGTGTTGCGTCAGTATGGGAAAATTGCCCATGAAAGCTTTTGATTCCTTACCATTTTGACTGTGTGGAGAGATGTATGTGGGCCAACAAAATGCATTTGGTTTTTGTATCATATGTGCTAGGACAGATGTGGGCCAAATTCAGATGAGCACCGGTGATTGATTGTTACTGGTGAAAGAATTTGTTGAAACTTTGTGCAAATGAACTTGGCATACTGCACCTACTTTTTATCAAATATTTAGGGTGGATAACTTTGGCAACTATATGAATTTTAATGTTAAACTTTCAATTTGTGATGAAAAATGTAGCCAAATTATGCTTTTTAAAGCTTCAGTTCCTCCTGGGTCTCATATTTTCAAAGCAATTAAGCCATGTTTGGTGTCAAATTTTTCCTTGGGATGGCAGCAACACTAACAGTTATTTTTACATTTTAGAACTAGCACTGTGCTAATTGGGAGTTATTCATTGATTTATCCCCATATGTTGGTTTTAGGGGGGTGCTCATCTACAACCCCAATTCTGAAATAGTTGGGACAAAGTGTAAATTGTGAATAAAATCAAAATGCAATGACTTTCAAATCACACCAGCCAGTATTTTATTCACAAGAGAACCGAGACAAGATAGCAAATGTTTAAATTGAGAAATTTTACAATTTTATCCACAAAATGAGCTCATTTCAAATTTGATGGCTGCTACAGGTCTCAAAAAAGTTGGGACAGGGGCCTGTTTACCATGGTGTAACATGGGGTCGTAAATTTGGCCCACATCTGTCCTAGCACATATGATACAAAAAACAAATGCATTTTCTAGGCCCACATACATCACTCCACACAGTCAATATGGTAAGGAATCAAAAGCTTTCATGGGCAATTTTCCCATACTGATGCAACACCACTTTTAATGGGATCTATTCTTGCTCATTTCCCAACCTTAAGCCAAATTTGGTATGTATTGAGTCGGTGGTTTCCTCATAATCTTATTAAGTAACAAATTAATAAATAAACTAATGCGCCGACTGAGTCAATTCCAATACCCCGGCCCAGGTTATAAATAAACTAACGCGCAGACAAAGTCTTTCCAATACCCTTGCCCTACCCCTTCAGGGGGGCAAAATAATGATGCCATGACCCCGATCCAACATCACATGAGACTGATAAGACTAGAGGATAAAAATGTTTTATTAGCCTCTCCTGTCACTGGTATTGCTACGCTATATCCTTAGTCATGGGTTTACTAATTAATTTGCTCCTAGTGTGCTTGTAAAATGAATTTATCAGTACCAAAAGAATCTAATGGACATTCACACAAAGTCACTTAAATTTGCTCCCTCAGGGACAAAATATGTAATGTTACCTGCGATCCTACATAGGTTTCTATACCGCTATTCGCTATTACCTGGCCTTGTGCTGCATATTTGTGTGGGATGGGCAGAGATGTGTCCGACAATGAAACGGAGCCAAAAAAGGAAATAAAAAAATCCAATAACATTTCCAAGAATCATAGGGAGGACGGCGGCAGCACAACGTATGCCCAAAGCTGCACTAATGGGATCAGGTAATGAAAGTCACAACTCACAAACTGGCTAACTGGAACCGGCTGATGTTTTGTTTTTCACCTCAGTACCAAGGCTCTCATAACAGTCCCCAGGAAAGAAAATAACTGCAGCTATTGAATGTGTATCGCCATTTCCTGATCGTTAAACTGCTCAGGCCTGGATAGGAACCTCTAGCTGACAATGAACCACGTTTTCTTGGCTGCTGTTGGTGGGAAACAGGCTGGTATGAGTACTTCTGAAATGCTTTGGTGAGCATTTCTTTTCCAAATTTGTGATATGCAATATATCACACAGATTCCTCTGCGTTTGTGATATTCGTAGTAATGTTGTTCTTCCATTGCACTCACAAACCTGGGCTGACAAAGTTACAGCAACAAGCATTACGCAGCGGTCTGACGAGATTCAATAAGGAGGCCCATCTTACTGACAAAGGCACTGTTTTAACATGCTTGCAAAACTCGGCTTAGTTCAGAGCTCAGCCCACAAAGTGTCTCTTTGGGGACTGTCTGTGTGTCACATCGAAGAAACTTTGCAAACGAGAACAGTGAGAAATTCACGGCTGAAATTGAGTTCATGCAAACACCTTGAGCATGGGCCCAGTGGCAAGGGGTCAACAGACACTCGCTGCTCTTCACACCTCTCCTCAGAACATACCCCAAATATTTCAGTCCTCTGCCAACACAAGACCCCTCAGGGTGCTAATTGCCCTATAGCTGCAAGATACCTTTATGGATATGCTCAGAATACAGGCTTTTGCTCAGCATCTGCACAGTCTGCAAAGCCACATGAGACTGAACGGTCAACAACGGGTGTATAAGGACAGTAAAGAACATGTACACAGCACTGAACTGCACAGCCAATTGGACTGGATTAGTCACTGTGACATCAAAAGGAGTGCTTATACTAAAGCACTGAAAATATGCAAAGAAAGGCTGATGTGACCAAAGAAAAGACTGATGAAATTCTACTGCATTAGATTGCATATTCTAATGGTGCGGCGCATATTAGGAAGAGATCTTCATCTTAATGAAGTGTTCTTTACGGCCTCATAACACAATAGCTTTAATTGACTTCACATTGCAGTGCTATACCCGCCCTGAAGAGTAATTTCCACAGTTGGAATCTTTAGCATGAACAAGTGCAGGCTCTTCAGAAGGGGCATTCCTGAAAGTTATAGTTGAGGCACTACAGAGACAACGTGGGGGCCAGAGATACAGTTAGGTCCATAAATATTGGGACATTGACAACATTATTATTACTTTAGCTTTTAACCATTGAATATTGGACTTAAGATTAAATAATAGATGAACAAGGTAGAAGTCAGCACAAAGTTTGGACTGCATCGCCTGCACCTGCTATTGCTTCTTTCGCCCTAAAAGTTGATCTTTGGTCCTCCAAATACAGCTGACAGTGTGTGACCTTGACCTTTGACCTGATGACCTCCAAAACCTAATCAGTTAACCCTTTCGCAGGCAAATTTTGGCCCAGATGCATACCCCCACGGACGGATTAATTTTGGGTTTTTCTAAAATATGATTGTTATTCAAAATAACCAAATCTCATAATAAGTTTCCCATAACTGATGTTTTATGTTTTAACCTTGACTAAAATCGTTTGGATCCAAGTCCTGCTCTCTGGATATTCACCTCATTCAAAAACCAAAATCATCCACGTTGTATTTAAGCGGCTAGTCCTCTGTTTGGACATGTTAATTTGACCCGGAAGTAGTCTCGTATTTAAGCGTTTTGAAATCAAAATCCTAAAAATACAGTGCTGGGTGACCTGAGAGACAGCCAATTAATTCCTTCATCGGGACTTTATAACTGTTGGTTAAAACGACAAAAAAACACACACACACACACACACGTATGATTTGATCAAAATCCATTAATTCCTTCAGGGGATACTGCACAAACACACACACACACACACACACACGATACGTGTGACGGATGGATGAACAGACGACTGGAAAACAGTATTCTTCCCGCTCACTGTGTGGGGGAGTGGGGAAGGAGACATAACAAAATGGTAGAATCACCACAGTTCATCAATAGCGGCAGATAATCCATGGAGTTGTTGTGGCCAGTATAGGCTGCTCAGAAGTTGGGAATTTCCGCTTGAGGAAGAAGAAGAGATATGCCAATAACCTTACATAAAGCTGGTGGAAATCAAAAATGGTATTTCTTGGCTCTGTTCCAGAATAATCTATGAAAGCTGAGTTGGTTTCAGAGCTGGTGACTGACTGAAAAGGCCAGGATGTGTAGGCAACATAGCTGCACTGCTCAAATCTTTGCACAGTTATTGTATCTATGGGCTGTATGCTTTTAGAGTGTAATCTCCGCAAAGAGTACAGGGACAGAATGTGTCTCAAACCCTACAGCTGTTAATGAAAGAAAGATGAGGAAGGAGAGGCGTGGAAAAGGAAAAAATAAAAGAGCAGTGAAAAAGACAACAGATAAGATAGAGAGAGAGAGAAATGAGATAAACAGAAAGAGTGAGAGAAAAAAAGACGGGCCGAGAGAAACAGACGACAGGAGTGAATGAGAGGTGGAGAGATAAGGAGAAGAGTAGAGGGAGAGTGTGCAAGAGAAAAGCTGATTAGAGTTAGACAACAGAAATAACTAAAAGTGAGAGAGGGGTGACAGGTAAAGGAGAGGGATACAGAGATGAGAGAAGGGGAGACAGGCAACAGGACAGAGGGAGAGATGGAATAAAGGAGGGAAAGCAGCACAGAAAAGGACAGAGATAAACCGTGAGGACTCTGGTGGCACATGACCTCTTCTCTGACAGGGCTGCCCGACACTCACCTGTAGGTCATAGAGGAACCGAAAGTCGTTCTGCTGCTGGGTCGCGGCGTTTTTGACAGCTCTGGCCAGCTCAACCGACCCCCGGCCCCCCTGCGACCAGTGATGACACGGCACTGCGTCCCGCGCCCCACAGTCTTTAGCGATCCGACAGACCAGGTCAACTTCAGCTGCAGTGTCCGTCCTGTATACAGGTAAGCAAGCAAGCAGCCTTACAAATATATCCTTGCCAAATAAAAGCACTATCACTTTTTTGCATCATTTTGATCATTTTCGAGAGGCATCGTTTTGATTTGATGAGAAATTATTTCTTACCGCAACACTCAGCCCCTACTTGGTGCACTTGCAACTACAAATTTTATGTTTTAAAGTTTTATAGCAACAAGAATTCATCTTAACCCTAAAAGTGCTAATCACTGCTATAGTCACAGAATACATATAGGAAGCAACATTTCAGATTTCAGCTTTCAAAAGGCCAATTTTGCCTGTTTTTAACCAGCAAATAAGTTGGCAATGACCTTCAGAAGGGTGCACAGGTAACTGTGAGTCCTTCTGAAGGTCATTTGTCAACTAAATAATGAATGATTAACTTTTGGAGGGATAGGGTAAGTAAAAATAGAACCACGGGTCCTGTAGCTTACCAGCAAGCAGTCTTAGAGCGACAAGTTATGAAAATTTCATGTGAAGTTTGATATTTGAATCAATGAAAATCAATGTCAAGGTCACTAAATAAAAGTTCACATACATTTATAAGACCTTCTGTAATACAATCCTAAGCTCTGAAGCAGTTTTGGTGATACAAGTCATTATAATATGTCAATATGTATTCAATATGTCAATTATGAACTTTAAAGGTCACAGAATGTCAAGTTGCGGTCAGCAAATGGACTTCACATATGACTTTCTAAATGTCTCTATACAAACCTTGGCCCAATCTGTGACCATTTTGGTGATACAAGTCATTGTAATTTCACTGTCGAGTTTGACCCTCAAAGGTCACTGACAGTCAAGTTGAATGTCACCAAATGAAAGTTCATAAGTGACTTCCTAGTTGTCAGTAACACAAACCTAGGCTCCATCTGTCACCATTTTAGTGATACAAGTCATTGAATTTTCACTAGGTCACATTTGACCTTTGAAGGTCAATAGGAAGGTCACCAAATGAAAGTTCATATATGACTTCCTATATGTCTCTAATACAAACCTAGACTCCATCTGTGACCGTTTTGGCAATACAAGTCATTGTAATTGTATTATATCAAGTTTGACCTTCAAATGTCATCAACAGTCAAGCAGAATGTCACCAAATGTAAGTTCATATGTGACTTCTTCTGTCACTAACACAAACCTAGGCTCCTTCTGTGACCTTTTCAGTGACAGAAGTCATTGAATTTTCTCTAGGTCAAGTTTGACCTTCGAAGGTCAATATGAAGGTCACCAAATGAAAGTCCATACATGACTTCCTATACGTCTCCAATACAAACCTAAACTCAATCTGTAACGATTTTGCTAATATAAGTCATTGAAATTTCACTGTGAAGTTTGGGCATTCAAGGCCACTGAAGGTCAAGTTCAATATCACCAAATGAAACTTCATACATGACTTCCTATATGCCCGCAATACAAACCTACGCTCTATCTGTAATAGTTTCGGTGATAGAAGTCATTGAATTTCACTATGTATAGTTTGACCTTCGAAGGTCGCCGAAGGTCAAGTTCAAGGCCACCAAATGAAAGTTCATACACGACTTCCTATAAGTGTTCAATGCACATATGTAGCCAATCTTCAATATTTTCAAGCCTAGAAACCTTTGAATATTGTAACATTCTGCTTGACCTCAAGTTTGACCTTTCAAAGTCATCTGAGGTCAACTTTAACACAGCCAAAATATAGGTCATATGTTACTTCGTATATGTCAGTAATACAAACAAATCTATCTGCAACCATTTAGCTTCCACAGGCGATTTGGCCCATTCTCCATAAGATCCAATGTTAAAGTACACCGCCCCCACTAGACCCACTTCTGTCGATTCAATCAAAATGGCACTCGCACTGTAAATAAAGCCAGATTTAGAAAAAAAGTTTATTGCGCAGTTTGAGAAATAATTTTTTAAAATGTCTCAGTCCTATCTTTGACATTAGAGCAAAAATTTCAAGGGCCCATAAAAACGACAAAAATGATTCAATCAAAAATCCGAGAAAAATATCTGGAGATATGGTCAAGTAGTATGTTATTGCAAATTTACACGAAAATTCATTAGGCCAAAAAAATGATAAAAAAAATGTTCCGGACGACGGATGCCACACCACAACAATAGCTTCTCGGCCCATAGGGCCGGTAAGCTAAAAATGAAGCACTTCAAGGGTTAAGCACCACACTCAAGTGTCAGTAAACTGGAACCAACAACCCCCTACGTAACACCACGCCTGCCTCTCGTCCACAGCGCTAAGGGGTGGTCTCCCCATTGGGGGTGTGGTCACCGGGGAGGCACTTACAAATGTGCAAATACGAACATCTGATCTCAGTGGAAAAAAAACTGTGCGCAGCAGCAGAGCGATAAAATTAACTGTGAACCTAAACGAGGCGTGAAGTTAAGAACACTGTCAACAGACCCCACTTGGGGCTCAGCTACCGTGAAATCCCAGAGGCAGGGTAGTTGTGTCCACGTTTCTTTTAGTGCCAGGTTGGGGACCATGTTAGATATCAAATTGCGCACGAGTAAGGCTTCCAAGAGACACAGTGCAGCACGCTGGCACGAGCACGACCCTTACTTAAACACGTTCAATGCCACGACCACTGGCACGCCAAACAGATGGGCGATCTGAATTTGCTTCTTCAGGTTGCAGCAGCCATCTTCCACTAACTTGAGGTTCTGTAAAAACAACAGAGAAACGAGAGAACGAATCAGAGAACAGTCTCTTCTCAGATCTGATCAGGCATTTTCCTCCATCATTTAAGTCCCTCATTCCCTCTTTAAATTTACTGATCATCAAAATAGCAGCGATTGAATGATGTCCATTGGCACCTGTATACTCTACACACAGTATATACAGTGCAAGGTACTGCAGATACTCATTTTATCATGTCTCACATTAACAGAACATTATGGAGGGTCTGTCATTTTAAAAGGCCTTCAGACATCAAAAAAGTATCAGGCAGAAGCCATATTCCCTGGAACGTGGTGGTACAGCCAAGAAGTGAATCTACAGACACATTCTTGGCCGAAATGCTGGTGGTGAAAAGGTCCTGTATGTCAAAGACATGTACCCCGAAGTTTTTAGGTTTGGGCTGAATGGATCCACTCTGGAAGGGGCACCCGTGAGCACTACCCAATCCAACACTGGCCTGACACCAAATGGCTCTTGAGGCGATTTCAGACATATTTCTAACATCGGAATAAAATCATGAGAGTTTTGCGAGATGAGGTGCGTTACCGTCATCTCGAGATGGCATTCTGTGGTCCCATATTCAAAAAGCTCTGCTCCCAAGGATTTGAAGGTGCCATTAGACCCAGAATGTGCTCGGGAGGATTGCAGAACTGACTCCAGCAAACAGGCAACCCATATCCCCTTCAGTTCCACAAGTTCACTAGAAATATTTTGCAGAAGATAATGAAAAAAACCTTATATTCTGAGAGGATCCTGATGGGAAAGGAACACCAGTTTGGCGACTGGGTCCCTCCTGCCGGAGGTGCAGTGTTGAGATGTTCTCAGTTATTATAGACTTACATAACAAAGCAAGCATGAGTTCCTCTCATGTGACATGGAGGGTCTGTAACTGCATTAGAAGAACAGGCTGGGCACAGCTGGGACTCTGCACAGGCAGGTCGTAGCACAGACGGGAAGTGATGGGGAAATTCAGGCCAGCAAGTAAAAGTCCGTCCCGCCATTCTGCTCTTGGATTTGCTTAATCAGGTAATTCCTCAGCCAGGTGGTAGAAATAGTGTGAAATCATGCTGGCCAAGTTCATGGATTAAAGGAAACAGTTGATAGGACTCTCACTTTATCACCCGAGGAATTTATCCCTCTCTCCAGCCAGGATAAAGAGCAGACAGTTCTTGGCTCGAGTCATCTGTACTTCTGTCCTCCTCCAACACTCAGAAAAACGGCAATTTTTTGGTTTCTTCCAAATTAGAAAATGCCTCAAAGAGCATCCAAAAGAAAATAAATGATTGAGGACAGAGGACTGAGGTTGTCATCGGCAGCCTCTAGTTCTTCTGGTTTTCATCGCAAACCCACCCAATTAACTTAAAAACGGATTTAATTATTTTCTCAGCTGAACTTGTTTTGCAGCTGTGATTCAAACCAGGCGTTGGATTTAAAACTCAGCCTCCGTCAATAGGCTCTCGGGCCAAGACACGGGCAGGTCATATTTGCCCAGTTAATCAAATAATTACTTGAGCGATGCTCGGGGAATGACCGCGTGCAAGAGTTAAAAAAAAAAAAAAAAAAAAACCTGAGAGACATCTGGGTCCAGAGTGACATCAAAACTAGCCCCCGCCTCTCATCCGCCGCTCCTAACCCTGAAGCCCACCCCCTTCAAAAACCCCAGTTTGGGCTCAACAGCTCCACCTCATGAATGAACACAGGTACTGCTCTCAATATCAACATGAGGACATTGACATCATTATCCCCCGCCACCAAGGAATCCCATATTTGAACCCAATCAAGGTCTTGACTAGAAACAAACAAATATAAAATGTAATTCATCTGCGTAGTTTCTGAAAAAAACTTATCCCCACTTATCTGGACAGACAGATGGCTTGAAGGACAGACAGATGAGCTGGATTGCAATATTCCCGCTCCATTTTGAGGCAGGGGACAATAAACAGTTGACAACAGCATGATTTATGGCTTGGCTACTTTCAACTGTGTTTACGGTAAAAAGCTGTAAGCTGACCAGGTATACAAATTAAGGTCACCAGTTGATTGAACTTATGTGGCAAAAACATAAAACCAATTTAAAAAAGCCTTCACTCCAAATTCACACAAATTAAAATATGGGCAGTAGGGTCTTGTGCCAGGGAATTAGTAGCCAATTCTTGAAATTATATTATTGAAATCTATTAGGTAATACTTACACATATCAACAGTTCGGACTAATCTAAAGAAGATTACCCTCTCAATAAAAATGTGAACTTCCAAGGCCATGGATTCTCTCAAGGATTATGGGCAAGCCATTTAGAAAGTCCTAGTGCAACAAATAGCACTGAAATTGACTGCAATGAAATGCTTTTTTTGAACCCGTAGCACAGGTGGCAAAGCAAGACGGCACGCAAACATGAAAATTAAGTCTTTTATATTGATTCATGCCCTTAGAAATGAGAGGGGTGTGTTTTCCTGTTTGCCTTCATTTTTAAGGTCAGGAATACTCCTCTGCCTGCTCCCAGAGTTAATTTGGGACATTAATGGGGGTTTGGGGGAAAACTCAGTTGTGCTGTTTAAAAGATGTTCCCATAAAACATAACACACATGCCGTACCAATGACCCGGGCAATGTTTTCTTTTCCATGAAGAAATTCTTCC
Organism: Gymnothorax javanicus; assembly: GCA_029692085.1. Classification (NCBI taxonomy): domain Eukaryota; kingdom Metazoa; phylum Chordata; class Actinopteri; order Anguilliformes; family Muraenidae; genus Gymnothorax; species Gymnothorax javanicus. Next base: position 94,765,665 of record CM056198.1, read on the forward strand.
AATATTTTCCACCCCAATTATTCCGCTTTCCCATAGGAAGGCCTTTCGCCAAGTAAAAAAAGAAGAAAGTCCTTGAGACTTTCCCAGTCACACATAAATCAAAACTGATGACATCCTCAATGATGCTGATGACATACCTCATCAATGTATTCTCTTGGCAGCGGAGCTCCTGCACTAACCTGTAAGCACACACACAAAGCTAATATTTACACATTAAGAATGCCCACGTGTCCAGTCTTGCTCATAACAAACACAAATATAATAGCAATACATTGTGTAATGTCAGCTAATTACATGGCTTACATAATCCCAACAGGGCAATCCTCAGCAGTTTTTGCAAAAGCTTACATCTTCTGTTGCAATACAGTACTGAATGAGCTGTGTTACCACCTGCCCAAGCTTACATTACTATTTTATCATCACTATTTGGTGGCTTCAATCCTTTCAACTACGGTTAAAATTCACCAGCACACAGCACAACTCCCCCTGGGGCTTCTGGTCAACCGCTGGACATGGTAATGCAAGTATTCAATGCACGCAGCAGACCAATGCAGGAGACAGTGCAAAGCTTTGGATTTGTGAGTGGAAATATTAATACCACAGTGAAGCAGATGAGGAAAAGGTCAGAAGAAGACTATGCAGCAGATGAGAAGAACAACATTGAAGGCTCCTCAGATCAATAACCTCAAACAGTCCACAGTAGGTCTGTGTCAAAAGCAGAGAGGGTGCAGGGAATAGTTTTTGGTAGGTCTTACGTACGCTAGGTCCTCCTCCGTGCATCTTCAGGGCCCGCACAGTGGCCACCAGCACCACCACATGGGGCCTCAAGCCAGAGGCACGACACTTAATGTTGAAGAATTTCTCCATCCCAATGTCGGCCCCAAAACCGGCTTCTGTCACTGAGAGAGAGAGAGAGAGAGAGAGAGAGAAAGAAGTGCATGAGGTTGTTTCCCTAAAAAATATGCTAAACTGATAAAATGAAAAAGTAAAAACCTAGCAAGGAATGTTAGTTTATAAAGTGACTGTTATTTTACGGTATACTCCAATCGATAAGGAAACAATCACTGTCCATAATCAAAAAGCTAATGAAATCTTTACTATTGTGATTAAAAGCGGTAAATCTTTCAGATCGGAGGTTTGATTTACAAAGACCTTTACAAAAACATTTTAGCTCAAGGAAAACATATTACATGGCAAATAATAGTTGAAAAACAAATACAACAACCAAATATCTGCTCATGTTTTTGGTTTTGTATGTTCTAATAGGTTTGGCACGAGATTGGTATATCAGGGATCAGGCCCTAATTCAGTAGTTTGATGAATGTTCCCTACTGTCCTCGACAACTGTGGGTCTCTTACATTAACTGTGGAAAAAGAGCACGGGGCATGCGGAATTACTGCTCCAAGGTTTAAAACGGCCAAAAAACTTCAACCCATCCTTCCCTTGGGGTCTTGAAACCGTTCCTAAGAAAGCAAATAAGGGCCCCGACATGACAGCTCTGTAAAGATAGAACTTCCTCCTGCATTCCCAGAGGCCCTGGGGCCCCTCAGAGGAAGGTGGAGTCAAGGACTGGAACTCATTAATCGCCGTGACGATGCCTGAGGTTAGCCAGCAAACTGAAAATCCTCTTATAATGTAACAGGAATGTTTTTCCAGAGTTACATCATGGTCAAACCTCCGTCGCAATGCTGTGAGAATGTTTTTGTGTCGGCCTGATTGGGAGTGGTTAGAAAGCTAATGAAATGGTCTCTAGGCTATTGTGATAATGAACGGTAAATCTTTTCAGACTGAGGGTTTGATTTGCAAAGACCTTTAGCATGAGCTAAAACAATTTTATCATGGAAAAAACATTACATGGCAAATAATAGGTGAAAAACAAATGAAACAACCAAATATCCAGTCAGGTTGGGGTCATTCCATATGAACTCAACCAAAGTACAAGAATCTTCCACGGTCACCAACTCAGATTTGGCTCAATATACCCGGTCATGTTATAGTTTTGTAATCAGTTTTGTATAAGTTTGGTAAATCACAGATCAGGCCCTTATTCAATAGTGAAGTGAGGCTCTGCTAAAACCGTAAATAAACACACACACAAAAAAAATCTCAATAAATAATTATTTTTGCCAAGTAAGCCAATAGAGGCAATGTAATGTCACCCTGACTTGTAATATAGGGATGTTTGGGCAGAAGCACTGACTGTCACAATACAACAATTCAGGATATCTTTGCTGTTCCCTTTCGACACCTTAGTATTAAAGTACCTACACCATTTAGAAGTAAAAGACTCCTTATTCGTCAAGCAGTGACACCCAAATATCCCTACACAAATAGCCTGGAATGACACCAGGTTGAATGAAGTGAGGCAGATATGCTCATTTCAAGATTTGCAAGATCAGAGAGACTCATTTAAAGATGTGAAATTTTCATGCCTCATTTACATGGCAAAATTGTAAATTAAAGCAAGCTAATATTTTCAACTTGAGGGGAAAATTAAGCAATTTACAGTGCCGTGAAAAAGTATTGGCCCCCTTCCTGATTTTACTTTTTTCCATATTTTTTACACTTAAATGTTTCAGATCAAACAAATTTTAATATTAGAAAAAGACTACCTAAGTAAATACAAAGATTTAAGTCTAGGCCACTCCAAAATCTTCATTTTGTTTTTTTTAAGCCATTCAGAGGTAGTGTGTTTCGGATCATTGTCCTGCTGCATAACCCAAGTGTGCTTGAGCTTGAGGTCATGAACTGATGGTTGGACATTCTCCTTCAGGATTTTCCGGTGGAGAGCAGAATTCATAGTTCCATCAATTACTTCAAGTCATCCGGGTCCTGAAGCAGCAAAGCAGCCCCAAACCATCACACTAACACCACCATGTTTGACTTTTGGTATGATGTTCTTTTTATGAAATGCTGTGTTAGTTTTACGGCAGATGTAACGGAACGCGCACTTTCCATAAAGTTCAACTTTTGTTTCGTCAGTCCACAGAATATTTTTCCATAAGTCTTGGGGATCATCAAGATGTTTTTTGGCAAATGTGAGACGAGCCTTTGTGTTCTTCTTGGTCAGCAGCGGTTTTCGCCTTGGAACTCTCCCATGGATGCCATTTTTGTCTCTTTCTTATTGTTGAATCATGAACACTGACTTTAATTGAGGCAAGTGAGGCCTGCAATTCTGTAGATGTTGTTCTGGGTTCTTTTGTGACCTCCTGGATGAGTTGTCGATGTGCTCTTGGGGTAATTTTGGTAGGCCGGCCACTCCTGGGAAGGTTCACCACTGTTCCAAGTTTTCTCCATTTGTGGATAATGGCTCTCACCATGGTTTGCTGGAGTCCCAAAGCCATAGAAATGGCTTTGTAACCCTTTCCAGACTGAGAGATGTCAATTACTTTGTTTCTCATCTGTTCTTAAATTTCTTATGATTGCAGCATGATATTTTGCTTTTTGAGATCTTTTAGCCTACTTAACTTTGTGAAACAGGTTCTATTGAAGTGATTTCTTGATTCAACAGGTCTGGCAGTAATCAGGCCTGGGTGTGGCTAGTGAAATTGGACTCAAAAAATGTGGTTAATCACAATTAATTCATGATTTGGGGGGGGGGGGGGCAATTACTTTTTCACAGAAGGCAAGGAAGTTTGGATAGCTTTTTCCCCTTAATAAATGAAATCATCATTTAAAAACTGTATTTTGTATTTACTTGGGTTATCTTTGTCTTATATTAAAATTTGTTTGATGATTTGAAACATTTAAGTGTAAAAAATATGGAAAAAAGTAAGAAATCAGGAAGGGGGCAAATACTTTTTCACGGCACTGTAGTTTCATGACAGGAGCAAAACATGAGGTTAGACAGACTTTTTTTTTTTTTTTTTTTTTGCAAAGTATGCCAAGATAAACTGACTGCTAGGTACTTAATGCACCTATCCGGCCTGTCATGCATCTTAAATCTTAATCCTAATCTGAAATACGCAGCCTACCAATCAAATTGAAGGAAGAAAATTAGCCCCGCAAAGAGGGCGTTACCCCTCAGCCCCTGTATTATTTGGAATGAATATAGTTGTAAATCAATGAAGGCATTTCCAAGTTATCCTGCGGAATACAAAATTCAAGATGGTGGCTGTGGCGGCCATACTGGACATCCGAGTGCAGTCAAATTCGATAGGCTTCTGTAAGTACACAAGACCAAGCAACAGAGCAAAAATGGCATTGGGCGTTTTCAAGCTATCGTACGAAATACAAAAGTTTACGGGACAGATGGACAGGCATTAAGCGTGACGACAATACCCCTCTGCCCCTTAGTCAGGGCTGAGGGGTAAAAAGGTTTCCGACTTCCTACCGTGCATCAACTAAACTGATTATACGATACAATGGGATAACTTTGTACACGTTGAGACGTGGATGCCATAAAACAGAGAAGGAGCTCTGTGCTGTGAATGTACAATTCAACGCAAAAAATTGAAAAAGTTGTCACACTTTAGATGAAGTGTTGCTCATAAAGGCTTTATACAGCATGTATAATGCCTTCATAAATGAGACATGTCTTCATAAATCATACATAAGCAAATGTCATGCTTTGTGAAGGGTGAAATAACACACCCTTATTACCTCCGCCCAACGAAGTTGGAGGAGATTATGTGATCATTACCGTTTGTCTTGGTTGGTTTGTTTGTGAGCAGGATTACGCAAAAAGTTAGGGATGGATTTTCCTCAAATTTGGTGGAATGATTACGTATCGTTCAAGGAAGACGTGATTCGATTTTGGGAGGTCAAGGTCAAAGGTCAAGGTCAAGGACATGCAAAAGGTCAAAAACATTAAAAACATATTTGCACGAAGACTACAGGACTACATAAACACAGGAGTTGCTAGCTAATACTGGCAAAAATAACATTCAGTACATTGGCGGAGGTACATCCGCTCTCTGAGCGCAGCTCTAGTTCAGCATGTGATGTTAGATGTCATATAACTGACAATGTCACTTAGCTAGTGGCTAAATACAATAAAGGGTGACATTGTCAGCTATGGGACATTGTCATTTTCACATCTGATCACATGCTGAATGAGGATGTGTCATTTCACCCTTTACAAAGCATAAAATTTGCTTATGTATGATTTATGAAGACATTGGGCCTCATGCAAAAATCGTATCGCTGATTTTTTCTTATTTTGTTCTTACCCATTGATTTCTGGGATGCACCAATGTTTTCTTATTTTTGGCCTTCTCTTAGGTAAGAGAAAAGTTTACAAGTGGTCGAGAGCACTCTTACCGAGATAAGAGAAAACAGAAAACTTTTCTCTGTCCACAAATTCCTTGTCCAATGCACGGAAACACAAGTTCTAAAACCTAAACATTAAAAAGGCATCATATAATCAAATTTTGATAGTCTTAAGTTTTTGATAAATAATAATTATTTTATTATTTAATTCTTGGGATAAGAGTTTGGGCTGCTGATCCTAATTAGGACTAAGCTATAAAAACCCTGAGATAGTTGTGTGCGTTCTGCTTCTGAATGGCTTACCTATTGCTGTTGGACGCTTTGGCCATCCAGGCCTTGCACAGAGAGCGCGTTTTTAGAGATCGCGCGGATCTGTGTGCTGAGACAGATGAATGGCTGCTGAGCCGATTTAGGGCGCTTAGGTATGATAGTCTCCCCTCCCCTCTCCCCCCGCTGGTCAGCTTTCACACCAGTAATATCGTACCGTGCTGGCATAATAGTCATAATTCCAATACAGCGCGTTGCAGTATGCACACCTAGGTGGTTTTAAATGGGGGCGCCAATTTATTTTGGGGGGTTTTATTATAGAGAAGGGGGTTTAGAAAATTAATATTGAATATCTTCATCGCGAATGCTCACGCTGCGCGTGCCCTAGCAACCCGGTGTGTCATCTGTAACATGGATTACCACGTATCGCAGCATGAAAAATTAAACTTGAATTTTTTCTTGACTGAATGTTCGACGTTTTTACACATCCAAATCTTTCTCTGGGTACCCAAACATCAAGGCAAGCCGAAAATGTACCGATTACATTCGATATAGGTTTAGGTTGCATACGGAATTCTTTCGCCCTTGCGTTTTTGGCCGATAATGCTGTCCACTGTCTCATACCATGAAAATTTATCCATCTCATAACTTGAGCTGACAGACTTTGCACTGCGTCCCGCACTTTGAAATATCGCAGCCGCATTTTCTTTAGTTTGTCACGGCACTGATTATTCTGTGATAACCATGTGAATGTAACTACTCACAAATTATTCCATAAATCTCCAAGTTTTTGCGTGTAGTATCCAGTTGTGATTGTATGTTTTCGTCTGCCTACGTTTCGAGCAAGCATTTAATTTCTTCGTTAGAATGGAGATATCTTTTCGCCGCTGTATTTGTTAGAACAAGAGAGCCATAACACATAACTGGATGAACCGAGCCCGAGTAAGGATGAATAGTACACGAGCAGTCTGCTCTTTGCACACGGCACGTCACCTGCCCTTATATGGTGTTTAGTGGGTGTCATATATACCAATTTAAAACAACCGGCCACGCGCTTCCAATTTACGATCAAGTGGGATTCAACATTCAGCACACCTGGGTAAGAGCAGATTTGGATGGTAAGAGCGTTTGGTGCATCCGGAGTTTATTTCTCTTACTTTTTCTCTTAGCAAAAAAAATAATAGAAGATATAAGAGAAATTTAAGAGAATGTTGCTGCATGAGGCCCATTATATCTCATTTATGAAGGCATTATACATGCTGTATAAAGCCTTTATGAGCAACATTTCATCTAAAGTGTGACCAAAAAAGTACTTTCAAAATAACAACAAAACAGACTAACAAATATAAATATGAACAGCTCTTTTACCTCCCTGAAGCGGGGGCTAAATTCATAGATTTTTAATTTCACATTAAATGTTCACAGCTTGACAACATGAAGCTGGTGCTTTTTCAAAGCAATTTACGGTTTAAATAGCAAGGCGCAAACAGTACTTTGTAGCTTGTCTCTTAACTTCACAGATTTTACTGTCTGTCTATTTCCCGTGAGGGCAAAACTGAGCATGTAAACACTTTCATCTAATCGCAAGAAGTGACATCACTCATTCTGGAAGCAGAACAGAGGTTAGTGATACATTCCCCACGCAACAGGTTACACTACTACATAGGTCTTTTATGCTTAAAGGGAGCCACTGATTGCAAAGGAGGTTCAGCTATCTGTTTTTGCAGGTGTTCATCACCTTGAGGTTGAAACCACAATCTCTCGAAGCCTGGAGACACTGTTAACCTGTCCAGTTTGATTTGTGCTGAAGACGCCAAAGCCATTTCACAGCAAGTAAATCTAGCTGCGAGATGGACTCACGCTGGCTCCATTCAGTACCATTATCTCCACAAACACAGAAAATGGTCCAGCTAACAATCTCACAGAACCAAGCTCTAAGACCACAGAAACCCTCAATATTGTAACACGGAGGGAAGACTGTAATACAGGCGGGCCAGAGTGTTCTCTCAGCTCGCGGACTTAACCGACCAAGATGAGATCAGAAAAGGACAACGAGGTGTAATCCTCCATGAAAAACAATGTCATGGAAATGCGGAAAATCAGCGCCTGGAAATCTTGTGCACAAACACAGTTCCTGACGAGTGATTTTGTTGAAAGATGAGGCCTGGAACAGGTTTCCACTGTTGCCCCGGATCAAATGGGTATTCAACTCTCCCAGCCATTCAGTTTCCCTCTATGCTTTCCACTGGCCTGGAAGTTGATGTTTCCAGTAGTGAGAAGGCATCCTCTCTCTCTATCTGAACTCCAGTTACCCCAAAAGGCCTGGGGTCCTTTTCCACTTCCTCTCATTCCAGCAGAATGCAAAACATAGCATTCTTGGGTGACCTTTGACCTCATTTTCAGGGATTATTGGAGTTTTGGAATTACCATAAAAGGGAGCTTATTATCCAGTTTACTCTACAGTTACTGATTTACATGTAGATTTACTTCAGTGACTACAGACTTGTACTGTATCACAGTACTTCCGGGCAAGAATTACATAGCTACAACAATTACTGAAAGTAAGTTCCCTGGGAACTTAAGTCAATTCTCTTTAATCTTTTTTGACCTTGGGGGAAACAGTCTACATTCACATAGTCTGACAAGATGACTACTTTTCCCTAGCAACACTTAAAAACCGAAGAATTATCCTTTACTAGTGGCTGAATTTAAATTGGGCTTGAACCTTTTCACCCCAAGGAGATCTCATATTGTATAGGAGTGATCCAAATAATTTCATTGGTTAGGAGAGCCAATCACGGAGTTAATATAATTCAGCCCTTCGCCTTGAAACATTCATTACGTCCAGGAGAATCCAGTCTGCCAAAAAAGCTCTGATGAGTCTACTCAGCCATTTTTGTTATGCATTTATCACGAGTGTGAATTTTTTTTCCTCATTCAAACTTTGGTGAATAACAAAATTAAAAATCACAAAGTCAATTTTCAAATAGGACATCAATTTTAAATATTGATTCTGTGCTCTTGGGGACTTTGAGGAAATTGCTACCATGCTCTGTATCATTTAAATCTGTTAAATCTCTGATGCTGTAGTAAACATCTAAACTTCACATGACCAGCAAAGAGCCTCCAGGACGCATAACTGCGGAATCCAGTCACATCCAGCATAAATAAGTAACAGCCCAGCTGCAGGGCAGTAGTTTGGAACTCAAAGCTAGTAACCAGAATATTGTTGGTTCAAATTCCTGCTGTGAGATATTGCAAAATGAACTCAAACTAGAATTTCCTGTGCAATATCTCAATTCCTCATGCATTAGGAAAATATTTTGCATAGAAGTAAAAGAATTAATCTGCACAAATGACAAATGTATTCCATAAATCCAAATATCACAAATAATAAACTAAACAGTCCAGTCACCCACGACCACATGAATGTAGCCACCGAGAGCCCGCTTGTTAACTTCTCACATTTTGTTGAAAATTTCACAGTCATCAGCATGAAGTTGTGCTTTAGCTGGCCAATTCACTTGCCATGGAAATAAAAATTGACAGGTGCAGTGATCTAACCATAACTTATGCCCATACCAGATATCAAAGGAATCAGTTGAAATTTGTGGCCAACAGATCGTCCACAAGAAAATCTCTAGTGACGCGGTGGCGGCGGACGAGACGACAACCATGAATCCACTCTAGCCGCCCGACTTCGGCCAGGGGCTACAATAAGAGAGGAATGTAATACTGTTGATTGGTCCTTAACCCCTTTGTGCAGAATACAAAAAATGCCAATTTTTTCCTGTTATGCATGAGCTTATACAGGCTTTACAACTCAGGATTTGTGCCAAAGAGACTGGATAATTATTCTAGTGAAGCAAGACATTTGGAAATTCAATTACAGAATTTAGGAATTAAATTTCAGAATTTATGGACGCCGGCGTTCATATCTGTGCAAAGCGGAAGAAAATTTTATACTGAAAATAAAATCAAAGATTGATAAAATTCATCAGAGATTAAGTTCTGTGCTGCAGCATTTTGATGACTGAATTAATTTTATTTATCTAAGTTAATAAAACTTTGCACAAAATCGCAGCATGGAACTAATCAATGACAAAACTGATTCTGAAACTGTATAGCCCATATTTCAAATCCAACAAAAGTTGAAATTCACTAAAATATGACAAAGATGTTGCATGCAATGACACCTGCTCAGGGATGCGGTTCCCGAAATCACAGATGCTAACTTACATAGTTGGGTCCATTCACTGTGAATGGACAAACTATGTAAGTTGCTAACTTAGTTGGCAACTACGCTTTTGGGAAACGTGCCCCAGGTCAATGGACAACCACATCAGCAATACGACAGGCCACTGTAACAAGACCGATAATGCAACGCGAAGAAGGAGTTAAACCACATTTGAGTAAACTGTAATTTAATATACAAGATAAATATTAATAATTAATAATTCAAGAGGACTCAAAACTTATTTGAACAGTGGCACCGTTCAAAAAGGCTGTAACTTCAAAACTGTTTCATATGGATGTAAATACCCTAAAAATTAAAGGTAAAACAGCCTGTCAGCACTCTTAATAAGGGGTATTTGCATACGCACATGGTGAACCGTGTAGCCCCTTAAAGTGTGTCACAGTATAAATACTAAAGGACCACACAACCAGGACTCTAAGTATTACCCACCACCACCCCCAGCAACCAGAGGGTATTCAGCTACCAGAACAGTGACCAAACAAGCCAGTCAGAGACCATGAAAGTCCCTCGTCAAAGGAGGCAAGACAGATGGACGGATGGACATAGCCTTATATCAATAGTCCCCCGACCCACCCATTTCCGAGGACTAAAAAGCAATTTTGAAAGGCCACTGCAAGTAGTTTAGGAGATAATCTCCCGAAACGGAGCATATCTCCCAAATTAAGTCAATGTCTCTGAGATAACTAGTCAAAGGTCACAAGAAATGTCCTGTAGAGGTCGTAGGTCAATTTTAGTACTTGAGCTGGTTTTCTTGACCGAAGCTTAGCAGGTTTTGATATGCTAGATTAAAAGATCGGATGATTTTTCAGACAGTTAGAAATTGCAGAAAAAGGTCAATGTCATTGGGAAAAAGGTCAAAGGTCGCAGGTCAACAAAACATTTAAAAGGCATAACTAGAGGATACAGCCAACCAAACCAAGCAATTTTTTAAAAAAAACCACAGTGTCGAAGATCTGCCCCAGATATGAAAATAAAATAAAATAAAAAATCAGTGATCAAGGTCATTGAAGGGTCAGACGTCACAGGCAAGGTAACAAATATGAAGCTTTTGCAAAGGCCATAGCCATAAAATCAGTGTAACAAGGTAAGGCTGCTGCATATAGTTTGGATCTGAATAGACACATGGACAGACAGACTGACACTGCCCAAATCAACCGTCCCCCGACCAACCCTTTGGGTGGCAGGGGACTAACAAAGTTACACCCAATCTATCAGTCCCTCTATGACATCATTGTGTCACATGATTGCTGATAAGTGACAATCGATTGCAGAACAGTATTTCAGCAGGCAATGCCAGAATCTGACTTTTATTGTTCTCGGGAAAATATTAGAGCAGGAAAAAATGACGCACACAGCTAAAAATCGCAAATCTGCGCAATTTCAAATCTGTTTTTGTTTAACCACATACTGAATCGACAGACAACTGCAGCCTCTGAGATTCAATGCCTGGCTCAACAATAAAATGAATTCCTCAGTTAATCCCCCCAGGTCTTCACTGCAATAATGCTTGATTTCTTCCAAGAAAAATAGTGCCCTTTTGTTAATAGCAAATTAAATCACAGAGACCGTGATCAAAAACTGCAGGAATGGTTTTACAGATGGCTAATTCCGCACAAAATACACAAAATGCTGATGAGCGGCACAGCGGTTTTTGGACGTGAACAAAACTCACTTTCCAGTTCTGGCATTTTATATGCAGAGTGTAAATTATTCAGATCGTACAGCTGACATATGTGGCAACACATTTGTATTTAGAATAGGTTGTTTTAACAGAGACCGAGAGGCTTTCTCAGCAACATCAGCTACGTGATGGAGAGGCCAACAGACAGTGAGTTAGAGAGAGGGGGTACAGGACTCAAAGACCGACATAATAAAACAGAGATGGGGAAAGCAGAACAGAGAGGACATGAGCGAAAGGGAAGACTAAGTAGAAAAGGAAAAAAGCAAAATGGGGGATAGGATGGTGAAAAAACAGAAAGAGACAGAAAGACAGACAACAAGTAAAGAGGGGACATCTCTGCGCTTCCTGGACTGTCTGCTTCCTAACCCCAGAACCTCCATGGAGCGGACGTAAATATTTTTGAGGAGCTGGGGGAGGAAGGAGGAACCAAAGTTATGGCAGTTCAGCCAGCATACAATGCGGAAATTCAGGGTGAGCCAATGCAAGCCTTGTGTCCCAGCTGTGACGGGGTTAAGGCAAAGTTTTGGATGGTGCTTAAATCCAGTCTCTGACGAGCAGCCAAAAAAGAAAAGACTCCCTAGAACATTTTAGGAAGGCTCTGATCATTACTCATCGTCGTATCAGCCATATCTCCTCGGTCTCAAAGCATGACACAACTAAAACGTTGCCTTATCACTCAGATGTTTTCCTAATCTGAGATAAAGCCCATCTTGAAAAAATTTTTCAATTAAAATTTCTACATGAAATCATACAGCACATACACTCTAAGCAACAGTGACACAGTCCATCTAAAAAAACCTGCTAGAAATACATTAAAATACCAATAACTACTACCCCAATTCCAAGATAGTTGGGGCAAAGTGTAAGTTGTGAATAAAATCAAAAATCAATTACTTTCAGATCACATGAGCCAGTATGTAATTTACAATAGAACATAGATAACATTTCAAATATTGAAACAGACATTTTACATTTTTATCCACAAAATGAGCTCATTTCAAATTTTCTGGCTGCAACAGGTCTCAAAAAAGTTGAGACACAGGCTAAAAAAGGGCTGAAAAAGCAATTAATATATAAGAAAAATCAGCTGAAAGAACATTTAGCAAGTAATTACATTAACTGGCATCAGGTGGGTAACATGATTGGTAATAAAAGGGATGTCTTAGAGAGGCTGAGTATCTCAGAGGTAAAGATGGCCAGAGGCTCTCCAACCTGTGAAGGCCTGCTAAAAAAAATTTGTGGAGTACTTTAAAAACAATGTTCCTCAACAGCGTAAAATTGCAAAGGCTTTGAAGGTCTCATCACCGACAGTGCATAACATCATCAAAAGATTCAGAGAAACTGGAAAAATCTCTGCGTAAGGGACAAGGCCAAAGACCTGGATGCCCGTGATCTTCAGGCCCTCGGATGCCACTGCATCACTCACCAGCATGATTCTGTCATTGACATTACTAAATGGGCCCAGGAACACTTCAAGAAACCACTGTCTGTAAACACAGTCCGCCATGCCATCCACAGATGCCATATAAAACTCTATCATGCAAAAAGGAAGCCATTGTTCAGCATGATCCAGAAGCGCCACAGTGTTCTGTTGGCCAAGGCTCATTTAAAATGGACTGTAGCAAAGTGGCAAAGTGTCCTGTGGTCATACAAGTCCAAATTTGACATTCTTGTTGGAAATCATGGGCATCATGTCCTCCGGGCTAAAGAGGAGAAAGACCACCCCTCCTGTTATCAGTGTTCAATTCAAAAGCCAGCATCTCTGATGGTATGGGGATGCAGAAGTGTATATGGTGTGGGACACTTGCATGTTTTAAAAAGCACCATGAATGCTGAAAGGTATATAAAGGTTCTAGAGCAACATTTGCTCTCCTCCAGATGACCTCTATTCCAAGGAAGGCCTTGTGTATTTCAGTAGGACAATGCAAAACCACATACTGCAGCAATTACAACAGCATGGCTTCGTAGTAGAAGAGTCCGTGTGCTGAACTGGCCTGCCTGCAGTCCTGATCTTTCACCGATTGAAAACATTTGGCGCATAATTAAACGAAAAGTCCATTAAAGGAGACCCAAAACTCTCCAGCAGCTGGAAGCCTGTATTTAACAAGAGTGGGATCAAATTCCAATGGCTAAACTCAAGAAACTTGTCTCCTCGATGCCCAGTCGCCTCCACTCTGTGTTAAAAAGAAGAGGGGATGCTACACCATGGTAAACAGGCCCCTGTCCCAACTTTTTGAGACCTGTAGCAGCCATCAAATTTGAAATGAGCTCATTTTACGGATAAAATTGTAAAATTTCTCAATTTCAACATTTGCTATGTTATCTCTCTTCTATTGTGAATAAAATACTGGCTGGTGTGATTTGAAAGTCATTGCGTTTTGATTTTATTCACAATTTACACTTTGTCCCTATTTCGGAATTGGGGTTGTAGAATGCAAAGTTTGTGAGCAAAATTGTAATTAGAATGATGCTAGCCTTTCTAACAACCCAATCCTCAACTCCTCAGAACAAATAGTTAAATTGTTATGAAGGCCAAAAGCTAAGCCAATTAGCTCAAGGGGCCGGCCTTCATCAATTGCCATGTGACCCCTTCCCGAGTCCAACAACCCAGCCCTCTACTCTCTTTTGCCACGCTTCCATTGGGGTGCTTTCGGTATAGTACCCTTGGAACTGTACTTTTGGTACCAAGCCCCCAGATTCGGTTTGCTTTTCCACTGCAGACAGTACCCTTAAATGTAAGTGGGGGTTTTTTGTTTTACCAGATGATGAAATGCAATGCAAACACGCGAATACACGCGAAACGCATTGACCTTGAATGTAATCTGTCGTACGAAAAATTCGTTTCGCGTCCGGTGTGAAAGCGGCTTTACCTGGCAACCTTTTTATTCGGCGCATTTTAATGCTAGCTAGTGAGCTAAAAGCTCGCGGTGCGACTCCAGCCAAATTAGTTTGCATAATAATGGCTATACGCATTTTAAATTGACTAAATTTAAATGCATGAAATATACATCTGCACGTCCTCATTGCTCCATGGCGCGTTGTTGCGAACGGACATTTCCAAAAAATGTTTTTCTCAAAACGGTAGGCGAGAGGTGTTTTCCTGCCGTTTCCTTAAGGAAGTCACGCTAGAGTGACGATTCTGTTGGCCAATCAACAGACGGCAGTGATGACGATTCCCGACCAATACAGAAGGCGTGTTTTAGCTCCGCCTCATTAGAATCGGATGGTAACCCTTGGTACCCCAACCGGAGGGGTGACGAAAAATGGTAACGGTTAGGAACGGTTCCAAAGGTACCATGGAAACGACTTGAAATGTGGCACGACCCGTACCGAACCGAACCGTTCCGCTTGATGAAAATGCGGCATTTGACATTCAGAACAATAGATATGAAGGAGAGAAGCAAAGTCAACCAGGACAGGGGGCGTGGTTTCATCAATTAACATGTGACACCTTCCTGCCCCTAACTCACTGTGACAGAGTGCAATAGTCATGAAAGATGAAAAACTCTTGTATCAGGTAAGGGGACAGAACACTCTCAATTCACTTGTAATCCTTCCCACAGTCCAATAACCCAGTCACCAACTCTCAGCCTGGCAGTCATCCCGGAAAGCCAGTGGATGAACATTGGTAACACACCTACACTGCTTCGCCCATAACATCTGAGCTGATCTGTGCCATTTTCTTCTGGGTTCCGTCCCACTGATACCGTATTACTCTCAATAAACCCTTCCATTGGATAGTTCTCTGCCTCTGTATTTGATTCCTGGTCTGGATCATAACAAATAAAAATAATCAAAAGAAGATGATTAAGAAATTCACTTGCGACATGCTAAAGTATTCAAGCCAAAACTTGTTACTGCTTGACATCAGTGCACAATAAATTAGCATTTTTATGAATGCGCAAAAATGGTCATTTTAAGCTGCCATGACATTGAGTATACCTGCAGTTAGGATATCATAAGCATGTAAAATGTAGAATAATATTCCCAGTTATTTCTATACATGTAATCCCAGGAGGTAATTATGTTTTTCTTTCATAAGTAGAGGAGCATGTTCAGTAACCAAACACTGATTCCTTGTTTGTTTTTTCGAGGAAAGCAGGTATCTACGTTTTGCCATGCAGGCTTCTTCCAGCGTCTTGTGTTTTTGAAAAACATCTCCAATTATAGCGGAGGATGGGTCTCCTTTCGGAGTGCTGTACCGTAGTGGATGCTGGATTTTTGGCATACCTTTGAGGTCAGAAAGTGTAAGGTAACAAGGCAAAATAGAGAGCCATGGGCTAACTTTCCACTACGGATATGCTAGTATGCTTTCATTACGAAGCTGAAGTCCAGAGACAACGGACATTAAATCATGTGCAGGTGTGTATTTCTTTATTGCAGGAGTGCGTGTGTGTGTGTGTGTGTGTGTGTGTGTTTCACATTCACAAGCATTTTATGTGCGGGCACACACATGCACATTGTGAAATGTCCAGCGTTGACTGATTTCATTTGACTCTATTGAAACCATGCATCACCATGTACACTGTGTTCCTGAGTATATCCATGCGCAATACATGCAAATACAGTACTAGCTTGGCAGAAAAAGGGAATGGAGTCGGAGTGAAGTTTAGAATGAATTTAGATGAGTAAATTCATTCCAGGGAAGCACTTTACTTTCAGTATGTTTAGGGACATTATCCACCTTTGTTAGACATGATATTATGGAGTCACAGGAAGATCAGGGAGAGTGTAGGAGAGAGGTCAACCCTACCACTTGACTGCGCCACCAAGACTTTCCGTCATTACACATCAACAACTTATTGCATATTAGATAATAGAAATCACTTTTCAAGTACAACCAATGAATTGTGAAACTGCGGAACAGCAAGTTTGTAAAAGGAACAGGGTTAATAATGTTGGCTTTACGCAGACTTGTATGTAGTTCTTTTAACATTTCTGGCTATGATACCTCAGTCCTAATCATAAAATGGCATAACTTTTCTAACCTACACTCACTAAGTGAACCAGATTTGAAATTCATGGCTTGGCTATGGATAACTGACATTTTCAGTGAATCGTGCCTTATCTGACCCCAGTTGAGTGGTTGTTCCAGTGCCTAAAGGTATGCATCTATAGTATTTTGCTTTGGGTCAAATTGCCAGTCCCAAAAATGTAATGTAAATTTAGAGGAGGACATAAGCAGTGAAATGTGGAGTGAGAAAGTGAAGGGTTAAATGGTCGTCAGCTGCTCCCCGCTCAATGTTGCGAAACTTTGAGGAGAGAGTAGCAGGCTCCCTTCACACGCATTCCTGGGGGGAGCCAGGAAGTGTGTGCACAGTCTTTCTGCTTTAAGGATTTCTGAGCGTTTGATCAGTTTTTACATCTATACTTTCCCAGTAAAGTACTTGGCCATGAGGATTAATAATCCTACCCCCGCCCCCCCAAAAAAGACTGCTTGCTTTTCAGAAAACAAAGACACCCAGCCAAAAAAATAAATAAAATGAAAAAATAAATTCAGCCTATCCCCCAGCCCGTGAGCCAAGTCTGCCAGCAGCATCCACCTGCATCACCTTATATGGCCCGATTACTGCAGACCCCTCAATTTTGAAGAGGGTCGCTTTCTTTGGAAAGATTTCCAGTGGCGACTGGATGAAAACAAACCGGGACGCTTACGGGTTGATCCGAAACGATGGGCCACACCACAACCACCCAAAATTGCGCACTCGTTCACAACAGCTGACTGACAGCTTATTCCAGTTTAAGTTTCCTCCACATCTGCATGTAAATAATTTATTAAGTAATTAAGCCCTGAGCATAAATACACTTGTGTTCTGGATGCCCTTTACAGCACTTGTAAGCCAGTACACAAACAAACCTCATTTAGTAAATATTCAGCCAGGCTTCAACCAAAACAAATCTGAAAGTTGTCGCAGGCAAAAGTGTTGCGCCACAGTGCAAACCTTCCAGTGAGATGTATAACTACACAGCAAAGACCAAAGGAGTCAGTGGTTGTTTCATTCACGACACGCATGAGGAAAATAGGTGGCTTCAGGCCAAATTACTCACAAAAACGCATGTTTCGGTAATACCTGTGCAACTCCTGGAAAGAGCTCTTTAATTATGCGGCTGTCACAAAAATGTCACATGGAGGCCATCTGAACATAAAAACAGACCAATACAGTGTAACGGTTGTAAAATGACTTTAAAGAGGTTCAAGCAGGATTTCTGCAAACTGAACTGAACTGCGAGTACAAAAAGAGCATTTCTTAAGAAGAAACCACTCTAAATACAAAAATAGCACCATGGGTGCTGTAGCTCACCTGAAATGTTATCTACAATATCTGCACAAATGGCTACACAGAGGCTACTTCAAAGAGGCTAATATAGATGCCATTTTGAAATTCAGATCAAATTAAAATTTTGAAATCGGCCGACGAGCAAAGATCAAATCAAGGTCAAATGTCCAAAAACAGCAAAACTCAGAATATATATATTGAAGCCCATGGAAAGCTAACCATATACCAAACTGGCTGCAATATCTACAAAACTAGCTGCATAATAAACATAAACAGGATTTCCAAGATAGCAGCTATGGCAGCCATATTTGAAATTGGATCAGAATGCAGAGTATGAAATTTAGTGTCCTCATGGGTAGAAACAAACATGCCAAGTTTAAGCTTCGTCGGCTCAGCAATTTCTGTGACAAAGATGTTTATAGTTTTTGTGGGTGTGGCCCAAGTGCAAAAGTAAAATCAAGGTAAAATGTCCCAATGTAGCTAAACCCAGAATATGTGTGTTGAAGTCCATGGAAAGCTACCTATATACCAACTTTGGCTGTAATATCAGCGAAACTGGCTGCAAAATGGCCAAAATAGTGTTTTCAAGATGGCCACCACAGCGGCCATATTTGAAATCAGATCAGAACACCATAAACAAATTTTATTGCCCTCGTGGGTAGGAACATTTATGCCAAGATTCAGCTTCATTGGTCCGGTGGTTTCAGAGATAATTACAGTGGCAAATGGAAAAGTGGGCGTGGCCAAAGCCTACGGGTCACATCTAGGTCAAAACTGAAAAGCAAACCCCGTCGGAAGTGTTTTAGGGATTGCTGCGAAGTACCCATAGTCCAAATTTCAGTTCAATTGCTGCAAAATTGGTTGACTAATGGCTCTACATGGTATTTTCAATATGACCGCCTGGCAGCCATATTGGAAATCGGATCAAAAAGTCTCAAACAAACTTTGGTGTCCTCATGGGAAGGAACATGCATACCAAGCTTCAGCTTCATTGGCTCAGTGGTTTCTGAGAAGATGCTAACACACAGACGAAAACAAATGACGAATGTGAGCTTAAAAAAAAGACGCCTTTTTAGAATCTGCCATTTCAATTTGATTGATGTTTTAGGCTGCAATAAGCTGTTAAGAAGTGCGTGTGATGCAAGCATCTCAAGATCTTAAAAAGAAGTGCGGTATACCATAATGAATCAGAATCAGCTGAAAGTCCAATCTAAGTAAAATGGGTACATTTGAGTTGGTACGTTTAGAAATTCTTACACGAGTCCTAAGACAAACGTGGCAGCATTTCTGATGTCACTTGGAACAGAGCAGCAAAGATGAAGGTCAGAGCAGCTTAAACCCCAGAACACATTTGCTAAAGCCAGATGCTGGCCACAGCCTATTCAGTCTACAATAAGCCTTCGAATCTTTCAGAGATGGAAGGTCCAGGTTTAAAATGTAGAATACCTCCCAGGTACTTCCTTCCAAGGACAGAAAAAAGGCTTTTTAATAATGAAAATACTAAAAGTTGAATATGAACCAGTATTCCTCACATTATTTAAAAGAGAGAATCATGTTTGAGACACTTTGGATGTGTGCCCTAGCATTGCTAAAGTCAATCCCGGTAACACATTTAATCAATTTCATTTTGCAATAATTCATGGAGTAATCTTGCAAATGTAACACAAAGACAATCCTCTATGACAGTTTAATGAAGGTAAAAATTCCATATCAAAATAATTTTGGCAATAAAACAACAATTTACTCAGAGGATTTATCCTGCATGGAAATGTGAAGCAGCTTGATTTCGACAGCGTTATAACAGCGTTCATGTGTTCCAGACTTCTGCAATCACTCAAAGAGAACTGTATCCTTGGCCAGTAAAATAAGAAATGGCTACTTCCATAAATAGGAGATATTATCTTTTTATTCCCACATTGCTCCTCCAGGAAGTGTCAAGGCGGCAGAATGAGTTTTGTTCGCCCGATCTACATAGCGCTTCCAAAATTTAATCTGGCATTCTACAGCGGGGATCATCTCATCTCAGTCCTCAATGTTTGAGAACTGCTGCTTTTCCACCCTCTCTTTCCCGAGGAGTGAGATGTGAGGATTAATTGGCCAAACAAAAGCACATATCGTTAAATAAATTATTCTGGAACATTTTTCCAGTGAAATTAGCATGTCTGTACCTCAACTGCTAGATTTGAGGAAAACCTACTGGACCTCGGCAGGGCCAGCATTTAATGCACAGAGTAAGGGTTGCTAAGGCAAGGCTTCAGATATCGGTTTGAGATTGTCGAAGAGTCTGCTGGTATTTTTCTCTGAATACAAGATGCCTCAAAAATTCTGACACACAAAAGCAGGATTGGAGAGTTCACAGCAAAAAACCAGATAAGTCAATCTGAAGAAAAAGCATTTAGCCAAATGTAATTAAAATCTAATCTCTATGATCCACTGAGAACCTTTCACCTGTTAAGCAATTGGTAATGTGTGACAAGCGAATACTTTCTTTTTGAGAGCGAACAAATAATGTGGATTCTCAGAAAGAAACTGAAACGCATGAGTTTTTGCAGAGCTGAGAATGAGTTTACTGAATGCCTTAATTGGTAAGTCAAGTGCTGAGCAACATCAAACTCCTGCAGACCCCGTGGCTCCATAAAACCAGGTTTGGAGTCCCTGGTGTAAGCTGACTTCTGGAACAATCATGCGAGCTGTGTTCTACAACCAGTGTAAGAGCTCCAGAACCACACAACCTGAATGGCGGAGGACCTATCTGGTTTAACATTCTTGTTGTGCAAGTAAGCTGGTGTATGTACGCCTCTTCCGACTCAGAGCAACATTTGCAGAGGGATGTGGAACAGACTTGCACTTCATCACACTAACCACATTATGTTGCTTGGATGCCTTCCAAGATACAAGGCTCGACATCAAAGGCAGACAGTGGGAAACCGAGGACCCTGGCATTCGCTCAGCAATAAAAGGATGCGCTGCGTTTCCTAGTAAAAATGGCTGTAACGTTTTTTTTTAAGGGCATATTAGTGTTCGCTTTTGATCCCAGACTGTTCTCTTCAGTTAAGAGTGCCAAAGTCAAGTCTCAGAGCACCATGGACTCTTCTTCACGGGCTTCCTGTTAATCAAAGGCAACTCACAACTTAGACGCAAGGTGAGTGGAGTCAGCAGCCAATTAAAATGGCTGACTTAATATGTTCACCTCTTGATAGTCCAAATACTGCAAGAATCAGCACAGGCAGGCCTCGGCCAGGACAGGGGTCCAACTCCTGACTCCAGGAAAGTACTTATCGGAAATTGCCTGAAGTCTCATTAATAAAACTTGGCATCGCTCCATATAAAAAGTTTGAGGTAGCATGAAAATTAGGAAGTGGCTACGTTAAACGAAAATCGGATTAATAAAACCATGTCGACAACACCAGTGCATTATTTCGCCTTTCAAAAGCACAACCTTTTGGGAAGTGTGCGCCCGTGAAAAAACCCCAGACCCTGCCCCATTACCTCCGCCAATTACCCAAAAATGAAATAGTAAAATTAAATGTTGCTTATACATATCAGCACAAGTTGGATTAATTTACTTACAGCTAAATGACTTTACAGAAAAAGAGCAAATATTTAGAGATACATGATCAGTCTGAATTTGAGTATTTGCTGAAGACCTTGATAAGGGCGATTCCAAGCCTGTCGTATGGGACATTCAGACAGTATTTTACATCCAGAAAATGAAATGATGACTGGCTTTAAAGTAGGCTGTGACCTTTAAATTGTGTCCCAATACTTCAACATTATTCAATGATCAAACTGATTCATTTCCATTTTTGGGGAGTGAAATAAGCAAAAATGTGATCTGTCGTACAGGACGCAGAGAAATCACTATTTTTTTTTTCCCAACAAAGTCTTTTCAAGAACTCTGAATTGGATATTGAAAACTTCTGGAAAATAGTCAAGAAATCTTGGAGAGTCTGCTGTATTGTGTTAAAGCAGTTTTATATTTAAAAAAAAAAAAAAAAAAAAAAATCAACAAGACATGAATTCAACGGGGTTTAAAAATTCTAGGGGGTACCTGTCGTTCGGGACAGAAAAAAATCTGTCGTGCGGGACGCTCTGAATTGAGCTCAGGTTTTTACTGAAGCACTGTCCCCACCTGTTATTGCACTTGAAACTTTGAAACTTGAACAGCTAAAGCTAAATAAACAATAACTGATTACTTTGTAACAATTCATGTCCCCTCAGTTAGCTCTGGTCCTGTGATAATTCCGTACCAGTCGTACGGGACAAAATATCTGTCGTACAACTATTACCTGTAAAAACCTATCAACCTTTTCCTGCCTCATTATTTACCAACTTCTTTTCTTCAGAACGCAGTTTGAAATTCTACCATAACAAACAGTACACAAATCACTAGATAAAGCTCAGAATGATTGAGAAATGACAAGATGTGAACCATGAAACACACTTATTAGTAACATAAATTACTATCGGTTCATCATTCCATTGCCAACTTGGATGCTGCATGTAGCCTCAGGGTGCTTTCACGCTAGGGATTCGGGCACGGATCAGAGTACACTTAACCCTTAAGTCCGGTTTATTTGGTAAGTGTGAACACAAGCGTACCGTGCTCGGGCACGGTATGTGAGTCCACTACCTTCTGTATTGGAATTTTGATAAAATGATCCGTACTCGGGCACGGAACGACGTCGGTAGTGTGAAAGCTGACCAGCGGGGGGAGAGGGATGGAGGACAATCGTACTCAGGCACGGTACGGAACAATCGTACCTAGTGTGAAAGTGCCCTTAGGCTCAGGGCCTTTGGAGTTTTCAGGGGCAAAAATGTCCTCGCCCAAGTGTTGACAAAGTACGTTGTATTACCGGGATGCTCTTTTCTCATTTGAACGGTTCATTACATGTACTATATTTTATACATTTTTATTCAGCCAGTCCGACAGTGCATAAAATGTATGCGACCACAGTGTATGTTCATGCATGAGACAGTCAGTCAGGACAGTCAACTCTTTTCTGTCTTTCTAATGCAAAAAAACTAATGAAATACACAGACATGGCAGATGTTACTTTCACAAATACCTTTAACAATTCCTTTAATTTCAAAACATTTTCAATGTTTTACTTACCTCTGAATCGGTGACTGATACCATTAAGAAACTCTGAACAGCCACTTGCATACCCTTGAAACAGTCACTTGCCTTCCTCAGTGGAATTTTCCATTCACTAATGCCCCCTATTGTCTCAGAGGTGAGGAAATAAAGAGACACCTATTGTTTTTCAGGCAGAACTAACCAACTGAGAAATAATTGCCTTGAGATTTGGTTTAACCCTCCTATTATCCTCAAATATTACTAACACATTTTACCCTTGGGGTCAATCTGACCCCAGGGATAACTGCCTCCAGAAAATGATTTACATAAAATTGTTGACCAAGTTTTTGTGTCAGGCACTTTGTTTATTTGTTGAATACATAAATAACCCCTTGATAATGAAACTTATCAGTGAGTTGACCTGTCCTCTAGCGCCACCATCAGGCCAAACTTTTAAATTAGAATTTATGTATCTTGAAAAGTTTTCATACACATCTTCTCAAATTTACTGACAACATTATTGACCACAAGAGGATGAAGCCTATTGGTTTTAGTGATGATATGACCTTTCCTGTAGCGCCACCATCAGGTCAAAATTCAGTTTTCGAGTTAACGTATCTTGAAAATCTTTCATCGAAATCTTTTCTAATTTGGGGTGCACATTCATGACTCTCACAGAATGAACTATTTTGATTGATGTTGGATGTTGGTGACTCCCCCCCCTTTCCTCTCATAAACATATTTATTTACTTTTTTAATCTTTTTTTTTTTTTTTAATAATATTAGCAGCGCTAAGTCTACCCCACTGTTGAAGTGGGGAAAGGGACCATATTATCTTCCCATTTTTGGAAGGGATCGTGTCTGCTGGTGGTTGAGAGACAACAGGAGGGTGAACACTCTCATTCTGATCAGGTGAGAATGCCTCAAAATCAGGGTCCTCCTCAACACAATCCTCTGTCTCAGACACATTCTCCTCTATGTTCCTTTCACTGTCAAAGAGCTGTTCCAAAACCGCATGGACAGTAAACCTTTTCCCAGAGGACATTTTCAAGTGAGAGAGCATGCAGATTGCAGTATACACAGAGCACAATGAGGAACGATTTGGATAGAGGGCTGCCATGCAAGCTTTTAAAAGTTTGCTCCTCCCTTATTTTGCATGAACTACCAATGTCCTTATGGGAATACCCCGCCCTCCCAGCCTTGGAAAATATCAGTTCTACTTCGGCAGGTGTGAGTACAGTAGGTCACACATACTCACACAGACACACACACACACACCTTCATGCCCATGGTGCGGGAAAGTTCTCATGAGAATATTGTTTCCCCCTCCCCCATGTCACGTAAGCACCAAAAATGGAAAATTATGGTCCCTCTACTCACTTCAACAACAAGGTAGACGTGCTGCTAAGAGTGTCCCACCAGACAGGCAGTCAGCCATGTTGAAGACATAGAGTCGTTATTCGAGCTCTTCATATAACCATCGTTTGAAAATATTGTACTTGAGATGATAATTTTACAGGGGAGGCATGTGTAGTTAGAAAGACTTGGATGTGAGCAGCTCGCAAGCCTTCATTGGCTTCCTCATTTTGGCAGGGGTTCACAAGTCAGTTTGTTTCCCACATGCCCACACCACGAGAAGTATCGAAGTTCTCGAGGGAATAGTTGTTTTCCCCACCCCCCTGTCATGAATCAACTCAAAAGTATCAACTCTGCACCTGCAGGTGTGAGGATGTTAGGTCACACACAGACAGACAAGTTTTATACAGCTAAAACAGCAGAGGAACACCAATGCATGCAATATGTGTTCAGCACATTGAAAAAATATCATCATGATAATTTTATGCTTAATCAGTTGTCCCCATCAAATTAGAAAAAGTCATGAAATATGAGGCAAAAAAAAAAAAAAAAAAAAAAAAAAAGGTCAACTATTATTTTTTGAATGATAAACACTGAATGGGGTCAAATTGACCCCAAGGATAATAGGAGGGTTAAGCAGTTCTGTAAAGGACTGTACCAATGATCTGTCGTACGGGACAATACTTTTTAGGCTAATTATGTGAAAACTAATTCATGTAATTTTGGGGAGGCAGTAGCATTTTAGTACCTTTAGTCTAAAATTAGAGGATTTGTAATAAAAAGTTTCCAGCTCAAAAAATAAAAATATGGCAAGAACTTTTGCCATCAATCTGTCGTATGGGACATGACAATAAACAGCCCGTCATTTATCATATTTTTCTCCGTAAAGTAAAGGTTCATGTGACCGTCACTTTGCAAGAGGACAGACTTTGCTCTAAATAGGTGACGCGTAAAGACTAGGAACTTGAGTGATATCAATTAGTGGGAAATTAAGGCAATTGATTGAAAATTTTATGAAATTTCATGTCTCCTTTAATTTCACCCCAAATCACCATTCTGCAGTCATGTAAGTGAGAAAGCTTACTTGTTCTAAATGACTTGGGTATTCAGGGTTACAAATCATGATAGACCAGTTAGTTAAAAACATTTCTCAAATTAAGCATTTTTTCCGTTTCTAACATAGAATCGCCATTAAGTAGAATCCAGTGTGTAACTGCTTAGTTGGAATGAAAGCCTGTACCCACACCAGCCCTTTCTGGATAAGATTGAAGACCCTAAGGCAATCCAAAAACACTGATATTTCCATATATGGGCGCGAAAAGAGGCAGCTCATTCTGATAAATCATTAGGAACACCTGGCTAGATTATCAAATTTATAAACTAATATATCGGCCACATAATAGCCTTGCCCACAATTATACAGTAAATGACCAGTTCACATAACTCTTAAAAGACTTTTCTTCAAACTTTACTGTTTCTTTATTATTACAAGGCTCAGTCAAATTGATAATAACCCATAAGCCTTTGGCAATAGTAGCTGAAGAATGTTATTTGGGTCGTTCAGTTGCATTTCCCTTCTTCTCAATGGATGTCTTAAATTCCTGCTTTCTCCAAAATTCTCTGTATACATAAGTCAGAGTTTCTGTGGATATATCGCTAGTTTATGTCAAGTTTAATTTTATAAGATGCGAATGTTGCAGGGGAAGATGCGCACGCACATTTTGAGGCCCATTCTGTGTGTAAGCAGCAGTTATAAAAGGAGAGCTCCGGTTCTGATCGACAGCACCAACAATCTAAGGCCAAGCTTGCATTTCCTGGCCTTCAGTCGTAAATTTCTGAAATTTTCTCAAACTGACGGTACCGCTACAGATGCTTGCTTGGGGGCAACGCTAAGGGAGCACGTGATTCACTCACACACAAAAAAAAGCCCCACTGGGTTGAATAATGGAACGCTTCCTAATCTTATGCAACACTCTTCCTCCACAGGATCCAGGCCACATGGACAGCTGGGCCAACAGAGGGAATGTGTTCACAATACAAGAAGGCGGGTGAAGGTCACTCTGGGAAGGGGGTCACAGGATGGCCAGCTCACATGTGCTATAGGATAGGGGGAACTGCAGGGTCACATCGTCCCACTGGGCAGAAGGCACGGTCAGAGCTGTCTGGCGGTCCAAGCAGGAAGTCTGACCCCCCCCCCGAACGCAGGACTTGGTACAGGAAACAGATGCGCGAGGGCAAAGAAGAAGAGGGAGGCGATGGATGTGCAAGGGGGGGGGGTACGCAGTTTGCTTACCAACAAAGCCGTCCTCGCCCACCAACTTCAGGGCCAGCTTGTCAGCCAGAACTGAGGAGTTTCCATGGGCGATGTTGGCGAAGGGGCCGGCGTGGACGAACACTGGCGTGCCCTGGGGGGGGGGCGAGAAAAGAGAGGACAGGTTTCATTAATAAAAAATGATTTCTCTGACCGAAAGGATGCAAGCAGCCCATTAAGGATAGTCTATTAGCAGCAGGATTGACATGTCACCATAGCCTCAAGAAAGCCTTCCATTGAGCTGAAGGGGAAAAGATTCATCAGCCTCTGGCAAACTAGTTTCCATTCCTTTTGTTACTACTTCCAGCAACATAAATAATTCAAACGTTATTTACTCAGCCTTAATGGTGTGAGAACAAATGAAGAAGGCCAAAGGATAGGTGGGGGTAACTCACAAATTCTTTCACTTTGGGTGGTCAATATTTCCTTCCAAAGGCTGCAGATAATTATGAATTTCAACTTATGCCAGGGATCTTCAAATCTGGACCTCAAATCCAAATTCAGCCCAGGTTTTCTTTTATCCCAGGTAAGTGATTGAACATTTAGCGCCCCTGATTGGCCAGATTGTCATCTCACCTGACTCCCAGGTAAAAGGAGGGTGGACACTAAGCCGTTCTTTGATCTTGAGGACTGTGATTTGAGGACCAGGGATTCACGCGGTCAAATAGAGGGAATCATACAGCGTTGTCCCTACATTTTTGATTACAATGAACAGTGAAACATCCTTTCCAGGTATATAATCCAGCACATTTAATTTCAAAACAATAAATGTGAAGTTGGGGACTACCAGCCTTAATTTGTGAGTATTTACAGATCAGTTCATGAGTCTACAGCACATTTACTCTGAAAAAATTCTGTAAAAAGATGCCGCTAAAAAGCTTTCAACAGGCGTACTGCAAAGTGCCGTAAACAAAACCCAAAACCAAAGCATATTTGGTATAGCAGTCCTTTGCGCAAAAATAGTAACTAAGTCTTTTAGTCTCATAATTTAATTTATAAGATGGACTCGTAGGCTTTTTTAAGAATATTACAAAGTTCCTGCAGTTCTTCCAAACACTGTCTCACTCGCGTCTGTCTCTCTAGGTAATCCCAAACAGCCTTAATGATGTTAAGATCAAGGTTCTGTTGACGATTTTCCATCGGTCACCTTCTTTAACCAAATACACACATTTCTTTGTAGGATCAATTTTTAAGAAATTTTTGGAATCTCAAATGTTTTTTTTTTTTATAGACTCATTAATGTAAAAGGTTTTTTCATTATATGAAAGACATCTAAGGTGTTCACACAGTACTTTACATTCATATTTTGGGAGCCAGTTTCATGAATGGAAACTGTCCAAATGGCTGCGGATGCCACTTTCTCCTTCTATGGGGAAAAGCTAACACTTTAAATGTGAAAGAGTCACCTTATTGCTGCTGGCTTTCTGTCTTAAACTCATGATTTAATGAGCCAGCTGTTGTTCAGGCAAACTCAATGTCCGCCAATTGTGAGCTAAAAGTCTGTGTTTTGAGGTGACCTACCCTTCATCATAGAAGTCACAGGTTCAGAGATGACAGCCTGGTCAAACAGGAAATGAATTGTGTAAATATAATTTTTTTTCTTTCCATGTCCACGGAAAAAGGAGAACGTAAATTTACTCGCGGGAGATACTCCGACAGAAAACAGGATGCCTAGCTTTTGATTCATTCACAGCACTGCAACTTTTTGCCAGAAATGCTCATACTACTATTAGGCAAAATAGTTCAAAGACAATTGCCAAATAACCACAGATGATTCCAAGCCAATGATGAACCACAGTTACCTTATGATGATAAGGTTACCTTATCGCGGCTAACAAAAAGTAAATCCAAATTAACAATCGACAATTACCAGCGCACCAAAGATTATTCTCCGCAAACCATCAATTCCATATTGACCACAGATGAATCCCAGCTAACCAATGACAATTCCCATCTAACCACAGATTACTTTCAGCTAACCAAAATGGATTCCAGGCTAACCAAGGATGGATCTCCGCTAGCCAATGAAGATTTCCTGCCAATCAAAAATGATTCCTCGCAAGTAAAGATGATTCACCGAACCAAATATTGTTCTCAACTCAGAAAAGATTATACCCTGGTCACCAATGATGATTCCCAGCCAACAGGAGATGACTCTCAGCTGACCAAAGATCCAATCTAACCAAAGATTTATCTGGCTAAATGATGATCCCCAGCTAACAGTGGTAATTCACAGTAACTTCACAATCATGATCAAGTAGAAGGGAGGGGGATTACATCTGCAACTATGGCAGAAGTTTTCCATTTTTCGATATCAGAGACATTGCAAGTACAATTCCCAGGCAGACAGAGGCATCGAACCAGTGAGACTGATGCTTATAACCTGAACTGCTTTAGTAAGTATCCAGCGAGATGAGGAGACTGCAAACAAGGAACACAGTGACCCAAATTCACCCCGTCTTAAGTTAGCATATGCTAAAAACATCAATGTAATGCATGCAAGCCTGGATTAAGTTCTCTGCGGAACAGTCCTTACAACTGCAAAACGCTCACACACAGT
The DNA here is from genome assembly GCA_029692085.1 of Gymnothorax javanicus. Lineage (NCBI taxonomy): Eukaryota > Metazoa > Chordata > Actinopteri > Anguilliformes > Muraenidae > Gymnothorax > Gymnothorax javanicus. The sequence continues at coordinate 94,794,668 of CM056198.1, forward strand.
CACATACATATTGTCCAAAATGTAGCTGTCATTTGTGTTAGAATGTGGTTAGAATGAAAGCCTGCACCCACACCAGCCCTTTCCAGATGAGGCTGTCCACCCCTGGTCTAGGGACAATGTTTTTTTTTTAAGGTATACAAACCATGTGCGAGCTGTATGAGATCCCAACATTCCTTGGGAGAGATGAGAGAGGATGTGGGAGACACGATATTCCACCAAACTCTTCTAGAGCAGTCATTAATCATAACCCAAGGCTGAGATTAACAGCCCTCAAGGGAAGAAGCTGTACTGAACCCCCAAGTCAAGCCAAGCTTCTTTTTTAATGTTTGACAATATTTTTGGGTAGTTCCAGACTGACAGGAATGCAACAACTGCAGCCCAACTAGTAACTGTCCATTCTTTTATCAATGAAACTAATATAGTAAATTAAAAAAAAAAAACATAATGAAAATATGCTAGTGATAGATATGCCACGGATAACATGACATGTCATAGATAAAATGGAGGCATTTTATGACAATGGAAAATATTTTCGCCCATTAAAAAGAATGAAAACGTTTGTCAGATGAATTGTACATAGCCAACCATAAATTCAGCTTTATAGTGATTTTTGGAAGACTAATGCTAATAGAAAAGGGGGCCTTGCCTTGCGGCACTGGTCACCGGGTTTGCATGCACTTTTTGTTTTTTGCAAATTTTATCAGCCAAAACTCCAGATGCAGTATGTTACACCCAATGATCAGAGATGCAGAATCTATTTTAAAGGTTTACAAAACCCAAAACCAGTGAAGTTGGCACATTATGTAAATCGTAGATAAAAACAGAATACAATGATTTGCAAATCCTTTTCAACTTATATTCAATTGAATACACTGCAAAGACAAGATGTTTAATGTTCAAACTGAGAAACTTTATTTTTTTTTTTGCAAATAATCATTAACTTAGAATTTAAAAGGCAGCAACACATTGCAAAAAAAGTTGGCACAGGGGCTTTTTTTACCACTGTGTTACATCACCTTTCCTTTTAACGACACTAAGTAAACGTTTGGGAACTGAGAAGACCAATTTTTGAAGCTTTTCAGGTGGAACTCTTTCCCATTCTTGCTTGATGTACAGCTTAAGTTGTTCAACAGTCCGGGGTCTCCATTGTCGTATTTTACGCTTCATAATGCGCCACACATTTTCAATGGGAGACAGGTCTGGACTACAGGCAGGCCAGTCTAGTACCCGCACTCTTTTACTACGGAGCCATGCTGTTGTAACACGTGCAGAATGTGGCTTGGCATTGTCTTGCTGAAATAAGCAGGGCGTCCATGAAAAAGACGTTGCTTGGATGGCAACATATGTTGCTCCAAAACCTGTATGTACCTTTCAGCATTAATGGTGCCTTCACATATGTGTAAGTTGCCCATGCCTTGGGCACTAATACACCCCATACCATCACAGATGCTGGCTTTTGAACTTTGCGCCTATAACAGTCCGAATGGTTCTTTTCCTCTTTGGTCCGGAGGACAACGTCCACAGTTTCCAAAAACAATTTGAAATGTGGACTCGTCAGACCACAGAACACTTTTCCACTTTGCATCAGTCCATCTTAGATGAGCTTGGGCCCAGCGGCCGGCGCGGTTTCTGGGTGCTGTTGATAAATGGCTTTCGCTTTGCATTGTAGAGTTTTAACTTGCACTTGCAGATGTAGCGACGAACTGTAGTTACTGACAGTGGTTTTCTGAAGTGTTCCTGAGCCCATGTGGTGATGTCCTTTACACACTGATGTCGGTTTTTGATGCAGTACTGCCTGAGGGATCGAAGGTCACGGGCATTCAATGTTGGTTTTCGGCCTTGTCGCTACGTGCAGTGATTTCTCCAGATTCTCTGAACCTTTTGCGATATTACGGACCGTAGATGATGAAATCCCTAAATTTCTTGCAATAGCTCGTTGAGGAATGTTGTTTTTAAACTGTTCGACAATCAGCTCACACATATGTTCACAAAGTGGTGACCCTCGCCCCATCCTTGTTTGTGAATGACTGAGCATTTCAGGGAAGCTGCTTTTATACCCAATCATGGCACCCACCTGTTCCCAATTAGCCCGTTCACCTGTGGGATGTTCCAAATAAGTGTTTGATGAGCATTCCTCAACTCTCTCAGTCTTTTTTGCCACTTGTGCCAGCTTTTTTGAAACATGTTGCAGGCATCAAATTCCAAATGAGCTAATATTTGCAAAAAATTACAAAGTTTACCTGTTCGAACATTAAGTAACTTGTCTTTGCAGTGTATTCAATTGAATATAAGTTGAAAAGGATTTGCAAATCATTGTATTCTGTTTTTATTTACGATTTACACAACGTGCCAACTTCACTGGTTTTGGGTTTTGTACATAATATCTGGTTCTCTCACAATAAACCATACATATCCTCTCAAGACCATTTAAATGATGAACCAACTCCAGTTTTGGTTATTGGCCAGGCAAAAACTGCACTCTACAAACATATGACATTAAATATAAAATAATCTAACAGTAAAGCTTTAAAATATCACAGTCAATATCCTCTCGGAGGCTGAAATATTAACAATCAATTTCCCCAAGGAAAGACCCTTGCCTGTTAGAGGTCTGTGCTGCTTTCAATAAACAGTTATTTCCCTCATCTAAATGCAAAATTATAGCATGGAAATTCATGTGGATAAACCAGCACATAGTGCATGCAACATGCTCTGTGAGAATGATTAGTATGGCCAGTCAACTGTGGATAGAACATAGTGACAGGATGATTCCCTTCAGCAGTCTTAAGATGATGCTGTGGAGGCAAGGAATATTCAGCTGGCATGTCAGTGTCTTGGATAAACCCTTTCTAAATCAAACTGTCGTCTAGCAGCTTGAAAGCATATGGTTGTCAGGCCGCGGAACAGTGTAACTCCACTCACAATGGCATCTCCCTTCATGCAGAAACATGAGTACGGTTAGTATTCTAAAGTGTGAACTTTTTGGACAACAAAACAAAAAAATTTTGCTGCCGGATAGCTCACTCGGTAAAGCATCACGTTGCGAAGCAGAAGTGACTATCACGGCGCGGGATCGACTCCCGCCTCGTACCAGCCGGCAGTGGTCAGCAGCTCTTTTCAGAGTAGCGCGCAATTGGCCAATGCGCTACAGGGATGCAAATTGGGAAGGGTCTGCCGGGATAGGGTACTGTAAATAACAAGTTCTCAGGCGCCTCCTGTTGGCCAGACGGGCGCTCGTTAGGAAAATTCTAAGCTCGTTCATGTTCGGGTATCCTCCGCCCTCGTTCTGAGCTAGCGAGGTTTCAACCAATGAGTGTATAAGAAGCAGTGGCGACGGGCGCGTGCTTCGGAGGAGAGCCGTGGGCTGTCTCACTCTCCTGAGTTGGCAATAGGGGGCCGCATATGCGAAAAAGCCTTGTACATAGTTCCCCAATTGGACATTCCAGATTCGGGTGGGATTGGAGATGCCAAATTTTTTGAAGATAGAAAAAAAAAAAAAAAAAAAAAAAACAAATTTTACAGAGTAATTTAAATACATATAGGCCAAATGAAACACCTGAAAACAAATAATTTGTAACTTTCAGTATTTTATGAAGCGTTTTTTCCCCCCTCAGTATAATAACATATATTGATCAGTGGTGGTGGCTGAACTGAAAATAGAGGAGGCACAAAACATCCATTTAAGGTAGATTACTGCTATAAAAATACCATTACCATTTCCACATTTTTCAAGCACCATTTCTCAAAAAGCGCTATTCCGATTTTAATGAAGTTTGGAACATAAATAGTTTACAGCATGATGGTTGTCCTGAACCTAAAAAATATGGCCCTTTTGGTACTCTTAATTTCAGGGGGTGCTGAATATATAATGAGGTAGAGAATTTTCAAGTCAAAAGCAAAATTTCAAAAAACCTTGACATTTTGTTAAAGTATCCAACTTTAAGAGGTTTAGCCCATAGATGCTGGATCAGGCAACCCGTGTCCAAAATAAGAAGTTGATACCAGTATGTCTATTAGTTACTGAGGTATGGTGTTTTGAAATTGTCATGATATGCCCCTTTGCGGCAGCCATCTTGGACAACTAATTTGCATAATTTATGCAAATCACCTACATCCCTGCTAATTTGAATGTTTGCTTCTCATATCAATAAAGCAATTTGATCTAAGTGATGAAAGAAAGATTTTCATGCTTAATAGCAGTATTCTACCTTAAACGAATGATTATATGTGACCCATTTTCAATCATTCAAAAAAAAAAAAGATTTAACGTTGTGTGACCTCGGAAAATACTCAACACAATCATCAGTAGCCAGTTGTCCTCATTAAGTTAATAAATAAAATGTTTCATCTGGACGTGAAAATACATTTCAATCAACGTTATTCATAATTGTGGATACATCTTGGTTCTGAAATTTAAACAATCATGAACAGGTCAGATTGCCACTGCCAGCAATACAGGATGTGCAAAAAGCAAATGCAGATCTTAACAGACTATGTGTTTTTGTTAAGGAAACTTGGCGAATAAAACGTTCTTCTGAAAAGAATTTACCATTTAATTGTCGTAACATCCCATTAATAAGGAAGCTGTGTGTTTCAAACCCATAGGATTATGGTATTCAGTGGCAAACTAGTTAATCAAGAAAAACGATTTGAAAACAATAAAGACAGGTCATCATTGAAAGAGATGTTTTGTGCCTCCTCTAATTTCAACTGAACAGCCGCCACTAATTGATATAAAATGTACTCTCTCATTGGCACAAAGGTTTGGGTGATGGGGTTCCAGAGCTCAAAATGACCAACTGCCCCAGTTGGATGCAGCTGACTGAACCAGCAGTCGACTGAAGATGCAGGACAGAGTTGGAGGATACTATTGTAGATTGGCCGTCAGATCTAGGCGGACAAAATGGAGACAAAGGAAAGTTTTTGTAAAAAATATTTTTTGGATCTTCAGCTTCGCGAGACTGCACAACTTAGGTTTTCATTTCACATCAAATATGAGAGAGCTAACTAAACTAAACCGCTAAAAGAGACCTCTAGCTGTTGTCCTTTGTTAAGGCTGAAGTGAAAATCTACAGGTCACATGATCTTCACCCTTTAAACTCCAACTTTTCACTTAAAGTTTTCCTTAAATAGTTTCAAGCCAAAAAAGTATTTTTTCGCATTATAGGACAATGTCACAAACATATCCAGTATCTGCTGGCTGCAGCGCTTTACTGAAGCTACATCAAACTTACATTGACAGAAACATTCAAACCCAAGAAGCCATGTTTTTATGGCCACTGCATCATATCAAAAGGAAAATATCTAGATCTGGTATATCATTTTAAACACATGTCCATGTAGTTCAACAGGACATATTTGGGATCATTGGAAACCTTAGGATCTCCACTAGAATTTACAATAGGCCTGAAGTTCCACAGGTTTGAATACAGCAGCTGCTTTTGATGGACGGCATTTACGCTACTACTCCCGCTTTGAGTAAAACAATGCATTTGGGTGGCGCTGCGCCTTTGGGGAGGGTATGTTATTGGAACGCACAGGAAGTGAGCAGCCCTAGTGAAGCTCATTATGATGTGTGATTAGTGGACCAAATGTTAGCCCAGGTTTGAGCGCGGCATTGCTAGGCCAGATAAAGCCTGTTTGCAGAGGATAAGAGCATGCAGGCACTCGCTCTGATTTCCAGCCTATTGCTGCGTCCCATCCAGGTTCCATCTGTGCAAACACCAGGTCAGACTCCCTCTTCAGAAGGACTACTGGCAGATGGGGAGGGGGGGTGCTGAGGACAGGGGCCAGGGAAATGTTCCCATGCATGCACCCTTCTCTGGTCCAGTGCAAGAAACATAGGAAGTGCAGGCAGGAAAAGTTTCACAAAATGCGGTTGCTCTTTCCCCCAATTGGAAACCCACTCAAAAAATCCTTCCCCATTCCAGAGTAGCCCATTCTCTTTTGTATGGAGTGAGCAATGCATGTCCTGCAGATAAGGCACAGACATGAATTTAAAGTAATTTTATTAAGTATCTTTTTAAGGTAATCATTCTTTGGTTGTTCTCCCAGTCGTGCCGTCTTGGTACCCTTATTAGCCCATTGGACCATCTCCAGCCTATCCTCACTTAGGTCATTTTACATGAGTGGATGGTTCACAGGCTTGATCCTGGGAGCTGGAAGCAGTATGTAATGAATACAATAAGCAATTTCAACGATTTTATTATTTTTGTGTAATATCCAAATGAAGACATTTTTGAAACATGTTTAAAAAATTGACAAAATGGGGAAAAAAAAAAAAAAAAAAAAGTTATATTTGCTTTCGGCTCATGTTCCAAACACTGTAAAAAAATGACAGCCCCATTAATATATCTGCACTTATTTCTTCTCATTCACTCCACTTGACAAGTTTAAGATTTTGAAGACAAGTTTATACATTTTAAAAAGTTGAATTAGCCACAGTATTCACTAATTGTGAGTAGAAACATAGTTCATCTTCAAGATCAGTTAACTCACATTTTTAAGGCATCCAGTGAACTGTCCTTTCCAAGTTTAAACTGATGGAATTTTATTACAGTGTACCGGATACCCAGTATTTATGCTCAGTCTTCCAAAAAAAAAAAAAAAAACTAAACAATGCACTGAGGCGGATTCATGACTTTGCAAGAGGAAAGTAAAGCTGGTTTTATGGTTCTGCGTCGAACCGACACCGTCGCTACGCAGAGCCTCTGCGGCGACGTGAACCCCCACCGCAGAGCCTCTGCGTCGCCTGCCGTGCACCTCGAAAATTTTCTAACTGCATGTCAAAGCGACGCAGACCGCAAGGGCACCGATTGGTCCACTCTACTCAAGTCTCACGTGATTTCACGACAGGTCCTTCGGAAACCTGACGCCGCCTAGCAGTTTGTGGGTGAATTACTTCGCGGCACAGCACGACGCAAACGACCTCAACGCAGAACTTCAAAAGGTACACGACAGTGCGCCCTTTGCGTGGAGTCGACACAGAACCATCAATCCAGCTTAAGGTGTGCAGGTGTGCAATAGCTCAACAAGTGGTACGCTCTAGCATTTGGACAGCCATCACAGTGTTTTACAGCAAAGAGAAACACTAGCTGAGGAAACCAAGAACGGGATCGACAGGGTCCTCGTTATCAACCAGAACGCCATTGCTGGAAATTCTAGCAAAATTGCATGCCTCAGATAGCCATTCATTCCCCGCCATTACGACCAGAACTTTCATCTGCCCTGTGACAGGACAGCTATATCTTGTCCAGGAGCATTAAAGAAGGTAGTGAGGGTGTACATGTCACAGAAAAGCATAGTCTAGAAGTTTCAGTGAGAAGCAGAGCTCACTTTCCTTGGTCCCTGAAAAGAATATTTGCCGGCAAAGACCATGAGATTTATGGATACGTGACTTGGTCCTAAAAAAGTGCAGTGAAATCTCAGTTTAGCGGTATGGCGGCCTGAGCTTGCCGAGTGACTCACCTCGAGAGTCTGCATCAACGTGGGTTTGATGGCATCCTTCATCAGAACAGCAAGAGCACCGGTCACACCCTGAACAAGAAAGATTGAGTGAGAGAGAGAGAAGCGAGAGGGGGGGAAAGAAAGAATACAATCAAATTTACTGGGACATTGCTCAAAAGCAAAAATACCAGAACATCAAAGGACAACAATCAAAAACTTGAAGCCTCCATTGGCAGTCAAAGAGCAGCAATTAAGGAGGCATAGTCAGATAGAAAAAAAAGAAAGAAAAGCAGGGCAATCAAGAAGAAGGAGAGAGATGGAGAGGAAGAGTGAAAAAGACAAGGCAAATCACGAACAGCCAGAAACGAAAACATTTTCAACACCAACATCTCCCACAGACAAACCAATGCAGGGTGCTCAGTGCTGAGGTTAAGAAAACTAAAACATGTCCAACTCTGTAGAGAGACCAGGTCCAGCACAATTACCACGCAAGAAAGTCAGAGATGAAACAAAAACTAAAGAGCTTAAATCCGAAAAGCACTCCCCTATTCAACTCATTCTAGCCTGCTCAGTTGTGCCAAAATCACATGTAATGTAATGTACTTTACTGCTTTGTGGTAAGCAGCTTTACGGCAAATAATTCATTAACAGTGCTCCATGAAGCTCTGTCCAAAAGTAACCTAAAGGCTTTCAGGAAATACACATCATCCCTCACATTGGAGGCATCCATTTTGAATATACAGTTAAAACCGTAACCTATACCCAAGCTTCACTCAGCAACACGCCCCAACCAGCTAGCCTACTAGCTCCATTGAGTGAATAGGGAGAGATGCTCTTCACCCTCCCACACGCCCCACCAAATTGACCCATCCCTGCATTTCCCCACAGTGTCACCCAGTAGAGGCAATGTGGCCCATCAGGTTTTAATCCACTTCTTTATGCAACTCCCACACACCTCCTCTCAAATCACCAACCAGCTCCAAACAAGTGAATTAAGAGGTGACTCTTCTCTCAACTATTAATGTTCCACTGACATGAGCAGCCATTTCTTCTTACTCAGGCCCCCCTCCTCCCCCTCTCCCTCTTTTTCCTGTTTAAGGAGGCCGGGACGGCTTCAGAGTTGGGAAAGCTGTCCTCTTAAAAAAGTTGGTTTATCTGCACGGTGAGTGGAGGATGGGTCTCTGACACAGCTGTCCTTGACTGAGCAGAGGCCTCAGCACTCAGACCATTTGTTTGAGATTTTGGAGCACAATTCCCAAAACTCAATGAATCAGCCACCCTTGTTGGCAACAACTGCAATCAAACACTTACAATAACTGGCTATAAGTCTTTTACATCATTGTGTAGGAACTTCGCCCCCCTCCTCTTGGCAGAACTGTTTTTATTCACCCGCAATGTAGGGTATTTGAGCATGAACTGCTTGTGTAAGGTCAGCCCACTGCATCTCAATCCTATTCAAGTCAAGACTTTGATAGGCCATTCAAAAACCTTTATTTTGTTTCTTTTGAGCCATTCAAAGGAGTGCTTATGTGCTTCTGATCACAATCCAGCTGCATAACCCAATTGTGCTTAAGCTTTGGGTTATTCCATGTCAAATGTTCGAATTGCTCCCACTTGACCATCTCAGATTTGGTTGAAAAAAATCCAGCCAGTGCATTCAGCAACTAATAGGAGAAATCCAAAATTTTAGCTCTCAACTCCGAATAGTTTTGTCATAAAAAAACTAGTTTTACAACGAAGTTCTGATCCTTTTTGAAAAGCGATTTCTGAGGAGCCACTTTCACATGGCTATATCTAGAAAAGTATTTCAGCTAGGTCCTTCAAATTTTCAGGGCTGAAAATCTGCTACTCTAACTTGAGGAATATGGACTTATAAAGGTGTCCCTTTAGTTCATCATATATTTCTGGGTGCTTAAAGTTGCTCGAAAATTTTACTCTGCGCTCTGCGCCAGCATTTTTGAAGGACTGTAAAAAGCCTAATGTGAAAGACAGGGATTTAGTATTGCACATACAGCTTCCCATATATGTTGTGTATTTCGCATTCTAATTCCTGCCCGTCTTATGAATAATCTAAAAAATATTAAGGCTTGAAAATGAAAAAAAAAATCTGTGCTATTTTGAACATTTCATACCAAAAAAATGACACCATCCACCTACATCAAATTTACTTTTAGAAAGTTTAGATGCCCGTTATTAAAATATCCAAAATTTGTGATGGGTTTCTGCTTTGTTTTCCAAAAATAAATTTTTGAAAATATTGTATGTTTGTGGAAAAATAGCATTTAATGGCATCAAAGGCATATTCAAACATTATTTTATTAAATGCACATAGTTAATGATAGAAAGCTTAAACTCAACAAAGTGCTTTATTTCACAAATGTTATCTTACACTTGAATTATAACCCAACAAAATGGTGATTTTTCTACCTGAAGGAATGCTGGTTTGAAAATGATTTTTGGCATAAGTGAAGATGACTTGAAGGACCCCTTAACACAAAAAGTTCATTACCATTATCCCCTTATCACATGCTTTTCAGGGGGTCCAAAAACAGGGCATTTAGGGGGTCGGACCCTTTTCGCAGCCAAATTTCAGCATATTGTAAATGTCTTAGAGTTGTTATTCCTGCACTAAAATGATGCCACTTCAGGGTTCTTTCAAAGCAATATTCATTCTGTTCCACCAGGGACTGGGTGTGGCTGTCAGGACCCCATGAAAAAGCAGATTTGGTCCAAAAATGCCTCTTGGGCCAGGTCCGTTCTCTCCACACCAATGGGGTGTAGGATGCTTGGGTTTAAATGGAAGTATTAGGCTTGAAGAAGGTGTCCCCAAATATCAGGTCCCCAAAATATCAGGGTCATATCTCGTATAGTTTTGGAGATATTCCACTTTATAGATGGCTAGGAAACAGATGGCTGAGCCCGAAAAGTGCCACGCCCAGCTTTTTGGACCCTTGGAGAAGGGAGTCCATTTGGAGTATGAGTCTAATATTTTGGATTTTTCATACTGGGCCCATAAACTACAAAATATGCGAAAATGAAGCAAATCAGGTACCATGGACTGGGTGCCACTTGATGATTTCAACTGGAATGCCCCTACCACCACCATGTTTGGCTGTTGGTATGATGTTCATATTGTGCAATGCTGAGTTAGCTTTAAGCCAGATGTAATGGGACCCATGTCTTCTAAAAAGTTTCACTTTTTTCTCAACAGTCCACAGAATATTTTCCCAAAAGTCATGGGGGTCATCTGGATGTCTTCTAACAAATGTGAGAAGAGCTTTTGTCTTCTTTTTCGTCAGCAGTGGTTTACGCCAAGCAGCTTTTCCATGGATGGCATTTTTGCCCAGTCTTTTCCTTATTGTAAATCGTGAATGCCGACTTTACCAGAGGTGAGTGAGGCCTTCAGTTCTTTAGATATCAGTCAGTTTTCTTTTGGGACCTCCTGGATGACTCGTCGATGCGCTATTGGAGGAAATTTGGTAGGTCACTCAGTCCTTTCCACCATTTGCAGATAATGGCTCTCACTGAGGTTTGCTGGAGTCCCAGGTACTTGGAAATGGCTTTGTAAACTTTTCCGAACTGATAGATGTAAACTACTTTGTTACTCATCCATTCTTGAATTTCTTTATATAAAGGCTTCATATGCTGCTTTTTGCCTACCACAAATGGCCAGAGGTTTTATTTAAGTGATGTTTGATTTCAATAGGGCAAGCAGGTATCATGCCTGGGTGTGTCTACCAAAACTGAACCCAATTATCAATTATCAGTTAAATTCAGGGTTTCCGCCAGGATTTTTTGAAACTGTGGCGGAGGGCTTCAGCGTCGGGTCAAAACTCAGCATTATCAGGTGTGGCCAAATTTCATTAATCAGCACGTAGGCGATGTAATAACTGAAGTCTATGTGCACGGAGGTTTATCAGTTTCACATTCGTGACAGTGGATTTCACATATAATATGAAAACCGATGATGATTCCAGACTCCGGAATTGGAATGAAATAATCATGAAGATACAATTAGGTAGAGCAGGATGTGCTCACAGCAAACACAGAAGTTAACATCGTAGTTTATCGTTTTGCAAAGTGAACAAGATGTTTTTTCTCTAATCGTTGCACACACTGCATTAAGAAGAAAGCAGCGCGTTTTACTGCCGATGGCTAATTTTTATTCATTGGAAAACGTGTTCATCAAGCAAAATGATTGACAACGGGTCAAGAATTATTAACATTTTTACTTAACAAGGAGAACTGGCGACACCTGATTGTTCTTAGGATTTTTGGAGTTTATGTATAGTCATTTTGCACAGGCTTGGCGGCTTTTATTTTGCCGTAGCGGCGCGCTACGATCAATTACATGTAGCGGAAACCCTGAAATTTGTTTAATTGATTGTATTAGTAACTAAGGGACCACTTAGCTTTTCACACATAGGGCCAGGTTGGGTCTTATAGCTTTGTCTAATATGTCTTTTATTAAAATTAGTGAGGTGATCTCAAAGTGTTAAGTATAAAAAAAAATACAAAAATAGAAGAAATAAGGAATGGTGCAAATATTATTTTACAGCAGCGTGAAAGATGAGAGAGAATAACAATAGAGTATAACATAACACAAGCTGGGTTGTGTTTTTTTTTTTTGCTATTGCAGAACAATTTATCAAGGTCTATTCGATGCTATTTAATCAGCCCAGAAATGAGTGATGTAACAATTTTGTACACTATAAACCAGGGAGTGAATACTAATAGTTGTTGGCCCTCAAAGAATTAAATGGCCAACCTTGGAGTTCAAATACAGCAAGCCTAAAAGTATTTAGATGGTGGAACTGCACTAAGAAAGGTTGTATCGTTCACATGATATGGATGTAAATACAAAATAAAGCTGACCATTTGTAAGGTCATATTCATTGTTTTCAAATCCGAGGTACAGAGCCAAAAAGCAAAAACTAAGTCCCTGTCCAAACAGACCACAGAGCAGCCTGTTCAAGATTAAAGGCTCCTTTAAAAGCCAATATGTAGCAGCACACAGGTATTCTACAGTTATAGTACACCGCCAATATTCCAGAATCATAATCTATAACATATCCATGTGATTAATGGTTTTTATCATGGAAGAAAAATGCAACATGTACACCATCATAAGTTTGTTTGTCCAACACTATGAAAAATATGAAACACTTTCCCCAACATTTACAATAATGGACTTGTTGGCGAACAACTGCCTATAAATAAATGTAATCAAAACCAAACAATTAATTACGGATATGCACAGGAGTAGACATCTCTGCTATGTAAATATCTTATAAGGCCCATACAACCTGTGATATAAACAGCACTGCAATCCCAACAATTTAGCTTAACAATAAAATTTTCCCAGTAAAAGCCTAATTCAAATTCAAGATACAAAATGAAGTAGAAACAGAATAAATAAAATATTTATGTACATTCCACAGGGGAGCCAAAATGAAAAAAATCAAAAATGTGAAAACCACTTATCAGATAGCCCCATGACATCACTTGTAATACAAAATTTCCCTTCTGGCAAGTTCCAAGTGTTATGAAACACAAATGTTGATGTGTTAGCAACGAATCCATGAGGGCTGGGGAGTTTATCTAAACTCTATTGATTAATGAAAGAAAGTTTTCACCCTGCAGCAAAACGCATTCGTTGCAATCCAAAACTTACATTTGGAAAGAATCAGCGTTCACCCACTTAATGCCATAGGAGAAAAAATTGACTTTCACAATCATGAGGGATTTTCAACGCTGCATTTATTTAACTTCATTAGTCCAAAAGAATAAAGCAGCTGTAGCGGTATGATTACGGAGCGGTCATGTTTGCCAGTGAGCATGTAATCCGCAATATCTGGAGGTAACCACAGACAGATGTTCCCAAAATGAAGACATACATTGATGCAGCAAACCTGTTCAGAATCAGCCCTTTTTACGAGGCTTCACAAGGCCATTTTCTTGAAAAATCTTTGTGAGCAAATATTTGCTCCTGTACATTCTTATTTTTCAGCCTTAGGTGAGCATTTTTTTGAAAGTTGCAGAATGCAGTTCGGCTGTTCCAGCAAGTTCCTGTTTTTATTCCTTGTTTTGTTACTTTTTGAGATTTCTAAACACTAACCAGTTCACTGACATGTTATTTTATCCAGTTTTTGTTTGTCTGTTTTTGTTACTAGTTGTGCATTACCTTCCCCTGCCCAGGCTGAGGACTCCCTTGTGAGTACTGCAGTCTGTTATTCATGTTCAGTAATTATAGTTAACAGCTTACAGTAGGCTCTCGGGTGGAAGTGCACCCTAACATTAACAAAAAATGAGCCGAGAGACAATGTTCAGTACATGGACGAACAAAGCTTGGTCATTATTGAGTAAGATAATTAAAGATAAGTGAGCAATGTAAATTGCATGCAATGCAGCGCACAGTTCTATTGGTTAAAGAAGTCTCACGTGGCTGGGAATCCACACTGGATGTCCACACCATTACCCATGAGCCTTTGCGCGCAATGCAGTAGAGTCTGTGTTATCAAAATGTTGTCCAGATGGCAGATAGCTAGGCGCGTGAAAATGGAACGTTTTTGATGGATACGTGCGCATTTATTTAAGCAGCTCAAATATAATTTTGGGCGCACAAAGGCGCATACCGGCCAATGCGCCCCTTTCATAAAAAGGGCTACCTTTACAAGGCCATGCAACAGATTTCATAAGCAGACGAAAGCAGATAGTGACACTGATCAGTAGGCCTGAGAGTGCCTCATAATAATTCATAACCATGAAAAATAGGACCAAGGGTCCTGTAGCTTACCGGCAAGCAGTCTTACAGCGATGATACAAGTTATGAAAATTTCATGTGAAGTTTGACATTTGAATCAATGAAAATCAATGTCAAGGTCACTAAATAAAAGTTCACATACATTTATAAGACCTTCTGTAATACAATCCTAAGCTCTGAAGCAGTTTTGGTGATACAAGTCATTATAATATGTCAATATGTATTCAATATGTCAATTGTGAACTTTAAAGGTCACAGAATGTCAAGTTGCAGTCAGCAAATGGACTTCATGCATGCCTTTCTAAATGTCTCTATACAAACCTTGGCTCAATCTGTGACCATTTTGGTGATACAAGTCATTGTAATTTCACTGCGGAGTTTGACCCTCAAAGGTCACTGACAGTCAAGTTGAATGTCACCAAATGAAAGTTCATATGTGACTTCCTAGATGTCAGTAACACAAACCTAGGCTCCATCTGTCACCATTTTAGTGATACAAGTCATTGAATTTTCACTAGGTCACATTCGACCTTTGAAGGTCAATACAAAGGTCACCAAATGAAAGTTCATATATGACTTCCTATATGTCTCTAATACAAACCTAGACTCCATCTGTGACCGTTTTGGCAATACAAGTCATTGTAATTGTATTATGTCAAGTTTGACCTTCAAATGTCACTTGCAAAGGGTTAAATAAACGAATAAAATTTTTAAAACTTTTCCAGGAAACTATTGTGAAATCAAAATGATGCCAAGGTGACGGTCACAAGGTGAAAAATTATGACCTCATCCGAAAGGGCTCGTGTCAAGGGATACATATGTCAAGTATCAAATGCCTATCTCTGACCAATCAAAAGTTATGGCCAAGGTTTAAGTTTTTTTCGGAAAATGCGTCCTACGCCAAGGTCAAGGTCACATGGTCAAAAATGATGACCTCATTGTGACAAGGGATACACACGTCAACTATCAAAGGCCTATCCCCAACCAATGATAAGTTATGGGCAAGGTTAACGTTTTCGGAAAATGCGCCCTACGCCAAGGTCAAAAGGTCAAAAATTATGACCTCATCCAAAAGGCCTTGTGACAAGGGATACACATGTCAAGTATCAAAGGCCTATCTCTGACCAATGATAAGTTATGGGCAAGGGTAACGTTTTCGGAAAATGCATCCTACGCCAAGGTCAAGGTCACAAGGTCAAAAATGATGACCTCAACCGAAAGGTCTCGTGACAAGGGATTTACATGTCAAGTATCAAAGGCCTATCTCTGACCAATCAAAAGTTACGGCCAAGGTTTAGGTTTTTTCGGAAAATGCGTCCTACCCCAAGGTCAAGGTCACAAGGTCAAAAATGATGACCTCATTGTGACAAGAGATACACATGTCAACTATCAAAGGCCTAGCCCTGACCAATGATAAGTTATGGGCAAGGTTAACGTTTTCGGAAAATGCGTCCTACGCCAAGGTCAAGGTCACAAGGTCAAAAATGATGACCTCATCCGAAAGGTCTCGTGACAAGGGATACACATGTCAAGTATCAAAGGCCTATCTCTGACCAATAAAAAGTTACGGCCAAGGTTGAAGTTTTTGGAAAATGCGTCCTACGCCAAGGTCAAGGTCACAAGGTCAAAAATGATGACCTCATCCGAAAGGTCTCGTGACAAGGGATACACATGTCAAGTATCAAAGACCTATCCCTGACCAATCAAAAGTTACGGCCAAGGTTAAAGTTTTTTTGCAGCTGCAGACAAACAGACAGACGGACGGACAGGTGCAAAACAATATGCCCCCGAATCTTCAATTCTGGGGGCATAAAAAGCATTTTTTCCATATTTTAGGGCCTTGTCACATACATATTCTGTATCTGCTGGTTGGCGCTACTCACTGAAGCAACATCAAACTTACACTGAGAGAGATTTTCCAACCCCAGACGTCATGTTTCTATGGCCGCAGCATTACACGAACAAGAAAACATCTAGGTCTCAGGCCAAATTTAATCGACATTTTCCTGTAATTCAGCAGGACATATTTGGGATCTCTGGAAACCTTGGGAGCACCACTAAAACTGATAATAGGCCCAAATTTCCACAGGTCTGAATAAAGCAGATGTATTTGACAAACTCATATATGGGTTCTAAAGCTTCCATGAGTTAACAGGACCACATTACTCAAAATCCCAATGTCTTATACCTGCACAATCAATGGAAAATAGAGAGACTTGTGTTGCATTGGTCAGCAAGTGAGGAAAGTCCTGCCATGAGTAAGTTTCAACCATAAACTTAGCCAGCAGAACCAATTAGTTCTCTCTCAGATGTGCCAATTAACAAATCCAAGATGTTAGAGCAAAATACCAGTTAAACGAATACTTTCAAAACTTCCACCACTGGATGTAACCGAAGTTACACTGCAATAGTTGTCCACGAATAGCACTACCCAGCATCCATTCTAGTATCACTAAATCACATCTACAGCAAAGTAATTAAGTTAAAGGCTGATAATTTATAGGCAAAACAGTGTGGGTGGAGAGAGCAAGCATAGAAAAAAGAAAGTAAGCTCCTAAATCACAGAGGAGCCAGCATGATGGCAAGATTTGCAAAGACCAAAAGGCAGTCTGCTGGCCTGTTCAATGTTAGCCCCCTCACTGCGGGACGCTACAGGGTGAATTTAGGTTACGCCCAGGTCAAGAAGAGGAACTCTCTTCTTGCATCACTCCAGGCCTTCTTGCGGTCACACGAATTGAAAATGTGCTCCTCTGTTTGCGCAGAAAGAAAAGATACTTTACTGCACTTTCCATGATGAATTTGCCCACTATTTGTCTGACACAGAAATTAATCGTCTAAAACACAGCTTTCACATCAGATGCACTTCAACTATATTGTTTGATATTTACAAGTTTTACGTTGAGAAAATATTTGTAGCCATTTTCCAGAATCGTTTTCCAAATATTTTCTGAACTGAATACCCTACTGCTGAGGTAATCAGCAATGTTGGTAATTGAAGGTAATTAAGTTCCTGAACCCTGACTTAGAATAAAAGAAAACATTTTTTAAAAATCTGCTCTTCAAGGGCAAAAAGGCAATACTTATGCAACCAATACGTGACCCTATCTCAATGGCATCCTGCAGTGTTAATTATCTTTATAATAGTGAGATTAGATTTGCATGATGCTTGCACTTATGCCTGAATAACTGCATGTAATCGATTTTAACATCATGAAAAGCTCTTTCCCAAACCCCAAGCCACTCCTTTTATATTGCTCAGCCCAAACACTGAAAAACCCCATACAGCTTGAGGACAAATACAAAACTTTTAGCTTTCCGCTAAGCCAGCCACCAAATTTGAGGATTACTTATGGATATACACTGACTGCAGCCAATGGGATTCTGAGGTTTAAAAAAAAAAAAAAAAAAAAAAAAAAAAAACCCTATCTGGAATGTTGTATGAATGATATCATCTGGAGTCCAGAGTCATGAGTTAGTCTTGTGTTGTTTTCCTTCAGATCTAAAACAATATTTTCTTAAACAATAACCAATAAACCATATTAAAATCCACTCTAACTCTCTGAGAGACCTTTGGGAAATGATATAATGGGTGCACAGCTATTTACCACCTCATTCTGGGGATGATTGAATTCAGAATCATACAGCTGTCCTCCAACCACGGGTTGAGGCCTGAAAATGCTCATTTGCTAGCATACTCCTGCATCATTCAGCAAGGACGTGGGGATGGTCAGTCACCCATTAAAAGAACCTACTAATACATGCGCTGAAGCAACAACACCAACCTAATAAACCAACATCATCATGATCAAGTTCTTACATGACCCCTCCAGAAGGTTCCATAAGGCCCGCATCACTAGTTCCAGCAGAATCGATCACAAATTACCACCATTACTTTTCACGACTCAGGATAATTCATTTCAGATATTAACGAAGCCTGTGCTTTTATCCAAAACGACCTAAAATTGATGAGACTTAGCCGAGGCCAATTATGGAGGAACATTGAATAAAAGGAGAAGTACCGTTTTTACAGTTTTGACATTATTTGTGGCAAAAAAATACAATCATTTACTCATCCATATAACTTTCGTGTCACTAGCAGTCCTTCGGAAGATATTTAGATCCAAAGAGAGCCGTGTATATGCGTATAATGGGAGTGAACGGGGCACGGCGAGCGCAGCCTCTAATGCCGCATTATCTGTCGCGAAACTCATTCATTTCACCAATATTTTTTATAATTCGCTGGTGTTGTTCCCCTTTTGAGTCCGGGGTTGCCTGTTATCGTCATCCGCCGTCTGTAGCTTGACTTACTAACCTCTGAACTGGATGTCTTCCGTAGCGAAGCGAGCACTGCAAACCCGAAAATCTGCACACCTCAATGCTTCCACTTGAGTATTCGGGTCTATTTTCAGCGCAACTAGCCAGAGCTTTAGCAATTCCAAATTGCGTGAAGGTAGCCTATGGAAGCTAAACGTTGTCCAACTGGTCATTTTTTTCGCAACAACTTGGAAAAACGCAAACACGAACCATGATGTTTTATCAGCACGTAAAGCAGCCGACCATCGCTGAGCTAATTAGGGTTGCCAATTCTGATCAGACAAATAAGCGACCACAGCTTCAAAAACAAGCCCAATATAAATTAGACAATACTAAGACAGCGTAGACCTAGGGTGGAATCGCTTTCATTTTGTTGAGCGGGGGGGGGGGGAGTTATCTTTCATTTAGTTGAGCAAGGGGCTAGGAGGGAGGACTATGGCAAGCCGTTTTAACATTTAATCAAACCACACTCCTATCTGTAATTACATTTTAGATATCCATAATAGCATTTCTCCTAGTCAAAATATTATTTTGACTAGTCAGAATGGTAATTAATGATATCTGCAATAACAATCTTACTAGTAGAAATGTTATTTTAAGATATCTACAACTTTGATTGTACTAGTCAAAACTAAATTTAAGATATCGAAAAATCCTTAAAAACTGTAAGTGGCCGTTTTAACATTTAATAGCTAGACTGGATATGTATTGCAGATATCTGTAATTCAATTCTTCCTAGTCAAAAAGAACACTTCAGATATCCACGATGACATTCGTCCTATCTACAATTGTCATTTCAGATATCCACAATGACATTCTTCCTAGGACAGATGACGTCACTTTTGCCATTCATGTGTATTGGGCTTTCAATTTCAGATATCCACAATTACATTCTGGATATCTAGAATGAACATTCTGGATATCTAGAATGAACATTCTGGATATCTGCAATTGAATTCTTACTAGGAAAAACTCCCATTTCAGATATCTTCAATCCAATTGTAACTAGTCATAATTTTCACTTCAGATACCCAAAATGAAAAACTAGTCCTGTCTACCCGCCAACAGATATCAACAATACTTTTATGGATATCTGCAATTGTACTGTTGCTAGTCATAATTCTAATTGTAGATATCTGAAATTACATTTTTACTAGTCATAATACGAATTATGGATATCCATAATGACATTTTTACTAGTCACAATGTATTTTGGATATTCAAAATTACATTCTGGATATCTGGAATAGTTTTTCATTTTGGATATCTGAAATGAAAATTATGACTAGTAACAATTGGATTGAAGATATCTGAAATGGGAGTTTTTCCTAGTAAGAATTCAATTACAGATATCCAGAATGTTCATTCTAGATATCCAGAATGTAATTGAAATTGAAAGCCCAATACACATGAATGGCAAAAGTGACGTCATTTGTCCTAGGAAGAATGTCATTGTGGATATCTGAAATGACAATTGTGGATAGGAAGAATGTCATTGTGGATATCTGAAGTGTTCTTTTTGACTAGGAAGAATTGAATTACAGATATCTGTAATACATATCCAGTCTAGCTATTAAATGTTAAAACCGCTTGCCATAGGACGGGTTCTCTCACACTACTCGTCGTGAGGCTGTGAGCAGACAGAGCCAATCAATGAATCGGGGGGAAATGGCAACCATAAGTGGATAACAATTACGTCGCTTGTTACACTTTTCTAACAAGCAACCATATTTAAAAAAAAAAGCCCAAAAAAACCGCAACCCGCGACCTGTAATTTTTTCAAGCGACTTCAGGAAAAAAGAAGCCCAAAGTCGCTTATTATAAGCGGACTTGGCAACTCTGCTATGAGCCGTACTGCGCCTGCGCGCGGCACCTGAGATGACAACATCCAGTTCAGAGGTTAGTAGGTTAAGCTACAGACGCCGGATGACGATAACAGGCAATCCCGGACTCAAAAGGGGAACAATACTAGCGAATCATAACAAAATATTGGTGAAATGAATGAGTTTCGCGACAGATAATGCGGCATTAGAGGCTGCGCTTGCCATGCCCCGTTCACTCCCATTATACGGATATACGCGGCTCTCTTTGGATCTAAATATCTTCCGAAGGACTGCTAGTGACACGAAAGTTATATGAATGAGTAAATGATTGTATTTTATGCCACAAAAATTGTCAAAACTGTAAAAACGGTACTTCTCCTTTAAGGTCCTTGATCATGGGCCGAACAGCTGCACTAACAACTGGCAACACTGGGTGTGGAACAACCAGCCTCCAGGTGCCAGCCAAGAAGCCAAGAAACTCAGCCAATAGGCTTACAGGCTGCATCCATTACACGCACACAAGTATGCGGTCAAACACACACAGACACGCACACAGCTTAAATGGATTGGCTCATCAACATCTGACCAGGGCCCAGCTTGGTCCCATCATTCTGGGGCGCATACAAACCAGGTCATCCGCTGTAATGGGCTGGCCTGCCCGACTGGTCCCCACCACCGCTCTGCCCAGTCTCTCCTTCATGTCTGCCAGTCCATCAGTCAGAGCCAGTATAGCCATGATTTCACTCGCAACAGCAATGTCAAACTGGGTCTGCAGAGAGAGAGGGAACAGCAGCACAGCCACAGTGAACCCGGAGGAGTACTGAAACTGCTTTTGTACTGTACAGGGACAGACCGCAAAAACATGATTTTTACAAACAAAATGATACTTAGTGAAAGAATCCTTCATCTTAAGTGAACTGCTAGGGGAAAAAAGTGCTGCTTGGGTGCTGCAAAATGTGTTTTTGGTCATTTTAAGGCAAAGCTGGACAGAATAATAAATACATCATCAAAATTGATACACTCGTGGAATCCGCCATTTTCCTTCTAACAGTGACATCTGATAGCTCTTTCACAGCAAGAGGAAAAGCTCCTGTAGAAGACCCGAATGGTTTGCTTTCCCATGAGTCCTCTGACATTCAACAGCTAAACACACTAGCAATTTAATCCAGAATTGTATTCTCCAATACAACAAATGCTCACCTATGTAACCAAACAAACATGATTGTAGTGCTGAGTAACCTGTTGCACATTCATATTAATCCAACAATGATGCCAGCTAAGCTAACCACATAAGCTGAAACATAAATTACTCGTGAAACGTCCTAGAAGTGTTTCATGATCAGATCTCCAGCAAACATCCAAGATAGCAGCACTATAAAAGGAGCTACATACAGTTACAAATGGTACCTGCGCAAATATCCGATCCATATAATGAATATGAAAGAACACTAATGTTTTACTTGCGCGTATTTTGAAGAAAAGAAACCAAAAATGAGAAAAAACAGATCATAGCTGAATCTCCTACTGCGATACAACCAACAGAGAAACGGCAGGGCAGTATTTGCTCGAGCATTAACCCATTTAAGCTGACAAAACCGCTCAAAACGGGTGGGAATTCAGGGCAAAATGAGTTAAGCCAACACAGAATTTGTTTAAGCTTAGGTCATAAGAGGCATATAAAAACATTACCAGTATCAACACTTGCAGTAGTTTTAAAGAAGCCATATAATGGGTTACAACTACCAAAGGCTAGGATGTGTTAAAACCGAACAGCATTCGAGCACATTTAATATTACTATTCTTCGATCTAACACTAGCCATTCCCATAACAGGTAATGAACCCACCAACCACTTCAGTGTGCACTATCAGACTGCCCCACCTACCCAGACAGCAGCCAGTTCTGCGCAGCCGAATCAGTAGGAGCAAGTGCAGATCCAAATTGAAGCAGCATGCCGTCTGGGTAATGTTAATGCCAACTACCATTTTCCACTCGCTTCATGATCCCCTAACTATAGAGTTCCCTAATCCTGTGCCATTGGTCAGCTAGTTTAGATACCATTTTGGGTATTTACTGCGTTCATTCTCCCCAGATCAGGCGTTTTTTTTTTGGCACTCATTTCATAATGTGGTAAATAAATTGTGACCTCAGCACGTGCAGTCGACTCATTCGGCTACATTTTCTTTTTTCACCGTTTTCCACTTGCTTAATGATCCCAACTACTAGGGTATCTGATCCTATTCAATCAGCTAGCTTGTTTAATTTGGCCTAGCTACATTGTATTTTTTCTGGCTTGCTAGCTTTTCAGGCACAATGAATTGAAAGAATTCTTCCTCGATCAGACAGGCCACTAGCTATGAAGTTAATGCATGAAAACCCTGCTTTATTTCCAAAACTGAAATGAAAATTCATTAACGATAATATAATGGAACAAGATTGAAGAAGATTTCAATTCTTCTGCCAAATAACTGCCATAGCCATAACAGGCATACAAATAAACCCCAAATAAACTCCCCAACCATTTCATATGTTGGCTACACCCGTGTACACTCATAGAGACCAGTCAAGGTATATTATCAGCTTAGGCTGCATGACAATACAAACAAGGCATTAGGTTTTGCACAATGTTTCATTTTCCGTTTGCATGACAAGTGAGTTTCATTGATGTCATTTTTGTCTCGTAAAAAAATATGGAAATGAAATTTTAGGTCCAAATATAAGACCTCGAGACCAACTTAGATTTTGGTTTTAGCAGTATTTCCATACCTGTCGTGTACGGCCCTTTTCAGTGCTCGCCTGTCCAACGGTGATCTTCCTCAAAAAACGGTCATTGGTATCAACCACTGAGAAACGAGGAGAGAAAATTTTATTTAAAGTTGTGCAGCTTTGTGACAATATTTTCGGTCTTTGTTGGCATTTGAATTCTATACTCAGTATCACCGTACAGGTGTAAAGACAATAAAGCTACGGATTTGAATCATTTCGCTACAATATTCCAGACAAAGTGCTTCTGTAAAAGTGCATATCCCTATAAAGTCTAAATATTTGCAAAACGTAAGGTTCTACGAGACCTTAAGAACATTTTTGTCATTTGCTGGTGGCAGATCATGTTTTAAAACTGGTACTTTGCGAACGCATGCCTCGAACTACCATTTAGTGTCCAGCTGAAAACCCTCCTTTGCACTTCTCTGAATGTTCCTTGGGGCGCACAGGAAACTTAAATTAATTTGTCCTGAACAATGGCTTTGAAATGCAGAGGTTGGTCAGTGTCAAAGCCGGAAACAAGATGACAAATATATGTATATCTGCATGTATACACACACATACATATATATATATATAAATATACTGTACACCCAGTCACGCAAACATAAAGTCTCATGAGTCTCACACAAACATAAAGGAACATGAGTAACATAGTTTTGCTTTACTTTATCACTGTTGCACACGTCTGACTGTGAAAGTAAAATGGCTTCATCTTTGGCACCATGCTCTATTGGGGGCAGCTCAAAAAAAAACAAACTTGCAAACCCTTTAACAAGCCTTAATTTGTAGTAGACCAGTCCCTAGTCTGTGTACAGTGACCGCTAACACCTGAGCAGCCAGCCAGGCTTCATAGAAAGTTCAGAGGATGTGCTTGCGACTGAGTCGGCAGGGTCTATGGGTGGGACCTTGATACCTCAGCTCAGCCCCCAATCACAACTGTGCATTCTCGGCCTCCAAATGAAATCACCAGCGCAAGATGATAGCAGCGTCCGTATCCAGGATATTTTGTCACCATTTTGATGCAGTGTGACGAACTGGAGTTGTGTCGTCCATCTTCATATAATCTATGGTCTTAATGCCGTTTTCAAAGTTTTCAGCTACAGAAAACAGAGAGTTTCACACTGGGGCTGGGGGGGGGTTGTTTACATTGATTCCATACACCCAAAAGAAAAGCTGATTTTAATTTACTCATCCCCCTCGCTAGACATGCACTCCTGAACTTTCAGTGTAAATACCCCATCAGTCAATGAGGACTTTCCATTGTGAACTCACGGGAACTAAGAACAACAGTGATACACCATCCCTCCCTTAACCCTGCATTTATACAAGGGGCAACCCTAAAAACAGCTGGCCATGGGACTCTCCCCCACTGAAAATATGTCCCGTGCTTGCCTAGGTGTTCAGGCTGTGGGGGGAATAGAGTGCTGCAAAAAAAGTATTTGCCACCTTCCTGAATTCTTCTATTTTTGCATATTTGTCACTTTTAAATGTTTCAGATAATCAAACTAATTTTAACATAAGATAAAAATAAGCAGAGTAAACACAAAATGCAGTATTTAAATGATGATTTCATTTATCGAAGGAAAAAAATATATCCTGCCCTATTCAGCCCCACGTGAAAAAGCAATTTCCCCCTGAGTAATTAAATCAACCAATTAAACAAATAAAAGTGATAATTTGCTAAAATTTCACTAGACACACCCAGGTATGATTACTTAACATCACTTAAATAAACCTTTAAATTTGGCAATGTGAGGTAGACAAAAAGCAGCACAAGGCGCCACAATCTAAAGAAGAAATTGGAAAGAGGCCAATACTTTTTTTTTTTACAACACTGAAGAACTCCTTCTCCTTTTATATCATACTGATTACATAGCTAATGCTCTTTATCCAAAGTGTCTAACAGCTGAATGGATTAAGTGGGGGGCCAAATCTGCATTAAAAAGTGGGGTTAATGGCCTTGCTCATGAGTCAAACTGTTTCACCCACAAATCATCCTCGGGGTTCCATCCAAGAACCATTACCCAAACCTATAGGCTGCCCCAGCTTCCATGTTCTAACAGCTTGGAAAAGTCAGAGCAAACCACTGGGGGTCAGTTTAACCCATTCTGTTTTTAATTTCCTCCCTATGCCGGCTCTACTGCCCCCCTCTTCCTCACCCCCCAGCTCCCACCTATGATGAACACGTCTGAGGAATGTGCCCCCTTCCCTGCCCCCCTAAATGACAGCACTGCTCCCCACCTCTCTGCCATGTGACCTTTTCGGGGTCAAGGTCAAGGCGCACAAATGAGCCGATCTCCTCTGGCGTGAGAGCAGTGGGGTCCGTCTTTCTGATACCCAGCCGCTACAGGGAAACAAAGAGCACACAGAGATGTGAGACTCCACACTTCACAGATATATATATATATTATACAACATCATTCAACAGCTCCCTTAACATCAATCAATCATACATAGTGTGCTGTGATGATTATACACTTAACAAAATGAAGATAAATCAGAAACCAAGTACTATTCAAGTGTTTATTTCACGTAATATTGGATCACATATATGAAAATAAGTAAACAGATATATAATACTATATACAGTAAAATAAATAGTAAAATTAATAAAAAATGGTAATATGGTAAAAATCAAAAATAATTTCTTTTTGAGAGAAAAAGTCAATATCTAGTGTTGCCACCCTTTGCTTTGATAACAACATTTAATCTTTCAGGCATAGTTTTCACATTTTTTATTTCCTCACTCACTAAACCATTCCATATGATTTGAAGTTCATTCCAAAGAGAATATTTTCAATCATTCATTTAAATTACCATTACAGAAACTCCGAAAAACTCAACATTATCAGGTGTGGCCAGTTTTCATTTCTAACGCATACCGATTACGACTCCGGACTTCTCACGCTTTTCTTTATTCAGGGATTGGAAGCAATGCATGTGTTTCATAATCATTAAAATGAAATAAGATCATTTGAAACGTCTTTATGCAATTCCATTGCTTCCAACCCCTCCAGTGCAAAAGGACTTCAATTCCGCGCGGGAATCTCTTACATACGCATTGATTGAGTAATTGCTGACAACAGCAGAGGAACGTAAATATGCCACTTAAACTCACACCGAATGCGTGAGAGTTGACAGGTATGCGTTATAAATGAATACTGGCCACACCGGATAATGTTGAGAGTTTGGAGTTTGTAATGGTAATTAAAATGATTGATTGAAAACAGGTCGTGACTAATCATTAATTTTAAGGGATTGTTTTGAGCCTTCCCTATCGCCAGTTCACCAGCCGCCACTGATATCATCACAGAGTTGTCATGCTGTCGACCGCCAATTTTTTTTATATTGGTCATATACAGATAATGAACATCAGAGGCACTTAACTTCCATATTGCCACTGGTTTTCAGCAAACTGGTCTCTTTGAAATGCTTGATGGTGTTTCTTACAATGCCATGGCAGCATTTCACGTCTTCAGCATCATGTAAGGCCACGATACGGCTACGAATAATCTCAGAGCTCTTTCCATTACGCCATTGTGCTGAACACAGAGACACTACTCAAAGTTCATGTAACCTTCCATACTGGAACAACGGACTTTCAGAGGTAATTCGGCAGAGTAATGTTGCCTCAAGGCTCAAATCATCCATCCATCCATCCATCCGTCCATTCTCTATACCGCTTCTTCCTCACTAGGGTCGCGGGGGAGCTGGAGCCTATCTAAGCTGACTCTGGGCAAAAGGCGGGGACCCACCCTGGTCAGTGCGCCAATCCATCACAGGGCGCACACACCATTCATACAGCATTAGCTCTAAGGCTCATTCCTATGGGAAATTTAGCATCTCCTAATAGCCTGACATGCATGTCTTTGGACTAGGGGAGGAAACCGGAGTACCCGGAGGAAACCCATGCGAACACAGGGAGAACATGCAAACTCCACACAGAAAGGCTATAGGCTGGATTCGAACCCATAAACTTCTTCCTAACCACCGTGCTGCCCTTGCCTCAAACCAGTTCACACAATTTTTTTAGCATCAATAATCATGGAATGAGCCTTCAAACATGCATTCCTACTGTGCAAGAGTCAAAAAAATAAAATTTGCGACACCTTTCATGTTGTTATAAAAAATTTGATGTTCTCAGTGTTTTTTGTTTATTACCCATATTCTTACGTCAATATACTTGTGGGAATGATTTTTTTTTTCTCATTGCCTACAATAGTATTTTTCAATACATTTTCACCAAAAAATTTAAGAAATATATTAAAACCCCTTTTAGGCAAAAGTGGTGGGGTATAATCATCCCCACACACCACTGTATATCATACAGCAAAAAATCTATAAACATATAATCACATGGTAAACACGTGATTCAAATATTTGCATATTTGCTCATTTAAATACAAACAGCAAATTTTTAGCCATGCAGTGTCGTAGACGGTGAATGGACTTTTCAAAGAAATTGTTTTGCAATTTATTTGCATTTTCAATGATGTCCCAACTTTTTCTGAATTTTGGTTGAGTATGAATGTATAATAACATGCTTAATATCATATAAACACATCTAACAAAGCACAGTATCATGCTTCATGTCAAACGCTTCCTGAAGCTTACATCCAACAGGAACTATTTCACATTTGTTCAAGCTTAAAGGAGCTGTGTCACAGTTACTGCGCACGCTCATAAATTTCATCCCAAGAAAGCGATTCTGCTCGACTGAAAGTCATAATCTGATTCCACCCTTGCCAATCAGTCATTGTTTTTGCATTGTATCTATATATTTAAGTCACACAAGCATTATGCTTTCCATATTAAAGAGTATTCTATGGAAATTCGAGGATTCAAAACACCAATATGGCTATTTTGCCGAGAGGAATGTAAGCTTGTTTGCTAACCTCCAATTAAAATCATAGAAAAAGAATACCTCTTCATGGATACCTGCATAGCTAGCTCTGCAGCATAGCCAGCGTTATCTAGCAATTTGGCTTGTACGACAATTTAACTTAAATGAATCAAAACACATTTAGCTAACTGGCTTGCTTACTTTGCTAACAATGCTGCACACAAAATAAAAGGTTTTTGTGGATATTTGAGAAGTTAACTACGTTGCGAAGACGCTATAGCCACATAGGGAATGTTAGTCAGTAATTTGGCTAATTGTCTGATGATGCCATCTAAATGAAGCGAGTCAAGTAGCTACCTACTTAGCAACAAAATTTGTATGTGAAATGAAAGGAAACAGAGGCGATCTGCGTTTGTCCACAACTTTTACTTAATATTTGGTAGCAGCTTCCAAATCATTCACCACACAAGCTGCATGCGTCCGGTTCAATGCCCATAAGCGGCCGGCGGCTATGAGCATCAAGGTTTCAAAGTTTTGAGCATGTGCAGTAATTGTGACACAGCTCCTTTAACCCCTTTGACAATTACCTCACGCACACATGCACACCAAAATCTGAGAATTAAGTCCCAGAGCTCTGACCCAATCAGGACAAATCTGGTTATGACATCTTAGACACACAAAAGAGAACAACAGAGCCATAAACAATTACTGTCAAACAGAAAAAATGTGTTTCAGGTACTGCAAACAGGAGCCAATTACTGGCAATGTTAGCCCAGTTCAAACAACACTGGTCTCCCCTTTGAACCCAGTGAAGTAGGATTTTTCAAATTTTTCTCAACCTTGAAAGAATTCTTGACTTCCACAATTTTCAATAATTAATAGCAACTGTTACATTAGCATTGAGATTTTCATGCAAGTACACGCC
The DNA here is from genome assembly GCA_029692085.1 of Gymnothorax javanicus. NCBI lineage: Eukaryota > Metazoa > Chordata > Actinopteri > Anguilliformes > Muraenidae > Gymnothorax > Gymnothorax javanicus. Next base: position 94,823,547 of record CM056198.1, read on the forward strand.
AATAACATTAATCTTAGGTCTGAAAGAGCTAGAATATAAGTCACAACAACATTGTTTGATCACCTCTGTGAGACAATGATTTGATGCTGCACTAACATGTAAGCATGACACACCCATCCATTAGTGATGAGGAATAGTTGCAAAAAGGAAGTGAGTTATAAATATAAGGTTGTGTGTTTGATGCCTAGCTGGAATACCGCATTCTGAGAGGATATCCACACTGCATACACAAAGTCTTACCGAGCACTTTTACTCTTGTATTTAGACTTAAAATACTTACTTCTATTACCTTATTCTGAGAAAAAAAAAACAATTCTGCCACCGAGATGAGACAGTTTTGACTCACTTCTAAATTTGTCCATGGGGTGTAATAATTTCACTCACTCACTGACATGCCTAAAAATGGGTCAAAATGATCTCATCAGAGGCAGGATTTTTTTTTCTCGAAAAAGGTAATAGAAACAAGTGTTTTAAGCCTAAATACAAGATTAAAATGCAGAGTTTAGATTTTATTTTTGCAGTGCATGCTGGAAAGCATCATAGGAAAGCTCCAGGTTGACAGATTGAGGAGACGTGTACGCCTGAATAAAAGATCACTTTGAAGGGGAAACAAAATAATTTGGAGTAAACTCTCTATTCTCCTTCTGGTTCTGCCCAGAGGAACATGTTTATGAATATTTCACGATCTGAACTTTTCAACTTGAGCAGAGAAAAGCTGGGCTGCCCCAAAACATCCTTTTGTTACCAGTTCCCTGCAAGTCCTGATCGAAGGAAAGTCCCCACTGCAAGCACTTAACTAGGGTGGCTATGACTCAGATGTGATGTAGCGCACCAGCAGGGGAATTAAGAAACGAACCCCTCCCTCCCAAGAAAGACATGAGGAGGCAAGAAGACGATCATTTCAGCCTTCAAGCATTTGATTTCCCTTGCAATGAGGCCACCTCCTGGTAGTCAACAGAACTGCATGAGAAATGTACTTCCAAAACAGTACATCCTCAACGGGTTAGCATTCCATCACCGTATATCAAACTAAGAAATTTATGAGCTCATAAATTTGTAAACGGAGCTGACTAAAAAGCACTTACCTGCAGTCTCTTTATTTGTATTGGAGAAAACTTTCTGACACCATTCACAGAGGGAACAAGTCTGTTGAACAAAGCCTGACAACAGCAGGAGACAAGCAATCAGATTACAGCATGCAGCCACCACTTAAAAATCTGTAGTTTGTTGAGACAGACACAACTCTAGATTCATAAAGACTAACAGAAAGAGGCCTGAAGTAAACTGGTCCAATATCCACTTTACTCTAATGGAACCCCACTTGTATGGTTTCTATTGGCGCATGCGCAGCGTATGGGACAAAGTGAAATGAATGGAAGACTACCACCATTGCTCCAACATGGAAGAGTTTAGGAAATGTAGGCTAACATATACTGTATATGGAAACTACAGTGGCTGTCATGGGTGAAACAAATATTGAATTGTTGATGAAATTATGAGTTTTATAAGTAGAACACCTAAGTTTGTGGATATAGAAACCAATTTTCTTGCTGCATTCACGCTTATGTTTTTTTCAGACCAGTCAAAAAGACTGCTGATTTCCAACTTGGAACTACAATTCAAAATTCGACTTGAACGGTTTTGCCCTGTTGGAATGTGGTAGATGTCGACTCCTGTAAGACATCAATGCAGCAGGTTGTGGTCAGAAGATTCGCTGCCCACGTTGGCTGGTGTTAGAGGTCATAATTCTGCTGAGCGTCAGGAACCCAACCCTTCTACCCACTTCCCAGCAGGCCTTAGCCAATGGGTTCCTAAGAGGTGAGAACTCAAGAGTCTTACACTGAGAGGGGCGTATTCTTTCAGAGGGTTCAGAATTACAAGCTACACTTCCCCAGATGGCGCTCACCTTGTCGGACTGTGTGGCCTCGTGCAGAATCCTGGCATCAATGGCTGCCGCTACCAAGTTATTGGCAGCAGTGATGGCGTGGATGTCGCCCGTCAGATGAAGGTTGAACTGAAGATAAATGAAGTCCATGAGTCAAAACTGAGATTTTTTCCCAATAAACTAACATAACAGTATCCAGGAAGTTTTAATGATACCTTCAAGCCAAAATGGTATGAGCATTTATATTTATGTAAATTTGTATGGAGGGCAGTCTGCTTATATTAGGACAGTGATAAAAATTTCACCCCATTAGATTTGAAACAATTAATAGGAAGTAAAACTAACTAGAGAGTCAGCTTTAATTTGTAGGAACTAAAATTAATATGTTAATGAGGTGACTTCATAGTGTCACTTTTTAAATACTATAGTTGAGGAAGGTGCGTGATGCCATCTACTCCTTAAGTGTCCACAGTGTTAGGTACACTTTAGTGATGAGAGACTGGGGAACCTAGTCGGGCTGAATGGCCTGTTCTTGAGACTCGTTATGTTATGTAACGTCACGACAGAAGTGTACATAAATGTATTTGGGCAGACTGGATTTGAAAACAAAACTGTGAAGACGAGACTGCCAGCTTTAATTTGAGGGCATTAACATCCATATGGGATGATCAGTGCAGGAATTAAAGCCCATTTCATACACAGTCGCCGTTTCTACATCCTCACTTGCATACAGTGTTACAGTGGATTTATATGAATACAGTTCAAATTCACTTATCCAACACTTATGACAGATTGGCAATTGTGACTCAATGACTACCAAATTAATTTGCTGGAGAACTGGCAGCACAGTAAGGTTAACCAATCACAGGTGACCTCCCACTTTCAGACATCACCGAAACCCCTCCCCCTAGCATGGGCGGTCATTGCTAAAAGCCAAATGTGTGCCTGGCTATGCTCATGTGGGTTTCGTGCCTCTGGAGGTTGAGAGTTGCATTTATGTTACTAGTGTTCTAAACTGGAGACACAAGGCAATTCTATTTGGTGCCCTGTCTTAAAAATGGACACGTTTCATAAGTGCAATTAAGCCATAAACCAGGCTGAAGGATATGCTTTTCAAAACACGAAAACAATTTATAATCTGTAGGCAGAATATAAAGGTGAATTACAGGCACTGAAATTAGGGGGTTTGCCGGCAATAATCTCCCATCAAGCGGTGATCTGCGATACCACTTTGGGACTGGATCATGTGACATGGTTCTGAAACCTCTGCGGGGGGAGGGTGAACACAGTCATGTGACACGGGCAAAAGGCTATTTACCTCTTCCATGGGAATGACCTGGGCATAACCGCCTCCAGCAGCTCCGCCTGTGATGACAAGATTGTGGGACATGGAGCACAGTTACATCCATTATCCTACGAAGAACCCATCTTCACCCTCTATTATCATTCATTCAGAAAGCTTATATTACACCCAAACACATTTCAGGCATTATACAGTCACATGCCATAAATGACACTTATTACAACACACATTTTCATGAGCAAAGGAATTGAGTAGTTATTGAGATCCCTGCACAGGCAGTAGTCCTTTTCTGAGAGGACAGAACACCCCCAGGCTGCATAAGAATCGGCAAACTTACATAGTATGCAAGTTGTATACCCAACAGTATGAAAGTTTGCTGATTTGTCCATGGCCCTGGTTCAGGTACTCGCACCTTTGAACCAACAAGCTCCTCAACTGGTCCTCATTTCCTTAATTGGTCGCATTCCAAAATTACTGAACTCAATGTCTACCAGTGACATCTTGAGGATGAGTAGTAAATGAGCAATAGTAGTTGATAGTCAGACTGTAGACAATTGGTACATTAATGCAACCAATTGCTCAGAAATGGCACACGGCTGGTGCCTCTGGTGTAAATCAGCCCATATTAGAAAGGACGAATGAAATCCTGCAGTACCACTGACTTCAAGGGCCAGGTTTGCGTGTCCCTGTGCAAGGCTCACAATGATATGGCAGGAGAATAGGATCTATGGAGGTACTGGCTGTGGAGCTTACCTTTGACTCCAAAAGTGGGCCCCTGGGAGGGCTGTCGAAGGCAGGCGAAGGAATTGAGTTTTAGGTGGGCGGTCAGGGCCTGGACAAGACCAATGGTGACCGTGCTTTTCCCTTCTCCCAAAGGAGTGGGGGTCATTCTAGAGAGGCAGGTGGTGGTGAACAGAGATAAAGGGGGGAAATTAATCAAACAACAGTGAAATTAAAATGAACTTGTCTACCGATTCTGACAATTCTGCATTACAAATACTGCCGACAAAAATTGACCCAAACGAGTGCTAACAAGTCCAGTACTCACTGACAACCCGAAGTCAGAAAAAGTTGGGATGGTATGGAAAACATAAAAATGGGACCCATGGTCCTGCAGCCCAACAGCCAAAAATAGAGGATTTAAAGGAACTTAGAAAATTTTTGCAATAAATTGGCACTTTCAAAGTAAAGGGTCATAGGACCAACTATATTGTTAATGCTTTCAACAGTAATAGATAGAGACTTTATAAGGCCACGCCACCATCATCCAAATTGAAAGATATGTAAGAAATAGTAATTATGAACATGATGAAGATGACAACAGGACTAACAAAAATTTTTCAAAAAAAAAAAAAAATTTTTTAATTCATCAAAAAAAAAAAAAAAAAAAAAAAAGGCAGATCTTGTCCCTAGGATGCACCAGAATAAATATCAAGATATTTTGGTTGATTGTTTCGGAGAAGACTTTAAAAAATTTCCACTAAGTGACCTTGGGTCTGATCTTCAAGGTCATAGGTCATGATACCAAATGAATGCCCTTATAAGACTGTCTATCTGTTGTCAATACTATCCATATCAATATCTCTAATCGTTTCCATGTAATAGGCCATTGAAATATGGCCAATATTGAGTATTACAGGAGAAATCAAAATTCCACAAAGTCATAAAAATTCCAAAATCAATATTTTTAAATTCTTTGAACACACTTGGTAAGCATTGTCACAAAGATTTGTTTGTGAAAATGATTCCTCATACTTGTTTTTGTCATTCATGGTTTTCTTTGCTAAATACAGGCCATTAACTTGCCCGTTCTGAAATACTGTAACATCTTTTCCACCATCAAGGGATGTGTCATCCGACATGATTTTTTAAGAAATGAGTAGTGATGCGTTTCATCAGTCAGGGTAAAAATGATTATTGCCAGCTGAAACATATTAATAACTGCAATAATGATCCTATTGTAAAATTTGTTCATTAATTTCCAAACGGTGACTTTTGTTTTGGCCGGGCAGTGTATATCAAACACGACATTGTAATTTTTGTCCCTCTATGCAACTGAAACAAAACACACACCTACTGCATTTGACAAAAGATTCGACAAGAAGGGTCTTTTTTTTTTTTTTTTTTTTTTTTTTAATTGCCTCTGTAAGACTTGTGACCGCAGCACTCGGCGGTTTTACGCTTGTTGGTGAGGCCGGGGCTGTGGCTGATTAGATGAGATTGTTTTAATTTCCGGAGGAGAAATTGTTTGGTCCAACATTATGTATGGGTCATTCCATGTCAATTCAAAAAATTTCAGAAAATTTCCCCACCTGACCACCTCAGATTTATTTTAAAAAATTCTCACACCAAGGCCATTTTGTACTTAATAGGATATGTGCAACGTTTTAGTTAAATATCTTCTTTGCTTTTGACAAAAGAAATTTATAAAGATGGCAACGTTTTGCTGATTTTCGCACTCCTTTTTTGCAATGTCAAATAACGGATGGTAACACTTTACAATAAGGGTACAACAATTAACATTAATTAACATTAGTTCATTAATTATCAGTTAATTAGCGGGTAACTAATACGATAGCCAAATAAGCATTACGCAACCATAATTAAACATTTATTAATTTTTTTTGTCGCCCTTATTGTGAAGTTGAAAACATCCCTTAAGTATCCCCTATGTAGCACTTCAAACGATTAAAACATAATTTATAAATTAATACCTTAGTTGATGTGAACATCATTTGTAAATGATTACCAGGTACATTAGTTACATGTTAATTACCTGTTAGTAAATGTTTATTACTGAATTAACTAATGTTAATTGTTGTACCCTTATTGTAAAGTGTTACCAACTGGATTTTTAGGAGGCAATATCTCTAGTTATATCAATGCCATGGGCTCAAAAATTTCCACAGTGTAGCATCTATGCCCAGTACGCTTGTGAAACACATTTTCAATGGCAAATATGTTTTTATTAGGGAGCTGTGGCTGTTTGAAATTGCTAAATTATTTGACGAAGTTGTCTGTGACACCAACTTTGAAGGCCAATTATGACCAAAGTTATGCAGGTAGAGAGCTGATTTTTTTCTGGGCAAGCTCTCCTCACATAGTGCTATTGGTACAACAAACAGCAAGCATGTCAATTTTATGGTTGTCCAGAAAATACACAGCAAAATCCTAAAAAAGCCAAAATTTCCTGAAATTTGACATCAAATTGCCGAGGTGTGACAACCTCTAAATTCTTGAAATCTTCACCATCTTAAAGCTTACATTCTTGGCTATCTTTGTTTCAAAGGCGGTTGTGGTGCAAGTCTTCATTTAATAGTTATGAATTTTTTAGTAACGCCTTGTAAACGCTCATTTTTCATTGTTTCTATGTGATTCCTTGCATATTGCAGGAGTTTCTGAGGCTGTAATCATAACATCAGATAACAGAAAGTCACTTAAAGATCTGCAATATTTAGATACATTAGTTATAGTACCATATATAGGTCAGGAAATGCCATATCAAACTTGTATATATGAAATTTATTTCGCAAAATACATTATAGCCACATCATTACTTTGTCCAAACATTCAAATGTATCATGGTCAATACAGTGCACATTAGATTACTCATTTCAAGTTCATCATAAACAGTTTTGCTGAATTAACAGATTCCTCATTTAGGTTATATCTGCGTCCCGTGGCAGTTGTGGGCGCTGGAATCTTAGTGACGACATGTTGTACAGGTACCCAGCAAACATCCTCTCTGTGTGGCCAGTAAAAACTTCTTGCTGGTCCACGTGGGTGCATGAAAATTAATCTGATGTCATCGGTGGCAAGAGTGCTCAGATTAGGACTTGCCTCTCACTGAGACATGTTGAAACATGTTAACAAAACTGATGAATGATGACATAATCTCAACCATTGGATGGCACTGGAGGACTTACAAATTGTTTATTTCCCCAAATTGACATTTATCATTGTGCATACAATAGCAGTTTAATTAAAGTGTTCCTAATTTTGATAAATGACCTGCTATATAATAGAAATAGCCCAGGATGTAAAAAGGTTGATACTTGTAAGTACCCATTTCTCAGCCAGATTCACATGATTATTATATAGGAAAATTCATGTTTGTGCTCAATATATCTTTTGACAGAGAAATACATATGCAGGTTTGAATCCCCTCTGCGGTTTTTGTTATCCCATGGGACATGAAATTGAGGCACATTGTATCCAGTGTTCTACACTGGAAAAAGACAGAGAAACCCCAAAGGAACAGGGAACACCTTGGTGTGGACTTTCAGACACCAATGGTTGTTAGGATCAGATCTCAAATTTGTATTATTATACATTATAAACATTAAAAAACAGTTGAAAAACGAGCGTTTATAAGGTGTTACTAAAAAATTCATAACTATTTAATGAAGAGTTGCACCACCTTTGAACCAAAGATAGCCAAGAATGTAAGCTTTAAGATGGTGAAGATTTCAAGAATTTACAGGTTGTCACACCTCGGCAATTTGATGTCAAATTTCAGGAAATTTTGGCTTTTTTTGGATTTTGCTGTGTATTTTCTGGACAAACATGAAATTGACATGCTTGCTGTTTATTGTACCAATAGCACAATGTCAGGAGAGCTTGCCCAGAAAAAAAATCAGCTCGCTACCTGCATAACTTTGGTCATAAATGGCCTTCAAAGTTGGTGTCACAGGCAATTTCGTCAAATAAATTAGCATTTTCAAACTGCCATAGCTCCCTAAGAAAAAGAAAAAAAGCCATTGAAAATGTGCTTGCCTAGTTTACTGGGCCTAGATGCTACACTGTGGACGATTTTGAGGCAATGGCATAAGTATAACAGGAGATATTGCCTCCTAAAAACTCCCTTTTATTTGACGTTGCAAAAACGAGTGTGAAAATTCGCACAACACTACCATCTTGATTATTTTTTTCTGCCAAAACTAATAGACATATTTAACTGAAATTTGGCACACATCCTATTAAGTATATTACCTTTCTGTGATACTTTTTTTAGACAAATCTGAGATGGTCAGGTGGGAGGTATTTGTTGAATTTACATGGAATGACCCCTGTTCATTTCTGTTGTGATTCTCTACGTGTTCTTAGTTATATGTTCTTGTTCCTAAATAAGCCACAAGACGAAGCGATCATACAGAATTAGTGCAAATACCTGCCGAAGAGGACTTTTTTCCTCGCCTGCACCTCACTAACAAGCACGTGTATCTCACTCTCTGAGAAGTTTCGCTTCTTTCCGCGTTTCCCATCCATGCTTCACCATCTTCCACTGACGTCACTCCACAAATCCCCAGAGCGCACATGGCTACTTTTTTTGCAGATGCTCATTTGCATCGACCATATATGGTTGTGTCTGGGCGTGTAGAGGGCGGGATATGAGGCGTGTTCACGTCCGCACTTTTCTTGGGTCCGGTGTGATTTATCAATGGAAATTGCGGAGAGCTGTGCGTATGCACAGTTTGATAGATCTGAAAAGGGTGTAAATATTTTGGGTGTACGCCATTTTTGGCTTTTCGCCATACGTGAAAATTTAGTAGCACTTTTACACCCTTTTTTGACAAATGAGGCCCCTGGACAAAAATTTGTGAGAGAGGTTTTTCATATGCTGCTCCTGATACTTGGAATGTTTTACAAAGCTCTTAAAACTTCATGTCACTTGTCATTTGCAGGGAATTTAATTCTCTTCTGAAAGACCCGAAAGTCGTCATCATGAGTGAAATCGCTTTTTATAGAGCTGTTTATCATTATAACCATGTATGTCAACTGGTCTAAACACTTGCTAAACTCTTAACTTTTTTATTTTGACAATATTGTTTATTTCCATGAATGATGCTGTAACTGCTGGCTTGGAATCACTTGAAAAAGAGATTTCAAATCTCAATATGATTAAAGCCCAATACAAAAAAGAATCCCCAAAAATGCCAGCATCAGACATGGGAACTTATGGACCCATTTTCCCCTCCACTTCCCAGAAAAAGATTTTAATTTTGGTATGTCGATTAGCAGTGAGCGCACCTGCCAATCAAATACATGCATCTCAGCTTTCCATTCCCCTCCAATTAACATCCATCTACAGTGTGCATTCCTCCTCCTCCCCATTTCTATAATTAAAAAGGACTCCCTGCCCTTACAAACCCACCAAATTTAAAATATTGAGTCATTGAAGCAAATTCATCCTTTTGGTTTGACTGTTCTATCAAAGAAAAGTTAGTTACCATGGCTTACTTCCCCGCCACTGCAAACAAAGTCTGCCTTAAATTCTTATGGCGATATCATATTTTTCTTTTAAAAATGAGAATATTGGCCTGTGTATGGATTGTTTGGGTAAATTTTTTGTGTCCCCAAAAATCACCTCACTGGCAGGTCTTGGAACAAGTCAAATTAGCTCTCCTCATTAGCATTACTTTTGTGTAATTTAGCTCAGGATCTTACATAGAAAGACTGCCGTTTAAATGTTTGTTGAGATGGACTTATTTGCTAATGACAACAGCGAAGGCCATCTTCTGAAGGTCACAGTGTCCCCTCCTGTGTGTGTGTGTGTGTGTGTGTGTGAGACAGGGGACATGCTTTCTTAGTGGGGCGGTACAAAGGCATGCCTGCCGTTGACATTAATTTCAGCAGCCCGTGAGGACCAGGGTCCTGGCTAACAAAGAGAGAGCATTCAGCTGGGAGAACGGGTGGGAAATATTTTTGGGGGGTAATGACTGTGCCCTCTAGTGAGCCAAAGCAGGGGCCTATCCCTTCCAACGAAATTCAACGAAAACACCCCCCCCTTCCCTTCCCGATACCCCAGTCCCATCAGCATTCAGTCAGAGATGAAAGGGGCACACAGTATCCCCGAAAAGCATCTGGCTGTGAGACCAGCCAAAAAAGATAAGCCCCCGCTAGTGACCACCTCTTTCTTTCAAAGGAAGGGTACTGAACATACTGTTCTATAGGACAGGGCGGCGAGTTGAAAAGAAGCCCTCTTACTTCATCTTACATCGCTCCCACATTAGGGAAAGGGAGGGGGCTGTGCAGTGGGCTGGATCGTGTGGCCATAGTAACTGCACGGGAGGGTGGGAGGCCAAATCAGAGAGGAGGTGTCAATCAATATTAACTTGAGCTTCTCCTCACAGGATATTTCAGATGCACCACCAGGTTACAATTTCATTTCTGCCTTAGATTTTGCTCAATGATAATAATAATAATAATAATAATAATAATAATAATAATAACAACAACAACAAGACGACAGTGTCATCACTATACCCTGCCAGGATCAAGGGCCATAACTCCATAAGGAAATATGCTCTGACATCCATTTTTGAACTCACCGTAGATCATGAGTAGCTTATTAAGCATACAAAATTTCACGCAACTAGGTATAACAGTTTCAGAGAAATCTTGTGCCCATTGTTGCCCGGATGGACGGACGCATGCACGGACGGATGGATGGACGAACACCAATCCGAAATCCCCCGCCCTACTTTGTGGCGGGGATAATAATAACAAGTATTGGTCACATTTTAGATGAAGTGTTGCTCATAAAGACTTTATACAGCATGTATAATGCCTTCATAAATGAGACATACTGTCTTCATAAATTATACATAAGCAAATGTCATGCTTTGTAAAGGGTGAAATAACACATCCTTATTCAGCATGTGATGCCAGATGTGATGTAACTGACAATGTCACTTAGCTAGTGGCTAAGTATATAGAGTGACATTGTCAGCTCAGTAACATTGTCATTGTCACATCTGGCATCACATGCTGAATAAGTATGTGTTATTTCCCCCTTTACAAAGCATGACATTTGCTTATGTATGATTTATGAAGACATTATTTCTCATTTATGAAGGCAGTATACACGCTGTATGAAGCCTTTATGAGCAACACTTCATCTAAAGTGTGATCCAAGTATTATTATTATTACAAAACCCAAAACCAGTGAAGTTGGCACGTTGTGTAAATCGTAAATAAAAACAGAATACAATGATTTGCAAATCCTTTTCAACCTATATTCAATTGAATACACTGCAAAGACAAGTTACTTAATGTTCGAACAGGTAAACTTTGTAATTTTTGCAAATATTAGCTCATTTGGAATTTGATGCCTGCAACATGTTTCAAAAAAGCTGGCACAAGTGGCAAAAAAAAAGACTGAGAGAGTTGAGGAATGCTCATCAAACACTTATTTGGAACATCCCACAGGTGAGCGGGCTAATTGGGAACAGGTGGGTGCCATGATTGGGTATAAAAGCAGCTTCCTGAAATGCTCAGTCATTCACAAACAAGGATGGGGCGAGGGTCACCACTTAGTGAACAAATCGTGAGCTGATTGTCGAACAGTTTAAAAACAACATTCCTCAACGAGCTATTGCAAGAAATTTAGGGATTTCATCATCTACGGTCCGTAATATCGTCAAAAGGTTCAGAGAATCTGGAGAAATCACTGCGTAGCGACAAGGCCGAAAACCAACATTGAATGCCCGTGACCTTGATCCCTCAGGCGGTACTGCATCAAAAACCGACATCAGTGTGTAAAGGACATCACCACATGGGCTCAGGAACACTTCAGAAAACCACTGTCAGTAACTGCAGTTCGTCGCTACATCTGCAAGTGCAAGTTAAAACTCTACAATGCAAAGCGAAAGCCATTTATCAACAGCACCCAGAAACGCCGCCCGGCCGCTGGGCCCAAGCTCATCTAAGATGGACTGATGCAAAGTGGAAAAGTGTTCTGTGGTCTGGCGAGTCCACATTTCAAATTGTTTTTGGAAACTGGACGCGTCGTGTCCTCGGACCAAAGAGGAAAAGAACCATCTGGACTGTTACAGGCGCAAAGTTCAAAAGCCAGCATCTGTGATGGTATGGGGGTGTATTAGTGCCCAAGGCATGGGCAACTTACACATATGTGAAGGCACCATTAATGCTGAAAGGTACATACAGGTTTTGGAGCAACATATGTTGCCATCCAAGCAACGTCTTTTTCATGGGCGCCCCTGCTTATTTCAGCAAGACAATGCCAAGCCACATTCTGCACGTGTTACAACAGCATGGCTCCGTAGTAAAAAGAGTGCGGGTACTAGACTGGCCTGCCTGTAGTCCAGACCTGTCTCCCATTGAAAATGTGTGGCGCATTATGAAGCGAAAAATACGACAACGGAGACCCCGGACTGTTGAACAACTTAAGCTGTACATCAAGCAAGAATGGGAAAGAGTTCCACCTGAAAAGCTTCAAAAATTGGTCTCCTCAGTTCCCCAAACGTTTACTGAGTGTCGTTAAAAGGAAAGGTGATGTAACACAGTGGTAAAAAGGCCCTGTGCCAACTTTTTTTGCAATGTGTTGCTGCCTTTAAATTCTAAGTTAATGATTATTTGCAAAAAAAAAAAATAAAGTTTCTCAGTTTGAACATTAAACATCTTGTCTTTGCAGTGTATTCAATTGAATATAAGTTTATAAGTTTGAATATAAGAATATAATAGAATATAAGAATATAAGTTTGCAAAAGGATTTGCAAATCATTGTATTCTGTTTTTATCTACGATTTACATAACGTGCCAACTTCACTGGTTTTGGGTTTTGTATTACTATAATTAATATTAATGGTCCTGCTCTGGTATAATCCGGCCACTCACCCTGCCACCAGAACATATTTCCCATCAGGCTGTTCTCTCAGCCTGTCCAGAAGAGACAGGCGCACTTTGGCCTTGGTGTGGCCATAAACCTCAACCTCCTCCGGCAACAGCCCAATTTCTTCAGCAAGCAGGCAGACAGGCTTCGGCGTCTGGCTCCGTGAAATCTCAATGTCACTAAGAGTTCGACAGAAACGGAAGAACAGTTTCAGTTTCAGCACCTCTATCCTGGATCTATAATGCTGTGCAGAAGTCGTAGGCACATTTCAAGCAATTTCATAGGGCAAATATGCAGTCAAAAATACAGAGCTGTAAACGGTTAAAAACTACAAATCAAACCAATATTTGGTGTGACTACCCTTTGCCAAAAAATTAGGGACACAGTTCTGTTGTGCTACAGTGCTTTTATAAGATGATTGGCTTTTTGCTTGTTCCAAGTAGAGTGGAATCCTAGCCACTATTCTTCAGCAGACTGACTGTCTCACTTGTGTCTGTCCCTCCAAGTGATTGCAGGCAGCCATGATGACGACATCGGGGCTCTGACAAGGCTATATTACCTGTATCGACAGTTTTTACTGAGACATTTATTATAAAACTATGTTTAATTTGCATTTGCAATTTCAAATATACCTTTTATCTTCAGCAACACTAATGTGCAAAACAAAAAGTAAATAACTAAAACTAGATTTACATTTTTTTAAAGGGTCCCTACGACTTTTGCCCAAAACTGTATTCGTGTGACAGGAAATACATTTATGAGTGGAATGACAAGCAAAAGCATCGTGGCCAACATGCTTGATTGGTACCTAAAAGGGGCTCTCATTATGAAGGCTTTCCAAAAGAAAAACTGAATCTCTACCATGCCGAGCAGAATGTCATGTTGACTTTCCATTCTAAGACCAGCATGTTTTAAGCATCGTCTTTCCTTTAATATTGAATGATAGCTAACAATGTTTCTCCACTAGGGGGCCAAATGCCATTATGTTAGCCAGCTCATTAGGCAGGAGCTGCATCACAACACGAAAATGAGTGACTGGAACCTTCCTTCAGGAATTCAGATCGAGATTCAGGTCAGAATGTTTGCATCAAGACTCTGGATGGGCAAAAGGCTTAGACAAGCAAGGGTTACCTGGGCACAGGTGAGAGAGGCTGCAGTTTGAGGCTACGCAAACTCCACTGTCGATACTGCTGATCCTGCATCCATCGCAGACTGCTCTTCAACACATTCTGCAGAGGAGGGAGGACAAGACAGAATTTCACACACCAAAAGTGAGGTGTCTTTCTGGTCCATGATCCACGCATGATTAACCATGGCTGGTGACTACAGTCCAGTTCATTGGCAACTATAGCTGGGGCTAAAAGTAATATACAATAAGCATGCGTGATGTCGGAAAGTGTCCCAAAACGTTGAAACCAGAATCCAGTTACACCTGCTTTAAGCCAGGCCCGGTGTGTCGGGTAAATCAGGAAATCTATGGAAATTAGAGCCAATATGTATTATGAAGCGCTGAGGCAAATATTTCTGCCTTCATTAGTACAAAAGCGTATTCTAATAAGGCCGAGTTCATCACTTCTGGCCAAAATTCTGCCGTGTCAGCTTGAAGACCTTCACAGTCGGTATCCTATGGAACTGAAAAAGCCGCAATGAGCAATTTATACATTTACAGGACATGTCCACTACACCCTGAATACTCAAGCCGACACCAGCTGTTTACATGATCATACCTTCATCTCATTAATACACAACAACCACTGTGCATGTAAACATAGCTGTTGACTGTATATAGGCCAGTTGCCATTGTAACGATCAGCTGTACCTGGATCCTGAGTGCCGCAGCCAAAGATCCCATCCCCACCGCCGAGGACATCCCTGCTGCTATTCCTGCAGCCCCGCCCTGCTCTGGGAAAAAAAAAAAAAAAAAAAAAAAAGAGATTCAAACACACCAAATTAAGTGCCATATTTTCTTTATTCACTTTCTCAGAGGTTTGTAACTATACCAGAGACAAGCAGTTAAGGAAAAACAAAGAAAAAAAGCAGACTAGTATTTGTCATGTGTGAATATATGACCCTTGCCGTACTGACCTTTGTTTTTATAAAATATTATTGAAGTGTTGTCTAACTGATGTCAAGGCCTCTGTATGCCAAAATAAATACACTGAACAAAAATATAAATGCACAAACTAAAAATGCTGAGCTAAATTGACCTATAATGAAATATGCCCACAAATAGTGTTTATTGGTGTACTGAATGATTTGTTTTGCTCAATTCTGGCGACCCACGTCTCATTGACCACTCCCTGTGAGATTACTCACTCATTGAGTTATTCCGCCCCTGAGCTGCATAGAACATAACATTGAGTTGGTCAGTCAGCGTGACCAATACACAGGCACTCCTTGGACCAGGGTCAATAAAAGGCCACCTCAAAATGTGCACTTTTGTGACAAGTCACAATGCCACAGATGTCACAAGTCATGAGGGAGCATGCCATTGGCTTGCTGAATGCTGGGATATCTGTGACAGCAGTGTCAACACACTTGAATGTGTGCCATTCCACCATCAGCCGGTTGAGAAGTCGATTCAGAGAGACTGGCAGCACTGTGAATCGTCCACATGCCCCATGACCACGTGTGACCACGCCCAGACAGGATCGGCACATGCGGCTCCAGCACCTCCGCGATTGGTTCCGACCAGCCATCAGGACAGCTGACGAGACCATCGAACTGCACAACAGGCAGATATCAGCTCAGACTGTCCTAAACCGCCTGAGGGAGGCAGACCTCCGAGCCCGCCGACCACACCAAGTCTCAACCTGACCGCCATCCGTCATCGGTACAGACTCGACTGGGCCAACCATAACCTTCGCTGGACACTTGCATGGTGGAGGAAGGTGTTATTCAGCGATGAATCGCGACTGTACCGCGCTGATGGCAGGCAACGTGTATGGTGATGTGTGGGTGAGCGTTACGCTGATGCCAGCTCCGATTTGCACTGCAGGAGGTATAAGACAACATTCCACAGGCCACTATTGACAACCTCTTGAACTCCATGCGCCGGAGGTGTACCGCTTTACATGATGCCGATGGTGGACACACTCATTACTGAGTGCTGTGAAGTCTGCCCGCTGACCCCTGTTGGGTTCAGGCAGTGATAACTCATGAATTGTGTACAGGAAATTGTTAGTCATGTTTCTGTTACTTGAATATTAAGGAAAGAATAGAATAATAATTGTTTTGTTGAAATATTTCCTGATTGATAAAAAATAATTCGAAAAAAATCACTTTGTGCGTTTATATTTTTGTTCAGTGTAAAATCCATCAACTATTTCAGGAAATATCTACCCAACAAGGTTGGAATGGATGTGTGAATGGTCAAATGAATGCACATCAAAATCAATTGGAAGTAAGGTCTCTGTGAAAGGTAACTGAACACGAAAAATAACCAAAATCCGTTCAAAAATTCTTAAAATATCTTGGTAGCAAAGTCTAGATGCAAGTATGGACAGACACCCACCAAAATCTACTGGAGTCAGTGTCTCAGTGAAAGGTTCATGTACGCAAAAAATACACAAAATCCATCAGGAAGTTCTTGAGATATCTTGCTAACCAAGTCTGGATGCAAATAAGGATGGATGCCCACCAAAATCAACTAGTGATAAGGTATCTGTAGAAGATACCTGCACACCAAAAATAACAAAATCCATCCACAATATCTTGAGATATTTCACTAACAAGGTCTGGGTGCAAGTAAGGATGAATGCCCACCAAAATTGACTGGTGTGAAGATCTCTGTGAAAGGCAACTGTATACCAAAAATAAATAAAATCCGTCCATAAATTCTTGAGATATCTCCCTAAAAATGTCTGGACACAAGTCAGGATGGATGCCCACCGAAATCGACCGTGGTTAGATGTCTGTGAAAGATAGTTGTACACTGAAAATGAACAAAATCTGTCCGCAATTTGAGATATTTCTCTAACAAGTTCTGGACACAAGTAAGGATGGATGCCCATCAAAAGTGATTGGTGTCAAGGTCTCTGTGAAACCTAACTGAACACCAAAAATAAATCAAATGCGTCCATAAGTTCTTGAGCCATCTCGCTAACAAGGTTGAATGCAAGTAAAGATGGATGCTCACCAAAAGACATGGGTGAAGACTAAAAGCATTTCAAACAATTGTCCTTAGGAATGTTAAAGCCAACATTTAAAAAAAAAAAATCCCTACACTAGATTGTCTGTTGCCTTCCACCAACCTGCTTTATGAATAAAGGTGATAGATAATGAGGCCCATATGTACTTGGACAGTGACCATTTCAAAATGCTGCACAGAGTTCACTGAAGATGATCGCAAATACCCATTAAGCAGAGCAGCAGTTTTCTTTTCAGGTCATTTAAAATCATATAGTGGGCTGCACAAGAATAACAGCCCTTAGAAATTGCTTATACCAAATTGCTTATAACCAAATACTTATGGACCTCACAGTATATGGCTCTGGAAACTCATGTCCAGGACATCGGTATTTGCTCACATTGTTGCTGAGCACTATGAATGCTTGTTGCCACAACATTGCAGCAACATTGAAAGATTGTATGGCATTGACAAGGCAGATGCATGTGCAGTGTTTGGGTGACTAAGAACATTTGGCATTAGCTGGGGAGACGCAAAAGTAGTGTTTGGGTGTTAGGGTGCAGCCGGAGGTGTAGTACCTGACACCAGTGCAGGGCCGCAGTTGATGACCGCGGCCCCGGGACGCACCCAGCCAGTTGGTATGCTATCCTGTCCAGCACTGGTCAGCACGATCACATCAGCCTGCAAGACCTGCAACATGGAGCAGGATGCACCAGAAAAGGTCAGCCAGAGCAACCTATGCCTTATCACCAGTCTAATTAACAAGCTGAAGTACCACTTTGAGTGGGAAAAATTCAGTTATACAGACACACACACACTCTTTAGACTAACACCTGAAAAAGCCTGCATTAAACACCTGTGAAGTTTGATGGCGACACTGGATATTAACAGTAATAGTACATATTTATTGCCAATTGTATTTCTGTAGGACCAGCTCAGCCCAAGTCTGATATGGCATTACAGAAAAAAGCAAATCTGGCCATGACTGTGTTCAGATCCGATCTGGACCTTTCGATTAACTGCTCCTCACGGGGGTTCTTGCACATGTTCCCCTTTCCGACCACAGTCCATGGACATGCACGCTGGGGTAACTGGAAACTCTGAAGGTAGGAGTGCCTAAGTGAATGGTGAGTGATCCCAGCACCTGATTGGTGAACTGTTAAGAGTGCATGGATGTTTTCGTCCAGCATTTGTGAAGCAGCAGTGCCATCTTGTGTTCAGCTATTGAAACATTCAAACAATTTCCGACAAGCCTATGTGTGTAGAACTGGACTTATCCTCAGTGCACCTAAATTGATTTATATGTTGGCAGTGGTAGAGCAGCATTTGTCTGTAGGCTGTACAATTACAGTAGCTAACTGAGAAAAGCTCAGAGATTGGCTAAAAGTTTGAACACATTTTGACAATACGAACACTACAGCCACAAGGTAAGGTTTGCTCCATGTTTAGTCTAGAGTTCTACCGCTTGTGTGAGCCCAAAATAGATCTGGTGTAGGTTAAAACAAAGGGAGATCAAATAAAACATACAAAGCTAGAGTCCATTTCTATTCACAAAATAAAATCTGGATAGCTGGAATGTTCAATGCCCCCAATGTACACTTCCTTCTTGTAAGCAATTCATAATGATGAAATTCCAAGTAACACAGTGGCAGTGTCTTGGGTATATGAACACTGGCGGTATAGCGCAGTGAAAATGAGAAAAAATTAGTTTATTTTCTTCTCATTGTCAAAGTGGACTCTGAGTGCCAAATAAATGCTTAGTCCAGGGTCAGGCACATGATATTTAGCATTGGAATAATTAAGATCAGAGGGCAATTGTGCTGAGTTCATAACCCAGAGCTGGTGAAACTGAAGTCTTCTGCTTGGCTTGATTTGGGCATTTTTCCAATACTAGCTGGTCAAGACCTGCACTGAGACGGGTGGTACACAAGGAGGCAGCACTCATTTCGAGGACACACTCTCCATGACCCATGTGTTGCTTACCGATTTTTTTTGTGCAAATGAGGGTACCCATTTCTACGCAGTCTGAGCGCTACATGCTTCCCACCGCTAACTGCGCGGGCGCATGTGAGGGAGGTACCCATTTGGGCACTCCGTCCATTTGTCATATTTGGCAAACCGTTTACCTCGCTGTTGCATATGAAAGAGAAATCCGTTTCTACATACTGTCTGCGAGCTACATGCTGCCAAACAATAATTAAATTTGCACACATGACAGATGTACCCATTTCTACATATTGTATGTGCGCAACATACTGTTATTTGCGCTTGTGCATGTGAACAAGGTACCCATTTCAGCAGAAACTCTCATGTTCCGTGCACAGCTAACCGCTAAACATGCAAGGAAGGACATACTTGTTTCTGCAGTCTCTCCGTGTTCCACGTGCTGCTGACCACGACCATCCCTCTCGCCTGCAGTAAGCAATGCAAGGCCACTTCCAGGGGCCGGTTCTCCCCCACGATCACCGCCACCTTCCCATCCATGGATGTGCCTGTTACAAACACCATCAGAGACGATTACATCACCATTAGAGTCCTCTATAAGAGTCTGTTACGTTACTGTTGAAATGCCACTTTGCTATGGGAAAGCATTACATAATCACTAGTTTCTACCAAATGTGTTACATTACGACCATGTTTGACACATCACCATCAGATTCACCTTCAGATTTGTACTTCTTGACTGCCATTTTCTCCCTGAGATTATTAATCTGATATTGCACACCAGGCTTTACCTGCTGTTAGTATTTTATGACAATCACAGCGCATATTGTTTTTCAGATATACAATGATAATCATGCCGGAAACAGAGTGGCTATTCCCCCAACCGTTGGTGAAACAAGGGAGATGGTTACTCTTATTGGTCCAACCTTCTGAAAAATTGCACAAGTGAGCAAACCTTAAAGGATGGAATAGAATACTAGGAATAATGTAACTTCAGAGCCAGGATTTAACACATTTCTAGTACATCTAAACCTTCTTTTTATATCCTACATAAGGTGTGGCTATGCTCACCATGCCTTCCCAGGAGCTCCACCACAGCACTGGCGACTGGCGGAACAAAGCTCTCCGAAACATCTCCTTGGACGAGTTTCCCAATGTTCAGGTCTGTGATGCTGACACAGACACAAACACGCACAAATACACAACTCAATTCCTGTATTTCAAACAGCAGCAAATTGCATACAAAGACTTGTGATGGCCAAAAAACAGGAATTTGAAATATAGTGCTATGACAGTATTTCCTTAAGTGGCCAAGCGTACATCTGAGCCTGGTCTCAAAGACTGATTTATTCCACACTAAACTGTATCACCAGGTTCTGCAAACCTGCTTTCTGTTACATCCTATGTGTAACCTTTACTGTTCTCACCTTTTCAGCAGTCTTGCATCAGTTTGCAGGATTGTCTCCTGTAATAGATTATTGTCTTGTTTTATCCCCCGCCCTTGTTTCCTTCTTTGTTCCCTGTCCTAACGTAGATTGTTTTCCTGTTTATATAAATTGCAAGTCTGTCATTCCTTGATGGAATGTTCCGCCCGTCTAAAGAATCCAAACCAGTACCTTTTTTCTTATCTTAAAGCGGTCTCATCCGTATTCGATAACCTTTGAGTAAACCTCATTTAAGCAACTTGTTCTCTTTGTTAGGAACACCCTAAAAAAGAACTTCTTCAGCAGCCTCCACGGCAGAGACAGACCCCTCCTCCCCCGTGTAGTCCTGGTCCCTCAGTGGATGCACTGTTCTGCAGGCACTGCAAATCTTGCTTGACCAGCTGGCTTCTGACCCCTGGGCAGTTTATGACCACAGATTGGAATCGCTCCCCCTGACTGCGTTTGCAAATCACCAGACCGGGACTTCCTGACCACTGTTTCAGTCTGTGCCCCTGTTTCAAGTTGCCACCCAAGTGTTATCTATTAACCCTTTAAGGCCTAATGCAAAAATCCCAGCAGAGAATCATGCTGCCACATTTACCATAGTAACCTGTATTTGGGCTGAAGCACAGCTTCTCAGCTTTCAGGAACAGTTGGAATTTTTTTCTATTGCGCAAAACTTACAGTAATTACGGTACTTTCAAAATTACGCGCATATCTGTGTCGGCTTCTTAAAATGCCCACATGCTGTCCCGGTTTAAATGGGTCAAAGCGCCCTAGAGGCATCTTCTGTTGATCCGCGCCTGTTTCCTTTGTGTGCAATCCGTACCAGCTTTCCCTTTTAAAACACAGTGATTTGGGATGTTCCGTAGCAATTTATCATGCTTTTAAATACTCTGTGAAGTCTGAAAGCCGCAACAATATATCTAAATAAAACCACATAATCCAAAACAAAGAAAACAATTAATAAAAACGCAGAAACATTCAAAGTTTTAAAAAGGTGTGTGGCTGGATTGTGCATTCGAGGGAGGGTTGCGCACTCACCCTTCAACGTCCTTCTCCGGTTTCAGCGAGTTCCGCACTCGGCGGGTGAGGGAGGGTCGCGGGAGGTGAAGAGCCACACCGTGCACTTTGCAGTCCGCATTCAGCTTCAGCACCTCCTCAACTATCTACACATATCAACAAAGGACACTTTCACCACACAGCTAACGTGCCAACACAGAGGTCTGTAACAGCTGCACCTCAAAATTACCCTGGTCTTTTTTTTTTTTTTTTTTCATATTTTGCCATCTTCCTCAAGCTGCAGCACCTCATCCACTATCTACAGATGCCAACAAATGACACATTAAGACAACGTGGTAATGCTTTATGCCCTAAAGCTGGACCAAAAAGTATGGCTTTCTTTCTTTTTTTTGAGATGTCATGGTTCCCTCAGGCTCAGGCTCATCTTTCAGGAGAGTGAACTTTTATTGGTCCTTTCATCTAAAACATAAAATTAACCAAAATTTAATTTTCCAGTCAAGTAACCCAGGTAAGAAATAATTCCTATCCGAATGCACCTTCGCAAATGGCCAGTTTGCATTTAAGCAGTGCACAAGAAATTTTGATTCAGCAAAATTTCTGAATTACATTTTTTAGGATTCAGATTACAGCAAGATGTATGGCTTTGAAAATGGTATGTCTGTGTTCCAGTCACGAATCTCCTTTGGAGGGTGCCATTTCCCTTTCTTCACATTGCTGCAAAAGATGAAGAATTGCATAGGAAATGTATAAACAGTTGAGCACACTGGCAAGCTAAAACGAGTGAAAGCACCCGGATTGACAGTGCAACCAGGTGGTAAGACGAAGCAACTTTGATGAGCATTACCACCAAGGGCCAAAGTATAGATTTAAGAGGCCAGCGAATGAGATGGAAATAGTACCATCTAGTGGCTCAAATAGGGAATATGTTAAAGGTCAAATCTTGGGGCAGCTGAAGGCTTGTGAACCTCATGAACTCTGCCTCCTCCCCAAGGCTAAAGAGAGATGCACAGCCAGTGAGGTCAGCAGCATACATATCCAGTGAGGTCAGCAGCATACACACGTGTGTGCAGGACTAGGAAAAGGGGTCACTTGGGTCATTTTATGAAAATTGAGATTTTCCAACAAAATCAAAGAGTGGTCCAAGTTTTTCACAGCAAAGTGTTGTAAATTGACAGTACAGTAGTTTGAAATTCTAGCTTTGCACATGCATTTTTGGTTAAATAGAACTGGTTGAACTTTGACCCCGTTAATCTCAGAATGGAAAAAAATCCCAAGTGACCCCTTTTCCTAGTCCTGCACACATATATATCAGTCAGTCAGATGAATTTTCAGCGCTGTGAATATGTGGACAGTTCTTGCCCATGAAAGGAAATGCTAAGCTAACAGTCAGTCAAGAAAAAGAGAAGGCCTGAGCACAATTTTACACACAAAAGGACTAGGAAACCTGAGCGAAAAAAAAAAAAAATTGTCCAAATAAGTTGATGCAATTTGAAGATTTTCTTTACCTCATCTTCAGTGCATTCCACTGGCAAACTGATCTGTATGACATCCAACCCAATCTGGTATGAGGACAAATAAATAAATAAAAATCAGGAAGTAAAACAATATTCCTTCATAAGCTTCCTCAGACGGTTTGAGGATCCAGATAAAAAGATCAAAGCCTAAATGATGAAACGCACCTTGCCTGCCATCTTCTTGTTTACTTCCAACAGGGCATCATCTTCTCCAGCCTACAGGATGACAAGACTAAAGATACTTAAAACAAATGCTAACCAAAGGATCAAGTTTTTCAGCAACTATCTGAGGACATACCTGGTCAGCTACAACAACTTGGCAGTTTCAAGGCTCCTGAAATATGAATGGGTACAACACATACAGTTGACTCCAGAATTTATGGCACCCTTGAATGGAAATACACATATCCTCTTGCAAGGATAACTGCATGAAGTCTTTTCCTCTATGGCTAAGGTTAAGGCACACATTCAGAGAGTGTTTGAACCACTTTTCTACACAGACCTTTTTTGTGATTGATCATATTCTTGGGTGTGCGCATATGGGCTATTCTGTGACAATTCACCAGAAGAAACTAGGTTTTGACATGCATGATCTCAGACAATGCAAAAAATATTGTGTACACCGATGAAAGAAGCATTCTTTAAATTTTTTTTGTAAAGTTGTTAATTGGTTTTAGTAAAATAGTTGATTTATGTCGGGCTAGTCAGCCATTTTGATGACAGATGTTTTTTTTTTTTTAAATTCACAATAACTTTAAAATAATGAATTAGATTTGGAGCAGTTTTAGCAGTATTATTGATTAAAGGAGCTGTGTCACGATTACTGTGCATGTTCACAACTTTGAACGAAGTGAATCCACTTGACTGCCAGTCAAAATCTTCTCCCTCCCTTGCTAATCTGTCATCATTTTGCACCGTTTTTTTTTTTTTTTGCATTGTTTTTATGCATTATTACGCAGGCATTATGATATTTATATTAAGGAGTTTCTCTGGAAATTAGAGGTTTCAAAGCAATAATTTAGCTCTTCAGCCAAGGGATATGAAGAATTTACATGTTTGCCAACCGCCAATAATCATTGAAGAAGAAGGTATTGTTCTTCAATAATTATGTCTATTGGCGGTTGGCAAACCAGCTTACACTCTTCAAATCCTTTGGCTAAATTGATCCTCTAATGTCCATAGAAACTCCTTCTTATAAAATGCGTGAGCCCAAGTAACCAAAATATATACATACAATGCAAAACGAAGACGGATAGGCTAGGATGGAATCAGATTTTGACTTAATTGAGCAGATTCACTTCGTTAGACTTAACAGTTTTCAAAGTTCTGAGCATGCGCAGTAATCATGACATAGATCATGACATGACATGACAAGGATTCCTAAACAATAACCAAACACCCCACGTTAAGCCTATGAATCCCACAATTTGAATATTTAATTGGAGTGTACACAATGCAATTGCACTATGTGGGATAAACCATGAAGCTGACCCTCCCAAATTAATTTCTTTACACTTAGTAGATGGACTCCACTTCTTTCAGAGACTTGGAGGTATCTTGGAGTCACCAGATGTTAGAAAGCACAGTCCGATAACACTTCCTTAAACGCGGTCTCTTTAGTAAAGTTGCAAGATGAAAGCTCCTGTTGATTCCAGGATACTCTGTACGTTTACTTGCACAGTTGAGTCGAGCTATGGTAATAGCTCGAGTAGGCCATTTAAACGGACTGCTGTCCTTGTCCCAGTATACATGCACAGGACGAAATTTGATTTATTGACCGAAGAATGTCCATCTCCACTATGATAGGTGGCAATATGCCCCCTTTCAGCTTGTTCGTGTTGCATCTTTTTCTGGTTGACCTATTACATCACAGACCAAACAATTAACAAACAAGTTAGCTGGCGGCAAACTAGTTGCATGTCGAGTGCATTGACTTTACAGGGTTAAGTAGCAAGAACATGGACAACTGTGCAGCTCTGTACGTTTAATACAGACCATACGCTATGCTTTTCGTACAATTGAGATGCCCGCTATCCCCGGAGGTTATGGCGTTAGCCGAAGCTAGGCTGAAATGCTGCTATGGCTCCACTTTGTGCTCTTTCTACTACACTGGAGTGCGTTACCCAGAAGCATAGGTGCTAGCAGCAACTAACATAGTTTGTCCATTCACAGTCTGTGGTTCCAACTATATAACTTAGCATCTGTGCTTTCGAGAAACGCACCTTTGAGCTTCCCATGCATGTGTGATGCGGGTCAGGAGTAATGACTTATGGGAGAGCGTCGTTTTTCCGATGGCGAAAGGAAGGAAAATTTTCGGATGACTCACAAGTCATTCCATAAATCATGCGGATTAATGGAGGAAGTTATGAGACCCCAAAGCGCGACTGTTCAAGCACCAATACCCTTGCAAACATGGACTGTTACTGTTCAGTACAAACTTGCTAGTTAGGCATAGCTCAGAGTTGTTGCTAAGCAGTGTGGTGTTTTCATGTCCATAAGACTTCCGGGTCAAAGCCCTGAATGAAGAATATGGACCATGCTCAGAGCGCATAGTCCAGTTTGGTTCGACTGAAGCGTACCCATGCAGGAATAATGCAACTGTCAACCGCATTATCTGGGTGTGTTAGTCGGACTATGAGAAATTCGATTTATCACGATTCCAGCCGGACTAACATGTTTACATGCATTTTAAGAGTCTGGTTATAGTCGGACTAACCCAATAATTCGATTTTTTTTCAAACGTCATTTAGAACGCACTGATTATTGTGATTATTTTGCTTCGCTCACCATCCTTCTTTCCTGGGGGCAAAATTAGTTTGCTTTCTCTACTAGCCAGGCTATCAACTGTTCCAAACTTCTTACATTTTTGAATAACAGTCCTGATACTGCTCAGTGGCATATTTAAATTTCTGTAGAGTTTCTTATAGCTATTACTAGATTTATGAAGTTCTATGATAACCGCTTTTGGATGCCATTAATTGTAAAATCTTGATTGGGAGGAAATATTACATTTTTCATTAAATGAATAAAATTTTGGTTGGATCAACTGAAACATTCATAAAGTACAGCATTTATAACATTATTCCTACACAGAGTTTTTAGAACACTTCCAGTGAGGAAAGCCAATACATCTGAAGCCCAATGCATAGTGAAGTCCATAACTCTGCTGGAGTGACACTGCACAAAACCTCTGGTTCAGAGGTTACTCGTGTAAATGCATATAGATTAAGTTTACAGTTTTTACTTTAACCCCACGCTCACTGTTTTTGTACCCACATGAGCAGAAGCCAGGAGTCAAAAAGCAAAAAGCGTCCCTGTTAAAATACCTAAAGGTCTCACAATGAGAATCCATGGAGGCTAGAAGTGGATGTTCTTACCTGGATGATGGCGAGAACAGGTTTCAATGCCGGGTAACGTTTCTGTAAAGATATGATTTCATCCTTGGACCACTCTATCAGCTCCCTATCAAAGGACGACAAATTTTAACGGAATAGGCTTGCTTGTGTGAAAATGAGATTCAGAAATGTGCAGTACTTTACTCTTTGGTTCTTCACTTAAAATCCTCAAAAACGTGATTCCTGAACCCTTAGCGAACCTGTTGGTGCAACCAATGACAACAACTGACTGGCATCGCAATTTTAGACGTTTTATTAAATACATATAGAGATGGAGCTCTACTAGTGTAAGATGAGCCTTTTTGCCAACCATGTATCAAAATATTGACGTCATCATGAACATTGCAATAGGTGCATTGCGTAGCGCATACAGAATGGACCCTTTTGGTTTAAGGACGTGAAAAAGCGAGATATGGCGTGCGCATGCTCTTTGCAGACTATGTGGGGCAGAAGATGCACAATTCATATTGAAAAGGTGGGGAATTTTAAGTTCTTTCGTTTTCCCCGTGGTAAAAGGCAGCTTACAGCATGGATTTGGACTATGAACAGGAATATTTTTTGTTCAGGAGCATTCTAGGGTGTGCACCGTACATTTTGTGTCCAGATGGCGAGATTAAGAATTCTGTGTTCAACCTATGCCAATATCGATTGATGTTTGGGTACCCAGAGAAACATTAGAATATGTAAACACGTCAAATGTATGTCCATGGAAATTTAGAATTTAGTTTCAAGTGCTGCTATTCGTGTCAGTGGCATATCGTTAACGGCGGCTGTGATGTCACTGATGACACACCGGGTTGCTATGGCGGGCACAGCATATGCATTCGCGATATTAAATATTAATGTTAAATTCTAAACCCCCTTCTCACTGATAAAAATCCCCGAAAACATATTGGCACCCCCCTTTTAAATCGTTCTGGCAAATAAAAAACCAGAATAAGTGGAGGTTGGATCCGAAATTCTTTTCCGCTGACGATATAGCTAGACTAAGCTCCATTAGTTTTCTCCTGAAAGCACTGACTTCTTCAGTGCAAAGGAGACTTGAGAGACTATATCGGCAAGATACTGTCAAGGTAAGTCCTCGACGTTGTTATTTTCAGCACAGATGAAAATCCAAAATCAAATGCGTCGCGTTCAGTCAAACAGTAATGATATAGCGTTATATTTTACATGTGTACCTGCGCTCTTATCCATGTTAAGAGGAGATTAGGATCACGTGTGCTTGCCGGTTGTTTTGAACAATGCGAATTCGTCGCAAGAGCACTGTAGCCATTAGCTGACTTATGGCGTGGGACCCAATCATAGTGATGTTAAGAGCCAGTTTCTGTAACTTTGGACCAGTTTGAACCAGGGGGCGATATAGCATGCTCCAGGAAACCACAGATTTTTTTTTGTGGGGGTAGATATATTGTCAAAACTGACAAAAATAACGTTTTTTATCCGAAGATCTCTTCGGGTAGGAATTCACGGCCCTTTTTAGGGTAAGGGTGAAAAGGGCAAAAATAGTGAAATAGTCAAAATCTGGATTTTGGCAATGAATATCTTGGTGCGCCCTCAGTAAGCCTCCTTGATTTTTTGGTATATGAATACATGGGTAGAGTACTTTCATCTACCGTTATAATTTTCAAGGCTTACTGAGGGCGCCGCCTATAGGTGGCGCTCAAATCATGACTTTTTGCATTCTGGGCTATGTTTGAGGCCATCCCAGAGACTGCGCCCTCACAAAGCCTTGCTTATTTTTGCATATTTGGATACATGGGGACTAGTTCTTTCCAAATTTGCATCAATGCCGATGGCTTAGTGAGGGCGCTTTTTGGTATAGGTGGCGCTTTTTAAGCCGAAAATGCAATTTTAGGTGATTTTCATTTGACCATATCTCAGTCGCCCTCGAAGGATTTGGTAAAGATTGTTTTATTGTGTTCCACTACATCTCTGCTATTCATGATAAAAATATCAGGGTGGCTTTTTGCCTTGTTAACCCTCTGTATGCCAAAAACGTTCACACTAGACAACACTCCACCTTTAATCAAGAAAAGACAAAAGGTTAGTTTTCCAGTGCGTTAATAGGGGGCTCAGGCAGCAGGTGGCAGTTTTTATCTTGCTCTGAACAATATACATGTAAGGATTCAATCATTATTCAGTGCTGGTGGCGAAAATGAAATATGCCATCTAGCCTCCCGTCCTCTTCAGCACCTTGAGATGCCTAAATTGTTATTTTTCTGACTTTTAAGTTCTTTTGAATGTTTTAATAAATTGTTTCTAATTTGAAAAAAATGTCTTGCCTCTATGTCCTGACAACACATCCCCAGTGGTTGGTGGGGACTGTTGGTCTTTTTTGGTGGTTTTGCTTGATTGCGAAATATGTGAAATATGTCCATTTCTGGCATGTGTGGGGTTAAAATGAGGCAAAAAGCCACCCTGATATTTTTATCATGAATAGCAGAGATATAGAGGAACACAATAAAACAAGTTTTCCTGAAATCCTTCGGGGGCGCACTGAGATATGGTCAAATGAAATCACCTAAAATTGCATTTTCGGCTTAAAAAGCGCCACCTATACCAAAGCGCCCTCACTAAGCCACCGGCATTGATGCAAATTTGGAAAGAACTAGTCCCCATGTATCCAAATATGCAAAAATAAGCAAGGCTTTGTGAGGGCGCAGACTCTGGGATGGCCTCAAACATAGCCCAGAATGCAAAAAGTCATGATTTGGGCGCCACCTATAGGCGGCGCCCTCAGTAAGCCTTGAAAATTATAACACAAAGTGAAAGTAATCTACCCATATATTCATATACCAAAGAATCAAGGAGGCTTAATGAAGGCGCACCAAGATATTCAAGTCCAAAGTCCAGATTTTGACTATTTCTCTATTTTAGCCCTTTTCACCTTGACCCTAAAAAGGGCCGTAAATTCCTGCCCGAAGGAATGTTCGGATAAAAAACTTTATTTTTGTCAGTTTTGACAATATATCTACCCCCACAAAAAAAATCTGTGATTTCCAGGAGCATGCTATATCACCCCCTGGTTCAAAGTTACAGAAACTGGCTCTTAATGACATTTCACGTCCGCAAAACTAACTTGCAAGCAAATTCAACTTTGTTGGCTATATAGAGCAAGTAATTATGAAATCGAAATCACAAGGAAACCTAATGATTATTGCAAGCAGCGAAATGAAAACCACACCTACACTTAGCTCTGAGGGGCTAAGTTCTATAATGTAAGCCCCTCAGAGCTGGCCTAGACTGAAAACGTCACATGGCACTAACATTACCCCTTTGGCTTGATATTTGTTTGCGTAGAGTTTAACTTCTACTTAACGTCGTATGTAGCATATAGGATCGAACAAAGCCAGTCCCTTTTCAAAATGTGGATACAAAAACTGGACACTGCAACAACAATAACACCTTGAAACAACAACAGATGAAATAATTCTTAGTCAATTAGTGGGCCAACTTAACTAATTTAATATCAACCAGTACCTAACTATATTTCTCCAATCAGATCACTCTTTCCTTTAGCTTGCGTCAGTGTGAGATCCTTTCATTTGTAGGGAAACACCAAGCGAAATCAACATTATTTGGGTCAATGAAGTCGGGCCATCCACCAACAAAATGAGTACTGCAGACTCTAGTGTGATCATTCGGGACAAAGTTCTTCCGATTTATAGCTCGAATCCACGCCTGTCGTTGTCTCTTGCCACGGGGTAACACTAAATAACCTAATGCCCCCGTCTTTACGACACCGGTTTGTGCACCTCATCACGCTACAAGTAGCCCCTATATTTCCTTTTGCCCCACATCAGCTCTACTGCGCATGCGCGCGCGGACTTCCGGCCTTAAACCGAACTCCTCTAACTATTTGAGTAAGCCTATGTTTCTGCATAGAGCGATAACTCGGTAACATCTTGGTCTCGCAGACCAGTCACAAAATCCACTGGATGATCAGTACATATGGCACAGAATAAAACGTCTGGCTGAATGAAGCTTGGAAATGAATGGTTCCACCCTTGAAAAGATCATGACAACCTTTCAGCACAATCTATTTTTTCAGGTACTGTTCTTACAGAATGGGCGAATGCGATTTATTCGTGACTAAGTCTATTTATAAGCTCGCTGTAGACAACAGAATCAAAGAACGTCGCTGACACCCAATAGAGTTGTAGAAGCCAACTCTGGTGTTTGCAGTAGGGTTGGCCGCCACGTTGCCAGGGTTAAGGGTTAAACTGGGAGAGATTCCGAACAGCTGAGTTAAAATCTTGTTAAGTGACCCCTCACACAAGTTGGCTATTCATCTTGCCAACAATCCCTGTGGCAGTTCCCAACAAAAACACGCGATTTCTTACACACATTCGAGATAATAACTTGCACGAAAAACAGAAAAATCAGGAATGGTTGTGAGTTCACGTGAGCAAAACATATAACTTAGCTATTCAGTCAGCCAATTCAAAATAAGCGGAACGAGAAAAAAATAAGTTAGATGAAGTCGGTCGCTGTAAACCAAGAAAAATGTAATAGCTTGGAGTTTCATTGGACGTTCATAAACTTCCCGCGCCTGCAGTGCATAAAGGAAAAGTAACAGAATATTGCATCAGCTGACTCACGCTAAGTATTCATTCACAAAGAGTCCTCGTGGGACACTGGCTCAATGCCAGCGAGAACATCTACAGCAACGTCTACTACCATAGGTGAAAAATCTTCATGGGAACGTTTGAAGCCACTTAGAAAATGTAAAAGGGGAATTAACGCTACAACTCTCCACGGGATTTCATTTAATTCAATCGGTTACTCACCCTCCTAGCAAACGGTGCAGGAAATCGTTTAACAGGAAGCGGTTTGCTGTGTATTTTGTGTGTGATGTAAAAGTGTAACAGTTGATATTCTCACACAGAGTCAGCCAGACAATGAGGACACTTATACAACGACTTCACTTACCTGAGAAACACGTTATAAGACAAAGCCGCAGATTCTTCACGGAGGTTTTCAAACTTGACTGCCGCCCCCGTAGACCTGCCGCCGCTACTTGAACTGCCATGCCGGGCGAATTGCGGCGTGATACCAACAGGTACCGATTTGTCCGTTGAGCCAAAAATCCTAACACCATTTAGCGACCGACTGAACGATCCACTGGGAAAACCACGACAGGCGCTACGGAGTGCCGCCGACAATCTCATAATTTTTGCCGATGATATTGCTGTTGTGGAGAAAGAAAGAGTGGCGAGGCGACAGATGCATCCACACTCGCGGGCACTTGCACCAATAAGGTTCAAGAGGCTGTACTAACGGAAGCGAGCAGTCAGACTCAAGTCGCATCATCTTGCTGAGACAAGAATAGGCCTGCCTTATTTGCTGCTGTTCCACAATCCCCAACAGTGATTCACAAATAGCCCAAACATCGGCTCAAACTGGAATGTGATTAAGATTTAGTGATTCAAATCCAATGTTCGTAGCCGGTCATCGAGGTGCAAGTACATACCTTGTATCAAAATTATCTAAATGTAAAGATTTAAATGATTTCAAATAGCCTAATATTTGGCTGACATTTGAAAACTAACCAAACTGGCCACACAATTCAAGGTTGAATGTTTTTAATCATTTAAACGGAATAGTAATGTAAGCTATATAAAGTAACCTATTGTGTCTTAGGCTCACAATAATATTTAAATAATGTGAGCAGTGTTTTCAATCAGCCTAATAGCCTACTTTACGCAATTAATAGAGCCCTCTTATGGTTTGCAACGATTTGTTCACATGGGCGAATACGCGGGGTTATTGAAAAATAGCGGAGGGAAGTCTAAATACATCTAATTATATTACATCTGATCTGTTTCCGGCAATTACTCCAGGCTTGAGAAGGCTCCTGCGGCTGTAATCATGTAAATCAATGAACTGCGTCATGTGCCAACCCGCCCCCGATTTCTTTCCCACCAACGACATAGATTTTGCCGCATTTTCCTGCCTTCTCATTGGTGGGGAGCTTCGGATCCACAAGTGGCCCTGTACTCGTCATGGCTCGGTCCGTTTCGGAAAGCGTTTGCTACAGCGACGAAAAGGGCGCTGTCGATCACACGCTCGATGCTGAATTTATCAGAAGTTGAATTAACGTTTCATGTTATAGCAAGAGTTCCTTACTGAGCCCTCCCTGAGTGAGAAGAGAAAATGACACTGAAGAAAGCTTCTTACTTTCCATTTTTTGTTGCTGGAAAGGATGTAACCACATTGATCCACTGACAATCGCTTTAAAAATAGTTTGTCATCCAACAATCTGGTCACTATATTATGCCTAATACAGAAATTGCACCATTTTGCTTTGTCCCAGTGATTCTCGTTTATTTGCTTTAATACTTTGACTTCCCCCGTTTGGTCATTCAGCCAATATCTTCGATGTTGTCACAACCTCTTATCTCCATTTGCCGTAAGTTTTCTTCAGAACTTGCGCCGACTCCTAAGGAACCAATACAAAGACAAAACTCATTTTCGGCAAAATGGTCAATAGGAGGTTGTTACAGAACACCGGCCATATGCAGGTATGGGCTAATCAATGCTCAGGTCCAAACCATAACGGCTGCATGGTAATTTGCTTATTTCCATTAAAAATGATATGACATTTGCCATATCTGAAGTACTTCCTGGCAACTTTTTACCAGTCCTGACCTTGAGTAAACTACTTATATCTCATTTGTATACAAATGCAATGATTAGCTACTTGCAGATCCAAAACAATCAGCGAGTGAATTAAGTCACGACCTTGAGTAAAATACTTGTTACTCATATGTTGACGAATGCAGTGGTTAGCAACGTGAAAGTCCAAAACAATCGGCTGCCGCATTCCTTTTATGCAGCGGTGTAAAATCCAGGGGTCAGAAAGTAGAAGTCCTGCCAAGTTTTTCTCCCTCCCAGAGAATGAGCTGATCACTCATATTGGCTCTATTTCCTGTCCGCAGTAAATCCAGGTGGTTGGAATAAAGTTCTGGGGAGGATTTTTACTTTCTGAACTTTACTTTACACCCCTGCTTTTATGTAAACAAATACATGTGTATTAATCAACAGCAGAGGCTCCCCATGATGCCAGAGCAAATGAGAAAGAAGGAAAATGTGGCAATGTCTATGGCTGTCTCAATCCTCTTCAATTAAATCCTCATTTCCTACACTAGCATCCTATCCTTGCTATGGAACGCCATTTGGTCCAAAACGTCTATTTTGGCGTCAGACTTAAGATGTCGTATTTCTGTGTCTTAAGACGTCATAAAATGCGCTGTTAACATGCTCATTTTGTACAAAAATAGCGTGTTAAGAGGACATTTTATGATGTCTGAAGACATGGAAATTTGACATCTTAACGCGGACGCGAAAATAGATGTTTTGGACCAAAGGGCGTTCCATAGCAAGGATAGGATGCAAGTGCAGGAAATGAGGATTAAATTTAAGAGAATTGAGACGCAGCCCATATCGTTAGAGGGGAAAAAAAATCGCAGCCCACCCTTTGCATATAGCCTTTCCGAGGAAGGAAGCTTTCTGGAGGACCAGGTAAATGCATGTGACTTACTTAGTCACACAAAATTATTCAAACAGTACCAGACATCAGTGCAGGGTATTCTCATGTTTCCAGAAACACAGAAGAAAATGTTGATTAACTCAGTTGACTCAAATTGGCCTCTGAGGGGTCACAAGGCAAAAGAAGAAGCAAAAATCTGACAGTATTGTCAGGTCCAGAATGATTGCTCCACTTGATAAATATTCAGGTGAAATGCACTATAAACTGAGACAAAACAGTCAGTGAAATTATCTCTGCTGTGTTGGAAAATATAATATTTCTACTTCCTTATTGGTTTGCTGGAATTACTCAAAGTGTTCAAAGGCCTTACAAATTAATTTCCACGAAAAACAGGATTCAGAGCCATTGACAACCCTGGTTTAGTAGGTTACCTTGTGAACATCCATTATGTATGGTGATTTCATAATTTTTGTCAGGGGTTGTATGGGTTGAACCCAAAGGAGAGAGGCAACATATTAAGCTTGGGTAAGCTATATGTAGATTTATTATGTATTCAGACATTTGCCTATGATTTAGCAAAGGACTACAACTGCAACCATCCTTGCAACTGCACAGAGAAAGGGACAGTTGGAGCTGACTAGTTTACAGTTTTTGAAAAGCCACCCTACCTTTTCCATATGAAGCCTTAGAGCCACCAGTTTCTCACAGGCTACAAACTTCTATAAAACCAAGATCAACAAGCTCTTTGACAGCCTGTCTGCTGTCCTGAGCAAACACCAATTTGGTGCACATAACACCTAGAATCAGGACAAGACAGGAATCACCACTGTGTAAAATCCTGAAAAAAAATTGCCGCCAGAAAGGTAGTCAAACCAGTCAGCGCAGTGGTATCTGTGGAGTGGCGTAATCTCATTACAATTGTGTGTGCTATACAACCTTGTTTTCCCAAAAAGTTGGTACACTGTGCAAAATGTAAATACAAACAGAATGTTATGATTCACAAATCATTTAAGCTCTATATTTAATTGACAATCGTAAAATGGCAACATATCAGTTGTTGAAACTGAGAAATTTTTTTGTTTTTTGGAAAATATATCCTCATTTTGAATTTGATGCCAGCAACACATTTCAAAAAAGGTGGGACGGGGGCATGTTTACCACTGTGTTGCATCTCTTCGACCAACAACACTGTAAGCATTTGGGAACTGAGGAGACTGATTACTGTAGTTTTGAATGCATATTTTTTACCCAGTCTTACTTAATGTAGGATTTCAGCTGCTCAACACTTGGTGGCCTTTTTTGTCATATTTTTTGCTTCATAGAGTGCCAAATTTTGCCCTTGGGTGAAAAGTCTGGACTGCAGACATGCCAGTTTAGTACAAGGACTCTCACTACAGAGCCATGTTGTTGTAATACTGTACATGCAGACTGTGGTTTGGTATTGTCTTGCTGAAATAATTAATGTCTACCTTGAGACATTGTGTAATTGCAGCATATGTTGCACCATAATCTTTATATCTTTCAGCATTAATGGTGACTTCACAGATGAGCAAGTTACCCAGGCATGTGCATTAATGCACCCCCATACAATCAACAATGCTAACTTTTGAACTGTGCACTGATGAAAAGCTGGATGATCCTTCTCTTTTGCCCCTGAAGACGCAGTGTCTGTAGTTTCTGAAAAGAATTTCACATTTTGATTGGTCAGACTTAGGGCTCTAAATTCGTAGACCAGGCGCAGGCGCGGCGAATGGGGGGAGCGCCGCGCCAACGGGGTGTGTCCAGGCGTATGTTGCAATTTCGTGCCCGGTGCAGCCTGGCGCAAGTACTCCTCTGACCCGCCTCGGTCCCTCCTGCCGGCGCAAGTGGCAAAGCGGGAGGAGAGAAGGCGTGTTTGGGTATAACACAGCCGAGTCAAATCTTAACCAATCAAATGAGCTCCTCTCCTCACCTTTAATGTGTTGGAATATAGAAGCCTCTGTCCTATATCTGCATGATGCGTTAATGTTGCATTTTACTTTGCTGCTTCAGGCATGTATTCTGTACCGCTTACGTCTATAGTAAGCATTACGAATATGAGTTAGCTGGCTAGCTAGGGCATTCGAGAATTATTCCCATTAGCAAACTTGAATGGAATTTCAAAACGAAACTACGTCAGATCATTCAAACTTATGAAGTTGGAATGAAATACGACGGTTGCTCATTTATTTCTTCTGCCTGCATCATTGGGAAGAGAAACGATGTGTTCCAATTATTACTCCCTGTTGCTGCTTAAAATTTTGGGATTAACATGCATGGCCAACAATGCAAGATACGTTACACATTTATTTTCAATATGTGATCTTAACTCAGTACGAGATCATAGCAATCAGGCTGTATTCCTTTCCCCCACTAAAAACGATAAAACCTAAGGGGCAATAATAGTAGCCTAGTATTAAGCCGCTTGCACACTGGACGCGAAACGAATTTTTCGCACGACAGATTGCGTTGAACGCAGTGTCTACGTGTCGAAAAAGTCTGACAGGGTTTTATTATATCTCCGTGTCCGACAGTCGGATGGTTTCAATATAACTCCGTGTCCGACAGTCGATTATTGTTTTTAATTTCTTCAAATCTATTGAATGTTTTAGATATTAAACGTGAATATTTTGATAAGAGGGCTCAGTTCTTCAAGATGAGTACCGAGAATTTCAATCAATGTTTCTGCTTAAGCTCTGCTCAATAAAGTGAGTCGACATTGGCGCGGGACAATGTACAATGCCTGTCGGACATTAAATGCAAAATACTCCGTGTCTGACAGCCAAAAAAAAAAAAAAAAAAAAAGAGGACGATTAGAACAGATTGATAACGAAATAAAGAATAAATAGAAACATTTTAACAACAAACAGAACATCCGATGAACACTGCGATTTATTTATTTGCGGGCCATCTTTTTTGGATGCTCTGTTTGTTTGTGATATATTTTTTATTCATTATTTCGTTATAAATCTGTTCTTATATCAATACTTTTACTTTTTGCTGGCTGCCGGACATGGAGTATTTTGCATTTCGCCTCGGACAATCTTGATCGCGCATGCGATAATTTATTCACACCGTCAATGGTCATGGAATTGATTTGCTCACTGACTACAAGCACTGTTTTATCTCTGGTGTGGAAATAAAGCGTGAATCCGTTCGATCCATCTGACTAATTTTCAAAAGAGAGACCGAATAAAGACTGTTGTCTATCTTCAGCGGAAGAAAACACACCTAATAAAAAAGACCAAGAAAAGTCGATAGCTATCAATTTGCATTTTAGAAGGTCTAACACAAACAGAAAGTTTGCACGCCTAATAATTCCTGGAATACTCGAAAAATTTGAACTTTTATGACTTTCGGACACGGAGATATATTAAAACCCTGTCCGACTATCGCGTCTTTGCATTGACTTTGACTGTAATCAGTCGTGCGAAAAATTCGTTTCGCGTCCAGTGTGCAAGCGGCTTTACTGAGCATAGAACGCAAGCATTATATATACGCACTGCCTGATGCCGAGGCAGTTTGTGGTTGGCTGAGAAAGATGTGAAGTCGTTAATTTGCATCACAGATTCAGCTGCATTAAGCCAGGTCGAGTTTCCATTCGAGTTTTCCAGTGCCAACCGCCTTTGATCTGACATCAGGACAATCGGTATAGATACTATAATTTATGTGCTGATTCAGATAGTTACATTAAACAGTGGTTGCTGTAATTATTTATTGCATTGAAATGTGCCTGACATTCTGGAAACCTGCCTGTGAGATTTCGGTGACGTGTGTGCACCAGCGCCGGTCAGCCAAATTACCACTGCACAGAAAGTAAACCAGGTTGGAGCACGCGAGTTTTCTGCGCAACTTCAGCGGAGACTTTTGCAGCGAAATTGTCACTGCGTCTTGATGAATATGTGACTCCTCCCCCTACTACGCCGCCACACCCATCTCGGCGCACGTCTGTCAACCAAATTGCCAAAGTGGCTGCGCACGGTGTTGCAATCGCATTTAAATTACCACGCGCGGGCTGCATCGGACGAAATTACCACTGCATGGGCTGCGCCACGCTACGCCACACTGCGCCACACTGCGCCACCCTGCGCTGCGCCAAGAAATTAGAGCCCTTAGAGTCAGTTTTCTACTTCATCTCAGTTTGTTTTAAATAAGCTTGGGCCAAGAGAAAGCGGCAGTGTTTCAAGATCTTGTTAATATACTGTGGTTTTATCTTTACTTGGTAGAGTCTTAGCTTGCATTTGTGGATGCAGCGATGACCTGTGTTTACTAACAATGGTTTTCAGAAGTGTTCCAGAGACCATGCAATGACTCCTACTAAATAATCCAGTCTGGTTTTAATGCAGTGCCACCTGAGGGCCTGAAGATCATGCCCTTTCATTATTGTTTCCAAGCCTTGTCCCTTGTGCACTGAGATTTCTCTGGATTCTCTTAATCTCTTGATGACATTATATATTATTGATGATGAAATCCCCAAATTCTTTCCAATTTTACTTTGAGAAACGTCATTCACAAATTGTTGAAATATTTGCCCAAACAGACTTTCACAAAGTGGTGAACCTTTCAACCATCTTTACTTCTGAAAGACTCAGCCTCTCTGAGATGCTGTTTTTATACATTCATGTAACTGACCTGTTGCCAATTAACCTAATTAGCAGTGAGATGTTCCATCAGGTGTATTCATCATGCATCATGCATCTTTTTCAGTCTTTTGTTGCCCCCGCCCCAACTTTTTTTGACATGTGTTAATGACATGAAATTCAAAATGAACAGACATTTTTTCTAAAACAAAAATTCAGTTTCAACATTTGATTTGTTGTCTTTGTACTATTATTAAACATGGGGTTTCAATGATTTGCAAATCATTACACTCTTTCATTCATATTTTACACAGTGTCCCAACCTTTTTGGAAATAGGGTTGTAAATGCCTTGGGGAATTCCCTCCCACTATTTCTAATACTCCCCTCGCTATAAGCTCCAGCTTTTCTTTACCAACAGTGTCACTCCCAGCTGTATTGGTGCAGCAAATGGGTACAGGCAGAAGCAAGAGGATGATTTTGTGATTTTTCTCAAGCACCTCCAGGTTCATACCCAGTCCTTTGTGGAATCATAAGTGCAAGTTCTGGACAATCATTCCTCTCAAGTTTTAGTGGAGGAAATTGCTTTTGCAGGAGCCATGGGATCATCCTCTTCTCATCCCCCCTACACTGTTCCTGTAAGCTGCAACCCAGAGACTGCAGTGTATATCGGCTAATAAAGAAGCTCGTCAACAAATGCTGTGAAAGCTGGCTGAAAGCTCATCCTTGAGTAACATTGAGCATTGTGAAAAGCACCCTCCCCTTCTCTGCATTGCCAACCAATATTCAGGCAGGGTTTGCATGCACTGGAATTTGGTCTTTCAATTGAGATATTTTCAGTGACAGCGACTTTGCACCATCCTTAGTCACAGCCCACCTCCTGCCAGCAGTGACACCAGAGGTTCCATCCTCCAATGAGTGCAGTTACATGAACTACAGCTCCAACACCCACTGTGGCAACACTGGCATCCTCAACAGCACTTGCAGATCTTGTCGGACCATGTCTGATCTGATGCATCAGCCTTAGCCATTATCTTCAATGGACATGGTCTTTTCATCTTCTATGGACATAGTCTTTTCAGTCACTTCCATCCGTCCACAACCAAAAGCTGAACCAGGAAAGCAGACCACAGAGGATGGAAAAAAAAAAAAAAAAAAAAAAACCACCTGGGCGATTCCATGAAAATGTGGACAAGATCAATAAAAATTCAAAATGCACCAAATGAAGTTGTGTTGATAATTTTCATATGCCTATAACCCCTTCTTTCAGGAACAAAAAGATCTTTGATCAGAAAATTGTGTGTAGTTTTTTTTTTGACCCTTTATCTGCTAGTACCTAATTTCGGACAACACATGGTTGATCTTGCATAATTTTTTTTTTTTTTTTTTTTTTTTTAAAAACGCAGGCTGTCTCCCTTTGGTATAGTTATAGCAACTGTCTTCTACTGTGAATGGGTAGTGGATAGTACGGTTTCATTGCCACCACCCATAGATTGAACTTGGGCCTTTTCCACATTTCAATAATTTGGCTTGAAATTTACCAAGCCCTGTTGTTCCGTACGACACCTGAACTATGAATTTCTTTGTACCACTTGTTTAGAATGTTTTACAGAGGTAATTTTCTGAGAGTACAAAGCAACAATATTTGCCATATTTCATTAAAGTTGCCCTCTTGGTTAGGACTAGACGCCAGATATTTACTTGTCCTGTACGATACTTTGTCCCGTACCAATACAGTTTTCAGTATTTTGAGAGACTCCAAGGTATGTACAAGGCAGAAAAATCAGTAAAAAAAAAAAAAAAAAAAAAAAAAAAAACACACCCACACCATTTTGTTTTAGTTCTCAGCTGGCAAAAAGGAGGCATAACACAAGAGAGGGCAGCACGTGAATGGAATTTTCAGCTGGGCATGCTAGAAATTATTGAAATTCACACAGATCATGAAGATCCACACTCGTGACAAGTTTTAAAGTGGCCGCTGTCTCAGATCACAGACAGTACCAAATTTCAGGTAAAGTAAAGCAGAATGCACATGGTATGGCAAATTAAACCCTTTGCGCAGAAGCCAAAACTGGCTATTTATGTGTTACTTTATAATTCAAGATTGCAGCTTCACAGACATGAAAGGAATGGCTCAATTGAGTCAGGGTACTCAAAGCATTTAGAATGCCATTGTATTTCATTTTCATGATTTTGGCAGAGAAAAGGGGCAGAACACAAAATCTTCATGAAAATTCAGCATTGAAATTGTTAAATTGAAAAATTGCTAGGTCTTAACTATACATTTCTGGGAATTTCATTTCATAAACTCCATGACCACAAGTGCAAGTCATTTGATCGCTGAATTCTAAATTACCTACTCTATAGAACCCAAATAAGACAGCGATCCAGGTGGCTCCCCAAAGTCAAAGATCCCTCAAAATGGCGCACTGTCAAATCATAATATAATCATGTATTTAACACAAACTTTTGACGCATGAAATTCAATATGAATGAAAGGAACGGGCATGGACTCCAAGTGCAGTTCAGCATCGGCAGGGCGTTTATTGGGATTAACCAAGCTCATGGTCAAGACAGAAATGGATCAATAGCCAGGCAAACAGAGATATGCAGAATGGGCAGAATCGAAGTCAGGGGACAAGCAAAATGATCCAGTAACCAGAATAATCAATCCGCACAAAGACAGTAACAAAGAGGGTTGAAACTAAGGGTATGGAAGGGGAAGGAAAAAGGGAGTTGGATGGGATAAGGGAGAACACAGGAGATACTAAACAGATGGATACAAAATGGGAATTAGGGAGAACGAAGTACTAATCAATCAAATCGCAATCTCACAACGCAATACAAACAATCAAATACAAGACTTACGGGAGAATCACAAGAAACGAGCTTTCAACAATCGAAACGAGAAGAATAGCGCAGAAACGAGACTGACCAAGACGAGCTGTGGTAGAAACGAGTCGACAAGAAACTACGGGAAAGTGGGTCTTTTAAACACAAACTAATTAAGTGGAATCCCAGCTAAACACAGGACAGCTGTAGAGAGAGGTGGAACTAGAAAAGCAAGGACGGTGATAGGAGAGAGAGGGGAAACGGGTGCAGTTCTAACTCTAATCTAACTAAACACCCGTGCCTCGCTAAACTACTCTCAGGTGCGGATAATCAATGAGAACAGCGAGAGAGAAGGAAGTGGAAACACCCAACCGAAATTACAGGGAAGAGAGTGTGATGAAAAAGACAAGATGCCATGAGACAGAAACGGGAGGAAAACACTGAAGACCAGAGACAGAGCAATCATCCAGAAACACACATGCTCTAACGAATAAATATAATAAATATATAAATAATAGCAATACTAAAAACAAACAAGAAACATACTAAAAACTAGAAACTAAAACCAGAAACTAAAAACAAACATACAAATCACTGATTTCTAACAATGAAGTAATGATTTTCTCATTGAATTTAGCATGAGTTTACCAATATAGGTCCAGCTGGACATCAATGGTCACCAGTGACCTCTCCAAACACAAAACATGCCTTTTCTGCTTGATGAAGTTGAGAATTTCTTAAGTGTCCCACTAGCCAGCACACATACTAAATGAACTGCTTATTTAATGGTAAGAACATTCACATTTTTCATACAGTGAAAAGCTAGCAGTTCCTACTTCCAAGCTTGCGACCTTATATAAACACTTACCACACCTTATAAGGAACAAGTATAACTCACTAACTCAGTAATATCTCACAAATACCTTATTTTAACAGAATAGACATTCCATTATTAGGAATAATCAGGCTATTTTGTACCCAAATAGAACAGAATGGTGCAATGAACAAACCAGGGGGTCTACCGAAGTGCGTGAGCTGCTTGCATTTTGAAGAAATGAAAATCTCGGCATTCGATTTCGTTGAACACGGTATAAATTCTAAAGCAAAAAGCCACATTGAGCAAAATGCAAACAGAGTAGAAGGTT
Organism: Gymnothorax javanicus; assembly: GCA_029692085.1. Lineage (NCBI taxonomy): Eukaryota > Metazoa > Chordata > Actinopteri > Anguilliformes > Muraenidae > Gymnothorax > Gymnothorax javanicus. The sequence continues at coordinate 94,865,863 of CM056198.1, forward strand.
AACCTTTTTCATTGAATCCCTCCTCCAGAGACAGATGCATCAGGTAGAAGGAACCCTCCAGTCCTGCTTCATTCGGAATAATTCCCATTGACCATGTCCGTACCTCATTTAAATCCCGTAAATGTATCTGAACACTTCAGGCCAGTTTTGAATGTCTTTTTTTCTTTGAAATCGCGTCATTTTCAGCTGCGCAACCATGCCCAACATAAGGAGAATACAAACGGCCGTATTTTTACACACAGGTTTGTATACTATTCTTACTGTCCAATCAATGTCTTTCGGTTACTGTGGTTACTGTGGAAAGTGTAATAGAGGACTTCAAATAGCCATGTTATGAATGTTACTATTTTGCCACTCTACATTTCTTGATTATTCTATTCTACTATGGGCAGAGAAGCACACTGTTTCCGTTTACAGACTGAGGATAAAAATCCTGGGAGAAAAACATATGCTCTTCATCCTGTTCCGGTGTTCATTGTTCAATGTTTGTTGCTGTCAACTTGTTACATGTGCATGAATTTGAGAAAAATTTTGCTGCTGTTTCAAGTTCTCAAGAAAAATTTTATTCACCTGTACCCATACACTTCATCTGTTGTACTGCTGGGAAGCAGGATTTGCTGATTTAGGGGTATGGACAAATGTGTCCCGTACGACACCTTTTTACTTGTCCCGTACGACACCACGCATTTTTGGGCCTGGCTCAACTACTTTAAGAGAGAAAAGGAAAAGTGACTGACAGTTGCTGGAGGAACTACTAGCTGATATTTTAAGGTTCACTTGAAGTCTGTTAATATTGCCAATTCACAGACTTTTCGAGATGAGTAGTGTGGTGTCAAATGTGGTGTCCACTTTGGTGTCCCGTACGACACCACACATTTTTTTGAATTACTAATCTATAAAAGGGTGAACATTCCAGGAGTTGGTGTTCCTGTATAACTCCCGACACAGAAAGAACCTATATAAACATATAGGTTTTAATATAGGGCCAAATATAGGTTTCGCATATATGCGACATACATAAAATTGGCCGTTTTCATATATTATAGGTACACATATGTACCTATATGTCACATATATGCGAAACCTATATGTGGCCCTATATTAAAACAAAATTTTTTTTTCCCGTTTGGCATTTCCAGTCGCGCTTGAATCTGGGAGATGCAATTAGGGAATTATGTACAAATATTTAGGCTTTCTCCACGTTATGTGGCCTCCTGTTGACAACCCAGGGAACAACTATTAGGTTGCAACCCTATTCCACAGACCGCACTTGTTTGAAAATCTACTTTCAACGTTTATAATATGCATCGAGATAAACTCAGAATGAGGCCATTCGTCAGAATCAACTTTATCAGCGCCCGTCTGACCAACAGGACGTGCCTAGGGGAACTCTAATCTACATAACCCTTCCCAGCACGCCCTTCGCAATTTGCATCCCTGTAGCGTACTGGGCAATTGCGCGTTACTTCTGAAAAGAGCTGCCGACCACTGGGTGGGGATTAAAACCTATATGTTTATATAGGTTCTTTCCGTGCGGGAATTTAAGAATCCTTGTTATTTCATCCCTGTGGGAAAAAGTCTGGGACCTTTAGTTGCCACACAAGCATCTCAGATAAAAGACAAGTGTCTGTTCATTAAAACTGTGAACAGACATGTAGACTTTGTCTTCAAATTCATTAACCACAGTGAAATGCTCAAATAGATGTGGGGATGAAAATGACTTTTGAAAGGCATGTTTACTTGAATGTATGTTCATCTGTGTACTATTATTTTGTTATTTTTGTTTTATTTTGCTACATTTAGACTAAGGACCTCGGAGCCATATTCATCTGGAAACTGCATTACAGACAAGATAGAAAACATTGCCATTTGGTGGATGTAACAGTGTAGTGTATAACCTTTCAGTGGATGTGTATGAGCTGTAATGATGTGAATCCAATTTTATCTAATGTGGTGAATCTGGCAGTGACCTAAACTTGAAAAAAAATGCTTAATTGATGAAATAAACATAATCAAACCATTTTGTTTTTATACATTTCCTTCTCTTCCACAATACTCAACTCAATCTTCATAGAATGGAAATAAGTATGGTCAAGAAAGAATTGGTGACCTTGTTAATGTTTTAGGAAAAAAATGTAACAAATAGTATTAGATATTTGTGTTGATATCATAGCTTTTTGTTTCCTCTCACTTGCCATAGTTGATAATGACTGGTTTACACATAACATGCCGGTGTCACATGTCAACATGTATTTAGGATCAAATGTGATGCCAATTTCACGTGTTCACATGCGATTAATAAGTTATTGCGTGAAATTCTTGTTATTTCTGTAAGGGACTTTGGACTAATATGCAGATATTACCTTGAGAATAAAAATATGAGCTAGGCATCATGTATGACAGTTGCAAAAGTGAGATATGAGCTATACAATAGGTATGACAAACAGAACCTGCCACTGGGTATATGAGCAATATAGGAGACCTATATGCCCTCTATAAGCACATATATGTACCTGACTTTGGCCTATATGCGGCATATATACGGCATATAGGTTGCATATATGCGCATATATGTTCATATAGATTCTTTCCATGTGGGTCACCTCTTACCACATCTCAATAATATATTCAGTCCCAATGTTCTTAAAGAATTTTGGCTAAATAAGACAAAAACCACTGTGAATGTCCTGTACAACACCTCATGGAATCGCCCAACTGCTTTCTTTACAAATATACCCATGAGAAAACAGCTAGAGGCTGAGATTAGCTGGTCCAACAAAGAAAAAAATGAATTTCAGTGACCAATTACCCCAAACCCCGTAAGAAGCAGAAAATTCAGGACTGATGAAGATGAATTCTCCATTGTGTGCCTAAGGAGGGACTCCAGATCAGGGGAAGGTCTCGCTCCAGTGCTGGTCCTGAAAAGCTCGGGCAGAATGGGCACACGAGGACTGCAACAGATGGAAGTGACCTTCACACTTTCCTAAACTGTGAATCGGAATAATTCCATCAATGTGCCCCCCGCCCCCCCACCTCTCTTGCTGGGAATGGTGTCCTCAAATGCATCCATTTTGATTTCATGTTTAAACTTTTTTTAGGATGCTTTTTCTACCCATTACATAATTTTCTTGCATTGTAATTTGATGGCTTCCCCTCTCTTTTTTTCATGTACCATGAAAATGGGAACCATTATGTTAAAAAAATGCAAAGTCAGAATACCATCAATGATAAATACACTTTTTTTTCTTTTTATGTAAGTTGTTGATTGATTATTTATACTTTAGGCATGTTACAGCTGTCCCTGGCATGTGTAAAAACCACCCCTGTACACTTGGATAGTTGCAGCTATGCAGTGACTGAATGTAAATCAGTTTTGCTACCTATACATAATTCATAAAACCACTGACACATCTTACAATGTATCAAATTCTAGTGTAAATTGCTTTTAATTTATTGGGAAAATCACAAAAAGTCTTTCAACTGACCCTGCTTTCCCTGGATTATAGCCAGAAATCAGAAGTACCTTTAATTATGGAGAAATATCATACATTTGAGGATAAAAAGCTATGTTGTAGCTATGGAATAGCCAAAATTGGGTTATTGGCAGACCACCCTGACTTCATGATGTCAGCTGGTATACATTCTGAACACAGATTTACCAACATTTGCCTGAATTTAACTGCAAAATGAAACATAATCCACAATTGCTAAAGTATTTATGCAGGTGATTCTTATTAATCTGAATGCTAAAAATATTAAAAGAGGTCAAAACTGCTATACTGGCATCAGGATTTCACTGTTCTGTAGTGTTTTTTTACATTTGTATTTATGATTTACTTCTTCCTTTTAGTGACCTGGGCCAGTGTTACAGTTAATTGTACTCTTGTTTTCATTACCTTGTGTCGCCCCGCTTTCCGTCTCATCTTGTCTCTGCTTATTTGTTTCTTTGCCAGTGCATTTCTGGTCCTTTTCACAATTTTCCTGTTTCAGATTTCTTTATGGTTTTGTGTTCATCCCTGCTTCCCCTTGCATCTGTTAAGTTTTCTCTTCCGTGCTCTGAGTTGTGCGGTTTCATGTTTATTCTATAACTGAATTATTGTCTTGTTTACCTGCCCACCCCTTCGTGCACTCTTCAAGCATTTTTCCTCATCTGTAACTTGTTTGCCTGTTAGTCCTTGTCAGTTCAGTCCCCTGTCTGACTTTGTTTCGGTGCCAGTTTGACACCATTTCTCAAAGTCTGTGTTGTTCCAGTCTTATTTCTTTCTGCCCCTTTTCAGGGTTCTGATCCCGTTTTCTCCAGTTTTCGGTTTTTGGATTCCCCTACCTGTGCCGCACTAGGCCAGCCTGGTTGTCTGTAATTCTGCCTGTTTTTTTGACGACGCACTTGTTCTCGATTCTGTACTGCAATCCTACCTTTTGATTTTTCTATCCTGCTTTTGCCAATTAACTTTTGTTTATTTTTCACCTTGTATCTGCGCTTGGGCCCATTACATTGTTCTCCCTGACAACTGGTGAGTCTTCAAAGCAAGATGAGGATACTAACAGAGTTCCAAAGGGGAAAATGATGCCCAAATTGAGTGTGTATTGGTCACAAAAACATCAAATAAGTTAAGGTGACATTCAGAATGTTGTCAAAAATAATGAAAACGTGTGTCCAGCACCCCAAAAAAAAAAAAAAAAAAAAAAAAAAACAGTTGACATGGTTAGAAGTCAAAGCTCTCAGACAAGAACAAAGGGACAGGTACAGCTCTAAATCTCCACAGAAAATGAGATCAGTCCATATCAAAACCAGTCCCAACAAAAACAGCATGTTAAGAGTTTCACAAAGCTGAGACTTAGCAGGGCTCCCATCTAAAACTCATGTGTTTATCTTAGGCTAATGCACAAAAACCCATAATAGGAAGTGAGAGGTGCAATGGAGTAAATGAATGGTGTGATGAGTCATCTTGTACTCTTTTTAATACACCTGGATGGGTTTATGTCTGGGAAAAGCCAAAGGAGACATTCAACCCGCAAGTATTGCTAATTTTTATGTATAATGGTGGTTCAATAACGGTCAAGGCAGCTATTTGATAAAACTCTCTTTTGGGCCTATTATTGATATCCAAGGACATGCAAGGGCAAATAATTAAACCATTAGACCGTGTGCAACCTAGGGTGTTAACACTGTTCCCTTGTGATGCCCCCTTATTCTTATCTGATAATGCCCGCATATGCAAAGAGATTGGTTCCCAGTCCTCAAGGATGAAGTCAAATGCCTTCCCTGGCCAGCAAAATCACTAGATTTAAACCTAGCTGAAACTTCATGGAGGTTCTGCACCCAAAGTGCCAACCAGTTTTCATTCTTCAAAGTACTAAAACTTTTGTATATTTAGGTCAGTGTCCCACTAAACACAATTCATAAATTGAATGACAGTCTTCCAGAGCGATTAAAAAGGATGAAACCCCTTGTTTTCAGTTATGCAGTTTTTGCTATTGTTTCCAATTCTTCCACTGCTCACTATATATATTAAATTATTTATTGATTTTTAAAATTAATCGAACTTTTTTTTTTCTGGATTCTGACCTTTGTTATTATGCCTACAAGTCCACTAATGTCAATGGCAATGAACTGACTAAACTGGTTGCTTTAGGTGAGGTGCACCAAAACCACTTCAACTTCATTCCTGCGCGGGTGACGGTGTTATCAGGGGAAGCAGCGAAGGATCAGATCTAAATAGTCCTGTTTTTCCGTGCTGATGACATTCTTTTCAGTCTATCAGTAGGACAGACACATACGCAGTTGCAGTGATCTAATGAGAAGGATGGCTTCAGACCTCGGGTTTTGAAGATAAACAACAGATTTCAGATTTTCAGGTATCGTTTTACTTCATATATACTTTGTTTGACATGATATAATAGATAGGTACAATTTTAGGCAGCACTGCTTTTGAAGAGAAAAGCACTTATTTATTAACGGTGTTTGATAACGCACGTTTGAGGTGGTTTTGCAGTCATAGCTCCGCGCACTTTCATTGATTATACTGGGCATAAAGCTTCTAAATATTGTTCGCCTTGCGTGGCATAGGAACGAGAACATTCAATGTGGCTGTTTAGTGTAAACTAACAAGGACATTAACGCTTAAGGAGCGGAATCCCTGCTCAAACCTGCTCTAGAAACCTGAGACGCAGTAGAATATTGACGATACTCATCGAACTAAAGTCAGTGGAAACCTGTACTGTTCCGGTAGTTGAAGTGCTGGTCTAGGATTAGGCTTCCAGAATCTGTATCTCAACCTCGCCCATAATGAGCAAAAGTTTTGTGTGTTTGAAATGTTTTCACTGAATGAGCATAAATACCAGGCGGGGCATTGTTTGCGGGCATTTTCGTCACAACAAAAAAGGACAAATGCTTAACGCTGTGTGATTTATACAATTCCAACAAAATAAACGTAACAGAGAGCATCTCATATCTAATTAGCCTACTCCTATAATAATCTTTCATAAAAATTATTGGTTTTCCCATCCTTGTGACTCTCACACTTCCTTCTCAGTAGCTACGCTTCAAATGTACTCTCAGATTATTGTCAGAGCATGAGGGGACGCCAATATATGAGCTATAGCTAAAGTGACGATGTAAAATCTTATTTTCTAAATCCAAACAAAATTATATAAGAAGAGATAATCTCACCAACAATGAGTAACTCCCATAAAATAGCTGGAATTATCCCTGAAACACACACTACAGGTGCAGTCACAGTCTATGGTTTGAAGGGGTGTCTTATACATGAACCATGATTAAAGGCTTGAAAGAATTTAATTAGTTCAACATTGTCGCAGGAGTCATAGACTACCTTAAAACTGGAAAGGGTCTAGCTTCAATTGAGTCTCTGACCATTTAAAGTTAAATGTGCATCGGAGTCAGATGTGACCAGCAATCATGCCAAGACAGGGGATCACAAAAACAATAAAATATTCACAAAAAATGTTCTAGTGTACACCTACAATTGGGGATATTCCTTATCTGTTGCAGATATGAGGGATCCAAAGAGCCACCCGAAGGATGTGTCCGAAGGGGACGAGACATCTGATGCGCAAGGGACATCGAAAGAGCAAGGAGCATCCAACCAGCTCAAGGGGCCTAATGTGCAAGGCACATCCGTTGAGCATGCAGCACCCAATGTTCAAGGCACATCCATTGAGAAGGGGGCGCCCAATGTTCAAGGGATGGCTAATGGGCACGGGGCTTCCAACGATGTCGTACAGACCCAGCCCACATCCCAAACATTCGGCAACGTGGACTTGGAAAACGTACCACAACAGGCGGTAGCATCCGATAATGACCAAACTATGGATGGTGTCTTTGATGAGGCCCAGGCCATACGCCGTGAGATCAATCTGATCTGCGAGGATGTGAACAAGCTCAAGGAGCACAACGCGCGCATGCTGAATGAGGTGGTGGAAACAGACAGGAGCGCCCTCAAAAAAGAATCCAATGCCATTGCAGGGGAGATTAAGTCTCGGGCTGAGGGAGTGCTGACGCGGCTACAGAAGATGGATGCCCACAGTAAGGAACTCGAGGCTAAGCATGGCGTGAATGCAGCAGTTGTGCGAGTGGCCAGAACCCAGTTCATGAGCCTGAGCAACAATTTTCGAGAAGTCATGTTTGACTACAATGAGACAGAGATGTCCTACAAAGAAAGTTGCAAAGTACGTCTCCAGAGGCAGCTGGAAATCGTTGGCCGGGAGGTTACCGGGGAGGAGATCGACCAGATGATTGAGAATGGTGAGTGGAATGTCTTCAATGACAACATCCTGACTGAGGGCAAGACCTCACGCTCTGCACTCGACCAAATTGAGAGCCGGCACCGGGAGCTGTTGGACCTGGAGAGCCGAATTAAGACCATCCATGAAATCTTCCTGGATGTGGCCATGTTAGTGGATGAGCAAGGTCCCATGATGAACACCATACAGGGTAACATCGACAACACAGATGCAGCCCTCCAGGAGGTCATGGTCAAGCTGGAGAGAGCCAAGAGGTATGACAAGAACAACCCATTCAAGAAGATGTTCTGCGGCTGTTTCCCTTGCTACCATTAAACAGATTCTGCAGTGTTATTGGAGAAGATAAACAGAAAGCTCCAGACATATCCTGCTATAGAATGTGGAGAACTCTGTCCATATTTCTATCTGAATGAATTTTTCTCCTCAACTAACCAACTGACCTTAAACTGCATGTGGGCATTGAGCATTAGCATAAGCAGGGACTGCAATGCAGAATTTTCCATTTCCCCAAATTTAAGCTGTTCATGAGCAAATTCAACGTGTTTAAGACCATTATTGGCAGGCCTGAGCAGAGTTGTGGGGAACGCATCCGTGGGAGTATGACCAAGTGCAAAGCTTTTGGTGTGGACAAGAAGAACTACAGTCAGGCTCTCTAAAAGATCAAATTAAGAGGGCCTTGCATTGAGACTCATTGCAAGCCAAAATGCTTTGATTTGTGACCTTCTGTGTCCTTCAAAAGATGTAATGAACATTAAGTTTTGTCAAAAACTCAATTTCTGTTTTTGTTACTCCGAGAAGAGTCTGATTGCCTTAATATTTTAAAAACTTTGTAATCATCCTGATTTAACTCCAGATTCATGAGATGAATGTGAGATATATGTTAAAATCTGAAGATAGCATCCTGCTTTTGAATATTAATTTGATAAAAACTGTATGTTCTTCAAAAATATGCAAATATCCAAAAGCATACTGCTTATGAATGATATCAATAATAACTGGGTTTTCCAATACTATTTTATCACTCAAGGCACTTTAAAGACAGATTTTTTTTGTGGAAGGAGCATGAGATTTCAATAATGGTGTACCTGGCAGCACTCACGGCCACTACAAAATTGCTTGTAAATGTAAATATAAGACATGCCTATTACTTTTCAGTCATCTGACCAAAATTATTTTCTGTTACAACATATTCATTATTTTTTCCCACTGCCTTTTTTGCACTATTTTGTCAATTTTGCATTGGCAAAAATATGTCTATAAACCGTCAAAATATCTGCAATTTTCACTTTTTTAATGCTGTAATGTTTTTGAGTCTGTTGAGGTGATAAAAACAAACTTGAGATTTTGGGAGGGGTGGGGAGGCAGTTAAAAGTTAGATTTTGAAAAGCACAGTGAAGCCTTAGGGTGCAGACTGCGCAGAGTTGTAGTTATACCTGTTACACAGCTTGTGATGGTTTCAAATGGATGAGAAATCATGTCAAGTCACATGAACCAGGAAGGTTTAATGTTAGTATTTCTTGAGTCTACCAGGAGTTTCTGTGACACAGAAAGCACTGGATCAAAAGGAGGTACTGTTGAAATGTGAATGGCAGAAATATCCACACACACACACACACACACACACGCACACGCACACACACACAAATAGTCATACACACATGTTTTGACACATGCTTTACTGCTACTGAGAGTTGCAAATATGCTTTGTTTAAAACTTACAGTAAATAGCACATTAAATGGGGGAGCATTGATGACTTTTAAAAAATTAAATTAAACATTCTATGGCAAGACAAGCCAGTGTTTGTCAGAGGCTTTCAGGAACAGACTTGTTTACCATCTTAGTAAAACAGGTCTGGTAAGGTGCCAAGACATTCCTAAATGTGTGTGCTTCCATTCTCATTTCATTACAGGAGCATCTATGTCCCACCCATGGTGACTTAATCATTCTGTTCTGGGAACAATGGTCATCTTAATGGTAACTATAGGTGCTAAATGGTAGGATGTAACCACATTATGCCACTGAGGTAAATAAAAAAGACTGAGACACAAGACTACACTGTCAGCAGCAAACAAGTCCATTGTAAAATAATATTTAAGGATGATAAAGTCTTTTTGCCATCAACTATTCAGACCAAACTGGCAAAGCTAAATTAATCAACTCTTTTACCACATCAACCTGCTAAGCAATAGCCTGTAATACCATCAAAATCAGTTTTGGCCAGCAATGGCTTTAGACGAGTTTTCAACAGCTTCAGACTATGCCCATTTTTAACTGTAATTGTCAAAAACCATCTAAGACCAGTTTGGAATTATTTGCAGGGATTTTAAGGTGGATGGACACTATCCTTACCCATCTCTACCAAAAAATTATGGTTTCTGCAATCCTGAATGTTGAGCAATGACAGAATTGGGTGATTGACAGGATTGACATTTAAGAAAATGAATAATCATTGAATTTTGAGGGTTCAGCGAGGCAGTGACACTTACACTCACAAGGTTGTATGATGATGTTTAAAAAGTTTTGTATGAAGCCTGAAAAATTAAAATACATGATTAAAAACAACATAACTGACTGACTGTAAAAAAAGACATAATCAGCATGAAGATCCTCTCCTGATTTTAGGCACTCAAACATAGGTTTGAGAGGTCTCTGCAAGTAAAGAATTGAAGACCCACTGAAAGTACTGAAGGCAGAAAATGTCCATTTTGAAAAATTCGAGGCTGTGGAGTGTGGACTTAGGTAACTAAAAGATGTTTTCCCGTCATTAGCTCACAGCATGTGAAAATGTGACTGAACCTGAGACTTTGACTCTTTGCCGTTAAAAAGTGTTTCAAAAACTCGGTTCTGGACACCCACTATGTAGGCTGGTTTTTGTTCTGACCACAGTTTCAACCCCAGAATTTTAAAAAGCTTTAGTGTTTCTTAATTATTTGGTTTTCAAGTTATTTTATCACAGAAATAGCCAAGCATTCCATGATGTTTAAAAGCCCAGTGTTCATCCTGTATTAATTTTACATTAATCCAAATCAGTGAGCTAAGCCAAGGTGGAAATTTGTTTTCTCTGATCAAATTAAAGACTGTCATGAATTACTAAGCTGCTAATTAAGGTTCTGAATTTAGGTCTTGACAAGTTCTTCCCGAATGTTTTTCCCAAAGAGAACAAAAACACAAAAATAAAGCGAAACAGATTTGACTCATGATTTGCTTTGTTTTTTAATAATCAATGACCTAATAAGAGAAGTCAGTTTTAGAGACCATGTGGCCTCAGTTTTATCAATTAAAATTCAATAGCTTGTTTTATTTAATCAGCGGCTACATTTTTAAGCAATAGTAGTCATTGGAAATACAGCACACTACAAATACTGTACTTTTGTTTGTGACTTAAAAGGGTAACTAATCCCCATAAACATCCATCGTCTATACTGGTTCTTCCTCACTAGGGTCGCGGGGGAGCTGGTGCCTATCCCAGCTGGCCATGGGTGAAAGGCAGGGACACACTCTGAACAGCCCGCCAATCCATCGCAGGGCACATACACCAATCATACACACACACCTACAAGCAATTTAAAGCCTCCAATAGGCTTAACGTGCATGTCTTTGGACTGAGGGAGGTAACAGGAGAAACCAGAGGAAACCAGCGCAAACACAGAAAGGCCCTAGGCCGGAATCAAACCCATGACCTTCTTGCTAAGAGGCAGCAGTGTTACTGACAGCACCACTATGCCACCCCTGCCAATAAACGTGAAAAGTGAAATTAAGAACTACTCATTAAAGTTCTATGCTTGCAATTGCAGTTGGAACAACAACAACCAAAATACAACAACCAGGTCCCCAGGATTGAGTTTGGGCACAGCATCATAAAAACATTCTCCCTGAGCAGAGCTGTTCCACAATCTTTCAACAACGAGCCAGTCCACTCCCAACTGCACCTTCCAGAGCAAGAGTGGCCTAACTACAGGTATTGTCTTTTGTCGGAGGATTGCACGAAAGTCAGACATACTTGAAAAAATCAGCTTGCAACACATTTCATAATTTTTGTATGAATACAATTGCTTTGATTCTGTTTACAGCAAAGGCTTTTTATTTTAAATGCCTCATTTTCAGAATTTCTTCATTTATTTGTGAAATTTATGCTATTTTTAGTGAATATGTTTTTTTCTGAAAGTCAAACCTTGAAAATGTTCATCTCTGGAGTAGGCTACTCCTTACTTACGAGGAAAAACTTGTTAAGTGCCAAAGGCACGCTATTATGGACAGATAGTCCACTGCACACTCTTCTGACGTACTCGCGGCGAGCGCCCCCCATAAATTTCTGACAACAAGAGTTTAACCTGCTAGAAATTCTCCGGCTGATCTCACAATCTCAGGCGTTTGGACTTAGGTGAGGCCCAGGTAGTTGTTACCCTTTACCAATGAAACATATCAAAGTTGATGTTCTCACCAGCTCGCTGCCGCTTTTTGATTGTATTGTTTCTTTGAGTGCGTTTGGAGCTGAGGAAACACCGGAAAAGTGTAATTTCGCTTTAGAATATTGTCAATTTATTAGCGCAGTGGTGTGCTACACCCGAAATGGGCCAGTAGCTGTAGCAATTACTTTCGGATGACAGTATCTGACACAATTAAAAATAAAAACAGGCTTCCTGTGCTAGGCGGCCTTCACAGACAACGTTACACCACATAGCCCGAATTAAGGTAAAATTTTGTCTTGCGGTTTTTCGTAATCCATTCACCAGGGTTATAGTCTGTGGTAATTTACACGTTGTATATCGTTCTTCAAAAGTATAATGGTTACCTCTTGACTGTTGAAATGATATTGTATTATCACCTCTGAATAGCGGCTTATGAGTATGGAATATTCCGAGAATAGTAGCTGTTTCCAGGCTCTCCTCGCATGTGAAACGTCAGTACCGCTCGCCCTGTTATTTTAGTCAAAATGGGGTCGATCAAAATGTTCACTGCCGACTGATAGTAGCCGCTTCGGATCCAAAATGATTGTATAACAGTATGAAAACTAAAGAATTGCGTCTTAGGCAGTTAAATTGCTTTTACTTGTTGAATAGGCTGTGGTTTGTCTTACACTTTTCTTCTGGTTCTGGACATTTATTCCTCATTCTTTGTTTAGCTACTAGCCTAATAAAACTGCTGCTAAATCGGTATGGTGGGACTGAAGTTTATTGCCATGCTATATAAAAATGTCATTGTCATCTGAAAGTCTATCTCCGTCATTATTGGAGGTTCCTTCAAACCATAACAAAGCACATCTCGGCCAATAGTTAAAGATTGTTTTGTGTGATTATTGGTAGAATCAGGCATTTTTCAAAGGCAGTGGCTATATTTACGGCGCCGTAAACGGAGATTCGGGGCTATATTTACGGCGCGCATGCGCACTGACGTTTCTTTGGCGGCTTCCAAGCTCAGCACGCTGGACTGCGGTCTACGGCGGAGTGTTTGTCATTAAAGGAGGAAACAGCACCTCGGCAAAGTACATTTCAGCGGGAAGTAGAATACTTGAAGTGTCTAAAACGCACATTTTAATTTGGTCATGATCCTGTGCGACGCATTTTTAAACCAGCGAGTCTTCAAATTGGCTTCAATACCAGGGGGCAGACATTTTTACTTGGGGAATCTTCTGATTTTGAATGTAATCTTCGGAAACCTCACCTTGAAAAATGCTTAATAACCTTAACCTCTCGCAGTTTTCGTCTCCCGATTAGCCACAGTTGCTCAGACTAATTGGTAAAAACCGACGACCGTCTAATTTACTTTTGATAGCATTGTTATGCATTGCACCACAAAATTGAGGCGTCTTCTGCGCTTAAATGACGACGTAAAATATCAATATGCCTTCATAATTTCAGCGCTCGTTAAGTGGCACAGATTTTTGCGGAAATAAGTTTGCGTGGCTGCGGGAATCCGTTCTTTACTTTGAATGTTGTCACGGCTAAAGGGCGTAAGATTGCACAGCTGTGTGACAATCCCAAGGACGGGGAAAATGAATACTGCGAAGTCAGCGAAAGTTTTGGATTTACAATGCCATATCAATTATATAAATGTAGGCAATGGGAATTCACATTTCATTACCATTTCTAATTATAGGTCATGTATTGGTCTTGGTCGCTCAGTCGATAAATTGTTTGATTGTTAATCAGGCCAGCTTAATTAAAAACAGCTTGCGGGCAGCCAAGCCGTGAAGGGAGATCTTACTCAAAGCCCTTTGAACTACTCTGTGGCCCGGATGAAAGGAAAGAGAACAACCGACGTCATGTAAGAGAATAACTGACGCACAAACAGCGCGGCACAGGCGTTTGATAGGATAATGCGTTCGAAATGCACACTCACCCACTATATAGGGCACTGTGTAGTGAATGTTCTACATTGAAAACTATAGAGAGTGATGAGCGAGTAGACAAATGTGCATTCCGAACGCAGCCTTTGATTACCCAAGTAAAAATGTCTGCCCCCTGGTATTGACACCGATTTGAAGACTTCTCGGTTTAAAAATGCGTCGCACTGGATCATTACCAAAATAAAATTTATAAAACTATGCGTTTCAGACACCTCAAGAATTCTGCTTTCCGCTTAAATATACTTTGCTGGGATGCTGTCTCCTCCTTTAATACAAACTCTCAGACCGCTTTCGCACAAGGTGCGACGCTTCGGTACCATGCCACAGTGCGATATTGTTCCCTCTCCCCGCTGGTCAGCTTTCTCACTAGTAATATCGGACCATACCCGAGTACACATATGCCACAATTCCAATACAGCGCGTTGCAGTATGCACCTAGGTAGTTTTAAATGTGGAAATATACAGAAAGAAGGAGTAGTTAACTCTTGCGTAGAAAGAATTCCTTATCCAATCTCCGCTTTTTTCTGGCTTTTTAATTGCCAGTACGTTTTTAAAAGGAGGTGCCAATATGTTTTGGGGGCTTTTATTATTGAGAGGGGGCTTTAAATTATTAATATCGCGAATGCATGCTGCGCGTGCCCTAGCAACCCGGTGTGTCATCAGTAACATGGATTACCACGTATAGCAGCACAAGAAATTAAACTTGAAATTTTATTGACTGAATTTCAATGGCTAAATCATCATAATTGCTAAAATTGCTCCCTACAACTGTCAAACGCGGCTTATGCATCGGGGAGACATTCCTCCAACCTCGACCGCAGGCATTTGATGAGTAGATTCTTGGATTCCAGGCTGAAAATGTTGTAAATATGTAAATTTTGTCTTGATCTCGTTCCTAACCCTAACCTAAACCCTAATCCTAACCCTACCCCTAACCCTAATATGGTGAATGCCAGGAGGAATGTCTCCCTTGTGCAAAAACCGTTCAACGCGAGTCCGTCATCTTGGATTTGCCCGGAGACGCCTCCGCGCATGCGCACTCTGACTTGCCGTAAATATAGCACCAAATCACTGTTTACGGCGCTGTAAATATAGCCACTGCCTTTTTAAAATGTGAGCTGTAGTTTAAACCCACTGGATCAGACCTCTTTTGTCATAAGGTTGGTTACTGCAGTCTTGGGCTCTCAGGTAGGATGAGGGACAGGCTTGGTGACCTGTGGGGGATAACTAAAGATGCCAGTGGGGATGAGTTCAATGACTCCATGCAAGAGACACAGCTGGATCCTCTGGCCATGGTTTTGGATGAGGACCCTTCCATGGATCAGGTCTTTCAAGAAGTGCAGTCTGTGAGACGGGAAATCGCCCTCCTGAAAATGGATGTTCAGCGGCTGGGTGCGCAGAACTCGCGCTTCCTGACCTCTGTCCGCCGTATCAGGTTTGAATTTTGGAGTTTTTTAAATTTAATTAATTGAAGAGATTGTGTAAAGTCAGACTTATTTGTACATTAATTTTAATAGAACACCAGTAAGCTTTTCAAAGTAGCAGAGGAGCAAACACTCTCTCTGGAAACCTAAATTGGTCACGCTCCAACAGGCTTTTTCAGGCTTAATTTTGGCTGCAGAACAGTTACAGGGGAGGAGGGCATGGGAGAAATTTGTCTGCATTTTGGTATTGATGCCTGCTTCTGGCGTTTTGTTTCTTCCAGTCATCCTGGCTCATTTAGCTGACCTTCTATACATGAGGGATGTTTAGTCCAGCTTTCCAGGGTTTCCAATTGTACTAGTGTGCTTACCAAGCTACCTCAGCAATTTTGCTTTGCTGAAATGGGGTTGTCCAGCTGTCTGTCATGAACTTAACACGAAATTTAGCTAAGCTAGTGTAGTGCCCATTTGAAGCGTGCCTGTTGGGAACGGGCTGCTTGCTTGGCCTCCGATATTGCTGCTTGCAGCTTTCCTGAGAACCGCTCAGCCAAACAACTTCACACTCGATACTGTACTTCACTGGGTCCTCATCCGCACACTCCCCAAGTGTGAAGTCGATTGGATGAATGGTTTTTCAGTAAAATCAAAAGTCAGACATGCATCTATACATTCAAACAAACAGTAACTCCTTTCATTTTAAAATTAAAATTGGACTAATGAATAATTAAAAGCTACATCTGGCCTGAAATCCAGCGAAATGTGAGACCCTCTTTGCCCATCAAGATAATGTGTTGTCAGCAGAGGTGGAAAATAAAGCCTCCAAAAGCAAAGACTCTGTTATGTGGCTCCTCTGTGAAATTGGCATGTTGATTTCAAGACATTGCACATCCTGGCTGTAGACTTTTGCCTAATAGCTAAGCCAGCTGATTGAGATGAAGTTGAGGGAATTACAGAAAAGTTGGAATGCTGTGTAAATTGAAAATACAAACAGAATGCAATGATTTGCAAATCTCATAACCCACATTTTATTCACAATAGAACATAGTATATCAGGTGTTGAAAGTGGCACAGCAGTCCTCTCCCAAAACTTCAGCAATCGGTCTCCTCACTTCGCAGACATTTACATGCTGTTGTTAAAAGAAGAGGGGATGCTACACAATGGTAAACATGGCCCTATCCCAGCTTTTTTGAGATGTGACTGCCATCAAATTCAAAATGAGCTAGTATTTTTCAAAAAATGGTACAATGTCTCACTTTCAACATCTGATATGTTGTCTATGTTCTATTGTGAATAATAAATGTCAGTTTGAGATTTGCAAATCATTGCTTTCTGTTTATATTTACATTTTACACAGCATCCCAACTGTTTTGGAATTGGGGTTCTATTACTTTACTTTATGATCCTGTATTTTCCATCTCTGCTTATTAGTACCATTAAGCGTGATGCCAACTCCATTGCCCGGGACGTCCGTTTGAGGGGGGAGTCCGTCTACACCCGACTGCAAAAAATGGAGGCATGCTATCGAGAGCTGGAAGAAAAGCATGGCGTGAACGCAGCTCTGGCGAGGATTGCACGGTCACAGTATGTCACAGTCTCTCGCACTTTCCACAATGTCATGTTTGAGTACAACCGGGCAGAAATGAAGCAACGGGAGCACTGCAAGTCTCGTATACAACGCCAGGCCGGCATTATGGGCCAGGAGGTCACAGGTGAGCGGATCGAGGAGATGATCGAGTCAGGGAAGTGGGACCTTTTCTCTGGGAACGTGGTGACAGAAGGGCGCAGCTCTCGTGTGGCCCTGGCCGAGATTGAGAGACGCCACCGGGAGCTGCTGGATCTGGAGAGCCGGGTTCGAGAGATCCATGACCTATTCCTACAGATTGCCCTGCTGGTAGAGGAGCAGGGATCTGCCTTGGAAAGCATTGAGGCCAATGTACGTGCGACTCAGAACCACTTGGGTAAGGCCAGACTCCACATCAGGAAAGCCGTCAGGTGGAGGAGGAAGAACCCTTGCCGTAAAATGCTCTGTTGCTGTTTCCCATGTTTAAATCATGGCTCAGGTGACTAAATGTGAGTGTGCATGTGGAAGTGTAAGTGTGTTCATGTTCTGATGTATAAGTTTGTTTTTAGAGTGTAAGCTTCATTCAGTGCCCTTAAAATAATAAGATTTGGGTGGCTGAAAGACTAAACAAGGTAAGGTGTTGTGTTGTGGAAATCCAATTTTTGTCTTTCTTTTGTTGAAGTTCTATGTTCAAGTTGCTTCGGCGAGAGACTATGTCTGTGATTTGTTTTGATTACCATTATGCATGATGGTGCAAATGAAAACAATACTGGTTCTTTGACATTCCCTGCACAATGATCAAATTCAAGATATTTTTGCTGAATGCTCCTGATGTCTGTTGTAAATAATGGCACTGACTTGTGCATTGCATGTTGCAGCACAAAGTTACAAGTAATCTAGCGACTAGAATCAGAGCAACATAGTATGTCTTGAGTTAATTTTAATGACAAAGTTTTAATGCAGACATTCTGTTTTTATATTGTCGACACACTTATATTTTTTTTCTTCTGTTTGACTATGTATGATAGAAAATGCACATTTGAGTTGGTTGCTGGACATTTCTCCTGCAGCAGCCATACAATTTCCCCTCCGCAACGTGTTATGCGCGAACCTCAAGGATCGTTCCTTTTGAATGTTTGGCAATTATGACCTCGAATTAAGAACGCTGTAATGCATTATGTTGCATGAATATGGGCTTTTTGCTTATTCGATTGAAGTACGAGTTGGATGTTTTCATCTTGTAAATCAGTAATAAAATAAATATTTTTGACTACCAGCCATTTCTTTGGAAGTGCAACTCGCTTATGAAGGCCTGACACTCAGCCCCCAGATAAAACGGGAATGTAGAATCAAGCGTCATAGGAGAGCAAAGTCCCCAGTGTTGGACAGTTTTAAAGGTTGTTGGCTTTTGTTGTGACCAAGCACTTAGAAGGCTCCTTTCAAACTGATGCTTGCATTGTTAATTTGGTGGAGTTGGGTTCTTTCACCCCAAATTGACTGTTGGAAGCCCCTACAGTTCTTTGGGACCACAGGTCAACCAAATGTTTCTAAAATGAGCTTGTTCAATTCCTTTTTTTAACCTGGACATAGATGCTGAAGCATGTTTGCCGTGCTAAACCCCTGAGCAATCGCTGCTCATCTATAAAATTTCCTGGTTGTTTGTACTCATTAAAATGCCTTGCCATTTTAAATTTCCATCTATAAGCTAAATTTTGCCTCAGCCACGCATGTTTGGCTCTTACTTCTGCTCCAGTTGCACATCTTGGCATACTCTCTCAAACACGCCACCAAATGGCCAAGAGATGTTGTACAAGGTGTAAGTGTACAAAGTGTTGTTTACTTTGTTTGACGGGCCCATATGAAAGAAAAATTTGTGGACCTATGGCGCCGCCTATTTCTTGAAGTATGTTGCCTTTTCCCCAGTTGAACGTGACGTCATGTGATTGCCGATAAAATGTCGAAATTGCGGTTTGGCCTTGCGGATACGACGTTTGACTGAGAACTACTACACAGCGATGAAATACTTGGAGAAATGAGCAGTGCCAACTGACTCACAGTTGATTTTTCTTGCAGATGGGATCGGATATTAGGGGCATAATGGAAGTACTCGCATGGTGTACATCAGCGGTCGGTCAATTCTAAAAATTCTCCTTTTTTGTTTTACCGGAGTCATGTCACCAAGTCAATCGAGGCAACATTTGGGTCTTCTCAAGTAGATGTGTTTGGAACACACTGAAATGGAGACATTTAAAGCAGTGGTTCTCAAACTTGGTCCTGGTGCCCCACTGTGTATGCTGGTTTTTGTTCAGAGCACAATTGCAATTTTAGGATTTTAACATGCTGTTGATTTGCCTTAGCTGCATTTATCTATACATCTATCTATACATATAAATCTATGTGTGCCGTGAACAATTAAAATTTTATATCCACTATGACGGGGCTATTCAACATTATCCAGAAAGGGCCGGTGTGGGTGCAGGCTTTCCAATCCAATCCAATCCAACTTTATTTGTAAAGCACTTTAAAACAACCACAGTGGACTAAAGTGCTGTGCAGAAGAATAAAAAAAAAAAACAAACAAAATAAGAAAAAATACAAGACCTGACACCACTCATCAACCCCAAGAGTCTTTGCTAAAGAGCTTGATTAGCAGAATCAGGTGTGTAAGTGCTTGGTTGGAATGAAAGCCTGCACCCAACTGGCCCTTACAGGATAATGTTGAATAGCCTTGCACTATGAGATATGTTTTAAACCAGTATGAATAGCTGCAGAGGGAAACAAATTTGACCAAACGCTTAATCAATGTAAACAATCAATAGGTTCCTCATTGGTGAAACTGTCAACACTTGGTTGCAAAAACCAACAATTTATTTGGGAAACCAAGTCAGACCTGTTTCGTTTTATGTTTATTTTATTAAGTTCAGGCACATCATTTTGAAAGAATTCAAAATCACCTGTGTTCAGCAACCCAATTTGGAGTTTACTGATTTTCTGAGTCTAATTTGAACTGTTTAGAAATATTTTTACCTGAAAATCCTCACAAAATGGAAAAGTAAGCATAATAGGTTTGAGGGTTTTTATTCTTCATGGCACGGTGGATATGTCTGTAAACAATGTGGATAAATTTGGTAAATAACTGCTCTAAACATGAAATGCTGCTAATTACGACAAATTGACACCTTGTTACAATCTTAAGATTGCAATTGTGGTTGGAACAAAAACCAGCACACTTGGAGGGGCGCCAGGAACGAGTTTGAGAACCACTGGGTTAACCAGGGCCGGTATTCAATTCAATACTTAGTCTAAGTAAAACTTAAACTTAGTTTAAAAAACTAAGTTTAAGAAAAATGCTTAAGTCGTATTCAAGATGCGTCTAAGACATTTACTTAGTCAGACGTTATCTAAGTAAATTACTCTGCCAAAATGATGACGCGTCTCCATCTGTGCGCTGAGAGCATCCCGTGGCATAGAAATGCGCGGCTGTGCACAGGCTATCACGGGTGCGATTCGGTGGTTGGTATTGCCCCTGGGCGCGATGTCGTCCTCTATTAACTGAGTTGGCGCAGGATCCCTTCCCTGTTGAAACAATATCTTTTGATAAGTTCTGCTTCATTGTACGCGTCGATTGGATGTAAACGTTGGTTAGCCATATGCTGACAAAGTTCGCGTTGATGGTTGAATTGAAGATGGAGGAATTAATCACAATACAACTAAAAGATTTAATATTCATAGAGGTGTCCGTCAAGGCTGTCCGATATCTGCATTTCTTTTCATCTTGGTGGTAGAATTACTTTCTTTTAGTATTTTAAATAAATCTGCTTGGAAAGGTATCACCATTTTTTGAAAAAGAAATTAAAATATCTCAACTTGCAGATGATACAACATTATTTCTCAAAGATAAAAACAAGGTGGACTCTGCCTCAAAAGATATTGAATCATTTTCCTCGGCATCCGGTTTAAAACTTAATTTAAATAAATGTGAGATTTTATGTCTTCACGACTCTAGTGATAAATTTATTCATAATATTCCTGTTAAGGACTGTGTTAAATATTTAGGGATCCATATATCAAAAAACCAATTTGTCCGTCAACATCTTAATTTTTTCCCAAAGTTAAAAAAAAAACAAATACCATTCTAAACAACTGGCTTCAACGAGACCTATCAATTATAGGAAGAGTGTTACTATCCAAAGCAGAAGGGATATCTCATTTTGTTTACCCTGCCTTGTCCTTATTTGTATATGAGAAAACAAGCAATGAAATAAACAAAATGTTTCTTAACTTTATATGGAAGAATAAACAGCATAAACTTAAAAAAAATGTCATAACTAATAAAAGAGTTGAAGGAGGGCTTGAAGTTATTGATTTTTTCGATATTAATAACACATTTAAAGTCAACTGGCTGAAAAAAATCTATACTTAATATAGAATCCATTTGGTATTTCATTCCTAATTATATTTTTTAAAAAATAGGAGGTCTACGTTTTGTGATGAAATGTAACTGTTCTCCTGCAAGACTACCTGTTAAACTTTCCAAATTTCATGAACAGGCTTTGTTGGTATGGAAATTATGTTATGTCCACAATTTTTCCCCTAAAAAAACTATTTTGTTGAACAACAGGGACATAACAATTGGAAACAAATCCTTATTTTTTTCAAAATGGGTTGAAAAGGATATAACTAATGTGATTAACTTATTTGATACAAATGGTTAGATACTTAAGTATAAAAATTTCATGGAAAAATATAATTTCCCTATACATTATAAAGAATTTAACTCTGTGGTAAAGGCAATACCTTCAGGAATATCCCAACTACTAGAATCTTATTTATGTTTTGGAGTGCATTCCAAGATTGATTTAGAACTTGTCGTGGGTAGTTTTTCTATAATGGATAAGAAATGTAATAATAAATTGATAAGACAAGCCTTTCAGTCCAGGAACAAGATCTCACCTCAAGGGAAGTTTTTTATTGGAATTCTCTCATTTCAGATATCATATGGAAAAAAGCTTGGTTGCTTCCTCACAAATTTTATATATCAAATAAAGTTAAAGAAACTCATTTTAAAATTTTGCACAAAATATATCCTTGTTCTTCCATGTTGACAAAATCTATGGACATTGATGATAATTGTAATTTTTGTAAACAAGAAAAGGAATCTATCATACACTTATTTTTTGAATGTAAATGTGTAAAAGAATTTTGGAGTGAGTTAAGTACATATTTTTTCAATTTAACTAATAAGATACATGCTTTTACACTGAAAGGCATAATATGTTATTATGAAGATAAGGTAAAAATGTATGAGTTTGTAGCCAATTTCTTTATTTTACCTGGAAAATTTTTTATTCACGAGAACAAATATTTGAAATCTGCACCTGAATGCACTGTATTCTTAGCTGAAATTGATTACTTAATGAAATACTTAAAAAGGATTAAAGATAAAAAGAATGTCATTTTTTTTTTTTTTACAGTATTATGAGAAAATGTATGATGTGTAACCCCTAGCAAGACATTTGAAACAAATGGATTTTGCAATTTTTTTCTTTTTTCTCTTCTCTTTTTCTTGTGTTTTTGCTACCTTGTGTTAAATATTTTAGCATGGTTCAAAGTGGAATTGTATGTTGAATTTTTGCAATAAAAAAAGCAAAAAAAAAAAAAAAAAAAAGGATGGAGGAGAACAGCCATGATGATACGTCTTGTCTCGACGAATGATTCTTTGAGAATGGTATTGTACTTAAGTGTCCAATCTGAACAAGATAAAACACTTACTTAGTTGTACGCACTTGAATGCCAAAAATACTTAGATTTTTACTTAGTATGACTGAGAATTTTACTCAGAATAAGTAAAATTCTCAGTCAAAAACCTAGCAAAATACTTAGCCAAAAGTTCACTTGAATATCAACTTTGACCAATTTTTTACTTAAGTACAGCACTAAGTATTGACAGTGGCGGAGCTAGAAATTGGAATTGGGGTGGCACAGACACGTCCCTTTATGACAATTAGGATAGTCCTGGCTAGTTCTCAATTATTTTTCTTTATTGACGCGTTTTCCAATTATCGTAATTGGCAACTGAAGACATGGTTTCTCTCCATATGCGATCTAACAGCGATGAAATCATGGGGTAAATTCAGTATAACTGAGAATTGGGGTGGACAAAACATCCGTTTTAAACTATTATTAGTCCTGACCTGTTCTCAGTCATTTTCATGATTAACAAAAGGTTCACTCCGAGAGCACTCCGCACTTAACAGGTGTTGCTTGTTCTCCCCGATTAGGTAAGACGACAATCATTCATGTGGACGTGTATTTGCTTAATTTAAATCAACGTTATTCAAAATTACTCTCGGTATTGAGTGAAAAAAGTGGCACTCGGCAGTGAAATAGGCTATAAAAAGCATGCGGCTCAAGCTATTTGCGCAGGTATGCAGTTTTGAATAATGTTGATTTAAATTCAGCAAATACGCGTCCAGATGAATGATTGTCATCCTACCTAATCGGGGAGAACAAGCAACACCTAAGTGTGGAATGCTCTCGGAGTGAACCCTTTGTTAATCATGAAAATGACTGAGAACAGGTCAGGACTAATAATAGGATGTTTTGCTAGTTAGATCGCATATGGAGAGAAACCGTGTCTTCAGCTGCCAATTACGATAACTGGAAAACGCGTCAATAAAGAAAAATAATTGAGAACTAGCCAGGACTATCCTAATTGTCATAAAGGGACGTGTCCGTGCCGCCCCAATTCCCATTTCTAGCTCCGCCACTGAGTATTGAATTGAACACCGGCCGAACTCAGGACCTGGAATCCAAATCTAAATCCAGTCCTGGTTTGATTTTCACCCAGGCAATTAAGAA
This sequence comes from Gymnothorax javanicus, assembly GCA_029692085.1. Lineage (NCBI taxonomy): Eukaryota > Metazoa > Chordata > Actinopteri > Anguilliformes > Muraenidae > Gymnothorax > Gymnothorax javanicus. Next base: position 94,889,818 of record CM056198.1, read on the forward strand.
AACGGAACAATGAATGATACTAACGGGCCAGCCGCCAGACTGCCTATACACATGACGCTCAGGTAAAGGGAGGGTGGCAAAGCAGCAATCTTGTAATCTTGTGGACCGTGATTCAATGATCCCTGGATTAAACGCTCTGAGGTGTGTTCCCCGAAAGCACAGATGCTAAATTACAGAATTGGACCCAATGACTGAATGGACGAACGATGCAAGTACGCTTTTGGGAAACGCATCCCAGACTGATTTTCAACCCAGAATTTTCTGGAAACGTTTGTAGCGAGGACGGGAGTTCATGCGTCGCTTAACGTTAGCTAGTTAACTTAGCCACTTCGAAATGTCCAACGTCAAACTGATTTTAACTGCGTTCCGTGAGTCTTCTTGCACTCTCATTGGGAAAGATCGTCGCCCAAGAGTTAACTGAGGCGCTAGTGAAGTTACGTTGGATTCTCTTTTGGTTTTGTTTCGTCTCACTATCGATGTACAAGTTAAGTTGCTGGCTGAGTTAACCAAGGCGCCCGTGCTAGTCAGGTTACGTTGGATTCTCTTTCGGTTTTGTTTCGTCTCACTTGCTGTCGATGTTCAAGTGAAGTTGCTGGCCAGGAGAACCGATGTCGAGCGCTTCCGTCATTAAGGGTCTGAAGAGCGTTGTTATGGGGAAGCTCGTGAATTCATTGTTTGAATGCCTTGTCTTGTTTGGTTACTTTCCTTCGCTACTTGCTTAACCAACTTATTAAGCTAATTGCGTTAACTTTGTGCCGTGTGTTGTAGCTAGCTGACTAGGTTACCTCGACGTGTCATGGTATATTTTCAGAGTAATGTAAGGTAACCATCTTGTTCGGCTAACGTTAGAGGGTATAGTTACAGTGTTTTAGCAAAATGACGTCACTGAATCCAGTTCGTGATGTATGACAGTTTCTACTTCGTTTACGCATTGTTTTAAGTTGCACGTGGATACTTTTGCCATGAGAATGATGCTTTGGTTGCTGTAGAGAAATGATATATTTTTGTTGTTACTGCAATATTGTGTACCAGGATGGCCGAGTGGTTAAGGCGTTGGACTTAAGATCCAATGGACGTATGTCCGCGTGGGTTCGAACCCCACTCCTGGTAGCGGTGAATTTTTTGTTATGTATTGATTGCCTGAAATACTGTCAAAGCAGCTTTAATTTGTCAAGAAACCTTAGAAATTATTGCTTGCAATGGGTATATTTCTCGTACATTACCCGAAGAGTTATTTCAAAGACTAGCTTCACCGGTGTAAACTGTATTTCATAGATATAGTCTAAAGTGATAATAAAATGTAGATATCGTATGCGATTAGAATGGTAAAAGTCAAGCCCCACAAAAGTTGGGCGGTTTCATTTAATCAGAAACGCTATTCCAATTTCGCTTTACTGGCGCGATGGTAAGAAACCCGAACAAATTCGTATTGCTTGCTTCTTGCGAGCGTTTCTGCTTCCGCATTGATACCAGTACACTCAAATAATGGGGATGGGGGTGTTCTTACACAGGGAAACATTGCCAAATGACAACCGTTTGCCTATGTGTAAATGGATGCATTTTCCCTCGCTCAGCTTTTATAATCCCAAAATTAGTGAATCCCTCCAATTTGGCTTATTTTCCAGTTTACGTTATTATCAACGTAAATGTCATCCTCACTGTGATATCAGTATGTGCTTTTATTGCCCTTTCATTTCTTTCTTTTTTAGCTAATGGCGACTTGGGTTGGCTGGGTTTGGGATCCCTTTAGTTATTTGATATTTTCTTTCAAGGGAAAGGAGGCTTGCTGCATGTTTAAACATCTCTGTATACACCAGGTGAATGTAGCTTTTATGCCAGAATCCCGCGTAGAAAATCATAATGCTCGTCATTTTGCCAACAAGCTCTATTACTGCTGCGTCTGTTTCTGATGGTTCCATTACCCTATGGAGGACAAAAAATGACTTAAGTATAAATTAATGAACGAGTGAATGGATAAATAAATACATAAATGAATAAATGATTGCTGAAATTAATACATAAATAGATAAATGCAAAAATAAATGAATAAAAATTATATTAAAACATGACATAAATTAATTAATGCTTTAAATTTATTTCTCCATTTTTACATTTATTCATTTATTAATGTATGGGAGATCTACCCTCAGTCTGAAGCTAGATTGGTTAATTAGGAGAGCCAGACAGAAGCAAACGATCCTTTGTGAATCTTCCCTGTAAAGTTAATTGAGTGCATAAGTCACACGATGTTTGCGAACTAGCTCGGGTATAATGGTTTCTACTGGGAGGCCGTTGTCAGAGTTGCTGTTGGATGTGGCTGACCAGCTCGAAAAACTAGCAGCTAAATGCAGGAATTGCACCGACCAGATATTCAAATTTGAAGTGAAAAGTTGACGATCATATTGTTCTGGATCATGTTGTTATGGATCATATTGCTCCGGATCATGTTATTTTGCATCATGTTGTTCCTTATCATTGTTCTGTATCACGTTGTTCCAGATCATTGTTCTGGATCATGTTGTTCCGGATCATCGTTCTGGATTAATTGTTCTGGATTATATTGTTCCGCATCATACTGTCCTATGACAGTGTTAAAAGGATTGTGACTGCTATACTTGTGATGTACTGGGGGGAAGGGTATTTGTTGGTTGTTAGTATTGCTTGGTGGTAAGATGATGGAAATAAATGATTGCAATTTGCAGTGTGGTTCTATTGTTATACTACATAAATTGAGACACCAAACTGGTTCACAGCATATTCTGGTTACCAAATGTGACATGTGTTTATATTGCAGTTGTTTCAAGGATTTCTGAAATTAAGTTATGACATGGACATTTCACTCATCCTCAGCGGAGCTCACTTGGCCAACAGGCCTCTTGTTGAAAGTAAAACGTAACCTATAATGATGGTAATATATGAATGTACTGTCCCTTGTTCAGTTTATAGGAACAAACCAAGCCTTTCTCACGGTCCCGAGGCTTGGGACTGCGTTCCTGTTAATCTATTCTCAGTTTATTCCTCTGCCCAGATTTTTAGGAACAAGCTCCCTAGCCTTTTAAGGTCATCAGGAGTGGGACCGCATTCCTGATACACTTCTCCATCCTACCATCTGGCAGTTCGGCTTTGACAAAGTGTCCACTCCATCTGGCAGTCGTCCCGGAAAGCCACTGGCCGGACACAGGCTACGCATACGCTGCTTCGCCTGTAACATCGCAACTGAACTGTGCTTTTCTCCTTTAGGCTCCGTCCCACTCTATATTGTATTACTAACAATAAACCCTACTGTTGGATTGTACTCTGCCTCCGCACTTGACTCCTGGTCTGGGTCATAATATGTATTCACCATAAGCACGGACTGCCACTCTGAATCCTACATTTTGCACATCCCATGTGGACAAACTGTATTCTCAGAAACTTAAAACTGATACCTTTCAGGGTCTCTTAGCTGATTTCACTTTTATAGATCTACATCATTCCTTACACCCTACCTCCTCAGAGTATAGTTTTTAATTTAAAATCTATGTTGCCAAAGAGTCGGAAAAAAATCCTAATGGACAGGAAGTGCATCAAAATCTTTTTAATGGTACAGGAAAGAGTACCTACAGTGAACAGTCTCTTAAAGAAATTGAAATGTCATTCAACAGAAGATTGCTGGTTACTTTAGGGCCTGCTTTTGTACAACGTAATTCTAACAATGCTATTTGTTTTTTGTTTTTTTTTTTTTTGAATAGCAATGAATTGAAGGGAAGTTATATGTTGCTATATGTCAGCACTGCACCTAGTTGGTTAACATTTAAGTCAAAATTTTAAAGTTTTTAATTTCCTTAGAAATTTTAATTTTAGTCCATATAGTCCTCCAAAATGATATTTTTATGCTAACCACAAATGGATTTGTAAAATAAAATGGCCTGGGTAATATTACTATCTCATTCAAAACAAAAGATGCGGAAATATACAACATTGATCTTGAAAAGTTCATTGAATAAACGAACGTGCCTTTTTTTTTTTTTTTACTTTATCTCGAGGAGATCTTCGTCGCTGCTTCTCAAATGACATTGCTTCCAGCTTTCTAGGGTATTTTCCTGTATGAACCACTGGGGGGCGCGTAAACACTTTGGTAGACCGAGGTCAACTTGCTTACGTGCAGTGGACCTCGGTCTCACATCCAGAATGACTAGAGTTGTAGCAGGCTGTACGACACTTGAAATTGACATAACGTCATCCATTTGCGGAGCTTACGGAGGTCATTCGTTAACAATACATCGAAAGACGTATTGTTGATTGCCTCATTTAGTCCCGAAACAAATGCATCATTCACAATTAATGCACCTCTGTGTCCTAAGGCCAAAAAGTCTCGCTTAAACCGGTGGTCCCCAACGTTGGTCCTGGGGGCCCACTGTTACACTGGTTTTTGTTCCAACTGCAGTAGCAATTATGGGATTTTAACAAGCTGTTAATTTGTCTTAATTGGGTGCAGTTCATGTTTAGAGCTGTAATTTACCATCTTAAAACTAACCATATAACTATTTATTACATAAGCAAATGTTTAAGTTGAACCTGTTTTGTGCAATGTAATTAAGTTCACTCAAAGCATGTTCAAAGAATATAAAACACGTGTTCGGCAATCTAATTTGGAGCTCACTCACTTTCCTCTGTGTCTAATTTAAATTGTTCAAAAAAAAAAAATATTACCAGAAATGATTTGCAACATAGAAAAAAGCACATTATGATGGATGGTCTTTCATTCTTAATGGCATACGGGGCATTTCTGTTAGAGTTGTGGCGTAGGAGTGTAAATAATAGCTCTAAACAAGAAATCCACTTAACTGCGACAAATTAAGAGTTTGTTAAAATCCCAGAGTTGCAGTTGTGGTTGAAACAAAACCAGCATGCGGAACAGGCCCTCAGGGGGACCACTGGCTTAAACGATATAAGGAACCCTACAATAATTCAATTTTCCTTACATTTGTTGGGGTACTTTTCCTGGCTTTAAATGAATACGCAAAGGATACACTAAAACAAAGCTTACACTAACAAAAAGGGCTTTGTACATTGCTGACTCTTGACAGGCCATCTCTCACTGTCAGTCTTGGGTTTACAATTAAGGCTTCTCAATTTGGGTTGAGGTTGTTTTCAGTAGCTTGTCAGCCTTGTTGTTTATTTGCTAAGTTAAGATGAAACTTGGCATTCGTATCCATGTGAAGACCTTCCCCTCTCAGCTTACCTGTGCAGCCATCTGATACCTGAGCGAGCGCGCAGCGGAACGCTAATTTGTGAAAATCAAACCCTTTCTTTGTCTTGCATGAGGACACGCATGCAAAGAACAGTGTGGGCTCAGAATTTGCTCAAAAATATATGTTGGCTTTCATGGTGAAGGTCAACAGCTTAATTCTATGAAAATCAGTCACATTATGGAAATGTTTTTTTTTTTTTGTCTTTCAGTTTTTAATACAAATATTTTATTTTGCTCATGGAATATCACACAAAATGTCTGAATAAATGTATTTCTAATTTTACATCCCAAGCTTTTTTTGTTGGGTTTTTTTTGTTTTAAATTTTCACATTAATTTATGTAATAACTAAATATAAAAATTATCTTGCACGTCATGAGTTCACTTGAAGTTTATGATCACTGTTGCATACTGCTTAAGAGTAAGCTGGTGGAAAACCATCTGAAGCAGCATTTAGTCGTTTTTAATGCATCATGAATAAATTATGGGATTTACAAAGGTCTTCAGAGGTGGAAGGGTGAGGTTTGTATGGCAGCACAGCATTTTTGATCACCCACTCATTCCTTAACTTCCTCTCATACATGTGGTTATATGGCTGCATACTTGATTCACTGTGGTGCTGTTAGTAAAATTTGTTGTTGGTTTGTTATGACTGTTACACGGTAAAGACTTTAAATTTGGATGTGTTGCTTACAAGATTATATAAGAAATTTCCCAGGTTAGGAAGTAGAGAAACCTGAGATATAAATTACAAAACATCATTCAAACTGCAAACAACCCATTGTGGCAACACCATTATTTTGCTGCGACTCTATCAGAATTCAGGATGTACTGATAAAGTTCGGCAGGTGACAGTACACTCAAAAATTTTCGTGGAGATGTCAGAATTTCTTCATAGGATCGACATTACACAGCCAGTTGAAACTAACAACCAACAGTAGTAGTAGTTCGAACAGAGCGGGCGGCTGATCCAAGTTTTCCAGAGCTGAGGGGACCACTCTTCGGCTGCGGCGCTATGTCACGTGACAGTGACCGCGCCATGTTTCCATCTCAGCGTTCTAACTTTGCGGGCGGCCAGGAAAGAAGGTAGCTATAGGAACAAAGTTCGGGACGGACTTGTGTGATGGGAATATTTCTTTTTCTCCTGAAACAAAGCAACAATAAAAATAGCGTAAAACGCGTCTGAAGAGCATTGTGAATATTTGGAACAACAGCGTGGACCATTAAATCCAAAGAACACTGATTGTCTTAGATTGTTTTATATTTCGGCTAGGGGGCACAACTGTTGAATGCTGAGAGCTAAAAAAATCTCTGCAATATAGCGATCGCATAACATTACGTTAGGTTTTTGTGAACCTAACTTTCAGAATGCCGTAGGGTCCGAAGTTTGATAACCTTGTGGACGCCTTGTCAATATACATAATCCGCGATCGACTGCTCTTTATTTTCATCTGGCTTCACGTTGGTGAGTTTGAACTGAGTGACTGCATAAGAGGTAAGTAGCCTAATCAAGCCTGAAGGCTAGTTTTGAGTAACAGTTTTTTTTTTTTTTTGCACTATGGTTTTTAATTTTGCATGAGATAGGTTAAGAAAGGCTTTTACTTTGCTAAATGCTTGAGATATTAGCTGCCACTAAAACCTCGTCGGCAAACTTGCTAGCTAGGTATTTCACGTTAACAAACTGACATTGGTTACAGGTTAACGTTACTTGACTAGCTGACTATTTAAACCGTATAGAACTTCGCTATGTTGGCTGCCGATGAATTGAATGGGACACTTTGGCCGAACGGAGCTCAGTTATGATGTATTAGGAGTATTTAAGTAATTCATTGCATCCTGAACATGTTTTCACTGGGATTGTTAATGCCCGTTTGCTTGCGACAGCTCATTCATGGCTGCTGTCTTTGTTGAATTGGACACATCTTACATTGTTCCACTGTTAATTTGACGACTTAAAAATTACACCAGTCTCTTGAGAGAACTTGGTGAAAAGTTAAAAAAAAAGTAAGTTCTTGCGTTCTCTGTCCGCTGAATTGGCTACCTACGACAATTCAAAAATGAGTTTCCTGTAATTGGCTACGATTCGCCAAGTGACATATTCTTAACATGCATTTGCTAAATGTATTCTTTCGATTAATTAAATGTTATTTTCGGTCTTTGGATTTTGAGGAACTGATACATGGTGTGCTCCAGTTGCTCGTTTCACTTTTCCTCATGTTTCATTTTGTACTATTAGTTACAGCATACACTGCCTCCCAAGTGTCAGAATCCAAATTTGTCTTGACTTCTGGTGCATTCGACAATATAATTCAGATCTTATCTTCAGCGGCGTTTAAGGAATTGTATTTTCACCAAAAAATCCGACCAATTTTCAGCTTACAGTTGATGGGATATTTTGGCGAATTTGTGCTGGTATTGTAATTTTTGGCAGCCTCACAGTCTTGTCTCCGCACAGTTCGTGCCGCAGGGATTTTTTTCTCGTAAAATTATTCGTCGTAATCAGCCCTGGCAACTAGCCGGTATCGTCGTCTGACTTAAGTCACCTACAAATTGGAGGGGGCTGATCAGAATTGGGTTTGTTTAAAGTGGCCATGCATTGATTGAAACTTTATAAAAATTTTCGTATTTGGTATCATCCGATAGGGCATGCAATACTCTCTCTATCAACATTTTCCACCCGGAGATGATAATGAAATATAATCATGGATGTAAAACGGGCTTTTGGCACCCCCCTATAACGTCCTTGAACAGTACAGTGAATCGGGGGCTGTGACGTCACTCGTGGGAGCAATTTTTGCTCATAGGCTGTTGTGTGTGTCCTTTACATTGCAAGCAAGACGTTGAAATCCGCTAAAAATGTCAGAATTTTTTTAACCCCTGCTTGACTTGGACATCGAATATTCATGGTGATTTTCTGAGCAGTTAGCAAGTCCAAATCCAGACAATTGTCATGCAAAATAGTCACCCACCTGTTCCACCGTCCAAGTTTGGGATTTGAATAAAGTACACTTGGAATTGTCCAATGTGCCTAAAGCTTCAGATATATGTTGATAATTATATGAACAACCACTTTGTTATAGGTTTTAAGGACTTTTTAGTTTCCATGAGATAAGACTTCAAAGACCCAGAACTTTGTCAAGCAAAGTTTTACACTTCTGCTCATTGCACGGAAAAAATTCAAAAGCAGGATATTAGAGGGACATGTGCTCTGCGTCATCAGCAATAACATATTTTTTGACAAGCATAAATCTAATCCGCTAGAAATGGAGAACGAAACAAGATCAAGAATTGAACAAATTATGACAGGCAGACAGGGCTTTCAAAAGTTTTTGGTGTAGGCGGCTGGCAGAATGGAGTAGGCAGCTATGGCTGGTAATGGAGGTGCCGAGAATCCAAGCGTTGACAGGGCAGAGTCCTCTAGGGGGCATTCCCCGAGGAGAATTTTGAAAATTTGAAGCTCTGATGCATTCTAGTGGCCTCTAGCATCTAATTTCCTTTCCCTGTTCCTTGTAATTTCCTTGTCATTTACAAGTAACTCCGTTCCCGACCAGTTTTTTGCCGTTTTCACCCAAAATAAATCAATTGAACATAATTAGCTGTTTTGTTGTTTGAAGTACTAGGGAAGACCAACACAAAACTATTTAAATTGTAACTCTATCTTACTTGTTTTTGGAGCTATGATACAAAATACACCAATTTTGTAACTTCGTTACTGCTTGACCTGGCCCGTATGTACACACATAACTAAATGCCCCTTATAGAAGTAACTTGCATTAACATGTGAAAGTAAGTGTGTCCTGAGTAGGACACCGTTAGATAACCTTTTCCTGAGTGAGACACTTTCGGCCTGACCCACCTTCTTGCCCTTTTACGGGCCTTGTAATTGATGATCAGAACGAAAATCTGATTAAAATTGACAGTAAAAAGGTCTGAACATAGTGTGATGTACTCTTTGCAGCGGTGCTATTGTTGGAAAGAATAAACAGTTGGCTTGCTAGCAAGCTAGTCTGTGAACATCTCAATCTAATCCTCCTCTAAATTTTTTCAGGTGCTACTTGGAGACCCATATTTATGAAGGTGTTTTTTTAATATTTTACACAAGGATTACAGTTTTATCAAACGACCAAGACTTCTGCGGACATGGCAAAAGTGGGCTTACCTACTGAAATTCCAGAGGGTGCTACCAACAACGAATTCACTGACATCATCAGGTGGAGAGCAGGTAAGTCAAACTACGCCGATGCTGGGATTTGGGGCTGGAGTGTCTGGGTGATTTTTACATCCTACCAAACGGAAAGATGGGGGCTGCGGTTAAATGGTCAAAAAATTACATCCTTTTGTTTAATTCCTAACCAATTTTTTTTAAGCCTTGGTTGAAAACATCATGAGGTTAGGTGTAAAGGGGAATTCTTAAGGACTTACGAAAAGACCACTGTGGTACTGAGACCCCGACTGCACTAATACTAGGCGACGTTGCCATGCGTTCTTTGATCTTCATGTTCGTTTGCTTTTGCGAATGGCCAGATCTATGGATGTTTAGTGCTAAGCTTTAAATATTGCCACAGCAAGGAAATGAGGGATGGTATTATCTCACGTTTTTTTTTTTTTTGTAAAGGATGGTCTTTTGTACCCTGTGCTGAAGGAGAGTAGTAAGGAAGCATCCTTAGAATTTAGAGAATTCAAACTACACCTGTCATGGCTGCCACGTAAATACTTCCGGGTCTTTTACAAGGAGTAGGGAACTTTCCTTAGCAAAAAGGACTATTCAAACGTAGCTGGAGTTTTGTCAGGATGTAGGCGCCAGGAAGCATGGCTGTCGTTCTCTGGGTATCAAGAGCTTCCCAGGCAAGTATATAAGGCGTTGCTGTTGTTTTTGGCCTTTGACATTGCAGCTCTGTGTAGGGCTGTGTTTAATGTTCACAGTCAAGGTGTGCACTAGCCATTCACCACATCGCCTTTGGCAAAAGAAATCTATTTGTGGCGAAAGATTTATCATGGCTCTTCGCCATGGTGGCGAAAGCTTTCCAGCGATGCTTGCATCTTAAATAAGTATATTTGATCTGAGCGCATCATGCTGTTGCTAGATTCCCCTTTCTGAGCAGGACGTGAACTTGTGATTCCAAAATCACATGGCTAGGGGAGAAGTTTTGATGACTCCGATTGGTCACTTTCAAAGCGATCACACCCACACGACCTCCTTCAACCTTGATCAACAGCTTTTGTTATCTGAAGAGCAAGCAGACAGTTCAGGCTGAGACATTATTTCATAGCTAGCGATTTTGAGCTGCGTAACGTCGGTATGTATGCGATCGCTTATTACATTACTCTTGACATTATGTGGCCATTTTGCTAGCTAGCTAATGCTATTTTAGGAAAATGTTTGTAAATTATCATCTTATTTAAGTGATGTCATTTGGTTTTTGCCCTAACTTCACTAGCTACCTAGCTGTAACAGCGATTTCTCTTGAGCTAGCAAGCTAGCTAACATCTCAAAAAGCTGAAAGTACAGTTCGGACGCACGAAAGCGCCTCAAAACATATCAGAGAAGTTCATGCCTATTACAGCTTGCTAAGTTAGTAAAGTTAGGGCAAAGCAAAGCCAAAGCATTTCGTTGAAATATGACAATTATGTATAAAGATTTCGTTAACGTTTGCTAGCTAGCTAGCTAGATGGCTGTATAATCTAACGGGTAACAGGAAACCTAGTCTTGTACTGGGAGATGCTCCACTGGACCTTTCTAAATCACCATAGGTGTTTCTTGACATATCTCTGATACTTTTGATTTTCATAAGGGTTTCTGTGACATTTTACTGTGATATTCATGATCTGTCTTTCAACTTTTGTTTGTCTTTCTCGTGGAATTGTGATGCCCAATTTGAGATTGTGGATTTTATCTTTAGTTATTCATGATGTACTTTTTATTGCAGCTGATTAAAATGTTTGTAGTTTTCTACAACAGTAGATGCAAATGTTAGTTGTTATCTGAAACCGTGTTGGTGGAATCAAAGGTAGACATAGTTTAGCTGAAAAAGTATTTCAAAAATAAATGTATTTCTGCCCTTAAATAAATGATTTAGTCTTACATTCAGGTTCAGAAATGAATGTGTGGAATACATGCAATACATCTGTAGATTGTGTTTGTTGTTTATATTGCTTAACGAGGCAGATACATATACTGAGCTTAAGTTGTGAAGTCGCACGTGCAACACAGGGTTTGAATTGTCTGGCTAAAAAGAATTATATGCGGCTAAAGCATTATCAGGTTGTTTAGCCACAGTGGCTACAGGCAAAAAAAAATCCTTGAGCTCACCCAGACAGTGTGAGCATGTCAAATCAAAATCAAATCAAATTTTTATAGAATGTATAAAACTTCTTTAGAAATGTAATTATTTTAGAGCTTTTTCCCAGCTTTATTTATGACAAAATTATGTGGACAGACAGGAAGAGTGAGGGCAAACCCCTTACATGTTTGCTCGTTACAAGCATGTGGGTTGTGTTCTGCTAGGTTGCGCTACAGCCAGAGAACACCTTGGACCCTGCATATGGAGGTTAATGTGCATTATGAGTCTTAGCAGAGTCAAAAAGCAACACTTTTTAAGCTTTGCAGAGATGGCAGGAATCTCCTGGGAGTCTAAAACTGATATTGCCTACTAATTTGGGAAAAATCTGATGTTCCTGGTAAAATTCCCACCATCTTGCCAGAATTGTTTTTTGGCTTATTGCGTAATACACATACATTTTACCAGAAGCTACCAAATACATTTATGCGCACGTTTACAAGAAGTGTTTTTTATTTGTGTCTGTGTGTTTTTGTTGTACAATGCGCCTCAGACTAAGCGCTAAGATTGTGAAAATAGGCCCCCAGGGTTTCAAGGTTCAAAGGGCTTGTACTTAATTTCTTAATTAATCATTGGTGTGTTTTGGGCGTAACATGAAGTGACGTCTGAAGCGCCCCAAACATTCTTTCTATTAAGCACAAGAAATGTAAGGAAAATCAATACAAGACTGACCAGAAACTAAGCATGTGTGTAATTATTATGAAATTCTTAGTTATGATTAGCACATGCTCATTTACGCTCCCGTCCTCAAACATTTCTTTGTTTTGCAGTCAGTTCTTGGTGACAATGCCAGTGCATTAACTGACTTGCGTTTCTTATTTTCGAATGAGCGGAAATTCACACAGTTTTTTGCATGATGTGCCATGGTCTCCTTACGGCTAACCCTCCAGGGGGACCACCTTGAAGACTGCATGAGTGGCAGAGTCAAGGAATATTAAGTATTAAGGAGTCATGGCTTTATCCTGAATAACTGGCGAATACTTAAATATATAATCTTGCACGCTGAATCGCGAGTCACCTTGATGTCGATGGACTAGGTTCCTGCATGATTTAAATAAATCGGGGCACTCAATAATCGGGCACAGAGTTGCAGGGGCGTGCAAAAGGTCACACGCGCCATTATGAAATCTATTTTTTAAAATATCTTGATTAACTCTATTATAATCTTTCCCATTGTAATCTTTTGATTTTAATTGTTTGCATGTCTGCGTGCTGCTGCTCTTCCCTGTGCGTGTACCAAGCCGAGGGTACCGTGTTGTGCACTTGCCTACAAAGGCACATAATACTATCTTAATAATGTGCCCTTAAAATAGCACTTAAAAACTGACTGTTGGGTCATTCCATGCCAAGTGGAAACGCTTAAAGCTGCCTTGTGTAATGGACAGCCAAAAATTTAATTCATACTCTACACACTCCAAAGAAAAAGGGGGCATTATACCTGCAGAAAGTGAGTTGGTCTACCCTAGCGTAGCAATCGAGAAACGGCACAGACCCTCCTCCCATCAAGCCTACTGTCCATGCTTCACCGCCCCCACCTTCCCAACGACCCCACAGCCATAGCCGACTATCTACAATCCAAACAGGGCCGCTGTGACTAAACACATGAACGAACGTCAGTTGACATCAAGTGATTCTGTACTGTGACATCTTCAAGCTACTCCCCTTCACCCGATCCAGTAAATATGTCCAAATTATGTGTCATTGTTCGAAATAAATTCATTAGCTAGATGACATTCGCTGCTGTTGAGCAAGCTAGCGTCAACGTAACGTTAGCTAATGTTAAGCGCTAATGCTTAACCAACATTTGCGTGAATAAATCTATCTCATGCCGGACTTTACCATAACCAGTCTCTGATCCCAAAATCAGCTGGCCAGTCGATCGCCACTGTTAGTTGACCATCACTTTACCGTACTTCGTCAAAACAGTTATAGCGGATTTCAAAATTATGAAGTAATTTTAGCTGCACATGTACAAGTAAAACTGGGGACAAGATCATTTTAGAACGTTACGTATGCCGCCCGCCTGATGATAATTTCACAGTATGCAACCAGTTTGCCGGATATGCAGTCTTCATTAGCAAGACCTCTTCTAGCAATCAAGTATCATTAGTCACAACTAAACATTCTGTCTTGTTTCATTACATTATGCAATGTTTTCTGTTACGTTTCGTGCGTTCATTTAGGGTTCATCATCATCGAAGCCATTTCAAGCTTCTTAGCGAATGTACCTTCCACACGATTGACATCAGGTTCAAGTACGCCCTCAAGCCGTGCGATTTATTCGTGCACTGCAGTTTGGCTGGCTGTTATGTTGGCCGCATAGCACCACCCATGGCAGAAACTGGTATTATGACACAGGACGGTGCGCAGCTAGTGATTTAGCGTGCTAATTCAGGTTGATATCTCTGCAGCACTATACCTTGTCATCTTTTTTATGACATCATTGCCCTTATTTCTTCTCATTCTTTTGCTGTGTCTAGTTCATTTTTTGGATATTTTGACCTCAATTCTTACACAGGGCACCTTTAAGGTACCTTTCGGGCCATCATGGTCTCAGATTTTTCTCTAACTTTGTATATTTGTTAATTTGAACTGAAATGATGGGTATCTCCAATTTTTTCGCGAACGGGCCCCGGTATGGATTTTATGGGCCTCTGGAAAAAAATGGTCTGTAGGGGTGCTTTTCAAAACATGCTGTAGAAAAAGTCTTATATCTTTGATTCTTTGACAGATACAGATCTGGAAGGAGGCTTGATCCTTGACATGAACCTTGCTCTAGGCTGACAATCTTAAAGGTTGCTTGTATCAATGATGAATGCCATGGATATTGCAGTCAAAGTTGGGTTCACAAAAATATTTTCCACTTTTTCAATCCTAATTACTCGCTAATAGTTGGAGGGAGTGATCTACTGATGCCAGGAACCTTTTATTTCAGGTAGATTCTTGCCATTTCTATCAAAAAATTGAAAGCAAACGAAGTAGTTGTTCAGATTAACCCTTTCAAAGTTGGTCGCAGCTGAAAAGAGCCTAAGTTTAAGGGCCTGGCTCACCCCCGGGGGAAAGTTGCACTGACACCACTTTGCACCTGAGCAGTGTCTAATGAGCTGAATTACACTGCTGTGGCCCAAAAATCCAGTATATAGGCCTGTTTCCCTCCAAAAAGCTGGCCTAATAAGTTGTAAAAATCATTGTTTTTCTTTGCATTGAAATGTACATGGCAATGTACTATTATGTGCTGGAAAAAAAAAACCCGCTTGAACATCATGTGGGTTACTTTATTTGCGCTGAAAACCTGATATTGATATTCTTTTTGATTGTAGTGACCTTATTAGGGTCATTACATGCCAAGTGGAAACACGCCTCGGCCATCATGGTCTTGGATTTTACTTTAACTTTGCCTATTTGTTCATTTGGCCCAAATAATGGATATCTCTGATTTTTTTTGCAAACTGCCCTCTGGTATTGGTTTTATGGACCTCTGAAGAAATGGCCTGTAGGGGGCGCTTTTCAAAACATGCTGTAGAAAAACCCTTATATCTCTGGCCCTATTACTGATACAGGTCTGGGGTTTGGATGGATTTGTAATATGAGGCTTCCTCTAGCACCACCATCATTTACAATGGTTGTGTCTGCTCTGGTTTTCATGGAAACTGTTTGAATTTGGGCAAATTTGAGATGTTTCACTTTTTGTGTCTTTTTTTGTGGTGAAAAAAGCCTATATACTGGACCAATGCTGTTTTCCAGTATAATTCAGGTCATGAGACATGCAACCGGTGTAAATTCATAATGATGCAACTTTTCCCTGGGGATGGACAGACCCCTTGAACTTGTGACTTTTTCTGTTGTAAGCAACTCTGAAAGGGTGAATCTGATAAACTATTATGTTCTGTTTTAATTTTTAAATAAAAGTGTCAACGATCAATCTGAAATAAAAAGTTTCTTTTGTCGCTTCTTCAGCATCACCAGTAATTGGTGAGTAATAAGGGTCCAAAAAATGGAAAAAATCTCAAGTTTGTCCAACTTCAAACACAGTTTCCATAGAACAAGAACAGATATAACCATTGTAAATGATGGTGGTGCTAGAGGAAGCCTCATATTTCAAATCCATCCAGACCCCAGACCTGTATTAGTAATAGGACCGGAGATATAAGGGTTTTTCTACAGCATTTTTTGAAAAGCGCCCCCTACAGGCCATTTCTTCAGAGGTCCATAAAACCAATTCCACAGGGCAGTTTGCGAAAAAATCAGAGATATCCATTATTTAGGCCAAAATGAACAAATAAACAAAGGTAAAGTAAAATCCAAGACCATTATGGCCCAGGTGTGTTTCCACTTGGCAAGGAATGACCTTATTGACTTAAGGGCAAGTTTTTTTGTTGGTCAATCGTGCAAGAGCAAAACGCGACCACATGATTGAAACATGCCAGCTGGACGTCTGACCACATGTCATTTTAAGACCAACACGGCCATGGAACTCAATTTGGTGCATATGCATTCCCTGCTTGGGTAGACTGGATGCTGGATGGGGTAATATCTGCTTTGGTCAGAAAGTAGCAAAAACACTTGCGTTGCGCTTTGCACTGGGTGTTTGATGGAGGCCTAAGTCTAACACCTAGAGATGCAACTAGGGGTGGGGGAAATGTTCTTCTGGGAGTCTTAAAGGCTCCGTCTCGTTCCTCAAGGTTCCTGTAGATGAGGGATTACAGCAATGGAAAGGGAAGGAGAAAAAGGGGGTCAGGTGTGGGGAATCTGGAGAGAAAGTACAGTGAAAGTAAATTGATGGGGTAATAAATGGGAATGTGGGGTTACAGCTGGTTGAAAAGAGTGGAACTCTAAGTGTGGTCTTGTTCCTAAAGTTGCATTATCTACATCATTTTCCCATATGGGGAATATCGGTTAATGATTGTGGAGACTCGGTTTTAATTTTAGGGCATTTATATCCATATCAGATGAACTAAGTTTCTGAAATTTCTGTCCTTTATAATTAGTTCCAAATATTTGCAGCGCTTGTTAAAATTTTTTTCTGGGCCTCTGAATTTCTACAAGCATCTTTGGATCCTAGATGTGTGACAAGCGTTCTCCAGGGAACCCTACCGGGACCCCCAGGGTCATGGCTGTCGGACAACTTTTGCGTTTTACGTGCTAAGGGCTGTGGTTTCAAATGTCACACTGTAACTGTTGCTGCCCACAGACGGTGCTTCCAGGGCTGGTCAAGGCATCCAGTCAGAAACCGAATCCGCCAGCTGCCGAACGAAAGTTATTGTCACAGTTGCACAAAGAAAACAAAGAATCGCCATGTGATGTCTTGCCATGGCTGCTCTGTGAATGTTGCAGGGTGTCATGTGTCCTTCAAGCGTAGCTTTGTGCGATGCACCACGTCGACCATTTTCTGCATAAAACTTGTCTTTAGTTGACATAATTCAGGCAGTAATTTCACTTAGCTAGTTGTCCAAAACTTTTGTCTGCAATTTTGAGTTTCGTACATTATTTTGCACTATGTTAAAATGACCTGGCACATAATTGGCCCCTTTCTCCCCCTTTTTTAATGTCAACAGCAAACGTTTGCTGTAGAATTTAATCTGGCTACCCTACAAAAGTACCTTCTGTTGTACCCTGGCAGATTTTTTGCATTGCGGGCACAGTTATTGGGCATGGATTGAGGCTGGCATAGCTTTGGCTGATTGGTACTATTTTTCCTGGCAGCAAATTGGGCCATAACAGCTAGAGTTCTGTTCTTTCCCCCCTTTGACCTGCCAGACACTAATCTAGTGCCGTTTGTGTGATGATAATCTGCAGTGTGTGTTTGTGTGTTTCCGTTTGGAGCAGCTGTGTGTTTTTGGGTTTTGTGTATTAGTGCTCCACGTTTTAGGCCGGAGGGGGGCGGGGCCTGCAAGCTTGCTTGCATGCAAGCCAGGGAATCCCAGCCAGGAATTCCACCACTGGACTCTTGATTTATAATACCTGCCTGCAGACCACAGTGCTTCTCTTAAAAGGGCTTCCTGTTGCTTAGCAACTTTAAAAGTAATGTTTTTTATGGCTTGCACGGAAATTTTGCGTGCAGTACTTGGCCAGCTTCTGAAACAACAGACGAAATATAGCCAAGCTAAATTAATCTTTTCTTAGGGAGAGAAGCAGCTTTTGTTTATTTTTACAATGCGCTAAAAAGGCTAAAAAAAGAGGCATGGATTTCTGCTCACTTTGACGACTTTAAAGCTCACACTGTAAATGCAGAATGAAAATGAAAGTCCGGCAAGACCTAACTGTTGACAAAAGGAGTGCAGTGAGGCACATTTTTCATGGCCGTCACACTATCTAAACTCTGACTCCATCAGTGGAGTCAAAAGTAATAATTAACTCAAGGAGTACACTTTGCTCGGCTGTTAGCCGTTGGCTGGCAGAGGAGCATGTCATGTTTTGTACTGGAAGGGATTTTTGTGTGCATGTATAAAGGTCTGGTTCAAAACAAAATGCTTATGTTTTCTTGTCACTGAACTCTGTGTAGTTAGTCATTTTGTGAGGTGCAATATGTGTCCTTTTTTAAGAACTTAAAGAAAAAAAACTGAGTTATTTCCATGAAGAAGGATATTACTGTTAGTGTTATTATTAATATTTAATCTTGTTCATCATTTTCATTTTCTTCTTTGTTCTCTTTTTTCTGCTTAATTTTCATTTCTTTTTGTCTTCATATCACACTTTTCAAGACTGAGTTATTAACTGCTATATTTAGGGGGAAAATAAAATGAAATGGAACATTATGAACTTGAAGACAAAAGCTTAGGATCAACTGTTTAGGGAGAATCAAAGGAGCCTCGCAAAATAACATTAGACAGTTATTAAAAAAAAAGTCAATGCTGTCTGGTTGAAGTAGGCTTTAAGAGCAGCATTAAAGTGCTGTGAGTTTGCTTGTAGGATACTCCCAGGCCGGCTGTTCCCTGACAGCACAAGCCTGCTGGTGGGCTAGAGGTAGCAGACCATGCAGGGATGTCCAGGGGATCCTGAATGAGTGACAGAGGGGAGCTGGGAAAACAAAAAAAGTGGTATATTGTCCTAATGTCCTGTCTGCTGCCCCTTAATGAGGAGAGATGGTAGGTTGGTCAGAATTTGGGAGGGGAGGGTGTGAGTTTGGGTGTTTTTACAGCTGAACACTCCCCAGGGGGTTTCCCCTGTATGGGAGGGTGGGGAGTCCATGTCTTTGATGGGGGGGTGATTCTCATCTGTACTAGGTCTTTCTGTGTATATCCCTTAGTGAAGATTGTCACATCATAGGGGTCAGGGGTGTGGGGTTAGACATCCTTGAGGATATGCTTAGGGAGAGGTGGGAGGGAGGCAGATTGACTGGGCGGAGGCCAGGGGATGCACCCTCCTCCAATACTCTGTGACGGGCACCTGTGTTTTCCAGGCGGTCACCTTGACAGGACACTGGTAGCTGTTTATCACTGAGGTGGCTCAAAACTTTTCTCCTGTCTTTGTTTATCTTTTGTCACTTAAGTGATGTCCTATAATCTTTTTCGCTGTCCGTCACTGTTTGGCTTAATGGTTTTAGGAGGGTGGGAGGTCTTGACGTCTTGATGTATCATTATTGTTGTCTTAGTATTTGTTGCTACTATTGTTGTTTTATGTAAACAGTCACTTTGGCTTTGCGCTCCTGTCATGTGATCTGGAAGATAATGCATATTTGACTTGAACGGTGCGAGAGAGTGAGGGAATGGGAGAGAGATTTTGTCTTAATTATCAATTTCCCTAATTCAGGTTCGTCAAGAAAATTTGCTTAAAGATGCACTAATTTAGCAGGCAGTAGATGATGTTGTTACTTCTGGTGCTGTTCATTGTCTCTATGTCGGAATTCTGATAGATCTTCAAAAACACACACAAAATTCAATTATTTAAAAATTTATCAAAAAATGAAATTAAGGGCTGTAAGGGTGTAGTCAATTTTTTAAAGTTGTCAGTGTTTTGTGGAGAGAATTTGGCACTCCCCTCTTTGAGGCAGGCTTGTTTTGGGTGTAAAGAGTTGATTCAGAGGTCAGCATAGGCATGTTGCTGGTCTGCGACTCAGGTATTTCTTTTCTTAACTTGGAACTTGTGTTTGATTTTGGTGCAGTTCAAGCCTTCAATGGCTTTAAACAGTCTTTGATTTTGTGGCACATAACTGGTTGCTTGATAGAGTTCACAACGAAAAATCTTTTTTTTTTTAAAAAAAAAAAAAAAACTTTAATTTTTACTTCCTGGGGATATATACACTTTATATTGCAATCTGAGCCATTAAAAGTTCACTTTGGTAATTTCCCAAAATTCTGCCTAAGATATTTGAACATATGCCTTGTGGACAAAAATAAACACACAGCATCTTTGACTACATCACAACTTTGTTCCACGTAACTAACTTTTGGAATGTTTTATAAGCACTGCAGCTTGCTTGTCTGCATTTGCGCAGTGACGCAATGTGTTATTCTTTTGGATTTGTACTCTAGCATACTGAAGTGAGACGATGAGTATAGATGTAAGGTTAAAATGGAGACGTTCACATTCAATATGTGGATATTTGCTTCCATATTATGTTAATCGTATCAGAATTGCAGCACTTGTTCCACTGTTTCAATACTGTCTGCACTATTTGGTAAGGCAGAATGGCTTTTATAGCGACCAAGATTAAAGCGCCAAAGAAGTTACTTAAAAACGTGTCAGATCCTTACATTTACCAAATCCCACATAGAAATAAGTGTTTGCAACTGTTGGCCTTCCATTGCAAGTGGCCTCATTGCAAAAAAAAGTGCTCAACTCGTTACCAGTCAGGAAAAAAATAAAGGGAGTCAACTGGGAACTTCATACAGTATGTGTCCAAAATAAACCATAATAACAATGATAATAAATATTTTATTCCCTTATTCTTTTCTCAATCCATAAAAGCCAATGTGTTTGCTCCATTATTTGGTGAATTGATGCTTTGATTACCATTTTGTGCGGCAGGAGCCCAAAAATTATTTAATCTGTGTGCTCTGTTTATCTTCCAAATGCAGTTATGCTGTTGTCCATTTTGTCTGCTCCTGTCGAGGCATCTCTGACGTTAATCTCTGCCAGGGTCGGCTCGGCCTGAATGGAATGTAGAATGTTAAAAATGCTCTCATCTTGCCCACGATAATGGAGATAAGTCACCCCCTTTTTGCTAGGTTGGATGGTTATTAAACACTCTCTTCTGCTAGCTCAGGTTGTTAGCTTTTATCTCTGTGTTGTTCTGCAGTTAAAACTGTCTGGGGACAATAAATCCCTTCACTGAGCAATCGAACCAGAAGTACTGCCCAAGAGCAGCTGTATATCCATGACTGGGATGGCTAATTCTGGTCCTGAAGGGCCATAGCCTGGTTTCTGCAGATTTTCGGTGCATTTCCACTTGAGTGATGGATATATGATACTGATTGGCTAATGAGTTCACACGCCTTGCTTCCCTGGCCATAGTTTCCTTCTGATTGAAAGGAGACCACAAAAGCCTGCAGACATGGCAGCCCTCCTGGACGATAGTTGCCCATCCGTAATCTATGACATAATGCATTTATTTATGTAGGGTTGGTTGACTGAGCATGTTTTCTCTTTTAGAACAGCCTCTTAACGCGTACTAACAACCAGTGTCCATGCTACATGGTTTTGTGTGGGCTTTGTGAGGGGGTTTGAGTTTTTTGGCTTGGTTCTCATGATAATATGTTCTCCCTCTAAATTAGCCATGAGCTTGTGCTGGAGCTCCTTTGTGCAGGCAAATGCACCCATAATAATTGCATCAGCTTTGTGACATCATTTTGAGCACCCAGCTGACTGCTGGTATCTGTTTCAAATTAAGGAAATAAGTGGGCTGCCTGTGGTCTAGTGGCTAAGGGCTATTTTACAGTCTCCGCATTGGGTGGTGTGCCATACCTATGTAAACTCAAAGTAAATAGTGGAGGACGTCCAAAAGGGCTGTCCACACACCACCAAAATTTTCTGTACGTGCAGATCTGTGTGCACAGACCTGTCTGTTCACGGCACTTCTTGGCCCCCACAAGAACATCGACTGCAATGAATTGTTTTGGAGAAAAGTTGGTAGGGGTGGTTTTATGCTCAAATCATAATTTAGGGAATTGTTTTGTGTTTTTGAGTGGAACTTTGTATTGGGGTCTGCGAAAGTATGCTTCCAGTCCTTGTTGATGATAAAACCAAAAGGTTTTTAAACCGTTTGACTGTGGACTTGTCTCTGCACTCGAGCTTAATTGTGTCAAACAGCCTTAAAACAGCAATTTGCTGATAATAGAACCATGGATGGTTTCAAATTGTAGGCTTTGTATGAATAAGTGGCACTCAAAGTTAAACACATTTTCCCACAGCAGCTTGAGATGTTCATGTATTTATCACCCCAATGGCTTCCTCAGCATTTGCTGCAAAGACTCACTCAGTCTGGCGCTTGTTCACGACTCCAGACAACACCCTCAACCCGTGTGGGTCTGTGACTTACTGCTTTCATAGAGCACTGAGTTGACGACATCACTGCCAGTTAGCTTCTAGTGTTGAAAGTAGAATCTCTATGGAAATTTGTAATGGGTTTCGGACACTTTCTGGCATGAATTGAAACAGAATTAACTATATGAGCAGGTGAGCTCTGAGATAAACCTGTGAGATATACGGCTGCAAGTGAGCACATCAAATTCTTAGTTTACTGTAAAAAATGTAATGCTGTTCTTGCAGTCCAGTTTGGGGTTCATTTCCCCAAACTATATATCCACTACACAAATGTGAAAATAGTCTGTGATTTGTTACGGCCTGTTGTGCCTCTGTTTCGGCAAACATTTACGACCATATTTTGACAGAGGCCGATCAGAGTCATAAATTAGAGAAAACAAATGATGCTTCATTTGCCAGCCATTCGCTGCCTCCAGAAACCCATGAAACCTGCTACCAGCGAACTTATTTCATAGCTGCCTGAGCCAGCAAACTTATGGTGCTTAGAAATCAAAAGAGAATAGTGAGACAGCGACCTGTGATTATTGGCTAGCTACGTCAGTTCCATGTGAGCAAAATTGATTAAGCTACCTAACATGCGGGCTACTATTAGCTTGCTATATTTGGTGCATAGAAGTCAGTAGAGAACACTGAATAGCAATTATTTTGTTACTTACCTTGTAATAGGTCAGCAAGTAGTGATTATTGAGCTAGGTAGCTAGTTTGGTCAGTGACGGATTTAATACGTTTGCTGGCGAGCTACTTCGCTGGCTACCTGGTTTTTATGCTTTCAGTGTTGAAACTGCTTGCTATAGCTGACCAAGCAAAAACAATATAGTTATATTGCCAAAATGGCTGGTGAAATTTTCTGCATACTTGGTTGCTCCAGTTCGCAACAACTGCTGGCTGATTGGAAAGGTACGTTATGACAGGCACATTATCGGGGTAGATTTCTGTAAAACGTATCCTCATCCATAACATCCTCTGCATTTATATTTTGTTGAGCCATCTCTGTGTTGGAAACATTGCTCGTTTGCAACACAAGCGAAGACAACAAAGTTGTGTCTGAGTAACATCTATAGCAGGCACCCTGACTTCCCAGAAGTGGAGACTAGCAATCCAAGCTGATATAATTTGTTTGTTCTGCCTTACCTCCAACTATTGCACTACACACAAGATGACTGCACTGGAGGGGGAAGTAGACAGATTTTTTAGCTGATTTATAGATATTCAAAAAATTGACAAAAACTTCTTTCCTTTTTCACACTTCATCCCTAACTTGGGTAGATGGCGATAAGGTTGAAAATTGGTGGTGTCCCTTTAAGTAAGGAGACCGCACCTCGGCAAAGTATATTTCAGCGGAAAGTAGAATTCTTGACGTGTCTAAAATGCATAGTTTTAGAAATTTTAATTTGGTAATGATCCAGTGCGACACATTTTAAAACTAGCGAGTCTTCAAATCAATATCAGGGGGCAGACATTTTTACTTGGGGAATCTAAGGCTGTGCTCGGAATGCACACTTGTCCACTCGCTCACTCACTCTTTATATTGTTTTCAATGTAGAACTTTCACTACATAGTGCCCTATGTAGTGGGTGAGTGTACATATCGAACGGAGCCAAAAAGCTTCATCCAATCAAATGCCTGTGCCGCGGTGCTTGTGGCGTCAGTTATTCTTTTTTGTGACGTCACTTGTTCTCTTTCCTTTCATCCGGGCCATGTAGTTGTTCAGAGGGCCTTCAGTAAGCTCGCCCTTTACGGCTTGACTGCCCGGAAGCTGTTTTTATATAAGCTGTCCTGATTAACAATCAAACAATTTATCTACTTCACGACCAAGACCAATACATGACTAAAATTAGAAATGGTAATGAAAAAGTGAATGCCTATTGCCTACATTTATATGATTGATATGGCATTGTAAGGATGGCAGTATAAATGCAAAAATCTGAAACTTTCGCCGATTTTGCTGCATTTTTTTTCGCATTCCTAAAGATTGTCACTCAGCTGTGCAATGTGCCTTCAACGGCCTTTAGCTGAGAATACATTCAGAATATAGAACAGATTCTCGTGGCTTATTGCTTAATGAGCCACGCAAACTAATTTCCGCAAATCTGTGCTGCTACACGAGCGCAGAAATTATAAAGACATATTGATATTTTACGTTGTCATTTATGCGCAGACGAACACCCCTCATAGTTTTGTGGTGCAATGCATAACAATGCCATCGAAAATTAATTAGATGGTGGTCGGTTTTTACTAATTAGTCTGAGCAACTGTGGCTAATCGGGAGATGTGAACTGCGAGAGGTTTAAGTTATTAAGCATTTAAAGGTGAGGATTCTGAAGATCAAATTCAAAATCAGAAGATTCCCCAAGTAAAAATGTCTGCCCCCTGATATTGAAGCTAATTAGATGACTCGCTGGTTTAAAAATGCATCTCACTGGATAATTATCAAATTAAAATATGCATTTTTGACACTTCAAGAATTCTACTTTCTGCTGAAATATACTTTGCCGAAGTGCGGTCTCCTTTAAGGTGTTTGACTGGGGTGGAGTAGGTTGATGGTTCAAGCCCTAGTGTGCGAGAGTACCAGTGCAGTTGTGGCACCCGGCCGCTACCCCACATTGCTCTGAGAGGACTGACCCTGCTTAATCTCGTAAAGTCAGTCATCAAGTAAATAAATGTTGCCTAAAAATATTAGCGAGCTGGGCCAGTGCATGCTTAAGCTGGTTTGACTGTTTTATGTATTAATCTTGTACTCTGAAAGCAGTTCTCTTCTAAATTTCTCATCTGCTGACTTGTGTTCTGGAATCTATACAAGTAGCAGATTGTTTCTGATGTATTAGACCTGTTTCTCTCCCTTTATTCACCTGGTGTCATGGATGACATAACATGGATTGACTAGAGACGCATGTCTGCTGCATGGAACAAAAATTAATAGTGAATATACAGTCATGCCCAAAATTATTCATACCCCTGCCAATTTTTGTTTTTTTTCGAGATATTTTTTGACAAATCAAATTTATTCTTGCACAAATGACACGGGAAGTTGACATAAGGCTTTAAGAATTACAGTAAACATTTTTTGAGAAATACAGTACTTTTTGGTATTTTATTTGACAGATTTACAAAAAATACCATGTCCAGAATTATTCATACCCTTTTCTCAGTAATTAATGGCAAAGCCTTTATTCATAATTACGGCCTCCAAATGCTTCGGTTGATCACAAGGTTTCTACACGTTTCCACTGGGATTTTGGCCCACTCCTCTTTGGCAAACTTCTCCAGGTCCTTAAGTTTTGAGAGTTTCCTTGCCATGACCTTGGTCTTCAGATCCCTCCACAGATTTTTGATAGGATTGAGGTCGGAGCTCTGGCTTTGCGACTCCAAAATGTTCACTTCGTTGTCCACTAATCATTTATTGACAGATTTGGCCATGTGTTTAGGATAATTATCCTGTTGGAAGATCCATTCCTGCCCAAGGCCAAGTTTTTTGGCGGATTGCTTGATGTTTTCACTGAGGATCTGGATATACTGGTCCTGTTTCATAATGATATTCACTTTAACAAGGTTTCTGGGCCCATTCGCTGAAAAGCAACCCCTGAGCATTATACTCCTGCCACCGTGTTTGACCGTTGGGACAGTTTTTCTCGGGTTGAACACTTCACCTTTGTTACGCCACTTAGACTCCAACCCAGACACACAAGAACTAGTCTAGCCTTCGCAAAAGCTCACCTGGATGAAGATAAAAGCTTTTGGCTGTCAATGTTATGGACGGATGAAATAAAGATAGAGCTGTTTAGGCACAGAGATGGGGCTTTTGTTTGGCATAAGAAAGGTGAAGCGTTCAACCTGAAAAACACGGTCCCAACGGTCAAACAAGGTGGCGGGATTATTAGCTTACCGGCCCTATGGGCCGATAAGCTATTGTCGTGGTGTGGCGTCCGTTGTCCGTCGTCCGTCGTCCGGAACATTTTTTTTTTTTTTTTTTTTTTTTGGCCTGATGAATTTTCGTGTGAATTTGCAATAACATATTACTAGACCATATTTCCAGATGTTTTTCTCGGATTTTTGTCCGTTTTATGGCCCTTGAAATTTTGGCTCCAATGTTAAAGAAAGGACTGAGAAATTTAAAAAAATTATTTCTCAAAAACTGCAAGGTATTTTTTTTTTCAAAATCAGGATATCAACTTACCTTGGTACCATCAATGTACACTGCGAGCGCCATTTTGATTGAATCGACGGAAGTGGGTCTATTTGGGGCGCTGTACTTTATGAATATGCAAGATGGCCTGTGGAGGCCAAATGGTGGCAGATAGAGATTAAGTTTGTATTATCGGCATATAGGAAGTCACATATGACCTATTCATCGGCTTTGTTAAAGTTGACCTCAGATGACCTTGAAAGGTCAAACTTGAGGTTAAGCAAAATGTTACAATTTCAAGGGTTTCTAGGCTTGAAAATATTTAAGATTGGGAACATATGTTCATTGAACACTTATAGGAAGTCATGTATGAACTTTCATTTGGTGGTCTTGAACTTGACCTTCGATGACCTTCGAAGGTCAAACTTCACATAGTGAAATTTCAATTACTTCTATCACCAAAACTATTACAGATAGAGCTTAGGTTTGTATTGTGGCCATATAGGAAGTCATGTATGAAGTTTCATTGGGTGACCTTGAACTTGACCTTCAGTGAACTTGAACGGCCAAACTATACAGTGAAATTTCAATGACTTATATCAGCAAAATCGTTACAGATTGAGTGTAGGTTTGTATTGGAGAAGTGTAGGAAGTCATGTATGAACTTTCATTTGGTGACCTTCATATTGACCTTCGATGGTCTAACTTCACCTAGAGAAAATTCAATGACTTCTATCACTGAAAAGGTCACAGATGGAGCCTAGGTTTGTGTTACTGACATAGGAAGTCACACATGAACTTTCATTTGGTGACATTCAGCTTGACTGTTAATGACATTTGAAGGTCAAACTTGACATAATACAATTACAATGACTTGTCTTGCCAATACGGTCACAGATGGAGTCTAGGTTTGTATTACAGACATATAGGAAGTCAAATATGTACTTTCATTTGGTGACCTTCGTATTGACCTTCAAAGGTCAAATGTGACCTAGTGAAAATTCAATGACTTGTATCACTAAAACGATCACAGATGGAGCCTAAGTTTGTGTTACTGTCATCTAGGAAGTCACATATGAACTTTCTTTTGGTGACATTCAACTTGACTGTCAGTGACCTTTGAGGGTCAAACTCGACAGTGAAATTACAATGCCTTGTATCACCAAAATGGTCCCAGATTGAGCCAAGGTTTGTATAGAGACATTTAGAAAGTCATATATGAAGTCCATTTGCTGACCATAACTTGACATTCTGTGACCTTTAAAGTTCATAATTGACATATTGAATACATATTGACATATTTTAATGACTTGTATCACCAAAACTGCTTCAGAGTCTAGGATTGTATTACAGAAGGTCTTATAAATGTATGTGAACTTCTATTTAGTGACCTTGACATTGATTTTCATTGATTCAAATTTCAAACTTCACATAAAATTTCATAACTTGTATCATCGCTGTAAGGCTGCTTGCTGGTAAGCTACAGGAGCCTTGGTCCTATTTTAATTCTTTGGGGTTGCTTTTCAGCGAATGGGCCCTTAAACCTTGTTAAAGTTAATGGCATTATGAAACAGGACCAGTATATCCAGATCCTCAGTGAAAACATCAAGCAATACGCCAAAAAACTTGGTCTTGGGCAGGAATGGATCTTCCAACAGGATAATGATCCTAAACAAACGGCCAAATCCGACAAGAAATGGTTAGTGGACAACGAAGTGAACGTTTTGGAGTGGCCAAGCCAGAGCACTGACCTCAATCCTATCGAGAATCTATGGAGGGAACTGAAGACCAAGGTCATGGCAAGGAAACCCTTAAACTTTAAGGACCTGGAGAAGTTTGCCAAGGAGGAGTGGGCTAAAATCCCAGTGGAAATTTGTAGAAACCTTGTGATCAACCACAGGAAGCATTTGGAGGCTGTAATCATGAATAAAGGCTTTGCCATCAATTACTGAGAAAAGGGTATGAATAATTCTGGACATGGCATTTTTTGTAAATCTGTCCAATAAAATACCAAAAAGTATTGTATTTCTCGAAAAATTGTTTACTGTAATTCTTACAGCCTTATGTCAACTTACTGTGTCACTTGTGCAGGAATAAATTTGATTTGTCAAAAAATATCTCAAAAAAACCCAAAAATGCGTAGGGGTATGAATAATTTTGGGCATGACTGTAAATAGTTGTATACACTGGGCTTGCTTGTTGACCTTGAGTCTGTTCATTGAACGTTGAGTGAGTCGGCAGGTTGAATTTTGAGGCCGGGACTTGTCAGATTTGAAAATGGCGCCAGTCATGCTCGAGACACATTGTCCTTGGTGAAAATGCTTTCCACACCAATGGCCAATTCTCTTCTGGGTTTTAGTTCAAGTAAAAAGAAACAAAGTCATATACCATTGTTGTGGGCAGGGTCTTCTCCCGCTGTAGTCTCTCTCGCTGTGTGAATTTCTCACTAAAGTCCCGTGTGAAGTCCCTCAGCCACTTTGACTTTGCCCTGAATTTACTCACATTTCCATTGTTGCTCGCTAACGGAGTGAATTTACAAATTAATTTATAATCACAGAGCAAACTACAGTATTTGACTTTCGTGCCTCTATAACTTAAAATGTAGTGTAGTAATATGTGATCTTTCAGATCAACATTAGGTTGTGGGTTGATGAGCACAGTGCAATAACCTGCCTGCTGTGATGCACAATGTGTCGGGTAGTCCGACCGCGGGTATTTGAAAAATGACGGATTGCCCAATGTGGATGTGAATACTCGACTCAGAATTAAGGCTGATGGCCCTCTATCCTCATTTTTTCTTCATATAATTTTTCTGGTACTCAGAACTGATTCAAGCAAAAAGAGCTGTCACTTTCCAAATACTTATGGGATGCATGGCAGGCATGAGCTGTGCCACTCTGCGGACTCTGACCCCTCATGCTGAGGAGTGGTGTCTTTGCAATGCAAATTTTGGTAACTAGCCTACTTGCCTCAAATCATAACCCCTTTCATTGCCTATGGTTAATGATGTTCCACCTTAGAGCCTTCTGCTGTGTAGCTCTCAATCATTTGAACTCTGTCTCCATCAATCTTTCTCCTACTCACCTTGTACCTCTCACTTCTGCACCATCAAATCATTCATCAACTATGGGACACAGACCTTTCACTCTGCCTCTTTTAAGAATTAAGCTTGTCTAGTGCTGAAGGGAGTATCTAAAGTTAATGTATTAGACTGTGATATTTTAAATATCACAAGAGCGCTCAGAGAGCGCAGCACCTCCGCCACGCCAAGGCAACTCTGTGCATTAGTTATTTTCGTTGGCTGATGTAGGGTATTGTTGCATTCCACCGCCAGGTGGCAGCAAAACCCAAAAGCACGTCGATTGGAAGTCCGGCCCATTGGAAAGACTTCAAATCTCTGCCAGCATAGCTGGATTTGAACTTTGGCCTATATCTCAGCTGTACTTTGGCCTAGATATGCCAAAATTTAATCACTTGTTCCTCTTGTGCTACTCTAAGATCTTGCAGAGTTTGGTTAAAATCTATGTGGCCGTTTTTGAGATATCTGCTAACAGACAAACAGACAGACAAACAGACTAGAAGGTGTGTCCAGAGGGCCACATCACCCCGCCCGTGCCCTCAACGCCACGTGAAGGTCAATGTCATGGTAGAATTGGTCTCCCCATATATGGTTTCCTATTTGTGATTGAGCATAACATAGGGCCTATCTCAGGCATTTCCTCTGTTACAGAGGCTGAAAATATGAAGGTCGGCCATTTTGACCTTTCAGGGTCACTTGAAGGTCAAGGTCACAGTGGCATTAGATTATTAGATTCCCCATATATGACTTCCTATTAGTGTTCAATAGTAACTATGGGTCTATCTTACATCGTTTGGCTGCCAGAGCACTGGGAAAAGTGGTGATGCTGAGTTTGACCTTTCAAGGTCGCTGAAGGTCATAACATTTGGTGGTAAAAGAATCTCCATACCCAACTTCCTATTAGTGATTAATAGTAACTACATGCCTATCTCCAACCAATGTCAAGTTATAAGCAGTGGAAAGTCTGCCCTATCTCCCAGTGTTAAAAAAAAATCTTCAAACTGATCCAGAATCCAGGATTTGATCTGGATCTTCACCAAAAACTAATCATTTCTTCCCTTCCGCCTAAGGATTGTCTCTACCAAATTTGAAGACAATCCGTGCAGAATTGTGGCCTGTAGAGTGCAAACACACACACACACACACACACACACAAATAAATAAATAAATAAATAAATAAATGAAAGGTCATTGACGACTGCCAAAATCGTGCACTGAAACAGAAAGAACAGAATGGACATGGTTTCAAGTCCAAAGCTGTAATAGTAGCAAAGTTATGAACCAAAATGTGTTTTTTACGTTTTTGGTGAGCCTCACTTTGACCTTGACCTATGGACTAAAAAAAGTATAGGTTTCTGGCGACGAACCTCTTCTATCATATGGTGAGGTTTCATGAGCATAAACGACAGGGAAAGGGTAAAAAAGCATGTTACTAACAGGCGGACAAACAAACAAAAAAAAAAAAAGTAAAATCAAAAGTTGAAAAATTACATCATATTGTGACTTCATTTTGACGTACTTGCGATGACGCTACTTCAAGTTTGATGGCAAACTTCTAAAAGCTTTTTCCACAAGGAACAAAATGGCATTAAATTGACAATGATATCAAAAATGGAAACAAAGTTATTAGTCAAAACGTGATTTTGACCTTGATCGTGATCATGACCTTGTCTTTGAAGATATCAGCTTCGAATTTCTTACAGCGACATACATAATATTTGTGATTCCAATAATAGATCAACATTTAGTCTGTGCACAAAGGAAATGGTTTAACAGCATAATCCTCAGAGACGCTGCCCACCCTGCTCACTACCTGAAACTTGCTGTCCTCCGGCAGGCGCTACAGGTCAATGAAGGCACGCACTACCAGACTAACAAACAGTTTTTTCCCCTGGGCCATATGATCACTGAACAAACAGTAGCCCGTGCATTACTGCCTGAATCCCACATCCCACATCCCACATCCCCCATCCCCCTGTGATGAACACTTACACTACCTTTGGACGTTACTTTCTTGCCATGATGTAACCTGCTGCTATTTTATATTTTATACATTATGCATCTGTGTGCGGGAGGGTGTATTTTATAGGGAGGGATGGGTAGGCGTTAAAATCTATGTCAGTGTCCCGTATTTTAACCTGTATGAGTGTGTGAGGTACTTGAACCATGGGCTATACGATGAAATAAAAAAATTTTGTAAAATCAAAAATGGAAAATTTTCATCATTTTGTCACGTCATTTTGAACGTGCTTTGACCAGGGGATCGTCTTCGGGACCCGTAACCGCTAAAATGGGCTACGTATGGTGAACAAAATGGCGTTGGATTCAAGTCATTATCTGAAATACAAACGAAGTTATCAACCAAAATGTGTTTTTGACCTTTTGCCTGATATTGACCTTGAAGTAATCAGAAACAAAATCGATAGGCTTCCGTCCGGGTCATGCCCGATAAGAATGATATAGAATTGAAGGTAATCAACGTGAGCAAAAGGGCAAAAAAATGTGTGAGTAACAAACAGACAAGCACACAAACAGACACAACACAACCGAGTATTAACGCGACAACCACATACACCCTTGAGTTTCGTTGTGGGCGGAGTGAATAAATAAACGAGACAACTACATACACCCTTCCGCAACTTTCGCTGCACGCGGGGTGAATAAACGCCGGCAAGAACATACACCTCCTTGGCGGAGGTGAAATATGCTCTTCCTCTGTGGTTTTGAAGGTTGCTGCAGGTATGGTAGATGAATGAAATGTTTCACCTCTTTCACGGGGCGTTCAGATGGTCTTGTGGGAGCATGGACTCCGCCCCTTTATGATGATGTTTGTTTTGCTTTCAGTTTACCAGGCAAATAAAAAAATGGCCTTGTGCCCTGACCAAGAAGTCATTGAATAATTTGTTGCCTTGTGCAGAAGAATAGTCTTTAAAACGGCCTGTGTCGTTTATGTTGCAGTTTCCGTCATCAGTGTTGATTTACTTGGGTGTTTTGGAATAGAGAACAATGCCAATCGGGTGCTATAGTTTACATCTGCCAAGAAAAGCAATGTTTCTCATCATCCATTAAAACCCCAGCCAAAGTTTGGCAGCTCCAGTTCAAAGTAGAACTGATATGGTTGGGCCATCGCTTGCAAGCATGACCAGTAATTTCTTATGCTGTGGACTAGAACTGTTCCTCCCCCCTTGAGATCGACTATGAATGTTGCATCTTCATGAAATTACTTTTGCTTTGTCTGCTAAATGCCATTACAGAGATTATGATGAAATTATGATCATCACACTCAGCATTTATCTTTTAATGATACAAAATGAATTAGGATACAGTTCTGCAAGACCATGGTATACTTGACCCGAATGTCTCTAAGTTTGAGTATGGGGAATTCAGAAACGAGATTGTGACTCTTGGTGTGAAGCCAATAGGAGTTGATTAAGGCCTATTAAGACTAAATTGTGAGATTTAGCCACTGTGTATGTGTCAGACTTAGCCACTTACGATGTAAGAGGAGTGTTTCGGGGAGGTTATGGATTTCCTGGAGGTCCTTCTGCACCTAATTTTTCTCATCGTTTAGGCCACTTTTCTGCCTCTGCAACCAGTGAGACCAAGTTTGTCAATGAGAAGGAACATTTCATCAGCTGGGCGAGCCTCCAGCTGTGCGCGTAGCCAAAGGCTGTTTGCTTTTTAGCAAAAACGGAATCCTCCTGGAAATGTACACGGTAATGCTTGAGTTTTGTGAATGTTGCATTTGTGCTCTGTTGCTACAGCTGTCTTCTGTGGTATAATGTGTGGATTGGGTGTGATTGGATAAAGCACTGCTTTTACTGTAAACGTGCCAATGATGAGACAGATATTGGATATCTGTTCGATACCGACTCATGATGTAGCTGGATTGGATATTGGTGACAATGGACTGAGCTGGTATCGAATGCCATTATTTTCATAAATAACAATTCAGTACATTTATATGTGTGCATTAATTTATAACATTTTGTTTAACAAAGGTAGAACAGGAATGTTAAGTCAAGCCTGCCTTACACATGGGCAATTCCAGCATTACTCACTTTACATTTACTGCGTAAGGCTATAATATAAAATTGTTTCACGACTTATTCAATGGACTGCACTTCAAAACTTCCACATTTTGGCAACTTCCAACCATAATCAACATTACTAGAGAAAACCTGGAATGAATCCCTCAATGGTTATGCTGGCAGACTGGGATTTTCAAGCGTTACTCGCGTTACTCGAAAGTAACATGGCTTTTTTTCACTTCAGTTTGGTCCAGTCTTCTTGATCAATAATGCCTTACAGAATAAATTAGATTATATATGTTCAAACCTTTTATTACTGAAAATTCTAACCCAAGCAGGATGTCAACTTAATGCATCATTTTCTGCAATGGGCCCTTAAAACAAAAAAAGTCCTGTTACTCACCCTACGTTCCTCACGTTACAAGTAGGTTTTAAGTATCTGGAGGCTCACCAGACTGCATTTTACTGATCATCTGCAATGTCAGCCATTTCTGTTCAAGGGGCCTTGATGATTTTCAATTTCTAAGGCCCCAATCTGCAAGTCCATCCTCCACCCACTGAGTCTCTCCCCCGCAACCGGTCAAAATGTCACACTCGTAGCCTTTAGTTTTTCAGAACAACCAGTAACATTTTTTTTTTTTAAATTCAACTAAACTGGTATTCTCCTCCCAGCCTCAGTATGTGAATGATATCAAACTTTTATTTTATTAAAATAAAATAAAACTTTTTATTTATTATACCAATAAAATTTGGTTTGCCTTAGACCTTCAATTTCTTCTGAACCATACACCAGGATATACTAACAGTACAGCCATACATTGTCTTGCTATTTCACATTTGAATTTTCAGTGGTCATGTTACACTTCAGCTAGAACTGCCCACATGGAAGTATGATCACAGTCTCTTCCACTCAGTGAGGCGTACAGCTTCGCTATTAAATGCTGGTATTGGTTCGGCACTCCAAATTGGTCAAAACCCAAGGTACAGGTTTTTGTATTAGTATAGGGCCTGAAGAAGTAGGATTGGTGCAACCCTACTTTCCTGTGTCATACGTGGTGATCAGCTGTTTGCCCCCATTACATTTGCATGTAGATCTACACTGGTGATACGGAGATTTTCATGTGCAGAGTGACTTCTAAACAACTCATGCATTTTTGGTCACGTTATTCCATGTCGTCGGCCTGCTGATAAAACCTTGCATCATCAAAATGATAAACTTTACAGGAAAATAAAAAATAAATATAAAAATTAAAAAAAAAAAGATTAAATAATATAAATATATAAATATAATTTAAACTATAAATAAAAGAAAAAATATTTAATTTTGCATGTAAGAATAGTGGACATATAGTCGACATGCTGAAACTATTCTGGTCAAGTTCCTTGTTTGAGGATCTGACTGCAGAGTTCTGCCTGAGAATCAGACCTTCTAAATGTAGCTGCAGCTATGCTGCGCAGGATTTCCTGCTGCCCTCCTGGTGCCAGGGCCAGTCAATTCATGTGTTACTTGTGCTAATGGTCACCACAGAAGTTTTATCTGTTCTTCACAAATATTTTCTGGCTCTCAGCAGTCAGGGAATTCAGGGGTTTGAAAATGAGCACTTCCCATGTGTTTTTGGCTGAAAAACTGTGAATGAAGGCTCATCCCATCTTTGTTCCTGATTTTTCCAGCGTGCTCTTTTCAGGGCACACCCAGTCGTAGCACGGGGTTCGTTTGCGTACTTCTGGGCCTGTGGTCATTGGGTTGAATTCCAAGCATGTGTGGGTACGCTGCCAAAATGGGGGGAGCCCTGCAGTCATTGCCTTGTGTCAGAAAGAATTAGGCTGTTGCAGTTCGGAGGGTATAATTAGGGTGACACCACTCAAAGGGTATCTGCGTCACTGTTAAACCATCATACAGGCGATATCTTCAATCTTGCTGCTTATGTGACACCCACATTTTTAGACTACTTGGTTAATTTTTGGTCGCGGAACGAACTCGGTTCCAGGAGATCTGCTGTCCTGTTGGTCAGTGTTTTCTGAACTATTAGGGATCCAAAATGGGCTGTGGCAGTAAGGTGTTGGTGATATATTTGCATAAATGTCATACTGCACAAAATATGTACCACAATATGAATTTGGCTGAGCAGTCCATACTGGTGGAGAAAGAAATTGAGGTTTACATTAGAATATCAATGCAAAAAATTTGACTTGGTTGGACATTTAGGGCCTGGACTGGAACTGCCCAGATTCAAAGTACACTCTGTCAAAAGTTATAGAGCGCTGTACAAGTGATTTTTAGAATGGTTTTGATGAAATATAAGCAGTTTTGACTCATACCTGACCTCAAATGGCATTTGGTAAGATGTGAATAGTGCCCTAAATTTTGGAGTTATTGAAAGCTCAGGAAAAAGGAATAAAAAAACATGTAAACTGATTCTTTCCATTTAAGGAAATGAAATCAAACTAGTTTTGGACAACCTGAACACAAAAATCAAGAAATTCACGAGTGCAGCACATCTGTTGGCACTTCCTCAGACATATTGGACATGAACCTTCAACTCGATATGACTGTTCTTGTGGAAAAAAATACAATGAGTCTATTCACTAGTTATTATGGCAAAAGTTAGCTAGTTGATTGATTAGTCCTAGGTTTTTAGCTTACTGGCCCTATGGGCCGATAAGCTATTGTCGTGGTGTGGCGTCCGGCGTCTGTCGTCCGGAACATTTTCTATCTTATTTTTGGCCTGATAAATTTTTGTGTAAATTTGCAGTAACATACTACTAGACCCTATCTCCAGACGTTTTTCTCGGATTTTTGATTGAATCATTTTTGTCCGTTTTATGGGCCCTTGAAATTTTGGCCCCAATGTTAAAGATAAGACTAAGAAATTTCAAAAAATTATTTCTCAAAAACTGCGCGATAAATTTTTTTCTAAATCAGGCAATCAACTTACCTTGGTACAGTCAATGTACAGTGCGAGTGCCATTTTGATTGAATCGACGGAAGTAGGTCTCTTGGGGGCGCTGTACTTTATGAATATGTAAGATGGCCTGTGGAGGCCGAATGGTTGCAGATAGAGATTAAGTTTGTATTATCGACATATAGGAAGTCATATATGACCTATATTTTGGCAATATTAAATTTGACCACAGATGACTTTGAAAGGTCAAACTTGAGGTCAAGGAATGTATTAACAATGTTAAAAGATATGACTTATTTCTCAAAAACTGTCTGATAACTGTTTTTCTAAATCTGGCAATCAACTTACCTTGATACACTTTATGTACAGTGCGAGTATATTTTGATTGAATCGAAGGAAGTGGGTCTAGTGGGGGTGCTGTACTTTAACATTGGGTCTTATGGAGAATGGGCCAAATCGCCTGTGGAAGCTAAATGGTTGCAGATTGAGATTAAGTTTGTATTGCTGACATATAGGAAGTAATATTTGACCTTTATTTTTGCTGTGTTAAAGTTGACCTCAGATGACATTGAATAACCAAAATTCACAGTGAAATTTCAATGACTTATATCAGCAAAATGGTTACAAATGGTTTCGGTTTGTATTGGAGATGTATAGGAAGTCATACATGAACTTTCATTTGGTGGCCTTGAATTTGACCTTCGGTGACCTTCGAAGGTCAAACTTCACATTGTGAAATTTCAGTGACTTCTATCACCAAAACTATTACAGATAGAGCTTAGGTTTGTATTGTGGCCATATAGGAAGTCATGATTTAAGTTTCACTGGATGACCTTGAACTTGACCTTCAGTGACCTTCAACGGCAAACTATACAGTGAAATTTCAATGACTTATATCAGCAAAATCATTACAGATTGAGTGTAGGTTTGTATTGGAGACGTATAGGAAGTCATGTATGAACTTTCATTTGATGACCTTCATATTGACCTTCGAAGGTCAAACTTAACCTAGAGAAAATTCAATGACTTCTGTCACTGAAAAGGTCACAGATGGAGCCTAGGTTTGTGTTACTGACATAGGAAGTCACATATGAACTTTCATTTGGTGACATTTAGCTTGACTGTTGATGACATTTGAAGGTCAAACTTGACATAATACAATAACAATGACTTGTATTGCCAAAACGGTCACAGATGCAGTCTAGGTTTGTATTGGAGACATATAGGAAGTCATATATGAACTTTCATTTGGTGACCTTTGTATTGACCTTCAAAGGTCAAATGTGACCTAGTGAAAATTCAATGACTTGTATCACTAAAATGGTCACAGATGGAGCCTAGGTTTGTGTTACTGACTTCTAGGAAGTCACATATGAACTTTCATTCGGTGACATTCAACTTGACTGTCAGTGACCTTTGAGGGTCAAACTCGACAGTGAAATTACAATGACTTGTATCACCAAAATGGTCACAGATTGAGCCAAGGGTTGCATAGAGACATTTAGAAAGTCATGTATGAAGTCCTTTTGCTGACCGCAACTTGCATTCTGGGACCTTTAAATTTCACAATTGACATATTGAATACATATTGTTGACGTATTATAATGACTTGTATCACCAAAACTGCTTCAGAGTCTAGGATTGTATTACAGAAGGTCTTATAAATGTATGTGAACTTCTATTTAGTGACCTTGACATTGATTTTCATTGATTCAAATGTCAAACTTCGCATGAAATTTTTATAACTTGTATCATCGCTGTAAGACTGCTTGCCAGTAGGCTACAGGACCCTTGGCCCTATTTTTCTTTTTTGTGAAATGTAAGGAATTTAGTATTGCTTTCCATCTCCAACTGGTTTAATATTTTAGGTTTTTTGAAACTTTTGGCCAGTATTGTAAATCTAGATATCGATATATATTTTAGGCCAGATCTCTCAACTGGAGTGAGAGTCTAGAAGGTGGTTGTCGAAGAATGCAATCTGTTATTTTACAATTATAATTTGGACCCATATATAAAAAAGCCTTTGTTCATTGCATTCTTCTATTGAAAAACTGAAGAACCAGTGTAGTAGGTTTTCATTTTGATCCTAAATTCAACCCTAATTTCAAGCTTTTGAAAGTGAGATGCTTTGTTGGGGTTGGATTGAAAGCCTGCAGCACCTCCTGGAACAGGTTTGGTTAGCTTTGATTGACAGTGTGTATCAGGAAATGTACTGTGCGTGTACACCCTACTAAGTCAATGTGCACTGGATGTATTGTGCTGTGAATATACTGTCTGTGGCTGTTAAGTACACAAAACCTCTCGACAGTGCCTCCAGTGTGCCTGACGTGTAGCCCTGTTGTGCTGTCTGATAGTAGGCTATATACTCGGTCACAGTGCCAATGTAGTTCCTCTGAGGGCGCGGCTCCTTCTGTGAAGTTGTTTTGGAATGCGTTTGGAATCCCTGACAGAAGCTGTTGACAACGCTACCCAATCAAAAAGATGAAAAGAGAAGAATTTGTAAAGGGCGTGGATGCTATTATGAGAGGATGAATGAATTGCCTTGACTGCAGACAAACAGAAATGGAATTTGGCCCTCACATTTTAGAATGGGAGCAAATCCAGAGGCCCAGCTTTAGACATGAAAAATTGCCTGAATGGCTTGTCTTGATCGCCAGAAACTCAAAGTGAGCCCAGACTTGACCTAGGGCACACATGGGGTGTGTCCAGTGGGTTTGTCCAGCTATGTGTGCTTCTGGGGTGGGAGTGTGGCCTGTGGTCCTAGGAGCAGTTTGTCTGTTGTGGGGGTGGGTTGGAGGTGGGGGTGGGGGGGTTTGTTCTAGAATTCCACAGCATGGGCGGCGGGTGGGGGCGCAGCTCAATGGTGTGAACTAAGCAGCGGCGGACCAGTCACTGGGCACCCCCCGCTTCCTCCACCTTCTCTTGGTCAAACAAGGCGCAAATGCCTTTTCCAAACCCACCTTTTGTCATTGCCGTGGGTCCCAGGACAAAAATTGCCAGCAGTATACCTGTTCATTCACATGATTGACTTTTAATATTAGAACCCTTTATTAGTTTTTGTCAGACCTGGGGTGCCGTAGGGGGCCTTAAAAAATTATTACAACATAAGGTACATATTTTTGAATATTGAATGATTAACCTCTCATCACTGTATCTCCCCGATGACGATAGTCGGGAGATACTATGGTTCAGTTCTGGGGCCGCCGTGCCCGCTGAGATTTTCTGTTCCGGGCTCTGGAAGCGACAATTATTACAGGAATTTTCTCTAATTTTGCACAGGCGAAGATATTTATTTGACAATGCTCAAGACCGATTTACGGCAATTTTGGATGGCCAATATGGCTGCCCGCGGCCATTTTGTCCAAAATTTGGGGATCGGGGAGATACACAACTCAGTCCCTGTGGCGACAGAGTTATCTAGTTAATAGAATGCTTCATTTTCAAAGTACTAATTAAGAGCCAGAGTCTATAACTATGAACCAGGGGGTAATATATCATGTTCCAGTAGGCCACTGAAGGTTTTTGTGGGCGTAGATATATCATCCAAACTGACAAAAATTACCTTTTTTATCAGAAGATCCCTTCGGGGTGGAAATTACAGCCCTTTTTAGGGTAGGGGTCAAAAGGGCCAAAATATTGACATCGTCAAAATCTGGACGTTTTCCTTCTAATATCTTCGTGCGCCCTCTGTAACCCTCTTTGATCTTGTGGTATATGAATGTGTCAGTAGAGTTCTTCCATTTAACATAATAATTTTCAAGGTTTACTGAGGGCGCCGCCTATAGGTGGCCCTTCAAATCATGACTTTCTGCATTTTGGGCTACATTTGAGACCCTCCCAGGACCTGGGCCCTCATTAAACCTTGCTTATTTATGTGTATTTGGATACACTGGGACTAGTTCTTTCCAAATTTGCATAAACGGCAGTGGCTTAGTTAGGGCGCTTTTGCATAGGTGACGCTTTTTTTGGCAAGAATGCGATTTTAGGCGATTTTCATTTGGCCATATCTCAGTGCGCCCCCTATGGATTTCAGTGAAGCTTGTTTTATTATGTTTGTCTATATCTCTGCTATTCATGATAAAAATTTCAAGAAGGCTTTTTGCCTCATTAACCCTTTACATGCCAGAGTTTGACATATGTCGCAATCAAGCACCACCTCCGAAAAATGCCCATTTTTGTTTTAGTCCCCACCAACCAGTGGGGAGAATTATTTGAGTGTTTTCAAAACATTGAGGCAAGAGAACTTATTCAAAAAAAGCAACAATTTATTAAAATTTTAAAACTGAAAAGTCAGAAAAACAACAATCAAGGCACCCATAGGTGCTGAAGATACTTAGGCCTTAATGGACGGCATCTTTCTGTTGGTGCCACCACCACAGAATAAAGACTCAATAATTCTAGAATTGTTTAGCACAGAATAAAAACTATATAAAAATTGTACCAGTAACAGAGGCTTCTGCGTTGGTATTCCTGACATAGTCTGAAATAAATGACTGCCTGCCATTCTAACTAAGGGACACACTCCTCAAGAGGTTCTCAGGACAGCAACTGAATTGCACATAGTTCACAACTGACTAAAATGTTTGGACAGATTTGTCCAGAAAATCTCACAACATAGTTCAAAACGAACTGAAGGACATCCTTGTCCAGAAGTTTTAACCCACATCAACTAAAAATATGGGACAAACTTGTCCAGAAAATCTCACGACATAGTTCAAAACTAACTGAAGGGCATCCTTGTCCAGAAGGTAACCATAGTACTTTTCAGAGGGGGTTGAGGACCTTGTCTTTACATTCTGCATTGCTGCATGCATTATGCATACACACAGGTCACGCCCATTCAAAAATGTGATCAGAAATATATGATCTAATATCTTGGGAGCAAAACTAATCGTTAGCACAATATCCCACAAGGTAAAGATGGAACGATGTACCGCTTGCAGGTCTTAGAATCAGAAGATGTTCATGATAAAGCAGGATTTCCACGGCTCTATTCAGACTCTGAACATGCCATCAAAACGTGGTCACAGCCGTGCTGCCATATGGGCCGCCTATTGGAGCATTGGAGAACTAACCTTTTGTCTTTCTTGATTAAAGTGGAGTGTGATCTGGTGTGAACGTTTTAGCACAAAGAGGGTTAACGAGGCAAAAAGCCTTCTTGATATTTTCATCATGAATAGCAGAGATATAGAGAAACACAATAAAACAAGTTTCACTGAAACCCATAGGGGGCGCACTGAGATGTGGCCAAATGAAAATCGCCTAAAATCGCGTTCTTGCCATAAAAAGCACCACCTATGCAAAGCGCTCTTACTAAGCCACTGCCATTTATGCAAATTTGGAAAGAACTAGTCCCAATGTATCCAAATACACATAAATAAGCAAGGTTTAATGAGGGCGCAGGCCCTGGGAGGGTCTCAGATGTAGTCCAAAATGCAGAAAGTCATGATTTGAAGGGCCACCTATAGGCGGCGCCCTCAGTAAACCTTGAAAATTATAATGTTCTATGGAAGAACTCTACCCATATATTCATATACCATAAGATCAAGGAGGGTCACTGAGGGCGCACCAAAATATTCGAAGGTCAATGTCCAGATTTTGACAATGTCAATATTGTGGCCCGTTTCACCCCTACCCTAAAAAGGGCTGTAATTTCCACCCCGAAGGGATCTTCTGATAAAAAAGGTAGTATTTGTCAGTTTGGACAATATATCTACCCCCACAAAAAACTTCAGTGGTCCACTGGAACATGATATATCACCCCCTTCTATGAGCTGGTCCAAAGTTACAGACTCTGGCTCTTAAACTAACAATTTATTTTTCTTTATTTGTTGTTTTTGGCAAAAAGTGACCATCCAAGGAGCCAAAGTATTGACTAATTCCCTCATATATGTACATGCAGTGGTTTGGTGCTGCCCCCAGAGCAGGTGTGAGCAGTGAATTGTGAGTAAGGAGTGCTGGCAGAAACACTCTCTAAAAACCATGATTAAGGTTTCTTTTTTACTTTGCCAAATTAGCAGCCCAGATGAAAGAGCGGAGGAATGCACTATATATTTAAGATGCATTCATAATATGCATTTCAAACTGCATTTAAAATGTGAGAAGCATACTTGGAAAAACGTTTTGGCAAAAAAAAAAAAAAAAAAAAAAGAATCCAAGCGTATTTCCTCCCTGCATGGGATTGGAGAGGTGCTGACCACTGTGAAAATACAAATATTATGAAGGGCAGTTGCACAGATAGCCATGGTGCTATTATAATTTTTTTAAATTTTCTGACAGTTTCGGCAACAGTCTTCCTCCGGTTATTGAATCATTCCTCTTCATCCTGAAGAAGACTTATTGGGAACATAGGTCATTTTAGAGATGAATTATTATCACATTGTGGCAGCTTGCGTGTGTCTGCCCTTCTTCACATCTTAATTGGCAACCAAACATTAATTTGTCTTTTTGTGAAGACTAATCAGTAAAATAACTGGCTAATTTGTTTTCAGCTGGAATTATGGTTCATTGCGTCACAAAGTTATCAAGCATTTAGTATCCGCATTAATGATCACATAAAACATAAATATGTCTTTTCAAGAATCTGAATTCCTGTAGCTCATAAAATGCCATTTATACACCATCTGTTGGATAGGCTTATGTTTAATATAGCATTCAATACACCAAAGATGTTCCCCATTTTAACTCTGTGTAATTCTGTGTCAATAAAGGCCTGACACCCACCATCTTTGATGTTTCTGAAACTATTAGATGGTGTGCAGTGATTAAAGAACCATTCTTCATACATTTCTTTGAGAAAATGTTTAGTGTTGTCATAAATGATAGTTAATTTATATGGGCCAAATCAGCCTTTTTTACTGCATTTTTTTTTTTTTTTTTTTTTTTTTAGCTCTCAATAAATTTAAAGTTATGACTCAGATTTAGACTAGCTCTGGCAGTATTACTGATTAAGGTACAAAGAATCAAAAACAACAACTGAATTCCCCTTTTTAAGCCTCATCATATCTCAGTTTAAATATTTAACAGGACTGTAAACATTGCAGTTGCACTATGTGGGACGAGACATTCGGAGCTGAACTTCTCAAATTACTTTCTGTACACTTGATGAATTGTTCATAATGAAGATTATGGCGGTTATTGTTTTCTGTCTTTTGAATTTATTCTCCAAATTTATCACATGCTGCACTGATAATGATCACCATCTGTATGGTCTACTCAGGACATATTATGTTATTGGACCTTTACATTTCCATTTCCTTTTTAATTTCCCTCCCCATTTTGTCTTCCATTTTCCATTTCCACGGTTACCGCTGCTTGTTCCTCATACTTGGAATGCGTACTTGGTTCAGAAGTCTGCAGCTGGTTTTTAATCTTTTGTTTGTTATATCATTCTATAGATGATGAAGTTCATTTATTTTACTTAATGAGAGTAATACATAAGTTATATTTATTTTATTTTCACAGCTCACTGTCTGTATATTGTACAGTTAGTGTTGGACTTGGAGTTGCAAGTCTGCTGAAGGCAGAGTTATTCGATGTCTTGAATGGGTTTATATTGTTCTTGAGGTGTGGTTACAGCAACTGTGCAGGGATTGAGTGGCCTGTGGTGGTGGGATCCAGTGTGATATCTTTTCATGCAGTCCAAAATCCCTGGTAGCGCCCCTTTTAGTGACAAACTAAAAGAAGAGCCATTTCTGTTTAGTGTTGTTTAGTAAGTTGATTCCAAACATTTTGCTTAGGAATGTATGTCCATTACCATTATTACTCT
This sequence comes from Gymnothorax javanicus, assembly GCA_029692085.1. NCBI lineage: Eukaryota > Metazoa > Chordata > Actinopteri > Anguilliformes > Muraenidae > Gymnothorax > Gymnothorax javanicus. The sequence continues at coordinate 94,933,773 of CM056198.1, forward strand.
CAAGTGCTAAGAGCTGTGGTCTCAAGTGAAATATTGGCACTTAAAGTGCTGGAATATTTGCTGCTTTGGAATCTGCTGCAGGAGTGTGCCCAACTGTTGACCTATCAATCTTCTCTCTTCTTTTTTCATCAGTAATTTATGTAACCTTGAGGTTTTTCTAAAGTATGAGGCTTTGGAATGTGTGGGGCCTGCAATCACAAATCTGAAGGGCATTTCCATGCCAACTGGGAAATGAGGCAAATTTTTTCCCCGCTGTGTTTCCCTTGCATTTTCAATTATTTTGATTTGAAATCAGTTGTAGTTTCAATAAACACTCAGCTTTTGGTGGTTAAATATTGCAATTGTGGAAATTTCATCATTTGAATTTCGCACCCTTGTTAGTTAATTTTTTCTTCATTTCAGATAGCACTTTTTTGCTGCCCCCTACAGCACCATTTTCAAGAAACCTCAAAGTTTTACTGTTGTTACTATTTGAGTAGGCCGCCTTCTGAACATTTTTGGTAATGAAACTTTGTTCTAAGGTCTTCTTTTTCTGCAGTGGTTTTCTTCACTGAGTATTAAAGGTTCTGTAACGCAAGTCACAAAAAAGTACAGTTTTTCTGACAACACAGAAGCCTATGCTAGTTTCAGACTTACAGTGATATATCTGCATCCCTTGCCCTTACTTAATATTGGAAGACCAGCAACAGGCCCGGTCTTCCCTTCTCAGGTAAGATAATGAGTGCTGAATATCCGTAACACGAGTCGTATGTAGCGCGGGTCATGAAGAATGGGAATAGAGTCGCGCGAGTCACAATATTTCAGCTGCAATTCATGTTGGTTCCTTTAATTGTTTTAATCATGATAGCCTTTGAATTAGTTTCTGAGATCCAGATGGAAGCACTTTCTTTTGCCCACAATTTATTTCACTTCTTGTTTGTTCTGAAGTCACACCTCATTAAGCAAAAACCAAAGAAATTTCATCTCTACCAAGGTTTCTTGCAATATGTTTGCAAGATTTTGGGAGTGTATTGTGAACCTGTATCTTAAAATTTTAGAAATTGACAATATAAATTGGTTCAATTAGTAGATAAATCACAAGCTACATTCAGAAAACAAAGGGTTAAGGTCTAATTTTGGTCAAATACTGAGTCCTCTTGAATCCTGCTAGGTTATACATCAGTGTGGGATACTTATAGAAACTTCACATCTGGTAACTGAAGTGTACCTTTCCAGTTATGGGAAAGATGTTGCGCAAGTCACAGTAATGCGAGTCACGATGATTATGCAAGACCCCAAAAATATTTGGAAAGAAATATTTTCTTTTCCTTTTTTATATAACGGTTGTTGTGTTACTAATACATCACCAGTATTCCTTTGATCTTGTCATTTACAGTTGGAGGAGACTTTTTAAAAATGTTGGAGTTCTTGCCCTTTCCTTTTTGCGTAACATGAGTCACGCTGTAATTAGAAGTAATTAAAAGGCTAATTATATATTCATGTGAATTTTTGTTTTTGTCATGTAATGTCTTATGCCAATAGGTACATGCATGCAAGAGTTGGTATCTGAAAATGTATGAATGTGGGAGGTATACATACAAGTAACTTGAAAAGTGACCAAAAAACGTAACATGAGTCACATGGAAATGCCCTGAAGCCACAGGTGGCTAATGTTTTAGTCTGGGTCACAGCATGAAATGCCTGGGCCATTATCTTCAGATGAGCTGGTTGGAGACTTCAAGAAGAACTTCTTGAAAAATACTTCTTCATGAGTAACTACATGAAAGAAAGGGATTTGTTAACATTGCTTCTCTTGACCTTTTATTGCTGACAGAAGTATGGAGAGAATTGGGCCAACTTAACCAAATGTAGAGCTGTCCTGGCAATTTGGCTGACCTTGTGTTAGAGGTCACAAGGGATCACACCCAGCCAGTGTTCACCACTTCTGCTTTTGTGACTGACAGGAAGTGACCTCGTGGGAAGCTACTTTGTGCGAGGCAGAGCCATTTGCAGACTTATTACTCCATGTAAAATGGCCAGTCAGGAAACATTGGGAGTATTGCTCATGGGTCAATGAAGTGATGTGTCAAATTTATCTCCAAAGCAAATTTATTACATAAAACCAGTATTTTTTAAAAAATAAAATTACATTGGGTTAATCAATTCGCCTGGGTGAGTTAAAGGGGACCTATTATGCTGATCCTTCTTTTAATACATATAAGTAATGTTATAATGTTGGATGTCCATACTCAACCTCTGTAAAGTTTCTAAACATAAGATACAGGGGTTTTGCTGTAATCCAAGAACGTGATTTTGTGAACGTTATTTCCTCCCTGAACAGCTCGTCCCAAGATCTGCACGAGATCTGGGCAAAACCTGACCTCAGGTTGTGCCGTCCAATTAATACAGACCTAGCCAGAGCCAATCCCTGTGCTGGACTTGCCCACACCGGAAACTATTCTAGCAGGCACAAACAACCGCGATCATACTATGCCTTAGTAGCGTCTACACTTCCAGAAATACAAAAGAAGAACCGCAGATCATTTGAGGTGCAGTTTTGTCAGTATCCCTCCCAAAGCTGCTCGTCCGTTTATATTTGAACACAAAGAAAAGCACCTATTTCTCTTCCAAAAGACGATGCCACCAGAAATCAGTGGGTAGCTTTTTTGTTTGCTGGCAGCAAACAGCCACGGCCAAAGGGAATGTTAGCTGTTTGTGCTCAGTATTTCACTAAAGACAGCTGTGTCAATAAAGGATAATTCGACGCTGGATAAGCGTTTTTCAAAGTATCTCTCCCAAACTCTCAAACCTGAAGAAGTTGCACCTATTTTTCTTCAAAAGACGATGCCACCAGAAATCATTGGGTAGCTTTTTTGTTTGTTGGTAGCAAACAGCCACGATATAACATCACTGTTTAATGCTCACCAGTGCAGGGCTTTGTCAACAATGGATTATTCGACGCTGGATAAGCGGCCTCAAACCTGAAGCAGTTGCATCGTCGATGCCCTACCTGTTTGCTGTGCTAACATCACATAATATAAAGGGCCCCAGTTCACGGCGGTAGAATGCGATGCCGTGCCCTTTGCCCCTATAAAAGCCCCATTGAATGCCGTGCCCTTGCCCCTTGTGCCCTTAGCCCAAAACACCTACCCAAAATAAATAAGTCACACAGCATTTCTCGTTTTTACCAGTGGCGGTTTGTCGGCCATAACAAAGGGAAGCCAAAACCTCGCCCTTCAAAGCTTAATGACTTAAACCCTTTGAAGTTTACTTTTCTTGATCAGCAGTTGCTCATACGAATTGGTAGTAGGACAGTCAAATTTATTTTCGATAGCAAATGACGAGGCAAATTATCAATACGTCTTTATAAATTAGTTCGCGAGGCTTCTTTCGCAAGAAGCCACGACATTCCGTTTTCTACAATCTTCAAATTCGAGTAAAGAATGTGATGTTGCTCAGCTTATTGCTTATTGAGCCTCACTAATCAATTTGCGAATCTATGCCATTTCATGAGCAACTTGAGCGCGGAATTTATAAAGACGTAGGCCTATGGTAGTTTACGTCGTAATTTATGTGTGAAAGAAAACCCCTAATAATTTTGTGGTGCAATGTATAACATTTGCTATCGACAGTAAATTTGACTGTCCTTCTTCCAATTCGTATGAGCAACTGCTGATCAAGAAAAGTAAACTGCGAAAGGTTTAAGTCATTAAGCTTTGAAGGGCGAGGTTTTGGCTTCCCTTTGTTACGGCGGACGAATCGCCACTGGTTTTTACAACGGTCTTTTTTGCCCTTTTCTTGCGATCGTGGGCGCAGAATTATTCTTGAATAATTTATGTATCTCCTCTATTAACTCCGATCACGATGGCGACAGGTGAAAGGAACAAAAAAAGAAAAAAAAATGCCGAATTACAGTAGGCAGCCGCAAAGTGTGGCAAATTGACGAAGTTATGGAGGTACTGAAATTCTCCTAGGTTGCGTGTTGTGTGTTGATAAAGCTTGGGAAGTGGTCTTTATAGCCAGTATCTAGCGCTGTTGTCAGTGTGAGTGTTGGAATGACGGGAGAAAGTCCGAATTTCGCGGGTGGCAGTAGATGGACAAAATGGCTAAATATGATTATTTTTTTCAATGACCCGGCGGTTGATTGGAATGTCCTTTGCTTGTACTTGCATTAGCAATGCCCAAACGATGTCCCAGTGCAATACTGCGCCAATTTCCAAGACAGCAAGCGGGGAAAAATACGGGGAACATTTTCTTTCAAGAATGGTTTTGATTTGCATAGCGCACGCTGATTGGTCACTTTATGTGAGGAACATCTGAGACGACGGACCTTTACTTTTTATTATTAGCTAAAGTGATGACCTAAAGCTCCACGGTGGATTTGCTGCTGTGCCCCCAAGGTAGCAGCAGACTTTGCTGTGGTGCCCCTTATATGGAGGCACATTGGCTGTAGTGCCCTTATATTTTCAGCATGGACCACAGCAACTTTTGCCGTGCCCCTTATCACCTGTAGTTCGAGGCCTGTAAGTGAAGCTAACGTGTTACGGGTGGCTAGCAGGACTGCTAACGATAGTTTGCTGTAACAACTGGCCTCAAACGCAGGCTTTGTAAAATATCTGAAGATAAAGCCTGGATCGGTAGGGACTGTCCGTGACTCACAGATGCAGAAGCTCTAAGTTGCTTTTACTGCATAAGCCTAATGTGACAGCCAGTTGAATGTGGCTGTAGCACAGTGGCTAACGTAGCCAAGTTACTGTTGCTAATGTTTGTGTCCTAAATATGCAAGAGTAATATCAGGGGACATTCAACAGAAGGTGTGTGAACATAAACCTCATTTGAAGCTAACTTTTTATACTTGTTTGTTCATGGTAACGGAACTTGCTTGTCTGTAAGACCTGTATTGCAGTGTAACGTTTGTGTCTGTTGTTGTTGTGACCGCTCGGTTACTGGCTACTGCATGTTAGTTTGCGTGCTGCGCTACTTAAAAATGCTCCTGGTTAACTTACATGCAGTAATTATGATCAGTATGCTTGTGTTACTTTGGTAAGCATCAATGTGGCAGTTTCATTATAATGTTTCCTGATTGTAGCCACTACAGTTGAAGCTAACTGGAGAGGTGATGTGTGTGTCTGCAAAGTTGGGCTAAAAAGGCTGCAGACCAGACGTAGGTTTTGCAGAGCTTGGGGTGCGTGTTTGGGTGCTTGTGAAACGATCGTCTTACTTATCCATGACCGGGGTCAGCCGGATACTTCACCAATATCTGGGCTAGCTCTCTGAGGCTACCGCGGTGAAAGCAATCACGAAACGCACAAGCTATAACGTGTCTGGTATAACAAAAGATTTCTCTGCATTGCCGTGGCATAATTTCATCCCCCTTTAGAAATTGTTCTGGCTAATAAAATGCTGAAAAGGCAGAGACTGAACACAAAATTCTTTCCTGTAGAAGTTATCGATTCACTAGCTCCACATAAGCAACTGTTCACGCTAACGGAACTTACGGACTGTAAAACCTGTATTATGTTCATAACATAACCGGAGCTCTCTCTAGCTGTCGCGTACTATCCATAACGCGCCCATTTTCCGTGGGCAAACGCTGGTTATTCCGGCGCAATAAGTAAACCATTATCACAGGCAATTTCCGAAAAGACCGTTTAGCCTGGAGCTTTCGCCCCCGTCATATACCAGCGCAGAAGCTGTTCATTACTCCACGCTAACGACACACCACAGTTATGCACACGGAGCAGCAGGTCCTTATAGTACGCACCAAAGCAGTCCATAAGCTGTTGTTCCACTTTTTGCTGCTCCTCACTGTCTGTGTTTCCCTCTAAACTCAGACCCACCAGATTTCTACGGTCTCCGGTCTACACTTGGGTATGTTGACCCGTTCTACAAATGTGTCTGTATGAGGTGGATTCTATCTTTCCCTCAATCCTAGCTATAGAGTAGAAATACCGGTGTACTCACCGTAGTAGCCATAGGTAGATGGCAAATTCGAGCTTGAGCTGCCAGACTTTCGCACTGCATCCTCCACTTTCGCCGCTGCGTTTATTAGAACAAGTTCATTTCATTAGATCTATACACATGTAGTGTTTGATTTTGGAATTTCCCCGCCGATTCCTTGGCTCAGATGGCAGACGCGTCTCACATTTCACACCGGGGAGGCGGACCCGAAAAGCTGCATTCTGCCGAGTCCCGCCCAGCTCCGCCCTCCACAGAGCTGGCAAATCAGAAGAAAGTGGGCACACGGGTACGGGGGGCCATAGCGGAAGAGCCACCCAAACGAGGCGTTTCAGGCAGAGACTACAATGGACTACAAATTGGGTTTTTTGAGGATGGCTGTATGAGCTAAATAAAGACCCTTGTTTGGACTTTGAATGATCAGGAGTACTCTAGGGGAGTCCAAGATCAAAATATAAACTTGTAAATGTAGCATAATAGGTCCCCTTTAAATGATGTGAATTGACAAAATATCATATGGGATAACTGGTCACGCCCAAAAGCGGAATGTAAAAATGCTAATGAAATGATTAAGAATGAGATTAAAACTGAAATCTCTTCCTTGCGGATAATTAGTTTTTCTCCAGGGCACTTCTATGAGTTTGTGGGTTTTTCAATCAATGTATTCGAATATTTTGGCCTGTGTTTAAGGAGAACTCTTTGTTTTTTTTTTTTTTTTTTTTTTTTTTTAATAAATGACCGTAAAAGTTTCATTTTCTGAACACTATGTAGTGTTTAAGACCTTACTTAGTGTATTTATGAAGTAATTTTATGATATTTTTCTGGGCCAAGTCTCAATGGTTTAAAGCAAGAGTGACATTCAAATCTAAACTTATATGGACACTCAGCTATATTGTGATTTATAATTCTTTATGATGTTCATAAATCTTCATGATCTTATGTTGTGCCGCTTAAATCATAGTGTAAACGGACACTCAGCTCTGTTGTGATTTATAAATCTCTATGATATCTTAACTATAATCAAACTGTTTTTCTGGGAGTTGGGGGTGGGACTTTGATAAGCGATTTCGCTTCTCCCGCGACCCTTTCGGTCATGATACATGTTGTGTTGAAATTGTCATGAAACGACTATACAATCATGCCGAAATAAAAAAACAAATAAATAATAATAAATATTAAAATTATTATTTTTGAGAAATTCTTCATGGTTATCTGATTTGACATTTGATAAAAAGACGTAAATTACAGTAAGATTTTTGAAATGAGCAAGTATCGTTTTAATACAGGCAAGAGCTGTTATTTGAATTCTCAGCCTATTTTCATTTTTTTTAAATTTCCTTATTTGTCCCTGACCCTTGTATTCAGTTCAGTGTGTGTGTGTAATCATTAGTAGGTTATTTTGACTCGCCCAAATTTTAATATTAGTGAAATTGTTGTGAAATGGGTGTCCTATATTTATGATGAAGGTGGGAAGGGCTCTTTTGGTATATCCTGTTGACTGGCTGGTGGTCAATGCAGTGATGTTCTCGCAGCTCAAATCCAGTTCTGACTGGGCCATTATTGGCCATGGAATTCAAGAATTTGCAATTTTTGTGGGAGGACATTATTGGCTGTCCTTGGGGTAATTCTTTTGACCTTTCCGTAGTTCTTGGATGAGGGTCTCTTATTGGCAGGTCATTTGAATGGGATGAGCTTATATTTTTATGGTTAAATTTGAAAGACCAGGAATGAAAGCAAAATTGGAGGAAAAAACAGTTGGTTTTTGAAAGGCATTTTTTAAACTTCTTGTATGGTGACTCTCAGCAAATATTTTGGCATTTGCTTTGTCTCTGAAGGAGACTAAATAACATCAGTTCATTATGTTATACACAGCCTAATCCTTTCCTCGCCTCTCTTTCACTGAGAAGAATAAAGCTTTTGAATTCTGACCCCAGTGACTCAGTTGCGAATAATGGCAAGCGAGCTGCGGTCTCATACTTCAATATTTGAATAATGAAACACTGCTTTAGTCTTTGACTTAGCTCGTAGCAGAATTACGGTCAATTTGTTGTCAGTCCTTAGATTGTTACATATTTAATGCCTCAATGACTCTCTAATATGTAAACCACGACTTCCTAATCTTTATTGTCCAATGCAACCCTAAATGAAAGTTCACAAATTTACTTGACCCCACTCTCCCCTGCACACAGGCTTTATACCTTGCAGCTACCAGTTTATGTGATAGTGCTGATGATATCTCAGTTTCTGTGCATCGCTGCCCTATTTAAGGCTAGTTAATTTTTTTTGCGATGTTCAACACGCAACAGCTTACTGACAAAAAAATCCTCTTTGTATTTTCAGGCCTGCAAGTTCTACAAATCCAGTTGGGAGTCTGATATTAACTTAATGGATTAATACTTAAGTTGTGTTTTAAGCAGCCTCCAGGCTCCCCAATCTGTAATCAGATATTAAAGGGCCTTTAATGGGCCCTTAATCAGACATTGCTCCAGTATTCTAATCTACTAGAAGTCTCTTCGCGGAATCACTGTAATGTCTGCCCTATGTAATTTAAATGAGAAATCGGCACCCCTTTTGTGATCACCTTTCAGTGTCTTTCATGAAACTTGTCATAGTTGGCTCACATAGTCGGCTTCCAGACATTGAAATCTAACTGTCCTCAGACGTCTCTTTGGGGGAAAACAATCAGCCTGACGCGATTTTTGCTTGGCGGTTGTGGTCAGATGAGTCGTTGATCCGTGGGAAGTCTACCACCTGGAGAAAATACTGCATGGCGTTGGCTTGCGTGGCCCTGGGAGTCATGGGGCTCCTTTCTCTCTTTCAGATTTTCTGCTGCAAGTCCTTGTGAATAAGATTATGAACTTGGCTCAAATTTTGCTGCAGAACTAACATCAGTAAGCACTCCTCTGCCTCGTGAGCTGGGAGATGAGTCTCGGCAGAACTTATTATTTTGGGTCCTGTCAGTCAAAGGGCCAGTCGAGTAGTAGGCTTTGCTCGTGCTCAGTGGTCCTGATGGCTCTCGGCGGCTGAAGTCATCAGCCACTGGACCTGTAAATAGCTATCCGCTCTCTTAAAAAAAAATGGGCCTCCTGTGCTTCCACTAAGCCTTAATTGCAGTGGGAAGAAAAAGGAACAGCTGTTTCCATGACACGAGGATATGGGTCTGACATGCAGTTCCACTTACTCTCCATTTTGGCTTGTTGAGGGCCTAATGTATACTAAACTCATATTTGGAGAAAAATAAGTGAGTCACACACAGTAATTTTTAAAAAGTGTACTCTTATACCTCTTGGTCTCAGTTGGCTGAAGATGGGTTTGTTTTTCAGTTTTGTTTCAGAAATTCAGGAGACGTCGCCAGCTCGCATGCTAATATTAGCGATTTGAGGATGTTTTGTTCCGGGAGGTTCTGTGGCCGAGCTGCACTGTGAGCGTAATTATATGAGGGGTGTGTTTTGTAGGTCCTTACTAGGGCCCTGTCTAACCAAAGCAGAGAGAAAATTAAAGGTCACTAGTTGCTGGAGGAGAGGGGGGAGTGTGCGTCAGTCAGATTTTGTGGCAGCCGGCCGAGGGCAGAAATTTGCACTTTGGCACATCCTCTGAAGATTTGGTGGAACAGAATTGGGGAGGGCTTCCAATTTTGGATTAAAGCTGTAGTTGGATGAGGGGCACTCAAAGTTCACTGCGAGGGTGCCGTGATTTATTTTGGTTAGCTTGTTTATACGTTCATTTTGTGTGAGATTTGCGGTGGAGGGCGCGGGTTTGTGTGCGTGTGCATGTGTGTGTATGTGTGTGCTCAGTTGTTAGAATGCTATTGCTAGATTATCTGTGTTTATGTGGTTTTCAGTGCAAGTGTGTGTGTTTGTGTACGAGAGCGTGTGTGTATTTTTGGTTGAGTGTCTGTATGTGCGTACAGCTAACCATTTAAGACTATTTGTTTACGTCTGGACTTGAAGATTTTTGTGTTTGGCCAGGTGGTATACATTTTAGTCCAAGTACGTGTGTGTACTTAATGCTTGTTCATGCATGTAGTGCATTTCCATGCAGATTGTGGGCATTTGAGTGCCAGCATTTTAGTGTGAGAGTGTGTGTGCGGTGTGCCTTTTGGTGACTTTCCATGGTCTGTCTTCTAATGTGAATGCATGCAATTTTGTATGCGCTGGTATGTGCATGTATGGGTGTGTCGCTCATACCCTTGATCTTCTTCAAAACTTCATGGGTCTATCCTGCAGCCCTTTTCATTGTTGAGCGCTGCGTGACGATAGAGGAACTGGGCAGTCAGCCAGGGGGCTGTATGGACATAAAAGAGCTAGTGGCCTGTACCAAATGAGACTACAACTGTCAACAGTGCGGGGAATGGCGGCAGATCAGAGCCTTACTGAGTGATAGAAACGGCTGCTCGCTGAAGAAGCAGGAGGGAGGTCGCCCTTTTCGGCTTTGCGGCGGCTGAAGGAGTCAGGTATGAACACCCAGCCTCCCCTGTTAGAGGCTTTCAATGGATGCCTTGGCGTCCCGACATTTTGGTCCCTGTCTCTTGGAAGGAATGCACGAAGTGCTCACGGGTGAAAGCCTACTGCGCCACATTCCTGAACGGACCTCCAGCTTTTATCATTGGTGTATTACAGCAGCCATACCACTACTCAATCTGTTCCAGCTGCATGGCTGAAGCTAAGCAGGTGTGGGGTTGGTCAGTACTTGGATGGGAGACCATCTGGGAAAAACAAGTAGCTGCTGGAAGAGGTGCTGGTGGGCCAGTAGGTTGTGATCTTTAATTCAATTCAATTCAATTTTATTTGTATCGCGCTTTTCACAGAGAGACTGTCAAAAAAATGCTTTACAATGAGAAAATAAATAAATAAATAAATAGGGCGGTGCCCAGTGATCTTCCCTCTGGTGGAATAATCCCCAATGCCCCGGTGCGGTGATGGGGACACTGTACTGAAGGAGACGCATTTCGAATGATTAATTAAACCGAGGTCCTGACTCACTGTGGTCACTAAAGATCCTGTGACACTCTTCGACTAGAGTAGGGGGTTCCCCGGTGTCATGGCTAAATTCCCAACCTGGCTCTTAATCGGCCACCTAATCATCCCCTGATCTAATTGGCTGTGCACCTTGTCCTCTCCCTCTCCATCTCAACCCCCAGGGCTCCCTTGAAAAAGAGATTTCAATCTTAACGGGACTCCCCTGGTTAAATGAAGGTTTAATAAAATAAGTAAAAATAAAGAAAGGCTGCTCCTTTCCCCCCCCATGTTTCTGATGAAAGATAAAGTCTGAAAAAGCTCCACTCTTGTGCTCTCTGTTGGCTCAGATGGAATCGATGCTCTGACTCTTGGGGGGGGTTGAGTTGGCTATTTGAGAACTGCTCTCTCTATAGAACAGCCAGGCCAAAGGTCTCTGGCCATATTGAAGACTGCTGTGCCTCTCCTTTTCTGCCCAGAAATTCAGCTTAGAGTCCCTCCCTCCCAGTCCATTAATACGATTTATGGTGTCTGACCTTCCCGGTTTATTGAAGTCCGTGTTTGCCGTGTGTCATTTCTACTTCCTCCCCTGGCCCAATGAAGCTGCCCCAAGTGGTGCTGGTGGCAGTGGGGAGGTGCCTAGTTTTGCATCAATTTAACTGAGGGTATTGCATTTTATGATTTATATATGAGAAAATCATTACTTGATTGGTAATCAAGCTGGACTTGAGGGTAAATGTTGTTATTGATCTTATAACCAGCAGTAACTGTTACCTGATGGAACCCACTTGATCGGCAGTGCACCTGGGGGAAAAAGAAATAATAAAAACTCCTTCATGTGTGAGTTGATGACGTGTGACTTTTGTTTTAGCCTCATGCGATACTATTTGAGCACATTTCTAGAAACAAGAGGTTACCTTTCAGATAAGGCCTCATGTGTATTTTTGCCGTGCAGTTTGTCTGTCATAAGCTTTTTATTTAGGGACATCAAATAGACGAAATGAGGAAATTGTGGGCTTCGAAAGGTTAAAGTGGCAGAAGGGTAAATTCTGTGGGAATGGGAGGATTTCAGAACTCAATGTTTTGTTGAAGTTCTTACAGAAACAGACCAGAGGTCGTGTCAGAAACAGTATCTTAAATATACAACGAAGAGCTGGACAATGGAGGTTGAATAGTATTTAGGAATTGTAAATATTAGTAATCTGACCAAAAAAGCATGGCTACCGATATTCCCCTGCTGCACTTGCCCCACCTAGAACAGAAGCGCATGTGGTTCGCACACGTGGAGCTGTGAGTTCAGCAAGGAGACGTAGCCCACAGAGTGTGTCCAGCTGTTTTTGGGAGTCTGGGTGGCGTTACTGGAGTACCACTCTGTGGGTAACAAGAAAGGTTCAGTTTGCCTCTCTCATTCTCATTCTCTCTCTCACTCTCACTCTCTTCCTACTCTCTCCCTATCAGTTTTTACTCTGAGCGACAGGAAGGGTGGGGTTCTATTATCAGATCCATGGGGAGGAGAAACAAAAAGAGAAAGAGAGTGAAAACACCACGCCCCCCCCACACCCCCCCCACACACACACACACACTCTCTCAGAAGCTGCCTCCACTTATTTTCAGCTTGCCTCTCCCAGCTGGTTTTCATCCAAGTGCATCACTGTCTCATCTCAGCTGCTGGGTTGTGTTTTCATCTGCCAGAGAGAGTACGGAAGAGCGCTTTGGGTTGTGTATTTGATCACCGTTCTCCCACACAGAGTGGACGGTGCATGACCGTTTAGGGGGTTATTCTCGCCCGTCACTCAGGTGATGTCCGGACACTCTCGGTTTCCCCTTTTGTCCAATCCCTGGGGCTGTTTTGTCCTTGCGCTCTGACTAGTAATGCAGGAGGAGGATGCCGTGACACTTGTTGCCTCCGAATGATATGACAACTGGCCCTCACTTTATTTACACGGTGCTGTTGCTGTCGGTTGATTACTCTGTCTGCATATAATTTGCATGTGCAGCTACACTCACCTCATCGATCAGGAGGGGCTGCTAGGGGTGATGAGACTAACAAATTACCCGGCTTATCCCCTATTATCCCCGGTGAGGCTGAGCCAATTGTTTCCTGGCCCAGGTGGTTATGGTGTGGCTGGGAATCAAAAACCCAACCAAGGGGCTTCCTGTCCAACACCATAGCTGTGAGTAACTTGGAGGCACCTGCCTGCATGATCTTCTGGACAGCGGTCTATGGCAACAACAGCTTGACTCTTCCCTTGCATCCTGACCTCTTCACATGAGCATGTGGTTATGCCTTGGGCATTAGGGCAATAGCAGGAGCATTTGCTTGTTCAGGTCTGAGCTATGGGGGTATGCCTCCCAATATATAGGTTATATTTTTGGACAGCAGGGTAGCTAGATCCAGATTTTGACATCCTGCTTCTTGAGAGGTTAAATCGTGGGGAGCTTTGCCATTCAGTCCTTGATGGCTGTTGGCCCAAAAATTGCTTTGGGAGATTTACCGTCTTTCTGTCTCTAGCTCTCCCTACTTCCAACTTTCCTATCTGGCATTTCTCACTGTACATCCTTGAAAAAGGCAAACAAGATCTCTAGAACTTTCCTGCTTAAAATAAAGATGGCTAAATTAATACTGTATATCCTGATGTCAGAAAGTTCTCCGATGTGTTCATTTAACCCATTGACTCAGTCAGCATATTCAGATAGTTCTACCTTAGTTTCAGCTTAAGGATTGCACTTATCACTCACTCCTGTGATTTAAGACTGAATACAGGGGAGGGGGTATAGTTTAGAACCAGGATTTTAACCCTTTGATACCCAGCTTTTACAAAACTGAACATGACTGCTCTGCCCAAGTTGATTGAGACCAGATATCAGATATGCTCAAAGTTTTTATTAATGCTGGGTTTACACATAACGACAACAAGTCACGAATGCTACGAATCCAAATTCGTGACCGAGGATCACAAATTTGAATTGAATTTGATGATTCGGGGCAGAGACCTCACGCGCCGTCACGGACTGTCGCGACCTGTGACCACGCATTACGATTAATGGCACGAATCGCTGGCGAATCATCACGAATCATTACGCAAGCGTCACGAATATTGTCCCGCGCTGTTGCACGCCATTGCAAATCGTCACGTTCTGTCACGAATCTGTCACGAATGTTGCGAATCGGGCAAATTTGGTATATATATGGCTCCACACACAGCCCACAGTCATTCTACCATCAGCTGCTGAACAGTTCACATCGCTCCAGATTGCTCCACAACATCCAGATGAATCCACAGCAAAAGAAGAACTTTGTGATTGCATGCTTAGTTGGGCTCTATGCCATAAAGTTGCGCAGAGAGGAGGAGGAGGCGGAGAGAGCCTGACTGGAGGAAGCTCGTGCTGTCATGCGCTGGAGGCCCAGAAGAATCTGGGTGCAAGAGTGGCTCAAACAGAGGAGGAGACAGTACTTCGGTCACTCCACTTTCATCCAAGAACCATCAAGAATACACTACGAATGCTGTCACGCTCTATGACCAATCACCACTAATCACCATGAATCGACACACTCAATTGCAAACTCCACGAATCGAGGGTGATTCGTGACATTCGTGGAAGATTTTTTGGCAGCCAAAAACATGCTCCACGACAATCACGAATGTCACGAACCGTCACGCGCTGTTAAGAACCCTATTCAGATGCGTTAAGTCACGTTACGAATGCCACGAATGTGCCATGAATGACAGGAAAATGATATTCGTAACCATCGTGCCTATGTGTGAACCCAGCATAAATTCTGGGATAACCACAGCATTTCATCGAATGAAATGGTTACATTAAATGTTTCTCATACATTTCAGCATGAGTTAAAAGCATTTATTTTCAGCAAAATGAAGCAGACTTTTCATCTCAAGAGCAAATATTCAGAGAGACATGGTCAGTTTGCATTTGAATCTTTGCTGAAGACCTTTATTAGTAGAATCAAGTGTGTAACTGCTTAGTTGGAATGAAAGCCTGCACCCACACTGGCCCTTTCTGGTTAAGATTAAGGACGCCAAGGCAATTGAAAAATGTGGAAAAAATTGTATTTGGGCAGAGGAGTCCACTGGCATAACAGGGAAATTTTAGCCCACCCCCCGCATCACTGCACCTGCACACATCTCTCTAGGACAGGAGCACTAGATTGCTCTCTGTTGATTGACAGTGATGCCACCCAATGTGCCTTCCTGTGGGCTTTGTGGTTTTGACGGCTGAGCGCTGCAAAGAAAATAAAAACTCCCAGCATGCCCTGCGGTCTTCAGTATCCACTTCCCTACACATCATCACTCTTTTGCTGTCTTTTCCTCTTCCTCTTCCTCTCCCTCTCTGCTTTCTGTATTTCATTATGAATCTAAGCAAATGGTTACCTTGGAGAAAGCGGAGCCCTTCCAAACAGAAGGGGAAGCAGACAGTTGTTGCCGTGTTGGGTAAGTTTCACTGAACTCTCACAGCCGAGTTTCCTGTTTCCTGGCCTGGAGCACAATAAAGCACTGAAGCTACGGGAGCCTGCGATCACTCAGACCTGGCAGCATTGTTGTCCTCCGCTACTGTGCACTCTCATTCGGTCGAAATCGATGGCATTATTGATGGTGCTGACCTCGTGTACGGGGACGGAGATAAATATTGCCCTGCGTGTCCCGGTTTCTCTGAGAGAACAGGCAGGTCGTTGTTTGAAAGTGTCCTTTCGTTGCTCTGAGGGGAACACGGTGAGGGTTATGGTGAAAGCCCTTCGTTTGAAAGATGAAGTGGTGCTGGTGCAGTCATGGCTGTTGGCAGTGTGCCCTTGCTCATCTTACTGAAGGGAAGGGTGGATTTGTTGGGCTAATTTAGGTTTTTTGGTTAGATGCACGCAGTTCCTAAGTGCTGGTGTGGAACACTGGCACAGTTTTCGTTGTGCATAGCCCTGAGCTGGACTACAAGAAGTTCTGTCGGTCATTCACCCTTTTTCTTGGCAGTTCTGTTGTGATTTGGCAGCTGAGGATTGAGTCCCAGGGCTGTACAAGCGGCAGTTGGATGCAAAATTTGGGACTCTTGTTGTAGGGCTACAGGGGTTTTTTTTCAATGGGGCGGCAGCTGCGTTTGTGACATTGGAATACAAACGCGGGGTACATCATTACCGGCCAGCTCCAGATTATCTGACACTGGCGAGACGTTGTTAGGTATGCAGCGTGTCGTCTTTCTCCCTCTGGTAAAGTCTCCACTTTCAAGATTTGCCGGAAGTTGTGTCCTCTTTGGGGTGAACCGATTGGGTTTCACTACTGCTAAGAAGATACCTGAGTGCACTCATGCACCTGGAAGAATAATTCTTGTTTGCTGCAGGCCCTTCAAACTTGCCTTTTTAAAACCCCTTTGCACAGATATAGAAGCCGGTGTCCGTAAATTCCGAAATTTAATTCCTAAATTATTCTGTAATTGAATTTCCAAATGTTTTGCTTCACTTGAATAATTTTCCAGAGTCTCTGTGACACAAATACAGAGTTATAAAGCCTAAATAGGCTCATGCATAACAGGAAAAAATTGGCATTATTTAAATTCAGCCCAAAGGAGTTAAATGGCAATAAGGTGAGGTGCCGCATTAAAGCTAGTGGACCTGGCTGCTGTTTAATCTGATCAACCAGATAGGGTTTGGATAAAAGCTAAACAACCGTAATGTAATCAAAGGCAGGAGGTTCCCCCACCATATCCGTGCTGTTTGTTCCCATGATGACCTCATGATGCAATTCTGTAATGTCTGCGGACCTGAAAAAACTTTATATGTTCTCACTCTCTATACCCAAGCAAACTAACCCATTTGTAGTTGTGTGGCATCATTACAGGGAAAGGAGGAGGCAATGGGGATTAGCTGAGCGGCCTAGCAATGCGTGAAGTATTGTCTCCTCAGAGTTATAAGATGAACCCGTGATTTAAATGACAAGATTCTCCTCACCTGTCTTCAGGGTGCCTATCTAACAGTGCTCTGTTCTTTTGCTTAAGAATGAAGTGTGTTGTGGACTGAGGTGTGATAAGTGATTAGCATGCCAAGTGTGGCCATGGAGAACACATTCTGTGGCTCAGCAGGGTGTCCATATGAATTTTTTTTTCACCAATCAATGTCCTTATCCAAAGCAATTACTGCTTTTAATTTTCCCATGACCAAACTAACACAGATTACAGACATACCTGAAGTGGTAGCATCCATCTTATGATAACATTCCAATTACAAGCACCTTCTGAAAATCCATGAAGTATTCTCTTGTTGCTGACCTTCACTTAATTAAAAAAAAAAAAAAAGATGGAAGGATCCAGAAGTTGGTTTGTGAATAATTTAATATTTATTAAGCCTGTTTTCTGGTAGAATTCCTCTGCGCTGGCCCAATATCTACAGGGGTCTAGGGCTTTCCTTAAGGTGCAGTCTCCACCTTGGGTTTGGACTCCTTGAACTTCCTTGGGCATGGAGTTTGGCAGCTGCTTCGGGTGGTGGCTAGGTGCATGACAACGGCCGGCCGACCGTACACACTCGTGTCCCCAAAGAGGCGGAGGTTGTGTCTTCCCCCGGCGTATCCCACAGTGCACTGCCCACTGAACTCGCCTGCTGCTCCCTCTCCTTCGCTGCAGCCCCCCTTCCCTCCCTCCTCCCCGGGCTGCATTCTTTTTCTGCTCCTTTGGTCAAGAAAAGGCAGTCTTGGAGGAGTTTGAATGTGAGTGCAGCCAGAAGGTCCTTCTTCAAGCCCTCTCTCTCGCTGTTTGGGACTTTTTTTTGGTTCGAGGACGGGGGCGAGAAGGGATGGCACAGCGTACACTCAGGCTCCGAGGTAACACTTGTTCGTCAGGACTTGCGGGTGAAAAAAGTCGTCTAACGTAGTGCGCCGCCCGTCAGAGTCACGAGCAGCAAATGTCAGCGAGTTCCGAAAGCGAGCAAGTACCGTGTAACACTCCGTAATGTGCAGTGTCTCGGATAGCTTTACCAGCTGCGCAGATCTTCCCTCTGAAACTTTGGATTATACATGCATGTTGTTAGATTTTGAAAAACAATGCTGCTAAGCTTGAGCAGCTTTTAATATATGATGTTTGATATACTGTTGATGGAATATATTCTTCTGAAATAGCTTATTCTTTTCAAAACATGAGGCTCGAAGTGTTGGCTTAATTTTGTGTTTTTATAGTCAAAGCAGAACTTTAAAAATCCACCCACACTCACTCGGGCGTTCAAAAAATGTCATGGTTTTTTTTTCAAATATGTTGTTTGTTTTTCCATCTAATTTCTTGTATAGGGGTCTATCTTTGCTTGAACCAATGTTTTCGTTATGTGTCTGTTGCGTGTTGCGTCTTCAAGGATACGTTTGTGTCCACCTGCATTGTAGGACATGAATCGTTCGAGGCCCCTATCTGTGGGAAGCATTTTCTTCTGCTGTGCGACAGATGTTTGCCATATTTTTAGTCTAAAGGCTGTGTCCTCGGGGTGATCTTAGAGAGTTGAAGAGTGTAGCTCAGCTGCCATATTGTTTTTAGAATGCAAGTCATTCATGGCACCAGTTTAAGGAAATGTTACTTCCATGTGACTCATTTGGAATACTCTGTCCTAAGAACACATCTTGGGGGAAAATTCAAGGGAGTGATTGCATACTCCTCTGGCACATATTTTTGATATTCCGGCCTCTTGCTGTTGAACAGATGTTGGCAAAACTTCTCAATTTATTGAAACATCGTTTTGTCCGTCAGATCTTTGCGAAATCTGGAACGAAGGCTGCGTTCTCTGTCGCAAGAACATTAATCACTGACGGCACCTGCCTGCTAGTGCCGGGGAAACGCCAAGGAGCCGAGGAGATTGCCCGTCCCTCCACCCCTTGGTCTTCCCATCTCTTCATTAGACCAATAACATTCATTTAACAAGCTAATTATTTGTTTTGAAGAAGTAAGTGGGGATCTAAGTTAATCTCCTCCCAACAAAGACGCGTTTGCTCTACAAAGTCTCAAATCCCCGGGGCTGCGCGTAAACACCTCTTGTCGGGCAAGCCGGGACAGATGTCTGATCAGCAGGGGGAATGCATAGCCGAAATTACGGGGATTCTGCACATTCCGCGTGGGAATTTTGCCACAAGTGTACCGCGAAGTGTTGCTGTACGGATGATTACTTGCTCGTTATCTCCGGGCAAAAATGGACAATTTTATGTTTTTCTTCTTGAGCGCACCTGATGCAACAGATCAAGGGCATAATTAGTTATGTCACATGTGCCTGAGGTACTGCACGTCAAATATCTGGATCTGGCCTGAGGTGGTTCTACGAGAGAGGTTTTAGGTATCCGTGAGTGAAAGGAACCTGCAGTAACTTTCATTTTTGCAATGCGGTTTGAGGTCCTTGATCTGGTGCGGTGCCATAATTTTGGTTTGCCTGTGTACGTCTGGCATTTTCAAATGTGTATTTTTTATTATTGTCCTCTGTGTCCCTTGCATTGTGTTATATTTGGTGATGTCACATTTTCTCAGTTTTGAACATGGGGCGTTAGATTCTTTTATGCAAGTGGGATGCAGTCCTGGTGCTGGAGTGCAGGTAGTGTTCTTGGCCTTCTAGCCTCTGATTTTTTTTTTTTTTTTTTTTTTTAACTTGTCAAAAGCCATTCTTAGAGTGCTGCAGTGTCTTGTTCCACAGTCATTGTTCATGAAACCACTTTTGGCCGTGGACCAATCGGAAACCACGCACGCCAGTGGCCAACAAGCACTGTGGCCCTTCCTTTGAGTTTTACACCCCTGGATATGACGGCTTTAGAAGCATTCCAGGAGTCTGAATAGTGAAATGGCCAAAAACCTCCAGATAATAGTCGCTCATGTGGATTAAACCAAATAATCATATTTTTCAGTTACCTGTCTGCATGGAGCAACACCAGGAATGCGTCTTGCACTCAAGACTGGACCTACTACCTCAGACAAGACCTACTACCTCTGTCAACTTTGTCTTGATGATTTGTCTTGATGAATAGTGACTTAACTCTAGCCTCCCCCCCCACTTGTAATGGAAAGTCCTAGAAGTTTCTTGCCTTGGGTATGTGATGTAGACAGCAGCAGGGAGGGCTTTGGGCTTTGGAACCTCACAGATGAAGTGCCAGAAGAGTCTTTCGACTGCACAGCTGTGTAATCGGTTGCGCAGTTGCACTGGTAGAGCCCTGCCTGCGATCGGGCACTTACCCCGGTCATTAGCTGCGCAGTGAGCCGTGAGAAGAGGCTTCTGGGATTGTGTTTTTCCTCCTGATGTAATTGCTCCTTCCTGAGCGCAGCACAACATTACTTTCCTCTTACACAGCAGCCTCCTCTCCCCTACCCCCAGGAGAACGCATATCAGCACTCATCCTCCAAACCGCCTGTTTGTTTATCTGTCTAAAATACGACCTCAATTTTCACCCACTTACATAATAGAAGAGCTGCTTAGTCAGCCGCTATGGGCCCCAATGCGTCCTGCTGCCAGTGTGCTACTTCTGGCCCTTTAATCATTGATTTTTTTCCCGAAAGTTGTTTATTTTTTAATGAACGTCAAAATTGTGTCAGTCTGAGTCGGCGTACTGTCAGAAACACCTGCTGTCTGGAAAGTATTGAGTATTTTTGTCAGTTTTTAGAGTTGGCGACTTTGTTTACCCACGTGTAAGCACTTATGTTTTTTCCAGGATTATTTTATAAATAGTCCGTGGGAAATATTTGGTCTGGTCTGGGTGCAGTATTTTTGAAAAACTGACCTACTTGCTGGGAAGAAGTAGCTGAAAAATCCTGCTGTAAGACAGCCGGTAATGATGAAGGATAGGAGCTTCTCCTCTTGGGTCCTGTTGTGAAGTTAAAACCTCTGAGAGTCGAGTCTGTTTTTCCAACCAGCTTTATTGGTTTATTTATATGGTTTGTGAGGGTACAAATTGCTACAATGCATGGACTTCTCATTGTTTGTTTTTCATTTTATTTTAGTTAATACTCTACTGCTCTATGTCCTGTACATTTTCACTTCAACCCAAAGTACACCTCCATCATCCAGCCAGAGATCTTACAGAGCTGCTATTTTGGTTGAATTTCTAGTTAACCGCTGCATCAAATGCTGCTTGCATTATATAATAGGATGGCTTCATAGACTGTGATTAAGCCAATTCTTTGACTAAATTGAGTTTACGATGTACGTTTCCATTCAGATCTTAGTTGTTTCTGAATTTAACTTAATTTGTGCATTTTAAAACTGGCAGTTGATTATGCGGCTCACGGTATGACCAAAAATCTTCAGTTTTTGTTGGGTTTTTTGTCCTTTTAACCCTGTGCAGCCCCTCTCACTTTACTCACCTTCGTATGTAATTTTTTGCAACTTCCTTTCCAATTTGACAAAAAGCTGGTTCTGGCAAAGGCAAAGACATTGTCAAGGTGGCGAGCTTGCTCAGCAAAATTAACAGAAGGCAAAATGTGAAGATGGCTTCTTGCACTTCACTCTATACTCCCCTATAATGTTTTAAGAATCAACGTTAAACCTAGTACCAAGATAGCAGCAGAAAACAGACAACTCGGTCTGTCCTGTTAACCGTCACTGGACTCCTGAACAGACTCGCTTGCTGAAATTAATTAAATTTTTTTTATAATGAGAACATTTTAAAAATCTTCTCTTGTGTAATATTGAATTTACTAGTAGATCAGTCTCAAGATCGGGATGCATGAAATTGCAATACAGCATTTACAAAGTTAAATTTTTTTTCCAGTGATAATTGATATAATAGGTTATTATCCCCCGCCACGAAGTGGAAGGGGGATATAGGAATGGGTGCTGTCCGTCCGTCCGTCCGTCCGTCACACTTCGTTTCCGGACCACAACTCGAAAACCGTTAAAGATTTCTCCATGAAACTTCACATGCATATCAGTCTAGTGGTGAACTGGTGCCTTTTGATGGTTTGATCATAGTATCTTTAAAGAAGACATTTTGGCGGGGGATGTTGTTGACCATGTCTACTTGTTTACTGGTGAAGTGACCTGTAGCTGTCTTGAAGTTGCCCAAGTCTCCATTCTTTGCTGATGAGCTACAGGGCCCTTGGTCCTTTTTTTTTATATTACTGCCAATCTTGGGCCTGTAGGAGAGTGAAAGTCACGCTGCCAAGATCAAGGGTGAGCTGACAGACTTGCATGTCTTTTGGATGGATACTTTATTCAGCAATCCCCCCACCTCATCGAAAAATGAACATAAACATGAAAGATGAAAAAAATGCTCTGTGAGCATGGCATTTTGCCTGTGGGGGGGGTGGAGGGGGTGAGATGCAATTATGAGTTGTGAGTTATGAATAGAGTGTATTGTGTTTCTGGAACGCGCCACTGTCACACAGTCAAGGCGTGCCTGGCCCGAGAACGGCCTTTTTCTTCATCAAGGGCCTCCGCCTCTCAGGGCTCAGTTTGTCTCGCTGCTGAGAACGATGACTGCTAAGGCAAAGGCATGGTGGTACAGGTTTCCTCTACCTGTTCATGTTTCAAGTGGCTATGAGTGACAGCTTAAGATTTTACAAATAAACACAAATAAACCCCACTGAGGAAGATGGCAGCAGCTATTGCCAGTAAAAACTATCTGGACGGCTGGTTGGAATGAACCTTTCCTGAACATTTCCTGTCAGTCCATTTTAAGGCAGTCATCGATGCTTCAAAGAGTGATGACGGTAAAGAATGAAAACGGGATTTACACAGGATTCACTTTCTATCCTGCTTGGTGGTGCATGCTGGGATTTGTAGTTCCATGCATGTAAGTCTTCATAGTGTTAAACTCAAAAGCTTTGGCAGCAGTCGATAATTCTATGTGAGCTCACGATCACTTAATCGGTTTTGATCAGCAAACACGCCAGCAGTGTTTAGATGTGCGATGCATTATTCTGGAGGAAATGGGTGTTGAGAGCAGAGACATTAATGGTTACCCTTTAACTTTTCTGTGTGCTTCAGTGAACTCAGTTTTTCTCAAACAGCTTTGGGAGAGCTTGTTGGACTGGACATGATGGGAAGTCTTGTTTTTCCCCTGACTTCTCCAAGGTAAACAGAGTCACTGATGCATAAGTATTTTTCAGTGGGTTTGAATCCACTTACACCGGTGTGAAACGAGCGGCACACTCACTCTGTCATTTCTTAAGTAACGCTGCTTCCCTCCTTCACCTTTTCTACTGATACTGGCCGCAGTGCAGTACGGTGGAAATGTGGCTTTCTGTATCAGTAATTAGATCTGATGATTAAAATGACAGGGGCATGTTCCCGTCCTTGTTTGGTATTGTCTAAAAGTGCTGTCACCCCACCCCTCGCGCTAGTGATCCTCCCCTCCTCTTGCTCCACACAGGCTTCAGGGGCCAAATTCCTCCCTTTATTTCCCAACATTCCTCACCAGAGGCGTTTGCAAGTTGCAAACAAAGGAGGAGACGACCCCTGGGAGGGGGTTGTGTGACCTCTGACCGTGGCGGGGTTCACTGCGGTTTACCTAACCCTCAAATCCAAGCGACATGGCTCGCTATTCTCTCACTGTCCCTGCCGTACAAAACAAACTTGCCACCGTGGGTGTACCCCAGGGGCCTGTCTGCGGGGCCACTGAGGGACTAATGCACTCAGGAATGAAGGGGATGATCATGAGTGAACGGACATGATGTGCTTGATAGCAGTGGGAATGGGGAGGCAGGGTCGATGGGCTATCGGTTACCCCGTCACACAAAAAAGTAATGAAAAATGGAGATCAAAGCAGCACACCTGCTGTGCTGTCTTCATGAATTAACTTTCAGATAGATAAGCAGGCTATATCTTCAGCACTATGAAAAGAAGCAGAAATGTGGTTCCGTTTCAACCTTTTGTTTCTTTTTTGTTACTGTTGACTTTTTGAAGCCTGGCTGTTCTGATGAGTGTGAAATTCACTACTTTTGAAGTGTTTGCCATAGTTATATGAATATAAAAATTGCACTGATCCAGAGGACATTTGAAAAACTACGGAATAGACTTTTTTTTTCAGTGTTTTTGGCCCTGTGAAAATATGACTAACAAAATTCATTTAGTTTGTACCTGTAACAGTGCAGGGCCATTTCATGGTATTTGTGAAGTAGTATCAGAAATATAAATGTTTGAATCTGAGCAAAATACTGATTGGATAAGTTAGATGAACATTTGAACTGATTAGAAAACACAAATCTGGGCCAAAATTTTTACCCCTTGATTATGTAAATTAGGATTTAATTAGGAAATTATGAAAATTAGCGTGTCGGACAGGACACGTTTTTCTCATCTCTCTCCTGTTGTATTTAATTTTTGACTATTTTTTTTCTTGCTGACAGGACAAGTTTCAAGTCAAAACAAATAACCCACCAAGTAATGTTTTTTCCCTCAAGTGTAAAGCCCTGTTAATTTCACTTCACAGGAGTTGGATGTCCTGTCCGACACGATTCATGAGCAAAAAGTTTCATTTATTTCCAAAGTAAATGACTTATGAAGGCAAGAATCATTTTTCTCTTTGTTTATGTGGTATAAAACAATGTGAGTAAGGTTTTATCAAAGAAATAGAACACACCTCATGGGAAATTAAAAATCTTTTTTGTCCTGTCCGACACAATTGCGTGTCGGACAGGACAAAAAAACGTGTCGGACAGGACTCAAGTATTCTAGTAATGGACCAATGGCTAATTCTAGAGTTGGTATTGCAACTTCCACTCCTGCTAAGGCATTTAAAAGGCTGTTCTGTTCTTTTTGAGTTCAGAAACCACTGACTGATTTAATTGCCAGTAATTTGAGAGATTACTTCCCAATTGGCGCCTGTCATTAAATATGTTGGAGTAATTGGTGATGGGTTAAGTAAGTGGTGACATGTTAAGTACATATAATTGGTACCAAACTTACAAATTAGAAGACATTGAGCAAAATTGAGGAACCTCTCTGGAAGAGCTGATTGCTTTAAATTGAAGTGGTTTCTTCCTGTGTGTTTGTGTTTTGACAAGTTTGCGTTACTCAAAAGAAACCATGTCAGCTTCCTTGGAACTATAAACTGCACCCCAGATTTGATGGGTCCATCACTATAATGCAAGTACAGAGAGAAGCATCTGCCATGCCACCTAAAACAGATGCTGAGAGGAGCTGTACCAAAAGGGAAAAAATCAAGAATGACAGCGAGAAGCAAGAGGCAGCCGAAAAGAAGGACAGGGAAAGAAACAAGCACTTTATAATAATCATGTGTGTATCTTCTGTCATTTTGGTCCCAAGTGTCCTGTCCGACACGTCCTGTCCGACACGCTGACCAAGTGGGAACTTTTAACCCCCCCCCTCAGGTATATTTTGAGTTAAGAAACCAAAATTTCCTCTGAAACCTAGCTAAGATATCAGGGAACACAACTGCTTGGCTAAATTCTATGAATACCATGTGGTTGGACAGAACTTTGCAGTTTTCCAACATGGCAAAAATACCACTTCACTTTTTGTCCTGTCCGACACGAACTTTCTGGCTTCATTTTTAACTGGAAAAATGAAATCAAAAGACTTCAGTTTGTTACCATATAAAGCAGTCCTATGGCTCTTATGACCAGTTCAAACTTATTTATCATTCTCCAGAGTAATGACTTTGGTGGAAAAAAACCTGCAAATGTCCTGTCCGACACAGAACAAATACCATGAAATAGCCCTGCATGTAACTGTGCCCAGAGTGTAATATAATCTAACTATACATGAACCAGAGGAGACATACTTGAATGTTTAAAATTCCACAGTTCATATACAAGCAACACAAATCTTTGTGATTAAGGTGTCAGGTTTGTTCAGTAGGATATTTCAAACCTCAACAGAGTCAAACCAAACTGATGGTTTTTTTATTTTTTTGTTTGTGTACAGATGAACACGATGCTGTACAGAAGAAAACCTTCACAAAATGGATCAATGCCCACTTCTCCAAGGTAATGTTGAAATCCTGGCTTTATATTACCACATATTTCTCTGTTTCATGTGCCAAGGAAGAAAGATTCCATTAAATAAAACACTGTCTTAGTCTTAGTATATTTTCAGTCACTCACTTTGTACTAGTCACTGGGCATTTTTATTGGTGCCGAAAAGCTCGATGGGTACAAAAAAGGATTAAAAGTTAATTGTTGCTCAACCTCATGCTGTTTTTCATGCATACTGCTGTTTCATTGCCCACTGTCAGGACATGCTGTTCAATTTGGAGTCTCTAAATTGGCCTGTGCGCCTGGTTTGTGAGTGAATGGTGTGCGTTTACCCAGCAGTGAATTGGCAACTGGCTCAAGGCATGTTCCTGCTGCTTGTCCAATGCATGATAGAGACGCTCCAGCCCCCCTGTGAATAAATTAGTTAGATGATGGATAGATGGACAATAATTATGTCTTTCCCCAAAGGGTGGGGGGACATATTGTTTTTGTGCGGGTTCCCGTGTGTGCTCGTCCGCGTCGGCGTTCCCGCCATTTCTGGACCATAATTCAGGAACCATTTGATCTTCCATGAAAATTTGCACACATTTGCGTCAGGCCGTGCAGATGAGCCTTTTGCAATTTTGAGGTGATTAACTTTTCTAGTTGCTTTCTAAATGTCTGTGAACATCAATGAGGGGTGGCTGCATTGGGGTGGGGGGAGACATTTGTTTTTCTTTGGCCTTAAAAACAATCTCTAGTCTATGCTTGCTCCATTTGGGACTTACGGAAGTGTAAGGGTGAAGCCTTGCTCTTTGTTACATAATTTCATATTTGTAATGGTACATTTTGTTAGCACCACAGCAATGACAAGCCAGCACAATAACTTAGGTCTTTACCCACAGCTCTTTTTCCTCCAAGGTACTGAGACCAGCCCCTCTGACTTCAGTAAGCTGCAACAGGGGCAGTGTCGTAACAGGAATGCTGGGGTACAGAACAAATTTCTGGACCCTCTCCAAATGCTCTCTGTGGGTTCTGTCCCAAAGCAGTTTTTTCCTGACCTTTCGTGCAGTACCCTCACTACCATGGGGCCACGGTTTGTCAATTCCTTCGTTTTTCCGCTGTGACACCCTTGGGTGCGCGTTAAGGTTGGAATTCATCATGAAACAGCCTGCAGGCCAGTTAGCCTGCCTGAGTCCAATCAACATTACGCTGGCTGCAGTGCTGTGATGCTTTCTTTTTGCCAAATGTGTTTTTCTATTCGTGATCCACTTGTGTATTCTTGGGAGAGGCTCCTTCAAAGCCATGTTGAATGATCTTCTCTGCATTATTTTTGATAAAATTATTGGAAATATCACTCTTGGTTGTATTTTTGTTTTTGGCTCACATTTTGAATGGTTGTACCAAGCACCTGTAGTTCTGTTTGCATTGTACAATTTTTTAAATTCTGTCCTGACAAGTTGGTATCATCCTTTGTTATTTGGTATACAGTATTTACCAAAGAATTCCATCCGTCTGTCTGCACCAGTTTGTCCAACCGATTTCTCAAAAACCGCTCATCAGATTGTTTTCAAGTTGCCGTCATGCATTTTACACTTCATAGAGAGGTGCAGTGCCAAGTTTCTTGAAAATGTGATGATTTTTTTCAAAAATGACTTATATTTTCATATTAATCATATTTTTAGTCCATATTTTGAACTTAGAAAATTTACCACTGCAAGTGTTGTCCGACCGATTTCTCGAAAACTGCTTATCAGATTGTTTTCAAATTTCAGTCATACAGTCTATTCTTCATGAAGAGGTGCAGTGCCAATTTATATGAAAATATGCCATAATCTCTTCAATGCACAAGGGTCGGGGTATTGGTGAGCTCTGCTCACTTTTTCACTTGTTTTAATGTAGTTTTCCCTCAGAAAAACATAATAATTGATGCTTGTGCACCTCAACAATTAACTGTATTCTGTCTTTTATGCCAGTCACTCCTACACAATGTGCATTTACTTTGAATTTTTTTTAAAAAGAAGTGATGTGGCTAGTGATTGGACAGACTTTTAATGCTGAAAGGATGCATGTTACAGTCCCTTTATTTAATCTGTCTGTTTAGAAATTACTGCCTAAGCAATTAATAACCATACATTTGAATTAATTTTGGCCTCAGTTAAATGGCACACCTCATGTTCATTTGGAAGTGGGGTTTATTTTCAAAGCCAATTGGATGTTTATTATGTTTGTGAGTGCTTATTGTTTTTACATCATTCTATGTCCCATCTATTTATGAGCATACAACAATAAATACATGACTACGATTTTGTTTATTACACTACTCCGTACACTACACTGCAGTCAACTGCTGGTTGTGTGGACATGCCACATTAACATCGCCTCTATAAAGTGGTGATTGACTGTTGTGGCTGCTGAACTGTAGCGAGTTATGCTTTGACCGCAACGCTACCACGATGTATCTAATTTCAATCAAACCTTGTGCCTTAAGGGGTCTTCAGGGTAAAAATTTATTTATTTATTTATTTTTTGAAAATTTCAATATTTTTGATTTTCACATAAGATAAATAAAGGAATGCAGTGAGATGCCAGTAAACACCAAGAATCTATGTTTTTCCTCTGCCTCAATTGTTACTTGTGACTTTAAATGTAAATTACCGAAAATCGCTATTTTGACTGATTTTCAACCTTGTGGCATTCATAAAATCATTAATATTCATCTGATTGACTTGAAATTTAGAATGAAATTGTATATGCTGGAGATCTATGAAATGGATTGATGAAACATAGGATTTTCTACAGTAGATGGGTGCATCCCTAGGGGGTTAATTTTGAAAATGAAGCAAGTTGATGAAAGCGATCTTCGTTATGGCTACATAACAGAGCTCATTAAATATTCTTAAATGTTCCAAACAAAAAAATCCTTTGTCATGTCATAGAACTATCTTAAACCTTTCATATGAGAATAATTTGAGTAAAATCTGACCATGGGTTATTGAAATATCAGTGACACAAAATATTTTCAGATTTTGTCATTAAAGTGCCGTTTCCATGGCAACCATGTAAATTTTTATCAAAATGCTACATTTTATGAGGTTAAAATCATGTTGAGTATGTTTATTTCTTAGTTTTTACATTATTATGGTTATTTCTACACTTTACCCGAAGACCCCTTAACCCTGACTTTCAGCCATGTGACTGTACAATATTTTTAAGTAGCTTTTTCCCGCCAGAGCTAGTCTGAACGCTAGGTTATTTAACAGGTATTTTTCTCTTCATTTTATGAGCATCTCGACGGTAAATTGGCAAACTGCCCATTCCCTATCTTCAAAATCTCTGAAATGCCCTGGAACCAAGTATCCAGGTGCTGGAAAGGCAGTTCATGCCAAAAAATCTTTTTGTCAATCTCATGTGAAAGTTTTGCTAACATTTTGAGGTTTGCAGTGCTGCCCTGTCTGTGATATTTATAGAAGGAAAGGAACTGAAGTCTGTCCCATGCTCTGTGTCCCCAGTACA
Organism: Gymnothorax javanicus; assembly: GCA_029692085.1. Lineage (NCBI taxonomy): Eukaryota > Metazoa > Chordata > Actinopteri > Anguilliformes > Muraenidae > Gymnothorax > Gymnothorax javanicus. Next base: position 94,963,043 of record CM056198.1, read on the forward strand.
AAAACACTGTTGATGAAACGTCTTTTTTTTGTTCATATTTGTACTCATGGAGTCAAAGAGCGGGGATTTGAAAAGGGAAGCTATTCTTTGCTTTGATTGGTCATCCTCACGGTGAAGCAGTTGTGCGTGACCAGTGCAGTCGTTCACCACAGCAGTAAGTGAGGACTTATAGCTTAGAGTGGTGTCAGAATCGGTCATAAACGTCTGCCCTTTCTTGCTTGCGCCTCCTTTTAGAATGATAGTCTGAGAGAAGTGTGACCAATGACAGCATCTCGATTGGCCTGATCATCTGCCATGTGTTTGTGTGGGTGTTGTATTGGTTCATTTGATTTCTTGTTACGCAGTAATTTAGTTTGATTTGATATGCATTGAATGTCATGTTTTCTTAAGTTTTTTTATAACACTTTATTTCCACTATTTGGTCTGGTTTTTTGTCGCAGAGTTGACCGAGTATGGCCTTTGCCTAAAATTAACCCTGCAATTGCGCTATGAGCGATTCTGTTGTCCAGTAGCTGTACATCAATTCATGCTCTATGATGACCAGCAATTTAGCAGTTGGAAGTTGCTCGATAAAAGCTGCCCACAGCTCAGCTTTTCCTAGGCGTCACCTGTGTACAGCCAGTCGGAGTTTCAAGCTTCAATGGGTTTTGCCAACAGACTTGATACCAATAATTTGTGGATTGTTCCTCCAGCTTTTTATGCGGGACATGGCAAAACTACCCGTAAATACAATTGAATACTGTATGATGTGAAGTTAAGAAGCATTTTAGTGACCAGCATCTGATGTGATACTGGGTGGATAGTTTCTGCTCACTGACCGCAATTGTGTCTAGACTAGAAAAAACTGGAAGCAAGCAAGTTTTATGCACTGCTTATTGGTAAAATTAGCTGACTTGTTATTGTGTAGCTCATTAACATAAAATTAGCCTGATGTTCCATGTTTCTCACTTAACCCTTTACTCCCTGATACCGCCTACAGTCGTGATAATTTAGGTCGCTGTGCAGGCGAGTCCCGACGACAGGCGTGATAAACACATCGCTTCTGCCGGCGAATCCCGACTACAGTCGTGGTATTTTAGTAGCCATATTGTCTTAGGGCACCAGGGGTCAGTGGCTGCTAGGGCAGCAGTCTAAGATAGCTACTAGGGAGTAAAGAGTTAAAGCAGATCAATGGCTCGAGAGAGATGTTGATATCTTGCGAGAATAAATAAGTGTCATTACAGCACAATAAAAAGATTAATAATATGGTAAATGCATGACTTTATGTAGCTGCATGATGCCACCAACAAGATGCAAGCAGGAGCTCTTGCCCCTCCCTCAGCTGAGTTCACCTCAGCGACTTATCCACAAAATTGCTCATAGTGTGAACAATGCGTAAATTCCATTGCTGTAACAACTCTTATTCTAACGTAACTTTGATGTGATCTGTATTTTAATGGCAGACAGGGAAAGCCCCCATCAAGGACATGTTTTCAGACCTCAGAGACGGCAGGAAGCTACTGGACCTCCTGGAAGGCCTCACTGGGAATGTTCTGGTGAGTCATACCCCCTCATACCACAATGTCATTAACCAACACCTTCCTACGGCTGTCCCAAGAGTGGCCGTTTCTGAACCAACCACTCTGTCAGCTTGTTTCATGGCTCTATTAATCGCGTCTAACCAAGAATAATGCTGTATCAATGCAGGGATACTGGCCTTCTTAGTCTGGCGGCACACGTTAAACAATTTTAAAATGATGTTGCATTGCATTACAAGTACAGAGCAAACTCTCGCATGTACTTTTTTTTTGCATTTAATTGAGTATCCATGTATTTTGCAGTATTGGTTCAGCTTTTTCAAGGGTATGAAAGCAGTTTCAAAGCAGGTAATTGGACATGCTGCCCCTAACTTTGCTCACCCGCCATTACGCTATACTGCCACCCTAAAATGAATGCTATAGAGGCTCAATCTGTCACTGGTTTATTTATGTGCCAAAAAACAAGACAGGTAGACAAGAATGTTGTTATACCTGCATGATTTAATTAAAGGAGCCAATCAAATGATTGCTCAGGCTTGAGAAGTCCTTGTTTTTTCAGGCAGACTGGAGATGGGTGGAAAACGATAATAATGGTTCAAGTATGAATTGAAATGGTGCACTGACGAACATCTTTTCATTCCTCATCTGGCTTGACCTGTTTATTAGTTGCAGGGCATTCCGGCAGGCTCTACTGCATTATTTGTCAGTTGGTATCTTCCAGTTACAAGGATGACTGTCTAGATACGCTGCGACACAACTTTAATTCAGTGAATGAACCAACTGTCATATAATGATGAAACATTTCTGTTTAGCTGTTGCAAACATTCATGAGCTTTTCAAAAAGTCCTAAGAAAGAACTAAGAGAAGTCCTAAGAGTTGTGTTTATTTTTACAATTTAGAAATTTATGAGCTTGTCAATATGCCTGGATGGGATTTCAGCCTGTCACACACTGTGTAATTGGCGTGTTAAAACTTGTACTGTTCCAGGGGTGAAGAATTGGACCCAACGCAGTCATGGTGTGGTGTAAACAAGCCGTATAAGGATCCTGTTGAGGCTGTCCACTCAACATGTCTAAACAAACACTTTCCCTAGAGTTATGTGGCAGTCCTATCACACTTCAGCCTTAAGCAAATGCTTTTAGCCATAGCAAACCTTATTTGTAACCGATTATGTGCTCTGAGAAGTTTTCGTTTTGCGGTTTAAGTTCTGTATACGGCCTCAAATGGGACCAGAAAGAGAAAATAGTCAGAAGTTTAAAAGCAACCTTTCGCTTCACTAGATTGATATCTAAATGTTGGATTTCATACAAAAGCCATATTTGGCTGCAGAAATGGGTGAACGGAACAAGGGTTGCTTTTTCTTAAAGAAAATTCTATTGCCTCAGAGCTTGAAAACCATTTTATACTTGTAAGACATATGTTGACAGACGTCTTAAGAAAAGTGTCAGATGATACCGATTCTTATATGCTTAAACAAATTATTCGACAACATCTGCAGCGCAAACAGTCATCTTCATAGTAATTATTGTTGTTTCTTTTTTAACCATAACCAGTCGATTTTTCTGCGAATGCTATTGTACCAACATTCTATAACCTCTACAATCACCAAGCTCTCAATCCATCCAGCTAACGAATTTATGAGACAGTCATGGACTGTGTTTGCGACGTTACAGATATTCCACAGGGACGATATATGGTCGCCTGAAACTTTTTTTATGTCTCGCTGACATCATTTTGCTTGTTAGACACTGTCGACAGATGCATGTCTTGCAAGGATAAAAGGCCCTGAGTGTGCTGCAGTCCTGAAGTACAAATATACTGTAGGTACTTTTATCGAAGTAAGATCAAGCTTGTGTTGGATGAGTTGGACACGCACGTCATGGAGAAACAGACCACTAATGCAGCACATCATGGGGATAAATGTAGCATTGTTGGCGTGACCTTTCAGAACCATATGATTGCCCTTGTGGAAAAATGCCCTCATACAGAAGAGAAGAATCTAGGTTCAAAAGTAAAAGTCCACCACAGTGCTGTGTTCCAATCACAGGATTGCTAAGCCAGGATGTAGAGAGAATTGGTGAAATCAGCTGGCTGTGTTCATGGTGGAAGGAAAAGCATGGCAGGACTTGGACTGTTTGGCCCGAGGACTTCCAACCTTTGATGCTAAACAGTTATTATTACAAAAGATGGCCTTATTAAGATAAAATGGATGGTGTTAATTTTCTTTCTGGAGTGTTTTGAAAATGGTGGCTGCTGTGAAATGTTTGACTACTTACATATATTGCATACATTTCATTTGTATAGCTGGATGCTTAATTAACATGTTCACAGTATGTGACTTGCTCTTGAGTGCAACTGTGATGTAGCAGTTGGGATTTTCAAACTGCAGATTTGAGACTGTGTTGCCATTTCACCAATTATACTTCACTGCTACTTATTTTGAGCCACCTTTTTCCAATTTAATTTATTATGAACCTTTTCCATTTGATGTGCATCATTCATGACTACACATGAGTAATATTAGACTGTCTATTTGGTCATTTTGTGAATCTAAGTACATGTAATGCAGCCTTGGATGTCCTTATGATGTGTGCATTCATTTATTTGCTCTCTGTAAATGTATACAGTGCCATTTGAAAATTAATCCATGTAGTCAGTTGGGAGTTTCTCATACCCTGTTTACTTGAAGCTTTTGCTCAAGTTTGCAATGCTCTCAAAGAACGTCAAGAACTGAGAATTTTGACGCAGGTAAACGTAAGCATCATTTATCGTACTTGTCACAAACCTTGACTGTATAAAGGTTGGAATGTCAACCAAAACAACTGGATTTGAACTTCATTTTTGCAGGCAGAAGTGTCCTTGTGTGCTGGACTATGCTGAACTCCTGTGCGTAATCTTGTTACCATGGCTTTTACAGAGAGCCCAGGACCCCGGGGGCCAGCTTTGTGCTTTGAGAAGCGCTTAAACTTAGGTTAATCCTTCCTTCCTCTTTCTGGCTTTCAGACCAAAGAGCGAGGGTCCACTCGTGTGCACGCCCTGAACAACGTCAACCGCGTCCTCCAAGTCCTGCATCAGAACAGCGTGAGTATCTCAATGCAAGGTCTTTGATGCAAGGGCATCAGGGATGGGGGGCAGGGGGCGGGAGGGGCGGGGGGTGGTGCAATGCCCACCCATTTCTTAAAGCTAAATGTTAGGAAAATATTTTGCAGTGGTGGAAATTCTGGGCGAACTACGCCCCCACTTAAAAAACCTCCTTTACGCCCTTGGTGTGGTGCATAAATTTATGGACAGTCCTTGTTTAAAACAAACTGGCTGGTAGTAGATAGAAAATCATTCCCAATGAAAGAAAATACCCTCTCAGAGTTTTCACAGGTTGCTGAATGTTTGCTCCTCATCCTATTCAGTATTTAATTTTAGCTTTCTGGAGCCAGAACAAAAATGAGTTGCGTCATTATCCAAACGCGCATGGACTGTGCTGTTTTTGGGTTTAAATGGATGCTCAGTGGGAAATCTTGGAGCCCTGAGCCACGGTAATGGAAATTTTGGTGTAAAAATGGGGCTTTATGATTTCTTCCTGCCATTAGCCGTTGTGCGTCATCGGACAGAAATTAGCGTTATGCCAGTGTGGAGGGTGTTCTGGTCATCTGTGTTATGGAGGAATTGCGTGCACAGGTCCTGTACTTTAAGGACTGGCTCGTATCAACCTCCCACCCCCGGACCTCACGGTTACGCAGGTGCTGATTTGAACTCGATGCTTTGCAGGGTCTTTTGGAATTCAGCGGTTGCGTGTTCTTTTTATGTTGGCTTTAACCTTCAGATGTATTTCTCTGACTCCAGAGGTTGTTGCATTGCAGGCTGATAAAAGTGTGTGAGCGCACTTAAAAATGGCCATAGCCCTTCAGGTGTCAGGTGAAGGTGGTGAAGGGTAGGGGGATATGTTTTTTACATCCCTATGGCATAAACCATGCGTTTAAAAGTAGTTCATGAACCTCCTATAGGCACCGATATGGCTAAGGTTAATGAATCAGTTGCGTAAGCCCATTGTGCATTCTGCACAAGCGCACCCCCACCCCTTCTTCCTCAACCAAAACCATGTTTGTATCTTGCTTTGACACCCCCCCCACCCCGAACCCCCCAGTGTCACCCTTACGCATGACTCTGTTTACTGTGCTCTTTTTAAGCAATATGTTTGTTTTTTAATCATTTGTTAAAATTGATCATATTATATATTATACATGTTATTATTGCAGCACCAGCATGATGCACTAGATGTCTCCTATGGACAGGGGTGTAAAGTCCGGGTTCAGAAAGTAAAAATCTTCCCCAGAACTTTATTCCAACCATCTGATTAACGTCTGACAGGAGATGGAGCCAATATGAGTGATCAGCTCATTCTGTGGGAGGGAGAAAAACTTGGCAGGACTTTTACTTTCTTACCCCTGGATTTTACACCTCTGCCTATGGACCATGCTAGTGCTGCAATGATAATGGTCGTAATACGAGGTAATGTGATAAATTTGGAGACTTTTCTCCTGACAGAAGAACATAACTGTCACAATTTTCAATGAGAACAATCTATCAAGTATACAGAAATTAATTTACGAAGGTCAGCTTCATATGCTATGTCCCACATAATACAATTGTATTATAAGTAGTCCGGTTAAATTTTCAAATTGTTGGCTTCCAAGGCTTAATGAGAGTTGTTTGGATTTTCTGTTCCTTAATCAGAATTACTAACAAAGCTGGTCCAAATCAGGACTCATCATTTTATTTATTAAGAGTTAAAAAAAAACAAAAAACATCTGCAGTCAAAATGGCCAAATTGGCCCAAATAAATTAACTATTACTTATGAAAACAATCAACAATATCTCCAAAAAAAGTTTGGAGACAACAAACAACGCTTCTTTCATCACTGCACACAATCTGATAGTTTCAGTGAAATCCGAGCTGATGAGTGTCATGCCAAGGTGATTTGACTCAGAATTTCCCCTCAGGCTTATTTTGTTTCATGTATAATGCGGGATTTGTGATATGAGCTCCAGACTTGGCCTGTAACTCATGATGGGCAACTAAAGCTTAGTGGTGAAAGTCTTTTACCGGGATTCACCAGGCTGGTGGGTCGAACACCACTGTATCTTCAGGATGACTTGTAGATTTGCACCTTTTCCAGGGGGTTGGCTCTTGCGTAGTCTAAATAAATGTAAAATGTTTGTAATGGTTTTGGTAAAACCTGCGCAGGTGGACCTGGTGAATATCGGTGGCACGGACATCGTGGACGGGAACCACAAGCTGACACTGGGCCTGATCTGGAGCATCATCCTTCACTGGCAGGTAAGCTGGCTCCGCCCCTTCATCAGTCAGCATGAGGGGGCCAATCACATGACGGCAGGAATCCCTGCAGACCTCTGGAAAATATTTTATGAACAGAACTGTACTTATGATAGCTCACTGATTCCTCATCTTTGCCCATTAGCACAAGAGTGCATCTCTATAAGGTGACTCCATGTCCTTTGCCTGACCTTATCTCCTCAGTCTGTCAACAAGCAAGTTCATCACCCAGGAATTGACCGTGTCCTTTCTTCCACCAGAGATGGAGCATAGCACCTGTAGACTCCTTTCGAGACCGCGTTTGATGCCTCTGTTGTTGGCAAACTGGAGCTTTTAACTGGCTTTGTTTATTTAGCCCATAATCTCTCCTGACCCATTAGGGCGTAGAACAGATGGACTTGCCTGCTTCTGTTTACTGAAGCAAAAACGTAGCGCTGGTTGTTAAGAGGTTGACTCGTGAAATGTAAACTAAATAAAATCACTGAGGATCATAGAGTGAAGATGTAAGTGCAGTCTCAGTGTAGTAACGGTGGCATTTTTTTTTTTTTTGGGGTGGGTGTGGGTTAAGATTATTGAGGGGGCTCTGATTAATAGGATGGGGGGGTTTAAAAAATTGTAGGGTGTTTGTACAGGGATGGAGTGGCCTGGGGTGGTTGGGCTTACTGTGGGGTCTTTTACCTCTCAATTTACTTGTCTCTGTGCTTTATCCGTATTGTTGACCTGAGGTGCTGGCTCTTTGTTGAATGTGTGATGGTGGTGATATTTGCCACATAGCAAAAATCACACGAAAAAAGTTCAAGTGGATCATTTACATTGCTTTGTCACTGAGGTGTTCCAGATGATTGCACTCACCACAAGAAGGCGCTCCATACAAATCCTATTCAAAGACATGTAGACCTACTCAATGGGGTGGCACTCACTGGGCATCTCGCATGTATTCTGTCAACTTACTTTAAATACTTAAACCATTTAAATAAATGGTTCAGATGAGTACTTCAAAATCAATTGTTGACTCCCTCTCTTTGCTCACCAAAGCAAGGGCACATTGCACATTAAAATGTCCTGTGTGCCCCCAGGTTAAAGATGTCATGAAGGACGTCATGTCCAACCTGCAGCAGACCAACAGCGAGAAGATCCTGCTCAGTTGGGTTCGCCAATCCACACGGTCCTACAGCGATGTCAATGTGCTCAACTTCACCTCCAGCTGGGCCGACGGCCTGGCCTTTAACGCCATCCTGCACCACTTCAAGTGAGACTTTGAGTGGGACACCACAACACGCGCAAAATATTTGATTAACGCATATTTTTGGTGGTAAAATGGGGCCTGGATGCCATTTTTGTTCTGTTGAAATGTCAAAATGCATTAAAGATGGTGGCCTAAAATTTTTATATTTCAATTTTTGACTCATTATGTTCAGAAAGTCTGAAATAAATCTGAGGTGGTGCATTAGGAGCCCTTTGGTCATTTGACATGGAACGACTCATAATATGTTTTGCTCATTTTGACTGGGTAGTGTTTCTGGCAAACGTGAACATCAGTTAATAATTTTGGGTCCAAACATCTGTACTGTATAGTGAGGAGTTGCAGGGCTTTGGGTCCAAACATCAGTACTGTACAGTGAGGAGTTGCAGGGCTTTGGGTCCAAACATCAGTACTGTACAGTGAGGAGTTGCAGGGCTTTGGGTCCAAACATCAGTACTGTGCAGTGAGGAGTTGCAGGGCTTTGGGTCCAAACATCAGTACTGTATAGTGAGGAGTTGCAGGGCTTTGGGTCCAAACATCAGTACTGTACAGTGAGGAGTTGCAGGGCTTTGGGTCCAAACATCAGTACTGTACAGTGAGGAGTTGCAGGGCTTTGGGTCCAAACATCAGTACTGTATAGTGAGGAGTTTCAGGGCTTTGTGAAGGTAAGTTCTCCTGCTGGTGTTTCTGGTCTGGGAAAGTCTGAATTTTCTTTTGCGCTTGGTACCGCTCACTGCGATTAATCCAGCATTCATTCCACACACACACTACTAGCACCTTAAAAACCGAGAAAGTGCACCTTTTTCCGAGAAATTACTGCAAAAACTTAGAATACAGAGGTTTATTGAAGATTTGAGGCCAACTCGGTAAACCTCGGAAAACTTTTGCCGAAGTATCCCGAAGTGTGTCCGGTTTTCTTAAGTTTGGACAACGCCTCAGTAAACCTCAGTTAAATTTTCCCGAGACACACCGAGGATTGTCTGGCCCACTGAAGTTCAGAGACCACATCAGTATTCCTTGGGAAAATTTCACTGAGATAGACCGAAGTTTGTTTGCTAGGCCTATGCTCACACCAGAACAAAAGGGAGGTGTGAAGACAATCAAAACACATGAATCACTGTATGTGTGTGATTATGTGCTTAATTTTCCCCACTTTGCACACTTTTCTTATTCTCGATATTCACTTTCTCTCAAGGTGCCCTCTTCAAAAATTACATTGTGTATCTGATTTGTTTGTAAATTGGTGCTTTTGCAGATGGAATATATTCTGAATAATGAACATGTGTTTTTGTTGTTCTTACTATAATTGTGGTGGTCAGCCCTTTATCCCTTTCCTGTATGCAGCACAGACACAGCAGGCTGAACTACAGCACTGACCATTCCAAAGTTCCTATACATATTCGTGTTTTTTCATACATCTGAAAATTTTTTGGTCTACCTTGGTAAATTTTAACGAGATTAACAGAGTTGGCCTCAAATCTTCAGTAAACCTCAGTGTATTCTAAGTTTTTGTTGGAATTTCTCGGAAAAAGGTGCACTTTCTCGGTTTTTAGGTGCTAGTAGTGACACTGACACATGCCTTGTTCACTCACACACAGACATACAGACACACACGCTGAGATACACACACACACACACACACACACACACACAAGCGTGCTCGCATGTACACGCACGCACACACACACACACACACACACACAGACATATCTGAATCCATTAATTACCCACACACAAACACATATGAATTTTACACGCATTCCCCACATGCAGACTCGCACACAGCCCTTAATACTGCATGCATTCCACTCGTAAAGGCTTGCCGCCAGCCGTCCCATAGCTGCCTGACGCCATGTGCATTAATCAAAATGAATTCTAAATTCTTTAGCATGGCAGCTGTTTATTCCCACCGCCCCTACCCTCGGCTCCCAGTCTCACTGCAGCATGAGTGTCCCAGGACAGCGACGTGCCTGCTGATTGCCTGCAGACCTCTGGGCTTGTCTGAAAACCCTTCTCCGGTCCCTCCCTCCCTCCCCCCTCCCTCTCCTCCCTCTGGGTACGGAATGAGGAATGGGTTGCCCCGGCAGCATAGCTGTGGCCCTGCCCAGCCGAACGAAGCCTCCTCTTCTCTTTTTCTCAGCCCTCCCATCTCATTATTTTCCTTCTGATTCGTTTAAAAGGAAGCAACACGTGCAAGTGAATCTCATGTCTGTAGGCGTTCATGAACGCTCACAAACTGGTTTGAAAGTGCCGGTAGTGGAAAGTGCCGGTAGTGCTAAACGTCTTGGTTAAGGATTTGCTATGGCCATTGGGGGAAACACTTTACAGTCATTTGACTTTTGACGTTGGCACTACATGCACTGTACTGCATTGTAAAAAAGCAATAAAAATTTTTTTTTTGATGAGTAAGTGAAATGATCGTTCAAAAAATATGTTTGGTCTTGGGTTTTCTCGTCGTGTGTTAAATGTTGTCTTGTTACCTTAAGCTATTCAGAACGACAGATTTGCTGTATTGGGGGGAAATAATGAAAGGGGAACTTCTATATAGCACTGAAAATGCACCTTCTAAAGATCAGCGTAGTTGTTTACTATCGACTCTTGAGTCGTGTCTTATCTGACCTTTGTCCTGAAGCTGTTCTAACAACTTTGGGTATGAACTTATTGTTGGCGGTACTGAATGACAGCGTATGCCAAGTTCTTTTGTAGTTCCAAGTCCAGTTGCTGTGTAGTATTGACAGAATTGATGTGAGTGGCTGAAGGCAGATTGTCCGTTTTCTCCGGCGTAGGCCCAACGCTGTGAGCTGGGAGCAGGTGCAGGATCTAGCTCCGGCGGAGAGGATGGAACGCGCCTTCACTGCTGCCAAAGACCAGCTGGGTGTCGAGAGGCTGCTCGACCCTGAAGGTACTGACTTTCCCTGGCTTTTATGTGGAAATGGGGAAATGCAGTTGATGGTTGCACTGTAGTAACAGTAAAATCGTCCAAGTGATCTGGTCCTATTTTGGGAAAATATCAATTCATTGTGCTTTGTTTTTGCCGAAGTGGAAACCTTCGCTAGTTAGTATCTGGAGTTTCAGTTGAAACTGTTCATCCCCTTGGTCCAATTTCTGTTCGTATTGAAAAAGGGAATGCCGCACACTCGCAGTCCAAGTGCAAAAAGAAGTTTAATATAACAATGTTTTGGCCTTGGCCTTTGTCAAGTCTAACATATGTGTATGCTAGCGTATGCTAGACTTGACAAAGGCCTAGGGCCGAAACTTTGTCACATTAAACTTCTTTTTGCACTTGTAGTTTGAGTGTGCGGCGTTCCCTTTTTCAATTCTGTATATTTACTCTGTCACCTGCACATCAATTTTATATACCCACAGTGTGCGTTACTCTTTTTTTTGCCAATTTCTGTTCGTAACATAATTCACAGCAGATAAGACTTTCACTTCTCCTTATGATCACATACTATTTTGGTGTCACTGTTGCGACTGTAATCTTGATAATGGCGTATTTTGGTATATGCTGTAGTTTCTGGGTGTAACCATTACTTGCTGTTGCTAAAATTTATGATCTGTTTTGTGTGACCTCACTGTGGGCCTGAACGCTGAGACAGAAGTAAACCATACGCCATGTTTGTATTTGTGGTCACGTTCGCAACATGTTTTATGATATCTCTTTGAATGGTATTTTATGCTTTGTGCTTGAGGCCGTAGACTGTGTTGCAACAATTTATCAGACCCTTGTGCTTTTTTTGCTGACAACTACATAATTTTGCCTCTGGGGGATCGATGAAGTATTTCTACGTCAAACAACTCAGCAGGACACATGCGTATCTCAACTGAAAGGCATGTCGTCTGTGATTTACCCTGCACTTCACTTCCCTTTCCCCTCTTTCTACCTCTCCTCTTTTTTTCTCTCTTATCTATATCCATTCTTCTTCAGATGTTGCCGTGCAACTGCCAGACAAGAAGTCCATCATCATGTACGTGACGTCGCTCTTCGCTGTCCTCCCGAATGAAGTCACCATGGATGACATCCGAGAGGTTGAGGCCCTGCCCAAGAGGTACAAGGCGGAAGCTGAAGTGGGCGAAGTCCTGAGTCAGCAGGTGAGAAGAGGGAGGAGTTTCTGACCTTGTTTTGCGTTTTGACGCTGCCCGCAAATCTTCAGTCGCAAATTTTTTTTTGTGGTGTCAGTATGAGTATTCAATGTGAGTACTTTTGGCTACTGGCCCATTTGGCAGGTTGGTCTGAGACACTTTGGCCCCTGGTATATTTTCACTGGCCCATCAGCCAAAATACGTTGACGTTGATTGCATTATCAGGAGCCAAAAAACAATTGACTGGTCCGATCAGGCCAGTGACTGGTCAATCTTTTGTGTAAAAGTGTAACTTTCACTGGCCCCTGGCCGGCACTCCATTGGTAGTGTTACACCCTGCCTATATGTATGCTGTTAAACATTTCTTTGTCGGTTCAGAATTTGAAAAATAGAATTTTCATGGATTTTTAAATGGGGCACTTTTGGTGTAGTTCTTTTGGATATGAATGGAAGCACTTGGATTCATGTTGCATTTTGCATATTCAAAATTTGGTACTAAGTGGTGATTTCTCAGCAGTTGGTCTGATGAGTTGGTCTTATCACAGTTTGAAGGTTTGTTTGTTTGGGGATGTGTAATTTTAATCAAGTGAGCTGTTTGATGGTCAAGGATGTGTGGATTTAATCACGAAGGGGAGACTTTGTTTGTCAGGGATAAGTGTATCTTTTGTGATGAGAATTGTGGGGTTGGTATGGACTCACCGTTTGATATCATGAAGAGAGCAGTTTGACATTCTGGGAAATGTAGTTTTTATCTTGAGGAAAACTTCTGGTGCTTTGCAGTGGTATGTTGTTTTATTTTCATTGGAGAAATGCTTGGCAGGGAAACAGCTTCACTTATGAAGGGAATAGATTAATTAGTTTGTGCTTGGTAAAGCTGTGCTGTTGGCCGTGTGTGTGTGTGTGTGTGTGTGTGTGTGTGTGTGTGTGTGCGAGAGTGGAGGGGGTCTGGCATTCCTCCAGCAGCAAGCAGGCCCAAGTCCTGCTGCTTACCGCTGCCATTTTTGGGCAAGCCAGCGAGTGCAAATCACTTCTTTATAAACTCTGGTCTTTAAAACCCCAAGCCTCTCAGAGCTGCCAATCGTGACACTCATCGCAACGCAGAACTGTGCGAGATTGAGGCCGAGTGGGAGAAGAAAAGCAAGAGAGAGAGATTTTTGAGGAGATTTTGCTTTGATATCACTCTCCACGGCAATACACCACCTTGATATTGAAATGAGGGAAAAAGCAAGACAGAGGGTGTGAGCATTGGTGAATGAGAAATGGAAGAACTAGGGTGAGAGAGAGGGAGAGACTTGCAATTTTTAAACATCCCATTTATTTGTTGTCAGTTCAAAAGAAAATCTGCAGTCCCTTGCCAACCAAAAGCAGCAAGAAGCATGTGCACCGCATAACCTGTAAGTGGGAGTTATGACTTTGTGTTCGAATTTCCTCAACATCATAATTGATTCTATAAAACAGGGCTGCCCAGATCTGGCCCGTGAATCCAAAACCAGCTCTAGTTTTCTCTCCTTGCAGGCAATTAAGTGAACAATTACTGCCACTCATTAGCCAGACTGTCATCAAATGTGACTTTCTGGTAAAAGGTGGGTGGAAAACCAACAGTTCTCAGCCTTTGAGGGCTGTGATTTTGGGAGCCCTGACATAAAACATAAATTCCAGTTTGTCTATTGAGCTTATGGAGAACGCGGCTGCTCCGCTCCTACATTTGGGCAAGGGATAAAAAGGTGGGTTCATTATTTTTTGAGGTTTTCAATGTCATTCTGTTGTTTCCTGTGCTCAAATCTGATATTTGGAGTGAGGATGTTTGTTTTTGCATCAAAGGGCTTTTTTCCCTAGCCCTTCTAAAAACATTTTCACACAAGACCTGATGCAGGCTTCATGTTTACAGTGCACGCCCATTATACGGGAACTGATTGGTGGAAAAATTGGCGCTAATTCACGGTCGATGGGAAGCGGCTGATGAGGTGTGCGAAACATGCTGAGATACCTGGAGATTCGGAATAAACTGGCGGCGCAAAGAGACAGTGTGCCAACTCGAAAATTGAAACGGTCTCACAAGCAACCAAAGGGGCAGTGCGATGCAAGTTTATACGATAAATTTGTGTATGTGCACCTTTATGCTGCCGGGGATCTGTGTGTGTGTAGGGAGAGAAGGGGAGGGCATCAGCTAATATCTGAGTGGAGGTTTCCATTAGAAAAACCCAGAAAAGAATGCCTATGGAGTCGCCCTTTGAGCGAGGGAGAGGGCATTAGCCTCTTTACTTTTTATGATTATTGATGATTTCCTTGATTTCTTGGCAATTTGTTTCCTGCCATTCCTAACCCTCTGAAAAACATGCTGTTCTCTGTGGTTTTCCCACTGAGAAATGAGCTCTGTTCTGATTGGCCAGCAAACGGAGCACCATATCAATGGAGATCGACGATGTAAAATCCCTGGGCTACTGACAAGTGTCTAAATGCAGATGACTGAATAAGTAGCTAGCTACACAATGCGTAGGGAAAGGTAATATTTGCAGGTTTGGCATGGATGACCATTACATTCATAAAGAAATGCAACATGCAGTCACCATAAAAGTTTAACTACAGTTGGAATTCTGTTCATTAGGAGTGAACTGCAGTTAGCATCAGTGCAGGAGCCGCCGGTGGCAAACATTTCATTTATTTAGAAAAGCTGCACTACTTTATGAAAATGTACTGACTTCCATTGGGGACATTCACCTGTTTTATCTGTTCCTATCAATATGTCTCCTACATTGTCGCTGGCTAAACCAGTGATGGTTTCTAGCTAAATTCAATCAATTTTATAGCTAGCAAGGAATACTTGGAATTCAGTTTCAATATTAACAGAAATTGGAAACACTTACCTAGCTAGCTAACTACACATTCTCCTTGATAATAGATCGAGCCCACCACTGCTTTGTATCTTCCAAAAAGCATTATGGGTCCCCTTTCATATAAATTTTGTTGCCAGTTCTGCGTTATACTGACCCAGTTAGTTGGCAGTACAGCACAGTCAGAAGGAAAGTGGATAGCACACACTTAAAAGTATTTTATGACTGAAGCTGGGATGTTCACATAGAAATTAGCCTTGGATGGGGATATTCAGATGTGGAACAGAGCAGTTCTCACGAGCCTGCATGTGACAGGAAGGGGAGCCAAATCAGGATAGCATGTCGAATGCCATGTCTTATGAAAAAGGAAGCTCATAAAAAAAGGATTGGGTTGTTTTATTTCACAGTTTGTGGGTTGGTAGGCGCTCCTGATACTGAAATTTATGAGCACAAGTGATGGAAAAAGTGAGTTTTTCATATGTCCCCCTGAAAGTACATCGAGTGGCAGTACAGTGACAGACCCACAGTCATGAACAAATATGTCTGCATCTGCCTGCGTCTAGTTTTGTCTGATAACAAAGAGCAGTCGTCCCCTCGAACATGAACTTCACTTCAGTAATAGACGCAAGTCAGAAGTAGCTCCAATAGGACTATATTTGTCACTCCTGGAATTTGGCTTGTGGCATTATTAATTTTCTGGGTATTTCTGTGAAGTTCAGGTAACAAATGCTGTACATTCTTGTTCACCATTTTTGGAAGTGAAATTGAGTGAAAGATGTCGAGTGAAAACGATCCGTGAGTTCATTCCTTGAGGTAAAGAAAGCCAGCTGTGCTTAGAGGTTTGTGCAGAACTGGGGAGTTATTTGAGGACGAGACGGAGCCTCGTGGCGTAACTGCATTCTTCAGCGGGTTACCACCCTCCCGAGCCTCCGGGCGTCGATCAGTATACATACCATCCAAGGTTGGCAGGGCCAGCGAAAGCCACGTCAAGTTGCGAAAATTACTTTGCGTCCGAGTGTTGCACTTAGACTAAAGGGGAACTGCCTGAGTCATATAATTAGCACGATTTTCAGGCATTAGAGCCCCTGAAAGCTGAAAAAGGATTTTCCTCTCCCCGTACTTGCACTGGGACCGGCTTTAAAGGTCACGTGTGCTCATTTCATAACAAGTTCACAGAAAGGAGCGGGCTGTGGAATTAAGCGTGAGTCTTTATGTTGTTGGAATATTGCCAGAAAGAGATGGTTTATAATGGGTATTCCCTTGGGTATACCTCCTTTCACTGAGCACCTGTTTGCTCTGAGGCAGGAACCACTGCGCTCGTTTTCTGCCCTCTAATGAGGAAAAATAAGGAAGTTACTGTCTCTCACTTAACATCCTCTTTAATATGAGGACCTGCCCTTCCTTTTGAAATTTCCCTGAAGGCCGACCTGTGTTTTTGTTAAAGGACTATGCTCAAGTCCTGCCACGCTTTGTAGTTTAGTAAATACCGCATATGACCTGGGGCACTGTTTCTATTCAACAGAAAACTACTGTTTTTCATTCACAGACATTTTTATAAGCTGTGATTATATAAAAATATTTCAAGTGAAACTGCTGCCTTCAATTTTGCCACAGGGTGAGAATTGGCTTCCCACGCTTGGAAAGGCCTACGGAAAATCGCTCACGGCGCTGGTGTGGTCAGATGAGACTTCGGCCTTTGTCCAGACATGTATTTTCACTGCTTTTTCTTCCTTGCACCTAAGCCGGAAATTGACGGAGGTCTGAGATCCAGTCTGTTAAATGAGTTAGGAAAAAGGTAGTAATATGTTTGCCAACTATATCTTGAGCTAGGACAGACGACAACATCCTTTGCGGAAGAGTATTTTCCTGAATACGTGACATAAATGGTTGTTCTGCGCTAATGGACATTTCTTCGTTCAACCCCCCGTCCTCACTTCCTTTTCTTAATTTTTTCATCTTTTTTTTTTTTGTGTGGAGCAAGAAAAGGTTGGAAGGGAGGCTGTGAAAAAAAAGCAGTTGGTAAGAGCCAGCAGTAGTCCTGACTCAGGAAGTGAGGAATGTTTCTGCTTGTGAGGCGGGATACAGTTCTGTGGGAGGACTTTGGTCGAAAGTTTATTTATTCAAGGCTGAATAATCAATGCTGACCTCAGTGATCAGTGCCAAACTCATTCAGAGAACTTTACACAAGTTAGGTTTCAGTAATGTCCTACATTTGGAAATCTTTTGCATAACCTAGACTGTCTGAGCACTGGTTTATGGTGCTGTGCGTCCTTTTGGTCAACCACACTGGGATTATGATTCTTACAATACTAGTGGCCTTTAAGAGGAATATTTATGTGTAGTACTGCAAATGCTGCTATTTGTGTGGTCTAAATCTATGGCTGCGGACTGAAGCATGTTTTCTTGCATTCAGATAAAGGCCAGAATTAGCAATGACTTCTGTGTGGGTTTCCTTTGTAAATGCCATGGAAGATTTTCAACAAGTGACCTTTTCCTCATGAATTGGAGCATTCTGGGTAATTTGGGCGGAAACAATGGTGCATTGTGTCACCCGTTAAATGGTCCATTTTGCAAGTCTGTCATATTTTTTACAGCTTGCCCAAGGCTTGGAAATTTTATGTTTTTTTATTTTTTAATTTGTCTCGAATGAAATTTTATCAAGATATTGCAGAAGCATTTAGATTTACCTTAAGCTAATGGGGGATGTACTCACTGGTTCATAACTGAGTTTAATTGGACATTCTATTCCCTAAAATCTTCTAATCTTTGCTGTTATTAAAAAAATCATAAACTTCATTAAAATCTCACCCTAAGCTTGAATAACTGGCCATTTAAGCAGTTTTTAACTTTTTGAGAACAATTCTCATTCTTGAGCACATTAAAAAAAATATTTTCCCCTGAAAGGGCAATTTTAATCTTTATGATGCCCTCATGCAGTCCTCTGCTCAAATAAAATGTCCGTATAGCTCAGACATGGAGGAGGAATAATGAATTAGTGTATTATTATTAGGAGATGCAGTATATTCTGTGCAATCATTGTTTGAGTTCAGTATAATTATAAAATGTTGCTTTGTATGGCTGTGAAAAAGAACGAACAGCTTTCAGGGTTTCCACCAGGATTTTTTTTTTAGGGTACGACCATCTCGGCAGCGCCCCCCTGGCGGGGGTCTGGGGGAATAGGCTTCAATTTTTGTTTATGCTGGTGGGTGCTCAAAACCTAAAATGACTTGCTGCTATAAAAAATTAATTAATATGAATAATAATTCATAAATAAATAAATAAGCAGTAAAACACAACTGTTTTTGCAACGTAGCTAGAACATTACTGGTTATGACCGACATGAACTCTGCGCGCGCACACGCATGCACACACACAAATGCACCGATGATACACATCACACAGATACCACCCAATCAATTAGAGAGGCCCATCTGAATAAAGAGCGTTGACCAAATCCACAATCCGACAAGGAAACTGGATATACTATATGCCAAGCCGGGGACCATATGCGAACGCAGAGCTTTCGGTGGTGCTGGAAGTCATTGAACCATGACGTACTTTGCAGCACCTTACCTGCTTCATTCGTTCATTAATCACACCATGATATTCTGCTGTCAACGATCACCAGTGCTACCAAGCTTTGATGAGACAGATATGATTATCAATCAAAAGTTCCACAACAACACACCAACAAAGCAATAACCATAGCCACAAAAATTGCATTAGTAAAAAGACTCACATGAGCATAAATCATAGAGCAAATCCTCGATCCGAAACAAATCCGACACCACCTCATGATCATAGTACTACAGTACACCCATCAAAACACTGCGTAACTGTAATGGTTAATAGGCCAACATATTAACATATCAAACAAATTACCATGTGATAGGCTATCGAACATCGTTGCGCTACATAACAGCACATGCAATCAAATACATTTGATTGATAATCAATATATAGGCCCACACAGCTACTATGTGTTAAAAAACTTTTTTGTTCATTCACCGTTGATATTACCTCTTGATCCGGAAAGTGTTGCTCAAAGTAACCGTGTGCTTAATGAACTGGTTTGCGATTTCATCCAGGTCCCTAATTATAACTTCACCATTTAGGTTGTAGTTAGCTAGCGAGCATTCACCTGCTCAAAATGTAACTAGCAAAGTCGGAAAAAAAGGCTCTCTAGCTAGCTAGCGAGTTCGCTAGCCTAGCTAGCTAACAGAGATAGAGATGGAGAGATAGAGATATACTTTATTGAACCCCGTGGTTTAATTTGTCCTCTGCATTTGACCCATCCTATTGTTAGGAGCAGTGGGCAGCCACAGAGCAACGCCCGGGGACCGACTCCAGTTCTAAGGCCAGTAACTTTGTCAATGGTAGTAGTAGGAGTGTTCATGTAATGCATGTTTTGTGGGTGGGGGAAACCGGAGAACCCGGAGGAAACCTGCACGAACACAGGAGAACACGCAAACTCCACACAGAGGCCGGATTCGAACCCACAACCTTCTTGCTGTGAGTAGTGCTAACCACTGCGCCACTGTGCAGTTACATTTGGTGCATAGTTTGCTACTCTGCTACTCTGAGCTCTAGCCTGCTTAGTTTGGCTTACCTAGCTTGCTAGATATCAATGTTTTGCAATGAGTTACATTAATAGCCAAGTATCTTTAGCCAACGTTAGTTACCGCAAAAACTCCATAGCTAGCGAACGAGCTAACTAGCCTTGCTAATGTTTAACTAACTTAGTTAGTCATGACTACTTGCTAATCCGACACTGGTTAACTAGCGAAATTGTCACGATTCACTGTTTTATTGGTTTATACCGGAATTAGCTCGCTGAGCAGGCGAACTAGCTTGCTAGCCTAGTGTGTGAGCTTGTTTGTTGGTTTCCTTAGTCAATGTTAGCTGGCAAACTTTATTTTTGATGTCTATTAATGCCAGCTAGCAAGCTTAATGCCCGTGGTTCAATTCTAGCAAAGTTAGTCAGCGAAATAATGGCTATTCACTTATGTTCTCTTGCATTAAAAGCACCAAATATGACTGTTGGCGAACTACCTCGCTAAGCAAGCAAACTTATGTTAGCTCGCTTGATAGCTAAAAAGTTTGGAGCACTTCAGTTGTGCTGACGTGGATATGCAGCATTTCTGTTTTTGCAGCACGTTTCTCCAGTTGGAGGTGTTTTTGGCCGTTCCATTGCGTATTTCCAATTGGAGATGTTTTGGGCTCGTTGCGGTGCTTTTACCCCTGTCAGCCACCATAAATCAGTGATTCTTTATATAAGATGGGGCATGTTCAATATCGCGGGGTCAAGCGAGAACCCGCGAGTGGTTGCAACTTGAACAATGAAACTACGCTCGGTCTTGCGAGGAAAACCGGGAGCATCTACGAACAGTTTTGCTCTGCTATTCAAGATGGCGTCCATATTGACACAACTTATGCAGTGGAATTTGATGCAAACTTTAGTTGGCAGCCAACTTGGAAAGCTCAGAAGAACTCAAGAGTTGTTCAAAACTCACAAAATGATGACTTTCTAATGACAGTTTTGATCACGGAAGGAAAAAAGTTTTTCTTGATTTTTTTTTTTTAAGGGTACAGATTAGCACCCTCAAATTTTCTGAGGGGACTAAATCTGTACCCAAAGTACCCTCTGGCTTTAGAATGAGCAAGAGATGAAGCTCATTCATCATCTGAAGGAGTCTGTTTGAAAGCTGGAAGGTGTTTGAAGGGTGGGGGTCCTGCCCCTAGTGGTGACCATGAGAACTGCAACTTGGAGAGTTGCATGCAAGAGGTGAGGAATGTCAAGTCCCACGATGTGCAGTGGCATTGGTCTGCCCTGGTCACGTAACTGGGCACAGACCTTGTCTGTCACTGTCATCGCTCACTAGTGAACATGAGCGGAGCCAGAGGGCGCGGTGCCCTGAGTAGGTCCTGTGGCTGTGGTTCCTGTGTGCCATGTTTGAGCAGTCCATGTTCCGCCTCAACACTGAGCTATTCTTGGACAGGAACGCTGACCCACCCTCTAATCACGAGTGGCTAATAAAGATAACAGCTCTGCTCTCTCTCTTTGCTTTACTTTCTCAGGCCTCCGCGGATCGGAAGCACTGACTTAATCTGATGTCCGCAGATGTTTGATTGTTTCCATAATCCTATGCTACTTGCATTGAATTTTTTTTATTTTGAATGATTGTCAAACAAAATACTTTTCTGATTCAATTATAGGCACTCTCCGTGAAAAAAATTTGAAAATTGAATTTGCTTGTTTTCTATCTGACGGTCTAAAGGACCCATAAATAAGAATCCCAACCCATTTTATATGGCTGGTAGTCGTCAGGACATATGCAGTAAAAGATGTATGAATCCACTCTGTCTTTTTCATCTATGCCAATGCTTAGCAGAGAACTGTCAAGTCATCTGACAATTTAAGTCTCCGTCTTTGGCGGAAATAAGCTGTGATAAGTCTTTTTTACATCATCAATCAATTTTGATGCAGGTTCACTCCATGGAAACAGTGAAATACTTGGAAATATAATATGAAATGCCCCTTTAACTATGTTGTTCTTTTGTGAAAGAAAACCGTCTTCTGAAGTATTTAATCTTGACTGTTTAATCAGATTGTTTTGTGAAAGATTCAATCTTCTGCTGCATTCTGATCAGGCCATTTAATAAAATCCTGAACTGGGCCTGAGTTTTGAAATCTCTTGTTAAAGGTCCCCTATTATGTCACCAGGTGCACAGCCAGTTGTTACAACCCATTTAAAAATCTTTTCCCCTCTGGACATCACATGGGGAAGAAACCAACCGGAGGCAAGAAAAGCTGATCAACTTCAGCCAAGTAGTCAACCAGATTTCATTCTTCTGGGCGGTCACTCCTTCTTGTGATGTCAGGAAGGGGAGATTTTGAACTGGCTCGTGATGACTAAATAGCTGTGCACCTGGTGGCATAATAGGGGACCTTTAAAGGGGTACCATGTTTAGTGCGGCCATCAATTTTTGTCTTGGCAGGTGCCGTGCTTCTCTCAGTAAAGAGCTTCTTGGATGCCTACGTTTTGTTACTGCAGTTATGCATAGAGTATATATTTTATTGTCCATGGAATTGGAAATTTGCCTTAGGCTTCTCAGAGTTGGTTCCAACAATGCTATGGTATAATTTGGCAGTCGAGTAAATGAACGGCTCAATTAACATCATCTTGTGCCATTGAGCATTTGGGCAGAATGAGATTAGGAATTCAGCATTGTTATGGAATTTGATATGAATGACCTGTGTAATCGCTCTCTGCCCGTAATCAGGATACTTTGCCTTTTGTGGATGTTTCCACATTGATACCAATCTGTCAGTAATCTGTAATCGGATACTGAAGTGTTGGGGTTGCAGCCTGTTTAGCAAGGCCTTTCTCAAGAATAAGCTTTTTGTTTACTCATTTGTGGGGGGGTGTTGCTTTGTTCTGTATCAATGCCTTTCTGCCAGTAATCAGTTTATTCGTTATTTGATTGTCGGGGAGGGGTGGTGTGGCCAGCGTTTTTCTTTGAATGCTGACAGTGTGAACCCGTCTTCGCTCCAAAGGTCACGACCTCTGTGGAGGAATGTGGCGGCTCTCGTCCGGAGACCCCCAGCACAGTGACGGAGATGGAGGTCGACCTGGACACTTACCAGACAACGCTGGAGGAGGTGCTGACCTGGCTGCTGTCGGCTGAGGACACCCTGCAGATGCAGGACGAGGTTTCCGAGGATGTAGAAGAGGTCAAAGACCAGTTCCATACCCACGAGGTACGTGTGTGCAAAACCGGTAGCTTTCAGGCTTTTCGTTCCATTCTTGTCCGCTGCAGGAAATGACTGCGACTCTACTGGGAACTCATTAATCCTCTGGGGAGTAAATTTAAAAAATTTTTTTTCCACACTCTTCATCAGTGTTCACAGACTCCACTACAGTTATTGTTAGATCATCCCATCGTGTTGTTTTGACCTCACACACAAATTAGAGGAACTGCCCAGTTCTTATTGCCAATTGGGGCTGTTGAAGATGCTACATTTTTTTAGGAAGTGCACAGTATTGGTGGCGGGGTTAGGCTTCAGGAACCCTTAAATGGGTGGAGTTATCATTGCTATGTCAGCGATTTGCTGATTTTAAAGAACAGCGTCTCTCTGGTATGTCTTTGTTAGCTAGTGATACCATGTAGTCAAGCCGCCCGTCGTATATCTCATCCCCTCCCCAGTCTCCCATAGCGCCAGTCCGGCTTGTCGCTTGGTGTTAAACCCCATCCGCGCCTCTGTCATTAATTGGCTTTTTTAATTTAGTCTATTGTTTCATGGGCCCGCGGTCCCTGGATAACACACACCAGCTGAAAGTCTGAGCAGTGTCTCTGAGCTAATCCCCTCTTTATGGCCCCCGACGGGGACTATTACAGTACAGTCGAAGGAGCCAGTCTGTTTTACGGGTCAGATGTTTCTGGAGGATTATGGGTATTTTAATTTAGCCCTTGGGCCCCCCCCTCCCCTGCCCCAAGAGAGCAAGTTTCCTACATGCCAAGAATTTCAGGAATTCCGACGAGCAGAAGTTCTGATGAAACAAGACTAGCTTCCTGCTTGTTTGAAGAACCTGACTGACTGAAAGGTAAATGTTTGAGGATGTCATGTTTTGAAAACCAGGTGGGCAAAATGAATTGGGACATAGTGAAAGGGCTTGTCAAGATGGCAAATCCTAGTAAAGCTATCACATTTTTACAAAGCTGCGTTCTCCCCACTAATAAAGAAAAGAAAAAAAATTATGGATTACAGTGAAGAACAAATGGCACAGATTTCTGTTTCGGTGAAAGATCAGCTTGTCCGATCATCTATGGACCACGGTTTCCTCATCCTGAGGGCAAACAGAAGTCTTGCATGTAGCATACCACTTGGGATAACACAGGAGTCCTCATTTTATGTGCAGTTAGTCAGTCATATCTGGCTGTCCAACAGCTATGGGGAGGTGAAGAGGAAACAGTTGAATGCCTTTTCCTGTGCGTGGCTAGATGCTACGCTGGCACATTTCACCAAAGCAACGGCTCTATATTCTTGCCCGAAGTATTCATTGATCATCCTGTAACCGCATTTTTAAAAGGCTTGGAATTATTAGCATGTGACCGATGCTGCTTGTGTTCTCGTTTTTAGCTTACCGGCCCTATGGGCCGTTAAGCTATTGTTGGCATCCGTGTGTGGCGTCCGTCGTCCGGAACATTTTTTATTTTTTTTTTGGCCTGATGAATTTTCGTGTAAATTTGCAAAAACATACTACTGGACCATATCTCCAGACATTTTTCTCGGATTTTTGATTGAATCATTTTTGTCCATTTTATTGGCCCTTGAAATTTTGGCTCCAATGTTAAAGATAGGACTGCCTGATAAATTTTTTTCTAAATCAGGCGATCAACTTACCTTGGTATCATCAATGTACAGTGTGAGCGCCATTTTAATTGAATCAATAGAAGTGGGTCTATTGGGGGCGCTGTACTTTATGAATATGCAAGATGGCCTGTGAAGGCCACATGGTTGCAGATAGTGATTAAGTTTGTATTATCGACATATAGGAAGTCATATATGACCTATACATTGGCTATGTTAAAGTTGACCTCAGATGACTTTGAAAGGTCAAACTCGTGGTCAGGGAACATATTAACAATGTTAAAAGTTATGACTTTAAATTTCAAAAAAATAATTTCTCAAAAACTGTCTGATAACTTTTTTTCTAAATTTGGCAATCAACTCACCTTGATACACTTTATATACAGTGCGAGGCCGCAAGAGAAAGTAGCGCGTAATCTGCAGCATAACGTGAGCGACGCTATTATGCTCCGTCTTGCAGGCGACTTCGTGTTCCACTGAGCGAGGAATGTCTGCGCAGCGTATTCCCCTTGATAGTTACTTAGTTTTAGTTACTATAAAAACATCGGTCGCGTGACAGCCACCTTGGTGTTTATGGAAACACCATAGCAACGTGATGACATCATAGAGGTGCACGAAGTTACATAAAATAGAACCCGTGGATCCCCATGGGCAGAGTGCTAGTATGACCTATATTTTGGCTGTCTTAAAGTTGACCTCAGATGACCTTGAAAGGTCAAACTTGAGGTCAAGCAAAACGTTACAATTTTCAAATGTTTCTAGGTTTGAAAATATTGAAGATTGGGAACATATGTGCATTGAACACTTATAGGAAGTCATGTATGAACTTTCATTTGGTGGCCTTGAACTTGACCTTCGGCGATCTTCGAAGGTCAAACTTCACATAGTGAAATTTCAATGACTTCTATCACCAAAACTATTACAGATAGAGCTTAGTTTTGTATTGCGGGCATATAGGAAGTCACATATGAAGTTTCATTGGGTGACATTGAACTTGACCTTCAGTGACCTTGAATGCCCAAACTTCACAGTGAAATTTCAATGACTTATATCAGCAAAATGGTTACAGATAGTTTCGGTTTGTATTGGAGATGTATTGGAAGTCATACATG
This sequence comes from Gymnothorax javanicus, assembly GCA_029692085.1. Lineage (NCBI taxonomy): Eukaryota > Metazoa > Chordata > Actinopteri > Anguilliformes > Muraenidae > Gymnothorax > Gymnothorax javanicus. The sequence continues at coordinate 94,988,531 of CM056198.1, forward strand.
AACTTTCATTTGGTGGCCTTGAACTTGACCCTCGGTGACCTTCGAAGGTCAAACTTCACATAGTGAAATTTCAATGACATCTATCACCAAAACTATTACAGATAGAGCTTAGTTTTGTATTGTGGCCATATAGGAAATCATGTATGAAGTTTCATTGGGTGACCTTGAACTTGACCTTCAGTGACCTTGAACGGCCAAACTATACAGTGAAATTTCAATGACTTATATCAGCAAAATCGTTACAGATTGAGTGTAGGTTTGTATTGGAGAAGTATAGGAAGTCATGTATGAACTTTCATTTGATGACCTTCATATTGACCTTCGAAGGTCTAACTTGACCTAGAGAAAATTCAATGACTTCCATCACTGAAAAGGTCAGAGATGGAGCCAAGGTTTGTGTTACTGACATAGGAAGTCACACATGAACTTTCATTTGGTGTCCTTGAGCTTGACTGTGGATGACATTTGAAGGTCAAACTTGACATAATACAATTACAATGACTTGTCTTACCAATACGGTCACAGATGGAGTCTAGGTTTGTATTACAGACATATAGGAAGTCATATATGAACTTCCATTTGGTGACCTTCGTATTGACCTTCAAAGGTCAAATGTGACCTAGTGAAAATTCAATGACTTGTATCACTAAAACGGTCACAGACGGAGCCTAAGTTTATGTTACTGACATCTAAGAAGTCACATATGAACTTTCATTTGGTGACATTCAACTTGACTGTCAGTGACCTTTGAGGGTCAAACTCCACAGTGAAATTACAATGACTTGTATCACCAAAATGGTCACAGATTGAGCCAAGGCTTGTATAGAGACATTTAGAAAGTCATATATGAAGTCCATTTGCTGACCACAACTTGACATTCTGTGACCTTTAAAGTTCACAATTGACATATTGAATACATATTGACATATTTTAATGACTTGTATCACCAAAACTGCTTCAGAGCTTAGGATTATATTACAGAAGGTCTTATAAATGTATGTGAACTTTTATTTAGTGACTTGACATTGATTTTCATTGATTCAAATGTCAAACTTCACATGAAATTTTCATAACTTGTATCATTGCTGTAAGTCTGCTTGCCGGTAAGCTAGAGAACCCTTGGTCCTATTTTTTAGCTGGGGGATGCGGTGGGTGATGACAAGGGTATTCATTTTCCAGTATTGCTGTTTCAATATTAATAAATCCTTCAGGCTCATAAACACTGTGTGTCTCATACTAATGCATCCAAATTAGTAGCTTGTCGTGCTCCAGAACAGTTAGACTGCATTAGGTTTAAAATGGGAGCACTTTTGAGCCCCGTAATTGGGTACCTCCCCAGTTGTGGTTGTTGCTGACGGCCGATTGCTGAATGTTCTCATCTCAGGCCTTCATGATGGAGCTGACGGCCCACCAGAGCAGCGTCGGGAACGTCCTCCAGGCCGGCAACCAGCTGATAGCCCAGGGCAGCCTGACGGAGGAGGAGGAGGATGAGATCCGGGAGCAGATGACCCTGCTGAACTCTCGCTGGGAGGCCCTGCGCGTGGCCAGCATGGACCGGCAGGCCAGGTCAGCATGGGGCTGCACCCCTCTATCAATGTGCTTCCGTCAGGATTGTATTATCTCCCCCACCCGGGTTTCCTGTGTGTGGCCGGCGTTCTCACCATTTCTGGACCATAACTCAGAAACCGTTTGATATATTTCCATGAAAATTTGCACTCATTTGCATCAGGTCTTGCAGATGTGCCTTTTGCTATTTTGAGGTTATTAACTTTTCTAGTTTTTTCCTAAATGTTTGAACATCAATGATGGGGGCTGGGTTAGGGTGTGACGAGACATTTGTTTTTTTTTGCCTTAAAAAACACTCTCTAGTTAATTTTTTTTTTAAAGATAATATTTTTGGGATTTTTACATTAGTAGGGAGGCTTTCAGTAAAGAGAGAGAGAAAGGAAAGATAGGACTAGAGTGGGGAAGACATGCTGCAAATAGCCTGAGCCAGAATCAAACAAGGGCTGCTGGAGGAAGGACATTGCCGTTATGGTGCATGCACTTAAACCGATGTGCCACAGGGTCGCCCCAGTGTTATTGCTTTTTAACGTTTTTTTAATGCTTATGTTTGACAGGTTACTCTTTGTTCTTATCCACGCGGTCAATTCTTGCACTTTAAACCTTACTTCCCAGTAGGGTTTTGACAGGGACATGCGGTCAGGGTAGGCAGTGGCTTCTCCTTTTTCATCGCTAGATTTTGTCAACCTGTTTCCAAGTACTATGCCCGATTGTCAGTCAATCAATTTGACCTTTTTTTCTGGTCAATTAAGCCTGCAATGATTAAGAGGTGATGGTGACAAAAAGATTAATTTACCTTTATGCTTTGATTTGAGACTGCAAGGAAGTAAATCTTAATAATTAATTAGGAAAACATCTCAACTCTCTCAGTAATTCTGTATATTGTTTTGATCTTTTGTTTATCGGATTATGAAAGAAGACTGAAAATAAACTCCCTATTTTTAAAAAATGGCATTAAAAAGTACATGTTCAGGGGGAGAAATATTATCGTAAACATATTTACCACACATTGAACGCTGCTTAATAAAGGTTTTAATATTTCTTAATGGCATTGTGTTAGCTTCTTCTAAGCAAATATGAACAAACTTGCTGTCTCGTGGGCATTTTAAGTTCGATGCACTGAGCAATAATGTCGTAGATGGAACTGGCACGCTATTCTGCCGCTTAGTCTTGTAAATTAGTTAATCAATCCTCAGATTGCTTATCAAGCAAAGTAATAGAGTTATCGTTTGTTTAACGATGAGGATTCTGCCTCCCCTAACTGACCTCCGATGGCACGTCACTGGGTTTTTAGCTCTTTTGTACCTGCTGATGCTCTTTGGGTTGCATGTTGCTTTGGATATGCACAGCTCCAAAAAGCCTATAATGTTACGAGTTTTGTGTCAGTTACTCTTTGTGTTCTTCCCCTTCCAATACATAACCCTTTTTAAAGTTGAGCTTACAGTGATCCCCGTGCTCTGGTATTTCAATTAAATTTATTGTTTATTAAGTGTTGTACTTCATGTGTTTAGATGTTTATATATACAGATGTATACATATTGCAGGCATATGCTGTATTTGTATCAAACTTTGCATCAGTGGTGTTGTAAATATGTATGAAATCTTCTTGTTTATAAAGAATTACTTACTTCAAGTCTATTTTACTCTTCTCAATACCAGGCTCCATGAAGTCCTTATGGACCTGCAGCAGCAGCAACTTCAGCAGCTATCTGATTGGCTGACTCAAACAGAAGAGCGAATCAGGAAGATGGAGACCGAGCCAGTTGCCGGGCACATAGATGGCTACAGGGCTCAGATAGAACAGCACAAAGTAAGAGACTGACTTCGAATTCTTGTGTTGCACGGCTGGAGGGGTCAAACACTTTTCTAAAATGCAATCAATTACCAGTGCAAAAAACAAACTCCCGAGACCAAGATTTTAAAATATCCAGTGGGACTAATTGACCCTGGCAGAGTTCCATGTAAAGGGAACACGTTGGCTGAAAGATCGATAACCATCAGCAGTCCTGGGGCTCTCTTGGGGTAGAATACCATGCCAGCATCCTGTTCATTTCCACAGTAGGACTGAGGAGAAGGTTTTCAAATAAGGCTATTGTCATTGGCCAGTTGCAGTTTGCTTTAGGCTAACTGTCTGTTCGAAAGTTTACAAAAATTATTATTGTGACCAGTTTTTACTGATCTCATTAGTGGATCATGAGTTCACTTATATTTAGTTTTCTGGTTACCAGTGTACAGTCATCTCATTATTGAATCATGAATTTATTTAAACCAAATTTTTGTCACTAGTTTACATTTATCTCATTGGCTGGTTACAAGTATACATTAATCAAATCGGCCAGTCACCAGCTAACTTAATCTCACCTTCTCAAAATTTTACTAGTTGCAAATGGGTGAGCAGAATTATTCTTGGTTAAGTTAAAAGTAGGTCTAGATTATTTGAGATACAGGATAGTTAAGCTTTCAAAATACGGGTGACTTTCACAACCAATCTGTAACTGTGATAACATTATATTCTGTCAATTAAAAAATAGCTATTTTTATGCAAAAATTTCATCATGTTACATAAAACCTTGGCAAAGTTTTTGTATATGGCTCTATATCAAAACATGTTATTCAGAATAACTCCAGGACTCTGAATTTTAGGAATCTCTTGAAAATAATGGTCTTTTTTCGGTTATTATTACATACAACCCCAATTCTGAAATAGTTAGGACGAAGTGTAAATTGTGAATAAAATCAAAATGCAATGACTTTCAGATCACATGAGCCAATATATAATTTACAATAGAACATAGATAACATTTCAAATGTTGAAACTGAGACATTTTACATTTTTATCCACAAAATGAGCTCATTTCAAATTTTCTTGCTGCAACAGGTCTCAAAAAAGTTGGGACACAGGCAAAAAAGGGCTGAAAAAGCAATTAATATATAAAAGAATCAGCTGAAAGAACATTTAGCAAGTAATTACATTAACTGGCATCAGGTGTGTAACATGATTGGCTATAAAAGGGATGTCTTAGAGAGGCTGAGTATCTCAGAAGTAAAGATGGCCAGAGGCTCTCCAACCCATGAAGGCTTGCGTAAAAAAAAATGTGGAATACTTTAAAAACAATGTTCCTCAACATCAAATTGCAAAGGCTTTGAAGGTCTCATCATCGACTGTGCATAACATTGTCAAAAGATTCAGAGAAACTGGAAAAATCTCTGCGTAAGGGACAAGGCCGAAGACCTTTACTGGAGGCCCGTGATCTTCGGGCCCTCAGAAGCCACTGCATCACTCACCGGCATGATTCTGCCATTGACATTACTAAATTGGCCCAGGAAAACTTCAAGAAACCACTGTCTGTAAACACAGTCCACCGTGCCATCCACAGATGCTGCCTAAAACTCTATCATGCAAAAAGGAAGCCATTGTTGAGCATGATCCAGAAGCGCTGCAGTGTTCTGTGGGCCAAGACTCATTTAAAATGGACTGTAGCAAAGTGGCAAAGTGTCCTGTGGTCAGACGAGTCCAAATGTGACATTCTTGTTGGAAATCATGGGCGTTGTGTCCTCCGGGCTAAAGAGGAGAAAGACCACCCCTCCTGTTATCAGTGTTGAGTTCAAAAGCCAGCATCTTTGATGGTATGGGGATGCATTAGTGCATATGGTGTGGGACACTTGCATGTTTTAAAAAGCACCATGAATGCTGAAAGGTATATAAAGGTTTTAGAGCAACATATGCTCCCCTCCAGATGACATCTATTCCAGGGAAGGCTTTGTGTATTTCAGCAGGACAATGCAAAACCACATACAGCAGCTATTACAACAGCATGGCTTCGTAGTAGAAGAGTCCGTGTGCTGAACTGGCCTGGCTGCAGTCCTGATCTTTCACCGATTGAGAACATTTGGCACATAATTAAACAAAAAGTCCATCAAAGGAGACCCAAAACTCTCCAGCAGCTGGAAGCCTGTATTAAACAAGAGTGGGATCAAATTCCAATGGCTAAACTCAAGAAACTTGTCTCCTCAATGCCCAGACGCCTCCACTCTGTGTTAAAAAGAAGAGGGGATGCTACACCATGGTAAACAGGCCCCTGTCCCAACTTTTTTGAGACCTGTAGCAGCCATCAAATTTGAAATGAGCTCATTTTGTAGATAAAATCGTAAAATTTTCTCAGTTTCAACATTTGCTGTGTTATCTCTGTTCTATTGTGAATAAAATACTGGCTGGTGTGATTTGAAAGTCATTGCGTTTTGATTTTTTTCATAATTTACACTTTGCCCCAACTATTTCAGAATTAGGGTTGTAGGTCATGATTAAGCGTGAAAGGTGACAAAAAGATGTTGGAAAAACAATGCCAGTTAAGAGGCAAATAAACAATAATTTAGCCGTTATTTCTTTAGTATGATGACATCACTGGTGTTTAGATTGTTTACCTATCAACCTTGCTATCACAAAGCAATTCTCTCTGCCACTGGGTTCAATCTCCCAAGGAAAATGAACACTAAGTTTATGGCACGAAGTAAGTGTGTAATTGTGCAGCCAAAAGAAGAGTGAGATAATGCTTTTGTTTTCCTCAGGAACTATCGTTAGTGATCCACTGTTGTGGAAATGGTTGACAGTGGGACGACCAATGTAATTGTGGAATCCTTCCCGGCTGAAGCAAAAGAACCCGATGATACAGTTAGCTGCGGTAGTTAATGGGAAGAAAGGCCTCTAGAACTCTATTGGCTAAGCTGGCAACCCTGCAGCCATAGAATATTAGAACACTATTGCGTCAGAATGATCTACTGAATATAAAAATCATATGAACAAATTTGAATCATATGATCTTATGTTACATGTTCATATGGACAAAATATTTTATCACAGTCTTCGTTAATTTCATTTTGCAGGAACATGAACATCCCACCGACCCAGTTTGCTTTTTCTCAATATATACTGAAGAATTTGTATCTGCTTTCATTTCTCCTTTATTCACTAAATTAATCAACAAACTGATGTTTTTGTTCTTTATGTTTTCTTAATAATACTCCCCCCTTCAACCTTGAAACCAGCCCCTGCTGTACTTACTTGTTAGTGCAAAGCAATAATGTTTCTCAAACTATGTTATTAGTATGCAGTGCACATCATTAAAATAGCTTTTGCCTGTTCTGAAATTCATTATAAAATTGTGACAGCTTCAATTTACCTCTGCAGTGAAAATGCGTCTTACTTCGGTCTTATTTCCAAATTGCTGGTAAAATTGCCACTTAGACCACCCCCTGGGCCTTCTACTTGTATCTCTTTTGCGGCTACGTGAATGTTACTTAATGTAGTATCACCACCAGTGATGCTAAATAGAGTTTGACATCACCAACTGTGTGTTCTGTGTTCAGATATTGCAAGAATGTCAAAATATTTGATCTTGTGAGTAATGTTGAAAGAAATAGATTTTTAGGCGCACCTCTGGGACTGTAATAAACATGAGTTTCTTATCCCCCAAGAGAAACTACTGTGTATGAAAATGGATGTTTAAGGCATCATTGTAATGCCTTGTTGACATTTTCAGGAATTGCAGAATGACTTGGAGATGGAGCAGGTGAAGGTCAACTCCCTTACCCACATGGTGGTTGTTGTGGATGAGAACAGTGGTGAGAGCGCCACCGCTGCCCTGGAGGACCAGTTGCAGGTAAATGGCAGTGCTCGGCACAACACAGTTTTGTCTGCAATTTTGTACAGTTATACGATTGAATTGATTGCTCATGATATTAAAATAATTCAACGTTAGAGGACTGTATTGCACGTTTCAAAAATAATGAAATTGATCAAACTTTAATCCTCTGGAATTCTAATTGAAATTTTAATGCTGCTGATTAATGCTGCTTGAAAGTGTGATCAAAGGGGCTGTTTTAGAGGCAGTGGATTCTTGGGAGCCTTTGTAAGAGGCACAGTGGCTGATTTTGTGGGGTCTCAATCCTGGGCAGAGTTTCTGCTGGAGGTGCTAAATATCCTTGAGTCATCAGTTTTAAAGCCTTTATTACCCCGCCCCACCCGAAGGGTGAGGGCAAGGGGTATTGTTTTTGGTTTGGTTTGTTTCTGTGTTTGTTTGTGCATTTGTTTCTGTATTTGTTTGTTTGTTAAAACTCTAGCGGCAAAACTAATGGGCACATTCACCCCAAATTCGGTTTAGGGATTGCCACTGACCCAGAATAGATCCCTATTGAATTTCGTACAAGTAGGAGACAGTATGTGCGAGGGGCGGGGTTTGTTGTGCCTGGCACCACTTGCCTTTAACCTAATAAACCTTGTCTCAAGAGATCATTATGTAATACTTTAGTATTAGCTATTTTCGCCCAGCCAGAGCTAATTGATTATAACCTTGGTAAATTGGCTATTATTGTTCATGGAAATGTTGATTTATACTGATGGTAAAAAGCACTTGTGACTCTTGTAGACTGGGTGCAAAATTAACTTTTTTGTCCACCTGCCAAGCAGCCTGCAAAGGTTGAGAATTTTGCTAGCCACTCAATAGATCACCATTGGTTTTTTGGCAGGTGAGTGAGGCAAGTCTACAAGTCATGTGCATATTTTAACCAGGATTTGGCAGGTGGCTGGTCCTAATTTTGAGCCCTGGTCAGAGAACTACGTAATTTGCTATCGTCAGTGGAGCAGCGTTTCTTAAACAGTGAAATAAACTTTGAGAGGTCAGCCCTGAGATGAATCTTGGGTCCTTGCATCAATACTTCAAAGAACCAGGGCTGTAGAGAAGAGGTTTGGATCCAAAGAAGCTAATACTATATACAAACCTGATTAAATCTAAGGTAGCTCTGGTGTTTGTGGACAGTTTAAAATGAGAGAGGGGTCTACAACATTTTGGATGAATATTGGCTTTGACCTGCCGTTATAAAGGTTTCAGTGGTTGAGTCCAAAGCATGCTGGGAAGGGGAATAAATTCCATTTTATGCGATGCTGATGGACAGACTGTAAAATGAGCCAGGATGCCCTCACAGTTTAAACCCGTTAGCCATCGCCAGGAGTGCAAAGAAAATGTAGTTTACTCTTCAAAAATGCTCTGGCTTCCGCTGCTATCTTTTAACAGAAATTAGATAAAAATCACAGGAGCTGTCTGCTCTTGTGAAATTACATTTTTTTTTGATGAAGTAAATGACTCCTCCTTACCTCAGAAGACCTGTGTTTGAAATAGCGGACTTGTCTCTTTGTCCTTTCTGCTCAAAATAAGTGTTGTCACTCGGTATCCTTTGCTAAAACTTGGAATGACTGGCTTGGAAATTGTTCCCAGAATTCCTGTCTTGCAACAGGATAAATTTATTAGTTGATTTTAAATTTATTTTTCATCCCTTGCCATGACACATTGTGAAGGGGGTTTTCTGCAATGGAACTTGTCTGTTTGTTCAAATAAGTGAAGACAAGTTTTCTCAAAAAGTACTGACTCAGAAATTTTGTTTGGTGTATGGCAATAGTCACAACTTTAATCGGGTTCAAAGGCAGGATTCTAAGGTGGCAGGGGATATTGATGACAATGTCTTCTCGTTGTAATGATTTTTTTCGTAAATGGAAGTATTCTGAAACTCCATTGTGTCATTTGTCACTTTTAATTGTTAAATCAGCATTCGAATGCATATTGAAGAATAGTCTAATCAAATTTTTTGTTGTCCATGCGTAAAATGTAAAAAAATGCATTTTTACACTCATGGAGTGCATTAGCTGAGGAGTAAAACAGCAGTGTCCCAGTGGGGAATGGAACCTTGTGCCTCCTAGCTGCGTGTAATTGGCGAGTAGATTGAGCGGCACTGTGGCATTTCTGTGGCAGAGTCTGGGCGAGCGCTGGGCAGCAGTGTGCCGATGGACCGAGGAGCGCTGGAACAAGCTGCAGGACTCTCTCCTGGTCTGGCTGCAGCTTCTGGAGGACCAGGTGAGCCTTCTGATTCCTAAATCATACCTGGGCTAGAGGTGTCTCGGTCTCGGGGATGCAACCTGTATAGAGCTCTATCCACATGCTTGTCAGGAGCTACAATGTTGGCGGTTCAAATCTGGCCTCTGATCTTTGTTGCATGTGTGTCCCTCTTTTCCTTCACCGATTGTTTTTTGTCTTTCTAAACTATTTTGTCAAAAAAAAAAAACAAAACCTGGAAACCCTGAAATATGTACTTTATGAAGCACTTGGACAGAGAGGTAAAAGCATCTATGAGGCTGGAGTTAGGGAGATGTTGAAGCAGCTGCATTTGGGCAGAGATGGTTCTGGAGCAGGAATCTTACTGTAAATCGGGCCCTTGGATCCAAAACCTGCCCTTGTGTTCTTTGCTATCTGACTGCACATTTGGTGCTTATGAGTTGCCTGATTTGCTTCATAACCCTGGTCCCAAGGAAAGAGAGGGTGGAAAACCAGCATTTCTTATACTTTTAGGACTGTAGTCTAAAGAACAGACTTTCAGAAGAAGAAATGGAATGGCCTCTTCTGACATGTGGATCCTCTTTGGTGGGCAGTAGTTTATAACACTGCAGTAGATGTTGTCCATGTGATGGGTTTGAGTCTATTGCTGAGTGCTGCCACTGACCTGTGTTTTCTGCCTTTTTGAAAGCGTCTTTTCAAAACCTGGCTAACCGACACTGAAGCTGCCCTGAGCGAGGTTCAGACTGGCAACTTCAAGGACCCAAATGAGATGAACGCTAACGTTCGCAGTTTAGCTGTAAGTACGGCTGTTATGTTCTTTTTTTTTTTGGTCACAGTGGCAGGAGCATAGCCGCGGGAACATAGTCTGAACAGGGGGTGCTGAAGAAACGGGGAAGTGCGTGTGGGTGTCTGTTTAACTGGCAGGAATGACGTTATCAGTGCGCATATAAACGCTTAACTATCAATCCATATATATGGTCCACCGGCGGCCGCAACTTTACTATGAAGTGCTTGTACGCTGTCTGTGGTGCTTAACACCCTAGCAACAGTAAACAATATATCACAACAGTACATCGGAAGCTGCATGTTTAATTTTTTCGGTCCCTCTCTGTAAAGACCTAAAGGCCTTAGAACGCATCTGTTTTATCCTCCTATTGTTTAAGTTAACATACACTGGAGTTCTTCTCCTGGAAAGAATTCCGTGTCCAACTGCCGCTTTTTTTGGCTTTTTATTTGCCAGGATGATTTTGAAAGGAGGCGTGCACCAATAGGCCATATTTTGGGGGATTTTATTAGTGACAAGGGGGTTTAGAATTTAATTTTAATATTGAATATCGCGAATGCATATGCTGCGCATGCCCTAGCAACCTGGTGTGTCATCAGTAACATGGCTGTCGCCGTTATACACCATTACCACGTTTATCAGCGCTAGAAATTAAACTCTAAATTTTCTTGACTGGATGCATGCTTGACGTTTTTGCACACCCGAATGTTTCTCTGGGTACTCGAACATCATGGTAAGCTGCAAAAGTGCTGATTTTATTCGATATTGGTGATTGAATACGAAATTCTTTTCTTTCCCCTTATACAGGAAATTCGTAAATCATCTCATAATCAGCAGCCCAGCTAAAAATGTACATAAAGTTGATCTTCGTTTTGCGCTCATCTCTTTCTTTTTTCTGGGACTCTCGTGTCGTCTTGGTCCAGATAAAGTTCAGCCGCATCATCTAATCTCCGTAGCATCACTCCCGTGCACTGATGCTGCTCACTAACAGCGTGTCGTTCACATTTCATCTCGTCCGGCGTTCCCAACCCACTCAAAACTTCTAGCTAATAAAGGCTGAACTACAAATGGTCTAATGTGTATATTTGTGCAGTGCTGTCATGCAAGTTTGGCGCATGCATAAAATAATAGATACTTAATATTTTGTATCTTATCTTAAATGTTGCTGAAAAGTTACGAAATCAAGTATGCGTATCTGCTATTGGTTTAAGAATTAAGAGTGTGCATGCAATGGTCAATAAATGATTAGCTATGCAGTTTTTTTGGGCTGAATTTATACCGTGCTGAAAGTGCGCACATGGACGTAGTCAATGCTACTTAGCTAGTACATAATACATGAAGCAGCAAAAAACAGTACTGTCAATCGGTGTAAGACATTCAAAATAATGGAAATATAAAACTCAGTTTAGGTACATCTTGAACATTTTAATACGAAAAGGCAAAGCAAGTGTTAGCTACATGCACGATTATAGGATGTCACCTTCAATAGTTACCGAATACACACCCGTTATCCAACGTTAGTGAACCAACAACAGCCTTTGCTAGTTTACTGTTCATTCAATCACGTTACATAAAGGCTAGGTGTAGCAATCGAGTTGCAACGTAACAAAGCCATTCATAAATACTTTACCAACTTGGCAATCACCGTTGACAGCACGGAATCACCAAAGACTCCAGTGCTCTACACTTAGGTACTCGCATCTGCAACTGTACTACGAGAATGCACTTAGAGACAAGGTCCCCTCAGTGTTCACGTAGCCTGAATAAAAATAAAAAAATTTTTGTCGCTGCCGTGGAAAAAAGACATCAATGATTTAAATAACAGTATGACAACATTTTGCTGTCATTTATGGCTTAATATTACTATTATACTGTTTCCAATGAATATTAATCAATTTTCATAAATTTTATTACACTTATTTAATTTTGGATAAATACATTTTGAGTGCTGCTGCGCCTACAGGGGGTGCTGCAGCACCTCCAGCACCCCTACTTCCCGCGGTTATGGGCAGGAGTGATGCTATTAATGATTAACTTCCCAGAAATCGCTCATCAGTTTCACCAAAACCTAGGCGCAATGGTAGTAGCAACTAATAAAGGAATCATGTATTTGGTGAGAAGTTGAGTTCTGAATAGGTTTTCTGTCATAAAAAAGTGATGGTTATTTGAAATCTCTGGTAAAGTCAATATACATTAATCCAGGGGTGGCCAACCCTGGTCCTGGAGAGCTGCAGTGTCTGCTGGTTTTTAGTGTTACTCAGCACTTGATTGATGGATTAAAGTAGTTGATTACTCACTTAACTGATCTCTCCTGGTGTCTCAGGTTTAATTTGGTAATAATGAGCCAATCAAGCAATTAGCAGGAACAACCCACAAGACACCTAGAACCAATTAAGCAGACTCTGCAGGTTGTAACAGCAATATACATGTTCACCAAGATTTGTCAATGTGGTTGGATATTTAGCGTAGTTGTAATGCAGACAAAGAAGAACTACTGAGTACAGATAAAAGTTTATAGAGCAGGGGTGGATAAGGCTGGTCCTGTAGAGCCAGAGGGTGTGCTGAGTTTGGTTTTCTCCCCCCGATTTAAACCTATGACACCAGGTGAGATAAGTGAAGTGTGTAATCAACTGCTTTAATTCATCAATCAAGTGCTGAGTAACACTAAAAACCAGCAGACACTGCGGCTCTCCAGGACCAGGGTTGGCCACCCCTGCATTAATCCATGAATGCATACTGTGCACCATTTCTGTTATGGCTGTGAATTGTTGTATATAATGGCTGGGCTTGTGAGTGCGTGTATGCATGTGCTTTGGTGTTTTGTTGGTTTGTACATTTGTTGTGGAGTACATGCGCATGAGGTTGAGTTCGAAGCGTATTTAAATGTATATTGTGAGTATATGTGCGGCTTATGCAGGTATCTGTGCGCACCACTGCGTGTGACGACATGTACTGTATTATCTGTGAATGTGTGCGTCTTCATGACCTTGAACCTATTTTATGGTTGGAAGATCCTTAAGGAAGACATGGAGATGAAGCGTCGAACCCTGGACCAGCTGACAGATGCTGGACAGGATGTGGTCCAGCTCCTTCGCAGCTCCGACGCGGCGGAGCAGATCGACAGGGACATGGAGGACCTCACCCAGCGATGGGACAACCTGGTTCAGAAGCTGGAGGACTGCTCCAACCAGGTGGGTTACAGTCGTCCCTGAGCTGACGGAGTCATACTCGCAGCCCGTAATTCACTCGAGCAAAATTCTGAATAACCCTCGAACTTCCCTCAACCATTTTAGCTTATCCTCAATAAGCATCTGCTAGTACTGACAAATTCTGCATCTTCAGGTACACTTACTCGGTAGTGGTGCAACGGATCATTGTTGATCCGTAATCCGCACGGATCCCTCTTCACGGTTCGGTACGCACATGATCCGCGGATTGGTTGATGGAAAAAAAAAGGTTGTGCTGGGGTGTGTCGTTATCGAATCGCGGTGATTGTAAAGCGAAATGAGACAACTTGCCGCTATCGGGTATGTATCAGTTGCATCCCGTTTCTTCTTGAAACATACAAGCGGTCTGTAATAAACGACAGTCATTTGAAGTGCTTCCGGGAAGATAATTCAGATTAGAACTCCTCTAATTGTCGGCGAGGTTGGGCAGCTTCCATCACCTTTCAAAGCTCAACTGGCCAACCCTAAATCTGCTCCTGTATAATATGTTCCAAATGACAATCAAGCAATTTAGCCTGTTGCCAATAATGATTATGAGGTGATAGAGAAGAGCTGGCAGACGTAACTGCGCTACAATGTTAAATTGAAAGAATGTTAATAATCTAAAGAATTACAAAAAAAACCTCGTCCAAACTCCATCTCTCATCGTAGCGTTTTAGCTGATTTTTAAACTCTTGCACCCTGAACTTGCCATCGGAGGATTACCTAGCCTTGCTTTCACCATACCTTCTCCAAACCTGTTCCCATTTACGTTTCCCAATTAGCAACTTGGTGTTAATTTGTTTAGATGCGAGAATCAGTCGGTAGAATTACTGTCCCGCTCCCCTCATCTTGCATTGTTCATTGCAATTATCAAGCATTATCCCCATCCACGTTAATTGTGACATAAAACGGCGACGTCTTTAGAAGCTTCTGAATTCATCTAGCTCACAAATGGCATATATATTTTTTTCTGTCTGTGTCCTGCTTGATACGCCTAAGAAAAATTTCTATTAAATGTGCTTTTGCCGACTGAGGTCCGAGTATTAAGTTTGCTTTCGTAAAAATAAAACTGTCTACAGCCAGTGACATTACCATAATGCAGGTTAACCCTCAGCCTGTTTCTAATTTAGAATGGGACAGTTAGCTGAATGAAATAACTGAGCACGTAGGCTACGGACAAGATACTTTACCAGTTACCATTGATGATTAAGACATAAAGCTTTGCGTCAGTGGAGGGCTACAATGAGATTGCATAAACGGCAATTAACAGAATTTTCTTGAAATTCTACATTCTAATAAAATATTAAATAGCAAATGCTGCTGAAGATGTTTTTTAGATTTTGTTTATGATTAACTGGATAATAGCCGTTCATACAATCTCATATTGTAACCTTCACACAACTTCCCCAGAAGCCGGACTACAAAGACCCCATAAATGATTTTGACAACATGAAAGTTTGATGCATAGCTTGCATTTGAATTGATTTTAAATGCATGCCGTGAGGTGAACTTTCACAATGCACTAATAACCAATTTGCTAAAGGGCCATTCTTTGAGAAGTGAACCAAAATGTCACACACATGACCAGATGTCATCAAATAAAGAAATACTTTGAAAATTAATGAAAGGTATCAATTTATTCCTTGCTATTCTCCATACCCCAAAACTATGAAAATTCTAGATTTTTCAACTTCACAGAGTTTTTGAAGTCAAATGGAGTTATGAAAAACCTGTTTCCGTGTGAAGTCACACACGTGACCAGTCGTATTTGACCTCTGACCTTAAGTAGTTAAAGTTAATGTAACAAATAACATTTTTACTTGATAGACTTGGATAAGTAGTACTCTTATACAAGGTCCACAATCATGAACCTCCAATGCTTTTGTAATTGGAGGAGATTTTTTCGACTATTTGTTACATTTTTGGTCACACACGTGACTGAGAATGGCCCTAAATTATTCAATTACCAACGCTTTGACGCAGGAACATTAGTAATTTAAAAGCCTTTGCGGCATAATGTGCAGCTGCGCTTCCCCGCAAAAGTAGCCTATTCTTTTGGAAACATTTTGATGAAGTGCAATCTTAAAATAAATTAGGTTGTGCTGCGGGGGAAAAAAAAAGGGTGAATCGCATTCATGCAAATATGTGCTGTTCAATGGCTATTTAAGTTTATAAATGCAGCATTCCAGTGGATGGTGATCCACTGACATGGTGGAAAAGCAATGAGTGTAAATACCCCCACACTGCCAAGATGGCAAGATGCTATCTCGCTGTGCCTGGCACTTCAGTGCCTAGCGAGAGGGTATTCTCTACTGCAGGGGACAAAGTGACTGCAAAGAGGTCTACACTCTCCCCAGACAATGTAGACATCCTTATCTTTTTGAAAAAGAATTTAAAATTATAAGCAGAGGTATGCTTTGTTTTCTTTCTTTTCTTCTTTTTTGATGATGTGGACATAGGCTAGTTTTTAAATCACTGTTCATGTTTAAAGAGAAGGTATCATGAAGTATCATGGCTTAGTGCACTTTAAGTTGTTTTTCATTCATGGTCCATGTTTAAAAGAAGAAGGTATCATGTCTTAAATTGCTCTTTAATTTGTTTTTATATAATTTAAAGTTTTTATTTTTTATTTAATGGGCAAAAGTGTTTTACAAAATAAACGGAGGACAAAGTAATATTTGTCTTTTTGATCCAAAAAGTGATCCGATCCGTAACTCAAATCCATGATACGATCTGAACCGTGAGTTTTTTGATCCGTTGCACCCCTATTACTGGGTCATATTTAGTGGTTTGTCAACTTCATCTAAATACTTATTAGAGTGACTAGTCAAGTTTACTATTTTAGGAAGAAGCCTGGTAAATTCACTTTGTATATTCTCAAAATGGACGGTGGAGGTTTTGTACAGCTTTGGTCTTTGTCCCTTTTCTTGCTGCTCAAGTTTTGCCCTGTGTGGCTGCATTGAATAGATGCCTTCATGCGTTTGCCCAGAAAAAGCCATTGTCGGCCAGTCAGGGACATTATAGTTTAATATACTTGGGGGTTTTATTAGGTGGCTTCTTTTTGCCATCAGGACTGTTGTTTCCAAGATGTATGGCCTAGTTAATATTGGAAATGGAGGGTCATAGTGTGAACAGTGTGGAGGTGCTGTGGAATATGATAACAAAAAAGAAAATGATAAAAAGTTAGTCTTCCAGCCATGCCAAACCCACTCGACATATTCCACAGAAAAGCAACATGCTGACCCTTGCGTCCCACCTCCTTTCCTTATTGGTTAGGTGACGGTGTCGGTGACCCGTGTCGAAATGCCGCGGGTGGAGGAGCGGGTCGCTACGGAGACAGTCTCTACGGCGGATAAGGACGCCGAGCAAGCATTTGCCCAGCAGGAGCTCCCACCCCCGCCCCCCCCAAAGCGTCGGCAGCTGCAGGGGGACCTAGAAATCAAGAAAGTGTAAGTACTCCCCAAACTCCCGTCACACACATGAAACTCCCACGGGCCGCCAAGCTTGTGCCATTCTGCGCTCTCTCCATTCCTCTCTCCGCATAGTTCTGCACTGCTGTGGGTTTTATTTTTATTAATTTGTTTTGTTTATTTCACATGAACAATGTGCAACGATCGTTTTTTTTAAATTTTGTATGCCAATATTAGCCTGTTTGCTCATTTTAAACACAATTTTCAACTTCTTTGGAATTCTTCTTTCATTATTGTGTCTTGATGACTTTTGAAATTTGTTTTCTGGTGCTAGCTGTCAGAATTTGTTCTTCTTCTGAAGAAAAAGTTTTGCTATTTTTTCTTTAATTCCTGCCACCTGTGTTTGGTGCTGTGGTACGTATGGACTGTGCAGTCTCTGTGGATTTCAGGTCTGTCTTTTTCCTTGGGATTTCTGAGACGGCAGTTAATGGAGCTAATGACCATGGAAACTCATTTGCATGGACTCTGAAAAAGAACCCACGTGACCTGCATCTGATTGCGACTCTGGTTTTGCTCTCTCCATCAGGGTGGAGGATGATCTCCCTGAAATCCTCAAATGGATAACTGAGTGGAAGTCCGCCGTCAACGCCCTGGATTTCACAGAATACCGGAGAACGCGAGATATGTCCGAAGTGGAGGAGGGAATCAAGGTAGAATTCCAGCTCTGCTGAGCGTTTGGAAATAGACATGAGGAATGGGTGCTCCAGGGACCCATTGTTGGCCCAATGTGGAATTCAGAGAACTGTTGATGTACAGGGCTCAATGCTTGTCTACATGATGGATAGAACATAGAGTATGAGGGGGTGTGAACTAGGTGGTTTGGCATTGCATAACAGTGCTGGCATTTATCAGATTCCCTTGTCTAGAGCCTCAGGGTACATTATTGTATCATATGTCTTGCCGTGTTTTCCCTGGGAAATTGACCCTTAAGCATGTACAACCCCAGTTTATGAGCTACAAGCCCAGTTTTGTACTCAATATGTTACATTACCATCCCTCTTGGCAGTGAGGTTTGATGGGCTGTCTTTCTCTCTGCGTAGCATCTGGAGGGGGAGATCCAGGGGAAAGAATCACAGATGAGGGAGGTGACGCATGGGGCACGGAACCTTCTGGACCAATTGGACAAAGGTATGTCCACCCGGAGCTGTGTTCTAAAACTCCAGCAGGATTTATAGACCATCATTGATGAAAATTAGGGTATGTTGAAAAAATGTTGAAGTAAAGCACTCTCGAGACAATGCACAACTATGCAATATGTGGGTAATTGCATCTTGCTGTTATTATATTTGAAATGAAGTTTCACGTATTTCGCACCGCTCCCGTGAAATTTATTTCCCATATTTGTCCAAATACCTTTACAATATACTGCACTATTCTCCACTTCCATAAGGATTTTCTGTATGGTATTGCGTGCTACTGATAAGAGAAATGGGTGGCTAGTGGCACTGGATGTTTATTAACATAATTTATTGAGATAATTAGCTGTATGATCCCAGTCAAACTTCTTTCTGGAATCAGTTGCAGAGTGCATTGCAGAAACCATCTCGCCTTATTTGCCTTCTCATAGCACTACACGATGGCCTTTCCTCCTCTCTGCGTAATCGTGTCTTTTTGTGGATAATGAAAAATACTCATAGGCATTTTTAGAGGACAGAAGCATGAATTAAATTTTGTTTGCCATCTCTTGCACTGATTCTAACGCATACTTTTGCATGTGTTTTGCATCATGTTGTTGGGTATTCCATGTCAAGTCACCTGAAGAAAGAAGGTCTTAAAGTAATTTCTATACATTTAGATTGTTCTCATTGAAAATTCTGATTTAATTTCTGTCAGGAGACAGAAGAAATGTGTCATATTATGATGACCATTATCACTGCAGCAATAGGGGCAACCTTATACGGACATCTAATGGACTATGCAGCTGCTGCTGGTGCTGCAGTGATAATGGTCATAATAAATGTGAGAAATTTGGAGTTTTAATTCTACTGACAGAACAAATAACCATCACAATTTCTAATGAGAACAGTATCAAGTGCGCAGAAATTAATTTAAGAAGTTCAGCTCTATATAACTTGTTGCACATGGTACAATTGTACTGCATATTGCTCCGATAAATATTCAAATTACAGGCTTCAGAGGCTTAATGAAGGGTGTTTGGTTGTTGTTTTGGATTCCTTGTAACCTATTCACTCATACTGCCGAGGCTGGGCCAAATGTGAGTCATGATTTTAGTTATTGAGAGTTAAAATTAATATCTGCGGTCAAAATGGCCAACGTGGCCCATATAAATTAGTGATTATTTAATAAAACAAAAAAAAAAAAAAAAAAAAAGTTTAAAGAATGCTTTTTTTGCATCAGTGAACACCATCTGATTGAGTTTCTGAAACATCGGAGATGGTGGGCGTCGAGCCTAGGTGACTTGGCACGGAATTGCCCTAATTCCTGATTTCCTTAGTTGAGAAATGAGTATTGTTAAGTCCTACCACATAAAATGTTGTGGTTTGGTATTCACTGGCTCATCTGGCGCAGGGAAGTTGTGAGAAAATCATGACTGAATTTTAATGAATGCATGGGGTCAAAACAGAGTGTTTGTATGTTTGTGTGTGTGTGTGTCCGTGTGTTTTTTTTAGTGGTTTTATTCCACCACTATTCTTGTGCAATCCCTTTGAATAGGAAAAAATGCATTTTCACAGAGGTACAAGCTGGCTTTGTGCCTAAGAGGGTGCATTTTCTAAAGAGTATACTGTCATGCTTACCTTTCAGTGGCCTTCTGCATATTTGTAAGTCTGTTTTTTTTTTTTTTTTGCGGGACAAAGGCGTTGTTGTCCTTGTCAGTCAGAAATCAGAGGTGTCTCCTCAGTGGAATGTGTTTGTTTGGATTCAGCAGAAGGTGAGCAGTGAAGTGGAGACAAGGGATGAGCGATAAAACAGAGGGAAGAGTGCTTTATTCACCTGAGGGTGTCCTATGATTGTACAATCAATTATTGTACTTGCTTGGTTGTTTGTCCTGCCAGCCCTAAGCCTAGAATTTTCCACCAGAACAGATGTGCACTTACTGACAACTCCATTCTACCGCTGTCTGGCAATGTCTGGACTGGGGGGGAGGGGGGCTCATGGGAGTAGTAGTACAGTGGCTGATTAATCCCTGTAATCAGCATCTGGTTCAGGACTGCACCTTTTTTCCTTTTTGCATACGCATGGCTTGTAAAGACTGAGTTCTGTATGCAGAATCTCAGTTCAAATTTTAGATTACTCAAGGCCGAAGCTGTGTGTTCAAAACTTGCCCTCGGACTTTGGTCTGTGTGATATTTTAGTAACTCTTTACTTGTCCAATAGGCTGACATAACACTATCATGAACTTGACGTAAGAGCCAGGACTAGATGGCATAACACAGTCTGTTTATGTGAAATGACATATAATTGATATACTGAAGACTATAAACATGTGATAACATTTTTATGGTATTTCATGTCGCGCGTTGAGGGGTTCAGGTCTAATTTTTTGCGGTCTTCTCGCAGACTGCATCACTAGTGAGGAGGCGGTGAGAAGCACTTTGACGCGTGTGGAGGAGCAGTGGAGCAGCTGCAGGCCCCTCCTGGAGGAGCTAAAGGAGAGATTTCGGCTGCAGGAGCAGATCAACAGTCACTCAGCCCAGCTTCAGGAGTTCAAACAGGCCATGGACGGCCCTGAAGAGTGGCTGCGGTCTGTGAGTGGGGCCTTGCCCAGTGGGGAGGAGCTAGAGGCCCTAAACTCCGCCTGTGAGGTAAGCCCCTCCCCCTCCAGGACATCTATCCCACCCTGGCTCACTTCAGCTGGGGATTTTAGGGAGTCACTGCAGTTATTGGGAGCCTGGGCTGTGTCTGCGACAGCCTCCAGAAGCATATGTAATACTCAGTGGGCCAACAGACTGATTAAAGTTTGCCTAAACATTATGACAAAATGCTCTGAATGACCATTCCTGAAACTCCTAACCTTAAGGAATGTAAATGTGATTGGTTAAAGCTAGTGGGTGGGTGGAGTTTGAGCGTTCAGTGTTGACAATATGCGGTTGAGACTTCTAACCTCAATTCAGCATTGACAGCTGTAGTCATTGTGCAGCTGCATGTGTGTTTTGCCTATCCTGTAACTGTAATGGGGGAAAGCATCAATGCTGCTTCGTTGCTAGCCAGTGATAATTTAAGCAGCATTCGCTTACTTGTTATTGCATTAAACCCATCCTCTGCGATATCAGCTGCAACAGTGAGCAATTTTAATGGAAGCTGCGTATATGAGGTATAAAAGCAGATTTGTGTTCCAAGAATGTTCCTAGGATAACTGCTTTGTCCTCAGTGTACAGTATGTATTGAATACTGGCAGGAAGATGGAATGTTACGTACGCTGGATGAAAAGTTTGATGAGGAGGCAGAATTTCTGCACATGTAAGTCTGGGAATTTTAGCCAATCCACAAGTGTCTGTCTCATCTCAAGTCAATGAGATCAGTTTTTACAAATATATGAATTTTTGAAAATTGAACCATTTTAAAAGTTGTGCATTTTTGTGATTTCTGAACTTTTTCAACGGACGTGATCCCAATGACCACTTCCGCCGTATATCGAATGCGAGGTTCTCAGAGCACGTACCGGTAATTTTTCTCGTCACAATCAGACCACAATTGCAGCAGCCATTGCGTGGACAAAATGACAAACAAACAAGCGAGCAAAGAGGATGAAGTATCATCCCTGGTGATCGTAACCAATTAATAAAAATGGTATGTAACCCAACGTTTATCCCAAACTAAATGGCTCGTCTGGTCAGCACTTATCTCCTGTTCCCACAGCATGAAGCAATTAGGAGTATTGCTACTCCAACACAGGTTACCCGCATCATTTAGCGAGGTTCCCCCAACAATTTTCCAGTACCTAATCATAGACTGTGGTGGAATGAGGCGTTGTGAGAGTGAAGTGTTTGGCCCAAGAACACACCGTGAAAGCTGTGGTTAGGACTCAAACTCGGGACCTTTCAATCTCATGATTTTTAAATAATTATTATAATTCATTCTTATAGAGTCTCTCACTTACCCTTTAACTCCTTCCACTCTGTTTAAGCTATTGACACCAGTTAAACTTAAAAATGTTCTGCATGTTCTGGTTTATTATGGTTCAGCACAGATTTTTCAGTCAGCTGGTCATGGTTCAGCTGAATTGTTAAGATGGTGTAAACTTTGTTGTCTGCTGTCTGTCTTCCGTGAACTATTTGACCCATAACCTCTTGCAGTCGCTTCTATTGATCAAAATTAAAAGACCTTGGTATGTAACGTCTTTACCTCAGAAACTTCTTTAGGATTGCATTTCAGCCCCGCACCCCCAGAAGTGGGCTTAGCAGGGTGATTGTTTTGAAAGACTGAAGTTGTCCTTTTTAGACCTTCCGAATAGTGTTGAAGAGTTGTACTTGGTATGCAAGTAGAATATAACATGTCTCGACATGTGCAGTAAATGATGGATTTTGATGATTTCTGAAAAATGGCTGTTTTGTGACCTCTGATATTCCTTCCCACACTGACACTCATTTGAACAACCTATGACCTCCAGTGGTTATAAATATCAATCAAGTTTGATTAAACTTTGCATGCAACATTTTTAGGACATAAATTAGTTTGGTATTTCATCTCAGCCATCCCCACTCCCAATTGGGTGTGGCAGGGTGGCAGGCAAGTTGAGTTTCAGGTTCACTTGAACCTCTAGTTGATATTATGCAGGGTTTTTAAAAAAAATTTAGGTCATTCTTTGCTCCTCTTAAATCCATCCATTTTGGTGATTTTCAGCTGATTCTGCGGACTTGTCAACAGTTTCTCCTCTTTCATACTTTACTGTAGAGACTTCATTCAACTTTTTCAGTGTGTAGCATATTTTCTGCAATTTTTTCCGTGCTTTTAAACCTTCTATATCTTTTGTACTTTTCAAAATACCTAAGTATTTAAAACTTTTTCTTTTTACAATATCATTTAATGGAGATGGCAGTCAACGAGAGGAACACCGGAACACAACCCTTTTTGAAGTCCAACTTCTTTATAGTCTTCAGACTCTCAGCAAGAAACTTCATTCATACTTGTAACAGCTCATCACAAGCTGTAGCTTATTGGTGAAACAAAACAAACCCACGTGGGATTTTTCCCCCCTCTCTCGAGCCATGCAATTTTGGAAGCGATATGACTCAGTGACCCTTTGTTTGCAGGGAGTCCTTTTGATCCTATTACTTGTATCCATTTTCAGTGGTCTGCAGCCATTTTTCAACTCTTGCTGCTCTTTCATACTTTCAGCTCAAAACTCAATTCTAAATTTTCAGTTTACCTGGCACATTAAAAAGTTCAACTTTTTGATATCTTTTGTACTTCTAGCTGCTTTAGGAATTTGTATAAAATTCATCACTACTAGTGCGTATACTCTTTTCAGCTAGTTAAGCGACTACATAGTCACCCATTTGAACTTTTCTTGCAGAAGCAAGCGCCCTAATTTTCATTGGAAAATTTAGCCTTATTTTATAAGTGTTATAACGTGACATACAGCTTCAAAAGTATATATTATGGAGTGTGACAGATCTGCAGCCAGACATTTTCTGGGATACCGTTTTTAATCGCTTCAGATGTGTCGATGCCTTTTCATCTTTAGGTAGTGGTATCCTTGCCAATTCTAGGTGTTTTGTGTAGCTAGTGAAATTTGAGGGAAAGCAGTCCTAAGGGTTATGGGGTCTATTTTTTTTTTTTTTTTTTTTTTTTTTGCTCTGTAGGCGAGGCTAGCCGAGTTGGTGGCACTGGGCCCGCAGATAAAGGCGCTAACCTCCAGAGCTGCTTTGCTCGGCAGCGAACCGTCCGACCCAGCCTTCATCCACGAGGACGCCGTGGCCCTTTCAGTCCACTACGCTGCCCTGCTGGAGGAGCTGCAAAACCGAGACCTGGAGCTCAGCACGGGTAAGCCAGCCATCGCCATGGCAACGTCAGCCATCGCCAGCTCATCTAGTCTGGTTGCGTCAATTCAATATTTCCATAACTGCAAATTTAGTCTCGCTTGCTCTCATCTATCTGATTACAGGTCCTCAAAGGAGCACTGTTTATCCCTGTGGGTGTACATCATGAATTGAAAGCATTTTATGCCAGTGAAGAACAATATAGTTGCTGATAATTTGGCTACTGCTGATTACCAGCAGCTGTTGTAATGCTGGTATTGTATTTAGTTGGTATGTGCGAGTGTCATCAGGGCAAATTTCAACAAGACTATACTATATTTGCCGGTGTTTATATGTCTGTTTGAACACAATGGCATGGAAGCCTTTTAAGATGCAGTCACGAAAGTTAACGGGTGATGAGTTGGGATAAAAAGGAAGGCTTAGTTCAAAGATGGGTGTGGTCTGAGTACGCTCACGCTGAACGTGTTATGATGAGAACTGGTATATTGAAAACAATTCCGCTATCGCTGTTAAGGCTGTCTGGATCCCAGACGGTTTCTAGTTTAGTTCCGAGGCCTGTTTGGCCCGAATGTTATTGAAGAAGCCAAAATTGTAAATGATTAATTTGTAAAGAGTTAATGTCCGGAAAGTGTGGAAAAAACATCGCCCAGTTCACCGCGTGATATGCCAGCTCGACGTCCCCTTACAGGGCAACTGGGCCTTTGTGAATCACAGGCTTTCCAAGTTCTGAGAGGCCATTAGTAACCCCTGGGCACTCATGAAGGGGAGGGGCAGCCAGGGGGAGGGAGGTTTGCAGGACTTCTGAAACCTGTCAGCCTTTTCTGTTCCTCCGGCCGGAAATTTATGGGGGAGCTCTGTTCAACCAGAGGGAGTGAGAGAGAGATGGGAGGAGAGGGTAATGAGGGAGTGAGGGAAGAAAGATAGAGTGGACAGAGTGGTGGAGAATGAGAGAGAGGGATGAAGGAGGAGATATAGAGAGGGAGGGAGGATGAGAAAGCGAGGGAGGGATAGAGAGAAGGGGAAAAAACTGTGCTGTCATCTTGACCTTAGAAGGAAAGTGCTGGAAGGCTGTCTGAAGGCTTTCACAGCTCGCTGGTTTTTGGCCTCTGGCCAAGGAAAACCGCATTGTTTCACGGGGGGGTGAGGGGCGGGGGGGACCTGTCACGGCTGGGTTGGGCTGTTTCTCCCACCCCGCACAGGCCCCCACGGCACTCCCCGCATATGTAAACACCCGCCGATTATGCAACAGGGTCGAGCGAGCGCTCCCGTGACAACAGAAAAGAGGCTGTATTTACAGTGCAGGGGACAGCGACTCACTTTCGTGGGCATATTGAAGATGGAAGAGAGAGAACTTTTACCAGTGCGACAAATTAATTATGGTCCGTCAGCCCCGTTGACGTCTGTGTTTGGAGGCATACATGCCTGGCAGCATTCCAGTGGCTTTTATGGCCGTGTCATGGAGTAAATCTGCTTTGGAAAGGCTTTTTTTGCCACCTGGGTAAACATGTATATTTATGTCTCTGACCCTGCCCACTGTAGTATTTGACTTTGGATTCCAGGAGTTGTGTAATTGTTTTTTGTTGCTGCTAATAAATGGTTGGTTGGTATGCTTTTTTTGGAGGGGGGGGGGCATCTGTTTTTGAATATTGCCAGCAGTGAGGGTGACTTAGGAGCTGTAGTAGTTAAACATTTTTCTCGTGTGACTCACAGGGTGTTGATAAGTTTTTCAGGCTGATTGATTTTGGAGTCGTTCTTTCCACAGTGATGCAAGAAAGTCCAAACATCTGGGCTGCTGGCAAGCACAGGTTCTCCACAAAAATATCCCGGCTTGTCCTCGAGCAGTTAGTTTGCCCCCTTGTGACAAAGAGGGAGAAATGCTCCACATTAAATTGGACCTGAGAAACTGCAACGCTGCCAGTTGATTAGGTTTTGCCTTAAAATTTGAATTGCCATCAAAGTGAAATGTTCTGCACACTGTAGTCTTGCTAAATTATTAGTTTTGACTTATTTTTGATTAAAATAAATCAGAGTTGCATATCAATGATATTCTATTATCCAGGTATTATTTTGAATAATATAACAATTTAATTGGATACTTAGTTTAGGGCTTAATGGGACATGAAAGAATGCTCTTATGGTGTGAATTTGTATACTCCCTGATACCGCCTACAGTCGTGCTAATTTAGGTCGCTGTGCAGGCGAGTCCCGACTACAGGCGTGATAAACACATCGCTTCTGCCGGCGAATCCCGACTACAGTCGTGGTATTTTAGTAGCCATATTGTCTTAGGGCACCAGGGGTCAGTGGCTGCTAGGGCAGCAGTCTAAGATAGCTACTAGGGAGTAAAGAGTTAAGTAGGATGGTTGTTAAGTATTCATCTTTAACTTAGTCTGTTGAGGGAATGATGGGCTTTACTTGATGCACTCTTGACCTTTCACACATTTTGTTTGAAGCCCTCGCCAGTGCCGCCTCCCAGGAAATGCAGGTCGTCATGGAGTCCGGGCCCAGCGAGTTTGAGCAAATGGAGGCCAGGCTCAGTGCGCTGCAGGGAGACATCGTCGACGAGAAGACCACTGTGGAAGCCATCGAAAAGGCCGAGGCAAGTCGAGGACAGTAAACGTTAAACAAAGATGCTCAATGGTGACTGGATATTTGACCTAGGGTGGCCAACCTGGAAGACCTTTGGGCTCTGCTTTTTTTTTGTTGTTGTTTATTACTTTTGTTGTACTTATTAACCCTTGAAGTGCTTAATTCCTTACTTGGTCTATCCCTCCAAAAGTTAATTATTCATTATGTAGTTAACAAAGGACCTTCAGAAGGACTCACAGGGACCTGTAAACCCTTCTGAAGGTCATTGTCAACTAAAAATTGACAAAACTTTTGACCTTTTTAAGGCTGATATCTGAAATTTTGCTTCGTATATTTTGCTCCTTTCGTGACTACAGCAGTGATTAGCACTTTAAGGGTTAATCAACTTAAGTGGCCTCCCAGTTAACTTTACCTTCACCTTGTCTATACTCTGGTCCTTGTATTGAGGTGAAAACAAAAATCAGCTCGTAATGCAGTTCCCTATCACCAGGGCTGGCCAACCTTGGGGAGGGCAGATGACTAGACTGGTGCATGTTGGCCCAAAAATGTCAATAAGGGCTAATAGAATGACAGATATACTGGCTTGGCGAGTTTCTCCCTTATCTTGTGATTCACGTATGAGGTTTTACTTCCTGTTGCTGATATGGGTGACCTCTTCAGCACAGAATTACGCCCCCTTGATAAACACCCTATATAAACATGGTAGAGCACAGTCCTTCAGTGTCAAAGGTCGATTTTGCCTGGATTCGACCTCCAGAGGTGGAGGCTGAGATGGGGATTGGCCAGGCTCAGTTGGAGTCCTGCCTCATCAGTGGTTTGTGTTACTGCTTAATTTTAGAAGGGGGGAGTACCATCTTTGTGCTCTTGACTATCTGGTGACGTCCAGAGGGTTTGTACTGAACTGGGTAAAACTGCTTTTCGGTATTATGCCCCACAGAAATGGAATGGGCTTCAACAGTTTCTAAAATCGGAAAAATGTATTTAGTTTGATTGTTTTAAATGTCTTTTATTGGCTGCCATAAAACAGGAATGTACTTGTACACTGTAGTTCTTTTGTGTTGTTTTTTATTTATTGTTGTACTTGGATGTTTTACTATGGTTTGCGACTGGGCTCCGTTGCAAAAGAGAACTTGCTCTCAATCGCACTCCCAGTATAAGTAAAAATAAAATGAAATAAATATTGAAATAAATATTGACTAGGTGTCAGCTGGGCACTCTGGGCACCACCTATAGCTGGTGGGACTATTTTCACTCGTCTCTCTCTAATCGACCGCTACTGGGGCAGGGGAGGGGTAGCTTGCCAATGCAAGTCAGCCAGGCAGACTCTTATCAGTGAGCCGTGAGATTGCCATATCCCATGCCTGGCGCCTGTAGTGGGGGCATTCCCGAATTCCCTTTCACCCCAAAACGTATCTGTTCTAACATGCCCTCACTATCATCCCTTTACCACGACCATCTCGTCCTCTCTGATTACGTCTCTGATCTCAGAGCTTTTTCATAATACTATGCCTCTTAGCTGAAGTTTTCTAAATGGCCATCTGTGGAAGTGCTATATGGGCTCTAAGCAGGCATTTGGCCAGGTGTTGTATGGTTTCTTAATGCGGATCTGTGAGAGGGTATCGGTCACTCAATGGTCTTTATCCCTGTGCTGTCCATAGTCATTAACCCTGCGTTCAGTAACCGTTTGTTTGTAGTGTACAGTAACCCTGTATTGACTAACCTTGTGTTCTGTAACCCTCTGCTCCCAGTGTTCAGTAACTCTGTGCTTTCAGTGTTAAGTAACCCTGTGTTTAGTAAGCCTGTGCTCTCAATGTTCAGTAACCTAGTGTTCAGTAATCCCATGCTCTCAGTATTCAGTAACCCCATGCTCCTGACGTTCAGTTACCCTGTGTTCAGTAACACTATGCTTTCAGTGTTCAGTGACCCAGTTTTCTTTAAGCTCTTTATCCCTATGGTCAGCAAGGTAATGTTCTCAGTGGTCAGTAATCTCATACTATCCAGATTCAGTATCAGCATCTTCCCATGTTCAGTAACCCAGTGTTAAGTAGCCCTGTGCTCCTATCATTCAGTAACCTTGTACTCAGCTACCCTGAGCTCCCAGCAGTCATTAACCCTGTGTCCAATAACCTTGTGCTTTCTGTGCTCTGTAACCCTGTGTTCCCAGCGTTCAGTAGGCTTGTATTCAGTAACCCTGTGTCACCCCGCATTCAGTAACTCTATGCTCTCACCGTTCTGGAACAGTGTATTCAGTAACCCTGTGCTCTCACTGTTCAGTGACCCTGTGTTTTGTAAACATTTGTTCCCAGCATTCAGTAACCCTGTGATCAGTAAATCTGTGCTCCCAGTGTTCAGTAACCCTGTGCTCTCACTGTTCAATGACCCTGTGTTCTGTCAACATTTGTTCCCAGTATTCAGTAACCCTGTGATCGTTAACCCTGTGCTCCCAGTATTCAGTAACCCTATATTCAGTAACCCAGTGCTCCCACTGTTCGATGCCCCTCTGTTTTGTGACCCTGTGCTCTCAGCATTCAGTAACCCTGTGATCGGTAACCCTGTGCTCCCACTGTTCGGTGACCCTGTGCTCTCAGCATTCAGTGACCTTGTGCTCTGTGTTCAGGCCCTGTGTATGGAGGTGCTGCAGCACTGCTCCTCTGACCCTGAGGAGCAGCAGAAGTGGAGCGAGCTCGGTGGCAGAGCTCAGGATGAGCTGGGGGCCCTGCGCTGCCTGCTGGGCAGCCTTAAAGATGCGCAGGTACACAGGCTGCTTCGGCTGTGCACTCGCACACTGACATCCATCATCTCTTTGTACTGGGAGCCAGTGTAGGGCCGTAAAGAGCTGTTGTTGATGCTGGTTTTATTGTTATAGCCAAGCACTGAGGCACCTGACTCTACCCATTGAAGCCTGAGATAAAATTATCAATTATTTTATTGGGTAAATGAGTTGTTGCTTGGACCCACTGCAGCCCTTTTCATTAAAATTGGGACACCCCTGCTCTGTGCTCATCAGAGACAGTGAAAGCAGGTCTCTGCAGTGTGGGAGGGCTAGAGTCTTATATGCTGGTGTTGGTTCTCATCAATTATGCTAGCTTAATCCTGTTTTAATTAAAAATTAAACCAGACCTGAACCCTTTAACTGCCTGCTCAGCCTTTTGGGAGAGTCAGTTTTGAGTCACTAATTGAAAGGTGTGTTTAACTAAACGGATTGGATTTTTTCCGCTTACCATACCTCAATCAAGTGTTTGATTGACTTGAGTTAAGTTCAGTTCAGATACTCTGACTTAGACTGTGTTCTACCAAAAGGTTGAGGCAGTTACCGGGTTCATTGTCATGTGTAACCTGGTTTGATTGGCCAGTTGTCATTTGGTTCTAAAAAGAAGCACGTGGTTGATTTATCTGGTTGATTCAGGAAATATTTCAGGGTCTCGACCTCTCATGATTTAGTGGGCAGGAGTGTGGAAGGTGGGGTTGTGTGGTGTTTGTGTGTGAGTAACCGGCGTTGTGTGTGACAGGTGACATCAGCGCAGGTGGAGGCGTGGCTGGACGGGGTGCAGGCGGTGCTAGGTCGGGACGCTTCCCTGCTGGGGGGAGCTCCGAAACTGCAGGAGGAGCTGAACCAGTGCACGGTCCGTAACTCCTCTTCACGTGCACTTTAAAAGCAATATCTTACAAAGCACTTTAATCGTGTACATGAATTTAGAACACTTATTTCTATTACCTTTAAAAAAGAAATTGTGCCATTGATGTAAGATCATTTTGACTCATTTTTTTGCCCGCTTGGCCTTTACGCCAATCAGGCTTGTGCTGTGGTTAGACGCCTTCATGGTGGTCTGTTGTGCATCTGTAAACTTTTTGCCTTGTCAGCCCTCTAACGCCTTCAATTTTTCACGGATCCTTTTCATAATTTATATGCGTGTACATGGGATGAAAACCTAGTCCAAGTACGATTTTAGCCATGTTTGGCCAAGCGGGCGCAGTGGCTGTGTCACTATTTTTAGATTTCTCCATGAGGTAAGTGAAATTGTCTAATACCCCATGGACAAATCTAGAAATGAGTCAAAATGATCTCACATCAGGGGCGGAATTTTTTTCCCTAAGAATAAAAGGCAATAGAAATAAGTTTTAAGTTTAAATACAAGATTAAAATGTTTATTAAGATTTTGTTTTGCAGTATAGATGGGTGTGGTGTGGTAAAAACCACACCCTGATCTTATTTCACTGGCTTTAAAGGTCCTATGTTTTTCTCATTTTTAACAATAGGAGACATTTCCCTGGTGTCTGTAAAATGTGGGTTCGAAGATTGTTGCAAAAAAAAAAATGCAGAAATTCAGCATATGCAACCTGTGCTACACATCCCTGTCTCTCCCCTTACAATCAGTGTGCTCTTTTGAGTGGGCGGTGAGTCAGTACTAATGAGACTCTACTCTGATTGGTTGCCTTATCGTGGCACAAAGTGAACAAAGGCCCCGTCCACACGGAGACAGAGATTTTTGAAAACGATCTTTTTACAGCATAATTTCTAAAAATAACTGCGTCCACGCGGAGACGCCTAAAACGACCCAGAATGCTGTAGTAAATATTCCAGGCCTGTGTGTGGTGCTGTATGGAGCTGTAGCGTTTCTCCGAAAATAGACCAAAAACGGAGAAGAAGGTGGCGATCATGCGTATAAAGCTTGGTTAGGTCGGGGATGGGGGCTATCACGTCATTGTTTTCAAAAAAGCCCCGTTTTTGGTTGTCCGCACAAAAACGCTGGGGTGGGGTTTTCAGATTTTGTTACTCTGGAACCCGTTTTCAAAAAATACTGTTTTTGGGCTGCGTTTTCACTGTCTCTGTGTGGACGCAAGGCCGAAACGATAAAATATTTATGCGTTTTCAAAAAAAACGTTCTCGTGTGGACGGACCCAAAAATGGCCAAAACTTGTCTGCCGTGGGCTGCAATATGCAAAGG
This sequence comes from Gymnothorax javanicus, assembly GCA_029692085.1. Taxonomy (NCBI): domain Eukaryota; kingdom Metazoa; phylum Chordata; class Actinopteri; order Anguilliformes; family Muraenidae; genus Gymnothorax; species Gymnothorax javanicus. The sequence continues at coordinate 95,019,913 of CM056198.1, forward strand.
GTCCCCTTGTGATACTTATGAGTGCATGGAATAGAAACGGGTCGTTCAAGCACTTGGTTTCTCAGGAGAGGCACTATGGCAACATCATGATTACAATTTAATTTCATATTATGAAAATGTTAAATTCAAGGGAAAGGAATAATGTGTTTTTCATAATATGGGGCTTGTGATGCATCCTTACTGGACAGTGGTGTCAGCACTGCAAGCATAGAACTGCACAGCTGAGGAGGAAATATGTATCTAACATTCGGCCGCGTGTGAATTTAATCTGTTAAAAGGACCCCAGTCGTGCTTTAACTCTTTTCCAACTGGTCCACATGAGGATAAAATGACTCAGGAAAAACACTACGGCACAAAAAAAATTAAATATTTTATTTATATCCTTTTGTTTATGTCCAACATGTCTTCATCATACCTCATAAGAGAGCATGAAACTTTGGCATTCTTTTTGAGTTTGATTCTGAAAAAAATTTTGCCTATGATATCGCTCATTATGCCAATTAGGTCTGTTGAATATTCATGAGAAAATGGGTGAAAATAAGCAAAAATTTCATTTTCTTGATCGATATCCGCAGAGGTTTTACACCAAAAGTCATCAAAATTGGACAAAATATAGTTTGAAGTGTGTTGAAGACAAACAAGATGACGTGTTGTCCTTCAGAGAGCTAAACTGTTCCGATGATTGCTGAAAATGTACATATTTGGGTATTATAGGTCAGAATGGATTCTCAGATTTCTTATGATGTAGAACAATAAGTACTTTGACGTAAGAAAATTCAGTCGCAGAAAGTGATGACCTTTCTCTCCAGTCATATCTGACAGGGATTTGGCAGTGCCTCAGGAAAGATTTGAGCATCTCCACAGCTTAAAACATAGCTTTGTATTCACACCTTATAATTGCTTCTATCTTTGGCCTGTTCTCAGTGTGCCAGTTTTGTGTTGTACACTGTAAATGTCATTTCACATGGCTCTAGGGAGCTTTATCTTTCATGCCTGCGGGCGATGTCTGTCCGTGGGGGTGGTAGTAGCATTCTCTTGTATGCGTAACTTCATTTTTTCCTTAATTAGCATTTTCCTCTCTCAAATTTTAGCCAGAGAAACCTTTGTTTGCATTGTACATGGTTTCAAACGGATTTTTGTCATGTCCATTTGTGTGAAATCCGTCAGTGAAAATCAAAAAGTCATGCTTTGTATTTTTCCACCCAAGAATGCAGCCAACTGATTTTGCGCATTAGTTCCACTCCCCTCCCCCCCTCGGCGGCTAGTGTATTATTGTTTATGGACAAAATATTAGGGATCATTTTTGCTTTGGCCCTTAATTCTGCGTGTCTGGTCATTTGTGGTGTTGTTGCTCCAGTGTGCTCTGAGGGATCACGTCTTTTGTTGTTCTCCAGGAGTTTGTGAATGACATGGATAGCGTGGAGACGGCTTTAAAGCAGATGGAAGAGAACGTGAAGGCAGTGCGGACATGCGCAGTACCGGGGCTGTCCAGCTGGGGGCAGCAACAGCTCGAGGAGCACCGGAGCCGGTGGGGGATTCTGAGCAAACAGGTGCGGGGGAGGAGGTGTTTCACTCGCTAGAGGGCGGGAAGCGAAATAAGTGAAAAATAATTTCCCCCTCGGAAATGCGGTCCGTCCCCCCCTCTGCAATTATGACAGAATTTTAAGGGAATGGAGAATTGAGAGTGACAGTATAAATTAAATTTAAAATGATTTAAAACCCCTTTGATATATGAAAACAGTAAAATAATTATTACTGTTCATCCAGATACAAAACCTGGGAGTTTGTTTTACTGTTCAACTGTAATAAACTTGGACCATAAAGTATATGCGGTGTAATAAAATGTACACTGCTAATTGTGATGTAATGCACAACACAACACAATGGTGATCAAAGGGGTGGAAATTATTTCTCTTGACACCGGATCACAGGGAAGAGCAAACATACTGTGCGGTTCCGTTTCCGCTCAGGGCTTATCACATCATGAGAAATTGGATTAAAATTTGACATGGCAACCTGGACACTTGTCACTTTGAATTGACTAAATTCATATTTTAATCGTTGTGTCCTTGTGCAACCCCTTCCATTCTTCTCCATGTCAGCCATGCCTTTCACTGAGGGTCATTTAATTTCATCTGTATTCATTTAGCCCTTTTTGTGTACTAGCTCAGTGTGCGCCCTTTTTCAAGTGCACTGCTTCAGACAGGACGAAAGAGGTGTGATAAGAGGGCTCATTCAACACTGAAACCAAAGGCAGGTGTTAAATAAAAAATGATGTAATGCAGGCGAGTGTATTATGGGCTGTTGCGGTAACAGTGGCCCTATCTCCTGTGGGTGAAATGGATGTTTTTTTTCCAGCTCAATTAGCAGAGTGCTGACTGATTTTGGCAGCTCCTTCCACCTTCTTCTCTACTGTAGTCCCCTAAGCACGCTACATTAGGTTTAGGCACCGTTAACATGATACATTAGCGGTAGTACCTCTTAGCATGCTACATTTGCAGTATTACCTCTTAGCATGCTACATTAGCGGTGGTAACCCTTAAAATGCTACATTAGCTGTATTTGCCCTTGGCGTGCCGCAGTAGCTTTTATGGCTCTAACAAATACTGATAGGCAGATGCCTTGAGATATGGCTTGGATGCTGTTAAAGCCGCACTTAAATGGAGGAAAAATGGTCAATAGCCAACATGCCATTTAAGGGTGTGTCTGTCTTAGCATGAGAACTGTTTGTTCAGTTACTTTTTACATGCCAGTCACAACCTTGTTTGCAATTTAAGTAGTTTTATCCATTTGTTTTTTTTTTTTTACCTCAGGACTTTATATCTCAAACCAGTCATTTGGTTTTGAATAATTTGCCAATACAGTAAATTTAGTGGAGTGTAAGGTGTTGTTTGTACAACGCTCATTAACTGGTACTAATGCGAGTTGAAAACGCGGAGCATAGTGCTAGTTTACGCTACAGACAAATGGAATTAATGTCCCTTCTTTAATCTCGGCTCATTAAATATCAATCTTTCATTAAAACGGCTCATTGTGGTTTGCAGACCTCTGCTGGAGATTAAATTTGAAAGATTTAGCCCCTTTGATTGCGGACGTGCCGGAATCTGTAACAGTGGGCTGACTGCTGTGTTTCCCAGCTGGTGAGCCACCGCGAGTGGCTGTCTGAGATCCAGGAGAAGGCGGTGAATCTGCGGAAGGACTTGGCGGAGATGCGGGAATGGATGGCGCAGGTGGACGAGGAATTCCTCATGAGGGACTATGAGTATAAGAGTCCTGAGGATCTGGAGGGAGCGTTGGAAGAGATGAAGGTGGGCGTGCGGGCGAAAAATAAGCCGCCTGCCGGTTATTTTATACTCCAGAGAACTGCTTGACCTTCTGTATTGAATAAACAGAACGGAATATAAAATGGAGCCTATTTCAGTGCAAAATTCTCAATTACTGGGGATTATAGAATGGAGATATCTTCTTTTTTTGAGTCATGGGAAATAATAAATCCCTTTGTGAATGAAGTGTTCATGCTTCTTCAGTTTAGCAGTCTTTCCATCCAATCAGTGATGGAAATTAATCACATGAGAGTGAGTGCACATACATGAGGCAGCACACACGAGGGCCCTTTGTGATTCCGGATTGAGATCCGTGATGGAAGCAAGGTTGGACGAATATGTGACTGGCAGCACACATTGGCACCACTTTACTTACATTAATCCTTTCCTCTTAAATCAGTATTAAAGCTTCCCCATATATGGACATTTACCTAGGGCACATAAGAATGCGAAGTCTTCCGGCCTGTTTTTTTGTGGAATGTGTGGGTACTATTGGCCAGCTTGCTCCTTTAGGGTTTTTAGTCTCATCATGAGAAGGGCAGTTTCATTGTGCTGAAGTGGCTTCACTCTGATTCTGCAGGACTGAAGTCTTTGCTGAGGAGCATGCAGAATCAGGTGTATATTTGGTTAAAACAAAAGCCTACACCCCCAGGGGTCCTTTCTCGATAAGATTTAGGACCCAAACCTGTTTGTGAAAATTTTCCAAAGCCCCATTCAACTGCCAGTGGCGCCATCTAGCTGCTCGGCAGAGTGAGATACACCGTATTCGGGTTTGGAAAGGTAACCGACTGGCCATTAGGTTTCCTGGAGCAGAGCTGTGCAGGTATGACTCAAAGAACCTCTCCACCTTAGAGACCTTGATGTCTTGGATGATGCAGAGTTGATATACTGCAGGCTCAGAACGGGAGCTAATAACAGAGTTCCCATCTCGTCTGAAGTTCACATTGAATGCAGATGAGCTGCTCGATTAATGTTCCCATGCTTGGCTTCACATGCCATCCCCGAGTCGTATATTACAGCTCCCCAGCTCAGATGGAGTTTCAATGTCATGCTAATCCCATTTAATATCCCCCTCTGCTCCGCGTGCTCAGTCCTGCCTCTGGAACCGGGTATAATAGGATTTATGTGTGTATGAATGTAATTTCAAGGTTTCTCATACACAAGACTGTACCACCTATCAGTGTTTCTGCCCAGTTACTGACCACAAAAAAATGCAGATCTGGGGCACATTTCAAACCGTCACAGATCCTGTTGGGATGGTTGTAATTGAGGTGGTAATAATTTTGAACAAGTTAACCTACTTTTGCTTTTGAGGGAAATTAGAACTTTTTATTGTGGTAGTGTTATTGTTTTGTGCGTGTGTGTGTGTGTGTTCTTGTTCTTGCTGCTCTCTGAGGACAAGAACGTTTTTTCTCCTACAGAGTGGGGAAGATTATTGGGAAGTGAGGATATTTTCGCCTGTCCTCATAACTACAAAATTGTGACTTGTTAGGGTTAAGGATAGAATAAGGTTAAGGTTACTGTAAGGGTTTGGGTTATGCATGCGCTGCTTATTGTTAAGATAGGGAAAGGCTGTAGAGACACACAAAGAATAAATGAAAGTCAATGTAATGTCCTCACAATGATAGAAATACAAGGGTGTGTGTGTGTGTGTGTGTGGCAACATCATATAAATTGCTTGTGAAATGTTCATCTGACCTTTTGGTGATGTAATCAACTGAAGACATAGATTTGTTAACTCATATTGTGCTGCATACCTGCAATGCTCTCATTGAAATTGTCATGTGACAAACTGTTTTGCTGTCTCCGTGCAGAGGGCCAAAGAGGATGTGTTGCAGAAGGAAGTGCGAGTGAAGATACTGAAGGATAACATCAACACCCTGGTGGGAAAGTCGCCCCCTGCTGGCGAGGACCTCACTGCTGACCTCGGAGTGGTTTTGAAGAATTACCACAAGCTGTGTGACCGTTTCAAAAGCAAATGCCACACACTGGAGGTAAGGAAAGTGCTGGATCCCTATTTTCTAAATTGCCAAAGTGTAGAAACCAAAAACTGTGACAGAATAAAATAATAATCTCGTAAAATTATCACATTTTACTTGAATTTTTTTTTGCTTGACTTTGCCTAACATTCAGGCTTTATAAGAAATGAGACTTCAAAACTTTGTTTTAGGGATGAGACTTCTAAACTTTTTTTTTTTTTTTTTTTCCTGTTGAAATGAGGCAGTTTCTATTTTTGCCAATGAGATGATTTCATTTGGCGAGCTGAAAGCAACTTTTGACACGTTATTATTTTCTAGTTTTTTTTTTTTTTTTTTTTTTTAGAATTTATGAGTCACTCTCCAGACTAATGAACTTAATAGTAGCAGCCTTTTTGGAGTGAACATTCATTGTCTTAACATTGCAAATGTGTATAGAGGTTGTGCTTAGGCTTATGGCTGATGTTCGAGGAGTTCATCAGATGTGTTTTTAAAACACACCTGACCTGTTCTGCTATTAGGAGGTGTGGTCATGCTGGATTGAGCTGCTCCAGTACCTGGATGTGGAGAACTCCTGGCTGAACAACCTGGAGGAGCGCGTCCAGGCCACGGAGAACCTTCCGGAAAGCAGCGAGGCTGTCAGCGAGGGGCTGGAGGTACAGTTAGTGCACTGTGTGCGTCGCTGCACAGTTATCGATGGGTGAATCAGACCAATTTAGACATTGAGATGCACGTTTGCCATTAGGTCGCAGTGATGGCATATTGTAACTGTTGGTGGTGCTAAGAATGGTGGTGCTTTTTTGTCATTTTTATTTTGATTTCTCCTCCTTGATGACAGATTCAACTCATTCTGTTCATTTTTCTCACTCTCATCATTAATATTTTACTCTGAAATTCTCATGCATGCTCATCATACTACGAATTTCGAGGGAGATGAAATGTGTTAATGTGCTGTGCCATTGGTCAATCGTTGATGCTGCCAAATCAGGGAGAAATACGGCCACAATTCTGCAGTTATTAGCATTCATTTGCACCTGCCAGCTCGGCATGCCGAAGCTGTTTCTTGGGCCAGGAATCAGAGTGTCTGTTGCTTCTCAGCATTTGTACCTGTGTAAATAAACACATTGGGCCCTACACCTCGCCTCTTACAGTCTCTGGAGTCGGTACTGCGGCACCCGGGCGATAACCGTACGCAGATCCGGGAGCTGGGCCAGACGCTGATCGACGGCGGTATCCTGGATGAGATCATCAGCGAGAAGCTGGAGGCCTTCAACGGCCGCTATGACCAGCTCAGCCACCAGGTGAGAGGAGAGGGGTCCAAGAGGGTGTGCACTGCATGTGCGTTTGAGTGATACACGCTCACTTGAGTTCATTTTCTGTATGCTTGTGTGTGTGTGTGAGAAAACCCAACATGTGTTTGTGCGTGTGTGAGTGTGCGCAAAAATATAAAATTACTTCCTTTTTGCTGTTCATGCTTTAGTTCCCCATGATTCCATGGAAATTGAGCAATGACTCATCCTGGTGAAAACTAATCCACCAACCGTTGCCCTTGCAGCTCAACAGACAGACATACTGACTAGTGACAAATTAAAGAAAACAAGCTGACGCTGAGTGTCGAGAGGACCCCGCAGCCCTTGAATAATTATTAATAAACAGTGGCGTACACCTATGACAAGTCACTGTTCTAAGGTCATTAAGTCAAATCCACTAATGACCTTTATGTTGCACACCTAACCCTCACAAGGAATGTACATATAAATTTGAGGCTGCTTTGGTAATTACTTTTGAATATATGGCCTGAACAAAATTTTCGAGTTGAGGGTCACAGTGCCAAGGTCAAAGGTCAAATCCACCAATGGCCCTTACCTTGCACACCTAACCCTCACAAGGAACGTGAATATTAAATTTGAAGCTGTTGTGGTTAATACTTTTGGAAATATCGCCCGGAAAAAAATTTTTAAGTTCAAGGTCATTGTGCTGCCGCATGCCTGCCCACCCAGACGCCGCAGGGTATTACAATACCTCATCAGCTGACAAGTTTCTATAAAGATGCCCTGCATATTGTGTAATGCAGGTTACCTAGGTTGTGCTCTTTGAAGCCGTTATTCACTACATGTATCCACAATTTTCTACAGCGTTGAGTGTATTGTGCCCAATTTCAAATGCAGATGCAGTTCTTTTTTCTCATCTTACCATAATGAGGTGAGCCGGCTACACCTCACATTGTATTTGGCGGCAACACATTGTTTAATGAGGAAGATGATTTTTCACCACTTAAAGGGGATTTTTTTTCTGCCTTGTCCATTTTCAGCAGCTTCCACTGGCGTGGTCAAGTGTTGTTTACTCAAGCTCCTGCTTATGTGCCATATTTATTTCTCTTTTACCGTCTCTCTGATTTTCAGGCTGTGACTCGGCAGATCTCTCTGGAGCAGCGGCTGCCGCAGGTTCGAGAGGGCGAGCAGGCTCTGCAGGCCCTGCAGGTGTCCCTGTCCCAGCTGGATCAGACCCTCACCTCCTACCTCACTGACAGGGTGGATGCCCTTCAGCTACCCCATGAGGCTCAGGTACAGGTCTCCACCTCACACAGTAATCAAACCAAACGCACACAGGCAAGGAGAACCCCTGAGCTTGGCCTTCTGGGTTCAAGTGGTTCCAAGAATGCATGGCACACGATGGTCCAGATGAGTTTGCTTGGCATCAGAGTGGAAGACTGAGTTCCTGCTGGAGATTTTTCCTGTTGTACGTTAGTCGGTGGCCCACAGAAGTTATGGGCTTTGTGGAGATGTTTCTCAAATGGGCATCTATTCAAGGGGGTTTGTCTAATTTCATTTGGCTCTGTTTTTAGAGGACATGATACAGCTCATGTCTGACTAATTTCAAATGTGATAAAGTGCTTATGAATACCACTGTGATTTTTTTTTTCTTTTATCTGGTAGGAGCTTCTGCATGAAATTATGAGAGGTGCATTCTCATGCTTAGGGACTATTTTCACAGTGGTGTACTGCAATTTTGTTCTTGCATCATTAGCTTCATCACCAAGTTGATTGGTTAATTGGTTGGGTAGGAAATGCAGTATAAAAAGGCTATGGAAGAAAACTATTTTGAATTGTGTGGAAACGCAAAGTGCTTTTTTTCATTGCGCAGTTCCATTGAAATATCAAGCCCCAGACACCAGATCATTGTACCCAGCATTATGTACTGAAGAGTTAACCAGTTGGCTATTGGGCTTAAGTGTGTTGCTCAAGGAAGTAGTATTGTTGCAAATTGAGGGCTAAGCTTTTTATTTTTATGTCCTCAAAAGTGTGTGTCTACAAAGTTACAACATTCTAGGTGCTTTCAAATACTCTCCAGCATGATATAGTGTAATTTTAAATATGGCCGACTGGTGTCCATTTTTGATGTCAAATTTCGACGCCTCAAACAAATTTTAATCTGTACATCCATATGTACCTCTACACCAAATTTCACATTGATCCCTTCAGTGGTTTGGCAGAAGATAAAAGTCAATGCCGACGCGTGATCCCATAAACTCCCTTTGGTCTGTTGGACCAAGTGAGCTAAAAACCTGATGACACACAAGACGGCACCTTCAGTGATCGTACCGCAGCAATGTTGGCTTTATTGTTCTACTGTAGATGGTACCATCAGAAGAACAAAACCTTGTTTTCAGCAGCGGATTCATTGTTACATGCATGTAATTGGAATATCACTGCGATGCCTATGGCTGTGGAAATGTAAACCTAAATCAGTCTGTACATCTGATATTGTATGTGGAAAAATCAAATGCCGATGGAGTAGCTTGCAGCTTTAACAGGTTTTTTTTTCGATGAGTCATCAGCACTCCTAATTGAACAACCCTCTCAATGTAGTTTCATCGACCCAAGCTGTGTACTGATGGGTATTTCAAAGCTGGTAACCAGTAATGGAAAACCAGTCACGGCTTTGGTGGCTAAATATGAAAATGTACCATCACTCCCAGGTTTTTACACTCCGTTACATGTAGTATAGCTGCACAGTACAGAAATGGCCCCACTTGTAGCTGTTCTTTCTTTGCAGTTTTTTTTTGGTTTAGTTTTCTGAGTGTTTTTCATTGCTGATCACTAAAAGAATGCAAAGCCAATCAACTTTGTGATGTCACATTTTGCACCTATTTGACTATTTGGCTGTGTCCTTGTTGGCAGTTTTACTCTCTGGCTTAAGTTTTTGAGTGGAAAACTTTTTGTGAACTATGTGAAGTGTTTCATGTCCCCTTTAAGGAGTTATCATCTTCATCACCTCTCTGATGAGGCGGGGGTATGTCTTTTGACTGCCTGTGTAACTGGAGTGTCTCTTGTGCTTGCAGTCCATCCAAGCGGAGATCACGGCTCATGAAGCCACCCTGGAGGACCTTCGCCGCCGGAATGTGGGCAACGTCCCAGCTGTGTGTACGGATGGGAAGGCTACTCGAGGAATCACCATGTTAGACCAGCTGCAGGTGAGATAGAAATTCCATACGGTTGCACTGTACAGAAGCGTAGCCTGTTTTCAGCGGTGAAAAATTCAGGTTCGGAAGGAACTGTCCTGTGTAGCATTTTGTTTCATCCACCTGGATTTGCTCATAAGCTCTGTTCTTTGGCCTGAGGGTAGAACAAATGAGTTAAATCCCCCGACTGAGTTCATTTGAGGATAACTATGGCAGGTCTTTTGCTGTCTAACTCCTAGACTGGCTGCATATTATATTACATTATATCACATTACATTACTGTATATTATATTATATGTTGAATACAGTAGTGTGCAGTGATGATTATACATTTAACAAATGAAGATGAATCCAAAATCCAGTACCATTCCATTATTTATTTAATGTAATATTGGATCATATGGATGAAAACAAGTAAACAGATAACAATATATAGTAAAAAACAAAAATAATGTTTCTTTTGAGAGAAAAGGTCAATATCTAGTCTTGCCACCCTTTGCTTTGATTACAGCATTTAATCTTTCAGGCCTAGTTTTCACATTTTTTATTTCCTCACTCGCTAAACCATTTCATATGGTTTGATGTTCAGTCCAAAGAGATTCTTTTGATGTTACAACAGATTTGCTCAATCATATTAAGGTCTGGACTTTGAGCAGGTCAAGTCATATCTTTTATGTTACCAGATGTTTCTTTCCGACTGAGATAATTCTTGCACAACTTAGAAGTGAGTTTAGGGTCATTATCTTGTTGATAATAAAATCCCTGACCGATCAGTCTCTTTCCAGATGGCAGTGCGTGCCTCACAAGGATGCTGTGATGCTTCTTTTGATCCACGATTCCGTCGATTTTTATGAGATCACCGGCTCCTTTTGAGCAGACTGAACCTCGAACCAAAATGTTACCACATCCATGTTCTACTGAAGGGTTTAAACAGTCAAACTGGCGTCTTTTTTGATGTTGCCAGCTCTTGGCAGCAACCAGCAACTTTACCAATCAGTCCATTTTCACACAGGCATCTGGAAACAGCAGATCTTGGTACTTTCATATCTTCACTTATGGCGCTATTAATATCATGGAGTTGTGCTGTCAACCACTGATTTTTTTTTTTTTTTTTTTTTTTTACTTGTCATACACAGATAACGAACATTAGAGGCACTTAACTTTCCTTTTGCACCTCTAATGCCACTACATTTCAGCAAACCAGTCTCTTTGAAACGCTTGATGGTGTTTCTTACAGTGCCATTGCAGCATTTAACATCTTCAGCATCATATAAGGCCACAATGCAGCTGTGAACAATTTCAAAGAGCTCCTTCTGTTGTGCCATCGTGTTTAACACTGTGACACTGCTCAAAGTTAATTTATATACAGGAACAATTGATCATTAGAGGTAATTTTGCAGAATGATGTTGCCTCAAGCCAGTTCAACAATTTTTTTAGCATCAGTAATCTTGGAATGAACCCTCAAACATGCATTCAGGCTATGCAAGACAAGTAAAAAAAAAAAAAAAAAAAAAAAGTTTTTTATGTTCACACCTTTCTATTGTTATAAAAAAGTGATGTTTGCAGTGTTTTTGTTTATTACCCTTATTTTTACTTCAATATACTTGTGGGAATTATTTCTTTGTTTTTATTTTTAAATAACATTTTCACCCAAAAATATTGTGAAGTAATATATTACGACCCTTTGTAGACAAAAGTTGTTGTGTATAATCATCACTGCCCACTACAGTATATTATTGTAGCCCCGGACGGAGTGTCCGGGGGTACTATGGATTTGCGGTCGTCGCGCATCTGGGTCCATAGAGATTTTCTTGTGATCGCTCTACAGACTGCAATTCTTCTCCGATCCTTTTGATATTTCACATGCACGTTGATAGTGGTTAGAGGATTAAGCCTGTCAATTTGGTTGAGTTTCGTCTTGCGGTGTCCGAAATATTCCCAAAAAACCAACAAAATTTTCCCATTGGAAAGAATGGGAGTTGGGTTCTCATTGCTAGAGTGCGTGATGTCACACCTAGAGTGGGAGCTGGGAGCACAGAGGCCGCAAAACATAATTTTCATATCACTATAATTTCCACAAATTTGAATCCCTCTTCATGAAATTTTCCAAAAACATAGGAAAATTTGTTGTTGTCACAGTAATATAGTTTTTGTAGCACATAAGTACATAGTTTTGCCTCAGGGAGCAGTCAAAGGACATGAGGCACATCTAATTTCTCTATCTTTCCTATTCAAAAATCACCCAATTTTTGGAAGAACAGCAAACACAGAGTTTTTAGATCGCTGTAATTCCAACATTATATCACTCAGAGAAATAAAAAAGACATCCGCACACACAGAAAAGTCTCGTGCCTTGAATGATGTGGTTACATTTGTGACAGGATGAACGTTTTTGCGTTGAGTAGCAGGAGTTTGAGGTGTGCACGAGCAAGGATTTCTTTCACTGAGTGACTCAGCGATTCTCTCTGCGTGGGGAACCAACCAGTCCTGCAATGGCCCTCTGTGATTAGCTGATTTGACATGATATTCAAACTGTTATACTTCTATCACTATCATTTATCTTCTATCATTTCCCTCATGCAGAGGTACTTCTGGGTCAGGACGCAAACGCGCGACCACCGCAAATCCATAGTACCCCCGGACACTCTGTCCGAGGCTACAATAATGTCTTTTTGTGAGGAAAAAGTCACTAATATAGTTTTATTTACTTTTTTCCCTCTCATTTTTTTTTTCTGATTTATCTCTCATGCTACCCACTGAAATCTACTTTCATAACCCTGCAGAGGAAACTCCGTGAGATATCCACTAAATATCAGCTATTCCAGAAGCCCGCCAACTTTGAGCAGCGCATGCTCGACTGCAAACGGGTACTGGAAGGCGCCAAGAATGAGCTCCATGTCCTGGATGTCCGAGAGGTGGACCCCGAGGGGATCCAGTCCCGGCTGAACGGCTGCATGGTGAGCTCCCGTTTGGTTTTCCCGACGCACCTGCCTGGGGGTCAGCGATAGTGGCGCTTCAGCACACTGCTTCACAAAGATAATTTTCCCATTGCCTTGAGCCTATTCACTCACCCTGCTGCCGGAGACCTTAGTGGGTGGACACACAATTAAAATCGGCGCTCCTGCTCCCTTTGACTCGAGTCATATTGAGTGTAATGTCTCCCTTCCATCCACATGGCTGGAGGCCGTGGGTTAAATGGGATGTGAGGGTTGTCACTGTATCCAGGGCCCTCCCGATTCTGTCCGCCCGACACGCTCTGTTTCCTGTCTCCCGGTCGCTGAGTCATGCTTCGGCGTTTGTTTCCTCTCAGAAACTGTACAAGCTCCTGAGCGAGGTGAAGCTGGAGGTGGAGACGGTGATCAAGACAGGCCGGCAGATCGTGCAGAAGCAGCAGACGGAGAACCCCAAGAGCATGGACGAGCAGCTGACCGCCCTCAAACTGCTCTACAACGATCTGGGGGCGCAGGTAACACCCCGCTCCCTCAGCTATCCCCCCTATTCTGCTCTGAGGGAGTTACAGTTCACACTCTGTCACTTCTTTATACTTGACGATCTATCTGGGGAAATTAACTGCGCTCAGACTGCAGGCGAAAGCCGATGAATTGTTTTTGATTGTCCTGGACTTCTTTGTATCGCCGAGTGAAATTCATACGGTTGCTGCTCATTATAAAATACTCATTTCTGTGGGAAAATTAGCCTGCATGGCACAATGAGAATTTTGTGTTCGGTTTGGGTTTTAGCGGTTTAAATATTTTCTTCTCGCAGTCCCTTGACAGTCCCTCGCTTCTAGTTTTTTCTGTGTTTACTTTGTGTACTCCAATGACACTTTCTCCAAATTACTTGTCTGGTTATTTGGACTAGTTGCTACAGTACCTGTCAAAAGTTTGGACACGCTTTGCTAGTGTCACAGCGCTCTGTTTTAAGCGAAATTTAAATGGCTTAAATTCTCTTTATAATCTCAGATGGAATTAGGTAAGAGGTAAACAGTCAGAAGTGAAAAGAGAATAATTTACTTGTTTAAATAGTGTCCAAAATTTTGGAATTCTCAAAGAAGCCATATTTTGCAAAGTAAACAGACAAATAAGCGCCTTCTATTTTCCAACAGCCAAATTAAAGTCAAGTGGATTTGGGACTTAATGGGCGAAACGGTTGATGAAAAGCCACCTCAAGTGCAGCACGTCTTTGGGAAGTTGGACAGCCGTGCGGCTGCAAATTCATTCCAGTCATATGACTGCCCTTGTTTAAAAAAAAATATGAGAATGCGCTGCAAATATGACAACAAATGGTGGTTAGTTTGATGGATTTAAGAATTAGATCTTTTTTTTTTTGCAAAATAAAGGCTGCTTATTTCTTTATTATTAGATTGTCAGAAAAATGCAGGTGTTTCCAAACTTTTGACAGGTACTGTATATAAGTTCATTATTATTATTATTATTATTTTGCAAGTAACGAGGGCTGTTAATTTGGAGTGAATCGGGCCTGTCTCTTAAACATGATTTGGGCGATCGATTGTGTGATGTTTCCGCCGGTCTCAGGTTACGGAGGGGAAGCAGGATCTGGAGAAGGCGCTCGCCCTGTCCCACAAGCTGCAGAAGGACAGCGCCGCTCTCCGCGAGTGGCTGTCTGCCACCGAGGCCGTCCTGAACGAGAAGAACTCCTCGGGAAGCATGCCAGCCGACATTGACGCTGAGATTGGCTGGGCGAACGTGAGTGATGCTCAGGGGTTCGGAATATAGGTCTGTTCACCCTCTGAGGGGGTTTGGAAATGATAAAGTGCACTGTCCTGTTGTCAGAGCTGTGGATGGTTAATGGCTCAGGAACACAACTACTAGTGTTGTACACATTTGTCTGCGAGGTCTCATGTTCTGTTAGAATATGTAGTCTTTCATGAAAAGAAGTGTATGCATATATATTGATCTGAATGTTTTGTGTTAGTGTGTGCTTTCTGCATTACTTGTATATTGTTATCTTCAGTATGTGTGTATATTCATATATATGCAGCTGTGTATAATCGTGTCCTTGTATGAAGTTATTTGTAAGTGTATTGGTGAAAAGTTTTGTTGTGTGTTTGTTCTTGTGTTTGTTTTTGAGTAATGTTTGTGTGCACATGGGTGAGTATGACTTGGCTCATCCTCTCTTCCGATCTCTCTGCCTCTGTTTTTTTCTCTTTCTCTCTTTCCTGTGTTTTCCCTCTTACTCTGTCTATCCGTTTGTCTTTCTATCTCCCCCATCTCTCTTTCTCTTTCCCTCTTCCTCTCTCCTGCCTCCCTCTCCCTTCCCACCCTTTCTTCCCACTCTTCCTCCATCCTGTTCGCTCTTGTTTGTCCCTCCCTCCATCGCCTTGGCCTTCCCTCGGTGATCCCTCGCTCCCATGCTCCCTCGCTGCAGGGCCTGCTGAAGGAGCTGGAGCGGAGGAAGGCAGATTTGACGCGGGTGACGGAGAGCAGCGCCGCCCTGCAGGGCCTGGTGGAGGGCAGCGAGCAGACCCTGGAGGAGAGGCTGTGCGAGCTGGACGCCGGCTGGAACCGCGTTCGGACCGGGACTGAGGACTGGCTCAGCGCCGTCCTGGTGGGTCAACTCTGAGGGGGCACTTTGGGTCACTTGCAGGGGTCTTTTCTGCCTTTATTAATGCTACTTTTGCCTAGATTCTGCTCAGTGAGAAAAAGCATCTCTTCTGCATTTAATGATAAAAGCACTTCAGGAGAAACCCTTAAGCTGGGGTGACTTAAGCCAGATCCTAGGGCCCATTTCTATAACTTATCTTATAACCTTCCCTTTCCTTCTGTGCATGTGAGCCTGAAATCGATCATGGCCCATCCTCATAAAGGAATGATTCCAATCCTTTAACAGAGTTCAGAAAATGGAGTAGTGGTCTTCCCTCAGGATTTTTACTTGGGGAACAGTGCTGAAGTATTCTTCCTCGAATGAGTGATGTTTAAATGATTCATCTGTCAATTTATCTTTTTTATCAGTCTGTCTTGCACATGCCATGCCATGCCAGTGACTGGCTGCAACTTGCGTAACTTTGAAATTGTATTTTTGCTGAAATGTTTTGAACCCCCCCTCCAATTCTTGGCCTTGAAAAATAAGTGATTTTATTTAGCCCCTAGAAATATGCCATGTTTTTTAGGTCAGGAGATGGGAGCCTTATGTTGAAAGTGTCGGAGTGCAGGCTTTTTTTCCAACCAATCAGCGATTCCGCCAGTCAATTAGCTGCATTCAGACCAAAGTTACCCGGAACTTGTAGTTCCCAGTAATTCTCTTCGAGGAACTTTAAGGTTCCTGTGGACCATTGTTAGTTGCATTCCGACTGCAGCCTGAAGTCCTGGGTAGATTATGCAAATCAGGCCGATGACGTGTGGGAAAGCAAACAAAGTAACGGCAATAAACCGCCAGTCCGGTAGGTTGCAATAAGAAGAAAATAAAGGCCATCATGATGATGCCTCATCATTTCTGCGAATGGAGGATATCCATGGAGGATATTTCAGCTGTATTTTTGCTGATTGCACTTTACTGTAAAAATGGAAATTTTTCACAAGATAAATTTTTGCGCTCGGCCAATGAAGATGAATTTCCCTTGTTTTTTATTTTGAGTTTTATATATGCACGCAAAAAAATAAACACGAGCAACAATTTTCGCACGTTTCTATTTTTGCGCCAGTTGCGGGTTGAGCGAAATGCGTGAAGATTTCCACACTACGAAATATTCCGCATTTACATTATCACATTGCAAATGGATTAGTCGAATCCACCCTGGCAAGGAGGCGAGCACTTGCTGCAAAGCGGATTCAGAACGCCCAAAATACTGTGGGACTTGACCAATCAGAAATGTTCAGCACTGCAGGCCGCGCCCCCAAAGTTCTTGAGCCATTGGAAAGTTCTTCCTCCCAAGCAGTGACTATTTTGGGGGTAAATCAATGGCCCAGGAACTTAACTTTTTCCCTGGTTTCTTCGGTCGGAACACGCAGGGTTCCACGAGACGTTCTTGGTCCCTGGGGGAAGTTCCTGCGGTCGGAAAGGGGTTAAACATTAGAGTTTTAGCTGCGAACCATTGGTAGAATCAGACATGTCACTGCTTTGCTGGAATGAAAGCCTGTACCCTTTGCTCACTTTTCCGTGAGGTTCCCCATCCCTGTTGTAGGTCTTCATTTCAACCCTGATTTGATATTCCTGACTCGACTAATTAGCTGCTCTGAGAAATTTCCGACTGAATGCTTTTTTATGGATCCAGTGACAATCTGTAGGTGGGTAGGACACGGTTTGTTACTATTTGGCTGTTTTTTTTCCATTTCTGACTACAGCAGATTATTTTACATTATTCTAAATGTTAACAGAATTTCCCCATTGGTGGAAAAACTAAAGGCCAAGCTCTGTGCTGGAAATGCTTTAATCATAGTTTGGTAAATTCTGACCTCTGTTGTTTTCAGATGCTAATTAAATGTGTTTTTGTGCACCAGACTTGAAAATGTTGGCAGATTTAGTTGCAAGTTAATTAGAGAATGACTGTCAGTCACAGTCCCTGTTTCAATTAAGGCTCTAAATTTGTAGCCGAATTACAAATATGAGCCCACATTTTGAAACAAAGTGGCTTTTGCTCTGATAGCCCATAAATGACAACTGCGAGCCGTTGATAAGAGGAGATTCTCTTCCAGCTGTGCCTCCATAAAACACTGTCTAGAGTTCTTGTAAAATGGGGATAAAACATTGAAAAATGATCTTATAAAAAAGCGCTGAGTGTGAAAACTCTAAATTTCTTTTATCAGCCCATCTCTGATTCTCACCTCTCGGCTTGAGCAAGTTTCATGCAGTTCTGTTGATTTATTGATTGGGCAAAAACGAAAGGCTGTTTTATAATTCAGTGTGGCTTGCGTGAAAATGAGTCTGCAAACTGGTTGTGCGAGATGCGCGGAGTGAGCAAATCATGTCGCGTAGATGTCGAGCACCTCCTCAAAAATGTAAAAGACGTTAATCAGCAACCTGTAAAATAACCGGTTGTCGGTGATTTGACATAAGATGCTGGTCACTCCTGTCATTTTAAATGACATTGTTGGAATTGTTGTCATTTTGAATGACAAAATTGAGGAATTTAACCAACCAATGATGTTGGATAGCACTGGGGTACTCTATCAAAACATAATAATTATAACAAACAAATCGTACCAGGAATTTGATTACGTGGCCTGCATGACCTGTGCAACTTGTGTAGAAGTATAAATGCTCAGCTCACTCACGAATAACATTCTAAACACTAATTGCGCAAACTACGTGGTCAACGCAGAAGTATAAAACAGCCTTATGTCTCGTTATTTATATCATGCTGTCCAAGCAACATAGGACGAGGTGCCTCCCTGAGATCTTAATTCAGTGTCAGTATTTTAGCATGTTTTTATTCTACAACTTTTTAACTGTGGCCACAGAAACATCACTGGATAAGATGTTGATATTGTGGGGCTGTGAATATAAGACATATCTCAGGTGCTTCTGAGTAAGTGTGATTGAGGTGGTTGACGGGGGTGGTGGTGGTTATTTTAGGATTTGTCATTGATCATGTTTTCTCACATCTGACTCTTGTATCTAAACCCAGCCCTGTTCATCTTTCCATACCTGTGATTTACTAGTCAATCTGTCCTACTGATTGGCCTGCCTGCCTTAACCCTATCTAGACCGGGGGGGGCTTTTTATGCCCACACCAACTTTCACGTCGAATAATTTCTGAACGGCTTGAGCTAGGACCACCAAACTTGGTGATTTTTCCTAAAACTTGTCTGTTGATTTCGGTTTCATCAATGTAGTTTCCAGATTTTCTTTTTAACATGTACTTATTCCATTATATTTACAATATCTTATGTAATTTAAATATGTAAGAGATTACCCTATTATGACAGTTATGGGCAATAAAATCAAAACATGATGTCATAATGAAGCCATAGGTCAGAATAAGACCAAAATGATTGTAGTGATTTAGTTTGCGTGTACATTATCCCCTGCAAATTTTGTCATACGCCATTTCGTTTACGAGGTACCGGGGCGGGCGTAAAAAGCCGGCCCCAGGAAGCCCCAAAAAGCCCGGCCTAGATAGGGTTAACATTTGGCTCCCAGGTATTGGAAAGACTGAACCAGTCATTCTCGGTCTTTATTGACTGTGTATTGAGAAAACCATTGGAGAATTACGATTGTACCATGTTGTGAGATTCTGCGTTCCACCTCTGCAGAACCACCAGAATGAGGTGGAGATCTTCGATGAGAACCTGGCTCACATTAGCACCTGGCTGTACCAGACGGAGATTCACCTGGACGAGACGGAGAAACTTCCAGCAAGCGAGAAGGAAGAGGTCGTGAAGGTGAGGCTCTCCTTTACTTTCAGGGCTTCAGGCTTGAAATTCACCTTGTTCTTGAGGGAGGTTTATATTGGGCGCGTCTTCATACTCCTCCCACCCCCACACCCAGGAGACCTGCTGCTCTTCAGCAGCCAGCCAATCACACTTAATAAACCAGGTTAGGTCAGCCAGATGGAGTCAGCTTTGATTTAATCAGTTAAGTGCTTTGCAAAAACCAGGTGCCCCTGAGGCTCTCAAGGACCAGGGCAGATGATAAAATAAAGCAAAATGTATTTCATTTTTGATGCGAATTTCATTGAACATTTATCATAGCATTTGTATGGATATTTCATCCAATAATCCCCGCAAAGCAAGTCAAGGGTGATGATGACAAGGTAAAAACCATTTTGGCATGTATGAGCGGGGTAGACTGTGGTGACACACGTCCTCCCATAACTCGGTGCAGGGTTCAGGGTTTATGGTGACCCCTGGTTTTGGGTTTAGGGGTTTGCAGTGATCACAAAGGGTCGACTGTCTGTGTTTGTGCCCTCTAGTATGTATGTGGTCTGTTACTGTGGGTGCCTGAATGTGGTGCACTTTGAGGAAATGCACTGTCTAATTTCTCTGTGAATTGTATAATGACAATAAAGGCTTTGTACTCTGTAGTCCCTGCAGGCTGAGCTGAAGGACATGAGCCTGAGGGTGGACAGCGCGCGGGACCAGGCCGTCATCCTGATGACCAGCCGAGGGCCTGCCTGCAGGGAGGTGGTGGAGCCCAAACTGGCTGACCTCAACCGCAACTTCGACAAGGTGTCCCAGCACATCAGGACCGCCAAGGTTTGTGTTGGCCGTGGGGTCGCCGAGAGGCTTCTTTTGCTGACTTTGCAACTTGTTCTAACCTGCTGTGGCAGATGATTAGAACTGTTGCTGGTAGAACTTTTGGTAGTTCCTCAAGAAAATGACCACTGATCATAATGGAGGTAGTTGACAAATAAACCAAAGGTTTGAAAATTTCTGTGTGCTCGCAAAGGCACGTGTATTTGTACAATGCACTCAGTTAATGTGGACTCAAATGTTGTGTGTGCTGTGCATATTTGCACATGCATATTGTGTGTGTGCTCTACGTACGGAGAGTTATTTAAATAAAATAAATTGTGAAAATAACAATTAAAACATGACTGAAATGATTACAGTTATCATTCAATGATTCAACTGTAGGCAAGTGGCTTAATTTTTGGAGTTTATAAAAACAGTTTTATTTGGCAAAATAAACATTTAAGCCGATTATTGTACAATGGGGGAAGTAAAATTAAGCAGGACTGGGACATATTGAACATAAAGATAAAGAACTGATGCTCTAATGTTCAACAGAATACTGTAATACTGTCTACTGTGACTAATCCAAATTTAGTTTTTTTGTTGTTTTTGAACAAAAGGATCTGCATTTCTTTTTTACATCTCTACCTGTTTGAAAATTATGGGTATTTTTATAACTTTTGACTGGAAATGCATACGAGTATGTCAATATACTCGATATATATTCTATTTCTTGTATGCATGTGCATATGTTGGAATTGTATATTATACACTCCTCAATGTTTTTTTTTTTTAAACTCGTATAACTGTGTCACTGTTTGCACAGATGTCGGCATGTCTGGAGCCTGCTTTGGTGGAGGCTCAGGGGGTGGAGGAGGTGCAGGCCCCTGAGACCCTGAGCTCCAGCCAGCTTCTGGACTTTGAGGGAGAGTTATTGGCCAATCTCACTGCTCTGGATGCACATCAAGATCCTGTCCAGCAGCCGGTCCAGGATGATGATAAGGTACTGGCACCACCCTATATCCTTCCCGTACTGAAACTGAGCAAGTCTGGGCTTGGTTTGTAATCAAGTGAATAACACTGGTGGAAAATTAGGTTGCTGACGGAAGAGGTGTTAAGACAAAAAACGTATGAGACTTATGTCCCAGTAGGTCTTTTCAAAGTTCAGGGACCTCTTTGTCCCCGTTTTCTTTCCCAAATTTCCTCATACCTCATTCCTCATGCTCTACATCTGGATACTTCCTCTGATTACCTCCTTTATCGGCTGTGCAATTCCCACACACATTGCTTGTCTAGGTGGTCAGCAGAAAAAGAAGGAACTGTGCTCTCAATCTACCGACTTGGCCCAATAACAGTAGATAAATTGAAATACTTATGAATAATTTTGTTATTCTTGCTCATTGAAATACACAGTTCAGTGGGTTCAGAAAAAAAATCTAGACAAATCTATTATGTTTCTGTGCTCATTTGGCCTATTTAGTTCAGCAAGGTTAGGCAAGTGGACAAATTTAAATCATTATATCGCTGTTCTCAGTTGACCTATCCAGTTTTATAAATGCGTGTAACTCATTATATGTGAAGGGCAAGAGCTTGTGCCCTTTCTTCCGAAGGATATTTGGAGTCCTGGCTGTCCAGCCTTGTCCATTTATCATCTGAATTTCTATGGCTGGCTTGCGCAGTCTGTGCTACTTCAGACCGTGAAGGTCAAACCGTGCTGAAATATCAGCAGAAAAGGCCAGACTTCTTAGAATCTGTGGAGAAAATGTACCATTAACATTGCGTTGTGTTTATAAACTTGATTGGACTTGATTTTACCTTTGCCATGCTGTTTAAGTTCATTCTGACCTCACATGAACTCACATTTTAGATCGAGTTCTACTATTTTTGCAGATTATTCACTCCAAATACCTTCTCATCTTCATTATTTAACGTCGCACTAGATGAACAAGAGGAAACAGAAATACTGTTTTTTAAATTATGATATCATTCATTGTAGGGAAAGTGATATCCGGTACCCGTATCACCCAGGTGAAAAAGTTATTTCCACCTGAACAACCATAACTGGTTGTGCAACCTTAAGCAGGAAAAAATGCAACCAAAAGCCTCTGACAACTGGAGATCAGTCTTTCACATTGCTGTGGAAGACTGTTTGCCCTGTCTTCTTGCTGTATTGCTGTAATTAAGGCACGCTGGAGGGTTTTCGTGTACGAACTGCTCGTTTAAGGTACCGCCACTCCATCTCAATGGGGTTCAAGTCAGAATTTTAACCAGGTCAGTCTAACCTCTGAATGTTTCTTTAGAGTCATTCAGAGGAAGATTTGCTCTTGCACTTCGGATGTTTTTTGTGTTGCTGCACAACACAATTCCACTTGAGCTTCAGGTGAAGGACTGATGCCCGGTCAATCTCCCTCCGGATTTTTAGCTCCCGCCGCTCGCAGTGCGGGAGCTATGGTGTCGGGCTCTGTCCGTGCGTGCGTGCGTGCATGCGTGCGTCTGTCAACACATTTTGCTTTATCTCATCAACTATTTCAGTTACAGGCTCCTAATTCTTACTGGACATGCCTCTCATAAAGTCCACAAATGACGTGCCTAAAGGTGACCTTGGCCTATTTTTCAAGGTCACTGGCCTAAAAATATCACCAAAAACTTCGACATTTTGCTTTATCTCATCAACTATTTCCGATACAGGCTCCTAATTTTTACTGGACATGCATCTCATAAAGGCCTACAAATGACGTGCCTAAAGGTGACCTTGGCCTATTTTTCAAGGTCACTGGGTCACTGGCTCTCAAAATATCACCAAAAACATCTCGACATTTTGCCTTTTTTTATCTCATCAACTATTTCTTTATCTCATCAACAGGCTCCTAATTTTTACTGGACATGCATCTCATAAAGGCCTACAAATGACGTGCCTAAAGGTGACCTTGGCCTATTTTTCAAGGTCACTGGCCTAAAAATATCACCAAAAACTTCAACATTTTGCTTTATCTCATCAACTATTTCAGTTACAGGCTCCTAATAGACCGATCCATAGCTCCGCCCACCACCTAACTACGCATAGCAACGGCCGGACCTAGGTCAAGCTTTGCTGAAGATGGCGCCAACGTCCCTTATAACCTCATTGGAAGCGCTTCCTAAAAACATCAATCTCGAGTTTTTAAAAACTGATCGCATCGCAAAAAAAAGCAAAAGACAAGGGTTATAAGTATTTTTTTATCTGGATATATTCACGAAGTGTCATTTTCTGTTATAAACGCCCATGAAGTTGAAGCGAAATGCAAATGCTGTCGCTCGATGCTGAAGTCCCAGAAGCCACACTCATTGATAATAACGATCGACAAGGAGCAGAGAAGCATTGTTCTCGGCCAGTGCTCTTGCAAAGCAGGGTACGTAGCATTCAATTTACATATGGTGTGATAAGATCATAAACCTTTTCCGGAGCACCCAAGTGTTATTGCCCAAGACAGTCTTTGATTGAAACGGAGCTCTGTGTGAAGCCTGCATTAATCGTATCAGGTGTGTTTCTGCTCTGTTTGAATGAAAACCTGCAGCCTCTTGACCCTTTTACAGCCCAGTGCAAAGCCATCAAGAGGCGTTACTGTTCGTAAACAACGCGAGTTGAGCTTTCAGAATAATGAGTAATTATTAGCAAATAAATTGCCGTACCCAGCCCTCTCCCTCCTGAAAGTAGTGTTTACGACCCTGTCTGGGTATCTCGTGTCCGATTTACACTCACCGTAACAACACCGCTTTGCCATTGTGAGCTTTTATAATTACAAAAATGCGAAAACAAAGCGCGAATGTACTCTTCCCAATAGAGAAAGCAGTTTGGATAAGTGTTTGTTTGTCCGAGGTTATGGCGAGCGCTAGCTGGGTGCGGTCACGTGACTGCAGCCCTGGATCTCATTGGCTGGATAGGCCTGGGTGGGCTGTACTCTGGATCGGCCTATTCTTACTGGACATGCATCTCATATAGGCTACAAATGACGTGCCTAAAAGTGACCTTGGCCTATTTTTCAAGGTCACTGGCCTAAAAATATCGCCAAAAATTTCGACATTTTGCATAATCTCATCAACTATTTCAGTTACAGGCTCCTCATTTTTACTGGACATGCATCTCATAAAGGCCTACAAATGACATGCCTAAAGGTGACCTTGGCCTATTTTTTCAAGGTCACTGGCCTCAACATATCACCAAAAATTTTGACGTTCTGCTTTATCTCATCAACTATTTCAGTTACAGGCTCCTAATTTATGCTGGACATGCATCTCATAAAGGCCTACAAATGACGTGCCTAGAGATGACCTTGGCCTATTTTTTCAAGGTCACTGGCCTAAAAATATCACCAAAAACTTTGACTATTTGCTTTAGCTTATCAAAATTTTCAGTTACAGGCTCCTAATTAGCTCCTGCCACCCGAGTGGCAGGGAAGCTATGGTATCGGGCTCCATCCGTGCATGCATCCATCAACAAAAACTTCAAAATTTTGTTTATCTTAACGGCGGGAGCTTCTGGGGCCGCCAGTGCCCTATATTTCCGTACTGAGCAAAATATGCGGTTCTGTCTACTATCGCAAGTCTGGCCCTGAAGTACACTATCACAGTACCTCCACTGTGTTTGAAGTGTTTATGATGGTCTTACTGTGGAATGCTGTGTTTGTTTTACGTTGATTGTAGTGGGACTCGTTTTTCAAAAACTCAGTGGTTCTACTCTCCTCATCAGGGGTGACAATAGCCAAACCAAGGTGTTCCCAGTCTACGCGATCCCGTATATTATTTTAGAAAAATTGTCTGAGTCATTAAAGGGCTGCTGCTTTTTCACACAGGGCAAATCACTGTTTGTTATCTTTTTTCCTTCAGTTAATGAATTTTTTGAAAACTGTATTTGAAGTTCACACAGTGTGTTTTTGTCTTTTATTGAAGTTTGTTTGAAGAACTGAAACAAATTATTGAGACAAATATGAAAAAAACAGAAATCAAAGAGTCATAACATAGTTTCATAGTGCATTTTTGATGTTATTTCCAAAGCGTACATGTGCGGTGCTTGTGACCTGAAAAAGAGCAAGTACCTTCATTTATCCAATACTGACCTTATTTGCCTTTAGCATTCGCTCTTATCCAGAGCAAGTAGAAAAGTAAACATAGCTTTCTTTGCAAAGATTTGGCTGTGAAGGTCAGTAACTGGAGGTCAGTAAATAATAATCAAGAAAGACCACAGGTGCAGCGAGTGGAGACTAATGCATTAAGGTATGTTAAATTTGAAATGGCTCATAAACTGCGTATGTGTGGTGGAGGATTCTCAGCTCTGTTTGAGGCAGATTGTAGTCAGTGTGGGAATGTGTTTACTACCTCTACAGTTATTCACAAGTGAAGTTTTTGAGGGACGAAGCCTTTTTAGGGTGGGGCTTGGCTCTAATCTGGCTAAACTGTGGGCAGCCTTCAACTTCCCATATTATTGGCGTGCCAAAGGCCTTTTTATGTACACATGCAGAAAGTTGAAGGTCAATTTGACTGGCTGGAGAGAGTTAAGCCTGTTTAATTTGTTGTATTAATTTTTTTGGGCTGTGGGGTAACCTATGAGATTCAAGCGCTGGTGTGAAATGGGCTTGCTGCTGCCTCCTGCAGGTAGATGAGGAGAAGGCGCGGGTGGAGGAGGTGCTGAGGAGAGGCGAGGAGGTGCTCCTGCAGATCCCTGACGAGGAGAGGAGAGAGGAGCTGCGCCGGAATTTGCTCCGGCTGCAGATACAGTACACCACCCGGAGGGTAAGAACACCACCCACACACTCTCTAACACAACCTGGAGAGTGTGAACACCACCCAAACTCTCACTAACACCACTCAGATGGTCAGAACAGCACTTAAACTCTCTCTCTAACATGACCTGGAGGGTGGGAACATCACCTAAACCCTTTTTTACACCATCCAGAGGGTCAGAACACCACCCAAACTCTCTTTAACACAACCTGGAGGGTGGGAACATCATCCACTCTCTCTAACACCACATTGAGGGTCATAACACCATCCACACTCTCTTTAACACAACCTGGAGGGTCAGAACACCTCTCAAACTCTTGCTTGCACCACCCAGAGGGTTAGAACACTACAAAATGACTAATGCAAATCCTGAGCGTCAGAGCACCATTCGAGCTCACAGATGCACATCTCCATGAGGGTCAGAGCTCCATCTGAAACACTCTAACACCACCCAGAGCGTCAGAAGACCACCAAAATCACTAACACCCAGTCAATGTACTAATAAAAATCACTATGAATCCCTTCAGCTCCTGACGTTGTTGTCAATGCGTCGGTCTTTAGGAACTCGTCTCTATATGTGTTCAAAGATTTGTCACTAGTAGCACCTAAAAACTGAGAAAGTGCACCTTTTTCCGAGAAATTCCTATAAAAACTTAGAATACACCGAGGTTTACTGAAGATTTGAGGCCAACTCTGTAAAC
Source organism: Gymnothorax javanicus (assembly GCA_029692085.1). Taxonomy (NCBI): domain Eukaryota; kingdom Metazoa; phylum Chordata; class Actinopteri; order Anguilliformes; family Muraenidae; genus Gymnothorax; species Gymnothorax javanicus. The sequence continues at coordinate 95,046,266 of CM056198.1, forward strand.
CTTGGAAAAATTTTACCGAGGTATCCCAAAGTCTGTCCGGTTTACTTAAGTTTGGACGACACCTCAGTAAACCTCGGTTAAATTTTAACGAGACACACCGAGGATTGTCTGGCCCACTGAAGTTTAGAGAACACATCAGTATTCCTTGGGAAAATTTCACCGAGGTAGACCTGGCCTAGCTTAATTACACTGCACCTCGTTGAACAGGCAGTACTGGTAATTTGCATAATTGATTGGTGTTTAGCCTGCAGTACTGGTGGGAGGTCTTTAATGAGGCATGTGTTTTGACTGTCTTCATACCTCCCCTTTGTTCTGGTGTGAGCATAGGCCTAGCAGACAAACTTTGGTCTACCTCGGTGAAATTTTCCGGGGAATACCGATGTGGTCTCTGAGCTTCAGTGGGCCAGACAATCCTCGGTGTGTCTTGGGAAAATTTAACCGAGGTTTACTGAGGTGTCGTCCAAACTTAAGTAAGCTGGACAGACTTTGGGATACCTTGGTAAAATTTTGCCGAGGTTAACAGAGTTGGCCTCAAATCATCAGTAAACCTCGGTGTATTTTAAGTTTTTATAGGAATTTCTCGGAAAAAGGTGCATTTTTTCTCGGTTTTTGGGTGCTACTAGTGTGTCATACAGTATGGGGAAGTTGGATATTGCTATGATAAGACTCTTTGTATTCAATGTCATGGTGGAAAAGCACAGGAATCAAAGTACTGGTCTTTCTGCAACAGTGGGAACCATTACATCTCGGCGCTCTCTCTGCTTCACACCCACTGGTAGTCGCCTGAGTGAAATATCTCATCATTTGCTCAACTTTTTTGCGTCGCTGGTCCTGTCCACTTCCGATTGCCAACTGTTATGGCTTCCTATTTTCATGATTCTCTTCAGCTCTCATTGAAAATGAATTATAGCTTGTTGCTTTGATTGCTGGGCATTGCTGAAATATGAATGTCCCTTTAAAAGAAATGTATTTGGAGTGGAAACTCAGACGTGAACTCCCATGTAGTGGGAAGTCACATGGTGACCAGATGTTTGGAGTTTATCATTTAAACATTCTTTTCCTCACAGGAGTTGCGGATTATTCGAACAGAGCAACCTGCTGCGGTCTCTCATGACGGAATTGCATTTGGCGAGCCGGAGCCAAGGACCGAGCTTTGCCCGGACCCCCAGGAAGTGTTAGTGGAGCAGACTGCTCCAGTAAGCACACTTGCACTGTCTTACCGCTGGGTGGTGGGGTACTTTTCCTAGAATTCCAACACATATTCTGTAGGAACCACCAGGAAGAAATATCTCCTCAATTACTGTTTGATGAGTGGGGCTGTTGAACTTTCACTGAGGATTGTCGGTCGGATTTAAGGCCGCTGATAGAAGGTAGTTGATTCTATGACCTTTTTCTACTTTCAGAAATATCTTTCCTTTATTAATGGGGCTGCGTTTAACATGTTTTAGCTGCTCCCCTCCGCTTGCTGAATAGTGCATCACAGGTTGTATCAGTGTGTCTTGATCTGTGACCTTATTAATGGTTTCATGCCCTACTGTATCTTACTGAGTCATACATAGTCCACTTAAAGATTCCCCAGCACATGGTCTGCATTTACATCTATGTGCAGAGCTGTGAAATAGTATTTGGCCCCTTCCCCATTTCTTCCATTTTCACTTATTTGTCCCACTTAAATGTTTCAGATCTTCAAACTAATAACATTAGACAAAGATAACCAGGTAAATACAAAATACAGTTTTAAATGATGTCATTTATTGAAGGGAAAAAGCTATCCCATCCCTACCTGGCCCTATGTGGAAAAAGTAATTTCTCCCTTGGGTACAAAACCAAACAATGAAACAAATTGAATTGATAATTGGATTCTTTTTCTCTTGACGCACCAATGCATGATTACTGCCAGCCCTGTTGAATCTAAACATCACTCAAATAAAATCTGTTTGGCAATGTGAAGTAGGCAAAAAGCCACACAAGATGCCATGATCTAAAGAAGTTCAAGAATGGATGTTCTTGTCAGCTGCGTTCAATCCTTTAAAGAGTAAATGAGTATATTCAAAATTTCATTTAATACTCATCAGCTTTTGTTTCACTTTAAAGCACCAATCAAATATCGTGTTTCAATGGTGTTTGTAATGTACAAGTTTCAATAGAAAATGTACTTAAAATAACCATGTTTTCGGCCCATAGAGCCTAAGACCCAGGCTGGTATTAAACTAACAGCTACTGAATAAGCGCACAGTTTCTTTCTATAGGCAATAAAAATACAAGACGGAGTCTCACTTTGCGGGACGCTGGAAAAGAGATGAAAATGCTGTGCGATACAACGCAAAGTGGGACACATGGTCACCCTGTTCACAGACTATTCTCAGGCTGTTCTTCAATTAGTTGCCAACTGTTCTTCAAACAGTTGCTAAGCAGTCGCCACAATAGCCAAAATGTCACTGTCTGTTGGCAGGGATTCGCCAACTGTTCATCAACTACTCACCAAAGTATCACCAAAACGTCGCTAGAAAGTTGTCACCAAATCGCCAATTAGTATCTCACTGACTGGTGAATACTTGGTGAATAGTTCAGGACTCTAGGATTGCCAAAAAGTCGTCAAAAAAGTGGGAGACTACTTGTCGCCGCTTTCGCCAAATGTGCATCGCTCAGTGAGATACTCACTGAAGAGTTTTGGGATAGTATTCAGTGGTCTGATGAGTCAAAAATGGAACCCTCTGGAGGACATGGGTTCCGTTACAAATGGAATAAAGCTAACGCTGCATTCCACAATTATAACAACATACCAACAATCAAACATGGTGGTGGTAGTGCGATGATCTGGGGCTGCTTTGCTGCTTCAGGACATGGCCAAATTATTACAAAGGATAGAACCTTGAATTCCGCTGCATATCAGAAAATCCTGATGGAGAATGGCCAGCCATCAGTTTGTGACTGAAAAGAACAGTTAAGCCCAACGCCCACTGAAGGCGTGAGTCGCGCGTCAAAAAATTGGTTACATTAATTTCAATGGAGCAACGCCCACTGGCAGCGTGTGACGCACATCAGACGCGTGTCAGATTTTTACTTTTCGCCACTGCTTAGTTTCTGAAGCGTGAACACAATAAAAACGCATTTGTCTTTTAGATTATTTAACTATTTCGCCTTGTCATGGTTAGTGGCACACATTTAGCGGCAACTTCACATGCAGTTGTCAGCCTGCTTTTTAACCAAGTCGCAGTTTTGAAAGAAAATCCGTTATTTTGCGGGCATTTAAGTTATCAAGCGATCTACAGTTAGACAGTACCTAACTCAAGGTACACTGATGAGAACTTTTAGTTAGCTAGCTAGCTAATTCGTTACTGGGTAAAGTAAGGTGAATCATAATCTTAATTTACTAGACGGCTATATTTAGGAGGAAAATTATGCCTGTATATAATGTATAGCGCATAGTAACCTGACCGTCGCACTTTGCCATCACTTAAAATAAGCTTGATCGGTAGGTTTTTTTTTTTTTTTTTTTTTTTTTTCAAAATTAAACGTTGTCTTGTTTAATATTTTGAGATTGACACTCATGGCTTCTCGGTCGTGTTGACAGCTGTCAATGATGATGCGGCTGACGCTTTCAGTGGGCGTTTTAAAGCGTCAAGGCAACTTTCGGAGTTTGACGCGACGCTTCGCTTCGCGGCCAGTGGGCTTTGGGCTTTAGGTTATGCAGCAGGACAATGATCCAAAGCACTCAAGCAGCTCTGCCTCTGAATGGCTCAGAAGAAATGAAGGTTTTTCTGTGGCCTCTTCAAAGTCCTGACGTGAATCCGATTGAGATGCAGTGGCATGACCTTTAACAGAAAGCTTGTGCTCAAAAATTCTCCTTTGTGGCTGAATGAAAAGAATTCTACATAGAAGAGTGAGCTGAAGTCCCTCCACAGCAATGTGAAGGACTAATTTCTAGTTATCACAAACATTTGATAGCAGTTGTTGCTGCCGAGGGTGGCACAACCAGTCATTAGGTTCAGGGAAGCAATTATTTTCTCACGTAGGTGATATGGGTTTTGAATGGATCTTTTTCCTTCAATTAATGAAATGATCACTTAAAGGCTGCACTTTGCATTTACTCACATTGTATTTCTCTTAAAATTAAAATTAGTAGTATGCTGAGAAATATTTAAGTCTGAAAAATCTGCAAAAATAGCATGAATCAGGAAGGGGGCAAATATTTTTCACAGCACTGTATACTTTACTGCACCGTGCATATTTTTTTACCGTTATCAAAGCAGTTAGCTTATCCAGGCACATGAGTGGGTCACCTGGTCAGTCTGTTTGCTTTTAATTTTACATGCGAGCTACAGGCAGAGCTGCATTGGGTGCCGTGGGAAGTCTTGGGCGTGCCTTGCCTCGTGGAGAGGGGAAGAACAGAGGGTCGAGGGTGGGCCCACAAATTGATTAGCTGGCTGGACGTGCAGGCATGGAAGAGGCTAACGTGACTCCCCTTTCCCAACAGGCCACAGCGCGGAGTACGGAGGTGGAGGTGCTGGAGCAGGCGGAGGAGGAGGTGCAGGAGGAGAAGACGCTGTCGCTCCTGCCCTCGGACTACCTGCTGGACATTAACAAGGTGCTGCTGGCCATGGCCGACAACGAGCTTCTCCTGAACTCCACGGAGCTGAGCAGGGGCCTGTACGAGGACTTCTCCAGCCAGGAGGACGCGCTGAAGGTGAGCGAGCGAGGGTGGGAGGGAGGGAGAGAGGGAGGGTGGCTAAGGGAGAGGTAAGGAGACAATGGAGACTGGAGGAGGGTGGAAGAGAGATAAGTAGAGATGGAGGGAGGCAAAAGGAGAAAAAAGTGACTGGTTGTGGGAAGGATGGAGAGGTATGGAGGGATAGATAGTGCGAGGGCAGGGAAGGAGAGTGTGTTTGAGGCTGTGGAGCATCTCAAAGCGTAGGCTGCAATTTTAGGGGTCGTCACTAAATTCCCTCCGCCGAATTGACGTAACGTCATTTCATCTCAGTTAAACAGCTTTGGTTTAAGCGAGTCGTCACTGGTTTCCCTAACTTCTACCTTAACTATAACCCCTAACCCTAAATTTAACCTTGTCCCTTACCTTAAATGTCAGTTTGGCAGAGTTACGACCCCTTAAAATGCAGCCTTCGAAGGATGCTGCAACCTGCGCTTTGAGATGTACACTTTGCGTCTGAGTGTGTTCTTCTCATCCTATTACCACTAGGTGGAGCAGAGGTTATGCCCTTTCCCCCTTCTGCCAGTATTTTAATTAGCCTGTGTGGCTGACTTGTTTATAAAGAGCCTCTGGAAGTGTTATGGATTTATCTAAATTAACCCTGTGTAAAATGGTTGCCAACGGAACCAAAAATAATTGATTTTCTTCAGGGCAACTCTACTGTAAGCGTGTTTTAATTTCATTTTGGGGTAAATTTTTCCTGATGAAATTGCGGCTTCTCGCTCGCTCTCTTTAATTAAAACTAATTGAAAGCTCTGAGGCGTGTAGCTAATTCCTGATTCCACCTTTAAAATTTTAGGTTTTATGTTTGTTCTCTTGTGAGAGGGAAGGATTATGTTCCAATTAATGATAACTGCAGTTCCCTGTAATCTGTTACAAAAAAAACACTGTGATTCCGACATGTCCAACTTTTCTAATGTCATTAAAAGATTAAAACAAATGACTGTTAGACAATGTTTGAGCGTTGGATTAAAGTGTTGGAATGAAGTGATGCAAAGTATATTTATTTTGAATTCGAGGTTGGATCATGTACAGGTTGAATTATGGTTTTCATGGCACATCAACCAGATTGAGCAAACAGAATCATAATGAGATTTGCTGTGTGAGAGCACATATATGGCTGTGTGTGAAATTGTAATCATGGTTGGTTCTCATTACAATGCAGCAAGACTCAGGGGAGGGCTTGCGTTATCAGCAGGGGGTCTCTGCTCTGCCAGTCATCATTGGCTGGCCTTGACCTTTCGCCCATTTTTGATTGGTCAAGAAGAGACAGGGGAAGAGAGATCATATTCAGTTCAGTTTCTTTGCATTTTTGTACTGTTTGTGTTTGTTTTATGTACTTTTGCTCATTGTTGACAGAAATTGAGGTGGGTCTGATTTGTGAATAATCTGTGAGATGACGAATCTGTCATACTGTAATTTTTTTTGACAATCCTGCAGTTAAGCACTCACTACAATTTTCCGTGAGCATTTTGCAGTGCTATGAAGCTGTTGATATATGAAAGTCCAGATCTGTACTTTGAAGGAAAATGTACTTTTATTTGGAAACGTCAGAGAATTTTCATTTCTGTTTTTTGAAAATTTTATGCGATACCATTAGCTGGTCATTAGCCTGTCCATCTGCAACACTGATGTACTCAGGGATATGTGCGCACATTTGCACGCTCATGCATCACGCACACAAACACATGCACGCGCACACACATCAACATTTCTGTGGAACTTTTCCCTGGACAGTGTGTATGATTTATTTTAGGACCTGTAAGATATGCACATCCCTGCTAAGGTTGTATATTCTCAGGCCTGTAAAGAGAACAAGTCCCCAGTAAGGTTGTGTGGTTTTGGGTATTTGTGAATGCATAAAGTAAAAATTTAAGTTTCACAACGCTTTGTGATTTTGAGTTAAAGGCTGTTAATGTTGGGCACTTTTCACTTAATCTGCGATAGCTGTTTACTTCTAACATGATTCCATTGAATTTAATAGGTGAATCATAAATTTTTTGACATCAAATACTTTAAAGGTACATAAAACAATCTATAGCAAAAAGTCAAAAAAGCCGAAGTGTCATGAAATGTCAATTTATACTTGACACGTTCAGATTTGTGAGATGAGACAATAGATGATGGAGGAAGTTGACGTGGAAAGACAGAATATGGGGTGTCACTTCCCCCCAATCATGTCAAAGCCTGTCATTTGGAGGAAGTGGGCTTTACAGTTGGGCTCACCCCAGACCTGTGATGATTGGTTCGTTTTGAGGGCTGGCATGCAGTTGGATGCAAAGTTGAAATAACTTCCCCCTTTTCTCACTATGAGCAACATGTCATCCACTTTAATGTGCCCTTCTGTGTTCCTCAGAACATCAAGGACAGCCTGGAGAGACTCGGAGACCAAGTGGCGGTGATCCACGAAAGACAGCCCGACGTCATCCAAGAGGCATCTCAGCCCGAGGTGGTCCAGATTGGGGATGCCCTGACCCAGCTGAATGCAGAATGGGACCGCATTAACAGGCTGTACAATGACCGCAAAGGGTGAGCACTGACCAGACCTGCACCTCTCTCCCTCTTTTATCCCATTCAATCAGCTCGGTACGTCATGTTGTTCGGCTGCGTTGTCCAGTGCAATCTGAAAAGGGCAGTCGAGGGTTCAGGTTGTAGTTTTCATTCCCGTTTAGTTTCTTATCTCTTGACCGAAGACTGTTTAATTGAGGTGCTGTAGCGCTCTCCTGGAACAGAAAACGACACCCACATCAGCTCTTCTCAAATGAGATTTGAACACCTCTGTGCTGTTGAATTGGTTCAGCAGGGAAACGGATCTTTGGTTGTTGAAACTGTTATTCTGAATGTGTTTGCCGGTCTCCGGCCGTCTGAAATGATTGCTGAAATGCTTCATGTACGCTCGTGGGCAAAAAAGGCCCAAGTCAAAATGGCAAAGTATGAAGCTTTTAATGGTCTGAATAAATAAATAAATCATTGATCAGAACATTTGAAAGGAGTTAACAATGCGTTTCTGGGACCTCATCATGATTTGCATGTTAACTTTCACTGCAGTGATCTGTTTCGGGGAAATAGCTGGAAGCTGCTTCACTATGAAGCTGAAATGCCTCAATGTGAGAAGTCATCTAATGCTTCGGAGTTCAGCGTAATATTACAAAGGTTTTCTTCATGCCTCATTCTAAATTAAAGAACAACTTGCAAAGTTAAATTTTTTTTTCGAGATTTATACTTAGCCTTGTCTTAAAATGACCATTTGAAAAATAATGCAGGATTTAACAAGTACTAAGAGCACTAATTCGGAGAAAAATGACTGTTTTTAGCAAAGCTCTTATAAACACTGTTTTTTTGCTGAAAATTGTGTCATATGACATGACAAAATAGGAGTCAGTCTCCTCAGCTCTTTGTGTATTGGTTTGTGGCAGTGAGTCTGAGGTTTTTTAATTTTGTGAGTTGTTTTTTCACTAGTTAATATTGCATTTCACCATTTAGTATCATGGTAAATTATTGTATTTGTCAGGATATCGAGTCCATAAAATTCCTAACAGGAAACGGTGACAGCGGCTTGGCTTAAATTCAAGGAGGGTAGAAAAATCCCTCTTTAACTAATGTGTAGTATTAGCATTTTTTTCAGTCATTTACCTGATTAACAAGTTTCCAGTTATTAGAATATTCAATTTGCTGCCTGCTTCTTAATGCAATGTTGTGGTGAGTAAATGGCATATTCACTTCAGAAAAAATGTTTAATTCACTTTACAAAAAAGGTGAACTAAAGGGCTCGAAATTAACTTTTTTACTTGGTAGCGCTGCGCTCCCATGCAAATATATAAACGCTTACAGGTCGAAAGAAGCGCAGAAAAAAAAAAGTATTTTTATGATAGGCTACTTAAGACATGAGCGAAGAAACCGAGTGAAGATTTTGAGTCCGCACAAGCGCAGAACCACAAGGTATCATGTTTTGATAAGTGGCAAAACTTGACAGAACACCAGACCTACTCGTTGACGCACAATTCTGAAAACAATTCTGAAGGTCACTGTCATGTGTATATATATTTTTTATGAAAATATAGTTCCGACATTTTTTTGCTTCACATTGGTCCACTAGGGTCTCCAACCTGCAAGTTGACTTTGAAATTCTAGCTTTGCCTCAGTAAAGCCATATCGAGAGTTATGCGAGTCAATGGAGGCCATGAAGTTTACTTTAAAGTAATTCATTCAAATGGGGTCACGTATTTAACCGAGCCCTCCTATCGGTTGCTTTTCTATCCGGACAGTGGGCTTTATCTGGAAGAGCCTGGCCTCTTTAAAGGATTTAATGTGGTATTTTCATTGCATACGGGACTTAGCATATTCCTCCTTGCGCTGCCGTTGACATTTATCTGCTGGTCAGTTGAGACCTTCCTTGAGCGCCTGACCTTTTTTGGGCATTTAAGGGGGTGATTGTTTGGGGGGGGGTGCACTATGTGTCTTTGTGAGTGGTGCTGACCTATAACTGGATGGACGGGATTACTTTGCAATTCTAACTGACTTTGTCTTGGAGATGAGTCTAAGTAATCCCTCAGCTCGGTTTTGTAATGGTGAAGCATCAAGTGTGTGGAATAACAGGAGCTACTTTGAATTTAAGAGTGAGCACATGATGAAGTTTAACAAAAGGATGCAGAAATCAGGGTTTGCATTCCTCAGCTCAAGCGGCGAGTCAAATTTTTCATCTCAGAACCGTTTTTCATTTGAAAGAGGCTTCAATTCTGGACTCATTTTTCTTTTTACTTTTGGCCAAATTTCATTTCAGTGGATGTGGGGAAAATTGTAGAGTATAATCTGTTTGAGGCAGGCATTAGAGAGGAATTTTCTCTTCCCTAATGCGTGACATTGCGCAATTTAAATTTTTTTTTGGGGTTGTGAATGAAAGGCAGAATATTTTTTGATGCTGCCTTTTCCCTAAGGAAGACTGAGCTGAATGGACATCCTGTATCAAGCGCTTCAGTCGTAGATTTGTATGGTGCTTAGCCTTTTTATGGAAGTTAGATGGCTGAGGTGAAAATAGACATTTTGAAAAGCTATTAAAGAGCCAACATGAGCTCCTGCATGTGTTGCTTATTCCATTGTTGTTTGAGATTTTCTTTTCAGATTGTGAAACTGAGGTACTGTGACCGCTGTGAAGGACATGCACCATAGAATTTCTCCAGCCAGAATAGCTGACCAAGCCAAGGCTTTGGCCTGAGAACTGGTGTTGGTCCCTGGGCACTGCTGTGGCTGCCCCCTCAGTGTTTCCCATCCATTAACGAGATTATGGCGGCCCGCAATAATCTAATTTACCCCCGCCATAGTCTCAAAATGCGCAATTGCCGCGTGTAGATGTACATGCGAACGTTCAAAAAAAAAACCCAAAAAAACAGAAAAGTAGGAAAGGTACTGGAAGACGTGGAATTTTGCAATTCCCCCCACTCAAAAAATGAGAATCATTTCCACCACCCCCCCTTCAAAAGAATGAGAATCACCCCCCCGCTCAACAAAATGAGAATCACATATTCTCCAAAAATTCTGTGGGAAACACTGCCCCTGCTCCTTAGTAACCAAGATGGGTCAAATTCAACAAAGTTGTCCACAGGCAGAGGTGGACAATCCAGGTCCAGTAGGTGAAAGTGTACACCTGTAGTTTACTCCAACCACTGGGATTAGCTGATTGGGCCAAATTTTGAGCCAGGAAATTGGACTACTGAGTAAAACCAGCAGACTAAGCTCATGAGTGGGAGCAGAAATTTCCATTGCTTATTTAAGGTTTCAGTGTAGGAAGTATTATTTCTAATATGATTACAGCTGCTAAATTTGTCTGGTTGATCTAATTTGAAATTCTGAGGAGGTTTTGGGCAACATGTTTTGTTTGTGTGCAAACTGCATTTTGGTATTTTAGCACTGTTGGCATTGACCTTTTTCTGTCTCTTGTTCAACATCGAACACCGTGCTGGAAAACATGAGTTACAATCTCAGCAGTTTCTGCGCTATAAATTTGACTGCCATGAACGCTAGTTCAGCACACGGAGGATTCATAAGGAGCCCCGATGGCCAGATTTCCAACTGAGAGGAAATGTACAGGTGCAATAGTAGCCTGCCATAAAGGTGCAAATCTCGCTTGGAGATCGAATTTTGTACACAGCGTGTTGGATGCTTTCTTTTCCAGAAGTATAACGCCCGCTGTACTAGTTATTACTTGCTTGCTTTTGTGCTGCTGTATGTTGACTTGGATTTTAATGGCTAAAATAAATCATTATATGACAACATAACCTTTCTTATGGTTAACCCTCAAAGGCCTGCTCTGTTTATCTGTTGTAAGATTGCAGTAACCTTTATGTTTCATTTTTTTTTTTTTTTTTGCCAAAAATTGAACCAATGAGCCAAGCCATTTGATCGTACTCAGAGCCAGAACTGCCCTGTTTTCTTCAGACTGTGCTTTTTGAGATTGAAGAGACAGATCTTTGAAAACTGAATTATTATACCCCTCTTTAGACTTTGCCAGTGCTGATATCTATCCATTACCGCAATACAGCTGAATGGTCTTAAATGACTCCTGTACCTTTCTTACTTGTTTCTCCTACCTCAGTCAGTCATCTGCAGTCAAACAGGGCGGTGTGGTTGCCCGTGGTTAGCACAGTTGCCGAGCACTAAGGAGGTCCTAGGTCCGAGTTCTGGCCAGCCTGGATCATTTTGCATGGATTTTGCTTGTAATTCCTGTCTTTGCCTGGGTTTCCTCTGAGTACTCAGATGTATTCCCTCCCACAATGACATGATCTATTGGATCACCGGAACAGGTCCCTGGTGGCTGCACTGTGGCTGCCCACTGCTCCTGAATATATGGGATGGGTCACATGTGGAGGGCAAATGGCCCCGTAGGGGTCAATAACGTAAAAGGAAAAAAAGACGAGCAACTTCGATCACAGCAATTTAACTGTCTATTTGGTCACCTTACTTCAACTGCATGTGGACTCTCTGATACCACTGGGAGTGTTTCGTTTTGATTTTGTATTTTTCTCTTGGCTACTAGTTCATTTCACCATGTATCTAGCTAGCAACTTTAATGTATTTGTTTATTGTTTTACCTAAGAAGGGTACTAATGTTGGGCTTACTTTAATAGCGTTAACTCGTGATATTAGTAATGACGGTCACAATTGTTTGTGGATATTAATGTAAGGTTAGAAATGAAGAGCATAGAAGTATGAATGTGGGATTTGCTTGACATGGTATATTATAGTTGGGGTGATGTAAAAAAATGACAGGGTATCATGGTGTTAGCTTGTAGATGGATGAATTGTTTGCAGTTTGTGATAAAATTTCCATTGAGAAAGTCACTGTCTTGCAAGAGCAAGGAGTCTGTGTGTGTGTGTGTGTGTGCGCGCGCGCGCGTGTGTGTGTGTGTCCTTCACGTATGTCGAGAACCATTCATCTGGTCGACTTTACACTTGGCAGGCATATTGCTGGGGACCCAAGGATGTGCAGTGTTGAATTTGGTGAGATTAGGACACGCGACACGGTCAATTTTAATAAAGTTTGAATGAACGAGTAGACAGCAGTCTGTGCAGCAGTGGGGGTGGGGCTTTAGGACTCAATAGCCTGAATCAAGCACGTCATCACTTTCGTCTCTTTACAGTCTGTGGCTCAGAGTGTGCGCGGCTTGAACAGGCTTTGCTCAAGTTTCTTCCTAAATTGCCTTAAGTTCTTATTACTCAAATATTATTGTTTCCTGTAGTATTTTTCATGCAAAATATAACACTTAATCATGGTAATACTCTTAGTATTTCTTATTGTGAAGGAAACCATGTGTTTTGGGATTCTATGTCCTTAAAGTATGTTTGATGTAAACTTTTAAGGTTTGAATAAAAAAAAAAAATAGTCTTATTATAGCCTAATGCAAAGAGTTTAGCATCTTCTTGAATGCTGGAAAAATAGTGGGCAGTTGCACTTCGTCTAGAGTCTCTACATGGTGACTGATAACCAGGCACCTTCCCCTGATGATAGTGATAAACTTCTAAAGCACATTCCCTGTTCCCGTAGGTCCTTTGACAAAACGGTAGAGGACTGGCGGCAATTTCACTGTGACCTCAATGACTTGGGCCAGTGGCTGACGGAGGCCGAGCAGGTTTTGGCTGAGGGGGAGGGGCCTGACGGCACCGTGGATCCAGAGAAAGCGAAGGCCCACCTGGAGGTGAGAGTGCAGCACAGCGTTTAATCCTTCGATACTTCTCGCCTTATTGATCTACTGATCCATCGATCAGTCTGATCTCCCTGTAACTGACCTGTTTCCCTTAAGGGAGCTTGTATTGGGTAGTTATGATTAATGCTTTTCCACAATAACAGTAGTGTCATAGAATTAAAGATGAAGAAGGAGATAGTGGAGCAAATGTTGGCAATATGACGTATATTTGTGAAACAAACCTTTGAGTGGAATTATCAAAGGGAGGGGAGTCGATGGTATTGAAGTAAAATGTGGACCCAGTGTGTCTATTAGGAGAACTCTCTTCTGTTGAACCGCCTCTTGTCAACATAAGGTCTTAACAATGGCCAAGAAGACCATTCTGCTCATAGCATCACCACTGTCTAATTCTAGAACAAACGGGATACACATTATAATTTCCATTGACCATTCATGGGTTTTTGTGGGAGATAACTGGGTATGGTCTGAGGTTCGTTCATGTACGCACACCTCAAAAAAAGTTTTATGAAGCCAAAGTTTTACACTGGTGTTACTTCTTATGAATGATTTTTATGTGGTTGTATTTAGCGTCAGCCATTTTCTGATTTTTTTTAGGCCACCATGCACTTTTTTTTTTGTTTGGAGCAATGCAAAGTTTTATCAATGAGACCCCTGATCTGCTGCTTTGAATACAACTGAAGACTCTTTCTTTCCTTTAAATGGGAAAATAACGCTCCTTTGGTTCCTATATCATATTCGGCTGCAGATGGAAATGGATGAAGTCATGAACTGACACAGTATACATGTTTAAAGGCAGGGGTCCTCAATCTTACCCAGACAGGGCCAGTGTGCATGCAGGTTTGCATTCCAACCAAGCAGTTACTCACCTGATTCTACTAATCAACCTTTAAGAGTCTTTGATATAGACCTTGATTAGTAGAATCAGGAGAGTAACGACTTGGAATGAAAGCCTACATCCACACTGGCGCCTTCTGGGTAAGATTGAAGACCCCTGTTGAAAGGGATAGTTTTAATACAGCAGGCAGGGTATCCCTCAAATTTCTTAAGTCTGCCATCAGGGAAATTTACTTTTATTCTTATTGTTGAGAATTTAGTTTTTTTTTTTTTTTATTATAATTGTTTTATTCATTCTACTGCCTTTCAAATAAGGCATATAAAAATATTTGTGTTCAACACTCCAGTGAGAAAACTACACTTACCTTCATTGATTGTTTAACTTCATTTCAGATAGAATCATACCTACAAGTTTCATTCGTGTTTACACTTGGTGCATTACCTCTGTTGTGCATTTAGCCTACACTTCTTGGTCATATTTATCATTTTTATCGATCCAAGACCTACCTGGGCTTTTAAAATGTGTTTTAAAGAGTTATAAAACCTCAATTTCAAGTGCATCATATCATGTCGTTAATTCGATGCTTATAGAGCAGCTGTGGGAGCAGCAGGAGGAAGTTGCGGTATTTTTGGGGTGAGGAATGACACCAACTGTCTACACAGGAGCTGGAGGAGGGACTGAGGAGCCATCAGCCAATCCTGAATGCTCTCAATGAGACAGGAGAGCAAATCATTGGTCAGCTCTCTCACCCTGACTGCAACCTGCTAGACGAGAAGCTGACGAGCCTCAACCATCGCTGGCAGAACGTCCTTCGCGAAGTCCGTGAATGCCAGCGCAGGTACTGCGGTGTCCATTCCCACATCCTGCCAGTTGGAGTGTAAAATTTAGCATTCCTTTACTACCCTGATTTATTTGAAAATACTAATACTAAATACTAATCAGCACAGGCAAGCAAGATGCAACAAGGTATTGCATTGAAAAATTTACTCAAGCCGAGAATGTATGAACCGTTCATCACCTCCCAAGCGTTGCCAGCAGTATATTGATACACTGTGAGAGAAGAGCGCCTGTGTCACTGTCAGTCTTTTCTCCATTATTCAATTTCATGAAGATAGACTAGCAAACTGATGTACGCTGTATGTTCAGTTGCAAACAGAGATTACTTTAAATTTGGTTGTTGCCACTAAATCGGTTTTGTCCCAATGACGAAGGCCTACAGTTTTTTTTAAAGTCGTTTCACTTTTCAACTCATTTCGTTGCGGATGTTCCAAAAGAGCAGAATTAAACACCTTTTGTTCATGGATTGTTTTTTATCAAATCAAAAAATTTAGCTTTTCTAACCCCACCTGAATCAAAAGTGTCCAGTTTGCCAATAATGTTCATGTAGGCCTAATGCTATGGTTGATTCAAATGATCACGGGTGTGTTTTCTGAAAGCACAGATGCTAAATTTCATTTTGGAACCACTGTCTGTGAATGGACGAACTTTGTTTGCTGCTAACTTAGTTCGCTACTACACTTTCGGGAAACGCTCCCAAGGTCGTCATCATCCCCTGAAGCTGCTTGATAATGAGCGGATCATTTGAATCACCTTTGCTGGAGCGGATAGAGATCTAAAACACGCTGGACGAGTAGTGGTCCTCCAGGAGAGGGTTGGGAAACACTTGTCTGAAAAACGCCCGTCAGTTGCGGCTTCTCGTCACCCGTAATTGCAATCCGTGAATGCACGGTAAGAAGATGGAGGGACCCTGCGCTTTTTCCAGAGTGCAACCTTTATTGTCAGTGGAATTTGCTAGAACCATTGACCATGCTGTTCCAACTGGCTGCCTCCCTTTCTTAGCCTAGCACAAGGCTAATTATTTACTGCTCCCATGAAGCTGCTGGTGCTCATTCATACGCTGCAAGTGGCATCTCAACCGAGAGAGCAGCCCAGCAGCCCCCATTCATCCTCTTTTAAATGAAGACGCCTGACTTTCTAGTTAAATTAGATCGCTAATGATAGCGTTGAAAATGTCAGCAAATTCACTGAGAGGAGCGTGAATGTCTAATGATGGGAGGAAAGACTCCTCAGGCACCATTTACTGGGTGTATTTAATAAAACTAATAATGGGTATTGCACCTCGTGTTTTCACGCTGATGAAACGCTTCGCTCAGTGTGAACTACCTCAGTGCAGGCTGACAGTGTTGTAATGCAAGCAGTCTCAAAAGGAGGAATCGTTTTTATGTACTGAAACACATTTTCAGGATATTTGTGGCGCAATATGAATGTCCTCTTTGGGTTTTTGGGATGCTTGCGCCCCTTTTTTCAGATTGGCCCACTTTAGCACATCCCGAGTTGAATATATTGCCAGGGGTGTGTTGGTTGATTTAAAGAGGCCAGCTTATGCTTTTTGGGGGGTTCTCCCTCTCCATTTGTATGTTCTATGGCTTTTTGGTGCATGTAGAACATCTGCAGGGTGACTAAGTTCACTTTAAAGGAAGTTATTCCCCAGCCCCTTATTCTGTTGTTTGTCTACTCATTATGTGACAAATTTGCATAATGTCCGCCTAGCAACTAGTTTAACACACCCTCAAACAGTTAGAGCTGATTTGTCGCCATTGCTAACGTAGCTACAGCGGTGTTTTCTGCTGTGCAGGTAACCTCTTGAGCTGAAATCTGGTTTTGGTTGGGGGCGTGACATTTCTGGCATACTCCTAGTAGTTGGCCAATGGCAGCATCGTGTACTGTAAGGGAGGGGCCTTAAAGCAAGAGGAGCCAAAACTTCCGGTTTCAGGCTAAGTGAGCCTTGGGTGATGCACACACAGCCTGTACAGCTGTAACTAGGTGCTTTGACTGTTAAACACATGCAAATGTTTATAAATAGACCACCAAAATTAAGGTGTTAAACTGGGAAATGGGCATAATATGGCCTCTTTCATCACAGGCTCCCTGTCTGACATTAGTGGGTCGATATGTGGTATCTGTGATTGTGAAATCAAAGCCTCGTTCGTCTCTTTAAACCTTCCCCATAATATGCACTTCTTAGCTGTGCACTGTTTGGAGCAGATATGCTTAATTAGTGAGGTGTTAATTAGGGAAGTTATTCAGCGCTCTGTAATCTCTTTGCCTGATGGCTGTCCGACTCCGAGAAGCAAATGACTGTTATAAAGGATAAAGGTGTTTCTCTTCCTTCGTTTTGTTCATTTCTGACCCTTTCGTAATTACCAAACTGATGAAGATAAATGAGCTTTTCTGATAATGTCAGTATGGCTCGCAACAAGTAACGAAGCGACAAATTGAGCTTTGTTTTGACGCCAGTGCAAAATTTATAGGAAGGATATTAGCGAAATGTCAAACTGAGACCTTTCCTTGTTTGTTGTTATGGACACAAACGTGCAGCGAACGACATGTTCCTTATCTCACAGCATGTATTGCAAATTAGCTGTCAAGCGTTATTAGGGCAATTGTAGTTGTGTAGTAACGCTCAATGAAGCACTGTGTGTTTAAATCGGGCGGAACATCAAAAAGCAACGGAAATCACAGTGCTCTGTAGTTTACTGGAATACAGGCATCTGCTCATGGGCTTAATATAAACAGAAGAATATGCACTGATGAGGCCTGAGGAGTACCTGTTTCTTGCATCTTTTCAAAAGATAACAAAATGGTATTTTAGGCCATCCTATTACAAATGAATAGGGTAGGATAGAGGTGGCCAAGCTGTTCCCTGTAGTGCTCTTTGACCCTCAGCTCGGAGCTTTACCTCCATGTACAGTACTGTGCAAAAGTCTTAGGCACCCTGCACTTTTTAAAATTCAAATCTGTATTTGATGTTTACTTTTTGTTTCCACATTAGAGTTCCTGAAGATAAGAAATAAATTAGAAATTACAAATACTAATTTAAAGAAAAGTTTAAAAAATAAATGTTTGGATTCCATTAAAAATAGTTGATACAGATATTATAGTCTTGACGGAGCCTTGATGTCCGCATCACCATGGCTGTTTGTAATTTCTTGGAGGGAGAGACACAAGTGAGACAGTCAGTCTGCAGAAGAACGGTGGCAAGTTCTCCACTCTGCTTGGAACAAGCAAAAAGTCAATCATCTTATAAAACTATAACACAACAGGACAGTGTCTCAGATTTTTTGGCGAAGGGTAGTCACACCAAATATTGATTTCATTTAGTTTTTGACAGTCTACAGCTCTGTTTAATACATTTCTCAGTTATTAGAAACTTTTAATTTCATCATTTTTGCAAGCATATTTGCCCTAAGAAGTTGCTTTAAATGTGCCTAAGACTTTTGCACAGTACTGTATGTTTTCAGTCCAACTTGAACAGTACACAGCTCTGTCAACAGCTTAAGTTCTTGTTTCAGCTCTGTGCAGGGGACTCAGCTGTGTAAATGAGGGTTGATAGACCTCCATAAACAGGGCTGGTTGCCTGTGATGTAGCCAGATGCCACTCAGGCCCTTTAAATTGTTTATTTGCTGTGATGTTAATGTTCATCTCCTGGAGAGACTCTGATATTGATTGTGCGGTCGGTGATTTGCTCGCTCACTGGCTCCCCTGTCTTTCCCTCTCGCCTGTCCCCAGGACTGCGGGAGGTGACCCGGCGTTGGCTGAACTGGGGAAACGGGCGGACGAGCTGGCGCTGTGGCTGGAGCAGGCCGAATGTGCCTCGCAATCCCTGTCTGTCGTCGGCGTGGCCACTGACAAGAACCTCAAAGAGCTGAAGGTAAGGGTGGAGGGGTTACCACCATCCACGGAAGAGGGCAGCGATGTTTACACACATCGATCGCCTCGTGCAAGAAGGGCGTAAGTGACACTTCGGTTAAAAATGACTTTTTTGGTTGTTTCGGAATAACTGAGACTAGCCCATCTCCTGACCAAGTCTGGAGTCTCAATTCCTATCCTAAAGGGGTTAAAATGCCTTTTTAACTTTGGTGCAGCAGGTGGTGCTGTGGCAGTTTTTTTTGGGCTCTCCTGTAAAATTTGTAAAATGTCACTTACGCCGTTCTTGCATGAGGCCATCGATATTTCTGTTCACCAGTTCTGCCCATGTAGCTATCGTTCTGTTGGTTTCCGTTCCAACCCAAATGTGACACATCTGGTTCGACTGCTCAGCAGCTCAGCAAGGTTTCTAGCGGTTTGATAAAGAGTGCTTCGTCAGGGTTGGAGTGAAGACATACAGGAGGCTAGATCTCCCAGCACAGAGCTTGGCAGCCCTGTCATAGACTCGCTAGGTGATTATGAAACTTCCCAGTTTGGGGTGTTCTCTGATACGCTGACATTTTACTGGATCAAGAATTTGTGAAAACTCTGCAAAAATTAATGTCATGAAATTCTGCACCTTCTTCAGTTGGCCCATTAGCCCTTTTCCCAAATGACCCCCCCCCCATCCTGCAGCCTTATCTGATACAGCCTTAGCTGATAAAGGTACTCCTCCTTAGGGATGATAATGCACTTTTCCACCTCGTTCGTGTACATACAGTCATGGCCCTCTTTAGAGCAAAGATTATTCGCCATAAGATGGGCACACAGGCTGCTGTTGACTTAGCAGGATGGTATGTCTCAATTTTTCCCAATTTGATGCCATACTTTAAATCCTGCTGTCCATGACTAGCAGTATTTGAGCTCCACCCTTTTGAGTGCTCTGATCTGAAGAATAGCTTCCTGTGGGATTCCGCCTCAGTGCTGAAAGCACCAGTCCGTTGCAATGTTTTCTTACCTCATGAGAAGGATAGATCATTTGTCATTTAAAACCTGCCTAATGTTTTTCTGCTCTAACACTCTCCTTCTCTTGTTCTCTCTCGCTCCCTCTCTCCCTCTGTCATCCTCTCTAGGCCCTGGCAGAGGAAATGGATGCTCAGAACGAGCGCTTAATCTGGCTCAATAAGAATGGCCCGCACATCCTGGCCAGCAAGACTGTGAATCTGCTGGAGAGAGACCAGTACATGACCAAGCTCAGAGCCATCAACTTGAACTGGAGCAATGTAAGTAACCCTAATGGAGCTCTGCAGTAGTCAGTATGTTCAGCCCCAGTGCTCAAATTCAAATTCAAACTGAGCTTTGTAGTAATCGGAATAGTCAGCCCCAGAACTCATATTCAAATTTAAATGGAACTCTGTAGCAGTGAATACACCCAACCCCAGAGCACAAACTCAAATTAAAAATCAAATGGAGCTCTATTGTAGTTGGTATACTGAGTCCCAGTGCTTAAATCCGAACTCAAATGTAAGCCTGTAGCAGTCTGTATACCCACTCATAGTGCTCAAATGTAATTGTTGTTGTCTGTATCCCCAGCCTCATGCCAAAATCCAAATTTAAAGTTTGAAGTTGGTCTCCTTGTACATGCTCTGTTCTCATGTTTTCACCTGCCCCCCCGTCAGGTGACGCGGGACCTGCTGGATAAAGTTGGGGAGGTTGAGGGCCAGCTTCAAGGACAGGGGCACTTTCAGGAGAGGATGAACCGGCTGGCGGACTGGGTGGTGCTGACCCACCAGAGCCTGTGCATGAGGGGCCCGGGAAGCCTGTCCCCCACAGAGCAGCAGGTAACGTCAGTCACGAACCCACCAATCCCCAATTCGCTGCCCAAACTCTCCTCAAATTCTAAACCTCTCACCTGCGAAAGAACTGAACATGTACCAGCTGATGTAACCTCCAGTACTAGTAATTGAATGGTGTGGAGTTGTTGTTAACTGGCTTTAAAATTTGAAAGATCATTCCAGAAGGTCTGCTCCTCTTATTGGGACATTCCATGCTACTTGCTAGCCTTGTGATGACAATGAATTGAAGTCAATTAACAAGGCATAATTAGCTTTTTTTAAGCCTTGGTTGATTGATTCTTTCCATTTTGTTGTCACAAGGTTAAAATGCAGCAAGGAGTGTCCCTTTAAGCCACCATAACTGTGGTAACTAACCCTGTCCTTGGATATCTACGTTCCTGTGGGTTTTCACGACAACTTTGACAATGCAAACCCCTTCAAAAGCCGGAGATCTTGATTGAATCAGGAGCGCTCAATTTGGATTGGAGTGAAAACCCACTGGATGAGTGAGCTTCACAAACTTGGTCGGTTATCTCTGACCTTGAGGTAATGGAGATGATTGGCTCCTTGTGTTTCTGTTGTTCATTGTAGCTGTGTAACCTTTTGCGTAGGTACTGGAGGTTTCTTTGAGGGAACGCAAAAGAGAACTGGAGGAGCTCCTCTCCAGGTCCATCGAGCTGCAGAAACTACAGCTACTGCTCCCTCAAGAGAAGGTGAGCCTGCGCTCCGCTATTCTGGCCACTGGTGCTTGTCTCCTAGGAGCTCTGCACTTTTGTACCGATCTTTTGCACTTTTGTACGTCGCTCTGGATAAGACCGTCTGCTAAGAACCTGTAATGTAATGATTGATTACAACCATCGTAACCAATCCTGTTCTTGGAGATTTACCAGCAGTTTGTCATTCTATGAAGTATGTATTCAACAGCTTGAGACCTTGTTGAGTTTTTTAGACCACTTGGCGTGCCAACTTGAAGTTGAAATGAAATTCTCGATTGATGAGCTCCAGCAACAGGGTTGGTTACCTCTGAAGTGAGAAAAAACAAGATGTCATCCAATGTCAACGCCATGAAAGAATGTGCTGATGTCACTCCTTGTATTGTGAATCTTAATTGGGAAAGAAAAAGTGATCTCTGGAATTTAAAAATAATAAACTTTAAATACTAATTTCACACTCGATAGAAGCGTGTAAAATTAATGTGCAGTCACCTGTGTAATTTCTCTTCAGTTTTCCCTTCCCAAAGCTCTCGCCTGTGAAGGCTGTAAGAGTGGAGTTTTCGCAGCTGACTTCATTCGATTGAGAAAATATCCTGTTTCTTTGTCTCGCAGGTGCAGAGCAAATGCTGTTTGTTTATTTTGCTCAGTCTCTATCAGCTCCCACAGAGAAGCTGTGACAGGTCTGAAGGATGTGCTGTTCCCTGCTCTCGCGCTAATTATTTTAGAGCGCTAAACATTATTGAGTTCTGCTGTTGTTGTTCGAGTATTGGAGTCATTGGTTTGAGTCGGTACGCTGCTGAAGTGTAAAATCCAGGCAGAAGGTATAGCTGATATGTGAAATCGACTCTCTTGAGTTCAGTATTGGAACTGAAGCCTGGCAGGACTCAAAACTTTCTCACCCTCTGCCGTACTGTGCTGTGGAGTCAGAGATTGGACGGGTGTGAGTGGTTCAGGCCCATCTCGGATTTATTCTTGGTTACAACAGTTAAAAAGTTGTGTCATTTTTCCATTCACGTGTGGTGGCCTGGCTTTACTCAGTTTGACTCGGCATGACAGCCTGACACGGCTGGGATTTGTGTCTCCATTACGATGTTCAAAATTAGTGCCCTCGTAAGCGCTAATATTCCACTGTGCATGCTTTAGCAAATGTATGCGATTGCATATAAGCATCGTTCTTTGGCTTATATAGCCACGTAGCTAGCTAGCTCAGGGAAATCTTAGTGGTCATCATATTTAAGCGATATCTTGTTTTTCCTCAGCTACCCAATAGGCATTGTTTAATATGTTTTTTTTTTTTTGCCTAATTTTAGACTTTTTGGATGTAGCTAGTATAGCTGGCTCAAAAGCAATTGCTGTGTTTTGCAGAAGCAGTTGTAACCTAGTTGGTTTCACCATTAAGCCAAAAGAGGCTGATAGCTGATTGGCCTATAGTCTGCCTATTGTTGTCAATGGAAATTGCACTCTGTGTGGGCTGCCTGTACTCATTTCAATAACTTACTGCACTCATGTAATTGGCCCATGTAAGATTTGATGTGTTTCATGGTATCGGTGTGTGTGCGCACACACACACACACGCACACACACGCACGCTCACTCTCACACACACACACACTCACATTAACCCCACACCCCTCCGACTTCTGCTCGCAGATGAAGGTGGAACAGCTGGCTGCGGACTGGAAGGCTTTAGATGTTACAGTAAAGGAGGTATCCCAGCCCCACGTCACCAGCTGGACCCACCAGGTTGCCCAGCAACAAGTGTCAGGTACACCCTCTACCCTTTCTATCCCTCCCTCTTATAACACTTCAGTATTTCTGGGCCAAAATACAAATGAATGCAAATTGCTGGCACGCAGAAATTATAACTGTCAGATACTGCAGTAATAATTGGATTAAGCCGCAGGTGAGAAGAGCGGGCGAAATGCTCGGCTGAGTGCAATTTAGATTTAATAAAGCAATGGCTGCTGCTGTAGGAGTCTCTTTTAGCTGACTAGGCAACCACCAGTGTGTGAATACAGGACAGTCCAATCAAGTAAATTTCTGAAGCGTTCAAACATAGTACATTTACCACCCCAGTTTCGTCAGTGCCCCCAGCGGTCCAAATGGCGAGTCTGATGAGCGCCGAGCCCCGGCATCACACCCCTAGCAGCCCCGACCTGGTAGCCCCTACAGACTTGAACGAGACGGCCACCGAGCTCTCCGACTGGCTCCTGCTCATCGATCAAATGCTCAGGTCCAACATTGTCACTGTCGGCGACGTGGACGAGATCCGCACCACCATCAGTCGCTTGAAGGTATTGGCTTTGTCCAGACTGAGGTCTAATGGGTACTCCTGTTTTTATGCTTGTGGTATAGTTTGGAACCTCTGTTCGATCGCTAACTTCCTGGCTATCGATTACCATGTCCCCCCTGAGATTTCGGCAACGGAATTGGTATTTGTTGGAGAAATATCGAAAGAAAATACTGTAGTACTTCACAGTATCTGGCAGAAATGCAAAGTATTGCAACCTGCCTAAATACTTGCGGCAGAAATTACTGCTTTCAAGTATATTGTGCTTTATTCTCGGAAAAATTGCAATATTATTCATAATTTTGGAAAGGTATCGAATAATACAGAATTAAATATGGAAACGACTTGAGTCATCTGCCTGATTATGGCTGATTAGGTGGTGCCGGTCAGTGTCGTTCCCGGAAATGAAGAGAGTTGAAAAATTCGAGGAACAAGACGAAATAATCTGCTTCTTGTGCGCTTCTCTTGATCATAAAGCTGTGCTCCTTCAGTGTTTTTTGAAGTTATTTTCTTCCCTGGGGCTCGCTTTTACAAACAGAATTATTTTTCCATCAGGTAACCAAGGGCGACCTGGAGCAGAGGCACACACAGCTGGAGGCCATCTTCACCTTGGCCCAGAATATCAAGAACAAAACGTCCAATTTGGATGTGCGCACATCCATCACCGAGAAACGTAGGCTTGCTCACACTCAGTATTACATTAACGGCAGCAAGCCAGCTAGCCAGGGAGTGAAATTTGAATACTTATGTGCTAACCACTACGTTATTAGCTTGCTTATTCCTCAGGATGTTGGTCCTGCTTGTTGTGAACACTTGCCTTGTGATGCTTTATGCAGTTTGAGAGGGCATCAAAATCACGCTGCGTTTTTTTTTTTATCTGAAATGTCACGTTTTGTTCACTGTAATCTTTTAAAAAGGCCCATCTTCTGCAAAGCAGTGCCAAGGGCGCTGTAGCTCTGTCACAGGAATTACCTTCAGTTTTTATTTATTTTCTCAGTTTTTTATTTTGCTGACTCTTACCGGTGCTTAAAACCTAGCATTTTTCTGGAATGATCTATGAAAGATTCTGGCGGTGTTTCCATCTGGGTTGAGGTTACCTACATTGTAATTCACTGTGTGTTTCTTGGAGCGGGCCAAAAAAATGGAGAAGAGCAGGAACAGTTACTCAGCCAAGGTGTTGATCTCTCCGCTTCCCTTCCTCCCTCCCTTCTTTCCTCTGCCCCTCTCCTTCCCTCCCTCCCTCTCTCCCTTCTTTCCTTTCCCCTCTTCCTTCCCTCCCACCCTCTCTCCCTTCTTTCCTTTCCCCTCTTCCTTCCCTCCCACCCTCTCTCCCTTCTTTCCTCTCCCCCTCTCCTTCCCTCCCTCCTCTCTCCCATTTTTCCTTTCCCTCCCTCCCTTCCTCTCCCCTCCCTTTCACTCCCTTCTTTCCTCTCCCCCTCTTCTTCCCTCCCTCTCTCCCTTCTTTCCCTTCCCTCCCTCTCTCTCTCCCCCACTCTCCATCCCTCTGTCTCCCTTCTTTCCTCAACCCCTCTCCTTCCCTCCCACTCTCTCTCCTTTCCTTTCCTTTCCCTCCCTCTCTCTCCCTTCTTTCCTCTCCCCCTCTCCTTCCCTCCCCTCTCTTTTCCTTTCCTTTCCCTCCCTCTCTCTCCCTTCTTTCCTTTCCCTCCCTCTCTCTCTCCCCTCTTTCCTCTCCCCCTCTCCATCCCTCTGTCTCTCTTCTTTCCTCAACCCCTCTCCTTCCCTCCTACTCTCTCCTTTCCTTTCCCTCCCTCTGTCTCTCTCTTCTTTCTCTTCCTCCCTCTCTCCCTCCCCCCTTTGCTCTCCCTCTCTCCATCCCTCGCACTCTCTCTCCTTTCCCTCCTTCCCTCTCTCTCCCTTCTTTCCTCCTCCATTCCTCCTGCCCTCTCTCCCCTCTTTCCTCTCCTCCTCCATTCTTTCCTCCCTCTCTCCCTTCTTTACTCTCCTCCTCCATTCCTCCCTCCCTCTCTCCCCTCTTTCCTCTCCTCCTCCATTCCTCCCTCCCTCTCCCCCTTCTTCCCTCTCTTCCCCTCCCTTCCTCTCCCTCTCTCCCTCCCTTCCTCAGTGGAAAAGGTGCGCTGCCAGTGGGATAACACTCAGCATGGTGTAGAGGCCCGGCTAATTCAGCTCGATAACATGATCACCCACAGCAACCAATGGGAGGAGCTGAGGAGGGAGGCAAATGCTCTGATTGGTCAGAACGAGGCACGGCTGCACAACCTGCTGATGCAGACCAAGGACCCCTTGACCAAGCAGCTAAGTGACACCAAGGTGGGCGGGTTCAGTCTTTTCCGAATGCGCTTCACTCTTCAATGGTGAAATATGAATTATAGCTTATATATACTGTAACTTTTGTTACAGAAGTTCTGAGATTAGCTACTTCCACACTGAGAGAAAAAAAATTTGAAAGCTTAAATTTGTCTTAAAGCAGGAGCGATTGTGGTTGAATTGAACATTTCATAGCTAAACGGTGGTATTTTGTTCTACAGGGAAATGGTAATTTTTTTCTGTGATTATTTTTAAAGGAATTGGATTTCTTTCAAAGCAGCCATTGTGAAAGATATTATAATCTCTCTTGCCTTTCTGCAAAACAACTGAATTTTTCATATTGAAATAAGTATGATAAAATTTTTGACTCCGAATTGAAAATGTTTGTTCACCTGAAAGGTCTTTAAAGCTAATGGTGAAAGGACCTGTTTGATGTGGCTGTTGTCGCAGGAACCATTACGCACTCTCATCTGCTAATCAGAGCAAAAAATCTTCCCTTTCCACTGCCGTTTGATTGGTTTTTTATTTGATGATAAATCACAAAGACCGCCCTTGCAAGCAGATATTCAAGTTCGCGATTTCCCTGGACTAATTACAAACCTTGTGATGTCTAAGGACAGAACTGAATCTGCTGTGATTCCCATAGTCATCAGTAGAGGGCGCTTGAATCTCGCCGACATCTCTACACTGGTTCGCATCTGACTGGTATTTCACGCCCAAAAATATGCGATGACTCTGAAGCTCGGATTCCATGGAATTTATGTATTTCACGTGCCAGGGTCGTGAACAACTGTTAACTCATAACTATGGCCATATTAAACTGGCAAATGATATACATTTACCTTAAATTTCCATTCTTTGAAATCATTTTTGAGAGCATGGCCATTTAGGGCAATGAGATGGTTTTACAAAGGTCCTAATAATACTAAATATAACTTACAACTAAAATCTTTCTGAAAAATGTTCCAGATGATATTTTGAACCATACAGTCCTGATGTGTGCATTGACTCTGATGCGGTGTCACAACAGGCTTCTGAAAAATACCCAATTCATATTCAGAGCTTGGCAATAATGCAGCCATTTAATTGGAATCCCAGGAAGCTCTTTATGGTTGTCTTCTTGGCAGTAGACATTGGTTGAAATAAAATACATTTTCATCAATTATTTAAAGTTGTCCTGAAATCTTCCTTGAGCATCAGTAATCCAGCATCTCTCATAGTTTTGATTTTTCTGAGATTTAATTAAGTCAAGAATTCTATGAATTGACTTGGCTGGACATTCCTGCTTTATTGCGCATAAAGACGAGCGTAATTTTTCATTGTGAAATCCCTGGTCTTATACAGAATCCGAACGCACTGGCAGCAGTTCGCCTGCCAAAAAATTTGAAAGTTTGTCCTAGTTTGAAGTCCCAGGCAAGAAAACAGCGTGTGAATTATTGAGTTTCCCATTGCAAAGTAAAGGAGATTGCAATGATCTGGACTCTCGAGCAATGAAACTCAAATCCATTGTGTGGAAATGCTGTGAGATGTGCAATCTCGCCGGCAGTAATGCAGTGCTTATGGAGTTTGGGAGTTGGGAGTTTTAGCCCGAGGTGAAGCTGGCCTCAGCTTAGCACCCAGGTATTAAGAGAATAGATTGTCAAAGTGCATTATGAGCAGAATAACAGTTCTGGGGACATAGAGCCATTAACACTGACCTTGTCCATATGTTTAGCCTGTGGCGGTCACTAGCCAAATGGACAGGCAAAGGTCAGTCAGCTGCCTCAGGCTTATAGGACATTGGCACTCCTCCCTTTCTTACTCTCTCTCTCTCTCTCTCTCTCTCTCTCTCTCTCTCTATCTTTTAAACTTGCGTGCACACACATGAAAATAAGCACAAATCAGGCTTTATAGTTGCTGTTGACTATTATCATCTCAGCATAAATGTGGAAAGTGGAAAGTCAGGTGAATCGAATGAAGTGCGTTTATTGAACATATTCTTGAGTGTTTATTTTCAAAAACACTCACATTTATATGGGAAAAATAACTGGCTGCACTTTTGGGCAAATTCTGAACTATAAAAACACAACTGTCCGCTTTTCAAAAGGCAGTCAAAAGTACATACATATAGCTTGAGCAACGGGGTGGGAAGGTGGGAAGGGGGTGCGGGGGGGGGGGGGAGATTGTGATATCTTTGCAAACACAAAGGCCTCCAGCTATCAGAGCAGCTAATGATTTAAGCTTAAAGGTCCCATATCACGTCACCTGGTGTACAACCAATTTATCTTTATGAGCCATTTCAAAAATCTGTCCTTGGTGACATCACCAGGATTAGAGACCACGCAGAATAATTGAGGAACTGATTAAAGGTCCCCTATTATGCCACCAGGTGTACAGCTAATTAGCCATTATGAGCCAGTTCAAAATCTCCCCCTCCTGACATCATAAGGGGGAGTAACCACCCAGAATAATGAAATCTGATTGACTGCTTGGCTGAAGTTGATTAGTTCTTCTTGCCTCCGGTTGGTTACTTCCCCATGTGATGTTAAGAGGGGAGAGATTTTGAAATGGCTTGTAATATCTAATTGGCTTTGCACTTGGTGACATAATAGGGGACCTTTAACTTATTAGCTGCCCTTCATGATCCTCGGCAGTCACTTCCCCATGTGATGTCACAAAGGTACAGATTTTTATATGAGTTGTAATGGCTAATTAGCTGTGCACCTGGTGACATGATGGCGGAGTTGAGTTGTTCAGAGATGTTCAGTGCTGCTGTAGCAGTGGCCGGGAGGCTGAACAGAATGAGATGATGATGTAACTGAGTGGTGTTTGTGTGTTTCTCTGCAGGCGTTTCTGCAGGATTTGAGTAAAGCCCAGCCGACGGTGACCTCCTTTAACCAGCTGTCGGCGCAGCTCGTGCAGGAGTACGCCAGCGACGACACCAGGAGGATACAGGAGGTCGCCGACTCCCACAGCACAGCCTGGAACACCGTCAACAGCAGGTGCGAGCGCGCGAGGTTGCAAACCTGCGTGCGTTGGTACTCTCGTGCATACGCTTGTCATCGAGCATGTGCAGACATGCACCCTCACAGTGACGCTCATACACACACACACACTAACAAACACACATGCATGCATGTACACACATACACATATTCTCTCATTCTCATACACACGCACACACACACACGCTCCCTCATACTCATGCATATACACATGCATACACATACTCGCTCATTCTCATGCACATACACACTCACACACGCACGCACGCACACGCTCTAATTCTATCGCAACTGCACATGCTTATACATCCACCTTTGTAGTCATGCATGCATGGACGCACTCGCGCACGCATTCACATGTACATCATCATAGACAAGCGCACACGTGCTCACACATGCACCCTCACAGCATGTGTGCGCGCACACACACACACACACACACTGAGAGTCGTGCATGCACACACAAAGACACAGAGAACACACATGCATCCTCTTTGTCATGCATGCGTACATTAACACACACTCGCGCACACAGTCTCAACTGCTTGTAAACTGCAACAGGACAGCAGGGCTTAAATACAAGCATCCCTCTACCTCAATCCCACTTTTTCTCAATTTCAGATTCTATTGCCCTCTTTCACTCCATCTCCCTCAGTCCCTCTCTGTGTTTTAAATGTAAAAAAGGCCTTCCTTTTATCACTGTGAATAAAGAAACACACACCCTGTGTGAGTCAGAGTGATGTTTCTTTTGAGGAGATTCTTGGTTTTCAAGCAGAGGTTAAAATCCTCTAATGGTGTCGGCTGCATGGCAATTTTACAGACTTGGATCTTCAGAAGTGAAGCAGGCCATCCTCCTGTTGAAAGTTCTTGCTCAGACTTGTGCTAATGGTACAAGACTAGAGTCACTGCCATTTCCTGGCTTCACATGTCCTGTGGGTTATACTGCTGTCCCATCATGTCCTGTACAAGTTAACTTTTCTTCAAGATCAGCTGCTGCTGAAATTTGGTATTGTTTAGGATGCAGTAAAGTCTGGATGTATTTGACGGACAGTGAAGTTTGGTTGGGATTGGGATGCAGTCATATTTGGTTGTGTTTGGCAAACTGAAGGTTGGTTGCGTTTGGCTCACTGTGAAGTTTGGTTATATGCATTTGGGGCACAGTGAAGTTTGGTTATATTTGAGGCGCAGTGGAGTTTGGTTATATTTTGAGTGCAGTAAGGTTTGGTTGTATTTGGGGCACAGTGGAGTAAGGTTATATTTTAGGCTGAGTGGAGTTTGGTTATATGTGGAGCATAGTGAAGTTTGGTTATATTTGGGACACAGTGAAGTTTGGTCATATTAGGGGCACAGTGAAGTTTGGTTATATTTGGGACACTGAAGTTTGATCATATTAGGGGCGTGGTGAAGTTTGGTTATATTTTAGGCTCAGTGGAGTTTGGTTATATGTGGGGCACAGTGAAGTTTGATCATATTAGGGGCACGGTGAAGTTTGGTTATATTTGGGACACAGTGAAGTTTGGTTATATTTTGGTTATATTTGGACACAAGTTTGTTATATTTTGGTTATATTTGGGACAGTAAAGTGAAGATCATTTGGTTAGTGAAGTTTGGTTATATTTGGGGCTCAGTGAAGTTTGGTTATATGTTGGGGGACACGGTGAAGTTTGGTTATATTTGGGACACAGTGAAGTTTGGTTATATTTGGGACACAGTGAAGTTTGGTTATATTTAGGGACACAGTGAAGTTTGGTTATATTTGGGACACAGTAAAGTTTGGATATATTTTGGCCACAGTGAAGTTTGGTTATATTTGGGACACAGTAAAGTTTGGTTATATTTGGGACACAGTAAAGTTTGGATATATTTTGGCCACAGTGAAGTTTGGTTATATTTGGGACACAGTAAAGTTTGGTTATATTTGGGACACAGTAAAGTTTGGTTATATTTTGGACACAGTGAAGTTTGGTTATATTTGGGACACAGTGAAGTTTGATCATATTAGGGGCACGGTGAAGTTTGGTTATATTTGGGACACAGTGAAGTTTGGTTATATTTGGGACACAGTAAATATTTGGGTTTATATTTGGGGCCAGTTTGGTTATATTTGGGACACAGTAAAGTTTGGTTATATTTGGGACACAGTAAAGTTTGGATATATTTTAGTAAAGTTTGTTTATATATTTGGGACACAGTGAAGTTTGGTTATATTTGGGACACAGTGAAGTTTGGTTATATTTGGGACACAGTGAAGTTTGGTTATATTTGGGACACAGTGAAGTTTGGTTATATTTGGGACACAGTGAAGTTTGGTTATATTTGGGACACAGTAAAGTTTGGTTATATTTGGGACACAGTAAAGTTTGGATATATTTTGGCCACTGTGAAGTTTGGTTATATTTAGAACACATTGAGGTTTGGCTGTCTGCGGGGAACTGTGATGTCACAAAAGCTTTTCTAATGCTCTTAAAGGGCCAGTGACCGCCATACCAGTCTGGATGCAGAACTGAAGAACCTACAGGCGTCTCTCAAAGAGCTGGAGGGCTTCCTCAAATGGCTGCAGGAGGCGGAGACTACAGTCAACGTTCTGGCTGACGCCTCCCAGAGGGAGGAGCTCTCCCAGGACTCTGCCCATGTCAAGGAGCTGAGGAGTCAGCTGGAGGTAAGTGTGTTGGAGCTGCCAACGGGAAAGTGAAGAAGTTGGTTGGGACCACTGGGTCTCTCGAAGTTAATGTGCCATGTTATGGTTAGTGGATTTTTCTGTTTGTGTGCTTTGCTTCCTCGAAGTTGCTCTCGGCCAGTCAGAGGTCTGATAACGTCTGGTAGAGTTTCTAAAGTCTGTTTGGACTTAAAGTCTCCCTGGAAAATTTGATAAACCATATCGGCCAAGACTCTCATTTTAATCCCGCACCGTGGAGATCGAATCTAAAAAATGGGATGATCTGCATTTGCCAAAAAAAGCAGTGCCCTAAAAATGCTGATTTGGGATTAGTTGTTGCTGAGGAACAGGTCGGCATCGCCATCCCCGTCAAAACCGCGACCCGGGATTCTCCATGGGGATTAATTTACTCCAGTCCGGATAAATCGATGCCGCTACTCGATCAAAAAAAAAAAAGGCCGCGTAATTGCCAACCCTTCCATCCCGCCGTTGAAGTACGAGCCTCATATAAATGTTGACAACGGCCGGTCCATTCCCAGTTCTGTGGTAATTGAAAAGGATCAGTGTGGATTTGTGTGCTTGTGGCTCTGTGTTTAATTTGTGTCTGTGGTGCAGTGGCTGGGCTTTGGAAAAGGGCCTGACTCTGGAGGCTAAATTGGGACCCTGTTGCAGTTAAGCTGGGGAAAAGAGGGACACTAAATCGCCAAGACCCTGTTCGGTGTCCCGTGTCCAGAGCTCCACGTCCCACATCCTGTGTTCAGTATGACGGTGTCAGTTGGGATTGGAGCTGACCAGACACTGTGGGCTCTTGTCTCGCAATGTTTTTCCCTAATGGTCTCATTCCTGATGCCACACAGTCTCTTCCGCCCGACCAATCAGGCGAGTAATTGTGGCTAATCGCAACTCTAATTGAACCTGTTTAGTTGGCGTCTGCAGCTGTAAGTATAATAGTCATTGAAGGATGGATGCATTAGCTAGAATGTATTCCTCTAGGATGTGATTTAATCTTTACGCTAATGATAGATTTTGCGTGTATCACTCGCATGCTTATGCAAATACATGCATACAGACAAACATGCACTCGTGTACACTGTGCGTTTATAGCTACATTCATACATACATTCATACAGACACGTGTACAGATATACAGTGCATGCAGATAGTGAGGTCTATTGCTATTTGTGATGCTGTACCAGGGGCTGGATGTCCTCCAAAATAAATTTAAGTGACTGCAGACAAAAGCTGACGATTGCTACTTTAGCAATGCTAATTGTTTTAAAATCCAATGAGTGTAGACTAATGCCAAACTGCCAACATTGCGTCACTGTTTAAATTGCGGGCGGCACAGTGGGGCAACATGCATGCATACAGAGCGAGAGTTAATGCTGGCTTATGATGTGTCTGGGGCTGTAAACGCTTTAATGTGGCGCTTTATTTAAGCGGCTGTAATTTGCAGGGACGGGTTACAGCGACATATTCCATTTTCTGCTTGTATAGTTTCATCACTATCTGTGTGTGTCCACGCGGGCCAAACCAGCGTCACGTCTTTCCGGCGGCCAGACATCGTCTCCCGATCGACTGGACAAAGGCCGCCGCGCTGTCACCCTGCGATAATCCTGTTAATGAGCGGGAGGGGAAAAAAGATATAAAGCTGTTCCTCTGGAGATTTTTAGGTCATGTAGAGGGGAGCAGTGCACTGTGATGTAGACGAGCTTGCTCGATTGTAAAAGTCTTTTCGTGCCAAGGACGAAATGAAAATATACAAATCTAAAACGCGAAATGCTCGTTGACAGTGAGATAGGAAAGTTTTGGATTCAGTATGGATACGCCCATAGAGATAGATGGGTTTGATGTTTTTGAATACTGGCATTTTTGTTTCGTTTCTTCGTTTAGCCATCGATGTGAACAGGCCTTGGGTCGGGTCCTGTTTTGTTTGAGACCTGGTGGTGAATTTTCTCTTATAGTACCCTCATCTGTTCTTGGGCATGAGTGGTTGCGCGTATTGTTGGATGAGTGCATCAGTGCACTAGTTTGCCTGCTATTGTGCACGCGTGAGGGTGGATAATTGTTCGGCGTGCTTTGAGAATGTCCGGTGACGTGACGTTTGCCAGTGGACCGCTTTCCATGATCCGGAAATTTCAGTCCATAAATGAAAGGCTGAACTGAACTGTAAAACTATATACGGAGTCTGTGTGTTTATTTGTGCTGTAGAATGCCGTTAGAATGCTGAACAGGTTCCTGACATATCAGCTGTTGGGTAGGAGTGTGGAGCGCTGAGCTGTAGCTGTTTATTTTTATGTGGTCATCGCTTCATGACATCGACATAGGGAAAGGCAGGGGCGAGATATGGGATTACAGTCGCGTGCTCGGTCCGAGTCGTGTGCACTTTTCTTGTCAAGCCCCCGCTCGTGATGCAGGCATTTATTGCGGAGCGAAAAATGCGTTATCTTGCAAAAAAAGCAGATCACCATTAATCAGCGTCAGCTGCCACATCGCCACCCATGCACCGGCGCTGCTCAAGGAGTTCCAGCGTCGCACGGCGTCTGTTTAAAATTCCGGGGCCGTCGCGAAGCGCGACAGCCTGAGGGGATTTTGCCAACCCTCCTCTGACCTTACAGCTACTCTGGTCGTGTTTTCGCGTCTAAAGCATTGTTTAATTGAACAAGTGCGTGTTTGCATTTGCATACATTTGCATTTGGCCAGTTAGATGATGCTGCTCACCGAGTGATTTAAATAGGTTTGCGCATAATCGCGAAAATAAAAACAGACACCATGTCATCCGATTCAGGATACACACCTACATTGTAACATTCGGTCTTAGCAGCATTATGTGAAGGGATAATGTAGTTTTTATGGAGAAAATGGTTTTGCGGTATAGCATTCAATGCAGCATAGGGTATGCCCAGGGTTCTGATTTTTATAATTAACATCTTCATTTTTATGTTTCATTTTCCTGAATTTATTTCAATGCTTCCTTAAGTGTAGGAATTTAAGTATGTGATTGACATTTGGAAGTACAGAGCTTATAATTCAAACATTCTAATTAGCAGTAACAGGAATTTAACTTATGAATCTCTGAATGTAATTTTACACCTGTTACCATTTATGTTGCTTATTCAATCTGATTTTGCTACACCTGAAATAAATAAAACTCGCACTTTGCCCGTGGGGATCCACGGGTTCTAGATTCAACCCACATGGGGCCCAATTTTCAGCCCAAGTTTAAATTTTATTGTTTTTTGTAACTTCGCTTTTATATTATAGCGAACAATGCACCATTATGATGTCATCACATGCACCTCTATGATGTTATCACGTTGCTATGGTGTTTCCACAAATGCTGCCCTGCGCTGACATTCCGCGCTCAGTGGAACATGAAGTGGCCTGCGTCGCTCGCGCTATGCTGCAGATACGCGCCTGGTGGAAGTCGCCTGCAGGACGGAGCAAAATAGCGTTGCTCGCGCTATGCTGCAGATACGCGCCCAGGGGAATCTAGCACTGATTGGCCGGACACACACACACACACGCACACACACGCACGCACACAGAGTCCACTCAGCTATTATAATATAGATGGAGACACTCTACCATATACTGTTTTTATAAATTAAAGTGTATTTGGTGTTGTTATTTTTTTCATTCTATTCTCTTCTAATTGTCTATATTTCTGTTCGTTTTTGATTGTTTGCCTGGTTTCATGTACTTGGTTAGTCAGCTGGTTCCTGCTGATTTAGGATTCAGCTGGATCCACGCGCTGGGTGTAAAGCGCATAAACTATGGGTCTCTGATCCAAACGCACGGACGGCCTTTTGCACAATTGATGCGTTCGGTGCGAAGCCGCGAAACTGAGCCCCTGTTGCATTCATTATTCAGAGCGTGAACGCGAGCTTATTGAGGTCAGCAGGTTTTCGATCGGAAGCCGGCCGGCAGACGGCACCCGCGTGTACCGGTGCGCGCACACACACATACGCACACACACACACGCACTGTTTGGGGAGTTCCTGCCTCTGACGTCATCTCTGCTAATGGAGTGGAGTACTCACTAATGCAGCGACACACAGATCCTTTGCAGCCCCCCCCGGACCCCCGGGAGTGTGTTTCAGAGTGAGGACACCACATATGCTTTCTTTTATCATCCCTCTCTCTCTCTCTCTCTCCTCCTCCCTCGCTTTTTTTCGGAATTGTAACAGGCGCGCTCTCTCCTCTCCGCAGTCGTGTCTGACAAACAGCCCATCCAGGGTGCCGGATTAGGCTCTCGCACTTTGCACACTGTGCTCTCTCTCTTTCTCTCCCTCTCTCTCTCGCCCTCTCTCTCTCTCTCTCTCTCTCTCTCTCCTCATTTTTGTCTTTCTCTCTTTCTGTCTCCAGTTCTCTCTCACTCTCCAGCTGGAGAGATGTCATCCCGTCTCTTTAGTTGCGAGAGCAGCTGTCAGGGTGCTGGGCTTCGCTGAGGCTGCCAGAATCCCAGCCTCTCCCACCCCCCCCCCCCACACCCTCACACCCCACACCCCACCTCGGGGAGCTTTCCTTTTGTCTCCTCCTCCCGGTGTCCGTTCCCCTCTCTGAGCTTCTGTCTCCCTCCCTCCCTCTCTCTCTCTCTCTCTCTCTCCTCTCTCTCTCTCTTTCTCTCCGCTGGCCAGCTCTATCCTGCTGACGCTCCTCTAGCAGCATCAGAGAACAGGCTGCGCTCTCACGCTCCTCGTCAGTGGAACTTCGGCCGTCTCGCATCGCTCTGGCTGTGTGTGCGAAGAGAGTGTTGTAGGGGGGTGGGCTGACCGTCCTCGGCGTGAACTCTGACCTCCCGACACCTTCCTACCCTCCTGCCGCGACCGTCGGGTTAACCGCCTCTCCTTTGACTTCCGCAGGCGGTCCCAAGAGCGTGTGAGTGACTGTGTTCATGAGCGCGAGTGACTGGCGAGCGTTTGTGTGAATATGGCCGTTGTTGTGTTTATAGGAGTCAGAGACTCTGTGTTTATGAGTTTGACTGTGTGTATGACTGCAAGAGGCTGATTGTGCGTGTTTGCAAGTGTGAGCAAGTGTTAGGGTGTTTATGAGTTTGACTGAGTGCAAGAGACTGACAGCGTGTGTTTGCAAGGAAACTGACTGTGTTTCAGTTTGAGAATTTGCGTCCCTGTGCATGAAGGAGTTTGTGCTTGTGGACGTTTTGCGCGCGTGCGTGCAAGTGAGATGCTTGCACTTGTTTATGAAAGTTTTTATGTTTCTTAATTGTGTCTGAGTCGTGGTAGGCTGAGCACGTGTGGTGTGTGAGTGAGTAAGTTAGTGTGTGTGTGTGTGTGTGTGTGTGTGTGTGTGTGTGTGGCGTGTGTGTGTTATTGGGAGGGGCTGGTTGACGGCGGGGCAGGAGCATGCTCAGAAAGGCGGGGGGCTGCTCGTCACGCCGGGCGCACGAGGTTTCGCGCGGCGCTCGCGGTTTACCATGCTAATTCTGAGGCGCCTGCACAAGTCGGGAAAGCTTAAGATGATGGCCGTAGTGAGGAGCTCGCTGCAGAAAGTGGTGGTCTTCTTACACCGGCTACAGAGAATGGCCATCTCCTCACCCCGCTACCACAAACTCTGCAAGGTGAGCAGCCTCGCTACGTCCACTCTTTCAGCCTCCTCCCTCCATCCCGTTCACCCTGTTCCCCCTTTCTCCCTGTCATCACTCTGAGTTATACTGGCCAGCCTAGTGCACCTCCTGGGCTTCATTTGTTGTCCCTGTATTTGTATCATCTTCTCCTGCTGTTTGTGTTTGTTCATTTATGAGCTGATTTTCAGATTTAAATATATTCCTACTTCTTTGATTAGTTTATACGCATTGATTTTTTTTTTCTGTTTGGTGTTTGTTTTGAAGTTGTCCTTGTACTTTCTGTTAGTTGTGTGTGTGTGTTTTTGTTTGTGGTTAAGATGTTTTGAAATGTATGAAATGAAAACTGTTTTTTTTTTTTTTTCTCGATGGCGGACACTTGTTTTGCGTAGATCTGTGAACTGCTGATTAAGCTTCGCTCTCTGTAAGGAGAATTCAACCTCTGGCTGGATGAGCGCTTTGCAAGTTTGTGCAGTAATTACGACGAGAGTTAATTGCTGCACGTGTGGCGATGTGGCATTTTAATTATTGTACGTGTGATGTGGATGACAGTTCTTCGCGGAACTGTGCTTTCGCTTCGTTAATGATTGCGTGCATGAATTGCCGAGCGCAAGTTATTTAATGCTTGGCAGTTGCATTAATGCGTGTATGAAGTGTAGTACAGAGTTGTTTACTAGTTTGTGTATGGTGAAGTTGTGTTTATATGTGTATGTCGCGCAGTACGGTGCTGTGCTCATTACACAGTGTATGGTGATGTTGAATAAATGACTGTGCCTGTGGCAATGTACACCACAGTGCTGTTAATTATTGCGTATGTTGTTTAAGTAACACAGCCCTGCATTAATTGCTGTATGCATGGGGATTAGCAGGACCGCTTATCTTTGTGATGCTTGTACAGTCATGTTGCATTAATTATTATGTGCACAGTGATGTGTAGAACAGATTTGTGCTGATTGATGAGTGCAGCATGGCGATGTCCTGTTAATTTTTATGTGCATGGTGATTCGTTGGACAGCCTTGTGTTAATTTATCTTTCCATAGTAATGTGTTCAGTGCTGTGTGCAGTAGTGTGTAGGATAGATTTATGTTGATCGCTGTGCGTTTGGTGATGTGCAGTGGAGTTGTATTGATGAAGATGCATGATCTGTGGGTCAAAGCTCATGTGCATGTGTATTTGGTGTATTTGATATTATTTTGTTAATTACTGCCTTTACCATGTTAATAAGAGAGGTTTGTATTGTTAATTACTGTCTGTACCATGTTAATAACAGAGGTTTGTTTTTGTATAAGTCCAGTGTGGAAGTGGATTGACTGGGACTGTGTGTGACCGTGATGAAAATATGGCTGGGTTCTGTTCGAGCTCCGGTCTGTTAACGAGAAGTTTCAGAGCTCGTGGGGCCGGGGGGGGCTCGAGCAGTTTCTCAAAGTGACAGGACAAGCAATCATGGAGTCTGTGGGGGGGGAGTTTTGTAGAGGAGCTGACAGGAAGCGATGCTGGCCCGAGGCTAAACTCCTCCTGCCCCCCCCCCCCGACCCCCTTCAGCCCAGCACAGTCTCCTGCCGGATTCATTCAGTTCTCTGACTTCACACATTCAGGTTGAACTTCTCACACCTGCAACTTGTCAGTGTTCCTGAGGATGGGCGGGTGTCTCTGACTGTCAATCATTTTCTGTTTCTCTCTCAGTCCCTGTAGCCCCATCCCACATTTGGCTCTTGCTCCCTGTTGAGGTTGTGTCAAATTCTACTGCCCCCAGCAGGGTAACTGCTCCTCATCTGTGACTTAGTTGACTCCCCTGGGAAGTCCAATTACCCTTGACTTCCTCAACTTTCTTGGGTAATTCTTGAATTGTTAAATCCCCATGGTTAGGTCCCTCATTCTTAACTCGATTTACTCACCCCCGCGCAGTTTCATGCCTGGAGACTCAATTTATTTGGTCATGTTATTTTTCTTGGCTTGAGTAATAGCCGTTTCATTTGGCTTACCTTCCTGGGCAGTTCCGTGACTCGTAACTTGGCGGTTCAGTTCTTGTAGGCACAGTGACTTCCATGGCTCTTGACTTTATTAAAGCCCACTTCAATAGTATCCATCTCTATCTATTAGTGTGGCTGACCCCTTCGCACATTTCAATCACTGTTGACTCATTAAACTCTCTGGGCAGTGTCATCACTATGGACTCACTAAACCCTTCCTGGACAGTTCCTTCACTCTTGGCTCGGTGAGTTCCATCACTCTTGCCTCGATTAACCCTCCCTGGATAGTTTCTTCGTTCTTGGCTCAGGGAGTTTCATCACTCTTGCCTCGATTAACCCTCCCTTGACAATTCCTTCACTCTTGGCTCGGTGAGTTCCATCACTCTTGCCTCAATTAACCCTCCCTGGATAGTTTCTTTGTTCTTGGCTCAGTGAGTTTCATCACTCTTGCTGCGATTAACCCTCCCTGGACAATTCCTCCACTCTGCTTGGTGAGTTCCATCATTCTTGCCTCGATTAACCCTCCCTTGACAGTTCCTTCACTCTTGGCTCGGTGAGGTCCATCACTCTTACCTCCATTCACCTCACTGGGTAGTTCAGTGACTCTTGGCTCGGCTGGCTTCCCCTGGGCAGCCTCCGTGCCCAGTGGGATGGAACACTGAGCAATAAGGCTGATGGATCTCCTGCTCCCTCGGCCATGTTGGCTGGCAGCCTGTCGCTGCCAACGCCGAGCGTCCAGTCAGCAGACCAGAGTCCTGTGCTTATTGTAATGCAAGAATTGTTCTCTCAATAATTACAGTGCTGGTGGGTATCACACCCCTCCAACAAGTTGCTGTGCTGTTGGCTGGGGTAAAGGGGGGGGTCGTGACGTAAAAACACATGTGACCCGCTGGAGACGCACGATTCGGTTTCACGACCGCGTGTGAGCGCGGGAGGAGAGAGGGTAAGCGATAGCTACAGCAGCGACATATATGCTCTCAATTATCACCTCCTCTGCCCCGATCGCACCGTATCGCTGCTCCAGCGCGGCCTGGCGCTCACTGCTGTCACGCTCTGAGACGGGAGCTGTTAAGGAGGGAGGAAGCGGCCGTTGCTCGGGGGCCTCGGAGTCGGGTCCGCTGGCTCCGTTCCCGCTCTCATCTCGCATCACGCCTTGCATAACCAGCACCTGGGACGCGCAGCCCAGAGGCTCTGATTATTATTTATACAGCTTTACACCTGGGATCCAACCACAAGCGAGCAGAAAGTTACGCTGATCATTCACAATAGCTGGTATGGCAGGAATAATGCATTCCCTCTTGTGTTAGCCTGTCTCCCAGCTAATTAATCCGGTTAATTTCTGAAGGACACGCTTGTCTTGATCGCCTTTTTGTGCTGTAAACGTGACCGTTTTTGTTTGTTCCCGTCCCACCACCACCGCCCCTCCCCCATGGTTGTGCTACAGTTCCTCTGTACCTCAGCCTCATTCTATTTCCCCTCCTTTCCCCCTTGACACATTAGTTAAAAGCTACATATAGGTTTTCTATTCTGGCAGTGAAGAAGTAGACCAGCTCTTGTGGCTGTCTTACAATAGACCATAATGCATTACGGTTTGAACCCACCCGTGCGCTGCCCTATTAATATCCGCCTGCTGCACCGTGGCCCGTTTCCGTGACAATGCTTTGTAGGACAGGTTTCCGTGGCAAAGCCGCGTCTGGGGGATTCGCCGAGTGAGTGGAACGCCGGTGTCGCTGCTCCGGGTGTTAAATGGAAAGGAGGCGGAGTTTAATCGTTGTGTGCAATACTTGTTGTGACGCGCAGTAACTCTGACCGCGATTTGCATCAATTCGGGGCCCCTCGAGAGCCCGCCCCTGTTTAATTGCTGTCATTACAGGCTCTGAAGTGCATCCGGACCCCCAGAGGGCGCCCCTTTGCTTCATTTCCTTTTATTAAAAACTATAAGGAGCGAATCCCACTTGGCCTCGGCCTGGCTCCGGGATGCGCAAAGCTTTCTGTTGAGCCAGAGTAACGGAGCCAACGGTGCATGTGTGTGAGGCGGAATTGGGTTCATCTCTTCTGCCTTCCCTTTAACAGAAAGCATTTTCCCAATGGATTCAGCTGAAGAAAAGAGAACCGAATTCCAGACAATTTAAGGCTTTCCTGTCCCAAGAGCTGTGGCCCCATAAGCAGCGATAGACTAATTAATTTTCTTAAAGTGAGTGAGGCTACATTGAGCTGCCTCTCACTGACTGTTACCAATAAGAAGGTTTGAGATCTGCCCAGGAAAATTCTGCAATCGTCTGAAATCGGTACGTAAGAAGCCGTCATCCCTGCCTGCATTTAAATTTCGCTGTGTGGTACAAGGCTGTGGATGCTCCAGGCTTCCTGGAGAGCAGAGCTCGTGGTGGTTCATTTGTGTATTTTTAACACTCCATCTTGGCCTCTTGGCGCAAACCAATTCTCACGTTCCTTTGCCTGCCCAGCCATGTGTTACCATCACATTACAATCATTTAGCTGATGCTCTCATCCTGAGCGAAGCTCTCAAAGTGGAAAATATCAGTGTTCATCACCAGAATATTAAAGTGCAATTTCATCAGGAAGGCACTGCAGGCTTATGAGGAATCAATGTCTGTAATATTTACCAACCAAACAACAATTTGTATTGTGGCTAAAGAAAGGTCTCCAATACTGATAATCTAGGGATGGCTAAAAATACAACATTAACCCAAAAGCAACTCTGAAGGACAAAAGATTGAATGAAAGGATGTGTGAAGGTGGTCATTGGAACTGTGGTGCAATCTGAAAAGGCGAGGGTTTATATTTTTATTCAAAAATGGGCTGTGTTTGTCTCGTAAGACTGTAACAGTAGAGCCATCTGCAAATTTTTGATGGTTGGACCAGTCGACGCCCACGGGCAGTGGGTCACGCGGCAGAGCGTTCAGATTGGCCTCTTCGTTTAAAACCGTATATTTGATGTAATCACGTCATTTCCCTTTTTACATGATTATGCGCCGGCTATTGAGCAAAGCGTCGCGGAGCTATTGAGCAGCTTGAGAAATAACCGCAAAACTGCCAGAGGAGGCAATTAGTGAAGCGCTGCTCTTTTTTTTGTAGGGCCCATTGTGTGATTCACGGCCTGTCTGAAAGGCTGGCGGCAGGAAGGCCCTCGCATGTTAAATAGACGCACTGCTTGAACGCCGCGATAGGAGCAGGGTCGCCCTTCAGGCCCCAATTATTAGCCAGTGTGTTCCACTTCGCCAGAGTAAGAGAGTGCTGCTTAGAGTGTCATCAGGGCGGGGGAAAATTGACTCGGTTGTATAAGATGTCATCAACCTATCTAAACTTAAGTGTAAATATAAGTCTACTTTTAAACCAAAGCCTAATCCAATGCCTAAATCTCCACCCAAGAATAAGGCCCTGTCCACATGGACGCAGATATTTTTCAAAACAAATATTTTCCTGCCTTCGTTT
Organism: Gymnothorax javanicus; assembly: GCA_029692085.1. Classification (NCBI taxonomy): domain Eukaryota; kingdom Metazoa; phylum Chordata; class Actinopteri; order Anguilliformes; family Muraenidae; genus Gymnothorax; species Gymnothorax javanicus. Next base: position 95,088,464 of record CM056198.1, read on the forward strand.
GGAAAAAAAATTCTTCCACACGACCTTGTTTTACAAAATATTTGCAACCTATGGGAATGTGAAACGACTCCAAACGCACAAATCAAGTATTCCTGGCCAGTAGGTGGCGGTTAAGTCTACATTAGTATAGTCCAATACCAGAGAAGAACATCGCACACCACAACAGTGGGCTTGCACGAAATGAGCTGTGACATCATCGTTTTCCAAAAGCTCCGTTTTACATGTCCACTCGGGTGCACAAAAACCGGCGTTTTCAAAAATCTTTTCTTAAGAGGGCATTTTTCAAAAATCTCAGTTTTTGTTTAGAACGAGTGTCCAAAACGCATCAAATAATACATGTTTGCAAAAATATCTGTGTACATGTGGACAGGGCCTAAATCCAGAGGCCAAAATGATGGCTGGTAGGAGGGGTGCCAGTGCAAATACAGCTTCAGGTATTTCAGGGTTGCTGAAAATAGATGAAGGTCAGAAAACGCTGGGCTGCTGCGTTGTGGCCTTGTTAAACTGCATCAAAATAACCACTTTCCCAGGTAATACATGGCCCCTGCAGCCATTATCACATATCACACTGGCCCTACTCTGGAAGATGGACATTTCCTCTTGGAGCAAGCGGACTAAATATCCCGCCCCACTAAACATAAGAGCCCCCTTCACCGCATACTCACAGCATCTCCCAGGATAGAGGACGGGAAGATGTGAGTTAGTGAATGACCAAAAAAAACTGAATTGTTTCTTTTTTCTATTTTTGGTTCCTGAAGAACTACTGTACTTGGAAATGGCTCTGGCGCAGTCATAGCTTTGACGTTAGCAATATAAAGAAACACAAGCCTCCCAGGGAGGCCTCTCAGCGCTCAGAGCAGCGAATAAGTTGAAGCAGATCTCACAATGGTTAGAGCTTTACCTATAGGCTCCAGCGTGTGGGTTTTTGGTCTTTATCAGTGTGCTTGTGTGGGTGAGTGGAGGTGGCGGCAGTGGCTGGCAGAAGGGAGGGCATGTGACTGACGGGAGCCAATCCCCTCCTTGGTCGACAAGCTAACGGCAGGCTAATGAGCTGGGAGCACGGCACCTCGTTAGCAACCACGTTCAGATCCTTGATCCCTAGTGCCAAGTGCCTGTCGGAGCTGCAGCACTCTGGAGCTGCTGCTTACAATTATTAACGCCGCTATTGGATTTTCTGTGTCATTGATGTTCATAAATGGGCCAACAAAATCTAATTTAGTGGTGTCTGGGGGGAGCGGGTTTGGGTAGTCCTCTGCTTTTCATTCATGCCTGCCGGCGCTGTTTATCGGGTTTGGAATTAAAACCGTTTCATCGAGATCATGGCGTCAGCCGTTTTTTTTTGCCCGCTCTGACCTGTAGTTGCACAGATTCCTGTTTTTTTTTTTCTCCTGTAGAAGGCTTGTATTCACCTTGGAGATGCATGATGTAATTTTAGAAAATGATAATGTGGTTAGTATTGATACGTGCAAGTGAATATGTGAATCTGACCCAATTTTTCCGAAGAAGCTCACTAAATTCTTTACTGTTTTGACTCTTGCATCTGTGGTTCTTGAGTTTTTATCTTGCATTGCCTTCTAGGACTTCTGTGGAGAATGTGTCCGTTTCAGTGGTGATGTCGGGCTTGACTTGAATCACGCAGAAAGACATGGATGAGCGAACATGGACTCGGAGCATCATATTCGATGTGTCGTTCCATGACTGTTTTTGAAAGCCTCGCTCAGAGACACAAGGCACAAATCTCTTCGAAGCTGATTGGCTTAATTCAGAGCAGACTGCAGGGAGTCTTTACTCGCATACCGTCCTTAAACTGAAGTAAACATTTTGGTCTCACTGCAGTCGCCAGCAGAATGCCAAAAAGGAATTATCGTGTCACTGAAAGTTTAAAAAAAAAACGGACTTGAAATAAGCGGCAGTCTCTGAGGGACTTGAAGTGGCCATGAGCGTGACTAATTAGCCCGCGCCTTTTTTTGGCGGAAGAGAGAAATGTGTTTTTGTGACGTGCCGACCGATAATAGTTTAAGATGTTATAAGGCACTGTTGAATGGCAAAAAAGAAACGTGGAAGCTAAAAGAAAGGGGTTTGAGGATTCTGAAAAGTTGTTATCCAGCGCTAGCAGAGCTTTTATGAACAGAGCTCCGTTAATCTCTGCTGAAAAAAACTATCTTAACTAAGGCAAACAATGGCTTTATCTGCAGTTGAAGCTGAATGGATTTGGGCACAGGAAAAGCCCAGGTGCCCCTGTTCTCCCCGTGTGTTAGAAAATCACCATGAATGCAGCCATAGTTTTATCCATTTTTTGTTTATTCATATTTGTCTTGGTTTCAAAAAGTCAAGTAAAGCCTTTAAGATAAACTTCATATTTCAGTTGGTTTGAAAGTTTATTTTAGAGTAGTGCTGTCCAAATGACATGCATGTTTGTCATTTTTAGTACCATTGATATGAATGGGGTATGCATGTTCAGTAAAAATAAGCTGTGGATAGATGTTAATAATTACCATAATAGTTAAGAGCAGTTATAATGATGATACCTACAGAGACTGGAGGTCCCAGCTGCTAGTTGGTAATTCATAAAATTATTCAAGGCTGAAGTCCAAGTCAGGAATCCATCAAACCAAGCATGACTGCTGCTATGTGATGTCGTTTATACGTACTTTTACTGAAACCGGCTTCCATTTTGCCAAGTTTTATTGGGGCCATAATTCCACTTATTGATATTGTTGAAGGTTTGCCTTGTTCAGAACGATGTGGCCTTCAATTCAAAATGATTTTCAAGGCCAAAGACCATGACTGGAAGTTGATTTATTCTAATGGACGTGCCCGAGACAGTCAGCGTGACTGGCTGTGACATTTTTTGATGTATGAACTTCACAGTTTGCTGAGACTTGTTCAACAGTGCTTCACACAGAACAGTGGTAGCTGGTGTTTTTCAAAAATATTAAGCAGAACGATGTGGACCAAGAACATCAAGGAGTCTAGGGGAATGCCCCCCGGGGATTTTTAATGTTTTTTTTATATTTTTGCCAAAACGCTTCTGTCACCTCCAGTGGCTATTCTAGATAGGCATGGGCAATACAAATAAATAAATTGACAACATTTCTTGAGTTGCTGAGAAAAAAGTTTTTATTATTTTCTAATGATTTTTTGCAGGTAAGTACAGAAGACACAGACGAAGAGTTTGCCACAAGTCCAACGCCTTTACAGGAAAGGGTCTCAGAGTCACAGGGTCCCAAAAATGGCTGATTTCGCATTTATCAACAAAACCCATTGTGAAAATTGGGGGTGAAGCCTGAGGGCATTTTCGAAAATGCAGTCTACTCGGAAATAAACCTGGCCAAATTATCCATTAGGGTACCCTAACAGAAATAATTGATGCTAAAGTCATCAACCCCTTTTCTGAAGTACAGCAGCGCCCCCTAGGCCCTTTTTAATGGAAAATGCATTGAATTTCACCCAATTATGCTCAACAAACATTACGTTTTGCATTGATATTAAAAAAATGGTATGAATGGGTTGCCTGTGAAGTTTTTTTTGGATCAATGGCCTGCAAAAATGTCAAAATTATCGGTGGGAGGGCAAACATTAACGCTACTCGCCCATTACTGTATAAAATGCAGTGAAGTCGCTGATGCCGGCAGTTGTTTACCCTCCCACTGCTATAAACGTTCCCCTTCAATAACCCGTGGTGATTAAAAAAAAAAAAAAAAAACTTTACACTGTTTTTATAATGTCCATATACCCTCCTCCCATGATAGTTTCAATGAGCTACTGTGAATAATTCATAGTAAAACACAGTGACGTGCAGTCGGAGGTTAGTTTGGTGAGGCAGAAACCTCCCCTTTGCTTGATTAGCAATCAGACGATTAACTAGTTTAGTAAGACTATTCGGCAGAATGACGGGCCAGTTTAAGTTTCATGGCGTTATTACTCAGTACATCGAACCTGAAATGCTCACTAGACAGCAGATTTGTGCGTAGTTGCTTCCAGGAAGCCGAAGCAATGTCATCAACAAATATTAAAACAGTTCGACTTATGCAGAGTTCAATGCTTAATCAATATATAATGTATTCTCCTTTAAATACGCGCTTTTACACCCAAACAAAAAGCGGGCGCTTATTTTCAGTCTTCTTTCATAATCCGATTAACAAAATGTTTAAACGATATACAGAATTACCGAGAGCCGAAAATTTTTCCTAATTGATTATTCAGATTTCCATCCTCGCAGTCTCGAATTGAAGGGTATAAGTGAATGAATCTTGTGACCGGTGTTCGCGAGGTGGCATAGGTAGCAAAATTTGTCAGAACATTAGTAGGTTTTGAACGCCTGGCGCTGGTTTATTCCTTGGTATATTTTACTGATACTTCACAAATAGGGTCACAGGATATTCTGTCAACTAACTATGTAGGTTTACAGTAAAAATACACTCACCTTTCTTGCTATTGTTGAGAAGAAGTCACGGCGAACTCGCGATTTAACTTCAACAACTTCTGTCGAACTAATTTCACATCCCTGGAGGTCTAGACTGGACGAACAGACTTGTAATTTCTCAAATTAGATGGCTGTAATTCAATCAGGGCCGTAGCTGGGATATCACGTCATCGCGAGCTATTTGAAATCTACCTCCAAAATGGATATTTTTGCCATGCCGTGCACTTGAAAGTTTGTAAACACGGCGCAAATTGAGGTCACGCATTCATCCAACGGGCGAATAATAGCTCTGTTCAAATCGCGTTATTGGCCGTAATACGCAGAGTTCATGTATGAAATGCGGGTATCCTATTGAAAAGGTTGCTTTTAATCAAACCATGGTGTTCTTTTTGTATGAAAATGGTATTTACATCATTTTTTTTTCTGAGGCTTGTTTACCGCCCCAGTTCAGCTGTTACGCATTCCATTAGAGTTTATGCAGAGCGTTGCCCATGCCTATTCTAGAGAATTCAATTGACGAGTTGTGTTCTTAATAAACTAAACATAGGCCTACACCTCATTAAAGCTGAAGTAATTCTACAGACCATATCTTGCTCTTTACAAAATAAGTTCCCTGAAGACAGTTCATTATTGAAAGTGCATTTCACTCTTTTCACTTGCATGAAATAACTTATTAATGGCAACATTAACGGCCCCTTAAAAATGAGTCTGAATCAATTTTGAAGATTATAATCTCTATTTTGAGAAGTAAAATAATAAAAAATCACTCATTAATCGTATAGAATAACCCAAGAATTGTGCAATGGCGTATCAATTGGGCATTACCACCGCTCTCGAGGCTGCTGTCAGTTGCTTGATGAACAACAAACAAATCATGGAGGAACGCCAGAATCTGCGCTCGAACGCTTATCTGTATCTCTCATTGGTTAGACTTTCTGTCCATTGACTTTACACTGGTACACTGCAGGGCTTAAGTGCCGGTTGTCCAGCCCTTATCATTAGAAGCTTTACATGGAAGTGAATTACTCTATTTTTTTTAACCCGTATTTCATTTACTCAGAACTTTGCCCAGCGCACTGTTATTATTTTATTAGACAGTAAATAAGTGGTTGGCAAAAACAAAACTGAGGCATTGCCACTGACAAAAAAAAAAGACAAAATTGATTTGCGATCTTAATTCCATGTTTGCTGGTTTCATTGTTTTTTCATGTATTTTTATTACCCAGGGTGTAATGTGCTTAAATGGATGTGCCGCCTCTGATACAGAGTCTGACACCAGTCGGTTTTACAGGTCATAAATGGGTCAGTTTTTTCATGTTTTTCTGAAAATTCAAGGATTATATAAGCGGGAAAATGTAATTCACTGCGGTGGCATAATTAAGTTTTGCATTTGTGCCAAAAGTGCTTGTGCATTATTCAAAATAAATATCTTAATTTGTGCCAAATATTTTCAAATTTCTCCCACCCAAAAACCCCAATAATGGCATAATTGCAAATGAGCACCTTCAAAACAGTAGGATTCCAACTGCTGTTGGAGACAGCATTTTTTCTTTACCAATCAACACCATTCAAATTTTGCCTGCTGCTTGATCCGCAAATAATATAAGATGATGAATACTTTTGAATTTATGCATTTTGTGTGGTTATTCATTGGCATTACCAATTCAGTAATGTCCCCTGTTGTTCAGCAAACAGCTCCTTCGAATCAGTTAATTTAATCGACTGTGATCGCCAACCGCATTGAATGCATATTGCGCAGTCAAGGGGAAGCAAACACAAGGGAATGGGGAGGGAGAGCGAGGGACATGGTGCTCAAAATGGGAAAACTGCAAACCTTGGCGGAGGACATGAAGCGAATGAGATATCCCAGCTGTGTTTGGATCGATACTGCAGCCTGTGTTTTTTAAACACCTCTCTCTGGGAGCGGCGTGTCTCGTAATATGACCGTTCTATGGGCAGGGTGACCCAGGTGTCCGCTGAAGATGAAAAGCTGAATTCTTCTTTGGCTGCTACCTCTCTTGCATCTACACCCCCGCCCATCCTCGTCCCCTTCACCACTTCGCCATCTGACCTCTAAGTCCCGTTAAAAGTAACACACTGCTGTCCACTTACGAACATCACCAATCAATGAATCTGTGTCAGTGCTGAGCCGGTAAATATGTTTACTCTTTATATTCAACTCTTATTTTTATGGGGAAAAGCTCTGGAAGGTTCTGTGGTGGGCGGTAAAGCTGTTGATTGAGCATGAAAGAGATCACTCTCTGGGAGCGGAGGGGTTTGAAAAATTGTGTCTTTACCAGAGGTCTGCTCTCCTCTGCCTTTGGCTTTTTCTATGGCACACCCACGAATGGACTGTCTAACGCGCAAGAGGAGCCGTGAAATCATGGGTGAAGTGAATTTATAGACAGGGGCTTCATGGATGCTTAACTCTGTGCCGTTGACGCACTTTTTTTTTTGAAGTTCAAATCCTGACTTGATTCAGTCTTTGTCAGAACCATGCAGGAACACTGAGGTGAGAAATCACCACATTTTCCAAGTATTTGCAGCGACTACATAACCACTATTTTCGAGAGAGACAAGATGGTGTTAATCATTACTTTGGCAAACTAGTGATTTGTCATGACAACGTTGATGGAGTTCACAGCAGGAGGGCAATTCGATTTTTTAAATAAAGTAGTAACCTCGTCCAGTTCTGCAGTTCTTATTCGAGAAAATAATTCAGACATATTTCATTTCAATGATGAAATGGACAAAAATCACTTGAAACTAAGTCAAACCATTTATGACATGATTATGGGTGAGAAGCGACTATACAGAGTGATTATTTTTGGTCTTCCTAGGTGTGGGGACCGAGATTGAGGGGTTTGGGTTAATGTGGGTTTGAACTGGGCAGTTGCAGATTAAGAAAGAGAGCCTGAGGTCAGGAGATACAAGCCTGTTTTGTGCCGTCATCAGAAAGATTTCATTTTACCCTCCATTCATCTCTTATTCGAGATTCTACCTGCTGTGTCTCTGGGTTGCTGTTTACAACTCGACCACAAGAAACCACTGGCCTGTAGGGGTTGTTTCTCACATCCTTTGTTAAGAAAGAACCATTTAAAATGGTCTGTTTTGCTCCGTGAAAGATTTTCAGTGTCACCCGGTGCGATTTCCGGCAGAACCAGGGAAGAACCAGGGGAGAATCCGATTAAATGTGCTGCACCTGTGTCACTGTTCTCTTGCCTTGTTATTTTTCTCTGCATTCCTCCTGAGTTACTTTTGTGTTCCCGTTCAGTTCTCCTGCGTACCCCTCGTCTCTCTTGGATTTTTTTTTTTGGTCCTCCTGTTGTACTCTTGTTTTCCTGCTGGGATATGCCATTGTTTTCGTTTGTGATCCTCCCGTGTTACTAATGCGTTTCTGGAGTGTTACTCTCATGTTCCTCCTGGTTTACTCCAGTGTTGATCCTGGTTGTTCCTCCTTCGACTCCTTTGTTATGCTAGAGTTTCATTGTGTGCGAACACATGGGTTAAATCCTCTGGGTTAAATTTTCAAATACTCAGTTTCTCTGTGAAGAGTTCAAGTAGATTTCATACTAACCCTGTCCATTTGCTCTAATTGATCATGGTAAAATACAGTTGCGGAAATATCAGCACTCACACCCAGCTATACTTGTCTATACTAGTCTAATTGAGCCCGTGAGAACAAAAGTGGTCTAACTTTTTCCTTTTTTATGTTCTAATCTTAAAATGATTCCTAAGTAGTCAATCTGTTCAGTGCAATAATGGATTAACTCGGTGTGGTTCCAGTACTATACAGTAGGTGGATCATATGTTCCTCACGCATAAAGTGCTCAGTGTAATTGTGGTCCAAAATGTTTAAAAAAATAAAGAAAAATGAGTTGGACCACTCTTGTTCTAAGGGGCTCATTAAGCTTGATATGTTTGCCACCTGTTGGTCCAGAGGACTTCTAAAGGGTTCCCGGAGGACTAGTTCCTTCAAAGAGTTTCTTAGAGATCTCTCCATACCCTGGGTCATTGATGAACAACAAGCCCACAGGATCTCATACAAATAGCACTCTGAGAAACATAGACATCTTTTCAGTGTTAGGACAACTACATATTTTTGGGATGTACAGCTATTGAAATTGTGAGTTACTTGCGCGTGGGCGTCTGCCCAAGGGACAGAACTCTTATTCTTTTGATGAAAGAAACGATTGAGAAAGATATGGTATTCATTCGTTCTTTATGCAGTATCCTGTCAGTCTTTGATACAGACATGCTGTTCTCGATGAGGTTGCTTTTCTGAATAGGTAAAGGTTGAAATAAGTCAACAGATGCATAGATAAATAGACAATCTAAAAAAAAGGACTTACTTTTCAACCTTACAACCTTCTTGCTGTAGCGTTGTTTGGAGGAGTTTTTAATCTTGTAACTTAATGGTATGGACGGCTCAGGACACATTTTCATCAAGCTATCAAAGGAGCCCTTGAGAATATTACAGAATGTATTTTGTGTGTGTGTGTGTGTGTGTGTGTGTCTGTAGGTGAAAGAGTGGGAGACCGGCAGGGAAAAAAGTGAGCCGTTTGACAGTCTTGGTGCAAAGTGTTATGAATTATCCCTGTGTGGAGGTGTTTCCTGGCTTAAATGTTCGTCTGAAAAAAAAATCATGAATAATTTTTTTTTTTAATGGCATGATCATGCCCATGAGGTGAAATAAATTTTATTTGTCTCCTGGTCTGCTGGCTCATTTGCTGCCCAATAATTGCATGTTCCTCTGGTGTGCGACACTGCCACCCCCCGACCCCCGTCACTGGCCCTAATCGGATCTGCATCTCACAACTGCGTCCTCTTCCTGCGTATCCCCTTTATCAGTCCTCTATTAGCGAGACCGTTCAAACACAGCACTTGAGTTCCCGTGTGTCGCATATTGTTTCTTCTGTCTGACTGAGATAATATGGCCTCTGACAATAAAACGTTTTCTCTTATTTAGAAGTTCTTGAAAGTATGTGCAAGTTGCTTTGTAAGCATTTGCACGGTTTTGCAATTTGCTTTGCAATTTATGCATATTTATATCTCCGCCCATATTGTTTTCTGGTTTTTCGTCCATCGCAAATAACTTCTCCGCGCTATATCCACTAACAGAGTGGAGGGACAGTCACCAAATCAGACATGCTAACTCCCGACAGAGAGAAGCTGAACTGCTTGGGTTTTGGAGGTCATCAGGTGTGAAGGATAGATGAATCTCCTCTTCTCTCTCTGTCCTTCTTTCCCTCTGTCTACTGCCCGTCCTGTTTGTCACACACCCTCTCTTTCTCAATCTCACACCCTCTCTTTCTCAATCTAATTTTTTATTAATCTACACAACATGGCAGAACATCATGACGAGTTAGGCATTTCAGCCCAGCAGTGCTGCAGTGTACCTACTGCTGGGGTTTAGCCAAAATTAGATGCCATTTATAGCAGCTGTCTTCAGGTACAGTACATGGCACTTAAATGTTTTCTCCTACATTTATTTCAGCTGTCCATAACCCGTGATGGGACCGGAGGAGGTAGAGAGAAGTTTAAGTCAGTATTTTATTTCAGTTGTGTTAATCCTTTTATTTTTTTGAATGTAGGAATGTGTCAAAGCATTTTTGGTGGCAAACACTGTAGTTTCTAACCCAGAGATGACAGAAAATTTGATATTGGAGTTCGGCATGTCAAGCACTTGCTGTAATGACCTTTTGCTTGACTGCTGGGAGAGGTTGCTGGCCTGAATGAACTGCAGCCAAAAAAACAGAAGGCAGCACACCTCCTTGATTTTTCACTTCAAATACTTTTCGGCTATTAGCGCTAAAGCTTATTCATCCTGTGAGGCTTTTTGGAAATGTCTGGCTTGGCACATGGATTTAAAAGAGGAGGAATTTACATATTTAACTTCTAATATGTCCTGGAAGAGTAAAGGTATTATGCGGTAATGGGACTTAGCTTGAAACCAGGAGCTGTCATGCAATTAAAGCCTATACATTAGGTTTAATGATAGTTGCTTTAGGGAATATAGTAGTTATGGAAAATAGCCTAGAGGCTGCCCCTGCTTGAGGAGTGTGCTGTATGTATGACCATATTCATACCATATACCTTATAACTCCACGGGGCGACTGTAACTGCAAACACCACATTTCATAAGCAGATAATATAATGCCTGCGCTGAATCACAGTTTCTGGATTTCTCAAGCCAGTAAAGCATTTTTACTCATATTTTTTCTTGTTTAAATTTGTCACACCCCTCTGCTTAGTGAAATTGTTCATGATTAAGTGTCCACACTCATTTACTTCCCTGTCAATCAGCTTTGTTAAAATGTCCAGTTGTGGTAATTAGGTTTCTCATTCTGAAAATTAACATCCTTTTGGTATCAGATGTTGCCAAGATTTCAAGAAATTCTTGAAGCCCTGACTGTCGCCTGGATTACTATTATGTGTAGTGTACCATGGCATATGATGATGGACTAAAGGTGGATTTTCTTTTATTTTAAATCAAATAAAGGCTTTTTCTCCAGTTTCTGTGCAAGGTTACTAACCAGTGGCGGCTGGTGTGCTGAAAATTGGTGAAGCCCAGAGCATCCCGTGAAGAAAATGATCGGTCTCGACCTGTTTTCAATCTTTCATTTAAACAAGAAATGTGTTAATTCTGAAAACACTCAACATTATCAGGCTAGTTTTCCCTCCTTAAGGTAACACGAGAAAGAAAAAATGTAATTATCATTGGTAAACTTGTTAATCAAGGAGAATGATTGAAAACGGGCCCAGACTTACTGTATTAGTTCTCATCTTAACAAGCAGTACTGGCTATACGGGATGGTACCGAGTGTTTTCATAGTTCACGTAATGTCAATTTGAATAAATGTTTGAAACGGCTAAAGACCAATCATTTTTTTCAAAGGATGTTCTGTGCTTCATCAATTTTCAGTTCACCATGCAACTGCCAGTTACCAACTGTCCCCACGCCATTGTGTGCAGAGCAGTGTACAAGATTTTATGAGCAATTTCTGTTTCTTAATTCAATTGGTGGCGCTACTTTTAATTCTAGCTAAAATAGTCTGCGAAACCTTTTCCATCTGTTCGTCGATGATTGGATCAGCCAGTATTAGGAGACTGGCATTCAAACTTCTCCAACTTACCCATCACTTTTACAATGAGCGTCAGAACAGTCTGTTATTGCACCCCTAAAAAACCATTAGCTTTGCTCAGCGCACTATGCGGAACAGCACAAATGATGCTGCGCTATGCCCGATTACCGTGCCCTCCACATGCAGGGCATGCATTTTATACAAATCTGTGGAAGCTTTCATGTTCAGAAAGCAGTTGGAAGGTCTTTACGTGGCTTAAAACGTGTGTGCGAATGCTAGATGTTCTGAGATGACAAAAACTTGGCTGACCTTATGAGCCAAAAAATTAGGGCTGCCCTTTCATTCGCAGCTGACTGAGTTTTATGCTACAAACTAGCCTCGGGCTCGAAAGCGAGAAGCTGGTTTCTAACAGCTAAATGCAGATTTATGAGGAGTGCGGAATTGAGCAAATTGATAATAAATTTGAACAAATCGTCTTCACTACGTTGACGGTGACTGTATTCTGTATAAGAATAATGACAAATTGTTCCCACGCATTGCCTAGAGTCAGGCCTGAGTAAACAATTTCCAACTATTTTTTTTCTTCTCCATTGTCTGGTGCCTGCAGTCAAATAACAGCCTTTGTGAATTACTCTGTCTTCACAAAGCTGGCAGATGACAACGAGAGAGACTCGGTAGATGAAGGCGCTGAGAGAGATGATGAAATTTTCGACCCTCAAGAGACTTGCAAGGTGTCGATTTGCTACGGGTGGAAGACGGTCTTTGTGGCTCCAGTCTTTATCTCCCCCCAGAGAACAGACTCTGCATCCTGTGACACTTTCATCCTGTCTTCAGAGGGCGCAGGTCGTCTTGGACCCACATCACACTATGTATCTGCAGAAAACCCTCCTTCAGTGCATTTCCTCGAAAATCTTCTGGCTCCGGTGTTCTTTCGCCCTTTGATTTGTGGCTCGCCCCTGAAGAACGCCACCTGTACCTCTCTAATTACCCTCAGCACATCGATATTACGAGGAGAAAAAGTGGGGTTTTTTTTCTGGCAGCAGCTTTATCATTTTTTCTTTCGTAGGTTTACTTCTGATATGCTGTGTGACCAAAAGTATTTGGACACTTGCACACACCTTGCTGTTCAAACATTCTCCACTTTTTATGCAAAGACTTTTTAGTCGGGCTGAGGGGTGTAGGGGTATTGTCGTCATGGAATGTCTGTTAGTCTGTCCTGAAAACTTTTGTATTCCGCCCGATAACTTGAAAACGCCTTCGTCAATCAACACAATTTTTTGTGTTGCTTGGTCTTGTGTACCTACAGAAGCCTATCGATTTTGACTGTGCTTGGATGTCCAGTATGGCCTCCGCAGCCGCCATCTTGAATTTTGTTTTCCACACGATAACTTTGAAATGCCTACGTCAATCTACGCCATTTTTGTTCTGTTGCTTGGCCTTGTGTACTTACAGAAGCCTATCGAATTTGATGGCACTTGGATGTCCAATATGGCAGCCGCAGCCGCCATCTTGAATTTTGTATTCCACAGGATAACTTGAAAACGCCTTCATCAATTTATATGCGTTCCAAACAATCCAGGGACTGAGGGGTAACGCCCGCTTTGCGGGGCTATTTTTACTAAATGCTTTAAATGCGCTGCAGGGATTTTCTTCTGTCCCAGCCAGTAAAGCACCAGTGAGTTCAGGCAGTGATCAGGCCTGGCTCTACGTCTGTCTTCCAGTTAATCCTATTTATGTTTGTTGTGGCTGAGGTCAGGGCTGTGTGGAATCCATTTAAGTTCTTCATCACCCGTGTCGACAGACCATGTATGGACCTCACACTATGTATGGCAGCATTGTCATGCAGAAACAGGAAAAGGGCCTTCCCAAAACCATGGGAAGCAGAGAATCTTCTAGAATTGGATACAGTGGCACAAAGATCATCCTTCAGTGGAACTATTCAGGCTAGCCCGACCCATGAAAAACAGCCTCAGACCATGGAGTGTCCACAATCCACATACTTTTGGCGGTAGTACATCAATAGCTGTCGATCATGTACTGTATCTGTCTATGCACCCAGGATGGGAACAAATTTGTATTCTGAAGCTGAATTCTGGAAATTTAAAAACTTGAGAAGCAAGCTGTTCACTTTTGCCTTGCCCCCATTTCTCAGTATTTTAATTGAAATGTAACATGAATGGAATGTGAAATGGTTTCTTCAGAGTCTACAAGTGTTTGATGTGTTGATACTAAGCACACCTGTCTGCTTCGTGCTGCTGTAGATGGGTCTGTCTGATCCGCCGTTTTATAGAATCGTGTCCTGCTTGAATTATGAACTAAAATATCAATGTTTTCCAGGTTCACTGCTCCTGCAGCCCTTCTCCCTTTTATTGATTTTAGCGTTTTTCTTCACTCCTCGCTCAAAGGTAATTCGCTTAGCCAGTGAAGCAAGTTTTCAGTCTCTCTCTTTCAACTCTCGAGTTCAAGTTTACTTTAAGCTCCGCGGTGCTCGAAGGATAGAAAACCGCTTGCGAGACGGGCGAGGCGAAGGAGTCGATTGGTGAACGGCGCACTGGCGTGGCAGCGTTCCCCATTTATCAAAACCAATTCCCCCGACTGCTGAGGGCATGAGGGCCGTTCGAAATGATGGAGGAAGACTGATAGGGTGGCGCAGGACCCCTGTGGGTCGCAGTCTTACCGGCTTCGCTCCTCAAGTGATGATGTATTGCTGCGGGCCAAGCTTTCGGGAGTGGTGGCCCCAGCCTCCTTCGTTCCCTTTGCTCGAGCCAACGTGCGCCAAGGGTCAAATTTGCCGCAAGTTGCTTTTCAGATGCAAAGCATTTTTGGGGTGTCGGCGCTGTGTTGGTTTGGAATGGTATAGCTACCATTTGTTTGATGGTGGGCGGCCAGACAATCAGTTTTTAAGTTATTTATTCTTTTGCGAAACTCTCAGGGCCCATGAGTCACACAATATTGTCTGAGGGAGCATTGAGTGACGCTGATTATAGATCACTAGTATGGGGGGGCTATGCCCTTCTGCTTTAATTAAAGCTCATTTTAAGTAATTACTTAGTCATTGTGTGCTTTTGTATGCTAATTATGAGCTTGTGTACTGTGTTTACTTTGCTTTGTTCCATCTTATATCAAGCAAAATCCCTGTCTTTATTGTAAATGGCATTTCACTGCTGCTGTTTAGTGAGAGCTCAGATTAATCTTGCTTTGGTTTCCACCGTGTTGCTTCGCCTTCGGCGTTTGAACATTTTTTTTTGTGTGTGATTGGAAGAAAACGTGCGTGCTTTGCAGAATGGGGAAATGAATGTAATTTTGCTGATAAAAGAGCCAATAATTCCTTTTTTCTTCCACGCTCTTGACCTCCGTGAATAAAAGTCTATTAAACACACTCATGCAGGTGTCCTTATTTGTCCCTGACGTAGGCAATTTAAAAACTGTCTCGTAAAAAAAAAAAAAAAAAAAAAAACTCAAATATTGTGGTGAACTTCCAAAGTCTGGTTAAAGCATGTGTGCCCTTGGTGTTGAGGTGACCGGGCAACATTTAACTAATAAAATATGAAAATGAGAAGTGATGGAGAATGTTCTTTTGCTTCATTCATTAATTTCTGTCTGTCACCAGAGTAATATATGAATAGAAAATCAAAAGATGCAGTGCCACAATGTTTCAGCGAATACAGCCTGGTTATCACACAGGTATAAAATGTAGGATCTTTTTCCTGAACTTGAGCGAGTATTTCCTTCTTTTCAGGTGACATCTAAAGCCTAGAAGCAGATTAGAATCAGCAGTGAAAGTCTGTAGCTCAGGTTCTGAGGATTTCATGGAGAAGCTTACTGTGGAGCTGCATTAACGTCTGTAGTTATCGCATAAACCGGCTGGCATCGCCCCGAAATCTAAGATCACATAGACTGCAAAGAACTGTGGTAGATTATGTATTATAGTTTTGGCGGGATGCAAACAAATTTTCCTTTGTATATCCGAGCTCTGTGTGTGTGTGTGTGTGTGTGTGTGTGTGTGTGTGTGTGTGTGTGTGTGCGCGCCTGTATGTGCAATTCTGTGTAAGGGCACTGATTCACCATGTACATCCAATATGTTTTGCACAGATTTCATTTACAGAGACTTGACTTAAAGGTTTGTATGACGCTCATGTTGGTATGCAGCGTTATAATCACATTTCTGCCGGAGATTAAGTGCTTATTTTCGAGGGATTTAACGGTAGGATGCTTAATCAATTTCGGAGGTGCATCTAAGTTTTTAACACTGCAAGCCTGCTGTGGCGTGTTTGTTGGGGAATATGTTTGCCCAGTCAGCTTGTCCTAATTATGTCGTGCAAATTTAGCTTGATTGATACCCATGATGCTGATGTCCTAGAAATTTTTTTTAATGATTTAAAGCTAAGCTAAATGATTACGCAAGGATTCTTCATCCTTTTATTGAAAATATGATGTCAGTTTGTTGTGAAAACATCATCTCATTTTCAGGGTTGTGGATGGGAGTTTCAGACTGTTTTTACCTCTGCCAAGGAAGTTATGTTTTTGCTTCAGTTTGTTCATTTATTTGTCTGTCTGTCTGTTAGCAGGATATCTCAAAAACAGTTGCATAGATTTTAACCAAACTCAGACAGATGTTAAAGTAGTACAAGAGGAACAAGTGATTAAATTTTGGCATATCTAGGCCAAAGTACAGCTGAGATATAGACCGAAGTTCAAATCTAGCTATGCTGGTGGAGGTATGGGCTCTCGCGAGTCCAGCTCCCAAAAAAAAAAAAAAAATTCATTGAATTTTACACAAATTTACAAAGTGTATATGAATTTCTTGAGTGCACAGTAGATTTGTCAGTTTAGCAGAGATGTACGCTTACAAGAAGTTTTTGTAATCTAACATGCTCGGAATTTTATGGTACACAAATATGAAGACTTTACTGAGCACGTCTGTAATGAGGAAAGGCAATGTGAATTTTATTCTGAACATCCCTCGCTCTCATTGGTCCCATCTACAAGCCGAAAGTCCCAATATGAAGGATATTTCAACTCTGAAGGACTACAGGAAGAAGCTGGACATCATGCTCAGTATTTAGAAAGTAAGGCAGGGAAAAAGTGGATAAATTAATGGATATATAAGGGGAAAAAAGACTTCATTTTTCTAGTAGGCTGTAGTTCACTATGGTTGTGATCGTGGCCTTATTTATTGGGTTTGTTGTCCTTGAAATTTCATCGGCTCCATTTTGGGCAGATGCCATTTTTTGATGTTTTTTTGTGGTGAAGTCATGGTTTGTAGCATTGTTCACTCTGCAAATTAATTTATTTGAACTGTATTTTTTAATAATCCTGAAAGCTGGTAAACATCAGTAGACTGTGTCAAAATTAAACACAGGGTGAATATTCAAATTAATTCAAGACTTCGGCTTCATATTTTGGCTACAGTAAGTTATCTTAAAAAGTTCTACACAATTCTTTGAGTGTTTTTTCCCTTTCCCTTTGCTGTCTTTCTTTGCTGTTGTGGCCACTGTGGTGAACAGAAAATCCTGCAAGCATTGTACATTGTGAATTCAAGGCTATTTTGTGTTATTGCTATTATAGTTTGGATCTGAGCTATTGATGTTCCCTCTCGTAGCTTTTATTGCTTTACACAGTACTCAACAGACCCTCAAGGTTTTCCTTAATTTAAGAAAAGGCTCTTGAAGTGTTTTTATAAATTTTAATCGGTGTTTCAGAACTTAATTGCTTTCAGTTACCTGCAGTTGTTGTTCATATCTGCCCAGAATGTTTGATATCATCTCTACTGTGAGTGGGTTTGTTTGAGACCAGTTCGATGATTGCATGAGCCGTAAAGCTGGAAAAAATGAATGTAATTCAGTTGGGCGCTTCAATCTGAACTTCATAACAACTATAGATCTGTAATTCCAATGTTTTCATCTTGAGCCATGAAAAACAACTTGTTTGATCTCCTATATGGTGAATCATAAAGCATGGCAACAAATGTTTATCCACCTTCAAAAAAAGTATTCAAACAAGCCTCACTTTTGGGTCGTTTTGCGATATAAGCGTGTGTAAGCTCATCTATGCGATGCTTGTCATCTTTTTTATTCATCTTTTACCGTCTGTAGACATGTCTCAAACCCGCAGAATCCCTAGTGTGAATCATCTCAGCCATAGCCTCGTGTATTTACATTGCACTGAGATATGTTTTTGCTCCCTCCAAGTGCACTGTGCTATGAAAATTAAAACCCATCTGTGGTTTGTGTTGTTTTTGCATAATTGAGTGTTAAGTCCCAGTGTTTGGTATCACTTATAATCGGTCGGTGGTCAAACTTGCATGCTGTTGAGGGGAGGTCAAGAGGTTCATTTCTGCAGAAATCTCATTAACCTCATCAGGCACGGAACCTGCCACCGGCGGGGAGAATTAACCTTTAAATGAAATTTCAGTGATCCCTGACAGGTTAAAGACATAAAATAAAGGCCATTTTGTAATCACTGGTGTTTTAAAAGTGATCACATAGCCGGAGAGGGAAATGAGTGCTTTATTATGACATGTAAATGGTTGGAACCCTGTAAATGACATTACCTAATTCCAAGTAGAGTCTTGTCTATTAAACAGCTGCCACGGCAGCGGTCCCATTTAATTTGTATTATTAATCTTGCTGTAATTAACGTGGCGTAACATGGCTTTTGTGTGGAATGGCGTAGCTTAAATGGCAGTCATGAGTTCGGCGTTCTTTTCCAGCCTTCTCTGGGACGTACTAAAATCGCCAGTTTGCATTGGCTTATTTAATGCATTTTCATAGAATTCATATGCGGATCAATCTGCGATTTAATTTTATAGAAGTCTGATTGGAATAATGTAAAAATACAGCCTGTTTTTTTTTTTTTTTTTTTTTTTTCCTGTGTGTTTTCCCTCAGAGAATCTAGTTATGCTGAATGATTGATTGCTTCTTGTCCTGTAATGTCACAATGAGTTTTCTTGTTTACCGTTTCCAGGCCTTTGTTCCTGGACCCAGCCCTACATGCTGGTATTGCAGGCTCAGAACTTTAGTTTTGAAAAGCAACAGGCAGCACCGCTATATATGTTATATAGACTAACCAAACTCAACCAGTTGAATTGGTGAATTCAATAAGGCCCCAACTCCACACATTTTCAACATGGAATTGGGCCCTTATTGAATTCACCAGTTCAATTTTATCAGTTTCTGTTGACAATTACAGGTGCTTCTGATAATTATTCCCCCTTTTTTTTTTTCTTTGGGAAAATCAGTGCAGAGTGTTTGCATGCCTGTTTATCGTAAAACTGGGGTCATCGATCATTGTACGTTTGATGACCCATGATCTACTGTAGATCACTGTGTTCTCGTTATTCCAGGAGGGGAGAAAAATTTGCACCATGCCTGAAATTACACAAGCGCTCGCCGACACCATGAAGGAATGATGGCGGTTACCTTTGTCTGTGCAGTGGCCGCACTCACAGTATACACTTCATCCGATTTCGGGAGTCATTTATCAGCCCCTGAGAAAATCCCTCTTTTTTTATTTTTGACGCTCTTAGACCAGACAAGGTGACCTGCTCTGTGATGATTCTGTCGCCGACTGCAGTCGGACCATGGTGGAACGGCACTAAACCGAAACGAGTGCTTTTTGTGGAAAATTGGGACGAGTATGGATGTAATTCAGTTTTTATTGACTGTCACAACGAAGCCAATCAAACTTAAATCCTAAGATTTGGCCGCGCAACACTGTCTGGCCGCAGCTCGTCACGGCGTCGTCAAAAATCCATTTTTTGAGTTATGCAGTTTTGTGTCTCACTATATTGTCCTTTTTTGTGTTTATCTTTGTTTTTCTTGCTGGTTTGGTGGTTTTTTTTGTTTTCTGTTGATGCACCCGAACTTAAAAAAAGAGTTGAATGTGGTGCGTTTAACTCCTGAAAGTGTGTTACACAAACCTCATGCTAGGCAGTTTAATGCGCATAAATTCTACATTGTTGCCTCCGGTTGTGTTCACAGTCATGGGTACTTCACCGCAAGGCAGCTGTTGAATCGGCCTTGATTTCCCAAGGTTACTTCCTACATGAGAGCAAGGGCAGTGTTCTTTTCATAGTCCCTTCTTGTGATTCACCTTCTGGGGGTTTAGGCTGGTATTATACTGCAGAGCCTATTGTGACAACTTGCTGTAAAATGCACTTTAAAAATAGAATTTTGCTTTCTGTGCTTGTTGCCATGCATTCAAATATTTGTGGGGGGAAAAAAAACATTGCATTTTACTACAGCTGCATACGAAATGCTGAGGAACCAAGACTAGTTGCCACATCTGTGATTCTCTGCTGAGAATCCGAAGCTCATTCTCTAGGCCTTGCCTCAGGAATTGGGTCTGTTTCTGGCTCTCAGGACTGTGAACAAATAATCAGAACTTAGCTGCATTTCATCAGCTGTGATTGACAGTTTCCTTTTTTTCCCCCACCAAAGTGGTTATTTTCTTCAGGCATTAGTTGATAATTTTGTCTAGTAATGAAGAGAGAGCAGGAGAAAGCTGGCCACTGTTTGTCTTCATTGGTGGGCACAATTTTTTTTTAGATCCCTTTGATCTCATCGTTTTTGAATAGTTGTTCATTGTGGCTTAATGGTTTTGAGATTGGGGGGGGGGTAGTGGAGGGTTGGGGTGGGTAGTGGGGGTATGACTCAAGGGGAAAAGTGCCAGCGGGTTGACGTGTGCAGAAACCCGTTAGCTATTAGCTTGGATTTGAAGTAACCACATCATGATGACCTTAGCCACTGTACTGGGTTTAAACACTGCAAATCAAAGCATTTTTTACATTCTTAGAAATGTCCCTCATGGTATTTATTAATATTATTATAACTATTATTATTATTATAATTATTATTATTATTATTTTTTTTACCTCTCAGCCTCGACTAAGGGGCAGAAGGGGTATTGTCGTCATATGGGATGTCTGTCCATCTGTCCCGTTAACTTTTGTATTCCGCACGATAACTTGAAAATGCCTTCGTCAATCAACGCCATTTTTGCTTTATTGCTTGGTCTTGTGTACTTACAGGAGCCTCTTGAATTTGACGGCACCAGGATGTGCAGTATGGCCGCCACAGCTGCCATCTTCAATTTTGTTTTCTGCAGGATAACTTGAAAACGCCCTTGTCAATTTATATTCATTCCAAATGATCCAGGGGCTGAGGGGTAACGTCCACTTTGCTGGGCTTTTTTTTTTTTTTAAGAATGGTAACTTGTGATTAGTGGAGTTGCAGAGAGTTTTAATTGGTTATATGCTGAAAAACGGGCATCATGACTCAACATCAATCAGATAGAAACTTTCTCTTGGGGATGCTCTCAAGAGCATCAGTATTTTAAATTGCCAGCAGGGCTGGGGCATCTAACGGTCAAGTTTCCAATCGCAGAGAATAATGTGAGCAATTAATCATCTGTGCCAAAGTGTGATTTAGTATGCTCATGTTCAGTGTACTCAATTTAATTACAACGAGACAGGAGGTTTGGCTTGAGACCGCTTCAAACGTAACTCAGGAGGAATCAAAACTAATCTGAGTATCTTTCAGAGAGATGCGGATGGAGACGAAGAGAGGCTGTGATAGAGACACAGTCTAAGAGCGGTATAGATTGTGCCTGAGCAAGTGAGAGAAGAAAAAGAAGTGACCATTGACTGTGCCCTTTGCGAGCCAATTTGTCAAAGTATGAAAGGAATGAAGGAAGGTCAGTTATCAGTGCTGATATGTGTCTTGTGGCAAGGTGGAGAATTAAGACTGCAGTTTTCAGTTTCAGATAGCAGCCAAGTTTTTTTGGGAGTTTGGGGTGGGGGGGGGTTGTTAACGGTTGATTCCATGCGCACATCAAATGATGATCCTCCCGCAGGCCTTTGAGCAGACAAAACATTACACTTATCGCTCCCATCTAGCGGCCGTTAATGGGAATCTCAGTCAACGGAAACTTTGCCCTTGAAATGTGTAGCTGTGTGAGGCTAACTTGGCTTAGCATGATGAGCTGGAATGAAAAGCACATATGTGCAAGTGTCCATCTTGGATTTTAAATGTAATGAATATCTGAAAATAATGTGATTAAATCTTTAAAGATCAGCGGCCTCAGAATGAGAATAAATTGTACAGGAAGCTGATTTCAACTTGGTAGTAACTTGCAGCTGCATACGTCTGGGCCACAGCCTTGGCATTACTTTAATTTATGGACCCTTGGAATAGCTCAGACAGTCTGTGCACACACATACATTTAAATTGGCAGAAAACATCTGTGTCTCTGCAAAATACATTCCTATCCCCATTTTAATTTGTTTTTCAAAATTCCCCACCAGATCTCTCTTTCAGTAATTACATTTTTGATTGGCAGAGATGGCTAGTGAAAAGTGGGTTAGCCTTCTTGTCTCCTGCTAATATCACGTACGAACCTGCCGCTTCTGAAAATTCTGGCGGACGGTGACGCTGTTGATTCCGGTTGATTATGCACAAATGTCATTATAGCGGCGTTTTCAAGGCGATGAGTAGAAATTCCATCTTCAAAGTGTTGCCTGGCCCCAGGAAACTCTTAATATTCTTTCTTCTTTATGAGGTGCCTCAAAGAAAACCTCAGTCTAAATGTCACTATGAGTCATAAAGTGCCTTTTAGTAATTTAAAAGCTTGTTTTTTTCTTTTAAATTATTAGCTTTTGGTGCTGTAGCTTTATAGCTACAGTACGCTTGTAATAATGATATTCGTATAAATTTACGCAGGGCTATAAGTGTACAATTGAACTTCATTTTTTTTCCCTCTAAGTCCCCCTATAATAATGTTTAATCTGCTGCATGTTTGGAAAAAAAAATGACTGCTGTGTTTACGGGGCGCTTTTCTCTGATGTGTTTCTCTGGTGAAGATATTGACATGAAGCTGAACCAAGAGGCGACGACAGCGCTTTGGTTTCAGAACTGAGGCAACAGACGGACGTGCTGGTGTCTGTTGGTTTGTTCAAGCATTGTTGTCAAAGGGTGTATTTGTATATCTGACCCCTGGAGCGTTTCACAGATGACATGGCTATTAGCGGGACGAGAGTTGGGGGCAGAGGCGCGGATTCGATGGCAGTTGAATGGCGGTGACCCTCCCCAGCTTTGAAGGTTTAATGCATGCAAATTGAAAACATTAAATCTGGGCTTCAGTGCTCACTGCTGTGATGTGGGCAATGTCTGACTGCTGCCAAATGGCTATTCTTTCTCTCTCTGTTTCCTGTTGGGAGGAGAAATTTATGCTGCGGGGTTATTTGACACTATCACCGCAGAGCTGGGGATGTTGGTGAAGGCCTCTGTTTGTTCTCTGGCCCTGGATGTGTGCTTGTTTTGTTTAGGGATTAAATCAACCGTCTTATGCCTTACTCGCTTCGTTTGGCGATTCTGGGGGCTTGTTCCAATGTCGCCTGTCTAACACCCGTCAGCCTGGAATAACGTGTATTTCAGTCCCTGACAAGGACATGGAACCGTATTTGTGGCATCGGCACATTGTTTTTTTTTTTTTTTTTTTTTTTTTTCATTTCCATGCATTTTGTATTTTTTACTCTAATCTATGATTTCCCTACCTCACTTGAATATGATGGTTTGATGTTGGTCGGCTAATTTGAGCATGAGTTTCCAAAAAAAATCTATTTTTTCTTACATAAAGGTTATTTGAGATGTAAGCTCTGTCAAGCCTGTGTTCGGATCAGGGAAGTGACTTTACAGGAAAATCTTTTGACAGACGTGTCAGTTATCTCTCTTTTGCGTCAACGGCGCAGCGTTAATAATTCACTGCAGTGGGAGCTCTGCTTCAGTTAAAGATTTTCTCCCGGCTCCCTGCAGGCTAAGGGCATTCATCGCCATCAATCGATAGAAGGGCTAAGGGAAATCGCAGTCGGTGGCCTAATGCATTTGAGAACATTGAGGTGTATATAGTCTATATTGGGGCTGGCCAAACCTGTTCCAGGAGAGCTATCATCCTGTAGATTTCATTCAATTTCTAACAAAGTGATTCTCATTCATTTGCCGGAGCTCTCAGTGATTAGTAGAATTTGTTGCGTCTCATTCCAGATGAAGTGAAAGGATAAAATAATCTCAAGCTGCCGAACAAGCATCAGTTGAACATTAGATCTCGAAGTAAAGGGCTGGGCAGCATTTGTATATCTTCTGTGATCCCCTTTTTTCCCCCACAAATTGCTGCTAAAATCTGCCTGTCAGTCGGTCTCCATCCCCACCTATACCCTCAGCTCCTGACAAAATATTGTCCTGTTCCTGAGAGGGACCACTGCTCTTGACAAGACCCAAAATATCCGCAAGAGAATTCCAATCTTGCCCGTGGGCTCTCCGCCGACTTCTTTGTTCGAGTGTTGTATGTTATGCGACTTCATCCAGGTGTTACTCTCCGAACAGCCAGAGCTGCCTTTCATCAACATATCCAGCTTTTTGCGGATGTCCTGAGGATGCAGTTAAAAACTCCAAAATGTATATAAATGATTTTTTCTTTTGGTATCCCGTTCCACCCCCGCCCCCCACCACCACCCTCCCCGGTATTAAGCTCTAAGCTGCTTTCGTAAGGGCTATGAATTTGCAGTTTTTTCGCAAAAATCATCATGGCAATTCAGGGAACAGCTGCTTGTCTGAAAACGGCTGCCTCTGTGATGGGACTCCTCACCCTCTCGTGTGTTCGTCTGGCAGAGCTGGTCTCTCTCTCCTTCTCCTGCAGCCTAACAAGGCAGAGTTTGTTCATTTGGCTTCTCATTTTTATACCCTCAAGCTCCTAATGTGAAGCCAAACATAAAAAATGTAGATTTTTGGTAAAAGTAGCTAAGTTTTAAGTATTTTTAATACCTTTTTCTGCCTTTTCAGGCTAAGTGGAGCAAGTGCTTACGTGCCATTTTCGAGCTTATCATTCACTTGGCACTGCGTGCACTGGCTAAAAGGGCTCAATTTTAAATAAAGGTGGAAGGGAGCTTTTATGCTCTTTAAGTTTTCAGCTTTTGAAATTCATTGAATGTCCATATTTGGGGGAGCGCCATTTAAATGAATGTAAATGAAAATGTCATGGCAGCGAATTGTGTGTCCGCTGTTCGTTTCACCGGAGTAATTAGATTGACCTGGCATCCTGCCATTTTCTTCCATTATCGATAGACGCTGGAGCGACTTGCCTCGACTGGTAATTTATGCACCAAGCTAGGTCCCAGGGATCTGTCACCGTTCGCTGCAATCCCTACGCAAGAAGTACCCATAATCCTGAGCTTCCCGACAGCTCTGGCTCGGCACTCTGACGCACTCTCGCTGGAAGTATGAAATGAAATGGGGAATTGAGGAAAGGATCAGCTCGGCTTACGTGTCATTTCTGTCAACAAGAAATTGATCTCCTTACTCAGGAAAATGACATGCAAAAAGAAAAAAATGCCCTACTTGGATCAGAATGTATTATTAGTTGCAGTACCCAGGGGTGGGGAGGGGAGGGGTGCGTAGTCTATCCCAACACGCAGTTGGAAGGGCTAGGATACATTACGGACAGGCTGATCCATCAAAGTGCTCTGTGCTAATAATACCTCTGCCAGGAGGTAATACGTTTTCACCAGCGTTTGTTGGCTAGTTCATTTTGTTTGTCAGTTATTGGGATATCTGAAAAAATTATGGATGGATGTCAGTGAAAATTTGTGTGTTGATAGAGATTGTGCTAAAAAGTAAATGATTAACATAACATAACATGGGTGGTGCCAACAGGCCATTCAGCTCGACTAGACTCGCCATTTTCTTATCGCTGAAGTGAACCTAACACTTCAGATAGTCGATGACTAAGTGGCATCTAGCACCAAATCAAGCCTGATTTTGAAAACTCCCAGCGTTTGTGCTGCTACAATGCGGCCAGGCAAGCTATTCCACACTGAGATTACTCTCTGTGTGGAAAAAAATGTTTCCTAATATGGCTGCTATATTTACCCTTAGCTAACTTCCATTTGTGACCGTCAGTTCTGCTAACAGAACTGGGCCTACGTAATCCTGCATAGTTAACTTTGTTAAACCCTTTAACATATTAAAGACCTCAGTCAGATCACCCTGAAGTCTCCTTTTCCTAAGACTGAAGAGATCAAGAATCTTCAGCCTCTCCTTATAGCTTTCCTCTTTTATACGAGGAAGTAACTTTGTGGCTCTTCTTTGAACTTTTTCTAAAGCCTCCATACCTTTCTTGACGTATGGTCCCCAGAACTGTACACAATATTGTAAGTGTGATCTGATGACTTAGTTTTACAAGAGAAGCATAACTGCCTTAAGATTTATGCTCAATACTTTTGGCTATATATCTCAGCATCCTGTTGGCCTTTTTAACTGCTGAAGCGCAGTGGTTAGACCCTGTGAGGGTTTGGTCAACAATAACTCCCAGATCTTTTCATATAGAGCACATTTCAGTTTTAAACCTCCCATGAAGTAATCCTGTCTAATGTGTTTATTACCTACATGTAGAACTTTACATTTAGCTACATTGAATTTCATTCGTCACGTCTCCGCCCAATTCTGAATTCGATCTATACCATGCTGAATCACTTAAGTGGACTCTAAACTGTCTGGCAAACCACCCAATTTAGCATCATCTGCAATTTTAACTAAATTGCTTTCAATGCTCCTGTCAAGGTCGTTAATGTAGATGAGGAAGAACAGGGGTCCCAACACCGATCCCTGGTCAAGATCCGATGTATATTTTTGATCCAGGATTCAAAAGAATTCCGATGCGCATTAAGACGGCCCTGTCCAGACTCGTTTAACACTCACGTTCAATGATAATTCCTCCGCCAACAAATTTGAAAACTGTGGAGTTAAGGCGCTCTCCGAGTTCCTTCTAGTTAGAAATTAAAACGTGTTGTGTCTCATGGACCCATGCACCTTTGTTCACTTCCATCTCGCGCCACAGTCTTGAAAGTTTATCCGGCTCAACTGGTAGAGCACAGTCCCTCCTAGCTGGACGAGTCCTGATATTGAGTCTGCTATGTTTTGAGTTTGCATGTTCTGCCTGTGTTTGTGTGGGTCTCCTCTCGATACCTTGGTTTTTGTCCACAGTCCAAAGACATGTTGGTTTTAGGGCTCACCTGCAAAAGAGATGTCAATCTCAATATTTCTCCCTGGGTGAAATAAATGATGGAAGATAAATATATCCATCCTTTTACAAACGCTCATTACCCGTTTTGTCGTCCTCCCATGCTTGTTTCCACAGCTGCAGGGGCTGTTCATTTCTCGCCCCACTGTTGCACCGGCTCTGGGATTCTGGGAAAAATATTTTATTCATCACTGTGCCGGCAACCCTCTCATCAGTGAAAACTGCCTCCCTTTTCTCTTCTGGGACAGGCAGCATTTTTAACAAATGGGCGGCTGTCAGAATTTATCAGCGTCCCGGAGAATGGTGGCGCCAGTCTTCATTATTCTTTACTTCCTCATTTATGTATTCAGTCTATTTCACTGAGTTTTTTCAATTGTCTTTCAGTCGGTCTGAAATGATGTCAGTGTTGCCTGGCTCCTCCCAGATCCACATATTGCTCTGTTTTAGGCGTGGGGGCCATCAGCAGTAATTTGGAGAATGGCGCTAACTGCGGAACAATAGCTACTCAGGTCTGCCGACTCATCAGGGACGCGTGCGTTCAGTGCAAATAATGGTCCTCCATGGCAAGGGCTCTTCAGGTCCACCTGTTTACCCACAATTAGCCAGTGCCGTCAGCTTGATGACTGCGAGAAAATTGCAAACCTGCTGATGACCGCTCTCAGCTGCACACCTGTAGGAACGGGTAACTTGCCAATACTGAGTGGCGTAAATATTGCCGATTTCCTTGTTCCAAGCTCAAGGCAAATTAGATCCCTGCCACCATCTCCTTTTAATACCCTCTTTAAGACGGAGGTTAGCTTTATTATTACTTGCGTAAGCAGAAGTGCTTTCAAGTCTTTTGCTATGGCAGGCAGATTAAATTTACTTGGCCTCTCTTGTGGTCTCATTCTGCTATGGTGGTAATGAGGACAATGCAAGTGCATCGCGAGAAAAAGGCTCATGGATAAGACTGTAAATGTTTAACAACGGAACGAAGCTGGATCTGAAAAGGATGGAGAATTGCTTGAACTGACCCAGATATTTAAAGCACCGTAGTTAGGATCTGTGGTAGCAAGACCAACCAGTTCTCCTGCCTCTGTGAAACCACCAGTGCATTTTGTTTGATATTTTTCAGTAAATACAGGTGGAAATTTCTGTGACGGATGATTAAAATGCAAATGAAAGGAAAAGACCTTCGGCATCGTAATTACGTTTGTTACTCAGGTGGTTTCTAATTAAAATGAAGGACTTAAAGGATTTAGCTTTAATAAACTAATCATCACCCGCATCATATAGAAAAATAAGAAGGGAAACGACATATCAATCACACTCCCCTGGTGTCCTCCCACAGTATGAATATATCCTCGTTAGGCTGACTGGAGACTCTAAATTGCCCATAGGGGTCGGTTTTGTGTGTGTGTGTGTGTGTGTGTGTGTGTGTGTGATCCTTGAGTGAATTGGCTCGCTGCACAGGGATCTGACTCTCAGACATTACATGCTATCACAGGCTCCTGCCACCCCCCCCTAACATCACCACCTCATTGCCTGACCTTCAAATCAGCAGGTAATCAACTACACTGGATTTATGATAGCACTGAGCTCCCCCCTTCTTTAACTATTTGGTAGCTCAATTCAGTTCCACTTCTTCACAGGTTGACTTGAAGGAATATAATACCCTCTTCTTTCTGGTGCCCTAGTATTGGGAGGGAGGTTGGCCTGCTGGCTTGAGGTCGAGGTTGTGGACATGAGGTTTGAACTCAATCCGCAGGTCTCAATGTGCCCAGACTCAGGCGATATAGCTAATCAGACAGGAGCGATTGACTCGGTGATGGAACTGGAGAGCGCTCGTATTGCCGGAATCAGACTTGCACGCTCTACCGGGACCCCTTGCGGTATGCTTTTCACCCAGGGGTCTGGGGTCACCGGAGTATCCCCGCTTCGCCTCTGGTTTCATCTGCCTCTGGCTCCTTTTACACTCCGCCGGCAGATGAAACGCCTCAGCGCGAAACGCGTGCTCCAGGGGTGACGGCACACCGCGACCGTTAAGCGGGAATTCATGGCCGCGTCTCATTCCGCGAAGCGAATCCTCCATGAGCCCATCATCCCAGGAGACTGCTGTACCGCTCGCTTGAGCGCTGACTGGGCAGTACACAGTATTAGTCTATCGCAGGAGCCATAAATAAATCGCCTGGAGATCGGTTACCGCGGTGTTTGTCATGGAGCCGGGAGAGGTGATGTGGCGGGTTGATCCTCGTTCCCATGGTTATAATAGAGAGAGCCCATGACAGGTCAGGGCCTTTGCCTTTGAGGAGATAGTCAGGCAAATCCACCCCCCCCCCACCCCCCCTTCATAAAGAAAGTCATATTTTTTCCTGGGTCGATAATTCACTGGCTGCATCCCTCGCTTCTCTCTCTCCATCATTCTTCCTCAGAAAAGCATCCCAACCTTATCTGATGGTCAATGGGAAATGAAAAATGCATCAGTAGGATCACCAAGGCTTGAGAGGAAGATATCTTTCAGTGAGGATATTAGGATATTAAGCATATTTATATATATTATATGTTATTAATTGCTTATTTCCGTATTGCCTTGGTATTGGCCTGAGGGTCGCCGTATTGGCCCGAGGCCGCAGACCGAGGGCTAATACCGCGACCCAATGGCCAGTACCAAGGCAGTGCGAAAATAAGCAATTTATAATATTTTTATTAATTGGTTAAGTATGTTGTGCTATCATGACAATAATATGACTATGACTTCTGAAGTACGCGACTTCAAGACTCATTAAAGAGCTAAATGCTAGGTCCGCGACTGTCATCTGCTTCTTTGAAGAGACCAAATGCCACAGTTGCCAATAGTTACTTGTGCACGTGCTGAACTCAGCCAATACAGCTTAAGGTCGGCCAATACAGGATATATTAGCAGGCCGTTTTTACTGTATGCGAGCAGTAACATACTTAACCAATTAATAAATGTGTATATATTATTTTTGACCTCGAGAGGTAAGCAAATTGCAATGGAAAATGAAGAATGTGTTTGTAGTAGAGGCTTGTGTGAACCACGTAGGCACGGTTACCTATTAATTGTGTTGCGGACTAAATGCTTACAGTCCTGACTGTGGGCTGGGCACCGTGTCTTCTGTTAGCATGTGCTGTTATCTGGAGCTACTTGCATTGCTTGAGGTGCAATTCAGTTAAGCGTCTCGGCATATGTAAATGTTTAGCGGCAGTGCCAAGCCAGGGCTATTGAACCTGCAACCTCGGGTTTACAAGCCCATTTCACTTATAACTGCACTACTATGCAACCATTCTCCTGTGCAGAGCGACATGTGGGACCAATTACCTCGAGACAGGAATTCCTCCACATATGTAGTCAAGTTGCTTTCTTTAACCCCAGCCGCTGTAGGCAGCTGTGATATTTCCACGGGCCCTGAATAGGGCTGGTTTTATGCTTAGTTGAAAGATCACACGTGGGCTTGGAGTGTTCTCTGCAGAACTTTCTATTGCTGAGAACTAACCCTTACTGGTAATTCAAAGCAATGGAGTTCTACAGTGCGCACTTGAAATTTTAGAATGCATTAAAAAACTATTTTTGTAAGGGTTGAAGTTTCTTATGGCAGAACTCCGGGGTCTAATTTGAGAACCTTGGCAGAGTACTGTATTGACATGTCTCATGGTATGAAATTCAATCTAGAGAGTTTGTGTAAAAAAATAAATAAATAAATAAAATAAACAAATAAAGACCTTGACTATCTTTTTTAAGGGGAGTATTTTGATGCTCTGGGTTTCTCAAATATGAATTGTTTTGAATCCATCCAGTAGGCTGTGTACTGTACTGCTCAGTGTGGTGGCCTGTGTAGAGATCTGGTTCATCATAAAATGTGCTCATAATGACCCTTTTCCTGTGGGTTCAGTGGATGGACCCTCTTCCCTTATCTGTCCGCTCAGAGCCGCAGCAGGAATGCCCTGTCCCTCCCAAAGAGGACTCCCCTGGGGCGGGGGTGCATTTAGGGGTCTGTGTATCTATGGTCCTGCACTGAGAGGTCACCCCTGCGACACATTTACCGGGCACAACATGTTCCAAAACGCCATTTACAGCCCGCCTTTCCCTCGGCCACCTCAACAACCCCCTGCTCTGCCATTTCACGCATTACGCCTGTCCTCGACCACACTGCCAAACCGCGGCCAGTTTTCACCTGAAAATCTCGCTAAATAGGTTTTCAGCCCATTCGCCTCGCTCAGGTTTTTTTTTATTTTATTTTTTAGCTTTTGCTCGATGTGGAGCTTTCAGATTTGTGTATTGGAGCCATCGTGCCGCTGTAAATAAGAGCTGGGGGGGTGGAGGGTGTGTGTGTGTGTGGGGGGGGGGGTTGGTAGGGGCTGTGAGGTGGAGCTCAGAATAACCTGGCCTCACCTGTGTGCTGATACTGAGGTCCCTACAGAGCACCTCCCCTCGCAGAGTTTATCAGTGTCTGAAAAACTTGGAAATATCCGGATAATGAGCAGTTTCACACATCTGCTGCTCACTCCCCATCTCTCTCTCTCTCTCTGGCAGTCTGTCTCTATCAGCTGTCTCTTTCCAGTCTTGCTGTGTCTCCTTTCCCCTTGTAGTTTCAATCCGACCTGTTCTTTCTCCTCTCTCCATCTCTGTTTCGGACGGCTCATTTTCTGTTCCTTCCGTCTCTTTTTCACTGTCTCTATTCCCCTTTTCTGTCTTTCTCTCGCGCTTCCCTTTCCTCCTCCTCCTCTCCCTGTGAATTGTTTGCTTCTCTTTGGCCATGCTGGGTGACGCTCTCTGTTCAGAGGCTTTGCAGAAGGTTGTGTGGTGTGTACAGGTCTGGCCCTTAGGTACTATGCTGGTAGTACCGTGTGCTCAGAGGCTTGGGTAAAGGCTCCTTTAATGAAGGCACACTCCAGCCACACTGCTGTTACTGGAAGAGAAGCGGGGCCTGCTGGGTAATGCAATCACGCCCTGCTGAGTCGTAAAGGCCCTCGGACTCCAATACGGCGGGATCCTTGATTGTGTTCTGTTTCTCTTTGTAATGTAATAACCTTGCGGTACACGGCGGCCAAATCAAGGGCTTCGGCTCCTCTCTCGCTTCCCGGAGGCTGTTTATGGAGGCATAATTTTTTGGGGAAAATATTTTCTCAACATTAATTCGAAAGGAGGCAAAATTGCGAGTCGGCTGGAGTTGGAGAGCTTGATATTTTATCTGAAGTGTTTTTGCGTGACGTGCATTGTTTTGTGTTGAAGTGGGGGAGGTGGCTTGTCGGAACAATCCGGCGCCATTCCGGCAAGAACGCTTCAGACATGATGAATAATTCCATAATATTCTAATGAGGACTTTTTGTCACTTTTAAATACTTCAAGTAAAGCAAAGCGCTAGTTGAGTTCTTGCTCCTGCAGGGGCTACATTTCATGACGGTCTCCAGAAAAAATATAGAAGTATAGCAGCTTACATTATGCTGGATCAAAGTCTCGTTTTACTGACTTCAGGCTTTTTTTTTAATAAAAAAGAAAGCATTTCAGCACTGTTTTATTACCTGCTGGTTTATTACCCTGAGAAGTCATTGGGACTTCTGTTTTGATGTTCATTATGCCAGACATTTTTGGAATGGACTGAAGTATGTGGCTTGAGAGAAGTTTGATAAGAGAACTTGACTGGGTATTTGCCAGGTTAAATCCTGTGTGTGACCCTGTGTGTAGCATAGCTTTAGTAGGCTTTAATCTGTTTGCACAGAGGTGCAGATTGTAGACACTAGCTTCTATGGACCTGCAGTACTGATGCATTCAGTTGCAGTATCCTAACAACATGGAATAAATGTGAAAAGTAATTTCACGAGTAAGTAGTGCCCATAAACACTTTAGAATGTGGACGTTTTAAGTTTCACCACTGTTGCCTAGGAATCATACGAATTCAGCTCCTCAACCAAGCCTGCAAACATTCTAACATATTTGCCAATAGCATCCATCCAGCAGTCAATAAAAATGATGTTTCACTCCAAAAAAAATTTGTTTCTGTCATAGCTGCCAGCTAAAGCTACAATAGCCAAAAGGTATGGCAATTTAGCAGTGAAGAATATCAGCTTTCTGAAGCAAAAATTCAACATGGTACTGATACTACATAATTGTAAGATCCATAATAGTGATCAGATATTAATGCGCAGATGCATCCCTTGCAGGATTCAGTGGTCAGTTATCACCTCAGACAGTCTCTTCAGGCAATACAGTCATAATAGAACTTACTAACTTTGTACTGCCTAAAACACAGCTGTAGTTCATGTTCTCATGAAACTTTCTCAGTAATTATCAGGGGAACACATAAGTTGCCAGATTTGGCTTATGTGTGAAGGGTTTAACGAGATGACTATATAACCCAGGATGGCTTCACAAAATCACAACCTGTATAATTGTATGTAACGGAATGTGCCACCTCAGGAAAATAAATGACTTTCACCAACATGGATTACATATTGATTGGCTGGGTCTTCAAAGTATTTGCAGTAAAAATGGTCTTGCTTTTATTATCTGTTATTTTATTATCTGTCACAGGTGTACATCTAGAGGGGTTTGGATTCTACACTCTGTCATGCTGTGAGAAGGATACATTCTTTCCACGGAAACCTTTTCAGGAAATTTTAGTTCCCATATGCATGGCTGCTATTGATGTGTTGACGTATTGGTTCTTGTCTTAATATTAACTGTGGAGTCCAGAAGTTTTGGGACAATGCATAAAGCATTGCTGTGTCTACATATTTTATACAATGTGGATGTAGATACCTGAAAATTACAACTGATAGTCTCTCCTTAAACCACATGTTCATTTTTTGCAAATCTGGAATGTGTTTGGAGTGCTGGAATACAAAGTAAAAAGGCAAAAATAGGGTCGCCATCTAAATTTTTACGGACTGCATGATGCAATAACGTATTGTTCAAGGCGCTGATGGCTGTCATATTGAACATGGTCACGTGTGTTTTTTCAAGCCACCAGAGGCCTTTGAGTCTTTAAAGAGAAACCACATTTTGGCTCATCCAGCAACTGCAAAGACGAACAATAAGTGGCTCGAAACGACAGTAGGAAAACTGCAGTGCGCTGTTTTTTTCTTTTTAATCTGTGTGGAGATTTGGGGGTTTGTTTCACGGGTTCTACTTCTCTGCTGTCAGCCAGTCATTTTTATCCGCGCTCTCTTCCCATGGAGCCCAAATCCCTCTGCGTTCTTCTTCATGCCGACTGCGCCTCCCTCGCCTCCGGCACCTCACCACGGGCGCTTTCGTAATCTCGTGTCGCACAGCAGACGCTCGCGAACTCCGCCGGCGCTCCCTTGTTCAGGTCCCTTCCCTCTCCTTTGGTGGTCCCCCCCTTCCTTTGCTCTACCTCCTCCTTTTCCTACCTCTGTTCATCCACAGTTATTTCCCGCTCTTCCTTTAGTCAATTTCCTCTGCTCCTCATTTATTATTTCCCTGCTTTCATCCCTTCTGTCGCCGTTCCATCCTCCTCATTCCTCCCAATCTTCTCCCTCTCTTCCTACCTCCTTTCTTCAGCCTCCTCCCTCTAGTCATCTTCTGTGTTCCTCTGCTCATGTGAGTTTTCCCCGTTTTGTCCGCGCTCCTTCTGTTCTATCCTCACTTTCCTGTCAGCGCGTCATATGGCACAGTATTCTCGCCTTCATTTTCATCTCAACTGTTTTCTCTGGGCGATTCGACTCGTCATTATTCTCGACCTCACTTGACTTTGTCATGAGTTTTTACATCGCTTAACATCGTGATTAGTCTTTCCCCCACCGGACATTGTAATTAGTGTTTACCTCACTTGACAATTTGATCAGATTTTATCTCCCTTGGCATCGTAATTACTCTTTACCACTATTGGCATCATGATTAGTTTTGACCTCACTGGACATTGTGATTAGTTTTTACCTCACTTGACATTTTGATTTGTTTTCACCTCACTTGTTATTTTGTCGCCTTCTGAAACGCTGTTTGTTATTATCGTTGTTGTGCTTTACTCTTATATCTGATTGAGTATTTGGCTCTAGGGTTTTACTTGCAAACTTGAATCAAGCTTGCAAATAGTTTTTCCATCATTTGTTTTTCAACTGACTCAACATTGTGTTTTAGTTTGGCTGCACTTAGAATAGTCCTTATGACAGTCAGTCACAGCCAGATAGAACATGGCTGGCCTCTGCTCCACCCTGGGGGGAAAGTTGATTCTTTTTTTAGCTCACCTGGACGTGCTTTCCGGTGGGCTTATGTCATGTCATGGCTTGTTTGTCTGTCGCCATCGGCTGTCGTCGGCGTCTGTAAACATCTTCATCTTTGGAACTGTTGGGCAAATGACGCTGTGACTTTGGGGACATCTTCTTCAGACAAGTTTACATAATATGTTGTGATCCATTTTCAACTATGGCCGCTATGTCAGCCGGCAACCTGTCATTATTAAAAAAAAAAATGCTTAAACCCTGTGTTAACTGATTGTTCATTCAATATCACCAATGTTTATACACTAAAGTGTATAAATACGTGTTCATAATAACTCATTTCCAGAATATCGCACAGTTCTTGCAGGGTCCTGCAAATGGTTGGATGACACTTTTTTTTTCCTATTGATGTTTCAAAATCAGCATCTCATCACTACTGTGGTGAATTTTCATTTTTACTTTATTTGAATTTCCTGGAATTCTGGATGTATTTTTCTTTATTTAAAAGACACGGCTGTCAGGTTCGTCTTCCGTGACATGAATAGTGAGTAAAGTGGCAATCATATGCCTGGATGAATTTCCTGAAATATGATTGGTGTTAATGGCTCACTTATACTTTCACATACAATTGGCTTTCGTCTACACACGCTCGCACCTACATGAAACCATCATATACTGAAAATAAATATATTCAAATCGAATGCATTATTAGGATTTTGCAACGCTGGGCAAATATACCAATTATTCAAGTCCTGAGAATTACTGCAAAAATTACTAAATAATAATATTCCGCGTATTCAACGGACAACGTAATGACATTTACATATGAAAAGTGCACTTCTGATTTCAGTAATATATACAGGCTTTCCACTGTCAATCAGAAATAAATTTATCAACTTTCCAACTGCATGACTTGCTTCAGTCGTAAATATAGCCTAGTACATAAATTAACTTTGCTGCTAAGTGACCTCTGGAGAACTGTTGTATAACCTGTGTGTACGTTGTACCCGGTTCCGCATTAATTCACTTGATTTTAATAAACCAGACGGTATTGGAAAAGATGCATTTCAAAGTCACTCATTTGCATTTGCGCTACATTATTAATGGACCACCTGTCCTGATATTTGAGCTCTGGAAGCTTGAGATGGAGTACCAAGCCAGTGCAGTCTGTAAAGAGAACTCCATGTGCTCGCCAGACTACATACGTCTTCAATACTTTGTTGCGCACCAACCTGAAATTTAGACAGGCTTACTTTGCCCCTGGTGTCGGGGATAGTTTTTTAGTGTAGCTTTAAAGAGGGAAATGAATATTGTTTTCAGTTGGAAGGAGGCTGAGATGGGAAGCTCCACTTCTTTGTTTTGAGGGCGACTGGATGTGTTGGAATAATGGCAGCCTGAAGTAGTGTAATCTTTGGTGGAGTCGGGTCCTTTGCTTTTCTAGGGTTTTTAGAGGGTAAGTTATTCCTGAAGGTTGTCAGGGTGCTGATATGAGTGGAAAATGTAAGGTAGAAAACACAGGCATTATTTCTCTCTTTTTCTCTCTCTCTCCTTCTCACTGTGTCTCTCTCTCTCTTTCTATCAAAGTTACGCATTGTAGTGCTCACAAAACATACAGTCGACTTTCTGACAAGTGCATGCTCGCGCACAGCGCAGTATCCGTTTCTCCATCTTTCTCCTCCCCTCTTACATTCGATACTTATTGCAGTGATCATGTACATAAAAACATTCCTCACTTTCTCACAAATGCACACAGCCATCTGTGCAGCGGGCAGTTTTCATACCATCACATGGGACATTATCACCCTGACAGGAAGTGGAACCACAAAGATAACAGCTGAGCCACGCCCACCAGAGCGGACCCGTGTGTACTAATAGGGGAGGGGCTGTTCGTTTTGGAATGCTAGTCTTTGATGGACCTCAGATAGCCATTCCTCAGGGAGACTTTTGGCCTAGTGCATAATAGAAGCTCATTTGGCTTTTTGAGGGGGGGGGGGCTTTCTATGTACATATATAACTACTGTGTAGCAGGCGAGAAGCTGTATGTGAAATTAGTAGCATGTCTGTTTGCTATGTTTGGATCAATGTGAAGGCGATTGATAGCAGGATGGCCTACTGCTTTTGGCGGAATTGAACATTGTGCGTCCAGTGGATATACTCCCGCAACAGTACTGGTGTGGAGATGAGAGACCATAATCAAGATGATGGAGTTGCGACAGCCCACTGTAGCGTAAACATATGGGGAAAAAAATAATAAATTAAAATATATATGTGTGTGTGTGTGTGTGTGTGTGTGTGTGTGTGTTGTGTGTGTGTGTGTGTGCGTGTGTGTGTATGTATATATATTTATGTATACACATGTATATACACACCATGATGATCACAGGAGTGATGTCTTCCAGGATGGCCTTGGCTAAAGCCCCACAGGGCCTAGGGGGTTACTGAATGGGTTTATGCGAGTTAACATGATTGTAAGCGTATGCCACTGCCTTCAGCCTCCAGACCTCCTCTCCACATTCTTATCCCTTTGAAGAGTATGTTTTTTGAATGGACCTCTCCCTGCAGCTGCCGCATACTGCCCAGTCCAGTTATTTTTTCCAAACAAGATCCAAGTGAAATGGCTCCTTTCTGTTACCAGTGGCGATTGTAACATCTGCATTACAATATCCAGTTAAGAACACTTTGCATGTATATAGCAGATTGGCTGTTTTCTCCACGGCTAGATAGAAGAGGAGAGCAGAGGTTTGAATGTGCAAGAGAGGGAAGGTTTGCACGTTTGTGCTCTCTAACTGCCCTGAACTCGACCCTAAATTCTCGTGATCTCCATTGGGGGTTTTAATTTCCTCCCTTGTTGGTGTTCAGGTTGATCTGGGGGGGCTTGTAAATATTTAAATGCAAGTGCAATCCAGGCTGCTATAATCCGGTGGAATCCCAGTCATTTTCTCTGGATTCACCTGCATTAACCTTTAGAAGGGTTTTCGGCACGGATCGGAGGGAGAAGCTCGACTTCAGTACAGTAAACATTGAATTACATTTAAAAGTGAACGTTTGAAGGGTGTACTGTTGATTTCAATTGTTGCATTTGCATTTGGAATCTTTTGCTGGTGATTTTCAAAATTAAATTCATAGATCTGTCATCGCCAGTTAAGCAAACAACGGTGAGGCTGAACAAAACTGGGTCAAAACCTATTATATGGCTGGACTGTATATGGGATATGTGTGAAATTTTTGATAATTTGTTACAGGTACAGTCAGTGGTATGGTCTGTAATGTTTAGTCCTGGATTTAAAATATTTAATTTTCTGAAGGGATCTTAGAAATAATTGTCGTTAAAGTGCATCTGTGCGGATCCACTGTCAAAGCCCCCTGATGATGCAATGAAATCTGTTGGTACCAAAGTGGTTTGAAAATGCAGCAGCCAAGAGGGAAAGTTCACTCAGCCAGTCAACCAACTGTATATTTTATTAGTCACTCACTCACTCAATCTCTCACTCAGCCATGGACCACTGCAGATGCAGGGCTGGATCATACCGGTCTAGTAAAAAAATCAAAACAAACCCCTTCAGAGAAAAAGTAACCATTTGGCACAATGAACTGAAATATTTGTTATATTTTGAAAAAGAAAGCACGTGCGAGCTCAAGAATACAAAAAGGCCAGGAAGACTGAAGTTTTCTTTCCCTGGTTCAGAAAAACTCCTTCATGCCAGCTGGCCAGATCAAGAACACTCTCTGGGAGGTTGGCTGTTCAGTGCAGAAGTCAGCAATGAAGAGAAGCCTTTACTGGAGTAAACTCTGGGGGTTTATTTTAACATGTAAACTATTAATGAGTCTCAAAAATGGGTCATTAAAAAAAAAAAAAAAAAAAAAATATATATATATATATATATATATATATATAGTTCTGGCACAAAATCCTATGGACAGAGAAGAGCAGGATCAACTTTTACCTGAAAGATGGAGGAGAAGAATTTGGAGAAGGGAAGGAACTGCTCATGACCCAAAGCATAGTGTGTTGTTGGGGTAAAACTCCCCAAAATCAAGGCTGGAACTGAAGACTGCTGCAATGAAGGCCTTACCATTACCAGGGGAAAAAAAAAGTCCTGTGTCTGCTTTCGGATACCAGACTTCAGACTGTCGATGACCGCAAAAAATTTGCCACTTACTATTAAAAGCGACAATTTCATTGATGATTAGTTTGTCAAATTACTTTTTAAACTCTGAAAACTGAAGGGGCTGTGTGTAAGATGGGTTTAATTTCGAAATGGATATTTTTGGAAAAACTCCTAAATTGAAGCTGAAAGTGTGTTCATTAAGCACATCTTGATTGTTTCCTTGTGGTGGCATTCAACGCTAAAGCAATGAAAATTGTGTCCTTGTCCAAATAAACGTGGACCTAAATGTATATTCCCAGGGAACATTGAATGTTCTTTCAGTATTAAAGGAATGTTTTCTCAATGTTATATCTTTGCTTCTGCTTTGCAGTAATATTGTGAGGATGTGTGGCTAAGCAGAGTTGTCTCACAGATCTGAGGCTTCATCTCTCCATCGTGCCCCTATGCCCTTCCGGATGTAGAAGTATGAAGTGGGAGCAATCTGTCTCTCCGCGTCTGCAGATTTTTTTCTGTAGGGGTTCATGGCTCTGAATCTGTTAATTTCTAATTCTATTTCTGTATATAGAGTTTATAAGTTTAGAGTCTAAGTTTTTTGCTGAAGAAAAGTTTTCTGTGGCTGCAGGTTTCATTCTGAATAGCAATGACTCATTGAAGTGCCAAGTGGTTGTGAATACAGTACTAAATTTCTGAGATAAAAACGATCTTCTTGCTTGAGGCATGGATTGTGTTTTCATCCCTTCAGTTTAAAAAGGCTAAATTTAAATCAGTAACTAGGAGTGAGTTTATGTGAATGCGGTCAGAGAGTAGAATTTTTGTCCCATCTTCTGCTTCAATCTTTGCTCTCTGGTTCGTGGAGCAAAGTAAAGATAAAGTTATCCCTGGGCTCTGTGATGTGTGTCAAGCTTGGAGTGGGGACAGGGGATAATGATTTGTCTCTGACAAATGTGCAAAACAAAACTTTTAAAAAGGACACGCGTGTTTACGCAAGTCTGAATGGCTATTGATCAAATACTCTTCCGCTGGTAGGGCAAATTTGACCAAGGAATGTGTTTAAAATGTCTAAAAGCAATAACCGCTATACAGAGGAACAGCAAATGTCACTAGTGTGTACAGAAATGAGCAGCCAGTGGAATTAAGTGGTTTTCACTGCACTGGAAAATAGGCTTCAAAGCAAAGCCATTTGGGTGTTTGTCCATTTCGTGGCATGGCTTTGCCCAGCGGGCGAATGCCTCTAACATTTTAATATCGACTTTTGCCGTTGATGGCTCTCTACAGAATATTGGGATTAACTGTCTGTCCTTAGAACCAAATCCACTGCCCACCCACCGATTTTAGCGATCCACTGTGCCCACAGAACCGTGAAATTATCTGCTTGCCCGCAGAAAGAACTGAGAAACTGTTTTTAAAGACCCAGCTTATTAGCTTTAAATCCACAAAATCTACATTTAACTACCATCCCACTCAACTGAGTGATCCCATGTTCACTCACAGAATTTGCCTGCATGCATGATAACTGGAAGCTAGCTGGCTTGAAATGTGCTAATTGGCTACACACGCTAACTGGCTGCGCGAGTGCTAACTGTCTGCGTGCATTCTAATGCTCACCAGCAAAGTCTCAATGTATTACGATCCTCATGTTAGTATAATATTTAGACTTTCATCCTACATTTTTGCTTTTTATTTGTGCCAATAAGAGGCAATTCCTTGCGATATTTTGATTTCATTTCAAGATTTGCCAGTGGAGTGTGAAAATTTCATTATTCAATTGAATTATACATGACACAATTAAAGTTTTAAGCCGCTCTACAGGACTAAAACACTTGCTATAACAGACTTTATTGCTGGGTGGATACGCTCTGGTGAACTTGGTTGATGTCTTCGCATGGAAAGGTGTGTGGGATTTTTCAGAAGCTTTT
The DNA here is from genome assembly GCA_029692085.1 of Gymnothorax javanicus. NCBI lineage: Eukaryota > Metazoa > Chordata > Actinopteri > Anguilliformes > Muraenidae > Gymnothorax > Gymnothorax javanicus. The sequence goes on from CM056198.1 coordinate 95,129,247, forward strand.
ATCAGAGGCCCAGTAGAAGGGGCTGACTGCTCCACCCCTGGGCCAGCCTGTTACCCCACCTGCATTTAATTAGTTTGTCTGTAAACAGAACGGCGCTCGTTTCGCTCCGCAATCCACATCCATTTATCACCTCATAGAGCGCATTACATGAGCTGTCGCTGACAAGTGCTTCCGCCCTGCGCCATTACAGCTTTTTAGGAAAATTAGCCTGGAAATAACCACTGCTATGCTCCCATTCTGTGTGGTGGTTCTAAGCTTACCATTTGTATCATGGTTCTAGGTTCAGGTTGTTAACTGACATTTCTTGCTCTATCGATTTTGCTTGCTGTTGCTTTGGGTAAGCGGTGTTGTGTGTGGCTTCGTGGCTTAAATTGTGGGGATACACTGATATGCACTGTGTCTGAGGAGGGACTAATGCCACTTGAACGTTTACACTGACATTTGCTGTGACAGTTTCTGGAAACTGAAATGCGACATTTGTGGCAGTCGCTCTCCTGATTTTTGTGTGCATTCAGCAGTTTTTCCCAGTGTACTCATAAGGGCATTTCAGGAAGGCAAACCTCCACAAATTGGAATCACACTAGGGGATGTGTTAATGGGAGAGAGAGCTGTACTGTCAAAACTAATAAGAACACTGACGTCGTACGCAAGCACATAGGGCAGATGTCGAAACAGTGCTCATTTTGCCGCACAGTGGGGAGTATCGGGACCCTGAAGAGTTCTTCTTTTATGATCAAAGGAGCAGTCCCATTTCTGCTGCGGCCTTGGGGATGTGGTAATTTGAGACTGGTCTAATGTACTAGTGATAAAGGAAAGATTACAGCGCAGAAGAACCCCTTTTTGTCTAATTTTAATTTCAGGTATGCAGTGGTTGTAATGATGTGAGCACTGTGTAAGTTTGGTTTAATTTGTGAACCAAAAACAACATGAAATAAGCCTTTAAATGAGCATCCTTTCAGTTGTTAATTGGCTCTGCCGCTCTTACGATTTACTGGGATTTTTTTTTTTCTCCGCTATATTTGCTCATGCTTTGTGATTGCTGATCCTCTGGCTGTTGCTGGAGTTTCCCCGGCAGTGGATTGAATGTCAGTTGAAATATTTATGAAGAAATATTTGTTGTCCTAGTTCTTGTTTTCTTTTGAAATACCGTCTGTTTTGCAATTATTGCAGAACCTGAATCAAGACAGTCTCCCCGAGAAATGGCACGGCTGGCTTTGTTGTGCACATGTATAAATACAATACTAATGCAGATGTTAAAGCACTGTAGTGCCCTGAAATGTAGGCGCTTTTGCGTATTTGTGTTGTACTTAATAAGTTGCACCTGCTATTCAATGACGTGAATGTATCAATCAGTTTCCAAGATATTGGTATTGTCATCATACAACTTGGTATTCAGTTTCGGACATGAAAGTCCGTCTGTGCCCTTGGAGTGATGAAAATAACCATGCGTGCCGAAATACAGGTACACTGATTTTGCACAGGATGCCTTTCAAATCAGAAATGTTATTGTTGCAATTATGGGAACATAATAGTCTGACGTGATGTTCTTTGAATCTAATTGTGTTTCTACTCTAATGCGGTGCTCTTCCTTCAGCAGTCAGGCCTCATTGCACGTAAGGTCTACCTTAAAATTCAGAACACATGTCGGTACCGTTTCTCCCTGGGTGTAAAAACCCCCTAAACTTGGTAAAAAAAATAAATAAATAAATAAAGGTCCTGTTATGAACTTCAGTGGAAACCTGTACGCCAAGTTCTCCCCCCTCGACTCACTATCTGACTCTTGAGTATAAGGAAGCTGAAAATAGCATCCGGTAACCAGCAGCATAACTTTGGATTGCTTTGCTGTTATGTGGCAGATTTTTTCATTCATTTTTTTCCTATTTTCCATTTTTTTTTTTTTTAAATATCATATACATTTATCCGGCTGAGAATAGACTGGGGCGATTCAGGTTGAGTGTCGTGCGACATTTCTACTAGGGTACAGCGACTGTGTCTTTCTTACCTGGGAATCGTAGCAGCTGTCTTTGAAGCCCAGTTCCCTTACCTCTATGCTGCACTGCTGCCCAAGCATATTATTGTAATTTGGAGGCTTTGAATTAAACACCGGAGGGAAATGGGTGGTTGTGAGCCAAAAGCGTTTAGTTAGTTTATGGTCGGGCATTTCTGTGGACTCGGCGGCAAATGAGGGATGACGCCATTAAGCCCCTCAGAAATCATACAGTTTTTCTCCGGTCCCAGTTTATTGTGTACCGACAAATCTGGAAAATCGGAGAGAGCCGAGGCTGAGCCCCCCCCTGCCCAAAAAAAAAAGAGGTTAAATAAGAAAGGAAAACATGATAAGACTTTCTGTAAGGACCAGGCTCACCATCCATCTTTGGACTTTTCCGAGTGAATGTTTTGCCTGGCTCGCGCAGTTTTGCTATCATGGGCCACCATTGTCCAACATGTGAACTGAGGGGGTAATGGGTGAATCTGGTCTTTTATGCACGCCCCTCCCCAACATAAACACACACACACACACACACACACACTCACTCACACGCCAACACACACACACCCCTCCTGTCATTTGGGGGCTGTAGTTGTGCCAGGAGAGGCCTCAGGAAATGGGAGTGTGCTGGGTTGGGGGGGGTAAGAGGCGGGCGTAGGGTAGAGCAGGGGGAGGCAGGACGCTGTATTAAAATAATAAACCGCTGCCGGGAGCGAGGGGGGAACCGACCCAGGGCCACGGACCGTGCAGCCACCCTCGCCGGACGGACCAACGGACGGGACAGCAGACGGGGACCAAGCGGGACACGAGAGGGCGGGACGTGATTCGGGCCTCCCCAGGGTGGGGCTGAAACTTGTGCCTTAACCTCAGCCCCTCCTTCTCCAGACCCAAAATTCAGCATCCTATCAGCTACACGCGGCAGTCGGCTTCAACTAAAGAAAGGCTCATTCTTCCCCCCGGAGCTCCTGGCAGGAGAAACGCTGGTTCCGCTGTGATTAGGCCGTCATGAGAGGCCGGGACTGCTTCCGCCTCGTCCTCACATGAGCGCCGACTTTCTCTCCCTCGCCGTCCTTCTCATTTCAGCGAGAAACTACACTTTTGGGTCTCCTCAGCTGTGCAGTTGGAGACCACTTGCCTTTTGGTCTCCTTGCTGTTTGCTTGGGCTTTTACTTTTTTATTTGTTTTTTTTCTTTTTCTTTTTTTTTAAAGTCCTCGGGAGTTTCACCCTCTCTTCTTCCTGAGAACAGAGCCTTTTTTATGAGTGTAATCGAGAGCAAACAGCCGTCCTCGATCCCGGACATAAACTTCTCTTTTTTTTGTGCGAACTCCTATCAACCGCAGGCAATTTTAGGAGTACAAAAGACATCTTTTCGTACACATCTTTTGGCACATCTTACGGGTGCCAAAAAAATTGGGACTGGACTGATTTCCAGCACCCCCTCCTCCTCCTCCTCCTCCTTGGCCGCTTCGAGGCCATGGACCCCTGCAAGCCTTGGCATACCTCTGGGGACTCTCGCTAAACAGCGGGAAGATGACGTTGCCATGCAGCCAGGCCAGGCGAAAACAAGAGCGCTCCCCTAGTGGAAGCCATCTGCCCCGGAGGGCTGGGATTACCTCTGACCGAGTGCGACTTCGTGCGAGGGGACCCCCAAAACTGGACGAAGTTCCAGCGGGAGCCCCGAAAACGGACTATGATTGGGTTGAACTTCAGCTTGCAGGAACTGCTCAATAAACTGGAACAGGTATTTGCTGGGACGTCAGTGTAGATTTTTAATCTGGGGTCGTAACCCAGAGGTCGCAGGGTTGACTTGCAGGCTGGCACTCTACCATTGTATTTTTGGACAGAGTGATTAACCTCGAACAACTTGAGCAAACCAGCAGCTTTGTAAATGGATTTTAGATCTTGTAAAAGCTGTATAACCTTCTTAGGTGTCGGATATCAGGATATAGGCGCAATTACGTGCTGATGTATATATCACTACTAGTAAATGAATACTGCAGAGTTTCAGAGCTCTGACTTCAAATTTTGAGAAATTCTCGACTTCAAAAAGTCACAATGTATAAGTGGATCTGCAGAATATAAATCTGTGGAAAAAGTGTAAAAATGGCTGCAGAAAGAACATTTCGCACCTCCGTCAGAGACCAGACCGACTCTCGCCTCAGTTTATGGGTCCTGCTGGGGGCACGGCGCGCCTCTCTTCTGGGGCATCAATGGGAATTAATACAAAAGCAGGTCTCTTTTCTTCCTGCTTCCAAAAACTGCCCTTTGCTCCAGCCCTTTTCAGCTACGTTAAGTACAATTAGAGCAGTCTAAATTTATCATTCAGGTTATTACGGATAAGGAGCAATTATTTTCAGAGCGTTGCCGGCGGTTGGGTTTTATTTTTTTATTGCCGATTTTAAACGTTTTACGCAGGCTGGGTCGCTGAGCGAAGTGGCTGCCGTGGGTCCCATTACCATTTTTGAAGCATCGATTTCCGCAGCAGGCCTTGGTCTTAAACTTGAAAGAGCATCTTTAGCCGTGTGGGTTTCCCCTTTTTAACACCAGCCGCCTCTTTAAGGGCTTCAGCGTGGAATATTCTGGTGTCTGCTTTTAGGCAAGCCCTTCAGGTGGTGCGTGGTCTGTGTATGTGTCTCCTGTTACAACGCATTCAGGATTGCAGATGTGTTGGGGGACCCAACGTGGAGTTTTCTGACTAAAACAGCCATTTTGCCACTGATGGGACGGGGGTGGTCCTGTAGGTGTTGGAGGCGACTCCTGCACCCACCCCTTGTGCCTGCCCCCCCCACCCCTGGCGAAAATTTGGGTTTACATGAGGAGGCTGGAGGCGTCTAACCACCGAGACCGGAACCTGTGTTGCTAGTTGAGGCCAAGGCTGTTGTGTTTCTTATTGTTTCGGGCTATGACATTCCTGCATTCTGCTCACTGAATTTGTACTTGTACTGCTTTTTACGATGAGTTGATGATGCTGTGGATCAGCGATCATCACGCTACGTTCAGTGCCTGTCCATAGAGATTTGCTCGTGAGTGCTCTACAGGCTCCAACTTTCGACCGATTCGTTTCATTTTTGGCCTGGGCCTTGCGTGTGGTAAGGTCACGAGGCCATTCAATTTTGGGAGCGATAGCTTAAGGGGGGGTCTGGGGATACACGCCGACCAGCAGGCGACCAACTGTCCAGTTTTCCTGTGACTTGTAGGTTGGGAGGAGTATTTCATAAGTTAAAAATTGCAGGGAGGCTTAAAAGTAAATCACACAACATATCATGAGTATACAATGTTAGCATGAAGTTGATGTTTTTGTGTATTCGAATATGTGTATAGGTGCATGTGTGTGCGTGCTTGGGTCAGTAGGTGCGTGCGTGTGGGTGAGGGAGCGAGAGAGTGCGACTTCTGTTAATCAGGATGCAGTGTAGTCTTGTCGCCCGCTCTGTTTCTCTTTTTTTTCACACACACTTCAGCAGTACAAATATCTCAACAGATCAATCCCATTTCAGTTTAGATAGTGAACTGAAGTTCAATTCATGAATTTAAATCCTCATTGATCATTATGGGCTTTCTTCCATTCATTAACCGAGGCTCAGATAATTCGCAGTAGAGACTGATTTGCTGTTGAATTGATCCCACCCCCCCCATCACTCCAAGCAGGGCCAAAATTTACAGCACTTGGCATAGAACCTCAGAGAAGATTGATGCTGGGAATCTGTCACCCTAACAGACAATGGCTGATTGGCGCGGGCTGTTTTATTCCTGTATAATGAAGTAACTTCTTGGATATTGTTGGAGAGGCTTTCCTGTAATCTGAACATAATTTCCCGCCATTCTCTGCTTCCACACACACGCGCGCGCACACACATATTCTGGGAACCGGGCACACCCCTTAAATGTATCCTACCGAAACATTAACTTTCTCTTCCAATTGCATTTTATGTTAAAAGCCTTGCACTCAGAAATACATCAGTTCTGTAAGAGGGTGTGTGTCTGTGTGTGTGCGCGCGTTTCCAGGTGTGTATGTGTGTGTCTATTTATAGCCTGATTAGAGAGTGAGAGCTGTTCAGCTGTTCACTTAAGAAGAAAATGTCACCTATTTATGCCTCGGTTATGTAAATGCAACATGTGGGGACAGCGATAAGTGCTTCTCCGTAATGCAGTCAGGCTACAGAGTGGCCAAAAGGGGCTCTGCTTCCACCGGCGTGGGAAACTCTGCCCGCATAATGACGCGTAACTCGCGCCAGCAGGCACTTCCTGCCTGGACAGGACGCACGGGCGGCTCTCGGGCAGGGCTCTTCCTGTGGGAGTGGCCGTAGCCAGGGCGTACACTGAGCGATTGGCCATGACCCGTGATTGGGCGTGGAGTCCAAGCTGCTCGCCAATTTAATGACGGCAAATCAAAGCCTGGGGCTCTGTTTGGAAACAAGTGGAAAAGTTATCCCAAGTGTCTGGTACACTTTAGTGAAAGTAAAATAGACAGCCTAGTTTAACTAAATGGCCTGTTATTTCTGCTACGTTATGTTAATGTCACTAAGTCATTTTAGGAATATTTCAAAAATGCAGTGTCATAAATGTGAATGGGTTTTGAATAATAATTGAAATCTATTTCACCACAATGTAATTTTATACTATATTAAAATGTAGTAGAGCAAAAATGTTTGCATTCACACACATTTTGTAGCTTTGAAAAGTCTTCTCATTTAAAAATTTTGTTTATTGTAAGTAGCTTTCACTTCGGGGGAATGCAGGCCTTTTAATGCTGCTTTTATCCTAGTCCTGTTGCTAGTGTCCGTTAGCTTCCTCCCAACCAGTATGAGGATTTTTCACCGCACCACATACAGTTACCTGCCTGCCGAACATCAGACTGGGCTCTGCAGTGCTCATTCTTCCTGGTGTTCAGCGCTAACGCTGCACCAATGAGGTGGTGGATGAATGTTACGCAGCCTGCTGTCAATATGGCTGTAATTTTTTTTTTTTTTTTTTTTTTTTTTTACATTTTCCACTTTTGAGGATGTTTTGAGGGAGCCAATCCCCTAGTTGTTTGGTTTACCGCAGAGAACATCAAATCCAGTGCAAAAACAGTCCTAGTTTTCTTTCCTCCTGGGTAATTAACTGAATAAACAGTGCTATTGGCCGGACCATCTTCAAATCTGACGCGAGGATAAACATAGGGAGGAGAGGCGGCAGACCTGGGCCCTCGGGGTGCGTGATTTGATCAGTTTGTTTGGCCCGTGATGTAGTGGATAGGAGAGAAGGCGGGAGGCGGCTGGAACAGGAGTTGCCGCGGGAGACGGTGCGTGCCCCAGATAGGCCGTAGTGGGTTTTTGGAGGCCTTGTTTTTGAGGGCAATAAATCGATTTAAAGCCGAAAAAATGGAGACTGGGAAAAAATGGCTTTAATGACTGCAGGCTCTGTCTGGTCTAGTGTCTTCCTCATCGAGACGCTCTTTAATAATGCAGGGCCTTGTTTCCCGCCGTTCCCTTGCCACGCCCTTGGGACCTGCCGGCGCTTTGAACCAGAGGTCCACTCTCCTCTCCCCAGCCCGACGGGGGGGGGTCCCTCGGCAGCTAGCACAAAGCCGTCAATTGTTTGCAACGGTGGTGTGTAGTCCGTGTTTCGTTTAGAAAAGGAAGATGTACTTATTGGTGTCGAAAATAACCATAGGCAATACACTATCATGTGATGCACCTGATGATTTTTTGATGCGTTCCTGCCCGCCTTGTCAAAGAGACGGCACTAATAATTTTGACTCTGCTTGCTTCACGGTCCTCCCATAATGCACTGCTCTCACACTTGCCCTCCTCCCCCGCTCTGTGTCCTTACAGGACATCCAGGCAGAGATCGACGCCCACAATGACATCTTCAAGAGCGTTGACGGCAACAGGCCCAAGATGGTCAAGGCCCTCGGAAACTCGGAGGAGGCGGTCTTCCTTCAACAGAGACTGGACGACATGAACCAGCGCTGGACTGAGCTAAAGGCCAAGTCCGCCAATATCAGGTCAGGCCCCCGCCACTAGCCCCCATCCATCCTCCTGCAGCAGTAGAATTAGAGCAGAAGAAATCAATAGTTATTAAGCCTTATAATATCAGGATCCAGTTGAAAAATGTAGTACTTCTCAGGGACCAATCACATTAACATTCTGGCATAGGTTATTGAACAACCAACTCATTCTGAGACTGACCTCATGCACTCTTGTGACCGATATCGAATCTCGACCCATTTAAACTATGAATAAGTCAAATCCATGGAGGCACTCAAACTCTGCCTCTGTTTAATTTAGCTTTCCTTGGTTCATCGTGAATCTCTCCGGATGCTAACGTGCTAAAGCGCAGCGACGCAGAATGAGCTGGTATATGGCACTACATCAATTATTCCCACTCCTCCACTCAGTTATCTTGCGGCAGCATATTGCAAAATATAAAACCAAAGATTTGTGATATGACGTTCACTGAACTAGCAACAAATGTCATTTCTGATGTATTGGAAGCATAAGATTTGACTTTTCTTCCATATTTTTGAAATACAGTGCCTCGTTTGCATTTTACATTGGATCTTGTACTTCTTTTTTATGTCTTGGGTCTTCTGTATTTAGTTTATTTTCATTTGATGTGCGGCTTCCAGCTCTGGGTCAGATTGCTTGAATGAATGCCGAGAGGCTGGAACTACATTCCCCATGATCCTCTAGGGGACCAGACTAAATGAAGCCCTTCAGTGCACTGAGACAGATTGGCATGATGGTATTATGGGAACAAATTCAGTTGATGTTCATGGCTATGAACTCAGAAGCCCCGTGCATATCCCCAAGCACATGCTGCACAATTATGCTGATGTTACACATTTAGACATGGGGACACAGTGTAAACATTTAGACGCACTTAATTGCCTTAGAGCGTCTGGATCATTTAGGCCATTAAATCTTAATTGTCATACACGTACGATCAGAAAGTGCAGCAGTTGCATTGCGTTACCCGGGCTCGGCTGTCTCGTTTGTGTCGCTCGCCTGCAATTACCATCTTGTCGGGGGCCATCAAAACAAACTTGGAAAACATCAATCTGCCTGCGTTTCGAAGGGACAATAATTCAGGCTGTGCCTTGTTTGCGCTGTCTCACTGCACCTAAGCACTTTTGAGTCGTCCCCCATCAAGACAAAATGAAAGGAGGCCACGCTAGGATAGCTGTGTGAATGCTATGGAACTATCGGAGAGCTCTACCTGTAACTATTTCTCCACTGAGTTTGAACCATTCTTATTGCTTCTGTGTATTTGATTTTAATGCTTTGGTTGCTAGGGATCCTAAGGCGCAGTTGCTCATGTTTTACTTGATTCTCTTCCTTCCTCTGCTCTTAATTGACCAAATAAACCTTCATCCTATGAAACCGCAAACGTGTTATCGGAATGTCCTCAACTGAATTGTTTTAGCGCTAATGTGACAATCACCACAGGTAATTGAAACACTTGACTTTAACGCTGCCTTAGAATTCTGAAGAGGAAAAAAGGCATTATGGCTCTTGCTGACTGGAATATACAGTGCCTTGAAAAAGTATTTGCCCCTTCCTGATTTCTTACTTTTTTGCATATTTTTCACACTTAAATGTTTCAGATCATCAAACAAATTTTAAGATTAGACAATGATAACCTGAGTAAATACAAAATGCAGTTTTTAAATGATGATTTAATTTATTAAGGGGAAAAAGCTATCCAAACCTACCTGGCCCTATGTGGAAAAAGTAATTGCCTCCCCCGCCCCCCTTATATCATGAATTAACTGTGATTTAGCACATTATTTGAGTCCAATTTCGCTAGCCACACCCAGGCCTGACTACTGCCAGACCTGTTGAATCAAGAAATCACTTTAATAGAACCTGTCAAACAAAGTGAAGTAGGCTAAAAGATCTCAAAATGCAACATGTCATGCCGCGAACTAAAGAAATTCAAGAACAGATGAGAAACAAAGAAATTGACATCTATCAGTCTGGAAAGGGTTGCAAAGCCATTTCTAAGGCTTTGGGACTCCAGCGAACCATGGTGAGAGCCATTATCCACAAATGGAGAGAACTTGGAACAGTGGTGAACCTTTCCAGGAGTAGCTGGCCTCCCAAAATAACTCCAAGAGCGCATCGACGATCATCCAGGAGGTCACAAAAGAACCTGGAACAACATCTAAAGAACTGCAGGTCTCACTTGCCTCAGTTAAAGTCAGTGTTCATGATTCAACAATGAGAAAGATACCAGGCAAAAATGGCATCCATAGGAGAGTTTCAAGGCGAAAATCACTGCTGATCCAAAAAGAACACAAAGGCTCGTCTCACATTTGCCAAAAAACATCTTGATGATCCCCAAGACTTTTGGGAAAATATTCTGCGGACTGAGGAGACAAAAGCTGAACTTTCTGGAAGGTGTGCGTCCCGTTACATCAGGCGTAAAACTAACACAGCATTTCATAAAAAGAACATCATACCAAAAGTCAAACATGGTGGTGGTAGTGTGATGGTTTGGTGCTGCTTTGCTGCTTCGGGACCTGGATGACTTGTCGTAATTGATGGAACTGTGAATTCTGCTCTCTACCGGAAAATTCTGAAGGAAAATGTCCAACCATCAGTTTGTGACCTCAAGCTCAAGCGCACTTGGGTTATGCAGCAGGACAGTGATCCAAAACACACCAGTAAATCCACCTCTGAATGGCTTAATAAAAACAAAATTAAGATTTTGGAGAGGTCTAGTCAAAGTCCGGACTAAAATCTGCTTGAGATGCTGTGGCATGACCTTACACAGGCCATTCATGCTCAAAAACCCTCCAATGTGGTTGAATTAAAACAATTCTGCAAAGATGAGTGGGCTAAAATTCTTCTACGGCAATGTGAAAGACTCATTGCCAGTTACCGCAAACGTTTGATTGCAGTTCTTGTCGCCGAGGGTGGCACAACCTGTTATTAGGATGTAGGGGGCAATAACTATTTCACATTGGGCCAGGTAGGTTTGGATAGCTTTTTTCTCTTAATAAATGAAACCATCATTTAAAAACTGCATTATGTATTTACTCGGGTTGTCTTTGTTAATATAAAAATTTGTTTGATGATCTGAAACATTTATCTGCGACAAATATGCAAAAAAATAAGAAATCCGAAAGGGGGCAAATACTTTTTCACGGCACTGTATCTCGGTATTACCTGGATTCCTTTTGTAGAACCGGTCATTCGGTTCAAGCCAAAATTCAGATTGTGGCTGTCTCGCACCAGAGCTTCATGTCTTGCCTCCATGTTTACAGTTGGCGTGACAAAATTGCATCTCAATTGCTAGTGTCTTGTTTATTCGATATTTTAAACCCTCTGCAAGCGGGCATCCAGAACGGAGTTCTATATACTCAGCATTTCGAATCGAATTATTGATTTTTCTACCCCAAGTGTTTAAACAGGTCATGTCTTCTTTGTAAAAGGGGGAAATGAAGCCAAGTTTAGGGGCTGTGTGTTTTCAGTGGGACACTGATTAAAAATGCATTCAGGCGTGAAGCAGGAGAACAACTTGGACAGGAGTGTTTCCTCTCAGGGTGTTCCACAGACTCCCTTCCACAGAGCCCTTTGTGGCCCGCCTGTGTTTAAGGTGGATGTGTGCTTTAATTATTGAGCATGTGTGTTTCTGATTTCCCAGAATGCACCTGGAAGCCAGTGCGGAAAGGTGGAGCCGGCTGCTGTCTGTGCTGGAGGATCTCTCGAGGTGGCTGGGGCAGAAGGAGGAGGAGCTGAGCCAACAGAAACCCATCGGAGGGGACATCCCCACACTACTGCAGCAACGCGACTACTGCACAGTCAGTCTGTCTCTCTGTGTGTCTAACATCCCCACACTACTGCAGCAACGCGACTACTGCGCAGTCAGTCTGTCTCTCTGTGTGTCTAACATCCCCACACTACTGCAGCAACGCGACGACTGCACGGTCGGTCTGTCTGTCTCTCTGTGTGTCTAACATCCCCACACTACTGCAGCAATGCGACGACTGCACGGTCAGTCTGTCTGCCTCTCTGTGTCTGTCTGTCTGTCTGTCTGACATCCCCACACTACTGCAGCAACGCGACTACTGCACAGTCAGTCTGTCTCTGTATGTCTGTCTGTCTGTCTGACATCCCCACACTACTGCTGCAACACGACTACTGCATGGTCAGTCTGTCTCTCTCTGTGTCTGTCTGTCTGACATCCCCATTCTAGTGCAGCAACGCGACTACCGCATGGTCAATCTGCCTCTCTGTGTCTGTCTGTCTGACATTCCCACTCTACTGCAGCAACGTGACTACAGCACGGTCAGTCTGTCTGTCTGTCTGTCTGACATCCCCACACTACAGCAGCAATGCAGCTACTGCACGGTCAGTCTGTCTGTCTGTCTGACATCCCCACACTACTGCAGCAATGCAGCTACTGCACGGTCTGGCAGTCTGTCTCTCTGTCTGTCTGTCTGTCTGACATCCCCACACTACCGCAGCACTGCAACTACTGCACGGTCTGGCAGTCTGTCTCTCTGTGTGTCTGACATCCCCACCCTACTGCAGCAACGCGACTACTGCACGGTCAGTCTGTCTGTCTGTCCTTATGTCTGACATCCCTACACTACTTCAGCAACGCGACTACTGCACGGTCAGTCTGTCTGCCTCTCTGTGTCTCTCTGTCTGACATTCCCACACTACTGCAGCAACGCGACTACCACAAGGTCAGTCTGTCTGTCTGTCTCTTTGTCTGTCTGTCTGACATCCCCACTCTACTGCAGCAACATGACTACTGCATGGTCAGTCTGTCTGTGTCTGTCTGTCTGACGTCCCCACTCTACTGCAGCAACGTGACTACTACACGGTCAGTCTGTCTTTCTCTGTCTGTCTGACATCTCCACTCCACTGCAACAATCCAACTACTACACAGTCAGTCTGTCTCTGTGTCTGTCTGTCTGACATCTCCACTCCACTGCAGCAGTGCGACTACTGCATGGTCAGTCTGTCTCTCTGTGTCTGTCTGTCTGTCTGACATCCCCACACTACTGCAGCAACGCGGCTACTGCACGGTCTGGCAGTCTGTCTCTCTGTCTGTCTGTCTGACATCCCCACACTACTGCAGCAACGCGAGTACTGCACGGTCAGTCTACCTGTTTCTCTGTGTGTGTCTGTCTGTCTGTCTGTCTGACATCCTCACACTACTGCAGCAATGCGAGTACTGCACCGTCAGTCTGTCTGTCTCTCTGTGTCTGTCTGTCTGTCTGACATCCCCACACTACTGCAGCAAGGCGACAACTGCACCGTCAGTCTGTCTGTCTCTCTTTGTGTCTGACATCCCCACACTACTGCAGCAACGCGACTACTGCACGGTCAATCTGTCTGTCTGTCCTTATGTCTGACATCCCCACACTACTTCAGCAACGCGACTACTGCACGGTCAGTCTGTCTGTCTCTCTGTGTCTCTCTGTCTGTCTGACATCCCCACAGTACTGCAGCAACGCGACTACCGCAAGGTCAGTCTGTCTGTCTGTTTCTGTGTCTGTCTGTCTGACATCCCCACTCTACTGCAGCAACATGACTACTGCATGGTCAGTCTGTCTGTCTCTCTGTGTCTGTCTGTCTGTCTGACGTCCCCACTCTACTGCAGCAACGTGGCTACTACACGGTCAGTCTGTCTTTGTCTGTCTGTCTGACATCTCCACTCCACTGCAACAATCCGACTACTGCACGGTCAGTTGTCTGTCTGTCTCTGTGTCTGTCTGTTTGACATCCCCCTCTACTGCAGCAACATGAATACTGCAGTCAATCTGTCTGTCTCTCTGTTACTGTCTGTCTGACATCCCCACTCCACTGCAGCAATGTGACGACTGCACAGTCTGTCTGTCTCTTTGTGTCTGTCTGTCTTTCTGTGTCTCTGACATCCCTACTCTACTGCAAGAACGCGACTATTTCACGGTCAGTCTGTCTGTCTCTCTGTGTCTGTCTGTCTGACATCCCCACTCTACTGCAGCAACATGACTACTGCATGGTCAGTCTGTCTGTCTCTCTGTGTCTGTCTGTCTGACGTCCCCACTCTACTGCAGCAACATGACTACTGCACTGTCAGTCTGTCTGTCTCTCAGTGTCTGTCTCTGTATGTGACATCCCCACTTTACTACAGCAACACGACTACTGCACAGTAAGTCTGTCTGTCTCTCTCTGTCTGCCTGTCTCTCTGTGTCTGCCTGTATGACATCCCCACTCTACTGCAGCAACACGACTACTGCAAGGTTAGTCTGTCTGTCTCTTAATGTCTGTCTGTCTGACATCCCCACCCTACTGCAGCAACACGACTTCTGCACGGTCAGTCTGTCTCTCTCGTTGTCTGTCTCTCTGTGTGTGACATCCCCACTCTACTGCAGCAACGTGACTGCTGCAGAGTAAGTCTGTCTGTCTCTCTGTGTCTGTCTGTCTGACATCCCCACTCCACTGCAGCAATGCGACTACTGCACAGTCATTCTGTCTGTCTCTCTGTGTCTGACATCCCCTCTCTACTGCAGCAACGTGACGACTGCACGGTCAGTCTGTCTCTCTCTCTGTGTGTCTGACATCCCCACTCTACTGCAGTAAGGCGACTTCTGCACAGTCAGTCTGTCTGTCTGTCTGACATCCTCTGCTGCAGCAACGCGACTACTGCGCAGTCAGTCTTTCTGTCTCTTTGTGTCTGTCTGTCTGACATCCCAACTCTAGTGCAGCAACGCTACTATCGCACGGTCAGTCTGTTTGTGTCTGTCTGTCTTACATTCCCACTCTACTGCAGCAACGCGACTACTGCACGGTCTGTCTGTCTGTCTCTCTCTGTGTCTGTCTGTCTGACATCCCCACTCTACTGCAGCAACGCAACTACTGCACGGCCACTCTGTCTGTCTCTCTGTGTCTGTCTGTCTGACATCCCCATTCTAGTGCAGCAACGCGACTACCGCGCGGTCAATCTGCCTCTCTGTGTCTGTCTGTCGGACATTCCCACTCTACTGCAGCAACGCGACTACTGCACGGTCAGTCTGTCTGTCTGCCTCTGTGTGTCTGACATCCCCACTCTACTGCAGCAATGTGACTACTGCACGGTCTGTCTGTCTGTCTGTCTCTCTCTGTGTCTGTCTGTCTGACATCCCCACTCTACTGCAGCAACGCGACTACTGCACGGCCACTCTGTCTCTCTGTGTCTGTCTGTCTGACATCCCCATTCTAGTGCAGCAACGCGACTACCGCATGGTCAATCTGCCTCTCTGTGTCTGTCTGTCTGACATTCCCACTCTACTGCAGCAACGCGACTACTGCACGGTCAGTCTGTCTGTCTCTCTGTGTGTCTGACATCCCCACTCTACTGCAGAAATTAGTGATGCACGGTATGAAAAATTTCAACCGATACCGATAACCAATAATTTCCTGCTTCTCATGGCCGATACCGATAACCGATAAGTGCATATTTTTATATTTAATATAATCTTCATATAATCTGCAGTTTGTGCATCTAGGAGAAAAACAAATCGAGGGTTTGGAGCACAAGGGGCGTAATAGAACATACCCCTTGGAGCACAAGGGGCGTAAGTCACATTTTCCAAATTTTACAGGAGAGCAAAAACAAACTTTGCATTGATTTTAACTTTTTCATTGAGAGCCATATATTTAAGCATTCTACAATGTTATATAGATAAAGTTGTAAGGAATTCATATTCTAAATGGTAATAAACAAAAAACTCTGACTTACTATTACATTTCAGCCAAGAAGCCCAACAGGCGATAGAAAAGGCACTTACGCCTTTTGTGCACCAACATTTCCTACTATTTTGTGAGTTGTTAAGGGCGTAAGTGACATTCAAAATACTGATACTACTGAAACAGAGAGATTAAGGCAGAATTATCTTCAAAATCTTTATTGTTAAACCATAACAGTAACATCAACATTGTAAAAACTATGAGCCACTTTAAAAAACATCAAATTCCATCAGCTCTAAATTCATTTAACTGCATAATAAATTCATCTAACTCCATCAAGTTCCATCACAAATTTCAATGGGACAAAAATGATTAAAAATTTGAGTTGTTTTTTTTTTAAATGAATAAAATTTAATTTAACGCTATTCCATTTAGGTTGCTAACTAGCTCTCTATTTCAGTGTTGGCAAAGTTTAGCCTTTTAGCCTGCTAACCAGTTGGCTATCTACCTAGCTAGCTACAGCATTATAGAGTTTGATATCACTTTAGCTTGCTAACTACATTGCTAACTAGCTCGCTATTTCAGTATTAGCGATAAATTGTTGATTTTTTTTCTTGTGTGTTTATTTTATGGACTATATATAGGGTAACCACATCCATTGTAGTGAACGCTAGCTAGTTGACAAGCTGGCTAGCAAACTAATGCGTAATTCAACATATTTTCCTGGACACCGGCAAGTGTGGAGGACAAAAGTCAATCTTGTTCCCTACTCTCGCTGCTGGTTGTAATGATGTGGCCGATCGCCGCGAGTTGAGAAAAGGAAACTCGAAAACCGAAACCGAAACGAACGTAAAATTATTAAACGGGGCCTTCGGGAGACCGAAGGAGACATTCCAAATCGCCTGCTTTCATGGTATATCTTCATTAACAAGCCCAAATACATACATGCCAACTCTCCCGCTTTTGGCGGTAAACTACCGCTTTCGGGGCGTTTCATTCTTAAAAAATGCCCCAAAAGCGGAAGGGTAGAGTTGGCATGTATGCAAATAGCCTGATGTGACTTGATAATGACACTAGATGACAAAGCAATCTTAGCGTCTGTGTTGCTTGCCAACCATTCTGTCCACTCTATCTTGCTTAGTGGAAGAGTTCTCAATTTTATTGTTGCATTATTACCAATAAATTGTTGATTTTTTTTCTTGTGTGTTTATTCAATGGGCTATATGTAGGGTAACTGTTTTATAAAAGCAATAAGCTCCTTGAAGCAGTGGGTTACAGTGATTCTACAACGGCGGAGGGGCACTAAAGGACTGCTTCTCCGCCGTTGTAGAATCACTGTAACCCACTGCTTCTCAGGGCTTATTCCTTTATGAAGCAGTATGGCTCTGTGGCTAGCTAGCTTACTAGTTAGCATTAGCTTAGTATGAGGATAGTAGGTTAACATGTTGATCAAAAGACTAAAACTTTATCAATACTACTTCCATTATACAGCTATATACTTACCAATGGAATGTAGTTCAAGTTGAAGTTCTCTAATGATGTGTATAGCACTTGCTCGGCTTCTGTGAGCTCTTCTCTGGCATTACCATCCATGATGACAGTCAAAATGGGCCAGTGCATGTTCTGTCAATGTAAGTGTGGCACTTACGCCTTTTGTGCACCAAACACAGTGCACTTACGCCTTTTTTTTGCTCAAAACTGAATTTAATGTTTTTACTTACGCCTTTAGTGTTTTAAGCTTTTAGGACACTATAATTGGACAAAGTGATTAAACCAGCATTCTGATTGGATAGAGCTAGTCAAGACCTTTCCAATGATATAAAAATGTTTACCCCAAAATGTCACTTACGCCCCTTGTGCTCCAAGGGGTATGTTCTATTACGCCCCTTGTGCTCCAAACCCTCGAAATCTAGGATGCATTGATGAAGAACTTATATTTTAGTTGCTCTGGCCTATCTATAACAGCAAACAAAAGTTTTGGCTCTTCAAATGTTAATTTATTTTTTTCATGTCATAATATCACACAAATATTTGTGGTCATTTGCTGTAAATAACAATAACAGCAGCAAAAGACACTCATAGGCCAAACATTTACCATATGAAATGAATAACAACCACACTGATGAAGCCATGTTGATTATTAGTCTGGCAGAGAGGAGGCAAGGCTTGGGTCCTGCCAAAGCCATAGATATTCTCAGAGTTGCGACCACAGAGATATAAAAAACACTGTAGTGTACAAAGTCTTCGGCTGTGTCCGAAATCACTCCCTACTCACTATATAGTGCACTATATCGTGGGTTCGCCATTTTGTAGGGCTGTCCGAATTGTTTTTAAGAATTTTTATCTCCTATATAGTGAACTCATTACATCCCACAATCCACCGCCAAATGTAGTGAACATTCGATAGTCACTAACCCAGCTATATATCCCATCACGCACTGCACACAAACCGAAAAGCTCCAGAAGAGCTGCGTTTAGTCAACGTAGTTTGAAAACAGGAACGAGACATTTATTAGCTTATTAGCTTTTTTTTGTTTTTGTTTTTTGGAAACCAAGCAGCGCTGGAGACCCGTTTTTTTACACAAGATATAAATGGACATTTAGGTACTATTAAAACGAATAAATGATGAGTTAGAGGACAAAAAATAGATGACGATATAAAAAATTTATGGCCAATTTTATTATTTAAACGATAATGGTAAACACAAACACAGTGGGAAATATACTCCGTTCGGTTATTACAGAAATATGCCCAAATCCTTCAACTGAAGTTGAATAGGTACGATTTAATTTTGCGACAGCAATTACGCTATTAGCAGCTGCGACAAAACGAGCCAGGTAGTGTCCGAAAGCGTTTCTTTCCTCTGCCAATGAGCTCACTATATAGTCACCTACATAGTGAGTCCCAATATAGTGAGTAGGGAATAGTGAATGAGTGAGTGATTTCGGACACAGCCTTCGTTTCTGTGGAGCACTCGGCCGCCATCTGATGTATGTATATCGGGGCAGACGTTCATAGGAAAATACTGTAGAACGCGCCTAAATCGTCCTCGTATAAAACGGAAACTCGCTCATACCGGACCACAGCTGATACCCAGGGGGCGAAGTGAAAAAACAGACACGGAATGTTGTATAAGGTTTTGCACCAGAAATGATATCTTGGACCTTCAAGGATCACAACCTGGGTGGAAAACCCGGTCAACTAGCTACTGGAAAGCTACAGGGGCCAAAAACCCTCTTTTTGGGACATGTTTCTGGCGAAATTATGTAAATGCAAATATTTAGGTACTACAATGGCATAAATAGGATTTTAATTCCGCGTGAGAATCTCATTAAGCATTCAATGAACAACTGCTGACTACGGTAAATACGCCTTCAAAATGCGTAAAACTGACACCGTATGCGTGAGATTGCGTAGAAAGTTGGCAGACCTGTATTTACCGTTCAGTAACGCAATCGCTGCTGTCTGTCTCATAGGAGATCATGACAGTGCTTCCCCACAAACCACGTGACCATTCAAGCAACGAAGTTAATGAGTGGCGCCACTCTTGAGTTGTCGATTGCTCTGGGTCCTGCTAGTAAGGTGCGATAGATGACGTAACCAGCGCGTCATGGCCTGTTATGGGGCTACTTGGCCTGCAAGCAATTTCCCAAATTTCAATAATTTATCGGACCTTTTTTTTTTTTTTTTTAAAGATTATTTTTTTGGGAATTTTTTCCTTTATTTGACAGTTATACAGTGTAGAGAGACAGGAAGGTTGGGAGAAGAATGGGGGAAGTCATGCAGCAAATGACCTGAGCCGGAATCGAACCCAGGTCGCTGCGGGAAGGACACAGCCTTTATGGTGCGCGCGCTTAGACCGATGAGCCGCCGGGGCGCCCCTATCGGACCTTTTTATCGGATAAAATGTACCTATCGGATCGATAAAAAATTACGTAAGTTCTCCCCAAATCGGCCGATATTTTTTCGGTCCTGCATCCCTGGCAGAAACGCTTCTACTGCTGGGTCAGTCTGTCTCTCTGTGTCTGTCTCTCTCTCTCTGTGTGTCTGACATCCCCCCACTACTGCAACCATGTGACTGCTGCACAGTCAGTCTGTCTATCCATCTGACATCCCCTCGCTACTGCAGCAAAGCGACTACTGCACGCTTTGTCTGTCTGTCTATCTGTCTGTTTTTGTCTGTCTTGACGTTCAACTTTGTTGTAGTGGCGCAATCGCACGATGTTCTATCTGTGTTTGGGTCTGCCTGTCAATCTGGCAGCTTATCTGATATCTTTACATCACAAAAGCTGCAACAGCACTACATGATCTGTGTGTGCGTGTCTGTCTGTCTGCATGACATTCCAACTCTATTGCAGCAGCACAACCATGCACACACAGTTTATCTGCCGTAGCATGTTTGCTTGTCTTTCTGTCTGCGAATGTGTTTTTTGGCTGTCTCTCCTTCTGTATGTCTGTCTGACATCTCTCATCTACTACAGAAGCACAAACACTGCACGATTTCTTTGCATGCATGTATTGCGCCTTTTAGTTTTTCTTTCTGTGTATTCATTACTCTGTGCAGTGTATCAATGAACCGTCTGTCTGATTATCTGCCTCTCTGTTGTCTGTCTGCTTCTCTAACTCTGCGTCCAACTCCGTGTATCCACAGACCTGTGTGACTGTTTTTGTCCATGTTTGTCAGTTTGTGTCTCCAGTCCGCTGTTCAGTCCACAGCTCTTTAGTATTCTCTCAGTGCTCCATGTCTTGGCCGTTATGCACCTGTCGGTGTCATATGTATCTGTGCATGACATTAGTTTTCCTGTACAGCAGTTTTCAAAACTGATCAATGCCAATTTGTGCCAAGTGCTGCCACTACTCTTCAACGACCCGTCCATTTATTTAATCAGAAAAGCCGTAGCTTAAAATGTGGTTGACAGCGAATCGACAGCGGTGTGAGTGTGAGGCCATGGTGGTTAGAGGTTTGTTGTGGGTGCAATTGAGTGTATTGGCGTAGTATCCATTTGGGGGGCTTTTGGATAATCATTCAAAAGCTGATCTGTAATGATTTTATATCATCAACCCATACCAAAGAATTCCGTCCGTCCTGCCGTCCGTCAGTCCGCACCAGTTTGTCTGACCGACTTCTCAAAAACCGCTCATCAGATTGTTTTCAAATTTCAGTCATGCAATCTATACCTCAGTGCAGAGGAGCAGTGCCAATTTCTATGAAAATACGCCTTAATCTCCTCAGTGCACAAGGGTCGGGGGTATTAGTGAGCAGTGCTCACTTTTTCACTTGTTCATTTTATTACAGTTCATGGAGGGATGGACAAAGGGTCATTGTATCAGCAGAAAAAAATGTAAAGCCCCACCAGTACAAGTATGTAAGGTTGAATACATACTGCCAGTCCAAAAAGAAGTCGCACACACAGATATTGAGTTGGAACCCCTGTAGCTTTGATTTTAGTGCTAATTCATTGCGTCATTGTTTTGATAACCGTATGCAACGTCTGAACATTTATTTTCAGAGTTGCTTTCATTTTTGGCCGAGTTTTTGTTTTGACAACAGGATAGTTGAACCACTCCGTAGGTTTCTTCAGCATATCCCAGACTTTCAGTGCAGTCAAGCTCAGGACTTGGTTGTGATCAATTCATGTGTGAAAGTGATTCCTTGTACTTGTTTTTCTCTTTCCTTGTTTTCTTTGCTAGATGCAGGCCAATTATTTGCCCCATCTGAAACACCATAACATCTTTTACTTCACCAAGGGATACGTCTTCTGACATCATTATTTAAGAAATGAGAAGCTACACGCTTCATCAGTTAGGGTCGAAAAATTGTTGCCAGCTGAAACACTTAAATCGCTGCAATAGTTATCAATTCATAGTATTTGTTTATTTAAATCCGAAAGGTGACTTTTTTTTTTTTTTTGACAGGCAGTGTATTTGAGGTAACCAGTATGATCAAGTAGCTTGCTTGAGTTGCAAAATAACAGCTTTTATCAGTCTCTTGAACAGGTTGTCTTAGCATTTCCATTGTGTCAAGCCTTGTCATCACACGGACGTTAAAAATACCACGGGCTAATTGCAGAAGAGGCGTGAACAGATGTTCGGGAGTGATGAGAAATCGTCGTGGGTGCGGCTGGGAGAAGAGGCTGTCTGTGTTGTCGGAAGACTCCGGAAAAATACTAATGCAGAGTTTTGTTTCTCCGGGACTTTTTTCTACTGTGGGGCTCAGCTCAGGTTTCGCTATGTGTCTCATCGGATAACTCACTGTTGCGTGCGCTCGCAAGTATTAATGTCCTATTAATAGCCTTGTGGATTGAATGTTTTTCAGAGATAATACAGGTGGCTGCAGCTTTCGGCTAGTCGTTAGTTTCAAATCAGTTACTCTGAGCCATCATAGCATAGCTTCAAGAAAAGAATAACATTTCTCACATAATTTTGGATAAACACTGCTGGGTATTCAGTGGACCGCCAGCGCAGTTATAATGTGTTGGGTATTTGTAGACTCCCTTGGGAAATTGTAAGCTGTGGGGAGTATTTGCAAACCCCATGGGACAGTTGTGCACTGGGTAAGGGGCAGTTATCCTGGTGTGAGGCATCAACCAGCACCATGGGGTAGTTTTGCTGTACGTGGGGTACTTACAGGCCCCATGGGGCAGTTTTGCAATGTGTATAGGGCAGTTGTCCTGTGTGCTGGGTATGAACCAGCACCATGGGGTAGTTGTGCAATATGTGGGGGTATCTACTGGCCCCCTTGGGCAGTTGTGCATTCTGTTTGGGGCAATTGTCCGGTGTGTTGCTATGAACCAGCAGCATGGGGTAGCTATGCAATATTTGGGGTATTTACAGGCCCCATTGGGCAGTTTTGCCACATGTGTAGGGCAGTTGTCCTGTGTTGGGTATTTACAGGCCCCATGGGGCGGTTGTGCAGTGTGCATAGGGTATGAACCAGCAACGTGGGGTAGTTGTGGAATATGTATAGGCCTCATGAGGCAGTTTTTCCTCAGTGTGGGGTATTTCCATGCCCATGCAGTAATGTTGAGGTGTATATATCTGTGTCTGTTTCTAGCTGCTCTGCTCTTCCACACCTGATCAAAGCCACACTTGAAAACACTGATGGCAGCCGCACTCCATCAGCGGGGTTTCAAGGTTAAGGGGGCCCCTGAACCAGCATATTTTCACTCACATCTGCGTTTCGAGCGTCCTTGGACTGACTTACACCGTGCTTTTAATGATTTATGATAACCTTACAAAAATCAGCAAAATGGGGGATAAATCCCTCTCGAAGCATTACAAACAGGAATTAGCTATCCCTTGGTCCAAATAAAATGCACATTGGCTCTGGGGAATGAGGAACAGAGCAGGGCTATTCAACATTATGCAGAAAAGGCCAGTGTGGGTGCAGGCTTTCATTCTAACCGAGCACTTACGCTCCTGATTCTACTTATCAAGGACTTTAGCGCAGACCCGTGGGGTTGATGAGGAGTATCAGGTGTGTAACTGCTCAGGTGAAATGACAGCCTGCACCCACACTGGCTCTTTCTGTGTCATGGATAGCCCTGGGCTAGAGTGAGAAACTAAACGTGCACCTCGAATCAGTTTTAATTGAATGTGGCTTTTCACAGTGTCTCGCGTCTCCAAGATACTTAACAAGAACGCAATTAGGGGAAAAATTAGGCCTGCCCGAGTCTGTGACCCCTCTGACACTGAGCAAGCCCCGTCGAGTGTACGGTTAAAGATCTGAAGCGCATCCTCTTCACCCGCCAAAACGATTCATCTCCCCGGCCGTCTCATCGTCTCCGCTCCCGTTCCCCCTCATTACCCTTTCTCCTCGTACGCCGCGTCAGTGTTGGGGAAACACGCCCGAATGAATTATTCAGCTCGGGATCTTGTTTTCTTCTCCTGAAC
Organism: Gymnothorax javanicus; assembly: GCA_029692085.1. Lineage (NCBI taxonomy): Eukaryota > Metazoa > Chordata > Actinopteri > Anguilliformes > Muraenidae > Gymnothorax > Gymnothorax javanicus. The sequence continues at coordinate 95,152,784 of CM056198.1, forward strand.
TGCTGGGTGGCTCGCGCTGTTAAGGCTCTGTTCTTGGTTCGCCTCCTTAAATGCCCCGAACATCGTCTGCCTGTCTCTGACTTGCCTATTGTGTCAGGGATCTGCAGAAGCTCTGTCAGCACTGTTAGCGCATGCTAGTCTGCAAACTTTGAAATCAGAAATGGATTCTGTGATGAGCCTTGGTGTTGCTGCAGATTCAGAGCACTCTCATTGAGAGAGAGAGAGAGAGACAGACAGATGGGACATACAGACAGATAGATGGACAGACGGACAAAGAAAGCGAGAGATCGGAGAAGAAGGGGGAGAGAAAGAGAGAGGAACATAGAGAGAGAGAGACCGATGGAGCGAGAGAGCTTGTATTTTCTAGAACAGAGCGAGAGTAAAATGTTCGGTACTTCTCCTTATTTGCACATTATGAGGGTGCAAATACAGGTCGGAAACGTTCGCCACCGCAGACCGTTAACGTTTCATTATTCTCCGAGCCGGCGTTCATTTCTCTTGTCTCGGTTTTGCATCTCTCCAATACTTCCTGTTTCTGAGACCGATGCAGCTGTGGCCTTTTGCGAACACCGTGTTTTCAGTACGAAACAGCTGAACAGCCTTAAGCAGTACCACATGTGGGGGGGGGAGGTAGTGAGGGAAAGAGTGAAAGAAGGAGAGAAAAAGAAAAGGAGTACAAGAAATAAGTCAGAGTCAGGGAGAACGAGCGAGAGCCTGATTGACTCGATTTTCGACCGGCGGTTTCTGTCTGGCCCCGTGCCAAGCTACATAACCCCAGTTTTTGGAGAGAGGGGGTAGTTTTTTTTCAGTTGAGTCTGTCAGATCCCTCATCTGCTTGACTTACCTTGGGCCTCGTCCGCGGCCCGAACAGAGAAGGTCACGGAGCTTATTAACCCCCTTTGCGCAGATTTAGATGCCGGCATCCGTAAATTCCAAAATTTAATTCCTAAATAATTCTGTAATAGAAATTCCAAATGTCTTGCTTCACTCGAATAATTTTCCAGAGTCTCTGTGACACAAATGCTGAGTTATAAAGCCTAAATTGGCTCATGCACAACAGGAAAAAATTGGCAATATTTGTATTCTGCGCTAAGGGGTTAAACCCCATGCAGCCGCAGGAGCCGTGGCCTCCAGCCAAAGGCCGAGCTCTGCAAAACATGCCGCATCCACACCCAGTAAGACTGCGGCTCTGCGGTGGAGGGGAGATGCTCCCGGACTCCCACTGGCTACTGGTGACTGGAGCCCTGTCGAGGCACAAAATGGAGCCCTTTGTTTAGGACCTGCATCAGTAAAACCTGTCAGTCTGTTTGCAAATCAAGTGTATTGCTTTCTTTCAAACGGCCTTGAGGGGCGTCAGAGAGGGAACTCAATTATTTATGTTTTGTGTGTGGTCCGTTGGTGTAACTTGCACATGCATATGCTTTTATTGGCTTGGTTTATGTTTACTCACTCACTCACTCACTCTGTTCTCCAGGAAAAGCTCAATAATCAATCTTTTGATTCTCTTCCACTTTCAACATCTCATTGGAACACTTTCTGATATCGTTTGAATCTCAGTGTGAAACTGCGGGGGAATGTTTTGTTTCATTTGATGATACCACGCAAACTGTTCTAAAATATCATGGGAACTCAAAACTTTTAATTACAAAACATTTGAGCAAAGTTATTTGGCTTTTCATTAGAAATCACTGGAAAGATCTGGTATCAAAGGATATGATAAGGAGGGATGATAAATTGTCTGCTTCAGCATATTGATTTTGGCTGGAGTCTGTGTCCTGATTTCTTCATAATTGGTTTTATTAATCACGGATTTAACTATCTCATAAAAAGCCGATTCATTTCGGAAACAAATAAACTCATCAATCAAGTTCATGAAATTAATGTCATTAAGACACCCTTTTAGCTTTCTGTAAATTTCGCGCAATTTTATCGTGTCGAACCAAAGGTTATTTTCATCATTACAGACTCTAAGTGAATATGAATGAGCATGTTGCATTTCATTAATTGCCAATTCATAAATTACATTTGGTGGATCATTAAAAAGTACCGTGGCAACAGATGTGTGCGAAATATGGAAGCCGTTTCGAAAGTTGGTGAATTTGCATACCCTGGCAGGCGCATATGTTCCCCATGTCTGCTGAGACTTGAATCTGGAGCTCATTTCCAACGGTAGCGGAAGCGGAAAGTCTTTTTCTGAGCTAATCTTCGGGGAACCGTAGACCTGAGGAATGTAAATCTGATTGAACGGCGGCTCGAGTGGAATCTTATCTACAACAGAATGGCTCCGCTCCAAGGTTAACGACAGGGAACGAAAAATAATGCATATTTTGAAAAGTCGGCTTTCGCTAGCAATCCATTTTTGACCTCGCGTCGAGTGCTTATGTTCATCTCCAGGTACAAATAGCCTATTGAAATCCCTCTTTACTGTGGGTCTCTCTCAGTATTTGTGAGAGTGAATTTGTAAGACAGGGATTAAAGCCACAGCCACTTCAGTGTGCGCGCGAACCTATTCCCAGCTTCTCAGCGAACAGCCATAAAACAATCTTAGCGACTGTGTTGACAGTGTTATCAACGCATCGTTTCCTTTTTTCCTTTGCTGACTTAAAAAGGACAGCTTCCCGAATGCTTAATTGGCTTACCCTGGTAATTTGAAAAAAGCACTGAAAAACAGATGGCCTGTTTTATCGCTGGAGTGTGAGCGATGTTCGCTCAATGACACCAGACTTTTAAATTCAAAGTACGTACCTTCCCACAGAGCTGGTAGAATTCAAGCTTTCTTTTTTTTGTTGTTTTTTGTGTGTTTTTAACCCCCCTCCCCGCCCCAGACAGGGTGCTATGGCTGTCACCATAATGAACAGTGAGCGGCCTGTAAAAACCTAGAAAAGCATCTATAAAACTGACTGCAATTTCTCCATCATCTTTACAGTCCGTCCGTATTGCCTTATCAGCTAAAGGCATGAGGTGGTGAAGTCTCTCTCCAGGCTGTGGCTTGGCCTTGCTTTCAGTTTTGTCCTTTTCAGACCTGGTCAAGGTTATCCTTTCAAGCAAGTGCCATTGAGCTCTTAGGTATGATATTGACAGATGGTCAGAGTGCATTTCATTACTGCCCAAATACATTTTCCACTGTATCTTTGAGTTTATTGAAGAACAGCTGCTAGGAGTATGGAGTGTCTAATATGCTGCTTTGAGGGACCTCTCAAGTCTTTCCTTGAGAGTACTAGGTGTTATTGGAGTTTTTTTTTTTCCAGCAGGATTACCAATGTTTTAATTCTTCATTTGAGGGAATGGCTTCCTGCTTGCTTCTAGAACACTCTGTGAGAGAACTTTTTACATTTTCTGACACTAGAAATTTTATTTTCTCCTATGTTGACAAATTATTCTGGCAAGAGGTACCAGCAGACTGGTGACTGAGACTTGCAAGTGTCAAAAGGGCGATGAGTCAGCATAAAAATAGGGGTCCTAGAATCCACATTCTGGCTTGAGCAATGTTTTGAAAACATTCCTCTGACTCTGGCTTACTGTCAAGGATGCGGTCTCATGGCAGGCGATTTTGAAGGCAGCCCCAAAAGAGAGCAACAATGGTTTTCTGCGGCTTATTCGAAATTTCTCATCTGCTGCTCTGAGCTTCGTGGTAAAGACGTATCCGAGCACAATCCGGGGGGAAATGACTGGAATGGTGGGATCTTAAAATAGCCCTTATCTTTTAAGACTGACTGGATTAATGGCACCGCATCAGAAAGCCCTGGTCAAAAACAAAATACCGTCCTGTTGGTGTTTTCATTTGTTTATGGATGACTGCATTTTTATTCAAACAGTCAGGGAGAATGGCTCTAAATTTTCATGCATGCATAATCATACACCTGTCAACCAAGACTCGGGATTCACCGTGCGCCGTGATTCCATGTGTGTACATATGCATGCGTTTGTGTTTATTATTGTCCATGTATGGGACAGAGGGACTAGACTGAGAGACAGAAATGTGTGTCTGAGTGAGAGCTCTGTGTGTCTCGGGGAGTGTGAGCAAAACGTTACTACGTTTCCCAGCATTCCATGTGTAGGCACCATAGTCTGTAGAAAGCACGTGGACCTAGTTACTATGGTGTCACCCATTGACTGTCCTAAGGCTTGGTGAAAAGCATTCTTCTTCTCAGGCCCTGGGGAGGGGTGTTTGTCCCACTCACCGTCTCCCATAACCCTCTTACTGTTCCTTTCTCTATTCCTCTGTCAAGGGAGGTCGGCCAGCTTACCATGAATGACAGCTGGACTGAGAATAACACGTTAGCACGTGCTGTCGCGCGTTATCCTCGTGTGCGTTAGCAGACTGCTATAATGGGTCTCAAAGGCCCAACCTCTGTCCTCTGAAAGACCTTCGGAAGATTCTCAAACATTCTCTCTCTCCTTTTTATTATTTATACCAGAGAACCCATTATGTTCATTTATGTGTTCATTTTCGTGCTGCTTCTGTAGGCAGTATCTGCAGTAATAACAAGTGCAGGACTATCTTGAACAAAAGCTCTCAGGCTTATTAGATTTAAGAGTGCAGACTCAGCCTCGGGAAAAAAAAAAATAATGTAATATTTTCGCCACATTTGGAATTAAAAAGTAACTGCATTCTGTTCTAGCTATACGGGCAAGCAAGACAATAATATTGAAACAAATTTTGAAAGAGATACTCGTCTCCAGGAATTATTTCATGAATACTTAGAAAAGAAATTCATTTTTTTCATATTTTAAATTACTTCTTTCATAAGGAAGACTATCTTGTTTCCCTGTTGCAAAACATTTTTTTTAACTTTCTTTCTCATTAGTAGAATCTCCACTTTCATGAAAATGTAATTCCTCATTTCAAGAGAGAACTAGTGAACACTGTGTTTGCATGAGAACAGTTTGTGGCGCAGGAACATCCTTTAATCCTTCTCCTCGCTCGCGGGAGCACTCATGCATTCATGTTTACATATTCTAGTAATTGGTCTTAATTGCCGTTTTGCCATTGTAATCAGTGGGGCAGAAAGTCACGCACTTGCCACTTTGGGGGCTTTTGCTTCTGCAACTGAAAGCTTTTGTGAACTCTTTTCACTTATTTGGCCTTTCCTTTCGTAATAACCCCTACAGCTGGTGACTGGTAGTATTTTTACAGTTGCTACATCAAGTAAAGCACTACTCTGCTCTTTGTAACTGTTTATATAATGTTTTCACTCCCTAATACTTACTGGAAAAAATAACACAACCAAGAAGAATCATTCCTATTATCTAGGTAGAGAAATGGTATCGGCTTGTTCTTCAAGTGCAAACATTCACATTAATTTAATGGATAGGAAGGGGTGAGAACATTGGCCAAGTACCATTAATGTCCCAGCAATGAGGAATTATTTACAGCCAGAAACTTTTAGTGTAACCTCTAAAACATTTGGAGAAAGGACGTGCTAAAATTGAGCCGGAAGATTCGATCACTGTTCCGTCTCTGCTATTTCTAGGGTAGCAGTGAATGTATCTTTGTGCTGAAGAATTTTCTCATTCATGTCTGACTGTATTCATCTAAAAATGAATCAATCTTATCTGTGCAAGAATAGCTCACGTCAATGATCTTTGATGATTATACCCATATTCATGTTACAGCTTTCTATTTTCCAATTTGTCTAGTGTCAAATGTAGCTCCTTTTTGCTTTTTTTTGTTGGTGTTTTTTTTTTTTTTTTTTGGCTTTTCTGTGAGGGTAATGCAATGTTTTACTTGGCATAGAAACTTACATTGTTACTTTTATTTGAAGATGTTATGTAATAAGGTACTTCCTGTCTTGAAATTGTATTCTCCTGCTCGATTATGCGGGTTTTCATACCTCCGTGCCGGCGACTGCCCTGGCCGGAGGCATCATTTTTTCAGATCATCTGTCTGGCTGTACGTCCATCTGTACATCCCAGTCTCGTGAGTGCAGTGTCTCTGGAATGCATGGAGGGAGCGTTCAAATCTAGTAGCAATGTCCATTTGAACACCAGGATGTACTGATAAGGTTTTTCTAGTGAAAGGTCAAGGTCTCTGTGCCCTCAAATCCATCTCGTTGTGAAAGCGGTATCTCTGGAGCGCCTTGAGGGAATTTTTTAAATATGACAAAAATGTCCTATTGGATTCGAGGATAAACTCATTTGATTTTTGTGGTCAAAGGACATGGTGACCTCATGTCCATCCCATTCTCAGCCCCCATAGACTCAGAATGGGCGATTTATTGAAACTGTTTATACTCATACATTTATTCAGCCAGAAATCTCAAACTTGCTGGCCACCTTCATGTTGCGTTAGATTTGTCATTTTTAAGTTTTCTCGACAATACCCCTCTTCCATCCCTCTTTTTTCTTCTCTTCTTTTTCAGCTCTTTAGATTTCCATTCATTTTCTAAAGCCCTCATACCCCAAATATTTAATTGCTAGAGCCTCCAAACTTTTTATGCCACTTCAGGCTGTCCCAGTTAATTAATTCTGATGTTTCTGTAACCCAACCCCCCTTTATTTTTTATCACTCCATCCTTTGTTTAACTCCATTCATTTTCCAAGTCTAGCAGCTTTCCAGCTAGAGCCGAAGTATGGATAGTAATGTCTCTGGCCCCCCACCACACGCATAGGCACAGACACACTGAGCATTCTTCTCTTTTTTGTGTCACTCTTGCATGTTACCTGAATGGACAATCTGTTCTCGTTTATAACTTTTGAACCATTTGTCATAGAGAGTTAACAATTGGGTTTGTGGGCTCCTTATTGAATCATATTTGAAACTTCATTACTAGTGACCCATTTGTCATAGAGAGTTGGGGATTGAGTGAATTGAAATTTTAGCCCCATTCTAATGATAACAGTTTAGCTTTATCAGCTCAGGCCAGCAAGAAGTTTTTTCCAACAAATGTTGCATTCCTGTTCGTTTTGCTCAGACTGAGCTTCTGTTGATGGTCATCGCACCATGTGACCAAGCTGTCTGCCAGGCTTCGGTGCTCCTGTGCTCTTGGTGAGCACAGCGTGTTTCTCACTAGCAATTATTCCCTGGAATCATACATGTCAATATAGTGATAACTTCAGTTTCACTGAAAAATACACTTAATATCTATCATTACAATCCATCAAAGTCTTTCCTGCATGTATCACATGAGTCTGAACAGACTTGTATGTAAACATCAGCTTGACTGTCTGGAGAGGGTACGCGACTGCAAGACTGTAATTCTAGTTTCTTGTTGCTCTTGAATTTGATTGCGTCAATTTGCCAGTAGTTTGTTAAATCAGCTGCAGAATTTTCATTTAAAAGCATTGTACATTTAAAAACGCTCTGATCTTATGCTTATAGCTGAGAAAATGAAATCCAAGGTTGCAATAATGGTTATATGGCACCGAACTCTTTGTTGCCCTCTGAGCATAATTGTGCTAGAAACAAGTGATTGGTGCGACAGCTAAATCGGATATTCCACCCAGATTTGAAAAATCAGTGGCCGGGACACTATATTTATTCCCTTTATTTTGTAAATCGAGGCTGTGTAGATTACTTGGACATGCAATAGCCTGTCGGTGGACTACCCATGTCATTCCTTTCAGGTTGACGGCCTTGTGTGGGCACCTTGGTTAGATGAGCACCCCGGGACACATTTACCTTTATGAGCCTTACTTTTGTGGCACCCCATTAGTCCTTTATGTCTGGGCTCCATGGGTGACAGAGCTTTTATAATGAGTTCTGGGTAAAGTCAGAGATTCAGTTGCCTGTTTGCCCTCTGTCCCCAACCTAGTTTTGGTGGTGAGGTGGATGGGTGCCGCAGGCGGTTTAAAGTGTCATGGTGGAGCCCTACTATCAGGCCTGAGGGCAAGCAAATCGATCAATGAGCAGCGGTCTTTGATCTAGCAGTATATTTGTGAGCTTTGCTCATTTAATGGTGACCTGGGTTTGGAATTCTCATTCCCCCTGCTCCTCCGCTGTGAGATTGCTTTTAAGCTGCGGGATCAAAATGCGTGATGTGAAAATTCTTATCCAAACAATCTTATGTTCAAATATCAGTCACTACTAGTATTTGATAGTGATTTAGTTCTGGAGCCCTGAATCTTAAAGGGATATCCCAAACCTACTCATTAAATACTGCAGTTTAAACTAGCCATCATCTTGCTGTAGCAGTGGCTCTTGGTATTCTGAATATAAGAATTAATGTAACCAAGCTTTCTGTAGCCATCTATTATGAAGTTGTTTTGTCTTTTTTCGTAAAGTGGATGATTCGGGTTAGTGCTGATTATGGGTCTGTGGGTTCTTCTTGTATTGTTCCAACCTCAGAAAACTGCGAAACTTTCCAAGAAGGACAAAAATCTGTGGCATCTTAATTTTTGTTTTCAGGCCTTGTTTTCTGAATTTATTTAATCACGTTGTGTAGTGCCGCCCTGAAAATTTTCTTTCCTTAGAGCAGCTCAAATTATCTCTCTACATGTTATCCCTGAAATGGAGATTTGGGGGATATTATGGCCCTTAATTGCCCACCACTGTCCCTGCCACCCACCCTTCTTGTTAGTGCAATATTCATGGAAGTTTTTATGGAAACCGGGTAAAACTTCTTTGATTCATTCCTGGTGCATCGACGATGAACCCTATTGTTTTGTGTGACCCTCGAGCTTTCGAGTTTCACCACCGCCTGGTCAAACAGTATCGACTGTTGATGTTAGTGCGCTTATGACCTTCCTTATAGCGCCGACTCCTGACTTAACTTTACATTTTTAAAAATGCAGTGACTCGGAATAGTTCATGGGAATCTTGTCAAATCTGTTGTCAACATTCCTAGATGAGGAACATTGTTGATTTTGATTGCTTTATTACTTCTACTGTCACACCACCATTTGATGAAACTACATCTCAAAATGCAATAATTCAAGCTGTTGTAAATAAGATTCAGGCCATTTTTGCTGTGAACGTCTTGGTGCATTAACAAGCAGTCCTATTGTTCTGTTGACTGTTGCAATACCTTGAGACCAGACTTCATTTTTTTTATACGCCCATGATTAATGATAGGTGCTTTATTGCATGGCTCTGTCCACCCGTCCGTCTGTCCATCTTTCTGCCCGTCAATGACGTTTTCTTGTAAACCCAACTCCTCCCAGAGTTTTTTGTGGATTGTTTCCAAAGTGAAGTCTCATAATCATCAATTTGTGAAGGTGTGTGTGTGCATTTTTGAGAGCTTTGAGATATTTTTACTAAGAGTCATTTCCCTTTCCAATATCAACCTTTTAAAAGCTACTAGTCCTAGACTTGTGGGTTGTTCCCGAATAAAGGTTACATCACTCCCTATAGGTAAAATATATATGTGAATTTTTTTGAGTTCTATGATGTTTTTTACCAGGAGTTTCAACCTAGTACCAAATTTGAGTTCTTTTTCGATCATTTCTAAATTTAAATTGCTCCACTGCCTATGGCAGAAGGTTCTTTGGCATTTTTGAGAGTTCTACAATGTTCTACCCGGAGTTGGTACCCTTCTTATACTATTATGTTTGATTTATTGCCTCTCATACTTTCCATAATACATACAGAACATGGGATATCACTTTGTACAGCCTTGCACTTCTAAAGACAGCTCAGTCGCTGGATTGTTTTCACTGGCAGTGTGCCTGATGATGGGCGTATTTTGTATGTACTTAAGCTGTTCAAAAATGCAATGAGTCAAACTTTTTTTATGGAAATCAGGAAGTATCTGGCCTCAACTTCCCTTGAGCTTAGAGTAGTTCCCCTGTTGGTTTTCTCGGCCTTATTCCCTTTCCTGTGGCACCACCACTTGGCCAGACTATAAATTTTGCCTATTGGGATAATGCTATAGTTTTGAGGATCTACCCTGTTGTCACTGGCAGCATTTGTCTAGTTTTTCTGATTTTCTTGCTGCAGAACTCTGAGGCCGCAACACAGTGTGATTTTTTTTTTTTTATTGTGGTCAATATTTGCATCAGTTACATATGCTTCCGGCATGACACTGGGCGAGAATTTTGAAAGCTGACCTCATATCCTAACCTGTGCCCCACCCTGTGTCTCCCATTCAAGGCCCTCCAGGGCGAGCTGAAGAGCAAGGAGCCAATGGTGGTCAGCGCTCTGGACCAGGCCTGCATGTTCCTGGCCGACCAGCCCATTGAGGGCCCTGAGGAGCCTCGCATGAACCTGCAGCCCAAAACTGGTAAGGCATTCACGTGGCATGGTGGCTTACAGGTTGGTACTGTTGCCTCACAAGAATGAGGTTTCTGGTTCCACTCCTAACCTGGGGCCTTCCTGTGGAATTTACATGTTATCTTTATGTTCACATGGGGTCTTGGGTGAAAGGACTTCATACATTTGAGTCTTTTTCTTCAACATAGGATTTATTACTTCTGCCAGTGATGTTTATTAGGCCTGGGAATTTTGGGAACTTTTTCAAAACAAGAACCCAACGATTTTTCGGGCGGGTACCCTGGTACCCGAAAATCACTTAAACGACAGAAATGCCAAGTCTCACGCGTTCTGCGTGAGTCTCTCACCTCTTATGGCGCTTTTCCACTACGCGGTACCGGTTCTACTCTACTCTACTTTTTTTGCTTTTCCATTAGGAAAAAGTATCTGGTACCAGGGACTAGTCGGTACTAGTAGGTACTTTTTCTGGTACCTGCTCTCCTGGGGTTCCAAAAAATGGCCGACCAGGTACTAGTGGGTACTAAAATGTGACGTGCAACATTTCAGCCCACTGATTGGTCAGAGAGAACAAAGTGAAATGTTTCATGAACCTGAATATGAATACTCTATGCCTTTTACGTATATCATTGCTTTGCGTTTTTAGGTGGTACGTTATTTAATGTGCAACCGAATCGGACACAGCACCAGCTGCTATCCTATGCATCAGGAGAATGTCAAACAGAAATTACAATTAAACACTCGCGGATTTTAGTGCCATAACGTGGTGACAGTAGTGCGCATCCCCTGATTTAAACACATAAATATTTAACAAAATCGACGGAATGAAAGTAAACTTGATATAACTGAGGATGCCGTTGCGGCAGTAAGATGCTGCATCGCAACGACGAGCAGGTACCGCGGAGGCGATACTATCCTCTAATGGAAAAGTAACCCCAAAAAGTACCCGGTGCAGAGCAGAGCAGAGCCGGTACCACGTAGTGGAAAAACGCCATTAGTGGCATTCCCGTGCCTGTGCCGTAGTCAGCAATTATTCAATCAGCGCGCACTGAAGAAATTCACTTGCGGAATTTAAGTCATTGTGCATTAAGTTAATCAGTTTCACGTGCATTACGATGGATTTCCCCACTAGTGACACGGAAATCGATTATGACTCGGGAATTCTCACGCTTGTCTTTACTGAGGGATTGAAAGCAATGGAATTGCATAAAGACGTTTCAAATGGTCTTATTTTATTTAAACAATTTAAATGATCATGAAACACATGCATTGTTTCCAATCCCTGAGTAAAGAGAAGCACGAGAAGTCCGGAGTCATAATCGCTTTCCATGTTGCTTGTGGTGAGGTCCACCTTTACGCAAGTTAAACTGAAACTTAAATGCACAAGGATTTTAATTCCCGTGAGAATCTCATTAATAAGCGTTCATTGAATAATTGCGGTGAATAAGCCTAAAAAATGCGTGAGACCTATGCCGAATGCGTGAGACTTGGCATCTCTGGTTAAACGAACAAAAAACTGGTATTTTTGATCTAGACCTCTACTAGCCTACTGCCCCGAGAATAAAGTCTAGATAAAAAGCAGTCTTCATAGGACACTTCTTTCGTGATTGACAGTTGAAATAAACCATGGGCAGAAAAAAAAACAGGTGGAGGAAACTATTGAGACAAGATAGAGTAAAGATAGCGAGTGAAGAAAATATGCCAGTGTCTTGCATCTACGAGGCATGCATGTCCGTGTTCATTGTTTACCTCAAAGTTTCAAACACGTTTACGTACACTAAAGAAAGAATGACCGAGAAACAGAAAGATAACTTACAACGAAAAGCTTTGTTCGAGGTGATAAGCATTTCATTGTCAACTGTCAAGTATGAATAATGTCCAAGTCCGAATCTTGTAAATCACATCGTGATCGACAGTGTAGGCTAGAGGAATTAATTCGTAAACAAACTTCACAGCTCAAGCAGGTCAACGTCTGTCCGATATCACTTTAAAGTCGTAGTACACGTACTTATACACACACAGAGCGAGTCTAGTCCCTGATGGACTGATCAGGTATTTTACAAATACGATATTTTACTTTCCAAATATATTTTCCAAATTCATTTACTATATCAAAGTGTACGGATGTCCGACTGATGTCATTATTATCATTAATAAGTATTTCATTATACCATCATAACAATCCCATCGTCAAAACTCAAAATCATATCTGCACCCCTGAATTTCCCATTTCCTCATTATCATCATTTGATAATTTTTCCATCAACTTCAGTCGTTACCGAATCACCGTATTCATCATCACTATTACTATCAACCGGGACTATCAATCACAACGACAATAAATATATCATGTAATTTGCATCAATATCATCAATTTCATCATCATAACTGTTGAAAAGAAAAAGAAAAAAAAAACCATGACGCTGATGAGATCGAAAGGCAGCTGTAGCAAGCGCGAGCTGACTAGACCAAGGAGGTAGGGATTAATACCTCCTTGATTATATATAATCTCCGAATTGCCACTGATTGATTCTCCATCTGTTTCCCATTCAAATAAGTTGATAAACTAATCATTGGCGCATGACAGTCGTGAGCTACAGGAATAAATAATGTACATGTTATTAGCGAATGTCTGAGTGATGCCATGAATGATTATCCATCATTTTTATCGTGTACACAATCAATGTACTGATTTTCGGGAAACGGGTATCGCAATTTTCTTCCCGGGACACGAACCTTTCGGGCGGGACCCGGGTACCCAGGTTTTAGTCACAGGCCTAATGTTTATTTTAGCCCAGGCTTGTGCAAAATTCCGAATTGAACTGAGAATGTCTCCCAAATTCCAATTCAATTCCATGAATTTGAATTGAATTTGAATTTAGGTTGCAAACAGGAAGTAGAATTGCAATTCAAATTCAAATTGAAGGAAGTAGAATTGAAATTCCATGAAATTCCAATTGATAATTTTGGTGTATTCCAGAATCATGCTTTACAGTATATTCCATACGTGACTGTTTTACATATTTCATGCAAATAGTAATACTATGAACTTCATGTACACATTATGTTTTCATTACAGCAAATGTTTTTCATCGACAATTAAGAATAGAAGCATCATCTACAGTATAAAACAGATAATTTTATTTGATATCTTATAAATTTCAAATCATGGAAAATGGTGGAAAAATACTTCATTTCTCTGAATGCTTTACTTTATACAAGTATTCAAAATGGTTGCCAAGCCATTTCAGGACATTTGTCTGAAAGCCTCTCTGTTGACAAATTTGATGGTCAGAGCTAGTTTCCAGAAAAAAGTTCCAAAGTTTGTGATAACGGCGACATGGAAAAGGATAATAGACCTAAAAGGCCATCTGTACTAGATCATTTTGGTGAGCTGAATCCCACAAGGACACCAGGAAACCACCGAGCAATTTGCAAGTACTGCAATACTCCAATTTGTGGCTCCATCAAGGCAACTTCAAATTTCAAACGGCATCTACAAGTAAGTTAAGAGATTTGTTATTTGACTTTTATTTTGATAGCCATGGCCATGGCATTGGCATTGGTATCAGTGTTGGGATCATAATTGAATAACTAATGTATTAAAAATTTCTCACTTCTTGAAACATGTACTGTAACTTATTTCCTTATGCATTAGGACCTGCTCTCTCTCTAGATACTCGCCACACTACTGAAACCCACACGAGCTGCTCACTTTCCTCAGTCCAAACCTTTTTACTCAACCTTGGGATATCTCTTGAAAGCAAAGCACTCTTATAGACAGGAGTCTGAGCATAGCATTGTGTTTGAATTCGACCTTTTATTGATTCTGTATAGCTTCTTTGTGACAGTCTCTGTTAAAAGCGCTATGTACATAAAATTTAATTGAATTTATTATGTTTATTACTCAAAAGCCTCCCACATTCAAATCACCATCAGGTGACATCAGGTATAATTAAGCAACTGGGAAGACTAAGGCAGAGAATCCAGTAGTCTTCACATACTGTGCTAGGGAGTTTAATGTAATTAATGAATTTAGAACAGGAAGGTGTTACTGAATTGTGTTGCAGCCAAATATAATTAAAGTAATTCTAAAGTAAGGCATTGCATCCTACCATAAATATTAAATGTGCACTGTAGGTATGCACTTGTAAATGACTTTTTATTATGACTCAAGTGCTGTAGGCCATATTTATCAAGAAACCTAATAATTTGTAGAATGCATTACACTGTACTCTTGAGAACATTTTAGGTTGAGATAAATAATACGGCTTTTTTGCTTACAGTGGAAACATCCTGAAATCTTGATTGAGTCTGCAACCAGCAGTCACACAACCCAGCCAAACCAAGATGCAGATGATGGTCATCCTCCAGCAACAACTTCACGCTCTAAGTGGTCAACAACTGATACACGTCAAGTTGCTCTCACCGATAGCATTGTGACATACATTGCAAATGGTCTGCTCCCCCTCTCTACTGTTGAAAATAAGGATTTTATGAATATGTTTCAACTGGCCCAACCATCCTTCAGGATGCCAACCCGAAGAGCTCTCAGCCAGAACCTTATCCCAAAACGCTCAGATTGTGTAAAAGCACATCTGGCTAGTCTGATGGGAAAAGCTCACCACATTTGCCTGACAATAGACCTATGATTAAATTGATCAATGAGGTCATTCTATGGGATGACGGGCCATTTTATTGTTGATTTGCAGAGCATTGTGCTGAGCTGTCCGCATTTTAAAGGCAGGCACACAACTGAGAATATTTGCCAAGTTTATGAGGATGTTCTTGAGAATTTCAAAATTCAGAACAAGGTCTCTTTCATTGTAACTGACAATGCTTCAAATATGATAAAAGCATTCACACTGTTTCCACCAATTCATGTTGAGAGTGAAGAGGAGGAGGATGACACCTCTGATCTAGAAGTGGTGAATGTAGAGGAGGAAATTGCATTCTTTCCTCGGAAAGAACATCCTGCTTTGCCCATAGTCTACAACTAGTGGTCTGTGATGCTATAGAGGTTGCAGGCTCGCTAAAAACCCTCCTAGCTAAAGTTCAGAAACTTGTATCTTTTTGCCATAAATCCACACATGCTACTGATGTCTTGGAGGGAATGCATAAACTTCAGCCTGCTAAAGTCACCCGCTGGAATAGCCAGCTAAAGATTTTGAGGTCAGTCCTTTCAGTTCCCAGCGATGTCCTAGCTGAGCTCAACTGCCCTATCCAGCTGTCTGCATATGAATTCAAAATCATCCAGGAGCTTTGTGAGGTGTGAGAACCTTTTGAGGAAGCTACGGACCACTGTCAGGCAGAGAAATCAGTGACATCAAGCTTTGTGATCCCCTGAATCAGAGGCTTACGACATAAAATTTAAGATGTGAGGATGACTGGGAACAAAAAATTTGTGTCCACTTGACAAACTTCACTTGATAAACGTCTTCAAAAATTTGAGGACATGGAGTGCTTCCAGTTGGCTGCCACACTTGATCCCAAATTCAGACTGACTGGTGTATTGGTGAAGAGCACATCCTAATTAAAAATCTCCTCTCTGCAAAAATCAAATCCACCTCCCCAAAAGTCACTGCCACCTCTGATATCAGTACCCAGACAAGGAAACGCCCCAGACTCTTTTCCTCCATGGAAAGCCAATCAGCGTCTGTGCCAGTTGACACAGCTTTGCATGAACTCCCTGTCTACCTGAGTAAACCATGCCTGACAGAGGATGCTGATCCTTTGGTGTTATGGAAAGAAAAAAACAGCAGTTTTCCAAACCTAGCTGCACTTGCCTGCCAATCTCTGGCCATACCTGCATCCTCTGCACCTGTTGAGAGCATCTTTAGTGTTGCAGGAAAGATACTCCGACCAGAAAGATGTCGTCTCAATGATAAAACCTTTGAGAAACTTATGACTATTAGATGCAACAGTGTTACCCTATAAATAAAGAACTGTTTTCTTAATTTTGTGTCATTTGTTCATTTTCAAATAAAAAGAATATTACAAATTATTCAAAATGGAGGGAATTTGTGTTTCATTTTAGTGTTTGTGAAGTATTTTTAAAATTTAAGCCAAAACCTTTGTTAAACGTGACAAATTCTTCCTGTTACTTGGCTATAAGGAATTTCTTTCCACTTCCTGTAATTCCAGTTCAAATTCCAATTCAACATCCTGTGGGGTGGAGCCAATTCAATACAAATTCCAATTCTTCAAATGAATTGAATTGAAATTCCGAATTCGGAATTTTGCACAAGCCTGTTGTAGCCCCCAGACGAAGTCAGGCAGCTATTGTGGATTCACGTGTGTCGTCTCCGCCGCAGCCATGTCCGTAGACACTTTCTTGTGGACGCTCTACAGGCTGTAATTTTTGACTGATTTCTTTCATATTTGGTAAAGACATGTGCTGTACTTCACTTATGACATCAATAAATTTTGGTTGCCATGGCAACAGTATTGGACGAATAATATGCAAATTAGTGGCAAAACATAGAGATTTCCTTGTGGACACAGTACAGGCTGCAATTTTTGATCGATTGCTTTCATATTTGGAATGTACATGTGTTTCACTTCACTTATGATACCTACCGATTTTGGTTGCCATGGCAACAGTATTGGCTGAATAATATGCAAATTAGCGACAAAACATGGAGATTTCCTTGTGGATGCAGTACAGGCTGCAATTTTTGACTGATTACTTTCATATTTGGTATGGACATGTGTTATACTTCACTAATGACACCTATTAATTTTTGTTGCCATGGCGACAGTATTGGCCAAATAATGTGCAAATTTGTGCTGAAACATACACTCTTCCTTATGGATGTTGTACAGGCTGTAATTTTTGACCGATTACTTTCATATTCGGTATGTACATGTGCGGTACTTCATGTATGACACCTATCAACTTTGGTTGATATGGCAACAGTATTGGCCGCATAATACGCACATCAGTGGCAAAACAGTGATTTCCTTGCGGACGCAGTACAGGCTGCAATTTTGGACCGATTACTTGCACATTTGGTATGGACATGTGATATACTTCACTTATAACACCTATCGATTTTGGTTGCCATGGCAACAGTATTGGCCGAAGAATGTGCAAAAAAGGGGAGAAGCGGGCTTTCAGGGCTACACACATGCATTCGCAGCCGACCGAACTGTCTAATCTGTATCTGTTTGTAAGCATGATTACGAAAAAAGTATCGAAACAATTTTGATGAAACTTTGTGGGAAGTTTATACAGCATGATATGAGTTGTTTAGTTTTTCACGGGTTGAGGTCAAAATCACACAAAAGCTGAAAAACAACGGTGCAGGCCAATCTATGCACTCTGCTGAGTGCTCTTCAAGTTAATGTACTGGTTTTTAAGTAAGTAATTAATAAGTTCAATACAGGTGTTTTTAAAGTCATTAAATGTCATTGTGTTTGTGTTTGGGCGGGCCTTCATCCAACTGGTGATTCCAGGTGTAGTTGAAAAAAAATATTTCTGAATTGCAGTTTGTAGTGCAGTAATGTTGGGGCCTGAGTTAGCTTTGAAGTGTTGAGTGCTGGAGTGGAGGCAGAGGCTGCTCTGGGTATTTCCATGCCATGTTGAATAATTATGGTCCATCAGGTTTGCGGCGCCCTAACATAGTTCATCTCAACTTCCTATTCCATCAGCAGAGATGCTTGCTTAGTAGCTTTTACCCTGGAATTGAGCTCCTGCTGCACCCCAGTTAAATGGAAATGAAAACAAGGAAAATGGTTCATATGAAGTGGTGATAAAAACACTTGAAAACTGCCTATCTGGATCCATTCAAGGTCGCTGCATTCAGTTCCTGAGAGTTTGAAATATTTTGTGCTGTAAGAGAAGTAATATCTTTTTTACAAAATTAAAATTGTGCAACTTCTAACATTACCGTGGTGAGCTGTTCTCAGAGAGAACAGAAACTTTTTCGAAGCTTTATGAACAAAGAAACCAAAGCTTTTTCAGTGTACAAAGGAGGCTTTTTGATTAGTTGTGCTCATTCTTTTGACTCTGTGTAAAGGGAGAGAGAGAGAATGCTGGCCCTGAAGAGGCAGAGGCAGAGGTTCAGTCCTTGGTTCACCCAGGCTCTCGTAAAATGGGCTGAGGGCTGTCGAAACCTTTCAGTTCCCAGTGTACCTTTATCTGGAGCTTGGAGCTGTTTAATTTCCATGAATAAAGGCGCCTGGCAAACCTGGCTTAACTTTAAATTAACCTTTTGGTTGGATAAGTGCGTATTCTGATGGGCTGCATTTGGATACATGCAGTTTCTGGCTTGCTGCAGGTATTAGCCGCTAATTATAATCCCCTTTATAGCCATTTGAGTCGTTATAGATGTTCTGTGTGATTGGTTAGGAGTTTGTTGACTGTGCATGGCTCACCACTGGGCTTCTGCATTCACCATGGTTGTTAAACCACTTTTTTCTGTCTGTATTATGACACCATTGAAACCTACCTGGCGTTAGAGAGGTGCTGTATTAATGTTAAATGGACCACTATTGATTTAGGTCTTGAACCTGGCACCAGACCACCCTCCAGGAGCTGAAGTCCATGAATGTTGGGTAAACAATATTATTTACTAGACAATATTTTTGGCTCTAGCCTGAGTTAAGAGGCTCAATATGGTCTACCAGCAATTTCCCATGGATATAGGAAATTTTATCATTGGCTAGCAGTGTGGCCAGTGGATGAAGTTAATTTTGCACCCTGCATAGAGAGCCAAAGTGATGAAAATTCTATCACTGTTCAAACACTTGTGGGCCTAGCAGCAATTGAGGCAACTGCCGTTTTGGAGCCTGTGTAGCAAACTAAATCTGGGGATGACTGGATCACAAATATGTGCTTGGTGCTTCAATGACTTCACAATGCTCTTCAACCCTTCTCTCAGATATTACTCCAGAGGAGAAGGCCCAGCGCATGGCCAAGGCAATCCGGAAGCATACGGCCGAGATTCGGGACCGCTGGGAGCGTCTGAACGTCCACGCCGGAAGCTGGCAGCAGCAGGTTGACCAGGCCCTGGAGAAGCTCCAGGATCTCCGGAACGCCACGAGCCAGCTGGACCTGAGGCTGGCTGAGTTGGAGGACACTAAAGCGGGCTGGCAGCCTGTGGGAGACCTGCTCATCGACTCCCTGCAAGACCACATCGAGAAGACCACAGTGAGTATGGAAGCCTGCTGGAACCAACACGTGGAGGTTTCTGGTAAAAACGAGGAAGTACAGTCAGGTGCAGAAATATTGGCCCCCCTTGACAAGCATGACAATGAAAGGCTGGATGTAAAACTCTGCATGGTTAATAATCCATTTGTATTGTTAACATGTGGGAAAACTACACTCTTTAATCTCAGTATGCTTATTCTTTTATGTTTTGGTGTTTCTAGGATGAGGAATCTCATCTTCGTGATCGATTGTAGTCTTTGCTTTCTGCCAGTCTTTCTACTTATTTTGAAAGGTTATTCCGTGAGCTAAAGATCTTTGTTAATAAGGCCTTAAATGCATAGATCCCATAAATGAGAGAACAGTGTTGACTGTCAGATGAATAATATATAGACTTTAGTGCTTTTTACCCCTCAGCCCCGACTAAGGTGCAGAGGGGTATTGTCGTCACATGCGATGTCCGTCCGTCTGTCTGGTAAACTTAATTTTCCGCACGATGACTCGAAAACGCCATTGTCAATCAACACCATTTTCGCTCTGTTGCTTGGTCTTGTGTACTTTCAGAAGCCTATCGAATTTGACGGCACTCGGATGTCCAGTATGGCCTCCACAGCCACCATCTTGAATTTTGTATTCCGCAAAACGTGAAAACGGCTTCATCAATTTGTATTCATTCCAAACAATCCCGGGGCTGAGGGGTAACGGCCGCTTTGCAGGGCTATTTTTCAGACTATAATTGTTCTTTTTTTTCCAATGAGACTTTTAGGGTTTGGCCTTCTGAGACAGATGCGCTTGCGTTTGAGCCAGGAACGGTCGCAGTGACCGCTCACACTATTTCTCTTCTTGAAACAGGCCTTTAAGGAGGAGATTGCGCCCCTGAAGCAGGATGTCCGCGTGATGAATGAGCTCTCCAGTCAGCTGGCCCCGTTGGATGTCCAGCTCTCCTCTGGCATGTCCCGGCAGCTGGATGACATCAACACTCGCTGGAAACTGCTACAGGTTAGAGCGCAGTATTTATCCTTCATCTCTCCCTGTAATGGACAGATTTTTAGTCTTTATCTATTCCTCTGTGGGGCGAAATACCAGTGTTCATTTGGCTATACTATAATACAGAACTTCCTGGTTTATTGTGTCGTTCTGTACTCATCATAGTTGTTACCTTGCTATTTAATATTGAGTGGAGCATGTCTTCATGGCCTTGTAGCCAATTCACTTCAGACAAAAGTGTGCCTCGTGAATTCTTGCAGTCATTGTAATATAATGTGTTTATGTCATGGTCAATGTTATTCAATGGGGCTCAAAGCTTACTCTATCAGTGACTATTATCTCTTAACAACTCTTGACAGACTCTAAAGACTCTAAAAGACAAGAAAAGAGTGATTTACTCTCAGAATTGCAAAGGAAAATATAATGTATGAAATTCAGGCTTTATTCAGTCTGACTTACAGCCTGATAAACCTTGTTGAGAAGCATGTGTGTGGTACACTACCTTTTTTTGCACCACTGGGGGGCATGGTACTGAGTTTGTGTGTTACCTTACTGCCTAAGCTGATAAGAAAAGCCTAGACCGGTCTATGTAAGTGCGCAAGACAGGAGCCAGCACAGTAAATAGTGGGGGAGTTTATTTGTGTGTCTGCTATGGAGATGGTTGCTGTTTGGCTGCTGAGTTATAATTCCTCCAATGTTGTTCCTTCTTGACTGGAATGGCACAGTCTGGCCCTACGTGGGTGGGTGACTGAGTCAGGGTACACTATTGGTTAGCCGGTTTTGCGCACTTTCCCCATTGGCCATTGCTCATTACCCACAATTTCACACATAGACCATAAATGGTCCACCCAAATACGAAGTTTTGACCAAGTTGTGTATCAATTGCTGATCTTATTGTGTCCGATAAAGATTACCTCATAAAAGAATAGCTGCTGTTTGGCTGAATTGTAATTTCCAGTAATCCTGCTCCCTTTTATCATTGTTTATTGATTGCTTATCTTTTCTTAAACAGTTTGGGCATTAGGCAGAGGTTTCCCTGCATTAAATGTGTGGCTAGTAGCCGTTTTGGTCCAGGGGCAACTTGGATAACTTGCCATAAAAATATAATGTAGCAAAATAAGCTGATAGAATGTACTTAGGTCATAATGTATTCGTTGTAACTAGTTTGAAACGAGTGGCAAGAAAGGTACATGCGTGATTGTGGGAGAATATTGGTGAAAAAGCTTGGCAGCTGGCTCCTGAAATTATATTAAAAATGGCAAGCTGACGGAAAGGAATTGGGTAATGATTTATTCATGGTATGATGAGGTATGTGGAAGTGGTCATATAGGTCAGGAAATGCACATGTTGACATTGTCAGTGAGTTAATTTGCTAGTTGCAAGAATGGCTATTAAATTATTACTCTGTTTCGTTTTTAAGATCAAGCTGTATGTGTATCATTATTCATCATTATTTGTTTATTTTTCATGCCCTCTGGCCTCAATCCTATATTGTGTTTGTACCTGAGCCTTTCGCCTTGACATTGTTGCGGTATTTAACATTCAAATTTATTTAACTGAGGCCCCAAAAGCATCTTCACCACCAGCAGATTCATAGCACCGGATTGACCTGACCGTGTGCCATACAGCCTGCAGCAGAGCAGGATGACTGTGTCAGGAATCACCTACTACTTAACATTGGGATGCTGATCACGGCCAAAAGCATCTCGTGGTATATTGTCTCTTATGTGATCAACAAACATTTGCTGATATCGAATAGTTGCCTGGTTGCCTAACTACACTGACCAAATTTAACTGTACACAATCAAAGCAGTCTTCAGGTTGTACAGTAACCCATAATATAACACAGTTTAAGGTCTTTGTCCCACCCTTGACTTGATGATCTTCCTAGCTTGGTAGTCATATGACTGTGTGGTACATTACACAGTTGTTATCACATTATGGTTATGACCCTTTACGCTATTGTGGAGACCAACATATCGTATCCAATATTTTGCTGGTGCATTATACTGCATGAAGTAAATACGCAATTCTGAGCGCAGCCGCTGAGTTGGATGACCAAGACGCTCAGCAGAGATCCCAGTCTCTATCTCGGCAAGTCTCACATGGCACGCTGGTTGGCTAACAGTCCTGTGGTGTGTGTGGTGCATGAATGATGTCACACCCCTGCAAGGTTAGCAATCGGTGGCCACAATAATTAAGGCTTTCCCATTATCTGAAGAAAAAAGACGAATGCAGAAGTTGCATTTGCAAGCATAAGCAACCAATCCAGACTTCAGAGTAAAAAAAAAAGTATTAAAATGTAGCAAACCTATTTAAACTATGCCCTCCATAATTATTTGCTTGAGAAACAGAAACATATATAATAGGCTAACAACGATGCAATAAAGCACCTGATTGATGCTAATAAATGATTTAATGTTCAATGAACACCCATGGGATGAGAAATATAAATACAGTGCAATACCACTCATAATATTGGTGCCACGAATTTCTTTTTACTGCGCCACTTGCAGTAGCGCAAAAGCTGCTATTATTCTAATATGAGTGGAAAAACTGTACCATCCTGCAAGATGGTACAGTTAATTTGTCAGACTAGCTCGATGAATGCCGCATTTACAGTTCAGTATGTGTTTATGCCTTGCATTGATATGGGCTATTGTTTTTTCGTACATGAATTTATGGTTATGGCAACCTTGGTCAGAAGTTTCTGACATTGTCAGTCCTCTATTAGAGCCTATGTTTTATGCACTCAGCCTTCTGTAAATATGCCTTTGCCGTAATGAAGACAGAATAATCTGCCTATGCAATACTTAATTCTTGTAGTTTACGATTTTCACATTTCCCTGATTTAGCTGACCTTCAGGGTCTGACTCAAATCAGGTGTCACCTGGTTCTTGTTTATTTGAGCGCGGACTTGTTCCACTGACTTGCTTCACTGACAGGTGCCCTTTCTTGCTTCAACAACCTCGCCAAGCACCTTTCACATTTTGGGATTTGAGTGTTTCTCTCGGCATCATATTGATTCGACCCGCGCTTAAGGGGCTCGGCCAAGCCCTCAGTTTGTTTTAATACCATCTGCTAGATGATTGCGAAAACTTTGGACCGACTTCACTGAGTTGACAGACACCAGCAGTTTGGGAAATGGCTGTTGAGATTTGGCTGTGGCTGTTCGAGGGAGCAAGAAATACTGACTGAAGGGCATTGCTTTGGGAATGTGTTTTTTGGATGTACCTATAGATTTTATATCCTGTCTTGTTAAAGTCTGGAGATTTGTGGTTTTATATCTTTCTGTTCGAACCCCCTCTCCTCCTCTCTTTCTTGTTTCGGCGTTTGGGACTGTTCTCTGCAAAGAAAAGGTTGTATCTGAACCAAGACAGGCACATTGATTTGGTCTTATGTCGCCGTTTGTCCTCCCATACCCAGTTTTTTCTAATCCCCCCAGTTAGCCAGCTGAATAATGCTGTAGCTGAGCCCACACAGTGTTCTCATTATACTAACAAAGTTCTACAGAGTGACTCATATAGCTCCATAAGCCATAGCTGTCCTATTGGCGAAGTGAAGAGTGGAAGTGCTCAACCACCAGTGCGGAACTCGTTTCGGATGCCTCTGTGGCAGGCCACGCTTTGCTGGTGTGGGTGCATTTTGTCCGCTTTAGCCTGAATAATGCTGTAGCTGAGCCCACACAGTGTTCTCATTATACTAACAAAGTTCTACAGAGTGACTCATATAGCACCATAAGCCATAATTTATATGATTTGCTTCCTCATGTTGGACGAGCAGTTTTCTTCCTTTGAAAGTTCTGCTGTGACCTGTCGTCTCAAGCTTCAGTATTTAGTCTGTGTGTTCTTCATTTAAAAGAGAATGTGACAATATATAATTTCTTTTTCAAACTTTTCTGTTGAATTATTTAGGAGTTATTGGCTGGACTGGCAGGGTGTAGCCCTATATCTGCCGATGTCTGTGGCTGCGTGAGTGACTGAGTGAGTGACTGACAAACTGACAACCATTGGTCGGCTGGCTGCATGTACTTTCCCAACGCTCAAACTGTAATTTATGATTGAAGGTTCATAAATAAGTGAGCTAGTCAAGGTACTGTTTTCAAACTGTGCCCATTGCCTTTTCAAACTGACTATGGCTTGAACAGTTTCTAATACATCATCATTTGGCCAAAATTTTGCAGCCATATACCAGATTTTTTGTCATAGTCTTGTCTCTTTGTAAGTTGCCAAAATAAAAGTATTGCAATTTCATGTTGGTGTAAAGTACACGATTCCCAACCATGAAAGTCAGAAAGATTTGACATAGCATATCCGTTTTTGCATCGCAAGATTATTTATGACTGGCTAGTGGTCCACTGTAAAACTGATCAGTTAAAATGCAAATCTTCATTCTAAGTACGCTAGCAACTTTTTCTCTGAGGAACCAATACCTAATCCTCCCTTAATCACCATTATAAGAGCTTTGTTGTATAAAAAAAAAAAACAACCTTGGAAATCTCAATTTCATGAAGAGGTTGAGTGTTTACATGCTTACACATACCTTAAAACAGATTATTTTTATTACTTGGAATTTTAACAATATGCATCCCACTGGCATCCCATAATGCCTGGCAACCCTGATGATAGTATTGAATTGAGTCATTGCCCTCTGTCCAGGGAGGCATAATGATGGAGAGAGAATTGGTGAAAGGTGGGTCTGGGTTACTGTATGTCAAAGCCTGACTGATCAGACCCTTTGAGGGTGGACAGTAATCATGTTGCCTTTTGCGGTGATGACCTTTGGGTGACAAAGCGCTCCTGAGCTTCATTGAATCTACTGAGAAGTAAATGACTGCTGGCTGCTGTTATCCTTACAAAACAAGAGCAACAAATGATGTTCTGTTTTCCTCCAAGGACCATAAAATATCTTATCATCCCAAACATTGGCAAGGCTATTACCAGCTGAACTTAAGTTAACAAGAATGCTTCTAACAATTCGCAATTTTAATTTGCGCATTAATGTCTTGTTTAGAGCAAAAGTTAAAGCTGCTGCCAAAACCAATTGTCTGCAAGTTTTTGTATTCTCTCTGAGCCATTTATCCATCAGCTCTCAGCAGCAGAGATGCTTGATTTAACGCCAGTTGAGGGATTTTACCGAAGATCTTTAATGCCTTGATGCTGAGCAGAAATTGCTGCAATGAGACGCTGGGGCTCAGTATTATTGATAGCCATTCGGGGGGCCATGAGTAATGGTCCTTAACGTTCAGAGCACTCGGTGGGCTGGCTTAACTGCTAAGCATGCACTTTACCGCGTTGTTGCTTTGGAAAGGGATTATCGCTTAGCCTGGTCGCTAAAGCAAAATCTGAGGTGCAGCTGTGTTCGAGATTAGTATTCATCGATTGTTACGTGCGTACTGTTTGCTGCTTTATTGAGGCTTGTGGCGCCAACAAAAAAAAAAATCAATAATTCCATCAGCTATTGTGAACGATCTGGGTCTTTTGGTAGGGCAGGCATCCGTGCCGGGAATCCCATTGCTGACACCACTGTGCGCAATTCTTCTTAATTGGGGGGGACTCCTTCATTTTAATTTGGCGTGGAATCAATGGAACCTGGCACCAGGGAGTCCGCCACTGGCGCTCAGGCGATTGGGTTAGACCCTCCATGTTGGCCTGACCCCACCGCTTTGATTGACACTTACGACGGCGGGAGGAGGATGCCGCTCGATGCCGCTCAATGCCTGTCTGTGTTCCGGGACACCTGATGTGCGGAGTTTGAAAAGAGCATGGCAGGACTCGCTGTCAGCTACTCATGGAGCAGGAACCCCTCCCCCCTCCCCCCTCATCCTGTCAGTCTTACAAATGTGTCGGGAGTCAGGACTCAGGGCAGAGCACGGTTTGTGAGAAGCAGTGTGACAGTTTTACAAACTTAATTTCTTTCTGCTCCTCTTTTACAGGTGGCTGTGGATGAGCGGCTCAGACAGTTGCAGGAGGCCCATAGGGATTTCGGACCTTCGTCCCAGCACTTCCTCTCCAGTACGCAGTCCCATTCAGGCCCACACACAAGCTCACACACACACACACACACACGCTCGTATACACACACACACAATTTGCATGGAGAATCTTGGAATCTTCCTTTATTTATCCTTCAGTTGTTCTGTAAAGTGACTTGATGTCTTCTGTGATAAGTTCTACACAAATAAAATTGACTTGACACACGCCCTCATTTGCATTTACATTCCTGCCTGCAGCTCTGCTGTTTTGGGCTTTTTACCCTCTCTATTGGTGACAGTGTCCTAATTTCCCTGTTGTGTCCTCACACACCTTGAGGCTGTTCAGCCTATTAATATTGCAGAGATTAATTAAACCACCTCATAACTTTTCCTTTGGCATCCCGTCACCAACTGAAGCTGCCATTTTGCCACCAAACAGAAACCTGGCTTCCTATTCTCCTGTCCATTTCATTTTGGAGTCGGTCCGGAATTGCTCTCTCTCTTTTACCCTTTCTATACCTCCCTCTTTATCCCGCTCACCTTCTCACTTTCTTTTCCGGATATGTGCTTTCACTTTCTTGCTTGGTCTTCCTTTTTCACTCTTTCTTGCTTTCTGTATCTTTCTGCTGTATTCTCCT
Source organism: Gymnothorax javanicus (assembly GCA_029692085.1). NCBI lineage: Eukaryota > Metazoa > Chordata > Actinopteri > Anguilliformes > Muraenidae > Gymnothorax > Gymnothorax javanicus. Next base: position 95,179,681 of record CM056198.1, read on the forward strand.
TCTCTTACAAAATCTCAAACTTTTTTCCTTGCGTTTAAAGCTTTGTCTTTTCTCTGTTTGGCCCTCAGCCATTGCAAAGTAATCAGTATCTAATGGAGATTGTGCCTATATAATTACAGTTTGGGATGGTATGGACCAGTGAGAGATGAATGTGTCTCACAGAGGAAGTCGAGCAAAATTGATGCGGCCTCATATCATCTGACAGTTTAAATCCTCTGAATGACGTAGGGGTGATATTTAAACCAAGAGCAGAACATTGGGTCTCGACTTGGGGGTCTATGCTAGCTGATCCCATCAGTCCAATTGCCACTTACTAAAGGCATTTTGGCTTTTGTTTGTTTATGACAAGCACAGGCTGCCACAGTTACCATTTTGCCATTCCATTTGGTCCGCCTGAATGGATTTAAACACAGAAATGGGGCCTGGGGTGACATTTACAGAAAACACAAGAACTTTATACATTTGCGCTGCATTGCAAATTATATTACATGACATTTCCATTTTCTCTGTAACATTTCTTTGAAATGGAGAGACTCCAGCCCTCACCTTCTTATTTTGAGGTAACAATATAAAGTTCTTTTGGAGAATAGAAAACACTTATTCATTCAGCAATTTTGTCCCCAGGGAGTATTGGAGAAGCTGATGTATTTTCTAGGCTTCGAAGGGTAATAGCTTTAACACTGCTATTTTTAATCCTTTTTTATGCAATTAAAGTTAACAGTTCTCTATCTTTTTTTACAGCCTCTGTGCAGCTGCCATGGCAGAGAGCGGTGTCGCAGAATAAGGTTCCTTACTACATCAAGTAAGTGTAGAATTTACGGTTCCTTATCTGACAGTGTGCAGGACAGGCTGATGCAAGGCCATTCTAATGGTTGTTCCTTCCTCGTAAGAAGAACCTGACTTAAAAGATAATGGCTACCTATTGTCCCTGGGCAGAGAATTGAAATCAGGCGAAATGCACATTACGGAAACGGTTTCAGTGTCACATATTTTACCTTTACAATTAGGCATTACGTCTTGGCCATTCAGGGAAAATTGCTCGACTTGGATTCCTTATATGCAATTCATTTATATGGGCGAATAATTGCGGGAATAATCCGAGTTCTGTGCCTGGCTCAGGGGCGTAGTAGCTGATGTGTCTGGTGTCGCATTGAAACAGCAACCACCAAATTTGCTCACCCAGTTCACTAGCTACTGATATACAGTACATCACTGACTGCACGTATGACTTGTCTGACTTTCCAAAAATTAAAAAAGACAAATTTTAATGGTCAACACGTGTTTTTGGCTGAAGCCTGATGTTAACTTTGTTTGGTCATTGGTTCATCAGATAACCAAATGTCTCAGGAAATTCTGGATGGATGTCAGTGAAATTTGGAGCGTTGATGGATACTGTGCTAAGGAGGAAGTGATTGAATTTTGGTGAATATTCGGCTTATATTCTTGATCCAGGATGCGAAAGGATTTCTCTGCATGTAAAGACTGCACTGTAATGCGCTCTTGTCACATGACACTATCTCTCATATCAGTCTTCAGATTACTTCTTTGTTTGAAGTGCACCTATTCTGTGACTTTTCACTGACCATTCTTGTATTCTTGAACGCTACGAAAAAAGGTTTAAATGCATCATTGTTAAAAAAACACTTGAGTTTTCTCATGCTGGCCAATTCTGTCTGTGCCTGTCTGTGAAACACTCCATTGAAAGTCCTGCCCCTGCCCTCCCGGAAACCCCAGTGTGCTGTGATTGGTCAACTTGATCACTCACCTGTGATTGGTCCACCATTCGCACCCCTTGTCACGCCCCTTACCTTAAATTGATTTCTGCTTTAAAAACAAAAAACGGTTAAGCCTTGTGGGCGAAACCCACTTGATTCAAGGGCGTGCCAGACTATCTGCTTGGCGCGAAAATTCAAAGGGTGACATCACTAACTGATGAAAAAAATGGCCAGAAGTGATTGGGGTGTTTCAGTTAGCTCTGGAGCAGTGAGTTTTTGCGGCAGAGAGCGCTTCTTCTGCAGATGACTTTGAGTTGTTTTCCGACACAGACCTTTTAAATGTGCATAAAAACGATATGATTCACGCTACAACATTGAAATAATGAAAAACAATAATAGGTACACTTTAATTACTTGGTGCTCGGAGAAATCCAAATCAGCCTTCGTCGGCCAATGACTTAAACGATGGTTTTTCTTTTGAAGCGAGGTGAGTCTGATGATTCCCGCAAAATTAGCTATTTTTTTAGACCACATTTGTGAATTCCTAGACTCTTTGTTTTGATATCATAGCTTCACAGAATCCATAATGTACCCAGTTGTTCAATTAGGTTAGGTAAGTGTCTTGACAGGGAATGGCTGCTGTTGAATCTGGATGATTCTGCTTGCCCTCACTGTGAGTCACTTTAAAATCATTAGGCAAAAAGATACAGAATGCATTCTGTATGATATCAATCAGTTTGCATGAATGAATTTCTTGCAAGCGAGGACCCCGAGAGGGCCAAGCATCGATATCCATATTTCCTCAGAACACTTGGCTGCCCACCCCCTTCTATTCCGCAGAGAGGGTTTGTTGGCTCTCTTCGAGCACCTGTAATTTGCTTGCCATTTCAAACGGTGAATACATGAAAAGTCATTTCCTGGAAGGCATTCAGAATGTATCAGCAGCTGCCTGAGATCACAAATGTTTGTCATATCTGTGTGCTGCATTTTTCGACCAGTCCTTGTTGTGAAGGTCATCGCCACCATCCTGGCCCTGCAAAATTTCATCTTACAGGAAAGATGCAGTAGAGTTGCCAAACAGCATGCTCTTTAATCAAAAATGGCCGCAGGGTAGGAAGCGACTTATTGAAGAATTTTGCCTCTGGTGTGTAGTTCGGCTTTATTTTCTTTATGATGTTTCACCCCAGCTCGGAGCATCAATAATTAAAAGTTACACTTCAAACCCCTTTCTAAGCTTGTGGAAGCCATAAACGATCCTGGCTAATCAGAGGTCACTTGCTGTACAATTAGACTCATTCAGCAATTGCACCTGACAATGTTCATTTGTCTCCCGTCGGCAATCTCTGGAGCACATTCTAAGGAAGGAATTAAATTGCATTGTGGGATTCCCCTGCTCTTGGAATCTGAACTGACTGTGCACTAATAATATGGCAAACACAGTATCTCTTGTATTCAGTTGGTCAAGGGCTCTGTGGTCGGACCTGAAATATTCAGAGCATTTTTAGGTACTGGCAGAACATTCTGTCTGAATTACGGCGCCCCTCTCTTCAAATTACATTTTTTAAAATTATTTTTAAAGCCGTAAAGTTTCAGTCAATGTCATTTTCCTTTATCATTTCCCTAACTCACACTCCACTGAAAGATTCATCCGATGCAGTCTGAAAATTAATTATTCTGCCATCTTGAACTGGTGCTGTAAAATATTAACTGTTTTTTTTTTATATAGAACAGGAGTTTTAAAATGCTGCTGTGACAGGTTAATGGCAGTTGTCGCAAATGTTCGCATTGGCAGATAAAAGATGTTATTGTTCTGAGCGAGAAACACTGACTTTCATTGTTCATACCTTTGATCACAAGATTAGATCCAAAAATCATAGGAAAATATCGCTTCTCGTCGAAGCTCTGGAAACAGGCCTGTCTGTCAATCTTGTAATGAGGCTGGGTATTTTGAGGTTTCTAATGATAAATCTAGCGTTTTTGGCAGTGACGGGAGTTGGCTCCCCATTTCCTTTATGTTAGTGGGAGTTGTGAAGTAAAGGAGAAGAAAGGGCTCCTCAGAGCTGAAAAAAAGTGTAATTTTGTACAGGTGTGCCAAGTCTTTAGCGAAATGGAAAAGAGGCTAAGAGCCAGGGGAGGAAGGGCAAGATTTAGAGCCGTGAATTTGCCAGACAGAAATGGAGAGGGTGTTGATGGGTCACGTAGGGAGAAAGAGCCTATTAGGGAACAGTTTATTGGCTTGAACTGTCTTGTCCTGGTGTCTGCTAATACTTATGACTATGAGGCTGTCGATACGGGTCAATGCCCTTCGCCCGTTTCCCAACCTCCCCAGCGAAATATGCCTGTTTTACTCTTGTGGGTCAGTGTAGATGGGGTGTTTACCGTGAGCTAATGCAGGCAAGCCTGTTGATACAGCACAAAAGAGAATAGGGCTTTAGAAACTGGGCCTGTTATGTAAACGAAACATTGTTTGCTCAGATTCCTTGTGGAGCAATGAGGCTGCACTCATGAGCCTCCACTTCAAAATTACTTTTGGTATATATACAGCCGTGTGTGTAAATCGTCTACTGCAGGCTGAATCGTGTCAGTGTGTAACTGATGTATTTCAGCACCACTGTTGACACCTGCACCCTGAGCCTGCATAATATATGGCAGAGTAGGTGTTTTAACTTACTTCATTTGTTTGTACGTTTGTGTTTATGTGTACGCGTATGTACCTACATCAGTTACTTTGCGTCTGTTCTATATGCGCATGCATTTCTGTGCCTGTGCGTCTTACTGTATGTTTGCGTCTTTCTGTGGATGTGCGTGCTCGCTGGTCTGCCTGTCTGTCTATCTTTTTCCCAGTTTGGGAAAGTTTGTCGTCCTTGATTCCCTGTCGTTTCACCATTATATCCCACATTCTTTTTAGAAACTAGTGAACCGCTAGAAAGCTGCGTCACACTGTCTAGCGGTATATAAAATCCCAGCCCTGACAAAAGAGATGTAGCCTTTATATTGAAGTTCTGCCTGGCCAGGCCAGTCTGAGAATCCCTGGTGTCCTCTGATTGGTGGCAGAGAACATGGCCTTCTGCCGGAATGAGCAAACTCCAGCAAGTCAGAGCAGTTTGCCTTGTCGCAGACACACACACGCACAAACACACACTCAGACTGTGCACTCACACACCACCCCAGCCCCGATGCTCCCCCCCGAATGCACAAGCACCACACAGCCCGCATATGAGCACTGGAACCCTATGGACACGCCTCGCTATGTTCATATCCGGAGGTCCCGCGGCACTGTAAAGAGGTAATACACTCATTCAGATTCATTGGTCCATACAGAATGTACTGGCCTCGTCTATTTTCGCGCCCCCTGCTATCAGCAGGAACGACTAATGGAACATGTTCATTCCATTTTGCTCCTCAGCCGTTATTTCACAGAATACTTAAGGCATGCCTTGTCTGTTCATGCATCCGGGAACATATGTGTATTAATCTTACCTTCTCTCACACCACGACTCCCCTCCACTCCCCTACAAACACCACCTCCCTTAAAAAAAAAAAAAAAAAAAAAAAAAAACTCTGGGGAAGGCTTGATACAAACGAAATCAGATAAGCTCAGTTATCCTTTTAGCGGAGTGCAGCTATCGCCGTATTCTGCAATCACAATTCTCAACTGTCAGGCTCTTCCTCCTCTCCGTGTTCGAGGCTTCCTGATGGAGAGGAAGAGCTCTCGATCTTGCTTCCCTTCTGTTACCGTAGACACATCTCCGACCCATCCTTGATTCCCTTTGATGTGTCTTCCCCCGACACCCTATTAGGCTGTTTACACTGGATGCTGCCAGCAGGGTTTCCGTCAGCCGCGCTGCACAAACCAATCGGGCATCGTGAAGGGAAAGCAGGAAACCTGTACTCTGTCAAAATGCTATGCGCAAGGGCTAGCCAGGCCCCACCCTCCAAATGGGGTGCTACCATGACACCAGTGTTTGGTGATGGGTGGACCTCTGCTTGTGTATTATATATGGGGTCGGCTAATATGAAGCGCTAAGTTAGCACGTACCCGTATGAAACGTGGCTTCGGCCTTGAGAAAACTTCACCATGCATGTTGGATGAAGGCAATCGGCAGCCAGTGAAATGAGCAGCGAATAATTATGAGCACCTGCTGCTGATGTCAGCAGGAGTCTTTCTCTCCCTGTGGTGTATCCATCAGGGTTATTTGAGGATTTGATCCAATTATTATTTAAAAAAAAGACTATGTTCTCTTCTCAGGACACGTAAACTGATATACTGCTTTAGCGTGATTCATTGGGAATGACAAATACAGTAGAGTGGTGCATCGTTTTTATGCGCTCGCCTTTAAAGAGATATCAGAGCTGCGGTGTAGGTGTTATGAGGCGCTGTCACTCTGCAGTCAGTCATTTCCGTTTCGCCGTGGGGTATTGCGCCTTTGCAGTAAACATATTAAATCTGCAAAATTCAAGAGAAAGGTTAGCCCAAGTGGCAGAACTCCGTCCTGTTTGGTTTTTTTTTTTTTGTTTTTTATTTGTGGATTCTGTTCTCTCGTCTTATTTCTCTTTTTTCGTTTTTTCCACCCCGATCTTGCTGAGAGGGAGTGAGGTCGGTCATAAGACAGGGCGATTAAAGCTGATTCTCGGAGCATGCTAGCCTCCCCCCTCCGCTATGTTGAATAAACGGGACGGGGGCTTTTCGAACCCATTAGGGGCACCAAGTCTCTGTAGCCTGCGGCGCTCAGAATACCATTATCTCAATGCAGAGGCAATCCGTCACCGATTTCCAGAACCACTCTGCGAACCGTCTCGACCGGCAGAAGCACTTACGCAAAAAATGGGCGTGATAAATTAATAAATAACTGAATGAAATCTGCAGCCAATTTGACAGGTTTAAGACAATTTATTCCTCGCACATTGGTAATTACACCTATGGCATGAAACACCCGAAGGAACAGTATATCTGTCTCTTACCCTTGTGGATGTATATATGGCTGATTGATATCACATTTATCTGGATTGGACTGGCTCAATGAATCCTCACTTGTGTCATGCAGGGGAGGGACAGCAGCAAAGGCGGAGGGTGAATTCGGGTCAGGACTGTTTTGTCTGACATTAGGCTGCGAAGAGCTGAATCACCCTTAAACTCCCTCCTTTCTCTCTTTTCCAGCCACCAGACCCAAACCACCTGTTGGGACCATCCCAAGATGACAGAGCTCTTTCATACTCTGGGTATGATGTAATTTCCTGTCTTTTCAGTTCAGTTGTTATGCATGAATGTGTGCCCCTCAATGACCAGGTTGAATGCTCATTTTCCAACGAGCACATTCCCACCACCTTGCATACATTGAGCTGCAATAAACTTCAATTGAACTTGGTGGGAAGGCTGTCATTTAAATGTTTAAATCACCGGTCAAATTTCCTGTTACAGAATTCACACCCATTGCACAGAATCCCTGCACGAGCGATGGATAGTATTTGAATTAGGCCGTTCTCCTGGAGCTGTGTTTTAAAGCTGGGGGAACCTCCGACAATTTAACCTCTGGCTGTCAGTTCTGATATTCAGTTGAGCTGTCAATTACAGTGGTCAGAAGTGTGCTTTGCCTGAGTAAGATTGTTTATAGCAAGATTGCGCGGCCCTGCTTTTCGGAGAGCCGTATGTCTTGCTCATGAGCTCTGAGCTGAATCATTAAAATAAATGATTACGCCATTACCTCCTCTCGTCTGGGCTCTTCGGTCTGAATTGGTTTTTGATGCGAAGCCACACGCAGAAACCTGCGGGCCCTGCCATTCTTTGGCACCGGTGCAGCAAACTTTTTCTGTTTTTTTTTTTTTTTTTCATGTGCTAATTTCTAAAGTAATACGCCAGATGCTATATCTCCGATGTCGTACCTGCCGAGCCGACGAAATGGCCTTGGACTCGTCACCGTTTTGATATGCAGACCGTGTATCTCACTGTAACTACCTTGCAAATTGCTCTGGACCATTTGTCCATATGAATAAATGAATAATAGTATATTTACCAGATAGGAGGTGTAATCTATGGAAGGGAGGCCCTGAGTGGGTTTGTATTTCAAACGTCAGTGACAGGAATGTGACGGAGGCTCTTAATTTAGACGAGCCGCGATGCTCGCGGGAGATCTCTCGTAAGACGACGTCCCCTGGGTTGAACCGGGCAAATGTTTATTAAAGCCTCCAAAACGAAAGCCTCTCCCACGTCTTCATCTAAGTACAGGGAATGCTAATTTGGCTCTGTCACAACTCACCATATTCATAACCCCCCCCAACTGACCCAAAAAAAGAAAAAATCATCCCCTCGGACTTGGGCTACATCATTATAAGGATTTGCTGGATTTGGAAGCGAAGCTGCGTCTCTCACAGCCAGTTGGAACAACCAGAATTTCGCTGGGAAGAAAAAAGCAGAAATCCAGTGTGGTTTTAAAGCTGGATGAGAAGCTCAGAGCAGTGTGTCGGATTCGCAATACAAGTCGCTGACAGGTTTAGCGTAGCGCCTCTCTGTACCCAGCGTGCAGCCTTTTGGCTCATTTCAGTGTTGGGAAGCAAAAGAAGAAAAAAAAAACACCAGGGTGAACGGAGAACTAGCGGAGTGTGAAATGACGGGGCGCTCCCTGTTCTCACCCTCTCTGGACAGAGAGAAAGTGGCGACCGAAATCATGCATGCGCTCTCACGTGCCCCCAGCCCCTGACTCTGACCTGCTGCTGGTTAGCGTGTATTTCAGGTTTCACAATCTGCCTGCTTCAAAGTCAAAGTAAAATTTATTGTCATTTTGTTCAAACCATAATAAAACGAAACGAGAGTGTTTCTCAGATCTGTGCACAGTGCCATTTAAACTACTCTCTAATCTGTATAAAAGATAAATAAATGAATACATCCGCCTCACAAGGGGCGATTGTGACCCCTTATTAAGATATCAGACTCCCTTATCCCTCCTTTGCGTACCTGGGAAGGTTATACGACCTCTTTCAGCATCTCTGTTTCCTCTTTGGGGAGGTGACCCTTGCTCATAGGAGAGGCCCTCTATATCTGTCTCTTGACAGAAAGGACTAATTTTGGAAGGGCAGGGTTTGGGGGCGGAGAGATTGATGGCTACTCCACAGAGCTCCATAGCAGATGGTGGATGTTCCACCGGAGCCTTGTTAATTCTAAGCAAAAGGCAACCATGAGTAAGCAAGAGCCCTTCTGCTGCATCCAGAGATACTGGAAGTCAGTAAGCCTGGGTATAATCAATCAGAGGGATTCTCTCATAGCTGTCTGATGCTTAAAATGATAGCAACATAACGGTAATACCTTTACCATGACGCCCTGCAGCAGGGTACCAGCTGACTCTTCCTACCCTCCGAGGAGGTCCACTGGCTCAACAGCTGCTGCTTTCAGGCTGCAGTGCCTTTAATGGCTAATGGAGGGCGCAGTTATGCCATAATGTATGGAGCACAAGGGTAGAAGAAACTGTCGCCAGGCAGGACTTGGCAAGACCCGGAACCATCGCGTTTTTATTTTAACGTCCAATCTGTCACAATTACGGTCTCCCAAGGTTCTTTTCTTGACCTTTCTGAAATACCTCGACCGAGTGGCACGTTGGTTATTTAGGTGACGTGTCTGAGCCTGGCTGGAAACTTTTCTTACCGGTGAGGAAATGGCAATGACTATGGTGGGATCAAAGGCCACTCCCCGACGCCTTGCTGATTCATGAATGAGAGAAGTGGAGGAAGTGGAAATAATAGAGATTTTCTGTGCTGTTCTCTGTCGAGGCAGTGGTGTGAATCTTTCCTTGCTCAATATTGATGTAAATTTCTCATTCATTGTTCTCAAGTTCAGAATACTTGACTGCAGTGCGAAAAAGCAAAAAGTTGTGACGATAGCCCAGTACAGAAGAGTCTCACTGTATGCATTAACTTTCATTCAGTATTCAGATTGGCTGTGAGCTGACAACCTGTCCCGTGTTCTCCATCATTTTTTATTAGATTTTTTTTTTTTTTTTGCCTCCAGGTGATCTGAACAACGTCCGATTCTCGGCTTACAGAACTGCGATGAAGATTCGCCGGCTGCAGAAAGCCCTCTGCTGTAAGTTTCCATCTGTACATCTGTCCGGTCTACGGCTGGTGGCAATTGCCTAGTTTTGTTAACCCCCTTCTTGCTAACAGTGATAACAGATGTGGGAGCTCTTGCCTCCATGTAAGAAGATTGAATGAATCCCCCCTCATTTTATCCTTAAACGTCGCCTTCATTTGCTCTATTCAGACCAAAGTTAGAAAGTGAGGTGAGTTATACTGTGAAATCGGACTGCTGTAAATAACCAGTGAATTCCTCTTTAATGGCGAGAACCAGTATATTCTGTAGCTCGCCAGAACCGAGGACTCCCATGCTGGCTACAGTGTTACCTAGTGATCGGGGGTCTCTACCAGCATACAGATGAAATGTAAATTTAGTTCCTCATCTCCTTCATTTCAGTCCATAGACACAGTCCCTGTACATATGGTACCCTAATTCCCCATCCATTGTCATCATTTCAATTTGAATAGTGCTCGCGCTGAAAGGGACCTGAGTGGACTACTGCCAGGACAGGCTGCTGCTCTGGATGATTAGCAAAGCATTTGAGGGTGACTGGTGGGAGTTGTTTGGTAGCGGCTGATAATTCAGCTGGTGTTATTGTCAGCTGGTGGTCCGGTCTGATGTGTTGTGTCAGCTGGTGCGTTTCTCCAAAGCAACAAACAGTGATTGTGGAGGTTGGTCACGCATACATTCATAATTTTTGCATTTTGGCTTCAGGGCTCTTTTCTAATGGCGCCTATGGCATCGTCTGGTATTGTTTTTTTTCCTCTGTAACGGATTTGCAGCCTTTCTGATTGTCAAGTCTATGATTCTGTTCCTGGTGCAAAGGTCATCATGTGCGGGCTGTTCCAGAGAATTTATTCCCTGTTGCTTTTGAGCAGAGATACCGAGTTTAGAATTTGTCAAAGTCAGTTGGGACCGCAAACTGTACCAGTACGAAGAAGCTCTGGTCTGGTCAGGTGGCTAGTTGTATGACTCATGAAAATATACTTTGTTGCAGGGGTGCATTCTTGCGGAGCCATTATTTATGCAAGTTTTTTTCCCCACCATGACACAACGTAGAGCAGGGAATATAGCAGCAGTGTTGCCTATCCGTCCCTCCATTCGTCCTTCAGTCTAGTTAAGCGAGGACAAGTTTTCTCAGAAACTACCAAAACAAATTACATTTTGCACGTGAATGCTACTGGTCATGACCTTGAATGGGTTTGAAAATGGGATTCCATGATGGCGGGGAATAGTGATGAAAATGTTTTCTAGTTGTTTCTAAGAATTATCCTGATCAGCTATTCAGCCAGTTGGCTAATTGGCTCAACCAAATATGAGTTTGCTCACTGATTAGATCACAGTCAAGTGTTTTATTTAGACATTCCAGAAGAGTCTTTGGTGGTCATTCATGAGCTTTTCAAGAAATGCAGTTCCATTCGGTACCAATCTCTGGTGCCTGGGGTAATATGGCCGCCGGTCACTAGCACTTGCAGGTGCTCCAGATAAAATCATTGACGCTGATTTTAAAATATGTGGGCTGACCAGGTTTAGATACCACCAGTCTGGAGGGGCACGACCATGTAAGTCATTAAGTATGTCTCTCCCTAGGAGGGAGGGGGAGACATATTGTTCTTGTACGGTTTCCCGTCTGCGTCCACGTTCGCCTCAGCAGTCCCACTGTCTCTTTCAACATTGTATGGAGATTTGTATGTAGGCTGTGTTGGGGTGGGGAGGCGACATTTGGTTTTTTTTGCCTTAAAAACTATCTCTAGTTATAGGTCTGGAGGGGTTGTGTTTATGTATAAATACAACATCTTTATACTGACTGTGGTGCAGATTGGACCTGTTATACACTACAGGCCAAAGTTTGGAAGCAAGATCAAATTTGTACAAAAAAAATCATAGTTTCATTGGCGTACTTTGCAACAAAATAAACATGATTATTATATGAAGAGTCACTAATCAGAATGCATTTTTACTCAAATTATCAGGCCCATACAGGGTCAGAATGAGCTGATGGTGGTACTCGGGAGAGATGCTTCTCATTTTGCTTTTTATTTTGTTGAGCAGGGCTGTAAACCATGACATAAAGTGAATAATGCAAACTGTGATTTGTTTTTTACTTTTTCACTGAAGTTGTGACTCTTGCAAATCTTCTCAACCCAAAAACTAAGCCCCTCCTTTCTTTTGTTAACATTTATTCAGCAACGGTCTGGTAACATCAAAGTATACAGTACCTAAAGGTAAATTGGGGAAAATTGTGCATATAAATGAAAGAAAAGTCTAATCATGCAGTAAATACATCCCAAAATCCATAGATTTCATACTGGTTTTTAAGAAAGGCATTGTGAACAGAAACTTGAAGTTGCTTCCAAATTTTTGACCTGTATTGGCCTTGCTTCCAAACTTCTGGCCTGTAGTGTATGTGTTCCCGGCTGAATGTAATTCCTTGCATTAAAAGTGGAATTAAGTGATTTCATTGAAATTGCTGGAGAATGAGCAAGCGTGTTTAGATGGCTGACTGTCTAGCCCTTCCACGCTCACCAAAAGACGAAAAAGCGGGTGCTGCATATGCGACCCATTCTGAGTTGCGTGCCGCTATTACATCCAGTAATCACTTCATAATTACATTTTTTTTTAACAAAAGCAGTCTAGATGCCCCGCAGCTCTCTCAATCTCAAATCGTCGCGCAGTGTGTTAGCTCCTTACTGCGGCCTCATGAAAGTGGTACCCGATAGTTTTCCGTTATCAAAATGTTTTGTTTTGGTGTTTGAATGTCCGCACGCTCCTCAGAAAGCTCTCGCTGCTGGGCGTACACGACTTCCATTTACACCTAATTAGGACACACTTTCTGCCAGCAGTGACTGTTCCATAAATCAGGCTGATGCAATATCGAACTCCGCTATCAAAACTAGTCATTTCCTCCGGAGGACTCAGATCAGCGGTGTCAGTTTTACGATGGTTTCAACCTGCTGTTACTTATTGCACTGAAATGTTCTGAGTTCTTTTATTAATCAGTTTTGTGGTGTTAATAGTCGAGATTTCAGAAATCGTGACGCTGGGTGTTCTCAAAGTGAACTGAATAACTGTTGAAGCCATGAGCAGGAAGAATATATTCATGATTCGCTCATAGAAATAAATTCATTATTTTTCTATATTCTTCTAAAGACGCAGTCGTAATTCAAACCAGAATCACAGAAATAGGCTTTTAATGGCAAGATTTGCTTTGTTTTACTCTAATGCAGGGATTCCCATATCTGGCTCTCAATCTGAAATCCTGGTTTTCTTTCCTCCCTGGAAGTTTACCCTTTCACTGGTCTATTTTCTTCTTGCCATACAGTACAACTCAATGATTATTTTTTTTATGAATAAACAAAAAAACAGCTATAATCAGACAACAATTCCTCTGAAATGAAGTTCCACTTTTTTTTTCTATTGACTGTTTATTGACTACATCTGTGGTTACGATAACGACTTCAGCAAGAGTATGAATAATGTCACTCTAGCGGTAAGCCAATGGTAACAGAAATGTCTTTTGACCAATAGAAGGGTTAAGGGAACAGTTATTCCTACTGATTGGACAGACTGTCACCACACCTGACTCCCAGGTAGAGGGAGAATGGAAATCCAGCAGTTCTCACCCCCTCAAGGGCCATGAATTGGGCAGCATGTACAGTAATGTAACAGAAGGGTCTAACCTTGCCACATTTTGCCATCTCTGATAAATGGGAAAAGTTATGTTTTGTGAAAGAAATTATTAAAATCGCTGGAGAAAAGAGTATTGCTGCTGTATGTCTTTACCAAAGTTATCAAATCCAGAATGTATGAGTTTGGCTAAACTGATAGAATGTGATGCAGCCTTGACACTGCTGTCTATTGGAAATACTTTTTTTCCCCCTAATAAAAGCTGTTACGAGGCTTTTTTCTATGTCAGAAGGATTGTTTTTTTTCCGTCTTTAAGTCTGTGGTTTGATTTTGTCAGTGACGCTTATCTTTGGTTTAATCAGTGACTGTGGGAGGTTTAGACTATAGATTGATTAAGCTGCTTCCTGGGCACTCTGTCTTCTTGGGGGGTGCTGTGCGGTTTTGCTGACAGCTGGTCCCCCGAGACTTTATTAGACTGACAAAAATGTCGGTAAACACTTGATTAGACGTGCTCCGTCGCCTTCCGCACGTCTGTCACGTCAATTAACGCCTGGCAATCCAATTAAAATGTCGAGCGAGATATTTTTTTTCTCTATTCCCGTTTGAATGGCAGGCCGGAGAGTTTGTCAAATAAAGCTGAAGATCGAATTGTGCGACCAAAAATCTTTGAGTATTCACCCGACGTTGCTATTATGCACGTGTCTGAGGGTAATTAATTAAAATACTAATCGGAGTCGGAATGAAACCGTGTCGTGGGAGGGTGTCAAACTGTGGACTGCAGATGCTAATGCGAAGTAGGTTCAGGTTCGAGGCCGAGAGGTTGCATATTTGACTCCCGCGCCACAGCTATTGTGCCTTCATTAGCCATTCGACTTTATAATTACCGTGTATAAATAGAAGACAAATGGGTCTTGCGCTATCCGTGCCATCCTGGATGAATGCTATTGCCAAATGTGTAATTGCAGTGCAGTTACAAATGGTTTGTAATGTAGTAATAATAATGGGTTAGTAATGCTGTAATAATGGGCTTGGTTGGTAATGGACTGCTCAAGCACTTTGGCTTATTGTTTTTTTTTTGTTTTTGAATGGTGATCATCTAAAAATAAAAATGTGATCAGAGCAGGAGAAGCAAAGAATGTTATTTTTGTTTGTTCCTCTCTTGTGCATTAACTGATGGCGAGGAGTGTAATATGTTTTGGGAGCTCAGCGGGGCATTAAATTAGTGGGTGCAGGTGCAGATACTCTCTGAGGTAGATCCTCTGGGCCGTCAATCGAGGCACTTAACCTGTATTACTAAAAAGATGGTGTTTATGAAAGAGTCGCTGTGCAAGTCGCTCTGCAGAAGGCCATCTGCTAAATTTCTCTGCAATGAAACTTATTAAAACACCAGAGTAGGATAGGACTTTTCTTCGATTTAATTTAGTGAACTGTGACCCACTCATGACACCAAAAGTAGGACTTGTCACCCCGGGCGACCTTCTTAAATTGTTCTTAGGCCTAGTTCCGATGCTTGCTCACCCGTTTTGGGTGGTTTCGATGGTGGCACTCTGACTAGTGTTCGGCTACAAATCCAGTATGCAGCAGAGTGCGATACTTTGTATGTTGAGACACATTCCTCTCATAGCCTCATTAAAATTTTCTGCAACTTGTGCTACAGTTGCCCTTCTGTAAGTTTGCACCAGGCTGTATAGCCTTTGTCCCTCTCACGCATTGATTAGCCTGGGGCGCCCAACACACTACTGTTGATTCATGGTCATCCCTCCTCAAAACACTGCCAGTGGGTACTAATCACTGCTGCTCAGGAGCACCCCACAGACCTTGCCATTTGAAGGTTCTCTGATGCACTCATTTGGCCATAACAATTTGGCCCTTGTCAATGTCGCTCAGGTCCTATTTCTCCAGCTTCCAACTAGTTGACTGTTGACTTACTAAGATCTATTCATAGACGATGTGTGTTGATATTATGGGATTATCTGTGATATTCGCTTCATCTGTGAGTGGAAATAATGTTTTAGCACATCAATGTCAGGTAGGTCTCTTTTTTTTCAAGGATATCTGATGATCAAATGAAGGGAAGGCTTGAGAAGAATAGGATCCATACTGGGGCATTTGTGTTTGGGTAGAGTTGTTGCCCCTACAGGAAGCTCCTACTCCTTTCTTTGACATTTAGGCCTTGTTCAAAGTTCTTTAGGAATTTTTTTTTGGAAAATTATCACAGAAATTCTCAGAACCCCATAGTTTTCCATTACTTGGAGAAATTGTTGCATCAAGATAACCGTAAATAGTCAAGAACATTCTAATCATACTCTGAAGTCGCACCGAAGTCAAAACAAAGTAAAGTTCAAATCTTTTCAAAGGGTTGCACAGCAGCCAGTGATGGTAATACGGTGAGCCTGCGGGCTTCAAAGCACAGTGTGGAAGCTGAGCGAGTTTTACTGTATTATAAATGCATGGCTTAATTATTGCACCGTTTGTCAGATAGCTAGACACAAAGCGCATCACGCGCAAGATTATTCACCAGAATCTTTAAACGGCCGCAGATGCTCCCTCAGTGGCGGTTCCCTTTATGGATGTTTATATCCTGTTTGCATCACTCTGAAGTTCAAAGGCTGATACCCATTTCTCGTGGAGGCTTGAGGTGGGGATTTTTTTCAGGAGTTTGGCTGCCTGAGCTGCATAATGAAGCGTTACGGGGTTTTTGCAGCTTCGTCCCCGTGTTCCCGCTCAAACTCAGGAATAAACATGAGGGCTCTCTGCAAGCAGACAGACATGTAGTACAATTGGCAGAGACAGGAATCTGATCTAGCCTGAGGGCATGGAGGTTTATTTTTTTACATTACTATGCTGTTGAGATTTCTCCAAAGACCCCCCGTCCCGTTCCAGAGCCAGTACGTGGTATTTACCTTTCGCTGTGATCATAAAATGCTGCCAGTGCTTTGGGTTGTGGCTTGTAGGGGTGCGCGAGTCTGGTGATGGCACTGATGGGGAGACGGGAGGTAAGCGGGCCTTTCTTGGGGGTCATCTTAAAAAACTGAGGTGGTACCATGAAGGTCCATGCTTTTATAGATAATATTAATGCATTTTCAGGTACTGGCTGGGAACTATACAATGTCAGCAATATGTCTGTTGATATCATAATAAAGACCATACACGGTGCATCATATATGCAGTGTTCTCCACTGGACTTGTCAAGGTCAAGTAGACTAGCGGCAAAGGAGCAAAGCTCCCGGCGGGGTCTGGGGGGGCCTCCCCCAGGAAAATTTGGATTTGAAATGCCCTTAAATGTGATTTCCTATCTTCTCCAGAACACTTTGGGTTTGGTTTTACTGGTGGAAAAAAAGAACAATTTTTTTTACACCAACTTCTCAAATTCACATGGCAAAATCGACCCCGTACTACTACAAAACGACAGTGGAGTCTAGCAACAGAGTTCAGAAGAAACTCACGTCACATAACCAGGCATTTATTACTGCATTACTGCATAAAGCTTGACATTCAGTATCCAGTTGTTTCCCTTCCTCCCCCAAACGTCCACAAAATGGCTCAGTCCAATGGCGCATCATACTAGCTACAGAAAAATCAATTATTCCTGGAAATGAAAAAAATGGCAGAAACGTTGAAAGTGATTCCGGTAGGCTGCTGGCCCCTGCAGTCAAGCATGTCAAGTAACATGCAGCCCTAGATGTTTCTTGACTTATATTTCTCACGCGGTGCACGGGTTTGGCTCGTAATCATGAGTTGGTGATATCAGAGCTATTTCTAGATACACACCTGAGTGCGGGAAAGACGACTGCCGGCACTATGGTGAGCGGGGCCGACTGGCAATCTTCAGAGGTGATTAGCGACTCTAATAGACTTTGCAAAGTTGTGGATTTAATGTGAAACTCTTTATGGTGCCATATATGTTGATATTGGAAGGGAAACAATGATTCAACAAAGCAACTCAACTTTTTATGGTCGGGTGGATCTGGTTTTTATTCTGGCAGTCGCCATATACAAGTGCACTCGTGCATCGAGGTCGGGCGGCCCGCCCTCGCAAAACCCCTCGTGGAGATGCCTGATATGACCATGTTTTGGAACGAGGTCTGTAACGTGTGCGACCAAAGGCCTGCATTGGGAAATAGGGCTTTGCTGTATGACTTCTCTTAGTGGTCTTCTCAAATCTGGAATATGGACTGTTGTAAAAATGCCATTTCTGACTTGAATTATCTGGGTGATTTGGCTTGTTTATTCAATTACTTTGCGATCCTGCCTTGTGATACTGGACCCTGGTTTCCAGACAGCTATACTCTGCATGACCAGTTTCCTAAACTTCATAGCAGTTACTCCAAACATGTTCCTGCCGATTAGCTGTTCAGTATATTGTTGCAGCCAATGCCTTAGTCACAGTCAGGCAGAGACTGGAAGGGAATGACTGATTTCTTTTCAAAACTCTCACAATGTCCCAGTGATGTAGAACTAGGAGAGCCGGTGAAATATATTACATCACTTTCTTCGTACATTTTCAATTTTCAGAAACCCATTTGTCAGTGATGTGGACCGCATACTTATCTACCACATTCTTCGGCAGCATTTTACTATTTTAATGTTTTTTTTTCATCTTTTTTTAAGAGTTTTAGAACATCTGGTGTAATAGAGCAGTATGAGGGCAGGGAATTACGGCTCATGAATAAGTGTGAACTTTAAGTCATTTGTAAAATATTATCCTGATCCGTCCCCGCTTTTTATTTCTAGTTTTTTAAAAAAAATAATGTTCCGGCTGTCACTCCCTCTCAGTGATTACTCTCTGTACGTTTTTTGAAATATGGAGACGCCAGAATATGTGAGACCTCTCGGTTCCTGGAAATGGGTTGGAGTAATTATTTCCGCATCACGATGATGAACAGTCATGGCGCAGCTCAAGAAATGCTAAATGCGTTTCGTTTCGTGAGGTCTTTTTAATATTTGCCATGTAGTTTCTCCCTCTGTGTGGGGGGGTAGAGTATGGGGAGTGAGTAATAGAGGAGAGACACACACGCCACATTTCCATACTCAAATATGCATGCCTATGTTCATGTTTACTCAAGGTCAGCTCCTTATTTTTTCATTCCCTTGATCATTAATATGCTATTATCCCCACCGTAACACAAAGTGAAGCGGGGGAAATTGCAATGGAGCTCATCCCTCTCTCCTTTCATCCATCCAAATGAGTGGGGACAAGTTTTCTCAGAAACTACTGTACCTAGATGGAATTAAATTTTGGGGTGGCATGTCTCAGGAGGTAAAGTGGCTAGTCTAGGAATCAGAAGGTTCCCGGCCCGATTCCCGGCTCCTCCAGAGAACGTGTCGAAGTGTCCTTGAGCAAACATTGAACCCCACACTGCTCCTGATGCGCAGGTTGGCGCCTTGCATTGCAGCCTCCGCCATCAGGGTGAATGAGAGGCATAATTGTGAAGCGCTTTGGGGTCATGTGACTAGAAAACCGCTTTATAAATGCAGTCCATTTACCATTTTATGCTACAAGTCATGACCTTGATTGGGTTTGAAAATGGGATACCATGGTGGCGGGGGGTACTGGTGACAATGTGTTCATTTTGTTATTATTTTTTCCCTGTTTGTTTGTTCATGCTGCCTACACAGTCATATTTTTCTTTTTTATTACTTCTTTGCAATAATTTTTTATGTTCATTGTCAATTAAAATGTCCAGTGTTTCATGCTAATAAAGTACTTTGAATTTCCCTAAGTAACAGTCAGACTGAGGGAGATGGACAGAGATGAATTGAGCAGTTGAATGAGGGAGTGAGTCATTGATTTATTGATTATTTTGAACCTGTTTGATGGCCAATTCTTACAGTGGACCTGCTGGATCTGAATGTGGCCCAGAACACCTTTGAGCAGCACAAGCTCACCCAGAACTCCCAGCTTCTCAACGTCCCCGATGTCATCAACTGCCTGACCACCATCTACGACGGCCTGGAGCAGAACCATAAGGACCTTGTCAACGTTCCCCTCTGCGTTGACATGTGTCTCAACTGGCTTCTCAACGTTTACGACACGTAAGTGCCTCGCCTCTCAGTTTCGCTGTTCGTTTCTGCCTCGGCACTGACAGTGCATGGGCATTCTTGACAACATAAAAGTATAGGCTCTATTTGCAATCCATATCTCATTTTTTTGGTATAAAATTGCTCTACAAACTGCCCCATAACCTGGGAAATTACATACCGTGAAGCATTTCCGATAATTGCTGCTATTGAATAAGCGATGTAGTGTCCATGGATGAGACTACCTGCCAAAAGCCTGTGAAGTGTATTGATGCACTTAGCAATTATTTGAAGTAATACTGTTGCATCCATTTACACAGTTGAGGAGCTCTGTTCCTCAGGCAGGTGAGGTTAATGTGCATCTAACACGTGCGGAATAACCAATCAATGTTTATTGCCCTAACTAATAGAAAATGCATCTGTGCGAAATGGCAGTTCTGTAGTTAGGAACAGAAGTGGGAGGTTGGTTATATTGGGCGCAGCAAACGGCGTTTCAGCAGAACTGGAGGGTGTGAAGTTCGTCTGCAGGAATATTTTTAATAGGTTTTCACTGTTTTAATTTGACTCAAAGCTCATTTTCAGGATTATTTTCAATTGCTTTCTTTTTTTAATGAGTTGATATTGAACTCTGTTGAATTTGCTTGTGTTCTTCTGCATTTTCCCTCTATTTATGCTTATACAAGATTTACTGCTTTGTTTTTTTTTTTTTTTTTTTTTTTTTTTTTTTTGGTGGGGGAGGGCATGGCGAAAAATATAACCCTGAGGCCCTATTCCTGTGTTTATGTCCCTAGGGGGCGGAGCGGAAAGATCCGGGCCCTGTCCATGAAGATCGGACTGCTCTCCCTGTCCAAGGGACACCTGGAGGAAAAGTACAAATGTAAGCACAGAACGAGCACCATTCATAACAGCTTTTTCCTTCTCAGAACTCTTTTGAAATTTTACCAAAATCCATTATTTGACATTTATAAATTGTTTTTAAAGCGATTTTTTTTCCATGCGACACACCAGTTTACTTGATGGAACACCAAAGTGCCAAAAGGTTGGCAAATGGTGTACAGACTGATCCCGCCACCTTTCCATTTACCCTTAGGTTTTAATCTCTGTGTTTGAGCCAGTAACATTCTGAAGTGTACCGGGCAACAGAACCTGCATCTGCATTAATAACCTGCTCTAGTCCTCCAACCCAAGAGAACCTGCATCTGTGCTAACCTGCTCTAGTCTTCCAACCCAACAGAACCTGCATCTGTGCTAACCTGTTCTAGTCTTCCAACCCAACAGAACCTGCATCTGAGCTAACCTGCTCTAGTCTTCCAACCCAACAGAACCTGCATCTGAGCTAACCTGCTCTAGTCTTCCAACCCAAGAGAACCTGCATCTGAGCTAACCTGCTCTTGTCTTCTAACCCATCAGAACCTGATTCTGAGCTAATAACCTTCTGTAGTCTTCTAACCCAACAGAACCTGCAGCTGAGCTTATAACCTGCTGTAGTCCTCTAACCAATAGAACCTGCATCTGAACTAGTAATTAATGCTAGTCTTCTGACCGAACAGGACCCGTTTTTTGAGCTAATAATCTGCGTTGGTGTTCTAATAGAAAAGAACCTGTGTCTCAGTAAGTAACTTGTTCTAGTCTTCTAACCCAAAAAACCCGTTTCTCAGCTAATAATCTGTACTGGTCTTCTAACCCAACAGAAACTGTTTCTGAGCCCATAATCTGTGCTGGTCTTCGAACTGAACTGAACTTGTGTATCAGCTAGTAACCTGTGCTATTCTTCTTCTTCAACAGTAATTGTGTCATGCCTAGAAACCTGCGCCAGCCTTCTAGTTCAGCAGAACATGTATCTGCGAATACCGGGCACTTGTCTTCTAATCTAACTGAACCTTAATTTAAATTCATACTCTGCAATAGCTGCAGGACACTCGCCCTATTTGTACATCACGTCTCAAAGCTCCTCCTACAGTTTTCCACATGCAAGCCAGCATCTTTCCTGTGCACCACAAACTTGTCAACATGATTTTGTTCTTTTCAAGTTGGTTCTGTGTATCTCAGCACTCCAGAACGAACGCTTCCCACTTGAATGTTTTGCCGCTTTTGTGAAGACATCAAACCAGCTCTTGAGACGCTTCTTAAAAAGTCACATTCTGCGCGTGAAAAGGCTGATTTCCACTGAGCAGGAGTTATTAGCTGTACAGAATGATAGCAGTGCTGGTAATGAAGAGCTCTCAGAGGCGCCCTCTCTGACACGCCTGTCAGAAACTTCAGGGTCCGTCTGAGACTTGATCAGACCGGTGACACCTCAGCCCTGCCTACAAGTAGCCCACTTAAATAACCTCTCTTACACGTGCTGACAGACTAACACTGAATGTAGGTTTAATGCTTTACAGTGGCTAGATGGCACAAACTGAACTAATTCCACGCCGGCATTGGTTTTTCACTGCATTCTGCCAAGTGGCTGCGCTATCCATGCCATTGCAGTTACTGGATTTTATAACATGGGGGTTGTCATTTATCGGCAGGGATGCAAGTGGGGGCGGGGAGCAGGTTGAGAGGGCTTACAGGGTGGAGAGGCAAAATTTGCAAAATAAATCACCATCCATAGATTGTATATTATTCTCAACTGGCATGTTTATTGAAAAAAAAGATTAGACTCAGATTACAGCTTATAGTCTTTGCTTTTTCAAATAACAGGTGCACACAATTCAGGGGAGTGGTTGTGGGATTGTTTGTACTTTAAATGTCAGTGCAAGTTTTGCTTCCCCACCCTGTAACTATGTCACAGTATGTTTTTGTTATATTTTATTTTAATTATTTTATCTTACTTGGAATCTCAAATCCCACCCAAATGCACAAGCATGCCCGTACGCAACTCACGCTGCCATTTTTGTGATGGCATAGGCTGTTTGCGGTTTTCTGCTGAAATACGTGCCTTTCAGCCGCCGCTCCTTTTCAGCTGTAGTCAAGGACCTCTCATGCACAGAACGCGGGTGAAGGAAACACAAACTTTGGGTAGTTCAAAAAGCGACTGCCAAGCGCCTGGATGGCCAATAGGAGGTGGTTGAGCAATGGACAATGCAAACCCAAACCAACCGTATCCCTCCCATATGTCTGAGCAGCATGGAGCCGTTATGTTCTGCTCTCGTGTGTCTGCCGGCCACAGTCAGCCCTGGCACATCCAAATTTGATCCGGAGCCACAATGGTCAATGTTTCTCCACAAGTGGGCTGCAACCTTGTTATTTTTGTATTTGTCACAAAATATATACACTGGGGCACCTACAATGTATTACACCCTATTCCTAAGAATTCATAGCTGTGGCTTGGTGGGTTGCATTTCCCAGATGAAGGCTCCATCTTAAAACGGGCTGGTCCGTCGGCTAGTCAGCCAGATGGGCCACCAGTTGCTTTAACCAGCCACAGACTTGCAACAAACCAAATGAAGGTGTTAAAAACGCAGCTTATGCTGTCTAAGAATCCAGGCTTGGCTTCATTGGATTCTTCTGTGCGGGTTGTCATGCTGTCAGTTTTGTTTTTCTCCTGAAACTGAACATTTTGACCAGTAGACTCTCCTGGGAATGGAACAGGACGAAAGGCTTCCTTCTACCTTGACCATGGCTTTGGGCTGTCATTCTCAGGAGCAACAGAGTGCTGTCAGGATTTCGCTGTGCCAGAACTGTCATTTTCCTTTTGTGCTTCCATCGGAAGCCTCGCTTTATACATAACGTGTATAGCGTGAAATAATAACTCTTGACCTCAAGGAAAAGCTCCCAAATTATCAGAGGTGTCTTAGGACAGGTGGAAGTGTCTAAGGGCTTGTTCACACCAGACGCACTTTATCAGCCTGGGGTGCCCTTGTTTCCATATTTTCAACGATTTCCTATGTTTTCAGTGCTGTTTTTGCGTGCTGGGTACCTCGCAATAATGCGACTGACGCGCCCCGCTGTTTTTAAGTTTGCTTTGAATTGAAAACACCTTTGCTTTGAGGCCCTTTGACCAAAAAGTGCCTCGCGTCACTTTCAATCTTTTCCCTGCCTTCGAATTACATGAAAATGGAGGCATAGTATTATGTCACGTAAGGTTTCATTGTACGTAAAAATTGTTAGGATATCAGCTGTTAAAGTAAGCACTGCCCTCAAACTATTCCACAAAAGTTGTTCAATTATCCAACAAATTTTATTTCGTAGTTTTATTTCGAGCAAAAGCGAGTGCCATCAACTTGTCAATTGTTTTTAAAAGCAAGCAACATAGCAGACATTGCCGGGCATTGTTTTGCAGTTGCCGTCAGCACTGTCCGGAAAATGTTTGCTAGACAGTGACAGGAGCGTTGATTAGCAACCGCATCTCGCGTTTTTTGTGATGTAGGCTTAAAAAACAATCAGGACAGATGCACCTCGCGTCTCCACGCCGATAAAGCACGTTTGGTGTGAAAGGCCCCTTAAGGTCTGTTTGCTCCCCGCGTGGTGCATAAATTCTCCTTCACACGCTCCTCTGATGAGTGTAAACCTTTTCTCATGCGGGGCTGAAAGAGATTTATGAGCCGTGGCCTCTTTTAACGGGCCACTAATTTTTAAGATTATGTCTGGCCAGAAAGGACCCTGTTCTTAGAATAGGGAGGTCTGGCGGAATTTATTTCTACCTCACTGTGGGTCACTTGTAGGGCCTGCCACTCAGCCTGCCCCCTCAACCGAATTAAGCCTTTGGGACTGGTAGTGACTCTTGTGCGCTGGCGCTAGCAGTCTTTGTGATGTCAGTTTCAAGGGGAAGATGGGTTTTTCCAGTTTACAGCGCTGTGAGGAAGTATTCAACCCTATTCTGATTTCTTAAATTTTTGCTTATTTGTCATATTTAAATGTTACAGATCATCCAGCTAATTTTAATATGACTAAGACCATTGGAATAAACACAAAAGGCTGCTTTTAAATGGTCATTTCGTTTGTTGAAGATAAAGAGTTATCCAAAGCCTATCACCCATGTGAAAAATAATATCCCCCTCAACCTATTACCCGGTTGTGCCACCATTGGCACCAACAACAGCAATCAAATGTTTGCGTTAACTCAACTGGCAATGTGTTTCTGGAAGAATTTTGGCCAGCTCTTTTCAGAATTGTTCTTATTCTTATAATAATTCTTAATAACTGTTTTATTATTATATCGGAGGGTTTTTAGGCATGAACTTCCTGTTTAAGGCGATGCCACAGTACCTCAGTTGGATTCTAGACAGGACTTGACTAGGCCACTCCTCACCTTCATTTTTTATCCCCCCGGCATATAACAGAGGGTCATATAGTCATCAGTATGTCTGTCCGTCTGTAATAATTTTGTCTCTGGAGTCGAACTCAAACACCATTTAGTATTTTTTTTTAATTAAATTTACTGTGCATATTAATCAGGTCCTGGACTTGTGCCTTTTGATATTTTGGGATTTCTGAGATGAGATGAGAATGTAGGGGCCGGGTGGATACAGCATCTGATAACTTGTTTTTTTTTCTTCTTTTGTGCCATTCAGAGGTAGACTATGCTTGTGTGCTTCAGGTCATTGTCATTCTGCATAACCCAACTGCGCTTGAGCTTTAGGTCTGAAACTGATGGCCAGACAGTCTCCATCAGAATTTTCTGGTAGAGAGCAGAATACATGGTTCCATCAATCAAGGCCAGTCACCCAGGTCCTGAAGCAATATCAGCAGCCTCAGGCTACCACACTACCACCACCTTGTTTGACTGCTGATATGATGTTCTTATTATGGAATGCTGTTTCAGCAGCAGGCTGGGTGTAACAGGACCCTCGTCCTCTAAAAAGTTTGACTTTAGACTCATCTGTCCACAGAATATTCTCCCAAAAGTCTTGGGGGTCATCAAGATGTTTTTGGAAAATGTGAGATAAACCTTAGTGTTCATTTTGGTCAGCAGTGGTTTACACCTTTCAGCCCTCCCGTGGATGCCATTTTTGCCCAGTGTTTCTCTTATTGTGGAATGACGCTGACTTTAACTAAGGCAAGTGAGGCCTGCAGTTCTTTAGATTTTAATCTGGACTGCTTCGCGACCTGCTGCATGAGTTATCGATGCGCTTTTGGAGGAATTTTGGTTGGCCGGCCACTCCTGGGAGGGGTGCACTGGTTAGCTGGCGTCCCAGAGCCTGAGAAATGGCTTTGTAACCCCTCCAGGCTAATAAATTTCATTGCCTTCATGTCTCATTTGTTCTTATATTTCTTTAGATTTCGGCAATATGTGCTGCTTTTTGCCCACTTCCCATTACCAGACAGGTTTTATTAAAGTGAAGTTTGGTTTTAGAGTAGCTGGCAGTAATCATGCCTGGGTGTGGATTGTGACATTGAACCCAATTATCCATTAAATTAGGTTATTGGTTGAATTAGTAGCCTAGGGGGCAATGACTTTTTCAACATAGGGCCATGTGGGGTAAAAGAGCTTTTTACTTCAGTTAATTAAATCATAATTTGAGAACTGTATTTTATGTTTACTTGGGTCTGAAACCTTTAATTGTAACAAATATCCAAAAATGAAAGAAATCGAGGAGAGGCCAAGTACTTCTTTGCAGCTCTGAATCAACGTCTGTCATATTAATGATCCTGCCTTTTGTTTTGTTTTTTTTAGAGATCAGGATTTTAATTATTTTTCACAACTGGCAATTTAAAGTTTGTGGAGACACTGAGCTCATATTTGGAGTGTGTGATATTACCACGACTTGAATTTGCTCTCCTAATTGATGTAGTTAAAATCATTTTGCACTTTCCAGAAAATATGACTACTGAAATGGACGTTTATTCTGTGAGTGAAGTTCCCTTCCATTGTCCTCTGTTGGAGGGATTGAATAAGATGGGGATGGTGGGATGTGTAATTAAATAATTAAATGGTTGACTGCGTCACCGCGCCAGACAGATGATTTTCGCCATTAGCGATTTTTTTTTGCCGTTTAAAGGCTCCCTGCCCACATGATGTTATAAATAACCGTAATGACAGGGTGTGAAGGCAGGCCTTAGTCAGAGTTGATACCAGCTGACTTTCTGTTGCGCATCACCTGCATCGAAGGGTGAAGCGGGGGTGGGGGGTGGTGGGCAGTGCAGTACAGTGGGAGGTGGGTTCAATGCACAATATATGCATTTCCTGTGTACTTTCAGGATATTAAGCGTGGAAAAAGAGCAGGGCATCGAGTTGCATTTTCTAAAAGTGGGGGGGCCTTGTACCTCCATCTCTCTGGCTGCTATGCTCTTGCTTGTATCCATCTCAGACAATCAATTCATCTTATGTGATTAAGGGTGGAAATGAGCATTTGAATGCATCTGTTTGTGTTGAAATGCATTTCGTGCGATGTCTTTGTGTACTCAATTTATGACTTAATTTATGTCTTTAGTGTTCATTCAAATGATGGTGATTGAGTGTATTTTTGGAAAGGCCTACAGTGTCTACTGTAAGAATCTGTGTATTATTTATTTGGAGTCATAGTGCATTTACTTGTACGTAAGGTTTGGTGAGGATGAGGTTGGGTACACATCAGTGGCGGCTAGTGACCTGGCGATAGGGGAGGCTCAAAACAATCCCTTAAAATTAATGATTGGTCACAACCTGTTTTCAATCATTCATTTAAATTACCATTACAGAAACTCCGATAACTCTGAACATAATCAGATGTGGCCAGTTTTCATTTTTAACGCATACCGATTACGACTCCGGACTTTTCATGCTTTTCTTTATTCAGGAATTGGAAGCAATGCATGTGTTTCATGATCGTTTAAATGAAATAAGATCATTTGAAACGTCTTTATGCGATGCCATTTCAAACCCCTCCAGTGCACAAGGACTTCATTTCCGCGCGAGAATCTCTTACATACGCGTTGATTGAATACTTGCTGACTATAGCAGAGGAACGTAAATATGCCACTTAAACTCACACCGAATGCGTGAGAGTTGACATGAATGCGTTAAAAATGAAAACCTGCCACACCTGATAATGTTGAGTTTTGGGAGTTTCTGTAATGGTAATTTAAATGAATGATTGAAAACAGGTCGTGACCAATCATTAATTTTTACCCGCAGCTAAAGTATGGCCATCGGGTATTGCGAAGACCTTGTGTCCGCCTGTCTGTCCGTCTGTGTAGACAATAACTCCTTTCCTATTAATCTCAGGGCAGGGTAATGAAATTCAAAGTGACTGTTCTTGGGACATATAGCTTGGACAAGTTCGAAGATGGGTAACCTTGACCTACTTTAAGGGGTCAAAAGGTCACATTCTTTGTAAACGCTGTTTCCTTGATTACATCCACTATTTTTGTTGTAGCCACGTAAAATTTACAGCATGTATGTTCTGGATAATCAGCTTCGGGTATTGCGAAGACCTTGCGTCCATCTGTCTGTTTGTCTGTCTGTCTGTGTAGACAATAACTCCTTTCCTATTAATCTCAGGGTAATGAAATTTGCAGGGACTGTTCTTGGAACATATAGCTTGGACAAGTTCGAAGATGGGTAACCTTGACCTGCTTTAAGGGGTCAAAAGGTCGCATTCTTTGCAAACACTGTTTCCTTGATTACATCCACTATTTTTGTTGTAGCCGCGTAAAATTTACAGCGTGTATGTTCTGGTTAATCAGCGACGGGTATTGCGAAGACCTTGCGTCCGTCCGTCCATCCGTCCGTCTGCGTAGACAATAACTCCATTCCGATTTAATCTCAGGGTAATAAAATTCACAGGGACTGTTCTTGGGACATATAGCTTGGACAAGTTCGAAGATGGGTAACCTTAACCTAATTTAAGGGGTCAAAAGGTCACATTCTTTGTAAACACTGTTTCCTTGATTACATCCACTATTTTTGTTGTAGCCGCGTAAAATTTACAGCGTGTATGTCCTGGATAATCAGCTTGCAGAACATTAAAGGTGAATGATCTTGACCTGGTTAATGGGGTCAAAAGGTCACATTGTTTTTGAACAGTGTTACTTTCATTATGCCTTTGCACTACCATGACATTTTTTGGTGTAGCTATGTCAAATTCATAAGGTGTACTCACTCGATAATCAAGTTGGCGGACATGGAAGCTACATGGCCTTCAGCTACTTTAAAAACCTTCTAATAACAATTTAATGTAGCAACATTATCAACCGAACTGTTCAGTCACCTTCAACATAACATCGAATTTTGATGACTGCGCATCATGTCAGACTTCATATTCTGAATGGCAAACGATGTAAAGTCCCAGCTGTCCTGTTTCACACTTTCCATATAACCTGCCAGATCCTAGATGAATTTGGACAATTACATCTGTCTTCCTTTTCACTCTTGAAACTTCTCTCGAGCCCGAAAGTATTAAACACATTGTGTTACATAGGCATACATTAAAAAACCCTTTGTATGTTGTCATTCCTTGTCTTATGCCCATTCGGCCGAGGGTACTTTAGCATTGCGTTCTATGTAAGGGATTGTTTTGAGCCTCCCCTATCGCCAGTTCACCAGCCGCCACTGGTACACATGTACTTATCTTTACATTAGTATGAGTGTATACTTTTGGGCAAAGGTGTAAGGGGAGGATTCTTGCTTCAGAGCAGTGTTTCCCGACCCTGCTCTTGGAGTACTCCTACTCTGTATATTTTAGATGTCTCTTTGATTTAGCTCATCTGATTCCACTTATAAGTTCATTAGTGGAGCACTTTATTAGCTGATCTGGGTCTGTCAAATTAAGGAGACATATAAAGAGAGCAGGGCAGTGGAACTCTAGGAACAGGGTTAGGAAGCATTGCTGTAGAGCAGTGCTTCTCAAACCTCTCCTGGAGGCCCACCTGTCCTGCATGTTTTAGATCTCTCCCTGCTCCTGCACAGGTGATTCAAATGATCGTGGCGTTATTAGTTGGCTTCAGGGAGTTAATAACATGCTGATCATTTGAATCACCTGTGCTGGAGCAGGGAGAGAGCTAAAACATGCAGGACAGGTGGGCCTCCAGGAGAGGTTTGGGAAACACTGCTGAAGAGCATTAGGCCACTTGCCTTGTATGTGCCTAGGTATGTCTTCATCAGAATGTAGTTAAACTAGCCAGCTATTTTGCAGTTAGAGAAATTAGCCTGATAGTACGAATTTGCGTCTCCCGACGCCTGAAAGCCCTGTGCTGGCGAAATTAGATCTAAGTTGACGCATGCGCACTTTGCATCATTTCCAAATAGAGCGCGAGGTTCAATTTGGCTATCCCGGTTCAATTTCGGTCTAATGAAGACGCAACACAAAAAGCGGGCTAATTTGTGAATTAGCTGGCTATTTTGTGAGCAAGACCAAGATTTATCGGGAAAATTTCCCAATCAAATTAGTGGGCTATTTGTGTCTTCACTACAAAATAATCAGCTAATTTGACATCGGGCTAATTTCAACACTGCAAAATAGCTAGTAAATTTGAAACTACGTTCTAATGAAGACAGGCCTCCTGAGAGCTTGTGTGTTTTCCACGGGTGTCATCAGCCGGTTTGTTTGTGGCTGGTCCTTAGGCCCTGTCTCCCTTCCCCCTGCAGATCTGTTCAAGCAGGTGGCGGGTCCAGGAGACACTTGCGACCAGCGGCAGCTGGGGCTACTGCTGCACGACGCCATCCAGATCCCACGGCAGCTCGGCGAGGTGGCGGCCTTCGGCGGGAGCAACATCGAGCCCAGCGTCCGCAGCTGCTTCCAGCACGTAAGCACAATGACCACCCTATAGGCTGTGGAACAGAATGCACTGTCGAGCGAGGAGAGCAAGGGTCTCCTGTGAGGCCCATTAATAGTGGGACATTAAGGGCTGCAATTCCTATTTGTTTTACTTGATTTGAATGCAATTATCTTCATATTAAAGTGCAGTTTGCATTCATTTGAGGGTATTTACATCGATACTGTTTGATTCATGCTGGGATTTAGACCGTTCAAAATTGTGCACCTGCCTAGCAAATATTTACAGGCATCACTACTCATCATAAAGCAAGGGTTGCTGAGCTGGCCGGATGACTTTGTTGTGAAAAACTTTGTGTAGCTCGTTTTTTATTTACATGAGTCCATGAGCCAGATTTAGGAGGGTCCCAGGTTCTTACTTGGGCTGTAGAAATTCTGATTTGTGATGCAGGCCTCAGGACCAGTGAGGATGTTTGAGCTAATTCCTTTCCCAAGGGTTCCTTAAACTGAAGAGATTTCAAGTCAAAGGCGAGCTTATCTTATGTTCTTAAACTGAAGGCTTCAGAACAAATCTCAGTTTGAGTTCTGCTTAAATCTCGGCAGCTCTATGTCTGAGAAATCTCGGCTAGAAACCCTTTTTCCTGCTCAGTCGCTTGCTCAGCCCCGAAGTTGTCATGGTGACAGTGACCCTTGACCGCTCAAGCTTGAGAGACTGCCTGAGAGACTGCGTTTGTCGGATAAAGCCTAAGGAATTCCACCTGCAGCAAATCCCAGGGCTTAGCGCTTCGATCCTAGGTGAAATAGCTGGTTTTAAGCAGGATGAAAAAAGTATGAAGGAAGGGTTGGGAAAAAAATTCCTGTGAGGTGTTACAAATCGAATGGGAACTTGGAGGCAGACCAGGAACACCATTTGAGTCTTTACTCGAGGGATGACTGATGTGTGTGATCTGACAATTAGCTGAATGCATTATAAAATCAAACAAAAGGCGTGATAAATACCGTGGGAGGATTTCTCTTGATATGCAAATCGCATACAAATCTCAAAATGCAGACTTCCCCATTCCCCCCTCTCGAGTCTGGTTTCTCACTTGTTATGGCAGCTGTAAATTGTAAATTTAGCCCGGAATTAGATTTTGAGTTAAAATTTGTATAATTTTCTTGCTGAACTCTAAAAATACTTCCTTGTTGAAAGTGGCTGAAGCTTAGAAATTTGAAAGGTCCTAGAGGTCTTGACTTGTCTCCCCACTGCAGGTGTCTCCAGCTTAGACTCATTCCCAACATCTGTTGCCTCACGCTGCTTCATTTTATTGGGCTGTGTGTTAGGAAGAAGGTGTGGTTCCTCATGGGCTGAGTGCACTCGATCCGTAAGCCCGGTGACGGCTCGGAGAGGGCGGAGACGAGGGTGAATAAATGTTGCTTTACGACCTCAGGGTTGCCGACATCAAAAGAGAGCTTCACGCT
Organism: Gymnothorax javanicus; assembly: GCA_029692085.1. Taxonomy (NCBI): domain Eukaryota; kingdom Metazoa; phylum Chordata; class Actinopteri; order Anguilliformes; family Muraenidae; genus Gymnothorax; species Gymnothorax javanicus. The sequence continues at coordinate 95,211,189 of CM056198.1, forward strand.
GTCATGCTCTGATGTTTTCTGATCTATCAACTCTTGCAAAAATGGCGATGTAATCGCTACCGGCGCTGCGCCGAAGGGCATTTTATCATCCCGCATTTATATCGTCTAAGCCACTGAATACCGTCGAACATTCTTCACCCCACCGTTCCGGACCGACAGTTCCCGTTGGTGCGATGCAAAGATGCGGGTGGTTTTGGGGGGTGGGAAGTGGGGCAGGGACAGTTTACCCCGATGCGATATCCTGCTGGAGTGAAATTTACGGCCGCAGTTAAACTCTGAACGCACTCATTCCATAATTCAACATATGCTGGGCTCCATTTTAAATGAGGTTGGATTTAACGCCATGTCGCACTGAAGGTCTTTGGTCATTAACTGAGCTCTAGGCCTGGGAACCGCTGTGGGGAAACGGATCAAAAACGATGACGAGGTTTCTGCGACGGGGTTTTTGCGGCCCAGATTAATAAATTTGACCGTGTATTACCCCCCCTTCTCCCCCTTCACTGTTCCCCAAACCCCCCCCACCTACCACACCCGTTTCTCCAGGTGACAAATAAAGTGGAGCTGCTGCCGCGGCAGTTTGTGGACTGGATGCGTCTGGAGCCGCAGTCTATGGTGTGGCTGCCAGTGCTGCACCGCGTAGCCGCGGCCGAAACCGCCAAACACCAGGCCAAGTGCACCATTTGCAAGGAGTGTCCTATAGTGGGCTTCAGGTATGTTAAGCATTCATATGCATGCACACACTCAAAACCCCCTGCACACGTGCACTGGAATGCACAAACATGCATTACATGCGTGTATGCATGGGTGTGCGCTCTTGGGCACACACACACATGTACAAATGCCCATACACGCCTACACACACACACACACACGCTCACCCACGCGCATACCTCAGCTGGGTGACACTTTTGCTGTCATCTCAGTTTATGTGCCGCAGTGACACCTCCTGCCCACCGTTCCCTCATGGGGCCAGAGAGGGCGCCACACCTCTAAAGGCCAGCCATTAATCTAAATGTCAGCTGCTGATATATTACTGTACAAGCAGCTTTTGGGGGCATGTGCATGGGGGATTCACAGTCTTGGGAGGATTTGTGGAAATACAGCCATTTTGGCTCATTTGTGATGAGTCAGGATTCCAACACTCACCTCCCCCCAGGTGTCTTTCTGAGCTAATGTTGTTCCTTCTGCAGGGAGAACGAACAAAATGAGTGATTCTGTTAAAAAAATGTCCGCTCTTTCTTTGGTTAGACACAGCTGTTCAAAGCTTCTTGTCATTTCAAGAAAGGGGGTTTGTTGGGTGGGTGTGTGGGGGAGTAAATTCCAGTTGACGTTTTGACAAAACGGAAACCTTTGCCGGCGTGTCAGTGATGGATTGCCAGGCGGAAGATGAATAGTGTGGCGTGGCATGGCTCGCTTGGGGGCCTGCCGGCTTAACATGGCTGACAACACCATTAGAAGTGTTTGTCCGCTAATGCTATCTGAGAAGCCTGACTTAGAACTTTGAAAGATCATGCCAAACAAACCTACCCCTCAAAGGGGGTGAACGATGAACGAGCGAGCACCCAGCGTTCATCGCTTAGACCGTAGCGGCGTCATGCCTGACGTAGGGGCCAGGTCTCCTGTCGATGATGAAAATCACCGTAATCTTGTTTCTCAGTACTTCTCATTCACCGTCTCCTCACGTCTCGACTTTAAAGCAGCGGCCTTAAATGTTCTTCAAAGGACGAACGAGGACGAAACGATGCTACCTCGACAATAGCTCAGAAAAAAAAGTTACTGACTTTAAAAAATCTCTTGATTGTAATGTTCGAAGTAAATACAAGTTAGCATGTCTTCAGTTAGTCAGGTTATAGTGATAAAGAAATATTGTCACTACTGTTTTGAGTGCTGTTCCATCACATCACGACTGCTATGGTTCCCCTGGGACTGCAGCTCTTCCCGCTACAGTCTGGATTGCAGAAACACCACCCATCTTCTGCTGCAGTCTGAAGACTCACCTCCTCACACTGCAGTATGACTCCCCTGGCTGTCTTTACCCATGTAGCTCTTCTTTTTTGGAATTCTTTTTGAACTTTTAATAATGTTGTAGCTATATTGGGTAGTGGTGTTGGCTTTTGTTCGCCGCTCTAATTACTGGTTTGTTTGGCTGGCTCTACACCTATTGATTATAGATGCGACTTTTGTGCCTCAGCGGTTTTTTATTCCTGAGAGCAACCCTGGTGTTTAGCTAGTTTCTCTGGATAGGAGCATCTGCCTTGGCAGTGTGGTGTGATGTAGTGTCATAGACTGTAATTCACTGCAGCGCTATACTGTGAATCTCAAACCTGGTCATGGCTCACCTCTTTGTTTGCTCGTTGTAAGTCTAACGGCAATCTCAAATGCAGAATATTAACAGGCTGTTAATTTTTTTTCAATTTGGTCTTTCTTTTGTTCTTAGAGGAGTTATTTTCCTTCAGAATACGCATTATTCTCGTCATTGCTTTGTAATGTCACAAACATTCTCAAATTTGTATGTGCTTATTGCACTATTTGGCTGAGAATCGAATGAAAGCTAGCAAAAAAAAAAAAAAAAAAAACAGCGTTAATGTTTATCTTCTTGACCGTTAACTGAAATTAACTTGGTTGTTGAGTATATGGTCATTTCATTTACGATATTTTTTTCATTGAACTCAGTGTAGGTTTGCCCTGCAATGAAATTTTCACTGAATTGTTCATCATCTTCAAAATGGTTAGGTTTTGTGGACAGGTCACCATCCTCTCTTTAACCATTTAGGAGCTTATTTATTGACCTCATTCTTTAACTTGCACTGATTACCCAATTCGCACCATGCACTTTTAAGAATATTGAGAAATATCCATCGTTGCCAGTATAGAGCAGTAAGCATAGCATGCCCACAGAAAATGGGCATTCATTTCCATGTCTGACAATGTGATTGTAGAATTGAAGTGTTCAAAGTAATATACATTAAAAGCTCCTGGTTTGGAAAACTTTAAAGCTCGATAAAATTCAGCCATTGCGGTTGGAACAAAAACTCGGTGAGTCCACCAGGGCTAACTCTGAGAACCCCTGATGTGATGGGATTTTGTGCTGTGCTCTGAAGTGTAAATATGACGGGGGTTGTGCACATAACAGGAGTTTGACCTGCGCACACCTTTGCCCCTGTGTCTGCAGGTACCGCAGTCTGAAGCACTTCAACTACGACGTCTGCCAGAGCTGCTTCTTCTCCGGCCGCACAGCCAAGGGTCACAAGCTCAACTACCCCATGGTGGAATACTGCACCCCTGTGAGTGACCTGAAACTGCCCCCACAACCCCCCCACCAACCCCTGTACTCGCCTACACCCAAAACTGTACCTGTACCTACCAGGGTTGGGTTCAATTACTTTTTTCAATTTCAATTGATTGTAATTGTAATTACAATTATAATTACTTTCTGGACAGAATGTTCAATTTCAATTGCAATTACTTTTTGATAAAAAATTCAATTAAAATTAAATTACAATTACAAATGTAATTGATTACAATTACTGTAATTGTAATTGAAAAAAGTAATTGAACCCAACCCTGGTACCTACTCACCCACACCCAGAAGTACATCTGCACCCACTCACCAACAGCCAATATTACACTTGTACCTGCTCACCTGCACCAAAAAATGCATCTATACCTGCCCACCCACGCCGGAAGCTACACCTGTACTTGCTCACCCAAACCAAAAATTACACTCATCCCTGCTCACCCACACCCAAAAATACACCTATATCTGCCTACCCACACTGAATATTACACCTGTACTTGATCCCACACACCAAAAATAACACCTGCTGTTGCACCCCCACACCAAAAATACTGTAACACCTGTACTTGTTCACCAACACCCAAAATTCCACTCACACATGCTCGCCCACTCCGAAATTACACTCAGATCTGGTCCCCCACACCCAATATTACACTCGGACCTGTTCACCCACACTCAAACTTACACTTGGACATGCTGACCCACACTGGAACTTACATTCTGCCTGCTCACCTGCATCCAAAATTACACCCATACCTGCTGAACATCACCCTAAACTGCACTCACCCATTCATGAAAATAAGCTGTAGCAGCCCGACCACACCCACAAACACCCCGATACCTGCCACCCACACCCAAAACTACACTGCCCCTATTTCCCACTACCAAATCTACACCTGTACCTTCACCCTCACCCAAACATTTACCTGTACCTGCTCAACCGCCTCCAAAAATCACACCTATACCTGCTAACGCACAACTACACCTGTACCTGAAAACTCAAGACTACACTCGAACCTGCTGTTGCACACACTAAACTGCACTCTAATCTGCCCCCCACCTTAAATTGTCTTCCTGCCCCAACACCTGCACATGCCCCATACTCAGACTCCCAAATCTACTCCCATATCTCCCCAGTTACTCATCCTCCCCCAAAATGCCCCCTTGCCCTCAAGCCAACATCTGTAACTACACCTTCTTCCGAGTGTTCGTGTTCACTCAAGCTGACCAGAGTGGTCATCCTTTGAGGTTTCTTTGAAGTCTTGCCTGAGTTGAGAGGCAAAAACCCCAAAGGCTATATCATAGCTTCTGCTTCTCTTGCATTGTCTGCTGTAACAGAGACCACTGCCCATATGTAGCTTCTTTTAAAGGCTCAGAATATAGAAATGGTCTTTCAATCCTTTTGCTCTTGTCACAAAATCATATTTGTACTGTTGGCCTCGGGTGATTAATTTGCCTTGACACCTAATGTAAACACAGTTTAGCAAATATGTCAAAGAGCTGAGCGTTAAAAATTACAGCTTGTCTTTTGTTTTGACTCGGAGCAAGAGTAGAGGAAGCTGGGGTGCAGTCGAGGTCCCTGCAGGGAATGCATTTTATGTTTCTGTGCCCCCATTCCCACTCTTATTCAATACTGAAGTTAGTTTTTAAGTTCACAACGAAAGGTTTTGGACAGTTTTTAATCCCCCACTCCAAAATAAATAAATAGTTTAGGAGCTGGCATTTGTGATTGTTGTCTAGTCCTCCATGGCAGTATGCAAAGTCCTGAGGGAACTCGCTCATCTAAGAGACCGCTGTTCAACGGCTGAATTGTGCTGCTGAACAAATGACTCAAATTTAATCAACCAGAGGAGTCGCTGGTGGACGGCAAGGCGAAGCGCTCCCTGCCTCGTTTCGCAGAACCGCAGCCAGTGGTGCCATCTTCACAAATCCCTGGCCGTACACGCCACTGTTGATGTCTTCTACTGATGTGAGTGATTCGGTATTGGAGACCCCAGTGCGATGGATGCTGTCTCATGGCAAGATGTGGGTGCCTGTTATAGCAAATTAGAGGCCGAATATTCCATTTTTCTTGTATTGAGGATACTTTTTACTCCGCCGCCTTGAAAAAAAGGGGTAATGAGATAATCAGATTTGAACTAAACCAATTTGCATACTACCCTCTGAGAACTGAGTCTGATTTCCTTCCTGAATTAACAAACAGAATTCAATTATCTTGTTCATCAAATAAACTGGAGTCAATAAAAACAGTGGTGGGAGGTGTTCAAGATGATATGTTGTCAAAGTAGAAACAGCTACCTTTATGCAGAGAAACAAAGTGTAGCACAGTCGCCATGACCACATAATGTTTCATTGTATTGTTACTATGGTAACCGTTGAAAATGAGACTTGGTGTTTGTTACTGGGGTAACTGCGCAGAAGAGCCGTGACCCCCCCGTAACCCCAGAATTTTCGATGGGTGACAGTGTTGGGTTCAGTACCTTTTAATTTAAGTTTGTGTAACATGTAGCTTCATGAAAACTCAGCGTGGCGTCTTTTGGGACCCTGGAATGGAAAGTCCAGTGGAAATGAGGTTTACCTTTCCTGACCTGGAAATGCTGTTGCTGATTACTTGCACTGTTGTGTTTTTTGAAAAATAGCCCATTATGTTTTTAGTATGGCTGCATCTGCCTAGCGAAAGAACATACGAAAATAATAAGCCGCTGTAAATACATTAGCTGCAAAATGGAGACATTTCAGTCTTGTCAGGAAATAACACTTATTTTTGATGTTTCTGTTGTTTGGTTTTGAATCCAAGGCCATTTTTCTGTGAATGACTGTCATTACCATTTAACTTGTGCCTGAAATTCACTGGATGTTTTTTTTTTTTAATCATGGCACATGCTGACAATAAAGTCCTTGTTTTTCTCTATATTTTTCATTATCTTTATAGTTCTATCCATTTCACTGGAGGACAGATTTGTGTCAAAATTTAACTCCATGTTGAAGCGAATGGTCTCAACGCTAAAGCAGGATTCAATTCAGTTCAGGTTGTTTTTGTGTTGTGTTTTTGTTATGGAACCGTCACAGTCACATCTCTGTATAACGGAAAAGAAAATTGCTCAAAACAGCTTTAGCGGCAAAAGAGTATCCAAATGAGGGCAAAAAGCGTGAAAATGAGAACAAGAAGTGTGCATGAGGACAGTAAGTGCAATTTCGGGCAAAGAGTGTCCAAATCAGGACAATAAGACAAAGAGAAATTATATCAAGGAGAAAAAGAGGCCCTTTGACAGCCAGGGAAGTCCACCTAATAGTGCATTAACCTGAGTCAACCTCGTAAGTCTGCGACTCCTCAGGAGAGAGAAGTGGGAAGTCCAGGGTCTAGAAGTTCTGCCAAGGCTCTGCCACCCATGAACCCAGCCAGCCGTCTCTACATGGATTAACTGGTTCTTCTTCTTGACTGAAGAATAGCGCTAATTTTTTAATTCAGATGATTGGGAAAAAAAAATACTGCAGTGGACTTTTAATTTCAGATTTTGTACCTGTGCTAGAACCTGGTGCCCTTGCACGGCCTGTTCCCCTTCAGTGGTTAATGTGCTTTTCTCCTTCCTCTGATATTGCCCAAACGATTGCTCTAACAACTGTTGGAGAACATAATGGCATATTGCATATGGCGGGGCCGTTTTCGAAAGGTAAATATAATTATTTTTTCAGCTGGTCCATGAGCGGTGAAGGAGTCGGGAGTGTGACTGATATTAGTATTCTGTGCCCTCGGGTTTCCTCAAGGAGATTGCAGTATGAGGTAACAGCTTGAAATGGGCAGTGATACAAAAGAGTGAAGGGAGTGTTATTAAACGTGCATCTCTTAGTATTGGTATGAATGTGCTCTGGGCACCGTGTATCACTGTATTAATCGCCAGATGCTGAAATGGTGAGGCACTCCCAGACCACTCCCACGCTGTGCTCCCCTGTCATGTTTAATGGAAAATTTGTGCTGGAATTTTGAACTGAGGCTTAGGGCTGTTATCAGTGAACGAAAGGTGGAAATTATTCAAACAGACCTCTCCTTGAGTGCTGCCATAGATGGAGAGGTCCCCACTGATAATCCAGTAGGATTATAAGGAGGGCCCAGGAAATATTCTTGCACCGAACATCCTTGTAGGGATTTACGACGGTCGGTAAATGCTTTACTTTTCCTGTCTACCTTTCAGACCACCTCCGGAGAGGACATGCGGGACTTCACCAAGGTGTTGAAGAACAAATTTAGGTCCAAGAAGTATTTTGCCAAGCATCCTCGTCTGGGCTACCTGCCGGTCCAGACAGTCCTGGAGGGAGACAACATGGAAACGTAAGTGGACATTGGTGTATGCCCGTGCCAATGTGGTGAGGGTTCGCTAATGCTAACGTACGTTAGCCCTGTTGGGAGTTAGGGCTTGACATCCATTCTTAAGCAGTGCCAGGTCCCCTGGTAATGGTGCTAGTACTCGGACATGGTAACGCCTTCATCCGTTGTCCCATCAAAGTGCTAGCTGTTTACATCCGTCCTCCAGCAGCCCCCCCGCTATAGGCAGCAGATTTACGACTTCCATTAAGATGAGCGTAAACGGACATAATGGTTTTTAAGTTGAATCAGATTATGCAGACGCGCCAGTGTGCATGAGGTGGATTTTTTTTATGGAGAGTCCCACCCCACTTCACTTTCGACGGTCTGAGCACTTCTCAGGCTTGATATTATATACAAGCCATAAATTACAAGCACCTCCCGTCTCTCTCCAGCCCAAAAGGCTTTCCTCAGCTCCTGTCCGGATGCTATCTGTCATGGCGCTGTCGGTTTAAGCTGTTTCTCAACGGTCTTCCTTGTCCAAATCTGCCATTTGTGGGGGTTGTTTTTCACCTTAATGGTAAATAAACGTCACAGGTTTTTAAAAAAATAACAGATGAACCTATTTTAAGGGTGTAGCCCACTACATGGTGAATTCAGTGCAAGGAGGAATTAGGAGAATGGATCCCAATGATTTCCCTCCCATAATTGAAGCCCAATTAACAAATGTTTTATTCATATCAAGATGTATTTTTAATAAGCCGCAAATAGCCATTTATCATTTTAGGCAGATGTGTACTCCTCTTCTATTAGGCATAATGTACTCGATAAATGCTGTATAATTAGCAGCAATGATAAAGTATAGCTCACCATTAGACGTAAGCAGTAAGCAAATTGATCGAAATGGTTCCTTTTTTTTTTTTTGTTTCTCGCTGGGTTGTCTGACCCTGAGAAGCTGTACAGTTTCGAGCAAGAAATGTTCCAGCAAACCCTGTTTCGTTGCAGTTGATTTATGTATAAATTAGGCAGCATTCTCTCCAGGCCCTGGTGCTCTCTTGGAACATGGTGTAATTTTTATCATGCGGGTCTTGCATTATGTAAAGTATTCTCCTGAAAATAACTTTGTTGTACCTGCTTTGTTTATTTAGAAAAAGTTTTAGTCATCATTTTTTAAAACTTGGTGTTCCATCAGTTATGACAGTAAAGTATCTAAACAAGTCCAGACATACAGTAAATCAGTGGTGTTCAACCGTGTGCCACGGAGTTCAGAGATGATCATTTCTTTCTTTTTTGTTTTTTTTTTAATTTATTCTAACAACTGCTCATTTCTGTAATTACTGCACCTTCAACCTGAGAGTAGGAAAGGCATTAGTGAAATCAGCAAGCGAAGTGATTAGTTCTTTGAAAACCTGCATGCTCTTGGCCCTTCATGGCACAGAATTTGTCAGATATGTTCCAAATCTTCAGATTTTTAGGATTTTGAGAGTTTAAAATGTGTTATGTGCATATATTGCATAAGACTTTATAATTTACACATTTGACTTTCTCAAGAAATAACAGAACATACCGTTATATCACACAGTGAGTCATGCAGATTGGCGTCATGTTCCATTAAGTTGGGTCCTACTTCAGTTAACAGCTTAATTGCTGAGATTATTACTTGATTAGGTTTCTGCTCCCTTCCCTTTTTTTTTTGTAAAAGCAGATGTTTATTACCCTAATCCAGGTTTCACACAGAGCTCCTGATGGTGTTGTGTTGCCCTGCGCGCCATAAAACGCCGGCTATCTCCACTCCCCTATTCGATGCAGATAGTTTTACAGAACCTTTGAGACAACTGGCAGAAATTGGGAAAACGCCATTTAATGTGTCTGTAGGCAGATGGAGTATTCAGCCTGCCTGGCTGCTGCACCGCTAGGCTAATGAGTCTTCCCTTAAACATATGGTGCCTTTTCAATATAGTGCACGCCTCAATCACTTCCCCACCAGCTGTCATGACAAACATGGGCCTAGCTATGTCGTCTATTCCGCGGCCCGGCCCGTGAAACTGTGAAGGAATAATAATTGATGTCTTCAGCCAAGAACTATCTTTTGTTTTTTACATGCAGTCGTTGTTTTCATCTCACAAATTTTAAGCAGAAATGCGATGAAGCGATTCGGGTGGTGCCTGGCCGGTTGTCGTATTTTTGTCACATTTTGGGCGGCTGATTTTTCTCCCCAAGAACTGTTTATTGTTGCTGGAGTGTGCAAAAATACTTTACATGGACAGCTCAGAGCCATGGAACTATGGAGATACTGCTGGTTTCTCAGTGTCTCAGTATAGCACTCTATCCTTCTCTTTATCTCTATCGCTTTCTCTCACTCTTTCTCTCCATCCCCATCTTTTTTGCAAGACTGGCCCTGGACGTAGTGTGACAGGAATCATTTGGGATATCGGGGGCTTCTGGTATCGTTTTTAGCTTGACCGTGATGTAAGATAACAAACCTGTCTGGATTAAGACCTGTCGCCTACGGCTGCTGTCAGTTAGACATCTATTTTTAAACCTTTTTTTTTTTTTACGATTTTGAAGGACATAACTGCTGCTGGTGAAGATACTCTCATTCTTGACAGAATTGAACATGTCTGGAATGTGATTTTGTTTAGGCAGTTATGCCAATCAGAAAAAAACAGCACTTTCTGTTTACTTATAACCTCTGCGCAGCACATTATTAGCGAAGCGCCCTCCATTGCCTCTGGATATTGGTTTAGTTTACATTAAGTCTTAATGAAAGCTGTTAATTATTCCTGTAACAAGTGTTTGTGAGCAATCTTGTGTGGGTGCCGGAGAGGTTATTTCCTGATAAATGTGGAGGAGCAGCTGATGGACCAGGTTATGCGTGCCACAGCGTTTTTCAGAATAAACACCGCAGTCCCCGTTCTCTTTTTCCTCTGGCCTGTTTGGTTTCTTTTTTACCAGTTTTTTTGTCCTTTTTTTTTTTTTTTTTTTTGCAAGAATGCAGCCCCTGTTGGAGCTCACCCAGAAACACTTAAGGAAAAACTTGAAGTAAATATTGACTGTGGATTTAATAATATGCTGCACTCTTGTTTAAAAAAAAAGTTGTTTAACTGCTTAATTGTTGTTTCCAAGTGGGCTTACATGGACACAGGACTCCTGAGTGGATCAGCTTTGCACTTGGCTGAATCATCAGAGGAGAGGCGAAACGTCTCCCCTGCTGAGATCGTGCCGCTGTAATGTGTACCGATAACGAGGACAGCCTCGTACCAGACGTCACGCTTGTGTGAGTCTCGAAATCGCCTCATCTTTAGCTTCAAAATGGTTATCCTTGCATCTCGATGTTTTACTTTTCGAAAGCGGAAGCTTTCAAGTCTATATTTGGACCCATTAATATTCAGATGCCTATTACGGGCCCTTTTATCCTTTCCTGCTGGTTTATATGATAAAACATTTTGAGAAGATGTGGGGAGACGCATGGAATTGAGGGCTGCGAAATGGAATCGGATTGTGATTGTTTTGGAACCGCTGTAGCTGCTATTTCTTGTGCGTCTGAGAATAGCTGTGGGTTTTAATCAGCAATGATCGTCAAATTAAACCGCATTAGAGGATGCTAAATCAAAGCCCCGCTTGAATTCTGACGAGTACATTCAGGCTTAAACTATTTCGGAAAAAAGGTCATTGACTTGGGCAGTCCCGGATGCAGTTTTCATTGTGCAGAATTGGGTGCCTCTATTAATGTGAGACTATAGCTGCTATAACGGTCCGTTTAGGAGTCCTGTGCTTCATTATAAACCCTTCCCGTTGGCCACACCTGGTTTCCTGGCAGGCAGAGATGGTAAAACAATGCAGTAAGGCTGCATCATCACCTTGAGAATTTAGAGGACCTCTACTAATACAAAGTGCCTTTGTACAAGCCAGCAAGGCAACAGGATGGTGAGGTGAATGAAGTTTTTCTTCATTGTCTGTGTCTGAATTAGCACACTTGCCTAATATAGAGAACATTATGGTATAACATCTTGCATACAGCTTACCTCTCCAAAGTAGACAAGTGTGCAAATTCAGACACAGTAATTTTTATATCAGATCTCCTGTAGGGATCCAGGAAATGGTATCCACCAATCACTGTCTTTGTTCTGCTGGTCATTATGAGCTTACTCACTGATTGGCTCAGCTGAGGTCGCCTCGTAAGATGATGTCACTGCAGCCATACTCCTGTTTTGTTGTCCCTGCTGAAGGCTGAGGTGAGAGAGCCCCTCTTTCGAGCTTGCCTCTGTTTGTGTTACCTCTTGCCCTTTTGTGGAGTGGCCCTAAAGAAGTTGTTCTGTGATTTCCTCTTCTCCCCACTCCCCTCCCCCCACCCTAAAACCGTTTCTCTTACAGCCCAGTCACGCTCATCAGCATGTGTCCAGAGCAGTATGAGTGAGTATCAATACCCCTCTCCCCTCCCCCCCATCCTATACCTCTACTTTTCACTGAGCATGCTCTTTGTGCACCCCGACGCTCCCCCATCCTCGATGTTCTCTGCATTGGTCGCCACTAACAAACACCACTCTTTATTTTTTTCCATCTCCACTTTGTTTTCTTGGTAATTTCATCAAGTTTCTTGCCTTGCATTGTTTTTTTATGTTTGATGCTGCACTTCATTTTTCAGTATGTATTTATGCCCTATGGGCTTAACTTAATCATCAGGAACATTGACTAACCCCCAAAATCCTGGAGCCTTGCTCTTGTTTCCTCAATTCACTGGCTCAGTTTAAATGGGTACATTTTAGTGATATGCAGGGTCACCTTTAGTAGCACTAACGATGAACGTAGATGTGATGCACGGGGCCTTTGTGTGGCTGGGGTTCTGGAGCAACTGTTTGAGCGTGTCCGTTGCTCTCTCTCCCCCCCACCCCTCCCCCGCCCTCAGGCTCTCCCAGTCTCCACAGCTCTCTCACGACGACACTCACTCCAGGATAGAGCAGTACGCCAGCAGGTACCGACCGCAATTCCCTATTCACCCCGCAGAGGGAAAACATTTAGTTGTAAAATCCATTTCACAGCAGATTCTGGAAAGAAGAATGGGATTGAGTAAATGCAGGTCAGGCTGCAAGTCCTAGGCCCAACAGATTAGATCATTAGTAGTCTTTTTGCTCTAAAGGGCCAAATGCACGGTACGCAAATGAGCGGCCAGTATCTGCGAACCGCATCATTTCCTGCGTGCGAGACTTTCTTGTACTTTGTATCTCCCGCGACAGCACTGCAAGGAACAGTTGAAAATGGACCTGATCCCTGCTCTGAAAAAATCTGCCGCTCGCCTGCGCATGCATGAGTCTTGCAGCGATGCGGCGGTTTTCAGGAGAATGAGCTTAGCTCATAGCTTCGCCAAGGTGGACAGGCAGAAATTTGCTTGTCGCCTTCCTTTCTATGAGAATAAATGACGCACTTACGAATTTGCACACCGTGCATTCGGCCCTTAACACTGGACAGCTTAAGCATTCCTATCATGGAAGCAGGTCCAATTGATTAAGACACTACTGCTCATGCCTAATGGCCAATGCCGGAAAGAAAATGAAGGCTTTCATGTTATGTCATCCTTTACTTTTTCGTTTGACGTGTAATCTGTCGCGTTTTTGCATTTTATTTATTTCATTTTATATCCATTTCAAAAAAGAATAGTGTTAAGGATGATGCATATTGATCACTAAGACAGTTTAAGGGTTTCGCCAACTGATTTCAGTTTGAAGAGCACAGAAATAGTTGAGCGCTTTAATTTCATGCCGGTACAATGTGCTCTCTAAAAAAGCTGCATGCGGTATATTAAGTGGCCATAACTGCAGTGTGATTGTGCTATAAAAGAAAACCTACTTGCAGATGAACAGAATCCGCACCTCACAAGTTAAATTTAAATGTGCAGAAATATGTGTTGAACGTGGATAAAATAAGGACGAGTCGAAATGGTGCTAATGATGTTTTCTCATCTTTCATGTGCGAGCTGCACCTCCGCTGTCACTGTCGATCTTCACCTAACTAAAGCAAACCCCTGGTGTTAGATTTTGCCATTCAGTTGTCTCCTGTAGACGTCATTGGGTTCAGTAAGTAATACAATGGAGGGAATTGTCAGTATTAGTTTCTGTTAGCATGCGAGTGTCATGTTTTTCATGCCTTTTTATGCTAAGAGGACTGCCATCCTCCACCAGCCAGTGAAATCTGGTCCCATCCACCCATCTGCTGTAGCGATGGCAATGTTACAGGCGTGAAATCGCCGCAGGTGGTTCAAACGCCGCCAAGCCGTTTGATGTTGGATTTGTTTATTCTCATGTCATCTCTCTCCTCGTAAACACACACACACCAGCTTACGAATATGAGCACTCGCTCGCGCACACTCACCAACTCTTGTTTGTTCCCTCAAAATAATTTCCACTCCATTCTCCCTGTTTTCAGGTTGGCGCAGATGGAGAGGTCAAACGGCTCTTTGCCGACCGACAGCAGCTCTGCTACAGGAAGCGTGTAAGTAATTTTCTCTGGAGTGGGAGGAGTTTATTCATTGGGGGAGGGGATTTCACACTGTGGGAGGGGTTTGCATTTTGGGGGAGGGGTTATACATGAAGGGAGGGGCTTACACATGGGGGGATGGACTTTGCAAATCAGGGGAGGGGTTTTAGCATTGAGGTAAGGGTTGTCATGTCAAGGATGTTTTTCAATAATTTTACTGTTGCAATTGAATAGCATTGGAAAAGGCTTATAGATTATAAATAGTGTGGGGAATGAATAAGGGGCAAAAAAAGAGGGATGGGTAAAGGGGCGGGACGTAAGCTGAAATGGAAGGATATCTGTGCCCACCATTCCCCTGCCCGTGACGGTGCTCTGTCTGCCTCAGCGGTCTGCGGAGGCGTGTGGGCGGGTTGAGCGGCAGTTTCCTCCCTGATGGTATCAGATTGATTTACTGCTCCGGCGGGCTGTGGAGTTTAGGCTTAAATACTTTCACCTGGGCTGCCAAAATAGATTAATGTCTGCTGGGTCTATGGACAGTGCGTCTGTTAATTGCAATTTCTGGAGGATGTGCCATGCTCGCATCCAAGAGGTAGGATGAGAAGAAAGAGCCGTAAATACTTCGCCCGGAGAGACAAAGAGGTGTGGAGGGCTGACTTTTTTTGTCTTGGGAGTGCTGTGTAATGTTTCTACATTAATCCATGTTGTCCTGAATTATTCAAGAGCAAATGGCCTTGTTCAGTGGAAAATAATGGCCATTTTAAATGTATTATCTCCGAACACAGAAAAGGCCTTTTTCTTAATTAAGCAGGAAATTGCTTTTGAGACAATGCAGTTTTGCACCATGGGTCTTTGCAAAGTGTCCATTAATTCAGTCCAGGGTAAAGGATCTGGATCCGTTCCTAGAGAGCCAGTGTCTTCAGACGATTGTTTCCATTGATTACCCTGGATCAATTAGGCACTTATCAGAACATAGAGTATGGTTCAGCCGAGGATGAGAAGATGGTGAAGCATTTCTCGTAAAAGCATGAGAACACGATTTGGCTGAGGTTCGCATTCGCTTCAGGAAATTCTGATATGATGCCAGGTCTTTTGCATGCATTTAGCTGCAGTAGATAAATTCGCAAACTAGCATATTCCCCTTGTCCTAGGCCTGTCCCTGGTCTGGGTGAACAATCGCATGGTAGGTTGAGTTCACTCGGGCCAAAGAGTACAAATTTATGGTGCTATTGTATGTGTCCAGTGAAGGCGGGATAATGCATGTATGTGTGTCTGTCTGAGGGTTTGTCCGAAATGCTGCCTCCTTGATAAAACCTCAACCGCAGCCTAGTGTCTGTCCATTTTAAAGCTATGGCAGCAAACAGGTCTGAGTTCAGTGAATAACCTCAAACCGCGGAAGTAATCCCATTAGACAGCTGGGGAAGTACCTCTATGCGTAGATAGGGCCCATCGGCTTACAATCGCTGATGCTGATGCCTGCTCACCAAACACCGGCAACAAACGGAAATGTTCAATGAGACATGGATCAAAAAGGACATTCTCAGTAACTTCTTTGCCAAGTATCAACAACTGTGTGGTACTTTTGAGGAAATGCTCTAGAATAAAGGCATTTCAAGGTTTAGCTACATTACGAAGAATCCACTCGCACCCAGATGGCAAGAATTGTCAAATTCGTCGGAGCCTTAGACAATTGTTCACTGTGCCGTTGCGTGGCTGAAGACAACTTCTGTGGGGGTCTGACTTAATTTTGTTACATTTGTCAGCCTGTCCTCCTTCCTGAGGCCACCTCAGAAAAGCCACTCATGGAATTTGTAGAAAACAACACCAGTCACCCCCACTCTGGAGCGCACACGTGAGCCGCCAACGGAACGAGTAATTGAGAATCCCGTCATGTGGCTTGTAATGCTCGGAGGCTTTGCCTGGCTCTGATGTGAGGGAACGAACAACAGATTTTTGTTCCTGCTCATGTAATGCAGTGAAAGAATTTGTTTTGTGCTTTGCGTAGCAGTTTGTTGCTTTTGGCAAGTTAGCGTTTTCGGTACAACACCTGCACAGGAAGAGCTAGATACCGAAGTCGGAATCCATTTTCTTTAATGCCTCTTCCCTACCCACTCCTCAGTTCGGAGTGCCCAAACATGGGCGGCCATGCTCCCTCTGCTATCTGTACGACTGACGAGGGAGTATACATCGAGGTCCTAAAGAATTTTGGACAGTAACACCTTTTCAAAGGGCTTTACTTACTTTAACAGTCCGTTCCTTATGGATCTGAATACCCTCAGATTAAAGTGCAGACAGTCAGTCTCAGCTCCCCAAAGTTGCGAGGATCAGTGGTCAGCACTAGAATTATGGTTTTCATGAGTGATTGTTGACTATGTCTGTATTCGTCATTACATGTTTTAGTACTCGGCTATATTGAGTGCTTTGGTGATACTGCATAATGTAGTGAGTTATTTAAATCAAGAAGTCACACAGATAAAGTCGCTCCCTGGACACTCTTTAACTATCATGTTAATTTCATCTTAGATTTCGTTTTGGGGATGATAATGTTGGAGCTGAAGTTGTGTAAAGATAAGCTAACTTTACACATATTGATTCTTAATGGGCCTGCTGTGCCTGCTCAGTGATACGGCTCTTTTCTATATGCCTGTGAGTAATGCTGCTGTTCTGCACTTCTGTAACTCGCGAGAGATAAGTGTCTGATAAGTAAATGTACCGTAATGTAAATGTATAAAAACTTGCAGGTCTGGGAATGAATGTTGGCCGAGCCCGGCACTGCCGCCCATATAATTCAAGTCACTCCGGATAAGAGCGCGCGCTAACTGAATTTAATGTTAATGTAATTTACGGCCGCGTTCGTGAGGCCCTTTCCAAACCTGTATTGGGTAAATCAATAACACCGCTTACAGAACACGCTTTCATTTCCTTCTTGTGATTAGTCATTTCAGGATAAGTGCTCGTGGGGAAATGGGGGGGTAAATTTTCTGTTTAAATTGCATAAACCAGAATAGCGGCGAAAGGGCTAGCAGTCTGAAACTGGTGGTTCTGGAGATATAGCAGAAGGGAGTGGGAGGTTTGTCACCATTGACTCACCACTGTGTGCAGAGACTCTGTGAATCCTTTTCCTTGGTGGATTTTTTGACTTAACCTTCAAAGCACTTTTTTTCAAGCAGCATGTCTTTGGAAGCTCTGTACAGGCATCCATCTCTGGCTAGGAAGTCCCCAGAGATGTCCTTTCTGATTAATTTCACGTAACGCATTTGAGTTTGTTGCCTTAGGGGGACGTGTGTTCCTTCAGCGACGCCACTGCTCCTGTTAGCTGAACGGCTTAGTGTGGACGTACAGGTTCGCAGTGAAATGGTCAGACTTAAATCAATGCGAACAGAGTCCGTTCAAGCGTACTCTTTCAGGCTTGAGGGAGAGTACCAAACGCGGTCGTGTTCGATGCCGGTGTCCTCAGTTGCGTGGAGATGCAGGATTCGGGGAGGAGTGGGGGGTGGGTTTATTGAGTGGTGCCAGTTTGGAGGAGCAGGGGGGGGGGGGGGGGGGGGGCGACTGCCACGAGGGAGCCTTCCAAGCTATTTTTATTTGTCAGATGTGGTTATTTACAGCGTACCGCACTCGCTAGTGAATCTTTCTGGGCATTTTTGCGAGGTGTAGATGTTCGTTGACGGTGGGAGTTTTATGTAATGTTTTGCAGAGTGAATCTCAGAATCTCAGTGACTCGCTCAAGTTCAGGAAAGACTTTGGCAGAGTTTCGCGCTTCCCTGGTGGGCGACCTTTGTTGAAAGGCAGTGCATGAGCGTGAGTCAGCGTGTAGGCACTGTGCAACATCTTGCAGCAGAATGTTGCGTTCACTGCGAGAGAGCACTCGTGTTTCTGAACGTGTTACCCTTTCAGTACAACCTGCGGTGCTCTTTGTACTAACAGTTAGCCCGCTGGAACTGCTTTTTGCGCCGTCTCATTTTAGTTTTTGACCTATCCGGGGGGGTGTATTCCTGCCTCTAACGCGATGCAGGCTGGGATTCGGCTCTTTAGCTTCCCCCCAACCCTGACCAGAATTAAGATAATGGATGGATGGCAGCGCCAGTGCCAACTGCGACCAGCAGCCTTTTGAAAGCTGCGCATAAATGGGCTTCATGCTGCTGGGGATATGGGAGGGAAACAGTCGGTTAGGGTTAGCATTTTCATTGCTTAATCGCCTCCTGCTGGCCAGCTGGGTGCTCATCAGAAAAATTTCAAACAAGCACATGTTCGAGTCTCCTCTGCCCTCGTTCTGAGCTTGCAAGGTTTCAAGCTACAAGTGTAAAGAAGCAGAGGCTGACTGGGGAATGTTCTGGAGGAGAGCCAGGACCTGTCAGCGCTCTCCTGTGATGGCAGCACAAGTCGCGTACAAGCAAACTTGTGCACAGTCCGCCGATTGTACCCTCCAGATTCAGGTGGAATTAGAGATGCTGAATTTAAAATTGGGAAAAAAACCATAGGTGACTGGAAATTGGTTTATAGATCCACTCACAACTTTTGATAAACAAGACATACTGAACTGATGCGTGTTCCTGTGTTGAAGACAAAAATGCCTAATTAGCTGGCTCTCTGGCTGCATGTTTTTTACGGCTTTTGTTTTTATCCTTTCATCTCAATGCAGAGGTGTCGGGTATCGTCACGAACGCTGCTACTATGGGTTTAGTTACCAAAGGCTCCGTTCTGCCTGCTTTCTTCCATCTCACCATGACCTCTCGTTCAGCGTCTGTTCGAACGCCAGTCGATTGATCTGGCTTCCTGTTGTTGCGCCCGACCAGTTCTTTGGCAGCCGAAGAGAAAGGATTTCTGCTGTTTTGCCACCCACACAAACACTCGCACACACACACAGCCGATCTGAATCTGTTTAATAAAAAAAAAAAAAAACAAAAAAAAAAGGATTTACCCCCTGCCTTTAGAGCAATTCTGTCGACGATCTCTGGGATAAGTCTCGGGTGAACGAATAAACCATTTTCCCGCCAATTTGTGAACACAGAGTCACTGTCTCATTTTGAGGGCTGTACATTAAGCCATGAGTTTTAGCCCAACCGAAGGTCTTGATTCTTTTATTTTCCTCTTCTCTCGCTCCCCCTCCGAAGACTTGCTGCTTCGAGGCCGGAATTCACGGTGATTCTTCTTTCAGCAAAATGGCACCGACACGACCACTCGTTGGGAAGTCGCATTTCCCCATTTTTTTATTCATAAGCTGTGCATTTGCTATCATTCCTGAATGTAGTATATACAAACGTAGCGAGTCATTCATAATCTATACATCTGTAGCGAATTGGCAGCTCTGGGTAGAACATCTTATAAATCGCCTAGGGTTGTGGGATTGCCGTTTTAATCTTGCCTACGGTACCTTTCCCTGCTAGCGAATATCTAATTCGCTATATTTCATTTTTTGCTCGCCAGTCTTAAGCGGTGGTGCTGGATATATAATGGTTTTTAATGCTTAGCCCTTGTATCACCATGTTCCTGTAACTTGGTGGTGTCGCAGGAGCTTGCCTTGTGCTTTTTTGGCATCTTCAGCACTCTGAGGCAAAGAAATTTCTGCTTTCTGATCCGACGGCAAACAGACTAGCGGACCGATTAAGTAATATGTAGTCATTATGTTCAGGGCCACTGCTGTCTGCAGCCATGAGGAAAAGTAATCAAATTCATGACTGAAATAGCTGGAGGCTTTAGCTTTCTTTTGATGCCTTACAACTGTTAGGCTGCTGAAGGTACTTTCCATTTTGGTGAGCCTTTCAAGAAGTTGCGTGTTCTTTTATTTACAAGAATCATTGACAGTGATTGTACAAAATGTGTGGCTTTAACGGGAAGGCTTTGATTATTTGCCCTTCCGTGAATTGTATAGGCAGGAAAATAATGTTCAGATGATATCGCTACTAGATTGTGAATGCTGTAGTGTGTTAACCCGGGCTGTGAACCACTCAGACGTCTGTCTTAATGGGATAGCAGTCAGAGTGATGCTCAGCAGGAAATACAATATAGTCTCTGGTGTGAAATAAAGTCTTACTGCAGCACTGCCCATATAAAGTCTAGTAGTGATCTTGCATCCATTGATTTTTTCAAGAGCTCTTTTAAGAGCATATGCAGTACATAAGGCCTTCCAAAGGCGTTTTTAAAAAACATTTTCATAAATATACATTACTAACTTTGTTGACTCTGCGAGTGACATTGCGCTGACATACCAAATTAGAAAAAACGTATGCCTGTCTGAATATATTCATCGTGCTTGAATTTTTATTGTAGAGCCAGTGAAGGTGCTATGTAATGTTCATGAAGGGCAAAAAATCCATGGCATTCTTTAGAGGACGTAGAAATATGCTTAAAATAATAAAAATTTAAACCGCTAAATTGCTCTACACTTGTCAAAGCTGGTCTGTTAAGCTTTACATTTGAAATGAATTTCATGAAAACTTTTTCGAATGCAAAACTTTTTTTTAGTGTTGTTTTCACTGCTGTGTAATTTTACCACAAAAAATTCCTTTTAACTCAGAAATAAAACTTCAAATTCTTCTGTAACTCTTGTATCATCCATCTTGGTCATATTTTTGTTTAATTTAAATCAATTTTCCTTGAAATTGTGGCCAGGAGAGCAAAAAAACAGTTATAAAGATGGATGGCTGTTGGCTTCCAAGGTAGTTTTCAATTTTTGCATCGTCTCCTTTTTCCCCCGGTTCAGGTTACATCTGGTTAAATAAAATAAAGTCCTTAAAAAATGTAAAGCCCTCCGCCTCCTCCTCAATGTTGAATAAGATTGGATATTTTACTGCGTGGCTGGAGTACATGTGAACAGATTTAATATGGCAGATGTGTCCGATAATCCTGTGGGGGCTCAATTTTTTTTTTTTTTTTTTTGTTTCGTTTGTTTTCTTTCGAGATGACAGACTCCAAGTTTTTAGGACAGAGCAAAACGTGGCAGTTCATCCTTCGCTCAGTTTCTGTGTGACATTACAGTTCTTCAGTTGCCTTTACAGTAGATCACGTAAGGTGTCAGATCTTAAATGTGTGTTGACAATGTTCTTCCAACATTCTTATGCTGATACAACAATCAAAGCTCATAATTTAAAGTAGTCGAGTTTTAGAATACAGGTCTTGAATTTTGGAAGAATGAAGTACTTTTAAATGGTTAATTTTGCTTTAGTTTTTAAAATATTATTTTAATTTTTTGTATGCTTGCTTGTCCTGCGCACCATAATATTCTCTGGAAGTGATGCAGTTTAGGTCTTTTAAGACAGCAGCTATAGGGAAGTGTTCGGCCTTGTTGGTTTGTGTAATTATTTTGAATGAAAAGCCATTTGCATTGCCCTGCTTCAACTGAGACAGACTTCAGTCTCTGTTTAGGTTAATGAGGGGAACTCATAGAGTAGTAATGAGCATTTTGCTCATGTAAAGAGGCACAGCGAGATCCAGTTTTCGAGATTTAAGAGTTCCAGTTTAATCATTTATATTCTGCTCAAGTAGGTTTCCCTATTCTGTTGAAATTTTATGGTCACACAAAAAGTGTTCCAAAGCGTATTCAAATGCTATAAATTATGGACATTACTGCATGTAAAAAAATTACCATTCAAAGAAATTACTCCTGTTTCAATTTAAAATTCAGAGGACGGCACAATGTTGTTATACTTGCAGAAAAAGTATGCTCTCCTTTTTTAGGAATAAATTTTTTCTCAAATTATTTTTGAGCGTGTGATGTGGCTTTTTCCTAACGCCAAGGGGATTATTAGTTTACAAAGAGAGGAACCATAGCATTCACTGCATCGCAGTTTCCGAGTTTACTAATAATCATGATTGACTTGATTTCAAAGATTGATTTCAGTGTTCTCTCAAAAGGGGTGTATTTTCTTGTAGTGTTTCAGTCCAAGTGTTTGTTACTTGAGCGTACTCAATTGATATTTATTGGCCTATACCAGCGGCTTCCAGACCTCTCCTTGAGTTCCCTGGGCAGATCCTAGAATTTTATTTTGCTTGAACTTAAGCACATCTGTGGAAATTATTCTGGACCTTGAATAGTTCACACTCTCCCGGCCATTGACATGATTTTTCCTTCAATCACCGTTTTTACTATTGTGTGGTAGTGGGTGCTATTTTGGGTCTTCTGACAAAAATAGGTCAAACTACCTAGAAAACAATGCGTACTGGTGCACCTCACAGGCACGTAAAGACAGAAATTACGTCTTTTTCTTGGGCATATTCCATGATCGCAAGCTTTTTACAAGCTGTGATAAATCTCCTTGATACGTGCAAACATCGTAAAAACAAAGCAGCAAGTCGATATTAAATAACATCTATACGCTTTTCTGAGCTATTTGTCCAATTTGTGGTTTTTTTTTAAATGAAAATTACCTACATTAGAGTGTTTTTCATAAAAGAATGAATTAAGCTGGAATGAAATGGTTTCTTGTGTCTAAAACTGGAAGCTCCATTCTTTCTGTTTCCATATGAATGGAACTGAATATTCTGGGGGTGTTAAAAGATCAGTGAATATTATCTAAAATGCCGGCAGTGGCTGGAACTTTAAAAAATAAAAGCGTTAATTGACTCCCCTCCCCTTGATTGTGGCGTTTCCCTCACGTGTGTATTGCGATGTTTCCCTTGCAGTGATGACGAGCACACCTTGATCCTGCAGTACTGTCAGACACTGGGCGGCGAATCCCCGCTCAGCCAGCCCCAGAGCCCCGCCCAGATCCTGCAGGCAGTGGAGAGGGAAGAGCGCGGGGAGTTGGAGCGCGTCATCGCCCGACTGGAGGAGGAGCAAAGGTACTGCCCATTGCCCTGCCCACTATCCCGCCCAGCCTACACTGCTCCTCCCACTGGCTGAGATTAGCTCCACCCCTGTCAACTAGGCATGTCCCTCCCACTGTGTAATTCGGCAAGTTTAGCCTCTGCTCATTGGTTCAGCCCCCTTCCCATATTGCCTGTTATCACCATCAGTTCGCTCCTCCCCCTCTCATAATTGCAGATTGCATATCAACCTGAGCCTTCCTAAACGGTTTCACAACCTCTTTCAAAAATTTTTTCCCTTGTCTAACTATGACATGCACTCCTAAAAGTGCATGCTCATTGATACTCAGATACATGTGGTTGTGTGCCACTCGCATTCACGCACTCAAACGCAGAAACACGTTTACTCAGACACACACACATGTACAATCACACACACCACTCCATCATCTCCCTTTCCCATTTTTTTGTCCTTCCTCTCTTTGTCCTGTGCAAAGTCGCTGGCTCTTCCCACCAGGCCTCTCCACTGTCACGCACACACACACACACACACACACACACACACACACAGTCTGGCTCCTCCAGCTTATTTTCCCTGGCAATTGATTAGAGGATGGCGAGAGTCCACTAGCAGACCCCCAGAAGGCAGCTGTGTGATAAATCAGCCCCCTCTCCCACTTTATGTGAGTGGTAACAGGACCCGCAATTCAGGTCTTTACCACCGCCGCAATAAACCAGGGCCGCCACTTCGCATCGCCAGTGACTTAAACAACCATAAAAATGTAAGAGTCAACCACGGGGCGAGTGACGGCCTCGTTCAGTGGCTTTGGGGATCCTGAAGTATTCCTCTCCCTGTCAAGTGGAATGAGGACGTGGCATTATTTACTGGTTGTCTTGGTCTCAGCTCCCTCTCCCTGACTGAGGGTGAAGTGCACAGGGCAGCCGTTTGCAGGATGTACTGCCCTGGCTGCTGACGCCGTTTAGATGTTATGGCCCTGCTCTGTTGCGGGGACTTTCGTACTCCCCGATGCGCCTGGTGTTTATGGACAACCTGTTTTGAGTTGGCTGTGAGTGTCATATCTGAGAGGAACGGCCCCCGTGGAGCAGGCCTGTATGACAGAGGAGGCTTAAGACTCCTGTGCTGTAAGAGGAGGGCAGTCTTTGGCCTGTTCACTGAAGGAGGGGCGGCGCCTTAGGTCTGAGGACTGCTTCAGGAAGTGCAAAAGCCTTCATGCTATCTACAGGCTTTTATCAGGCTGTGTGTGTCCCTACCATGTGTCATTCCATCTTTTGTCATATTAGAAATGCCTGCCCTCGCTGCTCTTTCAGTTTGTCACTGTTTTGGCCTCTGTTTATCCGAGATCTTTGTTGGCTCTCCGCTCTTGATGAGTTTTTGAGATACTGCATCCTGCTCCATTGTTACAGGCAGACCCTCTGCCTCTTAGACTCTTCAAACCACCAAATTGATTCTTTTTTAAGTGTCTTTTGTGCGAGAATCTGAAAGCAGGCTTTTACTGTGAGCAAGCCAAGTCATTACATCCGCTGTAGTGCTCCGTGCATTTTTCTCAGTCTGACCTCAGCACTGGCGAAGTGAAAATCTCTTCTGTCTGTGTGTGTGTGTGTGTGTTTTGTGCAGGACCCTGCAGCTTGAGTACGAGCAGCTGAAGGAGCAGCACAGTCAGCGGGGGGTTTCAGATCTGGCGGCTCAGCACCGGGGGGCGGAGGAGGCCGACCTCCTGGCCGAGGCCAAACTCCTGCGGCAGCACAAGGGTCGCCTGGAAGCGCGCATGCAGATCCTGGAGGACCACAACAAGCAGCTGGAGTCCCAGCTGCACCGGCTCCGACAGCTGCTGCACCAGGTTAGTGTCTCGTGACCCGTGGTCTCAACCACCTATTGTGCCAGCACTGGTGCAGTGCAGCCTGATGCTGTCCCAATATGGCTCATGTACCATTACAATATGGCCATCGTACTGTTGCAATATGGCTGTCACTCTGTTGCAATATGGCCTTTGTGTTGTTGCAATATGGCTCGTGTACCGTCACAATATAGCCACAGTACTGGTGCAATATGGCTCTCACACTGCTGCTATATGGCCTTTGTGCTGTTGCCATTTAGCTCATATACCATCACAGTATGGTCATTGTATTGTCGCAATATGGCTCTCACTTTGAAGCATTATGGCCTTTTTGCTGTTGCAATATGGCTTGGGTACTGTCACAATATGGCCATCGTACTGTTGCAACATGGCTTGCGTGCCAAAACAATATGGCTATCATAATGTCGCAGTTTGGCGCACTCTGTTGCAATATGCCCTTTTGTGCTATTGCAATATGGCTGTCTTCTTACCATCACAGTAGTGCAATCCTGCCCTAATAGTGGCGATAAACGGAGATAAGTTTTGTGCTACATGAGCCATGTACTGTGAAAGCATGGCCCTCGTACTCGCGCAGCATATTCTTTTTCAGTCACAATATGGTCCTCTTATCACAGTGTGGCCCCATGGCTGTTACAACTGGGCTTCATACTTTCACCCCAAGACCCACATACTGATTCTATTCTACCCTCTCTCCCAGAGCTGCTGTTATTCTATGCGGTATTCATCAACCCTCAGGACCCTTCTGAACTGAAGACTAATATTGGCCTTAGACATTGATAACCCATTGTACTCTTTGTATCTCTGCAAGCATCGCGGCTTCAACTGAACAAAATACACAAAACGCAGCCCCTTGCACTCAGAAATTCTGACAGTCCCCTTCATCGATGCCACACTGTTTCCAAAAGCAGGAATCCTCAAATCTGGCCCTGACATCCAAATCCAGCCCTGTTTTTCTCTCTTCCAGGCAATTAACTGAACGATTATGTCCTCTCATTGGTCAGACTGTCATCAAATCTGACTCCCATGTGAAGGGAGGGTGGAAAACCAGCAGTTCTCAGCTCTTGAGAACCATGATTTGAGGGGCTCTGCCTGATCTTGGAGAAATACTGCTCATCACCGTTAGGTCTGATTGCCCTTAGTAGGCGCCCCAGCTGTCTCCACTCTGCTGACTGTATGCTTTTAGCAGGGTCCCTATTCACTTCCGTCCAATGACCCCCGGGCTTGATCACTCATGTATTTGCCCTGCCAACTGTAGAGATGCATATTTTATGGTAATATTTTTTTAATTTCTAGACTTTCAGTTTAGAGCGTTGGAAGATTACATTGACAACATGATTAGGTGTTGTGTTTGTGACCCCTCTCATGATAAAAGGTCAAAGACTCCCTGTAAAAATGCAGAGACTAAACAGCGTAGACATAAATGCATGGCTAATGTACATTTCCATGGTCTCTCTTGGGTGGATGTGATTCACTGTCTGGTCATTAATCAAGCAGCTTATGCTTGCTCATTCATATCATACATTAACTGCTGTCTGCAGGCTTTATAAGGCTGCGTTTTCCGTCAGCCCCAGGGGGCTGATAAATAGCCCCTTTTCCATTTAGGATGATACAGCATTAGTCAGGTCGAAAGGATTTTTTTTTTTCTCATCTCTCAATTTTTGTCTATCAGACATATGTCAGAAATACCCATTCCCATCATTGAGTTCATATTAAAGCACCACAGCGTAACATTATAGCATACCGTTAGCTCATCATCTGTGCTGCCAGGTCAGCATGCTAGCAGGCATTGCTGCTGCAACTCACAGCATGAATTATTCTGAAGGTCGGCTACTTGTTAACTGAAATGTTCGGTGCTAATGGTGTGAAACATTGCAAATATATGTCATGCTTTGTTTTAGTACTTTTGAAAAGTCTTTTTTTTTTTTTAATCTCATAAACCTGTGTTCACCTTTCTGACATTGGAATTCAGTAACGTGGAGCCCATCTGAAAACTGACTATCTCTACTAAGATGGGTCACATGAAACATCCCTCATTTGCAACGGATAAACTCTAAATCAAAGGCATAGATTTACAGTAGATTTGAACTCGCAGATGCTGGGCTTCCTTCTGGGAATTGCATTGGTGGCGAGGGCAAAGGGTGGCGGCAGGCTGAGTTGTGCGCTGACCAGCTTTTCGCTAGGTCTACGTTATTAGCTCCCCCCTCAGATGTGGGAAAAATCCAGATTCATAAAGTAAAGCTTACGTCCAGGACTTTGTTCCAATTAAGTGGATCTGCATTTTGTAATTGGCGCAGTTCTTCTGCAAGAAGCTAGACCTAATTGGCCGCTGAGTTGGTGGGGTTGATTGGAGGAAAGTGACAGGCCTCCAACCCATTGACTTTCCTCCTATGAGCTCAAATTGAAGTCATCCTCCGACTCATATCGGTGCAGTGCGGTAAGCAGAGACAGCGATGTTGTCCATTAATTTGTGTGTGTCATAATTCTTCGGAATTAATGGCTGAGGTTAAGGCAAGAAGCACGACAAATGATTGGGCATTTCAATTTTTGGAAGAAAATGGGGAAAATAATTTTTACAATACTAAAATACAAAGTTAAACACCAGTCCATGCAACAGGTTTGTAGGGTTCTCTCTGCCTTTATCAGTACGTGTTGTCGCGTTTTTTTTTCCTGCCTTGAGAGTTAATTTATCAGATCGTGATTTCCTGGGGTAGGTTTGTAAATTCTTGTCCAAACAGTGGCACAAATTCAATTTCAGAAAGCAAACCGAGATATTGACTTGCACGCTCACTGTGAAGGTTTTGTATGAAATGAGTCTACCACCACACTGTGATTCACTTATTCTTTTGGGGATGAAGTTTTATCCTCTGGTTACGGTCTGATGAGTTCTGGCTATACACACACATGGCTGCGTAATCCCCTCGCACACGTGTGCACACGGGCGTACACTCATAACCAAAAGTATTGGACGGGCAGAGAAACAACAGAACCCAAAAATAACTGGTTCAGGTCTTGTTGCTATGCTGCCACGCTATACTGTGCCATGTCACATCTGTGCTCGGGCTCAATGTGCCCTTCTGACATTCCAAAGAGGCTCTGAGCTGATATGGCAACTCACCGATTTTTGCCCGGCATTTTAGAATTGGGGATTTGGGAAATTCTTAAGGCAAATGCTAAAATCTTGAAATTTCATCACACTTACACCGTCCAGCCTCAGAGAGCAAGAGCGACCCATTCACATGGACATGAGCTGACACATTAACCCATAACAAAGCCGGTATACATTTGCTGCTTGAAACAGAAGTATGCAGCAGCTCTATTTCATTTTGTTGTGTGTTAATTCAGGCCCTGCAGATTCCTTTTCATTAAGAGTACCCACTGGTGTAATCCACCAAACTCTGTCATGGGTCTTATTCTGACGTGATGCTTCATTTCCTTTTTTCTGTCTCATAATAGTGTTGTATTTAGTATCTGTAGTTAGCAATATTTAAGTGAGATCCCCATACATTCCCCATATGATGGTCTGCACATTATTTTCACCATATTACTGTAAAAATAATGACTGTGTTTGTCAGAGATCAATGAAGAGGCCAGGCTATAATTATGATTACTTTCTCCAGGAGGCATAGGGTGATGTCATAGCACCTCCATTAAAGGGTGTGAATTTGAGGTGAGTTTAAAGGCCAAAAGTAAACTAAATATCCTACAAAAGGGACAAAACCAACCCTGTTGGGTTGTTACAGTGCACTGAGACATTGTACTTGCTTCATACCCTCTATGTGTTGTCTTTAGTGGATGTCAAAGCTGGTGCATTTGCCATTTGAAAAATGGATCTTCTTTTGTGATTTTATCAAGTGAAACAGCAATAATTTGTCTAACAGCATGCTTCTGTAGGAAATATCAATTTGATGTTTCCCAACATTAGCATCATTAGCTTTTATGTCATGCTAATGTATAATGACGCGTGTACATTTGCTGGGTTGTCAATGTTTGCGTTTTATGTAAACTTAGCCGAATGTAGAGATTTTCTCTTCATTTTACACCGAAATACCAGCAGTTTCTGCAGTATAATGTAAGTTGACTAAGCTATAATGTAAGTTGACTAAGAGTGTCCACAGGCTTTTATTGATATTGATACAGAAGCTGTGTTCAGTCTCAGTCCCTGAATTCAAAGTTAATGTACTCTTTTACACCAGAGTCAGCTGATGTTTGGCAGGATAAATGAAGACTCTCATAAGTAACAACAAACGATTTTCCTGTTTACTGTCTAGCCTGAGGCGGATTCCAGGATCAATGGAGTCTCCTCCTCCAGCGCTCTGCAGCAGTCTCTCAGCGAGGACGCAGTACCCCATCCCGACCTCGCAGGTGAGTGCCAGCTCTGTACCACCAGTGCATCTCCCTCAAATTCTGCAGCCATGGTAAAGGCACACTGATTGTTTTTCCTGCTGATGTCCCTTTTTTGGGTTGAGCTTCGATCTGAACACAGATCTGTGACATAAAAAATAAGTTGTAAATTCTTTTAGTGTAGATTATTGCTGGAGATGTTTTCCTGAACATTGAATGGCACTTAGAAAAAGTCATTGTTTCAAAAATAACATTTGAGGCAAGTGTAAGCGGCAATCACTCTTTCATTTTCTTCAGAAAAGAAACTTCTCTGGCGAACAATTTACTGTTCATTGTTTAGTCATTTTACAATTCTTGTTGCTAAAAACTTTAAACAAGATGAGGTCAAAACCTGTGGCTGGACCACGTTTGAGGCTATTCATTTTGAAACAGCCAATGGGGAAACTTCAACAGTCATCTAGTCGTTCAGTCGCAGACTTTAATATTTGGAGGGATGGTTCTGGCTTTGATGCATTTCAGTCAACTACATGAACTCTCCAAACACCTATTATTTACCCAGGGAATGCTGACCGCTATCTTTGGTCCGTAACGTTTGTTGGTTTAGGATCAAATTTATCTTTGATGTACTTACCTAGCCTTACAAGGTCAGGGCAACAATTTAAATGCATTTTTTTATATATTAAGATGCTCTCATTTCTCTAAACCAAAGGTTTGACAAAACCAAAAGAAAGGCATCAAACATATGTATATTAAAAAGTAAACAAATGAATAGCATAATAATGAAATTAATTAAATAAAAAGCATAATAAAAGTTTTTTTTTAAAAAAACTAAACTTAACAAGTGTTGCCACACAAAACAGACCTCACCTGCCCTCTCAAAATCCACAACCTTGAGTTCGACCTTTCATGGTCACTGAAGGTCAAAGGTCATGGTAGAAATTGAAAGCCCATATGGGACATCCTATTTGTTGATAATGGTAAATATCTGTCAACCATGAACTGTTTTGAAGTTATAGCCCTCTGAAAATCCGTGACCTAGAGTTGGACCTTTCAGGTTCATGCAAGGTCAAAGTTCATGGTGTCAAATGAAAGCCCATATAGGAGTTCCTGCTCATAACAGTTAACATTTGTATATCTGCGACTGTTTTGAGTTATGATGGAAAATGTATTATTTTCACCGATGACCTTGACGCCCCTGACATTCAAACCCCCCAACCTCTATGGAGACTTTCAGAAAGAAACCCAATCATGCAAAACATGGTTGGAAGCAGAATTGAAAGATGCACATTTTGATTTTGATTTTAAGTCAATGAGATAAATTTGAGGGAAGTTACCGCAAAAAAACATTTTATTTTGACATTTCCAATGACCTTATCCTTGAGTCCAATCACCCCCAAAATTTAATCAAGTTATCTAATAGATAGATAGATAGATACTTTATTAGATCCTACAAACAGGAAACTTGATTTACAACTAAAATAGATGGATATTTGAAACGCAACATAAAATGACAAGACACACCTTTACATGAGGATCAAGCATACATGCAACCACTGACACAGAAATATACAACACTGCAGTGTTGACAAGTTGACAAGATAAGTACGACGTAAAACTAAGCACCAATATGTAAATAAATGACAAAAGTGACAACACATCTGTGAAGGCTGATAAAATCGCTAATACATAAATAATTGAATAAATAAATAATAGCCCGAGTGATAACACTAACATTGCATTAATAATAATAATAATAATTAATTACTAAGACTATAAAGTGCTCAGATTAAAAAACTAGATGGGGGGCAAGATCAGTGAGGGTCGGTAAACAGACTAAACTGAAAAATTCATACATGTATTAACGCCTGAGCTTGGAATTTAAAAACCTAATGGCAGTTGGCACAAATGATTTACTGAATCTAGTTGTCCTGCACCTAAAAGTCTTCACATAGGCGTGCACAGATAGACTGCTGGTGGTGCTATAGCACCTGCCCTTTGACCTCTGGACCAAGCAAGTGCCCTTTTGAAAGTTGTTTTTTTTTTTTACAGTGCACTGTATGTGGTCCAAGCCGATGTGATCATCAATAAATTCTTGAAGATTAAAAGCGTGAAATAAGAAGCATCAAAGCCCCCCTGCCCCGCTCAACAAATTAAAAAGCATTTACACCACCCCCCGGTCTGCCACCACACATTGCTTCACCGTCTGTGGGAAACACTGAAGTGCCCTTATTTTTCACTGAGCACCTGCCCCCCAAAATGTCTGTGCACGCCACGTCTTCAGTCTAACCCCAGGCCCTAGGAAAACAAAGGATGTGTGAACTGGATGTAGCTCATTATGTATAAGAAGCTCAGCTTTTGTTATACACATTGCTCTATGTAAGGACCATTGCCCACCTACTAGGAAATTTTGAAGTCAGTCAGTGCGACCGTGTAGATGCTAGATTGTTAACATTCAGACACACAGACAAGAAACAAACAAACCACACTGATTACAATAGCTCACCTCGCTGATTCTGTCGCAGGCAAAGTAATAAAATAATAACAGCAGTAACATCAAAAAAGTCAATACGCCTTCATTAGGGACCACAGAAAATAATTCTTTATAGTATTACGGTGTGTGTTCGCTTTTTTATGATCAGTTTTTATGTTTATATGTGCAAAAATATTTCAGCTTGAGAAGGATTTCGAGAAATGTGCTGTATGTAAAATTTACCGATTTTAAGTGGGAGATTAATCATGTTACACAAAGGCTTATTACATTCAAATTTAGTGATAATATCATTCGGTGTAATTGTTATGTGGAATCCAGTTATAAACAAATTCTTTTTTTCTCTCCAAAAAACTCATGAGGAGCAGTAATGACAATAAATGCATGATTGTTTCTGGCTCAGCACCACATGAGGTGCATTTAATATTTATATCAATAAATTTAGAAATGATTTTATTGCATTGGTAAATGTGCAAAAAAAAAATTCTCTGATCTTGTTAGAAACACAAAATTGGAAGAGGCACAAAGGAAGGAAGGAAGTTCTTTTCTTATTCACTTGTTAATACATTTTATGTCTGTCAGTCTCGTTTTCATCTCAACCATTTTTAAACAAGGCACTTGAACGTTAAGATTTTGATAGCCAAAGTGACATTTGATTAACTCAGTTATTCAAGTTTCAAGTTTATTCACACGTATCAGACAAGAAAGCACAGTTTTGGGGATTATATCAAGATAACATGTGAAAAGGGATCACCCCAGGAAAGCTAAATAAGCTTGTAGGAGGGGGCCCAGTCCTACCCAATTAAAAACACCATCAATACAAACAATACTTACATGACAACAACAAACATAAATCAACAAACATAAATTCCAGAAACCATCTCTGCAGCAGTCATTCAGATCCAAAAAAAAAAAATCGAAGGATTTTCGTCACAATAGGAACTTTTGTGTGGTTGTCCACTTCGGTGGCTCCCTTGGACAAAACAGCCCCACCTTTTAATTATTACTACAGGATCCCGGACGGTATCACCATAGGACTCAACCCAATGGCTGACACTAGAATTTAATGACAAGAAATAGAAGATAGCCAAGCTTCTTGTTAATGGCCTAGTAAGTTTAAACAGAATCTAAAATAGAGGCATCAGCGCTAATCTGAGACTAGATCACAACCAGCCAAAAGTTCCCAGTAGTGGCTGTAAAACACAAAGAAAAAAAATAGAGGTGAGAGCATCAAAACCAAGAGAAGATAGGGTAGCCTACAATAAGCAGTACAGTGCAATGAGCAGCAGCATGAATCAATTACCCAACTTCATTATACAACAAGAGAAGATGTTGTTTTAACCTTTTCTTAAGAGTAGAGAATGATCGTGACATTTTAATATTGTCGTCGAGCTCGTTCCAAATCTGTGGACCTCTGCACACGACACTCAGACTGGTTCGTTTTTTGCCACGTTTCTTACCAAAAATAAAATGCTTTTTCCTGGTGCCGTGTGTTAGTGGGCGGCATATTGGAACAAGGTCACAAAGTTGACTATTTAATCCATAAATTACCTCATACATCGTACATGCATTATGGAAGATGTTGTATTCAGTAAGTCTCAATAAACCATGTGCAGAAAAAAGCTGTTTCGTGGGTGCAAGAAAATGTGACCATGTTAATGAACGTAGGACTTTCTGTTGGAGAACAAGTAATTTCTGTTGGTGACCAGGAAAGGTGTTGCTCCATATGATATTGCAGTAATTTATATGAGGTTCAAATAAAGTTTTGTACAAGGTAAGTAGTGCAGAGAGAGGGAGAAAGTGTCTCAGTTGAAAGAACAAACCAACATATTTTGACAGATTCCTTGTTACAGAATTAATGTGGTCTTTGAAATTTAAAAATTCATCGATATGGACCCCCAGGAATTTGGTGGAGTAAACTCTTTCAATATCTTGCCCTTTAATGCTAAGAGTAATTGGCAAGTCATTCAAGTGATTTCTATTGGAGTGAAAGAAAATGTAGTTAGTCTTCTTTATATTTAGGGATAATTTGTTACATTTAAACCATGTGTCTACTTTTACTAGCTCTTTGTTAAAGATGTCTTGTAATGCCGTTGGATTCTTGTGAGACAAGAACAGAATTGTATCACCAGCAAACAATACTTTGTGAAGAACAGTAGATGAATGGACAAAATCATTGATACCCAGAAGAAACAAGAGTGGTCCCAATATAGAACCTTGAGGGACCCCATATTTGATGAATTTGCATAACGATTTGTGACCACTGATGCATACATATTGTTGTCTCCCATACATATAACCTTTGAACCAAGTGAGAGTGACACCTCTGACTCCGTAATACTGCAATTTATACAATAAAATCTCAAAATCAATTGTGTCAAAGGCCTTAGATAGGTCCAGGAACACACTTATGCCACAATCACCTTTATCAATGGCATCATTAATCCTTTCAGTGAGATCTAAAACTGCCATACATGTGGTTCTCTTTTTTCTGAAGCCATACTGAGAAGGCGCCAAAATGTTCAATTTATCAAGGTAGCCACTCAGTCGATTATAAACTACTCTCTCAAAGACCTTAGAGAGTGTGGGCAAAACAGATATAGGTCGGTAGTTGCTTAGGTTATTTTTGTCTCCAGACTTGAATACTGGCACAACTCTAGCGATCTGTGCCATTTTTGGCACAGTTCCAGATGATTCAGAGAGATTTATGCAATAAACGAGAGGACCGATGATAAAATTTGCAATGGCCTTCAGAATTTTGCTGGAAATATCTACCCCAACTGTGGTAGTGCTTTTCATATTCAAAATAATTTTAAGACTTCATTTCGTCAGTAGCCTTCATAAAAAATGAATTTAAGTGATCGCCTGACAGATAGTGTTCAAACGAAGCACCACATGGCTGGCAAATTTTACTTGGTAGATTTCCAGCGACAGAAAGGAAATAATCACTGAAGCTATTTACAAGATCATCAGTATTGGGAAACACAGTGTTTGTTTGGCCTCTGTGAAGGACTTTATTTAGCACTTGCCAAGATTTTTTTGTCTCCCTGAGATGCTTTTATGAGATCAGTATCATGATTTCTTTTGATATGTCTCATAATGTGTGTCAGTTTGTTCCCGTATTTAGTGTAGTTTTCCTTGTCAGTGTTACTTGGGTTCTTTAAGTAGTGCTTATAGAGTTGGTTTTTGTGTTTAATTGATTTTAAAATCCCCATTGTGAGCCAGGGGTTCCGATCAGTAGCACTGCATCTGACAGTCTTCTCTGGTATAGTACTCCGAAAGGAATCAGAGAGAGTTTTTATCAAAGAGTCGTATGTAGTTTTAGAATCTGTGCAACAGTAAACAGAGTCAAATGTTTTGGCTTGCAGGCTTTCACATAATTTCTGTAGGTTCCTCTGATTTAGGACTTTAGTTTTAGTTATGCCATGTAGATTTTTCATCGTACAAACAGATTCAAAGAATAGTAAAATGGGAAAGTGATCGGAAATATCAGCAAGCACCACACCAGAATTTAGGCAAATGTTCTGGATGTTTGTGATAATGTTGTCAATGGTTGACTTGGAGTGTGTTACTCTAGTGTATAAATTAAAGGTAGGAAAAAAAGAGGATGAATGTGAAGTATTGATGAAGTCATTTTTAGCACCATCATCTTTGGCGATATCGATATTGAAATCCCCAAGGATGACACACGCTTTATTTTTATTGTTTATGGAGAACAAAAGCTCGTCTAGCTTGACCTTGAAGGTATTTAAGTCAGAGTCAGGGGGGCGGTAAATTACACTGATAATAAGTTTTTTACCATTATTTAAATTTGCCTCAATAAAGAGCGAGTCGGAGCAGTCATTATTAATATCAAGATCATCACAAATAATTACCTGGTATTTTGACTTTAAATAAAAACATACCCGCCCTCGCCCTGCAAATGCAAATCCTCGTGGGTTGGTGTCAAAGTTAAGAGACACTCAATCTAGCAAGTAAACTAAGAGGACAAGTGAATAATGTTAACCTCAAAAACATCCAGACAACCTGTTTCCTGGGACAGCCAACAAACTTGGACAAAGCCTAGGATGTCTCAAAACCTAGTGAGCTGCCTTGCTGTCCGCTGCCTACATAGGCAGCTGCATGCTTCAACAGTGTTTTAACCAAAATGGAACCTTATAAAGGGCCGAATACAGGGTACGTGAGTAAGTGGTTAATATCTGCGATTCGCTTTCACTTCCTGTGTGCGAGACTTTTTCCCATATCATATCTCCCACAGCGGCGTCGCTTTGAACTGTTGAAAGTTGAGCTGACCTCTACTCTAGCAAAATCCACTGCTTGCTTGTACATGCATGAGTCCTGCTCTAGCGTGGCAGGTTTTACAAGAACAGACTTCGCTCACTGCTTCGTCAAGGTGGACCTGGCGGAAATTTGTTTGTCGCCATTCTTTCAATAAAAGTAAAGGACAGAATTGCCAATTCGCATACTGTGTGTTTGGCCCTGAAAACTGTTATTTAAAAGCTCTATTATATAGTGATGGCAGTTATCTAGTGATATAATGATTGCGTCAGGAATCGTTCATGCCCCTTAAGGGACTGGTCTTTACTGAACCTAACTGACAGGAACCCTGTCACCTTGGTCAAACCGTCTAGCTCTAAGCAGACATGGCAGAATTTATCTTCCCTCTAACTAACCTTTTTATTTTTTTACAATGTTTCTTAAAGGTTGTCACATAGCTTTAGGTCCTGATAAGTAGAAACAAGCCCTCATTTCAATACAGCTAGCTAGCTAAATAGCCCAACATGATGGATGAACTATAGTTCCATGTTATAAGTTTGGTATGCAAGTCTAATATTATATATTAAAGTTGTAGTAGTTTAATTTGGTGCAACCCGGCTTGCGTTATCTAGCTTGGATGACTAGCTTTGCATCGTAGTTGGCTAGCTGGCTATTTGAAACCATTCTCTTCGTCAATGAAGCCAACCTTAGCAAGCATGTTCATCTTGCTAATGTTGGCTAATGGTCTTATTAACCCTATAACACCATAAAATCCTCCTGATAATGAAATTGATGGCCAACGGCATTTCATTTTCTAAGGGCAATGGCCAATGGGTAAACCCCCGCACTCGACCGATCAGTGGTGTGACTCACTCTCTCATTCACTCAGCCGCTTTATCAAAGACTTCAGCATTATAGGGCTTTGCTGTGGTCCAGGCAAAAAAAAAAACCATTAAGCTACCACCGTTAGAGCTTGATACTGGTTACAGTTCCGCTATCACGGTCATGGTCTATGCCTCGAAGCCGACAAAATGAGTGTTAAAATACATTTTTAAATTATTCTAATCTATAAGTGAGTAATAATTAGCATTTACTGTATTTGGATTGAAAAAAAAACAACCTTTGAAGTGCAGATTTTTTGGGTATGTTTTCCATTTTATCCCTAAAAATCTAAAATGGGGCTCAGGAACTCCATTGATTTCTGTTAAGATTGGGGGATGAGATCAGCATCAGAATTTTTAGTTTACAGCAGTCTGATCATACATTTTTGACTTAATTTCTCGCAGAAATATCCTTCCTTTTTGGCAAAAACAAATCTTGCCTTTCATCTTTCGGATAGAACTTTATTCTGTGATATGGGGACTATTATAAGATTCTAAGAGTCTATTTCCGATCATTACTGGATGGGAAATATTAAGCTAGCTCACTCAAGTCTGCTTGAAGTGTCCCAGCTGGACTGATAGTCTGTGGATCTCAATACTAGGTAAACACTGTGTTTGCGCGTCCGTGTGCCAGACTGCTGTGTCAGTGAAGCCTGGGCCTCTCTCAGCCAATCAGGACTCATCTGGCTCTGCTGGCGAGGGCATGTCATGGTTCAGATTTATGGACAAGCTGTCCGCAGTGCAATCTCTCAGGGTTTTGTCCAGAGGAAAGAGGGAATGGCTGTGGGGCAGGTGGTGCAGCTTTTGGGCGCCTGCCCGTTAACTCGCCTATGGCGACGCTGGGCTGCAGTGTTGTCTTGTTTGCAAATGGTGTTTCCTAGGACTGTTGGAGCACTCTAACGCCCTGGAGCAGATCAATAACCCATGCCTAGCATGCAGCTGTAAGTCCTGTTGTACCCAGAGGCCTCTGCTGTTCGGCCTTCTCTTTAAATGCTAAGTATATGTAGCGTGTGTGGTGTAACTGTTTATTCAAGCAAGTTTTTGTGTTTATCTGTTTCTGTGTGACTGTGTGTGTATGTCTCCCAGGATCTGCTTTTGTGTGTGGGTTTGTGTGTGTGTGTTTTTTGTGCGTGTCTCAGAATGCGTTCTGTGTGTGTGTGTGTGTGTGTGTGTGCGTGTGTGTGTGTGTGTGTGCAATTGTGTGTGTGTGTCTGTGTGTGTCTGTGTGCGTGTGTGTGTTAGTGTGACTTTGTTTGCATCCCCTGTGTGTCTTTGAGCTTATTTGTGTGTGTGTGTGTCTATCTCACTCTTTGCTTGTACCTACATGCTTCTGGCACCACTGTGAAATTTGGCCTCCGTTGATCGCGTCATATTCAGAATGAAATACGACGCGCAAAGATTTCCAAACTGACGGTGCTGCTAGCGGCCTCGATGCTGCCCAACAGAATTGGGAAGAAAGAAGAAAAGAAATGTATTCTCTCCATCTCCCCCGACTCATCTTGTCAGTGATGGTATCCATCTATCATTTATCCTGTGGATAAACAACAGGGGGGGTCCCCTGCGTGCTTGCACTGCCCCGCTATCAGTGCTGAGGCCACCCTCACCCCGTCCCCACAGAATACCCCTACTGTCGTCCCGGCGCTCCCTCTGGGTCACTGACTCGCCGAAATCGAACCGATTCGAGTGCGACTTTGATCCGCAAGCGCGGCTGAGTCACGAGGTCTGCCGCTGGTGCTGTTCGTTTGCTTCATAGTTTCCTCGATTGTTGTTCAAAGCAGCTCGCTCTCTCAGGTCATCGGTTTCTGTGGCTCGACACTCACTCGGTGCTGGAGAAGAACCATAACCGAAATTTGAACCGCCAACCTCCAGTTTTCAGTCCTGCTGGGTGCCTTAGTCTGCAGGCTTATCAGATCGTCTCCAGCTACTGTAATGTGGTATTTAGAAGCAGTGTGGATGGGAGGTACATTAATACTTCACCCTCAACACTGAATTTTAGGGAGAGAAGAAGCCCCATGTTGCTCAGAGTTTTGATGCTGCCTCAAGAGAACTGGGACCTTTTTCAGCGTTTCCATGTAGAGCAGTGGGCTCTAACATCCGCAGGTTTCTCGGCTCAGTCCCATTGTTCTTGCCCACGCTGCACCCACGTTCACACTGGAGATGAAGGCTGAGATTGCATCACAGCCCTTAAGAGGAGAGTATGGCGTGAGGATCTCACGCCTATGAGGGTTATGTGTTTATGTAAGGCCTCCTGAGGATTCTCAATGCATTGTGTGATCGTGATCGAGGCATTCAACAGAATATCCTTTTATTTTTTCTTCAGTTCTTGTGCACCTCGGTATAGAAAACTAATGTATTCATTGCCTTCACCTTTTGGAACTTCTTTGTGTGGTTCTGTAGCATTTATTTATTGGGGAATTTTTATTGATTTTGTCCAGTTTCCCATGCAGGTCTGCCTGCGTGTCGGCATCGGCATTCCCACCATTTCTGGACCATAACTCAGAAACCATTTGATATATTTCCATGAAAATTTGCACGCATTTGCATCAGGTCGTGCAGATGTGCTTTTTGTTATTTTGAGGTTATTACCTTTTCTAGTTTCTTCCTAAATGTCTGTGAACATCAATGAGGGGCGGCTGCATTGGGGTGGGGGGAGACATTTTGTTTGTTTGTTTGTTTTTAAGTAAAAAAAAACTCTAGTTCAAGTCTCTTTTCGCACAATCACAACCTATGAGCTTTTCCAAATAAATAGATGCAAAAAAAGGTGCTTGATTGATGCAGACATTTTTTTTACTGTACACTTTGAGATAAGTGCACTCGCCTTGGTATTGAGTATTGGGCTCTTTTATGTGTATACTGAGGTTTTGGGGGAACACAAGTTCTATTGAGGCTGAAAAAAAACTGTCATTAATTAGTGAGACGCTGTGAAGCAGCCGCAGCTTGGTGCTGTACCTTATGGTGTGTACCCCTGTGCATTAGTCGATGAGAGGGCAGCCGCTCCTTAAGCTAGTGATGAATTGCCCCCGGTTATGCGCCACCTTAAATTAGTGTCGTGCGGCAGAGCTGACGAGGATTTATGGGCAGGATGTGGTATGTGCTTGAGGAGGCTACAGTAAAGTGAGGATTCATCTCGGAGATGATTAGAACACCTCCAGCAGAACCATGCGCCTGTGCCTTGCTACAGAAACAAATATCTTTCAGAGTATTATCACTGAACAATAGCCTCTCAGTCACTGTGTTATAGCTGTCAGCAGAGTAGGCTCCATTTCATATAAGCTAGGGTATGTGCGTTATTCCAGCCCTGGTTCCATTCATGGCTTTTATCAGAGGCTAATCAATTTTTAATAAATGTTTTTATCATGTTAGATTTTAGTTAGCTTATGTGGTTTTCTCTGTAGTCTTGGACCCCATTTCATATAACCATATTATTGATTTATGTAGGATAGCTGTGCTGATTGATACTTGGTGCCCTTCTAAGTCTCGAACATGGATATGGGGCCATTTTGTGCATTACTCTGTGCAGTTATCCAGCTCTTATTGTAATCTCAGTTTGTGAAAGACCCCCGGTTATGATTCAGGTTGATTGATGCGCTTTTTTTTTATTCTCCCAACAGCACCTAGCCTTGCTCCCAGACAACAGGTAAGACCTCATGTGCTTTGTGTCTGAGCCTTTTATCCTCATTATTCTGTAGTCAATCCTGATGGTGCTGTGCCTGGGTCAGGCAGCTTCTTTGTGCCATACAGTAATGGTAACATTTTGTCATAATTATTAATTTACTGATAACATTAATATAACATTGATGCATCCAAAAACATTTCATCAATCTGTGTATTTGGGCAGTATAAAAATGGCTAAAAATGATCGTCAGAAAATCACTTTTTGGTGAATTGGCTTAATCCCACACTGAAAAAGTGGGAATAAAAACTTAAATTTAAGCAAATTTATTCTTTGAAAAAAAAAATCCCTTATCTGGAAATAATTTTTTGTAAAAAAAAAAAAAAAAAACACACGTGCCACAATTACTGGCACCCCTAGAAGTTCTTATGAGCAAAATGTAACTAAACCTTTTTTCCATTTATTTTTTACTGTATGTGGATCACAGTGTTCGGGAATTTTCAAGGTATAATCTAAGGCTGCTTCCCGTTTCCCTGAGAATAAAAATAAGATGAGACAGAGGCCAAAATCCCTGATTCATTTATGAAAATTGGAAAGATAAGTGAATTTACAAATCAAATAAGGAAAATTGTATTGGCCTTTGTAAGTCAGGTAATAGCTATTTAAAAAAAATAGCTCTTCGCCTCAGAATGCCAATATCTACCATTATGGCAAAAATGAGTAAATTCAAATTTAACTTGCCTAGAAGGACCCAACTTTATTTTGCCCCCAGGCACAGTGAGGAGAATGGTCAGAGGCTGGAAAATCTCAGAGGATTGCTGTTGGAGAATTGCATAAAACAGTAGCATCTTGTTGTCATCAAATCTTTAAAACTAGTATCTGATGCTACCTCCATGTAAACAAATATTTGGAGGGCATACCAGAAAAACAAAACCTTCTTTGTCATTTAACTACTAAAGTTAGCACCTGGAGTTTCTAAAAAGCTACTGGGAATTCGAATGGAACTGTGTTCTATGATCAGAAGAACACAAATTGAGCTTTTTGGCAAAGGACACTGAAGGGTTGGGTTTGGTGTATAAAGCAAGATGTTTTTACTAAAAAGATCAGGATGTTCAGGGATGATGTATAACTGTTTTTTTCTCTAAACTCCCGGAGAACCTCAGTTGGGTACATGGCATCAGTGGCAGAAGCCTGTGATGATGGGCCTGGGTGCTATAGAATAATTTTCTACTCAAAAATAAGTACCTGATCCAATCCCATTAGTTTCTGCTTGTTAACGCTCCCACTCACAGCAGTATTCTGTCAGAATATTAAGGCATCACATCAGTTTGTGTATTAGGAAAGGCACCATGTGCATAACTTGTTTGATCCAATGTCTCTGCTTTATGTAAGATAAATTACCCAATGTAATATAGCTTGCCAAAATCTTGCACTGCATGTTAGCAGGCCAGCCATCTAGTAAAACAAATTCAAGTTAACAACTGTTTCTAATGTTATTGTCACAGTTCATAATTACTATAAATATCAAACAATTGATAAATTGTTTCAATCTGGCTGCCTCTGCCAAGAAACCAATACAGGATGGTCACTAAATCTTCCAGTTGAACAGTGATTCCAAACATATGTCCAGATCAACACAAAAATGATAATGTGAAGACAAAATCAAGCTGCTGCCCTGGCCATCGCAATCCCCTGAGCAAAATCCCATTTAAAACCTGTGGAGTGAGTAAAAGGATGCACAGGAGAGCACTGAACACCCCGGATGATCAGGGGAGATTCTGTGTGGAATAGTGGTTTTTAACTCCTTGCTCTGAATTCTCCAGCCTTCTCAGATCTTCTAGGAGCAGACTCTGCTGTTTAGTACAACCAAGGAAGGTTGTACTAAGTATTGGTGCTGGGGTGCCAATAAAGATGATATGAGTAGTTCTGTGTTTAAAAGAAATTATTTCTTGATCAGGGATTTCTTTTTCTCAGAATACTTGTACTTCAATTAACGATTGGGTTTTTTTTTTTCATTTTTTTCCATATAAGATTAAGCTAATTCACCAAAAAGGGAATTTTTTATATCCGTTTTTGTTCATCTTTACCTAGTGTCGCCATTGAGGAGGGGATTATAATGCTTTTATATATATATATATATATATATATATATATATATACACACGCACACACACACACACACACACACACACACACACACACACCTAGAAGTACTCGGCCAAAAAGGAAAATTGTCATAGTTCAAACAGATGCTGACAGACTGCACTGCTTGTATTACGAAACAAAATGTTTCATTTGTTGAGTGGAAAGGAAATATGTTTGCCGCAGTGTTTGAACCACATGCATATTGGTTAAAAAAATGAAATAAATAGATAATTTTGGGAAACCTTCCAATCACAACTTGCTGACTGCATAAGGCTAATTATGTGCCACCGCTGATACAGATATGGTGGAAGATGCAGGTCTTAATAAATTCTTGCTTCTACTCCCAGGAAATCTTTGTCAGCACCTGCTTGTTTTCGCCCATGTAATTAGTGAGGTTCTTCTACTGCTAATCCTGCGTTGCAATTTGCTTACACATTTATTTCTCTGACTTTATAATCAGTGACACTGAGCCTGTATCTTTTATATATTATCAGTATTTCCTTTCAATGTGTGATTGTCTTTAAGTATGCGGAACACGGACTTTTTAAAATTTTGAACAGTTACCCCTGCTTCTCTCTCCATTGAACACCACCCCTCCAGGTTTTTCATTCATTTTTCATTTATTATAGGATTGTAAGTTCTGACTAATTGCACTGCATGTCTTAGCATCTTAGGGTTACCTGATTTCAGTAATGGTCTGTATCCTAGACCTAGAACTTTTGAGGCCCTTATCCGTCAACTGTTCAAAGTCCCGATCTTATTTAAAATGGCCACTCCGCGTTTCTATAGCAAACTGAAGAGAAAGTGATCTTTACAAACCCCCTCCAAACCCACCTCCATGGAAACGGTGCACCCCAAGGCCTAATTGCATCTCAGCCCAGCTATCATTCTGTTGTGCTGATTGAGTTGCTCCGGCAGGGCTGGGAGACGGATTAGGCGGCTTCTCTGGGATTCTCTGGCTCAATCAGAGTTTGGCTCAAACTGTACAAGCCAAGTTCTGGAGCCTTCAATTGAGAAATACGGAATAAAAAATCACATCGCCAAGACAGAAACAACAGTACCATCAAAGATGACGGTTAAAAAATTTTATTCTGAAGCTATGAGTGTACCTGATGTCTGCTCTCTGTAAAAGTGTGACTGAGCAGCGTAGCAGTTGTAAAGGTCGAGTCTTCTGCCCACAATGTGATTACAATGGGAATTCCACAGGAAAGATGAAGACAAAGTTGATTGCTGGGTTCGCTTTGGCTGGTCATTAAACAAGGAAAAGTGTGAAATCCGATTACTTGTAGATGACGTGAAATAATTTCAGAAATGTACTTACTGTTAAAGTGATATTGCTTTTTTGCCGTAGAAGCCAGAACTTATTACACTGACTTGATGCTGCTAGAGCTTTTTATCCCCCTGGCATATAATGCGGGAGATATAGTCATGGGTGCGGCTGTCCGTCCGTCCGTCCGTCCGTCGGTGAACATTTCGTTTCCGGAGCATAACTTGAAAACCGTTCAATATTTTTTCACAAAACGCGGTGTGCACATTAATTATGACCTGACGTGGTGCCTTTTGCTAATCTGAAGTTGATGACGTTGGGCTTGGGGGGATATGGCATTTCCTGACTGCTCTTGTTTTTCTGCAGGTAACGCTGCGCCAAAATCAGTGAGCCACTTTAAAAATTAACTGCATTGAAAACATTAATACGCATTTTATTATGAAAGAAACTCACTGTGAGATGTTTTTCAAATTAATCAGCTGTTAATTAATACTGCTTCCATGCATTTGGATGCCCTGATGTACCCTCTTCAGTCATTTCAGAAGGCAAATTGCCCAAAGGGATGAGAGATAACTACCTTTTTCAAAATAACCTCATCAGTGATTTTATTATGGTTAAGTGTTTATCAAATTGTAGCCAGCCCCATCATCCCAGTTATTCAATTTTTATTAGTCCAAAATGCATCAACAAAAAGTCTCCTTAAATTGTTTCCTGACATTGCTACTCCAGTAAACCAGCTTTTACGAAAACATTTTAAATGTA
The DNA here is from genome assembly GCA_029692085.1 of Gymnothorax javanicus. Classification (NCBI taxonomy): domain Eukaryota; kingdom Metazoa; phylum Chordata; class Actinopteri; order Anguilliformes; family Muraenidae; genus Gymnothorax; species Gymnothorax javanicus. The sequence goes on from CM056198.1 coordinate 95,255,631, forward strand.
GACATTCTGAAGGCTCTTCTCCACATGATTGTATTAATTATTTCAGGTTTCAGAATGGGTGTTTTTTTTAATATTCTGGAAAAAAGAGACATTAACAACAGGGCTGGGCGATAAATTTATTGATATAATTTTTAAGCGCAATGAAAGTGACTTCTGCCTTGGGACAGACAGACAACCTTGCTTTTTACCCCACCAGCTCTTATGAACTGATGGGGTATTGTTATACCCTGTGCCGTCTGGGTGGGCAGGGCTTCAAAATTTGTCCAGGCCGCATCTCTGAAAGTGTTGGCTACAGGTGCGCCATATTTGTTATGCAGGTTTTTTGTGAGGGATAGGTGTGCAATGTAAGGGTCATTAGTGGATTTGACCTTTGACCTTGGCACAGTGACCTTTAACTTGAAAATTTTGTCTGGGCCTTATGTCTAAAAGTACTGACCAGAGCAGCTTAAAATTTGGAATGCTGATTCCATGTGACAGTTATGTATGCAAGGAAAGGGACATTATTGGATTTGACTTTTGACTTTGGCACAGTGACCTGTGCTTTTCCATAGGTGTATGCTGCTATTTTGTTAATAATTAGTTAAGGGCCGTGGGGTTCTCTCGGCGCTCATCATTGTCTTATCTTTTCAATGATGCATACCTGATGTGCTGTTGAACAATCAAACAGTAGAGGCCATTTGAAATGCTTGCGGGAAGAAAATTGCATTTTGCTGTGAGCCAATTGTCAGCAAAGTTGGACAGCTTCCATCACCATCATAATAAGCCTACCTTAAATCTATTCCCTTGTAATTTGCCTAACTAACAATCAAGTCATTTATTTAGCCCAGTGACTAATCAAAACCACTATGTAGCCTAATGATTAGGAAATGATAATGAGAAGCAGACACGCCTAACCAGGCTACCGTGTTAGATTGAGAGAATGCCAATAATGCAAAAAAGTCCTCTGAATTCCACCACTCATCGTAGAATTTTTGTGTTATTAAAGATTTCAATTCATTAAAGATGACTGATTTTTAACGGCTAAAAATCTTGGCAAAGTGGAATACATCCTGTGAAGCATATCAAACGTGAATGTGACAGAGAAATTATTTCTGCATTGTATGAAATAGTCAAATGCACCAAAAACATTAGAAACACGTTCAGGCAAATCTGTGCCGCAAATTTGTTCCATTTTTTATTTGATAATTGAAAATGATTAATTAAAAATACAATAATTCAAAGCCCTTGATTTCGGTTACTTTTTGAGCATCTAAATAGCTTACAGTGAAGGTGGAGCATTTTGTTTAAGCATATCAAATGTGAGATTTATATAGTTATCACATTCAAACGCAGCACCCAAATGGATGACTAGAAGTAATCTAGCAAACACATTTAGGCAAATCTGTCATGTTTCATGGTCATTGAAATTTCAAAATGTGAGAAGCAAAAATGTTATCTAAATTAATTTGACTACCAGTTAAAATTTGTTATTGAACGAATCAACTGTTTGTTTGCAAATTGAGCAAAGTAAATAAGAACAGGGTGAGAGCAATTTGTCAGCTAAAAGTAGATGGTTCTGCAGACCTTAACGTTGCTCTGTTCTATGGCTGATAATTGCTGAAGTTAGTGAAGTTATTTCAAATGGCCTCTGATTTTTGGCAGCCGTTTGTTCAATACCACATCAGGTATGATTGGCAGAAAACAAAAAGAGCAAGTTTGTCTGTCCGCCCCACAGCGGCTGGTACTTTTATTGCGCTTAATGTTATATCAATGAATTTATCGCCCAGCCCTAATTAACGGTAGTTTCAAACCAATATTCCTAGATCTTTGAAGACTGTGATTCAATGATCCAGGGCCTAAAGCATTTTCTGAGTGCTCACTTCATGAAATTTAGTGCACATTGAGCAACAATATACTTATGAATCTGAAGAGAAAATTAGTTTGAATTCATGAATACAACTGCATATTAGTTCATGTTTGTAAAGAAAAAAGACTAGAGGCACTCCTAGAGTGCAAACCTCCACCAAGGCAGCAGTCGAAATCTTGATGAGTGGGAGCAAAGTTCAGTTATCGCTTGTCAAATGATTTCAAGATGGCTGCCGTGGCAGCCATATTGTTTGACTGAACACAGTCAAAATCAATAGGTCCATCCCTGATGTAATAGCGACCAACTCACAAAAATTCAGAGATATCCGTTCATTACTTTTTGAGTTATCTTGTTCACAAAAAAACAAACAGACAAACGGCACCGATCACATAACCTCCTGCCAACTTCGTTTGGCGGAGGTAATAACCCCACCCTAAAAGTAGTATGGGCAATGATGTATCTCCCTTAACCAACATGGATTGCACACAAGGTGAAAGGCTTTAAAATCACTTTTAAATAAACGAACAGAATTAATTGTTTAATTAGTGATTTTTACATGACATATTTACTGATTTCAATTCCTAGATTCCCCATCCATGCAGTGGTGTTATTTGCTTCCATTTCATCATACGATGTGTCCTTGAGCATGAAGCCTAATTATTATTCAATTATTCAATTGAAGGGAATGAGCTATATGCGCTTTATATATGCATGTACGGTTATTTACTTGGCCTACTTTAGTACTAGTTTTTCATATTACTGACATTTCTTAGGGGTTTAGAAATGGTGTCTGTAACTACCACGTGTTAGCATCAATGTGAACATTATCTGCTGGGACTATGTAATTAATTTTTTTTTATTTTTTATTCTTGGCATTGTTCCTAGACTAAGTGACAGTACAGTACCCAATCATAACTAACCACAGTAGGTCTGTTGTTGAAGAGTATGCATTAGAGGTCTATATGATTAACAATGGGGATGGCTCAACTAGCTGTCTGATCTAGAGGGGTATTTAGCTAATAATGAGGGAGAACCGGGCCTGATTGTTTAAATTATAGAATGAACAGCCTCCCTGTCAGCTTCGATCAATGGCTCTGTTTACATGTCATTTTGTCTGTCTTCTATCTGGATAGTATCTGAAAATTGTTTCTGCACATTCCATTTATTTGAAGCCACAACAATGCCTCTTTGCTGGATAAGTATGAATCTGATTTGCAGTTTCCTTCTTGAAATGCAAATGTTCTTTGGTTAATAGTTGAGAAAACATCTCTCTTCTTCCCTCGGGAGATGTATAGCAGTGATGCATGTTGCTACTGTAGATGAAGCTATTAACACTTGACCACTTTGTGGCCTCAAGGGTCCTCCTGATATGGTTTGAGAAATCTGATTTGAACCTAGCTGAAACGCGTCTCGGACCCATTTACACTTGACCTTGTAAGTATCCTATCTGCTCAAGAGGCATGAAGTGGCTCACTGTAAACATTGTCAGTGATATCCCGATAAGAGGGCTATGCCAACATCCTGAATACATCTTATGGTTGATAACTCGATGACTGTAGCTCATTAAAAACCTCTGTAGCATCATGTGTGCTGTGGAGTGACAGCCTGCATAAGAAAGACTGAAGAACCATCTGGCAGTTTCCCACAGAATTCAGCTGCGGTCTGCTCAGAAAACTTTGTAGATTTGTCGCTCAGTTGACGAAAATGTTGTTAGTTCCACCCACCAAATTCATCAGGCACTTCAGAAGAAAGTTATCCAAAAAAAGAATATCTACTTCCGATTACTGTGATTCGCTCTCTCACACACAACTGAAAGGCTCTGACGTGTACAAACTGGATTTTTTTTTTTTTTGACAAATGAAATTCCTCATATACGTTTGTGCCCATAATTTTTATATTATTTGTGTTGGCATGCACACATTCTGCTGAGACCGATTAATATTATCTGTACAATGCTACTGTCTATCATTAACTCTTTGAAGAGAAGATTTTTGTCATGTTTTACTGGAATAATTGTCACTTAACCTCTTGAATGCTCTCTTAAAGGTGATAGGTACACGGTTTGGTGAGAATTGGAATGTTTTATATCGTTCTAGAGTGTTTTGGGGGATTTGCAGTTGAGAACTGCTTGAAGCACACACCACCTCAATGGAATTAAAATTTGACTTCTTTTATATCAGACAAGAAAGCGTAGTTCTGCATTCATACCTTGACATGTTTCGAAACATGTCAAGGTATGAATGCAGAACTACGCTTTCTTGTCTGATATAAAAGAAGTCAAATTTTAATTCTAAAATTAGAGAGATAATGAATCTCATCCAACTAAACCCCCTCAATGGGTTGCCATTACCAAGGAATCTTGCTTGATTATTGCCCATAAATTTCACTTGATGGTCTAGGCCATGTCCTGGGGAATACACATAAACATTCATGAGCAATTAATACAGTCTATCACGTCTGGACATCGTTTTCTAACTAGTGTTAGCCTAGACTTATTCCACAGTAGTTTACATTAAGCTTAAGGCTACCAATTTGCATAACTACCTTTCAGTGACTTAGAAAAGATTGCCCGGATGTTCCAGAATAAAATGCTTGTGTGTTTGCCGCAGAAATTATCCTGCTATTGCTGTTGGCAGTCAATGAAATTGGCAAGCTGCTAAACTTAGCCTACTTATATGCTAGCTAGCTTGCAATATCTGAAATTGATGGAAAACCTTAAACTCCATACACTTTCTGTGAAGTTGCAGCTAATAAACCAACGTCTGAACTCAATGTAGCATTTTTAATCACTCGTGTACATAAAAGATGACTTGGCTAACTAGCAAACCTTAGCTTACTGGTTGAAACATCCGTGTCTCTTCTCAGCCCTTGCTTATCCTTCACCTAACACCGGTGACCAGAGGCTACATTGATCCTCACTGTGGAACATGTTCCCGTTTAGGTCGCTGCAGCCATTGTGTTCGACAGCGGAGTTTCTTATCAGCAGTTTTGTGTCTGAGGGAGGCGGTGAAACTGGGTGCATAAAGCCTACGCCTGTAATTCACCATCCCTCACTTACCATCTAGCGAACTGACCACCACAGGAATATTACTACAGAGATATCATGTGGTTTCGAAGTTGTAATGCTGCTGGCTCAGTGGTGTTATTGCCGCTGCGGGCCAAAATAAACTAGACTCAGTTTGGACCCGACAAAAAATAAAAAATGGGTAAAATCCAAATAAATGTCATTTTTGTGGGAAAGACATAATTTTATTCTGCAGCTTTCAGGAAGCCCTGTTGGTGTATTTTTTTAATCTTAATTTCCCTAAATATTTTGTATCTATCACCTTTAAAAGCATTGTCACATTCATGGGTTGAAGATGAATTTTTGTCCAGTGTTTAACGGTCTTCCCCTGGTATGTTATTTTCCTTAAGGTGATGTAAAGGCGGTGCAGCACGGGCAGTCTGATGGAGGAGCTCACCCCTAGTTGGACAACCGATTTCACAGACATTGGCTTGGTAGCCCCGCCCCTCATAAACAGTGACAAGAAGAGAGGCCTCCTGTGGAATCTTGCCCAAGACCCAAAGACACGGATCAGGACCACAGAACTTTTACCACATTGTCATTGTGTACTATGCAATTGTAAATTTTAGGATCTGTAGACTCTATGGACTTTGTTTAAATGTTTGTCAGATATTTGAAGATGAAGGGGGTGGGACATGGAGGCTTTATAATTCATACAGATACATATAATACTTTGTCTTTTGTGTTCTTTGTTTGGTTTGCCGATGCTGGGAAATTTAAAAAACCATACATTTTGACATTCCACAGGTTTTTGTATTTGCACAGTTCTTAATAGAAATTTTAAAAATCTGGTTTCTTTCACTGCTCATATGACCACCCTTTTTAAAGCTGTCTTGTGTTTCTTTGAAAATTAAGGAAGGAAAAATGAGTCAAAGATTGTGACTGCCTCACAATTCCTTTGTGGATATTGCATGTCCACTCAGCGAGCATGTACTGCAACTTCAGTTATCACTGTTATGGGCCTTTTTTTGTAGTGTGCCATGTGAACAATTGCCTCATGAAAGCATCAGTCCGTTGAACTGGCTAAACTGACACTCGCTGTCATAGCATTTAGGAACCCCCATTGTGCCTATACAGAGCCCGTTTCAGTCCACTACACAAATACTGATAATCGTCTCTGACTAAAAAAGACACAAAACTCTATAATTCGACAAATTATAACAAGCTGAAGTTAGCATCAAGATTGGAGGCGCAAGATTTCTTTTGAAAAGTTTTATAAACTTTTTCGATCCGATGAAAGCCATGACTTCCTTGCTACCTCAGACACAAACACCTTTGTTAGCGCTTTTCTGTGCTGTTTTTTTTTTGTTTTGTTTTTTTTTTTTTTCATTTATTTATTTTTATTTTTGAACACCTTTCATCAAAAAAAAGCCTTCACTGGCCGAAGCATAGACCGGAGAAAGAAAGTTGGCAGTCACAAAGAAAACAAAAAGACAAACTCTTATTCAACTAACTGGCACCGTGGCCTTTGTTGCTTGGATATACCGTGTACATCTTTCTTTGGCCTTCTACAGGCAATTTCTCTGAACAGTGTGCGCAAAGTGTACTGTACTATGCTATCCTGTAATTGTTAGTTTTAATGCTACTATCAATCTCTCAAGCTATGTCCTTGGATGATGAAATAGTGAACTTTGCTATAAAAGAACTGTCATTTTCAGGTATGTAGTTTTAGATTGACCACACTACATCTAATATGGCTAAATATGTTTTATTCTAAATAAATGTTTTATAACGAGTATATTTTTGTGGCTCCTTTGTGTCTGAAAATTTTAATTTACAGCAAAACTACTGGGACAAACTCAACTTGCGCAGAAACATGCAGTCTTTGACCGTACCCCTAGAAAATGGCTTTAACTTTGATGTTTCGAAATCATATTTCTAAACGAAAGTATGTACATTGGTCAGTCTTATTCATTGGAACGCTAATTCGGGAGTGCTTAAAAGCATTATAATCAGCAATGCTTTGCTAGGTAGGTCCTCAAATCAAGATGCTTTACTATAGGAGCTCCAATGGGGTCAAACAATTGGTGTTTGACTTGCAGGTGCTTATTTCAGAAAATCTGAAAAATATCTCAAGGCGACTTGGGGATGGGGAGCTGTGAAATGAACTGGACAACATATGTTAAACAGCAGTAAAGGACTGGCAGCAAGTCAAAGTGGACAGACACTTGGTAGAATAGTTGGAATTAACCACAGAGCTAAAACTCTAAAAATCACAATTGAATTTTATCAGTCCATATCTAAACTGGTCTCAACAAAGAGAGTACATAGTGAGTAGTTTCAAATGACTTGACCACCCCCTGTATATCTCTTAAAACGTGTGCAACTATTACTGTTCTTGTTATGATGACGCTGCGAAAATGCAAAATTCTTGGTGCACCTGGATGTTTTTTCTGGAAGATAAAAAGCTCCTGGAATACATCTGGCCCTCAGAACTTTGCTCCCCATGCAGCACTTGATCAGCCCATTTGTGCGTGATATATTCCCTAATTCCATCTCTTTTCTGCTTTCTTCCTTGTATTATAAATACTGCGAACATTTACAGAGGAGAGGCTTTGTGGAGAAAAAAAGCTTATTTCAGAGAGAAAGACCTCACAGCAAACACATCTCTCGCTTCTCATTCATCATGGGCTACAAAGTCTTCTGTTCCTCTGCCATTGACAAACGTTAATGGAGCCTGACAATGTAGTGCCCCTTTAATGATGACAAATATCGCAGTTCCAAAAGACTCTAACTCAAGAGTTTGGTATGATCGCAAATGCGCAATATATCCCTTTTTAAAAATAGGATTCTTGTTTAAAATAGAAGGTCCTGTCATTGGCTCTCTCTGATGAAAATAAAGCTGTAAGAGGAGTGGGGTATGAATAAGGGTGAGTGTGAGGATACTGAAAACTGCTAACGCACCCGCTGTGCTGTGCACCTGGGCACTGGTTGCAAAAATTTATTTAAAATGCGTGCAAAAAGCTTTTTACGCAACATCATTTAACACTGGTGTAATAATGAGTATAACATAATATTGGCCGGTGAGTGCAGATTTATGATATGATCATGCCGTATAAACAGCTAAGGTGTATCATGGAGCTGTAACCAAATTGTTTGAACAGCCAATGAAACCAAATGCTGCTTCATGATAAAAAGTTTTGAATATGTTTCTTTGAAAAGCTGTTGGCTACAAATAACTAGTGTGACTGATAATGTACAAAGTTTATTATTGTTTCTGGCATTCAACAGCGCACACAAGGACATTATCTGTGACTGCATGTAATGATGAAAACAGACTGCAATAGGAGTACAAGTGGCTAGACCAAATAGGAAAGGGAGGACAGTCCTCTGGGAAAAAAAAAAAAAAAGACTGAGTAAGAAAGAAATGGAAATTTTTATTATGTAAGTTGTAAAGACAGCCACATTTCCTTGGAAATGGACTCATTTCATGGCATCTATTACCTCAGAAATGCAGAACTGTTGGGAATGTCACTTTAGCATCTCCATACCCCCTAACCGTAATCGCTATACGCAGCAGAGGAGGTCGTGGGGATTATGGCAAAGGCCACACTCCCCAAGGTCTGATTCACTCCTATTGATTTTTGATTTTCTTTTCCTTCTTTAATTTGAAAACATTGGAGGACATCCTCTAGAGACCAATCAACAGTCTTAATGAAGACTGATGTCTTTTCAAACCAATTACTGCACAGCGGCACAGCAGAGGGCTGCAGATTTTAAAACTTGCAGAGATCATGACCTTGTTTTTTTCTTTTCCTTTCTGATTTGAAACCAAGTAAAACCCAAGCTGGTATGAATGATGCTAATACTTTGGTGCGAAATAATAATGCAGCTGAGAAATATTTTATTGAATTAAAGTGAGGTGACCACAGGGCCACAAATTCACTCCAAGCTGAAAACAAAATTTTTGGCTTTGATCTTTATACAATTCACAGCTTTGTTGAATTCTCGATTCTGATTGACCAATCACAGAATTTCACGGTTTGTTAAACATGAAACTGTGGCGCCTCGACAGTTGTTTACTTAATCTTACAGGCTTGGTTAACCACTCTCAAAGGTCCCGTGAAATGCCACTACAGATAAGGAAGTCTGTCTTCACACCGTTGTACGGATATTTACAACGTCCGAGCTCCATCAGGTCCAATCACTCGGTTCCTTATCAGCAGGATGACCTGCGACATGAGAGGAGCCAGCAGAGCAGACACCAAAATGGAAAACACTCCCCAAAATACCTCCAGGACGTAACACTTCTCTCTATAGTTCCGTATCTCAAAGTGTAGGCTGCATCCTTCGAAGGCTGAACTTTTAGGCTGCCATGTCATTGTAGGCTGTTCCATTGTGAAGGCACTTTCGCATGCAGCCGAGAAAGCAGCCTTCATCTTGCCTGACATCAGACAGAATTGTCAGCTCCTTTATACTATGTTTCTATGCGCCTTTTAGTGAGGAATGGCTTCCATCTGGCCACTCTACCATAATGGCCTGATTGGTGAAGTGCTGCAGTTATGGTTGTCCTTCTGTCAGGTACTCCTGTCTCCACAAAAGAACGCTGGATCTCATTCATTGTGAACATTGAGTTCTTGGTTACCGGTCTGACTAAGGCTCTTCTTCCCCCACTGCTCGGTTTGGCTGGGCAGCCAGATGTAGGAAGACTATTGATGGTTCCAAATCGCTTCCATTTGAGGATGATGAAGGCTACTGTGCTCTTGGGCACTTTCAATGCTGCAATAGTTTTCTTGTGTCCACCAGATCTGTCTTGACATAATCCTGTCTTGCAGTTATACGGACAATTCTCTCAACCTCATAGCTTGGTTTTTACTCTGAAATACACCATCAACCGTGAGATCTTAAAATAACAGGCGTGTACCTTTCCTAATTATGTCCAATGAATACAATTAGGTGCTGGTGGACTCTGATCAAGTCGTAGAAGCATCTCAAGGACCATTGGAAGAAGCAGAGTGCACGGGAGCTCAATTGCAAATGCCATAACAAAGGGTCTGAATACTTACATAAATTAGATATTTCATTCTTTTATTTTTAATACATTTACAAAACACTCCAAAAACCTGTTTTTGCTTTTTCATTGTGGAAGATCATGTCTAGATTAATGAAAAAGAAAATGAATTGAACCCATTTTAAGATGAGTCTGAAACATAACAAAATGTGTAAAACGTAAAAGGGTCTGAAAACTTTCCAAATGCACCGTTCACTTAATCCATACTCACATACTGGTGAAAAACCTTTCACTGTGATAGCGCAAAATCTTGATTTACAATTTTGTTCAATCCCAATAAAAGTTACATTTCTTTAAAATAAATGCCTTCATTTATTTCATGAGTTTGCAGAAGACCATCCTCTTGCTATCATCCTATAACTTAAAACTCTTGTGTCTCTCGACTACAACCACTGACTCCAATGTATCAGGTTGGTATTAGTCAAAAATAAAATTAAATTGAGGGTTGTTGGATTAGAGATAATGAACTGAATCCTATTTCTGCACATAGTAATGAAAGTGTGTTGTACTGAAATATAGGATTCAAATCTCACCCTACGGACTAAATCAGCAATGTTCCAAAGAATTTTAATTAAAAATAGAAAAGCATAATTTTGCATGCAATCCATTTTTTTTTTTTAAATTAATCAGAAGTATAGTCACTATCAACTCCTAGGGTTATACATTAAGAGCAGAGTTTGTTGCGAGGCAGGAGAGTGATTAACTCTCCTGGTAAATTTCAGATTGCAAGGCCTGAATGTATAAGAGGATAAAATGCCAAGGGATTTTTCTTCTCTTTCACTCACTGCCATTTAGCAGACAATACGTCATGATTACAACCTAGATTTTGCACATTGGTGGTCTTCTCGAAGTTTATTAATTAAACACTTAGGTTAGACTGACAGTGACGCAGTTTCTCTTCTCCATTTTCTGCAGTTGATGTGTTATATTTCCATGCCGGCGAATTACAGATTCTCGTCGGGTGAGATCTTATTGTTTAAATGCAGCAGAGCTCTAAAAGCATCTCGATTGTAGGCATGTCTCAAACTAATGATGGTCAATAGGCTAACATTTTTCACAACTGGTGGCACGACTGGTACTGTCAATGGATGGACTTGTCCTCTAAAGGCAGTGTTCACAGCAAGTGCAGTTAATTAGCAGTTAAGGGTGAAACAGTATGAGATTTTTATGGTTAGGATAACCATCTCGGAAAATAATATGGTTTCACGGTATTATGTTATATGTTATTATTCTGCACGGTTATTGTTTGTAGCTTGCTGGCCCTATGGGCCAATAGGCTATTGTTGTGGTTTTTGATCTGTCCTCTGGAATGTTTTTTATCTTTTTTTTGACCCGATGGATTTTTTTGTAAATTTGTCATAACATACTACCAGACTATATCTCCAGATGTTTTTTTCTTAAATTTTTTTTTTTTAATTTTTGAATGCATCATTTTTGAACCACTGTCCACACAGTATCATGCTGAACCATTCAGCAGCTGCTTGATCTAATAACTCTGTGAGGTTAGGATGGCAATATGAAGAATTAGCTACAGACACAAAAGCTTTCATTTTCTTTTTTTCAGTGCTGGGCCCGTACGCTTGATTGAAATATTGATCTACATATTTATGATTGTATTACTAGTCAGTTTCACAGTTTAGTAGTGCAATTTATATTTCTGTACATGAAGAGAAGCGCACATTGCCTGACACAACATTATGTGGATGCTGACATAGATTCAGCTGATTTACAACACTTTTTATGTTCCGTTGCATTATGCAATTTTTTAAACGAAGGCGTATCCGTTAACGTTCTGAGTCTGTTCTTAACTGGTTTCCCTGCAATCCAGTTGTCTTTGACAGTTTCTCTTTCAGTTGGCCTGATTAGATCTCATTTAATATTGTCTCGTACTTTGCCCCTCCCATTATGCTCCCACTCTCACTTGCACCCTTTTGTTAATCGTTAACTTGTGTTTTTATGTTCCTGGTCCACGTCATCCCTCTGCTGGATTGTTCTCCTCTGTCCTCAGTGTTAACTTTTTGAATTTCAAGTTGTTATTTAATTGGGGATCTCCTCCCAGTTTGCAATCCTGGCGAGAGGCTTCCTCCCATCGCTTCTACTCCTGAGTTTGAAAGTGCGCACCTGCCTGCATTCCCTCGTTCATTCAGTTTGCCATCTGGGTCACTGACCTAGGACCAGTCCCTTCGACTATGCCTTGCTGACCCGCCTCCATAATCCTGTTTGCTCCTGCCTGACTTCAAACCGTTGCCTGGCCAAGCTTTGGAAAAATGCCTTTGAATTAGTCTTCCTTCAGTAAATACAGAATAGGCGTGTACTGATACAAAATTTTTCCATCACAATAATTTTTTTTAGAATTTTATCACAGTTTACAGTATTACAGTATCACAATAGTGTAATCGAAAAACATCCTACTACAATTTAAGTTTATCATCTCAACATAATTTCAAACAATAATACGACAGTTTTTATTAAATGAAAGGTTTTTAGAGTTATATAAAAGCAATCTTTCTAATGAACACTTTACGAGCGGTAATTGACTACCAACCACAGTAAACCTGCATCCCTTCTAAGGTAAAATTTACAGCAAATTTGCAGAACCATAAAAACATCACGAAAGGGCAAAATCACAAAAGTGTTGTCAGCATGACAACAGTAAACTGAGCAAACAACCTCAACGGCCTTAATTAAATACTGAAGTACATAAAATAAATTCCTTGATGCTTTCAAAATGAGTCCTAAAATATTGGCCATTTGCTGGGTGAAAACACAAAACATGTTGTGTTTCCCATTCAGATGCCTTCTCCTCATAATCTCATTCAGGCATTTTCCCAACATGTGAAACAATTCAAAGAAAGATTTTCTGATCAAGGAATAAGGGCCTAATTATGTTAGACCCTCTCCACCACATACTGAAGACTTACAATTGGTTGAGGTCCAGACTCTGTGGTGGCCAATTCATGTGTGAAAATGATTCCTCACGCTCGATGAACCACTCTTTCGCAATTTGAGGCTGATGAATCTTGGCATTGTCATCCTGTGCCATCAGGGAATACAAATTTTGTTGGTGGGTCACTGCTCATGCAGTATATTCAGGTAGTCTGCTGAATTCATTTTACAGCTGCGGAGCGGTGCTGAGCCGAGACCTGACCAATTGAAATAACCCCACATCATAATACTGCCACCAGAGGCTTGTACTGTGGGCACTACACATAACGGGTTCATCGCCTCATGGGTTTCTTTTCTTACCCTGATGTGCCCATCACTCTAGAGTAGGGTTAATCTGAACTCATTAAACCACATGACCTTTTTCCATCTCAGTCCAGTCTTTTTGCTCCCTTGCAAATTGAAGTCATATTTTCTCAATAAAGCCTCACTAAAAAGAAGATTTCTTGTGGCGACACAGCTGTTTAGTCCCGAAATCCTCTAAGTTCTTGTTGGATCATGTGTGTGAAAATGCTCTTATGTTTATAATTAAACATAGCCATGAGTTCTACTGCTGATTTTTTAAAATACTTTTTTTAAAGAAAAAAAATTTTCAAAGGTACGACTTAAAGCATATTAGCGATCTCCAATCAGGATCAATCATGATTTTTCTTCGACCCACTTCTTCTGCAGAGTTGACAGTTCACCACTATCCTTTCAGGTTCTAAAAATTTGTTGGACAATTTCTGACCCAATTCCAGTGATTTCAACAGTCTCCTTAGCTTTTTTCTTTCCTTGATGCTAGCCAATTATTTGGCCCTCTTGGAACACAGTGACATCTTTTCAACGACCATGAGATACTTCTTCAAAAATGGTTTTTTTAAGAAATGAGAAGTTATGTACTGAATCAGTCAGGATGAAAAGAAATATATCTTGCTGAAACATATTCATTTCCACAATAATGATTCAATCATAGGCTTTTGAGTGCTTGCTTATTTCGATTAAAACAGTAACTTTTTTTGGATTAGCAGTGTATTTTACAAGCACCAGTCCGTCTTGTTTGACACGAGGCTCATTTTTTCATGCCACATGCCTCGAAGACTCCTGCCAAGCTGCTTTTCTCATGCTTCATTTGGTCAATGTAGGAAATTGTTAAACAATTTTCTTCCCAGAGGGATATTCCAGCTTCAGTCATTTCAGCTGTGGTACTATATGTCCAGAAAGCTGTATTTAAGTGATGCAACCTCAAATGGTCCATGTGGTCTAAGCTGCTGGAGATTAAAGTCTTTACCAATAATTGCTAATGATAGCACCCATGAAGAATCAATGGTGCCCTATTATAACGCTAAACATCTTCAAGTGATGTCAGGCAGTGCTTGGAAACCATTTTACATTGATCATAGAGGCTAGAATTGCCATCATTTGTAAAATGTATGGTCCGGGATCCAGTAAATTTCAATTTTAACCCATTGCGTCCATGAGGCACGAGCCGTCCAGTCCTCATTTGCTATATTAATTTTATCAAGCCTAATCTAATCCTCTCCCCAGCGCACCCTATACACTGTTTTAATCTCCAGTCGGCACTTACCTGACCAACTGGGCTTAAATACCTTGCACTATCCACCACCTGTGTAGAAACTGCGCAAGACAATGGATCCCTATTCTGCAGATTCAAAAAGCACCAGTGCAAGGACACAAGGATGTCTATTAATGGCTGTTCGGACACAGCAGGGGTTAAGTGCATAGATACTCAAATACCACCCTGGAGTAGAGTGGATTCTGCTTAGTAATTGATTAATAGAATAGAATGGTCTGGATTTACACACCCAGTGCTTTAGCAGCACCTACGAGAATACATAGGCACTCCTGAACAGCCCCTAAAGCTTTATGAATTCATTAAAATGCTTAATCTCCCTTAAAACTTCCTCTGTAGATCTGCCGACTGCACAGTAATACAGGTTTATAGAAGTTACAATTATCAACAATGCCATTAAAAGTACTTATCATCCCTCCAGATTTCCTATATTTTTGCATATTTTTCACTCTAAATGGTTTTGGAACTTCCTGCAAAATGCGCTGTATGAGTAGAAAGTTTGGCCAAACCCATATTTTTCAAACTCCTTCAAACCTTTTCAAAATCCATCATTTGTAATAATTGCTGATCATATCACAGAGATGGATCATCCATTTAAACAGATTACTCACTGCCTAATAAAAATAAATGGAAAAAAACCAACAGACTTATTTGGAATCATAATTTAAAATAATTTATGATGGTTTTCTGGTCCTTGGCAATGCCTGGTCCTGGAACCAAATGGAGAAGCCGATATTCTTTTATCAATTTTTTGTAGTTCGGTAGCAAATTGTGAGGAAATAATTCAGCAGCCGTTACAAGCAAAAACAACTGCTGAAGTTTGAGGCCCAACTGGTAGCAGAAAAGCCCTCAGAATGGGCACTTTCTAATTTACGTCCATGAAAGTGGATTGTACTACACTTTTGTCTATTAATGCCATTTTTTTTTTTTTTTTTTTTGAAACAGCTGTCTAAACTGAATTATTCCAGTAAACTGAAAAAAATTACAGCAGAGTACATATTAATGGTTCAAACTTTTGTCTATTAATGCCATTTTTTTTTTTTTGAAACAGCTGTCTAAACAATACATGGAGGAGATGGTTCAAATATTTTCAATGATATTTTCAAAGTGGGTGGGAATTCGGGACCAAATTATGAGCAAAAGCCCAGATAGCAAAATCAGATTTCCAGATATCGGGCCACCACTTCTGGCCCACTGTCAGACCACCATGCACCATCATTTTTTTTCCTTGCTTGAATACTAAGGGAATAAAATTAACTGTTATTAAAATTAATTCAGAGGTATTAATTATGGTGGCCAATGAGGGCAAACGTGCTGCAACGGCCCAAAACAACCCCAAATGGAGAAACGCGCGGCAAAAAGAGAAACGGTGCAAAGTCAAAAGCACACGAACCTCAAAAACAAATGCAAGAGAAAACGCTTAAGGGTCTCTGGTTAGCCAGCCGGGCACTCGTCAGTAAAATTCTAAGCTTGCACATGTTCCGGTTCCCTCAGCCCTCGCTCAGGGGTAGGTTTCCTAGTGAGTTTGACCATATAAAGACAATGATTCCAACTAAGTTAGTTAACAACTATGCTTTTGGGAAACACACCCCAGAGCTTGCTTCCTGCTCAGTCGCCCATGCCCAAGTCACTGGTTCGCATGGTATGCTTGTGGTAGCTCTTGGCGTTCTGCTGTATCCCTATCGTCGCCGATTTCTTCCTCATTTTCCGTCCCTCCTACCTCTTCATCATCATCATCATTATCACTGTTGCTAGTTGTTGAACTTGCACTTGAATCATCCTCTTCGACTTCAATGTCCAAGACAAGCAAAAATTCTTACATTTTTAGTGGATTTCAAACTGATGAAGCAAAATACTCATACGATAGCCTATGTTTATTTTTTGTGACATCTTAGCTCTTGGCCCGATTCACAGTGCTGTTCATGGGCAATACTGGGGGTTGCTAAAAGCCTGTTCTGCATCCATGATTACTCAATTCCACTAGCATCTCCAGGAGAAAAGTGTTCGAGAGAGTATTGCATGCCCTTTCAGATGAGACCAAATACGACAGTTTTTTGTAAAGTTTCAAATCAATACATGTCTATTTTAATGGCTGTACAAATCAGACGTGGAAATACTTCACACAGTTTCTATGAAGTCCAACATCCCGCCAAGTTTCCATATAAGTTAGACAATAGTTAACACTAAGAATTTTTGAAGAACTGTTTTCTGACCCCTCCCAAATTTACAGCACATCAAAACTCAAGTTTTCCATCATTACACGCCTTCTTGTAAATGTAACATCTCCAAGTCAAAGTCCACTCTATTGTCAAACAAAAACTGGGTGCTAGCAAGGTACTCACATCCAGTTGCCATCTGTCTTGGGTTCGCGAAATGGTCACGCTGGAAACAATAAATTAATGGCATGTGGCCCAAAAAAGTCATCCTGCTGCACAATGCACGATGAGACGAGAATAGTCCTCAACAATAGTCCTTTAGCAGTTTTACCCCTGCCTCATATTCCTGTCTACATTTTCTCCCATTAGTGTGGTTTCTCTTTGACTGCATTTTCAGTGATGTTAAGATGCTGAGAAAGGTAGCTATAGCTAATTAAAATGGCCTACTTGGACGTCCAATTGGTCATAATTTTTCCCATAAATCTTGTAAAAAAAAAAGCCCAATATTTTCCAACACATCAAGCGAAGGTACCCAGCCCAACCACCAATTACAGTAAAAAAGTTCAAATTATCTAATGTAGATTTAACGGAGGCCTGACATATTTACATTATTATTATTCGTTGATAGATTAGCGTGTAAAGAATGTTACCTCCCACTAGCCGGCCTACCAAAGAAAACAGCCAAGCTGTAACAAAAGTTTGTCAGATGTCTACCTTTTTCAAAGAACCAGCAACGCATAATTGAAAACTAATTTGGTTTGTCTCTTGGTTAGTTACAGGCTGTGCAATTTTTTGAGTTTGGTTCTAGTGAAAATGTATTGACTTCAAAGTGTTGTGGTGCGAAGTTTAGCGGGAATGTGGCATGTTTTCGATTTTGTGTTGCTGGTTATTTGAAAAGGGTAGACATCTGTAGAACTTTTGTCACAGCTTGGCCCTTTTCTTTGGTATACCTGACTAGGGTTGCCACCCTTGAGAACTAAAAAAAAGGAACGTGGGGGAGTCGGGCGACGCATACTCCAAAATTCCTTAACATCATCATGAACTAAGATTCTTTTAATCACTTTGTCTTAAGTGCTATTAAATTTTATATTACTACATTAATTAAATGTTCACAAGTGATTTTTTTAGAATAGAGTTTGTATGTTCTCCCTATGTTCATGTACGTAATCCAGTTTCCTCCCATATCCCAAAAACATGCATGCTAGGTGAACTGGGATGAGTGTGTGCGCTAATGGTGTGCGAACTCTACGACAGATAGGTGAGCTGTCCAGGGTGCGTTCCTGCCTTTCGCCCACAGTTGACTAGGGTAGACACCTGCTAACCTGTATATTTTATGAGGAAGAAGCAGCTGAGATAATGGCCCTCATTTATCAAACTTACGTAGGATCTGGTGTAGATTCTGGTGTAAATATCAACGTACGCCAGGTGTCACGTCTGATTTACGAAAAGTGTGTATGTCACTGATTTCAGAGTAGAACTGGCATAGCGTTGATAAATCTGGCAGCTGAAACCAACCGTAATTTACATGACACGCCTTATAAATTCATGCTCCGGGGATAGTCCTGCCCACCCAACATGGACTCTTGAAAGATGGCAAAGAAGAAGAACTTCACTGAGGAGGAAATAGAAATTATCACATCCAAGGTGGAAAAAACAAAATAATTTTATTTGGAAGCCTTAAGAGTGGCATCAAGGGAGCCCAGAAGGCTGCAGTTTGGAAAACCTACTGCTCCCAATTAAAACACCGTTGGGGTGGAAAACTGAGTGCAGCAGAGGTTTGATTTAATTGTTTAATAAATTAAATTTATAGATCCATGATATTTCATATTATATTACATAACTGACAATCCAAATGCTTTACATGTAGGTTAAAAAAAGTGGTCCGATTTAAAGATTCCAAAAACCGGTTGCTGCCCTCAGGCAAAAGACAGGTGGAGGCCAACCAGGCTCAAACCTCCAGCAGTCACCGTTCGAGGAGCGCGTGGCAGCACTGATAGGCTACCCCTCCATCATTGAGTCGAGGCGGTGGGGACACGGATGAGTCCCCACCACCTCGATCGGAGCTACAGGAGGGTAATTATGTTAAAATACAGTCTGCAGAGATCACTGTTCATTGTACTTTTATTAGTAAGGGCATTGCGCTTAATCAAATTGATTGTAATTGTCAGCCGTCTGGCCTGACAAGCAGGTTGTCTCAAAATATAAAGCTTAACCAATTTCTCAACACAGGTGTCTTATTTATTTATTCATTCATTTATTTAGCCTATTTTTTCATTTTACTAATAAGAACAACAGCAGCATGAGGTCTGCATCCCTGCATATGGTTTATTAATCATTTTGACAGCTGTGCTCGTTCCTGAATGTTGTACGCTGGTTTCAAATGTGTGTACGCCTGGTCAGACCTGGCGTGAGATTTTTGCGCGCCGTACGCTCACGTTCAGATTGATAAATGCCGATCCTTGCGGGAGATTTGGGGTACACCCATTTTTTTGGTGTACACACCAATGGCTGGATATTACACCAATATTCCATATGAACTCAACCAAAGGACAAGAATCTTCCACAGCCACAGATGCAGATTTGGCTCAAATTAATTTTTGTCACAGTCTGCTCTGCTGCTGCTGTCTCTCCCTCTGCCTGGCCACACCCCTTCCACTGCAATTGTTCTCAGCTGAGTCTCATTACCCTGCCAGCATATAAGCAGCTCTGTTTCACTAACTCTTTACCAGATTGTCGCTGCAGCATGCACTACTCTCCAGCCTTTCTCTTCGGTCTGGCTTCCTGGAATCGACTCTGCCTGCTTCTGACCACGTCCTCTCGTTCCTGCCCCGGTAAACCTCAAAGCCTTCTGCCTCTGACTCTGCCTGTGTGTTTCCTGGTTCCTGTCTGCCGTCTCCTGTGCCCTGTCCAAGCCATCTGGGTTACCGCTCCCCTGTCTGCCTGAGTGGATTCTGTGCAGTTGGCCCAGCCCAAGCCAGCCTGCCCTGGTGGCCCAGTGGTAACTCTCCTGCCTGCTGTGTGGGCGACCCGGGTTCGAATTCCGCCATCAGCGCCTGCTCCCTTGAGTTCCCGGAAGAGCTCCACTCAAGCTCCACGCATTCCTGATCTTGACCTGCACCAAGCTACCCTCTTCTGCATTCAGTTAACCCCTGCTTGAATCTCATTAAAAACCAGTAAATCTTCACTCCTGTTTGTGTTGCATTAGGGTCCTGCCACTCCCCATGACAATTTTGGGAGTACCTCTCTATTCATGCAAAATTTTAGGTTCCTACTTCAAGGGGTTTCCAAGATATGGTCCCCCAAACATCTGAGGCCACGCGCTTTTTTGCTCTCGCGAATCGCAAATGTTAATTTATAGGGACTTTGGAGGCAAAATCTTTGGAAGGAATCATAGGAATGGGCTGAAAATTGCTACTTTTTATTGCTAAAATTGCTAATTTGGGTCCAGGCTTTCAGAATTTCTTGTCAAAATTTATCTCTTTTCATTTTCAAGATATTGGCCTCTGAAATATTAAAGGTATAGTTCAAACGCTTGTTATAGGTTGTCATATCATTGGCCATGCCCAATAGTTATCATTCTTATTCAATTTGGTGCCCCTGGTATTTTATTTTAATTCCAAAATTGCGGGCCGTGCCAAAAGCTGAAAATGAAATTCTTCGGCAATGTTCAGGTGATGACGCAAACTCAGGAACACGCTTGCTGTCGCGCGGTACACAATAGACATACTTCAGCGAGCAACAAACCCAAAATTTACCCAGCGAGTTTCATAACTTTCATATGATACGACCAAGAGTATGAGATTCTATTTATCACATAACAGATATGCGTAATTTTATAGAAAACAAACTTATTTTCCATTCCTTGGTAATTCCCATTACGATAACACTGAGCTAACGCCATTACTCTTATATTCTTTAAGTCACTGAGTCAAAGACACTTGCGGTTGAACTAGCCATGGCTCGCTACTGTTATGTTTCTGCCTCATATGTATTGTTTTGTCATCATGCTTTTACTTTTTTCCTTGTGCACGTGCCATTTTTTCCAAGCCTCACTCCTTGTTTCAGTTTTCTTCTGCCGTCTGAGGATTGATTCAGTCTTGCCCAACTCCCGTGATGTTGATTGACTGCCTTGAGTGTGCCTGCGTTTTGTTGTCAAATCACGCTTCCTCATTCGGATTCGGCTTGTAGTATTTCATTTGTTATTTCCACCTGTGCTTAATTCGGGGTCTCTCTAAACTCTGAGTGAATGTGTTCTCTGATAGGTTCATTACTAACCCATACTAAGCAGCACTTATTGGGGTGAATGAAAACATTTGTCACGTAGTATTAACCTTAATTAACTCATTAGCGTGTGCAAGCGTTTCTAGCTTTTGTAATTTCTTCCTAAGCTTTCCCTGTTTAACTATGTTTATGCTATACTTTCCTTCGCTTCTCTCGTGGTGTTTTCATACTTGTCATGTTTAGGTTACCTCGATCTAAACCGTCTAGTTTGATTGAATGTCTCAGCGTCTTGTCTCGAGTAATTATTGTCATCCCGGTTTTCGTGTGCATGTCTATTAACCCCATGTGTTTCTTTTTACTTCTGAGATTGCCTTCCGAGTCCCCGCCTCCTTCTGTGTGTATTTCTGTGGGCGAGAGTGGAGAGATCTTCAGATGGAACTATGTCTGCATTGCGCTACATTGTGAAATCTCAGCTCCCGTGCCTTCCCGAGTATTTCCTTTGAGCCATTCCCAAGTCCTGTATTTGCTGCGTCCACATCTTGTTCTTCCCTAGTCTAAGTTTCCCAGTGTTTCTTGTTTTGTCAGTTAGTTAGGTTAAGTTTTTGTTTTCTATTTAGATCTGTTTTGCCACTCTGAGTGAGTACTTCTGTTTCCCCCTGCCTTGGGTAGTGTACCTAAGTTTCTCCCAGTTGTTCAGTGCATTGGCACGGTGTTATTTCTGGCCTGCTTGCCTACCTTTCTCCCTTTGTTTTTGGCGTTCATTAATTGTTATGGTTTTTGTCATGTTTATGTTCAGGATCTGTGTTCATGATTTTTGTCGTATTCTCTTTGGTTATTGTAATCCTCAGGTTTTTAGTTCTATTTCTCAGTTCCATTGCACTTGTCTCCCCTGTCTTGTGATCTAGTTGGTTCAGTCCGTCTTCCCGGTCTGTGTGCTCACTTACTTCGGGTGATTTAAATGTATTCTGGTGTTTAACGGATTCCTTCGATTCTCGTTTACTTCCTTCGCCTTAATGTTCTGATTACTAACAAAACTAACGTTTGTATCATAGTCTACTAACACAACTAATCCCATGTCTATAGATTACTAACTTACTAATGAGCACTCTAGTTAAATCTGTAAAGTTTGCACCGCTACTAATTAATACTAATTCCCTCTCAGCAATCGCCCTGTTCTAGTCTCCGCCTCAGCTTTACCTGTCTCCCCCTGCGTTTCTGCGAGATCTCTTGCACGTGCTTAATTACTTTCCTGCACTCGTTATCTGTGCACTTAGAACTCCTTGACCGGAGCTGTTTAAATGTCATAGGCTGTCTGTGTGACTCCCGTCCGTGTCTTGGCATTCGCCAATTTTCGTGGTTAGGGTTTCCCTCATGTGATTCTCCCGTTGTAATTAGTCTGATCCAGTACACCTGCTCCCTGCATAGAACTTTCCTCCCGTCTATTTAAGCAGGCCAGCTCCTTGTCAGCTGATCAATATTTCTTTTTAAATGTCAGTATTGGTGTGTTGGGGCTGGTTTGTGTGATTCTTGCCATAGCCCTTCTTGTATTTTGTCTTTTTGGATTTCGACCTTTTTTTTTATGACCCAATGTGTTTGGATGCCCTGTGTATGACCCTTGGCTTTGTTCAAATACTTTTTGCCTACCGTCTATGCACCTTTGCTCATCTGTTTTACTAGTTCTGACCCCTGTCTAGTCAACACTGTGTGTGTGTGTGTGTGTGTGTGTGTGTGTGTGTGTGTGTGTGTGTGTGTGTGTGCTTCATTAAAGGCATACGTTTTTTTCGATTTCTCTCTTGCGTGTGGTTCCTGAACGCTACGTCACATTAATAACCTCATTGTTCCTGCATCTGGTGTCCCCCCCCGACCACTTCTCAACAGCTACAGTGCTAAGCCATACAGAATTAGCCAATGTTACACTTGGTATTGATCTTGGCTAAGTAACAGCAAAATGTAAAGCAGAGCAATTTTTCCCCCACAATCTCAGACAATGAAATTTTCTCAAATGATATTACCCTAGAATATCAAAAATGTCATTAGCTGGGGAATGGGAAAAGTACCAAAGTTGTGTAATAAAACATCAGTCATGTGTCTTATAAATCAAAATGCATCATTCCTATTCTTTAAAGTTGTGGTCTACTCTTTCTTCAGTCAAGACAGGCCGTGTTACGACCAATAATTTAAAAACAACGCATAATGTCAAAATGTTTAACATTATGCATGTTCCAAAGCAACTTACAATGTCGAACACAACGCATCACTTCAAAGTTTTTCTAACCAATCACGCCAAAA
Source organism: Gymnothorax javanicus (assembly GCA_029692085.1). NCBI lineage: Eukaryota > Metazoa > Chordata > Actinopteri > Anguilliformes > Muraenidae > Gymnothorax > Gymnothorax javanicus. Next base: position 95,278,734 of record CM056198.1, read on the forward strand.
TTTTTCGACGCGTAATTTAACAGCAAATTTCTAACCAATAACGTCAACGTGCCTAATGGCTAGATTCTAGTCTCTATCGGCCTATACATACTGGTCATCCAGAACATGAAAACACTCATCCACTCTCGTGGCCTGTACCTGACAGAGGAGTCCACGCAGTACTGCATGTAGTACCTGGGATGCTGAATGACCCAATCGGCATGTTTAAAATAGCTCAAGCATGAAAGCTAGGCTCACTCTGCACTGCTGCCCTACTACCACCCAAACCATGGTCCATGCGTCTTGGGGTGGTGCTGCTGTGGTTATACTTTTGTGGTAGTCTGGCTTGAATAAAACTGGATATTCGGCTTACCAGTTCAGGGTCACACTTTAGATGTGTTTATTTTATTTCAGGTTTATTTGTCAGGGACATATATTAATCAACGTATATTAATAAAACATTTTCTCTAAGAGAATAAAAGAATGTAAATGCACCAGAATTAGCCAAAAGGCTATTTTACATTTGCAGTCCCTGGACTGATGGTAAGACGTCACCCTAAAAGAATGTAAAAACAAGGTAAAGTTAAAATCAAAACAATGCATGCAAGCTGTCTGACATTCAAAATATGGAGAGGAAAGAAAGACAGGAAAAAAAACTAAATGGCAATGAACACAGGCAAACAAACAGATAAGCTTGACTCAGGTAGCGGACAGAAGTGACAGACATAAGCAATAGCAAACAATTGCATCAAACAAAAAGTGAGACTGAAGTAGCAGACAGTTGCGATGAACAAAAGCAGAACTCAACTAGCACACATTTACGAAAGACAGAGTACAAAAGCAGACAACTGTATTGGGTAAAACAGAGCAACAACAGCAACAGTTCACAAAAACACAAAATTAATTCTGCATAGATGATGAATAAAGTGACAAGCCACTGTCATGACCCAGCTCAAAGCCATAACAAAAAATGAGGAGACATACGGTTTAACTAAAAAACGAAATAATTTTATTACAAAATGTGAATTAAGAGATTAACAACTGAATGAAACGATAACTAAACTAACACATGATATAACTAAACCAAAAACTGCCAGCGCTGCAACTGCAGCAAGGGTAGAGAGTGAAGAGGCGTAAATGCCAGCTCTTATGCACCTGGGGGATCTGCCCAGGTGCAGCGCACACCTCCTACCAAGCCTGCAGGGACAGACAAACACCAGTAAAGGGGAACACACACAAAACACTAGCAGGCCCTAGAGGCAGGAGGCCGTCACACCACATATGCAAACAAGACATCAATAATATATACATCAATAATACACGCGTGTTTTAAAGACCAAGTAGAAAGCTACAGTAAAAGGCATTAAAACTACACAATGGGGTAGGACCTAGTGGACAACCTAACAGATAGCGTCAAGACTCACAGGCAGGCAAAGCATAGAGGATGGCGCAGGGTAAAACTAAGAATTTAATATTGACAGTGCTGTTCAGTAATTAACCAATTTTTTAACGTGCGCTTAAAAGAAGAATAGGTTGTAATATTTCAAATATAAGCTGGGATAGAGTTCCACTCGCTAGCAGTCCTGACTGAGACTGACTGTGTTGCTCATAAAGGCTTCATACAGCGTGTATACTGCCTTCATAAATGAGAAATAATATCTTCATAAATCATACATAAGCAAATGTCATGCTTTGTAAAGGGTGAAATAACACATCATTATTCAGCATGTGATGTCAGATGTGATATAACTGACAATGTCACTTAGCTAGTGGCTAAATGCTATAAAGGGTAACATTGTCAGCTAAGTGACATTGTCATTGTCACATCTGGCATCACATGCTGAATAACAATGTGTTATTTCACCCTTTACAAAGCATGACATTCGCTTATGTATGATTTATGGACACATTATGTCTCATTTATGAAGGCATTATACATGCTATATAAAGCCTTTATGAGCAACACTTCATCTAAAGTGTGAACCAATTCAGGTTTCAGTCTGGTGGGGACCACAATCATCATCATCATCATCATCATTGATATCAAGTAGTTTGTCAGCAGCAGCAGACTCATCGTCCAACTCAGGGGGGTCAGGCTCGAATGAATATGGCCTGATGGGGCCAGCATTCTGATTCCCCATACTCCACAGATTCGCTATTGGAATCAACATACAGACTGGCTCATCAGTACCATGCGAAATTGAGAGGTTTGAATGAGACTTGGATTCAGATATTTCACTGCAAGCCGCTATGTTCTCAGAACGGAGTGCTTTTCGTTTATCCTGAGTTTGCGTCACTTTTGATTTTGACTCAAATGATTTTCGTTTTGGGAAAACGCGGGAAAATGTTTATTTAAAGGCCAATTATAACCCATTGGGGCAACTATTATTATTTTTGGCTGCACAAATCTGCTTCCTACAGGCAGTTCTTTATCTAGTAACAAGAAAAATCTGAATGAATGTCAGCTTCCAACTAGACCTTTAAACTTGTTATGGGCAGAAATCAAAAATTCAGTTTTCAAGGGCCTCTTATGAGGCCAGGATCCCTTACAGAGGCTAAATTGTGCTGGATTCCTTCTATTTGAGGACAAGTCTGTCTGTACAAGGAAGATTGACAGCACCCAAAGCATAATAGTGGAGGTAGGAGACCCTGAAAACGGTCCCAGCTTAAAAAAGTAACTTTTTTATTTGCCAATTTTGGATTGGCAAGTTCACCATGTGGGCAGCTATTCATGGTAATGAAATTTGTTCTACATTAATGTATACAGTATCTCACAAAAGTGAGTACACCCCTCACATTTCGACAATTAATTTATTAGATCTTTTCAAGGGACAACGTTGCAGAAATGAAACTTGAATATATTCTAGAGTAGTCATTGTACAACCCCAATTCCAAAATAGTTGGGACAAAGTGTCAATTGTGAATGAAATCAAAATGCAATGACTCTCAGATCACATGAGCCAATATGTTATTTACAGTAGAACATAGATAAAATTTCAAATGTTGAAACTGAGCCATTTTACATTTTTATCCACAAAATGAGCTCATTTCAAATTTTCTGGCTGCAACAGGTCTCAAAAAGGTTGGGACACAGGCAAAAAAAGGGCTGAAAAAGCAATTAATATATAAGAGAATCAGCTGAAAGAACATTTAGCAAGTAATTAAGTTAACTGGCATCAGGTGTGTAACATGATTGGCTATAAAAAGGATGCCTTAGAGAGGCTGAGTCTCTCAGAAGTAAAGAAGGCCAGAGGCTCTCCAACCTCTGAAGGCTTGCGTAAAAAAAATTGTGGAATACTTTGAAAATAATGTTCCTCAACATTGAATTGCAAAGGCTTTGAAGTCTCATCAGCGACAGTGCATAACATCATCAAAAGATTCAGAGAAACTGGAAAAATCTCTGTGCGTACGGGACAGGGCCAAAGACCTTTACTGGATGGCCATGATCTTCGGGCCCTCAGATGCCACTGCATCGCTCACCGGCATGATTCTGTCATTGACATTACTAAATGGGCCCAGGAATACGTAAATAAACCACTGTCTGTAAACACAGTCCGCCGTGCCATCCACAGATGCCACCTAAAACTCTATCAAGCAAAAAGGAAGCCATTGTTGAGCATGACCCAGAGGTGCTGCAGTGTTCTGTTGGCCAAGGCTCATTTAAAATGGACTGTAGCAAAGTGGCAAAGTGTCCTGTGGTCAGACAAATCCAAATTTGACATTCTTGTTGGAAATCATGGGCGTCGTGTCCTCCGGGCTAAAGAGGAGAAAGACCACCCCTCCTGTTATCAGTGTTCAGTTCAAAAGCCAGCATCTCTGATGGTACGGGGATGCATTAGTGCATATGGGGGGGACACTTGAATGTTTTAAAAAGCACCATGAATGCTGAAAGGTATATAAAGGTTTTAGAGCAACATATGGTCCCCTCCAGACGACATCTATTCCAGAGAAGGCCTTGTGTATTTCAGCAGGGCAATGCAAAATCACATACTGCAGCTATTACAACAGCATGGCTTCGTAGTAGAAGAGTCTGTGTGCTGAACCGGCCTGCCTGCAGTCCTGATCTTTCACCGATTGAGAACATTTGGCGCATAATTAAACGAAAAGTCCGTCAAAGGAGACCCAAAATTCTCCAGCAGCTGGAAGCCTGTATTAAGCAAGAGTGGGATCGAATTCCAATGGCTAAACTCAAGAAACTTGTCTCCTCAATGCTCAGACGCCTCCACTCGGTGTTAAAAAGAAGAGGGAACGCTGCACCATAGTAAACAGGCCGCTGTCCCAACTTTTTTGAGACCTGTAGCAGCCATCAAATTTGAAATGAGCTCATTTTGTGAATAAAATTGTAAAATTTCTCAGTTTCAACATTTGCTATGTTATCTCTGTTCTATTGTGAATAAAATACTTGCTGGTGTGATTTGAAAGTCATTGCATTTTGATTTTATTCACAATTTACACTTTGTCCCAACTATTTCGGAATCGGGGTTGTACAAAATGTGTAGCAGTGTAGATTTACTGCACTGTCCAAATAAATGAACAAACAGTGACTATTTTCAAAATGGGTGGCAACAAAAGTGAGTGCACACCCCAAATGGTAATGGTGAAACAAGCAATGAAACGTGTCTTATTCACCATGTTCATGCTTTTGTCTGTTCGACTGGGCCATAGGAGGTTGTGTAACGTGTTGAAGGTCTAAATTGTGATGCTTTGGGTGCAATGCTCTCATTCTGGTCACTGGATGGTCAACATGGCACCTCATGGGAAAGAACTCTCTGAGGATCTGAAAAAGAGAATTGTTGCTCTCCACAAAGATGGTCAAAGCTCCAAGATGATCTGTGAAACCATGAAACTGAGCTATAGCACGGTGGCAAAGGTTATCCAAGGTTTTCCAAGATGGGTTCTACTTGTAACAGGCCTCGTCAGGCTCGTCAGAGTCCTCGTGCTCTGCGTCAGGTGGACAAGTTGGCTTCAGAAAACAGACACAGGAGTGCTAGCAGCATTGCTAACGAGGTTGCAGCAGTGGGAGAACAGCCTGTCAGTGCTCAGACCATACGCCGTGCACTGCACCAAGTGCGTCTGCATGGCCGTCAGCCAAAATGGAAGCCTCTTCTGAAGCTAGCCCAGAAGAAAGCCTGAAAACAGTTAGCTGAAGAGAACCAGTCCAAGAACATGAAATACTGGAACCATAATCTGTGGTCTGACCAGACCAAGATAAACTTGTTTGGCTCAGATAGTGTCCAGCATGTGTGGCGGTGCCCTGGTGAGGAGTACCAAGACAAGTGTGTCCTGCCTACAGTCAATCATGGTGATGGCAGCATCATGGTCTGGGGCTGCATGAGTGCTTCATTGATGGAATAATGGATTCCAACATGTACTGTGACATTCTGAAGCAGAATATGATGCCCTCCCTTCAGAAACTGGGCTGCACAGCAGTTCAGCAGTTTTCCAACATAATCACGACCCGAAACACACATCCAAGATGACAACTGCCTTCCTGAAGAAGCTGAAGAAGGTGAAGGTGATGGCGTGAGCTAGTATGTCTCCAGACCTGAATCCCAGTGAGCACCTGTGGGGCATCCTCAAGAGGAAGGTGGAGGAGCAGCAGGTGTCCAACATCCACCAGCTCCGTTATGTTGTCATGGAGGAGTGGAGATGGATCCCAGCAACAACCTGTGCAGCTCTGGTGAATTCCATGCCTAGGAAAATCAAGGCAGTGCTGGACAACAATGGTGGTCACTAAATATTGACACTGTGGACACAATTTGGCATGTTGACAGTGAGGTATACTCACTTTTGTTGCCACCGGTTTAGGAAATAGTGACTGTTTGTTCAGTTATTTGGACAGTGCAGTAAATCTACACTGCTACACTTATTGTATAATGACTACTCTAGAATATGTTCAGGTTTCATTTCTACAACGTTGTCCCTTGACAAGATACAATAAATTAATTGTTGAAATTTGAGGGGTGTACTCACTTTTGTGAGATACTGTATATCTTGGCTTTACTCACTCAAAATTACAACTTTTTTTGTCATTTCCTTTACTATTTAATCATGTTATCAAAATAGGTGTTTTTTGGGGTTAAAACGCCCAATATTATCTCCTTTGTTCTGCAACTAGAAAGTTTTAAATAGACAGTGCCTACTCATAAACTCAAGTTACATCATTTTCTAAGATAGTGAAGGAATCCACAATCCACCACCAGTCAGCAAGTTTAATGTTTGAAATTTGTGCACTTTCCGCAACCTTCACTGACCGCAGCAAATCAGCTTTGCATACTCATGTAACTCGCTCAGTTCTGGTGGACAGTGTACCTAATTGCATGGATATAGTTCAATCAGAAGAGACTCGATTGAAATCAGGAAAATATTTATTATGCTTTGAGCGTACAGGAGTAACAAGCTTAGAATCAAACAAGTATTTGGCGCTTGGACTCTTTGGGAAGACTCGTAGAGCAGGAGCACTGCTCAGAGCAGCAGCAGGAAATCCCCCAAAGAGTCCAGACACTGGTGGCGGTGGTGGCTGAAGGCTGGTGGAGCTGGAGTGGCAGTACGGGAGGTCCGATGAGTAGGGTGGCATGGGGGAGGAGGAGGGTCAGCGAACGGCAGCATGGGTGAACTAGGGTAGAGAGAATGACATTTTTTAAAAAGACAGCAGCAGAACTTTTGGCTAGTGACGCGACTGAGGTGTGCCCCCGTTGGATAGAAGAGATCAGCTGCTACGCCCATGACAGCTCAATTGACAGCCCCGGACATTGACTGTGGAGATTTACGAGTGAACATGTGTGAATAAAATAAACGGAGTTGACGTGCGCGAGAGAGAGAGTCTTCTTGACTGAACTTTTCCTAAGCTTCATTTGTGTCAGCTAACTAGCAAGTTCGCAATCTTGTCTTTTTGTGCGCTGCACTGTTTTCTTGAGGCAATGTCAGTTACGTGACAACAGCCAAGATAAATACTTCAGATCAAACCACTGGCTGTCTATCAATTTGACAAAGCCACCAACCGTGGATACACTAACATTACATTAGACTGGGGCACATAACATTTACAATGTCGTGTTCTACTGTTTTCCCCATTGACCGAAAGTTGGTCGGGATATTCATGCTTCATTCATTCATTCATTCATCCCTACCCAAATCTACGCCTATGCCCATATTGCCCTGGAAATTCCATGGCCTCTGAAAAATTTTCCATTTCAGGAACTAAGCCACGCACCCAGACAAATGCTCTGAGTGACTAGCCGGCTGACTAAATCAACAACTTGACATCACGGCACAATAAGATATGGCTGCCCCCTGGTTCAGCTTGGGCCTTTAGCAGCATGGCTTTCTACAAAGACTTTGCCATTTCTGGTGCACCAAAAGAACAGTTTAACCATGAAAAATGTTAATTCTAAGGCTAAATACCCAGTGGTATGCCATCCGGGCCAGCAATGCCTTCTCTGCTGGCCTAGATAAATTGGAAAAATTATATGTTCTTCATAAATACTTTCATTAAAGCTGTATGTATGTGCTTCCCTCTCCCATTAAAATGCGAGTGTGCCAAGTAACGTGCGTAATCTTTGGCACAGTAGCGCCAGCTAGCCGACCTCTGCCTACGTCAGGACATTACATTAGCTAACGGAACAGTCTGTATAGTAGATCTTACATAAGTGGGTGTGTCAAATGAAAGTAATGCAATGAATGCGATAAATTTGCAGTTGTTTCGAGCTTAAGCGAGCTACAAACCCAATATTACTCAATGATTTAGCGTTGAGCTAACTCCATCACTGCTACTCAAACATACGGTGGCCAATAGGGGCAAATGCCCTGCAATGGCCAAAAACATCTCCAATTGCAGAAAGATACAGCAAAACAGAAAAGATGCAAATGGGCCAAAGTCAGCCAAACTGCACATTAGGGGTAAAAACATTAAAATGAAATAAATGCTGATATGATTATTTTTTCTTAAAGTACACATCTGAAAGCTCCTGAAACAAACAAATTATTCATAAAAAAAAAATTAATTTCAGATTTTACAGGGGGTCAAAGTTAATGCTTCGTGATTTTACAGGACGGCTCAAATGTAGGATTTTGATATCAATTGATTTTTATACACCAGCACCATGATATAATAATCTCAGTGTTGTTTCTGTTGATTTTCTACTTCTTTATATAAAGCCTAAACACTGCAATGAGGTTTTATGTCAAAATTCTTCTTCAAATATTTATTTTAGATCACTTAGAGATAAAGGGTCGCCAAAAGATGTACATGTAATAGTGTCGTGCAAAAAATTATATTTTTTAAAATTTTCAATATTTATATTTGAGAAAAAAAATATCCATATTCTCAGAAAAAAGGCTTTATACTATAAGGAAAAATGTTGGATGATTACTTTTTTGAATTTTTTTTTTTTTTAATTTGAGTTTTTGAAAAGTTGTAACAATGTTGCGTTTTTTGGCGTCATTGAGTTTGGTGCAGTTACATTATGACTAATTAAAATAACTAAAGCAGAATATTACTATTTAATTATATTTGTTTTGAAATATTAAGTTAGTAATTGTTACAGGCATGAATATCATAATAAATATATTTATTAATTTATTAATTTTAATAAAGCCACCCCTAAAATGTTTTTCAACATTTCTTCAGCAATTTCCTTTGCCTCTCAGTTTCCAAGCACCTTCATTTTATAAACCAACCTCTTCAACTTTTCTCCCTGAAGCAAGCACAAATTTAGCCTTTTCTAGTTTATTTTTTTTCAGCTTTGACCCTTCAAAACAAATGATTTTCTGTTGTTTTCTTCTTAGTGAGGATATTAACGTCCAGCCAACTGCATGGTGAAAGTTGTATGCAAGCTATAGACCAAGATGAATCCACATCCGCGTCAAATGTTCTGCGTTTAATGTTAAATAATTTGTTGGGATAACGTTAGATGAAATTTAATAAATCAAGTGAGTTATTTCAGCAGTCTGCCTCAAATTCTTGACGCTAACAAAAGCAATTGTTTGTTCAGCCTAATCGTACTGTGATAGCACTTGGGCTTCAACTACCAATCTTCCTGGTCACAGACAAGCACCTTTGCTGCTAGACTACTGGTCAGCCCACTAGAAACAAACCAAAACCTTGCCTGATCTCACTGCAGCTTTGTGCCAATTGGATTTTTTTTTTTTTGCTTTTCTCCAGTTGGTCGCATGGCGCCACTGCAAAGTCACTATGAAACCACGAGTTTGCCCTGTTCATTGTAATTTCTGTGATCCAATCAGGGCCTAGTGATGTCCTGGTGGTAACACCACAATAGAGATGATTGGAGAGGTTCTTAATTTGTCTCTGACCGAAAGTTAATTAGTTCTGGAAGCAAATGGTTTTTTTGGTAATGATGTCTCATCTGCAGGGATTTTCTTGCTCTTTGGTGGCAGTGCTACACAAGGTGCCACCGTGCTGTCCCCATTGTAAATTATGTTTATTTACATAGCAAAGCCTTGACTTAAAAAAGATCAACTGTCTTGTAAGGTGTTGGGCCTCCTCAAGCTGATAGAGCACTATCTACCGATCTACCTATCTACCGCTCTCTACCATGAGGAAAATGGTCAGGATACAGAACTCTGTATTGATTTGCTGTGACCTTTCTACCTTTAAGGGGACAGGTGGGCCACAACCATGTCAGGAAAATGAGCAGAAGCATCTGCATTTGTAATTTTTGCCCGCACATTTCTTCAGAATTTGTCCTTTAATTTGTTACCCGATTTTACCTTAAAATCATAATTCTGTCATCCAAACACTGAATGAAAGCCACTTACTTAAAGCTCAATGCTCAACAGTACCCGCGGAAATCCGATGTACTATTACAGGGAGCTGATGCGTTCAATTAGTCCACCTACACAACATTGCGTGTGGAGCAGTATTTGCTTCAGTGCCCAGCATTGCACTCAGAATAGCCTCTCCCATGGGATGCTCTACTGTAAACATTACAGTGAATTCAGAAGGTTATTAGCATTTCTCCTGCAGCAGAGAAGCCAGAACAGAGACTACTTGAGGACTGAAGTGAGGTCCATCTCTCCTTTTCCCTAAATTTTCCCTTTCTCTCCATTGTCTAATTTCTTTATATTTAATATCAGCTCTACGCTTCTATTTGCACAATATAATTTCCTGTCCATAAATAGTTGGCCAGAGAAAATTTTACATTTTTTAGTTTTGTACGCCATCACAATGGATTTAAGAAAGAACAAACTTGATGTAATTGTTTGTTTGATGTGCTCGTGTAGACTCTCAGCTTCAATTAAAGAGTTGTGTCAAAAATATTATCTGAGCCAGTTCCATATTACTACCATTTTATGCAAAGTTTTAGGAGCTCAAAGAAAATTGGACAAACTGACATAATCAATAATTAAATTCTCATTTTGAATGATAGGTGGTAAACCCTTTGTAGTCAATAACTGTCTTAAGTTCTGGAACCCATACACATCACCGGACACTGAGTTTCTTCCCTGGTGATGCAGCGCCTAGCCCTCCTTGCAGCTGTCTTCAGTTCCTGCCTTGTTTTTGGGATGTTGTGTTTTCAGCAATTGAAATGTATGCTCAGTTGGATTCAGGTCATATGACTGACCTGTCTTTGGTTGAACATCCCACTTCTTAGCCGCATAAAATATTGGTTTGTTTTTGCAGTATGCTCCAAAGTCACCATTCATCTGCACTGTGAAGCGTTTTCCCATTAGTTCTGATGCATTTGGCAGAATCTAAGAATATCATACAGCCCTATGCAATTCAAAATTCATCCGCCAGCTTTTTTCAACTGTCTCATCACCAGTAGATGCAAAGAAAGCAGTTCAATCAGCTGCCATATATGCTCATACATAAGCACAGATGAGGTGGTATGCCTCGGATCATTGGCAGTTTCGTCCCTTCTCTATATCCTTTTTTCCTGTCTTTCTGGTGTTAGTTGATTTTTGTCTTGTCTGTCCATTGGATGTTTCTCCAGGACTATATAGGAATTTTTTGATTTCTTTGGCAAGTTTCCTTTTTTTGAACCTTACCAATACTTTGCACTTTAAAGTGCCATCCTTTTTTGAGCAAAATTTCCTCCCAGACTAAAATATTTACTGTTCTTGAACCACATTGACCACAGGCATAATCAAGGTCTCTTTTCAGAGGCAATACTCATTAGATTGCTGTCAAATAGTCTGAATTGAGGAGAATATTGCCGAAATTGAGTAAAAACACTGACAATACAAGTTTTTGTCCAACAGAAAAAGCTTCTGTTTTCTTCTGCCCCTGTGGCACTATGAACAACGTTATCAGCCTAGAAAAATATTACAGCCACAGCCAGACTCCTAAACAACTGCCAGTTCAAATGTTTTGGTTCTGTAACAAAAAATCAATATCTTATGATTACTTTTCTTGATTATGTTCTTGCTGTTTCAACAAAAAATTTTGGAGAGTCCAAATTTCCCTGTGTTCCCAGCCACGGTCACGTTGGCTTGAACAACAGATTTCCAACTTCCTTCTTTCAGGTCTTTTTGCCCATATGCAGCTAAATTTTCACTCCAATATACCCTTCCAATTCCCTGTACTGGTATGCAATCGTATATGCCTAATGCCACCCTTACATTTGCACGATTTTTGTTCCCGCAATGCCATGCAATGTGTCGTGGCAATGATTAAAGTCTTCGGGAACGAGCGTGAGGAGTGTGTGAAGGGTGCAGGGGGTGCATGCCATGTCATAGAGAGAATTTTGAAATGTTCAAAAATTTGGCACGCATTTGGCATGCAATGTTCATGCCATGTGCGCGCCGCTTGCATGAACCATGTGTGAACACTACGTGAACTCGGCGCGAACACTGCCGACGGTGCGTGTCAATGCGTGCCGTGTTAGGGTGCTGTCACGTATTGTTCATGTGATCATGACACGCCCAGCTCACGCATAGTTCACGCACGTCACGAACCATTCGCGCATGGCAGGAACTTCTCATGAAGCGTTCACGCATTGTTCACGCAAAGTTCAAATTTTTGGCCGCGTATTGTGTAGACAGTGCGTAATTTATGCGTGTACAGTGCACGAACAGGGCCCAAACAAGGCTCCGTTGCATAACACTGAAATGGCACGCCTTGCCACGACGCATTGTGCGGCATTGCGGGGACAAAAATCGTGCAAGTGTCAGGGTGGCATAATAAATTTGCTTCCAAAACCGCTTTGCTTCATTGACAAAATTGCCCTTTGTCCAAAACCACTGAAACAATTCCTCCTCATAAAAATTTGTCCCACATCCATCTTTTGGGAGTTTCAGACCACTTGCTGTCTGTGTGAACCACAAAAATTTGATTTCTCTGCTATATTGGAGTGAGTGCTGATAGGTTGAAACACTTACTTTCCTGTTAGATCAGCAGATAATTTTTTTGTTCCTAAAGGGCTACTGTAGTGAGATTCACAAAGACGCGCAACTACTACATCTATCTCAGAGTCGATTTAATAACATTTGTCCAACCAGGCTTGTTTTGCCGATAAAAAAAACTATGAGAGGTTTTTTTTTTGTGCCACTACCATGGGAAGAACATTTAATTCAATATATTTTGACAAATCTGAACAATGCTATACAATTGAACCTATGGGACTGCATAGTCAGGATGAGGGTTGTTGTGACACAATTTTAAACACTATTTTCACTATCGTATTTGCATCATAAAATGGCTTACACAAAATGCTGAGTCCTCAAACTTTCAAAGCATCTATAGTTTTACAACGTAGCACAATATTTGACAGTAAAAAAACCCAGTTATGCTTAGCTGCCTGCGCTCGGGTTGATGATCACAAAAGGGTTAAAATAAACCCTCTACATTTACTCTCGTGAAGTCTTCTTTTGATTGCTGATTTTGGACACGGATATGCCTACCTCTTGGAGAATGTTCTTGATCTGACCAACAGTTGTGAAGACCTTTTATGTGTTCACACATAAATGAAATTATTGGGGAATAAAATACACCTGACCATGTAATAGCTAAGCATCCTATTGTTTCATTGCTTTGCGCAGAGGCCAAATCAGACTATTTATGCATTACCCTATTTAAGGCCTTATTATTTAAAATTCAAGCTTAACAGAGTGAGGAAAAATGGTTTATATGAAAGAAGACACTCGTAACATTTAGAATTCCATTGTATTTCAGTTTATTTTCATAATTTTATTACAGAATAAGGGCCACAAACACACACAAAAGAAATCTTCTTGAAAATTCAGCATTGAAAGTGTAAAATAAAATACTGAGAATTTGAAAATGGCTAGGAGTTAAAACAATACATTTCCGGGATGGTAAACTCCTTGACCACGAGTGTGTTTCATCTGAGTGTAATATTCAAAATTATCTATGGTTTATGAGCCAAAGAAGATACGTAGCTATTTTAATGACTCTCCGTGCTCACGAGCGCTTAAAATTGTGCATTATCAAATCATAAAATAATCATACTTTTAACACAAATCAACATTTGACTCATGAAGTTCAATTTGAATTAATGATTTTCTGGTGGACTTTAGCTCGAGTTTATTAATATAGGCTCTGATGGACATCAATGGTCACCAGTAACCTTTCCAAACCAAAACATACTTTTTATCCATCATAATGTTTCAAATTTTGTCCATTTTACATCGGTGCTCTATCAGCCTGCACATGCACTCAGTATCAAAAAGCTTATTATACTGTCAGAATGATCACCCAGCAACGGAAAGCTTGCGGTTACCACCTCCGAGCATATAAGCGAAACGCTAGCATGTATAAATGCTTTCCTCACCCTATAAGGAGCAAATATAACGCAGCACCACAGAAATATCTTAAATATTCTCTATATTTGTACAAAACAGACATTCCACTCTCAGGAAAAAGCAGGCAATATGCGACCCTAGATTGAAAAGAATTAGTGCAAAGAATGTAGTAAGGGGTTTACCGAAGTAATTGAACTGTCCGCATTTTAAACTTGTGAAAATTAGGCATTCTGTTTCCTTGAATGCGGTATAAATTCTAAAACAGATCACCACATAGGGAAAAATGCTACTATATTCAGTATAATTAGCCAAGATTAAAGGTTACTGATTATGAGAAAAGTGACAAATAAGTTGCAGCAGTTTGATATTCCTGGCAACGGTGGTGAATGGAAAATTAAAAGTAGCTTGCTGCGCTATTGCCTTGTGTCACAAACATGCTGAAATGGAGTCAGATGCACCTAGGTTTTTTTTTTTTTTTTTTTTTATCATGCTTAAGCAGATACAGGCTTTATGACATCAAATTCAGAGATCCTATCACTGTTCTGCAGCTACAGATAAAAAACTGATCGAAGTGGAAGGGTTAAGTGTCCTTGAGCATTGGGGGATTACAGTCTCATGCAACGGAGGTACTTGTTCAGTCTCTTCTTGAAGGCATGAACGTGGTGTGATGTCTCCAACAACAGCAAGGGGGAGGCTGTTCCAGGTTGTGATGGCAGAGTGAAGAAAGCTCCTGTCAAGGCATTTAGCGTTGGACCTTGGGAGCGTCAGCGCATGGCTTAGTGGTACCCTCCGGGTGGTTCGGCTCGAGTAATGAGGTGGGGTTAGGAGTGCTTTTAGGTCCTCCGGGCAATTGGAGGTGTGCATCTTAAATAGTACGGTTGCAGCTGCGACAACTCTGCAATGGCTCAGCTTGCTGATGGTAAATTGCTTGAGGGCGCAGTCCTCGTCTACACCGATGATTTTCAGGGTCTTTTTCTGGATGATGTCTAACTGCCTAAGAGTGGTCTTAGAGGCGTTCATCCAGGCAAGGCAGGAGTACTCTATGATACTCCTGAGCTGGGTCTTGTAGATGTCGGCTTGGCCTTAAATATCAAGCTTGTTGGCCAACTTTTGCAGTGCTCCAAGACGTTGTCCAGCACGTTTGCAGATGTTTAACAAATGGTTTGTCCATAAGAGTTTTTTTTCAATGCAGAGACCCAGCACATCCATGTGCTCACTGAGCTTGATTTAAGTGGTCCCAAAGAAGAGGTCAGGGCAAGATGGAGACCTCTTTGTGGCAGGACCATGGCCTTGCATTCGCCTGGCTTGAACGTGACTTTCCAGACGTCATCCCACCTGCGGATGTTTTCCAGGTCTTTATTCAGAGATGCAACCACCTCGGATCCATTCAATGATGATGTTTCATGGTGTGAGGATGGTGGAATCGTCTGCGTAGAGAAAGATGTTGTTCACGCATTGTTCCACTGTATCATCTATGAAGATGGAGAATAGTAATGGCTGAGAATGGATCCCTGAGGAACTGATGCATTGATGGGATGTGATGATGAGGACTGCCCAGACAGCACAATTTGGATGGACCTTCCTTGGAGGTAGTTCTGAAGCCAAAGGTGACCAGTTATGCCTTTGGACACAAGCTTTGCACGAAGGCCACTGTGTCAGACCTGGTCAAAAGCGCCTTTGATGTCTAATGCTGCAGCATACACTTCGACACCTTTGTCCAGGATGTTGTTCCACGTCTGGGACAAAACTGTGAGGAGGTCGGCTGTGCTGTGGTTTGGTCTAAATCCATATTGTTTATTGGAGATTAGGTCATGGTTGAGGAGGTAACCCTGAAGTTGTTTGTGGACAGAGGATTCCATCACTTTACTGATAACAGTGAGCAGGGATATGGGACGGTATTTAGATGGGTCTGATTTTGAGTCCCTTTTGTGGATAGGAATCACTCTAGCAGTTTTCCATTGTTTTGGGAATGAGCCTTGAGAGAAAAGGAGTTGAAAGAGACAGCTGAGTGGACTCGCCAGTTCTGCGGCGCACTCTCTGAGGACACTTGTTGGGATTTCGTCAGGCCCTGATGCAGTGACGTGCCATCGGCGGTCAGTTAGGGTAGGCAGAATCCTCACCGTTAAACAAACAATAACTCTATTACTTTGCTTGATTAGCAATCTGAGGATTGATTAACTAATTTACAAGACTAAACGGCAGAATGGCGTACCAGTTCCATCCACGACATTATTGCTCAGTGCATCGAACTTAAAATGCTCATGAGACAGCAAGTTTGTTCATATTTGCTTAGAGGAAGCTAACGCAATGCTAGTAACAAATATTAAAACCTTTCTTATGCGGCATTCAATGTGTGGTCAATATGTTTACGATAATATTTCCCCCCTTAAACACGTACTTTTAAATGCCTTTTTTTGTTTTAAAAAATTTGGCATCTCCAATCCCACCCAAATCTGGAATGCCCAATTGGTGAACTATGTACAAGGCTTGCTCGTTTGCGACCCCTTGTTGCCAAATTCAGGAGAGTGAAGACAGTTCTCCTCCGAAGCACGTGCCTGTCAGCGACTACTTCTTATGCACTCATTGGTTGAATCTTTGCAAGTTCAGAACGAGGGCAGAGGATACCCGGACATGAATAGGCTTCGAATCTTCCTGACGTGCGCCCTTCTGGCCAACAGGAGGTGCTTGAGCAACGAACAAAGGTATTTATTTATTTCCCTTCCCCTGCAGTCCCTTCCCAATTTGAAACCCTGTAGCGCGATAACCAATTGTGCGCTACTCTGAAAAAGCTGCCGACCACTGCCGGTTGGTACGACCGGGGCTCAAACCCGTGACGTGATATTTAATGCCATTTTTAAAAAATACAGAGTTTATTTTCAGTCTTCTTTCATAATCTGATAAACAAAAGATCAAAACAATAAATGGAATTACTGAGAGAGTTGAGTTTTTCCTAATTAATTATTAAGATTTAGTTCCTTGCAGTCTCGAATCAAAGCATGAAGGTAGATTTATCTTTTTGTCTCTATCAAATCTTAATCATTACAGGCTTAATTGACCAGAAAAAAAGGTCAAATTGATTGATTGACAATCAGGCATAGTACGTGGAAACAGGTTGACAAAATCTAGGGATAAAAAAGGAGAGGTCACTGCCTACCCTGACCGCACGTCCCTGCCCTGACGCCCGTCCTGGGTGGGCTTGAGCATTAGGTCACAAACTCATGGCAGGACATTTTCCTTTAGGATTATATGATAGAGAGCAGAATTATGTTTCATAATTCTGACCATGACTATTATACAACCACCACCATGTTTGATTGTTCTAATTGTGATATGCTGTATTAGCTTTACACCAGATGGGACCTAATGCCTTCCAAAAAAATCCACTTTAACTAATCTGTCAACAGAATATCATTCCAAAAGTCTTGGGGATAATCAAGATGATTTTTGGCAAATGTTGGATGGACCTTTGTGTTCTTTTTGGTCTTCTGGGGCTTTCTCCTTGCTGCTCGCCCATGGTTGCCATTTCTGCCCAGTTTTGTTCTTACTGTGGAATTGCAAACACTTAACTGAGGCAAGTGAGGTCTGCAGTACTTTCGATGTTAGTCTGGGTTATTTTGTGACCTCCTGGATGAATCATTCATGCGGTCTTTGAGGAATTAAGCTGGTCATTCCTTGGAGGGTTCACCACTGTTCCAAGTTTTCACCAATTGCAAATATGGCTTTCACCACAGTTTCCTGGAGTTCTACAGCCTTAGAAATGGTTTTTCCACTTTTCAGGCTCATAGATAACTTTGTCATCAATAAGTTTGTTTCTCTTCTGTTCTTGAATTTCTGTAGATTGTAGCATCATGTGAATCCAATAATATGCCAAAAATATTTTTAAAAAATTAATAAAAGCTTAATGAAATAAATAAAAGCTAATTATCTACTTGGGCATGATTATGTTGATTTTTGCAATGATATATTCAGATATAGTAACAATACTATTCTTATTTTCATTATTGCGCAAGGAAGACTTTTGCCCCTAGATTTGAATACCCCTAATGTCCTCCCATAGTGTAAACCAATCAGCCACAAAATTAAAACCACCTGCCTAATATAGTGAAGGTCCCCCTTGTGAAGCCAAAACATAAAACTGACATCACTTGAAATTCCCAAACTAAGCGTTTCCCAGCAGAGCGATTCCCAGAATATCATACTCCCTCTACCAGCTTGTCTTCTTCCGACAGTGCATCCTGATGCCATCTCCTACCAGGAAAATGGTGCAAATGTGGCCGGCCAATGCGCATGATATAAAAGAAAATGGGACTCATTGGACTAGGTGACCTTCTTCAACTGCTCCCAGGTCCAGTTCTGAAGCTCAGGTGCCCACTGGGGGCACTTTTACAGCTGGACCAAGGTTAGAGTGGGCATTTCGGTGCACTGTGTGTTGTGACATATTCCTTCTGCAAAATTATTGAACTTCTCTGCGAGTTGTGCCAAAGTCACCCTTCTGTCAGACCAGCCGGGCTTTGTCTTCTTCTTCCATGATTATTGGCGGTTGGAAAACCAGTTTAAATTCTTCATATCCTTCAGCTAAAGTGCTAAAATAGCGCTTTGAATCCTCTAATTTCCACAGAAAACTCCATATAAAAACCATAATACCCAAGTTACAATAATGTATAAATACATTGCAAAACGATGACGGATTGGCAATGATGGAAGTACATTTTGACTTGCAGTCGAGCAGATTCTCTTCCTTCAATGTTGTGAGCAAGCTCAGTAATTGTGACACAGCTCCTTTAAAGCAGCACTATATAGTTTTTGCCGGATTTGCTCGCGGTATCCTCCTGCAGTTGATAAATGGTATTGTCTGTAACAACTGTCGTAAAATCTGTCTACACGTGCATTTGTTGACAAGCCAACTACATCAGCGAACGTTCTGAAGCAAGACATGTAATGTGCAATCTGATCAACCATGTCTTCAGACCAGTTAAGGGTGACTTAAAAATTGGTCTAACTCACGTAGATGGCTAAGTCCACACTACAACTATAACAACAATGTTAATGGCAAACGACATCATTGTGGTCACTTTCAGAGCGATTTTACGCATATTAGAAAAACTGACCGCCAATCGAAATCAGCCGTAATTTACAGGGCTTCGCGTTCATTCAACATGGCAGATGACATCGCAGAGCAAAAAGGGCTCTGACACAGTTGGAACGCACAACATCAATGTTTACACAGCAATATCGTTCATCAGTGTTGATGCTCAAATCGTTATGGTTATGGTTATCATTATAGTTATCTTTCTCAGTGTGGGCGGCTCTTTATAGCATTTTATGCGTGCACTTTGAATGTCAGGAACGAAACCTAACACGGAAGTTGGCGTCGCTTACATGCACAGCTGCTACTAATCCTAGCCCTAACTGGCATCAATTCATTTTTGCTCTGCTAAGAAGTGAGTGGACGTCACTTAAATGCAGAGTCGCTGTTCGAGTAGGCAGTCCCTTTGTAGAATCCGACCACAAAGTCGTCATGCACAAAACCGATTAGCTTGTGCAATAAAACAAGAGGGCGGCAGGGAGTTGACAGAAAATCCCTGAAACGACATGAGTACATGCCAACTCAGATCATTACCTTATCCTTCCGAAATAAAAAATGACAAATCTTCTACTTTTAGTTCTCTATACGGGACTGAAGTACACGTTGTGTACTGTCTGTGGTTGAGGGGGGTGCGTCCAGGAATGGCTTGCTCCTGCTCCGCCGGTTGGATCGTCCAAGTGGTGGGAGGAGAAGAATGCGGGGTAGGCAACCCGAGTTATTTACATAAAGGAGACGGACTTGAACTTGGGGGCGGCTAGACAGTAACTTTATTAAGGCACTCGATAGCCATGTGTAGCGCGCAACGAGTGGTCCACCGGTTTCCTACTCTCATTCTCACTCTCACAAGTAATCTGCACAACACCTGGGCCCGTATTCACAAAGCATCTTATCTTACCGCTAGGAGTACTCCTAAGTCGCGCTAAAACATTTTATGTAGGAGTAAAATCTTAAAAGTTATTCACAAAGCCGCTGAGAGCAACTTTTAGTTAAGAAAACTGGTAACTCCTAGAATAGGAGTAGCTCTGAGATAGGTGGGAGCAAATCTCCGTTGCAATGGATGACGTCAATTCTCATGCACGAGTCTTGGGACAATGAGCACAGTGATTGGTTGTTTGGTGACAGGGCGGCCCATTGAAAAAAATATCCCACATACAACCCATGGAGGAAAAAATGAGGAAATAGTCCAAGCGGCTGGTTTGTCCCATAAAATAATATCATGTTGAGCACTCCTGAAAATGCGCTATGCGCAGTCCCCACATATCACGCTCTAGGCAAATAAACATCCATAGGAAAGAGATAGTTGTAAAAACGCCAATAGCATAAAACGAGTCAATAATAAAACGTGTCATTTTCCCCAAGAATTGGCAACTTATTACCCAATGAGAATATGTTGCGATCATTTAAATGTCGAGCCGTTCAAGTATGTTTGCCCTAAACTGTCATGAATGAAAGTTCAAAAAGGACGCGAAAGCCCAACTGGAGCTACGACCAGTTACTGCTGCTGGCCCAGTTGGTGCTGGAGCGAAAGCATGTAATCAAATAGAAAATTTGGCTCGGGGGTGAACAGCAAATCCTCGGACAACAGACGACTGCGAGAAGTGGTGGTATGGGCTGCAATCGCAGGGGAGGTCCTAGATTGCACCCTTTAAACGGGCTATCGTTTAAACAGGAAAGCATACTAAGCTTGGTTTGTAATTTATAGCCTACAATTTAAATATGTATACAAAATATGACATAGGCTGGTATTATTATGATGATCTATTAAATGTAACCCTCGCTCAACAGCCTAATAAAATAATTCATGTATAGCAGGAGGAGGTACAGCACCAAAGCCACTGTCCCCGAGCAAGTGGCATCCGACAGGCACATAATGCCTGTCAAATAATTGGCATAAGCTGCTTTCCATTAAAATGCGAGTCATACGTGGATCCTGGCCATTTTGCAACAATGTCCAAAATAATGTATTCGGCATCAAATACTATCTGGGTGTTGATGGAATGAACTTTTTTTTCTATTTACAAATACCTCTTCATCTTGGGTCAGAGAAATAATTCAAATATGGGTCTCGTCAATTGCACCGATGATACCGGGCATACCTGAGATGTGCATGAATTCAAGTTTGATTCTGTGTTGTTGGCGAATGTCCATTGGAAACCGGATAAACTGTCGGATGATATGGGGTTCACTGAGCGCAATGATTGTTTGTGAATTCAGCGACTGACAGATGACTGTGAAATCCCCAAATTGTCCGCGTTGCAAAGTTGCATTTTTCCGGTGGCCAAGTAACGAAGTATTGTCAAACATTTTATTTTGGGGCTTATTGGGTTGTTTCTCATGGATGGAGACGATATTCTCTCCCTCACCAAGTCAACAACAAATAAAATCCCTTCATGGTCGATCCGATATCTTTTCAACAACTGTGCATCATTCAGAATTTCCAAGTCATTCTGTCTTTCAACAGCAGCAGCTATTTTCCGATTCTTTGTGAATAGGTTTTAGCGAGTAAGGAGTCCTCTTGACTACTTTTAAGCTCTCCCAGACTTCGGAGCTACTTTTAGGTTCAGGTTCAGGTTCAGGTTCAGGTTACTTTATTAATATCCGAAGGTAGATTTGTTCTGCAGTGAAGTTTAGGCCTAAAATGCTTTGTGAATAACACTTAGTAATTTACGACTGACACGGCCATTTTTTTTTAGGAGTGTCTCCTAAATCTGGCAATTAGGACCTACTTTTAGTGCTAAGATGCTTTGTGAATACGGGCACAGATCCTTATATATCATCACGTCGCATGTAAATACACGTCATCACATTGATTCCAGGGAACTTGTTTCATTCAGTCACACGCGCATACCAGTTTATCATGCTCGTTACAACGTTTATGATCACACATTTCGAGTGGCGACTAGTTTAGCAATGTTTGCCAGCTAGCGATAGCATGACAACTTGCTGGCATGTCAGATACCAGCTAGCTAGATAAATCGCTGGAGATGATTATTTGACTGAGCATAAACGGGGTACTAGATGATTTCAATGACACAGCCTGACACAAAGCAAGTTAAAACGTGCTAGAACCAGATCTAGAATGAAGGATTAAGCTAACAATTTGTACTTACTTGTCCAAAAGTAACAACGCCAGGTCGCCATCGGTCGGATATCCCTCATCCTCTAGTCTTTCAGCTCTCGCCAGCGAGTGAAAGCCGGTCCAATGTTGACCCTAGTCCTGGATCTTATTTTATCACTTTCTCTTTTTCTCTTAAATGTCTCCTCTGACAACACCTTTGCCTTCTTTGGTTTTCTCTCTGCTTCAGCCAGTACAACCACTTCCAACTCTGCTTCATTCTAGATTCACTCGCTGGTCTTGAGAGACGTGGGAGAGGGGGATTGTGTGACGTGTGCCGTAAAGCAGTAAGTAAGTTTGTAGTTCTTTTTGGGCCTGGGTGGCCTAGGTTCCCATCCGAAACCTGAAGTTACATAGTGCCAGTGAAGGCGATGCAGGCGCGATCGAGCCATGACAAAGGTGTCATTCAACCTATTGTGAGTTGATGTATCGCCAGAATGATCTTGGAAATATGTATTTGAGAGTGAAAAAACTACATGGAGCTGCTTTAAGTCATTGTTTTTACAGTAGGCTAAGTAAGTGCGTGATTATGAAGGGGGAATTCTTGAGTGTTATGGAAAAACCTAGTAAGTCTATTTTGGTCGAAACTGAGTTAGGTCCATTTTTATACTTACTAGGCTTTGCCTCATCACATAGTATGATACATAAAAAATAATCCCTAATTGTCTATGTTTTGCTATAGCAAAACCAAAAAAGTCATTGGTTTTTGATTGTTTCTGAAGTAAGAACTGAGCAAGTTTATCCTCTTGGGTTTTCACTCGTTAAATTTTCTATTTTTTGCTATGGCAAAACTTAGTTGAATGTTGAATTAGCCAATTATGAAGCAGTATACCTATTACATAATCTGTCCCCATGCAGGGCATTGGATGTGCAGGACATTCATGGTCTGAATTCATAATTCACATAATTTGCGTGGTAATAACGACTGAAAAATTGCTTGAACAGGGAAGCAGATGGTGGAGTTAACACTGAAAAACTGTCAAACACCACTGCAACTACATAATTGCAAGGTTTTTGTCAATCATATTGATAATTGATATTTTACATATTTTGATGGAAAAACCTTATCATATTGCCATGGATGCTGACAAAAGAGAAAAAAAAAACTTCCCTAAATATTTATTATTATGTCATGAACAAACAACTACCAAGTCAGTTTTGTTGTCGGACAAGAGCTTAACCCCAGAGGGATACAGTTTTCTGTCTTTTTCTCAAAATCTGATTTTTGCTTCTTGCAAGGTTTTTACATAACACTCAATAGTCTTTTGTCCTTCATGGAAAACAGCATCTCCTCCCTGGATAGCAAAGATCTTCGGTTACCCAAGACATTTCCTCTGCTATCCAGAATGTATATGTTAATATTTTTATTAGTATTAGTAGCTTTTAATGCTTTGGTTTGATATTGTTCAATTATATAATGACATAATTATGTATTTTTATGGCATTTTTTGTCATTATTCATCCTGAATTCTATAACATAAATTTTAAGGTACGCTACAAGCTAAAACACTTTGACATAAAATGCGCCTACAAGGTGCCTATTTTACTTTTTTGCACTGGCATTCAGTTTTCTGTGGATGAAATTGATTTCTGTAGATGATGCAACACCACGAAACGACACTGTAGACACTGTGGAGATGAATAGGAGAGGAGTCTTCAACTCGTTGTAGCATCAACCGTAAGTATTAGACATTGGTTTCATCCCCATAGGATCAACAACTCAGGAGTTTTATCTTAGAATCACTGAGAATCAAATTTTTTGCAATATTCACACTCAGAGAAAGCAGTAATTTAGCAAAAGGCCCAGACAATTTTCCCCATGCTATCAAGCTGGAACACTCAACACTCTGGCTTTATGGGTGACTCAAAGAAAGCGGGAGGTGTAAGTCCCTTAGGGCAACGTAGGAAAATAGTGCACTGAAGCCAATCAGATAGAATCCTGACAGGATAGCGAGAGTCAAATTGAAAATAACAATAAAGCACAATATTACATATGGTTTATTGGAAAATAGATAGAAGAATGAATTGTACATCAATGTTAGATGTTTTATAACAATGTAAAAGTGTTTTAGCCTGTAGTTTTCCTTTAAGTTTTTAACAAAGTTTTAGTAGAGTTTTTCATGTTTTAAGGTCAGTTCTGTCCTTCCAGATGCCACTGTCTAAGAGTGGCAGAGACTGTTCAGTGCCAGAAAGAATGCAGTTTCACAGGCAGCTTCTTGAGCAAAAGAAAGCAAGGTATTTTGATTTAGTAGTGAAGTGATAGGGCAGATCGGTAAATTGAAAGATGAATCAAAATTGGTTTTTGCTCATTTGCATACACACATACACAAACTCACACACACATACGCACACTTAGACACAGTCACTCACACACATACACACAGACACACCCGCACAGAAACTCACTCAGTCACTTACACACACCCTTAGTTTCAATGGTCCCCGCATTGACAGACTTGTGATAAATAAGTCAGTTACATAGTTACTTAAACATTCACTTCAGATTCACTTGAGATATATAAGTTGGCTATGTACACTTTTCAAGCTGATTAAACTTACAAAGGAAAGCTCACCTGCTGCCATAAAAATGTGAGTTAACTCACCTTGAAGATAAGCTTTGTTTCAACTCATAATTAGTGAAGCCAATGCATAACTTTGTTTAACTTTTTAAAACAGAAACTTGTGTTCAATTTCTAAAACTTGTCATGACAAGTGGATTTAAGGAGAAAAAAAAAGTTCACTTTACTTAATGGGGCTATTATTTTTTACAAAGAAGTTACTTTGTGTATTACTAATAAAAATTGAATACCGTTTAATGTAAGTGTTGACCTGTGAATCTCTACATTCGCATGATTCTTGACAAGCACACCGTAGCATGAAATTAAAGATTAAAAATATTTTAATCTTCGACAGTTGTCAGGAGTTTCATGTTTTGTTCTATGTTAGATTGTTGAAAAAAACTTGTCTTCCTGAGACAGCCTATCATAATAGTACTTCGAAATCTTGCAGTATTTAATTCATGGCAAATAGCGTGTCATCTCAGGTAACAATGACACAATCAAGATATTTAATCCAAATTTTCATAATATGTCAATCGTGTTTTCTTGAGTTAAGAATACACTAACCATTTAACCTTTCCTGTAAAGCATTTTGAGACATTTTCCAGATTTTTACTCTTTTTGGCATCAAATATTGTGTGATCGACAAGAGCTAATGAGCCAATTTCAGTATGAACACCCAAATATAACACATTAATTTTGATGAAAATTTAGTTTTCTGAGCAGTGATTGTTTGTCGGGCTCTAACTATGCATATCTATAGACTTTTATTTGCTAACAATGGTAGACATTCCAACTATCTTAACATCCATTCCCAGGACCCAGGAAGGACATTTGTCGTGGGAGAAATCAACGATTCATCAAAAACTTTTAATTGCACTCTTAAGATGAATCGCTGTTGTGGAGTTGAACACAGAACACTGTAATAAAGATAGAATGTGCTTCAATGGTCATTTTTAAGCCAATTCAATTTCTTCAAAATTTTTACATCCTTATTTTTTGACCCATTCCCTAGTTTTATGATCTGAAACATTTAAAAGTGAGAAATGTGAAAAAATGAAGAAATTGGGATGGGACAAATAATTTTGCATGTCACTGTACATTACTCTTGCCAATGTACTTGTGCCATAATCACACACCTCATGATTGATGAAGCTTCATAATTGGTTAAGTTAGGGTTAGGGTTTGGGTGTTCACTGGCTTCTCTATCAACATATTACAACCCTCGTGTGAATTCCTTTTGTGTCTCTTCCAATTCGGCAACTTGCGTGCCAATTAGGTGTATGTCTATTGTGATTGGTTTACGTCTTGTGTTTCCCCGCCCTCAGCTGTATCTGGTTATGTGCTTATCCTCTGATTCGTTCTAACAGCCCAGTCAGTATTGCTAGTGAAAACAGTTTGTCTTTGTTAAATGCAACTTGCACTTTAATGACAGCAGTTCCTGAAAACCAGTTCCCAAAAACCTTTCTCGTAACTTAGTTAATCTGAACAAGCTTCCAGTCCTAATCAGGGTCCAGGATTGGGACCGCATTCAAGTTAACCCAGCACTAGTCAGTTCATCAATCCAGTTTAATAGGAACAAGCTCCCAAGCTTAAGCAGGGTTCAAGTTTGGGGCTGTGTTTTTGTTTAACTCTTCTAAGTCTGTTCCTATGTCTAGTTTGTTAGGGACAAGCTCCTTTTACAGTCATCAGGATTGGAACCGAGTTCCCCTCAAGCAACCCCATCCTCCTGTCGGACAGTTTGGTGCTAGTGAAGTCTGCACTCCACCTGGCTGTTATCCCGAAAGCCACTGGCCAGCGATTCACAGCTCAGCTTTGTCCATAACATCTGAACTTAACTGTGCTATCCTAATCCGGGATTACATCCCCACCCCTTCTAAAGGGGTTCTGTCCCCTAAATTTATACTGTATAAGCTATCAATAAACTGCTGGTTGGATTGTACTCTGTCTCCGCACGTGATTCCTAGTCTGGACCGAAACACATCAGCTCTGGTAGCATCCAATGAAATCAATGCTGAACCACTGTCATGATTGAGGGGAGTGCTTAGTGCTCAGTTGGTTTGGGAATGACAGAAACGCATTTGACTAGGGAGGATTTAAGTTAATTGTCTCTCTGTGACTACACCAAAAAACAAATGAAAGGCAAATTTTGAATTGATTTTAGAAAATCACAAATTAAGTCCCAGTGCGTCATTTTTTATCTGTGATATGTCTTTATTAAAAACTAGAAAAAAACATGCTTGTCACTTTACAAGAAAAATCTTTTTGTACATACAGCGCCCTCCATAATTATTGGCACCCCTGGTTAAGATGTGTTCTTTAGCTTCTAATAAATTCAGTTTTTTTCTAAATAATATAGGACCACAATGAAAAAAAGAGGAAAATCCAACCTTTAATTCAAGTGCAATTATTCAGTGGGAAAAAAAAAATCCCACATTAAGAAATAATTCTTTTACATCAAATCATGTGTGCCACAATTATTAGCACCCCTGATGTTAATACTTTGTACAACCCCCTTTTGCCAACAAAACAGCACCTAATCTTCTCCTATAATGTTTCACAAGATGGGAGGATACAGAAAGAGGGATCTTCGACCATTCCTCTTTGCACAATCTCTCTAAATCATCCAGCAACCTGGGTCCTCTCCTCTGCACTCTCCTCTTCAGCTCACTCCACAGGTTTTCAATGGGGTTGAGGTCTGGGGACTGAGATGGCCATGGGAGGAGCTTGATTCTGTGTCCGGTGAACCATTTCTGTGTAGATTTGGCCACATATTTAGGGTCATTATCTTGCTGACAGACCCAGTGACGACCCATCTTCAGCTTTCGGGCAGAGGCCACCAGATTTTGATTTAAAATGTCCTGGTATTTCAAAGTGTTCATGATGCCATGCACCCTAACAAGGTTCCCAGGGCCTCTGGAAGAGAAACAGGCCCACAGCATCACCG
This sequence comes from Gymnothorax javanicus, assembly GCA_029692085.1. Lineage (NCBI taxonomy): Eukaryota > Metazoa > Chordata > Actinopteri > Anguilliformes > Muraenidae > Gymnothorax > Gymnothorax javanicus. The sequence goes on from CM056198.1 coordinate 95,306,144, forward strand.
ATCCTCCCCCATACTTCACAGTGGGCATGAGGTGCTTTTCTGCATACTTATCTTTTGTGTTCCACCAGACCCACTTAGAGTGTTTGTTGCCAAAAAGCTCTATCTTGGTCTCATCTGACCAAAGCACACGGTCCCAGTTGAAGTCCCAGTACCGCTTAGTGAACTCCAGACGTTTGCGTTTATGATTGTGAGTGAGAAAAGGTTTTTTCCGTGCATGCCTCCCAAACAGCTTGTTGGCATGATGGTTGTTTTGGAGACTTTGTGACCCCAAGATGCTACCATTTGTTGCAATTCTTTAACAGTGAGCTTTGGAGAACTTTTTATTTCTCTTACCATCCTCCTCACTGTGCGTGGTGGCAAAATAACCTTGCGTCCTCGTCCAGGCTTGTTTACCACTGTTCCAGTTGTTTTAAACTTCTTAATGATTCCTCTGACAGTAGATATGGGCAGGTGCAGGTGAGTGTCTATTTTCTTGTAGCCATTGCCTGACTTGTGAAGGTCGACACACATCTGCCTTACTTGAATGGTGTGTTCCTTTGCCTTTCCCATGTTGAAGAGTGGATAAGAGAAATGGCCTCTGTGTCACATTTATACCTCAGGGAAATAGGAAGTGATGAATTACTAATTAACTGTTCCTAGATACTCTGATCCACTTTGTAAACTACTGTAGAAATGACAGAAATACTTCAATTACATTTATTTCCTAGGAATTGTTAGGGGTGCCAATAATTGTGGAACAGGTGATTTTATGAAAAATAATTATTTCTTAGTCAGGGATTTTTTTTTTCCCTTAAAATTCACTTGAGTTGAAGGTTACATTTTTCTACAATTTTAAGTGTGAGAGTATGCTTCTGCAATAAAAACTGAATTTATTTTAAGGCTTTTAACACATCTTAACCAGGGGTGCCAATAATTATTGAGGGCGCTGTATTTACAAAACTACATTATACTGAAAATACAATTGATTCAAAAAAGCTAAGCTTAAAACGTTCAGTATTAACATTGGGTAAAAGGGATGTGGATTTTCTGAGCCTTAGAGAACTTTCTTTTGTGCGAGGCAAAAGTGGAAATAAAGGATGATTATGATTCTTAGACACCCTGTTAAAAATTGAGAGATCAGATTTCTCTAATAGTTTATATACATCAATAGTATATGAAATGTAGCTACGCTTATGGCAGCGTGTTAAAAAATTCTGAACTGTGGTAAGTTCAGGAGGCGAGGCACCATACACAGATAAACCATAAGAAATCTTAGGTAAAACTAATGTAGAGAATAAAAAATCGATCTCAGATTGAGTATGACCCTCATTGCGCATTGTCCCTAAGGACATATAAACACTTGTTCGCCTCTATCAGCTTTCCTTTTACATGCTCATTGAATCTATTATTATCCTGAAATGTGACTCCTAAAATTTTCAATTTCTCAACTTGCTTTATGCTATTAACAGGATTTGTAACCACCCGATTTTTCTTATGTAAGACTAGCTTGTTACACTTACTAATATTGCAGGGCGTATTATTAGACTTTGACCAATCAAAATACTGATCAACAGTTTCTTTGCATGTCTGTTCATTAGAGTTCTTATACATTTTAACTTGAATAGTTGTGTCATCAGCATACATAACTGTGTGACTAAGCCCATTATTATCAATGTGAAGGTCATTGATGAAAACATTAAAAAGATGGGGACCGCTCACACTGCCTTGCGTTGTTCCCTTATTAGCATTATGCCACTGATAAATATCGTTCTTAAAAACTAGCCTTTGTTGGCGTTCTCTGAGAAAGTCTAAGTACCAATTCACTATATAGGGGTCCATGTTAAGAGCCTTTAGCTTAGGTGCTAATAAAGAGTGCTTCACGTTATCAAAGGCTTTAGAAAAATCCATGGCATAAAGTCTAATACAAGCACATTCCTTATCATCCAAATCTTTCAAGCAGTTATACTGTATATCAATGAGCGCATCTGTACAATTACACCCCTCTCTATAAGCATACTGTTGTGATGCTAAATTATCCTCAAAAGCTGTCATGCTGAAATGCTGGTACACAGTTTTTTTGAAGCAGCGAGCGATGACGGGTGTGACACTGATGCCTCGAAAATCAGGATAAGTTGTTGGAACATCAACTTTAGGTAAGGGATTGATGTCAGCCTTTTTCCAACTCCTGGGCCATGAGTGGAATGACAGTGACAAGTTCCACACCGCGGTGACAACGGGGGCTAAGGTGGTACAGTTGTCACGCCACACCCAGTATGGAACACCATCGGGTCCCGATGCAGTGTTCTTGATCTTTAATAGGGCTCTCAGGACATCTAACTCATCCAGTCTAGGTGGAGGGTGGGTTTCATGGTGAATTGGCAAGGGCGTTGGCTCCGCGTAATCATCATCGTAACATAGCTCTCCAAAAAAATCATTAAGTCCAACAAGAAAATCCATTTCAGCACGGCAAAGCTTTGTGCTTTCTAAGTGTAATATTATCCACATTCTGCCACCATCAATTAGCGCCGGTAGCCCCATTCGCACCCCAGTTTTTCCTGTTTTCTGTTATTAACTTGGATACTCTTACTGACAACTCCTTAGCCTTATCTTCATTTCCTGCATCAACTGCCCTTTTCTTTTTCATCAGGAGAAACTTAACGAGGGGGGTAATCCAAGGTGGATCTCGACTTGACATTTTCACAGTTCTGGAAGGAAAGCACGTATCCATAATGGAGTGCAAGGTCTCATTTAATAAATCAGTGGCTAAGTTGATATCAGGTGCCTGGATAACCTTAGACCAGTCTAGTTCCTTCAGTATGGATGCAAACTGAATTGTTCGGTGCTCCCGATAATCTCTAAACTTGCAGACCATACGAACGGGCTTGAGCTTGTTCCCAGGGGGGAGTACCACACCCCCATGATCCGTTTTTATCAAAGCTTGAAATGGGAATGGTTTACTATATAGCTCTGCTCTGTTCGTCAAGCAGCTGTCTAGGATTGACTCGCCACGCGTGGGAAAATCCACAAGGGCAGAGAGACCTGAAGTTGTAGACAATAGATCCAAGTTAAGTTTGTTTACGTCGCCACCACACAATATGACTCCGTCCGGGTGTGAATCAAGAAAGATATCACACTGATCCGTGAGGGTGTTAATAAGTACATTTTCGTCATAATTGTACTTAGGTGGGTGGTAAAGTCCAATAACAAGCATCTGATGCCCGGATGGTAAAGATAAATGCACACTAATCATCTCAAAATTTGTATCCATATATACATCCATCACTTTAAGATTCTCTCTTACATACAAGGCAATGCCCCCTTTCTTACGAGAATCATTGCCACTCCAGTCCCTATCCCTTCTGAAAATGTTATATCCCTCGATCCCGACTGCTGAATCCGGTACCAATCTATGCAAATGAGTCTCTGATATTACACCAACATCTATGTCTAACATTCGCATGTCCGCAGCGAGAGCCACAGGGGCTCGCACTCTTTGCTTGGTCTTATTTAAGCTGCAGACATTAAGGAACAGACATTTAGGAACTGGAAACAGATTTGACGAAGATGGCTTAGGTTGAATTATCCCATTCAGTGTCTTCACTCTAATGAGATTGTTCCAGTTCACACCTGTGCCTGAATGAATCTTCCTTAAACTTCGATGGCTGCGTTGATTGCATTTCCTGAAAAATACTTGCCTCCCAGCCCTTGCACGCTTTTTACGCATAATTTGATGTATTCTCAGAACATTCAGTGTCGACAGATTAAGTCTCTGACAGATTTATTCAGCAGACCCTCTGAGACGAGATCATGTCTGTCAAGAGAAGGCAAATATGACTTATTAAAGTTTCAGTCCATCAGAATTTGTGAATGGGAGACTGGTGTAATACGGTTGTTTTTGGTTGTCTTCCAGTATATAACACATCAGAATGGTAAATTCTGTGATGCACCATGTTTCTGTTAATTAATTTTACCACATTTTTGTAAATAAAGTTGCCGATGTAAAGGCTAGCATCACCCCCTCCCTCGCCCCCCTCCCATTTGTTGACCCAGGCAGGCTTTGCTGAGTAGCTTCTCTTGTAACAGACTGCAAGATCTAACTGAGCTGGTGAGCACCATGAATTCCTCCTCCAGTCCTCTAGACATCTTACCAAGTTCAGCACTGAAGGAAGTGATTGGCTCTGTTGGCCCCAGCTTGGTATCCATCATCAACACCTCTCTTGAGTCAGGCTGTGTCCCATCCTTTTTTTAACAGGCCACTGTACAGCCTAAACTTAGATCCTACCCTACTCAAAAATTACAGGCCCATCTCCAAACTCCCATTTATATCTAAACTCCTTGAGAAAGTTGCAGCTAGCCAACTTACTTCTTTCTTGACCAACCAAGGCCTTTTAGATAAGTTTCAGTCTGGTTTCCGGCAGCAGCACTCATCAGAAACAGCCCTTCTCAGAGTTTCCAACGACATCATGATGGCCTCAGATGCAGGTGAAGGCTCGGTACTGGTTTTGTTAGATCTGAGTGCAGCATTCGATACTGTAGACCACAATATCATGCTAGATAGGCTTAGGGAGTGGGTCGGTGTCTCTGGGAGTGCCCTGGAATGGTTTGCCTCCTACCTCAGTGAGAGAAGTTTCTCAGTAGCTGTCGGCCCTTTCACTTCTGACCCTGCTCCCCTGTTGTGTGGCCTGCCCCAGGGCTCTGTCTTAGCTCCCATTCTGTTTGCTCTATATATACTTCCCCTCGGCCATATCATCGGTAAATTCAACGGTATCTCATATCACTGTTATGCGGATGATATCCAGTTGTATCTGTCTTTCACATCCGATAAAATCGAGAAAATCAATGTTCTTCATGAGTGTCTGTCTGCCATTAAGATCTGGTTGACCAACAACTTCCTCCATCTTAATGCAGACAAGACTGAGGTACTCATTATAGCTGCTGATAAAGTGGTCTCCATGGTGTTTAACCACATGGGGTCACTAGCGGATAACATCAGCTCTGATTTAAGAAATCTCGGAGTCATTTTTGACCACACCATGCATCTCGAAAAACATGTTAAATCTCTAATCTGCACATGCTTTTTCCATCTAAGAAATACAGCAAAACTCAGGTCCACTGTCACACACTCAGAACTGGAAATGGCTGTTCATGCATTTGTATCATCCTGGCTCGACTATTGCAACTCACTGTTCACCTGCCTCAGTAAAACTTCTCTGAACCGCTTACAACTCGTTCAAAATGCTGCTGCTAGGTTGCTCACTAGGTCACGTAAGTCATGTCATATTACTCCCATCCTGGCCTCCCTGCACTGGCTCCCTGTGGCCTTTCGGTTCCAGTTTAAAATCCTGGTGTTGACTTACAAAGCTCTCCATGGAGAGGCACCCGCTTACATCTGTGAGCTTCGCAAGCCCTATGTATCCAGCCGGTCACTGAGGTCCTCTGACCAAGGGCTCCTCATTGTGCCTCGGACGAGGCAGAAAACCAGAGGCAACCGAACATTCCAGTCTGTGGCCCCAAAGCTCTGGAACTTCCTGTCCATGGAATTGAAAACCTGTGGCTCAGTACACGCTTTTAAAGGCCAGTTAAAAACTTACCTGTTCAGGCAGGCGTTTGGGCAGTCATAAATTGTTTGCAATATGTGCCACTGTACTGTCTTGATGATTGTATTGACTGCATTTCTTATGTTTTTATTTATTTCCTGTGAAGCACTTAGTGACTTTGAGCTGTGAAAAGTGCTATATAAATAAAGAGTCACTTAATTACTTACCTACTTACATTTGTGGCTGGCCATTTTAGTATGGTTTAATTTTGCTGATTGTGTCTCGTTTCCTCCCAAAGTCCCCATGTTAATTCCTCAGGCTTTTCCAGCACCTGTTTCCTGTAATTACTTGTCTCTGTGTATTATGGCTCTTGTCTTTCTCTGTTATGTCCAAACTGTCTTGTCTTGCCCTGTGCTTGTGCTGCCTGCTCAGATTTTTTCTTGTGTCCATGTTCTTTCCAGTTCCTAGCTCTCATCCCAGTCTAATTTATTGTCCGTCCCCTCAGTCTTTTGTGTGTGCCTCACCCAGCCCCAAGATTCTTGTCTTTTGTGTCCCCGCTTCTTTACGGACTGAGTCATTGACTTTGACCCTGAATCAGACCTCGGACTATGCTCTGCTAGTCCCTCTGAACCCTTATTGTCACTGCCTGACCTCTAGATCCTGAACTGTCCATTATTCTCATAAAGCTCTCCTTTTCTTCTGATATTTTATTTCTGGTTTTGTGACCGGCTCCTTTTGTTATTCCCCAAGGCATATAATGCGGGAGGATATAGCCATCACTCCGACAACCTGTTTGTCTGAAGCATAATTCGAAAATCATTCAATATTTTTGCTTTATTCCGTTCCAATGGCATAAACTTGGATGTTATTTCAACTCACAGAATTTGAGTGTGGGTTATTTGTCCGAAGCATAATTTGAAAACATTTCAATCTTTTTGTAAACTTTGCTGATACATCAAACACAAGCTATCGTAGTGCATTTTTCTACTTTGGAATTTTCAGAATTTTTATATTTTCTGTTCTTGTGGCATAAACCAAGATGTTTTTGTGACTTAACTGAATTTGATTGCGGGTTGTTGGTCGGGAACGTAGCTTGAAAACTGTTCAATATTTTTTCACAAATCTTAGCTGGCACATCAAACATGCTGTAGTGAGGCCTATTGTTGTTTTAGGATTTTTTTTTGTGAGTTTTCAAGCTTTCATTAGCATGACTTTGATATTTATTTCTAAGTGGCTGGTAAACTTAAAAAGCTTGTACATATTCATGAAATTACACTCACATTGATTTTGCTGGGGTGAAGGGATATACCCTTCGCCACCCATGATTGCTCTTGTTCAGCTAGCCCTGACTAAGGATAAATAAATTCTAATGACCAAACTAAGAATATGATAGAGAAGTTCTGAGTAAACATTGTGGCTACAAAAACTCAAGGTTCTGCGTTAACATACCACGTAAATGTAGAGACCCTTACTGGAAGTAGAGTTGAGGTCCCAGAGAATTGACCACAACTGACCACAACTTCCCTATGGTCTCCAAAACACATTTTCTCGCAATGTAATATATGTGTTTTTCAGGACATCACCAGCAACACTGTGAAAACATTTCTTTGGTGCAGTATAGAGGTGCAAGGCCATGGTCCTCTAATGTGCAACAGCTTCTGGCCAGTTCTTTTGTCTATTAACAAGAAAGTGATCATTGTATTGCGTACAGTTTTGTGCTTGGAAAACTTTTTTTATGATCCGAAAATGTAAGCAGACCATAATACAGTGGCACCAGTCATAAAATATCCTGCTACTTACAGCTCATGTACAGCAAATTTAGCCTTTTTTCCATACATTCCTTAATTGTGTGCAGGACTAGGAAAAGGGGTCACTTGGGATTTTTTTCCATTCTGAGATTAACGGGGTATCTAAGTGATATCCCAGTGATAGTGATATCCCAGCACGACTGTACTGTCAATTTACAACACTTTACTGTGCACAAATTCACCCAATTTTTTTTCTCAAAATGAAAAACTTGGATCACTCACTGATTTTGTTGGAAAATCTCAATTTTCATAAAATGACCCAAGTGACCCCTTTTCCTAGACCTGCACACATTTTATTAATTCCTCTGTAACTTCAACTAACTTTGTTAATGGAGATTTTTTCGGCAAGTTACATGTATTTGAAAACAGAAACAAATTTGATTTAAGGGTGTTCCCGATAACAAAGGTTAATGAACAAGATCACTCCCAATGCGCCGTCCTATTCATCTGCACGCCTATATATACTGCCTTCATTCCAACAATCCCTGCTGGTCTCGATTCCACGTCGTTTACTCGCAAACCAGACAGCCCAGCGCACAGCAAGAGTTTGCTTACCTGAAGCAAGGCAAAGTCCCTCAGACGCAGAATAATTCCAAGACTCTAAGGCTCCAGAGGAATCTTCCCAATCCATTCCCGCAACTCCCACTTCTCCTCCACGCACCCGCCCGCGCTCTGCCATCTTCGTACCTCCACCACGAAGTGTCACCTGTTCGCCCCAACCGGGGTACTCACATTCCGAACCACGCTACCCCCGCGATGACGACCGAGGGCTCCGCGCCATAGCAATTCCAGACCGCCGTCTTGCAGTAGCTATGCCTCTCCTCAACAGTGGCGCTCAGAAGCGAGAGCCCGCGGCTCCCCAGCACGGCTTACCACGGCTAGCACTTCAAGCTCATCCCACGCTCCACGTTCGACCGTCGCCAGACTCCATCAGGCACTCAAGCAGAAGAAAATCCCCTTCCACCCCTCCAACAACAAGGCCAGCCCACAAAAATTATTCACCGACTCACACGCCAACGCAGCTGATCCTCCCCACGTGTAGACCAGATGTGTGCAGACCACACAGCACTACCGGGTTCCATCTTCAACATCCCCAGCGCCATGTCATCACGCTTAGCGACAGCCTCCAGTTCCAGTTCCAGTTCCAGATTCGGCAGAAGTCACTCCTTCCACAAACCAGCCAGTCCCCCCGTGCCTGCTCCCTCCGTTTACGACCTCTTCGGTCTCTTTTCGTCCCCTTTTTTCTGTCCCTGTGTTCGCAGGCTGCACTTTTGCCCCCCTCCCCATCCTTTCCGCCGGACGAAATCCAGCTTCTGGCCTCCTTCAGCCTCTTTCCCTGCCCCCCTCCCCGTTTCCCAAGTCACTAATTCTGTGCTTCCTCCTACAGGTCCGCCCTTCGCATCAACTTCTTCGGCCACTCGCAGTTTCCCCTCACCTCCGTTTCAGCACACACTAGCCACCTCCATATCTCCCATATGCCCCTCATAGCCGAGAAGCTCACGCGAACCGAGTTCACTCTTTACCGTCTCACCCGACCGAAACACAATCCACTAGTACTTTCCCCATCGGAGGAGAGAACTTGACGATTACAATACACTCGTTCTCCATCTCACTTTACGCTATGACGGTATTGGCTTTAAGCATACCACTTACTTGTCGCCCCTACTTCCGCAGTCACATTTTAGTAAAACGTATTTCCCAAAACCGTCTAACCATTACAAATGCTTATGTTCTTCGCCTCGCTGGCAAACATTCACGGACACTGCACGCGTATCCACCTAACGGTCATTCGTAAATCTGTGTTGTTCCTCGAGTTACATGAGCACAGAAATCATAGACATATCGATAACTTCATGGTCAGCGATGTGCGGAAAGAAACGCCATATAATTCCGTAGTAGCGCAATGTTTAAAGGCTCAGTCCCACTGGGAATTTTTTGCCTCTGCGATGTACTCCCGATGGAAATTGATGAACCTCGGGAGGCGTTGGGAACAGGTTCCCCGATGTCCCGGGGAAGCTTCAGGAGCGTCGCGAGCCATCTGGAACCATCGGGAGGCATCGGAAGAACTGCAAAAAATTTCAACGCTTGCATCGAAATTTTTCCCGATGTGTACCCGACGTTTTGTCAGGAAAACAGGCCGGGGAGGCCTCGCTGGAGCTTTCCAGAGCCATGGGGAAGCTCCGTGAATTCTTTCCCGGAGCTTCGGCGAAATATTGTTTTCCCCGTGGCATCCCCGAAGCATTGGTGATGTCTCGCTGAAGTATCAGGGGACCTTCGGGGATATTTGAATCTTCGGCGACCTTTCGGTGACACATTGCCTATGTCGGGGTTGCATCCCCGAATATTCGCCGAAATTTCGGCGACGGTTGAAAAGTGCATTCTTCTCATGGTCCTGATTGGCTGGATTTTGCATATGCGCGCATTATAAGTACATTTCATATAAGTACATGCCAGAGAGAGAATGATGCTGAGCCCAAAATGTGCATATATTATAGCGTAGCCAAACATCGTTATTTTGTCAATGCTTTGTCCGAGCGCCAGGTCGTCTGTTAGACCAAAATAAATTAGTTGTGTTCAGCTCCACTACACATTTTACGGGGAAACTCGTCAACAAAACCATGAGAAAGTAAATAACTTGTATTGGACCAACAAAGAAAGAGGTACTTCCATTTGCTCAAATCATAACTTTATTTACATCAAGAGAAAAAATGAACAGGTCAAAGGAGCAGTGTGTAGGATCTAGCAGCATCTAGCGCTGAGGTTGCAGATTGCAACCAACTGAATTTACCTCCGCTAACCCCTCCCTTTCTAACCGCAGAGTGGTGCTACGGAAGCCTTCACCTGCTAGACAGTTCGGCAGGTGCTGTTATCCAACGCAACAATACATAGGCTACAACCGCTACAACTCCATGTCACCTCGCTCATCGCTGGAGAAATAATAGCGACATCAAGAATATAAGTGCTACGTGATACAGTCGCATTCCCCTGTAATATATTCTATTGTGTCCGAACCTGCTGGGATTTGGCTTTCCTCAACAAACATCTGTAATTTCTGTAAATCAGATATTTTTCAACAGTGACAAAATGGTAACTTAGGCTCAGCGGTCGAGTTAACCGAATATTTTCTGTCATTGACGGATTTTTTTTAACAATAACGGAACATTTTGAAGGCCGTCCGTCATTTTGACAGAATGTAATTCACACACCCGTCCAATTGGTGGTGGGTGTCATATTGTCTCGAGCATTGCCTTTGATCTGTATGACAGAGATGCCAAGTCTCACGATTCGGGCGAGGTCTCACGCATTTTTTAGGCTTATTCACCGAGTCCGCAATTATTCAATGAATGCTTATTAATGAGATTCTCACGCGGAATTAAAATCCTTGTGCATTGAAGTTTCAGTTTCACTTGCGTGAAGGTGGACCTCGCCATGGGAAGCGATTATGACTCCAAACTTCTCGTGCTTCTCTTTACTCAAGGATTGGAAACAATGCATGTGTTTCATGATCATTTAAATTAAATAAGACCATTTGAAATGTCTTTATATAATTCCATTGCTTTCAATCCCTCAGTAAAGACAAGCGTGAGAATTCCCGAGTCATAATCAATTTCCGTGTCACTAGTGGGGAAATCCACCGTAATGCACGTGAAACTGATTAACTTAATGAACAATGACTTGAATTCCGCGAGTGAATTTCTTCAGTTCGCTTTGATTGAATAATTGCTGACTACGGCACAAGAACGTGAATGCCACTAAGACGCGAGAGACTCAAGCCGAATGCACGAGACTTGGCATCTCTGGTATGATCCTGTATTGCTCATATTTTTGTAATATAATCATTTGCTCTTCATTTGTAAAATATGCTGCTCTGCTGCTGGTAGACGATTGGTCATATGCTACAAACGCCGTCTCTGTTATGTGAACACGCAGATATCTAGGTCAGGAAAGCCCTGGTTGACATAACGAGTTGATAAGCAGCTTCGTAGGACCACTTAGGAAGACTGCGGTTGTTAGGCTTAGTGAAGCCCAGCAATAACTGAAAGCATTGTGCATTTGCGCACTGTTACTGTGTCGGGGGGAGAAATCATTTGTTATGTTTTATAAAGTTCATACAGCAGTAAGTTCGAAAATCCACACGGTGCTGTATTTAACACAGTGCGCAATGTGCGTCTACATGAATCACTGTCGGCATCAGCTAATGCATAATCTATAAATTATTCTGTTTATTTTATTTAAAAAAATAAACGATTATCATTTAAAAAAATAAAATTACAATGACGGATAATAATTGATCATGACGGAATTTTTATGCCCCTGTCCATCACAATGACGGACAATCAGAAAGTGTAACGCGACTTCTGCTTAGGCTACTTGTGTTGGTAACTATGCCCATGGCCACGTTCAAGCTAAAGCAAGCACACAACACATAGCATTTGCATTGGTAGTCTACATTGCCTGTCCAGCAGAAAACAGGCGACTTCGGTGTCACTGTTAAAATGTTTGTCCCTCATCAGCGACTTCCATCTAGGAAAGGCCACACCAATTCTTACCCGTGTTTTCTGTCGTCGTCAGTCTCGAAGTCGTTTTGCTTCATGCTTTCTCTTCTTCAAAGCGGATGGTTTGCCCTCCCCTGTGCTTTCTTGTGCTAAATATTACGTATGATCCTCCATTTATCAAAGTTCTCTCAACTCTTAACTCTCTCACAGTGCTCAGAACACAAAATGTGCGGCCAGCCAGCTGCAAACTATTTATCCTCCTCTTCGTATTTCGTCTTCACAATAGTGAAAGGCTGTCTCTAGCGCGACTGTCTGGTTTGTTCGTTCTGGGCTACTGTAGAAAAAATGGCGGTGCAACATGGCGGCCCCTATGGAGGTGGACCCGCTCCCATGTAGGTTTAAAGGGCTTATTCTAAGCGAAATCAAACTCAAAGATGATTGTTTTCACGAGATTATACACTACTAAAAAAGTAGTTATGAATGTTATATTCCATTTCTGCCAAAATATCAATCTAAATTCTACACACTGCTCCTTTAAGGGAAAAAAACACATTTATCCACGATAATATATAACCCAAATTGTAGGCCCCAGCCTAGACACCTGCAAGAAAACTAAATATGTATATCTAGCCACTCAATAAAATAATAATAATAATAAAAAAATTGTTGATTAATTTCTAAAGGAAAAGATCGGGCCGCTGCAGTACAGATTATAACAACCAGATGCGCTTGCCAGACGCAAGTCGCGGTCAGCTAAATAAAGCAATGCCCGGCAGCCTTCTCATCATTAAACAAACTTCAATTATATATTAAAATTAAGAGAAAAAATTAAGGAAATGAAATCGTAAAAATAAAGGCTAGAGGGGGTATATCAGAGGGGGAAACAACGTTCAAAGTAACTCGGGGCAGGAGTAAGTGGAGTGAATGCGAGTGATTAAAAAAAAGAAAGTTTCAATTCGGCGATATCAGTTTTTGAGATGGGATGAGTTACAGGGAGTGCACAGGGAGGTTAGAGGATTTTTCAGTTATGAAAAAGTTCTTTCCCGAACCCTGCTTGGCGTCTCGCGCTGGATTCCCATCCATACTGTTCGATAATTATAGAGGCTGGTTGCACCTTGTTGCTCACTACAATATATACCTCCCCAATAACCCTTCCCCGAGGCACCTGGGATGGTTCGCAAGTACTCACCGATGCATCCCCTAATCTACGGGGATATTCCCCCGATGATGTTTCAAATTCCGGGAAGCTCCGGGGCTGGGGCACCTTCGCCGATAATCGCTTCAGTTCTTTGGTACACTTTTCCCCGTCGGCAAACATTCACGGATATGAGGCGTACCCTCCTCATGGCCACTCGCAGTGGCGCAGCTCACTAGCACCTCGCTAGCGCTTCAGTTTTAAAAAAAAAAAAAAAGTCGCAGCGCCTGGTTGGCTAAAGCCGATATCACAAACGCTTTTAAGGTCGTCCCACTCGACCCACCTTTTTGGCGTTTCCTGGAAGGGGCGCTACTACCTCGCCATTCGTCTCACTTTCGGATGCAAAAGCCTCAAGACCCATTATTCACGACCAACACGCCAAGTTCGAATTAGATTTGCACCGTCTTCAACTTGCCACTTCCCGGAGCTGTTTAAATGGGCTTTTATTGAACTCTATTGCCATTTATTATATTATTACTTTATTTTAAGATTTATTAGCTATCCCGCGGAGGATGGGCTTCCCCACCTTAGCCGGGTTCCTCCTGAGATTTCTTCCCACTGGGGAGTTTTTTCTCACCACTGTTCGAGGATTTTTCGGCCTACTGGGAGTTTTGCCTCATTTGCTTTGTGGGGAATAGGCTGGGCACTGCCCTTTCATTTATTTAATCTCTCAACGTAAAGCGTCCTCGTGACAATCTATCCGCGAATAGCGCTATCTAAATAAACGGAATTGAATCAAATTGAATTATATCCAATATTTCGCCCAAATACTTCCCCAGGCATCCTTTCGTATGGGCGCCGCCGCCCTATCATCCAAGCGAGGAGGTCCGGATGACCTGATTAAAATCCTCGGCTGCCGGACGTCAAACTCTAACGCAAGCTATTTTCGCAATTATATCGAAGATGTACGTAGAGCCCATCTATCGTCGATTCATTAACACCTTTTGGGGGCTTAGGAGCCTACACGGACTCCGACGAGAGACGCGAGCCCCATACTGAGTCTCAGCACCTGGGGCTCCCAATGTTCGCACAATCACAGACCAAGTCCATACAACATCGCCTTCGCCCCGATCCCCTATCCATCGTTCCACCGAATACTCTCCTCCACTTTGGGAGTGGTCCAGAGTTCATAAAAATAATGTATGTCCGCCACCTTCCCATCATTTAAAAAAAAAAAGAAAGATTATAAACCTATAATAAAGGTATGGAGGCCATTTTTTTTGCACTTGTCCCTTGAATATTTGCTGCATCTTGAATGAATTAGTTTATGCTGCATATTTTCTCTCTTTAATGAGAAAAGCTAAACAGAAGAAAGAAGTTTTAGAGTTTTACTGATCAAAAAAGAAACCACAAGGCTCAAATCAGCAGCACAATGGCTGCCCCTTGGGTTGACAAACAAACCAAATAACAAGGCCAGCCACAAGCTAATCTTTTCCACAATGCTGGTCCAGAAACTGGGGCAATAATTGGTGACAGTATAAACATTGCAGCTGTATTTGTAGGAAAGAAGTCAAAGGCACAAGTGCATTGTGAAAGAATTCCTTTGTGGATTACAATAAATAATTTACTCATGTCACAATGCACTGGGAGGAAGGAACGTCTGCTGAAAACCTACTGGGAAAGAATATGCAACTGACTGTTTGCATAAATTTGTCGCATGGAAATGACCACAAGCCTCCCGTTAACATTGTTGAGAGATGATTTTGTGCATAGTTTTCATATCTTGTTAGTTTGGCATCTTGTTAGTTTGTTGGCTTGCATGGTCATTTTCTTTGTCTTAATACCCCCACCCCCCATTTGGTCCAGAGCTATGTTGCAAATGTTGATGTTAGTCTCTGGTTCTTTACTTCATCTGTCTTTTTTTTTTGATCATAATTATTTATTCCATAGGGTGCATTTCGGAAAATGTGTTACACACGCAAAAAATTATGGTGAGAATTATAGCCTGGGCAGATGCTATAATTATTCAAAATCCATCTATATGAAGGGCTCCACAGAATTAAGTATCATTCTCTTTAAATAAGCAGAAATGGTTTTACTTTTAATTGGCAGACTTGGCTGCTTCAGGAAAAATGGAGAAAATACAATAAATGAACACACTTCAGAAGCAATTATACTTGCTACTGCAGGCTACTTTATCCTCACAGTTGATGCACTGAAAACTGGCTTCTGTATTAACCAGTTTGTATCCACAATGATTCTATCCCTTTTGTTTGGAATTATAAATTATATTCGTAGGAACCCATCCATAATGACAGTATCCCTTCTCTATTCACATGCCAACAGCTCCAACCAATTTTCGGTCAGTGGTCGACTATTGCAACAGTGACAGCATCTTTTTGTTGGCCAACCCAGAAATTTTTTGCCCTCTCCAAATCTCTAATGGGTTTTTGCACAGTTTGTACCTGGCATAAGAGGGTGAGCATTCCATGTTTTGTTCTGTTGAATGCATTTTTACATCATGAACCCATGGCTGAAAAATGCAAATTGGCATCCTGTGAACTGAGGCAGTTCATTGGGCTGAGCCAACCTTCAGATCACAGATCTTGCTGCTGCCGGTGGGTTGCTGACACCTGATTTACTTCAGAAATCACTCTTGTGTTTTAAGCAAGAAACCCTCCAAGCAATGGCATAACTACCTTAAAGGAAGTGGATAATGACTCCTATTTAAAAAATGAAATATTATTATTCTATCATTACATATTATGCAATTATCACTGAGTAAAAATAGCACTCGAGGAGGCTACAATATTCATGTTCCTGACTCAGAGCCAGGTGGGGTGACACCTGAAAGCTAGTTCATGCTGTCAACTCGAGCTTTTCTTTTACCTCAGTCGATGATCTCTACAAACACGCCCTCCTAATATGGCGGCTTTTTAAAGATGAGAAAATCTCCAAGCTCTTCCTATTTCTGTCTGTGCATCTGTGCATACATACATATATATATGTATGTATGTATGTATGTATGTATGGCAACTGTGGCATTTGCTCCCTTCAAAGAAGCAGACGACAGTCGCGGACCTAGCATTTAGCTCTTTAATGAGTCTTGAAGTCGCGTACTTCAGAAGTCATAGTCATAATATTGTCGTGATAGCACAATATACTTAACCAATTAATAAAAATATTATAAATTGCTTATTTTCGCATTGCTTTGGTATTGGCCTTTAGCTCGAGGTATTAGCCCTCGGCC
Organism: Gymnothorax javanicus; assembly: GCA_029692085.1. Classification (NCBI taxonomy): domain Eukaryota; kingdom Metazoa; phylum Chordata; class Actinopteri; order Anguilliformes; family Muraenidae; genus Gymnothorax; species Gymnothorax javanicus. Next base: position 95,322,349 of record CM056198.1, read on the forward strand.
ACCAATGCGGCAACCCTTAGGCCAATACCAAGGCAATACGGAAATAAGCAATTAATAACATATATTATTAATTGGTTAAGTATGTTATTGCCCACATACAGTCAAAACGACCTGCCAATATATTTTTTTTGGCTGACCTGTATTGGCCGACCTGTATTGGCCGAGTTCAGCACGTGCACAAGTAACCATTGGCAACTATGGCCTTTGCTCTCTTCAGAGAAGCAGACAACAGTCGCGGACCTAGCATTTAGCTCTTTAATGAGTCTTGAAGTCGCGTACCTCAGAAGTCATAGTAATATATTGTCATGATAGCACAACATACTTACCCAATTAATAAAAATATTATAAATTGCTTATTTTCGAATTGCCTTGGTATTGGCCTTTTGGTCGCGGTAACTGTGGCATTCGCTCTCTTCAAAGAAGCAGACGACAGTCGCGGACCTAGCATTTAGCTCTTTAATGAGTCTTGAAGTCGCGTACTTCAGAAGTCATAGTCATAATATTGTCATGATAGCACAACATACTTAACCAATTAATAAAAATATTATAAATTGCTTATTTTCGCATTGCCTAGGTATTGGCCTTTGGGTCGCGGTGTTAGCCCAAGGCCGCAGCGACCCTCAGGCCAATAACAAGGCAATATGGAAATAAGCAATTAATAACACACACACACACACACACACACACATATATATATATATATATATATGTATATATATATATACTAGTGGCGGCTGGTGAACTGGCAATAGGGGAGGCTCAAAACAATGCCTTAAAATTAATGATTGGTCACAACCTGTTTTCAATCATTCATTTAAATTACCGTTACACAAACTCCGATAGCTCTCAACGTTATCAGATGTGGCCAGTTTTCATTTATAACGCATACCGATTACGACTCTGGACTTCTCACGCTTTTCTTTATTCAGGTATTGGAAGCAATGCATGTGTTTCATGATCATTTAAATGAAATAAGATCATTTGAAATGTCTTTATGCAATACCATTGCTTCCAACCCCTCCAGTGCACAAGGACTTCAATTCCGCGCGAGAATCTCTTACATACGCGTTGATTGAATAATTGCTGACTACAGCAGAGGAACGAAACTATGTCACTTAAACTCACAACGAATGCGTGACAGTTGACAGGTATGCGTTATAAATGAAAACTGGCCACACCTGAAAATGTTGAGAGTTTTCGGAGTTTCTGTAATGGTAATTTAAATAAATGATTGAAAACAGGTTGTGACCAATCATTAATTTGAAGGGATTGTTTTGAGCCTCCCCTATCGCCAGTTCACCAGCCGCCACTGATGGGGACAATGCTCCTTTGCATTATAAGATTTTGTCATTGTCATTGCATTAAACTGGATCTGTATCGGCTGTTGGCAAAAATAAAAAAATAAAAAAAAATTAAAAAAACCCCAAAAAAATAGCAATCTATATGAAATTAAACCACTGAAGGATACTTCGAATTAGTTAAATCTGCACACCTTTATGAAAAATTGCATGTTTGTGAACCGATCTGATAATTTCCCATCCCCAGATATGCAACTACATTATAGTTACGTTTGTTGGCTGTGGTCATATTTAAATATGCACATTCATAGGCAACTTTTTCAGACCTACCAAATACAATATTTAGAAGTCTCATACCTAAAGATTTAATATTACGAGAGTTTATCATATTTAGGGTGGTTTCTCCAAAATTTTAACAGCTGGTAAATGGCAATAGTGCATTAATTTACTATATGCTGCTGTTGCTCTATTTCGCACAATTCCAAGTTTACCTTTTGTCCAGCATATAGCTCTAAATATACCCAGCAGGGTTTTAGTGCCGTAAGCCAAGTGACAATATTATTCTCTACACTAGTTAGGTAGCTAGCATGTAACGCAAGTCAATTGGAGAACGCGAAAACACTCAGAAGACCAAAAGTAAAACAGCTTGCTCACTAATTAGATTGCTGAAAAAAAACATTTTTTTTCTGCTGGGGGTAACCAACCTATATGACAATTATGAATCACTTAATATTTCATATTATTTACAAAATTAAACGATAAACTAGTTTAAAGCTGCAGTTGGTAAGTTTTATAAAAGTAACTTTTTGTAATTTTTGCTAAAACTGTCACTGTGTTCAGACAGTATCACATAAAACTAGTACTCTGTAATTAAAAAAAGGCTCCTTTAAACCCACCTACTGCTCCTACTGCAATTTAAAAGAATCGTTCGGACCGACCAAAAAGAACCAATTAGAGCCAGGATGGTGTCTGACAGCCGTCAAACAGTGCACATGCACGCGCTGCGGACAGCCTCCTCCCCCTTCCTCCTCAGTTCACGCCAGTGTTCAGTCAAGCGCAAATCTCCGAGAGAGGGTTTGGGAGCTTAGAGAAACTAATTGCGCAACAACAGCCATCAGCGAGGAAAAAAATACTGATGCCTCCGTTACCGACAACAGCATACACGGCTAAGACAAGTAAGAAGAGGAAGCCAGTAGAAAAAAAATCACAAAAGAAAGAATTTGACAAAGCCCGGGATAAAACCAGAGTGAACATCGGAGTGGCTTTTTAGAGGTGGAAGGAACTCCGTGATCTGGAAGGATTAAAAACCGCCGCAGAGTTTGCGACTTTTCTGCTTGACAGGTAAACCCCTGCTTTATTCGTTGGTTCATTTTTTGTCCGCAATGCTCTGCAAATAAGCGAGTTGGCGTCGCTCACATGCACAGCTGGTAGCCTACTAACCCCAGCCCTAACCGGCAACAATTCAGTTTCGCTCAGCAAATAAGTGAGTGAACGTCGCTTACAAGCACAGTCGCTGTCCGAATAGCCAGTGTCTTGTAATTGTTACAGTACTCCGTAGTGCATGTGATGTTCCTGTAATGTTGCAGTCGAGCTAACGTTAGCTTGTTTCCGATGCTAGGGCTTACGTTACTAGCGTCGTATTATTAGAAAGTAGCAGAAAATATCTTTTTGAAGTGACCTGGCAGTCTTATCGGTTGTGTTGTTGTCCTTATAAATATGAGTGACGTTTCTGTGCTCTCACAGCTAAATGCTGTCATTCATGGTTTACTGGCCATGCAGCAGGATTCACGACAGTTTCTGTACTCAAAAAAACGGGTAATTTACTGAAATAAGCGTGTGCTGGGTTTTTACTGAATACATACTGCTGTAGATTACTTTTCATGTCGACATGATTTATTTCTGCTCGTTTGTTGGCCAGCAGTGTTGACTGTTCACAACAGTAACGTCTAGCCTTGGCAACTTGGCCGTTTTCATAATGTGAACGTGCAAAATCTCTCCACAGTCGCATGCATTACAGCTCGAGTGCCTTCGCGTGCACGGTAGCCTTCTGAGGGAGGGTCTTAGGAGTGCAGTGGAGAGGGAGGGGGAGGGATCTGAAAGTTGCATTTTTTCAAATTTTTATGCCAGGTCCTCTCTCTCCTCAAAGTTACCAGCTGCAGCTTTAAAATAAGTACACATTGGCGACAAATCTGAAACTATTGAAAATGCAAATGAGGAGATGTAGGCTAGTTAACGTCAACGTCGACTCTTTTCTATTGTCAATTTATGCATTATAAATGAAGGCGTTATAAATGAAAACTAGCCACACCTGATAATGTTGAGAGTTTTCGGAGTTTCTGTAATGGTGATTTAAATGAATGATTGAAAACAGGTCGTGACCAATCATTAATTTTAAGGGATTGTTTTGAGACTCCCCTATCGCCAGTTCACCAGCCGCCTATATATATAATTTTTCTACTTGCGCTAGAGGCTGACATTTTCTCTGGATTCCCACGGGACATGGGATTCCCGCGGGATTCCTGTGATTCGGGAGTCAATTTACCTAGTAGGCAAGTGATTGGGACGTGACAGGGAAAATGTAAACGGGAGTGAACGAGAGCGGGAGCCAAAATTAGCAGGTCTTTTTTACTTTCTTTTTTCTATCTTTAATTAAACAAAAATGCGTGTTTTTAATGATAAATAAACATTTTCTAATCGAAAAATGTACGTTCTTTGATGCAGTCAACTACCACCCAATTTATGAACTTTATAAAACATCACAAATGATTTCTCCCCCCACACAGTAACTGCGCAAATGAACAATGCTTTCAGTTATTGCTGGGCTTCACTAAGTTTAACAACCGCAGTCTCGCTAAGCGGTCCTACGAAGCTGCTTATCAACTCGTTATGTCAAACGGCCACTGGTGGGTAAATACTTGAGAATAGCCATGTTTCCATCCACACGTTCTTATACGAATTAAGTCATATCAAATAAAAAATGCCTTATGGAAACTGTGAAATTTGACTTGATTTTCAAGATATCGACATTAAGTTTATACGGTTGATCTCATATGATTTTCTTCTTGATCGGTAAAAGGTTTATGCGATAACTGCTGATGGAAACGTTATTTGCCGAATAAATCTGCGACTGCATCGTGACGGTGTTTCGATGCTGTCGTTGCCTTCTGATAATGGTTTGCATGTTGCTAGTAGCTGGCACATAAGCACTATTACAACTTGTGCAATTATCATCATTTGTTGGGAGACGCGATCCATTATTGCTAACTAGTTAATGTTGTTGCCCACCACACTACTTCTGTTCACTCGAAGGTTCTGCGATTCAGTGCGAAAATGAATGGAAACAGCTTAAAATGTCAGAAATCTATTCGATACACGAATTGATCGTGATAGCAGCAAGTAACGTCGTTACGCACAAGTTTTTATTTGCTTTAATGCTGTTAGGTGGAAATGCATTTTCACCGCCTTTATTCGCATGAATATTTTTGGCGAACTTCAGGTAATTCGATTGACAAGTGGACGGAAACATAGCTTATGCCAAGCATAGATGCACAGCTAGGGCACATAGCTTCATTAAGGGACAAACTTGTCACTGCTGTAAGCACCGAGGCATCAGCACCTTCAGTGCTTTCATTTTCCTGTTAGTTGGCCATGACACTGTAAACTGCATTGAATGCAGACTGCAATAATCAAGATGAGCCAGGGCCTAATTAAATAATTAATTCTACTTGTGACACACTTAAAATGTTGACACATTTGTGTACTATTTTATTTATACTTGTACTTCAGCCTTAATTATTTAGTGGTTTTGTATTTCTTTCATGAGTAATCACAAGGGGGCTGAAGGTTGTCCTAGCCTATTACAGTAGCCTACGTTATGTCGCTTGTTCCAAATTCTGATTCACTTTGCAAAGTAGACCTGAGTACACGTTGTGATATTATGAAGTTCGACTCTGTCGAGCTGTCATTCAGCCTGCAATGCGCAGGAGGGCAGACAGGATCCGTCTGTCATCACAATCGTTTACATGACTGTGACGACGACTGTTTTTTCTAAAATAGAAAAAACGGTAACGGGACAGGATCGGGAGTGATTTATTCGGGATTGGGACAGGACAGGATTATTTTTTTGACTTTGTTATGGGACCAGGACGAGACGGGAATTTCTTTGCGGGAGCGGGACGGGACAGGATTGAAAAAACACTCCCGTGTCAGCCTCTAGCGTTTCTGACTATTTTAAGTTCAAGGATTTTTTTTTTTTTTTTTGCTGTTTTCCTCTCTGGTTGTATTTGCCGAGCATGCAATTAATTGGTAGATTGATTTACATACACAGCAAAATGTTCAGTGTTAAATCAACACTTAAAGAGTCTGTTGATCTGCGTGGATCCAAATAAACTCTTTAAGTGTTGATTTAACACTGAACGTTTTGCTGTGTACTGAGTTCTACCAACGCATTCTGTAATGGAAATTCTTTTGCTAAATTAGCTATTTCTGAAAAAGCTTACCTTCACAAAGTAGCATAAAACTTGTAAAACCTGTATAATCTGAAATGCAACAACACATGTATCGGCCTTTGAAAGATGACGTAAAACTCATGGCAGACAAACTGCATTTTGGGCTTAATCTCCATTTGTGAGATACTCTGTGGCAGTGGCAGACTGAGACAGTAATTCAGGCCAGGAGTTTTGACTCCATCCCAGGCCACCGCCACCCTGTTCACATAAACTACCAGACCGCTAATCCTATATAGGCATGGGCAATACAAATGAATAAAATGACAACATTTCTTGAGTTGCTGAGAAAAAAGTTTTTATTATTTTCTAATGATTTTTTGCAGGTAAGTACAGAAGACACAGACGAAGAGTTTGCCACAAGTCCAACGCCTTTACAGGAAAGGGTCTCAGAGCCACAGGGTCCCAAAAATGGTTGATTTCGGCATTTATCAACAAAACCCATTGTGAAAGTTGGGGGGTGAAGCCTGAGGGCATTTTCGAAAATGCAGTCTACTCAGAAATAAACCTGGCCAAATTATCCATTAGGGTACCCTAACAGAAATAATTGATGCTAAAGTCATCAACCCCTTTTCTGAAGTACAGCAGCGCCCTCTAGGCCCTTTTTAATGGAAAATGCATTGAATTTCACCCAATTATGTTCAACAAACATTAGGTTTTGCATTGATATTAAAAAATGGTATGAATGGGTTGCCATTGAAGTTTTTTTTGGATCAATGGCCTGCAAAAATGTCAAAATTATCGGTGGGAGGGCAAACATTAACGCTACTCGCCCATTACTGTATAAAATGCAGTGAAGTCGCTGATGCCAGCAGTTGTTTGCCCTCCCACTGCTACGAAATGAATCAAACGTTCCCCCTTCAATAACCTGTGGTGATTAAAAAAAAAAAACCTTTGCACTGTTTTTTACAATGTCCATATACCCTCCTCCCATGATAGTTTCAATGAGCTACTGTGAATAATTCATAGTAAAACACAGTGACGTGCAGTCGGAGGTTAGTTTGGTGAGGCAGAAACCTCCCCTTTGCTTGATTAGCAATCAGACGATTAACTAGTTTAGTGAGACTATTCGCAGAATGACGGGCCAGTTTAAGTTTTCATGGCGTTATTACTCAGTACATCGAACCTGAAATGCTCACTAGACAGCAGATTTGCGCGTACTTGCTTCCAGGAAGCCGAAGCAATGTCATCAACAAATATTAAAACAGTTCGACTTATGCACAGTTCAATGCTTAATCAATATACAATGTATTCTCCTTTAAATACGCGCTTTTACACCCAAACAAAAAGCGGGCGCTTATTTTCAGTCTTCTTTCATAATCCGATTAACAAAATGTTTAAACGATATACAGAATTACCGAGAGCCGAGAATTTTTCCTAATTGATTATTCAGATTTCCATCCTCGCAGTCTCGAATTGAAAGGTATAAGTGAATGAATCTTGTGACCGGTGTTCGCGAGGTGACATAGGTAGCAAAATTTGTCAGAACACTGGTAGGTTTAGAACGCCTGGCGCTGGTTTATTCCTTGGTATATTTTACTGAAACTTCACAAACAGGGTCACAGGATATTCTGTCAACTAACTATGTACGTTAACAGTAAAAATACACTCACCTTTCTTGCTATTGTTGAGAAGAAGTCACGGCGAACTCGACGACGAACCCGACAACTTCTGTCGAACTTATTTCACATCCCCTGGAGGTCTAGACTGGACGAACAGACTCGTAATTTCTCAAATTAGATGGCTGTAATTCAATCAGGGCTGTAGCTGGGATATCACGTCAGCACAGGCTGTTTGAAATCTACCTCCAAAATGGATATTTTTGCCACGTTGTGCACTTGAAAGTTTGTAAACACAGCGCAAATTGAGGTCAAGCATTCATCCAAGGGGCGAATAATAGCTCTGTTCAAATCGCGTTATTGGCCGTAATACGCAGAGTTCATGTATGAAATGCGGTATCCTATTGAAAAGGTTGCTTTTAATCAAACCATGGTGTTTTTTTGTATGAAAATGGTATTTACATCATTTTTTTAATAAGTTTTCTGAGGCTTGTTTACCGCCCCAGTTCAGCTGTTACGCATTCCATTAGAGTTTATGCAGAGCGTTGCCCATGCCTATCCTATAGGCTAACCCTTGTTGATGCAATGGGAACCAGATGAGTCATAAATTTGGCCACTATCTTCTTCTGGGAGGAAAGTTGTCCAGATTATAAAATGCAAAAAAAAAAAGAACTGGACTGGGAAAAATCTGAGTAGCCTTCTGAATTTTTGATGTTTACAATGGCTATGGGCGAACTCTCAAAAACTCACGAAGTTACAGAGAGATAAACAGTTGCTCAAATGTTCAAATGTTTATATTTATTTTTAAGCATCAAGTATATCCTAACTATCAAAACCACTCGCACGCACCAAAACCACACGCATGCACGCATGCGCACACACACACACACACACACACACACAAACACACAAATAGTAAATACTACCGACTAAATGCTACCTACTAAAGCATACTGTAGTTACACAAAGATATTATATCGTTAATATACACACGGTAAAAATCTCAGTGTTAATTCAACTCCAATAGAGTTTGAGTCCAAGATGGATGGGTTGGTCTCATATAAACTCTACTGGAGTTGAATTAACACTGGGATTTTTGCTGTGCAGTATCTCACAAAAGTGAGTACACCCCTCACATTTTGAGAATTAATATATTGTATCTTTTCAAGGGACTACGTTACAGAAGTGAAACCTGAATATACTCTACAGTAGTCATTGCACAATATGTGTAGCAGTGTAGATTTACTGCACTGTCCAAATAACTGAAAAAACAGTCACTATTTCCAAAATGGGTGGCAACAAAAGTGAGTACACCTCACCATCAACATGCCAAATTGTGTCCATAGTGTCAATATTTAGTGTGACCACCATTGTTGTTAAGCACTGCCTTGATTCTCTGAGTCATGGAATTCACCAGAGCTGCACAGGTTGTTGTTGGGATCCTCCTCCACTCCTCCATGACAACATCACGGAGCTGGTGGATGTTGGACACCTGCTGCTCCTCTACCTTCCTCTTGAGGATGCCCCACAGGTGCTTAAGGGGATTCAGGTCTGGAGACATACTTGGCCACGCCATCACCTTTACTTTCAGCTTCTTCAGGAAGGCAGTTGCCAGTTTGGAGGTGTGTTTTGGGTCGTTATGTTGGAAAACTGCCATGTGGCCCAGTTTCCGAAGAGAGGGCATCATGTTCTGCTTCAGAATGTCACATTACATGTTGGAATCCATTATTCCATCAGTGAAGCACTCGTGCAGCCCCAGACCATGATGCTGCCACGACTATATTTGACTGTAGTCAGTACACACTTGTCTTGGTACTTGTCACCAGGGCGCCACCACACATGCTGGACACCATCTGAGCCGAACAAGTTTATCTTGGTCTCGTCAGACCACAGGACATGGTTCCAGTAGTTCATGTTCTTGGACTGGTTGTCTTCAGCAAACTGTTTTTGGGCTTCCTTGTGGGCTAGCTTCAGAAGAGGCTTTCCGTCTTGGTGCAGTGCACAGCGTATGGTCTGAGCACTGACAGGCTGTTCTCTCACTGCCGCAATTCGTTAGGAATGCTGCCAGCTCTCCTGTGTCTGTTCTCTGAAGCCAACTTGTGCACCTGACGCAGAGCACGAGGACTCAACTTCTTCGGTCGACCCTGACGAGGCCTGTTCCGAGTAGAACCCGTCTTGGAAAACCGCTGGATAACCTTGGCCACCGTGCTGTAGCTCAGTTTCATGGTTTCACAGATCTTCTTGTAGCTTAGACCATCTTTGTGGTCTAACAGTCGAACAGACAAAAGCAGGAACATGATGAATAAGACACGTTTCATTGCTTGGTTGACCATAACCAATTGGGGTGTGCAAATTTTTCAGAAATTGCGTTTTTAGAAAATCATTAATTCTGAGATATATTTCTTTTATTTTTGGAATGTAACTAACAATTTTCCCCAAGCATTGCCTATTTATCAACTCAAAACCCGCCTCCATTTTGTTTGTATGATCAAATAATTATGTAAGAACCCAATAGTTGACACCTATAACAGTTCATGGCAGGACAGTGACCTGTTCGGGATAAATGGTTTCAAGGAAAGTTCTAACTGCATTCCACAAATTCCACCCACACTTATTTCATCTGAAAAGGCCTATTTTGAATTGCATAATAAGCATTAAGTAATGGTGAGGACATGGAATCAATAGATTGCACCAGGATGTAATGATGTTACATAATAAAGGTGTACAAAATTAGGTGTCAACCACTTCAAGCGCCCAGTTACTTGAAAGATGTTGCATGTTGAAATCCGAGAGAAAGTTTGCCTCGTTTGTTTCCGAAAAGGAAATTTCAAGATCACCGAAAATTTGCTTGATAAAATTCATAAACACATTTTGACTGATTACGATATCGATGATGTTCGTTTGCGATGTGGGTTATGTTCAACATGCAAAAGGACTCTGAATGCCTTGTCTGAGTAGAACCTTTAATGATGTTGTTAGTGCATGCTTTGGGAAGCATTTGGGAGAAAATTGACAGGAGAAGACAGCTTTGTTCGAGGATGCCTACTACAAAACAGGATGCTCAATAACTACAAAAGTACACTTGGTCATACACCATCTTGCATCATTTTGCCTTGAACACAATTGTGGGCTAGGGCGGCACACTGAGCAAGCATTCGAGGCGGTTCATGCCTCATTTGCGAATTACTGGAAACGCCATCTCGTCAAAGACAACAAACATCCAGACTATGGACAAAGATTAAAACAGGCAATTAAAGAGTTTAATACAGCTAATGCTGAAAAAGTTTCAGGTGCAATTCTAATTGGTGATCCTTTCGTACTAGTCTTGTACTAACCGAAGTTAATTTTGGCTAAAGGTCTTTTTAAAAAAAAAAACGGTCTTTAAAAAAATGTTAATTTTCAAAAAAGTAGTATTTTTGAAAAAAAAATTTTTTGGTAACTCAAAGACAAGTGGGAAAGGATCTCTATAAAAGATTTCATCGAGATGGTCATGAAAAATCCCATCAATATCATGAAATTGTAGTTTTTGTAAATTTAAAGATGTCAATTTGTGAAATTGAATAAAAAGTTGATTTTTTTCAAAAATTTGCTCTGGAATTTTTAAACGGTTTTCATGGTTCATACTAGTGGGCCATATAGAACAACTTCCAAGCATTAGTTTCTCTGGGCAATTTGTCTCAACTTTCTTCAAGTTAAAACTTGGTGTGTCTGTGCGTCGCTGGGTGCCGTAATGGTTTCATTTTCACAGCAATCGCCTGATTTGTGAAATTACAGAACACTAAAGGACTACACTGACTACATACATAATAGTGATATTATGTGGATGGAAATAAATAAATAAATAAATAAAAATTGATTAACAAAGAGCTTTCCCTGATTCCATCTGCAGTTCTAGGATTTTTTACAGCAGTGCAAACTATTTCATTTTATGACTGCACTTAATCAAAATGTTTTCAGCGTTCAAAAGGCTGCATTTGCGAAACTTAGTTGCACACTGGTTGCCTTGCGTGATAATGATTAATTTATTAAATTACCAAGATTCGCGAGATTCCCGAAAAATTACGCGAGAATCTTGCCGAAGTTGCGCGATAAGCCCTCCAAACCATGCGATAGCTGCAGGCTTGCACGGTTGTGTCGTGTAATGGTTAGTATACACGTAAATTACATTATTATTATTATTATTATTATTATTATTATTAAGACGTACAGTCCAAGTTTGTCATAAAATGCTTTCTTTACCCTGGGATATTTCCAAGTTGGCTTGGCCCCAAGTTAGCTTGGGTTCTTGGTTTCAGACTCGCAAGCAAAGAATACATAACAGCAAGAGTAATAGATAATGTGAATATAGTACATTTGTCGCGGCAGTGTGATGTTTTGAGCCGAACCTGCTGGTACAGTCTCAGCACCTATTGGCGACAATACACACAAGTTGCGCGATTACAAATATCCATGTAGAAACTCATGTGCCAACACATGTACATGCTGTTCCTACTTTATGTTGGCATCGTTAAGTACTTACACTCTTTTGGGGCCTCCGTGAACATTTGCCACGCATTTGTGAAAAGGTCCCCTGTGAATGATGGGTCTGCAAAATGCAGTTTCTCATTGCAGTTAATAATAGCGCACAAATAATGATAATTCCTTAGTATTGGTCTCAAATGTAGAAATATGACAACAGTTTGTGGGTACCACTATGCTGTAGATGGTATAAAAACTCAAGTGTTTTGTAGATTGTACTTACCTGATTGGAGTTTTTGAAATATGTCCTCTGACACAAGCATTTCAACAGAATTGATACCATCGCTCAACTAAATTTTTCTTTGTGCTGCCATTTTGACAATATAATCACTTTTTTTGATGTTTATATACCTTTCTCCTGCCCTCCAGGTGTTACTAAAGCCCCAATCAGTACCCTTGAGTGATGTATTACCCTGTGCTCTGTTTTTCAGGTGCCATCTGCTGATTCCCAACAACATACTGGAGGACTGACTGAAACGTTTATTAGAACATGGCCTTCAAAGTTAACTGCAATGAAGGGAGACCATCTTGCTAATTAAGCTTTACTCTTGCTTCCCATTTTAAATGGAGCTGTTGTATTAAGTGAGTTACATACAGAGACCTGAAACTAATACATTTTGCCTAATTCTTCATTACATGTACCTCTTTCCCAATAGAATGAGCCCATTTGCCTGCTTTCCACCATTGCAGACACTTAAGCTTGAAAATGTGCCAGGGTATGACGATAAACCAACACTTCAGTGTTCTTCAGTTTCCATAGGCTCTTTGCTGCACTGTATTTTCTTTTTCTACACTCAAGCCATTGGTATTCTTTTGCCCCACATGATAAATTGAGTATACTCTGTTCCTTTACAATATAATGCACTGGGATCCCCACTTTTAAAAACTGGAGGAGAGTACATCTGCATAGTTCTCAATTGTTAAAGGAATTAAATGTGAATAAATGTTAGTGTTGTAAATGGTATGGTGTTGGATATTATATGCAAAATGTTGTCAATCACCAGAAGGAAGGTGGCTGTGGTATGATACAGAAGGTAGCCCTCTTTATGATCTAATTAGAGATGCCACTTTGTGTTTTATGTCTTCATGATTTTTACAAAGCTTTTTTTTTGTTGTTGTTGCTTGGGTTTTTTCTAGGTTTTTTTTTTTTTTTTTTTTAATGTTGTGGAAAATTGTTTTTATTTTATCTTGATTTCTTTGGCTGTATGTGTCTTCTGTTAAGTGTGGACCCCAGGCGAAGTAGTTGTTGCCCTGGGTAATGGCTTATGGGGACCCTCATAAAGTAAACCAAACTGAACTCCAGTTTTGTGTCCACTCAAGTCTTTTTCCATGGTCTACAAGGGGGTTTTTCATTACCAGGGCCTCCTGTGACCTCCTAAGTTACTAGTTTAACCATGAAGTTGATGTGTGCAACGAAAACCTCCAAGATATGTAACTGTTTAGCATGGGGCAATCTGAAGATGATCATTTACTCAAGAAAGATATTGTGCATTTTGCATCCAAATTACAGAACTTAAATGGCCCTCCTATGGAGACAATGATGTAGAACTAATGCATATTACAGATGGGAGGGGAACATGACTGCACGCCTTGTGTATTTCAACTAGCAGAAATAATCAATGACCACCTTTTAGTCCTCTTACATCTGTGTTTTTGTAGGATGCAGAATATTGTGAGATTGTATGAATAATTCAAGAATGACGTGACATTTGCCTGCCCGTGCCAATTATTTGTTCATCTTGATGATACTGCCAAGATTTTTGGTTATCCGCTTACTCAATATCCCTCTAATAAACATTTGTGTCCCGTCTACCCTGCACTATGGCCCCTTAATGGGCCCAGTTGAATAGAGACGTTTATGAGAGTAGATGAATATCACAAAAGTCAATGACTTCACATCAGGATCTGCCTCTCCCTAAAATCAAGGTTTAAAGAATAAAAGGCCAAACATAGCAAGTGCAGTGAGTAGGCAAAAGAAAAACAAAAATGGAATTTGAATAAGATGCAGACTGATGCATCATTGTTTCAGCCAAGCAACATAATGTCAGCATGGATGATTCAACCACAAAAAGTGTTTTACATCTTTAAAAGATTTGACAGTTACACTGGGTAGTTAAGGAAGGCAGAGAATTATTATTTGACAACTGAATATTTGAAGACAGGATGCGAGTAGGAAATCATACGCTGACAACTTTGTGAGAAAACGCTGAAAATGACATGCTGTCCAGCTTCTTGAGTTTTATTGCACTGGACACATCACCATAATGACACTGACTTTCATAGACAATGAAATTGTCTACATAAACAAGCATTGACAGGAGAAGCATCCCGTCTGATTATGAGAGTCGTTATTATACAATCACCATTGAGGTTATTCTAGAATAAACTTGGAAGATGTACAAAGTGATGTAGAGCAAAGCTGTATGTAACACATGGGAATATTTGCCAGGCATAGATATAAATTGAATAATAATGCTCACAACTGAAGAAAATAAACCATAAAAACAAGGACCTGGATGTTCACTCATGCATAATACTTTAGTCAATTCTTTAATAGGTTTAATTTACTAATACCCCCATTCCACACAACCGTTCTAGTTACCGTTCTCAGCCGTTCTAAGCCGTCCTCAGGACGGCTGCCTCTACCAATCAGACGCTAGGAGAATGGCCGTTTTTGGCATTCTTGCATTCCAGTAGCGATCTGTTAATGACCGTAACGATGCTGTAGGGTTCTAATACAGTTCATGTACCAACCATGTAAGGTCCGTACAGCGTGTCCATAACGATCTTTACCGTTTTAGTACCGATCACTAGTGTTCCAGCAACGTTCCTTTCAGATCTCACACCGTTGCTGTACCGAGTGTACCGTCCTCTACCGTTCATTACCGATTTCACAGCGACCGTAGTGTGCTGTTAGCAATCCATTAACGATCCAGTAGCGTTATGTTACCATTGCCATAATGATCTACAGAGGTTATAAAAGCGAGACACATATCAAACATGTATTCAATTGCTAAAAAATAAAATTCAATGTATTGGATGACTTTTTCCATGGCCTAACAAAATACTAAAACATATGAAATAATAATGAACTTGGAAGGAAATCTATAAAGGGAATACCGTATATGACCATTTAGTAGCCTGGCGTTTATTTTGCAAAATCGACTTGGACCCCAGGCGTTTATAAGAACCAGGCGGGTATTTGCGACAGGCCATTATTTATTTTGCACCGACCTGCACCAGGCCAGTTCGGCTTTCCTACACAGTTATAAACTGACTGAATTTAACCGTTAAATTAACTCATTGTCTCCTTGTCATTTTAACTGTAAGTGGAGTCCTGCGCGCCTTTAACCGTGGTTTACACTGAACATGCACTGAACTCCGTGGTAAACTAATTGTAAAATTACAGTTAAAATAACTGGCTAAAAGGTGCCAGTTAAATTACCTGGCAAAAAAGGCTTCAGTTTATTTGTTTATTATTAACAGTGTATTCGCGGAAACTGAAACTGGCGCGGTTTCATTTACATACTTTAGTTTTGAGACTTCTACATTGATCCCAGTTGGGGTAACACGCAATATCATCCTGTTATCCATCGTGTCAGGGCAAAGACGGACTAAATGAAGACAACAAGTTGGTATGAACACTTCAGAATGAAGTTGTTCCAATCTTAATACACAAAGCATAGGCTACATATAAATTCATGCATATTACGACTAGTTTCTTCCAGGTATAGACCTGAGTCAGACTCGCAGGCACAGCTGCGAACGCTTTTTCTTTGAACGAAACGAAAACGTAGGTAACTGAGCGATTTGATAAACGCAGTGTGTACGTGTCCGAAAGTCGGACAGGGTTTTAATATAACTCCGTGGCCGACAGTCGGATGGTTTCAATATAACTTTGTGTTCGACAGTCGATTATCTTTTTAATTTCTTAAAATTGCAATGTGGTAAAAAGCCACTAGATGGCAGTATTGACATTTTTTTTGTTAAGCAATCTAAAACTAGGTTTGGGCATGTGGGCATGCCTCAGAGGGGGCTGGAAAAGGAGTATATAAGGAAAAAAATCAAGAGAGTGTAGAGTAGTTGGAGAAATTGTGGAAGGATACATTTGACCAGACCTGTCACTCTTTTCAAGACTTGTGAAGCTTTTTGTGGATTTTAGCCTGGGTTGGAGCATTTTCCTGTCCCAAGACATCGCAACATAGCAGCCCATCTCAATTACCAAGGGACTGTAACTATTTTTTTTTATTATTATTTCAATCTTGGTCAGTAGAGGTAGATTGTAGACTAGTTCAAAGTGTGTGTTTAATTAAATCTGTTGAAGTTTAAGAATTTTGTCTGTCATCCCTTGCTGTCTGTGACGCCATAACAAATTGGGGCCATAACAAATTGGGGGCTCGTCCGGGATAGACCATTGTGCGAGTCATTTATTGAAAATCTAAAATTTCAAATAGTGAAATTGTTTTTTGAATTTTCCTAGATATATATTGGCAGATCAACTGTAATGGATGATTTCTTGGCATCACAAACCGTAGAGGTTTTGAAGTCTTCTAAAAAGAAAGAACTGCTAGAAATATGCAGACAGAGCTGACAGATGTAAAACCAGCCATGCGAAAAGCAAGACTGGCTAGAGAGATTGTTGAATATTACATTGATGAAAATGTGTTTGCACCAGGAGATCTAGAACAGTTTCCGGTGGAAAATCCCAATGTAGAATTGGAACTTAAAAATGCTAGAGATTGAAAGGGAGGAAAAAGAAAAACAAAGAGAATTTGAGAGAGAGAAAGAAAAAAGAAAAGGAAAAAAAAGAAAAAACAAAAGAATTTGAGAGAGAGAAAGAGAAAAAAGAAAGGGAGGAAAAAAAAAAAAAAAACAGAGAATTTGAGAGAGAGAAAGAGGAAAGAGCAGAAAGAGAGAGACAGAGACAGAGAGATTTCGATTTAGAAAAAATTAGATAGAGAAGAAAGGCTCCAAATGGAGCTACTAAAACTCAAAATTCAAGGTGAAAACAAATTTCACGCCAGCCAGGAGGTAAAGCTGGTGCCTCCATTCTCGGAGAAGGAGGTTGATAAGTATTTCCAGTGCTTCGAGAAGGTAGCTAAGAGTTGTCAGTGGCCAAAGGAACACTGGCCTCTGATGTTGCAAACTGTCCTCAAGGGTAAAAGCTCAAAAAGCCTATTGGCTTTGTCTGCAGATGATTCCTCTGATTATGAGGTTGTCAAAAAGGTTATTTTGACAGCTTATGAGTTGGTTCCAGAGGCTTACCGACAGAAATTCAGAGGTCTGAAGAAATCTGACAATCAGACTTATGTTGAATTTGCTAACGAGAAGAAGGTTTGCTTTGAGCGCTGGTGTACTTCTATGTAGGTCAAGGATGATTTCAACTCACTAAAAGAGATGGTGTTAGTTGAAGAATTCAAGAACTGTGTCAAGGATGATATTAAGACCTACCTTAATGAGAAGCAAGCACTGAATTTGCACTTAGCTGCCAAATTTGCAGACGAATATGTTCTCACACATAAGTCCAAATTTCAGTCTAGCAGTAACAATAGATGGTCCCAATTTCAGAAGAAAGGTAACGGTGATACCCAAGATTCCTCACCCAAAGACAAAGACAAATCTGGTGATGGTGCTCAGAAATCCAGTCAAAGGTCTGATCAAAGTGTGAAAGCTGACAGTGACAAAAGTGGTCTAGTTTGCAATTATTGCAAGAAATCTGGTCATGTTACAACTAACTGTTGGTTCCTTAAAGCTAAGAAAGAACAAGAAAAGGATACCAAACCCAATGCCTTTGTGAAGACAAGGTTAGAAACCCCTGTAGTAGATGACCGATCTGCTAAATTGCCTGTTCCTTGTGAGGCTAAGAAGCCTGATACTGCTGACTTTGTGAGGGAGGAATTTCTTCCATTTGTGTCAGAGGGATTTGTGGCTCTGAATGAGCATTCTCCTCCTGTCCCCATATATATCTAAGGGATACCGGAGCTTCTCAGTCACTTTTGTTGATGGACTCCTTGGAGTTACGTGATGAGACCGCTTCTGGGGATTTCATACTTGTACAAGGTATTGAAGGGAGGACTGTATCTGTACCCCTGCGCTCTGTATTCTTGAAGTCAGATTTAGTTACAGGACAGGTAAAGGTGGGACTTATGTCAAGTCTACCTATCAAGGGTGTTTCTCTGTTGCTAGGCAATGACCTGGCTGGGGGCAATGTAGTTCCCCCTGTTCATCTTACTTCACAGCCGAGCACTGAAGATGGCGATGAAGACCCATCTCTGTATCCTTCCTGTGCAGTGACTCGTGCTATGGCTAAGAAGGCTCAAGAAGAAGATGATGTGGTGCCGTCCAGCACATTGAATAGTCATGACTCAGGTGGTTCGCCTCATGACTCTGTTCAGCCTACTATGGTTTCTCCATTTGAGGACTTATCAGACACTTTTATCAGTTCTCTATTCAGCCAGCCAGATGGGTCTGGTGATTCTGATGTGTCTGGAGACTTGTCTCTGTCCAGAAAGCGGTTGATTCAGGAGCAAACCAATGATCCTGAAATTTGTGTACTAAAGAAGAGAGCCCTTCCTGATGAAGAAATAGACGCAGTTCCAGTTGGGTATTATCTCAAGGATGGAGTGTTGATGCGGAAGTGGCGCCCTCCTGATATCCCTGCCAATGCAGATTGGGCAGTGGTCGAGCAAATTGTTGTTCCGAAGGTCTACAGGAATGAGATCTTAACAATGGCTCATAGTTTACCTTTAGGAGGTCATCTTGGTGTTAACAAGACTGTTGACAAGATCATGAAACACTTCTTTTGGCCTGGACTTCGGAAAGATGTTTCCAACTTTTGCAAAACCTGTCACACTTGTCAGGTAGTTGGAAAACACCAGTTAAACCCACCTGTAGCTCCATTGCAGCCTATCCCAGCATTTGGGGAGCCCTTCTCCAAGGTCATTGTTGATTCTGTTGGTCCATTACGCAAGACTAGATCTGGAAATCAGTACTTGTTGACAATCATGTGTGCATCTACCAGATTCCTGAAGCCATCCCTCACGCAACATCAAGGCAACTGCAATTTGAAGGCTTTGATAAAGTTCTTCACACTGTTTGGCCTTCCCAGGAAATTCAATCAGATCAAGGTAGCCATTTCACTTCCGGATTGTTTCAGCAGGTTGTGTATGAACTAGGTGCGAAGCAGATTCTTTCCAGTGCCTATCATCCAGAGAGTCAGGGTGCCTTAGAGCGGTTTCATTCCACTCTCAAGACAATGATGAGGACTTATTGTTATGACCATGAGAAAGACTGGGATGAAGGTGTTCATTTGCTGTTGTTTGCAGCTAGGGAAGCAGTGCAGGAGTCTACTGGATTCAGTCCGTTTGAGCTAGTGTTTGGCCATGAAGTGAGAGGACCTTTGCTATTGTTGAGTGAACAATGGCAAGAGAAAGAGCCGCATATCAGTCTGTTAGACTATGTTAGCAAGTTCAAGGAAAGACTGCGTGCAGCTTGTGACCTAGCCAAAGAGAACTTGAAATCAAGTCAGGGAAAAATGAAAACTTGGTATGATCATAAGGCTAGAAGCCGTGAGTTTAAACCAGGAGACAAGGTCCTTGTGTTGTTTCCCTTGCAGTCCAATCCATTGCAGGCTAAAATTTCATGGTCCTTGTGAAATTCTGACAAAACTCAATTACATTGTGAAGACTCCAGATAGGAGAAAGCCAAAACAGTTGTGTCACATTAACATGCTGAAGCCTTATCATGATAGGAATGCTAGGGTTGCAGCTGTCACTTCAGATCCTCCTATGGCGAGACTTGTGAAGATGAGGGGAGTTTCAAGATGACGAACCTAGAATTAAAGCTGAAGTTCTTTCATGTAAATTGTCAAATTCTGAAGTGTTGCAAAATCTTGATGTAAAACTCCAGCACTTAGAACCCTCACAGAAAGATCAGTTTGAGAGGTTGATCCAGAAATATAAAGATCTATTTCCTGATGTTCCAAAGAGAGTTTCTATAGCCTCTCATGATGTAGATGTTGGTGATGCCAAACCAATAAAACAGCATCTGTACCGGATGAATCCTGAAAAGAGAAAGATTGCTGAGAAAGAGGTTGAGTACATGTTAGAACATGATATTATCAGACCCTCTAACTCCGATTGGAGTTCACCCTGTGTTCTAGTTCCAAAACCTGATGGAAGTACTAGATTCTGTACAGATTATCGCAAAGTCAATGCTGTAACTAGAACTGATGTGTTTCCAATACCTAGGATTGATGATTGTATCGATAGAGTAGGGCAAGCAAAGTTTCTGACCAAGATTGATTTATTGAAGGGTTATTGGTGTGTGCCTTTAACTGAGAGGGCCAAGAGCATCTCTGCTTTTGCCACACCATCTGGGTTATACCAGTATGAAGTCCTACCCTTTGGCATGAAAAATGCCCCAGCCAAGTTCTAAAGGATGATACAGTCTACAATCGCCGGATTGCCACACACGGGTGCGTACATCGACGACCTGATCACATGGAGTGACTCCTGGGAAGAACATCTGAAAGATGTAGACACGTTGTTCCAGCGCTTGACCCAGGCTAACCTGACTGTTAACCTGAACAAGAGTGACTTTGGTTGTGCTACTGTCACGTATCTTGGCTACGTCATAGGCCAGGGTAAGGTGGCACCCATAAATGCTAAAGTCCAAGCCATCATGGACTTTCCAGTTCCGGACAACAAAAAAGCTTTGCGCCGCTTCCTTGGAATGATCGGGTACAACTGCAAGTTCTGCAAGAACTTTGCTGAGATTGCTCTCAGTCTCACCAACTAACTGAAGAAAGGCATAAAGTTCACTTGGGATGAAGCATGCCAAAGAGCCTTCGATCGCCTGAAGTCTCTGCTGTGTCACTTCCCCGTGCTCAAATCTCCTGACTTCAACAAACCGTTCTCCATGGCGGTCGATGCTAGCGACCAAGCTTGTGGATCTGTGCTCCTACAGAGAAGTGACTCTGATGACATTGAGCATCCGTGGCATACTTCTCCAGGAAGTTCAATCGCCACAAAAAAGAACTATTCCACAATTGAGAAGGAGCTGTTGGCTCTGGTTCTATCCTTACAACACTTTGAGGTTTATATTTGTACAGGGCAAAAGCCAATGATTGTATATACTGACCACAATCCGTTAATGTTTTTGAGTAAGATGAAAAACAAGAATCGGAGATTGTTGAATTGGAGTTTGATTTTACAGGAGTTTGACTTGGAAATCAAGCATGTAAAGGGTACTGACAATGTAATTGATGATTGCTTATCCCGTGTTTGAGTATGTGTATATATATATCACCTGTGTTTATTAGCATATTGTATTATATGTATATATATACAAGTGTCTACTTAACCATTTTTGTATTGAAAAGAAAAATTTTGCCTTTATAAGTCAAAATTTTTCCCTTTTGGAATGGAGGTGTAATGTGGTAAAAAGCCACTAGATGGCAGTATTGACATTTTTTTTTGTTAAGCAATCTAAAACTAGGTTTGGGCATGTCCCGGGCATGCCTCAGAGGAGGCTGGAAAAGAGTATATAAGGAGAAAAATCAAGAGAGTGTAGAGTAGTTGGAGAAATTATGGAAGGATACATTTGACCAGACCTGTCACTCTTTTCAAGACCTGTGAAGCTTTTTGTGGATTTTAGCCTGGGTTGGAGCATTTTCCTGTCCCAAGACATCGCAACATAGCAGCCCATCTCAATTACCAAGGGACTGTAACTATTTTTTTTATTATTATTTCAATCTTGGTCAGTAGAGGTAGATTGTAGACTAGTTCAAAGTGTGTGGTTAATTAAATCTGTTGAAGTTTAAGAATTTTGTCTGTCATCCCTTGCTGTCCAAGACGCCATAACAAATTGGGGCCATAACAAAATCTACTGAATCTTTTAGATGTTAAAAGTGAATGTTTTGATCAGAGGGCTCAGTTCTTCAAGATGAGTACCGAGAATTTCAATCAATGTTTCTGTTTAAGCTCTGCTCAATAAAGTGAGTTGACATTGGCACGGGACTTTGTGCATTTATGACGAATTTAGCGACTGTCGGACAGAGATCCTAAAATACTCCGTGTCCGAAAGTCATAAAAGTTTTAATTTTTCGCGTATTCCAGCAATTATTAGACGTCTACAAACTTGGCCATGTTTGTGTTTGACCTTCACAAAATGCAAATTGATAGCTATCGACTTTTCTGGGTCTTTTTATTCATCTGTTTTCTTTCGTTGAAGATAGACAACAGTTTTTATTCGGTCTCTCTTTTGAAAATTAGTCAGATGGATCGAACAGATTCACGCTTTATTTCCACACCAGAGATAAAATAATGCTTGTAGTCAGTGAACAAATCAATTCCATGACCATTGACATTGTGAATTAAGTATCGCTTGCACGATCAAGACTGTCGGACGCGAAATGCAAAATACTCCATGTCCGGCAGCCAGCAAAAAGTAGAAGTATTGATATGAGAACAAAATGTCTTTTAGATTATTCAACTATTTCGCCTTGTCATGGTTAGTGGCACGCATTTAGCGGCAACCTCACATGCAATTGTCAACCTGCTTTTTTTACCAAGTCACAGTTTTGAAAGGGAATCCGTTATTTTGGGGGCATTTAAGTTATCAAGCGATCTACAGTTAGACAGTACCTAACTCAAGGTACACTGATAAGAACTTTTCACTGCTAAGTTAGCTAGCTAGCTAATTCGTTGCTGGGTAAAGTAAAGTGAATCATAATCTTAATTTACTAGACGGCTAAATTTAGGAGGAAAATTATGCCTGTATATAACATATTGTGCATAGTAACCTGACCGTCGCACTTTGCCATCACTTAAAATAAGCTTTATCAGTAGGTTTTTTCAAAATTAAATGTTCTTTTGTTGAATGTTTTGAGATTGACACCCATGGCTTCTCGGTCGAGTTGACAGCTGTCAATGTTGATGCGGCTGACGCTTTCAGTGGGCGTTTGAAAGCGTCAAGGCAACATTCGGAGTTTTACGCGACGCTTCGCGGCCAGTGGGCGTTGGGCTTTAGGTTATTTAACTATTTCGCCTTGTCATGGTTGGTGGCACACATTTAGCGGCAACCTCACATGCAGTTGTCGACAGCGATGTACCTGCTTTTTAAAGGGACCTATTATGCTGATCCTTCTTTTAATACATATTAGTAATGTTATAATGTTGGTTGTCCATGCTCAACCTCTGAAAAGTTTCTAAACATAAGATACAGGGGTTTTGCCGTAATACAAGAACGTGATTTCGGAGCGTGATTTCCTCTCTGAACAGCTCCTCCCGAGATCTTCACGAGATCTGGGCAAAACCTGACGTCAGGTTGTTCCATCCAATTAGTACAGACCTAGCCAGAGCCAACCATTGCGCTGGACCTGCCCACACCGGAAACTATTTTAGCAGGCACTAACAACGGCAGATCATACTATGCCTTAGTAGCGTCTACACTTTTGGAAATACAAAAGAAGAACCGCAGATCATTTGAGGTGCAATTTTGTCAGTATCTCTCTCAAAGCTGCTTGTCCGTTTAGTTTTGGACGCAAAGAAAAACAACTATTTCTCTTCTAAAAAACGATGCCACCAGAAATCAGTGGATAGCTTTTTTTGTTTGCTGGCAGAAAGGATGAGCAAACTCCATTCCACATTTCAGATGACCTCCAGAGAATTTTTGGGTTTTGCTGTTGTATGTTTTTTATGTCACTCCTCAAGTTTTTAATGGGGTTGAGGTCAGGGGATTGAGCTGGCCACTTCGTTACCTCAATTCTCTTTTTCTGGAACCAAGACGTTGCTCGCTTACGTGTGTGTTTGGGGTAATACTCTTGTTGAAACACCCATTTCAGGGGCATTTCTTCTTTGGCGAATGGTAACATAATCTCCTCAAGTATTTTGATGCATTCAAACTGATCCATAATCCCTGATATCAGATAAATGGGCACAACACCATAGTATGAAAAACACCTCCACACCATGATTTTTGCACCACCATGCTTCACTGTCTTCACAGTGCACTGTGGCTTGAATTCAATATCCGGGCGTCACCTAATGCCGAAGACCATTAGACCTGAAAAGAACAATTTTATGCTCATCAGTCCACAGAAGGTTCTGCCATTTCTCTTTGGGCCAATCGATGTGTTCCTTGGCAAATTTTGCACATGCCGTTTTTCAACAAGGATGCTTTATGGGGTTTTTTTTTGACTGATGGCTCAGTTTCGATCAAATGTCTTCTAACTGTAAACAGCACTTACAGGTAATTTTGTTTTATATTTGATTTTTCTGGAGGTCATGATTGGCTGAATCTTTGCCATTCTGACAATTCTTTGTTCCATTCTAACAGAAGTTGATCATTTCCTTCCGCATCTTTCAGGTTTTTGTTGCCATTTTAAAGCATTTGAGATCATTTTAGCTGAGCATCCTATAATTTTCTGCACTACTTTACACATTTTTCCCTCTCCAATCAACTTTTTAATCAAATTACGTTCCTCTGAACAGTTTGGAATGGTCCATTTTTATGATTCAGAAGAAAAAATATTTTATAACAATGTGTGAAACATTTGCTTCCTTCTTCTTTAATAAAGGACAATTAATGACACCAGTTTCTTCACAGAATGAATGAATTATCCAACTACTCTCAACACTGCTATTATTTTGAACATGCCCCTTTCAATGAATGAGTGAATTACTCATAAGAAGCAGCGTGTATGTCATGACAATTGGGTCTGTTGTTTTTCTATTACACTACTACATCGAAAGCTAAATTATTTGACATGCATAAATATCACCACTACTAATAACAGTGGTTCATCAAGTTATTGAATTTTTACTGCTATTTTTTTTACACTTCTGTATTTTATTTGTGGCACCGGTCAGTCCGGGGGCCAGCTGGTTTCCAGACCTAGTCCAGTGGAAAACCCAGGGACTATACCGGACCTACCCACAGCCTTGAATCAAGTGAGGGGGATGCTAGCCTTGCTCGCCCTATCTTAAGACAACCCCTTATGATTTGGAAGTTGAGAGGGTGACGTTAAATGGTTTTGCCTCCCCATCATAATGATCTCAATTGTCACTGGCGTAAGTATACGCGGTTCAGCCAGTGCAGCGAACTGGGCCCTGGAGAGTTAGGGGGCCCATAACAGAACGGGCCCCTTCGCAATTCCATCGTAGAAAGCAAGCCCGTCACTCAGTCAAAATATAGTTGGATTTGTGATTTCAGCTCTCATCCAGATGCCCAGAAGCAGAATGAGGAAGTGCCATTCCTTATATACACCCTCACGAAGCCAAACTCATCTCTATCATGGTTTGTTTATTTATTTTTTGTAGCAATATTCATAGCATTTTATAACCAAGTTACATGCTTATTTTACCCACATTTTAAAAACTATTAATGTAATTAACAACTTTCTTATTTTCTTTGATATTTTTCTTACATACAGATAGGCATATGTTTGAAGAAGTTGACAGGGCTTCTGCAGCCTGTTAACATAAAGGTTCCTTTTGCACAATAAAGTTTTGGTACCTGAAAAAAGTTTGCCATAGTAATAGTGAACTCGTGGTTATATCACGGATGGATAAATGATTGTTCTTCATACAGTTCTGTCAGTGATCAGAAATCTTGGGTGTGCCCTCGCCCTTTACATGACTTGCAGAAATTCCTCCAGATTTCTTGATACTTTTTATTCTGTTATGTATTGTATATCTTGTCTACATACTGCCTGAGATATATTCAGATTAAATTAAATTTAGAAATCACTGCTTCCTGTTTTGGCATTTTCCTTTCTGTACCAACTTTTTCCAATTGGGGTTGTAAATGTAAGTTCTATTTTAAGCCCAGAAGACCTACAGACCTATATATGGGTCCGTCAGATGCATTTGCCATATTCAGACTCATGGAACCGAAGGCCAAGGTTAAATTCTGATGGAGATCCCAAGGTTTCCAACAATATGCTGAGTTACTGGGAAATGTGAAAAAACTGATGTTCAAAATCTCGATATTTTCCATTTGATGCTATGCTGTGCTTTTAAAAACATGGCGTCCTGGGTTAGAATATCTCTCTCAATATAAGTGTGATGTACCTTCAGTAAAGCGCTTCAATCAGCAGCACACAATATGAAAGTGACATTGTCCTACATTATATTTAAAAAATGCTTTTTCTGACTTTGAATTACTTAAGGGAAAACTTAAGTGAAAAATTTGATTCTATGGGGTTAGCATAGGCGGAGATATTCTACCGGAAAGTCTCAGAGCCAGTCTAGCTGTTAAATCATATGAAATAATGTTTGTCACGTCTCCCTGTTTAGCCTCTCCGTATCCTTCTCCAACGAGTAAATACTGCTAACATTTTTAGCATGTTTTAGAGTATTTCTGAAAGGACACTTTGTCAAAGAGAATATTTATTGAAAGCATACAAGCATACATTGAGTTTGGCGGCATGGCTCTGTTCGAGAGATCCCTGCCCGTCCAGCGTGGAACCGAAGGCAGGGAGCTGCAATTAACCCCCCTTCCATAGAACAGAGCCTATAGCAACAATGACCTCAAAAAGAAGAGACATTGTTATTGAAAGACAGTTTAGCCATAAGAGAACAGGATTACAGAATGCTAAAAATGGACGGGAGGAGCTGGGGAGGAGGAGGGATGTTAAGCGTACGTGCTGCGGAGCTGCTTCTCAGAATGAGAGCTTAAGTAAACTAGCATATTATCAATCAAGCAATCATGTGACAGCAAATCAGATGACATTCATGAGCACTCAGGTGATTTTCCAGCACGAGAAGCGACTCCTATAAGTTAGCAAGCTTGACTCCGTGCCTATCAGAATTTACGTCAAGCTCCATTTATTTGCTTTTATTCCCAAAGCAGATTGTTTGGTGACATTTTCAGGACAGTGAGCCTATTGCATGGTGAACTGAATTCCTTCAAATGAAAATGTGCCACTGGTTTGTTTTTGAGCATGATGAATTTTTGATACGGGAAAAATAAATTATGATGTTACGGCATAATTACTTGACAGGGCTGTCCGAAGTGTTGATGTAAAATCGTTATTATTCCAGATAATTTGGGCAGTGCAGGTAAATAACATGTTTAATTACTGTGTTTAAGTTCATTTTCAAGAGTTCTCCCTCCATTTTTCTTCAGCCTTTATTGAGTGTCTGCCTATGAATTAATTTAAATCATATCTGCTAGGCATTGCACTGATTTCAATTTAAGTGCAATTGAAGAGTTGGAATGCAAAACCCACAAAGTCCATTCAGCCTCTTTTGTTTTAAATTGAGTTTTTTTCTGAGTAAAAAAAAACTCAATTTAAAACAAAAGGGGTTGAGTGGACTTTGTGGGTTTTGCATTCCAACTCTTCAGTTGGACTCCTGGAAAAAAAACACATTATATTTCAAGTAAAAAGTGTGCACATGCAGAAAGATTTTGTGAGTTTGGAGCTGGGAAGATTAGTAATAAGCTCATAAGTAATAAGCTGATCCAGACAAATCACGTCACATTTTAATGACTGCAATTCTGAAAAAAATAACACATTATGTAAAATGAAAATAAAATCAGAAAAGAGTTTGAAAAGTCCATTCGTCCTTTGTTGTGTTGAAAGCACTACAACAACTCATTATTTGAAGCTTTAACTTGTGAATTTAATTTTTTTGGCAATAATGTTTATTTAAAATCAGATGACAGCAGTTTTTGAAAAAGTTGAGATTTCACCCTCTGAGGTGCGTAATGTTATTAAAAGATGGAATCTCAGTGCGTTTAGGGCAAGGCCAGAAGCCTCCTCTGAATGCACATGATCTCTGATCCCTCGGATGTCGCTGTTTGAAGAAGCGTCATATGACTGGGATGAATATTACAACATGAGCTTGGAAATACTTTGGTAAAACTTTGTCAGTCAACACCATTTGCTGCTGCATGCACAGACGCCAGTTAAAACCTCATTGGTCAAAGCCGAAACCAAGCATCAACACAGTCCAAAAGCACCGGTGATTTTTCTGGGCTCGAGGTCATCTGAGATGCACAGCAGCACAGTGGAAACATTTCAAGTGGCTTTTAGGAAAACTAGCTGCCATGTTCTCTGAACCAGAGACTAAAGTGTGTCAGTGCACCTGGCACGAGTGACATGCACATTCGCAAGGACACCATTAATACAGGAAGATTTGGAGCAACATATGCTGCCATCTAGACTTTGTCTTCTCCAATAATTATGGAGGGCGCTGTAAGTGCCAAAAATGGCCATTTTCGACATAAAAATGGCCGCCAAGTCTAAACGAACGATTCAATCAAAAATATTTTTGCTTAGGCATTAACTTGATGACTCATTTCATCACATCCCCAAATTTAAAAAAAATTCACCACTGGACCACTTCCAAAGTGGAGTAGAGTTTTGGGTGGAACTGCAGATGGGAGATTGGGGCGAATGTGATGTTGGACTTGGTCTGTAATTGTGTGGATGTTGGGTGCCCCCCAGGTGACAAGACTCAGGGTGGGGCTCGTATCTCTTGTCGGAGTCAGTGTGGCTCCCAAGCCCCCGGGGTCCCTAGTGATGACTGTTTCTTGCTTCTTTGTTGGAGAGGGGAAAGGTGGGAGGGACGTAGAAATGAGACGAGCGGGGGTTGTGGGAATGTAGGAGGTATATATAGGTGAGAGGACGAATAGGAAGGCGCATTGGGAGTGGCCCTGTTCATTAACCTACATTATCGGGAACTCCCTTAAAAGAAAACCTGGACTGAATTTGGATTCGAGGTTCAGATTTGAGGATCTCTGGTTATTCCCAGTCATATGTCATTTTCCACGTCCTCTCTTTTAGTCCCACACACATGCCGCTCTTCATTCATTGTTTATTGTTTGATTGGCCCCTCATTTGGAACTACACCTCCCTGTATGTTCCTCAGCTCACCACACCTGCACCCAATGCAATCAGGCCCCCTTAGTTTCCCTTTGTATTCCCCCATTTCAGTGCATTACCTCACAAGCTTGTCTGCTAGTTTCACTGTGGCTAACCTATGAGCATTTCCTGATTCCTTGTACTCCTGGTCAGTTTGTTTTTTTTTGGCTTTACGATTTAGTCCTGTCCCTAGTGTCAGTTTGATTACCTGTGCTTCATTTCTGATTTTTTTCCCCCCCACCCCACAAAGTGACCTGCTCCCATTGATTCAGGAGGAAGATGCTGACTCGCATGATCCATATTCATATTGTACATACAGCCAAGATTACAAATTTCTTGCATATTTGCTTTAACCAGTGAATGAGAGACTGGAAGCTTGCAGTTATGCAATGACATATTCGTGCATGAATGCTCCACACTTCTCTTTTGGAATAGCAAGGTCTTTTTTTTTTTTTTTTTTTTTAGCCTAATGGCCTTCCAATTACTTCTCCAAGGGCACTTATGATCAAAAGCTGAGTCAGCCAGATCAATTGGACAAAAAAATTCTGGTTTGAGTTTGAGATTTTGGACACCTGAGTTATTTTTCATTAATCCCTGTCATGTGAACTGAGCTTTTCAAGGTCGTGCCGGACTCTGAATCCAGTGGGACATAAATGCGCGGTCATGCAGTGGTTTGGATGACCTGACTGGGCAGAATATTGAGCACATTGCTGATAATTAAAAATCTGTGCAAGATGGGCAGCAGCCAGGATACCAGTAAAAATAAATCTAATTGACATGTTGGAATGTTGGAGGCTACTTTTGTTGATGGTTTGAAATGACACAATTATGCTCTTTATTTTTTGTTCATTAATCAGTATTTTTTTATCTGTCAAAAGTTATTGGAACACTATGAACGTTTTTTTTTTTTTAATTTTCGGTGGCTTTTGTACAATGTACATGACAGCATGATTAACGCTCTGTGTTAAGTCTCTGTAGTCCTTTAAAATACACCGACCAGCCACAACATTAACCCCTTAAACCTGAATGCCCCGGGTACCAGGGGCGATCATTACGCGTAATAAATACAGCAATGTTCCCTAATTGAAACATCATCATGGGGCTTATCCACTTCACGCGAAGAAACTCAGCAAAAAGCTCACGTTGGACCATTTTTATCTCAACCGAACACAATTCAAGCACCGAGCAAGTAAATAAGCAAGAAGCAAAACATAGGATGAAATGATATCAGCGCTCAATCGCTAGCGTTTCTACTGAATTTGTGCGAGGCATGCAAATGATACATCAAATGAAAGAGGAAAGTTTGCAGAATCCAACGATATAAGCAGTGGCTGTCCATCAGAAGAAACACAGGGCCAGCAATAAACTCACCTTTCACTGCTTAATGACCTAAACCTCTCGAAGTTTACCTCTCCTGATTAGCAACAGTTGCTCAGTCTAATTGGTAGAACCGACAAGAGTCTAATTTATTTTTTAAAGCCTTTTTATACATTGCACGGAAATTATACGGCGTTTTCTTCCACACATCACTGACTACGTAAAATATCTATATGTCTTTATAATTTCTGCACTCATGTAGCTCGTGAAACAGCCCAGATTTGCGTAAATTAGTTTTTGAGGGTCATTGAGCAATAAGCCACGAGAATCCGTTCTATAGTCTGAATGTAGTGACAGCTAAAGGGTGTTGTTAGGTACGATGCACAGCTGAGTGATGGTGAAAATAATTGCTGTGAAGTCAGCGAAAGTCTCAGATTTTTTGCATTTATGTTTCCATCCTAACAATGTTGTATCAATTCTATAAATGTTAGCAAAAGGCATTAATTTTTTCTTTATCATTTCTTATTATGGAAAATAGATTGGTCTTGGTCGTTCAGTCGATAAATTGTTTGATTGTTAATCTGGCGCACTTGAATGAGAACAGCGAGAGGACAGTCAAGCGGTAAAGGGTAAGGTTACTGAAACCCCTCTGAATATGTGACCACATGCTGCTGGATATAAGCCATGTCATTTTAAACCGACAGCACACTCAAAGAACAGCAGGTGTACACTTTACATTATACAGAGATGAGTAAATATTTTTCTTACCTTTGACATTTTGTAATAAAATACTGTGCTTGAGGGTAAATCTGCGCTTGCTATTGTTAGCCCAATGTGTCTGTGTGATACTGTTTGTAGTATTTTTGGTATAATTATCTGCTCAATGTTCAACAGTTTTTTTCATAGTAGTCTTTCAAAAGAATCCATGCTGTTTCACGCAAGTGAAAACAAAAATACAACCACTATAAAAATAGTAGTGGGGTGCATGACATGTTCCGTTGACTCACTGTTGAAGTTTACAATATGGCTATAGAATACTGTCTGATTTGATAGAGTAGTGGTTAAGGTGTTACCCTACAATGAGGAAGCTCCGTGGATTGAATCCCTGCTATGGAATGGTTTTTATTTTGAGCAGCAGGGTCATAGTTTGTGTGTAAATAATTGCTAGGGTTTTCATTGTTTTTACTTTGTTCCATTTTTTACCTTATCTTTGTATCAATACTTTTGTTTATTTGCTTGTTGTATTGAAAATAAATCTGCTCCAGTGGAGTCAAACTTCATTCCCTTTGCTTGTATTTTCTTAGAATGGGAAAATGCATACAGGACTGGCAGAAATTAAAAAAAATATTGTAATTAGATGGACTAAGATGCCTGTAGTGACATATAAATGAAATTAGATTTGTTTTACAGTTTGGTACCTGAGAAATCTGAAATTGCACACAGTGTCAATTTGGTGAGGCCACCTAGACATTCCCAAAATAAAACCTCTCTAATTTTGCTCTGATTTACTTGATTAGAATAAACTTTGGCACAGATAATGGTGAGATTCTGCGCTGTAATTCTTTTTTTAGAGGTTTCAGACTGCAACTGAATAATTTTAAGAGATTCAATTTAATTCAATTTATTTATTTGTATAGTGCTTTTCATAGACAGGCTGTCACAAAGACGCTTTACAGAGAGAAAAGGGCAGAGCCCAGACTAATCCCTAATCCCCAAATAACAGGCAAAATAAAAAACTCCCTGCAGGGAGAAAAAAGCCTCGAACAGTGGTGAGAAAAAACTCTTCAGTGAGAAGAAATCTCAGGAGGAACCTGGCTATCGTGGGGAAGCCCATCCTCTGCTGGATGGCTAATTAATTGATGATAGTAAATTAACATCCAAAGTTCTTTAAACAACAAGGTGTCCAAGCAGTGACATCTGTAGCTCCAGGAAGTGGAGAGGCGGGTATGAGAAGATGAGAGGATCAGGACAGCAGGAAGATAGCAGTCAGTGACCATAAGGTTAGAGACAGGGCTTAGGTGGTCCAAGGACTCTAAGTTCCAGGGGGTGGCGTTCCTTGGAGAAAACACAAAAACAAAAGAAGGTTAGGTACTGGATAAACTAATACATGCTACACAAAATGCTGTCCTATGTCGGGTATCAAGTTCCGCTAAAATACTGCAACTCAGGGGTAACCAGTGTAGAGCAGTCAACTCTCCTTCATCCACTTATTGAAGCACAGAGGCCCTGAACGTCCATCCGACTAAGGCTGCGTAGTTTTTCAATTAGACACCACCAACACCATGTGGACCTACCCGGTGACTAAGGCCATAGCAAGCCCCACCGGCGCCATGTAAGTGCAATCTCAGTGCCACCGGTTCCACATGGATTTATGCAATCTTGACTACCAAAACCTTGTCACAAGAAGTAAGCATACTCAGAGACTAGGCAATCCCCCTAAAACAGGTAGTATACATGCTCATAATGCGTTAAGTACAGGCTTGACTAAAGAGGTATGTTTTCAGCCTACTCTTGAACACAGAGAGTGTGTCTGAGGCCCGAATGTTTGTTTCCAAATGCAACTCTGGATATATTTGGATATTTTCAAATATCCAGCACCTCATGAACGAAGTAATCTTGGAGGGGAGTAAGGAATGAGAAGTGCACTAAGATATTCTGGGGCTCAATCATTTAAGGCTTTGTAGGTAAGCAGTAGAATATTATATTCAATTCTAAATTTGACAGGCAGCCAGTGAAGATTTTTGAATACTGGGCTAATGTGGTCATATTTCTTCGTCCTGGTCAGAACCCTAGCAGCAGCATTCTGCACTATTCTGCACCTATTCAGGGTAAGAACTAGTGCAGCCTGGCAGTAAAACGTTACAGTAATCCAGCCGAGGACACTAATCCATGAACCATTTTTTCAATGTCCTGAAGAGGCAACATTTTTCTCAGTTTAGATATGTTTCTAAGATGGAAGAAAGCCACTTTTATAATGTTGTTAATATGATGGTGGAGAGAGAGTTCTGAATCAAGGGTGACACTAAGGTTTTTGACAACAGCTTTGGCAGAAACCGGGAGTCCATCAACATTGAAGGAAAACTTGAGGAATGTGTCTCTGAGCGATTTGGGACAAATTACCAATATTTCAGTCTTATCTGGATTTAAAGAGAGAGAATTCTGTCATCCATGCTTTAACAGCTTTAAGACACATCTCTAATCTAGTTAGTGGATCAATTTCACCTGGCTTAAAAGATATATAAAGCTGTATGTCGTCTGCATAACAGTGGTACTTCACATCATATCTACTTATGATGTTTCCAAGGGGAAGCATGTATAAAGACAGCAAAGGGCCCAGAACAGATCCTTGAGGTATTCCAAAGTTTACCTTGGAATATTTGGAAGAATTGCTATTTACCCTAACAAACTGACATCTGTCAGAAAGATGAGACTTAAATCATGAAAGGGCGAGTCCAGAAATACCAACCAGATTTTCTAGCTTGTAAAGAAGAATGTGGTGGTCTATCGTATCGAAGGCAGCACTTAGATCAAGTAGGACAAGGACAGAGATGCGGCCACAGTCCATGGAGAGAAGTAGATCATTCATTACTAAAGTGAGGGCTGTTTCAGTGCTATAATGTTTTCTAAAGCCAGACTGAAACCTCTCATGTACCTTATTCATTTGCAAGAAGTAAGCTGTTGGGCAACACATTTCTCAAGGATCTTAGATAAAACTGGAAGGTTTGAGATCAGCCTATAATTGGCCAAGACTGTGGGATCTAAATTTGGTTGTTTGAGTAGAGGTTTAATTTCAGCCATCTTAAATGAAGTCGGAACCAAACCTGATATCAGGGAAAGATTGATTATGTGCAGAATTGGACTGCCAAGAATGGGCAGGAGTTCCTTCACTAACTTAGTTGGGATGGGGTATAAGAGACAAGTTGTTGATTTGGAAGTAGTGACTAATTTAGCAAGTTCGCTCAGGGATATGGGAGAGAATGAATCAAACTGGTTTATATGCATAGCATGAGGTTTTATATTAAGGCCTTCACCAACTGCTAGGGAAGCAATGATCTTTTCTCTAATTCCAATTATTTTGCCACTGAAGAATTTAAAAGAATAATCACTGCTGCAGGAGGCTGGAATTTGAGGGGTACTTGTAACATGGTTGTTGTTAATTTGGCCACTGTTTTGAACAAGAATCAAGGGTTATTATTATTTTCCTGTATAAGATTTGCAAAATAAGAAGACCTAGCACCAGACAGTGTGCTTATATGTAACAAGGCTCTCTTTCCAAGCACAGTGGAATACCTGGAGTTCAGTGGAGCGCCATTTGCGTTCTAGTTGACGGGATTTTTGCTTTAGTGTCGGCGTCTGGTCAGTGTACCTTGGGGCTGGTCTCTTCCTCTGAGTAACCTTTTTAAATTTCAATGGAGCAACTACATTGAGGGTACCATGGGGAGCATTAGCAGACTTACCTGCCATTTCGTCAATACAGAGGGGGCTGACTGGATAATCAAGATTAGTTTGATGTGCTTCAATGAATTGTGAAGACGTTGTAGTAGTAAAAATATGACTTGTGTACATCCAAGTTTCTGATAATACAGGATGGGCCAATTGTAGAGAGGATGTTATAAAAAAAAATGGTCCGATTAGCTGGGATTGTGTGAATGGATGTCAACCTTGTCACTCTCAACACCAAAGCTTAAAATCAGGTCTAAAGTATGACCATGAATATGTGTTGGGCCAATGACACTGAGTGAAGCCAACCGACTCCACAACATTAGTGAAGATGGATGTTGAAGAATCATCTACCCTCTCAAAATGCTGGTTAAAGTCACCCAAAATAACAATTCTATCATAGCTTAAAAGTAATTCTGAAAGGAATTCTGAGAAATCATGCATGAAGCCAGAATATTGACCGGGTGACCAATAAACTATCACCAGAGCAATAGGCTGAGCTGGGATAGAGTTCGTACCAGCATCAAGCAATGAAAATTTCATTACTAGTACCTCAAATGAATTAAATTTATATTTCGGTTTGGGCACAGAGTAAAAGGAGTCCTTATAAATAACAGTAATGCCCCCTCCTTTCCGGTCAAGACGGGGGTTATGAGTGTATATGAGTGCATGTAAGAGAGATAAAAGTAAAACTTTGTTAGCTACAAAAAAAAAATCTTTCATTTATGCTGTGTTCTATCTTCATTTACTCTGACTCAGTGTACACTGATTTTTACACCATGACAAAAATCCCCAAGGTGTTACCTTTATGATGATACCAAGATTATTCAAATCGACCAAGTCGTTGCAATGATATAGTCATTTCATTTTGGGCATGTCATTTTTGAGCCAGAGGCTCCTGGCTTAAGAGGTTTAAACCCACACAAATGTCCCTTTTTCAAGCTGAAACTCATTTAAGAGGCTCTTAGCTCCCATATAAAGGCTTGAGGATTGCCAATTTCACTATTGAAGACAGACTTGTCCACAAGTGAAAGGAATGCAGCATCAGTTCCTCTCTGGCAATGACCCCTGACCAACCGGGGACCCTTGAAAAACCAATTTTTTTATTTTCCACCATGAAAGGATGAATATTTCAGGGGCTCATAACTCAAAAGTAAGATGAGATCAATGCTGATGACAGACTCTGAAAGCGTGGACCCCAGATTCTTCGGGCCTTATTTTTTTTTTAGCCCCAAACTCTTTTTTTTTTGTTTCCAAAATTTTGACCTCCAGAACCCCCAAAAAACGTTCACAATTTGTGAGTGCAAAAAAGATGTGCCCGTTTTTTGGAAGGCCATTAACAGAAACCCTTGGGAATTTCGGCCTTAAATTTTGCTGGTGTTCATTATGCATGTAGAGGTACTCCAACAATTTTTTGTGCCAAATCTGAGTTTGCCACTCGGGCCTCTGGTTGAATCAATATGAAATGACCCTTTCAGCCATTCTTTACAAAAAGAAGGGAGATTAGCATCCCACAATTTCTTGCGGCACAATTCCTTGCTGTTCACAAAAACAAACATGACGGACAAGGGAGGCATGATGTCTTGGCAGGGCAGTTGTCTTTTCCTAAGCCATTATGAATTCTTTGTTTCATCTTTCCTTTACCTCATGATGTTTTCCATCAATATTAAGAAAAAGTAGTTTGGAATGAGGGATTAGATGGAATTCTTTGACTGTTAGACCGCAGACTTGGTTTTCCTTTTATGGATTTTGCCCTGTTTTTGTGACTTGTTTGGATTGTTGAATATTGCAGGTACCAGATATTATGTCAGGTAGCAGTCATTATCACAGTTGTGTGTGGAGCTGCAGTGAACCAAATTTCTGAATTCTGCGTTGATTACCTCTGCCAAGGAAGTTATGTTTTCATCTGTGCTTGTCTGTCTGTCTGTTAACAGGATAACTCAAAAAGTTATGAACGGATTGTCACAAAATGTGATCTGGAACATATTCTGGATTTTCGATGCGGAAGAAATTAAAATATACCTGAATAGACTGATTGTCCCTTATGTAATGAACAAATTTTCTGGATAATATTCTTGTGGATCCAGAACCAAGAATACTGACATATGGTGTGGCTGTGGTATGTGCTCTACCAAATGCCCTTCTAGTTGGTCAATGTTATCCAACAGTCTATCAGCAGTAAATAAAAAAATTAGCTTATAATATTGTTATTATAATGGTCCCAATAATGTGTTCAATGAAAACTGAAAGATCAGCTTGAAAAAAGCTGAACAAAAAAACTAAAGTAACCAATATTTTATGCAGTGAATTAACATTAAAGTTGCAGAAAACGTTGCGGAATTCATGTATTAAAATGCACAGCCATAACAACAAGGTCATGCATTTTCCTCAGTGTTATTGGCTCCCCCCATAGCATCCTGAACTTAATAGCAAAATATAAAGTGCAAAGATAAACATAAACTCCCCCTCTTGACCTCAATTAAGTCCTGTAGACCTGTATTATCTATTATTTAATATTCTCCCAACCATTATAATTGACCACATTTGTGCTGGTGCTTGAATTTTTTTATCGGTTTTTACAGAATGTAGATAATGGGTAACATTGCATGCTGCAAATTAGGGGGATGAAACACTTGGCAAGCTTGGAGTGAGAGAAGGACGATTGCTACATTCAGGGCTAACTGAGTTACAGGTGGGGCTGTTCGATTCCACAACAAAAATTTGAACGTGAATGTAGACGATTATGTTAGTCAAAATATGACACTACCTTTTGACTAAATTAAGCTGAAATATTGTAAACAATGTGAGAGCACTTGACTTTGCCCGTGAGGAAAAAAAAATGAAATGGCAACAAGCAAATAACTTTATTTTCATAAGATGTTAAGTCTCATTACATTATGGAAACACTTGATTGTGGCTTGTCATGGCACAGTTCATGTGTTTGGATGGACCTCATATCTGGCTCTGGTATGGAATTTAGACTATGTCAGTGTAGATTGTCCCATCAGATCCGGCAGCACCAGCATCGGCTGTTTCAGGGATGGTTTTGGTTGGAGACTTTGAACGAGTCCTATTTTGCACTAGAGGCCCGTTAGATGAGCAAGCACCTGCATATCTACCCGTAAAGCATTACATGACGTCATCTCCTGTTGATCTTATAGAGCTCATTCCAATTGCTTATTTTTTACAACTTTCTTTCCGTCTTTGAACCTCATCTGAAAATTGGTCAACAACAGTTATCATTCAGGAGATTCCAAATTGTGAAGTGATTTTGGAATAGAGTTTTCCCAAAGTAACAACAGTTAAGGAACGTTGAGATCATACATTATGGAATTAGATTTTATATATAAACAGTTGACCCACGAATCAATTTTATGCCATCTGCCACTTATCTGTCACCCTAGTAACTAACTGCAACTGACATGATCTCAAACTGATGTTTGAAGGAGCAAGGACAATCCATGGTGCCAATCCAGATTTCTTCAACCCCTCCACCCCCCTCCCACCAGTCTTTTCTTTGTTTCTTCACTTTTCTCTCCTCAATGGGTGGATCTGTGATCAATAAAAGTTTGGAAGAAAAGGTCAATGAGCCCATGAGGTAGTTAGTGGTTACTGTTGCTCACGGGAGTTTGCATCTCTAGGATGCAAGGGATTTGAAAATCTGTGTTTTTGACTAATTCACTCTTGCTATCTGATTGAAAAAAATGTGTTGTTGTCACTTTAATTTTAAAAATTTTGAATTCCACATCAGATTGATCTGTTGTAATACCTTCTGAGTGGAACTCCAGTCTGAGCAGTCCTCTCAGTCGGATTTACTGTGGATTTATTCTGTGGAAACTGAGTGCTCGGTTTTATTACAGTATCAGTTTAATTCTATTAATTAAAAGGGCTTTATTTTGAAATTCCACATAAGATTCATCTGTAACTTTTTAATGGCAATCTGAGTTGTAATACTACCTTTTCAAAGTGGAATTAGTGGAAACTGCAGACATGGTTTTTATTACAGGACCAATTTTGCCCCCATACTAATTGTTATGAAGGGTTTTATTTTTAATATCCACTCCGGATTAATCTGAAACTTCTCAGGTGTCACAGTGCAGTGATTAGTCTGTGGAAACTGAGGGCATCGATTTTTATTTCAATATCAAGTTTGCCTCCATGTTCATTTTAATACTATTTGTAAATGGTTTATTTTTTGAAATTCCTCATCAGATTGAACTGAAACTTTTTCAGTGGCACTGAAAAAACACCATCAAATACATGAAAAATAGAGCTATGTATATAACTCACAAGGATTTCACCAATTATTTTGCAAAGCATTTTACTTACAGGACAACTGAATAACACAGAATTAGTAACTAGCCTTTGTTTTTAACCATGCTGACTTTTTTATATTGTTTTGTGTATTTTTAAGAACATGTCTTACTTGGCTTTAATACAAAAAGTTCATGCTCAGAAGCAAAATTAATCATCGTGAGAATATGACCCCTCAGTTTTTGCCCTCAGTTTCACAGTTACACACACTCTCTTCGAACCTTGCAATGCTACCCATGGGTGTGCGTAACGTCATATTATAATTTATTAACTATACTTATTTCAGTTTATTGGAGCGGCGGAGCAAGAGTAACCATTTTGTTTTGGTTCATGTCTGGGTCACTGTCCTTGTGAGTTTGAAAAACACACTGGAATACCTGGAATTGAAGAATGCAACATATGTG
Source organism: Gymnothorax javanicus (assembly GCA_029692085.1). Classification (NCBI taxonomy): domain Eukaryota; kingdom Metazoa; phylum Chordata; class Actinopteri; order Anguilliformes; family Muraenidae; genus Gymnothorax; species Gymnothorax javanicus. The sequence goes on from CM056198.1 coordinate 95,361,577, forward strand.
CTTTCTTGCATTTAGTGTTGGATTCTGTATATGCTCTTGACAGCAGCGGCCAATGAAAAATGTTGTAGATTCTTCTGTTTAAGAGAAAACCCAGAAGAACAAATCATTCGGGTCCTGTCAGCACCACTGGGATTTGCATCTGGAAGGGAGTGCAAAACAGAACTGGTATGTGACCTTGAGAATAACCTCTGCTTAAACTGACACAAGGATTTGCCTCAGTAATAGGGACCAGCGCGAAGCCATGCAGTTGGGGAGCTATGAAGGGCTAATGCTTGCGGAGCCATGAGGTAATTAGTTCTGTGATTGCATCAGGTACAACCCCTGGCAAAAATTATGGAATCACCACACACAGAAGATGTTTATCTTGCCTTTTTAATTCATAGCAAATAAATCGCAGATATAACACAAAACATTTTTTGTTTATTAGCTTAACATTCAGGCCTCATGAAACACTCCTCAAACAAATTAGGTTCAATTTTTTAAATAAATGGCATATTTTTTCATAAACAAGTAGAGGAATAATTATGGAATTATTGTGTTTCATGATCGTTTAAACTGTTTAAATGAAATAAGATCATTGGAAGCAATGGAATTGCATAAAGACGTTTCAAATGATCTTATTTCATTTAAACTATTTAAACGATAATGAAATGCATGCATTGCTTCCAACCCCTGAGTAAAGAAAAGCGTGAGAAGTCCGGAGTCATAACGCAGGTGAAACTGATAAACCTCCATGCACGAGGACTTCAATTCCGTGAAAAAGTATGTGAAAAGGTAATACCCCCCCCCTCGCAAAATTATGAATTAACTGTGATTAACCACATTTTTAAATAAAATTTCACTAGCCACACCCAAGCCTGATTACTGCCAGACCTGTTGAATCAAGAGATCACTTAAATAGAACCTGTCTGACAACGTGAAGTAGTCTAAAAGATCTAAAAAAGCAACACATCATGCCGCGATCTAAAGAAATTTAAGAACAGATGAGAAACAAAGTCATTGACATCTACTGGTCTGGAAAGGGTTACAAAGCCATTTCTAAGGCTTTGGGACTCCAGCAAACCACGGTGAGAGCCATTATCGACAAATGGAGAAAACTTGGAACAGTGGTGAACCTTCCCACGAGTGGCCAGCCTACCAAAATTACTCCAAGAGCGCATCGACGACTCATCCAGGAGATCACAAAAGAACCCAGAACAACATCTAAAGAACCGCTGGCCTCACTTGCCTCAGTTAAAGTCAGCATTCATGATTCAACTATAAGAAAGAGACTGGACAAAAATGGCATCCATGGGAGAGCTCCAAGGCGAAAACCACTACTGACCAAAAAGAACACAAAGGCTTGTTTCACATTTGCCAAAATACATCTTGATGATCCCCAAGACTTTTGGAAAAATATTCTGTGGACTGATGAGACAAAAGTTGAACTTTTTGGAAGGTTTGCATCCCGTTACATGCGGTGTAAAACTAACACAGCATTTCATAGAAAGAACATCATGCCAACAGTCAAACATGGTGGTGGAAGTGTGATGGTCTGGGGCTGCTTTGCTGCTTCAGGACCTGGACAACTTGCCGCAATTGATGGAGCCATGAATTCTGCTCTCTACCAGAAAATCCTGAAGGAGAATGTCCGACCATCAGTTTTTTTTTTCTTTTTTTATATCCCGCCACCACCCCCCCGCTTTGGAGGACAACTTTATTAATTCAGTCAGTTATATAATTGTGTACGAGTCCTCCTACATCACCCGACAAAACAAAACACACACACAAAAAATTAAATAAATGAATTAATAAAAATAGAAATACAGTACAATAACAATTACATTCACAATGCTTTACTACCGCTTGCATTAGTCATATTAGCTCACCTATTCCATCCCTCATTATTCCCAGCCTTCAGTCTCCCTTATTTTATCCCATCTTTTGGCATAAATTTCAAGTCCTGTCTCATGGGCCATCACACACTCAATTCTACTGTAATACTTGACAAAATTTTTGAATTTCTCAATTCTTAATGCCTCCACAGATGTCAACCCAAAAATAAATATTTTTGCTAAATATATAATTATATTACAGATGAGATGTGTTCCTTTTGTTACATCACCCAGTAACACTTTAATTAAATCTAATTGTATACTATTGTACTGAGATATCCAGCCTTGTATCTTTATCCAAAATAAGGCTATTCTAGGACAGTACCAAAATAAATGGTCTACTGACTCCACTTCTTCCTGACAGAATCGACAAAGGGGTGATGACTCTATTCCCCATATATTTAGCATCTTTTTAGTTGCTATAAACTTATATATTAACTAATATTGAAAATATCTAATCTTTGGATCAAGTGATGTACTGTAAAGGATTTTGAAAACTTGGTTCCATGGGATGGTGTATCTAACATATTTTCCCAACTGTCTAGAATCCTGTATGGTACAGCGATTAAGTTCTTTATTCTTAAATAAAATGTGTATATATGTTTGTTGATCTTTATTCTATTTAACCAATTTGCCATTTTCATATGAGGCCAACAGACTAAATGCCCTCCTGTTCCTTCAATAATTTTGATTTCCAAGCACTTGGTAAAGCTCCAATAAGTTGATTATATTGTTGCAATGTACAGACTGTTCCATAAAAACTAGTTAATTGTTTGTAGGACATGAGTTTATTATCCTCATTCACTATATCCCTTATAAAAATAATACCTATATCAAACATGCGTTTCCAAAAAAATCATCATTCTATCACTAAGTATATTAGAATTTAACCATATTATTTGTTGTAGAACTTGTTCTGCATTTTCTGGTGGGTGAAACTGAAATTGTAACCAACTTTGTAGAACTTCTTCCAAAAAAAGTGGAGACACCAGAAAACGTCATTAATTAATGCAAAATGCGTAGGTTTAATTTGCAAAAATGGAGAGAAGCCTTTATCAAGCATAGGATGGACACTTTTAAGTAATTTGCTAGAAAACCAGTTTGGATTGAAGTAGACTTTTGGAATCAGGGAAGCCTTCAGTGAAAAATTTAAAGCTTTTATATTTAAGAGTTTTAGCCCACCAGATAAATAATCATTATAGAGATATGTACGTTCAACTTTATCAGGTTTATCATTCCATATAAATTTGAATATCTTCTGTTCATATATTTTGAAGAATGATTCTTTAGGGGTTGGTAATGCCATAAATAGGTATGTAAACATGGAAACAACTAATGAGTTAATTAAAGTTATTTTGCCATAAATGGTCAGATGTTTCCCTTTCTAGGGCAGCATAATTTTTTTGATTTTACTCAATTTCTTATTAAAATTAATCATTGAAATTTCGCTCATATTTTCTGGGATGTGTACACCAAGTACATTGACCGATCCATCTGTCCAATGAATTGGTAAATTACATGGAAGAGTGAAATTTCTATTTCCAAGCCTCAATATTTGGCATTTCTCATAATTTGGCTTCAGCCCAGATAGGTTCGAAAAGTCATCCAGGTCTTTTGTAAGGCTCTGTAGCGATGTATAGTGAGGGCTCAATAGACCATCAGTTTGTGACCTCAAGCTTGAGCGCACTCGGGATATGCAGCAGAACAATGATCCGAAACACACCAGCAAGTCCACCTCTGCATGGCTTAAAAAAACAAAATGAAGGTTTTGGAGTGGCCTAGTCAAAGTCTGGACTTAAGTCCGATTGAGATGCTGTGGTATGACCTTAAACAGGCCGTTCATGCTCAAAAACCCGCCAATGTGGCTGAATTAAAACAATTCTGCAAAGAAGAGTGGGCCAAAATTCCTCCACAGCGATGTGAAAGACTCATTGCCAGTTATCGCAAATGCTTGATTGCAGTTGTTGTTGCCGAGGGTGGCACAACCAGTTATTAGGTTTAGGGGGCAATTACTTTTTCATATAGGGCCAGGAAGGTTTGGATAGTCTTTTCCCTCAATAAATGAAATCATGATTTAAAAGCTGCATTTTGTAGTTACTCAGGTTATCTCTGACTAATATTAAAATTAGTTTGATGATTTGAAACATTTAAAGGCTGTATCAGCGATATGACGTCACTATTGTTGACAGTTGAATATTAACAGAGTCGCTCTCCCCTCCCCTTCAGAAGCTTGGAACATGAACGCGCTTTTCTTAAAGTGAAACTTGGCGTCTTTGCATTGACTTTGAAAGTAATCTGTCGCGCAAAAAATTTGTTTCGCGTCCGGTGTGAAAGCAGCTTAAGAATGGCTCACTCAGTTGGGTAAATAGTCGTGTACAGCTCGTTGTGATAAACACCCGATAGCAACAATGATGAACATTGCCAGGTGATAAATTTACACCATTAGAGCTAGCTACAACAAGGTATCTGACAAGTATCTTAGCTCGGCGTTACAAAATGGGTATTAACAACGTCACATAGATCACCACTTTTAGCTAAACTTATCACACGGTTATACATTCATCGACGAATTTCAACTCTGAGTACTAACCAGAGGAAAAATGCTTGCCAACCGAGAGTTAGCAAAGGTTGCGAACTCGCTCCAAAGAGGAAAATATCGATCTCTCTACTGTTTGATTCATTCTGACCTGCATGATCTATGCAAGATAGCCTGACAAAAACAATACACGAGCTTCCTTCAATTTTGCTTGGGATGACAATTTACAATTCACATCTAACCGAGTTAGCACCAGCTCTACTCACCTCAAGTAGAAACAAGGCGACCTGGGCGTCAGGATTAAAACCATTCAACCCCCGGAATTCTCTCCAGCGTTGGTATGTTTTCTCTATGTTAATCGGGACTTCGCATAGCTGCGATCGCGTTCCTTTTTCCTCGACATGCACTCGTTGGAGCGTCTCTTTTGCGGTTTAGCTTCCACCATGCCTCACTCTGCCGCCTCGGTAGTGCCACTGCCAGTTCGTTTTGCTGCTCAGTCCCACCCATTTGTCGTGCATGTGCATGGAACTGGCGCAGAAGACCCACCGCTGCCCTCTGATTTGTTGGAACACTTTTGTTGATGTTAGGGGACGCGGGTAGGTCCCCACGAGTTTGTGTATCTTTCTCAGTGTCTACCTGGCTGTAGGTGGCCTACAGAGACCAGAGTTTTTCACTGCCCCCTCATGAGAGGAGCTGCTAACAGTTCTTGAGGAAAAATCTCCTGTACGTGACAAATTATGTTTTGGCTCAGAATCGCTGATACAACCTTTAAGTGTGACAAATATGCAAAAGAGTGAGAAATTAGGAAGGGGCCAATACTTTCACAGCACTCTATATACAGTACTGTGCAAAAGTCTTAGGCACCCTGCACTTTTTGAAATTCAAATTTGTATAGTTTTTGATTCCATATTAGAGTTCCTGAAGATAAGAAGTAAATTTGAAATTCCAAATGCTAATTTAAAGAAAAGTCTCATAATTTGATGTTTGTATTCCATTAGAAAAAGTCAATACAGATATTATAGTCTTGACAGAGCCTTGATGTCAACATCATTATAGCTGTTTGTAATTTCTTGGAGGGATAGACGCAAGTCAGTCTGCAGAAGAATGGTGGCAAGTTCTCCATTCTGTTTGGGACAAGCAAAAAGCCAATCATCTTATAAAACTAAAGCACAACAGAGCAGTGTCCCAAATTTTTTGGCAAAGGTTAGTCACACCAAATATTGATTTGATTTCGTTTTTAACAGTCTACAGCTCTGTTTAGTACATTTCTCAGTTATTGTAAACTTTAAATTTCATCCTTTTTGCAAGCATATTTGCCCTAAGAAATTGCTTTAAATATGCCTAAGACTTTTGCACAGTACAGTGTGTATGTATATATATGTATATATACAGTTGCAATCAAAATTACTCAACCCCCCATTGCCAATTGGGTTTAATAGTGAAATTTACAAACTTTCAGCTGTTTGCGATAAACAGATGAAACAAGAACATTTTAAATACACAACACAATTAATATTACAAGTGGTTTCTCCAAATTTAACACAAAATTCCATTTTTAATGACTGCTGCCGTCTCAAAATGATTCAACCCCTGAATAGAATCCCTCATAAGAGCATATTTGCAAATCAGGTGTTGTTTCTAGCACACCTAATGCAGCTGATCAAGAGCTTAATAAGTTGCATCAGGTTTGCTTCAGATAGAATACATCCAGTACTTGCACTTGCTAGGGATTTGTTGACTGTGACATTTGATTGCATTTTAGAAATATGGCTGTCAAAAGAATTGTCCAAAAAGCTAATAGGGGAGATCATTGCCTGGCACAAACAAGGAAAAGGATACAAAAAGGTAGCACAGGCACTGAATTCTCGTAGAGGTACATTTGGAAGCATAGCTCGCAAGTTCAGAGTTAAAGGAAGAGTGGCTACAGTACCAGGATGTGGCAGAAAGAGGAAGCTATCAATGGCTGTCACCAGATTCCTGAGGAGAAGCGTGATCAAAAACCCTCAAGTGACTGCAGGAGACCCGCAGCAAGACTTGGAGGCAGGAGGCACTGAGGTTTCAGTTTGCACAGTAGGGCGCATACTAAATGTCGGAGGTCTCCAAGACATACACCACAACTGATCCAAAAGCACAAGCTCCAATATGCTCAAAACCATATAAATAAGCCGCAGAAGTTTGGGGATATTGTTCTGTGGAGTGATGAAACAAAACTGGAATGTTTCGGACTTATGAACCAGTGGTATGTCTGCAGGAGGAATAAAGAAGAATATGCTGAAAAGTACACCCTGCCTACAATGAGGAATTGTGGGGGCTTTTTGATGCTCTGCGGCTGCCTTGCTTCCTGCAAAGTGTGGAGGACAAGATGGATTCAGTCAAGTACCAGGATATCCAAGGAGAAAATGTCATGCTGTCTGTAGGGAAGCTGACGCTTGGGCATCATTGGACCTTCCAAAAGGACAATGATCCTACGTGTACCTCAACATTCACCATGGCTTGGTTTCAGAAGAAGGCCGGGAAGATTCTAAAGTGCCCATCACAGTCGCCTCACTTGAGCCCCATAAAAAATCTCTGGTAGGATTTGAAGAACACAGTTGCAGCATGCAAACCCTAGAATATCAGTGAACTGGAGGCCATTGTCCATTAGGACTGGGCTAAGATTCCTTGGGAATGCTGCCAAAAGCTGACATCTACCTTTGCATCACATTTCCAGCAGGTCATAGCGGCAAAAGGGTTTTCTACTAAGTATTAAAGATGCTTGTATTGAAAGGGTTGAATAATTTTGAGCCTGCAGTAGTCATTAAAAATGGCATCTTGTGTTGAATTTGGAGAAGCTACTTGTAATGTTCGTTGTGTTGAGCCATGTAAATTGTTCTTGTTTCATTTGTTCATTGCAAACAGCTGAAAGTTCGTAAATTTTGCCAGTAAACCTAATTTGCAACGGGAGTTGAATAATTTTGATTGCAACTGTGTATACATACATATATACATATATATATATATATATATATATATATATATAGATATATGTATATGACTCACTCGACTAAAGTATTTTCCATTGCAAATGCAAATATTTATTGTCATATGTAAATGTAAAAAATCCCATATACTGTATAAAAAAGTTTCACTAATGCATTTCTACATACATGCTGCATGCTGTAAAGTCCGCGGAAGTTTCTGATTGTTTGCATTTATGTTGCATTTTGCATTTTTTTCATGATCATTTCTTATTATAGGCATTGGATTGTTGTTCAGTCGATAAATTGTTTGATTGTTAATAAGGCGAACTTGAACGCGAACAGCTTTTGCACCATCGAGCGGTAAAGGGTGAGGTTACTGAAGGCCCTCTGAACATCTGACGGCACGTCGCTGGTTTTTAAGGAAAATTGCAAATATTTTTAAAAACATACGAAGACCACAATGGAAAAATGATCAGAGTCACATTTTCACATTGTGGAGAAATGATGAATTAAAAATTCAAAACAATCTTAGAAACAAAGCACTGAAAAAATACGCAAAAAAATATGAAAAATATAAAATATTATAATAATATATACTATTATTATATATTATTATAATCCATCCATTTTCTTCCACTCATCCGGGGCCGGGTCGCGGGGGTAACAGACTAAGCAGAGAGGCCCAAGCGCCCCCCTCCCCAGCCACTTCCTCCAACTCTACCTGGGGGGCCCCAAGCCATTTCCAGGCCAGCTGGGAGATATAGTCCCTCCAGCGTGTCCTGGGTCTGCCTCAGGGCCTCTGGCCAGTTGGACATGCCCGGGACACCTCTGAAGGGAGGTGTCCAGGAGGCATCCGGACTAGATGCCCGAACCACCTCAACTGACTCCTCTCGACGTGAAGGAGCAGCGGTTCTGCTCTGAGCCACTCTCGGATGTCTGAGCTCCTCACCCTATCCCTAAAGGTCAGCCCAGCCACCCTGCGGATAAAGCTCATTTCGACCGCTTGTATTCGCGATCGTATTCTTTCGGCCACTACCCACTGCTCGTGACCATAGGTGAGGGTTGGAACGTAGATCGACCAGTAAATCGAGAGCTTCACTTTTACGCTCAGCTCCTTCTTTACCACAACGGACCGGTACAACGACCGCTTCATTGCAGACGCTGCAGCGATCCGTCTGTCAATCTCACGCTCCATCCTACCCTCACTCGTGAACAAAACCCTGAGATATTTGAACTCCTCCACTTGGGGTAACAACTGACCCCCCACTTGAAGGGGACAATCCCCCTTTTTCCGGGAAAGAACCATAGCCTCAGATTTGGAGGTGCTGATCCTCATTCTGACCGCTTCACAATCAGCTGCAAACCGCTCCAGTTTTATATATTATACATTATTATAAACATTATAATAATATATAATACAAAAATGCAAAATTTGGACTCAGATAATTTTGCTTTGTTGTCTTCACATATTGGTGGAGGTTTAAAACAAAAATGTACATGTGTGTGCATCAGAAATACATTTGTGACTTAATTCTTTTATGTGTAGATTTTTTTTCATTTGTATAGAATGATAAATATTTGTTTATGCATCGGGAAATATTTTTGCGGTGGTTAATTTATGTATAAATCCCAAAATGCATTTGTCTGTCCTGTTTGCATTCATTCATTATGAGACTGACCTGACTCTGTATGTATTGGCTTAGTATTATAATTTGATGTATAAATACATGAAAATGTTAGTTGTTTCACATTTGAGGGATCAAGCTGTATTTCTTTTGAATATCAAAAGGACAATCACACTCATTTCCATGTGTAAGCACAATTTTTGATTGAATCCAGGCAATAGAAAGCGTTATTTTATCTAATTACAATGTACTGTAGTAATGATTTAAAGCTAGTGACTACGTCTCACGCCACTGAGTTGCTTATGCCCACCTGAATCTGTAAATGCCTCCCCCTGGAACCAATCGTAGTTATCCCCAGATGAAGACCTCATTACAATGAAACCAGTCATTTTGACTATATCGGTTCACCATAACAAAAACGGCTTTTAAAATCTTCCTGTGTGCAAGCATGACTGAAGTTTTATCATGATATTTTTAGCCACAGCTCCTGGAAGCTTAGGGACGATGCACTCAGTAACTTCTTGGAGAAAAATGCACATCACTTTTTTACAGAAGATGGTGAGAACAAATTTAATGACAATCAATTTGAGTGAAGTTTCATCAAGGTCCCTCCCTCAGTCCCTTTGGGTTTTCCGTTTCTAAACATCTAGCCTCACGGGGAAAGCAAGCTGGGGGAGTTGAGCTCAAATCACAGAATGTCGGCAGGGCCTGGCCTACAGGATCAGGGATTACTGATGAGCCGATAAAGTGCTGATTGAATCCATGATGAGAGACAGGATGGTAATCTGTAGCTCTGAGTGAAGGTCAGTCTCTGCCACCTAGAAACGCAGGAGGTGGAAGGAATGAATGGGGAAAAAACAACCAAGTCGCAACAAGAAAAGAGTGTGGGGACCAAATTCACTCACACGTTTTTCCAACTCTCACATCTTTTTAGTCGAATGGGAAGTGAACAGACAGTGCAGGCACCAGTAATTGTGAAATTGTTAACCCGTTGTCTTTCTCGCTTCTGTGGCAAAAGGCTTGATCTGCAAGAGAGAAGCTGGGTGATCCAGCGAGCACACCCACACGTTAAAGGTGGCACACACCTGGGCTGCATGAACTTATTAGCCTTATTAGCTTATTAGCCTTAAAAACGAGGGGATGACAGAACGGATGTGCTTCAGGGTATGAGTGCAGCCTGCAGAGACAGGGAGGAGAGGGGGGACATAAGAGGCTGAAAAGATCAAAAACAGGGTGTACATGCATTAGGGAATACAACCTAGCCCACTAACTGTGGAAGCTATCGCAGAATCAGTGTCGTAGCCTGTTGGGCGTGATGATGCACCTGTGACGTGTATTTAAACCCCCTGCTTTCAGTTGCAATTTGCTGGATTGTAATTTGCTATTTATGCTTAGAAACAGTTAATATTTCCTGGGGGAAACTCTTCTGTCTTTATTAAGTGAAACGTAAAATTAAATGATAGTAATTTGCAGAAGTCTTCTTCTTTATTTAGTTAATTCAAACAAGCTTCCAAGCCAATTCAGGGTCCAGGAGTGGGACCGTGATCAAATTTACCCAGTGCAAGTCAGTTACTTTGTCTAGGTTTATAGGAACAAGCTCCCAAGCCTAATTCAGGGTCCAGGATTGGGACAGCATTCTTGTTCACCCTGTCCAAGTTTGTTGTTCTGCCCTGTTTGTCAGGAACAAGCTCCCAAGTCATCAGAATTGCACCTAAGTTCCCCTGTAGCTACTCCATTCACCTTGTAGATTGCCCTGCTCTGGAGAAGTGTGCACTCCACCTGGCAGTCATCCCGAAAAGCCACTGGCTTGCGATTGGCTTTGCCCAAAATATTTGAACTGAACTTTGCCGCTTTCTTCTGGGTTCCATCCCACCGTTACTGTCGTACTATCAATAAACCTTACTGTAGAATTGTACACTGCCTCTGCATTGGATTCCTGGTCTGGAACATTACATACTCAATGTTACTGGATAGTAATAAACAGGTTCAAAGCGATGTGTCGTCCTCATTTTGCAACTTCCCGTCTGAAAGGTAAATTAACGGATCTCCATAATGCTTTGTCTGATTGCAAGGAAAATTGAGATATGCCATGGCACTTAAGTTTCAACATACCTCCAATTTTTTTTTGGTAGCCACATACATATGTCTGCTCAACAAGGACTCAGGTGCTCTTGTGCTTGATGATGCATTGCGTTATCAGGCCACTAATACAGATTTATCAAAAGTGCTCCCCATTCTTTAAACTACTCATGAACCCTTTGAAATAAATATTAAAACACAACCAAACATATTTCTGACTGTTGGTGCACTAAGTGTGTATTATTGTTTAAGGCGCCAAGATATCCTCTATGTATTCTGTTGTGTTTATTTTCACAAAACTATAAGATCAATCAAAGTGACATTGTTAACTCCTGGATAAGCTGTTTGTGAATCTTACCGCCCGTGGTCCTGACAGCTAATTGATTGATCGATTGATTAGTGAGTGACGCTCAAGTCTCATCACAACACTCCGCCTAAGCTTCCTAAGCAAGGAATGCAAAAGTTTTCTCAGTACTTTTCTTTCTTTTTCATGCTTGGGTTAGCCAAACTATATGATTGATTGAGGTCAGTGTGCACTAATACAAATTAATCAAAACTCCTCGGAAACCCTTTATCTTATTTGCCCGAACTTAATGTCCTCTACTCTTTAGAAATTACAGCTGGCCCAAACTAATGACTTCTGATTCTTTAAAGACTGCTCTTCACCATGAGCACCAAGACATCCCCAATCACTATGACTAAGGCGATTATGCCGCGTGGCTAACAAAATAATAATCGGAATTTATCCTGTACCAATTATGAACAGATCCACTACTTGGTCATATACACAACTCCACATTATGTTTCACAGTGAAGACAAATGTCCAGCTTTCAGGTCAAAGTTTTTGATTAATACACAGAAGAGACATCACTATTGAGTCATGAAGCTTGGGCAATGAGCGAATACAAAATTGAATGAATACAACGTTTGTCTAGGCGTCAAGCTGTCCATTTAGGTGTAGGGTCACTGAGGTGTAGAATTTACCAGTTTCATGAAATGCTAACAGCCTTCATGTGACACTCATCATTGATCATGTAATACAAGGCATTGTAGTTATTTGTATTGCTAGGGCCGTGCTTTCTCCCGTCTTATTTTTAACAAAAAAAATTGAGGTAACTTTTCTTGATCAGGGACTGGGAGAGTCAGGAAATGTAATTGTACGCAATTAAACATGAATGACACGCAACGTTAGTGGTTTGCCTCGCTTGCATACTGCAACATTACTTAAAGATGCGAAGCATCCCTGAAAAAAATGTACTATAGGAATCCTATAGGACAGTTCAATAGAATTCCATAGAACTTTAGTACCTCGAGTCCTATAGAAAACAAGTTCTATAGGAAATAGTTCCATAGAAAATCTCTATAGAACAGCTCTTGTAGAACTTTTTTTTTTCTAATTTGGTATCTTCAATCCCACCGGAATCTGGAAGGTGACAAACAAAGCAAGCATGTTATGTTAATCCTTCCCGGCAAACCCTTCCCAATTTGCATTCCTGTAGCGCAATGGCCAACTGTGGGCAACTCTGACCGGGGCTCAAACCCGGACGCTTCTGCTCCGCAACACGGTGCTTTAACTGAGTGAGCTATCCAGCAACTGGGAAAATGCTGATGGTACTTGATCCTGATCTATTTGAATTGCATGTGAATTGAATTGAATTGAATTTGAAGGAACTGAGTGCCTTCGCTGAAAAGGAACGCCATGTTAGTAATCCTGTTAGGTGACCATGATACATGTATAAAGATGGTGGGAATAAGTCTTAGCAGACCTCAAATTCTATTCAAATTAATTCTAAATCTGCATATAATCTGCAATCACATTCATGAAAATGGAAAGGAATAATTTAAATGAATTTTTTAAATTAAGTTCAAAAGCTCAAACTTTCAACATAATTCTATCTTCATAAGCAAAAGAGGAACATGAGTTTTCCATCATAGCATAATAAAGTTGTAATGCCTTACATTTATATTTTTGAATTGCTGCCAACAAAATGGAAAGAGGTCTTCAGATACCGTAACTGAAATACCGCTAAGTTGTGCAGTCAGTCAGTCAGTCAATCAATTGTCTGATCAGAGAATCAATGAGTTGGTATGTGCCTGGTACCCCATGTGCTTATAAGCACACCTTAAGGGGTCAAGCCTGGGTTCACTCAATTTAAGTACTTCTAAACACTAAAAACACATAAAAATTGTGTCAGCTGAAAAAAGCTCAGAATGGAATTTGATTTTAATCAAATTTAATACGTTTGTTACCATGAAAACCGTATATTATTGGCGAAAAATGTGAAATCTTGTGGCAACAATATCTCAGAAACTATACCATATTTTCCTGTTATTCTTTTTTGTTTTGAAGCTAATATCCCCAGCTGTACAGTAACATACTCTGGATATTTTACATATTCTGGGTATTTTTGTGGGAAAATATTTTGAAAAATTATTTGGTCATAGAATTTTAGAAATGGGTGGCAGAACCTGCCTGGCAGATAGATCATAAATACACCATGTATCTACCTACCCAAAAATGGCTATGTCATTGTATAGAACATAACAAACTGATGCTATGGTGAAAATTTTAGAGCAATACCTTGAAAAATGTGGATTTTATGCCTGCCACAAGCCTGATAAACTATGAAATTTTGTGATGCGAGAAAATCGCGTTTTTGTCGCGAAACGAATGCACTGGAGGCGTTCACATGATAAAAATCCACTTAAAAGATAGTTTTTTGGTCTTAAAATCACCTTTTATGAATGTTTTGAAAGATTTTTAACAAAATGAAAAAAAAAAATTTTTTCAAGTCTGAACCTAGTCTTGACCCCTTAAAGTTAAAAGGGACAAGATTTCCTTGCTACTTCAGTATAGTGGATATCACTGCATATTGCACATTTTCATACCATTAGTCCGGTCTCTCACTTCTAGAACCCGGGTACACATAAGGTAAATTGACCCTTCGACAGAGCATTGCAAGGAGTCATAAAATTAATTTTTATTTTTATTTAACCCTTATTTAAGATGTCTTTCCCATTAAGCTTTTGTTCTATTAGAAGGTCCTAAAGACCATCAAAGCCCTATAGAACAGGTTTTTCAACTAGGGTGTTCTATAGGAAGGTCTTACGGAACAGCAATAATCTTATAGGACTTTCTTTTCCATAGAGGTGCTCGATAGGTTTCTAGCAAATTCCTATAGAACACACGGAAAATCCTATCGAACATGCTGTTCTACTAAAATGTTCTATAGAGTTCCATTGATGTTCTATAGAGTTCTATAGAATTCCATAGAAGTCCTATAGAACATTTTTTGCAGGGATTACATTCTGTAATTGTTAGACTTGTATGTCAGCAATACGTGTCACAACACAGGCTTTATTGACCTCAAGTTTACGTGTTTCCTTGCTCTTCCTAAGAGATCTTTAGCTCCTGGCGCTTATGGACACCTTGCCTGCTACAATGTTTAGAGACTAGACAGTTATACGATGGCAAACCGAAACACAAAAACACATTTGACAGAATGTAGAAGTTTTATTGGTAGTTAGTAAAGCAAGGTTTCACAACTGAAGATGTAACAGAAAAAATGTTTGCTATGTGTCCAGGCTAACAAAAAATTGCATTCTTCTCCAGCTTACTACGTTATGTCCGTTGTTTGTGAAGTTATAGCAAGTTAATGATAAGCTTAGCCAAGCAGCATACAATAAACCAGACAGGCATAGCCATCAAGGTCTCCAATAGCTGCACAATGGACATTCTGGCAGGAAATGTAAATGTCAACAAATGCAGGTCAAACGGACAGCCAGCAATAGACGTTTCACAGTATCAAACGACACAGCAGAGAAACAACTCACAGTAAGTTTCAAAATACAAATGAAACAAAATCCAAAAAACTTAACGTTATCTGAGGTGAAAATGTTCTAATAAATTAATTAGGAACAAAGTTACTGGCTACTGACTTAGCTATGTATCAGCTACCTGTTAGCTTTGCCTTGGCACCATTATCTGTATTTTACTATCTTTAACCATTGTAATCATAAATGACCTGCTCGAAAAATAACTTGCATCACCTGTCCACTGAACTTTTAACATCTGAATCGTTTTCCACAATTATATCTACATTAGTGAAGAAAAAGAAAGCATTTTGAGAGATTTCCCGGTGTAGCAGGCCGGAATATATCCCTGGCCAGAATGTACCCGGGTATATTCCGGCCTAGGCTAGAATATACTCCATGGTATATTCTGGCCTAGGCCAGATTATACCCGGGGTATATTCTGGCCTAGGCCAAAATGTAGCAGGCCGGAATATGCCCCTGGCCAGAATAAACCCGGGTATATTCCGGCCTAGGCCAAAATATACCCTCCCAGGCCAGATTATACCCCCTGACTCTAATTTAGTAGTCTAGATTATGTTCCAGTGCAAGTTATTTTGTAAACTTTCACTATAACTATAACGTCAATTGATGTTAGTCAAAAGATCACATATTTAAAATGGCCAGACTTGCTTCACTTGTGCTGAAGATGCTATGTTGAAGTACATTGTAAGGGTCAACTCACACTTTGCTATGGTATTCCTAAGACTGTTGTCGAGGAGTTTACATGTAGTAATACATTTTCAAGTAGACAAAAAGACTTGGTAAGTTGCAAGTGATACACTGTGTAACACAAACTTTGTGGTTGCTGAATTTTCTCCCTGCTGAGGAAGGATTTGGGCACCAGGTTTGTAGTATTAATGGCGGTAGATACAATCCACTGTCCACTGTACTGTGTAGCTATCCTGATTCTGTACAAAGAATAAAACAATGTTTGTTTAAGATAAAAGTGGGTCAGCATAGTTTTTTTACCATATCATCTTCTGGGCTTGACATTTTATACCCCTTCATATTGTACTCCACACATTCAGGCTGAGGGTTTTAGTGGGCCAGCCTGTTTCTTACCCAAGGTATGTTCTAGGCTTGTCGAGTTCATATACCTAGGGCATATTCTAAACTAGGCAATTGTTTCATACCCTTGTAGGCCAGATTATACCCCTACTCATGCGCACAAAATAATCAATACTACAGCATATCTCAATTTTTATTTATTTCACAAACGTTAAAACATCCACATTTCTTAAGGAGAAATATTAAATGTCTTTAGCTACCACAAACTGACTGATATATGTAGACAACAGGATAACTTACAGTGATGCGTGAAATTACAGTATTTGATATTAAGGCTGTCCGGGCAGCGGTAAAATATACTGTTGGTAAGCTGATTGTTATTGGCATGATCTTACCGCCATTATGAATTATGAATTATAAGCCTTAAATAAGATAACACATAAATAGCCAGATTTGGCTTCTGCGCAAAGGGGTTAAACATACAGGCGTTACATAGAATGTTGTTTAAGTAGTGTCTTTATTGTATTCTTATTGTACTGTTTTTTATCTGCATTAAGAACTCATTGAGTACAACTGCATAAATAAGATTTCATTGCTCACTGTTGTCATGTAGGACAAGGGGCTAGCAACCTCTTCTTGTAAAACTATAACCTGCTATAGAAACAGCAAGGCAGCTGTTGCCTTATGGGCTGCCAGGCACTGCACCTTAGGCACTTAAAGGTCCAACCGCTAGTCTGTAGTTGTTATGTAAGGCATCTTTCTTCTGCAAACATATTCAACATGCCTTTATACATGCATATACGTTAAAATTTGTAATTCATCTTACATGACCATTATTCAAGAAAGCAGCAATAGTTTCTTTCCCTATTTGAAGGGAAGTCATGAAGTCTTCAAAGGAAATAGAACTTGAAATGCACTATTCAGTGGCAAATGTAAACAATAACAAATAAAATAATGTATTATAACATAACATAACATGAATGGCTAGAACAGGCCGTTCAGCCCAACTATGCTCGCCAGTTTCTTTATACTATTGTGACCATGTCACTTCAGATACTCAATGACTCAATGGTATCTGGCTTTAAGTCAAGCCTGCTCTTGAAAACTCCCAAGGTCTCTGCCTCAACAATATGGTCAGGCAAGCTATTCCGCATCAAAATTACTCTTTGGGTGAAGAAATATTTCCGAATATCAGTGCTAAATTTACCTTTGGTCAATTTCTATTTGTGACCCCGAGTTCTACTAACAACACTTGGTCGAAGGAATCCGATATAATTCACTTTGTTAATCCCTTTAACATATTTAAAGACCTCAATCAGATCACCCCTTAGTCTCCTTTTCCTAAGACTAAAGAGATAAAGGATCTTCAGCCTCTTCTTATAGCTTTCATCTTTTATACCGGAATTAGCTTAGTGGCTCTTCTCTGAGCTTTTTCTAGAGCCTCGATATCTTTCTTAAAGTATGGTCCCCAGAAGTGTACACAATACTCCAGATGTGGTATGACGAATGTGTTGTACAAAAGAAGCATCACCTCCTTGGATTTGTACTCAATACTTTTGGCAATGTATCCCAGCATCCGATTGGCTTTTTTAACTGCTACGGCACAATGCCTAGAGCCTGTGAGGGTTTGGTCAACAATTACTCCCAGATTTTTTTCGTGTGGAGCACATTCCAGTTTTAAACCTCCCGTGAAGTAATCCCGTCTAATGTTTTTATTACTTACATGTACAACTTTACATTTCGCTACATTAAATTTCATTTGCCACATTTCTGCCCAATTCTGGATTCTATCCAAATCATCCTGAATCACTTTAGTGGACTCTAAACTATTTGCCAAACATCCCAATTTACAACCCCAATTCCGAAATAGTTGGGACAAAGTGTAAATTGTGTATAAAATCAAAACGCAATGACTTTTAAATCACACCAGCCAGTGTTTTATTCACAATAGAACAGAGATAACGTAGCAAATGTTGAAACTGAGAAATTTTACAATTTTATCCACAAAATGAGCTCATTTCA
Organism: Gymnothorax javanicus; assembly: GCA_029692085.1. Lineage (NCBI taxonomy): Eukaryota > Metazoa > Chordata > Actinopteri > Anguilliformes > Muraenidae > Gymnothorax > Gymnothorax javanicus. The sequence goes on from CM056198.1 coordinate 95,379,537, forward strand.
AATTTGATGGCTGCTACAGTTCTCAAAAAAGTTGGGACAGGGACCTGTTTAGCATGGTGCAGCATACCCTCTTCTTTTTAACACAGAGTGGAGGCGTCTGGGCATTGAGGAGACAAGTTTCTTGAGTTTAGCCATTGGAATTTGATCCTACTCTTATTTAATACAGGCTTCCAGCTGCTGGAGAGTTTTGGGTCTCCTTTGACGGACTTTTCATTTAATTATGCGCCAAATGTTCTCAATCGGTGAAAGATCAGGACTGCAGGCAGGCCAGTTCAGCACACGGTCTCTTCTACTGCGAAGCCATGCTGTTGTAATAGCTGCAGTATGTGGTTTTGCGTTGTTCTGCTGAAATACACAAGGTCTTCCCTGGAATAGATGTCGTCTGGAGGGAAGCATATGTTGCTCTAAAACCTTTACATACCTTTCAGCATTCATGGTGCTTTTTAAAACATGCAAGTGTCCCACACCATATGCACTAATGCATCCCCATACCATCAGAGACGCTAGCTTTTGAACTGAACGCTGATAACAGGAAGGGTGGTCTTTCTCCTCTTTAGTCCGGAGGACACGACGCCCATGATTTCCAACAAGAATGTCAAATTTGGACTCGTCTGACCACAAGACTTTTTGCCACTTTGCTACAGTTCATTTTAAATAAGCCTTGGCCCACAGAACACGGCGGCGCTTCTGGATCATGCTCAACAATGGCTTCCTTTTTGCATGATAGAGTTTTAGGTGGCATCTTTGGATGGCACGGCGGACTGTGTTTACAGACAGTGGTTTCTTGAAGTATTCCTGGGCCCATTTAGTAATGTCAATGACAGAATCATGCCGGTGAGTGCTGCAATGGCGTCTGAGGGCCCGAAGATCACGGGCATCCAGTAAAGGTCTTCGGCCTTGTCCCTTATTCACAGAGATTTTTCCAGTTTCTCTGAATTTTTTGATGATGTTATGCACTGTCGATGATGAGACCTTCAAAGCCTTTGCAATTTGATGTTGAGGAACATTGTTTTTAAAGTATTCCATAATTTTTTTATGCAAACCTACCCAGGTTGGAGAGCCTCTGGCCATCTTTACTTCTGAGAGACTAAGCCTCTCTAAGACATCCCTTTTATAGCCAATCATGCTACACACCTGATTCCAGTTAACTTAAGTACTTGCGAAATGTTCTCTCAGCTGATTCTCTTATATATTAATTGCTTTTTCAGCCCTTTTTTGCCTGTGTCCCAACTTTTTTGAGACCTGTTGCAGCCAGAAAATTTGAAATAAGCTCATTTTGTGGATAAAAATATAAAATGTCTCAGTTTCAACATTTGAAATGTTATCTATGTTCTAATGTAAATAACATATTGGCTCATGTGATCTGAAAGTCATTGCATTTTGATTTTATTCACAATTTATACTTTGTCCCAACTATTTCAGAATTGGGGTTGTAGTATCATCTGCAAATGTAACTATTTTGCTCTCAATATTCCTATAAAGGTCATTAATGTAGATGAGGAACAGCAAGGGGTCCCAACACTGATCCCTGGGGGGCGCCACACCCCACCATACCTAGCTCAGATGAGATACCACTGACCACCACTCTTTGTGTTCTGTCCTGAACCAGTTTTGAATCCACTTCAGAATACCTCCTGTAACTCCAATGGAGCTCATTTTAAAAATTAGTCTCTTATGCGGTACTGTATCAAATGCTTTCTGAAAATCCAAGTATATGATGTCATAAGCCCTGCTCTGGTCATAAGTCTTGGTGGCCTCTTCAAAAAATTCCAGAGGGTTTGTCAGGCATGACCTTCCCTTACGGAAACCATGTTGGCTATCCCTCAAGATATTATTACGTTCAAGAAATAAGTCCAGCTCATCTTTTATGATAGATTCCAGTATTTTTCACGCAATTCAAGTTAAACTGACTGGCCTGTAATTTCCTGGCTCAGTACAGTCCCCTTTCTTATATATTGGTATTACATTGCCCTGTTTCCAATCATTTGGTATTTTTCCAGTTTCTAAAGACCGTCTGAAGATGGCGGATAGCAGCTTAAAGATGATCTCACTAACTTTCCTGAGCAATCTAGGATATAAGCCATCAGGACCCGCCGCCTTATCTGCCTTTAGTTTATGCAACTTGTCTAATACCTCGTTATCCCTAACCTCAATTTCCGCTAAATAATCTTGAGCATTGGACATGCCCTCTGGCTGAATAAAAACCCGCTCTGAAGTAAAATTCTCAACAAAGTAACTGTTTAAGGTATCTGCAATATCCTTGTTATCATATAGCAGCGATCCATATTTATTCTTTATGCACTTAACCTCCTCTTTGACTTTCATTTTTCTGCTACAGTACTGAAAGAAGCGCTTAGGGTTAGTTTTTGCCCGCTCTGCAATTTGTCTTTCATACAGTCTTCTAGCATTCCTCAGCTCTTTTTTGACCACAGCCCGCATTTTACAGTATTCAGCCTTAGTGTTCTCATTGTTATCCTTTATGTACATCTTATAAAGATTCCTCTTTTCCCTCAAACTCCTACAAATAGCTGTGGTCATCCACTGAGGATTCTGCTTTTTCAGCTTACTTTTGGACACCTTTGGAATGAATTTGCATTGTGAATCAAGTAAAACCCCCTTAAATCAATCCCACATCTCATTTACAGACTCACAGTCCAGGAGTGTCTCCCATTTTATTTCACTTAGATATGAGTGCATCCTGTTAAAGTTTGCTCGCCTAAAATTGAAAATTTTTGTTTTTGAAGACACCTTTTCAACTTCCCATGAAACATCAAAATTAACAGTAGAGTGATCACTTGTCCCAAGTGGCTCCAGTACCTCAACATTGCAAATTCTATCTGGGTCATTACAGTGCACTAAGTCTAAAATTGCCTTCTCTCTTGTAGGTTTATTAACATACTGCATCAAAAAATTATCATTTATAACATCTAGAAATTCTTCCTCCCCCCTACCCTGTCCTTTCACCATTTCCCAATCGATACCAGGATAATTTAAGTCTCCCATAATTATAGTCCCTCCTCCTCTACAAGCTTGCGTAATCCTCTTAAAGAGCATTTCATTGACAATACTGTCCAAAGCTGGCGGTCGATAGGTTTACTCCTATGTTTAAACCTATCTCGTGTTTGCCAATGAGCCTGACCCAGATATCTTCACAGGGCAAGGAATGTTCAATTTCAGGAATTTCCTGCACATTTATGTTTTCGTTCACATAGAGTGCTACACCCCCTCCTCGCCTATTGCATCTATCCTTCCTAAAGAGCTTATAACCTTCTATATTATATTCATCTCCATCCTCTTCACTAAGCCATGTCTCTGTAATCCCAACTATGTCATTGCCCTCACTAATCATAATGGCCTCAAGTTCTGGAAATTTATTTTTTATGATTCTTGCATTTAGATAAAAAAATTTCAGTTTATCACAAATGTTCTTCCCCTTCGATTTCCCATGTGCCCGCTGCTCCAACATCTTTTGTTTTGAGTACAACTGCAGCTTCTCAGCACAGAAGATGTAAATATATTTCAACTATCACTTAGAAATAAGAAGAAAACTTGAAAAACTATCTGTGATACTGTCATTGTTAATTGCATGGTGGAACATGTACAATGTGTGTGCCTTAGCAAAGTGTGAGTTGACCCTTACAGTGTCTGTTTACAGAGAATCTTCAACACATGTGAAGCAAATCTAGCCATGAATTGAAAAAAACATATTGTAATGTTCATTCAAGTTAACAAAATAACTTGCCCTGGACGATAATCTAGACTAAGGAGTTAGACTCAGGGGGCATACTTTGGCCTAGGCCAGAATATACCCCGGGTGCAATCTGGCCTAGGACAGAATATATACCCCCCCTTCCCCCCCCCCGGGTATAATCTGGCCTGGGGGGGTATATTTTGGCCTAGGCCCATACTCTAACTACAGCTACAGATGTACAGAAAAACAAGGGACTCACATCCATTTTAGAGACCCGAAAATGTGAGATAGGCCTATTGTCCAACTCAACAAGCTATATAAACTGGAGAAGGTACGCTATTTGTTCAAGATCGGCCAATGTACGTTGATCTGGCCTCCATTTTAGGATGAGCGTACCCCTCACTGGAACCCACGTAAACTAATGCACTTTGGTTAATATTTCGGTAAATAATAATGATCATTCAGCGGCACTTTTGATATCTGGCCTTTTTCTGACCGATAACGAGAAAGGAGTTAGCTTGAAGCACCATTTCTGTCTGTTATCGCCCATATAGATCAGCGATCACTAGTGTGCTTCAGTCACCGTGAGTTTTATAATTCTTTGTGGTGAGCTGGCATGTGTTTCAGACGTTTGGCAGTCTAACTAGGGAATTAAACCATAAATCCCGAAAAGCCGTCTATCTCTTCCCATAACTCCCTCTCTCCTTCTATGATGCGATCACGGGCAAACAATCATTTGGTGTGGTTTTCCTGCTGTTTGGGTGCATTGCAGGTCAGCTGTGGGGTGCAGTGAAGGCGAGGAGATGGCAGATTATACTTGCGGTAATTTAGATGAGCCGCATTAAATGTAGCTTATGAGCGGGAGGGAGAGAGCTGGGGAGCTATGCGGCATGTAAATCCAGCCGTAGAAAATTTCTTTGTCACGCATGGTATCTTTCACACACGCTTGGGCGTGCCTCTTTTCACTTCACACATACAGTTAATCGCAGAGCCACGCACCAACCCTCCTAATCACATTCATAATATAGGCCTATGTGCATGCCTTATCAAAATATGAGTGCCTGCGGACTAACCAGCTGACTACCTGCATAAGAGCTAGAGTCAAGACTGACTTTACAGTGTATCAGTTTGATGATTTAAAGCCACCAATCTCCGTTGTTAAAGTTAAATATGACTTACTTGTGAAAAGTGATATTGTCTACTTTCCCTCTCCCGTGACTGCAATTGACAGCGACACAGTGGTCAGGAATTTCCAGAAAAATTTGTGGATAGAGACATACACCTGGCTGTCAAGGACGCCTATACCAAGATGGCGGCCAGACTTGCGCATTGAAATCGAAATTTAGCGCCTCTAGTTTAGATAGCTCCTTGGTCCAAATCCTGCCGCTCAACTGTGAGAGCGAGGTCATATCTCAGATGAGGTAGTGTAAGGTCATAAGGTGAAAGGTCATCATATGGGACATTTTATTTATGGTGACATTATAATTTATTAATTTGATTAATAGTTAGAGTGGGCAGGCTGTCACAAAAGGCAAAAGGGCCTTCACAAAAAAAAAAAAAAAAAAAAAAATTGCCCTGCCAAAAGGGCACGTTGGGCATCAAAGGGCAAAGGGGCAGGACTCAAGCACCGTCCACCCCCACCTCTGCATGTGTCTGCCTACATACCAGTCTACATCGTATATGGCAGGAACATACCGGCCTGCCTTGAAGTTGTTGCTCTGTTCTGTGGACTTGGTAGTTATTCCAGGAGTGTCTTGTTGTGAGGCAAATGGCAAATGTTGGAGGGGTTAACATCCAAACCTGGCTGAATACCAATCCTATGCATCAGCAAAATGATTTCGCCCGGAGAAAGCTCGTCCAGAGATATAAATCCCTGCTTTGTGGTGTAAAATGTGCTGTGACATGAAGAAACATTTTCTTCCAGATACTGGCTTATATCACAAGGTGTTAAACTGCTGGAACCAGAAGCCATTGTCACTGCTTGGAACAATGATCAAGTGAAACAGAATGACTTAGAATTGAGTGCTATAAGGCATGCTGATGTCAGCCCTAATGTTCCAGTCACCTAGAAGACCTGACATCAGCACCAGGAATATTGTGATGGGAGGATGGGCGGCTGGGCAATATTTGGACCTACATTGAAATATGTTTCCTTTGCATTATACAACATTAGGAATTAATTATAAGATTAGGAATAGAGGATAATAATTGGAATAATTATTGAAAGTAAAGGAAGAATTGCAGAAAAAGGGTTCAATCGAATTGTGTATTTTAATGTGTATTCATTGTTAGAATTTCCTAGGATGGAGACAAGACACCATAATAGTTTTCTTATATATATTGTTTAACGATATACTCTCTGCAAAATGCCAAAGATGGGGGCTGGTACCACTTCCCAGAACTGAGTATGCCATGGTGAATTAGGCCCATTTTGGCCAAAAATACAACTTTACGACCAAGGATGATCATATTTACATATTGAATAATTAATTTTTCATCATAATTATAAGTCAACTAATGAAATATTCACTGTACAACTACAAGAGTTCTACCTAGTCAATAGAAGTGTCTTATGGATCATTGAAAAGTGACGTTTTTCGTTTGTGATAGCATTTATTTATTTTTCAATTTTTGGACTGCCGTAGCTACTCCAGTCCACCTTCTAGCATGCCTTATCCTATGTTTTCTTACTGTCCAGGTACAGGAAAGTCTCTCCAGCAAAAGTTATAGACGTGGCTATAATAATTCAACCACAGTACAGCTTTGAAAATGACCCCGAATTAAAAATATATTTCTGAGGCATGAGTGCCTCACCCCTCGCTGGGGCCCTAAATCATTAAACAATAATCTGGGGAACCTACTGTTTTGCAAAATGTCCTAAAAATGGTCTTTCTACATGTGATGCACATTCTGGACGGGAATCGTCATTTTAACTCTGCTCAGCTGAGCTCGCATCTATAAAGGCGATCCTGAGATTACCTAATTGTGGTCAGTTGGCTAATCCTCGAACAGCCCAGGCACACCACATTATTAAACATATCTGGGTTGCAGGTCGGTCAGTATTTGCAACACGGTTCAACTATGCTTTCTCGCTGGAACTTCTCGTCTAAGTACCTTACGTTTTCTCGAACTTTGCTTATTGCTAATTGAATCGCCTACGTTTAAGCAGTAGGAAGCTTTGGCAGCGGGTGTGTGTTATCTGTCATTGCACTGAATATCGGAGCCGCTCATGCTATTCTGGATGCAGCTGTGTATGGGCAGGCGCGAACATCCGGGCATCTGGGGTTTATCACCCTAGCAACCGAGTATAGCAATGAAAACAAATCAGCTAAAGCCATTGAATGCAGTGCATCTCACAATTAATATCTAAGATGACAAGTGAATTAGACCTCTAACCATGCCTAAAAGTTGTGTGGTGGTTGGCTGCAGAAGCCGTAACATGATGATAGACAAGAAACATCAGAGACATAAGAGTCCTGACAGACGAGATATGCGGCTGTCAGCCATCTACAGAAAGAGAGAGGATGGTTCACACTGGAGCTAATTTAAAATGAGTACTATCTGTTCTAACCACTTTCTAAATGGTAAATATCATTGCTTTATACTTACTCTGTGTTCAGCATTGAGAAGAACAGCGTTTGAAATCCGAAACATGATCAATCCTTTTGCAAACATCGGCGTGAAGACGGGCCGCTGAGCATAATTGCATTTTTATGCCATAAAATATACTACGTTGTAGAACTACATCGTTGGGAAGTCTGAGGACGCGCCATTCTAACTGCGTAAGCCATTTATGATGAAAATACGACAGCAATACGATATTATAGTACAGTGAAAATAGGCTTTACACTTGCGTCATAACAACTCTCAGCCTGACTGTGCAGTCCTATATTTTTCCCCTTCGGTTCGCCCTTAATTTTATTTAGCTGTGTTTCTTCATTTGTTTCTGTCTTGCGGGCTTGCTCGGCGTTTTGGTTTAGCTTTTGTAAATACTGCCGAATTTTTCCTTGTCATCTAGGGAGCTGCTCGGCTCTTCTGTCACACGCACGCAAAATTATATTGTACTGGTGCTACTGTCCTAAAGTCATTAATCCCGCAGACCGTTTTTTTTTTTTTTTTTGTAGCATGTGATATCCAACGGTAAGTAAAAACCCTGATTCATCTTTGCTTGCCTGGTGTACTCGTCAGGTAGATATGAAAATCACCAAACTTGGCATCAGGCCATTCTCTAGGTTCATTTAGCCAGGTATCAGCAGGCAATTGATATGCGCACTCCTTCAGCCCTATAACAGATCATTTCAGTTCATAACTGGTTCTAGCCTCACCAGGCAAACTGTTTACATAGCTGTACTACATGTACTTTGATTAAGATGCGCTGTGATTGATGATTTCAGCAAGTAATTACAAACTCTTGATTGACTAAAACAAGCTTTCTCTATCCGTTTTCACTGCCTTCAATTTTGCTGCTGCATCTGCAAGCGGAAGTGACGTGACCATGCACGCACCTGCTTCACTGTTCCATGCTCAAGCTGAGCTTGGCAGTACTCCAGCTACTGCTATCACAAATAGCATTTTGGGAATCTGCTCTTTTCTGGGTGTTGTAAATTGCTGTGCCGATGCTTTTAAAAATTACATTAAATAAATAAATAATCATAAAGGCAGCGTGCCAGTTGGACCGGCGTGTTATGTGTGAATGGCTAGTGCGCCGCGGTGTTAATATTTTATGGAGCCTCAGCCTCGAGGCAATTCAGTTTATTTTTACTCATGGCGCAGTGAGTTATACTTACATTATATTTTGGGAGCAGCCGGCAACTCTGTTCATTTTTTGTTCGTATGACATGCTTGCCTCTCTTTTGGCCATGGTTGGAAAGGGAGATCGGAGAAAGCCCAGCGTAAGCACATCATGAAGGCACTATCACCCACAGCACTGAGCGAGCTCAAGGCTTCCAGATACCTGCACCCTTATATCGCATTGCGTTCAAGCCAGCTTGGCGTTCGTAGACTACTTACATGAAAAATATTTTGCCATTGGCAGTCAAAATGAAATTCTCTCAGCGATAGTGATATTTTACATTGTAGTATAATTTGCCAGTTGGATCATTAAGCTGTCAATTATTTATGTCCGCTTTAAAATATCACTTCATCCCGCCCTGCGTTTTATGGTTTGCTATGGTTATATTATAAAGGGCCTCCTCTGATTCTCTTGTGAAATTCGTCTGAAGTACAGCATGGGGTACCAATTCTTGTCTATGAAAGACAATGGTAATCCAACACGGCAAATATATTTGAGCAATTACCTGCTGTTCTGGACATGTTTTAGCCTCTGTGACTTTTTTTTCTAAAGAAAAAAAAAAAAAAAACAAGCAGAATGTGTTTAGGATGTTTCACTTTCATCATTAAGAGGCAAGCTACTCATTATGGTTTTCAGCAGCGCTATGCTTGGCGTAGGAAATTGTTTATGGAATTTTAGATGATTCTGTAATTCGAGCTACGGTCACCGGAATAGGCAGGTCGTGGTTGCTTTGTTGCCCGTTTAAATAATTAGACTGAATTTCATTTGCAAAGTTATGTAAACATTAATTGTTGACATGCTGTTTGTTCTCTACATGTTCCGACACTCTGTGATGCAACCTCATGCTTTGAGATCAAAGTTCTTCCATTATCACTGGCAGGTTCTCTCATTAGCTGCAGCGTCCAGTAATTAAGGTAATGGTTTGCAATATTACATACAGTGCCTGACAAAAGTCTTGTCACTTATCCAAGTTGTAGGAACAACAAATAATAACCTGACTTGTAGTTGATCAATTGGAATCAAAAATGGCTTATATGAAAGGCAAAGCCCTCTAGATTATGCAAAATATACCAAAATAGAGTTTTGTGTCATTGATTAAGTTTTATAATTTAATTTGTACAGAAAGGTCAGATTTTGCTTGGACAAAAGTCTTGTCGCATTGAAAAAAAATGTGGAAATTATACATACACTTTATTTTGAATACACAAATATGCCACTATAATATCAGAACATAAAGCCATGGTGCCTTGGAAAAAAGAATTAATATTATGACTCCCATGAGCTTGGAGGACTGCATCCATACGTCTTGGCAATGACTGAGATAACTTGATGATGAAATCATCTGGAATGGCCTAGAAAGCAGTCTTGCAGGACTCCCAGAGTTCATCAAGATTCTATGGTTTCATCTTCCAAGCCTCCTCCTTCATCTTACCCCTGAAATGCTCAATAATGTTCATGTCAGGTGACTGGGTTGGCCAATCCTGGAGTACCTTCACCTTCTTCGCTTTCAGGAACTGTGACATGGAGGCAGAAGAATGAGAAGGAGCAGCAGTATAAGTAGGGCAGCAAGAACTTCTTGATATTTCAGGCTGTTGATCTTGCCATCCACTCTGCAGATCTTTCTCACACCCCCATGCTGGATGTAACAACAAACCATGATTTTTCCTCCACCAAACATGATTGTTTTCTGGGAGAATCTTGGGTCCATGAGGGTTCCAACAGGTCTTGTACGGCGACTGGCATGCAGTTCAATGGATGATTCACCAGAAAAATAAACTTTCAGCCACTTTTCCAATATCAATCCTTTTCTGCGAGCTGTGGGCCTTGGCAAATGCAATGCTGGTTTTTGTTTTCTGTTTAATGCAGACTTCTGTGTACTAATTTGGCAATGAAAACCACTTTGAGAGAGAATTTGACAAACTCTTCTTGTAGATACCGGGATTTTTTGGTGACATTTCCTCATGTAGCTTTGCTGTAGTTGAAGAAGGGCTAGCCTTGTACAGTTGAAGCAACAAACGGTCCTTTCAAACAGTTGTCATACGGGGTCTGTCTGACCTGCGCTTGCCATGAACGTCACCAGTTTCTTCAAATCTTTTTCTCATCCCCTCCACTTGACATTTGGATACATTAAAGATGTCTGCCACCTCAGCAGCAGACTCAGTCTTCAGGCTCTTGATGATCAGCACTTTGGTCTGTGGTTGAATCTTTGGTATGTTGTCAGAGGTCTAGTTGCACCTCATATGAAAGTCTGGTGTGCTGGGGTTATTTCTATACACATCTGGGAATGTGTTAATTACACTATTTGTTATAGGTTAAACTCTAATCTGCGATTTGTTGCATAATTTGAAGAGACAACAAGACTTTTGTCTTAGCAAAAACAGATGTTATGAGCTTAGCCAAGCTGTGAACATCAGAACACTTTTTGACGGTTTCATTTTGCACCAAATTATTAATGTGAAAGCCCTTGACATTAAAATGGACCATTTATTGTAACAATTGATTGGTTAGAAATAAAGTTATATGCTATTTTTAGTTACTATGTCCTTATGCGACAAGACTTTTGTCAGGCACTGTATACCTTGCAAACAGCTACCCTGTGGAATAGCTAGCTACTGGAGTGCTTAGCAATTAAAAATCTTGATTTTTTTAAGTAGACGTAGTTCCAACCAATGTTCTTCACTAAAGGCCTAGGGGAATGCTCAGAGCATATTTCAGCCACCCCAGTTACGACTGGAATGTCAGTGATTGTGTAGGTTGTACTCTACCTTGCAAGTAAATGAGCTGAATATCTGCATTACCATTCCAAATCGGCATTTTCGCTGCAGGCTTGCTTTTGAGAAGGTTCAGGCCACAATTGAAAGCACATTGTGGCAACGTTTGTGAAATAGGAAATGATGAAATGGTTGTTGTCTTGCACGTAGTCACTCTAAACTTCTCTCTCATTCTGCATTCGAGCAGCAACAAATGCCACCTCAGTTGTCTCTGTTCATCCTCTTAAGGCCAAAAGACGTTTTTTCTTATCAGCCTCTGAATGTTACCTTCACCTTGGAATCAAGGACATAATTGAGGCTCAAAAATTAAGTAGTAAGCTTGTGTAAGCAGACAATGTTTTAATTGTTCCAGTGTATTGCATGTTAAAACATATTCTCATCGCACTTGCACTCATTTACCTCCGTCTCACACATTGCAAAGAATATCTTTCCATGTATATAAGCAGAGCAATAAAATGGCACTGGACCGTACCATATCAACTCATCCATCACCATACACAGACCACTTTTTTTAAAAAAGGGGGAAGCATCAGTGACATTGTGCCAGCTGCCGGGCTGTCACTTCACATAGTACACTTCATGAAGGATATTTCTCTTGCATCAGCTTCAAAAGAAATCGTGCCAGCAGCCCGGTTGTCACTACACATTGTTCACTTAATATAGTAGATTTCTCTTGGTTTCTAGCTTGGGTGATTTGCTCACTTAAGATGTAAGATTTGTCAGAAATGGTTGCACATTTACTAGAAAATACCCAATATGCACATAGTCTCAGTATTTTAAATCAGTCAGAACAACTAATTATTTCATTGAATGTAGCAAATTATTCTTTTCAGAAAGAGGTTAAAAGGTTAGGAGAAACATTTTGTGAAAATTAATAATTCATAATAAAAGGCAATCCAATGGCAGTGAGCTTTACTTTTTTTGTAATAAACTCAAGGGATGAATGATTAGAGTCTATTGAGAAAGCCTTTTGCATACCTGAATCTTTATCTGCTGCTGCTCATAGCATCATAAGAATTCAGTAGACAAAAAATGAATTTGTAGTTATTCCTGTGAAACCTTTCAACTGCACACTCAGTAAAATCATTGGGACTGAACTTGAAGCAATTTCTTCACGGGCCTATCTTTTACTTTCTCATACATGTGAACATGCAGGCATCTGGAACACACCTTGGGAACAAAAAAAAAAAAAACTTGAGGAACTGAGCAAAGGAACTTGGTGAAAATTGATTTTTTTTTATTTTTAAAATTTGTTCTCGCTTTTTTTCAGTCCAGAAAATGATGCGCCTTTTATTCCCCCAAGTTGTCATTGATTAGGCCTACACTTTTACCTGGCTTGCAGGATTAGTTAGCTAGAGGGATTAATTCACCACAATTCAAGCTGGGGAACAAAGTGAAGGAAATTTATACCTAGCCTGGAATAACACATAGGCTGCGATTCAAGTTGAAGTTCTCCTTGCAAAAATACGTCATAAGCCCAACCTGTTTAAATGATCACATCAGGTATTGTATCATTCCAGTCAGGAAAACTCATGTTTCAATAAAATAGAACAATTTATTCATGGGTATAAGCATAACATTGTATTTTGGCAGCGGTTCTGCTCTGGAGGAATGTCCTACCTAGGCACAGCAAACATAGTTAGTCAAAAACATAAATCAAAATCCCCCCGATGTGAGCAGAACCAAACAAATGGAGGCTGGGGTGGAGGAGGCAAGCAAAAACCAAACAGCGTGTTGCATAGCATGAAAAGTCATTTCAAACAGCAGCAGAAGTGAGTGAGCTTGACGTCTTTTAAATAGACCGCTGTACTACCTCGTGATGTGTATCCTCCAATTGTTGTGTGCCTGCTGATGCTGACGTGGCTGGTAGCTTACCAGGCTGCTATCAGCTGATGTAGCTCTACTCGAATTTCCTACCTGAACTAGTTACACTTATAAGTGTGATTATAACTTTATGTTCTTAATTCATTAAAATCTTCTGAACTGAACGTTATAATGCTGATATTTTAATCATGACTAGTCAGGGGCACAGGAGATAGCAAAGCCCAATGAGCAAAATCAGATTTCCAGGCATTGTTATTTATTTATTTAAGAAGTAGGGACAGTACATATTGATGAACATAGACATGTAAATATGTCAGATTATAGCCAAAGGCTAATTTACATCTGTTGTCCCTAAGCAGGTTGATGTTTTGAAAAATAATACAATAATGCATGACAAAAATACACAAACCAATAATACACAACAATTTTACAAAACAATATCAAAAAAATACAATAATACATAACAAAAATACACAAACCAATAATGCACAACAATTTTAACAATAAAACACAGATGTGATTCAGGCTTGTAGCTCAGAAAAAATTTCAATGCGGCCATCGGATAACAGTGCTAACAATAAGAGGCAAAAACTGAACAATTACACTGCCCTAATTTGTCTCAAAGTGCAGAAATGAATTGCACTAAGCCCATAATTCTGAAGTGCTATACACATAGCCATGTTATTGCACTGTGATATATTGCACTAGACCCAATGAAAGGAGGAGTAAATATGAAGAAAAAAGAACAAGTTAAAATGCTAATAATATTACATTTTGATCAATATATTACACGTTGCCCTATTGCACCTTAATGCCTGCATTTTGGTCAGTATATGACACGTTGCCCTATACACATTAGTGCCTGCATTTTGGTTGGTGTATTGCATGTTGCCCTATTGCACGTTAATGCCCACATTTTAGTCAGTATATTGCACGTTGCCCTATTGCACTTAAACCTGCATTTTGGGTCAATATATTGCACGTTGCCCTATTGCACTAAATACCTGCATTTTGGTCAGTATATTGCACGTTGCCCTATTGCACTTAACAAATAATACCTCACTATTCATCATGGTCACAAATCTGATTTGATCTGAGCCACACCTTTAGATTACCTTTAAAGGCTATAAAACTGGAACACTCCCTTACGGAGGGTGGTAAACTGTTCCACAATACGCTACCCTTGAAAGAGAAAACATTTTGACTTAAAGAGGTTCTTCTAACAGGTACCTCACAGTCACCCTGGCTATGGCCCTAGTGGTCCGAGTTGTTGAATTGCTGGTTATTTTGTACTTAACGTAGTCATTTAACGGAGGCGGAGCTAGCTCACTTAAGATTTTATACATCTGGCAGGCAGTTTTAAATTTTTTAAAATTCTCAAAGCTTAACAAGTTGCATCTTGAGAGAATGTAACAATGGTGATATGAGAAGGGCTTTTTATCTAGTATGTTCAATGCCTTTTTATAGAGTGACTCCATTGGTTTCAGAGTTGTTACTCCTGCCAAAGACCAGCTGGTTAGACAATAACTTAAATGTGAAAAAAAACTCATGGAATGAAGGAACAACATGGCTGCTTCATCAGTAAGAGACCTCCTTATTTGTTTGAAATTGTTTAAATTGTATTTAACCGTCTTCGACACCATTTTGACATGACTCTTAAAAGAGAGTTCAGAGTCCAACATCACACCAAGATATTTGAACTCCTTCACTAATTTTAGTTCTTGATCTTCCAAATAAACGTTAGATTGGGAAATGTTTGCAGGTTGTTTAGAAAAAAACATACACACAGTCTTTTGTGTATTTAACAAAAGACAGGCCCTAATAAGCCAATTTTGAATGTGAGTCAAAGCAGATGAAAGTATTTGAGCAGCCTCCTCAGGATTTTTAGCCTTTGTAAAGATCACAGCATCATCTGCATATAATTGTATATCAACATCTTTACAAACTTCTGGAAGATCATTTATATACAAGGAAAATAACATAGGGCCCAGTATGGATCCTTGGGGAACCCCTAGTGGACAGTGTCAGTAAGGCAATTTGACACCATCGACCACAGTGCACTGTTCTCTATTTGATAAGTATGATTCAATCCATGCTATAGCTTGGTTTGAAAAATTAAAGAGAGGTAG
Source organism: Gymnothorax javanicus (assembly GCA_029692085.1). Lineage (NCBI taxonomy): Eukaryota > Metazoa > Chordata > Actinopteri > Anguilliformes > Muraenidae > Gymnothorax > Gymnothorax javanicus. The sequence continues at coordinate 95,394,744 of CM056198.1, forward strand.
TTTAGATAAAAGCACTTTGTGATCGATGGTGTCAAAGGCCTTTTTTAAGTCTAGAAATACAGCACCTACACAGCTCTTTTTATCAAATAACATTTTACTTTTTCTAGGAGCACAATTAATGCTGACTCAGTAGAATGATGTACCCGAAATCCAATTTTTATCGGATGCAGAAGGGCTTGTCCATTATTAAGATGCTCATTTAATTGTTTAGCAACCCATTTTTCAAGTATTTTGGAGAAAACTAGCAAAATAGTAATTGGTCTATAATTGTGTATATCTGATCTGTCACCTGTCTTAAATATTGAGGTGACTGAAGCCAACTTCCATGCCTTTGGAACTACCAAGTATTTAATAGATAAATTAACTAGGCGAGTAATTGGGCGTACTAGGGCCTCTTTGTGTGCTTTTAGAAAGCCAGCGTCAAAACTATAGGTATCCTTAGCTTTTGAGTTATTCATAGCATTGATAATGTTGATAACTTCTATTTCAGATATTTTTTTAAATTAAAAATTGGTTGAGCACTGTTCACTGTTCTTCAGGTGGCTTAAAAAGTTTGGATATTTCTTCCACAGACCTTAAAAAAGAGGCATTCAACTCAGTCACCAAAATAACAGGGTCTTTCACTAACTGGTCATTTACCTTTAATTCTAATTCTTTGACGCCTTGTTTGCTTTGCCTAGCAGTTAATTTGTTAATGTTCTGCCATATTTTTTTCCCCATTTCCTTTGCAATTTCAATGATTGTAGCAAAAATCTTTGCTTTTGCTCTTCGCATTTCTAATGTGACTTTATTTCTTGCAGATGTGTAATTTCATCTATCTATAGCTAAACCAGACCTCGTAAATTTTTTAAGCAATTGGTCCCTCATTTTCATTAATTTCAGGCAATCTGAGTTGAGCCATGGGAGGAAGTTGGGTTTTCTTTGCCCATGACTCCCTGTCTTGGAAAAAGACAGAAAGACCTCTTGGATTTTCTTAATAAATGAATCTGTGCCAGTATCTATGTCATCACATGACACCAAGATATCCCAGTTGGACCACCACTTCTGGCCCACTGTCAGACCACCATGCATCATCATATTTTAACCTTGTCTGAATATTAAAATAGGCAAAATGATCAAACATTTCAGATGTGTAACTGTTTCTAACAAAGCAAGAAGCAAGACAGTGCAAGATTGTGTGATCTCTTCACATGGCTCTGGTTAGTATGGATGTGATGCTGCTTGATGGAAGTTTTATATAGCATAGCCCATAGTGTTTATTTCCTTATCAAAACTGGAAGGGGGGGGAATCATTGTCTCCTCAAAACTGCGTGATGCATATTCCCCAGATCTCCCGTACATCCTGCTGTTCTGTTGCGAGTCACTGAAAGCAATTCAGTTTATTAGAACAATAATTTTGTTAATGAAAATCCAAAAAAAAAGCACATCTTCAAATGATTAATGAACAATTTTTACAATCTAAAATGATTGTTGTGAAGATTTTTCTTCCTGAACCCGCAAGCCTCTGCCTGGCCCCTTTTTTTATTTGTTAAGCGCATACAAAAATGAAATAAGTATGAAGAGTTTCCCTGAAAACAAGCCATAAAAGCAGATTTCTCCCAGCAGCTCAGTTACCGTAACACAGGATGAAGTGTTTATATAGGCCTTGGGGTTAGTGAGAGACTGGTGCGAGTATGGCAAACAGAATAATAGAACTCAGAGCAGAAACATCAAAAAGACCTACAACCAAGTCTCCCTGCCCTGCCATGCTCCGTCTCTATTCCAGAACGCGTCTCGGGAAGGATGTCACTGTTAAACCATGCCAGTAGTTGCTTTGAATAGTTATCTGTTCACCCCCTCACCTTTCTCCACCCCCTCATCATTCTCTTTGATATAACATTATCAGTTGAGCTGCCAAATTTTGTAGAACTTGCGTTTTTAACCTTACTGTCAATGTAATAATCACCAATGTTAACGTCATTGTTGCACTATCGGTGAAAAAAGTTATGTTAATTGATGTGTAACCTTTACATTTGTGGAATAGTGTCTACAGATTAGTATTACTCTGTATCCTGCAAATTATTATTTTGATGGTGATGTTCCCACCACTAATCCCACTCTCCACCCTCACCCCCTGTCTCAGAACCTAGTGAGAATGCTTAAAATGCTCCTCCCACTCAGCGAATTGCGTGTCTCTCAGAAGTATGTCACCTTTGATTGGTTTATGTCTTGCGTGTGCTCCTGCTCCCCCATCCCCGGCTGTGTTTTGTTTCAGTGTCACTTCCTGATGTACCTGTGATGTGTATTTAAACCCTCTGCTTTGAGACGCAAGTTGCAGGACTGTAATTAGCTATTTTTGCTTAGAAGTTAGAACCAGTCAGTATTTCCTAGCAGAAACTTCTTTTGTCTTTATTTATTGAAACTTAACCTTTCATGATAGTAACTTCCAGAAACTTTCCTTTTTGCTCCCAAGCCTATTCAGGGTCCAGAATTGGGACTGCGTTCAAGAGAACCCAGTTCTAGTCATATCCTTTGTCCAGTTTAATAGGAACAAGCTCCCAAACCTAATTCAGGGTTCAGGATTGGGACAGCGTTAACCCGATCCAAGTCTGTTCCTCTGTCCAGTTTGTTAAGAACAAGCTCCCAATCCTTCTATGGTCATCAGGTTTGGAACCAAGTTCCTCACAAGTCACTTGATCCTGCCTTCAGACTGTGGCTCTGGCGAAGCGTGCACTCCATCTGGCTGTCATCTTGGAACGTCACTGGCCAGAGATTGGCGACTCCCTGCTCTGCCCACAACACCTGAACTGGACTGTGCTTTCTTGTTCTGGGCTTTGTCCCACTCTTACCATGTTACTATCAATAAATCTTACTATTAGATTGTAGTTTGCCTCCGCACTTGATTCCTGGTCTGGATCAGAAGACCCTCACCATTTGCCTTCTTTATCCCACAACCCCTCACTCTTGATTTATTTCCACACCTCCAAACCCCCACCCCCACTCCCGCCATTCCTGTCAAACTGGTCAAGGCTATTTACAAATGCAGAAATGTCCATTTGGTGGCTTGCGTCATGAAAAATAGTGTTCGACATGTGTGTTCTTTTGGGAAAATGCATGTCCTTTGTTCATTTTAGCATACAGGGGAAAACGCTGGTCACTTTATATTCAAATTTGGTAAATATCATATGGGGATATAAATGGATATTGTCTATCAGCCATAGCAATCTATCATTGCTTAAAGTAGTTATGTATTGAGAAATCAGAATATGGGCAAATTATACCTCTACAGAAAGCTAACGTCATGGAGATGATGAATAACACACTTGCTGGACACTCAGGCAAATAGCAAGAAAATAAAAGAGGCATTTTGAACACCCTTTCAACTCGCGCACATTCCCAAAAAGACTGAATGAAAATAGCCCCTTGCTGATGTTGTCATTCTTGGGAAACAGGGATAAACGGTAAGGAAGTCGAGTGCATTGACCATTGTCAGCCGGTCGTAATTTTTTCATTTCTTGGTCTCGTTTCAACTTATATTACAAGTGGATTCGATTCATGCTCGTCAAAAAGTATGTTATTCTAGGGCTACCAGGTTAAGCTCACCCAATTAAGGTGCCACTTTGCAGAGCAGTAGTGAGCACCACGACCCGGGTTCGAGCCTGAGTTGCGCCAGTGTCGACAGTGGCCGGTAGCCTTTTCAGAGCAGCGCACAACTGGCTTTGCGCTACAGGGAAATAAATTGGGAGGGACTGCCGATGTGGGATTATAGGACTATAGCATTGTTTGTTGCTCAAGCTCTGGTCTTGCTTATGTTCCGGTGTCCTCCGCCCTCGCTCTGACCTCTGAGCTTGCAAAGTTTTGAGCTATGAGTGTACAAAGAAGCAGCGGCTGACAGGTGCGTGTTTCGGAGGAGAACCACGAACTGTCTCGCTCTCCCGAGATGGCAACATCCGTCGCATACGATCAAGCTTGTGTACATAGTTCGCTATTTTGGGCATTCCAAACTCGGGTGGGGATGCCAAATTAAAAAAAAAAAAATTTTTTTTTGATGATGTAGAGCACACATCTATGAAGGTACGTTTGAGTCTTTATCATGCAAGCATAAAAAACTGTTAGGAGACCATATTTCAAAGGAGGTTTTGCAGGGTATAGGCAAATTTGCCCACAGCCCAATTTGAACCATCTTCTGGTTATATGCACCTACTTGTGGGACTGTCCAGAAAATAGATTTGAAATGTGAAATTTGCATACAGGGAGTGAACTGTGACCTATTTAGTGATTTCAAGATTTTTGTGGGGATAGGCCTCGAAAAATCCATATATAAACCCATAAATGATTGTTCTGAAAAACCAGATGATTTTTAATGGCTACACAACAACATGACGGACATTTTGATACCAAACATAAGTATACATGTGAAAAACGTAAGAAGTTTCAGACAATTTTCTATTGAAAAATGCATCTGTCTTGATGCAAAATGTTAAGTTCATCTTGAAAAACAACCAGGTTCCTGGTTAGATGTTTTCATAAACTGTTGTACATTGTATAGGTTCTATATCTCCCAGGTCTTGTTTTTACTCCACTGAGCAAGGTGTAGTCTGCGCTTGTGGTCACGCTTCAATGATTTTGTGAACCACAAAGCATTCAACATTGTTTTACGCCAGGGGTAGGGAACCTTCTCCAGAAAGAGCCACCGTGGGTTCAGGCTTTCATACCAACCAAGCAGCTACACACCTGATTCTACTAATCAAGGCCCTTAACAAACATTCCAGAGGTTGATTAGTAGAATCAGGTGTGCAGCAGCTTGGTTGGTATGAAAGCCTGCACCCACAGTGGCTCTTTCTGGAGAAGGTTCCCTACCCCTGTTGTATGCTTATGCTTTATATACTGCTGCTGTTTCATGTGATACCTTTTACAAATCATATATACAGTGCATTCGGATTGCAAAAACACAATTATTCCAAAGAAATGTGTGATAAACAATTGCACTACGAGGTGCTAAGTGTAGTAAGGGTGCTCGTAACCTAAATGGACAACAAAATCAATGGCTATGCTCATTGTTGGTGAATGGGGGGATGACAATACAAGACGGTGAAAAGATATGCAGCAAATGTTATTTCAAATATGTCAAAAAAACGACCAAAACCAGACACAGACAATGACAATGACACAACACATGATGTTACTACATCAAACAATGACATTGATGAAACAGAGACTGTGTTTCTTCAGGAAATCTAGGCAGATGAGGAAGACCTTATCCAAGGAAATCCTCTCAATGTATCCTGTTCATCTGTTGATTTAATGTATGGAACATCATCACATCGAGGTGTGCCATTTGTAAACAATACGATGACCAATGCTTAACAATACCAATGGCTTCTCGAAAATTCTCAGAGTCTGTAATTACATCCTAAAATCCACAAGGCCTGTATACAACCTATACAATGTACTAAAGTTTGTGAAAACATCTAAATGGGTTTTCTGTGAAATATGTAGTATATAATAAAAATGGCTTGAATACACCATGTTACTGGTCTCGCAATTTAACGACACCCGCACATTATTTAGCCAACTATATGAGGCAACTTTTGTGAAAATATCTTAGGTGTGTTTTCATAGGAACCTGGTTGTTTTTCAAGATGAACTTTACGTTTTGCATCAAGACAGATGCATTTTTCAGTGGAAAATTGTCTGAAACTTCTTCAGTTTTTCACATATATAGTTATGTTTGGTATCAAAATGTCCGTCATGTTGTTATGTAGCCATTAAAAATCATCTGGTTTTTCAGAACAATCATTTATGGGTTTAAATATAGACTTTTCAAGGCCTTGCCCCACAAAAATCTTGAAATCACTAAATAGGTCACAGTTCACTTCCTGTATGCAAATTTCACATTTCAAATCTATTTTCTAGACAGTCTCACAAGTAGGTACATATAACCAGAAGATGGTTCAAATTGGGCTGTGGGCAAATTTGCCTCTACCCTGCAAAACCTCCTTTGTTAGTAAAAACAAGCAAAGTATTGGTTACAGTTTACGTGGATTTGGTTACAGGTGTGAGAATTTTGCTTTTGAAGTACAAAAGACTTCTTTTCTTGCGCAACAAAAAGTTTCGGTAATGAATCAGTCCTCTTTGCTTTAAAAATGAATTTGACTTAATGGGCGGGATCCACGCTGATAAATGAGAGGAGAATGGCGATTGGTGGGTTTGGCTTGGACTGCCAGCATGGCTGTTCACACGCACAGGTCCCTCTCTCCCACTGTAAGCACTCTACGATGGAAATGGAGTGTTGAACTGACATGTCATGGAGGTAAGTTGATATTAATGTCCCTTATAAATTGAATCGCCTTTGAATGTTGCGTGGCACGATTTCACTACGTGTGCCAGCTTATAAATGTCATGGAATCTGTCGCAGTTGACATCTCTTTAAAAATCAGATAATATGCTAGGTAGCAACTGCAGGAATGAACTTGGCTGGCTAACTGGCTACGTTTTTGCGGTTCGCTGACCTGCACCGTCAAGGCTGGAGTGTATCGCGGAAGGGGCGAATAGACTTAATAATATATCAGCCTCTTCAGCGATGCACTCAAGCCTTGGCGGCAAAGGCTAGCGAGCAGCCAAAAATGTAGCTAGCTTGCTAGCCTAGTTGGTTGCTATAGTTGATGTCTAGCATAAGCTGAGTTTTAAAGAGATGTCGACCGCGACAGATTCCATTGCACGTAGACTACAAGCCCGCATTTGAAGTGAAATTGTGCCATGCTGAGTTTAAAGGCAGTTCATTTAAAAAAGCGACATTAATGTCAACTTGCCTGCATGCAACCATACATGTCAACGTCTTCGGGTTCGCACCTGAATTACCACCAGTTAATATCTGTGAAATCCTTTAAAAATCAGTAAGATTTTTTAAAGCATTTTAAGTATTTTTTAACATATTTTTTCGTGCTTGAAATTACAAATGGAGTGTGAAATTTTCATTTAAATATTTTAAATGCTTAATAAGCTTTCTATTCCAGTGTAACAATGAAAACCTCAAAGCTTCATCCAGGACAGTGATATCAGTCGTGCCGATATTATACACGGGCATGTCGGGGATCCTTTACGCTCCACTTCGTGGAAATTTTGACCAAAATCGCTTATCTCTTATCCATAGCCTATTCTTGTCAGTCCAATTGTGTAACATTAGGGAGAAGGCTGACGTATAGTAATAGTCACTGCAGTTAAGCCTGCCGTACACATGATAAGCAGAGGCTCCGAAATGTGGTCCACTATGGCCAATGGCAAATTGTGTTGTGTCAGGAGAAGAAGCACCTGGTTGTTGTTTGTTTACTGTGGTGTGTGTTCATGTGCTCTTTCATTTTGTCAAAGTGGATAGTTTCCAATAACTAAATCTGTGTTTCGTCAGGACGAACCTCGAGAGTGTGCTTGCGAAAATGCACACACACACACAGTTATCATCAGACATTGTTTAAAGGACAAATTTCAGACTGATTTGCGCTCTGAAATTTGTCTATATACGGGTTGTGGTGTTGAGGCTGCCCTCTAGCGTTCCGTGATGTCATAATGGCAGAACTCCACCATGCATTTTTAATGGAGATAAAAAGGGATGAAAAACAGAGAAAGGAGGGTGAATATAGAGGCAGAATGCTTTCAGAAATCTTTTATTTCTCATGAGCAAGGTCACATAGCAACCCAACCAAAGCTCCTTTTGCCTTGGGTTTGGTAGTTTTATGAACAGTGTCTGAGTTCCTCAGAGAGATTAATAATACACACAAGATAGGTAAAGAAAAATGTGCCACAATAGTTCAAACACAGATTCCTTAATTGCGTCGGAAAAAAAGGACAAAGTAAAAATATCTTTGTTGAAATACCAAGTAAGTGTCGCATTCACTGGCCTGGTCTGCAGACTGCTACCAACATATAGCTTATCTTTTTTAATCACCATTATAAATCTTAACAAAATTTTAAAAAGTATTTCAGCTGTATACATATTTTGCAGAGAAACTCACTCCTCGCACCTTTCCAGAAAGACATGGACCACATGCACTTGTTTGAGCAGTTTGCAATAGAATTACCTAATCTGCTAGCCTGAAACCCACTGTGAGCACCCCCACCCTCACCCCACACACTCTCCCACTGTTACCAATATACTGAATCATTAACAATAGTGTCATACATCTGACAGGAGAAGAAGTGCCATCGTTCCAGGGTAAACCATGTCTTGATTTAGTTGCTATAACGCTCTGAAGGATGGCGATGAGGCAGAAGATGTATGACTGGCCCAAATCAATTTGAGGCTGACTGACAAAGGGTGCAGATGTGCAACCTAATAAAGGCTTATTAAACTGCGGTGTGGGAAGTCCAGTTTCCATCTCAGCAGCAATTACACCTTCATCCAAACCTCTGACTGTTTTGCAATTTCATATCACTTAAAGTAGACATGTATTGATTTGAAACTTTATTAAAAAAAATGTCGTATTTGGTTTCATCCAAAAGAGCATGCAATACACTCCTAACTATCAACATTTTCCACCCGGAGATGATATTAGAATTGACTAGTTATGGATGTAAAACAGGTTTTCAGCAACCCCCAATATCATCCTTGAACAGCACTGTGAATCAGGCCAAGAGCAATGATGCCACTCATGGGATCAAGTGACACATAGGCTATCATATGTGTAGTTTACATCACAAGCAAGAGGTCAAAATCTTCTAAAAATGTCAGAATTTTTTCAACCGCTGCTTGTCTTGGACATCGAATATACATAGCGACATTTTTAGCAGTTAGCAAGCCCAAATCCAGACGATTGTGATGCAAAATAGCTGCCCACCAGTTCCACGGTCTTAGTTTGGGATTCGAATAAAGTACCCTGGGAATCGTCCAATTGTACATAAAATTTCAGATATATGCTGAGAATACTATAAACAACCATTTTATAACAGATTTTAAGGATTTTTTAGTCTCCAAGAGGTAAAGTAAGGCAGACTTTGACGTCACAGAACTTTGTCAAGGAAAGTTTTACACTTCTGCTCATTGCATGGAAAGAAATTTGAAAACAAGATATTAAAGGGATGTTATGAAGGTGTTTTTGTGTCTTTATCATGCAAGCATTAAAAACAGTTTTGAAACCATATTTCAAATTTGTAAATAAAAACAAGCAAAGTATTGGTTTCAGTTTAAGTGGATTTGGTTACAGACGTAAGAATTTTGCTTTTGAAGCAGACTTCTTTTCTTGCGTTACAAAAAGCTTTGGTTACGAATCAGTCCTCTTTGCTTACGAGTTAAAAAGTTTTGGTTACGTGACAGCTGATGGGTCCTGTCACTAGAAATGCCTCCTATTAAGTATGCGCCCGGCTACCTTGCCAAGGAGTCTGGCTCTTTGGCGATGTGGTCAGCGCGCGTGACTCTTACCTGGGAGTCTGGGGTTCAGTCCCCGCCCGGGCCCTCCATCGGCCTGCCACAGTTACAAAACAGTCCTCTTTGCTTATGAGTTAAAAAGTTTTGTTTACGAAACAGTTCTCTTTGCTTTTAAAATGAATTGGACGTAATGGGCGGGATCTTCGCTGACAAATGAGAGGAGAGCGGCTACCGGTGGGTTTGGTTTGGACTGACAGCATGGCACACACACACACACACACACACACATACACACAGGTCCTTCCTCACACTGTAGGCACTTTCCAACGGAAAATGAGCATTGAACTAACGTTATATCATACATATCAGCCCCTATGGTTTGTCTGTATTTAGTATGGATTTTGAGCTTTTAAAATAAGAAAGAGTGAACTGGTAAAGTGGTGCGGAAATTGCGGCTCTCGCCAATATTTTTTTTTAAATGCGAAAACATCGTACAAGCCTAGCAAGAAGCATATATGTCAACTAATATGGATTGCTTGTAAATTATTAGGATTTCCGTCCAATTGCGCAGATAATGGATTGAGAGAGATAAATTTATACGGATATTTAATCCCTGGCATAAAGCAAATCAACTGTGAGGCGTAGCTGGTATTGGAATCATACGTTGTCTGTCCGCGTTAACACAATAACATTGAGACTGTTTTCGATTCAACCTTAAGACATTGCATCTAGCTGGGATAAAAATGAAACTAAGTTCAAGATGGGTATGACAGCTGAGACAGATAATGTTTAGCATCATCATACATGTTTAAATCCAGCCCTATGTCATGCAAGCACCCTGCTGTCATCGCGGCTAGTTCAATTCCAGATGGTCTCTAGTTAGAAAAACAACTTATTATTGAAAGTTATTAATTGTGAGCTTGCCATAGGCAAGCAACAGATTGTTCTTCTTAAGTCCGTTTATTTATTTATTTTTCCATTTCCGCACACTTTTTTGTCCCGTATCAAGTGCCCGAGTGTTTGCGATAGAGATGTGGTTCAAACGCCGAAACGACCGGCCCAACTATGTCTCTGGGCCTTGTACAAGCGGTTGCATAGCCCATTTTCATTCTTTTGCAATCCCTGTTTTTTATCCCTTTTTATCTCCATTAAAAATGCATGGTGGAGTTCTGCCATTATGACATCACGGTTCGCTAGAGGGCAGCCTCAATACCACAACCTGTATATAGACAAATTTCAGAGCGCGAATCGCTATAATGGTGATTAAAAAAGATAAGCAAAATGTTGGCAGCAGTCTGAAGACCAGGCCAGTGAATGCGACACTTACTTGGTATTTCAGCAAGGATATTTTTACTTTGTCCTTTTTTCCGCCACAATTAAGAAATCTGTGTTTGAATTATTGCAGCACATTTTTCTTTACCTATCTTGTGTGTATTATTAATCTCTCTGAGGAACTCAGACACTGTTCATAAAACTACCAAACCCAAGGCAAAATGAGCTTTGGTTGGGTTGCTATGTGACCTTGCTCATGAGAAATAAAAGATTTCTGAAAGCATTCTGCCTCTATATTCACCCTCCTTTCTCCTCCATCCAGCTCCTCTCCTTTTACTCTTCGTGGTGTCTCACGATTCCTGAAAAGTGAGTTGGATTTTTTTTTTTTTTAGTACAGATTTCTGTTGATGTTCTTTTTCCAGCGCAGAGGCCTAATTAATTGAAAAATTTCTCAATTTTGTGTGGGAGTTTCTTACAGTAGTTGTGTTGTTCAACAATGGACATTTACATGCTCCTCAAGTTGCTTGCTTTTAATTGTGGAGTTTGCCGTAATGAGTGTTTTTTGTATGGCCTTCTTTTGAAAAGCTTTTTTCTTGCATTCTGCTTACTGTGAGTTTTCTGGCTAGTTTAAATCTATGCTTTGGCCTCGCCTGGCTTTACTGGCACTTCATTTCTTGTCACTTATGAACCTGCGTAGACAGTGCAGTATTAACAGTTTGCATCAACCTTTATGAACTGACAGCATGTTCCATTAAACAGGTGGATGTCTTTATTTCTTCATCAAAGTAAGTGGACTCCTCTCAAATGACAACATTGCTTATGCCAGCAGCCGAATGCAATCAAAGTGTTATGGAAAAAATATGCCTGACTATGAAACATTAATCAAAATGCTCTCCACGCTTGGTAAACTCCTCTTTGGAAAAAATGAACTCTGACGCATCCCTGCCGAGACGCTCTGAGATATTTCTGTTCTCTGCAGGACTGATGACTTCATACTAGAAAGTAAAAAGCCCAGGGGTGAATATAATGTGCCCCTCTCGAAGAGAATGTGCGATACTCTGTGACAGATGAGCGGGGACTGGTGTGCCGTTTGTGCTTTTATTTCCCCTGGTAGTTGCCAAACTAGCAGGCACACAGTCGTCCTCACAATTTCATTTGCTGAATGGCCGCGTTGAACAGCTCATTTGAATTTGTTTCAGATGTCGGAAATAATCTTTAGCAGGGAGACTGTTTCCTCACTGTTTTAAAGCGTGTCTTTTCGGGAGGGTTGAACCTTGGGGTTACTGGGGAATCAGCTCGGGATTTTATTGTTGGGGTAAGGATGAAGATGATTGATTAGTTTGTGTCCTCATGAAACATGGGTGCCCTATAACAGATGTACTAAGGCGAAAAAATAATATTTTTACTTAGCTGCTATTGGGATGCACTCAGAAACTATGCTTTCCTGGCATGCGATGGGTGGGGGTATTGCACTAAATTGCAGTCCTAACTTATGCCAGTACCTCCACCCCTTGCCCTGTGTAGTCACGGTACCAGATTAATAGGTTCAGCACTGCTCATTTCATTCTTTGCTTTTGCACCGTACCACAGCGGCATATTTCTGAAGCTTCATGGCCTATTGCCGCACAGCACCTCTGATATGTGCTGGTCCGTAATGGCATTTTTTGGACTATCATAGTGTTATTTTTTATCTTCCAGGGTTTTTATGTGTTTTTATTTGGTTCTAAAGGACACCTTTAGTGATTATCACAAGATACCCCAAATTCATTCACCTACAATTATTTGAAATTTAACATTGTACATTAGAGCTTGAATGGAATTTCCATAAAAGTGGTCAAAGCCAATGAATCCAGGTTATCTGTATGTGAAATCTGATGAAACAACCTCGTCCCCACTTGTGAAGAATTAAGGTTGGTTGATCTTTGATGTTTAAGGTTTGTTTTTCTTCCAAAGGCTCCGGACAACTTGTTGGGATTCATGGTAGTATGGATTCCATAAAAGACCAGCAGATAAACCACATAAAACCTGCGGGCCCATATATGCAGCTGCTGTTTTCAAACCTGTGGAGCTTCAAGCATATTTTAAATTTAAGTGGAGATCCCAAGATTTGCAACAATCCCAAGTGTGTCCTGCTGAATGACAGAAATGTCGTATAAAATGTTGCACAAGACCAAGATATTTTCCATTTGATGTAATTCTGAGGCCATTAAAACATTTCATCCTGGGTTTGAATATTTACCTCATTGTAAGTGTGATGTAGCTTAAATGGAACATTGCAACCAGTAGATACAGAATATGTATGTGACACCATCCTACAAAATGAATACATGCCTTTTCTGACTTTGAACCCACTTGAGAGAAAACCAAAGGGATTAAATGAAAACCTTACTGCCACTGCTAGAAGGCTTAAACGAGGCTGCAGCTGGAGCTTCCAACAGGACAGTGATCAAAAGCATGAATCATAATCAATGCAAAAATGGTTCACTGGCCACAGAATCAAGAATTTGCCATGGCTAACCCTGTCCCCTGTTCAGAACTCAATAGAAAACCTGAGGAACAAGCTGAGAAAGAGAGTCAATAAACCAGACTCAGAGCTGATATTGTGCCAATGGGAAGGTGCACAAAGAGTCAAAGGAAAGTGATACAATAATCGTAGCACATATTTTTTTGAGGAAAAATTCTTTTTCTTAATAATCATTTAATTCAATCATTGTATTTCAGGTTGCAATTATTTGTTTATAAATATTTTGAATTAAATTTTGAGGGTAAATAATGAAGGCAGTAATTTATCGCAACTTGTGTTTACCTAGGGCGCCAATATTAGTGGAAGGTACTGTAGATCTAGAATATCTATTCAATTGGTAAGCCAGTTGACCAGCCACACAATGCTAATTACCTTAACGTAGTAGATATTCTGCGGTTAAAGGCAAAGAAAACCCTTTTTTTCAGCTCTTACCCAATAAAAGTACCCTGCCCCTAATATTCAGATATATTCTTGGAGTGAATCTATTGTTAATTATGAAAATGACTGAGAACAAGTCAGGACTAATAACTATTTTAAAGGGATGTTCTATGCTGCTCCAAATTTTTATTCTCACTATGCTACTGGTTTTATTTAATTTATGACCTCCATGCGCTCAAGAGTTCCGGAGTCCAGATGACGCGGCAAGCTACCCCAGTTCCAACAAACATAGCGCACCGCCAACAACATATAAATATAATCTTCTCAAGCTGATTTAGTCAGATTTTTCTAAAACAATAGTTTCACTCCAAGAACACTCCACACCATCAGTGGTTGCTAGCTCTCCCTGTTTAAGTAGGACAACAATCATTTATTTGGATGCATAATTTAGTGCATTTAAATCAGCGTCATTCAAAATTGCATACCTGTCAACTCTAATGCATATGGTGTGAGTCTTACGCTTTTTAGCGGCATATCACATTCTCACGCCATAGTCAGAAATCTCACACTTTTTAAGAAAAGTGATAATTGAACATTTTAATTCGGAAAACAAAATTATATTTAATTGCCTATCGAATTGAAGTCCCACATGTGTTTTTAGTCAATGCTGACTCCGGAAGTACCAGGGGTTGAAGAGTGTAAAATGTGTCAAGTGGATATTTCATTGGAACGCGGATCAGTCATTATTCAATCAACGCTTATTTAAGAGACTATCGAGCGGAATTGAAGTCCTTGTGCATGGAATTTTTTCAGTTTCATGTGTGTTTTGGTAGATTTCACCATTAGTAGGATGGAAACCAATTATGACTCCGGAATTCTCACACTTCTCTTTTCTCAGGGGTTGAAGCTATGAATTATGTAAAGATGTGTCAAGCGGTCTTACATTTCATTTAAACAATTTAAACTTTGCGGCACGAGTAATAATCAAGAGTAATATGGATATACAGTTTCTATAGATCAACTGATTTCTTCGTGTCCAAGTGCGTCAAAACGTCCGGGACAAAGTATTTTTGGATTGGCTAAAATATAGGAATGGCGGAATTCATGAACTTGTGCTAATTAGTTGTATTTCAGAGGTTTGAGGTTTGATTACTCGGCGCATAAAATTGCAAAAATTTGCAAAAAATATTAATGGAACAAGAAGAACATGCACTTTTTTGGGTAAAAGCTGAAAAAAGGGTTTTCTTTGCCTTTAAAACATATAAATACTCTATCAACGGTTAGGATTATGGTTGAGAGGTGAAGGTTACTATGAGGGTTTCAGTTATTGTTGGAGTTCACTTTAAGGTAAGGCTGTGTCTCCGTGTCGGGGCTATCAACTGTCAGAGCTATCTTAGTATGAGAGCAATGGGCTTTAGGGCAGTGCACCAGTGTCACGTGTTCCCTGCAGTTACCTCCCTCATGTAATCATCCTCCTGCCCCTTGTTAAGTGTTAGCACCTGATTCTTATTAGTTACGAATCGCACCCTTTTGTTCTTGTGTATTTGAACCCCTCCTCCCCACTCCCAGGCTGGTAGCCATATAGTAACATCTACATCGTAACTTCACTATTGAATCACCTAGTAAAAAGCATTTAGTATTGTTTCTAGTTCTTATATTACCTTTGGTGGTTTATATTTCTGTTATCAGCACTTGAATAATTAAAATCCACGTCTTCCGCACAGGGGTACTCGACGTTTCTCACTCTCCTGGCGCCCCTGCATTTTCCCGGGGCACCAGTTGTTACAGAAGGCTAACTCACCTTATGGACCCAGCAAAGAAACCTCACCAGCCCCTTTTGACCATGGCTTCCCAGTGCGCAGCAGGCCTTTTTACCCTGTATTTGTGTGCTGTTCCCATTTTCCTGCTCTTTTCCCCAGTCCAGAGAGGGCCTCCCAGCAACCCTTTTTCTGGCCCAGAGAGGGGCCTCCCAGTGACCCTGTTCCCCAGCCCAGAGAGGGCCTCCGAGTTACCCTGTTCCCCAGCGCAGAGAGGGGCCTTCCCCCATTGCCCTACTCCAGTGGAAGCCGAGAGGGCTTTCCCAGTGCACAGCAGGTCTTAATTCTACATTTGTGCGCTGTTCCTGTCCCCCCTGCTCCAGTGGAAGCCGCAAAGAGCCACTTGCCCTAGCGTCCAGCAAACATGGGTTTCCAGCGCGCCTGTTCCCTGGCCCAGAGAGGTCCCGGTGGGGACTGCAGGAGCCACGCCTTGGGCGGAGGGATGCTGTCACGCCTACCTCCTGTTCCCTCCAGCTACCTGCCTCATGCAATTATCCTCCTGCCACTTGTAAAGTGTTAGCACCTGACTCTTGTTAATGAATTGTCACGCCCTTTTGTTCTTGTGTATTTAAACCTCTCCTCCCCACTCCTAGGCAAGTAGCCTTATATTGTAACATATACATTGTAACTTCACTACTGTATCGCCTTGTTAAAAGAACTTTTAGAAGTTTAGTATTGTAGTAGTATTGTTTCCATTTCTTTTACTGCCTTTGATGATTTCTTTTTCTGTTATCAGCTCTTTGTTTAATTATTAAAATTCATGTTTTTCCGTACTTGGGTCTTCGACGTTTCTCACTCTCCTGGCGCCCCTGCATCTTCTTTGAGGCACCAGTTGCCGCAGTGGGGTAGGGGTGTGGGGTGATGCAGAGAGTAGGGTGCACAGTGAGGTTCAGGACTGGAGGGAGGGGGATAGAGACATAACAGGGAATGCAGAATGCATTTAGAATTGTCCAGAATTTATTATTAACTCATGGAATCATTAAATCCAAATTTATTTAGGCACTGTGTCCACTGTTATTGGTACGATGATTACGATCATCTTTATTATGTAAATATACATGATTTTGATTTTGATTTTGATTTTTCTCAAGAGTGTCATGCACCACCAAGGTGCCCAGCCCACATGGGCTTTCAAGACACGGCCAAATAAACAATATAGCAGTAACCAATAAACAGTGAGCTGTACCACTACACAATAAACAATGGCAGACATGAAATGCAAAAAAAAAAAAAAAAAAAAAAATACACGTTCCACATTACACAAAAAGATTCCTCTTACGCTGTTGGTATGCATTTAACAAGAACTGAGCTAAGGGAAAAACTTGTTCTGCAAACAGATATTGAAGTCTTAGTTCATCAGACAGGGAAACCATATCAAGACAATCGGTTATTCTACAAAAGAGCTTATATCTAAGAGCATTGTATAATGGACAGTAGAACAGAAAGTGCATTTCATTTTCTACTTCATTTAAGTCACAGAGAAGACCTCAGGGATAGAATGTGCTCTAGGCAGGATACCACTCCTCAGGTTAAGGCAGGTTAAGGGTAACATACGGCTCTGGACGATAAATAGTTTTAATCAAACAGTATGTTCTTAATTTGGCTTTATGCATCACTTCCTCAGCCCATTTTAATTTATAATTTTCCAACAGCATTATTTTAACTAACTTAACATTACACAGTAGTTTGTTCATGTATATATAGTGGGAACCTACCTCGTCAAAAATTTTTGAAAGCTCCCTTGCCCATGATCGACCATTTGAAACATCCCAATCAAAGACCTGTTTCATGAGTCTACTGTCGGACATATTGATCAGTCTGTTCCACAGTCGCACCATGTCACCCTTATGTCGCACTTCACATGGCTCCCAACCCATATCGCCACATACGGCAAGTTTTGGGGCAGATTTATGCACACCAAGAAAGCAACGCATAGCTCTATTTCGTACCACTTCCCTTTAGTATTTTTACAGTACCCCCAGACCCCAGCGGCGTAATCCAAAATGGGACAAACACAGGAATTGTAAAGCTGAGTGTAAGTTTTGTAACCAAGATCCTTACAAAATTTAACTTTGTTAAGGACAGCTCCTAGAGCCCTCCCTGCAGAATCCGATAAAATTTGAGTTCCTTTTAAAAAATTAAGATGTTTATCCAGCGTAAGACCTCAGTATTTATAACTCTCAGTATATGACAAAAAGTTGAGCCAAACTGAAAATTAAACATAGTCTGTAACTCCCCCCTTTTTCTAAAATGCATAATCTGAGTCTTAGCAGAATTAATATCCATTCTCCATTTATTACGCCAACCATGGACAATATTCAACAAACCCTGGAGATCATGTTCAGTTTCCGTGAGAAGGACTATATCATCTGCATAAAAGAATACTGACCGTAATAACACCCAGCCTGATGCCAATATCGGCTTGCTTGATCTCAGTAATTAGATCGTTTAGAAATAAGGCGAAAAGCTTGGGAGAAAGAGTGTCACCCTGTTTCACTCCTGATGAAGTTGGAAACCAACCAGTCTTAAATTCATTAACCTGAACACATGCTGTTGGGTTTTGGTAAAATGCTTTTATGGTTTTAATAGTATTTGCCATCTACCCCAGTCTTTAATAACTTAAAACAGATAAGGTTGTGGTTTATACAATCAAAGGCTTTTTGAAAGTCTATAAAACAACACAAAGTAGATCTCCTCTCCTGAATTCTTGCATAAATTATAGTGGACAAAGAATATATGTGGTCAATACAGGATCTATTTTTTTTGAAAGCCATTTTGTTCATCTGCCAACAACCCAAAAGTTTCCAAATAATAAAGTAGCCGCCGATTAAGAATACTGGAGTAAAGTTTATAGACACAACTAAGTAGGCTTATCGCTCTATAATTCAGGGGAACTCTCGGGTTATTATTTTTAGATTTGGGGATGGGTTTTATTATAGAGCTGAGCCAGACAGTAGGGACCACACTGGATTCAAAGCAAATAAAAATGAGTTTGCTAAAAATTTGAAACAACTGGGGCACTTTTAATAATTCATTGGTCAAGTTATCACAGCCAGGGGCTTTTTTCAATTTAAGTTTCCGAATTGCGCAGCTGACTTCCTCATCTGTGATACTAGTATTTAGGAATTGATTAGCAAAATAACCAGGCTGCTCCATATTTGCTTCCAGATCATTTTTTTGACCAACAATCATTTCAAGAAAACAGATATCCCAATTATCTGAACGGGTACCTCCCGAAAAGAGAGAGCCAAAATCTGTTTCCCATTTTTTTCAATACTAACTCAATATCAGCGGTAGAACTTCCGTTCTCAAACATCACTTCCGGGGGAATAGCTGTAACTCTTTTAGGACCCAAGTTATTAATCGAATTCCAAAACATCTGAGGATTGTTCGTTCGCAGATCTTCAATTTTTAAAGCCTGCCCCCTCTCATATTTCCTCTTGCGGGCCCGCAACTGTTTATCAAAATTATATTGTCTTAATTTAAACTAATTTCTTAGAAATTGTTTTCCCCTTAAATCCTTATAATCCCACTTTAAAAAAACATTTTTCTGCAGCCCTCATGTCCATCCACATTCCTTGAAGCTCATTGTCCCAATAGGGTTTAAATTTCCTTGAGGGACCACCTTTCCAGGCTGAGTATGACTTTTCACAAGCCTCAAACTTTTTGTTAATAAACTGACAAAACCCATCGTACCAATTATCTAATTCACTCTGATGCTGAACTTGAGATAAATTATCTTTAAGATCATTAAGCATACACTGACACTCATTAGATGAGAAAAAATAAGGAGGAATTTTCCCAATACGTTTTCGTGAGAGTGGACAAGTGGCCGTTACTTCAGGGGAATTCAAAATATCCGTAACAGAGCTAGCCTTGAAGAGCAGACGGCCCTGCCTGATTCATTGT
Organism: Gymnothorax javanicus; assembly: GCA_029692085.1. Lineage (NCBI taxonomy): Eukaryota > Metazoa > Chordata > Actinopteri > Anguilliformes > Muraenidae > Gymnothorax > Gymnothorax javanicus. Next base: position 95,413,981 of record CM056198.1, read on the forward strand.
CTGAAATCCTGCAGGTCCGTCTTGCCAACTACCGTCGTCCAACAATTTCACGGCTAAATTTTTTACGGCCCAATCAGGGGAAAGAGAGGCGGGAGCTGCAGACGTGACATCACCAGGAAGCGACTTTATGTTTGAATACAATGGCGGCGTGCAAAGCGGTTCCTGTGGATGGGTCAATATCAGCAGTTTTATCAGAAATAGACTCAATTTCTTCATTAAAAGAGGAGCAAAGAACGTCACTTAAAGCTTTTCTGATGGGAAACGATGTTTTTGCTTTTCTCCCGACCGGTTTCGGAAAGAGTTTGATCTACCAGCTGGCTCCTCTGGTCGTGAAAAAGATGGAAAGGACTCCAAACCCCATGTGGATTGGTCGGTGATGAGTGTGACGAGAAGAACCATCGTCCAATCAGCAGCCGCAGATTTTTTTGAAGGTTCCTCCTCTGAAAACTTTTTTGAACGGCGCTTTCCCAGATGGACTTGTAAAATATTTCCGTGGCGGATATATGGAACTGTCCGTCTGGCGTGTCAGGTTATAACAGAGCCCCCACCTGCTTGAAAGGATAGAACCAACATAGAATGATCGGGTACTTTACAGCGATCTCCTAGCAGGTTAAGACAGCTGGAACCTCCCCGCTCTATCAGCTCATTGAGGCTGTAAACACTCAGCTCCAAACAATTACTTAGACATTCATGCTGAGTGATTATATAATCTACTACCGCGGTCCCTTTCACAGAAATTGACGTAAAATTGTCAGTTCCAGGTATCCGCCCATTCAAAACACAGCTTTTGGAGACTTTCAGAAATTCAATTAACATTTCACGCTGTTTATTCACCACATTATCCAGGCAAACTCTGGGAGGGACATCCAAATCAATATCACCAATATAATCTTCCACTTGACCAATTCGACCATTCAGATCTGCACAAAGATAAATAACGTCAACTTCGGACAGATTATAGAACTGAAGTAACAAATGGTTAAATAACCCATCCGGGTCAGCCCACACTGATCCTTCAGGGGGAAGATAACAGGGAAAATTACAAAACAATATTCCGACACTTGATGCTTAAATTGTAAACCGATCACACCGTCGAAAGATTTATCTATTAAAGTAGCATTATAAGAACAAAAAATGTCATTTCTAACAAGAAGCCCCACACCTCCCGACCCTTTAGGTGCCTTGATATGAGTCTTTCTGTTAAAGCCAAACCATGTATAACCGTCCACTTCAATAGTCTTTAGTCCAGTTAGGTGTGTTTTGTTAAGCGAAATAAAGTCAGGGTTGAAACTCAGCAGCATCAGGCGCCTAAGCTCATAGTTCGAATCCGTCCATCCGTTTAAGTTCCAATGAAAGAGAGTAAATTGGGCAGGACTTACAGGCTGGGCAGGGGATCTTCAGTTGTTACCTCGATTTCCCCTGCTCTGTCGCCCATCGTCCCCGGCCTCCTCTCCACCTACAGGCCGCCTCCTCACTCTACCGTTCCCGGACACATAGAACTGCTGCCCGGCAGGAATCTCATTAAGCAAGGTGTGGAAGTTTAGCTCGATCAGTCTTTCGGCGTGGGTTTTGGCAGATTTAATAAAAACATTTTTAAGCTTGTCGCTGTTCTTCAACTCTCGTTTCATGCGCAACACATCAATCTTTTCCCGTACCGAGGCAAACTCAACCTTAATCACGCCGGGTCGCCCTCCCCGATCTCTCAGCCTCTCCGCGGCCACCACACCTGGTTGAATTTCTCGTCCCAGGCCATGGGAGAGCAACTCCGCAACCACGTCCAGCACGTTTTCCTCCTCCTCATATTTTAAACCTGAAATGATGACCGATACATCGGAACAAAGCGAGAATTCGCTTTTGTTTGCACCCGGTCAAGTTAGCTTCTATTTGGTCTATTCGGGCCACCACATGACCAATCTCTATATCCAGGTTGCCTTGCATTTCCTTTATTTTTTGGGTGAGTTCAGCTTTCAAGCAGTCCATGTTTTTATTAACTAACTTTGTCATAGAATCGCAGGCCATCCACCTTGGCATTCAATTGTTTCTCAAAAGACGCTTTTAAATTATCCATCTTGGAATTAAGCTGCCTCAACTCCTGCAGCACACTTGACAAGTTGCCATCAGCAGCGTTTCTTGTAGTAATACCGTTCGGCATTTTGAGCGCTCTGCCCTCTTTGCCCAGAGTTACTTTTGTTAAGAGTTCTTTTTAAAACTTTGTTATTTTATTAATAAATCCAAAATTCTAAGTAAAGCCCCAAATCTAAGTGAGTTCTAAATAAAATTCACAAAACCGTCAGGGCACATCAGCAGCAGCTGTCGCCATGTCCGCCATCTTTTCGCCATCATGTACTTTGTTGAGAAATAAACGTATTGGCTCCCAAAAACAGGTGCCTTTTACTGTTAAAAAAAAACAAAGATTTACAGAATTTTACCAGGGAAAATAAGTGAAGTAAATATAAAGAAAACTGAAAGACATTTGAACACTTTGTTTGTAATTATCCCTCAGTGCTCCCACATCAAAAGCATCGGGTTGTGGTGTGGAAAGCACAGCTGTTTCACTTGCTTACCTGTGATATGGCTCCTGGTCCTCTCAGTCTCTTTACTTCAATAAAAACACTTGGTTCACTTTGTTACTAAACAGGAAAGTTAAAAGAGGGGCAAAACACTGAAATATGGCCAGTGTCACTAATTACTGCAGTAATTTGCTTCATTTACAATGGCACTAAAGCATTGAAAACCCTTTATATGTAAATTAGTTTCAATTATTTGAATGTTATGTACAAAAGGAATCTCCAAACTGGAGTATGTATGTGTTGGACCCAAATACAAGAGAGGAAGAAGTCTGAGACCAAAGTGTTGTTCACTGCCTTTATCCACTATTCAACAAGGCAACAAAAGAGACTAAAGCTACTGCCAGACAGGGCAAGAAAAACATGCAAAACCACTAGGGAGAATAACAAAAAAACACCAGGAGCAAGCTGCCTCTAGTAAAAAGGGCATCTATCAAAACAAAAAATGCAATGCAAAAACAAAATTAGGTAAAGGTATTCTCACATAGAGAAACATACAGGAGACCTTTGTAAAAGCACAAACACAAGCTCCACCATTGAGAGAAGAGCGACAGCCTTAAAATAGGGGTCTATTCAAGGGGTGCAGAGTGCCTTGCCGTGGTCATTTCCACATTCCTCCTGCAACACATTCTCCCTCACTGCAGATATTTTGTGTTTCAGGACCGCAGCTGGGAGTGTGACCGGAGCTTTGATTTTGCCAGTTTGCTAGCCGGGAGATTGGGCAGAAGAATGGCAACAACAATGTAACCTATTACTGTATGCGATGACAGGGAATTTTTCAGTAAGAACAATGTGATTATTAGCAGGGAATTACAGCAATGAGGAGCCTTAGTAAGTGACATGTAAGAAATAGGGCATAGCTTTTGGAGCTGGTTCAGGCAGACAACTTAAGATATGCCCTCATTTTCATAGACACTGCAATGTTTATCTGACATTGCTTATCCCCTCTGTAACACTAGCTATTACTAGCTATTACTAACTAGGGCAAAATTCAATTTATTGACCAAAGCATGCCCGTCTCCGCTACGATAGGTGTTGATATCCCTTTCAGCTTGTTCGTGTTGCATCTTTTTCTGGTTGACCTACTACATCACAGACCAAACATTTGACAAACCAGAGCCATATAGCCAGCTCTCTTCATGGCTCTGCGACAAAAAAGTGTTGGCGGCAAACCAGTAGCATGTAGCAGTTGCAACCAGTAGCAATGAGTACATTGACTGTATAAGATCAAGTGGCGAAAAAATGGACAACTTTACAGCTCTGTACGTTTAATACGGGCTGTTCGCTATGCTTTTCGTACAATAGAGATGCACGCTATCCCGGTGGTGATAGCATTAGCCGAAGCTTGGCTGAAACGCCCTATGCTCTACTTTGTGCCCTTTCTACTACCCCGGAGTGCGTTTCCCAGTAGCATAGTTGCTTGCAACTAACATAGTTCATCAATTCACAGTCTGTGGTTCCAGCTATATATTTTAGCATCTGTGCTTTTGGGAAACGCACTCCCGGGCTTCCCATCTATGTTGGATGCGGGTCAGGAGTAATGACTAGTGGGAGAGGGTCATTTTTCCGATGGCGAGTGGAAGGAACATTTTCAGATGATGCGCAAGTCATTTAATAAATCATACGAATTATTGGTAATTCGTTAAGTTAAGAGACCCCAAGACGTTACTGTTCAAGCACCAATACCCTTGCAGATGAGGATTGTTACTGTTCAGTATGAACTTGCTAGTTAGTCAGAGCTTAGAGTGGTCGCTAAGCAGTTTGGTGTTTACATGTCCACAAGACTTCCGGGTCATCTGCACGAAGAATGTGGAGTTGCTCAGAGCGCATAGTCCAGTTCGGTTCGTTTCAGGCATATACATACAGGCATAATGCGACTAGTAGCTGCATTATCTGGGTGTGTTAGTCGGACTATGAGAAATTCGATATAACACAATTCCAGTCGGCCTAACATGTTTACATGCATTTTAAAAGTCCGGTTATAGTCGGACTAACACAATAATGCAATTTTCTCTAACGTCATGTAAACGCACTGACTGTATGCTGTTGCACCAGTATCCAACTGTGGGCTCTGAAGTTTCTGGGGTTTGGGGTGGTTGTCCTCAAGCTCTGTTGGCCGTAAGGTGTGTGGCCAAACTCTCATTGTATCTATTATGGATTTATTGTTACATTAATACTGCAATTAAGTGTTTACATGTGAGTTGGCTGACTAAAATATTAGTATGTCTTGGTCTTTTGCGAGACAACTAGCTTAATTAATGGTACAGTTATTCTTTCCTGACAGGAGGACCAATTTCATAAGTATGAATACTATAAATTATATTGAATATAAATGACAAGTTTATATCATTCCCTTTAAATTCAGTTTGAAAACCTTAATATGAGTATGAACTGTATACTTTCATTACAAAATGAATATTTTTTAGAATGAGTCTGAAAGGAACGGGCATTGACTCCAAATGCAGTTCAGCATTGGCAGGGCATTTATTAGGATTTACAGAGCTCATGGTCAAGACAGAAATAGATCAATAGCCAGGCAAACAGATATGCAGGATGGGCAGAATCGAAGTCAGGGGACAAGCAAAAAGATCCAGTAACCAGAATAATCAATCCGCACAAAGACAGTAACAAAGAGGGTTGAAACTAAGGGAATGGAAGGGGAAGGAAAAAGGAGTTGGATGGGGTAAGGAGAACACAGGAGAAACTAAACAGATGGGTACAAAATGGGAATTAGGGAGAACGAAGTACTAATCAATCAAATCGCAATCTCACAACGCAGTACAAACAATCAAATACAAGACTTACGGGAGAATCACGAGAAACGAGCTTTTCAACAATCGCAACGAGGAAAAAAAAAGCGCAGAAACGAGACTGACCAAGACGAGCTGTGGTAGAAACGAGTCGACAAGAAACTACGGGAAAGTGGGTCTTTTAAACACAAACTAATTAAGTGGAATCCCAGCTAAACACAGGACAGCTGTAGAAAGGTGGAACTAGAAAAGCAAGGACGGCGATAGGAGAGAGAGGGAAAACGGGTGGAGTTCTAACTCTAATCTAACTAAACACCCGTGCCTCGCTAAACTACTCTCAGGTGCGGATAGTCAATGAGAACAGCGAGAAGGAAGTGAAAACACCCAACCGAAATTACAGGGAAGAGAGTGTGATGAAAAAGACAAGACGCGACGAGACAGAAACGGGAGGAAAACACTGAAGACCAGAGACAGAGCAATCATCCAGAAACACACGCTCTAACGAATAAATATAATAAATATATAAATAATAGCGATACTAAAAACAAACAAGAAATATACTAAAAACTAGAAACTAAAACCAGAAACTAAAAACAAGCTAAAAACAAACATACAAATTACTGATTTCTAACAGAGTCAAACATGCCAGCGTATTTGTTTATGTATAATTTATCTGAATTGGGACATATGGTAGATAGGCAGTGATAAGCTGAAAAACTTTTCAGTGGTGCTTGTAAAAGTGTTAATGCAACTTTGAAATGCTTGTACAAACAGGAGCATTTAGGAAGGAAAAGGACATGAAAAACTATTGCTTCCTCAAGAACAAATAACACGGGCTAAACAAATCTTTGGTTCTGAAGCATGTATGTTTTGCAGCCCTTTTGAGTTTGATGTCTGTGATCTGCATTAAAAATGAAAATGAGCATGAATACATTTTCAAATAGTTGTCGAAGGAATAGTTTCATCATGAAAGCAAAATAATTGGAAATAAAGTTAGCTCACATGGACATACTCGCACACAACGCTGATAAATGCTGTTCATTCCTGAGCGCAAGATTCCCTGTGTTTGCTGAATAGTGTCACAGAGCCACTCAAAATATTCCTCTCGGGGCTCCTTATGGATTTTCATTCGCAATATTGCTTGTTCAAAGTTTATTTAATTCCTACAGTTTGTTTTATTTCACAGGAGATAAAAATACACTACCAGAGGAAGATACACACTTTTAGAGATGAGTTCATACTGAATCGCTTTAACTTTGAAATATCTAAACCACAATTACAAAAGTATCTGCCTGGTGAATTCTATTAACCCCATTGTGTAGAATACTAATATTGCCAATTTTTCCTGTTGTTCATGAGCCTATTTAAGGCTTGATAACTCAGTATTTGTGTCACAGAGATTGTGGAAAATTATTCCAGTGAAGCAAGACGTTTTGAAATTTAATTACAGAATTACTGAGCAACTAGCACTCTGCCCGTGAGGATCCATGGGTTCTATTTTATGTAACTTCGTACAACATTATGATGTCATCACATGCACCTCTATGATGTCATCACGTTGCTATGGTGTTTCCATAAACACCAAAGTGGCTGTCACGCGACCGATGTTTTTATAGTAACTAAAACTAAGTAACTATCAAGGGGAATACGCTGCGCTGACATTCTGCACTCAGTGGAACACGAAGTCGCCTGCAAGACGGAGCATAATAGCGTCGCTCACGTTATGCTGCAGATTACGTGCTACTTTCTCTTGCGGCCTGGCATCTGTTTTTTGGGATTCGGGACTCCTGTGGATGAACTGGCTTGGGTTCAAAAGGGGGAATCCCCAGGAGGGGGATACCAGGGGATTCCCCCTGTATGTCTATATTATAATTGCGTTGCTCACGTTATGCTGTAGATCTAGCACTGATTGGCCGTGGAATCAAGCAGTGATCCCGCTATGCTGCAGATATGCGCCGGTGGAATCTAGCACTTATTGGCGGACACTGATTGGCGGACACAGTCGCCTGCAAGATGGAGCCAAATAGTGTCGCTCGCGCTATGCTGCAGATACGCGCCCAGTGCACTGAGTGGCCGGACACACACACACGCACACAGAGGCCACTCGGTTATTATAATATAGATTAAATTTCAGAATTTACGGACGCCGGCATCTTAATCTGCGCAGAGGGGTAAATTTGAATGTTAATAAACAGCATGTGTGGGTTTTGAAGAGCACTCCAATAAGTAAGCGTCCAAAGCAAGAATGAGGATGCTAATAAAGGGGCCAAATAGTCAGAGCCCAAATTGAAGGTGCCTCATTTGCAAAATCTTCTAAATTATTTAGGGTGGCAAGGGGAACTGCATCAAAAATTATGGCAGCATGTGCAGAACACTAAAAAATAGCAACAGCAAAAATGAGAACTGAGGCCACCAAGCAAAGCTGTTGAGCAAGGACAGACGGACACTTGGTGGGATAGCTACTAATGAGCACGGAATTGAATCAATCTGAGCCTCAAATAAAGCAGAAGTTCCAGTGCTTTACAAAGCTGGCAATCATGGCAGTGTTATTGATGATTTGTATTTCCCTACTCAATGTTCATGTTTATGTTTCCCAAGCTCTTGGGAAATAAATTGAGGATTACAAGCAGTGCACCGCTTGCCTTTTTTTTGGGGGGCGTTTGTGACTATTCCGGGCGACCAGTTGGTCATGGCCATTTCTAAAACCCCATGGTGTGCCCAATCACTATATCCTGATTGGCAAGTTAAATCATTTCAAATGCTATCATATTTGTGCCAAAATGTGAAGTTGTTTATCAACATCAATATGCTCAACCAGCACTGGTTTTAAAATTCAACCAAACCCACTGCTATGATATTTCAGCAGTACTGAGAATGCCAGCTGGGTACCCGCAAAGCTCATAACACTGAGGGTGCTTGCAGCTCCCACCTGTGGCCTCTTCTTTCACAAAGCTTTTCAGCATAGTTTTTTGAGTGTCCATGTCAAATTTATTTAGTGACATAGATAGCATTGTTGCCACGATATTTCAAAAACAACATTACATCCATTTTGGGACTTCAATTACCGATGTATGTCTTCGGAAGCTGAAGGCATAAGAAATCATGAGGTGGCATCTCTGCTTCGTGGAGTCCAGTTAAATGTATGGACAATTTTGTGACTGTACTATGTAACAGGAGTACTGATTGGAGGACAGGATTAGTACTTTTGTTTGTAGCATATTCAGAATTCTGGGTACTGAAAAACTTTTTTTAAGGCAGGCTGTTTCTGAGTTTGTGTAGTTTACAGCCTACATTGAATTTAAAAACATTTTGGCCATGGACGCCGTCGTGGGCTCATTCGGTTGGAAGACCACCCTATGGTGCATGGAATGAGTCTGGCTTCTTCAGTTTGATTCTAGACTCAGACAGCATTGACCTTGGCAGTCGCGCTAAATTAGTTATTGCAGCTCCTAGAGTGTATTTCATTCCATTTGAATTGCTCTCTGCTGATCCATGTTGGGTGTTTGGGCACCCATAGTTTCCAGTCAAAGCCTCATATGAATGGTCTTCCTCTGTTTCTGCTTCATGTAACGAGAAAAGAAATAGTTGGCAACACCATTTGCTTCAGAGGAGAATTGTGGTTGAATATCCTCTCCTTTCTCCTGAATTGACAGTGAGGTTCATGCTTATGCAGTGGGAATGGGATATTCTAATCTTACCCTGCCAAATGTGTATTGAAAATTAAATTTTCATACTTACACAGTAGGAAGAGGTGAACAAATGAATGAATCTGCATAATTTTAAAATTGTTGGGGTGAGGAGGGGTGATGCTTTGTCAAAGGCTGTGACTTTGAGAATTTTTTTTCCCGTTGCTGTTGGTGAATAAATTGCAAAGCAATCGCAGACCTTACTACAATAGACAAGCTGCACTTTAACAATTCTGATAGAACAACGCAGAGTTCTCTCATGAATTGTTCTGGCCCACTTTTGGAAAATGTGGTATTTTGTGCCTCCCAAGAATACCCTTGCATACAGATCGTGCAGGTCTGTGTCTCATCAGCCCCCCTCCCTGCACCTCAGTTCTTTCATTTTTAAACACCTATGACATATTATGCATTCATTTCCTCAGTGCTACAAGTACGGCTCTTTTGTGGCTAGAGTGAGTATAAGTGATTATGATTCCAGTGAGTATAGCAGCTTAAATGATCACCACTGATTGACTGAGGAGTCTGACCCAATTTTCAACCCAAACGTTCCGATGATTGGTGGTGGTAGACAGGAAGCCACAAAAACTGAGCTTGAGTTTGATCTTTCTGCTTTGTTCCCTCCAAATTGCTGCACTGAATAGAAAAGGAGGTCTTAGGTAGTGTTCACACCAAACGCACTTTATCGGAATGGGGTGCCCTTTTTGTTAATATTTTTAATGATATGAAGCGTTTTTGATGCTGCTTTTCAGTGCTGGGTGCCTCGCGTTTCTGCGCCCATGGTGGCTTGCTGTTATTAAGTGTGCTTCAAGTTGAAAACATTCCTACTTTGAGAGGCCCTGATTAAAAAGCGCTTCACGTCTTCATCAGCCTTTTCCCTGTTGTCCAATTACGTAAAAGTATGGGTGGAGTTTTTGTTTACGTTAGGTTCCATTGTAAACAAAGATGGCGGAGAAATCTGTTATTACTGTTAGCACTGCCTTGACCCTGTGTCAGAAGACTTCACAAATGTTGTTCAATTTTGCCACAGATTTTATTTAGCACTCTCCTTTAGAGCAAACACGAGTAACAAACGCTTATCTGTTATTAAAAAAAAATAAAGAAACAGCAGACTCTGCAGTGAAATTAATTTGTCACTGCCCTTAACGTTGTTCAGAATGTTCGCAGAGTGACAAGACAGTTACTTAGCAACCGGAGATAAGAGCATTCAGCACTTTTTACGATGTAGGTTTCAAAAAATCAGGCCAAAAGCATCTTGTGTTTCCATGCTGACAAAACGGGTTTGATGGGATCAGCCCCTTAAGCTGAATCTCATGCAGACCTTAGCTCCAGAGGATAATGAGATGCTAGCCTCCAGAGTCGATCCACCTAGTCAAATGTTTTGGATTTTATACAGTTCAAGGTGTCACAAAACTAATGCGAATCCATTGTGTGTCTCTTCACAATTCAGCAGCTTGCGTGTCTATTAAAGGTATGAGTGCTGTGATTGGATCATGTCCTGTGCGTCTCTCCCCCTCGGCTGAGTCTTGTCATGCGGTTGTGCGCTTAACGAGGGCATAATGAGTATTTAAGTCCTCTAGTTCATGTGCAAGTTGTTGGATTGTAAACTTACTTTCATTCATGCTGCCCTCATCAATACTTAGTTGTGAAACGCTTTCATCTTTGTTAAATGCAGCTAGTACTTCAGTGATGGCCTTTTCCTTAGGAAGTCATTCTTAACTGTTTAATTAATTCAAACAAGCTTCCAATCTTGATCAGGATCCAAGACTGGGACTGCTCTTGCTAACCCATCCAGGCTTTATTCCAGGGGTGTCCAATCTTATCCGTAAAGGGCCGGTGTGGGTGCGGGTTTTTGTCCTATGATGATGAAATGTAAGCTGATTGTATGCCTTGTATGGTCTATTTTACATGACTTGTAGATTTCGGAACAAAGTCATCTATTCACTGATCCATTAGGCCCTGACGTTCACCTAATTCTGGATTGAAAAAGTCACTTAAATACTCACAATTCTTTGCTTCGTGATCTTGAATAGACTATTTGCGAGAACTGTGTTGCCCCTGACAACCTCGGTACCTCTGCCAAACATTCAGTAGCGTGGGTCCACACATGATTGCAGACGCGTACCCATGGTTATCGTTCCCGACTGTTCCGGCATATTCGAACCCGACTCGTTCCCGAGTTCGGGAACAGTCAAGAACATGGATTCGAATACAGCTCCAGTGTGCTGTCCTTGTCCAGTTTGTTAGGAACTAGCTTCAAATCCTGAACTGGAGCCAGGACTGGGACTATGCTCCCCTCAAAGAACCTCTCCATCCTCTGAAACAGTTCAGTGCTGGCAAAGCCTGTGTATCACCTGGCAGCATCCCGGAAGCTTGGCCAGGATTGCAGCTCAAGCTTAGCCTATTACCAATGTGTTGAACTGTCTGTCCTCCGCAGGGTTCCATCCCCGCTATCCTATCTTGGGGTTCTGCCCGCAATGTCAGCTGAATTGCTGTCAATAAACTACCAGTTGGAATGTGCTTCTGACTCCATGCTTGATTCCTGGTCTGGACCGTAACACAAGGACTCCTAAATCACATTTAATAACTGCTGTTTGGTTGTCCAACTTCTTGCTGTCCTTTATCAGGGCCATTAAACCTCTGGTTCTGGGTTCATTTGAATGGGGCAAGATTCATCTCCCTGCCCTAAATAAAATGCTGTACCATGGACTAATCGGAGCCTACTGCTAGCTTTACTGTTGCCCCAAAGACTCCACAATTGGCTGGGGTAAAAAAAAAAACAAAAAAAAAACAAAAAACTGAAGCTTTTTAGTGACATTGCACAACATTTGATTTTTGGCTTATTTTTGTTTCATATGATAACAAACATGCCATGTATATCCAGTAAACACATATCAATATAAGTATAGACAAATACTAGTTGGCAAGTACTGCTCTTTGAATTTTACAGGAGTGTAACACATTTTTTATTAAAATTGATGTTAAATTCAAAAAGCAGTATTTGAACAGAGAACAGTTTGTTTATACTAATATTGATATGTCTTTACTGGATATACATGACATGTTTGCTATCATATAAAACAAATAATGCCAAAAATCAAATGTCGTGCAATGTCACAAAAAGGCTTCGTTTTCTTTACCCTGGCCAATTACCTTTTTGTGCTGCACAATTCAGGTTTCTTTTTTATCTTGTTTGTAGCCACTTGAAGCACAAGGGCTTTTTCCGTTTTGTATTCCTTATTGCTCAAAACCTGTCATCTGGAGCCCTCCATATTGTGAGCAGTGCATCCCTGCCAACTGTTGGCAAATCAAGCCAGGCTCTACTGATGCATTTTATTATACAGCTGGACCTTCCCAATGACTTGCTGAGTATCTCACTTTGCCAAAGCTTGACACAATGTCTTACACTAACTTCTGAATGGGGGCATATCGGTCTTTCTCCTGGTTGATTTATTCTTTTTGGCTTCAGAACGTGTTTTTCTTCTTGATGTAACGTTTTGGTATTGTGGTGCTGTCATTCTGCAGTATATTCCTGGATAGTTCCCTTGTAAGTGCAGTAAATTGAATTAGGATGATCATATTCATGTCATCTTTCCTCCAATGGCAACAGAACCCAGTCTGCCCCCGAGCAACAAGCAGTGTGCTACTTGTGATACGTAGTGACTCTCCTATGATTTAAATGACACATATGCAAAGGTTGGGCAGTAAGGTTATTACCATACAGCGGAGATTCCTTCCACAACAATGAGCAATGTAATAATTGTAGCCCCTGGATGAAGTCGGGCGGCTACTATGGATTCATGCTTGTCATCTCCCCTGCCGCATCCGTAGACACTTCCTTGTGGACGCTGTAAAGGCTGTAAGTTTTCACCGATTACTTTCATATTTGGTGTGGACTTTTTATAGTTCACTTATGACACCTATCAATTTTGGTTGCCATGGCAACAGTATTGGCCGAAATATGTGCAAATTTGTGCTGAAACATTGAGATTTATTTGTGGACACAATACAAGCCACAACTTTTGACCAATTCTTTCATATTTGGTATGGACTTGGGTTATACTTTACTTATGACACCTATCAATTTTGGTTGCCATTGCGACAGTATTGGCCGAATGATGCTCACATCTGTGCTGAAACATACACACTTCCTTGTGGACGTTGTACAGGCTGTAATTTTTGACCAATTACTTTAATATTTGGTATGTGCATGTGTTATACTTCACTTATGACACCTGTCAATTTTGGTTGCCATGGCGACAGTATTGGCCGAATAACGAGCAAATTTGTGCTGAAATATAGAGATTTCCTTGTGTACGCAGTGCAAGCGGCCTGCTACACCCATGCGGTCGCGGGTGACCGGACTGTCTAGTTCTCTCATAACTTATGCCTTTTTTCCTGTTTCTATGAATGGTGAAATGAATTCTGCTCTTCAGGAAAAGAAAATGTATACTATTCTCAGTAAAATAGTAAAATATGGAAACATGAACTGAATAAACGAATGCAGCAATCGCCTGCTCTCCCCAGAATTCATTTAGTGCAGCATATGGTTTTCCGACTATATGCGGTGCATTTTAAATGCATTTAAATTTTCTGCGAAACTGTATTTACCTGCTGCAAAAAAAAATTAGGCAGGTAAGTTTCCATTTAAATATGCTTCAGATATTTCTATATTACAGCCTTATATGACTATTTCCCACTGCTTTTTTTTGACAGTGTTGAATGTGAACAGTAAATTCTGTACTGTAGGCAAGGTAAAAGTCCTTAGAAACAAGAAAATGTGGGACTAATGAATTACTGGGATAAATCAATAACATCGATGATCTAATTTGTAATATGGTTTCTCTCTAGCAATCGCCAAGGACACCAGAGTTAAAAAAAAGGCCCCAGTCTTGGCAGAACTGCTGGGCGTTGCAGGGAGTTTGTGTCATTTCTACGCTGCAAAAAAAAAAAAAAAAATGCATTGACCCTTTCCCTCCTGAGTCTTCCAGAGAAACTTTGCTTTCTAGTGGCAAACTTGTGAGTCAAGTATAAAGCAGTCATACATATGTATTTGAGATCCTGATAGTTAAGCTTTCAGAATATACTGTTGGTGACTTGTCCAACCTGTTTCTAACCATGGTAACATGATTTCCTATCAACTGAAAAGAAGTGTTTTTTCTTGGATTCACTGAAGTGGGTCTCCAGAGGGAAAGGGTTAAAGTCATTAGGCTTCTAACCAGAGGTGTAAAATCCAGGGGTCAGAAAGTAAAAGTCCTGCCAAGTTTTTCTCCCTCCCACAGAATGAGCTGATCACTCATATTGGCTCCATCTCCTGTCAGACGTTAATCAGATGGTTGGAATAAAGTTCTGGGGAGGATTTTTACTTTCTGAACCTGGACTTTCCACCTCTGCTTCTAACAGTGCTGTGATCAAAAGCAAGGAAATTTTTTTCGGTCATTTGTTGGAGTCTCCCCTGACAGACACATAAGTGCTGAATCATGCTATAAGTAGTTGAATCCTTGGCTGCTGCTCACCTTTTGCCAATGAAAATTTTATTTTGGCACCTTGCTCTTATTTTTTGCAGCTATCACTCCTGTGCCCTTGAATATCGCAGGAGGAGGTGGGCGGAATAGTTATCATTGCAACTACCAGGAGGGTGGAAGGTGGTTCCAATGGTTACTACATTATCAGTCTTTATGGGGCCCTATCTGGTTGGATAAGCAACTAAAAGATTATCTGCCATAACCTCCCCCACCAGCACTGGCTGTTTATATGGTTGCTTTGTTTTTTTGAACGCTGAATGAGAAATACTGTGATGTCACATAAACTGACTGCCTGCCTGTGTCACAGGCCTCAAGGTTTCCAAAATAGGCGTTTTTCCCGCAAACTGTTCATGCAGATTGGTGTATGACAGTTTACTGTTCAAACATCCATGATGGAATAAAAAAAAAAAAAGAAGAATGTGAGCCTGGGATACAAGGAGAATTCTGGAAATATGCATGATGGAAAGTTTGGAAAATTTGTATGAGGTTCTGAAAGAAGGTGGAAGCAGTCTATTTGTTGAGAGTGGGATTTACTTTTTTGGGGTGAGGGGAAGGCATGAAATGCGGCAGCTGACCAGTCTGTTTATTCCATTTTTAGAGTTTTAGTGCAGACCATCCAAGATGGCTCTGGAGCTTTGGACTGACGCACAGTATTACTGTGCAGAGGGTGCAGACAAACACAAATTGATTCACAACTAATGATGTCTCATCAAAATGGTGGTCTGGCTATCTATGAGGAATTTTTGTCAAGGCTTGAGAATACAAGGTATGATGCAATTTGTCATGGTTCAGTATTTTTGTCAAGGAAAGAAGTAAAGCCAATGCAAATATCTGCTTATAACGGTTTCTTCGCTTTTAAAATATGGAAAAAAAGAAAAATTGGTTGGCCACAGAGAGGGAGACTTTCAAACAAAATGTTTTTCTGAGCTATGTGTAAAATTACGTGTATACATTTTTTTTCTGTGCCAGTGGAAAAATGAAAACTTTTCACACTGAGATGACAGGGCTGTAGCAGATCGCCAAACCAATTTCTTCACCTCATCAGACAGTGTGTCATTATTCCATGGTCTTGTCCCTCTGCCCTGCATTTATTACGTAATGTTCATTGCACACTTAGCTGTTGCAGTGATTGATGCCAGTCAAATTGCAGGACAAGTATCAGCTCTGCCCTTTTCTGCAGAAGGAAACAGCTTTTCTTAACAGGCACTTGCAGGTATGAGAAACCTGTTTTTGCTCAACTTTGAGGCTATCGCTGTTTTTCCTGTCTTTTATCTGCCATCACATCCTTTCCTATAACTGTCTCTACTGCTCTGGGGTGCCATCGCTAAAAGAAAATCTCTTGCAGAGAATTTTTTTTAGTCATTACGCTCTTAATGTTTGTAATGTTAGAGAAGATAGTTTGGACACTGCCAGGCATGCCAGCTGAGGGGCCAAACATGAAGCATTTTCAGGGAATTAAAGTGGACCATGTCCCTTACATTGTCAGAAGCACGTTCTCTAGAGCAGAGTGCCAGACAATCACTTCGCCCTGATGGAATGTAGAGAATTGCTGTAACACGAGGTGCTGCAAGGCGCCTCCAGGACTAATCAGACACTGAGTCACCACCACAGGAAGCAACAGAGTCAAATAAACAGTTCCTTACATCGTCTGTGCCCTCAGACAAAATTCAACAATTTCTTTGCTCCCCTTCTGGGTCATGTAGGGTTAATACTGCCCACTAGATATTTCTTGTGTGTTACACATTCTCCTCAATTATGGCAGTCACATAAAGAGGGGTTGTAGTTGGGGTGGAATTGGATGGGGTAAATGGAAATGGTCAGGTGAGTACTGTAGTTATTTTCACATGTTGCGTATATTTCAAGTGCCTACAGGGTCACAACTGCAATCATAAGGGCTGAACCAGGCCCAAATAAAAAAAGAACTGCCAAATTTATTCATTAATTATGCATCCCCTGCGATGTGAACAATTTTGGCATGCACACACTGACCATACGTTCTCTGCTGACTATACGTATTGCTGTGGATATTCACTGTGTAGATATTCACTGTCTGGTGGTGGTCAGATTCATCTTCATTAGGCCTGTCAAATCATGTGAGAAGGTCCAGGGTTAAACATTCTAAATTATCTTTGGATTACATAAATTAAACATATTTTTTCTCTGTCAGCATTGGCTGCATTGTCTTCGTGAAGCATTTACTTGGCAGAGCACTTC
Organism: Gymnothorax javanicus; assembly: GCA_029692085.1. NCBI lineage: Eukaryota > Metazoa > Chordata > Actinopteri > Anguilliformes > Muraenidae > Gymnothorax > Gymnothorax javanicus. Next base: position 95,430,720 of record CM056198.1, read on the forward strand.
TACAATTGCTATTTTGGGAACATGAGCTCCTTGGGGCTTTGATTGGACTTTTTCCAGTTCAGCCACTGGTTGACTTCATTTTCAAACTTATTGGCAGAAATATCTTTTTTTTATGTTGAAATTCCATCAGCCTCACAGCTCATACCTCATAACTGGGCTAGTGTCTCCATATTACAGATGGTTTCCCTGACAAGGAGTAAAGGTGATAGCACACAGCCATTTGTCTGCCATCTTACACTATCACCTTTTCCAGGCAGCGTATATCCTGTTACTGAGAAAAAAATGTAGAGGTGAAATGTGGCCCAATCAGTTGCAGTGTCCTTAATCTAGTTAGGTCGATGTACGGTTTTAGTGGAGCCTTGGTTTGAAGGTTTTCAGATGTCCCAGACAGCACTGCAGGGGAAATCTAAGCCTCGGCTGTTTGTGTACCAGTATGACAAGCTGGTTTGGGTCTGAAGTTCTGCTGAAGAGGCGGGGTATTTGCATGCAGTTGGCACCATCAGGTTGTCAGACCAGTTTTTCTTTTTTGGGTCTGAAGCTATCTGTTTCTGGGCCTGCCAGTGCTGGAAATATACACCATTATGGTAAGTTGCCTGGCGCAAGGGCGTAAATCATGGTAGAGGAAGTCTGCTCAGGTGAACAGCGCGTCAGGATCAGTGTACATCTGTGCATGTGCATTTGTGATCACAGACTGATCATGAACCGATGACTGGACCAGTGGCGGCTCGTGAACTGGCGACGGGAAGGTCAAACAATCCCTTAAAACTAATGACTGGTCATGACCTGTTTTCAATCATTCATTTAAATTACCATTACAGAAACTCAGAAAACTCAACATTATCAGCTGTGGCCAGTTATCATTAATAACGCATATCTGTCAACTCTCACGCATTCCGTGTGAATTTACTTGGCAAATTGACGTTCCCCTGCTGTAGTCGGCAATTATTCAATCAATGCGCATGTACGAGATGCTCGTGCGGAATTGAAGTTCTTGTGCATGGAGGGGTTGGAAGCAATAGAATAGCATAAAGACGTTTCAAATTATTTTATTTCATTTAAACGATCATGAAACACATGCATTGGTTCCAACCCCTGAGTAAAGAAAAGCGTGTGAAGTCTGGAGTCATAATCTGTATGCGTTATAAATGAAAACTGGCCACACCTGATAATGTTGAGAGTTTTCGGAGTTTCTGAATGATTGATTGACAGGTCATGACCAATCAGTAATTTTAAAGGATTGTTTGAGCTTCCCCTATTGCCAGTTCATGAGCAGCCACTGGACTGGACATTGTCCTTCGAGCTGTTTTGAAAGTGGGCAGAATTCAAATTTTAATCAATTATGGCAAGTTGTTGAGGCTATAACTTGGCCACCACAGATTTCTGACTTTTAACCCATTGAAAGTCTTTGGACTGTGCTGCATGGAGTGATTTGACTCCCCATCGTCAATACTAGATCTCAGCCAAAAATTAATACAAGTCTGGTCAGAAATAATTGTTCTAACATTGTATAAGATTGTTGAAACAATGCCTCAACGAATGCTAAAGGCGGTCCAACAAAATATCAGTGTGGGAATTTTTTTGGCCAGACAGTGTATCTTATGTTTGTTTTTTTGTTTTGTCTTTGCTGTGCTCTTTCCAAATTGCTGACAGGAGTTGTCTAACTTCACCAATTAAACTTTTGAATTTGCTGAAGTTGCACAAAATGATAGCAACAGTATGCACAAACTTTATTATGCAATATCTGTCTACATTACCCAGATTCTCCTTTTGCTTCCAGAGGAGCCTGAATTCTTGCAGCAAATCTTTCATTCTCTCATCCCCAAGGTCCTCCAATGGATTGAGATTTGGTTCTGTGTATACATTTGGAATAAACTGAAGTCATGGTCATGCCTGCTCAACTTTCTTGAAATTATTTGGGGTCAATAAAATGACACATTATCCAGTTGGAAGCATTGATCTGACAAAGGTTTGACTGCTGTCATGAAGGGATGCACATAGTTAGCAGCTATTCTAAGGTGTGCTGTCTCATTCAATTTTCGTTCACGTGGTCTTAAAGGCAGGGTATGTAAGATTTTTTCCGACCTATTTTTCGGATTTGTTGAAATTCTCTTCACAGCATCATTGCAATCAATAAATTAAATGGTTTTTAAAAAATGAAGGAAATCGAGTACCTGTAACTGTCAGCAGACTGTATATAGGGTGTCCGGTTATTTTATCCAGCTCAAATGAAATGATTGGATGGCCTACCAGCCTGCTAGTCCAACCTAAATACCTGCGCGCACCCAAGCACCTTACCCGTGCCCTCAGTGTGTGTGTGTGGACAACATTGGTAAAGTAAGGGAGCTAATTCGTGGGCTGAGGATTAACTGGGCCCATCTCCACTTTTCATCAAAAATTATGTTCTACCATAGAAATAATCTCAGTATTAACAGGTAGTATATCCTGATGTAAGTTTTTCAATGATAGATGGCAGCTAAGAGAAACATCCAGAAAGTGCATAGTACTTTGTATGAATTTTCAGTCCCTTCAGTTTAAAAAGTTCTATGTCCACATTGTCCAATCAGGGAGCTGGATATAGGGTCACCTGATCAGGATGACAAGATTGCTGAGCAAAGGTTCTATCCACTCTACCATTTCGAAGCAAAATCCCTCTAATATACCAAATCGAAGGTTGTAAGATGATGAAATCTGGGATATTTTAGATAGACGTTTCATTCAAGTGCTGTAGTACCTATGTCTTAAGACCCTTCATTTGTCTTATTCCGGGGGGCCATTTAAGATTGAAAATCAAGTATTACTATCTTATATTTTATGCATCACAAGATGCATGTGTATGCACATGAACAAGTACAATATGATGGACATAGTGCTAGTTGAAACCAAGCCCAAGGCCAGAGTTTGTTTACTATGTAGTGTGCATCATGTATGCATTAAATGTACTCAGATGAACTTGTACTGGCTATAGAGGTAGGAGCAGTTGACACTGAACACCCGAGACTCTATAGCTCATTTCAGTGTTACAAGGTTTGTTTCCTATTTATTTTCAGACAGGACACGGCTGCCCATTTTCTGTGATTATTGTTGTCAGATACTGTTTTTCCTTTCAAATTCTGTATTACCTTTTTACCATGAACATGTAATTTGCAGATTTGGGTGGAGTCACAAAAAAAAAAAAAAAAAAGCCCCCCGCCCCCACAAGGCAAGACAGAACTTTGTTGCTAAACATTTCTGGAAATACAAGGAGCGAGCTATGAATGAAAATTTTCCTGAACATTTCAATATCAGTATACAAGAGTAACATAACCAATGGGGAAGGAAAAAAAACCCCCCACACAATTGCCAAGCCACAAAACGAAATCCAAAAAACAGAGTCGACTAGACAGGCCGGGGTCAGAACCAGTAAAACAGAGGAGCACCGGTACATAGACGGTAGGCAAAAAGTCGTAGTCGATAAACAAAGCAGTGGGTCATACACGGGGCATCCAAACACAGGAATCGTGGTCGTACAAAAATAGGTCAAAATCCAGAAAGACAAAAACAATACAAAAAGGCAATGGCAAGAATCTTGGTCGGACGAAACAGTCAAAGGAAAACAATACTCAATGGCACACGAAAGGCTCTGCACAAAGAAATATTGATCAACGTTCTGACAAAGTCAGAACAGCAGTGAGGACTCTTAAATAGACAGGAGGGAAGTCACATGCTATGCAGGGAACAGGTGAGCTGGATCAGACTAATTACAAAGGGAGGAACACATGAGGGAAATCCTAACCACGAACATTGGCGAAAGCCAAGACACGGACGGGAATCACGCAAACAGCCTATGACATTTAAACAGCTCCGGTCAAGGAGTTCTAAGTGCACAGACAATGAGTGCAGGAAAGCAATTAAGCACGTGCGAGAGATCTCACAGAAACGCAGAGGGAGACAGGTAAAGCTGAGCAAGAGGCGGAGACTAGAACAGGGCGATTGCTGAGAGGGAATTAGTACTAATTGGTAGCGGTGCAATTTTACAGATTTAACTAGAGTGCTCGTTAGTGAGTTAGTAATATATACATGGATTAGTTGGGTTAGTAGACTATGATACAAAATACAAATGTTAGTCTTGTTAGTAATCAGAACAGCAAGGCGAAGGAAGTAAACGAGAATTGAAGGAATAATATGAAACACCAGAAATCATTGAAATCACCCGAAGCATGTGAAAAAACAGACCGGGGAGACGGACTGAACCAACTAGATTACAAGACAGGGGATACAAGTGCAATGGAACTGAAAATGGAATGAACTAAAACCTGAGAAATACAATAACAAAAAAGAATAATTAAAAGACAAAATCATGAACATAGAACATGAACATAAACATGAATACAAAACCAAAACCATAACATCCTTCCAACATTTTCAATATAAGTCAAATAATATAACATGTTCTGTTATAATATGCTTAATCATAATATATAGGGTATATGGAGAGAGTTATATATAATTATATAGTATAGTTAATACTTGTATATATAGTTATCTAGGAGATAGAACCATATTCCTGCAAAATTTATGAAATTTTGAAAATTCCAAAGGTCTATCTCCATTTACATTTTCCCAGATCCCCTAAAAATCATCCCTAAAATCATTCTACTGAAGGTATAACTGCATGATATTATACCTTTCAGTCCCAGTAACTCCACTGAATATTAATATCTGAAAAGTATACTTGGAGTGAGAAATTATGATGCAGCAAAATTTCACATCCCATTTTCTTCATTTAGTAAGAAGTAGAGACAGGTCCAGTTAACTCTCAGCCCACAAATTGTACAAGAATGGCTGACGTTCCAGAGAAAATGCTGCCAAAGTGAGCAGTTCCTCCCTTAAATCCCAAAGTCTTCTTATTCTGCCAGTGGGTCCTCAAAATAGTTGGAATGGCCAACCCTATGACTAACACTGAATGAATGCAGAACACATATCCATAGCAGTTTTAAAACATGTTGCTGTGTTTAGAATTTCGATTGACACACTTTAATATTGCACATACATATGTTTAAAATGTTGCAAAACACCATAAGGCTATGTTACCTGGCTAAATGCCAGGAACTTAAAGCATCCAAAGTGTCAGCTTTGGTGGGAAAATGGCGAGCTGTTTCTCGCTGCTCATGTCATATCATGTTATGTTATGTTATGTAATGTTGTGGTGTTCAAACAGAAGCCTAAATGACAGTGGCCAATGCAAAAAAAAAAAAAGAAACAACAACAACAAAAACAAAAAAAACGAACAGACTGTTGAGAATGGAGATCAAAGATCCAGCTAATGATCCACATCAGAACATAAACCAGCCCGATCAATGCCTTCAAAATCATATAGCGAAACTGTCCCGTGTATGCACAAAATTGGACATACTATACAGCTGCCATCACCTTACCTGGTTTACCCACAACGTAGCATAACCTTCCCCTCCAAGATTTTAAAGACACAAACCTTTCCTCAGAATTTGTGGTATTTTTGAACATTTTTTAATTATACAGGCTAATACAGCATTCTTGTTAATTGTGAATATCGTCTATTTCATGTGTGGTTTTCTAGTAAGAGCTATTGCTTCCTCTGTCAGTGCCCAGTGGCCTTATGGAATAGCACAGTGTTGAACGGTCAGACACAGCAGAATTCAGCCGCATGCTATGGGTCATCCAGATATTGTTCGCATGCAGTTTGAACCATAATGAGGTTTTGGACATACTATGAATTTCATGTACATATTTCCTCCTTGGATACGTCCCTTGTCTTTTGTGGCATCATTGACTATCTAGGGGAATTTGACTTCCCAGCCAGCTTAATATACTCATTGTGTGCCTTTGTGTCCTTCTTTATTACTGCTACGGCAGGAGTATATCATCAGTGTTATCACTCTACATCACTGGTGGGATTTTCACAATTACTATTCGAGGGTTATTTGAGGTTGTAGAGTTGATAAACAAGCGCCAGAGCCACTTTCACGGTTAAACTGACAAGGCTTTCAGTTGGACAGAGCATTGCTTGTGCTAATGCAATCAATCAAGAGTTTTTCCATGACTGATTGGCTTTCTCCATGGGTGCTTGAGCCACAGAGCACGCACATGATTGGCGCCTATGGTTCCTCCTTTACTTACAACTGCATGCACTGTTAAACAAGGCAAGAAAAGAATGACAAAAGAACAAAAGACAATGAAGAAGAAAAATTTTAGTAGATAGGCCCTGCCTGTTGCACGTCTTCCATCCCGGGCCTGTCCTCTTTTTCCAGTTGAGCTGGGTACTTGAGTAGCTATATACAGGATTGAAGTCAATTGTTCTCATCCTGGAAGCTCTAAAATGTAAGCCATTGTACTACATGCTATGAATTCCATGCAAAATTTCAGCTCGTCAGTTTGTCACCAATGAACTGTGATAAAATCGTCAGGTAGCTAGCTAGTTATCAAGGTAGGTGGCTACTTATACAACGTAGTTAAATCATGAGAAACTTTTTGGGCGAAAAGCATTTCAAATGCAAGAAAAATATTCAAAACATACTTGTGCTATAAAGTATCTGACCTTGTTGATCTTTGCTTTGCTAGATATGTGACATTACCACAGTCAGGCACTGCTAGATAGCCAGCGTGGCTGTGTACACTTACTTTTAGATATGTGGCGAAAATTCAAATTCAATTGATTTTAATGACACTATTCCTGATGTAAAGCTCTTGAAAAGGCCTTGTCATTGATGCTGAGATCATGAAAATTGGCCTAGAAATAAGAAAGTAATTTAATTTTAAAGTTTCCTCAATTATCCAATTGTTAGGTCTTTATTTCAATCGCAGCATATCCTAAAAAGTGTGTTGGGGATCCATCAATTTACGTCAAATATAGCAGACTGTCCAAAGAATAATATAATCAATTTTTTAAATAATGCTTTACTCACCATTCACTGGTGGAAGCATGGCTTTCGTAAGCGACCAAAGGAAAACTTCCCCCTCTGACCAGAGACAGAACAGAAGTAACAGCCATACATAATCTGACTGGGCGTGTTGTCACATACATATTTATTTTCTATCAGCTTTGCTCACCTTTACTCACATGCTGGCTAGCCTGACTGCAATGATACAAGGATGACTTAAGGTGTGTTTATTGTCTACGTTCATTGTGTTCATACTGTTTATGCTTACATTTTCTACAAATAGCTAATAATACAATTTTTTCTGGCATGTGAATGATAGATCAGATGGCTGGATAAGGTTTGCAATGAAAACTAATTATGCAAGTTTTCTCTTCATCTGTCTGCAGGTATGCTTAGTCTGTTTGTGTCTTTCGGGGGAGTCAGTGATCTAGCCAGGATTTTTCTCAAACTGGTGCTATACAAATTAGCTGAGTACCGCAGGTACCAAGGCATACTAGGGGTTCAGTGGAACCAAGTTTTGAACCCTGGAGGACTTCTGTAACAAGGGGAAGAGGCTCTAATACTGTTCCATCCCAGGCAGCCCTGTAGAAGTAACCTGAGAGATAGGTCTTCATACAGTCAAGCACTGTACCTCAAATATCTACTGCAGCTGAGGATGACAGGTGGATGGGGTTGTGAACAGTGTCAAAGGCCGCAGACAGGTGAAGGAGGATCGAGAGGAAAGAGAGGCTGCACTTGCAGTATGAAGTGACTCATTAACAGAGTGAAGTGCAGTTTCTGTCGAGTGGCCAGATCTGAAGGCGGACTGACGTGGAACTAGCAAGTAATTCCAGGACGGGAAAGAAGACAATTGGCTAGAAACTGGGAGATATCCAAATTAGGGGAGAAAAACTGGAAAAATGAGAAGAGGGAGCATAAGGAGGGGTAACTGGGTGGGAGGAGACACAAAGGAACTTGTAATGTCTGTAACTTTTGCATCAAAATCATCACTAAAATTACGTCAAAATGCTTTCATTAATGTTTACAGGAGCTTGCTTTTTTTGCAGATCAAATTCAATGCTGGATTTTGATCAATGAACCTCTGCCAAAGGACAACATTTATGTCAGCATATTTTGACTGACCCGCACAATGATGTACCATCAAACCTATGGGACTGCATCGTTAAGCTGAGGGCAGTTATGTGACAATTTGAAAGACTATGTTTTATAGTATAGTACTTGCATCATAAAATGGCTCATGTAGTTAAGATTTTGAGTCTTTCCACTTTCAAACAAGACACAGTTTTGCTATACAGCGCAATGTTTGACTTTATACCACAGGGCTGTTGAATACGGAATTGTGACTGGTTGGAGGACGTAATACGGTGTGCATTCTTTTCAATACATATTAATAATATCTGTTGGGAGTATGAGAAATTGGAGCGGGCAAAAAGCAAAAATGACTGTTGGAGTAGAACTCTGATACTGTGGAATTAGTAATCACAGTTTTTGCATAGCAATGAAACAAAATGGAACTAATGACCACTCTTTTGCACATAGTAAAAGTCCTTTTTGCTGTTTCAAAACCTCGTTGCGGCTGATGAAAATAGTCTGCATTGCAATGCCATTTTTGGCTGATGACACCAAAGATTATGTCTTCAGCTAAGAATATGCATGTGGCAACTGAGGTATCAAGGGAGTGAGATTCAGTTTATGACTGGGAGACAGAGCAGTTGAAGTGGTTGAGTTCATGGGAATTTTTCCACAGATTTTACATTTCTCACTGTGCCCCCCATCCTCTCTTCGGCCTCATACACATGAAGGGGAAAATGGGTAAAATTCCAACTGTTTTGACTACTGTTACAAAATGCCCTGCATCTCAAAAACTAAATGCGAGACATATGGTTCAAAGCTTTTTGTGAACTTGTCACCACCGTCTTGTGAATGCCTTTTGTATCTGTTCCAATTCAACTACTTGTTCTTCTATTAGAAGTATGTCTCCTTTGATTGGTTTACATCTTGCATGTTTGCCACTCCCTGGCTGTGCCTTATTTTGTGGTTATTCTCTAATGACAGTGTGATGGGTACTTAAGCCCTCTACTTTGTGTTGCAAGTTGCTGGATTGTAATTTGCCTTTTTTGCTTGAAACCAGTCAGGATTCCTTGCAGAAACTCTTTTTTTTGTTAAATGCAACGTGTACTTTAATGACAGCCCTCCCCGGAAGTTTTCCTCTTTACTTAGTTGATTTAAACAAGCTTCCGAGCCTATTCAGAGTCTAGGATTTGGATCACGTTCAAGTTAACCCAGCTCAATCAGTTCATCAGTCCAATTTAATAGGAACAAGCTCCCAATCCTTTAACAGTCAACAGGTTTGGAACCAAGTTCCCCTCAAGCTTCTCCGTCACCCTGTGGGACAGTTCAGTGCTGGCAAAGTGTGCACCCCGTCTGGCTGCTCATAATTGGCTGCTCAAGGATTTGGGAGGGACGCATTCAGTTTGGGTTAGCATGGTTTGTTGCTCAGATGCCTTCTTCTGGCCTTCATTTTGGGTGGAGAACTGTCGGCGTTCTTCTGAGATGGCAGCATGAGCCTTGTGCAAGCATGCTTGTACACAGTTTGCATTCACTGATTGGACATTCCAGATTCAGGTAGGATTGGAGATAATATAAAAATAAAACTTGACTACTTCCGTGCATCTTGCTCTGTCATTGTTTAGTCAAACAAAGAATGAAACCACTTTGCCATCTTAAGCTCTATGAGTTGAGTAGCGTTTTGTTGTCTGGTAGAGCTGACTTTATGTTAATATGCTGGTTTATCTAATAAAGCAGGTACTGCATGTATATGTGAATGTCTTACAATTAGTCTTTTGCACATTATGAGTGCCTATTATATAGTTAATTTATTCCCTAATATTCTTAGCTATTCAAATTTTTTCCTGCTTGTTTACTCTTAAAGCTGAGCTTTTCCCCATTGGTATGACAATACCAACTAGCGCAGAAAAACTACTTGGGATGGGGGGAGTGCAGCAAATAGAGAGACAAAACAGCCAGTGATGTTTTGTCTTTCACCCCACGCTGTCACACACGTAATCATTCAGGTCACAGATGCAGAAGCGTCTGTCTGCTCCACATATTTCTGACAGGAATGATGGAACAAATCAAATCCTTATCTGTATATGCACACTTCTGAGGGTAAAATCCAAGTTATGTTCCTCCAAATTTCAAATGATTGCTTATTTATTTTTTGACTTGTCAACCCTCAAATGATAGATTAATCTCTCTTACCTTGTCATTTTCTGCTCAGCGCTCATCTGATTAAAATGTTAAATGCAATGTCAGAAACAGCATCTGGAATTTGCAACTCAGCCATGGAGAAGAGGGAAAATATGGAAATAAATCATCAAATGCACACCACATTGGCTACTGCCACACTGGCAATGTTTTGATCACCAGTTTTATTTTTGACTGTCGGCCCTTTCAGGTTGCAATTATACTCTCTTCCAGCAACACTAGAACCTGAATTTCATTGAAGGCTGAGTGTATTTATGTATAAATAATGATTGTTATGCATGCATGATCAGTGAAAGTAATATCTGATGATTAATTAATTGTTCCCCTGTTAATGACATGAAGTGTGAAATGTTTCCTTCTGATTCTTGAATGGCGGAACAAGTGATTCAAGATTCAGGATTCCGTGGATAGTTTGATAAGTGGGGTTGGTGCCTGCAGTACCTACACATGACTCATGACTCATGTTGGCTTAGAACTTAGATCTGTCTGTCTTGGCAGGTAATTGGTATTTTTCAGGTGGCAAAGCGAAATCACTCATCTGTATCTGCTAAAGGCCACTTGAAATGATGAAGCCATTAGGGTACATTGGGATACTGTCAATGGTTTAATGAGCTGTCTTGGAGAATACTTTGTATTGGCAGCCAGTCAGTTTTTGTCTTTGTCTCTGAAAGAGCAATCGCAAGACTGCAGAGATAACTGAAGGTGTGGAATTGTTTCAATTAAATCTGACCTGTGGTCTCCAATTATTTTTAAAGAGCAGAGTTGCATGTTAAATAATGACCCCTGGCTGGAGTTTATCTTTCAAGCATAGCCTTCACATCGCCTGAATCTACATCAGAAATGAACAGCTGTGGCAGTGTCTGTGTTGCCCTCAGTCCAGTCATCATTATTGATCTTTGTCGGGTAGGATCTTGCTGTCCTGGACCTGAGAAGTGCAAAAGAATCGATCAAAAAACTCTAAATGAGGTGGGCTGTGACATCACCCCTGCTCCAGGCAAATTTATTCTCTCAATGGCCAGCAGATGGCAATGATAAAATAATTTTACCACAAGGGTGATGTCCTTCCCCTCAAACAAGTCTTACCGAAGTTATCATAGGCTCGTCCCACGCCATGATTGAGGTCAATAATATAAGGAGGCCTTATTCTTTAATAAATCATCGGAAAAGTCCAATTTGTGCTTGGCTGGAAAAGTTTCAGATTGCCTACCCCTAATTACCGTGCAACATTGTCCTCAATTGTGTGCAACAGAGGTTATTTTTGTGACCAGTTGGGAGTTGTTTATTGCCTTCTACACACATTTAGTTGCATCAAGCGTAGAAAGAATATGTATGCTTAATCAATGCATGGCTGATTGTTTATTACCATCATTGGTGCTCTGTGGTCTGCAAAAATAATACACTGCTACAGGACAATGAAGGTCATTGTCAGCCTCTAGTACAGATTTTAGCCAAATATAGCCAACTGAGTGGCTCATCCACCTTTAGCTGAGGCCACTCATGTCCACAAATCCTCACACACTGAGATTAAAATGGCAAGTGGTCAAACAATATCTACCCTGCCCCCTCTCTCCTGAAGCAATGCTAGCCTCTTGTTTCTGCTCCGCAGTCACCATGCACAATGGAAAGGAGAACGTTGTATTTTCTTGTTGATAGAAAGACGACATCCTTACAATGGAAAAACAAACTCGCAGCTGAATTCAGTTGCATTGTGAATGCGTACTGATCAATCTGTCACCCCTATCGCATGACAAGAGGCATGCTATACAGATCTTCTACAGCAGTGATAATTAATGGTCTTGATATGGCAGTACAGCCGTGAGGTATTTTCATGCAAATGTACCTAATAGATTTGAAAATCCAGGCCATTGCATCCCTAACTGTGGTAAGCTACTTTAAGGTAATTTAAGGTTATTATAAAAGCTGTAGATATTTATATGCTTATTTATTTATATATTTTTGTTGTCTTAAATAACGATTGGATTTCAAAACTGAGGTTCTTTCACGATAATTTGGGGAAATTACCATTCATTACCTAACCAGAAAATTACCTTCTACAAAGAAGCCCGTGCTCTGCACGCAGCATTACCATAATTACAGCCTTCAAAAGATTGAGATGGCTGGTGTTATTTCATAGTTTCAATTACGGACAAAGTCTCATATTGTAAAAAGTTTTTTTTTTTTTTTTTTTTAATTTCATTAAAGCAATAAAGTGGTCTCAGTGATTACTACTGGATAATTCTAAAGGTCTTTTGATGACCATTTTGCCCAATAGCCTCAGTTTGGTTGCAAATCACAATCTTGCACAATCAGAGCGAGTTTGCTTTGAAGGCTGTCCAATCCGTCAGTGAAGATGAACTGACAGTACACTACAATGATATAGCTGAAGCGCGAAATGAGGCCTTGAGCACTTTTGTGTTTTTATTCTCTCTGAATTACAATAAAATTTAATTATTTTCCTGTTCATAAATTTGAGAAAAGTTGGTGATGATGTTTAAAAACTTAAACTGTGGGAGTCTGAAAGCCAGTAGAGGCCCATCTGGTTTTCATTGTTCACTCTGATCAGAAATTTTAACTGGGAATAGCAAGTGACTTAAATCTCTGACTAATCAGTGGCATTAATTGATCAACTAACTATCTAGGTAGAGATGAACTAACTAGGTAGAGATGAAAATCCACAATATTACTGGTCCCGAGGGAAAGCTATGAATGTCCTTACTTTTAATGAACTCTATTAGTTTTTGATATGTACTGATATTACTGTAAATTTTGACAGCTGATAATTTCTTGGGCTGCGGAGGTCAGATGCATTAGTGAGGATATGAACTGTATTGCTCAGGGTAGTTCCTGCAGGGCCATACGTAGGTTTTCACTGTTAGCAGTTTCCTGAGCCAGATTAATTAATTAGCTGAATACACTTACGCCAGTTTAAATTAAGCTTAGAATAAACAATAAGATGTTTCAACATGAGAGCAGTCTTTAGCCATCATTCTTGAACTTACTACCACTTAAGCACTTATGTATCAGTAATATCAGTTGTAACTTGATTTTGCTCATTATACTGTATGATTAAGAGCAGAAATAGACATGAAATGCCCATACAGATACATAACTCATTCCATGCCACTGTCCTAGATTAACGGGACGCATGGAGCTAAATTCCTAAAGATCTTGTAATGCATGTATATTACATATACTAATCATCTACGTAATTAGTTGACATCTCTGTATTAGCTCGGATGTGTGTAATTATATAGCTCATACCTTATTTGAAATGTATCAAAATCGCAGTTCTCATCTTGCAAAGATGGGAATCAGCGGAAGATAATTATTTTCCTCTGACTTACTTGCACATTATTTTCCAGGGAAAATTTGCCAGACTTCTTTGTTTGCAGGTGCACTAATGAGTAGTTGAATGCAAGTGACACTGGTAACTTCATCAAGCTGATTTATGTGCATTTTTTTTCTGTGGGTCTGAGTACAGATGCTCTGCGGAGAGTTGGGCTATGTAAATGAACACCTGCTAACCTCCGTGTGGCACTCTAGGAGGGACGGAGATTGTGCACCTGTGCTCTGCGCTAGACCACAGATGTTATCTTATTGGAGCCGAGTCCAGATTTCTTACTCTGCCCGAGTGAGCATTAACCTGCCCACTGGCCTTGTCAGGCGTACGCTTTGTGCTGATTTCTTCTGTTGCTCAGGTAGGCCATTGCCTGTCTTTATCGGGCTTATCATCTTTGTAGAGTGAGAACGTGTGTCACCTTCCTCGTCAGTCAGAGTATCGGTAATCAAGAGAAATTGTGCAGTTGCAGTGGTGGTGGGCAGCTGGTAACCTGTAAGCTGTTATTTTTGAAAGGGCTGGGGGGAACCTTCCCTTACAAAAAAATACCATTTGTTTTCCATGAAAAATTTTCCATTGGTTACCATTTGAATGGTGTAATGGAACACTTCAACATTAACCAATGGTAAACTTTTGTGTGGTGATGCGAATGGTACAGCTCTATGGTATACTGCACAACTTACCATTCATATTCTATGGTATGATCTGTATGGCAACGTAGCGCACTGGTTTCCTGAATGGTATTCCCAATGGTACCCCAGTGGTAATCCTGAATGGTGCTTCAATGGTATGGCTGAAAGGTATTCCCAATGGTTATCCTGAATGGTACTTCAATGGTGCACTTGAAAGGTACTCTGGATGGTAATCCTGAATGGTACTTCAGTGGTATAGCTGGAAGGTATTCTGAATGGTAAACCTGAATAGTACTTCAATTGTATAGCTGGAAGGTATTCCCAATGGTAAAACTGAATGGTACTTCAATGATATACCGGCGTGGTATTCCCGTGGTAAAACTAAATAGCAATACTGTAGGCACACCTGAATGGTACCACTGTGGTATGTCTAAATGTTATACCATATGCATGCATGTACCTGACTGGTGGGTCACTAAGTGATATCATGGTATGTGATTTGGAATGACACGGTAGAAATGTCTGAAACAAATCAAAAGACATGAAATCAAACATAAAATTTTAATTGGTTTGCACATCAAAATATGTACAAGGTCATGTGACCAACTGACAGCATCTTAATTTAAATGAAAGTTTGAAATTTGAAGACTTATAAACAATACAAAAGAAAGGGTATACACATAGGAAACTCAAACTCAGATGCTAATTAATCCTTATTTTGTAGGGTAACATACATGAGTGACCCAAGTAAATGATGATTTAGTACAACCCCAATTCTGAAATAGTTGGGACGAAGTGCAAATTGTGAATAAAATCAAAATGCAATGACTTTTAGATCACATGAGCCAATATGTTATTTACAATAGAACATAGATAACATTTCAAATGTTGAAACTGAGACATTTTACATTTTTATCGACAAAACTAGCTCAGAAAAACTAGCTCATTTCAAATTTTCTGGCTGCAACAAGTCTCAAAAAAGTTGGGACACTGGCAAAAAAGGGCTGAAAAAGCAATTACTAAAGAGAATCAGTTGAAAGAACATTTAGCAAGTAATTAGAGGGCCATGAAAAAGTATTTGCCCCCTACCTGATTTCTTTTTTTTTTTTTTTTTGCATATTTCTCAAACTTAAATGTTTCAGATCAAACAAATTTTAATACTGGACAAAAATAACCCGAGTAAATACAAAATGCAGTTTTTAAATGATTTCATTTGTTTAGGGAAAAAAAAAAAAAAAAAAACCCCACACACACTATCCAAACCTACCTGGCCCTATGTGAAAAAGTAATTGCCCCCTAAACCTACACCCACCCTCGGTGACAACAACTGCAATCAAGCGTTTGCAATAACTGGCAATGAGTCTTTCACAGCGCTGTGGAGGAATTTTGGCCCACTCTTTGTGAGGTAACGCTCAGGAACCAGTCGCGAGAACCAAGCAATGCAGCAGATGTGATTTTATTGAGCGAGGGGGTAAACCCCCACAGGGCAGAAGGCAACAGTACAAAGTCCACAATCCAAAAATCACAATCCAAAAGGGCAGAATCCGAGTCGTAAACCAGGGCAGCAATCACAGTACTTGTGGTCGGGCAGGAAAAGGGTTCGATAATCAGATGCAGACAAAATACCAAAACAGAGCCAAAAATCGTAAATCGAGGACGGTCCAGTCAGAATAGAATCACAAAGAGTACGAGGTGAAAACAAGAGTTGCACAAGGGAAACGTTCTGACAGGAACCTGCTGTGAAAAGACTGCTTAAATACACACAAGGGAAGTCACATGCTATGATTAGGGACAGGTGAAATGGATCAGACTAATTACGAGGGAGCAAACACGAGGGAGAACCTAACCACATGAAATTGGCAAAAGCCAAAACGCGGACAGGGATCACGAGACAGCCTATTGACAAAACAAACAGCTCCGGTTAGGGAGTTCTAACGTGCACAGATAATGAGAGGCAGAACAGAGTTGAGCAGGTGCGGAGGATCCGCTGAAACGCAGCAAAGATTAAGTGAAGGCAAGAGGCGGAGACTAGAACAGGGCGAGTGCTGAGAGCTTGTTAATCAATTAGTAAGGTGCAGCTATACAATCCCTAGTGCTCGTTAGTAAGTTAGTATTATATACAATGTTAGTTCTGGTTAGTATCATTAACAAAAT
Source organism: Gymnothorax javanicus (assembly GCA_029692085.1). Lineage (NCBI taxonomy): Eukaryota > Metazoa > Chordata > Actinopteri > Anguilliformes > Muraenidae > Gymnothorax > Gymnothorax javanicus. The sequence continues at coordinate 95,447,006 of CM056198.1, forward strand.
AACAAACTTTTAGTAATTGTTAGTAAAATAGAAAAGCAAGGTGAAGGAAGCAAATGAGATTATAAGGAACTGTTGAAAACCCAGAAACCATGAAATCACCTGAAAGCGTGGCACACAATACTAGGGGAATAAGCTGTAACTCAACACAAGACCAGACTGGGGAGACAAAGTGCAATGCAGGGCATGAGCAAAAACATGGACCGGAATGATAACAGAAATGTGGATACTGGCAGGAATGCAAAACATGGTAACAACAAAAACATGGCATGGAACAAGACTAAACAAAACATGAGCAGAACAGAGCAGGACATGGCAGAATCATAACACTCTTCTTTGCAGAATTGTTTTAATTTAGCCACATTGGAGGTTTTTCGAGCATGAACGGCCTGTTTAAGGTCATGCCACAGCATCTCAATTGGATTCAAGTCCGGACTTTGAATAGGCCACTCCAAAATCTTCATTTTGTTTTTTTAAGCCATTCAGAGGTGGACTTGCTAGTGTATTTCGGATCATTGTCCTGCTGCATAACCCAAGTGCGCTTGAGCTTGAGGTCACAAACTGATGGTCGGATATTCTCCTTCAGGATTTTCTGGTAGAGAACAGAATTCATGGTTCCATCAATTACGGTAAGTCGTCCAGGTCCTGAAGCAGCAAAGCAGCCCCAGACTATCACACTACCACCACCATGTTTGACTGTTGGTACGATGTTCTTTTTATGAAATGCTGTGTTAGTTTTATGCCGGATGTATCGGGACGCATACCTTCCAAAAAGTTCAACTTTTGTCTCCTCAGTCCACAGAATATTTTCCCAAAAGTCTTGGGGATCATCAACATGTTTTTTGGCAAATGTGAGATGAGCCTTTGTGTTCTTTCTGGTCAGCAGCGGTTTTCACCTTGGAACTCTCCCATGGATGCCATTTTTGTCCAGTCTCTTTCTTATTATTGAATCATGAACACTTACTTTAAATGAGGCAAGTAAGGCCTGCAGTTCTTTAGATGTTGTTCTTGGTTCTTTCGTGGCCTCCTGGATGAGTTGTCGATGCGCTCCTGGAGTAATTTTTGTAGGCCGGCCACTCCAGGGAAGGTTCACCACTGTTCCAAGTTTTCTCCATTTGTGGCTCTCACCGTGGTTCGCTGGAGTTCAAAGCCTTAGAAATGGCTTTGTAACCCTTTCCAGACTGATAGAGGTCAATGACTTTGTCTCTCATCTGTTCTTGAATTTCTCTAGATTGCGGCATTATGTGTTGCTTTTTGAGATCCTTTAGCCTACTTCCCTTTGTCAGACAGGTTCTATTTAGGTGATTTCTTGATTCAACAGGTCTGGTAGTAATCAGTCCTGAGTGTGGCTAGTGAAATTGACCTCAAAAAATGTGGCTAATCACAGTTAATTCATGATTTAACAAGGGGGGGCAATTACTTTTTTCACATTGGGCCGGGTCAGTTTGGATAGCTTTTTTCCATCTATAAATGAAATCATCATTTAAAAACTGCATTTTGTATTTACTCGGGTTATCTTTGTATAATATTAAAATTTGTTTGATGATCTGAAACATTTAAGTCTGAAAAATAAGCAAAAAAAAAAAAGAAATCTGGCAGGGGGCAAATAATTTTTCACGGCACTGTAAGTTAACTGGCATCAGGTGTGTAACATGATTTGCTATAAAAGGGATGTCTCAGAGAGGCTGAGTCTCTCAGAAGTAAAGATGGCCGGAGGCTCTCAAACCTGTGAAGGCTTGCGTAAAAAAATTGTGGAAATTGTGGAATACTTTAAAAACAATGTTCCTCAACGTCAAATTGCAAAGGCTTTGAAGGTCTCATCATCGACAGTGCATAACCTCATCAAAAGATTCAGAGAAACTGTAAAAATCTCTGTGCGTAAGGGACAAGGCCGAAGACCTTTACTGGATGCCCGTGATCTTCAGGCCTTCAGACGCCACTGCATCACTCACTGGCATGATTCTGTCATTGACATCACTAAATGGGCCCAGGAATACTTCAAGAAACCACTGTCTGTAAACAGTCCGCCGTGCCATCCACAGATGCCACCTAAAACTCTATCATGCAAAAAGGAAGCCATTGTTGAGCATGATCCAAAAAGCGCCGCCGTGTTCTGTGGGCCAAGGCTCATTTAAAATGGAGTGTAGCAAAGTGGCAAAGTGTCCCGTGTTCAGATGAGTCCAAATTTGACATTCTTGTTGTAAATCATGGGCGTCGTGTCCTCTTGGCAAAAAAGGAGAAAGACCACCCCTCCTGTTATCAGCGTTCAGTTCAAAAGCCAGCATCTCTGATGGTATGGGGATGCATTAGTGCATATGGTGTGGGACACTTGCATGTTTTAAAAAGCATCATGAATGCTGAAAGGTATATAAAGGTTTTAGAGCAACATATGCTCCGCTCCTGACGACATCTATTCCAGGGAAGGCCTTGTGTATTTCAGCAGGACAATGCAAAACCACATACTGCAGCCATTACAACAGCATGGCTTCATAGTGGAAGAGTCCGTGTGCTGAACTGGCCTGCCTGCAGTCCTGATCTTTCACCGATTGTGAACATTTGGCGTGTAATTAAACAAAAAGTCCGTCAAAGGACTTGAGAAAAAATAAGCATCTGAAAAACAAGTTGGGTTTTTTTTTTAAGATAGCGTTTGTGTTATTTTTATTTACTTTAGTTCCACGCCCTCTACCAGTCTCATTTATCAGCTTTTCTCAAACATATCTGCTAAAATCCACAGGCTTTGTCTCCCGAAATACCGATGTGACATATGCTGAAAAAGAAATAATCCATTGGCAAGTAAAGACACAGCTTCTTTATTGATGCGATCAAAGGGTGACACAATAATATGCTAAATTTGGTTCTGAAAAAGACTTGACTCATAAGTAGGCATTTGCTTTATGAAAGGTAAACTGCTCTGGAACTTCTGCACTACCGTTTTGGCACACTCTGAGACCATCTCACCTGCGTTTCATTATTGTTTAAATATAACCAAACAAAAAGATTTTAAACACATTTACACAATTTTGAATAAGGGTGATTGAAATGTATGACTTGCACGTACAAATGAATAATTGTCGTCTTGCCCAATGAGGAGAATTACCAACACCTAATGGAGAGGAGGAGATGATATTGGCTTGCTACAGCCATAGGCCATAGGCATAGGCCATCTCCCACAATCATTTGATACCATTCATTTACCATAAAGTAACATTCAGTAACCATTGAGAATTTTTGTCAGGGATGTATCGTGTCTTTACCCTTTTGTCGTTGTATTATGTAGTTTCTTCACCTTGTTGGCGTCTGTGATGTTGTGCATCTCTACCCTTTTGGTGTTCTGTTATGTAGTGTTTCTCTTCCTTGTGGGTGTTCTATGATGTAGTGTGTCTTAACCCTGTTGTTGCAGTTCTGTGATGTATTGTGTCTTTACTCTGTCAGTTTTGTGTGATGAAGTCTGTCTTTACCCAGTTGGTGTTCTGTGTTGTACTTTGTGTTTACCATTTTGATGTTCCGTTATGCATTATTTTCTTACTTTGTTGGTGTTTTGTGACGAAGTGAATCTTTTCCATGTTTGTGTCCTGTGATTTATTGTATCTTTTTCCTGTTTGTGTTTTGTGATGAAGTATATCTTTCCAGTTGTTGTTCTGTAAAATAGTGTATCTTTTTTCTGTTAGTGTCCTATGAAATTATTTATTTATACCCTATCGGAATTGTGTGATATAGTGTGTTTTTACCCAGTTTGTGTTTTGTGATGTATTTTATTTTTATTTTGTTGTTGACCTGTGATGTCGTGTTTCTTTCACCTGCTATTGTTCTATCACGTACAGTATCTTTCCTCTGTTCGTGTTCTCTGATGTTGTATATTTTTACCCATTTGGTGTTCTGGTAAGTAGTGTTTATTTATCTTGCTCTGTAATATTGTGTATTTTTCCCCTATAGTTTTTCCTTTGATGTTGTTTATTCCCAGTACATATTTTGTGACGCAGTGTATCTTTACCCTGTTGGTGGTCCGTGATTTTAGTGTGCCTTTACCAAGTTGGTGTTTTGTAATGCAGTGTATCTTTACCCTCTTGGTCCTCAGTGATGTAGTGTATCTTTTCCCTGTATGTGTCCTGTGATTTATTGTATCTTTTCCCTGTTTGTGTTTTATGATGAAGTATATCTTTCCTGTTGCTGTTCTGTAAAGTAGTGTATGTTTTTTCTGTTGGTGTCCTGTGATATTATGTATCCTTACCCAATCGGAATTGTGTGATGTAGTGTGTTTTTACCCAGTTGGTGTTCTGTGATATACGGTCTCTTTACCATTTTGATGTTCTGTTATGTATTGTTTCTTTACTTTGTTGGTGTTTTGTGACGTAGTGTATATTTTCCCTGTTTGTGTCCTGCGATTTATTGTATCTTTTCCCTGTTTGTTTTTTGTGATGAAGTATATCTTTCCTGTTGTTGGCCTGTAAAGTAGTGTATCTTTTTCCTGTTGCTGTTCTGTGATGTTATGTATCCTTACCCTTTGGTATTCTGTGATGTAGTGTTTTTTTACCCAGTTGGTGTTTTGTGATGTATTTTATTTTTACCCTGTTGTTGACCTGTGATGTTGTGTTTCTTAAACCTGCTATTGTTCTATCACGTACAGTATCTTTCCTCTGTTCGTGTTCTCTGATGTTGTGTATTTTTACCCTTCTGGTGTTCTGGTAAGTAGTGTTTATTTATCTTGCTCTGTAATATTGTGTATTTTATCCCTATAGTTTTTCTTTGATGTTGTTTATATTTTCTGTCATGTACTATTTCTTTACCGTGTTGCTGTTCTTTGGTTTTTTTAGACAGTTGGTTTTGTGTTGTCGTGTACCTTTTCCCTGTTTGTGTTGTGATTTTTTTGTATCTTTTCCATTTTTGTGTTTTGTGATAGTATATTTTTCCCTGTTGTCATTCTGTAAAGTAGTGTATGTTTTTCCTGTTGCTGTTCTGTGATGTTATGTATCCTTACCCTATCAGTATTCTGTGATGTAGTGTGTTTTTACCCAGTTGGTGTTTTGTGATGTACTTTATTTTTATCCTGTTGGTGTTCTGTGATTTCGTGTTTCTTTCACCTGCTATTGTTCTATCACGTACAGTATCTTTCCTCTGTTCATGTTCTTTGATGTTGTGTATTTTTATGCTTTTGGTGTTCTGGTAAGTAGTGTTTATTTTCCTTGTTGGTGCTCTGTGATATTGCGTATTTTTTCCCTGTAGTTTTTCATTGATTATCTTTACCCTGTTCGTGTTCTGCAATGCAGTGTTTCTTTTCCTTTTTGCTGTTCTGTGATGTCGTGTATCTTTTCCCCGTCGGTGTTGTGTGATGTATTATATTCTTTCCCTGTTGGTATGCTTTTAGGTAGTGTTTTTTACCAAGTTGTTGTTTTATGATGTAGTTTATTTTTACCCTGTTGGTCTTTTGTTATTTTGTGTTTCTCTAGCCTGTAAGTGGTCTATCACAAAAAGTATTTTTCCTCTGTTGGTGTTCTGTGATGTAGTGTATCTCTACCGATTTGGTGGTCTGTTATGTAGTGTATATTTTCCTTGTTGGTGTTCTGTGATGCAGTGTTCTTTACCCTGTTTATGTTTTGTTATGCAATGTGTCTTACCCTGTCGGTGTTGTGTGATGTAGGGTGTCTTTACCCAGTGGGTGTTCTGCGATGTACTGTGTGTTTACCTTTTTGGTGTTCTGTGATGCAGTGTATCTTTACCCTGCTGGTGTTTTGTGCCAAAGTGTATCTCTTCCCTGCAGCTTTGCTCTAATGTTGTATATATTCACCCAGTTGTTGTTCTGTGATATAATTTATTTTTACTGTTTTCATTCTGTGATTTTGAGTAATTTTACTCTGTTGGTGATGTAGGCTTTCTTTAACCTGTTTTTGTTTTTTAACTTAATGTTTTTTTTTGGTTTTTTTTTTTTTACCCTTTTGGTGTTCAGTAATGTAGTGTATCTTTACCCTGTTTTTGTTTTGTGATGTGGTATGTCTTTTCCTTGCTGGTGCTTTGTGATGTAGTATTCCTTTTCCTGCCGGTGTTTTAATGATGTAGTGTGTCTTTTCCCTATTGGTGTTCTGTGATGTAGTGTATATTTACACTGTCGTTGTTCTGTCATGTAGTGTGTCTTCACTGAGTTGATGTGCTGTGATGTGCTGTGTCTTTACCCTTTTGTTGTTCTGTTACGGGGTGTTTCTTTATTTTGTGGTGTTTTGTGAAGTCTCTCCTTTCCCTGTTGGTGTTCTCTGATGTAGAGTATATTTACCCTGTCAGTGTTCTGTGATGTAGTGTATCTTTACCTTTTGGTATTCTGTTATGTGGTGTTTCTTTACCCTGTTGCTGTTCTGTGATGTAGTGTAACTTTAGCCTGTAGGTGTTGTGGCAAACCCGGGCATGGCCACGCCCCTCGACCACTTCGGCACTCCCACATCAGCCAATGCCCCTCCCTTTCGCCACCATTGCAGAACTCCAGTGAGACCAAGTATGCAGCAGCGGAGAGGGAGGTCCTTCTCATCAAATGGACTCCCTCCAATACTACCTGCTGGGATGGCCCTTCACCCTTGTCACCCAACACGTCCCCTTGCAATATATGAGCCGGGAGAAGGACAGCAACTCATAGGTCACATGCTGGTTTCTCTCGTTGCAGGTGTTTCTCTCGTTTCAGGTATGCATGGGCCGGGAGTGCTGCACTCTAATGCAGACGAGGTCTCCTGATGACATGTGCTTTGAGCACACGAGACGACGCGCTAGGAGGTGAATCTAAGGGGGGGCAATGTGGAAAACCAGGGCATGGCCACGCCGCTCGACCACGTCAGCCCGCACACAACAGCCAATTCCCCTCCCTTTCGCCACTGATGCTGAGCTGAACTTCAGCACCCCAGACAGCAGTTGGAGAGCAGACGCCCACGCAGCACTCCCTAGACTTGCAGGACCATGGTCAGTTCCCGCCAGCTGCAAGTCATAAGGCATGGTGGGCCTGGAAAGAGAAGCACAAGGGAACACAGCTGCATCTCATGATTGTGAGAGGCGGCCAGAGCTGAAAACGAGGAGCTATGCAGTCGCCAGGGGACGGGTGAAGAGTGTGCACACAAAACGTCTCACTAACCCTGTGTCTTTTAGTTCTTTCTTTAGATGCCAATGATGGAGATAACGGGGGTTCATGCCACACCCAATCCAAGTGTTTCGAGCCTGCCTCAAATACTGTGTCTTTTCCTTGTTGGTGTTCTGTGATGTATTTATCTTTACCATGTTGTTGTTCTGTGACGTGGTGTATCTTTACCCTGTTGGTGTTCTGGGGTGTTGGTTTTCTGTGATGCAGTTCATCTTTACTCTGTTGACCCTCTGTGATCTCTTGTGTCTTTACCCTGTTGTCTTACTGTGATGCAGTGTTTCTTTCTCCTGATGGTGTTTTGTGATGTACTGTGTTTACCCTTTCGGTGATCTTTTATCTGGTGTTTCTTTATGCTCTTGGTGTTCTGTTATGTAGTGTATCTTTAGCCTGTTTGTGTCCTGTGATTCAGTGTATATTTACCCTGTTGGTTTTCTGTGATGCAGTTCATCTTTACTCTGTTGATCCTCTGTGATCTATTGAGTCTTCATCCTTTTGGTGAACTACGATGCAGTGGTTTTTTTATCCTGGTGTTGTTGTTATGTAGTGTATCTTTAGCCTGTCGGTGTTCCGTTATGTAGTTATTCTTTACCCTGTTGGTGTTCCGTTATGTAGTGTCTCTTTTCTTTGTTTGTGTTTTGTGTTGTAGTGTGTCTTCACCCTGTCTGTATTCTCTTAAGTAGTGTGTCTTTTCCCTGCTGGTGTGCTGGAAGTCGTGTATCTTTCCCCTGTCAGTGTTCTTTGATGTAGTCTGTCTTTACTGTATTGCTGTTCTCTTATGTAATGTTTCTTTGCCTTGTTGGTGTTTTGTGACGAAGTGTGTCTTCCCTGTTATTGTTCTGTTAAGTAGTATATCTTTTCCCTGTTAGTTTTCTCTGATGTATGTTTTTTTACCCTTTTGTTGTTCTCTGATGTAGCCTATTTTTTCCCTGTTTGTGTTCTGTGAAGTGGTATGTATTTTCCTTGTTGGTTGTCTGTGATGTATGTTTCTTTACCCTTTCGGTGATCTTTTATGTGGTGTTTCTTTATGCTCTTGGTCTTATGTGAGGTAGTGTATCTTTAGCCTGTCGGTGTTCTGTGATGTTAAGTCTTCTCTGACGTTTTGTATCTTTACTCTTTGGTGTTCTGTTATGCCCTGTCGGTATTTTGTGATGCCGGGTGTATTTTTCCTGTTTACGTTCCATGATATAGTGTCTCTTTTCTTTGTTTGTGTTTTGCCTTGTCGTGTGTCTTTACTCTTTGTTCTGTGAAGTATTTTGTCTTTTCCCTGTTGGTGTGCTGCGATGTAGTGTATGTTCAACTTGTCGGTTCTCTGTGATGTCGTGTATCATTAGCCTCTCACTATTTAGTGTATCTTTTGCCTGTTGTTGTTGTTTTATGATGCAGTGTATCTTTCCCCTGTTGGTTATTTTGTGATGTACTGTCTCTTTACCCAGTGATGTTCTGTTATGTAGTGTTTCTTTACCCTATGGTGTTTTGCAATGTAATGTCTCTTTTCCCTGTTGGTGTTCTGCGATGTCGAGTGTCTTTACCCAGCTGGTCTTCTGTGATGTACTCTTTACCCTTTTGGTGTTAGGTGATGTAGTGTGTCTTTAGCCTGTAAGTTTTCTGTGATGTAGTGCATCTTTTCCTCGTAGGTTTGCTTTGATGTTGTATATCTTTTCCCTGTTGGTGTTACATGACATAGCCTATTGATACTCTGTTTGCATTCTGGGATGTAGAGTAATTTTACTCCGTTGGTGATTTTGGGCTTTCTCGACCTGTTGTTGTTTTATGACTGAGTGTTTCTTTACCTTGTTGGCCTTCTTTGATGTCGAGTATGTTTACCCTATTGATGTTTTGTGATACAGAGTGCCTCATCTTTGTTGGTGTTCTGTGATGCAGTTTATCTTTTCCCTTATCCCAACCCTGCTGGTGTTCTATAATGTAGTGTATCCATTCCCAATTGGTGTTGTGTGATGTAATGTATCTTGTCAGTGTTCTGTGATGTTTGCCTTGACCTAGTTGGTGTTTTGTGAGGTACTGTGTTTTTACCATTTTGGTGCTCTGTTATGTAGTTATTCTTTCCCCTGTTTGTATTCTGTGAAGTAAGTATCTTTTCCTTGATGGTGGTCTGTGACGTAGTGTGTCTTTTCCCTGTTGGTGTGCTGTGATGTCGTGTATGTTCAACTTGTCGGCTGTCTTTGATGTCGTGTATCATTAGCCGGTTGTTGTTTTGTGATGCAGTGTTTCTGTTTTTACCCTGTGGTGTTTTGTGATGTAAGGTGTCTTTTCCCTGTTGGTGTTCTGTGATGCAGTGTATCTTTACCCTGCCTTTGTCCTGGGATGTAGTGTATCTTCGGCCTGTTGATGTTCTGTGATGTATGGTGTCTTTACCCTCTTGGTCCTCTGTGTTGTACTGTATCTTTACCATTTTGGTGTTCTGTGATGCAGTGTATCTTTAGCCTGCAAGTTTTCTGTGATGTAGTGTATCTTTTCCCCGTAGGTTTGTTTTGATCTTTTCCCTGTTGGTGTTTCGTGATGTAGTGATTTGTGCTGTTTGCCTTCTGGGATGTAGCATTTTATTCCTCTGTTGGTGACCTTGGGCATCTCCTGAAACCAGTTTTGATAGGTCTTTGCCAAATTTTTTGCCAAATGCATTACAGACATTGCTAAACTGTCAGACGAATTACCATTGTCGATTTGGCGAATTGGGCAGCGCGAGTCCTGCTGTTGGTGTTCTGTGATGAGGTGTATTTTTTCCCTTTTGGTGTTTTGTGATGTACTGTGTCTTTACCCTATTTGTTCTTCTGTTATGTGGTGTATCCTTACTCTGTTGGTGTTTTGTGATGTACTGTGTTTTTACCTTGTTGTTGCTCTGTGATGTAGTGTATATTTACCCTTTTGGTGTTCTGCTATCTAATTTTCCTTTACCCTGTTGACACTTTGTGATGTGGTGTGTCTTTACCCTGTTTGTGTTCTGTGAAGTATTGTACCTTTTCCTTGTTGGTGATGTGTAATGTAGTTGGTGTGCTGTGATGTAGTGCATGTTCAACTTGTTGGTTCTCTTTGATGCTTTGCATCTTTATCCAGTTGGTGTTCTGTGATGCAATGTGTCTTTACCCTTTTATTGTTCTTTTATTGTTACAGGAACCCTGTACTGCCTCCTGTGTTCTGCTCCGTGTGTGTGTTGTGCTGTTTTTCATTTTCCCCGCAGGTGTTCGTTTCCGGTATTCACTCGCCATGATTCTCCCATCCTGCTGTCAATCATCTGGTCAACGCCCCACGTTTCCTTCGTCTCCCTCCATCCCGAGATTCCACCTGATTCCCTCTCATCCTTTCATGTCGCGTCCATTCACCGTCTTCAGTTGCGCTCGCTCTTTTTGTGTTATATCTTTGTGTGCATTTGGCTGGTTCACTTTTTTGGGTTACTGTCATTATTATCATTTATTTTTCTTACTCTGGGTTGTGGGATGCAATTTGGTCAAGTTAGATGGGGGCCCTCCTACATCTGCACTCACGTAGAGTATCTGTGTTAGCACAATAGTTTAGAGACAGCTGCCACCCGTTGTTATTTTTGTTATGAGTCTGTTAGTACACGTAGGTATTTTCTTTTCTGTGACCTAGCAGTTAGTAGACTTAACTTTTATTGACGATGTTTATGGTTTTGTCATTTTCTTTTATTTGGCTGTGTCATATCGACCTTTTTGTTTTCCCCACCCTCGTGCCACGTGAAATCATATAACCCTTTGTATGTAATCCGTCTGTTCCTGTCAGTGTACTATGTGTATAAACCCTTTGTGTATGTTACAATATACATATTCGCTTGCAAGCAGTCCCGTTTCCCCGACTATTTCTTTTCCGCGCTATTAATGCATCCATCCTATTGTCCTCTGGACGTAAAAGTTGTGTATTATTTCTTTTCCTAGTTAGCCTTCTGAGATGTAGTGTTTTTTTTCCCCCGTTGGTGTTCTGTGATGAAGAGTTTCTTTACCCTGTTGGTGCTCTGTGATGTACTGTCTCTTTACCCATTTGGTGTTTTGTTATGCAGTGTTTCTTTGCCCTGAGGTGTTCTGTGATGTAGTGTATTCTTAGCATGTTGGTGTTCTGTGATGCTGTGTATCCTTTCTATGTGGATGTGCTGTGATGTATTGTTTCTTCGACTTGTCGGGTCTCTCTGATGTACTGTATCTTTAGCCTCTCGGTGTTCTGTGATGTAGTGTGTCTTTAGCCTGTTGGTGTGCTATGATGCAGTGAATTTTTTTTCACTGTTGGTAGTCTGCGATATACAACCCCAATTCCAAAAAAGTTGGGATCCTGTGAAACAGAATGCTATGATTTGCAAATCTCATAAAATGATATTTTATTCACAATAGAACATTAATAAATTTTGGACCACTCCCAAAGTGGAGGAGAATGTTAGGTTGGACTGCAGATAGGAGATTGGGGCGAATGTGATGTCGTATGGACTTGGTCTGTGATTGTGCGAACGTTGGGCATCCCCAGGTGGCGAGACTCAGGGTGGGGCTCGTGTCTCTCGTCGAAGTCCGTGTAGGGTCCTAAGCCCCCAAAAGGTGTTAATGAATCGACGATAGATGGGCTCTACGTACGTCATTGATATTATTGCAAATATAGCTTGCGTAAGAGTTTGATGTCCAGCGGCCGAGGATTTTAATCAGGTGGTCCGGCACTCCTCGCTTGGGTGCTGTGGCGGCGGCGCCGATGCAAAAGAATGCCCGGGCAAGTATTTGGGCGAAATATTGGATGTAATTCAATTCAATGAACTCCATTTATTTGTATAGCACTTTCACAGATAGACTGTCTCAAAGACGCTTTACGTTGAGAGATTAAATAAATGAAAGGGCAATGCCCAGCCTAATCCCCACTAAAGCAAATGAGGCAAAACTCCCAGTAGGGAGAAAAATCCTCAAACGGTTTTGAGAAAAAACTCCCCAGAGGAACGAAACAACAGTGCAGCCTGCGAACACAGGGATGAGAAAGGGGACGAAAAGAGACCAAAGAGGTCGTAAACGGAGGGAGCAAGCACAGGGGGGGACTGGCTGGTTTGCAGAAGGAGTGACTTCCGCCAAATCTGGTGTGAGAGTACATCGCCGAGCGTGATGACGTTGGTGCCGGGGACGTTGATGGTGGAACCCGGTAGTGCTGTGTGGTCTGCATACATCTGGTCTGCGCATGGGGAGGATCAGCTGCATTGTCGAGGAAGTTGGTGAATAATTTTTTGTAGTCTGGCCTTGTTGTCGGAGCGATGGAAGGGGATTTTTTTCTGCTTGAGTGCCTGATGGAGTCTGGCAACGGTCCAATGTGGAGCCTCGGATGAGCTTGAAGTGCGAGCTGTGGTAATCCTTGCTGGGGAGCTGCGGGCTCTCGCTTCTGAGCGCCGCGGTTGACGAGGGGTGCAGCTACTGCGAGACAGCGGTCTGGACTTCCTGCGGCGCGGAGCCCGGACGGAGAAACGGTCTTGGTCGTCATCGCGGGGGGAGCGTGGTCCGGAATATGAGCACCCCGGTTGGGTGACGCTTCGTGGTGGAAGTACAAAGATAGCGGAGAGCAGGCGGGTGCATGGAGGAGGAACAGGAGTTGCCGGAACGGATTGAGAAGATTCTTCTGGAGCATCGGAGTCTTGGAATTATTCTGCATCCGAAGGACTCAGTAGGATTTTGGATTTTGTGCTTCAGGTAAACAAACTCTTGCTGAGCGTTAGGCTGTCTGGTTTGCGAGTAACTGATGTAGAAACGAGACGAGTCGGGGATTGTGGGAATGTAGACGGTATATATAGACGTAAGGACGAATAGGAAGGCGCATTGGGAGTGGCCCTGTTCATTAACCTACATTATCAGGAACTCCCTTAAATAACATATCAGATGTTGAAAGTGAGACATTTACCATTTCATTAAAAATACTAGCTCATTTTGAATTTGAAGGCAGCAACACATCTAAAAAAAGTTGGGATAGGGTCATGTTTACCATTGTTTAGTATCCCCTCTTCTTTTAACAACAGTCTGTAAACGTCTGGGAAGTGAGAAGTCCTATTTCTGATGTTTTGGTAGAGGACATCTGACATTTTACTCTTGTCAGATGTAGGATTTTCACATTTTGATTCATCTGACCACAGAACAGTTTTCCATTCTGCCTCAGTCCATTTTAAATGAACTTTGGCCCAGAGAAGACGGCATTTCTGGATCGTGCTCACATATGTGACCCGCCGTGGTAAAAGGTACCTCTGAGCGGCGATCATGCTATTGAGAAAAAAGCGATTTAAATGTCCCGCTTGCCACGTGGACTGTGTTTACTTCTGCATTTGGAAAACTGCTTCTGATCCATGGGATTTAGCTCCATATATGTCATGCAGAATCCCCTCAGTGTCTTGATAAATTTCCATTTCAATACTGCCGAAAATTGGCTATTATTCAGTGGCGGAGCTAGAACTCGGAATTGGGGTGCACAAAACATTCGTTTAAAACAATTATTAGTCCTGACCTGTTCTCAGTCAATTTCATAATTAACAAAAGGTCCACTCCGAGAGCACTCCACACTGAACAGGTGCTGCTTGTTCTCCCCGATTAGGTAAGACCACAATTATTCATCTGGACGCGTATTTGCTGTATTTAAATTAATGTTATTCAAAATTGCATACCTGTCGACTCTCACTCAAATAGCTTGAGCCGCACGCTTTTTATAGCCTATTTAACTACCGAGTGCCACTTTTTTTTTTAATATCAACGCACGCAATACTGAGAGTGAAAGGCGATATTTCATTGGAACGCAGACCAGTTCAATCAACGCAAAGCATTAGCCTATTAATAAGTAAATGATTTTTCTGCACTGAATTTAGCCCATGATTTCATCGCTGTTAAATCGAATATGGTGAGAAACTGTGTCTTCAGTTGCCAATTATGATCATCGGAAAACACGTCAATAAAGAAAAATGATTGAGAACTAGCCAGAGCTAATTGTTGTCATAAAAAGACGTGTCTGTGCCCCCCCAATTCCCAGTTCTAGCTCCGCCACTGAATAATAGCCAATTTTCGGCAGTATTGAAATGGAAATTTATCGAGACACTGAGGGGATTCCGCGTGACGTTTATGGAGCTAAATCCCGTGGATCAGAAGCAGTTTTCCAAATGTGGAAGTAAACACAGTCCACGTGGCAAGCGGAACATTTAAATCACGTTTTTCTCAATAGCATGATTGCCGCTCGGAGGTACCCTTTACCATGGTGGGTCACATATGGCTTCTTGGGTCACACTTTAGATGAAGTGTTGCTTTTAAAGGCTTTATACAGCATGTATAATGCGGTCATAAATGAGACATAATGTCTTCATAAATCATACGTAAGCAAATGTCAGGTTTTGTAAAGGGTGAAATAACACATCCTTGTTCAGCCTGTGATGCCAGATGTCATATAACTGACAATGTCACTTAGCTAGTGGCTAAATACTATGAAGGGTGACATTGTGAGCTAAGTGACATTGTCATTGTCACATCTGGCATCACATGCTGAATATGCTATGCTAAGCTATGCTAATGAGGCGCTGCTCTGATTGGCTGCCTGGCCACTTCGATTTTGGGGGAGAGTGCAGACCCGAAAAACCAGGAAACCAAGATGGCAGGTAGGTTGGCACTAAATACAAACCTCTGAAGCAGGGTAAATCACTGCAATTTCACATCACAACTTCTTGTGTACGGGTTAGGGTTAAGGTGTGCTTACTCAAAGCTCTGTGCCGTAGAAATGCAGTGAATGACGCTGCTGTGGAGGTTTGTATCTAGCGTCAACCTGACAGGTATTTCAGGACAACTATCCGCGGCATCTATTGCAGTAAGACCGTACTTGTTTGATCCCGAATCCGACCTCGAACGGGAGGAGGAAGCAATTGAAGTATTGCAGCAACGTTTACAGCAAGATTTCAATGAGCGGCAATTTGAAATTTTAGTGTTTTGCTCATACTGTCTCGCCTTGCATGTACGTGATTGTAGCTGTACTGTTATATAGTCATTTTATATACCTACTTAGCTATCTGGAGGAAACTTTGCTAAAAGCTCCTGTTAGCCATTTCTACCAAAATGAAACATAATTCCGACACCAAGCCACTGCATGAGTTTGTAGCAAAAACACACAAACTGTGTAAGCATTGCTTATGTGGAGCTAGCGAATCATTAACTTCTACCGGAAATCCATAGCCGACCTTCACCTCTTTATCGGCTTTTTATTAGCCAGAACAATTTTCAAAGGTGGATGAAATTCCACCACGGCAATGAAGAGAAATCGTTCATTATACCGGACACGTTACAGTGCGTTTCGCGATTGCTTTCACCGCGGTAGCCTCACAGGGCTAGCCCACGCAATGGCACAGTCCTCGGCTGACCCCGGTCATGGATAAGTAAAACGATCATTTCACAGCAGCAGTAAACAAACCCAAACACGTAACCTAAGCTCCGCAAAGCCTACGTCTGGTCTAACTGCAGCCTTATCAGCCCAATTTTGCAGACATGCACAACCCCTCTCCGGTCAGCTTCAACTGTAGTGGCTACGGTCAGGTAATGTTATGATGAAACTAACACTTTGATGCTAGCCAAAGTAACACAAGCATACCAATCTGAATTACTGCATATAAATGAACAAGGAGCATTTTTTTAAGTAGCACGGAACGCAAACTAACATACGGCAGTAACCGAGCGGTCATCATAACGACAGAGACAAACATTACCCTGCAATACAGGTTTCACAGATAGTAAATTCCGTTACTGTGAACTGTTGTATCAAGCATCCAAATTACAAACAAGTGTAAAAAGTTGGCTTCAAAAGAGGTTTATTTTCACACACCTTCTGTTGAATGTCTCCTTGATATCATTTACTCTGGCATATTTAGTACATGAATATTAACAACAGTAACTTAGCTACGTTAGCCGCAGTGCTACAGCCACATTCAACAGGCTATCACGTTAGGTAGGCTTATGCAGTAAAGCAACACAAAATGGTGAAACTTACTGCTTCCGCGTCTGTGAGTGCTTATATGGAGCGGGCAAATCGATAACTTCTACAGGAAAGAATTCTGGATCCAATCTCCACCTTTTTTGGCTTTTTATTAGCCAGAACAATTTTAAAGGGGGACAAAAGTCCACCACGGCAATGCAGAGAAAATGTTTGTTACACCAAACACGTTATAGTGCATTTCGCGAGTACCTGGCTGACCTCGGTCATGGATAAGTAAAACGATTGTTTCACAGTAGCAGTAAACAAACCCAAACACACACCCGGAGCTCTGAAAAACCTGCGTCTGGTCTAACTGCAGCCTTTTCAGCCCAACTTTGCAGACACATGGGTCAATGACGTGACATTGTCCGAGTGCACTACTTTGGTTTAAAATAATTTTAAATGATTCATAATAAGCATCATTTTATTCCATAAAACCTGTTTAATTTGAACATATTTCCAGTTTATCATAAAAATGATATATATTTTATGTTCTGCCATCTCAAACCCTCAAAATGTCAGGTGGCGCAACCGTCCGAGCAAGTTAACACTATGTGAAACGTATTAAATATATAATTTAAAATATGAATTAATATAATATTAATATGGGGGCATAATTTTATATTGAAAACCTTTCAAATAAACAAAGTTTAATAGTTTAATAGTTCTTTAATTGTTTGGAAAACCAAAATACCTGCCCCCTACAATAAAGAATCTATAAGTTACTTGTAATACCCAGCTCAACTACAAAATAGTAATGTTTTAGGCAGAGAGGACACTCTCAGGTATACTTACTAAAAAAGTCAGTTAGAAAAAAAAGAGCTAAGTGTGTTTTTTTTCAAGAAACTTTTGGTTGCGCCACCTGACATTTTTTGGCTGGTGAAATTGCAAATAGTCTAAAACTGTACTAAAACTCTGTAAATGTTGTGCAACCATTAAGACTTGTTTAAACACACTCTTCCAACTTCAAATAAATGTATTCTGTACATTTTTAAAGATTTATTAAAAAAAAAACATTTTTAAAAGGCTTATTTGTAATTGACCCACGTACAACACCTCTTCAGTTAGCTTCCACTGTAGTGGCTACAATCAGGCAACGTTATGATGAAACTGCCACATTGATGCTAACCAAAGTAACACAAGCATACTGATCAGAATTACTGCATATAAGTTAACCAGGAGCATTTCTAAGTAGCACGGCACGCTACCTAACATGCAGTAGCTAGTTACTGAGCATTCATAACAATGACAGAGACAAACATTACCCTGCAATACAGGTTTTACAGACAGTAAGTTCCGTTACCATGTACCAAGCATCCAAATTACAAGTATAAACAGTTAGCTTCAAATGAGGTTTATGTTCACACGCCTTCTGTTGAATGTCCCCTGATATTACTCTTGCATATTTAGGACACAAATATTAGCAACAGTAACTTAGCTATGCTAGCCACAGTGCTACAGCCACATTCAACAGGCTATCACGTTAGGTAGGCTTATGCAGTAAAGCAAAACAAAATTGTAAAACTTACTGCTTCCGCATCTGTGAGTCTCGGACAGTTGCTACCAATCCAGGCTTTATCTTTAGATATTTTACAAAGCCTGCGTTTGAGGCCAGTTGTTAGTGCTAACTATCGTTAGCGGTCCTGCTAGCCACCCGTAACACGTTAGCTTCCTTGACACTATTTGCTGTTATATTGTTACTTACAGCTTGTGGCTCCGAGCGCTTGATTGATGCAACCGCTCCAGGTTTGAGAAGCAGCTGGGATGCATATCCAGCGTGGAATTATCCTTTATTGACTAAGCTGTCTTCGGTGAAATGCCGAGCACAAACAACTAACGTTCCCTTTGAGTGTGGCTGTTTGCCACCAGCAAACAAAAAAGCTACCCACTGATTTCTTGTGGAATTGTCTTTTGGAAGAGAAAATAGTTGTGCTTTGTTTTCGCATCCAAAAAAACACAAAGGAACAGCTTTGGGAGACATACTGATAAATCTACACGTTAAATGATTAGGGCTCGTTTGTGTCTGATAGAATAAATTCCGGGGTGGGCGGGTCCAGCGCCGTGATTGGCTCTGGCCAGGTCTGTCCTGATTGGACACAACAACCTGACGTCAGGTTTTGCCCAGATCTCGTGAAGATCTCGGGACGAGCTGTTTTGAGAGGAAATCACGTTCAGGAAATCACATTCTCGGATTATGGCAAAACCCCTTTATCTTATGTTTAGAAACTTTGCAGAGGTTGAATATGGACATCCAAACTTATAACATTACTTGTATGTATTAAAAGAAGGATCAGCGTAATATCTGAGGGACAAAAAGCGATTTGGTGGTCGCTCTGGGTCTCAAATGATAGACCTCGCACTGGTGTGGTTTATGAGTGCTATAAACATGCAAAAAAGGTGTTTAGACAGGTCTCCAGGAGGAGTGCCCAAAGGGTAATTGATGGTCATTTGAATAAGCTAAATACTCTGATTGCTGAAAGACGTACCACAGCGTTTTGGAATCTGCTTAAGCTAAAGACTAAACCTAAGGCTGAGATTCCACTTCAAGTGGACGAGTTTGGGGATTATTTCTCTAACATCATGTGTGATGGGGATGAAGTAACTAGTGAGCAACAGGCTGTTAGTGATCAGGTGAAGGAATGGTTTAGAGTTGACATGCAGTGTACCTCTGAAGTTGAGGTCTTACCATCTGAAGTATGTGACCTAATTAGGAAATTGAAGAAAAGCTGTAGCCCTGGTATTGATGGTATTTTAGGAGAGCATCTGCTGTTTGGGCTTTCTGACATTTTATGCCAACACCTTGCTATGTTGTATACTCTAATGTTGGCACATAGTACCCTCAACATTCTCAACTGGTGTCATTGTACCAGTCTTAAAAAAGACCTCTCTTAATCCCCGGGAGACGTGCAATTATCCTCCTATTACACTTAACTCTACTTTGTTAAAGTTGCTTGAGCAGTATATGATGCCCATGGTGAATATTTCTAGGTCGCAGTTCGGATTTCGTCAAGGTATGGGTACAGCCCAGGCCTGTTCTTTTCTGAACAATCTTCTTTCATGTTGTACAGAAAAGGCCTCTCCAGTTTATGTTTGTGCACTTGACGCTGAAAAGTGCTTCAATAAAGTGTGGCATGATGGCCTCGTCTTTAAATTAAAGGAAAAATTGCCTCTCCCACACTGGTTATTTCTGTTGAAGTTATACAGGTCTTCCAGTGTTGTTGTTCGTGTTGGGGATAAATATAGCTCCCCCTTTTCCATCACTAGAGGGATACGTCAGGGGAGTGCTTTGTCTCCTATTTTATTTAATTTATTCATTGATGACCTGTTACAGCGTCTGTCAGAATGTGATGCTGGGATTTGTATTGGTAAAGAGAGGATCAATTCCACTGCCTATGCTGACAATTTTACTGTGTATGCCTTAACTGTCCCTGGACTACAGCGTCTTATTGATGTGTGTTATGATTATTCACGCCAATGGGGCTTTACGTTTGGGATTAAAAAGTCTAACTGCATGGTTGTTGGTAATAGTTTGCTCAAGAATGAGCCGATTTGGCATCAAGGAAATGATGGACTGAAGGTGATGGATTCTCTTGATGTGCTGGGGGTGAGATTTTGCTGCACAGGTAAAGCGAGCATCCATGTAGAAAACAGGGTAAGTGCCGGGCGTAAAGCTGCCTTTAGGTTAGCCCAGAAAGGGTTTCACTTCCCTGGTCTTTCCTGTGAGGCAGAGGCTTTCCTCTTCAGTTCTGTCATTGAACCCACCGTCCTGTATGGTACTGAATGCCTTAGTCTTTCTAAAGGTGATTTGAAGGTGTTGTATTCTTTTCAAGGGTCTGTTATGAAACAAGTATGTGGACTTCCTAGGAGATCCAAGCATGGCAGACTTCTGTCTGCACTAGGCATAGTAACTGCTGCCAAGAGAATCCAGAGTCGAAGCTGTAACCTGTATAGGAACATATTCAATACCGAGTCCCTGGCTAGAGATTTAAATTGTACACTCTTGGCAAACTTCTTGAGTAGTGGGACATTGGTTACTGGCACTCTTCTAGATAGGATTGTGTCTTTTGGTTACAACCCCACTGTTCTTGCGCTTGGGCTCTATAAAATGTGCAAGAAAGTCCCCAGCCAGGAGGACGGTATTACAGACTCACTACGGGTTTTCTTACACTCCTCATCGTTCAATAGTCATAACTCTCTTGACCATAGGATGGCGGGACTTTTAGTGCAATCTTTCTGACTTACACCGTGTCCTAACTGGATGCGACGCGAGCGAGCGCTATCTACAAAATCAGCTGTTTTCTATTGGAATGTCCTAACTGGCTGCGCGCAATGCAGCGTGATGCGACGTTTAGAGCCGGACACCTGGTTTCTATCTTAACTGTCGCTCGCGTAGCGTTGACAGCGCGATGGATGAGGAGCAGCTAATTCATTTGGTTGAAAGTCTATTAGTCCTGTTGTTTTTGGGTGAAGTTTAATGTTTGAATGGTAGAGGGCACCATGCTCCTAATTACACACATAGATGTCTATGGTTACAGTCTGGCCAACTGGTCTCATAGTCATAACTGACGTGAATGACCCTCGCTAATAACAACCAACTTGCTGTTGGCTATATTATATGCCAAGAAACATCTAAATATCACAATATTGAACTTGTTTTCTGTTTACAAAGTACAAACGTAGGAAGCAAGTACTCACCCATCTTTTAACCGAGTAGTTACGTCTCCAGTCTGATGTCGAGCGCACAGCTGATGTGTTTCTATGACAACAGACGCACATATTCAACAGATTCAGTGTGGACAGAGAGCGTCAGATGTGACGCGATTGTCGGACCCTTGCTCGCGTCGCATTCAGTTAGGACACGGTGTAAGGTGTGAAATCCTCATCGGTGTGGCCACAACTGTGCATTTTAAGGGGTTAAAGTTATTTTATAGTTTCCTTTCTGTATTGTTTTATGGTGCTGTGTATGTTCTTCTCCGATGTTTTAATTTTTTATGTATTCTCCACTTCTGGAGGTTATAAATAAATAAATAAATAGGGGACCTTTAAGTGTCTGAATGTCTTATTTTTTACACTGCCAAGTAGAGAGTGTGGTTATTTTACCTGCCAAAAGAGGGTAGTTTTTGGTATATTGCACTGTGAAAGTGTGCTTGATGCTTGGTTTGAAGCTCGTTGAGGTTAGAAATTTGCAAGCAGAAGTTGAAAACATTGGGTTTTATTGTTCCACTACGTTTCAGTATAGTGATAATGGATGTACAATGACAGATAAAACTTGGCAGTCTTGTCCCACGTTGCCACAGCAATACTTAAATAGCGGACGAAAAGAAGTGGACAAAAAGTAACTCAAAAGTTACTTTCATAAGTGACTAATTACTTTTATGTTGCAGTAACTTAAAATTATTTAAATTTTTTTTTCTCAGAAGGATCTAGTGACTGTAACTAGTTACTTTTTATCAGTACTTTTCCCAACTCTGATCTTTAGCCTGTTGGTGTTCTGTGATTTCATGTATCATTTCCCTGTTGCTGTTCTGTGATGTATGTTTCTTTACCCTCTCGGTGAACTGTGATGTAGAACATCTTTAGCCTGTCTGTGTTCTGTGATGTAATGTATCTACAGTCTGTAAGTTTTCTGTGCTGTAGTGCATCTTTTCCCCGTCGGTTTGCTCTGATATTATGTATCTTTTCCCTGTTGGTGTTCCGTGATATGTACTCCATTTACCTTCTGTGATGTAGTGTAATTTTACTTTGTTGGTCTTTTTTACCCTGTTGTTGTTCTATGACTGAATGTTTCTTTACCTTGTTAGTGTTCTGTGATGTAGTGTATTTTTACCTTGTTGGTGGTCTGTCACATAGTGTATCTTTCCTCTCTGTTGATGTTCTGTGATGTAATGTATCTTTACCCTGTTGGTGTTCTGTGATATAGTGTGTCTTTGCCTAGTTGGTGTTCTGTGATGTACTGTGTCTTTACCCTTTTAGTGTTCTGGTATGTGGTGTTTATTTACCCTGTTGGTGTTCAGTGATGCAGTGTATCTTTGCCCTGTTGGTGTTCTGGGATGTAGTTTATCTTTTCCCAGTAGCTTTCCTCTGATGTTGTATATCTTTACCCTGTTGGTGTTTTGTGATCTGATGGAAATTTGTGAAGGCTCACACCATCCTTTGTCGTGCAGCACACCTTCTCTGTATTTAAAAGGAAAATGTAATTTCTAGCCACTAATTCTAACTTTTGCCAACTCAAAGGAGTTGATCAATAAGCTACACTCGGTTGTTGACTGCTTGCGCAAGAAGCTACTGGCCTTACGTGTTCATTGTGGCCCACTTGCAGGATGAGATCAGTACTTAGAAAATGTTTAAAATTCATTTTAAAATATTTATGAGCAATATTTTTATGAGAAAAAGAACATGCTTACATGTGGAAAAATACATTTATTAACTTAGCAACAAAAAAAAAAAATTCTATTTTAGATTACTTTTATACGGAGACCGGGAAGTGCAATGACACGAAAAAATATAAGACGTGGCCACGAGATATAAGTCGTTCCCTCGATTTAATTACCTCGTTCCCACAACTTAGTTATTTCGTGGCCACAAAATACAAGTCGTTCCCACAATTTAGTTAACTCATGGCCACGACATATAACTCGTTCCCTCAATTTCGTTAATTTAAATTGAGGGAACGACTTGTATCTCGTGGCCATGCGAAAGCTAAATCATGGGAATGACTTGTAACTCGTGGCCACGAAATAGCTAAATCGTGGGAACGACTTGTATGTCGTGGCCACAAAATAGCTACTTTGTGGGAACGACTTGTATTTTGTGGCCACAAAATGACAAAGTTGTGGGAACGAGATAATTAATCGAGGGAACGACTTATATCTCGTGGCCACGTTTTATAATTTTTTTGTGTCATTGCACTTCCCGGGCTCCGTACTACGAATAATTACTTACCAATCTAAAATCATTTACCAGGGAATGGTACTGGTTAGTATTTTCGTATTATAACATATGATGAAATCTACCATTCTACCTTTCAAATCCTTCAGTACCATAGCAGATACCATTGTTGTGTTTCATTATTATTCAGCTCTACTGTTCAGTCCCGGATCTAATTTGCATGTTACCATTCAGTATCATAGCAGATACCAATGGTTTGGTTTGTTACCATTCAATCCTCAACATAAGGTGCATATTACCATTCATATCAGTACCACAGCATGTGTCTAAATTTACTACTTAATGGTTCTTAACCATTCATTTACCATCTACCATTACCATTTAATACAATTGGGCACCATAGAAAATACCATTAGCTTACCACATTCTCACCATAGGCCATCTTCCACCACCATTGGATACCATTTGATACCATTCATTTAAATAAAGCACCATTCAGTTGCCATTGAGAATTTTTGTAAGGGTTCACACCCTATTTTGCCTTCTTGACAGCAAACTCTTTTCTCAGTTGCCTCGCCTTGACTGTCTGCTGACATAAGGCAGTTAATGGTAAATTACTAATTGTGAGCATTCTGTTGGTTTGACCACCAGCTGTACTGACTGTTGCGTGCTAACATGATTCTACTGATTGCGAGTGTACATCTTGTCAAACCTATCAGTTGACACCTGACACTGGTTGAGTAAAGGCATTAGCAGAGGTGTCAGTGCAAACAAATGGAACGTACGAGAGCCGTGGGCAGCAGTGCCCTGATATACAGTCTATTTCAGGATAGTGGAGTGGCAGAATTGTTTTCTTGCTTCTGCCTAGAAAAGAGTCCACTAGACAATAGATTGCAAGGGGCCTGGGCATAATTGGATACCTTGCTGCAAAACCAAACCAACCCACAAATTCATGAAAATTTAGATAGTAGCCCAGTCTTCTATGTTGTAACAGAAAGTACCATGTCAACCAAACAGCATAGGTCTCAATGGCACTGTTGAGCAAACAACATTTAAACCAACCCACAGAGCCCTGAACAGGCAGATATAATCATGCCAAAGAGAACTATAAGCTCCTGTCAAAAATTTTTAAATGCTCAAGTGAATCAACCATTCCATTCTACATTGAGACACAGCTTTCTTGCTTCAGAAACCTTACATATTTGTGTCTGCCACCACAAAATCCTTTTATTAAATCTGCCATATTTTTTAAGTTCATGACTATTAAAGAGATAGTTCTGACTGACTGTTATAACATAGGTGGTTTCTTTCGTCAAAATAGACTGCAAAATAGTACTGGGATGGGTTTCTTTAGCATTTTTGTTTTACAGAATATTATGTAGCATGAGCCATAATGAACCAACCATTTCAAAGTAGTTTTTTAACATTTACATTTTTTTCTTTTCAAAACAAATATAAGGTTTTGAAACAAATTATTGAGCTGCATCAAAGTGATTTATGTTACATGACCTTTTTCAAACTTGTTCATTCAGATCTTAAAGTTAGAAAATGGAGCGTCAGTGTTAGTTCAGACAGGCACGGAAGTCAGTCTTGGCTCCACCCCTTGTCCAATCGCATTGGACTTCATCGTCACGTACCTAATTTGCGCGTCTTTTTAAATAAGGCGGCGCTTTCCATCTCAACTAACTAAGCTCTACCATTCCCACCAAGACCCAATACAGATCTGCGCAAACATCCCCTCCACCTCCCCAGCCTCCTCCTTTCCAACGGCATGGTCTTTGGCAGTACTTGTTGTGTCATACTCTTGTCTTTATATGGTATTGGCATTGTTTTGTATGGTATCGGCATTGTTTGTAAGCTGTATTGTCATTCATTTTATTTTTAAACACGGTGAACCAGGCTCTGCCGAGGGGGTGGTGATCTCCTGGAATGTCTGTGTCATGCTTGCTCAGATTGTTCCAGAGTACCACTTGAGCAGAGTCACCACCAAATTCAAATGTATGTCATACCAAATAAATGGTTAAATCTGACGTGAGTGTCCTGTCTGAAGTTAAAATGGCCGATATCTCAAAATGTCTTCCGCATGGGTTGGTTCAGTCTGGCTGCAAGGTATCCAATTAATGTAGCACTTAACTGCCAGTTTACAGTCAGTCACTGCAAAGTTTACTGTTTTGTTTGAGGCATTTAGCATTTAGAAGGATCCAGGTTTGATTCCCAGCTGGGCACATTCACCCTATATGGGGGTTGATTGTTCATGCAGTTCACGTGGGTTTTGTTCCACACTAAGACATGTATGTCATGTTACGCGTGTCCCCGCCTTTGCCTTTGACCAAGACACGTGCATCAGAACTGGAGTTGGTTCCTGGGAGTTGCACATTGGCTAGGGTATATATCCCAGGGGGTTCAATAAACCATAACTTAACTTTGGGAAAGAATGACTGTGTCCTACCACCAAGATTGACCAGAAGAAATGGGCTAAATTTCCATCCCTCCAACCATTATAATACACCACAGTTCAGCACTGCCAAGAAAAAGGGGTTGAGGGAGATTTGTTTTTTTTTCTCTAAGGTGTAGTTTTCCCTCAGTGGGTCATATATTTACCATAGATTACTAATTTTAAAGGGTGATTGGAACAAGGTTTAGCTTTGAGGCTACTGCCTTGGTCACAAGCCGATGTATCCCTTTTTGAACAATTTTTGCTCATTTTTCCTGATGGTGTAGATTTATGTACAGGGAAATAGTCTCCAGGTGAGCTTGAGCATGACTGTGCTGTTTTTGAGTCCAGCGAGATGTTTCACTTGCCCTTTCTCTGGAGAAATGCTGAGCATTGTAAAGTACCTGCAGAAAACCTCAGTGGGGTGTGGGGGTGACAGACTGCCTTTCATTTCTCAAACTCAAGGCCTGACAGCCCTCAGTTCATTTGAATTTTAGTGCTTCAGATGATCAGAAACAATGGTATTCTATACTGTACCGCACTGATGAAGGTCACCGAGCTGAACCATTTTGAAATACTGCCACCGATGTATCATTGTGTCAAATGAAACCACCTCATCAGTTCTACCCAATCACGTCTACCTAAACTATTTAAGCAACTGTCTGTGCTGCTGGAGCCACTCCCAGCCAAGGCAACATTTATTTATATCCCTAAGTCAAACCTTTAAGCACTCCTCTGCAGAGCTATTTTTCAAAAATAAACCAAAAAAATCCTGAAGGGAGCAATGCATTGGAATTTTTTTTTTTCTTGCGGTATGGAGTCAAGTCTGAAAGTTGCCTGATAAACAAGAGAGGATATGCCTGTGGTTTGGCATGACATTGGTGCTAAATCCATGTGATTGATGGAGCCCTATTAAAGCATCGGCATGCTGTGGGAGGGAGGGGGTAGGGGGCGAGAAAAGCGACTTCAGTTTCCTTGCCTCCCTGGACTGAGTTTGGGAAGAAGTTGAAGCAATCAGAGCAGCAGTTGTCCTCGATTTACCTGTCATGTCCGTGTCTGGTTGGTGTGTTTCTGCAACTAGATTTGAGTTATTCTGGGAGAAAACTGAAAAGCTGTGTCCTCAAAAGCAGGCCTGAGCAGCAAAGTCAGAAACCTAACATCCACAGTATGGAATCCTGCGGGATTTAATTTTATGACCTGTTTCTAAAAGTGCCTGGCCTTTCTTGGAGGAATATGTATTTGTCAATGCAGAGGAGGTGATTTGAGCATAATGCAACTCAACTCCAGCCAATACCGGCTACAGTGTTTGCAGGTGTTGGCCACAGGCATGCACTACAACTTCTGATTCCACCAGCTATTGTTGAGCCTTGCATCAGGAAGTAATATCACTTGAAAAATGGTTGTACACTGTGCAAATGCATGTTTACACTGCAACCTGCACGACCTGGAGTTGAGTAGCACTGTAATAGGATGACTAGTGGGGGACCTTTGCAACTGAGCAAACAAGAATAAAGACTTGGGGAGGAAATGCCAAGATGCATCTGGGAAATGGCATTAGACACACTCAAGTGCGCAGGCAGACATACACGCACACACACGCAGACACACATAAGCACAGACTCACGCAAACACATACACACGGATCCTGATTCATTCCATGAAGTCATATTCATTTGCTTTGCTACAAATTTATAGTTAATCTTCTAAATTCATACAGATTTATCTCTGTCTCTCTAAAAATACTTATCTCTTTAGACAAACTTAAAACCAAATTAATCTCTATATCACTTCCCTTTTAATCTATCCATATCTCCCCATCTCTTTCCATCTCTCACATGCACCCAATGGGAAAATGTTTTTCTATCTTGGCCCCTAATTTGCCTCTCATCTCGAGTGACCTTGACATTATGTTTCTTCTTGAAAGGATCAGGAAATTATGCCAAATTCTTAATTATTTGTTTGTATTTTATTCATTTACAGGTAGATACACACACACACACACACACACCATGCTATGCACAAAAACAATTGGTCGCAGTGAGACATTCAGTAAGGGTTTAACATGGTATGAGAGTGAAATTCAACAAAAATCAGAAAATTGTATTCTTTATTCTAAGTAGAAAATGAATCCATTCTTTTTCCTCATGTTGATGAATTATATCCGTGGTGGTGAGGAATCACGGCAGAATATAGAGGGATTATCAGTCTACGTCACTACATACGTCACCCCGCTCTACTGCGCATGTTGACTGCAGGAAGAGAGCAGGAAGAGCCGCAACCATGTCTTGTTGTGCTGTTGGTTGCACAAACCGTTTCGATAAGAATAACAAAACGCGCAAGTTTTACTGACTTTGAGCATCAGTGCTGCAGCATGCCTACAGCATGACCCCAAGCTGAGAGAAAAAAGAACACTGGTATTAATTTCGAGCAATATAATATGTTAGACTCATTGGTTTGAATGGTGATAAAGCTAGATATGCCCGCAGGCACAGCTGTATTATTGCAGCAAATGAGTTGTGAAATGTTTACTACAATAACGACATTGACTTAAGACGAGGTTACATAGCAAAGGAAAGATAAGATAAACTTTTATTGATCCCACAGTAGGGAAATTTCATCGTTACAGCAGCTCAAAAAGATAGTGATCTGAGAGGGGGAAAAAAACAAAATGTGTACAACAAGTACAAAGGAAGCTAAAATTAATTTGTAACGTTATATTATTCTAAATTACATGCAGGTGCAGTTCGCGGTCAGGATGCAGTTTTCTTGTTCACAATGAACCAGACTTTATACATCTTTCTCGTCATTTATCCACTCACCTGCACCTAAAGCGTATGGGTCATTAACACGTTGACTGCCAACTACGAGATAACTCGTAATGGCGGGTCCAGGCCAGCGCTAGACTTGAAAATTCGGGGGGAAATTATCCATCCCGTCATTGACAACAATTAATCCTGGCTAATTCTAGATGGTTTTCCTTTATAAACACGTTTTCCAATTCAAGAATAATCAATAGGCAATTGAAGACACGGCTTCTCTCCCCAATGCAATGTAACAGCAAATAATAGGCTACATTCAGTAGAGAAAATAATCTATTTATAATTAGGTCTATGCACTGGCACTCAGCAACGTAATTTTTTTTTTCCAGCGAGAGCGGCATTTCAGAACTCATTTGCGAATGAAGGTAATTTCGGCAAGTACCTACACCTTTTTTTGCAGCACGGTCACGCAACTGACTGTAAAAAATAGACAGCTGTCAGACTGGAGAATGTAAACGGAGGAAACCACGTATACTTGTCACCAGAATTACCTTCATTCGCTGAAGAGTTCTGAAATGCCGCTCTCGCTGGGAAAAAAAATTACCGTTGCTGAGTGCCAGTGCATAGACCTAATTATTATCAAATAATTTTTTTGCACTGAATGTAGCCCATTATTTGCTGTTAGATCACATGGGGAGAGAAGCCCTGTCTTCAATTGCCACTTGATTATTCTTGAATTGGAAAACATGTTAATATAGGAAAACCATCTAGAATTAGCCAGGACTTATTGTTGTCAATAAAGAGATGGAATTGCCCCAGAATTTTCAGGTCTAGCACTGGCCCTGACCCGCCATTACGAATTATCTCGTAGTTGGCAGTCAACGTGTTAAGACGTATCCCATTCACTAATGTTAATTTAGCAGCATAACTTGTTTTATCACTCGGCGTTGTAGTAGGCTACGCTGACAACATCGCTAGCTACTAGCCAACATCGCAACTGCAAGATAACCATGACAACCTGTCAAACAATTTAAAGGGGCTGCTCTTTCTGCAGTCAAGTTGCGCGCGCATCCGCCGTGTTGATAAATAAATAATCCCTCTATAAAGCTCAATCAAGCTAAAATCCATATCAGACTGTGCTCCTCTGACACAATCAGTGGAGTTGAGGTCATTTGGAAGATTGAAAACAGCATGAATTATTGATGTAGAAAATTCATGTTTGGCAGACTAGGGATGATGGGCTTCAGTAAGTCCTGGAGCCACTTTTCAGGACAACTGATTAATTGTGATGCCAGCCCCATTTTCCCCAGGACTGTAAATGGCATCATATTATTTTGTTTTCAAGGGATGTCAGGTGTTTTTATTTGTTTCACATTTGTTACAGTGCAGTTAAAAAAGTATTTTCCCCTTCCCAATTTCTTCTGTTCTTGTTTATTTGTCATATTGAAATGTTTCAGATCATCCACCTAATTTTCCTACAAGACTATGACAACATGAGTAAACACAAACTTCAGCTTTTAAATGATTGTTTCATTTATTGGAAGTAATGAGTTTTTCAAAATGCACATCAGCCATATGAAAAATAATTGCCCACCTAAACCTAATAACTGGTCCTGCCACCCATGGTGGCAACAACTACAATAAAGCCTATGCAATAACTGGCAATGAGTCTTTTACTTCACTGTTGAGGAATTTTGTCCCACTCTTCTGAGCAGATTTTTTTAATTGGGGGGCTTGCAAGCATGAACGGCTTGGAATCTGTCATGCCACAGCATCTTAATTGGATTCAAGTCAGGACTTTGACTTAGTAACTCCAAAGTCTTATTTATTTATTTATTTTTTTTGAAGCCATGCAGAGGTGGACTTGCTTGTTTGCTTCGAATCATTGTCCTGCTAAAGAACCCAAGTGCACTTGGGCTTTGGATCATAAACTGATGGTTGGACAGTCTCCATCATGATTTTCTGGTACCGAGCAGAATTCATGGTTCCATCAATTATGGCAAGTCAGCCAGATCCTGAAGCAGCAAAGCTTCCTCAAACCATCACACTACCTCAACCTTGTTTGACTGTTGATGTAATTATTGTGGAATGCTGTGTTGGCTTTATGCCACATGTAACAGGACCCCCAAGAAGTTCCACTTTTGATTTATCAGTCCGCGGAATATTATCCTAAAAGTCTTAGGGGTCATCAAAATGTTTTTGGCAAATGAAAGATGAGCTTATGTATTCTATTGTTTTTTGCCAGGGGTCCCCAATCTTTCCCAGAAAGGGCCAGTGTGGGTGCAAGCTTTCATTGCAACCAAGCAATTACACACCAGATACTACTAATCAACCCCTGGACTCTTTGCTAATAAGCTTGATTAGTAGCATCAGGTGTGTAGCTGCTTGGCTGCAATGAAAGCCTGCACCCACACTGGCCCTTTCTGGAAAAGATTGGGGACCCCTGGTTTTTGCCTTGTAGCTGTCCCATGGATGCCATTTTTGCCGAGTTTCTTTCTTATTGAGGAATCGTGAACACTAACCTTAACTCAGGCAAGCTAGGCCCGCAGTTCTTACGATGTTAGTCTGCGTTCCTTTGTGACTTCGTGGATGAGTCATGGATGCGCTCTTGGAGAAATTTTAGTGGTCTGTCCACTCCAAGGAAG
Organism: Gymnothorax javanicus; assembly: GCA_029692085.1. Taxonomy (NCBI): domain Eukaryota; kingdom Metazoa; phylum Chordata; class Actinopteri; order Anguilliformes; family Muraenidae; genus Gymnothorax; species Gymnothorax javanicus. The sequence goes on from CM056198.1 coordinate 95,477,804, forward strand.
GTTCACCAATGTTCCAAGTTTCCACCATTTATAGATTATGACTCTAACTTTGGTTGCTGGAGTTCCAGAGCTTTTTAACACCTTCCAAACTCATTGATCAACAACTTTGTTTCTCATCTGTTCTTGAATTTCTGTATCATGGCATCATGTGCTGCTTTTTTCCTACTTCCTATTGCCAGACAGATTTTATTTAAGTGATGTTCAGATTCCACAGGGCTGGCAGTAACCATTCTTTGGTGTGTCTAGTGAATTTTAACCCAGTTATCAATTAAATCTGTTTAATTGGTTGATTTGCATCTAAGGGGCCACTTATGTTTTCAGGGCTTGGTAGAGTTGGGTGGCTTTTTTGTTCAATAAATGTAATTTTTTTCTTGGGTTGTCTACATTCAATGCTAAAATTAGTTTCACGATCTGAAACAATGATGTGCGACAAAATATGCAGAAAAGGAGGAAATTGGGAAGGGGGCAAAGACCTTTTTCACAGCACTGCATGTAGGGTGAAAATATGCCATTATAATCGGTCATAGTCTCATAAAAAGTTACCCTTGAAGTAAAACATAGGTAGAAAATGAATGGTGTCTTTTGAGTTAACATAACAAGCAAGCAGAGGAGCATAATGCACAGTTTGTGGATTGCTGCTGTTTGTCTCTTAGGTCACTAACATTCAATGCAGATTCACTTTTCGAGAGTAAGAGAGCTCATTGTGAGACCAAGCACTTTCAAAGAGGTGTTGCTGTGGCCTGGGAACCAGACAAATTTGCAAGCTCATGTTTTATTGGCACTGGCAAATGCGCCTGGCCCCCCTCACTTTCAGATAGATTTCCTTCCATCGAAGTTCTGGTTCAGCCAATTACAACCATGTTGGCATTGAAACAACCAATGCTGCTACAGTCTTCAAGCTATATGTGTCTCTTTGTGGGGTACTGCTTGTTGCAGTACAGAAGAACTTGCTGCAATACTCTCCAAATGCCATGGGCTTAGGCCCCCTGCATTCATACCAAGTCTGATTCAGATGGAGAAGGTAAGCACAATTAATACAAGTGGCCTAATTAGTTCATCCTTGCCATTAAAATATCTTTCTAAAGCACTTCATTGCAAATAAACTTGATGAAAAGAAAAGTGAACTCCTTTCATTGTTTTTACTGCTCCTAATGTTAAATTCTTCCAATTCCATTGCATTTCTAAATCTAGTTTCTTTTAATTACATTGAATTGGAACACCGCTGCTTCGTCATTAAATAAACAAACAAAATTACCTTTTAGAAAAAAAAAACTGGAAATTGAGAGATGCAAGGCGTTACTTTGCAAATCTGTGTGATAAACTGTTATGAACTGGGCAGATGGGGAGCAAATTGCTGGATTAACAATGAGCCACTAGGGCATGTATATAATGAGGAGGACAAGAAAGAATCGAGGAAGGATTACAGAACCTGCTGTACCTAATAATTTACTAACTAGATACCTCACTAATAATTTAGTTGTCTAGAAAGGAACCAGAGAGAAAACCTAGAATTTCACGTGAGTGGTTAGCGTAACCCCTTCTAGTACAATGATCCAGCCCGTAATGATGCAAAACCCATAAGCTATAAACCAGTGACCTGTGCGGAGTACAAGATGTACACCATGTCCGCACCGTGCGGTGAGCGGATAATGAGGTGGAGCCAAGTTTATCTACGCAATCCTGCTGTAAATTTGTTATTCAGTTACTTCCATAAATAATAACAGGCCTACTGCATTTGGTTTACTTCCAATAATTTGATTTCTACATTAAAATATCAACATTAGAGCAGAAGATATGGTTTAAAATGCTCTTCCTGGAATCTATCATTCGAATAACAGAAAGCATGCTAACAAACACAAATGAGCGTGTGTTAAGACTCATAATTGGATTGTTGGTGGGAATGTGCCATTTTTAAACTGTGCTTGGGCTAAACATCAATCAGGACTGATTTACAATTGAGGACAATGATAGCAAGTGTGTGCTTAAAGTTTTCGCTTAATGTCTTATGTGGAGAGTCCTGAGTTACTGAGATGAAGTTTGACATTTTTCTGAACCTTTTTATTTTTAGTTTTATAAGAGAAGACCATCCTATATCAGACCAGCACAGAATATTACCGGTAAATTACATTGTATTTCATTACATTAATTTGGCAGATACTGTTATCCAAAGTGACATACACTAAGTTCATATAGTAAGGTCATTGAAACAGCTACATAAGAGATCAGACAAGTAACAATTCATGAGAGCTCAAGTTAGATCAAGTAGCAAGAAGTGGTAGTTAGGCCGGGTTCAGACTACAGGATTTTCGGGCAGATTTATCCCTGATTCACCCCTCCCGACAATTGGCAAAGAAATCTTGTCTGGGACCTCGGTTGGTACTGATGTTCGGTCCAGATTATCTGGTAATGTGTGGGGTTTACCGATCCAATCTTAACCCTCCCACTTTGCTCATAGACTGATCGGGGCCGCCCCGATAATTTTCAAATGTGTTTGATATTTCGGAGAGAAAATCTGGATGATTACGTCATTACTTTCCGAACGGAGCCACAATAGCCAATGAGAGACAAGTCTCAAGCTGACGGAGCTGAATGAGGGTAGTTTGAAATGGCGACGGCGAACAGACAGCAACAGCAACCTGGTGAACGGGTGCGTTGGACGGCTGAGATGGAGGAAAGGCTTGTGGATATGTGGCAGGAACACGAATGCTTATATAACGTGTCTTCCAAGACGTATCATAACCGCACGGACAAGGAGAAGAGCTGGGGAGAACTTGCCTCGGCTTTGAACATACCAGGTGAGAGGGAAATGGGCAGGTGTGTGTGAGAGAGAGACAGAGAGAGAGAGAGAGAGACGGTCTATCATGCATGAGTAGGCAACAGCTTCAGTGAACGTGTACAATTGTCAATATCGCTCGCTGGTGACCGCTGTTTCAGCTGCATAAACCCGGTGACCAGCTGTTTCTTACAGTCGCTACATTTCCTGCCTCAGCGTTGTAACATTTTGCCATTTTTGTCACAATAGCGCCAATGGTTTATTTTTATTACACCAACACAATTCTACATTTCAACTGTGGACAATGTCGCTTTTGAACTAGCTCGCTAAATGTTAGCGTTACAACCTAACGTTAGGTCTGGGGCAGTTGACCGAGCAATAGTAAACATTTGCTACTGTTGACAAATAGTAAAGAAAGAAAAAAACAACTGATCGTTAAAAAACTCACCTCCAGTTCTCGCTGAAGAACTGATAATCCGTGCTGACCACGTCTCCCCAACGATTTTCTCACCCGGACCCGTTTAATTTTTTGTTTTCTCTTCTCACTGCAAGTGATTATAATAGTAAGTATGTGCTTCATGTCACTCCCCATTTTAAAATTTTTAAATCTCCTGGCTTCCCCATGAGATCGCGTGAGATCACGTCAGGTGGAGCGCTGGTCCCTCTGGCTCGATAATCTTAATAATATCCTGTAGTGTGAAGTGCACCATAATTTTCAAATACAGTAGTGTGTACATGTTTAAGATTAGACAGCAGATTATCTGTGTAGATTCTCCTTATGTGTGTAATGCAAACCGATTTCAAAACCGGTTAGGATTTTAAAAATCCTGTAGTCTGAACCCGGCCTTAGATGGCTGAGGTTTAAGTGGTTTTCACATTGAACTAGGGGCAAAGCTAGCCCATTTTAAGGGGGCTTTAGCCCACTTAAAATGTTCTAAAGAGCCCCAAATAATGTACACCTTTAGTTTAAATCATCAACAGTTTTGGGGAGAACAGGACAGACCAGCCCTCTCAAGTAAAGGCTTAGCCTCCCATCTATTAATTTCTAATGAAGTCCCTGCCAAGAGCAATGAAATAAGTTTTAGACATAAAATAATTCAGGCCTGCGTTGCTTGCTTGGTATAAGTGTGAACTAAGCTTTTTCATCAGCCAACTAGGACCAGTAGGCAAAACAGCCCACCAAACAAGACCTGTGCCACTTGGCATTAGCTGAGCTAAAGGCTTGAATTACATCAGAGTTTTGCCCATGCAAAGTGTGCATGGATGGAAAGGGCGCCTGTATACATACACATTTGTGCATACAGTACATGTGAGCGTTTTGTGTAATATTGGTTATGAGTCAAATTGTTTTATGTTGGTCAGCTCTCTGAATTGATTTCTAATCATATTTTAGCACCTTAATGAGTTAACAGGCAAAAATTATTTTTCCTCAGTTTTTGATCATTAGCAGTAAGCAAATCTCATTGATAAATGGCTATTCTGAGCATACAGCTGCAGACTAATAGAAAATTAATGTGAAATTTGTCAAAATTTGAATCCAAGCTAAACTATTTGTGTCATAAAAAAAGTCCTTGTCCTAAGAAAAAAATATATATATGCTGGAGTCGGTGGGGTGCATGATTAGAGCGGTAATCACAAGTGGAGAACAAGGTCTCCATGTGGAATTGTTCGGAGGATTTCTTTAGAGATTGAAACTTAGATTTACACACATGCCCCTTTGTATTGCATTGCATTTTGAAACTTTACCAAAAGTGTGCTTGGGCATTATTTTGCTGCATTAAGACACTGTAAAGCACGTAGGCCTTCAAACCTACTCTGATCTTTAGTGAAGAACCTTAAGACAGTGATAAGCTGCATAGTTTCTTTTGTAAGCATCTGAGTGAATTTTGTACTTTATTGTGTAGTACATTTTTTCTAAGAAGCTGCATCGACCACAACAGGTGAACAATGAGCAGAACCTTGCCAAACAAAAGAGCCTTTCATTAAATGTGATGTAAAAGGCATAGTTCATTTCACAGAACTTACTATCAATAAATAGCAGAGGCAGACTCTATATTTCATGTTCAAATAGGGCCCCTGGAAATTGAACAGCTTGTGCAAGCGACAATATTTGCTTCTGTAGTGAGTATAATGGCTTTAAAGATGAATAAGAGAATTCTTACGTCAAGAATTCTGTATATAGGAACACATACTGTGTCATTGTGAACAATCACTGTGAGTAATTTTCAGTCTGTAGTACTCAGCATCTTTTATCTCCCTGGTGCTCTTGCCTCCCAATTAGGAAGACTAAATTGTGGCCACTGTGGAGCTTTTTTCCTTTCTGTAGCAATTTCTGGCCATTCAGGAGAGCATGGGAGGGAACTGCAGGTGGAATTCATTTGAGAGGAAACGGGTTCCTAGCCTGGTAAAACCAGACTCTGCTACTTCGCTTCGCTTCGTACACAGAGTCTGGACATTCGTCATTGACAAGTGTTTACTTCCTGGAGGGTGGGCGCTTGTCAGAAGTTGAAAATCATAGGTGTACCCGTAAACTAATCACTAACGTTTGGCGATGACGTATGTTATGCGCCGGCTCAGCCGCCTAGTACTTCGGCTGTAAATACAGTCCTTCATACCAGGAATGCGGACAAAACAAACTGATCAGTACATTAAAGTTAATACTGTACCCATACATATGCCCATCTACCAAATTTTAGCCTTCACTCATTCACTTTAAAGAACCAAAGGTGCTCTTTCTGTTCTCCTTACAAGAAACAAACTGTTGAGCTATCGTTTTTCCTGCAGATACTGCTGCTGTTAAAAAAAACATAAGAGACCCGAAACCAACGGCAGAATCGGCGAGAATAACGCATTATTTACATCAAAACGAAATCTGCGTTGACACAAAAACTGAACCGTTAACCATACTTGTGCTGACATCATACCGAGCTCGCTATCTAACTTTATAGCAACACAGTTTGGCATTTTCATTCATGGATAATGACAACACTGAGACAGCGAATAGATCTTGTGACATGAACAAAAACACGGCTTTTAAAAGGTTCGCTGCTAACTTAAATAGCGTGAAATTCGCGGGCAATGTAACACTAGAAGCTACAAGCTAGCTGAGGTGCATCGGCTGTCTCTCACAGAGATGAACAGGGTGCCTATTTCATATGTTTCATGATGGCTATTAAGTAGATATGACAATCTGTTGGGAGTAGCGCTACAACATCATTTCCATTAAAAAAATTAACCAAACAATCATCTTGTTGTGGCTATAAGTTGCTGATACCCGGGATTTTCTCCACGACAGAGCGAATGGCCTCCCGTGTATCTATGTCCGTAGCCATTGTTGATTTCGGAGACTACAATTTTAAACTCGGCGCAGCGGCTACATCATGGCTCTCGGCCACGTCTTCTGTTCGTTGGTTGGTCTGGCGTACTTTCTGCCGAGGTAAACGAGGCAGAGCTCCGAGTGACCAGACTGAGTACTGAAGCGAAAAAAAATTTAGCGGAAGTACGAAGGCTGATGGAGTCAGGCTAACGGGTTCCACCTTTTAAGGAGCAATATCACAAATATGAATGCACCAATACTAACGTAACAATCAATACTGGTAGATCATAGCTACTGTGGTCTGGAACACTGGCTTAAAAGTTGACCGCATCTATTTCTAAATAATCTACTCCTCAAATAAATAGAGTTTGTGAACAGTGAGGAAGAGCCGGGGAACTGTCCAGTGGGTGTTAGAGGTCAACACAGTCTCATCCCGACACGTCGCATACTGACGCTACCTGAACAAGCTTCAATATACAATGATAAAGGTGGCTCTGGGCGTCCTTATTTCATTATTGGGGTTAGGGTTTGAGTTAGGGTTAAAGTTTAGGGGGTGGGGTTTGTTTTAACACTGGCGTCAAATAAGAACGCCTAAAGCCTCCTTTTTCGTTATACATCAAAATGGTCAGGTAGCGTCACTATATGATGAGTTGGGATGAGACTGGGCTCTATAGGTGGTTCCAAATTCCTCTGACCAATGCCATTAACTAATTGTGGAAATAAACATGATTTATACTTTTTTTTCTCCCTGCTGTTTTTTGTTTGGTTTTTTGCTCCACTGGGAGTTTTTTTTTTTTGAATTTTTTTACCTTATTTGCTATTTTTGGGACTTAGACCAAGTATCTGCCTTTCTTCTGTGTGAAGCATCTCTGTGACCAAAAATTGTGGCACACAAATAAAACTGAAGTGAAACCCATCCGTATACTGCTCAGCACAGTTTCTCAGCGACTAGGAGAGCAGCCTACTGGTACCGTGATTTATGAGGGGGTGGCAGTGTTAACCTGCCAGCCTTATGCTGTTCAGCATGACCTTCCTTCCACATATCTGCCACTCCTCCAGACAACTGGCCTAATTAGCTACCCGGCAAACTTTTCCTTTGCAATTTTATGGTGTTTTACTTTGTACATGAATAAATGTTACTGTTTCATAAAAGGAGAACCAATATATACAGATTAAGGATTCATTCTTCCTCCATCTGCTTTACCCAAACAGTAGGTTATGAGATGTGACCCTATTGCAACCTCTGATGGAGATTTTTAAAGCTTTATTGCGCAGTTATAATTCAGTGCAACGCGATGCAAAGTTAGGAGGTTGTCAAACTGTTCCCCCTAGAGGCTGTTCTACGTGCTTTTTACTCTGCAAGTGGTCTTCTGATTTGCTGCGTACTCTCCATAACTTCTGTAAAGAATAATTTCTTCACATGATTTTTATAAAGATTAGGAATCCCTTCAGCGCAATATTCTGACTGTATTGAACGCACAGCAGCTATGCCATTTCAACTATATCTCTCCGGGGACCCAATTTATAAATAAATTAAACTTTCTATGATTGGTAGGACATTGTTACCATAGTAATGGATGGGTTGGGTAAGTGACCTCAATTTTGAAAGTGTTCACTATCCTGGGGTGTATTTCCCAAAAGCGTACCTGCTAACTAAGTTAGCAACTAACATAGTTCATCCATTCACAGTCCAACTATGTAAGTTAGCATCTGTGCTTTCGGGAAACGCACCCCAGGATCTCAAATATTGAGACAACATGAAAATGGGTCCCGCCCACCTTGAAGGGGAAACAAACCATGACCTTCCGTTGACTTTGTATTGTGTGATGGTGCCTTTTTGTCTTTTTTCCCCTCTAATGGATGTGGATGTGCTCCATTCCCTTGCATCCAGAAGTGTTGTGCTCACTTGTTGCAATTAGTAATTTAAAGTTAGGTTTCTCAGCAAAACTCAGGAGAGGAAAGAGTCAATTGCATGAAGGTAATTACTGTTTTTTCAGGCAATTATTAATATTACAAACCGTTTTCTTGCATCTGACCCAAAATAATTCAAACTGATGTAATGAAGTACATGATACATGACAGAAGTAGATCTGAGGAAAAAATTACAAAGTCGGATAGGTATTATAACAGTAATTCAAATTTGATGAAAGGGCATTTCAGCTTTTCTTGACAGAAGTCACAGAATTAATAAAACTTTCCCACTTACTTGGCATATGAATTACACCTAGACCACAAAAATGCGGAGAACCCTGACAAAATAAAAATCTGCGCCCATGCAGCCTGATCTCTCTCCATCATGTGCACAAAGTGGCCGGATCTATAAGGCCTTTTTCTCAGGACTTTGCATCATCACATTGTCAGGAAATCAGTACACAGCTGTAATATAGGCCAAAGTGGAACGGTGGATCACATATTTTCTGTGGATTACATCAGTAGCAATTCAGCCCATTGATTCTATTGCCATATTACCATATTGAGTGGATGCTCAACTACAGAAAATTCTGCCTGATGAGCTACTACCTGTAAGAGCTGATGCTTAACAAAAGCATTATCAGTCTGGCGAATCTATAAACCGGTATAGTGAAAGCTAAACAAAAGCATATTCAGCCTTATGAATCCATTACCAAATAAAGTGCAGGCTACACAGCAGGATAATCAGCCCGACTTATCTATTTTTGGATGGAGCGAATGCTAAATTAATGCAGATTCAGCCTGATGAATCAACTATATTGATAAAGTGGATAGTCAACAGCATATTCAGCCTGACAATTACCATACGGAACAAATGCTGAAGTGTAGCAGAGAGGTCAGAATAAATAGGCTTGGAGATCCCTTAGATAAAAGAGAAGAATATGGTTCAAGTAATATTTCAATAATCATTGAGAACAAAATCATTAGTAAACAAAATACATTCTATTGAATTACTCTTAGATATTGGTGTGAGAAGTGGTTTCCTGTTGTTTGCCACACAAATCAAATTTAACTTATGTGTAAGGAACTCAGTCTATGGCAACAACAGATGCACTTGCTGTTGAATACTTAGCTTTTAACCATTATATTCATGGGAGTTACAAACTGAATTCAACAAAATATAATGAAACAGGACATGGACAATGCAAATGAGAACTTAGTTTTTCTCCATTGTAGATGAGCTACTGTTAGATTATTGGCTAATCATAGAATAACATCCCAAAAGTGATGCATTGTTCTTTGGCCACTGTTCCATCTGTTTTTTTCTCCCCATTGCATCCCAAATTTCCCATTGTGCAGTCCAATGCAATACCTTGATTTGAATGCTGTAGGTTTCACGGACTGTGTTCTCAACATTCCAAGTCCGTGTTCTAGAAGCCCTGCGCTTCTACCAGTAGTGACTATGACAGCGGCATTACAATGTCCAGCAAAGAGAATTCTAATCACATATTCAACATTACAAAAATAGCTCAGTAGAGCACAGAGGAGGTCCACCATAAGCAAGGCCCAGGCAGGGCTGAGAATGGAAGAAATGACTTAACGCTCACCAATAATCACGAGAAGTTTTATTCTGCACACTCCAAATTCACAGCATGGTACACAAAAAAAGTCCTGTGAAAATAACATCGAAATACTCATAGGAGAAGCATAAATGTGCTGCACAGTCCATCAGGTATGTATGTGTGTCAAATGCTTTTTATTCTTGAATTAATTTAAAGAAAAAAGAAAAAACAATGCCCGGTCAACACACCAATGAAAGAACAAACACGCGAGCTCTATGCTTTTTCTACACACTTCAGAAGAGATGAGTGTTTCATGGAGTCCAGAATCCCTAGAGAGTGATACCATGCAAAAGATGCTAAAATGACAGCTCCAGTCATACACTGTTAATACAATGCCCACTGCCATCCTGTGCTGTCTGGTGACAGCATGATGTGTAACAACAATCACAAATGATTACTGTCCTGAATATGAGATGATTTTTGGAGAATGTTGAATGGAATATTTTCAAGGAAAATATCACTGGAAACCTTATTAATTTCAGCTTGTCATGTTTACAATGCCAAAGGCAAACTTACTGAGTTTGGTTTGCAGCTGTGTAATATAAATGGATCATTTCCCCTTTTTTCTTTAGCAAATAATTTTGGTAGGGAGATTAGATATTTACTTATTCATTGAAACAAACAAGTTTTCATCAGTTAAGATGTAATTATTTCATGGCCATAGGTCAGCCAAATGATGTGATGCATTTATGCGTAAAAAATGAACCCACACAATACAGTGTTATAGTGCTTTCAGCGCATAACTATTATCATTGAAATCAGTCTCTAATTAATTTTGGTGCTGATCTGAATAAGGATTAATTAACAAAGAAGCATTCACTTTGCAGCAGCTGTTTTGACATTTTCGCCAGAAAAGCAAGCTAGTTTGATATCCTGACAGATTTCACTTTGACGCACAACAATGGGATGTGTTTGCATCTACTCATCTGGTTTTGAACGATTCCATGCTTTTGCATTTTTAAATAATTGCTCTTACAGTGCTCAGTGGTATATTTCATCTTTTGTGGATCCGCTAGTGGGCATTATCAGATATATAAATGGCAACTACCATCTGTCTCTTTTGAACTGCCAGCTCTTGTATTTGCTTCTTGGTGCTAGGTGACAAAGGGATTTTGCAAGTGAATTACCTCATTTTAATGCCACAGCCTAACAGGAAGTGAAGTAATGACACAATATAGTTCTTTAAAAGTCAAATGAGTTGAATTTTGGTCCTCTTTTAAATATGGTCAATTGCATTTACAGTGGTCTTTAGGGGTGCCATTATTTGTGAAACTTTGATTTTGAGGAAATTGATAAGTAATTCAATGAATGAATAACTTTGGTTGATTTCATCAAAACATTCATAAATTCAGTGTTTCTGTCATGTTGGAATTTCTAACACTTGACTGTGTATTTTTATTGCATCTCCAGTCAGGGGAGCAAATAATTGCAGAGCCCACCAAATAATTAAAAGTACAGACATTATGAATGTAAAACCATTCCTCTGAGACTGAGAACTCTAAGATCTTTCTTAATTGCAAAAATATGCAACAACCGTTATCCTAAAATGATTAATATATGAAACCAACCATTAGATGAAAGATTTTATTGGGTTGCTGCATGAACCTCTGCTGACACAGATACAGGCAGTCTGCCGATTTCCCAGCTTAATGATGTCAGGATAAGCTACTGGTCCGTGCCACTGTAAAAAAACAACAGAAATCTCCAGGACTGGGCTATTCATTGAGATTAAAAACTAGACTCATATTAATAGGGACATTAAATCCTTGTAGCAGACCCCCTTGCCACCCCTAGCTGCATATTAATTACAGTAGAACACTGTGGCCCGTGGTAAACAGCCGCAGTGGTTTAGCATAAACCTCTAAATAACGCTTACAATCCACCACAAAATGATTCTAGCTAATCACTGAAAGCCACATGCTGCAACACACTCACTTCTCACTGGCACTAAGTCAGTTGAGGCAAAAAAGAGATTTGAGGCCAAAGGGATTTGTTTAGTGTTGTTTTAAATTTTGAAGTGTTCCACATTTCCCCACAGAGATCAAAGGCACATTATTCCAGTTTTCTTTTACGACTGCGTCTAAATTGTTCTCGTAGCTCACTGTGAACGGACAAGTCATTTAGCAGATTCAACATTATGCCTGTTTATGTGTGGAGCTGCAAAGTCTGCCTGGGGAGATACAGACTATGTGTAATGTTTGTCTTCGTGAGATATTTTACACGCTGTAATAGAACTGACCGCAGGACAGTTTCTTTCCTTATGTTTTTGCTGGTGGTAATCGTCTAGCTAGAGGATGAACAGAGGATGGTTTAGCTTGATTGAAAGTGTGACAATGACCTGCTTCACACTGAGGAGATTCTGGGGTTAAAACCTGCCGGCCCATATATGGGCCTATAAAATGCAGCTGTTATGTTCAAACCAGTGGAACTTCGTGCCTATTTTAAATTATTGTGGAGATCCCATGGTTTCCAGAGATCCCAAATATTTCCGGTGGAATTACAGAAAAATGTGTATAAAATGATGTATAAGGTCTACTGTAGATATTTTCCATTTGATGTAATGCTGTGAGCATAAAAACATGGTGTCCAGTGTTAAAATGTTTATCTACATATGTGCAAAACATACTGATGGCATTGGTTAAAGACATATTTCTAAACTTCTGAATGTTCCAGTGAGCACCGTTGAGGCCATAATCCAGAAGTGGAAAGAACACTATTTCACCATTAACCAGTGACGACCAGGTGCTCCTTGCAAGATTTCTGGCAGAGGAGTCAAAAGGATAATCAGAAGAGTTGTCCAAGAGCCAAGGACCACTCGCGGTGAGCTTCAGAAAGACCTGGAATTAGCAGGTACAGTTTTCTCAAAGAATACAATGAGTAATACACTCAACCGCCATGGCCTCTAAGCACGCTCACCACGCAAGACTCCATTGCTGAAGAAAAAGCATGTTGAAGCTCACTTAAAGTCTGCTGCATAACATTTGTACAAGCCTATGAGATACTGGGAGAACACAGTCTGGTCAGATGAGACCAAAATTGAACTCTTTGGATGCCATAACACACACAATGCTTGGAGGACAAATGGCACTGCACATCCACTGAAAACACGATGCCAACAGTGAAGTTTGGAGGTGAAAGCATCATGGTGTGGGCCTGTTTTTCAGCATATGGCACTGGCAGACTTCATATAATTGAAGGAAGGATGAATGGAGAAATGTACCGAGACATTCTTGATAAGAATCTGCCGCCATCTACCAGGATACTGAAGATGAAACGAGGGTGGATATTTCAGCAAGACAATGATCCCAGTCACACAGCCAAGGAAACTCTCAATTGGTGTCAAATAAAGAAAACAAAGCTGCTTGAATGGCCCAGTCAATCACCCGACTTGAATACAATTGAAAATATATGGAAAGAACTGAAGATCAGAGCTTATAGAAGAGGCCCCCGGAACCTACTAGATTTGAAGACAGTTTTTGTGGAAGAATGGGCCAAAATCACACCTGAGCAATGCATGCAACAAGTTTCTACATACAGGAGGAGTCTTGAAGCTGTCATTACCAACACAGGCTTTTCAACTAACTATTGAATAAATTTCAGTAAGCGTGTTCAATACTTTTTCCCCGTGTCATTCCACTTCATTACACATAACTTAATTTATGGACTTATTTGTTTTGATTTCTTTGTATGTGTGAATTACTTGGGTTGACACCGACATCAAGTGAAAATTTCATGTCAATAGCCCCATTAGAAATGTATTTACAGAGAAAAATGTTAACGCGGTCAATACTTATTTTCCCCGCTGTGTGTGACATTGTACAAGAATATGGAGAAAATGCCTTTTCTGACTTTGATCCCACTGAAGGGAAAACTTCAGTGAAAGGTTAGAGTTTAAGGAATTAAAGGAGGAGGGCTGCAGCTGACAAAGTTTCTTTTTGCATCAGAGGTTGGCAGCCTGGGGCTCAGAAAGTAAAATTCCTGATTTTTCAACCCATGAACATCTGATTTCACAAACCCTGTCTGAACCCTGCCAATTAGCTAATCCAGGTGAACATAATAAGACATTGGAGTGGACCTCCACTTTCTAAATCTGGATTTTTCTGTCTGTTTTTTTACCATGACCTACACAAGCATGTCTTCGAAGAACTCCCTGATATATTACAGACATATTTATCTACACCTCATCAGACTACCAGCACCAGGGAGAAATAAAGTGCTTTTAGAACATTCTCTATCCACACCAGTCATACTTAAAACCTCTCAATGATATTCGAATGCTACAACATACAACTACAACCACAGCTTTATTACCAGTTCTACTACTGCTACCAATACTTATAATTATAGTAATAAATATTTACAGCCCAGTCAAATTCTTTAACGGACTCTTAAGAAGTCAGTATGATAGCTCTGTAGACTCTGTTGCCTTAAGCATCCCTTCTGGAGAGCCATGGTCAGGTCTAGGCACTATCTGGGACGTTTAGCCTCTTCTTTTTCTCTCTATCCAATTGAAACACCTCTCCTTTGAAGTCGCAATACTTCCGTCCCTTCTCTACGGCACTATGCCTTTCAGGCTGCTCCACCGCCAGTGAAATTTAAAACTCCTTCAAAGGGGGTGAGGATTCACTAAAGACTGCAGAAATTGAAAAACTGTTCCCACAACTTCACAAGGGGGGAGGAGGGAAGAGGCTTTTGAGTGAGGCCGGGTGTTTTGTTATTCATAAGATGCACCTGAATGTGTTATAACGGCGGGGTAGAGTAAACACTAGGCTGCACTTTATCTGAGGGATGAGCTTCAAGCGCGCTTTCAGGCTTTGGGTTTTTGTTTTTTGTGCACACATATCGGATAACACAACTGGTGGTGGGAGAGGGGTGGAGGGGGTCACTCCATTTGCACTTTCTCAGAAAGCCAAGTACACTGTGGTGTATTTGCTACTGTGAGCCAGAAACAATTATTTTCTATTCAGAAACTTCCAGGGAAAAGCACTCCTTTCCATGGCTGACCTCTCTCTGTAGGTAACCACTCTCCATCCCTGACCTCTCTAGACCACTGACCTGTGACTTTATACATTTTTAATTCTATCTTAATCGTGACCTCTTAAATGACCCCTGTGACAGTCTCTGATTGCATATTATCCTGCTTCCTCCCCATAGATACAACACTGCAGCTGTCAGGCGTTTTTTTTATCACCATAATTCAGTCAAATAAATCAGGACTGTGTATGCCAAATAAAAAAAAAATGCATTTAGTTTTCAAAGGCTGTCAAACCTGCCAGGAGCTGGGAGGTTTTAGGGGCCATTGTTTCACATTACTTACCACTTTTAAAATATGATTTTTTATTATAACTTTTAAATATGATTCAAAGCAACTCTGACAGCTGCCTCCGAGGTCCTGGGTGCACTGAAGCTGTAAATTATCAGTTAAATGATGAGTCCTAGATTCAGCTGTCCCCCACCCCCACCCCCCTCGCTCATGAATGACTGACATGCGATTGCTTATAATAAATTGAAACTGATAGACAACAGACCCGTCATTTAATACCAAACGCCATCTGTATCTTTGCGATAAGCACTGCATTTGGAATCGTTTCCATGACTTCAAGAAAACAGCCCCAAGGTGTCTTCAGAGATGTCAGCTAGGTTCAAACGAGCAAGAATGCTGGCAAAAATAAATCTGCCCACTTGCCTCACAGTTTAAAAAAACAGCACTTTGCAACTGGAAAGCAAAAGCATCATGCAGAGTTTAATGCTGCAGTTGGTGGGATTTTTAAAGGCAATTTTTAAAGGGATTTTTCTATTTTAAGGGAGAAAATAAAGAAGCTAATGGCACAGTTCAGGACTGGGCTCCTGCACCCCTATTTCCAAAGAAAGGGTACCCTCTGCAACGCAGTCCATCTCCAAAAGCTCCATGTGAGCTTCCGGCCGTGAGCCTCTAGGTGCCGATCACGTCTCTATATCGCGGATGGAGGGACGGAGGTGTCCAAACTTCAGCAGGAAGTCACTCTCAGCTCGGATGAGGGCCTCCTCGTCAATGTATACTGCCGCTCTCTTGGCCGTCAGGTAGTACTGCACCTTCCTCAGGCTCCAGCCCATCACATACATGAGCAGGCCACAGACGGTGGCTGTAGAGCGACCCACGCCAGCATTGCAGTGCACGTAAACTGTGTGGCCATTCTCCAGCAGCCCGTGGAGCAGGAAAACTGCCTGGGGGAGCATGCGAGCCCTCCCTGTGGTGGTGGTGGTGGGGGGGGGGTAGTATTGGTCAGGATAGAGAGAGGAGGTGCAAGTTTCTCTGATTTCTGTGCTGCCATCCAATAAAATCAAATTTAGAAACCACATGAAACACGCGTGAAATTTGAAAAAAATTTTGCTTTTCAGAAGAGAGCAGATAAAAATAACATGCAATTGGAGTTCATATTTAAAAAGTCAGTTGAGTGAAAATGTGAATATCTTGGTAACAATAATAAAAGACCCCTTTTTCTACGTGTGAATATTAACACGTGAGTAGTTTCGGTCCAATATAGCTCTAAAGTGATCTTAGCCCAGCACAACAATACATAAGTACACTAATTAATAAATAATTGTGTTCAGTACTTGATGAGTACAATGGAGTGTCATTGTGCTATGCAAAAGCAAAAAACCTACCCCCACACTGGCACTTTTCAGAGAAAATTGGACACCTCTGGGGTGCGGAGTCGATTAAGTGCTTTTCAGTATTAATAGAGTGCTGAGTGTCTGAAGACTCTTTAGAAACTGGTAATGGGCTTTCAGTGTAGATGATAAAGAGCTTAAGTATCCGGGGAGTCTTTGCCTTCACTACGTCATCAGTTGGGGCTTTGTGGCGGATGCATCTCAACATTCTACTAAACTTCAGAGCACTCAGTAACTCTGCTTTATAGTATTTGCATTCGCAGTGCTGTGGCTCACATTTCTGTGCAGCGGAGCTCGAGGGCCCATTACACACCTACACTGCATGTTTACAACTTTCAGTCAAATTAGGTTTTCAGTGTGTGCATATCTCTGCTAATAAATCTCCTCATTAGTTTCTATAACTTGTATTTACAGATCAACATTGATTAGATGTGGAGCACGGCGTGCTCATAAGCTGTCGCAGGTTGTGCTCCGGGTGGTTCAGGCCCTACCGTCAGTGCTCATGTCCGGGGTGGGGATCCAAATGTAGGCGATTCCGCAGTCCTTGTACAGGTAGGCCATGGTGTCCGGGGTCATGTCCTGGGAAAGGTCACGTCGGCACCCCTGTGAGTTGCTCACCACGTCCCACTCGGTCTGGAAGTTCAGCACAGCTGTGACCCCCAGTTCCTCCTTCATCTTCACCGTCACATGCTCCACCTGCCTGGGGCAGCTGCCCAGCCACACCCGGGGCAGAACTCTAGAGAGGGAGGGGGGAGAGGGAGGGAAGAAGAGGAACAGGGGAGGAGGGAGAGAGAGAGAGAGAGAGATTGTTATTGTGTTGCTGTTTTCATGTTGACGGTGTTCACTCATTATCTTACATTACATATGCATTCTAATTGAATTTTGATGCTTTGGCAATATTTACATAGGTGCTTCCTGCCAATGAAGCAGATTCAATTTCAATTTGTGTGCGATAAAAGGAGGGAGGGAAAGACAGCAAGAAAGAGGAAGTGACAGAAGGGGTGAGAAAGCTCTAATGAAGAGCAGTGGCTGCTAATGGAATTGCGAGTAAATTTACGAAAGAGAGGCGAGGTGACAAAGTCAGTCATGAGACATGCAGAGGAAAAAAAAAAGTATAGCAAAGACTGAGAAAGTAAGAGGGTGAGACCTGAAGAGTATAAACTTTTCATGGACGAAGTCTCCCGGATGTTGGAAGAACATGGAGAGAAGGGTCTAGAAGTGAAATGGGAGCTGACAGAACACTGGCAGTGATTAGCATCCCTTCCCACAGTCCTTCTGGCCAACTACTACTCAGTGCTCATTAGGGTTCACTGAGGTTCAGATAACTGTGGGAAATGACTTGAGTGAGAGAAGACCATGATATGCCCTCAAGGTACACATCAAAGCATGACCGCACACTTGCATTCTGGCATAAAGAGTACTGCTATCTTGCGCATTTTTACGAAAAAATTCGCAAGTTACGTTGGTTAGGGCACCCCCTGGTGAATTTATGCACTGTAAATGAGAGCCTTAAAATCAGCCCTGTGGAACAGACCTTGCTGCCATGGCGACTGATTTAAAAGGATCTTGTATTAATTAAACTTGGTCAACCATTTCAAGGACTTGGCACTGCACCCACGATAGTGTGGCTAGGGAGAATAAATCAACTTAAACTGCTTAACGGATTCCCAAACTGTGTTGCCTATATTCTTGTTTTTAGAACTATGGATTATAATGCTCCTGCTGTGTAAATCAGAAAAAAAATTGGCTGGCTTCAAAAAGCAGTTATATACATTCAGCGATCCAGTTTGGATAGAAAACAAACCCTGTTTATGGTAGATTGTCAGAAAGATGAAATGGTAATTACTGACAGAAATACACATGGCAGTGGACAGTAAAATTGTCCCATTGTTGAGTCAATATTGTGTGATGTTCGAGGCCTTTTAAAAACAAACAAAGAAATGGATTTGGTCAGTATTTGTGCTTCAATGAAAATCACAGCATAAATCAACAAACCCCAATTGACCAAACCCTCTTGGCTCTATTCAATTGTTAGAAGTAAGTTTTGGGACAGTCTCCATGTATGGAAATGAATATAATCCTGAAAAGCCTCATTACATTAATGCACACTTTCATATCGTTAGCCTCATAGCATAATTGCCTATCTCATTTTTTAAGGTTTTTATTTATTTTTTATTTTTAATGGTTTGTTTATTATTTAAGGGAATGGATTTCATTTTTTTGAAGGTTTTGAGAAAAAAGGAAAAGAGGCATTTTTTTTGCCAAAACGAAAGAACAGGCAGCCAAAATCTCAATTTGGCCAAAATAAGACTAAGGCAATTATGCTATGAAGCTCATGATATTTAAGTTGACAGTTCATACTAAAACTCCATATTCATTGCTATATCACAGGTAGCAGCAGTGCAGAGCCAAAACCAGTTGCCCATACGCTGACGGAGAGCATTGCACCTACTTCGCAGATGCACCATAAATGGGGTTAGTGTGGAAGTGCAATATGACAGGGGTCTGCCATCATTGGGGTGGACAAGGACCAGCGTTTTACAGCATGTCAGAGAGCTGCAAACTCCATTCACCCCTTACTGGACATGGATATCTGCACTACCTCGATCAATGGAAGAACAATGGGGTAGAATTCATCTAAGGTTGCTGGCAAGGCCCTCTGAATGCCCACAAAACTGCGATGCATCAAGCAAATTGAACTTTGTCTGCGTGAAATCAGCAGGGCCTTACAGGAGAGGTAATTTGCTGGGCTCACCAAACAGTTTCCATTTGGCGGTGGGGGGGTTTGGGAGCATCCGAAAGCCCTCCATCAGCAGTGAGAAGGGTTGACAGACTGACAGCTCGAGAGAGCCGATCTCGTTACAGGGAACTCAGGAGGATAAAGAACAGACTGGCTTTGAAGCCGTTTCAGAGGGTAAGGCAATCTATTCGCAGGCTGAGAGCGATACAATTTCCAAACCGGAGCAGAACCTCTGACGCTCAAGTCCTGGTTGCCTGGGTGACGCAGGCCCGATCGCGAAAAATGGGGCAAGTGTAAACAGAGAGGACTTTCTGGAGAAAATCAAAGGGGGAAACAACAAATGAAATTGAAGCATCAGTCCTTTCAGAGCAAAACCAATTGTTTCCCCAATTAGGAACAGAATTAATGCCCAAATCTCCTAATTTTCAAATTTTCACTTTCCCTTTGGTTTTTTCCAGTCATTGTTAATGGTGATGATGCAAGTTCAATGCTGGGGGATGAGTTTGAAATGAGTGAAAAGGACCCATCTTTGTTCAGAGAAAGAAGCTGAAAGAAAAACAAAAACAAGCTGAAATGAACAATTTACAGACCATGAACATAAGGAACAAAAATGCAAAAAAAAAACCAAACCCCCCCCAAAAAAAAAAGTTTCCTAAACCCCTCAAAAAGATTTCCGGTTTTCATCTAAATAAGAGAAGGGAAGAAGACATCTGCACATCACAAGGGAAGGATAAATTATTAGTCACGATCCTCCCTGAGGTTTTCCCTTGCAGAAATCAATTTAAGGTTGTTAATGCCTTTAATCTCTAGATTTTTAATGGATTGGGCAAGCTACAAAGTAGCAAACGATCTATGGCGCACCCAAAGGACAGAACTCAATTCTTCTTCCACTGTCGCCCGAAGATCGGGGTGATGAGGTCACAACTGTATCATTACACTGAGAGGTATCGCAAATGACCAGCACCACCAATGAAACTAATGTGATGGGCTCCATTAGCTTTGAAATATCAGAGCATTTCATTTCAGCCAAATTATGGCTGTCTGATCTTTCTGTGCTTTTTGGTCGATGGCGTTATCAGATATGATCATATACTCTGTGTGTGTGTATGCGTGTAAGT
Source organism: Gymnothorax javanicus (assembly GCA_029692085.1). Lineage (NCBI taxonomy): Eukaryota > Metazoa > Chordata > Actinopteri > Anguilliformes > Muraenidae > Gymnothorax > Gymnothorax javanicus. The sequence goes on from CM056198.1 coordinate 95,497,935, forward strand.
GTATGTGAGTTCAAAATTAAAAGAGCACCGGTGGGCATGAATGTCAGTCCCCTGGATCATTATCGTTTCTCTGCCGACATAGACTGATAAGCTACCGCATTAAAACCACCAACCTAATATTGAGTCGGTCCCTCGTGCTGCCAAAACAGCTCTGACCTGCTGAGGCGCGGACTCTGCAAGACCCCTAAAAATATCCTGTGTTTAGGCCTGAAATGATTATGGAGTTTGTTGGAGGATTAAGAAATAACTACAATATACAATATTATTCTCAATCGGTCCATTTCAATCCATTGTAATTCTGTAAGCCTAATAGAGTAAAAATAATACCACAAGTAAACTTCATGATGTTCAACAGCCTTTTATTGTCACTGAACACTGAGACAAATAAAACAAATAATATGAATTTGCCTCTAAAGCTTTGAAAATAAAAATGACAAGGTATTTTTCTCTTGGTCTTGGTTAAAAAAATTCTACAAAGATGTTAATGGTTATCTGTCAACAAAACTGGCTATACATAGCCAATCATATTTCTCCTCAGCCTTTTATTGTCATGTAACTGTCAACATAAACCTATGCTATCATTATCAAACACTATGCTCAAGCTGATTCTGAGAATCCCACTGGCTGACAGCATAGAATTCTGTCTGCTTACACTAAAATTGTTACAATTAACTTTAAATGCTCTGAATAAGATTTGTCACGCAGGTTATTGCATCAAATAGTCTAATAATGGTTGATGCTTGCAGTGTAATACATTATGATCACGATTGTGCAAATTTTCTTGAAGAGGGAAAAACTGTTGTTTGGCCAGTCCATGCATGTAAACATGAATTAGGACAGCTAGAATAAAAATGGAACACTGGCTCTACACTTTACTTTTCAACTCAGCTGTTCAAAAAGAATAAAAGAATAGCCTGAAGTAGCTCAAGATGTGGTATGTTGTTTCTTGTTTTGATTTGTTTTTTCTGTGGTATCCAACCACGGTCGCCCACTACTGCATTTTTGACATTTGAGTCCAGGCAAGCATGCAACCATGTTGAACAGAGATTACTGTGAGCAAAAATAATTAGGTGCACAAAAATTATCATGGTGAGACAATAATGCAATAATTTTGACAGGCCTAAATGTGATATCTGGCACCAAGATGTTAGCAGCAGGTCCTTTAAGTCCTGAAAGTTGTCAGGTCTGCAATCTGAAGTGATGACAGCTTTTCAATATACAGGGATATCTTCTAAAAGATACCTCTCAATATTTAACAGAGATTTATACTGACTGTAAGTCTTTCATTTTGCTGACTGCATTACAGTAGAACACCAATTTTGGCATAAACAATCAAGCAATCTTTCCTTAAAAGCAAAAATTAAAGATTTGAGATCACCAATATCTTGGCTTAACCAGGTTACACCAAATCCAAACTGGAACAAAATATCTTGAACATGAGATGCCCAAGTAATGACCAAAATCATCCAGGTCTTTGAGCATAATGTATGACTGATGAGGCAATCTGTGTCTAACTGGATAACACAACAACAATACTTAATAACTCTCAGAAAATAATTGTACAGCGGGGGGACTCAGCCACACTCACTGAGTGCCATTTCAGATTAGCAGTTGAAACTGGAAGGCATCAAAATGTTAAATACTGTTGTAGACATTGTATATTTTGTGATAGTAAAAATATGTTCTACGTTGTAAGTTGAAGGTGAGTATCATGTACTGATGGTATGTGCACGTTATGAAAACTTCAGAAATGAACATTTTCCACCTCATGTTCTTAGATACTGCTGTGCGGACACTTTTGTAAATGTGATGAAGTGCAGTGACAAGAAAGCTTCATTACGGTTCAGAAATCATCCATTATAAAGTAATTTGAACATGTACACCACAGTTTAAGTATAATACTAAATGCATACATAAAACATATCCTGGCATGGTGATATTTGTTTATCAGTTTGTACTATGGGCCACGGTCGTAAGCCTGCCCCTGACAGTGCAACTTTGCCTGAGGAAAGTGTCACGCGTGTATACTGCATCAGGCAATGTTGCACCGTATGGGGATGCTTTTTGCTGCGTAACTTCCTTGCGTGACAGTGCAGCAGCGTATCTAGCATGCAAGATATTTTCGCGTCACGCAAGGAAGTTACTCGCCATGTGGGGGCTACCTGCTGCAATGTTACACGTGCTCGACCAATGACAACGTGCAGACCCATCATATGATGTGCAGACGAGTCACATGATACAGAAAATGGCATGGGTACTCTGGCCACAATTCAACTAATCCTCGGCCAGGATGTCTGTTACAGTTTCAGAGGGCGACGCCATTTTTCTGTATCATGTGACTCGTCTGCACATCATATGATGGGCATTGTTATGATCCAGACCAGGAAACAGATACAGATACAGATACAATCCTACAGCAGGGTTGACTGATATTAGTGTGGTTGATGACAGATAGGGATAGAGCCCAGAGAAGTATGGGATCAGTTCAGTTGAGATGGTCATAAGCTTACGTGGGGGGGTGCCCAGGCCCTGCCAGTGGCGTTCTAAGGCAGAAGTCAGATGGAGATCAGAGAAGAACTCTCAGATGGCAGGTTTGGGGAAATTAGCAGGAACACCATCCCGATCCTGATGACCGGGGTTGGAAGATGTTCCTAATAAACTAGGCAGAGGAACAAACGGAAGAGGCAAGTTTATAGGAATGCAGTCCAAATCCTGGAGACCAGTAAATAGGCTTGGGAGCTTGTTCCAATTAATAAGACTATGAAGAGTGCTTTGCTTTTCACCATCATTAAAGATTACGATAACATCCGAAGATTATCAACTCTTAGACTAAAGAGATACAGACTGGTTGCTTAACGGCATGTGGCAAGCAAAAATTCCAAAACTCTGCAGACTTAAAGTAAGACTTGCTTATGTAACAGAGACATGAGTGGAGTGGGGAATACAAATGGATGACGCCTGGGGAGGCATACAAGACGCTAAACCAATTAAAGGAAACAATACATCTAAAAGACACGCAGGTTTCTGGCTTCAAGGATGAACAATAGGCATTCAGACGAGGGTTGTGACAGTACACCCGCCCCCGAAGGGCAGGCCACCTGGCAGGCCTGAGGTAGATCTTAGACTAGGTCCAAGATGTTCCACTCAGGGACCCAGAAGTGCTCCTCAGGTACGTGCCCCTCTCAGTCTACCAGGAAGAGGCATCCACTTCCCCTACACAAGACGTCTAGAGTCTGATGCATGGTGTGGGCGGGGTCACAATCAATGAGTCTGGGGGGAGGCGGAAAGCGGGAGGGAGGACTGAAGCACAAAGATATGGGTTTAATTCTCAAGACATGGAACACATGGAGAATATTACAAAGAGAAAGAGGAAGTAGGAGCCTGACAGTGGATGAGGATAATACTCTAGATATGGTGAATGGGCTAATGAACCGGGGGGTGAGCTTCTTCAACATCTCCTGGATTGAGGTATCCTTCGTAGCAAGCTAAACTTTCTGTCCCACTTAGTATTGCTAGTTGGCAACAATAATTACCTTGCTCCTGGAAAGCGGATATAAGCTTGAATAGTAATGCATGGGCTTTTCTCCATCCCCTCAGAGCACGACAAACCAGGAGCTGGGCAGAGGTTACAGTCACTTCTCTCTCCTCAAGACTGGAATAAAAGTTGTTGGTAACCTTAATAACATTGGGGAGGAGACATTCCCAGACCGGCAACTAGTAAGAAATTGTGAGCCAGCTTCACCCAGGTTAGAAGATGGGACAGCCTGATGAGGTTACCATCCGTCAGGCAGCACAGTTTTGTCCAGCTCCTGGAAAAACTTCTCTTACAGGCCGTTAGTCTCTGGCTGGAATCCAAAGCACAGATGAGGGATGGTGCCCACCAGGGTGCCGAAGGCCTTCCAGAAGTGGCTGGCAAATTGAGGGCCATGGTGTGAGACAATCTTCTGAGGTATGCCGTGGAGACGGACCACATGGTATAATAGGAGCTCAGCAGTCTCCCTGGCCTTAAGCAGCTTTGCCAATGGCACAGAATGGTCTGCCTTGGAGAACCATTCCACAATGGAGAGGACAACCATGAACCCTTCGGAAAAAGGCAACCCAGGGACAAATTCCATCACAATGTTGGCCTACGGCTGGCATGGAACCTTCAAGGGCTGGAGCAGACTGCTGGGGCACCATTTGCTTGATATAGAGTTGGCGAACAGAGTATGGGCTGCACAAACTCCCGACTATCTTGGCAGATGGTCAGCCACCAAAAATGTCATCAGTTGAGTGCAAGGGTGCAGGAGATGCCAGTATGGCATGCCAACTGCGAAGAACGGGCCCATGAAAGGACATTGCTATTCAATCTCTCAGGAGAGAAGAGGCAATTGGGTGGAGTGTCTAATGACGGGGAACATGACCGCAATGCCTCTTTGACTTTGCACTCCACCTTCAGTTTGGTGGCCACCAGAGGAAATTTATCCAGGAGGATGGTTTCAAGATGATCTCTGAGCACCAGAGAGTGAAGACGAGACAAGGAATCTAGCTTTGTGTTTTTATCCAAGATGATAAGTCAAGACAAAGTTAAACCTTGTGAAGAAGAGGCACCACGGACTTGAATGGAGTTCAGTCTCTCAGCAGTGGAGTAGTCAAGTCAATTCAAGTCTATTTATAAAGCACATTTAAAACAACAAATGTTGAATCAAAGTGCTGTACAATGATAATTGGCAAATAATAAAATGGGGAAACTAAAACATCTATAAAATCAATAAATCTGCAAAACGAAATCACCATCAATAAAAGAATGTACATATAGAGCAAGCAGAAGTAAATAAATTAATAAATAAAGACAACATGAAGGGCACGCAATTAAAAGCAACAGTTAAAAGACAAAGCATAAAAGCAAAACAGGAAAACAGCACAATAAAAAAACTTGACATGACAAAAACAAACAGGCGGATTAAAAAGAGAGAGAGTACAAATAAGTTTTCAAACGTGATTTAAAAATGGCAAAAGAAGGTGAAGACTTGATTTCTAGAAGTAGTGTATTCCACAGTTTAGGAGCTGCAACAGAAAAGGTGCGGTCACCTTTGATTTTTAGGTTCAACCGAGGAACTGACAGAAGCAATTTATTGGAAGATCTTAGGGACCGTGCAGTGAAATAGGGTGAGAAGAGGTCTGATATGTACTCTGGAGCCAGGCTATGGAGAGCTTCATAAAAATAAATAAATAAAACTTTGAAATCAACTCGAAATTTAACTGGTAGCCAGTGCAGGGCTGCCAACACAGGGGAGATATGGTCCCTCCTCCAGCCAGTCAAGAGCCGAGCTGCAGCATTCTGAACCAACTGAAGTCGGGAGAGGCAAGACTGTGAGACACCCAAGTACAGAGAATTACAATAATGCAAACAAGATGGAACATAAGCATGGATAACAGTCTCCAGGTCTGCTAGGGAGAGTGGAGGTTTTAGTTAGAGCAGGACTCCAGGTTGCGATGGTCCATCCTGATGAGAAAGCAGAGACTGGATCCATTCAGTTAATGCCTCCACTCCTCTAAGGCAAGCTTCACAGCCAATGGCTCCTGGTCACCAATGGAGTAATTATGCCTCGGTGCGCATGCACAAGCGGGGCATACGGTAGTTCGTTTGTGTGTCAGTCATTCTGTCTGTTACCAGGATAGCCGCTATGCCGGTCAAAATCAAGTCCTAGAATATGGCTCTATGGGTTAAATGCCATGATCTCTTGGATTTAAATTTGCCAGATTTTTGAGATAGAGCTTTGTTTTCGAGTTATAGTACTATTTGATTACCACGATGGCTGCTGCGAGCGATCAAGACTTTAACGAAGAAAAAGCTCTTCACAGTGGATCGCTTTACAACTTGTGAGTTCAATTTATATCACAGCAACAGTTACTGCTGATGGCAAAACTTGACAAACGGAGCATAATGCCGACAGTGATTCATGTAGACACACATTGCGCACTGTGTTAAATACAGCACTGCGTGGATTTTCGAACTTACTGCTGTATGAACTTTGTAAACCATCACAAATGATTTCTCCCCCCCCACAGTAACAGTGTGCAAATGAACAATGCTTTCAGTTGTTGCTGGGCTTCACTAAGCCTAACAACCGCAGTCTCGCTAAGCGGTCCTACAAAGCTGCTTATCAACTCGTTATGTCAACCGGCCGCTGGTGGGTAAATACTTGAAAATAGCCATGTTTCCATCCACACGTTCTTATGCGAATTAAGTCATATCGAATAAAAAATGCCTTATGGAAACGGTGAAATTTGACTTGATTTTCAAGATATCGACATTAAGTTTATACGGTTGATCTCATCGGATTTTCTTCTTGATCGGTAAAAGGTTTATGCGATAACTGCTCATGGAAACGTTATTTGCCGAAAAAATCTACGACTGCATCGTGACGCTGTTTCGATGCCGTCCTTGCCTTCTGATAATGGTTTGCATGTTGCTAATAGCTGGCACATAAGCACTATTACAACTTGTGCAATTATCATCATTTGTTGGAAGACGCGATCCATTATTGCTAACTAGTTAATGTTGTTGCCCACCACACTACTTCTGTTCACTCGAAGGTTCTGCGATTCAGTGTGAAAATGAATGGAAACAGCTTACAATGTCAGAAATCTATTCGATGCACCGATTTGATCGCATAGCACCAAGTGACGTCATTATGCACAAGTTTTTATTCGCTTTAATGCTGTTAGGTGAAAATGCATTTTCACCGCCTTTATTTGCATGCATATTTTTGGCAAACTTCAGATAATTCGATTAACAAGTGGATGGAAACATAGCTTATGTCAAGCATAGATGCACAGCTAGGGCACTCTGACATGTCCACACAGAATTTTATAGCTTCATTAAGGGACATGCTTGTCACTGCTGTAAGCACCGAGGCATCAGCACCTTCAGTGCTTTCGTGCTTTCATTTTCCTCAGCAGGAGACAACTGATGAGAGAGGCAGGTACATGGACGCATCTTGCCATCACTTACTTGCTGGGAGGGGACAGCCCCAGCACCCACATCTCAGGTGTCAACTTCAAAAATGAATTGGCACTGAGCATCTGGGAACAGGAGGACAGGAGCAGTGGTGAATAACTCTTTGAAATGGCAGAAGGTGGAGGCTGCCTGAAGGGTCAAAGAAAGTCTTAATGGATGTGAGCACTGTCAAGCTGGCTGCTAGTGTGGAGTTCCCTCAAATGAACCTCCAGCAGAAACTGGCAAACTCAAGGAACCTCTGCAGCTCTTTTTAGTCTTTAGGGTCCGGCTAAACCAGCACAGTCTGTATTTTCTGGTGATCCATCTCCAAGGCACCTTGCATCAGAGTGAAGCAAAAGAAGGAGACAGTGGTGCAATGGAAAACTAGGATACCGTCTAAGTAAACACAGACAACCCAGGAGACCGAATCTCAAAGGACATCAATAATGAGATTCTGGAAAACAAAGGGAGCATTATGAGCAAAAATGGCATCACCATGTATCCCTAGTGCCAGATGGAATGTTAAACACTCTCTTCCATTCATCTCCTTCCTGCATGCGCACTAGGTTGTAAACGCTGTGCAAGTCCAGCTTGGTAAAGTAATAGCCATGGAGGCTGGAGAATGGCAGGTCCTCCAGAGGAAGATAGTAATGATTCTTGACAGTTGTGTAGTTAAGTTCCCTATAATCAATGCTTGATGTAGAGACCCATCTTTTTGGGCCACGAAAGAAGAAACCAGCTCCCGCTGGTAACGATGAAGCTCAATTGATTCCAGAAGCCAGGGATTGTTTATGTACTCCCCTGTGGCTTTGGACTCCTGTGTTGTTGGGGAGTACAGCCAACCCGTGGGGAGCAATGTCCCAGGTAACAGGGCGATGGCAGAATCATAGGGTCTATGTGGAGGACGTGACATCACTTCAGCTTTGCTGAATGCTTGACAGAGATCATGATTGATAACAAGAACTCCCTTGAGGTCTGGCGGCTCCTCCTGCTGGTCAGAGAAAAGAAGTGCCATGGGCCTGGAAGCTGAGTGAAGGACTGAGAACATGATCAACTCCATTCCAGAATGGGTTGTGGCACTCAAGCCAAGGCCTCCCCAAAACCATTGGGGCATGCGGTGACTCCAGGATGAAGAATGCCAACTCTTTGGAATGGTTTCTAGAGGTCACCATGGACACTGGTCTAGTGACTTCCATGACGCCAAGAGGGGCTATCCCCGTAAAGCCTTGGGACTAATGGGATGCTGGCAATGGTTCAGTCGAGACCCTCAGGAGGTAAAGCAGACCCGAATGGATAAAGTTCCCGTCTGCTGCCGAGTCGACTAATGCACTGTGGAGACTGGGCAAATGGGTAGAAGTGGTTAAGAAGTTGAGAGAGCAGATCTAGACAGCATAGATGTTGCTGGAGTCCTCCGTACAAGGAATTCAGTGATGACATGGTTGGAACGTCCACAGTAGGTTCTGCTTAATTTGGCAGAGCCGCTCTTCTTGGGGCAACTTGTGAAGCTGGGCACGGTCAATGGCTATGGGCACTGAGGGAGGCAGGTGGAATGCGGCTCCTGGTTCAGCATCTTGCTGTTCAGGCCGGGCAGGAGTCTGAAACCTCGCCCACCAATCTAGCTGCCTCTCTTGTTGCGGAATATCTACTCTGAGCACTAGATCGATGAGGCTGTCCAGGTCTAGCGGAAGGGCACAGTTGGTTAGTTTGTCCTGGACTTGTACTGCTAAGCTGAATAAGTCATAGTCATAAAGCGCCCAGGAGTCCCAACACATGGAGACAGCCAGAGTTTTGAAATTGACGGAATATTCAGAGACTGACAGACTGCTTTGAAGCAGCTGAAGTAATTTTCAGGTAGCTGGAGTGGCACCAGTCCAACACCTTCATCATCTCCTCTGTAAAAGCAGTATAGGTTTCTACTGCAGGATGTCCTGCTTCCCAACAGGCTGCAGCCCAGTCCCTGGCACATCTGGTGAGGCGAATAATGACAAAAGTCACCCTGGATCGTTCATTGGAGAATGAAGACAGTTATAATTCGAAGACTATCGAACACTGGCCAGGAAAGTATGGCAGGTGGAGGGGTTGCCGTCATAGGGGTCCAACACTGCTACGTTAGGTTCCCAATGAGCGATCACCTGAGGGTGAGTGTGTTGCAGAAAAGAGCCGGTTGCTTGAGAGGCGGCAGCAGAGCCCAGGAAATATTAGTAATAGCCTCGAGTTGACTGGAGAGGATTGCAATGGAGTGATGTAGCAGGTGTAGCTCTTCCTGCTGCTGACTAATCCACACACCATGGTGCCTCGGGACTTCAACCGGGCTGAGCATCTCAGCAGGTTCCATTCCAGGCTAAATTATACAGGTATGATCACAGACAAAGAACCAGATGCAGAGGCAGATTACAATCAAAAAACAGCATTAATTCATAGGAATATCTGTAATGACAGATAAAGATGGAGCCCAGAGTAGTATAGGGACTGTTCAGTTCAGATGGTAATGACCTTGGGTAAGGGGTGTGTCTGTGCCCGGCCAGTGGTGTCCTGAGGCAGAAGCTAGATGTAGATCACCCTCACCAGAGCAGAGCTGTAAGATGGCTGGTTTGGAGAGTTTAGCAGGAATGCAGTCCCAATCCTGATGATCACAGATGTCTTAGGAGGTGTTATGATCATTTCCCAAGATGATAAACTCTTATACTAGGGAGATACTAACTGGTTGCTTCAGGGCATATAGAAAGGGACTACTCAGCAACTCCGAAGACTAAAAGTAAGGATTATATGTTACAGAGACACACGGGAGTGGGGAACACGAATGCATGATACCTACGGGGGACACAAGATGCTGAACCAATTAAAGGAGACAATACTTATAACATGCAGGTTGCTGGATAGGAGGAGGAATAATAGGGATAATAGGAAATAGGGCTGTGACAGACATTGCGTCACTCTGGATTTTTAACCTGCAACTTATATTCTGATCCTTGATTTACAAACCGAGCACTTTAACCCTTTCTGGTGCAAGACCATGACTGAATGATTGGAATTAACTTGACCGAACACTCTTATGCTGAGGAAACAATCACTGCTGATAAGTGAAAGCAGTAGTTATAGAGCACTGACTAAGAATAGACTAGTGTACAAAAAATTCTAATTTCTCTGTTGCTCAAACGGCTAAAACTGATACTGCCAGAACAATATTATGGTACCACCGCTTCTCATGGTCCATTCATTTCGGTTTAAAATATAATCAATACGTAATACTTTTCTGTCCAAGTAGCCTAGCAGCTCCAGCCAGGGTCATTTGATATTTTTTTTTGGATTCCTTTTGGCATATTAATCATTTATAATCCAAAATTCTTGCAAATGCATCTCATTCAAATAATTGCCTTAAAATGTTGAAACCTCATTTGGATTGCTTGTGCCTCAAACGGTTTTTACTGCATTTTGGGGTAATCAGATTAGCTTGATGAATAGCGCACCAGAAACGCCTTGTCACACTAACTAATGGACTGGATTCGTTCTTGGCAACAGGGCAATTCGACCTCTGGAACAAGTTTGAGTCTGACTTAATGTGTTCATTATTTTTACTACATTACTCATTACAACTACATTTACTTTAATGTTCAGTGGCCAATGAACTCATAATGCTGTACACAAAATGAAAAACAGTGAAAAACTTATTTCTGTGCTCCAAGTTGCTTCTGCGGCGGTGTACCTTTCTAATTAACGTAAAGTTAAGGTCAGAGGAAATATAGACATGTATGACTCAATGATAAAAGACGACCGCAAAACCACTTTGGAGGTATCGGAATACAAAAAAGAACGACTGCATCATTAAAGGAAAGCATTAATGGCACCAAACTTTACGGAAAGCAGCCTCAGGGACCTCATTAATTTTTATGTACACTCTATGCAGGCAAAAGGTAGGCAAACAATAACTATTGACTGGCGACTTATTTCATTATGCTGAATAATCACTCAGTACAGCTGTTATGAAAGTGCATTAAAACTTCTCCCTAACTGAGGACTGAAGCTTTTTAGCAAGCTAATGGTTGCCTTTTTCACTCTTAAGAAAATCATTGATGAAAATGTCCCGAAGTCCATTAAGTTGAGCAGGCGAAATGCCCATCATCATATTTTCACCTTGAAAGTCCTGTTTTTCTTACCCAGCTGCTGAGCAGTTGGGGAAGGGGGGTGAGCGAGAACTGTTTGTATATTGTGTGCATATCACAGTTGCACTTCCCTCATATTTTAGAACACTTCTGGTATCTTTGCTCTGACTTTCCTCCGGCCAGCTGTGCGCTAATGCTTAACTTCTCCAAGATGCGAAATTTCATGCCTTTGGTGAGTAAGGGGGGGGGGGGGCAGGCAGGTAGGTATTGACAGCACAACAAATAATTAGCTGAAATTCAACATAGAGCGCTGAAGTCAGTGACGTGGAGCTGCGTGGTTGAGCACATTGTTCTGAATGTCATTGAATCAGGCGGTTCGGCCAATCCAAAGAGGTATTCTGTGTCACGCCTCATAATTATTAATAACTTGCTCAAAAAAGAATAAAATTTGCCCCTGGTACATTGGAACTGTATATATGACGGCGAGACGGCGCATGCAGGAGCAGCCAGACTCTGACTCTCACCTCACCCTCTGTGCATTTAAAACAAGGACTCACCTGTTCAACTTTCACCGACTATTATGCAAATATTTCAATTTATTTATGGGCATAACCACTAAAAAAATATAAAGGTAAGTACTGAGCTGAAAAACGCATTGTCAGAGTAAGAGCTTGTGTGGACAGAACGTCAAGCATTTAAGTCATAAGGATCATTAGCCTCAAAATTATTTCATAACAAATACATGATTCAGCTATACATTCTAATGCTGCTCTAACAGTGGCTGCTGGTAACTGAAAGAAATATAGTTCACTGAATTAAAATGTTGAATTTTTTTTTTTCAATATACAGCACAATAGTTAAAAGGATTAACATTCTGTACATTTATACAGCTAGACAGTTATTGATAGTGTTCAGATCAATAGCAGTGCCCCACTTGAACTGGAGACCACCAAGCAGCTGCTTCTCCTGCTCCAGTGCTTTTGATGATCCGGCTCAGACCACGCCCACCTTTGAACTCAGCCTTAAATTTGATCTTAACTACACAAGTGTAAAATTTTGTACCTGCATCTTGCGCTGTTGTGACGTTATCACTTGAATGAAATCTGTCCGGAGACAGACGGATATACAAGCCCAAATCCGAAATAATTGGGGCGAAGTGTAAATTGTGAATAAAATCAAAATGCAATGACTTTCATCTATCACAAGCCAATGTTATTTAAAATAGAACATAGATAACATTTCAAATGTTGAAACTGAGACATTTTACATTTTTATCGACAAAATGAGCTTATTTCAAATTTTCTCGCTGCAACAGGTCTCAAAAAAGTTGGGACACAGGCAAAAAGGGGCTGAAAAAGCAATTAATATATAAGAGAATCAGCTGAAAAAACATTCAGCAAGTAATTAAGTTAACTGGCATCAGGTGTGTAATATGATTGGCTATAAAAGGGATGTCTTAGAGATGCTGAGTCTCCCAGAAGTAAAGATGGCCAGAGGCTCTCCAACCTGTGAAGGCTTGAGTAAAAAAAATTGTGGAATACTTAAAAAACAATGTTCCTCAACGTCAAATTGCAAAGGCTTTGAAGGTCTCATCATCAACAATGCATAACATCATCAAAAGATTCAGAGAAACTGGAAAAATCTCTGTGCATAAGGGACAAGGTCGAAGACCTTTACTGGACGCCTGCGTGATCTTCGGGCCCTCAGACGCCACTGCATCACTCACCGGCATTATTCTGTCATTGACATTACTAAATGGGCCCAGGAATACTTCAAGAAACCACTGTCTGTAAACATAGTCTGCCGTGTCATCCACAGATGCCACCTAAAACTTTATCATGCAAAAAGGAGGCCATTGTTGAGCATGATCCAGAAGTGCCACCGTGTTCTGTGGGCCAAGACTCATTTAAAATGGACTGTAGCAAAGTGGCAAAGTATCCTGTGGTCAGACGAGTCCAAATTTGACATTCTTTTTGGAAATCATGGGCGTCGTGTCCTCCGGGCTAAAGAGGAGAAAGACCACCCCTCCTGTTATTAGCGTTCAGTTGAAAAGCCAGCATCTCTGATGGTATGGGGACGCATTAGTGCATATGGTGTGGGACACTTGCTTGTTTTAAAAAGCACCATGAATGCTGAAAGGGATATAAAGGTTTTAGAGCAACATATGCTCCCCTCCAGATGACATCTATTCCAGGGAAGGCCTTTACAACAGCTATTACAACAGCATGGCTTCGCAGTAGAAGAGACCGTGTGCTCAACTGGCCTGCCTGCAGTCCTGATCTTTCACCGATTGAGAACATTTGGTGCATAATTAAACGAAAAGTCCATCAAAGAAGACCCAAAACTCTCCAGCAGCTGGAAGCCTGTATTAAACAAGAGTGGGATCAAATTCCAATGGCTAAACTCAAGAAATTTGTCTCCTCAATGCCTGTTCTATTGTGAATAAAATACTGGCTGGTGTGATTTGAAAGTCATTTCGTTTTAATTTTATTCACAATTTACACTTTGTCCCAACTATTTTGGAATTGGGGTTGTATTAACACCTCACTAAGTACTCAAGACTGCTTTTGTGGTAAATCTCATTACAATAGGTACCTCCAGGACCACATATTCCAATAACAACAACACACACACACACACACACATAAACTCACAAGGTGAAAATAATACCATCTCACACTGTTGCAGCTGGTAAAAATTAACCTCTGACACAAGTCTGGCTCTTCAATTTCTCAACCACATTGCCTCCAGAACTGATCTGCTATACCACAGTTGCATGGCTGAAACACACATTATCTCACACACACACATGCACGCACTCACACACACGCACGCACGCACGCACACACACACACACACACACAAACATTCCTCTTCCTATTGACACTGAAATATTTTCCCCTCGGCTTTGGAATACAATTGAGATTCCATTTCATGGTGCACAGTCTGCATAATGTTTTGTATTATTCCTGTGCCTGCTTTTTAATTATTAAAGTTGCACAGTGCTCTCTGGTCAATGTCAGTTGATTTTAAGCCTGCCTTATAAAGTTGCCAGTCCAGCAGTGCCTCTGAAGGGCAGGAAAGGGCAAAACAGCTCATAGTTGCACGCAGGAGATAAAAGAAAGTGCTTTAGCAGCCTTTTGAAGGGAACTTTCCATACCTCAATGACAGTTGGAGGGTACATGGTTTTGAGGGCTAGTAAGTTAATGTGAAAAGATTAGCAAACTATCACACACTATCATCATGATGTAGCTACAGAAAAAACTGAATGAAAATACATTGGATAAATGCGCACGTAATGTCGGTAGTTGGCCAAGTTTAACCTGCAGGCAAATATACTGGAGGCAGCAGCTGCCTTCGAGTCGTCAGCCAGAAAAAGAAAGAAGCTTGGATCCCTCAGCAGGATGACCACACTGATTAGGCCCAGAATAACTGGCCCTCCACCTGCTCTAAGACCACTCGGGAACACCGGCTGTCTACAAGATCAGGCATTGCAGCAACTCAACTGTAACCGGACTCCTTAGCCATGTTGGATAACTCAATCCTCCGTGTTACAAGGCATTTAAGGCAGGGGCACCGTAATGGCGGGGGATGTTGAGATGACTGAAAGGGTCATGACAGACTGGGGCCTTCAAAAACATTACGACATAAGATTTCTTCTGCGGGATCAATTTCAGATCTTTTCTTGAGGTCTAAAGTCCTTGGTGGTGTCCTTCACTGGAAACAATAAAGAGGATGATGGGACATGAAGTTTTGTAGACCCAAATCTTTCTAGCATCAGAGTCTGAATGCAAATAACCTTGTTATCGAGCTCCACCAATGTGGGCCCCGAAATCCCCATTACTGTGGCTGTGTACAATCCAAGCTCAGGGTTAGTGAATTATGGGAGGAACGGGCCAAATTTTTTTAAAACTGCTAGTTTTGTATTGCCTCTGTCAGCACGCATTTTGGCAATGCAAGTGTGTCACTGCCATGCAGATTAAACCGATTTAATTGCGAGAGGTTAAAATCATGAGACAAGGCAGTCATATAAACTGCCAGACCAAAAAAGTTGCCTTTTGAATTTAAATAAGCAAATGCTTGAGAGCCAATGCTTGAATCATTATTGCAGTGATTAACATGTTTCAGCTGGCAACAATTCTATTAACCCTGACTGATGCAGCATGTCACTCCTAATTTTTTTTTAACAACCATGACAAATCCCATTTTGTGGAAAAGTTCTTACTATGTTTCAAGATGGGCAAATTATTGGCCTGCATCAAGCAAAGAAAACAACTAAGAAAATTGCTGAAGTCACTGGAATTTGCTTAAGAAATATCTAACACATTATTAAAACCTGGAAGGATAATGATGAGCATCAACTTTGTGAAAGAAATGGATTGAAAAACATCATGAATGATCATGATCAAATATCATTTAAAGGCCTAGTGAAGTCACATTGTAAAAAAAAATTGACAGTAAAACTCATGGTTATATTTAATTGTGAGGGCAAGAATATTTCCAGACACAAATTACAACAAAAATTTACAGGATTGGGACTTTAGAGCTGCGTGACCACCAAAAAGCCACTTGTTAGTGTGGCTAATCAGGAAAAAAGGGCTTCAATTTGCTAGAGAGCATGAAGGTTGGTCTGTGAAGCAATGGAAAAAGGTAATGTGGTCTGATAAGACCAGATTTACCATATTTCAGAGGTATGGGCGCACCAGGGTAAGAAAGGAAGTTCATAAAGCAATGTACCCATCATGCAAAGTGCCTACTCTGCAAGGCCCTGGAGGCAGTGTTAAGATGTGGGGTTGATCAGATATTGGCTCAGCAATGTTATGCAGCAATAAAATGAAGTCAGAAGACCACCTAAATGCACCAAATGACCATGTTATCCCATCAATGGATTTTTTAATCCCTAATGGTTTATAGATATTCCAAGATGACAATGCCAAGACTCATCAGCTCCAATTATGAAAGAATGGTTCAGTGAACATGAGGACTCATTTTCACATATACATTAGCCACCACAGAGTCCTCATCTTAACCAGTGGAAAGCCCTTGAGATAAGCTGGAGAAGCCCTTAGGGAGTGGTTGATTCTCCCATCATCAATACAAGATCTCGGATAAAAATTATTTCAACTCTGGTCGGAAATAAATGTTGTAACATTGCATTAGATTGTCAAAACAGTGCCATGATGAATGCATGCCGTAATCAAAGCTAAAGGTGGTCCAACAAAATATTAGTGTGTGCAATTTAATTTTTTTTTTTTAGCCAGGCAGTGTAGTTTGAATGATAGAGGTGAGTAGGCCTGCAATGGGAATCTTAAAAAAAACTGAGAGAGGTCAATTGTGAAAGAGAACAGAATTAGTGGGAAATGAGTGACAGAGAGCTACAATGAGGAGGCAAGCAATAATACAGAGTGTATAGCAGCTTCATATACTATGAGGATGAAGCAAGAACAGAACAAACCTCCAGGATAGGACATGCATCTGAATAAATCATATCTCTGATGGAAAATTTAAGGAAAGGGAAGTTGATTTGACTGGCTTTAAATGCGGATGTGAATTCCAAATCGTGATGAATCTGAACAAGTGTAAAAGGACATTGATTAGACCAGACTGGATACTTGACAGATGCATGCATCAATAGCACACCTGCATATTCAAATGAAGGATTTTCACATTTTTATGGAACATATACATTAATGCAGTTAATCAGGATCGCCTACATTGAGGAAAAAGTGAAACTTCTTTTAGACTAGTCAGTGACACAGTTGTCACCATTCCTGTTCCTGGTGATCTACCATGCAAAAGGTCTTCACTCCAACCTAAGCAAAGCATACCTCACACAAAAGCAGGAGATCCTATTTAGCTGCTAATTACTGTGCCAGATTAGGGTTGCAATGAAACCCAAGAGGTTGCTAGATCTGTAGGAACAGGTCTGGCAACCACTGTTTCATCAGACCTGGACGGGCTGGACCAGGGACAGGGACATTGAGGCGCGAGTGTGGTGGGCATCCTGGATCCAGAGACGTGTGGTGAGGGGAGGCAGTGACTTCACCTTTTATCGCTGTATTTTGTCAACCTGTTTCCACATACTATGCCTGATTGACAATTGTTTTGGCCTTTTGTTTATCGGATTATGAAAGGAGTCTGAAAATTAACTCCTAACTTTTTTTTTGAATGGCATTAAAATGTAGTTATTTAAGGGGAAAAACATTTTCGTAAACATATTGGCCGCGCATTGAACACATTGGTATCGCGTTAGCTTCCCGTAAGCATACAGTATATGAACAAATTTGCCTTCTTGTGAGCATTTTAAGTTCAATGCACTGAGCAATAATGTCGTGGAAACTGTAACTGGCACGTCAATCTGCCATTTAGTCTCAGCAAATTCATTAATCAATCCTCTGATTGCTTATCAAGTAAAGTAATAAGGAGTTATCATTTGTTTAACAGTGAGGATTCTGCCTCATTTGACTTACCTCCGATGGTACGTCACATTCTGGATCCAAACACCCTAGGAAGGGGGCGGGCTCAAAAGTCCCAGATTTAGAAGGTTGTCTTTGCCCCACAGTTGTAAAGGGGACTGCAGAGGCTGCGTATGGCATGCTGCCCAGAACTTCACGCTATGCTCCCCAGGATGGGACAGCTCTTTCAGGACGGGACATACCTCGAGAAGTGCATGGCCTGGAGGCCAGCCACACTGAAGTAGAAGTTGGTGGTGTGCTTCATCTCGTCCGTGTGGCCACTGGCCTCGATCCAGTGCCCCACTGGGTGGCAATATACTCCATCCACCGTGTTGCCCTTGTCATACACGCAGCAGCGGTCATGATGGGGACCGTTGCCTGGGGAGACATGACAAATCTGTTCAGTCTATGGACTGGCAATTGCTAATCTAGAGAGGCGTGGATCTTTTAATCAATTTGATATGAAAGAAATTGCTGGTGATTTCATAATTGCTGGAAAAAAAAAAAAACACATTTGGAAATGAGAAATCCATTTAGACCTAATTTGTGTAATAAGTGTACAAAATTAAAATTAATTTAAAACAATACATTGTGTGCAAGTCTCTATTTGGCACATACATTTTAGTGCACTGTGTATTAGAGGTGTAACGATACGGTGGGATCACAATACGATACGTGTCCCGATACTGGGGTTGCGATACGATACGTATCCCGATACCCTGCAAATATTTTTACTGCTGATTTTCTTTCTACTTACAAGTAAGCAGCAACAGTGAAAGACTTCCCAAGACAAGGCTTTAGAAGTTTATTAAAACAAAGGAATACAGTTAGTTTACCTTTAGGTACCACTGTGTGTTTACTGATCAGGTCAATGTCCTCAACTTAGAAAAATGATAAATGCTGAATAGGTCTCCAGTACTGTTCACTAGAAGAAACGGTCATATTGCAAACTACGTAAAATTTGTAGTTAACTTGAAGTCTGGAAACTTAACCTCAAACAAGTTGAAACAACACTTCAACAAATTGCACTTGGAGCGATGCAACCACATGAAATATGAGGCAGGTCACTACGTTTTCATTTAAAGCGATAGAAAATTTTGCAATTTCTGGGTATAAGAAAAAATGTGGACTATTTTAAAAAGCCATGTGTATCCCTATACACATCCTCCGAAACAAGGTATTGTATCGGAGGCTTTGTATCGCGATAAGATACTGTATCGGCGTATCGTTACATTACTACTGTGTATGTGCCCACTCTTGACATTTTCAAATATATTCAACGCCCACCCCAACCTCACCAATAAATCCATTACTTTCTGTTCGCTACGTCTCTCTTTCTTGTAAAGAAGGCAGCCACATGCTACTGCGGGAAGTGAAGTTCAGGAGCTGGGGCTGGCTTCTGCTCAGCAGTTTAAAATATGTTTTACGTAAAAAGTCATGTCATTCCATTCAATTAGAAAGCAAATGACATGCAAAACTCATCCATATGCACTAAGCATTAAATCAAACAACAAGGCAATCAGAGATGGCAGACTTCACCCCATTCACGCAAATATTGGCAAGTGCGGAAACACAAACAAACACGCAAAGCCACTAGATGGCAGACTTCACCCATTCACGCAAATATTGGCAAGTGAGGAAACACAAACAGACAGACAAACAAACAAATACACAGAGCCGCTAAAAACAGTACTTCGAGCCCACTCCGTGGGGTGAAGTAATGACTATGAAACTTCAAGAGTATTCCATTCATTGCTGTCACCAGAAAATGGTGCTGAGTTTGTATGCAGTATTACAGTGTATTATTCTTACATAAAAAAAGCATAAGCTGTAATAGAAACATAGGCAAAGTGACTTTGAGGCTGTATAAACAAAATGGCCACATCTATAGAGGGTTCCAGAATCTTTGGCAGCCTAGAATAGAAATGCAGCAAAAATACTGCTTAAAAAAATAGAGATAAACTAAAAATGTCAGTATGCGAGAACTGCACTTTTGTTTTGATGGAACCAATCAAAATTTTTAAATGATTTAATTAAAAATTTATTTCCTCCAAGTTGATGTTTCACAATTATATAGGAGCCACTGATTTAGTATTAGATGCAACTTCCACAGGCAAGGACAACAGAGTGGAGTCTTTCCCAATACTGTTATACAAGGTTAAGACACTGCCCTCTTCAGTTCAGCCCTAGGTTTTTGATAAGACTGACGTCTGGTGACTGAGATAGGAAGATCATTGATCTGCCGTAGGAGAGAATTGATTTTGTCGTCCCAGATCAAATTCTGCGTGGATTCTTAGGTCTGCTTTGGGTCAATGTCTCGCTGGAAAGTTCACCTACGGCCAGGTCTCATCCTTCTGGCAGAGGCAAGCACAAATCCTAGAGTGCAACTGATCTTGAAATCGCCCGCATAGAGGAATGGTCTAAAATCCCTTCAAATGAGCACCTTAACATTGTCAAACAGTACAGGATGGTGTTAGCTGTTATGCTGGACAGAGGTGGTACCAACAAGCACTAAACCAGGGATACTATTAACTGAGAAACCGTCATTTGGAGGAAATAGATTTTTCTTTTAATTTGACATTTCCAATTCCACCGGAATCTGGAATGAACAACCAATAATACAAGGACAAGCATGCTCATACAAAACGTGTGCTGCCATCTCAGGAGAGAGCAGACAGTTTGTGGCTCAGCCATCTCAGGAGAGCGCAGACAGTTTGTGGCTCTGCCATCTCAGGAGAGAGCAGACAGTTTGTGGTTCTGCCATCTCAGGAGAGCGCAGACAGTTTGTGGTTCTGCCATCTCAGGAGAGCGCAAACAGTTTGTGGTTCTGCCATCTCAGGAGAGCGCAAACAGTTTGTGGTTCTACTCCGAGACGACACCTCTTTTCATGGTCACAGACCACCCGCACACTGAACAAGGGTGGAGGAAACCGGAACACGTGCATGCAGGCAGTTGAGCAATGAACATGCAAACCCAAACCAAGTTTATCCCTTCCATTTCCTTAAGCAGCATGAAGCCAATAATGCACTGTTTTTGTGAGGCCGAGGGCCATAGTCAGTACTGGCATGAATTGATCCAAGGCTGCGTGGTTACTCTAGTGCTGCAACTAACACCTTTGCCGAGTGAGGCAACCGATTACCAGAAAAAAATTAAATTAATAAACAATTTCGATTGATCCCATTGAAACATTACGTATAGCATTTCCCTCCATTAATTTTTTTTTTTTTTTTTGGGGGGGTGGAAACAACAGCTATGATATTTAATGGCGGTTGGCAAACCATCTTACATTCTTCATATCCTTCAAATAAAGCCCTAAAATAGTGCTTTAAATCCTCAAATATCCACAGAAAACCACTTTATATATAAATACAATGCAAAATGATGACGGATTAGCCACAATGAAATCAGATTTTGACTTGCAGTCCAACGGATTCGCTTCGTTTGATTTCTTGCTAGGCTTAACAGTTTTCAAAGTTCTGAGCATGTGCAGTAATTGTGACATAGCTCCTTTCAATCACCCTTATTAGGCATTTGGGCACTGAGGACAACAGTCAAATCCAGCACACAGAATTTTTCCCCATTCCTCCATTTTGCAAAACATGAGCTGCACAAGTGTACGGGGCCTTAATTAGACACAGACCAAGAACTGGGCAGGCCAATCTAACACCCGCTCTCTGCTAAAGTCAATGTTTTCAATAAATACTTGAATTTGTAAGGTAAAGAATAATATGCAGTAGTGTTTTAAATATAGCAGATGGCGAATTGACTATTCAATCACTCCTTTTTTATTTTATTTGCATTTTCCATAATGTGTCATCTTATTTTTGAATTGGGGTTCTATTACCAGATAGCGCTGATGCTGAACAAAAGCGTAATCAGCCTGGCCACTCTATAAGAAGATAGAGTGAATGCTAAACAAAACCACACTCAGCCTTATAAATCCATTACCAGACAAAGCGGATGCAAAACAGAGCCTTAATCAGTCAAACTATCCTATTTCAGATAGAGTGGATACTAAACAAAAGCAGATACAGCCTTTTGATTTCATCACAATTTTTCATGATGTTCCACCTTTTTTGAACTGGGTGTGCAAAATAAATAATGTTTTTCCATCTCCATTTGCTTCAAAAATGTTTATGTGTTCACTTTTTTAGTGGTACAGCATATTAACCATTGTCGGACCTGGAGCTATTTTGAACACTCTTTCTGTCACTGCCTGAACTATGAGAGGAGGATGTGATGTGGCTATTAGTCCCATGCATCCATCCATTACCTCACCTGTTTGTTTCGGGGCGAGGTCATGTGGGTGGGTGAATGGGGAGGGATCGCAGCATGCAAGGAGAGTCAGGAACACACCCTGGACAGTCCATCAATCCATTGCAGGGATCACACACACCTTTCACTCACATACTCCGGCCTACAGCCAGTTTAGAGTGTCCAGGGAGGAAAATGGAGTACCCGAAGGAAACCCATGGGAGAACTTAAAGGAGCTGTGTCACGTTTGGCGCGCATGCTCACAACTTCGAACGAAGTAATTCCGCTCTACTGCAAGTCAAAATCTAGACGGTATTTTTCTTCTTCTATGATTATTGGCGAAGGCAACCAGCTTACACTACCAGTCAAAAGTTTTAGGACACCCCAATTTTTCCAGTTTTTTATTGAAAATTATGCATTTCCAGTCCAATGAATAGCTTGAAATGGTACATGGGTAAGTGGTGAACTGTCAGAAGTTTTAAACAAAAGGTAAGGTTACCCAGGTTTTTTGTACACTGTCGAGTAGGTGAAAGGATGGTTCCTAAGTGTGTGACATCAACTGTCAAACATGGAGGAGGAAGTGTGATGGTCTGGGACTGTTTTGCTGGATCCAGGGTCAGTGACTTATAGAGTGAAAGGCACTCTGAACCAAAACGGCTACCACAGCATTCTGCAGCGCCATGCAGTACCCTCTGGTATGCGCCTAGTTGGTCAGGGGTTCATCCAACAGCAAGATAATGACCCAGAACATAAGTCCATGCTCTGCCAGAACTACCTTAGGAAAAAATAACAAGATGGTAAGCTTGAAAACATTGTGTGGCCAGCACAGTCTCCAGACTTAAACCCCATCAAGGTGGTTTGGGATGAACTGGACAGAAGAGTGAAAGCAAAGCAACCCACAAGTGCCACACATTTATGGGAACTTCTACAGTAGATTTGGGAAGAACTTTCTGAAGAATATTTGATTTCCATTGTAGAAAGAATGCCACGAGTGTGTTCAGCTGTTATATCTGCCAAAGGTGGCTACTTTGAGTCAAAAGTTTAAAATACATTTTGGTTTATAAATTGATTCCATGATTTCTTTTTTAACTTCGATTGTTAATTTGTTCTATCATGCCAATGCTTTCATTCCAGAGTACAATGAGACAGTAAACTGCATAATTTTCTATTAAAAAACTGCAAAAATTGGGGTGTCCTAAAACTTTCGACCGGTAGTGAACGTTCCTCGTATCCCTTGGCTAAAGCTTAAAATAGTGCTTTGAATCCCCATATTTCCATAGAAAGCTCCTTAATATAAAAAGCATTGTGTCAGAATAATCAAAATATATAAATACAATGCAAAACAAAGACAGATTGGCTAGCATGGAATCAGATTATGACTTGCTGTCAAGCAGATTCACTTTCTTCGGATGTAAGTTCTGAGCATGTGCAGTAATCATGACACGGCGCCTTTAACACAGAAATGCCCGGGCCGATTCAAATAGTGCTACTCACTGCACCACCTTTCGGCCCGGGATATCAGTTGTGGCCACATATTCATTTGCAGCAGTGGACACAGAGGGACCGTAGCCACACCGCCATTTCACAAGGAAATAATGCTGATAGTGGAACTTCAGGAACTTTCTACACTGATAGCATACAGCTAATGTGCAGCGATAGACTGTTAGACTCTTCTCAGAAAATAAATCTCGTCATACTGACGTACTGCCCTTTTTTTCAATAATATCCAGGATCACAGTCTTTGTCTGCCTTCCGGAATCGAAAGAGAGACCCAGTGCGAATCTACATGAGTAAGCAATAAGTTTCAAGTACAAAACCATTAAGAAGACAATGCTAGGACATTAATAACTCGTTCCACAATATGTACAACAATGCAAGCTGGCAGTAATACCTTTCAGCCAAAAGTCATTATCTCTTGTTTTTACTCGCAACAGATAAACCTACTGGAAGCACACTACAACTAATCCCTGCTGGCCTCTGTGGAAAAAAATGCAAACCAAAGTGTTCATTAGCAGTGACTTTGCCAATGCTTAACAACATGCATAAAAACATATGTAAATTAAGCGAGACTTCGCTGGCACAAGTAGCACAATCACTTCAGCACCAAGGACAGCATACGTCTCTGTTTATCAGGGCAAAGACAAATAATGCAAGTTCACATCAATGCGAGGATGCCATTTCCTTTTACACACAAAATTGTTCTTAAATGTGTAATAAAAATCTAGTTTAGGCAAAATCCAAGACTACTTGTCTTGAACCACATACAGTATCCAACGTCATCTTATTATACAGTAATCAATTGGCAAATTATTCATATTGCAGTATTTTAGGCTATTGAATATGCAATTAACATACAGTAGTGTGCAGTGATGATTATACACCACCACTTTTGACCAAAAGGGATGCCAATATATACTATTCAAAAAAAGTAGGGGATATTGGATTTACAAGTACCATGAAATGCAGATCATGAGGTCAGGAAGGAAACAAATGACATAAAAACATTAAGGAAACATTTGTCAATTTATTCGAAACCCTGTGTACAGTCAGTAAAGGACAGATTCTCCAGAATAAGGGTCGACACAAACACAGGGTCACACAGCAAATTTACCACCATTGTGAAACAGAGTCAGTAGCGGGTAAAACCCCTCGGTTGGCTAGACAAGCTCGACCGGGCGTGGCATACTCCTAACGAGACGTCCCAGGTCATTTTGGGGAACGTTATTCCATTCCTGTTGCAATGCTGCAGCAAGTTCTTGGACATTGGCAGGAGGTTGTTGACGTTGGCGTAGCCGCTGTCCAAGCATGTCCCAGACATGCTCGATGGGGGAAAGGTCCGGACTGAGTGCTGGCCATGGTAATGTGGTGATATTCTGCTGCTGGAGGTAATCTGTAACGATCCTGGCCCTATGACATCTGGCATTGTCATCTTGGAAAATGAAACGGCGGCCATAACGGCGTGCAAACGGCACAACATGGGGTGCCAAGATGTTGTCCCGGTAGTACTGCCCTGTGACACGTCCAGCAACAACATGCAAGTCTGCTCTGCCGGCAGCAGTGATGCCTCCCACACCATTACAGATCCACCCCCCATATGGATCATGTCTAATGACGTTAACGTCATGGAAACGTTCGTTACGTCGGCGCCAAACCCTCCTGCGTCTGTCAAGGAAGTCCACAGTGAACCTCGACTCATCTGAGAACATTACGTTGTTCCATCGGCAATTATCCCAGCGTTGATGATGACGACACCATTGGAGTCTGGCCCTAATGTGACGATCCCTCAAACAGGGAATGACACGAGGACATCGGGCGTGTAAGTGAAATCTGTGCAGACGATTCCTGATGGTCTGGCCACTCACTACCAAGCCAGTATCCCTTTGAAGTTGAGACCTTATCTGATTTGCTGTTACCATGCGATTTCTCAAGACAATAGTGCGGATGAATCTGTCCTGAGCCTGAGTTGTTGCCCTTGGTCGACCGGATCGCGGTCTATCCTGAACAGACCCTGTAGCACGATGTCTGAACCATAATCTGCTGATGACAGACTGGGAAACATTCATTGCCCTTGCCACAACGACCTGTCTTGTGCCAACCTGTAGCATGCCAAGGGCACGTAACCTCTCCTCCTGTGTTAGGACGGCGATAGTCTCTGTTTAATTAACGACTTCAACCACTGATAATCTGATGCTTTCTCTTCAAAATCTTCCTTTACAGTGGCTCTAACCTTCCAATTCAGAGTCATGCAAATTTGTGGCACAACCCCCTTGATCATCAATAGCATCCCGTGCAGATCGTGAGAGTGTCATTGATGTGTTTGGGTGATGAACTTCTTTGGAAATGCTTCCTCAGTAAGGAACTATACAACATGGTTTCGTATCCCTTTGTATATGTGAAAATTTTGATCTCAAAATAAAATATCCCCTACTTTTTTTGAATAGTATATTACTTCTCTACAATTTTTTGGTGAAAACATATTGAAAAATGCTATTGTAGGCGGTGAGAACATAAAAATCATTCCCACAAGTATAGTGAGGTAAAAATATGAGAAATAAACAAAGACACTGAAAACATAAATTTTTTATAACAGTTGAAAGGTGTTACAAATTTAATTTTTTTGACTCTTGCATAGCCTGAATGCATGTTTGAAGACTCATTCCATGATTAGTAATGCTAAAAAATATGTTTAAACTGGTTTGAGGCAACGTTATTCTGCAAAATTACCTCTAATGGTCAGTTGTTCCAGAATATAAAGTGAGATGAACTTCGAGCAGTGTCACAATGTTAAACACGATGGCATGACAAAAGGAGAAAAGAAAAGAAAAATTGTGGAAACAGAGGTGCAAAACAGAAATTAAGCGCCTCTGATATTCGTTATCTGTGTATGACAAGTAATAATAATATAAATTAAAGCCGCAAGCGGCGTTGTACGGGCCCTCGCACACCGATGCACCGCCGAGAACGAGCCACCGCCAATCCCTGCGCTCGCCAACTGGAGGTAAAGTTGCATAGGTCTGTCGCAGGAATTGCATGTAAATGTTCTTCAGACCTGTCACTTTCGCCTGTCACGGAAAGATGCTCAAAATGTCCAACCCGTCACACCCACACTGTTAATTGACAACAAGAGATTTTGATAAGTTTTCATGTCACAGGGCTCAAGAGTGTCCAAACCCGTTTTCGTGACATTCAGATGAAATGTGCAGGAGAAGTTCGCAAAAGTATGACACATGCACAATTTTGCTAATTTCCTGTCACCAGGAGGGGGCGCTGTCAGTATGGCTAAATATGACCATGTGAATGGCTTCAGGGCGGGACTCTTATGATATGCATAAAGTTTGGTGCATGTCGGACAATTAACACTGAAGCCATAAGCATTTGAATTTTCATGGCGAATCGCTTAAAATGGCGGCCCTGCCACACCCACACCATGACTCCCACCGAAATGAATTTAATAACTTTTGCTCTTCAAGGGGTCAAGAGTACACATAGCGATTTTCATGAGAATCGGACAAAATTCCTAGGAGGAGTTCGTTAAAGTATGCAACGTGCAAATCGCCAAAAATGGCCGTTCAATTAAAAATGGCCGACTTCCTGTTGACTTTAGCCTATGGTGTCAAGAGACTTTTTTGTAGACGTGGGTGTGATACATATGTCCAGCAACTTTGATCAGTGTACGTGCAGGAAGGCATTGGGGCTGCAGTTTAGAGGGGCGCTTAGCGAGGCAGTTGGCCCCGCCCACTTGCAAAACCAATACAATTAGTAATTGTCTATGGAAACTGACCAGCTTGTGAAGTTTGGTACGTAAAGAACAAAGTTTACCTAAATTTATTAGGGAATCAATGTTCACGGCGAGATGCTGATAATGGCCGCCCCATTACGCCCACAGGGTTAATCTGAACAAGAAGATTTTAATAACTTTTCATGTCACAGGTCTCAAGAGTGTCCACGCCCGTTTTCATGACATTCAGATGAAATCTGTAGGAGGAGTTTGCAAAAGTATGACACATGCCCAATTTTTGTCATTTCCTGTCACCAGGAGGGGGCGCTGTCAGTATGGCTGAATATGACCACTTGAGTGGTTTCAGGGCGAGACTCTTATAATACTCCTGACGTTTGGTGGACGTCGGACAAATACCACTGAAGTTATAAGCATTTGAAATTTCATGGCAAAACGCTTAAAATGGCGGCCCTGCCACGCCCACACCTTGACTCCAACCGAGATGATTTTAATAACTTTTGATCTTCAAGGGGTCAAGAGTAAACACAGTGATTTTCGTGAAAATCCGGCAAAACCCCTAGGAGGAGTTCGTTAAATTCCGATGCCTGGAATCGGCAAAAATGGCCTAATTTTTGAATTTTCAACGCCACCTAGCGGTCTTCCTGTGCATTGGACAAAAACGTCCCAAATGGCAAATCCGTTTGTCTTGGCAAGCTCGACATGCCTACCAAATTTCAGCATAATCGGGCAAACCACAGATTTTTCATGAATTTTTTAATTTTTCTAGGGGCGCTGTGGAGCCATTTTGCCCCGCCCACTGGCGAAACCAATAAAATCATAGAATTTTCACCAGGCCTGATTTTTCAGCCACATTTTTGTTCGAATTGAAAAACGTTAAAGCCCCCAAAAAGCCCTGTAAAGTGGAATAATAATAATAATAATAATAATAATCACTACAGATACAATACGGTCCTCGCACCGTGAGTGCTCGGGCCCGTAAAAATTGGCAGTTGACAGCACAACAACTCTGTGATTACAGTACCAGCGTGGATAAAGGTACCGCTAAAGTTAACGAGAAGTTGGCTTCGCGTTTTTGTCCACCTTTCTCTGATCGGCCTGGCGGGTGGCGTAGGATTACAACAGGTGTCTGTGTAGTCCCGGCAGGCAGAACTTGGGTGGACTGTCGATAGGGGGGAGCGGTTTTTGGGTATGACTGGTGCGTACCAGATGTTATTGCACGCCTTGAATTTCGGCAAGAATAAACTACCGCAACTGTTTCGGATATGACTTATTTGCAAGTCAATCGATGTTTTTGTTATTAGAGTTTTAAAATATATAATTCTATAAGAGGCAGTTAGAATTAGTAGTCATGAAGTAGAAACGCTTTCCATATGGATGATAACTTCCGCATTTATTGTCACAAAATATTTATTAATACATTTACTATAATTTCTCGTTGGATGCCCAAAATTTTAAATCTTGCTCGTGTCACTGTAAATGTCGATAATTTGCCATGGCGAAATAGTAGTCTTAATAATGTAAGACATCGGCTTGCACACAGTTCGCAAATTGATAACTATACCATCAAATCTGAATATAAATGTTTTACATAGCAGTGGCGGGCGGTGGACAGAGAACAAGGAGGGCGATAAACATGTCTTTAAACAGCTTATTAGTCTTGATCTGCTTTCAGTCAATTTCCCTGGTAAAAGACACTTGAACTCTCCCCTCTCAGGTGTAGCTAATCGTCTTCGTTAAGATGAGAAATCAAACGCACCAGTTGAACGCAAAAAAGAGCGCATTTCAATCTTTTTGAACTAAACAGTCATTACGCACAGGTTTGGCGACTTGCTTAGGATGTGACAAAATTTAACGCGGAAAATCCACAGTGGTTTTTTCGTGAGGAGTTGCCTATTAAGGCATGTGAATTAAACATTTTATAGAATTTATTATTCACTCGCCTAAACAGTTCATTATAAGGGAAACTAACAACTAACAAACTAACTAAATCGGGTCACTAATCTCATCCGTTTCAAGGGAAGTTTTCCGCCCCCCCAGTTTTCCGTCCACCGCCCGCCACTGTTACACAGTATACCTAAGGCGGATAAACAAATGTGAAAACATAATCAGTCCCGCAGTGAGAACAGTTTTTAATCCGCACTACCCCATGACACTTGCAACTGAGAAGGGCTTTATCGTGTTAATTTGTCGGTAACAGCCAAAGTTTATTCTTGAGATTAGCTCACAAATTATGAATAAAAGGTGACAAAAGTTAGCACACTTTACGTTCAACCGTTTGATCCGACTGAACAAGTCACCGCTTTCTTGACTGAGAGTTGTTCGGCTCATACACAACGAGGACTAAAAACTTCGGATTTCCAAAGAACATTTAGCAAGTAATTGTTAACTGGCATCAGGTGTGTAACATGATTGGCTATAAAACGGATGTCTTAGAGAGGCGAGTCTCTCAGAAGTAAAGATGGCCAGAGGCTGTCCAACCTGTGAAGGCCTGCGTAAAAAATTGTGGAATACTTTAAAAACAATGTTCCTCAATGTCAAATTGCAAAGGCTTTGAAGGTCTCATCATCGACAGTGCAGAACATCATCAAAAGATTCAGAGAAACTGGAAAAATCTCTGTGCGTAAGGGACAAGGCCGAAGACCTTTGCTGGATGCCCGTGATCTTCGGGCCCTCAGACGCCACTGCATCACTCACTGACATGACTCTGTCACTGACATTACTAAATGGGCCCAGGAATATCTCAAGAAACCACAGTCTGTAAACACAGTCCGCCGTGCCATCCACAGATGCCACCTAAAACTCTATCATGCAAAAAGGAAGCCATTGTTGAGCATGATCCAGAAGCGCTGCCATGTTCTGTGGGCCAAGGCTCATTTAAAATGGACTATAGCAAAGTGGCAAGTGTCCTGTGGTCAGACGAGTCCAAATTTGACATTCTTGTTGGAAATCAAGGGCGTCATGTCCTCCGTGCTAAAGAGGAGAAAGACCACTGCTCCTGTTATTAGCATTCAGTTCAAAAGCCAGCATCCCTGATGGTATGGGTATGCATTAGTGCATATGGTGTGGGACACTTGCATGTTTTAAACAGCACCATGAATGCTGAAAGGTATATAAAGGTTTTAAAGCAACATACGCTCCCCTCCAGACGACATCTATTCCAGGGAAGGCCTTGTGTATTTCAGCTGGACAATGCATAACCAAATAGTGCAGCTATTACACAGCATGGCTTCGTAGTAGAAGAGTCTGTGTGCTCAACTGGCCTGCCTGCAGTCCTGATCTTTCACCGATTGAGAACATTTGGCGCATAATTAAACGAAAAGTCCGTCAAAGGAGACCCAAAACTCTCCAGCAGCTGGAAGCCTGTATTAAACAAGAGTGGGATCAAATTCCAATGGCTAAACACAAGAAACTTGTCTCCTCAATGCCCAGACGAGGCTCCACTCTGTGTTAAAAAGAAGAGGGGATGTTACACTATGGTAAACAGGCCCCTGTTTTTAAGACCTGTAGCAGCCATCAAATTTGAAATGAGCTCATTTTGTGGATAAAATTGTAAAATTTCTCAGTTTCAACATTTGCTATGTTATCTCTGTTCTATTGTGAATAAAATACTGGCTGGTGTGATTTGAAGTTGGAGATCACATCCGGCGACTTCCAGCTGCTTTGCTGAGGTCACACAGAGTGAGATTGAGGGCCTCATCAGGAAAATGAAGCCATCCACCTGTGCCTTGGATCCTTTCCCTACAGCCCTCATTAAATCCAACCTCCCTGCCCTAAGCCCTCGCATCACACAAATAATAAACCTGTCTCTACAGTCTGGCCATGTCCCATCATTATTGAAAACTCCTGTTATCAAACCCCCGCTGAAAAAACCCAACCTGTACCCGAAGGTGCTCTCTAATCACCGGCCCATTTCCCGCCTTCTGTTCCTCTCCAAGGTGCTGGAAAAAGCTGTTGCCGCTCAGCTACAGGACCACCTCCATTCTCATAGACTATTTGAAAGGTTCCAGTCTGGTTTTCGCTCTGCTCATGGCACAGGGACAGCCTTATGGCAGCTGATGCTGGTTCCCCCTCCCTGCTCATCCTTCTCGACCTGACAGCTGCTTTTGATACCGTTGACCATCACATCCTCCTTAACCGCCTACACACTGATATTGGACTTTGCCGCAGTGCACTGGACTAGTTTTCATCTTACCTCACCAGCAGGACTGAGTATGTCAGCCTGGGAAGCGCCAGGTCCCAGACAGCCCCTGTCTCCTGTGGTGTACCTCAAGGGTCTGTCCTTAGCCCATTACGATTTATTTTGTACATGCTGCCACTGGGCCGTGTCATCAGCAGGCATGGCATCTCATTCCACTGCTATGCTGATGACACACAGCTGTACTTAAGGACAGATCCAAACCCCTCTTCCTCTCAGGCACCTTCCTCCTCTTCATTATCGCCCCCTCTTCCGCTCACCACCCTCACTTCCTGCCTGGAGGAGATGAAGGCATGGATGAGTCGAAACTTTCTTCAATTAAACAGCTCCAAAACAGAAGCCATACTAGTCGGCACCCCCCATCAGGTCCAATCATCCACCATAACCACCATCTCCTTCTCCAGTCAAGAGATCCCTCTTTCAACAACCGTTACAAACCTTGGCGTGAGACTGAACCCTCACCTCACATTCGACAATCACATCAAACACCTGTTTAAGACCTGCTTCTTTCACCTCAGAAACATCTCCAAGCTCTGTCCCTCCCTCACCCTCACTGATGCTGAAAAACTTGTCCATGCCTTTGTCTCCTCTAGGCTTGACTACTGTAATGCCCTGCTCATTGGGATCTCTGGTAAAAACCTTCAAAGGCTCCAATACATCCAAAACAGTGCAGCTAGAATTCTGATGAAAGTACGTAAACAGCAACACATCACACCTATTCTCCATAACCTTCATTGGCTCCCCATCACCTGCAGAATCCATTTTAAGATTGCTCTCATCACCCACCAATGCATCCATGGCAATGCCCCCGCTTACCTCAAACCATGGTTACCAGTACAAGTACCAAGCTTAAAAAGGCAGATTTGCTTTAACGACTACTTCCAAGCCAATATCCATCCATCCTCACACAGTCCCAAAATGTAGTAAGTTTAAAATAACCATAATGTTAAGAGACGACTCTAGAAAACCATTTTGTTCAGATATATTGAGATGAGAGGTAACGACACCTCTGAATCTTTTTTTTTATGGTAATAAAACTTTGTACATACCGAAAAACACATTTATAACCTAGCAGCGCATGAGTGTTCATGATTCAACAATAAGAAAGAGACTGGGAAAAAATGGCATCCATGGGAGAGTTCCAAGGCAAAAACCGCTGTTGACCAAAAAGAACACAAAGGCTCGTCTAACATTTGCCAAAAAACAGCTGGATGATCCCCAAGACTTTTGGGAAAATATTCTGTGGACTGATGAGACAGAAGTTAAACTTTTTGGAAGGTGTCCTTGAATCTGGCATAAAACTAACACAGCATTTCATAAAAAGAACATCATGCTAGCAGTTAAATGTGGTGGTGGTAGTGTGATGGTCTGGGGCTGCTTTGCTGCTTCAGGACCTGGAAGACCTGCCGTAATTGATGGAACCACGAATTCTGCTCTCTATCAGAAAATCCTGAAGGAGAATGTCTGACCATCAGTTCATGACCTCAAGCTCAAGCGCACTTGGGTTATGCAGCAGGACAATGATCCGAAACACACCAGCAAATCCACCTCTGAATGGCTTAAAAAAACAAAATGAAGGTTTTGGAGTGGCCTAGTCAACGTCCAGACTTCGATTGAGATGAGGTGGCATGACCTTAAACAGGCTGTTCACGCATGAAAACCCTCCAATGTGGCTGAATTAAAACAATTCTGCAAAGAAGAGGGGGCCAAAATTCCTCCACAGCGATGTGCAAGATTCATTGCCAGTTATTGCAAATGCTTGATTGCAGTTGTTGTCGCCAAGGGTGGCACAACCAGTTATTAGGTTTAGGGGGCAATTACTTTTCCACATTGGGGCAGGTAGGTTTGGATAGCTTTTTTCCCTCAATAAACAAAATCATCATTTAAAAACTGCATTTTGTATTTACTCGGGTTATCTTTGTGTAATATTAAAATTAGTTTGATGATCTGAAACATTTGAGTGTGACAAATATGCAAAAAAATCGGAAATCAGGAAGGGGGCAAATACTTTTTCACGGCACTGTATACCACGACCTAGCGGCAATTGCCGTGGCTGCCCTCCCGTGTGGCCGTAATGCCCTGCTACTGAAACGACCAGTTTGGCTTGCTCTTTTTTCAAGTGGGCGCAGTGCCCTGTGGCGTCACCAGATTTTCTACTCTGGGGGTGCACAGGGGGGGCACAACAGTTTGATGAGGGAGTAATCTGTCGCACTAAAAATTTGTTGCCCGGGGTGGATTGCGGTAGAGAGATACTCTTTATTTAGATATCTCAAATGGGGGGGCACAAGATGTCCCCCCTTGGCGATGCCACGCCGGTGTCCTAAGTTACTCAGTGGCGATTTTCGGCACAGCCACTGGGCTGTGCGGCTTCCGTCATCACGCGGCGCTAAACTTTTGTGCACTTCGCACCACTCCCACTCGAGAATACGGCAAAGTTAAGTGAGGTTGGTATCCCCCGACGATAAGTTTTTCCGGCTTGAGAAACATCAGCTCACTTCATATTTTAAGCACAAGAAATTAATACTGTATGTGTACGCAGCAATAGATTTGTTTTAGGGCTTGGTGAAAACTATGGTCGTATAACTGCCCTCGCCATAAACTAAACTTTTACAGCGAGCTGGAGAGCGCATTCGCTAACAAAGTTAGCCTGTTCAGCGCGTCCAGTGCTTGCTAAGCTAACTGCACTGTTATACATTGACTGAATTGAACAGTTAAATTAACGCAGCGTTTCCTTGTTATTTTAACTGGAATTAGAGTCTCGAATGCATTTAACTGTGATTCACATTGAACATACACGGTATCTGTTATAAACTGATAGTAAAATTAGAGTTAAAATAAGTGGCAAAAAGGTGCCAGTTTATAACAGTGTGCTAACATTACGTTAACTGACTAATAACGCAGATATGAAAAGCATGTAAAGCCGGGATCAGCGAGAAAGCAGTTTAAAGTAGGCGTGGAGCCATGACAGTAACTACTTGAGGAGAACTGTGTATGTTTACTGCGGTTAATGAGCCGCTCTCTCAGAGGTTATTTCTCATTCTCTTGCTACGGCCGCTGGGGTGAATGTAAAGGCCCATTCACACCAAGCGCGGATTTCCGTGCAGATTATTCGCGCGGATTTTTATAGGAGCTAATTCCATGGGCTCTAATGTAAGCTTGCACACCAAGGCGGAATTTCCGTGCGGCAGAAAAAACATCCGCACGGACTTAAGGCCCATTCACACTGGGGCGGAGCGAAAAAGCGGCACGGATTTGCGGAATATTCACAGCACGGAAATTCCGCGTTAAACCATTCACACCGAACTCGGTGCGAAATTTTGCGTTCTTGTGTTCCAATTCCGCACAGCGGAAAAACAAATTCACGAGTTATAATTTAATCTAAATGAACCATGACAGCAGCAGCGGCAACGATGACATTGTTTGTATGTATCTGAACCATAACGTCAGCCTCACAGTGCACTGACGTAGCCAAAGAACGTTTTCCTTATTGATGTCCGGACCTGGGGCTGTTTCATTAAACTTAACTTGTCCAACCCAGCCCTGCTGAAAAAAGTCAGAGAAACCATTAGGCAACCATTAGGCATATTCTATTGGTTTCTATTGGTTCCTGGTGGTTTTGTAATGGTTTCTAATGGTTTCTAATGGCTACTTATGTTTTCCTAATGGTTCGGTTTGTTTTTCTAATGGGATTCTATTATCTCCTACACAAATCTACAGGACTTTAACTGGTCCCTACTAATGGTTCCTACAGGAGTCTAATGGTTCCTACAGAAGTCTTAATGGTTCCTACAGGCGTTTCTGTTCCAGTCTAATGGTCACTATACAGTGGTCTAGTGGTCACTACAGGGTGTAGTGGTCTCTAATGGTTCCTAATGTGATGGAGGAACACAGATGTTATAGCCTTCTTTGGCGATCACATCTGTGTGATTTCTAGTGGGTCCTTGTGTAGGCTATACAGTATGTTTGTAGATTGCAGTGTTCAGTGATTTCATTTAATACATTCCAAGATCACCTTTGGCCTTTTGCGATTAAATTTGTGATTAAATCATATTTGGCCTTTTGTGATTAAATCATTGTTCATGACTCATCCATCCAAGAGGAGGGAAAAGAACACAACCTGATGGTTTGATGGTTCATGCTCTGAAAAAATTTAATTAAAATCACAAACTGCAATGAGTTGTCTTGCCCCATATGTCCTGTTCCCAATTCAGAGGGGAAAATATCCGAATACATACACAATTACACATATGTATAGACATGTCTCTGGTGCCCAGTGTTAGGACTCTGCTATAATTTCTGTTGCAGCAGTAGGTTTCTCAGTATGTTTTTCTAATAGTTTTAGATCCTAATGGGACCAGTTTTCTAATGGTTTTAGCTCATAATGGAACCAGTAGCTTGCTAATGGTATTACATTCTAATGGAACCAGTAGATTTCTAATGGTATTACATTCTAATGGGACCAGTAGGTCTCTAATGGTATTACATTCTAATGGGACCAGTAGATCTCTAATGGTTTTATAGCCTAATGGGACCAGTAGGTTCCTAATGGTTTTACATCCTAATGGGACCAGTAGGTTCATAATGGTTTCTTCTAATGGTTCCTAATGGGGGTTCCAATTCCCATTAGACCATTAGAAACCTAATGGTTCCAAATGGTATTTTCTAATGGTATTCTACTGAATTTTTCAGCAGGGAGACGAAGCTTCGTCATAATTTGCGCCTCAGTGACGCGCAGCTTCGTGATTTGGCGCACAAATATTCAACATATGAAAACGTTAATCGAAAAAAAAAAACTATGATTAGCTAGATCTCTAACTACTATGAAAAAGTAAACCAACTGCGCACATAGCTATAAGATGTCACGTTAAAATTCAGTGTTAACTGAATACAAGCTATCTAGCTAATCAAAAGGTTCAAATGCTGTGGCATCAATAAAAACAAATCATTTCATTGGCTAAAAGCACAATTTCGCAGACGGATTTTCGCAAAAGCTAAGACGTTTAGGGAGCGTCGTAAACTATATGTTAGGAGGGGCTTGCGACATCTGTCATCGGTAGCCACAGAAATACGGGACATATAAACAAACTTTGCTGACTGCCATCTCTTTCATATACGCTGTATCACACTGCAGCATTTAATCTTTCTAAATAGAATATTCATTTTGTTGAGGATAAAGGGTGAAAATGATTTTTCTTAATTTTACTATATTCATATTTTGGTATTTAAAGAAGATTCCTTCAAATTGTTTTGAATATTATACTTGGCTGTTTGTCATTCTGACCATTAAAAGTGATTCAAAACCACAATTAAATGTCTGGTTCATTCCATTTTCACTCTGGAGTAAAAATCAGCCTTTTAACTTGAAATAAATAAAGGCAATTATTAATATCAGCTAATCTGAAAAAAATGTGACCATATCCCAAGCCCTAAAATGTGTATTAGTTTACCAGGATATTCATGCTGCATAGTGTTGGCCAACTACAGTGTTATAACTTACTTTGATCGAATGGGTTACCTTTTTTTCAG
This sequence comes from Gymnothorax javanicus, assembly GCA_029692085.1. Taxonomy (NCBI): domain Eukaryota; kingdom Metazoa; phylum Chordata; class Actinopteri; order Anguilliformes; family Muraenidae; genus Gymnothorax; species Gymnothorax javanicus. Next base: position 95,534,686 of record CM056198.1, read on the forward strand.
CGCAATGCCATGAAAGGAAGGCACAAAGCGTGAAATAGAAAGAGAGAGAGAAGAGCTTGCGAGTAAATATCACCAGCTTGATTTCTTTGGATTTTTCTCTCCGTAAGCTGAGCTCACTAGCATTCTGTAACATTCAAATTCCAATATGCTCAGAAATAAAATAAATTGAAAAATAAAAACATTAATAAATATTAAAATCGATATTAAAATATTGAGTTATTAATTCACTAGTAAATATGTTTGTACTGCTGGCCCTCCAACAATCAGGCACGCAATGATCAGTCAGAGTCAGAAGAGCCACAAAGTGCACAGTGTCAGACAGAACCCCAGCCTGCCCACAATCAGAGAGGAGCCCAGCCTGCACAGGGTCAGACAGAACCCCAGCCTGCCCACAATCAGAGAGGAGCCCAGCCTGCACAGGGTCAGACAGAACCCCAGCCTGCCCACAATCAGAGAGGAACCCAGCCTGCACAGGGTCAGACAGAACCCCAGCCTGCCCACAATCAGAGAGGAACCCAGCCTGCACAGGGTCAGACAGAACCCCAGCCTGCCCAGAGTCAGAGAGGAACCCAGCCTGCACAGGGTCAGACAGAACCCCAGCCTGCCCACAGTCAGAGAGGAACCCAGCCTGCACGGGGTCAGACAGAACCCCAGCCTGCCCAGAGTCAGAGAGGAACCCAGCCTGCCCAGAGTCAGAGAGAACCCCAGCCTGCCAACAGACAGAGAGGAACCCAGCCTGCACAGGGTCAGACAGAACCCCAGCGTGCCCAGGGTCAGACAGGAACCCAGCTTGCACAGGGTCAGACAGGAACCCAGCCTGCCCAGAGTCAGAGAGGAACCCAGCCTGCACAGGGTCAGACAGAACCCCAGCCTGCCCAGAGTCAGAGAGGAACCCAGCCTGCACAGGGTCAGACAGAACCCCAGCCTGCCAAGAGTCAGAGAGGAACCCTGTCTGCCCAGAGTCAGAGAGAACCCCAGCCTGCCCAGAGTCAGAGAGGAACCCAGCCTGCACAGGGTCAGACAGAACCCCAGCCTGCCCAGAGTCAGAGAGGAACCCAGCCTGCACAGGGTCAGACAGAACCCCAGCCTGCCAAGAGTCAGAGAGGAACCCTGTCTGCCCAGAGTCAGAGAGAACCCCAGCCTGCCCAGAGTCAGAGAGGAACCCAGCCTGCCCACAAAGTACAGGTGGACTTGAATCAACCTAAGCAGCCTCGGCTTGAATCAATTCCAGCTCCCTCAAATGCAGCAGCAGCACTGCGAACAAGAAAACCAAAGCCAGCCACAGTGGAGTCATGGGGCTGTGACTGGCTTTCTTATGAACTGAACAGTAGTGGGTTTGTTACAAAAGTCTGGTGTCACACATGCAGAAAATACTATGCTAAATGGTCAAATACAGAGTTCAGTAAGGGGCTTGTTCAAAACTGCAGTGCTGAGGCGTACATTACTGGTACCAGTAACATCAAAAAGGATACTGCAAACAAATCAATCAACAACAACAAACAAATCAAAAATACACACTGATGCAGAAAATGCTTTGTTAAACCCACCAACCTCAACAGAAGCAGTACAGAAACTAAAAAGGCTAAATGTCAAGACGCTGGACAAAATGTGCAAATTGTTCGAAATTGTGCACACTGTAGCTTTCTGTGAGCTGCCGTTTACAGTCTACAAGACTTTGGTTTCTATAGAATGCAAACAGGGAGTTCAGCTAGGTGAAACATATGCCAACCCCAACGCCTGCAGTGCTTTCATAGGGCATATTGCTGATAGCATGAAAGAAGACATGCGGCAGTTGTTCCATCATGAGTCCTTTTGTCATGGTTTTTGGAGGCTGGCGAGCTTTCTTTGTTACTCTCGTCCGGGACGATATCGTTTTGCCCACAATCGGATTCTCGGATGAATCGGATCACCATTAAAAACCGATACCCCCTTCCGTTGATGAATTCCGGGTTTGAACGTCTGCAGGAGGCATCATTTTTTACCAAGCTAGATCTCCGTAATGCTTATAACTTAGTTCGCATTTGGGAGGGGGACGAATGGAAAACGGCATTTAACACTCACGATTGGCACTACGAATGTTTGATCTTGCTGTTCGGATTGGTTCACGCCCCCTCGGTGTTTCAGGTACTCGTTAATGACGTCCGAGAGATGTTGGAGAAATTCGTCTTTGTTTATCTTGACGACGTTTAGATTTTTTCTTCAACACTCTCAGAGCATAAACAACACGTCAGACGTGTGCTTGAGGCCCTCCTTAATGCTAAGTTTTTTGTCAAGGCTGAGAAATGTGTCTTTCACGCCCAAACTGTCTCGTTTCTTGGCTTTATTGTTTCCAAGGGGTCGGTCCGCATGGACCCGGACAAGGTGGCTGCGGTCAGGAATTGGCCTGCCCCTCAAAGTGTCCAATGCTTCTGGGGCTTTGCTAATTTTTATAGGAGGTTTATCCGTAATTTTAGCGCAGTTGCTGCCCCCATTATTGCGCCCACCAGGAAGAATACCTCCTCAGCGTTTTTTTGGTCTCCAGTGGCTGATGCTGCCTTTCAGGAATTAAAGAGATGCTTTAGCTCAGAGCCCATTCTGGTTTTGCCCAATCCCTCCCTCCCATTTGTGGTGGAGGTGGATGCTTCAGAGGTTGGTGTGGGTGCTATTTTGTCCCAGCACCCCCTTTGGGATAATAAGCTACACCCACGCGCATACTTCTCCCGGTCTTTGTCCGCCGCGGAACGGAATTACAGCATTGGTGACCGGGAATTATTGGTGGTCAAGTTGGCACTTGAAGAGTGGCGCCACTGGTTGGAGGGAGCTGAACACCCTTGTGTGGTATGGACAGACCATAAAAATCTCCAGTATATTCAGCAAACCAAGCGACGTAATTCCCGGCAGGCACGGTGGTCATTGTTCTTTAACCGCTTTGATTTTACGCTAACTTACCGCCCTGGCTCTAAAAACATTAAGCCTGACGGCTTGTCGCGAATTTACGACCGCTCTGATTGCGATCCTACCCCGGAGCCAGTTATTCTGGCTGCTCAGATTGTGGCGCCCATTCAATGGGAGATCGAGGCGGTGGTTCAGGAGGCTTTGAAGACTGATCCCGGTCCTGGGGGGGAGCCTCCTGGCTGTTTGTTTGTCCCACCTAGGGTTAGGCCACAGGTCCTCCAGTGGCGACACTCTTCCCGCTTGGCGGGGCACCCGGGAGCCCATTGGACCAAGCAGTTCCTGGCCCGACGTTTTTGGTGGCGGGACATTCGGGAATTTGTTGCTGCCTGTGGTATATGCTCCAGGAACAAGACTTCCCACCTCCCTCCCTCTGGTCTGCTGCGACCATTGCCCATTCCCAGGCGTCCTTGGACGCATATTGCGCTGGATTTTATTACTGGGCTGCCTGTGTCTGAAGGCAACACGGTCATCCAAGTCGTGGTTGACCGTTTTTCTAAGGCCGCTCATTTTGTCGCGCTACCCAAGCTGCCTTCAGCGCGGGAGACGGCCCTTCTTGTGGTTAACCATGTGTTCCGGCTGCCTGGGCTTCCGCAAGATGTTGTCTCTGACCGAGGCCCTCAGTTTACGGCCAGATTCTGGCGGGCGTTTTGCAAACAGTTGGGGGCCACTGTGAGTCTCTCCTCTGGGTTCCATCCAGGGACCAACGGGCAGACTGAGCCTACTAATCAGTCTTTGGAAAACACTATTCGATGTTTAGCGGCAGATAATCCATCCTCATGGAGTCGATTTTTAGCATGGGCCGAGTATTCCCATAACTCACTGAGTAATTCCTCCACGGGTCTTTCCCCGTTTGAAGCTCAGGTGGGTTACCAACCCCCACTGTTTCCTGAGACTGAGAATGATTCCGAGGTTCCCTCGGTCAACCATTTCATTCATCGCTGTCGGTCGGTTTGGACCATAGTCCGTTCTTCTCTGTTGCGCTCGGGGCTCAAACAAAAATCTGCTGCTAATAGAAGGTGTCGTTTGGCCCCATCTTATCGGGTCAGTCAGAGAGTTTGGCTGTCTACCCGAGACCACCCCTTGAAGGTAGAATCCCGAAAACTGGCGCCCCGCTATATTGGCCCGTTCAAGATAGTGCGTAAGATCAATCCAGTCACTGTCCAATTAAAGCTCCCTAGATCTTTACGCATCCATCCATCATTCCATGTCTCTCGGATTAAGCCAGTTAGCACTAGCGTCCTGGCACCTGCCGACACACCCCCGACGCCACCGCAAATGGTTGAGGGGGGGCCTGTTTACACCGTGCGCTGCATTCTTGCCGAGAGGCGTGTTGGTCGTGGGGTCCAGTTTCTTGTTGACTTGGAGGGATATGGCCCTGAGGAGTGCTGCTTGGTCCCTTCTCGGGATATTCTGGATCCCACGCTTATTTCTAAGTTCCGTGCACGGGGTTCCTTAGGGACTTCTGGAGCTGTCCCTTAGAGGGGGGGGTCCTGTCATGGTTTTTGGAGGCTGGCGAGCTTTCTTTGTTACTCTCGTCTGGGACAATATCGTTTTGCCCACAATTGGATTCTTTGGCCAGCTGGCATCAATTGTGGGCGGCGCCCGGACTCTATTTAAACCCAAGTTCTGCCTCGCCGCCTTTGCTAGAGTGTCAGTGTCACCATTGCACTGTAGCCCGCAAGATCTCTAGCTAGAGAAGTGTTGAGGAATTAGTTGCAAAAAAGGAAAGTGTTAGTTAGTAGAGGGAATCCTTCTCTTCCCTTTCCTCTTTCTGTGCACCGTCTGGTGCTTTGTCTTTGTATCTTGGTTTCCGAGACTTTTCCTTTGTTTCGAACAGTCTACCTTGCACTGCTTCCTTATTTCACTCGGACTAGATTTATGTCCTTTGGAAGCGCGAGTCTCTCTCTCCAATTTTGTCTGTGTTTGTCTCTCTTACATTCCTGTACATCCTTTCGTTCCGGCCACAGCATTTGGCGTCTCGAAACACCAGCCATCACACCTTTTTATTGCTCTCTGCTGTTTGATGGCAGCACTGATAAGTCAACATCAGAGAAAGAGGTCCTTAGTATCAAAATAATTGAGGAGGGCACTCCAAAAATAAAACTACCTGGAGTAGCAGAACCCACCAAATGTGATGCAGAGGGAATACACCTGGCCGTCAAACAAAAATGTCAAGAATATCAGCTTGAGCACCTGTGTAATTGCAGCAGCAGCTGTTGGAGCTGCAGTTAACTTTGGTAAGGTAAATGGGGTCCTCACAAAATTGCAGGCTGACGCACCATGGATGGGGAAGGTACATTGTTGCCCATCGTCTAGAGCTGTGCTTAAAATAAGCATTTAAGGAAACCTTTTTCACAGAAATCGATGAACTTTTGATGCACCTTTACTACCTCTACAGATGTCGCCAAAAAAATGGAAGGAGCTGAGAGAAATGGAACCAGATGGATCAACCACCGAAAAAAGGCCTTAACCTGCCTCACCACCAAGTTCAAAAGTGTGGTAACACAGTTTCAAGAACATTAGTTGGGCCAGCGTGAAGACATTCAGGCTGCAGACTCAGCAAAGATGAAAGCATACTTACAGCAAATGACATCATGCAAGTTCATTCTCCTCCTGGCACTGTATCAACATTTGGTTGATGACCTGGCAGACCTTTCCTTGGATTTCTAGAAGGATGATCTACCAATATCTTCTGTCAGGAGCAAAGTGGCCCTTGCCCAAGCTGGATTAAAAAGACAGACACAATCCCCAGGTCCCATCTGTGACCTGTATCGGCTGCTGCGAACCAGGCTGTGGCTGAAAAGTCAGCCTTCTCTTATCATGGTGTCCTGGTCCATGCTGAACCCACAAATGCCTTCAACAGGCAGATGAGAGCAGTGGTGGAGAAGATCATCTCTTGTGTTAGAGAGCATTTTTCCACTTCTAGCAGTGATCCAGTTCTTCCAGCAGCAGAAATCTTTGACCCTGTTAACTTCCCCACTGATGATGCTGCACTCTTGGAAAATGGCACAGAAGAAATTCAGACTCTGTGATCATTTTGAACCACTGCTCGTTCAGAAAAGATGTAACGTTGCAGACGTGGAGCGAGAATGGAGGAAAGTAAAAGATGACATCAGTCACCACCACAAGCGAGACAAGTTCCTTCCTCTGTGGCAGAAAATGCTCTGCGAGAAAGAAGAAATATATGCCAACCTACTGCACCTTGTGCGCATTCTACTGGTCTTTTCCATCTCAACATCACAAGTTGAGCGTCAGTTCTCTGCTATGAAACGGTTTCAGGGTGACTGGCGCTTGAGCCTGAAAGCTTCAACAATAGATAATCTGCTGCTGATCACTGCTCAGGGTCCTGAGCCTGACAAGTTTGACAGTGAAGCTGCAGTAAAAAGATGGTGGGAAAAAGGAATAAAGACGAAGAGGTGGCCTAAATGTTCTGCCTTATGGCCCACGGAGTTGTTCTGAAGCACCCAAGATTGCTTCCTCTGATTCTTCTGAATCAGAGGTTGAGGAGTTCTACAGTTTCTAGGCTAATACTGAGAAGGCTCGTTCAGATTTGCTGCCGAAAGTTGAATTAAAACATTTTTAGCTTACCGGCCCTATGGGCTAATTGTCGTGGTGTGGCGTCCGGCGTCCATCTTCCGGAACATTTTTTATCTTTTTTTTGGCCTAATAAATTTTTGGGTAAATTTGCCATAACATAGACTAGACCATATCTCCAGACATTTTTTTTCAGATTTTTGATTGAATCATTTTTGTCTGTTTTATGGGCCCTTGAAATTTTGGCCCCAATGTTAAAGATAGGGCTGAGAAATTTTTAAAAATTATTTCTCAAATACCGCGTGATAAATTTTTTTCTAAATCAAGGAATCAACTTCCCTTGGTACCATCAATGTACAGTGTGAGTTGGGCGCCCCGGTGGCTCATCGGTCTGGGTGCGCGTACCATGGAGGCTGTGTCCTTCCTGCAGCGACCTGGGTTCGAGTCCGGCTTGGGTCATTTGCTGCGTGTCATCCCCCATTCTTCTCCCCAACCTTCCTGTCTCTCTACACTGTATAACTATCAAATAAAAAGGAAAAATTCCCAAAAAAATAATCTTTAAAAAAAAAAATGTACAGTGTGAGCGTCATTTTGATTGAATCGACGGAAGTGGGTCTAGTGGGGGCCCTGTACTATATGAATATGCAAGATGGCCTGTGGGCTCAGACCAAATGGTTGCAGATAGAGATTAAGTTTGTATTATCGACATATAGGAAGTCATATATGACCTATACATTGGCTATGCTAAAGTTGACCTCAGATGACTCTGAAAGGTCAAACTTGAGGTCTAAGCAAAATGTTACAATTTTCAAAGGCTTCTAGCCTTGAAAATATTGAAGATTGGGAACATATGTATATTAAACACTTATAGGAAGTCATATATGAAATTTCTTTTGGTGGCCTTCAACTTGACCTTGGGCGACCTTTGAAGGTCAAACTTCACATAGCAAAATTCCAATGACTTCTATCACCAAAACTATTATAGACAGAGCTTAGGTTTGTATTGTGGGCATATAGGAAGTCATGTATGAAGTTTCATTTGGTGACCTTGAACTTGAACTTCAGTGACCTTCAATGGCCAAACTTTACAGTGAAATTTCAATGACTTATATCAGAAAAATATTTACAGATAGAGGGTAGGTTTGTATTGGAGACATACTGGAAGTCAAATATGAACTTTCATTTGGTGACCTTCATATTGACCTTTGAAGGTCTAACTTGACCGAGTGAAAATTCTATTACTTCCATCACTAAAAAGGTCACCGACAGAGCCAAAGTTTGTATCACAGACTTAAAGGAGGTCACACATGAACTTTCATTTGGTGACATTCAACTTGACTGTTGGTGACCTTTGAAGGTCAAACTTGACATAATACAATTACAATGACTTGTATGGCCAAAACGGTCACAGATGGAGCCTAGGTTTGTATTAGAGACGTATAGGAAGTCTTATGTGAGCTTTCATTTGGTGACCTTCATATTGACCTTCGAAGGTCAAATGTGACCTAGGGAAGATTCAGTGACTTGTATCACTAAAATAGTCAAAGATGGAGCCTAGGTTTGTGTTACTGACATCTAGGAAGTCACATATGAAATTTCATTTGGTGACATTCAACTTGACTGTCAGTGACCTTTGAGGGTCAAACTCGACAGTGAAATTACAATGACTTCTATCACCAAAATGGTCACAGATTGAGCCAAGGTTTGTGTAGAGACATGTAGAAAGTCATATATGAAGTCCATTTACTGACCTATACTTTACCTTCTGTGACATTTAAAGTTCACAATTGACATACTGAATTTTCAATGACTTGTATCACCAAAACTGATTCAGAGCTTAGGATTATATAACAGGAGGTCTTATAAATGTATGTGAACTTTTATTTAGTGACCTTTGCATTGACTTTCAATGATTCCAATGTCAAACTTCACATGAAATTTTCATAACTTGTACCACCACTATAAGATTACTTGCTGGTAAGCTACAGGACCCTTGGTCCTATTTTTTAACTATTTAAAAAATTAATAAAATATTGCTTTTAAATACACTGTCTGGCTTCTAATTATTGATTTATATTGCTTCATCTGTCTACAATGTAATTATCACTCATTTTTCTTGCAAAAAAATATTTTGGCCGTGATGCCCCAATTTTAAAAGGCCAAGTGGCCTTGCCCTAAAAATAACTTAATCCAAGGCCTGACATAGTAAATTTGAAAAGTAATGTCATTCTTTATAAGAGATACACGATTTGATACACTTATATAGCCGGTTTTATAGTTCAGCGTTGTGTTGCGTGTAATGAATAATAAGGTGAAGACCACTCCTCTCTTGCCAGCCAACAGATTTTTATTCTGCGCGCAACGCATTAATGTCAGTACAGCAACTTCGCATGTCATGTTTCTACATCAACAGCTATCCACAGCAGAGCCTAATACTGAGTATACAGCATATCATAACATTTTCCAGTTAACGGGACTGAAAACATAACCTCCTTTTACCTTAGATGGCGGATGTAATTTTGGAACGGGGAGCTCACGTACCTGCGTGTAACGCATTAACGTCAGTACAGCAACTTCGCATGTCACCTTTCTACAAGCACATCTTAAAATTAGAGATGGAAGAGAAGGCGAACTGCACGAGAAACCACTTAATGCTCCATTAGCCTGGACTTACGATAGGTAAATTAGCATGCTTCACAAAAGTGCCGTACACAATAAAATAAAAAGTATAACTTCCAAAGTAATCATCGAAACAATAATGAACAAAATCTTTGACCTCTACAAAGAAGTATCTTCGCCTCCGTTTAGCATTTTACTGCGTTTTACAAAACCACTGAAGAGCACTTGTTTCATCTTACCTCTCCAATGCAGAGCTGAATAGTGAGGAAAATACCGCGAATTTGGAGGAAGTTACGTCGCCAAAATGTCAAAGATCAAACAGCATTACTATAAAAATTCCACTGAATTAAAGAAAACTCCCCAAAACAATACATGCATAGATAAGAGGAAAGGTATAATAATGTGCAAACAGAAATTGATTTTTGGTAAAATGTAACATTGCATGTTCACACGGGTTACGCTTAAAATACCTAGAACAAAACCTGAATGATAAAGACGTTGAATTTTTTTTTCTCTCTCAATTTTTTACCGAGGTCCAAGATTGCTAATTAGGGCTATGATGATGGGTCAGATATGCCGAACTGAATATGTGTAGCTTCCTCACAGCTGGCACTGGTTGCCTTGATCTGAGAGAATGTTGCGATTGCTAGTTTTGATTATGACACTATGGGCCTGATGTACGTACGTTTGCGACCGCAGCGTTATCTGCGACTTAAGGTGGCGTTATACTTTGCGCATCCGCGAACGCGTTTGTGCGCACTCGGACGCGGGTGCGTCCTCTGCCAAATATAGTTAAACGCATTGAGCGCTCCTGTACGTGGGATGAAAAGCATCGAAAAGCATCTGTGTTTGTTTGCTAGAGCATGCGCAGTCGGTGTTTTGATCACGCGTTCCTGTGCGCTCCTGTGCGCGCGGTTAGAAAATTTTGGAAGGTACGCGGTCGACCGCGGAGAGCTATGCGCACACTGTTTGATGACGAAAATTGCGTCAACGTGCTCTAGCGCCCAACTGCGCACTTGCAAAGTATAATTCCGGCTTTAGTCCGCATAATGCGCGTGCTGTGCCTTTTCATTTTGCATGGTATGTATCAAGACAGCGGCCTCTTGCGTAATCAATGCATGTTACCGCCCATAAGCGTAATCTGCGACCGCAATAAAAGCGCAGGAATTGCAACGTGGACAGGAGTTTGACAACTGCTGGTATGGAGTGTGAACGCTGAGTCTGCGGTTCGATGTCATCTCTGATTTCTTCCAATAATTGCATTATTGCGTGACTGCTTAATCTTTAACGCTTGATGATTGCCTGTTCACTCAACTGAAAAAGGGTAATTCTTAGTGATGGGTCAAACAACACTGGTGCGTCAGTGCGTGTATCGAGCACAAAGAACAATACCCCGTGTCGGTGCGGTCGGTGCGCGTATCGCTTTCAGAAAAATCACGTGACCAACACAGTTGCCGTATCGCTTGGCGGGCGAGCCTTCAAACTGTGTTTAAAACATGGACTGTATAAAAAGATGGACGAAGCACCCTGGTCTGAAAAATGAAGTCCATGCGGAAGTACCGTAAAATTGAATTCTATTTAATGGCCAGCAGATGGCGACGTCGGTGGTTGCAGAAAGAAGTTCAATCCTATAGAAGTCTATGAGAAAATGGCCCTACTTTCCCACCTGATTTTTCATTTAAATAATGATTTTTCACATTATTTTATGGTAGCTATGGCAAGTTTCAAGTCTCCTTCGATATATCATGATGTTCATTTTTGTAAATTATGGCCCCATATAGACTAGAATAAAGGATAAAGCCAGAATATGCTTTCGGGGCATGGCTATCCTCTGGTCCTCGTCCGATACGGTCAGATCCAGGGCCACGGTCCTCCCCAGATCTTCAATGCACCCTCTCGTCCAATAGAAATAACATCCGGTTTCGAAATGACAACATGGCGCAATTCAAATTGCCAAAATCGAGGCTTCTTTTATGGTATGCTGAAGCCAATGGGTGATGTCACGGTAGCTTCGTCCATCTTTTTATGCAGTCTATGGTTTAAAAGCAAGTGACACTTCTCACTCGTTTGCTTCGTGCTGGCGGGGGAGGAGACTTCGTTTGTTGCTGTTCTGTGAATTTTTTTTTTTTGGCTCGTCATCACTCAGTGATATGGAACTAGCATAGAGAAAAAGGAAATTTTCTCCAGTCTGGGATCATTTTGATCTAATAACACCAGATCAGATCGCCTTGGCCCCTAACATGCTACAAAAACTGCTGTTTCTGAATAAAAATGTGTAAACCCTGTCTTCTCCCCTCACATGTTATGTAAACAGGACCATTTATCATTCATTTGGTGTCCATGTCTCAGAATGAATGAATCTCGTTCAGTCTCACTACCTACTCAATATCCAGGCTAACTGCAATGATTTTTGAATTTCAGCAGAGGTCGCCACAGAGCGATACACCAATACAGTGTCAACACAGTTAGGGGAATGTGCCACACACTCTATGAGGCATCATCCACCCATCACTAGTAATTCTTGTGGCAAAAATCCTCTCAGCACGTCTCACTATCCAGTGTCTTCGTCTCGCTCGGATAACTGTTGCCATTCTTACTAGAAGTCTACCCTGCACAACCAAACCAAACGCGCTTCCTGGATTACACCTGCTTCTATGGGGTGTAGAATTTCCGCCACAAAACAGGTGTCCGCTCTCACCTGCATTTTAAGTACATACCAGGGAATATATAATTAGTCGTTAAATGCGCATCTCCTCCCATTTTTTACGCAAACCTCCCACTTCAACCTCGACCCTCCCACGAATGCGTATGCATGATTTAGAAAACCGCATCTTGCCATTCTGCGCTTCACAAGAAGGCAGATATTGCGCTTTCAGTTTTGTACGGTGTGTTCGCACATACCACACAATGATTTTATGCGCACATTGCGAAGAAATTACGTCTCAAACAGGCGCTAACTTGTTAGTACATCAGCCCCTATGTTTACATGGACACACATAATCGGAATAAAGGCCCAATCAGATTAAAAATGCTTCATATCGGGTTCGAGCCCCGGTCGTATCAACCGGCAGTGGTCGGCAGCTTTTTCAGAGTAGCGCACAATTGGCTATAGCGCTACAGAGTTTCAAATTGGGAAGGGACTGCCGGGAAAGGGAGATAAAATAGCTTTGTTCGTTGCTCAAGCACGCCTCCTGTTGGCCAGACGGGTGCTCGTCAGGAAGAATTCTAAGCCTGGTCATGTCCGGGTATCCTCCGCCCTCGTTCTGAACTTGCGAAGATTCAACCCATGAGTGTATAAGACGCAGTGGCTGACAGGCGCGTGCTTCGGAGGAGAGCCGCGAACTGTCTTCACTCTCCTGAATTGGCAAGAAGGGGTCGCAAACGAGCAAGCCTTGTACATAGTTCACCAACTGGGCATTCCAGATTCGGGTGGGATTGGAGATGCCAAATTAAAAAAAAAAAAAAAAAATGCTTCATGTAAACACGTCAATCAGAAGATTCTCATCCGATTCGGTCCATTCGGAAAGAAATTTAATTCCGAATGAGAGAGGTGGTTTATGCCAATCATCATTCCACACAACGTCCATGTACACACCCATCCGGATCCTGTCTTCGAGGTTGGGGTAAAATTGTCTTCACTGCGCACGAGAGCTACAAAGACCGAACGAGGACGTGCAGACAACGTGGCTTTTGTTTACAACAGAGGCGGAAGTACAGCTTTTTCGTCTTCTACTTCTTCTAATATTTCCGGAAAATTGGACAACTCCGCGCATGCCCAAATGATTCATTCTAATTAAACCCATGGTGATGTATATGCAAGTCATAATCAGATCATTTCATTTAGTGTCCATGTGAATTTGGATTTGAAATTTCCGATCAACCGAGGTTAGGATCGGATTGGAGAAATTTTGCGCGTGTAAACATAGATGTCGTCATCGTCATGGTCTACCGGGGTAGGCCAAATGGGCTAGAGGCGGATTTCCACATACTCCGTCTGCGCCGTGCAGCGCAGTGCCGCAAATCTGGAGCGACCGATGGCGCGAGCCCTTGCCCACTGGATGCGTTTCTGGAGCGCTGCGCCGCGCAGCGGAGTCCCGTTTGGTGCTTTTAACTTCCTGTCTGGTGCTATCTGGTCTATGTCAATTGACTCGAAACGGGAGCGAAGTCGCTGAAAAATAGACCAGGCGCGTATCTCTGGCGAAGCGGAGCGCAGTGGCGCTTTTGGGACGCTCCAGAGACGCTTCGCGGCGCGCACTGTGTAAATGCAAATATTGACTAGAATAGGAGCTATTTGCGGCGCTGTGCTGTGCGGCGCAGACGGAGTATGTGGAAATTGGGGGTAACGCTTGGATTAAATAGTGGTGCGCCCGTGAAGTGACTGACGGGCGTGTTAAATCCCGCCGGTGAGGACGACTTGATGGGCGTTTATGGGCGCCGGCGCGATCGCGCCCGTCTCGTGGCATGCACTGCGATGTGTTATTCATTATCAGATTTTTTTAGAGTAGGCCACGGCAAAGAATCAAGGGCACACAATGAATTCCTTCATCAGCCATTGTAATATTTCCGTCGTCGCTGGTGTGATTCACTTGTGAGTGGAGTCCGAAGTGAGACTCGTGGCTACGTTCTATGGTTGGATTCATTACTCCAGGCTCTGAGCCCCAGCATTCCATTAGGCAATGAAGTCAGACCACACAAAAATCCCGCCAACCGAGACGTTTGTGACAGAATCGCAAGCAAAAATCAAGAAGCGCAAAGAAAGAGCTGGGAGCGTAACCGCAAATCTGATAATTGCGAAAGCAGCAGAGGGTGCTGTGGACGAAAGAACAACTTATCAAACAACTAAAAGACCAATGGTTTATTCCACCATAAAAATTATTTGTTTACAATTTATAAGTTTTGCCTTTGAGGTTACTTTTGTTTCTTCAGTGAGTGATATTCTCCCTCAATTTTGAAATTTTTGTTTGATATCCAAAAAGTTTTGTTCGATAGTTTTGACACAAATCTGATTGCATACACTTCTAAGTTATGTAAGAACTATCTTAGTTGGAAAGAAACATCTGGTAACATAAAGGTTAGGACTTGGCCTGCTCTTAATCCAGACTTTAATCCAATTGAGCAAATCTGGGATTTGCTTGATACCAAGATAACCAAATCTGTTGTAACATCAAAAGAATCTCTTAGGAATGAACTTTAAACCATATGGAATGGTTAAGCAAGTGAAAACTATGCCTGAAAGATTAAATGCTGTAATCAAAGCGAAGGTTGGCCACACTAGAGATTGACTTTTTCTCTAAAAAATACATTATTATTTTTGTTTTTACTATATATTGTAATACTTTTACTTATTTTCATTTATATAATCCAATAGCACTTGTTTTTGGATTTATCTTCCTTTTGTGAAGTGTAAAATAATCACTGCACACTACTGCACATCCTAAAAAAAAAAAAAAAAGCCAATCTACCGCTCAAAAGCATATTGGACTGGTGTGATTACCTCAGTGTTCAATAATTACAATAATAAATGCTAACACGCCACATTCTGATATGGTAAATGTATTTTCAGTCCTCCATTTGTCTGCTGTACATGTCATCAATTTCACAATGGCTGGATTTAAGCTGAATCAAACGAAGTATTGTCACAACACTAAATTTGCTGTTATTTCAGCCCTCTGGGAGTCGTCATTGTTTTCAGATAATGTTGACTTTTTTGCACGCTGGAGTATAGCTAATATATGAGTAATTAAAAGTGAGATAAAACTGCACTCGTTCTGTTTTAAAATGCATGGTTGCATCAGCATAATATTCTAGATCTTTTAAAATAGATTGAATAAATAATACAGGCAATCAGAGCATTCACCAGCAGGTTCTGTAACCGAACTGAATGGATATAAGCCGTTACAGTTCAACTGACTCGACAAAGCTTTGTGCTTTGCTACCTGGGAGTTCATTTTTATTGTATTATTTTGAACGGACAAGGGGATGAATTCTGCTGAGTAGGCTGCTCATCAAACTCAGTTATTGTTAAACAGTAAGGTCTGGGAGAGATCGAGTGTTGTAGCTTGTAGCTGGTGTTTAGTATGCGCATGATATAATGTACCACAAATCACTCACATTAACTGTTGGCTACGTCCATTTATTAGGCCCGCAGTTTAAACTGCGAGGCACTCATAATGGCAGATTTCTCTGGATTCGAATAAATTGCTAAGCTGCAATTGTACCTTTCTCAGCAATCTTTGGATCTCAGCAATGATTACACCAGTAGGCTTACAGCCAAATAGCCCTGTGTAGGGTTCACTAAAAAATTATGTTAATATATAGCAACACACTCTCAAAACAAGTTTGTCGCGCTCAGAGGTTAGTACAGTGTAAAAAAAAAATACATAAATGAAAAAAAAGAAGCAAAGTTCCCTGTCGGGGCCCAACAGTGATGTTGCCCAGGGGGACTATTGTAACTAAGGTTCATTAGGGCTATAAATTCTATTAATAGTAGCTTACATCTCCATTGCCAATATAACCCACTTGTATATCGCCTTTTGTCATGGTAATGTCTGTAATGATTTTTCAAGAGCCTAAGTGTAAACAGACAGTGCCATTCGCTCTTAAAGTCAAAGTAAATAATTGTTTTGAAGATTCACGACATCCCTCAAGATGCCGGCAACACTACGGATGCACCCGTGTGCGAAATTAGGCCTACTGGCTCCGTGGAGGACACAGCACATGTGAATTTTATCCAGCACTTACTTGTCATTTAGGGCTACTCAGATTTGGAGAACGTTCGGGCGAAAGCAAATATGTTCCATTTACCAAATATCTTATACCTTTACCTCTATCTAGTGGTAAAAACATGTTACTACTAATTATGGCAAGTCATTTCTGACGTCAAGATTAATTTTAGGTGATGCAGAATTGGCCTGAGCCAACCAAATTAATTCAATCGTCCCACCTCCATCTAGTGGTGGAAACATCTTACTACTAATTATGGAAGGTTATTCTGACGTCAAGATTCATTTTTGGAGATCTTATAACTAAAAAGGAAAACTCGTTGCTGTGTTGGCCTGGGCCTATCAAATTAATTGAACAGTCCCTCGGAATATCATTTACTTCAAAAACAGCTGAGACCGTTTAAATATGTTCGCACTTAGTTCAGTCCACCACGAGTCAACACTGACCATTTCATAACGAACCATAGAAACAGGGTGCTGTTGTCTGGTCATGAGCACTGACATTCATGCGTAAATAGGCTATTTCATTAGCTCGGTCGCCCGACCCTTCGCAACCGAGTGTGAAGGGTGCGTCCTGATCTGTAACCGACACTTTCGATGGGGTGGAAGTGGACATGTGCAAACACACTGCCATGAAAACATTATGTGGAATGCGGTGATGTTGAAACAGGGCACGTTGAGCAATACCTTCCCAGGTCATGTTGCCACCGACGCGTTTTATGTATTTAAACCAGAAGGTGTCTTTATAAGGCTCCGACAGTAAAACTTCGCCGATGAAGAAGCAGGGTTCGCAAGTAGACAGGACAGTATGCGCAGGTTTCATCTTTACTGCTTTATTAGGATCCCAATGTCCCATTTCCGGACGTGATCCCAACACAAACACTTCTACCTCGGGGCATTCTGGAGTCAGTATGACGCCGAACCTGAACAGTCTCATTTTTCTCTGCAGTGACGGTCGCAGACCAGCAGATCACTGGCCCAAAGGGGTGAAAGGAAAGAAAATAATATTGCAATGACCATCCGCCTTTGCTGCCAGTAAAGAGAGTCGGCAAGAAAGCTGAAGTCATACAAATTTACAATGCAGCATTTTTTTTCTTTGTCTTTCAATATGCTAACTGAATAAATATTCACGCCGCATATTGCTAATTATCCAGCTAAAGCTGCCTCACACAACACCGTTACATACCAAACCGGCCAAGCTTTCAGCATAACAGCTTGCGTCTGGCTAGCTAACTAGCTAGTTAAAAATATAAACGTTACACAACACTACCGTGGCTGCAAGAGGACAATTTATTTTTAGTGCATGGTTACTGAGCGTTTTTAAAAGATGGTCTTCAGTTTGTTTTCGATAGGCAGCAGTTTCGACTTCTCGGGTAGTCCGTATTGCGGCGAAAGCGTTCATCTCGTTTTCAAGAGGAAAAAGCAGAAGCGCAAGCAGAAAAGATCCCAGCGAAGGAAAACGGTTATTCGACAAGGGAAATGCTACCATCTGATGGTTTGGAAGAGCAGCTGCAATTAGATCCCAAGATTTACGTTTATATTGTATTGAATAAATCCAGTTACATCCAGTTAAATCGCTGGATTTCCTTTCTTTTTCAAACTACTTTGTGTAAACTGCAGGACTGGAGACATCGTCATAGGAGCCATATGGGCTGCTTTATGTATCTTTGGATGATGTCCAAGTACGTATTACATGTATTAAACCTGGAGATGACATTGCTTCCATTACACCTGCTCACCAAGTGATGCCTCACCCTAAAATTGTATATTGTATCCTGGTTAAATTCAAGAAAATATACCCGGAATGGACCATTCCTGTTCCAGATGACCACAGCAGAGGCAGGTTATTTATTTATTTTTTTACCTTCCCTTGTGATGCCCTGTTGGGCCATCTTCAGTTTCTTGTGATTTCAGGGACTTTATGCTGTCAGTCTCCTTCGCAGCATGGGTAATTCATGTTCAATTGGATTCAGATTCAGTAATTGACCCAGATCACTGTACAAGCAAAAATAAAAAAAAAAAAAAAAAGTGTCACTGTCCAATGAATTATGAAGCTAACTGAATTAAATGATCATATATTTTAGGAATAAAGCCAGAAATATGGCGCAGAAATTCAGAAACAGGTGTAGACCTCATTACCCACTTCTAAATTAATTTAAGTGCAATATAGTGCATCATGTAATCATCACTACTACTGTGGTCGTGGCTAAGAGGTGAACATGATGTTGCATGAAGATGTGGCACATTCCTGACAGCAAGATACAATGAGAAACATGACTGGAAAACAGTTGTGAGGAACTGATTACACCAAAGACTTTGAAAGTTGAGTCTATACTAATAAAGCGCTCTGGAAAACCCAGAGATGCTACTCATATAAATGAGCTAATGAAGTTGCCAAAGTACACTGGACAAACCACTTGTGAAGGGAAACACTGTTTTTATTAACAATCAAAGCCATGACACATCTGTACAACCAGGCTGCAATTCAGAAAGAGGGGGTCACTGAAATCTCACTACACTGATTGATCAACAGTTGAAAGTCAAGTGAAACAGTGGAAATTACTTGGGAAACATCTTTCAAATCAACAGCAGGTTTCAAAGACTGTAATGCAGAGCATGAATACCTTCTGCCCTACAATGGAGATTTTTTTTTTTTTTTTTACTGAACAGTTATACATGAAACCAATCAACAAATGTTAAAAAATTTTAAAACTATACAATCATGGTTAATTTCTCTCCTTCAACAGACCTTATCGAGGGCTGACTGCAATAAACAGTTATGTCCAGATGTTATACATTGGACATGTTTATTGCAGTCAGCCCTCGATATATTCAAAACAAATTTTTTTGATAGGCCTTTATTAAGCACATGAAGAATAATCTTGTATTTTATACTTGCCATGTTCAAAAGTAATTTTTTTCCCCATGCAACTGGTTTTAAGTTCTCTTCAGAAAAAGTAAAATTATATTCTAAACTGCTGCTCAACTAAGTGCAGGACACATGATCCCCAAGATCGGTCATTCTTATACGTCACGCTCAATTCAATCCTAAAAAAAGCTTGTCTTGGCAATCTAATGTGACAGCAAATAGTGTTAATGGATTACACCATGTTGTTTCCAAACAGAATTTTTTTTAGGAGCTAATGGCCACAGTGGTAAATGTAAGCCATCCGATCTCCAGTATGTCAGCATAAAAACTGACCTTCAATAAGAGGGCAGACTAATTGATTGCTGATTACGAACGTGGCTCCAATATCATTCACAGGCATTCTTTACAGCAAATGTCTCATTTAAATATATTTAAATGTCAAGGTCTTTGAGGCTGTGCATTGCATCAATTCTGCGGAGCATTAATTGTGGCCCAAACCCTATGTTAAGTAAAAACCAATTTAAAAATTGTCTAGGCGTTTCAATTCATTTTAAAAAATATCTTAAGATTAATTTTGCGTCTCGTAAACTTTGTAACACGTACTAGCTATCAAACAATATCTACCATAACTTTAACACAAGATCACAAGCACGCATATGTATCTATATAATACTGTATGGAATTTAATGTTTTCCACCATCAGATGCAAGTGAACACATTTTAATGCACAGAGGCAAGTCTTCATCATTGCAATAAAAATCCTGTTTTATGTAACCCTGATATAAAAAAACTGATTCGGACAGCGACTAAAATATAAGCCGTAATGACCGACAGACTTAAAAGGGTAGACATCGAAAGAGAGACTTTTGGTTCTACACTTTGAACACACAAGGATGAGAGACACCCGCATTATTTAATGCAGAACATGGTCAAGACTAACATAGCTTGCCCAGAGAACAAATTTTTTCTACATGTGCTCAAGTGATTACTCACAGAATACAAAGCGTCGAACAAAGATGTGACATGGTAGCCCTCATTCAGTAAACATGCATTAAGGTTTGTTGACAATATCTACTGATGGTTTGAGGAATTAGCTACACATTTTAACACAAGTTAATTACACTTTTAGGTGACATTTTTGATACACTCTCCTTGTCCACTTTCTGTCAACATCCAATGTGCAGGCATTTTGTAGCAGCACTTATGAGACAAACAACTACATGCAATTTGCCTTATTGTTGGACTCAGCAGACAGAAGACAGTCCACTGCTAATGTAGTAAACTTTCCATTTACATATTGTACACAAAAAATTACAAGGCACAACGAAGGTTAATGACTGGCTGAACAAATATATTTTCCCTCTTATAAACCCCGATAAACTGAGGGGTTTTATTGTAAAAAGCAGTGTACTCAAAACTGTATTATTAGCAACATTACTCATTCAGAGAAATTTCTTTCATTTTAATACAAACTTACAATCAGGTTACAGATTAGAAATCTTACAGCTATCAACAATTTTCACGTTCAATTTCTGTTACATTACTGTGAAGCCAGTAGAAAGCCTTTTGTGGATGTCTAATCAGAGCTCGAACGACACAAACTTCAGGAAAACAACAATGTTCCTTTGTACAGTGCAATTCAAAAGTTTGACCTTGCAGACAATGTTGTGTTTTTGAAAGAAATATATACTTTTATTCAACTATGTATCATTACATTTATTTAAAAAATCAGCCAAGATAATGTATTGTTAAAAATTAAGTCTTTGAAACAACTGTTCGTAAATTAAGTCTTTACACATAATTAAAAAGCCCCAATTTTAGCAGCCTTCCCTCCAGTGTACCATCATCACATTACCCATTTTGTAAAAGTATTGTCTTATTTTGGTCATAAAAAAAGCCAAATCCCATTATATTAAATGCTGCAGAAGCGAATATGGTCCTGTCTGTAGTTACATTATATAATACACTGGCATGTATGCAGTTCAGTTATGGTTTGAACGAGGCCAATAAGAAACTTCTTTCTCCAGAAAATTGTCCGTAAAATACAACACTGAGAGATCAGTTATTCCATGCCAGCAATTGGCAAGACACTTTGTGATGGAAATTTTTGCACTATTGTCTTGAAAGAAGACCATAAATTAAGCGTGACCATGCCTGAAAGAGCACTGATGCACAACTGTGTGAAAGAACAACTGGATGAACTGGTGTCCTTTTGAAGAAACACATGCCTCACTGGAATTCAACTAGCATCATTAATCGTAGCTGCCGAATACCAGCAACTGTTACAGTGAAAAGACAATTCAATAAGAAATCACCTTTGAAACTAAAGAACCAGTCAAACAATGTTTGGGCATCTGTTTATGAATCTTAAGACTAAATGCACTCAATTTTCTTGCTCTTGCTCGGCTGAACACTTTTACTTCCACCACCTCTTTCTGTCCCGGACTGTCCTTTCAAATTATTATAGCATGTCCTTGCATAAAAACTTGCATTTCTCAAATATGTAATAGCATTCATCTCCCAATAAAACAACTGATATTGTTGCTGGAGAAGCCCAATTCTTGAAAATTTAAGGACCAAAATCAGATAGCATATTGTTAGTAAACTCATGTACTAGCCGCTCAGAAATGGGGCACTGCAAAAACATCATTAATAATTAGTAATGCTATCAATATCTTGGCTTTATTTTTTAACAGCGTAAAAGATGAATACAAGTATCAAATTCTTTCAGAAACATTTCCATGAATCCACACTTCTGAACATTACTGCGTATCCTGACAGGGTGGCTTTCCTTAGTGTCCAGATTTGTGTGCAAATTAATTTTAAAAAATGAACTAAAAGAATTGATGAATAAAGTGCTAAGTGATCTTCATGCTACAGAATTATTTATTGCTTAAAAGTAAAACCAGAAGCACTGCCTATATATCTGAGATTCAGCCTTCTGTATAGAAATGCACATATCAAAATAATCAATGCTAAACTTCGCTATAAACTATCTGCCGATTGACCAAAAATTTACTACTGATGATTACCCTCTGATATCTTGAGGTGGACTGATATTTAATGATAATTTTGAGCTAGTGAGCAATCCAACAAACTTTTAATTGCCAAAATTCAGCTGTATGGCATTACTGTATAGAGAATAACATTTCCCATTGCTTCTTCAAAGAAGCAGGACATATATGCGCATTCTAGGTTTGGTCAGCATCTTAATAGAGAAAATGCTAAAGATTCATATTTCTCTCAATAATATTTTGAGTAATCCACAGAAGGGCACTTGAACACCAAACCATGCAAGATAACATCAGCTACATTGTACAGACATTAGTCTTGTAGGGGAAAACAGTGCCTATATGGATCCATGTCCAGCAAGTCAAGTGTCAGCTCATACATTAAGGCTTGTCTTTTCAACTTTGATGCAACACAGTACTGACTTTTCATATAAAAAATAAATTTAACATGAAAACGTTGTTTATTTACACAGTGATAAAGCATGTCACAATAGTATTCTGCAGGTGATACTGTATAATATTACAAAGAGGTTATGCAAAGTGATTTTTCTCTTAAATCAGATTGGAAGAAAAGTGAGGGTTGTGTATTTTATTATAATACTGGCTTCAGGACGGAGCGCAGTGACCGTCCCTCTTTGGTGAGTTCACGGGTGAAGCACATGCAAGGCAAAGGAATAGCCTCTTCTCTCCGCTCCACTGTGTTGAACTTGCACTTCTTCAGGTGGTCTGCCATGCTGGTGATGTTGGCAAACTTCCACTCTTTCACTGTGCCAAAAGCTGTGCTGAATCGCCACACCTGCCAGAATATAATGTTACAGCATCACATATGCACAATTTACTTCTCTCTACCAACCCAGTTCGTAGATATCTACAATCCTGCTACAAGGTATGGGTACCATTAAGATTTTAATTTCAAATGGTAATACTACTCTTACCTGATCCAGAACTTTAATGGTACTCCTATTGGTTCTTTTAGTCAATCTATGTACAACCCCAATTCCGAAATAGTTGGGACAAAGTGTAAATTGTGAATAAAATCAAAAGACAATGACTTTCAAATCACACCAGCCAGTAGTTTATTCACAATAAAACAGAGATAACATAGCAAATGTTGAAACTGAGAAATTTTACAATTTTATCCACAAAATGAGCTCAGTTCAAATTTGATGGCTGCTACAGGTCTCAAAAAAGTTGGGACAGGAGCCTGTTTACCATGGTGTAGGGCCATTCTTTGAGAAGTGAACCAAAATGTCACACACATGACCAGATGTCATCAAATAAAGAAATACTTTGAAAATTAATGAAAGGTATCAAATTTATTCCTTGCTATTCTCCATACCCCCAAAACTATGAAAATTCTAGATTTTTTCAACTTCAGAGTTTTTGAAGTCAAATAGAGTTATGAAAAACCTGTTTCCGTGTGAAGTCACACACGTGACCAGTCGTATTTGACCTCTGACCTTAAGTAGTTAAAGTTAATGTAACAAATAACATTTTTACTTGATAGACTTGGATAAGTAGTACTCTTATACAAGGTCCACAATCATGAACCTCCAATGCTTTTGTAATTGGAGGAGATTTTTTCTACTATTTGTTACATTTTTGGTCACACACGTGACTGAGAATGGCCCTGTAGCATCCCCTCTCCTTTTTAACACAGAGTGGAGGCGTCTGGGCATTGAGGAGACAAGTTTCTTGAGTTTAGCCATTGGAATTTGATCCCACTCTTGTTTAATACAGGCTTCAAGCTGCTGCAGAGTTTCGGGTCTCCTTTGACGGACTTTTCGTTTAATTATGCGCCAAATGTTCTCAATCGGTGAATGATCAGGACTGCAGGCAGGCCAGTTCAGCACATGAACTCTTCTACTACAATGCCATGCTGTTGTAATAGCTGCAGTATGTGGTTTTGCATTGTCCTGCTGAAATACACAAGGCCTTCCCTGGAATAGATGCCGTCTGGAGGGGAGCATATGTTGCTCTAAAACCTTTATATACCTTTCAGCATTCATGGCGCTTTTTAAAACATGCAAGTGTCCCACACCATATGCACTAATGCATCCCCATACCATCAGAGATGCTGGCTTTTGAACTGAACGCTGATAACAGGAGGGGTGGTCTTTCTCCTCTTTTGCCCGGAGGGCATGACGCCCATGATTTCCAACAAGAATGTCACATTTGGACTCATCTGACCACAGGACACTTTGCCACTTTTCTACAGTCCATTTTAAATGAGCCTTGGCCCACAGAACACGACGGCGCTTCTAGATCATGCTCAACAATGGCTTCCTTTTTGCATGCTAGAGTTTTAGGTGGCATCTGTGGATGGCACGGCGGACTGTGTTCACAGACAGTGGTTTGTGTCAATGACAGTCATGCTGGTGAGTGATGCAGTGGCGTCTGAGGGCCCGAAGATCACGGGCATCCAGTAAAGGTCTTCGGCCTTGTCCCTTATACACAGATTTTTCCAGTTTCTCCAAATCATTTTATGATGTTATGCACTGTTGATGATGAGACCTTCAAAGCCTTTACAATTTGACTTTGAGGAAAATTGTTTTTAAAGTATTCCACAATTTTTTTTACGCAAGCCTCCACAGGTTGGAGAGCCTCTGGCCGTCTTTATTTCTGAGAGACTCAGCCTCTCTAAGACCCTTTTATAGCCAATCATGTTACACTCCTGATGCCAGTTAAATTAATTACTTACCAAATGTTCTTTCAGCTGATTCTCTTATATTAATTGCTTTTTCAGCCCTTTTTTGCCTGTGTCCCAACTTTTTTGAGACCTGTTGCAGCCAGAAAATTTGAAAGAAGCTCATTTTGTGGATAAAAATGTAAAATGTCTCAATTTCAACATTTGAAATGTTATCTATGTTCTATTGTAAATAACATATTGGCTCGTGATCTGAAAGTCATTGCATTTTGATTTTATTCACAATTTACACTTTGTCCCAACTATTTCGGAAGGGGGTTGTACATATACTGTATACAGTTACAAGAAAAAGTATGTGAACCCTTTGGAATTACCTGGATTTCTGCATAAATAGGTCATAAAATGTGATCTGCTCTTCATCTAAGTCACAACAATAGACGAACACAGTCTTCATAAACTAATACCTCACAAACAATTATATGTTTTCATGTTTTTATTGAACACAACCTGTAAACATTCACAGTGCAGGGTGGAAAAAGTATGTGAATCCTAGGCTAATGACTTCTCCCAGAGCTAATCAGAGTCAGGAGTCGGCCAACCTCGAGTCCAATCAATGTGACGAGATTGGAGGCGTTGGTTAAAGCTGCCCTGCCCTATAAAAAACACACATCAGTTTTGAGTGTGCTATTCTCAAGAAGCACTGCCTGATGTGAACCATGCCTCACACAAGAGCTCTCAGAAGACCTACGATTAAAAATTGTTGACTTGCATGAAGCTGGAAAGGGTTACAAAAGTATCTCTAAAAGATTTGATGTTCATCAGTCCACGGTAAGACAGATTGCCTATAAATGGAGACAGTTCAGCACTGTTGCTACTCTCCCTAGGAGTGGCCGTCCTGTAAAAATGACTGCAAGAGCACAGCGCAGAATGCTCAATGAGGTGAAGAAGAATCCTCGAGTGTCAGATAAGACTTACAGAAATCTCTGACACATGCTAACATCTCTGTTGACAAATGTACGATAAGTAAAACATTTAACAAAAATGGAGTTCATGGGAGGACAGCATGGAGGAAGCCACTGCTGTCCAAAAAAAAAAAAAAACATTGGTGCATGTTTGAAGTTAGCAAAAGAGCACCTGGATGTTCCAAAGCACTACTGGCAAAATATTCTGTGGACAGATCAAACGAAAGTTGAGTTGTTTGGAAGGAACACACAACGCTATGTTTGGAGAAAAAAAAAGGCTCAGCACATCAACATCAAAACCTCATCCCAACTTTGAAGTATGGCAGAGGGAGCATAATGGTTTGGGGCTGCTTTGCTGCCTCAGGGCCTGGACAGATTGCCATTATCGATGAAATGAATTCCCAAGTTTATCAAGACATTTTGCAGGAGAACTTAAGACCATCTGTCTGCCAACTGAAGATCAACAGAGGATGGGTGATGCAACAGGACAACGACCCAAAGCACAGAAGTAAATCAACAACAGAATGGCTTCAACAGAACATACGCCTTCTGGAGTGGCCCAGTCAGAGTCCTGACCTCAACCTGATTGAGATCCTGTGGCATGACCTCAAGAGAGCGATTCACACTAGACATCCCAAGAATATCTTTGAACTGAAACAGTTTTGTAAAGAGGAATGGCCCAAAATTCCTCCTGACCATTGTGCAGGTCTGATCTGCAACTACAGGAAACGTTGGCTGAGGTTATCGCTGCCAAAGGAGGGTCAACCAGTTATTAAATCCAAAGGTTCACGTACTTTTTCCACCCTACACTGTGAATGTTTACATGTTGTGTTCAATAAAAACATATAATTGTGAGGTATTAGTTTAAGAAGACTGTGTTTGTCTATTGTTGTGACTTGGATGAAGATCATATCACATTTTATGACCAATTTATGCAGAAATCAAGGTAATTCCAAAGGGTTCACATACTTTTTCTTGCAACTTTGTGTGTATGTTATATTCTATATGAATAGAATATCAGAATTAACACCGAATTATATACATGTACTGTGTATAAGCGGGCAGTCTAGAGTAGCAACTGCAAGAGCATTTTTTTGAACAAACCATCTCAAGCAACTACACTGCTGAAATATTATTGATGGCCAATAACGGTAGCCAACAGTGTGATGTGACCTCTGTTTGGGTACGGATTTATTGTCAAGAGGAGGCTTGGAACTGTACCTATGAATTTCTGAGCAACCATTTCCGATTGAACTAAGTGAACTTCTGATCACGCCCATATTCATAGTTAAACTAGAAAATCTGTGTCCTTGGACACAGATGCCCCTGCCACTGAGAGTTTGTGAAGCACCTAAAATTGTGAAATAATGCAATTTTGTCAAAAAATATGAGATGCACACCTTCAACATATCTAGTACGTATTTACCTAAGCTCGTGGAATTCTGTTTAGTTAGTTTTTGAGAAGCACACGGACAAAATCCTGTACGTACGGATGGATGGTCGTACGGACGGGCATTTAGTCAAACAAAATATCAGATGCACATCTTCAACCTACCTAGAAAGAATTTACCAAAGCTTAATGAATTCTGTCCAGTAGTTTTTGAGGAGAAGCAGATAGACAACATCCCATATGTACCGATGGATGGACACTTTGTCAAACAAAATATGAACACCTTCGACCCATCAAGAAGCGGGCTAATGGTTATTTTTAATAACTGACTTATGTTTCTACAGCCGCTTTTCCGTGACACAGTTTTAACACAACTCACCTCTACTCAACTTGACTCTACTCAGTTTCGGTCGTTTTCCATTACAATTGAGTACCACCTCAACATGGGTGGGGTCATCATAGCAAGCATCACTCCCTGGCCAATCAGTGGCCTGCAGTCTGTTGACGTCACATTTTCGGCTCAACTCAGCTCGCTTTGGACCCCGGCCGAGTAGGTACTAAAAAAGTACCTGATACCAGGTACCATCACCTAATGGAAAACCCTAAAAAACCGAGTAGTCAAGTCGAGAAGAGCCAAGTATGTGCTAGTGGAAAAGGCCTATATGATTTAGTTAACTTCATGTGGCCTCCAGGCTGCTCGCTTGCATTACCCGAGTTGGATGGGTAAACGAGAAAAGAGCTAAGCGTTTTGCAGTCTGCATTTCTCCACCTGTATGTTAAGCTATATATGATGCGCTCCCAACTAGATGTTTGGAAATTTTGAACATAGTTCCACCCTAACATTCAACTTTTGGAACCGAGCATTACCCGCATTGACTCTAGTGAAGTGTAATGTAACCAGACTTTTGAGCATTTTGTCATTAACAGCAGTCTGTGTGTGTGTGTGTGTGCATGTGTGTATGCAGAGAGTTTCCCCCGCCTTTCACCCAGACAACAGGCTGAAAGAGATTAATTCTGGATAGAGAATAACGAAAATATACTCAGCGCCATTAAAAATGCTCAGGTGAGGTATGTACTGTATTTGCGGCAAATTGAAGAATCAATTGATTTTTATTGCTTTTCCAGTGAGGCACGAGAGGAAATAAAGAAAAGCGCGTGGTATTGTAATCCTGACACGCACCACGTGCACGCGCTAAGCACTTCAGTAATAACAAACATTGAGCTGTTCGTCAAGTGTCACTGTACACATCACTTGTTCTTTTTGGTGTGGTCAATAGCCTACATAAAGCCAACAAAAAAAACGAAAAATGCTACTGCATCAAGAAAATGGAACGGCTTGTGACACAGGAGAGAGAAAAAGAGCCTTTGGCATGTTACGGGCAGATCTCAGCCGCCAAGAGGTGGTGCGTCATTTGCACTGTCACCGTTCAACAATCAGTCGGCTGTCTATCCGAGAATGGAACACAGGCACCGTCACTGACAGACCCCGCTTAGGGCAGCCACGAGTGACGATGGCAGCTCAAGAGCGCCACATCTGGTTACAGCCTGTACGTGACACATTCCGGACAGCAACCAAAACTGATCGTGAGATGAGGGGTCCGAGACGATTGAGGGTGAGCGCAAGTACCGTTTGACGCCGTCTATGTGAGCAACACATGCGTGCACACGGGCCCTACAGAAAACCCAGTTTTTGCCCATTTACGCATGGCTGCCCTTACCGTGGTCGGTCAGCGACAGTCGCTGTTTTCCATTCTCAGAAAGAAACAGGGAAATAAAGTGCCAAAAAATTACAGAGGCAGGTGCCCACAGTCAGAAGTGAAGAGTTCCTACTCCTGTTGATGAGCAAAAAATGGGTTTTCTGTAGGGGCCTTGTGCACGCATGTTTTGTTCACATAGACGGCGTCAAACGGTACTTGCGCTCACCCTCAATCGTCTCAGACCCCTCATCTCATGATCAGTCTTGGTTGCTGTCCGGAATCTGTCACGTACAGGCTGTAACCAGATGTGGCGCTCTTGAGCTACCATAGTCACTCATGGCTGCCCAAAGCGGGATCGGTCAGTGACAGTGCCTGTGTTCCATTCTCGGATAGACAGCCGACTGATTGTTGAACGGTGACAGTACAAATGACGCACCACCTCTCGGCGGCTGAGATCTGCCCGTAACATGCCAAAGGCTCTTTTTCTCTCTCCTGTGTCACAAGCCGTTCCATTTTCTTGATGCAGTAGCATTTTTCGTTTTTTTTTTGGTTGGCTTTATGTAGGCTATTGACCACACCAAAAAGAACAAGTCAAGTGTCAGTGTACACATCACGAACAGCTCAGTGTTTGTTATTACAGAAGTGCTTGGCGCGTGCACATGATGCGCGTCAGGATTACAATACCACGCGCTTTTCTTTATTTCCTCTCGTGCCTCACTGGAAAAGCAATAAAAATCATTCAATTCTTCAATTTGCCACAAATACAGTGCATACCTCACCCCTGCGTTTTTAATGGCGCTGAGTACACATTAACGTCTTAATTCTCCAATATTGACAGCAGATCCAATAATGTCGAAGTTCATTAATACTATGGTATTTTACCTTGTAGCCAGTTCAAAACCAAGTATTGGCATCCATACCCACCAACTTAAGGTTTATACTCCAACTCTTAAAAAATCATGCTTCAGTAAACAGCAAGAGATCTTGTTGAGCTTCAGTACTGCCGGGTGAGTGGTGACCCAAACGGAGGTTGAAATGAAATCTTACAAGACGGCATAGGGTTTTTGTTTTTTTTTTTTTTTAACCACTGCTCTAATCTCCTGCTGTCCGTGAACATTAGATAGCAGACATAACACACACACACACACACACACACACCGTCAAACCCATTCTTTGCACAAACAACGCACAGCGTTCCTTTTTTCAACAATTAAATAATAAAGTACTTGCACATAATAGTTCACCCTCATTAAAATAGTTTACCCCTCATTGACAGGCCCATTTCAGAGCAGGGATGAACTAAAGAAACAGCAGTGCAATCCCAAAACTATCAATGACTAACAGCTGTGCCGATCCTCCCACCTATGATGGAAAGTGCATAGCAGGTCTTACCAATTTAGAGAGGAATACAGCAATAGGAACCTTTCAATGAATAGAATAGCAAGCCGCTTGATATTTATCAGACTTGTTCTGACCTTGAACAGCAGCTAACATTCACTTTAAAGTACAGGAACTAACCCTCGGGTGAAACCCTTTTCTTGTTGCAGCAGTGCTCAATGATATGCAGAGAGCCTATCATATGAAGGCTTTCATTCATAGCTTAAACTAATCACTTCACAGCCAGATTTCACTGACTGTTTCATTTTTGTGGTCGAGTTAAATCAGCAGCTGTAGCAATAGATTTGAATAAAAACCATGAATAGACTTGGTTGTCCGTAAAACACGAATTAGCATCACTGCCCTAAAAGCTTATACTGTAAGCGCGCTCCCCCTACCTTATCTTTAATCTGCCAGGATGAGGGCCCGAACGGGTACAGTTTCTTCTCCCACAGCAGAACGACCATGCCCCGGACCTGTAGCAGGCTGGCACAGACATCCCGCATCATCTGGGACACCCTGGAGAGCTGGCACAAGCTGAACCCATCCAGAAACCCAGCAATGTGCTGGAGCACCTCAAAGGGGAGGCTGCTCAGGTGGTCGCAATCCGAGCCGAAGGAGCAGGCATTGCTGGCCAGGGGCCCGTTCAGCAGGGCCGACCCACTAGGCTGCACCCCGAAGGACCCAAGGTGACGGTCATGGATAATCCGGTAGCCTTGCGTGGATGGACAGAACCTTCGCTGAGAGTAGGTGCACCCGTAGTATGCTAGGGGGCAGCGGTGCTCCATCCAGCCATTGAGGCCTGCATGGATGTCCCCATGCACGTTCTTGAAGTGGGAGGAGAACTCGTCCCGTCGGAAGAGCTGGCCACAGACGAAGGTGAACATAGAGCGCTGTTTAGTCTGGTAGCGCGCAACACACTCCAGGACCAGGTCGAGCCGCAGGGTGTGGAAGGGGCTGGGGTTGGACAACTGCGGACTGGCGTGGTCGCAGGCAGAAGCTGAGGCGATGTCGCCCACCATGGTGTTAGTTGCCAAAATGGCTGATGGGAAAGAGAAAGTCTGAGTACCAAAGTCAATGCGATAGCCGTCCACGAAGCGGCTGTCCGATATGCCCCGACCTCCAGGCGAGTCACCCAGGCAGAACAGTAAGGCGGCCGTAATGAGGTCAATCCCATGAAGACCCATGGGGTCATCGGCCACTTCCAAGTCCGACGTGTCCACTGACTTGTCCTCCATCTTGACTCGGAACGCAGAAGCGTCAGTGAACAGAACCCGGCGCCCATTAAAGGAGAACACACTCATCCCACTCAACATCTGCAGGTTCTGAAGCTTGCGCTCAAACCGTCGGTCCTCAAAGTCAAGAGGGGCATGGAGCATTCCGTTGCTTGGGATGATGTCTGGGAGTGGAATCTGAGGCAATAAAGGTAGCTGCTGTAGCGGCTGGGAACAAGACTGTTGCTGTTCTGCAGTTGGCACGGAATGATTTAGCGACTCTGGCCTATTTGCAGGCTGGATGTCATCCCATGACCCATTAGTTCCAAAGTGTTGCCCCTCGGCCATCTCCAGATCCATCTCTTCCTGCCCATCACCCCCAGCATCATGAAAGCCATTGCAAAATGGCCTCTGGTCTTTCTCCAACAAATCAAACATGCCATCTTCCTCCTCCCTGTTCTCCGACTCAAAAAAGCCATTACGCCCTGTCCACGTCTTCCTGCTGTTAGCATTTACCACAGCCACAGCAGCTTTGTGATCCATTCCGCCCACTGCTCCAAGCTCACAATCTGACTCATAGTCACTTTCTTTCATGTCAACATTCTCAAAATCCAATGAATCTTCTTTTTCCCCATTGTGAAACCCTCCATTCAGTTCAACACGCCCATCGACTGACACGCTTCCATTGATCAGGTCCATCTCCTTGGTTGCATTACTGAGGATGTCCAACGCAGCGGCCAGGCTTCTGGTCGTCTCCACTGTGGCTTCATAGAGCTCGCTGTACGACTCATCATCCAAGCAGTTTATGCAGTTAGCGGTTTTTTCATTCTGTAAAGCTGGAGCGGCTCTGGTGCCCATCTTTTCTCCAGCACCAACAGGTGGTTTGTCTCCATTTTTCGACATCATGGTGGCAACCTTGAGGGACTCCAGCAGCATTCGCTGGTCCTGCAATGCCAAAGCCATGTCCAGCTGCTCCACCTCATCTACGTCCTTGCTGAGGTTCTCATATGACATGCGGTCAGCGTAGCTGATGGGCCAGCGGTTCCATTCCATGGTGCAGCACACAACGCTCGCCGGACATACCTCAAGGTGCTCCGACAGTTTGTTCCGGGCAACTATAAAAGGGCATCCAAAACCGCTATTGAGGCAGGGCACTCTCTCAAGCGGGCATAACAGGCGGTGCTCGTCAGCCTTGCAGCTGTGGAAGACTGCGCCACATACTAAAGCGCAGCTCATGAGGTCGCAGGAAACACCAGGCTCTGGTCTGGCCATACACCTCCGACTGATGCAGTTCATGCAGTGGCTGTGATCGCTCTCCATTTTATTTTTTTTGTTAAGAGGAGGGGGGCAGGGGAGATGGGATAGGGAAGGGGAGAGGGGAAACCACCAGCTCTGCAACACAAATTGAAAGACAAAAACCACTTCATTATTCATCAACAGGTGAACATATACAAATCCCACAACATTCTGCAGTCAACTTTTTCCTTCGTACAGTGTTTTCAGGAAAAATTGGAAGTTCCAATAGACTATGATCGATCAAAGCACCCTCAAAACATAAAACAACATTTAACATCACGGCAAAAAATAGAATGAAAAAAAATTTTAAATGCAATTTTTCAAATTTTCACAGCACAATATGCTGAACTGTTAAAGATGACAAAGATACAAAAATGAAACGGACAGGGACTAACTTTTCCCCCAGAGGACTAACCCTCCCATTTTTACATATTTCAGGAAAAGCACATTCAAATTCAGGCCTTAATAGTCTGGCTTACAAAACCATTTTGTTCCACTGTCCACAAAATATAAGTGTTCCTACCACTGAATGGTCTTGCTACATGTTATGCACACTAATGAGCTAAAACATTATGACCACTCTCAGATGGAGAGTAAAATTAGGCAGTATCAATGGCGCCTGTCAAGGCCTTGGATATATTTCTCAGATAGATAAAAAACAAAGCTGAATGCGGGAATCATGGGCAAGTGTTAAGACCTGCCCACTTTGCCAATGATAAGGAAATGCTTTTTCAGCGTTGTAGAACATCGTCAGTTTACACTAATGAGCCAAAGGGTTTTAGCTACTCACTGCTCGAGCGAATGTTGTCACGTAACGACAGCACATGTCAATATCTGCGAACAGACTATAGACTATCAGTGAATGGTCAGTTATCACAAATCAATCATTTGGATGCTGGAGGAATGGGACATGTGGGACTTTGAGATGGGCCACATCATTGAGACCAGATGACTGAGTAACAAGATCTACTAAACGGCAAGGCTTGTGAAGTGCTTTCGATCAGTGGTGTGTACCAACAGCCTGTGATTCAAGGGGGAACAAACCACAAACCAGAGAGAGGGCGCTGGACACCCAATGCTCATGTATGCACGATGAAAATCCATACAGTCCGCATCGACAGAGGGGCTACTGCAGCACAAGTCACAGCACATTATAATGATGGTAATGGGAGATGTGAGTCACAACACACAGTGCAACCCAACTTGCTGATCAGTACCCATGCTAACCCCGGACCACTATGAAAAGCATCAACAGTGGGCACAAGAGATTCAGAACTGAACCGAGGAGCAAAGGAAGGAGGTCGTTTGGAACGAGGAGTCCCTTTTTCATTCAAATCACGAAGACAGCCTGGTACATGTGCGCTGTTTACCTAGGGAAGAGATGGCACAAGCATGCAACATGGGAAATAAACAATCTGGTGGAGGCGATCCAATGCACTGGGCAATGCAAAGCTCCAGATATTCATTCATGTGGATGCCAATTTGACACCTGCCTTGTACCGAGACACTGTTGCAGATCAGGCAGACTCCTTTGTGGCAAAGGTATTCCACTGATGTCAGAGGCCTCTTTCAGCAGTGTAATGTGCCCTGCCACACTGAACAAACTGCTGGTGGACAGCATAAGGAACAAGGAAAAGTTCAGGGTGTTGAACATGCCGACTAATTCCCCAGATCTCAATCTGTTCAAGAATTGAGGGATGTGCCGGAACAACAAGTCTGACGTCTTGAACAGTCTTTTAGAGTCCATTAATCTGCAAGTCAGGGCCGTTTTTCCAGCATACAGAGGACCAACAGCACATTAGGTACTGCTATCATGCTTTGGCTCGTCCGCGTACATCTCAAGTAGCACTCCTCTGGGTAGCTTCCTCGTTCATCAGTGAGCAGGTTGTGTTAAAATATTTCTGTGGCCAAGGGACAGAATCATGTTCCTTGCCGTACATATTCAAGCAATTTAGAAGATGAAGTATGTGAATCTGGGCAAAATGCTTATAAGATTGAACAATTTCTAAACAGAAGGGTAAAGTATGTGAACAGATAAATCAGTTTTGAAATTGCCAATTTAATTCATCACAAAAATACAGAGCAGCTGAATAGTCTTTACTTAATTCCAACAATCATGAAATTATGGACACATTCAACACTTCTGTAAAAGGCTACACCCAATAACTACACCCAATAACTAACAGTCATACTGAGAAAAACATTACCACAAAGAGTTTTTTTAATCAGGAAAATTGTGCTCCTGGCCACAGATTAAGCCCTGGGATTCATACATGTGCAACTCCGACGTTTCTTGTGGCTGAATGGTAGTCTGCCACAGGCTTAAATTTAAAAAACAGAAAGCTAAAGGAAACTGTTAGACGCTGCTTACCAAGTACTCATACACACAGAAAACCGTTTGCCACCAAATTTGCCCACCGAATCAAGCACAAAATAGCAATGAAATATTTCTCAGGGCTCAGATATTTTTAACAAATTAACTGATTAACATGTGAATGAAGCAAGTTATTATACTTTCAACTTAACATGTTTTGCACATGGAGCAACAGGAGCAAGTGAACACAGAAACATTCGGGAAAGGGTGAGTGCAGAATGGGCCCCTCTGAACTCATCTGAAATAATAAAGGGACACAAAGCACTCACATAACATTTACTGGTAATAATATTTATTTATTTGTGTTGTGGGGACTGAATTCGATGCGATTGGTCACAGGGGACTTAAAAGTTGCACAAGTTCAAATAAGGCAAGCTTAATTGTTCAAAAGTAAATTGAGAAGCATTTTACCAGTTTCGCAAATATTAGTGTTACAAAATGCGCAAAGTCACAAAGCTGCAAAGCGCTATTATTTTTATTGCGTTTAACTGCGGATCGAGCAACAAGGCAGCTTTACATAAAATTAAATCAGCATTAGGAGAACATTCCAGTATTTTCATATTCTGAGTATTATAGCAAACGGGCTGGGTAAGGTAGGTTTTAGTTTGCAAACGAAATTAAATGTAACGCCATAAAACATTCGTGTCATGCCGCTTGCTAATTAAATGTATTAAACATTCGTGTCACGACATCACAATAGCCAGCTAGCCCGTTCTTTAGCTAAACATCCAACTAATTAGCAAACGTTACCCAGCGACCTAACCTGGGTTTGTAGTCGGAAGATGGATTTCTTACAGTACCTAGGTAAACGTGAACGTTACAACACTACCATAAATTAACTTCTGTAGCTGACTAATAACTTAACCGTGAGCCAGCTAGCTAGCCATAAACAGACCGAAGTGACGTTAGCGTCAGCTCAAACCAACTAGCTAGCGAGCTGCGACAATTAGCAAGCCAACTTGCTAGGTAGCCAAATGAAATTGACAAAGAAACTCGGCTCGCTAGCCAACTAATCTTGAGAAAATAAACAGCAAGGAAGCTAGTTGCAAGTATTATGTTAATTAATGTTACGTAACGCTAACTAAATAGCTGGCTTACGCCTGTAGATCTCAACGTTATAAAAAGTAACTTGGCCAATGGTACTTTGAACGGAACAATCGTTCAGCTAGGCTACCCTACTTGATCACATATCGCCTAGTAAAATTACGAATCATAATTTCCCAACAAAAACAGTTGGTACATTAGCTAGCTAACAAGACTTGTGCCAAGTTAGCGGCACTTCAGTAAGTTGATGTTACGCAGATTAGTGAACGTCAACTAACGTTAGCTAGCTAGCGAATCATATTAGCAGGCTTTGGCTGACTTTTTGCTACACAATGCTAGCGATGTCTGATAGCAGGCTGGCGTGCAGTGAGGCAACTGCACACAAGAAAAACATCACCGCAACCTAAACCGTTGGCCTTCTTCACGGCGGGCACTGCAGCCGTCTTGCTCAAGACAGATCAGACAACCATCTGGGATTTCGTGGGGTTTCCCCCCTCCAAGATTTAAATCTCCGGCCGCACAGGAACAAAGAGCTGGACTCAAACAAGTTCAATTCGGTTCACCACCTGTCCGTGCCCGGCTTCCATTCTGTTAAGTGAACTGCCTTCCGCGGCATACTCCTTGGTTTTTCTGGAATGACTCTGCTCGATTAAAACAACGGCAAGTCCGCCAGCTTGCTAGTTTGACTTTCTGCAGTCTCAAGCCGCTTTCGCACTAGACGCGAAACGAATTTTTCGCACGACAGATTACATTTAAAGTCAATGCAAAGACGCAAATACGCGCGTTTCGCCTGTATTCGCGTCTTTGCACTGACTTAGAATGTAATCTGTTGTGCGAAAAATTCGTTTCGCGTCCGGTGCGAAAGCAGGGTCACAAACATAAACTCAACAAATCCTTACCGTGACAATCAGATAAACCAGTTACTCTCTGTCACACCGCCCCGTAGCCTTATTTCGCCTATAGGCCTTCAAGACGGCTTCAAGTCTTGATGTCTTTACTTAGTTCTTCTCATAAGAAGCTATTTCCGAATTTTGCCCCTTCTGTTGACCAGTCCTAGCTCTTGTGTCGGTGCCTACTCTTTTCTGGCTAGGACGCCAGTCTATGCCGTCATTACGCTGCAGTTTGTGTTCTGCGTAGTAGGAACAGCTTACCTCTTGTGGTTTAACGGTAGTTTTCAGCTTACTGCTGCGCAGATCTTCTGCAGATTGATAAATCAGTATGATAGAAACTCGGGTAAAACGTAATTAATGATTTGCTTTTCCATCCACACGCAATACGATTTTGTTCATCTGCACAGAGCCAGATATGCGTGGTTCCAAAACTTAGCCAATAGTGAATGGTTCCGTGAATTCTGCGCAGGCGCGCAGATTTGTAATACAGGGATCGGCTGATGCTGTGTTCAGAATTTGGCGGAATAGCAGTGTGTTGGTCAAAAGAAAAGGAACAAAAATCCACAATGCACGTCAACATTAAAATAACGATTCCACGGCAGACTCAGAAATATGTCATTTTGGTTTCAATTATTTGCTATTCAGATAATCAGATTTTTTTTCAGGAAATCCCTCCAATATAAAAATCGGAGGATATGAACTTGGCCTGCCCTGAATCCCAGTGACTAAACAAATTTGAACTGCAACCATGATGGGTTTTGTTGCCAGTCCCTGTTCTCTTGCTTGTCAGATTGTCAAGGACTGATTACCGCCTTCACACTTCAGGAACGTCATTTTAATAGGAAGGATTGTAATGTGTTATTATTATTATTATTATTATGATTATTCAATGAATGGCACACACTGAACCTTGTATAATGCCAGTTGTAGCACATTTAAGCTGGCTGTTCGACTGAGGCATGCATTTCACTCAAAGGTCATCTTGTCATGTTCAAAACCGATTAGAAAAAACAAGTCTTAGTTGAGATGAATTTACTCGTTGCCCCATTAATCCTTTCTAAGCTTTTACTTGCTGAAGCAAAACCCAAAGAATTACGAGTCCTAGTACAAATAAAAATAAGAGCATGCTATAATTCACATGCATGAAATAACTTGGAAGATGATAGGCTTCCTGAAAGTGGAAAGAAAAAAGACCTATTACAGGAAACAGTCCTGAACACACTGTTACAAAATCCAGATTGGTTTCAGCCTGGTTTAAGCCCTCCATCTAAACTTAAGCAGATGAAGCTGGTCTAAAGCTGATGAGATGGTCAGGATGGTTAGGATCACAGCCACATTGGTGATACCATGTTCAGCTGTTGGGCTATCTTGATGCTGGTGACAAACCTTTGCTAAATTTCAAATAGTGTCGAGCTGGGACAGAACCAGTAAGATTCTATCCTCATATGTAGGCTGGAATTTCCACAGAGAATACAATCCTTAGATATAAGGTTCAGTCACATATTTTTTAGTCAAAGTGGGTTTTGGTTAGCAGTGTGTGATGTAATATCCATCATGTTAGGAATAGAGTGGGAAAAATTTCTAGGCACTTTGTCATATTTCAGATGCGATTTGCAGCTCAGATGAGTCTTCCTTAGGACTTCTGACTTTGCCGTTGCCATGGGGCCAAATTTACAAAAGGTATTTTTCTCTTAGACACGTGTAACTCAACTATTCTGATGATGATCGGGTGTTCAAAGTTCATCACTAAATTACAAAGTAGGTTTGTCTAAGTTGCATTGCGTTTAGTTGTGTCTTAGTCACCTCTGATCAAATAACAATGGTGAAATTTAGGCATCCTTGGGGCTTGTTTAACTGGTGTTTTTCCTGGTATGTGCAGCGCCTAGTTGCCAATGTGTATCGCTTTTCTTGTTTTCAATTAAATCCTTCCATTCTATTCTTCACTGAGTTCCTTAAATTAAATATATATGTCCCATTTGTTGGTCCACAGTAAAATTGTCGTTTTATTTATTTTCAGACTGTTTTTTCTCGTGCATTCTCTGCAAAAGTTTGTTCCACGCGGGCAAAGGCCTACACTGAACCGAGATGACCGTGTGCCATAACAGGTCAAGTACTCGCTCAGAACAATAACTCTTAGATTGGTTCACAAAAAGATCTACGCCCACACGGAAAGTTAGACGTGGACAACTAGTCGGGTGATGATCCTCGGTTGTAATATGCGATAATCACGGGTGTTTAGCTGTGCACGTGTAAGCCATGTTTAGTCAGCGTTTTAAGCTTAGTCAATGACTAGAAAAAACGCTGGCTAAACTTCTTTCGTAAATTCCGCCCACTGTGTCCAAAAATCTCTAGGTGCTTCTCATTCGCGGCACCCCATTTAGATCATCTGAGCCTCATCTGCTATTGAGTGGCTGCTCGGATCTTTGGTGGCCATTGCAGGCGTATCCTTGGAGGCCTCAGGATAGCCGAAAGCTTGGATGCCATTCATTCAAGTGGTGGAATGCTAATGCTGCTCATCTGGCCATTGAAGATTTGCTTTTCAGTTCACTGAGCAACTGTGTTAGTTTTTATCCCCCTTTGCTATGGTCTTTTCAATAACAGCTGCTCTTAACTCATGGGGCTGATTTTTTTTATATTGAGCTCTGTTCGTGTGATTCACAGCTTTTTGATATTTCCTCTAATTTTCCTGGGCCTTTGTTAATCTCTTTCCTTGTGTTGATAGAACTGCAGTGGTGGATGATGGGGGTGGATTGGGAGTGGGTTTGACTGTCTCAGGAGAAATACCAAATATGGTCAGCATACTGAGGACCGAGAGGTGTAGCCATGGTGACTATAGATTTGATCGCCCTCAAATGTACACTATGGTCTACTTTTCAAATTCACATATGCATGTTCCATGGTTTGAACCTGGAAGGTTCAAACCATGAAAGAAGTTGCTTGAAGATAGAAATAATTCATATCACTATCTCATTTTAGACTATGTGAGTGATACTATGAGACTTATTGGACACTTCTCTCACAAATCAGTTTGAGTATATTTAAAAATGTGAAAACACTCAGCTATCAGATACATTACACTTAAAAGTGACAGTTGCCAGAAGGCTCCGTAAGCAGGGACTGCCAAACAGCTTCTCCAGAGATGGTGTAAACAGTAATCACAGCACATTTCATTGCGACACTGTCAATTGCAGAATAAAATACTTGCGGTCTGTCAGGAACGGCCACAGCTGTCAAGCTGAAATGGGTATTGCTTCAGTTCTGGGATCAGGTGATGGGATATTGTGAGTTCTGCCACAGACTGTCGGCAAAACACGGTTGCAGAGTTTTTCTGCACTGCAACTGGAGAATAGTGCTTTAGAAACACATTTACCAATAAATGCAGGTGCACTCATACACAAATGCATATGTGCACATTTTTCTGATTTGGCAATTGCATTTATCTCCAGCTTGACTGACTGAGTGCAACAGTTTGTCTTTGTATTAAACTACATTCTAATCTTGACCCATTCATTCTCAACATCTCTGACTCTTCAGACAATGAGGAAAAATTCTTGAAGCTTTCTGGGTGAATGAAAATTAAGTGTCACACTCTGAAGTATATTTGTTTTGCTTAAGGGGTGATCTGGGGTTAAATGAGCAAAATTTGATTATTTTTCCAAAATTTTTTTGAATAAAACTATTCTATAATAACCCACCTTTAATAATCACTAATTGCTACAAGGATTAAAAACTGAACTCAACTTTTCAATGCGGTCTAATTCATTTTCCATTGATTTCCTAAGGTATTACTTTTTCCACGTTTCTCATGTTTGTGGCAGCCATAACTTTTTTATTTATCATTGAAAATCATTGAAATTTGGGCTGCAGGTACTTTATTTCATTAGAAATGCAATGACATCGGGAAATTTTGCCTATCTGTTACATACTTTGAACATTTTGAGTATTCGTCAGATTCTGCTCAAAATAATTTCAAAATTTGAGTAAAATGCCCCAAAATCACAAAACTGATAAATTGGGCAAAAAATGGCTATGTCATTTCATTTGGATAAGCAATGGCTTTTAAATGATGAAAGAAAAACTGAATTCTATCATAGAGTTTAAGAGGAATTGGTGCCAGAAGTTTTCTGCATATTTAATGAGCTTGCTCGGTTACCATGGCAACCGCATAAACAGAAAAATGCAAACTTGTATCTTTTTTGGTGGTTATTACATATACCTCTTTAGATTAATTCTGAGTTGTTTCCTGGTGTCATTTTTCATTTAACCCCAGATCACCCCTTAAAGCTGTGGATTTAAAATCATCACACAGCAGCATGTCTTGGGAAGAAATATTCATTATCATCCCCATGTGAGTCACAACCACTCTTACTGCTGCTGTTCCAACGAACTGCCCCACGCCAAAATCTGGCAGATGTGGCCCTAATATTTACAGCTTTTTTTTTTTTTTTTTGTTGGCTTGGCAGAATCCCATTCAGTAATTCATGGGCTCAGACATCAGTTATATGTCTACATCAATTGCCTATGATTAATTTTTCTGTGTCGTACAGAAAGGACTTAGGTGAAAGGCCTTTCTCCCATGTACAAGTATGCAAGAAATGAATTTGAATTTCTTGACACAAGATGCTGAAATATTGATAGGAATAGACCATTAAAGAATGTATATGATTGATTGGTATAATAAATAAAGTATCAAAGCTTAATAATCAAACATAAAATAATGGCTGCTGTATCACAATGGGAATTAACATGCGGCATTACAATGTGAAATGCAGCCCTCAGCTGCGCCCTCCTGCCAGAATGCAAGTGCTCACATCCTCACAAGGTCTCGGTTACGCAGCGCCTCTCCAGGCGAAACCTGAGATGAACCGGCATCTACGAGAAAAACATGTGAAAGGCCGGACCAGCTGTACACAGAAACAGACGTCGCCTCGCAACAAGCCGGCAGCAGAGAGGGTAAACACCTCAACCGCGTCAACACTCACACACTCAATGCACAAGAGTAAACTTGAAACTGCTGGCAGCAGTACAGAAATTCATTGGAATTTTAGTTCTTTCGAAAGATCTTTCCTGTGAATATTTCAACATAATACAGATACAGATTTTTTTTTTTTTTACAGTGAGCTGGCATTTTTTTCAAATGTGACTGTAATATGGTCTTTATGTTAATAGAAGCAGTATTTATTGCAATACTGATTTATTGTTATTATAAGATATTTTAACAGTCAGTGATAGTGTTCACATGTGAAAAAGTATTTAAAGTGGTAACATGCATGTGAATAAATACTGATTATGCATGTTATAGAGGGGTGTGTAGGTAGCCAAAAGCAAACTGAGGAGAGAAGAAAAGAAAAACTATACAAGAAAAAAAAAGAAACACGGTACCAGTAAAGTTAGAATATAAGCACTGGTTTGACCATTTTGACAACAGGTGTTACTGTGTTGTTTGTGTTTGTTTACTGCATGGATACACCCTGTACTTGACTGATAAGAATGTGTGTGTGTGCATGTGCGTTTACGTGTGTGTGTGTGCGTGAGAGAGGGAGAGAGAACGCGCGTGTATACATGTGAAAGAATGTGTGGCAGGAACTACAACCCCTATTCCAAAATAGTTGGGACAAAATGTAAATTGTGAATAAAATCAAAATGCAATGACTTTCAAATCACACCAGCCAGTATTTATTCAGAATAAAACAGAGATAACATAGCAAACGTTGAAACTGAGAAATTTTACAATTTTATCCACAAAATGAGCTCATCTCAAATTTGATGGCTGCTGCAGGTCTCAAAAAAGTTAGGACAGGGATCCATTTACCATGGTGTAGCATGCCCTCTTCTTTTTAACACAGAGTGAAGGCATCTGGGCATTGAGGAGGCAAGTTTCTTGAGTTTAGCCATTAGAATTTGATCCCACTCTTGTTTAATACAGGCTTCCAGCTACTGGCGAGTTTTGGGTCTCCTTTGACGGACTTTTCGTTTAAATATGCGCCAAATGTTCTCAATCGGTGAAAGATCAGGACTGCAGGCAGGCCAGTTCAGCACATGGACTCTTCTACTACGAAGCCATGCTGTTATAATAGCTGCACTATTTGGTTATGCATTGTCCAGCTGAAATACACAAGGCCTTCCCTGGAATAAATGTTGTCTGGAGAGGAGCATATGTTGCTTTAAAACCTTTATAAACCTTTCAGCATTCATGGTGCTGTTTAAAACATGCAAGTGTCCCAAACCATATGCACTAATGCATCCCCATACCATC
The DNA here is from genome assembly GCA_029692085.1 of Gymnothorax javanicus. Taxonomy (NCBI): domain Eukaryota; kingdom Metazoa; phylum Chordata; class Actinopteri; order Anguilliformes; family Muraenidae; genus Gymnothorax; species Gymnothorax javanicus. Next base: position 95,577,522 of record CM056198.1, read on the forward strand.
AGAGATGCTGGCTTTTGAACTGAACGCTGATAATAGGAGGGGTGGTCTTTCTCCTCTTTAGCCCGGAGGACTTCCAACAAGAATGTCAAATTTGGACTCGTCTGACCACAGGACACTTTGCCACTTTGCTACAGTCCATTTTAAATGAGCTTTGGCCCACAGAACACGGCGGTGCTTCTGGATCATGCTCAACAATGGCTTCCTTTTTTGCATGATAGAGGTTTAGATGGCATCCGTGGATGGCACGGCGGACTGTGTTTACAGACAGTGGTTTCTTGAGATATTCCTGGCCCACTTAGTAATGTCAATGACAGAATCATGCCAGTGAGTGATGCAGTGGCATCTGAGGGCCCAAAGATCACAGGCATCCAGTAAAGGTCTTCAGCCTTGTCCCTTACGCACAGAGATTTTTCCAGTTTCTCTGAATCTTTTGATGATGATATGCACTGTTGATGATGAGACCTTCAAAGCCTTTGCAATTTGACGTTGAGGAAAATTGTTTTTAAAGTATTCCACAATTTTTTTACGCAAGCCTTCACAGGTTGGAGAGTCTCTAGCCATCTTTACTTCGGAGAGACTCAGCCTCTCTAAGACATCCCTTTTATAGCCAATCATGTTACAAACCTGATGCCAGTTAAATTAATTACTTGCTAAATGTTCTTTCAGCTGATTCTCTTAGACATTAATTGCTTTTTCAGCCCCTTTTTGCCTGTGTCCCAACTTTTTTGAGACCTGTTGCAGCCAGAAAATTTGAAATAAGCTCATTTTGTGGATAAAAATGTAAAATGTCTCAGTTTCAACATTTGAAATGTTATCTATGTTCTATTGTAAATAACATATTGGCTCATGTGATGTGAAAGTCATTACATTTTGATTTTATTCACAATTTACACTTCGTCCCAACTATTTCGGAATTGGGGTTGTATAAAAATATCTGCTTGAAACATATAATGTAATTATTGTTATGGGGAAAGTAAATAAATAAATAAATAAATCCGATGGACTGCCCCTCAGCCCCAGCATTGTTTTGGTGGCATTTCTCTATATTTCTGCCGTTTATGCTCATGGCATGGAACACAGATTTAACCAGTTACTTGTGCATGCGGGTGTGCTCTCCTGGTCTATCAGCCAATTCAACATTCACTGGAATAGTTGATATAACACAAACTAGAAAGTCATATGCAGCGGGTAAATGTGCTGTGTGCTTTTATTCAACGCTTATGCTGAGAATAAGGAAAATAATGAACGAAGACTTCAGCAAAGCATCTCATTAACATGATTAATTCACTCGTTTTGCCAGTAACTTAAGGCAAGACAATCATGGGGGGGGTATTATGACAACCTAGCCATTTCTGATGAAGAAACAATGGTAAACAATCCAGGTGAGTTTTAATTTTAGTGGGTATGTACTCATGTAGGTGAGTACTTTGCTTTGTATTTACGCCACCTCTTTGCCAATACTCCACTCTTCAGTCTCCAGTAAATTGCCAAATTGTCTTCATGTATGTCTTTTTACCAAGAAAAATGGCTTACTGCATCTTTGAACTGTGTTTTTAAAAAGTCAGTTATTTTCCGAATAATTTTCTTTTCCTAGTCATAGAGGGTGAGAACCTTTGATAAATTGTGTTTCAAGGCATGATAGAAGAGGTAGCAGTATGATTCATTGGTCTGCTTGCCAGCATTTACTTGCTAAGACAAGATACAAAGCCACACTGGCTCAGAGCTGAGCCTTTTGGCAAGTGCAGTAGTTTAATGAGTGAGCAGAAATGCTTATAACTGAAGATCATGATACCTATCTAAAATGTTTACTGAGAATTGAATTAAGAATATACTTGCCTTTCTAATGCAAATTTAACAATGACCTCTTCTAACTGAAAGCATTTAGAATGCAAACTTTAGATGAAGGAACATTTTAAAAATAAAAAAAAAAGATTCTTCCTCTGAGATGGTTCATTATTTTCAAATAAAAGTTTATGACAGCTGTATTATGCAGCATCTTTTACTAGTAATTTGCATTGTGAAAAGTACAGCAGGTTTCATAAGACAACTAAAACTAAAGAGCAGACTCATTAAATTCAGTACCACTTGCTTTCCGGGCCTGGTGTGCCAGGTCTTGCGAAACCTCAAGAGATTTGTGGGGATCTCAACACAAAGCCTGTCCCTGAGCGTCCTTGGCATGAAATGTTGGAAACAGGCAGCAAGATAATGCGTTGGAGTGTTGCAGTTCTTTGGACTTCACAACTAAGGACTGAGACCTTGCAGGACTCTGCTTCAATGAAAAGGTGCTTTGAGTTATTTTTATTGTTTCTTGGCCTACAAGAAATCATCAGCGCGCTAGATAAACCAACAAATTATAAGAACAATTATACACATATCTGCCACAACAGCAAAACGAAGTGCCAAATATGATTTAGTTCCCCTTCATGCCGCGAAAACAGCTCTTGAGGGGACCTCTGAAGGTGTCAAGAGGCACAATATGTGGCACCACGAGGTTAGCAGCAAAACATTTTAGTCCTGTAAGTTGAGAGGTGGAGCCTTCATGGATTGGACTTGTTTTTTCCAGCACATCCTACAGATGCTTGATTGGATTGAGATCTGGAGATTTTGGAGGCCAAGTCAACACATTGAACTCCTTGTCATGTTCCTCAAACCATCCCAGAACAATTTTTGTAGTCTGGCAGGGCACATTATTCTGCTGAGAGTCCACTACAATTACGGAATACCATTGCTATAAAGGGGTGTGCTTGGTCTGCAACAATGTTTAGGTAGGTGGTACATGTAAAAGTAATACCCTGATGAATTCCAGGCCCCAAGTTTCTCTGGCAGAATATTGCCCAGCGGATCACACTGTTTCTGCTGGCTTGCCTTCTTCCCATATTGCATCCTGGTGCCATCTCTTCCTACACATACCCTGCCATGCACATGGTTTAAAAGAAAACATGATTTGTCAGACTAGGCCACCTTCCATTGATCCACAGTCCAGGTCTGACACTCAAGTGCCCATTGTAGGTGCTTTTGGCAAGGGGTAGGGGTCATCACGGATACTATGACTGGTCTGTGGCTACGCAGCCCGATGCACAGCAAGGTGCAACACACTACAGTACTATGCAAAAGTCTTAGGCAGCCTACATTTTTTGAAATTTAAATCTGGCTTTAGATGTTTACTTTTTAGTTTCCTTCACTGGAGTTGCCAAATATAAAAAGTAAATTTGGAATTCCAAATGCTAATTTAAAAATATTTCATAGATATTTGTGCATATTTCATTAAAACAACTTATGCAGATAATATAGTCTTGACAGAGCCCTGATATCAACATCATCATGGCTGTCTGCAATTACTTGAAGGGATACGCAAGTGAGACAATTAGCAGAACAGTGGCAAGTTTTCCACTCTGCTTGGATCAAGCAAGAAGCCAATCATCTTATAAAGCTATAGTACTACAGGACAGTGTCTGAAGTTTTTAAGCAAAGCGTAGTCACACCAAATATTGATTTGATTTCGTTTCGAACAGTTTACAGCTCTATATAGTATATTTCTCAGTAATTAGAAACTTTTAATTTCATTATTTTTTCAAGCATATTTAAGCCCCTCAGAACAATAGTGGTCTAACTCCGATTTTCTAATTTTGCTAGTTAGACCCATATTTTTCATGCTAAAGGTAAAATCTATTCATGCAATAATGGGCCAGAAGATTTGTAGTTCCACCTCTGAAATATAGATAGTAGTGCAAGAGTGGTCTAACTCCAAAATTTTTAGTTTTTAGGCAAAACATGCAAAAATAACAAAAATCGTCAACGTTGACAACAAAATACTTTCTGACCATGAAAGAGAAGATTCAAAGGATGTCACTTCAAGACAGGTCTAAATACTTACTGGCACACTGAATTTCACAATGTTGAAACTTTGGAAGCTGTTTTCTCAAAATGATAAAAAATGGAGTTAGACCACTATTGTTCTGAGGGGCTCATTTGCCCTACAAATTTGCTTTTAATGTGGCTACAACTTTTGCACTGTACTTTATGTGTTCTGACATATTTCTATCACAGTCAGCATTGACTTTTTCAGCAGTTTGTGCTGCAATAGCTCCACTGAGGGATTGGGCCAAGCAGGCTAGCCTTCACCTGACATGCACATTAATGGGCCTCGGGGGCCCATGACCCTGTCGCCAGTTGTCCTTCCTTGGACCACAAGAACTGTTATTTTGGAGATACTCAAACCCAGTTGTCTAGCCTTCAAAAATTGGCCGTTGTCAAAGTCCCTCAGATCCTTACACTTGTCCATTTTTCCTGCTTCAACACATCCACTTCAAGAACTGGCAGTTCACTTTCCGCCTAATATATCCCAAACCCACCAATGACAGGTGCCACTGTAATGAGATAATGTTATTTACTCTACCTGTCAGTGGTTTTAATGTTACGGTTGATTGATGCATACGTACTGTGATAAATTCCCTCCTCTCTTTCAAAGCTTTTTGGAAGATCGCTAATTTATTTAATCATAAGAATTTCATTATTTTGTATGGGAGTCACAGAATAGGACCAGTTTGCTTTGAGCTGTGCTTTTGCATGGTCATCCAACTGATTATGTTGATTTTTCAATGATATTTATTGGGTATAGAATCAAATCCTTTTGCCATGTTACCAGAGCGTTTGTATCACCTTATGTGATGTTAAGGATGTTGAGGCCATTTCCATACTTTATGAGAAAATAAGATCAAGAACATTCAGATTTCTTAATTCCTATATGACAGTATAATTTTTAGAAACAAAAAGCAAAAATTCTGTCTTTTACGTTCATCCCCACAAGTACTTGGACCGTATCATGATTTTCTTATTTCTGGCTCAGTATGCCACAATGATGGATTTCAAACAAATAAGTCAATTGTACTTGATTTGTAGGCTTTCACGTATAATTTATAAGTTTTGTCAAAAATATTGTATGAACTGTATAGGTATGACAACCATTTTTGTTCACAGCACCAACCCCTCAATTTTAGGGTCTGAAAAGTAATTTGTTGAACTAACAATTTTCAGAGATTATAAATATTAGGATCTTAAGTAAAGTCCCAAAATTTTGTAAAAATCGGACCAGCCATTTCTATGTTACGACATTTACCCTGGCAATGAAAATCCCTACCTCCTATAATGGCGCATGTTCTTATTTATTGAACCCTTCTAATGATGTTTGTTATTACTCAGCGAAATCTTTGATTTCAAAGAAACCTCCTCAATGAATGTGGTGCAAGTATCAGTCAATGATTGATCTGTCAAATGACTGGTCTGACAAATAGTAAGATAATCAAATCGAGATGAACAAATTATTTGGTGCCATCGGTAATCATCGTCGACGATTTACATATCCTCAGTCTCGTCTCATATTTTCAAGTTTTCCCAAGTGTCTTTCTATGAGTGATTTCATTTATTTGTGTACCTGTCTGTGGACAGCCTAACACTCACAATTCAAGACAAAACTTCGGCAAACTTCGCAAGAAAGTCAGACATCCTACCCACTTGACACCCGTCGTTTTTGTGCATTTATGTCAAAGTTCAAGAAAGAAACAGGCCAAAATTCAAAAATCATCTCCTCGCAATAACTTTCTTCAAAATTGTCTGATTGAATTCAACCAAAATCAAATAACAAAGAATTTTATCCTGAGTCCTTTCATGTGATACTTGATGTCAGGGGGGTAACAGCCTTCTTAGTGGTGGAGGGGAACGCTCATTTAGTGACAAGAGACTACCTTTCCATACACTTCTTGACCTTGAGTGACCTGTAAAGTTGAAATTTCGGCCAGCCATCAGTCTCCAACTGAAGGTTTTGTCTGTGTGATTGCCTCTTGGCAACTTAACTCAAAAGGTTATGGATGGATTTTGATCAAATTTTCTGAAGGGATAGGTTATGGCCACATGAGCAATCCAATAGATTTTGGTGGTGATCTGGATCACCTTCCAGATCCAGGAATTTTTTAAAAAATTACCGTAAAGTTCCGTGTATACGGCGCACCCGTTTATAAGGCGCACCCCGACTTTGGGACTTGACAAAAAAAAAAAAAAAAAATCATACAAATTTCCACCCAAATCTTGCGTGTGTCATACATATTATCTCTCCTCAAAATTTTCCTAGAATGCCGCATGTATTTGTCCTATTTTTTTTCCCTTTCCTTTTCAACTTCCTCCATGAGAAGTGATTATTCATCGGACATCGGCGAAAAATGGAAGGCGCAAGACGCAAGACACAAATCAATATGCCGACAGCGCGTATGCCCACGCATATGCCACAATCATCACTCATCACTCATCACTTCCCCCTAGGCTTTTATAGAGAAACTTGTGGCGGCAATATCTTTGAAGGAATAGGTTGTTGATAGCAGAGGGATCTTACGTTGAGACGTCTTAATCACTCTTTATTGTTTCGCCCGGAGGGATTAACGCGCCATTTAAATGATTCAATGGAACATGTCGGTTCATACATTCTCATTTATCGTCAAGAAATGTCAATTTTCAAAGAAGCAGAATACAACAAATGACACTGTTAATGCAGAGGATATAGCCATCAACGAAAGGTAAGTTCATTGATGGAAGTTTATGTAACTCGGTCATAATCATTTACCGTGAGTGACAGGTAAGACGGTAGCTTGGAAAGCCTCGCGCCGTAGATGCGTGCACGCTACATAATGGACTATAGGACAGCGTGCATGTTTTTGCATTCATCAGAGTGATACGGATACATTACATTGGGAAGTTATTTGCGGAGTTGCAGGGAACACTTTGAAAGGACAACTGCCGTGCTGGTGCTGAGCCGTAACCAAATGCCACATTGCACAATAAAGCTGCACTGGGGCACTTAGTAAGCTCGAGCTGCTTAGTTCTCGAGACAAGTAAATGGCGCGTCAGACAGGACTTCTATCCCGCAATTAAGCCTCTATCCCTCTCTGTCTGCATTCTACCATTGTAGCTCCATGCTTCTACGATGGTTATTTGCATTAACGTTATCATGGAAAGTGAAATGTGAAAAAGTTCATTCATAGATAAAAATTAAAATCCTGCATTTAAAAAATGTTGAATCAGTAATTTTTTCCCCTTTATTAAGCTGTGCAAACTCACGTGCGCATATAGCCCCAGTTTGACCTTATAAAATCGGGTGTACGTTTGCATGTATGTCGGAACTTTTGCCGCGATTCTGTTGTTCCAGTATATATGGCGCATCCCCAACTTTTCATATTTCCCGACGTAAAAACAAGTGCGCCGTATACACGGAACTTTACGGTATTTTCCATTGCAAGATTGCAAAGTAGGGAATTTGCTGGAGTAAATGCCGTACATATTAAAATCCACTTGATCGTGGTGAAGTTCACTGCAACACAACTCAGACAATGGAAGAAATATGATGGTTGCCCATGCGAATTTGCATATCATACAAGAGTGGACTATTCGCCTTGGTGGAGGCCTGTGCTCTCCAAGTGCCACTCTAGTTATCCATGATCTTCTGGCCCTTTCTCTGTTCCTGAGCCCACTGAGTTCTTTCTTGTAAAGAATGTGACAGATGTGGGTCTCAGGAATCAAGCGCAGACAGAAAATCAATTTCTCAGATTCTAATAAAAGTATGCTGTAGGTCAACATCCCGGTTTTTTAAAAATGAGGCAGCTTGCAGCACAGAGAGGGAAATCAACATCAGAGGTAAAAAAAAAAAAAAAAAAAGCCAAGGGTTAAATGCCAAACAGTGAGAATTCCAAACCAGGGAGGAGACAGAATCATGAGTTGGCGAACCAGTCCGAATTGAAACCAATAAATCTCAATACGCAAGGGACTAGGCAGACTAGAAAACTAGAAAATTTGTGTTCTTGGACACGGATTCTCCCACCACTGAGAGTTTGTGAAGGCCCTAAAATTGTGAATTTAACCAATTTTGTCAAACAAAATATGAGATGTACACTTTCGATCTATCTAGACAGCAATTACCATAGCTTGTTGAATTCTGTCCCGAAGTTTTTGAGGAGAAGGGGATAGACCGCATCCCCTATACAATGCTGTACGCATGGACGGACATACAGAAGGGCGGACGTACAGACGGTCAAGGGTAAATATCTGAACTGGGAGATAATACTAGGGAATGCAAAGGTTTGTGAGTGACCTGTGGAAAGGCAACAGAAACACAAAATAGATATGGAAACACAAGACATAAAGGGAACAAATCACAAAGGTGAAATTCAAATCAGGTGTGGAGAACTAGGAAGTGTGACTGGGGGTATGGCTACAAACATGGATATCAAATGAACTATAAACAAACAATAGGGAGGACTAGTGCGGGAGTGCAATAAAAACAAAGGCACATGAAAACAAACGGGATGGGTATAATCACAAGAATAACAAAGCAATGAATAAAATAACAAAGTAGATGCACCCAGACTATGAGGAGATCTGTTTTGCTTTGCTTGGTGGTCTTACTTTGATCCCAGATCATAACCGAGTGCTCCGTGCAGCCTGAAAACCCCAGGACTCCAGCCTTCTGGCAACTGGAGTTGATGTAATTGTTTGCCGGGAGGTAGCTGGTCATCTGCTTCGCCAACACTGAGAAGAAAATCTTCCCCTCTATGTTCAGCAAAGCGTCTGAGCCAGTTGATTAGGTGGCAATCTTACTCAGCTGACAGCTCTGCTCCATTCTAATGGGATGAATTGAGTTTTCATGGCCACTCTCATCATCTTCCATTAGAGTTTCAGGAGCCCAGCGCAGTTCTTGTATACCCTGTAGGGTACATCGTTTAGTCCGGGGGCTGATGCAGCTCTCACTCACTCTACCACCTGCTTGACTTCAGACCATCTGGGATGAGCGGTGTAAAACTGCAATTAGGACTGTGGTGGGCGGTGTATGTGCCCTGGTGAGCTGAGAGGGCTTTCCTTTTGGTTGTCACTGAGCAGGCCTTTGATGTATTCCTCCAGCTCCTGTGCTGTGGTCTGCAGTGTCCCAAACTTGTTCTCCTTCAAGAGGCCTTGGGCATATATCGAGGGGTCCCGGAAGAAGTTGACCCCTGCTTTTATCCTGTGTCTTCTGCATTTCCTGATACTTTCAGCTTGTCTCAGGTGTGTAAGTCTGGCGTTGATCTGCCTCCAAAGGTTTTTCAGGCCCTCCTTTTCCTGGTCCTTGGCTTTCCTCCATGATTTTCTTAAGAGGCCTTGCTCCTTAACCTGCTTGAGAATTTCCTTCTCACATCTCTCGCTCTGTTTGGGAATGCTCCTCCTCTGGTGCATCTCTCCAAATATACTACTCAAAATTTGATAGGGATCATAGGAATTTTTTTGTGAAATGACATGCAAATTTGGTAACTGCCACTGATGAACAATATATTGGATAAATGACATGCAGTCAGACACAAAACACATTTGCACGTGCATTTCATGACATTAAATGAGCATGCAGCCTCACATTTTGGCTTTGACTAACACTTCACCATTTCAACTCAGACGTGTGTGTTGCTTGTTGGTGAAAATTTGGAAGTTCCCAAATTTTTTGCATTACATTTAGCAATAACAATGTCTCCTCAACGTCTTATACGTCGATTGACTTCAGAGCAATTGGGAAGATGCATCGGAATGCTTGACTCTGGCTTCTCACAACGTCACGTTGCTAATGCACTTAACGTCAGCCAAAGCGTTGTGAACAGAGCGTGGAACCGGCATCAAACGTTTGGTACAGCAGCACACCGTCATGGGGGTGGTCGTCAGAGATCGACTACACAACGACAAGACCACTTTCTCACACTTCAGGCACGACGCGTCATCCTTTCTGGACAGCCACCACCCTCTGAAATGACCTTCATAACGCCTCGGAGGTCAGGGTATCTACTCAGACGATACGGAATCGTCTTCATACTGCCGGCCTCAACTCAAGAAGGCCATGTGTTCGAATCCCACTGACCATGCGTCATAGGCGTGACCGTTTGGATTAGGCTCACGATTATGTCACATGGACACACAACGATTGGGCTCCAGTTCTCTTTACTGATGAGTCCTGATATTGCTTGGACTTTACTGACAGGAGGCAACGGGTGTGGCGAAGACAACATGAGCGATTTAATGATGCCTACATCAACGAACACGACCGTTATGGTGGCGGATCAATTATGGTCTGGGGAGGAATAAGCAGGAACGGCAGAACGGACCTGCATGTCATGGGGAGAGGGGCGATGACAGGGTACGGTACAGGGATGAGATCCTCAATGTGTACGTAAGACCATACGCTGGTGCTGTTGGCCCTGATTTCATCTTGATGGATGATAACGCCCGTCCCCATCGTGCTAGGGTGGTGAATCAATTCCTAGAGCAGGAAACAATTGTCCGTGATGGACTGGCCCGCGTTCGCCGGACCTAAACCCTATCGAGCATGTGTGGAACATGCTGCAGGTCGCCATTTCGGTCGTAGGGCACAACCCACAACTCTAGAAGAGCTCGGAAATGCCCTTGTTGAAGAACGGAACAACATTCCAATTGCAAGCATCCGGGTTCTGATTAACAGTATAACCCGACGTTGTCAAGCCGTCATTCAAGCTAGGGGAGGCCATACCCATTATTGACATTAACTGTGGTAATGAAACATCAAACGAACACTATCTGTTTTCACTTTACATGTCAGAGGTGAAACCATGAAGTGTTCGTGAAAGCCAAAAGTGTGAGGCTGCACGCTCATTTAATGTCATAAAATGCACTTGCAAATGTGTTTTGTGTCTGACTGCATGTCATTTATCCAATATATTGTTCATCAGTGGCAGTTACCAAATTTGCATGTCATTTCACAAAAAAATTCCTATGATCCCTATCAAATTTTGAGTAGTAATATTTATTTGCCTTCCTTATAGATGATTTGGCTAAAGATATTCAGTTTGGTAGTTTTGCTGCCTCTTAGTGAGTTCTAGATGGTTGTGTGAAGGCTTCTGGCAAAACTTGTCCAAGCATCCTTGTCCCTGGCTTTTGGCCTCTTGACTTTGGGTTTTTGAACTAGCTTTCCTGTTGTTCCTCATGTGGGTTCTCTGTTTGGTGTTTCATTCTCGTGCAGTGTGTTGTGCCAATGAAGGTGGGGAGGTAGGTTTCCCCCCCTTTCATCAGCTGCAATGATGGCATCAGGAGGACTGTGGTGCTCAATCAGGCTATGATTCTCCTACGTCTGACCAGCTACTGCAGTGTGAGCTTGCGTCTGGTTGCTACCGCTACATTTTGCCTTCCCCTGGTGAATTTGCAAGCCCAGGTAGTTTGTCACTTTGGACCACCTGCAACCGCATTCTCTCAGGATCCTTTTCTTGTTTGTCATTATGCCAGTTATTATCATGTTATCCATCTTGGCTGGTCCAGCTTCCATCCAGCCACTCGATGGTCCACCAGGCTGTCTTCTTCTTGTTCTGCTTGTAGTTGATTTAGGGAGTCCATGTAGCAGGCACTACTGAGATGTGCAGAAAGGGTAACTAGCCCCTTCACGCCTGGTGCAGTTTTTCCTGCCACCAGTCAGTCTTCCCTGACAGCCCTCCAGTCTTTCCTGTACGTCAAGTGCTCTATTCATAGTAGTCACTGGCAAGCCAGTTGAACTAGGTGTAAAGAACAGGTAGGTTTACCTGCTCGGCATTTCTGCCTTACGCACTTTCCATGGTGCCATTGTTCTGGCCGCAGGGACATCAGCCAGGAGCCAGCCTTCACTGATGTTTGGCTCCTTTAATCTCGGAACATCTCGAGGTGGTGGAGCAGCGGAAGGGATGTCACCTTACCACCCCCTGCAACCAACCTTAGGATCCTTGTTTCCTCATGCCTTGTCCTTTTTTGGGGGCCAGAAGCTCCCTTGTTCTGCCTCCTCCATCAGGTCTTTGGGAGCCTTCTTCAAATTGGAGCCTGCAATCCCCAGAGACTCATGGAGCCGCTGGGTGGATGTTCTAGTGTAGCCTCTGCCACCACAGGGTAAGTGAATGCCCTCCACCCTCCCTGTGAGCACACAGCTGCCAGCTCTGTGTATTTCTGCTTCTTTAACAAAGCATCCTTACTGAATATTGACAAAATGTACATTATAATTAATTTGGCCAAACCTAATTTTTATTTTTGTGATTTTCTGGATTTGTTTTGATTTTCCAAATGATGGCTTGCTTCATTGGCCGTGACAGCCCTTCATATTCAAAGTTTACAGAAAGAGATTTTAAATGTGAATGCCGCGCTTGAAATCTACTGAGTGGAACACCTGAGAAGCCAGTAGTCCATGTACTTTTGTTCTCTTAAAAAGGTGGGTGGGGATGTATGTGCACAATATGCTGCAATAGCTATATCTTGTACCCATAAATACCTTCAGTTATAAACTGAAAGTGTGCGCCTAAAAATCATGTTCAATATTTCATTTCAACACTAATATGACAGACAGTTAAATAATAACCTCATTAATATACAAATATTTATGGACCTTTCTGTATACAATAAGGTAGTTTATAGGTTAACAGCAAAGCAGCATACATGAATCTTCCTCAACAGAAAAGTCTCGAATGTCAATGTATGAATAGTAAACCAGATTTTGTGCATTCACATTACAGATGTGGTACCTTATGTCACAAACAGTTGATTTTATTCCAAAATTGCTTTCAAAATTTAATCTTAGTTTTTAAATTGGAATCGTACTTGCATCACAGCTTTTGGAGAGAAGGTACTTGCGTTAATTAGATCTGCCTCCCCCAACTTCCACAACCTTGAGGCAATAGGCCTATTTATAACCGCTTCCTGATGGTTGCCTAAGAAACCTCACAACGCGTGTTATTTTTGTTTTCCTCAAAGGCGCAATGCCTCAACTAATGAGCAGATGGCAGCCCTGCCAGACTCGCACCTAATACACAAGATCTGAAATCAGAAGGGAGATATATTGTTATTTAACTGCGACCCCAGGCTAAAATAATATTTCCTCCAAAAGTACTTGCACTCTTGATCTGAACTCTGATCTGAGCGTGTATCATCTTGTTTAATTATCATTGTTGTCATTCTGTTAGTTGTGCTAAGTAATATTTTGTTTATATCATGTATTTGAGTATTTTTCATTATTCTGTTTACTTCGTTCAGTTTCCTTTGTGTGTCCGTGTTCCTTCCTTCTAGCCCTCCTCGCTCTGATTTCCTGATTGTTCCCTGTTTGTGGCCAGCCTGTCTTGCAATCTGTTCCCATGTCTCACCTGTTTCATTTTCTGATTAACCCCCTGTCTGTCTCCTCACCTGCCCTGTCAATCCTTATCATTTGTGTCAGTGTTCTGCGAATCTGAATTTTATTTTGGTTCTATTTCGAGTTTCTGTATTCATTAACTCTGCCATGGAGGTTATGTTTTCACCCCTGTTTGTTAGTCTGTCTGTCTGTCTGTCTGTCTGTCTGTCAATTTAAAGGATTTCAGTTATGTATGGTTTGACACAAAATTTGGTAGGATGATAGGTGGAAATCCAAGGCTGAGTTGATTAAATTTTGGAAGTGATCAGAACTGATTCTGGATTCGGAAGAATTAAAATATATCTGTCTATCTGTGTGATATTTCTGACTGGATAACTCAAAAAGTTAGGCACGGTTTGGCACAAAATTTGGCAGGATGATAAGTGATAGTCTAAGGAAGAGTTTATTTAATTTTGGAAGTGATCCAGAACATAATCTGTTACCAAAAGAACAGATATATGGCGTAGCAGAGGTCTGCGATCTACCGAGTGCCCTTTAGTTATTTTTGTTATCATTTCAGTTCTGCTATAGTAATCAGATTTGAAATAAACATTTATTTCTAATAAGCAACTGAATTTAAAAGTTCAAGCCTAAATTGTTGATACAGTGTTATCAATAGGTGAATGGACTTTGCAGATCACTCCTTTTGTACTTTATTTGCATTTTCCAGAATGCTTTTTGCTTTTGAGGGATTTGGCCATTGCGGAGGCTATGGTTCTATAATATAATATGTCTAGCACACCTGCTTAAAATCACCTGTTTCACAGCACTTTATTATTGCAACTCTTCACATAATATTGAGTCCTAAATTACCTCTGCTCCAACTTTCTTGGAGTCTCTGGTTATTGTCAGATTTCAAATAAGTGTATATTTTCAATAAACAATTAACTGCCATTTTTTAAGACTCAGGTTTCTATTAGTGGGTGATGTATGACCTCCTTGATTTGCTAGAAATTTTTTATTTTGGTGGAAGGCCTATGGGTGTTATGTCCTGAGTCTTTTTTTATTGTTTTCCCTGCAACCCAGCTGTCCTTTGTTTTTTGTTGTTGTTTTTTTGCTTCTGTTTTCCCACATTGGTTCTCATTTTTTAATTATTATCTTGTGCATTGCCCGTGCCTTTGTGCTCCTGCTCTCACCTGTTTCCTATTGTTAATTGTTTCTTGTACTAAGTTCCTGGTCTACATCCTCGCTGGATTGTTTCTCCTCATTATGTTCTAAGCCAGTTCTGCCTAAGAGCTCTAAATCTTCCAATTTCAGAGAAAATAAAGTTAAGAAAACTAGCAACTTTTTATCAGGGAATTTTCCAAGTGCTAGCTGGATCGAGAATGGCAAGTCTGTCAGTTCCGACAAGTCTTGGAGTTTTAGAGTATGCACAGTCCTGTGCCCTGTACCCTCAGACTGCCTTCCCATTACTGACCTTGGACCTGTCTTTGACCATCCCATTTGACACTGACCTCGCCTGCACTGTAAAAACTGTTACTTAGATAAAACTAAAAAAAAAAGGCAACATTTTCCAAGCACTTTTTCTTAGTTTTGTGAACTTCTTGTTTTTTTAAGTTGAGAAAACTCAATCATAAAATTTTAGCATAAAGTAAAATTTTTAAGAACAGTCTACAAAAAAACCCCCAGGAAATTGAGTACAACCATTGTCAAAATGGACAGCATTTTAAGTACATCTAACTTAATTAAATTAAGTTGTATTTAAAAGAAAACATGAATTTTACTTTCATTTAACTTTTTTTTTCATATTTACCAATTCCAAACCTCTCCCAGGGGCCCACCTGTCCTGCACATTTTAGATCTCCCCCTGCTCCAGCACAGGTGATTCAAATGATCAGCTCATTATCAATCAGCCCCAGGGGAATGATAACGAGCTGATTATTTGAATCACATGTGGTAGAGCAGGCAGAGATCTAAAATAGGTAGGACAAGTGGTCCTCCATGAGAGGTTTGGGAAGTACTGTATTAAACTACAAACCCCAATTCCAATGAAGTGGGAACATCGTGTAAAATGTAAATAAAAATGGAATGCAATGATTTGCAAATCTCATAAACTCACATTTTATCACAACTGAACATAGACAACATAATGTTGAAATTCAGATATTTCATGAAAAATATTGGAAACTTTAGCTCATTGTCAATTGAATGGCAGCAACACATGTAAGAAAAGTTGGGACAGGGGCAACAAAAGGCTGGAAAAGTGGTGCTTGTAAAAAGAAAAAAAAATCGGAGCATTTTGCAACTGATTAGGTTAATTGGCATCAGGTCAGTAAGATGACTGGGTATAAAGACAGCATTCTAGAGAGGCAGTCTCTCTTAGAACATGGGCAGAGGTTCACCAATCTGCATCTAAAAATTCAGAACAATTTCAGAAAAAGGTTTCTCAATATGAAATTGTGAAGACTTTGAATATCCCACCATCCAGAGTACAAAATATTCAGAGAATCTGGAGAAATGTTTGTGCTTAAGGGACAAGGCCGAAGGTGAATATTGGATGCTCGCGATCTTCGGGCCCTCAGACGGCACTACATTAAAAATGGGTGTGATCCTGCATGGGAATTCACTGCATGGGTTCAGGAACACTTCCAGAAATCATTGTCTGAACAGTTTACCGTGCAATCCACAAGTGCTAGTTAAGGCTGTATCATGTAAAGAAAGCCATATGTAAAAAATCCAGAAATGCTGCCATCTTCTCTGGGCCAAAGCGCGTTTAAAATGGACTGCGGTAAAAGGAAGGCCATTTTAAAATGAGCTTTGGTCCGGAGCAGATGGCACCATTTCTGGATTGTGTACAAATATTGCTTCTATGCATGATACAGCTTTAACTTGCATTTGTGGATTGCACAGCAAACTCTGTTCACGCAGTGATTTGTGGATGCGTTCCTGAGCCCATGCAGTGAATTCAAGTGCAGAATCATACTTTAATGCGGCGCAGCCTCAGGGCCAGAAGATCGAGCATCCAATTTTCACCTTCGGCCTTGTCCCTTGTGCACAGATTTCCCCAGATTATCTGAATCGTCTATGTATCGTAGATGGTGGCATAATCAATGTCTTTGCAATTCAATTTTTAGATGCAGATTGGTAAACCACTGCCCATCTTGACTTCTAAGAGAGTGCCTTTCTAAAATGCTGTATTTATACCCAGTCATGTTACTGACCTGTTGCCAATTAACTAATTAATTGCAAAACGCTCCTCTAGCTGTTTTTACTAGGTGCGCTCGAGAAGTGATGACAAGCGGCAAGGGAAGAGCATATCTTTAAAATGGATAGGAAAATGTCTACCGGTGGAGGTGTAGCAAAGCAAAAAAAAAGATTTTTCAGAGCGCTCAATGTTCATAGTTTCACAAATCGCTGACGAATTAACATCGCCTCGGTGAAGATCTAGTAATCCAAACTTAATGATGTGCTGCTTAAATTCGTAGTTGCTGTGTTTGAAAACATACCCAACAAGCATATGCACAAGGTTGTAAGGCACAACAAAAAAAGACCAGACAGTTGGAGTCCTGGGGCAATTTAAGGGGAGGAGAAACCCAAAAATCACTTCAATCTGCTCAAGAACAGGACAATCAGAGGGAGCAGGAGGGAGAAGTTTATGCTTCAGGGGCATTTTAATGTTCTAAGTTGACTGTTACAATGATTTGTAGGTGTACTTTGACTTTAACCTGGATTTTCTCAAAACCTGATTTTTGCCCCAATTGCTATCATTTAACGCACTATATCTCACTTATTTGTGGAGCTTTTCTCATGAAATTTTGACAGAAGTCTGTGTACATATCAGGAAGTCTACTGAACTAAAAGTTTTGGTTTAGCACTTTGGGTCTGTGAGTTATGGTGATTTATATTTCATACCGAGGGGGCGAAAAATGGCAAAATCCTCTTTTACCTCACTAAATCTCTAGTATTATGTGTAAATGCTTTATTCTAGATCAGAAGAAGGTGTAAACATAACTAAATCTAATTAAAAAAACCTCATTCAAATATCTTGCCTCAGTCCTGAGATATAAGGCAAAGAAATAATGGTGAAATTGGGGTGGCGGCCATCTTTAATCACATGACCTAATTATGCAAATTAGGTCAAATTCATATTTTGTGTATTTCAGGTCATATACTGTCAAATCACCAAGTATGAATGATTTCTATCCAAAAATGACAATTTTTTTTCCAAAAGGTTTCTCCTCCCCTTAAGTCATAAATTATGCACATAAGAAAACGCATCATAACTTTGTGAAGCAACTTAAACAGTGCAAATCGAAAATAAAGTGGACTGTTGTATTACCAATTAGTTTTAGCAACTGTTGCTAATCAGACAACGTAAACTGCAGCAGGATTAGGTAATTAAGCATACAGATGTGCTATTACCTAAAGGTCTTTAATACCGCCAATGGACTGCTATTGATTTAAAACACTTGTCTGTCGTTCTGGGCACACAATCACCAGCTGAATCCACAACGTTTCTGCCTTACTAATTTCACATGTGCAGATAGATTAATCATGACGTCAAACAGCAACTACGAATGGCTGGTAACGCAACAGGGGACAAGCAAGGCCATTGGTCAAACAAATTTCCCAGCAAACCTGCTTTCTGAAACTTTTAGGACGAAAACAACATTAAATAAATTGTACATAGATTAAACCCATCCATCGTTTTATATTTGCAAGAATACAGTTTTGCGGTCATTATTATATCATGAAGCAAATATATAGATAGATACAAATGGCCATGACGCAGGATAGCCAGAATAGTGAAGCAGAACCATAAAAAGTGGTATATATAGCATTGAGTCATTGTTTTGCTTAGAAGTGTAGAAAACAATTTCTTGGTCCATACTTACGTGTTTTTGCATTTTCATTCAATTATCTAAGGGAGTAAAATGTTTTTATGTTAGGGCGATAAAGCTGAATAAGGCGACACTTCTGCGCTATCGCTCACATTAATGAAGGCTACTGACCACCTGTGGGTCGTCTAGCAACTGCGATTTAGGTATTTTCGCTGGCGGACCGGGCGACTGACCCAGTGCCCACCGAAAACTCCCGGTATTAACGATGGCCAGTCCGCCCTGCATTGCCAAATATTAATAATCCCTTTTGTTCACTCTTCTACTCCATATTTCACATTAAACAAGGACTGACTTGCAGATTCAACATGTCTACTGAAGATATTAAATTCAATACTGAAATGTGTTCTCCAATTGCTGCATGTGGGCGGGTCCTGACAATTTACTTATTGAATACGTTTTTAAACTAAGTTTCGTGAAATCAATTTATCGTGGAGTACCAGAAAATCAAATTTATGGTAGAAAATTTTAAGTTACTAAAACATTAGCACTTTTTACTTTTCTGTAACTTAAACAGTCGGTAAAAAAGACAAAATCAATTTATTGTACTGAATATACATTTTAAAATTAGGTAATTTGGACATTGCCATTGAAGGACTTTTTACAGTGTGACTTGGACGTTTCTTGATCACTCCACTGCCTAAAGCCTTTTTGTGTTTCTATTTTCTCTTAGCTCCAACTGCAGCTTCAGTTTTGCTATAAAAGTGCCCTTGCAGCTTTTCCATGGATCTGCATCTGGTTCCTTCTCTGCTGCTCATAACAATGGGTAAGTAGAAAAATCCAGAATTTCTTGGCCCCTTGACCAAATGTTATTTTTTTCTTCTAGAGCCTCTCGAAGGGTTCATTTCTGGTGGGCCAAAATTTGTCTCCTTAAAATTATTAACTTTTGAAATGGAAATATCTCAACGTGCCAATGACTGCCTAGCTTTATTTTAATTTCTTCCAATCTGTGATGAAGAGTTCTGGAAAATGGCAAAATTTCAGTGGGTAGTGGAGGGTGTCAACTGAAAAACCTTACCATTTACTGAAGTACCACTTATATTTGAGGCATTTCCGGACTGCCACCTCAACATCCCAAGCTATTTTAAGCATGATATGATTCCATTAGCAAGCCCAGTATCATGCCACTTGAAATAAATTTGGAATAATCAGTATAAGTGGCAAACAAGTCAGTTAAATCATAATGTAATGAATTCAGTGCACAAGGCAATGTGCAGTGAACAAAAGTTGAGGCGAGAGGATCCATGTCCGAAGAAAAAAATATGCACCTTTACTAAGGACATTCATAAAAAAAATAAGCTACAAGCAAGATTAACAATCCCAAAATACAAAGAGCTTAGCTTAGGGGTGGCGGCATTTGTTTATTTTGTTGACCGGGGGGAGGTGGTGGCGTTCGTTTCTTTCGTTGACCGGGGGGAGGGGTGGTTGTCTTCATTTTGTCGAGCGGGGGGGCGAGATACTATTTATTTATTTAGATATCTTAAATGGGGGGGGCACATAGGGGGGCTCAAGATGTCCTTGGCAACGCCACTGGGTTTAGGACATTCTGAGGTTGCAATCTTCCACGTAGTAATTTTCCAGTCAATAATTACCTGTCGGTTGACAGGTGTAGCCAGTAACAGAGGCACTTCACCCACAAACAGACCATCCCAAAAATCAGAATTTAAACAGTAACTGTATTAAATTTCAGTGACATGTTGCAACTTCAGATACATACAAAAAATACATATAAATAAATGTATAGTTGCACAACGTATATATTCCAGAGTGGTATTAAGATTTTTTAAAGTAGGAGAGAGAGAAAAATAAGAAGAGGGAAAGAAAAGGAGCTCCAAGATCCAGTTTATGTACACAAGATGTTCTTGATTTTCTCTATTCCGGAAGTCCAGGAGATGATAGTGGCTCGCTTAGCATTGTGCATTTTTGCTACTGACAGTTCCATGTATAGTATATCTAGTAGAGAATTTAACCAATGAGTCAGAGAGAGAGTGAGGAGGTTTCCAGCAAAGTGCTAGCATCTTTTTAGCAGCTGTCAGACCGGCAAATAAAACAAAACGATAACAGTTAGATAAAGTTAAATCAGAGGTATCATTCAATGAAAGCAGTTTAGGACAATAAAGAATTACAGTATCAAGAAGTTCTGACAATGTGGACAAAACCATTTTCCAAAAGTTTACAACTCCTGGAAAATACCAATACATATGCATAAAATATCCAATATTATGATTTAGGCAGAGCCCGCAGTTCAGGGAGGATACAGATTTCATTAAATGAAGCTTTCTAGGTGCAAGATACATCCCATGTAAGAATTTAAAGTGTATCAGTGTATGATTAGGAGACTGGAGAATGGTAAGAACTTGAAAAATTTTGAGAAGTGGTCAACTATTGCCATGATCACCGTGTTGCCCTCTGATTCCGATAAGTTTGTCACAAAGTCCAACAGCATGTGGGACAAGGAGTGGTGTGGAACTGGTAGTGGTTGTAGTTTACCAGCTGGGAGTTGTCTGGCTGATTTTGTGATGGCACAGGAGCTACGAGTTGGCCGCCCTCTCCATGTCCGTAGCCAGGTGGGGCCATCAGTATTTCCTACCGATGACTTGAAAGATTCTTCGAATTCCTGGGTGGCCAGACGATATGGAGGTGTGAGCCCGGGTGATTACCCTGTCCCGCAGAGTGGAGGGAACAAAGATCTTCCCCACTGGCATGTTTGCAGGAGCGCATTCCTTCTTGGACTCCCTTTGGATGTCCCTATCCGACTGCCACCGGATTGGGGTGACGAGACAGGAAGGAGGAAGGGTAGGCTCATCAGCTTCTGGATCCTTCTTCACTTCATGATGTTGGGACAGGGCATCTGCCTTGAGTTTCTTTGAACCAGGATGGAAAGTAATGTTAAAGTTAAAAGGTGTGAAGAAGAGGGCCCACCTGGTTTGTCATGGATTCAGACATTTTACAGTTCTTAGATATTCAAGGTTGCGGTGGTCGGTCAACACTGTTAATGGATGAAGAGCCCCCTTAAGCCAATGCCTCCACTCCTCGTGTGCCAACTTCACCGCCAGGAACTCTTGGTTGCTCATGTCATAGTTAGCCTCCGCCGGTGTGAGTCTGCCGTAAAAGAATGCACAAGGGTAAAGTTTCTCTGGTGAACCATGACGTTGGGAGAGGACAGCTCCCACACCAGCATTAGAGGCGCCCATTTCCACTACAAAGAACTTGGCAGGATCTGGTAGCTTTAGGATTGGGGTGGTGGTAAACAACCATTTTAGTGTGTCAAAAGCGCTGGGCCTCTGGATTCCAGACTAGCCCCTTGGATTTTCTCTTGAAGAATGCGGTTAGTGGTTGGGCAACCATACTGAAATCCTTTATGAACCGGTGGTAGAATTTGGCAGACCCCAGGAGGCGTAGGAGCTCCTTGATGGTACGCGGGACTAACTAGGCTGCTACTGCCTCAATCTTCTTTGTCTTTATAGTTACCCCCTCTGGTCTGATCATGTATTCCAGGAAGGAGATGATAGTCTTGTGATACACACACTTTTTGACCTTAACGTAGAGCTGATGGTCTAGAAGATGGGTAAGTGCCTTCTTGACATGGTGAACATTTTTAGGATAATATGGATAATACACCAGGATGTCGTCCATGTATGCTGTGACGAATTTTCACAGCATGTCTCTCAGTACATCATTGATAAAGGACTGGATATCCGATGGGGTGTTGACAAACCCATCTGGCATGACGCAGTACTCGTGATAGCCAGAGGTGGTGCTAAAAGCAGTCTTCCACTCATCTCCCTCCTGGATACGGCTCAGGTGATAGGCGCTGTGGACGTTGAGCTTGGTAAAATATTTAGCACCTCAAAGCTGCTGCACAGTGCTGGGGACCAGTGGGAGGCAGTAGCCGTATCTCACAGTAACTTCATTCAACCTCTGATAGTCGATACATGAGCAGAGGCCTCCATCTTTCTTCTAGACAAAAAAGAATCTTGCCAGTGAAGTGGAGGGTCAAACAAAGCCTCAGTGGAATGCCGCTTGAGTATACTGTTCCAGCACTTTTCCAGGCTTAATTCGATTATTGGATAATTGATGACAGACGAGAATGGTTGTGCCTGAATCTTTAAAAATTGCCATTTAAATTCGTATGTTAAAGCCTTAAATGAAGCATTGTCGTAGTGCTTTCAAAATAGTAGAGGGTGACTGCTTAAATCACTACTTTTTTATTTCATTTTCATTTTCCATAATGTGCCAATGTTTTTGGAATGGGGGCTAGATTTAGATTTAGTGACTTGTTTGTAGTTTGGGTGGTAGTTCTTGATGGATTTTGAATTTATTCTGTCAGGCTCACTCATTCGTTTGGGGGGGGAGGGGATGGGGGAAAAGTCTGTTTGCGATATAATACAAGACTTGGTAGTACAGTACTGTGTTTCCCCCAGATTTAAAATGAAACTTTAGTCTATGCTCTGTGTTGTGTAGATATTGATCAGGGCTGACAGCATTGCAGTGATAGAATTCTGTTTCTCCTACCTTGCAATAACCTCTTCATAAAAGCATTCAGAAATAGTAAAGTAAAATGTAAATAGTAAATGTAAGAATTGCAATGATTGCATGAAAAAATAAATAAAAGGAATGGAAGGAAGAATGGATTCCACCAAATATCAAAACATTCTAGAGGCTAATGTCCAGAGCTCAGTCCAGAAATTGAAGTTGAAGAGACGTTGGGTATTCCAGCAAGACAATGACCTGAAGCATACCTCAAAATCCACCGTGAAGTACCTCCTGGAAAGACAGATGAAGGTTTTGGAATGAAAAACCTTGAAAATATAAAAAATCTGTGGAGAGACCTCAAACATGCCATGCATGCAAAAAGGCCGAAGAATATTTCTGAGCTAGAGGTGTTCTGTCAGGATGAATGGGGAAAAATTCCAAAGCCAAGAATTGAAAGACTCTCAGCTGGCTACAGGAAGCGTTTGCAAGCTGTTATAGCTGCCCAAGAAGGAGTCACAAAGTACTAGCTGACAGGGTTCCCAAACCTTTGCACAAGGCCTTTTTCCTTGTTTTATTACAGTATTTTGAAACTGTAAAAAGTTAAAAATGAAATTTATTCTTGCTTTAAAATGTGATGAAATGTGTGATGTTTAATTTTGTTGTATTTAGTGTTCAGGTTTGCTTTCAATTACTTGGAGATCAATTGTAACAGACATTTAAAACAGGGGTGCCCAAAGTTTTGCACCCCACTGTATCTGTGCTTGACTGCTGTTTCTGCAGCGAACGACCAATCTCAATTTTGTGGAATGCCAGAATATTCATTCCTTTTCTGGCATGGACCTGCTGTACATGCCTGCTGGCAAATTTGTGAAGGTCATTTGTCCTCATCTATTCTGGCAGGCCACAGCGCCAATTTACTTGATAATAATTACAGTCAGAAAGCCAGTGCGGGCTCTAACTGGATGGCTTGGGAAGAAAGAATCAGATATAGGTTGTTTCATTTCTCTGTCATTGCAGTAGATATGTTTTTTATATGAATTTTGTTTTGCTTTGAGTTAAAACAAATGCAGTTGGCATATGCATGTTCTATGGGTATAATGCTATGAGGTTAAAGGGCAGTCTTTGATAATGTCTATTGGAGTCAATGATAGATTTGGGGTGGGGAGCAGGGTTGCGGTGCATATTTTAGGGGAGCTAAAATCCCTGGTATTTTTCAGCACTGCCAGAGACCAGGGTTTGCAGCAACAGAAAGCTGCAGATAGCTCTTTCATTTTCAAAGAGTTAATATACTCTGTGTGTCAGCAGTGGGATCTCACGCAAAAACATTCTCTCAGCAATTTGAAGTACAGCCTCAGTCAGAAGCACTCATCCTAAATGTGATCATAGCGAGAAATAGAAAAGGGCTTTTTTGTCATTCGGTTTGGTTAGGTTAACTTTATGGTGCACAATGTGGAAAATTGTCTTAAAAGGGGTCAGGATGTGAGTTACCAAGACAATACACACCTGAACAGAAGTCTGCTTACAATATATAATTGTGGGTTAGTCTACATTGTGCCAGAGTGCAAAATAGCCTTGTATGTACTTTGTCATGCCACAAGAGGGCACTCACATGTTCTTTCACAAAGAGAGCTAACCGCAAAAATGGGTGTCTGCACTATCTGGCGCTGAGAGACTCTAACCCTGAGGTTACCCGGGATACCGGCAGTGTCATTCAGATCTGTGTGGGGGAAGAGGGTGAGGCATGCACCTGGTGAGAGACTATGAAGCCACCAAACACAAACATGCATACTATGCGTACACACACATACACACACACTCTCTCTCTCTCTTTCTCTCTCTCTCGCTCTCTAACTGAGGACATTATATTGACGAACATTCATTCTGTACAGCCTCTCCCAAGCCTCAACTGAAACTAAATCATGCCTGACCTTTGCCCCAACCCTAACCCTAACCTTAACCTAACCCGAACTGTTACCGTGAACCTAACTTTAACCAACTATCCATAATCGTCTGTGGTCCTCACAACATTGTGGTTTTTCAAGAGTTGGTTCTCGCACAAATATACAGTGCTATGAAAAAGTATTTGCCCCTTTCCTGATTACTAATTTTTTTTGCAAATTTGTCATACTAATGTTTGAGATCATCAAACAAATTTTAGTATTAGACAAAGACAACCCGCGCAAATACAAAATGCAGTTTTTAAATGATGATTTCATTTACTAAGGGAAAAAAGCTATCCAAACCTACCTGGCCCTATGTGAAAAAGTAATTACCCACATCAACCACATTTTTTTACAACCCTAATTCTGAAATGGTTGGAACAAAGTGTATACTGTGAATAAAATCAAAACGCAATGACTTTCAAATCACACCAGCCAGTATTTTATTCACAATAGAACAGAGATAACATAGCAAATGTTGAAACTGAGAAATTTTACAATTTCATCCACAAAATGAGCTCATTTCAAATTTGACGGCTGCTACAGGTCTCAAAAAGTTGGGACAGGGGCCTGTTTACCATGGTGTAGCATCCCCTCTTCTTTTTAACACAGAGTGGAGGCGTCTGGGCATTGAGGAGACAAGTTTCTTGAGTTTAGCCATTGGAATTTGATCCCACTCTTGTTTAATGCAGGCTTCCAGCTGCTGGAGAGTTTTGGGTCTCCTTTGACGGACTTTTCATTTAATTATGCACCAAATGTTCTCAATCGGTGAAAGATCAGGACTGCAGGCAGGCCAGTTCAACACATGGACTCTTCTACTACGGAGCCATGCTGTTGTAATAGCTGCAGTACGTGGTTATGCATTGTCCTGCTTAAATACGCAAGGCCTTCCCTGGAATAGATGTCGTCTGGATGGGGGCATATGTTGCTCTAAAACCTTTATATACCTTTCAGCATTCATGGTGCTTTTTAAAACATGCAAGTGTCCCACACCATATGCACTAATGCACCCCATACCATCAGAGATGCTGGCTTTTGAACTGAACGCTGATAACAGGAGGGGTGGTCGTTCTCTTTAGCCAGGAGGACACGACGCCCATGATTTCCAACAACAATGTCAAATTTGGACTCGTCTCACCACAGGACGCTTTGCCACTTTGCTACAGTCTATTTTAAATGAGCCTTGGCCTACAGAACACGGCGGCGCTTCTGGATCATGCTCAACAATGGCTTCCTTTTTGCATGATCGAGTTTTAGGTGGCATCTGTGGATGGCATGGCGGACTGTGTTTACAGACAGTGGTTTCTTGAGATATTCCTGGGCCCATTTAGTAATGTCAATGACAGAATCATGCCAGTGAGTGATGCAGTGGCGTCTGAGGCCCCGAAGATCATGGGCATCCAGTAAAGGTCTTCGGCCTTGTCCCTTACGCACAGAGATTTTCCAGTTTCTCTGAATCGTTTCATGATGTTATTCACTGTTGATGATGAGACCTTCAAAACCTTTGCAATTTGACGTTGAGGAACATTGTTTTTAAAGTATTCCACAATTTTTTTACGCAAGCCTTCACAGGTTGGAAAGCCTCTGGCCATCTTTCCTTCTGAGAGACTCAGCCTCTCTAAGACATCCCCTTTATAGCCAATCATGTTATACACCTGATGCTAATTAACTTAATTACTTGCTAAATGTTCTTTCAGCTGATTCTCTTATATATTGATTGCTTTTTCAGCCCTTTTTTTGCCTTTGTCCCAACTTTTTTGAGACCTGTTGTAGCCAGAAAATTTGAAATAAGCTTATTTCGTGGATGAAAATGTAAAGTGTCTCAGTTTCAACATTTGAAATGTTATCTATGTTCTATTGTAAATAACACATTGGCTCATGTGATCTGAAAGTCATTGCATTTTGATTTTATTCACAATTTACACTTCGTCCCAACTATTTCGGAATAGGGGTTGTAGTTCAATTTCACTAGCCACACCCTGGGCTGATCACTGCCAGACCGATTGAATTAAGAAATCACTTAACTAGAACCTGTCTGACAAAGTGAAGTAAGCTAGATCTCAAATAGACATTTATCAGTCTGGAAAGGGTTACAAAGCCATTTCTAGGGCTTTGGGACTCCAGCAAACCACGTGAGAGCCATTATCCACAAATAGAGAAAACTTGGAACAGTGGTGAACCTTCTCACGAGTGGCTGGCCTACCGAAATTACTCCAAGAGCGCATTGACGACTCATCCAGGAGCTCACAAAAGAATCCAGAACAACATCTAAAGAACTGCAGGCCTCACTTGCCTCAGTTAAAGTCAGTGTTCTTGATTCAACAATAAGAAAGAGACTGGGCAAAAATGGCATCCATGGGAGAGTTCCAAGGTGAAAATCACTGCTGACAAAAAAAGAACACAAAGGCTCTCCCATTTGCCAAAAAAAAAATCTTGATGATCCCAAAGACTTTTGGAAAAATATTCTGTGGTCTGATGAGACAAAAGTTTAACTTTTTGGAAGGTGTGAGTCCTGTTACATCTGGCGTAAAAGTAACACAGTATTACATAAAAAGAACATCATACCAACAGTCAAACATTGTGGTGGTTGTGTGATGGTCTGGGGCTGCTTTGCTGCTTCAGGACCTGGACGACTTGCCGTAATTGATGTAACCATGAATTCTGCTCTCTACCAGAAAATCCTGAAGGAGAATGTCTGACCATCAGTTCATGACCTCAAGCTCAAGCACACTTGGGTTATGCAGCTGGACAATGATCCAAAACACACCAGCAGGTCCACCTCTGACTGGCTTAAAAAAACAAAATGAAGGTTTTGGAGTGGCCTATTCAAAGTCTGGACTTAAATCCAATCGAGATGCAGTGGCATGACCTTAAACAGGCCGTTCATGCTTAAAAACCCTCCAATGTGACTGAAGTAAAACAATTCTGCAAAGAAGAGTGGGCCAAAATTCCTCCACAGTGATGTGAAAGACTCATTGCCAGTTATCGCAAACGCTTGATTGCAGTTGTTGTCGCCGAGGGTGGCACAACCAGTTATTAGGTTTAGGGGGCAATTGCTTTTAAACATAGGACCAGGTAGGTTTGAATAGCTTTTTCCCTCAATAAATGAAATCATCATTTAAAAACTGCATTTGTATTTGCTCATGTTATCTTTGTCTAGTATTAAAATTTGTATGATGATCTGAAACATTTAAGTGTGACAAATGTGCAAAAAAATAAGAAATCAGGAAGGGGCCAAATACTTTTTCACAGCACTGTATATTCAAACCCCATATGCACGCACCACACATGCGTGTACGCCCACATATACATGCGCACTCTTCTGAATGCACATGTCTGCACAGTTACTCATGCACACACTCAGTTATGCTTCATACACATTCTCTAACATACAAAGAACTACTAATACCTATATACACATGTACATATTGAATTCTGAAAAATGCACAGACACTGCTGCATTTGTACATGAAAATGGACGTGCAGATTTCAAAGAAGATTTTATTTCAATAAAAATACAATTTCTAATTGACCATCCGTTCCTGGTGCCTTCCCCCACAGACATACTGATAAACATTTTGTTACAGTGCACATTAAGTAGTCATGTCACCTCCTCAGCAGCTTGGGTACAATTTTATTACTTCAGAATAAGCTGACTTCCAAATGGCTGTCAGCTTGAGTGTAGTTTTTTCTTATCAGTAGCAGTTCACTGAACTGCTACTGAGATGAGACTCTGGACAGCATGGGGTCCCAAGTGTGTGATGGGCATTATGTGCTCAAATACAAAGCCAGCCATCCACTTTGATAGGGTGGTTCAGAGTTTCCCATTCCGCCACTCTAATGTATGGCATAAAGCCTGTTTGTGATGGTTGTATGCTCCACAGAGCGTGACACCACCAGTTCACCGGCTGGAGGAAATGGCGGCGATCTGAAAATAGCCTCCAGCAGCTCTTATGGAGCTGTTCATATGTTTGGAAAATGGCATTCTGCTCGGAAAGACTTCTGACCATCATTGGTAATGTTCCTGTTCAAGGTCAATTCATATGAGGGAATATTCCATTGAAATGCCTGACGACTGCTTGCACAAAAAAGTTTGTAAAAAAGCTTGAGTTCCTGGACTGAACAATTGCAGGTATTCTGGACAAGGCTTATAATGAAGCCGCATCATCAATGCATTTGCTTATTGTAAGGTCTGAGATTGATGCAGCACATCTGCATTGTCAGTGAAATACAAAATAATGGGAAAATATAAAATTAAATATAAATAGTGGTTAAATAAAATATAAGTTTTATGCGCTCCTAATTATTTCACCAAGCCATTTCAAACTTTTCCTTGAGACTTCAAAGTGAGGACAGACCACCCATAACAATGAAGAAACTGAATCCTTCCTGGGAGGCCACTTCCCCAATGTGATGTCACATTATGGTTAATTGGCTTTGCAACTGTGACACGATCGGGGACCTTTAACAGACCTACATTCCAACACCAGCCAGTTCAAACAGGATGTTATGAAGAGAATATGGAGAATGCCCCTTTGACACTAATGTTTTATTGGTGATAAATGAGTGCAACATTGCGAAAACTGTATGTCACAATCCATTGGGTGCTGGACTCTGAAACGGTGAAATAAATCATGGGGCTTAGGGCTCGACCTCCAGCGTTCCAGCGGCACAAAACATTCTCAAAATATCGGTGTGATATAGTGGCAATATTGTATAACATTAACAAAACATTCCAGTATTAGCGTGAGAACATTTATTATGTTAGCACGGATGATACTCCATGTTCCATGGTACCCATCTCTGCTTTCTCCCAATCTGAATAAAATTATTAATTTATATGGAGGGAGGTCTGTCTGCTCTCCTTTAAAAAAAAAGTGAAACGCCAGGTGTTCCTCTCAGTTCCAGCTGTCACAATGGATTCAACACTGTCTCAATCACCAGCCAAGGACTTATCCTTTCCTTTCCAAAAATGAGAATGATGTGACTGATGATACAAGGATGCTGTCTTTTAAATGAGGCACATCACAGCTAATATTATTTGCTCTATCACCCAGCAATTTCAAGAGGACAACTTTCTTGGTGCTATCAACTACAAAGGTGGATGTTTATTATTCATCACTCCTGTAATCCTTGACTGTGGCACAACGAGAGAAAGCTGTTCTGTTTTACAGTTTTAAACAATCCTTTTTTTTAGAATATGCTAAACAGTTTTTTTTTCTGATTGGTTGTCTTCCCAGGTTTTCTTGTAATGTTTGTCATCATGTTGTCCTGGTGCTACTAGTGATGTGTTGCCAGAGGTAATGAAGGGCTGCAGTGATCTCACCTTGTCACACATGATTACACTGAACCTGTTCCATGGCACTTTGTGTGATTGGCAACCAAACATCGACTTCCTTAGTTGCTTAGGCAGAATGACTGGTCAATTTTGCCATTGTGCCCATTGCATTGGAAAGTTATGAGGCATTTCCCTATCCACATTAATGATAACATAAAATGTAAATGGCTCTGCAGTCATGAAACAGCACAGATTTGCTTAAATTTGTCTGTTAGGGTAATTCTAAGAAAAGCTCTTTCACACCAATCCTGTTTTTCATGGTTCAGTTCACCCAAAAACCAGTTTAGAAATTATTTTAGCACTGAATACATTTTGAATAAATCAAATGCCATCTTAACTCTTTCAACCCCAGATATTCTAGCATCACTATACCCTTCAACCCCACAGCCCTCTGTAGAGGGCTGGTCATTATCTGGACATTGTATCTTACTGTTATCTCTGGAATCCCATTAAATGTAACCTGATATGTTCCAATCAATTAGTCAGATTGTTTGAATTTGGGGTTGAAGGGAATATGTTGGTCAGCCCTCTGTAGAGGGCTGTGGGGTTGAAGGAGTTAAAATAAATTATGATGCTAAAAAAGGTGAAATGAGAGATTGAGTTCGAAGAAAGTTTTGGATTATATTCCAATTAGTTATTTTAAGTGCTGCTATCCTTACAGTATCACATGAATTTTGTGGAAATGTTGCCAATGACACTGGGCAGATACAGAACTCAGGCAGAGATGCAAACTCAGTTTAAAGGGTTTATTAGAACTCGTGGTCAGACAATCTAAGTTGGTAGCAGGCTGTGGCAATACAGTACACAAGGGTAAATCCAGAATCCTTATCAGACTTCAGTCCAAGCATCAAAAAACCAGGAAGTCGGCATACCAATGCCAAAATACATGGAAAGCGGGAATCCCAGAACAATCAGAGGTAATACATGGGTAGATAATTGTACTCTAGGGACTGGATGAAATTGAAAAAAAAAACTAAAAGATGAATCAAACCGTTACCAGGAGTTCAAAGGATCAAGGAATGCTCATAGGTAGACCCAGACAGAAATGGCTGACAAACTTGCGAAGAACTACACTGAACCAGGGGGAATATAAAGGGAAGGAGTCACTGATTACATATGGCGCTTTTCCACTACATGGTACCGGCTCTCTACTCTACTCTACTCGGCACCGGGTACTTATGTGGGGTTGCTTTTCCATTAGAGGATAGTACCACCTCTGTGGTACCTGTTTGTCGTTGCGACGCAGCATGTTACTGCCGCGACGGCATCCTTAGTTATATCAAGTTTACTTTTATTCCATCAATTTTGTTAAAGGGCATCTAAAGTCGATTCCCATTGTTTTTGTTTATCGGCCAATCAGTGAGCTGCACCTGCGCAAACGAACCGAAATAGAAGGATTATCTACGCGTGTACACAAAACATTGGTTGATGAATGAAATTGGTCATGTGACAATGTAAGATGTCAACAAAAGCAAGTGATTTGTTTGTAAACATTGGCCGTTCAACATCCCGGCTGAGAATCGACTATAGATGCCCTTTAAATATTTATGTGTTTAAATCAGGGCACATGCACTTCCGTTACCACGTTATGGCACTAAAGTCCGTGAATGTTTAATTGTAATTTCTGTTTGACATTGTCCTGATGCATAGGATAGCAGGTGGTGTTGTGTCTGAGTACCACCTAAAACGCAAAGCAATGATATCCGTAAAAGGCACGGAGTATTGATAGAAAAAGGCAATATATTCTCAAGGCATTTGT
The DNA here is from genome assembly GCA_029692085.1 of Gymnothorax javanicus. Taxonomy (NCBI): domain Eukaryota; kingdom Metazoa; phylum Chordata; class Actinopteri; order Anguilliformes; family Muraenidae; genus Gymnothorax; species Gymnothorax javanicus. Next base: position 95,609,074 of record CM056198.1, read on the forward strand.
GCACCATCAGTATTCCATAATGTAACTACAACCCCAGGCAAAAAATATTGAATCACCACACACCAACCCCGGAAAAAAATTATGGAATCACCACACACCGAGGATGTTAATTTACCTTTTTTCCTTTCATAACAAGGAAGCAAATAACACATATGACAAAACAATTATTGTTTATTATCTCGACATTCAGGCTTCACGAAACATTTCACTTTGAAATTGAAGGCAAAACACATAGCAAATGCACAAATCGCAGGAGATGGCAGAGTATTAGAATTATCGCTTTACGATGCGTCATCTCATCTGATATAACATTAAGACAAAAATGATTTGTCAACACCCATAAAGTTATTTTTCTGCACGATTTTCTTTAAATGGGGGTAGCATCACATAACTTTCTCAAAGGGAATTATTAAGGGAACATAACTAGACACAATACCATCACTTAATTTCGCCACGAACGGGGTCACAGGCAAAGAGAAACACATTTCATGAATGTAGCAGCTTTGGTGAACAAGCAAAACCGTGTTTGAAAGGTAAGGCAACGCACAGCATATTGAACAAGAAGCCAAAAACAATATAATTCGATGATCATAATAACTACGCTAATCTTGAGACTCGTCAATCTAACTCGAATGAGATGTCCCGAGGTCAACTACAGAGTCGTCTTTCACAGTGATGATTCTCTCTGACTAATCAGTGGGCAGCAATGTTGCACGTCACATTTTAGTACCTACTAGTACCTGGTCGGCCATTTTTTGGAACCCCAGGAGAGCAGGTACCGGAAAAAGTACGTACTGGTACCTAGTACCAGGTACTTTTTCCCTAATGGAAGAGCAAAAAAGGCGAGTAGAGTAGAGCAGTGTTTCCCAACCCTGTTCCTGGAGTACCCCTGCCTCTGCATATTTCAGATGTCTCTTGATTTAACACACCCAGATCAGGTCATTAGGTACTCCACTAATGAGCTGATCAGCTGAATCAGGTGTGTTAAATTAGGGAGACCTATAAAATGTGCATGACAGGGGTACTGCAGGAGCAGGGTTGGGCCTCACTGATTTAACACACCTAATTCAGCTGATCAGCTCATTAGTGGAGTACCTAATGACCTGATCTGGCTGTGTTAAATCAAGGAGACATCTGAAATATGCAGGGCAGGGGTACTCCAGGAACAAGGTTGGGAAACACTGGAGTGGAGTAGAGTAGAGTAGCGTAGCGCCGGTACCGTGTGGTGGAAAAGCGCCCATATAGTGCAGGTGTGGTGAGCTGAGGAAACATGCAAAAATGTGTGGCTACAAATAAGGATACAAGCTGACTAATTAACATGAACAAGGAGCGGTGCGTGAGTGAAAACACAAAAAAAGGTGTGGTAGGTGACAGATGCATGAAATACCCAGAGAAATACATAGAACTGCTAAAATAAGCAATGGAACATGAAAAATAATAAAGACAGATACAAAAATACATAATAAACATGAATTTATAGATTCAGATACTAACATTCAATCGGTGATCACTTTGTCAGCGTGATTTCTTAATCATTACAGGCTGCATTTTTGTCTTGATTATTCAGTCAATAAATAGTTTGATTGCTCATCAAATGGGAGCAGTTTGAGAGTAATCATGCATCATGGTGAGGTTACTGCAGGCCTTTTAAACTGTACCTCTGACGGCACACCACTGGGTGGTACTGCTGGTGCTCTGTCTCCCCCATCTCACCACTGTCCACAAATAAAAAAAATTCTGACAGAAAATGTTTCGTTTATCATCCACGCTCAAAGTGAATTGAGATCCATGTCAATGGGTTTGGATGGAATAGCTTTGTCCCTCTTAGTGTTATCACAGTTTGTATTCCTCAAGTTTTGTCTGCCCTAGGGTGGCAATGACAGTGTCAGAGGAGGCCATCTCCGGATTCTTGCAGCTTTTTACATGATGAGAATATCTGATATCAAATCAAGATTACTGAACAATGATCTCCTCTCAACAGTTTGATCAGTCATGCAACTTAAAGCAGATCTCACTGTGCTAAGCACTGAAAATCTCATATACAGCCCTGGAAGTTTTAAGTTTGCAGTTGAAGGTCAGGATAATGAGAAAAATAACTCATTAAGGTCTGAAATCGCAAATAATAGGTGATGAGAATGTTTTTAGTTGAACTAATTCTGATGTAACAATCAGACTGCCGTAGAAAGCCAAAAAAAAAAAAACTCTTCAAATGTTAATTGCTTACGATATATTCCTTCATTCAGCTGTCTGTCTCATTCACTGCGACAAACATACACATCCTCCAAGAAAAGGAAAAATTCATCTGTGCCCCCCGTATAGTTCTCTTGCCTTTGTATGTCTCGGGCACCATAGCTTTTACTTTGCTGAAGCCTAGACAACAAGAGACATTCAGCAAAATTAAAATGAATGTTTTTTTGAGGCAACATATAGTCTTGGCAGCTTTTCCATCAAAAACTTGTTTTTCCCATCAAGTCTCTTGAGACCATCTCTCTATGAATCATTCAGTCAGTGAGAGCTGCTATATGTTGGGAGTCAGTCAGGGAATGGTGTGTCCAGCATCAGACTGACTCATCCCATCTGCTTGCCCCCACACAGTAAAATGTTCAGAGTCAAATTAACTCTTAAAGTGTAAATGTGGTCCGTGTTAAGCAAATATATGAGCTCTGTTACGGCAGAAACATGGTTCACGCAAGCATTGAACGCAAAAGATAATGCCTGGCTCAGCTGGCACAAACACGCACCACCGGTGAACTTATTCAATCTGCGTTATTACGCACTAGTGGAGGTAACAAACGTCAGTCCTCAAGGCGGCATTATTGTGCTAGTCCGAATGTTTTCATTCCATGCTATAGTGCCCGCTAACTGCAATGCTCAGACTGCAGCTTGTGCCTGCGCTGTGTTGTGATTTTTAGGTGGTACACCTTAGAATGCAACAACACTTGAAATTCTGCTTGTGTAGCTTGCAGCATGTGTGTTAGCATTTGTGTTGACCATGTTTCTGCCCTTAGAGTTCAATCATGAATACTAGAAATGTTACAGTGTACTCCAGGGGTGTCCAATCTTATCCATAAAGGGCCGGTGAGGATGCAGGTTTTCTGTTCTAGCCAGCAGTGCTACAGCACCTGATTCCACTAATTAACTAGTCAGGGGTTTCAGTCAGGACCTTGGTGGGTAGAATCAGGTGTGTTAGTGTTGGGCTCTAACAAAAACCAGCACCCACACCTTTAAGGTTAGATTGGACACCCCTAGTGTACTCCATTTTGCTTAAAATCATTTGACTGAGCTTAAACATTATGGTCTTGCTGAATTGACTAATTTTACTTGTTCAGCTCTTGAGAATTCCAGAGTTGTACCTTTCTGAGAGCACTTAACCCTTGTATAGTGCTGCAATCTTGTTTCCAACCAATATTGGCCTGTTTGTTTAAACACTCGTATAGCATAAATTATCTCTAGATGATGTGTGATATCTTTTAACCAATGTCATTCCTAGTCAGTAACACCAGTTCTATGCTTATTTTTATAATTTTTGATCTATAGACCTCATTTATCTGAAATAATGTCACTCTATTTTCAGTTAAGTAAATGCAATTATTTTGACTACAGTTCAGACGAGAGGAAAACACATTAAGCAGAGGTATAATCACAGGATGGTATCTAGTGTTCCAGGATGCTGTTTTGAAAACATTCATAGTCTTCTGCTGCTGTAGCAAATCCACTGTAAGGTTTGATGTGTTGTGCATTAAAATATGCTCTTCTGCATGGCATTGTTGTAATGCATGATTCTTTGGGGTAATTCTGCCTTCAAGTCAGCTTGATCCCCAGTGTGGACATAAGGGGGGGGAGATGATTCATTGCAATAAGCTGCAGAAAAAAAGAGTTCAGCTAATAATAATAATCATCATCATCATCATCATAAGTGCTAACAATAAATAATTTGAGATCCAGTACCCCTGTGCAGTGCGAAGTATAAAATATTAATGGTAAACAATGGTCATAAGGGTGTCATGTATTGTCGGTGAGTTATGCATACTGTACATTGTCAATGGCAGGGGGGATTGTTTGCCAGTCTATGTACTATTGTTCAAGTTTGTTGCAATGGTACACTCTCAGGAGCTTGTAGGTGTACACCAGAGGTGTTCAATCTTATCCAATAACGGGCCAGTGCGGGTTTTGACCTGATTGAGCTTATCAAGTTCTTGATTGTGCACTTGTTAATTATGGCTGAAATAAATATTGTAGTGCTGGGCTTTAAAAAAATAAATAAAACAAATAAAACAATTAAATCTGCGCACTCACCGACTCTTCAGGGACAAGATTTGAAACCTCTTATGTACACCATTTCAGCCTCCGTCCCCTGAAAAATGACTGAATATTGGGGACTTAATCTGAAGTCCACCACCAGTTCCTTGGTCTTACCAATACTGGATGCAGAGCTAGAGGTTATTGTTATTCAATTATCCCACAAAGATGTCTACAAACATCCAGTGATCCAGGGAATTATTCCCATATAACTCCATACACACATTGAGCACCTTGAGGATGATGCACAAAGTCCTGGCCTTTTTGGTTTGCATCTTGAACAGCCATTTCACTTGGTTGAAGGTGATGCTTGGTGTACTGGGGGTGGGGAGGATTAGGATGAGGATTTTGGCATGGGTAGGAGAGGGTGGCAGAAGTTTTAGTGACAAAACTGACATGAAATAATTATATAGGTGGTTGTCTACCAGACTCAATCAACCAGCCACAAATGCTGATTACAGACTGAACTGACACACCGACGCTGTCTCAGTGAAACTTCCCAGGCTTAAGAATACCCTTTATTTGCATTAAGCCAGAGATATCTTTTCATTTACCTTACATGAAGTATTAAACGCCATTTAGAAAATATAGCAAACACCAGAGGGCAGTCTAAATCCATCTCTGATTGAAATTTGGGAATAAACCAGATACTACTGGTCGTTTAAAAATTCGGTTTGAGCCCTTGAGCTGAGTTAAACAAAATATATTTATTATCAGTAATAATTAGGAAATTAGCTTCAGTTTGAATGGCCGGCATTTACAATCAAAATATGCGCCTTATTTCATCATTTTATTCAAAAATTGGGGTAAATCATTGCCGCAGAGCTGTTAAAAAAAAAAAAAAGTTAACCGTGATAAATAAAAAATACAGATTTCAACAAACTAAAATAATTTGCCGACCCATCAGTAAACACAGCAATTTTTTTTTTTTTTTTTGCATAATGATAGTTTCAAAACAATTTTTGTATCAAGAAAGTGCGCTTGACGTAAGAACTGGAATGTTCAATTCTTATCCTGGACCGTTCTTGCTCGTAATTGCCTGATTAAACACTTAAACCTTTTTTTTTTTTTTTTTTTTTGACTTTTCTTGGCGCTAGCTCTTGTTGAGAAAACTAATAGTTTAGAAAAAAAAAAAGGGGGGGGATCAGCTGTTGACACTGGTGAATGAAACTAGTATTATATCACATACTACAAGAATTTGAACTCTTGTCAGAGAAGACTGAAGTTTTTCAAAATTTTACGGTGTAAGTCTGGAGCTCCGTTGCTGTTAGTGAGCAGCGGTGATTGCTGAATCACTTCAGCGAATGGCATTGCGAACGTTATCTTACTCCACAAATTATTATTCTTGGTTTAAACCCTTTGAAAAATAAAACGTTCCCTGAAAATGGAAAATTTCATAATCAGTTTTTTTTTGTTGTTGTTGTTCAGCTGTAAGTCTAACAGCTTTCACAATACATTTGAAATGTCAGACATCACTACTGGAGTAATTTAGCTGAAGTGCTAATTGCGACCACCATGGAATTGATTCTTAGAGCATCCTCTGGTATCAACCACCTGACTTCATGCTCTGCCAGAAAAGAAAAAAATCTTCAACCAATCACACACATACCCCCTGAGCAAATTCCTTATCCTTGTCCAATGAGGCGTTCAGCGAGTATGAAGGCCCTACTTGGTATTTTATGTCCACTCCTAGGGCTTGCTAATTAGCAGTCTTCAACTGACAACTGTGTCAGCATGTCCATTATTTTCTTTGTGCAGATTTTTTCATAAGTAAAATACTATGTGTGCACCCCCCCCCTTCACTGTTCTCTTCATACCCATTTTATATCACTTTTTCCACTACATTTACTCCCCTTCGAACCCCGTTAGTAGTCATCAGTAATTTGCTGAGCAGCATGCTGTGGTGAATCCTAAACAGAGTAATTCATTATCATTTATGAATTTATTAACTGCTGAAGATCTGCTCAGCAATTTGGGGACTATGTACTCTGTTTGAGTTTGACACTGAACAGAAGGGGTGCAACAGAGTTGCAGTGGGTGTGCTATTGACTCATAGCAAGAGGGTTTAAATCTGTGTGGAGTCTGCATGTTCTCCCCATGTTTGCGTGGGTTTCTTCCGGGTGCTCTCGTTTTGCTCTAGTTTCCTCCCAGAATCCAATCCTGCATACCGGGCTAATTGCTGACTCTATATTGCCCTTGGACATGAGTGCGTGTTTAAACTGTGTGTTGATAAAACACTATAAGAATGGTTCAACATAGCCTAAAAAAGTGCTTAAGTGCTGTTAAACATCATACATCAATTATTAAATTATTGTGCGGTAAGGGGGCAGTGCAGAGGGGTTACAGGTTTGCATTATAAGACGGTGAAACCACATAGCACCCAGGACAATTAACCTATACTTACTCAGTGGAACCCTTTCCATCACAATGAATTAAATTTATATTGTCAAATGTCAGCTGAATAGGATTGAGTTTTGAAGGAATGGCCTTTTCTGAATGCTTCAAACCATCCTGGTTTTGAAATTGATTGCTGTCAATTTATTACCTTTTTTTTTTTCTTTTTGCTTTTCTCCCTTTGGAATTTTTTATTGCATTAGCAAGACTGGCTCCACACCGCATTAACCTTCATTTATTGTCCTGAGTCCTCCAAAAGTGATTTGTGAGATGAAAGATCATCCTGTAATGGTCTGTTTGTGACTTGCATGCTGTGAACTTCTTTACTAAAGAAGAAAGGGGAAAAATCCCTGATGTCAGCTTTAAATGTTTGGATAGTGGCTGTCTGAGGAGGAGGCAGACATAATCCTGTCTTGAATATTAATTAAATTGTGAACCAAGCATATGCTTTGCTAACTGCCAAATTGAAGGCAAAGTTCCACCTTCAGTAGTGATTTATTAACTTTGGTACTTATGTAGTTTTTTTTAAGTGGTTTCTTAGGACCATGCTATCCCCCTCTGGAAAAACTGAGGTTTTATTGTTCTTGACTTGTGTTGGCAATGTAAGCCACTTTAGATAAAGGAGATTGCTAAAAGCCAGAATTAAGTGAGGTATGAAGTACAAGCACGGCTATAATGATGATCTGTGCAGGATTTGATTTGGTGGAGGGCCAGATTGGTCCTGGCCTACTTGTGGAGAGAGCACATGCATCTGGGTTGTGTCAATTTGCTGCCCAAGCAATGGGTTGTGAGCCATTCCCCTGTATTTTTTTCTTTTCCTGCTTTTTTTTATTTTTTTTTTTTATTTTATTTTTGCCTGAAACCTGTGGGTGGGAAGTGTGATGACTTTTATTGTTTGTCATGAATTGCTATGGGCGCACTGTCTCTCTCTTTGTGGTCACTACTGAGGAAACCGAAACTGCCATATCTACCTTCAAGGAGTATCACCTAGCGTGTAACAGTTCTTTATTGCTTCTGTCACCTGGCCAAAGTTTGAGGAATATAGGTCCTTCTTGATGGTTAAGTCCCTTAACTCTCGGGGGTATCAAACCGGTCCATAAAAGGACTAAGGGGCTGCAGGTTTTCATTCTGAGCAAAAACACACCTAATACAACTAATCAACTGTGCAAGCAATTGATTCAATTATCAGTTGTACTTAACTGCTTTGCTGGATTGAAAATCTATAGCCCCTCAGCCCTTTTACCAACCAGTTTGACAACCGTTCTCTACGTGATACAAGGAAAAGGTAAACCTGGGGCATTCAACTTTATTCAGAAGGACCAGTGTGTACCCAGGCTTTCATTCCAACCAATCAGTACCACACCTGATACCACTAATTAAGGTCTTGAGCAAAGACTCTCAGGGTTGATAATTCGATCAGGTGTTTAACAACATGGCTAGAATGAAAGCCTGCGCCCAAACCGCCCCTTTCTGGATGAAGTTGAATACCCCTGAGCTAGACCTCATGCCCGATATAGCCGTCAGTAACTTCACAAATTTAAGTCAATGATTTGGGTTATTTCTTTCTTTTTTATGGTGATCATCACCCAATAATCCCACTGAATGTATGACCCTGATCAATTCTCTGCAGTTCAAAACATGGCCTGGGTGTTTTATTAGGAATTGTCTGTACCCCTGGTCTCCTTATGTTTTGATAGTGCAGCATAACCCAAGTTTCAGTTCTGGCTGGAAATGACCAAATGTCATTTTTTTTTCCCGCTGATTTTGTCTAAGCAAACATTACTGTGATAGAGGTTGCACTCTAATCTCTGGCAGGCACTCTAATGACTCTGATTTTCAATCTGAGAGCAGTCTTGCAAAATAATGAATACATTTATTGCTACTGAATAGGTAACTCAAGTGTTTGTGAACAGACATGTGCATTTTATTATGCATGAGATTGATTCCAGGGAGATTTTTGTTATAAGACAATAGTGCGCAGTAAAATGACTAGATTAAATGAGCTCCTACACAATGTATTAGTTCACTATCGAACTTGTATGTTCGAGAGAGCAGGGCACGTTGTCACTTATCTCTCCCTTTCTTATCTTGAGTGCAACATATTGCAATGAAATACTGGTCATACTAAATGAAAGACTGAAGTCTCGGGCACCTATTTTGTATTCATTGTATCTTTGTAATTTATTTCAGTACAGTCTTATAGACAGCTAAATAGAGTATGTGCATTAGAGACAATCGCAAGCTTCTTACTATGAGCCCGATTATTCGGCATGCACTACGTCTGACAATGCACACACACAAATCGCTACGTTTATTTAGATTTTCCCCCAGCCATAATGACTAGCTGGTAATTTCTTGACAGCACATCCTCCAACTGGCTGGAGAGTTGAACGTTGAGGGCGTAGTTCTATTTCAGGGGCCATTTTCCATGTGAATCAGATTGCACCAATGAAAGTGCCACAGATGGCATCAATGGATGAGTTGTGCAAGACAATATTTGCCATTTTTCTTAAACATAAGGCCATCCACAAATGACTTGCATATGCTTTATCAATAAAATAATGGGACTACCTTCAAAAAAATTAACTTCAACCTCAATTCTGCCAGAATTGGGATTTGAAGAATGTATCCCACAAAATCATGAGCCTGGTGGTTGTCATGACATGACCTATCCGCTGCAGGCTGATCATTACTGGGCAAGCTCCAATAGTGACCTGTATGAATTCCCTATCGAGTGACAAAGTCTGTTTAGGGAGGTGGCTAAGGTGCATAGTTTGGATAACAAAACAGTAGATTTTCACGAGGGAGACCAGTGTTCAATTCCCACCTGTAAACCATGAGTTTAACATTGGCAACTGTGAGTTTGATTGTGTCTTCAAACCCAATACCTTTCCTGAACACTGAACCCTCACCTTAATCTAACCCTTAACTTATACTTTTCCAGCCACGAGTTTAGCATTTGCAACTGTGAATTACAATTGTCTTTTAATTACTGCAATCACCGTTCCCTAACCTTAACCTTAACCCCATAAAACCTACAGACCTGTATATCATTTTGGCAAATACATCTTCTGTATTCAAATCAAAGGAACTTCAGGCCTATTTTAAATTCTTGTGAAGATCCTAAGGTTTCCAATGATTCCAAATATGTCCTGCTGAATTACAGGGCAATGTGCATAAAATTATGTACAAGATCTAGATATTTTCCATTGGTGGAAAGCTGTAGCCATAAAAACATGGCATCCTGGGCTTGAATATTTCTCTCAATAGAAGTGTGATGTAGCTTCAGTGAAGCACTGCAACCAGCAGACACAGAATATGTATATGACATTTCCCTACAATAGGGAAAAGGTGCTCTCTCTGACTTTGAACCTAGTTCAGAGAAAAAGTGAAAAATCAGAGTTTAACTTTAGGTAGAAGTAACCTTTACCAAAGCCACACTGTTTTCCTAACCTTTGGTGGTGCACTGATTGCTGGTGTTGTTGAAAATTTGCGGGATTATGCATGAAGGATTGTACATTAGTTTTCATAAGATATCACACAAACTGTTGCATGAGGATAAATGGCTTTTTGACCCTGTTATGCCTTCTGATTAGGACCACAGCAATGAATTCACAGGCTTGAGATAAGTTAAAGATGTCCTCCTGACCAAATATATATTGAAACTGATTAAAAATACAGTTACACCCAACATACTGAGGCCGACCTAATGGATAAAGCGTACTTACCCCATCTGTTATCCTATTTTTGATTTCAAAACATTCATGATCAAACACACTCACTGTATGCCTGGTGAGGGGGGACTGTCACAGAATTAAGTGGGCAAGAAGCAGGAATACACCCTAAACAGTTTGCCAGTCAGACAGTAAACCGGTCACACATACCGTTTACTCACACGCTCTGACCTTTTAGCAATTCAGAGTCTCAAATTAGCCAAACATGCATGTCTTGACAATAAGTCCTTGCAGTTTCACACACATTGTTCATATGAGTACATTGTTTGAACCAAGACATGGTTATCTCGCCCTTCCCTTATAGGACTGCAATAAATTTAAAAAAAAATCAACAGTCATTTAAACCAGAGGTGCAAACTGGCCTGTTATGATTCGGACCAGGAATAAAGTGTGGAGGCAGAGTACAATCCAACAATAAGATTTACAGATAGTAATATGGTAACAGTGAGATGGGGTCCTGAGGAAGGTGGAACAGGTCAGTTTGTGTGTTGCGGGTGAAGCAGGGTGTTTCCAATCTCTAGCCAGTGGCTTTCTGGGACCAGACGGAGTGCACTCAACGCCAGAGGGGAACTGTTCGCAAGCAGGATGGAGTAGCTTGAGAGGAAATTGGTTCTAATCCTGGTGGCCGTAGAAGGATTTGGAGCTTGTTCCTAACAAACTGGTCAGAGGAACAGACTTGAACAGGGTTAACAAAAACACGGTCCTAATCCTGGACTTTGAAATAGGCTTGAGAGCTTATTACTATTAAACTGGACTAAGGAGCTGACTAGAATTGAGTAAACTTGAGTCCCAGTCTTGAACCCTGATCTAGGCTTTGGAGTATGTCCACATTACCTTGGTAAACAAGAAGGCTTCTGCAAATTACTATCACTAAAGGTAACGTTTAACTTATGTAAGACAAAGAGCTTCTACCGGGAAATAGTAACTGGTTCTAAGCACGAATAGCAAATTATAATCCAGCAACTTGCATCTGAAGGCAGGGGGTTTAAATACATGTCACAAGTACATCAGGAAGTTACAATGAAACAAGACACAGCTGGGGATAGGGGCACATGGGAGACATAAACTAATCAAAGGTAACATTACTTCTAATAAGCATGCAAGTTGCTGAATGGGAGGAGACTCAGAGGGCATTCACATGAGGATTGTGACAGTATTCCCTCCTGATGGGCGCCACCTGGTGACCCAACCGTGGACCCTAGACACTGGCGCAGGGATTTACACACCTGGGAGGAGTTGAGAATGTTCCGCTCTGGGACTCTGGAACAGTCCTCGGGCCCATACCCCTCCCAGTCCACTAAAAACTGGCGTCTGCATCCCCTATGCTGGAAGTCCAGTTTCAGCAGGGCCATCACTAATGTGCCTGGGGAGAGGTGGGGAGCGGGAGGGGGGACTGTATGGAGACATAGACACAGGTATATTTCTTGAGATGTGAAACACAGGGTGAATGTTACAAAGGGAATGAGGGTAGAGGAACCTGACAGCAGCTGAAGACAGAATTTTTTAAATTGTGAATGGGCCAATGTATTGGGGGCAAGTAGACAGGCGCTGACCTGCTAAGATGGTTCCCCTGCTTCCGGAAGGTGGATAGGTATCGAAGTAGTAAAGCACGGTCTCCTTTCCAGCCCCAATAGCTGCAGCAATTTTGACACTAAGCAGAGGGAACTACCATTTCCCTCCCCTCAGACTGGCACAAAGGTGGTTGGTAACCCAGGCAACATTGAAGAGGAGACATGCCCAAACCAGTCGCTGGTAACAAATTGTGAGCCTACTCCACTCAAGTTAACAAATGAGACCACCTGGCAGGGTTACCTTCAGTCAGAGTCAGGCTGTGAAAAATTTTTTTCTCAGCCTCTTGTTCAGCCTCCCCACCTGACCGTTAGTTTCTGGGTGGAACCCTGAGAAAAGGCACAGGGTAGCACCCACTAAGGTGCAGAAGGCCTTCCAAACGCAGCTGTAGACTTAGGGATCACGGTCCGAGACTACCTCCTGGGGCACACCATGAACCTGAACTACATGTTGAAGGAGGAGTAAGGCAGTTTCCTTAGCATTGGGCTACTTGGCTAATAACACAAAGTGGAGTGATTTTGAGAACCAGTCAATGATGATAGGAATGACTATATTCCCATCAGATGGAGGTAACCCCATGACAAAATCCACGGCAATACATGCCCACAGTTGGTTGGGAATTCCACGCGCTGTACCAGATCACAGGGTTGTTGGTTACTTGATTCGATGCAGGTGCACACCATACAGCCTGCAACAAAAGACTGGTTATCCTGGCAGATGGTGGACTACCAGAAGTGCAGATGCACACAGGCAAGAGTGTAAGAGAGTCCAGGATGGCATGCCAGCTGAGGGGTGTGGCTCCAGGCTAAGACCTTGCCTCTCATTCTCCCAGGGACGAAGAGATGGTTTGGAGGAGTATCCAGTGGAGAGGGACAGAGCTATAACGCTTCTTAGACCTCACTCTTGACCTGCAGCCTGGTGACAGCCAGGGGACTGTTACCCAGGAGAATGGTATCAGGTGGAGCTTGGGGTATGGAAGAATACAGTCATGTCTAGAAGTCTGGCTAACTGTTTTCAGTACTAGGTTCGTACCTTACTGGGAAATTGAATCTTTTAAAGAAGAGGGATCAATGAGCTTGACTGGGATGCAGTCGCTTAGCTGTAGAAAGGTACTTCAGGTACCTTCACTTCTCAAAGGCCAGCTTCACCGCCAACAGCTGCCGATCACCAATGGAATATTTCTCTGCAGCGGACAACTGACAAAAAAAATAGGCATAAGGACGTAATTTACCATCGTCAGCTCACTGCGAAAGGACTGCTCCAGCATCCACATTGGAGGTGTTGACTTTCACGACAACCTGGCGCTGGGGATTCGGAAGCTTGAGGACAGGAGCAATGGTAAACAGCCTCTTAATGTGGTTAGAAGAGGAGGCTGCCTGAAGGGTACAGGTAAAGGGTACCTTGGGGGATGTCAGCTTGGTTAGGGGAGCTGCAACAGTGGAGTATCTCTGAATGAATCGCCAGTAGAGATGAGTAAACTCAAAGAATTTTGCACCTATTTGCGAAATTTAGGGTCCATTAAATCTAGCACAGCCTGTACCTTCTGGCAATCCATCTCCAGGGCACCCTGCATCACTACAAAGTCCAGGAAGTGGACAATGGTGTGATGGAATTCGCAATTTGGGGGTTTCAGATAAAGTTGGTTTTCCAGGAGCCTTTGGATGACTAAGTGGAAATGAAGGGTGTGATCCTCCAGTGTTTGAGAGAAGACCAGTACATCATCTTGGTAGACATTGATGAACCAGGAGACCATGTCTTGGAGGACGTTATTTGTGAGGCTCTGGAGCACAGTGGGGCCGTCAGCGAGCCCAAACGGCATCACCAGGTATTTTTAATTGCCCAAGGGGGTTTTAAATGGTGTCTCTCACTCATCTCCTTCTCGTATGTGCACCAGACGGTAAGCGTTGTGCAAATCCAGCTTTGTAAAGAGGCAAAGAAAACATCCCTGGAGATTAAAGAATGCTGAATCCATCAAGGGTAAAGGATAACAGTTCTTTATTTTAATGGCATTTAACCCTTGGTAGTTGATGCAGGGACACATCAACCCATCATTCTTAGCCACAAAAAAGATATCAGCTCCAGCTGGAAATAAAGAAGCCCAAATCATTCCAGAAGGGCGGGACAGATTTGTGCACTCCTTCATGGCTTAGGACTCCTGGTTGGTCAGAGAGTACAGCTGACCCCTGGGGAGTTCTGTTCCAGGCAGTGAGTCAGTAGCGCAATCATAGAGTCTGTGACTCTGTGAGGCAGAAGTGAAGTTGCTTGGGCTTTACTGAAGGCCATGTGGAGGTCATGATAGATGAGGGGAACACCTGTTAGATTCAGAGGCTCCTCCTGGTGGTCGGAGGAAGGGCAATAGGGCTGGAAGCTGCTGAACAGGATGAACTCTTCTCCGATATCAATCCAGAAGACTAGTTCACATAAGGATTATGATGTTCAAGCTAGGCCACCCACAACACCACCTGGGTACACGGTAAGTCCTTGATTAGAAATGCCAACACTTTGGTGTGGTTACCGGAGGTCAGCATAGACACTGGTGGAGTTACCTCTAGCAACTTGCAACTCAAAGCAGGGGGATTAGATACAGGCACAGTGAAACAAGACAGCTGGGGATAGGGGCACACGCAAGATGCACACCAATTAAAGGAGACATTATTTTTTGACACACAAGTTGCTGAATGGGAGGAGACATGGAAGGAATTCACTCAAGGGTTGTGACACTGGTCAGTACATCATGACACTCTCCTTCCCTCCAAATCAAACATACCTGATCTTCACTTTTTGCAGAAAATTCATTGCTCTACGCTGTACTCCATACTCCAGAGTTCCTGAAATTACTTCTGATTGAAAACATTGTGTAGTTTTAAGCCTTAAAGCAAAGTGAGGTTACTCAATTACTTTTTCCCATTGATGCACTATTGGATAATAGTCACAACTCCCAATAATCTGTTAATGTATGTTACCTTTTTATTGTACTGAATGAGATCACAGCATCACTATCCAGTACTCTATAGTGCTGCAGTAACTCAGTGCTGTAATGCCTCTGTCAAAGGGATGTCAAAAAATAAAATCCTGCAATAACACCCGGTTGTTTGTGTAATTCCTTACTTCAGAGTCGACATTATACCCAAATTGTAAACTGAAAAAATGTTGGTGGGGAAAAATAACCATATGCAAAAAACTTTTTTTTTGTTGTTACTTTGCATCATCTAATTCTTGCCATTGATTAAATAAAAAGAAAAAAAAACATAACTCCGAGCTCAGACTGAAAAAATGCCATTCTTACCCCCAGTTTTATTGTGGGCAAAAACTGATCGTGATGAATTTGTCTTTGAATGACAATAAAGGTTAAAGATATCTGCTGCACCTACTTTAAACCATATGTTGAGGCATGGAATATCCCGATGAAATTTTATTTTTAATCCTGTGATGATTCAAATGTAATAATATGCACCCTAATAAAATTTCCATGTACTCTCAATATAGAATGCCCTCACTTGCTTAATTTACTGTCATGGACAGGAGCACAACTGTATAAAACACAGTATAATGTCAAGATTTTATTGAACTGTAATAAGGAGAGATGTTGGTAAGTTGCCTCATGGATAAGTTTTTAATTCTTTTGACACTCCAACACTAGAGGCACATCATCGAAAATAGCAATTTTTTGTGACTTCATTTTCCGATGTCCACATCCTGCTTACATGCACTCAAGGCAAACATAGATTGATAAATAAATAAATAAATAAATAAATAAATAGACGATAAAACTATTATTTCATTTTTTCACCTTCAAAGCGAAATAATGGGACTTCACAATTTGAATGTTCAAAATTATATTTCTGGATTGAATACAGAACTGTAATGAGTAATTATGCTTTGAAGAAAGGAAGGAAAAAAGATGGAGTAGCCTACAAGTACCACCGCAAAGGAGGTTATGTTTTCAGTTCGGTTTGTTTGTTTAATTGTCAACAGAATTACGGAAAAACGACTGGCCCGATTATCGTGAAACATTCACGCAGTAGGACTTAAACTGTTTTAGAAGCAATTGCAGCTCTAGGAGTTGCTGACACAATATTAAACTAACATGAGGAGCACAGGTTGAAATAATCCGTTTAAATTACATTAGAGCAAATCAAACAATTTCACTTCACGAAAAATGTTGAATTTATACATTTATAACCGTTAGATGGGTATATTCGTAAACTGGAGAGAATGTGGATTATATTATTTTTTTACTCTGAGTGCATCATATTTGAGTGTAAAGGTGTTTTATAATGGTGATTTCTCGAGCTTGTTATGCTATTTAAAATATATTATTGAAGGTGAACTTCAAACTGATGGCACAGTCTCGAAAGGATCTAGTTTACTGCTTTCAATGGACTGAGTTATTGAGTATCTTATCAGCTGGGTTTTCTGGACAGCCCGGCTCTCTGCCAACGTTGCACGAGAGCGCACTGGCACAAAATAATGACTGGCTTTCATCGCATTGTCGGGACGACATCTCCAGCACGTGGCTCCTTGCCTTGTATTCCTGTAACTTCTATGATAGGCAGTCACTGTTACGGAAACAAGCTATGCGCGATAAGTCATTTTATCAATTTTAAATGAATTTTAAAGTGTCCTTGTCTTCTAGGCTATACTCTGCAGCCTGTGTGACCCGATTTTCTGGTGCTGTAGTGCGTAACCAGTGAAGATGGGGGGCACTCGCGTTCCCGCGAGAAAAAAGAAAATAATCCATTAAGCGATAGAACCTCAAGTATCACAGCCAAGGACTGTGTAGCGCAGAAGACGGCGAGACACGCGATGTTTCACGGAGGCAGGTATGGTCAAGTTGTTTTCCGAAACAGACAACAGTTAATGTGGCGTTTGGTCTTCGCGTGGTTAGGGCGAACCTCAATAGGTGCTGCAAATCAGATTTGAACGGCGAGATTGATGTTTCTCGCTGTCATCATTTTTTTTCGGTGTTGCAATTTTCTTGTGAGTGATTTGTCAATTCATTGTGACCCGCTGGCGATTTATTCTTGTAATTGCGAATCATATGAATGTTAAACATACGGACAAAAACAGAGACGTGCACTGAATTTAAATGTAACCAATTTAACGGAGCTGGTGATTACTCATAATTAATTTATAGTGATTATCTCTAGGCGTCAACGCAGCACATGCGAAGGTAATGATGTCCTTGCGTTTTCTCGCGGTATATTGGCATGATTAATGGTTTTGTCGCTTGGGTTTATTTTGTTGATTGATATATCGGGTATGTGTGCTTTCTTGTTTGAAATTAGTGGAAGAGACAGCTAATTGTGGTTGAGTTCGTGTTTCTGCGTTACCACAGGAATGTGGTACACCTTGAAAATACCTGGACACAGCAACCAGAAGGTTTTTCATTACGGCAGAGTTCGTGGCTTGCGTGATACCGGGTTGGATGAAGTGGCATAGCGCTGTCCAGCGTGCTGAAACCCACTGAGAAACGAACAATTTTTAGTGGCACTTCTTATTGGCACTGAAAGATGAAATAAATTTGACATTAAATTCAAAATAGATGTTGCTGAGCGTTCGAGAGCAAGCATTGCTTTGGCTATACGGTAAAGCGAGTTAACATAAGCCGAGCGCTCGGTTTAATATCTGAGCAACGTATACACATTTAATATAACACCCACATTTTCACTGCTTAAAAACTGCCTATGCGTTTCCATATTTTTTTTCCCAGAATGAGTTCGTTATTGGGATTTAATGCCAGTATGTATTAATTACTCCATGTCATGTGGTGTAACCTATATTTCTGGCTTGTTGTTTACCCTGTATGTAACCGTGACATGAAAATGACACCAAACTTTCAGCCCTGTTGAAATCACGTTTAAGAGTATAAGATCTTTTGGTATAGTTATAAATTCGTTTTTCCATGATCTTTTTTGTGTCTCAGCAGGAATCTCTGCA
Organism: Gymnothorax javanicus; assembly: GCA_029692085.1. Taxonomy (NCBI): domain Eukaryota; kingdom Metazoa; phylum Chordata; class Actinopteri; order Anguilliformes; family Muraenidae; genus Gymnothorax; species Gymnothorax javanicus. The sequence goes on from CM056198.1 coordinate 95,627,010, forward strand.
TTGTGGATTAATTCAGGAAATTTCAGCGTAAAGGATGCCCACTTCGTCCGACTTGGAAGAACAGTCGGACAGTTAAGATTTCTAGACTGCTGCCACAGACGGATATTATGCGCGAACCGACAAAACTGTGGGCATGACGAGGAATATATCACGCCTTAAAATGAATTCAGTTTTTATTTTATTTTTCCCGACGGTTTTCTTTCATTGGCAGGTGCTGTCCAGTAGCCTTTATGAACGGTCACTTACGCCCAGGGCCGTGTCCCGCTCCGTTGCGAGAATGGACGGGGATATAATAATCGGGGCTCTTTTTTCCGTTCATCACCAACCCTCCGCCGAGAAGGTTGCCGAAAGGAAATGCGGAGAGGTCAGAGAGCAGTATGGTATCCAAAGAGTGGAGGCCATGTTTCACACACTGGACCGTATCAATTCAGACCCCAACCTTCTACCCAACATAAGCCTGGGCTGCGAGATTAGGGACTCGTGTTGGCACTCGTCCGTGGCACTGGAACAAAGTATTGAGTTCATAAGGGATTCACTAATTTCTATACGGGATGACAAGGATGGGTCCAAATGGTGCATTGATGGAACGCCTTCAAACCAGCCTCCAAGAACGAAGAAACCCATCGCTGGTGTTATAGGGCCAGGCTCCAGCTCGGTGGCGATACAGGTTCAAAATTTACTGCAGCTTTTCAACATTCCTCAAATAGCGTACTCAGCAACGAGTATTGACCTGAGCGACAAAACCCTTTTCAAGTATTTTTTGAGGGTCGTTCCCTCGGACGAATTGCAAGCCAGGGCGATCCTTGACATAGTTAAACGCTACAACTGGACCTATGTGTCGGCGGTCCATACCGAGGGTAAGTTATAGCGGAACTATTCCTCTGTTATTAATTTTTTGTTTTTTTTCATTGAGATTTGGCTCACAGCAGTGCTGAAGTCAACAATAACAATTACTATCGTATTTTGTTACTGAGCGTCTCATGTCTAATTTTCTCTATGGGGAGTGACCAGATACTGGTTTCATACCTATCTTTATTTGCATATTTATATTTGTGTGTGTGTGTGTGTGTGTGTGTGTGTGTGTGTGTGTGTGTGTGTGTTGTGTGTGTGTGTGTGTGAGAGAGAGAGAGAGAGAGAGAGATTGCCAATGTTTGTATGTGAGTGAGGTTATGTTCATGACAAGAGAGCGAAAAAGAGATGGAAAGATGAGACATAAATTTTAAAGTATAATTTTGTGAAAATAGGGATTCAATAAATGACTTGGATGGTATGTCTTAAATCTTGTTTGTGCTTTGCTGTTGAACACACTGTTCTAACTCACTGCAGTTACTTTGATAGTTGTTTTAAAAGCCTATTTTCCTTAAAATATAAAATACATGTGCTCCTGTTTATGTGTGATCTAAGAGGCTGTCCTGGTTCAAAACTGCTGCAAACAGCAGTATAAATGGGTCACTTTAAATGTGCTGCTCTGAGAATAAATGCCTAGTTTTAATTGACGGTTACATAGGAGCAATAAGTTTGGTTTTGATTTTCATAAACATATACTTCAAATATGGTGTTTACAAATGTATGTATATGTCACATACGATGGAGATGGTAGTCTTTGGAAACAATCTGAGTTTAAAGCATTGACTTTCATCAGCTTTAATTAGTGGGTTTTTTCATTTTTATCACATGAACCTTGATCGAATTTAAGCCCTTTTCATAGTGCCACTGTCAAATTACTCACGTTTCTCATTGTATATACTTTCTAACAATTCATTTGGTGAATTTCATGTCAAAAAATTAATTTTAAAATATTAAATTTTAGCTCCTTGGAGTTAGCAACCTGATGGGACTGGTGGAGTATCTCTGAGTGTTTAGATTCCTGTTGTGGGCATTAGCTAAGATAAGGGGAAATGCTTAAGTATATTTATGTGCACGGAATGAGGAAAGCTTGAGGTGGAGCAATTGATAAAGTAATGCATCTTGCACATATCGTAAACTCAGTGAGATTCGGTTTTGTTTACTTTTTTTTTTTGCCCATACATTGTTGCAAAGATGTGTGATAGAAAGATAAGTGAAATGGAAAATTGAAGAACTGCAGGAAGCAAGGTTGAAAAAAAAAATTCCCTCAGTTGGGAGAAGAAAAATGAAACTGTAGAAACTGTAAACTCTACAAGAATGAATGCTGGACAGGCTGGATTAAGATATGCCACTGCACAGGAGGCTGCTTTTGCTGTCCATAGAGTCTTATGGGGGCCTCTCAATAATGCTGGAAGCCAGTTCATGAAGGCTACCATTTTTTGACTATGGGGTTTATTGGTATTAGACCATATACATTGATGGCTCTTTGGTTATGTCAACATGTGCCAGGGAGGCATTTTGGCACCAGAGCATAACACATTGGGGCCTTTTTTGACACCTTAGGGTGCATACTGGGTACCTAAATAAGAGCAGATGCATAAGAATAAAAATTTAATGGAAATCTTAATCTTTTGCTGCTCAGAAAAAAATCTTATCCCCGGAGGGCAATTAGCTCTGTGAGAAGACATTTTAGAATTGAAAAGTACACTAACTGCAGAATTGTTTGCCACAGTAAACCCATTGCTTTGCATCAACTTCAGTGGGAAATTTATTTTTGCACTAAGGACATAATAAGAGGTCATTCCATGAAAAAAAAATCAACATATTTAGAAAAAGATTTCCCAACTCACTATCCCAGATTTGTTTCAAACTTTCAGACATTTTTGTGCCCAGTAAGGAAAAGACAACATTTTTTGGTTTTTATTCTTAATATTTTTTGAGATAGTGGCAGTAGGAAGATGGCGTCTGGGCCCATTCTCAGCACCAAAATGGTGCGCTAACAAAAAAAGCACCATGGTCCAACATTTATCATCTCCAAGCTTGTGAGGCTAGGTCCATGGAATTTTCATGGGTTGTTCCTTATTGTTTGTAGTCTTAAATCACAAAAAGAGAATCACAGAGACTTTGCTCATGCCACAAGACGAGACATGTTCAATACCCTCCAATGTACAGCTTGGCACCACCTTGTTATTGGCTACATTTGTCATTAAAAAGGTGCTCTTTAAGCACCTTTCATATGGTACCTTTATCATACCACAGCAATTTGCATCTGACATGAAGGCTGAATAAAATTTTCTTCATATTTAAGGGGTCATAAATTGAAAATGTTGATATTAATGGACTGTCTTGTTGACAGAAGAGCAGTATAATAGAACTAACAAATATAAAAATCGTAATGTCTCATCTGATTCAATCTCGGGTCATAGAGAGTCAAAGTTTTTGAAATGCACGAAAGAGATTTTTTTACAATGTATTTTTTTTTCCACAAAATTGAAAGGTCATAACTTGACAAATGTAAAACTAGGGCATTCTCCCTTTAAGACTACAAACATTAAAAAGCAAACTCTGAAAATTTTATTAACCAAATTCTAAAGTTATGAATGTTGGAATGTTGTACTTTTTTGGTAAATACACTTTTTTGTGCTAACATGGGGGCCCAGGTTAAATTTACTAGTAGCGTTATCGCAAAAATTATTAAAGATAGAGGCCTAAAATTTTGCATTCTTGGAATTGGGCTAAGGATCCTCATCTGTTGAAACTTCGAAACAAATCAGAAATGGTGAATTGGAAGCCCTTCGTTGATTTGTTATGGAATGACCCTTAGGTGCAACACCTTCGGGCATCATTCGAGTTTACCAGCTTCTGAGGGACTGTTTATCCCTTGAGAGGGTTCAAGCAACAAAACTGGGGATGTGGTCCATCCATCAATTGTCATCTCAGTGTCAATATGATAAACATTGACATGAATTATACATTACTAATGTATTGTAAATTATTGTAACAAAGCGGATATAAACTAAGAACATTGTGTTTGTTCCACAGGCAAGATATTTGGATTGTGCATTCAGTTGATTATGTAATATACTGGGTTAGTTTATGTGGCACAAATAGAAAATGGTAGCAGGTTAGCTTTTGTTGAAGAGGAAGAGGCATGGGACTTGAGGCATGTTTTTCAGAAATAGTGTAAGTGATGCATTTATTATATTAGAATATCAATGTAATAACTAGACACCCGAGAATGGCCCAGAAACAGGTATTGAGGTAAAATATGTTAATAAAGACCTCTCAGGTGTACAGTCCAAATTACACGTACAGGGACTTCCAAAATCAGGCAAGCATTAAAACCAGAGTGGCCATCTCACAGAGCAAAGAAATCCAGAGATGAGGAGTAAAGAGAATGGTCAAAATCCAGGCAAGGGTCATAACTAGGGTGACACAGCAATTGAGTTGTAAGGCCAAGACAAATCCAAAAAATTAGTAATGGCAATGAAATACAGAGCCAGCCCAAGACCAACAACCAAATCCAAAACAAAAAAAACATTAAAAAACTATATAGAGAATTATTGTATGAAACAATGATACACAGTTGAGCAGAGTAGAAACTAAGGGTGAAATGCGACAGGGCAAATGCGCCAAGGTCTTACACAGAAGGGCTGGAATAAGTAGGGGAACAGACAGCAGGGGAACAAGGGACAGGTGTGTTATAAATGGGGTGGGTCAGGATACAGACAGGGCCTGAACAGTAGGTGGAGACAGGAACCATGCAGGATCTGAAACACAAACACCATAACAAACACAAAGCAGACAGGCAAATCAGGAAGACGCAATATGGATCATGACAACAAATTAATTGCACATGTTGAGTTTTTTTGGCAATGTAAGTACATGGACAATTTCCTGATAAAAGTACTCCACAGTGCAATTATTTATTTATTGTTAGTACGTCTTACTCTCCATTAAAGGAGGACTATACTGACCTACACGTTTTGACTTAATCTTATAGTAATTAACTCCAACATAATATCCACGGTCGATTTTTTGTCCATACATACCCCCTGTTCTTTTAAATGACCATTAATTAGCCGGAATTGCTGTTTCCAGGAGGCCGCCATTAACGCCACAAGTGGCATTAGAAGTTGCGAGATCATAACGTCACTGCGGCTGCCACATGCATTCATGTGCATGATGCATGCGATATCAAAATGTCAGAATACATGGATATCTAAATAAATTAGGCTACCAACCAATTTAAAATTGTTCATTGAGTGAATCAACTGTTTGATTGCAAATTGAGCCAAGTAAATGGGAAGAGGGTGAAAGCAAATGTCGAGTAGAGGAGGATGATTTTGAAGACCTTAACTTTGCTTAGTTCAGCACGCAGTTTGCCTGAATGTGTTTGCTTGATTATTACATTTGGCCGTTGTGTGCGAATCTTGTTCAATTATTTAATAAAAAATGTTTAAAATTTGCGGCACCGATTTGCCTGAACATGCTTTCCCTGTCTTCGGTGCATTTGTCCATTGCTTGCAATGCGAAAATAATTTCTCTCTCGCATTTACGTTTGATGCACTTCACACAATGTTTTCTACTTCGCGTACATTTTTAGACGCTTAAAAATCAGGGCCATCTTAACATGATTTTATTTTTAAGAAATCTTTTTTAATAATACGTGAAAGTTTTCCGACGAGAGGTGGAATTCTGAGGTCTGCTATTTATTCAGATCACTGACATTATTTCAATCTAGCACGGTAGCCTGGTTTGGTTTGTCTGCTTCTCATTATCTCTTCTAAATCATTATTGGCTTGACTTTGGTTTTGATTGGTCAGTTGGCTGAATAAATGGCTTGATTAAAGTTAGACAAAGTACACGGGAATTGATTTAAGGTGAGCTAATTATGCCAAGGTGACGGCAGCTGTCCAGCCTCGCTGGTAATCAGCAGACATCAAATCGCACTTTTCTTCCCGGAAGCATTTCAAATGGCCTCTGATGTTAGTTCACCTCTAAATTAAAGTTTTGTCGGATAGAAAAAGGTAATAATCAAGCTCGTCTGTCTGCCCCATAGAGGAAGCGGGAATATCTCGGTCATTCAACAATCTCAATGCAGGACCGCAGGACAATGGAAATTCATGGCGCTGACAGCCGCACTGACGCCACGATTAGGGCGCCCCAAGCGGATCGAGGGTGAATTTTTTGTCTGCTGTGGTGAAAATGGCGCGGTCCACTAGTTTTGTAAAATCGCTCATAAAAATTAAAGAAATCGCAAAATAAAGAAAACAAAGTCGTAGGAGCTTTTTTCATGAGATATTGAAATAATAACACCCAACTTTCCCAGCCATGATAGTCCTCCTTTAATGGCTGCTTTAGGGCTCATAGATATATTTCACACTGAGGACTAGGTCATAGTTTACAGAGATGTTTGAATTTGGCCAGAATGTAACAGGCATTACCAAGACCATCTGGTGCAGTCAGTCTTCATTTTGTTGTCATCTGAACAGTAGATTCATCAATCTATCATTCAATACTACATCCAAAATCTGCCCATTCATTGTTTTTTAATCTTTCATGTCATCCCTCCATTAATCCATCCAGAAACCGAAGGTATGGAGGACAGCTTAAGAACTGAGCCAGTATGCACACTAAAGTGTATGCACGTGTAATTCTCGCAAGTGGAACATATTCTGATTATAATCTTATCTCAGAAAAATGTACTCAAAATGGGTTCAGATTTTCATTGAAAATATTATATAGCACAAGGAGAACATGAGTAAAAATACAATACAGTTCTTAAGTCAATTAATTTGAGGTATCTAACACCTATATTACCTCTAATTATACCCCTAAATGAAATCACTGCTACTTTTAGCTACAACAACTTTAATAAAACAACTTGCTTTTTGCATCATTGCAGAAGAATTTTGGCCTACACATCTTTGGAGAACTGCTTCGACCTCATTACAGGGTTTTGAGTAAAAACAGCCAGATAAGGTGCTGCCACAGCATCTCCCTGGGGTTCAAGTCAGGACTTTGATTTGACCTTCAAAATTTGTCTTTCTCTTCAGCCATTTAGGGGTAGATTGGCACTTGCACTTCAGACTGTTGTCTTGCTAGTTGCACTTGAGCTGCAGATCACTGACTGACGGCCAGACATTCTCCTAAAGAATTTCTGTTTTCTGCAAGAAGAATTCATGGCTCAGTCAATTATAGCAAGTAGCCCAAGCGCTGATGCAGTTAAACATCCTCTGACCATCACTTTACCAACACTGTGTTTGACTGTTGATATGCACCTTTATTGTGGAATGCTGTGTTAGCATTACTTCAGATTCAGCTTTTGACTCATCAGTCCACAAATAATTTGTAAGGGTTGGCCCTTACAGCCCCTCCTCTTCCACATTCTTGCACTGCCACCTTAATGGGCTCCACCTGTGGCCGATTAGGGTGGAGCTATCTGCAGAGTATTTAGGGCTGGCAGGTGCCAGTCCGAGTTGCTCTGCATTCACTCCCCACAGCGGGTGTGCGAGAATTCTCAGCAGTCACTGCTCCCTTTTTGTCTGTATGATTTGGAACCTCGATTCCTGTTTGTTTTGTCCTTTTATGTTTTGTTATTAAACCCTTGCCTTCACCCTCAGCCTTGGAATATTGAGTCTACTTTTCCTAAGGCCCTTGGTCCTAGAGCCCACCGGATCACCTTTGTCATCCGGCTGGGCCGAAACCACGACAATATTGTTCCAAAAGACTTGGGAATCATCAGGTTGATCTGAGGCATATGAGACAAGCCTCTATGTTCCTCTGGGGTGGCAGGTCTTGGAGGAATTTTTTGCCATAAAAATCACCCATGGGATAAAATTTTCCTATACTCTTCCGAGTCTCTCAAATCTCGATTAATTGGTGGAATAATGAACACTGACCTTTTCTGAGGAGAGCAAGATCTGCAGTTCTTTGGATGTTAAACTTGCTTGTTTTATGACATCCAGGCTGAGTTGTCAATGTGCTCTAGGTGGAATTTTGATAGAAAGGCTGTTCCTGTGAAGATTAACCGCAGTTTCCAAGTATTTAGAGATGACTGTCACTGTGGTTTGAGTCCCAGAGCCCTAGAAATGGTTTTATAACCCTTTGCAGACAGGTCAGTGGGTGTTTGTAAGGCTTTTCTTTCAATAAGTGAAACTTTTTTTCTGTTTACTCAGTTTACTCTTGTCTTATATTGAATTGTGTCTGAAACAGTTGTGTCAGTGCAAAAATAGAAAAAAATGAGGAAGTGGTAAAATACCTTTTTGCTGTATTTTATACGCATAATGTGTGTACTGTACACAGTCATATATGCACTACCTATGTATCTAAAGGTTTTATTATTAATTAGAGGATCTTGTTATTGTGCAGAATGATTAATTTCATGCTAATTTTATTCTATTGACAATTTATGAGCGAAGTCCAGTTTTTCATTATTTGCACATCTAAACAGGCCTGACTTAATCAACTCTCCACATTTGATTAAAGAATTAATGCGGTATAGTCTTCCATTATTCAAAAATTATTCATCAACCTTTTAATTGAGAATTGGATGAGAGAAAAATACAGTACTGTCCCACAAACCCAGATAAATATCCACCTTTATCCCCAGATAATCTCTGATTGAATCTGTCTTTCTAAGTATTTGGAATAAATATGGAATAGTTATTTATTGTGTATCTTCTTATTAATCATTATAAAAGAACAGTAACTGAGCAGATCTTTAAAATATGAATAATAATAATAAACCATAGCTGTTTCATAATTCTCCTTCTCAGGAGACGAGCGATTGCAAAAAAAAAAAAAAAAAAACATTTGGCATATAGATAGAGACCTAGGTGCATTGCGCAGAGGAGCAGGAGATGAACAAAAAAAATAAGAATAAATAAAAATAAATCACGCGGAATCACTGTATCTCCATGGTATTTTCAGCTTAAGAAATAACAACCTAATAACAATCCAATTCACTGTGGGGCTGCAAACTGATATGATATCCTTTTCGTAAACATATAGGTTATTACCTCCCTGTGCAGAGATGTTAATTTAAATGAAATGCAAAGTTGTGTGTATAAAGTCAATATGTGCGCAGAATAGAAGTCAAGAGTGAAAAATAGAGCAGTGGCATGACAGTGATTCACTGTCCATTATAAGAAACACAGGACACCAGCACAAACCCAGGGGTGCTTGTCAGACATTGAGTCAGTTTGAATCCAATTCAGTCAATTTTAGAGCAGAGAATTTTCAGTCAATTAGAGAGCAAACTGAAATCCAGTTCAGTGTTTTTATAATACTTATACCATGATTCGACCGATTTTATTCATCAGTTGAATTCAATTATTCCTTTTTTCGAACTTGAATTGAATTGGCTGACCAGTCCTACTTGTTGCTGGTAAATGCATTTACTCCAAAGCGAGATTTTGGGGTCAAACTGAAGGAGCATGAGATGAGAGTAAAGACTGATCCAAGGGACTATGGGACAGGTGGTATTGATAGCTGAAGCACCACTGCTAACAGACAGAATTTTTTAAAATAACTAATTGACATTCAAATAAGCTGAAGAAGTGTGAAAATGTAAGTTTGCACAAGGCAGAGAGAGGGATCCGATGACCATCAGGGGCAGGAGAGAGTGTTTGCATGGAGAAGACTCCAAAGTTCAGTGTTTGTCATCAAAAAATATACTGTATATGATTGGGTTGCATGTTTTTCAGAAACCATCAGATCACAATCCAGGAATAAAGGATGTGGGGTGCAGTCCCACAGACGAAAAAAGCAGATGGTGTATGATTTAGTCCAAAAAAATGGGGTGGAGGGTGCAGGGTCTAGTCTCTATTGGGTGGAGAAAAAAAAACAGTGCAAGTGATTCTGGGTTGATAAGAAATATCTAACTTCTATCAACGTTCTAATGCATGGTAAGAATGCATTATATAAAGCAACCCAAAAACTAGCTTTTACATAGCTTCTAAATGCATGTCAGTATTCCGTGCAGGCAGAGCTTAGCATGGTACAAGGAAAACAGACATCCGCTATGTTTCTGAGGGCTGTTTATCACTGATTAAATACTGAACATAAATGATATTTGCCTGTCTTTGAATAAAATAAATGTTAGACCGCACATTTTCTTTGATTCCTGCATAATAACCCAGAATAATGTCTGTTGCCGGCTCACCAGAGCTACCCTTTAAAGCTCCTAAATTGAAAAAATTCTTGAGTGGATTTTTAAAAATCCCTGAAATTCAAAAATATGGCAGCCTTCCAACCCCCTGTGATAATTATATCAAAATACATCAATGTGGGCTTTGAAACACGAAAGGGAAGTTCTGGCATAGATGGACCCAATAATTGATTTGATAATGCAATTTTTTGGGCTACTGCATCATAAAGCAATATCAGAGAGCAAAGACAAGGCAATATAAAACACTAATTTCAAACATGTCTTAATAAATAATCCAACAGAAAGGTAGATTGTTGGCCTGATAAAATAAACTTGCTTATTAGTGCGCTTACAGTCGAGTAACATCACATAAACAGTAAAATATTCAGTGCTAAATCTTGTCAAATTGAATGGATAAATCGTATTGAACCGGAGCTGACTTAACACTGGACATGTTACACTGCTGGAGGAGTCAAGAGATGACTGTTCAACCTTTTCATATTTCTATAGTTCCAAATGATTTGTGCTCTGCAAGACTTTCATATTTGGAGAAACGTTAATAAAGATTAAGCAAAATGCTGTGAATTAACAGGATGGCATGTTTTTTTTTTTGCACAGAAAAGTGTTGAAGCTTGAAACAAACCCAAATCTGTTGCCGCTGTTTAGGTGTTGACATATTTCTTTTGTGTGTGCATGATTGCAGGAAACTATGGGGAGAGTGGAATGGAGGCCTTTAAGGAGCTGGCCGCGCAGGAAGGGCTGTGCATCGCTCACTCAGACAAAATCTACAGCAATGCCGGCGAAAAGCACTTTGATCGCCTTCTTCGGAAACTGCGGGAGCGGCTGCCTAAGGCGCGTGTAGTAGTCTGTTTCTGCGAGGGTATGACTGTGCGTGGGCTACTCATGGCCATGCGGCGGCTTGGCGTGGCTGGAGAGTTCCTCCTGATTGGCAGGTAAGAGTCAGTCACCGCCAGTGTCCCACCCGGGTCAGTTTTTGGTCTTGAAGAACAGGGCCAACAGTAGCCTTCATCCCACCTTCAATATTCACCAAGGCTCCTGTGCCATTCCTTTGGGGGACCTTGTCTCATGTAAAAAATTTTTTTTTGGGAAAAATAATTAAATCTTGGAGCTTTTATTCTTTTCACACCTATGTCAGAGGGTTCCACACAGAAAGTAAAGAGGGGCTCCTCTTTGTAGACAAGTCAAAGAACTCTTTTTCTGATATTGTCGGTGAGATTGCAGAGCAATGGGCAATATGTGGGAGAAGCAATCACTGACTGCGGTAGGGGGTGGTTGTTTGCTTCCATCCTAGATTGTTGGTGCACTCAGCTACCTCCCACACAGTTTTTGTATTCTCACGAATAATCCCCATGTTAGGATTAATTCCTTTCACGTTTTTTGTCATTTAATGAATTGTTGTGGAAATGGTCTTTGAACTTCATTTTTATCCTCCTTTAAGATGATTGCGTGATGATTCTTTGAAATATGAGCATTGGTTTCATTAATGAAGAAGCTATGTTTACATTAAATTAATCTGCAGTATTAATTTTTGCAGTAAGTAAATATTTCAAATCCTCGATTTTTTTTCTGCGCAAAGATGAACTTTGAGGCTGTTAAATTTGCATGCCATGAATACTTTTATAATACCTCATGTGGGGGTAAGATAATGTAGGAAAATAACCAAGTGAATGGCAGTCTCCCTGGAATTTCCCCCAGTGTTCGATAATGCTTTGGATTGCATGTCTCGCTTTGGCAAAGGCATGCTCCTGAATTACAAGGGAGAATCTCACTCAGAATATTTGAAACTGATAAAACTTTAAAATGGTTGAACAGCAATTTTTCTTTGTCTGGTTTTTAAAAATTACTTCTCGAGAAGAAAGTAATATAACCCATTTTCAATTTTTCCCATTTGCATACAAGTGAACATTTATATCAGTGGTTCTCAACATCAGCCCTGCGGACCCCTGTGCTCACTGGTTTTTGTTCCAAACACAATTGCAATCATAGGATTCTAATATGTTGTTAATTTGCCTAAATTGGGTGCTGCTTTTCACATGAAGCCACTTTTTGAATGAAATAACCTTACATTCCATAAATAATAAAAGACTAAAGATGAGCCAAACCATTAAAACTACACAAAGATCAAGCAAATAAAATTGATTATCTTGTAGTAAGGGGTCAAGGTCTGTCATCAAACTTTAGACGGTAAGCACAATCGGTTTTTGTGGTCATTGTGTTGGATGAGGGGGGAAAATGGGACCTGTGTGACTTTGAAAAGGCCAAATCAACAAGCCAGATCAGTGGATCAGCGTATCTATAAAGTGGCAAGGCTTCTGGGGTGCTCCCAGGCAGCAAGGGTACATACCTACTCACAGTAGTCCAAGGAGGGCCGAACCACGAATCGACAACAGGGTGTTGGGCACTCAAACCACAAGTGCAACTAAGGCTATCCTGTCTGGTCTGAATTAAGAGAAGGCTACTGTAGCAACAAGTCGCAGAGAGTTTTAAAGATAATTACATGAGGAATGTGTCCCCACATACAGTGCATCAGACCCTGCTGCATATAGCACTGTGTAACTGCAGACCTGTCAAAGTTGGTCTACCACCAATAGCATCTACAATGGGCATGTGAACATTAGAATTGGACACTGAGGCAACTGAAGAAGGTAGCTTGATCAAATGACTCCCATTTTCTGTAATATTCTGTGCATCAGTTGGAAATGTCTGCACCCTATATCTGCGGAGGAGATGGCACCAGAATGCACTGTGGGAAGAAGACATGCTGATGGAGGGAGTGTGATGATCTATGAATTGTTCTGATGGGCAACCTATGTCTTGGAATCTTTTTTGTGGCATGAAAGGGATCAACATAATTTTAAGCAGGTGGTTTTAATGTTGTGGCTGATTGGTAGAAACATAAACAGATCAGATCAAAAACTGAGAAAAGCAGCAAGCTCCAATTAGGAATTTAGGTTCTTTCAAAATTGCTACATTTCATTACTTAATTATGTCACAGAACAGATTTGACCCTATCATTTTCTTGCCAAATAAATAACTAGTTTCATGGCCATATGTCCACAGTTCTACAAATTAGGACAATGTCTTCTCATAAACGTTTTGTATGATACCTTGCGGAAATTAATCCAACAAATTTGTGCTTAATCCTACAAATTTTCTGCAACATGTGGTCTCAACAAAATAGTCACATGATTATCGTTACGAATTGGTGTTATTGGCTTTAAAGGGAATTGGAATGGTTTTAATGGGAAATGTAATGGCAGTAGCGAATCTGTGATAAAAACCAATACACACTATCAAATCCAAATGGACTGTGCCCCAAAACACACTGAAAACCATGATGATGGTTATAGGCCTAATGGTAAAATTTAATTTTTTATAATGGTACGCAGTAGAAACCATCATAATTTGAAGTGGTTCTATTGTTTTTCAACAAGGTGGTTGCTACCAGCACTGCGCAACAAGCAGTTCCTCAGTTACTAAGTAACACCTATATTGCGCCTCAAAAACCACGGCAACAATATATTGGCCACGTTTCCCAGATTAATTTAAGAAGATCTTAGCGCTAAGAGCTTCTTTAGATCCTTCTTAAGGCTCCAGTAAGAAGCAAACGCGTTTCCCAGATTCCTTCTTAGCCTAAGATGGCTCCCTCTTAGCTGAACTCTTCTTTGGAGCCTTCTTAACTCCTTAAGAACGCTCTTAACTAGGAAACGCAGCCATTGTACCTTCCGTTAAACTTACTATTTCATTATAGGTAAAATTTACTGTTAGATTGAGATGAGGAATGAGGTTTAGGTAAAGGGGATCATGCTCAGATCAGGTAATAGTTAGTAATAAGGGTTAGGGAAAGGTGATTGTTGTTAGTTAAAGTTAAGGTTAGGGAAATGCGATTGTGCATTTTAAAATACAGCCATGACTCACACTTGCAAAGGTAATAATAAACTTGCGGCCAAAATTGGCCAGTGAACACGGGGCTCAGGAAAGACCGTCGTCGATAGAAAGTGTCTCAAGTGATGAAACAATCCATCCAAAAATGTGTCATTGAAAGCACAGAAATTTAATAATTAAACAAAAATGAGTTAATTTGGGATCGCGGTATCGGTTGGACCAAAAAGCAGCATACACAGGAGGCCCAAGGCTTGATGGCAAGAACCACTGATATACATGGTCCCTTCCGGTTTCGTAGTGATTTATGTTTTGTTCACTAAATGCTCACACTCATTGAGTCCAAACCAGTGCTTTTCCTGCAAATGTTAGCCTGTTAGTTCCAAACGGAGGATTTTCTGGGGGCAGTTCCAATTCAAGTGCATCATGATGAAACCTATTATTGTAGCATTGCCAACACGCCTGGAAACAAACGTACTCGAAAGTGCATGAGTCACTGAAAATGCTGAATTTTGAGGCTAGATGGAGAGGTAAGGTTAAAACAGATGAAGGATCTGTCTGGGGCTTAGTGCTGAGGAGTATTTAACCTTTTAGTGCCTGAAATCATGAATTTATGACATGGTTGCACATCCAGTCTTTGGCCTGCTTTTTTAGTTTGGAAAATCTTCATTTCAGTTATGGAGTTTAGGATGTGCAGAGCTTTGCTATGGCCGGAGAGCATCTGTGTTGCTGTTGAGTAATATGACTGTTGATTATTTTGAAAAATTACCTTGAAGTGGGGAGGATTTGATTCTTTGGGTGTGATAAGTTTCTTCCTTCAGGTACCATGCTCTTTTTTTTCTCAGAAAATCTTATACAGTTGAAGGGGAAATAAACCAAATCCCAGAGTCCAAGGCACGCAGGTTGATCAGAGTCGGCTGAAGAGAGTACATCCAAATGACATTTCAGCAATGCTATAGGATGACTCTGTCTCAGAGGTGGACAGCACACTTTCTATACAGTTCTGACACCACCGTCTTATCATATTTTTTACCAAAAAAGGAAAAATATGCAGGCTTCTCAGCCTTATTACAAATAACCGTAGAAGGTAATTGCATTAGGAAAGGAACGGACAGGAATAGAAAGAACACTTCCTCAAAGATGGATGCTTAAACATCATGCCTGGTACTTGAACCCTCTCTCATACCATAACAGGTTTTGTAGGTCTTCTTCAGAAGGAAAAGAGGGAAAGAGTTCCTGCTATTAATTTTGTTGTGATTTGAGTGTACGCGCAATAGAGTCAAAATTAATTAAATTTATGATTTTATGATGTTTCCTGCGGACACAGATGAGCAGGACAGAGCGAGATTCATTATTTTTTGTCTCTCACAGTGCTAAACAATACATGACTAACAAGCACAATCTCCGCCATGGCTGAACAAACCCCCATTAGTCGACATCTCTGCAATAGATTTTCTGTGTTTCTTGTTCTTTTTCTGTAGAAGGAATGCACTTAATCTCTGAAAAATCTTGTGATGGTTGGAAGTCTCTACCTCTATTAGTTACTTTATAATAGCAACGTATGTGTAAGCACCCCAAGCTGACTCAAAGTTGAGGCCCTGAATCCAGTAAGATGTTTGTGATATTTTCTTGGCATCATGGAAATACTTCCCCCCAATCTTTCTCATTTCAAGTTGTTATGCATTTGTGAAGATGTGACTGAAAATGTCCAATGGTGTCCCAATAATTAAGAATCCTTCAAAAATATTCTGGATCCAAATGTGGATCCAGATCACTCCCAAAATCTCAACCTCTCAGCAGAGCCAAAATCCACCACTGGTAAAAAAAAAAAAAAAAAATATAAATAAATAAAAATCATGCAAATGTGTTGGTTAGTTTTTGTGTAATCCTGCTAAATAGCCAACAAACAAACAAGCCAGGAAACACCGATCACATAACCTACTTGGCAGCTAGAGGTAATAAAACTGTCAATTATATTGAGTGGCAGAACCACATGCTGTACTGGATTCTTGTCTCATTAAGAGAGTGAGCCTTTATTTTCTGACCTGCTGTTTTCCATATGCTGTGACCAAAGTTCAATAGGAGAAGAATTAGCCGTCATTGCCGCCCCGCTCAAACCCTCCAGCCGTCCAAGGAATGAATTAATGTTTTCAATGCAAGTCTGTCATCAGATTTCACCATTTTTTGAACGACTTTAGCAATCATTACCACGGCCATTATAACACCTTAAGTTGTTACATCATAAATATGTGACCAGACTGTTGTGAATGGGATGCTCTAATAGGATCGATCTGATATAGCGCAAAACTGTCGTAAATCGGGAGATGAGATGAAGGAAGGGGATTTTTTTGTTGACGTCCGCACTTCTGGTAATAAGGCCAGCTTCGCCAAGTCAATGCATACATGACGAAATGCGATGAGCATTGTGCAGCTTCGCAGTCGAATACCATCGTGGATACACAGATATGAATATGAAAATACCTCAAAATTCAAATAAATGCTACATTCAAGTCAAAGCCGGAGTTCATGTCCTGGAACTAAACGCTATAAATCGCCATTATATTAGCTAGCGTTCGACCGCGCGTGAATATGAGCGGAGGTTCACTCGTCGACATTTTGACTGTTGAGTCTCCGTTATCGGCAAGCATATCCGCCTTGCAATGTGCCGTATTGTATATCAGATCGCTCCTATTCTGTAGGAGTAATGATCACAACTGGTAATTGAAAGCAATGGAATTGCAAAACAAACTTTTTTTTGTGATGGAATGTTCTATAAAAATTTGCATGAGCTAAGGCATATTAGACCACATGTGCACATTAAAGTGAAGGACAACTTTCAAGTTAACTGCAAACGAAGAACTGTCCCATGGGTTTTGCAAAATTGTTTTGGAGATTTTTTGACAAAACTGAACTGAATGATAAATACTTGAACATCTGGATTGAAATTTCACAAATACCACCATTTTCACGTTAACAGCAAGCTTTAGTGATGTCAAATGACCTATAGCTCTTCAAGGGCAGGAGGTAAAAAAGCTGTTTTTTTCACCAAATCCAGGTCATTGAGTGGGAGTTGGTGAAACAAAATCTTTCTTCCATGGTCTTATTGAAGACCTGAAGTGTCTGCTTTCATATATGTGTTCTGACACTCAACAGCCAAACACACCAGCATTTTAACAGTCAGGGAGGAATCAAATCCTCAAATACAGCAAATGTTGTGCGATATTACAAAACATACATGAGTGTCGCCTTTATAAAACACTACAGAAATAACTCTTCGTCGATACTGCGGGGATAAGTCAACATGGCATGAACAAACAGCCGATAGTGAAATAAGTTATGGTCATGCGACGTCTCTGTAACGTGATTGCCATAGTGTTCCTCGTCCTCTCATTGGCTAAACTTTTTAGAGATGGAAAGATGGCGTCCTTCAGTTTTTTTTTAATTTCGTTTGCGTTCTCGTTTTTTGAAGCGTTGTACAAATTACAAAAACTTGCTTTAAATCCAAGTCCTAATATCTAGACTGCATATGGGTAATTCATTTATTTGACTTTGGTCTTGTGCGAAAGTTGTCTTCCACGTTAATATCAACATGTAAAAATAATTTACTGATGTTGAGGAGTTTTGCTACTACTGCCATTGCAAGATTTGTGATTTCAAGATTCAGGAAAGGAACTAGGCACAGATACCAAAGAAAATACTTGAAGGAGCTTTTATTGAAAAGAAAGAATAAACTAAACAAAACAGGAACACTCGCAGGAGGCAGGTAGATACACACAGATAATCTCAGACAAGGCTGAAAAAAAAAAATCACTAGGGCAGAACTTAAACAGACAAAAAAAAATGTGCAGCAGGTGAGGAGTGGGAGTTAGATGCATGAAGTGGGTGGAGCACAGAACGAGACCATAATAGAATAACAAGGTGAAATAAAGCAAAGGGGAGACAGGACACCAAATGAAACAATACGCAGGGGGTACAAGGGGAAATCAAACACAGGAAAAAGGACACCAAGATGAAATAAGGGACACCGTAAACTCAAGTCGGTACAAAATGAAGACAAACCAATGGGAACCAATTAAGAGTACACGTAGCAAGTGAGCAGGCAGAAGAGCAGGGAAGAGCGTGGTCACAGATGAGGTATTAAGCAGTAATCATGCACAGAGCAAGAACTGTAAGAGACAGCAACACAAGGGAAAAAGAAAGAAATGAATACTAAATGAACTAAACAGAATAATACATAAACCTTCAAAATGCAGAATACTGACAAAAATGAACAAAAAGAAGTCTTACATAGAATCAGAATACTGACAAATTGGCTTTCAGTCAAAATGCAAAATGTTTATAGGGTTGTATACAAGTGTGAAAGTGTACTGCATTGCAGTCTATAAGCTTTTGGAAACCATCCCTGTGTAAGAATGGCTGCACTTACAATGTGGTTCAAATGATATGGATGTCAATCACAAAACAAAATAGTCACTGCTCTAATATTCATCGGTTTCTATAGCTGTGTGCTGAAATTCAGGGCCTAAAATAAAATAAAATACCAGAGTGTCACTTTCTAAATACTGATGAACTGCACTGCACTTGTTTATTGTGCACCATTATGACTCATAATGGACAGACAGGATCCGTGCACAGACCATGGCTCAGTGCAGGAATCTGACTGGATGAGGTTCAAGCGCTGATGAGGGAGGTTGATATCCAGTATGTGATTGGGCACCGAAATAAGCTGAAAAAGAAAAGGTTGGTGTTAGGGGTTTCAGTAGCTGTGAATCTGAAGAGCATTTGTTAATCAAAGTCTCCAGCATCTATATGGCAATAATGGAATAGAGCTTAGCATTAGCTCAGGGGGCACACCAGTCAGGTCTAGTCACAAGCCCCTTTCTGTCCAATCATTCTTGACTTCCGCATCTCCCAACCAGTTGGTGAACTCTTATAACCAAGACAGCATTCATTCATCTCTACGGCTCCGTGCCCTGTACTCCACTCCTACTCTGGTCTACTAAAGATCTGCATGTCATCTCCCCCACCTCCCTTGTCTCCTCCTTCGTAAATTACATGCTGGGGGGGTTTGTGATCTCAGGGACTGTCTGTGTCATGCTTGCTCAGATATTGTTCCCCAGCATCACTCCAGCAGAATCGCCGTCAGACTCAAATGAATGTCGTTCAGTTTTCAATGGTTAAATCTGACGTAAGTGTCCTGCTTGAAGTAAACTTCACCCAAACTGTAAGTGCAACTTCCCTACTCTGGGAGTGACTTATACACTTGAAAGGCCACCAAGACAGTAAACTTTAGAGGGAGTGACAGCACCCAAAAAATGCTGAAAGATGACTGAAAGTCTGCCAGATTGAAATCAAACTACAGTGTGCCTGATCTCTGGAGACTATGAATGCTTCAGTCTTAGCTACTGGCACACCAGGAATTTTTAGTATGAAAGGTAAAACATACAAGTAAATGCTGACAGATGCACTTGTAGATATATATACACCCGCGCGCACACCCACACACACACACACACACACACACACACACACACACACACACGTGTGCGTGTGCACTGAAGCACCCTGCAAAAGTGCCCAGATAAACACTCAAGCGCACACAAATGCACAGATATGCATGCAGAATCAAATCAAGGAAATAAAAATTAAAAGACAAAAAAAAAACCTCAACAGCCCAAAAGGCATGTTTCTATGTTTCTATGGCAACCTGACAAGAACTCTGTCACGAGGCCGAAGAGCAAGAAAGGTGGATACGCCTGCGTTCATTCACCAAAGCTGGCGTTTACCATACAGATGGGACCTTTTTTTTTTCAACAATTTCTTAATGACTCATTTATGTCTTTGGCATTCTCCACAAGGGCTAAAGAAAACACAATCGAGCAGGGTGGTATGTACCCTTTCTTCTCAGAATTGGCAGTATGAGCTGGAGTTCATGAAAGGCTCCTGTGATTATCGGTCGTGCCATATCATCTCATGATTCAGCTGCTCATTTGTCCTCTGTCGCCATGTCTTAGGTCATAATTTCAAGAACCATATGTCCCACCATGCTATAAAGTACGATAAAATTAAATCATTTTCCATGCAACCTGGTTTTGTTACAAAGCCACTTGTATTATTATAACAAATTTATTTTGCTCACCTGCTCGGTCTAGTTTTCTTGGGTCATTTCCATTGGTATTTCTTACAGATATATGGGAGTGGTCAAATAATTGGAAACACTACCATAAATACCAGATTTGTGAGGCTTATGGCATGCTTTCGCTGTACAGACTGGTTAAGATATGGATTGATTCCAGGGGCACCGCTGGCAATTTTGGGCACTATGACTGGAAATCGATTTGGGCCCCCCCTGGGCCCCCCCGATATATATAGCACACACACACACACACACACATACATATACACACACACATATATATATATATATATATATATATATATATTATATTTGATCACTGGTCTCCTCTGTGGTTGCCTCATGGCTTCAAGATGGCCCTGACTCTAAAGCACCCATAAGAATCGTATATTCAGAATCTGTCATAGGCCTTAACAGTAGGTTATAGGCTACATTGGCTACACATAGTTGCGATAAAGGCAACTATTTGATTGGAATGAGCTGGGCATGGATAACCTGCAAGGAAACATCAACTTTGCATTTTAAATAAAACTAACTCACAAACCAGTCTTAGTGTGCCAGTTTTTCAGTTCATTTCAATAATTGTACAATAAGGTAGCCTAGAAAGTTTTCAAAAATATTCACTTCACAGAAATGTTAACCTCAAAGCCTATTATTCAGGGACTATTGTAGGCTATGTATCATCTTGTAGCCTATAGTGCTCACCTTCCTCCCATTCGACTGTATCTTGTCTATGGGGGTTTGAGGAAGATTTCCTGGTGCTGATGCATCTGTGCATAATGGTATTTAATATTAAAGGCGCATTTCGGAAAAATACGTTTTTGTCGATTGTTAAACATGAACCTGTTCTAGGGATCAAAGTAAATAATCCTACTGAAGAACTTTATCCATCAGGACAGAAAGTAAGAGATTGATGTTGCTACGAGCTATGGATGCATGCATCCAGTGGAAAATGGTTTTATTTAGCTAGCTCGTTTCAACATCAATCACAAACCTTCTATCCTGATTGATTAGATTGGATGCGTTCTTCCACTCTGATCTGAAGTCCTGCATGTACATGATTATTCACGTAGCATTTCCGAAATCGGTGACTGGTTGGTCCGAGTGCAAGATGATTTATTTTCATTAGAGTACGATAAAGATGAGAAAAGCTGCGGTTCTTATAGATTTATAGTCTATTTTCTTTGGGGTTCCAATAATTGGCCAGCGGTCAGTAGAATTGTATTTTGTTGATTGCAGCAAATGTTCAAAAATGCTGATTCAGAAACTAACTGGTAACACCTCCCCAATGTACTCCAGTGATGACCATATGCTTATCAGCGCAACGCCTCAAAAGGAGTCTGTGTCATGAACAGTCTACGGTCACGAAGCAGACTGCGTTTTTGGGGCCAATAACGTCGGACGTTGTCCTCTCTCACTGTGTGCGTTTCCATTTAATATCATTCGAAATGCGCAAAATCTAAATAGCGAAATAAAAAAATGGTAATGGAAAAACAGTCTGATATCACAAAATTTGCTCTCCGATCTGCAGTATTAGTCACCGAAGCCAAGGCTAATAAATAGACTATTGGACTTCTGCAGCAGACCAGCTAGTGCACTTGTAATTTCGCGGATTGTGGAGCACTTACATAATTATTGTAAGACGAGCATTTGCAAATTTGCCGCGTGCACAACTCAGCTGACAGAGACAATGTCGAATGCTTTTCCTTTCTCATCGATGCACGAGTACAGCCGAGCTGTGATCGGCTGATGGCACGTACAATAGTAACAGAGCCGATCTGTGATTGGCTGATGTGCGTAATGGTACCAACCGACCTGCAGAAAAAAATTTCGCAGCCAGTTCAGGCAGTAGCGTAACTTGGGCCGTACAAAATGATGAATAGTAAGAGGGGGGGCCGATGTGCTAAGATTATTCTTAAAAAGTTGAAAATTAAGAAACAAACAACAAATTCATTTTCAATTGATCAAGGTATTACAAAAATTAAAATATAAAATTAAAGTATCCATATATTTTACGTTGTATTTACAAATGTCTATAATGATAACAGTATCCTCTGTGGGGCCCCTGTGAATGCTGGGCCCCTAGAATCGCCCATGGTTAGCCCCCCCTTACGGCGCCCCTGATTGATTCACCTCTGTAGTGATTTTCAGAGCTGTTGTTCAAAGGTGATTCAGGACTATCCTAATGGTGTGTCCCTGTCCGAGACCTTTCTGCTGTGACCACAGTTCCGTTTCTCAGTCTCTGTATGTTTTGCGTTTGGTATACATTTTAAAATTTCAGACACAGTTTCCCTTGCCTCTGTAAATGATTTTTCCACTTTAGTGACTGACACTCCGGTAATTTAGGCAGCAGCTATTTGGTCACTTTGGAACTACAACTCCGTTTCCCAAAACGTTGGGATGCTGTATAAAATGTAAATAAAAACAGAATGCAATGATATACAAATCATTAAACCCTATATTTCATTGAAAATAGGACGGCATACAAAATGTTGAAACTGAGATATTTTAATGTTTTTTGAAAAAAATCTGCTCATTTTGAATTTGATGCAGAAAAAATGTTCAAAAAAAGTTGGGACAAGGGAAAGCAAAAGACTGGAAAAGTTGTATGATTCTAAAAAAAATACTTGTCACACCTCATACCTAATTGGGTTGATTGGCAACAGGTCATCAACATGATTGGACATAAAGAGAGCATCCCAGACAGACTGTCTTTCAGAAGTAAAGATGGAAAGGGCTTCACTACTCTGGGCAAATACAAAGAAGTTCAACAATTTAAAAATAATGTTTCTCAACATATAAATTGTGAAGAATTTGGGGACTTCATCATCTACAGTACATAACATCTTTAAAAGTTTCAAAGAATCCTGAGAGCTCTCTGTGTGCAAGGGACAAGGCCGAAAAACAATACTGCATGGCTGTGACCTTCAGAACCTCAAGCGGCACTGTTCTAAAAACAGACAGAATTCTCCAGTGGAAATCACTACATGGTATCAATAACACTTCTAAAATCCATTGTCAGTGAACACTATTTGTCACTGCATTCAACATAGCAAGGTAAAAATCCACCATGTCAAGATAAAACCGCGTATAAACAAGATCCAGAAATGCTGCCGCCTTGTCTTAGCACAAGCTAATTTCAGATGGACTGAGGCAAAGGGAAAACTGTCCTGCGGTCTGACCAATCAAAATGTGAAATTCTTGTCTTAAATCATGCATGCCGAGTCCCCTTGGCGAAAGAGGAGCATGACCATCCAGCGTGTTATCAGTGCACAGTTAAAAAATCAGCATCCATGATGGTATGGGGTGCATTAGTGCATATAGTATGGGTAACTTGCATACCTGTGAAGATACCATTAATGCTGAACAATTGATACAAGTTTTGGTGCAACATATGCTGCCATCCAGACACCTTTTTCAGGGAAGGCCTTGCTTATTTCAGCAAGACAAACCAGTCTACAAGTTTTACAATAAAATAGCTCTATAGTAAGAGAATGTGGGTGCTAAACTGGCCTGCCTGCAGTCTGGACCTGTCGCCCACTGAAAACGTTTGGCACGTTATGAAATGAAAACTATGACAATGGAGGCCATGAAGTGTTGAGCAGCTGAAATCATACATCAAGAAAGAATGGGAAAACATTTTCCATTCAAAACTACAGCAGGTGGTCTCCTCAGTTCCCAAACACTTACAGAGTGTTAAAAGAAGAGGTGATGCAACTCAGTGGTAAACATTCCCCTGTCCCATTTTCTTTTAAAAGTGATGCTGCATTGAATTCAAAATCAGAATTTTTTTTCAAAAAACAAGAAAATTTATCGGTTTCAATATCTGATATGTTGTCCTATATTCAATCAATTCCATCCATTCTCCATACTGCTTCATCCTCACTGGGGTTGTGGGGGAGCTGGAGCCTATCCCAGTTGACTCTGGGCGAAAGGCAGGGACCCACCCTGGACAGCTCGCCAATCCATCACAGGGTGCACACACCATACACACACATACACAATATGGGCAATTTAGCATCTCCAATTAGCCTGGCATGTATGTCTTTGGACTGTGGGAGGAAACCAGACAACCTGGAGGAAACCCAAACGAACACGAGGAGAACATGCAAACTCCACACAGAAAGGCCCCAGGCTGGATTCAAACCCATG
Organism: Gymnothorax javanicus; assembly: GCA_029692085.1. Lineage (NCBI taxonomy): Eukaryota > Metazoa > Chordata > Actinopteri > Anguilliformes > Muraenidae > Gymnothorax > Gymnothorax javanicus. The sequence continues at coordinate 95,651,201 of CM056198.1, forward strand.
ACCTTCTTGCTATGAGGCAACAGTCCAAACCACTGCACCATCATGCTGCTCATTCAATTAAATATAGAGTTGAAATGATTTGAAAATTTATTCAGCACCCCAACTTTTTTGAAAACAGTATTTATCTTAGTGACCTCATCTTCACTGTTGACACTTACCAAGCTAAGTGCTGCTGGTTATATATCTTTTAAGCTGACACAAGCTGCTGATTAGCATTCAAATGAATAGGAATGACCATAGCAGATGCTTTTGTAATTGTAGTGTAGAGGCTACATAGTTAAAACCATTTTTATGGTGCTTCTGATATTTTGTTCACCCCCTGTATTTTCCATTGAGGACATCAGTTAAGCTCTCACAGGGGTCAGTTGTTCTATGTGTCGGCTGTTTAATGTGACCCTGGCTTTCGTTTTAACTGCAGTGGGCTTTGCTAACTCCCTGCTGTTGTCCCTGCTGTGCCTGGTTTTATGGCAAAATCGAGAATGTGTGTTTTCGCACCATTGGTGAGTCAAGCACTGTGAAAGCACGCTGAAACATCTGCCGGCTTGTCACTGTGGTTGCCGCGCCGTTCACAGACTGCATCCCTTGCTGTCCTTGTCGCAAGGTGATTTTTTGGTAAAGCTAGCATCAAATGTTTGAGATTTCTCTGCCAGTATAAGTGGTTGAGTGACACAGTAAATGACATTCTCGTTTTTTCCTGATCTATCATTATCTATCTTGGACAGAGATTAAGGAAGGAGCAGTCCAACAACAGGGCTTTAAAAATGGGACAAATAAATCTTTGGGGGACCAAAACATAGATAACAATAACATTACCATTGCTCCAAAATATATAGCTCAGACTACGCTCAACCTCACAGTGCTTACTTCCACCTGTGTGGGAAATCTTAGCTGAGTGATTTGAGGATTTGAGTTATTGTTATTCAGTGTTAAACTCACGTCTGCCGCCGTCAAGCTTCTGGAGCCATCTGTCAACTTTGCTGTGTGGCAGACACTTTTCCAGGTAAGCAGAAATAAAGATAGGGTGGATTTTCTTGATAAGATTTTAGTACAACCATAGATAACTGAAATTTCAGGATACAGAGTGGACTTGTGAGGGCCTAGTCTCCCTTTTAAGCGGCTGTATGTCTTTTATCCCGTGATTATGCCAGCCTAATGAATAATCCATCATAATGAAACAGCGATACCTCTCTTGCCCTCTGTTCGAGAGCAGCGTGTCTTTTTTTAGAGCTTTTGTGGCTGTGAGGGTCTCTGCGGGATGCTTGGAGACAAAATCAGCTGGGCCAGGCGGGTTTCTGGGTCAGGGAGAAATACTGAGGCAGACTTATTCAGATCACTGCTGCACTACAACGCCTCTGAGAAGCTTCCTGCAGATTTTAATAAAACGTGAAAAATTATGGCTACTCTTGTGTACCCCAGTTAACAAGTCTTTGCTGAGCTTCAACTAAAAGTTTGACATACTTGGACTGACTTATGTTAGCACATGTTCTTATCTGGGTTCCTTTATTACATTTATTCTAATAGCTTTTAAATTAAAAATGGAACTTTTTTCAAATCGCTCTTTATTTTGCTATTCAGAAGGTCCTGAAATTAAGTGTTTGATATGCAATTATTGCTCATTTTATTTGAGTATAAGAGCAAATTCGTTTGCAGACTGAAATTAACTGCATGGTCACAAGCGGCAGCTCAGGCTGCAGTCGATCTCGGGTGCTTCTTGTCTGCCTACTGTTTCTAGACGTAAAACAGTCACACGATGAACTCCGAAGTGTGCCGCAACTCTGGCCGCGCTCATTGCGGCCATCAGCATTCCAATCGCCTGATCCCTTTTTGTTGTGTTAATCGTGGCATCATGATTTTTCACAAATGTGAAGTTTCTAAGCCTGGATTTTTATAGCCAGGGTTAATTTTGAGCAATGCATAAAAATTTCTTTGCTCTCTCTCCTTCTTATGGATCATTTGGGGAGCGGCTCATGTTTCAGACTATTGCTGTGAGCACGTGGTCCTCTGACTTACCCATTTGTTAAAATTCACCATTTGTGAGCTAAGACTCTACTTTAAATATTCTTGTATTTATTTTTTTCCTTATTATATTATTGCACATAATTTTGTACATTTGTTGTGTTTTTAATTCCTCTTAGTATATGAGACTTCAAGCATTTTAGTGATCTCTGATCAGAATCATTCCTTTTTTTAACTCATTTCTTTCACAAAATTGACCCTTCACTACTATCCTTTCAGTTTTAATTAATGTCTTGGATAGTTATCAACCCAATTCCAGTGGTTTTAGCAATCATCGTAGTTATTTTCTTTGCTTGACAATGGCCAGTTGCAACACAGTATCATCTCCAAGACCGTAGGATACCTTTTCTTACTTGGTTGTTAAAGAAATGAGAGGCCAAACACTGCATCAGTAAGTGCGAAAAGAATTGTGGCCAGCTGAAACATATTAATCACTCCTATCATGATTCAATCACAGGCTCTTAGAAAGTGGTGCCCAATCATGTGCCTCAGAGGGCCAATAGCATGCAAGCTTTCATTCAAACCGTTTGCCACTGATTCCAACCACCTGCTGATTTCACTGATAAGCACATGTTCCAGTGGAATGGAGGGAATGAAAATCAGCAGGAGCAGTGATTGTTTGGATTGAAAACCTGCATGCTCTTGGCTCTCCGTGGCGCATGATTAGGCACCACTGCTCTCAAGTATTTAGTTGATTTATATCCAAACGTTAACTTTTTTTAGCCAGGTAGGGTATTTTAGGCACTTCAATATTAAGTGCTTAAATGTGACCAAAATGAGCAACGTTGTGGCCAATTTTGTCAACAGTGTGCACGCTGTATATTCTTTCATGTGGTTATATTTAGTTATTTTGTTTACCGGTTACTTATATAAGCTTATTTCTCATTCAATTATTACTCACATGAGAAAAGCTATAACTCTGGAACTCTCATCAAACTGTTCTAGAAAGGAGGTGGATATTTAGCAGTTTTCTTGTAAAATAAAAGTTCTGACAATAATGCACTTGACCCTTGCTAATGCAGAACAGTGGTGTTCTCAAGTGATACCTGAAAACTGTTAAGATTTTGCCATGTAATCTCTCAGTTTGAGAGATGAGACCAAGGAAACATGCATAAACGAGAGCAGAACATAAGCTGTCCTTTTCCTGGCAGCAACAGGGGTAAGGCAGCCTGCTTAACAGATAATACGTGTCATTTCATGTAAGAGGCCTCGAGGTTGTCACCGATGCTGCCTTTCCCTTTTCGAGTTTATCTATGCAGACAACATCTGTCGTTTCTAAAGTCATTACTCTACTGACAGCGGCCAACAAGACTTACAAATAGCTAATTCCCCAGTATAATAAATAATGTCCATTGCAGGAGGAATCTATATTTTATTAAGGCCGCTGGGGGCAGAGGGAAGATTGAATTTGAAGCCACAGTACTCTTTTCCTCTTGGGATCTAAAAGAATGATGAGCTCTTTTACTTAATGATAAATAGGTTGAAATTTCATCATTAGTAACTCCTTATATGGTAGAAAAAAAGTAAATAAGCAACCTGTCAAAAACATTCTCAAACATCATTGAAACCAAGGGTGTGGAACTTAGTGGAAATGCATTTGTGGTTTCCTTTCAATGAGCGGACAATTAAGACCTTGAGCACAAGGCTTGTGGACTCTTCAGCAAATAAATTACTTAAATTAATAATTCCTGATGAACTGTTTCAAAAAACATCAGACCCTGTGCCTCGCCAGAACTGGAGTTTGACGCCCCTGGTTGAAACAGGTTATCTTTTCTTCACCGTTTATGAAACATTGCAGTGGAAAATTGAGCCAGTTGCGCCGTTTATACGAAATCAAACTTGGAAAAAATTGAACTGAAACTCAGCATAGCCATGCACACTAGAGTGTATGTACTCATGCCAGTAATTGACTCTCCATGACAATGGACAGCACGCTTGTAGTTGTAATCAACACTGAAAACATGGAATTAATATTTATCACACCCCATTAATCAGCATATAGCGATTGTAATATGCATAGTGGGACTTAATGGATGAAAGTTTTTGGCATTAAATGTCATAACTGTTCTGTTAGTATATATATATTTTTTTATTCTGCAGCCTGTTTTAAAATACGACAATATCCTTGGCTTTATATTTAATAAGTGCCATTCAAGGGTGGTTTGTCCATCTAAGCAGATGAAAAAAAAGCAAAAAACGGTATGCCAGGACTCAAACTGCATTTGACACTTAACAAATTGCTGCATATTGCATCTACCAACTAACATGTAGGGTGAGCTCCGACCCATTGAGAACAGTGGCCTCCACTGGGTAAATTTAAAATGACATGTGATGTACAGCTTAATGCAGTGGTTCGGTCCTGGGGGACCCCTGTGTACAGGGTCGCAGCTACCCATTTTTGGGAGGATATGCAACAACAACAGCGTCCCCCCAACACTTACACCCAGTGTTCTCCACTTAATTTTTCAATGACCGGGCGGTAGGTGGCATTCTTTTGCAAGCGGGTGCTGCACGTTTCATTTTGTTGAGCAGGAGGGGGGAAGATGCGTTTTATTTCGTTGATATTGCGCACTCAATCACGCGTCTTCCGGTACCCTTTAAATTCTATAATCTTGTCAATATCATAATCTTGTATCCTCATCAGCTTGCGGAAAATTGTTTTGGCGCCCCCCTTCACGTAGCGCCCCTATGCACTGCATATACTGCATACCCCCTTTTTGCGCCACTGCCTGTGTATGCTGGTTTTTGTTCCAACCACAGCGGCAATCTCAGTATTTTAACAAGATGTTAATTATCCAAACTAGGAGCTTATACTGTGGGATTACTTAAACTCTTAAATCACATCCTGCCAGAATAGTCTATGTATGCAATGAAAAATTTATCTTCTATGGGCATGTAGTACTCACTGGATTAAATTTCAAACAGTTGATTTCAATATGCATGAAGAAAGGTCATTTATGACCAATGATATTAAAGACTGAGGTCAATCAGCAGGCTCTTAATTTGTATGTACACCTGGCCATCATCCCTAACCATCAAGAAGATAATGAAGAATGTAATAACAACGCCAATGATAATGAGGCCCACCAGTTTTGAAGTGAATTATCAGGAAAAAATAACCAATTGTTGCGTGTACAGCAATTAACCAAGTTATCTGTTATGTCATGAAGTTGGCAAATTAATCTTGTCGGTCTGTTACGTCTTAAATTTTTGCCTATAGTGCAATGAGAGCACAATGTAAAATTGGTCATCTTTCAGGCATTGCAAAGCTATGTTTGGCATTCTGTAGATGAAGATGGTAAATTACCTCTCTGAAGATCAAAAGCACCTAATTAAGAAAAACTAACAGCTTGTTAAAATCCTGGAATTGCAATTGTGGTTGGAATGAAAACCAGCATACACAGGGGTCCCCCAGGACTGAGTTTGAGAACCACTGGCTTAATGGACACGTAGATCTCAATGGGTGAAATCTTTCTTTGTTGTTGGTCAACAGACTTTTAAGCCTCAGGATTTGAAGTACTGCTTCACCGCTATTAATCAAAAGTGCGCGTTCTTGCTTATTCATAAAAAAGATCATTGACAGTAGGCCTTACAAATTACAATGTTCGATCACGATTACCAGATTCTGTTCATTCTAGCTGTAAGGGCTGCAGAGTTGTCATGCTCGCTAGATTATTCCATCCTTCAAACAACCAGAAAAAATGCAATAGACGTCAGACCTCAATAATGTCCTAGCCTTTAGCAAACGTCAATGTAACTAGCTCGTGTCCAGCACTGTTGCTTGTTGATCATGGATATGACTGTTTTAACAACTTCCCCAAATATAAAGGACTTTCATTTTGGCGAGGATCATCAGAGACCAACACTGCATAAATCCAGTAAGACTGACAATACTTACAAGGCAGTCTAACACAGTTTAGCTTGGTTAAATGTGAGATTACGTTTCTGTGCATTTTGCCCTCAACTGATGATAAGCAATCGCAATTGAGTCCGGCTGTCCTATTTTAATCTGCTGGTAAGCCACTCACAGATGGAGCAACACCGCACTTGTAAGCAACGTTATCTCCTGCTGACTAACTTACGAACTCTGAAACTAACAAGCTTGCGTTACAATAGTCGGCTATGGATGGAAAACCTGATTAGTTATACAAATTGTTTATCAGCTGAAGCTAGTTTTTCCCCATTGTACTTTACTGCAGCCGAGACGTTGGTGAAGCAGATGCTGGCTTGGGTTGCCACCATTGAGAATGGAAAAGGGTCAGGATTATACAAAAACACTTTGAAATACCTTGCATGCATCTTGGCATGAATATAATTATTATCTACTATGCATTTTATCATTTTATTGTATTTTTATACATGCTATTACATTTTATATTATAAAATGAATTGAATATTTGATGGTGAATTGTTTAGAATTAATTGTTACATATTAGCCCTATAGTTTTCTATGTGTTCAGCAGCTGGCAAACTAATCAGAATAACCTGTTTTTATCCTGGACCAAATCATGATGAAATACATATTTTTCCTATTATCATGATTTTGCATGTGTGTGATTGCGTCATTTACTAGCATTTTCTTATCTTTTAAATAAACATGGAATATGGTTTACATACTCCCTCTCATGGACAGCATGCCTCTCTCTTGCAGCTTGCAGCTTGTTGTCTCACACACCTCCATGCACGATAGAAAATGCTCCATGGCACACTTTCCAGTGTGCCTAGCAGACATTTCCTGTAAAAGACTCTAGCCAGGAATATTATTCCACCTATTCATGGTGATCCATTTTTAATTAATTTATTTTTTAATTTGGCATCTCCAATCCCACCCGAATCTGGAATGTCCAATTGGGGAACTATGTACAAGGCTTTTTTTTTGCATATGCGGCCCCCTATTGCCAACTCAGGAGAGTGAGACAGCTCACGGCTCTCCTCCGAAGCATGCGCCCGTCGCCAACGCTTCTTATACACTCATTGGTCGAAACCTCGCAAGCTCAGAACGAGGGCAGAGGATACCCAAAAATGAACGAGCTTAGAATCTTCCTAACGAGCGCCCGTCTGGCCAACAGGAGGCGGCTGAGAACTTGTTATTTACAATACCCTATCCCAGCAGACCCTTCCCAATTTGCATCCCTTTAGCACATTGGCCAATTGTGCGCTACTCTGAAGAGAGCTGCCGACCACTGCCGGCTGGTAAGAGGCGGGAATCGAACCCATGCCGTGATAGTCACTTCTGCTTCGCAACGCAATGCTTTACCGAGTGAGCTATCTGGCAGTTCTGGTGATCCATTTTTCATTATGATTTTTCAATTTTCTCCCCCTCTCCTTTAGTGTGTTATATAATTTTTTTTTTGCATGTAAAATGTCTGCAGAGTTACAAAGCTCAAAATCCATGCCAAAGGGAGTTATTCTCTAAAACAGAAAGCATAGCTCCTAAACTGCTGACATGCACTGTTTGTAGTCCAGCCTTTTCTTCTGGAACATGTCTAGATCACAATGTAACATATTCACAAAATGCCTGCCTAGAGCCTAGTTGGAGTGCCTTTGAACAGACCAAGCTAGAGTGGAGGCTGGGTGGAGTTTGATCAGTGCGTATTGCCATGTTGAAAAAACACGCTTTTATTAGAGTGCCCTTTGTATGGACAACCCCAGTAAATACAAAATGCAGTTTTTAAATGATGATTTCATTTATTTAGGGAAAAAAGCTATCCAAACCTACCTGGCCCTATGTGAAATAGTAATTGCCCCCTACATCCTAATAACAGGTTGTGCCACCCTCGGCGACAAGAACTGCAATCAAACGTTTGCGATAACTGGCACTGAGTCTTTCACATTGCCGTAGAAGAATTTTAGCCCACTCATCTTTGCAAAATTGTTCTAATTCAACCACATTGGAGGGTTTTTGAGCATGAATGGCCTGCTTAAGGTCATGCCACAGCATCTCAAGCAGATTTTAGTCCGGACTTTGACTAGGCCTCTCCAAAATCTTCATTTTGTTTTTATTAAACCACTCAGAGGTGGACTTACTGGTGTGTTTCGGATCATTGTCCTGCTGCATAACCCAAGTGCACTTGAGCTTGAGGTCACAAACTGATGGTTGGACATTGTCCTTCAGAATTTCCGGTAGAGAGCAGAATTCATAGTTCCATCAATTACGACAAATCATCCAGGTCCTGAAGCAGCAAAGCAGCCCCAAACCATCACACTACCACCACCATGTTTGACTTTTGGTATGATGTTCTTTTTATGAAATGCTGTGTTAGTTTTACGCCTGATGTAACGGGACGCACACCTTCCAGAAAGTTCAACTTTTGTCTCCTCAGTCCACAGAATATTTTCTGAAAAGTCTTGGGGATTATCAAGATGTTTTTTGGCAAATGTGAGACGAGCCTTTGTGTTCTCTTTGATCAGCAGTGGTTTTCGCCTTGGAACTCTCCCATGGATGCCACTTTTGCCCTTCCTTATTGTTGAATCATGAACAGTGATTTTAACTGAGGCAAGTGAGACCTGCAGTTCTTTAGATGTTGTTCTGGGTTCTTTTGTGACCTCCTGGATAAGTCGTCAATGCGCTCTTGGAGTAATTTTAGGAGGCCAGCCACTCCTGGGAAGGTTCACCACTGTTCCAAGTTTTCTCCATTTACGAGTTATGGCTCTCACCGTGATTCGCTGGAGTCCCAAAGCCTTAAAAATGGCTTTGCAACCCATTCCAGACTGATAGATGTCAATTTCTTTGTTTCTTATCTGTTCTTGAATTTCTTTAGTTCGCGGCATGACATGTTGCTTTTTGAGATCTTTTAGCCTACTTCACTTTGTCAGACAGGTTCTATTAAAGTGATTTCTTGATTCAACAGGTCTGGCAGTAGTGAGGCCTGGGTGTGGCTAGCAAAATTGGACTCAAAAAATCTGGTTAATCACAGTTAACCCTCTGTTAACCAAGTGCCTTTCCAACTGTGTAAAAATCATTTCCCTAGGCAAATATGTTGATTATGGGCCAATATTTGGAAAAATAGTTAAAAAAAAAAATCGACCCTTTGGCCCACCTTTCCAATAATGCGAATGGAAAAATTAAAGTGACGGACCATTCAAGTTATTCTCAAATGTTTATTTGGCAATAAGAAACAAAACCAGCAGGGTGTCCAGGCTGTTAACCCTTTCACTTTATGTAGCAGATATGCTACGGTGGTTAATAGAGGGTTAATTCATGATATAAGGGGGTGGGGAATTAATTTTTCACATAGGGCCAGGTAAGTTTGGATAGCTTTTCCCCCTTAATAAATGAAATCATCATTTAAAAACTGCATTTTGTATTTACTCAGGCTATCTTTGTCTAATATTAAAATTTTTTGATGATCTGAAACATTTAAGTGTGAAAAATATGCAAAAAAGTAAGAAATCAGGAAGGGGGCAAATACTTTTTCACGGCACTGTATACCATTTAGGCCTGCTGTGCATTGAAAAAAAAAAGAAGGAATTTAGGTAATTTAGGACAAGAAATAAGGTAAAAAAAATTGAATGATGATATGATTTGAAACAGCTGATATCAGCAGGTGATTAATCATGAAAACAAAAACAGCATCTAGGAAAGGCCTTGTCTTTCAGGAGTAAAGATAGGCAGAGGATAGCCAATGTTCTCGCAAATGTGTGAGAAAACTAGACAGTCCGGTCGGCCGCAGCCGCATGGGTGTAGCCCCCAAAAGCCTGCTTCTCCCCTTTTTTGCGCATTATTTGGCTACTACTATCGCCATGGCAAAATGAAATGGTTAGGCATCATAAGTGAAGTGTAACACATGTCCATACCAAATATGAAAGTAATCGGTCCAAAATTGCAGCCTGTACTGCGTCCACAAGGAAATCTCTATGTTTTGCCACTAATTTGCATATTATTTGGCCAATACTGTAGCTATGGCAACCAAAATCGATAGGTTTCATAAGTGAAGTATAATGCATGTCCATACCAAATATGAAAGTAATCGGTCCAAAATTACCGCCTGCAGAGCGTCCACAAGAAAGTGTCTACGGACGCGGATGCGGCGGCGGCGGAGACGACACGCGTGAATCCACAGTAGCCGCCTGACTTCGTTCAGGAGCAACAATTATTGAAATGTTGAAAAACAGTGTATCTCAAAGAAATATGGGAAGGGATTTGGATACTTCACTCTCTAAAAGAGCATAACATAATTAGAAGATTCAGGAAATCTGGAGAAATTTCTGCATGTAAAGGGCAAGGGCACAAACATAAGCTGAATACCCATTCTCTCTGATCAGTCAGACACCACTGCATCAAGAACCGTCATTTATCCATAAGTGATACATTCATGTGGGCTCAGGATTACTTTAGCAAACCTTTATCAAGTACAACACTACGTAGTGAAAACTTTACTGGGTAAAACAGAAGCCTTTCATTAAAGTGTTCAGAAGCGCTGTCGACATCTTTTGGATGTGAGGCACCTGCAATGGACCATTACACAATGGAAACGTATTGTGGTCCGCAAAATCAATATTTCTGGTGTGATTTTCGAAGAGATGGGCAATGTATGCTCTGGAACGAAGATTAAAAAGAAGCATTGATTACTTTTGCCAGTAACAAGTTCAGAAGTCATGCTCTGTCTTGGTAAGGGGATTTGTCGGCGCCCTTGGCAATAGTAACTTGCACTTCTGTGAAGGCACCACTGAGGCTGAAAAGTACATTGAGATTTTACAGCAAAATATGCTGCCATCAAGACAACTTCTTTTCCAGGAACACCCATGCATATTTGAATAAGTCTACTCAATACTGTATTACGCACGCAGTAAAAGGCATGGTTACCCATGAAAAGGATGCACGTGCTGGACTGGCCTGCCTGTAGTCCCTATTTGCCCCCAACACAGAATGTGGAGCATTCTGAAATGTGCACCTCATGACTTATTTGCGGGAAGAGTGGGTCAGAATTACACCTGAAACACTTAATTAGTCTGTGTCTTCAGTCCCTGAACATTTATTAAGTGTTGTGAAAGGGATTGGCAACATTACAAAAAGGTAAATACTTTACTGTCCCAACTTTTTTGAAGTATGTTGGGAGAATCAAAATTGAAGCGTGTTTATTTTGAAAAATCAATGAAATTCACATCGCGAAACGTTGTATTGTTTTCAAAGTATTACAAGTCAAAGATACTATTCAAATAAATTCAGTTTACTGACAGAACTTATTTCTCGTTTTGTTTTGTATTTGTTTGAAGAAAGTTGAAAAATTCAGTGATCCCAAACTTTTGAGGATTACTGTATATGCTTGAAATAACTCCCATAACTGGGAGCCGCACTCAAAATTTACAGGGGCATAAGCGTTAAATTAGCAATAGTCCTTAATACCTCATATGTGCTTATTAAATCTTGGTCTGTTGCTGCAATAATCTTGGATCCAGCCATGCACCAGTCAGTGTTAAAATTATATTTTACCTGGATTTAACTTGGTCGACTGTGAATAAGACCAAACCCTGCCAAGGTACTTTTTATTATAATTAAATGTATTGGTCTATTACAACGTACTGTTTCAAAGAAAATGTATGCAATGAAATTCATGTGTTTTATGAAGTGATATCTCAATAACAGGAATCCTGGAGTAGACCAGTACAATGCAGTAAAAAAGTATTTTCCCCCTTCCCCATTTCTTCATATTTGTTACACTTAGACGTTTCAGATCATCACATTAATTTTTATACAGCCTCTCCAGTGGATAGGCGTATATTGCGATCCCCTCTGTATGTCCACTGGTCCGTCTACAATTTATTGATCTCTCTCTTCAGACAACAATTTTTGCTGCGTTCTTTTAATTTTTGTTTTCTGGGTCAATAGTGATATGAAGACAGTCCATATTGATTTTGGTGATGATTGGAAAATTTTTCACGGAGCAGTGGCACCGAACTTAGCCCATCCCTGTACACAGCTTATAAAATGCTCTCACTCAACATAGTGCATTTTTTTGCTGTGTCCTTCTCATTATACACTCACCTCAGCGGATGGCCATATATTGTGATTGCCCCTGTCCATCAGCCAGTCCGTTCATCGGTCCGTCCACGATTTATTGTTCTCACACAATGGACTATAAATTTTGTTGGATTCTTTTCTTTTTTGTGCGTCAATGGTGATATCAAAGAGATCCCTATTGATCATGATGATGATGGGAGCAATTTTAGTCAAATAACGCCATCGACAAGGCTGCCATGTGGATGTATTACCATGCTTTGTGTGGCTTTCTGAATATTTGACAATGATAATGTGGTAAAACACAAAATTTAACATGATTGATTTTATTTACTGAAAGATAAAATGCAATCCAACGCTACCCGAGCCTATGCGGCAAAAGTAATTGTCCCCTTAGTTACTAAATTAACAAATTAAAAAAAGATAGCTGTCATGGTTCTGGATGTTTGTGTGCGTGTGTTTTGGACTTTTCTTTGTGGCTCTCGTCCCGGGACGATATCGAAATCCTTTTCTATCGGATTCTTTACCCAGCAGGCTGATTTAACTGGGGCGGCGCTTCCCCGGACTCTATATAAGCCGGAAGTCCACCACACCTCCTTTGCTACAGTGTCTGTTTGTAGTTAAGCACGATAGCCGAAGATATCTGCAGTCAGGTTTTATTTGACCTTATATCTTCTCGTCATTTTCTCTAGGGATATTCCCTTTTCTTCTTTTCCTCTCTTATCTGTGTATCGCACTATTTGAGGTGCTTTGTTTTTCTCTGTTCCCGAGATTCTACTTCTTTCTATCTCTCTCGCTTTGCTTCCGTGAAGTCGGACGTTTTGACGTCCTTTGGAAGCGCGAGTACGTTTCCTGTCGTGTGGTCTTTATTACTCTCTGTGTTTGTCTTTAGTCCGTACTGCTCTGTTTTCCTCTTGTCGCTGCGCTTGGCCTCCAGATTCTACCGGCCATTACAATAGCCATGCAAAACATGGTAATATGCCCACATGGCGACAGGTTATTGACCCAAAGCACACAAGCAAGTTCACCTCCGAATAGATAAAAAGAAATGAAATTAAGTTCTTGGAGTGGTCTAGTCAAAGTTTTGACTTGAATCTGATTGAGATTCTGTTGCATAACCTTAAGTAGGTAATTAATGCTTAAAAAACTCCAATGAGGCTGACTTAAGACAATTCTGCAAAGAAGAGAGGGCCAAATTCCTCTATAACGATGCAAAAGACTCATTGGCAGTTATCGCAAATGTTTGATTCCAGTTATCACCAAGGTCGTGACAACCAGTTTTAGGTTTACGGGGTAATTACTTTTTCACATGGGTGATACAAGTTTCAAATAACACTTCACCTTCAATAAATAAAATGATCATTTTAAGCTGCATTTTGTGTTTACACACATTGTCTTTGTCTTCAATTAAAATTAGTTTATTTGAAACATTTAAATATGACATATAAGCAAAAACGGAAGAAATCAGGAAGCAGTCAAATTCTATAACACAACTCCTTATTTGTATTCAATGAATAATTTCCTTTAACTTTGGCTAGCAAATAAATTCATGCTTCATACTTTATTTTCAAATTCCATTTGGCAAAGCCTCTAAACCCACCAAACCATTTGAGTGAGAAAAAGATCACTTTAATTGTTAGTCAAATTTAAGGAAAAGTGTTGATTTAATCTGAGCCAAATTCAGTCATTGTTGCTTTTGGGCTGAAGTGTGCAATTATCTTCACATATTATTTGCAAAATTCCCGCCTTTGAACATGCAGCACCGAGAATGCTCTTCATAAGCTATATTTTTAGTCATTGAGTGATATATTTTTATTTCTAAAACATTTTAGAAATATCCATGCAGGTATTAAAATTGCATGCATTTCTCTGCAATACCGTTGTATTTTGTGTCAAAGCATCAAATACAACATCCTGTAATTACAAAAATCAATTCTCCATCATTATTTCCAATGGCACAGTGCTAATCAGTGCTATTGTTTGCCAGTTTTTTTTTGTTGTTATTTGTTTGTTTGTTTTGTTTTTTTAATGGGCTTGCTGTAATCTGTTAGATCAGCAGTGTTCAGTGTTCATGATCTTTTTATGAACTGACTGCCCCGACAATTTTTTTGTTTTTTTTTTGGAAGCATTTTCTAAGGTACAGACACTACGTAAGACTGAGTTACTTGAACAGGGATAACACTGAAACCTCCTTAGGGAGATATCTACCAGTCATACATTATGTTGCAGTGGCTATGACTGGTGGAATCCTGTTGGCTACTTCCTTGTTAGTGCACACATTTAACCAGAAAGTGTTACTGGAAAGTATAAATCAATCACCATTCACAATATGTTGTTACCAATTATGTGTTCCTATTCTATTCTATTCTATTCTCTAATGGAAAGGTTGCATCACTACCTCCATTTTCCTATCGTATGTTGGATGAAACTGGTGTCACTGCACTGAGATGATATGGTGTTTCTGTGGAAATAATCGCCTGCCAGGGAGTGCTTGATTTGCGGATATTTGTTGCAAGACACTTGGACTGGTATTATGTGGAGATCTACGTGAGTCTGTTTTTGCCTGGGCAATGTCCTCACTGATTCACTGAGAGGTTACTGCATTGAATCAGTGATGGTTTCATCCTCAGCACTGCTTTTCCAGAAATCACTCTGAACCCCGTTTGTCATATTTTCTGCAAAGAGTTATGCTATTCTCATAAGAATGCAACACCCGGTCCTTAAAAAATCCCAGTTCTTAATTTTTTTTTTTTTTTTTTTACCATATTTGTAAAGGATATTTGGCAGTTTATTTTCTTTTGCTCATTGACTGCATGAACCAATTTTTTGTGGCACTCGTGATTTTGCATTTTCAATTAATCAGTCACTTCAATTGCCTTTATCGGAGAAAAATGAGCATGGCTTTATGTGTGGGAAACATATGCATATGTGTATGGAAATGGCTCACATGCTGTGTTTGAGAAATAGAGTGCTCAGTTGGATGCAACCACTCTCAGTTGTGATCATTAATGTCAAAGGGTCTTGGTTGTAGAAAAGGTTTCTCATGTGCATGCATTTCCCTCATTAGTAGACGTAACAGCATCAAACTACAATCCACTCCTCTATGTTAAATCAGTAATACCACATGCATGGAGCAGCTCAAGGACAAAATTTAATTGTACGCCGGGGATTTTGTAACTCCCAACTCAATTCTAACCATTATGCATGTCAAATTCTAATTTAATCTCCACGTATAAATACTTCCGTACATGGTACAAAACTAGTTTTCAGAACTCTGTGGCATTTGAGCTTTGGGGACTATTTCATTAATTTTCGTGTTCAGAGGAGAGAGGTTTTACCAGTTTGTGATTCACATTGAACTGCATGCAATTCTTGATTATCTCCTGGGTGAGTCTATCTGGTGGGTCCCTTCAGTGCTAGTAAAAGTGGTGAGAGGCTTAGTTTCGTGTTTGCAGTTGGTGTGGTGGTATCCTTTTGAATTTGGTTAGAAGTTAAGGCTTTTCAGGTTTTTTCCATCAAAATACTTAGTCATTTTTCCACAACTCCATTGCCATCCTGTACCAGAAGTGATTGTTTCATCAGCGTAGGCTGTTCAGGTAGGAATCACAAATCTGTGATCTTACCTGTTATTCTGTTTCTTGTATAAGCACCAAAGAGAGGAGAAGCAAAGGTGGTGATGAACAAATTTACAACGTGGCAAAGGTTGAGATGGTATGGAAAATGTGCTTAAAAACAAAAAGCATGATTTCTGGATTTACTTTGACTTGTATTTCATTGCAGACAATATATTCAATATTTTGTGCGTACAACTTCATTTTATTTCCAAATATACATTCACATTCCTGACATACAGATCTGCTAAGCATTCCAAAAAATGTTAGGATTAGGGAAATGTAGGTCTAAGAATGAGGTAAAAAATGTGAATAATGATGTGATTTAAAACAGCTGGTGGCAGCAGGGGCTCTAGGACTCTTCGTCCCCGGACTTTTTGTCCTCGAATTTTTGGTCCCCGGACTTTTTGTCCCCGACTTTTCATCCCCATGGATTTTTTGTCTCTGGACTCTTCATCCCCATGGACTTCTCGTCCCCGGACATGAGAGACTTTTGCTGGAATTTATTATGGAGGACCCTCCAATTTCCGATGAAAACTGATTTTTGACCCTCCATCCTAAAAACCTAGTGAGAACCCTGTGGCCACCATAATGTTTTTCCCCTTATGGAGACAAAGAGTCCGGGAAAGAAAAGTTCATGGGGTTGGAAAAGTCCATGGGGAAGAAGAGTCCGGGGATGAAAAATTTGGGGACGAAAATTTCTGATTTGGGATTAGATTTTTCTCAGTGTATTTATGTGCCACTCACACAGGAAGAACCAGACATGCATCCAGAGAAAGCTTTCTTGGCACATTAATGATTTCAGGCCACAATTGGTGGAAACAGACAGGGTAACTAGAACATAAAGGAACACAGGCGAGTTCAGGTCTCAGACGGTCTGAGTCAGGTGATTAGCAAATGGGATCCAGGGGAAGAGGCAAGCCATAGTCAGTCTGTGGTCCATACCAGGAAGTCAATCCGAACGGCAAAGCCTGCGGGACTGTGCACGCACCAGGAAGCTTGTGCAGAGCTTCATTTCTATCAGGACACAATCAAAATAGTTTAACAAAGGCTTACAAGCATGCATTGACTTTGGCAACATGGCTCCGTTCTGGGAGCTTACAGCTCATTCAGTTGTGAAACTGAAGGCGAGAAGTTGCAGCTAACCCCCAAACAGAACCATGCCAGGCACAGGCTAAGTGGGCATCAGAGAAAAATTGTGTGCTATGACTTTTGACAGCCTGGCAGCTGGCGTGATTTCTCTTGAAGCCAATGCAAGAGAAATATGCAATATAAAGTGTTCTATGTGTTGGAACAGCTCAGTGGCTGGCAAAATTTTTTTAAGCTAATACAAAAAAAATGACAATTTTTCTCATAGCCAACACAAGAAGTATGCTGAATGATGCAACTATGTGTGAGACAACAGCAATGTTGTCATTTCCATAGAAGCCAACAATATAAGAGAAACTTTAAATTGTTTTATCAGAATAGCATTGCCACAATGCGCTTTACAGTAGACTCTGGCCTGAACCCCCTCAAAAGCAAGACTATGGAGACAGTGGCAAGGAAACTTTGGGGGAAACCAGGGTTAAGAGGGGAAGCCCATCCTTTTTGGACCAGCCCAGGGTATGAGTTCATTGTTACCAACACAGTTCAACTATGCTCAAAATACATTTGCCATGTTTAATTACCATAGTTGCACAGCGACAAGAGAGGGTTACATCAAAACCTCGTGCTGCTCTTCAAATGAAGTACGGCAACTAAGAGAACGTGAGGAGGCAGTTTTATGATGCAGCTTTACCAGGCTATAAAACGCAGGGCTGGACAAAGTGATTTTTTCAAAGCGAACATAACCTGATTGATTGCTTAATGATCCAACCTGCGAATTATGCTACAATGTAAAAATAATACTTTGGAGCCAATAGAATTTGATCTTGACGGGAAAATATTTCACACGTAACTAGTCCACTAACCCCAATCTGGCTTGAACCAAACTCGAGAAAAGGGTGGCAATATTTAAAAGATGTAAGCTTGCTCTGTACTGTGGGTAATAGTACCTTTATGATGTGTTCAAGCTTTGCTTTGCCCCAAGGGGCCATTATTGTAGCAAAGATATTTGCAAATGTGTGTTGATAGTTGTGTAACTATCTCAATTTGTGTGCGTAATCAGATTTGTAAATGTGCAAAAGAATCTGTAAATGTGTACTGAGATTTGTGAATGTGTACAGGAATCTGCAAATGTGTATTCATAATTTGTGCGTGCAAAATCAGAACTGTAAATGTATAAGATAATCTCCAAATATCTATTAAAATTTGCAAGTGCATTTAGACTTCTTAATTTATACACAATTTGTAAATGCAAACATAAACCCATAAATGCGTATGCTGATCTGTAATATGTATAAGGATCTGTAAATGTGTGCATACATCTTGATGGCTGAAAGTCTAAATATTTTGTTCCAAGAGCTGGAAATATAGACAAGTCATCAGTTACAACTTAAGCAGACCTCTCAACTGGCTCTTATATGTGGCTTTTGTTACACTTCTGCCGTGGCGATCTGTAAATGTGTATGGTGATCTGCAAATGCATGTGGAGATTTTTCTGGAACTACCTTTTTTATACTCATACACCCTACATTCCATCATTAGTGCAACTAAGGCAGTGACTTCTGAGAGATCAGAGTTCATGCATATTCAGTATGGTTTTTGGCCTGGCCCTTTATGCACCAAGATCTGACCAAATTCTTTCTTTTAATTATATTAGACACCCTAAAAGATTAACTAACCTATTGCCTGTTTCATGTCACCTTATTATTGCAATTTGTCGCGTCACTATTAGCACTATATTGCCCCATACCACCTTTTTTGGAGTATTTTGCAGTCATTAGATTTGATATAGGCCTATGTTTGCAATAAACAATTCATTCACACATTAAAGAATCAAATTATGTGCTGTTGATGCGTTTTGAATGAATGAATGGACTTTTCGGATCACCCTTTTTTGATTTTTTTCCCCATTTTCCATGATATGCTTACTTTGTTAGAATTGGGATCGTTCAAGTTTTTCATGGTTTTTGCTTTGTGTACAGAAATTTCTTCACAATGAATATTACAAAATGTTCTGTTACTGATATAATAGTGTTAAAAACCCACAGCAAATACAGTATGTTTTTGTCAGTTCCTTTCTGATGCTGAGTGCTCTATTATTGACCATTTAACTGCAGAAGACATTTAAAAAATAATTTCATGCGATTATTGAAAATTTAATGCCATAAAATTACACCATCATGAAGTCAAAAAAAGAGGAGAGCTGCTAAATTGAACGAAGCACAATAAAAAAATGGGAAGGCCACTCTCAAAAGAGCGCAAAGCAAATATTTCTGTTAGAGCACATAATATTCAAAGAATATTTTCTTCTGGGGCTATACAAAACAAAGCTTCTGATAATGACATTTTGTAAAGGGTTTCATCGTAGCTATGCAAACTACAGTCCCAAACTAAACCCAAGCAGTAGAATTCCAATCATAAATGCAGCAGTAATGAAGTCTGCCAATCATTTGGGCTATATCAGACTTGTATAGAGCAGGTTGACTGAACACTGAACATTTTCTACTTGAAGTCTTAAGCAATTCATGTGCGCAACATAGTTATTGAGATTCACCCCAGTTATAACAAAAAAAAAAAATGAATCTATAAATCATTGAAAGCCTGCTCATCTCGGAGGATGAGGCTGTAAAAACATTTACTTTGGCTTATCCAATCAGATTCATGTCCTTAATGTATAAAAAGTGTATTTTTAATGAGACCAGGCAGTCCATTACTGAAATGTGAAACTGTATTCAGTCAGGGGGAAAACAGAAATGGTAAAAAAAGAAAGGACCACAGTGCGTAATGTGTCTGATGGGCGGGATTCATTTATAGCTTTAATGTCGGTCACAGTACTGACTGTTCCACATGAATAATAAAAAGAACTGTTCCACTATTGGCTAATATCTAATATTTAAAACATCCTTTATTTTTTTATGTTACTTGCATGAATCAAGGTCAAAAACTATGTTTATTTTGTTGTTAACCATGATGATGATGATGATTTTGAAGAAAATAATAATATTCTCACTTGTTTTCAACACAAGAAGTCCACCATCGCTCAACAATTAGTCTTCCTCAAATTACTTTACCGTTCGGGTGAAGTGTAGAAAAGCAGGGCTTCCCAGCCCTGTCCTTGAAAATCTACCATTCTGCACATCTGCCCCTCAACTCTTACAAAACACACCTCATTTAATCAGCTAGAGATCTCCTTGATTATTCAGTTACAAACTAATTAGTAGAATTAAGTGTGCCAGATGATGGTGACAAAGGCAGTGTTATGGATGATAGATCTCTTGGAAGTATATTGAGCAGCCCTTGTTGCGAAGCATCAGAGCGGTTGTGCTGCTATAGATAGACATTAATGAAAGTACGCTAAACAATAACAGTGGTGAAGGATGATGGAAAGCGCACTCAGGTCCTCACGGACGCTTGTTTCCATGGCGAATAGAGCTCTTCTCTCTACATGCCTCTGGTCTCCATCACATGTTTTATTTACAGAGCTAAGTTTCATGCTCAAGCCCACTTTTATCTTGCATGTGAAGCAGCACATTGGAAGAAGCAGGTCAGGGTGAGCATGTGTACTGGGGGCAATGAAACTGGCGACTGTTGCATCCTTTTCCTTGGATTTTCTTGTGCAAATGCCATGCAAGAACACAAACTAAGCACATCAGACTATGTCAATCAATTTCACAAAGCCCCTTATTTTTCTTTAGATCAGATCCGTCACTATTCTTATTTCAGATGGCAGTCTTCACACCATGATGTGTCTGAATGCAAAATCTTCAGAAACCATTCACAAAATAAAATTGATCATAAAGATTAATATTTACATCAAATTGACAGAGCTTTTTGCTCCATCACATTAATTTTGAGATGGTGGAAAAGGTCATAATATCTCTCCAATCAAACTGATTGATCAGACTGCATTTTGGATATTTTCTTTTTAAATTCAAAGACCGGACTGAAAGTAAATGTGATGATTAATAAAACGATGAGTTTCTACAAAAACATATGTACACACATACTAAGAATTCAGCACATAACTGCGGTCTCTCTTGAGAATTCAGCAGCAAATGATCGCATAATGGCCCTCCATCATTTGTGTACAACTTACACTAAGACTCATTAAATATAGTATGTCAGAGAGCTATTCATCATGATCAACACAGCATAATCATACTTATGTCATCAAAAACATCACTTGTTGGTCTCAATAAGATGGGAGCTGTAACAGGTCAATGTCCAGGAGAGGCTCACATCCTTAGTGAATTACAGTGTGAGATCACAAATATGTTATTGGAATGTTGTAAACTGAAAATTTTAATGCTGATGTTACTACTGTTACAAGTAATTGAATGCAGTGGGGTTGAAGAGCACTGATTTAGAATGCTGAAGAAAACACATTCTGTAAAACCCTAGACCACCATCAGTGTCTAGAATTAGTGAAACTCTGCAATGCCAAGTCATGTCAACAGGTGGAAGTGCAGCGTAGCAGCATGTGTAATGAGCTTTTCCATTACTAAAATAAAGCTGCCGAGTTTAAGGAGGTGGTTCAAGAAGAGGTTCTTTTACAAGAGATCAGAGCTCTTCATAATTTTGTTTGAAATGGAATCATGTTCTTCAGACAGAGAAAAGGTAGAGCTTAGGCCTGAACTCTAAATGTGGCATTAGAACCAAGAGGTGCAAGTTTTATATGCAACTAATAAAGTATAATGAGACAACACTGCGGGGCCAAACATTAAGCCCTGGGGAACACCTCATAATATTGTACAAAAAGGGGATATGGTACATATGCAACTGTATATACAATAAAATGTAAAAATTGTTAAACAGAAGCATAATTTTGTCTCACTGATGGTGAGACGCAAGGAGCTTATGGGCATCCTCTCTTTTTATATCTCAAACAGTGTTCTGTGTCTGTTTCCCCAAGTGTGATAGATTTTTTTTTTTTTTTTAGAGTTGTTTGCTTTGTTGATCCAGTCATGGGTTTAGAGGATCTCGCTCCCTCTCTTGCGGTGCTTGTAATCACAGTCTATCAGCAGGTGTTTTCACTACAATGAAAATGTGTTTTCTCAGTTTCCCTCCAAATCACTGCAGAAAGCAGAGCTCATCAGTCAATGGCCTGAGAGAGAGAAAGAGGAGAGTGAGGGAGAGAATGGATGAACAAAGAGGGAGCGAGATGCAGAGATAGGGGAAGAGCAACAGTGGGCGAGAGAGAGAGAGAGAGGGAGTTATGTCCTCTGTGCTTTCTCCTTCAGTGCTTACAGATGGTACAGTTCCCTGTACCACTGCCTCACATCCCCAGGTGCCTATGTTGAGCTGCCTATCATTCTTGATTTTGTGCCTGTTGAACTGTTGCATGTACCTGAAGAAACTTCCAAAATGTGTGATTCGCAGAGCCCTAGCAGTGGGCGGAATGCATACACAACAGCACTTCAAGGGAATCGAAAACACAGTCATGCATATTGAAATTAGGTTATTTGCATTTATGTCTGAGCCAAAAACTGAAAGACCTTTATGGTAATGTGGCTCAATAGAAGGCATGACTGATTCTCAAAAATGATCACAAACTGCCACTTGCTGGAAGCACTGAATCTTAAAGATGGCCTTAAACCTGACAGCAATGAGACGCAGTCCATTTAAAAGCTGAGCAATGTGTTACCATGACAATGACCATGGTAGCTGCAAGAGTCGAACACTACTAACATGATAGATGTGTAGTACTCAAATTTCTTGATGACAAAGATAATCTGATATAATTTGCTTTCTGATATAAATAAATTAGCCCATTTCATTTTGCAGAGACAAATGACTACAATAACCAGCGCACTTGAGTAGAAATTGTTCATTTGAAATATGCCATTTCAATGAGCTGAGATGCTCTGAGTTAATCGCGAGGAGGTTCATGTTCTTGTTACTCTGATATGTGGCTCAGTGGTTCCATTTCCATCATTATAAGTTCTGCACTGTCAATTGTGCACTAAATTTAAATGCATCTCAGTAAAATAACTGTTAAATTCCACAAAATGTCTCTGAATCAGCGTTCACTGAACTTCAAACACATGAATGAGGAAAACCACCTTTTTTATTTTCATAAACTGATAAATTAAGATCAGGTCCTGTTTTGTGTTTGAAAATGTGAACTATTTTGGCTAAGTAGCATAGTTACTCGATTTTCATCAATAAAGACCATCAATCATAGTGAGTTACTCCATTGTGCCTGATGTGATTTGTGGGCATATCAAAAAAAATAAATTATTTACAGAAAGTACATATTATTAATGGAAGATTCTGATTCTGCAAGAAATGTAGCAATATGTATAGGCCTACTAAATACCTCACTAATGCTGCCTTGGGACTTATCTGCTTGTTGAGGGGCTGTTATATAAAATGATACTCCTATTCTGAGAAATTGCTGGCATGCAAACTACCATGGCATTTATTCACCGCTACCTGTTGTCAATGTTACAGACAATGGCCACAGATGAAAATGACTCGCCAAATTATAAGGTTTTACAAAAAAACAACCTTACTTTTAAACACACGATCAGAAATAGGGGTACACTGGTAGTTCACTTCTGTCCCTTAAGGTGCAATCTTCACTTCTTATGTATTCCTTCAGTAGTTATGTGTGTACTTCTTTGGGGACTAAAAAGGTACAAGTATATTTACAAGAGCGCAATAGGCATACCTACAAAGATGTACTTTATTTTCTGAGAGTGCATTTTGTAAAATAACAATTGCTCAGCCTCTGAAGCAGATAAAGACATTAAACAAAGGTCAGGAACTGTTGTCATGAAAAGCACATATAGTATTTACATTTTTTAAGTCTATAAATTGCAAAATTTAAAAAGTTATGTTTTTTCAGAAATCATATTACTATTGACACTGCAACAGTGAGAGAACTTTAGTCCAGGACATTGTATGTTAGTCAAATTCATTATAAAACAGTGTACATTGACACTCTACTGAAGAACATTGTGACAAATGTACTTCCTAGAGAGTCAAATAAATCATCCTCCTAAAACAAATCTTTCATCCACTTATCCCTGTCCAGAGGGTCATCATTAACATCGTCATAATCGTCGTCAACAGAACTTGTATAGACAGCCACAATATCTCACTAAGCTCATCTGGCATTTTTACGCATCCATGCTCGTGTCATTTATATAAAGTAATAAAAAATAATTTGGGTCGGGAAAAAAAGTGCACTCCTTTTCCCACAATGCACTTCATGTTGTCCAATCTGCATTTAACACATTTTCAGTGTGTCCAAAGTGTGCGTTTAGACTATGGATGTAAAGTAAGAAAGCACTGTGACATGACAAAATTGTGTTTAATAAAAATGTGTTTAATACCGATTAGACAACATGTAATCATCTAATTGAAGGATGATCATTCAACAAGTTTGTTGCTTCAGTCCGTCGTGGGTTAAAGGGCCACTGTCACTGTCCAGAATGCATAGTTTGTGCTCATCACTTATCAAAAAGATTGTTCAGCTATCCGCGATCTTGGTCTTATACTCCGATTTTTTGCGATGTAACTAAGAATTTGAGTGAATCTCTAACGTGGGAAATTCAGTCAGTTTTTGTGAAACAAATAAAATTGCGAGATAACAGAGTTTTTCTTGGCCTCTTTTATACTTGTGGGTCAGTGGGTCTGCAAAATATGAACAGTCATACTATTTTTTTTGATGAAAATACAATAAAATATATTAGAATATGTCACCTAGTTGACCCAGAGCTGACAATTCAAATGTATTGGTCTTTATACTATTAAGATGTGAGTGTTAATGTGCATGGAAAATTATTTCTTTATTTTATGAGGATGTGAGTTCAACTGTAAACACCGTGCAACCAGGCCAAGGAGGGTCCTAGATGAGGCGGAAGGGCTCAGTGTGTTTGCCTAAGCTGCAAGGGGAAATAAAGGCTTACTAGTCTCTGTTATAAAATGGGGGCTGGCTACAGCGTCAGCACTAGGCCACTGCCTCAGGTCAAACGTGATGACGTCGACTCATGTTCCGCTTTCAGCAAGCCTGAAGCGTGTCTCGCGGATGCTGCAGCTCTAAAATCTTAGCGGTTACAATAAATCTGACTTCATATCAAATTTAGGATAGAAAATTTAGTTAAAACCCTTTGTGGTTACAAATAATTATGCGCTCGCATACAATTGATCTGACTCCAATTAATTTATTAATTACTTAATTTAGAGCTCCGTTGTGCATCAGGCTCGTAACTGGTCTATACCTTCCTCCGCAGAAACAGAAACATCTGTACAGCCCAATTCGGTGGATTAACTCAGAGGCTGGCGGTCTTATGAAGCGTGATAATTTGACATAGAAAATAGCTATGACTAGGGATTACCGGGGCCCAATGCGAGGAACTCCAAGGTGTGACCGTATCCGATGCAGGGACCTGGAGTTCTAATTTTAAGATCTCCATTCAGGGACCGATTCCTACTCGGTGTAACGGAATCTCCTCGAAGCCAATCAAAACAACACCAATCACAGCCTGGAAAATCCACCTTATAACGCAGGCCAAGCGTGTTGATCAGGCATGCGATTACAGTCCTACGTTACCCAGTTAGGAGACAGCGCTCCGGGCTGGAAGGATATAAGTTAGTTAGAGTCAGAAACACACAACAGAATGGAATTACCAATTTATTTCGCAAGGCAGGCACAAGTTTAAATCACAAGAACCAATCATATCATTACAGAAAAGGTAAATAAGAAGTCAAATCAGACCTGGCGCAGCTCAAAACTACACATATACACAAAGTGTACGATGTGGGAAGAATGAATACAAGCTTCCAAGACCTGTTTGTTTCTCTACCTTTTATGCCCAAACTATACAATGGTTTTCCTATGGCGAGGTCGTAAATTATTTGGGTTGCCAACTCAGGAAGGTGGTCCCTCCCCAGGGGGATGTTGGGCAGAGATATCTCCAGAGGGGAAATTTACACAAGTGTGTTCTTTTCAGTTATTAAATTGGGGTTTGGTATAATTCTACTCCCTTCGAAATATGTCTCATGCGATTTAGGGAATTTTGCAGAGTAGAATGATATCAAACACAGTATGATTGCGCTATGGTTTGCCAGGAAACGTCCGGTACCATACAAAATTACAAAGATTATCTGCATCAATGCTACCAATCAACTCTTGCCATATCGTTTAACATAAATACACATTACATTTGTAACATTGTGGGTGAAATCAGGATTTTAGATCGATAGAAAAAGTCCTTGAAAATTCGTACATGGGGAGTAATGAGAATTAGCTCATGGGTGTGGTTCCTGAAAAGTCCAGTGGATGGCACTGTGGCAATATCCAACACAGGGTAACTTTGTGAAGGTCGTTTTAGGGCGAATTGGGGAGCACCCTATTCAATATGCTCCCACAGCCCTGAAATACCTCTGCCGGATGCAGGTGCCCATAGACAATGGAGCGTAAATTTACCAAAGTTTTGCGTCTGTGAGAAACGCTTGAGTTTGGTTATCTCTGCATTTCACGGCCCAGAAGCGTTTCCGTCAGGATACAGGTGCCTTTAAGATAAGTCTCCCAGTCATGTGTCTGTAAGAAAGAACTTGAGTTTTAGTTCTCTCTGGATTTCATTGTGGCTTACACAACTGTGTATGCTAACATTCTACTCTGTGTCTCACCCCGTGACACCGTGTTACTCCATGACACGCTTCTAGGTTACCGAGTGGCCGTCATGGAGTTCTAAACACTTTACCTGATGTACCACAAAAATGCCACCCAATATCGACCATGTGGACATTCTTGCCACTTAAAGTTCTCCAGCAGTCCAAATTGGTGGTAGTTTGTTACAGCTTATTTACATTAAATTGTGATGCCGACTGTCAGTAAGTTGACACCAAATTCTGACGCATCCCCAAAACTGAAGTCTATATTACCTGTATAAATTTTCCAAACAGGTTGAGAAAGTTCTCCTGAGCACTGAAAATAGCATTCGCCAGATGGCGCGGGAAGTGGCCGCGATCATTTGCAATACAACATCCAAAGGTGCTGATCCAGTGTCTTGTTTGAAATTGTCATGGAGTGACAAAACGACCTAGGACATAAATTTGTATGTCACTGGCACAAGTGCGATACATCATTGAAATCAAAATGCAACATTGAATGCTTGGGTTGCACATCTGTATGTGTACCCAATACATAAAACAAAAGGTCTTTTCTTAATTTAAGGAACACTTAAGTGTTGCAAAGCATGGCCTGGGACAAGGAAAATTCCATCATGGGGTGACAAACGCAGTTAACTACGTCACATGACGCAACCAGGAAATCAGAATTTTTTTTTTATAGCATGGTGTTATAGCATCACTTGTTTAGCTACCAAATCTGCAAAAAATCACTCTTTCAGACATTAATAGAACAGGACCTTAATTTTCCCTGTAATTATACAATTCCCCTGACAATGCCTCAGAATATGAATTTTTACATAATGGCTTCCCTTTAATTTATTTTCTTTTGTAATCTTACTTCCATACTTAAGTTGGCAAAGCCTCTGTCAGCCTGTCTGTTTGCCTGCCTGCCCAGAGTTGCCCCATTGCTCCGATCACCTCAGAATTTTACCAAAACATCGCTGTGGAGTCTAGCATTAGGTAGATTGTACGGGAAAAAAAATCTCTGGAATGTACAATGGTATATGATGTAATAACTTTTAGGAAATTAAAATGGGGTAACCAAGCATTTTGCAAATTCTGATATCCAGGGAATATGCATTTGAGAGAAGCTGAGGAAGACATCGCTAGCTAGGAAAATGTTGGCTGTGGTAAATATGACTACCTTGCCATACTCTGTGCTCTAGTTCAATATTTTGGAAAGAGAAGTCAGAAGAGATTCCACAAAGGTACATTATTTTTGAGTATTCATGGCCAGACATAGCATAACGCAAGCAAACATCTCTAAGTTCTGCGCAAATAAAATAGATGTTTAAAAAAAACTGATATAGGATACAGGCCAAAAATGAGGCCTGCCCTGAAGTAAATAAGTTGTTTTGGAAAGAATGGCTTGCTTAATCGCAATATACCATTGAACTAGCAATTTTCATAGGTGACAACCTTGGAAAAAATCGGCCATTTTTTCAAGTGTACTATGCATACTCGGTTGTGACAGTGCCTCTTTAATTAGGCTATATTTTACTGCCTTTTTTCAGTCATTTGTGTCAGTGGTGTGTTCATGAGAGAACCTCATGAACAAAAACTCACTAATCTTTAGGACTTTAATGTACAGAAAATGAACGGCAAGTTTTGGTTATTTTAACGCTCTTAAGTTTAGCATTTCTACATGCATCATGCCCTCATACTGTATGTTCAGTGTATCAATGATTGTATTTTGCATAAGTGTTGAAACTGTATTTGGTGTGAATGAGGCTGCAGAATTTGCAGCAGGAATTTATGGTTGAGAGCAGACATCTTTAATATTCGCCACACCAGCTGGTTTTATTGATTTCTGAGGATCTGTCTGGGGCAGCTGCAGCTTAGCAGAAAATTTCCTCCATGAAATTTTAATCAAAATGCTGGAAGTCTGAAGTGGCTCATCTTTCAAATGCAAAATCGTTGTGCATACTGTGGACTATAATGGAAAAAAGGAGAATCGCTATGATGTTGGGAGTAAAAATAGTCTGCACTGATTGTCTTTGCAACACAGAGCAGTGAGTTTTTAATTTCACTCGTAGTTAAACTTGAGTATGCGGGATGCATTCTGATTTGGGGTTTTGGATGTGCCCCTGCATTTGTCAAAAATTACAAAAAGTTCTTAAGGCTATGGGCAATGACCCACATTTTTACCTTGAAATGTTGAAAGATTATTATAATGGAAAGTATCCAAACTCTGCTATTTGCTCGCTTGATGTCTGCTTTTAATGTTTGTTTTCTGAAAAGTTGTGACTTGAGCTGTCTACACATACATACACACACGCACACACACGCATGCATGCTCACTCATAAGCACACACACAAAGATTGGGCTCTGTTTTGACGACCTGAATGCAGTCAGCGAACACAATTGCTTATGGTATCGCGGAAAAAAACTAGCCATGTCTAACTCTATTCCAGTAATTTTGTGACCGGAGGAGATAGCCCAGCTGTGGCACTGTTGTGAAAGGGGTTGACTAAGATGAATTAACCCCTTTGCTCAGAAGCAAAATCTGGAAATTTATGCACTACCCTATTTAAGGTTTCAAAATGTAGATTTGAGCATCACAGAGTGGAAAAATAACTGAAATAAAATTGAACACGTTTAGAATATCATCTTACTACAGTTTATTTTCATTATTTTAGTGCAGAATGAGGGGTGCGAACACAAAAATATCTTCATGAAAATTCAACCTTGAAGACGGAAAAAAAAATACAGAGAATTAAAAAATGGCATAGAGATAAAACAATACATTTCCGGGATCATAAAGTCCATGACCACAAGTGTGTTCCATCCAAGTGTGATATTCAAAATTACCAACTTTCCATGAGCCAAATAAGATTGCTACCAAAGTGGCTCTGAAAGCTCTCAAAATTGTGCGCTATCAAATCATAAAATAATTGTATTTTTAAAACAAATCAACTTTTGACTCTTGAAGCTCAATATGAATAAATGATTTTCAAGTGGTAATTGGAATGGCTATCGGGATTATAGCTCTGCTCTCACCTCGCCTTAAAGTGCATTACCTCACCAAACCCGTTCCCAGTTACGTTTACTAATTTGCAAATAAGTCTTAATTTGTTCAGTTTTGTGGATAAATTGGCTGAATTACCGACCATTTCCCCATATTTTGCAATATTGTTAATTTCAATAATTATCCAGCATTTTCCTGTCCACATTAATGGTGACAGAAAAACGTCAATGTCTTTTGAAGCTTCTGAATTCCTGTAGCTCACAAAATGGTGTATTTTTTTCTGTGTGAGAGTTTGACTGGCTTGATACCTCTAACAAAATAAAAAAAAAAAAAAAAGAGCGGTTTTGTCGACTCAGGTCCGCGTGTTAAGTCATTGCAGTCTGTTTTTATTTACATTCAGCACAATGTCCCAACTTTCCTGGAAATGAGGTTGTACCTACATTTTGATCCCAGGCTCATCTTCTAGCCATAATTTCTTCTGTGTCCAAATTATCTTCTATAATTGTGCCTATAATTGGGGCACACGTTTTGGATAAAATTTTTTAATCTCAACTTTTTTTTTCAACAATTTTACCTCAATGAAAATATGAGATTTTTGTAAATATTTTGAGTATAAGACCAAGAGAATAAACAGCTAAGACATTTTTTCATTGTCTGTTTTGTTCATATTCAGTCTGAGTGCCAATAATTATTGGGGGCACAGTGCATTGTGTATATATATGCATGTTTATCAATGTTTATGGGCCAAAACATTTAAACCACCCACAGATGAATCAAATAAAGTTGATAATGTTGACTTTGACATTCGCAACACAACAACACTTCTCAAGGTTTGCAGACAGACCTAAGGCAGTAAGTCAACAGACAGTCCTCATTGTCAATGCAACTTTGACAAGGCCCAAATTCTTATGGCCTGATGAGTTTCCAAAGTGGCAAGAGTTCTGGGGTGCTTGCAGTCAGCAGTGTTGGATATCTGTCAACAGTAGACAAGGAGGCACAAACTACAAACTGGTGACGGGGTATTGGGTGCCCAAGGTTCATCAATGCATTCTAACCATAGTCCAGCTCCAAAAGTGCCTACTAAGGACACATGAGTGTTGTGCCTAGACCTTGGAGTAGATGAAGAAGGCCGCCTGGTCTGGTGAGTCCAGTTTTCTTTTTCATCCTGTGCATCGGCACGTAGCAGCAGGCACTATTTACCTGGGGAAGAGATGGCACCAAGACACACTGTGGGGAAAAAGACAAGGTGGTGGAGGGAGAGTGATGCTCTGAGAAATATTCTGCTGGGAAACCATGGATTCAATCCGGGAATTCAAGTGGACGTCAGCTTGACAGTGCTGTTTCGGCAGTATGAGAGAACCTATACAATCTTAAGCAGGCGGTATTAATGTTTGAATGGTGTGTGTGTGTGTGTGTGTGTGTGTGTGTGTGTGCGTGCGTGCGTGCGTGCGTGCAGTGCGTGCGTGTGTGTGCGCGTGCACGAGTGGGTATGCATGTTTATATCCTCCAGGGAGGTGGGAGTATGCAACCCATTTTTGATCATGTCTATTTAGCAGGCTGCTCATGTGTTTTTCAGCTCTCAAGTGACCAGAGAAGCTAGTTGGAACTTTTACCCAGCCTCTTTGTCCCAAGGCGGCATTTTAGCTCTTCAGTCGCAGCACAAATCACAGATGGTGTTGGCTCAGTCTGGAGTTAGACTGGGCTCTTGGAAGTACTGCTTCACTCCACAAGAATACAGCCTCAACCAGGTCTATTGTTGTACAGTTCCCTCATCATAAAGGTTTTTTTTAACCAACTGTTATTGGTTCTGATGCAGTTTTTCAGCCCCTCAAGAACAGAACTCTCAAAATGGAGGTGTCAGATATTGTTGTTGTTTCTAATAATTACCTTGTGTTCCTACTCTTCTCTATACAGTTCTTCCTGATATGAAAGTTAGGAGACTCTAAATTTCCAGTCAGTTTGAGTGAATGGTGTGCTGATAAGAGTGTGAATAATGGTGCAATATAGCTTCAAAATAAAGTGCTGCATTTCTGATGAACGCGAAATCAATAACTCAACTAACTGCAGAGTCCAATGTTTAGCAAGATTACTGGCCACTTTTTGGCAGTCATTATATCTCTGACGGCTTTATTCACAGCTGAGTTCAGGAGCTTTGTATTCTGGACCACAGCTCTGTGTGTATAAACAGCAGTGATTCATTCCCGAGAAAGTTTTGACAAGTGTGGGCAAAGCCAGTACAGCTCCATCCATAAAACCTTGCTTGCAAACAATTAAGAGGTCAGGGTGAGAAAAAAAAACTGTTTTTCATGTGCTAAAAAGAAAAAGGAAAACAAAGTGTTTTATTTATTTATTTTCTTATTTATTCTTTTAAGATATTCTTTACTGAACCCCATGGGGTAATTTGTCCTCTGCATTTGACCCATCCTATAGTTTAGTGCAGTGGGCTGCCGCAGACCAGCGCCCGGGGACCAACTCCAGTTCTAAAGCCAGTTACTCGGTCAGAGGCACTCGTAGGAATGCTCCTATAATGCATATTTTTTAATTGTTATAGCTCAGCCATTTGACTTATTGTATCATCTTTATCAGCTCTTGAAACAGAAGACACAATGCTGCCGGAGAACTTTAAACGCATGATAAGTAACCAAATATAACAAAAAAAAAAATTTCAAGTATCCATTCAAGTGTCACTTAGCTGACAACGCACTGGTTGAACTTTTCAAAGCAAAAAAAAAAAAAACCCACTAATTTTTATATAGAGTAAATATAGAGCGAACTTCTGCCTGTGCCCTCATATATGGTTAAATAAATTGTTTCGTTGTAAATTTCTTTTATCTTAACATGTAAATGCTTCCAAAATTCTGCTATTTGCAAAATATTACATATTACCCTATAATATTTCTAAATCCCAACCATCAATTATTGCACTGCAAAAATGACTCATTTTTATAATCGGTCTTCCACTGTAATGGTATTATCTGTTTGTTTTATGTGATTGTATATTATTAGATTTTTTTTTTTGTGTGCCGTGCAGTGCAAGCTATGGGGAAAATGAGCTAAGCTTGGTTTGTGTAAGGCAGTGGTTCTCAAACTCGGTCCTGGCGCCCCACTGTGTATGCTTGTTTTTGTTCCGACCACAGTTGCAATCTTAGGATTTTAACAAGCTGTTGATTTGCCTTAATTAGGTGCATTCATGTTTAGAGCAGTTATTTGTCCTCTTAAGCCACATTTGACAAATCTGCACATGCCATGAAGAATTAAAATTTCATATCCAAAATGAGATATGTTAGAAACCAGTATGAATAACTGCAGAGGGAAACAATTTGACCGAACCCTTAATCAACGTAAACAATCGATAGGTTCCTCATTAGTGAAATTGTCAACACATGGTTGCAAAAACCAACAATTTATTTGGCAAACAGTGAAGTCACACCTGTTTCGTTTCATGTTCATTTTATTAAGTTCAGGCAAATTATTTTGAAAGAATTCGAAAAACCTGTGTTCAGCAACCCAATTTGGAGCTAACTGAATTTCTCAGTCTAGTTTGATCTGTTTAGAAATGTTTTTTACCTGCAAATCCTCACAATATGGAAAAATAAGCATAACATGTTTGAGAGTTTTTATTCTTCATGGCACAGTGGATATGTCCATAAAAATGCAGCTAAAGGTGGTAAATAACTCCGCTAAACATGGAATGCAGCTAATTAAGACAAATCGACACCTTGTTAAAAGTCTAAGATTGCACTTGTGGTTGTAACCAAAACCAGCATACACTGTGGGGCGCCAGGAACAAGTTTGAGAACCACTGGTGTAAGGTTTAGAAGTTGTCCTTCAATGATAAAATTTTGTAATGCCACACCACCAGCCCTCCAATTCACCAGCCTATTAAGACCTGGATCACATTCCATACTCCACCTAATTGTCTACAGCTGCTTCCTATTGCGTGCATTCATTCAATAGTGTTCTCTATTTAAGAGAGACTCTCGCACTCATTCGGTGTGAAGTCTCGTAAGCCTCTTGGTATTCCATCGTCTTGTTTAGACTTTTCTCCCACATTTCACGTGTATATTTGTAAATCTGTAATTAAGCGCTGTTCCTTTTGTTATTCGGTCAGCGCTTCCTTTAGTAATCCAGAAACCTCGTTTCCGTATATCTTTATTTTAGTAATACATGGCACTGTTGTATCAGTTCCAGTTTTAGTCATTTACTATTCAGGAACCTTGATTCCTTGTTCTTTTGTATTGTGTTTTCTATGAGTTCCTGCTGTACACTTCCTCATCTCCTGGCACAACACTGGTGCTCAGTGATCAACCCTTACAAATTGCAGATCGGTTTGTTGGTAACTTTTACCTTTCTTAAGAGCCAGAATCTTGTGCTCTCTCCTGAATCACAGCAGCCACAGGGGGGACCTGCTCACTCACCATACAACGCAGGTCACCTGGGCACTTTGGAAAAAAAAATGCAAAAAGCAAACTACTCAAAGTGCTAAGCCAGTATAGTTAAACTGTTGGTTACTGTAACCAGAAGTGTTTGTTACATCAGCAGTATAATATTCAGTTAAGAACATCACACTATCAGTTAAGAATCACACATATTATACTACACTTCAAAGGGTTCACATTTCGACAATCGTTGGCAGTAACATCGAAGCCACAAACACTTCGGGGGCTAGTGTATTCATGAGCCTAATGAAAAAAAATCCCAGTTCCACACTAGATCATTGTGTTCTGGGACACAGTGTGCTCAAATGGGAATTTTCTAACAAATTGCATAATTTAGCAAAATGTTGTATTAAATTATGAGCAAAATGGTTGTGGAACATGTTGTAATTCCAGCTGGTTATCCGTACGTTTGTCATTCTGTTGCCCCCTCTGTCTTCTGCCTTTTTGTTGTCCGCAGAAGATAAATGTTTGATTGCTGCTTTCATGGCACCTCCAGGGTTGTCATCCCCACCAGGCGAAAGCCCAAAAGGTGGATTATGTCGCGGCGCAGTCCGTCCGTCCATATCAGAGAGTATTTGGCTGGTGAAATCAACTCCTCCGACAGTTTTCATAGAACATCCCTGAAACTTACATACATAAATACGCTGCAGATAGACTGAAGATACGTATATCGCAGACGCGACTCCAGTGGGGGATTTTTTGCTCTCTGCACTTTTGTATTTTAATGCTGTTGACCCACCATCATGAGAACTGCTTCCCTGTGCCAGCATAAGGAATGCAGCTTTTAATCCGTGGGGCTCTGTTCTCACACACATAGTCAGAAATCTGCAAACATTGATTTCCTGAGGAAAGGACACACACCATCATGTGTACATATGTGTTTAAAAGTGCCTACTTGGATATATGTGTGGCATATCCTGTATTTGGTTCACACTCAGAGTTAATTGGAAGAATGAGTAGGTAATGCATGCTGGCTGATGAGTCTGAGCTGACAAATGCCATGAAGAAAAGGAATCATTTATAAGTGCAAAAATACACCGAGGCTGTAGACCCATTGTGAAATGTATTCCACGAGGCAGCCAATTGTTTGTCACTGCTTGAATGCAGAGGCTAGAAAATTCATTCAACCTGTTGTAATTGCTTTGATGGGAGAGGGTCAGTCTGTTGCCCTATAATTTATCCCAGCCTTTGTTCTGTCTGTGTTCGCAAGTGACTGGCTGGCTTACATGGTTTTGCATTTTAATAGAGCTGGCTCAATGTGCTGGAAAACAGCAACAGATATTCACACTGGGGGCATTAATCTGTGTGTAGATTCGCGTCAGGACCGCCCAACCCTTTTTCTGGAGGATTCCTGTAGATTTTCATCTCATCTCTAATTTGCCACACATGATTCAACTAATGAGAGGCTGAGCAAAAGCTCTTGCTGTTGAATGGGAGGAGCTGTAATAGTGTTGAAACTAGGGTGAAATTCGGCAGAACTGGAGATCTTCAGTCACAGTGTTGGACAGCTTTGATGTACATTTATCCCAGAAGAGCTAGCTGGCCCATATAAAACTGCTATGAGTCGTGCTACCTTATCCACTACATTGTATAAAGATGTGAGGAGGACAAAGTGAATGATTTCCAAACAACCTTAAGTGCCCCTTGGAGTTTTGGAATGAAATAGCAGGTGGCACAGGCACAGGGATTTGATGCCCTTGTTCTACATGTCCCTTTTATGTCTAAACAGCTTTTATGATTTTGTGTGGTACTATTGAAAGGCCTTGCCAATTTTTTAAATGAAAACCACCCATTTTGCTGCCATTTCCTCTGAGGTTTTGCAATAAGAAGCAAGAGAAAAAATGTGGGCAGAGAAAGAAAATCGGAAAAGTGCCGTACTGTCTTGTTTGGTCATGCGGGGAGAAAATGAGAACTGGCTCGCAGCATGTCTTCTGATTGTGTGTTTTTATTTTTTACAAACTGTACATTTTTCAGCTGATTATCATATCCAGGGGGAGCCAGTACTTCTCATTTATTTTTCATATGTCATGTTGACAGTTGGAAAGGGGGTTAACTTACTCTGAGGCATATCTCCTGTGGGTTGTGGGCACTCCGCAGTATCTCCTGATAAATGCTGAAGAACTGCAAAATGGTGACTTTGAATTTGGCAGGCATTCTGGTATCATTTTAGCCTTGTGGGACATCTGCAGAAATCCCACTTTCCATGGATGAAGCATTGCAAGGATTTATTTTTTATTAATGTTTTTTTTTTTAATTTATTCAGTTTCATTATAACAGCATTGTTAGTATTCTGCAGTCATTGGGAAATACTGCCAACATAATAAGTTTTCAAAAACCTATTTTCCAAAATTTGTATTTTATTGGGGTTTTTTTTTTCAGAATTCAGTGAAGCTCCTCTACTAAAACCCTACTATTGTTTTCAGTCTTTGCTCCCTGTTGTGACTGTAACATCAGCATTATGATGGTCAGTTTTGTGCACTGCCATCTCAATTCTATGTTCCTACACCTTAACCAGTGAAGGTAAAACTCAACAGGGTCATGGCAGCACCACAAAGAAGAGAGGGAGAGTGCATGCGAGACTGAGGCCTTGCCCTTTTTCTATCCTGTTGATGCATTCCAGAAGTGAGATGATTGAATAAACAAAGGCACTAGGATGAGCGTTTAATGGCTGCTAGCGTGGGTTTTAAGGCATCATTCTTTAAAGAGTGAGAGAAAGAGAAGGGGACAGTGAAGTGCATTTGCGCTTTCCCAGAGCAATACCCAGGGTGTCAGGAAGACGGGTATATTATTAATTTATTACCATCAGTCCCCCCCCCCTTTGCACATCTTATCAGGTCAGGTCATTTGCATATTTTCTTACAGTTGGCTGACCACAGGCCAGCCCAGTTCAGTTGGTGATGATTGTCAAAGTGGTTGTGAGAATGCAATTGAGTTTGTAAGTTCATTCAAAAAGGGACACTTTGCATATGAAGACCACAAAGAAAAAATTATCAGAGTCCAAAGTTTGCATTTTTGTACACTTTATATATTATATATTATTATCATATTTATAATAATATACAATAATATTATATATTATAATATTTAATATATTTTGAAGTGCGATTTGAAGTCAAATGCCTGCCAGTCAATATCATGGGCATAAACACTTCCATGTTTTTGTAGTAACTCAAAATACTCTGCAAGTTTTATGCTGTCCTTCTAGTGAATCAATGAGACCAAAAACTCAGTCAGCAGGGAGAAAACTACGTCCTTTGATAGGAAACACATTCTCGTGGGATAAATCAGGGTCTTTTTGTGCGCAGAGCTTGCAACATGGAAATGACTCTCATATTTCTGTTTTACCCAAAACAAGAGTCTCTCAGCAATCGGAGGCTGTTGGCAGCGCGGGATTCTCCACCACTGATTGACTGCACGAATATATCGCAATTTGCAGAAAAAACAAGCTTTGTGCTTATTACGTTTTGGAATGAAAGCTGATGTTCAACCATGCTAAATGCTGGCATATACAGTCCCGTGAAAAAGTATTTGCCCCCTTCCTGATTTCTTATTTTTTTTGCATATTTGTCACACTTAAATGTTTCAGATCATCAATCAAATTTTAATATTAGACAAAGACAACCCGAGTAAATACAAAATGCAGTTTTTAAATGATGATTTCATTTATTAAGGGGAAAAAGCTATCCAAACCTACCTGGCCCTATGTGAAAAAGTAATTGCCCCCTAAATCCTAATAACTGGTCGTGCTGCCCTCGGCGACAACAACTGCAATGAAACGTTTGCGATAACTGGCAATGAGTCTTTCATATCGTTGTGGAAGAATTTTAGCCCACTCTTCTTTGCAGAATTGTTTTAATTTAGCCACATTAGAGGGTTTTTGAGCATGAACGGCCTATTTAAGGTCATGCCACTGCATGTCAAGCGGATTTAAGTCCGGACTTTGACTAGTCCACTCCAAAATCTTCATTTTGTTTTCTTTAAGTCATTCAGAGGTGGACTTGCTAGTGTGTTTCGGATCATTGTCCTGCTGCATAACCCAAGTGCGCTTGAGCTTGAGGTCACAAACTGATGGTTGGACATTCTCCTTCAGGATTTTCTGGTAGAGAGCAGAATTTATAGTTCCATCAATTACGACAAGTCATCCAGGTCCTGAAGCAGCAAAGCAACCCCAAACCATCACACTGCCACCACCATGTTTGACTTTTGGTATGATGTTCTTTTTATGAAATGCTGTGTTTGTTTTAAGCCTGATGTAACGGGACGCACACCTCCCAAAAAGTTCAACTTTTGTCTCGTCAGTCCGCAGAATATTTTCCCAAAAATCTTGGGGATCATCAAGATGTTTTTTGGCAAATGAGAGAAGAGCCTTTTTGTTCTTTTTGGTCAGCAGTGGTTTTCGCCTCGGAATTCTCCCAGGGATGCCATTTTTGCCCAGTCTTTTTCTTAATGTTGAATCATGAACACTGACTTTAACTGAGGCAAGTGAGGCCTGCAGTTCTTCAGATGTTGTTCTGGGTTCTTTTGTGATGTCCTTGATGAGTCGTCAATGCGCTCTTGGAGTAATTTTGGTAGGCTGGCCACTCCTGGGAAGGTTTACCACTGTTCCAAGTTTTCTCCATTTATAGATAATGGCTCTCACCGGAGTCCTCAAGCCTTAGAAATGGTTTTGCAGCTCTTTCCAGACTGACAGATGTCAATTTCTTTGTTTCTCATCTGTTCTTGAATTTCTTTAGTTCACGGCATGATGTGTTGCTTTTTGAGATCTTTTAGCCTACTTCACTTTGTCAACAGGTTCTATTGATGCAATTTCTTGATTCAACAGGTCTGGCAGTAATCAGGCCTGGGTGTGGCTAGTGAAATTGGACTCAAAAAATATAGTTAATCACAGTTAATTCATGATTTGGGGGGGGGGCAATTACTTTTTCACAGAGGGCCAGGTTGGTTTGGATAGCTTTTTCCCCATAATAAATGGAATCATCATTTAAAAACTGCATTTTGTATTTACTCGGGTTATTTTTGTCTTGTATTAAAATTTGTTTGATGATCTGACATTTAACATTTAAGAGTGAAAAATATGCAAAAACGTAAGAAATCAGGAAGGGGGCAAATACTTTTTCATGGCACTGTATAGCATGGTGCTAAGGGCTGAACTTGGCATGACTACCGGCCTCCCAATGATGATCTTCTTTAAGTGGTGGTTCAAAAATTGGCATTTACTGCATTTTTCAATGAAACTCTTCAAATTGTACAAAAAATAGTCATAGAAAAACATCACAAAAGTTTAAAACCCATTAAGCAAAAAAAAAATCCCATAATTCCAGGACAGTTGTGCCACAGGTTTCTATTATGAGCTGCAGAAACAAGCACCAGGCGCAATTCACAGTTCAAGTCACAGGGGCACTTTTAATAAAGTTCAATTGCTGCAAGTTGCACTTAAATAAACATAAAGGAAACTCGGGAGACATTCTAGCCAAAGAATGGTCTAGAGATGGTCCAATGTCAGGTAGGAGCAACGAGTACACTGGAGGTCAGGCTTAGGCATAGTGGGGGAAACTGGTCCAAGGTCTGTACCGGGAAATCAGACTAAAGGTCCGTGGCATGCTGTGCCCACTCTCAAACTCAAATGCAGGAGGGACTGGGAGGAGCGCCTTGGAACACAGAGGCTGGGGATATATCCCTAATAAATCAGTTATTAGTTTCTTTAAGCTTTCCTAAATTACCAGAGACGGAGGACTAAGAGACAATAGATTGACTCGGTACTTAGGACAACGAAGGGTAACGACCCAGAGAAGGGGAAACAAAACACAGGACTGAAATACACGAAGGTCCCAATCAACAGATGGAAGAGGAATGTGCAAATGTGATGAGGAACATGTAGGGAGGGGATTAGAACAAGATAATTATTAATGAATTGATGGAACGAGACTGAAACTGACACAAATGGGTGGACTGAGGGAGAAAACAAGGAAACACTCAGAGTGTGGCAGTTACCCTCCGAGGACAGATAGCCAGATAGTGCTACCTACTGCATTAGTTCCACAGAACCATTGGCCACCTAACCACTGGTAATCAGTGTTATTCCTTGAAGGACACAGACATTCTTGTTCTGGTATAATAATTCTTTTTGGCATGTCACTTGAGATTTAAAATAAGGGTCATGCTGGTTTCTAGGTCTCAGCTGTGAAAAAATCTATTGTTAGTGATGTGAGCTAGTATCATGTAGTTGCTCTGAGTACAAAAAGAAGTGTCCTGCTCAAGAGATTGAATTTTAAATATGCATGTTCTCCTTCTTTCAGAGTTTTTGTCTTTATTATATATTATCTGACAAAACAAAGCTTCAAAGTGCTTTATTAGAGAGAATAAAAATGCTTGCAGCATGGGAAAAAAAACTAGAATTACGGTGTTATAATAAAAAATGATGAAATGAATAGATAATGAATGGTGACGGACATTTCCTAAAAATGCATGTAATTATGATTGCTTTTAATTGGTTCCTAAAAGGAGAAAAAAGCTAGGATTTGAAAAACTTGATTGAAGATATAAAGCTTGACACATCTGTCCAATAACAGCCCTGAAACATGGTGAGCTGTTCCCCTTTGTGCAATCAAATTTCTTTTTCTCAGTATCCATAACTGGAAAGAATGAAGGCCAAAGTCTGAAGTTGCCCCAACATTGCCTAATGCAAGGCATGTGGTTTTCAAATTGACACTCAATTAGATGGGCAGAACTGGCTGGAAAGGAAATACTTCTTGACATTTCTCAGTGTGGTTCATGCTGCAACACTCCCAAATTCCTGATTCTGATACAACTGATTCTGTTTACATTTTATGCATTTTAAGTATGGTATTTTAGTATTAATTGAGAGTGTGAAGCTGTAAGAACAGTATTTAAAGTTTGCTCACCTCTTACATCTCTGAAATATGTTGTTTCAGTGGATTTATGGAGCCCCACAGTATACAGTGCTGTCAAAAAGTGTCTGCCCCCTTCCAGATTTGTTCAATTTTAGCATATTTGTCACACTTAAATGTTTCTGGTCATCAAACTAATTTTAATATTCGACAAATATGACTCGCGTAGACACAAAATGCAGTTTGTGAATGATAGCATTTAATGAAGGAAAAAAACTATCAAACCCTATCTAGGTCTATGTGAAGAAGTATTTGCCCCATTGGTCATTAAATCAACCAATGAAACAAATTTAATTGATAAGTGGGTCCAATTTTATTAGACACACCCAGGCATGATTTCTGTCTGCCCTGCTGAATATATCCATCACTCAAATAGAACCTGTCTGGCAAAGTGAAGTAGGCAAAAAGCAGCACATGACGCCGCAATCTAAACAAATTCAAGAACAGATGAGAAACTAGGTCATAGACATATATCAGTCTGGAATGGTCTACAAAGCCATTTCTTTGGCTCTGGGACTCTAGTGAGCTATGGTGAGAACCATTATTGACAAATGGAGAAAACTTTGGACAGCGGTCAACCTTCCTAGGAGCCCACCAAACTTCCTACAAGAACTCATTGAAAATTCATTCAGGAGGTCAGGAGAGAAGCAAAACTAACATCTAGAACTATTGACCTCGCCTCAGTTAAGGTAAGTGTTCACAATTCCACAATGAGAAAGAGACTGGCAAAACTGGCATCCATGGGAGAGCTGCAAGGCAAACACAGCTGCTGATCAAAACAAACACATAGGCTTATCTTACATTTGCCAAAAAACATCTTGATGACCCTCAAGACTTTTGAAATAATACTGTATTTTGTGGACTGATGAGTCAAATGTGGAACTTTTTGGAAGACAACAGTCGTGTTAAATGTTGCGAATGGCTGACACAGTATTCCACAATAAAAACACCATACTGACAGTAAAACATGATAGTTGTACTGAGATAGACCGGGGCTGCTGTACTGCTTCAGGACCTGGTCGACTAACCAAATTAATGGACCCGTGAATTCTGCTCTCTCAAGAAAATCCTGAATGAGAATGTCCGGCCATCTGTATGCGACCTGAAGCGTAGCTGGATTATGCAACAGGACAGCAGGACAATAATCCAAAGCACAAAAGCATGTCTACCTCAAAATGACTCAAAAGAAACAAAAAATATAGGTTTTAAGTGGCCTAGTGAGAGTCCTGACTTGAATCCAATTGAACTGTGGCATGACGTTTAACAGGCAGGTCTTGCTCAAAAACCCTCCATTGTGGCTGAATTAAAACAATTCGGCAAAGAAGATAAAACAGTGGAATTGCAAGTTTGTTAAGACTTATTTTTGTATTTAAAATGGCAAAACTCCAGGACCAAATGTAAGACTTATTTTTGTATTTAAAATGGCAAAACTCCAGGACAAAATGTAAGACTTATTTTTGTATTTAAAATGTCAAAACTCCAGGACCAAATGCTCTGTGCCTGGATGGATGTTTTCTGGCTGATGTAACCAGGCAAATTGCCATTTTGCATTTTAGGTGGAGATTGGTCATATAGATTTGTAGTTGGAGGAAAACGGCCAATATGGGGTGAGTAGCCAGTGAATTTTGGTATATCCTAGCTTGTTGAGAGGACCAAGCAGACATAAACTGTGCATTTGCAACGTATGCACAGGTCACATCCAGTTCAACACATTTCTGCCAACTGAAATTACATCGGGCCAGTTCTGCCGTGTGGAGTCAGCCTGCACTTGGCTTCAATCTCAGCCTGGCTCCGTGCTGGATTTATCGGCCCAGATGTGGTGCACGGACTTGGCGACACACTCCGCCAAATTCATCTGGTGTGTGAATTCGGCCCTCACCTGGTTTGATTCTCAGCCCCTAGATCCAGCAACCCATACATTGCACTGCAAAAACAAAATCTTTCCAAGCATTACGATCTTGTATTTAGACTTGAACTCTTATTTCTACCGCCTTTTTTCTTAGAAAAAGAAATTCTGCCACTGGTAATTTTGACTCATGTCTAGATTTGTCCATGAAGGAAGTGAAATTCCTTGAAATCTCATCAGTGTATTAAAGAGCATTGAATAACATTGATTATCTTGTTACATTGGCACCAATAAAGGGTTGGGAAATATTAAGCAGCATGTGAACAGTCAGTGCTTGAAGTTGATGTGTTGCAAGCAGGAAAACTGGGCAAACATAACGACCTAAGTGGCATTGATGACGTCCAAATTGTGATGGTTAGAATGTCTAGGTCAGTGCGTCTCCGAAACATCAGGTCTTCCAGTATGTTCCTGATATGCACTGGTTAATACTTGTCGAAAGTGTGATGGCTGGTATTTCGAGATGCCAAATGCAGTGGCCGGAACGAAAGGAAGTACAGCAAAATGACGAACACAGACAAAAATAAGAGAGAGAGGCTCGCGCTTCCAAAGGACATAAATCTAGTCCGAATAAAAATAAGGAAGCAATGCGAGCTAGACTGAACGAGATAAAAAGATTAAGCACCCAGACGGTGCACAGACAGAGGAAAAGAGGGAGGAAAATTCCCTTACTAACACTTTCCTCTTTGCAACTAATTCCTCACCAACTTTCTAGCCAGAGAATTTACGGGCTATAGTGCAATCGAAACACTGACACTCTAGCAAAGGTGGCGAGGCGGAACTTGGGCTTAAATAGAGTCTGGGCGCCGCCCACAATTGATGCCAGCTGGCCAAAGAATCCGATTGTGGGCAAAACGACATCGTCCCGGATGAGAGCAACAGAGAAAGCTCCCAAGCAAACCCCAGCCTCCAGAACCATGACAGAAAGTGGTACAAGGAAGGACAACTGGTCACTGGTGACTAGGTTAAGGGCACCCAAGGCTCAGTTATGCACGTGGGAAGCAGAGGCTAGCAAATCTGGTTCGATCCCACAGAAGTATTACTGTGGCACAAATTGCAAAAGTTACTGCTGGCTATGATGGAAAAGTGTCAGAATAATCAGTGCATTGCTGCCGACCGGTCATAGCGCCCATGCTGACTCCTATAAGCGCATCCAATGGACATGTGAACCTTAGAACGGGACCATGGAGCAATGGAAGACAGTGGCCTGGACTGATGAATCACACTTTTACATCTTGTGGATGGCTAGGTGTATGTGTGGTGATCACCTGGGGAAGATATGGCACCGGGCTGCACTAGGGGAAGAAGGCAAGCCAGCGTGATGCTCTTGGCAATGCTCCGATGGAAACTTTGGGTCCTTGCATTCATGTGGATGTTATTTTGACATGCAACATCAACCTCTATATTGTAGTAGACTCAGTACACCCCTCTGCGGCAGTATTCCCTTATGAAAGTGGCCTCTTTTAGCAAGGTAATGTGCCCTGCCACACAACAAAAAATTTTCTGGAATAGTTTGTGGAACATGACAAACAGTTTGAGGTGTTGACCTGTCCTCCAAATTCCCCAGATCTCAATCTGTTCAAGCATCGATAGGATGTGCCATAAAAACAAGTTCAACCCATGGAGGCCCCACCGAGCAACTTACAGGGCATAAAGGATCTGCTGCAAACGTGTTGGTCAGATAGCTCTCACATTGTGCAATTACTGTTAACATCATGATGATAAGTTGAAGCCAAAAAATTGTCCCTTTCCACTTTAAGCTGCTCTCACACATCAAGCATTGAAACACTCAATATAGCCTCAAGCCATTAAATTTCAATAGAGGGAGCAC
This sequence comes from Gymnothorax javanicus, assembly GCA_029692085.1. Classification (NCBI taxonomy): domain Eukaryota; kingdom Metazoa; phylum Chordata; class Actinopteri; order Anguilliformes; family Muraenidae; genus Gymnothorax; species Gymnothorax javanicus. The sequence goes on from CM056198.1 coordinate 95,695,564, forward strand.
TGAAGCCTGACCTGGCCGCAATATCAGGCCTGGTGTGCCACAATTTTGAAAATAGAGAGATGTTGATCATCTGAAATGTTCAAATTGTTTGAATCTGACCTATCTTTTGGTGTTCAATCACCTGACAGATTTGTCTGAAGCTGACGGATTATTAAAGCTGTTATATTTAAATTTGCAGAACAGCGGGAACTCTGGCCAGAATGGTACTCCACCTTGGCTTTGCCATTGCTTACTGATGAGGTAACCCAGGAGATTTGAACTGTTTCAACACACCTTTTTGTGCTCTGGCAATCAAAGTACCTGTAATACAGCATCACCCAGCCATAATGCACTTATAAATTGCTACATTGTTAATTTAACACCATCTATTGCCAACTGTGAGTATGTCAGCTTGTTAGCTTTCTACAAAAAAAGTTTGCAACCTAGCTCTACTCCACCATAAACGGCATTGCTGGGCCAGACCATTATCATTAATGGATAATTTCCTATGCCCTGAGCCAGAGCTATAACACCACACTACATTGTAATTTTGAATAGTAGAAAGTCTCTTAAACATCACCCAAATAAAGGAGTTTAGATACCATCGTTTATTCCACTCTAGCTTTAGCTCTGAGCATTTACATTTTAGGCGTGCCGGGCAGGAAAACTAGGCCAGTAAAGGTAATGTCCAGAACTAATGTAAAACAGATAAATTCAATTGTGATTTTCAACAATTATGCTTTCTTTGGGAGTCTCTAAATTATAAAGTTAGATATCTTACAACACTGTGAATATCAGTAACGTTTGTAATTTAGCTCGCTATCAGCATGTGATCAAATGTAAACAGTAGCTACAACAGATTGCACTGGTCTTTGGGGTGACAAACTTCCTGAGGTTGTGCATTCAGTAATACTCCTCATGCTTGATTGCAGTGATGTAATGTACAGAGCTGCATCTACTTCTTTTTTAAAACCTTTGGATTCTGTTTATCACTCCGCTATTAGGTTTATCATTGGTCCTGACTTCCATAATCACAGTGCACCATATACAAGTCAATAGGATGGGGGTCATTGAAATATGGGGGAGACTGCAATTGATCTTTACTTGTTTATAAATGTGTTTAATTTAAAATCCCACCATACAATATCTTGCTACTTTTCTTACACCCCGAGCGGGTTGGCATGGTACATGGTCAGAGGACGTATGTCTAGATGTTCCTCATATTAGAACAGAGCTGGGAAAGACTGCTTTTCATTATAAGATTCCTCTCATCTGGAATCAGCTGCAAGGTGAGCTGTACTGGAATGAACTGGTACCTTTTGGACATTTTAAGATATTTGATCAAATCATTTTATCAAGAGAACTGCTGTTGTTTTAAGTAAATGTTATTTTAATTTTATGAGGGAATTCTATTTATTGTATTACTATTTCAATTTCCTTGTAACGTGATATTTTAATTGTTTGAAATGCAGGGCTCTGCTGCAAAGGAAACTTAAGTCTTAGTCAGGCCCCCTGCTTAAATAAATCTTAATTTTATTGCAGATAGTAGACTATAGTCTACAGGCTGAATTTCCTATGTAGATTGATTATGTCAAGTTTATACTGCTTGCAGCATTTGATTCTTTTCATGAGCAAGTAACTCCTTTCTGTGTAGCATTTGATGCTAGTCTTGTGAATGCAGTTTTATTGTAGACATTGTTGAGATTTGATCTCCACATCCATGGAGCACAGTACAAGAAATTGAAATTGTTTGTAAAAACTTTTTTCTTGAATCAGATCTATGTTTCCGTCACTGCAAACCACATAAAGGGCCTCTGTTTCTTTGACCTTTAGACCTCATTGCATTAGCAGGATTTTTTTTAAGAGCAATAAAATTATTGTCCGTCTTGGATTCCTTCACATTAGCTGTGTCTCATTATATGGCATGTGACCTTTGTCAACCTACGCAGGCCAGGTTCTGCTGTGGATGGAGGGTGCTGTAAATGGGATGACCTGCAAAGTGTCTGCCACTCCATCCTCAGTGTAATCAAAGTTCTCATCTCACCGTGTAACTTCAAGCAAGACTTTTGATGACTACAAATGAACAGGGCATCATTATTGAATTGTTTTGATAGGTGTCTGGGAAGATTAGATGGTCTCTGGCATATCCAAGGTTGTGCTTTTTCCATTGGTTGTGCCCACCAAATTCCTATAAACTCAAAACGCATTGCTCAGCCACTCGAAGGATCCTCCTATACGGGACAGTCTAGTCTAGTCAAGCACTCATGAAAGTTATCAATCTTGCAATTAAATGAGACGCAACTATTGTCTCAACTGCTGCATTTCCATTACCACTAGAAATGCGCAAAAAACGAAATATCGCAATAAAAAAGTGGTAATGGAAACACCCAATTTTCGAAAAAACTAAAATATCGATAAAAGGTTTTTACGCTCTCATGAGGTGGTTTTTCAGATTTGTTGATAAAGAACTTTATCGCAAAAGTGTAATGGAAACGCTTTTTGCACTAAACGTGACGTCACCGGCGCAGGTTGCGAGTTTGCAAAGGGCAATAGCCACTCGCTTCCGAGTCAGAACCGCCTCCCTGGGACAGGATATGTCTGGTGCCACATCTGGTCCTATAACCTCGCAGAGCTGATGGAACATTTCGTGGGTCATCCTGAGGTTCTGGATCCAGAGTTCATCTGTGAACTCCTTGGTCACGATCACCACCCAGAAATCCCTAATTCGTGGTCGCTGCTGCACATAAGGACTCTGCCGCTGAAAAATGACCCGCTGCCTTCGCCTTCTGTTAAAGAATCGCCACAGCAACAGCAGTAGCAGCAACCATTACTGTACCAACGTGCACAATGTTTTGGCCGTCCATACTGTGTGCAGTATCACGGGACGCGCGACTTTATGAGAATTACTGTAAATTACGCAAAATACCTTTTAATGGAAACAGCAGCAAGTCGCAATTGTACTTTATCGAAACTTGAGAGATATTGATTTTATTTTGCGCAAAACTGTAATGGAAACGCAGCTTATATCTCTCCTGGATCTCTGCCCTTTTTGCAACATCGGCAGTCCTAGTATGTGGGGCTCATATCAGCCATTGTCAAAAATTCCAAAATACCCCTAGGCTGGGATGTGTTTCATTTTAGGACAATTGTATTTGTTCCACCTGTTAGAACCACTTTCTACTTTCAGCTCCTTTCAACTCTATTAAACCTTAGTGGTATAAAAAGCGTGTTCAGAATCCAATGAATTATGTCAGCTTTTTATTGCCTGTACAGAAACATATTATCAATAATTTATAATGTGGGAAAGAGACTGTGAGCTGTGGTTGGTTTTGAGCTTGGATCCATTATAAATGCTCATGCGGAAGTAGGCCATTTATTCATTCTCTGCATATATGGGTTGAGACTTTCTAATTAATTGAACAAGCATATTACAAATTATTTTTCATTTCCCTTTTGTAAACTTTTTGCAAATATGACCGTCATACATTTTGTAAAACAGGGTGCATATAAACCAGTTTCAAACAATGCACATTATTTATAGACTTGCCTGACACTTTTATCCAGGCCAAGGTAGAATCAAATCACATCCTGGTACATTGTGACCCAAATAAAATGGCTGTATGTTTTTTCTGGGGCAACTGAAGCTAAGTATCTTTCCACAGTGACGGCTGGGCCGACAGAGATGAAGTGGTGGAGGGATACGAACAGGAAGCAGAGGGTGGCATCACAATGAAGCTGCAGTCAGCCGAGGTCACTTCCTTTAATGACTACTTCCTGAAATTACGCTTGAGCACCAATACCAGGAACCCATGGTTTGCCGAGTTCTGGCAGCATCGCTTCCAGTGCCGAATTCCCGGCCATCCAACGGAGAACCCCAATTACAAGAAAATCTGTTCAGGTAAAGACAAAAATAATGCAAAAAAACATAAAAACTTGATGTAATCTTCGCTCATTTTCTGAAATTATAATTATTAAATAGCCATGTTTTACCAAAGAAAAGGCTATTGATGATAAACATTTGATGTTGAACAGAAGTCAAGTATATGGATAATGATAGGACCTCAATCTGGTAGCCTTACTTTAGCTTCAGTTTTTCAGACATTGAAATTATTTGCTGAATAATTTTTTTGTTGTTTTATTGTCCTCTGTTTAATCATTCTCCCCTATGGCGCGAAAGATGATATAGGTAAATGAAATGAGCTAGCTGGTCATATTGGCAGAGTCATTCATCATGTCATTTTTTTGGTCATTCAAAAATTATTTTCATGTTATTTTTCTTGATCACTTGAAAAAATGCTCAAGAAGCATTGCATTGTTTCAACTAAGTATACGTATGCACAATATGAAGCATTTCTTTCCCCACTATTCATTTGTGTGTTTTCAGAATACTGGGTAACCAGAGTGTGACTGTGAAACAACAAAGAAAACACCGATTCACGTTAAATTTCAAGAGTTGTCATCCCTGCTTACGGGTAACATCAACTGTATAATTACGTCAAGCAATATATTAGAGGACAACATTATTCTGCAGCATAGTGCTCATCATGGTGGACAAGAAATGAGTACGAATGAACCCGTCACTGCATGATAAGAAATCGCATATAATTCTAAAATATGAAATCAATAACAAATTATATTGAAAACAGCTTCCAGTAACGTCTTACCTTGTGGGAGGATGACCAATTGCTGGACGATGGTCAAGTATAAGGATTGATTCAGATGATTTTTATTTTAATTCCCTTGTCACATAACAGTTGATGCGGCATACAAAATTGTGGATACGAGACATATAGCGGAAATCAGCCGACTCACAGCAACACACTGGAGAACTTTCATTGCGGAAAAAAGGTGTGCACAGAGTCATTCCGTAGAATGTGAAAAATTAATGCGTATAATCACAGAATAAAAATCTAAATTTGTCTTTGGTAACGGTTGTGATTTACTGGACACGCATGATTTTTAGTATTTGAGTTAATACTATTCAAAATCGGCAAAAATTAGTGGGGAAGAAGTTGGTTTATCGGCGTAAAGAAAGTAAGTTCTTCTGTGGAGTAGCATGTACAACATTCAAGCTGTACCTCTCACTGATGACCTGCCTGCCATGGTAACAGTCGTTAGTACTGCGGACATAACAGGCAAAGACCGTTGCCCAATAATTTCAGTCTGGTATCATTCTATGTTCTGACAAGGAAAGATTTGTAACAAAGTATAGTGTTAAGAAGAAGGCAGGGGAACACCAAATGCAGGAACTGAACTGTTTATTGAAACACAAAACACTAGGAGAAAATAGGCACACAGGCCAGAAATAAAACACCGTGCACATGCACCGAATAAATGGGAAAATTAAGGTACACTGCCCAAGGCAGGGGGAAACAGAAGTACACACTCCAAGAGTGGCTAAAGTAGAAAAACAAAAACTGAACCTAACTAGACTAACGGACACACTGGGAGACTTAAACAAGGGGCAGACAAGACTTGGGCGCAGCAAAATACAAGACTCGGGAATCATACAAAGGAAATACTCGGAAGGCACAAGGAGCTGAAATTTTCCCCATGCAGAGTCTAACAAGTTCCGTCTGATGTCTCTTCCCATCTCTGCCACATAAATAGTCACGAGAGGAGGCGGGGACTCGGAACGCAATCTCGACTGGAACAGAAACACATGGGATTAATAAACAAATTAAGGAGGACCGGGTAAACCACAATGACTCGAGACAAGACGCTGAGACCATCAATCAAACTAGACAGTTTAGATTAAGGTAATCTAAACGTATAAAAAGCACCACGAGAGAAGCAAAGGAAAGCACAAGTTAGTCAGGGAAAGCTTAGGCAGGAATTAATAAAGCTAGAAACACTCAGCTAATGAGTTAATAAAGGTTAATACTACATGACGGAATATTTACAATCACCCTCAAATAAGTGCTGGTTAGTACGGTTGTAATTATCCTATCAGAGAACGATTCACTCAGTTTAGCGAGACCCAGAATTAAGCACAGGTGGAAACAATGAATGAAATACCAAAAGTTGCCTTCAGGCGTGGACTTCCAGGCTGCTCAGCCTGTCACGTAAACACCGCCCAAGTACAACCAATCAGCTTGCGAGCTAGAGTACAAACCAATCAGCTCACGAGGCAGCCAATTCAATTCAGAAGCCTTTACCGAAGTGGGCTTAAGAACAACAATATTGTTAAAAACGAATGCGTTCAATCTTCTTTTCTCATTAAAGAAACTGATTAGTGAGGTAATGTTAGATGTTTCAGCTATTTTGATTATGTTAACCAATGCAAACAAGTGCTATTTTTTTGTCTTACAGTTAACTTATACACTGAACTTTAGCTAAACAGGTCATACTTGTTAACTGAAACACTTCTACAATATAACTTCAAGTATAACTCTGTTTGAAACATAAAAATGGCCTACTTGTGAGATATTTTGTACAATAAGCTGTTTAGCTGAGCTACTTAAAAACTTCAACTGCCAGTTGCTGTAACGTTAGCTGCCTTCAAGGCTGATTGTAGAGACTAGTGCCTTGCAGGCTGGTTAGAAGGCTAATGTTGATTTCATATTGCATAATCTTTAATAGTATTCAGTCAGATGCCTTCAAGGCTGATTGTAGAGCACTAGTGCCTTCCAGGCTGATTGTAGAGACTAGTGCCTTGCAGGCTGGTTAGAAGGCTAATGTTGATTTCATATTGCATAATCTTTGATAGTATTGAGTCAGATGCCTTCAAGGCTGATTGTAAACACTAGTGCCTTCCAGGCTGATTGTAGAGACTAGTGCCTTGCAGGCTGGTTAGAAGGCTAATGTTGATTTCATATTGCATAATCTTTGATAGCATTCAGTCAGATGCCTTCAAGGCATCAGGGCCTGGGGTGGGTGTTAGGGCGGTGCTGCTGCAGCAACATCAAGGCCCCGGTGGGTGCTGGGGCAGGCGCTTTTTTAGCTGGGCAGGAGATAGGGCTCCACGACAGCGCCGAAACATCATTTGAACTCCTAAAAAGAGTGTAAAAAGTAAAGACGATGTCAATATGCAACAACACCGCTGTCATTTTCTGAGGTAACGTGGTTGATTTTGAACTGTAGTAAATCTATGGGCTGAAAAATAGAAGATTTTAAATTAGCCTTGGAAAGCTCCAACTCAGTGGAGCCCCCCTCAGTAATGCTGAGGGAGACTCTACTGTCAGCCTTGAAGGCATCAGAATTGTAAAACACACACACACACACACACACACACACACATATATACAGTTGTATGCAAAAGTTTGGCCACCCCTGATCAAAATTTCTGTTACTATGCAAGTAGAAGATGAACTGATTTTTTGAATGGCATAAATTTAAAGATACAACACTTTTTTGGACATTTTAAGCAGTAATACTTTTGTTTTGTACAATTCTAGAGCAAAAAAAAAAAAAAAAGGAAATATGCACGTGCAAAAGTCTGGGCACCCCAAAAGATTTGAGCTCTCAGGTAGCTTTGACTACAGTCTCAGGATTTAGCTTGTTAGGGCTATGGCTTGTTCACAATCATCGTTAGGAAAGGCCAGGTGATGCAAATTTTGAAGTTTAAAATACCCAGACTTCTCTATCCTTGGCCCAACAATCAGAAGCCATAGGGTCCTCTATGCAGCTGTCTAGCTCTCTGAAAATGAAAATAATTAATGCCCACAAAGCAGGAGAAGGCTATAAGAAGATAGCAAATGTTTTTAGGTTGCGATTTCCTCAGTTCATAATATAATTAAGCAATGGCAGTCAACAGAACGTGTGGAGGTCAGCTTGAGGTCTGGAAGACCAAGAAAACTGCTCATTGGATTACTAGAAAGGTAAATCAAAACACCTGTTTGACAACAAAAGACCTTTGGCAAGAACACCATGGTGTCATGGTGCACTGCCCTATGGCGACACTTGCTCAAATATGACCTCCACCACCATGAAATTCAGCATCAGAAGGTTGCTAAGGAACATCTGAACAAGACTGATGCATTTAAACAAGTCCTAGATGTCTTTGGCTGCAATGAGCAGAGGTATGTTTGGAGAAAAAAGGATGCAGAATTTCATAAAAGAACACCTCTCTAACTGTCAAGCACATGGTTGGATCAATCCTGCTTTGGGCTTGTGTTGCAGCCAGTGGCACAGGAAACATGTCACTGGTCAAAGGAAGAATGGATTCAATTAAATTTCAGAAAATTCTGGAAGCAAACATCTCACCATCTGTCAAAAAGCTGAAGATGAAAAGAGGATGGCTTGCACAACAGGATAATAATCCTAAACACTCCTCAAAATCCACAACTGACTACCTCAAAGTTGAAAAGCCCTCAAGGTATCCTACTTCAACAGCATTGAAAATCTGTGTGAATGGACCTCAAAAGAGCAGTCTATGCAAGTCAGCCAAAGAATCTCATAGAACTAGAAGCCTTTGAAAAAGAATAATGGGCAAAAATCCCCAAACTAAAATTCAAAAACTCTTAGCTGGCACCAAAAAGTGTTTACATGCTGTGATACTTGCCAAAGGGAGTGTTACTTAGTACTGACCATGCAGGGTGCCCAAACTTTTGCTTTGGGCCGTTTTTTTTTTTTTGCCATTTTGAAACAGTAAAAGGATGGAAATTAAAAAGTAATCTTGCTTAAAATATAAAGGAAATGTGTCCTCTTTAACATTATGCCTTTTGGAGAGCAGTCACTTTTACTAAGCTTAGCTATTCACAGTAACAGAAATTTTGATCTGAGGTGCCCAAACTTTTTGCATACGACTGTGTGTGTAATGTATATATATATATATATGAAATCATCAGCCTACCAACCAGCCTGCAAGGCACTAGTCTCTCACGGTCAGCCTGCAAGGCATCTGAGGCAATACTATTGAAGATTATACAATATGAAATCAACATTAGCCTTCTAACCAGCCTGTAAGGCACTAGTGCTCTACAATCAGCCTTGAAGGCATCCGAGGAAATACTATTAAAGATTATACAATATGAAGTCAACATTAGCCTTCTAACCAGCCTGGAAGGCACTAGTGTTTCTACAATCAGCCTTGAAGGCATCCGAGGCAATACTATTAAAGATTATACAATATGAAATCAACTAACCAGCCTGCGAGGCACTAGTCTCTACGGTCAGCCTGGAAGGCATCGGACTGAATACTATCAAAGATTATACAATATGAAATCAACATAAGCCTTCTAACCAGCCTGCAAGGCACTAGTCTCTACAATCAGCCTTGAAGGCATCTGACTGAATGCTATTAAAGATTATGCAATATCAAATCAACATTAGCCTTCCAACTAGCCTGCAAGGCACTAGTCTCTACGGTCAGCCTGGAAGGCACTAGTCTCTACAATCAGCCTTGAAGGCATCTGAGGCAATACAACTGAATATTATACAATATCAAATCAACATTCGCCTTCTAACCAGCCTGCAAGGCACTAGTCTCTACAATCAGCCTTGAAGGCAGCTAACATTATAGCAACTTGCAGTTGAAGTTTTTTAAGAAGCTCAACTAGACAGCTTATTGAACAAAAATATCTCACAAGTGGGCCAATTTTATGTCTCAAACAGAGTTACACTTGAAGTTATATTGTAGAAGTGTTTAAGTTAACGAGAATTACTTGTTTTGCTAAGGTTAGGTCTATAAGTTAACTGTAAGACAAAAAAATAGCACTTGTTTGCATTGGTTAACAAAATCAAAATAGCTGAAACATCTAACGTTACCTCACTAATCAGTTTCTTTAATGAGAAAAGAAGATTGAACGCATTCGTTATAAACAATATTGTTGTTCTTCAGCCCACTTCCCGAGTAAAGGCTTCCGAATTGAATTGGCTGCCTCGTGAGCGGATTGGTTGTACTCTAGCTCGCGATCTGATTGGCTGTACTTGGGGGCGGTGTTTACGCAGCCTGACAGGCTGAGCAGCCTGGAAGTCGACGTCTAAAGGCAACTTCACCCTGCTGCGAAATGCCACAGCCGAAACCGAAAGAGGAAACGTGATTGGACAACGAGACTCAGGCATGCTGAAGGCTGTCACGCGACATCACTGGAGATTGGCAGAGAGAGAATCGATCATCAGACGGCAGAATGAAAGCTGAAAAATAAAACGAAAGTAAGGCACGGGAGGAAAAGCACAAGCACAATGACAAAACAGCACACATGAGGCAGAACCATAACATATAGTTTATTCACTGGACTGTGACTGAATAAAATATTGGCAAAGCTATATGACACTTACTAATTTTAGTTTCCCACATCTTTTCTGATAAAAACTTATTTTTGATGTCATATTTTGGTGTCCTTATTTGAGCCAAAAATCATTTTAATTAAGTTAATTTAAAAAAAACTACTTGGGTTCAAGTGGTAGTTTTATCCTCACTGTATCACTTATGTGTGCTAAACAAAATGAACATGAATTAAAAGCATCAATCATTATTTTCTGATAATAAAACAATGAACAACAACTATCTCTGAAATCTCTCCAGTATTGTGAAAACACACACGCACACACACACACACACACACACACACACACACACATATATATATATGTATATATGTACACACACACAATGACAAATTAAAGGAATTAAAGGAAGAAAACATAATTAAGTCTACTGTAACTTCAGTTCATTTTCCTGCCATTGTTTTGACACACTTGTCCCCTTGAAGGTGGAAGGGTCAATGATTAGCTTTATATCCTGTAATGAAGCATGTTGGAAGTGGTATTTTCCAGCATGACAACGGCCCAAGCACCACCGGGCACAAGGGGTCACTGAATGGTTTTTTTGAGCATGAAAATGATACAAAGCATACGCCGCTGCCTTCACAGTCGCCAGATTTCAAACCAGCTAAACTCATAAGGGAGACTTTGGAACAAATGTTTTAAAGATTTTTTTTTTTGGAAGTGTTCTCCTTTATTTGAAAGTGCAGTAGAGATAGACAGGAAAGGTGGGGAGAAGAATGGGGAAGACATGCAGTAAATTGCCTGGGCCGGATTCGAACCCAGGCTGCTGCGAGAAGGACTTTTGCCTTAATATGGTACACGCACTTAACTGATGAGCCCCCTGGGCACCCCAGAACAAATGTTTGATAGCGCTCTCTGTCACCATCACCAAAACACCAAATGAGGGAATATATCATGGAAGAAAGGTACTCCATCCCTTGCAGACTCTATGCCTAGGCCTGTTAAGTTTATCTGGCGGCTTGTGGTGGCTCAGCATTTGTCTATGTGCATGCGTCTATATATATATATATATATATATATATAAATATATATATATAAATTTTCAGTCATTTCATGAAAAGCGCTAAGTTCAAAGTTCACTCATTGCACGAAATGACTAAAAAGATTTAGTCATTTCAAGAAATGACTGGTTTCACAATCTGACTGTAACATAACTTTGTTCAAAAAAGTTGATAAGTTGGGATGGGGGCAACAAAAGACTGGAAAGGTTGTTAGATTCTAAATAATACACCTGTGGAAACATCTACACAGCTAATTAGGTTAAATGGCGACAGGTCAGTACCGCGATTGGATATTAAAAATGCATCCCAGAGAGGCTGAGTCTTTCAGAAGTAAAGATAGCAGATAGCGAGGTCTTCACCTCTCAGTGAAAGACAGGAAATCTCAATTTATGAATAATGTTTATGAATAATGTTTTTTTAACTTAAAATTGCAAAGAATTTGGGGGTTTTATCATAAACGGTATGTAATACCATTAAAAGATTCAGAGAATCCAGAGACATCTCTGTATGCAAGGGACAAGGCTAAAAATAAATATTGAATGGCAGTGATCGTCAGGCCCCCAGGCGGCACTCCATTAAAAATAGACAGGATTCAGTAGAGGAAATCATGCATGCGCTCAGGAACACTTCTGAAAACCATTGTCAGTATACAGTTTGTTGCTGCCTCTACAAATGCAAACTAAAACACTTCTTTGTAAAGATTAAACCATATACATATGAATAAGATCCAAAAATGCTGTCGCCTTCTCTGGACCCGAGCTCATTTAAGATTGACTCAGGCAAAGGAGTAAACTGTTCTCTGGTCTGATCAATTAAAATGCAAAATTCTTTTCGGAGATCATGGATGCCACATCTTCTGGGCTTAAGAGAATAGGACTCATCTAGCTTGTTATCAGTGCACAGTTCAAAAGCCAGCATCCGTAATTGTAGGGGGGTGTATTAGCGCACATGGCATGGGTAACTTGCACATCTGTGAAAACATCATTAATGCGGAAGGATATATTCAGGTTTTGCAGCAACATATACTGCCATCCAGATGTGTTTTTTAGAGAAGGCCTGTCATATTTCAGCAAGACAATGCCAAACAGTGCACTCTGCTCATATTACCACAACCTGACTCTGTAGTAAGTCTGGGCACTACACTGACCTGCCAACAGTCCAGACCTGTCAGCCACTGAAAGTATTTGGCGATTTATGAAACAAAAAATATGAAATAGGCAGCCACAAAGTGTTAAGCAGTGGAAATTCTAAATCAAACAAGAATGGGAAAACATTTTGCTTTCATAGATATAGCAGTTTGTGTCCTTAGTTTTCAAGAACTTATAGAGTGTTAGAAGAAGTAGTTATGCAACGCAGTGGTCAACATGCCCCCATCTCAACTTTTTAGACACATGTTGATGGGATCGAATTAAAACATGAGCAGATATTTTTAGAAAATAATAAAGATCCTCAGTTTCAACATTTTATGTATTGTCTATCTATATATATATATACATGAAGGGTTTCAGGGCAATCGAGACTGTTCCCAATGACTACATTTGAGAGAATGAGCATTTTATCTTCCTCAATCACATGTTGTCTTACTGTATTAATCTGAAGCACAGACCTTTTCGGTTCAATACTCCAGAGAACTGTGATGAGTCATTTAGAACTGAATGTATCACTTGCATTTTATCTGAAGTAATCTGGAATCCTACTTTTCAAAATGTTACATATCCATTCTGTTTTATCCACTAAGAAAGAAACAAAAAAGCCTTTGAAATCGGAGCTTTTCTAAATTACACAAAATGGGAAAAATACACAAACTCATTTCAAATACCTACTTTGGATGGACAATTGTTCAAGCAGAATTGACAATCCCTCCCCCGAGTATGCGGTCCATAATTAACAACTTGAACTCAGTTGCCGTCTGTGCGCCCATGTCTTTGCGCAGGCAGTCCATGTAATTGAGAGACCGTCTTCCTCTGTTAGTTTTACCACTGGTAGGCTCCCATAATACCAGTTTAGAAGCCTCCTCTTCCTGATGTCTAACAAGGTGACCAGCCAACTGTAGACGCCTCTCACAAACTTTTGTTGAAACTTTAGGCAAGCTTCTATACAGCTCGTTGTTTGTCATGTGGTCTCTCCAGGAAATGTTCAGGGCCATTCGCAACATTCGCGTGTACATGCTATCGAGTGATTTTTCCTCAGCATCTGTAAGAATCCACATATTGCATCCATACAATAGAACTGATTCTACTGTTGCAATGAAGAGATGGATTTTGACATCTTGATCATAGTTTGTTTTCCAGATGCTTTTTAACTTGTGGCATGCTTTCCATGTTAATGCTTGAGGACCTTGATGTCTCGCTTTGAAGAGCTTATCTACGATCCCAGGTACTTGAAGTCCTCAGCCTACGATATCAATTCTCCGTGCCTGGTGATTAGTTGTTTGTCCATTTTAACATTAAATGACATAGCCTCTGTCTTTTTGGCATTAATATGCAAACCAATATTTGCACAAGAATTTTCAACCCTATTGAGCAATTCCTGAGCCTGTGTAATTTCCTCTGTAATCAGAGCTATGTCATCTGCAAAATCAAGATCTGTAATGACAACTGGTGCGACACGTCTACTTCTCCTTCGCTGGACCTTGAAACCAAGTTCTTCACTTTTACCTTCCAGTGCCTGCCTCATGGCATAGTTGAGCACTTTTGCAAAGATATATGGGGCAAGGGCATCTCCTTGCAGCACTCCAGCAACAATATCAAAAAGTTCTGTAACTCCATCTGAAGATTTCATTGGCCTTTGTGCCCTCATATAGTTTTCCAAATGCATCAACTAGCTCATTGGGGATGCCATACACTGTTAGTATCTTGAGCATTTTACATCTATGCAAACTGTCAAATGCTTTTGTGAAGTCAACAAAAGTTATTATGGCATGCGGATTGTTGCTTTTTACACCTTCACTAAGGCGTCTCAGGGCAAGGATCTTTGCTGTTGTAGATCTCCCCAGCCTAAATCTATTTTGATTTGGTCTGAGATGAGAGTCAAGCACTGGTTGTATACGATTCAAGATCATACTGTCATGGTTTGTGAGGTGTGCATGTTGTTTGGACCTTTCTTTGCAGCTCTCGTCCCGGGACGATTTCGAATTCCTGTGCCATCGAATTCTTTACCCAGCTGGTTGATTGAGCTGGGGCGGTGCTTCCCCAGAATCTATATAAGCAGGATGTCCGGCACGCCCCCTTCACTAGAGTGTCTGTGTTTAGCTTCGCACTATAGCCGAAGATATCTGTAGTCAGATTTTGTATGACTTTCTATCTTCTTATTGTTGGAGTTTCTTCTCCCTTTTTCTATCTCGCTTTGCTTCCATGGTTCGGACTATTATACGTCCTTTGGAAGCCTTGAGTACTTCTGCGTTGGTCTATATTATTCTCTGTGTTTGTACTGTGTTCGTGCTACTCTCTTTCTCTCTGTCGTTGCGCTTGGCATCCGTATACTACCGGCCATTATGCATACAATCGATAAGCTTGACTACACTTGCTGTTAGGCTAATTCCTCTGTAGTTTTCCTGCTTGCTGAAGTTTCCCTTCTTTGGCACAGGTATGATTTCACTTATGCACCACTATTCGAGTTTCACACCCTCAAGGAACAGCTAATTTGCAAATGACAATACATGTCATCCAAATCACTCCGTCGTAAGACCTCAGGGGGTATGCCACTGAGACCTGCAGATTTACCTTCTTTGAGTCGTTCTTTGGCTTTCTGGTACTCTCCTTCGTCGAAGGGCCCTGTTCTATAAGTCAAATCTGGCATTACTGCTGTTATTGTTTCATTCTCATCATCTACTACAGGTTTCTCACCAAGGAGTGACTTAAAGTGAACAAGCCATCTGCTCCCACGATCTGCCTGTCCATTTCCTTGCATGATGCCTCTTTCCTGAGCCGTCTTCCCTGTGATATCATTCACAAGTCGCCAACAAACAGGCATGCTGAGAAGATGCATTTGCTCCCTCCAATTATTCCAGCTTTTCTAAGAGTACTTCTTCCATCACCTTGTCATATGCAACTAAGTGCTTCCTTTCTCTCGTGTAGAATTTGCCTGTTAGCCTCAGAGGAATTCTGATGGAAGACTACTGCAGCCTCTTTTACTTGTTGTCGAACGGCTTTGACACGGTAATCTTGTGAAAAGTACTTTCCTTTGATCTTCTTTTTGACTGGGATGAGCTCTTCCATGACTTCAACATTAGCTTATGCAAAGTGACCATATGAATCAGTAATAGTGTCACTTTCAGTTTGAAGAGCATAGAATCTGTGCTTTACTGCTACAACATACCGTTCTTGCAGCTCAGTATCACTCTGGGAGAATTTCCAATCATAGGACTTCTTACACTCTGGCGCTTTCTCTGTTCTCAAACTGAGTTTGATTTTTGCTGTTAAAGGGATAGTTCACTTTTTTTGAAGTGGGGTTGTATGAGCTACAAATTGCCACTACTTACATTAGTTGCAGTAGAAAGCTCTCTGATCTCCTGCAAGTAGCCGCACCAGCGCATAGTGCTGGGTGGAGATTTAGGCGATACACTGTTGCGTATGGGACCATAGAAACAGTATATTTTCGCGGCCTAAAAGAGGCCCTGCCTGAAAATAATACACAATTTCAATTGTACGATATATTTTAAAAAATTACAGCGCTTCAACTGCTCGGAAAAAAACACAGTTGCTCTTGAACTAACCAACTGACATATTCTTCCACGCGCGCATCGTAGTAAACTGTGCGCTGTAGTGATCAGCTGTTTGGACGGGTTTGAGAGAGCAATAAGGGCGAAAAAGTTTTGAAGGTGGCAGTAATGCAACTTCTTGGATGCCGACTGCCATAAAACCTCAGTGAAGAATAAGATCAGCTGTTTGGGTCACAGTAACTGCAGTTGCGAAGTCGGACGGTCGTTAAACTTGTGCAAACATTTGAAAATGCCCCGCGAGCGTTGCTTGCCTGGATGCGAAAGCAAACCTGCAACCTGGTGCACTTACAGCTTTCACCACATTCCTCTGCGGGATATTGGACTTCAGCAGCTGTGGCTAGTTGCTCTCAATATGGATATTGCTACGCCACCCGGATCCCTAAAAACGCTCCGTGTTTGCAGTATTCATTTTTCCAAGGAGGATTTTGTGAGGCCACATTCAGGGAAATCTCAACGGTGCACGTTGAAGAGCACTACTGTTCCCATGCATCAGGTAAGAGAGTGAAACACCTGTGAAAAAGTCTAATGTAACATTCAGAGTGCAGGGCTGCCAACTCTCACGCATTTGGCATGAGAAATGCGTGAGATTCAGTGGCATATTCACATTCCCGTGCTGTAGTCAGCAATTACTCAATCAACGCAATGCATGTGTTTAACGGTCGTTCAAATTGTTTAAATGAAATAAGACCATTTGAAACGTTTTTATGTAATTCCATTGCTTCCAACACTTGAGTGAAGAAACGTGTGAGAAGTCAGGAGTCATACTTGATTTCCATGTTACTAGTGGTGAAATCCACTGTAACGCAGGTGATACTGATAAACCTCCATGCACAAGAACTTCAATTCCGCCAGAGAATCTCTCTCAAACCCGTCCAAACAGCTGATCGCTACAGCGCACAGTTTACTACGATGCACACGCGGAGGAATACGTCAGTTGGTTAGTTCAGGAGCAACTGTGTTTTTTTCTGAGCTATAAAAGCGCTGTAATTTTTTTAAATATAGCGTACAATTGAAATGGTGTATTATTTTCAGGCAGGACCTCTTTTAGGCCACGAAAATACGCTGTCTCAGTGGTCCCATTCACAACAGTGTATCGCCTAAATCTTCACCCAGCACTATGCGCTGGTGTGGCTACCTGGAGGAGATCATACAGCTTTCTACTGCAACTTATGTAAGTAGTGGCAATTTGTAGCTCATACAGCGCCCTCCATAATTATTGGCACCCCTGGTTAAGATGTGTTAAAAGCCTTGAAATAAATTCAATTTTTATTGCAGAAGCATACTCTCACACTGAAAATTGTAGAAAAATGTAACCTTCAACACAAGTGAATTTTAAGGGGGAAAAAAATCCCTGACTAATAAATAATTATTTTTCATAAAATCACTTGTTCCACAATTATTGGCACCCCTAACAATTCCTTGGAAATAAATGTAATTGAAGTATTTCTGTCATTTCTACAGTAGTTTACAAAGTTGATCAGAGTATCTAGGAACATTTAATTAGTAATTTCATCACTTCCTGTTTCCCTGGGTATAAATATGACATGACACAGAGGCCATTTCTCTTATCCACTCTTCAACATGGGAAAGACAAAGGAACAAACCATTCAAGTAAGGCAGATGTGTGTCGACCTTCACAAGTCAGGCAATGGCTACAAGAAAATAGCCACTCGCCTGCACCTGCCCATATCTACTGTCAGAGGAATCACTAAGAAGTTTAAAACAACTGGAACAGTGGTAAACAAGCCTGGACGAGGACCTTAAGGTTATTTGCCCCCCACGCACAGTGAAGAGGATGGTAAGAGAAATAAAAAGTTCTCCAAAGCTCACCGTTAAAGAATTGCAACAAATGGTAGCATCTTGGGGTCACAAAGTCTCCAAAACAACCATCAGGCGCTATCTACATGCCAAAAAGCTGTTTGGGAGGCATGCACGGAAAAAACCTTTTCTTACTTACAATCATAAACGCAAACGTCCGGAGTTCGCTAAGCGGTACTGGGACTTCAACTGGGACCATGTGCTTTGGTCAGATGAGACCAAGATAGAGCTTTTTGGCAACAAACACTCTAAGTGGGTCTGGCGGAACACAAAAGATGAGTATGCAGAAAAGCACCTCATGCCCACTGTGAAGTATGGGGGAGGATCGGTGACGCTGTGGGCCTGTTTCTCTTCCAGAGGCCCTGGGAACCTTGTTAGGGTGCATGGCATCATGAATGCTTTGAAATACCAGGACATTTTAAATCAAAATCTGGTGGCCTCTGCCCGAAAGCTGAAGATGGGTCGTCACTGGGTCTTTCAGCAAGATAATGACCCTAAACATGTGGCCAAATCTACACAGGAATGGTTCACCAGACACAGAATCAAGCTCCTCCCATGGCCATGTCAGTCCCCAGACCTCAACCCCATTGAAAACCTGTGGAGTGAGCTGAAGAGGAGAGTGCAGAGGAGAGGCCCCAGGTCGCTGGATGATTTAAAGAGATTGTGCAAAGAGGAATGGTCGAAGATCCCTCTTTCTGTATTCTCCCATCTTGTGGAACATTATAGGAGAAGATTAGGTGCTGTTTTGTTGGCAAAAGGGGGTTGTACAAAGTATTAACATCAGGGGTGCTAATAATTGTGGCACACATGATTTGATGTAAAAGAATTATTTCTTAATGTGGGATTTTTTTCCCACTGAATAAATGCACTTGAATTAAAGGTTGGATTTTCCTCTTTTTTCATTGTGGTCCTATATTATTTAGAAAAAAACTGAATTTATTAGAAGCTAAAGAACACATCTTAACCAGGGGTGCCAATAATTATGGAGGGCGCTGTACAACCCCACTTCAAAAAAAGTGAACTATCCCTTTAAGATGCGATGGTCAGATCCAACACTGGCAAACAGACTGTAAGCAGATACATCCTTTATAGAATTCCTCCATTTCCGATTCACCAGTATATAGTCCACTTGTGATTTCTGATTGTTCATTTCTGAGACGTATGTCCAGAGTTTGCCCTTTCTCTTTTGAAAGACTGTGTTTGTTATCACAAGATCACATTCCAAAGCTAGATTAATAAGCAGCACACCATTCTTGCTGGTTTCCTCATGATAGATGAATCGCCCATCTTCCTTTCCAATATGAGCATTGAAATCACCCATAACGAGCAACAGATTGTGTTTTGGGATTGAACTGATTGCATTAGTCAGTTGTGAATAATGGTCATCTGCATCTGCAGCACCTTCACATGGTGCGTAGTGGGCAATAATAGTTGTAGCAGCATTTCCACAGAAGTGTGCAATAAGAATACTGTTTAAATTTAAGTACATTGTTAAATTTCTGTTCATCGGCGAGAGTACCGTCACCGTCCTTGCTCAGTCATAAACCAACACCACCAAGGGTGGCCTGTCTTTCTTTGCGCCAAGCTGAAGTTGTCACCATTGTAACACCAGGATACTGATGGTATTAAATATGGTCTTGATCATTACTATGGACAATTTTATGATCTACGATACCTAGGACACTATCACCTCTACTTCTGAACAATTCAGCGAGTTCATGCTGTTTCTGTGCAATTTTGATAGTCATGACATTCATTACAGATATGAGCTGATGGTGTCTTGGTTTAAGAAAGCAAACTTTTTTCTGGTTGGCTGTCTGGTTTTCTATGCTGTCAACTGCGTTTCTTCCCTCCAACGTCTCAGTGGCTTCTCCTTCAGGATTAGGAAATACAGTGTCATGAGACGGTGCCAGTGAACTGGTTTCGTCAGCATTATCACCAGTAGGCCGTGTATTACAGGACTAAGCTCTCAAACTGTATGAAAAACACATAGAGTTCACAGTTCTTTCATAGTTCCTCTACCGGTCACCCTGCTGTTACAATCCCAACATCAGCATAATTATGTATAATACTGTAACTGTGCTTTATTTACATTAGTAATTAGCCTGAATTTAAAGGCCGAATATGTAAAATTTCCAAATTCAAAGATCTTTAAAATATATAGATATGTTATATATGTTTTGGTGTTGTGTACTTACATTATCCGTGATGCATTCAATGATTATCAAAGACAGAGATATCTGTATTATCAATGTAGGGACACGGGGCGTTACTTTTCGTCGCATATTTGACGTCACTCCCAACACAAAGAGTGCACAAGAGCGAGAAAATCACCCTTCAAGCATGCTTTGCCGTTGCCAAAGAGTTTCAAGCCAAGATGGTAACCATCTTGTGTCGGGAACTGAATTTTCCACCAGAAATGGTCGTAGATCAAATTTTATTCAGGTTGTTAGCTACCTCACTAAATAAACTTTTGTTATCTTGGTTTTTTGTCACTAAATTTCTAATAAGAGAAAAAAAATTTGAAGAAACTAAAGCTAAACTGGTGTAACCGGAAAGATACAATGGCTGCTGCTATGTGTCTGTTGGAGAACATAGTGAGCCGTGAGATATCTCTCTCTCTCCCTGTCAAAGTGCACGTTAGGCTATTATTTATTTATCCTCACAAAGTTAGCAAATCAGCCTATTACACCAGCAGTGTAAGTTCAAATTTAGCCAAGTTGTAACATAAACGTAACGTTACTCGACTTCAAAACATTTTTCTTGTGATGCCTCATGACAAACAGAAAGCTGATGAATACGGCACATTGTTTGTGCGTTATGAGAAGTCAGTGCTACATTGGCTACATTACTTGCAGTTAGAACACGACTCCCTTGAATACTCGATTCAGTTTGGTCTATCAGCATG
Source organism: Gymnothorax javanicus (assembly GCA_029692085.1). NCBI lineage: Eukaryota > Metazoa > Chordata > Actinopteri > Anguilliformes > Muraenidae > Gymnothorax > Gymnothorax javanicus. The sequence continues at coordinate 95,716,220 of CM056198.1, forward strand.
TCTCGACAGATAATCGCTGACCAGCTGGTCTGTTAAGCACATCGTTGCTAAGGAAGCTATAGCAATAGCAACAGGAGCAACTGAAATCGTACATTGCCAGCTGACAGTGGCATTTCCTCGATATCTGTTACCTTAGCATTTGCATTCAGCGAGTGTTCACATCTGTTATTATTCTCTGCAAAGATGGGTAACATGAGCCAGCCCCACCCCCTTATCTCAGCCTCTGACCTGCAGCACATCAAGTGCTGTAAACAGCCGACTTATCATTATCCCTTACATTATTTTATTTGAATGAAATAAGATGAAGTTATATAAAAGTAAAGAAATATAACCTTAACTCGTCCATGTACATGGTTTCGCCGCTCCTGTTTGAGTCACGTCGGAGAATTTAGCTGTCAGAAGTGCGTGTAAATTGATATAGACAACAACTCCTACGATTCTACGCGATTCCATTGCATCATCAAACTCGGCCTCTTGTTATTGTTTGGTTAAGCGCCCTCTAGCGGCAGAGAATTATCTATTGGGCCCAGACAGCTGACTGTCCAGAGGGTGTTAGCAGCTGGTTTTTGAAAGTTCACCGATTTCGCTGCGTCTGCCAACAATTAACCTTGAATGTCACGGATTCATCTATTTTCCTCTTTTTTTTGGTGAAGGGGGTGGTGTCATAGCTTCTAAAAGCCATTAAAAATATTCCAGTCAGTGTTATTGCCGTCATTTCCAACTCGATCACTGTAAAAATTAAAGCATGACTGCAAAGCTTGCTACGATTGGTTGAGTGGAGTTGTCGCGTTTTGCAAACAAACAAGTGTGGCATTTGTCGCAATCTGGAAAAAAGTTGCATTTGTTAACGATTCTAAATGGAGGATATATCCCGTTGTGAGAAAAATCTGACTTAGGGGAGACCGGGTCTAGTTGTTACACTTTTTCTTTTAACGGCTGTAGAATTGACATTATCAGGTTTTTGTAATCAATATACATTGTAAAGATAGAAAGTTTATTAGACTACATGACTGATCTGCAGCAACTCCTATATTCTGCGCATGCGTAATGCTGGTGAGGAAAAAGTAGACTCCCGTCACCTGTAACAAACTACCCCATATATAGAGTAGTTTGTTACAGGAGGGGTAGTTTGTCACAGGTTGTGGGGCATTTTGTTACACTAAGAATTTGCTTAAGTGAGATGTGTTTCCCACTTAAGTAGGCAAGTTAAGGGGGATGCTTTACCACTAATATCCCACGAAGCTACAGTAAGGAGCCTCTTGAGTCACTCTCTAATGGCATTGCCACGTTTCGTCATTCGTTTGTAATTTCGAGGCATCTTTCTGAAATAAAAAAAGATAGAAAGTCATTCAATGAGGTCATTAGATCTTGTCCAAGTTTTTACAGGTTTTGGGGCAAGTTCTTACTGTAACAACTTAGGTGTATCAACTAGTCCATCAGCAACCCTTCGCCATTGTCCTGACATTTTGAAATGTTCCAGTGCAATGTTTACATGGGTGTGTCATGACACAGTGGCTAATGTCTTCCTCTCTCATAATCCTGAAAATCTCGGGCACGTATTAATTACGCTTGATGTTAATCGAAATCTCCCAAACACCAAGAAAGTTTTTCAAGCCTTTTTCTGGAACACTAACCTGCGGCTTTTGGACGTACATCCTTCTGTCGCGTAAAGACGCGGGTCACCTTCGCGGCGCAGCAGGAAAAATTAGAGTGCCGTCTGTGTTTTATTATCAGAACTATTTAGAATGTAACAACATGGACGTGTAACAACTAGACCCCGTCTCCCCTAATATTGCTCAGCCCTAGCCTTGAATCTATCTTATAGCCAGGATTGATTGAGACATTGAAATTGGGTTTTCTCACAATCGGCCCTGAAACTCTTTAAATATAATGTATATATAATATAAACACTCACACCAGTTAGCCAGAACATTAAAACATTAAAACCATTGACTAATACTGAGGATGCCCACCTTTTAGCTGCTGCTGCAAAAAAATCTTGATCAATCTGTGGTCCATTTGAATTCTCAGACCTAAGGTTTCCCAGCAGAACATTTTCCAGAGAATTACACTCCCTCCAGCTTGTGTTCTTCCCACAGTGCATCCTAGTGCCATCTCTTCCCTTGGTAAATGGTGCTCACATACCTGGCTTATTCACATGATGAAAAAAAATGGAACTCATTGCCTCAGGTAACCTTCTTCAATTCTTTTAAGGTCCAGTTCCAACACTCACATGCCCATTGTCTGCATTTTGGCAATGCACTGGGTAAGATTGGGCTGTCTGTTTCATCTGCAACTAAAAAGCGCTATATGCAGCAGGGTGTAATGCAATGCGTTGTGACATATTCCTCTCATAAGTGTCATCAAAATTATCCGCAAATTGAGCTGCTGTAGCCGATTAGTTGGTTTTGATCCAATGTGATATTCTTCATTTTCCCTTATGCATTGATGAACCTTGGACCACTGTTGGTAGGTACACAGCACTGATGACTGAGAGCACCAAAGAAGCCTTGCCATTTTGGAAATGCTTTGACCCACTCATCTGGCTATAATGATGTGGCCCTTGTCAGAGTTGCTTAGGTTTCATTTATCCCACATTCAACAAGCTGGCAATGCAAATGACTGTTTGCTTACAGTCGAAGGTCTGTCTGCAGACCTTGAGGTGCCATGGTTATGAGACAATCAATGTTTTTAACTCCATCTTTGTGTAGTTTTAATGTTTTGGCTCATGTGCGTGTGTCTATGTGTGTGTTTGTGTACATACATTAGCACATTTCTGAGACATTTTTTATCATGCATGCTCCTAAATTAAATGCTAAAATTTTACATTATCACAATGTATAAAGGTATACGAGCATAAGATTGTGATAGATTTGTGTATATGCCTAGATACTGGCAAATGGAAAATATAGTATGAAGAAATACATTTCTAGAGTAAAGGTAGATATCAATGTGGTTGTAGTGTATTTTTCTGTAACTTTTGGTGTTTCTTCACAAAGAGCTACGGGAAGGTAAGAGCTTGCTTCAAAATAAACTGAATGACTTATAGTACAGTAATGGTCACTGTTAATGCATTAAGCATTTTGGCAATGCAGATAGAGGTTGACCCATCATGACCTTTCAAGGCCAATACATTTTTTCCAAAAATATCTACCTGAAATAAAAAGATTCCACCATTGGAATGTTTTGAAAATGAGACTAAATGCAAACAAAATTGGCATTCATATCCATATGTCCCCAGTATTACTGCATTAATAAACAGGGAAATTATGAATGAGTGATTTAAAGACTGCAATGTGTGATTACAAATACAAAATTCATAGACGAAATAAAGGAAACTTATTTGGGGTCAAATTTGCTTTGAATCACTTGTGGTACCCTAGATTCCATTTGCCCCAAAGTTAATACAGTGGATACAAAATTGTTTTCCGTGAGCTGTGAGGGCCAGCAAAATAAAGCACAGGCGAGCCCTCATTAACATCTCTATATCCTTAGTATTTTATATGGGCAGACGGTGTCACATCATGCTCCTTATGCTAATTAGCCGTTTTCGTAGGTTTCGTTTTAGCCTTGTAAAATTGTTTCTCATTATCCCATCATTGTGCCCTTCTATTCATCTCACTCTTTGCTCTATTCTTCGTCTTTGCAAAACCTGATCTAGTTCATTGTTTATTGTTGCCTTGTGTAGTTTAGTTTGTGGTCAATGTCTCCCCTTTGTTGGATTATTGTATTCTGTTTTCAGGCATTACCTTGTCAAGTTTTATGTGCACTGTCTTCGAGAATTACACAAGTTATACTAAAAGCTTGAAACCTTTTTAGGATTCCTTTTTCAGTTCCCACAAACCTAGGCGTTCGTTCCTCCAGTCTGATCTTAAAGGTGTAACAGAGGATTTTCTCGAAAAAATTGACCCAAACGTCTGTTTGTCACTTTTTGAAAAATGCGCATGTGCAAGACCATCCTACCAGCTTTACTGCTCCTCCACAGGAAACGCCTATCGCCTAAATGTCGGGCGCGAGCGTGCGCGATTCTGCTTACAGTCTCTGCAATCGACCTTCATTTATAAAAGATTTACACTTTCACCATGTCAGACTCGCCATCGTTAAGTAAAAAGATATTTGCTACAGCCAAACAATTTGTCAAAATCGGAAACATTTATAAAGGCAACAGTAATCGGGGCTCGAAACTGAGGTAATGTGAGGTCGATTTTTGTGAAATAAACAACTACTAAAGCGTCTGAGTGAAAAGCATACCGTTATGAGCCTCTTCTGACTGCATTCAGTTCGTTTCCACGTGCGACTCACCTTCTTTCAAACGCTACTTGGGGTTTACGTATGTTTCTGTTCTAAATGAGCAGCGTGTGCTTGTCCACTCGCACGCTGTGTGAGGGAGCTCCCGAGCCCAGAGAATGAAGGGGCAGGGGGGTGGATAGACTGCTGCTGGCTGCATCTAATCATATGAGCCAGAATTCTCACAAAAATAAAACTAAGAAAAGTGACCCCGCACAAAGTTTGGACGGGTAAATGTAAAATTCATGACATTTCGAGGAAGACAATCCTCGGTTTTGTTTTTGGGTGCATAAATTAGGAAATGTCCGGGAAAATGAGAACAGCAGGTAACCCTGCCTAGCCTACCTAGCCTAGCCTAGCCTACGATACAAACGATGCAAATTACAAATTAGAAAAACAATTCCAAGCTCGAAGGTTACTCGGTAGACATAAGGGATTGGAAATTAATTACTCAAATTAATAACAAGTCAAAGTTAGGCCTACCTGTCGAGGAGAAACTTTGCGACTGAGGCATCAGTGGGAATTCCAAGTTGAGTTTTCAGCACACGCCATCATGAGAAAGAATCTCCCAGAAAAACTCTTGTCCGATTTCTGTCTTCCGAGGCCTTTCTCTTCTTCTCATACACTTCAAAGACAGTTTTCCTCTTGCGTCTCTCAGTCATTTTCAAAGTACGCGGTGAGATCGGTGGAGCTACTATGGTTGAAACGTAAGCTCACGGGACACATGAACACTCAAAGTGCGCATGTACAGCTAGTGGACACAAGATAAGAATGAGCACGCATGACGGCGTTACGTGAGCATTTCTCCAAAATGACTGACATGTTGGAGGACGAATAGTTAAGATGATCCACCCGGAAGTCGCAGCCAAAAAACATCCTCTGTTACACCTTTAAGTGCAGTATGGAGAAGCACACCCCAGTGCTTATCTCATTTCAGTCCCTCTCAGTCATTCAAGTTCAAGACCTTGTCCTTCAGGACTCCGCCAGGCTGTGGGCATTGGCTTACTAAAGGCTTTTCTGGTTCCCCATACGTTTTGCCAATAAAGGCCAGCTGCAGCATTATAAATGATTTTATTTGTGGCTCCTTTCTGTGATTCCTAACAAATGGTATTGATTCACACTGGCCTCTTTCTCTTGCGTTGAGCTGCCCTTACACATTCCTCCACCTTTGCATCGTCCCTCACCGCAGGATTTTCATGTTTTCTTTCTCACCACTCTTTTTTTGTTTTGGTAAAATCTGTCAGTCTATTGCCATTGTACATTCAATGCCCAAATCCTGATTAAATCTCTCTTGTGCTGTTAATGCACAGAAGTCAATTTTTTTTTTTTACTGAAAAAAAGTAATTATAGCATAATGGGGCTGGAAGATATTTCTGGTTTGGCATATTGAGTTTAGCAAGGTTACATTTCACTGTAAAATCCCAACACCAAATTTATCAGCTAAACATTTGCTTACATTGACTCAGTCTCTGCCTTCAAATTATACATATGAATATAAAGCTATTGAGAAGCCTCAAATAGCTATAGGCCTGGAAACGTGTGGGTTGACCTCTAATGTGCAGCGGGGCCACTGAGTAGTTTTATACTCAATAAGCCTGACCAATTTTGTATCTCTGCCCATCCCAGCTAGTCTACTGCCCTCATAGTTCTCAGGAACTGGTTATGTCATTACCTGCAAGAACACATTGAATTCTGCTCTGGGCTCACACTTGGAGAATTGCAATGTTGTTGTATTGTAGTTAAGTATTATTAGTGCCTCTAGTTTTGCAGGAGGGCACCCTACGGTTGTACACATGCCAGGTTTTTGATTAATTAAATGTGTTGTTTTGTGGTTTCTCCCTGGCAGCTTTGCCAGCCCAGAATAATGCTGGCCCTCCTCCTACACAAGAGTGTCATTGGGAGAGTGTATGTGTTCAATGTGTCAGTGAAATAAGAAACGACATCGGATTGTTGCAACCTCTGTATTTAAAAGATTTGAATGAATAAAATCATTGTGGCTGCGAACTGAATGTCAACAAATTCAAAAATAAGTGACAAATGCAATGCACTGGTAGGAGAGGGAATCTCAGTGTTGTTGTGAGATAATGAAGCAAGAATCTGGTTTCAGCTGACACAACTTATTTTAGCTCAGGATTCAATTGACTGCCACCTTGATGAGCTGTGGCTCTTTCTTCTTTAGCAGAGAAATGAATCGTGAGACAAAGCAGCACAACGCCTTAACTGGAGTGTGACTCTGGGAAGTCTGCATGTATTTTTATTAGTCATTATCACAGCCACAGCTGAACCAGAGCATTCGAGCAACATCTTTAGACCTCAGAGGCAAACATTATTCTTTTTTTACATTCAAGAAAATATGCTTTTTTGTAAACAATGCCAAAGATGGCCTGAAGAGCATGACTTGTTAAATGTTCTAAAATTGGCACCCAAATTGCATGCATCCTAACTTTGAATATCAGGACCAAAAACGAAATGTATTATCTTTACGGGACCAATCAAAGGCCCATGCTTACATAACATTGTGGACTACAGATCCTTTCCGGGATCCACCTCCCACACTCGCACTATGCATTTTTGGCCCTACATTGATCTTGGCTTAAATGAGGGACGAAAGCCTCTGCCTGAAAACTTTTTTTTTTTTGGGGGGCGTTAGATGTACTGTCATATACCCCACAGTCAAGGCTCAAAATCTGTCATGGCCCAAAGATCTGAGGGATGGCATGTAAAATTAGCAACAACATGACCCAGGGACAAAAGAGTTGCAGATAGTGGGATTTTTAGGTGGTTCCCTACTCCCTCACCTACAGAGATATACTTATATAATAAATATTCTTTTTGTGTAATTGCAAATTATTTTAAATAAAAGTAACTCATTCCCTACAGAATACTTTTGTATAAAATTGTCGCGTTTGTACGGAATACTTTTCCAGAAAATTACACAATATAAAGTACTGAAGTACAGGAGGCCCATCACTGCGATCGTCAACTGATTTCGTGTTGTCATCGGACTGCGAATGGTCATCCACGCCGCTGGCACCGGCTTACCATAGGGAATGGTAGAATTCGCCGCGCCATTGGCAGCGGCTTGCCGTAGGGAATGAGTTAAATACAATTGTGTTCTTCTGATCATAATTGAATACTTTTTTCACTTGAATCTGAAATAATGTGAAATTCTGGATCATTATTCAGCTACAATACAATATTGCTACTACTAATAGCTTTATCTACCTGACAATGTACAATGACAGGCTGCGCTGCTTTACACTGCATCTGGCTGGCTGTTGATAAACTGCTTGTTCAATTGTAGAGTGCCTCGTTTATAATCTTCCGGCCTGTTCAGATTTGTGTCATACATAATGCTTACCATGATCAGGAAACAAGCGGGAAACTTATTCCTTACTTAACCATAGCAATCCCCATCTAGGGCTGTCACTTTGTACTCACTGAGTGGGCTCTCAAGGATTGTAATTAATCTGTGATGCTGAGCACATAAAGCTGTCTTCTTTAGTACTGCCCGTTTCACTGCCTATTGCTCTGGCCTTGATATATGCTCAAGTAGCTGTTAGTCATACATTACGTTTGATACTGGCAGTGGAGCGCAAGGTCCCTGGACACCCCATCATTTCCAATGGGAACTGCCAGTTATTTTGTGCTGTGAAAGTTTCAGTGTGTTCCACTTAGCAGCCAATTCCCTGCTCAAGTTGACTACAATTGGATCTTAAAACAAGTGGTCAGTTGCTCATTCCAGTTTATCTGCTGTCTCAAAGATGAATTTTTGATTTCATAAGAATTTTTTCCATTACATTTAGAGAACCACTCCAGTGTATAATAATGTAGTATCCCAGAGATGAATTACAGCCAATTGCTTTGAAGTTTATGCAGCGGATACTAGTGCAGCACAAAATAATTATTTCAGCTAAAATCCAAATCCACTGCTTCAATACATTTACTGGTGCATTGTGATTTCAGCACGCATAGTGCATGCGGTACAATAATACTGACCGAACTTCGTGTGATACTCCCCATTTCCCTCCCCTGCCTTAAATTTTATTTTTGCAGGTAATGAAAGTCTGGAAGAGAATTATGTGCAGGACAGCAAGATGGGCTTTGTCATCAATGCCATCTACGCCATGGCGCATGGACTCCATGACATGCACCGTGAGCTTTGTCCGGACCACGTCGGGCTCTGTGAAGCCATGGATCCGGTGGATGGCAGCAAACTGCTAGACTTCCTCCTTAAGACCTCCTTCTCTGGGGTCTCTGGGGAGGAGGTCTACTTTGATAAAAATGGAGACTCACCCGGCAGGTAATGTTTTCAAGGTTCTTAGCTGTTATGTGGGCACCTCACCTTGAAGTGCACACCCAGTGATAACTTGCCTATTGTTTGTGTGACTATGAAAATAATAAAATAATAATGCATACTATTTCAGTTCAATATTATGTGATACTTGATTTGAAAATTTGAAATAGGCTGGGAGATAGTTTTGTTTTTTTATTGTTATTCACTATTCTGAATGTTATTAAGTTACCATGATGTCCATACTGTATTAAGCCTGTGCATTTCTTATTGCAGTATTGTGGTATATTACCCAATTGAGCAGTTGTGAAATCCAACAGCAATTAGCCGTCACGGTGTTGTGCTATCTAACATTGTACCATGGCTCCAGGCAAAACTATTATAGAATAAAATATTTGTTTTGGAAACAAGCTGATGTAATCAGGATGGCGGAATGTTGATTCCATGTTTGAGGATAATTTTACACATATTATTTTGGCAAATATTGTCATTCCTGCTCGAGGTTAAGGAGGAAAACAAACAGAGATGTGTAGCACACTTTGTCATGACTCTGCCATGCTGGAGATTAATGCGTTTTGAGTGGAACGGATTGTCTGTTTCTGTCGGACATGGTAGTCGTCACAGGTTATATTCTGCCCGTAAGGCGCTGTCAGTACCTTTCTGTCAGACACGCCGAATGGGCAGGAATTGCTTCTAGTTCAGCTTCAGTAGAATCTACATTTTGTTGCGTTTCCTAACAGACCCTGCTTGCCTGTTTATTCTCGCCACAGGTACGACATCATGAATCTGCAGAACGTGGAGGACGGTCACTATGACTATATCAAGGTTGGCTCCTGGCACGAGGGCGTCCTCAGAATCGACGATGATATAATTCAGATGAACCATAGCGAGATGGTGCGCTCCGTGTGCAGCGAGCCCTGCTCCAAAGGGCAGATTAAGGTAAAATAAATATAAAAATAAAGAATTTAAACTTCATTTTTGTGTACAGTTTGTGCTTTTTATTTGCAACAAATGTCATTTTTAATGTTTACTTCAATTTAATGTGACATCACATCTGTGGTGCTGTTCAACCCAGACCAGAATGTAGTTTTACAATCGAATGTATGTAAAATACTGCATGTAACCATCAATGTGTTATGTCCTGAGTTTTCTTTATTGTTTTTCCCACAATCCAGCCATCCTTGTCCTTTTTTATTGCCCCTTCTTAGTTCTCATTATTCAATTATTGTCTAGTGCATTGCCTGCCCTTATGTGCTCTTGCATTTTCCTTTTTTTTTAAATTGTTTTGGCATATGTTTAAGTTCCTGGTCTCCATTCCCTCCCTGCTGTATTGTTTCTCTTCATATTCTTCCAAGCCAGTTTTGCCTAGAGCTTTCAGCCTCCATCCGCAGATTTTAAAGAAAATCTATTTACCACTTTATTAGGGATATATCCCCACGGTTCAGAGAGGGTACTGTCTCATCTGCCCTGTACCCCCAGATTGCCTTCCCAGTAATGACCTCAGACCTATGCCAGACATGAGCTAGCTCCTACCCCACTGATGCTGTTCGCCCCTTGCTTGACTTGGATTGTTCTTGACAGAGCTTTCATTTCTGTTCTTATTTGAGTTGTTTTCATCTATTTTTTCTGCTCTGTAATTCAAATGTATATGTTATAGAATCCAAGTATGCCTATATGTACTCTACAGGCCAAAAGTTTGGAAGCAGGATAAAATTTGTACAAAAAAATCATAGTTTCATTAGCATACTTTGCAACAAAATAAACATGATTATTATATAAAGAGTCACTTATCAGAATACATTTTTACTCAAATTATCAGGGCCCATATTACTAGGCCCATGGTCCTAGTGCCTGCTGGATTGCCGTTGGAATCCGGTGGGCTGTAAACCATGACATAAAGTGAATAATGCAAACTGTGATTTGTTTTTTACTTTTTCACAGTTGTGACTCTTGCAAATCTTCTCAACCCACAAACTAAGCCCCTCCTTTCGTTTGTTAACATTTATTCAGCAATAGTCTGGTTACATCAATGTACACACTTCCCTACAAAGGCTAAGTGCAGTAACTACGCAATAATTTAAATAGTAAAAAATGGCTTCAGAGTTTGTTTGCTGTCCCAACAAATAAATAGTCAGCACTTCTATGATACTGTAGATTGTAATTAACTGACTCACCATGGTATAATTTCTGTCCAAATAAATCCTGACCTCAATATACTTTCAGGCCCAAAACTGTGTAACTTACATTTTACCCAATATGTAGTTACAGCACTTAGGCTTTGTAGGGCAGTACAGTACCTAAAGGTAAATAGAGGAAAATGGTGCATATCAATGAAAGAAAAGTCTAATCATGCAGTAAATACATCCCAAAATCCATAGATTTCACACTGGTTTTTAAGAAAGGCATTGTGAACAGAAACTTGAAGTTGCTTCCAAATTTTTGACCTGTATCGACCTTGCTTCCAAACTTCTGGCCTGTAGTGTAAGAATTGTATTCAAAAACTCTAAATGATGCAGCATATTGCTGGAATTTTGAGAGATAAATAAGGACGTAATATTATAGTGTCTCCTAGAACACAATAAATCTGGCAAATACCCAGAAGTGGAACTTCCCCAGCACCAAGTCCCATCACTCAATGCATCAGTTTTGTCTTGTTCAGCCTGCTCATACAGACTGAACATCTGGTGTGGACCGTCTACTTAACAGAGATAAAAATGCTCTGACTGGGTGGGCTGAGGCACGCTAATTACCCGCTTCCCTCTTACGTAATGGGGAGATGCCCACCATGAGCCACAAATGCAAAAACACCAGCTGTGTTTTCATTGCTGTTTCACACATTATATGTGTGTTTCTACGTATATGTGCACATATGTGTGTGCAAGTAGGGAATGCACGCATTTGTCGTATTTGCAGTGTGTACGCATCCATCTGTGTGTGTATGTGGGTGTTTGAGCCTCTGTGTGTATTTATTCAGTCATCTTTTGGCAGTTTATTTGGCCTCCATTAAAAGGGGGGAAGTAAGCAGTGCACCTAAATTCACAGACCCCTTTGGAGAGTGCTTTATCAACCACTGCCCAACCTCTACCCTTCTTTGCCTAGTTGGCAGCTGCGCATGATATCGATAAACCGTCCACCCCTGCCTGCTTTCACCCGACCCCACGTCGCCCCACCCCTCACCTCTGTCTTTGAGGTAGAATGGCAGAATGAATACTGAAAAAACGCTATGAAATCCGAATACAGGCACCTGAACCATGCTCTGCGAAGCAGCTGTGCACAGCACCCTAGCCTGGTTGTACACTCATGGTCACCCAAGGAAGCCACTCGCTGTCAGACCTCGTTCCGTCAACCATAACACGTGGGCCCTCAGCTCCAGCAACCTTCAGGTCTGGGGGCCAAGAGAGAGGCCTGGCTTGAGGAGAGCTCTGTTCACTGGGCTGTGTAGCGCTGTGGCTCTGCCCACGGGTGTTTGCCCAAACCGCACCAGCTCGGTACCTTAAAGTAACATTCTCAGTGCCTGGTTCTGAGGGCTTGTCTTTCATCGGCTGGGGTCTTGCTGGCCTTGCTGAAGCTGATCCCCATTCTCATAGAATCGAAAAATCTTCAGCTTTTGGGCTGTTCACGCTCCTCAAAGCCCTAAGATGGAGAATCACAGTCTTGGTCTCCACTAATATAAATTGGACCTGCCAGGCCTGCGTGGTTCTGTGGCTTGATACGGCGAGATGATCTCCGCAGACTCACTGTGCTGAGAGCATATCCTATATGGTTATTATTGGGTGTATACAATTTTCTTCATTTCTCATTTTTATATTATAATTATCCCTTGCAGCTCGTCAATACTTAAGAATTTGGAAATATTGAAATTTTGTTAGCTATAGAGTACTATACGCTATGCACTGACCAAATGGTAATGCAAGCAGTGTATCCTATTTTGAAAAAACACGCAAATGTTCAGAGGCAGAACCTGTGGTAATCCAGGTGTCTAAATAGTGTTAGTGCTCATGTTACACAGGAGCTGCTCTCTACGCCCTCCATTCTGACTCAGTCTGATCAAGGTTTTTCTGTTATATATAGTGCCTTTCCTTCCTTTCTGATTTCTCTGAGTCCTTTGTATGAGATACAAGCAGGTCAATTACTTAACCTTTCTCCAATGTGCAGCACATGCTTTCATGAATAGCCTGGTAATTCAGATGAACAGCATTCCCCAGTACATTGTGTTTTAGTGGAGACCCAGCTGCCAGATCAGCTTCAGTACACCTTGGCATAGCGTCTACAAGTGTAAAACTTTACTGGAGGGATGAAGTACCTTTCCTGCAAGAGATGGTGTATTACCTCATTTAGTGTGTTGGTAATGATGACAGGGAGTGCTGTTCAGCTGGATTGAGATCTTGTAACTGCGAAGGTAGTGGCATATACTGAGGATCATTTTCATGCTCATAAAACCATTCAGTGACCCATCAGCCATTGTCATTCTGGATGATGATGGTAGGAATGCTTCATCATAGGATACAAAAGGGATCACGCAGAATAATTCTACACCACAATTGGCCACGACTCTTCTGCCTTTAACCTTCTAATAATAATTCTCATCTGGGATTTTCAGTGCCGTGCAGTCAGAGGTATGAAAGGCCTTCAGTAACCTCACTTTAAAACGCTTGTTAAGTCCAAATTGGTTCCCATGTACTTTTCCTAATTAAAAGAGCGATGGAACGCACAGCAGTGTAGGAGGGGTGCTGACCCTGGTGAAAATACAAATGTGAAGACGGCCAGTTGCTGACTCGTAGCCTTGATGCAATGATAACTGATTTATTAGACAGTTCACCCTTTTTAACAGCACTTCAGTAGGGATACGTAGTCCCATGTATCAATGGATATAGGCTGGTAAGTACTTATGGTTTTCCTGAAGGAAGGAATGAGAAAGGACACTACCAGTCCAAAACAAAAAAAAGTTGCACATTCAAATATTTAGTTGGAACCCCTGTTGCTTTGATTTCAGTGCTAATCTGCACTATCATTGTGTTGACTACCGTATGTGCCGTCAGAACATTATTGTCATCGTTGCTTTCATTTTTAATGACAGGATAGTTGAAACCATTCTGCAGGTTTCAGCCGCACATCCCAAAGACTTTCAATGCAGTTAAGGTCAGGACTTTGTGCTGGCCATTCCATGTATGGAAATGGTTTTTCATACTTGTTTTTTATGTTCATTGTTTTCTTTGCTTGTGCAGGCCAATAATTTGCCCCATCTAAAATATTGTAACATCTTTTCTGCCGCCAAGGGACACTTATTCTGACATATTTTTTTAGGAAATGAAGAGCTACGCACTTCAACATTTAGGGTTGAAATAATTATTGCCAGCTGTAACATGTTAATTGTTGCAATAATGATCCAATCACAGTATTTGTTGATTTAAATCCAAAAGGTGACCTTTTTTGGACAGGCAGAGTACATATCCATCCATTATCTGTACTGCTTCATCCTCACTAGGAGCGCAGGGGAGCTGGAGCCCATCCCAGCTGACTGTGGGTGAAAGGCAGGGACTTGCCCTGGACAGCTTTCTGATCAATTGCAGGGCGCATGCACCATTCATACATATCCATTGGCAATTTAGAGTCTCCGATTAGCCTGCTCTGCATCAGTGGCCCTGTGCCTGCACATGGTGGAGGTTTTTTCTTTTTTTTCCCCTTTTCCAATGCTGCAAAATCAGCTTTAGCTATGACGAATCAGCAGCACTTGTCCAAAAATGCAATGTTCTGCAGCTCACGTGTCATCCACTCGTCTCAGGATAGTCTCATGCTGAACTTCTATTGGTTTATCTTGGTCGAGAGGCGAGCCTTGGTGAATCCCATCTCGGGAACTTAGCGTCGAGACGAGCCCATAACAGAAACTGGTTTTTGCCGTTCCCCAGCAGGTTGCACGGACAAGATTACATGTGATGCTGACTAGTGGTCAGGTAGCCTAACACTAAGCTTAGCTACTCAGGCTTGAAAATGTATACCCTTGCTTTAGAACTTACATTCTTTCAATTGCCGATTAAAGGCTGTATCAGGGATATGACGTCACTATTGTTGACAGTTGAAACGTTCTCAAAACACAACAGAGCCGCTCGCCCCTCCCCTTCAGGAGCTTGGAACATGAACGCGCTTTTCTTAAAGTGAAGCTTCTGAGTAAAGCTGCTTTCACACCGGACGGGAAACAAATTTTTCGCGTCTTTGCATTGACTTTGAAAGTAATCTGTCGCGCGAAAAATTAGTTTCGCGTCCGATGTGAAAGCAGCTTAAAAATGGCTCACTCAGCTGGGCAAATGGCCGTGTACAGCTCGTTGTGATAAACGCCCGGTAGCAACAATGACGACCATTGCCAGATGATAAATTTACACCATTAGTGCTAGCTACAACTAGATATCTGACAAGTATCTTAGCTTGACATTACAAAATGAGTATTAACAACGTCACATAGATCACCACCGCCCACTCATGAGAGGAGCTGCTAACAGTTTATGAGGAAAAAATCTCCTGTACATGACAAATTATGAATCGCTGATACAACCTTTAAATGTGCGTATTTTTTGGTACTTTTATTTTTGGAAATATCCCTTGTGCTGATGGCTATGCGTGTGTAAATATAGTTTGACAACACAAAACACTACATTAAATGACTTATCCATCGATTTCATATTAAAGATATTAAATTGTTTTATTATCCTTTTGTCGTATAGTTCATGATGTCACGTCAAATACATGCGCTGATGGATGGAGTGGACAAAAATGTATGGTAGGGTTATTCCGGGCAATTCTTGAGGGCTGCGACTTCAGCAGCAAATTTCCTTGCTTCGGGAGAGTGAAATATTGTTGTAGTTGTTGTTATTGCTTCTTGAAATGAAAATGATCAAAACTTATTCTGTACTTAGGTGAAAAGACGCAGAGCTATTTTCAGATAATGCCTCACAATTAGGTTGGGTTTTATACTTAAGGCTAACTGGGATTCAACTGTACGGAGGATTTTTCTTTAGCTCTGCCTTCTACTGATTTGCTACAAAATGCGCAGGATGACCTCGGTGGTCACTTTATTACGGTACACTTGTACACCTTCTCCTGAATGCAAATGTTTCAGTCAATCACGAGGCTAAAACTCATGCAATGCATGTGAACATGTTCCCACCAAGCATCAGGATGGGGAAGGAATGTGGTGTAAGTGGTTTGACTATTAACTGACTGCTGGGTAAAGGACATGTGGACTCTTTTGAATATTATTTTTTTAATTTATGTAGCCTATAACAGAAAACTGTGGGGAAAAAGATTTGTTGAACAAAGTTCAATAAAAAAAGCTTATTTGCATGGGTATTATTTATGTAAAGGAGACATATTAAAATTGTACAGTATAGCTAAGCTGTGCCCACCCAAAAATTTGGCTTGCACAGCGCCCCTGCTCTTCATTGATTTTGACAAGGGCCAAATCATTTTAGCTGATTGAGTGGGTTAGAGCATTTCTGAAGTAACAAGACTGCCAGAGTGCTTCCTGTCAGCAGATGTGAGTACCTACTGACAGTGGCCCAAGGATGGACACACCATGAGCCGGTCACAGGATTTTGCATGCCCAAGGTTCATCGATGAACGAGGGCTATGAAGGCCATCCCGTCTGGTCCAAACTGGCAGAGGGGCAACTGTCATGCAAGTCACTCAGAATTTCAATAATATTTAAGTAAGGACTGTGTCACAACGCACAGTGCATCACACCCTGCTGTTTACTGCACTTTTTAGCTCGCAGACCAGTCAACGTGCTCACTTTAACCCCGATCTACCTCTAATAGTGCCCCCCAATGTGCACCTGAGCTTCAGAACTGGGCCATGGAGGAGCAGTTGAAGACGGTTGCTTGGTCCAATGAGTCCCATTTTCTTTTGCATCATGTGCATTGGCTGATTACGTGTCCACCACTTACCTGGGAAGAGATGGCATTAGGATGCACTATGGGAAGAAGACAGACTAGTGGAGGGGGTGTGATATAGCTGATCTGTGTGTGTGTCTGTGTGTGTGTGTGTGTGTGTGTGCGTGCATATATATATATAAAACCGCTCAAAAAATTAAGCAAGCACCTAAATCACACAAGTATCTGATCTTGAATGAATTATTCAAGCTGAAAATCTTTACTGATGTACATTGTACAATTTGTTAAGAACAAACTGATGTAACAACGGTCAATGGGACCCAAAATCATGAATCCATTGAAGGCTGGATTCAAAATCACCCCAAAAATGAAAGCAAAAAATTGAAATCACAGGCTTGTCCAACTTGCCTAAATTTTATCACAGCCACTCAGTACGTGACTCAGTAGTGTGTGTGTGGCCGCCGCGTGCCTGTATGCGCTCCCAACAACATCTGGGCATGTTCCTGATGAAGTTGGTAGATGGGGGGATGTCCTCCCAGACCTGGATCTGGGCATCAATGAGCTCCAGCACAGTTTGTGGCGGTACTTGGTGGTGTTGGATGCACTGATACATAACGTCCCATCGGTGCTCCATTAGATTTTGGTCAGGGGAATGAGAGGGCCAGACAATGGCATCGATGCGTTCATCATCGAGGAACTGCCTACACACTCAAGCCACATGAGGCCGGGCATTGTCAACACCAGGAGGAACCCAGGAACACCAGCATAAGGGCTGACAACCGCTCTAAGGATTTCATCCTAGTACCTAACAGCAGTCAGGGTGCCTTTGGCTATGACATGGAGGTCTGTGCGACCCTCCCAAGAATATGCCATCACAGAACATCACTGACCCACTGCCCAATCAGTCATGCTGGATGATGTTACAGGCAGCATGACTTTCACCACGGTGCCTCCAGACTCTTTCACACCTGTAATGTGCTCAGTGTGAACCTGCTCTTATCTGTGAAGAAAAGGGGGCACCAATGGTGGACCTGCCAATTCTGGTGTTCTCTGGCAAATTGCAATCAAGCTTCATGGTGCTGGGCTGTGAGCACAGGTTTCATCAGAGGACTTTGCGCCCTCATACCACCCTCAGGGGGTCTGTTTCTGACAGTTTGGTCAGAAACATACACACCAGTAGCCTGTGGGGGGTCATTTTGTAGGCCTCTGACAGTGTTCCTCCAAGTTTATTCCTTCTCACACTAAGGAGCAGATACCAGTCCTGCTGCTGCGTTGATGCCCTTTATGCTTTAGATATTAAGGAGTTTTCAATGGAAATTAGAGAATTCAAAGCGCTTTAGCCGAAGGACATGAAAAATATAACCCCGTTTGCCAACCCCCAATAATCACAGAAGATGAAGGTACTCCTCTTCTTCTATGATGTTTATGGGCGGTTGGAAAACCAACATGCATTTTTCATATCCTTAAATCCTCGAATTTCTTGAGAAAACTCCTTACTATAAAAAATATAATGCCTGAGTTACTAAAATCTTTTAATACAATGCAAAACGAAGACAATTGGCAAGGCTGGAATCAGATTTTGACTTGCAGTCTAGCAGATTCACTTTTCTAGGCTAAGTTCTGAGCATGCAGAGTAATCATGACACAGCTACTTTAATCTGGCAATCTTAAATGGGAACTGTTCGAAAGCAATTATGCATGAAAAGGTGAGCGGCATCTACACCTCTGAACGCATGCCATTGAAAATTCATCACAAAATCCAGGGGAGTTCAGGCTGAAGAGGTTAAGGAGACAAGTGGACCCAAACCTCGCAATAAAAATGAACAGAAGCATCTTTATTTATACAACTACATTTCCAAAAAAAGTTGGGACGCTGTGTAAAATGTAAATAACAGAGTGCAATGATTTGCAAATCATGTAAACCCTATATTTAATTGAAAATAGTGCAAAGACAATATCATAAAAGTTGAAACTGAGATATTTTATTGTTTTTTTTGAAAAATATTTGCTCATTTTGAATTTTATGGCAGCAACATGTTTCAAGAAAGTTGAGATGGGGCAATGTTTACCACTGTGTGTCACCTTATCTGCAACAATACTCTGAAAGCATTTGGGAACTGAGGTGACAAACTGCTATATTTTTGGGAACAAAATGTTTTACTTTTCTTGCTTGATATAGACTCTCAGATGATCTAGGCTTCGCAGACTCCTTTGACATATTTTTTTTCATAATGCGGCAAATATTTTTGGTGCGTGACAGGTCTGGCCTGTGGGCAGGCCAGTTTAGCACCCAGCCTCTTTTACTACTGAGCCATGTTGTTGTAATACATGCATAATGTTGACAGTGGCATTGTTTTTCCGAAATAAGCCAGGCCTGCCCTGTCAAAGATGTCTGGATGGCAGTATATAGAACTCCAAAACCTGTTTATATTGTTTAGCATTAATTCACAGATGTGCAAGTTACCCATGCCATATGTAATAATGCACCCCCATACTATAATGGCTGCTGGCTTTTGAACTGTGCACTGATAACAAGCTAGATGGTCCCTCTCCTGTTTAGCCCGGAGGATGCGACGTCCATAATTACCCAAAATAATTTCACATTTTTGATCAGTAAAAGCACAGGACAGTTTCCCACTTTGCCTCAGTCAATCATAAATGAGCTTGCGCCCAGCGAAGGTCGTAGCATTTCTGGATCTTGGTTTAATATTTGCATGGTAGAGTTTTAACTTGCATATGCGGATGCAGCGACAAATGGTGTTCACTAACAATGGTGTAAAGAATGGTCATTCAATATTGGTTTTCAGTCTTGTCCATTGTGTACAGAGATTTCTCGGAATACTCTGAATCTTTTGATAATACTATGTTCTGTGGAGGAAGAAATCCCCAAATTCTTTGCAATTTTACATTGAGAACTGTTATTTTAAATTGTTGAACTTGCCCATGCAGTCTTTCCCTGAGTGGTGAAACCATTGCCATCTTTATGCCTGAAAGACTTTTCATACCCAATCATGTTACTGACCTGTTGCCAATTAACCTTATTTGCAGTGTTCCACCAGGTGTATTATTTTTTTTACATCATTCAACTTTTCCAGCCTTTTGTAGCCCCTGTCCCAACTTTTTTGAAATGTGTTGCTGGCATCAAATTCAAAATGAGCAGAAGTTTTTCAAAAAACAATTACGTTTCTCAGGTTCAACATCTGATCTGTTGTCTTTGCACTATTTTCAATTAAATATAGGGTTTAAATGATTTGCAAATCATTGTATTCTGTTTTTATTTACATTTTACGCACCATCCCAACTTGCCTGGAAATGGGGTTGTATGAAAAAAGAAAATAACAAGAGTGCTGCTGGTATCCCTCGAACCAAAAGCGTTCTCTGGAAAAGGGAAAAAAAACTATCAAAAAACAGCTGGCGTGAAAAACCAAATCCAGGCACTCATCTGGTTCTCAATGATTTAAAAAATGATTAAAAGGCCTTCATTAAACAGGGCTGAGCTAAAAAAAAAAAAAAAACACACACACACACACACACACACACACGCACACGCACAGGCGCACACACACACACACACACACACACACACACACACCAGCTTTTCAGGTTGTGCCTTCCCCAGGGTGTGTATAAAATGAAATAAAATATAAAGGTCTTTTAATTTTAAAAATCACTTAAGCATCTGCATTTGTATGTTCGTCTCAGGATTCATAAGGGTTATTTCCTTTAATTTGTCACCATCCGGCATGAAGAGAATGGAATGGACCTCGAAACAGCTGGTTATCTTTAAGAAAAAATGTAATAGTGGCTGCATTAAGCACGCTGTTCCCTCCTTCTTTTTTTTCAACATTATTAGACAGTCACTGCATGTTCCTCAGGGTATCACTCCTGTATCAGCCTGACCTAAAAAAATCTGCCATTTTCCACTCATATTCAGCATGCCTCTGAAAACTTGTGAGTGCCATCGCTCTTGTGGGAATGTGATCAACTTTGTCTCTTTTTCTATTCATTTCTTTCTGTATCTTTGTTTCACTTTTTCTCTCTCTTTCTCTCTCTCTCTCAGTCTGCCTCGCTCTCTCTCCGTTTCCAGACGTTGGTTGTCAAGTGACCTTTTCCCCCTAATTTATCCTGTATTTTAACCATAGACATTGTACTTTTACCCCTTTTGTTCCGAATTCTGTTGACTCATTGACTGAACATTGCTGTTTCATTTCTTTGGACTGTGCTCATGAAAATTGAATATCAGCAGTTTATTGTACATATGTGGATTTATTGGACACAATGGTCTATAGTGATTGAAATCTATGTGTAATGATTGAAAAATACAGAAAATAAGATCTGTGGTATCTGAAAGCTACAATGATGTGCTCATTTTCTCAAATTTTATGTTCTTTTATTATTTTTCCCAACAATTACTCAGTTTATACATGTACTGTATTTTACTGCAGCAAATTTCAGTATATTGCATTCTACTCTTTGTCAGGATAGAGGTTTTTGGCAGCATGCCAAAAGCAGGGAGCAGTGTTCTGATTGGCTGTGTGCCACTTATCTATCTGTCTATACAGGTGATCAGGAAAGGCGAGGTGAGCTGCTGCTGGATCTGCACCACATGCAAGGACAACGAGTACGTGCAGGACGAGTTCACCTGCAAGGCCTGCGACCTGGGCTGGTGGCCTGACAACGACCTGGCAGGTAGGAGGCAGTATCTTCCCCATCTCTCTCTGTCTCTCACTCAGTCCCTCATACACCTTATTCTCTTTTATTCATGTTCCCTTACCGCTCAGTCCTCCTCAAGCTCCTTTCTCTCTTTGCTTTCTTAACCTTCCCCCTCTCTTCTTTTCAAACTCTTTCTTTCTCTTGCTTCTCTCCCCCCTCCTGTTTTCTCTGTTTGGCTCTGTCTCTGACTCACTGAATCTCGCACTTGTCCTATGACTTTCTCTGTCCAACTTCCTCTCTCTCCCTCTCACACTCTGTCTATCTCTCACAGTTTCTTTGTTTCTCTCTTTCTGTCAGTCTCCTCCCACTCTCTCTTCCTCTCTCACCCTGATCGCATCCCAGCATGCTCTGGTAAAATGCCTCTCGTTTTTTTGTCACATATTTGCTGAGGAGTCTTAGAGATGGGTGTTGGGGGGGATGGTTATTAGTGCTCCCAGTAGATTTCACAAGTTTGTTTTCGGTGATGAAAACCTCTTTTCGTAATACATGTGAAGTGGCCACCCACAATGTTAATGAGAGACGATTTGTCAGTTTGGTCCAGATGGGTGGCTGCAAAGGCTGTTTCCTGTTCTGCCGTTGACACGTCTCATTGCATGCCTGGGATGCTTCTGCACTTGCTCAGATAGGTCCCTCTGCAGGTGTTTCTTGAGCTGTTTAAATTATTCATGCATCTGAGTGCCAGCTGAATTGTGTTATGTAGAGAGAATAGGAGGAAGTCTGCGTGGAGAGAGATTTCAGCGCCATGCTTAAGTGTGATGTGGAATGTGCGAACAATTACCCAAGCCTAGCACATAAATATGGAGCTCTCTCTTTATCTGGTTTCATTGGTAAACCCCCTAGACTGGAAAGCCACCTTTTTTGTTGCTTTTTTCTGCATTGGATTTGAAACCAATGAATATTATTGGGTAAATAAGTTGGTATTCACATCCAAATCACGTGAACCATTTGTTGCCCTTTTCACATGGTGTCATTGGCTAAATACTTAGAGACAGCATTGCAGATTAATATTCACATTGAGCTGCTTCATGTAAATTGTTGACTGCTGAAAGTGAGGAGACAACTACAATTGTGAAACTGGAGATAGGATATCAAGTTTTTAAAATTTTAAGTGAATAAGGACAGACGTGTATTATGTTTGTCATTCGACTGATGCTTTGAAAAAATATGCTCAGACCCTGAGTGCCTTCCTCAGTGAATTAAATCAGGTGCTCTTTGAAAAGTCTTAGTGATAGAGGGTGCCAGGGGTCTTACCACTTACTTTTGGTGAAAAGACTTCTGTTGTTTAGCTGTCACTGATCGGAGAGTACATTTTATCACTTAATTTAATTTAGCAATGCCCTTGCGGTTCCACCTGAAAATACTTGACATAAACAATCAAGGCTTTCTGTAGAGATGTTGTTCTCAGAAAGAAAATCATTTACTGAAATAAATCAGAGAGGGTTGATTTAAAAAAAATAATAAAGCAGCAAGAATTTTAAACAGCCAGCAAATAAATAATCAAATAACAAAAAATTAGGCTTGTTTTGAAGTCCACAGAGATATTGCTGCTCAGTTATTACAGTGTGACACATAATATATGTCCGAAATGCATTTGAGTGGCAGAATTCTGTGATATATTAGCTTGTTCCCAGTGTTACACACAGGGACTCTTGGCTTACAGCTACCCTGAGCTGCCATTACCTCCCAGAGCTTTACGGCTTTAGACTAAATTTTCTCCTCTACATGGGCCTTAAAACTACAAAGTGCTATTGATCTGTAAAAAACACTCCTCTTAGACAGAAATCTGCCTCACCGTGCTGTGTCAGACTAAAATTTGCCCTGTTATGCTGCTCTCAGACATAAATCTGCCCTGCCCTGCTAACAAACTAACGTCTTGCTAATTAATATCTGCCCCTGATTGCAACTCCCAAACTACAATATGCCCTGCCACGCAGCTGTCAGACAACAATTGGCCCCTCTGGACTACTTTCAGACAAAAATCTGCCCAAAAACTCTCTTTGAGACTATAATCTGCCCCACCCCATTGCTTTCAGACTAAAATCTGCCCTGCCACACTGCTCTGACTACAGTCCATCCCTACCCCTTGCTTTCACTCTAGAATTTGCCCTGACGCGCTGCCCACAGACTGCAATCTTCCCTGAAGCACCGCACTCAGATCACTGTGCTGTGAAAAAGTATTTGGCTCCTTCCCAATTGCTTCTATTTTTATTATTCGTTATATGTAAATGTCTTAGATCATCCAGCTAATATTGGTATGGGACAAAGACCACGTGAGTAAACACAGAATGTAGCTTTAAATGATAATTTCTTGTATTGAAGGTAAAGTTATTCACAACCTATATCACCCATGTGGGAAAAAAAATAATTGCCCCCTGAACCAAATAACTAGTCACCCTTGGAGGCAACAACTGCACTCAAAGGTTTGCACTAACTGGCAAAAAGTCTTTTTTGTCACTGTTGATGAATTTTGGCTACTCTTCTTTACAGAATTTTGTTAATTCAGCCACACTGGAAGGTTTTCAACCATGACCTTCCTGTTTACAGTCGTGCCACAACATCTCATTCAGATTCAAGACAAGACTGTGATTGGGCCTCTCCAAAACCTTCATTTTGTTTCTTTTGAGCCATGAGGAGGAGGAATTGTTTGTGAGCCTCAGATCATTGTCCTGCTGCATAACCCAAATGGGCTTGAGCTTTAGGTGACAAACTGATGGCCAGAAATTCTCCTACAGGACTTTCTGGTAAAGAGCAGAATTCATGGTTTCGTCCATTATGGCTCCCCGCCTAAGTCCTGAAGCAGCAAAGCAGCCCCTAACTGCTCTCAGACTAAAATATGTCCTGCCTTGCTGCTCTCAGACTATCATACATTTTTTCATTCATTAAAATCCTAAGAAAGGAGCAGTTTTGTAAAGTTAGTTTTAGTGGCTGTTATGACCCCGAGCCAAGCAGTTCACAAACATCCTGCATGGTAAACTGGTCTGATGCAAGAGCCACAGATCCTTCTAGGAGCGAATGTTAAGCAAATAAAGTACTGCAAAATGTCTAAAGGGGGTTCCTTGTCAGAATGTCAGACCATATCATTCAGCTTTACTCATGAACAAACGCATACATTTTTCTGTGGAAACACTCTCACACGCAAACACACACCCATACACATGAAACCTTGCACAGAAACGCATACACACACGCGCGCGCGCGCTACATGTCATCCTTGCCAGCCAGTGTGCTGTACAACCTTTTGTCATCCTTTGATTTTCCCTAAGTGTCAAGTTATTATTTTTAGCAGAGCTAAAAACCTACATTTGCACCCACCGGGCTGTTCAACCTGCCGCCTGCAGCTGCTCATTCATACAGCTCACTGTGGATTAGTATTAAGTGGTGCTGCTTTGGCTCTTAATTCATATCCAACTGTGTGGATTCTAGTTTTTTTTTCTGCACCTTCAAATCCCCCCACCCCCACCCCCCCTCTTCAACACGCAAATAAACCTCTTTGCAAAGTGTCACTGTCATTTTTAATGCCCCTAGTGATATACTCAGTGAGTGCGTCATCATTAGCTTATTTATGTTATCAAGGCCAAATGGATTCTGCCAATTTTGAATAACTATCTGGTAATATGCACTGAGTGAGGCAGCTGTTTAACAATAAGTCTTAAGGGGGCGTAAACAGAGGAATGCAATACGATGTTAATTATCAACCACACTGGCATGATAAAATATTTCCAATGCATGCTGAAATTGTACATAATAGCTTGGAAACACAGTTCATTTGTTGCTCATTGATTTTTGACAATAGTAATTGTGGCAAAGCCTGCAAAGCGATTGAATGCATTTTATTTAAACAATCATAGATCTCGGATTTATCTCACAGTAAATAAAACACTTGTTGCAAGAAGTTGTGCTAAGAACCCAGAGAAAATTCTGAGCTGTGAGTTACTTTATGTCACTGTGACCTTTTCATGGTTGATTTTCAATTAAAATTTCCCCTTAGAACATTTAATATCTGACTATTTTCCTATTTTTGTGCAGATAAAAATAAATAAATAAATAAATAAATAAATATTGAAAAAACCTATGTGGCCTTGAATGTCTATAAAATTGTGTTTGCTGAATAGTGTAAGATGGGCATGGCATTAACTTTTTCACCCTCTTGCCTGGGTGTTGTGGATTCAAAAAAATTATTAGACATTTTCAGAATTTTACCTCCCTGGTTAGTTACCAGCCACAGTGATTAGGAAAGCTGAGAGCATTATTTTTAACTCACCTTTGGCTGATATGGGGGGCTGAGGGAGGGTAATTGTACACCATGGAGAAAAAAAAGAAAAACACCGCTTGTGTTATTCGAAATAAGGGACAGCAAAGAAAATCAGCGATGGTTTCTGCAACAGATAGGTATTACAAGACCTGGAGTAGCTTGCCTGGACTTTAAGATGAGGCACTGGGGATGCTTAAAGGTCAAAAATAATGATTTTTGTAATTTAATGAAACCTTAGCAGAATTTTAAAAGATAAATATTGCAAGTGATTTAATTTAAGTACTGTATCAGTACCATGTGCAAAAGTATAGCATAGTAATTAGCCATTAACTGCAGTCTCGGCGATTGTTTCAGACAAAAAATTCAAATACCATTTCCTGCTAGGCAGAGCGTCACGTGATGTCATTTCAGCAGTTCAGTCTTTGTCATCTATTTTAATGCTTTTAGCATCTGGGCTATTACTGCCATTTTTTAGCTCCGCTATGATGACAGTAACAGTCAGCGGAGCTTTTCTAATGCTGTCGTCCAGCATCCGTCTGTCTGTCTGTCCGTCCGTCTGTCCAGCGTCAACTTCTCACTTCAAATCTGAAAATCTCAAAACTGTCTGACAACTTTTTTTCCTAATTTGGTGTGAGCCTTCCTAATGATATTCTGAATATTCACTGCGAAAATTAGAAAATTCTACGTCCCGGTTTTTGAGAAATTCAGCATTTTGGACTTAGAAAATCAGTGTTTGTGCTCATTTATTTAGTCTTTCATTAATATCTCAAAAACTGTCCGATAACTTTTTGTCTAATTTGTTGTGAGCCTTTCTTATGATGTTCTGATTATCCCCTGCGAAAATTAAAAATTTTACGTCCTAGTTTTTGAGAAATTCAGCATTTTGGACTTAGAAAATCAGTGTGTGTTCTCATTTTTTGTCTTTCATTTATATCTCAAAAACTGTCTGATAACTTTTTTGCTCCACTGTGACCATAGTCAGCAGTCAGCGGAGGTTTTCTTATGCCGAGTCGTCTGGCGTCCGTCTGTCTGTCCGTCCAGCGTCAACTTCTCACTTCAAATCTGAATATCTCAATAACTGTCTCATAACTTTTTTCCTAATTTGGTGTGAGCCTTCCTGATGATATTATGCATATTTACTGTGAAAATTAGAAAATTCTTCTTCCCGGTTTTTGAGAAATTCAGCATTTTGGACTTAGAAAATCAGTGTTTGTGCTCATTTTTTCAGTCTTTCATTCATATCTCAAAAACTGTCTGATAACTTTTTTGCTCCACTGTGACGATAGTCAGCAGTCAGCGGAGCTTTTCTAATGCCGAGTCGTCTGGCGTCCGTCTGTCTGTCGGTCCAGCGTCAACTTTTCACTTCAAATTTGAATATCTCAAAAACTGTCTGATAACTCTTGTACTAATTTGGTGTGAGCCTTCTTTATGATATTCTGAATATTCACCGTGAAAATCAGAAAATTGTACGCCCCGGTTTAGGAAAAATTCAGCATTTTGGAGTTAGAAAATCAGTTTTTGTGCTCATTTTTTCAGTCTTTCATTAATATCTCAAAAACTGTCAGATAACTTTTTGTCTAATTTGTTGTGAGCCTTCCTAATGATATTCTGATGATCCCCTGCGAAAATTAGAAACTCCACGTTCCCGCTTTTGAGAAACTCAGCATTTTGGACTTAGAAAATTAGCGTTTGTGCTCATTTTTTCAGTCTTTAATTAATATCTCAAAAACTGTCCGATAACTTTTTGTCTAATTTGTTGTGAGCCTTTCTTATGATGTTCTGAATATCCCTTGCGAAAATGAGAAAAATCTACGTCCCAGTTTTTGAGAAATACAGCATTTTGGACTTAGAAAATCAGTGTTGATGCTCATTTTTTCAGTCTTTCATGAAAGTGTCATATGTGTTAATATTGCAATAGTTTTCAAGGATTTCTGAAATTAAGTTATGACATCGACATTTCAGTCATCCTCAGCAGAGCTCTCTAGGCCGACAGGCCTCTTGTTCTGGTAATTTACTCGTGTTTGCTGGTATTTGCTGATATAATGTCATCGTCTGCTGAAGATTACGAAGCGCTGCTGATCAATGTCTGTCTTCCTGCAGAAATATCACCCTTGGTTTGATATGGTCCAACGCCAAGCAACTAAGTGGGCTTGTAGCAAAAACGCGCAAAGGGTGGTGCATGCGGTGTCGCATACGAATTCATAACTTCATTACAGCTCAAAAGCGATATGTCATATAAACCCAGAGACTCTGAGGATTCTAACCATATAGGGTTTATTGCTGTATCACCGGAATTCACTGAATTAGCAGCCGAAAAAGTGGAAAACTGAACTGCACTTTGTGTACCCAACCATAATTGTTTTCTACCTTGGCTGTTATGCAAACTATTAAAAAGGAGGATTTAAATCAAGATAATTCAAAATCAAGGAATTTACATTTGGTAATAATAAAATCACCTTCTCAAGTCTGAACATCCAAATCAAAAAATGACAGGTACATGTAAACCATGTACAGCAAAGCAATTTGATGGTAAATTCTGTCAGCACCAAGATGGTGATGATAAAAAATTTACCACTGCCTGTAAACATTATATATCAGGAGCAGGTGCCTGTCCAAGTCCATGCTGAAATGAATCAGCTGGTCTGAAATCTGTAAACAAACTTATAAACAAATGCAGGTGGGCAGGTCATACACGTGTTTAAAATTCCAAATACCTGTAGTTCTTACCATTTGTTGTTGTAGGCACTGTGTTCCAACTCAGATTCAAGCTGTCTGCATAAAAATATTGTGGATACAGTGCTCATCCTGCAACAAATGTGGCTGGGGTTTTATTCCTAATGACCTGGCTGCTTCAGGATTGCAGGCATAGGCTGATCGCACTAAGTGATCCGAACACAGCACGTTGTGTTTTGTAGGCTTCTAGTCTTGATGTCTTACCCGCTGTATCCATACCATACATATCTTCTTGTCAGTTGGAAACCTAAAAAAAAACTTTTTCTGGACCTTTTGTCATTCTTAAATCCTGCAGCAGAGCAACAAGGCATAATTAAATGCTTCATTGCCAGAGAACACTTGAGAGACTAAAACCGGCCAAGGTTTGCTTGCTGTCAAAGGTCACGCTTTCGTTTCCAGCTGACAATATGTCACGTGCCGATATCTCCTGAAGGTCAACGAGTGGGAAGTTCAAATATCTTCTCAATAAAACTGAATGAAAAATCTAATTTTTCTGACCTTCAGTAGCATTTAATGGTATTTTAGGAATTTTTTTATAAACTTGAGCATATCAGCTTTGCATATCAGAAAAGAAAAAAAATTGTTGTTTCTGACCTTTAAGACCAGGCTTCATATAGTGCAAGAGTAGTTTTTGGTAAAGATTTCATACATTTTATTGGTAGGGTTTATTGATCAATTATAGTGTCATTTAATGGTCTGCCATCGACATTCCATAATGTTATATTTACGGTTGGTCACCTGCCAATGTCACTGCATGGAATGGAAAATGTTACGAAACACAATTGTCATTTTACCAGCAGTTTTTAAGGCAGCTAATAAATGGGTTTCTTGTATTTTCATTCTTCCAGGATGCCAGCCCATTCCTCTGCGGTACCTGGAATGGAGTAACGTTGAGTCCATCATAGCCGTGGTCTTCTCCTGCCTGGGCATCCTAGTGACCATGTTCGTCACGTTCATCTTTGTCCTGTACCGCGATACTCCAGTGGTTAAGTCCTCCAGCCGCGAGCTCTGCTACATCATTCTGGCAGGAATCTTCCTTGGCTACATCTGCCCCTTCACCCTGATTGCGAAGCCCACCGTCACATCCTGCTACCTGCAACGCCTCCTGGTGGGCCTCTCCTCTGCCATGTGCTACTCTGCCCTGGTGACTAAGACCAACCGTATTGCTCGAATTTTGGCAGGAAGCAAGAAGAAGATCTGCACCAGGAAGCCGCGGTTCATGAGTGCCTGGGCCCAGGTGGTCATAGCCTCTCTCCTCGTCAGTGTCCAGCTTACCCTAGAGGTGACCCTAATCATCCTGGAGCCCCCAGAACCTATCAAGTCTTACCCCAGCATCAGGGAGGTTTTCCTCATCTGCAATACCAGCAACATGGGGGTGGTGGCCCCACTGGGCTATAACGGCTTGCTTATCATGAGCTGCACCTACTATGCCTTCAAGACCAGGAACGTGCCGGCCAACTTCAACGAGGCCAAATACATCGCGTTTACCATGTACACCACCTGCATAATCTGGCTGGCGTTCGTGCCCATCTACTTTGGCAGCAACTACAAAATCATCACCACCTCATTCTCCGTCAGTCTCAGTGTCACTGTAGCGCTGGGCTGCATGTTTACACCCAAGATGTACATCATCATCGCCAAGCCTGAGCGCAACGTGCGCAGTGCTTTCACCACCTCAGACGTGGTGCGCATGCATGTGGGCGACGGAAAGGCCAACTGCAGGACCAACAGCATACTTAATATGTTCCGCAGGAAGAAGAAGAACACGCCCAGCAACGCCAAGTAAGTCCGGCTGAGTCCACGAATGCATGCCAGTGATGAAGTTGCTGGGTTGCTGGGAAGTTACTTGGTAAAGATGCCTCTTGAGGTACAGAGCAACCGCTTCAGCATTGGCTTGAATCTAGCTGTGCCAGTGCTGACTGCGGCCAGCAGCCTCATGAGAGCAGTGCATAATAGTTTTCTTGCTGCTCAACGAAATGGGAGGGATAGACTCCATTTTGGTTTGCATAGTTTGCTGCTCAAGTGCCTCCTACTGGCCATCTGGGCACTCATCTGTTGATTTGTGAGCAAGCACATGTTCAGGTCTCCTCCGCCCTTGATGTGTTTATGCAAGGATTGAAACTACGATTGAACAGATGTAGTTGCTGGCAGGCACGTAGCGGATGAGAACTGCAAACTATTCGTGCTCTCCCGAGATGTTAGCATGAGTCGTGTTTGAGCATAGCATTCTTGTACCTAGGTTGCTTATTGGACATTCCAGATTCAAATGGGAATGGAGGTGCTAAATTTAAAAAAAAAGACATGATGAAGTCAAAGTTGTTGCCTTCCAATTAAGTGCACACTAGCCCCTAAAAGAAGTGCACTGGAATATACAACCCCGTTTCCAAAAAAGTTGGGACCCAGTGTAAAATGTGAATAAAAACCGACTGCAATGATTTGCAAATCATGTAAACTCTATATTTAATTGAAAATAGTACAAAGATGTTGAAACTAAAAATGTTTATTGATTTTTGAAAAACGTTTGCTCAGTTTGACTGTGGGACAAGGTCGTGTTTATCTAGTGTTGCACTTGCTGTTCTTTTAACCCCTTCAGTGCCAAGATCTTTTTTCACTGTCGTCACCCCAGTGCCAGTTTTTTTCCAATGTGAACACAGCCATCTTTAAAAACCTCAAGTGGATTTATTTTTCAAGTGAACATCTTAAATCTTTTGCTACATGTTTTTTTTTCTATCGTTCTAATTTCTGCCGTCAAAATCCTTCCATTACTTTTATTTTTTCAGGGAAAAGTTTAGGTATTCCACATTGAGTGAAATTTCTGGAAACATGGGTCAATGCTCAATGCCTCTTAGCAATCTGCACACTTGTAACGGCTTAAGAGCATACTCTTCACATCCTTGCAGGATTTTGCTTTTCATCAGTAGCTGGAATGAGGGATGAGAGGTGTCTTTCTGCTAGACGAAGGGGGTTTTCCAAGGATAGGCAACCCCATTAGCATGAGCAACTCGATTTTCCTCAAATAGGGTATGGAGGACTTGAATTCTAAATTCAAGAATGGAGAGGGATTTGCCAAACTTTTGGTTCACTGCACAGGATTTGTACATGACAATGTCTAATGTAAAAAATAATACTTTCTTGCACCATTTCACACATTTTCCTATGCACTGGTATGCATGCAGGAAATCTGGTCTCCCTGGAAATGAATGTATATGATATAACTATGGCTGTAAAAGTATATGTTAGGCCGCCAGTATTTCTTTAAAATATGTGCTCCACTGAATAATATGTAGTATTTTGCATTAGTTAGCCAGCTAGCTTGGGGCTGTTACAATACAAGCAAACGGTAGCTTAATTACCAAGCTGGCTAGCTAGCTAACGGTTATTACAGTACAAGCAAAATCTACCCCAAATAGCAAGCTAGCAAGCTAGATAGTTAGCGGTTATCACGGTACAAGCAAATGATGGTATGACATCCGATAACGTTACTTCAGTACTGATCATTTAGTTTGTTCAATAAAATAACAGTTTCAGCTAATTTATGACCTGGCAAGCAACCGCTCCCAAACAGGAGCTAAACCGAAGGCGGCCACTCATGCATTCAGACTCAATGGGTGGTGCACTAACTGATGATTTCGCCCTAGTTCTACTGCGCCTAAGGAACTGCAGCCACCATGTGGTAGAAAATGGTTCATAAAAACCCTGAGTGCCTCAGTAGCACTGAGGCATCAAACTTATACCCCGTATATACACGGGCATGGCACTGAACGAGTTAACATCATTCTGGAAGCGATTATGAACTGATGAGACTAACTGCTGTAGTTCTGAAAGAAATACTTTCCTCCGATGTTTGCCTAATATAGGATTTCAGCTGCTCAACACTTCACAGCTGCCTTGGTCATATTTTTGTTTCATAATGCGCCATATTTTATTCACTGGGTGACAGGTCAAGACTGCAGGCAGGCCAGTTTTGTACCCAGACTTTTTTTGCAACGAAGCCACCTTGTTGTAATGCAACCCCATATCAGAAAATTTTGGGACAGCATATTATATTAAAATTAAAACTGAAAACAGTCATTGTAAATCACCTTTGTGATTTACAATTACAGTGTATTACACTGGAAACATCATAGCCACACATTATTTGATGTTTTTCCCATGAATTTATTATTTTTGTCCAACATAAATACGTGTATCAAATTTGATTCTTGCAACAAATTTCAAAAAATGTTGGGACAGTGAAGCATTTGCCACTCTATAACATTCCCTTTTCTTTTCACAGCACTTAAAAGATGTTTAGGTACTGAAGAGAACAAGTGATGAAGTGTTTCATGTGGAATTTTATCCCATTCTTCCTGTAAACAAGTCTTAAGGTGTGCAACAGTGCGAGGTCTTCATTGCCACATCTTGCATATCAAAATGCGCCACACATTCTCTGTTGGCGACAGGTCAGGACTGCAGGCAGGCTAGTCCAGCACCCAAACCCTCTTCTTCCTCTGCCAGACCTTTGTAATGTGTGCAGTATGTGGTTTTGCATTGTAATGTTGAAATATCCATGGTCGTCCCTGGTAGAGGTGCCGTTAAGAAGGAAACATATGTTGCTCTAAATCTCTACATACTTTTCTGCATTGATGGTGCCATCACAGAAGTGCAAGTTACCTTTGACCAGGACACTGACACACCCCCATACCATGTTGCTGGTAAAATTCTGGATGGACCTTTTCATCTTTGCTCCAGAGCACATGACTCTATTTCTTCCAATGAAGACCTGAAATATTGACTCATCTGACCACAGTACATGTTTCCACTGAGTTATGGTCCATCCCAGATGCCTCCAAGCCCAGAGAAGTTGATGACGGCTCTGAACACAGTTAATGTAAGGTTTCCTTTAAGCACAGTAAAGTTTTAAGTGGCATTTGTGGATGTAGCTCTGTATTGTTGAGCTTGAAAAAGATTTTCCAAAATAAGTCTGAGCCCATGTGGTTATATTAGTCGTGGATGAATGTCGGTCCTTGATACAGTGCCATCTCAAGGATCGCAGATCACGGACATTCAGTTTAGCTTTGCGAACTTGCCGTTTATGCGCTGAAATTCCTCCAGATTCCTTGAATCTTTTACATATATTATGCACAGTAGAGGATGGAATATTTAAATCTCTTCCAATTTTTCTTTGTGGAGCATTATTCTTAAACAGCTCAATAATTTCCTCACGCGTTTGTTAGAAAACTGATGATCCTCAGCCTGTCTTTGCTGGTGAAGGTCTATGCCTTTCCTGGGTGTTGGTTTTGTACCAAATCATGACTACAATCACCTGTTGAAACCCCTTGATTCAAATAAAATCATTACTCAATCCTACACTTCAATATAGAGCTAATTTCCCTTCCGTCCCAATTTTTTTCTCAATGCGTAGAAGGCCTGAATGGCAGGAATGGATGTAAATTTTAAAAAAGAAATGACACTGACCTCACAAAACATGAAATATATTGTGTTCAGACTATCTATAATGAAACATAAGTGGGGAAAAAAAAATGACAAATCACTGCTTTCTTTATTAATTTGCAATTGCCATACTGTCACAACTTTTTCTGATTTGCGGTTATGTGTACTGACTGTGGTTTGGCATTGTTTTGCTTAAATAAGTAAGCTCTTCCCTGAAAAAGACATCTGGATGGCAGCATATGTTGCCCCAAAACCTGCATCTATTGCACAGCATTAATGGTGTCTTCACAGATGTGCACATTACTCATGCCATGTGCACTAATGCATATCAAAATATCATGGATGCTGGCTTTTCAACTGATTACTGATGATTAGTTGGAATGGTCCCCTCCTCTTAGCCTGGAGGACACTGAATCCATGATATCCAAAAAGAATTTCACATTTTGATTGGTCTGACCACAGGAGAACTTTCCACTTCTCAGTCCATCTTAAAACCTCTTTAACCCAAAAGTCCCCAGTACCGAGGACTGCGGTACATCTCACAACAAACACCATACGCGGGCATGATAACGGCAAAGCAACATTGTCATATTATATATATTGTATACCCACTTAACAGGAAGAAACTCGGCTGAAAGCTCACGATAACCATTTTTACCAAAACAAAACACAATTCCAATTCCAAGAAACTACATGAGCTCGTAGCTAAAACGCTCACCTGTCACCTATGTGATGCTAGCAAATCTCTAACTTCATTCTTCCGCTTAAGCCATATATCATATGAAACCAGAGACTGTGCAAATCCTAACCATATACGTAACTGATTATCACTCTACAACCAAAACACACTGAATCAGTAGCCGAAAAAGAGCAAAAACAAACTGCACTTTGTACATCCATAGCCATTAATTATTTTTTACCTTAGCTTTCTTGCCATCAAAGTTATGTTCAAGGGCATAACAATGCTGTTTATATTTAATTAATTGTCTCTTTGTCACTTTGAAATGATTGCTGACAGTCCCCAGGTAATTTCATGTCCAGGAGAAGCTTTCTAATTGGGAATAGGAAAGCCCGTTCACTGCGCACACTATTTATTCTCTTCCTTGTTGTTGGCGAAAGGTGCTGTCACCATCGACTTTGGGACTACCCCTCAATTTTCTTGTCTCTTGAATGTTCAATAGAGATGTCAATCATCAAAAGTGACCGGTTGACTCCCGAGACATCACCCTTCGTACCGTATCGTGTTCAACCACTGCTGAACGCCAAATACGCACTGGTGCACAATGTGCAAAGTAGAGTTTCAACAACATTGATTTCTTTGAGCGCTGGTATTCTTATTAACTATTTAAATGCCAGATTTAATGGCTGGCAAAAAAAAAAAAAAAAAAAAAAAACTTCCAACAGTGGCATGACACACTTTGTGTAAATATATTTGATATTCAATGTTTTTTCCAGCATGTTGTATAATAACAAAGTGATTATTGTTTTTTGCCTGTTTTTACCTTTGATTCAACTGTTTGGTGTCATTGAATGTGCCCGTGTAAATAAATCTGCCCCAGCTAAAGTCAAAATTCCTTTCTTTTCCTTTATATGGTTTTATTTGAATGGGAGGCTGTATAGATGTCTGTTTGATTTTTTTAAAAACAAAGCCAAAACAGTTGTATTTAGATGGAATGAATACCTATAATGACATAAGTGAAATGAAATGAGTTCTACAGTTTGACACCTGGAAATTTCGAATGGCACAGATGGAACCCCCAATGTACCCAAATGGTGAATTTTAAAATGGTTCCCATACATGCTACTACTAAAACCTCTCTAACATTGCTCTGCTTCAGTTTATTAGTATCACTCTTTGCACAGGTCATGTTCAGATGTAATGCTATTGCTTTATACCAGGTTTTGGTTGCAACTGCGTCTTTCTAATGGGATTAGAAATCCAATCTAAAATTAAATCTAAAAAAGCAAAAAGAGGAAATAAAAGCTTTCATTTATTCTGTGTTCCATCTTCATTTACTCTGTACACTGATGTTAACACCACTGTGTAAGTTCTACAGGTATCACCTTTATTGTGATACCTAGATTATTCAAATAGACTTTGTAGTTGCAGAGATATACCCAATTCATTTTGGGAATGTAATTTTTGAGAATTTTCTGATCCACAGACTCAAGATTTTTGGATCTTGTTCATACATATGATTTTATCTTTACATGGTAGAGTTTTAACTTGCATTTATGGATGCACTGATGAACTGTGATTACTAATAATGGTTTTCAGGCATGTTTCTAAATCCATGCAGTGATTTCCACAACAGAATCCTGTTTGTTTTCAATACAGCGCCGCCTGAGGATCACAGGCATTAAATATTGGTTTTCGGCCTTGTCTCTTGTGTACAGAGATTAATCTAGAATTCTCTGAATCTTTTAATGATATTTTGTGGCATGGAGGATGAAACCTCCTAAATGTTTGCTATTTTACATTGAGAAACTTTATTCTAAAATTGTTGAACTATTAGCCCGTGCAGTCTTTCACAGAGTGGTGAAGCCCCTGCCACCTTCACTTCTAAAATACTCAGCCTCTTTGGGATGCTCTTTTTATCCCCAATCATGTTATTCACCTGTTGCCAATTTACCAAATCAGCCGTGAGATGTTCCTCTAGGTTTATTTTTTCAGCATCATGCAACATTTCCAGTCTTACGTTGTCCCTGTCATAACTTTTGTGAAAGGTGTTTCTGGCATCAAATTCAGAATGAACAGATATTTTTCCAAAAAAAAAAATTCTTAGTTTCAATATTTGATATGTTGTCTGTGTGCAATTTTCAATTAAATGTGGGGTTTAAATGACTTACAAATTATTGCTTTCTGTTTTTATTTTCATTTTACACGGTGTCCTAACTTTCTGGGAAATGGGGTTGTATATGAATATTACTATCAGAATGAAGATAAATAAACCAAAGGTTTTACAGTGTACTGTGTACATACGATAAATGGGCATGTATACAAGTTGTTCCTCCTTTGTCAGTCATAGAAATAATATGTGTTGCATACACTGTATTTTTATTACCCCGCCCGAAGGGGCAGGGCGAGGGGTATTGTTTTTGGTTTGGTTTGTTTATGTGTTTGTTTGTTTGTTTGTTTGTTTTTTAACACTTTAGCAGCAAAACTAATGGCCAGATTTGCCCAAAATTGGGTTTAGGGATTGCCACTGACCCAGAATAGATGCCAATTGAATTTAGGAAAAGTAGGTCAAAGTATATGCGAGGGGCGGGGTTTGTTGTGCCTGGCACCACTTGTTTTTTTAATGTTTCATTTAATGTCATTATATTTAAGAACATTTCATATTTTAACATATTTGAAATTATTGCTGTACATCCCATTTGCAGAACGGTAAAATAAATCAGAGTCACATTAAGTTTGAAATTGAATATCTGAAGGCAATTTCAAACTATTTTTTGAAGAAACCAGTTTTAGCTGGCTTGTGTTTCTCTTGTCAATTGTGCAATCACCCAGCCCGCAGCAAAAAATAAATAGTGCTGAAATATGAAGGACATTTTGAAAAAGACTCAACCTCAGGACTGAGCAGAGATGCTGAAAGGTGTTTTCTCACTTCAACCCAGTACATTTAACATAATTAATTTTTTTTCTTTAAAAAAAATGCATCTCCAACCCCACTCAAATCTGAAGAATCCAATTGGCGAACAATGAACGAGCATGTTAGTATGTGACTGATGCTGTCATCTCAGCAGGGCACAGAAAGTTTGTAGCTCTCCTTCAAAATATGTGCCCGTCAGCTCCCGCTTCTGTTCATTTGCACTTTCCAACCTGGCAGGCTGAGTGAAGGCAGGGGAAACTCGAACATGTCCCTGCTCAAAATGTAACGGACGAGCGCCCGGATGGCCACGAGGAGGCACTTCAGCGAACATAAGTACTAACCCAAACTGACTATCCCTCCTATTGTTCCTGAGCAGCACGGAGCCAGTTATGCGCTGCTCTCACGAGGCTGTTGGCCACAGTTTGCACTGGCATTGCTGGATAAGGTCCCATGCCATGGTGGTCACTCCTGCACCACAAATGGTGCCTTTACCAAGTGAGCCAACCAGCCCAACCTTATCCCTCCTCCTAAGCCATATAATCGTGCATAATTTTGACAAAACAATGATTTTTGTGTCCACAAATTGTATAAACAGGTTGACTTAAAGTGGGCTCAAAAATTAATGACACCCCTGACTGGCAATGCACAAAAAAATACAATATAAACAATATAATTATAGAGAAACGGAATATACCAATTTGTGTGAAATACTTCTATTTATTAATGTTTCAATGGAAACATCCAAAATCATAATCATTTCACACAAAATAAATTTCAACAAAATCAAGGTTTCATAGTTATTGGCACCCTTCATTTAGTATTTAAAGGGATAGTTCACTTTTTTTTTTGAAGTGGGGTTGCATGAGCTACAAATCGCCACTATGTACATTAGATGCAGTGGAAAACTCTCTGATCTCCCCCAGGTAGCCGCACCAGCGCATAGTGCTGGGTGGAGATTTAGGCGATACACTGTTGTGAATGGTCCCAAAGTAACAGCGTATTTTTGCGGCCGAAAAGAGGTCCTACCTGAAAATAATACACCACTTTAGTTGTATGCTATATTACAAAAATTTACAGCGCTTCAGCTGCTCGGAAAAAGGACAGTTGCTCTTGAACTAACCAACTGACGTATTCCAAAGCAACACACACGGACCATTTTCGAAATGTTTGCACAAATTTACCTGCCATTCGCAACCGCAGTTAAGCCACTTTCACACTGGACGCGAAATGAATTTTTCACAAGACAGATTACATTCAAAATCAATGCAAAGAC
Source organism: Gymnothorax javanicus (assembly GCA_029692085.1). Taxonomy (NCBI): domain Eukaryota; kingdom Metazoa; phylum Chordata; class Actinopteri; order Anguilliformes; family Muraenidae; genus Gymnothorax; species Gymnothorax javanicus. The sequence continues at coordinate 95,754,681 of CM056198.1, forward strand.
GCGTTTCGCGTGTATTCGCATCTTTGCATTGACTTTGAATGTAATCTGCTGTGCGAAAAATTTGTTTCGCGTCCAGTGTGAAAGCAGCTTTACTGTGACCCAAATAGCTGATCGCTACAGCGCGCAGTTTACTCCGATGTGCCTGCGCGGAGGAATACGTCAGTTGGTTAGTTCAAGAGCAACTGTGTTTGGGTTGTGTCCTTCCCGCAGCGACCTGGGTTCGATTCCAGCTCAGGTCATTTGCTGCATGTCTTCTCCCATTCTTCTCCCCAATTTTCCTGTCTCTCTACACTGTATAACTGTCAAATAAAGGAAAAATTCCCAAAAAATAATCTTAAAAAGAGCAACTGTGTTTTTTCTGAGCAGCTGTAGTGCTGTAAATTTTTGTAATATAGTGTACAATTTAAGTGGTGTATTATTTTCAGGTAGGACCTCTTTTAGGCCATGAAAATACGCTGTTACTTTGGGACCGTTCACAACAGAGTATCGCCTAAATCTCCACCCAGCACTATGCGATGGTGCGGCTACCTGGGGGAGATCAGAGAGTTTTCTACTGCATCTAATGTACGTAGTGGCCATTTGTAGCTTATACAACCCCACTTCAAAAAAAGTGAACTATCCCTTTAATGCAATCACCTCTGGCAAGGATGACTGCATGGAGTCTTTTCCTGCAATTTTTGACAAGGTTAAGACACACATTTGGGGGGATTCTGGACCATTCCTCTGAGCAGACCCTTTCAAGGTTACTCATATTCTTGGGTTTGTGTTAATCAACTGCCGTCTTCAACTCAGCCCACAGGTTTTCAATTGGATTGAGGTCTGGCAACTGAGATGGCCATTGCAGAATGTTGATTTTGTTGTCACAGAACCATTTCTGTGTGGATGTTGAGGTATGCTTTGGGTCATTGTCTTGTTTGAAAGTCCACCTAAAGCCGAGTCCCAGCCTTCTGGCGGAGGCAACCAGATTGTCAACCAAAATATCCTGATACTTGGTGGAATTCATTATGCCATTAATCTAAAGCAGTGCCCCTGGACCTCTTGAATTAAAACAGCCCCAAAACGTGACTGCCCCACCATCATATCTCACCGTGGGTATGAGGTGCTTCTACTACTATCTGCCTCTTTTGAACATAGTTGTTTTGTTTTTTTCATGATGTTGGATGACAAAGGGATATTGCATGTGTGTTACCTCATATTTATACCCTAATAAAACAGGAAGTGATGTAATGACTCAATATAGTTCCTTAACACTCAAATAACACTTAAATAAGTGGAATTTAATACCTGGATTAATTTTGGTAGATCTTATTCACAATAATCTTTAAGGGTGCCATTATTTGTGAAACCTTGATTTGGAGGAACAGATTTTTAATTAAATCAGTTAATGAGTTAGGTTGATTCCATTGGAACATTTTAACCCTTTGTTGCATGTTGTCCAATATTTTGGACATAAGTTAAGTGGGGTTTATTTTCTCTAGGCTCATAGATACCCTGAAAACACAAAATATACATTTTACTGGACATTTTCAGATAATAATTTCCTTAATAGGTGCCTCTCTGATTAGTCACATGATTTACCACAAACTATCACAATGGCTGCATCCACAAGTAAGAGGTAAGTTGATGTAAGTCAGAAATAGTCTTCATATTTTCAAGTTTTGATCAGACTTTTTTCTGTTGGGGGATGGAAATACAGTATATAGGCAAACTGAAAACACATAACCTACGTAATGCATGTCTATTTGTTGGAATACATCTGAGTTTATGCTCTATCAAAAATATTGGACATTATGCATGCCGAGTAAATAGCTCAAATAAGCAATGTCCAGAATACAGATAGATCATCATGCATATCAGTGACCAGGTTGACAGACAGACCACCCACTTGCACCCCCCAAACACACAAAATATTGCACCAAATCTCAACAAATGGTCCTAGGCATTTGTACGTACTCTATGCAGCAAAGGGTTAATATCGTACACTATATGTCTCAATTGCGGTCATTTAGAATATCTCTATAAATATATTTATATTTTACATGTAGAATTTTTTATGGTATTGTTTGAGCATTGCCAGTCAGGGGTGCCAGTAATTTTGGAGCCCACTGTATATTGCAAACATTTATCCTGCCAGCAAAATAACACCTTATATGAGCATGCACAACAATGAAGTATCCTCCGGAATTCCACACTTCCTGAGAAACCTGTTTTCTAGAGCTTTGTTTGACAAAATAGAATGTATTGCCGATGCATGTTTGTTATAATAATGTTTTACATGAACCAGAAATGTTCTTGTGACTCCTCCACTTTCTGGGTTCCTGTGAAATAACAGTCGTGTTTTATTTTGTTCATAGTTCTAATGGAAAGTCTGTGTCATGGTCTGAATCAGGTGCAAGACCGCCACCGAAGGGAGAGCACACGTGGCACAGATTATCTGTACATGTGAGGAGACAGGAAGCCAGCTCCAGTCCGATGGCAGTCATCAAACCCCTAACTAAGCCAAATGACAGCGCTGGGCTCAGTATGTCCGAGCTCAGCACCAACACTTTGTTCAACGTGAGCGAGGAGGAAGAGGGCGAGGCTTTTCGGTACGACCCGCCCGACAGCCCCGCTTCCGCGATCGTTCACCGGCGGCGGCTGCCGGCCAGCGGGCCCATTAAGGAAGCGGAGGAGCTTCAGAAGTATCCTCCTGAGCGAGTGGGTGACACTGCCCTCCCTCAGCACCTTGTAATGGACCATCTCTGGGAGGCAGCGGACAAGCTTGAGCCACACACTGTGGATTTCACCAGTGATGAAATTGGCCAGCTAGGCCCCCGAATTGGGGCAGTGTCCCAGTACCGGCCTCACCTCCTCACCCAGCAGATCCCCCCCGAGGAGGAGATAGTGGGTGATCACTTTGACCTGATTCACAACTATGTGTATGACCCTGCCCTCCTCCATGAAGAAGAGGAGGAGTTGGGTCAGCCTAAACTGGTTCTGGAGGACTCCCCGGCCCTCACACCCCCTTCCCCCTTCAGAGACTCTGTTTGTTCTAGCAGCTCCCCTCCCAGCTCGCCAACGTTCGAAATGGCGCTTTGTACGCCACCCAATGTTCCCTACACTCCTGTCATTTTGCGGGACTACAAACAAAGCTCTTCTACACTGTGAGGGCATTCTCCATGCTTCAGATTGTCTCACCATCTGACACTTTTTAGTTTTTTCTCTGGTTTTTTGTGTTGTCTGTTTCTAAGGTGATACTAATGGCATAAAAAAACAAGTGGAATGTCGAGTTCTGATCTCTTTTTTCGCAGGACCGATGCATTTTTGTCCAATTCTGTGAACTGAAACACAGGAGACAACCAGACCTTTCAGACGTTTTAGATATGAATTTAGATAAAGCTGCAAAAGCACAAATGGGTCACTGAAGAGTGTTTTTTTTTCACTTGAAAGATGGAAGAGACTGAAGAAATCTTCCTATAGTCACTGTTATTCCATTCGCTGATTGGCTCTACATAAGCCTGTAACTTCATAATAATTACGTGAAAAAGGGAAAATGCAAAAAAAAAAAAAAAAAAAAAAAACAAAAAACACTGACCTTTGGGAAACATAAAGTTATAGTGATTGTGGCAGGCAGATGAAGACCACAAATCCGTTGCCACTGCACTATGGTTTGTTTGAAATATGTAGTTCAGAGTGTTACACAAGTACCAGCTTATGTCAGTATCATTTTAAGCAGAGGTCCAAAACATTTAAAGGTACTATGCCGAATTTTTACATGTATGAATCACTTTATATTGTGACTGTGTGAACGGATTGTAACATAACTTAAAATATAAGCCCTTCCCAAACTTTCTCTGTTACCTATAACATTCTATAATGTAAAGGACTTTGAATAGTTTTGCCTGGCAAAATCAAACAGATGTGGTGTTTGTGTGTTCTCGAGTGCCTTGGCTCTCTTTGTGTTATACAGAAATCAAAATGCGGCCTCCTCAGTTCTTCTTTAGTTATATGTAATACTCGCTTACGTTAACTTAGAAATGGAGTTTGCAAATGTCAAAAAATAACCAGCATTCACCCAAACAAAGAGTCCAACAAAAAGTCCACGTAAGCACAAAACAAAAAGTTCAATCTAATGACGCCCGTCTGGCCAAAAAGGAGTGTGACCAATGTTTGGGGAAAATGAGGGAAAAATCATCAGGGCATTTGATTCAGGGACCTTCATTTGGTTTTGAGGCATGCCGTTTGAGAGTAACAGTGAAATAAACCATTGTGCTGTAATGATACTGTAAACTAAGTTGCATACTGATGCAGGAAATGATGAATCAATAGGCTATCTTCAAAGATAAGGTCAAAAATGCCTGTTCTTTGGAACCTGATCCTATCCAGCACAGTGCTGTAATGCCAACTTTACACCAAACGGCTTTTGAAGCGATTTCATTGCATACTGCTCAAAAATTTCCAAAATTAGAATAAAATCATGAGCGTCGGGGCACGCTGCCATCACCTTCTCACATCTAAAGATGATGTCTTATAAAGTCAAAAAGTTTTTACTCACAGACAGTGAGATTTTGCAAAGCCATGAGATCTTGCAGAGTGCAGCAATTGGTTATTGACTATATTTATGATATTGAACTTCACTGTTTGCATGAGCCAAGAATAAAGACTTCAAAAAATATTAAACAGGTTTGATTTAATTGGAACGTTACGTCAAGAAAATGAAGGCGGACTGAGTTTTATGACCACCTTAACACTAAACAATCAAGATGACGGGAGTGCGCCCAAACTCAAGCAAAACCCTCATGATTTAATTCTAGTGCTGGAGTTTAGTCTGAGACTGTGAAATTACCTCAAAAGTCATTTAGATTATAGGCGGCATTAGTTGACTACATAAAGGTCTTTTTGATTGGGCTGAAACATTAGCAAATCAATTTAATGAAATGTGAATGGTGATGGAAACTAGCTATCGTGTCAATAATGAAGTGTGGAGACACATCTTATTTTTAAAATTACATCTAGTTCAGCTACCTTTTAGCATTATCATTTAGCAAACTAAACTATGCTGACATTGCTGAGCCTATCAATGAAAGCTGGACAGACAGTGATTGCTAAAGCTGGCTAGCTAACTAACACATATGAATGCAGTCAATGTATCATGCAACGAGGATGGATTAGTTCAACTTCACTAGCCTGTATTACGCTAGCAAATGATATTATGCTTTATAAATCCAATTTACATTAGTAAGTCAAACTATAAAAAATGAATAGACAAACTATAATAACAGTGTAACTTTACTTAGCTACCTCATATCAACATGATGCCAGTCTATCACGCTGAGTCTCATGTAGGCTATGTCACGTCACTGCTCATGCCCAGGATGCTCACTCGTGCCTACAAAGTGTGCGAGCACGAGCCACAGGATGTTGACTGCAGTTCACTTAACAACCTCCGGTGTCATTGATAGGAAGGATTTTCTGCAAATTCCACATATTACGTTTAATTTATTGATTAAAATAACACAATGCTGCAGTCAGAGATGTGGATCTCATTTCCACTGTTTTTATGGGTACAACAAACAGGATATTTTGTTTATGAATTATTTCTGGGTAGATGATAATATTAGGAGTTAAGATTTGATGGTTTCCATTTACTGCTGGGGTCTACATCCATGGCCACTTTGTTTCATTTTGCTGGTATATCTGTAGTGTTGAATTAGTGTTTGCTGCTAACATTTTAAAGAGCATTTGAAGCGGATATGTGAGTGAAGTGTTTAATCCCCTGCCCTTTATTCCTCTCTTTTACAAACATACAACCAATTTTATAATTAAATTATTTCTGAAATTTCTATGAAGTCACATCTGGGCTTGAGTATGCCGCGCATTTATTTGCCAGTGTGATTGAGTCTGTACATCTGTATTCTGTTGTAATATTCTCTTGTCGTTTCTCTTTGTCATTGTAGTAACTGCACATTTTCAAAGTTTGTATACTGCTAAATTATTTCCTTTTTCATACAAAGATGCTATGTTTGTACAACAGTTACTGCTTATATATTTACATTGTGGAATATGTATAACTTTGAAATTGTCAAAGATGTTTTGTGAAAGAGGCACATGTTTGCAGTTTGCATTGAACATGGATAATTTTTCAGATAAATTTACATGGCAGTTGTAAATTCTAAAAATAATTTGCTGAGGCGTCTTGGTTCGTAGTTGCTTCTATTGGTATAAGGTGCTGCATTACTATATTGCTTAGAATGATCTTGTATCATTAATTTACAGCTGCAATGCTTCACTTGAGTCTAAGTTATGAAGTTAACTTCTATATTAGATGCAACTGTCCAAATGCATACATAGTATTGTAGCTGTTACTATTAATTGATAAACATTTAGTTTTGGTGTATGCTATTTGGGAAAAAAAAACTCTGTTAACAATGTGAGGGTAATTGAAACTCGGTTGACTTGGTCAGACCTGCACAGAGAATTTTTCAGAGTTGAGGGAACACTTTCAATGTACGGTATGGTTCCTTTCAGTCTCATATGAACTATCTTAGAGTTCAATAAGCTCTGGACATTTTACTGTGGGGAAGTGAGAGAGGTTTTTTTTTTCTTGAAAGTAAACTAATACTGTAAAATAAATATTTTCTAGTCATGAAATGGGGTTTCTTGAATAATTTGTGCCGATATGATAACTGTACCACAGCCCACTGCACAGAGCAGACTTCATTAAGCCCTTTATGCAACTGCAAGATCCAGCCAATCCATGCCTATGTGTGCATGACACCAATTTAAGGCTTTATAACTCAGGATTTGGGTACCAAAGAGACTGAAAAAAAGATTTGAGTGAACCAAGTTACTTGGATCATTTGCATTTAAACCTTTTTTGTTTATTTTCATGATTTTGGGATATAAAAAATGCCATTAATACAAAGAAAATTCAACATTTAGACTATTTGTAATGAAATATTGAAAAACAAAAAATAGCTGGGAGGAAAATAATAGATTTCCAGGATCATACCTATATCTGAGGGTGATACTCAGAACAATGATTATCAGTGAAGCCAAACATGAGCAACCCCCCGCCAAACCTTCCCAAATAGCAAAAAATGTAGAGGTTTTTTCTTTGTTGTAAATTATAAATAATTCAATGTTTTAGCAGCAACTAACTGCTTTGATGCATGGTACAAACTTTTGCATCAAATGCAAGTGGATATTGCTATTTATTTTTTCTTTTTAAATCTTTTTGACAGTACAAAAAAAAAAAAAAAAAGGGGTGGGGGGGTCTTGTAAAGTACCTGTCCATCCAGTCTCCAAATAAAAGAGGAAAATAAAATAATGTCATTCAGTTATATAAACTTCATAATATCCTCCCTTATGATGTAATATAGTCCCCAGAATGAGAACTAATGCAAACTCACAAAGTCATCCTCACAGATTCTGTGTTAGCAATACATATCAATGAAATCATTCTCTGTAATACGTACATTATACAATACTCCAAAGTATATCATCATAATTCCATTGTAATTGCATGACACTGAACAAATGTCATTATTTCCTGTTAATTCGCAAGCAGATTAGTGTTCATTTTGGTCCAGAGATGCCAAGTCTCGCGCATTCGGCGTAGGTCTCACGCATTTTTTAGGCTTATTCACCATAGTCCGCAATTATTCATTGAATGCTTGATGAGATTCTCGCACAGAATTAAAATCCTTGTGCATTGAGGTTTCCGTTTCACTTGCGTAAAGGTGCACCTCATCACAAGTAACATGGAAAGCGATTATGACTCCGGACTTACCGTGCTTCTCTTTACTCAGGGATTGGAAACAATGCATGTGTTTCATGATCGTTTAAATTGTTTTAATGAAATAAGACCATTTGAAACATTTTTATGCAATTCCATTGCTTTCAATCCCTCAGTAAAGACAAGCCTGAGAATTCCCGAGTCATAATCAATTTCCGTGTCATTAGTGGGGAAATCCACAGTAATGCACGTGAAACTGATTAACTTGATGCAAAATGACTTAAATTCCGCGAGTGAATTTCTTTAATGCGCGTTAATTGAATAATTGCCCACTACGGCACAGGAACATGAATGCCACTAAGAGGAGAGGCTCACGCCTATGGCGTGAGACTTGGCATCTCTGTTCGGTCATAACACAAATTTGTACCATTTCTCTGGTACTAGGTATGACATAGGTCCAGCTGGATACCAGGGAAAATTGGCTATTCAAGCAAAAGCCTTAAGTTGACTCTTATGATTGTAGCCAGCATACAAATATGGAAAATATGACACAATGAAAATAATTGTTGTCTGCTTGCAAAAAATGCAAAAAGTTGTATGCATCTTTTCCAGGCTTTATGAATGCTCAGGGGGTCTGTCTCAGTACCCCAAAAAAACAGGCAATTTAACAACAAAATCATTTATTAAAAGCTGCTGTAACTAATTTGGCCATTTTAGCTGGCTTTTCGCCCTTCATGTAAGTCAGCAGTCCCCGCCCCCCATCCCCAAGCCACACACGAACGCGCATCGGTTTTGACGGAGGCAGACATTGAGACTGAAAACACGGACCAACAACACATTACATCCATACAGAAACTTTGGTAAGAATATAGTGAGGAGATCGTTGTTACAGTAAAAATCACAATTGTCTATACAAAAACACTTTTCTGCTAGCCCTGTTAAAGCATTTTTTTTTTCTCATATAAATACAAGCCATTGCCCAGTTATACAACAGCATCCCTTTGGCAGAACAAACAGCAGCTACTAAGTTTTGCTGCTACACAGCTAATGAAGCTGTAGTTGGCCACAGACAATGGCAGTACATTTATAAACCAACATTAGCAGGATTAAAAACCACCAACAGGACTACCCGAGACTAATAAAACTGCATAACTACGACAGAGTAAAACATAGCTAACCTGTTCAGTAGCCGCAAGGCTAGTTGCATATCGCTTTTTAGACCCTGAGATTCCTTGTTTTCTCAGCCTCCCAAGAGCGGCACCAATATATACACGGCTTTTAGCCATCTCCCGTTTTTTTTTCCTCTACCAGTTCTTTTGTGCACCGTCTCTCGTAGCGCTGGGGTCAGAAGCTTCATCTGTTCCACTGCGTAGGCTTGTAGTGATTGGCTATCCCTACAGTAAAGTAGTGATCTGCTATTATTGCCAGGGGAGGATAATTCCTATCTTGGCTTGCCACGCACATCTTTGACTATCACAGCCATGCCCCCCTCGCTCACTGTCCAATCGTGACTTTCACTTACTTTTAAAAGTGCTTTTCTCCTCAACTGCTGTCGATCACGAACATACAGATACTGTAGACCATCGCCCTCTGAGGTCACAAAATCCAATGGGTCACATTTTTTTCGGTGTAGCAGCACGCATTCACAAGCAGAGAGAACTGCCTCGTTATGGCGTTCTCTCACCTAATTGGATAGAGGCTCTGGGTGACTCCAGAATTTAATATACTTCTTTACTGCAGAGGACAGTGACTGAGAGACCTGTGTTATGGACCAGAAACTCTAAATCAATCATCTCCTTCGGAATGTGGAGCTATTTAACACTTTAATGAAAACAGAAAATCACTTACGGCAGCTTTAACACGCGGACCTGAGTCTGCACAACCACATTTTCAAGAACATTTTCCTAGGCGTATCAAGCCGATTGGACGCAAACGCAGGTAGAAAAAAAAAAAACGTTTAGTGAGCTGCAGGAATTCAGAAGCTTCGCAAGACATTGACGTTTAATGTTAGGTCCACCATTAATGTGGATTGGAAAAATGCTTCATAGTAATTGTTGCAGTTAACAATAATGCAAGATGAGGGCAAATGAATACGGATTGATTATAGCAACTGAACAAATTAACGTTTAGTTGGTAATTAGGAAACCTAAATAGGAAGGGGTTTAGAGATGTAATTCGCTTTATGGCGAGGTGAGAACAGTGCCAGGGTCGCTCCGATGGAAACTCTGGAGTGGAAGAGGTTAAAGTCAAGAAGTCGGGGGAGGGAGACACGTTCCTGATGTCTGCATTTTAAACGGCTACATTTCATGACGGTCGTTTCACATTCCGACAGTCAAAAATCAACTGGACAACATCCGGCCAGGTGACTGAATGACATCCATCGATTTGACAGATTCCGACTTTCATATTCCCACGTCACCAGAATTTCTGTGCTTTGCATTGGGAGCTCAGAGTCTTTCTATTTAACTACCCGCTATACAGATATTCCCTGGTGCCTCCCACTTTCGCCAAATGTCTGGAGATGGCACTAACGATGCCCAGACATAGGGCTTGAGAATCCTGATAGATTTAGACATCCCGCTGGTTCTCAACCCATCAAAACAAGTATCAGTAGCCCATACTGTGTTAGTCATTTGGCATGTCACACAGTTAGGCTTTGCCATCAACCCCAGCAGCGCACTCTGCAATCCAGCTGAAAGATGCCATATTTTTGGCTGCTACTGGACTTCCAAGCCATGACCACACAACTGTTAGGCAAGCATGTGGATGTGATTCTGCAGCTGTCCAGAGAAGTGATGACCACAGCCTCAGAGCCAGCGAGGATGGTCAGGTCACTCCTTTGGATGATGGTAGCAGCTCACTCTGTGGTTCATCTGGGGCTGCTTCACATGAGGAATTTTCAGTGCTGGTTTCTACGCCTTCAACTGAATCCAAAGTGGGACAAACAGCGCTAATTACACATCCCCATTTGGGTACATTGGGAAGTAACATTACAGAATTCATTCGGCCGGCTCTGCAAGGGGGTATGGCTGGGATACGTTTCTCACTATGTCCCCACATTTGAGGACGTTTCTCTGAACTGACGAGGCCAGACTTGCAGCTCGGCCTCTGTGGGAGGTACAAGGCTGGGCCCCCAACGTCACATCATTTGGCTGGAACTTACTGCAATGCAAAAGGTGTGGCATTATTTTTCCCTGCCGCTGACAGGGAGACTCATTATGGTGAAGTCAGACAGCTCCATAGCAGTGGTCTATCTCAGCAGGCGGGGGAAGGGTCAGATCCCCGACTCCACGCAATATAGTGATCTCCATTCTAACTTGCGCAGATTGCTATCTATGCTCCCTGAAGGTCTATCGTGTACCTGGATTTCTCAACACAAAGGCGGACGAGATGTTCCAGGGGAGCTCCGTTCAAGGAATGAGGAATGAGCCTTTTTTTTACCAGTTAAAACCAAGCAGATCTGGCGTCTGATCGGCTGACTGGTGGTAAGTCTATTTGCAAAGAGGGAGAACAGTATGTTCTCTCTCGGTCTCCCTGAGGCCTACCGATAATCCCCCATTGGGGGAGGTGCGCTGGACCATCCAGTGTAACCTGCTAGCCTGTTCAATGAGTTCTTGCCCCATTGTCTATTAATACAGTTGCTCCCCAAGGTTTGGACGCAGCACCTGTCAATGTTATTTGTGGTACCAGTGCACCAGAAAGTCCGGGGGGCCAGGTGGTTTCCAGATCTAGTCCAACCAGCAGGGGCTGGCCCATGGATGATACTGAACCTACCCACAGCCTTAAGTCAAGCAGGGGGCGCCAGCCTTCCCGCCTAATCCTGAGGTGACCCCTTGTGTGGCTAAGAGCCAGAAAAGTATAACCTTTGTCCAGTGAGTAACTTGGCATATATCACTAAGCTAGTCGAAACAGCTGATGCTGATCAAATAAGATTCCGCAGGACTAAGTATGATCTCTATTTGGCCCTTCAGTCATCCTACAGGAAATATAGCGCAGAGACTGCACAACTGAAGGTGCGCAATGATATTCTTAGAGCATGAACCAACAAAAGGTAACACATCTAGTTAGCATTTGACACTGTTAACCACAAGATCCTATTAAAACACTTACAATCCAAACTTGGTTGCCGTGATACTCCTTTAAAATGGTTTACGTCATACTTATCAAGTCGCTCATATCGTGTTGCAGTTAATGGGAAGCTTTAACAACAATTCCACTTGAACTGCAGTGTGCCTCAGGACTTGTGTCTTGGGCCTCTGCTATTTAATATCTATACAAGCAGTCTATTTGACTTTGTGGAGAAGCATCTACCTGACATTCACTGCAATGCTGATGATTCCCAACTGTACTAAGCGTTCAATCCCAATTGGAAAGAAAACCAGGATCGCGCAGTTCAAACAATGGAAAACAGCTCAGTATATATCAAGAAATGGACTGAATCAAACTGTCTCAAGTTGAATAATGACAAAACGGAGTTTGTGATTATTGGCACTCGACAACAACTCGCAAAGATTCGCTTCTCTAGCATACACGTTGGAAATTATGACATAGCTGCCTCCTCATCTGTTGTTGAATTTAGGCGCCTGGTTTGATAACAAATTCTCTATGGTGAGGCATGTCACTAAGACGTGTGGTGCTGCTTTCTTCCACATCCACAACAAATGACAAATTAGGAGATATCTTTCTCAAGATGCTACAGAGACTCTCATTCACGCTTTTGTGACAAGCAGTGTGGATTACGGCTAGAGTTTCTTATAAGGACTTCCCGCATATCATCTGACCAAAATTCAAAGAGTTCCGTATGCTGGACCACGACTCATTTTCAGAAAGTCGAAATTCTGTCATATAACACCGTTACTAAAGGAACTGCATTGGCTTCTCGTCCCCAACAGAATTGAGTTTAACGTACTTCTGATTACTTTCAAAACACTGCCCCTGCGAACCATGACCGTGGTTGACCTTGGTTGACCTCGGTTCACCATGGTCAACCATGGTTAAAGCATGGTTAAAAATGGTCAACCATGGTTAACCATGGTGCAAAAACTCCCCAAGCCAGTGCAACCATGCTTCAACCATGGTCGGCCATTTTTAACCATGCTTTAACCATGGTTGACCATGGTGAGCCGAGGTCAACCAAGGTCAACCATGGTCACAGTTCGCAGGGGTGCATGGTATGGCATCAAGTTATCTCTCAAGTCTTATATAAATGAAGTCTTCAACATGCCTTTACATAGTAGATATAGAGTATAAGATATACGTTGTACATGTATATATTTCATAGGCATCGTAGGTCATCATTTCATAGGTCATTTAAATTCCAACAGTGTCTTTTTTGTATTTCTCTTTTAGTCAAATTTTCTGTCATTATTATATAGTGTATTATATTTATGTATCCTTTTTAAAGCGCATTTGATCATTATGTCATATAAAATGCGCTATATAAGCTAATAAATATTATTATCATTATGTTTGAAGGTTGAGAAGGTGAGGTTCAGTGGTTTTCGCCGACCCGATACAATCATCTAGACTATCCAAGGTAAGCATGTCCCTTGCTAAACGCTTGGCTCTTTAAGTGGGGATCTCCACACTGTGTTAGATGGCTTTGCAGGCCACCATCTGAGCTAATGAATCCAGCAGACCTGCATGTGTTGTCAATTAAGACAGCTCCTTTTTTGGCCCTGGCATCAGCTAAGAGGGTAGGAGACTTATGTGCCCTTTCTTTCACAGTTTGTGTTTGGCCATGGACAACTATTAAATTCTTTGCATACCATGAATTCCAATGCCAAAACAAGGCTTTACTAGCAAAACAAAGAATAGCCACATCCAGATCAGCGTTTAACTGTTGTGTCCCGCAGTGTAATGGGGATGCTAGATTGCATGCTGATCTTATTTTTCATAGTTTTCTGAAAGTTTATCCTCGTAGAAGGAGATGGTTGAATCAGATTAGGAGAGAAGAAGGACCAGAACTACAGGGGCTTTATGATTGCGATACACGTTTCCAGTGGTTTTATTTATCGAGACATTAGCGGTGGCCTAATCAGGTCACGACAGAGAGTATATGATTTAGCTTCTCACATAACTGAATTGCACAATTTAATAAAAAACAAATGTAATTTCTGTAAGCACCAGAATATTAATTTCAAATATACGTATTTTGCAGTCAAGCGATCACTTTCGCGTTTAAGCAAGCAACGGTTTACACAGATCACTTTCACGTCATGATTTAGGCTATGGGAAACTCTTTTCTTCGGCCTCCGCCCATCTTGGTTAGACAATGGGTTTAGTCATAGTAGGTCCCGACATCTTCTTTGATGACTGAACAAGCCTATTCTTGAGTGACAGTCTCAACCACATTTTGTGCAGGTGAATGTGGTGGTGCTGGCAGTAGATGCCTTCTGTCGCTGTTGGTCTCTAAGTTGAGATCGGGTAGTGTCTGCTTCTTTAAGCCCTGTTTTGACAGCGTGTCTTCATGTTGAACGATCAAGTGCTGCTTCCTCCCACGAATTTATGTCGATGCTTGCTGACTTGAGGTCTCTCTTACACGTCTCTGTACCTCAGATGCGGACGGCCAGTTGGATGTGAACCACATTCAAGCTGGCCATACAGAAGGTCTTTGGGGATGTGGCCTTTGCCCATACGGCGAACGTGTCCAAGCCATCTCAATCGGCGCTCACTGATCGCTGCAAATAAGGTCCTAGACCTTGACGTTTCGAGAACCTCAGTGCTTGTAACCTTGTCCTGCCATTTAATGCCCAAGATCCTACGTAGACATCTCATGTGGTAGGCATTCAGCTTTGCCTCTTATTTGGCATATGTCGTCCATGTTTCACTGCCATAGAGGAGAGTACTTAGCACACAGGCCTGGTAGACCTTTAGCTTGGTGTATGTTGTCAGGTTTTTGTTTTCCCAGACTCTCTTGTTGAGTTTGCTCATAACGGAGGCTGCTTTGCCTAGTCTTGTGTTTATTTCAGTGTCCAGAGACAAGTTGTTAGTGACAGTTGATCCCAGGTATGTGAATCTATCATTCACGGCAAGCAGAGAGCCGTTGATCGATATTAAAGGAGGGTTGGGAGCATCTTGGGCCATCACCTCAGTCTTCTTTATGCTGATTGTTAAGGCGAACTCTTTATAGGCATTTGAGAACCTGTCCATCAGGCGCTGCAAGCCATCAGGTGTGTGACTCGCTAGGGCTGCATGGTCAGCAAATAGTAGCTCCCTAAGGAGCACACGGGTTACTTTCGTTTTGGCACATAGATGGGCCAAGTTGTAGAGTTTGCCATCGTGGCGGGTGAGAATATAAACACCCTCGTCGGAGGACTGAAAGGCATACATCAAGAGCAGTGAGAAGAAAATCCCGAAGAGCGTTAGGGCAAGCACACAGCCCTGTTTAACTGGATTGGGAATGGCTCAGACGTGCTACCCTCAAAACAGACAGTGCTTTGCATGTTGCTGTGGAAGGATTTGATTATGCTGAGTAGTTTTGGTGGACAACCTATCTTCTCGAATAGCCTGAACAGTCCGCTACGGCTGACAAGATCAAACGCATTTGTGAGATTACCAAAAGCAAGGTAGAGGGGTTTCCGCTGCTCCCGACACTTTTCCTGCAACTGTCTCACAGAGAATACCATATCAATAGTAGAGCATCCTGCTCTGAACCCACACTGTGCCTCTGGGTATACATGGTTGGCTAGTACCTGAAGTCTGGCAAAAACCACACGAGGGAAAACCTTCCCAACAATGTTGAGAAGTGAGATGCCACGGTAGTTATTGCAGTCACTTCTGTCCCCCTTGTTTTTATACAAAGTCACAATGTTGGCGTCACACATGTTCTGTGGTACCTCACCTTCCTTCCAGCATAAGCAAAGAAGTTCATAGAGCTGTGGGAGGAGTGGTGATTTCCCCTCTTTGATTATTTCTGGTGGGATTGCATCGTTCCCTGGTGCTTTTCCACTAGCGAGGGCATCAATTGCTTTTTCTAACTCTGCCATAGTAAGCTCTGTATCTAGTCCTTTGAAGACTGGCATTGCTGGGATGCTGTTTATGGCCTCTTCAGATACTGTTTTCTCCCTGGAGTATAGCTCTAGGTAATGTTCAACCCACCGATCCATCGGTTTCTTTCGGTCTGTAAAAGTGTCGCCAGTTTATGATTTTAAGGGGGCTGTTTTCTTGATGATCGGGCCAGTGGCCTGTTTGATGCCTTCACACATGGCCCTAACATTGCCAGTCAGGGACACACGTTCTATGGAGGAGCATAGCTGTAACCAATAGTCATTTGCGCATTTCCTCGCTAGTTCTTCACATTTACCCTTGGCTCTCCTGAGTGAGAGCAAGTTCTGCTGAGTTGGATCCCTCTTCCATTTGAGTAGTTCTTCTTTTTTGGCCTGGGTTGCTGGCTCCATAGCCATAAGGTTGGCTTCATACCAGTCAACATTTCTCTTTTCCTTTTTTCCCAAAAAGGAGTGAGAGCAGACTTGTGGATAGCAAAGCTAAGGTGATGCCATCATGTTTCTGCTGACACATCATCCCTGGCCAATGCAAGGCCATTGATAATGGAGGTGAACTTGTTTTTACTGTCATTATCTTTAGTACGGGCAGTGTTTATCCTTGGGAGACCCCTGGGCCTCGCATGGTGCAGCAGTTTCCTTCCTTTCCTTCCATGCCATTTTGCTAATGACGAGGGAGTGATCAGAGTCACAGTCAGCACTGTGGTAGCTCCGTGTGTTGTGCACAGTTTGGAGGGTTTTCCTTCTGGTAATGACAAGTTCAAGTTGGTTCCATCAATGTGATCTGGGATGCATCTATGAGACTCTGTGCTTTTCCTTGTTTGTGAAGTAGGTATTTGTACTGCATGGGTTTCTGGAACAACATAGTTCCAGAAGTCTCTGGCCATTTTCATTTATTTTGCCCACTCCGAGGTGGCCGATACACGCTGGCCAGACGTCATGCACAGCACCAACTCTGGCATTGAAATCACCAAGCAGGTATATGTCTTCTGTTAGAGGCATTTGACTGATCAGCTCATCAAGCTCATTGTAGAATTTGTCCTTAGTCTCAGAGGGGAATTGAGCGTGGGTGCATAGGCAGACACAAGGTTTCCTGGGCCGTTTGTGGAGTTTAGACGAAGGCACAGTAGTCGTTCTGTACCACCTGAAGGTGCTTCTATCATGGGTAGGAGAGATGTTCTTACTGCAAACCCAACTCTGTGTTCGCATCTGTCATCCTGGTCTTTCCCTTTCCAGCAAAAGCTGTACCGGCTTTCTTGTAGCAAGCCATCATTTGCAAGCCTAGTCTCTTGGAGTGCAGCAATGTCCACGTTTAGTCTAGCTAGTTCCGCATCAATAACAGCTGTTTTGCGGTTGTCATCGATAAGTTGTAGGTCATTGGACAATCCTATCAATATGGTCCTAACGTTCCAGCTTGCTATATGAAGTGCTGAAGACTTCCTTTGCTTTGTATGAGCGGGTGTGCTGAGTTTCAGCCTGAGCAGGCACTCTATGCTCCTTACACCCCAAGGGAGCAGCAGACCGTCGCGGACCAGCACCCTATTGGCTGGGGGCTGCCCAGCTTAAGGCGGTCGGTAGCTGGGCAGTAGAGCGTGACAGCTCCTCTCACCGAGTCAACCCGTGGCATCCTTCTCTACGCCAATTGAGACTGGACTTATCACCCATAACTGCTGACTCCCGTGTTATGTCCTTGCTTGTTCCACAAAGATGGAGTGACCTCTCCATAGTGCAAAAACGCCTGGGCAGGGTTTTGGAGGTCCTGGGTTGCCCAAGCGTCAGGACTCCCCTCTCGACCTCACTGGTGTGGTCCAGAGGAAAGCAGAGCAGTACATCTGGCACCAGCTTGACTGCAGGAGCTGCCAAAAGGACTGACTGGTAGACGAGTCTGACCGCCTAACGGGGCTCCACTCTGAATTTTCTGTCAGGGTTAATTCCCTTAGCCTTGCGCTATCCCTAGCACTCACAAGGCAGTGGGATTATTTAACCCATAGCTGGGGGTTTGGAATCAGGGTTGTCCTTCCCCTAGATGGTCTGCCTTCCAAGGTTGACGAGCTCCCGCTACCCATGCTATTTGCCCATAGCTGGGGTTCTGGTTCATGGGCATCAGGGTGTGTCCACACGCCGGTGGGCCATGCATGCCACATGTCTAGGGGCCAGACCTCCTCCGAGCTCCCTGCAGTTTAGCCTGGGGCCTTGTGTTAAATAATGGTTAACGAACATTGCTGCAAGCACACTAGCCGAGTAACGTTAACTTAGTTATGAGAGTGGCATTTAGCTAGCCTGCTACAGTGCAAATCCATACCGATTTAACCAACGTTACACTTGATATTCAGTATGGCTAAATATCAACAGCATGACTTAACATGGAGCAAATTTTTCCTCATGCTCTCAGACAATGGAATTTCTGCAAAAGTGATACGTACCCAGGGTAATATCAGCTTTATTACGCGGACCTGAGTCTGCATAACCGCATTTTCAAGAACATTTTCTTAGGCGTATCAAGCCAATCGGACGCAAACGCAGGAAGAAAAAAAAACATTTTTGTGAGCTGCAGGAATTCAGAAGCTTCGTAAGACATTGACGTTTAATATCAAAAATATGCCATGAGTTGGGCACTGGGAAAAGTACTATAGTTATGTGACAAAGAAAATCTGGAACTAATTCCAAATCACAATTTCCTTCCATGGGCAAGCTATGGCAAAAACCAGGTAAACAAAGTCAGTGATCCAGTTACACGTCTCAAGCTTCGCTTTGGGCAAAAATGAATATTCATGACCTGAATATGAAGAGTGGTCAATTATATTACATTATTGTCATTTGGCAGATGCTCATATCCAGAGCGATGTATAACAAAGTGCTTAGACCGGACAAGGAATGCTTAGAATCCCGATTGTGAAGTACCATTTAAATACCAGAAGTGACAACACACAGGACATGGCTCAGTGAGGTACCTGGAGCAATATAAATCCATAAACAATAAACAATTCAATAGGTCAAACACCAATCTGTCAAGAACTAAGTACCAAATGCAGCATTAAGGTCACGGGGGAGAGGTAGAGTCTGAACAAATGTGTCTTCAGACAACGCTTGAAGGCTTTCAGTGTCCCTGCTGTCCTGACCTCTGTGGGAAGCTCTTTCCACCACGTTAGTGAAGATGAGGGCTCAGTGGAACTTCTCCAGGACCCTGCCTTTTGTCCCAAGGTCATCGCCTCCTTGTTCAAGTCCACAGTTGTACACCTTTTCCTTCGCCAAAAGGAAAGAGGAATGCCTACGCACTTTGTGTCCAATGCATGCGCGCTCTCTCTCTCTCTCTATTCGGACAGCACAGCAAATTTCAGAAAATCCAAACGTTTGTTTAACAGCAGTCGAGCTCAAAGGGGCTGCTCTGTTTGTGTAATGTCTCGCCCATCAGGTCTGCAAGGAAATCCACAGAGGTAACTCAGTTGCGAGCCGCACCACTCCAGCAGGTCTGAGGATGCACTGTGCCCAAGGCAGGGCGCCCTCTAGGCGCTTTTCAGGAGCGTCTCAGTGGAAGATATTTGCATGGGCTGCTTCTTGATCTTCTGCTTTGACCTTTGTGCTGTCATATGTCGCTGATATGACTGCTGGTTCAGAATTTCATTATGTTTTGGGGACCCTGCTTGCCAGCTCCCCAGTTAATTTCCAATGATGTTCTTTTTATTCACACCACAGCCAGATGCGAGACCATCAGGAAGGCAGTTTCCAATTTACGAGATTGGAACTCCTGCGGTTTGGGACCAGCTGGGAGCACATTCATCTCTAATGGCTTTCCCCTTAGTTGTAAACCTTAGCGAAGGCCGTTAAAGGGCAAAGCACAAACAGCATAGAAATAATAGTTAGCTGGATGTTACTCCAGTTCCATGAGAGTGTGCACGGCCCTCTAACAATAAGCTCTGCTGGCCCCAGGTGTGTGTTGCTGAGTTTCAAAGAGGAAACGAGAAGCAACTGCACTGGAGCTTTAGAGGAGGATGCTGCCACCCTCCTACGATTTTCTTTTTCAGGCACTGAGGCGGAGCCTTGAAGGGTAAACCAATTGCAAAACCTGTTAGAGGGCTGCAAATATGCTCATAGAACTGGAGTTACATCCAGGGTAACTACAATATCCTGTCCATCAAAAAAAAAAAAAAAAAAAAAAAAAAAAAGTGGTTGAAAAGCCATCGGAGATGGGTATAATTTAAGTTATGACAATTCAAGCATCGAATTCTTAACATATACTCTTCAAAAAGTAGGGGACATTGGAATTTCATGGTCAATAACAAAATAATGATTGTGTTTTCGATACAATAACCGACTGCAATGACGATAACATGAACTGCTCTAAAACAGAGCACCATTACGCAGCCAATGGTGCGCTCATGGAAATCCCAAACATGTGGCCAGGGTGCATGTTCGAATTTGACACTTTAGAGAAAGGTCATCTACTCCCTTGTGATCAAGACTTCTTTCATTCTGATAGCTTCTGACTGTAATCCTTTGTTGATTTTGTTTATCTGAGACATCTTTTGTTCTTTCACAGTGCGAAGTCTCCAACGTGCTAAATGTCTAAGAGCAATTGGTATGCTTGAAACTGGCAGCCGTCAGTCTGAGGTGGCCATTTCTTCAATGTTTCCCAGTCCGTGTATAGCAGATTATGGAGCAAGTATCAGCAAACCCATAATGTTGATGATCGACGCTGTTCAGGGCGTCCACGGTCAACAACAAGAGCCCAGGATAGGTTGATTAGTACCCAGGCTCTGTGAAATCACACTCTAAAAGCAAATCAGTTTGCTGCAAACCAGTGGCGTAGCCAGAAAAATGACACTGGATGTGGCTTGGAAAAATTGAGTGTGCCACTTTAATTTTCTCAAACACAAAAGGCTACGCACCTTCACAAAAATAAAACTATCCATTACTCACTTCCACATAGCGATAAATTATGTGGTAGTGATTGCCTATTAGGCAACAATCAGGCAGAAAATATATTGATCACAGAAGCCTCAGTCTCTGCAAAACAGGATAGGCCTACAGTTCATGTACCTGTACCAGAGCCTTCACAGAAATACACCTATTCATTACTCTCCATATAGCTATAACACAGCCATAACACAGTTAGCTTATAAAAAGTGCTTTGGTCATTCTTTGATTGTTATTTAAACAGTGCAATCATCATCTAAGCTTATCAAATAAAATAAAATAGGCCTTCTATAGATAACAACAGCAGAAAAGATAACAATTTGACCTTAGTCTCTGCAAAAGTGAAACAGAACAGAAGGCTATACCATCACAAAAACACAATCAGTGCAATCAATCTTATATGCCTACTATGACAACTAGGCAGAAAGCATAACTAGGCCAATTACAACACAGACTAGCCTAGCCTCATCTGGACCACCGCATGAGAACCACAGTAAAGAGTGTGTACAATAAGATCAATGAAATGATTGAGTACCACAGCACTTTAAATTCTTACAAGAATATTGCAGGCATTTTCTCGTAATATCATAAGATCTATAATACTATAAATGATAACCAAGGTCACTTTCACCATTAGCACCACAACTACATCAGGCCACTTGAGGGTAAGTTGCCTGCCCTGTTATAACTATGTTTCAGTTATTTTTCGTTATGGCTGCTGGAAGAGGACTGCTTGTCCTTGTATATGATTACTATCATGGTTTGCGGTACTGCATGGAGATCCTCCGGTCGCTGGGAGAGGGGAGTGCGAGTGTCAATTTCCCCAGTGATGTGAAGAGGAGCAAGAAACTGTTGGCTCAAGTTAGGAGCAATCATTAAAAATTAAAATCAACAACAAATGTGAGGTAATCATATTCAAACCCTGCATTTGTACTTTTTCACAACCAAAGACTACACAATTGGGAAGCTTAATGTCCAGTTCATTAAAAATAAGGAACAGGAAAAGACTTGCAGAGCTGAGAGAGTTGAGACCCGAGGTGAAGGGTGAGTGTCGTCTGTCTCATTGCAGGGGGTCCTCTGGTTCTAACCGAATTGCGTGTGGTTCTTGAGCTGAAAGATAGAGGGGTGAGAAAAATAAAAAGAGTCAGACACCTATATTGGCTTGGATGGGAAATTGCACAAGAGATGTGGAGGGGCTTACTTTCCCAATGGAACATCATCAGTATGTTGACGTTTAACAAAGTATGGAAAGTGGCATCAGTTACTGATGTGATGGGAATATGTATAAAGAGGTCTCATGTTCTTCAGTCTTTTAGGCATGTAATACAGTATAGCTTATTTTTTTTATTTTTGCATTCAGTATGATTCCCCACTTAGCCTTGTATGTTTGGCCAAATTTGACTTTTTATTCGGTTTTAATCTTGTATTTGGTCCCCAGCTTCCCTCTCCATTTGCCATCAATCCTAAATCAGCTGAGCAGCAACAAAATATAAGCAGGTAACAGTCAACTGATTCATAAATCCTAAAACACTCAAACCATTAGTTACGATTTATTTTACTGCATACAAGTAAAAAAATACACATAAAATCAATATCAACAGCGATGTATCACAACAAATAAAAGCCCTTTTTATTATTGAATAACGTAAACTTTATTACACTAACGTCAGCTTTTACTCAAAATGGATAACCTCACTTCACCGCCTCCACTCATGACAACACTGACAAAACCAATATATTTCCGCCAATTTAAAAATTAATATTTAATATTTGACTCCCCCACCCCGCAAAAATCACGTCTGAGAGACATTTTCATCCAATTCCACGACGACGATGTATGAAATGGCATCAAGAGAACGGAATTTACAATTAGCTATTATGCTGCTCGTGGTTAACACTAGTTACTATGCATTGCAACTTTCACTAGCTAGCTAGTATCCTAGCCCAATTTGTTGTCCATAAATGTTGAATATTTCGCCATATTTAGAGGGGGATAATCCAATTAAATGCTTTACTGTACGTGTTAATAAAATTTAGATGTGCTGACTACATACAATATAATTCTTTAAATGTCTTACCTTCAGTAAATACCTTCAGTAAGTGCATCATGACCGGGGCTTCCTCGCTTCAACTCAGCAGCGTGAATAGTCTTCTTTGCTAACTTGGGGGAACTATTGACAGACTCCACGATCCGCCATTGCTGTGAAAAAAATTGGTCCATTGAAGTCAATGGAAATGACGCGACTCTCTCTCTATGGCCCGCGCCTGGGTGTGCCAGCAGCCTGACTACGCGGCACCGGCACGTCCAGGAACTCGGGAAATCGTCGGTGGTCACGCGAAATGTTCTCACATGAGTCCGAGTACAGTTTTGACTTCCTTGATAGGTGTGGCCGCATCTGGTGACGTCGTAACGAACACCATGCCAATATTAACCTGAGGCAGCATGACAGATTTGGTGGTGGGTCTGTTGTGGAGTGGGGTGGAATCACTATGACTAATAGAACCACACTCCATATTGTGCAAGGGAGAGTCACTGGCCAGTACTATTGGGACAACATACTGACAACCTATGTTGTCCCGTTTGCACGACGTGAGGGGCGGCATTTTGTCTTTCAGGACGACAACGCCCGTGCTCACCACGCAAGAATAGTCAATAACCACCTTCAACGGCAGAATATCCACAGATGCCCTGGCCAGCACTGAGCCCTGACCTTTCCCCATTGATAATGTCTGGGACATCTTGGACCAACGTGTGCGTCAACGTGAAAAGCCACCAGCCACGCTAGATTAACTTGGCTAGGCGTTGGTGGAAGAATGGGACAGACTGCATCAAATCACCATAGATAGACTCCTACGCACGATTCCTCGACCAATCAATGAGCGTTTGGCCAATAAGGGGGCATTACGCATTATTGCTCTGCTCTGTGGCTGCCCACTGCTCCTAACAATAGGATGGGTCAAATGCAGAGGACAAATTACCGCACAGGGTTCAATAAAGTGTATTTTATCTAATTGAAGCAAAAACGTCAACTTTCAATTTCCGTTTCTTAACCACTCCTTCTTTCACAGACCATGACAGCAAGAGAAACTGTTTAGGTAATGAAATATCCAGTGAATTGTTTACTCAATTCCTTCTTTGTTAAGCTACAATTAGTTTGGGACCAATTATTCTATATCATTAGTTTGTTATTGACCTTTCAATTTGAATATCCCTTCTTTTTTTGAAGAGTACATCAGAAATAATGAAAACCTCATACTGGTGTCATTTCTGATCTGGAAAAACTGAGGGATCATCTCAATTTGAAGGTGCACCCTCCTATGTTTGAGAAATGTCAATTTTTCGCATACCAGAAAAGCTCAATTCACACCTTCGAGAAATGTTTCGTATAAACAATTCTAGCATGCAAGAAATTCCCACAGTACATGAGAAATCCCCTTTCCTTGTATACTGAAAAATCCCAATTCATACCCACGAGAAATGTTACGTATAACCCTAACCCCGAACAAGAACAAAAGGAACAGCTGAATCTTTGACTTCACTGGATGTAGGAAAAAAAACAAAGTTTATTCTTCATGAGTACTATCAATTCATGCATACCAGAACTATCATGAGAATATTCAATTCATGAATACCAGAACTTAGCAATTTTAGGAGACAAAGTACAGTGGGGTGCAAAAATTTGGGCATCCCTGGTTTAAAAGTCTGTTACAATTAATCTCCAAGTGATTGAAAGCAAACCTGAACACTAAATGCTAAAAAGTTAAACATGACATCTTTCTGCAAATTAAAAAAGCAAGGTTTCTTTTTATTTTCATTTTTCTAAGTTTTTAAATGATAAGAAAGGAAAAAGGGCCCTGTGCAAAAGTTTGGGAACCCTTTTGGATTATTCTTGGTTACCTTTTAAAGTAGGTATTCAAAGAAAATAAGTACCCATAAAATTGGTCCGTTATGGCAATTTCATGATATGTTGAACGTATTCACTCATATAACAAGAGAAAAAATTTTTTATGCTACTTCATATTCACTTTCAAAATATTGCTCCTTTTCTTCCGTAACCAATCTGCCGACATTCTCATTTCCCGTGACGTTACATACGGGTTGTGCACTCTGAAAGTACCCAAATGTTCCATAGTTATAATACAGTGAACACTGTGAAAATTGTTTTCAATTTTGTTTTTAAAGCCTGACGAGTCAGAACTCATAACAGATTTCTTCCAGATCTCCCGGTAGCTCATAGTTTTAAATCCCATGTTTAAATCTTTATTATTTTTTTTCAAGCTTATGTCGCATAAAGGTGATTTCTTTCATCGATGCATATTAGTTTTGCTGCTTATTTTGGTTCGTTCCGAGCCTGCAAAAAGTCTGGTCGCCGCGCTGGCTATGCGCTATACACGTACATGTTGTCTAGTTTTGAAAGAAAATTATGTTTTTACTGGAGTCATGCTACCATTCCGAGGAAGGTTGGATAAGCCAATGCTCAGGGCTACAAAAACGATAGTATTTTATGAACACGATCAAATACTCTAATAACAGTGATTGACTGACATAGAAATATGGAGTGACGAGGTCGATGCCATTTGGAACACAATCGAACCCTCAAATATCTCCACCCAATACCTCAAAGTAGCCTGAATCGTCTGCCTGTACTTCTCATGCACTCAAGCTCAATTTCAGGTCTTGTTGTATCTCTTCTCTTCTGTGTTTGCTGTGAGCACATCCTGCTGTACCTAATTGTACCTTCATGATTATTTAATTTCAATTCCGGAGTCCGGAGTCGTAATCGGTTTTCATATTACATGTGAAATCCACTGTGACGCATGCGAAACTGATAAACCTCCGTGCACAATTATTACATCGCCTAGGTGCTGATTAATGAAAACTGGCCAGACCTGATAATGCTGAGTTTTGACCCGACGCTGAAGCCCTCCGCCACAGTTTCAAAAAATCCTGGAGGAAACCCTGCTCCCTGTATTTACACACATAAACAGAACATGCTTTCCGTCAGATCGTTTATATGTCCATGTTAATCTTCAATGTACTATATAGAAAAATGAGTTTAAAAAAAAAAAAAAAAAAAAAGGCAGATAAATTTTTCTCCATTTTAATTTACCCATCTCAAGTAAAGTACGACTCAATATGAACCTTAAATAACAAAATATAAGGCTTAGAGAGAGACATAGTACCTAACTTCGATTGACTCTGCCCACAAATTCACAGAGCAGAGCTTGCAATACCCGTCCGTGACGTCGCCCAAAACGGGCCTCTTTCCTAGCATCACGGAGGTATTCACACTCGATAAAGTACTGTCATTTCGTGCTTGTTTCCATTTTCTCGTATCGATAATGTGATGTAATGACATTACATTGCATTCTTTGCGTTCTAAGCTTTCCATTGATGTCGAAATTGCCATATTTCAGTTTTTTCTTTGAATCCCTACTTTAAGAAGATGATTACTAAGGCCCAGACCCAGGTGATTTACTCGTTAGGGCTTCAATGAGTCAGGTGAATATAATTCCAGGGTTGAACTATATATTCTGAAGTAACTCCATGCCTTCTAAAGTATCTGACTATGGTGTCTGGTGTTAAAAACCATGAGTTCCTCTAAACAGTTCTCCAAGGATGTCAAAATCAAGATAATTCACTTCCAGCAACAAAAAGAGGGCTACAAAAAACTCTCACAATGTTTCAACCTACCCATTTTCTACTGCCAGAAACATTGTAAGAAAATGGAAAATAAATGGAACAATTGAAGTCAAGGCAGGTTCTGAAGACCAAGAAAAATTTCAGATAGAATGGCCCAAGGTCTGGCGAGAAATGCTCAGAAGAACCCACACATCACTGCAAAATGGCTGGAAAAACAACTAGCAGATACAGGTCTAGTTGTTCACAGGACAACAATACAGCGTACCTTAAACAATAAAGGCCTACATGGCAGAGTTGCAAGAAAGAAGCCTTTCCTACGACCTAAAAGCAAAATTAAGCGTCTGAAGTATGCAAAAGAAAACATTGAGAAACCAAAAGCCTATTGGAACAATGTACTTTGGACTGATGAAACCAAAATTGAACTTTTTGGCCACAACCAAAGAAGGTATGTTTCGAGAAAAAAGGGTTTGTAGATAAGAACATGTTGCCAACTATTAAGCATGGAGGTGGATCCATTATGCTTTGGGGTTGTGTTGCAGCTGGGGGCAAAGGCAATATTGTGCGGTTGGAAGGAAGAATGGATTCCACCAAATATCAAGATATTCTAGAGCAGGGGTGTCCAATCTTATCCACAAAGGGCCGGTGTGGGTGCTGGTTTTTGTTAGAGCCCAAAACTAATACACCTGATTCTACCCACCCAGGTCCTGGTTGAAACCCCTGATTTGTTAATTAGTGGAATCAGGTGCAGTAGCACTGCTGGCTAGCACAAAAACCTGCACCCACACTGGCCCTTTGCAGATAAGATTGGACACCCCTGTTCTAGAGGTTAATGTTCAAAGCTCAGTCCAGAAGTTGAAGTTAAGTTGGGTATTCCAGCAAGACAATGACCCGAAGCATACCTCAAAAGCCACCATGAAGTACCTCCAGGATGAAGGTTTTAGAATGGCCATCACAGTCCCCAGACTTGAATATTATTGAAAATCTGTGGAGAGACCTCAAACATGCCGTGCATGCAAGAAGGCCGAAGAATATTTCTGAGCTAGAGGTGTTCTGTCAGGAAGAATGGGGAAAAATTCTAAAAACAAGAATTGAAAGACTCTTAGCTGGCTTCAGGAAGCATTTGCAAGCGGTCATAGCTGCCCGAGGAAGAGTTACAAAGAACTAGCTGACAGGGTTCCCAAACTTTTGCACAAGGCCTTTTTCCTTGTTTTATTATTTTGAAACCGTAAAAAGTTAATAAAAATTATTCTTGCTTTAAAATGTGATGAAATGTGTCATGTCCAACTTTTAGCATTTAGTGTTCAGGTTTGCTTTCAATCACTTTGAGATTAATTGTAACAGACATTTAAACCGCGGGTGCCCAAATTTTTGCACCCCACTGTGATTACGGATTTATACCGGCATCTTCTGGTGCAAGAGAAATGGTCATTTCTCGTGTATGGGTGCGCCTTTAAATTGACTTGATCCCGAACAGAGTAAAGGTAAAAGAAACGCTGCATTGTTTTGTTCTGGTTTCCAAATCGCGCTTTTGTCAAATTTACAACCGCACAGACTTAAGTTGCTTGTTTGACTGAGTTGAAATCGGAAAGTAACCGGTAAACCAACCCAGAAATTACTTACCGGCTTTAATAGTCTAAGTAGTAAAACTTTCCCTCAGCTCTGTAAATCGTGTGCATTGATTACCGCTTCCTTTATTCTCAATAGTAACTCAGGAAATGGACTATTAGGGTACGACAGAAGAGGACAGTCCTTAGAGCCATACCGCGCAATTTTGAGCGAATATACTCAAGGCAAAACTTGGATGCTTGATCCGACGCTGAGAAAGGCTCTGCTCTGACTAGACAAGTTCCGGGTCCTGTGACTTATCAGGTGGTTGGTTGAGAAAGGAGACGAGCAGAGAAAGTGTTGGTTTATGCGCTGGGCTGTTTTGTGAGCGACAGGGAGCCGCAATCTCAGCTGCTTTCCCGTGTTGTACAAGTAAAGGGAAACAGCGAAACTTTTTATTTTGCTCGCATAAGTGTTTCATCATGGCTGGAGGCTCAGTATCGGAATGTAAAGAGTACTTATTCAAGGTTTTAGTGATTGGAGAATTGGGTGTGGGAAAAACTAGCATTATTAAGCGATATGTCCACCAGTTATTTTCTCAGCATTATCGGGCAACAATTGGAGTTGATTTCGCTTTGAAAGTAATTAATTGGGACAGCAAAACATTGGTGAGATTACAACTGTGGGATATTGCAGGTAAGAAACTGGTATGAACCTGAACTTTTGAGCGATGCTTTCGGTTAAAAACCAAGAATGTTTTTATGCCTCGTTTTCTTTCTCTTTCTCTTCCTTCCTCCCTCTCTCCTCCGCTTTTTTTTTCATAACGCGTTGTCCTGAATGATCAGCTTTGTTATGCTGGAAACCTAAAATTGATTGTCGTTTGATGCACTGTAAGCGTAGTGGAAAAACTCTCAACCCTACAGAAATCTCTTTTCTGTTGCCCATAAAACTCTGACGTAAAGTCAACCTCTTGGGTGCTTTTGCAACTGGCATGAATAAATTTACAGCTTTGGCAGACAATATGGCTGGTATGATACTGCATTTCTATTAAGTTTCTTTTGTCATCGCATATGAGCTGTCAGTCGTGTGAAATGTAGGTCATGTAATGGGCCTGCATTGTTTCAAATCGTGCCGCGACAAACCCTGCATATTTTTGGCTTGTCTGCGTGTTGAGTTTTAGTCAACCTTACCAAAGTCATTTTTGTTGTGTTGAAACTCTGAACGTGTGTGGTGGAGCACTTTAACATTTTTACGCGACAAGGTCGAGGTATTCGTGGAAAGTCGGCAAGAACTTTTGAAGGGGGAAGTGAACAGACCCAAGTCATTTGCTCACAAGTCAGCCTCAGCACGATAACACTGCGCACAAAACGGCTTTCTACAGTGGGCCTACAATAAACTTGAATACATCATGCTTGCAATTTAAGAGACGACCAAGTCTGCCCGAAGTCCAGTTAATGGCAATGGCTGCAGATACTCGTATTATTACTTCTGACGCGCCTTTTTGCGGATTAGTAGTGATTTGGGCGTGTGTCTCCTCCCGTATCTTGAGTGGGTATATGACCGTCTCTACGTCATTTATTTCCATTTGATTAGGTGTCTTTGTCATGTTGCTACCTTCTGCGGACATAACGGGCAGAGATTGCTATGTGAAGCACGAATGCCAGTTTGATGGAATTAAACTGCAGGAGGAAAGATCCTCGGAGGTTCAGAATTTCGTGCTCGTGTGCGGCAACATGCCAAATAATTTCTGAGTAGAAACGTTCAGTGTGGTTTTTTTTTTGGGGGGGGGGGGTTCTATGACTGCAGGCATCAGGGCAAGTCAAAGGTGCGTGTTCAGGGCAATAGAAAGGTACACTTTCCTAACTTGGGGTGGTGCATGTATGACGGTAAAGCCTGGTGGATATTGCACGGTTTCTGAGTTTGATTTAAGGTAGAATACTGCTATTAAGCATGAAAATCTTTATTTCATCACTTGCATCAAATTGCTTTATTGATATGAGAAGCAAACATTCAAATTAGCAGGGATGGAGGTGATTTGCATAAATTTTGCAAATTAGGTGTCCAAGATGGCTGCCGCAAAGGGGCATATCATGACCATTTCAAAACACCATACCTCAGTAACTAATGGACACATCAACTTATTTTGCACACAGGTTGCCTGATCCAGCATCTATGGGCTAAACCTCTTAAAGTTGGATACTTTAACAAAATGCATAGGTTTTTTGAAATTTTACTCTTGACTTAAATTCTCTACCTCATATATTCAGCACCCCCTGAAATTAAGTGTACCAAAAGGGGCATATTTTTTAGGTTCAGGACAACCATCATGCTGTAAACTATTTATGTTCCAAACTTCATTAAAATCGGACTAGCGGTTTTTGAGAAATGGCGCGTGAAAAATGTGGTAATGGTATTTTTATAGCAGTAGGCCCTCATCTACCTTAACTTTTTCCAAAGGCTTTTTATGGACTACCTGTCTAAATGTATGCATTTTGCAGGGCAGACAATTAATACAATGTCTCTGTAGGAAAATTAATGGAACTGATTCCTTTGATCTAATGTCAGGACCATAAATGGTATAGCATTATCACATTAATTTTGTCTGCCTTCCACAACATTATAGAGTAGAAATATAATCATGTGTATATGGGCTGTTTCACAATCAGGGTACACAAATTTTCTCACACATGGGTGACAATGAAGTTTGACATGGGTCCAAAGTTTCTATGAGTTTATTGCATACTATTTCATGAACAGATTTCACAAATTTCAGAGCATAGGGATATTTAGTTAGGAAAATATTTGGAGTTAGTGTTGTAAAATGATGAATATTTTATAGACTTGTAGTGAAAATGCATTTTGCATCATACATAAATGTATGGAGCTATTTTGACAAAATGTTGCTCCAGTTGCAAGGTAAGTGTCGGGTAATAATAGATGTACTGATTAGAATATTTTGAAAATGCCAAAAATGAAAAATAATACTGTTTAATATTGCAAAACCTTACTGCAAATCATGGTAAGTTTATATTTAAATTATAACTGCATGAATATTCTTGGTAGTTTATTATTCAAAGCAGTGGTATTAAGTGTAAGACTATTTCTGGCCTGCCCTGAAAAAAATCAGGGTGATATCTGGTATAGACACAATTTGGTGGACAACAGAAAAGTGTATGAATAGTTTGACATTTTGTCTGGGGGGGGACACATTTTGGACAATATGTTTATAATGGCTAAAATGAGTAAATGAATATACTGCATAGTCATTAGTGTTGTCTTAGTTGTATAAGCAATACAATGCACATTATAATATACTTATTTAAAAAGCTAGTTAAAATTTAAGCACTGTTTGACTCAAAAATATTAATAGGTCAATTAGGAGCCTACTACATCTTAAATTTGATTGGTTACATTGTTTTCTCATTTTATGCTGTTATTTCCAATGCATAGCAATGTGGGTATGGCTTTTTTTTTTTTTTTTTTAAATTCTTGATGGCAAACATAGCTATTTCTGTTATCTTGTGAGATAAGTGGGCAAATAACTGCTCTAAACATTAAATACACTTGAGACAAATTAACAGCTTGTTAAAATCCTGCGATTGCAACTATGGTTGGAACAAAAGCCAGCATACACAGTGGGTCCCCAGGAACAACGTTGAAGACCACTAGGCCATTAATCAAACAGAAAAAAAAAATGTATTTAGTCCAAAACAATACATTCATGTATAGTCATGAGGCTCATGGTGAAAGTCATGAGAAAGTTACATGGCATCCAAATATTCTGACAGGAATTGCGACAGAGGTTAATATTACATGAAAACTAGAGTTTCCGGAGAGGACATTTACGGAGTCGTAAACTATATGTATAAAGTTCATGAAATTTATCAAGCAAATTTCGGGTTGGAGTATCCTCGGTCCAGGGGAAGTCCTAGATTATAAGAATAATGAAAAAAGATTGGAATCAAGCTATATCTATTCAAGCTATCAGGTGAAATG
The DNA here is from genome assembly GCA_029692085.1 of Gymnothorax javanicus. Taxonomy (NCBI): domain Eukaryota; kingdom Metazoa; phylum Chordata; class Actinopteri; order Anguilliformes; family Muraenidae; genus Gymnothorax; species Gymnothorax javanicus. The sequence goes on from CM056198.1 coordinate 95,786,500, forward strand.
TGCATTCTGGAGTGGATATATTTTGGACGGAAAAACATTCTGCCTTTTCTCTGACCAGTGTACAGCTTTTTATTATAGTACAATATCAACACAGCTGTATACACTTTGAGAGAATATATAATACAAACAAATGCCCTAAACAGATCATCCATTTGTATTTATATGGCATTTAACTCATCACAATCATTTTATTTCTGGAGAGGATATTTTGGATGGACAAATGTTCAGGTTAGTTTATTGCTCGTATGTATTCTATTTACTTTTTTCACAGTGTGTCTGTGAGACTGATAATGCCAAACACGTGAATCTGGATTCAGAGAGATGTTTTACACCTGCATTTAATAATATATTTCATACATATGTGTAATTTATTCTTTATTTCAATAATGAAGAAAAATTTGTGCAAAAAATGCCATTTTTACGCCATTTGAGGGAAAATAAAGCTTTCTTCATGAAATAAACAACATTTTTAGTTGCATTAGATGTATTTCTTGAAAATAAATTTTATAGAATTCAACAGTTCGTCTATATTTTGGCAAATTTCACTCAAAGGCTCACAAATCTCATGCGTACCCTGATTGTGAAACAGCCCATATGAGCTCTAAGTGTGGATTTTAGCTTTAATTTGAGGGTATCATCATCCAAAACAGGTGAATGGTGTAATTACAGCACTTATGGGCCCCGTTTCTGATGGACTAAAATAAATTTTACAGTCTGTTCCGTGACCAGATATGTGTTAGTCCCATATTTTTTTTATTTTTATTTATTTTTTTTACAAGTAAGGGGATAAAAGATCTAGTTGATTTCAAGCATTATATTTATATTTTGACTCATTTCCTCTTAACTCTTAACTCTCACTACCTCTACCCCCAGGGCTCCCTTGAAAAAGAGATTTTAATCTCAACTGGACTTTCCTGGTTAAATGAGGGTTAAATTAAAAAAAAATAAGCTGTCCAAAGAGCTGTCACTTGTGAAGCAAGCCATAATGAGACTGAAAAAAGCCCATGAGAGAAATGGCAAAAAGATTAGATGTGGCCAAACAGCTATTCTTTACATTCCTATAAAAAGTCTACCTTGCACTGGAACGGTGAGGACCACAGAAAATGGCCATGGTGAGAGACAGAAGGATTCTTTCCCCAGTGAAGAGAAAGCCCATCACAGCAGGTTGCCAGATCCAGAACACCCTTCGGGAACTTGACGTATCTGTTTCAAAGTCGACAATCAAGAGAAAACTAAACCAGAGTAAATGCATAGGGTTTGCTGCAAGACATAAACCATCACAATTCCTTAAAAAATGGGGTGTTGGATTCAGGTTGGCCCAAGAAACCTCTGAAAAATCATACAGTTCTGTAAAGCCATCCTATTGACAGATAATACAAATATCAGTTTGTATAAGTGATGAGACGAGAAAAGTATGGGAAAGATAAGGACTTTTACAAAGAAAGGGTTACACGCACATTGCGTATAGGTGCAAGGCTATCAAATAAAATGCGTAAATGAAGAAAGGAGGAGACGGCTGCACACTTACTCCAAGCCACCAAAGAAAACTTTGATTAAAAAAGAACAACGTTTCGATCCGACTTGGATCTTCGTCTGGTCAAAATGTTCAAAAAAGGGGGTACACACCCATATTTATAAAGATAAGGACTTGCTCATGATCTAAACCAGTGGTCTTCAGTGTTGTTCCTGAGGACCCAATGTGTATGCTGATTTTTTTTTATTATTATTATTTTTTTTTTTTTTTTTTTTTTTTTTTTTGTTCCAACCACAATTGTTATCACAGGATTTTAACAAGCTGTTAATGTCTTAATTAGTTTTTCATATTTGGCGTTGTTACTTACTGTTTTTAGCCAAATGTTGCATAGAAACATCCATACATGCTATGAAGAATAAAATATCCTTGAAGATTGTGGTTTTATTTCTATACTGCAAGAAATTTCCAGCATTGTAATATTTGAAACAGATCGAATTAGACACTGAGGAACTCCGTAAACCCCAAATTGGGCTGAAGGACACAACTGTTTCAAGTTTTTTTCAAAAAAACTTCCGGTGAACTTAATTAGATTAACACAAAGCTGGTTTGACTCTTTACCATTTGCTTGTCGAATAAATTTGTCATGATGTGCCAATTAGTTTTCACCAATTAGGAGCCAAGTACATCTTTAATTTGATTGGTTACATTGTTTTCTCTCTCTATGCTGTTATTTCCAATGCATAGCAATGTGGGTTTGGCTTTTTTTTTTTTTTTTTTTTTTTTTATTCTGGATGGCAAACATAGATATTTCTGTTATCTTGTGAATTAAGAGGGCAAATAACTGCTCTAAACATTAAATACAATTAAGACTAATGAAAAGCTTGATTAAAATCCTGCGATTACAACTGTGGTTGGAACAAAAGCCAGCATACACAGTGGGTCCCCAGGAACAACGTTGACGACCACTGATCTAAACCATACCACCTTATTTGTGAAGCATGGTGTAGATGGAGTTGTGGCATGGGCATGTATGGCTTTCAATGGGATCGTTTCCCCTGTATTTGTAAATGACATATCTTTAAAGCATACCTATTTTGCTGCATTTCCAGCTATTTAAGTTAGGGACTCTACCAGGGTGGCTTTTCATGACTTATGGCTCAAAAAGTCCTTGTCTAAATTACACTGGCCTTTCATGCAGGGCCTTTGTCTGCAACTAGCCATAGTAGCCCTCTCATAAAATGAATGAATGTGTGCACCAGTGTCCTTTGGCAAAAGCACCTTTGTGGAAGTTCCAAAATCAAAATGTGAACTTAAAAGGCACTTTTGCAAATACAACCATTCATGTCAGAGCCCAAATCTCATCCGGAAAACAAGGGTGGACAGCTCAAATGACTGCAGCCACAAGGTCAAGAGCAAGATGTGTTCTGTGGTAAATATTATGCTCACTGCTTGTTAATTGTGCAGCACAAGGGTAGAAAAAGTCTTTCAATCACAAGATGTATATCCTTTTTTTTACATATGCCCCCGTTGATTGATGCTTTTGAGGGAAATGCGCCTGAATGCCGACTGAAGTGGAAATACCTGCTCTATTCTTACTAAAAATTCTAATTTTTTTTTTTTTTTCCTGTGAGGAAAATTAAATCTCTATATTTATCAAGCTAAATTTTGGATTCCTTTTGCCTTAATCAGTAGTGCTGCAGAATCTGGTCCTAACCTGAATCATAATTTTGAAGTTACTGTGAGTTTAAAAAAAATATATATATATAATGGCCCAAATTAACAATAATTAACAATATTTCATGGAGCTAATAATCATAAAAAAAAGTGTTTCAGGAGTACTTCTTCCATCAGTGTTCGCTGGGGGTATGCTCTATCATTCAGAATGAGCCTGTTGGGTGCTGGCTTTCATTGCAACCATGCATTTACACACCTGGGCCCGTATTCACAAAGCATCTTAGCGCTAAAAGTAGGTCCTAACTGCCGGATTTAGGAGAAACTCCTTTTAAAAAAAAAAAAAAAAAAAAAAAATGGGCGTGTCTGTCGTAAATTTAGGACTCCTAATTATTTTTACTAAGTGTTATTCACAAAGCATTTTAGGCCTAAAAGTAGCTCCTAAGTCTGGGAGAGCTTAAAAGTAGTCAAGAGGACTCCTAACTCGCTAAAACCTATTCACAAAGAATCGGAAAATGGCTGCTGCTGTTGAAAGACAGAATGACTCGGAAATTCTGAATGATGCGCAGTTGTTGAAAAGATATTGGACCGACCGTGAAGGGATTTTATTTGTTGACTTGCTGAGGGAGAGAATTACGTCTCCAACCATGAAAAACAACCCAATAAGCGCCGAAATAAAATGTTTGACAACACTTCATGACTTGGCCACTGGAAAAATGCAACTTTGCAACGCGGACAATTTGGGGATTTCACAATCATCTGTCAGTCGCTCAGTTCAACAAACAATCAATGCGCTGTGTGAACCCCATATCATCCGACAGTTTATCCGGTTTCCAATGGACATTCGCCAACAACACAGAATCAAACTTGAATTCATGCAAATCTCAGGTAGGCCTATGCCCGGTATCATCGATGCTATTGACGGGACCCATATTTGAATTATTTCTCCGACCCAAGATGAAGAGGTATTTGTAAACAGAAAGTTCATTCCGTCAACACCCAGATGGTATTTGATGCCGAATACAATATATTGGACATTGTTGCGAAATGGCCAGGATCCACGCACGACTCTCGCATTTTAATGGAAAGCAGCTTATGCCAATTATTTGACAGGCATTATGTGCCTTCAGGATGCCACTTGCTAGGGGACAGTGGCTACCCCTGCAAACGTTGGCTCTTGACCCCTTACCTGAATCCACAACCGGGACCACAACAAAATTATAACAGGTAGGTTATTGTTGCTATAGTCTACATTGGCATAGCCTATTACATGTGAAGATGGCATAATACTGTAAATTACAAATATAATGAACAACAAAAGAAACGCAAGTTAATTAAAGACAGACTGGAAAATAAGTAGACGCGCAGTTATTGTAGAAACTCAAATTTATTACCAGGGTGCGCACATTTAGCCTACACTTATTTCATCAAACTTTTCTTTGTTTTGCGGTCACTTTGACTGAGTAACCATAAGAATACATTAACTAACTAGCAAACTTGCGTTTCTTTTGTTGCTCAGTATATTTAGTCTGCTGTTTTCTTTTTCACGGTGCAAGTTGGAGCGCACAAGATGACACGCAGTGTGGTAGAGCGTGCGTGGTATTGGGCAGCTGAAGCGCCGGTTACATGTGCTGCATGGGGAGGTGCGTCTCAGCCCAGAGAGAGCCAGCAAAGTAATTACAACATGTGCCATCCTTCACAATTTATGCTAGCAAAGAAACATACCTCAATCGGATGATGATGGTCCTGCCGACTGCGGTGATGATGATGTCGAGGAGGATGACGATATTTGCAATGTTGCTGAACAAAGTGGACTGGCATACAGTGACCACTATGTCAATTTGCACTGGTTTTAAAAAAAAAAAAAAAAAAAACACTACAGCCAATTGATCGCGTCGTGGCTCCAGTTGGGCTTTCGCGTCCTTTTTAAACTTTCATCCATGACAGTTTAGGGCAAACAAACATGAACGGCCCGACATTTAAATGATCGCAACATATTCCCATTGGGTAATAAGTTGCCAATTGGGGCAAATGATGCGTTTCGTCATTGCCTCGTTTTATGCTATTGGCGTTTTTTACAACTATCTCTTTCCTATGTATGTTTATTTGCCTAGAGCGTGATATGTGGGGATTGCGCATTGTGTATTTTCAGGAGTGCTCAACATGTTATTTCATGGGACAGACCAGCCGCTCGGACATTTTTTTTTTTTTTTTTTTTCCCTCCATGGGTTGTATGTGGGATATTTTTTTCAATGGGCCGCCCTGTCACCAAACAACCAATCACCGTGTTCATTGTCCCAAGGCTCTTGCATGAGAATTGATGTCATCGATAGCAACGGAGATTTACTCCCGCCTCAGAGCTACTCCTAGTCTAGGAGTTACCAGCTTTTTTTAACTAAAAGTTGCTCTCAGCGGCTTTGTGAATAACTTAATATTTTACTCCTACATAAAATGTTTTGGCGCGACTTAGGAGTACTCCTAGCGGTAAGATAAGATGCTTTGTGAATACGGGCCCTGATTTTTACTAATCAAGGTCTGCAGCAAAAACTGTATGGGTTAATTTATAGAATCAGTTGCATAACCGAATAATTGGAGTGAAAGCCTGCACTCACAATTTTGGATAATTGTGAGTACTTCTGGGATGGTGGATATCAGGCCTAGGTGATCCAGCACGGAATTATCCCTCAGTGTTTAGGTGCATTTTCCATACTGTCCCACATTTTTTAGAGTTGGGCTTGTAAATCAGTTTTTTTTTTTTTTTTTTTTTTTTTTCTATTTTACTTTTACAAAACTGGCTATCTACGTTGGTGTTGTTCCATAGATAAATCTGCTCATGTAGTGTACTTATAGAGAAAGACATCGCATTGTGCAAATTTATTTATTTTTTGGACTGAATTTTCCAATTGGCCCTACAGCATGTTTTCCCATTCATTTTTTTTTTCCATTCACACAACACAATGTACCAATTTTAATATCAATTTATGCAATAATTTCACTGTTAAATCTGCTCATATTCAGAACTCTCATTGTAAGAACATCTATTATAGTATTTGAGTTGCCTTTGACCAACCTTTTGAAGTACACAAATTACAGGCCCTCAAATGGTCCTCCATTCAATTTTGTTCACTGGCGCAGCGCAATAAATGTACCAATGCTCGCTCTGATTTTCTTTTTTAAGAGTAGCAATTTGTTTTATGTCATCCAGTTTTGAAGTGTGGCCTGCAAAATGGGCTAAGTGAAGAAACGAAGAAAGACTCATTACACCCATTTTACATGGGTGTAAAATGGGTGCAAAAAGTAGGTCTGCTTTTAACGGTCTTATCAGTATAGGTAACTGCTAGCTCCCCGTCCTAAAGCTGTGTAACTTAAGATACTCATTGGGATCTTGCACATTTTTTTTGTAATGTTCCCTTTCTAAAAGTGCAAGTTACTTAAGTCAGAACATGACATTATTTTACAGCCCTGAACTAAACCAGGGCAGAGAATGGGCAACATTAGTAGTGGGGCCCTTTGTCAAATGTATCTCTCCAGCGATGTGATCGTCTAGGTTGAAAGAAAACACAACTGCATTCTTCAGTGGGTTATGCATATGCAGGGTCTTTGGGGAGAGGACGTGGCACGCACTTCTTGGTGCCGCTTTGAAGATTGAATTTAAAAGTTGGTGATGTAGAATTGTATTGGGTTCATTTACCAGTAGTGATTGTTACATGAGCAATAAAATTTTCAGTTCAGAACACTAATCATCTCTTGAAGTAAAGGGTTAATAGGAGAGTGTTGGAGCTATAGATGGGGTGAGGTTTGTCATTATACCCTGGCATATAATTGGTGGTATTGGTCTGTCTGTCTTTCTGTCTGTCCGTCCATCCATCCAACAAGTTTCTAAACATGTTTTGGTTCAGCGCATAATTTAACAACATTTTATTTTATTCCATAAAATTTCAATATGTAGTGGTTCCTTTTGCTATTTTGGAATTTTTTTACATTTTTATTTATGTCCTGATGACTCTTGTATGTTTGACCGAGAGAGTTTTTAGGTTCTCTTTAGTGTCGTTTGCCTGGCCTTTGAAAATGGAATGATGGTCATTTGGGTCTTGCTGATTTGTATTTGTTAAAAGGTCAGGGTCTCCACCCTTCTGGCTTATATATAGCAGTGGTTCATTTGGCCTTGTCTGAGCAGGATGAGATGATTACAGCAGTGGTGTAAGCCAGTGCCTTGTGCCAAGGATTTGTATGCGTATGAAGAATGCTCTCTCACTAGTTCCCTTTGAGTGGAGGTGAAAGGGGGAGAGAATTTCAAACAAGGGTATTACCAGCCTGTCTTTTTTAAGTGGGGCTACTGGATTGGTGAACATTGCTAAGGAATTTAACCTCGGAGTTGCAGGTTCAAGTTCAATTTCAGAAACCTCTCCTTGCACTGTTGAGCATCGTTGCACATTCTGTCACAGAAATGAATTCAACAAGCGATGTGCAAATTGTTGTAGATTAGCCAACCACTTTTAATGGTGTTTAGGATTATATTTCAATATTTCTCATCATATTCATCAGTAAATCAATAACCATAATCTATAATCATGATCAGTAACCATATTATGTAAGCAGCAGTAACACACTTACACACGCTCACGGACACATGCACGCACACACAGACGGCGCACACACACACACACACACACACACACACACACACACACACATATATATACATACAAGCAGTTCACACATGAATGAGCAGGGCACGCACATATAAGCAGTTGGCTTCTGTAGCTTTAATTGACATCTTTTCAGTTGATTCAGGCAATATCTGTTCAGTCATCAGCATTATTCACCATCATTCAACAGAAATCATATATTTATGCATGCTCCAGTATTACACTGGAACAGGGTTGTTATCTTTTGGTTGCAGTTTTCAAGGCAAGTTGGCAGTGTTTTGGTTTGCCTGTCTCTGGGACGACCTGTGACCCAACGAAAAGTTTTCTGAAACAATTAGCCTTGAAGTTGTTATTTTGCGAAGGGTGCCAACTAATGATAATAAAAAGAGAAAAACAGGTAACATGCAGACACCACATGATTGTACCGTTGGGGAAAAACAAGTAAGAAGCAGACATTACGTTATTGAACCATTGTAGCGTGAGAGGGCGGAAAAACCATATTGGGAAGATATTTACTGTGATGAAGGTATAAAAACTGGGTGTGAAAAGCAGAATGTCAGTTCTTGCGCAAAAAGAACTCTGCTTCATATTCATCGATATGCCTCAATAAAGCCTCATTTTCTGAAGAATCTGTCTCTCTCCAATTGTTTGAGGATGGGGGAACCTCATAATATGAAAATATTTCTGAATGAAAACCACGACAATGGCTTTCGCTGAGTGAAAGCACTGTTATTAGGCAATATGATAATTATGAAAAGGGAATAACAAAAATAAAAAATTCTCACCCTATGTGGAAAAGCGCTTATGATTGGTTGCAGGCATTCAGAAGTCAATGCCACTGAATGGCTGACAATTCAGCAACTTATTCTGTCTTGGACAGTTTCCATGGAAACCCACCCACAGATAATATCTTGATTAAGGAATAAAAAAATATAAGAAATAAAGGTGCGTGGACTTTTCGGCAAAGGTTTCCTCCCAAAAAAATCATTGCAAGGCTGCCAAGAAGCATGTCATGTACCTTCACCTCAGCAGCACGGCCTGGACATGGCTGTTTACTTTTCATTGTCACAATAAGTGAAGAATTAAACGAGATTTTCATCTTTTTAAAAACCCATCCCCCAACACACTGGCCATTTCTATTTTCACAGATGCAGTGTTTTACAAGTAGGTGGCAGTGCATAATGATGATGGTTTAAGATCTGTATTTGTGTATATTTACGCATCTGAATTAGTCTTGCAATTGTTTTAACCATAATGGGGAGACAAGCAGGTGGATATGAATGGTGGGGGAGGGGGGTTCTGAACTGAAATGAACAGAGAAAGATTTTTCCATTTCAGCCTGGTTCATTAAGGAAATGAAAGTCTCCTAAATTCTTCAGCTTTGAAGTGTAGGGTTTTTTTGAATGGGCGATTATTTACATTTTAAACCAGTTTTAGACCACCATCAAACTCCATTGCTTTCAATCACCAGTACCAGTTGTAGCATCTGCTTTAGATTGTGCAGTTAATCCACAAGAATAACTGGATTGCTGACGTGATGGAGAACTGCGTTGGGAGGATGAAGCAAGCGGAAGTGGTCGAGCAGCCATATTACTATGCCCGGTAGTAAGTAACGGTCTTATTGTATCCTGTGGCATAGATGCGTTGATGTGCAGCTTTCCAAAGCTGAGCAACATTTTTCAGGGGATGTGGCGAGACATTCCTCTGGTTGTAGTAAAGGCAGATACGCATAAATCAATTTCAATGAATATTTTGCTTATTATAAGCAATTGGCGATCTACCATAACGGCAGATAACGTGTCAGCGTTATGCCAGCTATCAGTTATTGTTAGAATACTTTAAATTAATGTTAGCTAAGGTGACCCATCACATTAGCCTTAAGCTGCCGAGAACTGAAGTTAACAATATCAATCAATGTCACATGCCATAAATTAGATTATCCAGTAATACTGATGTGCAACGCAGTCTATAATATTAGACCAGACTAGCTAGCCAACAAAACCAGGCGTTAACCAGTCAAATCATTAAGGCTAATTTAAGCCAGCACTAAAAAAGTTCTGTTGACAATCAACTGCCGTTGACGGACAAGTTTAATTTTGCCAGGTTATCAATGAGGATGTAACGTTGGAGCTACTTAAATAGATAATGTGATTAACACTCTATAATGAATGGCAGACAGTTTTACTTACATCTCCATGATGCGCAGCTCCCTTCACTTCTCATCTGAACGCTGATTTAGCTACTTTGATAAGTTTTCATTGCTTTCTCTTTAGCAAACCCACTTCCGCTCCGTAGAAAAATAGCCTAGCTTCACGGCAGCTATTGAGTGGAGACATGTGAAATGAAAACTCAATACAAGACATCCGTTGGGACTTGCAATCGCGCATAACGCATATGTATCTCACACCCAGTGTTTCCAAAATAAAGACAACGGTTGACAAGATGCTAGCTTACTGCTTGTTTATTTTTTTTCACCAAGTTTTTAAAGCCCACCCGGCTAAAAAATTCTACGTGCAAGAACAATGTCTTGGCTTCTTCAGTCAACAATGTTCAACTTCAATTTTGTTGTACCACTGCCTCACTCAGGTGGGATTTAGAAAAAACTGTATAGATTTCCTATGATCCCCAGAACTCACTCATTGGTCGTACATATTATCAAATTCTGATGTTGTCCATTGCCTACTGAAGTTAAATCTGCTGTCCTTGAGGCATTTTTCGTACAGTCGTGTCGAATTGAGGAGGAAACATAAAATACCGCCTCTTCCTTGTCTGTGAAAAGATATCTTCTCAATTAATTGTATCGTTGGTTGCAACGCGTTATGTGAGATGTTCTGAGAGATTTTAGTTGGGCATACCAATATGGCGGCACGGTTACTTCAAAATGATGACATCATCAGCTATCCAGTTATTCTATATAGATCAGTGAGTTAATCACATTCTAATGACATACTCCTGGTCCTGCTCCTTAATGGCTTATTAGACTGTGGTATTGATCAATCTTAAAGGGGACCTTTTTTGGGAAAGGGAGGGTTCTCTGCTTTTTTGGAAAAGAAAAAACCCATTAAAATTCCATGATAAATGGGTAATTTGATTCCTGTCTTCCAAACTCTGTAAAACAGGCTGTTCTGAGTGGGCATCCCCTCTCTGAAATGAGCTGTGTACTGAGTGGCCAGTGAGCGGAGCACTGTGTCAGCGGAGAGTCAAAATCCCTCGGCTACTGGCAAGTCCCTAGTTACAGATGACTGAATAACTAGCCAGCTACCTTGCTAGTTATAAAACAAACTACCCAATGAGTGCGGAAAGGAAACGTCTGCTGGCTTGGATGGTCGTCACATTCATAAAGAAGGGTGACATGCAGTCACCATCAAAGTTTGACCACACTTGGAATTCAGTGTAAGAATGATCTGCGGCTAGCATCTGTATACTAGTTGTAACCATTAGCGAACATCACATCTATTTTGAATAGCAGCGCTACTCCATTAAAAATGGACTGCGTTCCACTAAAAACATTTACCCATTCTTTCTGTTCCGATCAACATGTCTCCCACATTGCCACTGGCTAAACTAGCAACAGTTTGTAAATTCACACTCAATACAGCAGCTCGATATTAACACTTTAAATTCCATGTAAATACTGTATTAACAAAAATTGAAAACATTTAGTGAGCTGGCTAGCTATTAGTCCAGCCCAGGACCATTGTACTACGTAGTATGATGGTCCTGGGCAGGGCTAGTGAGCTACAGATTCTCCTTGAAAATGAATCAATGTCACCACTTCTTTGTATCTTTCAGAAAACATAATGGGTCCCCTTCAGTGTAGGTTTTGTTGCCAGTCCTGCGTTGTATTGACCCTGGTTAGTAGTATAAAGCACTCAGCCAAAAACTGAATAGCACACACGTAAAGGTTTTTGTTGATTTGAAGCAAGTGCGATACCCTAAAAAAGGCCATGAGTGGAGATATTCAGATGAGGGGCAGAACAGTTTTCTCGAGCCTGCATGTAACATAGGAAGGGGAGCCAAATCTGAATTGCAGGCAGATGCGATGTCTTATGAAATAGGCAGTTCACAAAAAACTGGCTGGGTTATTTTATTTCACAGTTTGTGGTTTGGTAGGCACTCCTCATAACAAAATGTATGTGTATAAGCACTGAAAAAGTAAGTTTTTCTCTAATTAAGACTCCATTTCATATGCACCTTCTTCCTTGCCAGGAAGATGTCTTGGGGATTTTCTTGTTTATAATTGGTCTGCTAGGCATTAGGTTCCCGCCATACAGTTTGCAACCATGCCAGTGCTCTGTTGAATAGGCTGACTGATACCATAAATACCAATTTCATCCTTAACTTGTCTTGGAGAGACTAACAGGTGTCTGCTGCAGCAGGTGAAAGATGGGCGTGGAGCGGTAGGCCTAATCTTGTATTAAATCGTGGCATCAGTTTCTCTTGGTAAAAATGTTTGTGCTATTAGTAAAAGTACAAGAGAGGGATAAATTGGCAAAGCATCCAAAAGTGGACAAGGGAGAACTTTAAAATTCCGCATTAAACTTCTCACCCACTGGACCTAAATTTTCATTATGCGAGTGAAGGTCCTTTATCCTCCCTTGTAGCAACAACCATATGGATTGACTGTTTTGTTTAGATTTTCATTCAATTACCCTTATATGACATTCATCTAGTGGCTGCCAAGCACATGTCAATGTTTCTTCTGATGGCTTTAATGGGTGACTGTGTTGTCTTGTATACCATTCTTTTATTGCCAACCAGGCTCTGTATGTCATGTCATGGTAACCAATCTGTCCTGCCTACGGTGGAAATGTGAATGTAATCCTGTGCTTCGCTTCCCACAAATTGCATTGAATTTGTTATTATCTGGAGTGACTTTGAAAGCTCTTTGCATTTTATACAGTTACTATTGGTACTGCTGGATACTGTCTGTGCAGCATCTGTGCTGTAGAATTGGAACTGTGACCATTCCTTTGTCAGGGATACTACTGTAGCAGATGATTAAAATGTGATTAGCTGCATATATATTTCTAGAAGTGGCAAATGGGGAATATGTAAGATTCATGTTTTTGGTTGTGTCAGTGGCATCTCGGTTGCTGAATTGTAATTTCAGAAGAATTTATTGCTTCAAATCCAGTTTGGCTTTTGAATATCAGCAGCGACAGCTGCGTCATAATGCCGGTCGATATCCACAGAAAACCTACAACGCCAATTCCAAAATAGTTGGGACAAAGTGTAAATTGTGAATAAAATCAAAACGCAATGACTTTCAAATCACACCAGCCAGTATTTTATTCACAATAGAACAGAGATAACATAGCAAATGTTGAAACTGAGAAATTTTATAATTTTATCCACAAAATGCGCTCATTTCAAATTTGATGGCTGCTACAGGTCTCAAAAAAGTTGGGACAGGGGCCTGTTTACCGTGGTATAGCATCTCCTCTTCTTTTTAAACACAGAGTGGAGGCGTCTGGGCATTGAGGAGACAAGTTTCTTGAGTTTAGCCATTGGAATTTGATCCCACTCTTGTTTAATACAGGCTTCCAGCTGCTGGAGAGTTTTGGGTCTCCTTTGATGGACTTTTCGTTTAATTACGCGCCAAATGTTCACAATCGGTGAAGGAGCAGGACTGCAGGCAGGCCAGTTCAGCACACAGACTCTTGTACTACGAAGCCATGCTGTTGGAATAGCTGCAGTATGTGGTTTTGCATTGTCCTGCTGAAATACACAAGGCCTTCCCTGGAATGGATGTCGTCTGGAGGGGAGCATATGTTGGTCTAAAACCTTTATATACCTTTCAACATTCATGGTGCTTTTTAAAACATGCAAGTGTCCCACACCATATGCACTAATGCATCACCATACCATCAGAGATGCTGGCTTTTGAACTGAACGCTGAGAACAGGAGGGGTGGTCTTTCTCCTCAGCCCAGAGGACACAACGCCCATTATTTCCAACAAAAATGTCAAATTTGGACTCGTCTGACCACAGGACATTTTGCCACTTTGCTGCAGTCCATTTTTAATGAGCCTTGGCCCAGAGAACATGGCAGCGCTTCTGGATCATGCTCAACAATGGCTTCCTTTTTGCATGATAGAGTTTTAGGTGGCATCTGTGGATGGCACGGCGGACTGTGTTTACAGACAGTGGTTTCTTGAAGTATTCCTGGGCCCATTTAGTAATGTCAATGACTGAATCATGCTGGTGAGTGATGCAGTGGCGTCTGAGGGCCCGAAGATCATGGGCATCCAGTGAAGGTCTTCGGCCTTGTCCCTTACGCAGAGATTTTTCCAGTTTCTCTGAATCTTTTGATGATGTTACGCACTGTTGATGATGAGACCTTCAAAGCCTTTGCAATTTGACGTTGAGGAACATTGTTTTTAAAGTATTCCACAATTTTTTTTTTACGCAAGCCTTCGCAGGTTTGAGAGCCTCTGACCATCTTTACTTCTGAGAGACTCAGCCTCTCTAAGACATCCCTTTTATAGCCAATCGTGTTACACACTTGATGCCAGTTAACTTAATTACTTGCTAAATGTTTTTTCAGCTGATTCTCTTGTATATTAATTGCTTTTTCAGCCCTTTTTTGCCTGTGTCCCAATTTTTTTGAGACCTGTTGTGGCCAGAAATTTTGAAATAAGCTCATTTTGTGGATAATATATGTAAATGTAATGTATGTAAATGTAAAATGTCTCAGTTTCAACATTTGAAATGTTATCTATGTTCTATTGTAAATAACATATAGGCTCATGTGATCTGAAAGTCATTGCATTTTGATTTCGTTCACAATTTACACTTCGTCCCAACTATTTCGGAATTGGGGTTGTAGTTGGAACACATTAGGAATATTTTGAATGCTGTCAGAATGCAGTCAGAATATTTAGAATACACTTCGAATGCCGTACGAGTGCGATTTAATTGCTGCCTGAACTCCACCCGAAGTCTGGTTAGAAGGTGCCTCGAACGCAGTACGAATTCACCTCGAATGCAGTCAGAACGCTCCCGGATTGGCCGCCGAATATGGTTGGAACCTCCAAGAATTCAAACAGAATGCAGCTCGAATACTCAGAATTTGCTCAGAATGTAACACGAGTGTCCCATATGCGTTGATTGAGTAATTGTTGACTACAGCAGGGGAACGTAAATATGCCACTAAAACTGACGCCGAATGCGTGAGAGTTAACAGGTATGCGTTTTTAATGAAAACTGGCCACACCTGAAAATGTTGAGTTTTCGGAGTTTCTGTAATGGTAATTTAAATGAATGATTGAAAACAGGTCATGACCAATCATTAATTTTAAGCCAGTTCACCAGCCGCCACTGATTCGAGCGGCAATCGAAAGATTCCAACGGCATTCGAAGCACATTCCAGCTGAATTGTTTTAATTTCGAAATAGATTCCTGCAGCAACTGAAATGCATTCGAGGTGCATTCTGGCTCATTAGAGGCGCATTCTGGCAGGATTTGACGTGGCTTTCCGTTTCGATTCTCCCTCGAATGCAATCAGAATGTTTTGAATGCTGTTGGAAAGCCGTAAGAATATTTATAATGCAGTCAGAGCGCAGTTAGAATACACTTCGAATGTCGTTCGGTCATTTCTCCACTTTGAATGCATCTGGAAAGTTTTGAACATGAGCAAAACATTCAGGCTGGCCACAAGAACGGGCCGAATATTTGGAATGCACTCAGAATGCAGTCAGAATTTTTAGACCGCACTTCGAATATCCAGGGATATACAAAGAATTTTCATTCCGACGGCATGCCGGCTCATTCCGCTGTGACTAGGGTTTAACACAATATGGAACTATTGTGAAGAACTGACATTTGGGGAGTGCATGCTCAGCTTCTCGTTTACATTTCATTTGGAGTCTTGCTGGAGAGAATGGGTCAGGGATGTGTAGCTCGTCAGAATCTGCAAATAATTAACCTCAACTCAATGCTGCTCTGTCAGTTTTGTATGGCAGTATTTGGTTGGGTCCGTTTTAGATCGAGGTGGCACATAGTTTTGGCAATAGGGTGGCAATCTGTCAAGGGAAGGGGAAAATAATCTGCCTTTGTTCATGAAGGGCTGTGGCAAAAACTAGAAGTGATGCCTATGATTTAGATTTTATCAAAGTGACATCAATATCATGATAAAATATAATGGTTTGACTTTCATTATGTTCCCATGGCACTTTTTGTGTGTGTGTGTGTGTGTGTGTGTTTTTTTTTTTTTTTAAAGAGTAAATATGTGCGATTGGGTCTCCAAAAATGTTAGGAGATTAAGAATTACTCAAGAATACTTGCCTAAAGGTAGGTCTGTCTCTCTGCATTTTTTAATTAATAACGGAAAAACATTGCTGTACCCCCATTGAAATGTACATCCTTCCATTGCCATCCTTCCATTTTGCCCTACCAGCTTTTCATCAAAACTCGTCCATGCCTCAAGGCACTTTCACAATGACGTTGAAAATTTGTGGACTACCGAGGAGAAGACTGCTCCACAATTCACTGTGGCAACTTGATTGCTGAAAAGAACAAATTAATGGGCAGCTTCAAGGGAAATACAGCGAGAGGGCTATCAAATTGAATGTTGTATGAAGCTTGGTTGTGTTGCTGGTGGGACTATGGAGTGTTTACTAGAGAGAATCCTGCTCTTACTGCTGTGAACTCCTGCCTTTTTTTTTTTTTTAACATTTGACACTTAGGATTACTGCACATGCTCAGAGCTTTGATCAAAATACATCCACTCATCTGCAAGTCAAAATCTATTAGGTCTTTTTCTTCTATGATTATTGGCGATGGCAACCATTTTATACTCTTCATATTCCTTGGCTAAAGCTTAAAGTAGCTTTTTGAGTCCTTGAATATCCATAGAAAGCTCCTTAAAAAGCATTATGCTGGAGTAGCTAAAATATAGATACAATGGCAGGGATGGAATCAGATTAATACTTGCAGTCAAGCAGATTCAGTTTCTTAGGATGTACTTTCTGAGCATGTGCAGTAATCGTGGTGCAGCTTCTTTAAACATCAGTAATTCTGCCAGAGGGCTGAGAGGGCTTTTGAGCTGTAAGGAAAAGGTGTGCTGATGGGGGGGAACATTTGTGTAGAACAATAAGATTTTTTTCTTTTTACTGTCCGCACAAGAGCACAGGTTTTAAGATTGTGCTTAGAAGCACAGAGCTTGCTCTATTTATGTATGAGGAGGGTTTTGCTTCCCACTGACAGTTTGAATAAATGACACAGAAGTGCTTAGTATGAACATTATCTAAAGATGAAACAGAATAATGAAATGATACTAGTCTTAAATTTGAAAAAATTATGATGTGCTGTATTTTATCAAATCATTTATTCTAGTTGTGAATTTGGCTTCTCTGTGTGAGGCAATGTCCCTTACTGACCAACTGACATGCCATCTTAAAATTCAGTAGTGAAGTGTCTACCTTCTGGAATAGTGGGCAGCTCTGACATACCTCCTGGTGGAGGTATTAATATTTTGGTGGATGAGGATGTGTTGCATTAGAGAGCTGCA
Source organism: Gymnothorax javanicus (assembly GCA_029692085.1). NCBI lineage: Eukaryota > Metazoa > Chordata > Actinopteri > Anguilliformes > Muraenidae > Gymnothorax > Gymnothorax javanicus. Next base: position 95,803,808 of record CM056198.1, read on the forward strand.
CTCAAATCAGCAGGGGGGGGGGGATGGGGGGGGCTGGGTTTAGGGTGACACTTTTTTCTAAGCATACCGCAGTTGTGCCTCAATCACACTTGGGAAAATGACTCAATCATGGTTTCAATCATGAAGTAGTTATCATCAATCAATTTTCCGGCCTCTGAAAACCAGGGATTAGAAAACAAATGTATTTAATTTTGGTTCATCCTGAGCAGAAATTTTTTTTTTTCTTGCGTTCTTTCCTGTTCCAGTGTTCCAAGGCCTCCCCGCGAAGTAGTAACTGGTTAGAATGTTATTAAAAGGGTAATAATGTTATTTTTAAAATGACTTCACCTTTACAAAATGATTTATATAACAATAAGATAAAATAAGTCACCCTGGTGAGAATCCTTGCAAAGGTCCTGCAAGGATCCTAGCAGGATCCTGTGAGGGATTCTGACATGATCCTTGCAAAGAATTTTAAGGGCCCTGAAGGATCTTGTGACAGTTGATTCCCCGGGCACCCTGTGCTATACCAAGGTGTTGGCGGTCCCTGTTTGGTGCATTGTGTTTTATATTGAGAGCATCTAGCACAAGGGTGTCCAATCTTATCCGTAAAGGGCCGGTGAGGGTGCAGGTTTTTGTCCTAGCCAGCAGTGCTACAGCACCTGATTCCACTAATTAACTAATCAGGGGTTTCAATCAGGACCTTGGTGGGTAGAATCAGGTGTATTAGTGTTGGGCTCTAACAAAAACCAGCACCCACACCGGCCCATTCTGGATAAGATTGGACACCCCTGGTCTAGCATTTTTAGCGTCCTGAAATGCAATCTTTTAATTTTATGCGTGGAATCTAAATGTGATTTCCTTATGTGTGAAGACAAGGTCTCATGAGGCAAGTGTGCAACAATTTGAGCAATCCAAAAAATATAATGCAAATACAAAAAAAAATTGCCAGATCTAGCTTTTTTGCTGAAATGTCTAGACTTCCGAGATTACCACACTTCCGGTGCGCATCTTGCTAGTGCTGAGGTCTATTACATGCGCATAATAACAGTGAACAATGGCAATCTTATGATCTACGTCTGTGCTTTTCAAACCTCCCCTGGAGTACCACCTCTCCTGCATGTTTTAGAGCTCTGCCTGCTCCAGCACAGGTGAGTCAAATGATCACCTTGTTACCTGTGAAGATGGTTGATGATGAGCGAATCATTGGAATCATCCGTGCTATCGGGGAGAGATCTAAAACATGCGGGAGAGGTGGTACTCCAGGAGAGGTTTGAGAAGCACTGATCTACATCATCTGTGATTGTTGACGGCAATGCCAAAAATGATACTAGAAATTATATCAATCACCTAAATATCGCCATGGAAGGCCTTTCTCGAGAAAGTGATTGTTCCGCAGCTGAAAGCTTCTTAATACGGTATGGTATGGCCAAGTATCCGTAACCAGGCACACTATAGCAACTTTCCCCCTGCAGCTGCACAAGACCGGAAGTGACTTGACCACGTAACTATCCCATAAAGCATCGGAAATGGGGCGTGACTGCGACATCAGGGAGTAACTTGTTTGTATTGAAGAGTGCTCGAATTACTGATATGCAATTTATGAATGAAAAGACTGTGGCTCATACTTTCAGCTCTGAGGGGGCTGTTGTATGCTTATCTCATAGTACTAAAGCAAACTGCTTCTGCGTATTTAGTATGTTATTTTTAATTGGTTCTTTGATCATGTGTTTTGTTCATTGTGGTGCCTTTTCCCAAGCCAAAGGCAAATGAGGTACGTGTTAAGTGGCAGTGTTATTGTAGCCCCCCCGACAAAGTCGGGCGGAAACTATGGATTGACATGTGTCGTCTCCGCGGCCGCTGCGTCCACGTTCGTAGACACTTTCTTGTGGACACTACAGGCTGTAATTTTTGACAGATTTCTTTCATATTTGGTGCTGACGTGTTGTACTTCACTTATGACACCTATCAATTTTGGTTGCCATTGCAACAGTATTGGCCAAATAATATGCAAATTAGTGGCAAAACATAGAGATTACCTTGTGGACGCAGCACAGGCTGCAATTTTTTGAATAGTTACTTTCATATTTGGTATGCACATATGTTACACTTCACTTACGACACCTATCGATTTGGGCTGCCATTGCAACAGCATGGGCCAAATAATATGCAAATTAGTGGCAAAACATAGAGATTTCCTTGTGGATGCAGCACAGGCTGCAATTTTTTGACTGGTTACTTTCATATTTGGTATGCACATGTGTTAAACTTCACTTATGACACTTATTGATTGTGGTTGCCATGGCGTCAGTCTTGGCCAAATAATATGCAAATTATTAACAATGCAGATTTCCTTGTGGAAGCAGTACAGACTAATTTTTGACAGATTACTTTCCCATTTGGTATGCACGTTACACTTATGACACCTATCGATTTTGGTTGCCGTGGCGACAGTATTGGTTGAATAATATGCAAATTAGTGGCAAAACATAAAGATTTCCTTGTGGAGGCACTACAGACTGCAATTTTGGACCGATTACTTTCATATTTGGTACAGACTTGTGTTGTACTTCACCTATGAGACATATCAATTGTTGATGCCATGGCGACTGTATTGGCCAAATATTGAGCAAAAGAGTGGAGAAGCGGGCATTCAGGGGCTACACCCATGCGGTCGCAGCTGACCGGACTGTCTAGTTATCTGAAAGCAGTCAGAGAAGACCATTGCTTCTATCAAAAATGTGGACAGTGTTGTATGCCGTAGTACAAATGTGGAAACTGTTCGTGAGCTTTGTGTCCTCCCAGGACTTGAATGCCTTTATGAATTTTATGACTTTCTGCTAAAATAAAACTTCATGAAGCCCTCTCATAACAGCAGGGAGACTGTTGGACGTAACACCTGCAGCAGATTTTTTTGTCGCTCACTGTATACAAATTTGTTTGTTCTTGTCTCACAGTTGCAGAAAGAGAAATGACCATTCATATTCTATCTGGAACTGTAATATGATACAGTACATTAGGTTAAGGTATGTGTCCACTTCTCTTGGACATGAGCACATCATTTCAAAGTTGGCCTACGCTGAGATCAGACCCAGTTCAATAATAATGTGTGAAGTCTAGAAAACTGCATTTTCAGTGAAGCCTCGAGAAGCAAAAAACGGAAATGTTATTTTACTTGAAATATTGTTGGCCTGCTGATAAAACCTTGTATCTGCAATTTGATAAGAAACAAAAACTTGTATGTCCACGACATTGCAAAATACAAAATTTTATTGATTGGATACATTCTTGGAAGAAAAATAGTCATCTTACCTGAACACAGCTCAACTGCATTCTTACATGCAAAATTAAACATTACATGCTCTCCTGTAAAGTTTGTCATTTTGAAGATACGAGGCTTTATCAGCAGGCCGACGATATGCTGATGCTGCAACAGGTAAGGGCCAGTGTTCTCAACTAGCATTCTGTTCAGTGAGATCAAGTGTGATTGTTACATTAACATGAGGGCCCAATTTTCTCATATGTGCAATAAATGCAAGGACTACAGCAACCATTTCTGCAATCTCTCATTGGGAGTGGTTCTTTCATGTAAATTTAAACACAGGCACACATTACGCGATAGGCACTAGCGGACATAACAAGAGTGGCAGTTCATCTGAAGCAGTTGTAGTCACAACTGATTGTAAGAACTCAAAACACCTTTGCTCAGCACCGTAATTTGGGTTTACTGATTTTCTCAGTTTATAATTTGATCTGTTTAAAACTGTCACTCGACACTGTTTGCATATAGAAAAATAGACACGTTCAATTCAAGGGTCTTTTATTCTTCATGGCACACAGATATTTCTGTCAAAATATGGCCTAAGATGGTAAATAACTAAGCATGAAATTAGGACGTAATTAGGACAAATTAGGAAATAATTGGGACAAATTAAGAGCTTATTAAAATCTTATGATTGCAATTGTGGTTGGAACAAAAATCAGCATACATAGGAGTGCCCCAAGACCAGGCTAGGGGAATCATTGATTAAAATTATTGCTTTACTCTGTGGGATGTTACCATTGATTGCCCCACCGTTTGGCATTAAAGGTCCCAATTATGTCACTAGGTGTACAGCAAATTAGCCATTACAAGCCATTTCAAAACCTTTTCCTTCTTTACATCACATGGGGAAGTAACTGCCCAGGGGCAAGAAGGCCTAATCAACTTCAGCTAACGAGTCAATCAGTTCCTTCATTATTGCTCTGGCTGGGCACTTTTTGCCATTTTGCCATTGTACTATCATCTGAAAATCTGACGTGGTGGTTAATTTCACGTTGGTCGCGTACTGTAAACTAATTGCTCCAGTGGCCATGATCAGTAAATGAGTAGACTGCCTTGCCAAAAAAAAGCTATTGTTTGTATTTAATAAGCAAATACTAAAGAGCATATGATTGAATCATTATTGCAGTGATTAGTACATTTCAGCTGGCAACCATTCTCCTTTAACCCTGACTGATGCTGTGTGTAGCTTCCCATTTCTTGATCAGCCATTTCGGAAATTGTATCTCTTGGTCCTGGAAACGATTTTACTGTTTTAAGAGGGGCAAATTGCTGCCCTGCATCAAGCAAAGAAAATAACTGAGGAGATTGCTGAATTCACTGGAAATAAGTTAAGGACTGTCCAATGATTATTGTATCCCAGACGATGAGTCAGTCGGTGATACTATGGATCAGCAAACGTTATGTTGCGTCTGCCGCTGCATCCGTAGAGATTTCTTGTGAGGGCTTTACATTCTTTATGGATTCATTTTATATTTGGCATAGATCTTGTGTGTGGTACGGTCACCAAGCCTATCGATTTCGGGAGTGATCGCTTCAGAGTGTCCATGGATACACATTGACCTGCGGGTGAAAAACTGTGTAGATAAAACCTGTAATGCTCGTATTGAACTATCGACTTTGTGGAAGAAATGGGTTGGAGAAAAATCATGAGTGATCCTGATCAGAAATCAGCAGAACACTTGGTGAAGTCTCATCATTAAAAATTGACAGTAGGACTCCTGGCCATGTCTTAAGAAAGTAAGCACATTTCCACACGCGGAATGCCACTTTAACCGGCAGGATTGAGACCACATGCCTGAGGGACTACAAGAAAGCCACTTGTTAGTGAGGCTAATCAGAGGAAATGACTTCAGTATGATAGGGAGTGAAAGAATGGAGTGTGGAGCAATGGAAAATGATCATGAGGTCTGATGAAAACAGGTTTACCCTATTCCAGAGTGATGGAGTGTCAGGGTAAGAAAGGAAGCCCATGAAGTGATGCACCTGTCATCCTGTTCCTGCTGTAGAAGCCTCTGGAGGCAGTGTTATGATCTGGAGTTGCTTCAATTGGCACAATCCAGGCTCAGCAACTTTTTGCAGCAGTAAAACGAAGTCAGCAGACTACCTGAATGTACTGAAAGACCAAGTGATGTCATCAATAGATTTATTTTGATCCTTGAGGGTGCAGGCGTATTCCAGAATGACAATGCCACAATTCATCGGGCTCAAATTGTGAAAGAGTACAGTAGTTCTGTGAGCATGAGGATTCATTTTCACACATGAATTGGGTACTACAGAGTCCTGACCTTAACCTATTGGAAGTTTTCTGGGATGTACTGGCGAAGGCTTTACAGAGTGGTTTGAGGCTCGCGGCGTAAGTACAAGATCTCGTCCGAATATTTTTGCAACAGTGGTAGGAAAGAAATGTTGTAATATTGCATTAGGTGTTTGGAGCAATGCCATGTCGAATGTGTGCCATGATCAAAACTGAAGGTGGTCCAACAAAATGTTAAACGTTGCAACTTTTTTTTTTTTTTTTTTTTTTTTTTTTTTTTTTGGGTCAGGCAGTGTAGTATGCAGTAGCCAATTCCAAACAGTCAATAACTGCTGCAAATCTGTCTCTTGGGTTCATCATGTATGCTGTACAGCTTTTTGCTTCCTTGTTCTTTAAAGCATGTCTTGTGCAACTTGCTACCAAAACACAATTTTGGAGTTAGAAAAAGATTCTTAATAATAGAATGAATTATTTTAAAAATGGATTTTGGTTCGGCATGCAAGCGGATTCTGGATTACCCCGGGGCAGCAGTTATTTTTATTACAAACCCCAATTCCAATGAAATTACTTTGTGTAAAATGTGAATAAAAACAGAATGCAATGATTTACAAATCTCATAAACTCACATTTTATTCACAATAGAACACAGACAACATATCAGATGTTGAAAGTGAGACATTTTACCATTGGGCCAGGTCAAGCGGTAACGGAGTTACAAAATTAGTGTATTTTGTATCATAGCTCCAAAACTAAGTAAGAGGGTTACAATTTAAATGGCTTTGTGTAGGTCTTCCTTAGTGTTTCAAACAACAAAATAGCTAATTTTATTCATCTGATTTATTTTGGGTGAAAATGAAATTTGTAACTCCGTTACCGACCAGTTTTTTGCAATTTTCACCCAAAATAAATTGGATGAGCAAAATTGGCTATTTGTTGTTTGAAGCACTAGGGAAGACCTACACAAAGCCATTTAAATTTTAACTCTATCTTACCTAGTTTTGGAGCTATGAAACAAAATACACCAATTTTGTAACTCCGTTACCACTTGACGGGGCCCCATTTCTTGAAAAATATTAGCTCATTCTGAATTTGATGGCAGCAGCACCTCTCAAAAAAGTTGGGACGGGGCAACAAAAGGCTGGAAAAGTAAAAGGTACTAATAAAAAACAGCTGGCGGAAAATTTTACAACTAATTATGTTATTTACCTGTTGCCGATTAACCTGACTGGGTATATAAAGAGCATTTTAGAGTGGCAGAGTCTCTCAGTATTAAAGATGAGCAGAGGCTCACCAATCTGCAAAAAACTGAGTCTTAAAAATTGTGGAGGAATTTCAGAAGAATGTTCCTTAATGTAAAATTGAGAAGATTTTGAATATCCCACCATCTAAAGTACATAATGTCATCAAAAGATTCAGAGAATCTGGAGAAATCTCTGTGCACAAGGGACAAGGCCGAAGGTCAATATTGGATGCTCGTGATTTTCAGGCCCTCAGGCGGCACTGCATTAAAAACAGGCATAATTCTGCACTGGAATTCACTGAAGGGCTCAAGAACACTTCCAGAAATCATTGCACGGTGAACTGTGTTCACAGACAATGTACTAATGCAAGCTAAAGCTATATCATGCAGAGAAGAAGCCATATGTGAATACAATCCAGAAATGCCGCTGTCTTCTCTGGGCCAAAGCTCATTTAAAATGGACTGAGGCAAAATGTAAAACTGTTTTGTGGTTAGATGAATCAAAATTTGAAATTCTTTTTGGAAACCACGGACGCCATGTTGTGCAGACTAAAGAGGAGGGAGACCATCCAGCTTATTGTCAGCGCTCAGTTCAAAAGCTTGTACCTCTGATGGTATGGGGTTGCATTAGTGCCTATGGCGTGGGCAGCTTACACATCTGATCAGGCATCATCAATGCTGAAAAGTATATAGAGGTTCTACAACGAAGTCTCTTTGAGGAAAGGCCTTTGCATATTTCAGCAAGACAACGCTAACCCACATACTGCATCCATCACAACAGCATGGCTTCACTGTAGAAGAGTCTGGGTGCTGAAATGGTCTGCCTGCAGTCCAGACCTTTCACCAATAGAAAACATTTGGCGCATCATAAATAAAGAATCTGGCATAGAAGACCCAGGACTGTTGAGCAGCTGGAATCCTACATCAGACAAGAGTGGCACAACATCCCTCTTCCAAAACTTCAGCAATTGGTCTCCTCTCTTCCCAGAAGTTTACTGACTGTTGTTAAAAGAAGAGGGGATATTACACAATGGAAACATGGCCCCGTCCCAACTTTTTTGAGATGTGTTGCTGCAGTCAAATTCAAAATGAGCCAATATTTTTCATGAAATGGGCTTTTTTCACAGTAACCTAGAGCACTGTTTCATGCATATTGTACATACTTTCATGACATCTTTAACAGCAGCCAGATTGTTTATCTATTACATAGGAACAGAGGAGGGAAGCTGCAGGAAAAAAAAAATGAACTGATAGTGTTAATAGTTAAATTTTTACGAATGTCAGAAGTCATTTTTTGGACAAAATTAACTGTCCCACGAGAAATATTGTTTATTGAATAAATGTTTTTTTTGACATTACATTACAAGGAAGTTTGTTTAGTTCTGTTTGATGGCGAATCACAAGTCTTGACTTGTTTCATCACACTGAAATTATCACTTCATTCACATTTTTTGTTCTTGCGTCCGGCCTGGTCAATGCTCATATCCATGTCCATCCAAAATGTCCACTCCGAAATTAACTGCTGTGGCTCCCAGGTTATTAAAGAATACTGGGGAAAAGTTTGGTATCTTGAAATGTCTTTGTAGGATATACTCCTAAACAAAACTTTTTTTCAGTGAAGTTCAATACACAAAGCAGCAGAGCACCCAACACATCTGTCCGTCCAAAATTGTCCACTCCGAAATCTGTACATTTTGTGTGCAGGAGAGCATAATTTGATACTTGCAACAATTCATTTGCTCTATTTGTAAAGCCTCTGTGCTATACAATGCACACATAAGGGAAAAACATCATTGCCTTATGTTTCAGTTGTGTTTTTGTGCTGTGCAGGTATGTCTTAGAATATGTCCACTCCGAAAAGTTTCAGAAATGTGCAAATACAAAGTCAGATGTTGTGTGTTGGGGGAAAAACAAGTGGATTTTTATTAATAATTGCTCTGTTAGTTTTGAGTAATAAAGGACTGTTTATTAATGTTTTCATACATTTCCATTTGTCTATGAACTAGGCTTACAATTGCCGTACAGATATTTTATGCTCTTTTTCCAAAATTTCACAAATGCGGTCACCATTAACCCTTCTAAACATTTATTGTATTATATAAATGCATACCATTTAATGGTTTTATAATGGACTTAGATATCTCAAATCAGGACTAATATAATTGGTTAATTATTGATATGATATTATTAAAAAATTCATATACTGCACAAAAACCACGTGGAACTTTTCTATAATAATGAATTATGCTTACATTTTTGCAGTGTTCACCCCACAGCATGTTTCACAATGTCCTGGAACCCCCAAAATAGGAATTTTTTTTCATAAATTTTTCACCCTACTGGGACACTTTGCTGTAGGTTACTGTGAAAAAGCCCAGATGGTAAAATGTCTCACGTTCAACATATGATATGTTGTCTATGTTCTGTTGTGAATAAAATATGGGTGATTGGATTTGCAAATCATTGCATTTTGTTTTCATTCATGGTTTACACAACGTCCCAACTTCATTGGAATTGGAGTTTGTACATTGAAGAGTGGATTTGGGGCTCTTGGATCATAGATGCGCTACAACCTACAGACAAAGGTGTCTCCGGCACTCCATGTCAGTTAAGTTTAGGAATGAACATTTCTGACAGAGCATTCTTACCATTGTCTCATGACAATTGTCTATGTTATACTTTTTTGAGTGACTCTTCTACATTTCATATACCAAAACTGTATAGTCTGAATCGAGCAGGTGTATTCATATACAATCTGGTAAATTAATTTTTTAGTCTCTACAGCCCACAGAGAAAGGTGTCTCCGGTACTCCACATAAGTTTAGTTTAGAAAAGAACATTTCTGGTCAAGGATTCTGATCATTAATGAGTCTTTGCCTCCTGGCAGTTATGTATGCTATACTCTGTTGAGCAACCCTTATGTACACATTCCCTGTATCAAAAATGTTTGTTCTGAATCGTGTGAGTGGAATCAAATAAAATCTAGCAAATAGAATATAGATTCTCACCTTATGTTGTGAATTGACTTGTTCTTAGTACTCCTTGACCGTGCCCATATACAACGTATATACCTGTGGTTGGGTGGAGCTGGTTGTAAGAAATGGCAAGCTGGCTCCACAGCTTAGTCACTTTTTTTTTTTTTTAATGAATGCCAACTGTATGCTTGTAAATAACAGCACAAATTTTACCTAGAAATACGTTTAATTATGACACATTATTTTATTTCCGACGATTGGCACAGCCATTTCCCATTTTGTTATGTTTGTTGACACCTACAGCCAGGTACGGGAAATAAGTTGTGCTTCAGTTCAGACTTGGTTCTCGCAATTCAAATGCCGATGGCCTTATGTTTCAGGAAAATATCACATATCACTTCTTGCCTGGCCTAATTCTCATGACACTCCCTCTGGTGCCATCTAATTTTGAAACCAAAACCGAAAAAAAAAGAAAAGAAAATACACCCTCAAGAGTCTACATTCCTCCCAGTTGGGTGCAGTGCTGGCAGGAAATGACCAAGAAGAGATGAAGCAGTGTGTCTGCCTGCTTATCGTCGGGCCTATACATGCAGCAATATATGGCCCATGCGTCTTCTTAATTTGGTGGAAAAGGAATGGAGTTTGTTACCCAAATGTACGTGTTTTATTCCTAGTTAGGATAATGTGTTAATCCCCTTGGGCAAATTGCATAACCCAAGTTGCATGAGGGCATATCAAGCTGTGTCGATGTAGTAATATGCTAAAAGTTCTAGTTAAGAGCCACTGAGAAATGGTGGAATATGCAGAGCTTTGACAACGAATGGAACAAGCACTCTAAATTAGGATTCCTTGAATAATGATCACTAACACAGGCATAATGTATGGTACTCTGATTTTTTAGAAATGTATGTTTTGCTGATGTGCACATCTTTTTTCTAATCAGAGCAACGATCCACTGAGAGCTGTGTGATTAGCGGCAGCAGTCTGGCATCTAACACTAAAAGGCATTGAAATGTAAACATGTTAATGTAGTTAATCCCCTGCCTACTCATAATTTTGGGTCGTATTATGCGAATATAGAGCCTCCTGTTTGATAGAACCATGGAGATTGTGTGTCAGTCCCAAGTAATTGGATAGATTTCAGTCTCCCACCTTTGAGGCAGTTTCTGCTGCCTCCATTTCTCTTGATATGCAGGGATTTTGCTGCATCACTAAGGCATATGGTGAGAAATTAGGCTATGGAAGTTTATACGCTGAATTTCATCCAGTGCATCCTTAGTCATTAATTTAAAAACCACAGAGCAGCAGAAACCAGCAAGAGGCTCAGAACTGGATGAGTGTAGATATTAAGATCATGACTGTTACCCTAACCTGAGAGTGCGCATTTAATGCTAAAGAGATAACATTGTTTTTTTTGTTTGTTTGTTTGTATTTTTTCTTTTTCAAATGAGAGTTGTGTACAATGAAATGGTAACTTGACTAGGGCTTAGTGAGTCCATTTGGTAGTCTAGGATGGAAGGTATTGAGATCCAGTATGCATCCAAGTAGACAAGTTGACTTGTTCATCAACACTCAGAAAAGTCAATGGTAACTTTTGCATTTGTGGAGCATTTAAAGTAATATTGTTCGTCCATTTTTCTCTAGGTCAAGAACGATTCGGTAACATGACTAGAGTTTACTACAAGGAGGCTGTCGGGGCATTTGTGGTCTTCGACGTTACACGTGGATCCACTTTTGAGGCGGTGTCCAAGTGGAAGCATGACCTGGACAGCAAGGTGAAGCTGGCCAATGGCAACCCCATCCCCTCTGTCCTCCTGGCCAATAAGTGCGACCAGAAGAAGGATCCCGCAAACAATTCCGCCCTCATGGACAACTTCTGCAAAGAGGCGGGCTTTCTGGGGTGGTTTGAAACCTCAGCTAAGGTGAGAGACCTGGCCTCTGTTTCATAAAGCAGGATGACTGAGGTTAGATGGATAACTTGCTCTGATTAAAACTCAGGACCCTACCAAATCTAGAACCTGGCCTGAAGTAAGTAAAAAAAGAAAATTAAAAAAAAAAAAAACCTGTTCTGGAGTTTTGCTTAGAAATTTTAACTCTGCAATCCTGTTTGAGAAAAGCCTCCTAATTCTGTTTAGAGAACATGGGGGCTGAGATGGAAATTACTTAGAGGAAAAGCAGAATAGTTTTTATTTTATTTTATTATTTTTTACTTTGAATTTATCACTAGTTCTGGGCCATGTCATTGAGGCAGAGACCCATGGGATATCTAAGTCCAGGCTCGTTGCTGTTTAGAATACTCTGTAGTTCAGTGAGGGCCCACTCTAGGACTGGGCCATATGCCGGGTTTTATTGCCACCAATTACTATTACTTAAGCAACAAATTTATTCTCTACAACAAAGATTCACTCATGGGTTGGGCAGCAACAAGATTGTACAGCATAGGCATATTGGCACGAGAATAATCATGGGCTACTGTTCGTATTACAGAATGTGGCGATAGTGTCTGAGTAAATGAAGTACCCTGTTGAATTATTCTGAGAAGAGATTGGTCTGACATCCAGGAATAGATATGGCCCTTCTTACCCCAGCTCTGCTGTAGTTCGGTCAATAAATGAAAGACTGAATGGCTAGGTCCTCGTTTTGTAAAATGTGGTACATGCACATTTTTATTGCCCGTTTCAGAACCTTGTAGGCATGAACTTGCAGAAAAGCCTCAGGCTTAATGTGAACTTTTAATCGGCTCTGAACAAGGGGTGGAAAAGGCATGAATGGCCTGCTTTAGAGTGCATTTTATAAATAACTGAAATTCTTTGTGGTATTAAGGGTAATTCCACGCTTTCAAGTCGCTCTCAGTATGGGTAATGATGCTGGATAATGCTGTTAGCATTGCACTCTTTACGCACACTTCACAGTTAACACAGATTTTTGTTCCAAGACAATTTGAAATTGTCTATAAAATTGATATTAAACAAAATAAGGCTCAGTACCCAGTTAATTAGGTTTTTTAGTAGTGAGTATGTCTCCTCCCCCCCCTTTCGCCCCCAGAACACCTTTCATTTCTCGCTGCATGGATACATCAAGGTGCTGGAAATATTCCTTTGAGATTCTTGTTGACAGGTTGACATGATGGCATCAAGTAGTTGCTGTACATTTGTAAGCTCCACATTAATGCCATTCATGCTGCAAGTCTCCCGTTCCGCCACATTCCAAAAGTGCCCAATTTGATTGCGATCTAGTGACTGGAAGCCTTTGGAGTACACTGAACTCATTGCCATGTTCGTGGAACCAGCTTGAGATTAAGTGTGCATTTTGACATTATGTGTCTTCCAGCTGGAAGTAGCCATTAGAAGATGTGTAGATTGTAGGAATAAAGCGGTGCACATGGTTTACAACAGTACTCCAGTAGGCTGTAGAATTGAAATTGCGCTCAAATCCTGACGAGGGGTGCCAAGAACATTTTCCCCACATCATTGCACCACACCACAGACACCTGCACCATTGACACAAGGCAGGATGGATGCATGGTAGAATGTATTTTACATCAAATTCTGGATTGCCATCTCTATCACTGTAAAAATCAAACTTGTCAGACCAGGGAACATTTTTCCAATCTTTCACTCTCCAGTTATGATGAGGATTTGGCCACAGTTGCTTCAGTTACCTGTTCTTGGGCAAGGAGTGGAACTCAGTCTTCTCTTGTGCTGCTGTAGCCCGACCACTTCGAAGTTCGAGTTGACTTGGGCATTCAGAGATGATTTTCTGTTCAAGTTAACACTGTTGTAACGGCAGTTTATCACAGTTACAGTTGGCTTCTGTCGACTTAAACCATTCTACCCTGACCTTTGTCATTAACGAGACACTTTTTCCCCCGACAAAACGCCTTACTGGATGATTTTTTTTTTTTTTTTTTTGCCCACCATTCACTGCAAACTGTAGTTACTGTTATGCTAGAAATTCCCAGGAGATCAGCAGCTTCTGAGATACCCTTCATGTTCTGAACCAACAGTCATTTCACGGTCGAAGTCACTTAGATCACATTTTATCCTGTTTCTGATGTTTGGTCTGAACTACCACTGAACCTTTTTTTTTTTTTTGGAGTTTTCTCCTTTGTTTCACTGTACAGCTGAGAGAGACAGGAAAGATGGGGAGAAGATTGGGTAAGACATACAGCAAAGGGCCCAAGCCGGATTCGAACCTGGGCCACTGTGGGAAGGACTCTGCCTTAAATGGTGCACACGCTTTAAACCGATGAGCCAACGGGGTGCTCAGCAACAGAACCTATGGACCATATCTGAATGATTTTATGTGTTGAGTTGGCTGCCACATGAGTTGCTGATCAGATATGTACTGTACATTAACAAGCACATGTGCAGGTGTACCTAATAAAGTGGCCACTGGGTTTATATTCAGTAATAATTTCAGCATGTTTAGGAGTGATCTATAAGCCTGCCTCAAAGGTACACAAATATTCAAATCAGATATGAGTATATACTTTGTTGATTTCAAGGGTATAATAAACCGCCCAGCCAAAAAAAAGTTGCCATTTGGATATAAATAAGCGAATACTTAACAGTTTGTATTTGGATCATTACTGTGGTGATTTAATCAGTTTCACCCGGCCTGCTAGCAAATTATTGGGGCACATCAAGCAAAGAAAACAACTTCGGAGATCATTGAAATCACTGGGATTGGGTAATGAACTGTCCTACGCTTTATTCACCCAAAGTCTTTGGGCTGTGTGGGAGAAGATTTTATAGTGGTTTGACTGTCCCGTCATTAATGGAAGATCTCAAATACAATGCAAGACAAACCTAGCAACACTTTTTTTTTTTTTTTTTTTTTTTGGTTAGGCTGTGTACATAATTCACAATATGTCATGGGTCAAAGCACTTCGTGTTAATAAGCTTTGAGAGATGGAATGTGGCTTTACGTTTATTTTTTGTCAGACTTAAAACGGCAGAGAAGTGGCTCACCATTTCAAATATGCATTGCTGCTGCATTTTTGTTGTAGTGTAAATCTACTGAAGTGCGGGCTGTAGCTTTCTGTAACCATGCCTGTCTTAGAAAGCCAATAAGAACTGTTTGTCCATAATGTCATTTTCTCTAAAGAAGTGCATGATGGGACTTTCTGTTTTGACAGAAACTGGGTCAGTAGTCCTTGAACTGTCATGAGGCAGGACAGGAATGTCATGGTTTACATACGAGTCTGTCGGATTCCTTTTGCTCTTTTACATCCCTTCTCTTAGATGAATGATTACTTTTTTCTTGGTCTTCTGTCAGTGTTCTTCTACGAAAAGAGTAGCAGTTTTCTTCTGCCCATTACCTTTGTGCTGGCTTTAGTGATGCAGTTCAGAGAAGGTTGAATTCTCTGATAGGCAGTGCTGTCAAACCACTTGACATTATTGGGGGAAGAGGGCCTGAGGGATAAATTAATTCCTTAGCTGAGATGGTAGAATTTTTGAAGGTTTAGGAAAAGGAAGGTTAAGGGTGTGATGCCTCTTGGCAGAAAGCCTTTCCTTTGGTCATGGACTCTTTCCTTTCCTCTGGACTAGCACGGTTTTATTTTGCTTTATTGGAATGGCTGCCATTTCCTCTGGTATACATGCAGTACATTGTTGGCGCACGCTCGTATCCAGTGAGAGCTTCGAAGCCACTTTTTTCTCGACACCATATTCATTTTCCTCGTGGATGTTCAGTACGAGCATACTGCAGCAGCGCAGCTTGCTTAACTTGTTCGGCTTACAAAGGTAACATCCTACATGCAAAACAGATCTGCAGCCTATAGGTTTTAAGCCAAGCTCCTGAGTCAGTTACTCACCGTATTATGTGGCCAAAATCATTCAGATGTTATACTATCAGGACGAATTGATTAATCCAGCCGGTCACCAGATTCTAATGCAGCTGCTATCACCATATTCTCCCTCAGCCTGAATCAGCCGGCAGATTTTCACTCAGTCAGAAGCACTGGACTCCCAGCTTCCTGGTGTGAGCACTTCCACAAACAGACGGGCACTGCTGAATGGAGCAGCAGTTGAAACGTATGTTTGGGCTCAGTTTGCAAATAAATACAAGCAGAAGAAATCACTCTGCACTTGCTTGTGGAAGCTGGTGTGAAACCAGTAGTTGTAGTGGCAGCAATTTGGTGAAGCGCCAGCTGTATTTAGGTTGCTGTAGTGGGTGCTTACTTACCACGAGAGACCATGAAGCTCGTGAATTTAATTCTATAGTCAAAGTCATGATGAGACTTACTCCTGCTCATTAAATGATGTTCTTTAACTTCAAAAGCTCTTTGCTGACTAACCTAAAATGTTATATCATGTATACTTTACTCTACCATCTCTATATCCAGCAGCCTCATCAGACAAGCGCTGAAGTTCTTTTTTTTGGCATTTTTTCCCCCCTTTTTCCCTACACTGAAAGCAGTCAAACTGATAAGTCCACCGCCACAAACTGCTGCCATTGACTTGGGAGGTGGATGCCGTTGCCCATGCTTTCTCCGATTCACTTGACGACTAGCCCTTGCTTTTTTATGCTATGCAGTTGCAGCGCTACTCGCTCTCTATACGCAGACATCGTGATCCTCCATACAATTTCATTCATATGGCTATATGCACCTGGCTGACCAGAAGTGGTAGCTAGAGAGAGATGAACTGACAAATTTTTCTCTAGCTTAACCCCTTTTTTTCCCCGGTGAGGCTGGTCCAATTGTTGCCTCGAACACCTGACCTCAGGGCTCCCAGACAAACCTCTTAGCTGTCAGCCAGTCAGAGGCCCAAGACCTGAAGTTTAGAAGACATTAAGGGCTGATGAAGATTGTTCTTGGCTTTAGTCAAACTTCTGAGGTCACTTTCTTTCTTTCTTTTTACTCAGCCTCTAGTAGAAAAGATCTCGTCAACTATTCAGTTTCTTACTGAATCACAATTGTCTTACCATGTAATTTGTGAGCGTGTGTATCAACAAATGTTCAGGGTGTAGTTAATGCCCTTAGAAAAAAGAAATAAGTATAGTCCTCTATGGGATGTCATCTTGGCTACTGAACTGGTACAATTTGGATGCTCAGTAATATAATGCTGGTGCTGGTTCTAGCATCCAATGGATGAGAGGCAGGAGCACGCACTCCAATGCATTGTTAACCATCATAAGGTGCACAGAGACACAGCATTCACTCGCGGCCATGCCTAGGGGCAATTTTGAGTCTCCAATTTGGCAAACCAGCATGTGTCTGGAACATAGGAGGAAACCGGAGGATACAGAGGAAACGTGTTTTATCACTTCAAGGGGAAGCCATTTTGTTTCAAGATGTTCAAAAATGGCCGTTTGTCCTGTTTGTCCCGCCTCCTTCTGCGAGTTTCCCCGAGTTTCCGCACAAGTATACACGACCAAGGTAAACAAATTTGATTGGGCGTTATCGAGTGGGCGGGATATTCATTGTTTGGGGCGGGACACGGTGTTTACTCTGGGTGACCCGTAAAAAAAAAAAAAAGACTGGGGGACGCCGCACCCCCGCGTCCAACGACCACAACACCACTGATTATGAATCATGAAATTTGACGTAATGAGACAATTGTCAGCCGGGAGTAACGTTAGGCTAGCTACGTTGGTAAAACTAGCAGTAGCTAACTTACAACTTGTAATGTGTAAGATGCTGGTTTATAAAAGAGCAAATGTCTACGTTAGAAGCCTAGCTAGCAACTTACCGGTACTTTCGAAGAAGGTGCCCCAACAGTGTACACTGTCGGGACCGCTGTATCCGTCAGGATTAGATCCTTCACTAGCCCAGCCGAGTATTGCCCGTAGTTTGAGAAGCAGGATTGTGTGAAGTGCTTTCCACACACCCTGGATCTCACTGACAGCCCGCTCTCGTCGAAGTGCAGGAATTCAAGCCAGCCGGCTCGTATCCCTGCATCCGAAGGGAGGCTGAACAAAGTAGTTAGGGTGGACGGACACCCAAGCAAACACCTCCTTCGTTCTCCTCCAGCCATGCTAGCTCACGTATGCTAGGCTACCTAGCTACCGCTACTAACACCACTAACACTCACACACACGCTAACTCACAGTCTCACCACACACTCACTCTCACCCAAACGTGTCCCTCACTCACTCTCTTGCAACTGCACACTAGATACTAACCAGGGTTGCCAACTCTGATAAGACAAATAAGCGACCGCAGCTTCAAAAACAAGCCCAATATAAATTAGACGATTCTAAGACTGTGTAGACCTGGGGTGGAATCTTTCATTTTGATGAGCGAGGGGGGGAGGGAAGATAATCTTTCATTTAGTTGAGCAAGGGGCTAGGAGGGAGGACGGGTTCTCTCACATTACTCGTCGTGAGGCTGTGAGCAGACAGAGCCAATCAATGAATCGGGGAATGGCAACCATAAATGTATAACAATTAGGTCGCTTGTTACGCTTCTAACAAGCAACCATATTTTTAAAAACAAGCCCAAAAAAACCGCAACCCGCGACCCGTAATTTTTTCAAGCGACTTGAAAAAAAGACCAAAGTCACGTATTATAAGCGGACTTGGCAACTCTGATACTAACTCTCTACATCCCACGAAACTGCTCACTAAAACTCGAAACCACTTATTCCTGCAAAAACCACTATTCGTTATCAAAGCTTCCCGTTGTTTTTCTCAGACTTTTATATCACAATGACGGTAGCCATTTGATTGACGTATGACGGATCCTGATATCATTGGCTGATGAATCGTGTGCAATGTGACGCATAATTTGGGCGCCCGCATTATCCAATGCGAAAAAAAACTACTCCACTTTCACCCCAGATTTACTCAAATAGAATTTTGCACAAAGTTTGGGCTACATCATCTGATAGATGAGTGATTACACTAATTTTAAGACCCATAGTGGGATCAAATTCATTTTTCTTTTCTGAACACCTCTCACAGGTTGTCTTGCTCAAGTCACAACAAACCCTGTGAGACATTTCTCCCTCTAAGTGCAACTAGACTTGCTGCTGTTCTGGAAATCGTGCAAGTCATGGAATTTTCTTCCACTGCTGACAACCGATGCATTAATTTTCCTCTCTTATTTGTCAAACTTGATAGCCATGATTTTTTTCAGATTAATTCCTGTCTTTAATTTGATCTGGCTGAACAAAAATATACCAAGAGGCATTAAAGAAGTAACGAGTAACGGTGTGTACAATTAATGTAATGAGGAAAAAATGAAGATAAGATATTTAAAGTAGAGTGTTGGTTCACAAATGGTGAACTGCGTAGTCGGCAGGTCACCTGCTCACGACAATAGTCCGATAGATGAGCCGCTCCCCCGATGATCCACAGAAAGGAGAGTGAGCAAAAAAATGTTGCATGCATTACTCAACATTAACCCTGGCTATAAAAAGCCTGGCTTTAAAAAGCCTGGCTTAAAAACTTTGCATTTATGAAAAGTCACGATGCCATGATTGACACAACAAAACAGGGATCAGGCGATCAAAGTGCCGACGGCCAAAATGACTGCAGCCAGAGTTTTTGCATGCTGTGGAGTGTTATGTGCAACTGTATCACGTCTGCAAACATGATATAGGCGGACAGAAAGCACTCGAGATCGACCACGTCCTGGGCAGCTACGCATGACCACACACGCACAAGATTTTCGCATTCGTGTGATGCATCTCAGTGACCACTTTTGTCCAGCAACGTCGTCTGTTGTCAAGGTTCCTGGCAGATGTCGTAACCATAGCAGAATGTGTTATTTGAATTTGGGGTGAATCTGGCTATTAGTTTTGCTGCTAAAGTGTTAACAAACAAACAAACAAACACACGAAGGAACACACAAACAAACACAGAAACAAACCGAACCAAAAACGATGCCCCTTGCCCTCACCCTTTGGGTGGGGCGGGATAGTAATTCAATCCCAAGATGATTTTTGTGGATTAAACTCAGTTTAATCATGTAGAACCGATGTTTAAACTTTTCAAAGATGAAGCCAGTGAAATTTTTATTTTTATGTATGAGGGGACTTTTCTCTCTTGCCTGAAGTTGTATTTATTCCCTAGTTGTTTTTGCCATTTGCTTTCTCATTCGCCTTTCCTGGTTTCCCATGTCCAAGCTAACTTTGCAACAGAAGGCATTGTGTCATTTGGCTCCACCAGGAGATGCATGTTCATCTGACTTGGCGCCTCGCAGTGCTGGTCACCCGCAGTGTAGCCTCTTCCTCTGTTACCAAGTCTTTCTAACCAAAAAATGTACTGGCCCTCTGTCTTTGGAGCCAGAGGAGGCTTTCTGTTCTTTTTTTCAAATCATGGCACATGTCCAGCACCTTGGGCAGTTTATTTCTTCCTGCCTGACTCACTCCTCTAAATTGCACAGGAATATATTAGAATCTGCTGAACGAGAGACAGAGACGGTGTTTGCCAGCAGCATTCTGGAAAACAATCCAGTGTTGGTTTTAATGCAGCGGTGATATATTGTGTGAAATGTGTAAATTCCCCTCAGTATCTATGCTGTATTCCCAGTGAATTCAGCTTCAGTGGTTTTCAGCCCAATCCTTTTTTTCTGAGTGGGATTAAATGGATTTCTCCTCCCGATGTCAACATTGGATCGATATGGAATAGTTTGGCGCAGTTGACTTCTGCTTCTGCAAGTCATGTGATTGCGAAAAGCCTCAGATTCTGGGTTGGAATGGATTGCGCTCCATCATGTTATTGCTTCACTATGGCAACCACTAAGAGGAAGAGAGGCGCAGACCACATTTTCATGGGGTTGCGAAATGCGATGGTCATGTGACCAAAAGAAATGGTCGTAGCACTGGCTGCAGTGGTTTTCTCAGCTGGGAAAACTCACTCACAGAGACCTCAAGATCTGAAATTCAAGTAGCTGCAGGATCCCTTTTGGTGAAAAAAGACCTTTAACATGTACATTCTCTCTGTTTGCACACCTTCTAAGGTGTTTTATTTCTTTATGTAAGAATTAAAGGAAAGCAGTAAGTTTGCTGGCCTTGTGTCATTATGGCTCCACTTTATTCCTGGTGAAATCCGAGAGGACGACAGGGATTTATTTAACCAGGGAAGTCCCACTGAGATTGAAATCTCTTTTTCTAGGGAGCCCTGGGAGTTGAGCTGCGGAGGGAGAGGGAAATTTGCACAGCCAATTGGATGGGGGATGATTGGGTGGCAGGTCAAAACAGCCAGGTTGGGACTTTAGCCATGACACCGGGGAACCCCCTACTCTTATCGATAAGTGTCATAGGATCTTTAGTGACCACAGTGAGACAAGACCTTTGTGTAACGTCTCATCTGAAAGACACAGTCTCCTTCAGTACAGTGTCCTTGTCACTGTACTGGGGGATTGGGGATTACTCCACCAGAGGGAAGATCGCAACCTACTGGCCCACCAATACCTCTTCCAGCAGCAATTTGGTTTTCCCAGGTGGTGTCCCATCCAAGTACTGACCAAGCCCACACCTGCTTAGCTGCAGCCACGCGGCTGGAGCAGATCAAATAGTGGTACGGCTGCTGGGATGGGTTACAGCACAGAGGGTGCAATGCAAGGAAATGAACCACCAGCTTTAATCGAAGGTATTAGTATGTAGGTCAAGAAACATCTAACTGCCTTGTGAACTATAACAGAATGACCTTCAACCCCCCCCCTCCATGGACAACACCACAATGATCGCCCCTCCATCACTGCCACCACTACCCCTTCCCAGGCTGTTCATGAATCCCCCTGCACTTCGCTTCAGCTGAGCCTGGCCTGCTCTAGATTTGGATAGACTCTGAGTGCTCCACTTTTAAAACCACTTTATAAAAGAGTGACTGTGGGAGCAAGGCTACAGCAGGCACTGCAATCATTTAATTTCTGCTTAATGTGTCCCTTAAGTCAAGGATAGGTGCACCCCTGCAATTCTGAATCGCTCCCTGTTGACTGTTCTCCACATTGACGTATTGTCTGGAATGGCTCATTTAGGTCCCTATAGAAGGGCAGCGGTGAATGAATATACAGTATGGGCAGAGAAATGTTTTTTCGCATTTGTCTGCTCAAATATGCTATTGATTTTCTGCATCAGAACAAAGGCACAAAAACACTTTTTTGAAAAAAAATTATGTCTGGAGGTGCTTGTTATTCTACATTCAAATCCCGTAGGGAGGTCGATAATAAACAGAAATGATGTATAAGCCCTGCCAGGCATTTGCAGTGAACCCCAGCCTGAATTTGCTACTTTCCAGAGGAAGAATGGCCTCTTTTCCAGAGTTTCCCCTGCAGGACAGGGTGAGGAGCCAACCTCACACCAGAGTTCACAAAGCGGCTTATAACACACATCCTCCTCCCCACCCACATCCAGTGGGTAGTCTAGACTTTTATGAAAGTCAAAAACAGACTCAGAAACTGTAGAATATTCCACTCTGCGTTTGTGCTCACTATTTTCCATTCTCCGCTGAGGAATCCAGTGGAACGTGGTGCAGTGGGTAGCTCTGCTGCCTCACAGCAAGAAGGTTGTGGATTTGAATTTGGCCTGAGGCCTGTTTGTGTGTACTTGGTATGTCCTCCTCGTGTTTGTGTAGGTTTTCTCTGGGTGTCTAGTTTCCTCCCACAGCCCAAAAACATGCATGCTAGGTTAAGCTGAGACTCTAAATTTCTCACAGGTATGACTGTGGGTGAATGGTGTGTGAGCCTTGCAGTGGATTGGCGAGATGTGGAAGAAATGGTTTAGATGATGGATAGATGGATGGATGGAATCCAATCAAATCTGAAGAACATTCTGTTTTATCTAAAAATGCCATCCCTAAGAGAAAGCAGTTTTGAAAAATCTAAAATCAAAGTAAAAGAATTTCTGGAACATTTTCCATTCTCACCCTGTGCTCTCAGTTTTTAGCTAACAGATGTTGTTTAAATAATGGTCACGATATTGATATTCACCAGCTATTGATTTGAAATGTTTTACTGTAATGAGTTCTTATATATGGAGGGTGATTTGTGCCATAATTCAATACAATACACACATTGAAATACAATACACTTATTAAAATACAATACACGTGTAACAGGAAATACAATACAAAAATGCTAAAATACAATACACATATTAAAAATACAATACATGTGTAACAGTAAATACAATACAAAAATGCTTTGTTTTTCAATGTGAGTCAGGAATATTTGTGCCAAAATTAAAACAATACAACCGTATTGTATTTTTGAGATGTGTATTGTATTTCAAGATGTGTATTGTATTTAATTTTGTCATGAATAATCCTGACCGACATTGAAAAAAAAGTATGTTTGCATTGTATTTATTGTTGCACATGTATTGTATTTTCGAGGTGTGTATTGTATTTCGAGCTCTGTGCCAAAAACCTCGCGTTGAAATACAATACACCGTGTATTGTATTTCGATATGCAGTTTTGGCACGATGTAGGCTGGTTCTTGGCCAGATACGCCCTGCGTGGCCAGGATTGGCCAGGCGCGGATTTAGTTGGACCAACAAACCTACAAAAATAAATAACTGTTTCCGTAGACCCAGCGAGCTGAAATCAGTCCGTTGTCACAGCACGTAGCCAGCGAACTGTCAGCAGTTGCTGATACATGAAGTGGACATGTTAGCTTCCTTTTACTATCATTTAATGAATAAAGCGTGATTACTTTGCTGCTTTAATATTTACGGTCATTATCGCTGGAGCACCTATTGTTAACCGCCCCACAGGACGATCTCGCGTCTTTGCATTGACTTTGAATGTAATCTGTCGTGCAAAAAATTTGTTTCGCATCCAGTGTGAAAGCAGCTTAACTCAATTCTGTAAAATGAGCGATTGTGACGATATGAATGTTTTAATGTCTTTTGTGTGTTGAATAGCTTTGTTTTGTTGCCAATCGTAGTTTTAGCACAGAGTGCGCTGTGAGCAAAGACTGCTTTTAATTAGCTAGACTGTATTCAGTTAATAGCCTACTGAAAATGAACGTTACTTATGTGACATCCTACAGCGATGTGCGCCATTAATTTATGTCTGAATAGTAGTTAATGATCTACCTAATCAAAATTGGGTTTTTCTCTTTTTTTTATTTATTTTGAATATTAGAACGTCAAATAGCAAAGCAGTGCAACGCTGAGGTGTAAATTCTCACGCAACTTTGAACGAACAGTGACGAACCATCCGTCCGCGTCGGACCATGGTCGGACATCCTACTTTTGTTTTATTGAAACACCTGATGGACATGGTCTGTCGAAGGTCCGACTTTTCACTGGACAGATGGTCTGACTTGGTCGGACAAGTAAAGTTTATTGAAACAGCCCCCTGGAGATAAATGAGTATCTTGGTTTCTGTTATACCCAGCCAAATGGCAGTGCTCTAACGTTGCTATGGTTATAGGTTGGCTAGTG
Organism: Gymnothorax javanicus; assembly: GCA_029692085.1. NCBI lineage: Eukaryota > Metazoa > Chordata > Actinopteri > Anguilliformes > Muraenidae > Gymnothorax > Gymnothorax javanicus. The sequence goes on from CM056198.1 coordinate 95,827,924, forward strand.
GATGAATTTCGAACTTCGAATGGTGAAACTACTGTAGCCGAACTATCTGTGCGGTTTCACAGTTTTCATTAACACCTTCCAGCCAAACAGAAAAGTGTATTCATCCAAACCATGGTATACGTCAGAGTACCAACCAGGCGTGACTTAGGCACTTTATGGAATGCCTCGTCCAATCATATTAATGGGCAGAGCTCATAGACTAATATTTACATAGTGCCAAAACCCAACATCGAAATACAATACACACCTCGATATACAATGCTCACATTGAAATACAATACACACATTGAAATACAATACACAACTTGAAAAACAATACGGTTGTATTGTTTTAATTTTGGCACAAATATTCCCGACCAACATTGGAAAAACAAAGCATTTTTGTATTGTATTTATTGTTACATATGTATTGTATTTTCAAGGTATGTGTTGCATTTCGAGGTGTGATATGTATTCATTTTGGCACAAATATTCCTGATGGACATTGAAAAAGAAATCATTTTAGCATTGTATGTATTGTTTCACATGTATTGTATTTTTGAGGTGTGTATTGTATTTCGAGGCGTGTATTGTATTTTCAATATGTGTATTGTATTTAAGCATTTTTGTATTGCATTTATTGCTACACATGTATTGTATTTTCAAGATGTGTATTGTATTTCAATAAGTGTATTGTATTGAATTATGGCACAAATCACCCTCCATACTTATAGTCATTGTTTGCCAAATAATCTTTTTTTCACTATGCATTGCTGTGCTTCATGCCTTTGCATTTCTCTTTAAAATGTTTCTAGAGTGGAAGTAGTAAGATATATAAAAGTTCGATGTTGATACTCAGCCATTACTGTCATAGTTAAATGCAGTGACCGTCACACCAGCATTGTAATTTGTCATTAAAAATATTCTGATCACCACAATGTGTGACAGAGTTCTCAAAAAAAAAAAATTCCCAAATAATAATGAATATACATCAGTATTATATTCTATCCCCTTAAAAGTAGACTTCCGCTGATGATACGCTCTTGCAATATTCCTGGCATCTTCAGAAATGATGCCAGTAGTCTTCAGCTGTCATACAAGAGGTGCGCTCTGTTTTTCCCACCTGTTTTTACTGTCCTCCTAGTAGCTCACCGCTAAGATGTTTGTGTGGGAGCCTTGTGGTCAGGTGTTCAAACTTCAAATCCAAGCCAAGCCATAACCGGCTATGGCCAAAGTGGCAGCAATGGGTCCTGCCTTGCAAGGGGTACCAAATTTGTTTGTCTCATTACTTTCTAGTGGCCACTCCTGGTCGGCGTGGCGCTTGTGGACGTATTGAGCGCCAATTGTCACGTGGTTTGCAGTAATCGCATGCCACGCGACCTCCTCCTGTAACAATGAGATCAGGTCGCTGCAGTGGACTATAAAGTTTGGCTGCATTAAGGTAGGGGGGAAAAAAGGGAGAAACAGTCCCCTCTCCCCCCTCAAAAATAAAAAACTATTTACTTTCTACTTAATTTTGTCTTTGTGATTCAAAAAATCCTTCAGGATGGTGAGGATACAGGGAATGTTGTATCTCAGGATTTTTTTTTTCCCTGTTAACAATTCTTGGAAAAATTATTTTGCGCCCATTTAAGTCTTTGAACAGGTTTTTTATGACATGGGTTATAGGGCTGGAGAAACGGCTTGTTTATGAGGAAAGACACTATTCTGAATTTGTACACTGCCAGTCAAAAGTTTTAGGATGCGCAATTTTCAAACAGTGAGAAGATGAAATGGGGATGGAAAGACTGTTTGCTTTACACATTTTGTCATAACAATTGATGAAGGAATCATGGGATTTTTTTCACAAGGACAGTTATGAGTCATAAGGTTCACACCCAACTCTACTGCGGTAATTCCCACGGTAGTGCTGCTCTTGTGATTTGTTGCTTCTTGGTTTTTTCATACAATTCATCCCAAAACTAGCTTATTTTACTATGTTTGGAAAATGGAAATAATGAGTTTGCCTTTTTTATTTAGCCATGTATGACTTTTTAATAACTCAAAAAAAAAAAAAAAAATCCGAAAAACAAAACATGTTGGACACCAATTCAGAGGCATGTTCTCCATAGGAAGCAGCATTCTGCATAGGATGAATTAATCAAAACTACTGTGAAAATTTTGCTCGCTACAAGCAGTAGCTAGCAGTCATGCACTTTTATAAATTCTGCTGTAGCTAATAGGTTCATGGTAGCTGACCTGCTGTCGTTAACCTAACGTACTACTTAGTTTAAATAGAGCATTAATATTGTTCAGCACATAGTGTAGATTTGTTACAAGCAGTTTTGCTGATTGACAACCTCAGCATCTGCGTCGCTTGCTAAGGAATGTGCAAACGGAAATTTTCAGATGTATGCTTGCTGTGTTTATTGACTCACCTCTCAAGAAGAAAACGGACAACTTCAGCATCAATCCGAAATCCCTTTTCCTTCATCAGATTCTTCAACCGAGGGAAATATTCAATCTGGCTTACTTATTCCTCTGATCCCTCAGTTCATCATTTTTCTTTTCCGTGGGTCTGATTTTTTTTTTTTTTTTTTTTTTGTCTCACCACCTCCTCATACTCGTGTGGATGCTGCCACTTCATAATATAAATGATCCATAGTTGTTTTAGGCTAAAGCAATAATTTCTTTGGTCAAAGCTAACACGCATCCTCTACCTCTTTCCTGGTATTGTAGCTAGTAATGCAGATGGAAATAGTGCCTCTTTGCCATTGAGCACTAAGCATTGCATCTTCTTTGTTAAGTGTGTTGTTATTGTGTGTAGTATCATAGTCCTGTGGTTTTAAAACGGCCGCTTGGTGCATTTTTCAGGTAGTGAATTGAAATGGAACTAACCCCCTAATGGTAATGGTGCCCACGTGTCTCGGAGGTTGACTTTACACTTCTTTTTTTGCTCAGGAGAACATCAATGTAGATGAAGCGGCCAGATTCCTGGTAGAAAACATCCTTCTCAATGACAAAGGCCTCCCATATGAGGAGAGCAACGGGGACAAGATCAAATTGGACCAAGATACAGAGGCGGCAGAAAGCAAATCTGGGTGCTGCTAACGGAGCGGTGGAAAGAGGTGGACTCCCTGAAAGCTTGCACAGTCTGTGGACTAAAATCCAGTGCCCGGCCTGCCAGCCCTGTTCTCGGAGGTTCTCCAAGAAAGTCCACGTCCGTCGGTACTAGGACGCTGGTGTACACCATGCTGTGCACAAAATAATCCAAACCTCTCCCCTCCCCCAACGTCCTCCTTCCCCCCACTTCCCTCGCAATCACTTCTCAGTCTCTTATTCCTCCTTCTGGTACTATGCTTGACCTCTTCATTATGCCGGTAATGTATGACGTGTTTTGTGGGAGCAAGAGGTGGATGTGTGGTTGGATGTTGGGGGCCAGTGTAACCGGACTCATTTTTCTTTTTTTCTTTGGGTTTGTTTGTTTTTGTGTATTTGTTTGAGGGGTAGAGAGGAACATTGCAGAGCACTTATTTGGCTAGGAGATGCACCACAAAACCCAAAACGGTTTCTTTTTTGTTGACCTGCAGGTTTTCACTGCTTATGTTTAGTCACATTTTTATTGCATTGCTTGAAGGGTTTGGATTCTCTGACTAAATGTGCATAAGGAACTCAAACATAGGTTGTCCCGAGCTGCTCTTTAGCTTTTCATAATTATCCGATGAATGCATGCTTGTGTTATATGGTAATATAACCCTCAGGGACACTAAGGGATGTTAACCCTGCAGAAAGTAGCACATCATGTTGAAATAAAGGTTTTATACATTGCTCACAGTTTGAGAGTACCACTTGTGTTGAACTGAAGAATTGTTGACTGTTCTATCAGATGTAACAGTCCTTCCTTTGACATCTCGTGATCAGCAACACTAATGTGCATTAGTTAAAAAAAAATCCATGTAGGAATAGCTTCAACATGCAACCTTAAGTCTTGCTTCCTATTTAAAGTTTGAAGGGAGTTTTATTGATTTTAAACTATTGGCCAAAGCCTTTGAAGTTTACAAGCAAGAACCTTTCTTGGTGAAGGAAAAAAGTAAGATTTTTAAATGAAGTTCTTGTATTCCAGGGGTAGTATCTATATTTTCAAATTTGGATGGTTGGCAGTTTGACGACAAACATTTTTATATGATTTTGACTTTTACCATTTAATATTTCAGCTGCTGTTCTACTGTTTGATATTACTGGAAAAAAATACCCTGTTTTTAAGAGTATTTGTATCTGATCTCTGAACTGAGATAATTGCATTGCCATTGGTAGTAGAATCATTCTCTTGTTGTGATTTGTGAAACATTACGTTGTTTTGATTCATTTGACTGTACAGTGTCAGTGTGGTTTTGATTTAAGAAAAAAATGCTTGACATAACAGCGCAAGTTATGGAAATGGTGTGAAGTCTTGAACAAATATAGGACTCCTGACACTTTATATAGAGAAATGTTGAATTAAGAAATGCTTGTTTTAGTTCAGGACAGAAATTCCAACAATAAGGTGCATTAGACCGTTCAATTATGTAGGTATGAACTAACATATGTAGGAAGGTGTTACAACTATACATTGTTTAACACAAATTTGAATCATTTTCATTTCCTGCATGTATTGATATTACATTCCGCATTTATTTGTGCCAAAAAGAGAAACTGTATTACTCCTCAGACTGTTAATGAATGAATGTTTTCATATTTTGCCAGTACTGTATGTTGTGACAGTATGTTGTAACTTTGATGAATGATTGTATGCTGTTGTAAAAAAACAAAAAATGGTATTCTCTGTATTTCTATGTGAAAATGCCTGAAGCAATGCAGAATGGTATTTTGCACATTTTTCCCTCAGGAGTGATCTCTATGCTCATGAGTTTAATGATTATCCCTCATGTGTATTCAGAATTGATGATTGATATAGCATGTATGGATTATGTGCTTCACAAAAGGAATTAATACATTATACTTATAAATAATACTTATTCACCTTTTCTGTATTAATTTTTTTTTTTTTTTACTTTTACCAGGAAATCTGTTTTAGCAGTAAGACTGAAGAACTGAATACAGGCAGAGCAAGAAGAACCAGTCATTTTCCCTCTATTCACCCACGGTTGTTGATCAAAATGCATGTTGTCTGTGTAAATCTGGTGAACTCCACATTACTATGGAAACATTTTTTAATGTAAGCAGTGCTGTTGCTTTGCAGTGCCACTCTGTATGCACCTCACATCAGTATGATGTTACCATTGACAACCACCGCAACCAACCGGATTGGTGCTTGTTTGCACAAAGCGATGAATACTTTTGTCATACTGCATCCCTGACTGGAACAGAACGGCAATTCTTGGAAATATATTTTTTCACAGGCTGCAGCACACGCCTGATAAGCCAATTTTAAAGTTCAGATAGTGGATTTTCCGCCGTTTAAATGCTTTAAAATTTCATAATGATTTAATTTAAATGCGCAATATTGCGTCAAATATTGTATTAGGCTGCACTTCGCCCTGTCATTCCCCTAAGTCTTAATGCCACAATATACAATTCATGATTTTATTAAGTGTACAATATTGTACTGAATAGGCAGTGGAGTAGGCTGCTAAGTAATATGGCTAGCAAATTGGCTTTCCTGTGAATTATATGTACTCCTGGTAGGACCAAACTTTGCATAGCTGGGATCTTCACCTTGTTTTTAATAGATTAAACACTCCATCACTGCCCCAAGAGGTGTGTAATGAACAAGTTAAACAGAAAGCCTCAGGCCAAGATCCTGGATCTACAGGATGTTGTCGTCACACTTGCTGGTTTCTAGGCTTAAAGTTAAATTGTTATGCTCTCATTGAATGCTTATTTTGTTGAGAACCTAACATAGGAATAGTACATGTTGCATAGATAGAGGATATTAGACTGTATAGAAATAATACCAAGATTATAACAAGATTATTGATTTGATTATTGCACTCTGATTGTCTCCACTGAAGAAATGAAGGATTTTTTTTCTCTTGCTCGTAGCTAGTCTCATTAGATGTAAGCCACTATGAAACCACTCCTAAATCTTTAACAGTCATTGGTGTGTACAAGGCTGCAAAGATTTTGACAAAATTAAAAACTTATTTGTTATCACACCATTGCGCAAGTAATTTTCTTTCATTTGTGCGCAGTAAATGTTGGAAGAAACTTGCCTTTTTCAGTTTCTTTATGAATGGACTGCTTTTTTAAGTAGCTTGTCTGTGTATCTTCCTGTGTGGTTATTCTGTCAGTCATTTAAGTATTGGCTGTTTTTGCTGCTCACCGTCCATCTTGTACCTACTGAAGACTTTAATCTGAGCAATAGGTGTTATCTGCAACTGAACTAATGGGGTCCATTTCAACCTATAGCCCAGATTCTGAAATGCTGGCAGATTATGGGAAATACAATGTAATCAAAAAAGACTAATTTACGTAGTCTATTCACCCTGTACTCAATTGAAAACAACACTTCTTATGCATTTTTGGTGTTGTAACGTGAATTGAATTGCTTATTGAAAGTTCACCATGAGAAGACTGCAACCGAGTCCAAAAACGTTAGTGCAGTCGACTGTTTACCATGTATAACACCATTGTGTCTTTTAATTACACTCATTAGGCTTTTGGGTGCTTAAGATGCCAACTGGTCAAGTTTAGTAAGCAGAATCCCTCCCATCATTCTTGTTCCTCCATTATGCAGGTCTTCAGCTGCTCAATTTTATAGGGCCTTCATTGCTGTATATTTCATTTTAGAATGTGCCATAAATTCTCAATTGAAGATCAGTCAGGACTGCAGACATTCCAGTTAAGCACCCGCAGCCATACACTTATAATCTGTAGAGAATTTGGTTTGGTGTTGTCTTGCTGGAAAATGCAGAGATGTGCCTCAAACAAACAACATCTAGATGGTAGCATTTATACCTCCAAAATTCATACGCATCTTTCTTCGTCAATCTTGCCCTGATGGCAGTGTCACCCATACCATGTGCACTGACACATCCCCAACCCATGACAGATGCTGGCTTTTGGATCTGATTCTGATCACACCTTGGTTTGTCCATGATGTTTTTGATTTGGAGAACATGGCAGCTATTTTTTTTTCTCTAAACCACTTGAAATAATGACTTGTCAGACCACAAAACATGTTACCTTGGTGCTACTGTCAATCTCCGAAGACCCCGAGCCCTGAGAAGTCGGCCAAGCTTTCGGACAGTATTGATTTATGGCTTAAGCTTTACATATTAAAGCTTAAATTTGCGTCTATGGATGCAGCAGCAAATGTCAACGGACGAAGATTTAACAAGTAAGTTTTAGCCCATGTCATGATATCTCTCACAGTCCTTTGATGATACTTAAATCAGTGATGTTCGAGTGATTCTTGCCCTTATTGCACTGAGACTTGGCCAGATTCCTTCCCTATTTTAAATGTATTCCACATTGTAGAGGGTTAAATGGCCAAAATCATATGATTTGTCTTTTGGAAAAGATCTCAAAGTGACTGATTATAAGCTTGTGCTTTTCTTGTCAAAATGTTGAGCTTCGTCCCATCTTTCTTTTTTCGGGACTAGGCGTTTTTGGAGGCTCATTTCATACATTAACGCAATTGGCTCACCTGTGTAATATCTGTTTTACATCACCTTAATACAACTTGTCTCATCATTATTAGTCTTAAATTGCCCATGCACCAACATTTTTGGAGTCTGTTGAGATCATCAGATTTATAAATGTGAAACTGTATTTTGAATGAACAATTTAATTCACAAGTTAAAGAATCAATATGTTTTCAATACAGTAGTGGGTGAATGAATGGACTTTTCAAAATACCTTTTTTTTTTGGCATTTTCCATAAAGTACCAACTTCTTCAGAAGAGGCAGTTGTATTTATTTTGCATAGATCTTCATGTACAAAAACCAACCGGTAATGATACTATTCCTGGTCATATTCTGACGCGCATGATTAAATTAACTCCAAGTACACTTCTGACAAAAAAAGATTCTCTGGGATTATTGAGTATTCTTATTGTTACCTTTTCCCCTGAAGCTTTTGTCTGCATTTACAGTCTTTACAGCTCATAATATTGTCTAGAATATTTGCTCCAAAAAGTGTACTGTATGGTTGTGTTTTTCTTGCAGAAACCAATGCCACTGACTTGCACTGAGTCTTTCTACAAAAAAGGCTCTCATTGTTTTTAATACAACCCCAATTCCGAAATAGTTGGGACGAAGTGTAAATTGTGAATAAAATCAAAATGCAATGACTTTCAGATCACATGAGCCAACATGTTATTTACAATAGAACATAGATAACATTTCAAATGTTGAAACTGAGATATTTTACATTTTTATATATAAAATGAGCTTATTTCAAATTTTCTGGCTGCAGCAGGTCTCAAAAAAGTTGGGACACAGGCAAAAAAGGGCTGAGAAAGCAATTAATAAATAAGAGAATTAGCTGAAAGAACATTTAGCAAGGAATTAAGTTTACTGACATCAGGTATGTAACATGATTGGCTATAAAAGGGATGTCTTAGAGAGTCTTTCAGAAGTAAAGATGGCCAGAGGCTCTCCAACCTGTGCAACCTGTGATGGCTTGCGTAAAAAAATTGTGGAATACTTTAAAAACAATGTTCCCCAACGTCAAATTGCAAAGGCTTTGAAGGTCTCATCATCCACAGTGCATAACATCAAAAGATTCAGAGAAACTGGAAAAATCTCTGCGCATAAGGGACAAGGCCGAAGACCTTTACTGGATGCCCGTGATCTTCGGGCCCTCAGACGCCACTGCATCACTCACCGGCATGATTCTGTCATTGACATTACTAAATGAGCCCAGGAACACTTCAAGAAACCACTGTCTGTAAACACAGTCCGCCGTGCCATCCGCAGATGCCACCTAAAACTCTATCATGCAAAAAGGAAGACATTGTTGAGCATGATCCAGAAGCGCCACCGTGTTCTCTGGGCCAAGGCTCATTTAAAATGGACTGTAGTACAGTGGCAAAGTGTCCTGTGGCCAGACGAGTCCAAATTTGACATTCTTGTTGGAAATCAAGGGCGTCATGTCCTCCAGGCTAAAGAGGAGAAAGACCACCCCTCCTGTTATTAGCGTTCAGTTCAAAAGCCAGCATCTCTGATGGTATGGGGACGCATTAGTGCATATGGTGTGGGACTCTTGCATGTTTTAAAAAGCATCATGAATGTTGAAAGGTATATAAAGGTTTTAGAGCAACATATGCTCCCCTCCAGACGACATCTATTCCAGGGAAGGCCTGGTGTATTTCAGCAGGACAATGCAAAACCACATGCTGCAGCCATTACAACAGCATGGCTTCATAGTAGAAGAGTCCGTGTGCTGAACTGGCCTGCCTGCAGTCCTGATCTTTCACTGATTGAGAACATTTGGCGTATAATTAAACAAAAAGTCCGTCAAAGGAGACCCAAAACTCTCCAGCAGCTGGAAGCCTGTATTAAACAAGAGTGGGATCAAATTCCAATGGCTAAACTCAAGAAACTTGTCTCCTCAATGCCCAGATGCCTCCACTCTGTGTTAAAAAGAAGAGGGGATGCTACACCATGGTAAACAGGCCCCTGTCCCAACTTTTTTGAGACCTGTAGCAGCCATCAAATTTGAAACGAGCTCATTTTGTGGATAAAATTGTAAAATTTCTCAGTTTCAACATTTGCTATATTATCTCTGTTCTATTGAGAATAAAATACTGGCTGGTGTGATTTGAAAGTCATTGTGTTTTGATTTTATTCACAATTTACACTTTGTCCCAACTATTTTGGAATTGGGGTTGTATTTAGCCATCAGAAAGCATTCCACTCATTGGTATTACATCTCTTTAAAGGTAAAATAAATGCAAATTGTTCTGCATCGATTGGGCATGTTGCTACTTTGTTTCAGTGTGTACATGTGCAGCTGTGTTTACGGTTAGGTGTGTCCCTACTTGTTTCTGCTGTTATTTTGGGGTTTTCATCTTTTCAGATGCTCTTATTCACCCATTCAGTGTGGACCTAACAAACAGGAAAAAAAAGCTTTGTAGAAAAGGAAGGTTGGTCCTGAGCTATTAAATGTTCAAAACAGTATGATTCTAAAAGCTTTTCTTACAAACCTAAAATTCAGAAGTTCACATTATACTTTTCAAGGGTATGATCCTTATAGACCGTGTAACTTTACAATCACTGAGCCTTACTTTCCTTGACTGGAAACACATTGTGCAGGCACTGCAATTCAAAATAATATTGTGGAAACAATTAGATCAAGTAGGCTATGGAAACACAGAATATGAAGATGCATTGAAAATGTTAAGAAAATAGAAATTCATCCATGCTTGTATTCTTTGAGTCTTTAAGTAGTCAAAGAGATAGTTCACCAAAAAAATGAAAATTCACCCGTCATCTACTCACCCCAAAGCTAATTGAAAGGTCCGTGAATTTCTTTCGTCCTCGAAACACTTTCGGAGTTGCAAAGAAAAACAGCATTGAAGACAAATCCAAATCAACTGAAGTCAGTGGTGACCACACTTTCAAGTGTAAAAAAGAACATTTTAAAAACACAAAATGCCTCCATATAGTCCATGAGCCAGGACCCAAAATTTTGGCCATCGGTACCATCTGAGGGGACGAATGCTCATAGTGATTTTTGGCAAGGCCTATATCCCCAGAAGTGGAAAATAGATGATAGCATGGCAGCACTCACAGCTTTTGGTGTTTAAAACCCCTTTTTTCAACCCTACCCCAAAATCGCATATGCAAAAAATGCAGTAAGCTGTATGTAGGGGTTCAGTGATTCATGTCATTGTTACATTCTTATGTTTTATGCTAGGTGACTGAACTTTTGTGACAAGACACATATATACCTATACATATCCTTGTAGTCAAATTTAAAAAAAAAATTTTTTTTGAGGGTTTATAACCATTTGCAGTGGTGCTCAAAAGTTTGCATACCTTAACAGAATTTTTGAAATGTTGCCATCTATTCTGAAGATACAACTCATCGTGCAAAACACGTGTCTTTTATTTAATGATTGTGATCATGTGAAGTCATTTATCATCACATAGGTGTTTGGCCCCTTTTTAAATTATAGTATACGCCTATAACCGGACATGGGTATAATGTGCAATGATTCAAGATAAGTAAATAGGTGTAAATAGAAGTAAGTAAGATGGTTGTTAAAAAAAAAGTACTAAAGTCCATTCACTTTGACTTTCCCTTTCCTTTGGTGTCGCTTCTTTCTTCATTGCTCTTGCGCCTGTCATTGTCCACTTTTCTACTGCACTGTGCCATGTTTTTAGTACCTCTCCTCTTTTCAGTACATCCTTCAGGGTGTCTTTAAGTCTCAGCAGGGGGCGGCCAACTCTCCTGGATCCCACTTGAAGTTCTCCATACAGAAGTGTCTTCACAGATCGCTCATTTGGCATACAGAAAACATGTCCCATCCACCGTAACCTGTTCTTGATGAGTGTGATCTCAATATCTGTTGTGTTAGCAGGATCTAGCACTTCATCATTGGTGATGGTCATCCCATCTGATCTCTCAGATGGTTCTTAGGTGTCGTTGTTGGATTGTCTTGAGAAGCTTGATGTGATGGCGGTATCGGGTCCAGGTCTTGCTTCCGTACACCATAAGCAGTATAATACATTAGTTATACACCTTGAGTTTTGTTTTCAACGGTAAGTTCTCGATTGTCAAAGACCCTGTCCCTGAGCCCACCATATGCACAGGATGCCGCTTGAATTTGTGCTTTAATCTCCTCATCTATTTTGCAATCTTTGGTAACATAACTGCAAAGATACTTAAAATGGCCCACTCTTTTTAGCTTGTGTCCATTCATGAAAAAATCGACCTGTTCACCGACGCTCATTGTTTCTATTTTCGTGATATTTATTCTTAGACACATTTTCCGTGACAGTTCACTGTAGGCTGATAGCTAGAGTTGCAGGGTTGTACCATCATTGGCAAATAAAGCAATGTCGTCTGCATACTGTGTCTCTCTTGTGTAGTTGGTAAATGTCTTGGTCTTACATTTTAAGCGCTTGAGATCGAAGATGTCACCGTCATATCTGAAGTGCACCATGATGCTATACTGTGGGTTGAGGTCCCTGAAAGCAAGGTAGAGCATCATTGCCGCATATATTCCAAACAAAATAGGAACAAGCTTGCACCCTTGCTTTACACCACTATTGTACGGAATCGGTTTAGAGAATTCTCCGTCAATACGCAGCCTAGCATGTACTCCAGAGTATAGAGTCTTCAGTACACAAATAAATTTATCGGGACATCCAATCTTCCCCAAAACCTTGAAGAGAAGTTCATGATTTATAAAATCAAAGGCTTTAGTAAAATCAATAAAGGCAATGTGCAGGTTCCCTCTGCTGCTCTCTACATTTTTCCATAATCTAGCGCTAGGTGAATATGCAATCAATTGTACTCCTGTTACTTTGGTAGCCTGATTGGGATTCCGGGTAAACTGATTCTGCTAGTTGTTGAAGGCGCTGCAGTAAGATGTCAGGAAAGATTTTGCACACCACGCTAAGCAAAGATATTCCACGGTAATTACCGCAATCGCTGCGGTCACCTTTATTGAACAGGATACAGCTGATAGCGTCAGTCAAGTCTGTTGGTAATTGAAGGGATGTCCAGAACAGGTTGAATATAGTCAGCAGAAATGGCACAAGGGATCGTTTACCATAAACAACAACCTCACCAACAATGCCATCTGGCCATCATAATGATAACTGAAATCACCCAAACGGCCCTGATCATAAGTTTACATACCCTTGAATGTTTTGGCCTTGTTGCATGGACACAAGGTGACACACTCAGGTTCAAATGGCAATTAAGGGTCAATTTTTCCACGCCTTTTTAAACCGTGACAAGTGTTTGTATGTAATGAGTTTGTTAGCTCCCGAGTGGATGCGCTGATCTGGCTAGACACTGAGCCGTGACGAGCAGAAAAGAACCGCCCAAGGACCTTCGTAACAAGGCAGTTCAACTTTTTAAGGAAAGGATATAAAAAGATATCCAAAGACTTGAAAATGCAAGTCTGTACTGTTCAGTCCATGATTACGAGGTGGAAAATTAGGGGATATGTTGATACCAAGCCAAGGTCAGGTAGGCCAAGAAAGATTTCAGCCCAAACTGCCTGGAGAATTGTTTGGGAAACAAAGAAAAATCCTCAAGCTACTTCAAGAGAAATACAGGATGCTCTGGAAAAAGATGGTGTGGTCGTTTTAAGGAGCACAATAAAGAGGTACTTATCAACAATGGTCAAGTTGCTAGAAGGAAGCCATGGCGGCTCTCTGATGTTCTGGGGGTGTGTGAGCCCTAAAGACATAGGGAATCTTGTGAAAATTGATGGCAAGATTAATGCAGCATGCCATCAGGAAAATAATGGCAGACAATTTGCATTCTTCAGCACAAAATCTGTGCATGGGACACACTTGCACTTTCCAGCATGACAATGATCCAAGGCACAAGGCCAAATTGACCCGCCAGTGGTTACAGAAAAGAAAGGTGAAGGTTCCAGAGTGGCCATCACAGTCTCCTGACCTCAATATCATCGAGCCACTTTGGGGAGGTCTCAAACATGCAATTCATGCAAGACAACCAAAAGGAATTTAGAGGAGCTGGAAGCACTGTGCAAGGAAGAATGGGCAGCTATACCACCTGAGAGAATTAGGGGCCTCGTTGACAACTATCACAATAGACTGCACGCTGTTATTGATGTTACAGGGGGTAATACTCAGCTCTAAGAACTAAGGGGATGCACACTTTTGAACGGGGTTCATTTCATTTGTTTCCCTTATTGCCATGTTTTATTTGATGATTGTGGCATTCTATATGACCTGCAGTTGGATATCAATCAATAAACAAAAAAATGTGCTTTGCCTGGCCAGTCATGTTTTCTCTAAAAATGTCACCTATTTTACAAACTCAGACAAGGTATGCAAACTTTTGAGCACCACTGTATATAAAAGATGAGTGTAGGCATCCATGGGAAGATTGTACATCCAGCCTATTATCTCTGACGTTGGTTGCATTTATCTGCATAGGATGCTTTTGTTAGTGTTAGATGTACCATGAGGGGTAGCTGACAACAACTTAGCAGCTTCAAGCAAAGACAGCCAAGACTCAGTTTTTGGGGCTGAATAAATTTTCTCCCACTTTTTCCTTTGATGAGGGCTGGTGGATGATGCACCATCCTTCGGAAGGTTCTTGATGTTTGCTTTTGTCCATGTTGAAGAAGAATATTACTATAGGGGAGAGCCGGTGCGAAAGTAACGTGGGACGAAAGTAATACGGCGATTAACTCACAGCCATCTGCACTTCGATGCGTCATATTAGGTCAGCACGCGCAGCTCGCGACACTCTCCAGACCCGCGAAAAAATCTTGAGGTTTCGACGCTTCCCATGAACGAGACCGGGAAGACCGTTTTCCACAGTGGTGAGTAAATTCAGACAAATGGTAAACTTTTTTGACTTAAAGATTGTCTTTATCGCTCCATGTGTCATATTTATGATGAAGTGATAGGTCATTTAGTTTTGTAACATATCCTGAAGTTTGAAATGTCAGACTTTTTCCACATTAGAAGCAATCCTGGTTCTAATGTCTGAAGTCACTGTGGGGGCGGAAGTAGCAACAGTTACGTTCGTCCCTCTCTGCTAATGCGGCCAAATTTTCTTGTGTTATATTTTACCGACAGAAAATGCCAAGAGTTAGGCTCAGAACTACCCAGAGAGGAAAGGTTGACCAGCAGGTTTACGGAAGGGCCTTTCTTGATGTCTGAAGAGGCGAGAGTATAAGGAGGGCAGCAGAGGTGCATGGCGTTTGTCATGTCACCCTGTTCAGGTACTGCAAGAGGAGGGCAGAGGCAGGAGGGCAGCAGGCCAGAGCCCCGGGGTACAGGGCTCACAACAAAGTCTTCACAGAAGAACAGGAGAAGAGACTGCAGGCATATATAAAGAGAGCAGCTGATATATATTTTGGCCTGAGTCCTAAAGAGGTTGGAGTAACACTGCAGACAGAGCAACACCACAATCGCCATTTGCCTAAGATAGCAAGCACCTCAGCTCCGGATCTGCCCCGGCTCTGAGGTGCTTGCTATCTGGGAATTAACCTCTTTTTTCATGCTGTTTTAGGTGCGAAAGTTTGCATATGAGCTGGCCGAAAATATTGGCCTCAAAACTCCATGTTCATGGGAGAAAAACCAGATGGCAGGGAAGGACTGGCTCACCTCCTTCCTCGAGCGCAACAAAACCCTGTCCATCCGTCGACCTCAAGCCACCAGCATGTCCCGTTCCACCAGCTTCAGCAAGACCAACGTGACAGCGTTTTTTAAAAACCTAAAGACTGTCCTCACCCGCTATAATTTTGAAGCAAAGGACATCTGGAACATGGATGAAACAGGTAAAAATTTATATTTAGATAAATTAAAAAGCAACAGTGATTTGCAACAGCAATAATTCATTTCATTTATTATTTCAGGTACCACAACGGTTCAAGTGCCAGACAAAATCATTGCCACTAAGGGGCAGCGCCAGGTCGGTGCTGTGACGTCCGGGGAAAGAGGGACATTGGTGACTGCTGCCTTTGCTGCCAATGCACAAGGCAACTTTGTTCCCCCTTACTTTATCTTCCCAAGGAAGAAGTTCCTGCACCACTTCATCCGGGATGGCCCCCTTGGCTTTATTGGTTCTGCCAATGGATCGGGGTGGATGCAGGAGGCCGATTTCTTGGCATTTTTACAGCATTTTGCAAGGCACACCCGTGTGACCCCAGAGTCAAAGTTGCTGCTACTCTTAGACAATCATCCATCACACCTCTCTGTGGTAGCTATTGACTTTTGCAAGTAACATGGCATTGTACTCCTGTCTTTTCCCCCCCACTGCTCCCACCGTCTTCAGCCGCTAGACCGAAGCGTTTTTGGTCCTCTGAAGCACTACATTAACAGTGCAGCAGACAATTGGAAGCGAATGAACCCTGGAAGAACTTTGACCATCTACAACATCCCAAGTCTTGTGGCTAAAGCTCTGCCTCAAGCTGCGACAGCAAGCAGCATTTCAGCTGGGTTCGAGTGTACCAGTATCTGGTCCTTGAATCCAGATATTTTCAGTGAGACAGACTTTGCTCCAGCTTTTGTGACCGACCGTCCTGCACCTGCACCAGCACCAGCTCCATCCCCAATGCCAGTGCCAGCTCCATCACCAGCGCCCTCTTCATCACCAATGTCCGCTTCATCACCAGCGCCCTCTTCATCACCAATGTCCGCTCCATCACCAGTGCCCGCTCCCGTAAGACACCAGCAACCTAGCCAGAGCCCATTTGAGCTGCATCCCCATGAGTCTGCCATTCCTCTAGATGGTTAGAGTTTGTGTCTGTGTGTCTTTTAAATGTGCATGTTGAGCCTTGCAAAGCATTTATTATTTTTTTGAATTATTATCTATCCAGGTATGCTTGTGGTTCCAGGAACATCTAGTGGCACGCCAATACAGAGGTTCAGCCCAGAAAAGGTTCGCCCATATCCAAAGGCTGGCTCGAGGAAAGAAAATAAATGAAGAGGCAGAAAGAGGTGAGCAGAGTGTCGTTTTTAACTTGTCTTGATTTTCTTGCTTGTATAAAAACAAGCTGATTCTGACTACCATCTCATTGAATGTTGCAGGTCAACAGCAATACTGACCGACACCCCAGTAAAAGCTGCCTTGGAGGAGGAGACTCGGCAGAGGGCCAGAAGAAACAGTCCTCTTCAAAACGCCTAAAAAGAAGGCGTTGTTAAGCAGATACACTGCAACCACAGTTTCTCGGAGCAATGAGGAGGAATGTCTTGTTTGTGGGGAGACATTTGCCTCATCTTTGCCTGGAGAAGTGTGGGTGCAGTGCATCTTTTGTCTGCTGTGGTCACATGAGGCATGCACTGAGGGTGCAGCTCATTATATCTGTCACAACTGTGATGAAAATGTTTAAAACAAATGTGTGATTGTTTTTGCTTCTGTTTTAATGTAATTTTTATGATTGAATTGAATAAATGAGCGCATTGTATATTTACAATTGCATGTTAGCAAAGACATTGTTTGATTTTTTCAAATGAAAAACGACAGTAATTCAAAAGATTCCAGTTAATTTGATCAGGTTACTTTTGTCCCGCCCGTGCGCTACTTTCATCCCGACTGGAGGGGTCGAAAGTAGCAATGCACAACTTCCATTGGACGGCAAACTATGCCGAAGTCAATATATTTTGGGATGATTTAGCACCTGATATTGACAGAGCACACACAGAAGTAGTTAATCGCTCCGAATTTTTTTTTCGGTCTGTAATGTTATCTTTTAAAATAACGTTTATGTGAAAAATGTTACTTTTGTACCAGCTCTCCCCTACAGTCTGAATTCACTTTGAGTCTGATAATGTCTACTCAACTTTTCTGTACATTTATGTCACCACCACCACAACCATCACCACATTACCTGAAGCACCAAAATTATGGAACACCCTGCCAAAAAGTATTAGAGAGGCTAGGTCAGTGGACATTTTTAAACGGCAACTAAAAACATATCTTTTTAATCTAGCTTATAATTAGTGATGTTGTTATACTGCTTTTGTTGTATTCTTCCTGTTTTATTATTTTATTGTATGATTTTTTTTTTTGCTATTGTTCTTATTCTTCAATTTCATCTCTGTCCTGATTATTTTAGCTGTGTATGATTTTACTCACACAGTCTTCTGTATGATTTGTTTTTAAACTGTTCTGTCTTTTTACCCATAATTGTGTTGATTTTATTCCTGCATATAAAGCACTTTGAGCTGCATTTCTGCATGAAAGGTGCTATATAAATAAAGATTATTATTATTATTATTATTATTATTATTATTCAGTCAATGAATACAAACATTCAAAACTGCAGCGCGTTTCTCCAATTGGAGATGTTTAGGAGCATTGCAGCATATTTGACCTCGTTGGCCAGTGTAGCTAGGTGAACTTCTTCCTTGAAGATAAGCAGGGCTCCTAGCTAAGTGGCTACATTGGATATTAAGGCTAAAAACATGGTGAAAAGACATCTTTTCGAGTCAAATTTGAATGTCGGGGCTTACAGACACTCGAATTATGCCGCATGAGCAGTATGGAGGCATTTTGCGCATTTTATATGTTGTTTTTTAAGCTTGAAGGCGTGGTCACCACTGACTTCAGTTGATTTGGTTTTGTCTTCAATGCAATTTTTCTTTGTTACTCCAAAAGTGTTTTGAGGATGAAAGAAATTCACTGACCCTTTGATTAGCCTTGGGGTGAGTAGATAATAAGTGAATTGTCATGTCTGGGTGAACAATCCCTTTAAATTTAATCCCTTTAAATTTCAATGATCTCGTTTCATCTGCATCTTGACAAAAAAAATGAAAAAATTACTGCATACCAGTGTACATTGGTGTGTATAAATGCTAGCTGTTTAAAAAAGGTTATATGTTTCAGTGCACCCTGGTTTGCTCACTGTTCAGTATTGGCCCACATTTAGCATACTTCTACACATTTTTGAGGGCCAGCGCAAGGCCTTAGCATGCAGACTACATTCTGTCTTACAGCAGTATCTGAAATCCACGTGCGATATTCATTCAACCCTCCGATAAAAGCCCTCGATTGTCTACAATGCAGCACCGTGAAACGATTGCTGAACCAACATGGTATTTGGAAGGCTGATTAAATGTATCGGCTTTCCATGGCAACACTACACAGACTGTTGAGAACTGTGATGTCATTGCGAATAACAGTCCCCTCCCATGACGCAATATTTTTAGGGAATACACATGAGAGCAAGTTCAAGTAGGTTCAGAGCTTATTTTTGCGAAATCTTGATTGGCGATTATCACTTCTATCTGCAATTCAAGAAGCCTTGCATTCCAGCAGATCATTCTTGAATCACTATATGTGAGATTTCTATGTTTGCCCGTTTGCAAATAATATATAGCCTAATGGTAATGTAATGTGCGACTGATCATATCATTATCATTGTTAATAATCATCATCATCATCATCATTATTAGAATAAGCATTCCCTTCTAATTTAATACTAATAATCCCAGCTAATTATCAGGTAACATGCTACTAAGAATTATAATTATTATTATTATTATTCAAAGTAGTTCTAGAAGCAAGTTACCAACTGTCTTGTAAGTATGCGGGGCTAGTATGCGTGTGGTCCAGAAAGTAAGTAGCCATTACTGTGTTAATTAAATTGTATGTCCTTCTGATCAGACTCTGACAAATTAAACTCAATGAATAAAAAAAATTAAATCTTTCCACTGCCTCTCTCTCGAAAGGAGTCAACAAGCTTGAGAAGGAGTGATGATGCATTCTTTTTGGGTTAACTGTCCTTTTCTCCCTCTCCCAATCGCAGTCTTCATAATGATCAAAACATGGGCAACTGCATTTCCCCACAACGTCCAGGCTCGCCCTCGCCGGATGTCCTGGATGGGATTCTGAGCAGAGGTATTATACTACTGTTTCTTCTGGTGTTCTTTTGTGTAGGTCTGCTTTTAAAATCCTTCTTATTCCCATATTGATGTTTAGTGCCCTAACTTTTACCCGCCTTGTGCTATTGCTTTTTACTTATATTTAATTTTTTTTACCTGTTTGTGAAGCACTTTGTTTTGTATTGCTTGAAAGGTGCTATATAAATAAAATTTATATAATTTCATATTTATTTGATTCTTGTGTATATTGTGCTATTCATTTCTGCGGTGATGCTGAGCTGTGAGGGCTTCCCAAATATCTTGACTTGTGAAATTCTCTGTCCTGAAATTTCAGGGTATGGAGGAGCGGTGAAAGGTGTGAAAACCACGTCAGTGATGAAGCCGCTCGGTCCAATGGGGAGAACGCCTGCCAGTCACCAGTGGAGGACAGGATAGAACATCACCCGAAGGCCACTGTTCGTCAACAGACCTCGGTAAATCCAATGAATATCTCACTGATCACACGAATCGGAATCAGAAATAGTTTTTTAGGAGTATTTTGCTCACCATGAACGCAGGCAAACTGTTTAGTTCATCGCAGCAACCTGCTGCCATCGACTCAGGAGGTTGCCATGGTACGCAATTCCGCCAACTCATGTGACGACTGACCCCCGCCTCTTTACACGTTCCAAGCATATCACCTATGCCATTGGAGGAAAACGCAGTCAGCATATATTTTCGCGCACATCTGCAAGCGCATGGCCAATCAGGAGTGGCCACTAGAGAGCAATGAGACGAACAGATTTCACTCGCATAACCCCTGTTATCCCCAGCGAGGCTCAGTCAGTCGCTGATTTGCCTATGCAAACCTCCAGCCATCGGTGGTAATGGCGAGGCTGGGATTCGAAGACCTCACCACAGGGCTCCAAGACATGTCCTTTAATTTGTCGCCTGTCTGTATTTATTGTAAAAAAAACTGCTCCACCTCCTGTGCCTTTTTTTCGCAGAAAAAAAATCTCCCCACGTCTTTCATTATTGTAATTATGACAGCAACAGCAATCAGCTGTTAAACCAGAGATCATCATCAAAACATGCTCCTCAAGGTCTGAAATCTGCTGGGATTCCACCTTCCCTTTACCTCGAAGTCAGGTCTTCAGTCTGGCCAATCAGATGCACTGAATTGTGCAGGTAACTCAAAGAAAAGAAAACCAGGGCTTAGTTTGCATTTGAGGTCTAAATATGGTGATTCATGGTTTAAAATGTTCAGGTGAGCTGGCTTAGGTAAAACCAGGACAAGGATCGACAAATCTGTCGCTCAGATCCAAATCCAGACCTGGTTTTCTTTTCTCCTAAGTAATTTATTAGTAGATTGTCTTTACTCCTGACTCTCAGTTAAAGGGAGGGAAGAAAACACGCAGTTCTTGACCCCTGACAATCAAGAGTTGATGAAACCTTAACTAGAAGCATCCATGCCTTATTTTCCTCTACCCAGACCCTTGAGTTCGGTCCTGGAATATCATTATAGGTCCAGAGACGGAAAACAATGAGGATCAAAGGCTTTTCAACCAGTGAGACAGTGAAGCTCGACAAGGCGGAAAATGCCTCAACGAACAAGGAGGTTCAAGACCTCGAAGGGGCGTAAGAGATGTACAGCCGAATGCGTGGCATCCTGAACAAGCTGACGCCAGAAAAATTCAATCAGCTGGTGAAGCAGGTCAAGGAGCTGTCTTTCAATACAGCGGCTCGGCTTGAGGGCATCAGTGAAATGGTGTTCGAGAGAACCATTTGCAAGACAAAATTTGTGAGCATCTACGCTAAGATGTGTCACCATCTTAAGGAGGTGAGCAAGCCAGTCCAAGTCCACACTATAGCATTTCCCAGTATTTGTCTGGACCATATGTTTTCTGCTGAGGACAACATCACCTGCCACATTAATAGAATGATATGGTCTAGAGGTTGACTATACTTAGAAGAAGCCTGAGCTATAGGAAATACTGGTTTTAATGGAAACTGGGACCTGTTCCTTTCTTTTCTCCATGACAGCTCACATTAATGACCTCCGATGATCCAAAATTCTGCTACAACTTGTGCTCCATCACTGCCGGATGGAATTTTACAAAGTCAATAGTGTTGTCCTCAAGAAGGAATGGCAGGACCAGCGTGCCAGAACAGTAACCATGGGTGGGGTTCGGTAAATGGACTTTAGAGCATAATTATGCTAAGGGAGGTTATGGCTGACAGTAAAATGGGTATTGACAATGGCACGAACTACATAAGACCATTACCTGTCACAAAGGCATGTTTTATTCTACTGGTGCTCCAATCATGAAATATATGGAAATATATGTAAATGCTTTACAGGGTGAAAGGAAGCATTGTCACTAATCGTATTCATGGTCACTAAAATCGATACGAGCCATTTGTGGTTTTTCGATCTAATACCTGTTCTGTGCTCTAACAATGGTGCCTCATCTTGCCCCGACCTCCTTACTGTGCATCCAGTGGGAAGGCAGGCAGGCTTGAAGGAGCTGGAGGCCAAGGTCATGGCCCGCCGAAGACGGTCCATGGGCAGCATGAAGTTATTAGGAGAATTGAGCCCCTAAGAACCATACCGGGCCATCCCGCACTTTTGGCGAAATTGAGTTGAGGTAGTCAGCATGTGCAGAAAACTGAGATCTATATTTCCTAAATGAGCCAACACAATCTGCCCACACGGATTGTTCATACAAGCAAACGTCCTCTCTGCCCCTGTACATATGCACTGCACTGCCTTAGCCATAGTGGACCACCCCACAACTTTTCCATAATTCAATGTAAACATGGCGGCTCGGTATCTCACTGATGAGGAACTGCTTGCTATGATTGATGATGATGGTGAAGTGGAAGATAATGGAGACCTAGAGTTTGTCCCAAATGAATCAGAAGATGATGGTCCCTCTTCAGAAGGAGGTAGGTTTCACTTAAAATGAAACAGTAGGGCATCCAAAACCTGCATAAGAAGTGCATCACGTAATTGTACATATCTTCAGTTTTTAACATAAGCAGTGTTTCTAGTTCCCAGATACTCTAGATGACACAGGAGGCTGGCAACTTTGAGTCCCATTTTCTCAAAAGTTCCACAACATGGGTTGGCCCAGTATGGCTCTTAGGGGCTCAATTGTACAAGCTTGAAATGGTGAGGGATGCTGTCATCCTTGGGTACATCACCGTGCTCCTGTAAACCCAAACTGAGGAAGCATTGGAGTGTTTGTGCTGCCTGTTAACTACCACAGGCTCAATCCTGGACTCTGAGAACAACAAGGCATGTCATACTGCCTGGCTGCTCTCTAATGCTTAAATTGGACACAGGCTCAAACCACATATATTCAACATGCCCCTTCGTATCTACAGTCCCAATTGGACAGGCATTTCGACAAAATTGGGAGAGTCCTGAAGAGGGGAAAGCTGACACCAAGAGTACAATTCAAGCTGCAGGATCTGATTGATTTGAGACTGGTAATACACCTTTCACCCTGAGTTCATGAAGTTCAGAAATCCTTCCTATTGGGTCATCCTCATATTATATCTCTCCTTTCCCCCTCTCCATCCTTCTCTGGTCTGTTTCAGAATAATTGGGTTCCTAGGAGAGAGGAACAGTGGCCTAAAACCATTGAAGAGATCCGCAGGGAGTTTGAGTTGGAGAGCCAGTTGGCAATCGAGGAGGACCTTTCTGAGCAGCTCCTCTTTGAGAGCAGAACCAGGCGGGCAGATTTGCAAGTATTTCTAACTCTGCACAGAATAGACTGCTTATTTAAGGCTAATGTCTCTGGCCTGTTTCTTCTCCCATTGTGCTGGAGAAATTGTAGAATCCGCTTCTGTTGTCATATTAATATTTGGTTTTTTTACATGGTTTTTAATATTCATATTTTTAAATATATTTAATGGTTAATGTTGTAATGATTTATAACAGCTTTCCAGCAACTGTGAGAAGTAAGAAATAAAGATGTTCAGCATTTCTGTTGTTGGCTTGTGTGGGGCAGGAAAGTGGCTTTGGACAATACCAGGCATGGTTCGACAAATACAGTTGCCCGCTGGCCTCAGACCACTAGGAGAAGATGTCGGGCCCCTAGAAACTGAATTGGTAGTCCGATCGGGCCACCACCGAAAAAAATTTAAAAAATAAAGTCATTGTTTTTGGTATACATTTAATAAAATCAAGGAAAATTTGCAGCTTGTTTTCATTTTCATGGGCACAATTATCTTATAAAAATGCGCAAGACGTTTCTTTCAACTTCGGTCTGCTTCTCTGGCCGATTGAGATAAAAAGTTTGGGAAGTGGCTATTCACCCCGCATGCGGGGCGGATTGTGTCTAATGGGGGTACCCATCCAATCATTTTCACAGAAAAGTATTTGCAACCAATACGGTATAGTTATAGTCAATCCTATATTAACTACTGTAACATTGCACTATGAAATTGAAAGGTTAAGACAGTCAAAACAATTTCACATCTGGGCAGTTACGGATCTGATCAAGGGTGCCGCAGGCTGGCCTACTTGAGTTAAAATAAATTAGATCATATTAGCAATCTAGTCCTGGTAGCCTCACATTAGACATGTTTATCACGAGAACAGGAAATCATTTGCACCAATAAATTATTGTTAGCATGAAGGTATAAATTAATTTAAGCGAGAAGAAAATAATTTGAGTTGGAATCATTTTATTTTGAGGCAATTTGCATCACGATGTATGTTTATTAAAACCCACAAACATTTATTACAATTACCGTGCATTCACTCACTCCATGAAGCAATCATTAGAATCTATGGAACATTTGTGTATTTCAATTGAATTTCAATAACATATGTTCAGAATAATCAACTCGTAGGTGTGCATCACACGGTTTTAAGGCACGACGCAGAGGCCAATAACCACCCGAAGCGGAGGCTGGTTGCCTCCGCGAAGTGCCTTTTAACAGTGTAATGCACACCTACAAGTTGATTATCCCGCTTATACCATGGTCATTTGCCAGCAATATCAAATCAAAACATTCATAAATTTTTGGTGAAAGTTTTGCACTTAAAATCTAAAGTTTATGAAGCAAGAGGTTACGTTGTGCTCTGCTCTCGACAGTCAACAGTTTGACAGCGAGGCTCTCTAACGTTGCTATGGTTACAAATTGGCTAGCTGATGAATTTCGAACAGTGAAACTACCGTAGCTGAACTACCTGTGCGTTCCACTGTTTGAATGCACACCTGCCAGCCAATCAGAAAAGAGTATTCACCCAGACCATGGTATAAATACATGTAATGCACTGAACAAAACGTAGGCTAGCGTTCATAACTTTGCTGAATAATTAAACTTGGCCCTCAATTACTTTTCTGTTCAAGCAACGAGGTTTGCATGAATCTGTACCATTGCGATAACCATTAGGCAATCTTCATTTTGACAGCTCTTAAATGACGCTCCCTCACTTTGTCAGATTCACGGCTTCTCCGGACAGCCATTTGTGCGGTATTTTTTGAACAGCGTTGTATACCAGATTGAGAAGGACAGATTTTTGGTGTGTTGCTCAATTAATACCTTTTTCATTGATCCATTTTACTGACAAAAAATGATGGTGATGATTGTGATCTACATAAAGTACTTCAAGACATGAATTACACTGACAGGTCCTGCCAGTGGTGCTATACCTCAAGTAACATTCATTCTTGATTGTTAATTACAATAACTACTGCCATTTAAAAAAGGCTGTTGAAAAGTGTTAATTCAAAATAGTAATCTTATTATATTTCATTTTGAGTGAGAGGCAGAATGAGCTGGAATGTCGTCGGAATGAAAATTCTTTGTATATTCCTGGATATTCAAAGTGCGTTCTAAAAATTCTGAGTGCATTCCAAATATTCGGGCCCATTCTTGTGGCCGGCCCGAATGTTTTGCTCATGCTCCAAACTTTCCAGGTGCATTCGAAGTGGAGAAATATCAAACGACAATTCGAAGTGTATTCTAACTGCGCTCTGACTGCATTATAAATATTCTTACGGCATTCCAACAGCATTCAAAACATTCTGATAGCATTCCAGGGTGAATCGAAACGGCAAGCCACGTCAAATCCTGCCAGCATGTCCTGAATGCGCCTCAAATGAGCCAGAATGCACCTCGAATGCATCTCGATTGCTGCAGGAGTCTATTTCGATATTAAAACAATTCAGCTGGAATGCACTTCGATTGCTGCTAGAATCAGTGGTGGCTGGTGAACTGGCGATAGGGGAGGCTGAAACCCATCCTTTAAAAATAATGATTGGTCATGACCTGTTTTCAATCATTCATTTAAATTACCATTGCAGAAACTCCGGAAACTCTCAACATTATCTGGCGTGGCCAGTTTTCATTAATAACGCATACCTGTTAGCTCACGCATTCGGTGTCAGTTTTAGTGGCATATTTACGTTCCCCTGCTGTAGTCAGCAATTACTCAATCAACGCATATCGGGACTCTCATGTTATATTCTGAGCACATTCTGAGTATTCAAGCTGCATTCTGTATGAATTCTTGGACGTTCCAACCATATTCAGCGGCCAGTCCGGGAGCGTTCTGACTGCATTCCAGGTGAATTCGTATAGCATTCGAGGCACCTTCCAACCAGACTTCGGGTGGTGTTCTGGCAGCAATTGAACCGCACTCGTACGGCATTCGAAGTGTATTCTAAATATTCTGACTGCATTCTAACAGCATTCTAAAAATTCCTACGGTGTTCCAATTACATTCAAGCTGCATTCAAGAGCTAATACACCCAGAATGAGCAAGAATCATTTGAGGCGGGTTCGAAGTACGTTCTAAGTATTCGAACGGCATTCTTTCAAAGCTGTAAGAATTTTGGTCAATTTGAAATTCCCGCCCAAATGTTGCGCGAATTCTGCATTCCGGCTGGTTCTGTTTGATTCCTCCTGGTTTTGAATAAGTGTGACGGGGGCATAAAAGTGCTCAAGCATTATTCAGTGATTACAAGTCCCCTCTATTCATTATTTATGATTGAGCTATGTGTCACAGTGGGTTCATGTTCTCCCATGCTTCCAGTTCACTCCAGATTTTATTTTAGCTGACACTGACTTATAACTTACACTATTTTACTATACTGCTTGTTATTCATTCAGCAGTGTTCATAACAGTTTGTTGAGTAAAACCTTTACAGTTGAAGAGTGTGAAGCATTTGTTCTTGAGTTATTCATAATTCTTATTTATTCATGGGCTCAATGATCTAATTAAATCATTATTCATTGCAATGTAATATTTTAACACAAATCATCAAAGAAACGGTCATGATCATGGAAATCAATCTGTGACAGTATTTATTTTTCTAGATCATAAATGTAACAACTGTTTTAAAAAATGGCTTTGTAATGTTACATGGACGTGCAAATGTCTCAGACCTTGATATTTCTTAAAAATTGAAATCCGTAACATGATATCATGCACAAGTTTGATTCGTCATAATTGAAATCAAATACTATAAAGTGCATTTATGATTAATGATAGAGCTTTATTTTATTATATCATTACTAAGAAAAAAAAAACAATGAAGGAGTTGGGAGTCAGAGGCTACATAGCAGAGCTACAAACAATAACTTCCACCAATGAAAGTAAAGCCAAAGCCAGGATTCGAACCCAGGTCTTCCACAGCAAAGTTAGCCATGGATGTTCTAGCCGCTAAACTAATCTGGCAGGAAGGCTACTCTACAAGAGGTGTCACTACACATGGCAAAGCTATGAATGTAGAAAACATGCATCATGCTTACAGAAAGTGCACAAAGAGTTAAGCAGGCCAAAAGCCACACAAACATGTCAACAGTAATTAAATGTAGTATGATATCATAACATTACAATATCATTGATCATTCTTTATTTTATTCGGTAATAACTTTAACAGAGTAACTTAACCCATTAATGCCCAAATTTCTTTTCAAAGTAAAAGTTACCTTTTACTATCGGATATGGCGTCCAATGAACGTTCAACACTTATATTCTGGGGAAAAATATTTATTTTGTCATCGAGGACCCCAAGTATGTATGTTCCTTTACGAATGTACACAGATTGTTGAAAGCATAAAAATCATCATTCTGAGAAAAACATATATAGACAATGCTATAATCTCCAATTCTTGTCTTTAGTGTGATATAAAAATGTGCCTCAGTCAGAAAAAATGACGCACACACCTCTTGGAGCGTCACATAGTGCTGTTACAGATTCGAGAAATTCATGCAAATGGCGGCCCCCACCACTGCTGTAAAGGGAGACTACTCTCATAAGCACTTTTCCTGGATGCGAGTTACTTCCCTTGATTAAGCTACAGCAGCTTAGTCACAGTAACGCATTCACTTGGGTTACAGAGGTTAAAATGTGCCATGTCCCAGAAATGGGACAGTGGTCATAAATGGGTTAAGGTTATGAAATTAATGTAAACCAAGAGGGAAATATAGGGCAACCCACTGGTGCCTGTAGGGCCACCAACTTTTTATAGTTGGTGGCCTGAAAACTATTTGTCGGGGCTAAAATGTCTTCAGGTGTGGAATGTTTGAGTTTACCCTTTTTGTCTCCTCCATCTGAGCCCTCTGAGATTGGTGGGCCAGAATTTTCAGAACAGGACAAGCCCTGTGAAGTGCACCAATTGAGCCTGGCTGTGCAGATCTAAACAGAACCGGCCATTGAATCTGAGCTGGTGAAAGAATCCAAATCGGAGCAGGCTGTGGAAAGTGATCCAGAGTCGGCTGTGGACTCGGAATTGGACCTGATTTCAGAATCAGAATCCGAGCTGGTAGTGGATATTGAGTCAGAGCTGGCTGTGGAGTCTGAATTGGACCTGGCTGTAGAATTTCATTCTGAGCTGGTGGAGGGGATCGATTCAGAACAGGCAGAGGAGATTGAAGCAGAACCAATCCTTTTGGTAAGAACAGACCCTTCTTTTACAAGGTTTCTAGAAAAGCTGGAAATTTTCCTTCCTCTCATTTCATTGAATAAGTTTTTCATGAATGTGCCACCACGTTTGGTTTGCGTACATGTGGTTTCAAGATGATTATTTTTCTAGTCCTCATTCAAATACTCTCAACTTCTTTCCTTGCAAAGGAATGTTCTCATCTCACTGGATGTGATTAGCTTCTTGTTCAGTTACCTTTGTTCTTGGAATTGCTTCGCAGATCTCAATCAGTGAAGCACAGAGGGTCATCCATGGTGTTTCATTCTGTGGGGACCTTGAGCACAAGATGGCTCAGAATGAATGGAGATCATCAATCAAGGAGGTCAGCGTGGAGCAGGGCAGGAAGGTCCAGTGCAGCAAAACACCAAAGACAATCCACAGTGTTACACTCTGTGCAGATCTAGAGGTCCAGATGGCAGAAATACCCAGTGGACATTATTCAAAGGAGTCACTGCAGAGCAGGACTGTGAGGTCCAGAGTGGCCACACACTGAAGATAGTCCATCATGACATTCTCTGTGTGCATCAGGAGCTACAGATCTGTGGGAATGGAATTGGAGCCAATCCTCATGTTGAGTACAGACCTTCATTTTACAAGTATCCAACAAAGGCAAAAAACCTTCCTTCCCCTCATTGTATTGCATAGATTACTCCTGAAGTTGCCAACCAGTGTGGTTTAGCGTACTCTTACTTTTTCATTAATTATTTTTCAAGTCCCAGTTGGAACTTGACTTCTACTCAACTTTTTACCCTGCAAAGATTGTCAGTATCTCTCTAGATTTGATTAGCCTCTTTTCAGTATTATTTTGATTTTAGAATTACTGTGCAGAGTTCGAGCAGTGAAACAGAGAAGGTCATCCATGGCGTTAGATTCTGCATTATAGTAGTATATATGCCTTATCTTTCACTCAAACACACAACAAAATGCAAAGCAGTGCAACCTGTTTGATATGGCCATTGGAATGGACAGTACTGTAAAATTTTATTTTTTGCCAGGAAACTGACATGAAATTTTCACGTCCCACCCCTTGTAAATTGTGTTGTTTCAAATTCAGTCCATTGTTCCAGTGTGCATAATGGCGTTTGCTCCAGTTACACTTGCAATAACAGGTAATGTTGATAAAGAAAGCAGCTACTCTATCCCCCTCAACACAAAATATGCCTAATGAAGAAATAATAACTGTTTGATAAAATTCTGGGATTGCTTGTGGTTGTAACCAAAACTAGGATACACAGGAGGACATCAGTAAATACTTGATAAGATGGTGCATATAGAATTCATTTGATCTTTTTACAGTAATGCACATTCCGTATCACTAGCAGTATCCATTATTTTTTCCCACTGCAATGGGATCCTAAAGTCCAAAATGTCTAAAAGGACATTACTCCGTTATCATGTCCAGTCATGTTTTTTGTCTATAGCAAAAACAGCAGAGACTGACTGAAGTGCTTTCTAGGTATGACTCAATGAATTTTTGGCCTGTTCCCTGGATCCCAACCCATTCAATGTTCACTTGTGGTAATTGCCAGCTGAAGATCAACTGTATCAAATGCCGCACTAAGATCTGAAAGTATTAAAATGGCAAATAACAAATAGTCTTTGTTGTCTGCTTCTCATAACAAATTATTATAAGCTTTTAAAAGAGCCGAATCATTACTGTGGCACTCCCTAAAACCTGACTGAAAAACTTCAGATATTTTATTCTGGCTTAAAAGGGCAGGGGTTGCAAGAAAGCATCGTTCTCTAGGATTTGAAGTAAAAATAGAGGGTTGGAAATGGGCCTAAAATTAGATAAAACATTTGAGTCCAAGGTAGGTTTTTAAGGAGCGGCTGAGCCACTGCATGTTTAAACCAACAAGGAAAACAACCCACGGAGAAGAGGCAACAATATATGATTGATAGGATGCTGGGACCCTTAATGTCAAACATCTCATTCAGTCAGAGAGTGAGGGAATGTAGTCAGATGTTGTGTGCTTCAAATGACCAACTTCTTCCTGCAAGAAGGAAAAGGACACAGGGTCAAACTGATTAAAAATAGACAGAGCTTTCAGAGGACCAAGAGATACCAGCGAGGGAGGTGAGATTTTCTTTATGAAATCAACAAAGCAACAAAGAAGTTAAGGAAATTTTCAGAAGTTGCTGTGGATGGGGTCAGGACAGGTATAGAATACCCAGTTGGGTTAATCGCAGTATTCATAGTGCAAAAGGGATTTTAGATCTATGATAGTTGTTTGATGATAAATCGGAGAGGTAGCTATCCCCTCTTTCTGCTTTACCATACACGTTTCCAAAATTCTTCATGCTGACAGTTTAATTCTCCATACACCTCTTTGAAAATAATAAAGATGTAAGATGAGTATTGATGCAAACCATAAATCCAAAATCATAAACTTATCTGACCTGCAAATGGTTCTTTACTGCTGTCTCATGGACAGCATTTGCCTCTTTGTCCTGTAGATCCCACAAAGGGAAGTATTTGTGTTTGCTAGAACAATCAAATCATATTTACTGATGTAGCACAAGAAATCAATCGTAATGAAAAGAAATTATGAATGGTGTCGAAGCCTATTTTTTGCAAAATGGCGTGATACTGGTTCACTAAATTAGTACTTACACCCTGCGGTGGACATCCAGTATAGCCCGAAACCACGGTTATTCTGCTCATCACATGAATACTGGCATGGGGCTAAATCAGTACTTGTTTATTGTTTGAAAACATCCCCTTGGTTTAAGCCAGTATTTTCTGAAATGGTAAAGCATGTTGTCTGGGAATGCTGCAGAAATTAGCTAGGAGCCCTGTTTATCTTAGTGGAAGAAGCTGACCTATGGTGGCCGACAAGGGTAAATGCGCTGTTCAGTCAGTGAATACTAACATTCAAAACTGCATCGCGTTTCTCCAATTGGAGATGTTTAGGGCCATTGCAGCATATTTGACCTAGTCGGCCACCGTAGGTAGCTTGGTGAACTACTTCTTGAAGATAAACAGGGCTCCTAGCTAAGTGGCTACATTGGATATTAAGGCCAAAAACATAGTGGAAAGACATCTTTTCAAGTCAAATTTGAATGTTGGGGCTTACGGGCACTTGGATTATGCCGCATGAGCAGTATGGAGGCATTTTGTGTTTTTAAATGTTGTTTTTTTACGCTGGATAAGCGTGGTCACCACTGACTTCAGTTGATTTTGAATTGTCTTCAATGCTGTTTTTCTTTATAACTTCAAAAGTGTTTTGAGGACGAATGAAATTCACTGACCCTCTGATTAGCCTTGGGGTGAGTACATGATTAGTGAATTTTCATTTTTGGGTGAACTATCCCTTTATTGCAAGTGAATTAAATTTATACTGCACAGTCAAAGCACAAATGAAGAACATTTAGAGATTTTTTTGTCGTAGCAATGTTTGGCATTGGTGGAAGAAAAGAAGTTATTTCCCAGAAATTATATTGACCATTGCCTTAGGGACAATTTTTCAAATTTGAAATGAAATTGTTCAGGGTGAAACTGTAACATGTAAACTTAATCTGAAAGAAAAATACCAAAGTAGAGGCGCTTGTAAGTTTAAGGTCTTGATGTACACTACCCACCATAAGTTAGGGATATTGCAGAGTGTACAAAAATATGTTATTGAGGGCATACATTCTGCTTAAATGACTCTGTGAGTGATTAGGCAATTGTATCTGCATGCCAGACACACCTTGTTTTGTAATGTCTGAGAAGTGTGCTCAGTGTACATGGTCCATCTGGCATGCTGGGGTCACTACTCCAAAAACTAACTAATGGAAAGTCATGTCAATCAGCCCCTCCCTTATTTTTCAGGGCTATATATATGTGAAACATGATGAAAAAGGCTTCACCAGTACATCTTATCTTCACCATTAAATGCACCCAGAAGATTGACAGAGGAGCAGCGCCATCTGGCTATAGCCCATCTCAGGGTTGGAAGCCACTGAGCTTGGCGAGTGCCTGAGTGTCATCAGTAGACGTCTTGACGTCATCGAACCACTGGTGGCATGCATGATCGGCCCAGAAGTGGAGCACCATATGTAACTGATCGGGGTGACGACCAGTACCTTAGGACTTGCGCTCTCAGACATTGTGATGCAAGTCCCACCCAACTCCACGCACGTCTACGAGATGTGAGAGGTACCAGGGTGTCCCGACAGACCATCTGCGACCGACTTCATCTCCTCAGCTTGAATGCTAGACAACCGTTGCAGGTGACACCTTTGACAGTGCAGCAATGACGTGATCATCTCCAGTGGACACGTGACCACATTACCTTGAATATGAAGCAGTGGTCCAAATTCAGAAATGATGGCCATTGAGATATTGGGGTGAGCGTAATGTGGAGGTTAACATGGTTCCGAGACAGCGGTTTGGGGGAGAGGGTGCAACAGTCTGGGCAGGCATCAGCTGTGCTCATAAAACCCAACTGGTCATCATTAATGGAACTGTTACTGGACAGTCTTACCTGTGAGACATCATAGACTCCATTATCATCTCTCAATACCAGGAACATGCCCCAGATTTCATCTTCATGGACAAACTTGCGCCTCCGCATCGTAGAAGAATTGTACGAGATTGTCCAAATGAAGTTTGGGTGCCTCATATGTAGTGGTTGACCATGTCACCCGATCTCAACCCAACTGAGCACGTCTGGGATCGATTGAAGTGCCGCCTGGATGAACATACCCCTCCACCAGGTGACCTTGCGGAACTGCGTGCAGCGCTTGTGGAGGAGTGGAATGCTCTTCCACAGAACGTTATCATGCGAATAACTAGGAGTATGAGGTGTCGCTGCCAAGCAGTGATGGATGTCAACGGTGGAAATACTCGTTACTGAAAAAGTCATTTTCTGATCATTTGGGTACAGGTAAAAGTATCGAGATTGTTGTTGGTAATAAATGTCTAAATACATAGCTGGACTGTTTTGGTATTAATTTGATCATAATTTGTCATAAAAGTTGGTGAAAGCAGTCATTTAAAAATATTTAATTCCCAAATTGAACCACACCGAACAACATACCAATATCCCAAACTTATTGTGAGTAGTGTACTGTAATGGCTTTTGAGTCATGGTTTGGGGACCAAAATTTGTTTTTTTGATGTGTTCAGCATTTAAAATGGGAAGGCTGTGAAATGAACGCATCATTTAAATGCAAAGCTATTGTCAAGATAAATTGCGATCGAATCGGCCCCGAATTATTGTCATGTACTACCTGTTATCCACGGAATAAACTAGCTCCACGTATGCATAGATTAGGCTATGTCTAATACTTGTTTTAGACAAGCTTACTGATGAACTTTCATTTTCTGTTGACTAAGATGATCAACAGTGTGTTCCATCTGCACTTACAGTATGTCGCATAATATAGGGATGGACACTTTCATCGATTTTGTGCCAACTGTTCTTAATTCTTTAACCCTGATTCTTTTCAGTGTTGTTTTTAATATTATGTTTGTGTTCTGAAACTTCAATGTGTTTAAATGCTAGTTGTGCCCATCACATAAGCATTAGAATCTGTAGTTAAGACACTGTAATCAGATATTTATGATTTTACTCTGTCAAGCATATAATGCTGTGTCATTTACTTGATCCGAATCATAATTGTGAGACTCCAGGAGGAACTGTTAATGCATCCCTGGAGAAAATGGTTTACTGTTGACTGACACAGGACAGGACCCATGCTTGTGTGTATGGCCCTGTGGAAAATTAAGGCGCCTGTAAATTATTAGAAAAAAGCATCCATCCCACCCCCTCAAGGATCACAGTCAGCACAGCACTAGGCTTAGTGTATCTCTAGCACACTTTGCCTGCTCTTAACAAGTGGGAGAAGTCAACTACCAGAATAGAGGTGCAGATATTGGAGGTATCGTGATGCATTCTCTCTGTGTAAAATAAAAGAATCCCTATGCTGCTGGGGGTAATGATGCTTGAAGTGATGTTCTAAATCTTCACTGGCAGAACTGTCTGCCGTTTTCTCCGGACCAAATGAGGTAAGTTGTGATGAGCAGATGTACCTGTCAAGGATATAGGAAACATTGTGCTTCCTTATTTTCTAGCTTCTCTCTGTCTCTCCCTCCCTCTCAGTCCCCCTCCCTCTCTATCACTTTCTCTTTCTGTTTCTCTCTGGCTCTCACAGACCCGCAAACACATTTTATTACTGTATCGATTTAGGTTTAACTTCAGAGCTCTGTCTCTTAGGAACGGCCAGTGAACAAGACAGCCGTTCAGCTCTCTCGCTGTTGTGTTAGGAAGTGACTGCCGCATAAACTGTTCGTGTGACAGTCATCAGACAACCATCACCGGCCCCAACCAACGCCTGACCAACTCGTGCTACTCCATACTCCCATCATTAACAGCATACCATACTGAATTAGAAGAGATCTGTAACACCCCGCCACCCCCCCAAAAGTAAGATTTTTCCTTCTCCCTTGGAAAAACACAGGGGATTTTCTCTCATCCCAAAGCTGCAGATTATCTATGATAGTTCAGCTGATGACCTTCAGTTGTTGCGCTACTATCAGTCTGTTGGTCTTTTAGAACAGGCTGAGAAATCTTAGCGACAGAGTACCACCCTATGGTTTCAATGGCCTTAAATCAGCATGCCTCAAAGTATACTCCAACAAACAGTAAATCACCTAAAACATAAAAATTATATGGTGCTACCCAGGGATGTTTTTTTGCTTTGGAGGACTAAACAATGTCCATTCCAGTGGCAGGCTCAGTCCAAAACATGCATTTAATGTGAAAAGATCAAGTTTACAGCCACAAACAATGTACCTTATGAGCACAATATGCCCAAAAGAAACACTTGGTAAAGTTTACCTTTGGTATTTTGGGAATCAAAATGATTTTACCTCACAACTAAACTTAATTGTTTTTACTGAATTAACAGGTTGAGTTTTGAGTTTGATTTGCCTTGATTGCCATTTTTGATTACGCTGAGAATTAGTACTTTTTGTGTGTAATTTCAGAATTTTATCTGTAATTTAATAAGGTAGTTGTTCACATTTGTTTCTCTGAGTCACTGCGACTTTATCACTATCCCTCATATGATCCTTGAGTCTTGATTAGTGACTGCATCAGCTTGACAAATGCAGGGGGAAGTGGCCATCCAAGAGACTTCTGCAATCACACTCATGCCCTATTTATAATTCTTAACTGATAATCCCAACAATACGGAGATCATTTTGTAGGGGGAAAAAAGATTATTTGCATCAGAAAAACTAATCTAACCCATCTAAGGAGTAGATTTTCTAAATTCTGCGTCATCAGTGTTTTCAAACCCTGTTGCATTTGGTCATTTTTGGGGGAAAAAAAAGATTACTTGCATCAGAAAAAACAATCTAACCCATCTAAGGAGTAGGTTTTCTAAATTCTAGATCAGTGTTCTCAAACTCTGCTGCATTCCATCACCAGTCTTGATTGTTACATCAACATCAATTTTCAGTGAAGAGAATTTTCATCACTCATTTCTTACCCTTAGAATATTCAATTGGCCTTACAAAAAATTATGTATTTGTTGTTTAAGCAAACATACGGCATGTTGTCCATTCCTTGTCCCCACCAAAAATATCTTCCGTTAGGTTGTATTTCTCCTTTGTTAAACATGTACAAAAAAGACATTGCTTCTCAAGGCCTTGCTGCTCTTTAATACGGGAAAATCTCCAGAGCAGCCTCAGAAATAAGCCAAAGTGTGGCTAACAAGGCCTGCAAGGTCAGTGACTTGATTGGCGGAAGGTAATGAAAAAAGATTTTCAGTAAATTTCAAAGCCCTCAGGGCTGCCAAGCTTTCAGCAAACTACAGAATTTTCAACTTACTGCTTTGCCACTGGGTGTAAATATCTGGCTCTACTTGTGTTTTCATGGCATGCTGGCTCTGACTTTACAGATAACCAGCCAAGTCATTCACAAAAGTCCCATGTGTACATCTAAAGTAGTAAGGTGTTTTTTATCAACAGTATGGCTGAAAATATTATTTAAAACGAGTAGATTTATTCATTTTTAAATTTTTTTTTTTTTTTTTTTTTTTTTATATTTTTGGATATGCTTCAAGGGTTTGCTTTAGCTTGGATGCTGTGAAATGCCACTTTCATAGCCTGGAAATGTAATATCTAGAACCTAACCTGCAGGATAGATTAATCATCAATTTCAAATATGTGCGATTTCCATGTAACGCACCATTTTTGAATTACTATTCTAATGAGGTGGGCTGTTTTAAAACATCTGGAGGCGACAGGTGTGATGTTATTTAGATTTCCAGTAATGCGATCTAATGGGGGCACTCTAACTGGACGGCAAATGGGTGCATTCAATTTGGACAGCCTGGCTCATGAAACTCCAGTTTGCATAAATCAATTGTATTTCCTGCGTCATAAGTAGGGGAAAACTGATCTGGATCGCCAAATCGAATGCATTCAATGTGCTGGTGGGGCAGTGGGTGGAAAGAGTCATCACTTCATTTAAATTCCAAAATCATGCGAATCACACGCAGTTTACGCCACTTTCACTGGGTCAGCATTAGGTAACATAGGGTGAAGTAGAGTCCAATGATCAGCATTGGGCTCATCTTCAAAGTGACATCATTTTCAAATGTATTGTTCATTCCTGAATGCATTTTTATTTGGGCCACTGGGCGTTATTCCAACAGATGATTAATAGGAGCTCTCTTTCCCTGAAACAGGAAAATAAGACACAATGGAACATTTTCCTGGCTTTATTTTAAGCACTGGAAGAGAAAGTAGTGGTGGCTACACCTGATTGGATGACCACTTTCACTCATGGGCAGTCTGCTCGTGGATTTCAAACCAGACCAACATGGTGGCTCCTTTGGCAACTTTCTCTTATATGATGAAAACAGTTCACCAAAATGTCTTTCTTAAAATCTCTGAGGCAAAAAATAGGCCATGCAGTTGCTGAATCTGTTTTCATTTAAGATCAGTAACGATCGGTTTGAATGTTTTTCAAGTGTTTCAAGAGACAGCGGGTTATGCTGGACTCTCCTGATTTGCATAAATTAGCTTTAGTAGCCCTAGATCTCAACTTTATGCAAACGGAGACCGGCCAACATAAATGCCTCTTCTCTCAAAATGCAAATTGATGCTACCAGAATGCATTGTAAGACTACTAACACAGTTAATGAATGTTAAGAATTGTTAGCTATAAAAATGTAGCTAGCTGGCTAATTGTAAATAATAGCCACAAATAGATCACCATCTGATCACTTTACATTTGACGATGAGCGCCCTTATCAAGTAACATAAGCTCACAGCATTTTGGACATCACAGCATTCCGTACATTTGATGATTTGATGGAAGTTAATTAATTAATATCTATAGATCACGAATGAAATCTACATCTGTCTCAGCATTTCTCTCTTTACCAAACAAGAAGCACATACTCCATTCATTTCAGAGAAGTTTGCTACGTGCTCCTGCGGCTGCAACAACATAGTGGGTGGGGAGGATTTTGTAAGTGGATGTTCCCAGGTGGGGAAGGCAGGGTGCTTTTAGTCATGAGTAAGCACATTAAATACAACGAAAGTTGTTGTAAAGTATTTTAAGACTCCAGTCTCAGAATTTCCTGTTTCATGGGGGGCACTCGCAAGATAGTCCAGAAAGAATGGGGGTCTATGGAGCTGTAACCCAAAAAATGTAATGTTCAATTCTCTGGCAATTTTTATTGTTTTCAAGGGATTTGTCTCAACCCCCTGTGTCCTTTATTGTCTCCTCCCTCTGTCCAGCAACCCACACGTGTTTTGTGATTTTTTTCTCTTATTTTATTTATTTTTGTATTTTAGTCTTGTATTTTTTCCCACGCCAAGGTGTAATCACTTAAGTGCCTCGCTCCTTGTGTGTATGGTCTGTGTATAAAATCTTACTGTCTTTTCAGCAGTGCGGCTGGATTGTAACGCTTTGTCTTACTAAGCCACCAGTCAGTTTATCCTTCAGCTCTGAGCAAAGATCTTCTTTTGTGTGCTTATTGGTACTTTACTGATGGAGAAGGATGAAATTACTCTTCTGAGTCTAATTACACTACTCTCAATTAGTTAGGGATATTGCTGTGTGGTTGGGTAAGGTTTTTTCCCACAACTAGTTTGAATGAAATAATTGCTTATTCCTGTTTCTTTGGATAACAATGAAAACCAATAATACTCGGAATCTCTAATACATCATTTATTTTCAACAATAAACAGCACAGTTTCAGGGCAACTTCACAGTCGCAATTTGAAAAATTCAGTAGTGGGTGTTCCCACCATTCGTGTCAATCACTGCCTGACACCGACACCTCATGCTCCTCACCAGCCTTGTGATATTGTTCTGGGGAAGTGTCTCCCACTCCTCTACGAGCATTTGGCGGAGTTCTGCGAGATCACGTGGTGGGGGGACACGTGTGTCCAGGCGCTGCTTCATTTGGTTCCAAACATGCTCTATTGGGTTCGGATTGGGGGACATGGCTGGCCACTCCATATGAGGCATCCCAACTTCATGAAGACAGCCCGGTACAATTCTGGCATGGTGTGGGGGTGCATTGTCATTCATGAAGTGGAAATCTGGGGCGTTGATGGTTCTGGGGGACAATGATGGGTTCTACAATATCCCACAGGTAAATCTGTGTCCTAAATGTCCCATCTACGATCACTAGTGGCATTTTGCGCAAACAGCTGATGCCTGCCCAGACTATTACACCCCCTCCTCCACAGCAGTGTTTCAGTACCATGTTGACCTCAGCGTTTCATTCACCTCACCGTCTCCAGCGATGCTGGGGGCCATCGTTTCTGTGTAAGGTTATCCGAGTATCATCAGTGAACAGCACTGAAGACCACTGCTGAATGTTCCAGGTCACATGGTCCCTTGCCCACTGCAAATGATCACGGCGGTGTCCTAATATTAAGGGTTTAACCCGCAACGGCCCTCTTGCGCTCAACCCAAAGTGATGCAGTTGGTTGCAAATGGTTCATCAGGGCGCATTGGTACGTCTGACATCTCTCAAACATTGTAGGAGTAAGGAATGCATTTTTTCACCTTAGTACCTCTTTTTGACGCCTTGCACCATTCAGACAGAAAGTGGAGGGGTTGCAGAGGCGTTTCAGAACCGGCATAGTCGCTCTGTCTGAATAGGGCTTCTGAGACACCCTGAGTTCAGTCGCAACTCTAGCCGTATTCAGAAAGAAAAAAGTGTATCTGAGGCGGTTCAGAGCAGTCTTGAATCGCTTCGGACGCCCTTTTCAGACAATGAAAAATAGGCGTCTTTTTGCCATCCTAAACCATTCACACAGCAACTAGAAAGGCGGAGTCGTTGCCATAGCGGCGGATACTTTCAGAACTCCGCTCGTCTCGCGATACCGGAACGGGTTGAAAATGAATATTAATGACTGTACAATGTTGTGACATGCACAGTGACGGGTTCATAGGACACTAACCCGTAACCTTAACCCTGACCCTTAAATGTTCCAATTGGTTTTCAACTGGTTTATATTTTTAGCTTGGTTACGAAAAAAAAATTCGCAGGAGTGTCATCAGTATCACAGCTGCCGCTGTTATATGTTATTACCAGGTACAGCAGCACTACAAATTAAACTCTAAAATTTCTTGACTTGATGCAAGCTTGATGTTTTTTTGCACCCAAATGATTCAGTACCCGAACATTACAGTACGCTGAAAAGGTTCTGATTTTATTCGATATTGATGGAGGCTAAATATGGTACTATTTCCAACACTGTTGCTCCAAAGCAAACACCACAATCGGCGAGAATAACGCATTATTTACATTAGCACGAAATCTGTGCTTACACAAAAACTGAACAGTTAGCCATAAAAAAAGTTGCAAAATTAATTCTATTTTACATACCAAGAAGCCACTGCACCTGCACAATTAGCATGAACTACATTTTCGGCGCGAGGTCAGTGAACTCTGAACTCCTATTGTGTATGATTCACTGCGCTACGAGTAGCAGCAGGGGCTTAACCCATTCAGACAGAAGGTGACGCGTATCAGCTACTCTTTTTCGCCGGTGCTGAAACACATCAGAAGGTGTTTTAGGGCCGGCTCACTTTAGTACTCCTATTTGATGCCTTGCACCATTCAGACAGAAAGTGGAGGGGTTGCAGAGGCATTTCAGAGCCGGCATAGTCGCTCTATCTGAATGGGGCTTCTGAGACACCCTGTGTTCAGTCGCAACTCTAGTCGTATTCAGAAAGAAAAAAGTGTATCTGAGGCGGTTCAGAGCAGTCTTGAATTGCTCCGGAAGCCCCTTTCAGACAGCGAAAAATAGGCATAGCAGCTGCGACTTTTCACCGTCTTAAACCATTCACACAGCGACTATAAAGGTGGAGTCGTTGCCATAACGGCGAATACTTTCGGAACTCCGCTCGTCTTGCGATACCGGAACGGGTTGAAAATGAATATTAATGACTGCACAATGTTGTGACATGCACAGTGACGGGTTCATAGAACACTAACCCGTAACCTTAACCATTGACCCTTAAATGTTCCAGTTGGTTTTCAACTGGTTTATATTTTTAGCTTGGTTACGAAAAACATTTTGTAGGAGTGTCATCAGTATCACAGCTATCGCCGTTACTGTCTAGCACCCCTGAAGAGCATATTATGCACTGTGGACGCTATTTTCGGCCGCAATGTACAGAATGTGACAGTATGGGCCCCAAGAACCATCAAGAATACACTACGAATGCTGTCACGCTCTATTACGAATCACCACGAATTGACACGCTCAGTTTCGAACTCCACGAATCGAGGGTGATTCGTGACATTCGTGGAATATCACGAATGTCACGAACTGGCACGCGCTGTTAAGAACCACATCAAGATGCGTTAAGTCACGTTACGAATGTCACGAATGTGCCACGAATGACGGGAAAATGATATTCGTAACGCATCGTGCCTATGTGTAAACCCAGCATTAAACCATTCACACAGCAGCTAGAAAGGCGGAGTCGTTGCCATAGCGGCAGATACTTTCGGAACATCGCTCGTCTTGCGATACCGGAATGGGTTGAAAATGAATATTAATAACTGTACAATGTTGTGACATGCACAGTGACGGGTTCATAGGACACTAACCCGTAACCTTAACCCTGACCCTTAAGTGTTCCAATTGGTTTTCAACTGGTTTATATTTTTAGCTTGGTTACGAAAAAAAATTTGCAGGAGTGTCATCAGTATCACAGCTGCCGCTGTTATATGCTATTACCACGTACTGCAGCACTACAAATTAAACTCTAAAATTTCTTGACTGGATGTAAGATTGACGTTTTTTTTGCACCCAAATGATTTGGTACCCAAACATTTCGGTAAGCTGGAAAGGTTCTGATTTTATTCGATATTGATGGAGGCTAAATATGGTACTATTTCCAACATTGTTGCCCCAAAACAAACACCACAATCGGCGAGAATAACACATTATTTACATTAGCACGAAATCTGTGTTTACTCAAAAACTGAACAGTTAACCATAAAAAAGGTTGCGAAATTAATTAATTTTACATACCAAGAAGCCACTGCACATGCACAATTAGGGTGAACTACACTTTCGGCGCGAAGTCAGTGAACTCTGACTTATTGTGTTTGAATCACTGCGCTATGAATAGCAGCGGCGGCTTAACCCATTCAGACAGAAGGTTACGCGTATCCGCTACTCTTTTTCGCCGGTGCTGAAACACATCAGGAGGTGTTTTAGGGCCGGTTCACTTTAGTACCCTTTTTCAACGCCTTGCACCATTCAGACAGAAAGTGGAGGGGTTGCAGAGGCGTTTCAGAGCCGGCGTAGTGACTCTGTCTGAATAGGGCTTCTGACTGCCGATTTCCGACCCTCTGGTGGCTATAGCTAGGTGGGGCTCCTTGTTTGTTAACTGACGTCGTGCATTGGTCTGTGCTGCTATGATGACCTAATGAAGCTCTCTTGACCATAATTGCTATTTACAGGGGCAGACAAATAAAAGGTGTGGCTTGTTTACAAGATTTGTGAATGTGTATTTCTGAGTATTGACCCCAGGGTGACCGACAGACCGTGTGCATTCTCAAACTTTGCAGACATGAAAATTCATGGCGTGTCTGTCACCCAAAGACAACTGTCTGTCGACCTAAAATACCATTCAAGTGGAATATGTGCATTCATATAAATACATACACACACGCTACAATATCCCGAGCTTATTGCAAGTAGTGTAATTGAAACACGTTCCTAAGCCTCAATACTGGTCTCCAGCATTGGGACCGCATTCCTGGAAACCATCTGTTCCATTCTGCTCCTCTTAGCCAGTTTTTTAGGAACACATCCCACGCCTTCCTTGGTCTCCAGGATCGGGACTGCAGTCCAAGTAAACTTTCCAGTCCTGTTGTCAAGCGATCCTGCTGCAGTGAGGGGATTTCTCAGCCTGGCTTCTGCCCGGAGGCGACCACTGACCGGGCGCAGCCACACCTCTTACCCTCTCAAGTTAACACCAACTAAGCTGGACTGCTCCATTCACAGTTCTGGACTTCAGCCAGCTCC
Source organism: Gymnothorax javanicus (assembly GCA_029692085.1). Lineage (NCBI taxonomy): Eukaryota > Metazoa > Chordata > Actinopteri > Anguilliformes > Muraenidae > Gymnothorax > Gymnothorax javanicus. The sequence continues at coordinate 95,870,825 of CM056198.1, forward strand.
CCTTCTACTATCGCATTCCAGTCAATAAATATTCTTCTTTACATTGTACCCTATTTCTGCGTCTGGTTCCTTGTCTAGATCATAACAAGGTTAAGGTTACAGATACATAGTGGCTCCATTTTTAGATTTTGTTTTTTTAACAGATATTCATACCATCTCTATAAGTATTAGTGACATCACATACCAGGAGCCACTTTATGGCATTCCCTATTTTTATTTCCCTCATCAAAGAAGCAACACCCACCAGATAGCAGTCAACTGTGTATTTGCAATTTACAAGACAAGATAAACAATTGCTAGCCTATTGGTTCATGACACAAATACATTTAACGTGGAGAAAATATGACACAATTAAAAACATACACTGAAATAAATATTTCAAATGGTTTAAGCAAAGAAAATGTGTTTTGCTACACATGCTCTTCCGAAACCAGATGAAGGCCTACTTTCTCTCAGCAGTTGATGACTCGCGGTTTGGCTGGAACAACGTAGAACCTACAGGTTACTTAATAATATAAAATACCCTTTTCGGAGAATTTTGATTTTGATCGGTGACCAAAGAGGCATCAGCTTTTAGACTAGCGATATGTCACAAGATCCCCTTTTTTGTTTAATTTTATTCATTCACATATAAGTAATAAGTAGCATTGTCCAATGTGGATAAATAATTGGATTCACTGATAAATGAAGTCAATAACTGGTTTATTATATGACGCCGCTTAAAAATATAAAATGAATTATCCTCGTCATCAACATCAGCAAAACGCTTCGTCTGCCATTTCCCGAGAGGTGCGACAACTCTAACTTAATCTAAATTTCAGCTCCAGGTTGTCGGATTGTAATATTCACCTCTCGCGCACTTTCCCGTGGTGAATATCACTGTTAATGAAGACCGACGGAGCTGGCCTCAACCAATTAGGAGAGAGGAATCCCTCCGTCATGTAACAAAACGAATTACCGCACTTAAAACGTGCAACAAAAATAGAGGCGGAATAAATCTAATCGACCGCGTACAGACTGAAGTTGTGGACGAAAAAAAAGCAAATTTTGTCTTTTGGCCATAAGCTAAATCATATGTGTGTAAGGCAATAGGCTACAACAACCGTCTGGTCATTATACGAAAACAATTGCACACCTTACTCAGGTATGCGATTATCTGAGAAAAATAACCGGTATGTCGTTTATTGCCTTCGTGTTGTTCACCACCAGTTAGTGAACTGGCAGAACGTGCTGTGAATCTACTGAGGCAGACGCAGAGACCCAGGAAGCTGGAGCACTGCTTCCCCACCAGGGTTCAGTTGCCTAGCAGCACTGCAAACTTTCACTGGCTTCTTGCAATTAAGCAGGAGCGCTCGAGTGCAAACGCCGCACAACTGACTTTGGTTATACCTCTGAGTCTTCGCGAGTTTTAAAATCGGCGAAAGAGACATTTCTGCAATGTCGAATTCCTCTCCAAAGAAAAGGGGATCCTCCAGCCGAGTCACATCATCTCAAGGGCATATACAGAGCAAAGAGTAAGCTTGGCCTGTGGTCGGCTTTCTGGTTCATAGTTCATCCGTTGGTTGCAGCTGGGTATTAGGTTTATGAGCATAGTGACTGCAATACCGTGCACTTTGTCGCAGGTTATATGAACGCTTTATGATTTTTTTTTGAACCGTGTTATAACTGACTAACTCAATGAGCGCTTTACCTATAGTCTTTCTCTTCCTGATTTCTTGTCCTGTCGCGTTTATTGCTGCTGTTCTGCATCATTGAAATGATAACAAATATTTCAAGTGACTGGCAGTATCTGTTTGTCATGTCAGAACGAGCCAGTAACTGGTCTGGAGTTTTGTCTTGTCGTGTAAACCCTTAGTTTTATAGTTGTATTGTGGGCACAAATAAATTGCTTTGTGTAAAATTGCGAATATTTCAATGTGAGCGCAGAAAATTTTAAAAAACTTTAAAAGTAGGCCTATGTGAGCATGAGATATTGAGTATTCAATTTCTACTTGCCTTTGTTTTTGCCGTGCATTCTGCACTTGACATTGGTGTTTGACTGCTCCTTCAATTTGCACTCATTTCATGGACAATAGAACGGCATCATTGGTGGCCAGTGGGTCGGAGGGTCCGATTGAAGGCAAAAGCGCCAAATTTCCCATCTGGCCGGAATGGTGTGATGCCGAGATCAACGCGGAGAAGTGGGAAGCGCCCAAGGGCTCTAAAGATGGGAAAGCTGGTAAAAGCCCGTTTGGTGTAAGTATGGCAAATAAATTTAAACAGGGCTCGAATTTCACGACGATGCCCTACCTGTTTGCCGTGCTGCCCACCTATAAAAGCCTCAGTTCACGGCAGTAGAATGCCGTGCCCTTTCCCCGCATTGCCGGAAGTGCCCCTCTGCCAAAACACCTACCCAAAATAAATAAATAAATGACGCAGCATTTCGTTTTTACCGGTTTTTACCGTAACAGAGGGAAGCCAAAACCTCACCCTTCAAAGCTTAATGATTTAACCCTTTCGCACATTACTTTTCTTGATCAGCAGTTGCTCATACGAATTGGTAGAAGGACAGTCAGATTTATTTTTGATAGCAAATGACGACGCAAATTATCAGTAGGTCTTTATAAATTAGTTTGCGAGGCTTCTTTCGCAAGAAGCCGCGAGAATCCGCTTTCTACAATCTTAATATAGAAGAAAAGAATGCGATGTTGCACAGCTTATTGCTTAATGAGCCTCACTAATCAATTTGCGAATCTATGCCGTTTCATAAGCTACTTGAGTGCGGAATTTATAAGGCAGTGGCTATTCTTACGGCAGCCGTAAAGATACTCCGTTAGGCTATTCTTACGTCCTTCCGTGTGCACATGCGCAGAGCACCGAATTCTGGACTTCGGAAGAATAGCCCTGAATGTGCCGCCCACGTACGGCACTGACGTAATATTATTCAGAGAGGCTATTCTTATGGTAGTCGGTAGTCATGCCTCAGTTGAACAGGGCCCTGTGAGATACCTTTTTAAAGGAATATTGGGAAGAATTGAGTTTAAATTCATGATTTGAATTAGATTTTGCAAAGTCTGTTTTGCTTTAAATTAAGCATAATAACTCTCAGGGCCAGCCCAGGGGGAAGGGGCAATACTTTTAGTATTGTAAAACCTCACAGCAAAACCAATGACGGAAATTGCCGAAGGAGAAGGCTCAGCGCGAACTTTTGGCTGGTGCGTGAACTTTTTGATTGGTGTAAATCATAATAAAAATAAATCAATTTTCCTGTTCGTAGAACAGGGCACAAAAGCACAACGGTTACAATTTATCTGACTCCATAAGAAAGTAGATGTGCTCCCATTCAAGATCTGACTCTAATTAGAATTAGATTTTAGAATTTAGTGCAAAAATGTTTGGATCTCGGGGCAAGTGCACTTCGGACTCTTAAATGAATACCTCAGTGACTTGATATATGCCCCCGGGTATTAGCATTATTGTCGAATCTTAGGTTCGTTGGTATTACCAGGTGATGGAAGTCAATCACCGCAGCAGTAGAGTCTATAAATACTGCAAACCCAAATCTATGCATGCCCATGGGTTCCTTCAGGCGATTTTAACAGATAACCGACTTTTCGTCCATGGGTTTCTTTAAAGTTAAAATCCCAGAACGGACTATGCATAGACCCTTTATATAAGTAGATCATGATTGTCTCTCCAACTGAATAAAACCAATTCCCATACCGACGTTAATATGGGCCGGAGGGCTGACAGCGACCTCCTCCATGTCGTTCATTTTTGCACGAAGTCCAGAATTCGGTGCTCTGCGCATATGCAAACGGAAGGACGTAAGAATAGCCAAACGGAGTATCTTTACGGCTGCCGTAAGAATTGCCACTGCCAATTTATAAAGACGTAGGCCTATGGTACCTAATTTACGTCGTAATTTATTTGTGAAAGAAAACCCCTCATAATTTCGTGGTGCAATGTATAACAATGCTATCGAAAATAAATTTGACTGTCCTTCTGCCAATTCGTATGAGCAACTGCTGATCAAGAAAAGTAAACTGCGAAAGGTTTAAGTCATTAAGCTTTGAAGGGCGAGGTTTTGGCTTCCCTCTGTTACGGCCGATGAGCCGCCACTGGTTTTTCCAACTGTCTTTTCTGCCCTTTTCTTGCGATCATGGGCGCAGAATTATTCTTGAATAATTTGTGTATCTCCTCTATTTTTAACTCCGATCACGATGCCGACAGGTGAAAGGAACAAAAAAAGAAAAAAATGCCGAATTACAGTCGGCAGCCGCAAAGTGTGGCAAATTGACGAAGTTATGGAGGTACTGAAATTCTCTTATAGGTTGTGTGTTGTGTGTTGATAAAGCTTGGGAAGTGGTCTTAATAGCCAGTATCCAGCGCTGTTGTCAGTGTGAGTGTTGGAATGACAGGAGAAAGTCCGAATTTCGCGGGTGGCAGAAGATGGACAAAATGGCTAAATATGATTATTTTTTTCAATGACCTGGCATTTGATTGGAATGTCCTTTGCTTGTGCTTGCATTATAGCAATGCCCAAACGATGTCCCAGTGCAATACTGAGCCAATTTCAAGACAGCAAGCGGGGAAAAATACGGGAAACGTTTTCTTTCAAGAATGGTTTTGATTTGCATAGCGCACACTGATTGGTCACTTTGTGTGAGGAACATCTGAGACTACGGACCTTTACTTTTTATTTGCTAACGTGATGACCTAAAGCTCGATGGTGGATTTGCTGCTGTGCCCCCAAGGCAGCGGCAGACTTTGCTGTGATGCCCCTTATATGGAGGCACATTTGCAGTAGTGCCCTTATATTTTCAGCATGGACCACAGCAACTTTTGCCGTGCCCATTATCACCTGTAGTTCGAGGCCTGTTTAAATCAAAGAATCGGTGGCACAGAGCCTGTAAATGCTGTTGCTCAGTGAAATCTCGTGTGGGAATTAAATGTAAACTCTTCGGGTAAATATGAACTCTTCATTAATATTACCTACACGGAGACAACACGGAGCTTTGAAAACTCGAAGTTGCCGCAGAGGTTATGGTCTCCTGCCCTTTTTCGGGTTGCTATCATGAAAATATGAAAAATCAATGGTGATTTAAAAAAAAAAAACTTTGTGGGACGTTGTACAACTATATTGATGTTTTAAGATTCATAGTGGTCATTGTAATATGTGCTGCAATTGGACTGGGTAGTTCAGTTGCACATTCCCTCTTTAATGGTGGATTCCATCATAAATATGGCTATCAGTAGGCCAGATTGGTTGTGTTTTCGACCTTACTTTTAATTGAAAACTAATGACATAGTAGTTGAATTTTGAATGAGGGTAATGCAGAGTGGATAGCCCAGTGTCTAATTTCTATCTGGCTGAATGCACAAGTAAGCTCCCCTTGTTGTATGAACTCAGCCTTTCTTTGAAGACCCTGAGGGGAAGATTGAGCTGCCTGCTTCTCTGAAAGTTCATTCATGGAAGCGCCCTCTGGAATACATACTCGAAAAGGTGAGGAAAATATTTTCACTATGTGAATATTAACATTTCCCAGCATTCATAGCACCAACCATCGCTTGTTTTGCAGAGGTCTGCTTCCAAAGAGAAGCGAAGGCTACTGCCAACAACATACTATGGAGTCCGTAATTATTTGAGCAGTGACGCTACAATAGAGCTGCAGTCCCTATGTAGTCCACACTATACACTGTTGATGTTATTATGGACATGATTAAAGCTGATGGTTTTGTACTTGAAGCTCATACTCATTGTTTACTCATCCAGTGTGCTGGTGTACAGAGCCAGAAAAAATTATGGCACTGTCTAAATACTTATGCACTCAGAATGAATCTTGTGCTTCTATTTATTCTGAATCACTCTCATTGCGCAGTAGCTGTCATAATTTTGATAGTGTTATTATCAGTCAGTAGACCTGTTAGAGGGTGACTCCATCTGTGTTCTTTGCTGGATCATTCAAATGGAAACGCCCACTCAGTCATTTGCAAAAAGCAATGACGCAAGTTAGAGTCCTCATGCCCTCCCAGCCACTCCCCTCTCTTCACACATGCAGTTTGCTGACTTTGTAAGCATGGAGAATATCAACGTCCTCATGCAGAAACTTAAGTCATGTCACGTGGGAAAACGTTTTTCGAAGGGGTATGAAAATAACATTTTGACGCTAAAACATGCATACTTTGACCAAAATTTCAATGTTCAGATTTGAGCACATATGGACGTAAGGAACTTTGCTGGGAAGCTACAGAATGATACAAAAACTTTAAAAAATAACAGCCTCACCATTTAAATCATGCGCACCGGCTGTCTTCCACTGTGGTGTTATAACTGCAGGTGACTTCCTCTCATCTGTGAAACTTAGAATAATACAGCCAATCACTTTGATTAGTGGCTATTAACATTCACCCTTGGACTTAAAGGCTACAAAAAACACCTAGACGCCAAGTAGTCGGACACTCGGCCTACCCTTGAACTAGGTGGAAATGGGTATGACCTCGTGTGTACACCTCTTGAGTGTTATGGAAAAACCTAGCAAGTGTAATTTTGGTCGGAACTAAGTTAGGACCATTTTTGTACTTATTAGGCTTTGCCTCATCATATACAGTAAGATACATAAAAAATAATCATTGATTTCCTATGTTTTCCTGTGGCAAAACCAAGCAAGTCATCGGTATTTAATCAGTTGTGAAGTAAAAATCAAGCAAGTTGATCTTCCTTGGTTCTTCCACATAAAATTTTCTATTTTTTAATGATAAAACCTGGTCAGTGAATTAGCCAGTTATGAAGCAGCATACCTATATTATCTGATCTGTGAGGTTAGTCCCCATGCAGAACTTTGGATGTACGGGACATTCATGGTCAGAATTCGTAATTCACGCAATTCACGTGCTAATAACAACTGGAAAATGGCTTGAAGAGGGAAGCAGATGGTGGAGTTAACACTGAAAAACAGTCAAATGCCACTGCAGCTGCATAACCGTTGGGATTTTGTCCATCATTTTGAGATTTGACATTTTATATTTTCAGATGGGAAAATTTCTGAAGTCATATTGCCAGGGATACTAATAAAAAAGAAAAAAAATCCTCCATAAATATCTCTTATTATGTAATGAACAAATTACTACCATGTCAGTTTCATTGTCGGACAAGAGCTTAACCCCAGAGGGATACAGTTTTCTGTCTTTTTCTCGGAATCAGCTTTTTGTTACTTACTAGGTTTTTCCATAACACTCAAGACTTGTTTTCATGATGCAAATCCCAAATGCTTCTGGTTAATTTCCAATTCTCAACGTAGACTACTGATAGATCGATAAACAAAATAGTAGACCTAGACTCGAGCTACCTTACTGGTAGCCTGAGCAGGCGCGGCGTTAGACCTGAAAATTCCGGGGCTAATATCCCTCCCTTTATTGACAACAATTAGTCCTGGCTAATTCTAGATGGTTTTCCTTTATTAACACGTTTTCCAATTCAAGAACAATCAAGTGGCAATTGAAGACATGGCTTTTTCTCCCCCATGCGATCTAAAAGCGACAAAATAATGGGCTACATTCAGTACAGAAAAATAATTTAATTATAATTAGGTCTATGCACCGGCACTCGGCGACGGCATTTCAGAACTCTTCAGTGAATGAAGGTAATTTCGGCGACAAGTACATAGACCTGCAGCTCGCTGTAAAAAATAGACAGCTGTCTGATTGGAAAATGTAAACGGACGAAACCACGTACTAGTAATCAAAATTACCTTCGTTCACTGAAGAGCTCTGAAATGCCGTTGCTGAGTGCTGGTGCATAGACCTAATTATAATTCAATTATTTTTCTGTACTGAATGTAGCCCATTGTCTTGTCGCTGTTAGATGGCATGGGGGAGAGATGCCGTGTCTTCAATTGCCACTTGATTATTCTTGAATTGGAAAACGTGTTAATAAAGGAAAACCATCTAGAATTAGTCAGGACTAATTGTTGTCAATAAAGGGATGGATATTAGCCCAGGTCTAACACCGCCCCTGAGCCTGAGTAATTAAATCAGCAGAAATGCAGTTTTTCATTCGCTATTTATTTAAATTATGAAGGCGGAGAATTTGTGTAGTTACTGTTATGCCACACCAATTAGATCCTTTTCTTTGTCATGGTAGACCAATTTGATCCCCCTTTCTGTTAAATTAGACAATTCCATTGCACTTTTTTGCACTGAGCAATAACCCAGAGCTGCTCAACAGTTTGCATAGTTACCAGTGAAGGGAATAATTCAGTAGATTTTTCGAGCAGCCTATATCCTTTTTAGCACAATTTTTGATTGGTAGTTAAGGTTTGTGTGTTTTGAGAAAGTTTTTAGCTCAAGCCTTTGTCTGACATCAGTGTGGCTCTTAACCCCCTCAGCATAGCCCTTAGCCTCACGCTGCTCTTGGGGGGATTAGCCTCTGCTTTGTTGCATCAAGTGTCAATCACTTTAGGTGGCAGTGCCAGTTTACCTAGTCCTAATTTACCTAATTAACTCTCTCAAATTAAATATTCAATATTACATACTTTCTTTGAAGAGTTCCTTTAGGCAAACCTGGAAATGAGTGACTACAGATTTCATGAAGCTGGAACCTGTATGGACTTCAGCTTTTATTTGTCTGTATGAGTGACTGGCTATATTGGTTTGCCAATATTGCACATATTTTAACTTTTTATATTAATTTTGCAAACCAGCATATTGTCGAGTGGGGGTGAATCATGTTTTGCATGTGTAAGAAGGGAAATACTGTACAGGGGACACAATTTTTATAATTTAGTATGCATTTGGATGCAGGACATTTATGCTGCATTTTATCACAGGCTCCTGTAGTAGTGGAGAATGAGACTGCCTTTGATTTGGTTTCTGCAAATGATCATCTTCTTTCAAGTGAGGTAAGTGGTATAGTCATACATCAGTAATGGCACCATTACTCAGTGGGGAGTAATTATTGTAGGCCTACAGGAAAATGTATGGGGAAAGTTTAATCACTCAAATCAGAATTAAAGGGGATTGGGGAAAGTTTAGTCACTCAAATAAGAATTAAAGGGGATTTTTGGATATTGTTAATTGGATAAAAAATGTTGCATCAGAAAAATAAACACATTTCTTGGTGAAGGGGAGGGGTTGTTAAAGTTTTGTTGCGTCTGGAATCAAAGAGAAGGTATCGTATTACTTTGAAAAGTGAAATATATTGTGACTGGTTTGTTTTTTAAGATTTGTTGTTATGATTTGCCTGGCAAAAGAAATCACACTAGCGCAGGCTCTCCTTTTGATCTTGCAAAAACATATTTCACATTTCTTTTCTCTCGCTGTTAGCTTTTACGATGGATTATCAGTGAAATATACATTGTTTGGACAACCTTCAGTGGAAGTGACGGAGTGAACAGGTGCATTTCTTCGGAATCTTCCAGTTTGGAATGGCGACCGTGGGAGCATATCTACTCCTTATGCAAAGTGTCCAAAGGTCACATGCCCCTGTACAATGCCTACGGGAAGTACGTGGTTAAACTATACTGGATGGTAAGTCAAGTCCGCTAACTCAAGGCTATTACATATGCCAAGGAGAGTATGTTTTTGTTAGTTTGTTTTTAGCAGTTATGGATAAACTACTTGGCTGAAATTTGGTGGAAGGATGTAAAATGGGTCAAGAAAAATCATAGTAAATTTTGGAGAGGATTCAAATTATGTAGCAGATATAAAATCTATTTTTTAATTTTGTTAACTTTTTGAGAGGGCAGTTGGTTCTTGGTGGAATTAATATGCATGCGTGGTGCAATACCAGTTTACACTATGAAGAGGCAGTCCAGAGTTTGTACTGTCATGTTGCCTCGTGCCTTAGTCACACTACATAGCTTTCAAAGTTGCCAGCTGGCTGTACTGTTCACGGTATACAACTTTATGACTTGTAATCATGAATCTGGATGGTGTTCTGGTTTGCACACAACATTACAGATTAGCGTTAGGTGGTTCCACATCAGATCTTTCAACAAGTGGACTCCCATATGAGTCTGTCTTGTCTTCAAACCATATTTTGTCACAAAAATATGCGAGTAGTCGCACGAGAATTGGAAAAAATGGCATGTGCGGGACATAATTTTTTTCCTTTCAAAATCGATATCCGTAATGTTGGGCTCATATCAAAGGATAATTCAGCTGCATAGGCGGCCTTACCTATGTTTCAACCATTTGAAACGGGCCCCGCCCTCCAGGGGCCCCCCAACTGCCAGGCAAGAATTAACATCCTAAACCTTGACTGTATGAAAATATGCAGAGGCGTGCCGCCAGGAGAGGCAAACCAGGCAAATATTTGAGGCCCCCCAAAAAGGCAAATGTTGGGGATCCCTGATAGCCACTCAAATTGGCACATTTTGTAATGACTTCTAAAAACCGCAAAAGCCTTCTATGAACGCATTATAGCGCACCCCCGGCCGATACTCCTTCTCGGAGTTGTGGCGAATTGGGAGAATACACGGCTCTCTACGGTCAGAGTTGCTAGTTTTCTTTGTCAGTTATATTAGTAGCCCAGAAGACTGAGCTGGCTAAGATGTGTAGTTATTATTCATGGTCTACAAGTGATGGCAGCTAAAGAGCTATGGTAGCTGATACTCTGAAAATTTCGGAAATACAGTCGTCACCTTAGCCAATCTTGCTAGCGCCTTGGACTTATCAGTTGGTATGCGAACAAAAAAAAAAGTAATTCACTTGCTCCATTCCGGAGGTATTTAACAATTAATATAACGGTGAGCTTTGATGTATACATTTTAAAGCATTATCTAGCAATTTTATGCGTTTTTCAAGCATTAAGTTATCAATGAACATTTTAGAGACTTCTGGATTCGGGCCAGGTCATGGTCCAGTAGCCTCCGGAAGCCGCCCAGTCAGAATAGTTTCTGATCGATAAGATGCGTTGATAATTCCCAGAATTTAAATTGCAAAATTAAAGAACTTGTCTGCTTAGCTTTTATTGGTGTCTGATCAGTTGCCTATTTGACTAAAATTGGGCACCTTGAAAACGAACGTATGCTTCCAACGTTTCATCGGAACGCATAATGCGCGCAAATTTCTAAAATTAGAAGTTATGGCTATAAGGTAACTTCCAGCTATTCTATACCCAAGGAGTTTTAGAACATAACTTGCTTCCCGTTGGCTTTGGTTGGGTTTTCTAGGACAAGTCGCAGTTCAGGCATTTCTGCGCAGAAACAGAAATCGGGCGGAAAATTACCGGTGAGGACCTGTTCGATTTTCGCATATCTGTTATCAGTGCATAACATTTACGTTATTACACTGTGCCGCGTTTTAATATAACGTTAGCTAAATGTACTTTGGGCGAAAAAGCATGCTCTTTCATTCGCATGGCATCGCAACTGAATGAAAACATTAATTTGGTGAACACGCTGGAAAAGTATTGATGGTTTTGTATACATCATTATAATCATGGCTATGGCAAAGGCCGCCTCATTCTCTGACAAAACAGAGGGATATCCCATCACGTAGTGTTGAGTAATGTTTATAGCTTTAATGCAAATTTGAATTAAGGTCAGGCAATACGAGTCATCTAGTGCCTCTAAACCTAGTTCACTCAAGCGACATGAAATTATGTTGGTAGGATGTCAAAGTTAGAATTACGTCCAAATTTTACCGTATCATTATCCCAGTGATTGTGTTGTAGAGCTCTCCAGTTACCCCGTCCCCTAAGAAGAAAACAAAGAATAAGTTTGCAGTGCAGTCTGCAATGCAGCTAGGTTGTTAGGCTAGTTGAGTTGCACATTTCAGTTTTGTCACATTTACACACGCATATAATTTTATTGCCAATATTTTAATAAATCACCACAAATAAACATCAAGTTTCAGCCAGAAAAGTTGAAAATTCACTGGATAGACTGAGGAGTAAGCTTTCATCCAGCAAAATCATGAAGCTCTTATGCTTTATAGGGCCCCACATTCGCTTTTGAAATGGGCCCCCAGATGCTTAATGGGGAATGGGAACATTTTGAGATTTATGCCTGTAGCAGTAATTAGGCAGTAAAACAACTACTTGTAAGTTTTGGTGTTTTTAGTCATCCTTCTTGATTGGTAAAAGAAGAATGAGCTTTTACCCGCCACTGCAAGCTGTGATCCGCCATTGGGCGGAAATCCATGTCTGTTACGTAACTGAGGACTTCAATTCCACGCGAGAATCTCGTACGTACGCGTTGATTGAATAATTGCTGACTACAGCAGGGGTACGAAAATATGCCGCTAAAACTCACGGAATGCGTGAGAGTTGACAGGTATGCATTATTAATGAAAACTGGCCACACCTGATAATGTTGAGAGTTTTCGGAGTTTCTGTAATGGTCATTTAAATAAATGATTGAAAATAGGAATTAGGCCATTCGTGCTCATTTTAACTTAACAAGGTGAACTGGCATCACCTGATGATCCCTAGGGTTTTTGGAGTCAAGTAAAGTCAATTTTATTGAGATTGAAAACGGGTCATGACCAGTCTTTATTTTTAAGGGTGGTTTGTGCTTCTCCTTGCCAGTTCAGCAGCCGCTATTGCCTAAAAGTTGGCGAACTTATGAGCTAACAAGAGACGGGCCTGAATCAGCTACTCAGTTTACGACCCTGTTTGAGTTATTTTGTGATGCACTGAACTAAAATAGCTCTGGACATGGATGCATTTAACATAAATCACGGGTTTCCATTCACTACAAGGGCAGGCTGTACATCCAGCTACGTAACAGACATGGACTTCCACCCAATGGCGGATCACAGCTTGCAGTGGAGGGTATTTTGAAAAGCTCATTCTTCTTTTAGCAATCAAGAAGGATGATAAAAACACCAAAACTTTGTTGTTTTGCTGCCTAATTACTGCTACAGGCATACATCTCAAAATGTTTCCATTCCCCTTTAAGGCCGCCACTGTTCAGCTGACAACCTTAAGTAAAGCCCCATTTTTTTAAATGGCTCAACAGATTATCTTGCTTGGTTCTTCTGTAGTGTGAGGCAAGTGTATTGTCACCAGATTTGCTTGCAAGCCCGGCGGGGCAGCATGGATATCAAGTAAAATTCAGTATTTACAATCTAATATTGGGTGGTGTAGTGTCCAAATCGTTAAGTGAGCATGCTATCCACACAGCAGATGACCAAAGATTTATGAAATGTACAATTTTATGTAGTTATATGTGGTGTCTCTCACATCTAAACATTGGTTGAGATTTCAGAAATCTGTTGGTGTGGGCCGAGTTGTTTGTCATGTTGTATGTGGTTTCTGGCTGTTACTCTGGTGCTTTTCTGGCTTTCCTTCTGGACTACTCATCTTGCTTGAAATCTGGTGTCTGTGCTGCAGCAGCAACCTCTTGGATCACGTCTTGGAACAGATCACACATATTGTACACATAGCAATCGAGCGCCGATTAGCAGGTGCTGATTTGCAAGCTCAAAGCAAATGGCAATCAGCAGAAGGCGCTTAGGTAGCAATTTATTTAGCTATTATGAGACAAGCGGTGAAAAGTTAAACACTAGAGCACTTGGTAAAAAGTTAATTTCTTGGTTACTTGCTAAAATGGTTGCTTTATCAAAACTGCTATCTAAACAATAGGATCAGGTAATCTTGTAGAAGGGAGGGCCAGTTGAAAACAATGAAAACGAGTGCCACTGAGTTAAAATCCTGGTCTGGGGAGAATGAGGTAGCTGTTTAAACTAGCTCTCTGATGGCACAGGATTGGCTAACTTTATATTTAAGGGATTATGAAGCAAGTGGAAAATGGTCGCTGGCATTAACTTTACCTGGACAGCAGCTGACTCTGTGCCGGGTCAGGATCAAAATGGCTTGCAGACTGTGTTTAAGAACTGTACAGTTAAATACCCTTGAACGATCTTAGGTATTAACTCTTCAGACGTCCTAGCTTAAGTTCTTTATATTGCAATATTACAGCTGAATTAACATAGCTGCAAGTGTTGATACAGCTAACACCATTGTAAAATGTGTGTATGGCAAAAACTTAAAAGCATGACCTCACCATGCTTTATAATATTTCATGCTTCATAATTCTTACCATTGGGAGACTGAACACGACCAAAGTATGAAGTGATATACAGTTTCCTTTGTCATTAACAAAAAATTGCCGATACAATAAGTGACCTGGCTGCCATATTATTTTAGCAAAATTTCACAGTACAGGACCAAAGCTGTTTTCATGTCATACAGCAACCCAAATTTCAATGCAGTTAATGGTACTGTCCCACTGTTATACAGGTGATCTTGCAAGCCAGAGAGTCATATGCCTGTGTAGTACATAACATGGATTTAACTACGCTTCATAATGTTTGGGAGACAAGCATGTAGTATCCAGTATATACTGGTGCATTATTCTGCATGAAGCAAATATCCCAGTCCAAACTCATCTGCTGAATTAGAGGACCTAAACGCTCAGCAGAGAATCCCAGTTTCTACCTCAGCATGCCTCACATAACACAGTGGCTGGTGACCAGTGCAGCGAGTGGTGTGAAAATGCTGTCTTACCTCAGTAAGATTAGCAGCCCATGGCTGAAATAATGAATGTTTTCCCATTACCTAAATAAAGAAGAAAAATGAGGAAAGTTGCATTTACATGCTTAAGCAACCTTTGCATTTCTTTCTTCATTGAGTTAAAAAGTTGCCTTTACAAAGTTGTGCTATTTAAACAGTGCCCTCCCTAATAATTTGCTTAAGAAACAAAAATACTTTTGCAATAACTTATCCCTTGCGCAGTCAATTTCCGCATTTAATCAACTCCTCTGCCCACATACAGATTTTTCCATGTTTTTCAATTGCCTTGGGTTCCTCAGTCTTATCCGGAAAGGGCCAGTGTGGGTGCAGGCTTTCATTCCAACTCAGCAGTTACACACCGGATTCTACTTATTAAGGTCTTCAGCTAGGATCAAAATGAAAACTGATCATGTATCTCTGAGTATTTGTGTATCTCTGAGTATTTGCTCTCAATATGTAAAATCTGCTACACTTTGCTGTAAATAAATGCATCCAACTTGTGCTGAAATGTATAGGCAACATTTAATTTGCAATTTCATGAATGAAACTGGCTTAAATGCTATGGTTAACTCAGAATTTAGTAAAAACTTTGTGCATATCTGATATCCGGTCTTAATTAACTTGGACAGAGCAGTCATGTTTGGTTTTGTAAAAGCTGGATGTCAAAGGGTTGACTAAGACTTAGTTCATCAATTGTAGTCTCTGACTGACGGCGTCAGGAACATCGGCCAGAATCTTGGATGAGTGGGCTATTAGCCTTGGCAGAAGTCCGTGCTCTCTGACTGCCCTTCTAGTTTTAGCTAATCAGTGACAGAATAATTTGCCCATTATTTTTGATTTTACCCCTGGGTGGCTAACCAGAAATTAGATTCATTATTCTTCAGGATTCAAACATGGTCCTCTTGCTATGAGTGTGGTGCTGTGCAAGGGCTCTGACAAGGTTATCCTCACAAGAATGAAAGAAGATAAATATGTTCTACTATTTGCAGTTTACTCCATAGCTGTTTGGGATTGTGCTAGATGGATTCACTGCTGGTGCGTGCATTTATTGAGCTGCACGGGGCAATCAGGGCGTCTTGTCCCCTCTGCATTTTATATGAATTACTTGCTTCGCTAGCCGTGAGATTTGATGTTTGACTATGAGAGAGCAGGTGGTCCAGCAGTGCCTCTTTGCCCAAAATCAAAATGAAGCCTACAGCCTTTCTCTGTGTGATGGGTGCTGCTCAGCTAGTTTCAGTTGCTCTTATGCAGAATGTGGTGCAATAAAGCTAATGCCTTGTAGCTGGTTACCGTGACAGTTCTCTGACACAGTGACTCACCATTCAGATTCAAAGCAAGCCTTAAAGTGTATCAGAGGATTGGGTTCAAATCTAATTTTGGGTGAGTGCATATTGCTTCTTGCACCCTTGTGAAGTCCACCTAATAAAAAGTAAGGCTTGGCTAATTATCCCTCTGTGATGGACTGAGGCGGAGGTCATGACACAGTATCTGGCTCCCAGCTGTGCTTCAGGGCCTGGGTCTCTTCTGTCTCAGCTTAGTCACGGAGGTTAATTGAAATTCACGGCATCAATTGGAAGACGGAGTTGCCGTGGATTTTTTTTCCCGCAGTTCAATTAATTTCCTGAATTTGGCAGAACTGAGTCAGAATTGGCCCTGAATCCACTTACAATTCCTTTGAGATATCTCCCAAAAAAGTATAAGCAAAAAGTATGACCGGAATGGTCCCTTGAACATTGAGAATGCTTTATTACTCACCGCTTTTAAAAACGAATTGGTCGTACTTGGCATGATGAAGCTTGGCTGGTCTCTGAATTGATAGCACTTCAAAGATTGACTCTCAGCTGAAATGGGGTGCATGGCAATGGCAATGGAAAATCTAATTGTTTTATCATTAACATTGCACTATGATGCTGATGATTATTTTCATGCTGCAGAGATGCATTGAGGATTCTGTTAGATGGGTAACTTTTATTCTTCAGTGATGTGCGTACTGCTTTTAATTCGCGATGAGGCACTTTTCTTCGAGGATATAACACCACTTTTTAGCTGATGGACTGTTTTTTTTCATCAAACCTATTTCTGGAGATTTGTCTTCCTGTAGCTTTTCACTCCACCTCTAAGCAGTACACCTCATTCAGCGGCTACAGATCTTGTTGACCTGCTAATTTGTGGAATAGGGTGCCAAATTTACTGAATTTCACTCTCAGGTTGCAAGATGGATTTGCTGCCTAATCTTTCCTGAACCAGATCCATCTTGACCAAAATTGGAAGTATATTTTAACCAACTTAGATTTCCTATAAAAACAGAGTAAATGTTTGCAATGTCTTGCCCTAATTGTCAGGCTCACAGGTCAGTGAATTAATGTTGCCTACTGCTGAGCACAATAGCAGCTGGTCAAAACAAAAATCTACAGGATGGTTGATCTCCAGGAAGACCACTGGTGTTAAGCATTCCTAATGACGCTGCCTCCTCGTGATCATTCTTGGCTGCAAAAGGTTGCCAGTTTTGAGAGTGAAAATGGAGGGGGTATTGGGGGCGGGGGAGTTCCTGCATTTGTGAACAGTCAGTGAAATTTCAGTATATGTATGAAGACTGTGACAAAATTCCACCTCCAGCACCCTCCAGACTACTGAGAGGCAACAGTAGTTGGACCCTACTGAATGACCTCAAGCTTGCTGGAGAGGCCATCAGCTCCAGTGAAGCATAGAATATTAATACTTGTAAGTTGACTAGAAATTGAACGTATTTTGCAATTCGGGAGAATTCGGTGGTCACTCTTCAGCATTTGTTAGGAAATGTGACGGAAAAAGTAAATGCTGCTGCAGTGCTGTGAAAAAATTATTTTCCCCCTTCCCAATTTCCTCTATTTTTGCATATTTGTCACACTTAAATGTTTCAGATCATCAAAGTAATTTCAAAATTGGACAAAGATAACCTGTGTAAACAAAAAATGCAGTTTTTACATGATTTTATTCATTGAAGGCTAAAAAGCTATCCAACCCAGGTTTCTGCCGATGCTGGTCGGCGCTGGTCGGCCCCAATGAGCACTCGGACTGCACAGACCACCACTCAGCTTTTCCCGACCAGCACTATTTTTTCAAAGATCAGTTAAAATGAGCGCATCCAGCGTCCAATAAAACTGCTAGAGACAATTCATAAATGACCCCAAATATGCTCCCCCCTTCTAGTATTGTCAGAATAGCGAACTTTCGTTTTCGACCCACTCGCTGGCATCCTGGCCGCGTCCTGCTAGTTCTCAATCATTTTCCTTTATTGACGCGTTTTCAGATTATCGTAATAATCCATTGGCAATTGAAGACACAGCTTCACCCCATATGTGATCTAACAGCGATGAAATAATGGGCTAAATTCAGTACAGAAACATAATTTATTTAGTAATAGGCCTATGCTTTACGAAAGACAACCCAGATAGCAAGCACCTCCGCTCCAGATCTGCCCCGGCTCTGAGCCGGATCAGCTGGTGTCAGCACAGAGCCGGGGCAGATCCGGAGCGGAGGTGCTTGCTATCTGGGAAACTGATCTGAAACTTCCGCCCTACCCTTTCCGCGCATCAGGCGATGTAACGTGCGCTTCATGATCGTTTAAATCCTTCGTTTAAAAATGAAAAACTTCCTTGCATAGAGATTTCAATTCCGTGTGAGAATCTCTAAAATACGCACGGTTGAATAATGACTGACCCGCGTTCCAATGAAATATCGCCTCTCACTCTCAGTGCAGCGAGCGTTGATATAAAAAGTGGGACTTAGGAATTAAATATAAAAAGCATGAGACTCAAGCCATATGCGCGCAAGTTGACAGGTACGCAATTTTGAATAACGCTGATTTAAATGCAACACATAAGGGTCTAGATAAATGATTGTCTCCTTACCTAAACGGGGAGAACTAGCAGCACCTGATAGTGTGGAGTGCTCTCAGAGTGAATTTTTTGTTAATTATTAATATGACTGAGAACAGGCCAGGACGAATAATTGTTTTAAACGGATGTTCTGTGCCCCCTCGCTTCCCAGTTCTGGCTCCACCACTACCAAATAATGATTGTAACATTCATTAATGATAAACATATCATGTAATTAACTTACTTATGAATTGTTAAAAGTTTTATGAATTGTTCAGATTTGTTAAGCTCCATCAGAAATGTTTGAAACATAAATTACAGTTAAGTTGTATTCAGAAATTTAATCAAAAGTATTTGGATACAAAATAGAAAAAAAAAAAGTTTATGAATATGGCATCTATCCATGAAAATTAGAAGCATCTCGCATTTGCACCTTGGAGAACATCAAAGACCTCCATGCAATATTTGCGTTCAAATTATTGCAAAAAATTTTCCGTTACGTAACACCACCAACTCTCACATTAAACCTATGCCCCTCACTGACAAGATCATTTGTGAATAATGTGTATAATGCTTTGTAGCTCGTGGAAGGCGGATTGTCAGGTTATGAGACAGAAATTTTCCGCCCGGCACTCCTAGCGTCCTGGGCAGAACCCTGCAACCATACCTGGCCCTGTGTGAAAGAGTAATTGCCTCCTTACTTACTAAATCTACCAATTGGGCAAATTTAATTGATAATTACTAGACACGCCCAGGAATGATTCCTACCAGCCCTGTTGAATCTATGAATCTCTTAAATAAAACTTCTCTGGTCATGAGAAGTAGGCAAGAAGGAGCACAGGATGTCCCAATCCAAAGAAATTCAAGAACTGATGAGAAAAAAAGTTGTTGACCTCTGTTTGAAGAGGGTCACAATGCCATCTCTGAAGCTCCAGGACTCCAGCGAACCATGGTAAGAGCAATCATCTGTAAATACAGAAATCTTGGAACAGTGGTGAACCTTCCCTGAAGAGGCCCTCATACTAAAATTCCTCCAAGAGTGCATCAACAACTCAATCAGGAAGTTACAAAGTAACATTTCTGACTATCGGGCATTCAGATTCGACACCCTACATAAAGACTCGGATCTGCCACTTGCAAGCTAAAATGGATGATAACCACTTAAAGGTGATAGATTTAGGATGAGGTGAGATTTGGAATGTTTTGCTCCCATCTTGTGTGTCTGGGGAGAATTGCTGTCAAAAACTGCTTGAAGCACACACTCCTTCAGCGGGTTGCCTTTACCAAGAAATATATTGCTTGATTATTGTGCCTCTGCCAGGAGGTAAGAAGTATTTACTAGTGTTTGTTTGGGTTGTTAGTTCGTTCGTCAGTTAGCGGAATACGTCAAAACATTATGGATGGATACCAATGAAATTTTTGCATGGTTATAGATAATGTTTTAAAGGGAAATTGATTGCATTTTGGAGAAAATCCGACTCATTGTCGATCCAGGATCCGAAAGAATTTCTAAGCACATATAGACGGCACTGTCATTAAACACTCAAGTTCAATGATAATAAGATGGTGGAGGCAATGCGCTCTCCAAGTGAGCTCGCCGCTTAGTCCTGGCCTAGCCTTGCTGACTGTGGGGTTTCACCCTAGCTAGGCTAATTCGAGTCATGAAACTTGACCCTTTGACCGTATTTGTCACTGGAGAATTTATCATCGAAATATCAGGAAAATATCAGTGTGGTCAGGGGTCTGTGCTGTATTTTTGGTTAATTAAATTATAATATTATTTCATTTAATGTTATATGTTAGCACAAAGTAGGAAGTGTCAGTACAAGCTTGTTAACTAGCCAAGTAGCCTGATAATGAATACAGTCAGCCCTCAGTTAACCTTTGCCCAAGATGCCCAGCTGTGAACGGGAGTGAATACCTGCCAATTATTATGCTGGGATGCACTGAAGTAGCAGCTTAATAGAGAAGTGTCAAAATTTTGGGTAAAAATACTTTTGAACAAAAGGAGTCAGTCAGTGGTTGGAAAACCGTCACGGCTTCACAGCATCAGTATGAATTCATGAAGGAAAATTAGTAAAATGGAATGGAGGGATATTCCTCATTCCAATTAAATGTTTTCAATAGTTTTGAATGATTGGTTTTTTAGGTTGCCGGCCGTAGGCCAGTAACCTATTGTCATCACTTTGCGTCCGTCGGCATTGGCGTCGGCGTCGTCCGTTTAAAGCCGTATCTCAAAAATGGTCTGATGAATTTTTTTTAAATTTGGGGATGTGATCAAATCGGTCATCAAGTTAATGCCCGAGCAAAGATTTTTTTGATTGAATCGTTCGTTTAGACTTGGCGGCCATTTTTAGGTCAAAAATGGCCATTTTTGGCACTTAGGTGCAATTTTCTCAAAACCTGTCTGATGAATTTTTTTTTATCGCAGCAATGGAATCAGTATCATGACCTGCTTCAACGGTGTAAACGGTGTTTTGATTGAATCGCTCCTTCATAGCACCACCTAGGCAACGTGTCTGGACTTCATCATTTTATGGGGTGTTTTGTGCTATAACTCTCTTAATATAGCATTTAGAGCTTAGGTATGTATGAGGCACCTACAGGTAATCAGGTATGCCGAACATTGTGAGTCAGTCACATTTGACCTTGTGCCTCAAGGTCAAATGGCAAAAATGTGCAATACCTCTCTTAATATAGCATCTAGAGCTTAGGTATGTATGAGGCACCTATAGGGAATCAGATATGCCGAACATTGTGAGTCAGTCACATTTGTCCTTGGGCCTCCAGGTCAAGGTCAAATGGCAAAAATGTGCTATAACTCTCTTAATATAGCATTTAGAGCTTAGGTATGTATGAGGCACCCTTGGGGAATCAGGTATGCCGAACATTATGAGTCAATCACATTTGACCTTGGGCCTCAAGGTCAAGGTCAAATGGCAAAAATGTGCTATAACTTTCTTAATATAGCATTTAGAGCTTAGGTATGTATGAGGCACCTATAGGGAATCAGGTATGCCGAACATTGTGAGTCAGTCGCATTTGACCTTGGGCCTCAAGGTCAAGGTCAAATGGCAAAAATGTGCTATAACGTTCTTAATATAGCATGAGCTTAGGTATGTATGAGGCTCCTATAGGGAATCAGGTATGCTGAACATTGTGAGTCAGTCACATTTGACCTTGGGCCTCAAGGTCAAGGCCAAATGGCAAAAATGTGCTATAACTTGCTTAATATGACATTTAGAGCTTAGAAATGTATGAGGCACCAAAAGGGAATCGTGTATGCCAAACATTCTCGGTTGTTCGAATTACACCTTGAGCCTCAAGGTGAAGGTCAAATGGCAAAAATGTATTATAACAGCTTAATGTGGCATTTTGAACTTAGGTATGTGTGAGGCACCTGTAGGGAACCATGTGAGCCAAACATTCTCGTCAAGTTGAATATGACATTGGGGTCAAGATCAAATGGCAAAAATTGCTATAACTTGCTGAATATGGCAGTTAGAGCTCAGGTATGTTTGGGGCACCTATAGGAAACCATGTATGCTGAACATTCTTAGGCAGTCAGTCAAACTTGATGTTGGGCCTCAAGGTCAAGGTTATATGACAAAAATGGCCCATATTTGTTTAATATTGTTTGTAGAGCTTAGGTATGTATTGGGCACTAATAGCAAATCATGTATGCTGGTTGTTTTCGACATAGTGGATTTGACCTTGGGCAACAAGGTCCAGGTAATGACAAAACGGCCTAAAAGTCCTTTAATGTTGGCTTTAGATCTTGGTATGTATTGGATACTAATGACAAATCATGTATGCTGATCAAACACACCATATTGGTTTTGACTTTGGTCTTCAAGGTCAAGGTCATGTGACAAAATCAATCTATTTATTTCCTTGTTTAATAATGTCTTTAGAAATTAGTATGTATTAGGCACTAACCTACATATAATAAAAAATTTTAAGGGCATTGTAACCGCATGGTTGACCTTTTTTCACGATCAATTGCGGCAATAAAAACTGGTCAAAACCCATTTTTGGATGTTTGTTCCTATTAGCATCATGGAATAGAAAGAATAATACTAATTACACTTGGTGGCAGTGTTGTGTAAAAAAAATCATTGTCTGAAAGCAGAGCAAGAACCAGAAGTGAATTGAAAAGATGGCGTACTTCACAAATTGACAGCAGACGACAGTGAAAGTTCAGGTTAGAAAAAAATCTAATCGGATTTCATGATGTAGACTTCTTAAAGATTATATTTTTGCTTAATGGCAGAAATGTTGCTGTCTGTCACTCATGAAAAAGTGTGACTGCTCAGTCGAGTTGCCTGACAATGGTAACTAAAACCCCTTTCTCACTGAGCTGCGTTGGCCCGAGGAAGTGTGCGGATGAAACATTTCTCTTCTTTCGCAGAGAAGAATTGATTCGAAGAACCGTGAATTGATTTGCAGTGGTGCAGGACCATTCGCCATCTCCGCCGAAATTCGCGAAAAAATTAAACAGGTTTAATTTTTTCGCGTATGTCCGAGCTAGAGCTTTTTAACGCCAATATCGTGTAGCCAACGTGTTGCTTTTGCAAGAATTCGTGTTGACTTGCTGTTGAATCTGTGGACTGATGCTAGTTACTTTTCTCCTGTTGGAGCTGTAACTGCCGGCAACCTTCAGGGCCCTTGGCACTCTAGTTGTTTTAGTGACTGTGAACTTATAGTTGTTTAAGGCTACATCATGCCCATTGTAAATTGCTTCCGAAACGCATTTCTGGAATTTAGCGATCGGCTCTCTCTACAGTAAAGTAGTGATCTGCTATTATACCCAGCGGATGATAATTCCTTAGGATAATTCTTGACTTGCCACACGCATCTTTGACTGTCACAGACACGCCCCCCTCGTTCACCATCCAATCGTGGCATTCACTTTCTTTTAGAAGTGCTCTTCTTCTCGACTGCTGTCGATCACGAACACACAGATACTGTAGACCATCGCACCTTAGGTCACAAAATCCAATGGGTCACATTTTTCGATGGGGCAGCACGCGTTCACAAGCAGAGAGAACCGCCTCATTATGGCGTTCTCTCACCTAATTGGATAGAGGCACTGGGTGACTCCAGAATTTTATATACTGTTTTACTGCGGAGGACAGTGACTGAGAGACCTGTGTTATAAACCAGATACTCTGAATCAATTATCTCTGTCAGAATGTGGAGCTATTTAACACTTTTTTTTAAAACAAAAAACTCACTTACAGCAGCTTTATCTCATTGATCTGCGGGCCTGACAAAAAATGAGTTGGCTACTGCTGACATTTAATGTCGTTTTACAGCAAGCCTAAGCTAAATTGGTCAGATTCCGGGCTTTCTGTTTTTTCATGATTGATCTGATTCAGAAAAGGCAAGGTAAGGAAGCTTCTAGAAACCCAGGTTTTAAATTCATTTATTCATACAATGACCTTGGTTGAGCGTCAGTTGATCTCAAATATGAATGATTCATATGCAGCTCATGTACAGAGTATGGTTTTGTTTGGTTTGCTTATCAGTATATTTCCTTAGGCGAACCAATAGATTCATATTGTATTTGTTTCAGAAACTTTTTTCTCAATTGGGAAGAGTTGTCCTTCACTCATTTTTTTGCAGATTAGCAGTGACATTAGACGCAGGTATCTAAATGATGCTGTAATTGTATTTGTACCTGGAATGCAGAATTGAATATTCATTTGGAGGTGGTGCCATTGAACTACTCAAAAGATGGGAGTTCTTAAGTCTGAAATGGGAGAATGTATGTCGCATGAATCATATCTCCCATATAACCTGACTTTTGCGCTACCAATGTGGCATATCTGGCTACAGAAGCCACCTGGGAATATTTCATAATATATTGATTATTAAAAGTTTCCTAACCTCATAGCAGCTATGCAAATGCATGCGTACTCCAATGAACGTGAATACAGTAGTGAAATGCTGCTTAGGGAATAAGGAAATATGCATGATAAATTCCTGTGCTGTCAGTTAACTATCAAAATCACATATTTCATGTTTACATAAATACAATGAGCCAGATTTTTTTCCTATCAAATGCAATGTATGCAAGGTTCATGGCAACCTCATTTGTGATCCATCAATGATAGTGTTCCTTCTGAGTGTATCTACACCTATCCACACTATGCCATCGCTGCAAGTAGGCATTTTAATAAGAGCAGTAATTCATCCAAAGAGGCCAGCTCAAATCGATACCAGTTCTGCTACCTTGTGTCGGGGGCTCTGGTGTACACACAAGAGGAAGGGGCACACATGGCCTGATTGACTTTTCTTACTTTTGGATAAGGCAGTCAGCATTATTTTGTGGACATTAAATAAGCATTTTATTAATTGCATTATCTGTCATATTTAAGAAACTTCTTTGGTGAATTTTTATCTTTTAAAAAAGATCAGAAGCACGAAGGGTGTTCACTATGGCAAATAATGGCCATGTTCAAACTCATGAACTTGTGTACACACTGCACCAGTGTGCAAATTTTTTTACCTAGGATGTTTCAGTCATGACCTGCCCTACTCTGCCTCTGATTGGCTGGCACTTGCCTATGTTGGCTGGATCGGTTAGGTTTTGGCCACGTGGAACTTCTCGGCCGATTCCACTGCTCGCATCAAGCCTCGGATGTGCGACAGAAAGTTGATATGTTGCTCCGCCTGACATTTCTTTGCCGGAAGACCGACATACGCAGTTGTCTAAATCCGCGCGCTACATCGCCACCTAAAAATGGAGGCAAAACTGACGTTCACAAAATCTGTGTGCGACGCCTCTTCTTGTTTTGAGACAAGAGGCAACACGATGTTTTCACCAATTTGACATCGAACCCAGCCGTGCTGCCACTGGACGCCGCTATGTTTATCCAGAAAAGAAAAGTTCCGGCTAATGGCTTTCGCCGTCACACATCCGAGGTTTGATGAGGAACAAATCGGCCGAGGTTTTCCGACTGAGGTTTTGGCATAAGGACTTAGATGGGTTAGGGTTAGGGTGAGAATATCAGGGCAAGCCAGTTTGAGGTAGAGTAGGGTGGGTCATGACTTCGCTCTTCTGGGGAAAAAAATATTGCCGCCAGTTTATATTTAATACCTCATGCTACACAATATATTAGTAGCCATACAGTGTATTGGCCAGCATGTGGCAATAATGTCCTGTCCTACACAGTCACATAACCACCAAGATATCATGATCACTTGGGTTTCAGTGGGACCTTACCATTGATTTTACATATATATAATAAATTATAAATTATAAAAATAATACATTTCATTGGCTATATTACTGACGTAAATTAGTATTTTTATTCATGATCTTAGCTGTAACAAATGTGCTTCTTGTTAATGTAGAGGGATGAAAGAAGCATCTGTTACTATTGTCCCCACAATAACTCCTGATCTTTCAAAGGGATAGTTCACTTTTTTTGAAGTGGGGTTGTATGAGCTACAAATTGCCACTACTTACATTAGATTCAGTAGAAAGCTCTATGATCTCCTCCAGGTAGCCGCACCAGGGCATAGTGCTGGGCGGAAATTTAGGCGATACACTGTTGTGAACGGAAACACAGAAACAGCGTATTTTCGCGGCCTAAAAGAGGTCCTACCTGAAAATAATACACCATTTCAATTGTACGCTATATCTAAAAAAATTACAGCGCTTTAGCTGCTCGGAAAAAAACACAGTTGCTCTTGAACTAACCAACTGACGTATTCCTGCGCGAGGCGCATAGTAGTTCACTGCGCGCAGTAGCGATCAGCTGTTTGGGTTACAGTAAAGCTGCTTGCACAAACGCGTGTATTCACGTCTTCGCATTGACTTTGAATGTAATCTGTGTGCGAAAAATTTGTTTCGCGTCCAGTGTGAAAGCGGCTTAACTGCGGTTGCGAGGTCGGACGGCCGTTTAACTTGTGCAAATATTTCGAAAATGGTCCGTGTGCTTTCTTGGACGTGAAAGCAAAGCTGTATTCTGGTGCACTTACAGCTTCCACCGCATTCCTCTGCGGAATATTGGACTTGTAGCTGTGGCTCGTTGCCTCAACACGATATTAATACGTCACCCGTATCCCTCAAAGAACTCCGTGTTTGCAGTATTCATTTTTCCGAAGAGGATTTCGTTTGGCTACATTCAGGGAAATCTCAACGGTGCACGCTGAAGAGCACTGCTGTACCCAAGCATCAGGTAAAAGCGTGAAACACCTGTGAAAAAGTCTAATGTAACATTGCAGCACAAATTGATATCGCATAGGGTCTACGCAGCCACATACTGTGTATCTGCTGTGCTGGTTATTGTAGGGATTTTTTTTTTTTTTTTTTTATTTGAGATGTGATTTTATGCCATTGAATATCCGGCCCTGCCGCAAACCGCTCAGAGTCTGACCCAAACAGCTGATCGCTACTGCGGGCAGTGAACTACGATGCGCCTCGCGCAGGAATACGTCAGTTGGTTAGTTCAAGAGCAACTGTGTTTTTTTTCTGAGCAGCTAAAGTGCTGTAATTTTTTTAAATATAGCGTACAATTGAAATGGTGTATTATTTTCAGGTAGGACCTCTTTTAGACCGCAAAAATACACTGTTTCTGTGTTTCCGTTCACAACAGTGTATCGCCTAAATTTCCACCCAGCACTATGCCCTGGTGCGGCTACCTGGAGGAGATCAGAGAGCTTTCTACTGCATCTAATGTAAGTAGTGGCAATTTGTAGCTCATACAACCCCACTTCAAAAAAAGTGAACTGTCCCTTTAACCTGACTTGCCTCTGTACGAACTCAACTCCTGTTGAAGTGCAGGATCTGTTAAAGTAATAAAAAGTCTGTCAAATGTTCATGACTATGACACATTAAACACATGAAACAATAAACCTATTTTGTTATTCAAACAAAAAAAATTACCACTTCAGTGAATTTACTTACTGTGACAGCTTTTCAGGTTAAACTGCATAGAAATATGAGGTATCCGCATGATTTTTTAAGTTCACTGATAAGCGTTTCTTGGTATTAATGCCAACACAGACATATGAGACCTGTATGGAGTTGGATAAAAGTGCTGTGTAATTTTCATCACGTGTTACATTTTTAACTATTTATTATTTCTACTGCGTGCATGACTGGATGAATAGATTCAAAATAATCCAATTTAGCCGAAGCTAGTTTGATTTCCAATGATTGAATCTTTTTACAGTATCAAGTGGGCACTGCTTCGCCCGTGCTCCGCAAAGCATTAGCATGGACTCATGAAGAAAAACATCACATAACATGAAAACAGAGATATATTTTTAATTACAATGACATGTTTTGTATTCTAAAACAAGTGACTGTGTTTGAACAGACCATGAACCTGCAGTTGTTGTGTAGGTTATGTGATGCCCAGTGTAGCTTGCTTCCATAATGCATTTCTGGAATTTACAAAAAAATGTCTTTTTGTTGAAACAGAATTCATTAAAAATTGGCACAGCCTCTGAAGCCAGGGCAATTGTTACCTTGACTGGAAAGGGAAAAATTTCCCTGGCTTTAGAGATGTTCAGGACCTACAGTGAAAAATGTCCCCGGCATTTTTTAGAGCACTGACTAAATATGCCTCCGCGCAGTTATGTAGCCTAGTTAATGCTCAATCAATGCAAATGGCGCCTACAATACACATTTTGCGCAGTAAAATGTACTGTTCCAAATGGAATGAGTAGAAGAAATTGTCATGTGAACATAATTTTTGAGTCTCACAGTTACAACTGATGTGCCGTCCTAAATATTGTTCAGCCATACCCTTATGTAAACCTGCAGTAGGGTGAAATTCACTGTGAGAAATGGCACTCCAGCTCCACAATTTGGTTTCATTATTATCAATGCCAAATGTTGCATGCCTTCAAGTAATAAAAATTAATGGTCGGCCCACAAGTAAACACGATGCATCCAGGATACATTATTTATATAATTACTGTTACTGTAAATACTGACAGATTATTATGTTTGTTGGCACCTTCTGGTGAAATAAGAACGGGTTGCGCTTCACTCATGACTTGCTTTTGACAAGGAATGTGCTCTACTTCATGTATCTCCATGTATTTACATGGAAAACAGCCCGTCAAATACAACTACATCCTTGATATTCATCTCTCAGCCCAGTTGGATAAAGCAATGCCAGAAAAATTCCAGTTAGTCCTTGCAGCAGGAGGAAAGTAGGAATAGGCACAGCAATTGATCTATGCATGTATCATCAGATCTATCACATGCAGGAAAATTGGGCCCAATGTTACCATTGGTAATGCATAAAGAGGTTCCTTTCAAATGTTAGCATTAGTTTTTTTCATCATTTGTGAGTCCTCCAGAAAAACTAAATAAAACTATAGTGGAGCCAAATCTGAACATTTTCTCTCTTAGCTTTTCTTGTCACTTAGTTTTTCTCGTGGCTCTGGTAAGAGTCATAGCTATTTAATCCAATAGGACACAACGTTAGCTTTAAAATGGTGTATTGCTTTAATTAGAATCTTTTTCTGGAGGGGTTGTAATCTTACATGTAAAAAGACATTTCTTTGCGCATTTTGCTCCAACACATTACTTCGTGCAGATAACAGAATTCATAAATTCAGTTTGGGCAAATTACCCTCATCTCATCACCATTAAGCAAACTATTCTTTATTTTAATTTCCTGTTTTTTAGCTCAATTGGTCCAGTGGACCAAAGGGAACTTATGGGATCACGCGGCGACGTCTGCGTTAACTTTGATCTTCTTTTGCCAAACCACTGAAGGGGATCAATGTGAAATTTGGTGTAGAGGTACATATGGTTGTACAGATTAAAATTTGTTTGAGGCGTCGAAACTAAAATTGCACTATATCATGCTGGAAGAGCATTTGAAAGTAGCTAGAATGCTGAAAATTTGTACACATGAAACATTTGAGGAAATAAGGATGAAAAGCTTAGCTCTTAATTTGCTACAAAACTACTCCCTTGAGTGACACACTTAAGCCTAATGGTCAGCTGGTTAACTCTTTAGTATATGATGCTGGGTACAATGATCTGGTGTCTTTGGCTTGATTTAAAAGCCATTACATGAGAGATTGACATTCGGTGCGCAGTTGACCCCCCTGGAATTGAATGAAACTTGGTGCATAGGTAGATATGGGTGTCTCACAGCTGAATTTTTAGGTCCATATCTCACTTTGCCTGCCGGTGGTGCCACCTGGAAGCCACTAAAGTTGCTCATTTTGTCATGCAAAAGCTGTTGACACCACATTTTACATCAACTAACATCACTTAAGGGTACACAGTACCAAATATGTTATACCTTCATCATGACCAGTGACACTTCAAGTCTGGTTAGACATCAGCACCTCCTAGTTTTGAAGCTGGGTAACTACGTTATTGAGCCGTAATTACTTGAGAAATAACAGTAAAAATTGAAAATGGGAATAAAATTATATCCTGGACATATGCCAATGTAGAATGCTTTATCATGTAGTAAGTCACAACAAGACTATAATTTTTTGTGAGTAGTACCTTGGTATCTTGCTAGGTTAGTGCAGTTGAGGGCCGGAAAGATGGTCAAAATTGATTTTTGGTGCATGTTTGCGGTATATTTTCTCAGTAACTCAGATATGTACTGTGGTGGGAAATAATGTTTATTGTGCTTTTGGAACTCTTTTTTCAGGAATACCTAGTATTTCCTCAGTAGTATCTAGACTTTTCAAGCTAGACGGTGCCAATGTAGGAGGAAAACTGAAAACGGACCATTTCATAGCAGATTGTGCCTATGTTTAGGCATTATTTTGTTTACTCAGCAAGATGGAGATCTGAAATTCTCTGGAACATTCACACAGCTAGTTTTCTCTGAAAATAATGCGTTTATTTTGGTACTTTGCTGGGTGGATAATAGGGCTGCACGACTCTGGAAAAAATGCGAATCACGATTTTTTGGTTTGGAATTGAGATCACGATTCTTTGGCACGATATTTTCCCACAAACTGAAATGTTTATTGCGGTCATTAAAAAAAAAACAAAAAACTGGCCATTAAAGTGCAGTTTAAAAAATGTTTAAAAAAAAGGTAAGAAGACAAAATAAGCAAAATAAGTGCACCTTAAGGGGAGGAGAAACCCAAAAATCACTTCAATCTGCTTAAGAACAGGACAATCAATCAGAGGGAGCAGGAGGGAGGAGTTTGTGCTTCAGGGGCGTTTTAATGTTCTAAGTTGACTGTTACAATGATTTATAGGTGTACTTTGACTTTAACTTGGATTTTCTCAAAACCTGATTTTTGCCCTGATTGCTATCATTCAAGGCACTATATCTCACTTATTTGTGGAGCTTTTCTCATGAAATTTTGGCAGAAGTCTGTGTACATATCAGGAAGTCTACTGTACTAAAAGTTTTGGTTTAGCACTTTGGATCTGTGAGTTATGGTGATTTATATTTCATATTGAGGGGGCGAAAAATGGCAAAATCCTCTTTTACCCCACTAAATCTCTAGTATTATGTGTAAATGCTTTATTCTAGTTCAGAAGAAGGTGTAAACATAACTAAATCTAATAAAAAAAAAACCTGATTCAAATATCTTGCTTTAGTCCTGAGATATAAGGCAAAGAAATAATGGTGAAATCGGGGTGGCGGCCATCTTGAATCACATGACCTAATTATGCAAATTAGGTCAAATTCATATTTTGTGTATTTCAGGTCATATACTGTCAATAAACCAAGTATGAGTGATTTCTATCCAAAAATGACAATTTTTTTCCAAAAGGTTTCTCCTCCCCTTAAGTGCTCTTTGACTCCTCATGGCCCTGAACTAGGGATGCAACAATGTCAAACCGCAATCCAGGAGATGATACTGCTCAATTATAATGTCATATCAAACAGGCAGGCACCGATGCAAGCCCATCCAAGGTACATTCGCACACAAACAAAAGCCTGCACGGAGAGAAAGCAGCATGCCGACTGCATTCCAGCATAAACCAAGATTAGTTTTGGGGCAACCCTTTTTAAAGCCAAACCACGTATCATCCACGTATCATCCAACTGCAGTCTTGAAACAATGGGTGTATCTCAAAGCGTAGGCTGCATCCTTTGAAGGCTACATTTTTAGGGGTTGTCACTTATTTCCATCTGCGAACCTGACATTTAGGGTAAAGGACAAGGTTAAATTTAGGGTTAGGTTTAGAGCTAGGTTTAGGGTTGGGGGTTAGTGTTGAGATTAAGGTTGGGGAAACCAGTGACAACTCACTTCAAACAAAGCTGTTTAATGGATATGAAATGAAGTTAAGTCAGTTTGGCGGATGGAATTAAGTGACGACCCCTAAAAATGCAGCCTTCGAAGGATGCAGCCTACGCTTTGAGATGCACCCAATGGCTATCAAACTTAAGTGGCCGTTTAAAATGCTTCTGGTGCTTTGAAGTCAGCTCCATCACCTTGACATAATTAGCATAGCCTAAATTTATTGCTGAGTTGCTACTTTGCCGAATTAAAGCTTTTAAAGCTGCTTTTCCACCGAACGTGAAACGATTTTTTCGCACGACAGATAACATTCAAAGTCAATGCAAAGATGCGAATACTTCGCGTGTATTCGCGTCTTCGCATTGATTTTGAATGCACTAATCTGTCGTGCGAATAATTCGTTTCGCGTTCGGTGGAAAAGAAGCTTAAAAATCAAGCAATTTATTTAGCCAACAAGTACAACCGGCATGTGGCCTATAATGATTAAAAAGCGATAATAAGAAGTGGACATACCAAATAAGGCTTCCTTGTAAGAGTGCCAATAACCAATAACAATAAAACTATTTTAATATGGCCCTGGTTTTCAAAAATAGAACAATATAGGCTGACGCAATGTGGAAAACATTTCATTAAGCCTGTCCACCGTGGGGTGTGATTTATTTTTGTATTCACATCAAATCGTCAGATGTAAGCCTATAAAAATAATCTGGCAAACGCACGCAGGTGAATCTGTGCTGTTTCCTGGTCATTTTAATCTCAAAATGCGACTGCCAAAAGAACAATATAAAAATAAATTGGACCGTCTTCCGATTCGCAATTGTGCGAATGAAGTGCTTGATTGTCAATTGAGCATGGGACCAAGGTGAGAACTCTTGCTGTTTAGACAATGATAATTCTGCAAACCTCGACGTTGCTTTGTTCATGGCTTTGAAATTTGGCAACTTTATGGCCATGACCGCATCAGGTCTGATTCTTAAGCAAAAATAGCGAGCTCGTCCGCTCGCCCCGTTGCGGGAGTCATTATTGATGCCCCGGGTGGATTTTCATCAGTTTTCATTCTGCGTTTATTTTTCCTGACCACAAACTTTCCTGCACTCTGCACTTTAACATTTCTCCATGTCTCCCTCGCTGCTTCTGAATCTGCACTGCTAGCCAACTCAGTTCGATTCGAAAGACCACCGCCATTTACTGTTTACCTTCTCTGGCTTCTACATGAACTGAAGTGATGTAGAGTTGCTTTGCCATAGGATGAGCGCGAATGCAACGTCAGTGCTGAGTTTGGTGGCGGCCTCAAGCGCCTCCAAGAGACCGCCTACTACTCACTTTCTTTGAAAACTACGAGTTAGTTTGCTCTGTGGCTCCTGAAATAATGCTGGAAAATCGTTGACATTTAGAAATTCGATCACGCGTAGGGGTGAATCGAGATCTCGATCTTCTGGCGATGTATCGTGCAGGCCTAGTGAATTGCTATCTGACTAAAGGTGGTGCTCTGAAGAGCTGATGTTCTACCAACCTAATATTCCATATTTCAAGTATTGAGTATTGAACTGTATTTCAGGGGCAATCATGAAGCTTGGATAAGATGCATACTCTATGACTGAGGCAAATGGAATTTTTTACTGCTGCTCAGATTTAAATTATTTGTGTTGTGTAGTAATTGCCCTACTGATGTGTTCACTACAAATGGGTCAATGACAAATAAGCCTTTTAAAAATGTTTTTTATATATATATATATATATATATATATATATATATATATAAATCTTTAAAAATGTACAGAATACATTTATTTGAAGTTGGAAGAGTGTGTTTAAACAAGTCAAAATGGTTGCACAACATTTACAGGGTTTTAGTACAGTTTTAGGCTGTATTTGCAATTTCACCAGCCAAAAAATGTCAGGTGGCGCAACCAAAAGTTTCTTGAAAATAAACACACTTCCCTCTTTTTTTCTAAGTTATTTTTTAGTAAGTATGCCTGAGAGTGTCTACTCTGCCTAAAACATCACTATTTTGTAATTGAGCTGGGTATTAAAAGTAAATTATGGATTCTTTATTGTAGGGGGCGGGTATTTTGGTTTTCCAAACAATTTATGAACAATTAAACTATTAAACTTTGTTTATTGAAAGGTTTTCAATATAAAATTATGCCCCCATATTGATAATATATTAATTCATATTTTAAATTACATATTTAATACATTTCACATAGTGTTAACTTGCTCGGACGGTTGCGCCACCTGACAGTTTGAGGGTTTGAGATGGCAAAACATAAAATATATATCATTTTTATGATAAACTGGAAATATGTTCAAATTAAACAGGTTTTATAGAATAAAATGATGCTTATTATGAACCATTTAAAATGATTTTAAACCAAAGTAGTGCACTCGGACAATGTCACGTCATTGACCCAAATATAGAAGACAGCTTGTTGCTTTCCAGTATTGCGAACCGAAGGGGGGATCGAAGGCATATCAGTATAGCAATGCTACTTACTCATGCTGTGTGCAACGAAAATGTTTATCTTTTTATGGATTGACTGGAAATCATGACATTTATGAGTGCACCTCAGCAACTCAAACTCTTTTAGATTCATGCGATTGATAATACTTTGTGCCGGGATATCATTGATATTAGCGTGTATAGTTCATGATACCAACCATTTTTGTTCATTATGATGACCTATAACTCGAATACCAACTACAAAATGGCAGCTTCAATGCAAAGCTTTATTGCAAAATTTTGGTCTTGTCTTCATTAAGGAGTTTTGATTTCAATTCTGGTCTATCTTAAAACAGCAATCCATACCACTGGTGCTTTTATTCCTGGCCAGGGGCACAGGTGTTGCTGCAGCCTATCCCAGCTGTGCAAAGAACCACTGTCTGAGTGCCCCTGACTGTTCATTGGCCCATTGATCATAAGCCAGAAAACAACCAATAAGTCCTCATAAAAATGATGATTGTTGCTGTGTTTGCGATAACTGTCTACCACGCAATATCCATAGAGACCTGATGTACATTGCAGGAGATCAATTTTACTTGGAAGAATTCCAAAAGAAAATGGATAAATCTTGCTATTCACCGAGCAGTTACTGTGATGGCCTTGCTGTTGGTCTGCAATAAATATGAAGTATTCTTTTATCATGTCTTTATGAATGTACAGCCAGTAGATTAAAGTTCTGCTTGCCATGAAACCCTCGACTCCAAAGCCCGCAATAAGGAAGTGATTTTAATTTCAACATAATTTTTTGTTATTAAAGATTGCATCTATAATTTTCATTTGATTTAAAGAGTAATGGAGCTTAAAACAAAAGAAAATTGGCATAATGCTTCCCCCACCCCCTAAATGTGGCAAAGTCAGCAGTGCTTGCCGCCTTCTTCTCCGTTTTTGGTCTATTTTTGCTACAGCACCATACAGCGCTACGCTACAGCACTATACAGCGCCACTCACAGGCTTGGGAGCTGTGATGGGGGCTATCACATCATCTTTTTTTTAAAAAAAAAAAAAAACTGTTTTGGTTGTCCACACGAAAACGCTGGGGTGGCGTTTTCAAATGTTCTCACTCTGGAACTCATTTTCAAAAAATACCGTTTTCGGGCTGCGTTGTAGACACAAGGCCAAAACGAAAAAATATTTAGGTGTTTTCAAAAAAATCGTTCTCGTGTGTACGGGCCCTGAAACCTGGAAAAATTGTGTGGCATGACTTTTGACTCGGTTGAACTGGGTTTTCAATGGATAACCTGTGCTGTGAGCTTTCACAGTATTTCTGTCAGACTTAACGTGTCACCTTCAAATGAAGATGAATGGAGGGGATGCCATGCTAGATGCAGCAGCTTTTTCTGTTTGTTTACTGTTTCTTCTGACATTCCAGATCTTGGGAAGAATTTTTCTGCTGTCACATATGTTTGGACATTTTATGAGATAGTTGTAGCAACAAGTGACTGAAGAATTTTCAGTGTCAACAAAATTGTTTTTTAAAATGACTGGAGGGGCACTCGGAGAGTGCAGACCTCTGCCAAAGTCTAAATGCTGCTCTTCTAAGATACCCAATTCTGTAAGGGCAACAATCATATTTGTATAATTGGCTAGGTTTTGTCACATTGAACTTTACTACCATCTAGTGCAGGGATCATCTACTCCGGCCCTTGAATCCAAATCTGCCCCTGGTTTTCTTCTCTCACAGGTTAATTAACTGTACAATTAGTACCCTGATTGGCCAGACTGTCTTTGCACCTGACCTTGTGGTAAAGGGAAGGTAGAATACCAACAGGACTCAGCCCTCAAGGACTGTGAGTTGATGATCCCTAATATAGTAGATGTAAAGATGTATGTTATTCGAGAGGAGATTATCTTTTCACCCTTGTCTGTTTGTTTGTTTGTCCGCACAATATCTTTCAAGTTTCTTAATAAATTTTGATTATTTTTGTGGGAGTGTGGGCCACAGCCCAAAGATCAATCACTTACATTTTGGTCATGATTAGGATCACCATCTGGATCCAGCCTGAAGATCAATCAATTAGATTTTGGTCATGATTAGAATCGCCATCTGGATCCAGGAGTGAAGAGTCCTTTAAAAAATTCCTGCACCTGGATGGTGATCCTGATCACCACCAAAATCTAATGGATTGTTCCTCGGGCAATTACCCGCTCTTCCACAAAATATTCTTTGAAATTGATTGAGAAATTTGAGAGACATTGTCTGGACAGAGAAACACACAAACAAACAGACATGGGTGAATACATACCTCTGCCCAACTCCCCCAACTCCGGAACCACTTCAGGAGTTACCAGCTTTGTTCTAACTCTATTATGTCTATTATTTCTGTTGGTTTCAGTTTCATGAATTGAGAATCTAAATCCCTTTGGTTTTTCTGGGTTTTTCTTACTGCTTAGAAAATAAAAGAAATCGTGAAAAGCACACGGCATACTTTCAGAGTGTTTTATTACCATCGTTTGCTTGTTTTTCCTCCCGCTGGGGAGTTTTTTCCATGAATCACTTCAGCGCTCAGACCTGTTCCTCGCCCATATCCACTGTAAAGCATTTTTGTGATAGTGGCTGGATGGTATAAATGACTGTTCAGACATGTATACCCCCAGGGCCATAAATATTTGGACATTATGAAGTTATTATTGCTCTATTTTATCTGTATTTTATTGGAGTCAAAATCATGTAATGAATATGAGCTCAATGTGCAGACTTTCTGCTTTAATGTTAATTTGGGTGCTGGATGTGGAATTACAGCACTCTGTATATTTGTCCAGTCCCTTTTTAAGAGACCAAAAGTAATTGGACATGTTATTCTGTAGTGATCTGCTATCTCTCCGTGGGAGGATATTATATTTTATTTTCAATATCAGTGTTTCTGCAATTTAATAGGGAGCGGTGATTATTCTTACCTGGTTATTTTTAGTCGGAAAACTTCATGCATATCTGTTTATATTCTTCCTGGGCTGCTGTAGTACATTCAGCGGTTCACTGTGTGTATATTGCAGTGGAGACACACACCCCCTCTCTAAAGCCAATCCTTGCATTCACCTTCTTTTCAAATGGCCATGATGCTGAATCAGTACAATTGAAGCGTGTCCTTCCATGAAAATGTCAGTTTGGCATCCAAAATAATCATTTCCGTCTGAAATGTCCGCATGAACTTAAATAAATCCGTGTGGCTCTCTTGTGAAACTTGTCGGCAAATTAATAACAAACATGGAACTAGTGGGAGGAAAAGACTGAGCCTGCACACTGGCATGTTTACAAACGCCTTCAGCCGGCCATCAAGACAACTGGGTTTTGTCTTTTTGTCTTGAAGAATCTAATCTTTATAGTAATATTTTACTGTTTCCTCTTAAAAAGTCAGTCAACCAGCTCCATAATTCAAATAAAGAATGCATTGATCAAAAATATTAAGAGGAAGATGCACACTCTGCAAATCCATGATGTTTTCTGATTGTTACGTGGGATATATTTGGATTTCCTCCTCATTATACTTTCACCCATAGGGCTGCTGGAGAAAGATCACAGTGGATGACTCCTTGCCTTTTGATCAAGCAAACAACCTGCTTCTTCCAGCCACAACCATTCAGGCAGAACTGTGGCCCATGTTGCTGGCTAAAGCCCTCATTAAGCTCGCAAACACTGAGTAAGTATTTCTCCTGCTGTAAATTGGCAACGGACGTCTCATAAGATTATGTTCCGTTACACATAATGCCTCTGTGTGCAGTATAGTTTTTACTTAGAGGAATGCTGGCAATTTGTTGATGAAGGTATATTTAAGATATGGAAAAGACTTGTTTTTCATTTGCTGAATATATTTCTCTTAAACAGTATATTTTTCATTTAAAAAACAATGCTTTGCTGGAATTCTGCTTTATTTCTTTACTCTTTGCACTTTCAACGCAATTGTACTCAGTGGCATTTGTCCGTATAATGTAAATCATACAAAACCCAAAACCAGTGAAGTTGGCACGTTGTGTAAATTGTAAATAAAAACAGAATACAATGATTTGCAAATCCTTTTCAACCTATATTCAATTGAATACACTGCAAAGACAAGTTACTTAATGTTCGAACAGGTGAACTTTGTAATTTTTTGCAAATATTAGCTCATTTGGAATTTGATGCCTGCAACATGTTTCAAAAAAGCTGGCACAAGTGGCAAAAAAGACTGAGAGAGTTGAGGAATGCTCATCAAACACTTATTTGGAACATCCCACAGGTGAACGGGCTAATTGGGAACAGGTGGGTGCCATGATTGGGTATAAAAGCAGCTTCCTGAAATGCTCAGTCATTCACAAACAAGGATGGGGCGAGGGTCACCACTTAGTGAACAAATCGTGAGCTGATTGTCGAACAGTTTAAAAACAACATTCCTCAACGAGCTATTGCAAGAAATTTAGGGATTTCATCATCTACGGTCCGTAATATCGTCAAAAGGTTCAGAGAATCTGGAGAAATCACTGCACGAAGCGACAAGGCCGAAAAACCAACATTGAATGCCCGTGACCTTCGATCCCTCAAGCGGTACTGCATCAAAAACCGACATCAGTGTGTAAATGACATCACCACATGGGCTCAGGAACACTTCAGAAAACCACTGTCAGTAACTACAGTTCGTCGCTACATCTGCAAGTGCAAGTTAAAACTCTACAATGCAAAGCGAAAGCCATTTATCAACAGCACCCAGAAACGCCGCCGGCTTCGCTGGGCCCAAGCTCATCTAAGATGGACTGATGCAAAGTGGAAAAGTGTTCTGTGGTCTGACGAGTCCACATTTCAAATTGTTTTTGGAAACTGTGGACGTCGTGTCCTCCGGACCAAAGAGGAAAAGAAACCATCCACTTCAGAAAGTCATCACCAGCACATCCCAAAGACTTTCAATAGGGATAATAATGCACCAGAAAGTTCTTAGCCCAATTCCAGTGATTTCAGTAATCTCCTTGGTTTTCTTTGTTTGATACAGACTAATAATTTGCCACCTCGGAAACAAGTGGCATGTTTACCATGACAATGGGATATATTTTTGGGAAGCTAGATACATTACAGCAGTCAGGGTTAATAGAATTGTTATCAGCTAAGACATATTAATCACTGTGATAATGATACAGGCTCTAAAATATTAGCTTATGTAAGTCCAAATGGCAGCTTTTTTTTGGCCAGGCAGTATATAGTTTGCCCCAGTTTACAAATGTAATTCTTTCTTTCTTTTTTCGCTATTTTTCACTATTGAACGCATCTCTATTTATCATCGGAATTTTAAGCTCCACAGCTGGTCTTGACCCAAACACACATTTTGGTGTATGCTCTTTTTTTGAGTATCAAATGCCACCAGGCCTGGAAAACCTCCTGGGAAATTTGCAATTGTACACATCCTTTTTTGAGATTCATGTTTTTAGTGATTGTCCTGTTTGCCTTATCAGCATGCAGCCTCTACACAGTTACTTGAGTTGTAATAACCCTCTGAGATCCAGCAGGAAAAATGTTGAAGTATAATACTTTTTTTTTACATTATACACTTTTACTATTTTACAAGTGTCTTGGATGGCACAAATATTATGTGGGAAAAATATTAGAAAATAGTATTTTATATTATTTGTGATTAACTACATGGGCTCTAATTTCTTGGCGCAGCGCAGGGTGGCGTGGCGTGGCGCAGCCCACGCAGTGGTAATTTAAATCCGGTGCAGCCTGCGCAGTGGTAATTTCATGCTTGATTGCAACACCGTGCGCAGCCACTTTGGCAATTTGGTAGACGGACGTGCGCCGAGATGGGTGTGGCGGCGTAGTAGGGGAGGTGTCACATATTCATCAAGACGCAGTGACAATTTTCAGAAAAAGTCTTCGCTGAAGTTGCGCAGAAAGCTCGCCAGCTCCAACCTGGTTTACTTTCTGTGCAGTGGTAATTTGTTGACGGCGCACAGTGCGACTGCGTCACCGAAACCTCACAGGCAGGTTTCCAGAATGTCAGGCACATTTCAATGCAATAAATAATTACAGCAACCACTATTTAATGTAACTATCTGAATCGGGACATAAATTATAGTATCTATATCGATTGTCCTGATGTCAGATAAAAAGGCGGTTGGCAGCGTAATGGAAACTCCACCTGGCTTAATCAACGCAGCTGAATCTGTGATGCAAACTAACGACTTCACATCTTTCTCAGCCAACCACAAACTCCCTATATATAATGCTTGTGTTCTATGCTCAGTAAACCCGCTTGCACACTGGACGTGAAACGAATTTTTCCCACGACTGATTACAGTCAAAGTCAATGCAAAGACGCGAAAGTCGGACAGGGTTTTAATATATCTCCGTGTCCGAAAGTCATAAAAGTTCTTATTTTTCGAGTATTCCAGGAATTATTAGACGTGCAAACTTGGCCATGTTTGTGTTCGACCTTCACAA
Organism: Gymnothorax javanicus; assembly: GCA_029692085.1. Classification (NCBI taxonomy): domain Eukaryota; kingdom Metazoa; phylum Chordata; class Actinopteri; order Anguilliformes; family Muraenidae; genus Gymnothorax; species Gymnothorax javanicus. The sequence continues at coordinate 95,911,294 of CM056198.1, forward strand.
AATGCAAATTGATAGCTATCGACTTTTCTTGGTCTTTTTATTTGTGTGTTTTCTTCCGTTGAAGATATATACAACAGTCTTTATTCGGTCTCTCTTTTGAAAATTAGTCAGATGGATCGAACAGATTCACGCTTTATTTCCACACCAGAGATAAAATAGTGCTTGTAGTCAGTGAGCAAATCAATTCCATGACCATTGACAGTGTGAATAAATTATCGCATGCACGATCAAGACTGTCCGGCGTAAATGCAAAATACTCCATGTACGGCAGCCAGCAAAAAGTAAAAGTATTAGTATGAGAACAGATTTATAACGAAATAAAGAATAAAAATATGTCACCAACAAACAGAGCATCCAAAAAAGATGGCCCGCAAATAAATACATCGCTGTGTTCATTGGATGTTCTGTTTGTTGTTAAAATGTTTCTTTTTATTCTTTATTTCGTTATCAATCTGTTCTAATCGTCCTCTTTTTTTTTTGGCTGTCAGACACGGAGTATTTTGCATTTAATGTCCGACAGGCATTGTACATTGTCCCGCGCCAATGTCGACTCACTTTATTGAGCAGAGCTTAAACAGAAACATTGATTGAAATTCTCGGTACTCATCTTGAAGAACTGAGCCCTCTTATCAAAACATTCACCTTTAATATCTAAAACATTCAGTAGATTTGAAGAAATTAAAACCAATAATCGACTGTCGGACACGGAGATATATTAAAACCCTGTCAGACTCTCGGACACGGAGACACTGCGTTCAACGCAATCTGTCGTGCGAAAAATGCGTTTCGCGTCCAGTGTGCAAGCGGCTTAATACTAGGCTACTATTTATTGTCACTTAGGTTTTATCGTTTTTAGTGGGGGAAAGGAATACAGCCTGATTGCTATGATCTTGTACTGAGTTAAGATCACATAGTGAAAATAAATGTGTAACGTATCTTGCATTGTTGTCCATGCATGTTAATCCCAAAATTTTAAGCAGCAACAGGGTGTAATAATAGGAACACGCTATCCATCGTTTCTCTTCCCAATGATGGAGGCAGAAGAAATAAATGAGCAACCTTCGTATTTCATTCCAACTTCATAAGTTTGAATGATCTGACATAGTTTCATTTTGAAATTCCATTCAAGTTCGCTAATGGTAATAATTCGAGAATGCCCTAGCTAGCCAGCTAACTCATATTCGTAATGCTTAATATAGACGTAAGCGGTGCAGAAAACATGCCTGAAGCAGCAAAGTAAAATGCAACATTAACGCATCATGCAGACATAGGACAGAGGCTTCTATATTCCAACACATTAAAGGTGAGGAGAGGAGCTCATTTGATTGGTGAAGATTTGACTTGGCTGTGTTATACCCAAACACGCCTTCTTTGCCACTTGCGCCGGCAGGAGGGACCGAGGCGGGACAGAGGAGTACTTGCGCCAGGCTACGCCGGGCACTTAAATTGCAACATACGCCTGGACACACCCGTTGGGTGGCGCACCCCCATTCGCTGCGCCTGCGCCGCGCCTGCGGCGCCTGCGCCTGGTCTACGAATTTAGAGCCCCATGTCTCTTCTTATGTATGTAGGAGTTTATAGTTGTAGCCCAGAGACTTAAGTTTACTGCTGGGGGGGTCTTATTTGTTGTGTTATTATAATTAATGTTTTTTTTTTTTTTTTTTATATGAAAGGTGGTTAGGCTGACCATCTGTTCATTGCATACTGTTGAAATAATTTGAACAGTAAGCTTACTGAAGTTTGAGTTTGTAATTTTTTTTCCCTTTTGATTTATGTTTTTTAAAAAAATGGATGTGGCAAGAAACAATCACCAGGGATGTAAGTTGCTTAACTGCCATCTGGTTTGTATACTTGGCAACCGCGACACCCCCCCTCCACCTTTCAGCAGTATATAAAAGACTGCTGCATGGCCATGTGATGCACATTTGTCAGTAAGACATCTCTCATTAAAAAACCGACAAGAACCCCAACTTGGTTATTGCATTTAGTGAAAAGCCTATTTGAACACTGCATGTTTGTGATAATTGGTTTATTCCCCCATGTGAACACAGCACATTTCAAACGCTGCTAGGTTACAGAACTGCACTAAAAAGCTGGTGTGTGTGGACTCGTCAGCAGCGATAATGATCTGACCGCTTGTTAATTGTGCTTTCCTGTAGTGTTGGCCTGCATCGATGGAGGGAGCTTGGAGAATTTACCATCACACACGCGCTCACTGGCTGGATCCCAGAGCTTATCCCCCTACAGTAAGCCTGTCTGCTTCTCTTTTTACCAGTTCATGAATTTTCTTTTTAACTTGCTCATGAATGCTCTGATTTGATTGAGAAACCCAATCAATTCAAGGATTGTTTGATTTTTTTAACATGTTTATTTTGGTTTTGACTTCATAATTGTCTGCCATTTTACTTTAAAGTGGGACAAAGATGAAACAATAATTGTTCAAAGATCCTAACAAATAAGCAATAAAGAAAAAAGGTTGGAAATTACAAAAGGTGCTGTACTCTGACCAGACAACGCAGGACACTGATTGATTGTTGGTGGGTTACAAGACATGACCTATTGCTTGATACGCAATCACATTTTAGTGTTTTTAGATCTCAGTCCATGCAAGGGCATAGAGGGCGACTCATATAGTTTTGGCGCTTCAGCCAGCACTAAGTTGGCCTTAAAGGGATCCCAAATTAGACAACTTCTGGGGATTTAGCTTGAGTCCAAAGCTTCATCCTTACTTAAGGTCCCTCATGCTGTGAGCAGGCTGTGGTAGCTAGGGTTGGAGTGGGAGTGCTGGAATGGAGCAGTTTTCTCATCATTAAGTGCGAGCAATACACTGTAGTAATACCATTTATTTGCATCCCAGATGGACTTCATACTTTTTGAGATACAGTGACCGAAGTTCAAAAATGTAAATTTTACCTCCATCTGTCCTTGAGAAAAAGAATCCTTCCTTGGCCAGTTTATACGCATTTCTCCCTTTGAAGTGAACATTTTCTGCAAAGTTTTAGTTGCAAAATTATTTGCTTTCTAACACTTAATTAGCAACTGTCACATATACTGCATATGCATGAAAATGGTCACACCTTTAAGGGTTTATTTGCTTTAATTGGACAGAACTAGTTCTGTCTGCTGTCTGAGATTCATGGGTACTTTATGATGCCTCAGCACTGTATGAAATTATTGAAGATGGCTTGGTTTTTAGAAGTGTGCTTAAGACTCTTTGCTCTGATTTTGTTTGTTTCGCTTGCTGAGCGGGTACCCCCAGAGAGAAGTGATCAGTGAACTCAGCAAAGAAGTCTGCTTCAGTCAAAAAGCAGTTACAAAAAATATCTTTAGCAAAAACAACAGTTAGGTACTCCCAGTTGAATACTCAGATGAGGGCAGGTTAAATGGGTATGCAGGAATAGAACTCATGTCTAATTTATTCCTTTAAAAGGCAGAGACTGTGATGGACATTTTGTCATTGAGGAAACAAAAGGTTTTTTTGTTATACACGTTGACATATTGTCATCAAACATGAAATTCAGGTTATTGGAGAAGAATGTGATGGATTAATGTGTGGATACTTTTCTGACCATGTGAGAACATTCAAATTAACTTGTAACAGGAATCTCTGAGTGAAGTGTTATGCTCAGTGTTCGTTTTGCTCAGCTATCAGTTATAACTAAAATCAGTTATTTGCTAACAGTTATCTTTTAATTGGCCTAGCTATCATATTATTGCGATACTGCGTATTTTGCCCCCAAGAAGTCATGCTAAATTAAATTAATGTTATGTGGTCTGCGTACTTTTTCTGCTGCCCATGATTTGAACCATGTATCTAAGGAAGAGGTGAAATGTTTCAGGTCTCGTCACGTGGGTAAAGTTTGGGATTTTTTGAGAGGTGTGATCCCAGAGTTTCAGCACTTGGATGAAGAGAGCAGTAAGAGCAAGCTGTCACTGAAAGACTTGGGCGAGTCCAGGGCCGAATCCGGGGCTAGTGATTGCAAAAGTGAATCACCAGCGGCAGTCAAAAGCCCAGAGAGAAAAAGAGGTACTAAGCCGTCTGGCACGCGGTGAAGTGTGTTCATGTTTGGTGAAATATTGTGATGATTGCCCGTGTTGACCTATAATGTTGTATTATTCACTCTGTTAATGAGCCTGGAAATATGTATTTTTTCTTTTTTTGTGGTTTTTGTTTTTGTATTATTAACGTGTCTTCCCCTATAAAGTTATTCCACTGTTGGACGGTCCCTGGCTAAGAGTAAAAAGTGATAATGCAACCACAAGGGTGGACTCTGCGGAATTATAGTTAAGCCATTATCATCGAAACATTATTGTTTCTCCAAAATGTGAAATTTAATTATTCAATTCTTACTCAGTTTTGTTAGTTTCAATTGAACTATCCAAGAGACGTCTTTTGTATGTATACAGCATATTTAGCCTGTCGAGGCTGTTTTGCCAGAAGGTCTGCCCCACTTAATCCTTTAAAATGCTGTCCTTGGCGGAGCAAATTTCCTAAGTGCTTACTGATCTTGAAGCACTTTGACTACAAGCATAATCATGGCCTTGTTTGAAAGGTGACACGCAGTAGATTGGTCTGAAATTGTCAGAATTGCTGAGGATATTACCCAAATTAAGTAACTCTGGAAATATAAGTTTTTGTCTGGCAGAAAAAGATTTCATGCTTTCTTCTGCGCCTGTGGTGCTGTGACCAAGCCTCATTAGCCTAGAAAAATAATACAGCCACACCCAGACGCCTAAACAATTGCAGGTTCAAATATTATGATTCTGTAACCACAATTGAATATTTTACTGATTCTTTTTTTCTTGGTTATGTTTGTGCATGTTCCAACAAACTATTTTGGAGAGTCCAAACTTCCCTGCGTTCTTAGCCACGATCGTGTTCGCTTTTCGCTTTTACAACGGTTTGAGAGCTTGTTTTTGGTTTATTTTGCCCATGTGTAGCCACACGTTTATTTATTTATTTATTTATTTGTTTGTTTTTATTTCGGCATGATTGTATACTCATTTCTTGACAATTTCAATACAACATATATCATGACCGAAAGGGTCGCGGGAGAAGCGAGATCGCTTGTCAAAGTCCCGCCCCCAACTTCCAGAAAAACAGTTTGATTATGGTTAAGATAGCATAAAGATTCATAAATCACAACAGAGCTGAGTGTCCATTTACACTACGATTTAAGCGTCACAACATAAGATAATAAAGAGTTATGAACATCATGAAAGAATTTTAATCACAATATAGCTGAGTGTCTATGTAAGTTTAGATTTGAGTGTCACTCTTGATTTAATCCATTAGACTTGGTCCAGAGAAACCTGACTCCTTTCTTCATCAGTTGGTTTGTTCCTGGTGATTTGGAATAGGTGGAAGGTGCAATAATACCGGATCTTTGCATGGATCTCTTAGTTAGTCATCATCTCCGTCGACTTGGTTCACCCTTGCCTTATCGGATTTAATGACTCCTCGCAGTATGTTTAGTCCATCCTTGCCTTCCTTGACGTCAAATCCAATTTTATTTAGCTTTCTGTCGAGGATAACCATGCTTTTCAAAGTTTTCTTTATCCTATGGTCGATCAAAAACAGACCGAGCCCCAATGATAGCAGGCCCGCTATCATAAATCCAATCAGATAGACGTCCTCTACATCCTCGATGTCCAGGACTGCCAAACACAGCGAACGCCACTTTCCCCATGCATCCATGGTGTAACCAGCCGGGAATGTCCCATCCGGGCATTTCGGTTCTCCAGAACCTGTCCGCCTCGTGGAAATAATTTTGTCAATTGCATTTAACGACCAGTTTATAAGGTCCATGTTGGTTACAGCTGTCTGTAATAATGTGCTGTGACGGTTTTCTTTAGACAGGTAGCCTGGTGTGTTCAGCAGATGCAATGGTACAGATTTAACAATAGCAGTCCACATATTTAGTCTAAACAACCCCTATTGTTTATGCCCGTTATGGTTCCGTTTAATTTATCCAGTGTCATTTTGTTGGATAAGTTTATAGTTGTTCAAACATGCACATTTCAAAAGATACTTGAAGACCTTCAGATTGTCTGCCATTCTAATATTGTCTTCAAGTATATTCCATGCACTGACTCCAGCCACAGATAAGGAGTGCTCACTCCGAGTCGATTTGACCCTTCTCTTCTGCAACAACATTCTTCCCCTTAGATCATGGGTACATTCCCGTTTACTCCAATATACCCTTCCAATTCCCTGCACTGGTGTGTAATTGAATATGCCGAGTAAAGTCGCTTCCAAAACTCCTTTTCTTCATTGACAAAATCTCCCCTTGTCAGAAACAACTGAAACAATTCTTCCTCTTAAAAATTGATCCCTTTGCTACCATTTGCATCCGTTTTTTGGACGTTTCAGACCACTAGCTGTCTGTGTAAATCAAAAGAATTTGATTTTCCTGTTGTATTGGAGTGAAGGCTGATAGGCTAAAACTCCTAAAGTTCTGTTAGATCAGCACATAATAGCCAGTGGGTTCACTTATTGTTGCTTATTTAAGAACATTGATCGCAACATATCGTGACCTTGGAATTACAAGGTTCTAACTGACATTTTGATCAAAGTTGAGTTAGCTATAGCACATAATTGGTAATAAATGGTTCTACCTAATGATTAAGTATGGGTATTCAATTCATTTCTAAAATTGGGTTCAGATCAGAATGACAAAGTTCCAGTTGCCTAAGTGTTCACTGAGCAGCCAAACTTTGCAAGCAAATTCCTCAAAACTTTGTAAATGTTCGTTAGGACCCTGTAATTCTAAGGTCTTGATATTTTGACAAATCATACCAATGTTATACAACTGAACCTAAGGGACTGCATAGTCAAGCTTAGGGTTGTTATGACCAGGGGTTAAAGTGGGCCGGAACGGTCCAGAACTGCGTTCTGCCACCTTAGTTTGAATTGAAATATTTATTTGACTAAAGCTGCTTTCACACCGGACGTGAAACAAATTTTTCGCAGGAGAGGTTATATTCAAAGTCAACGCAAAGACGCGAATACACGCGTTCGTGTCTTTGCGTTGACTTTGAATGTAATCTGTCCTGCGAAAAATTTGTTTCGCGTCCAGTGTGAAAGCACCTTAACAGTAGCGACGCGGACTACAGATCATTTTCGCATGCTGCTTTCAATTACAGCCTGCTTGCCACTCTCTCAAAAGCACCAAGATGCTCAACAAATCAGAGCGCAACATCAGTCTTTGCTAGCCGCGCCTTGACTAAAACGCAGCTGTATTGTATGCTCATGCTGTATTTCATTTGAATGAGTGCAACGGTCACGTACCAGCCTGCGAGGAATTGTCAATGTTTCAAACGGCGTTTATAGCCAAAGTAAGTGGATTAACTTGAGTTGAAGTCGTTGGTGAAGCTTTGTAATATTCAACAATTCAAACCAGCCAACTAAAAGAATCTAAATTTAAAAAGGGTTAAAGTTAGTAGCTTTAGGCCATGTGCAAAATGCTAAACTGGCTGCTTACCAGCTAGCTAGTGCATTAATAAAATTATTAGCTATTCCGATAGTTACGTGAGCGATGTTGGTTTGTGTTTCTGGCTCAGCAGTAACGTTACTTGTGCATATCTTTCTTTGACATCTACAGTCGCCAGCTAGTTGGCTGCAGAGCAACTTGAAAATCATTGCGCTGTGCAGCAAGTTTTTTATGTAGCTGGCAAGCAAGCTTTATTGTGCTGGCAGTATCGCAGCGTCTTGTACTATCCAGGGATGCGTTTCCCAAAAGCATGGTTGCTAACTGCATTAGAGCATAAAATTATTAGAGATCCATCTTGATACAGCCAGCAATAATTTTGCATTGGAAATCAGAACATTTTTGAAGTAGAATATGGTTTATGTGTGCAGTGTAAGGACAGTGTCTTGAAAGCACAAAAAGATTCATAGATTTCTGTTACTTGTTCATTTTGGTAATTATGTAATAGTAATGATTTACTGTTTTAGGAAATGAAAAATACTGTAACAGTAGAATATCTTCACTGTCATACTTCCCATTATTCTGCAAGTTTTCAGCCAAATCCATCACTGCTTTTCTCTTGTTATGCCCACTTCCTGATTATATGAATACGAAAATTCAAAGTCATAGTCCCAATGGGCCAAAAATAAAGCGAATACAGTTATTTGCAATCATTTGTGTCATTTTCCCCCACTGCACTGCGACACCGAATTTTAGGGTTCCCCCACCTGTCAAATCCCACTTTAACCATTGGTTATGACACAATTTTAATACTATTTTCGTTGTTGTGTTTGCATCATAAAATGGCTTACGCAGTTAGATGTTGAGTCCTTAAACATTTCAAATGATTTATACAGTAGTTATATACAGATATATACAATATAGCGCAATATTTCACGGTACAGAATTGCAATTATGCCTAGCGCCCTGCCCTCGGGCCGATCCTGGCGAAGGGTGAATGACACTACCATAAATTCTGATTTTCTAACATCCATAATCAAAATATAGCATTGCAAAATAAATAGTGCAGGTAAACGATTGGTACTGATATAAAAGGGATCTGGATGCATTTTCAAATCTATTTTCATATTATCGTATATTTAAGACCTGTCTGTATTGCTTAATTCAGCTGCAATAGGTCACTGACGTTTAACCCCTTCCCGTTAAATGCTGGTACAGAGTCAGCAAAACCAAGGGTGAAAGACTTGGACAGAGACAGAAGATCCTCCCTGGCCAATTGGCGTGCTTCAACTCTGGCTGATGTAGCAACTCCGCCAACAGAGGAGAGTAAGTCATGCCTCCCTCTGTGTGTGTGTGTGTGCGGCAGGGTGTATGTTTATGTATTTGTATGTGTGCATGACTATGCATGTGTTATGTGTGCTGGAGTGCATGGTTGTGGTTGTGAGTGTGCCCACATATTTGCAGGCATTCAAGCGTGCTCGTGTGTATGTGTGTATTTGCACTAACACACTTGCGCGTGGTACAAGTGTATGCAAATCCATTTCTTGTGCTCCTTCTGCAATGTCATGCATTATTCAAACAAACCGAAGCTGTGAGCTATTAATATTTTACCTCCACAGTGAAGCGCTCTTCCATTCTTGGTGAAAATATAGATTAATAATGCCCAGCTTCTGCAGTAATTACGATGCAGTTTTTGCATCATTCATGGCATTGCCTGGCATTTTCAGTTTTCCTAAAAACGATGCACCTGCCTGCCCCCGGATACCTGTCCCTGTCCATCTGTAGCAAGTCGTCCAGGTCCAGGTTCCAACTGCTGTTTTGCGCCTGACTACATTTCTGGGCTAGGATAAAATAAAACTATTTTATGGCTTCAAATTTTCTTATGAACGAACTGGCCCCTTTATGTAATTTTATTCATTTACTGTATTTAGTTTTTACAATTTTAATGTTATTTTGTTCTTTAATGTCTAAAAGGAAGGTTTTTGATGTTTTAGCAACTAAACCCCATGAAGATCTATGCTATTTATTGCCTGTTACTCTCTATTCTCCTAACCCCTCTGCGCAGATTCAGATGCCGGCGTCCGTAAATTCCGAAATTTAATTGCTAAATAATTCTGTAATTAAATTTTCAAAAGTCTTGCTTCGCTGGAATAATTTTCCACAGACACAAATACTGAGTTATCAAGCTCATGCACAACACGAAAAATTGGTAATATGAACTATTCCACGGAAAGCAGTTAAAAGGGAAATGCAATTGTCAATAATCCATATTCAAAAAGAGAGATGGAAAGCTACTGCTTATATTATTGCCGTTTGTCTCAGAAAAATATACATTTAGTGTCGCTTAGCTGAAAAGGCGAAGGTTTCCCATTGCCAACTGTATAACAGCTCTATAACGGCTGGGAAATTGTTGCGGTGACTGCCCAAGAAGATGGCGTACTGCTCCATGTGGTCAAGCTGAAAGTAGATCTGGATCAGACGGTTGGCTGCTCGCTGTCATGTGAGGTTTTCACAATGCAGCTGTTGACACTGTTAAAGCATGAATGTCCATGAATGACTGGCTGATAACCGGCGTTTTTTAACCTGTTATCTCCCAAAAGTGATCAAGCATTTTTCAATGTCTGTCGTTTCAAAAATACATTTTGACATAAAACTCATGATTTCAGTGTAACAAAATGATATTCTACAATATTATATTCTAATAATTAACTTAATTCTCGCGCTTGTTCTAAAACCGTGAGCGCCGTTTTTTGTTTATGGTTTAAATAGCCCACATTTTTTCCTACAGAACATGTTATCGGGTGAACTGACTTGGATGTTCAGGGTCTCAGACACCCACGGGCATAGTGTTAGCCAGAATGGAACCTCAGGGTGTCTCACCTGTGACCAGGCCAACCTGGCCAAGACGAAACCACCTACGGTAGGGGTTCATCCCATCGAACCAGCTTGTTGCAAACAAAAGGAATAACTGAGGGGTATTTCGTGCCATTGACACAGACGAAAGAGTCAAAGACACCAATTCAATTCTAAAGACCACATTTAATTATACAAGAAACTCCTCTTAAATATACAGCTCATCCTTGCATCTACAAAACCCAAAACCAGTGAAGTTGGCACGTTATGTAAATCGTAGATAAAAACAGAATACAATGATTTGCAAATCCTTTTCAACTTATATTCAATTGAATACACTGCAAAAGACAAGATGTTTAATGTTCAAACTGAGAAACTTTATTTTTTTTTGCAAATAATCATTAACTTAGAATTTAAAGGCAGCAACACATTGACAAAAAAAAAGTTGGCACAGGGCCTTTTTTACCACTGTGTTACATCACCTTTCCTTTAACGTCGGTAAACGTTTGGGAACTGAGGAGACCAATTTTTGAAGCTTTTCAGGTGGAACTCTTTCCCATTCTTGCTTGATGTACAGCTTAAGTTGTTCAACAGTCCGGGGTCTCCGTTGTCGATTTTACGCTTCATAATGCGCCACACATTTTCAATGGGAGACAGGTCTGGACTACAGGCAGGCCAGTCTAGTACCCGCACTCTTTTACTACGGAGCCATGCTGTTGTAACACGTGCAGAATGTGGCTTGGCATTGTCTTGCTGAAATAAGCAGGGGCGTCCATGAAAAAGACGTTGCTTGGATGGCAACATATGTTGCTCCAAAACCTGTATGTACCTTTCAGCATTAATGGTGCCTTCACATATGTGTAAGTTGCCCATGCCTTGGGCACTAATACACCCCATACCATCACAGATGCTGGCTTTTTAAGCCTATAACAGTCCGGATGGTTCTTTTCCTCTTTGGTCCGGAAATCCACAGTTTCCAAAAACAATTTGAAATGTGGACTCGTCAGACCACAGAACACTTTTCCACTTTGCATCAGTCCATCTTAGATGAGCTTGGGCCCAGCAAAAGCCGGGCGGCGTTTCTGGGTGCTGTTGATAAATGGCTTTCGCTTTGCATTGTAGAGTTTTAACTTGCACTTGCAGATGTAAAACGAACTGTAGTTACTGACAGTGGTTTTCTGAAGTGTTCCTGAGCCCATGTGGTGATGTCCTTTACATACTGATGTCGGTTTTGATGCAGTACCGCCTGAGGATCGAAAACGGGCATTCAATGTTGGTTTCGGCCTTGTAAACTACGTGCAGTGATTTCTCCAGATTCTCTGAACCTTTTGACGATATTACGGACCGTAGATGATGAAATCCTAAATTTCTTGCAATAGCTCGTTGAGGAATGTTGTTTTTAAACTGTTCGACAATCAGCTCACGCATTTGTTCACTAAGTGGTGACCCCTCGCCCCATCCTTGTTTGTGAATGACTGAGCATTTCAGGAAGCTGCCCAATCATGGCACCCACCTGTTCCCAATTAGCCCGTTCACCTGTGGGATGTTCCAAATAAGTGTTTGATGAGCATTCCTCAAAGTCTTTTTTTGCCACTTGTGCCAGCTTTTTTGAAACATGTTGCAGGCATCAAATTCCAAATGAGCTAATATTTGCAAAACATTACAAAGTTTACCTGTTCGAACATTAAATGTGTATTCAATTGAATATAGGTTGAAAAGGATTTGCAAATCATTGTAAAGCATTTTTTTGAAACATGTTGCCAGGCATCAAATTTGGTTTTTGTAAAAATTACATGAATTTGGTTTCTGTACAAAAAGAAAATCACAGCATTAGTGAAACCTGAAATCTAAATGAATTCATACTAGTTCTATATGGTTTTGTACAAAAAAAAATCACAGCATTAGGGAAAACTGAAATCTAAAGAATTCATGATCTTAGAACATGATCTTAGAACATACGCATGCGCCAAGTGCGGACAGCCTCGATTTGAACTATCCCGAAGAATATTGGGAACAGCTTAAGGACGTCTCAAATGCCGAATGCCTTAGACCTGTGGTCTTCAACCTCGTTCCTGGGGACCCACTGTGTATGTTGGTTTTTGCTGCAACCACAATTGTAATCGCAGGATTTTAACAAGCTGTTAATTTGTCTTCAGTGCATTTCATGTTTAGAGCAGTCATTTGCCCTCTTAACTCACAAGTTAACAGAAACATCTTAGTTTGCCATCAAGAATAAAAAATACCACGCCCATATTGCGAAGTATCAGAAATAACACCATAAAATGAGAGAAAACCATGTAACCAATCAAATTAAAGATGTAGTTGGCTCCTAATTGGTGAAAACTAATTTGCACATCATGAAAAATTTATTCAAGAAGCAAATGGTAAAGAGTCAAACCAGTTTTGTATTATGTTAATCTAATTAAGTTCACCTGAAGTTTTTTGAAAGAACTTGAAACAGTTGTGTCCAGCAGCCCAATTTGGGGTTTACAGATTTCCTCAATATCTAATTTAATCTGTTTAAAATGTTATATAACTTGAAATTTCTTGCAGAATAGAAATAAACACACCATCTTCTAGGGTATTTTATTCTTCATAGCACGTATGGATGTTTCAATGTAACATTCGGCTATAGAGAGTAATTAATAACTCTAAACATGAAAAAACCTAATTAAGACATTAACAGCTCGTTAATATCCTGCGATTACAATAGTGGTTGGAATGAAAACCAGCATACACTGTGGGTCCCCAGGAACGACGCTGAAGACCACTGCCTTAGACTCAATACATGCCTGAAGACCAAACTTTCATTCATTACAACCGGTAATGCCGCACGTTCAATTAGTTTGTTTAGAAGAGATTCTCCAAGAAAGGGCTCTAGTGGAAAGACTGGCCATTTCCCCGACATCAGCAGCCTATTCAATCGGTGATAAGATCCTGTAAGGAGATCGAGTTTGGCGCTCCATCCGCTGGTCTGTCTTTCATTTTTTTTTTTTTTTGGTCATTTCTCGGTGTTACAGCATCAAACATTTTTCTTAAGTAACCAAATGAGTATGAGAATGCACATCAGTAACAACATCTTGTTACTCTTAAATTTTTATAGAGATATCATTTGGCAAGCAACAGTGTTGTTAGTAGTGCTGTCCTTCGACATTACTGACCGAAGCGGTGGATTTCTCTCAACTGGGGCTCCCAGCAGCAGTATCCGGGGCAATCTCTCAGTTGAGAATATGGCCCGGCCAGCAATTTTTTTCCCCAACTCCGGTTTTGAGCTCAAATATAACATATAAAATATGACCAATCATTTCTAATTTCAGAGCCACATACCTGAAAACTTGGAATAACGCAGCAAGCAATTGGGAGCCTTTTGGCATAACGCTTGGAATGACGAGAATTGCACTTGGAAGCCTTTTCGATGTATATTTATTTTATTTACTTATTTTTTTTTAATTTATTTTCAAGGACAACCTACGGGAACTAGTCCCATTTACAGGCACCACCATCACACACACATGCACACTCACATAAAACAAAACAATATAAACAAAAAACTACAAACCAATCTAACAAATTAATGGAATGTCACCCATTCAATAACATTCTTCGTATATTTGACTTAAAAAACGTTGTGGCAGAGAAGATATCAACAGACACATTGTCACTCAAAATGCTATTAAAGGTACTCATCATTCTTATCACAGGAGAACATTTGCAGACATTTATTCGACTATGCCCTGGGTTAAAAGTGGCATGTTGTCTTAAAACTCTCTTCGGAGCATTAAACTAAATTTGCTTAACAGTTGGACAGTCATAAGAAAAATGTATACATTTATGTAAAAACATATCTAAAAACTGTCGTCTGCTACTCAATAAGGGTATACCAAAATGTTTACATAACTCATTATATCTAGAGCCATCGTATTGCTGGCCAAACTTATAGCACAAAAATTTTACGAATTTACGCTGCACTCGTTCAAGTTGTTCTACATGAGTTGAATGGCAGGGATTCCACACGACAGAACAATACTCCAGGTGACATCTAACATGGGTGCTATATAATAATGTAATACATCTCTGATCTCTAAAATTTTGCACTGACCGTTTTATAAAACCGAGCATCCTAAAACTCTTATTTACGATACATTGTATATGGTCATTAAAACTGAGATCTGAGATGTATGGGCTGTATCGCACAAATTTGCGTTTTCTGGCTAGTCTCGCAATTTCAGAACACCATGAGCATGATTCAAACAAGTGGTGCCAGGCACAACAAACCCCGCCCCTCGCACATACTTTGACCTACTTTTCCTAAATTCAATAGGCATCTATTCTGGGTCAGTGGCAATCCCGAAACCTAATTTGGGGCGAATATGGCCATTAGTTTTGCTGCTAAAGTGTTAACAAACAAAGAAACAAACACACAAACAAACAAACCAAAAACAATACCCCTTGCCCTCCCCCTTTGGGCGGGGCGGGTAACTTGTTGGGAATCGCCATCTACATGATCAAGAGACAACCGGTTTTGAAGTGGCAGAACTGCTAGCTTCTACACGTAGTTCATATTAGCTGCAGTAGATGGAATATCATCTCGCTTTTAGATTGTAATTTCAAATTAATAATTAATAGGCATATTCACTCAATTCTACCACTTGTATGAAACGTGTCCCCGTGGGAATTGTATTTTATGTCCTGTGGGCTCAGATTTCAAGAGGGAGCCAAGAAGGAAATGATGTGGGTCTTGCGCCACAACAAGTGGATCAGCTGGGGATGAAATCTGGTGACTGTTGAACTTCTATGAGCGGAAAGCCGACGACATGAATTTAAAATAAGCGGAGCCACGATTACCGTGATACATGTACATGTATTTCTGTCAGGCTACATTTACTCAAATGTCCGATTTCTGGTATACAATTTTCTGTTGCCCAGACACCCACACACCAATATGAATAAAACTACTTGAAAGGGCTTTGAAAGAGGCATTAATTCTAACAAATCCGTGCAACGCAGAGTGTTTTAAATCACATTACAGTGAATAAAATTATCTGATCAACGTTATCAATAGAATTTCTGACCTACCTCTAAAACAACTTCATTCAACTCTTGTCTAAGTGGACAATGTCTAGTTGCCCACATACGCTACGTGACTTGGCCATGGTGCCATTGTGCGCTGCATATAGTATAAAAAGTCAGAAGTGCGCGGATTGGTCATCAGGGCTCGACAAGTTTTGAAAAATTCACTGTCCCTATAGGGCCAGTGACTGGTCATTTCCACTGGCCCGAATTTTTGATGACCCTTTTCTGTGGATTTTTACTTGCAGCAAGGAAATCTTTTTGTTTTTCAATAAAGAAAACACTTTTTTTTCCATAGATTTTACACAAATTGCCTTGACAAACATTCATAGCCTATTGTTTATAAATTAACCCAATAGCACTTGGACCGACCGATACCGCATGAAACTTCTGTTCCCTGGACCGCCTCAAACCGCCTGTGTCACATGATTGCCAGGGCACCAGTGGCGGCTCGTGAAATGGCTACAGGGGAGGATGGAACCCATCCCTTAAAAAGAATGATTGATCACGATCTGTTTTCAATCATTCGTTTGAATTACCAGTCTTCGAAAACTCTCAACATTATCAGGTGTGGTCAGTTTTCATTAACAACACATACCGATTGCGACTCCGGACTTCGCACCCTTTTCTTTACTCAGCGATTAGAAGCAATGCATGCGTTTCGCGATCGTTTAAATGAAATAAGATCATTTGAAACGTCTTATGCAATAACATTGCCTTCAACCCCTCCATGCACAAGGACTTCAATTCTGTGCGAGAATCTCTTACATACGCGTTGATTGAGTAATTGCTGACTACAGCAGAGGAACGTAAATATGCCACTTAAGCTGCTTTCACATCAGACGCGAAACGAATTTTTCGTACGACAGATTACATTCAAAGTCAATGTGTATTCGCGTCTTTGCATTGACTTTCAATGTAATCTGTCATGCGAAAAACTCGTTTCGCGTCCGGTGTGAAAGCGGCTTAAAACTCACAACGAATGCATGAGAGTTGACAGGTATGCGTTAAAAATGAAAACACCTGATAATGTTGAGAGTTTTTGGAGATTCTGCAATGGTAATTTAAATGACTGATTGAAAACAGGTCGTGACCAATCATTCTTTTTAAGGGATTGTTTGATCCTCCCCTGTTGGCAGTTCACGAGCCGCGACTGCAGGGAACAGAGGTAATCTATATATAATGAGACTAAGTGCTATTGGGTTAAACACATTAAAACATTCATATATATGGTCACGATCGCTTATTTTACAGAATTGAGTTAAGCAGACGGGCGATAAGCAGAGCTCCACTCTCGGTTACACATAAGCACCACGAATACGATGTTTTATAACCACTGAGGACCATGCCGAGACCGCTCCTAAGGCAGTGTCCCATTAGTGTTCACATAGCATGCATAAAAACACAACTTCTTGTCGCACTGGAGGATAACGGTACCAATGATTTAAAAGTGAAATCTTCACGCGTTGTCAATAAATTATGCGTAGTTGTTAGAAAATTTCATTCACGGATTAAACAGAGCCCTGTTTCTGGGTGTAGGCTTTCACCCGTCAAAAGCGGCCCATTCTCAGTTAGCTCAGATCAGCCAGAACATTACAACCACCGTAATTTTTGCATCTTTTGGCCACTGGTGTAACTTGAAGATCAAGGTACACCAGTGGATTTCTTACAGCATCAAGGTATATATTAACGTTTACATAGGTCTGGCGATAACATTCTCCTTTAAATTAGAGATGGAAGAAACGGCGAACCACACGAGAAACCACCCAATGCTCCATTAGCCTGGACTTGAAATGGGTAAAATTAGCATGCTTCACAAAAGTGCCGTACATGATAAAATAAAGATGTATTAACTCCGAAGTAACCATCGAAGCAATAATGAACAAAATCTTTGACCTCTACAAAGAAGTCTCTTTGCCTCCGTTTAGCATTTTACTGCGTGTTACAAAACCACTGAAGAGCACTTATTTCATCTTACCTCTCCTCAGCAGAGCTCAATACTGAGGAGAATACTCGAATTTGGAGGAAGTTACCTCGCCAAAATGTCAAAGATCAAACAGTATTAATATAAAAATTCTACTGAACTAAAGAAAACTCCCCAAAACAATGTATGCATGGATAAGAGGAAAAGAATAATAGCCTAATGTGCAAACAGAAACTGATTTTTGGTGAAATGTAACATTGCATGTTCACACGGGTTACACTAAACATACCTAGAACAAACCCTGAATGATAAAGGCGTTGAATTTTTTTTTCTCTCTGAATTTTTTACGGAGGTCCAAGATTGCTAATTAGGGCTATGATGATGGGTCAGATATGCTGAACTGAATATGAGTAGCTTCCTCACAGCTGGCACTGGTTGTTTAGATCTGAGAGGATGTTGCGATTGCTGTTTTGATTATGACATTGTCGTCATCGTCATGGTCTACCACGGTAGGTGAAATGGGCTAACACTTGTATTAAATAGTGGCGCGCCCGTGAAGTGACTGACGGGCGTGTTAAATCACGCCGTGAGGAGGACTTGACGGGCGTTGTCTCGTGGCATGCACTGGCCTGATCGAGCAAGCACAGGACGAGGTGCGCTGGCCCGATCGGCACTTCCACAGGTCCGGGGCCATCGGGCCGCTGTACTTGTTGAGCCCTGGTCATATGCTGATGAGTTTATATATGAGCCCAATTTCGCACCCGGCCTACAGAACTTCAGTGCACTGAAGAATTAAAGTCAAATCGACTGCGCTGATTTTCGGGACAACCATTGTTATCTATACAAATGCTCGCCCGTCTCACATTTAGGTAATTTAATGCTGAAAACGGCCGGACCCGTCTCCAATCAGACTTACCCGTCTCAGCGCCTCAGGTAAACATTGCCCGTCTCAAAGACGGGGAGACGGGTGGCTGGCTAACCCTATGCCCACGGGGAAAGCCAAACAGTTACAGGAAAGCTCTTGATTTATAGTGATTGCTTACGTTGGCACACACAACAATCCCCCCAATTTAAAGAGTATAGTGTGAGGCTGGTAAGAATTGCTTGCAAGCAAAACAGTGAAAATAGACAAATATATCTTTTGAAAATCAATAACCCCAGTCAACAAGCAAAGTAATCTGTGGTCCAAAATGAGGCAAGAAAGATTTAACTGTGCTGTTATATTGAATTGTCTCAAGAATGTGTGTCGTAAAGAAAACCTGGATCCATCACAGATGAATTCGTTAAGCGCTCAGCTGCGAGGAGAAATGCTTTCTCCTATAGAAATAACATCAAGAACATTGAGTGAAACATTGTATTTTTTAATATTTAGTAGCTGTGGGCCTAATGGACCTTTCTGACCTGTCAAAAATGTGTAGAATAACTACCAATCAGATTGCCTTATCTTACTAAGGTCCTGCTTACCCCAGCAGCACCGCCACATTGTCCCACAATCAATGCAGTCAATAGCTGTGTGGAACGGGTGTCTGACTTTATCGAAAATTATCCTTAGATGCGCATGGGGAACGTATAATACTGACGAAGGATACCCTGCCTGGCGACAGGGAGCTCAAGTTATCCTTTTTCCAAGGCCAAAAACGCAATTGGAAAAGTGTTTGCGATGGATTAAGGCATGTGGAAGGCCTCCCTTGCAACTCATTGTGAATAAGATCAACAAACAGAAATGAGTTAAGTTAGTTTGTCAAAGAAATTGGTTTGGAGGAAAGCGCTGATATATCGACCGTTAGATTAATAACTCTTATGTCTAATATAGCTAGTTTAAGGGTTAGCTGCATTGCATAATATGATAAGTCTGGCGAGCATATTGTCTGACTCATGGCCAACTGACGTTAGACAGCATACAGGATCCAGTGTTATTTTTAGCTCAGTGATGGCAAAAAAGGTATGAAAACTACTTACCCTGCTTTACACATGCAGTACGATTCTTCTATTTTGCCTGGTTTGAATGTGCAGTATTGGGTGTTTGGCATTTCTGTATCAATTGCCAGCGCTTTGCCTCTTGTATCTCCACCCATTCTGTTAAAAATTTTGATGTTATGGATAGGCCTGTGTTGAAAAAATCGATTCTCCGATTCTGGATCGATGCTCATTTTAATTCCTAAAGATCGATTTGTACGTCCAAAGATCGGTTTATTAATATAGCCTATATATTTTTCCCGCCACACATTGATTCCCGGTAATTCTGAGTCATTGTGCAATCATCAGTCATTGTGCCGGCTGTTGATAATGTATGCGCACGTAAAAAAAAACCATAAAAAATAGGAAGTACTGGAAGACGCGATAACAGTGCCATGCACCCCATGCTCAACAAAATGAAAATCATCTCCACCCCCCCCGGGTCTTCCACCATACATTGCTTCCCGGTCTGTGGGAAACGCTGACATATAATGATAGTTTGGTTACTTTGAAGCCAGTAACATGCACTTTGTTTACATTTACACTGGCTGTATCTTTGTTATTGTTTTTCATATTGATAAGTGACTGCATTGGATTGGAAGCAATGGTGATAGTGGTTAGTCAGTCTTGCTCGTTTTCACACTGGTGCTGCTATTCTGACCGGACAGTCTGCACAACATGCAGCATAAAGTTTACTTTGACCCTACAAATGTTGTTCATAGCTGTTTGTGGGCCATATGGCCATGACAAAATTAAAATAAAAGACAGTTTTAATGACAGTAACCAAATCGATATTGGATCGAATCGAATCGTGATAATTGATTCTGAATCTTGTGAATCGGAATCAAATCGATTCTTGAAATTTTAATCGATACCCAGCCCTAGTCATGGATATATCCTTCTGTTAAATAGTTAAGGCCTCCCTGAACGACTTTGCTGGAGTTGGACGCATTCGGTAAGGAACAAACAGCAATGTTTTCGGAAAACGTGCGAGAGAGTGGTGTTCAAACTTCTGCTGTCCTGTTGTCAATGAGGAACTGAGCTGCATTGCATGGGGTGCATAGCAACAGTAACTAAGGCGGGCGGAGCTGGTTGGAGCAAGTCGGGAAGGTCCATTGCTGATGGTTGATCGACTAAATTTTACTCTGCGCTTTTGTGTGTTTCTTGTCTTTGTGATTAATTTTATCGCTAGAATTGCGCCATCTCACGGACACTTTTGTGTTTGATTCTGCACTTTGCTTGCGATTATTCACGTTCATATGAACAGTTTTGCTTAATGATTACTGTAGCATTGAGTAGCATTGTAGCATGTTCTGGTTTGTATCATTAGCTAAATCTTTGATTCTTTCACTGCAAAGTCTGTATTATTATTATTATTATTATTATTATTTTTTTTTTAGAATTAATTTTTTAATTGATTAATTGATGAATTAATTTTTTTTTATCGGTCTCTGTTAATTTCCTTTGATGCTGAATCCCTTTGCTGGTCAACCCCTTCACAATGTGTTCTGTGGCGGTAACGTTGCCCTCCACTGGCATGCTTGTTATATCCCTGAGAAAGTTTGTTCCTTAGGCCTTAACACATTGATTTTAAAAAAGAGATGACAGTGGTGGATTTTATTAGCCGCAGTGGAACTAAACCTCAGTCCGACCCCTTCGACAACAATGCTGCAGTTTTGTGATCGTTTCGTGCGACAGAATTTCCAAAATTGAGTTAGACATGGCCAGTTTTGATCTGCGATACCATCAGCACTTGATTTTGCTGACTGCATTTCGGCCATCAAAATAAGTCTTATTTAGGGATGTTAGTGATCAATCGTTAATCGATTAATTGTTGTTGAGAATTTAACTGATTATGTGTTTATCAACAATGTATGTTCTGTGTTGCCTATTATTTCTCCAGAGCTCACATATGTTAATTTTTTATAGCACAAGTAGGCATACTTCGACTTTGTGAGAAAAAATACTGGGTTTTGTTTGTTCTGCCTTGGTTAGGTGCTGTTACATTAGTTGAGAATTGCTGAGACATGCATATAGAGTACTGAAATGTGACATCACGTTTTTATGATGGCAGTTTCTCTGGATCTGAACAAACTTTTTGAATGGTGGCAATGGGGTAGTGTGTCTGCATTTTCTCTGTAGTTTAATTCATAAATGGATCAGTGTTTTGTTCCAGAGTGTCATGATCAGTTGGAAAATCATGCTTGCACTTTTTATTGCTTTCCCAAAGATCTAGATCGAAAATCTCGACATCCCTGATATGGTACCTAGCTATTAATTTAGCCTGAAATGCATCGAGACTTTCTGATAATAGTCAAACGTTACGCTTCAATGGGAGATCGCAAGAATAGAAATCTAAATAATTAATTTTCTTTCGAAATCTCAGCTTTTTCAGTAATTCTGTTTTGTTGTAGCCTTTTGTTCATCGGATTATGAAAAAATAATGGAAATAAACTTCACATAATTTTTGAAATGGAAGTAAATAGTATGTGTTAAAAGTGGATAACATCTTAAACATTGATCAAGAATTGAACAAACATAAGTTTCAAGCTTGCTAGCTTACATTTGTTTGAAATGGCATTTCAGTGGCCTCCTGTAAGTCTATAGCTAAAATGATGATAGTTTAGATCCAGAATAATCGCTTCTGTAGAAACATGATGCCATCACACCGGTACTCCAGTCTCTTGTTGGAGTTCAGCATAACTGAGTGAGGCACAATTTTTTTATGCTCCCACTTTGTGCATATGTACCTGCATCTTTACTTGAGAAATGGCAGTAATTGCAACCCATTTGACATATTTTTATTTTGCGGCACATTTGTTGAATGAGGACTGGGAGAGCAGCCGTGTGTGTTTTACTACTCTGTTTGTTTAAATTGTTTGTGCTTCATGAATTAAGGTTTCACGTATCTGATGTGCTGCTAGAATTGTTTAGCTAAATAAAACTTAAACCGGGAATAAGCGATTTTTAAATCTCATTTATTATTAATAAATAATCGATTATTGTTTGATAATGTGTTCAGCGATAGTTCAAGAAAAAATTTGCAACCCTCGTCCCATTGTCTTCATACTTTCTGCAATGCAATGAAAAACAAGTCCAAGTAAATTTAGAAATGCTGCTTTCTGTTTTTATGTGCATAATCCTTACCATACCAACTTTTTCCGAGTTGAGGTCGTACATTGTTTGCATGTGCATGTGTGTGTCTGTGTGCACATGCATGTGTTTTGAATGTGTAACGATATAAAAATATTATTGATTAATCTCTCATATTCAAAATGACATACCTCAGCCAACACCTTAAATGTCTTTTTATCCTTTCATCAATAATAATCTGTATAATTTTTTAGTGTCAGTCACCTGCTGTGGTATTGCAAGTGTTTGGTTATTAAAATGGTAATGATGCCGCGTACACTCAGCGGCATGTGGTGCTGATTTATCATGGGAAGAAAAACAGCCACTGACATTTAACTGGGCACTGATCCTTCGAACCTCTGGGCCCATGATGTTAACATACGCATCTAACCATAAGAATGCATGCTTGGATATAAAAACAGCCTGTGCATTTTAGAGAATCTTCTCAAGGTTATAGACTGAAATCCTGAACTACCATGTTTAGCATAACGAATTACAAGCTAAATGTTTTTTTTTTTTTTTTTTGTCAGTCAATCAGAATCTGCATGTTACCAGTGAACATCAAACGCTATGTGTCGCCAGTAAAAATGACAAGCTACCCATCTTGGGATACAGTTGACTGTGAAGCATGTATAAAATTCTTTGCAAGTTTAACTCCCTTTCCCCATAATGTCTACAAGTGACAACCCTTGGGGAGGCTAGGAAAAAGTCCATAGATATACGTACATATAGGCGTCATATGCAGTCATTATGGGGTAAAGAGTTCAAGTTGCTGTTGAAGCAAAACTGAAATAACACAATAGTACTATTAAAGTTAAAAGTTGACATACACTTAGGTGTCATATGTTGTCATTATGGGGAAGAGAGTGAAGTGTTTATTTATTAGTTCTTCTTAATTACCAGGAAGTTTATGGATGTTATGAATATTACAGTGTGGTTATTTTATATTTTGACTGTTAATCGCATTTTTGTTATTAAATTGCAATGTTCAGTAGGCATCATTATCAGCACTGCAATTTTCTTTTTTCTGTAGTTAAGCTGCCTCCTGTCCCTCAGATGATAATCTGTGCTAGCTACCAGCCTTTACATCTGCTAGAAAAGAAGACGTCAGTCCTGGGTGAAATGGTAGGATGTGCTTCTTTAGACTTCACTGTACAGTGTTATTAACTCCCTGCCTGGCGGGGAACACAGCGTCACTTCAGATTACACTCTAAGCAATGGTTTGGTGTGGCATTGGTAAGTACAGTGAGCTATTATCTGCTTGCAAGGATTTCATTTTCTCCTTTGTAAGTGTTCCCTGTGCTCTTAGTAACTTTTAAAAATAGATGGAATGCTGGGAGAGTGTGCTTGAGCGAGTGAGCCTTTGAAAAGGTTTTTTGTCGTTATAGCAACAGCTGTATCCGTGCTTATGCATTTGGCAGTGGTCTGCAACTTGCTATCCATTCATTTCCTTTCAATGCTGTATCAATAAAATTTTTTTCTGTACTTTAGTAATGTTTTTGCAAAACATACGTTTTTTCAATTTATGTCAATAACCTTGTCACCTTGTAAGACCTGAGTAGTGAGAAATCAAAAATTATCTTTAATTTGACTGGATTAAATTTTCAAATTAACAATGAACCCTTAATTCAATAAACAATAATAGGGTCAAGTTAGTTCCATTTTTCCAGAAAACACATTCACACACACCAAGCACTTTATTCAGAACAGCATACTAATACTGAGTTGAGCTTCCCTTTGTTTTCTAAACAGCTGGAATTCATAAGGGTATGGATTCAGCACGGTGCTGGAATCATTCCTTCAAGATTCTAGTTATTTTGACATGATAACATCTTTATTTGCTGCAAATTTGTCTGTTCCAACACTGTCCCAAATGTGCTCTGTTTTATGGAGATCTGGTTACTGGGGAGACCATTGAAGTACACTAAACTCATCATGTTCATGAAACAAGTTTGAGATGGCTTTTACTCTGTGACATGGTGCAAATTGTGCTGGAAGTAGCCACTGGATAGTGGGTAAATTGTGACCACAAAGGGATGCAAAGCACACTGTCAGCAACGATACTCAGGTGGCTGTAGAATTTGAACAATGGTATGATTAAAACAATTGGTACTATTTGGGCCCAATGTATGCCAAGAAAACATTTGCTATGTCATGACACTACCACTACATACTCTGACTGTTGAAACAAGGCTGGTTTCACCCATGGATTCATGCTGTTGTTGCCAACTTCTAACCCTACCATCTGCACGTCACTGCAGAATTTAAGACCAGGCTGCATTTTTCCAGTCACCAAATGTGCAGTTTTGATGAGGCTGTGATCACTGCAGCCTCTGATGTTGGATGTGAAATTAACTGGTCTGGTGCATGGTCTATCGCGTTGCACTGCTGCTATGATAGGCTTACAAGATAATTGCATGAATAAGCAGGTGAACTGGTGTTCCTAATAAAGTGCTCAGTGAATGTGTATACCTTAGTCTTCCGAATTATTGGCATCCGTGACTTGAAATGAACTAAAAAATAACTATTAAACTATGAACTATTAAAAAATAAAAGCATTATAGGGATGAACTTAAAATGTCAGCATATGAAATATATTACACTTAATTAATGTTTCAATGTAACCAACAAAATTATTTATTCATTTAACCCCATGAAACCTACGGACTTATATACAGGTATATGAAATGCAGCTGCTTCATTCAAATCTTGGAACTTTGTGTCTATTTTAAATTCTAGTGGAGTTCTTAAGGTCTTCAAAGATCCCAACTGTGTCCTGCTGAATTGCAGGGAAATGTGCATAAAATGATGCACAAGATCTAGATATGTCACTCAATGTAAGTGTCATGTACTTTTAGTGAAGCGTTGGAATGAGCAGATACTGCTTTCTCCTTAAGGAGAAATTCAAGTGAAAATCTGTGTTTAAAGAGTTAATAAAATAAAAAATCTGTTTCCACCAGAGCAATGTTTCAAAATTAATCGCACCCCAGGTTCGGTACTTGGTGCAACAACCTCTGGTAAGAATAGCAGCATGGAGTCTCTTGTACTGTTTGACACCATTAAGGCGCACATTTGGAGAGATTTTGGACAATTTCTCCATGCTAGAGCTCACCAAAACTGGACCTCAAATCCAGCCTTAGCGTCCTTTTCTCCCAGGTAATTAACTGAACATTCAGTGCTTTCAGTTGGCCTCACTGTCTTGATACTGACCCCCAGGTAAAAGCAAGGTGAAAGAATAGTAATCCTCAGACCTCGAGGACCGTGATTTGATGATCCCTACTCTTTGCAGTTCCTTTCAAGATCAATCACATTCCTGGGTTTTCACTTACCCTCTGCCCTCTTCAGTTCAGCCCAGGTTTTTGGATGGATTCAGGTCTGATGAATAAAATGTCCATTGCAGAAAATTGATTCATTTTGTTCTATAAAAAATTCTACAACTGGATTTTGAGGTTACCGAAATTGTATGAAAAAACTTCCAAACACCTCTGGAATTAAGGCAGCTGAACAGCAACACTGATCCACCTCCATATGTCACCGTAGATACTGCATGAAGTTCCTTCTCTGGCGTGCCTCTCTGTTTTGACGCCAAACGTGCACAAGCTATATCTATCCAAAGCGCCCAATTTTTTGTCTCGTCTGACCACAGCACTCTTCTGCATATCCAAGTCAGGACAGCAAGCAGGCTAGTCCAACACCCCTGCAGTCTTTGTATGCAAACATGTCTTTGTTATACGTTCAGAATGCAGAAATGTGCATTGGGGTAATGATTTTCCGCTTATGAAAGGAGGCGGTTCCATTTATAAAAATTGACATTTCTGCTTATAAAAGATGAAATTCTGCTTATGATTCAATTCGGGTTTTAATTGTTTTTTCAATTTTTCAATTTTTAGTGTATTTTACCTTAAAATGAGCCCTTCAGCGAGGAATAAATGAAAATTGCTGCTCGAGTTTCATAAATTTGATATCCCGGCTCCTATTTAAGATCCTATGTATCCCTTAGATATCACTGTCGTATTATTAGAAATCTAAGGCACTTCTGGATACTGTTAACCTTAGGCTTGTTTTTTGCATATTGTGGCATTTGTGGATTTAACTACTTATTTTAGTACTTGACTAAGGTTTGTCAAAGTAATCCTGAACCCATGTGGTTACATCACTCATGGATAAAATGGCTGTTCTTGATGCAGTGCTGTCTGAGTGATCAGCGAGCTCAGGTATTCAGCTGAGGTTTGCACCCTGGCCCTTTATGCACAGAAATTCCTCCAGATTCCTTGAATCCTTTTAATTATTTTATTTAGCACAGAAGGAGAAAATCCAAATAGCTTCCTATCTTCCTGTGAGGAACAATGTTTTTAAACCTGGTAATGATCATCTCATGCATTTGTGGGCAAATTGGTGATCCTCGGCCCATCTTTGGTCCTGACAGAATAGAGTTTTCCCTGGTGCTACTTTTGTACCAAATTATGATTGCAATTTCATGCTGACATCAGCTATTTCAAATCAAATAATTATTTATTTTTTACCTCATTGCTAGTCTCAAATTGCCCCCATCTCAGTTTTTTTGGGAATGTATTGGAGGCCTGAATGGCTGGAATAGATGTAAATTTATAAATAAAATCAGTGATGGCAATTTCTAAAGAAATTGCGGTGTGGATAATACCGATAATGTGTATTATGCATTTTATGCAGTAGGAGCAGTGGTGCTTGTGGACATGCACAGTTGTAGCAGTCTGTGTGTGGAAGACCATAGGAACATGTGCAGTGGTAACTGTCATAGCATCTGTGTGTGTGTGTGTGTGTGTGTGTGGACCATAGGAATGCAGGACTAGGAATAGTAGCGGCAGTAGCAGCAAAAAATACGGTTTGTTTCACAAAAAACAGGAAGAGCTGCTTATGACATCAGAGGTCTACCAGATCAGAATATTCCACCATTTATTTCAGTGATCATTTTTAGAATTTTTAATTGCCAGTAATTAAAAAACTGTAATTAGTTTCGTTAAGACTTTAAATAGCAATAATATTCTAATTGAGTTGAATATGTTGATGTTTGTATTAAGTTTCTACATTGAAAAATGTGCAGCTAGTTAAAGAACAAAAATGATGTAATAATAATAATAAAAACAATAATAATAAACTCACCGAAGGGTATCTCCATAGAATGAGAATGTAGAAATATTATCAGGGCAAATAATAAGTGGGCATTATACGTGATATGATATTCTGCAGCCTTCCTGGACTGGAGAAGAGATGAATTGAAAATAATTGATGGAAGAACAAGGATATAACTCAACACATACAAAGCACTTCACCTAAGGGATGGTGTTTCCAGTCTTTTTTCACTGAGAATTGTTAGTGGATGGGGACCTCTTTCAGTTAAAGACTGTGCAGACTAGGCCAAATTGGGCATAATGATTTACATCCAAGGTAGTCAAGAGAGTTCAATAATAGCTGCTAGGAGAAAAATTAAGACTGATATCAATGAAGTAGAGGATGTAAAAAAATTTATGAAAAGAAAAACGTAGGAAAGGATTCAAGTAATATGTGACAACAGTGTTTCCCCCGCATAGACTTTACCTGGGCAGGCCGCCCAGGTATATTAACGGCCGCCCAAGTAAGAAAATAAGAATAATATAATACTAGCACTCCGCCCGTGGGGATCCACGGGTTCTATTTTATGTAGTTTCATGCAGCATTATGATATCATCACATGCACCTCTATGATGTCATCACGTTGCTATGGTGTTGCTATGGCGTTTCCATAAACACCAAGGTGGCTGTCACGCGACCAATGTTTTTATAATAACTAAAACTAAGTAACTATCAAGGGGAATATGCTGCGCTGACATATCGTGCTCAGTGGAACACAAAGTCGCCTGTTTTTTGGGATTTGCGTCTCCTGTGGATGAATTGGCTTGGGTTCAAAAGGGGGAATCCCCAGGAGAGGACAAAGGGGGAATCCCCCCTGCATGTCCACATTATAATAGCGTTGCTCACGTTACGCTGCGGATACGCGCCCGGTGGAGTCGCCTGCAAGACGGAGCCAAACAGCGTCGCTCCCACTATGCTGCAGATACGCGCCCGGTGGAATCTAGCACTGATATGCGCCCGGCGGAGTCTAGCACTGATTGGCCGGACACAGTTGCCTGTAAGACAGAGCCAAATAGCGGCGCTCACGTTATGCTGCAGATACGCGCCCGGTGGAATCTAGCACTGAGTGGCCGGACACACACGCGCACACACACAGAGGCGACTCGGCTATTATAATATAGATTAAATCGATCTGTAAATAAATCCATCCCTCTGAGATAACAACGTGACCTGTGCTTTTTGCGATTGATTAACAAGTTTAGCAGGCCTTTTCTTGAAAAATCTGAAGGTGAGCAAATATTTTCGCCTGTAAACTTTATTTTTCAGTCTTAGGCGCGCATTTTT
Source organism: Gymnothorax javanicus (assembly GCA_029692085.1). Taxonomy (NCBI): domain Eukaryota; kingdom Metazoa; phylum Chordata; class Actinopteri; order Anguilliformes; family Muraenidae; genus Gymnothorax; species Gymnothorax javanicus. The sequence goes on from CM056198.1 coordinate 95,940,091, forward strand.
ATTTCTAATCTCAAATGCAATTTTAAGCGCGCACTCGCAAATGTGCGCCTTCCATAAAAAGGTTAAGGTGATATCAATGTTGTGCATAATTCATAAAAACTAATAAATGCAACATATTATAGTATTTTTGTCCTCGGGACGACCGAGGACCAAAAACTCACTCGGTTTGTTCTTGTTGTTGTTCTTGTTCTTGTTGTGGACACTAACTTTGAATCGCTACTCCTTTGTTACCCCTTTGTTATTGTTATCGTCATTGTCAAGCATCGTTATATCAGTCAGCAAGTTATTTCAGCCAGCTAACGTTCAATTATAAAAGCCGATTATTTGCAGCGCCCCCTCCTCTCCAGAAAAGTTGCTAAGTGCTGTAAACGCAGCTAACGCAGCAACTAACAACAAAACCGATGGCACACCGGCTCGACACATCAGTCGCAACTGATGTTTAGTGGGCGGGATTTAAATCCCTCTTCCTGCAGAAATCGGTTGCAGTGGGGACAATGTCAGACTGAATAATAATAATAATAGTAATAATAATAATCATGTAGTGGGAACGGAAAGGTCAAAATTTATTCTGAATGTCAGGCTACGTAAGCAGTTGACAGCCAACTGCTTCTTACATGTTGAGTGCACTGATCTATATAGTGCCGCTTCTTCAGGTTAGCACACTGACGTTACATTGCGCAGTGGTTAGTTAATATCATAAGTAATGCTTTTATTTTTATTTTCTTTTTATTTCATTTATTTTGAAATCTACTTAACGGAAGCAGCCAGTCAGGGGCTGCATGGATAGTGCTGATTTGTCATGTGATTTCATGCCCTTGTCCCTCTGTTTGGCCAAAAATAGCCATTATTTGATCAATCTTTTGACACTTTAATCAGCCAAGTACTGCCAGTGAATTAGTTCCTTAATATTCTTCAAATTGAACCCCAAATGTTTCCAATGATAGAACAGCTGTGACTCAAAAATGCATAGTAAGTCATGGAAATTTGGCAAAAAGTTATGGGAGAAAATGGAAAAGTTTTGGTATTTCTTTGGTTAAAAAAGAGTGAGGACCCTGTCTAGGGGCAGCAGCATAAAATTTTGGGAGTGCTTGCCTTTTATAAGCTTCTTTTGTCTACAGATCCTCAGTTTAGTTTTACTCGCTGTCATTCATTTCATTTTAATTGTTACCATTGATACCTGCTGGCAGCCTACATATGTGCAGTTAGAAGGTGAGGAAATGTGTTCTCCTAAACTGCAAATAAAAGTATTCAAGTGAAATAAAGTCAAACTTAATTCTTTGGCAATACTACAACATAATTCCGAGTTATATGTCAAAGTACTGTGGCAACAGAAATATTTGCAGGGGTGCAGCTTCACATGCGGTGTGAATAACTTCAGGTTTGCACATGTGCAAATGTGCATTGTCTCCCCCCCGTTACCACCACAAATAACTTCCAATTCTGTGGGAAAAACTGGTCAATGATTTACATGGTTAGTTCATGAGAGAAGTAAAAGGTATTGGAAGTGACTGAAGCCAGTTATGGTTGAATGGACATATGAAAAAAAGAACTGAAAGCTTATTAATATCCACTCAGACACAATCCATTTAAACTGATCTGATAAAGACCAAAATTGATAAATTGCAAGATCATCCCAAATGCCACCTATGCCGGAAAAAAAGATAAGAACATCAATCACATTTTATATGAATGTTCTGCATTGGCACGGAGAGAAAATGTAGGAAGAGGCAAAATTGAGTTGCAAAAGCTGTCCAGTGGGATTTATGTTGAGAATATGGATTAGAAAACTCAGGACAGTGTTACAAGCATAACCCCAAACCTTTCATAGAGAATCAAGACATGAAATTACTGTGGGACTTTTCCATGGTAACTGATAAGACACTAAAACAAAAATGACGAGATATTGTACTCTTTGACATCAGAAAGTACAATTGCCAAATAATAAATGTTGTATGTCCCTGTGGTAAGAGAATCCAAGAAAGGAAAGGAAAAAATAGAAAGATACATTGATCTGGCTCATGAAATTAAGAGGCATTGGAAATTAGAGAATGTTACAATCGTATCCATAGTTATTGGGGTGTTGGGAATGTTTACGAACAAGCTGGAAAAGTATTTAGACCTACAGTTCAATGTGGAACTGGGCTTAATTCAGAAAACGGTATTGCTAGGTTCAGCGAGAATCCTCTAGAGTCCTGTCTGTCTAGGGGGGGCTCGTCACCTGACTCTTGGACTAGAAACCAGTGATTAGCATTGTTTTATTGAGAAAATACATTTAAAAAATATTAATCATGATAATGATAATCATAATAATATTGTTCAGGTGTGGAAGAATTTAATATGTGAATGTTCCCAGCATTCTAGCATTTGGGATGGTATGGAAAATACTCATATGAAAACTGAGAACAGTGATTTGTAAATTCTTTTTGACTTCTGTTTCATTGCAGATAGAATGACAGTACAAGATATTAAAGGTTTTGTCTGCTCAGCCTCATGTGTCTAAATGCTGGAAGCGATCATAACATTTGTTCTTCTACGCGTGAACATTCTGTTTGGTGTGAATGCTGGAAGCTGGGAAGTTCACAGAGACATAGGATGCCCAAGCAGTTCCATTCATGTCTCTTAACCTGCCTCTTTTCCTATTCTGTTACATTAAACTTGGAAATGGTATGGATTTTTGGGGGGTTTTGCACCATTTGAATTACGTACGATGCTCATCTCCATTAGGTGCAAAATTTTTTTTATTGTGAAACAATGATTAATACAAAGAAAGAGTCATTTTGAATATGCAGAAGCTGAATCACAGAGTCTATGGAATTGATGTTGAGAAGATTTATTAACAATGAAATAAATTCAGTGAGATCTTTGGCAATATACTGTCGTCAGGGACGCTCTGATATGGAGGGGTGCAGATCAGTGGGCAGTGGTGAATCTGTCCCGCATTTGGAAGGAAGGGTCATCAAATCGGCAGAAGAATGGTGGGTACATGCAGTGAAGATCAAGGCTAGAGTCTGAAGCTGGTGGGGAGATAGCTGGTGATGCGTAATCTGACTACTAAAATTGGCAGGATCTCTCTGTCTGCTCCAGTTTTTGTGGCACACCATCGCTCCAATTGCCTCCAAACTTTTTAAAAACAGTGCTCTGGAGTGTGGAATAAGTTTGGTCACAGCAAAAAATTCTAGAATTTTCTTCGATTTTAAGATGCCAACCTCTTTCAAAGCTTTGAAGCAGCAATCGGGCTGTTTTGCAAATTCAGGCATCCGGGGAACATGCATTTGAGGGAAGTTGAGGAAGGCGTAGTTGGTGAGCAAACTGTGAGCTGTGGTAAACACAAGCACATTTCAGTGCTTTGTGCTCTACTGTCTATAAAAAGCAGACAGTAACACGTTATGGGCAATTTTTATTGGTGTCTGAAGGATAAGATTTGCTGAATGCAATTGCTTGGGCATCCTACATCTATGTTATCACTCCCATTTCAATCACCAAGACTGTAGAGTTAAATTGGAAAAAAAATTTTAACAATGAATTACATTAAGTGAAATCTCTGGCGATGTCTTCGTTCTCGAGGACCCTTCAGTAGGGTGGGGTGCCCTGGCAGAGGGAATTCAAGAGGACGCCAATTTGATGGCATGAGGAGGACCCACATGTTATTGGGCAGGTAGCTTTAATATTGTGGCTGATCAGTATATAATGTACAACATAAACGTATTGTGCGTTGCGTAAGATTTTTGAGTGTTCACTCACATTATGAAGCATTGGAAATGCTTAAAAATGAGTGACATATTAAAACAATGCGGGACAGCAGTTTCTCTCCAAACAGTCACTGTCTTAGCAAACCAGAATCCACCCATGAATAATCAACCAACATTTCATGTTGATTTTGTTTAAAGTAGTGACCTTAATTTGGTGGCAGGTTTCCTTTATGTGTATCTGTATTTGTTACGTGTATCGAGGGAAGCACAATGCTTTATCAAACTTCATTAGTTCACTCATCAAACTAAGACGATCATTTGTAAGTTTCTGGAGGATTATTGGTAATTACTAAGGTGAATAAGTCTTACCCTATACGGTGCTCTCGGTTTCAGCATTGCCTGTTTATTGGCAGTGGAGAGGGAGGGGTCAGGACCGGGCATCTTTACCTTTAGTGTTAACCAGCCAGAAAAAAACTTTGCTCAGAGACGAGTCATTTGAGACCTAGTGCACTTGTTAATGTTTGGACATGTTTATAATTAAGCAATCACCTTGCCAGGCCTTATAAAGAGATCAGTGGCACAGGGGTGGGTGAAGCATCCATTTATAACCAGGGCAGGAGAGAAGGAACAGGGCCTCATGCTCTCTGCTTCGTGCTCACTGCTTTCTTTTGGTTAAGCAGATGAAAATGTCTTAGAATTTTCATGTTACAGCTTCACTGCACATTAGCCAGCTGTATCCTTTGATAAATCAGTCTCAATTCAAGGGGCTAATTAGCCCCAATCTACTGCGTACAAGTTACAATTAGTTGGAGAAGAGAGTGGGAGCTAACAGCCTTAATACTGGGTTCTGGCCAATTTGGTTTTGAAAAGAATCAACCTCAGAATGTTGGATAGGGAGACAAAAATACACTTGCAGTATTAGATCACACAAGATTGTTGCGTCTCACCTTTGCTATCTGTGCATAATTACTAATTAATTAGTCAAAAGAGTGGCCACTCTCTTGTTATGCATTCCTGACCGTGATGTCCTCTAGCCCCCTCTTAATAGGCTGGGTAAGTGAGTGGCAATTTTTCAATGTGTCATCAGTGTAAAGCTTTCACACAGTGGCATGATGTGAAAGTTTTCGGACACATCACTTATCCGCTGGAGTTATCCTTTTTATTTCTGTCAAGTGTGGCAAACTACAGTGTCTGTTACTGAGGCTGTCCTGACGTCGCTTTAACACATCAGTGACTATGTTTACATGCACAAAATATTCCCTTTCTTCAGCTTCATTTCGAGAAAGACAATACTTCTTATTCCCACCGAGCTGTTTGCATGGCTCATGAAAGTGAATTTTCCATGGACGAAGTTGGGCAACTACGATGGATTCATGCTTGTTGTCTCTGCCGCCGCGTCTGCGTCCGTAGACACTTCATTGTGGACGCTGTCCAGGCTGTAATTTTTGACCGATTACTTTAATATTTGGTATGGACATGTGTAATACTTAAGTAATGACACGTATTGATTTTGGTTGCCATGGCGACAGTATTGGCCGAATAATGCGCAAATTTGTCCTGAAACATAGATTTCCTTGTGGACACAGTAGAGGCTGGAGAAGCAGGCTTTCAGGGGCTACACCCCGGCGGTTACGGGTGACCGCACTGTCTATTTATGTCTCTCCTTCTGACGAGTGATGTGGGCTTTGCTGACCGTAAACGGGCGGCTGTGTTTCACAAGCTGTGGTAAACCTCCCCTTTTTGAGTCATATTCCAAATGTGCTGTATACATGTCTAAAGAATGCTCCTAAAACCCAAATATTATTGTTGTAACCCACACGTCTTAAAGGGCATCTAAAGTCGATTCCCATTGTTTTCGTTTATCGGCCAATCAGCGAGCCGCACCTGCGCAAACGAACCGAAATAGAAGGATTATCTACGCATGTACACACAACATTGGCTTATGAATGAAATTGGTCATATGACGGTGCAAGATGTCAACAAAAGCAAGTGATTTGTTTGTAAACATTGGACATTCAACGTCTCGTCTGAGAATCGACTTTAGATGCCTTCTACTTAGAATATGCTACATTTGAAATAAGGCCTAATTCCAAATATCCAAGTGAAATATGCTGTTTACATGACCCCTATCAAATTCTGAATGTTGTGAAGTCTGAGTTGTAGTGGAATGTTAGTGTGTGTTGTCGTGGGGTTAATAGTAGTGATGTGGATTTACACTCTCTGAGTCTTGCACCTTTGGAACAACTAAAGCAGTGGGTTTTAACTGTTTTTCAGTCAGGGTCTCGGGACTCTGCATTTGGTTCAAACGCATAAAACTATAAGATAATACACACTGTTGTAGAAGCCTGTGCAGTAATTGATGTGACCTATCTTAATCATTTGGGGGCCTTTGGCAGACACATAGCTGCACTTGGGAACCAAATCCAGCTCTTCCTTCAATGCCTTAATATAGGACACTGGCAGGTTTTAGAAAGATAATGGTCGGGGAAGAGTTATTGTTTGTGACTAGATCACCATTACAGTACCTTCCATGACCCCCAGACCACCTGTTGAAATCCTGGGTTATAGATTGTAGCCTATGATATTGATTTAGAGAGGGTAGACAGCTTTGATTGTGGCCGAGTGTGGGATCTGGTGTTCATATCCCGTATTGTCATGTATCCTTTACTGTTCCCGATTTTGTAGGCCGACTCCTCAGAGAAGCTGCGGCACTACGGTCTGTCCCAGTTACACAGCCACCCTGTTCTCCTAACCAGAACACGGGCATGTCCTCTCATTGCTCCTCCTAAACCTCCTCCCACCCCTCGCTGGAAACTCATACGACCCAGAAAGGAGAGGAACCCAACTGACGAGCCTAAAGGTAAGGTCCACATCAGACGGCAGCCTCTTGTGGGCATGTTTAAACCCACAAAACTCACAAAATGAACAATATTGTGCTGCTGGAGTCTCAGAGTTATGCATGCTGCTGCAAAAAATTAAATGCTGTGAAATGTACGGTCAAGTAATCCTCAGAGCATGATTTCAGGATGTGGTTGTCTCTCTCATCTTCTTAATGTTATGTGCCAAGAAAGATTTCAAACTACTCAATCAAAACCATCGCGCTTTGCGATGCGAGAGGGTAGGTAGTCTTCAAACCAAAGCAGTTTTTGTTCTTTCGGCGTATTTGCGACATTACGTATTTGCATGTGTTACTCATTGATTTGGCAGTCAGTCGAGACTACAGCTAAACAATGACATGTTTGATGTCACAGGTTTGTAATGCCTCAGTAAAGATTATCATTCTAGTGGGCATATCTGTTCCTCTTTCGGCATTATTAACAGTGCCATGCTTGTGCATTCGGTCTCCACAGAAATGCCCATTTCGAAGCCAGACCAGTTCATTGAAGTTTCCAGTCTCTTTCTGAATTATAACCTAAGGGCTATTCCAACGCCTCCAGATCTGTAAGTACACAAGCGCGTACGATACAGAAAGGCGCATCGGTGTATTTGTGTCTGATCTGGACCATAATTAAGACTGACAGGCATATGCAGCTGTACATGGCCAAGGCCTCAGGCAGCAAAACCACAAGCATGAATAAAATCCTTTCTATATTTCAGATTTTTGTCCCAATTTGGAACACTGAACCTGGTTGTGGTCCAGTCTCAACACTATGACATCCTCCAGTTATTTGAGAGAGTGCTATCAATCCCTGCCTGCCAGTAGCTGTTTTGTCTGACTCTGCAGCTGAGCTTGTCATAATATTCATTACAAAAATGATAAGAAACAGCATGATAGAGAAAACATGGAATGATGCTGAATCACTGAAATTTGTTGAGCTGTGTGTTCTGCACAACCATTTTCAGTGAACCTCAGAGTTTCAGTTTGCATTTGTTTACTGACACAGTGCCAGCCATCTCTTGGATTTTGCCTGGCAAGACCTGCACCTAATCAAGAAGGAGTGATTTGTCAGTGACTGGGGAGTCCAAGCCAAATTTCTTGAAGCGCTATTGTAGCAGATGTAGAATGGAGGGACAGGGCAGGATGGAGTGATGCACACTGACACAGAAAAGTATCTGCAGTTCTGTTTATCAGTTAGGCAGGCTCTCTCTCTCTACGCCATCCACTTTGCAACTCCCTTATTCCCATTCTGTGTTCAGTAAACAGAACTGCAGATAATCCTTCTGTGTCAGTGTGCATCACTCCATCCTGGTCCCTCCATTCTACATCTGTAAAAATCAGCTTGTGTCACCTGAGGCATCCCCGTAGTGACCATCTGACATTTTTCATTTATGGGCTACATGCACACTTTCATAATTCACTGATAACTGACATATCATTTTTTTCTTGTTTTAATCTATTTTTTTTATTTAATCACTTCATTTTTAACACAAGCAGATACAACTATGACTGGTAAGGCAGGTGATTTTTTTTTGCCACCCCCCACTGTTGGGAGAGGTAGGGGTAGAGGCAGGGCTCTGTATAGGCCTGATGAATCTACAGTGTGTGATAGTTGATGAAGAGGACAGTGAGCCCCATATGCCTATGTATTCCACCCCGCTGCCAATGATGTTGCTGTCACACAGCATTGACGTGACCTCATAGGTGAGCTTGGAAGTCAAATAGGTGAATCTATTCAAACAGGTTATTAGCCAATCAAACCACATCTAATTCAGTACACCATCCCATTAGAGAAGATAGACCTGAAACTCAAAACATAGACTTATCTAAGCGTAATAGTCAGGTCAGATGTTAAAAGAGCCGCCCCATGTTTAGAGGTGATGACAGTGACAAGTATGCTGTACAGGAGTGGATTGAGATCATGGAACTGTACTTGAAGAAGAGTAGCTGTCCAGATGCCGAGCGAGTAGACACAATCCTGAGCCATCTCCTGGGTAGAGCTAAGAATATTGTTAAAGTGGCACTGAAGAGTAGCTCCTGTCCAACACACCTGTCAGTCCTGAGTCCATCTATGACATGCTGAAACACTACTTTAGTGAGTCCCTGGTTCATGCGCTGGCTGATTTCTATGCTGCACCTAATGACAAAGAGAGTCCTGTGGACTATTGGGTCCGGTTTTAGCTGAAACGCAAACAAGCACTTACAGAGCAATGGCAGTAAAATGGAGAATATGAAAAATAGCTGTGATGTTCATTTGCCCAGATCCTGACCTTGCCGGTGTTTTCAAGTGTAAGCCCACCAGTAAATGGTCAATGCTCGAGGTTCAAGAGGCTATAGATGAACACCAGAGGGAGAGTCAGTCACGTAGAGCTCCTAGTGTGGGGAACTTATCAGGTCTCAGCTGCTTCCTTCATCCCAGTGACCCAGTGTGTGATATAGACTATGCTGCTGTCAATGCTGCGGCGTGCATGTCCAACAGAGCTCCTTTGAAAAGTGAGAGTGTTACACCTGATTCAAACACGCTAGAGCGAGTTCTCAGCATGCTGGAGAGGGTGCTTGAGCGTGCCAGTCAGCCTCCACAAAACCATCCTAGACCTAGTCCATTCTTGGGGTCGCCCATCACCCTGCCGTCTCTGTGGAAATGTGTCACACTCCACCTGTTCACACTGCATGAGAGAGAAAGTGTCTGCTCTGTTTTGAGGTGGGCCACCAGCGTAAAGACTGTCCTAGTGCTCTTCCTCATCCCACTGCTTCACAGAACCAACTAGTCCTCACATTTTAACCAGCAAACCCTCACAAGATGATGTGTCACTCTATGAGGAAAGTTGTAGATCTTTTTCTGACAAGAATTCTGTTATATTTCAAAATGTTGTCAAGCTGGAAAAAGCTAACAGCCTGTTTTACACTGATGTTTCCATCAAAGGAGTTTCCTTTCAAGCTTTACTAGACAGTGGGTCTATGGCATGCACCATGAATCCGAACAGATGCTGAAAAGTGCTGGTGTTGTACTTTGAACTCAGTGAAATGCAGTCTGACATTATCCTTGTCGGGTGTGGCGGTGTCCAGGTCCAGCCAAAGTGCATATACCAACTTGAAATGGAGGTGTATAGTCAAGCAGTGAGTGTCCCCACGTTGCTTGTGCCTGGACAGAAAGACCTAATGATTCTTGGCACCAACGTCATCAAATACATACTCAGTCAGCAAAAAGACTCCCAGCTACTAGCGTTCTCAGTCATCCCGAGAGCTCAGGAGAACCTGAAATAGAGCAGTTTTTAAACATGCTGTCTGGACTTCAGATGGAAGGGTAGTCAAATGCCAGATGTTGTTGGAACTCTCAAGCTTGCCCAGTCTGTTACCCTGTTACCCCACCATGAACACCTTGTGTGGGGGAAAGCTGCCCTCCACTGCACCAGTGTCTCAGGGAGTGCTGTCCTTGTTGAACCGCCGAGATCACAGACCCACAAGAAGAACATCCAGAGTTGGGCATCCATGTCTGCAGATGGATGGTTGCCAGTTAAGATCCTGAAACAGACCCGGTCTCTGAAACTCAAAAAGTGTGACGTATCTCCGTGCATTGCTCTTGAAGATCTTAATGCTGACTCACACCAGGCAGAACGGGGAAGAGTTCAAGATGCACAACCAGACGGTCGGCTCTGCAGAAACTGTCCAACGTGCAGTTTCTCCGACAGTCTGAAGCATCTCGGCCTGAGCGATCTCGATGTTGACGCCTGTGAGGTTTCACCTTATTGGAAGGGCCAGCTAGTGCAGCTGATTCACAAGTATGAGAGCATCTTCTCAAAGGACAAGTTAGACTGTGGCAAAAGCAAAAAGACTTCTCCCACCGTATTCACCTCTCTGATGACCGTCCATTCAGACTACCCTATGTCGTGTCCCTCCAGCTCATTACCATAAGCCGGGAAGTGCTCATGAAATGGAGGTCGGAGATCATCCATAAGTCATCCAGTGAATGGGCATCCCCTGTAGTGTTGGTGTGGAAGAAGAGTGGGGACCTGCGCATCTGTGTGGACTACAGGTGGCTTAATGCACGGACTACGAAAGACGCCCACCCGTTGCCTCATCAGGCAGACTGTTTAGCTGCACTGGGGGGAATGCTATATTCAGTGCCATGGACCTCACCTCTGGATTCTACAACATCGAGATGGCAGAGGAGGATAAAAAAGTTCACAACTCCCATGGGGCTGTTCGAGTTCAACATAAGGTCTATGCAACAGCCCTGCAAGTCGTCTGATGATGAACATCTTGGCGATCAGAACTTTCTCTCGCTGCTCTGCTACCTTGACGATGTCCTCGTCTTTTGCACCCAATGAGAGTGAAGCTTTGAGGAGGCTGGAACTTGTCTTCAGTAGGCTCAGCGCCTGGGCTGAAACTGGCTCCAAAGAAGTGTCACCTGTTAAGACGGAGCGTGAAGTTTTAGGCCACATTGTGACGAGACCGATGGCAACGGATCCTGAAAAAGTCAAGGATAATGACATGTTGCCTTCTCAGAGGAAGATCAAGTCGTTTCTCGGGATGGTCATGTATTACCAGAGGTTTATCCAGAACTGCTCCAGTATTGCCAAGCCACTGTTTACATGACTGCTCCAGAGGAATAAAGACCAATCGTAGAGCTGCTCGTGGCTTTAAGAGACTCCGTCCTGAAGACTGGAAAGATGAACATCGTCTTATTGAAACTGTCATACTGGCACATCCAGACTTCAGCCGTCCATTCATTCTGTCCACAGAGCAGCGTCACTCGATGGTCTTGGTGCTGTGCTATCCCAGGTTCCCCAGGGTGAAATCAATTCCCATCGCCTTTGCTAGTAAAGCACTCACTCGTGCTCAAAGTAACTACCCTTCACCGTCTAGAGTTTCTGGCCCTCAAATGGTCTGTCTTGACAAGTTCAGTCACTTAAAAGGGAGTTTCTCTTGTGGACTGACAACAAGTTAACATACATCTTAACGAAGCCCAAGCTTGATGCATGTGAGCAGACAAAGCTGGCACCATACAACTTCAGTATACAGTACATCCCTGGCACCAAGAATGTGGTAGCAGATGAGCAGACAGCCCTTTGTCCACAGTCGTGTCGGTTTGTAATGAATCTCTACTGGAAGAGGCAGAGCATTTCAAGGAGAATGTTGTTCAGCATGCTTTCCATCTTGCCAACTAGGGTGTGGAACACGAGACACCGTTCAAGGCTGATGCGCCACTCCCTCTCCTCTGATGAAGTTTCAGCTGTGCTGAATGGCCACACTGAGTGGAACACGGGCACCAAAGACAGGGTTGTCTCATGGCTGTCGTGAAGATATACAGAATCTCATACCACCAGGGCAGAGTCCATTACCTGTGTTCACTTTGAAAGAGCTTCAGGATAAACAGCAAGAAGATCCTGTGTTGTGTCGAGTCTTATCCACGCCTGCGTGGCAGGAGACCATCAAGGCGAGAGGGCAAAAGAGACACTGCAAACCCTAAAGTCTCTGAAACAGTGGGACAGGTTGAAGATCTTGGACGGAGTCTTATACCGTGTGTGCAAAGATCCACTGTCTGGTAAAAAGCGACACCAGTATGGCCAGCAGATTCTGCAAGGTGTTTGAAAGCTGGTCATCAGGGTCAGAGCAGAACACTCTATCTGGCGAGGCAAAGATTCTTCTGGGGTCGACATTGACTGAGATGCTGCATGCGCTGTGTTGCCAGTAAGACGCCTGAGCCTGAAGGAGAGCCCCACTCGAGAGCATCAAGACCACCCGACCTTTGGAGCTGGTTTGCATAGACTTCTGGTGCACCTCGAGGTGGCAAGAGCGTGGATGTGTTGGTGATTACTGATCACTTCACGAAGATGGCCCATGCCTACCCATGTCATGACCAGTCTGCAAGACAAGTGGCTCGCCTACTATGGGACCGGGCATCTGTGTATATGGCTTTCCAGAGAATCCATGCTGATAGGTGCCAACTTAGAGAGCCATCTGATACAGGAGTTACTGCAGGTTGCTGGTGTGAAGAAGTCCAGGCTTACCATCCTATGGGCAACGGGTCAGCGATTCAATCGAACCCGGTGGCATGAGCCTTGCCTCCCCTGCCAAGCAGAAGTGGCCACAAATGCTGCAAACCTTGACCTTTTACAACTGCACAGCACACGAGTTTTTCCCCTTCTACCTGATGTATGGAAGAATTCCCGGTTGCCTGTGGATGATGTTCCATAGTGTCAGCAGAGATCAAGACATCACTGACTATGACACTTACGCCAGAAAGATGAGAGCTGACTTAAAAGAAGTCCCTGGCAGCTGCCCAAATCAACACAGAGTCAAGTCAACAACGTCAAACAGAGCAGTACAACAGAAGAACAAAAGGGTCGGGACATTGAGGAAGGAGATCACGCCCTATTGGCAAACAAGGGTGAGCGTGGCTTAAAAGAAGCTGGCTGACAGAACCCCCTATCTTGTCGTCTTCAAAGACCCCAAGTGTCACACGTGCGGGTGAGGAACACCAGCACCGGCCAGGAGAAAGTGGTCCACAGGAATCTGATGCTTTGAAGAGGGACAGGATGAGCCTCTGTCCTTTGATGACTCTGAGTCAAGTAGCAACCATGAGGACTTGGATTCAAGGCATGCCGCCCAGTCTGTTGCCATGGATAAAGTGGAACGTACCACAGAGTGGGTAGCAACGCTGTCCCCATCCAATCCTCCTCCAGTGAGTCTCTGTGACCCTGATACCAAGACTCCCAGGCTGACATGGAAAGTGAAGCATGTGTCATTGACCCTAGACCAAGTGTGATGACCAGTGTAGTTGCCACCGATGCAGTCCTTCTGTTTCAGCTATTGTCACTGAAGTCAGGACAAGGGCTGGCAGATTAGTGAAGCCTGTTAATAGGTTATTCCTGAATATGTCCCAGAAGCTGCTCACAACCTAGATTTGATACTTTGTTGCAAATTAGAGAATTCATATTTATATTTCCTAGATTCTAGTAAACATGAGATCCTCCACAGTTTATATTGACAGATAAAGTCATTCAACCACGTCTGTTGGTGGTGTATAGGGCACCCCCTTAGCAAGAGTACTTTAGGGAGTCTGATCAGCTTCCTCCTGTCTCTTTCCCTGTTAGTTGGGTAATATAGATATTGCAAGGTGAAGTAGTTAACAAGTTAGTAGTGAATGACTTCTTAGTGGCCCTTGGAGTGTAAGGTTTCACTGTGAGGTGCAAGTTTTGTGAAATTCAAGGGGGAGTATGTAGCAGTGAAATATTTTGTTTATTATTTTCTTTAATTTTATTGGTGAATTTCATCAAATCTTTGCACATTTTATTTGATTTTATGTATATAGAAATTATTACCATATTAATATTGTGTGCATTAGAGCTCGTGATGTTGCTAAGCAACCAGTGTTCCACGGGTTTCCCCAGTTGCAAAGTGGATGGCGTAAGGGAATGGGAGAGAGAGAGCCTGCCTGTGCGTGCTGTGCGCGTGCTTTGCCCCATTCTGTGTTCAGTAAACAGAACTGCAGATACCCCATCCTTCTGTGTCAGTGTGCATCACTCCATCCTGCCCTGTCCCTCCATTCTACATCTGCTACACTATGGTTTTTTTTTCTTCAGCACCAAGACACCTAATTAGACTGATCAACTGTAATTACCATCTTCAATCAAGACCTTGATCAGTGGAATCATAAATCTTAGTCCTTGCATATTACAAAACCTGCACCCGCACCATCCGTATTGTTTTTTTGGATAAGCTTTGGCCTATGGACTCTGCAACAACATTTACATAACCCCGTAGTCAGCACCAGCATGGCCAGAATTTCCTACAAGATCATTGAGGACTCTGAAAATGGGTGCGTTAGCTGGACCCACAGCTCGTTACTTCCAGGGAGTCAGCATCATTACATGGTTTTGTGAAGCCTTATGCTTCTGAGTGAAACCGTTTGAGATATTTGGTATTTTCATAGTGCAATGCAGTGGTACAGTGGTATAGTATTATGTTGTACAACTCCAAATAAAAAAAAAAAAAAAGTTTGCGCATCATGGAAAATGTACATAAACTCAAAAAAGAGTGATCTGAAAAGTTCATTCCCTCTGTACCATATGGAAAACACAACAACAACACATTAACTAGTGAATTCAGTTGTTCATTGAAACCATATATGTTGATTTCAAATCTGATGACCGCAACAGCTGGTGCAGGGGCTAATTTGGACTAATTGTGATGTGAGAAGTTATGAGAAACTGGTCATGTTAAACAGGGGAGCTAATCGTGGTTCACATTTAAAGGAGCCATTTGGCCAACAGATTGGTGAGCTTATGATCCATTACTTTGATACAAATTGGTAGGCTTTTGGCCATCTCTTTCCTTTGGCCAATAGCAAAAAGCGTTAGCATGGTAGCTAGCAAATTATTCATTCCATTGACTTGAATAGACCACTAGAAGCTTATGCAGGATTGGTATTGTTACCATTGAGAAGATATCGATTGAAATTTCCCCGTGAACAGAATCTGATCAGTCACGATACAAGAACGCTATACTATACGTGTGTAATATCAAACATGTATAATATGGCTGTCTCACACTCATTTTTAATCATTTGTGCGATAACGGTGTATAGATGTCTACAATGCTCTTCAGTAGTGCAAATAAAATTGGAATATTCCGCAGATCTTAAGTCGATTGTTGTTATGACCTTATTCTTATTAAGGTTATCAGAACATAGGTCTGCTGTTTGCATGACAGTGTCATATTTGGAATATTGTCTAAATCGGGTCATTAATGTTGGAATAATTCCGTTCATGTGAACGCACTGATTGAGTGTACATGATCAAGCCATTTAAATTGGGAAACATTGCTACCCTGTCTGAGTTCACTTTTTTAGTTCCGCTGTGATGATAGTCCGCAGTCAGCGGAGCTTTTCTAGTGCCGAGTCGTCCGGCGTCCATCTGTCTTTCTGTCCGGCGTCAACTTTTCACTTCAAATTTGAATATCTCAAAAACTGTCTGATAAATTTCTTTCTAATTTGGTGTGAGCCTTCCTTATGATATTCTGAATATTTACTGTGAAAATTTGAAAATTCTACATCCCGGTTTTTGAGAAATTCAGCATTTTGGACTTGGAGTGTTTGTGCCCATTTTTTATCCCCCTGGTATCGCCTCGTCCGTCCGTCCATCCGTAATCATTTTGTTTCCGGAGCAGAACTCGGGAACTATGCAAGATATCGGCACCAAACTCGGTACATGTATTCTATGTATAGTCTAGATGTGCCTTTTGCTACTTTGGAAATTTCGGGATTCCTATTTTTGTCGTTTCCATGGAAACAAATCTGGACTTGGTGCACATCAGGCCTAGTTCGTTTCCAGAGCAGAACTCAAAAACCGTTCAATATATCTTACTGAAACTTTGTAAGTGTATTACCCACATAATGAAGTGGTGCCTTTTGATATTTTCAGATTTCTGAAAATATTATTTTTTTCGTTTCCATGGAAACCAGTTGCATTTGGACTCTGTGCAGAAATAGGTTCGTTTCCAGAGCACAACTCAAAAACCGTTCATTATATCTTTCTGAAACTTTGCATGTGTATTACCCACATACTAAAGTGGTGCCTTTTGATATTTTCAGATTTCTGTAAAAAAATTTTTTCGTTTCCATGGAAACAAGTTGGATTTGGACTCTGTACAGAGAGGTTCGTTTCCGGAGCACAACTCAAAAACTGTTCAATATATCTTACTGAAACTTTGCATGTGTATTACCCACATACTGAAGTCGTGCCTTTTGATATTTTCAGATTTCTGAAAATCATCTTTTTTTCCTTTCCATGGAAACCAGTTGCATTTGGACTCTGTACAGAGATAGGTTCATTTCCGGAGCACAACTCAAAAACCTTTCATTATATCTTTCTGAAACTTTGCATGTGTATTACCCACATACTGAAGTGGTGCCTTTTGATATTTTCAGATTTCTGAAAAAAAAAGAAATTTTTTTCGTTTCCATGGAAACAATTTGGATTTGGACTCTGTACAGAGATAGGTTTGTTTCTGGAGCACAACTCAAAAACCGTTCATTATATCTTTCTGAAACTTTGCATGTGTATTACCCACATACTGAAGTGTTGCCTTTTGATATTTTCAGATTTCTGAAAAAAAAATTTTTTCGTTTCCATGGAAACTAGTTGGATTTGGACTCTGTACAGAGATGGGTTCGTTTCCGGAGCAGAACTCTAAAACCGTTCATTATATCTTTCTGAAACTTTGTATGTGCATTACCCAAGTAATGAAGTGGTGCCTTTTCATATTTTCAAATTTCTGAAATTTTTTTTTTTTTTTTTTTCCTTTCCATGGAAGCGACATGGATTTGGACTCAGTTGCAGGGCTGGGTTTGTTTCTGGAGCAGAACCAAAACACTGTTCATTAATGACCCTTGTTTTTTTATTGCCTTTGCCAACGTATGCTTCATAGTCTTTGCTAGATGTTGCCAGTACATACTTCCAGATCATTCCAGAGGAAAATCACCTCAACATTCTTGTTTGAATTTCTTTGAATGTGCAGGATTGACATGACTTTCGCAGATAATCAGGGGCCGGGGGGATATGTCATCTTTTGATGACTCTTGTTCAGTCTCTCAGTAACATCTCAAAAACTGTCTGATAACTTTTTGTCTAATTTGTTGTGAGCCCTCCTTATGATGTTCTGAATATCCCCACGCTGTTCCCGATCATTGTTCTGGATCATGTTGTTCCAAATCATTGTTCTGGATTAATTGTTCTGGATCATATTGTTCCACATCATATTGTCCTATGACAGTGTTAGAAAGATTGTGACTGCTATATTTTTGATGTACTAGGGGGAAGGGTATTTGTTGGTTGTTAGTATTGCTTGCTGGTAAGATAATTGAAATCAATGATTGCAATTTGCAGTGTGTTTCTATTGTTATGCTACATAAGTTCAGACACCAATCTCGTTCACAGCATATTCTGGTTGCCAAATGTGTCATATGTGTTAATATTGCAATAGTTTTCAAGGATTTCTGAAATTAAGTTATGACATGGACATTTCACTCATCCTCAGCGGAGCTCTCTAGGCCGACAGGCCTCTTGTTTCAGCATTTCAAGCGCCTTTGAATCAAGGCTTTGATTGGTCTAAGGCAGTGCTTCCCAAACCTCTCCTGGAGACCCACCTGTCCTGCATGTTTTAGATCTCTCCCTGCTCCAGCACAGGTGATTCAAATTATCAGGTTGTCATCAATCAGCTTTAGGGGGTGATTAATGAGCTGATCATTTGAATCACCTGTGCTGGAGCAGGGAGAGATCTAAAACATGCAGGACAGGTGGGCCTCCAGGAGAGGTTTGGGAAGCACTGGTCCAAAATGTTTTCTATGACTGAGTAGTGCCTGCCTCCTACTCTACAGATACAAATCACTTTTGCACCACATTTACTTAGATAAATGGTGCAAAAGGGAGAGTGCGCGAAACTTGCATTTGAGAATTGCGGCAGCAGATTCAAGCAATTTTATGCAGGCATAAGTGGTGAACTGCCCAACCATGGGAATCCGCCATTTTTTTCACCACAGTAAGAAAAAGTGCATACCATCACAGCAACAAATTCCAAATGAAAATGTAACTTGAAATCAAATGTAGACCTTTTATATGTCCACTTCTAAATGAAATTATTTCGGAATAAAACACACCTGGCCATGGAACAGCAGAGCACCCTATCGTTCAAATACTTTTGGTACCAAAAAAGGAGGACATCTAAAAAAAAAAAAAATCATTTAATTCCTGGCAGTCCACCCAATTTCTGATATGTTAACCCTCAGACTGAGGCAGAATGTCCATACTTCGAACGCAAATGTACAATGGTTGACAGCTAAAATAATAGTAACATGGTCAAAGTCCAAATATTTATGGGCCTAAATGTAAGTCTTCTGCCAGGCTCTGAGGGATGAATCAATACCCTGTAGAAGATTTAGGTCGAAAAAGTTGGTAATTTAATTAATTATTACTGCACCGTGGCTACGAGTGTGCAACAGCTATTCTTCACCACTCCAATGCTTGCGTGCGTTGTCTCTCTGTCCTAAATAGGAAAACTAAAAAATGAAAGTAAATGAGAACCATTTCGGAATTAACATGCATTTCAAAGTGAGGTTTCTGAAGGGCTTTTAGACAGCAGTGAAAATCTCAGGTGGAAGAGGATAATGGAGAATATGAATGACGTTTGGAACAACACATACTTCCATCTATATGTTGTCTGTTCCAGGGACTTCCCTGCATTTTCCAGCGAGACAATGCCAAACTACATTTTGCTCTGATTACAAGCGCATGGCTGCACAAGCAGAGTGCAGATGCTAAATTGGCTTGCCGGCAGTCCAAATCTGTCTTCGATTGAGAATGTATGGAGCATTGTGAAGCATAATATATGGCAACAAAGGCCCTGTACAATTGAACAGCTGAACAACTGCAAAATGGAGGATTGGGGGAAATTCTGCCTGCTAGACATGGACAGCTGGTGTCTTGAGTGCCCGAAGACTTATTGAGTGTGATTAAAGGACATGGTGATGTTACACAGTGGTCAACAGTCAATTAAAGAAATTAGAGGATGAATTGACTCTTCAAATCATCCTTTTTGATTTTTTAGAATTACCACAAATGGCAACTCCTACTGTAAAAAAAACCTCACCCGATGTTTGTAAAAATGAATGCATTGGCGTCACCAACTGTATAATTTGCTCTCTTATACTAAAAGTCCGGATTATCTGAGAGGTGAAGAACGCGTGCTGTCTTACCGTATTGCTGTATCGAGAGTAATTTAATGCAAATTAAAATGATCTGACGTCATATGAAATTGTACTTAACCTTCCTTTGCTCTGTGGCACGTAGAAGGCTGCATGTGACCGTAGTGTGGCTCTGTATGGACTGTTATCTTTCTGGACGTGCCTCTGGCTGGTAAAGCCTGCAAAACACAGTACTATTTTGCGATGGCACTGTGTTCACTGGTGAGTGACCACTAGTTTTTTATTTGTATTTTTTTTTTTAACCTTTATTTAACCAGGGAAGTCCCATTGAGATTGAAATCTCTTTTTCAAGGGAGCCCTCAGGGGTTGAGGGGGAGAGGGAGGGGACAAGGTGCACAGCCAATCAGATCAGGGGATGATTAGGTGGCAGGTTGGGAATTTAGCCATGATACCGGGGAAGCCCCTACTCTAATCGAAGAGTGTCACAGGATCTTTAGTGACCACAGTGAGTCAGGACCTCGGTTTAACGTCTCATCCGAAAGACGGCGTCTCCTTCAGTACATTGTCCCCATCACTGCACTGTGGCATTGGGGATTATTCCACCAGAGGGAAGATCGCAACCTACTGGCCCACCAATACCTCTTCCAGTTGCAAATATCCTATGACTTGTTCATATTTCAGAACTGAAAAGTCAGCTGTGTAGATTCAAAAAAACATTCAAAAAAGAATGCATGGTTAAGATTAATATAATTTATTGTAAATATGTATGAAACACAAAATGTGTAGCAGAGTGAGAAAAATAACCATACGTGAATGTTGCGCAGGAGCCAGTGTTAGAGTCTCCAAGAACCATTCCACTTTCCCACTTATGTACTGAAAAATGTCAAGAAAAACCAAGTCATTGAGGGAGGCCTAATGATGAAGAAACAGCTACATCAATAATCATATGAGCATCATGCTTGTATGTTTAACCTTTTCGTGAGCATAGACCCAAGGGCGGGCCGCTAGGCATAATTGTGTTTTTATGCTGTCAAATATTGTCCTACGCTGTAGAAATATATATTATGCGATAGTTTGAGGGCTCAGCATTCGAACTGCGCAAGTCATTGTATGATGCAAACACGATAGCGAAAAGGTCTCTAAATCAATTTTGACCGAGAGGTAGTAGCTGCGATTCTTTTTGAATTTCACTTTAATTAGCTTTTTATACTCATGATGCAGTGTCATACATTGTACAGTAGCCCCTGGAAACAAAACAAGTGCACCCATTGGCTATTATGTGCTGATCCAACTGAACAGTAAGTGTTTTAGCCTGTCAGCCATCACCCCAGGAAAATCTAATTCTCTTAGTTTCCATAGACTGCCAGAGGGGTAAAATTTCCAAAAGATGGATGCATGTGGTAGCCATGGAATTGATTATTACGAGGAGGAATTGTTTCAGGGGTTCCTGAGAAGGGGGGATATTTTCAGTGAAGCAAAGGAGCTTTGGAAGCGACTTTATTATGCATATACGATTCCACACCAGTGCAGGGAATTGGAAGGGTATATTTGTGCGAAAATTTAGCTGCATATAGGGAAAATGACCTGAACGTCAGAAGTCGTAATACTATTGTAAAAGTGAACTCGAACTTGGCTAAGAAAGCAAATAAATTTGGACTCATCAAAATAGTTTGTTGAAACTCACAAAAATTTAACCAAGAAAAAAATCTGTAAAATATAAATTTTTGGTGAAAGAATCATAATATTTGCACCTGCAGTTGTTAAAGCATCTGGCTGTGGTGGTATTATTTTTCTAGGCTGATGAGGCTCGATCGTAGCACCACAGTGGCTGAGGAAAACATAGAAACTTTCTCTGTGAGACAGAAAATATTTCCATTATTGTTACCCAATTTAGGTCATATCCTCAGCAATTCTGACTATTTTAGAGAAATCTACAGAGTGTCAACTTTGAAAAGAGATACAAACTCTCGCACACCGTCCTACTTGCAAAAATATTTATTCTTAGAAAGCGAAAGCAAGCGAAAGCAACATCAGGCATCATTGCCTGATGAAGGTCTTCGACCGAAACGTTGCTTTCGCTTTCACTTTCTAAGAATAAATATTTTTGCAAGCAGGACGGTGCGCGGGAGTTTGTATTTTGTATTTGGCGAAGCGCCTCTCTTATGCACCCGTTCAATCTTATCGATGTGCGGAGCTTTTTTCTACCTTTCAGACGAGCCCATGATTATACCTGTAGTCAAAGCGGTTTTAAATATTTTATTTTGGGAAGAAATTTACTGAAAAAGGACTGCACTTTAAAGGTGACATAGAATGGTTGAACAGGGTATTTATCCTTGTTCTGTGATGTGACATATAGACAACAAAATTTTGGTTGGGTCTGTAATGCCTCAGAAGCTTCTTAAAAACCTCTCTCAAAAAGCTATGTTAGGGTGGGGGATTTTGAACGCATTGTTTTGCACCTATGTGGCAACCTTTCGGGCTTAACTGGCAACCTCATTATGAAGTGCAAGCACTTGACACTGATTGGCTGGCTTTGCCACTCAAAAGACTGCAACTTCGCCCAGAGCGGTAGGAAAAATGGAAAATACTCGCCGGCTTCAGAACACGGACAGACCAACTTTATGCAGCTATGGCACATTCAGAGATTCAGACTTATGTTTGAGCCCGAATTAGATGAGGACACTGAAATGGAGGAAGAATCAGTCCAGCAAAGGCTGGATTTAAACGTTTCTGAATGGTAAGTATTTTTGAATGTCGTTTTTTTAGCTTACCGGCCCTATGGGCCGATAAGCTATTGTCGTGGTGTGGCGTCCGTTGTCCGTCGTCCGTCGTCCAGAACATTTTTTTTATCTTTTTTTGGCCCAATGAATTTTCGTGTAAATTTGCAATAACATAATACTAGACCATATCTCCAGACTTTTTCTCGGATTTTTGATTGAATCTTTTTTGTCTGTTTTATGGGCCCTTGAAATTTTGCCCACAATGTTAAAGATAGGACTGAGAAATTTTAAAAAATTATTTCTCAAAAACTGCATGATAAATTTTTTTTCTAAATCAGGCAATCAACTTCCCTTGGTACCGTCAATGTACAGTGCCAGCGCCATTTTGATTGAATCGACGGAAGTGGGTCTATTGGGGGCGCTGTACTTTATGAATATGCAAGATGACCTGTGGAGGCCAAATGGTTGCAGATAGAGATTAAGTTTGTATTATCGACATATAAGAAGTCATATATGACGTATATTTTGGCAATATTAAATTTGACCGCAGATGACTTTGAAAGGTCAAACTCGAGGTCAGGGAATATATTAACAATGTTATAAGATATGACTTGAAATTTCAAAGAATTATTTCTCAAAAACTGTCTGATAACTTTTTTTCTAAATCTGGCAATCAACTCACCTTGATACGCTTTATGTACAGTGCGAGTGCCATTTTGATTGAATCGACGGAAGTGCATCTAGTGGGGGCGCTGTACTTCAACATTGGGTCTTATGGAGAATGGGCCAAATTGCCTATGGAAGCTAAATGGTTGCAGATAGAGATTAAGTTTGTATTACAGACATATAGGAAGTTATATATGACCTATATTTTGGCTGTGTTAAAGTTGACCTCAGACGACCTTGAAAGGTCAAACTTGAGGTCAAGCAAAATGTTACAATTTTCAAAGGCTTCTAGGCTTGAAAATATTGAAGATTGGGAACATATGTACATTGAACACTTATATGAAGTCATGTATGAACTTTCATTTGGTGGCTTTGAACTTGACCTTCAGCGACCTTCGAAGGTCAAACTTCACATAGTGAAATTTCAATGACTTCTATCACCAAAACTATTACAGATAGAGCTTCGGTTTGTATTGTGGGCATATAGGAAGTCATGTATGAAGTTTCATTTGGTGACATTGAACTTGACCTTCAGTGACCTTGAATACCCAAACTTCACAATGAAATTTCAATTACTTATATCAGCAAAATGGTTACAGATAGTTTCGGTTTGTATTGGAGATTTATAGGAAGTTATACATGAACTTTCATTTGGTGACCTTGAACTTGACCTTTGATGCCCTTCGAAGGTCAGACTTCACATAGTGAAATTTCAATGACTTCTACCACTAAAACGATTACAGATAGAGCTTAGGTTTGTATTGTGGCCATATAGGAAGTCATGTATGAAGTTTCATTGGGTGACCCTTCAGTGACCTTCAACGGCCAAACTATACAGTGAAATTTCAATGACTTATATCAGCAAAATCGTTACAGATTGAGTGTAGGTTTGTATTGGAGATGTATATGAAGTCATGTATGAAGTTTCATTTGGTGACCTTCATATTGACCTTCGAAGGTCAAACTTGACCAAGAGAAAATTCAATGACTTCTGTCACTGAAAACATCACAGATGGAGCGAAGGTTTGTGTTTCTGACATAGGAAGTCACATATGAACTTTCATTTGGTGACATTCAACTTGACTGTTGGTGACATTTGAAGGTCAAACTTGACATAATACAGTTACAATGACTTGTATTGCCAAAACGGTCACAGATGGAGTCTAGGTTTGTATTAGAGACATATAGGAAGTCATGTATTAACTTTCATTTGGTGACCTTCGTATTGACCTTCAAAGGTCAAATGTGACCTAGTGAAAATTCAATGTGTTGTATCACTTAAATGGTTATAGATGGAACCTGGGTTTGTGTTACTGACCTCTAGGAAGTCACATATGAACTTTCATTTGGTGACATTCAACTTGACTGTCAGTGACCTTTGAGGGTCAAACTCGACAGTGAAATTACAATGACTTGTATCACCAAAATGGTCACAGATTGAGCCAAGGTTTGGATAGAGACATTTACGTTGTAGAAAGTCAGTCCATTTGCTGACCACAACTTGACATTCTGTGACCTTTAAA
The DNA here is from genome assembly GCA_029692085.1 of Gymnothorax javanicus. Lineage (NCBI taxonomy): Eukaryota > Metazoa > Chordata > Actinopteri > Anguilliformes > Muraenidae > Gymnothorax > Gymnothorax javanicus. Next base: position 95,964,270 of record CM056198.1, read on the forward strand.
GTTCACAATTGACATATTGAATACATATTGACATATTTCAATGGCTTGTATCACCAAAACTGCTTCAGAGCTTAGGATGGTATTACAGAAGGTCTTATAAATGTATATGAACTTTCATTTAGTGACCTTGATATTGAGTTTCATTAATTCAAATGTCAAACTTCACATGAAATTTTCATAACTTGTATCATCGCTTTAAGACTGCTTGCCGGTAAGCTACAGGACCCTTGGCCCAATTTTTTTTTTTCAAACGTCTCGGAGACAGCTAGATAGGCTACTTCAGAACTGCCAAGGCTGACGCATTCGGAGTCAGTCTCTCGCATTGACGTTCCTGTGCCATAGTCAGCAAGTATTCACTCAAAGCGCACTGAAGTTTATTTGCGGAATTTAAGTCCTTGTGCCATAAGTTAATCTGTTTCACGTGCATTACGGTGGATTTGCCCACTAGTGACATGGAAATCGATTATGACTCTGGAATTCTCACGCTTGTCTTTACTGAGGGACTGGAAGCAATGGAATTGCATAGAGATGTGTATGCAGATTATTTTGAAGGGGAGGAAACTGAATTAGAGTGGGGGGGCAGTGAAATACATCTGACATCATATGCATCCGTTGTTCAGATTGGCCTGTTTTCTGGTGGTCATTTTTAAAACAGGAATTTCTATGAAACAGAGATATTCAGAATGTCTAGCACCGTTATTCAACATAGACAAGGTAAAAACGGTTTTTGATTCTAGGTCACCTTTAAAGGGTTAACACAGTGGTTGTCCCTATCCTGACACTAGTTATAGAAACAAAAAAATAGCCCCGCAAAGCGGGCATTACCCCTCAGCCCCTGGATTGTTTGGAATGAATATGTGTTTTCACAACACTGGAGGGATTTTCGGGACAGTTATTGTTCATTGCTTTATTATCAGCAGGTAATTATTGATGCATTTAATTCATGATTATTTTGTTAAGCACATTTTAGAGATATAGTGAGGATAAAATTTCATTTGAGCCCTAGCAGTTTTTTTTTTTTTTTTTTTTTAATTAAGTTCATTAAAATGTTTTTCTGGCTCAAAAAGGACACCAAAATGTGACATAAAACGATTTTTTAAAGGAATAGACAACGGAACGTAAATAGATGCATAGGTTGATAGCTTGTAATATTGAGAGCCCATAAGAAAAATTTCAGGCATACTCGACCATTTATGAAAAAGTTGTGAGCGTTTTTGTGTGGCAGTCCTAAGGCCACTACTGAGCTGCAGTGCAGCCTCCCGGAAGGGCGATGCGTGACGTCACATGGGCGCAGAGGTGAATCTCCACTCTTCAGTACTCTTCTGTTGGCGCATTTGGTCTTCTACCGTGAACTTGCATAAATTCAATATTTGGTTGCTGTTTTCTGTACACAAGACCATTATAAGAGCACTTACCTAAGGTCTAACAATCATGACATTTGTTTTGAATGATTAAGAATGAATTAGATACATTTAATTGTTGCTATACAGAGCTGTAGTGACATTACATCATATCTTCATGATAGAGAATTGCTCCAGTCTGGTGTGCGGCACCAGAAACAGAATGCCAGCCGATAAGTTACTTTGCATTTTACAGTATGAATAAATACAGCAAATTATTTTTAATTCACGCGTTTCGCCTGTATTCGCATCTTTGCATTGACTTTGAATGTAATCTGTCGTGCGAAAAATTTGTTTAGCATCCGATGCGAAAGCAGCTTAACTCAGCCATAATCAACCAAAGAAAGGGTTTTGCAGGCGGAATGTGTGTTCGATTTGCTTTGCAACAAACTATGGACGTTAGGTAGGACTAGCTTGCAGACTTGTTGATCATAAAGAAGTGGTCTGCTCGCCTGCATCCAAGGAACTGCTCTAACAGTGGATTATTGTGGAAACATCGCTGATGATGTGCCTGACATAGCAGATATGTATAATGATGGAAGTGGATTTTCCTGCTAGGCCGAAGTCATCTCCGACATTACACATTACAAAAAAAGTATCATAGCCGGAATGTTTTTTTTTAACGGTTTGCTTTGCAACCAACAGTGGACGTTGGGTAGCCTAGCTTGCGGACTCATTGATCATAAAGAATTCGTCTGCTCGCCTGCAGCATCTAAGGAATATTTACTCTAACACTTGTGGATTATCGTGGAAACATTGCAGATGACGTGGCTGGCATGGATTTTATCGGTTTGCAAGAAAAGGTAGGATGTGCATTTAATTGTTTATGGGCCTGATGACTGGCAGGCTAGCTGACAGGGAGGTGTGTGAGTGAGACGTAGACGAGCCTGCCCCAACTATCACTGACCGTAACTTCAGGGCTGTACAGTAAAAAAGCTTTGATGTGCGGCTAAACAAAGCCAGAGTACCTTAACGTCAGCGTCCCGAAACAAAGGCTAAGCACAGTAACTGCAGTTACGGCATTCTGTCATGGTTTCTGATGGGATTTTCGGAGTTACTGTTGACACAGACCTTGATTTTTTCATAAAAACAATCAAATTGACTCAAAATATTCATCCACATGATAAAGGAGGTCTTCAATACCCGCAAAATGACAATAACTCATTTTCGACCAAATGTGATGTTACGGTGTTTTGCCTTTGCACGGCAGCATAGAACGTGCGGTCATGCTTCTGACCTGAGCCAGTCTTGCATGTACACCCAACCGCTGCACACACAGGCATATTGTTCTCTCTCGGCCTTCAAACAGCCTTCTTGAATATTTTCACGAATAGTAGGGTCTGTTTGTGACTAACAATGTCCTTTGGCACAGAAAAATGGTGACAACTGTGAGTAATTTAACAACTATCCCAATGTTTGTGCAGTCTCACTCGCCATGTATAGCTTCAACGTGCTCCGCCCATGTGACGTCAGAGCATCTCCACGACCTATCCGCGAGGATTTTTCTGATTAGTTGAAATATTTTCAATGGCGGCATTCATGAAATCGTCGATGATGGGGGAATTCTGCTTCACGACCGACTTTCGGAGATTGATAGCTTAGTTATATGAGCTCTATATGTTCAAACATTTGCACGAATGTTAGTTTATGACATGATCTATCTTCCAAACTGTATTTTGACATTCCGTTGTCTATTCCTTTAACTGAAAGGATGTGGGAAATTAAAATTAGACTGTATCATGTAGATTTGCCCATTTGTTATTCACTCACAGTCCAGTCAATAAATAACACTTTGTTACAAAACTTTTCTAGTCAGAGCATAAGACGGTATCAGGCTGAAATTATCAGGTAACGGTCATTGCCCGATGTGTTCGCTGTGCTCACGACCGTTACCATGGCTGGCGGGTCTTGAGTGAGTGGCACTGCTCAAATGTACTGCTACTCCGCAGAAAAACTGACTTTCCTTACACCGATGAACCAACTCCCCTCTGCTAATTTCCGTCGTTGTTGAGAATAATTAACCTAAACACAAAAAATACTTTTGTGTCCACTAAATCATGACCGTTACAGAAGACATATTTTGTTTTGTTTTCTATGATTATATGCCTCAATTAATTGATTATCATGCTTCCTGGAATGACTCCGTAAACACCTTTAATCGGCAACGAAAGTTTTCTAGTGTGTTGCTGGGAGTCGGCTCATTTCCTCTGCTGCACGTATGGTGTCCACAATTTCGTATGCTGCCGCGACCGTTACTGAAAAGAAAATGATGATAAAAATCGCCTGAGTCCATCCTTGTTCTTGACCATCTTGTAGCAACTGGCCGTCTATCTGCAAGGTAAGACAATTCTGACTGCTATTTTCTGTATTTTTCCAAATAATTTGTGTAATTGATTTCATGTTTTAGGATTATAATGCAATTTCATATCATGCAGTGACGGGGTTCATTCGTACCAGTGATGTGCCGTCCGAGGTCAGTTAGGGGAGGCAGAATCCTCACCGTTAAACAAACGATAACTCCCTATTACTTTGCTTGATTAGCAATCAGAGGATTGATTTACTAATTTACTGAGACTAAAGGGCAGAATGGCATGCCAACTTCATCTGCAACATTATTGCTCAGTGCATGGAACTCAAAATGCTCACGAGACAGCAAATTTGGCCATATTTGCTTACAGGAACATTTGTTACATTAACAAATATTAACACCTTTCTTATGCCGTGTTCAATGCGTGGTCCGTATGTTTACGATAATTTTTTCCCCCTTAAATGGATACTTTTTAATTCCATTCCAAAAAAAAATGGAGTTTATTTTCAGTCTTTGTTCGTAATCTGATAAAAACAGAAGGACAAAACGATAAACAAAATTAGAGAGTTGAGATTTTTACTAATTAATTAAGATTTCCATCCTTGCAGTCTTGAATCAAAGCGTAAACGTAAATGAATTTTTTTGTCACTATCACCTCTTAATCATTACAGGCTACATATAGCCTCAGCTAGTTCTTAATTGTTCGGTAAAAAAAGTTAGAATTGATTGATTGTCAGTCAGGCATAGTACATGGAAACAGGTTGACAAATTTTTGCGTTAAAAAGATGAAGTCACTGCCTCCCCTGACCACACGTCTCTGATTCGTACCCATTTCTTCTCCACCTTTATGAACGATATGCTTCAGTAAATTATTTTTTTAAACTGTCCTCTAAAATATCACATGTATTAACTGGACTGTTGGGGATTGCGCGTGCAAAGCGCAGAAGCTCTGCGATCTATTTATATTTACGACCACAAATAGCGGCTCCTCCCGAAGCAGTTTGAATCAGTTTTGATTGTTTGTTGCTTTATGACAATTAGAAAGTACATTATGACTACATGGGTTTGTAGGATATCTTCAAAAAAAATAAAGCAGAATGCTTGTGACTAACAGGTCAAAGTTCAATATATCGTTCACCAAACAAACTACACTTCTTTAAAAGATTTCCATAATGGTGTGATGCGTTTCTTTATCTTAAGAAAATGGTCATGACCCATCATCTTGTGGATTTTTTGTCTGATTAATATAATTTATGATAACATATAATTAATGATGGTGAGGGCCTATAATTTGCCCCCTCTGAATCTTCCGACATGACTTTTTAAATAGATGAGGAGCTACACACTAAATCCATCAGGGTTAAAATAATTATTGCCAGCTGAGACAGGCTTTTAATCACTGCAATCATGATCCAGTCGTAGTATTTCTGAATTTGAATCCAAACAGCAACTACTTTCGGACAGGCAGTGTAGAACGCAAATGATCCACTATACAAACTGAATTACCGCACGAGAGAATGAAACAAATCTCGCAGCTTGAGTCCGAACCATTAAATGTTATTTAAAAAAGACTGAAATTGCGGTTTTAAAAATGCACGCTTTTTAATGAAAAGAAAATAGAGCAACACTGCTAACTTCACAAAACTCACCAATTTCGTTCAGAGATTTACTAACAGACACACAGACGCAGTTATATAGAATGAGCCTGCGCAGGTTCCATACGAATTCTGTTATGTATGAAACGGAAATACAAATATAATGTAACCTATAAAATCTATAAAACGACAGTATGAAAAGTTGAATTTGGGCTTTGAAATGAACATGTTTTTTGAACCGGTTTTGTAAATATCTAAGAATTTTCCTTCGGAATACTTCAGCAGGATCTTGTATTCTGTATGCTGTATTCTGATGCCATTTTCTCATACTTGCTGTTATATGCCAGTCTCATACCAGTCAAATAAATCAAATAAAGTTGGTTTTCTGTTCCTTGAATGATTTTGAAATTTTCATGTTTGTGCCACACTTTTGTTACCCTGTATTGTGAAAAGACACATATAAATTGAGGAAGGCGTTTTCAAGTTATTCTACGGGATACAAAATTCAAGATGGCGGCTGTGGCGGCCATACTAAACGTCCAAGCGCCTTCAAAATCGATACGCCTCTGTCGGTACACAAGACCGAGCAACACAGCAAAAATGGCGTTGATTGACGGAGACGTTTTCAGGTTATTGCACGAAACACAAAAGTTTACGGGACGGACGAACAGACGGACGGACGGACCATCGCGCGTGACGACAATACCCTTCTGCCCCTTAGTTGGGGCCGTGGGGTAATAATGACCCTTTTACATCATTGCAAAACACTGCACAATGGTTAGATAATGTTTGTGCGAAATTTGTATTTATAGCATAAATACATGGCAACATGACCGCACAAGTGTCGGTCATCACCCCTTCATCTTGGCTCTAAATGATCTTGTTTCCTTTTGGCTGATAGCCAGGGGCACACTTCTATAAACCACCAACAGTTCTATCTGCATTTTTCATGATTTGCCAACTTTATTGGAATTATAACCACTTTGGGTCATATTTTTCTGCTTGTGAATATCATTTGCTGTCTCTGCATGGGTCAAAAGTTGCGGTGATTGAGTGTAAAATTGTATTTTTTCAAACCTAAAGCTTCTCAATGCACTGGTTGAGTGGCACTTTAAATTTTTTCAGCCTAATGCTTGTGACTGCAACAGTGGATCACTGTTGTTTGGTTTGTTTGTGGCTTTAAGCTTGTGCATGTGATGGATTAGTATAGTTTAGTGTGTTGCTTGTATACACATTATTTAAAGATGCTGCAGCCGGTCCATATTTCTGTTTTTATGCAGAGAGGAGCAGCATCAGGGCTCCCATGGTAAACGTACATGCAGCTCCTCTCTGGCCTCCTGCACTGAGATGGAGGACGAGAGAGGAAGTGGAGGGGCTCGGGAAGTGGGAAGCGCGGACACTGAGCGCAGCGCTGCTGCAGTCGGTCCCATAGATACCTCTGAGGTAAGATAGGGAGGCCGAGATGAGTGGGGGAGGGTGGGGGCTGGCTGTGCTTGACCCAATTAAGGGACGTGTTTCTGGAGGAAAAATATGAAGCCGTGATGTTCTGCCCCCCCAAGAGATCTGTGCTAGATACACTGCCAGATCAGTCACTGTTGAGATACTTTCCTGTTTCTGCCTCGGCCACAACAAAAGGAAAATGGTGGCCATGCTGAGAGGGGACTCACTGTGACTATTAAGTCCTTAATATTTGAGAAATAAAAAAGGTCACTTTCATTCGTAAAACATTTTGTTTGTTAATCTGACGCAATGATGTCTCTGACCAAATTTTTTCCTGGTAATTACTTTAATATTAATTCCAGAGATTAAAGGGTAACTCCTTTTGTATTTTGATTGAAGTCCTTAATAAAAGCACTTTGCATCTTTAATTAATTTCAATATATACGTTGTTTGTCCACAAAAAGACAGTGACGTAGCCAGTAGTGGAGAGGATGAGCTGCTCCATTTTTCTTGGCACCAATGTCTCCTGAGCATCATAAACTAGCGCACAAGGTAGAGCGTCTGTAATTTAGGAATACTGAGGCAAAAAGGGCAATTGTTTACATAGGTTTTTTTCAGCTCCTTTAAAGTCGAAAGAATGCATGAACATAACCTGAAAAATGTGCATTACAATGCCATGATGACTGAGAGAAAAAAATCTGCCCCATCCTTTTGCTTCAATCTTCCCTCAAACTTTTCGCCATGATTCTAGCCCTGCCCTCTCTTCATGCACGGACTGGTGTTTCATCTTCTGGTGACTGACAGTTTTTCACTCCGATCAGATGCACTCTTGGTGTTCAGGGTCATCCTTCCATTTCAATGAAAGCTTGAAGTTCACTCATATTTTTACGAGGTCCTGTGCTAGGAAGGCTGATGTTTTCTTCCTGTTGGCTGCGAGGAATCAAAGATATTACGTTTCATCTTGGGCCGCAAGTGGTATTCTGTTATTGGGCGACAGTTAGCAAAATTAGTCATTATTTTCTTTATTTGAAGGAAATGTCATTCCTCTATTGTTTTAAGCATAGTCTTCATATTTTTTGTATTCTGACGTATATTTAACCCTTTCACAAGCTAGGCGTAATTGTGTTCTTATACCGTAAAATATTATGCTGCGTTGTAGAACTATACAGTATATCATTTGAAAGTTTAAGGACTCAGCGTTCTTTCTGCGTAAGCCATTTTATAATGCAAATATGATAGGAAAAATTGTATTTAAATTTGTCATTAAAATCCTCAGCCTGACTATGCCGTCCCATAGGGTCACTTGTCTAGCATTGCTCAGATCTGTCAAAATATGTTGAAATCGATGTACTTACCTTGGTAGCGGTCCAGAGATTAAAAAAAAAAAAAAAATTTCTAGAATTTTCAATCCACAAAACAAGCAAGCTTGGACAAATGTCACTAAATGTCACAAAATCGACTTTGACATGGAGTAGGGTGACCATATTTCAATAAACTAAAACCGGAACACTTTGCGCGTGACCATAGTGCGCGTGCATGTGAGGTCATAGACGCAGATATTAGGCTCAATTTCAGCATGTAGGACTACTGCTCACAACATAGCCTAATGGGGAAAAATCATGTATATTTTTGGTAGGCCTATTTACACATTTAAGAGAAAATATGAGAAGACATTGAATGAGTTTCGTGTGGGACTGTCTTTATTTTTATGAATTAGCCTGAAGCTGAAGAAAGTTTTGGAAAATACACAAACTGAACATTTTTTTTTCTTAAACAAAGCATTATAACACATTATATATCTTTGATCTCTTAGATCTCTAGTAGGCTATGTTGGTGTGTGTGTGTGTGTGTGTGTGTGTATGTGTGAGAGAGATGTCAACCTCATAGACCTCCGAAAACATGACCTCAACACAGAGACAAACGTTCTTCAAATTAGCCTACATATATTTGTCTGAGGAGTGAATTTGCTCCAAAATCGATTTGTTGGCTGACAGCCTGCTGTGGAATTGCGGACAGGTGTCATCAAAATTGGCCCGTGTAACAATCAACGCCTTTAAGGTGGGAACGGTCATGCGGTTCCTCTCGTCAGTCCAAGTATTGTTCATTATGGAAAAGATCTGCTCAACGGGAGCATTTGTGCCAGGCAGACACATGGCAAACTGACAAATTAGACATATATTTTTGTACAGAATCTCCCTACTTCTGAAATGCGCGAACATCTCTGCCCAGCGCTCGTCCGCTGGTTTTCCATCAGCATTCCACTGTGCGACCATCAGTCGGAAACGCGAACCCTGGAAGTTGGTTTTAATTTCAACCATCCAAGGAAATGATGAGCGAAAACTCACGTTTAGTTCATGTGAACAAGCCACGATGCTCAGTGAAATGCAGTGTGTAACTGTACGTCTCGCTACTCGACAGTCCATGCTGGCCCAAGTGAAGATTTCTGGTTTGGCCGAAATGAGACCGATTTGCTGCTGACGGACGGTGAGCAAAATGATTGCAAATTACTGGAGACATGATCGTATGACGTATGATTAAAATGTTTGGTTTGATGTTAATTTACTCGTGCCTGTTTGTCTAAACAGGCTCTTTAAGCTGGAAAATTGAACTGGATGGCGAGCCAGAGAAAGAGGACTGTGTATTGTGCTAATAAAAGATTTTTTTTTTTTTTTCCTGTTCGATGCCCAATGAGTGTGACTTACCTATAACATCTTCGTTTAAAGCTTCAAACGCATGAGGTTTAATGAGGAATGAATGCCACTCTAAAGTTTAGATGATGTACTACAACACTGTTGATTTAAAGGCCTTATTATGTGTTAAGTATTACTTTGTGTTATTTGTACAATGTAACATTGCTGGCGTAGCCTACGTGTGTAGCATAGCGTACGCTACACTGACACGCACACACACACACACACACACACACACACACATTGTTGAAATCATATGCTGGATGCTTTATTCTTTCTGTGTGTTTTTTAGTTAATGATTGGGCTAAGACCACGTTGGCTAAGTAATCGCTGACAACAGGGGACATTTCATAGGGGTTGGTGGAAACTGGGACATTTTAGCGTCCTGACAGGCTTTTGTCGGGACTCGGGACACACAACTCAAAATCGGGACTGTCCCGGCAAATCCGGGACGTCTGGTCATCTTAACGTAGACGTGCAGTAGCTGCATATCTTTACGAATTTCACTATAATTAGCTTTTTACTCCTGACACAGTGCTGTAGATTGTACAACAGACCTTCAGTAACAAAATAAGTGCACTCACTCACTTTTATGTGCTGATCTAACAAAACAGCTAGTGTTTCAGCCTTTTATCCCTCACTCCAATAAAACAGGAAAATCAAATTTATCTAGTTTATGCAGACAGCCAATGGTCTGAAACGTCCAAAAGACAGATGCTTATGGTAGTGAATGGATTAATTTTTGCGCAGAAGAATTGTTTCAATGGTTTCAGACAAGTGGGATTTTGTCAATGAAGCAAAGAAGGTTTGGAAGCGACTGTATTATGCATGTATGATCAGTAGTGTAGAGAATCGGAAGGGGTATTGGAGTGAAAATTTAGCTACAAATGGGAAGAAGACGTGAAAGAAGGAACTTGAAATAATATTGTTGAAGCGAACGTGACTAGGAATGCAGGGAAATTTGGACTCTTCAGTATTGTTTGTTGATGCATGCACAAACATTATCAAGACAAAAATCCATAAAATATTCATTTTTGGTCACAGAATCGTAATATTTGAACCTGCAGTAGTTTAACCCTTAGAGCACTAAATGCAGCTATTGTTTCTCAATGATGCAAGATATCAAACTCAAAGCTGTTGAAAACCTATTAAACAAGTCACCACATGATAGGTTTTCAACAACACAAAATAATAGAATTTATATTTCTAAAAAATGTAATTTAGTGTTCTGTGGGTTAAGCGTCTGGCTGTGGCTGTATTATTTTTCTAGGCTGATAAGACTTTGATCACAGCGCTGCAGGGGCAGAGGAAAACAGGGAATCTTTGTCAAACAACTTATACACTGCCCTTAGGAAAAAAAGTCACCATTTGGGTATAAAAAAAAAAATTTATAATTGCATCATTACAGCAGCAATTAAGCAGCAGCAGTTTCAGCTGGCAGTAATTATTTTAACCCGAACACATAAAGTGCATAGCTTTTCATTTATTAAAAAAATCATATCAGAATACAGTACATATCCCCTGATGTCAGACAGGATGTTACATTATTTCAGAAATGGCTAGTTATTGGCCTACATCAAGCAAACAAAACAATGAATGAGGAAAACACGAATGGGGAATCATTTTCACATACAAATTGGCCACCTCAAAGTCCTGATCTTAACCACATGGAAAGTTATTAGGACATGCTCGAGAAGACTGTAGAGAGGTTTAAGCATCTTGCCGTGAAGACAAGATCTCGAGCCATAAATGAAGGCAAGTCTGATTTAAAATGTATGTTCAGACATTGCATATGGTTGTCAAAACAATGACATGACAAATTTGCACTGTAAGCAAAGCTGCAGGGGTTCCGATTAAATTTTTGAGTGTGCAATTAATTTTTTTAACTATTTTTGAATGGGCAGTGTTACTTAATTGAGGTTATATTCTCGGCAATTCAGACTATTTGAGAGCAATCCACTGAGTGTCACAAATAAGACCATGATTATGCCGGTAGTCAAAGTGGTTCAAGAACAGTAAAGATTTTAGTTTGGGAGGAAATTTGCTCAAAAAAGGACTGCACTTTAAAGGGTCACCACCACAGTTATTCTCTAAGGACAAAGACTTGTTGCCCAAAATGAATGGGATATATCATTTTCTGTCTCAATATTGCATTATTGTGTTAAAAAAAAAAACCGCTGACAGTATACTCACTCAGCCCAAACTGGGGCAAAACTAATGGCCAAACTGTTGTGTAAGGAATAATTCTCTGAATTTTGTAGCCGGTACGTGGTGACCAGCAGCTGATTGATGTTTAATGGGCAAATTGCAATGCTTTAATAACAGACATGATATTTTTAATGCCTGAGTCACTTCAGAAAAAAGTTTTTTTAAAAGTTTACTGTGTGTGCTCATTTAAATGTATTCGACTGTTAGATTACAATGCCAAATACAAAAAAGCTTCATGGGAATTACTACATGCACAAATGCCATCTCCTGAAATGATCAACTAAGTGCTATGAGGGGTGGTTGCATTGAACAGAATTAATTTCTTTAATTCTAGCATACACTAGGGGACGAATACATGATTATTCGTGGAACCACTGACATCATGCGCACATACTGCCTAAACCTCACAAACACGCTCCTGAAACCATGCATACATACCAGAGGCGTTGGCAAAAATATTTTTTGAGTGGTGAAAAAATGGATAGACTGGCGATTTTGTAAATGGCCTGCTTTTTCCACATACCCACTCCAAGAGCTCCACACCCTGGAGCGATCATTAACATCTATTTAGGCTAACCCTGATGGCTATGTATTAATCCCAGTACCCCAGCTCTACCCTGGTTTTGCAGGAAAAGAAAATGATGTGATTTGTTTGCTATCAATGTTAATGGCAGACTGTGGACATAACAAAAGGAATGAAAGGTTGATACTGTGTATCATCTAACTACTATTCAAGACACTCTTGACTGGTACAGCGATTTTGAGCTTTAAAATGAAAGATTCCAGGTGAAACCGTAAAATGTTCTGTATCGCACTTATCAGAGGTTAGATTTGTATTAGAGACTGATAGGAATTTATGTATAGCTCATAAAGTAAGTTTTTGACCTCTCTCTCACATATACTTGCGCACACGCACACAAAAACACACACACACTCGCATCGCATCTCACATAGACAGAGGGAGGGAGGGACAGAGGGAGTGAGGGAGAGAAAAAGAGAGAGAGAGCTCTTATCTACTGAAGATTTTCAATTAAATCAACATTCACTGCTGTAGATTAAATCCAACTATTGTACTGTGTAACTCATTTATTGCTCAGAAAATTGATAAAACACATAATTGCATTGTTCATTGTCAGATATGGAAAAAAGCTATGTTAACATTTACTTCTATACAAACGTTTAATATGTTGGATGCTATCATAACAGGAAAAACCTAAATCTCAAAATAGATGCAAGACCTGTAAAAAAATAACTGATTTGCATTATCAATTATTTTTATAATTGAAAACTCACCAATGCATGGTGTATATCACGGCTGTAGGACTCTTCGTCCTCAGACTTTTCGTCCTTGGACTTTTTGTCCCCGCACTATCCGTCCCCTGTGAATTTTCGTCCCCAGACTTTTCATCCCACTTGAACTTTTTGTCCCCAGACTCTTCGTCCCTGGATTGTTCATCCCCAATAATGCTTTGCCCTCCTCCTGCATTATAACCCTATCCCTAACCCTAACCTTAACCCTTATAATAGTCTTGGGGACAAAAAGTCCAGGGAGGAAAAGTCCGTGGAGACGAAGAGTCCGGGGACAAAAAATCGGGGGACGAAGAGTCCTGTAACCGTATATCACATGGTGTATTGAGTATATTGCATACTATCATACCAGGAGGACCTTAAAACTCAAAATGCAACAGCTGTATGACAGCAATAACCAAACGCATTACCAATTATTATTAATGAAGAAAATTCACAAAAGCATGGCACATATCAATGGGAGGGCAGCCTCAGCCATAGAGTGACTGTCCTTTACTTCCTATAAAATTCCATGAAGCAGGGAATATGTGTTGGGACGCCAAATTTGAGGCAGGAAAGTTGCAATGTGCACAGTGCTTTTGTTGGGTGTAGCACTGGAGTAGTGACCTCTGTCATCATAGACTCACTGGCTCTTTCAGTGGACTAGTGTTTGTGTGCTCATGGGCCAGCTGAGTACTTGAGCACGTACACCCTCAGAACTTCCCTTCTGAATGTGAGAAGGTCCCATTGGCAACCCTGTGTCAGCACTGTCTCCACCCTGTGTTGGATGGCTCTTTGCAAATGTCAGCCATATTGATATTCTCTGATTGAATATACTGAATCACTTGCTGTATAGTAGCTATGTATTTTCTTGATGAGCCATTTTCTCTCCATCTTGCTGCTTCCCTGTGTCTCGACTGACTGCAAGATTGCTTCAAGAAAAGGTCACCCAGCCCTGGTTCAAAAGTTCAGTTCAGTTATTCCAGCAGGTGTGCCAGACATAACAAGAGCTACTCTATTTGTAAATACTTTTCTCTTCTTCCCAGTGATTCCTTTTGTTTTTGCTATTAAACTAGAAATATGTGCATGTATCACTGTCTCTCTCTGTTTCTCCCGTACTGTTTGTGTGTGTGTGTGTGTGTGTGTGTGTGTGCGTGCGTGCGTGCGCGTGTGTGTGTGTGTGTGTGTGTGTGAGAGAGAGAGAGAGAGACTTCGACTTATGATTCAATCTCCAAAAAGTAAGTTCTTTGGGAAAAAAACTGACATTACTCCTGAAAATGCATTGAATTCCACCGAAACTAATGGAGGAGGTTACCCCAAGCAAATTATGTTCACTAGGGCTGGCCTAATAATAGTGTAGACTTTTTTATATGGAACATGTAGGTATGAATCTCTTACATGTGTAAACTGAAAATGGAAAGCATCCCCTCACTTTAATAGGCCCTTGAAGGGGAATTTGTGCCATTTTTTAGAAAAGGCCTTTGTGCCCAAAGACTACATTTGGTATGATAAAACAAATTGCTGCATCTCAGAAACCACATGGAGCACAATCACATCTTTTGCGTTTATGAATTCAGAACAAGTTATTGATCAAAGATATGCACATTTATTCGGTGTAAAATTTTCAGCTCACATAGATGGCAAGTAATGAACACAATTTCAGTGTTTTTACTAATACCTCCAAAATCCCAACTTTGATCACAAATAAAATTATGATTCTTTCATGCAATTCAAAAAATCGAATGTGATACAAAATGTCATAACGGTAGACCAATCAGAGCTAATTCTGTGGCGTATTTTCTTCTCGTAATAAGTATAATTCTTGGGAGCAAATGGTTAAACTAACCTGTTTTTTTAGCGAAGGTTAGCAGTTTCAGGGCGATCACTACAATGCAGCAGAACATTAGTAGGTTATATCAATTCAGTTTGACTCCACGTTATTTTAATGGAAGACTGTTCAGAGAGACTTGCATGGTTGAGTTAAAATGATAAAGGTACCAGTTCTTTAAAGCATCTAACGTTAATGGAAGAAGGGTTTATACTGACACCTTTACAATCAAGATATTTGAAGCAGTTTTGAACAGTTTGAATGCTGTAATTACATATTTCTTTGGACGGGCAGCACTGCTACTTACTAACTTTGCATATAGAGCTGTGCAAGGTCAATCCAGCCCTGTTTGACATTTGTCATTTGTCTTAATATTATGATGATGCCAATAAAACAATCAAATTCACTGTAGAAAAAAAGGAATGACATTAATGTTTTCCCAGATTCATTGGGTAGGCCTTGGCCTATACATACATACATACATAACATGTGCATATACTGCCGATGCCTCAGAAAATTCTACTGAAATCATTGCACATATACAGGTGAATCCTCTGACAAGTTACTAAACCCATGCACACACGATTTTGAAACCACATACAAGCACTACTGAAACTAGGTACATTTACTACTGAAATGTCATGGAATCAGTTATGAACATGCACAGATACCTATGAAATCTAACAGGCACAATTAAAACCATGAAGAAATTGTGCTGAAATCATCCACACGTGACTGAAACCTCACACAAACACTTTTATATTTGTTCTCAAATGCCACTGAAACCTCACACAGGCTCAATTCAAACCATGCATGCATTATACTGAAATCATGAACACATATTACTGAAACCTTACCTCCAAGTATTTCAGTATGCCTAAGTGAAATTCACCCATGTGTGAGAGGTTTTGCAGTGAATAATGAAGCATTCACTGTCACCTATTTTGCAACGTTTCAGACCCCTTTGTGACTGGAACGTTACCTCAGAAAAGAGCCTACAAATGTATGAACACGTTCAGAGCAGACACTAGCTTCTTTCAGAGGAAATATTGCCTACACAACGCGAGTTGTAGAGTTTTCTGTGCCCAAGATCATTCCGCAACTCACATTACAGCTTTTCTATTGAGCTACATTCGGCAGGCTGTCATATATGGTAATATGAGTGCATTGCTTTAATAGTGTTTGTGTCTGGCATGAGTCATATCTGAGCATGATTTCACGGTGTTTGCGTGCAATTTCAGTGGTATGCTTACATGGTTCTACTCGTATATGTACTTAGTTTGGGTAGTGTTTTTATGAGATTACAACAGTATGTGTGCATGGTTTTGGTGTTCGTTTTCAGCGGTATGTGTATACTATTTGACTATCTCTATGTGGTTTCAGCAGGGTTTGCAAGATGTTTTTCAATTATACTGCATGTTTGGGAGATTTTGTTTGTGTGTGTGTGTGTGCGTGTGTGTGTGTGTGTGTGTGTGTGCATGAGTGCGTACATGTATTCTCTAGTATGCAGTATCTGCTTTGTTTCACTAGTATGAGTGTGAGTTTGTCCCATTAAGCCACTTATAACATGCCTCCAAGCTCAATGTCACTTTGTCTAGTATCTCTTAACCCCCAGGGGAGATCTCCTGCTAGGGTCAAGAAACCCACAGTGATATTACATAACAGTAGAGGGCATACTCAATGGAGGTCATGCAATGAAAAAAACAAAACAGTTAGAATTGTTTCTGTAGGGTGTCATTGTGATACATTATACAGTATATGAGGATAATTGCCCTCTTGCTTCATATGTTTTGTCAGAATTACTGTGCTGTGAAAATTAATTTGCCCCCTTCTCAATTTAGTTTATTTTTTCCCTTTTTTTCACATGTAAATGTTTTAGATCATCAAACTAATTTTAATATTGGACAAAGATAACCCAAGTAAACACAAAGTGCAGTTTTTAAATAATGATATCATTTATTGAAGGAAAAAAGCTACCCAACCATACCTGACAGTATGTGAAAAAGCAATTTCCCTCCTAAATACTAAATAAACCAATTTAATTGATAATTTGGTTTCATTCTTCTACACACACCCAGGCATGATTATTGTCAGCCCTGTTGAGTCTAAACATTACTTAAATTGAACCTGTCTGGCGATGTGAAGTAGGCAAAAAGCAGCACATGATTCCGTAAAA
Source organism: Gymnothorax javanicus (assembly GCA_029692085.1). Taxonomy (NCBI): domain Eukaryota; kingdom Metazoa; phylum Chordata; class Actinopteri; order Anguilliformes; family Muraenidae; genus Gymnothorax; species Gymnothorax javanicus. The sequence continues at coordinate 95,981,202 of CM056198.1, forward strand.
ATTTAAGAACAAACGAGAAACAAAGTCATTTACATCAATGGGTTTGGAAATGGTTACAAAACCATTTCTAATGCTCTCGGATTCGAGCAAACCACGTTGAGTTATTATCTATTAATTGACAAAACTTTGAACACTGATGAACCTTCCCTACCAAGTTACTGGCCTACCAAACTTCGTCCAGGAGCACATCAACAACTTATCCAGGAGATCACAAGAGAACCTACAGTAAATTTAAGGAACTGCAGGTCTAAGTTGTCTCACTCAAGGTCAGTGAACTGAGTTGGCAAATAATTTTCTCCTGTAAAATGCAGATAAATTCAAAGCCTTGATTATGGCTCCTGATAACCTTCACTCCGCGATCAGACAGAACCTTGGTGCCTTATCCCTCTCTTGTCAGTCTAGTCTGCGTAATCTTTGGGTGATTTTTGACCAGTTTCTGAGTTTTGATGCTTAGGACTCGTTCTTTTTTCCTTCACCTAAGAAACATAGCTAAACTCAAGTCTGTTGTGTCACGAAATGAATTGGAGATGCTAATACATGCTTTTATCTCTTCATGTTAGGAGTGGACCACTGTAATTCTCTTTTTTCCTGCCTTAGTATATCTTCCTTTCATCACTTACAGACCCTCCAAAATGATGCTGCTAGGCTCTTAAAACATGCACCTTGTTGCACCGGCTTTCTGTCTATTTTAGGATCCATGTAAAAAAAAAATTGTGCTTACTTATAGGGCCCTCAATGGCTTCAAAACAAATAATGAACCTTGTGCGCCCCCACACTATGAGGCGAGTGCTTAGGTCCTCTACTCAGGGTCTTCTAAGTGTTCCTCGGACATTTTATAAGAGTCGGGAGGATCATGCTTTGAGTTGGCGGCCCCTAAACTTTGGAATAGTCTATCAGTAAGCCTGAAGTCTGTGGGCTCTGTGGACTCTTCAAAAAGCAGCTAAAAACCCATCTGCTCAGACTGGCTTTTAGGTAATGTGGTAGTTTCTGTTTTTAACTTGTTGTAACTTGTGTTTTATGTTTCTTTCTCCTTGTATGGTTTATTTGATGTTTTATCCTTATTTGATTTATTTGATTTTATTAGATGTTGTGTGTTAGCCTGAGAATCACTTTGTGACTGGTGTCCTTGAAAGGTGCTATATAATTATAGGTTGTTCGGGTGTTTTTAAACTGGTGGATTCTTCACGTTGTTTGTTTTTTCCAAAATGGAAAGCTTTAACCCCTTAAACTCTAGCTTTACACTCAAGTGTTCCCTGAAGTTGGTTCAAAGTTGGTTCATTTTTTTTATTTTTGGACATTGTCACATACATATTCTGTATCTGTTTGTTTCAGCACTTCACTGAAGCTGCATCTCACTTACATTGATAAAAATATTCTAACCCAGGACACTATGGGCTCTATCTTTCACACTGCCCTACCCGTTGCCACTACCTGCTACCCGTGAATTACGCATTTAGCAGCTTCCACTATCCCTAAACGGTATCTTGCGGCCACACTACCCACTATACATTATGCCGAATCCTTTATTTGCGACTGGAGGTGTGCCCGTGGGCGTGTTTATGCGCTTTCCCTAAAATTGCTATCTTGACCACGCAGGTTAGAAAGCGTATAGCGGGTCCTCAAACCACCCGCTACCCATTTGGCAACTGAAGACACGGCTTTTCTCCCCCTATGCGATCTAACAGCGACAAATGGGCTACATTCAGTTCAAAATTCAGTTCAGTTTTTTTCCAGCGAGAGCGGCATTTCAGAACTCTTCAGCGAATGAAGGTAATTCTGGTGACAAGTACGTGGTTTCGTCCGTTTACATTTTCCAATCGGACAGCTGTCAATTTTTTTTTACAGCAAGTTTGCGGACCGTGCTGCAAAAGCAGGTGTGCGATTTGTCGCGAAATTACCTTCATTCACAAAAGAGTTCTGAAATGCCGCTCTCGCTGGAAAAAAAATCACCGTTGCTGAGTGCCAGTGCATAGACCTATTTATAATTAAATTATTTTTCTGTACTGAATGTAGCCCATTATTTTGTCGCTGTTAGATCGCATGGGGGAGAGAAGCCATGTCTTCAATTGCCACTTGAATATTCTTGAATTGGAAAACGTAAATAAGGGAAAACCATTTAGAATTAGCCAGGACTAATTGTAGTCAATAAAGGGAAGGATATTTTCTCCCAAATTTTCAGGTCTAGCGCCGGCCCTGAGTATTATTTCCCACAGAACGAGAATTCGTGACAAAACTGCGCCTCTCCCATCAGGCAGTGACGGAATTATGTCACCTGGTTGCGGATGATGTATACACCGCTGCCAGCTGTCCGTATGCCTTGCCCGTTGCTGTTAGGGTTACTGTGGCACTATTTCTCTATGCTAGTGGGTCATTCCAAGACCCACTCAGCTCAATTGGAGGCATGACCCAATCATGGTGAAACGCATTTTTTTTTTTTTTTTTTTTTTTTTTTTTTTTTGAAGTTTCAATCACAAAAGGGGTAGGCTTGATGTTTTTTTTTTAATTACATAGCAAACATTAAACAATATGTCAATGTCAAATAATAATAATAAAATAATACAATTCATGATTAACTTAACAAAAACAGATCCTCCCCTGTCTGGATTTGACCTCATGCACGAGCAATTTAACTTCGTCCTCGGAGAAACGTGGCGACCTTCCTCTCTCCATCACGGGTTCCGGTTTGAGGATTTGGGATAGCGCAGCCTGCTCCTAAAGGCAATGGCACCTAGCACACTGATTGTTTTAACTGGCGTAACGCCCAAACCACGCCTATGCACAATATAACGGGTAGCGCAGGTGTTTTAGGGATATAGGCAGATGTGTAAGATAGCAACTTTTGGGAGGACGCCTCTTACGCAATGCTAAATCCCCAGATAACGGGTTTAGGGACTCTGGCGCAAGATAGGGCCCTATATTTTATGGCCTTAGCATTACATCAAATGGAAAAGATCTTTATCTTGTGCATTGCTTTATTCACATTTCCCTGTAATTTGGTAGGACATATATGGGTCATTGGAAACCTTGGGATCTCCACTAGTAGTCAAAATAGGTCTGAAGTTGCACAGGTTTGAATACAAGCGCTGTAATTAATGGATCCTTATATGAGTCTGTAGGTTGAATGGGTTAACCATTTTTTGCTTGTAAACAAGTGGGTCCTCTGTGGATGCTGCTTGTTAGTCTCATGTCCAACACTTTCCAAGTCTTTTATTGCCTCTGTGCCAACTTCTTTTTAAATTTGTTACAGGCATCAAATTCAGAAAGAGTGTGTGTTTCCAAAAAAAAAAAAAAAGGAAATTAATTTGATTGGGTTTAACATTAAATATTTTTCTCCAGAATTGTTTTTAATTTACTACTGGCAACTTTTTACTTGAATCTTCCATTCTCGCCCAACTTTTTTGGAGAATGGGGTTGTATTTGGGATCTCTTAACCTACAGCAGAAATAAATAAATTCATTTAAATTATTTCATTGTTCTAGATTATTTCATTTAGTAGCCTAAGATTGTAGTTTTATGCTTGTTGAGAGGTGGCTTACTGTTTGTAACTTCCCTCTGGCCCGTGCTCTCATGAGACTATCCTTGTTCTCTGTCAGTTTAATCTGGAATTGTAATTTGTTCCAAGCCCTATATCATTGTCACCCACATAATCATTGAAAATAAAAACAACTGGCCAATTACAGAATTCAGTAATCTTAAAATGTTTCTATAATTTATGGCAGTACGGTGTTTTTCTTCGTTTCGGTGTCAGTTTAAAGTTATTAATAATAGACTGAGGAATAGTACATCTAGCATTTTATTTCTGTGATTGAGCAGACAGTGGAAGCTGTTTTTAAAAAGAGTGCCAGTCTGCAGTGAGGTGCTAAAGTTGTACCCATTTCCAGGATGTAGAAATTTATTAGTTCTGCTCTGTCATTTTCCTGGGGTGGCCCTCTCAGTGGTCCCTTGTGTTTTGGTATTTCAAACAGCATCGTGACTGGAGCCAGCTTGTTTAAAATACACTGCACATTGCATTTGTTCAGCTAATTGAAGACATGAGGATAATGGTCTCATTTAGAGGAGCATGTGTTCACATGAAAAAAATTGGCTGTTTCATGTTTAGAAGCATTTATTTCCAGACCCAAGGAGTATATAGCCTGTGAGACTCTCTGTCCCTTTCTGACTGATCGACTAAATGAAAGATTGACAGACTGATATACCTTGTTCATTAATCTTTTTGCATTTTTTTTCCTGAAAATCAGCTTGCATTGTCTCATGGGTTAAGCGCTAAATTGTTCCTGGATGGCTTGCTGCTCACACCTGGGAATTCAGGGTATATAGTTACTTCACTTTTGAACACAGGATTAGTCACAAATAGTTGATGAATGCTTTTACTTTACAGTCAGCTTATTTCTTCTCTGCATAATCAAGGCAGATATATTGCTTGAAATGATTCAGAGTTGATAATGACAAAAGATAACTGGGCTAGAATATAATATTATAAGAAGGGCAATAATCTGAAGAGGAAGAGTCTGGACTTTTGCTGAACTCCATTCCCTGTCATAGCATTTTTTGTCATCAGATTATACAACCCCATTTCCCAAAAAGTTTGGAGGCTGTGTAAAATATAAATAAAAACAGATTGAAATTATTGGCAAATCATTTAAACTTCATAATAAATTGAAAATATTACAAAGACAACATATCAAATGTTGAAACTGAGAAATTTGATTGTTTTTGAAAAATATGTGCTCGTCTTGAATTTGATGTCAGCAACATGTTTCAATAAAGTTGGGACTGGGCCATGTTTACCACTGTGTTAAATCACCTTTTATTGAACAGCACCCTGTTAGTGTTTTGGAACTGAGGAGACCAATTACTGTAGTTTTGAACGCAAAATATTTTCTCATTCTTGCTTGATTTTAGATTTCAGCTTCTCAACACTTTTGCAGACTCTTATGTCACATTTGTGCACTAAATTCTTCAATGGGTGACCCATCTGGATTGCAGGCTGGCCAGTGTAGCACCCAGACTCTTGTACTACGTATCCATGATGTTGTAACAGACACAAAATGTTTTTTGGCATTTTCTTGCTGAAGTAAGCAAAGCTTACCAGAAAAAGATGTCTGGATGGCTGTATATGTAGCTGCAAAACCTGTACATATTGTTCAACAAAAATTCTTTCTTCAGAGATATGCAAGTTACCAATGCCAGGTGCATTAATGCACTCCCCATACTATCATGGATGCTGTCTCTTGAAATGTGCGCTGATAAAAAGTTCCCTCTCCTTCTCAGTCTGGAGGATGTGGCCTCCTTGATTTCCAAAAAAAATTTCAGATTTTGATTGGTCAGACCACAGGATAGTTTTCCACTTTGTCTCCAGCCTTTACAAATGAGCATAGGCCCAGAGAAGGCGGCAGCGTTTTTGGATCTTGTTTATTTATGGGTTTTTTTCCCTTTACATAGTAAAGTTTTAACTTGCTTTTGTGGAAGCAGTAACAAATTGTGCTCACTAGGAATGGTTTTCAGAAGTGTTCCTGGGCCCATGTGTTGATTTCCACTACAGAATCCTGTCTGTCTTTAATGCAGTGTCACCTGAGGGCCTTGAGATCACGGCCATTCAGTATTGGTTTTTGGCCTTGTCCTTTGCATACAGAGATTTCTCCAGATTCTCTGAACAATTCTATGATATTATATACCATAGATGATTAAAGCCCCTGTTTCTTTGCAATGTTATTCTTAAATTGTTGAACACTTTTCCCATGCAGTCTGTCACAGCATGGTGAAGCCCTCGCCATCTTCTGAAAGAGTCAGCTGTTCTGAGATGCTCTTTTCATACTTTTCATACCCATTCATGTCACTGACCCATTGCCAATTGATTTAATTTCCTGTGAGATGTTCCACCAGGTGAATTTTTTTAACTTTATAAAACATTTACGCTCTTTTGTTGCCCCTGTCCCAACTTTTTGAAATATGTTGCTGGCATCAAATTCAAAATGAGCAAATATTTATCTAGAGAGAATAAATTTCTCAGTTTCAAATTTGATCTATTGTCTTTGAACCATTCGATTTGATATAGGGTTTACATGATGTGCAAGTCATTGCATTCTGTTTTTATTTACATTTCACACAGCGTCCCAACTTGTCTGGAAATGGGTTTGCATCATTAAAGACAGGGTGAAGACTAAATATTTAATGGTTTGTGTGATCAACTTCATTTTATTTGTTGGTAGGAAGGCACTTGGAGAAAGGCCAAATGCTTGTCGGATTGTCAAAGAAAGTGAAAAATAATTGTGTTTCTGTCTGATCTTGGATCTTCTCCAGATTTTACAGGGTTCTTCTTTGGCCCATGCTACACCCTTCCACCAAGTTTCATGAAAGTCAGGCCAGTAGTTTTTCTATAATTCTGCTGACAATCAAACAAATGAATCAGTCATATGGGTTGAGAGCTTGTCAAAATTTTGTTAAATAGAAAATAAAATGCAGGCCTATGAGGCCTTGAAGTTGAAAATCGGGCCAGTTGTTAGGTATAGTATGACATATGCCCATCTATCATCCACTTCATAGTGCAGTATCTCCTGAATTGTATCTTTAGTAAGCAATTATAAAAATTTGATACTTTCCCACTGTTTATAATGAAAAATTTTGTTGATTTGGAATCTAAACATGAATGAAGGGATTTTTTTAATATTTTATGGATACTAAGATATCCCTGATAAAATGTTGTGTCGAATTTGAGGACAGTTCGATGAATATTGACGATTTTATTGACAATTGAGGCTTTTTTTCCTGACTCCCTGTGACATTACCCTCCTGCTGCTAAGAAGAGGATGACGTCTCTGATATTCAATTTCACGTTATGATGCAGCATTGAGAGGGCAATCAAATAAGTTAAGTCAATTGGACCACATTATGGGGAATTATTGCAGAAAAAATTATTTTTGATCTTTGGGCTATATCTTCATTGAACTTTGACCCACTTTTACAAAAACATTAGGTTTCTCTTCTCACTACTAGCACCTAAAAGCCGAGAAAGTGCACCTTTTTCTGAGAAATTCCTACAAAAACTTAGAATACACCGAGGTTTACTGAAGATTTGAGGCCAACTCTGTAAACCTCGGAAAAATTTTACCAAGGTATCCCGAAGTCTGTCCGTTTGCTTAAGTTTGGACAACACCTCGATGTGCACTTTCTCTCAAGGTGCCCTCTTTTAAATATTACATTGTGTAACTGATTTGTTTGTAAATTGGTGCTTTTGCAGATTGAATATATTCTGAATACTGAACGTGTTTTTGTTGTACTGAATACACTGAACAAAAATATAAACGCCCCATGTCAAATATTGATGCCACATGGAGTTAACAACTCTAAGTGAGCATATGCTGACTTTTACTTGTACAATAGGGATATTTCTCTTGATTTGTGTACCATTTTTTAATCCATCTCTCTGTCAGTGAGCATTTGCTCAGTGATGCAGTGATTTCACTCAGTACATGGGTGTGGCATTTCAAGACGGTGATCAGACAGAATGAGCAGTACCCAGACACTCCTTATACTTGGGACAATAAAAGGCCACCCCAAAATGTCAAATTTTGTCAAAAGTCATCATGCCTCAGATGTCTCAGGTCATGCGGGAACGTGCCATTGGCATGCTGGATGCAGGGATGTCCACCAGAGTGGTCGCTGTGCAGCTGAATGTTAACTATCGAACGATAGGCCGTTTGAGAGTTCATTTCCAACAGACAGGCAGTACTCCAAATTGACCTCATCCACGGTGGCCACGTGTGACCGCACCAGCACAAGATCACTACATTCGGCTCGTCCACCTGCTGGATCGGCTCAGATCAGCGACACGCACAGCGGATGAGACTGTTGGTCAGACAACAAACGCATCACACCACAGACAGTCCGTAACCGCCTGCGAGAAGCCAACTTGAACGCTCGGCATCCTCACCGTGGTCTGGGTCTCACCGCTGTCCGGCGTCGGAACCGACTCGCATGGGCAAACGCACACGTTCGATGGCCCTTGGCACGCTAGAGAAGAGTGCTATTCACAGACGAATCCCGGTTTGGTTTGGTTTGGTTTATTTTATTTGTAAAAGGACAGTACACATTAATTAACATCACTGTAAATGTGCCAGTTTTAGCCAATTGGCTAATTCGCAAGTGCAGTCCTTCGGCAAGATGTTATGAAACCACAAACCTAAAAAAGTAACAATTAAAGGTTAAAATCAATCATTACAGTATTTACAGAACAGGACACCATGGTAATGCATGATGGCGAGTACAAAAAGCACAGAACAGCAACATGCAGACGGATAGCAATCTAAACATATAGACAGCCTTGAAAGCAGCAGTATACATGCATATAATCAGCCATGCAGAGCAACAGTATACATGCACAGTCAGCCATACAGAGCAGCAGTAGACATACATATAGTCAGCCATGCAGAGTAGCAGTATACAACAGGGCAGCAGAACTTGAGCAAAGTAAAATAATACAGTCAAGGCATTAGTCAAACTATAAGGTGTTCGTACATACCAAGCCAAGCAAAGCTGGGAGCCTGACAATAAACAGAGACATTTAGTAGGTTAGCAGGTTATTAAACAATAGTGAAGTACACAATTAGGAGTGATCGCATTTTTGGTTTTTAAAAGCCAGGTCTTAAGTTTTTTTTGTGAACGTTTGGTAGGTGGCACAGTGTCTTATTTCAGTTGGTAAGGTGTTCCAAAACTGTGTGGCTTTAACAGCAAAGCAAGATTGACTAAAGGCGCTGGACCTGTAAGGAACAATACAGTCCCCTCTCTGGGAAGATCTTGTAGTCCTGTTATCAGATGTTTTTACCTTAACAAAGGCTCTGAGAGGTGGAGGGGCCATGCCATTTATAATCTTAAATAATAGGCAGGCATCAGTGTGTTTTGTGAGGTTTTCCCAGCCAAGGATTTTATATTTTTAATATAGATGTATATGTAAATAAGACAAATTCTTTGGAAACTAAGGTATATAGGAAAAAAACGGATGGAAATAGTTTCCTCGATTTTACTAGCTATCACCCAGTGGGTTTGAAAAAAAGTTTGCCTTTTAGTCAACTTTTAAGAGTTAGAAGAATTTGCAATACTGATAGAGCTTTTGAAGAACAGGCTGCAGAATTATGTGCTCGGTTTAGAGCTAAAGGTTATGATCACAATATTTTGGAGGCCAATCTTAACAAAGTTAGGCAGATATCTAGGAATGATTTGCTGATCACCAAAACTTCTAAAAAGAAAAAAAAAAATCGTTTGGTTTTTGTTACCACCTTTTCCCCTGTATCTACTGAGATTAAGAATTGTATTCAGAATTATTGGCATATATTATCTAGCGACCCTCAGGTTGGACATGTATTCAAAGAACTACCAATGTTCGCGTACAAAAGAGCTTCGAATTTGAGAGATATACTAGTGAGAGCAGATTGTTATGGACGTCCTCAACATTTTTTAAGTGAAATACTGAAGGGCAATTTCCCTTGTTCTAAATGTTTACATTGCAATGCCGTGATAAAAGGTAATTTTTTTCATCATCCACATTCTGGAAAGCCGATTGAGATTAAGAGTACAATTACATGCAAAACAAAATATGTTGTATACCTTGTGAAATGTCCTTGTGGGTATTATTATGTTGGTAAAACTAAAAGAGAACTTAAGATTCGTATTGGTGAACATAAGAGTAACATCAGAAATAAGGATGAGAAATCATCAGTAGCAAGACATTTCAATCTGTTGGGGCATGATATATGTACATTAAGGTTTCAAGGTATTGAGGTAGTTCCTCCATTGAGGAGGGGGGGCAACAGGGATAGGGTTTTACTCCAAAGGGAGGCATTTTGGATTCATTCTTTACAGACCGAATATCCACGGGGTCTAAATGAAGAATTATTGTTAAGTTGTTTTCTTTAATATGCTTATTGTGTTCGGTATGCAACTGGATCAATATTGTTGATTGTGCGGGCTTGAACTTTTTGTATTAATTAATGAATCTCTTCACTGGTATGGCTGTGCATCTTGTTATTGGTAGGTGGATTATAGATTTATACGCCGTATTTAGTTTCTAAAGTAAATGCACTATGCAGAGGGCAGTTCTAGGAATTGTTATAAAGGAGATCTGCATGTATCTCACTTTCATCTAATTATATATTGACACTGTGTCTGTGACATTACAATTGTGATAGTATTTACAATTACATTGAATTTATTGATTTATTTTTTTCTTATTTTTGTTTGATGAGTTTAATAATATAAGTTATAGTGATTTCCGGCACGGGATATCCGGATTACGTCTATAAAATATGACGGAATATCCGCCTACATTCGCAACCTGATGAAAGCTTTGTGCTGAAACGTCGTTGTATCTTTGGGCCTGCTGGCTTGGCACAATAAATATAAAAAGGACACTTGAGTGCTGGTCTTTCCTTCTCTTCATTGTATGTATCTGGGACCTTGCACCAGGAGAGGTTTGGATTTTGCGGAGTGTGCACGCTGTTTTGATTTTTCGAAGATTCAAGGGTAATGCCAAGATATTTACACTCTGTGACTATTTGGACTGGCTCTCCAGCGAAAAATACTCCAGGATTGATATTGGATGTGGAGCTGTTTTTGTAAAATACATACAAACAGTTTTCTTAACGTTGAGAAACAGTTGAGACTTGTTGAGCCAGTTGTTAACCTTCACCATCACAGCATTCAGTTTAGCAGCCGCCAGTTCTTTAGTTCTTGCAAGGACATAAATCACGGTGTCATCTGCGTACATCTGAACCTCGCACCCTGTGCAGATGCACGGAAGATCATTTATAAATAAACTGAATAGGAGAGGCCCCAAGATAGATCCCTGGGGCACACCCATTTTGTTGCGCAGAAATAGTGATGTCCTACCTTCAACCCAGTTCCAGTTTTTTCTTAATAAAAACTCAAAAATTTGACATGGGGCATTTATATTTTTGTTCAGTGTATAATGGTGGTCGTCTGCCCTTTGCCAGTTCCTGTATGCAGCACAGATACAGCAGGCTGAACTACAGTACTGACCATTCCAAAGTTCCCATGAAATTTAGCCTGTGAGCAGGCTCTCTTGTTTGCGATGGAAGGTGCGAGTTGCAAGAAGATTGGGGAGTGGGAGGGAAAAGAGAGCTTGCATGAAAGCCAGGGGTTTTTGAATTCCGCCCCTAACAAGCTGTCAGCGTGGTTAGACTAATTAGGTCTATGCATTGGCACTCAGCAACCGAAATTTATTTATTTTTTTCCAGCGAGAGCGGCATTTCAGAACTCTTTTGGGAATGAAGGTAATTTTGGCGACAAGTACGTAAACATGTTTTTGCAGCACGGTCACGCAACTCGCTGTAAAAAATAGACAGCTGTCCAATTGGAAAATATAAACGGACGAAAATGGTCAAATTTGAATTTGGGAGCTGTAAAATTCGACCAATCAGAATGCTGCGTTCGTGGACGAATGCGGGGCACTCACAAAACCCTGGCTTTTGTGCAGGCTCTCTTTTCACTTCCTCTCCCCAATGCTGTCGCTGACTCGCTTCGCTCCGCCCCTCAACTCGCGCCTCCCATCGCAAACAAGAGAGCCTGCATGCAGGCTACACGAAATTCGGCGAATATTCATGTTTTTTCATACATCTGAAAATTTTTCGGTCAACCTCAGTAAAATTTTTCTGAGGTTAACAGAGTTGGCCTCAAATCTTCAGTAAACTTCGGCGTATTCTAAGTTTTTGTAGGAATTTCTCGGAAAAAGGTGCACTTTCTCAGTTTTTAGATGCTAGTAGTTTCTGGAGTAAGACCTTCTTGCGCGTGAAGCTTAGTGAGAGTTGATAGTGATGTGAAAGCTAGAGAACAAATACAAGAAGCAAGAAATAGGCAATTGACCAAACTGCTTGTCGAAATTGAAACTTTGGCAAGCAACAATCTCAGTTGGCCACTATGCTTGTTTAATTTCGACAAGCAACTAATGAATCAGTTGTATTGACTGAGAGCTTGCCAAAGGTTTTTGTGAAAAAGCAATTTTTGAACTTAGGCCTGTCATTGTTGAACTTTGACCCACTTAAACGTATAATGATAAGTTTATTTTCCGGGCCAAGGGCTTCTTGTGTGTGAAATTTGGTGATTTGAAATGAGTGAAAGCTACAGAGCAGATACAAGCAGGCAAGCAAGCAAAAAAAAAACGCGCAGTAATATACTTGTTGAAATCAAAAATTTTGGCTTGCAGCGAATCAAACTAATAACATAACCGTCTTGTGCAGTGGTAATTACACATCCATTCCTGCCATTCAAGCCTGCATTTCAGTCCAAACAATTGGGACAGGGGCAATTTAGGGCCACTTATGAGGTAAAAAAAAAAAAAAAATGAGAATCATGATGTGATTGGAAACAGCTGATTGTAATCATGATTTGGTGCAAAAGCAGCATTTATGAAAAGCCTAGGAGGAAAGATGGGCCAATTTGCCCACAGATGCATGCAAAAATCATCAGAAGGTTTGAAATGTGTGTTTCTCAAAGAAAGATAGGAGGGATTTGGATATTTCAGTCTCTATGGTGCATACTATAGTGCATAATTAAAAGATTGAAGAAGTGCAGAGTAATTTCTGTACCTGAAGGGCGAGGGGGCAAGCCTGAGCTGAATACCAGTGGTCTCCAATCACTCAGAACAAAAAGTATCATTCATCTACATATAAGGGATATAACCATATTGGCTCAGGATTACTTTGGCAAACCATTGTCAAGCACTTCAATATGTTGTTACATCCACAAGTGCCAGTTTAAGTGCTTTACTGTGGAAAAAGGAAGTCTTGTATTCACAGTGTCTGGAAACAGCGTTGACTTCCCTGTGCTCGGAGGCATCTGCGATGAGCTAGCACTGTGGAAACACATTGTGGTCAGTCGAATCAGTTTTAAGGTCTTGTCCCTGGTAAGGGCTACTTGCACTTCTGACCGCTTCTCACTCGGCTGCAAACCGCTCCAGTGCGTGTTGGAGGTCGCAGCGTGATGAAGCCAGCAGGACCACACCACCTGCAAACAACAAAGATTCAATCCTGAGGCCACCAAACTGGACACCCTCCAAACCTTGGCTGCGCCTTGATATCCTGTCAATGAAAATCATGAACAGAATAGGAGACAAGGCACAACCTTGGCGGAGTCCAACACCAACTGGAAACCAGTCCGACTTAATGCCCAGAATGCGGACGCAACTCCGGCTTTGGTTGTGCAGGGGTCAATGGCTCGAACGAACGGCCCTGGAGCCCCATACTCCCGCAGCTGCCCCAACAGGATTTCACAAATGTGAAAAAATGTGATATTGTATTATTTTCAACGTAATACAAGTCAAAGATAATCATTGCTTTCGGTTTTAGTTTTAATTTAACAGACCATCCAAACTATTTCTGAATTCGAGTTATAAATTGATCAGTGATTCTGCTCATGTCTTAGTTATTGAGTGAATCAATTGTTTAATTGTGAACAAAAGAATTCAAAAGGGAAGCGGTCGAGCATAATTAGTTAACGCTAATGATTTGGGCTTCTAGGTTGGCTCTCTCAGTAAAGCACCACTTGTGGTGCAGGAATAACCAAAATGGTATTGAATCGAATCCAGGCATGCCAGTGCTGGCTATGGCCAGCGGCCTTGCGAGAGCGTTGTATCATTGGCTTTGTGCTGCTAGAGGATATGGGAGGGATACAGTCAGTTTAGATCAGCATTGTTCGTTGCTCAAGTGCTTTCTACTGGCCATCCCGGCGCTCATCATTTACATTCTAAACAAACGTGTTTGGGTTTGCTCTGCCCTTGCTTTGAGCTCGCAAAGTTTGAAGCTGCTGTTGAAGTGGTTGCTGACTGGTGTGCGTTTTAGACGGGAATTGCAAGCTGTTTACAGTCTCCCGCGATTGCAGTATAAATTGCATACGAGCATGCCTGTAGATCATTTGTTGATCAGACAATCCATATATGGGTGGGATTGGCTATCCCAAATTTATGTGCAAGAATAAATAACTGATTCTTCCTACCCTAAAGGGGTAAAACTTTGCAAGGGCTGCTCATTTCTACCTTACACCTGGGTGGGAAAATCACATGCTGAGTAACTTTCCAATAAAAACACAGTGGTGAATATCAGACTTATTTAAGGCTTCACAAAATGGCACTCCTGACTGAAGACTGTGGATTCAGTGTGCAGACGTTTTCAAGTCAATGTAAAAAAGGTTTGTGTTGGGTAATAATAATCATAATGCCATCAGCAGTCTTTTACTCTTTTTTCCTCCATCCTTTCAGTGCACCCTCCCCTCTACCGATAATTTGCACTTGATTGGTTTAGGATTTTAATTACTGTCATTGCTGCCATATGTTTTATTCTCCAGTGGTAGAGTCTTGTGCTGTCGCTAGTACTCCATCTTCAGCTCTAATATGCATGCTTTCATTTCACAAGCTGTCTTCACAGGCGGTGGCAGAGGACGAGGCAAACGAAAATGGAACCATCAATGGTGAGATAGTCTGATTTATCTGTTGACTGTTCGCCCCTCCTACTGTTTGAATTTTGGGAAATTATATTAATTTTAAGCCTGGGGTGAATATGTCTTAATTCAGCCTAGGAATTATTGGAAAAAAACGGCAGAACTAAAACGCGTTCAGCTGGAAACTTGTCATATTGTGTGTTTACCTGCGTAGACATTAATTTCAGCTGAAATATCACATTTAAATCATGTGCTTGTTTGTAAGTAGTTCAAAATTGAGGTTACATAATGGAACGTGGAGTGACAGACTGACTCTGACATTGGGCCTTGCCTGAAGACCTCGGCCTGCATCATCCCTTATTTCTGACTGCGTTGCATAAATGGTCTGTCTGTTTGTACCTGACTAAGTGGGTTTTTAAATTATGCTTCACTATGGTCACTACATGATTTCCATGGAAGGATGAGGGGGTTTTATCTGTTGCTATGTAACGGCTGCGGTTTGTATTTCTGTATTCCGGTGTGGCATGGTATGGCCTTTCTTGAGGTGGGAGTTGAAAATAATTTTTCATTGGTGTGTTTGTTTCTGAAAGAGCAGCCTCTGCTTTGGGGAGGCTGCACAGGGCAAGTGCCTCCTCTGTCGCCAATACTGCAGCTCTATCAAGTGTTCCTTTACTACATAACCTCTGTCCATGTTTCTTTCCAGCATCATTACCCACCAAATGTAAAAAGCAGACTATAAAAATGCTAAATGCTACTGGCGATACTCACCATGACTACTTGGCTGGTGCTTTTTTAGTACGTACAGTAGACCCTGAGAAATGCTACAATTTATGGGGAGGGTGACTTATTCCGTTATAAAATACCCCCCAAAAAAAAAAAACCCCAAGAAAAAATATATATAAGCCCATGGCTTTGTGGCATGACTTTGTCAGCACTTGTGTCCTATTGGTTCTTTATCCTTCGTGTTTTGCAGACCAGGAAGTTTCTAACTCACCACTTTTGACAGAGAAGGACAAACAAGTAGCTGGACCAAGTCCCCCGCTTGTGAAGTCCCAGGAAGACTCTGTCTGTGAAAGGCCTATGCTTCGGGATACTTGGATCGACTTGGACGATTTATGCAAATGTTTCCAGTGAGACAGGAGGATTAACCATAATATCCATATTCCTTTTAGGCTTGTTGTTTGCAGGACTATATATCTTGATATTTGTGAAATTAACACCCTGAATTTCCTTTATGTCTTCTGAATATTGCTGTGTTATTAGGACTCTACTGATTTTTCACAAGCCAAATACATACTCTCATCAGGCCCAGAAGTCCCAGCTGAAGGTAATATTTTAGTCAACTGAATCCTGAATTTAAAGGGAAGCCATGAACCTTTTATGCATTTTATTTCCAATTAAGTATTTCCAATTCTTTGAATATTTAGATGCATATGTTTTATAAGACCCCTGCTTTTCTAATTCTCGCTGTCATAGCATTTTTAATTGGTGAAAATAGGTTAAAGAAAAAAAGTAATGGTAATGTTTCTGTTCAGTTCTCATGATATAACTGTATATTATTCATTTTAGGAAATTGTGTGAATGATAGTAACTTACTCCTTAAAAGTAAAAAATGAAACAAATTGGTCCTATTATTAAAAAAAAGTTATTATTTTTCAAGGTAGAATTTATTTGAAAATGGCGCACTGTATTTTCTACAGTGGCTTTGTCTCCTCCTCCGCTTGAGTGTTTGTTTATGTATCTGTCTCAGAACACCTGGGCTTTTATCAAAAGATGAGCAATTTTGCAAACCCTCCAGTTTTGTGATAACTGCCAAGGCGAGAGGGTATGATTGCCTCTGTTCTATCTGAGCAGCACTCCATTCTCTGAGCACACTCAGTACAGAGAGCCCTCTGAGTGACAGGATGGAATTGGTTTCCGTTTAATACATTTTAATTTAAATTAATTTACTTGGCCTTTAGCTGACGCCCTTATGCACAGTGATGTACGCAGATGTTTTAAAATATTTTCATACAGCATTTCATTTTAGCATGTCCTGTTTATAACTTGAAATTAAATTTGCATCCGGAAACAAATAACTCATGATCTTAACTCGTCTCTTTAGCGACTCGTCATCTTAAAATTTGAGTGACTTTTTGTTCTGAGCCCAGCCATGCGCACTGATCAATCAAAGAGTTAACCTGTGTGCTCCAATGTCCTCCCACAGTCCGAAGACATGCATTTTAGGATAAATTGAGTGTTTAAATTGTCTATTAAAATGGGTGTATGAGCCATTGATATCTTCTCGCTCTGCTGGATTGGAAACTCCTTCAGCACATATTCCGTCCAGTGAATGCTAGAATATGCTTCATCGTCCCTCATCTCTGACCATGAGTTACCTGGCAATGCAGTGGACAGGCAGATGGATGGATGGATGGATGGATGGATGGATGGAGAGCTCGTGTTTGTGTTTTTTGGACAGATCTGCTCTGCTGCGAAGACATCCGGCGTATTCGCGGGTACAGGCAAACAGCAGGCCTCCTCCGCTGCACCCGCCCCTGGGCATTCACAGGTATGAACACCCCTCTCCGACACCTGCGCCTACGCTGCCTGTCACAGTGTACCACTCGCGCCAGTGTTCTACGGAGATGTAGTCCACTGCAGATATACTAAAGCAATACAGGGTGTATCCAAAAAAAGTGTACACTTTGAAAAATGTCTCCAAAATTGATATAATGTCATTTTCCAAAAATCTATTTTGATGGACCATGCCCTCATGCTCCTGTTGAATCCTTGTTAATCGCCTGCTGTGCCGCATGAGTGAACACGGGTTGTTTATTTTCATCCGATTTAAACTGGCTTGCGCACAGAAATGAGAGGGTTAAAGACGAAACAAACAATGGTTGGCAAGTTTAGACATTTAATTTTTTCCTCACAAATTTGCATGAAAATTGGATTAACCCTTTGTCCGCTATCAGCCCACTAACATCGGACTCACATTTTGCTATTCTCAGCACATTTACAACAGCATGACTGTACTTAAGTCCATGGTTCAAGGAACATTGCGTTCAAATTTCAGTCTTCGACACGGGCTCCATTCCTTTGTACACAGACCTCTGCTCTCCGCAGCATGTCATAAACAGGACCGTCGGACCATTGCAGGATCCTGCATCAAAATTGCAACCTCGGCAATCCGAGTCTGAAGTTGGCGGGCTGGTAGCAGACAAAGGGTTAATCTAATTTTCATTAAAATTGGTGAGAAAGAAATTAAATGTCTGAACTTACCAACCATCCTATTTGTTTAGTTTTCAACCCTCTCAATTCTGTGCGCAAGCCAGTTTAAATCGGGTGAAAATAAACAACCAGTGTTCACTCATGCGGAACAGCAGGCGATTAACAAGGTGTCAGTGGGAGCATGAGGGCATGGTCCATCAATACATCATAACAGATTTTTGGAAAATTACATTATATCAATTTTGGAGACATTTTTCAAAGTGTGAACTTTTTTTGGTACACCCTGTAATGTATATTACCAAAATGGCACACATATTCATGATGTGAGGATGTACACAATTTTTGTATTTGCAAAATGTTGTTTATCTGTTTATTAAGTCTGTTTTAGAGTGCTGTGTAAAGTGTCATCAAGGTTACATTTGGTAAAAAATTGAAAGACGTGCATGACAGCAGATACTCAGTGCATGCGTGTGTGAGTGTGTGTGCGTGCGTGCAGGCACATGTTTTTCTATGTGTATGTTTCTTTTTCTATTCTCGAGGGGACTGAAAAATGGCATGTGGGACTCACAGACCCCGCGAGGACTGTAAAAAAAAGTGCTCTGTGGGGACCTTTTTCTTGGTTCCCCATAAGAGAAAGACTTAATTCTGGGCCGAGGGCTAGGTTTAGGTCTAGGGTAATGATTGGGCTTACGGTTAGGACTAGGTTTGCTTTTAATTATTATTATAATTAGGGTCTTTGTTAAGGTTTGGTGTTTAAATTAGTTTGAAATTTGGCTCATTTTGTGGGGTCTGTCAGTCAGAGTTAAGAGGAGGGTTAGGGAACGGGTTAAAGTTGAGGCTGATTTTAGGGTTTTGAGGCATGAATATAGGGTTTTGGAACCAAATATGTTTTCTTTCCCCAAGAGTTTAGATAAACCAAGGTGTGTGTGGAAATTGTAGATAGAGGGCAAGGCGTTTTGTGGGCCAGTGTTTATGTAAGAGACTGCAGCACATGTAGCTGACAGATCCAGGCAATGTCACAAATTCAGGACAGTGGAGCCACATGCAGATCACAGACAAGCCACTAGAGTGCCTTTAATGAATAGAAGACAGGGATTTTATAAAAAGATGGTCTGAGGTCAGGCGGTAGTGACCAGGAACCTTGTAGGTCAGGCTAGGCATAGTGGAAGGAACTGGTTCGCGTCCAGTAGCTGGGGTGTCAAGCTGAATGGATCAGGGCACACAGGATAAATGCACACTCAGATTTGGATGAACAGGACCGCTGGCAGTGGGAAGAATTTCCTGACTAAATATATGCTTTGCAGCAAGTATTTAAACACTGAAGATGCAAGACAACAGTCTAGCCATGGAGAGATGAAAACCAGGACTTTAAATACACAAAGACAACACTCAACAAAGTGGAAAGGACTGTGCAGAGCACATGGTTGAAACGCAAGGGGGGCGAATTGAACCAGACATTACAGAAATAATTACAGTCAGTTAACCAAAACTGATACTGACAAAGACGGCTTGACCGCAGTGAAAATAATCAAGAAAACGCTCAGAACATGACAGGCCAATTATTTAATATAAGTTTCCTGCTACCTGCAATCATGATGCTAAATGGCAACGTTTATATGAAGAAAGTGGGATCATCTCTCGAGGTGACCCCATCAAAACCTTGCTGTGCAATGCGTGTGGAGGTCATTTGTCTTTTTTCTGTGCCGCAGCTGATGATATGGCAGGGCCCTTCATCTTTTAACAACAACTAAACACAGGCCTTTTTCACCTTAACCCATGCAGGCAGCAGATGAAACAGGGGCTCACTTCCTGTTAGTGGACAGTCTGATGGAGACTGAGATCCTAATGAGCTTCTCGGCACTGCTGCACACGGGGGAGGCCGCCGAGGAAGGTGCGGATGCCGAGGCAGAGATTTGTTTTTTTTACCCCTCCATATCACCCTCCCTCTTGCTCTCTCATTTGCTCCCTATCCCTCTCTCTTTCTCTCTCTCCCACTCTGTCTTGCTCTCACACTGTCACCCTCTCTCTTACACACAGTCAGAAAGTCGGAAAAATATCATAGAGGGAGGGGGGCGGATGAGGTGCGGGCACTTTGTTCAAAGGGATTATCAGGGACAGACTGTTAGTGGATTTTAGGTATTGCAAAGCAACGAAGAGCTTGAATGTGTTTCTGAGTGTGTAGTGCTATAAAGCTGTTTTATGTTCAGTGGAGAGAGGTGAGCCATTTTTCACATTGAACAGGGTGAGGGAATTGGATATGTTACCTCTTTGTGGCGGATACGCGGAGTTTGTTAAAGAGGCTATAAACCGTTTTATGTCTTTGCCAAACACAGTGGGTGGGAAGCATGCAGTTTTTCAGTCATATGTCTGCCCATTAAACCATCTGTCCATCATACATACTGTATCATGTGTATGTGATATCTACTGTTGGAGTGGACGGATTTTGACCAAATCAGATATGATAACTCCCCACTGAGCGTAGCTGGACTGATTAAGTTTTGGAGGCCTCAAAGATCATGGTCACCTGAGCTCAACTGTAAGTGAAGACTACAGTTATACCTTCAGAGCATGTGACCCTATGACAGGCAGAGGCACAGCAATGAATGCTTTGCATTGACATCTACCTTGTTTGGTCGTAAAATTGCTTTCAACATGTATAAGGGACTTGAACTTCTCAGTCTTCCAATTCTGGCCTATTTGCGTGACCCAAATGGGCTGTATTGAGGGCATTTTAGTTGTTGATGACTAACTTTAGCTTGATAAACTTTGAATTTTGCTGTTATGTCCTTAACGTGGATTCATTAGAAGTATTAGCAACAGATCCATTAACATTATCACTAATCTCGTGTGAAGGCCTTTTTCAGTGTTCTATGCATTTTCTATGCTTGTATTTATTGTTTGTTGGACCAAAGCTGAGATCAGAAGTTGAAGACAGTTGGTGATGAATGGACAGGGATAATTAAATTTCAAACTAATAAATTGTGTAGGAGTCCAGATTTCCCTCATATCTGTGCTTATTGGGTACATATGTTCCATCTTCCACGGTTAAATATTGCATTTTTACGGATGTTTGTGTTATGATTCTGTCATGCCTGCTATGTTTCTGCCATGTCTGTTCTGTTTTTTGCTATTCCCCGTTATGTTTCTCCCATGCCTGTTCTGTTTTTGCCATGTTTTAGTTCTTTGCCATGTTTTGTTTTTGCCATGCCAGATCCATTATTCTGTTCGATTCCGGTCCATGTCTCTGTTCATGCCCTTCATTGCACTTTGTCTCCCCTGTCTGGTCTTTTGTGAAGCTACAGCTTCTCCCCAGTCCTGCGTGTCACATGTTTAGGTGATTTCATGGTTTCTGGGTTTTAAACATTCCTTCTAATCTCGTTTGCTTCCTTCGCATTCCTTTTCTATTTTACTAACCTTTCTAACAGTTTGTTATTTTTGTTTAGATACTAACCAAGACTAACATTGTATATAATACTAACTTACTAACGAGCACTAGGGTTTGTATAGCTACACTTACTAATTGATTAACAAGCTCTCAGCACTCGCCCTGTTCTAGTCTCCGCCTCTTGCCTTCTCTTAGTCTTTGCTGCAATTCAGCAGATCCTCCGCACCTGCTCTACTCTGTCCTGCCTCTCATTATCTGTGCACATTAGAACTCCCTAACCGGAGCTGTATGTTTTGTCATAGGTTGTCTCGTGATCCCTGTCCGCGTTTTGGCTTTCGCCAATTTCATGTGGTTAGGTTCTCCCTTGTGTTTGCTCCCACGTAATTAGTCTGATCCCATTCACCTGTCCCTGATCATAGCATGTGACTTCCCTTGAGTGTATTTAAGCAGTCTTTTCACAGCAGTTCCCTGTCAGAACGTTTCTCTTGTTTACCTGTGCTGCTATCGTCTTCGCCTTGTACTCATAGTGTTACTCTTCTGACTGGACCGTCCGACTTACGATTTTTGGCTCTGCTTTTT
The DNA here is from genome assembly GCA_029692085.1 of Gymnothorax javanicus. NCBI lineage: Eukaryota > Metazoa > Chordata > Actinopteri > Anguilliformes > Muraenidae > Gymnothorax > Gymnothorax javanicus. The sequence continues at coordinate 96,002,821 of CM056198.1, forward strand.
GGTACTATTGTCTGCATCTGTTTACGAACCCTTTTTGCCCGACTACGAGTTTTGTGTTTTCTGCCCTGTTAACGGTTTGGATTACGCCCACTGGATTTTGGCTTTTGCTTCTCTGACAAACCTGTGCCTATGTACCGAACCTGTTTTTGCCCGACCACGAGTACTGTGATTGCTGCCCTGGTTTTCGACTCTGATTCTGCCCTACTGGACTGATTTTTGGATTGTGGACTTTGTACCTTTGCCTTCTGCCCTGCGGGGGTTTTCCCCCTCACTTAATAAAACTCATCTACTGCACTGCTTGGTTCTCGCGTCTGGTTCCTGAGCGTATCCTCACAGTTTAGTGTTGCTTTAAGTCTTTGTTTTGTTTTGATATGTGCTGTGTCATTCAAATGTTGAAAGTCCGGCTGTAGGATGCTTAAAATTTAAAATCCTCTCATATGTAATCGATAAATGAAGAATCCTCGCGCATCTGCCGATGAAGGCTTAGATCCGGTGCTTCAGTCTCGGACAATAAATTCATGGAAAGGGAGAAAAAACTGGAGCACTCGATACCAAAAAGCCTTTAATAGTACGAATCAGAGGAAAGAAAAACTGACGCGTTTTGACGTTACCACATCTTCATGAGAGCTGATGAAGACGTAACGTTGAAACGTGTCAGGTTTTTCTTTTCTCTCATTCATACTATTTAAAGGCTTTTTGGTTTTCGAGTACTCCAGTTTTTTAGGCTACCGGCCGTAGGCCAGTAACCCATTGTCCTCACTTTGCATCCGGCGGCGTTGTCGGCGTCGTCCGTTTAAAGCCGTATCTCAAAAACAGTCTGAATTTTTTTTCAATTTGGGGATGTGATCAAATGGGTCATCAAGTTAATGCCCGAGCAAAAATTTTTTTGATTGAATAGTTCGTTTAGACTTGGCGGCCATTTTTATGTTGAAAAAGGCCATTTTTGGCACTTAGGTGCAATTTTCTCAAAAAATGTCTGAATTTTTTTTTTATTGCAGCAATGGAATCAGTATCGTGACCTGCTTCAACAGTGTAAACAGCGTTTTGATTGAATCGCTCCTTCATAGCGCCACCTAGGCGAAGTGTCTGGACTTCATTTTTCAGGGTGTTCTTCCACTAAATGTGCCATAACTTGCTAATTATTGCATTTATTGTATAGGTATGAATTGAGCATGTCCAGCATATCATGCTTGCCGAGCGCTGTCGGTTGGTTGAATTTGATCTTGAGCCGAAAGGTCAAGCTCAAATGGCAAAAATGTGCTATAACTCTCTTAATATAGCATTTAGAGCTTAGGTACGTGTGAAGCACCATAAGGGAATCAGGTATGCCGAACATTGTGAGTCAGTCTCATTTGACCTTGGGCTTCAAGGTCAAGGTCAAATGGCAAAAATGTGCTATAACTCTCTTAATATAGCATTTAGAGCTTAGGTATGTATGAGGCACCTATAGGGAATCAGGTATGCCGAACATTGTGAGTCAGTCACGTTTGACCTTGGGCCTCCAGGTCAAGATCAATGGCAAAAATGTGCTATAATTCTCTTAATATAGCATTTAGAGCTTAGGTATGTATGAGGCACCTTTAGAGAATCAAGTGTGCCGAACATTGTGAGTCAGTCACATTTGACCTTGGGCCTCAAGGTCAAGGCCAAATGGCAAAAATGTGCTATAACTTGCTTAAAATGACATTTAGAGCTTAGTTATGTACAAGGCACCTATAGGGAATCATGTATGCCAAACATTCTCGGTTGTTCGAATTTGACCTTGAGCCTCAAGGTGAAGGTCAAATGGCAAAAATGTGTTATAACAGCTTAATGTGGCATTTAGAGCTTAGGTATGTGTGAGGCACCTGTAGGGAATCCTGTAAGCCAAACATAGCAAGTTGAATATGACATTGGGCGTCAAGATCAAATGGCAAAAATATGCTGTAACTCGCTGAATATGGCAATTAGAGCTCAGGTTTGTTTGGGGCACCTATAGGAAACCATGTATGCTGAACATTCTTAGGCAGTCAGTCAAATTTGATGTTGGGCCTCAAGGTCAAGGTAATATGACAAAAATGGCCCATATTTGTTTAATATTGTTTGTAGAGCTCAGGTATGTATTGGACACTAATAGCAAATCATGTATGCTGATTGTTTTCGAAATATTGGATTTGACCTTGGGCAACAAGGTCCAGGTAATGACAGAAACGGCCTAAAAGTCCTTTAATGTTGGCTTTAGATCTACGGTATGTATTGGATACTAATGATGTATAAATCTAAATCATGTATGCTGATCAAACACACTATATTGGATTTGACTTTGGTCTTCAAGGTCAAGATCATGTGACAAAATCAATCTATTTATTTCCTTGTTAAATAATGTATTTAGACATTAGTATGTATTAGGCACTAACCCATTTATAATTAAAATTTTAACGGGCATTGTAACCGCATAATTCGAGCCTTTTTTACGCGATCAATTGCGGCAATAAAGACTGGTCAAAATCCATTTTTGGATGTTTGTTCCTATTAGCATCATGGAATAGAAAGAATAATACTAATTAGACCCACTTGGTGGCAGTGTTGTGTAAAAAAAAAAATCATTCTCTGAAAGTCGAGCAAGAACCAGAAGTGAATTGAGAAGATGGCGCACTTCACAAAATTACAGCGGACAACAGTGAAAGTTCAGGTTAGAAAAAAATCTAATCAGATTTCATGATGTAGACTTCTTAAAGATTATATTTTTGCTAAATGGCAGAAAAGTGACATAAAAATGTTGCTGTCTGTCACTCATGAAAAAGTGTGACCGCTCAGTCGAGTTGCCCAATAATGGTAACTAAAACCCCTTTCTCACTGAGCTGCTTGGCCCGCGGAAGTGTGCGGATGAAATAGTTCTCTTCTTTCGCAGAGAAGAATTGGGTTGAAGAACCGTGAATTGATTCGCAGTGGTACGGGACCATTCGCCATCACCGCCGAAATTCGCAAAAAAATTAAACAGTGTGTTGCTTTCGCAAGAATTTTGTGTTGACTTGCTGTGGAATCCACAGACTGATGCTAGTTACTTTTCTCCTGTTGGGGCTGTAACTGCCGGCAACCTTCAGGGCCCTTGGCACTCTAGTTCTCCTTTTCCTCTCATATGTAATCTTTGCTCTCTATCCATCTCGCTCAATCTCTCTCGGCCCCTTCTTGTCTGTCTCTCACACACACAATGTCTTTTGACCCTTCTATTCCTCATATCGCTGTCTGGCATGCACACACACGCACAATCCCTTGTTCTCTTTCTTCGTCTCACTCTGCTTACATAGTGTCATTAAATTAAAACCAATACAACAATAGAACTGTAGATGATGTCAGTGAAAAATACAGCATAAAAACTTGGTCATAACACAGTACTATTGGATTAGTCTTTCTAAGGTTTGCCAAAGTGTTTTATCCTTTACTTTAATGGCATCATAGTTTTTCAGTCTTTGCAAAACCACACCTACAGTTAGCAGCTGAATTACCATTCAGCGGGTGTAAACAATTGCTGTATGGTAGTTTCCATAATTTCCCTTGTATGGTGCTATTATGCATAAATAGTTAGAATGAAGAAGGTGTACTTTTAGTTTAACATTTGATGCTAATTTTTGGCCTTCATCTGGTGGTTGGGTAGGTCTACATATTTTGTCACACATGCTTCATTATGAAGTTATTCATTCTAAAACAGCATTTAAAGGTATGTGGAAACTAATAGATGGCTATGCTTTAAGATGGAATAAACATGGATGACTATCAGAGCCACGAGATCTTTGTTATTGCTCTTACGTACACATTTTTATTAATTTCTTTTTTAAAGAATGTGCTCTTTTTTTCTTGTTCTTCCCAGAGAAGGGGTCATCAGCATTTCGGCCGGGGTCTTTGACAGCCGAGCCGTATTCCTGGAGGAGCGCGAGGTGCTCCCTTCCTGTCCTCTGCATTCAGACCACCTCCACTAAAGCGGCCATTCTCCGTCTTCCACCCGGGTGAGCTTGTAGACAAACGATTATCAGTTCCCCATCTTTCGACCTGCCACCCTTTCAGGTCAGAATGCGTATCCACGACGAAACTGCCGGGGCCTAAGGGCCGAGGCCTTTGGGCTGAGTCGCCCCGTCGGATTGCGCTCGGCACCCTGTGATGATTGCGTGGGGACAGGAGAGGAGTGGCTGTAATTGCATCAATGTCCTTGCAAAGTCAAGCTGCTTCTCTCACAAGTGTGGGCTGAAACCCATCTCCCTGTAGTAATGCAAATTCATAATTGACGCACATTGTCATCCATTAAGAAATTATTTATGCATACTTATGTAGTCAGTTTTTTTTTGTCATTAAAGAATTTACATGAAAGTAAATGAGGTGAAGAGCCTCATCTGAAAAAAAATGTCCTTTCACATTTGACTAATTACATTGACATACAGAACGCTATTCGTGTAACTGAAATAAAGAATGGTCATTTGTATTGGCTGAATGTTAAGAGCAGATAAATGTCAGTGTTTCTGTGAAGAGGTCTTTGTCTGGATCATGAGGTCAAGAGCGGGGACGGAACGTGACAGTCGAGTAATGAAGAGATCTTCTGGCCCGCTTCATTCCCTTATATCTCCGCTCATACACGGGAGAAAAGAAACAATTTGCTAAGAGGGATTCACTTAACCTTTCACTCTTGAATATTTATTGGAACATTCGCTTCACCTAATCCCATTCTCTTCATAATATTAGCCTGGGAAAAAATAGGCAGCCGTCTTTGGTCTGAGCAATGGGGAAATTATGTAAAACAGAGGAGTTGGGATTACGGGCGATGTGCCTGCTATGGTCTGCACAGGATTCTTTCTCTAGTAGGCTTGGAAAATAAATAAACAGGTTCAAGATTATTGATACTTGAGTCTCATGATTCCGCTGCCATGTCTGTTGTTAGCAATAGTCATGATCCAGCCTGGAATGGCGGTTGTTAGCGATCAGTTTACCAGTGTTGTCCCACTGTTTTGTGTACCAGGCGCCATGTTCTGCGCTGTGTGGCGAGGGCCCCGCTGGGCTACCACCTTCATCTGTGCAGCACCACGCCATTTGTTTTCGGGGATGAGGAGTGTGTCATGCCACAGCTGGACAAGGTAAATGTAGCGTTAGCCTCTGCGAGCCAGTTTCTCTCTCTCTCTCTCTCTCTCTCTCTCTCTCTCTCTCAGGCATTCATGATTTTTTTCCTCCATCTGTCCCTCATCTCTCTTGCTTTGCTATTTACTTTTTTATTCTGATCTTTGAGTTTATTTATTTAGGCGTGTTTCTATTTATAAGTTGAAAATAATGGTGTTCCTAGTAACATCAGCGAAAAGACCTCTTGTGATTGGCTGAGGAAACAGAGGAAAAGCTAGGGATGACTGGCAGTCATCAGATGGCGCATGTCACTCGTGATGAAGGCAAAGGAGGGAAAGGATGATAGGAGTTTGGGGAAAAGGAGTGTTTCTGTAACAGGCTTTCTTCTTCACCCGCGTTAGGAGAGCCTGCGTTTCATCGACCAGGCCGCGGACATCCTGAAAGCCCTGGGAAGAGCGGTTAACGCGTTCACTGACGAGAAGCAACTGTCTGCGGCCATGGTGGAGCTGGTGTCCACTCACTGCCCCTCATTTCTACGTGCTTCTTCTGGGGTCAAAGGGCATTTTGAGGTGAAGCACATTTTTAAGGGAAATTGTGCTTTCAGGCAATGCTTAACTAGCTCTGGGTGTGCTGTGTGTATTCACTAGGTCTTACTTAATGGCTTGCTGCCCATGAGTCTGAAGTCTCCAAGCAACTGCTGAGAGGTCTGAGCAGATCGTTTTGGGCTTGTTCAAATATTCATCAAAGTGAAGGGATTAATTACAAAAGTCAGAGTTGTGGCTGCGAAATTCAGCAAAAAAGCTCCCCCAGGTCTTTGAAGATATCTGGCTTTGTGTGAGTGTTCCAGAAAGCACTATGTTTAACAAGGTAGCAGTGTTTGCTGAAGCCCTGCGTTTAGTGAGGCCCTGTGTCTAACGAGGCTGTCTGTCTTACAAAACACAGGTTTTTAACGAAGCGGTATTCAACATGATGACTGCCGCGCTGGGCCGCACGCTCGCCGTGGAGGAGGCGCACGTCCTCAGAGCCCTCGTACAGGACCCCTTCCTGGGACTGGGAAGAAAGGAGAACCGTTGCACAGGTGAAGCCAGCCGACTGCCAGAGTCTGCTTTCAGATAGTCAACCATTCATTAGCTGATCTAATTACAGAGTCCTCAGGGCTATGGCACATGATGGAGCCCATCCCAGCGTATACTGCATGGAAGGCAGAAATCAACCGTGGAGATCACCATCCACGATAAGGCACGGGCACACACGCACCACTCACTCACTCATTGCTATGGGCAATTGAGAGTCTGTATTTTGCCTTATCTGTATGTTTTTGTTTTGTGGAAGGATGTGGGAGGGCCAGGAGTCCTGGCGTTACTCCAGGACCTGTCTCTTGATCTCCAGAGCCAGTTGGCGGCACAACATAGTTCGCAATCAGTAGAGTTCCTGGAGGAACTGAGTAGTATGTCGTTTAGAGAAATGGTGTGTACGCCAAAGCAGGGTGGTACAGGGATCCCAGAGAACAGGCAGGGAGAGAAAGTTGGGTGACAGTAGGACGTCAGCGCAGGAAAGAGCGTGCACGCTGTACAGCGACGGCTCCTCCAGTGGTTGAGGTGTCCAACTGATTCCGGCCCTTGCAAGAACTCGACTTGGCCCCTGACCCTGAGAGTGGGGGATTGATGAGCATCAGGGCACCCTGTTGGCCTCTTCCCCTCAGAAAAGGGAGTTAGGCTGGAGGTTTAACACGTGGCTACGAACCTGGTGTAGGAAAGAGGGGTACAGGTTTATGGGGCACTGGAACTTCTTCTGGGACAGGGGTGACCTGTTCAAGCCTGACGGGCTGCACCTGAACCGGAAGGGTACCTTTGCACTGGGTCAGCGTATGTTGAGGGTAGCACGGGGTTATTTGAACTAGGGACTTGGGGGGCAGAGAGGTTAGAGAGTGTTATACAGAGGGAAATGCAGGCTGCCCTGATGGAAGCTGACAATGTTACATGCACTATTGATGATATATTTTTAAAGCAACAAAGTGTAGTGGGGGGCTTGGGGCAGCAGACACATGGGAAATCGAAGGGGAAGAGCATTCGTAATAACCTGGAATGTTTTTATCTAAATGCAAGAAGCATAAAAAATAAATTTTCAGAACTTGAGGCCGTTATGATTAGTGAGGGCTATGACATAGTTGGGATTACAGAGACATGGCTCAGAGAAGAGGATGGAGATGAATATAATATAGAAGGTTATAAGCTCTTTAGGAAGGATAGATGTAATAGGTGAGGAGGGGGCGTAGCACTCTATGAACAAAAACAAAAATTTGCAGGAAATTCCTGAAATTGAACATGCCTTGCCCTGTGAAGATATCTGGGTCAGGCTCATTGGCAAACACGAGATAGGTTTAAACATAGGAGTATGCTATCGACCGCCAGCTTTGGACAATATTGTCAATGAAATGCTCTTTAAGAGGATTAGGCAAGCTTGTAGGGGAGGAGGGACTATTATTATGGGAGACTTCAGTTACCCTGGTATCGATTGGGAAATGGTGAAAGGGAAGGGTAAAGGGGAGGAAGAATTTGTAGATGTTATAAATGACAATTTTTTGGTGCAGTATGTTAACCCTCTAAGCGCCAAAGTCGCAAAATTGCGTCAAGCAACATTGCTGCATAGAACAGGCTATTGTTCCAAATATACTGCCAAATCTTGTAACTGTAATGTACCCCTAGATGGCGAACATGCGCAGCAATAATCCTGACGTAATTTAGAGGTGTGCCTTTATTCAAAAAAATCAAAAAAACAGAGCTTTAAATAGGGTGGAGTGAACAGAGTGAACACAGCGAGGGTGCCCTAGTAAGTGAAGTCAGAGAAAGCTGAGCGAGAGACAGCCGACAGAGAAAGAGAGAGAGCGAAATACAGCAAAAACGCATAGAATGCCGAAGGGATTTTTTACCGTTGATTAAGTATTTAGTCAGGTACTTGCCGATTCTGATCCTGACGGGAAATATTTACCCTCAGATGACGATTGGTCGCCGAATGATGAAAGTGAAAGTGACGGTGCGTCTGTGCATAGCATGCGCAATGATGGTCCATTAAATGCAGCACATCATTGTCATATCCAGACTTCAGAAATGTATATGAACCAAGGGAAATGTGACTGGTTTTCGTAAAATCAAGAAACAAGAGTGCGTTGACAGTTATAGCTCCTTTATGGGAGGAGTAGATACAGCTGACCAGCGAATGAAAACTACAAACAATGCCACCTTGATAGATAGACAGATTAGGCTTCTGTGCTACTTGGCTGGTTGGCTACTAGAAAGCTACATTTTATTACTGTCTGTTTTACCTTTTACTGATTCCTGTTCCTTATTTTGAGGATGAGAAGACAAAATAAAAGTTATAATAATCTGTGTACATATGTTTACTGAAATTCAGTTTTACTGAGAGTTATGTTATCCAATATTTCCGCTGCCTATGGACGTCACAATATGCAATTTAGATGAGTAAATTTACTCCCATCAGATTCCTATTCCTTTATTTTGAGGACAAGATGACAAAAACGAAACAAAAAAAATCTACTGTGTAAATATGTTCAAAATTCAGTTTTATTGAGAGTTATGTAATCCAATACGGCCGCCGCCTAGTGACTTCACAATATGCAAATTAGATTAGTAAATTTACTCCCATCTCAAACTGTAGGTCATAATGAATATTTTTGTCATTTACAGTATGCCTTTATCTCTCACCACTTTCAAGCTACATCCTTTTGAAATCTTGAAATGAAAATGGAATATTTTCCTAAATAAATTCCGGTGCCTAAAGGGTTAATAAACCTACAAGAGAGAAGGCAATTTTAGATTTAGTGCTCTGTAATGACCCTGATAGAATTAGCAATGTTGAGGTAATGAGCCTCTTGGGACTAGTGATCACTCTACTGTTAATTTTGATGTTTCATGGGAAGTTAAAAAGGTGTCTTCGAAAACCAAAATTTTCAATTTTAGGCGAGCAAACTTTGACAGGATGTACTCATATCTAAGCGAAATAAAATGGAAGACACTCCTGGACTGTGAGTCTGTAAATCAGATGTGGGAAAGATTTAAGGGGGTTTTACTTGATTCACAATGCAAATTCTTTCCAAAGGTGTCCAAAAGTACGCTGAAAAAGCAGAATCCTCTGTGGATGACCACGGCTATTCGTAGGAGTTTGAGGGAAAAGAGGAATCCTTATAAGATGTACATAAAGGATAACAATGAGAACACTAAGGCTGAATACTGTAAAATGCGGGTTGTGGTCAAAAAAGAGCTGAGGAATGCTAGAAGACTGTATGAAAGACAAATTGCAGAAGAGGCAAAACCTAATCCTAAGCGCTTCTTTCAGTACTGTAGCAGAAAAAGAAAAGTCAAAGAGGTGGTTAAGTGCATAAAGAATAAATATGGATCGCTGTTTTATGATAACAAGGATATTGCAGATACCTTAAACAGTTACTTTGTTGAGAATTTTACCTCGGAGCGGGTTTTTATTCGGCCAGAGGGCGTGTACAATGCTGAATATTATTTACCGGAAATTGAGGTAAGGGATAATGAAGTATTAGACAAGTTGCATAAACTAAAGGCAGATATGGCGGCGGGTCCTGATGGCTTATATCCTAGAGTGCTCAGGGAAGTTAGTTAGATCATCTTTAAACCGCTCTCCGCTATCTTCAGACGGTCTTTAAAAACTGGAGAAATACCAAATGATTGGAAGCAGGGCAATATAATACCACTATATAAGAAAGGGGACCGTACTGAGCCAGGAAATGACAGGCCAGTCAGTTTAACTTGCATTGCATGCAAAATACTGGAATCCATCATAAAAGACGAGCTGGAATTATTTCTTGAGCGTAATATCTTGAGGGATAGCCAACATGGTTTCCGTAAAGGAAGGTCATGCCTGACAAACCTCCTGGAATTCTTTGAAGAGGCCACCAAGACTTATGATCAGAGCAGGGCTTATGACATCATAAACTTGGATTTTTAGAAAGCATTTGATACAGTACTGCATAAGAGACTAATTTTTTTTTTTTTTAAATTTGGCATCTCCAATCCCACCCGAATCTGGAATGCCCAGTTAGTGAACTATGTACAAGGCTTGCTCGTATGCGACCCCTTGCTGCCAATTCAGGAGAGTGTAGAACGATCGCGGCTCTCCTCCGCAGCACGCGCCTGTCAGCCACCGCTTCTTATAAACTCGTTGGTTGAATCTTCGCAAGTTCAGAACGAGGGCGGAGGATACCCGGACATGAACAGACTTAGAATCTTCCTGATGAGCGCCCGTCTGGCCAACAGGAGGTGCTTGAGCAATGAACAAGGCAACTATTATTTTCCCTTCCCGGCAGTCCCTTCCCAATTTGCAACCCTGTAGCGCAATGGCCAATTGTGCGCTACTCTGAGAAAGCTGCCGACCACTGCCGGCTGGTACAAAGCGGGGATCGAACCCGCGACGTGATAGTCACTTCTGCTTCGCAACGCGATGCTTTACCGAGTGAGCTATCCGGCAGCCATAAGAGACTAATTTTTAAAATGAGCTCCATTGGAGTTACAGGAGGTATTCTGGAGTGGATTCAAAACTGGTTACAGGACAGAACACAAAGAGTGGTGGTCTGTGGAATCTCATCTGAGCCAGGTATGGTGGGGAGTGGCGTCCCTCAGGGATCGGTGTTGGGACCCCTGCTGTTCCTCATCTATATTAATAACCTTGATAGGAATATTGAGAGCAAAACAGTTAAATTTGCAGATGATACTAAATTGGGAGGTTTGGCAAATAGTTTAGAGTCCACTAAAGTGATTCAGGATGATTTGGATAGAATCCAGAATTGGGCAGAAATGTCACAAATGAAATTTAATGTAGCGAAATGTAAAGTTGTACATGTAGGTAATAAAAACATTAGACATGATTACTTCATGGGAGGTTTTAAACTGGAATGTGCTCCACATGAAAAAGATCTGGGAGTGATTGTTGACGAAACCCTCACAGGCTCTAGCCAGGGTGCGTGCTACCCGCTCGCCACGTCGCCAATGGCGAAGTGGTGTGGTATGTGGCGACCAAAAATTGGTCACAAAGCGCCACGCCGGCGAAAGCCTAATTTTGTAGAGAGTGGCGAAATAATAACCTCAGGTTTTGCGCTACGGCTGCCCGATGCCAACATCAAGTCCATTCGCCACTTCGCTGCTGTCACTCGCTACCATATTTGGTTCGTACTTAATTATCATACATCAGTCATAAGTTATCTTTATAACATTCATTCCGATCACACTGATTGGCTGACTATTTCATCATTCCATTCGGGACTTTTCCATGCTGTAATTCATGTGCTGGAAAAGGGAATTCCGTGTTAGGAACCTCACTCACCTCCACCATATTAAAAACAATTCAAGTGACTCGAGATTGACCACCTCAATAATATGAAATTATGAAAGCTAGCGGGACAGCCACAGATAAACGAAAGTTTATGAAATCTAGCGAGACAGCCACATGTAAACGAAAGTAAGCATGCGATTGTGTATTTACTGAACAAACACTCGTTAAAGCATCGCATTAATGTCAGTGGGACAAGATCAGCACTGAAATCTAAGCAACTTCGAGCTCAGTTCTGTTGTGCAAAGGAAAATGCCTTAAATTCATTTATGATCGATAATGATTATTTGTATTTTTTGAACAATAAACACTTCCTCTTCTATGTGTCAAATATTGTGAGTTTGTTGAAATTAATGGGTCGTGTTTACCGTAACTACGAGAAGCTCTAGAGAAACCGAGGCGAACTCACGCTTCATCACTTGGGGTTCCTTAGCTTTGCTTTGTTGCCCTTAAAATACGGTGCTGAGCCACGCATGAAGCTATTGTTTTTCGGCGCTGATAATAAGGTGCGTTGCCTTGGTATTCTATATGACATGGGCTACCTTACACAAGCAATTGACATGCAATCTTCATACCTTAGAGCAATCTTAGAACTAAATAAATGGCAGACTTGTAGTTGGTATGCCAGCTATTTGTCAGAATGGCCCAGTATTCTAAACGCCACTACCCAGTCACAGGTCAGAAATAGCAGAAAATTGATTAGCAAATTAGTCGGTAATATAGCAGAGATTATTATCTTGAGCGAGTCAACGTACTGTCTACTCGAGGCGGAACTGGACAACTCTTCACATATGCAATCAGAACGGAGTTTAGTGCAACCACGACAAACAATCAGTCGACTACCCTGCTTAGTAATTATACAACAGATAGCATTTTTCGCGACTTTTAACTGACATTATGCCTGTCGGTTACGTGCGACTTGACCACGAGTCATTTTTAGCCGAACTCCAATCAGCTGACTGCGTGCCCCTGACATTGAGACAGAAAGAAACAAAAGCAAGCGATCAGTATGATCGTTTAAGTTTAATCAAAAAAAAAAAAAAAAAAAAAAAACTAAGCTAAAAGTGCATACACATCGACCTTTCTCACGGTATACGGTTAAATCCGAAAACCTCTACCAATTTTTAGCCAAACCTATGGCATTATTTCCCGCATACTGGCATACGTCTGCCTACAACACATTTTTGACCACAACTAGTTTGTTATTCAGGTAAAATTTTATCTAGAAGGCAATCATGTTAAAATCTGAACATGTTGCACTCTGAGCAAATAATGTAAATATGCTCATTTCTTGTTACTTCAGTCTGACATTTCTTATGAGTTTCAGTGAAATAATTCTGACAAACAATTATTATTACCAACTGAAAGAAGATAAGCGCTAAATTGTGTGTGGGTTCATTGCTTTCAAGTCATATTTTACTGTATAAGCCAAAATAAGGTTGCATCCAGGTGTGTAGATGTGAATGCACAGTGGCCATATCCTGGGATAACTTTTAATCCATTCCACACCCTGAATAACACAGCAACCAGCATGCCTAAGTTGGATCTGTTCATGTTGTAATACATGTAATAATCACTTGACCACAAATGGGGATTACAAAATGACCATCTTTGGCATGGTAAGCTGGCCCTATCAAGTTAATTCAACTATTTGTCATCAAAGTGATATTGGACTTCTATCGATCAAGTTCCCATTTGTCTAAAGTTGCAGTCAGATAAGTAGACTAGAGGATGGACTTAATAGTCCTTAATACCTACCCTGTACTCTAGCAAAGCTGGCACTTGAACCAGGTATCAATCATCACAATATTGCTTAACCATGTGACTGTGTGCAGTTTGTCATAAAGTTTTGGTGGGTGTTAGTTATTCAAGTTCCATCATCATTTTTCCGTGAAAAATATGCAGCAATTCCATTTTCTGAACAACTTTTTGTTTTATTCTTTTCATCTCTAGTAGCATGCAAACCACATTACGGCTGCAGGAAAGCAAACACCGACAGAGGTCAGGATACTAGTACAGTGTTCTCTCACCACGCAATTTGAACAGGGTCGTCCCTACCTGTTCAAAAATGTGTAATGGATTTCTGTCCATGTTTGAATTTTAATCACACTGTTTAAAAATGTGATTTTTAATGCATTTTGCAACCTGTACAATTTTCATTGCCACTCTATTTGAAAATTGCTTGTAACTGCCAATAACCACCCTGATGCAAAGAGTACCTGGCTAGAACGCTGTAGTACAGATAGTCACTGACAAGATGATGCATACCTACTTGTCTCTGGCTGTCGGTACACTTACTCTGTAATTGTGCACACACACTGTAGGACTGAATCCAAGTTCTCTCAGGTTTCTAACTAAAATTTAAGCCAAAATGTGTGGCTAAATGGTTTTCTCTGTGGCTAACTGAACTTTAGGGTGATTAGCCACTGTGGCTAAGTGAAATTTTTGGCCAGCACACACCCTGTCTAGCCATTGTGCTGTAGCAGTTAAAAAAGCCAATCGGATGCTGGGATACATTGCCAAAAGTATTGAGCAAAAATGCCAGGAGGGCATACTTCTCTTGTACAACTGATTCGTCAGACCACATCTGGAGTATTGTGTGCAGTTCTGGGGACTATACTTTAAAAAGATATAGAGGCTCGAGAAAAAGTTCAGAGAAGAGCCACTAAGCTGATTCCAGGTATTAAAGATGAAAGCTATGAGAAGAGGCTGAAGATCTTTAATCTCTCTAGTCTTAGGAAAAGGAGACTCAGGGGTGATCTGATTGAGGTCTTTAAATATGTTAAAGGGATTAGCAAAGTGAATTATGTGGGATTCATTCGGCCTGTTATGATCTGTATCTGTCTGCTTTTGTATTTACTATTTTTCTTGTTTATTCATCCACTCCTTTATTGCATTGCACATTGTCTCCCCTGTAATGTCGGATGTGATCTGTGTCATCATGCCAGTGCACTCCCCTGTCTGCGTGCAGACACGCTTCGGGTGATTTTGGAAGTTTTCCGGTATTTCACGAACTTCCTTCAAGTCTCGTTTTACCTTCCTTCCCGCTTTTCTGAAATTACCATATTAATTAACCGCTAGGCTGCTTAGTTAGTACTGGTAATTTTACTGTATACTAATCCCTTTGTCTGTAGAGTAACTAACTAACAATCATGTATTTTGATTAGGTGTGTAGATATCACTGTTTACTAATATAACTAACTCTGCCCTGCTCTGCTCTGTTCTGTAACTCCGCCCCTTTTGCTTTCCCTGTGCTCTGCTTTGATTACAGGTTACGCACCTCAGGTGCACTTCTCTCTCTGTCCTGGAATCTTAACTGTGCACTTTGAACTCCTTGACCGGAGCTGTTTATCTGTTATAGGTTGTCTGCGTTGATCCCGTCCATGTCTTGGCTTTTGCCAGTTGTTGTGGTTTAGGACTTCCCCATGTGTGCTTACCTCTGTAATTAGTCTTATCCAATTCACCTGTTCCCTGCATAGCATGTGACTTCCCTCTTGTCTATTTGAAGTCTTCACTGTAGTTCACTCTTTGTCAGAACGTTGATCAGTATTCATTTGTGCAGAGGTCCTCGTATGCCATTTGTCTATCGCTTCTTCACGACTGTTTCGCCCGACCTTGAGATTGCCATTGCCCTTCTGTTCCTGTTTTGTCTTTTTGGATTTTGACCTGTTTTTGTACAACCACGATTTCTGTTTTTGGATGCCCTGTGTATGACCTACCTTTCTGGATTTCGACTACGAGTTTTGGCTTACTGTCTATATACCGTTGCACATCTGCCTTACTGGTTTTGACCCCTGCCTGTCTAGTCGACTTCGCTTTTTGGACATTGTTTTTGGCTTGGCAATTCTTGTGTCTTCTGGTCCCCACCCTTTTTGCAATAAAGGCTTACGATTTTTGGATTATCCCTGAGTTGCGATTGGTTCCTCTGAGCGTATCGTTACACGGCTAAGTTTTGTAAGTAGAACTTGGGGTCACAAATGGAAGTTGACCAAGGATAAATTTAGCACGGATATTAGGAAATTTTTTTTTTTCACCCAAAGAGTAATTTCGGTGTGGAACAGCTTGCCTGACCATATTGTTGAGGCAGAAACCTTGGGAATTTTCAAGAGCAGACTTGACTTAAAGCTAGATACCATTGAGTATCTGAAGTGATATATTCACAATAGTAAAAAGAAACTGGTGAGCCTCGTTGGGCTGAACGGCCTGTTCTTGCCACTCATGCTATGTTATATGCTGCCTTGAACCACTTTGGGTCCTGACCCATAATTTATGAATGTCTGCATCGCAGAGGATATGACATGGTACCGCCTCCTCTCTCTAGAGCATTTTGTTTTGGTGAGTCCTGGTGAGTTGACTGGGTGTTGGCAGAGGGCTGGGTTGGATTTATTACGCAGTATGTTTGTTAATTTTCTAATGGTTTATTTGATAGGGATGGATACAGTATACATAGATCAGCTAAAACCTCTTATCTGATGCAAGCATCTCAATTTTTATAGCTAATGATATTTTGCTACCCACGTCCCCGGAAGGGCATTTTAGGAAATTGAATTAAAAATGTACCACACAGGTCGAAACATGGGTGCAAGTTTGTCGCTACAGTAACCAGGCCTTGGTGGCTCTGTTACAAATGGTCAGGTTTGCTGCAGAGTTCAAATAGTCAGGTTTGCTGCGAATTTCAAATGGTCAATTTGTGAATTATAGGGCTTTGTGCCTTTCACAGGAAAATCTGTCTTAGCAAAAGACATTTAGCAGAATGGCACTTTGATGCATTTGCAGATAGGCTAAGGAGTGAGCCTTTTAAAACATTGAAATGCAAGTTTTGCATAATGAACATCAATAAGTTTTCAAAACTTGTATCTTGTATTTGCTTAAAAAGTAGCAATGATGGTGCATTATGCTACAAGTATTCCTGGATTTTCTAAGCCCAATTAAAAAGACGCTAGATTTCATCCCTGTCTTGATGGCCTGGGACTAGGTATTTAAGCCATATAAGAGAATGCCATTGAATTTAGAAAAAGCAGGGGGAAATCAGATGTCAAGCAATGTAATTTTAAAGCAGCTGAGATTAGTCTTTATCGTTTTTGAAATCTTTTTCAACTTAACTTTTTGAAGCTGAGAATCTACAATTATCCATGAGTACTTGACCTAATACTTCTTCAATAAGCTCAACTTTAATTCTAAGACTCAAGGTTTTCTGATAGTATAGTACAGGGGCGTCGTTAGCCCTGGGCATTCCCGGCTGAAGCCCCAAATGATCGGCCAATAGTCCCGGATCTCCCGAAGCCCCCCCGCAATCAACAACAGTAGCCTCGCCTACTAGTGTCAAATCACTTTGGATGGCTGACACACTGATGCGGTAGTAGCAGCAGCAGGAATAAATGCGAGGGATGATCACATAGGCCAGCCATATGGCGCATGCCCATATATGGGCAGAGGCGCAGAATCATGAGGATAAATCATGACAATTTCCAAGTTCAACATCAGGCGCAGGGCTGGCGGTAGGGAGGGGCAGGGGTGGGCTCAGCCCTTCTAAACGTGAGTCTTGCCCACCTAGTCAAAAGTTAACAAAAAAAATGGCCAATGACAAAATAGCGCATACAAACAACAGACAAATGATAGTTCCTAACGCCTGATTTGGTGCATAGCTTAAAGCCCACCTCCTAACCGAAGTCCTACTGCTAAAGTTCTAAGTACGGATACTTCACCAGGCAGTGAAGCCATTCTCTTCATAGGTCTATGTTGAGCAGCGTGCAGACTCACAGTTTTAACTACATTTAGTTTTATTCATTCAAACGAGTTCTGAGCCATGTATTGGTTTTTAAAACCTATTAGCAAACCTTGTGCTGCTTCAACCTCAAGCGATGTCGTAGCTTTCACACCAGAAGCTATGGCTATGGCTCCGGCTCCAGTGCCCTCCACAAGCACTGCCCCAGACCAGATCCCTCTCTCTGCTGCCTCAGCCCTACCTCATGCGGTTAGTGACTTGAATGGCGGTGCTCCATCCCAGCCAATATTAGCTAGCTACCCAAAGCGTGCAGTCAGTGCTTTATGGCAATCATTCAATCCAGCCTTCTATCGTACACGACTGTGGCTGGAGTACTCAGTTCAGCGGGATGCATGCTTTTGCTTTCCCTGCAGGAAATATGTTACTGCCGGTGAGAGGGATGCTGTTTTTACCTCGCATGTTTTTACCAACTGGAAAGCAGCACTCGAGCGTGACGGGGGGTTACAGAAACATGCATCCAGCCACAGTCATATACAGGCTTCAGCTACTTGGGCTGAGCACAAAACCAGAGAGGCAACAGGGGAAACCATCGATTTTATGCTCGTAGGTAAAACATAGCTTGAGGAGAACCGATATTACGTCAAGAGCATTGGTGGTGCAATAAAGTTTCTGTGCGTGAATGAGTTAGGGCTCCGTGGAACAACCGAAAACTTACAGCATGACAATCCGGACACTGATGACATTGCCGCGGGTCTTTTTTTAAAATAGTTTGAATGTACCTTAGAGAAGGGCGGCAAGCTAGCCGATATTGCTAGGGGTATACCCAAAAATGCTAAGTATACCTGTAAGGATATTCAAAACGAGATAATTGAAACCCTGGCGAACATGGTTCTAGGAGAGATTCGGGAAAAGGTATGCAAACGCTGACTCTGCTGGGTTTTGCATGAAAAGTGATGGGACGAGAGACAGTTGTAACGTTGAGAATTAGTCCATAATGATTAGGTTTGTATGTAATTCCATGCCAGAGGAGCATCTGATCGGGTTGCTTAATTTGCATCAAGGTTTGGTGTACTTTTAGTACAAGTTTCCATTTATTGAGCTTTTTAATTTTTGGATGT
Source organism: Gymnothorax javanicus (assembly GCA_029692085.1). Lineage (NCBI taxonomy): Eukaryota > Metazoa > Chordata > Actinopteri > Anguilliformes > Muraenidae > Gymnothorax > Gymnothorax javanicus. The sequence goes on from CM056198.1 coordinate 96,021,112, forward strand.
GGTTTAAGGCATGCTACACAGTTTGTGTAATAACACCTTCCTGAGTTTTGGTTAAATTTTTTTCTGTTTTGACAGAACTATTAAACATATACTGGTGATGTGCACCTCCTCTTTTGAAGTTTTGGTTTATTTTTGGCCAAAGTTTCCATTTGTTAAACGTTGGCATTTTTGTACATGCTTTAAAGGATACTACATAGTTCCTGGCAATGCAGGTCCAGGCATGATATTGGTGTTATGTTAAAATCTGGATGAAGGATTTTTTTTATTCTATTTTAGGGTGAGTGAAACTGCCCTCCTGTGACTCAATTCATGGTGCAGCAGAAAACTTAGAAATGCAGCTTCACTACCTCCCAATGTCCCTGCTTCAAATTAGAATAGTGCTGCATCAATCCCCATGGGGAAATTAATAAGTTTTAAACTCGCCTGAACATACAGCTGCAGGCTGGAGAGGCCTGAGTTCTCCATGGCAGGAGCCTCCATCTCATCTTTCAGTTGCTGACTGTCATGTTGCTAGATTTTTGTGCCATCTGGCCTGGATGGAAACCCAAGGGATACTACTTTTCATGCCTAACCTTTGGGCTACCTACTGCCGAAGTTGCCCACCCATTATTTCTACCAGCCCACCCTAATATAGCAGGCTAAAACCCTGTCGGGCGGTCTTTACCGCTCAATGTTAGATTTGTAGGCAGTTCAGGAGTTGCATGCTGGAAGCAAGGGTTGTATTACTTGCTAGTGATTTCACTCAAATTAATACTTATCACTGACATGGACATCAGGCAGTTCTTTGGGAGAAAGGACAAGGCAAGGAGCCAGAAGCGGTAGAGGAGTTATCGTCCCCCGACTCCCCCCCAATCTTAGATAATGCTTCTACTAGCTCAGGTTTGTGAAAATCACATGGCAAGCTAGGTAGCTTGTGACATGCTGGGCTGGCTTCTAGTTAGCCTCTGCCATACAGCGTGATTATGTGTGCTTAATGATGTAATCCCCAGCTTCTAGGATGGATGTCTCTCTGATCTTGATGCCTCTGTAGAATGGAACAGAATAGAACCTCTTTCTTGAGCTCTACCAGTCTATGAGCTCTACTCAGTTGGCAATAACTCCTTTCCATGAAACTGTTCCACTAGCACTAGCACTCAGACTTGGCTTTTACATAAGCTAGCTACCAGAGGAGGTATCTTTGGAAGCCAAGGCTAACACTGAATTAAGCTTTGCAAGCTGAAAACTAAACAAGAGCATGAAGTGGTCATTTGGTCATTTATTAACCTATGGTTCCTTCGAGTCACAGTATTAGTGTGCCACCTTAAACAACTATCAAAGTCCATATTGTGGGATGGAGTTGTAATCATTCAATCATATTGTAACGTTGTCAACAATCAGTCAGGCATCAGACAAGAATGCCACTACTGGAGGTTTATTTAAGTAGCAACTGATTACCATTGTTAAGGCCACTCCAGGAAATCAGACAGTCACTCCAAAAAACGCGGACAACGAACAAGAGAACATAACATTTCGGCGAACTGTGTCCCCCGCAGTGCATGGACCACCTACATGCATGATGCCATAGTTAGGAGAGAGCAAGGCCACCAGCCTACATCGCATGAGCTCGCCGCATACATACAACTTGGCTACAACCTATGGTGTGAATAACCTGTGCACAATCCCCCTCTAGTGGTCATTTGTTACATAAACAAACAATTCTAGCTGGTACTGGTGGACATTAACATAAATCATCAATATGCACCCAACAGAGGTGAAGCAAGCAGTCTGCTTCACCTTTGTTGGGTGCACATGGATGATTCATATGAATGTTTACCAGTACCAGCTAGAACAGTTTCGGTGAATCCATGAAAAATTGAGTATACATGGATCTCAATTTAACCAACCCATTGCTATAGAGGTTCTTCATTGACTTTGTATGTGTGTCATAAAATAACAATACCTGACAATTTACAATTACTAGCTCTTTTTTTATAGCACCCACAGCAACCTAGATAAGAAGACGAGGAAGCAGAGAAAGACACAGTGATGTATAGGAGTGCTCTCTATCCTGGTCCAGCTACGTTAAAATTGCGTGTTTAACAGCGAGATTTTCAAATTTTCCTGGGGAGAAACCCCCGGACCCCAAAAAATGGTTGGCTCAAGGGGGCTGAAGCCCCCAATGTTTTCAAGTCCTAACAATGCCCCTGGTTCAGTAGCAGACTCGGTAGAATGGTTAAGTCTAAAACTGATGCGGGTGAAAATAATTTTTTGTCTCGAAGTAGTGTCCCAGTTGTTCTGAGAGAACCCTCTCCAGCACTTTAGGCAGGGCTTGAAGAAGATTATTGGCCTGATATGTTCACCATGCTCAGATTTTAAAATAGCCACTACCATCTCGAATCACCCAGATTTGATGGAAACTTTAATGAGATGAGTAAAGTTTAACCTGAATGCTGCTGTATTTTTTGGAACAAGGTATTTCGATTGGATGTATCCTTGGAGAAAGTGGTATTCAACCCCTTAACTGTCACCTGCATTTTCTCACATTTGGCTCGGCCCTAATTAGGGCCCAGTGACAGTTAAGGGGTTAAATCGATAAGGACTTTTGAGGGAACTGATTGGTCTCGTCCTCATCTGGAACTGTGGCAGTTATATTAATATGGGAGAGGTTTATGGCAAGAGCTATAATAGATTGAATGAGGAAAGCTTTAAATTTGTTAGAAACTTGTACTTGATCAGGCCACCGATTATATTAAAGAATCCCTCGCAACCATAATTCCTTGTGCGCGCAAAGTGCAATATCTGCCATTTTATCTGCCATCTAAATTCTGTCATTTTGTATGTTGTGTGTTTGCTTTACTGAGATCTTAAGCTGTCACAAATGCTTTTTAAAATATAGTTGCTTATGTATCTGGCTAGTTATTTTATCATTATTTGTGCAACAGGTGAACTGTATATACAGGTATTTATGGATGTTGATAGTCGCACAGTCTCCATTTCTTCAACATCTACGTCCACGCTTATATCATGGTCCACCTCTTCCGTTTTATCGCAGTCATTTTGGGTTTCTTGACCTTTCTTTGCGTGTCAGGGCCGCGGCCGAAATGAAAGGAACAACAAAAGCGCACAAGGTATTATGATTGGAAGGGATCTTTAAATTATTTATTGTTTCCATGGAATATCCCCTTTTGTTTTAGCATCCAATAGAACTTGAATTTCATGTTTTGCTTTGGAAATGGACAGTTTCTTAACTACCTGATTTCTCAGCCTTTAATTAATTGTCAATCAGCATCATTTCGAGGAAGGTGTTTAGGACATAATTACTTTGCTTGATTAATTGTAATACACTGTAAACTAATAATAAAATAAATGACAGTGTCATTGATTACAGCATTCATTTACTTGGTCGCACTGGAGAACCTCATTCCAAGTGAATCTCATTAAGTCATATTATGTAGTTCCTGTGATCGTTTGGCCCCTTAATGCAGCGAGGGACTCTCTGTGGTTATTCCCTTTGTGCAGACCCTGTGACAGAGCCCCCAGAGACCTGGAGAAACAGAGATGCCACAGAGACGGAGAACCTTGCTGCCAATGTGCTGCAGGCCACCTGGAAAGGCTTTTATACCCGCCATGTCCTCAAGGCCACCAGAAAAGGTAAAGAGCTGCTTCTTCAGGTTTGAGAAATGCCAGAATGGGTCAAGATAGGGCACTCCACTCCAAAAAATCTACCAGAACAGTCATATTTATGCTCTAACAATAACAAAAGGTTGCAAAAACAGACCCCATTCTGGTCATGAGCTGTATTTTAAAATATTATTTCAGTCAGCCAACTGAAGTGTAATAGCTTGTTGCAGAATTAACAAATGGATACAATGCTATTTCTTTTACTCTGACATACCCTGCAGCCTGCTGAGCTTGATTATGACCCTCCCCATAGCCCAAAAATGAATGCTGGAATGGAGGTTGGATGTTAACTAGCAGTGGAAAGTGATTAAGGGTAGCAGCTGGTGAAGGATTTATTTTTTTTTTTTTTTGCTGCTGAGGTAGGGCAGGTGAGCAGCTTAAGTAGCCCACCTTACCGAAGGCCAGGGCAGTGGTAGATATGCAGGGAAGCGTCTATATAAATAAGGGCATGTCTTGGGTTGTCGTGACTAGCTCCTCAAGCTATGCAACATAACTGGCACTGGGATAACAATTGTGACATTTCCTTAGGCCAGGCACACCATAAACTATCACTGTTGATTTAGGAATTGTAGACAGTCCCAGAAAAAAATCAAGATTGGACTAAAAACCACAAGTCTTTGCTCACAATGTGTGAAAAGGTCAGAATATCACGTCCCAATCTCCCGACGCAGTCTGGGGCCATCTGGGATGTACAGATCAATGTCCAACATGTTGCTGATTCTTGTCGTTGCTCTTGTGAGGGCATAGAGAGCCTGTCTTAGGAGATTTCAACCTGTCATCAGCTTCCGTTTGAAGTTGGACGCACATGAGATCTCTTGTTATTGAGTCTTTCAATGTGCAAACTCCTGTCCTTGCCTCATCCTGAAGTGTGTGCACCGTTGTGACATAAGATGGCATTTGATAGCTCGGATTATGTGAAATGCCCTGCAACATTTGGTCGTGTAATGTGCACCTGGTTTTAGTCTTGGTTCTTCTGGTTTCTTTGTTGGCAAATGACTTGTTCTGAGCATGTTGGATAATTACCATGTGACCCCTATTAATGATATGGTTGTCGTTATGAATGGTTCAAAATGTGCAATAAAATTGAATTACTTATCCATGGATAAGTAAATTATGCTACATGTAATAATTGTAATAATGATTAATGTTGTGATGACGCTGATGTGCAGGAATTTCAACTGAGATAAAATAAGCATAAAAAGAATACCAGTCTAAAAGCAGAGACACTGGAATGTCCTTATCAAGTCTATTTGGGGTAAATCAGAGCAAAATATTTCAGACCGTCTTGAGGTTGAATTGCACTGACAGTGGTTCTGACTCCACTGACAGAGACTGATGTTTTGTTATGAATAATTCCACCTTAAACGATTCCATAGTTTTACATGGCAGCACTTTCACATCCACACTACCGCTGTGAGGGTACATCCCTCTCTTTGGTGATGGCGATTAGCCATGACAGGCGAAAGAAAGGGGAAGGAGGCCACAACCTTACACCCAGCCATTTCCCGACGCCGACATCACTGCGACTTCTGGGAGAGGGCTCAGCCACCCGCTGTTTATCGCCTTTGCCTAAGGCCACTGTCTCATCCAGAATCAATCAATTAATAACACAGTGTTAGCTCTGTGTTGACTGGACTTCTGCTCCCTGGAAGCTAATACATTGGGCTGATCTGGCTATGTTCTCTCTATCTTCTTTCTCTGTCTTTGTCAATGTAATTCATTATTTTCTGTTGGCTGGATACAAATGAATTGCATTCAATGTTGTAGTGAGGAAATATAAATTTTATTCAGCCCTGCTCTGAGTAAATATTAACTAGTGAAACAGAGTTGGAAAAATTCTGGAATTAATCATATAAGAAATGTGCGTTTATGATTCTGAATGAAGATTTCAGTTTTACTCAGTCTAAACCTGTTTCCAAAAAAGAGCTGTCTCACAGTGGCAAATGCTCGGCTGAAAATAGGGAAACAAAAAGTCCCTTTAAACTGATGATTATTCTTGATCCGTTGTCCATTGTTTTCCTTTATTAAAAAGCTGTCTGATCTGTAGAATAATCAATTGACTGGTAAACCACACAGCTTCTTTCTGAATGAAATATTAGGGCAATTAAAAAAAATAAATGCAGTTTAGAAAAGTATCATGTTCTCAAGGTTGACTACGCTTAAAAAAAAAAAAACATAAACAACACAGTTATTTTTCATGCTTGCTTGTGGAATATATAGGGATCATAGGAATTTTTTTGTGAAATGACATGCAAATTTGGTAACTGCCACTGATGAACAATATATTGGAAAAATGACATGCTGTCAGACACAAAACACATTTGCAAGTGCATTTAATGACATTAAATGAGCGTGCAGCCTCACACTTTTGGCTTTCACGAATACTTCATGGTTTCACCTCTGACATGTAAAGTGAAAACAGACATTGTTCGTTTGATGTTTCATTACCACAGTTAATGTCAATAATGGGTATGGCCTCCCCTAGCTTGAATGACGGCTTGACAATGTCGGGTCATACTGTCAATCAGAACCCAGATGCTTGCAGTTGAAATGTTGTTCCATTCTTCAACAAGGGCATTTCTAGAGTTGTGGGTTGTGCCCTACGACCGGAAATGGCGACCTGCAGCATGTTCCACACATGCTCGATAGGGTTTAGGTCCGGCGAACGCGCGGGCCAGTCCATGCGGACAATTGTCTCCTGCTCTAGGAATTGATTCACCACCCTAGCATGATGGGGACGGGCGTTATCATCCATCAAGATGAAATCAGGGCCAACAGCACCAGCGTATGGTCTTACGTACACATTGAGGATCTCATCCCTGTACCGTACCCCTGTCATCGTTCCTCTCCCCATGACATGCAGGTCCGTTCTGTCGTTCCTGCTTATTCCTCCCCAGACCATAATTGATCCGCCACCATAACGGTCGTGTTCGTTGATGTAGGCATCATTAAATCGCCACGTTGTCTTCGCCACACCCGTTGCCTCCTGTCAGTAAAGTCCAAGCAATATCGGGACTCATCAGTAAAGAGAACTGGAGCCCAATCGTTGTGTGTCCATGTGACATGATCGTGAGCCCAATCCAAACGGTCACGCCTATGACGCACGGTCAGTGGGATTGAACACATGGCCTTCTTGAGTTGAGGCCGGCAGTATGAAGACGATTCCGTGATCGTCTGAGTGGATACCCTGACCCCGAGGCGTTATGAAGGTCATTTCGTAGGGTGGTGGCTGTCCAGAAAGGATGACGTTGTGCCTGAAGTGTGAGAAAGTGTTCTTGTCGTTGTGTTGTCGATCTCTGATGACCACCTCCATGATGGTTTGCTGCTGTACCAAACGTTTGATGCCGGTTCCACGCTCTGTTCACAATGCTTTGGCTGACGTTAAGTGCATTAGCAACGTGACGTGGGAAGCCAGAGTCAAGCATTCCAATGCATCTTCCCAATTGCTCTGAAGTCAATCGACGTCTAAGACGTTGAGGAGACATTGTTATTGCTAAATGTAATGCAAAAAATTTGGGAACTTCCAAATTTTCACCAACAAGCGACACACACGTCTGAGTTGAAATGGTGAAGTGTTAGTCAAAGCCAAAATGTGAGGCTGCACGCTCATTTAATGTCATGAAATGCACGTGCAAATGTGTTTTGTGTCTGACTGCATGTCATTTATCCAATATATTGTTCATCAGTGGCAGTTACCAAATTTGCATGTCATTTCACAAAAAAATTCCTATGATCCCTATCAAATTTTGAGTAGTATATCTAGCAGTACAGGCCATCTCCACTTTGTTGTTGAAACTGCATATGGAGTGAATTTTTGTTGTATGTTCATAAAATATACACTTTGAAATGAGTGATTTCAAAATTGAAGGAGTTTAGGGTTAAAATTGACAGTTTTACAAGTCCTCAAAGTTGTGCCATTTTGCCCTCGAAAATGGTATTTGAATAGCACGGCCGAAAGAACATGTAACATTAACCGCTGACAATTTTGTTGGTTAGGGGACCAACAATGCAATATCACCCTCATTGCTTATTATGCTTACTGTTTGCTATACTGAATTGATCTACTGGCACCAAAATGACGTCAGCGGTTCCTGTCACGTGATATTTTGGCCATGCCATTCAAATACCAATTTTTGAGGGCAAAGTGGCTCAACTTCGAGGGATTATAAAATCGTCAATTTTAACCCTAAATGTCTTAGCCTAAACTTGGAATCGTGTATTCCAGACTGCACATTTTTTAAATTTATGAAAAGATGTACTTTATAGGCACTATAAATTAAAACAATTTCTAGCTACGTGTATCCATAAGTTTGAACCTGGTGGATATAGCGCCAAATTTTGCATGGAAATTAAGTTTTTTTTTTTCCTCTCATCTTACCATAACATGGAGAAATGGCTACATCTGACAGTGTTGATTGTTTTTGGAGTAGTCACGTTGTTAATACAGGAAAATGTTTGAAAACTAAAGATTAATCTGCAGTTTGAAGGGATTTTTTTTTTTTCTCCTATTTTCAGCTCAGCAAGTCATTATTGGTCTTTCGGCCATTATATGCCTGTCACTTATCCCTTTTCATAAAACTTTTCAGAGAAAGAAGGCTCTTCTTGAATCAGTTTTGTCTTTTCTTCTCAGTGTGGACATGATTAGGAAGTGGGCAGGCGAAACTGGTCTGAGTCACTGCTCCTGCTGTCCAGGGGCTTTGAATATGGCCCATTGTATTTTTTCTGAACACTAGTTTTGCCATTAAAGCATTCCTTGTGTCACACTTTTTTTTGCTGAAACACAAATGGTGTTTGGTGTAGCGCGTGTATGTGTGAAGTGTTCTTTCCTGTTGTTTAATATTTAGGTTTTGTCCTCAGTGAGATAATTTGTTTTTTGCTTAGTGTCATTGTAAAAGGAGCCTGTTTTCCTCCAGGCACACAGGAGAATATGAAGGCCTTTGAAACTCTTCAGACAATGTGGGCTGCTGTGGAATCCAATGCAGAAAAATATGCAGTGTATTTGTTAAGGTAAGGTTCTGATCCTAGATCTGTAAAATTCAGACTTTATTCACAAGCTGGGCTCATACCGTGACAAAAATGCATGTAAATGTACACACACACACACACACACACACACACACTGATACATGCTAGCATAGTCATACACACAGACAGACTGACTCACAGTAGAAAAAATATATGCACACAATCTTATAGGTGAATTTTTTTGATGTCATAAAATCATTGCAGTCATTCTCAAAATGAACATTTACACTGATTTTTCAGTATCTTCGATATTCAAAGGCAGTCGATTGAAGCACGTAATAGACGTGGATTGAAATTAAATTTAAATGACATTAAATTAAATTAAAAATACAGTTAGTAGCATAATTTATTGGACAGGGACACATCTATTGTTTTAATTTTTATTCTGTTGGTTGAGTCCGCTACTGAATCTGAATTCAACGTTTACATGCTGAAGAGGTGATTGAAGGTAAAAATTCCCTGAAACAAGCAGGATCTAAGGATGGCTGCAGCACAGCTCTGGTAGATCAACACCAGGAAAGGTACCTGAAGTCTGGTGAGGTCTGTGCTTCACGGACTCCAAGCAGAAATTGAATGCAAAGGTTATGTTACCAAATATAAAAATTTGGAATTTATTCAACATCGAACATCATATTAAACTGTCTGATATTTTTATGTAAGGGGAGGAGGACTGCGCAGAAAAAGGTGCTGTCATTTCTAAACATTCATCAGATATGGATGATAACACCTTCAAAATGCAGTGTGTACTTAAACCTCATCGTTTATGTATCTTTTAAAAATTAAGCGCTAGAGGTCAGAACCAGTGTAAAAATATGTTGTGAACCTCCTGAGTAGTACGAGTGCCTCACAGTATTGTGGGTTCAAACCTGGCCTGGGTATTTTTGAGTGGAGTTTACATGTTCTCTTGGTTTTCGTATGGGTTTCATTATGGTACACTGGATTCCCCCAACATGCCCTGAATGTTATTCTAATGGGAAATCTAAATTGCCAGTAGGTATGAGTGTGTGAGTGAGTGGTGTGTTTGCCCTGCAGCAGAGGAGTGAATTGTACAGGATGTTTTCCAGCCTCTTGGCCAATGCGTGCTAAGATAGGCTTCGACCCCCCCCAGTAATAAGCTTATCAGATGCTGGATGGCTGTAAATAAAATCACATCCTGATATTGCAGTCATTGTAATTGATTTCACGATCAGATTCAATTGAAGGCGGACTTAAAAGACGGACTTAGAGCTTTGAAAAATAAATGAATAAATAAAACCTACTCTTCAAGGAACTGTAGACAAAATGTTGATTGAGCGCTGGCTTGAACCTGCATTTATGTAAGTGGCCCTGGCATCTCATCAATATTTTTTTCTATCTTTCTTTCTGTTCCCTGGCGTGCCATCTGCTGTTTATCCTCCCTCTGCTCCGAATTGGCCCACGGAAGTGATGTACTACCCATTGCCTTGGAGGCATAGTGTGTCTTACTTTGCAGAGAATTATGCATGCCAGCTGAACTGTCTTGTTTCGGTCCGACCTATTGTGAAACTCCAGATCTGTTTTCCCTGTCACAGACGGTGCAGCAGTGGTTCCTAAAACATGGCTTTTGTCCCCTAAGTGAGCTTCGGGGTACGCTCACAGTACAATGTGTGAAACTGTATTTGATACAGTTTCGACTGACATTCGCCCTTGTCAAATTAAGTTCTGTGTTTGGAGTCTCTGAACTTAATGGTAGGTGGGGGATTATGTGTTCATATGCCATGAATAGCAATGGATCTGATATTCTTTTTGCCTCTGTTACCTTTGATTCAGATATTTCTGATTTGATTTCTTGCTATTTTGATTCATTAACTATTAGAGCGTCTCTAATAGCGGGCAGTGTTCATATGTTCTTTTCCTGGCCAAAACTCCTAAACCATTCCATATTTCTCCAGTTTTATATGCGGGTACGTCTTATCATGTAGACATGCCTTTTAATACTTCCACCCATCCCCTTGTCTGTCTGTCCGTCTCTCCACTGCGTTTTTTTTTCTAGGCCAGATATCAGCCGCCCCGTGCTTTACCTGGCCAGAACTCCATAACTGTTCAATATTTCTCATCTGAATTTAGTATATGGCTGCATCTTTTTATGTAGATGTGCCTTTTCTCACTTCCATCCATCTTCCTTTCCGTCTGTTTGTCTCTCCCACGTTTTGTTTCCAGGGCAGGTATCAGCTATCATGTGGTAGGGGATCTAAGTATTTCATGCCGCTTACGTGAGTATTTTTCTCAATATGGGCACTATAAGTGAAATGCAGAGTCCGGGTCCCTTAATTTTGAAATAATCCCACAGAGTTAGTTTTTTACCTATTAAGCTATAGGTCTGTGTCCTTACTAATTGGAAATCAAGTATCATGGGTGTATTTTCATTCTATCCATCATTTTTGGGGTCAAAAAAGTGGATTTTGGGGCAGTTTGGGAGTGTCCCAAATCTGGATGATATTTTTGATACTTGCAATACTCCAATGATTTCAATTTCCTTTGGCTGAAAACTGTATGCATACATTAACCCATTTGTATAGGTGTAGACGTCCACGTCTATGGAACTGCAAATTTAAGCACGCAGTTACAGTACTCGATCACTAGATGGCACCCCCGGATCAGTTATTGAATATTCACAAGCAAGTAGAGTTCAAACGCGGTTTAGAATAGAGAAGTTCACTCCAATCCATGTTTTTCAACAGTTGCATGAATTAAACTCCTCAGCTAAGCCTGATGTGCAAACTGGTCAATATCCTTGCCCATAGTATCGACCCAGCAGTTTTAAAAAATGATCTCTTGTGACAGAAAAAATTGTTGTCCTCTATAGCAACCACTTTAGCTACAGTGAGCCAACGGTATTCCAATTAGTGGTTTAGAAAAATCAGTTTTCTGAAGCAAAAAATTCAACATGGTATTGATTCTCTCACATTCTACTGTCAATTACATCACATACAAAAAATGTGTAGTCCCCTACCGTGGATTTACGTGTAGATTCCTTCATTGACAAATTCAGCGCTATCTTATATCCACCCAAGTACTCAGTGTTGTGCGTGAACGGGAAAAAAGAACGGCGTTCATGAACACGTTCATTTTTTTGACAAACGATGAACTGAACGCACGCACCTGCCAAAAATGAACGATTCCCTGAACGAGTTCATTTTGGAAGGGAATAACGGGCGTTCAATGTTGTTGGTGTATATATCTATGGCCAAAAATACTTCTCCCAGTAGCTTTGTGATTACGTCATCAACTGACGCCGCCGCCGCTCAGTCTATGCCAATGAATGTATTTTGAACTGGAGAGGCTGAGAGGCTGCCGCCGCTTCCTTGTACGAGCGTAGTTGAAGAAACCAATATGGCGTTTAGTGCACCGCACTTCTGAATTTCCCATGGAGAGTATAATGGAGAAATTCCTGCAATTTTCTGCCAAACTAAGGGGTCTTCCGAAACAATTTCAACATAGTTGTGATCTAAAAACATATGAGAGCAAAAATTAATGCGCAATTTTACATGACACTGTTCGAGACGTCGAGCATATAAAAACACGTCTTAATGGGAAGCGCAACACTAACCAGCCACTTGTCTAGCTGGCGTGTTAGGTAATCGGGTCGCTGTAGACGGCTGTCATGGCAAACTTTATATTAATTTAGCTAGCTAGATAAACTTAGTTGGCACAATAAACCCAGGTTACTTACAAAGGGTGATGGCCAGCTAGCTCTCATGCCCATTTAATGTTAGCCAAGTTGCATATCTACATAGCATTAGCCATAGCGAATGACCTGGCAGAAACGTTTGTGTAACGTTAGCGGTGTTTATTCCGGATGAATTGTACAAATAGAAGCATCCTTATTAGGCATCTGCCTATCAAGGGACTATTTAGTGAGCAAGCTGTGAGTTTTTTTATTATTATTATTATTATTATTACGATAACGCAATCCTAGCTAAGGCAGTCGACCAAACTGGCTAGCTTTCTATGATTGCCAGCGAAGATAGTGCTTCAGCATACTACACGGCTGTCGGTTTTGTGAGATGAAAATATAGCTCAGTAACCATGGGAGTTCAAACTACTTAACGGCAATGTTCTTGCAGACTATTCACCAATACTATGCGAGTGACCAATCAGAGTCAGATGTGAGTCATATTGACTTACCAATGGATTGACCGTTGACTAAAACAAGCTCTTATAACTTCGTTCTCGAAAAGTGTCAAGCAAAATTGCGCCTCGATTCTTTTTTTATTATGTAATCCAGTCCTACGCCGGAAAGATTTACGATTGTATACCTTTTAAATAACAAAATAATAGCAGTTTTTCCATTATAGTCAATGGGAAATTCAGAGGTGCGGTGTACTGGACGCCTTTTACTGTGTTCTTGCCTACTGTAACATTGTTGGTCTTGGCTTATGTTTTTTGAACTGCATTGGAATGTGATTCATGCAGTTGTAATGAAGGACAATTGCATTTACAGAAACTTTGCTGGACCTTACTTTCAGCATGTAGTTTGAATCTACTGACATTTTTTTCAGTACTATAACTTGTGAAATAAAAGCTGTGATTCCATTTTTGGACATTGTGGCAATGATTGGGAGCTGGGGATGAATAGATAAGAAAAGACTCTAATGAAGAAAAAATGCTTGGATGAGTGCATTAAAAATGAACTTAAAAAAATAACTAGTTCATTTTTTGGGACTGTGAACTTAGTTCATTTTTTAAAAAATATGAACTATGAACTGAACTAGTTCATTTAAAAATCTGTGAACTGAACTTTGAACTAGTTCATATTAATTGTGAACTAACACAACACTGCAAGTACTGGTGTTGATCGCCAATCACTCAATTATACACTCAGGCTCTTCTGCGTAACTGCACAGTTATAGTTCATGCCCTCGTGAAACTCCCCGGTAACGATGTATTGATTGGCTCGTTTCTTATCCAATTCCCGAGTGTTTAAACTTTCCACAGTAACTGAAAGACATTGATTGGACAAACATAAGAGCATACAAGCCTATGCGTATCAGCAAGGTAGGTTGTATCCGTTCAACATTGAGCACGATTGCGCAGCTGAAAATGACGCGATTTATAGAAAAAAAGAGTCTCTAAACCGGCCTGAAGTGTTCAGTTACATTTACAGGATTAAATGAGGTAAGGACATGGTCAATGGGAATTATTTCGAATGAAACAGGACCGGAGGGTTCCTTCTACTGGATACATCTGTCTCTGGAGGAGGGATTCAGTGAAAAAGGTTAGGCTGCTACTTTTGCTTTTTGTTTTGGAATGTATACCGTATTCAACAAAATTGAATGCCAAGGTTTTTCTTATGTTTAAAACGTGAACTGGTCATGTATTTCGGTGGATCCCCTGGCACGTTCATTGCACCTTTCTGTTGAATCTAAGGAGGCATATATTGTTTGATTTTCCCTGATAGTGGAATGCATGTTCTTTTAAAATAAGGTATATTTCAGAAATCAGATATCACTAAGTTAGTGAGTTGTACTTGTTCCTTTTAAGTGTTGAAATAAGGTTGTGAGCTCGGAAGTTGGAACTACTAGCTTTCATTGCAGGGTGAATGTTCTGACCGTTTAATCAGCAGTTTATTTCATGAGTATGTGTGCTGGCTTGGGGGACTTCGAAGAAAAATGGACAAAACTCTAAACTTAAGTATGGAGAAAAGGCATGTTTTGTGTTTGGAGAGGTTATTAGTGACCACTGATGTTCAACTGCACTGATATTGATAAATTCATGCTAAACTCAACCAGAAAATCATTAGTTCATATTAAATTTCATGCCTCAAAACTTTATTTGTGTTAAATATATGATTATTTTATGATCAGACAGTGCACCATTTTGAGGGATCTCAGACTTTGGGGAGCCACCTGGATAGCTGTCTAATTTGGCTCATAGCAAGTAGGTAATCTAGAATGTAATGTTCAAGATAAATTATTCTTGTGGTCAAGGAGTTTATGATCCCAGAAATGTATAGATTTAAGGCCCAGCAGTTTTTCAATTCTCAGTATTATTATTTTTTTTTGCAATTTCAATGTTGAATTTTCATGAAGATGTTTTGTGTTTGCAGCCCCTTTTCTCTACCAAAATAGTGAAAATAAACTGAAGTACGATGGGAGTCTAAATGCTTTAAGAGTCTAGACTCAGTTCAGCCACTCCTTTCCTATCTGTGAAGCTGCATTCTTGAATTATAAAGCCTTAAAATAAGGCAACCCCCCAAAATAGCCAGATTTGGCTTCTGCGCAAAGGGGTTAAAAGACGGTGTGAGATAAATATCCTAAGCAAAAAAAAAAAAAAAAATCAAAGGTGGTGGTTTTCTGAGTAAAATCACTGAAAATAGGGGTATCCAAAAAACCCACTCAACTCCATAACCATCACTAAACAGACTTCCCCTGGAGACAGAAGCTGAAATCACAGTATATGGCCCATGCAAACACAACTTTTGTGTGACCCCCATAGCGACCATGTGGACCTTTTTCAAAATGGCTCTATGATTATTTCAATATTTCTCAAAATTATGGCATCCTATGGTGAGTATACTTTTTAAACTCCAGTCCGTTACCTTCATTAAAATCCCTGGTAACGGTAGGACAAATTTTTAATCATGCTTTTGATAATACTTGTGCAAAACCCTCCATGGTATGGTAGGAAGCATCAAAAGTTACTGCACTGGTGCATGGAAAATTACACTTTTCTGAAAAACACTCAACTCCATAACCTCAACTCCGTTACCAATATTGGTTATGGAGGTGAGTAAAATGGTAATGGGAAATGAAAATGGTCCATCAGTTTCAGTCAGAGGCACTGAAAAGGGTGATATTCACTCAGTTTCAGAACTCTGGTATATCACAATCTACCAGGAGAGAGCCTCACTTGAAAAAGTAACGGAGTTTAGTGGATCCGAGGACACAGAAAAATTAAAATGGCCTGCCCAAAAAATTCTGCCCTGGTTTAAGCTCTGCCTCGTGGTTTTTTGAGTACCTTAGGGAAAACCCTACCCCTGGGGGAATGAAGAATCAGAATGGGACAACTTTTTTTTTTTTTAAATGACATCCAAAAAGTGCCCGTATTGAGAAAAATACCCACATGCTGGGTCATGCTGCTGAATTGAGACGGCCATGTCTGGAGTGACTTTTGTAAGTGGGAATGTCCTGGTTCTCTTCTCATTAGCCTTTTAATCTGTATTAAAATCTGTTTTATTTCTGTCCTCTTTTTCACTTTTTTTGGTGAAATTTGACTGCAGCCAAACTCGCAAATAAATTTTAATGCAAAATTGAGGACAAGAGGCATAGCCGTATATTCTGGCCAACAGGGATACTTCAGCAAAATGAATGAGCGGCCTGATTGGTGACTTATTTTCTCTCTTGTATCTGGGCAGATACATTTTCTCCAACAGTAAAGAGTCTGCTGAGCACTACCCATGCCATGGAGACGAGTGGACGAGAGTTCCTTTCAGTGACTTTTCAGTGACTTTCACAGAGCAGCCTAGTAATTCCTGGTTCCTTGTCTTTAGGTAAGCTCCCAGTGTGTCTGAGTCTTGGTGTTTGTGCTGTTTGTATTGGAGGTACAGGGACTCTGTGGTTTTTGTCGTCTTTACTCACCTGCCAAGTGAGGTTAGTTAAGTTTGTCAAATGTATTGATTTAAGTGAATTAAAGAGGCCGAGTAAATGCTTCAACTTTATGCTCACCTCATCTGATTTATTGGATGTTGATTTTGAAGCAAAAATAAAGAACCAACAAACCCCTTACACATTAAGTATCAATCCTAATGACCCTTGCATTTGTCTTGCCAGATTCACAGAATTGTCTTGAGACTGAATTACCGTTCCCTCTTCAGCTCTCATGTCAAAACTTATTTCATGTCATCACATCCAGGGAGGTGTTTCATGTTCCTAAGGACATGCTCATGGTACCCAAAGTGTACTCTCCGGTTCCTGGCTGTGTGCTGCACGTCATTGATAACGACTCTGGGGAAGAGGTGCCTCGGGTCTTTCAGACAGTGGAGCCTCGCACATACAAACCAAACAAGGTTATTTTCTTTTGCTTGGTCAGCTGTTCATTGGAGGGTGCTTTGGTGGAATGGAACTTTACTGCTCCTTCTGAATGAAACTCTGCGTTTGAGATGTTTTGAAGCAATGAGGCCAATCCTTTTTTTTTTTTAAGATCAATGCAACAGTTTCTGTGCCACATTTCTCCCATTTCTTGTCCTTTAAGGAGGCATTTTTTAGTATTTCTTGTCGTTGATTAATTCTAACTTGATTGTTTCCTGTATGTCATCAGAACGTGTAAGCTAGGGCCCTATGATTCCCGCAATGGGGAGAACATGCAAAATTGCGGAATTCATTATTAAAAATTGAATCCACTGTAGAAGGTGGACAATTATAAAATTTGCCGCAATGAGGATCTTGGTTTTTTGGCAGCGCCTAAAGGCCAGCTTATCGTCCAGCAACAAAGTGTCGCCTGACTGAAATTGCAAAACGTTCATAAGCGTTCTAATGTCGCCAGATGCTGAAGTGTGTGCTTTTGTCATTACAGAAAAAGTATAACCTCACCAGCAATAGTCTCATGACTTGTTGCTGCAGACAGTCGAGGAAGAAATAATTTTTCTAAATTTAATTTTGTTTGGTGATTTACTTCTCAAAGCGAGGATACCAACAAAAGGCAAATGTCAAGTATGTGAATACAAGGCAGCACTCGTCTTGGGAGCACAATTGTCTAATTTCAGAAGTGAGATTAAAAGATGTAGGCCTGAATGTTAGTCTTATGTTCTATGCAACACACAAGAATGCCATCAAACATCGTTTTTGATTAATTGTTATTCATTACTGAGTCTTGGTTTACTGTTTTATCTATCTATCTATCTATTTTATCTATCTATCTATCTATCTATCTATCTACAGTTGGTAATCACCCAAAAGCATTTGGGTGTTGTGTCATGAAAACAAGGCTACACATGAGGTCACTACTCCATCTAGGTTAAGGGTAGTTTGAATGTACGCCCACTTGGCTTCTAGTTGCAATAAGTTTCCAATTCAGGCGAAAACATTGTGAACCAGTGTCTTCCAGTGAAAGACTGACCTTAACCATAAGGTAGCTAATTTTGCCCACTATCAGACCAGACACACCTGAGCGACCATAGAGAAGCGATGAACGGATATATTTGAGGGCATAACCAAAGCACTAGCTATTTACCAATGTGACATTCCACCCATTTTCAATACAGACTATTATTCTAACTTGGATAGCTAATATGTAACTGGCGAGCTGCCTCCATTACATTTCACTTGTATAGGTTTTAATAAAGTGTTCATTGCAGAAATTAATTGTATAATAGGGACATAGGGGTTCATGGCCAGACAGGTGAATGAATCTAAAAATCACAATTTGAATGAATCTGCTGTCAGATTTGGCATATCTCATATCTGCAATAGGCTGTTGAAAATCACCATTTTTATGGAAACAAAATTTTTATTTGATATTTAGTTTGTCCCCTTGACCGAAGTATGCATAATCAGGGGTTTATATTGCAGCCTCATTCTTAGCAGCTACAGCACACTGGCCCTTAGACCCAATCCAGTCTCCTGTCTCTAGTTTAGGAGTCATTTGCATCTGAAAATGCTAATGATTAAAAAAAAACGCCCAGAAATGCCTAAATTTACCCGGGTCCAAATTTCCTTTGCAATTTTCAGCCCATACCTATGATTTGTTCCAAAGATATTTGCCTACCCAAAATTCCTATATAGATTAGATGCTTGTGTCACGTTATAATAATCATAAAATTATTATCAGGGGCAAATCTGTCCCTTGGGGCGTGTCCCATCCATTTTGGGGGGCCATATCTCGAAACCATTGGAGTAGGACCCCGTTATACAAAATTTTGCATGTGTTCATTATAAATGTAGAAGTACTCCCAAAATAAATTTGAGCCAAATCTGAGTCAGTGACATGGGGACCTTTGGTTGACTTCATAAGGAATTACCCAGTTATGTATTCCGAGTACAACTATAGTTACAGCGTCATGTAGATGCTTGTGTCAGTGTTATAATAATCATAAAAATTATTATCTGTAGATCATTGCAAATCTGTCCCTTGACATGGCGTTGGGTTTTCATTTCTTTCACCGTCCATTTACTGGTGGACGGAGTTTTGCTCCCACTTTGTTCTGCGGGTGAACTTTTCTTCATCACAACTCATGACCACAGACACCAGTAACTGCGTTGCGCCATTATACAAGTCAGTCTTTACCTCTGGCTTTTGATGATACTCTCTCTTACAGCGGGGTGACTGTTTTCCAGCCATCGTGTATTACGGCAAACTCGTTAAATTCTCCTCCACCTCCTCAAACATGCGTCTCACCCACTTTGCCTTTGCTCAAGGGTCAGCAGTCGCATCATAATCTGGGTCTGTATCTTCTAATCTACTGCTGTTTTCGTCAAAGTAGCACAGTTTAGGGAATTTATTTTTAATCTGAATCCCTTAATGAACCTTGCCTTCCCCTCGCATATTTCAGTGCATCTCAATGTATGTCATCAGTTACATTTCTTGAAAACTTATATCATCTGAAACATGCAAACATTGCATCTAGATGCTGAGGGTATAAAGATCCTCAGTGAAAACTCAAATGTTGCATCTGGTCTTCCAACTGGATAAGTTAAACATATCGCCAACAAAACAAAAAAATAATGCACTGTAATGTCACATTAAATTTATTGATATTCCTCAAAGGCGGGATATTTTCTCATTGAATTGTTGAAATTTTATTCATCCGCAAATAAAATACCATGAAAAATTAGACAGCCTTATGTCAACTCTTTTGCAAGAATAAATTTGATTAGTCAAAAAATTGACAAAATGTGCTTAGATCTTAATAAGTTAAAAAATAATGCACTGTAATGTCACTTTAAATTTATTGATATTCCTCAAAGGCGGGATATTTTCCCATTGAATTGTTGAAATTTTATTCAAACGATCATGAAACGCAGAATTCGGACAAATTAAAACAAAAAACATGGAATTTGGGGAAAATAAAATGCAATCTGTGGAAAAATGACGACGGATTTCATAGGGCTCACGCGTAAGGTGAGGGTCGGAGAGGTAGGTGGGAGGAGTACTAACTGTTTTATGAACTGCTGGTTGCAGGAGGGCTACACCTTTGTTGCCGAGGCCCACACCAGAGATGCACCTTTACCAGGGGGGCAATGGAGGCTTCGCATTATCGGTTCACATGACTCTTTGCCTACTCTCAGTGTGGACAGCCCACAAAGCAACTTCTCGGTGAAAGAATTTCAGGATTATTATATCCCCAGTGACAAGAACATCATCTGCAGGTGAGCATCCCATAGATCACACATTTTCTTTGTGTGCCCTTTCTAACGTCGCAGAAAAATTTTCAGTGTTCGTCCAACTGTTCCATCCTCCTCTGTGTGCCTGTACATAGGATTAACATAAAGCACATATGAGGTTAGACTGTCAGCTTTCATTTGTATTAACATCCATATCTTGTAAACCTTGTAATATTGCATCCATTTTTTTTTTTTTTTTTTTTTTTTTTGCTGTATCTCTGTTTAAATACCTCTGGGGTCTGTTGTATGTATTGTTAAAAGTTGACTTAACACTTAAAATTTCGCTTTGATGGGGAGAATGATTGACATCTGCAAATGTGCCACCAGGTTTACTGTGAAAGTGACAAAGGATCTCGTGAGCACTATCCAAATCCAAGCGTCTAAACCGGGTGTTTATGTCAAGCTGGCTGTCCTAGATCAGGAGTCTGAAGTTGCCAGCAGCACCGGAAAGGGCAGCGTCGTGATCCCAGTATTCCAGTTTTTATCCAACAAGCATCTCGACTGTGAGTCAAATGTTCTCTTGGAATTTATGGTTTTTAAGGGGAGATAGAAAGCTCAAAAATAAAAAAAAGAAAATGGAAACGAGTGGAGGAAGATAAGAAGACAAAAAAATGCTTGTGGTGTAAAATTGAATACATTATAGTTTGTTGCTATGGTTGCAGTGCCATCTTGAAAATCCTTATTTTTGCTGTCTTAAGTTTGTAAGGATATGTTTCATGTCAACTTCGTGTGACAAAAGGATTTTTGCATTTTCTGGTTTGTGAGTTGAGGTATTCTCAAAATGTTTGTAAAATCAAATTAATGATCAAAAAATGGAAAATCAAAATTTTATTATGTCACGGACGTTTTCCGTATCCATGTTTTCAACAAGGCTGGTTAACATTTTCATGTTAAATTGGCCAGTTTCAATTTTAGTGGTAACTAGTACAGTGCCCGTAGGATGCACACCATCGTGCCATGTGCAAGCCATATCCGAAAGCTTAGGCCAATCTGACAAACACTCAGAGAGATATGCGAGCCGCAGACAGACACACAGACAGACTCTTCTTGCTTTATAGATAGATAGTGGCTAGTTGCAAGTTCAATTTTAGTGGTATAGTCTGGTAATTGTTGTTTTCAGGGTAGTAACTCCCCTTAAATGATGGAGTTGCATTATCATTTTTCCTTTCAAGCCTTCTCCTATTGATGTCTATAAAGGAGTAATGGAATGCAATGTTAGATATGGTGCAGTCCTCAAATATTGGCACCCATGACAAAAAAAAACTGGTTATGAATGTATGCCTTTAATAGTTATTCACTTGATATTTATATCAAGATATTAAAAAATATAGAATCCTTAATTGAAATATTGTTTAAAAGAAAAAAAATCATCATAATACAAATATTTTCCCAAAAATATTGGATCCCCTTCATTGATACATTATGCTGCCTCCCTTTTTTGAGATAATGGCTCTGTCTTCTCCTTTAGTGTCTAATGAGGCTGGAGAACACATTGTAAGATATCAAAGACCATTGCTCTGTGTGGTCCATGTGTATGGACTTTTCAGCTCATCCAACAGGTTTTCTGTTGGGCTTGGGTCGTGGGACTGGGATCGCCATGGCAAAACCTTGATTTTGTGGTTGGGAAACTGTTTTCATGTTGATTTTAATGTTTGCTTTGTTTCATTGTCTTGTTGGAAGATCCAGCCATGGCCCAGTTTAAGTATTCTGACGGAGCCTTTCAGTTTTTAATTTAATATCTGCTGGTACTTGAAGGAATCCCTGAATCCTTACATGTCGTCCATGACTTTTGGAAGATAAACGGCACATCAACATAAAATGTTCATCACCAAACTTCACACTGGGGATGGGGTCCTTTGTGGAAACTCTTTTCTTTCTTGCAACAAACCCGACTGAGCTGTTTATTGCTTGAATTCTCTATTTTGGTCTCATCTGACCTTAGAACTCAGTGCCTGAGAAAGTTTCAGTATCAGCAGACAAACTGCTGGCGCACATGCATGTTTTTTGATGACAACAAAGGTTTTTTCCTGGCAATACTCACAGTAATCTTGTAGTTCTGTACATGGCAACTGTTTGTAGTTTTTTGGCTTTTCGCTGTCGCCGGCCATTTTGTCCGAAATTTGTTCCGGGCTCTGGAAGCCACAATTATTTAATAAATAGTTTCAAATTTTATGCCGGCGGCAATTTTGTCCAAAATTTGTTCTGGGCTACTGGAAGCCAAATTTACAATTATTACAGGCAGGAATGGCTGCTGGCGGCAATTTTACAAAATTTGTTCCGGCTATGGAAGATATATAGACAATGCTCAAATTTTATATAGGCAAAGATATATATATGTGACAATGCTCAAGCCCGATTTTCGTCAATTTCGGATGTCCAATATGGCTGCCGGCGGGCAATTTTGTCCAAAATTTGTTCTGGGCTCTGGAAGCCACAATTATTACAGGAATGTTTTCAAATTTTACACAGGCAAAGATATATATATGAAATCAAGACAATGCTCAATACCGCAATTTTGTCCAAAATTTGTTCTGGGCTCTGGAAGCCACAATTATTACAGGAATGTTTTCAAATTTTACACAGGCAAAGATATATATATATGACAATGCTCAAGACCGATTTTTCGTCAATTTCGGACGTCCAATATGGCTGCCGGCGGGCAATTTTGTCCAAAATTTGTTCTGGGCTCTGGAAGCCACAATTATTACAGGAATGTTTTCAAATTTTAATTTTGACAATGCTCGTCAATTTCGGATGTCCAAATTTGTTCAATTTTGTCCAAAATTTGTTCTGGGCTCTGGAAGCCACAATTATTACAGGAATGTTTTCAAATTTTACACAGGCAAAAATATATATATATATATATATATGACAATGCTCAAGACCAATTTTTCAAAATTTGTTCTGGGCTCTCCAATTTCAGGAATGTTTTCCCAATATAGCTGACAATTTTGTCCAAAATTTGTTCTGGGCTCTGGAACCAATTATTACAGGCGGGCAATTTTGTCCAAAATTTGTTCCGGGCTCTGGAAGCCACAGTTATTGCTGGAATGTTTTCAAATTTTACATAGGCGAAGATATATGACAATGCTCAAGACCAATTTTCATCCATTTCGGACGTCCAGTATGGCTGCCGCCGGCCATTTTGTTCCAAAATTTGGGGTTCGGGGAGATACACGACTCGGTCCCTGTGGCCACCGTGTCATCTAGTTTAAGGTTTTTTTTTTAACATTCTTTTTTTTTAAATTCATGTTTTAATTCTCTACATTTAGTAGAAGATTGGGAGGGTTAACAGCAATCCCATTTTCAGTAGCTCGCCAGGATTTTGTCCCAAAAACGTCCTAGGAGAGTTTATTGCCATACCATCATTTTGTTGGGGTTAACAGCAATCCCGTGGACAGCAAGGTCAAACTTTTCCGGCGAGCTGTGTTGTCTTCTGACAACTCTTGTTTTGTATCCTTTTTTGCTAAGATAAGAAGATATGCTAAGAAAGATATACCTTACAGAACCGCATGAGTTATTTTTTTCCTCTGCAGTTGACCCATCCTGGTTGCTGAAGAGCAGTGGGCAGTCACAGGGCAGCACCTGGGGACTAACTCCAATGCAAAAGCCAGAGCCTTGGTCTGGGACACTGGTTGAAGTGTTCCTATGAAACATTTCTTTGGGGGTGGGGGAACCTGCAGTACCTGGAGGAAAACCTTGTGCACTCGGGAAGAAGAACGGCTGGGACTCAAACCATGAACATCTTTATTGTGAGGCAACAGTGCTAACCACTGCAGCACCATGCCGCCCATACTTACCTAGGGTGCTAATAATAGGGTATGAATCTACATACTGTGCACTTCATAGATACTGGGACTCCGGAGCAATTTTTTCTTTTTGGCTGTCTGCTCCAGTACAGTGGGCTTGAAATCATGGAATATGAGGAAAAAGGAGAGGCTGTTAGCTTTAAGTTCTACATCTAGTTCCCAGTGAACGGTGTAGGTGTGATGGTGCGTTCAGGAACCACTCGCGAGAACAGGAATTCCAAAAATCGAAGCCTTTATTGCAAAATGGGTGGGGACCAGAAGACACAAGAATTGCCAAGCCAAAAACAGTATCCAAAAAGCGAAGTCGAAAAAAACAGGCAGGGGTCAAAACCAGTAAGGCAGATGTGCAACGGTACATAGACAGTAAGCCAAAAATCGAAGTCAGAATCCAGAAGGGTAGGTCATACACAGGGCATCCAAAACAGAAATTGTGGTTGTACAAAAATAGGTCAAAATCCAAATAGGCAAAACAAGAATGGTAAGGGCAAGGCAATCTCAAGGTCGGACAAAACAGTCGTGAAGAAGCAATAAACAAAAGGCATACGAGGCGCTCTGCACAAATGAGTATTGATCAACGTTCTGACAGAGAATGAACTGCAGTGAAGACTTTAAGTAGACAAGAGGGAAGTCACATGCTATGCAGGGAACAGGTGAATTGGATAAGAACTAATTACACAGGTAAGCACACATGGGGATGTCCTTAACCACAACCATTGGCAAAAGCCAAGACACGGACAGGATCCACGCAGACAACCTATGACAGATGAACAGCTCCGGTCAAGGAGTTCTAAGTGCACAGACAAAGAGTGCAGGATAGCAATTAACCACGTGCAAGAGATCTCGCGGAAACGCAGGAAGGGGCAGAGATAGCAAAGCTAGAGGCGGAGACTAGAACAGGGCGAGAGCTGAGATTGAATTAGTGGTAATTAGTAGCGGTGCAGTTCTACAAATTAACCCAAGTGCTCGTTAGTAAGTTAGTAATATATACATGGATTAGTTAAGTTAGTAGACTATGATACAAAATATAAATGTTAGTATTATTAGTAATCAAGGAAAGCAAGGTGAAGGAAGTAAACGAGAATTGAAGTAATGATATGAAACAACAGAGACCATTGAAATCACCCGAAGCATGTAGGCACACAGACTGGGAAGACGGACTGAACCAAACTGATCACAAGACAGGGGTGACAAGTGCAATGAAAACTGAAATGGCATGAACAGAAAACTAGAATGAATAATTAGCAAAAAGAATAAAGAAAAGACATGGCAATGAACACATGAGCATGACATCAAAACACAGAACCATAACAGTAGGAATTGCATGCTTTTTTATATTATGTCAATACCCTTACACCCGCAGATATTTTTAAAGCTCTGAGCAAAGACTTTTTTCACCACATTATAATTCTCACCCTTATATCCCAGGTTTCAGTCTGCAAGTGTATTTGTGTTGTAGGACTTCATTTTGCCCAATGTGACTTCCTTCGCTCCCTGTTTATTGCTTGTATTGATTTATAGCCACGGTAAACATTCACTTCACATCACTATTGGCTGCATCTCAAAACAATGAGAGCCAAGTGCATGTTATGGCCACCAGCACTAACCTGGAGACCATTTCTTTCAAGACAAAGCAGTAATCTTCACGGGTTTTTGCCATTTTTTTTTCTTCAGAATTTTCTGCATTGATTGTCTCGAACTCCCTCCGTTTCAGCTACCAGTTGCAAGTTTTACATCATGTTCTTCTTACCCGGTGTTCTTTTCAGTACACTGTAATCCTATACTTGTGATTTCACGCTTCTAATGGTTGAGAAAACAAGTGAAGTAAACAAGCAGTGTGCCTGCCCCTATTGTCTCCGAATATGTGTGGGTGTGTTGGCCATGTGACGTGTCAATTTGCCTTTTTTTGATAGCACCCCCTGGTGACTCCTCGCCAGCGAACGACCTTCAGGGCAGCAGCGGCTCTGCTGGTGACTCAGGGGGGACGGGATTGACAGGCGCTCCTGTGGACGGCAGCTCGGGGGAGGGGGATGGCGAGCAACCAGCGGAGACACTGGTATCCAAACCACCCCTCTGAATTAATGTTAAGCTTGCAGGCTGAAGAGAGGAGCATTTCAGCTTGAGTCAGTTTATGTGTCTGTTTGTTTATACTTAAATTACTCATTCATAGTTTTCTGCTAGAATCTGGATGGTGTTTGAAAATGGCTGCAATTCCCATGAGGATCACAAGTGGCTGTCAGTGTCCTAATATTAATGCTGGCAATTAACATTTTTTAATTTCCACTCCCTGGATGAAAGATTCAAAATCAAATTAATCACTGTCCCATTGTTTATAACATGCACTTTATAGCACTACTTATAAATCTGTCTGTATATCAAAATATCTACAACCCCAATTCTGAAATAGTTGGGACAAAGTGTAAATTGTGAATAAAATCAAAAGGCAATGACTTTCAAATCACACCAGCCAGTATTTTATTCACAATAGAACAGAGATAACGTAGCAAATGTTGAAACTGAGAAATTTTACAATTTTATCCACAAAATGAGCTCATTTCAAATTTGATGGCTGCTACAGGTCTCAAAAAAAGTAGGGACAGGGCCTGTTTACCATGGTGTAGCATCCCCTCTTCTTTTTAACACAGAGTGGAGGCGTCTGGGCATCGAGGAGACAAGTTTCTTGAGTTTAGTCATTGGAATTTGATCCCACTCTTGTTTAATACAGGCTTCCAGCTGCTGGAGAGTTTTGGGTCTCCTTTGACGGACTTTTCATTTAATTATGCGCCAAATGTTCTCAATCGGTGAAAGATCAGGACTGCAGGCAGGCCAGTTCAGCACACGGACTCTTCTACTACGAAGCCATGCTGTTGTAATAGCTGCAGTATGTGGTTTACCATTGTCCTGCTGAAATACACCAGGCCTTCCCTGGAATAGATGTTGTCTGGAGGGGAGCATATCTTGCTATAAAACCTTTATATACCTTTCAGCATTCATGTTGCTTTTTAAAACATGCAAGTGTCCCACACCATATGCACTAATGCATCCCCATGCCATCAGAGATGCTGGCTTTTGAACTGAACGCTGATAACAGGAGGGGTGGTTTTTCTCCTCTTTAGCCCGGAGGACACAATGCCCATGATTTCCAACAAGAATGTCAAATTTGGACTTGTCTGACCTCAGGACGCTTTGCCACTTTGCTACAGTCCATTTTAGATAAGCCTTGGCCCACAGAACACGGCGGCGCTTCTGGATCATGCTCAACAATGGCTTCCTTTTTGCATGATAGAGTTTTAGGTGGCATCTGTGGATGGCACAGTGGATTGTGTTTACTGACAGTGGTTTCTTGAAGTATTCCTGGGCTCATTTAGTAATGTCAATGACAGAATCATGCCAGTGAGTGATGCAGTGGCGTCTGAGGGACCGAAGATCACGGGCATCCAATAAAGGTCTTCGGCCTTGTCCCTTAGGCACAGAGATTTTTCCAGTTTCTCTGAATCTTTTGATGATGTTATGCACTGTCGATGATGAGACCTTCTAAACCTTCGCAATTTTTGACGTTGAGGAACATTGTTTTTAAAGTATTCCACATTTTTTTACGCAAGCCTTCACAGGTTGGAGAGCCTCTGATGATCTTTACTTCTGAGAGACTCAGCCTCTCTAAGACATCCCTTTTACAGCCAATCATGTTACACACCTGATGCCAGTTAACTTAATTACTTGCTAAATGTTCTTTCAGCTGATTGTCTTTGTAAATTAATTGTTTTTTCAGCCCTTTTTTGCCTGTGTCCCAACTTTTTTGAGACCTGTTGCAGCCAGAAAATTTGAAATTAGCTCATTTTGTGAATAAAAATGTAAAATCTCTCAGTTTCAACATTTGAAATGTTATCTATGTTCCACTGTAAATAACATATTGGCTCATGTGATCTGAAAGTCATTGCATTTTGATTTTTTTCACAATTTACACTTTGTCCCAACCATTTCAGAATTGGGGTTGTAATTATGACTGTCTGCCTGTATGTGCATATACAACATACAGCCAATGATGCGCCACAGCCCCCCAACAGCATTCCTACTTGTGCTGAAAATAAGGAGAATTCTCGCCTTCCCTCACTTGCTCAAACTGCATACCTTTGAATTTATTGCCTTTGATGAGTGCATGTTCATACAGTGCTGTGAAAAAATATTTTCCCCCTTCCCAGAAGTGTGAAGTTCAGAAAGTAAAAATCCCCCCCAGAATTTTATTCCAACCACCTGGATTTACTTCGGACAGGAGATAGAGCCAATATAAGTGATCATCTCATTCTGTGGGAGGGAGAAAAACTTGGCCGGACTTTTACTTTCTGACCCCTGGATTTTATACCTCTGCCCCTTCCTGATTTATTTTTTTGCATATTTTTCGCACTTAAATGTTTCAGGTAATCAAACAAATTTTACTAGTAGACAAGAATAACCCAAGTAAATGCAAAATGCAATTTTTAAACGATGATTTCATTTATTCAGGGAAAAAAAGCTATCCAAACCTACCTGGCCCTACGTGAAAAGGTAATTGCCCGCCTTTCTTAAATTATGAATTAACTGTGATTAACCATATTTTGAGTTCACTTTCACTAACCACTCCCAGGCCTGATTACTGCCAGACCTGTTGAATCAAGAAATCACTTAAATATAACCTGTCTGACAAAGTGAAGTAGGCTAAAAGATCTCAAAATGGCCTCGATATCAATATGGAGGTATTCAGTCAAAAATGTCTTGCTATTTGATTTGAGTCCATACACCCCAGCCCTACACCCAAATAAGTGGATCTACAACCTGGGGCATCTTTCGAAAGTGCCCTCCTCCACTAACAAAGCATGATCTTTCACACAGTTCTGTTTGCTCTCTAATGATCTGTCACATGCTGGAGTGGTCTAATTACTCCAATGAAATAAGCTGTCAGTCCTCACAGATAAACCCACCAACCCTTCCTATCCCTCTTTACTCTCTTTTCCAACTCCCATTCCCCTGTTTTTGCCTTCAGAGTGTATAAATGTGCACACATTTGAAACGTACACAAATATATACACACACATCTTATGCTTTTGCAAAAATATTCAGACGTATGTACAGTGCCCTCCACTCATATTAGCATCATTGGTAAGTATTGGCTATAAAGCTTGTGGAAAAATATGGTTGCTGTTAATCTCAATATTAAATTCAAAATATCGACAATAAGCTGACCTTGAATTTAAATAAATTTGTTTTGCGTCACTAAAAAAAAAAAAAAAAAACCCACCCCTGTGTTTTTGGATACCCGACTGACTTTCGGTCAAACAAACCGACCCGAAAGTTTTTAGTCCATTGTTTAAAAATATAAAATTGTGAGGTATTGTTCAGGAACCAGTCGCGAGAACCAGGAAATGCGATGAATGATTTTGTTTAGCGAGGGGGTAAACCCCCGCAGGATCGAAGCAACAGTACAAAGTCCACAATCCAAAAATCACAGTCCCAGGGGCAGAATCCGAAGTCGAAAAAAACCAGGGCAGCAATACAATAATCGTAGTCAGACAAAAAGGGTTCGATACACCGGAGCAGTTAACAAAACCAAATCAGAGCCAAAAATCAGAAGTCGGACGGTCCAGTCAGAAAAGCAACACTATGAATACAAGGCAAAAACGAGAGCAGCACAGGTAGACTAGGGAAACGTTCTGACAGGGATCTGCTGTGAAAAGACTGCTTAAATACACACAAGGGAAGTCACATGCTATGATTAGGATCAGGTGAAGAGGATCAGACTAATTACGTGGGAGCAAACACAAGGGAGAACCTAACCACATTAAATTGGCAAAAGCCAAAACGCGGACAGGGATCACGAGACAACCTATGACAAAACATACAGCTCCGGTTAGGGAGTTCTAACGTGCACAGATAATGAGAGGCAGGACAGAGTAGAGCAGGTGCGGAGGATCCGCTGAATTTGCAGCAAAGACGAAGTGAAGGCAAGAGGCGGAGACTAGAACAGGGCGAGTGCTGAGAGCTTGTTAATCAATTAGTAAGTGCAGCTATACAATCCCTAGTGCTCGTTAGTAAGTTAGTATTATATACAATGTTAGTCTTGGTTAGTAACTTTAACAAAATAACAAACTGTTAGTATGGGTTAGTAAAATAGAAAAGAGAGGCGAAGGAAGCAAACGAGATTAGAAGGAATGTTTGAAACCCAGAAACCATGAAATCACCTAAACATGTGACATGCAGGACTTGGGGAGAAGCTGTGGCTTAAAAGACCAGACAGGGGAGACAAAGTGCAATGAAGGGCATGGGCAAAGGCATGGACCGGAATCTAACAGAAATGTGGATCTGGCAGGGCAAAAACAAAAACATGGCAAAGAACAAAAACTAAACAGAACATGGCAAAAACAGAACAGGCATGGCAGAAACAGAACAGGCATGACAGAATCATAACAAAAATATAATTATATTTTTACAAAAATACAAATCCGACCCTATTCCTTTGTGCAGCATCTGGATTTTTTTCTCTTTTTTTGTGTTTATGCAGTGCCAAAAGTAAAATGTAATTGAAGCAAGACTTGGTCAAAACCTAGTATATGGCTGGACCATTTATGGTCTATGTGCAGAACTGTGAATAATGAGCAAGATGTAATGGGGAAAGTACACTCAGCAGTGGTGTAAATTCATCTGTCACTTGCTCTCTTGCACTCATTCAATCACTCTCCGTGGACATTCGTGGGTAAAACGGAGAACGTGCCTTCATGAAAGTTCTCTAAACCATCCTGCCCTCAGAATTTCAATGATAGGCTGAGATTAATCCACTAGCATGGCTTGTTGCCGTCACGGTCAACTGGTTTTCACAAAAATGTAGGCATACGCCAGCTACTGAGCATTTACTCAAACTAGCACCTTACGATGAAAAGGGGCAACAAAGCTGCTGGTTTATATGTTGCATTGCAAAATACACTGAAAAAGCTCAGAAATGAGAGTGGTGGCCATCAGATTGCATTGCCTTCTCAATCTGCTCCTACAGACGCAGGTCTGATAGAGATGCAAGCAGATATTCAAACTGAAGCGTCTGAAGTTCTCTAAACCATCCTACCATGTCCACATTGGAAACTATGTTGCTGCTGATCGCTTTGCTAAATGGAATGTAGGGTTATTGACAAGGATGTTACACCCTCGCTACGTAATTCCCCTTTGAGTGAAATCTTATTGCAACTTGCAAGTTCAGTGTTGAAATTATGCTAAAATTGTTGCAGTATGTTTTCAAAGACAAGTGGAAAGTTATAATGAAAGTGATATGATTCATGAACAAATTCCCTATGATTAGTTTTCAACAGTCTCATCCGCTCAAAGCATCTCACAGCAACATTGCTTTGAATTTTCTTTTGCTGGATAGATCTGCCAGGGAAAATGATTGCTGCGTTTGAAACCATGCTTGACTTATCTTGTTCAAAACAGAGGTTTTTGCAATAGCATATGAGATTCATTTATTTTTCTTGTATTCCTGATTTTCTTTTCAGCCTTTAGGTTTGCTGCTTGGTGAAAGCTGCATGTGAGCTATGGACCAGGATAGATCCACATTCACTCCTAGTATTCCACGTTTAGTGTTTCATAATTTGTTGGGATAGCTTTAGATGTCGTTTAATGAGTTAAATCAGTTCTGTTCTGAAGAGGCCTGCGTCAGCCCTTTGGCGAAATGCTTCTTTGTCATCAGTCATCACTATTAATTTTGTTTTCTACACTTTCTAACACCTTACATTTAACAGCACGTATTACACTATTATGTTTTTCTAGCCTACATTAAAATTATTTGTGGGAAAATGTCCTCCCCATTTTTTTTTTTTTTTGCATTTGCTCTACATTTGCTTCATGCCCAAAAAAAAAAAACTCAAAAAAAAAAATCCCACCTACCAACCCTATGCTAAACTCTTCACATTACCAGAAACACAGGATTTTTTTTTTGTTCGGCCTGGAAATTAAAAAAAAAAAAAAAAAAAATCTCTTCTTGAAATTAGCATTTTTTCCAAAAATATGTGCCACTATCATGGGCCCCATAAAAGATTGTTTTTTACTATTCAATTTTCTGAATGTTGTGTAAAGAAAACAAAAAGAGCGGTCATTGCAAAGTGAAAGTATTTCAATTATCACAAGCTCCCCCCCTAAGTATAGGCTTCCATTGATACCTCCCACCCCTTTCCCCCCTTCTGACATAACGATAAATCAGGCAAGATGGTTGTTGCTATGTTGCTACTCCTGTGATTTCCTCTATCCCAGTATCACCCCAACTGCTCCCAGAGACACTGACCCTGTCAGACAAAACAGATGAATAAAAATAAACAAATAACACAAATACCATGAAAAGGAGATGTCTGGCTTGTGAAGAAGTGAACACGAGTAATGCTGCACTGTGTAAGGCATATCTGGTCAAGGAGTGATTCCAAACTGGGCTGTTAGAGAATTAGGGTCTAATTTAATTTCGGTGTTATATGTATCTGACCAAAAATCTGACAGCTGCGGGCATGTCCAGAACATGCAGAAGTGGTCGGCTTGGAATTTTTTACACCAGTTTCAAGCATCACTTTTATGAGGGCATATTTTTGCTAATTTGTGAGATGAGCTCTGTGTAGCTCATTGTAATAAGCCATGCCTGGCGCATATAGATTAAGGGTGTGCCAGAGACGGTCACCCACAGGTCAAGCTCTCAGTATTCCTTGAGGGATTCAGCGCAGGAGGCATTCAATGAATTGATGAAGCCACAAGGAAGTGAGATGAGATGATTTTGGTTACAACTTAGGGTAACTCACTGATCAGTTTCACTTTCAGGGGGGCACTGCCTTTGCACAAAGTACCTTATTTGGATGAAACAGAAGAGGTGACTGTTGGGCAGTTTGTGACAGGGTAGAAAAGGATTAGAACGCCCCCTCTTCATACATATTTTTAATTAAGCTAAGCTTGTTTTTAATGCAAATGGAATACAGGATCTTAATGGGCTGGAGTGGTGCTTGTTTAGGGTTGGTGTGAGGACTTAAGCTCTATGTTCACCATATTGTTTAAATTGTTGCCAAATCCTAATAGTTCTAATCCAGATACAACTAGGTTTCTGGGGACACTCCTGACTACTGAGGGTAACAAGGAATATATGATGAAATGCAGTGAACTTTGTGAGAAGGAAGCTTCAAAATATGTACTGGGCAGATATCTTAAAGTTCTCTGGAGGCCCTGTGAAGAAGCCAGTGTGGCCAGTAATATTATTGGAAATTGGGGAGTGCTCCATCATACTTGGAGAGTAGGACGATTCAGCTCAAGAGGTGCGTGGATTGTGACCTGATAAGAGTGTCACAACCCTCTTGCGATTTGCTTGTGGGTCTCTTCTAAATTCAGCAATTTGCATCTCTATGAGGTGGACGTATGTCTCTTGTGATTGGTTTAAGTCTTGTGCATCTCCCCTTCCCTAGTGGTTATCCTCTAATAGCCATGTTGTTGTTGTTGTTGTTTAATATCTTTATTAATACACCTTTAAAACATTTTACAATGTACATAAAATGTATATGTTTAAAACAAGCAAAGGTTTATGAGTTAAAAGTTATAGTGTTTGCTAAGATGAATGGTACCTATACAGCGTAATTCAAAACTGAAATTAATCAATAATGAATGCATTGACTAGCAAACACATAGCCAATTCATTATCTCCACAGCATCAGCATTAGACAAGCTGTCTATTTGAACATTCATACCATATATTGTGTCCCTAATTTCACTTATCATGGCTGCAATGATTTTATCCGTCGTATTAAGACAAGCATCATCAACCTGAGACGCTTGACAGTTCTTGGCAATTATGGATGTAGCTATACTTCTCATTGTCTTTGTAAAGAAAGTTATTCTCCTGTTTGAGCTTTGAATCATTGTTTTACATAGTTTCATGAACCGTCTCCTTATCTGAACTATAGCATGGTCTCTGCCAATTAGTATAGGTAATTACCTACTGTGTGTTTGAAAAGGTAAATTCAGTATTCGTCTAATGCATCTATTCCACATTGTGCCAAATCTGGAGACATGCTTGCTTGTTAGATCCCAGGCCTGGGCTCCATAAAAGTGTGAGCACTGAGAATTAAACACTTGTGCCAGGACTGATACAGGTGCACGTCCTAGATTTGCCGCTACGCTATTTACTCTGCCAACAAGATCTCCCCGTTTGACTTTAATCTCATGCTCCTCAGACATGTTACTTGAGAGAGAGTTCCCTAGATGCTTCACTTCATCCACCCACTTTAGTGATTGTCCAGCTAAGGTCACGGGGTGAGGGTCCTTGTTTCTCCGACTAAAATGCATGCATACTGATTTCTTGGGATTGAATTGCATGTCATTTTCCATCCCAAATTCTTCACAGATATGCTGCATTCTCTGGAGGCCATTAATTGTTGGACATAGGAGGGTCAGGTCGTCAGCATAGCCGACTGCTCCATAGAAGTAGGGACCTGTCCAACATCCATCACAGCCCTTTTCCAGCTGACTGATTAACTCACCCATATAGAGACAAAACAATATAGGCGATGCAACGCTCCCCTGACGAATGCCGTTACTGATGTGCAAGGCTTCTGAGTGTTTTCCCAGCCACACTGTCCTCACAGTCTGCCTCATGTACAAGTCCATGAACACCCTTAGATCCAAGAGCTTCACGCCTCTTCTGACCAATAGTTGGAATAGCTTGTCGAAATGGACCCTGTCAAATGCTTTAGTAGCATCAACACAGCATGCATAGACATTGGACTGCTTGTGTACATAGTATTGGACAGTATCCTTGACCAACAGTGTGATTGGTATTTAAACTGTGTTGCAAGTTGCTTGATTGCGAATTGCCATTTGTGCTTAGGTATTGCTGGTGAAAACTCTTCATCTTTGTTTATTGCAGTGTACTTTAATGGCAGCTGTTCCTGAGAGTCTTTCTTATTACCTAGTTAGTTTTAACAAGCTTCCAATCCTAATCAGGGTCCTGGATTAGGACCACGTTCAAGTTAAACTAGCAGAAGTCAGTTCACCAGTCCAGTTTAATGGGAACAAGTTCCCAAGCCTAAGCAAGGTTCAGGATTGGGACCACATTCGAGTTAAGTCTTCCCAGTCTGTTCCTTGTCCAGTTTGTTAGGAACAAGCCCCCAGTCCTTTTGCGGTCATCAGTATTAGAATAGAGTTGCCCTCAAACTACTCCATACTCCTGTGGGACTGTTTTGTGCAGAGGCTCTCCAACCTGTGAAGGCTTGCGTAAAAAAATTGTGGAATACTTGAAAAACAATGTTTCTCAACGTCAAATTGCAAAGGCTTTGAAGGTCTCATCACCGACAGTGCATAACATCATCAAAAGATTCAGAGAAACTGGAAAAATCTCTCTGCATGAGGGACAAGGCCAAAGACCTTTACTGGATGCCCGTAATCTTCGGGCCCTCAGACATCACTGCATCACTCGCTGGCATGATTCTGTCATTGACATTACGAAATGGGCCCAGGAATACTTCAAGAAACCACTGTCTGTAAACACAGTCCGCTGTGCCATCCACAGATGCCACCTAAAACTCTATCATGCAAAAAGGAAGCCATTGTTGAGCATGATCCAGAAGCGTCATCGTGTTCTTTGGGCCAAGGCTTATTTAAAATGGACTGTAGCAAAGTGGCAAAGTGTCCTGTGGTCAGAAGAGTCCAAATTTGACATTCTTGTTGGAAATCATGGGCGTCGTGTCCTCTGGGCTAAAGAGGAGAAAGACCACCCCTCCTGTTATCAGCATTCACTTCATAAGCTAGCATCTCTGATGGTATGGGGACGCATTAGTGCATATGGTGTGAGACACTTGCATGTTTTCAAACGCACCATGAATGCTGAAAGGTATATAAAGGTTTTAGAGCAACATATGCTCCCCTCCAAACAACATCTATTCCAGGGAAGGCCTTGTGTATTTCAGCAGGACAATGCAAAGCCACATACTGCCGCTATTACAACAGCGTGGCTTCATAGTAGAAGAGTCCGTGTTCTGAACTGGCCTGCCTGCAGGCCTGATCTTTCACCGATTGAGAACATTTGGCGCATAATTAAACAAAAAGTCCGTCAAAGGAGACCCAAAACTCTCCAGCAGCAGGAAGCCAGTATTAAACAAGAGTGGGATCAAATTCCAATGGCTAATCTGAAGAAACTTGTCTCCGCAATGCCCAAACGCCTCCACTCTGTGTTAAAAAGAAGAGGGGATGCTACACCATGGTAAACAGGCCCCTGTCCCAACTTTTTTGAGACCTGTAGCAGCCATCAAATTTGACATGAGCTCATTTTGTGGATAAAATTGTAAAATTTCTCAGTGTCAACATTTGCTATGTTATCTCTGTGCTATTGTGAATAAAATACTGGCTGGTGTGATTTGAAAGTCATTGCATTTTGATTTTATTCACAATTTACACTTTGTCCCAACTATTTTGGAATTGGGGGTTGTAAATCAGTCCCTTGGCTTCCAGAAAAATTTTGGCTTCTTCTTCCAGAAAATTTTTACCTTTTTTTTTTTTGGCCTGATGAATGTTCCTGTAAATTTGCCACATACTACTAAACTATACTCAGTCAAAAAAGAAACTTCACACTCATAAATTTCTAAATATTTTCTTGAAACTTAATACAAGAGATATTATTATTATTATTAGGGGTAAATGCGTTGTCAAAGACATCATGACACACAGCAACTCCGACGTGCACAAGCATGCAGCACGTGTGAGCATACATCAAGGTAAAAGCATGTTTCCTCGCGTTCCTAGTCACGTGACCTTATGAGACACATGCAATTGAGCCCACGTTAGCACGGTAGAGTGACATCTCGGAAAAACAAGTTCTTACAGTCAATTATCCGTTGATTTGCAATGCCACGACTGTCAAACATTCAACGTGGACGTGCCATTGGCATGCTGAATACGGGAACGTCGGTCACTGACGTTGCCAGGGTTATGGGATGCAGTCGACGGACTATCCATGATCTTCGGACACGTCTCCAACAAACTGGCACCACAGCAGACCGACCTCGCTCGGGTAGACCACGGTGACGACACATTAAGCAGAAGACCGACAAATCATCTTACATCATTTGCGTAATCGATTTCTCACTGCAACGCCCACTAGGAATGAATTGTTTAGAGGTCGAGTGACTGCCCAAACCATACGTAATCGCTTCGCGCACTGCTCGTCTCCATGCACGCCGCCATATCATGGACCAGTTTTAACCCAGTTACACCGACGCCAACGGCTTCTCTGGGCACAACGACATCTGAGATGGACTCAGCGTGATTGGAATAGGGTCGTTTTTAGTGACGAATCCAGATTCACTTTGCACTTCGCTGATGGGAGAGTTAGAGTTTGGAGGAGACGCGGTGAATGCAATGCCCAGTGTTGTGTGCAGGAAGTGGACCGCTTTGGGGGGTGTAGTGTTATGGTTTGGGGTGCCTTTAATGGTCATGCCCGTTCTCGACTGATGGTCGCTCAAGGAAACCTAACTGCTGCAGGATACAGAGCTTTTGCCATTCATGGCAGCTCATGGCCCAGGTCTGACATTCCAACACGATAATGCCAGACCTCATACGGCCAATTTAATGCGGAATTTTCTTAGGAATGCTGGCATCAATGTCATGGAGTGGCCCTCAAGGTCTCCCGACCTTAATCCCATAGAACATGTATGGGATGTGTTGGGCAGAAGACTCCGCCAAGTAAGGAACTCTCCACAGAATTTGCAGGAACTTGGTGCCATGTTGGTTCAATTATGGCGACGCATCCCCAAGCTGTGTTCAGACGCATCATTCAATCCATGAGGAGACGCGTTGCGCCGCAGTTGTGAACGCCATGGAGGGCATACGCGCTTATTGACATGCTTTCATCAAGTTATAACTTACCATTTTTACTCTCTCACATTTCAGAGCATTTCGTGGAACTGGTTACATTATGAACATGATTTTTATGGTACACCGTCCTTAATGGGTACATAATGGAATTAAATCATTATTTAAAACCACTTTTCTTGTATGTTCAACTTATCGACCTCCAAACG
This sequence comes from Gymnothorax javanicus, assembly GCA_029692085.1. Classification (NCBI taxonomy): domain Eukaryota; kingdom Metazoa; phylum Chordata; class Actinopteri; order Anguilliformes; family Muraenidae; genus Gymnothorax; species Gymnothorax javanicus. The sequence continues at coordinate 96,058,993 of CM056198.1, forward strand.
AGTGTGAAGTTTCTTTTTTGACTGAGTATATATCTCAGGACGTTTTTTACACTCAGTGTACAGTGCAAGTGCCATTTTGGCTGAATTCCCGGAAGTGGGTGTAGTGGGGGCACTATAGTTTAACATTGGGTGTTATGGAGAATACACAAAATACATTTTAAAAAAATTATTCCTCAAAAAATATTTTTCTAAATCAGGCAATCAAGTCACCCTGGTACCCTCAATGTACGGTGCGAGTGCCATTTTGATTTCATCGCTGGAAGTGGTTCTGGTCGGGCCGGTGTAGGGGAGACTTGGGTCCGATGAGTCGTGGGGACCAATGAGCCATATCACTATTTTGCGATCAATCGATGACAGAGCTTCTTAAAATAGGTAAAATATTTGACCATTGACTGATGAGTCATAGGGATAAATGAGCCATATCACTATTTTGCCTATTTAAAGCAGCTCTGTCATTGATTGATCGCAAAATAGTGATATGGCTCATTGGTCCCCATGGCTCATTGGACCCCAGTCTCCCCTACTTAAACATTGGGTCACAAGGAGAATATGCAAAATGGCCTGTGGAGGCCAAGTGGTTGCAGTACAGCTTAAAGCTGGAGTTTGTAGAATCTGTGAAAAATGCATGAGACTGGAATGGAAACAACTGCGCTCCCCCCTCCCCCTCCCTGTTTCGAATCCACTCGTTCTTCACTGGCATCCTGGTGAACGCACACACCTGCGGAGCTATTCGCAAATTAACTTTTTTAAAACACTTGCCATGGCCGAATTACAGGTAAGAAAGTACTCTACCTTTCTCTCGTAGACGATCTGAACTTATCCATGTAACAATGGGGTTGTTATTATTATTAGTAGTAGTAGTAGTAGTAGTAGTAGTAGTAGTAGTAGTAGTAGTAGTAGTAGTAGTAGTCGTTGTCCCATTACCCGGAATCAGTTTAACTGCTAGCTTCACCCCAACTGCCAGTTTCTGTGATTGTTTACCAGCTGATCGTTATGTGTTCATTCACCGTTATATCAATAAACTGTCAGTAAGCAAGTATGCTTTAACCGTTCATTCTGTCGAGTTATCGGAACAGAGCAAAATGAAACTGCAGAACGTGCATCGACTTTTGTCGATTAGCCAATAGGAACACACAAAACAGCTCGTGGAACAACTGTTTTGTAAAATGAACTATGATTGGCTGAACACTGCCGTCACGGTGTTGATTTTCTGCAGCTTGAATACAGAGCCAAGAGAGGGCGCAGAGGTCCAATGTCCTCTCATAACTCTTTGAATTACAATATGCTGAAAGGTTATTATGGATTTTTGACCGAATGACGCCAAAAATAACTTACAAACTATAGCTTTAAGTTTGGATTATCAACGTATAGGACGTCATGTATGACCTCTATTTTGGCAGTGTTAAATTTGACGTCAGATGATACTGAAAGGTCGTACTCAAGATCAAGCAAAATGTTAAAATTTTCAAAGGCTTCTAGGCTTGAAAATATTGCATATAGAGTATAAATGTGTTTTCAGTTCCTATAGGAAGTTATATTTGAACCCTCATTTGGTGACCCTGAACTTGACCTTTGGTGACCTTCGAAGGTCGAAATGGACATAGTGAAATTTCAGTGACTTATATCACTAAAATGGTCACAGATAGAGCCTATGTTTGTATTAAAGACACATAGGAAATTATATATGAACTTTCATTTGGTGACCTTCAGCTTGAGCTTTGGTGACCTTTGAATTTCCAACTTGAGATAGTCAAATTACAATGACTTGAATCAGCAAAACGGTCACAGATAGATGTACTTGAGACATATAGGAAAGTCATATATGAACTCATTTGGTGACCTTTGATTATCAAACTGCATAGTGAAATTACAATGACTCGTATCACCGAAACTGTCACAGGTAGAGCCTAGACGTGTTTTTGAGAAAGTTACATATGAACGTTCACTTGGTGACCATGTTATTGACCTGTGAAGGTCAAACTTCTGGAGGGATGACAAATAAAGGGGAAATTGAAAGCTGTATTTTGGAATGGGACAACATAGTATAGTGGACTGTAGTGGACTAACAACACAGGAATTTATTGTCAATATCTTGTTATTCCCTAATCAGCATTTCAGTATTGTATTCGCGTTCATTTGTGTATGTACAGTGTTATGTTGTTGCTTGGAGGTTGGAAAAATTTTTCATCATCACTTATATATAATGAAATATTCCCTGGTAGCTTCTATAGCCACATATGCCAGGCTGGTAGCAGATCAGGTTTTATGGGGAGATATGATTCCAACGACATCTGTTACACCATTCCAGACTTAAGAAATCCCATCTCTTCAAAAGTTCTTGGGCACCAGCTTCTCTTGATCATTCAATATACAGTTACGTGCTCCTAGAACAATTACAATAACATCATCATTTAGATGCTGGCTTTGACAGTTACTACCCCTTTGCAGAGAGGAGTTAAATAGAAAGAGAGTATGATGGATTGCCCTTGCTAATTGATTTACAAAAAAACAGTCACTTTTTTGGAAATTCAGTTTACAACCTGACGGTTCACTATGCTGTTTGAAAATATTTAAAATTGTGGGGAGAGGTAGTGGTGTCAGAAATGTAGGGGTGGAGATTATCTGCACAGAGAGAAAGTTTGGGGAGCATGCAATAGTATGTGATACCCAAAAAACTGTCCTGGTTGCAAAGACTGATGGTTAAAGGCTCTTTACTTAATTTAGAGATTGGGGGGAAAGGAGAAAAGCTAGGCATGGATGCCATTTGTTTGCACGAATGCAGTAGGGTATATGTCGATAAGTCGTATCCAAGAGATAAAATTATAGTCAAATCTGAGTATTTCTCGGGAAAAAAATGGGTAGAACCATTCCACCCTGTGGAAGGCTTTTTCTACATCAAGGGATACTATAATGTCAGGCATGTTGGATAGAGGAGGGAAAAAATGTTAGGTAACCTAGTATTGAAAAATGAGTGCCTTCATTATGAGAAATCACTTTGGCCTAGATAAATGATTTTTGACATTACCTGCTGGTGGTAGAGAGATAGGACCTTGGACAAGATTTTGAAATTCACATTCAAGATGGAATGTAGCCTCAAGCTACTGCAAAGAAAAGGATTTTTTTTGTCCTTTTTGAGTAAAAAGGAGATTGACACTGTCGATAGGGTTGGCAAAACCCCCTGGAAAAAAATCCAGTAAAAAATGTAATTGGAGCATATATATTATTCGTATTTTACTTTTTTCTCCATGTCTTGTAAAATTTAAATGGTCACTCATGACCCGAGGGGACACATGATTGTTTTCCCTTTGGTACCAGTATTTGGCAACATGCAGAACAGTTTCCCTGAGTTATCCATCACCATTGTTAAGACCTTAGAATATAGCAGTAATGTGAAACAGAGAGCTTCACAAATGTTGAAATTGATATCAGAAAATAGCTGCAAAAATAAAAATACCCATTTCTAGCATGAAGAGGGCAATAGTTAAAAAGTTTAAAGCATATGGAAATGTTAAACATCTGCCTTAAAGAGGATGCGTGTTTATTGTGAATCCATGCATTGTGAGTGGGATGGTTCGTGTGGTAAATAAAACTCTTGACATCACAGTTGCAGAATTGTTGGCATTACTCTTGTTTGGGGTCAGTTTTCCAAAATTTTAATCAGACGGCATCTACACAACAAGATGATGTATGAGCAAGCTCCTGTTGTCATTAACTTCCGAAGGAATTGGGTTCTATGGTCAGATGAGACCAAAATAGAACTCTTTAGTGAGTTTTGCATAAAAAACAAAGCCATTTCGTAAAGAACCCCATTCCCACTGAAGTATGATGGGATATCCATGATGATGTTGAGCTCTTTCTTCCAGAGATCTTAGGCAGCTTGTTGGGATTCATGGTATCATGGATAGCATTAGTGCCAGCAGATACTGTCTGAAACTTTGACTGCCTCTGCCAAAAAGCTCAAATTGGGCTGCGGTTTGATCTACCAACAGGACCGTGATCCAATGAAAAATGTTTGTTTCTTGATAATAATTGCTTTTTTCTTTCAGTCACTGAATTTCAGTTTAGGGTTTATTATGTCTCCCCCCCCCTCCCTCCCCCCCACCGACATATTGTTTTAGGCTTGGTTCCCATTCGCTCACGTTCGCGTTTGCGTTCGCGTTCGCGTCGGCGTTCCCACTTCATTTTCAGAGCTCAACTCCGAAACCGTTCGCATGACCTTAACGAAACTTTGCATACTTACTACTCAGGTCCTGAACTGGTGCCTTTTGGTATGTGCCTGTATATCCGTCCGTCTATCTGTCCGTCCGGATGTCATCAAATCTTGTGCGGAGCATAATTCCAAAAGCGTTCCCACGATCTTAACGAAACTTTGCATACTTACTACTCAGGTCTTGCAGTGCTCCCTTTTGGTATGTGCCTGTCTGTCTGACCGTCCGTCCTGGTGAGTTAGGCAGGGCAGGGGGCCGGGGGGGAGACGTCTGTTTTTACAAGTAAAAACACATTCTAGTTGTTAATATATTTGAATAATTATACAGATGATGAAGATAAAGCAGTGATTCATAACCATTCTTTATCATTTTTACCTAGGGTGCCAATATGAGAGGAGGGCACTGTACATAAGCATTTGTTAATATACTTGAACACACTGGTACAAACATATTATTCCTGTTTTCCTTTTTAGTCTTTGATTTGAGCTGATAACTGGAATGTTTTGGCTCATTCAGTCCAAAATAATTCACATTTGCATACAAATGGAAGAATGAATGAACCGCTGATTTAAATTTTTGGGTCGGTCTTTGTGTTTGGATTTTGGACCAGACACTCATCGTTGAAAAGATTTATTAAATATGAAGGTCAGTGAGTGCTCATCAGGCTGTTTACTTGTGCAACTAGATGGCCATTATCCATTTTCTGATCTGTTCCACGCAGTGATCTCAGTCTGAATTTGTACAAACTGTCAAAACGTTTAAAAAAAAACCGCTTCTTGTTAAACGGGAGTCTGTTGATGAATCACTGGTCGATCAATATTCAGGTCCTGCTGTAGTGATGTTACATGTTCTGTGTGAGGACAAACCATGCGTCTTCTGACACGTTTGGAGAGGCAATATTTAGTCTTTTGTACGACTAACTGGTGTGTGTGTGTGTGTGTGTGTGCCTTATGATAGTTTGACAACCTGAGTACATTTCTCCTATTGCTCACTACATGCTGTGCTAGGCTCTAGCCCCGCACGACCTTGACGCAAAAGAAGTTTCATGATGGAGGGATTGATGGATAGATAGATTCTGCAACAATCATTAAGGCCTTTTACTGCACTTGAACGCTGCTTGACGCACCTCCTTCTTGATGGTGTTGTCAGGTTGTTAATTAGTCTCTCCGACTGCTGCAGCCTGTTCCCTCGCTGTGAAAGGTTTGTGTCCTGTGGAGCTCCTCGTAAAGCAGGACCGCAGTTAGAGGGAGGGGGCGCCGTGGGTTGTCTCGCTTTACAATGTCTGTGTTCCCGTCTGTTCCTGCACAGGGCCACAAGTACATCATCCAGGCTCAGGTGCTGCACAAGAGCTGGCCGCTAGACCACTCCCAGGCAGCCTTCGCCGAGGCACTCAAAGATGCCGAGAGAAGCGAAGCGAAAGGTACACTGAGCTAGCTGTTTTATTTTCATTATTTACTGTGCTTTTTTTAAGACCCTTTGATACTTACAGATCTCAGGTGTAAATTCTGACATTGCGTAACTTCACATTTATATAGCTGGTGTGTTTATCTAGTGGGACTGACAGTTAATTTGACTAGGCAGGAGCTAGTCCTCCTCAGAGCAATGTGTGGTTTGTAGCTTTGCTGAAGGACTACCATGATCTAGTTATTGACACAGTGGGGCTTCAGACCACAATGATCTTCTTATAGCTGCAGTGGGGTTTCTACCAACCATCTGAGCTCCAGTCAAACTCCTTAACCACTGAGCAGCGAATAACTGTCCCTGTCTGGTATCGAAACGCAGTGGTCAGCTGTTCAACAGGATGATCCTCCTGTGTGCAGTGTTCCGGGATATTAGATACTAAAACCTACTTAAAACAGACTTGGAACAGGCTTACGGTTGCTGTGCTCCAAAGGTGTTGCGATTTTATCACATTTTAACTGATGAATATTTAGCACTGGCTCTAATACCACTTGCACGATTGTGAGCGCATATACATCAGTTCTGATAAAGATTCTCAGCATGAAATCTGACAGCCACATCAGTTTAATGGTCATAGATATGATATATGTTCATGAGTTTTTAATTCTAGCTGTTGAAAGATGTCTTTGCACTTCGCAAGCCTTTTTTTGGTATGTGCTAGTTTTCTGTCTGATGGAAAGTGTGTCAGGGTCATTTTCTCCGAGACAGTACGGTGGGTGAGCAGACAGCTGTTTTATGCCGCACTCTTTTTCCTCTATGGGGAAAATAGCCACCTTCAGCGAAGGCTCGGTACGATTTGTCCCACTTTTGCGCCCAAAAATGATCTGTTCGCTTATGTAGTGCGCCCTCGGCAGTGCATTCCAGTCTCATGGTTTGATGAAAAGCTCTCATATTTAATCTTGTGGAAATTTGTTTAATTCACTTTAATTGACAGTGACAAAACACAGTTTTCGCTGATAATGATTGTTTTGGTGCTCATGCAATAAATATAATGACTTTAAAAGATCCGGCCACAGTGTGTAAAACCCTCATTGCTGCATCATTTTAGGTTGCAAGTGCCCTTCATTCCCTAGTATTACTCAGAACGTGGGTCAATACAGGAGTACTGTTGTCCTCTACACTTCTGGTAATATACTACTACAGAACAAGTATGTGGACACCTACTCATATCTCACTCTAAGATCATGGGCATTTAAATGGAGTTGGTCCCTGCTTTGCAGCTTGAACAGCCGCCAATCATCTGGGAGGGCTTTCCACTTCACTGTAGATCATCACAGAAGACGTTTGCTTCCATTGCAGCTGGAAAAACATTTGGGAGGTCAGGCAGTAACGTGGGGTGATTAGGTCTGGCCTGCAGTAATAATCCCAGTTGATCCCAAGGGTGTCTGAGCTCTGAGCAGGCCAGTAAAGTTATAATATACAACAGTGCCTACAAACCATGTATGGACCTTGTTTCTGTGCATGGGGTATTGTCATGCCTTCTCCAAACAACTGAAGGCTCAGAATCATCTAGAATATAAGGTATGCCATAGCATCACAATTATTCTCGAGTGGAACTAAGAGGCCTAGTCTGAGCCATGAAAAACAGCCCAAAACTATAGGCTCTCACATATTTTTTCAGTTTACCTGAGTGGGTAGAGCTTGACATTCCATGGAATCAGAAAGCGAATGCCTGGCCATATTTTACTTTCACCAATACGCTCAGCCAGCTGATTTCAGTAGGTATGTTCAACCTCCGGGCTGAATGGTTATCAAATCCAGGTGGTTGGAACGAATTATTGGGAAGGACTTTCTGATTCTGGATTTTCCATCTATTTACAGCTATACTTCTCTCCATATGAGTGGGTTAATTCTAATACCATGCTTTTGTCCAATTTAAAGTCATTCCATCCGCCTACCCTGCTACAACATGAGGAGAATGTGTTCGTAAGAACAGCTGCCACGCTGAATTGACCATTCGTCAGAGTCATAGCTTGCATGTATGTATTGTGAATAACATTCACTGGTAGTAAAGGACTAACAGTGAAGTCCTGGTAATTTGATTCATATACACAACTCTAGCATGCATTAATTGATGCACTACAGAGCTGAGCAGCCACTTGTTTAGTTGAAAAGTGCAGAGAATAATGGATACATTGGAATGTATGTTACCACTCCCTGTAACACTGAGAATCACAATGGTGTGCGGTCTGCTTGTGACACAAGTTGCAGCTCTGCAGAGTTCATAAAGGCGGAGGCAATAGAAATATCTCTGCCTGTCTGAGTTTCTATTCCTACAGTGCAACACTGCCATCTAGTACATAGTTTCACCGCATGAGTGCCAGCACCGTATTGACACAAAGAGCAAACAGTGGGCGAGTCACTGTTTACTGATGATAAGGTTTGAAAGGCGTAAGCCATCATTGATATTATAGGCCTGTAAACTCATTTCCAGCCTTTCAGCTTTGGGCAGGGTTCACCCACCACATTGAGTCACCTGTAGATAATAAGATGGGCAAAACAGTTCCAATTTCTCAGTCATATTTGGTTTAACTATACTCCTTTTACAGAATGAATTCAACTACACTTGAATTAAGAAGCTGCTGATTAGGAATGATAGCAGCGTATTTGCATTTATTTACATTATTACCTAATGTTCCTGCCATTCTGCTCTTGGGTCTTTTTGAAAGGAAGCTGTCATTCAATAAATTAGGAAGCATAAGATCCTGGTTGAGCTAAAAAGACTGAAATTAAACCTGGTGGGAAATTTCCCTGGGGGGGGGGGGACTTGCTGTCTATAGCCAGCATCTTATCCAGAGAATTGGCTGTTTATTTGAAATGCATCAGTGGGTGAACAGGTGTGGATTGTCTAGGGTTAGATTTTTCACTGATATGAAGACACAGTGAGCCATTATAAACTAATCTGGGAAAGATGATTGTCTTAATTGAAGGGTTCAGTGCAATTACTTGATAAATGCCAGTGTCTTAATTTTTTTGGTTTTACACAGAATATACTTCACCATGTACCATTGTTGTGTACTGGTCAGAAATCTGCTTTTCTCGTGATATGTTGTTTCTGAATCTATCTATGGGAAAATTTCACTGAAATATAATCTTTTTATCCCCCTCTTTCATATAAAACATGACATTGGCATTTATCAAGTTATTGCCCTGAACTCTTATATTGTATGTCACAATTATATGCTGTTTTTGTGGAGTTCATGACCTGGCTTGACACAGTGCTGTTCTCTTGAGAATGGTAAATACTAGCATCTTGAGACATACATTGCTTAACAAATTTATTAGTCCACCTGTCATATAAAAATGAGAAAACATGAATATTTAAGAAATTTGTCAAAAACTTGTTTAAAACTTTAAGTTGTTTTGTTATTTCTTCGGCAAATAACGAACTGAAACCACTAAATAGTCCTTATTCACCCATAAAAACAACCAAAAAAAAAAGCTATATTTTGTATGGCCTCCTTTGGCCTTCATAACAACTTGCATTCTTGCATTCAACCACTAAAACTAATCTTTTTTTTCAGGAATGCAAGAAAATAACTGTTATTTGGCATCGTAATCAAAAAATAATATTGTGCTTAACTATTTTTTCCTGCTTTTTTGTAAAACAGTAAATTCGAAAATTCATGGATAACAACAATAATTATATTTTAGCATTAAAAATATCATTTCAATTAAAGAGCTTGTGCATACTGGTGGATTAACCATTACAGAAACATAAAAATTATTTTGGTAATTACCAACAATGTAAATTTAGGGCAGCTGTGGCATAAACCTTACATTGGGTGGTGGTCTAATAAATTTAAGCACTGTAAGTACACAACATAGATGTTGAGGACAGGCCTTTCATCTTTACATGGCTCGCCATTTCACTACCACAAAAATTCTAACGATTATAAAACTTCAGTTCACTGTCATGAAACATTAAATCACACAATACCAGAAAAATAATGCAGCAGAAGATATGAAATTAAATGATTATAATAAGCAAGTTCATAGGCAGAAAATCGAGTAACAGAAATTATAGTGAAATAATTAAAAACATAATAAAACTGGGACCGTGTGCATACCTCTGCCTGCACTATTATTTTTGACCTTTAATGGTTTATTGACCTTATTCTGTTGTGACCTTGACTTATTGAAATTTAATAACCTCTTATTGTTGTGATACAGTACCTTCCTACAAAGTTTTATAAAAATTGGTTCGGAACTTTTTTCATAATCAGGCTTCTATATGTACAGACAAAGGAAGGGGGGGTGAAACCTTTGTCTGACTTGTTGGTGGAGTTAACAAGCAAAAATATGCACCAAATGCTTTGGAAAGAATATATATAATAGACAGTAAACTGATTAAAATGAACAAAAAATCGACTGAATGAGATATTTCCATCAAGCATTTTGACCAGACAGCTTGAACATGACACGCATTTTACCATTGTTGTGAACTCACTACGTGTCTCATCAGTGAACCTAAAGCCTGAACGTAGCGGCTACATCTCTCTTATTGCAGTTTCCATGGAGAAGCTGGAAGATGTAGCCGCCTCCATGAGCACGGAGACGCTGGGCAGTGAAAACCAGAAGCCGTCCACGCCCAAACCCAACCGCAAGGCCAAGGAGAAAGAGAGGGAGAAGGCTAGCGCCAAGCCTCAGGTCTATCTGCAGTCCAGCTCTATCCCCTACACTTATGTAACATGTTGCTGTTTGGAGCTTATAGCCAAGTGGCTAGCACTTCAACTAGGTCTGAGAAGGCTAGTAGTTCAAGCCCCAGAGTTGCCACTGTAAGATCACTTGAGCTCTAGGTCTCCAGATCAAGCCCCATAACCTCACTGTGTTGCAGGAGGGATTGGGACGTGTTTAGTCCAATCACCTTTTTTGGTTATAATCATCATCTGAATACTTGGGATCTAATGTCATTTCTGTAGTTTTAATATTTTATTATTTTGTAAACCTTTGAAAAGTGGGTTCTCCGAGTTCTAGAACTGCATTGCTTGCAGTTACCGGTAGTCAATATTATGGAATTTTTAAATGGACGGCTATTCATATCAATATTTGTGAACCTTCTCCTACACCCTAGAAAAATTTTATGCTGGTATTTTAAAATTTCATTGCTTTTAATTGCTGGTTGTGATTTTGACTTCAGGATTAAGATCATCTTCGCAGACCCATTTATATGAGAGACAAAATAGGGACTCTCTTTGGAATATGAGCAAACAAGCTATAGTGCTTTGAAAAAGTATGTGCTCCCTTTCTGATTTTTTTTTTTTTTTTTTGCATATTTGACACATTTAAGTGTTTCAGATCATAAAAAATAGTTTAATATTGGACAAAGATAGCCTGAGTAAATAAAAATGCAGTTTTTAAGTGGGTATTTAATATGAATAGGTTGCTGCATGATTAACATGCCGTTAGATAGTGTTTGTTGTGAGATGCGCTGCTGGCCCTGTTACCGGGGGCATTCAGGTTTATTTTTTTTTTAAGGAAAAAAGCTTTCTGACCCTTCCTGGTCTTTTGTGAAAAAGTAATTGCCCCCTTAGTTTCTAAATCATCCAATTAAACAAATTGAATTGATAATTGGGTTCTATTTCACTAAACTATCCCAGCCATGATTGCTGCTGCCTGTGTTTAATTTAAATATCAATTAAATTGAACCTGTCCGTTAAGCGTAAAGCAACTCACAATGCCTTAAAGGACAAGTCCAACAGTTTTCGAGTCATTCTTCATCATTTTGAAGTAAAGAAACAAGTAACATTGACCCCTGTACACGTCATAATTCATTATCATTAGCCAGTAATTAATTAACCTCTGAACCGAAAGTGATGCAGCTGGTTCTTCTCCGCGAAACAACAACAAGAAGTGACAATGTGTTATGCGTGAGAATCGTCGACTTCAAGTTTTAAAGAATGCCGTTTTGTGTTGTACCAGGATATGAACACTATCAACTGGCCACAAATATTGGGGTCCCGTTCCATAGGTTTCCGAGAGATGCAGAAATCCATCGCCAGTGGCTGGTAAGGGTGAGAAATCAGGCTTTGGCTGCTAAATGCTCGCTTGAGAGATTGAAAAACTTACGGGTTTGTGGGAAGCATTTTGTGCCGTCGGACCACGAAAGGGATTTGCAGCATGAATTAACTGGCTCAAAACATAAATACCGTAAATTTTGCTCCAACAGTCCAGCTCCTTTTAGAAATAATACCTTGGCCACATGTTTGACATCTCCGAAATAATTCATACGTTCTTTTCTGTAACAAGGATTTTGTTTTCACCTGTCTGGGAAAGAGATTCATCTTCTGATTCAGTGCTTCCTTCAGCTTCTGGGCTGGTCTGTTCCTCACTGGTCACTGGTTTATATAGTGAGCTTTTGCTGGGTGTACTGGATTTGATGGGAGAACTAAAAGGCAATGAACCCTCAATATCACTAACCTCAGTCACAACGTGTTGTTCTCTCACTGGCGTATGTTCGCTTGTAGTTGGCCTATCTGTGCTGGGCAACACATCAACTGGTGTCACTTGTTTAGCATAGGTCTGTTGTTGTTGTTCGGATCCAAACGCAAACGATGGATGACCCCTTTCAGTCTGCCTCCTGGGTTCTTCGCGTTTTTCAAAAGCAGATCTTCCAGGTTTGCTTTGTTCAGACTCTTTTCTAAATGGAAATACGCTTAGGACGGCATCCTTTTTTAGTATATTTTTACGTTTTGAGCCAGTCAATTCATGCTGCAAATCCCTTTCATAGTCCAACAGCACAAAGTGCTTCCCACAAACCCTGAAGTTTTTCTATCCCTCAAGCGAGCATTTAGCAGGCAAAGCCTGATTTCTCACCCTTACCAGCCACTGGCGATGGATTTCTGCGTCTCACGGAAACCCATGGAACGGTATCCCAATATCTGTGGCCAGTTGATAGTGTTCACATCCCATTACAACACAAAACAGCATTCTTTAAAACTTGAAGTCGACGATTCTCACGCATAACGCATCGTCACTTGTTGTTGTTGTTGTTTAGCGGAAAAGAACCAGCTGCGTCACTTCCGGTTCAGAGGTTAATTAATTACTGGCTAATGATAATGAGTTATGACGTGTACAGGGGTCAATGTTACTTGTTTCTTTACTTCAAAATGATGCAGAATGAGTCGAAAACCATTGGACTTGTCCTTTAAGCTAAGGAAACTCAAGAACGGATGAGAAACAAAGTCATTGACATTTGTCAGTCTGGAAAGGGCCACAAAGCTATGTCTCAGGCTCTGGGAATCCTGCAACTACAGTTATAGCCATTATCTACAAATGGAGAAAACTTAGAGCAGTGGTGAACCTTCCCAGGAGTGGCAGGTCAGCCAAAATTCCTCAAAGAGCGCATAAGTGACTCGTCCAGGAGGTCACAACAGAGCCCAGATTAACATCTTAAGAACTGTCCACCTCACTTGCCTCAGTTAAGATTTGAGTGATGATGATCTGGAATTGCTTTGCTGCTTCGGGATCTGGGCGATTTGCCATGATTGATGGTACCATGAAAAATGGGCCCATAAAATCCTGATGGAGAATGTCTGGCCATCAGCATGTCACTTAAAGCTCAAGTGTATTTGGGTTATGCAGCAGGACAATGATTCTAACCACATAAGCAAGTCAACTTCCTAATGGCTTGAAAGAAACAAAATGAACGTTTTTGAGTGGCCTAGTCGAAGCTCTGACTTGACACAGATTGAGATGCTGTGGCATGAACTCCAGTGTTGCTGAGTTAAAACAATTCTGCGAAGAAGGGTGGGCCAAATTTCCTCCACAGCGATGAAAAAGAAATGTTGCCAATTATTACGAACTTTTGATTGCAGTTGTTGCTGTGTAGGGTTGCGCAACCAGTTATTAGGTTTCGGGGGCAATCATCTTCTTTACATGGATGATATTGGTTTTTAATTGCTCTTTTCCTTCAAAAGATTAAATGATCAATTACAGGCTGCAATTTGTGTTTATTCATGTTGCTTTTGTCTTAAGAAATTAGTTGGATGATCTGAAACATTTAAATATGAAAGTAAGCAGAAATAGAAGAACTGGAAAAGGGAGCAAATGCATTTCCACACCACTGCATAGTATCATTTTATGAGAGTTGACAGATTGTAAGTGGGCAAAACCCTCACACTTTCTTCCTGTTTCAAAGATGGACTCCTAGGGGACAGTGACAGAATGAATCAGGAAAGCATAAAAGTTTGGGTAAGGGATGTGGGGCGGGGGTTGAGATGCCTGTGGACAAGGGTGTCCTGCCTGATGCAGTGAGGGGTTTTTGTGGGACAGCGGGTGTTGCATTAAAAGTTATTGGCTTCCATCATGAAGCTATGTACATAGGACAGAAGGACAAAATATGGACATTGGACAGAATAGAACATAGGACAGAAGTTGGCATGGTTTTAGACTCCGGGGCCAGATTTTATGATTACTGCTGTCCAGCCTCACAGTTTATAGGACAACCTGTGGTCTGTGTAGTTAATAGTGGTTCTGATGGGGATTTGTTTGGAATGCAACATCATATTCCACAGAGCTTAGATGCCAGCAAGCCACACTGGGTACTTCGCATGGTCTTTGACCACAGCGACGGTGACGCGGCAGAGATCAAGAAGGACACGGAGAGACTAGATGAGATCAGGGCCATACAGCGGGGCTGGGAATCTGCTGAGCCCGGGAGGGCTGTCAAGGTATCCATCCATCTCTCTCTCTCTCTCTCTCTTCCTCCCTTCCTGTCTCGCCCATTGATTCTTTCAAATTCAAATGAGCTTAATTGGCAAGATGAACATGGATGCATATTGCCAAAGCATGTGTGGAATATAGGAGGAATAAATAAACAGAATGCAGATGTGTTTGTGTGTTATATATTGTTTGTTTGTGTTTTCCAGGTTATCTTGTCCAATATAATGTCATGTGTGCATCAGGTATAACAACACATAATTCTCTGCACAATAATGAAGAATCTTTCACGCCCTTGTTTCTCCCTGATGTCCCTTTCACACCCTCTATTCTTTCATTCTCTCCTTTTTTTTTTCTTGCAGTCTGTCCCGTTTTCTCTCTGTCTGGATTTTATGCGGTGTTGATGTGACACACAGTGCCTTTGCTGTGATAATGCAATATCCTTTCAACAAATGCAGTCCTCATGTCAAGCGAACATTGTGTACTGAATCCTCGTTCAGTCACAGTCTGTTGCTCTGTTTATGTGAAAATCCCATGTCTCAGAAGAGATAAACAGCGGGTGTGAAGTCTGAATACAGATAGCCCTATTTGATTGTGAATAATGCTACATTTTAGTACATTTTCCGTCAGCCACAATCACTTCAGTTTATTTGTCAGTCAGACTTCACAGATTACATTGCAGACAAGTAAGTGCTCTTGTATCTGACATTTTGTGGTTTTTGTCGAAATTTAACATATCCTGTGGTCCCTGTTTATCACTAATATCAGTGTTTTATACTCCTAATCCCAGAATTATATTTTTAATAAGAGAGTATCAAGTACTTTATTTGTATTAGAGGATGAACCAAATATGGCATATATGGAGAAAGAAGACAACAGACAGACAGACACCAATGTCTTTTAACATAGCAACATTGAGTGACATGATTTAAAACAGACATTTTGGATTTTACCGTTTGCTCTCTCCCTATTCGTCTTGTATACGTTCTGTGTGCGTCGCACCCTGGCAGATGGCCAGCTCTCTTGCTCAGTATGCTTCATCATAACTTAATGTGTCGGGAATGTGGCACCAGACACGACTCGCATATAAAGGAGAAATTCGGGACCACAAGCACATTATATTGATATTGCAACAAAAATCATCGAAGTTCTCAAATGTTATTTTGTGATCAGAAAAACAATGCTTATAAACTCTATAAGAGACTGTCCAGCTAAAGAACTATTTTTTCTTTGTGTGTTTCTTTTGCTGTTCACTTTATTATGTTAATTTCTAGGGCTGCGCGATTCGCCGAATCACGATTATTTTAAGCGCAATAAAAGTAACTGCCACTATGAGGCAGACAGATGAGCTTGCTTATAACCTTTTCTATGACACATACCTAATGTGGTCATTTGAAATGCTTCCGGGAAGAAAACTGTGATTTGAAGTCCGCTAATTACCAGCGAGGTTGGACAGCCTCCATCGCCCTGGCATAATTAGGTTACCTTAAATCAATTCTGGTGTACTTTGCCTAACTTGCAATCAAGCTATTTATTCAGCCAACTGACTAATCAATACCAAAATGTGGCCTATAATGATTAAAAAGTGATAATGAGAAGCAGAGAGACCTAACCAGGCTGCTTTGTTAGAATTGAAAGAATGTCAATAATCTGAATAAATTGCAGTCCTCTGAATTCCACCTCTCACTGGGGAATTTTGTTTGTATTATTAAAGATATTTCTTAAAAAATGAAATTATTTTAAGATGGCGTCGGTTTTAAGCGCTTAAAAACATAGGCTACGTGAAGTGGAAAACATTTTGTGAAGCATATCGAACGTGAATGCAAGAGAGAATATGTTTGCATTGCACGACATAGTCAAATGCACTGAAGATTTGGCAATGCACGTTCAGGCGAATCTTTGCCGCAAATTTGTGACATTTTATATTAGATAATTGAACAAGATTAATTTAAAATAAAACTCATAGCTCTTGATTTTAGTTACTTTTGAGCATCTACATAACAAACAGTGAAGGCAGAAAACATTTTGTTTAAGCGTATCGAACGTGACAAGTAAATTGTTAACACATTCACATGCAGCACGGCGGAATGTAAAAATAGAAATAATCTAGCAAACACTCTCAGGCAAATCTGTCGTGTTTCATGGTTATTTAAATTTCAAAATATGACAAACAAAAATGATATCTAAATAAATAAGACTGTCTACCAATTTAAATCGTTAGCCTAATTGAGCGAATCAACTGTGTGATTGCAAATTGAGCAAAGTAATTGGGAAGGGGGTGAGAGCAATTGTCGGGTAGAGGATGATGACTTTGCAGACCTTAACTTTGCGTTGTTCAGCACGTAATTTGCCTGAATATGTTTGCCAGATTATTTCTAGTTTTACATTTGGCCGCACTGTGTGCGAATGCGATAACAATTTACATGTGGCATTCGATACGCTTAAACACAATGTTTTCCGCCTTCACTGTAGGCTATTTAGACGCTCAAAAGTAAGCAAAATCAAAATCTACGAATTACTTTTTCAAATTAATCTAGTTCAATGATCAAATAAAACATGCTACAAATTAGCGTTTGCCTGAATGTGTTTGCAAAGTCTTCGCTGAATTTATCTATTGCGTGCAATTTGAAAGTAATTTCTCTCACTTTCATGTTCGATATGCTTCACAAAATGTTTTCCACTTCGCGTATGTTTTGAAATGCTTAAAAACCAGGGCCATCTTAAAATGATTTTATTTTTAAGAAATCTTTTTAATGATATATAAAAATCCTATGAGAGGTAGAATTCAGAGGTCTGCTAGTTATTCAGATTATTAACATTCTTTCAATCTAACACAGTAGCCTGGTTAGGTCTGTCTGCTTCTCATTATCTCTTCTTAATCATTATAGGCCACATTTGGTTTTGATTAGTCAGTTGGCTGAATAAATGGCTGGATTGCAGGCTAGGCAAAGTACACGGGAATTGATTTAAGGTAAGCTAATTATGCCAAGGCGATGGAGGCTGTCTAACTTCGCTGGTAATTAGCGGACTTCAAATCACAGTTTTCTTCCGGAAGCATTTCAAATGACTGCATTAGGTATGTGTCATAGAAAAGGTAATAAGCAAGCTCGTCTGTCTGCCTCATAGTGGCAGTTACTTTTATTGCACTTAAAATAATAGCGATTCGGTGAATCGCGCAGCCCTATTTATTTCTAGTTGGGTATCTGCTTGAATGACACCAGTTATTGTGGTGGGGTGCATCTGCATTGACGTGCCACTGTGCTGTTGTTTCAGGCCATCTTGACCCAGTTGAAGTTCTGCTTTAACAGCTCAACAGTTATCGCGAAAAAGCTGCTGCTGCATAAACCTGACGTTATGCTCTTGTTCCAGGCCATATGTGTCCAGCTGTTACTTTTGCTTTAATATTACCACAGTTATTGTGACTGGCTGATGGTGTATCGATGTGCCACTGTGCTGTTGTTACAGGCCATGCAGGCCCGACTGCGGTTCATCAATAAAAACCTTAGTGGCGGTACCACTGAGGAGTCTACTGACGGACAGGAGCCGGCTGTCTCCACAGGAACAGAGGAGGGTGATGAGACGGGTGACTTTCTCTCCTCTGTCTTTACATCTGTTTGGCATTGTGTTTGCTGCTAAATTCTGAAGTGTGATTTTACAACCAGCTTAAAATACATCTGGCTGAAAGCATCTGTAAGATGACCTGACTGACTAATGAATGGCCTCCTTCTCCTCTGTCTCTTTGTCTTCTATGGGTTTGTGTTTGTCCGTGTGTTTGTGCGTTACAGATAAGTACATATTTCCTTCTTCCTGATTTCCTCTATTTTTGCTTTTTTGCTTTTTTGTCATATTTTTGTAAATGTTTCAGATCATCCTACTACTTTTAATTTAAGACAAAGACAACTTTAGACAACTGTTATGCCCTCGGATCCGGGAACGAGGCATAATAACACAAATATTAATAGCTCCTCTGTTTTGTAGTAAAATGTAGATATAGGTAACACACATTTAGTGGCATGGCGGCTGTGCACTGTGATTGGTGACTGGTTGGGGAAATCGGGACGATGCCTTGTGTCCTGATTGGGCGGCGGTTGGTCGTAGGAGGGGTGTCCCTTTAAAATTGGCCAAAATCAAAGGTGGAGGGGGTTACCTGCCGGAGCCCGGATGTGCTGGACCGTCCCCAATCTCTCGTTGTCCGACCACGCGGTTTGCGTTATTTTACTCATCATCCCTAAGTCTGCCATGCTTTTAGAAATATCTAATTAACCTGAACCAGCGAGCCAAACGTGCAGAGCTATTCGCCAGTGGAGCGGCAGCTTGAGCTTTCCCTGGAAAGTTACGGTGCCATCCTGAGGGGAGGTAAGACCCAGCTTTCCCTCCAGATTCACCAGTCCAGGCCAGCCTGCCTTCCTTTATTAGCGGACTCTTATCCCTAGACAAACGTGACCGCGACACAACTAAACACAAAATGCAGCTATTAAATGGTCATTTCATTAATTGAAGGTAAGGAGTTATTCAAAACCTATTTGATCCAAGGGAAAAAATAATTGCCTCCCTAAACCTTGTGACTGGTTATGCCTCCCTTGGCGGCAATAACTGCGAGCGAACATTTGCTATGACTGGCACTGAGTTTATGACATCACTGTGGATAAATTTTGGTTCTCTCCTCATTGCAGAATTGTTTTAATTCCATCACACTGGAGGGTTTTTGAGCATGTGTAAGGTCATGCCACAGCATTTCAATCGAATCCATGTCAGGACTTTGACTAGGCCACTCCAAAACCTAAATTTTGTTGCTTTTGAGCCTGCAAGTGGTGGAATTGCTTGCGGGCTTCAAATCATTTTCCGGCTGCATAACCCGACTGCGTTTGAGCTTTAGGTCTCAAGCTGAGGGCTGGACACTCTCCTTCAAGATTTTCTGGTGAACAGCAGAATACATGGTTCCATAAATTATGGCAAATCGCCCAGGTCCTGAAGCAGCAATGCAGCCTCAGACCATCACACTACCATTTCCATGTTTGCCTGTTGGTTGAAGTTCTTATTGTGGAATTCTGTGTTAGCGTTTAGCCAGATGTAATAGGACCCATGTCTTTCAGAAAGTTCCACTTTTGACTCATCAGTTCACAGAATATTATCCCAAAAGTCATGAGGGTCATTTAGGTGCTTTTGGCACATGTAAGACAAGCCTTTGTCATTTTTTTGTTCAGCAGCGGTTCAGCCTTGCAACTCTCCCATGGATACCATTTTTGCCACGTCTATTAATTATTGTGGAATTGTGATCTTTGCCCTTAACTGAGTCAAGTGAGGCCTTGCAGTTCTTTAGATCAGAGGTTGCTAAACACGGTCCTGGGGCACCCCTGTGTATGCTGGTTTTTGTTCCAACCACAATTGTGATCTCATGTGCAGCTTTTTTTCTACTTCACATTGCCAGAAAGGCTCCATTTAATCAATGTTTAGATTAACCAGGGCTGGCAGTAATCATGCCTGGGTTTGTCTCACCCATTTATTAATTCAATTTGTTTACTTTGTTGATTTGGTAACTAAGGGAGCAATTATTGTTTTACTTAGAGAGAGGTAGGGTGGAAAGCATTTTCCCCTCAATTAATAAAATCATTTAAAATCCCATTTTGTGTTTACTCCGCTTGTTTATGTCTTTTGTTAAAATTAGTTTGATGATCTAAACCGTTTAACTATAGCGATATGCAAAAATAGAAAAAATCAGGACGGTGCATTATGTGTGTGTAGTGGGCTTCAATATTATTGGGACCCCTGACTTGCAATGCACAAACAATGCTTTGAAAAATTCAAAAAATTATATTTATAGAGGAACTCAAAATAATAACATGTGAGAGATCCTGTTCAATATTTATGTGCAAATGGAACCAACTAAATTCATTTGTTGATTTAATTAAAAATCAATAACCTGAAAATCAAGGTATCACAATTAATGGCACCCTCAAAATTATTGTGAAAAACATCTACCAAAATTAAACCAACTATGAAATTCCACTTATTTAAGTTTTATCTAAGCGTTGAGGAACTATCTTGAGTCATTACATCACTTCCTGTTTCACTAGGGTATAAATATGAGATAAAGCTCATGCAAAATCCCTTTGTCATCCAGCACCATGAAGTAAACAAA
This sequence comes from Gymnothorax javanicus, assembly GCA_029692085.1. Taxonomy (NCBI): domain Eukaryota; kingdom Metazoa; phylum Chordata; class Actinopteri; order Anguilliformes; family Muraenidae; genus Gymnothorax; species Gymnothorax javanicus. The sequence goes on from CM056198.1 coordinate 96,079,462, forward strand.
ACAGCTGTAAGTTCAAAAGAGGCAGATGGTCATAGACCTTCATAATTTTTTAATGGCTACAAGAGGATTCACAAACAAATGAATGTGCTACTGAGCACTGTTAGGGCAATTACAAAAAAATTCCAAAGGTATGGAATTGTTGAAAACCTCAAGGGTTGAGGATGCAATTGCATATTTCCCCTCTGGATACTGAGGAGGATGGTGAGAGAAGCAGCAAAATGACCAAGAATCACTGTGAAGGAATTTCAGGGCCTTGGTGGCATTTTGAGGTCACCAGGTTTCAAAAAGCACCATCAGGTGCCACCTCCACAACCACAGGTTCATTGAAAGGGTTGCCAGAAGAAAGCCTTTTCTGACCAGAAGACACAGAAGCAAGCGCTTGAAGTTTTGCCAAACATCATTTACATTATGATTAACTGGATTGACTAGACCAATGTGCTTTGGTCAGATGACACCAAAATTGCACGTTTCCGTCAGATACAGCATCAGCATGGTTTGGCATTGAAACAGAGATGCAAACAAGGAGAAGCACCTCATACCCACGGTGAAATATGATGGTGGGTCAGTCATGTTTTGGGGCTGTTTAAATTCAAGAGGTCCAGGAGGCACTGGTTAAGATTAATGGCATAATGAATTCAACCAAGTATCAGGATATTGACAATCTGGATGCACCCGTCAGAATGCTGGGACTTGGCCGTAGGTGGAGTTTCCAACAAGAAAATGACTCAAAGCATACCTCAAGATCCATGCAGAAATGGTTCTGTGACAACAAAATCAAGATACTGCAATGGCCATCTCAGTCACTAGACCTCAATCCAATTGAAAACCTGTGGGTGGCATTGAAGAGGGCGGTTGATAAATACAAACCCAAAATGTGAAGGATCTTGAAAGGATCTGCTGAGAGGAATGGTCCAAAATCCTCCCAGATTTGTGCCTTAACCTTGTCAAAAATTACAGGAAAAGACTCCATGCTGTTATCCTTGCCAGAGGTTGTTGCACTAAGTACTAAATGAAGGGTGCCAATTATTATGAAACCTTAATTTTGTTGAAATTTATTTTTTATTAAATGATTATGATTTTGGTTGTTTCCTTCGAAACATTGAGTAAAGTAGCTCTCACATTGGTGTATTTATTATTTTTTAAAATTTATTGAAGTACAAAACCCAAAACCAGTGAAGTTGGCACGTTGTGTAAATCGTAAATAAAAACAGAATACAATGATTTGCAAATCCTTTTCAACCTATATTCAATTGAATACACTGCAAAGACAAGTTACTTAATGTTCGAACAGGTAAACTTTGTAATTTTATGCAAATATTAGCTCATTTGGAATTTGATGCCTGCAACATGTTTAAAAAAAGCTGGCACAAGTGGCAGAAAAGACTGAGAGAGTTGAGGAATGCTCATCAAACACTTATTTGGAACATCCCACAGGTGAACGGGCTAATTGGGAACAGGTGGGTGCCATGATTGGGTATAAAAGCAGCTTCCCTGAAATGCTCAGTCATTCACAAACAAGGATGGGGCGAGGGTCACCACTTAGTGAACAAATGCGTGAGCTGATTGTCGAACAGTTTAAAAACAACATTCCTCAACGAGCTATTGCAAGAAATTTAGGGATTTCATCATCTACGGTCCGTAATATCGTCAAAAGGTTCAGAGAATCTGGAGAAATCACTGCACGTAGCGACAAGGTTAAAAACCAACATTGAATGCCCGTGACCTTCGATCCCTCAGGCGGTACTGCATCAAAAACCGACATCAGTGTGTAAAGGACATCACCACATGGGCTCAGGAACACTTCAGAAAACCACTGTCAGTAACTACAGTTCGTCGCTACATCTGCAAGTGCAAGTTAAAACTCTACAATGCAAAGCGAAAGCCATTTATCAACAGCACCCAGAACGCCGCCCGGCTTCGCTGGGCCCAAGCTCATCTAAGATGGACTGATGCAAAGTGGAAAAGTGTTCTGTGGTCTGACGAGTCCACATTTCAAATTGTTTTTGGAAACTGTGGACATCGTGTCCTCCGGACCAAAGAGGAAAAGAACCATCCGGACTGTTATAGGCGCAAAGTTCAAAAGCCAGCATCTGTGATGGTATGGTGGTGTATTAGTGCCCAAGGCATGGGCAACTTACACATATGTGAAGGCACCATTAATGCTGAAAGGTACATACAGGTTTTGGAGCAACATATGTTGCCATCCAAGCAACGGTTTTTCATGGACGCCCCTGCTTATTTCAGCAAGACAATGCCAAGCCACATTCTGCACGTGTTACAACAGCATGGCTCCGTAGTAAAAGAGTGCGGGTACTAGACTGGCCTGCCTGTAGTCCAGACCTGTCTCCCATTGAAAATGTGTGGCGATTATGAAGCGTAAAAATACGACAACGGAGACCCCGGACTGTTGAACAACTTAAGCTGTACATCAAGCAAGAATGGGAAAGAGTTCCACCTGAAAAGCTTCAAAAATTGGTCTCCTCAGTTCCCAAACGTTTACTGAATGTCGTTAAAAGGAAAGGTGATGTAACACAGTGGTAAAAAAAGCCCCTGTGCCAACTTTTTTTTTTGCAATGTGTTGCTGCCTTTAAATTCTAAGTTAATGATTATTTGCAAAAAAAAAAAAAAAAGTTTCTCAGTTTGAACATTAAACATCTTGTCTTTGCAGTGTATTCAATTGAATATAAGTTGAAAAGGATTTGCAAATCATTGTATTCTGTTTTTATCTACGATTTACATAACGTGCCAACTTCACTGGTTTTGGGTTTTTTGTATTATCTGTGCATTGCCAGTCAGGGGTGGCGGTAACTTTATAGCCCACTGTATGTATGTATATGTGATGGTTAATTATTTTGGCAGTTTTTTAGAGTCGAGGCCCTCCTCCTCTCCCTCCTACTCCCCTCCCTTTCTTGTGTAATGAGTCCAGGCAGGTGTAGTCTCCTTTTAGTGCAGAGTTGGGTATATGCTGTGCTGAGCAGAAGTGTCAGTTGCCTTCAGTAAGACACAGGCTTTGGCCTCAGGTTTTGCACCTCTGTAGTTAACTGAAGTCCAGCCTCTTAGCAGAGTCTCAGTAGAGTGTAGGGGAGGTAGAAAGGGATACAAACAAAAATGGTACTTGGGAAGAAGAATAGGGGAGACCTGGGTGTAGGCCTTTTAATCACATTCACGCACACAAGTACATGCAAAGACAGGCATAAATGCACACACACATGCAAGCACGCTCACAAATACACTGACAGACGCACCTACCATGCGCACACTGGCACAGTCCTGCTCGCACTCACAGACAGGAGTACTTGGTGCACACGAGCAGATGCTGATGCACACTGGCAGCTAGGACAGTGACAGGTATCTCCTATGGTTAACAGAGATTTGGCTCTGGAAACAAGTGCATGTCACAAGACTTCAGCCTGTCAATCATTCCTGAGACTCCACCTCTACCAGTCAGCTAACTAATCAATGGGAGAATTCCTCACATTGATCAGTGAGGCCTACAAGCCTTATTTGACATCATAAGCACCCCAAGGTCCAAATGTAGTTTCAGTCCTAGTGCTCATGTGTTGACGCAATCTAATCATACTGCCCACGTGGACAGCAGAGGAGAGATTCCTCCACTTCCCTCCAGTTATTTTTATCGTATTGTTTTGCCAAAATGCCAGACTTTTCTTGTTCAATCAAATGCTGTGACTGATAAAGAGGAAAGCCTGGGTTGCGCTTTTGCAGAATCCTGTCCAAGACAGAAATCCCAGAGAGGAGGCGATTGTGGATTTGTTGCTAACATTGGGTAGCTACCTAAATGGCACTCACGTTTCCTTTGGCAAGTGAGAATTTTTTTGTCCTTCACCTCTCAAAAGACAGCATTATTGACCCATCCAGATAGAAAATGCATATAACTATCCACACTTTTGTATGGATTCATCCTGGTGGCGGGTTAAGGAGAATGATTCTCCTGAAGCTAGTTTGTAGATAGCTGTATTAAGTGTGAAAAGTGGCGCTCAAGAAACGTAAAGGGACTTGGCTAGCTGTTTTCAATGAATGAAATAGGCCTATTGCTGCGGGTGCTGGACATAGACCACAAGTGCCAATAACTTGGAGTTTCTTAACATATTGTTCTTCTTTAGAGAGGTGATCCAAATATCTTTGGATTAAAATAAACAAAAAAATGACAGGCTTTCACGGCAACTCTGTGGAAAGTGTTGTATTAATCGGTATAATGAAATGGTGTTTTGCCCTCCAGGGGTTTGCAGCAGTGACGTCACTGAAAACTATGAATAGCACTTCCTTTTAGAATTTACTCAAAGGAAAACCAGGCCCGTGAGCAATTTCTTATTGGCCAGTAAAAAAGGCTTTGGTTTAATTTTAGCATTTAGCTAATTAGCCCTTTCACCTCTGTTTAAGTTTTGTAAAAAAAATTTCTCGAAAGAGCAAGGATTTTAATTGGAGAAACAGGTCAGGTCATCGCTCCCGGAAAACTTGGCAGAATATCCAGATGTGCAGTAAAAATATGCTGTGTCCATTTTTAATAGTGTTATCTTCACCTGTGGGTTTTTGACAGATGCCCTGCCTTCGCATCCAGATGATCCTCAAAACCTGTCCTCTCCAAGGGAAGAGAGCCAAACAGCTGTTCATCCCCTCATGGACTTCACCCCCTTTATCAGGTCTGGTGTGATTTTATTCTGCACCTCACTCGCAACATTTCTCTTTTCAACTTTATGCAGCATTCCACGTTTCATTAAGTAATGAACCACGGACTGTCTGTTTACATCAACTCCTGTGGCACACTTCCAGAAACATCGGGTGGTGATAGCTTTAATTTAAATGATAAAATTTTCAGTTATTTCCTCTTCATGCTGTTAAATACTCTTTAAATTCAGTTGACATGTTAAATCCAGGCAGGCAACATCGTGCAGTAGAGAGCACTGTCGCAACAAGGTCATGGGCTCAGATCCAGCCTTGGGCTTTTTGTGTGGAGTTTGCATGTTCTCCATATGTTCACGTGTGTTTTACTCAGCGGTCCAGCTTCCTCACACAGTCACAGGACACGCATGTTCGACTCCCGACTTGCTCATAGGTATGAGTAGCGAGTGAATAGTATGTGCTCCTCGTAAAGGGTTTGCAGAACTGCCCATGATGTGTTCCTGCATCTCACCCATTGTATGCTAGATTAGGCTGCCGCAACCCTGAGCACGAACTAGAGGCTTAGATGTTAAATTGATGTTAAATTCAAATTGAATAATCCATGTATAGAATTACAGGACATGAATGTGGACTTTTATGGCACAGAAACATAATTTGAATTCCTAATCTACAGCAACCCATTCCTTACCAAAAGTCCTAATATTGGAATGTTTTTCGAAGTTCTATGTAAGTGTTCTAGTACTCTGCGCTAAATCACCACAATTGATCGTTACATCAGCTTTAGAATGTAGATCATTCTACGAACTGATTAAATAGTGAAATGTCTGGAATGTGCCTGTCCAGGTATTTGCGCCCTTTTATATCAGGAGGCTAACTTGGTTCCCCATATCTTGTGCTGAACAAAAAACATTCCCCCTAACCTCTGTTCTGGGGTGATTACTAAAAATAGCTTAATAGCTTCAATGACAAATATTCATCTAAACATGCTGCTTGTGCTTACTAATTAGCCGGCTTTCTTGCTCATGCATTTACCATAGTTTTGAATGACATTGGCTGCTGGGAAATGCACTTTGAAGCACATTGGCGAATGTTTACCTGGCTCTCCTGAAACTGACGGACAATTAAAGCCGGAACTACAGCAGTGGGAGTCGTTTTTGGGGGATTCATTATTTTGGGAACTCTGAGACGAGTCCCTCTGAGCTGCTGTTCCATTACAGAAAACTGAGAGGAGTTTCTGGAGACCAGAGCTGCGATTTTTGAATTGTACATAAGACCTTTATTTGTCCTTGAGGTGTGATGGTCAAAAATGGAGCCTGATATACAGGTTATTAGGAGCAGGTGTGTATCCCCTTCTCTCGGTATTCGAATGTCACTGTCCTATGAATTATGATACTCGCTTTGTATGTTGCAGGCAGGCAAATAAGCACGCACATAAGCACACTGGCACACACTGGCAAACACTCAAATACAGTGAGCACCATAATTTATTGGACAGTGATACTTCTAACTAATGGTTCTGTTGGCATAATCGATCACCAGATCCGAATCCAATTAAACATGCATTTTACCGGCTGAAGATGAGAATGATGGAAAAAAAAGTCACCAAAACAAGCAGGAACTGAACATGGCTGCAATAGAGACCTGGCATATTATCACTTGGCAAGACACCCAGCATCTGGTGATGTCTGTGCTTCACAGACTTCCAGCACTCAAATGCATGCGAAGGATATGCCACCAAATTTGAAATTTGAAATTTATTTTGAAATTTGAAATTTGTGACCCTCCAGCACCAAACCAGTCACATGGGTCAATTTCTCAAATATGAGTTTTTGGGCTCATCTGAAAGGGCATTTAATATGAGCCCAAAAACTCATATTTGAAAAATTGACCCATGTGGCTGGTTTGGTGCTGGAGGGTCACATTTATTAATGGATAGCCCCTTGACATGATCCATTTCGTTTTCAAGGGGGTCCAACACAACACTTAGGCCCGTATTCAGAAACGACACTCGCACTCACCCTCCACTCGCCATATAGTGAGTACGACTGAAATGTAACTGGAGTGCGAGAAAGAGATCGACCTACCACTTACCGAGGGAGCAGTCCCACTCCTCACCAGTTGCTATTCACAAACGCCACTCGAGCATAACTGACAGTAGTGGGCACTGGGTACCACAGGCGGTGCGTCGGCTGCTGCAAGCAGACGCTCAATCCTCACCCTTCAGTGCTGAATGACCTAAACCTGTCGCAGTTTACTTTTCTTGATTAGAAAGTTTCTCAGACTAATTGGTAAAACGACAATCAAATTTATTTTTGATAGCGTTGTTATACATTGCTTCACAAAATTGAGGCGTTTCTTTCGCACATAAATGACGATGTAAAATATCAGCATGTCTTCATAAATTCTGCGGTCGAGTGGCTCGCGAAAGGCGCAGGACAGCCCGCGAGGCTCACTGAGCAACAAGCTGTGAAACGTGCCAGACATTTTCTTCTACATTCAGCAATTAAGAATGTAGAAAAGAATGGATTCTCGTGACTTACAGCTACATGAGCCTAGCAGACCAATCCACACGGCGCCCCACGAGCCAGCTGAGCGCAGAATTTTCCAACCCATGAGTAAAGAAAAGCGCGAGAAATCCGAAAGCGTGAGAGTTGACCGGCTTGCCTCATTAATGAAAACTGGCCACACCTGATAATGTTGAGAGTTTTCGGAGTCTCTGCAATGGTAATTTAATGAATTGGAAACAGGGCAATAATTATCAGTGCTCATTCTAACTTAACAAGTAGAACTGGCGACACATGATAATCCGTAGGATTTTTGGAGTTCAAGTAAATAAAATTTTATTAAATGATTGAAAACAGGTCATGTCCGATCATTATTTTTTAGGGATGGTTTTGAGCTTCCCCTATTGCCAGTTCACCAGTAGCCACTGGTGGGTACACAGATGCTAACCTCGAGTTCACCTCAGTGCAGTTCATAAACACTGAAACCAGGTGGTCAGTTCGCAAGTTACCGGCATCGTTATCATAATTAGAGTTAAAATTTGCGAAGTTGCGATTGCGTCGAGCACGTGGCTGTAAATGATCCAGAGTTTCTAATGTTTGTAAGCACCTGAAAGCCATGACAACGAAATACCGGCGCAAGTTAGTGCGTCTCAAGGGAGGTGTTCCCTGCACTCAACCTTCACTCAGAAAGAGACGCTATTTTCAGTGTGAGTGAGGTCTCTGAAAGGAAATGAGTGTTGGGGCAACCTCTGACTCATTTAGTATAACCTGACACTAACTAAGTTTTAGTACTCACTCACACTCAATTAGTGTGAGTGTCGTTTCTGAATACGGGCCTTTTAGTCCAACAATACACAACCATACACATGCAACACAAAATACAGTACATTACATACATTAGGCTCTCATTTACCACCCACCTGTTCGTCATTCCCATAAGCCCACAACATCCGCATTTAGAAGAGAGGAGTTGGAAACAAGTTGATATTGATAGAAATGATTGCTACGGAAAAAAAGAAAAGAGAGAAAAAAGATCGATAAATAGATTAAAAATATATTTTCATTGTAAAACAAAGACAATGATGCTGAACAATAGACAAGGTAACAGAGTAACAGAAGCCTAGAGATATTGATAGTGGGAAGACATTACCATTAAAAACAGAAACATGGTGTTTTATGTATAGGCAACAATGAGCTTTAGAAAAGACGAAATGAGGTGTTTGTTCTTATATTAGATGGTAAATTGCTCCAGTCTGATGGGGCTTTGAATTTGAATGCACATCTGCCAATTTCTTTGTTAGTTTGAAGAACAAAAAAGAGAGGTTGCTGGATGTGTCTCAGGGAGTAAGAGGATATATATGATAATAATGAAAATAATTATTTAATTCTACATCATGTTAAACTGTCCAGTATTTCTTTATATGCCTGAAAATGGGGGGACTATGCACGGAAGATGCCTTAATGTCTCATAAGTTCATCTGATATGTGTCACGCCCTGATACCCAAAGATGGTAATAGGGCACCAGGGCAAGGAGTGGAGTTGAGGGACATGGATTTATTAAACAATAAAAGTGAATACAACAAAATGAAACTTCTGGGATAACAAAAAGAGAGCGCACTTAACAAAAAGGGGAACTGACTATGGCTACCTGCCTGTGAAGAGGGAAACTAAACTTTAAATAGAAAAGGGGATCTTAATAATCGAAAAGGAAACAGGTGAGAAACATTAACTGAAAAGAACTGAGGATGATTGAATAATTGGGTAAAGGCAGGTAGCCAGGCAAAGGATTGCCAAAGGGGAGGGGCATTACAATATGGATGAAAACACCCTCAAATTAAAGCTGACAGTCTAGACTCCAACCTTTCATACTCAAAGTGCTTGACTAAAAAATAAAAAAAATTTGTCACTGTCCAATGAATTATGGCGCTCACTGTATGCATACACCAGTACTTACTTGCATACGTACATGCACAGAATTTATGCCAGCACAGTCTCACGCTCTCATAGCCAGCTGAAAATCTCTTCTTCTGTGACTTCTGTTATTTAGCGGCTTCATTGCTGCACATTTGGAAGAGCATCATGCTACACTTCTCCTCCTTGTTCACCTTTACAGCCCATCACTATTCTCTGCGGTTTAATATGCTAATATTTGACTTTATTATTTATAAAGCTATTTTGGGCTGAATTAGCTTGACGTTCCCCCAAGATCTCCACTCAATGCCCTTGTCTATCTGTCTAATGACTTCTGACACCAGACCCCGGGGCAGCAGCAGGAGCCGGGTCTGTTAGAGAAGCGAAATTAGTTTTCACCGTTTCACCTCTCCGCATGGCGGGGAGCAGCCTTTGCTCCTCCTTGTCCTCTTCATCGAGGTCAGCGTAAAAAAAAAAAAAAAAAGACTTCCTCAACTTTAGAAGATTAAACACTCCTTTTACCAAGTGGCGCTGCAACAGCCACACGTTCTTTTGTTTTCTTTCCTCAAAGATTTTGGTTGCATGAAGATAAATTGCCGCCTTTAGCTTCGTCGATAGGTGAGAAACGAAGACTAAACGGCGCAATCAGGACTCGTTCAGGTGTATGATAATTCCTGCTCATTTGCCCGCTGGTGCACTGCTGGTGTTTGGGACTATTACGTGGGCTGGGAGTACGGCAGGATTGATTGGATGAAAGACACAATCAGCACGTGTCCTTTGACTTGCGGACCGATTAGACAACGACGTTTAGGATTCTCTTTTTTCTTCGAAGTCGGGCTGAGCTCATTTCGGCAGTCAGTAAATTGCCGATCCATTTTCTGAACAAATTCACTTCTTTGTGGGAAATTCTGAGACCTTGAAAGAATATATTCCTCAGTACACTACTTTCCTGACACCATCCTGAATGTGCATCTCTTGCACTCTTATCCCCTCCTTCTTTCTCTCTCTCTCTCTGTGTCCCTCTTTCCCTGCTCCCCCCTCCACCAATCATCCTCCTGGTAGGAAAGAGAGAGATGAGCCGGTACTGAAGGATGAGTTAATAGAAGAAGCACAGAGGAGGGAGAAGGCGGAGCGTATCCAGGCATTCAGGCTTATCCACGACACCATCCTGGAGCGCCGGGAAGAGGAGCGGATCTCCAGGGAGCTGTTGAAGAGGCGCCACCTGGACCTGTACGAAAGCCTGCAGGTGAGGGCCCAAGACCCAAACCTGTCTTTAGTGGACTGACCTAGGATCAGCCCTCTCTTGTCGGTGTGTCATACTTGTCCAATATGAATAAAGGCTCTGCTGATCTAACATTTGTTTTAGAAACCACTGAGTGGTCTCGCCCCCCAGATGCACCAATATAAGCATTGGTTTCTAAACAGAAGAATCAGAAGGCACCACAGGTTTAGTGAGGCCTGTAATTAATATTTTTTGCCTCGAGCTGATTGAGGATCAGCCATCCGCATCCACATCCGAACATATTTCATTATGAGCTTGTATGCCAAAACTGATCCTGGATCAGCCTTTCTGTCTTTATGGCGAAATTTTGGGATCTCACTTTAACTCCCTTAGAAATAACGAACTTTATGAAGCACCCCTTTGCTCATACCGTACAGCTCAATGGACTTTGTAATAGAGCTTTAATAAAAAAGCAGTAATGAACACCAGAAAATTGGTCTATACAATAGGACTTAGGAACACCGCAGGTAGTAAACATGACATAGCACAAAGAATAACAAAATTTTAAGTAGAGAGGGTGAAATGTGATTGTAATTAAAATTCACAGCATGGCAGTGTATTTCAGGACACTTTAAAAGCAGAGAGCTCTCCTCCCTAACATTCATTGTTAAAGAGTTCCACTCTTATGGAGTGGAATGGCCAAAATTAAGTGCTCGATGCGCTGCACCTGTGTCAAACTGTTTGGCTAAAAAATTCGGGATCATTTGAAACCTGTCTGAAACTGCGAGCAGCACCTGGGCTTATTGTCAGTCATCCGCAGCTGTGACTGTAGGTGGGCTTGCAGATGTCCAGGGTCACAGGGGAATCTGAAGTGAAGAAGCAGAAGGTGACAGTCTTAACCCACACAGCTTGGCAGAGCTGGGAAGATTACTGAACAGCATGTAATTTATTCAGTCAACTCTGGTGCCACGTGCCAGGCTAGTGATGCAACGATATGAGGAATGAGGGAGGTTGTGAACAGCTTTACTGGACACTGTGAGCATTGAGAGGAGGTGGCAATAGGTAGGGCTTGATGGTGGATTTGCTGTGGCATTTAGTGGAAACTAAGCCAGGAAACTAAGCCAGGGAGATGCGATAGTGCAGTGGTTAAGTAGACTTGACTTGGGATCAGAAGGTCCTGAGTTTAAGTCCTGGCCACGGCCTTCGCGGTGTGTTCTTGGGCAAAACACTTCACTCCCACACTCCACGCCTCACTCTACCCAGGTGTATAAATGGGTACCAGCAGTCAGGGAAACTTGACTAAGAGCTGGGGGAATTCCTGCAATGGACTGGCATCCCATCCAGGGGGAGTAGTAATACTCCTAATCGCTTCATGCCATAGAAACTGGGGTTAAGCACCGGCCCGATGGGCCACTAGGCCCGGAATAGGCTTACTTAAGCCAGGTAACTAGTGCCACTTTTCAAAAAAATTGTATAAGGAGAGCTGTACATCACCTGCAGATGAGGTGTGTTTTGTGGAACCATTTCTGAATCCTAAAACTGTTTAGACACCATGTTAAGGAGGAAATAGGTTTGTCATATTTAGTGATACTTAAGGGGGAAGAATAAAATATTTGAGAAGGGAGGGGAAGGGAAGTATTCCCTCGTAACATCTGTATGCTGCCTCTCTCCGCGCCTTACCGTCATTCCAGAGCACATTCTCCCAATATGTTCAACACAAAACTGCCGAGGAATTAGTGCTGCGTCATTAAGTCTTTTTTTTTTTTTTGAAAGCATCCAAAGCGTGTTCCTGCGGCGAAGGAGACGAGCGGTACAGGAAATACTTTTGTATGACTGACTGATTGATCGTTCATATCTGACAAAACGGCAGTTTACCCTGGGTCTTTTTTTTTTTTTTTACTTTCTCACGTCGTCCCGAATTCACTCGTCGGAGACATTTCTCAACCTCCCGCTGCTCGGCTGAAACGCTCCATTGGCGCGTGGCAGAAATCCGCTGCACCATTAAACCGCATGTCATCTGTCGGACCCGGGATTCGAGACGGATTCCGTTAGCGGTGCGGAGGGAGCTCGGCTAGCGGTTTAGCAGAATGGAGACTATGTTAGCCCCAGAGTCCTGTGGAGAGGAGGAGGGCAGGTGCACCTGAACCTATCTGCCACCCATAAAAACCGATTTCTGCTAGCGTGCCTGTGGCTAATTGGCTGTCCGTAACATTCCAGAGTGTTCCAGGACTGCACTTTCTAAAGGCTCAGCCAATCATTTTACACCCCTTTGCACGCATATTTACCTTGATGTGTTTTTTTTGTTTGCGTTTTTCATTTTTCTGCTAGTTGGAAATGTCCAATTTAAATGGCTTCACAACACACATCAAACTCACTTGATCAAACAGAGTAATAGCTTCCTTAATAGCTAACATAATCACGCTGCTGCTGATACTGTGGGAGGTTTCGAGACGAGACTTGATACTGTGCTAGATACCGTTGACAAAAGCTGAGTTTTTACGGCACAAAATAGGTTAGCATTATTGGGCTGAATGGCCTGTCGTTATCAGTTTGACATGGTATGTTTGTAATGGGCGGTATTCAAAATAAGAAGGGATTCATTGATTGAGCGTAAGATGGAGCCTACAGTCGATGCTCACGGTTATCGGGTTGATAGACCTTGACAGGCCCGTGTCTGTGTGAGCAGATGGCCCTGGACGAGGAGAGGAGGCTGATTCTACAGGCACGAGATTCTTACTGGGCCCAGCTGCCGGAGCCGGAGCTAAAGGGGGAGGGGACTGGGCCAGAACAGCAGGCAGAGCTGGAGAAGACCGCGGCCCAGCCCCAGGTGACCAGTCGCAAGCAGCCAAAGAGCGCCAGCAAGAAGAAATGACTTGCCGCCTGCTCGGCCATCGTTGTGGGCTCTTCTAGGGACCCTGGTTGTTCCTTAGTTTTAGTTAGACCAGGGACGCACCTATCTGGGCCCTGATGCCAGTAGTTCTGCTGGTTTGCACACATCGCCTATAAGCAGGACAGATTTTAATCTTGAACACGGGAGGGCATTTCATAAAACTGGATTACTGAGTTAGCTGGGTAATGGAGCCTTGGAAAACCCATACGATACTCTCACATTCACCTTCCAGTCTGTGAGTGTTGTGTGTGTTATGTATGTACTGCATTCATCCTGCGACTTTTGTGATTCCACTTTGTGAAACTGGGCCTAGGTCATTTCAGTATCTGGTATGTCAGAAGCATTAACCAATCAATGAACTTCACAGAAAATTTTTGGAAAAGAGAACCAGCAGTACAATGGTCATCAGAGGACAGATTCAAGTCTTTCTGACTCAGGAGTGTTTCTGGCTTTTTGTGGCTTTTCCTCAAAACTTCCTTTTGCATCTAAAATATGAACACAATAAATTCTCCTGATAGTACATCTTGCCTCTATAATGAACTTGAATGGTAAGATTCAGCAACTGATGATGGCATGAATTGTTGTCTATGCATTTAGCATTCCTGTGATGAACCGGAAAAATGTCTAGTTTGTGCTTCTGTCGCTGGCCCACTGCATGCTGGGATATGTGCCAAAGGACCCCCCCCCATGTCCCTTGCCAGGAATAAGTAGGATGGATATGCATTTACCATCAATGGCTATTGCAGGAGCTATGCCTCATGTAAGACTACCTTTTGCTGTCGACTCATATTTTTAAATTAGTATGTTCATTAAATGCTTGACCTAAGGTTAAAAGTGTATATAACTGGCATGCATGCGCTCTCACAAAAATGAATTTTATTCATCAGGAATGAAGTGAGAATATTTTACATGCCTCATTCAAAAATTTCAGAAGAACTCACTACTGCGGGTGATCAGAAAACCTCTGTCTTCATTGATTTCACAGGAAACAACATGGCAGTGTTTATCACTGGTATTTTATTGTTCTGACTTTCAGATGTATGATACTGTATGATTTCCCATCTTCCTGAAGTGCTGAAGGGCACATATTCAATTACACTGACAGATCAATGTGGAACTCAGAAGACTGGAGAGATGAGGGAGCGACTCTGCTAATCCGATTGCATTTTTCGACTGGGCGCTGACGGTATTTTCAAACCAGGCCGGTTTGCGTTATCCTTGCCTCGTGTTTACATTGCTACGCTCAGCACGTGCCCTCTTTCATTTGTAGAAGCAGGCTAGTAGTTTTTCATTTTTTTGAAGAATACCTTTAGTCTGCCGGAAATTGAGCGTTTAGTTTTATGCTTATTTAAAGGGGGGAGGGAAAAATCCGACCATACATAAGCTGGAAAAGATAAACTTAGGTGATATGCTTCATACGAATACTATGTAGCATGAGGAAAACTGTAAGGCATCTAACCAAAGCCCAAAATGCAGTTTGAGAAGGACTATAATGCCATCTAGTGGCTGCAACGTTCAGACGGCAGTTATAATGCAAAAAGCTTTTATCCCAGGATGAATAGTGATGGGTCAACAAATCCTATATCCTGTTTATTTTATTTTTTTGTTCCCAGCGAAGTGAAGGCAGTCTTCCCCCTGTAGTTGATTTTCTACCTCAACGCCTTTTGGCTGTGGTGCAGTGGTCATCTCAAAATATTTACTTGGGGGAGAAACAGAGTGGAAGTCGTGAAATAGAGTTGAAAGAAATCATTTTCAATCTGCTCCACGCTTATCTGCCTCGAAAACACAAGGTCAGAGCAAGAACTCCTTTTGCTTTTGGGGATTTTTTTTATTTATTTAACTTTTCATGCTACAGAATTGAAAATTTTCCTTGATAATGAAATTGGAACCTGAGAGGGTTTTGTCATTCATCTGTATGAAGACTAATGCTTCTCGCATATACAAGTGGGTTTTGCCCTTGGTAAAGATGTCCTCCCTGAATGAGAGAGGCAGGGAGGATGGGAGGCTTGTGGGAAAAATATTGAGATCCATTATGCTGTCATTTTCTGTCCCGTTTTATACGATCAGCGTTCACGAGCCCTAAGCCCAGCCAATTAAGAGAAATGCTTGGTTTTTTATCTTCAAATACAGTTAACTCCTTGCAGAGGAGCTCTTCCCTCATGAAAAATTGCTATAGTTCCAAGCTATAGTTATCCTATAGTAAATGAATAGTATTTTGGCCACCATAGTGTTGCATTACTTTAGTGATACTATATTTATTCAACCGTACAGCAGTACGGTTGTGTGGACTATAGTAATATTATGGCATTGTTGACTGTGGTAATACTATAGTTATAGTGCGATGGCTATAGTACTACTCTAGATGCAAGCTATTGTAATTCTATTGTTATGCTATTATCATAGTATTACTAAGAAATAACAATAGAATATTTTCATTAGGGATTTGAGATCAGTGTTTTACCTGCCCATTGCTTTCAGTTGCCGGTAAAGATCATGACATTAGCATTAGAATGATCAGTTGAAACATTCCCATTACATTTTCTTTGTGACCTCATACCTTTAGCTGTTTTCAGCTGATCAGAGTCAAAAACAGATGATGTGGTTCCACCCATCATATGTCTGTTGAGGAAGTGTCGAAACCTTACTCGGCAGTAACAGCAGGTCTTGTGATGCGCTCAGCTCATCAAAATGAAGCCAAGTGAAGATCCTCTGAAGTTCAAATCGCTTCATCTTTGACCTTGTTTGAAGCTGACCTTTCATCAGCGCTGGTTGGTCCTGTCGCTGCCCGGTCAAGCCGACAGATATAAAAGTGGGAGAACAGCTGATTCTGCTTGTCTCGCAGTTTCCTGAGCTGTACTATCTAAAAATACAAACTATAAAAATGTGAGAAAGAAGAAAACTGTGGACGTACAGATATGTTGTCACCTTGGCCTAAATGAAGTTCTGTCATTTGCTATTTACTTATTATTACCACTAGCGAAAAAGAGACCATGGCCACTGATTACATTACGTGCTTAGCTAGCCGGATTAATTTGTTGATATTCGAGGATAAAATGAGGGATCCGATTTCTGTTTGACAAAGTGCGCCATATTTAGCCATGCATAACTGCAGACTAACTTATATCACCACTTATTTGCTTGGCAACCATTTTAATTCATGAACGCACAGTTTTCTAGACGAATGGCACGACATTTCTACAGCTAACAATACGCAGTTCACTTTGTTTCTACTTGCAACGACTCGTCATTGCAGGCAACATTTGATACTTCTCATATTATTGCAGAAGTAGAGGCTGAGGATAAATTCGGATGTTGAAAGTTTTCCTGACTGTCAGGAACGGTGACGATTTGGGCTGGTCAGGGGAAGCTTGGAGACCTGCGCATTTACCTTGTAGGACAAACCCTGGGGAGTGTAGACACAAAGAACGGGTAGGGGAAGTGGAAACGATCTTCAGAGCTCCTTCAGGCTTGTCAGGTCAAATCTGCTTCTCCCTCACTTGCAAAATGGAAACGTTATATCCCCCCCTCTCAGTTTTTGGCCGCTGCAGAGAGCTAATCAGGTTAGCCCCCTTCTAGTTCGTTGTGTATACAGAAGCTGTTTCTCATTTTTTCTCAAATTTAATAGTAAGGACCCTGTTTGGTTCGACGGCATTAGCCTCTCCTGTGGGAAATGAACATGCCACTTTGTGTGCTCTCTCTCCTCAAACATGTCCACATGCTGTTCTCCTTTGTAATTCCTGCTCTGTCACTCCCATAGTAGAGGAACTAAGGTGGACCTGGAGGGGATCAGGCAATTGATGAGGTTATCTATGTGTTAACCTTGAAAGGATCAGATAATCGTATTGCTGAATGTTTATTAAAATGTGTTATATTTTAATTGTGACTATATTTCCAAGGTTGTTTATATTTCTGGTATGACTGAGGAATTGAAAGAGTTTGAGTTGCATAACTTTACTGGAGGTTATTGTGCCATCGGAAATCCACAGAGGCATGGATTATTAAGTTCATTACTTGCTAGACATGCAGCGATTTCCATTTTGAATTCAGGAACAGGTGCCCGCGTTATTTATAGCCATTACTAATCTGAGATTGGCTGTTGGTATTTGTAGTGCTGAAATTATGGAAGGCACTTTGATATTTACAGTGCATGAGACAGTTACATAAGCCACCTTTATTATTAATTAACGTCTGTTCTAAATAGTTGCATCGGAAAAAGTTGGAAGACGCACAGAAGAAATGGAGATTAACTATTCAATGAGTCATATTTACATTATTAATATCATATTATGAAAGTTTATTTACTGTAATCCTCATGCATTTTCATTCTGATGGACATCTTATGTAAATAGTAAAAACCTTAAGTACGTTTGGGTAGGGCCCATGTGCGGTATTATTAATAATATTACTGCAGTAGCGGTGGTTGTATCAGTAATTGGAATACTATCACTTGCTGAAGTAATGATGGCAGCTGTAGTCAAAGTGGTAACAGGAATAGTCATATTATTATCATCCTCTGTATTGTGCAATGGCAGAGGATGGCATTTCTTCGAAGGCTGGCCGGCGATTTACAAACCCCAATTTTTTTTTATACTTCCCATGCAGTCTGAATCGCAGGCAGTCATGAACTGCATACCCCATTAGTCTCACCAGAGCAAAGTTGCCTTTCTCAGCAGAACAGTATGTAGGATACGTCCTGCATTTGACTGTGGCAAATTATCCGGCCGCTGAGAAAATACAATTCATTCAGTAAAGTAATACAAGTAAAAGCCAGGGAGGTGTGAAAAAACACTTTGTAATTAAGTTAGGCATTCTGTATTGCACCATTAAATATACAACGGTAGCTGCATTTGTTAAACTGAAAGTTTCCAGTTTATTTAAACGTTTTAAATAAGGTGCTCATCTCAACTAAGACTTCTTTAGCCTCCAGTCCAGCAGATGGCACCGCTGAATTATCAGCACCTCCTGGATGTATAGTCATGGGCCAAAGAAGTGCAGTCAAAAAGTTTCTGCAAAGTGCTACAGACAAGGCAGAGAGAACTGGCTATTTGGGGGCAAAATTTCTGGAGAGGTTACAGTAGCTATCCCCCGGCTTCCTGAGCTACGGTGGGCCATTATTTTCTGATAAGGACATACTTCTTTTGGCCTTGTCAGCCTGAGGCCTCCATTTTTATCTCCCGCCCAACTACAACCCCAATTCCAAAATGGCTGGGACAAAGTGTAAATTGTGAATAAAATCATAACGCAATGACTTTCAAATCACACCAGCCAGCATTTTATTCACAATAGAACAGAGATAACATAGCAAATGTTGAAACTGAGAAATTTTACAATTTTATCCAAAAAATTAGCTCATTTCAAATTTGATGGCTGCTACAGGTCTCAAAAAAGTTGGGACAGGGGCCTGTTTACCAAGGTGTAGCATCCCCTCTTCTTTTTAACACAGAGTGGAGGCATCTTGTCATTGAGGAGACAAGTTTCTTCAGTTTAGCCGTTGAAATTTGATGCCGCTCTTGTTTAATACAGGCTTCCAGCTGCTGGAGAGTTTAGGGTCTCCTTTGACGGGCTTTTTGTTTAATTATGTGCCAAATGTTCTCAATCAGTGAAAGATCAGGACTGCAGGCAGGCCAGTTCAGCACACGGACTCTTTTACTACGAAGTCATGCTGTTGTAATAGCTGCAGTATGTGGTTTTGCATTGTCCTGCTGAAATACACAAGGCCTTCCCTGGAATAGATGTCGTCTGGAGGGGAGCATATCTTGCTCTAAAACCTTTATATCCCTTTCAGCATTCATGGTGCTTTTAAAAACATGGAATTGTCCCACACCATATGCACTAATGCATCCTCATGCCATCAGCGTACTGGCTTTTGAAGTGAACGCTGATAACAGGAGGGGTGATCTTTTTCCTCTTTAGCCAGGAGGACACGACGCCCATGATTTCCAACAAGAATGTCAAATTTGGACTCGTCTGACCACAGGGCACTTTGCCACTTTGCTACAGTCCATTTTAAATGAGCTTTGGCCCACAGAACACGGCGACGCTTCTGGATCATGCTGAACAATGCTTTCCTTTTTGCATGATAGAGTTTTAGGTGGCATCTGTGGATGGCGCGGCGGACTGTGTTTACAGACAGTGGTTTCTTGAAGTATTCCTGGGCCCATTTAGTAATGTCAATGACAGAATCATGTCGGTGAGTGATGCAGTGGCGTCTGAGGGCCCGAAGATCACAGGCATCCAGAAAAAGTCTTCTGCCTTGTCCCTTATGCACAGAGATTTTTCCAGTTTCTCTGAATCTTTTGATGATGTTATGCACTGTCGATGATGCGACCTTCAAAGCCTTTGCAATTTGACGTTGAGGAACGTTGTTTTCGAAGTATTCCACAATTTTTTTACGCAAGCCTTCACAGGTTGGAAAGCCTTGGCCATCTTTACTTCTGAGAGACTCAGCCTCTCTAAGACATCCCTTTTATAGCCAATCATGTTACACACCTGATGCCAGTTAACTTAATTACTTGCTAAATGTTCTTTCAGTTGATTCTCTTATATATTAATTGCTTTTTCAGCCCTAATTTGCCTGTGTCCCAACTTTTTTGAGACCTGTTGCAGCCAGAAAATTTGAAATAAGCTCATGTTGTGGATAAAAATGTAAAATGTCTCAGTTTCAACATTTGACTTGTTATCTATGTTCTATTGTCAATAACATATTGGCCCATGTGATCTGAAAGTCATCGCTTTTTGATTTTATTCACAATTTACTCTTCGTCCCAACCATTTTGGAATTGGGGTTGTACTTTTGGGATTCAGGGATAGGCTAATGAGGGCTGATGAAATTAGGCCCATTCAGTTGCCTTTGCCATGCAGAAGGATGAGTGTGTGCCTGCCTTGCCTGAGAAAATGATAAAACCTAAACTCATATTGACATTCTCTGCATTAGAGGTTAACAGTCATAGAGAGTGAACAGTTACAGTGGAGTCATAGAGGACTGGAGGAAAGATAGAGAGGGGGAGGTTAAGGAGGACAGAATTATTTATTTTTTTTTTTTTTTTTTTTTTTCCTGCCTTAAATCCTGGTTCCTCCCGCGGCAATAGAGAGTGGTCAGCCTCCAAATATCTAGCGGAGGACTGCATGGAAAGGCTGGTTTTCCGGTGGCTATTCGTATCTCCAGTATCTTAACAAGACAATTGCTTCATAACACGCTTCCGGAGATTATAGGTTAATGGACGCCATTCCTCAAAAAACTAGCCGAACTAACCGTTCCCCAAATGTTTGTTCAGGACGGCACTAAAATGCGACTTACAAGTACTGCTCTTGTGTAAAAGGGTTGTTACTGAGACATGAGATACTGAGCAGGGCTTCAGTCTGGGAAAGGGCAGAGGAAGAAGACAGCATCGTAATTACGCTACATTAACCCAATTGCAACTAAATGCTCGCAAATGAATAGCCTGAGGGGTCCGATTCGAATACTTGCGGTGGTTCAATGTTTAATTTCCCATTTGAAAACGGAGGAGGCAGCAGTCTTGAAGCCAAGATGGTCTTGTTATAAGACGGAGGGGAGAGGATGTTAGTTTAATTCCAGCCGAGTTGTTTTCTCAGTGATTTAGTGCGATTTCTCAGAGCGCCACAGTAAAAGTGGTTTGTGTCTACCCAGCTTGAAAAAGTGTTCTTGCAATCTAACTACAATGTTTTGTCAATGTTATAACATCGCAACTGCGTGGCAGCAACATTTGTTAGAGCAGCTTATGACTGCTGGGTGGCAGCCCTTGAGCCAGGATATTTGATGTTTTTGGCACGCTGACACAAGGTCCTTCCAGATCACGGGGGGAAAAAATCAACACATCAAAACATACCTGAGCGGCCTTGTGTAAAACCTTGTATCTTCACAAAGACAAATGCTGTCCTTGCAAGCTGGAAAAACATCACTTGCCTTGACCATTTATGAGCACGATCATTTGTGTTATGATGAATCAGGTTCATTTGTTATGAAATATGGATAGCGAGCAGAAAGGAGTGCTAAATTAAAGACGTGCCCAATGAGAATGTGGCGCAGTGGGTGACGCTGCTGACACGGAGCAAAAATGTTCTGGGTTTAATTCTGACCTGGAGTCTTTCTGTGTGGAGTTTGTTTGGTTTTGCTCTAGGTACTTTGACATGCTAGGCTAATTGGTGACTAAATTGCCCGTAGGTATGAGCGTGTGAGTGAATGGTGTGTGGGCTTGGCAATTGCTTTGCCAAGCTGTTCACAGTTAGTTGGGGTGGGCTCCAGCTTTCTCACAACCCCAGTAAGGCAAAGGCGGTTTAGACAATGGAGGTATGGATGGAAGTGTGGAAATGCATGAAATTATTCTTCTAACTCAGAAAACAAAATCTTGAGAAGCAATGAAAGGAGGCTGTAAGGGTGAGCAAACAGAGGCACATATTTGAGTGCCCTAATGTTGACGAAACGGTGTACCGGTTGTTAATGTAGACCCAGACTCTGGTAGCAGTGGGGGGGTGCCATCGGTGGCAGTGTGACTTCCATATGTGTCCTGTCCAGCTCTGGCCCTGGGGAGAGAGAGAAAGAGAGAGCGAGAGAGAGAGAGAGGTTGAAGCCTCGCTGTCAGAACTGCTTTTAGCTGTGAGCCTGGGGCAAAACAAAGGACAAAATATCAATGCAGCGCAGCAGAACACCGGTGCATGAAGGGAGGAACCAATGGGAGTCCAAATCAAAGTGAGCGTTGGCAGGGAAACAGTCCAGACCAGAAGACTGGTCTGCTGATGCACCGACACAAGCACTAAAAGCTCTGCTTAATGCAAGACTGTTTACAGTGGATACATGTAGTTTGTATCTAAGGCAGAGTCCTAAAATCTTGAATATTTTCTGAGTTTCAGAGCAGCCTTTATCTGTTAGTTTTTTGTAACACTAAGGGTAAATGCGCTTAAGTCACCTTTACATGCTGCTGCTTGAAAAATGAATTGAATGCGTGACAGTGAAGGAGGATGTGTCTGTCACAGACGGATGGCACGTAGGGGGACTGACGGCCAACTGTTCGGCAGCTCGGATGCAAGTCCGCAGTCAAGGTCTCATGATCTCCTGTAGGGCTCACGGTCTCATGATCCGTGGTCACCAGCCCTCTCTCGTACACCGTCTCAGGCAGGAAGTGATGCCGCAGTTACAAAATGCAGTTAGGTTGAAAGAGAAGTTGAGCGGGTCCAAGGCTGTTCGCTTTTGTGTGATACAGTGCCGCCACTTCCTGTTAGTCATGGCTTACATTATATATTTGCTAGTGTGTTTGTCTTCTAGAATGGTCAATTGATAGGAGCAACTTAAAAACAAAACAAAATTTAACAAGGCAATGATTATTTCAGGGACTTTTACATATGAATACTCTGTGTTTATGTGTGTAGCTGACACCATATTAAATATGACTCAGGAATAATAATAAAGTATACCCTCTGGAAAATAATTGAAATTCTACCCTGACTATTCAGTGTTGAAGTAATATGTATATTGACTAGGAAGCGAGAAGAGGAGGTTGCATTAGAAAATAATTAGTTCTTATTAAAGACTGAATATATTGAATTTTTTGCAGGGGCTATTGTGATCAGCCTACCAATGAGGCACATTTAATCTCTCCCAGCTGAAACTCTGGTAATGATATCAGGCGATTGCCCATCAGAGCTTAGGCATTAACCCCTCTACGTAGATATAGACGCCGGCGTCCTTTAATTCCGAAATTTAATTCCTAAATAATTCTGTAATTGAATTTCCAAATGCCTTGCTTCACTAGAATAATTTTCCAGAGTCTCTGCGACATGAACACTCAGTTATAAAGCCTGAATAGGTTCATGCATAACAGGAAAAAAATGGCATTATTTGTGTTCTGCGCGAAGGGGTTAATTTGATTTCTGAGTCCTTGTAATAGACCTAAATATACTGAGCATTTTAAACTTCAGTTTCTCTTCTCAAATAAGCCAGTCAGCCAGTTGCCACAGCATGGTATCAGTTCAGCCTGAGAGAAAAGTGAGGGCTTAGTGTGATGATAGGATTTGAAAAGGAGTCGATTTTCATAAAATTCAGACTGACTGCTACTGGTAACCTCTTAGCCTGACAACTGATTTAACCAGCGATTCCACTGACCTACTTGCTGGCTTACTTACTAAAGCTGGTGCGGAATTTATTTATATGAGATGGTAAATGCATTCCAGATTAAGATGACGTGCTCATATATTGACCGTGAATAAATGTGACAGGAAATTGAAATAAAGGAATACAGCATGAAGCGCCCTGCATCCCTCAGAAGGTGGCGTTAACCCTTTAAACCGTGGGATAGTTAGTGCGCGATTAGAATGCTCTTAATATTTTCACATTTGGTAACTGAAAACAACTGACTGAAAAAAGTGACTCAGAATTTTGAACAAAAAAAAGCAAAAGAAAAAAATAGCCCACTCATCCACAGGTTTTAAGACATGCATAGCTCATCATGAATGCCCCATGTCCCATAGACTATGAAACTGACATCAGGCATTTGAAAGCATTGGACAGTTCAACAATAAGGTGTGAAGTATGGGGAACTGGTTTATAGAGCTGGAGTTGTGTGTTCAATGAGATGGAACATTGCAAATACATCATATACTGTATGAATGGAATCACTAATCAATTCAGCAGCAGTGCATTGTAAAAATACATAATTCTGTTACAGTGTGCACCAAATGCCTAAATGTACACTTATTTTCCTTCATCACTTCTCTGTACCAAATGTTTCCACGCATCTGCACGTATAGTTCACTCCTGAAGATGCCTTTACTGAACTATTTTGGATCGTTTTCTCTGTATTAAACACTACTTGCCTGTACTTTTTATGTTATTTTTCACACACTGATGCGCTTTGCTCCATCTTGGTTTCTTCTTCATTGAAGCAGGAATGGGATAGCAGGAATTGCACGTGAAATTGTATCAGCGAGTTTTTTTCGTGGTCTGGATATCACTATGAAGAGTGAAGGTTTGCATCAAATCCACTCTAGATTTCATCCTCGCGGAAAAACGTTTGTGGCAAACGCAGATGTGTGGCAATGTTTCAGAGCTAAATCAACCCTAACGGTGTGAATTTGGAATAAAAAAAAATGCCTGAATGGTGAATATTTAACTCCACAGTGTGGCAGGTGCAGTGAGTCCTCAGATGTTGAAGGATGAAGTAATTCATGATATTTGTTTACTATTATTTGACTTTTTATTTAGTTTGATTGTAAGAACAGGCCGTTCAGTCCATCAACGCTAATTACAGTAGTTTTCCTGTAGACTGGAATGAATTTGGTTTCACTGTTTCATGTGACAACAGTGTGTAAGGAAAAAGCCTTTTTTACTTCCGCCAAGGAGGTTATGTTTTCACCCGTTTGTCTGTCTGTCTGTTAACAGGATACTGTAACTCAAAAAGTTATGAACGGTTTGGCACGAAATTTGGCAGTATGATAGGTGGTCATCCAAGGAAGAGTTGATTTAATTTTGGAAGTGATCCGGAACATATTCTGTTACCAAAAGAACAGATATATAGTGTGGCAGAAGGATGCACTCTACCGAGTGCCCTCTAGTTCACATTTTAAATTATACTGACATGACATAAGTGGCAATGGATTTTGCAAACTGTCCAGGGGGTGTATTACCGCCTTTTGACGATTGGATGCCAGAATTGGTTCTGACCCTCATATCTTGACCAGGAATGAGTGGGTTTCAAAATGGATGGATGGGTTATGATGCAAAACAATGATAGTACACAGGCTAAACTTCATGTCCTCCTTGTCCTCGATCCCCACCTTCACTTCAGGAGAAACTTTGTGTCATTTATGTGACCTGTTGTGACCCTCCTGGCAATTGAATTTGGCTGAAACACTTGTATTTTGTTTCTAAAAAAAAAACAGGTGTTTCAGGCTTATAAATTTATGACATTAAATACCAGGAGCCTCACCTTTGTGACATTTCCCGTGCCCTTTGAGGGCATTCTTGAGTTATGACTATTTCAGTCGTCTCATGTATTTTTATAGGAAAGCCACAAAAAGATGCTGACTCCCCCTGCCCTCCCCACTCTGCCACTATGAATTTATTTTTTTGTGTCCCCAAAGAGGGGAATAGAGCCTGACGTGTTCTTTTTTGTCCCTCCATTCCAGTAAACGTAATAGAAAACCAAATGCCTACCAGCGCGTGAGCATCAGCCTTACTTTATGTGAAAGACAGCTGCAACAGAATGTTGACATCTTCGCGTATTCCCTTCAAACAAATCGACTGTCATAAAAATCCGAGTTGCCCAAGTGGATTTTTTTGTCATAATAATGCATACCATAAAAGCACTTTAGACTCTATGAATTGGGTTGAGCATTTATTTATTTTACAGATTTATTTATCCTACATTTATGGGCTTATGGAGACACATGAGCGAGCAGGAAAAAAAAAAAAAACACAGATAAACACAGTAACCTGAATTCTCACAATACTCAACACAGTTTTTATAGTAGTACCATCCTCTCTGCATATATATTCATCTGGATTTTATCCACAGGTGAAAAATTTTGTCAGATTTGTAACCTGGAAGCATTTCCTTTTGATGAAGGACAATATCTAATGTGTCAACACTGCTTCAAAGAATCATCATGCACACCACAGGCCAGCCAATCCCCGCGGGTGATTTAATTAACTTTATTCAACACTGGTATACAGTTCTTTAAAGAGCACCTGAGTCAAACGACAGGAGAGTAATTCACTGGAATGGTGCCACCTGGGCTTGTAACCCCTGTAATCACTTCCGTGTCACACAGAGCAGATGCATGTCATCAGGAAAAAACAGAAGATGCAATTAAATGGGCTCTTTGGAAGCTGGAAAGCATGCATGTACTGGGAAGAACAGCAGTTTCCAGCAGCGAAAGGCCGCGGTGCCCTATGTGAATACCTGCACCCGGGGAGTGGGAGTTGCACTAATCCAGGTATGAGTCCCCATTCAGTTGCTTGTGCCAGTACAAACCATCTGCACCTCGCTGCCCGAGGGCTTCTCTCTTTGCACTAGCAAGTTACCCACAATGCATAATTAACCAAGGCTGTTTGCTCTACACCACTCTGTGATTGTCCCGGCGGTCCCCTGGCTTTTTGCGAAACGCCTCGGGCAGTCCCTGTGCAGGGCCGCGGTCAAAACCTGGATGCCGGAGGGAGGCATCGGGGCTAACAATCCTGGATCCGCCATGGATAACAAACATGACAGGAATTCCCAAAACTGGCGCCCTATTTGCATGCTTCGACAGAGAAGGTTAAGCAGTGTTGAGGAAAAAAACTATCCAGGTAATTCATCTTCCAGCATGTGAGTTTTTAGTTGTAGGCCACTTAAGCATTTAGAAATATTCGCAGAGATGGGAAAGATATAATTGTGCTCTGTGCTTGCAGCATTCTGGCTGAAAATTCCAGTAAATATCAACTGGAATTCTAAAATGGTTTGTTGCATTTTCAGGCGTTGGTGCTGGCCTGCAGCTGGAAAGGCTGGTTAAGCCCATTTAATCTGGTAGAGCATGTTGATGTGCAAGCCCATTTAATCTGGTAGAGCATGTTGATGTGCAATCTGGTGAGCTGAAAGATAGCCTAACTGTTCAGACTGCACCCTATCAAGATATCTTATGACATGGATACGAAATCAGTAAGACAGGGTTGCGATATCGCCAAGATGTTAACAAGACACTTACAAGGTATGTACATGATGTTAGTGTCGCATGGGAAGGCAACTTCTTGGGAGTTCTTGATAACTTCTTGTAAATGACTTGTTTACATCTTGTCGGTGTCGTGACTTATCGTGACACATTGTGATAGGCAGTGAAGGATCTTTCTGATTTGGAGTCAATTTTTGCGCTCACGACAGAGTAAGGTTCATCAAGATGTCGTTATGACATCTACACAACATCATTACAATGTGTCACAATGTCTAAGACACAAGACTGGCCAAAATTTTTGAACATTTTGAAATTTGTCAGCATGTTTCGAGGCACTGCCTGATTTATACCAACCACTCCAGAGATGGCCCAATATGTTGCAAGACATTAATGAAACATCAGTAAGAATTACAAAGACTTAGATCATGGTTTAGATCGGCCCAGGCCGGCTTTTAGATCGTCAAAGTGGGAACCTCGTTATAGTGTAAATCTACACTTAAGCTTCCTGCACAGTTCATTGTTGCTGAAGTTGACAGAAACAAACTGTGTTTTTGTTTGCCAGAGATGATTAGCTGGCCCAAAGGACAAATTTAGTAAGGGAAGAATATCTGTCACCTGAAAAATTGGAAAATATTTGATTACACAATTTTGTCACTTTTACGACAGTGCGTTGTATTTTTATTCATATTAGAGAATGCTGCATTATTAATTAATGCCTGGGTTAAGATTTGCTTGAAATAGAGTGTCAATCTTGACATGACACTCAAAGGTGGGCGCTGTACAGGTGGACTGAAGCAAAGGTAGTGACCTATGTATTTCCACCAGATTCTGGTCAACATCACATTGCTGTTTTCTTGCCTAGATCTGTACAAAAATGCTGTCACCTGGCTGGATGCACAGCAAAGATATTATGCTGTAGTTATTCACCTGCTACCTAGCTACTAGGCAAAATGTTGTATCCTCACAATGGTGCTAGAATGTTCTTTCAGAGCTATGACATAGCCACCACATTACACCAGCATTGTGAGAATGTTTTATGTGTGAGCTGGGAACTCCTATTTTGTCTGTGGCATCTTGCTGGGCATTGAACAGTGACTGGTAAGAGAGATGGGTATTTTCATTGAACCCCTGGGGGAAGTATTTAACCCATTTTTAAAAGTAGATACCCGGTTGTACAGGTAACATTACAGAATGTAAATATCCAGTCATTAACACTACAGAAATAGTACTTGTAGCTCCAGATCAGTGTCCTCTAAGCAAAATAAATTAATATTTGTCTCATTTTGATGCTTGGCACAGGATCTAACTAATGCCTCTGTCATTAACACCTATGGAAGTCTTTGAGCTCCAGTGATGAAAGCAGACTGAGCACAAGAAGACTTTTGAACGTGAGCGATTTTTCAGTTGAAAGAACTCCTCGTTTTCAGCAAGGTTTGCATACAGAATGTAAATAAGGAAGGATAACCATTACGCCATTCAAATTTCAGATAAGTATGCAAGAACATTCCCTGACACAGAAAATAATGCATTAGGTCAAGCGTGAACAGTTTCTAAAAATAAATAAATAAAATAATTGGAGTAAATGTACTAGGGGGCAGACATTTCTCTCTAATTACTTTTTGTTTCAGTGCGGCGTATTATGATGCTCAGCCAGTCATTTGAAGACAGCCACCAATCACAACTTTCCTTACGCTTTGAGGCCAGAAATTATAAACTCAGTTTCCACAGTTTTAATGTGGTATGCCAGACTCTGTGGCAATGGAGGACTATTGTGTGTCTGTGCTTTGGAATAACCACAATGAGCGTGTGGGGGTGAATTGCTATTTAGTTGCAATCTGCAGAAATATGCTTCATGGAAAATATTGATAAACAACAACGGGATACAGTCTTTCCTCAATAGAAAGTCGAAGTTTACTTACAGAATACTGAACAACACACCAATTTTCTCCTCTGCTGACAAATGCGTAAATTGACTGCCTGGCCCATGCTAGGAAAGTAGGAGGTGTAATGACAGAATTGCCATTGCGAGTAAAAATTCTCTATAAGGGAGGGTTGATTTCCTCTTAAGCCCTGTTGTTTCTGACGATGAAAGTCTGAATAGTGCCTGATATGACTCATAAAAGTTTGAATATGAAAAGTATTATTCAGTAAATAGCACATTGGCGGAGAAAATCACCAGCACATTACTTACTAGCTGTGCACCGTCAGGACAGGATTACTTGATCACGTTTTGTCAGGTTCTGGAAGTGGTTGACCCAAGTCTCAGAACTTCTGGTAAGTATTTTGTCCAAGCCCTGCAAATTCCACAGGGCAGCCCTACTTCATTGTGATAACTTGAACAATATTATATATGCCTATCCTCATTATTAAACCCAATTTCTCAGTCATGATTACACCTTCCTCATCAATACCTAGAAACCATTTTACAGTTTTGTAAATTTTCCAAAAATTTCTGATGCATCACCTAAATCTAATCTTCTTCATGATCCAGTATCACTTTTCAGTCTCTGGTTGTGACTGATGATTAAAATAGCAGTGATTGAACTGAATGTCATATGTATTAGACTAAATTTACCTGCTGTAGCAAAGTTGATCATTTGAAAATGGTTTGCTCATTGAGAGTATATCAAGGCTGTGAGCTTTGTCATCACGCCTCTTAATGCTTGGCGTAGAGACCAAGGGAGTTCACTGTGCAGTAGCATGTGAAAATTACATATTATGGGCAGACCCGCACATCGGTGGCAAATTGGGTGTGTAGACAAATGAGAGGCCAGAGACACTGTCTGCGGCCGGATACGGGTTGTTCACCGCTCTGCTTCTGCCGACAGAGTTCTGCTTCGCTGACCATAACCCACTCATCAACCAAATGCACCCCTGATCTCTCATGACCTTGATAATACTCACTGTTTTTACACTGGCAGCAGTCACCCAGGGATGCTGAAGTCAAACCTTAAACCAATCTACCATAATGATAAAATGTTTTTTATTTTTCAGATGTCTCGCCTTACAGTTTTCCCCCCCTCATTGTATGGTTTGACCAAAAATTCCATTTCAACTACCATCTCAGTCATGATTTCTGCTGTAAACACTATGTATAATTTCTCATTTGAAACCTTATCAGACTACTCTTAGCGACATAGGCTAAGTTTGATTCTGGACTTACACTAAGCTTGTTTTTTGTATGGAGAATTTCCATCCAAATAAACTTTTTAGAAGACAAAGGGCGAGACTGGAGCACTCAAATCACTTACATCAACTTGTTTGGGTGCCAAGACTAAAATGTTTTGATGTTCGTTATGACTCTGAAGAAGACGCCGTTTTGTAAGCGTTAGTCTTGGCACCTAAATAAATTGATGTAAAAGTTATTTGAGTACTCCAGTCTTGTCCTTTATCTATGCGTACTGTTCTTTCTGAGAGCACCGACCTCCGCTGATAGAGGGGCTGAAGCGCTAAGGGGTTCCTTCATCTTAAATTTGTTCTATGCTTAATCTGTAAATGAGATGCCTAGGGGTCCATAATGCTAGAGACATGTGTTATTGGTCTGGTCATAGCTTCAATGTACTGTGTTTTAACATCATTAACATTTTGAACATTAGTTGCTCATTGGGAATGGTGTTCTCATTCTTATTTTAGATGCAGCAGGCACGTAGTCGTTGGACAGAGATAAATTTTTTTGTTTTGTTTCTGTCCTCTAGCTCTGAGTTTGAAAGGTTACTATGACAAAGAAGCTGAAGTTCAGACTCAGTTTTGATTTGAGTGTATTTACATTTATTTTTGTTTAACTGTTTTAGAAGTGACAGTTTTTGGGGTGCATAAGAAAGGTTGAATGTTCAGCATAATGTAGTTTAAAGTAATCATTTTTGTATCTTTTCCTGGTAATACCTGAACTGTATAGCAGGAATGTTCGGTTCCCGCTTGTTTTGGGAACTTATGGGCTTAAGTTTCTTCTTCAGCCCGTAGTTTGCATTCCCCTCGGATTCACATCCAATGACTGACTCCGGCCTACAGAACCAAAATAACAAAATAAGGGGTCACTGTCAATGAATTATGGTGCCCACTGTATATGTGACCTGGCGTAGAAATGCCTCATAAATGAAGGTGACTTCATTAGAGTTATGCTTTCCATTGGTACATAAAACAGAGCTGTGCTGGTCAGAGAGTCTGAAGTTCAAACATAGGAGGCTGTGCTGGATGAGCTGAATATAACACATTAAGGGCACGTCTCACATTAAAAAACAGTTGTCTCCCTGGGACAAAACCCGTTTGGTCTTGATGTATAAGTTTAGGTATGACTTCATTTAGTCTATTTGCAAGGGATTTAGTTAGTATTTAACCCATTTTTAAAAGTAGATACCCGGTTGTACAGGTAACATTACAGAATGTAAATATCCAGTCATTAACACTACAGAAATAGTACTTGTAGCTCCAGATCAGTGTCCTCTAAGCAAAATAAATTAATATTTGTCTCATTTTGATGCTTGGCACAGGATCTAACTAATGCCTCTGTCATTAACACCTATGGAAGTCTTTGAGCTCCAGTAATGAAAGCAGACTGAGCACAAGAAGACTTTTGAACGTGAGCGATTTTCAGTTGAAAGAACTCCTCGTTTTCAGCAAGGTTTGCATACAGAATGTAAATAAGGAAGGATAACCATTACGCCATTCAAATTTCAGATAAGTATGCAAGAACATTCCCTGACGCAGAAAATAATGCATTAGGTCAAGCGTGAACAGTTTCTAAAAATAAATAAATAAAATAATTGGAGTAAATGTACTAGGGGCAGACATTTCTCTCTAATTATTTTTTGTTTCAGTCTTGGCGTATTATGATGCTCAGCCAGTCATTTGAAGACAGCCACCAATCACAACTTTCCTTACGCTTTGAGGCCAGAAATTATAAACTCAGTTTCCACAGTTTTAATGTGGTATGCCAGACTCTGTGGCAATGGAGGACTATTGTGTGTCTGTGCTTTGGAATAACCACAATGAGCGTGTGGGGGTGAATTGCTATTTAGTTGCAATCTGCAGAAATATGCTTCATGGAAAATATTGATAAACAACAACGGGATACAGTCTTTCCTCAATAGAAAGTTGAAGTTTACTTTCAGAATACTGAACAACACACCAATTTTCTCCTCTGCTGACAAATGCGTAAATTGACTGCCTGGCCCATGCTAGGAAAGTAGGAGGTGTAATGACAGAATTTCCATTGCGAGTAAAAATTCTCTATAAGGGAGGGTTGATTTCCTCTTAAGCCCTGTTGTTTCTGACGATGAAAGTCTGAATAGTGCCTGATATGTCTCATAAAAGTTTGAATATGAAAAGTATTATTCAGTAAATAGCACATTGGCGGAGAAAATCACCAGCACATTACTTACTAGCTGTGCACCGTCAGGACAGGATTACTTGATACGTTTTTGTCAGGTTCTGGAGAAGTGGTTGACCCGGAAGTCTCAGAACTTCTGGTAAGTATTTTGTCCAAGCCCTGCAAATTCCACGGGGCAGCCCTACTTCATTGTGATAACTTGAACAATATTATATATGCCTATCCTCATTATTAAACCCAATTTCTCAGTTATGATTACACCTTCCTCATCCAATACCTAGAAACCATTTTACAGTTTTGTAAATTTTCCAAAATTTCCTGATGCATCACCTAAATCTAATCTTCATGATCCAGTATCACTTTCAGTCTCTGGTTGTGACTGATGATTAAAATGGCAGTGATTGAACTGAATGTCATATGTGTATTAGACTAAATTTACCTGCTGTAGCAAAGTTGATCATTTGAAAATGGTTGCTCATTGAGAGTATATCAAGGCTGTGAGCTTTGTTATCACGCCTCTTAATGTAGCATAGAGACCAAGGGAGTTCACTGTGTGCAGTAGCATGTGAAAAATTACATATTATGGGCAGACCTGCACATCGGTGGCAAATTGGAGTGTGTAGACAAATGAGAGGCCAGAGACACTGTCTGCGGCCGGATACGGGTTGTTCACCGCTCTGCTTCTGCCCGACAGAGTTCTGCTTCGCTGACCATAACCCACTCATCAACCAAATGCACCCTGATCTCCTACATGACCTTGATAATACTCACTGTGTTTTACACTGGCAGCAGTCACCCAGGGATGCTGAAGTCAAACCTTAAACCAATCTACCATAATGATAAAATGTTTTATTTTTCAGATGTCTCGCCTTACAGTTTTTCCCCCCTCATTGTATGGTTTGACCAAAAAATTCCATTTCAACTACCATCTCAGTCATGATTTCTGCTGTAAACACTATGCATAATTTCTCATTTGAAACCTTATCAGACTACTCTTAGCGACATAGGCTAAGTTTGATTCTGGACTTACACTAAGCTTGTTTTGTATGGAGAATTTCCATCCAAATAAACTTTTTCTAAGACAAAGGACGAGACTGGAGCACTCAAATCACTTACATCAACATGTTTAGGTGCCAAGACTAATGTTTTGATGTTCGTTATGACTCTGAAGAAGACGCCGTTTGTCGAAACGTTAGTCTTGGCACCTAAATAAATTGATGTAAGTTATTTGAGTACTCCAGTCTCGTCCTTTATCTGTATGTACTGTTCTTTCTGAGAGCACCGACCTCTGCTGATAGAGGGGCTGAAGCACAAGGGGTTCCTTCATCTTAAATTTGTTCTATGCTTAATCTGTAAATGAGATGCCTAGAGGTCCATAATGCTAGAGACATGTGTTATTGGTCTGGTCATAGCTTCCAATGTACTGTGTTTAACATCATTAACATTTTGAACATTAGTTGCTCATTGGGAATGGTGTTCTCATTCTTATTTTAGATGCAGCAGGCACCGTAATTCATTGGACAGAGATAAATTTTTTATTTTGTTTCTGTCCTCTAGCTCTGAGTTTGAAAGGTTACTATGACAAAGAAGCTGAAGTTCAGACTCAGTTTTGATTTGAGTGTATTTACATTTATTTTTGTTTAACTGTTTAGAAGTGACAGTTTTTGGGTGCATAAGAAAGGTTGAATGTTCAGCATAATGTAGTTTAAAGTAATCATTTTGTATCTTTCCTGGTAATACCTGAACTGTATAGCAGGAATGTTCGGTTCCCGCTTGTTTTGGGAACTTATGGGCTTAAGTTTCTTCTTCAGCCCGTAGTTTGCATGTTCCTGCGGATTCACATCCAATGACTGACTCGGCCTACAGAACCAAAATAACAAAATAAGGGGTCACTGTCCAATGAATTATGGTGCCCACTGTATATGTGACCTGGCTTGTGGAAATGCCTCATAAATGAAGGTGACTTCATTAGAGTTATGCTTTCCATTGGTACATAAAACAGAGCTGTGCTGGTCAGAGAGTGCGAGTTCAAACATAAACTATCCTAAGAATAACTCCGTCAAACAGGCTAGAGAAAACCACAAATTTTAAGGTCACCGCACTTTTGTGTGAGGGAATATTCCGAGATGTACCCGTTTTGCAATTCAAGGGCCATACAGTGACTTGTTCAATTGGTGGGTTTTTATCAGGACTGCGAGGTGTGCACTTGCGATCATATGTAGTACATTCTTGTAATATGTCCTCAAGAGGGCATGCATTGCATACATCTTCTACATTGTAAGGGAATCAACACAATTTCCTGGTTCTTTAAACAATCATGCTGTTATGATCTGTATCTGTCTGCTTTTGTATTTATTATTTTTCTTGTTTATTCATCCATTCCTTTATTGCATTGCACATTGTCTCCCCTGTAATGTCTGATGTGATTTGTGTCATCATGCCAGTGCACTCCCCTGTCTGCGTGCAAACACGCTTCGGCTGATTTCGGAAGTTTTCCCGTATTTCACAAACTTCCTTGAAGTCTCGTTTTACCTTCCTTCTCGCTTTTCTGAAATTACCATATTAATTAACTGCTAGGTTGCTTAGTTAGTACTGGTAATTTTACTGTATATTACTCCCTTTGTCTGTACATAAACTAACCAACTAACATTCACGTATTTTGATTAGGTGTGTAGATATCACTGTTTACTAATATAACTAACTCTGCCCTGCTCTGCTCTGTTCTGTAACTCCGCCCCTTTTGCTTTCCCTGTGCTCTGCTTTTTTGATTACAGCCACGCACCTCAGGTGCGCTCTCTCTGTCCTGGAATCTTAACTGTGCACTTAGAACTCCTTGACCGGAGCTGTTTATCTGTCATAGGTTGTCTGCGTGGATCCTGTCCGCATTTTGGTTTTTGCCAATTGTTGTGGTTTAGGACTTCCCCATGTGTGCTTACCTGTGTAATTGGTTCTTATCCAATTTACCTGTTCCCTGCATAGCATGTGACTTCCCTCTTGGGTATTTAAAGTCTTCACTGCAGTTCATTCCTTGTCAGAATGTTGATCAATTTACATCTGTGCAGAGCTCCTCGTATGCCTTTTGTTTATTGCTTCTTCACGACTGTTTTGCCCGACCTCGAGATTGCCATTGCCCTTCTGTTCCTGTTTTGTCTTTTTGGATTTTGACCTGTTTTTGTACAACTACGTTTTCTGTGTTTGGATGCCCTGTGTATGACCTACCTTTCTGGATTTCGACTATGAGTTTTTGCTTACTGTCTATGTACCGTTGCACATCTGCCTTACTGGTTTTGACCCCTGCCTGTCTAGTCGACTTCGCTTTTTGGACATTGTTTTTGGCTCGGCCATTCTTGTGTCTTCTGGTCCTGACCCTTTTTGCAATAAAGGCTTATGATTTTTGGATTATCCCTGAGTTGCGATTGGTTCCTCTGAGCGTATAGTTACACATGCTTCTCGGAGACTTTTGACAATGAAACAGGGCTTGGGCTGTTAAATGTCACACAAGACTGCAAATTTGGCAGTTTCTCAGTGTCAGGACTGCTGTGTACTCGTAGTCTTGCCAGCCAGGGTGGCATTACATTTATTGCCCAAGTCCTATTCCAATGCCAAGACTGCCAAGAAGCCAAATTGCTTGAAGAACCACAAGATGATCTTTATTTGCTTGAAATATAAAGGAATTATCCTATGTATCTTTGTTAAATGGGAATGGATCTTGATATCCAATCATTCAGTTCACAATGGCAGGCCAGACAAGCAGAGCTCAATTAAGTTTTCAGTTTCACCATTGCTAAAATGTTGCTAAGTCTGTCAGAAAATGATAATGAAATGAGAAACATGTAGAATAATTGCCGACCCCGATCTCATTTTAGGCGAACAATGTATGGTTAAAAACATTTAAGCATACAATGGTTAAAAGTTTGGGTGCTTTTAGTTGGACAAATCCACTCATGTGCTGTAGGGTTCTATGGGAATTTTTATTGGTGTACAAAAAATTGTACATAATTCAGCCTAATGTAAGTAGATTTGCTAGATAAGAACAGTGAAAGAGAGGTATGATACATCTAGCGGGCGGAGATTGTTGGGATAGCTAGCCGCTGCCTGTTCCTAAACCAAAAATCACCACATTGCATCATTTCTCAAAGCATCACAGCTTTCTCTGTACTTCTGTTGCAGGAAGTATCCTCTCTTGAGGAAACATGACAAAAGCATAGTTCAGAAGTTTTTGACATAGTGAAACACCCACTGAGACACAGCTAATCTGTCACAGCTATCAAGATGTATTCAGAACTGGCAAAAGCTTGCATTGGCTGGGTCTTCTGAGTCCAATGTGAGCTGCTAAATTGCAAAGGAAATCGATTCGTGAAGGCTGCCATATTTGACTATGGTGCTTTTTAAAACCAGATCATGTCCACTGGGCGCAGTCATGGCACAATGGTACAAATAGAAATTAAACGTGAATCATAGTCTTATTTATTTTAATTTTATTTATACATTTGTGTCTGAAAAAAGTTTCTTGCACAGAATTTTGGTGAACAGTAATTTTAGCACTTATCTAATAATTTTGCCACGACAGTTTTGAATGGAATTCAATGAGGTAGTTTGCTTTTTCGAACACGGCTTAAGCCAGGGGCACGCTGGACACAGAGCTGACACGGTGCGAAAGCAGAGCTGTGCCTCTTTTGTTTGGCTTCGAACCAGCGCCCTTACTAACCCATGCAGCGTACCATGTTGCACATAGAAGCAAAGAGGTGTACCCAAAGATCCACTCATGTGAACCTTATTTTTCAGCTTCAAGTCAATATTTTGCTCTCGTGAGCGCAGTTGTGCAAGTGATTTCTCAGTTAAAGCACGCAGAAAAAGATCTATCGCATAAGCCACTTTGGAACAGCATTCCCGATACTTTCAGGTCAGCGCCCTCCATAAAATCTATTCTTACTGCATCCCTGGACAAAGTCGAGAGTACTGTGGATTTACGTTTGTTTCGCAGTTGCCGGCACTGTAATTACTGCCGCCGCATCCATAGGAGTTTTTTATGATTCAACTGCAGGTCACAATTATGACCCAATTAGTTTACAGTATATTTCGCAGAGGCTTTAGCAGTGGCGAGATCTTGATGCTTTGGTCGAAAAGTTTTGTCAAAATTGGATGACAATTTCCAGAATAATTACTTAATTAAGGATCTGAGTGGCGCAAATCCATACAAAATGACCCACATCTCACTTAATGTCACATTTAGGGAACAGGTTTGACCTTGGGTTTAAGGTCAAACAGGAAAATTCCCTGTAAATTGCTTATAATTTCATTAAAAATGACCCATAACTCACTGTCACACACAGGCCTTAAGTTTGTATTAGGCACTGAGAGGAAGTCATACTGTATAATGCGCATCAGTCTGTGGCATTGGATTTGACCTTTGACCTTGGGTTCAAAGGAAACCAACATTATGTCTGGTATTTCACTTATATTGCATATAGAGCTTATTACTCAGCAACAAAAGTTCCTGTGACACCAATTTTAATGAGTTGTTCGGAAGAAAGAAATGTCTGGTGTTCAAATCTTTTATGAAAGTATGAAAATAAGTCACACGAACATACCCGCTGTGGAAAAGCATGCCTTGAATGCAAAAGGTGGCTTTTATGCAAACATCATGCATTTGATGACATAAACTGGGGTATAAAAGCACGTATGTCGCAGGGATTCGATATGCATTGTTCCTGCTAGTGTTGACAACTGCCACACGGGAAAATAACACGTTTCCATCCTTACTCGAAGTTTGAAGATGCCACGCCTATCTGAAAATGAACGTCTCAGAGCCATTGGTATGCTTGAAGCAGGATCATCTCAACGGGTCGCAAGACAATTCAACGTCCATAGAAACACCATTTGAACTTTATGGTAGCGTTGGCAACAAACAAATGCTGTCAGAGACCATCCTCGATGTGGCAGGCCATCCGTTACAAGCGTCAGACAGGATCGTTGGATTCAAACACACCTGCGAAATCGGTTCCAACCTGCAACAGTCACTACCAGAACCATCCCAGGACTTCGGCGAATATTGGCACAGACTGCACCTCAGACATTTTGGGATTGTCGTCAGAAGATCCGCCAGACATCCAATTTTGACTCACAATCACTGACGATTATGTCTACAGTGGTGCAGGCAGCGTATACCTTGGACAGCAATTCAGTGGAGACTGGTGCTGTTCACTGACGAGTCTCGTTTCAACCTCAGCCACATTGATGTAAGCAGACAAGTTTACCAACGTCAAGGTGAATGTTATGCTGAACTCTGTGTTATGGAGCAAGACCGTTTTGGAGGTAGCAGTGTTATGGTATGGGGTGGGATCACAGCTAGACAGGGAACCCGTTTGTTAGTGGTTGATGGCAACCTCACTGGACAGCGTTACCGTGATGAGATCATCCGTCCCGTTGTTCTGCCGTTTTTGCCTTGACATGGCCCTGGAGTTCTCTTTCAACATGACAACGCCCAACCGCATGCGGCTCGAGTTGTACAACAAACACTTCAACAGAACAACGTGAATGTGATCCCTTGGCCTGCTCACTCTCCAGATCTCTCTCCAATGGAGCACACGTGGGATGAGATGGAACGACGTCTCCGACATTTACCACGTGCCCTAGCGTCACTCCAGGAACTTAGTGACAGGCTCGTACAGATATGGAATGGTATCCCACAGGATTTAGTGAGACGTCTGATTCATTCCATGCGAAGATGTGTTGCTTGCATCGAAGCCAGAGGGGGACATACGCGTTACTGATGTGTGAATTGTCATTTACGCTTGTCCATGTTTCCCATGTCATGACATCATAACTGTAACCGATATGGCTTATTAAACCTGTGAACTTGTGACAGGAGTCTGATATCTATTGGAACAACAAATTATTTTTAGATTTAGGGATGTACCTTATTTAAGATTCAATTTTATATAGCGTCACAGGAACTTTTGTTGCTGAGTATATAAGGGACTGATGAGGAAGTCACGTATAGCACATCCAGTTCATGACCTTAGACTTGACCTTTGACCTTGGCTTCAAGCTCAAACAGAAAATGCCCTGTATCTCACAAAGTATTGCATTTACTGCTCAGGTGTGTATGAAGGACTAATCGGAAGTCATGCATAGCGCATCAGTTTGTGACCTCAGATTTGACCTTTGACCTCAAGGTCTAAAAGCAAAACAATTTATGTATCACTTACTGCATTTAGTGGTGGTTTCCCGAACGGAGATCTACCCCATGAAACCTATGGACCCACTTATCAGTGTCAAATGCAACTGCTGTATTCAACAATGTGGAACTTCAGGCTTGTTTTAAATTCTAGTGGAGATCCCAAGGTTTCCTATGATCCTACGATGCTGAATTACAAGCAAATGTGTATTCAATAATGTACAAGCCCTGGATATTTTCCATTTGATGTAATGCTGTGGCCATAAAAACATGGTATCCTGGGTCTATGTTTGAATATTTCTTCTAGGACAAGCGTGATGTAGCTTCAGTGAAGAGCTGCAACCAGGAGCATTAGAATATGTATGTGACATTCTCCTACAATATGAAAAAAAAAAGTTTTTCCTGACTAATTTAAGAAGCTGATTTCCTGAAGGAAGATTAGTGGAACACCCGGACTAAATTGTGGGTTAAATTAAGCCTCCCAGAGGGCAGGTTTAACTTCAGATTAATGTTGTTTGTCGAAGAAGACACATGGATTACTGGGACTATGTCAATTAAGATGAATGAGGACCACCAGCTAGACAAGTTCTTATCAACAGACATAACCCATTGCAAAATTTTAATGAAATTAGTTTTCGAGATTGTTCGTCGAATGCATTGAGTAAATGCTGTGGATATTTTATTTTCAGAACTCAGACTGTCCACTGTGACACAAAGAGGACGATCTGTACCAGTTTGTCTCCAGGTGCTGATAACTTTAAGGTTTTTGGCATATGGCACCCTCCACCAAGAAACTGGGGATTTATGTAGCATCAGCGAACTAACCATATGTGAGGTCATTTACTGCGGCTGTTCGTAAATTAAGAGGACATGACAAAAAACCTTCCCTGATGCTACAACCTAAGCTAACTACAAAGTACAATTTCATATCAATGAACTTCACAGGAGACAGGCTGCATAGAAAGAATCCATATTCCCAGAAAACGTCCCTCAATTCCAGATGCTGAGGAACACAGGAACCGAAAGAACTGGTTTTCCATAAATGTCCAAGGTGTATACTCTCCCCAGTTACAGTTTTCAAACATAGTTGCACATTGGAAAGGTGCAGCTCATCATTCCCAGTTTTTTCTTGACTGGTCTCTATATGGTCAGTTTGAAAGAGGTGACTATGATGGATTTTTGCTTGGTGACAGTGGGTATGCTCAGAGGAATTTTTGTTTACACCATACTTGCACCCAACAACAGCTGAGCAATTCGCTTATAACCAGGCTCCCATGTGCAATAGGGGTCTAGTAGAGACATGGTTGGAGTTTGAAAGAGTCGGTTTGAGTACTTTCAGAAAACCGTTCAGCTCAAACCAACAAGATGCTGGATCATCATCATTTCTACAGCTCTTCTTAACAACTAACTGAAAAAGCATGGATGCCCAGATCCTTCAATAGAAGAGGATGGCAATCCAGATGTACCATCATTTACAACAATTATGGAGAAGGACTTGCATGCAGAGATGCATTCGCTTTGCGCCACTTTAGATATTTTTGACGTTATTTTCCTTTCTATCGTTCTCTGTCAATCAGATACATTTTTATATCTAATGAGCCAATAGAACATATTTTAATAGTACAACTTCATTTCCAGAAAAGTTGGGGCAGTGTGTAAAATGCAAATAAAAACAATGCAATGATTTGCAAATCATTTAAACCCTATATTTAAAATCGTGCCAAGACAACATATCAAATGTTGAAACTGATAAATTTTGTTTTTGAAAAATTTTGCTCATTTTGAATTTAATGATGGCAATATGTTTCAAGAAAGTTGGGACAGGGGCAGTGTTTACCACTGTGTTGCATCACCTTTTCACAATATTCTGAAAGCATTTCGGAACTGAGGTGACCAACTGCTATAGTTTTGGAAGTAAAATGTTTTCCTATTCTTGCTTGATATTGGCTTTCAGCTGATCAATACTTTGCAGACTCCTTTGTCATACTTTTTTTCATAATGCGCCACATATTTTTAGTGGGCAACAGGTCAGGCCTGCAGGCAGGCCAGTTTACCACCCAGCCTCTTTTACTACAGAGCCATGTTGAAATACGAGCAGAATGTGGTGTTTGGCATTGTTTTGCTGGAGTAAGAACAGCCTTACCTGTCAGATGTCTGGATGGCAGTTTATGGAACTCCAAAACCCGTATATGTTTAGCGTTAATGGCGTCTTCACAGATGTGCAAGTTACCTGTGCCGTGTGCAATAATTCACCCCCATACTATGATGGATGCTGGCTTTTGAACTGTGCACTGATAACAAGCTGGATGGTTCCTCTCCTCTTTAGCCCGGAGGAAGCTGTGTCCATAATTTCCCAAAATAATTTCACATTTTTGATCGGTCAGACCGCAGGACAGTTTCCCACTTTGCCACAGTCCATCTTAAATGAGCTCTAGCCATGCAAAGGCCATAGCATTTCTGGATCTTGGTTAAATATTTGCATGGCAGAGTTTTAACTTGCATTTGTGGATGCAGCGGCAAATGGTGTTTGCTAACAATGGTTTACAGAAGTGTTCCTCAGCAAATCCAGTGATTTCCTCTTCAGAATCTTGCCTGTTTTTAAGGCAGCGCTGCCTGAGAGCCCAAAGATCATTGCCATTGATCAGTGGTTTTTGGTCTTGTCCCATGTGTACAGAGATTTCTCTGGATGCTCTGAATCTTTTGATAATATTATGTACTGTAGAGGGTGAAATCCCCAAATTCTTTGCAATTTTACATTAAAAAATGTTACTTTAAATTGTTGAACTCTTTGCCCGTGGAGTCTTTCCCTGCATGGTGAAGCCATTGCCATCTTTATGTCTGAAAGACTTTTCATACCCAATCATGTTACTGACCTGTTGCCAATTAACCTTCTTTGCCGTGAGATGTTCCACCAGGTGTATTATTTTTTCGGCATCATCCAACTTTTCCAGTCTTTTGTAGCCCTTGTCTCAACTTTTTTGAAATGTGTTGCTGGCATCAAATGCAAAATGAGCAGATGTTTTTCAATAAAAATTCTAAGTTTCAACATTTTATATGTTGTCTTTGCACTATTTTCAATTAAATGTAGGGTTTAAATGATTTGCAAATCATTGCATTCTGTTTTTATTTACATTTTAGACACAGTCCCAATTTATTCTGGGAATGGGGTTGTAAAAGTGCATATTTTGTCGAGCATGCCACAGAAACAGCTGTAACATTCAAAATGAGTTTATAAGACAAAATTTATTACACAAATTTAGGCGACATTTGTGTTCTATTTATTATTGTTTTCTGTGCTATATGTGTTGTTACTCTGTGATTGTTGTTGATTGTTTTTGTTACTGCTGGCTGTAGAGCGATTTGCCCCATGGGGACAATAAAGACTTCTTAAACCTTGAATTTGAGACCGTTGCATCTCGAACTCCTTTATCTTCATTTCCTGTTCAACTTGCAGTATCTTCATTTTCATCTCATGCTCTTCAAGATACTTTAACTTATTGTATGTTCATAAAATTCAATTATTTCCATTTTCATTTTTTATGGCATTTTTGTTATTTGAAGGGTTGCACAACTTAACAGAAAAATCACAAAAAACAAGTCATATTACCTAGACTCCATACAGGTAATTCTTCTGTTTAACAATTTGTACAATCTAACGGATGCTTGCAGGCTTGGTTGTATGTGATCGTGAGTGCGTTTTTTTATGCAGCATATTTTTTTAAATCGTGATATGCCATCTGTTGGTGCAACACAAAAATCATTAGAAGGGGGAGAGGGAGAAGTACAGCCTATATGGTCCTGTTGTGAACGTATTACCATATTGCTCATCGTGTCAATTGTGAAGTCACTTTGCATTTATTGGGAGAAAGTTTGAGATGACAGCATGTAGCGCAACATCTTCCTCTCCTCCTCAGTCGTCGTAGCAACAGGTTCAGTTTAACAGCTCTCGTCCTATTTATAATAACTATGGGAAAAATGATAGAAAATTATGTAGGCTAAAACAAACATGAAATAATGCAAATAGATAACGCAGCATAAAGTTTGCATGCATAGGCCTACCACTACGTACGCACCTTTATTTAATGAAATTGTTTATTTAGGGGGGCTGCCGGATAGCTCACTCGGTAAAGCATTGCGTTGCGAAGCAGAAGTGACTA
This sequence comes from Gymnothorax javanicus, assembly GCA_029692085.1. Taxonomy (NCBI): domain Eukaryota; kingdom Metazoa; phylum Chordata; class Actinopteri; order Anguilliformes; family Muraenidae; genus Gymnothorax; species Gymnothorax javanicus. The sequence goes on from CM056198.1 coordinate 96,122,947, forward strand.
TCTCGTCGCGGGCTCGATCCCCGCTTCGTACCGGCCGGCAGTGGTCGGCAGCTTTTTCAGAGTAGCGCACAATTGGCTATTGCGCTACAGGGTTGCAAATTGGGAAGGGACTGTCGAGAAGGGAAAATAATAGTTGCCTTGTTCGTTGCTCAAGCGCCTCCTGTTGGCCAGACGGGCGCTCGTCAGGAAGATTCTAAGTCTGTTCATGTCCGGGTATCCTCCGTCCTCGTTCTGAACTTGTGAGGATTCAACCAATGAGTGTATAAGAAGCGGTGGCTGACAGGCGCGTGCTTTGGAGGACAGCCGCGATCGTTCTACACTCTCCTGAATTGGCAGCAAGGGGTCGCATACGAGCAAGCCTTGTACATAGTTCACCAACTGGGCATTCCAGATTCGGGTGGGATTGGAGATGCCAAATTTAAAAAAAAAAAATTAAAAAATTGTTTATTTAATTACCAGGTGGCAATTCATGTTTTCTAATTATTCTGCAAACAAATGCAAGTTAAACACCCAAACACTGAAACAGTCAAAGCAAACACTCAAACAACACAAAAATCAAGCTGCAGAACAGTGGACTCTCATGCAATGTTTGGACTGTTTCTGAATTGTGCACCTTGTGTGGCACCTGAGCTACAGCAGTCAGAAACAGCTTCAGCTCTGCCCTAAATAAATGGCTAATGCAGTGGTTCTCAAACTCAATCTTAGGGCCCCTCTTTGTTTGCTGGTTTTCGTTCCAACTACAACTTCAATCGTAGATTTTAATTATCTGTGAATTTGATATAATTTAATGCATTTCATGTTTAAAACAGTTAATTACCTTCCAAAGCCCCATAAAGAAATATCCATGTGTACCATGAATGAGCATATTGAGCATATTTGAGCATATTGTTTATTTTCCAACATTACAAGCACTTTCTGGTAGCGTTTTAAACAAATCACATTAGACACTGAGAAAATTAGAAAGCTCCAAATTAAATGACTGAACACCAGTGTTTACTGAGACTGTTTTGCTTTAAGTTCATGACATAAACATGACCCAAAACAAGTTTGACATGATCATTTGCTTGCCACATGTCCCTAGTTTCACTGGTTAGAAGCCTATTGATCATTTACTTTGATTGGATTATTTATTTTTTAATGCATTTATTTCTAATATATCTGTGACGTTTGTGACTTTTGTTCAGAATTTGTTGGTAATTTCTATTAGTATTGCGTATTATTTGAAGGTTTACTACAACCCCAATTCCAAAATAGTTGCGATGAGGTGTAAATTGTGAATAAAATCAAAATGCAATGACTTTCAGATCACATGAGCCAATATGTTATTTACAATAGAACATAGATAACATTTCAAATGTTGACACTGAGACATTTTACATTTTTATCCACAAAATGAGCTTATTTCAAATTTTCTGGCCGCAACAGATCTCAAAAAAGTTGGGACACAGGCAAATAAGGGCTGAAAAAGCAATTAATATATAAGAGAATCAGCTGAAAGAACATTTAGCAAGTAATTAAGTTAACTGGCATCAGATGTGTAACATCATTGGCTATAAAAGGGATGTCTTAGAGAGGCCGAGTCTCTCAGAAGTAAACATGGCCAGAGGCACTCCAGCCTGTGAAGGCTTGCGTAAAAAAAATTGTGGAATACTTTAAAAACAATGTTCCTCAACGTCAAAGTGCAAGGGCTTTGAAGGTCTCATCATCGACATTGCATAACATCATCAAAACATTCAGAGAAACTGGAAAAATCTCTGTGTGTAAGGGACAAGGCCGAAGACCTTTACTGGATGCCCGTGATCTTCGGGCCCTCAGATGCCACTGCATCACTCACCAGCATGATTCTGTCATTGACATTACTAAATGGGCCTAGGAACACTTCAAGAAACCACTGTCTGTAAACACAGTCCGCCGTGCTATCAACAGATGCCACCTAAAACTCTACCATGAAAAAAGTAAGCCATTGTTGAGCATGATCCAGAAGCGCCGCCGTGTTCTGTGGGCCAAGGCTCATTTAAAATGGACTGTAGCAAAGTGGCAAAGTGTCCTGTGGTCAGCCAAGTCCGAATTTGAAATTCTTGTTGGAAATCATGGGCGTTGTGTCCTCCGGGCTAAAGAGGAGAAAGACCACCCCTCCTGTTATCAGCATTCACTTCAAAAGCCAGCATCTCTGATGGTATGGGGATGCATTAGTGCATATGGTGTGGGACACTTGCATGTTTTAAAAAGCACCATGAATGCTGAAAGGTATATAAGGTTTTAGAGCAAGATATGCTCCCCTCCAGATGACATCTATTCCAGGGAAGGCCTTATGTATTTCAGCAGGACAATGCAAGACCACATACTGCAGCTATTACAACAGCATGGCTTCGTAGTAGAAGAGTCTGTGTGCTGAACTGACCTGCCTGCAGTCCTGATCTTTCACCGATTGAGAACTTTGGGCGCATAATTAAACAAAAAGTCCGTCAAAGGAGACTCAAAACTCTCCAGCAGCTTAAAGCCTGTATTAAACAAGAGTGGGATCAAATTCCAGCGGCTAAACTCAAGAAACTTGTCTCCTCAATGCCCAAACGCCTCCACTCTGTGTTAAAAGAAGAGGGGATGCTACACCATGGTAAACAGGCCCCTGTCCCAACTTTTTTGAGACCTTTAGCAGCCATCCAATTTGAAATGAGCTCATTTTGTGGATAAAATTGTAAAATTTCTCAGTTTCAACATTGCTATGTTATCTTTGTTCTATTGCTAATAAAATACTGGCTGGTGATTTGAAAGTCATTGCATTTTGATTTTATTCTCAATTTACACTTTGTCCCAACTATTTCAGAATTGGGGTTGTAATTTCACTGTTTCGTGCATTTCATTTAGTTTTCCACTCTCCCTTTTCCATTGCGTTTCCATGTTCTCCCTTGTGTTTGTAACGTCTGTGTCGCATACACAGTTCAGATGCACGGAGGACAGGAAGTTGAGGACTGGACTCAGGTGCAAGGATGGACTTGGTTGTATTTATTCTGCCAACCGCAATGCAGAAGGCACAAGCGTTGCAAAGTAAAACTATCAGGAACAGAGGTATCACAATAACTGTATAAGTAATACAGAGACTGAGCTATGGCTACAGTTACAACGTATTACAAAATAGGAAAACAAAAGGAAACTATGTTCCTAAAAATATAAAGTGCTGGCTTTCACATAAACAGGGCTAAGATTAGGGAGTTTAGAGTTAGAAATGTGAATACGGAGAATAAGTCTAAACAAGAGTAACAATGCCGCACAGGTGTGGATTTATGAGACTTCACAATGAGACTGAGTGAAGCTCGGTCTTATATACACACTGCTACCACCCAGTGGGAATGAGAAACAGGTGCGAGTGATAACTGAATGATGAAAGAAGAGCAGTCCGGGTCTTAGTAGACCGGTGAGCTGGATGGCTGGAGGCGTGACCTTACAGTGTTCTTTCTCTCCCACCTTCCCTGCTCTGTTCCTGATTGTTTCTCATTACCTCATTTCTCACTGTGCCCTTTCCCTGCTCCTCTGCCTGCCTGCTCACAGGCCCTGTATTTCCCTGAATAGCATCCAGTGTTGTTGGTATTTTGTATTTATTTGAGTATGTTATTATTTTTCCCGTTCTGCTTATTTCATCTTGGTTTTCCTTTTAACTGTGCTCTTGTTCTCCATTAGGTTTCCGTGTCTCCACTCATTTATTGGTCCACCCCGTATTTAGCCTCCTTTATGCGATAATTACCTTTGTCACTCTCATGTCTCGTTCAGCCCATCCTTTCTGTGCTCCTGACTCCTGCTCCTGACGTGTGGCTTGTTGTCTCTGACTCTTTAAGTTCAGTACTAGGGCTTCTTCAGCGCAGAGTTGGCAAGTGTCTCCCTTAGTTCCATTCACTATTTCTTATGCTATAAAATTCCAACAAACCTTTTCTCACAATCTGTGATTGGTTCCCTTTCCGAGCTGCTGACAAAATAACCATGTGCATACAAAGTTTTTTTCTTTATGGTATTGATAAAATGGGGCTAAAGAGGAAAATAACTGTTCTGAATGTAAATTCACCAAATGAATACAAAAAAACTGAAAAATCCTATATTGCAATTGTGGTTGCAATTGCTCTTGAATATACCCTGTCGCGATTTTACATGACGTGAGATCTCAAATAAACTGCGGAGGAATGTATTCAAGTATGTAAATTGTTGATCTATGCTCTAGTCAGCCTACACCACTCAACCTAGACCAATCGTTCTGTCATTTCCTCCAGTTAACCAAAAAAACCATCAGGGGAGATCAGATGTGAGATAAGCTTGCTGATCTCAGCGATGAAATCAACAGAGGACGTGACTTCTGTCAGGTGACGCACTTTTTATAATCCTATAAATTTCTTTAAATGTGGGCCTATGTTTAAAAGCAATTTTCTGGAGTTGCTTATATATTTTTGATGCACGAAACTTCACAAAAATGCTTCATCGTGTTCTGATATACAGTTTTATTTGGAGTAAACAAATGGCCAAGTGATTGTGGGTCAAAAAATGTAAAATTACTTTTTGTTCTATTCTCATGTCTGCTCTGATTAAAAAGAACAAATAGTCCAGCCAAACGCACCACCTTAATTTCATGGCTAAGATACAAATTATGTATGTTTATGATGTGTAAGTGTGATAATAAACAAAATCAGATTGATCTTTCTAATGGTCAAACTGGACACAGGCCAAATGATTAGGTTTAGATTTCTTGCCTCTAGTTTGGAGTAACCCTAGCTTTAAAACAGTACTACAGTGGTGTCTTTCATAAAAATGGGCTCACGTGGGGGTTTAACACGTCACTTTTGCAAGGGACTTGTGACTGTGGATTCGGACAATCGACTGGTTTGACATCACCTTGGTGAGCCGTTCAAGTCAATTTGAATGATCTTGATTCTTTAATTAACACCATGGCTGGCAAACTGTGGACAGACAGGCACTAGACAGATGCCCCCAAACCGTTGGTCAAGATTGTTTCCCAGTGATGCAATAATGACAATGCTGCCGCGTAGCAAGAGCACAGACACATTTGTGGGCTCGCAACATTCTAAGGGTGCGTTTCCACTCATTTTCATCAAGTTCTCGCCTCATAAGCCATCTAATGGTGATGATTATCGACTGACTTTGAGTGGCTTTTGCCTTGCCATCTTTTGAAAGACCACATTTTGTGAACAAACCCAATGAGTTGTTATTGCATTTTGCCCTGGTAACTTGATTTTGGCTTTTTCGGCCTGAAATTGCATTAAAATGCACCAAAGACCTTTGCCATCTTGTCAGGAGGCATACTACACTTTGATAACAATTACACATTGCAAACATGCATAATTTGTATTTTGGCCTTGAAATTAGGGTGATGCGTATTCAGTGCTGGTCAGAATCTAATGCAGACTAATGGCCGAGGCCTACCTGTTTTCAGATTATTTAGAAGCTTCATTGATTATGAACGAGTAACCGTTGCGTTCACAAAATTAATGCTCTGGTCTTAAGTCTATCAGTTACAGCTCGTCAACTTGATTCATGTTCAAGATGAGAGATATCTAACAACAAAACACTTATCATGGAGCTCAATGCCGCTCAAGGATGAGAGGCTGCCGATCTATGACTCACCTCTACAGAATCGAAAATGCATCTTGGCTCCCTTGTCATTTTTTTAATAATATGCGCAACACAGCAGTCTGAAAAACTTTCAGAAATGCATAGGTTCGAAGCTGCCAGAGGAATAACCAGCATGACAAAAAAAAAATAAGCGCTGGGGTTAGGCGACTTCAAGGATTTCTGGTAACGCCTATCAGTGTTTTGCTGCGGCAGCATAACCAATTTTACAGGTGCAGTCGTGTGCATCCTAGCATTGTCCACAGCTTCGTGACCACCCGCCGGTCGAGGTGGAAGCGACGAACCAGCGTTAGTGGCAGCAGCAGTGTCCCTGCTAAACATCCGGGTGCTACTTTGACTGCGCAGACTCCGCGCTGCAGCTGCGTTTCCGTGTTTGCAAGGGGGGGCTTTGAGAGAGAGAAGGGAAACAGCCTGGCAGAGCTTGAAGGCTGGAGAGACGCAGCGGGACACGGAATCAGGAAAGACCGCACAGAGACACTGCAGTGAAATTACCAACAAATAGCGAGCCATCTCTGTATTAAAAAAAAAAATTGAAAATACTCGCCAGCGATCGCACCCTGAGATCTGACGGCCGGAGATTTTGAAATGGAGACTGCGGTGACAACACACTCTTAACATGTGAGATTTAAAGAGTGAAACAGAAGAGAGCGAGTGTGTGGCTGCCCCCACCCCCCTCCCGTTCATTTATTGGTGATCTGCTTTTTGTGGTACACCATCGTCTCTGTGTTTTTGGGGGAAAATGAAGAAGTTTAACATCAGGAAGGTATTGGACGGCCTGACGGCTGTGTCCTCCTCCACCGCGTCGCCTCAGCCTGGAAACCGGGAGAATGATTTAATCCAGGAGACCCTCCAATCCGAGCACTTTCAGCTCTGCAAGGTGGGGGAAACTGACATTTTATAATTTGTGGTATATGTTATTGGAAAAAGTCAACGTAAACGCCTATTATAGATACGAGATCTCTTGTGTGTTGAGCTTATGAGTGCCTGCTAGCTTGCTGAACCTCAACCACTTTCAATGTTTCCAACAAATAACCAAGAGCGTTTCACGCATAATAGGATATATTTGAAAAACCGTAATCTTCTTTGCAAGATGCGATCAATTTAAGTGTTTATCATCAAAGTTCACTACCCTTATTATCCGAAGATATTTTTACTTTTTTTTTTGACAGGATACGCCTCAATATTTATTTTTACTATGACAGTAATGGTTCCTGGGTAGCCTAACAAGCTTTGTTGTTTTGTGAAAAAAAAAAATGCGCTTCTCATCGGTAATTGTTGTCGGATGTTTGGTTTAAATTTATTAAAGAAACTGGAGTGGGACCTGGAGCACTGCTCGGATACTCGGATTAATACTTAGAAATCGCACATTGCTGTTGACGCAGCATGACACCATATATTGACAGGTGTAGCCTCAGCTCTTTATGTGTGTGTGTGTGTGTGTGTGTGTGTATATACACTCTCACGCACACGCACGCGCACACACACACACACACACACACACACACACACACACACACTGTTTTGTTAGGCCAGACTTGCATGGCACCTGTCAGACAGGGATGCAGTTCCTCGAACGGAAATGCTGATGAGTAAATTTTTTTTTTCCCGAAACATGCTTTGTCTGCCTTTGATTTCGTTAGCTTGATGTAGGCTAGCAGATATATACGCATAGTCTGGCGTTTCATTTCAAAGACAGTAATGATGAACAGTATCGCTCTATTAGAGCCATTCTTTCTGAAGTCAGAAGTCGGCTAATTTAAATGGATCTGTTCCACAAATCAAGGAGTATCCTAGTCAAACCATCCATCTATAGTTTGTGTGTGTGTGCGCGCTAGAGAGAGAGAGAGAGAGATGGGAGGAGGGGGATGGAAAATGAATAACCCTCTTGCATAATCTACTATGCAGGGATTAACATGTCACTCGCAATATGGGGGGCTGATATGTTAAGAAACAGTTCCATACAGTCCTGAATACACGTTTGGGAAAACAGCCGCAGTTCACAATCTCTATTGTGCGCCATGAACGGTAGCATTAAAAATACATAGGCCCATTTCAAATGGTGTGTCACTCATTCTTTATTTAAAGGTACGCTTGAAGCCCTTTGTCATCATGTTCTGTTTTTTTTTTTTTTTTTTATGAGCGTGGATGCAAAGGACAGGGCTGTGATAGAGATCAGCATATAGTTCTCAAGATGGCTCAGACGCCTTCAAAATGTGTAAATCTTGTTGGTGTGCGTATTTTAAAAATGTAAACACAATCTTAAAGCATACGTTAGTGGATTAGCAGCAACCATGTCGAAAGCGCCGATACGAAACCTTCATTATTTGTCAGTACATTATATTGCATAGCTGCGTAACATAGTGCGCTTGACTTTGGTGGCTTTTTGTAAAATATAACGGACACTAATGTTGATTGAAGACGTTCAAACCGAATGTGTGGGTACATGCATGTTTGTGTCTCCATAGTTGGCGATGAGTCTATATTTATTTGAATGTTGTATTTAGAATGCCCCTCCCGTCGATTGGTTGCGGAATAAAATGCACGTTTCGATTTTATCCATGTTGCCTACCGCTTTATTATTTATAAAGTATTTGGTATATTAAAACATCATGGCATATGATGTTGCGGCATTATTTGATGATTTATCTTATCTTGGGGTAGTGAATAGGCTATAACATTTGCGTTTAGACTGCAAGTAATGCAAGCTACACGTAAGCTCACGGTTGTTAAAAATAAAATAATGAACATAAGGTAGATATGAGGATAGGAAAAATTTGAAAAAAATCTCAACGATTAAGCATCAGCATATGATTTATATTTTGGTGGCGTGGTCCTCTATCTCTCGAAGGCAATAGCGCAGCTGAAGTCGGAGCCGCTTCGGTTGCTCGCTATACTTTCATGGATCTCAAGGCGCTTCCTATTACTGTTATGGCGACAAAATATCGAAATTAGTCGTATTTCAGCTTAATATTCACCTACATGCTAAAACAGATACCAAGGTTGGAGAAGTCGACGTAGGCGGAGGTGTCTGATTTGGGTGTAGTTTCCGACGCATATGGGGGGGCAATAAATGTGGCCGCGCGCGATCCACGCTTGTTGCACAGCGGCGCTGAGCGCTGCAATGCTCCGACTGTGCTGCTGCATGCGGGCAGGTGTCTGGTACGGAGGGAAGTGCTTACATAATGCGCTTTAGCCTTTCGTTCCTGTCCTTAAACAAACAGAAAATCCCCAGCGCAGGGAAGCGGCAGGGCGGCGCTTGTTTTGTTGCACCACAATTCTCCATACTACAACAGTAGTGTTTCGATTCTTTGTCAGTCGTAACCTTTGGATTATGATTACGACTTGTGATGATCATATTAATATGCGATAACCACCGGCGTAATTGTCATGACACACGGGTTTTGAAAATATGAGACTATGGCTAAGACTGCCAATACATTGATTTATAAAATGGAACGTTAAATCTTACCCAGCGTGTGCGGAAATAAGTCAATTGACAAGTTAGGTCTATAGCCTGTTGGAAACATTATGACCTGCATGCTTACAATGGGGTAACATTGACTCTTATGTTGTTACTGGATGAAACAATTGAAGGTATAATATTTTTTCTATATTGTTTGTAATGCACTTACTTTCACTCGATATTTTCCTGATGTAGGCCTACTTGCTGGTTTGTTAAGTCTGCTTTCATTGTCATGTAAAGTTTAATGATTTGTGTGCTACTGACTGCTTATGATGATAAATTAGCAGTATTTAATTCTAATTCTTTACCTGCTGTTTTTACGTTATCTCATCATCATCATCATCATCGGATGAACAGACTGTCAGACATGGGTTCCCATATCAACCATCATCAATGGCCTTTGACCCCGTGCAGAAAATCTTGGCCATCGGGACCCAAAATGGAGCATTAAGGCTGTATCCTTTTTCTTACGCAAATTGGCCAGTTGTGTGCGTGTGTTGGCCTAAGTGTGCATTTTGTAACATGCAGGACCATTGGACCATGTTAACCAGGACTTTATTATTTCTGCATTGTAAACGGTAAGTTGATTTTTCGCACTTTTAATTGAGCACTGGCGATGAAGACTATTTCTGCTGATTCTAGTTGACATTACATTTGAAAAACACAAGCTGCTTTTATTGATTGGACAAAGGCATGAATTCTATTGTAATTTTGCGAGTGACAGGCTATGGATGTAGAACACAATTAAGTCTGAACTTTTTGTGCAAATTTAGCCCACCATCCTATAACTGAACATAACATGGGGTGGTATTTCCATTTGTTCTGTTTTTTTTTTTTTTTTTACTGTTATGCATTGATACACCGTGTGACAAAATGGAGAATTAGTTTTAAGCTTCCTTTATTCATTTTTGCCACATGATTGCATAAGAATAAAGGCAGTTGTCTCTATTTGGTAAGCTTTTATAAATTGTTCAGTGGGGAGCTGCAACATTGCAGTAGAAAGCGACCCTTATCACTTGCCTGATTGACTCGGTCTTGATGTTACTTCCTTTGGAAGATAAGGCAATTAAGGTTTGATTAGGTAATTGCTTGCTGTAATTCTCAAATTATGCTGTTTGCTGTTTTAGTACCTCACGTGAAATTAGTTTTATACCAATTGAGAATTAATGCCATGTTTTTTACATGTCCTTGGCTTTCCCTATGTGTTCATTCCATCAGGTGTTTCTTGAATTTTTTGTGACGCTCTTTTTGTTGAGAACCACTGATGCACTAATGTGGCATTTTCTTATCTTTCTTTTGGTGAATTGAACTTGAATTGCCATAAAAACTGCTGTTTCAGTTCTCAGGCATCTTTATCTTGAGCCTTGTCCCAGTTTTATAGTTACCAGGTGGAATAATGGAATAGGGAAGAGATGGTTGCACTCTGACCACAGAATGATGTTAGAGAGGCTCTGCTAATCACAGCGTGTTGGCCATTTGCAATGAGAACGTGCCAACAGTGACTGGTTTTTAACTCTCTGGCTGTAGTTACCTCTTGGTCATATACAATATCTGGGCATTGCCAGAAGGTGCTCAGGAAGTTCTATTCCATTTGTTTTGTTTGTTGTGAAAATCTTGCTGTGTGTTTGGTGGTGCTTATTTGTGGTTCTTTGGCAAGAAGTGACCATATCAATGTTGTAGCCTTATTTTGAAACCCTGGACTGGGCTGTTTAAGGAGCATGTTTGCTCATAATGTGGTTTTTCTGAGGACTGGAGGGATCAGGCCATGCACACAGCTCACAGCTGACCCGGCAGGCGGGGTCAGCGTTCTCTCACATGGGCCTTGGTGGGGCTGGAGCTCCGCGTAATGCAAAAGCACAGAATGTGTATTGATTTGTGCATTTAATGCGTCGCAGCAGATCAGTGCCGTGGTCTATTGTCAGCATTTTTCCACAGGTTTTGTTGTTTTGCCAAAGTAAGCTATTCTGCTCGGATTTCTTCAGTGGAGTGTTCTCGGTGCTTTGTGTATTCACATGTTGGTAAGCGGTGGTTTAAACATGGCAGTCAGTGGCCCGTTCATCTGTCTATTATCAAACCTGGTTCATCGTAGTCAGAATCACAGGGGTTACTTGGACCTATCTTGGTATGCGTCGAATGAATGGTTGAAAGACACCCTGGAGAGTTTGTTATCCAGGCGCACAACATTTACTCATGTACTCATACTTTGATGCACTTCAGACCACAATATACCATGCATGTCTTTGGACTGTGGGAGGAAAAGGAGGAGGGAGTATAGTCTGTTGGCTGTGTGTGAAATCCGAGTGATCGCCAGTACAAAAAAATGACCTGGAGGTGGCTTTTTCGTCGAAATTTCGTACACTTTCTTGGGACTGCCACACTTCCAGTGTGCAGCTAGCGCCATGACAACAATCATTCAGCTATACTCAAGAAAGTGGAAACGATATAAATGCTAAAATCAAGCCAAGAAAAGGTATCGAACGCACAAAGAATTGATACGGCTTCTGCGCTTGATATTGTACGACCAAGTATCCATAAGCATGCATGCTAACACAGCTTTTCCCCTGCAGCTGCACGAGACTGGAAGCGACTCGGCCACCAAATTATCCCATAAAGCATCGAAATGGGGCTCGATTGCATCATGCGGGTTTTTTTTGTTTGTTTTTTGTATTGGCGATCACTCAAAGTGTACTGCCCTATTTTCTGCTATGTGTATGTCTTCTTAAGATGCCTTTCTAAACAGTCATTTATTGCCGTGGAGTTCTGAATGGTTCATTTATGGTTCATAGAACTAAGGTGGAACTTTGCTTACTGTTCTGTGATTGTTACTGGTGGAGCCGCAACTTTGTAACGTGTCAGAGTGTGCAAGGCGCAGTCTTTCTCCTTCAGTGGTGCACCCCTATTTTAGGAAGGGACTTGCATTAAATTCCAAATTTGTTGGTGATCAAATTTGGAAAGATCATAAAAAATTCAGCCTACAGATTTTAATTTGGTTGATGTTCAATGGAGAGGAAATGCTGGGCAAGTTATCATAAATGGGGGAAATGCAGATAAATCACCCCCTAGGAAACGCAAATGCACATGACATATCGCTCAAGAAAATGCACCATCATGTTTACCAGCCAATACCGTGTTTGCCAGTATTGTTTTCACCTTGTGGGTCTGTGTGTCTGTGATAATGTGGTGCTGGAGATGCCTATTGTAGACAGAACTACGTCTGAAGCAGTTTTGAGAACTTTGCCTGATATTTATATATCTATCTGTCCGTGGACATATTTTGTCAACCTCGTTTTGTTGCAACCACGCAACATTCGATCAGAAATCTTTACATGCGTGTAGTTGAGATGAAGGCTAAGTTTGAAGGTGGATTTGGTCGAGCAAGGATACCTGAAGTATGGGGTAGGAGGAGTGGCTGGTGTGATTCTATTGAAAGATGATGGCTAGTTGTTTTTTCTTTTGTTTTTTTTTGTCTCAGAAAAGAGGTGGCAGCATTTGATTAGAAAATCTCCTTCACTTAACCCTTTTAGACTCCTCTCTCAGGGTCTATGATATTGAGACCTGAAAAATAAAAAAATTGTGCCTTTGAAAACATCCTTTTCATCCCTCAGCCCCGACTAAGGGGCAGAGGGGTACTGTCGTCACATGCAATGCCCGTCTATCTTTCCATCTGTCCCGTAAACTTTTGAATTCTGCATGAGAACTTGAAAACACCTTGGTCAATCAACGCCATTTTCGCGATGTTGCTTGGTCTTGTGTACCTACAGAAGCCTATCAATTTTGACGGCGCTTGGATGTTCAGTATGGCCGCCACTTCTATTCATTCCAAACTATCTAGGGGCTGAGGGGTAACGCCCGCTTTGTGGGGCTATTTTTTAGATGACATTTACTGGCAGATTCTCAACAAAAAGCCGTCAGTGTTGCTATTTGGGTTTTTTTGGTTGGAGAAGGATGCTGAACTGTGATGGGGATTGTGATGAAAATGATTTTTAAAAAATAGTGATTCCAGGAGAGGAAACAAACTGGTAAAGTTATCATTCATCCTTCTCCTGCCCAATGAGAGTGCTGATAAATTAATTGTGTTGGTGCCCCTGCCAATTGCAACATGACAATTTGAAGAAGTGCGCTGCTTTTGAAATACGTTCTCTGGAATTGGCCTCCTTGTTGCCTTTTGCTTATGCTACTCAGCTCTCCGTATGAGAGTCCGCTGAAATTCTAGAACTTCTGCTATATTTAATGCTTCTTTTGTAACTACTGCTTTGACCTGTTAGGAGAACGGGGTTGTTCTCACTCTTGGATTAGGAGACTCTGACTTCCTCAGTTCTCTTTTTGAAGGTCACACCATCCACTTTAACTGCAAAATAATCCTTCTTTACAAGTATTTTAGTCTTCTTTTCAGAGGTGTAATACTGTTTCTCTTATGTTATTCCAAATTAGACAAAATTTTACATATCCTGAAAATGGTAAGTTGAGACTAGCTGATATTTTGTACTTAAAAGGTGGAAGAAAAGACTGGAATTTATAATTTGAAGACATGTTCACTGTATTCCTCTGTTTGAATGTCTAAGTAGGCTCATGTGTTGATTCAGAGAGAGGAGGAGTAGGTAACGCTTGACCAAAGTCTATGATTGGACAAAACCAGACATTCATTAATCACCTTTGTTAGCCTCTCCAGTGCTGAAAGCGTAATCGGAAGGCACTAGGTTGTGCTAGCATTTCTTGGCCCCACTCTCCAGAACCAAAGTTTTCTCTGGTCATTGCTGACGAGGCAGTCGATTGTCTGGGCTGTGAATGATTAGGTGTGGCATTGCTCTGTTAGCAGGAGTTTTGTTGTTTAATTTGGCAGAGTCATCCCTTTCATATCATGCAAGAGTGAGCCCTCTGGTTGCAGTTCTTCCTGAGTCACCTGTTCATGAAACACAGTTTTCTCGTGCACTGACTGTGTATTTCTGCTGCGACCTGAAAAGAAGGTCCGTAGACCATTGTCTTGCTCTGGGTCCTTTGATGAATGAGGGTGTTGATTTCTTGAGCTGGCCTTCTATCTGGTTGGGTGTTGTCCTGTAAAATGGTTCAAACATAAACAGTATTGCAAGGGTTACTTTTTGTCCCCTGCCACAAAGTGCTACTGGGGGATATTTGATTCGGGTCCGTCCGTGCATGCATGCGTGCGTCCGTCAGTCTGGGCCACAATGGGGACAAGATTTCTCTGAAACTATTATACTTAGATGCGTGAAATTTTTTATGCGTAGTAAACTAATCATGATCTGCATTGAGTTCGAAAATGGCTGTTGAAGCCTATTTTTTTTTACGGAGTTATGGCCCTTGATCGTAGCGGGGGATAGTGATGACACTGTCGTCTTGTTTGATTTGGGGGTTGGTGCACGTAATTCAAATTTGCTCAGGAGTGCATTTAAAAATTTGCACAAACCTTACATGAACTTGAAGTTATAGTTTGGTCTGCAGTATATTGACATGTGTGATTGGCCAGCAGGTCTCCTGTGAAAATGTGCAGTCGTTAAATGCTGCTATTGCTGCATATAATTCCTGAGGTTTATGGGTTTGAGTGTTTGTTTTAAGCTGAGGTTGTAGAAACGGGCGGGCCCAGCTGGTTTTTTGTTAGCTACTTTTTATTGTAGTATACAGACCCAGGCTATTATGCTGCAGTTGTTGAATTAAGCAGCTGACTGTATCTCGCATGTTTTGGGATGCCCAAGAAGAGTGAGATGTGGAATTTCCCAGGTCAGGAGCCTCAGACACTATACCCATGCTGGGGCAGGTTGTGAGTTCTCGGCTGTACAACCAGGACCAGGTCATTGCCGGCTGCAGTTATGTAACATGTAGGAGCTTGATGGAGCTGAGCTGCCTTGATTCATGTGGCTGAGAGACCTTAGTTGGGGTGCGTTATTGTTGTGAGAGGGTAGGGTGATGTCCAAGAGATTCCTGAACTTATGTTGTCAGTCAGCAGCTTAACACCCCTCTGCCCCCCAAACCCAACTACTACACCCTCTGGATAAATATTGTCTGAGGTCAAAGGAGTCAGATTATTGCTGGAGTAAAGCCAGACCAAATTTAGCCTGAACACGAGGACTCCAATGGTTGATTACTCGCTGCAACACTAAATGCTTGGGGACTGTGGGTGCTCATAATGGGAGACGATCGCCAGAACTGCAGACTTGGCTTCACTGGAGGCTTGCAGGGTCAACCAAGGCTCAGCATGGTGGGGGCAGAAGAGGATACCGGTGCTCGGGTCGACCCTCTGTCCTCTGCTCGCAAAACCGTGTGAAAATTGGTCATTCTAGCCCCCTTCAATGATAGTGGTACATATTTTGGGTAAAGACTTATAAGACTTTAATTGCAGCATATTTGCAGGGGAAAATGATTACTTGTATCAGTTTTGTCTTTTTTCGGTCGTTGAATTATAGGCGGAGATGACGTTGTGTGTGAGAGAGCCTTGTTAAATAATTTACAGCACAATTACCTCTGCGTATTACCTCCATCTTCCCTCTTACCTCTTATCTATTGCTGCAGTTAATCCATGTCCCTGCAGAAATTATTGTTGCCGATGTGACACCTTTGCATAAGGGCATGTCTGATTCACTGCTGCGTTCAAAAGGCTAATGGAAAAGTTAGAAAGAGATTTGATTATCTTAATTCTGAAAACGTTGTCTCTCTGTGTGTGAGTCATTAGCAAAAAAAGGTGGAGAAAGAGAGCGATCCAGCAGTATGCCTATTAACTAAAAACTAACATTATTGGGAGATAACAAATCTCGCTGACCCAGAGCACTGATAATGGGCAGCTGTACAATCCAAACAAACTGATATTGACTGTTATAGCCTAGATCCCTTATTGGGCTGCATTGTGGAGCTTCCTCTCAGCATGTGGACTCTCTGCTTTGAGACCATTGCTTTTATATTTCACAACAAATATAAAAGCACTGCAGGGCTGTGCTGCTGGCATGAGTGGTCAGGGAGTGTTTATTTTATTTTGTTTCAGAATTTTTTTTATCTGCTTTTTTTTTTTTTTTTAACCCAACTGGTTGTTGACTTGTTGAGCTATTATGGTGATGTGAACTCTGTCGTCCCTCCTCTGCTAGCCGTAAACAATTCGACCCATAACCTGTAGCGGTCACAGATATTGATCAAATTTGACAAAACTTGGTACACATCATCTTTCGAGCACAAACTACGTAGGGATTGCATTTCAGCCCGGCACCGTCCAAAATGGGCGTGGCAGGGTGGTCATATTGAAAACCAAAGTCTGTTTTACGCCTTTATAATGTAGATAAAGAGCTGAAACTTGGTAGGTAAGTAGTATACAACATATCTTATCATATAAGAAACGAGGTTTGATGAATTTCGAAAAATGGACGTTTTGTGAGCTTTGACATTTCTTCACCCATAGACGCCTACGGTGGTGTGCAGCGATGATTGCACCACCTCCTTTCGTCCAAAAAAAAACTCTCTCCCTGGTTCATTGCCGTAAGGCAGGTCCAACCGATGACAACTTCCTTGCCAGGGCCAGCCTCTTCACCTATGCATAGGGGCGCCCATCCTTTACTCTGTCCAGCAACCCAATTCTTCTCCTTCCAGGGGGCCTCTTCCCTACCACCCGTCCTTCCATGACCTTGATCAGCAGGTCTCCATGTCTCAGTGTATGACCTAACCAGGAGGTTTTTGTTTTCATGATCGTATTGATGATTGTCCGTTCTTCCCCAACACGCTCTAGAACCTCCTCATTCCTGGTTCTGTCCGACCACACAACGCCCAGTATTTTCCTCCATATCCACATCTCACAACTTTCAAGCCTGCGCATATCGTCCTTGTGAAGTCACCACGTTTCACATCCGTACATAAGGGTGCTCCAAATAAGCACTTTAATGATGCGCTTCCTCAAGCTTAAGCTGAATGACTTAGACATTAATTCTTTTCTTCTGGAGAAGGCATCCTTAGCTCGCGCTATCCTTGATCTAATGTCCCTTTTGCAGTAGCCATCTTCAGTAAGAATGCTACCCAGGTAGTTGAACTGCGTCGCCTGCTTTAACTTCTTTCCCTCAAGATAGATCTCAAATTGCTCACCAAGCCTTTTGCTAATCTTCATGACCTTTGTTTTCTTCAGATTGATTCACACTCCATAACGTTCAGCCGTAGCCATTATTCGATCCATCATGTGTTGTAGCCCCTCAGCAGATTTAGCTATAGTCAGCATACCTAACTTCGTCTAAAGAAGGTCCTAATATATTACTTCTCTATAATTTTTTAGTGAAAATGTAGTGAAAAATACTACTATTGGCAATGGGAACAAAATCATTCCCACAAGTATATTGAGGTAATAATATGAGTGATAAACAAAAACACTGAAAACATCATTTTTTTCAATAACAATTAAAAGGTGTTGTAAATTTTATTTTTTTGGCTCTTGCATAGCCTGAATGCTGGGTCATTCCATGATCAGTGGATTCTGTAACTGCACATCACTGCACACTTCTGTATTTGAAGGACTCATAACCTCTATTGATCACAAATCTTAATAAAATTTGATGAAACTTGGCATACTGCATCAGTAGGACATAAACTAGTCTGGCAACTCATTTCAGCCTTGTACTCCTCTCTCAAATGGGTGTGGCAGGGTGGCAGACCAGTTGAATTTCAGGTTCACTTGAACCTCCGGATAATTTTGTCCCTATGGAGAAATAAGGGTGATTTACACCAGGAAATATGGATGCTTAGCTACCTCTATTATTATTTCTGCAATTCCTGGGTCAACTTCAAGGCTGTATAAATGGTCAGATCCATTCACTATTTTGGTAAAAAAAAAATAAAAAATAAAAACTTCATTTATGGCTTCTGCTAAAGGGTGGAGTGGTGTGAAGTGGCAGAAGGTCCCCTTGTTGTTGAACTAGCGACAGACTGAAAGTGTCAGTTATCTGTAGTGGTCAACATTGCTATTTTTTTCCTGTTGCATTGCCAGCTGACCTGGTGGTTCCTGCATTTGAGCTTTGGAGAATTCCTGCAGGGAGTGTGGTCATTGGTTCGCTTGTCTGCTCTGTTCCTGGAGGGAATATGCTGATTGGTTGTCTGTGTTCACTGACTTCTTTCTGCCCTGTTGCTAGAGGGATAGCGCAGATAGACTTGCCTGTCTGCCCTATTCCAGGAAAGAGTTTGCTGGTTAGTTCCCTCTCTGCCTCGGTCCGAGAGGTCACATGCTGATTTGTTGCTTCTCAGCCTCAGTTCTGGAGGCAGTGTGCTGATTGGGTTCTTCAGGACACTCTGGTCGGAGGCATTTGGGGAGGGGGGCGTTTCTCTGAGCCTCTCTAGCCTGGCACATGTGCCATCCCCACCACCATGCTGATACTGCATCTTACCTGCATCCATGCACTCCTCCATTGGTGGTATGCTAGCAGGCTAGCATGCATGAGTTTGATGGCAGCAATATATGCTTATTAATCCATGTGTATGCAGCACTACATCTCTACTGATACTGGATTTTTGGGGCCGATACCGATATTGTGGAGTAAAGAATTCTGATATCCCTTTATCGCTGATATTCTTGAATAGAAATTAAAGCAATATCAGAGTTTAAGGGGTTATTCTGGCCGAAGGGTGGTGCTACAGGAACGGTAGCGTTATCAGAATGATATGATTACCCTGTTATGCACCAAGATTTTCCTGACAAAGTTGATCCGATTCCCATTAGAACAATTTGACTGATTGCATTTAGAAATGTAGTCATCGAATGTAGAGCTGCAGTGAAAGTAGCTGAGTCATCAAAATCAAAAGGTTCCTCCTCTATGTGTTAGAAATGCAGACTGCACATTTGACTGTATTCCTAGTAAAACTGTTTGAGTGATAGCAATTTTTAAAAATGGCAAATTTTGCCCGGTGGCGGTGTTACAGCAAAGGTCATAGGGTGACCAATATCAATAGCAACCTGTCTTTATGCTCCAAGAGCTTGTCAAGAAGTGTGACTTGATTACCTTAAAAACTGCATTTGGAAATGTAAAGCTTGACCTTGCGGTGGCACTACACGAAAAGTCGTAGTCTCACATAAAATGCTGGGGTCCATCCACTCTGTACTAGAAATGAACACAAGAAGTGTCATGCGATTTTCCCCAAAAATTTTTTAGTTATTGTGCTAACATGAACACGAAGGATGGTGGCAGCAGCAGCAGCATAGGTGAATCCATAATATCTCCAAAAACTCAGTTACAGGGTTGTAATTGTATCTGCCGACAACGATAGTCGGGAGATACTATGGTTTACTTCCGGGGCTGCCGCCGCGACCGCGCCAGCAGAGATTTTCTGTTCCGGGCTCTGGAAGCGACAATTATTACAGCATTTTTTCAAATTGCGGGTTTCATTATTATTTGCCATTTTGGATCAACGATGCACAGGCGAAGATATTTATTTGACAATGCTCAAGACCGTGCCAAAATTTTGGCAATTTTGGGCTGAATTAATCCAATGAAGTCTTGCTGGTACAAAGCCATTTTGTCTGAAATTTGGGAATCGGGGAGATACACGACTCGGTCCCTGTGGCGAGTGAGTTATCTAGTTACCCCAAGAGTCTTTTTCTGCATTATGTTCTCTTAGAAAAGTTTTCATATTGGCTGATCTCGGACAACATGTATGCCAATTCACATATATCTGTGATTGGCCAATATCAGCTAATTAGATTGACTGACTGCTTAATCAGTCGGTCTCACCGCGGCACCTGTGTCTGTTTGTTCCTGTCTCCTTTGTCTGAGCTTTTCTTCTTGTGTGTGTGTGTGTTTTTTCATCTGCGTGTCCTGACTGCCCTTTTTCTGGCTGTCATAGGTGCTGCTTTGTGTATGTGCTGGCTGTAGATCTCATTTCACAGCACATAGCAGAAGGTTGGCAGTGTGTCCAGGGTGCTACAGGCAGTGCAGCTTTTTCCAGGTTTATAAACCACCCAGTCACCCTCCTTCACCTGGGTACCAATTCTGTCTCTCTCAGCCTTGTTTAGTGACAAGAAAGGCCTATTTTGTTGTCAGACTGGTGGGTTTACATTGCTTGAAGTACATGGTATCCTGGTAACCTCAACTAAATTTCAGGTTTCATTGGTTGGTCCTGAATTCATTATTGTAATGATACAAGTCTGCCATTCTGAACTAGCTTTGTGAAACCAAAAATGCTGACTTTGCTCCAAAGTACCGGTCCATTCTGGTGAACTGAGTTAGCCATGTACATGAAATGGTCCCCAGCTAGTAATAATAGCCACAGGATGGTTGTCATTTTGTATGCGGCTTTGTTAGCATTTCTCCGCTTCCAGTTCAATCGCTCCCACTTCAGTGTCCATGTAAAAAATGATGGGGGCGCTAGAAAGTTGAAGAAAATAAAGTCCATGTGTAAAATTGTCTTCCAAGGTGGTGTGCATTTTGTTTAGTGAGATAACATATGCGAATTCTTACTGTCATGTGAAATTGAAACGCTCTGTCCATGCAGTACAAATGTTGCTATCAATGTGGTACTATAATGGAACAACGAGCAGGTACCTACCTTGGTTGTCGAACATGATGTATGAATGATCAGATGATCTGAGATGATGTTGTTCCATATGACTTCCACCTTGGTATGTCGATTGGTGACATTCACCTTTTAGGGTCTAGCAGCCTTTCATTTCTCAAAAGCTTTGAAGTGTTCAACCACGTAATCACAATAAGCAAATTGGTAATATTTTTTGTGCGTTACGTTAATCGTGGACCTTATTTTTACCAATTAAAAAAAAAAACAAAAAAAACATTTTTTTCCATAGATACTGGACATAAACCGTTTGCAGAAAAGTTGGGACACGGTGTGTAATGTAAATAAAAACATCATGCAATAGTTTGCAAATCATTTAAACCCTGGATTTCATTGAAAATAGTACAAAGATAACATATAAGTGTTGAAACAA
Source organism: Gymnothorax javanicus (assembly GCA_029692085.1). NCBI lineage: Eukaryota > Metazoa > Chordata > Actinopteri > Anguilliformes > Muraenidae > Gymnothorax > Gymnothorax javanicus. Next base: position 96,143,946 of record CM056198.1, read on the forward strand.
AGAGATTTTATTGTTTAAAAAAAAAAAAAAAAATCTGCTAATTTTTAATTTGTGGCCAGCAGCACGTTTAAAAAAAAATGGGGACAAGCTGCCGGATAGCTCACTCGGTTAAAGCACCGCATTGCGGAGCAGAAGTGACTATCAAGGCGCGGGTTCGAGCCCCGGTCGTACCAACCGGCAGTGGTCGGCAGCTTTTTCAGAAGTAGCGCACAATTGGCCATTGCGCTACAGGGATGCAAATTGGGAAGGGGCTGCCGGGAAGGGAAATATAAAACGGTTGCTTTGTTCGTTGCTTAAGCATCTCCTGTTAGCCAGCCGGACGCTCGTCAGGAAGATTCTAAGCTTGTTCATGTCCGGGTATCCTCCACCCTCGTTCTGAACTTGCGAGGATTCAACCAATGAGTGTAAAGCAGTATTGATGGGTACGTGCTTCGGAGGACAGCCGTGAACCGTCCCTCTCTCCTTAATTGGCAACAAGGGGTCACATTCAAGCAAGCCTTGTACATAGTTCCACAGTTGGGCATTCCAGATTCGGGTGGGATTGGAGATGCCAAATTTATTTAGAAAAAAAAAAAAATTGGGACAGGGTAAACAAAAGACTGGAAAAGTTGTATGATGCTTTTAAAATATATGTATATATATATATCCCGGGTGGAACATCTCACTGCCAATTCGGTTAACTGGGTATAAAAAGAGCATCTCAGAGAGGCTGAATCTTTCTGAAGTAAAGATGACAAGTGCTTCATGACTCTGTGAAAGACTGCAAGGGCAAATGGTTCAATAATTGAAGAATAACGTTTCTCAGTGTAAAACTGCAAAGAATTTTGGGATTTAATCACCTCTGGTACATAATATCATTAGAAGATTTAAAGAATCCAAAGTTATCTCTTTACGCAAGGCACAAGGTTGAAAAACCAATATTTAATGGATGTGATCTTCTGGCCCTCTGGTGGCACTGCATTAATTACAGACAGTATTCTGCAGTGGAAATTAATGCATTGGCTCAGGATCATTTCTGAAAACAATTATGAGTGAACACAGTTAGTGACTGCATCTACAAATGTATGTTAAAACTCTAAAAGATGAAACCATTTATAAACAACATCTAGGGAAGCTGCCACCTTTGCTGGGCCTGAGTTCATTTAAGATGGACTGAGGCCAGTGGAAAAAATGTCCTGTGGTCTGACCAGTCAAAATCTGAAATTCTTTTTGGAAGTAATGGAAGATGCATCCACCTTGCTAAAGAGGAGAGAGACCATCTGGGTTGTTACTAGAGCTTAGTTCAAAAGTTGGCATCCATGATGGTGTAGGGTGCATTAGTGCACATAGGGTGGGTAATAATCACATTTTTGAAGATGCAGTTAATTATGAACAATATATACAGGTTTTGGAGCAACATATGCTACCATCTAGGCAAGGTCTTTTCCAGGGAAGGCTTTGCTTATCTTAGCAAGACAAGGCCAAACCACATTTTGCATTTATTACAACAACATGACTCCGTAATAAAGGAGTCCGGGTGCTAAACTGGCCTGCCTGCAGTCCAGACCTGTCACTCACAGGACACATTTGGTGCATTCTGAAATGAAAAATATGACAAAGAAGGCTGTGTTGAGCCGCCGAAATTCAACATCAAGCAAGAATGAAAAACATTTTGCTTTCAAAACTACAGTAGTTGGTCTCCTTAGTCCTCAGCCAGCATCAATTTCAAAATGAGCATTTATTTTTCAAAAAACATTAATATTTCTCAGTTTCAATATTTGATGCGTTGTCTAAGTATAGGGTTTAAATGATTTGCAAGTCACAAATGATTTGCAACTTTTGTGGAACCGGGGTTGTAGAACCGAATGTTTAAAAAAATAAATAAAGAAAAAAATTCTAAGGCAGCCGCTTACTAATTTACGTGACACTATAACATTCTGCAGCAACCGAATGTACGTCTTAATTGCTGATGATGTGGGCGGGAGTTGCCGAAATCCACCTTTCATCATGCAGCTTGTCTGGACTCTGTATTTTTGGTTCAGCCCAGAAAACAAGCAGCAAGAAGCAGCAAGAATTGCAACAAGTTTAAGAAATGCTTCCGCGGCAAGCTTGGTGCAGAGTGGCCGGAGGTATTGATTGCACCTTGATTAGGCGGTGGTCAATAGGCGTTTGGGCAGCTAATTGTTTCTCAGAAAACTCCATTAATACCTTACCTGGGCTCTTTGTATCTGAATAACTGTTCCAATTTGTACTGCATTAAACTGGTAAAATGGCACCTGGGGTAGATTTATGAGCTCGTTAAAAAGCATATGGTTGCCTGTCCCGAGCTTTTTGTTAATGACCTTGGTGACGGCTACCTGCTTTGCTTGTTTTTGTTATTAGACTTACAACTAAATGCATCCTGCCAGTGAGCATTTTCAAACGGTATTTTTTCATTTAATCTGAGACTCTAAACCACACTGATTATGGACTGTACTAGATGATTGTTTTCCCTTTCACAAACAGGACTGTGAAGGACCTTTACTCCATTTTGAGCTGTATGTCTTAGCTCAGGGGCCTGTATAGGTCCTGGCTATTTAGCTTGAGTCCCACGTCTTTTTTCTTCAGCCACAAGGCTTTTTTGACTGCCAAAATATTTAAGATGGCTGAACTTTGAGCTCATAAAACCACTAAACTTTAGCCTATATTGTAATGTATTCCAACTGTGTAATGTATACAACTGTGAAACTTTGCTTTTATATTTACCTCCGCCAAATGAAGTTGGCAGGAGGTTATGTGATCGCCAGCGTTTGTTTGTTTGTCTGTTTGTTTGTTTGCAAGATAACCCAAAAAGTAATGCACGGATTTTGATGGAATTTTCAGAGAAGATGGATATTAGGACATGGAACAGGTGACGAGATTTTGGCATATCTAGGCCAAAGTACAGCTGAGATATATGCCAAAGTTCAAGATTTCAAGTCTTTCCAATGGGCCGGAGTTCCAATCGCCGTGCTTTTGGGTTTTGCTGCCACCTGGCGGAGGTCTGCGCTCTCTGAGTGCTTTTCTAGTTAAGTAATATAATCTGCCTCCATGCTTGTAGGATGACGCACAAACAGCAACCTTTTATAGACTTGTTGCGCTGCCTCTCGCCTGTGTCCCGTCTGACAGTGCTGCCGACTGGTAAACATCATCGTGACTAGATCATGTATGATAGCTCGTTTTAACTGAATTGTTCAATAAAAATGCAACTAGTTTGATGAAACATGATAATTTATTCAACAAAGTGCGTCTCCCCACCCCAATTGCTGTTCCCAGTTGACAATGAGTGCACCCAATAAACTTACTCAGATCTAACGGAGAATAATGGCGATGGGCTCTTATGCTTGATCAGGGAAGAAAGGGGAAACGATGATGACGAAGGTATACATTTTATTTGTTACTTGGAGGAGTTAATTAAGCGATCGGGGGGAAAAGGTCATCTGTACATAACATCATTTAGGTATGGTATATGGTTTGTCTACGTTACATCCTGAACTGACGTAACTTTTTCTTGTGTGGGTGAGCTGCCGCGTGTAACTTGCATTAGCTTGATCCATCATACCTGGCAGACATTAGAGGATTTTCAAACGTTAAATATTGATTTTAAAAACATGGGAAGCCACAGGCATCACGACAGATATGACAGATTTTTAGTGGGCCTATTTTAATCACATACAGTGCTGTGAAAAAGTATTTGCCCCCTTCCTGATTTCTTACTTTTTTGCATATTTTTCACACTTAAATGTTTCAGATCATCAAACAAATTTTAGTATAAGAAAAAGATAACCCGAGTAAATACAAAATACAGTTTTTAAATGATGATTTCATTTATTAAGGGTAAAAATCTATCCAAACCTACCTGGCCCTGTGTGAAAAAGTAATTGCCCCCCCTTGTTAAATCATGAATTAACTGTGATTTACCACATTTTTTGAGTCCAGTTTCACTAGCCACACCTAGGCCTGATTACTGCCAGACCTGTTGAATCACTAAATCACTTAAATAGAACCTGTCTGACAAAGTGAAGTAGGCAAAAAGCAACATGTCATGCCGCAAACTAAAGAAATTCAAGAACCGATGAGAAACAAAGAAATTGACATCTATCACTCTCGAAAGGGTTGCAAAGCCATTTCTAAGGCTTTGGGACTCCGGCGAATCACGGTGAGAGCCCATATCCACAAATGGAGAAAACTTGGAACAGTGGTGAACCTTCCCAGGAGTGGCCGGCCTACCAAAATTACTCCAAGAGCGCATCAATTACTCATCCAGGAGGTCACAAAAAAACCCAAAACAACATCTGAAGAACTGCAGGCCTCACATGCCTCAGTTAAAGTCAGTGTTCTTGATTCAGCAATAAGACAGAGACTGGACAAAAAATGGCATCCATGGGAGAGTTCCAAGGCGAAAACTACTGCTGACCAAAAAGAACACGAAGTCTCGTCTCATATTTGCCAAAATACATCTTGATGATCCCCAAGACTTTTAGGAAAATATTCTGTGGACTGACGAGACATAAGTTGAACTTTTTGGAAGGTGTGCGTCCCATTACATCAGGCGTAAAACTAACACAGCATTTCATAAAAAGAACATCATACCAAAAGTCAAACATGGTGGTGGTAGTGTGATGGTTTGAGGCTGCTTTGCTGCTTCAGGACCTGGACGACTTGTCATAATTAATGGAACCATGAATTCTGCTCTCTACCGGAAAATCCTGAAGGAGAATGTCCAACCCTCAGATTGTGATCTCGAGCTCAAGCGCACTTGGGTCATGCAGCAGGACAATGATCTGAAACACACCAGCAAGTCCACCTCTGAATGGCTTAAAAAAACAAAATGAAGATTTTGGAGTAGCCTTGTCAAAGTCTGGGCTTAAATCCTATTGAGATGCAGTGGCATGACCTTAAACAGGCCGTTCATGCTCAAAACCCCTCCAATGTGGCTGAATTAAAATAATTCTGCAAAGAAGCGTGGGCTAAAATTCTTCCACAGTGATGTGAAAGACTCATTGCCAGTTATTGCAAACATTTGATTGCAGTTGTTGTCGCCGAGAGTGGCACAACCAGTTATTAGGATTTAGGGGGCAATTACTTTTTCACATAGGGCCAGGTAGGTTTGGATAGATTTTCACCCTTAATAAATGAACTCATCATTTAAAAACTGCATTTTGTATTTACTTGGGTTGTCTTTGTCTAATATTAAAATTTGTTTGATGATCTGAAACATTTAAGTGTGACAAATATGCAAAAAAAGAAGAAATCAGGAAGGGGGCAAATACTTTTTCACAGCACTGTACACAAGGCGATTCAGCCACTTGAAATTTTACATTGAATGAAAGAGTTGACTCCTGAGACTTTATGGATCTCACAAAAACTGGCGCAATCCAACATCCCACTAAGTCTACAGTGGCCAGACAATAATTCAAAACAAGTGTTAGTTTGGGTGTGTGCCATGATTCTCAAAGTGCTTTTGTTAATGAACAGTTCCTTGATTTCAATTATTTGGAGGGCTTGACTGCCGACACTGTTATATTATTGAATACATTAAACAGACATGACATCATGATTGTATGATTAATTTAATGTTTGCGTAGTACTGTATCAAATAATGCAATTATTTTTTGCACTAGTCAGTTTCTTATGAAATGCCATGTTTTAGGCCTATACACTGGGCCCAGGCGAGAGTTCATGATATCATTGGCTAATTAGTTCCAAAAAATAAAAATAAATTATGCGTGGAATCCAAACATCATGTCCTGTCTTTGGAGCTTAGCCCCAGGAGTTTCAAATGTCTGTACACTCCCCTGCCAATGCCACCAAACATTGAGCGCCGTCGACTGGATGAAGGGCTGGGAAAATTAGATGGAAGACTGATGGCAAACTTTGTCTCTGATGGCTTGTTCGTGGCAGCTGCAGTTTTGATTTTGGCTGTCCATATCAGAACTGAACAACCCAAATGATTTTCAGTGCAGAACTTTTTTTTGTATTAGTCTCTAATGCACTGATATTTCTAAATCAAGTCATGTGGGCAATTATTGGTCAATGAGATGAGTGAAACCGAAATGTAGCTGTCGGTCAGAAAGAGCGAAGCCAGCAGTGGCAGCGTGGTGAACATTTTTATGTTTCCTCATGATTCAAGGCAGCTTATATGCTTCTTAAGTGAGCAAAAAAATGATAGATAGATGGATAGATAGATTGAAAAGGTAAAGCTTTATAAGGAGAGAAAAGTATATGGTTCTGGGTGGGTTGGGAACAGGATATTATGTAATAGACCAGTGACATTTACATTTGAATTGAAGCTCTTTAATTGAGTGTTGGATGTACACGAATGCGACGGTTTCTTACTGTGGAGGCAATGGTTCCCCAGGAGTTGGTCTCATACAGATATAAAATCCAGTTTTTTTTTTTTTTTTTTAGCTCATTTATATCCTTGTATAAGGATGCTGGACATGCTTGTCAGAAGTTATCTTTGCCACCTTCAGTCTTTTGAAATCCCTGATATTCAACAATCAGTAGTAACCAAGCTGGCATGGAAATCTGCCTGTCAGCATGTGCAGTGGCCATGCATACTGTAACATTTACGAGGAGGGAGTGGCAGTCGTAACTACTCCTGTATGTTCTCTTTTCCATAGGATCTCTGCCATCGTTTTTGGTTACCAATACAGTGTAGCATATTAACATTTAGTTCCCGCACTGCAGAAAATAAAATCTCATGTGGAGTGGCAAGTTAAACATAGTGACTTGCATGTCTCTCTTTGTCACAAGGATTCGGGTAATAATTCACCTGTCTGGCACCTGCAGACCAGATTTATGACACTTGCAATTCTGCACGCCGGAGCCTGAAGGTCGTGGAATTCAAGGGGCACGACCCCAAACCTTGGCGTTGGAATTGTTTAATTATGTTTTATGGTTGATGTCGAGAAGCAAGAGGTTCTCTGGCCAGTTTGAGCCTTTGTTAAGTAGCTCTGGTCCACCAGCCCGCAGGTCATTCCTTGGCAGCTGAGAGCCCAGGACTCATTGCATGATAAAGATGGAGGGGTCAAGGCACCCTCATGAATTTAATATGTATGCAAGAGGAGTGGTGGTGACTCATGTTCTGGAAGGAGGAGCAGGAGGGTGAGGGTTTGACCTTGAAGGTGAGGGAGTAGAGTGCGGATGGAGGGCTGAGTGGGTGAGCAATTTCACTTTCTGGAAAGAAGTACAGCTAGAATGAGCGAACTAGCGATACATTTCGCGGCAACCCAATGGCCCCTGCCCACCAAATCATCAATGTCATCAAAGGCTTCTTTTTTTATATTGACAAACGCTTAGCTGCTGGATTGCTGCGCGTCTCCGCCAATCAAATGCAGTGGTTGCAGCGCCTCACTGCTCGCGCTGTTAAGCATGTTGCCAAATTGCGCTCGTCTGCCGCGGTGGCTACTTAAATCTCTGTGTGATGCAGTTCGTGGGGGGGGAGTGGTGCATGAGGGGGCCTGTGGGAGCCAAAATGGCCATTGCTGATGAGGTCGTTTCATCTTCCTCAGTGGGTCTTGGGGTAAATTGCTTCATCAGTTTCTTTAGAATACTCCCCATCAGCCAGGGGATGATTTGAATGATCAGTGAGGTGCTACTTTTACGCTCTGTTTGCTCTTAATGGCGGCGGTGGAACACGTGCCTCATCCCTCTTGGCAGAGATCCTTTAATACCTGCTGTCCCCAGATTTCTATTTGTATAACGTGTATTTATGCTCGTTTTCAAAAAAAAACAAAATGTACTATAATACATTGGGGAATGATAGTGATGACCATATTTCAGTGAAATGTAAGCTAAAAATATACCTGAAAGCGGTAATACATTTATGTATTAACCCAAATATTTTATTCATTATACCTTTGCATTGGTAATAGCTTCATACTATATTTTATTTCCGTATACGGGTGAAACAAAATCTATTGTATTCTGTAAAAACGTTATTTGCCCCCTCCTGATTTCCTTTATTTTTTCATATTTGTCACACTCAATGGTTTCAGATCCTCATGCAAATTGAAATATCAGCGGGGTGTCTCACGGTGCAGACTGAAACTGCCGTATCCTCACGCTCATCTCGAGACGTGACGTCAGTGATCTGAATCTGGACCCTGGCCTTTGTGGAATGTCTCTCCTTCTCTCTTGTTTCTCATTCTAGAAAAAAAAAATTAGACTTTAGGAAGTTGCTGGGCAAGCAGACGGAGGTGGTAGGTGTGAAAAAAATTCAGATCAGATCTGTCTGAACCATGGAAAACCACAGGAATTTTAATTGTGTGTTTCAGTAGCCAGAGTTGAGAAGGGGGGTTGAATGGGTACACTTGGTGGTCTTCAGAGTCAGGATTCTCTGGGCTGTTGGATACAGTGGAGACCACTGTGTGGTTGGACTAAACTGGGGAAAAAGTATTTTTTATTGTTGATTCAGATGCTTGATACTTTGGAGGTCCTTTATTCTTAGTAATGTTTATTGTCTGAATCTAGTGTGTCTAGCATTTAAAACCCTTTTTAAATGTTCGCCCCTCTAAATACTGAGCACAAGGGATATTGCTTGCCAAAGACCCACACTTAACTGAAAATACATTTTGTGTAATTTAATTTAATTAAATTATTTATGGAAATCACAGCTATAATGTCAGTAGTTGAATTTTTTTGAAGTCAGTCTAAAATCATCCGATCGAACCGACCAACAAATTAAAATCAATTCAGGTTTTTACCCCTCAGCTGATGAAAGTCGTGGAGGGGTATTGTCGTGGCGAGCGGCGTCCGTCCATCTGTCTGTAAACTTTTCGTTTCCGGACGATTGCTGAAAAACGCCTTGGCCAAATGTTCTCTTTTTTGGTGGTATGTTGGGGGTGGCTAGAGGAAGCTCCCTATCGATTTGTGTCCCGCTCCGATAATCAATATGGCCGCCAATAAAGCGCAAGGCTGAGGGACCCCGCTTGCGACAGCGCGCTATTTTTATATCAGGTTTTTCTGATAAATTTGATTTAATAGGAATTCCTAAACGAGAATCAAGTCTGTTATGAATATAAACATAAATTCTTTATTCAATACAGGCTCACCACTTCAAGAATCATAAAATATAGCAAGGCATTAAGAGCCATTCCATGAGAGATTCACATTAGGAGCGCAGTTGTCCCCCTGGAATTGAATGAAACTGGTAGATATGGGTGTCTCACGGAAAAGCCAAATTTTTAGGTCCGTAGAACATTAGCTCTTTAGAGCACTACTTGTAGTCAGAAAGCTATCTACCCAGCATAGTAAGAAACAAAACTCTTAATATTCAGAGAAAACTAGCTTTGTGTATCACAATTCAAAAAAAAATTTCTTGGGTACATTGCTGAGGATAGCCAGTATTTGCATCCAGCCTACAGTGCCCCCTGGGGGTGAAATTTTCTGACATTTGATGTTGAATATCATCTACACTGAAAATACTGCTGTTGAGATTTTACTAATGCTGTAATGTACCCCAGAGAGACTACGTATCCAGGGAATTTCAGATCTCTGTCTTGCTGGGTAAACAAAATAACACCACCTAAACATAGGGACACTCTGCTATGAAATTGTCCATTTTGAGTTTTCCTCCAACTTTGGCTCTGTCTAGCTTGAAAAGTGTAGACACTACCAAAGAAATGCTTGGTATTCCTGAAAATAGAGTTCTAAAAGCACAGCAAACGGCATTTACCACCACAGTACATATCTGGGTTATTGAGAAAATATACCGCAAACATGCACTAAAAATCAATTTCAACCATCTTTCCAGCCATCCATTGCACTAACCCAGCAAGATGCCAGGATACTATTCACTGAAAATGATAGTCTTTTTGTGAGTAAATACATAATAAAGCATTCTAGATTGGCATATGTCTGGGATATTATTTTATTCCCATTCCCATTTTCAATTTTTATTGTCATTTCTCTAATAATTCCAGCTCAATATCATAGTTACCCACCTTGGCCAATATGTGGTGCTGATGTCTAACCAGACTTGAAGTCTCACAGGTTATGATAAAAGTATAAGATATTTGGTACTGTGTACTCTTAAGTCATGATAGTTGCTGTAAAATGTGGTGTCAACAGCTTTTGGACAACAAAACTGAGCCACTTTAGTGGCTTTCAGGTGACGCCACCAGCAGGCAAAGTGAGATACGGACCTAAAAATTTGCCGTTTTCCCGTGAGACACCCATATTTATCTATGTGCCCAGTTTCATTCAATTCCAGGGGGTCAACTCCTCAACTACTTCAAAAAGTGCCATTTTCTCATTGAATGGCTCTTAAATGGACGTTACCAGAAAAGAGAAAGCGAGAGTCCTTACCAGAGTATAACCCAGTTGCAATCCTACAGGAAAGGGGCAGAAGGCACACAACTCTGCAACCTCCACTAAGATAAAGAAGTGGAAAATTCTTGGCATCATAATTTTTTTTTTTTTTTTTTTTTTGCTCTGTATTTTTATCCTGATTGAGTGATGTAGATATACAGTATGGATAGAGTGGTCATTCTCCTTTATGTTGAGGATTGATCTATGTACTTATTAATTACAGTAATGTTCTTTCATGCACTGATACGTTCCATGATGTTATTATTAATGGACTCATCGTTTAGCCTCTTTCTGACAAGATCAAACATGGAAGTGTTGAGGTAATTCTACTTCACAAATGGATGCCTCTTCAGGGTGGAGATTCGATTATTGATTTTGCTATGATTATTATACTTCAAATATTCTTGATCTTAAGTTGTCCACTTTTGGTGTACTTAAGCATATTTTTTTCGCATGAGGAGCAAGGTGGCCTCAGCAGTGGGGTTAACAGTTTGCGTGCAGCTCTAGAATCCCTCTACCTGTTGTTGCTAGGTAAATGTTTGACTATATGTTGGAAGAGAAGCCCAGTTTATGTCAATCACCACCAGTCTGAAGTGCAGTGTAATCTGCACATCACAGAGGCCCAAAGTCCCCCTTCCCCCTTCCACCTGCGTCACTACTGTCACTTGCCACTGTGTCCGCGGGGGAGTGCATTGGGTTTAATTTCGAGCTGGACTAATCACTCAGGGGAGCGTAAAAACTGCACTTAGTGCCGCTCGTCTCCCTCCTCCAGCCCCGTCCGAACACAGTCCATGGGCTGCATCGCATTACGTAATGGACCCAGCTACAAATGCTACCCTTACCAGCGTTTACGGAAACACACGATGCCCAAACGGGCACCCTCATACACACAGTTTGGCACATACATGTACGCAGTTCCCAGGCACATGCCCATTGGAGTAACAGCTAGTTTATGATTGAGGGGATGGCCAGAACAACTGAAACGCTTGTGTCCACGAGAATACGTGAAATTTTTTCATTGATGTTCTGTTTATCACAGCACATAATTGGGGGGTGGGGGTTGGGGGAGGAATCATGAAATTGAGCAATTTCAATACTGGGTGGACGCGTCCCCTTCCACTCCCTTAGGTTACGCCCTTGCACACGTCCATGTACATCCACAGAATACTTATGTCCTGACTTTTCTTTCTCCTCAGGTTGTGAGCTGACATTCATTTTTGAACCAAAATGTATTGTACAATGAAGTTATTACATAATGCAGTTAGTAGGCTAATGCTCTAATGCCGTGTGGCGTTGAAAGAAAATTCCATTCACAAATCCAACTCTGGGCTGAGACTTAACTTGAGGGACGTTGCAGGCATCGGGTCTTACCCATGGAAGCGTGTGTCGCAGTTCCGCGCCAGAATTTTTCGTGCCAGGGGCTGGAGGAGAAGGCTGTTAAAACGATTAATACAGCAATGGTTTTTGTTTGAAGCGTGCAGCTGAAGTGATCGCATAGTTTATGGGTGAGCCAGTCCACTATTTGTGCTGTAGATTAATAGGCGCTGAGAATTACAGGAGTGGACCTTTCTGACAGCCATCCGGTACTGCCGGCTAGATCCACTGGACTGAAGGCTTTAAAAGGAAAATCAGCAAGTCACTTAGGCCAACCTCTGATTTATTTTCTTATGCATTTGGTTAGCTGACTGACGTCCTTATCCGGATCACTCTACCCCTTGGTTTTTAGCATGACGCAATTTTTGCAGCATTGCAATAAAGGCAGTTGTGTGCACCTTAGAAAAAGGGTAAAATGCTGTAGCCTGAGATTCCCCATGCCTGCTTTATTCAGATATAAAGTGCCGACTACAGCTCAACCGTCCCCTCTGTGGAATACTGCAGTCTGCTTGTGACGTTTTGCGGCAGATATTTTATACCCTACAGAAATATATGCAGCGATATATGCAGGGTACTCATGCAGTGGGATCCAAAATTACTGGCACCCCTGACTGGTAATGCACAAACAATACTTTGCAAATTCTAAAAAATAATTTCTAGAGAAACTCTAAATGACAAAGTGAGAAATGCTGGACAATATTAATGTTCCAATGGAACCATCCAAAATCATTTACTCATTTAATCAAAAATCAGTTTCCTCCAAATCAGAGTTTCACAATTAATGGCACCCGTAAAGATTATTGTAAATAAATGTACCAAAATGAAATGAGGTATTAATTTCCACTTATTTAGGTTTTACCTTTGTGTTAAGGAACTGTATTGAGCCATTACCTCACTTCCTGTTTCCCCTTATGAAAATGAACTAAAAGGTTACTATAGCATACTATCAGAATTTTATAGTGTTCTAAAGTGTGGTTGTAGTGTTCTATAGTACGTTTCACCAGCTCTGGGATCACAATAGTTTTTTCAACTAAAAACAACTGTCAGTTCAAAGGAGCCAGATGGTCACAGATCTGCATTAATCTAGTAATGGCAACAAGAAGATTGACAAACAATTGAATATGCCTCTGAGTACAGTCCAGGGCAATTATTATGAAATTTCGAAGATATAGAACTGTTGAAAACCTTAAGGACAGAGGACGCTGCTGCATTTAGACTCCCAGGATTCTGAGGAGGATGGTGAGAGAAGCAAAAAAAATCCCCAAGAATCACTATGATGGAATTGCAGGCCTTGGTGGCATTTTTGGGTCACCATCAGGCGCCACCTCCACAGGCTCTTTGGAAGGGTTGCCAGAAGAAAGCCTTTTCTCACCAGAAGCCTTGGAAGCAAACACTTGGAGGTTGCCAAACGTCTATTAAATTATGCAGGGAAGAAGGTGCTTTGGTCACATAAGGCCAAAATTGAACGTTCTGCTCAGATACAGCATCAGTATGTTTGGCGTCGGAACTGAAATGCATGCAAGGAGCACCTTTTACCCACGGTGAAATATGATGGTGGGTCAGTCTTGTTTTGGGGCTGTTTAAATTCAAGAGGTCCGGGGGCACTGGTTAAGATTAATGGCATAATGAATTCCACCAAGAATCAGGGTATTTTGGCTGATATTCTGTTTACCTCCGCCAGAAGGCTGGGACTTGGCCGTAGATGGACTTTTCAACAAGGCAATGACCCAAAGCATATCTCAAGATCCACAGAGAAATGGTTCTGAGACAACAAAATCAATGTTCTGCAATGGCCATCTCAATCGCCAGACCTCAATCCAATTGAAAACCTGTGGGCCGAGTTGAAGAGGGCAGTTGATAACCGCAAACCCAAGTGTGTGAGGGATCTTGAAAGGATCTGGTCAGAGGAATGGTCCAAAATCCCCCCCAAATGTGTGCCTTAACCTTGTCAAAAATTACAGGAAAAGACTACATGCTGTTATCCTTGCCAGAGTTGGTTGCACTGAGTACTAAATGAAGGGTTCCAATTATTATGAAACCTTGATTTTGTTGAAATTTAAATGATTGCTACGGTTTTATTTGTATAATAAATTATGTTGTTTATATATTTTTTGTTTTGTTTGTGTAGGGCCAGTCATGGGTGCCTGTAATTTTGGAGCAGTAGTCAGTAGTCATTAGTCTGTGGAGTCCCAGAGGGATTAACTAACGCACAGAAAACGCGCTGAATGATTAGCGTTGTGTACAGCTGCTGTGTGAGGAAGTAGACAGAAACTCCTGAGCCTACTCCATGGGAATGCTGGAGAAGATACTCACAGGAACGAGGGTAGCTCCTCGCAACGAGCAAGTAGGATATTGTTAATATTAGTGTTGACACTGGATGGCTCTTTTGACAAGGGTAAAGCATGGGTTGATGTGATCGCATTATACCCCTCCCCCATCCCTTCCTGGTTTATATTTGGGTAGTGAAATCCACTATGAAACGTATACCATTTTGAGCCTGTGTAGGTTATTACAGGTGAATGTTTTGCCTGTGGCAGCTGTAGCCCCATTTGCTCCCCCTCATTATTTCCAGGCCTACTTTTGTCAAATATAGCCAACAACGGATTCTTTCTCAACATAAATTTGCTTCCTTTAAAATGAGATTAGTCATGCTGTGAGAAGTTGTGAACTGGTAATGGTCCCATACCTGTATTTCATAATTGTTCTATTTTAGCATGCGCTGTAACTGTCAGCAGCTGGCTTAATGTCTTTGTAATTATGGCTTATTGTTGGTCTTGCAACCTTTGCTTTCACTATTTTTCATTGGATTATACCAAGGAGGATTGAGTCACACAAGAGAGACTGCCATTACTGCAGATCAGAGATCAGATTTTGAACTGTGGTTTGTAAATGACGTATCAAGATGTGAGGTGTGAAGTTGCCCACTCAAGAAAAGCTACCCTATGGTAGACTGATGCTGTGAAGTGTGAAGACTTTGGCCAATGTGTTATGCTTATTTTAAGACAACCCCAATTCCGAAAAATTGGTGTATTTTATTGAAAATGCTAATTAAATCAAAAACGAGCTATTTGAAAAGTCTATTCCCCCTCTACTGTATTATATTGAAAACAGTAGGCCTACAGCAGCACATTATTTGATGCTTTACCTTGAAATTCAGTTAATTTTTGAAAATATACGATTCTTCAGATCTAATGACTGCAACAAACTCTGAAAAACTTGGCGCTAGGGCAACTTGTCCGATGAAGCTCCACCACGAGAAAAATCAGGCAGTCTTCCAGACAGAACTCAGCACTGCTTGTATGAGGGCATCTTCGACCTGCTTGCTTCTTGGCGTGCTGAATGGAAGCACAAGTTAAGATGGCTTCCAACCATTGTAAAAAAGGTTTTCCTGCTGGCTCTTGATTTTCAGACAGATGTAATTGGCTCTAGCCATGCAAGTAATTTGTCAATTTGCTTAAATGTAATAAATTTAACTTTTGACTTTTGTCCTTCCCTTCCTTTCCACACCAGAGGAATGGCATTGGATGGTACCCCAGCATTCGTTGCTCTGCAAAATTCTCTCATGCAATTGACAATGAATGGAGTATGGAGTTCTTCCATGTACAGTGAGGCTTAATGGCGATAATGATGGTGTTACGAGTCGCAATTATTACGTGATGTGAAACGGTTGATGTTAAACAGGTGATCTTAATCATGTTATAGTGCCAAAGAAGCCTCTAAAAAAGGCTGAGTCCCTCAAGAGCAATCATGGCTTGAGGCTTCCTAATTTGCCGACAGATGTAAGATTATGTAATCCATCACTTTGACAACAATGATCCCTGAATACTAATCAGTAGGATTTTGGGCATTTTACCTGCTTCGGTGCACAATGGGATTAAATGACGGAAGGAATTCAGACAACTCTATGTGCGTAAGGGGCAAGGCCAGAAACCACGTCTGAATGCCCATGATTTTCATTCCCTCATATTTTACTGGCTTAAGAGCTTTCATACAGCTGTAATGGTTATCACACCATGGGCTCGGACGTACTTTGAGTCATTGTTAGTCCACACCATGCGCTGCTGCATCCACAGATGCACTGTAAAGTTTTACTATTCCAAAAGAGCTTCCAACCTCTCGAGCCCAAATACCATTTGAGAAGTACAGTAGTGTAGTGGAAGCCTGTTTTGTTTTCCGACAAGTTAACCGCATCTGTCATGGTAGAAGGTTGTGTCAGTACACATGGTGAGGGTAACTTGCACATTTATGATGGCACAGTTTTTGTCGAAAAATATGTACAAATTTTGGAGCAAAACAGAGAGTGCATGTGCTTGATTGGCTTGCCTGCTGTCCTGAGTGCTCTTTGAGTAAGAATGTACGGCGCTTTATGAAACGAAATATAAGGCAACAGATGCCCTTACAATTGTGCAGCTGAAGACCTGAAGAACTGGCCGAATGGGGAAAAAATTCCACTTGCTAGACTTGGCTAAGTAGGGTCCTCACACCACCCAAGCGCTTAATGGTTGTGCTTAAATGACATGGTGATGTCACACAGTGAGGAACAGTTGACTATACCAGCTTTTTTTTTGGAAATGTTGCGGTCATCACATTGCATATTTTCAATAACCAACTCAGTGACCAATTTTTGTGTTGTTGTACTGTTTTCAATACACTGGAGGGTAAGTTGACTTTCAAATCAGTCCTTTTTGATTGAGTTTGCATTTTTCCTGTTGCCAGCTTTCTCTGAATTGGGGTTGCACACTGTTATATCACTGTTTGGTCTGTTTCTGGTCAAAGCTGCTCTGTTGCTGGACGGAGTTGGCAAAGGCTATTTGAATTAGGAAAGCTGGTAGCCAAACTGATTGACAAGCCAATTATATGGAGGCCTGGTGGCGGAATACATGACTGTAGGGAGATCAGCTAAATGGCAGCTGGCCTACCACACAATTGTTGAAGACGCACCTTTGATGAGCTTGGGCTGGTTTAAAGGTCCCCTATTATGTCACCAGGTGCACAGCTAATTAGTTATTAGAAGCCATTTCAAAAACTTTTCCCTCTTGACATCACATAAGGAAGTAACCAACCAGAGGCAAGAAGAACTGATCACCTTCAGCCAAGCAGTCAATCAGATTTCATCACTCTGGGTGGTCACTCCCTCTTGTGATGTCAGGAAGGGGAGATTTTGAACTGGCTCATAATGGCCAATTAGCTGTGCACCTGGTGGCATAATAGGGGACCTTTAAGATGGGATTTTGATCAAGGCCAGTAATGCAAAATGATTGATCAAAGTGACACTATCGTTTACTCCTGGATAAGCTGTTTGTGAATCTTGCCGCCCGTGGTCGTACAAACGGCAAATTGATTGATTGATTGATTGATTGATTGATTAGTGAGTGACGCTTGAGTCTCATCACAACAATCCTTCCTTAGCTTTGCCTATCCAGGAGTAAAAACACCAACTATCAGAACGTTCTTGAGCATTTACTTGAACAATATAAAAGGTAAAAATGTAGGGCTTGTGGTCATGCAGGTGTGCATATGTGAATTCAGTCCCCAAGCTGCTTGCATTCACTACCAGTGGATCTAAAACTAGGTTCTGGGGACCGTGATGTGTTGATTTTTGTCCTAACTGCAAATGAATTCTGAGAATTTTGATAAGCTGTTCACTTTCCTTAATTAGGCTCATTTCCTGTTTTAAGGTGTGGTATATTGGCTTCAACCACATTTTGTCAGACATAGCTTTGAATATCATGAAGTCTCATGTTCATCTTTTGTTTTTTTTTGTTTTTTTTCCATTTTTCAAATGATTTCACTGCTAGAGGTTGAAATAACTGATAAGGTTACGGATGATAACAGGCCTCCCTTGTGTTATAATATATGTTTAAGGCCCACAGCGAAGAAGCAGTATAGACATGTGTTCCTGAACTATAAGCCAGAGATTGGTTGTGGCAAAAGCCATCATGCACAGTTACCCAGGTTGAGATTGTGAACCCTTGGTCTACACACTCTCTCCTGAATTTCTTTTTGGCATGGCTTTTGCCACGTAAAACCTGAGCCTGCAGGTTTTTCCATTGCCACAGCAGTATTTAGTTATATATTTCTTACGCAACTTTTCTCAAATTGATCGTATTCAATTTTGATTGATCGTTTCTTTATTTTGATGACGAAAAAGCTGTTGGAAACCTTGACCTGTAGCTCCGGCAAATTCCAACTGATCAGCCTTATGCTATATTTGTCATGAATTGCACAACACTGAATTTATCTTTGAGGAGCGTTGGCAGGTAATCGGGGATGGAGAATTCTTGTAATCATGCCTTTTATTCCTCTCTACGTCATCAGGTTGGCAAGCGCTAGGTTGTCTGCGCTTTGATTTGTCGAGGGATGTTACTGTGGGCACCACGAAACCCGCCGGTTGAGTTAGATGCATCCGTTTCCAGCTTTAACTTGCGGTTAGTCTCTCTGGTTTTCCAAGGTACCCTGGTAATGCTGCACTGTCTCTGAATTGGCTCTGACCTCTGTTTGACCTCTGCACCACTGGCACCGAGAGCAGTCCGTTTTAACAACACCCACTGGGACACAAACATTCAGAGAGACTCACTGGTTTCTAAATAAAGGGGCGTGTAACTCCTTGCCCTGCACGTGGCAAAACTGTCTGTTTTTCCCAAGGCGAGATTGCCACCATCCCTGCCGACTTGACGTCCTCCCTGCTCAGTGCAGTGTATATTAATGTGGGCAGAGGGTCTGGGGGAACACTGGTTTGCTCCCCTTCTTCGCCAGTGTGACCATTTTAGCTTTTCACCAGGGAAGACAGGAGACCTTCCCACCACTTCATGTTTCATTCATGTTCTCATCCAGGGCAACGGCATCCCAAGGGTGTTGTTGTGTGCATCGGGACCCGGTGATGAGCTGTGTTGTATGGTAATAAGCCTGACTAAACACAACAGCTGCAATGGCAGAGGAATTGGAGATGCTCGCAAGAATGCAAATTTGTCATCGTCCGCTGAATCTTAGTGGCAAGGTGACGGGGAAATGCTTTGCCGTTACCTGATTTGTACTGGAACATTGCAGGTTTGAAACTCAGATGAGTTGTACTTATTACGCCCCTCGGGGAAGACGCTCAACCTGAAATGCTAGCATGGAAAAGACAGAAACTATAAGTCAAGCTACTCCCTCTGTGCTAAAGGCATCTGCTGAGCAAGCAAAAAATTGAAAAATATTTTTGTCTGTGGGAAGAATTGTGCTCCACTGAATTTTCCATAGCAGAGAGCACTTGATCCCAGATTTGAATTTGGGGTTTTGGGGAAATATTTTTGAAGGCAGACAGTGCACTGCTTTCAGGGGCTTGCACATTTACAAGAGTTCATGATATTTATAGTCACATTCATACTGTATAAAGATGATTACTCTGTTTTCTTGATGGAATTCAGCATCCATTTTGAGGTATTCAAAGAGAAAAATTGCACTCGTTTAGCCATATACAGACGGAGATATTTGTTTGCACCTTTGTGAGTGAGGTTGCCAGTCCAGGCTCATTCTTTGATTTATTATTGTCTCTAGGTGTGTCTGCGGAACCTCCAGATGTAATGTCTTGTTCCTGGAGAAGTTCTGCTCACTTTAGAATTAGGAATTTCTTATGATTTTCCACCATGAGAAGCAAACTTATTCCATTTTAGACTTCATTTTCAGATCTAGGAATTGCCAAGCACTGTCTGCAATAATGAGAGCAGCGATATGACTTTTGAGACCCTTCTTGCTAGTACTATGGGCCCTCTGACAAAATTACATGGATGCATTAATGGAGCATGACTTGTTATTGATTTCTCAATTGTAAAAATCCTTCAAAGGGACTCCTCTTATTATTCATCATGAACCTGGCTGGGGTTTCTTGCCTCCTTTAGAACCTCTTCTCTGCCAATCAGTTGGTGGCAATCATGCTGAACCAACCTGCAGGGGATTCTGGGTTTTTATTCTGCAATGGGTGTTGAGAGGAGAGGCATGAGATAATCTGATTCACACGAGCATTTTTTCATATCCAGGGCTGAGGGCTCTGATGATGTGATTCACAGATTAATTTTAGGGGGGGGGCTGTGATGATTTGATTAATTACTAATTCTTATTCAGGAGAAGGGTCTATGAAATGACTCACTGATTCATGTTCTGTGGTGCGGTCTGTGATCATGTGATTCAATAATCCATATTCAGACTGTGGGTCTGTGATAAAACTCAACTTATTCAGGGGTGGGGTTTTTGAGCATGTGATTTACTGAGTCTTGATCAGGGGTGGGATCTCTTATAATGTGATTCAGCAATTAATATTCAGGGGAGGGTCTGTGTTGTGATTCATTCACCAGTGAATGTGTGTTATGATTCACTCATTCGTATTCAGGGTAGGTTTGTGTCGTGTTGCCAGTACTTGTAAATGCAGGAAAGCAGAACACTCCTCTCTGCAGCATTTAATAGTCTGCTGGCCTAATCCTCGTTTTTGAAGAGAGAGGTGTTTTTCGGTTGCTTTAACCACCTTTCCAATGGTAGCCTTGCAGAAACCTGTTTTTTTTTTTTTTTTTCCCTGCTGTGTTTTATATAAGGCTACATGTAAAATCGTGTCCTAAGCTATTTGTTTCTGAAGAATATTTAATTCACAAATTTTACTTGAAGATGGACATACTATGAAATACTCACTTTTTCAGTGTTTTTGCACTTAAATTTCTGTATCTGGAGTGCCTACCAAACCACAAACTGTGAAACAAGACATCCCAGTCATTTTTTTGTGGGTTGCCTTTTTCATTAAATATGGCATCGTTCTTGGCTGCAAAGACTGACACACATCACAACATCGGCTCCCTGCGCCAGGGGACAGAAGAGATGAGTGGACACGTACAATTGTACATATTTTTTGTTGGCAACATCAAAAAATATTTGCAGCTTCAATTGGCTAAAAATCATGCGTGTATGCTGTGCACTTTCCGTCTGTCTGCTTTATAGTACTAACCTGGGTCACTACAACACAGGATTAGTAACAAAATTTATATCAAAGGGGACGTATTGTGCTTTTCAGAAAATTCAAAGAAGCGGTGGCTTTGATTTATTTTCAAGGAGAGCCTATTGTTAGCTAGGTGAGTGTTTCTGATTTCTGTTGATATTTTAACTGAATTTCATTTGTAGCGTTAGTTAATTTTGTATAGCTTGATTGCTTATGTGGCTAACTCGCTAGCTGAGTGCCTCTGGGTCATTCCATCCCAAATCAACCAGAATGTGAGAAGTGCTCCAGGTCACTGTCTCAGAAAATTCTGAAAAAATTCACAGTTGAAGCACTACCGAAGGAATGAGTGTTTGCAAAGTTTCAGGTCTGTAAGTTCAGTAGTTGCTGAGATATGGCCATTTTTATTTTAAGGCATTTTTTTAGCTTACCGGCTCTATGGGCCGATAAGCTATTGTCGTGGTATGGCGTCCGGCATCCGTTGTCCGGGACATTTTTTATCTTTTTTTTGGCCTGATGAATTTCCGTGTAAATTTGCAGTAACATACTACTAGACCATATCTCCAGTCGTTTTCTCGGATTTTTGATAGAATCATTTTTGCCCGTTTTATGGGCCCTTGAAATTTTGGCTCCAATGTTAAAGATAGGACTGAGAAATTTTAAAAATATATTTCTCAAAAACTGCGCGATAAATTTTTTTCTAAATCAGGCAATCAACTTACCTTGGTACTGTCAATGTACAGTGCAAGCGCCGTTTTAATTGAATTGACGGAAGTGGGTCTATTGGGGGCGCTGTACTTTATGAATATGCAAGATGGCCTGTGGAGGCCAAATGGTTGCAGATAGAGATTAAGTTTGTATTATCGACATATAGGAAGTCATATATGACCTATATTTTGGCAATATTAAATTTGTCCACAGATGACTTTGTAAGATCAAACTCGAGGTCAGGGAATATATTAACAATGTTAAAAAACTTGAAATTTCAAAAAATTATTTCCTCAAAAACTGTCTGACTTTTTTTCTAAATCTGGCAATCAACTCACCTTGATACACTTTATGTACAGTGCGAGTGCCATTTTGATTGAATTGATGGAAGTGGGTCTAGTGGGGGCGCTGTACTTCAACATTGGTTCTTATGGAGAATGGGCTAAATCGCCTGTGGAAGCTAAATGGTTGCAGATAGAGATTAAGTTTGTATTACTGACATATAGGAAGTAATATATGACCTATATTTTGGCTGTGTGAAAGTTGACCTCAGATGACCTTGAAAGGTCAAACTTTAGGTCAAGCAAAATGTTACAATTTTCAAAGGTTTCTAGGCTTGAAAATATTGAAGATTGGGAACATATGTGCATTGAACACTTATAGGAAGTCATGTATGAACTTTCATTTGGTGGCCTTGAACTTGACCATTGGCGACCTTCGAAGGTCAAACTTCACATAGTGAAATTTCAATGACTTCTATCACCAAAACTATTACAGATAGAGCTTAGGTTTGTATTGCGGGCATATAGGAAGTCATGTATGAAGTTTCATTTGGTGACATTGAACTTGACCTTCAGTGACCTTGAATGCCCAAACTTCACAGTGAAATTTCAATGACTTATTTCAGCAAAATGGTTACAGATAGTTTCGGTTTATATTGGAGATGTTTAGGAAGTCATACATGAACTTTCATTTGGTGGCTTTGAACTTGACCTTCGGTGACCTTCGAAGGTCAAACTTCGCATAGTGAAATTTCAATGACTTCTATCACCAAAACTATTACAGATAGAGCTTAGGTTTGTATTTTGGCCCTATAGGAAGTCATGTATGAAGTTTCATTGGGTGACCTTGAACTTGACCTTCAGTGACCTTCAACGGCCAAACTATACAGTGAAATATCAATGACTTATATCAGCAAAATTGTTACAGATTGAGTGTCTGTTTGTATTGGAGATGTATAGGAAGTCATACATGAACTTTCATTTGGTGGCTTTGAACTTGACCTTCGGTGACCTTCGAAGGTCAAACTTCACATAGTGAAATTTCAATGACTTCTATCACCAAAACTATTACAGATAGAGCTTAGGTTTGTATTTTGGCCCTATAGGAAGTCATGTATGAAGTTTCATTGGGTGACCTTGAACTTGACCTTCAGTGACCTTCAACGGCCAAACTATACAGTGAAATATCAATGACTTATATCAGCAAAATTGTTACAGATTGTCTGTTTGTATTGGAGACGTTTAGGAAGTCATGTATGAACTTTCATTTGGTGACCTCCATATTGACCTTCAAAGGTCTAACTTGACCTAGAGAAAATTCAATGACTTCTGTCACTGAGAAGGTCACAGATGGAGCCTAGGTTTGTGTTACTGACATAGGAAGTCACATATGAACTTTCATTTGGTGACATTCAGCTTGACTGTTGATGACATTTAAAGGTCAAACTTTACATAGTACAATTACAATGACTTGTATTGCCAAAACGGTCACAGATAGAGTCTCGGTTTGTATTAGAGACATATAGGAAGTCATATATGAACTTTCATTTGGTGACCTTCGTATTGACCTTCAAAGGTCAGATGTGACCTAGTGAAAATTCAATGACTTGTATCACTAAAACAGTCACAGATGAAGCCTAAGTGTGTGTTACTGACATCTAGGAAGTCACATATGAACTTTCATTTGGTGACATTCAACTTGACTGTCAGTGACCTTTGAGGGTCAAACTCGACAGTGAAATTACAATGACTTGTATCACCAAAATGGTCACAGATTGAGCCAAGGTTTGTAAAGAGACATTTAGAAAGTCACATAAGTCCATTTGCTGACCACAGCTTGACATTCTGTGACCTTTAAAGTTCACAGTTGACATATTGAATACATATTGACATATACTACTCAAAATTTGATAGGGATCATAGGAATTTTTTTGTGAAATGACATGCAAATTTGGTAACTGCCACTGATGAACAATATATTGGATAAATGACATGCAGTCAGACACAAAACACATTTGCAAGTGCATTTAATGAAATTAAATGAGCGTGCAGCCTCACACTTTTGGCTTTCAAGAACACTTCATGGTTTCACCTCTGACATGTAAAGTGAAAACGGACAGTGTTCGTTTGATGTTTCATTACCACAGTTAATGTCAATAACGGGTATGGCCTCCCCTAGCTTGAATGACGGCTTGACAACGTCGGGTCATACTGTCAATCAGAACCCGGATGCTTGCAATTGGAATGTTGTTCGATTCTTCAACAAGGGCATTTCCGAGCTCTTCTAGAGTTGTGGGTTGTGCCCTACGGCCGGAAATGGCGACCTGCAGCATGTTCCACACATGCTCGATAGGGTTTGGGTCCGGTGAACACGCGGGCCAGTCCATGCGGACAATTGTCTCCTGCTCTAGGAATTGATTCACCACCCTAGCACGATGGGGACGGGCGTTATCATCCATCAAGATGAAATCAGGGCCAACAGCACCAGCGTATGGTCTTACGTGACACATTGAGGATCTCATCCCTGTACCGCACCCTGTCATCGCCCTCTCCCCATGACATGCAGGTCCGTTCTGCCGTTCCTGCTTATTCCTCCCCAGACCATAATTGATCCGCCACCATAACGGTCGTGTTCATTGATGTAGGCATCATTAAATCGCTCACGTTGTCTTCGCCACACCCGCTGCCTCCTGTCAGTAAAGTCCAAGCAATATCGGGACTCATCAGTAAAGAGAACTGGAGCCCAATCGTTGTGTGTCCATGTGACATGATCGTGAGCCCAATCCAATCGGTCATGCCTATGACGCAAGGTCAGTAGGATTCAAACACATGGCCTTCTTGAGTTGAGGCCGGCAGTATGAAGACGATTCCGTATCGTCTGAGTGGATACCCTGACCCCCGAGGCGTTATGAAGGTCATTTCATAGGGTGGTGGCTGTCCAGAAAGGATGACGTCGTGCCTGAAGTGTGAGAAAGTGGTCTTGTCTTTGTGTAGTCGATCTCTGACGACCACCCCCATGACGGTGTGCTGCTGTACCAAACGTTTGATGACGGTTCCACGCTCTGTTCACAACGCTTTAGCTGACGTTAAGTGCATTAGCAACGAGACGTTGAGAGAAGCCAGAGTCAAGCATTCCGATGCATCTTCCCAATTGCTCTGAAGTCAATCGACGTCTAAGACGTTGAGGAGACATTGTTATTGCTAAATGTAATGAAAAAAAATTTGGGAACTTCCAAATTTTCACCAACAAGCAACACACACGTCTGAGTTGAAATGGTGAAGTGTTAGTCAAAGCCAAAATGTGAGGCTGCACGCTATTTAATGTCATGAAATGCACGTGCAAATGTGTTTTGTGTCTGACTGCATGTCATTTATCCAATATATTGTTCATCAGTGGCAGTTACCAAATTTGCATGTCATTTCACAAAAAAATTCCTATGATCCCTATCAAATTTTGAGTAGTATATATTATAATGACTTGTATCACCAAAACTGCTTCAGAGCTTAGGACTGTATTACAGAAGGTCTTATAAATGTATGTTAACTTTTTTTTAGTGACCTTGACATTGATTTTCATTAATTCAAATGTCAAACTTCACATGAAATTTTCATAACTTATATCATCGCTGTAAGGCTGCTTGCCGGTAAGCTACAGGACCCTTGGTCCTATTTTTTCAATTTTTGCAAAATGCATTTTTAACCAAATTTGAATGCTTATTTACATGAAGGTAATGATGCTGCAGGGTTGTAATCTTGCATATAGAGCTAATTTTTCCTGAATTTTTCATTTTTGGCTTCATAAAAGGTGTATCTTCAGTCCCTGGTCATCTACTGACTACCCAAAATAGAGAGAAAGCTGATTTTGCAAAATTATGCTGTATCTTTGCAGTACTGCTGAGGGAGAAAGGTTCATTATCTAGATCTGAAATTTTTCATGATGTCTAAACTGATGTTTATGCATGTGTGCAAACAGTGAGAATTTTTAAATAACCATTTCTTCCAGCTCCATTGGCCTATTTATATTAGAAAATTTTATGTTTTTCCAAGAACTAGCCCATATTTCACCACCAAAAACTACTGGATGACAGTGAATGACGGCCTTAAAATTTTTACCATGTATAGGCACATATTTAAGGATAGCACAAACCATGTTTCATCCGTAGTATCAGATTGGTTCCGTTTTTAAAGCTGCATTAAATAAAATCAAATTTCAGTCAAAAAGTCAAAACCTCGGCATTTGATTTAGTTGAATACGGTATAAATTCTAAAACAAAAAGGCCCATTGAGCAGAATGCCAGTCCTGTTTCATTTGGAATAATTCCCATTGACCATGTCTGTACCTCATTTAAATCCTATAAATGTAACCGAACACTTCAGGACAGTTTTGGAAGTCTTTTTTTCAATGCAATCGCATCTTTTTCCACTGCACAACATTAAGAGAATACAACCTAACTTGTTATTACGCAAAGGTTTAAATACTTTCCTGATTGTCCATTCAAAGTCTTACAGTTACTGTGGAAAGTTTATACTGTCTGGAATTGGATAAGAAATATGTCAATCAATAGCTCATTACCAGGGAAGTTCTCGTGGTCGTGAACTATAACTGTGCTTTACGTAGATAAGCCTAAGTAAGCAACTGAGTGATTGGGTATCAATGAGAGTACATAAAAGGATATAAAGGAGCGCTGAATTCATAGATTTAGGAATCCACGTTTAAATTCACGGTAGGGAATTACATGTTTCTGATATGCGATGACCATAATTGATAGCAGAATGACAGTATCAATACCATGTAGAATTTTCGGTTCGCAAAACTGATTTTTCTTAACTACTTAATTGAGATACCATAGGCTCACTATGGCTGAAGCGGTTGCTACAAAAGACAACAATTTTTTCTGTTGCAAGAGATTTTTTTTTTTTTTTTGCTGCTGGATAGATATTGTGGGCAAGCATATTGAGCAGTTTGCGCATCGGGCTTAGCTGAGGAGTTTAATTCGTGCAACTATGGGAAACTGGGACTTAACTCGTCCATATTTTAAACTGTGTTCGAGTCTGGCTTGCTAGTGAATATTCCATAACTGATCCAAGTGTGCCTAGTGATAGAATAGAATAACTGCATGCATAAATAGAGCAGCTCCATGTCTGCTGGTGTCTACATCTGTTAGGGGTTAAGGCTTAGTGTTTGTGAGTTAACTGTCCTTGTTGACTTGGCATCAGTTTGACGACTCAAAGGCAAGAAAATAAGACCTGTTTTGTCTTAAAAAGTGTTGTTTGAATTTAGCATCATATAGCCAAGGTTGCATCGTTCAAAAGTTTGAAGTTAACGCTGTCAACCAAATACAGTGTCATAATTTAGTACAAACCAATTTTGTTAAATAGAAACTGGAAATAATTTCACAGTGTACAAAGCAAGCCAGCCTAGCTAGTGACATAACATCAATGCACACGATTGCAAGTCACTTGTTGGTGGTTATGCCCAACAGTTGCGACAACACGAATTGCAAGGTGGCTATAGTAAATTGGTTATTCATTTTGATGTTAGCGTAGTTAAGTTCTATAGTGTACAACTAGCTAGCTAATACAAAAACACGTGATGGCTGACTAGCTTTATGCAAACTCAATCAAGCTGATTTTATAACGGCATCATAACCACAATATGATATTAGCGTGACACTGAACACTTTTGCTCCATACACTGGAGCTCTAAGCTCCTCTACTCTGGCCGTGACAGGCAAGTCTCTGTCACATAAGTACTGTTGCAAATGATCCCTTTTCCATGGACATATTTCATCATAAGACTAATTTGCCATCATTGCTGCAAAGTGACACTACAACAAATTTGTGAAGGTTCTTTTGTTTCAGTGCCTCGACCTTTGACCTCGTGCACATGGCCTCATTGCAGCAGAGCAGTGAACTCATTAGCAAGCCACTAAATCAGTCATTTGTATTAAGAGATTGTTACTAGTAGCCGGGGGATTTTGACATGGCCGCTCATCACTGGCACAAAGGGCTGGTGGCTGTTTTCTGTCCAAACATGGCAGAGCTCATTTCATATAGGGGACACCCATTCAGGACAGCCTGTTTTTCAGAGGATAGGGAATAACAGGAGTCAAACTGCCTAGAGGTCAAGGAATTTTATGTTTTTCTTTCAGAGACCACTAATACATAATGAAATGTTCAGACTTCATTGGATCTGTATGCCCTCCTTTAGCATTAAATTAACACAATTTTTCACTGTGTATTAGTTGTGATTGTAATGATTTGGCTACCGCACTATTTATTGTCAGAACCTTTGTGTCTGCACCTGTGTCATTTCCTCTGAATATCAGCTCAATGCCTAAATGCAACATCTGGATTTCCCGCTTTACACCAAAATTCTCTCAACCCCTGCACCAGTCCCATTCAAATGGAATGCGCGTGCAGTGGTTTGTTCAAACCCATGTGGCCCTCGCACCTGTTTTCATTGGTGAGAGGCAGAGCATGGAGGGGATGTCCTTGGGATCCAGTGAATATCTGCCACGGTCCTCCCAGAGGACTGTAGCATTATCCAGGACTGTGATTTAGGGGCACAGTGAGCAGGTCTCGAGGGTTGGTGGTGGGGGTGTGGGGGTTGGGTGGTGGGAGGGGGAAACCGCTAATCAGGGGGGTCATGTAGGTTCTCTACCCTGTCATACACCCTGCTCTCCCACAGGACACCACAGCTTATATGCTCCCAGAATTCCTCAGGAAGACATGCCTTTCCTGAAGTGGGGCCTCAATTCAGTTTCAGAGCTTACAAGACTGCTAGCCATCTGCATTTTTCACCTCTCATTCCTGAAGCAAAACTGCTTTGTGTTTGCCTCTTCATAGACTGAGCAGGGGGCAGTTTAGAGTGGTGGTGCCATCCTACTGGTGAATTAGGCTTGCAGTCATTTGCCTTTGTTGATAGGTGGCCTGAGTTTTTTTCCGCTGGGGGGCTTTGAACTCCTACATTGGCTAGACAGTGAGTTTGTGAATGCTTTAGGGGAGGAAAAGGTGAAACGAGTTTGTGAGGCATGCTTACTTACTGGGTAATGAAGGTTAAGTGGCTTTGGGATGCAGAGTTTTACATTTTCAGTGAGTGATGCCGTAGAGAAGGCTTTTGGAAATGACTGGAAAACAAATGTTAAGGAGAAGAAAAGCATGCAGATTCATTAGGTAATAGATGCTGTGGAGATGGTTTCTGCCACTGATGTGAGATGATTTGGACTCATTTCTTGATTTATCCATGGGGCAAGTGAAATTTTCACACCCCATGGACAGATCTAGAAATGAGCCAAAGCCACAAACTGGAGACAAAGTTTGGGGTGCCCAAGACTCACTTACTCTTGTGGGCAATGAAGGCTTACCCATCTGGTCCAAGCCAATAGAAAAGATAATGTTGCAAAGTTGCAGAAAATTTAAATGATGGTTATGGCAGTAATCACAGCACTCAGTGCATCGCATCCAGCTGCAGATTGGGATTTTTGCCACTGACTGGTCAAGAGTTCCATACTAACCCCTGGTCACCAGTGAAAATGCCCATATTTGGCATACAAGTGGAGGAACTGTACCATTGAGCAATTGCAGAAGGTTGACTGGTCCCATCAGGCTGGTTTTCCTGTGCATCTGGTATGTGTGCACCATTTACCTGGGGAAAAGATGGCACCAGGAAGAAGATACGCTGGTGGAAGGACTGCGGGAAACCCTGGTCTTAGACATTCATGAGCATTTCAATTTGAGTGGCTGATTAGTACAACTGTTGTAGTGCATGGAGGCCCAACAGCATGTTGGGCAACTGGTCATAATGTTTTGGCTCACTGGTCGAGCGTTATTACTATAGCAGTACTAAAGCACTGCTACTGCATTCATGGCTCTTTCTGTTTCTGTCACTCCTACTGATAGTACTACTGTTTCCTCTTTGAACCCGAGCAGAATTAGGTCAGAGCTCCACTGCAAGCATTGCGTTGTCACCATCAGCACTGCATTTAACCTGCTCCACTGGGCACATGCAGTGAACAGGCGATCGCACTGAAGACCGCCAATTCATCTACTTAAGCAGCTTTGGAGAATGTGGCCTATAGTGAATATAACCTTGTGGATAATTGGAAATATACCCTAGATAGAACCCCTAACTCTTGTGGTGCCTGTTTCTCACGCAGTCTTTCAGATTCTGTTACAATGTTTATTATGGCTGACTTTTTTGAGGTCATATGGCAGCCTTGGCTAATTGCCATTGGTTTTTGTTGCCTGTGGCTTACAGCCTAAATAACCGGTTTTACAAGAATGACACGCATTAAACAAGTACACTGTATTACAAAAAATAAAAATTAAAAATTTGATCTACTCCCTGTGAGTTGGTGATTCGACATATTCAGATGCCATTGAGAGTTGAAGTTCGCTTTTTTCCCTTTTCCCATTAAAAGGCAGTGATCAGACATGACGCTGTGCTGGTGCAACAAAGCTAGCTGGGCACTTTTCACTGACCGCTACAGCAGCATTCCTGAACAGCCAAACAATGCGTAGCGGGACTCTTCAATAAATACTGCTATTACTGCTGCTTAGGGGAAGGTGAGTATCTGGTTTAAACCAGTATCCAGCATGGATAATTTGTATTTTCCAAGTATTATTTTCCTCTGAATAATATTGAGGAATATCTATGTCCTCATAACATAATTCATTTTGTGTTTGTCTTTTTATTTCTCTCATTGGTTGTCTGAGAGGCAAGTCAGCGCACACACACATAGTGAGCTCAAGAATTATTGGCAATCCTGCCTGGAAATACATTAAAAATACTGTTAACACTAAGTAAGTAAATGCCTAAATAAAAATAAAAATAGCAACATTATATGCCCTTGTCACACTTATTCAAAATCAGCAGGAATCAAGCAGAACCAGCCGGAATGAAGAATTCACGCAACATTTGGGCGGGAATTTCAAAATGAGCAAAATTCTCACAGCTTTAAAAGAATGCCGTTTGAATACTTAGAATGCGCTTCGAACCCGCCTCAAATGATTCTTGCACATTCTGGGTGTATTAGCTCTCGAATGCAGCTTGAATGTAGTTGGAACGCAGTAGGAATATTTAGAATGCTGTTAGAATGCAGTCAGAATATTTAGAATACACTTTGAATGCCGTGACAAGTGCGGTTCAATTGCTTGCCTGAACACCACCCAAGTCTGGTTGGAAGGTGCCTCGAATGCTGTACAATTCACCTCGAATGCAGTCAGAACGCTCCTGGATTGGCTGCGAATATGGTTGGAACGTCCAAGAATTCAAACAGAATGCAGCTCGAATACTCAGAATGTACTTAGAATGTAACACGAGTGTCCCATATGCGTTGATTGAGTAATTGCTGACTACAGCAGGAGAACGTAAATATGCCACTAAAACTGATGCCGAATGCGTGAGAGTTGACAGGTATGCGTTATTAATGAAAACTGGCCACACCTGATAATGTTGAGAGTTTTCAGAGTTTCTGTAATGGTAATTTAAATGAACGATTTAAAACAGGTCATGACCAATCATTATTTTTAAGGGATTATTTTTAAGGTGAATTGTTTTAATATCGATATAGATTTCGGCAGCAATCGAGATGCATTCAAGGTGCATTCTGGCTCATTAGAGGCGCATTCTGGCAGGATTTAACGTGGCTTGCGGTTTCAATTCTCCCTTGAATGCAATCAGAATGCTGTTGGAATTCCGTAAGAATATTTATAATGCAGTCAGAGTGCAGTTAGAATACACTTCGAATGCCGTTAAATATTTCTCCATTTCGAATGCACCTGGAAAGTTTTGAGCATGAGCAAAACATTCGGGCCGGCCACAAGAATGGGCCCGAATATTTGGAATGCACTCAGAATGCAGTCAGAATTTTTAGAACGCACTTCGAATATCCAGGAATATACAAAGAATTTTCATTCCAACGGCATTCCGGCTCATTCCGCCTCTAGTGTGACTAGGGTTATAGCAAGAAACTCAAAATGGAAGGATGTGAAAAGGATTACAATGGAACCAACATAATTCATCCATCATACGTTTATTTAAAAAATAAACACACGAAAATTAAGGTTTCATAATTATTTGCGAAGGTTTATCTCTGCTGCTACTACAGATCAGCTTTTCAAGCACTGTTTAACAAGGTTATGTCACACATTTTGTGGGATTTTAGATCATTCCTCTTGGCAGATAGTTCGATAGTTCGCCCCAAAGGTTTTCAAACGGATTGAGGTCTGGTGACTGAGATGACCATTCCAGAACTTTAATTTTGTTGTCCCACAACCACCTCTGTGTGGATTCTGAGGTGAGCTTTGGGCCATTTTTTTGCTGGAAAGGCCAGCATCAGGCCGTCTTTTGGCTGGTGCAGCTGGACTGCCATCCAAAATAGCCTGATGCTTGATGAAATTCATAAAGCCATTGAACTTCACCAGTGCTTCTCTGGAATTAAAACAGCTGCAAAACATCACTGATCCATCATCATATTTAATAATGGGTATCAGATGCCTTTCCTCTTATGCATCTTTGTTTAAGACCTAACATGCCAATGTTGTATCTCACCAAAAAGCTCAGTTATGGTCTCATGTAACCTCGGCAACTCCATCCAGTCATAATTTAAATGACCTCTGGCAAATTTCCAATTGTTTGCTTCTGCATCTTGAGTCAGGAAAAGCTTTGTGCTTGCTCAGTTATTTCCAACTCGCTGTTCTCTCACGTGCATAAACATTAGCATTATAGCACTGCATGCTACGCTTGTGTTACTTAGCCCGGTTTACATGCAAGATTTCTGTTGTAACCACTTGCCATCAAACTTTTTGAGACAAAATCATTCTAGGTAGTTTATGTCCAAGTGATGAGATGCAATCTGGAACAGCTTTGACATTTCTGTTTGTGTGACTGAGTGACAGTCACATTTGCTTCGATCAGTTAAGTGAAATGAGTGACTGTGCTTTTTAATCCCAGACAGATTCACTTTTGCTGAAGAAAAAAAGATGGCAAAGTAAACTTTGGAGGTCAAGAAGCTTTCTGTATTCAAGTTCTCAAAAGCCGTGTTTCCATTGGGATACTTTCGGTATAGTACCCTTGGAACCGTACTTTTGGTACCAAACCCCTAGATTTGGTTTGCGTTTCCACTACAGACAGTACCCTTAAATGTAGGCAGGGTTTTTTTTACCGGATGGTAAAATGCAATACAAACACGCGAATGCACGCGAAACGCATTGACTTTGAATGTAATCTGTCGCGCGAAAAATTTGTTTCACGTCCGGTGTGAAAGCGGCTTTAGCTGCCATCCTTTTTATTTGGCGCATTTTAATGCCAGCTAGCGAGCTAAATGCTCGCGGTGCAACTCCAGCCAAATTAGTCCGCATAATAATGGCTATACGCATTTTAAATTGAATAAATTTAAATGCATGAAATATACATCTGCACCTCCTCATTGCTCCGTGGCGCGTTGTTGCGAATAGACATTTCCAAAAATGTTTTTCTCAAAACGGTAGGCGAGACGGGTGTTTTCCTGCCGTATCCTTATGGAAGTCGTGCTAGAGTGATGATTCTGGTGGCCAATCAACAGACGGCAGTGATGACGATTCCCGACCAATACAGAAGGCGTGTTTT
The DNA here is from genome assembly GCA_029692085.1 of Gymnothorax javanicus. Classification (NCBI taxonomy): domain Eukaryota; kingdom Metazoa; phylum Chordata; class Actinopteri; order Anguilliformes; family Muraenidae; genus Gymnothorax; species Gymnothorax javanicus. Next base: position 96,177,190 of record CM056198.1, read on the forward strand.
AGCTCCGCCTCATTAGTATCGGATGGTAACCCTTGGTACCCCAACCGGAGGGGTGACGAAAAATGGGAGCGGTTGGGAACGGGTCCAAAGGTACCATCCACAACTTTTGTAATGGAAACGCTCTGAAATGTGACACGACCCGTACCGAACCAAACTGTTCCGCTTGATGGAAACGCGGCAAAACTCTGTACCTGAGACAGTTTAATCGCAAATTTTATATGTAAACTGGCCTTTCGCTGATCTGTTCAGCAATTACAGTGATTTATAATACATTTACATTTACAATACATTTTCACTTAATGTAATGTTTTCACGTGTACATTTTAAACTAGTTTTTTTTTTTTTTTTTAGCAGTGCAAAATGTCATTAAAATTTGTTTTTGCCTTCTAGATTTGGATGAGCAGTTGCTTTCAACTTGCCTACAATTCACATCATGCGCAGAAAGCACAATCACTTGCATACTATATAGAGCCCATCTACTTTTATTATTTGTGAAGTAGGATTCAGTCCAAATTATTGCCTAATATTGGTGAAAAACACATAGCCTAAGCTATTTAAAGAATGGCTATTAAAGGTTATTATTCATTTTGCCATTAAGTGCCAAATGATTAATAAAAAACAATGGCTTGAATCATAAATGTGACTAGATACAACTAAATCATAAGGTAGATATAAAACCTATGAATACGCGCACAGACATGTTCACACTCACACAAACACACGCACCTATTCTTGCAGGCATACCATGAGTGATGCAAATTTAAATTGAATTGTATTCCACCGTGCATATTCTGACCCTGGCTGCTTCCAAACCCCCTCCCAGTGTTAAACCACGCCCATACCGGATACAGATTCAGATAATTTCGTTGGACTATGCTGATACAGAAACAGATATTGCTGTACTCTTGCCTACTTCTACTCCTAGTACTGTCCCTACTACTCCCATCATTATCATTACTGCTAACAAAAAAGAATAAAAATCATTTTTTTATTCTTAATCTGAGCTAAATCAGTGCTTTGGCACTGCCTGTAAGTGTGCATTATAAATTTATTAAGAAAGGCAGCTAGCCCTCCCCCCATTGTAAACAGCAGCCTGGGGGAATATTAGCAGGTCAGCTGGGTGTGATGCTGTTAATTTCTGAGCCTGTCAAATGCTTGGCAGTGCTCTTCATCATGCATTAAGGGCTTAGAGTTGGTTGCTCCTAGTGCCTGGATGCTGGCACGTGGTACTGGTGAAGCCCTCTGATTGGCAGATGTACGCATGGTAGTCGTGAGCCGGGGAATGCTTATGTTATTGGTGAGGAGACCCCGAGTCTACTGTTAAGTCCAAGGCTATAAAGCGAAGATGCATCACTGACCCATTGCAGTTACATTATCACTGTTATGTTTTCGCACACTTCATGTTTTAGTTCATGTCTCGGTAACATATAAGCAATTTTAATGCTTGAAAATGACCTCAAATTGGACAAGAGACAAGAATACTGAAGTCAAAAAGGGTCTGATATTGCCCAGAATGATAGAGTACATTTTGTTGTTAACTCTTTCAACCCCAGATATTCTAGCATCACTATACCCTTCAACCCCACAGCCCTCTGTAGAGGGCTGGTCATTATCTGGGCATTGTATCTTACTGTTATCTCTGGAATCCCATTAAATGTAACCTGATATGTTCCAATCAATTAGTCAGATTGTTTGAATTTTCCCTACAGGAATTTGGGGTTGAAGGGAATATGTTGGTCAGCCCTCTGTAGAGGGCTGTGGGGTTGAAGGAGTTAATAAAAGAAAACAATATTGAGTAAATTAAGCACATTTACTAATTATTTCCACTTCCAACAGGAACAGTAAAAGCAAGTTTAAAGGAATAGACAACGGAATGTAAGTACATGCAGAGGTTGATAGCTTATAATTTTGAGAGCTCATGAGAAAAATTTCAGGCATACTTGACCATTTATGAAAAAGTTGTGAGCGTTTTTGTGTGGCAGTCCTAAGGCCACTACTGAGCTGCCATTTTGCCTCCCGGAAGGGCTATGCGTGATGTCACATGGGTGCAAGGGTGAATCTCCACTGTTCCGTACTCTTCAGTTGGCACATTCAATGTTTGGTTGCTGTTTTCTGTACACAAGACCATTAGAAGAGCACTTACATAAAGCCTAACCATCAATAACATTTGTTTTGAATGATTAAGAATGAATTAGATACATTTAATTGTTGCTATACAGAGCTGTGGTGACATTACATCATATCTTCATGATAGAGAATAGCTCCAGTTTGGTGTGCGGCACCAGAAACAGAATGCCAGCAGATAAGTTACTTTGCATTATACAATATGAATAAATACAGGAAATTATTTTTAATTCAAAGTCAATGCAAATTCGTTTTGTGTCCGATGTGAAAGCAGCCTAACTCGGACACAATCAACCAAAGAAAGGGTTTTACAGGCGGAATGTGTGTTCGATATGCTTTGCAACAAACTATGGACATTAGGTAGGACTAGCTTGTGGACTTGATGATCATAAAGAAGTGGTCTGCTCACCTGCATCCGAGGAACTGCTCTAACAGTGGATTATTGTGGAAAAATTCATTTTGCGTCCGTTGTGAAAGCAGCTTAACTCAGACACAATCAAATAATGAAAGTGTTTACAGGCGGAATGTGTGTTTGATTTGCTTTGCAACAAACTATGGACGTTAGGTAGGACTAGCTTGCGGACTTGTTGATCATAAAGAAGTGGTCTGCTCGCCTGCATCCAAGGAACTGCTCTAACAGTGGATTATTGTCGAAACATCGCTGATGATGTGCCTGAGATAGCAGATATAATGATGGAATTGGATTTTCCTGCTTGACATTGCACAATCGACTAAAAAAAGTTTCATAGCCGGAATGTTTTTTAACTGTTTGCTTTGCAACCAACAATGGACGTTGGGTAGCCTAGCTTGCGGACTCATTTTGATCATAAAGAATTGGTCTGCTCGCCTGCAGCATATAAGGAATATTTACTCTAACGCTTGTGGATTATTGTGGAAAAAATTCCAGATGATGTGGCTGGCATGGATTTTATCGGGTTACAAGAAAAGGTAGGATGTGCATTTAATTGTTTATGGGCCTGATGACAGGCAGGCTAGCTGACAGGGAGGTGTGTGAGTGAGACGTAGGCGAGCCTGCACCAACTATCACTGACCGTAACTTCAGGGCTGTACAATAACAATGCTTTGATGCGCGGCTAAACAAAGCCAGAGTACCTTAACTCAACGTCAGCGTCCTGAAACAAGGGCTAAGCACAGTAACTGCAGTCACGGCGTTCTATCATGGTTTCTGGTGGGATTTTCGAGTTACTGTTGACACAGACCTTGATTTTTTTTCATAAAAACAATCAAATTGACTCAAAATATTCATCCACATGATAAATGCCAATACCCCCAAAATGACAATAACTCATTTTCGACCAAATGTGATGTTACGGTGTTTTGCCTTTGCTTGGCAGCATAGAACGTGAGGCCATGCTGCTGACCTGAACCAGTCCTGCATGTACACCCAACCGCCGCACACGCAGGCATATTGTTCTCTCTCGGCCTTCAAACAGCCTTCTTGAATATTTTCACGAATAGTAGGGTCTGTTTGTGACTAACAATGTCCTTTGGCACAGAAAAATGGTGACAGCAGTGAGTAATTTAACAACTATCCCAATGCTTGTGCAGTCTCACTCGCCATGTAGGCTACAGCTTCAACGTGCTGCACCCATGTGACATCAGAGCACCTCTGCGAGGATTCTTCTGATTGGTTGAAATATTTTCAATGGCGGCATCTATGAAATGGTCAATTCTGCTTCAGGACTGACTTTCGGAGATGGATAGCTTAGTTGTATGAGCTCTATGTGCTCAAACATTCGCATGAATCGTTAGTTTATGACATGATCTATCTTCCAAACTGTATTTTGAAATTCCGTTGTCTATTCCTTTAAGCATGGAAAAAACGCAGTTATGATGAAGCAGCCCACAAGTGAGGCCCATCCTGGGAAACATGCTCAGTGTTGGGTTTGATCCCTGTGAACCATACGACTGCCCTTGTGGAAAAAATTGTTTAAAATTTTTTTTTTTAAATATGCTATGAATATGCTCCGCAGTTATGAACAAAGGTGACTGGTTTCTTTTTTAGACATCTGACTGGTTGAAAATTCCAGGTGAACTAATACTTTTGATTGTATACTTCTGTAACTTTTACTCCCAACAGTTCCTCTGCCTTTTTAACGCCTTGCAGTAAAGGCTTGGCTCCTTTCCCCCCTGCACAGAACAGTGGGCCAGTGGAAGTTAGCTTAGTTAGCTTGCTAAAACACCTGCTTTATCTTTACAGCAAATGTTACATTCCAAAAATAGTAACTTGCTAGCTTGCTGCATGACTTTACATGCAAGCAGTGTATGTAATCACTAAGTCCTGCTGTCATCCAATGCAAATAATTTTACATGTTGAGAAAATAACTTATGAGGTTTTTCATCTGATGTTATAATAATTTTCTTGCACATGCTGGTTGCAGCAATTGTAAACCAACATAGCTAGATAGCTGGCTAATAAGTGGAATCGTGGGAGGCTCAGGGTGTCGAGTGTCTTTAGTGAACAGATAACTTTATATAGGGTAGCTGAGGATGGCTAACATTAATGTCAGCAGTGTATTTTTATAACTTTGCAGAATTGGTGTACCAACACTGTTGTACACTGCATTGGTCTAGAACCACAACATGGGGTAATTTTTTTATGCTAACTAGCTAAAATGACATTAGCACCAGCTGTGGTTTGTACAGCATGATAGCAAGTCTCCAGCTCGGAGCACAGCTCAAATTGCGGTCAGAGGCATGCACTTCTGGTGTAGTTGAGCCATGGAGGAGGGGCCAACTTTGCCTTTTGTGTCAACAAACGGCAACTGACAAATCCTACACTGCATACCTTTAAATCCAAAGAAATTGCAATGTGTAAATGTAAGTTAAAATTTTTTTACTAAAATAATAAAAATAATAATAATAATAATAATAATAATAATAATAATTATTATTATTATTATTATTATTATTACTGTTATTAATGATGGTGATAATGATATTGATATAAATGTAAAACAACAATGACAATAGAAACAGCAGTTTTTTATTATTATTATTAGTGACAGATGTAGTAGTAGTAGTAGTCGTCATAGGCAGCAGTCAGTATTCATCTGTAATGAGTCCCCAACTGCTCCCTGATTCAGACTGTACCTGCTGCCAGATTTGACTGGTCATAGTTGTTTCGCTGCCTGGGGGTTATGGTGGGATGTTGAGCGGGGCCCCCAATAGGATGACCTCCAGTGTTTAAAGCAGCAGCCTCCCCTCCCCCTCCCCTCTCCTCAGGCTTCGCTGCCGCAGTGCCATGCCTCTTTTAATGGGTTTGGTATCGGGTTGCGCAGGGCTTCCCTGACACGTGCAGCAGTGGCTGGGAGAAGCACCGATAAGCCACAGCCCCCCTTCTCAGTCTCCTGGGGTGGAAAGGCCTTTCCTGGGATATCACTGACGCTAGCCTCTTCTTTGCATCCAGCGTCCATTGACTAAGGTCCCCTGCACTTCAGAAAGACAGCCAGGGGTTCTTTGAGGATATCAGAGGCAGCCAGTGAGGCTTCACAATCGGGCCGTATCTTGTAAAGGACATCGACTTGGTTCTGGCTGCACCGCGTGTAGCTGAGCTGTGAAGCAAATGCCATGCATTTGAAGTCCCTCTGGTATGAATGTAGTGATGGTTTTTTTTTTTTTTTTTTTTTTTGGAGGGTGGGGGTTAGGGTTAGGGGGTATGCACCTGGGTGTCTTTAAAATGGGGCGTGGTTCTGTCATTATGGTGTTGTGTTCGCCGGATATCACTAGTTCCTGTTCGTCCTCCCCCATCAGGAAGTGTACGGCTTGTATTGGCTGTGTGCCGCAGAGCCGGTGAGCGGACTTCAGCTGATAAGGGCTCGCTGTTTGAGACGAGAGCAGGGCTGATTCTCTCTCCAGTTCTTTCCCCTGTTTCTCCCTTTCACACTGCTGTTTATCTCCCTCTCTCTGTCGCCTCCGCTGTCTTTTTCTCCTCTTCCTCCTCACTCAGTCTCTCTCCAACTCTGACTCTCCCTCACCACTGTCTCCTCTCTCTCTCTGACTCACTCTCTCTCTGTATGTCTGTCTGTCACATTCTAGATATTTTGTGTCACTCATTTTCTTTCTAGCTCTCTTTCTCGCTCTCTCTTATGCAGCATACCTCAGTAGCTAATGAAATCCTCTGTGGAGTTCAGTAAATGGTGAGGAATAAGCGTAATCTTGCGGTCTCATCTCTCTAACTGGATGTTTAGTGTGTCCCCATTTCCGTTCTGTCGCATAGGTTTTTAAATTTTATTATAAAAATGCATACCTGCCCCTCTTGGGTGACTTGCTGCACACCTCTCTAGCTTAATGGTTTCCCCGAACAAGTTTGAGTGTCGATGGCCTCGGTTGCCCTGATACACACCTCCTGAATGGACTTCGGCTATTGGCCTGTCCCATGGCATAACATCTCCAGGAAAGGAGGGAGGATTCATTCTCATCTATCCGATCCCTGGCTTAATGGGGCTAATCAAACCGAGGCTTGGTGGGAGCATGAGGGAGGGGGCAGAGGACTACGAATCCCAGCATCCAGTGGATGTTAAAACAAAATGCATCACCTGGGCTAATCCATGGATCTGTTGCCTGTAACCAGCCTATCCCAAACAATTGCTTTTCAATATTGTCTCAAAGCCTACTGCACAGTAAACGGGTACAGCCTGGCAGTTAGCAGGGTTTATGGTAGAAGTGGCTAGTGACTGGAATATGACCTTTAGTCAAATTGATTCACTTGTGGGTGGGTTGCTATCATTGCGTCTTGCCCCAGTTGCAACGTTAACCATTTTGCTGTGTGAACGGGAACCTTGGACCATAAATAACTCTTGAGAAGGACATGTGCAAAGCAAACTTGCCCTCATACCTTCATGTAGGTGTTGGTGTTAATCTGTAGTCTTGCCGCACCCTGACTGGCTAAAAAAGACAGTGCTGATCGTGTGTTTCCTACCACAGTGGTTTGGCAAAAAGCACGTCCGCACTGACTGTGGTACTCATCGGCTTGTCATCATTGTGTCTTTCAGCGTGTTGCCCTGTTGTAATAATAACGTCTCTGCCAGTGGTGTCCATCTTATTCAAAAAGGATGGGTGCGTGTTTGAGTTATTGCTCTGCCAGTTGGTAAGGCAGCTACAGTAATTGTATTTATCAAGGTCTTTACTGAAGGCAGTGCTTAGTTGATTAGTATAATCAAGTGTGCTATTGCGGGGTTAGTGGTAAAACAAAGGCAGCCCCTTTGAATGAGACTGGGCATTCCTGGTCTGTGCACCTTCTGAAGAGAGTGGGTGGCTTGGAAGTCAGCCCGACTAACTGTGGATGGCTCCCAACTGTGCGGATTTTTGCAGTATCCTGGATTAATTCTATGTGCGGGAAATTTTTCAAAATCCCTGCTGCAGATGCTATTAATATATTTTAGTTTGTTGCACAATGCCCACTGTTTGCATTTTGGAGCAGGAATCGGCAAGGAGTTTCTGGATTTTTATGCCAGGTTCTGTTGTGAATTATTTAATCAAGCAATTTAGTCGTCTAACTATGCTTCTTCGAAAGCATACGACTGACATCGCTGGGCTGCCCTCATGTAACTACACTGATGGACTTTAAAAACTTATAACCAGAATTGTAGCCAAACTCGGTTTTCAAATTTGTAAGCATTTATTGACTTCACCCATAGCAACAACTTCAACAAAATGTCAGATAACTTCAACAAAAAAAGAATGACAAAAGAATCAACAATGACAAGTTTAACGACAAAATCAACAACAAAGATCAACTCCAATCTTAGTACCGAGTGTGACCACCACATGCCTGCAACAGAGCCGTCACTTGTCTTGGCATGGACAGCACCATTCTGTTGAGCTGTTGCTGGGGAATGGCCTGCCACTCCTGGAGAAGGGCTTCTTGGAGCTCCGCCCTCCTCCTGGGCGCTGGAGTGCGTTGCCGAACCCGCCGATCCAACAGGTCCCACACATGCTCGATGCACTTCATGTCAGGGCTGAAAGGTGGCCATTCCATGACTCGCACACCATTCTGGGCCAGGAGCTGCTGGGTCAAATGTGCTGAGTGAGGTCGTGCGTTGTCTTGCATGAACGTGACCTCAGGGTGGTCCGTAAGGCACAACGTGCAGTCTGATGAGAAGGTCACAGTAGTGGGCTGCATTAAGATTTCTATTGATTATGACCAGGTCGGACCTCCAGCTGCACCGAATGGCACCCCAGACCACCACCGAGCCTCCTCCAAAGCGATCTGTCTCAGCAATGCAGGGGGCCGCATATCTCTCACCACGTCGTCTGTAGACCCTCTGTCTTCCATCATGTCGGTACAGACAAAATCTGGACTCATCACTGAAGACAGCATTCCTCCAGAATCGGTTTGGGACTCATCTCTGACCATATTCTTCAGCTCAGCGAAGCCTGGTAGCCCTGCGCCGTGCATCAAGCTGCATTCCAACACATGCCCTGTGGGCTCTGATCCCTCACTCTGCAAGTCGGCGACTCACTGTTCTTCTGCTGATCCTTGGTCTGTGGATTCCTAGGGTCTCCTGAGCCGTCCTGGTGCAGGTTCGAAACCAATCTCTCAGTTGGACGAGGCGGATCTGATTGTCCTGGGCTGGGGTCGTGACCCTAGGCTGACCAGGTCGGGGTCGATCATTGGTGCTTCCAGTCTCCTGGTAACGAGCCACAAGGTTAGAGATTGTGGGTTGGCTTTACCCCAAAATGCTGGGCGATGCAATTTTGGGATGTTCCAGCCATCCACAGCCCAATGGCTTGATCACGTTGGGGTCTGGAAAGGCGAGGCATGGCGCACGTAGTGTCTTTGAACAAATGCTCTCGGGTTCTGGCCTTAATGACCTCAAGGATTGTTTTAAGGCATTTGACAGCATTGCAATTGTGATCAGTGAAGCCGGACGAGGTTACATCACTAATTCCTCAAATCCTGCTCCACAGACACAAACAAGGTCATGACGTCACGCACTGTTGCTTCTCCTTACTCAAAGACAACTGCATATCAATTATGTAATCATCTAATTAAAGTTCCCCTAACCCAACTACACTATTTCTGTCGAGTCAGACTTTTAAGTTTTTAAAGTCCATCAGTATATTTGAGTTGTTTTACTTTGAGCTAACCTCCAATTTAAATGTTAGTGTGCAAAGCTTATTAATGTACTAGTGGAGACTAAAGTGTGTATACACTAGCCCTCTTTGTTCAAGGTGTTCTTAATTCTGGTTTTGGAGCCCTCTCAAATCTGGAATTGTGGATGACTGATGTGTGAAATGTTATTATCAATCAATTAGCTTTCGAGATCAGACAAAATGCCAAGTTGCCCTTCATTGGTACTTCTGATGGTGGTGCAATTTTATTAGTTTTTTATTCTTTGTTTATACAACAGAGTCCCAGTGAGATAAGAAATGTATTTATCTAGCAAACCCTGACTAAATGCTTACACAGAATAAAATGCAACTTACCAAAACAACAACCATGAAGCCTAATGAGCCTCATGAACATACAGATCAGCAGAACTGTATTCATTAGTGAGAGCATCTTGAACATGATCACCGGGATGAAGTTTTGAGGAAGTGCTTGTTTGCTAAGCTCCAACACATTGAAGCAAGTCAAGTGAATGGATTTTTCTCTTTTAGAAGAAGGGCAATTGTGAAAATGAGCTGTCAATGCAGCTATTCCTGTTGCATCTTTGCTTCTGATGACTTGCTAATTTGAAATGGGTCATGCCCTTAATGTGCAATAAGGTGCTTTAAACTTTCTTAACGAGGCAAGAATTCCTTCATCTTATCTTGAATTCTGGTATTCTCTGTTTTAACCCTTTTAAAGTATAAAATTTCTAATACAGGGGATGGACAAAGTATCTGAAGCACACTTACATGGCTTTAACTTCTTTGAAGTCTCTAACAGCAGTTACAAGAGTAACAATCCAGGTCATTTCTATGACTTTTTATGCTAATTAGCAGCAAGTGTTTGCTATAAAGAGGTCAAAAAAGCAGCGCTTTGCTGCAAAAGTCTCCAAAGCATGATGCTGGTATTTAAACTTCAGGCCACAAAAATTATGCCAGGTTGGGAAAGGGGGGAAACGCTCGACAGTGTCAAGACATATAAACGCATATGCCGAGCACCAAAAACCAGTAAAGGCAAAGTCAAAGCTTTGTGACAGAGGGCAAGCTGGACTGCAGGGTAGATGCTAATAACCACAGAACTGCAGCTTTAAAAATCGCCACAAAATTGAATCAATCTATGTCTGAACCAGGCTCACCAAAAAAGAAAACATCCTAAGCATCACAAAGTTGGTGTTCATGGCACTGTTTCTAATGATTTGACCTCGCTCTGTATGTTATTAATTGAACATTCAAGTGCTGATTTAACAATCACTGTGTAGCCTAATGGTGTTTTCAAACTCTGACTAATGTTGAAAAAACATTTTAATAAAACCTCTTAAAAGGGTTTAATGATATGCTGCTTCCTCCCTGAATTACGCCATCAACAAATTTGTGCTGAGCCCCAAACCCAAAATAGTCAGTGCTGAGTTTTCTTCCCAGTGGGTTGAAGAAGACATGCAGTGAGCTGTAAGAATAAAATGCTCCAAGTCTCTGGAGGAACCAGGGCACCAAGGGGGATCCTGTCCTCTGCTGACTGGCCTTTTGTTAGTACTAAATTTCATTTGCATTTATTTTAAGTGTATTCTAATTACATGAGTGTACAACTGGGCTAAAATCTAAGTGAACACTCTAAAGTGCATGGCACAAGTGCATGTAGAGAGAATTCCTGGGAAACAGGGATGGGACTTAACTCGTCCATATTCTAAACCATGTTCGAGCTCAGCTTGCTAGTGAATATTCAGTAACTGATCTGGGTGTGTCATCTAGTGATAGAATAGTGTAACTGTGTGAATAAATAGAGCAGCTCCATGTCTTTTGGTGTCTACATCTGTACAGAGGGGTTAAGACCAACAGGCCTCGAGGGGCGCAATTACATTTGCTATTTGAACATCATGGGTGCTGAATGGGGAAATGACAACCATGTCTATCTGAAACTAGCAAGGACGCATTGCGATTGGCGTCGCTTTGCGCCGGGTGTTAGATGAAGCCCTTTGGGTCTTGCCTGTGGCACTCCAGCTTGAACAATTTCCATCTCCCCTGGTAAAGCCACGTGCTTTTCTTCTTCCTGCTTGTTCAACCAGTAGCGGAGCTACAGGGGGTGCAAAGACATGTCCCTTTTAGTCCTGGCTAGATCTCAATCATTTTCCTTTATTGACGTCTTTTCCAATTATTGTAATTGGCAACTGAAGACACGGTTTCTCACCGTATGCAATCTAACAGCGATGAAATCATGGGCTAAATTCAGTGCAGAAAAATAATTTACTTGTTAATTGGCCAATGCTTCGCGTGATTGAACTGGTCCATGTTCCAATGAAACACGGACTTTCACTTTCGGTATTTCGTGGGTTGATTTAAAAAAAAAAAAAAAAAAAAAAAACAGTGGCACTTTCGGCAGTTAAATAGCCTAGGTTATAACAAGCGTGCGTGCTCAAGCCATTTGCGTGAGAGTCCACAGGTAGGCTTTGAATAACGAGATTTAAATACAACAAATACGGCGTCCAGAGGAATGATTGTCGTCTTACCTAATCGGGGAGAACAAGCAGCACCTGTTATGTGCGGAGCGCTCTCGGAGTGAACCTTTTGTTAATCATGAAGATGACTGAGAACAGGTCAGGATTTATAATTGTTTTAAACGGCTGTTTTGTGCAACCCAATTCTCTGTTCCGCCACTGTGCTGAATTTAACCTGCGATTTAATCGCTGTTAGATCGCATGTGGAGAGAAACCGTGTCTTCAGTTGCCAATTACAATAATTGGAAAAGACGTCAATAAAGGAAAATGATTGAGATCTAGCCAGGACTAAAAGGGACGTGTCTTCGCCCCCCTGTAGCTCCGCCACTGTGTTCAACTGATGGAGGGAAGACTCCTTTTGATGAAAATTTCAGGTGTACTGAAGAAGAAACCTTCTCATGCCTATATCACTGTCAAACCCTGGTCCCATTCAGAAGGGATAACTGTGGAGTGGCTCAGTGGTTTATCAGTGAGCATCGATGGCTGCCACCAGGAGGTATTGTCCTCTCCATCGCGGCAGAGTGATAGCGGATGGGCTCTCTGGCGAGTGAAAGCCGATTCAACAAAAGATCGCTCTGTGCGCCCGCTCGATAAGCGCGGCCTCGAGCGTCTCCACATCTCGTTGGTGGCTTCCCTCCTCCCCTTTCTACTCGACCAATATTTAGTTTTTATATTGGTTAACTTGTAGCACTGAACCACCACCTTTTTTTGCGTCTCCTTGTTGACAAGATATCTGTGAAGGCTGGTGGTTAAGGGGGTAGGAGTTATTTCGGTTGGGGAGGTGGGGAGTATAAAGGGTTGGTGGTTAGGGGGCAGTTTCATCTTCGTTTCCCAATTTCCTTGCTGCTTCACTGTAGGATTGTCTCTTTGAGGGGATGGAAGAGGTAGAGAGGATGAGGATTAGAGAGAATATTCATTTAGTGGTTGATGAATAGGGCCAGGTGTTAAATGGATCGTGAGACTGACATTATCTACCTCACCTGCTATAAGCCAATTCTCTTTTCCTGCCTGGGCGGGCATTCCAGATTCTTTTGCCATCCACAGATTCCTCCTGATTTCCTTTTTCATGTCACAGTCACGGTTTTCCCATTCTCACCTCCGCTGTCTCAGGCTATTGGCCGTTATAATTCAAAACTCATTCTCATGCACTACCCTCCAGTGCAAATTCCCCTGACTTGTGATTGGTTGTAGGCTCCCCTAGGGCTGGCCCTTGTGTGTCTTTCAGTGAATTATTCATTGCATCCAGTGGAACCTGAGCAGTTTAGTTTGGGGGGGAAAAAATCATCAATTTCAATTTCTTTTGTCACAGTGTGTGTAGGCCAACATCTAATTGGAGCCAGCAAGTGACATGAGGACCCCTTTGGGAGGGACAAAAGAAAGACCATAGTTCTTTTAAAATAAGATCTGGGGCTTCATGGAGGTTCAACCTGTTAGGACAGTTGTAGAGGGGTGCTTGAGAGCTAGCCCCAGCTCACTGGAGTATGCTACCCTGCACCCCATTGGGTCTCAGACAGTACTTAGGAAAGCCTTCAAAATAATGTATTTACTCCTTTAGTTTTACTAAGTCTGCTTTAACTTTACCTCTCATAAAGTGGGGCCAGTAATTATTTAGATAGTGACACAATTCTGAAAGGCTATAATTCCTGCTGGGTTCCTTCCTTGTGGACATACACTCAGGTGCACTGTTATTGGCACCCTTAACAAAAATGAAGATGAAAGGCCACATTAGAATGAGCACAAGTAGTCCATTATGTGTTGTTCAAACGTATGAGAAGAGTGTCTCCTTTGATTTCAGTAAATTTATTCACATAAACAAACACCCTTGGCAAAGATAGGAGGGAGGGGTCTTTTTTTTTTTTTTTTTTTTGATAAGGTTTTGGAACATATTTGTTAGAAAGAACTTTGATCTTTCCTTCACAGAGGGGACTTTCAAGATCTTTGTTATTCTTAGGTTCGCACTTATCGGCTGCCCTCTGAAATTCAGAAACAGGTTTTCCAGCAGGATTTAAGTCCGGCAACTAAGATGCACAACATGGATGTTTTTTCCACTCAAAATCATTTCTGTGAGTATTTTGATTTGTTCGTTGTTATTGTCTTGTTAGAAAATCCGCCTTGACTAAGTCTCAGCCTCAAAGCGGAGACTACTAGATTTTTTTGCGCATAGGTGGGAAAATTAATCATTCCACTGAGCTTATCTGGTACCCCTGGGCCACTGGCAGAAAAACATGCCAAAAATATTTATGACGCTCCTCTATATTTTACCGTTGGTTTGAGGTGCTTCTTATTGAATAGTACCTCTGTTCCCTCCAAACATGCTGATGCTGTGCTCAGCTTGCCATTATTGGTCTGATTTGACTGTAGCAGTCTATTCTAATAATATTTACCCAATTCGAGATGCATCATTTTGTCTCTTGTACGCATTCAGGACTTTCTTCATCAAACCCATCCTAGAGGTTTATGGCTATGGAGGTGGTGTGATTTTGGTTATATTTTTAGAATTGGCGATTACACAATGCTGCTAATCACTATAATTCCCGAACCGCAATCCTTAGGTTCTGTATTGCCACCCTTACCATCTTTCTCACTGTTTATGGGGACAGCATTGACTTGCTTCCTCTCTCTAGCATGTTGGCGCCCATCTCTTGCACTTTTATTTTTTATAAAAGCTTTTGTGCCAATTGGCATGTTAAATCATGAATGAATTAATACGCCCATTACTTCACTTAAGAGGGTCTATGACCATCTGGCTCCATTGAAATGGGAATTATTTGTTTTTTGTTTGTTTTTGTGGTATTGGACAACAAAGAGATTCTTTTACCATTTAACCCTGATGAAACTGGAAACTTGGGAATTAAGTAATGTAGTTCATCTAGATTGCAATAAACCTTTAAAAATGTTGGCTATTTATCTTTGATTTTATTTTCAGTATTTATTAAGGGTGCCAAAACTTTGACTCTCATGATTTTCAGAAGAAAAGAAATTTTGATGGCTTCATTAAAAATGTTGTAATTTGAGAATAAATTTATTGATTGAAAAAAATATAATTTACCCTTGCATTTAAATGTAACATTTCCAAAAATGGTTAATACTGATCATAATATGCAGCTCCTTTCTTCTTCATTTTTTTATCAGTAGTGTAATTCTGCATGTCACTGTAAACAACCTGTTGTTTAAGATGGCAGTCTACAACCTTATCTACTTCCCTATAAATGGAGTGAACCATGTAGGGATGGCTAACCTTTGAAATTTTATCATTGTACAAATACCTTTCTTCACGTATGAATGTGCACCATTTGTTTGTGGTTTGCACTGTAGGAAAAAGATGAAAAGTTCATCAGAGGTGATGGAGATGTATACAAAGGCATACTGTGGCCTGCTGCCGCTGGTAAATCCTCATCTTGCTATTAACAATCGCATCCTTGAATTTTCTTTGAGTTTCATAAATTACTCTTAGCCTCTGCAAGTGATTTAGTCTCACATTTGGGATAATATCTTGCTTCAGTTATTTTTCTGCAAAATTAAGCAAAGGTATTGCCTGGTACTATTCCTGTCTTGATTTCAAGACAACCTAGCCAATGTTTTGAAGGGGACAATATATTGATTTGAAGTTTCATTAGAAGACTAAGGTGTATGTTATGGCAAACTTTTTAGCACTGTAATATATGTGGCTGTAAATGGAGAGGCCAGCTCTGCTGCAGGTGGCTTCGGAGTGGCAGCCTGAGCTGTCTCTGCATGAGCCAGCACCAGCTGATCTCCAGTCTGTGCACGCGGGCTCCATTAAACCCTCCCATGGCGGTGATGCTGCCCTGCTGTGGCTCCCTCTGCTCACGCAGGTGCTTTGTCCTTGGAACTCCTCCACATCACGAGAGAAAGAGACTGCAGGTCAATAAAGACCAACACCTGAGTTATTCCTCTGCAGGAGAATTTGAGAATCAGGAGTGTCTCTACCAGTGACTCTGCCCCCAACCCTCAATGCTTCGGTCATAAGGAGAAGCTACTGTGTCTATTGTTTTCCATTAAAAATAAACTGCTGTGCTCCCCTCCCCTCTCCCCCTCAGTCCCGCCTATATTCCACTTGCCCCATGTGTAGGTGTAGCCTTCTACTTTGACGTCTGACCACGACCACACCCCCACCCCCACCCCCACCCCAGCTACTGTCTTTCAGGCTCCTGCCATCCTCCCATGCCACCTCTTCCTCTTCCTGCAACCGGAATTTTTAAATGCCCGTGATCTTATCAGCACTCTCTACACTCCCTCCCCCCCTCGGTCCCTGAGATAACGACGCGGACAGAGGAAGGTTATTGTGTAAATGCAACGCACCTTATTGTGAGGAGGGTGTGGTGTGGTGTGGAGATGATGATAGACAGGGGATGGCGTGGGGGGGGATTAGGGTCAAAGGCTGGCTCTGGTGGGGGCGGTGTATGCAAGAGTCTGCAGAGTCATGCCACGACTGCCATCTCTGACGAGTGCGTTTATTAATAAATAATGCCGGAGCTATTCGCCATTATTTATAACTTCCCTCTGCGATTTGTTTATTCTGCCACGCGTGTATAAATAGTCTCGTCGTCTGCGAACCCCGTTAGCGGAGCAGGAAGGAGAAAATAACGCGTTAGCGAGCGATCCCCTCACGCCAATCTGCCAGACATTAACGTTCATTTTAATAAGGCGCTTTCCATGGCCACTTTGATGATGTAAAATATTAACAGAGCTAAATGCACACATTGGCTTCCAGTTTGCCATGTAAATTATTAAGCAGTCGTCAGGGAACAGGGGAGAAAACAGTCACAGTCGGATTCATTTAGGCTTGCTGCTGCCTGCTTCTCTTCTCTTCCTCCACCATTTTCACTGAATATTCCCTCTTCTCTCCCTCCCTCTCTCTATCTTTCAGTTTGCTGCATGACTTGCTCCTCACCCTCGTCCATCTCTTTGTAAAAGCACCGCTGTGTTTTCCATCGAAAATTAAGGAGGCAATTACAGCAAACAAAATGATCTTTTCCCAGCGCAACAGCCATGTTGCCCAGCCTCTCTCCCAGGGAATTGTGGGTAATGAGCGCTGCAGCTGTTTCACAGGCCTAATTCGGAGAGGTCGTATACTGCATGTGCTTTGTATCATAATGAGCAAAAGCAGCCTTTTTAAAATAAATAAATTACAATGTTTAATTTATTAGGTTTGTAAATTGCACAGTGCTTTGGTGTAGGCTAAATGCTATGAAAATTAAAGGCCGTAGTTCTTTTGAAGAGATTAATTAACTACTCTGTGGAATCCATCACATACAGTAAGAGGAGTACTGTGTACAATCGATGCATATGAAGGGTATTAGAATGATGCTATTGATTTGTTTTGCATCCTGTGAGTGTTCGTCCTATGTCCTGATGACTGACGAGATGGCTTCATGTTCTAATCTTGGATATATTTCTGTGTTATAGCCATCTTCTGCATGCACCCAGTGCGAGAATGAATAATTCTGGTCATTCGTAGTGCCACATATTGTTAGAATGATGAATTATGATCAATTACAAAATGCCAAAAATAAACAATTTGGCAATATGGCATTATCTGCAAGGCGTGGTCTTGTTGTCATGTATTGTGGCGATCAAATTACGCTTCGCTGAGGTCCTAGGGAATTTTCAGAGGACTGTGAAACCCATATTGATTTAACCATCTATGTGGGCTTCTGGGTCTTTGATCCATTTTGTGTGTCATTATCTCCAGTGCTGACATGGCATTGGTTAGTCCGGTACTGGTGGATACAGGAAGTTGGACACTGAGTCAGGTATTTGAGGCAGAGGGTTTTGTTAAAGGACTGTAGCATAGTTCAAATGGTGAACCTGAGTTTTTATTGTATCTTCCCATACGAAAATACCGGAGATACCATAGATCAGGGGTTATTATGTTTTCCCAGTAATTTCTCGAGTGCCAACAATTTTTCTCCTATCAATTTCAAATTTGACATGGACTTCACATAATTATGAGTAATATTTATCAGTATTTCATTCATGAATCAGGCCTCAATCTTATATTGGTTGTGAATTTATTATACGTGAAATTGTGTTTTGACTATTTAGTGTGTTTTCATGTTTTCCTCAACACAAAGAATTCTAGGCCACTAAGGAAGTTCCTGGGCCCATTCTCATAATGCTATGGTTGACATTAAGAATAGAACCAGCTCGCGTTTTGCATGTCCAATAACTTTATGGCTTGGTTACTATTACAGTCATCATTGTTTACTGATAAGAGCACCGCAAAGGCATGGAGAACAGTTCCAGACTTAAAGAGGATAAACCTGTGGTTGCGAGCAACTGGCTTTTCTGGTTAATACTTCTCTTCTCTGCCCAGATGCAGTGCTGTGATTACTATCTTCTCTCAGGACCAAGCTATTGCTTTAAAGACTGGAAATGTCTCATGCAGGGCAAGAATAAGCACATTTCTCTCCCTGATAGGTTAGTTGTTAGCCTGGTTGCTCCCTGTCTTCTGCTCAGTGCCTTGTGCTTTCTGTAAGCAGCACATTTCCTGTTTAAGGTTTGGCCCCCACATGATCATGCTGTAACTTTTCCCTTTCCTGGACACATTTTCCTGTGTAGAAGGTGCTCATAAACCTGCTAACCGAATGCTGATTTGACTGGGGTTCTTATTAGCTTCTATTTCTGTTGTTCCTGCTTTTTAGGAACCAACCACAAGACTGCTCTGTTGCACTGGGGAAGCCTTTAATAGCACTCTCTCTCCCAGCCCTTCATACATTTAGGGCGCATATACATACCCACACTCTATCGCTGTGTCTGAAATCACTCACTCATTCACTATTCCTTCCTCACTATTAAGGGACTCACTATGTAGGTGACTATATAGTGGGCTCATTGGCAGAAGAAAGAAACACTTTCGGACACAACCTGGCTCATTTTGTCGCAGCTGTTGATAGCATAATTGCTGTCGCAAAATTAAATTGTACCTATTCAACTTGAGTTGAAGGATTTGGGCGTATTTCTGTAATAACCGAACGGAGTATATTTCCGACTGTGTTTGTTTCCATTATCGTTTAAATAATAAAATTTGCCATACATTTTTTATCGTCATCTATTTTTTTTGTCCTCTAACTCATCATTATTCATTTTAATAGTATCTGAATGTCCGTTTATATCCTGTGTAAAAAAAAAAAAAAAACGGGTCTCATGTGCTGCTTGGTTTCCAAAAAAAAAAAAAAAAAAATTTTCGCGCCTGAAGCTAATAAATGTCTCTTGCCTGTTTTCAAACTCCGTTGACTCAACGCAGCTCTTTCGGAGCTTTTCAGTATGTGTGCAGTACATGATGGGATGTATAGCTGGGTTAGTGACCATTGGATGTTCACTACATTATGCGGTGGATTGTGCGATGTAATGAGTTCACCATATGGGGATAAAAATTTGTTCATACTTAAATTTTTATAAACAGTACCTCTCTTCTGACTGGCCTCTGTTGCAGACCTTGCATGTTGTTCACTTCCCTCATGCACCAATGTCTGCGCACTCGAGCCAGGTTTTGTGTTTTGTGACTTAATGGCATTGTATGAGATAAGCCAATCAGAATGCTTGTTATATGATAGTCCTTTTAGGTTCCCCCTATCAAATATTAATAAAATTTGCAGGTACAGAAACTCATTAAAAATTGTTGTTAATGACATTTGTTTTGTATGTAAAATAAGAATTGGATCAAAAATACGTGCATGTGGAAAAAGCCAACTTGATGTTCCTTTAATTATAAGTCATGTTCTTTCCATAGATACTGCTGCATATTCCTCAAGCGAACTGTTTGTGCACCGTACAGGATGTCAAAGCCAGCTGGATGAGAACATAAAAGAAATTAAGCCACTTTACCGTAATAGCGCCGGGCCTTCATCAACCATCTAACTACCGAAGCGCAGACCGAAGTGTGCTGCTCTGCAGCTAAAGAACTTGTATTTGGGAAAACTTCAACACTGAAGAAACCTGGAGAAATTCTACCTTTCGAACGTTTTCAACATGTTGGTTTTGGTTCGCCTTCGTTGCAGACATCTTATGTGTTTCGCTTACCTCCCACAACAGCATATGCCTATAGCCTCAGAGTTTTTAGAGCTTCTCTCTGATTGATTGAACACAAAACCCTGCTTAAGTGTGCAGACGTTGGTGTGTGAGGGAAGTGAACCACATAAGATGTCTGCAACGGGGGTTATCTTCTGACCTGGTTGTTGAACAATGAGGTAGCCTAACCTTCCCATGGAAATTTGGAGACAAAAATTTACCTCAGAATTGGTGACATTTACAAATATTTTTAATAATACAGCCTGAGGTAGTTTTACTGTTAATTGTATCCCCAGACGATGAGTCGGGGATACTATGGCTCGGCGATCATCATGCCGCGTCCGCCGCCTCCACGTCTGTAGAGAAATTCTTGTGAGGATACAAATTTTCTCTACTGGATACAAATTTCAACCAATTCATTTCATATTTGATTTTGGCCTTTCATGTAGTAAGGTCACAAAGCCCATCGATTTTGGGAGTAGCTGCTTTAGGTGGTTCGGTGATACATGTCGACCAGCAGGCGGTCGACTGTCAATTTTCATGTATAGTTTTTGTTTCATATTTCTACTTTTTACAGTTGCTTCCTCAGTCATCTTAAGAACTGCTTACCATCTCAGCATCAATAGCCTTATGGGATAGCGTAACATCCATTGGTTGCAGTAGACCATCCAATTATACTTTACCTTTGATTATACTTTGCCTACAGTTCGGATCCTTATAGAAGATTTGGACACACGAATCACACTTACAGGTTCTCACCTACTATGAACTTGTATGGGTATTCAAACATGACCTAAGTGAGGCCTGATTTCCCAGTTATACCCAGCATTCTGTCTTGTTTTTTTGTGACTGGCTTTTTATATCTACAGTACACAATTAGCCAGGAATATATTCTTATATTATGTAAATAAATGGACTTTACCCTACTTTATTCATGGCAATCAATTATTTTTATACCTCTTAGCAGTGTTGTTTTTTTATTTTCCATATTTTTCCTCACAAATTGTGAAGTTTTGGAATACCTTGATGGTTTTTTTACAGTATATTTAATTTCCGTTTGGCTACGATTGCTTAATTTTTCATAATGTATAGCACAATTGATCAAATCTTTCAAATTACAGAATAATTGCATAAAGAATATTATTCTAAAATGGTACTGAAATTCAGAAGGCAAAGCATGGTCTTGTATGTAAACAGAAAGCCTGTTCACAGAAGGCAGCACTCTTCCTAAAATTACACACACTAAAATAAACCGTGTTGCCAAGTAAACTATCCTAATGTTAGCTGCCCAGGGACAACACGTTAGGCTGATTCTGGTGCAGCCAAATGATTTTTAATCAAGAAAATAGTATTGCCTTAAAAAATGCCACATTTTTAATGCTACGCATCATGGTCACTATTTTAAATAATGTTTTTTTTTTTAATTCAGTCTTTACATATGCTTGCAATGCACGATTTTCTTCTTCCAGTTCTTATGACTCCGTGTCTCCCCATGTTCTACTTATTCTTCAAATTTTATGGAAGAAGCAAGTTTCACCATATTAAGTGCAGCAGAAGCTAAAAAGAATATTGTTCTGTCAGTTGCTCCTTTACATAGTACTCTGGCATTTATGAAGTTCAAATGCTGGCGTAAAATAGCTGCATAGTCTATTATTGGGACGTCTAGTGGACTATGCATGTGTTGCAATTATAATGTTCAGAGAACATAATCTGGTCAATTTTGACATTTAATTCTCCTGATAGGAAAAAAAAAAGCCATCACAATTTACCGTGTATCAAGTTTACGGAACTTAATATGAGAAGTTAAGCCTCATATGTCGTGTCCCACTTGGTGCAATTATCTTGTATACAGTCCAGTGAAATATTCAAATTGTGGGGTTCAGAGGCTTAGTGAGGGGGGAGGGTTTGGTAGTTTTTTGGATTTCTTGTCCCTTAATCAGTAATACTGTCAAAGCTGGTCCAAATAGTAGTCATCATTTTAAAGTTATTGAAGGCTTAAAAAAAGAAAACATCTGGCTGACTTGGCTCAAATAAATTTGCTATAATTTATGGGACCAATAACCATCTTTACAAAAAAAAAAAAGTTTTGGGAACTCTTATTTCATTTTCCTACCACCATCTGATTGAGTTTCAGCAACATCTGAGATGGTGGGTGTCAAGGCATTATGGGGTTGTTCCATGCCAAATCACCTAAAAACAGAAAGTTGTGCCACTGAACCCCTTGGATTTCGCTGAAAAAGTGTCTAAAAATACCTTTAAATGTTTTAATGAGAAATCCAAGATTATAGGCCCAAGAAACAAGCAGTTGAGTGATGGCACTTTTAGAATGGGTTGTTGCCCCCCTTTTTTGTACCCACAATACGTTTTTCTGTTTAAGAGCATTTTTGGAGGTCCATAACTTAAATGAATTAATGTACAGACCTGAAGTTTGATTACCCAGCATATTCTGGTCCAGGTTTTCTGAACATGCCATCAGAAAGAGTGCAGAATGCACTGTTCTCCAGGTATAGCCATATAAAAAGTGAATTTTGGACTGGTGTTCTTTTTTCCCCATTTTTCCATTTTTCCCAACGTCTCTAACCAACAATAGCAGCCCTAAGGCTCCGCAATCCCTTATTTCAGAATACAGGTTGAAAGGGCATTTATAGCTTCATCAAAGGGTAAATAAATATTTGGTGGGTACCTGAAATTTATCAAGGTTGAAAAAATTATTAAAAGATGATGAAAAGAAAAGTTTGTCTCCCCCCCCCCTTTGGGTAACTGGTACACCATGTTGCCAGTTACTCATTGCAATGAAATTTCTCTCGCACTTGGATAAATGTGTTCTCTAACTCTGATCAACTTTTTCATTATGCTTCTTTATTCCTTCTATATAAACTTAATTTTTGAAATATGAATGAAAATAAATTGAGGATGAAAAGAGTATCTCCTAGACAATGACTATTGAACCAGTAGCCAGGAGATCAGATTTTATTGATCCTAACCAGTTTTTGCCAGGGAAATATATTGCATGTGTTTATGATTTTTTAAAAATTGTACGTTGTACATTGGTTGTATTATTCATCACTCAGAGGAAAATAAAGATATGGAAATCAGCTTTATGAAGCATTCAAATCAAACTGGACTGTTTTCATGGCCTTAAAGTGATTCTGAAGATGGCAAATTCTGGGTACTGTCATCAGTCTCATAAGTGCTCCTGTACTTCAAGGATGTAGTGTTAGATTTTATAGTTTTCATAGCTCAGGATGAAGCCCAAATTAAGGGAAGGTTGCCACATACAAAAGATCTGTCAGATTAAATAGCAGTCAAATACAACTAGACTTTTTGAGTGACATGATATGTGTATCGGTATGTTGGTTGGATGAACAATGTGAAATCTGGTATCTTTAAAAGTTTTACAGTGATAATGATGGGAAAGCTATTTTGATAAATAACCCAATTATTCCTCGTTTCAGTTGTCTCCCAAATAATTGATTGAACCGGAAGTTTCAGATCCATCCAAAGTTAATTCACTCAATTGTATGCTTATGATGTTTGCACTATAATGTACTGCATGCATCGTACACTATGCTTGTAGGGCATTTTCTTGTTGCAAAATCGACCATATTTCATAAATTCTGTGTGGAAGGAATAAAGAAGCCTTTTAAAAATTTGATCTGAGTTAAAAATAGCTTTATCTTCATCTGGGAGATGTTTCTTTACAATGAATAGCTGGCTACATGGCATGCTAGTCACTCAGAGGCGTAAAAATATTTATTCATCCGTGCCCATCGAACATTTATTTACTCTCTGCTGAAGCTATAATTGCTCCTGCCCACAGTCCCTTCTCCATATATTCTGAAGTAAAGGATTTTTGAGCCTGAGGGCAACTTCTGTTGGTTAAGGAGGCTGGGGAAAATGGAAAAAAAAGAAAAAAAATGTCAGTTCAAAATTCACGTTTCATATGGCTGTATCTGGAGACTGGTGCATTCCATCACCCTGATTGCATATTCAGAAAGCCTAGACCAGAATCACTCAAAATGCCAAATTTCAGGTCTGTACATTTATCTATAAGCAGCTTTTGGACCTCTAAAAATGCTTCTTGTGAGTACCTAAGTGCCGGAACTCAAAATCTTTTGGTTTCATTGGTCTATAGCTTTGGATTATTACATAAAACACTTCAAGTTATTCATAGTAATTTTTTAGCAAAATCCAAGGCAGTCACTGGCACACCGCTTAGTGATTTGGTATGTATTGACCGTATTTCTTCCAGTGACTTGGCACAAAACACTCCACGCATCATTAAAACAGTCTGTGTGCCTGACATATTAAGATTATAAAAATGTTTTAAAAAGATTTTAAAAGATCATACTTTTATTATGTATATTTGACAAAAATATTTGTCGAATGTCATGATGAATTTATAGAATGACTAGTCTCACACCGCAAATATGAATATTGTGGAAAATGAGATTAATCCTCCAAAAAGAATAGAATGTCAGGATAATGCCAGCCTGCCTGTCTGATATTTTATGGGTGGGTGGAAAGGTTAAACAGTTTTTGCAGCCTAGACAGGGAGATGAGTTTATACTAATTATTTGCCAGCGTTATAGATTGAAACTGTCATGGGAGATTATTTTAATAGAGCTCACATTAGATATAATAATCAATCCATTTGTTTGTGCTGCGGAAAAATTTAGTCCGTAAATGCCAGGTTGAGCCACTGAAAAGTTCAAGACAAAATGCCAGAGTGCTGTTTTGCTGTCCTGGCTTGTACAGCACAGGTACCTATTTGTACAGGACTTGTGGAGGGTAGGGCCTGCTGTGTGATCTCCATGAACTGGGCTGCTGCACTGGAGAATCAATTGGCACAACCACTAGGAGGTTCATCCTGCTGTTAGAGACTGAGAGAGTGCATGGATGGACTCTATGGTCTGATGACTCTTAAGGGACTATTCTGGTGCATGGATGGACTCTATGGTCTGTTATTTCTAAAGGAACTGTCATCGAACATGGGTGGACTCATAGATATGGTGTCTCTTAAGGTTATATTCTGGTGCATGGATGGACTCTATGGTCTGTAATTTCTAAAGGAACTGTTCTAGAACATGGATACACTCATTGATATGGTATTTCTTAAGGTATGGATGGACTCTATGGCCTGGTGTGTCTCTAGGAACTGTCTGAGTGCATGGATTAAGTCACTGTTCTAGTCCATGAATGGACTCTGTGGTCTGTTTTCTGTTAAGGCCCTGTTCTAAAGCATGGAGTCCTGTATCTGTTAAGGCTTTCTTCTAGTCCATGGATGGGCTCTGTGGTCTAGTTATTGTCGTGCTCCACTGCGTGGTTGGGCCTTATGCCACCACATAGCCACCATTCTGTCCTAGTGCCTAAATGGACTCCATGGTCTGGTTTATATTATGAGACTTACTAGCTGGCAGCCATGCAAAGTGATGCTTAATTGGCTGATCCCCTTTATGATGGGAGGATTTAATACATCTGGAATTGACAAGTTGGACTGAGGAGCTGAAACAAAGAGTCCTCCCTCAGATCGAGTTTTTCTGAGCCTGACTCATTGACCTCGGCAGGAAAAGAAATGGAGGCTGAAATCCAGTGCTTTTGAGGGGAACATGTCCTTGTGATGGGCAACTATGGGCAGCTGCTGTGAATTTCTAATTAATGGATCTGGGAATTCCCAACTTTGTTGCAAAAAAAAAAAGAAAAAAAAAGTTTTTTTGAAAAATTTTGTTACTGGAATGCCGTTTGACCAAAATATTTGTGCATTTGTGATGTTATCAGTGTTGGCAAAGGCTGCCTGTGAAACTCAGTCTTCCACAAGCCCGTCAAATCAGTGTCAGGCTTCTTTACAGAAACCTGCTAAAATCAGCAAATGATGAGACATGATTTTTTTTTTTGTAACTAATTAATATTCAGCTCAGTTGTTAAGTATGGGACACAACTTTTATTCGACACAACTTTCTACACATTTGATGCGGAAGCAGCGGATGTGAGGTTGCATTAGAGTTCCTAAAATCGCAGCCCTGGAGGTCCAAGAACTACTGGTTTTCCACTCTCCCTTCACCCGGGAGCCAGGTTTCATGACAGTCTGGCCAGTTGGCAGTGCTAATTGTTTAGTGACTTGCCGGGGAGGAAAGAAAACTAGGGATGGGTTTGAATTCGAGGGCCAGATTCGAGGATGTCTGCATAGAGACTGCCAGCCTTACTTTGTCGGTGTTTACGTTTATATCCTGTGAACCATACTGGAATTAAAGCCCTTTCTACACTGTGTCACTAGTCAAATCCTCACAGACTGGAATGCAAATTTACAATGTATGCAAAGGGTGTTATGTATGAGGACACTGTGCACCAATACTTGTGTATTTTTGGTGTTTCCTGAATGCTGCCTTTGCTAGTCTGAAAAACATAGCCTTTTTTCCTGTAGAGAAGTGAAATCCTTGGCTCAACGCCCCCCCCCCATCCACCATGAGTTGTATGACTGGGCAGGCTTGACGTCAGCGCTGGACTGGCGTCAGCGCCCTTGCTCACTCTGAGGCATCAATCCACTCTGTCAAGGTCTGATGGAAAGTGAAGTCTATCTAGCGGAGTACGCTACAATGCAGAGATTGCCTGCTGGGGGTGGGGCACTAGATTGTGAACAGAGGCAGCAACATGCTTGGAAAGATGTTAAAGCTCTGGTCTAGCGTTTCTATGGTGACTGACTGGTGTGCTTTTGGCTGAAAAAAAAAAGAAAAACCAGAGCAGAAAGGGAAATTGCTTAGAACTGTTATATGTGTCGTCACGAATAATAAGCCTGAATATGAACAGTGTTAAATCGGGAGTCATTAATTACCCTGATTTAGCCTATGTGTCATAAAAGCTTTGTATGTACAGCATTTTACTTGTTTTCTTTTATTTTTGCTTCTTGATTTGCAACAATCTTTTGCACCATTGTAGATTCTGTTTTAGACCGTGGAGCTTTATTCATCTGAAGCATTTTTAGGAGTTTTTTTTTTTTTTTTTTGTTAAAGTCTCTAAAGATTTCTAAAGTGCTCTTGCTGTCACACTGTGATTGTTAATTGCCAGTAGTGATTCTTACATCAGCTTTAGAAAGTTCTGGTGAGAGCATTCATCTCTTTCATGACTGCAGTCCCTAAAGGGTTAAACCATCTCAGAGTATCTGACTAAGGATGCCATTCGTTGGAATGGAGAACAATGTTGAACTTCCTTTTTTTTGTGCTGGACTTTATAGTAAGATGGCCCAGTTTTTAACCTGTCTTCCCCTCTGGTCTTCCATTTTAAGTGTCTCCAGTATAGCCTTGAGGAATGGATAAGCTGCGCTTCTGCTGTTGTCCTCACTTCTAATGCATCATAGCACTCTGAGTGCTTGTCCTCACCCCAAAGATTTAACTGCTTTTGTATTCTGGAGGCTGAATGGATTCCTCATATGCAATTTATATCGGCTTGCTTCTAAAATGTTAACAAGTTATTAGGCCTGCGGATTGCGTTTAAAGCCTCCATTATAAAGGTTAGCTTTCTGAGAATCTGCTTTAAGTCCAATTTATTGTCTTCCCCGTGAACTTTCTGATTGGATTTGACTTTGCAGTGTTTACACTCAGCTGTTTCGTCAGCGCCACAACCCATTAAGTAAATGTTGAACGACTACTGTAGAAGCACAAATACAAACAGTCAGTGTTTTTAAAATGCCAATGTTGAAATGGTAGACTGGAGGTCACAGTGCTGGCCTCTTCTTTAGTGCTTGGATGGAACTGTGGATATACTTGGAGCCAAGCATCCGAAACGGCAAGGAAAAATTTTAAAGTTTTCCACCACAAACCTGCTGGATGCACTAGCACAAGTTCCCATCATGGCCTCCTGACTGCAAGTAACTGGCAGTGGTATTGGTCTGGTGATGGTTAGGAAGGTTGTTGATAAATGCAAGATGGTTCTTGAGTTCTGAGCAGTGTGTCAGCGGAGATGATTCTGGCATTTAATAAAAATGAAACATGGCCCCAAGTTGGCTCTCAGATTCCTTTCAGTTAACACAAGCTAATTTATGCTGATATCTGCGCTTATTCAGAAACTTAGAACATATTCAGATGAAAGACAAATTAAAGGAAAAACCAACTTTAAACACCCAAATTTGGTGACCCTAAGTGTTAATGGCAGATCAAAACTGGGCATCTAACTCCATTCTGGGAATTTCACGACAAGAGATGATGGCGTAACTGTGGCACTTTTGTCAAAGCGGTCGGACTAAAACGAATTGCCATCTTGTTGTACAGTTCATCTGGACCTGCTCAACATTTTTATACATTTTTGCTGGCGACAGCCGTGGCCAGAGAAATTATCTTTTCAGGGTGTTTGTTTGTCCATCTGTCTGTCTCAATCTTGTAAATGGAATATCTCCAGAGCTAACTGAGGGAATTCTTTTCAGATAAATGTTCTCTTGGATTCCAGGTTCAACTGATTAGATTTTGGTGGTCATGGGTCGAAGGTCAAGGTGGCTGTGACCTCAAGTTTGTCTCATAGTTGTGAATGCGATATCTCTGGAATGCCTCGAGTGAATTTTTCAAATTTGGCACAGATGTCTACTTGGACTCAGAGATGAACTGAATAGATTTTGGTGCTTGAAGGTCAATGTGACATCTAATCAGCCCCAATAAACACAATAGGCCATTTATTAAAACTGCTCATCCTCATCATTTTCACGGTGAGAAACCTCAAACTTGCTGTGCAGCTTTATATTGGGTCATATATTTCATTTTTCCAAGTTCCGCCCCCCACTTCCATCCTTCCTTTTTCACCTCTACTTTTTCAGGTCAATAAACTTCAGTTCATTTTTAAAGCCCTCACACTCCCACAATTTGACAACTAGATGGCCGCCAAACTTTCTGTACAGCTTCAGACTGTCCCAAAGGATGTTGATGTTGATGTTTCTGTGAAGGCATTTCTTTCTTTTCTTTTTTCATTGCTTTATCCTTCATTAAACTCCATTTGTTTACCAAGTATTGCTAGTTTCCGGCTAGTGCCTTCCAACTTGGCTCACACTTAAGACTTTCTCTGAAGATTGATGTTGAAGCACCGCCCCTTCCCCGGTAATACACATATGCGCAGACACGCTGAGCATTTTTTCTTTTTTCATCACTCCATTTTACTTACTAAATGAATGGATGATCTTTGCTTTTATAACTTTTTAACAGTTTGTCAGTGAGTTGAGGATTGGGTTGACTGACCTGTTGGGCCCATTGTGAGAAGGATCACATCTTAAATGGTGAAGCCCACCCCCTTTCCTGATTAGTTGATGTTTGATACTTCATAATTAGTGAAAGAATTTTTGTAGTGAGTTTGAGGCTGGGTTGTTGGATTTGGGAAACAGTCACATGTTAATTGTTGAGGCCCTGCTTAGACTCCTGATTGGTTGATAATTTATCATTCATAACTATTAAACTGTCATAGAGAGTTGGGGCTGGGCTGTTGGACTCCATGAAGGATCAGATGTGAATTGACAACCCTTTGCTAATCGGCTGATAATGCATCCTTTATAACGATTGCACTGTTTGTCATAGAGAGTTTGGGTTTGGATTTATGGACACAGAAAAAGGTCACATAGTAATTGATGAAGCCCCACACTGCAAAAAATGAAAGATGAAAATACTTGGTAAGATGAATTTACTTATTTTAAGTCTTAAAGCACTTATTTCTATTACCATTTTTCTTAGTAAGACAAAAAATTTGTCCTTGATTTAGGTCATTTTGACTAGCTTTCCAATGGAATAAACTTTTCACTTGTCAAGCAAATAGTAACTTAAAATAAGTAAAAATAAAGTGAAAATTTCTTTTTCCATTGGCAAGCTAGTCAAAACTACCTCAAATCAAGGACAAATTTTTTTGTCTTACTAAGAAAAATGGTGATAGAAATAAGTGGTTTAAGTCTTAAAATAAGTAAATTCATCTTACCTAGCATTTTCATCTTTCATTTTTTGCAGTGCACCCCCTTTGCTGATAGGCTCAGTTTTTTTCCCTTCATAGCTATTGAACAGATTATTGTTGAGAGTCAGGGATTAGGTTGTTTAAAAGGTTTGCTTGATTCTAATGATAAGTTTGGGTTTTTCAAGCCAACTTAAAGGTTTGATCACAAACTTTACATTCTAGCTGGTGTTGATGAGATTGGGTTTCAGGTGATTCTTTTTGCAGCATGAATGGAGCCATCTATCAGTCTTCTGTATTGTGTAAAAATGGTCTCTAAGTGAAGAGACATGTTTCTCGCTAGAAATCATTCTCTGGAATCATACATATCATTGTCGTGATAACTTCAGTTTTTCCAAAAAATATACTTACTACTTTTTATTAAATTCCTTCAAAGTCTTTACCCCATATATGAGTCTGGACAGGCATGAATTTAAACTGCAACTTTACTGGCTGGCAGAGGCATACAACTTTGAGGGAAGTGTCAATTCTGGGGACATTTGTCCCAGTGCATGATGGAAAATGTTCTTTGCTTTGTTGAACGTATCATGCTATCCTCCTGTATGGAAGCATCTGCATTTATAATGCTGTTTTCATTATTTTAATTAGGATTTTCTTTGAATTTGTCATCCGTCTGTATATTCAAGCCGGGTTTTATTCAGGGTTTTAGGTCTAGGTGTATTTTTGGATTCTGTTTCACTGCAGTCGTTGATAATGAGCGTATTTTGATGGTACGTCAGTCTTATGTAACTTCGTTTAAAAATGGTGAAATAATGAACAGGTTTTTGGAGAAGCTGGGAGCACTAAAGCCTGTGGATGGAAGGAGCCGATGAAGAGCATGAACTCACTGGGAATGGGTGAGTTATTCTGAGTGTGACGGGTAGCTGATTCATTGCAATCTGCCGAGAGAGCCTGTGTGGGATTGATAGACTAAATGTATTCTGAGGAAATGGTTTGTTTGTTTCCTTTTTTCAACAATTCCCCACCATTCCCAAGTTTAGGTGAGAGGAGGTAGAGCCTGCAATACTGTGTAGGACAGCCCAGCAGCTCATGCAGGAGAATTGCTGGAATCAGATGGGTTTTGGTGCGTGAGGTGAAGTGTCTAAACTCGGACCAGATGAGTGGCCCGCTCACCATTGAATACTTTTGCAGGCACACTCACCCTTTTTGGATAGGGTTCAAAGAGAGATAAAAACAGCCTTTACAGCTGCGTGCCTCCCTCACCCGTTTGTTGGGTGACAGGGGTAGGCTGGGTCATTTTTGGATGTGCGCAGTTCCGGTCTATGCTTTATTCACTGGGATTGTGTATTTTGGAAGTGAACACACCGTATGCCATGGTCAGGGGCAACAGTGTCGGCTGCATTTCTCTGGAAAGTGAAATGTAGTCAAGTGGCTGTGTTTGACTGGTTCTGAAAGCACATCTGCAGCAATGACGAGGGCAGCCCCTCAGAGTGAGACATGAGATAACTCCCAACTCTGAGGTTTGGGCTTGTGATCCGAGGCGCTAACTATGATAAGGCCTGTTGTGGCTCCCCAGCGCAGTGTGGTGTTCATTAACACATTGAACAGTTTACAGTGTTAATTTAACTCTGCCAGAGTGTATATTGGTCCAATCGGGCGCTCATTTAACTGAGCATTTTGCTCTGAGTTCTCCATTGCAGTGGAGGTGAATGGTCTGATGTTTTGGCATGATCTCCACATTGACTTCATGTTCCATTCAGCTTGCAGTTATTTGGTTTTCTCTTCATACCAGGTTCACAGTGTTATTGATTAGAGTGGCCATCCTGATGCCGGCGAGTTTGGTTCATTTTCTACTACAGGAACCTTGTAAACCTCATTTAGTGTGGGGCAGGGCATTCTATGTTAAACTGGCCTTCTGTTTCAAAGAACTGCCTGTGTTGATGTGCTCTTCTGATTTCAGACTTTATGCTCTTCAAACACCAGCAAAGCTTCACCTGTGTGACCTGTGACTGTCTTGTAAACCAGTCATGCCGGGTAATGTGACAGAAGTAATATGACGCTTCAATGAATGTACTTCTGAGATGTATCTGTGGTTGGCAGACAAAGATATAAGATGTGTTTGGTTAATGGTGTGTGTGTGTGTTTGTGTGTTGGGGTGTAAGTGCTGATTTACTGAGGCTACTGGTTTTGTCTGGACAGTTATTGTGCAGTTGGATGTGCTGGTGTTGCGTAAAGTTGCAGGTGTTTGTGCGCATGGAGGTGTTGGGGTGCTTTGGTGAAGGCATGGGCGGGAGTGTTCATGGCTTTGTATGTGCATACGAGGGTGAATCTGCACATACATCAGTGGACAGGTTTGAGTCATTCCATGTGAGATTACCGGTGATCCCATAGCCATGGTCATAGAATTGTCTCAAATTCTAGGACACTGTTGTCAGTCCGTCACCATTTGTCACACTGTCTGTCACTCCGTCTAAAGCAAGTATCTATATCTGGGCCAGGTCACGTGGTAACGGAGTTACAAAATTGGTGTATTTTGTATCAGAGCTCCAAAACTAAGTAAGATAGAGTTACAATTTAAATGGCTTTGTGTAGGTCTTCCCTAGTAATTCAAAAAACAAAATAACCAGTTTTGTTCATTTGATTTATTTCGGGTGAAAACGGCAAAAAACGGGCGGGGGTTGCACAAATTGTATTTTATTTTTGTACATTTTTAAGATGCTGAAAAAATAAAAAAAGTATTGTGGTATCATGTTAATTTCTTCAGGCTTTGACACACCCTTTTTCAAACCCCATAAAATATGTGTGATAGGAGATATTGAGCTGAAACAAAATAGTTTTCCTCATTTGGCATACACTATGGGTAAAACATACTGAAAATTCTGAGCCCAGGGCCTGGGGAGCTCTTGTAATTCCATAATAGAATGAGCCATTAGTGTCACTTGGAATGAGAAATGGAAATATGAAAATGAGAGGGGCAAGTCAGGGGCAAGTTTGGAGGGGCACATAGTTGTGGATGGGGTGTGCAAAATTGGCTTTTATTGGTTGTACAATTTCATAAAACATTTTCCATTGTCCAATAAAAGCTATAGAAACATTTAAACACGTACATCTGTATTATAAAAGAGAAATGTACAGAAAAACATACAAAAACTTAATACATAAGACCTATACAAATAACCACAATAGAACGATCAAATACAGTTCCAAGCAAGAGGAATGGGATATGTGGTTTTGGATTGCTGATGTTCAGATATTTGGGTGGGGCATGAGGTGTAGGAGGTGATTGTTGGTGCACATTGTGGGAGATCTGTTAAGGAGAGAGTAAACTGTTGCATTTTAGGCACAAGCTATGTGTTACATGGCAGTATTTCACCAGATTTTCAGGTATTCTCCCCAGCACTGCCTTGAGCGAGTGAAACCCTGCCTGCATGCCGTGACTCATTTAAAGTCTCAACAGACTGGCTGCACCAGAGCATTGTGGGTACACAGATAATATCACACCTAGTTGACAGGTTCTCAAGTATTATTAATAAAGGCTAGGCCAGGGCACATATTAGACCTGTGCAATGACATGAATACTACAACTCCCAAGTTTTACTGCTCAATGCTGAAAAAGTTGGCACATAATGGAAAATGTCAATAAAATCAAGGGGGAATGGTTTGAAAAGTATATTGACTCGACTACAATAGCTCATTGCTTCATGCTTTAACTCGTGAATTTATTTGCTTGAAAATACACGCCGATTCCAGTTCTCCAAAAAAAAAAAAAGGCCTAGTCCCTCAAGAGTAAAGATGGGTCAAGGCTCGCCAATTTGCCCACAGACGCGACAGCTTATTTTCCATCACTTTGAAAATGCCTTTCCCCAAAATTAAATTAGTTTGAGTTTGGCCATTGCACTCTATTGTGGACAATGTAATTAAAAGATTGAAGAAATCTAACTGAAACTCTGTATGTGAAAGGGCAAGGCCAAAAACCATTTCTGAATGTGTGAGATCTGCGATCCCTTAGATGTCACCGTCTTAAGAACAATGATGGGACTGTAATTGATACTTAGGTAAACCTTTGTCTGTCAGCACCATTCCCTGCTGCATCCTTTAACACAAGTTAAAGCTTTACCAGGCGAAGCTGAAGGACCACTGAAGCCCAAAAGCACTGGAAACTTTTCTGTGCTCACTTTCATCTGAGAGGCACAGTAACACAGATATTTTGTGGTCCAACGAGTCACCATTTCAAGTATTTTTTTAAGGAACAGCCACCATATTGTCCGGACCAAAGACAAGGACAAGCCAAGCTCTTTTCAGCTCAGGTCTAAAAGTCCGCGTTTGTCATGGTATGGGGGTTAGTCAGAGCACATGGCATGGGTGACTTGCACATTAACTAGGGCACCGATAATGCAAAAATATATGAGCATACATTTTTGAACAACACATGCTGCCATCTGGATTTTATCTTTTTCTGGGAGGTTTCCAGCATTTCCCAGCAAGACACCGCCATACCCGATTCTGCGTGGATTATGAGTGCATGGCTGAGTAAGCACAGAGTTTGTGCTGGGTTGGCCTGCCTGCAGTCCTGTCTTCAATGCAGAATGTATGTTGTATTCTGAGACAATAAAGGCCCTGGACAATTTTGCAGCTTAAGACCTGCGTAGTATAGGCATGAGAGAAAATTCCGCATTCTGGACTGGACCAGCTACTTCCTTTAGTGCCCAATCACTTAATGAGTGTGATTAAGATAGGGTTGTGTAAAACAGTGGTAAATGGTTGACTGTGCCAACTTTCTACCAACATTTTTGGACTCTTTCTCGTATTTTTAATTAGCAATTTAATACATGTGTTAGGACATCAAATAATGTGTTGTACTGTATTCAATGCAGGAGAGGGCAAACGGACATTCCAAATCAGTCCTTTTTGATTCATTTGCATTTTTCATGATGTGCCAACTTTTTCGTAATTGAGGTTGTATAATAATGCGGCACTTACTCATCTGCGCTTCCTCTCTGATAGAGCTGTATGTAATCGTATATAAACATGACGGAGAAATGATAACCTCCTCTGTCATTTCTGTGTCATGGCATGCATCTGCTCTGGTGTGCAATGTGTTTGCACTATTCTATCAACATTTTCTGTGGCAGAGCATTCATGCTGAATTGTGTGATACATTCAGGATGTTATTGACACAACAGAACATTTTTTGGGGGGAAACTACAAGTATTGGAGTGGGGAGGCTCATTAAATATTTTATTTTTGCTTCCCCTAGAGGATTCATTCACATTCTGTTGCTAAGCAACCGGCTTTGAATGAGTTTTCAATGAAGTCACTGACAGTTCCTGACTCTGGGCTAAACTACGGCGCCGATTCCACTGGATCAGCATGACGCCTATCCCTCTTTCTCCCTCTTTCCTCTTTCTCACTCAGTTCCTCTTTATTTCCACAGGCTGTGTGTTTTAGCCAGATTTTCACTTTGGTGAACAGGAGTCTCCATGTTTGCGTGTTCAGCAGCTCTGAGATGTTTATGTAGTGCTGTGCTTTAGTGGTTAACCAACTGAGCTTCAGGCCTTGGCTAACTGTACTAAGACATCAAGCAAAAGCGTTGATATTGCCCAAAATTCCAAATCACAGGACTTTGCTTTGCGAGGCGGTTAGACTATGCTGGGCTGGCTTTAGCCCCATTGTAAAGCTCCTTTTATGGGCGTTGCTGCTTGTAACATCACAGTAGGTAGGAGGTAAGGCCGCTTGCCGCCTGGGGTGGCTTATGACCAGGCGAGGGGCCGGCGACAGCGTTAGCAGTAATGCTGCAGCCCCTGTCTGGAGATGAGAATTGATGACAGAGAAGTGTCGCAGCGCGCAGGTAGAGCGCTTGAGTAATGGGTTTATCAGCCACGATTCGTCGCTTCGGTTTGTCTACTGATGAGCCCTGTCCCCGAGTCCTGGGTCATGATTTGTTTTAATGGATGGATTTTCTGTCCCGTTTTGTTCTGGCTGTGTGTGTGTATGTATGTGTGCGCGTGCATGCGTGTGTGTGTGTGTGTGTGTGTGTGTGCACGACATGCTCGCTCGTGTGTTTGCGTGGCTGAACGCTTTACGCATGTCGATGCTGGTGAACTGTCCTTCTGGAAATGATGAAGTGCGACTTTAAACGGTTGATAGAAAGTCAACCGTTTATGCATTCAAAGGCATTCCATCTGCAATGTTCTTTGCTTTTTTGTGACATGGATCCTTGTGAAGAACTGCAACGGTGTGGATTTTTCTTACATAAGGAATTTCTGGAATAAATATGCGTCATTGGGGTTTTCACTTTGGAGAAAAGATGACTCCTGTGTGGGGATTTTCATTGTTTACCCTTGTGAAGCACTAAAAGTCATTGAGGTCACTTTATTCTTTATTATTTTTATTTTCATTGAAATCTGTTGGAGGCACTTTCATTTGAAGTCTTCCAGACATTTCTCTGCATTAAGGTGCACAGTAGTTATGTAATGCCACAGGAAATGCTGATGAGTAAATATTGAACTGTTTGCTCAATTTTTCCATTTTTACCCGAGGCCAAAATATGGCCATCGGGTATTGCGAAGACCTTACGTCCGTCTGCCTGTCTGTCTGTATTTAGCTCTGTATTTAGTTCCAGTGGTTGGAATTGCAACAAATAATATTCTTAATTACTTATTGATCATATCCTGGAGAAATGCTTTAAAATAATAAAATATATTGGTCATTAACCCTTTCAAGGCTGTAATGTGTAGGGGCCTACCATCTCAACTGAAATCCTGGAAATGAGGATGATTTCCCAAGACTGCATTTTCACAAAAGTTGGCCTATCAACAAGCAGTGTTTCTGCAGCTTCCAGCAGTTCCAGCAGTTCAGTACTTTCTGATTCCTGTCAGCCTGGACAGTACATCGCCTGTGTGTATGAGCATGATTGGTATATAGCCAATATAGTTGAACGCTCAAATAAAAACGGGGATGTGTTCGTCAGATTCACGTAGGGGAGGAACTCTGTTTTGTGATGGCCACCCGAAAGCCGGCAGGACTGTTGTTGGGTCCCCATCCCACATATCATCTGTTGTATCACTGCCCCCGAGATTCAAGGTAAAAAAAAAAAAAAAGAAACCCAGTACAGATTTACCCCTGCAGATGAAGAAAGAGTTTACAATTGATGAAATTCCTTTTGGACTAATTTTTGATGTGACCTGACTGTTTTTATGATGGCAAATAATGAATAATCACCACCCTCTCCAGTCACTATGACCCGATTCTTCCATTGGAGATGGAGGTTACATGGAGGTGAAAGATGTTCTGCAGTCGTAAGCTTTTACTTTTTTTGCGTTTCGAAAAATTTTGAATATGTCAAACCATGTTATAAATTTGCTTGCACTGTGATGGTAGGCCCCTACACATTACTACCTTGAAAGGATTAATTAGCAATATATTTTATTATTTTAAAGCATTTCTCCTGGATATGATCAATAAGTCATTAAGAATATTATTTGTTGCAATTCCAGCCACTGAAACTAAACAGAGCTAATCAGAAGTTTACCTAGTTTTCGGATGCCAATATGGCCTTGAAGGGTTAACAAGCTAAAACTTGATCATTTTCATGAAATTCCACCTTTATGTAATGAAAAACTTATTCTGTGTATCATTATTTGCTATTAGAGTGTGATTTCAACCACCAAAACCATCGATACTGAGCTCATCAGATTTGACCAAGGTGGGCCAAGGGTCCGTTTTTCAAAAAATCAGTTCACACAGAAGGAGCTGGATAAGCGAACTTTTTGTCGGCCTGAAGTTGGATAAGGTGTGTAAGTTGGTCATTTTAAAAGCAAATTGTCTATCTCTAATGGAGACATGGTGAAATCATTGCCTAAAATGAGGATTCAGAAGGGTCCGTTTGTCCTTGACCATTTTTGGGGAACCCCCCATAACCCCACTAATGATCTGGTGTCTGTGAAAATCATATGAATTACAGTACTGTCATCATATTTGATGAAGAAGTTGTCATAAAGCCTTCAAACGCACAAATCACAATTACCTGGACCCTCCAATATTCCAAAAATCATTATGGCATGAAACAAAATTCAGTTTTAAAGGGTTAATATTGTATACAATGGAACTAGTATCCCATTTGTAAGCGTTGGTTCCAAGAGTGGAGGCAATCAATGACCGCTTTATCAATTTTTAGCCCTGTAGCTCATATAAAGGAGAGGTTTTTGGTCTCTAAATATGGTTACAAATTAAGTGCAGGAAAAAAGTGAGCATGGCACCAAAATTTCCCATGGCCGTAATGCCGAAATGACTTAAGGTATGAAGCTGAAATTTGGGATTCCTTCATTTGGGGTCAAAAACTAATTTTAGAATTTTTTTCAGTCAAATCTAAGATGTCACGGGGGAAGTATCTGGAATCTGTGTGAATTGACATGGAATGACCCAATGGATTCAATACAACAACTATTATCTTTGATAGTAAGTTTTTGCAACTGGAATTTCTTTGGAGTGTAAGAAAGCAGATGTGTTTTCCATAAGCATTATTGCAAGATACATGTTTTATTTTGAAGCTGCTGTGCCCTGAAGAATTATTGACAGTGTTTAGTATAAATGTGCTGAATGAGATGTAAAAAAATGTCTTTGTTGTGTGTCCACATGGTTTCATTAAAATATTCAGACAAATTTCACTTTTAATTGATGTAACATAACATTACATTCAAATTCTAGCAGGAAAAAAAAAAAAAACACCGTAGAAGCGACCTGTCTGTTAGCTATTGTGACACAGACCACAGATCACCCCACTGCAGTTGTAGAAGTGATGTTAAAACGCTTCCCACTCCTGAGCTGATGGATTAGCTGTCAGCTGAAAGCTGGGTTGAGGGGGCTTGTTGAAAGCACAGAGGAAAGCACGCTGCCAGGGAGCAGCCCTTAAGCCACTGATCCCCAGTCCTGGTGGGTGGGACTTAATCCCTGTGTGTGTGTGGGATGAGTCGATGCGGTGGGAGCGATGGATCTTGGAAAGCTTCTGCTTTTTACAGGTGGGGGAGAACTCCAGGTTCTGCATAAGTACTCCTTGAGATGCAGATTTGAGCTGGACATACATTAGTTTGGAGAATACCTGTGATTTCACTTTTCCCTGGTGGAGTTGAAGGAGGAGTTTCTAATATATATAATATAATATTATATTATATTATATTATATTATATTATATTATATTATATTGTATTATCACTGGGCTGAATGGCACAGTTCCTAGAGATCTACTGGTTTTCCCTCCAACCCGAGCTTACCTCATTCCACAGCTCGCAAGATATCTCATTTAGCTGATAATTACCCCTATCATGTGTTCCAAATTCAGGCTGGAATGAGAGCTTGCGGGCCATAGGATATCCAGGAACTAGGCTGGGCAGCCCCGATTTAGAAGATGCTCTCATCACTGGGGAATTACTGTGCATATGCTGAATTAATATGAGTAATTATGCCACAACTAGCCAAAGGTTAGTCCATTGAGCTTAGCTATAATGGTATTTTAAGTCAATAAAACACTTGAGCAAGTTAACTATGCAAACTAGCGAAGCTACGCTAACTCTGCCTGCCAAGAATCATGTGATATGTCCCTGCAAAACCTGTAAATATGTGATTTATGAGTCTTTGTCCTGCAACAACATTCCTTAACTGGCCTACCTGTAGCTTTGGACGTCCTGGAGTGGAATGCTATTGCCAGCATGACAGCGGAGCCGCCGTGATACAGCTTCAGTTCTTGATCAACGAGGTGAGTTCTGCCCCCATCCGCAACCACCTGTCCCTCTTATTCTACTTCCCTAAGTGTTGCATCGGTGTGGAGTTGATTGGACTGCACAGCAAAAAGGTTTTGATACCAAACGAGGGCCTCTCTGTGTGGCGTTCACATGTTATTCCTTAGTCTTCATGGGTTTCCTGGCCCAATAAAAAAATGAAGGTTTTACATTGCACTACATTTATCGAAAAAGGTGCGCTGGCCTTCCAAAAGCCATTCAAATAAAGGGGCGCTCGGAGCACCCACACTCCAGTGATACGACAAATAAGAGCTAAAGTATTTTCTGTTTGTTTGGGCGGACATGTTTTGGCTACATGGCCTGATTTCCGCCCAAACAAAGAGAACATAAATTGGTTCTTTTATTGGGTTGTATTATTAGAGTGTGGGCTTCCTTATTCTACAGTCCAAAGGTATGCAGGTTAGGGTAATGGGGGGAGTTCACTGTTTGTTGTTGCATAGGAGCTTTTGTGTGGGGTCAACCTACCCAGTATAAATTATGGTGTATCTTTTTGTCCCATTGCAGCAAGGGGTTTTTGACACTTGCCTTTTTTGAGCATATATCACATCTTAATCATGCATCATTTTGATAACTTGCGGCCAAATGCCAGTAATTCCATGTGGATGAAATTTGTATTGTTTCTGTATGTAGTTCTGGTTAAGTTTCACTGATATATGCTGGGGTGTCACCATAAACTGCACTCTTCTTCTCCTGGCATCTGCTCTGGGCTGGAAAATAAGAGCTCGTAATTGGCCAGCAGAAGCCATTGTGGTGTCTTGCTGTTGAGCTGATCATATGGAGGACCTAAGTGCTGCAGTGCCGGATAATGCCTCCTTTACCTGAACTGGGCATGCACCGATCCAACTTTATTAGTCGCAATACCAGTACCTGGGCTTTGGGTATTGGCTGATGCAGAGTACTGATCCGATACCAAGGTTTAACTGATAAGCTGTATGCCTCACTGTGGGGAACAGGCTGGGATCATTCTTTTATGTGTAAGGCAACATCAGGCTTGACTTAAAGGGATATTTCAACATTTTGGCAAATTGGCCTATTGCCATAATCCCTATAGTTATGAGTAGGTACATTACCTTTAGTTATCCGTGCCCGTTGTTTTGAGATTCGGGGGGGGGAGACGCGAGCTGCTCAGCGAACATAATGAAAGTGAACGGTACAGGTCCCTCCCTCCTTCAAAACTCATCAAATACGCAATCCAGCAGCTCCAAAAGGCTCTCGTGGACAATTTGTGACCTGCACATTCACCACGCTATGACATAATAATGTATAACTATGAAACATTACGACACATGAAGCAAATACTCGGAACTACTTTCTGGAGTAACCCGCTGGGCGGATTAACACAGTGCACACCTCAGACGTTGCGAGCAGAGAGTAGTTGCAGTAAACATACGCTTTTGAAATCACTCCGCCCAGCCGGTACGTCTGGAATGTAGTT
Organism: Gymnothorax javanicus; assembly: GCA_029692085.1. Lineage (NCBI taxonomy): Eukaryota > Metazoa > Chordata > Actinopteri > Anguilliformes > Muraenidae > Gymnothorax > Gymnothorax javanicus. Next base: position 96,218,085 of record CM056198.1, read on the forward strand.
CCGGTTATGCATTTGCCTTAAAAATCACTCTGTCTCGTAATTATACATTATTATTTTATAGCATGGTGAATGTGCAGGTCACAAGTTGTCCACCAGAGCCTTTTGGAGCTGCTGGATTGCGTATTTGATGAGTTTTGAAGGAGGGAAGGACCTGTACCGTTCACTTTCATTATGTTCGCTGAGCAGCTCGCATCTTTCCCCCCCAAATCTCAAAATAACGGACACGGATAACTAAAGGTTAAGTACCTACTCATATGGCTATAGGGATTATGGCAATAGGCCATTTTGCCAAAATGTTGAAATATCCCTTTAAGCATCACTTTCCTAACTTTGTAAGGCAAGCTGTAACAAATAAATAGATGTAAATATACTGAATTGTCATTTATAAAAATAATTGTATCCGATACCAGAGTCAGCTCATTGTCACAAATCCCCGATTCAGCTACTTGAGTCAGTTTCAGGCCAGTATCCAACATCAGTAGGGATCCTCACATCTGTAGCCTAAACAAAATTTGGCATGAACACATGGCTGTGTATGTGTATCTGTGTGTGTGTGTATGTGCGTGAGTGCGTGCAGGCGCGTGTGTGAGAGTGATTGTTCATATGATACTTTGTGTTTGATAGAGTGCAACTTTTCAGTGAAAGTGAAGTCTTACATTTTTTTGGACACAATCTGCATTTTCTGTATATCAAATCTATGGAGCCATGTGTTATTCTGCTCACTTTTTGCAAGTTACATGTCAGATTCTGTGCATTCAGACTGGTGGATTTTTTTTTTTTTTTTTGCCACTGCTGCCCTGCTACATGCGCACAGAATAATGCACATACAGTACCATTCACCATTCAAAAGCGTGGAGTCGCGGAAAATTTATTTATTTTTTTTTCTGTTTTTGACGTAAATTATTACTTTTATTCACTAAGGTCGCATTGAATTGACCAAGAATACACTTTACACATTTATGATGTAAAAATGCTTTAACTTTTTTGTAATTATTTTTAATTCAGGCCCAGATTCGCAACTGTTCAAAAGGACGTGTGAATCTCCTGAGCCGGCAGTTTCATGGAATGTTACCTGCCTAACATCAGCATCTGTAACAGTGAAGCGATGACTCCAGGATATAGGCCCTATAAGCTGAGTTTTAAAGCGGAAGCCCTTTCTGAAAATGGCAAACAAAAAGACAAGTTTGAAATTGGCAAAAGTGCACGAAGGGTATCCTGATACCGGGTAGGGCCAGCATCCCAGAGCACTCTCTTAACTGTTGCAATGGCTGATGTTGGCTGGGCACTGTTCATCAAAGTTGCTCGCTGAGGGCGCTTGAGCTGTCTGCATGTCATACTAGAGACTCTGACTGGTTATATGCAGTTTGTGCACTTCTTTCAAGACATGAATGTGCATATTTGATGGGATCTTCAGTTTACTTGACAATCTCACGCCTGGGATGATCTTGTATCATCATCGCTTTCCACGTGGCACGTGGTCGGCCTTCAGGCGCGATTGCTTGTGGGACGGGAATCTGCAAACCTACAATCTTTTTAATTCGTTTTCATTTAGCATGGTCTTCAAGGCCTATTGGCTAAATTGAGATCTTCCACTCTTTTCCACCTCCTCCTGGTGTTGAACAGACCTTGTCTCTTTATTGCATCATTTTTCATCTGGCCCGCATGTGCAATATATTTTGCATAGAAAATGTGGCAGAAGTCCTGGATTGATTCAGGATGGGTTATCTGTTAAAGTCGTGCATTTGAGAATTTAAAAATCCTGTCAAGCTCTCCTTCCACATTGGATGCTGGGGTCAGTAAGATAAATTAATTGACAAAGATTGTTGAGAAAGCTATTTCCACTTGGCCGTTTTTAAATTGAAATCGAATTTTGTGAATGGTATCAACTGAAAGGAAGACATTTCAGCTTTATTTAAAAGCCAAAAATGCAGTACGATTATAGTCTCTACACAAACTTCGGAAATTCGCCTGATTACCGAAGGATGATTTTTTCCTTGATTTTTGGAAACTGAAAAAAGGCTGTACAATGCGGGACATGTATCACAGGAGTGGTTTTTTTTGCAACTTTTTTGAAGATTATTTTCTATCCATTTTTATTACAACAAGGGCAATAGATTCTTCTGTCGCGGAACAAGTAATATTTTGTCAACACGGTATGAGGTCTGGGGAAATGGCTTGCTTGTGGGGTCGATGGCTGTTCCTAATTTGTACTCACCTCACTGAAGCTCACTGCCTCGTTTCTGGCTCCTGGAACAGAAGAAAACATGAAAGTTTTGGATCAGACCTCATACAGAGATCTGATGTGAAAATGTGTAACAGTACCAAATAATTTCTCCTTGGTCTTATCGCACAGAGTCATGCCATGCACAGTGACCCCCTCAATGCGTGATTTGCAGGAATCGGATTTGTCAGCTTTATCTTACATTTGTATTATATGTAGTGGTTGTCCCATTTCCCTGTACAGTAAAGAAGTCTCCTATCAAAAGCCACGTATAAAAGAAGGGAGCATTCGTGCTAATGATTATAAAGATTTTCCATGAACAAGGCAGCTTGATTTGAACAGAAACTTTCCTACGGTGCTGGAGTTGTGAAGTCCGTGGTTATACTGCAGTAAAGTGCCAAAGCTCTCAAAATCTATTGGATTTACACTGGCACACCTTCAGCACTCAATGGGATTATATTTTGTCATTGTGTTCCACCTCTTTCCATTAGGGGATAGCACCTTAACTCTCAATTCTCTCTACTTCAACTCAACTATCAACTTCCAAAGTCTGTAATGAAATGGGTCACATCAATCAAATAAGACCTTTGGACAAATTCTCATCAGCAGAGCCCTTGCCGGAACAACACGATCTATCACTGTCCTCTCTTTGATTTGATTGGTTGCCTGTCTTCACAGGCTTGACAGACTCACTCCTTACCTCTGGACTGCTGTGATGTCATTTTCTGTGGTTCGTGTGCTGGAAAAACTGGCAGTGGTGGCTAATCAGATTTCCTGTCTTGTTGTCTGTTTTGTTCATCTCTTTGTCTTTATTTTGAATAAGTAAGGTGGGTGGATTTTCATTTGTTTTGTTTTTTTTTTTTTTTATTGGAGCAACATGCCAAGATGCACTTCGCGCTTAAGTCTTCATCCTTTTCAGTTGTGTGGTCGATTAATCAATACAGTTCACCTGCTTCTTTGTGCAGCTGAAGGGGCAGATGTGTAATTTGCAGATGCATAATGAATAGAATGAAAGGGCTTTTAAAAAACGAGTCGTGATTCGTGTGAATTTGGCGACGCCCCCTTGTTAATCTTGCTCTTCCAGATTTCTGTACTGCAGGGGAGCACGGAGCTCCCGGTTTTTACATAAACAGCTCCTTCGGTTTGTGTGACCCAGTGAGAAGTCCCCCCTCTTCTCAAACGTGGGTGGGAAGCTGTCAGATCCTACTCGGTGGTGACCTCTCCCCCCTTCTCTTCCTCTCGCCTTCCTCTCCTTTACTCACTCTCCTCTGGAGGTTTACTCCTGCTGCTTCATCTGCTGCCTGTGTTTGAGCATGTCTGTGTGTGTGTGTGTGTGTGTGTGTTTGTATGCGAGAGGCTGTGTGTGTGTGTGTATATATGCATATGTGTTCGACTGTGTCTGTGCATTGTGTATATGTAAGGGCATGTTTGTATATCTGTGTATGCGTGTACGCGTGTGAGTGTATATATGTGCGTGTTAGACAGGTGTGAGTGTACGTGTGCGGATAGGTGTGTGTGTGTGGAAAATGAAGTGTGTATGTGAAAGCGTCTTCAGCAGAGATGTGTGTGAGTCAGCAGCTGCAGTTGGATCAGAGGGACATGCTTGAAGGTCTTTCCGCCTCCCTGTGCTGTTTGTGACTCATCAGGTCCTGGGAGGAAATGCTGCCTGCTTTGCATGTTACTTTTCTCTTAGGTTTCTTGTTCTAGTTGTTACATTTCTTTTTGGCTCCTTGCTTCTCGTGTTACCTTTTTCATAGGCTGCTTACTTTCAACGTTGCATTTCTAATAGTCTGCATGATTTACCTGTTGATTATCTCAATGGCTGCTTGCTTGGCATGCACCTTTCCTCATTGGCTGCTTTCTTTACATGTTACATTTCTCATTGGCTCCTTGCTTTGCATTTGCTCCTGATTGGTGATATGCTTTACATGTAGCAGTTTTGATTGTTTTCTTGTTACATGCAGTTTTTCTCATTGGCTGGGTCTGCAGGAAATGTTTGTGTATTGGATTGTGTGTCCATGTTCGTGTGCGGTAGTCTAGATGGGTCAGTTGGTGTCACTGTGCATGTGTTACGCTTCACTCACAACCCACCGTACGTGCTACTACGGGCAGTCTACGGTAACACACTGAACTTGTGTGTTCAGCGCTGTAGAAGGTCGCAGACTGGCCATGGAGACTTTTGGTCCTGTTCATCCAAATTCTACTAGTCTTGCAAAAAATCAAGAACACATACACTACGTATGGGACCTGTACTCCTTTTGTACGCCTGAACCAAGTCAGCAGCACGGCTAATAGGGGCTTTGCGATGACAGTAAGACGCACGAGTGACACATGGTCATTGTACGAGTGACGTGTCTCAGACTCAGAAGTACTATAGAAGTACTCCACACTTGCTTTTTGTGCGGCCCCCAAGACAGAGGTACATCTTACTTTCTACCCCTATCTGCACACGACAAAAGGGGCAGGACTCCAGGTATATCAGTGGAGGCTCCTCTGTTGAGGACAGGGAGGACCATCCTCCCTGAAATTCCTGAGAAAATAAAAACTTCAGAAATTTTAAAATGTAATTGATTCTCATAAAATACTTATAATATTACTATTTCAACATTTCCAAATCACGAAAATCCTCTCCCTGTGCCAAAATACCAAAAGCACCCCCTACCGCAATTGACAAGTACTGCACGGAGGAGCGTCCTCCCCAAAGCCCTCTTTGAAGTCCATTATAAACTTCTCAAACCCCAGCGGCTCGTGGGTCCCCTCTTTTAACATGGGAGTGAATGGGAGGAAGGGAGGACGATCTGTCCTTACACTGCACGCATAAACCATATTCTACTTTCAGAATGTTCTGATTTCCAATGCAAAATTATGGCAAGATGTATCAAGATGGATCTCTAATAATTTTATGCTCTAATGCAGTTAGCGACTATGCTTTTGGGAAACGCATCCCTGGATAGTACAGGACGCTTCGATGCTGCCAGCATAATATAGCTTGCTTGCCAGCTACATAAAAAATGTGCTGCTCAGCGCAATGATTTTCAAGTAGCTCTGCCGCTAACTAGCGGGCGACTGTAGATGTCAAAGAAAGATACGCACAAGTAACGTTACTGCTGAGCCAGAAACACAAACCAACATTGCTCGCATAACTATTGGTGCAATTGAGCCTTTGTCAGACTTTGACTGAATCACTAATAATTTTATTAATGCACTAGCTAGCTGGTAAACAGCCTGGTTAGCATTTTGCACATAGCCTAAAGCAGCTAACGTTAACCCTTTTTAAATTTAAATTCTTTTGTTGGCCGGTTTGAATTGTTGAATATTACAAAACTTCACCATCGACTTCAACTAAATCCACTTACTTTGGCTATAAACGCCGTTTCAAACATTGAAAATTCCTCGCAGGCTGGTACGTGACTGATACACTCATTCAAATGAAATGCGGCATACGATACAGCTGCGTTTTAGTGAAGGCGGGGCTAGCAGAGATTGATGTTGTGCTCTGACTTGTTGAGCAACTTGGTGCTTTTGAGAGAGTGGCAGGCAGGCTGTAATTGAAAGCAGCATGCGAAAATGATCTGTAGTCCGCGGCGCTACTGTTAAGGCGCTTTCACACTGGACGCGAAACAAACTTTTTGCACGACAGATTACATTCAAAGTCAACGCAAAGAAGTGAGTACATGCGTTTCCGGTGTGAAAGTAGTTTTAGTCAAATAAAAATTTCAATTCGAACTAAGGTGGCGGAACAGTTCCGGACCGTTCCGGCTCACTTTAACCCCTGTGTATTATGCTTCATAGCTCGTGGAAGGCAGATTGTCAGGTTTTAGGAAACGGCAGACATTTTCCGTCCAACACTCCTAATGTCCTGGGCAGAACCCTGAATATGGGCTGATTTGAAGCCAGTCACAAGAAGAAGGCATGCCATACCTGCAATGGCAAAACTTCTTGCTACTCTCCATTTTCTCGTAACTGGTTCATTCCAGTGTGCAGTAGCTCTCACTGCTGGGATCTCCCAAAACAGTCTCTCTTGTGTACCGTCTCAAATACTGGATCCCATGTTGCGCAGGATGAGCCGGTACATAAAGTTTCCATCCACATGGGAAGCACTGAATGAAACTGAACAAGAGTTTTATGCGGTTGCTCGCTTCCCAAGAGTAATCAGAGCGAGTGACTGTACTCATGTACAAATTGTTCCCCCCTCAAACACTGAGCATGCACTTTTATAAACTTGCACCTTTTTGCCAGTAATTATAACTAATTTTACAATCAGTTTGTAACACAGGTTCCGTTTATGTTAACTGTAAACCACAGTTAAATGCATGCAGGACTCTACTAACAGTTAAAATAACAAGGAGACAATGCGTTAATATAACTGTAAAACTCAGTCAATTTATAACAGTCTATTTGCTTCCTCCACAAGCACCTCCAACTCCATCGAGTCGAATTTCATTTTGCATTTGCGTTCGACCTTTTCCTGCAGCATGCAAAGTCCTCATTTAAATAATGCTGTTTGCACCAGCATTCATTTAGGCATTTACTCTTAGAAGATCACCCGCAAAATGTACACAAACCAAATGCGCAAAATGTTACCACGAGCATGCAATTTAGCGCTCTTTACCTGGGATCTCAGTAGATCAGGCCCCCAATATGCTGGTGTTTTTGTATGTTTTCTTTGTAGTTCTCGCTAGTTTTAGATCTGAAACTCGTTACTGCTGCTTATGTGTCTAGGTCTTACATGCTGGCATATGCCACCACCTCCGCTACACGTGCATTTTCCTTCCTCCCCTGCTTTTACAACCACCAGCCGCCACTGGGGTATATATATATACTGGGGAGGAAGCAACCGATTGTGTAGCATCACGCTCAAGTCATGAGTGATTGTCACAATTGTCACAAGTGCAGTCCGTAATCTTAGCGCATGAAACTGGTTAAATGCAAGTCACTTATAATCCACACTCACTGTAGACGCACTGATAACGTGCATCAGACATACGCTTTCCACGGGCTAACAGGACAATTTTTCCCTCGCCTCGAGCAACTCAAGGCGTGCAACCTGTACTTGACAAGTACTCTTTCCCAAACTTTCCCCCGTGTTCACCACGACCCTGCGGCTCGGCTGCGCGCCACAAAATTCTGCGCCCCATCCATGTCCAAAACACTTATGGCAGGTTGTGAGTGAAGCATTATTGTGCATATGGTGTATGCCTGTGCGTTGCTTGTGAGAGCTTGTGTGGTGTTGGTTGATGGTGCGTTTGTGACTGATCTCCCTTCGTTCTCCTTCTCCTCTCAAGAGGGTCACGTTCTGCCTGCATCTCATGCAGCTTACTTGTGCCCAGGACTACTGTGCACCTGCAACAGCAGAAACAACTGCAAGAGCCCCGTAGGATTGGTTCTTCAAAGATATGACCAGTCCAGAAACTAAAGTCTATCCTTCCAGTCAAAAGAATAATTCTTTCCAAGCGGTTTTGAGGGATACAGTTTTTTGGTTATTTGAATCTGTGCCAATAGATGTGTGTCTTGTGAAGATCCATACATTTGTCTATTTTTCAAGTGAGTTTATTTGTCCTCTGAGTTCAATTTGGAGCAAGTGTGTAGGCATTTAGGGAGTCTGCCTCATGCTTGGAGGTTAATTGTGATTTCCGTTTTTCTTTCTTCCTGCAGGGGGCGCTTGTGAGTGCCCTGGCGGATGATAGTGTTCACCTCTGGAACCTGCGGCAAAAGCGGCCAGCCATTCTCCATTCCCTCAAATTCAACAGGGAAAGGTGAGCACTCATCCTCTGTGGTCGCATGGCTCTGATGCCCATGAATCCCTTGATCTTTCACCTTCATCCCCTCCTCTGCTCTGAACCCTCGCTTCTTCCAGGGGTAGAAGTTGCAATTTTTCTCTTTTTCATTTCATTTTCTGAGAAACCATAGGGAGCTCTACCAACCTCATGATATGTTGGTGACAATGGAACAACATAAGTTTATTCTCAAAAGTTGTTCTGATATAGCGCTGTTCTCGCAGAGTGAAATGCCTCATCCTGGAGTAAAGACGGCTCGTTTTTGTGTCTACAGCGCGTGAGCAAGTAGACACTATGCTGTCGAGTTGTAAGTCTGTAAGTCCATTAGTAAACTTCTTGGCCTACCGTGAACAACCTATCCACAGTAGACACATGTACTCATCGAATGCCTATTTTTGAGGCTTGTCATAAGGCCGTCCTCTCTGTGCTTTGATCCTGAAGGTCAGTCGGACAGCATTGCTCCTGAGCGCTAATGAGACCCTTGGAGCCCTGAGAGCAGTCGAGCGAGGAAGTGAGGGAACTGAGAGCAAGATGCACTTTTTATGCTGAGCTTGCAGAAAGAGACAAGGGGGGATTGGTTGGTGAGACTGGTCAAGCGGCTGAGACTGGTCTGGGGAGTCTCGCACTCTGCATTGTGCATTATATGGTATACAAGGAAAGTTAGGTGGTCCAGCCTCTTTTTTCTGTTGTTAATTTCTTCAGACAGGTAGAAAGTTGTGTGAGATTAGACATAGACATATTACGGATCACAGCTTTTGGGGGTAATGTTGGGGAATTGCGTATGGCAAATGGTCGGCTGCCCAGTGGATTGGGGCCACTTCTCACTCCTCAGTCCTATGCCACGACTGCGGTGTCAGCGCTTGGAGTTATGCTTGGTTCATTTCTGTGTTCAGTTATCTACACAACCGCCACCTGCCCCTGAGGAACCCAGTTTCCTTTCAATGCAAAAAAATGCGACGAGTCTTTGCCCTGGTGAGGCTGCTGCCTCACAACAGGCAACAAAAAATGGCAATTCTCTGATTACTGTCTCATCAACACTTAGACCTGGCTTACAGGGAATTGGCAGTTCCCCAAGGATTTTATGCCTGTCATGCTTAGTTGAACCCCTTGGCTGGAGTTTCAAGATTACTCTTAGCTACATCAAACCGTCCATCATCCCAGTCATCATGGTTTCACCTACTGTGGTCTGTATTGGCACTAGTTATGGCGGCTGCATGGCATTCATTCTCAACATAAGCAAGATACTAACACAGAGTCCTCATCCTTGCGAAATCACACCTGGGTTCAGTTACGATGCATGCAGACTAAAGTCCCATGTGGATCCTTTTACAGCAGCCCAAGACCCCCCCGTCAATAAATAAAGTGCCCCCTAGTGGCCTAACATCTGCACAGCTGTTTTTCCGGAAACATTATGCAGACCATTTGAGTCAAAGGAGCTGACACGAGGACAGCACAGCTGTTAAAGTCATTGCAAATGCAAAATGGTTTGTGTACAATCCTGCTAGCAGACTGCTGTCAGAGCAATTCACAAAACATGGACTAGATGACTGCTGGCGCAGGCAGCATTCAAATTAGTGTTTGCTTACGTGCTGAGTTGAGACCATAGAGCTTTTATAGTGTACTGCAGCATACAGGCAAGGGACACTGGAGTTTGCCCGAGCAGATGCTACCATGGAGCTTTATGAATGTCTAATTATGGCAGATGAAGCCAGGGGTCTGTCCTAATGTGGTTATATCAAACACTGACTTTAGAGCGCTTAAGAATAGCTTCAACTGATATTGACTTGTGTTGACTCTGAGGGGTTGGTTATGGCAGATATTGATTTGGTGTCTGGCTTTGGTAGGAGCTGTAATAGACTTATCATGTTTGCGATGTGAAACTAGTCCTGCAGGGCAGCTGTGCGTTTCTACATGAAGGATAAATTAAAGTCATTGATTGGATAATGAGTCCTTGCTCCTTGGTTGTTGAAGCCTTGCAGCCTATTTTGAAGCTGCAAATTGAAAGGAAACCAGGAATAATTTCAGGAAATAAAAGCCACTATGATGGCAATTTGACCCTTCCAGGAGTTTGATATAGTGGTTCAGTCATTCTATAGATTAAGTTCTGTCAGATGTAGAATTGAGAATAATATGGTTTTAGTTAGACTAGACATAAGTTGGCATTTAGTTACTACATATGTAGACCTGATGACTGTTGATTTGGTTTCACTAAATTCAGACCTGATGGCTCTGGTTACAGCCAATATAGAGCTTGAAACTCTGCGGGCTGTGCTGTATTTGATGTAGTCTATGACGTTGATTATGCCACATGCATTTTTGGGTTTGGTTATTGAAGAAAGACATTGACAGTTACTCAGTTTGGTTTTAGAAGATGTAAACTTGAAGACTTTGGATCTTGTCCCAGCAGATCTGAAAAAACCCAGATCAGAAACCGTAGGGACGGTCTGTTGATCCCTTTAACTTGTAATTTTTCTCTTATATTTTCCCTTAAGTAGGTTCAAAGTCAGAAAAAGCATTTTTTTAAATATTTTGTGGGGCAATATCACATACATATTCTGTATCTGCTGGTTGCAGCGCTTCACTGATGCTACATCGCACTCTTAATGGGGAAAAATACTCAAACCCAGGATGCCATGTTTTTATGGCCACAGCATTACATGAAATGGAAAATATCTAGATCATGCACATCATTTTATACACATTTCCCTGCAATACAGCTGGACATATTTGTGATTGTTTGAAACCTTGGGATCTCTACTACAATTTAAAATAGAACTGAAAGCAGAAATTTGTAAATTATCTTTGACCTGCATTATGTTAAAAACTATGCAGCAGCACATCATTTGATGTTTCACCACATCCAGTTGATTAATTTTTAAAAATAAACATTTCTTTCAGTTTTGATTCTTGCAACCTGTTTCAAAAAAGTTGGGAGAGCCAGGTATTTAGCACTTTGTAACGTCACCAACAGTTGATAAATGTTTTGGGACTGAAGATACCAAATGATGAAGTATTTCTGGTGTAATTTTGTCCCATTCTTACCTAAGGTGTGCAACAGTACGGGGTATTTGTTGTTTCATTTTGTGTTTAGATCCGCTGTGGAGTTGTCCGGCGTCCGTCTGTCCGTCCGTCTGTCGACTTTTCACTTTACATTTGAATATCTCAAAAACTGTCTGATACCTTTTTGTCTAATTTGTTGTGAGCCTTCCTTATGATGTTCTGATGAGCCCCTGCGATAATTAGAAAATTCTATGTCCTAGTTTTTGAGAAATTCAGCATTTTGGAGTTAGAAAATCAGTGTTTGTGCTCATTTTTTCAGTCTTTCATTAATATCTCAAAAACTGTCTGATAACTTTTTGTCAGATTTTTTGTGAGCCTTCCTTATGATGTTCTGATGATCCCTTGTGAAAATTGAAAATTCTACGTCCCGGTTTTTGAGAAATTCAGCATTTTGGACTTAGAAAATCTGTGTTTGTGCTCATTTTTTCAGTCATTCATTAATATCTCAAAAACTGTCTGATAACTTTTTGTCTAATTTGTTGGGAGAATTCCTTATGATGTTATGAATATCCCCTGCGAAAATTAGAAAATTCTACGTCCAGGTTTTTGACAAATTCAGCATTTTGGACTTAGAAAATCAGTGTTTGTGCAAATTTTTTCAGTCTTTCATTAATATCTCAACAAGAGGCCTGGTGGGTATTTGTTGATTGTTAGTGTTGCTTGCTGGTAAGATGATTGAAATAAATAATTGCAATTTGCAGTGTGGATCTATTGTTATACTACATAAATTGAGACGCCAAACTTGTTCACAGCATATTCTGGTTACCAAATGTGTCATGTGTTAATATTGCAATAGTTTTCAAGGATTTCTGAAATTAAGTTATGACATGGACATTTCGCTCATCTTCAGCGGAGCTCTCTTGGCCGACAGGCCTCTTGTTCAAGATACACCACAAGTTCTGAGGTTGGGACAAGCTGGGACTGCAGGCAGTTCAGTCCAGCTCCCGCACCCTCCTCTAATGCAGACATGCCTTTGTAATGCATGCCGAATACAGTTTTGCATTGTCTTGTTGAAATGCACATGGGCGACCCTGGAAAGGATGATGTCTTTAAGGTATTATGTTGCTGTAAAAAAAAATCTGTGTACTTTTCAGCATTAATTGTGCCTTCTCAGAAGTGCAAGTTACTCTTGCTAAGGGCACAGACACAACACCAGATCATGAGTGAGCATGGCTTTTGGACTTGTGTTTAATAACAGTCTGGATGATCCTTTTCCCTTTTTGTCTGCATTCACTCCACACCAGACAGAACAGGACCCATGTCTTTCAAAAAGTGCCACTTTTTGACTCATCAGTCACTGAATATTATCCCAGAAGTCTTGGGGATCATTGGGAGGTTTTTGGGCAAATGTAAAACAATTGTCATTTTAATTTGTTTAGTAAGTGGACTCAGTAATGAGGGGGGCAAGTACTTTTTCACATGGGGCTAGGAAGGGTTTGATAGGTTTCTTCCTTCAGTCAATGAAATCATTTAAATACTGAACTTTGTGTTTACTGAGGTTGTCTTTGTCAAATATGAAAACTAGTTTGACATGAAAAATTTAAGTGTGACAAGCATGCAACTATAGAAAAAGTCAGTTAGGGGTAAATACTTTCTCCTAGTACTGCAGGCCTTTCCTGGATACTCCAAATCAGGGTTACAGTCACCTCCAGACATCTGCTGTTTTATTACTATTATTATTATTATTATTATTACTACTACTACTACCTCAATACTTGTCCTAAATTGTCCCCGTCCCTACTGTTTTTGGAACTTATTGCAGGCTTGAATGGCCAGACTGGATGTATATTTACAAATAAAAGTTGAGCAGACGAACATTAAATATTTTGTCTTCATACTGTCTGCGATCAAATACAAGTCCAAAAGTAAATTTATAAATTGCTGCTTTCTATTTTTATGTGCCATTTCCATGTCCCAACTTTTGGGGGTTTTTGTCGGATTCTGTACAGGCTTCATTTTATCCAATATAAACTTTGACACAGAGTTGTTCAAATCGGTGTCAGACTAGGGACTATGTGATAGAGCTGTTATGGTACATTAGAGTGACTGGCTGGTTGTCTGGTCCCTGGGGCCCTCAGAGTCTGTCCTGGTCCACCTGTGGCCCCACATGGCTCACTGAGTCACTTTGTGCACTCAGCTGCTTTAATAAGGCTCAGGTGTTCCTCTGTAAATACCTGTGTTCTCATGGGATGAGTCTCCTGCAGGTGCTTCCTGTGTGGCTCTGTCTGTCCTCTAATAGGGATTTTCTGAGGAAGTTGAATTGTTCTTTTCATGAGCTGCTCAGATGACGTCATCATGTTGCCCCATTTTCAGTTTGAGGAATGTAAGTTTCTATTCCATATCATCTGCAATCAGCACTGTACGAGTAGCATTAAGCATAGTATGCACCATGATATCACTGACATCCTTGCCTTTTCTCAAAGCGTAGGCTGCATCCTTCGAAGGCTGCATTTTTAGGGGTCGTCACTTATTTACATCTGCCAAACTGACATCAGGGTTAGGGATAAGGTTAAATTTAGGGTCAGAGTTAAGTTTCGGGCTACAGTGCTGTTCATGAAAAGACGGAAATCTAACTAGTTGCAAGACCGTGAGAATAAGATGAGAAAGACGGTAGTAACTGGTTAAGGACTGGTTGTCACGGTGGGCTGAGCAGCTCACGTATACATATTAAATGTAGTCCAGTGCATGGCTTGCCGTCTGTTGTCTGCATGAGTCTAACCTTATGTTAGTACACCATGCGCCTCAATAGCTACATGCATTGTAATGTTATGTAGCCTTACAGGGTCTGATACTGGCCTTGGTAAACACTGGTCACCAGTGATGAAAACAGCCGAACAGAAAAAAAGCCCAAATTATGAACCCCAGAAATGTGCAATTACGGTGAGAACAATCCTAAATATTTACAGTGCTGTGAAAAAGTATTTGCCCCCTTCTTGATTTCTTATTTTTTTGCATATTTGTCACACTTAAATGTTTCAGATCATCAAACAAATTTTAATATTAGACAAGGACAACCTGAGTAAATACAAAATGCAGTTTTTAAATGATGCTTTCATTTGTTAAGGGGAAAAAGCTCTCCAGACCCACCTGGCCTTATGTGAAAAAGTAATTGCCCTCTAAACCTAAACCCACCCTTGGCGACAACAACTGCAATCAAGGGATAGCGATAACTTGCAATGAGTCTTTCACATCGCTGTGGAGGAATTTTGGCCCACTCCTCTTTGCAGAATTCTTTTAATTTAGCCACATTGGAGGTTTTTTGAGCATGAACGGCCTGTTTAAGGTCATGCCACAGCATTTCAATTGGATTTTAGTCCGGACTTTGATTAAGCCACTCAAAAACCTTCATTTTGTTTTTTAAGCCTTTCAGAGGTGGACTTGTTGGTGTGTTTTGGATCATTGTCCTGCTGCATAACTCAAGTGCGCTTGAGCTTGAGGTCACAAACTGATGGTCGTACATTCTCCTTCAAGACTTTTTGTGAATTTTTAAAAAGTTGGGTCAGTTCTGACCTATGTTTTACGCCAACGTAAGTTTTTAGGTTTTACTGATGAGGGTAAAAGATCCTATGACACTCTTCGACTAGAGTAGGGAGTTCCCCAGTGTCATGGCTAAATTCCCAACCTGGCTCTTTCAACCTGCCGCCTAATCATCCCCTGATTTAATTGGCTATGCAATTTGTCCTCTCCCTCTCTATCTCAACCCCCAGGGCTCCCTTGAAAAAGAGATTAAATTAATGAAGAGGTTAAATAAATAAATATAAATAAAGATGGCTGTAGTACAGGTCTGACAGGGCGACACCAGGGAAGATGTCCAGCATGTGGTGATGTCTGTGCATCACAGACTTCAAGCAGTCAATGCCTGTAAAGGACATTTGAACAGAACTTACCAGCCTGCTCTTCAGCCTCATTGTTGTTGTATCCTTTCAAACTCAGAGTGTTTTATTACACAACCAAAATAAAAAATGCGTCAATGTGTCACAGTCCAATGAATTATGGTACTCCCTGGGTATGCATTAACAGCTGTTCTTTTGGGTTCTTTTATATCGGAGCTCAAGCTTTGTTTTTGCGTCTGTCAGTGGAAGAACAAAGGATGCTGTGTCCCCTGTAGTCATGCGGAGCGTGATCTGTTTGGATTTCTGACAGACTGGTGACCTGACAAATTGGCCTTGTTTGAGGTGAAGTTCCCTCACTAACACTTTCGTGCTGCTCAGTCAACCATTCAACGCAAAACCTGGAGCTGAATTTCTGATTCATCCATGTCAGCGAGGCCATTTATTCGACGTTAATATCATTAAAATGCAAAGATACTGCCGCCCACACAAACATAACGATGTGCTTCACTTGAAAGGCCAGTCCCTTGGGCTCAATGAAACTACAATTCTTTGCATTAGTTCCTTAGTTTTGTCATCTCTATTTTGTTTAAAATGGTTCACTAAAGCCCTACCTTTTTGCATTAATTGATGGAAAGCTGAAGACCTCCTTTGGGCGTAGTCATTTTATATCGTTTGAGTTGCCATATTAATCAGGTGTTTCTGATTCTTCAAGCGCACACAGTCAAAATCATGCTCCTCTTGCAGCGACAAACAGTTTATCTGTGCCATCTGCGTCTCTAAGTTTTCCCTCTAGTAATATTGTTTATTTGCAGCAGGGGTGAAGAGAAAAGTGCTTAGAAGTAGGATTATTGGGCTTAGGTCTAGTCATCATGGAGTGGCTTCATATTTACCTCCGCCAACGAAGTTGGGGCGGAGGTTATGTTTTCGCCCCTGCTTGTCTGTCTGTCTGTTTGTGAACAACATAACTCAAAAAGTAATGCACGGATTTGTCTGAAATTTTGTGGGCGCATTGCTATTACATCAAGGAAGGACCCTATTGATTTTCACCGCGATAAGTGAAATAGTATGGCCGCCACGGCAGCCATCTTGAAATTGTATGACACGCGATAACTCAACTTTGCTCCCACTCATGAAGATTTTGAATGTGCTGCCTTGGCGGAGGTTTGCACTCTACGAGTGCCTCTTTTTTTTTTTTTTTTTTTAATTTTCAGGACTCTACCTGTGGTCATGCTATGCTGCACAACATGCATGAAAAAAACAGGATTTCCCCCTTTAGTGCTAAAACCAAACTTATGACTCCTTCCCAAAGGCTAATCTCTGCAAATTGGACAATTGGAGAAATTAATGGCTAAGAAAGTCTCAACAACATCTTCATTATACTGAAGTTAGAAAGAAGGGGAAAAGTGGGGCCATCCAGTAATGGCTGAGGAGCCAAGACTAGATGACATTCTTCTCTCTAGCATTGTTTTATCCAGTGTGAAATCCCTGTGGAGCTAGGCTGATGAGCTACAGGCAAAAGATGGACTGTCTACACGAGTACAGGGAGGTATGTATTCTGACCCATTCAGAAACTCGGCTTAACATAAGAGATAATGACTTTGACCTAGCTCTAGATGGCTTTGATGGCCCGATACTCTCCCATTGCGGGGAAATGTCAGGGCGGGGGTGTGTGCTTGTTTGTCAACAGGTGTTGGTTTGAAATAGTGCTGTACTTTAGAGATGGTATGCGATTGATATTGAACTTCTCACCAGGTCTGTAATGTTTCGTCCATCTACTGAGGGAGTTCCCACTGATTTTTATATCAGTGGTGCACAATCACCCTTGAGCAGATGTCGACAAAGCTGAGGGTACTATCTGTCACATGGTTCACAACCTCCAGTCAATTTCTCTGGATTCACTCGATTTCATCATGGGAGATTTCAACGAGTGCAAACTTGACAAGTCCCCTAAATTTCCATCAGTATGTTGACTGCCCCTGAAGGCTAATAAGTCATTGGATTTGGTTACGTCTCCATCCCTAATGCTCTTAGGGCTTTGCCCAGACCTCTGATTGGATCAGCTGATCATGACACTGAACTCCCTTTGTCGTCATGCAAGATGGTATTACAAAGTCAAAGAGTTTTTTCTTGGACCGTTCAGAGATGGACCAATGAATCCACCCAGCACCTGCAATTTGATTTTGAATGCGCCCACATCCAGTATTGTGAGGAGACCTTTGTCTCTACAGCCCATTTCAAAGTGTAACCAAAAAACAAACTTTGGTTGTCAAAGTCCCTTAAGGCCACCCGCCTTAAATAAGAAGATGCTGGCTTACCAGTGGGGAGGCACTTTGAAGAGAGTGCAGGCCAATAGGGAGGGTAGACTTGAAATCAAAATGGCAAAAATCAGCAACTTCGTTAGTAGACTGGCAGAGTTACAAGAGAAGGTTACTGCTCCCTTTTGCTTCTTTGACAACAATGCTGACCTGTCCAATGGATTTAATGATTTCATTTGAGATTTGATGAACGGGATTTTAAAGAGGAGTGTGATTGTGTCAGTGCACGTGTGTCCACTGGAGAACCAATCATTCTTGAGCTGTCTGCTTTTAAAATCACTCAGATGTACCCACGTCAGAAAAAGCCCTGGCCCTGATTGTGTCTGTGTTAAAATTCTTAAGTCCTGTGCCCACGAAATCTTGAACATCACGCCATAAACGCTTCAGGGCTCTCTGAATTTACAGTTGTTACCCATGCTCTGGAAAAAAGCTGCCGCCGTTCCCGTTGCAAAAAAAAAAAAAAAAGTTGGTGAAGCAGCTTAATGACTGTAGACTGGTTGCTCTTACCTCCCAATGGATGAAGTGGTCTGAGAGAATCATCAAATCCATTGCCGTTATTGACAAAATTGAAGCCATACTGGACCCAATGCAATTCATTTATCGGTACAAAAGGAGATGAAGGATGCTGCACTCACTTAAGTTGTCCTCCTTTGTAGCCATCTAATAAGAGAAAACTCATGCTCACTTCCTAACTGTTGACCATTTCTCCACTTGTTATACCGTAAAACCTCATATAGTAGAGAAGGTCATATCCCATTTCACTTTAGACCTTTCCTTGGTGGTATGTATGTTGGACAAGAGACAGTGAATTGAAGGAGTCCTGCCCAATGAGTCACTTTCCTGGACTGGTTCTCCTCAGGGCTTTATTTGATCCTCTTTACTGCACATATTGTACATGCGCAATTGCAAAAGCCTGTTTGAGAATAAGCATATCATAAAATATGGGATTACTCTGTTGTCAGACCGGTTCATAATGATGAGACTGCACATAAGAAAGTCATCGATAATTCTTTTTAACTGATGCAAAGCCTCTTACCCAATGATCGATATCAGCAAAACAAATGACATGCTGATTGATTTTGGGAAAAACCCACCCACTCCATCTCAGACTGTCATAGCAGACTGCACGGTTGACACTGTTAGGACATACCAATACCTGGACACAATTATCGACAACAAACTGCAATGGGAGGACAACACAAACGCCGTCTGCTTCTGAGTGCAACAGAGACAGTTTTTACTGGGGAACCTGAACTCTTAATGTGGACAGAATGCTTATAGCTGTTTTGTAAATCTCTTATGGAACCAATTTGAACTTTTTTTTGTTCTGCTAGTTTGAGAGTCTTCAAATGAGGAGCATGACAAAGCTATGGACAGTGGTGGGGGGGGTCATTGCTCAGTCTCTCCGCTTTGTACAACAGACACCTGGTCAAGAAGGCCACATCCATCCGGGCTGACCCATTCTGCCCCTCACACCTTCTGGAGCCTCAGGCTCAAGGTTCCTTCATTCCTAAGGCAATTGCTGCCATTAACTATAGTTCACCCTTTATTGTTGCCTTTTTTATATTCTGCTCTTTGTACTTTTTCTTTTCCCAGTGCACTTTGAAAACACGTTCTTTGCCATTACCTGGTGTTTGTGTCTTTTGGTGTTGTTGAATCTTCAGTTATTTCTTTTTATGTTGGCCCAGAATTGCCCTGCTGAGACAATAAAGATTTATTGAATTGAATTGCGTGAGAAACCATGACATAACAGTTGCTTTAATGCCTTGAACTGCAACTGAGATCCAGATTCAAAAGTAGTTTGAGGAGGAACATGTTAACCTTCAGACCCAACTGCTGACTGTTCCTTTCTTCTACTGGGCTTCTTGCCTGCAGCTTGTTTTTGGAGAAGATGTGTTCTTGAGCTTACTGCTGACATTTACTGTGGTCTCAAAGAACTTGCTGAGCATCAGACATAACCCTTTGATGGCCATGGCGAGCATTGTCTGCTGAATGTGGCCGCAGGACTTGAAAAGAGAAAGCCTCTTTCGGCAATTGGAAATAATTAGTGACCACAACTCCTTGGTTCCGAAATACCAGCCACCTCATGTAATTGGACGGCTTCACTGGTCCGCAACGTTAATTACGCAATGCTATTTGTAGCGACGGAATCTGCCTGCCACTGTCGATCAGTTCAGTTTGAGTTCAGACTGCACTGCTGAGGTCTGTGCAGAGGGGACTTTTTTTTTTTTCGCTTACAGCTGTGGTGAAATTTAACTCCAGCTTCGTCTTATGCCTGGCCTACTCTGAACAGACTTGATTGCTGTGGTTAGTCCAGATTGTTTACCCCCCGGCTTCAAGCTCCGAGCTTCATTATGAGATCAAAGCTGCCGTCATGTTTTTCTTCTGTTTTCTTTGAACATCATTAGGCACTAAGATCTCATTAAGACCTGTCATCCTGTGCTAAAAATGGTTGAAAGGATGTCCGTGCCTCCTGCACAGTAGGACTTCACACACTATGTCCTGCTGTTTACTATATTATCCAGTACCTGGGCATATTAGGCACTGTGACACTAATTTAGCAAGGCAAATATTCCATACCAAGTTGCATATTTGCTGTCAATCATAAAGGCTGCCTGTGCAAAATTATCTTGCATTTCAGGCAGCGTGTTCTTATGGCATTTAATTTGGCTGCTGTGCATTGTTGCTCTTGCTTTATTTTATTTGCAAACGTAGTGCCACATGAAGCAGTGCGTATGAGAACTAAAAGAGAATTAGAGTGTGGAACAGATGGAGAAATCTTGCCTAGTCATCCTGGATTGGGTACTCTGGTGCCCCCTTGCTGTAAAAAAAATGGCCCTGTGAAAAAAACATTCCCCCTGGTTTTTCCACAGCATCAGCATCATAGGATTCTAAACGAGTTCGCCTCAAAGTGGAATGCTACGCAGAGCTTGACTTCTGGTCAATGTATGGGTCCGTTTATCTTGTCAAAAGTTGAGGGATTTTTTAAAATGAATTTTCTGTTGATTGCAGGGATATGAAACTGTTTGGAGTGTATTTTGTTTGCCCTCGACACTATTATTTTCTTTGTTTTAAAAAGTCAGTTGGGTTATTTATCTTACATTTTTTGCGTATGTTGGATATATTTGTTCGGATAAAGATGACCAGACCGCAGTTAATGCACTGAATATGTATGCTGTTGACCTGCCACACAGATTGCTTGTCTTTGTTGTGGTCTTGTCCTAAAGGTCTATTTGTAAGCAGATTAAATTTGGAGACGACATTTGTCTGCTCCGCTTCAACCAAGCATGAAGGACACTGGCTTTAACCCTGTCTGGAATTTGAAGAGCCAAAATTTCAGCGGCCAGTACCTTGTGATGAAGTGCCTCCTCATGCAGCCCCAGTGTTTAATAACAAGGGGCAGTAATTAACTTCTTGATTAAAGTGTCTGCAAATGAACAACTACTGTTTATTGTTAGCTGCCTAAAGTGCATTGCAGAACAGCAGGATGGGGTATTTGTATCCTCAGGACAAAGTCGGGCGGCTACTATGGATTCATGCTTGTTGTCTCCGTGGCCGCCACATCTGTAGACGCTGTACAGGCTGCAATTTTTGACCACTTCCTTTCATATTTGGTGTGGACATGTGTTATACTTCAGTCATGACACCTATCGATTTCGGTTGCTATGGCGACAGTATTGGCGGAGTAATGCGCTAAAAAGCAGAGAAGCGGGCTTTCAGGAGCTACACCCATGTGGTCGCAGCCGATCGGACTGTATAGTTTTTATATAATTTCTCTGATGTCCATTGCTTCATGAAGAAATGATTTATCTCAATGCCTCTTACTTCTGTGTTAAGGTGATACTTGACACAAGACGAATAAAGCTGTTTCACTCATCAGTGTGGGAGTTGAATCAAATGAGACTCGGCGCAGAGGGGATTGAGTACTCAGCACAGGAGCATTAGTTGATTGATAATGGAGTCTTGATAATTAGCAGATAAAGACCTGTCACAACTCATCATCCTCTGCTTCGATGACTTCATCCTGATATGAGCATGCATCATATTCAATATCTGAGCTCCCTCCAGTGAATAGCTGCTGGGCAGCCTGACAGAATTTGTCCTGCACAAATTTATGCTAATATATTCTGGCTTCTTGTCTTGTCCTCCTTGAAATTGCAGTGCTGGTAATAAGATGATGACCAAGGGTCCAAAGTATTGGGTTTCTAGTTGTGGGTCAATTTCTTTGAATTAATAGATCTTGACTGAATGCTGATACCGCCTATCCTCTTAATGATTCACCAAAAATGCAGCTGAATTGGCTGAGATTATACAGATCTGCAAAGAAACAGCAACTTCATTTAATCATAATGTTGTCTTTGGTATTATTGTAATTGTATTTACATTTGAGGCGTGTGGGACGCAATCCCTACTTGATTTACTGCATGGATGTTGGTACCCTCTAATGAAAGATGACCCTCCCGATGCATTTTAATTGGAGGATATGTACTTCTCTATAGAGGACTGTGTGGACATTGCAACCCTTTAAAATAATGTCCATTGTCCATTGTCTCATTGACCTTGCTGTATGTGGTTTCTTTGTGAACTTTTGTTCATGTGTTCATGTTCGCACCAACTCGGTACTGAAGAGCTGGCTTTTGTGTGAAGGTACGGAGGTAATCTGGTTAGGAAGCCTTGTATTAATAGAAGCTGATTCACTGCGGCCTTATGGGAAATTGAGGTCCTGACCTTAGTGGTTTGGAGACCAAAACGGCGTTCACTTAGACGCTGCAGATCGAACGTGGATTCCCGTCGAGTGGCTATCATGTTGCCCTTTATTTGATTTCTCCGTCTTTCTATCCATTTTTTCTGGATGAGTTAACAGGGTTAAAGATGCTGTAGTGAATCAACATTTGCATTCACATGATGGAACATGCTTTTGTTTAGTCTCCTATCCTGCAGAAAGAAACGCAGTGACCTAAAAAACTAAACAATAGCAGTCTTTTCCTGTACTCAGAAGTGTTTGAGAGAACTGCCCATTTCCCACAATCTTTTGAACTCGATCCTTTTTACACACACACATACACACATGCACTGAAATAGTTGTCTCACAATCTTTATATCATTAATGTAGGCCTGCCTAACAAAAGAAATGAAATAAAAGCAAGAATGCCGTTAAATTTTTGAGTGATGAACGTGAATTTATAATTTTGTCATGAGAAGTTCTGGCTTGCAGTTACAGTGCTGTGAAAAAGTATTTGACCCTTCCTGATATCTTATTTATTTGCTTTTCGCACTTAAACGTTTCAGATCATCAAACAAGTTTTAATATTAGACAAAGATAACTACAAAATGCAGTTTTTAAATGAGGATTTCATTTATTGAGGGAAAAAGCTATCCAAACCTACCTGACCCTATGTGAAAAAGTAATTGCCCCCTAATCCTTATGAATGGTTGTGCCACCCTCAGCGACAACAACTGCAGTCAAGCGTTTGCTATAACTGACAATGAGTCTTTCACATCACTGTGGAGGAATTTTGGCCCACTCTTTGCAGAATTGTTTTAATTCAGCCACATTGGAGGGTTTTTGAGCATGAACGGCCTGTTTAAGGTCATGCCACAGCATCTCAATCGGATTTAAGTCCGTACTTTGACTAGGCGACTCCAAAACCTTTTTTTTTTTTCAAGCCATTCAGAGGTGGACTTGCTGGTGTGTTTCGGATCATTGTCCTGCTGCATAACCCAAGTGCGCTTGAGCTTGAGGTGACGAGCTGATGGTCGGACATTCTCGTTCTGGATTTTCTGGTAGAGAGCAGAATTTATGGTTCCATCAATTACGGTAAGTCGTCCAGGTCCCGAAGCAACAAAGCAGCCCTAGACCATCACACTACCACCACCAAGTTTGACTGTTGGTATGATGTTCTTTTTATGAAATGCTGTGTTAGTTTTACGCCGGATGTAACGGGACACACACCTTCCAAAAAGTTCAACTTTTGTCTCCTCAGTCCACAGAATATTTTCCCAAAAGTCTTGGGGATCATCAAGATGTTTTTTGGCAAATGTGAGATGAGCCTTTGCGTTCTTTTTGGTCAGCAGTGGTGTAGCCTTGGAACTCTCCCATGGATGCCATTTTTGCCCAGTCTCTTTCTTATTGTTGAATCATGAACACTGACTTTAACTGAGGCAAGTGAGGCCTGCAGTTCTTTAGATGTTGTTCTGGGTTTTTTTGTGACCTCCTGGATGAGTCATTGATGCGCTCTTGGAGTAATTTTGGTAGGCTGGCCACTCCTGTGAAGGTTAACCACTGTTCTAAGTTTTCTCCATTTGTGGATAATGCTTCTCACCGTGGTTCGCTGGAGTCCCAAAGCCATAGAAATGGCTTTGTAACCCTTTCCAGACTGATCGATGTCAATGACTTTCTTTCTCAGCTGTTCTTGTATTTCTTTAGATCGTGGCATGATATGTTGCATTTTAAGATATTTTAGCCTACTTCACTTTGTCAGACAGGTTCTATTTAAGTGATTTCTTGATTCAACAGGTCTGGCAGTAACCAGGCCTGGGTTTGGCTAGTGAAATTGAACTCAAAAAATGTGGAGACATTTAAGTGTGACAAATATGAAAAAACTAAGAAATCAGGAAGGGGGCAAATACTTTTTCACAGCACTGTATTACATTGCTGATCTTTTCATGGATGAGATGAGCGTAGTGAAATGGATATTGAACTTGCAGTGGTGATTCTCAAGTTACTGATTATAGAATGAAGGTGATTGAATATTTTAAATGTAATTTCCTCATTGCTCTGGGGAGGAAGAGGTTTCAGACAGACAGGTGTCATTATATATATAGTCCACTGACCAATATTCACTGATGACTGGGATCAAAATTTCAGTCTGTGGATTCCTCTATTCACTGCAAGCATATTGGTGAATTTTGCTCATTTGCTCGAGGTTAAGGTTATGACAATAAATGATCAGGGTTGGTGGATGTGGGAATATTTTGCATTTAGGATTTTTCCCCTTGAAATGTTTTATTCAGAAGGGGACTCTCAAAACACGCACAATTGGCATTTTCAAGTCGGGGAGGAGAGAAATAACGAGAAGAAGGAAGATAATTTTTCCTTTTTTTATAGCCATTTGTGTTTGTCTCTGTGGTAGTCTGCGTGCGAGCAGCAGATGTGTCATGTCTGTGGACCAGCTGTCATCAACACGCCATTCTGGTTCCCAGCGCCCAGTCAGCGTGTGCTACCATTTCCGTGCCCCCCGCATGCAGTTTTGCCGGTGCAGCAAATGGGGGGGTGGGCTGTGCCTGGTTCAAGTATGAACAAAATAATGCCTGCTGCTAGGCAACGAGCTGGCACGGGGAGCCAGTGGACTTGGTTTGGTGAAATCAAAGGAGGTTGTAGCTTACTGGTTAAGATGCTTGATTAGGAGTTGAAAGCTTGGTAGTTCAAGCCCAAGCGTCCCCTTGACTCCATAGGGGAATTCACCCCTGTTTAGTTAACCCTTTACCTCCTGAGAGTGCTTCTTATTCCTAAGAGTGCCATTTGGCACTCTTAGTTGCTATTTTTAGGACGATCAAAACATTTGTTTTATGTTTCAATTGGGTGCTATCCTGTTCTGGCCAATGAGAACAAGCCTTATGAATTATATTTGCATAATCACATGGCATAGCTACACTCAAAAACTGTGAGACTTTGCCCTCAGCTTTTAGTAATCAAAATGGCAGAAAATATATTTTATAGCGATTCAGAAGCATCAGACTTTGAAGGATTCCTGCCGGAGGACTTACAGTCTAGAGAAGAATAAGAGAAGACTCTGAAAATTATATCAGTGTTTTAGTACAGATGATTTATCTGACTTACCTTCAACTGAAGTGAGTCTGAATGAGAAGATATTTAGGGTGATGATCAAAGTCTAATCATCTTTTACAACTTTTTTTTTGTTATATTATGTTATTTAGCATATAGTTTTTGATGTACCAAGCTTTTTGTGAGGGTACCATAAAAATTTCTAACTGGTTGAAACTGGCTTAAGGAGGAGGGGCCTGGTACGCATTTCACTCCTCAGAGGTAAAGGGTTAAGCAAAGTGGAAGTCATTTTGGATAAAAGCACCAGCTTAATAAGGATACTGAAATAATGAAATTCTGCATGCTGATAGGTTTGGAACATCTGTAACTCTATCTAGCCAAAAAGTTTGGAACTTCTGAAACACTTATCTAGCCAAAAGTATGTTGACACCTCAGTGAAGCCTCATTGACATTAATCGAAAATGGACATTTTCAAAATTTTAAATATCTGACATTTTATGAAATTTTGAATTAATTGATCAGTCTGGTCTGATTGGATGGATATTCTGCTTCCCTTTGTGAATATTGCTGTTCAGACTGGACTTAACATTACAATTTTGTGGCACGTTGTATACCCTTTCATGCCTTCCCTTACTGCACGCTCCATTGAAACAAATTGGAGTTATGATGGGGGGGTCACATGTGTAAATGGCAACAATATCAAAATAGTGGTGCAGAATTGTATAAAAAAATACCCTCAAAATAAAGCAGAAAGTGTGTCCTCTTAGCCTATCACGACGGAATTAATTCAAAATTCAATTAAGACTGTCAGATAGTATTTACAATTTTAAAATATCCATTTTATCCGTATGCGAATGCGTTTTCTGTGAAGCGTCGGCACAATATAGGCTAGAATAGTCTAAGTTCCAAAATGGCTGTGGTCTGGTCATCATGGCTCATGTCGTCCTGGGTGGCTGAAGCTGCTTTTTCTTGACCCCTTTGACCTTGGCTGACTGCGTGTTTACACTCGCCGTTTCAGAGGTCTCACACAGAAGCTTTCCAACCCTTTACCTGACGAAAATGGTCTTTATGTGTTTCCACCACTGCAGGTAAGCTTTTGTATTGGGAAGCGTGTGCTTAACCTTGCTGTCTGCTGGTCCTGATGTCTGGGCTCGTGATGTCATTGTGTTACCCAGCATGATAAATGGCAGCACTGTGGTCTGATGGGTAATGCTGTTGCCTCACAGCAAGAGGGTTCTGTACTCAAATCCAGTCTGGGCATTTTGGTGTTGTCCATGCGCTCGCATGGGCTGTCTGTAGGTCCTCTGGTTCCTTTACATGATCTAAAGACCTGTACTGTATCTTAAGTTTATTGGACACACGAAGTGGTCCATAGCCCTCAGTGATTACGTGATTGGTGCGTAATTCTTGTGATGGATTCGTGAACTGTCTGGGGTGTTTTCCTGCCTCTTACTCATTGGATGCTGGGATCGGCACCAGGCTACCCGTGACCCTGACAAGGAATAAGTCAGTTTAATGATGAGTGGATTGATGGATGGATTGGGATATGAAGGTTTGCAGGCAGATGAAGGGAAGAATGTGTGCGTATGTGTTTGGACATTGAATGTGCAAAGTGCTGCTTTGTTTCATAGTCAGCTACATGAATTATTCCTGTGCAGAGGAGAATAGTGTGTGAGTGTGTGCCTGTTGTGTTTTCTTTTCGTGTGTGTCTCTATCTGGGTGTATCTGTAGTTTTTTTTTTTTTTTTAAACGCAGACCCATGACTGCAATGTGACAAGACAGAAAGACATCGAATCAAATTTCTGGTCACTAAAGCGTGGAATCTCTTGCCTGTCATATTCGCCGGGACTTGTTGGTGCCTCGGGCACGAGCAGCAGGTGTTGGAGCTGGTAGGCCGACAATATCCCAAGAGTAGTAACAAACAGGGGCTCCGCAGGATGCCAGATGTTTTATATCTGCTCATCTTTGATGGGAGGGGACAGGTTCGCCCATAGACGAGTGAGCGAGGGAGCAGCCTGGCGCGAGATTATTTGGGCTCGGCGGCGGTTCGAAGACTGTGTCAGCGTAAAGTGCCATTCTTGGGCTCTTGAGCTGCCGGATGGGTTCTTCGAATAAGAGAATTAAGGCGAAACATGCTTTCTCAGCTAATGGAGTGAATTTGATGCTATGACTCGGAGTGGAATATCACGACCTGCTGCAGAGCGCCCCTCCCACCGCTGACTCGCGCAATCAGAAGAGCCTCGTGTCCTCAAATCCATGTTATTGAAGTCTGTGGAGTGTTTTTCCAGCAAACATTTCTATTTCCCCAGGTAACCCGTGGCTGAGTGGTTCAAAAAGGTACATTGTGAGCCATGGTTAATGTTTTTTTTTTTTGGAATTTTTGTAACTATCATTATGTTCAGTGTTGTACAGCTGGAAATAGGGGTGTCTGCTGGACCAGCATCCTTTGAAGCGCCATGTAAACCCCTGGTGTCTGCAGATGTGGGATCAGTGTTCCGTGTCGCTTAAGCCCAGTTCAGACCAAAGATTCGCGATGAGACGGGCTGAGACTTGCAACTACTTGCAACGCGCCGGTCTGCGACATTCTGAAACCTGCCAGTTCACACCGATGCGATGAGAAGAAACGGTGTATCGTTTCCACAGCAACAACTTTCTGTGCTTCAGTTCTAACTGCCGGCTTTTCAGGCCTTTTTTCCAGTTGATACATTTTTTGCCGCGTTTGAAAATATGAGTAATGGTGACGATGAGTTATTTGGCGCAACAGTTGTATTTCTGGCTATTAAAAAAGAGCGAGGACACACAAAAAAAGAAATGGGCGAGAATTTGGAGCCGTCCATCGCAGTGACATAGCCAGAACTTAAAATTGGATGGGCACTAAACATCTCTTTAAAACGTTTATTTGTTCTGACTCGATCACAGTCATTTTTTCTAATTAAATATACATTAAATCCGAAAACACTCCGCACTATCAGGTGTTGCTTGTTCACCTCGTTCAGGCAAAACGACAATCTTTCATTTGGACGCGCGATTTTGTGCATTTCAAATCAGTGGCGTAGCCACACCTGAAAATTGAGCGGCCACACAACATCGCTTTACTACAATTATTATACGTAACTTGTTCTCAGCCATTTTCCTTTGTTAAAGCAATTTCCATTTATATGGATAATCAATTGGCAACTAAAGACACGGCTTCTTTCTTGATGCGATCTAAGGGTGACTAATCAATAGGCATAATTCAGTTCAGAAAAATAAGTTACTCATAAGTTGTACTTTAATTCTTTTAATAATACTTTTCGAGAGGTAAACTGCTCTGGAACTTCCGCGCTACCTTTTCGGCTCATCAGGCGATCTAACCTATGGGTCATTCCACCTCAATTCAACAGATTTGCAGAACATCTTCTGCTCGACCATCTCAGATTTGCTTCAGATTTTTACCAGATGAAGAACAACCATAATAACTAACTCATGCAAAATATTGGACTTATATATCAAATATATACCGAGAAAAAAATTTGTGAACATGGTACCCCCCTCACGCTGTGCATTTTGCGATCGTCTTAAATCTACAGCAAAGTTCATACTGCATTATCTCAAAAAGTTTTCTAGGTAGAGTCATGAAATTTTCAGGGCAGAAAGCCTGCTATCTATAGATGTCATTTGTCTTATTTGAAGGGAATAGCCTTGGTTTTGACCATGGTGTGACATTGTGAAATTTGGAAAAAAAATTTAGCACTTTCACAAACTCCTATATTCACTGGTCCATCAAACACAAACTAAACATGGCAAGTGTCAAATAACTAGAGGTTCTTTTACGTAAGTCTATATTGTTTTGATATTAACATAACTGGTTGTGTAGCATGCATATTTCTTGCTTTTTTTTTTTAAATAAATCGCAAAATATTATTTTTCATTAAATTTCATCTTCCAATTGCTCAGGTATGACAGGCTGTACCAATCAACAAAAACATATTTCCTGGAAGGGCATCTTATATGCATACTGCATGTGAAATTTCAAGATGGTTCTAGGACTCCAACCAGGCAAAAATATTTTTTTGAAAAATAGACATATCGTCGCAATTTACGTCATCGCCAGCATAGGTTTAAACACTGTCACACATTTACCATAACTCAAAGAATTTTATTTATTTGAAAAACACAATCTAATGGATGAATCAAAATTGCTTCCAACAGTGAACAGATATGAAAAATCCTATTTAATGTTTTTCAGTTTGTTCTCTCAAGATAGTTCCAGGACTCCAACAAGGAAAAGTATATTTTTGAAGTACATGTATTTGTGCATTTTCACTACTTCCATTTTTATCCCAGCTATTGTTTCATCATACATGTACATGTCATGACATATCTCAATTTCCTGATCTCATGATAGTGTCCTGTCCAAGAAACATGTGGCAGCTGGCTGGTGATGTCAGGGAATAAGCCCACTGAAATCCCAACACTTCTTGGAAAATGCTTGGCTGGCATATTAGATCAGCCTCCACCATGACCAGGTCAGATTTCGCTGACATCATCAGATCATCATCAGGTATAAATAATACCCACTCCTGAGATATCATTCAGATCTGTCTTGGAACGGGTGAAAGAATGAAGCAATCACAGGAAGTGTTCTCTGATCCAACACCAACTCTAAAGTTACACGACATGATACCTGGAAAATACATCAGTTGCATGTATGACCGAGAGTGGTGGATAGGCAATATCAAAAGCGTTGACCATGAGGAAAATGATGTTCAAGTTTCTGTTCATGCATCCACATGGTCCAAACAAAAGCTTCTTCTGGCCCAGAAAAAGATGATGTTTGCTGGGTTCCGCTGAGCCATGTCGTTGAAATCATCGATTCACCTGTTACAACAACTGGGAGGCGATACACAGTTCCACAGGAAACACAAAAAACGTTGCACAGAACAACTGAAAAACATTAAATAAGGTTTCATCATGTCTGTTTATAGTTGGAAACAATGTTGATTAATTCATTAGATTGTGTTCTTCAAATAAATAAAATTCTTTGAGTTATGGTAAATGTGTGACAGTGTTCAAACCTATACTGGCGATGACGTAAATTGCGACGATATGTCTATTTTTCAAAAAAATATTTTGCCTGGTTGGAGTCCTAGAACCATCTTGAAATTTCACATGCAGTATGCATATAAGATGCCCTTCCAGGAAATATGTTTTGTTGATTGGTACAGCCTGTCATACCTGAGCAATTGGAAGATGAAAATTTAATGAAAAATAATATTTTGCAATTTATTTAAAAAAAAATGCAAGAAATATGCATGCTACACAACCAGTTATGTTAATATCAAAACAATATAAACTTATGTAAAAGAACCTCTAGTTATTTGACACTTGCCATGTTTAGTTTGTGTTTGATGGGCCAGTGAATATTGGAGTTCGTGAAAGTGCTAAATTTTTTTTCCAAATTTCACAATGTCACACCATGGTCAAAACCAAGGCTATTCCCTTCAAATAAGACAAATGACATCTATAGATAGCAGGCTTTCTGCCCTGAAAATTTCATGACTCTACCTAGAAAACTTTTTTTGAGATAATGCAGTATGAACTTTGCTGTAGATTTAAGATGATCATAAAATGCAAAACGGTGAGGGGGTACCACGTTCACAAATTTTTTTCTCGGTATATATTTGATATATAAGTCTAATATTTTGCATGAGTTAGTTATTATGGTTGTTCTTCATCTGGTAAAAATTTGAAGCAAATCTGAGATGGTCGAGCAGAACCCACTTGTTGAATTGAGGTGGATTGACCCCTATGCTTCTTGGTCGATTGAATTATTCAAATTGAACCAAAGACAGATTTGAAATGCACTAAATTGCGTGTCCAAATGAATGATTGTCGTTTTGCCTGAACGAGGTGAACAAGCAACACCTGATAGTGCGGAGTGTTTTCGGATTGAGGGCATAGTTAATCAGAAAAAATGATTGTGATCGAGTCAGAATTAATAATTGTTTTAAA
The DNA here is from genome assembly GCA_029692085.1 of Gymnothorax javanicus. Taxonomy (NCBI): domain Eukaryota; kingdom Metazoa; phylum Chordata; class Actinopteri; order Anguilliformes; family Muraenidae; genus Gymnothorax; species Gymnothorax javanicus. The sequence continues at coordinate 96,249,071 of CM056198.1, forward strand.
GAGATGTTTATTGCCCACGCAATTTTAAGTTCTGGCTGCGCTACTGGTCCATGGTCCTTCAACGAAATTCCCAGGCCATTTATGCCAATCTGTACCGGGAGCTCGCAACGGGAGACCTGCCCTCTTTTGTAAATTTCTCTCGGTTATTCTCGGCGCAGTTCCGACCAGCTGATAGCTTGTAACTCCTGAGACCAGCTGAATTCGCTACAAGCTGATTGGCTGTTCAGACGGCTTAAGTGCTTAACGTTCTAAAACCAGCCTCTTGCGATTTGACAAGCTAAATCGCTGGCGACGCCATCAGCCGGCTTCCAACTAGCTGAGACGGGCCAGTTCACACTGCTGAGACTCCTGCCTGCGACGTTCTAAAACGGTCGCGTCACGAATCTTTGGTCTGAACTGGGCTTTAGGAGAAGCCAATGAACACCCGGGTTAGTTTGCAGTCAGCCAATCAGTGACCTGTGTGGGGAGTACTCACCTTCCTTCACCCTGGGATGCCCCCTCCTCCCCCTCCCCGCCTCACCTGCTGAGCTGTAGATACGCTCGCACCCTGGGGCCCAGTGGCGCCAGAGCAGGTGACTGATCCGCATCTTTCAAGCCTCGAGGAAGGCAGCTCGTGCACTGGGCTATGAGCCGGGGGGATTGCAAATTCGTTAAGTTTGCACGAGTCTGTTTTCCATGCGCAAGGTGGCGGAACGTTCTAGCATTCATCTTAATTAATGAGATAAAGCATGTGAGTTGCATTTAGACTTGGCCTCTGAAGTCAGTTTAAGAGATGGTAGCAGGCTTGGGGTTGTTTTTATTTTTCTCAGAGCTGGCACCTTCTCTGAATTTTTTTTTTCCGTCATTTTCCTTGATCACTCAGTTGAATATATATGCATATCACGCTATTCAAGCCAACCACATTAATGTCAGGAAAAATTGCTTTTGGTGGTACTGTTTGCCGTTTGTCTGTCTGTCTTGTTTCAAATGCTTGCCACCTTTAGTAGATTTTATTTCATTTTCTGTTAAAGCTATTTTCATAGTTTTTTATACTAAAAAATCTCTGCCGTTTACGGCAAGTGTCGAGACTATCTGGAAATGCTCTCTTTTTCTAGTCTGAATAAGATACATCTTCAACGCAAATGGGAAGAGGCTCGATAACTTGTCGCTTTTTAATCAATTGAACAGAGCCAGAGCTGAGGCACTAGACCATAAATGGACATGTTCTGTGGTCCGCAGGGGCTTCTGGATCTCGGAAAAGCACTGCTCAGGTGAAACAAACCCCCTGAGAGCTGTACTGCGTTGCCAAGACGACCTGCTGTTTATTCATGAGTTCTCTAAATTCAGAATGTCCCAATCTTTACCAATTTGTTGAAGAATCGAAGCGGCTTTGCATTGCAGCACTTTTTTTCAGAGGTTCATTATTATATCCCCTTGATAAAATCGCCTCAGAAAACATTGCCCTTAATGGTCTACTCGCACAGAAATGGAAAAACTCCACACAGGGATTTATTTAGCCAAATTCACGTTATTTTTGTTTTGTTTTTTTTTGCAAGTTTTTGGTCTTCTTTCTTTCATCCCTCTTTCATCCACCCATTTATCCATCTATCCCCAACTCCTGGGGTTATTTCCATGCGTAAGTACAGCACTTACACAACTGAGCAGTTTTCACAGAGTTGCCGCCACAACCCCCTCCACGGATGGGTGCCATAGTAACAGTGTTCTGCCAACTATAATGCCATATGTTTTTTTCTTCGTGAATGGGATTTGAAGGGCTTCTCCTGATAAGGAGGTTGATTAACCAAGAGCTGCCTGGTTTGCAAGTGCTTGTAATACAGTAGTGGTGGCCTGGCTCCCTCTGTCTTGACAATGGTCCGTGTCTGTGCATTCTTCTGTCTGTATATGCATGTTGCTTATGTTTCAGGATCCTTTTGATTGGAGGCTCCTGTCAGGTACAGGAACATAATTCTGCTTAATTGTTCCTCAATTTAAAAAAAAAAATGTTGAAATACCCAACTGAAGCTGCATGTCAGCCATTGTGATTTACACTAAAGGATCAAAATTCTAAAAATATGACATAATGATATCAGGTACTTGAGGATTCATGTCCCATTAGTCAAACTCTTCAAACCAATAATATAATAAACAGTTTATGTGTACATTCTCTCAAAAGAGAAAGAAAAAGATTCCTTCAAAAAATTCACTAATGTCCACGAATATCTGGCTTTTGTCCAGTGGGAAAGCATACAACCAGCATTCATACTATGTTAAATGACTCTGCGGCAGCTTCAAGTATTTATCGGCTCCAGGACTGATAGGCAATGATTTAAGCGCTAAAATTCTGGATGTTGGTCCGTAAATAGCCAGAAATAGTACTTATTATTATATCCCCAAAATACGAGTTTCGGGGATATCATGGTTTTTCCCCATCCGCCGCCGCATCCGCCACTGGGTCCGCAGATTTTAGCCGTTAGCGCGATAACTCACACAATACTTTACATTGGCTTCTCATTTTCAGCATATGGGTATATATGGTAGAGAGGATGAACTGATTAGATTTTGGGCAAGTATGCACTCCTAGGTTTGCCACCAGGTGGCGCTATATATTGAAAAAATCAGTTTTTTAACCATATCCGTGGAACAGTTACTTACACAGACCTCAAATTTGCCTCATATTGTAGGTCTAGTAAATGGGAATCTAATAAAGGGGGCTTTGAGGATCGGGGAATTTCGGGGATATACCCCTTGCTGTTGGCCGCCGACAGCGTAGGCCTAGTTTTTATAGTCTGTGGCAACAATGTGTAACAGTGATTTTGCCGTTTGTGTCATGCAAAATGCAACAAAAAGAGAGACTGAAGTAAAAGATATAAAAAAGTAACCAATGTAATTCTGTCACTGGCCTCCATGCTGCTTTCTACCTTTTACTAACCCTGTTTTCTGGCGCATTTGTGACGTCGAATGCGACACACCATGAAAAAAAAAAAAACTCACAACTGGAGGGCAAACCAGTCTACTGGCAGCGGGTGAGGAATCAACTGTCTATTTTTAGCAGGTTTACTGGAGTTAAAAAAAAAAAAAATGCATATACGTGCTGATTTTTGATAATGCAAGAATCCCTTGCTGCAGTAATGTCACAGTTATATGTATATAAAAAAAAATTGCGGACATCGAAATGTGTTTTAAGGGGGTGCAGGCCTGGATATTGAATCAGAAAGTTGCTTGCTCTGGCTTATCCTTGCTGTGTTTTATTCACCAACGCTGTCTTCAATTAATCATAGACCTCTGAAAGGGCTATACTTGCTCACTATGAATCACTCTGACGAAGGCACTTTGCTGAAAGTGAGGTGAGTAAAGTGCAACAGGGAGAAAGCAGCGTGTTCAACTTCCTGATTTCTTTTTATTACCATGATGTCATTGCAAAACAAATCTGAGAAGTGGTATGGTGCATGCCATATGGCGGATGCAAATATCACATGCACAGAAATGTATGCCATATGGTTTGGTTTCCTTGCTGAGTTTGTTCTCTGATGTCTTCCGTTTTTGTATTTTTCAGGATAACGTTTTGCCACCTGCCTTTCCAGAGCAAATGGCTGTATATCGGTACGGAACGGGGAAATATTCACATCGTGAATGTCGAGTCGTTCACCCTCTCAGGCTACGTCATTATGTGGAACAAAGCCATCGAACTGTGAGTGTTGCCTTTTCCTGTTCATTACTTCCTATTGACTGGCCTTTGCTGGGTTTTTCCACTTTGCACCTCTTGTGCCTATGTCTCCATACCCTTAAAGATGCCTTTTCAACTGCTGCACAATGAATACTGCTCAGTAAAATTGAGTTTTTATCAAATGTGTACTGATCTATATCAGTGCCATCCAACCTGTGTTTTTTGCCCTTTGCTGCAATCAGTGATTTTTATCTCGACACATTTTGTTCATTATTTTTCCCTTTCGGAAATTCTGCTGGCAGCAGTAGCTGCCTCATTGTTTTGAAAATGTTGTTGTATGCTTAACTGTCATTACCTATATTCAAATATTGACCTGTTACTTGACAAACGAGTTGTTAAACTTGTAAAAATTCTACAGTGCATCTGTGGTGGCTCTTGTAAAGATTTGGGCTTATTGATATAATGATAATGAAGATTCTACATGAGCAAAACAATCTTATCTTGGGAAACGGTGCACATAGTATTCCTTGTAATGCATGCAGATAACATCAGTGCTCAGGGGACCAACCTGAACAGTCTTATTGTTGAGGATAACCAACAGACTACAGTCTGTTACACTTTGAAAAGAGATCAGAGAAGAGCCAGACGGTCCCTTATTCTGACCTCAAAATCCCTGCTTTTTTTTTTTTTTTTTTTTTGGACCCTCGAGGGTACACCTTTCCCCAGTCGAGTTTTTTTGTTGTTTATTTCAGAGTTTCTCTAGTCCTTGAATTATTCAAAGAAACATTTTGTCTCTTTTTGTAGCCTAGTTGCTGCGGCTGTTTTGTGAGCCTAAATCAGGTGTCCACTGAGATCAGTGTTGGTTGGGATGTTTGGATGGCTGTGGTGGCAGGAGCCAACAGATGCCAGAGGTCCTTGGAGGATTTCTGTGTCCCCGCCCTCGCTGCAGCCTTCCTTGACTAAAGGGTCAAGTCGACAGTGGTTACACATGCTCCAGTGAACAGAACATTCGCTCTGACTCCGCCCCAAACCCTTACCGCCTCTCGCCAGTTAACTCCATCTCTACTGAATGCCATTTATCGAGGTCGATGGTTTGCACAAAGCCCAGTGGTAATGGGGGGGCAGTGATCGTTCAGTGACTTTGAAATGTAATGTAGCCAGGTATCCAGTTTACTGTGCCAAAATAATGAAACGACTGGATGACTATGGCCATGTGAGTGAAATGAATGGCTGTTAACCAGTCAGAATTGAGTATTTATCAAAGTAATTTACATGAACAAAAACTTTGCTTGTCTGTTTGTCAGTCAAATTGTTGGACAGATTCTGAGATTTTGAATCTTGGTGTTGTGCCATCCTTTCTGTACAGACTACAGGAGATGCATTACTGATTTATGTTGGTGAAATAACCTCGTTGATTACAGAGACTTTGCACTCTGTCTTCTGGTTTGAGCAGATGTGTTTGTCCTCTTGATTATAGGAATTTTGCAATCTCTTTAACTCTTTTTGGTTTCATAATGGTTATGGGAAACTTATGAGAGGATAAAATGTTGGAAGGAAAAAGGAAGTCCCTCGTGTTGTTCTGCATTTGTTTTGCGTAGTGGTCTTTAGGGCAGAGGCCATTACCTCCTAGGATGGTGATGATGGTGGCTGTATTAATATAACTCCAGGACTTAATGCTCTGTGCCCAGAGGTTGTTCTCAAGTACCTGCCAATAGGCCTGCCTCTGTCCATGACTCAAATGTTAATGGCAGATGCTTGATAGGCGGACGGCGTCTATTATGTAATGCAAGGTAGGCGCTGTCAAATCGGCGGGTTGAGAGCAGCAGCCGCGTACAACCTTTCCCCTGAGCTACTCGAGCATAATGAGTAGCACATAATAACAGCATCCAGGGCAGTGTTTGCAGGCTAGAGACATCTCTCTCTCTCTCCATGTAGCTCTTCCTTTCCCACTCCTACTCCATCTCTCATTCTCTCTCTCTCCCCTGTCCATATCCCTCATTCTCTACCACTTTGCCTCTCTTACACCTACTCCATTTCTCTCTCGAACCCTCTCCATCTCTCTCCCGCTCTCTCCCTTTCTCTCACTCTCCCACTCCATCTCTCTCACTCCCCCTGCATCTCTTGCTCCTGCTGTCTTTCTTTCTCTCTCCAACTCTATCTCTCCCTCTCTCTCCTTCCCTCAGTAGGCTTTGCCTCTGCCTTGCCGCGCTTCGCACTTATCTTTTGCCTCTGGAAGGGTTTCCATAGAAACCAGGATTGAAGGGGGGAAAATGTCTAAGTAACTGTGTTGGTTTTATTTATTTAATTGTTTTCTAGGGATTTTGACAACATGCACTGAACCACAGGGTTTATTATGACTTGTAGCAGCTTCAGTCTGTTTTTTTTTTTTTTCCTCAAATTCTTAATGGTCCCCTAGCACATGAAATCACTGACTTTATCCATTGGGTGTTCTGCTTGTGCATGAACCTGCTAATGATTTGTACAGAGTTAGCTAGTATGCTAACATATGAAAGCACCAGGGCTATCCACAGAGTCACACCATACATGCTAACATATGAAAGAATCAGTGATATCTGCAGGGTGTTAGTTTATCTGCTGACATGTGCAAGCATCATTTAGATGGACAAGCTGTTGGCATGTCTGCCAAAATGTAAAATCATGTTCTCTCACGGATGTTAGTGTAACCAAGTATATATTTATATATCCCGCTTTATACAGAAATGACTTGAAATGAGACTTGATTTAAGTGGCACTGTAACAGGAAAATTTATTCAGGGTTGGTAGTAGTATGCTACCTAAGTCCAGTAGATTAATAAAATGGACTGGAACGTATCTTATTTCATACAAGTTTGTTTTTTTTTTCCTCTTCCCCTTTTTGTTTCAAATATATAAAGCAAAACACCTTCCACTTCAATGTGAACCTTCTGACTTTCTAAACAGTATAACTGCAGAATAAACAGTATCAAGTAGTTCAAATATCAAAATAAACTTTGGTTAAATATTTTTGTTTCAGTTTAAATCCGAGATTTGCTCAGTCCTGATCTGAGCAAGGAACTTTTTAAAAAAAAAAAAAAAGTCTTTTCCCTCTCAATCCGTGTGAAACATTTCAAAGTCAGTTGCAACAACACAAAAAAAGATATATAAGAAATAAAATTGGGTACCCAAAAAAAAAAATAGTATAGAGCTCTATAAAAAAAAAATGTTCCAATACTCAAGTGATCCACGTGCGTAGCAAGATGGTTTCCAACTCCTCGTCTTTGTCCAAAGAGAACGATTGTCTACCCGACTCCCGCTCCGTCCCTCGACGAGCAGGAAAGCATTGAGAGCGGTGACGCGACGGCAATGGGGACGAGAGGCTGCAGAAACACTGGGCTATGTCTTTCCTCCTCTCTAGCATTAAGTCGAGTGAATACAAGAGTTCAGTGTGAAAACGAAAGTCCATATAAATGGAACGTAACAACACACGAAACTGCAAAAATTGCTATAGCTTAGATTTCGACTGAATAACTCTTTAAATCTTATGAGGTGGCGATTATTCTTCCCCACATGGCTATTCAGTGGGAGTGCTTAGCTGATAAGCTATCAACCTCGAGTATGTATCGCCGTTAGCTAGCGATTAGCAATTAGCTAGCGAATAGCACCTATTTTGTGCAGATGACATTTTTTTTAATCACACGAGAAAATAAACTCTTCTCACGTAGCAAATATGATCACGAGTGCAATACACATGCTCACCTAGCAGGAAAATATCGCAGAGGGCCGTGACTCGACAGCAAAGGAGACTAGAGGCTGCATAAACACTCGGCTATGTCTTTCCTCCTCTCTAGCATTAAGTCGAGTGAAGCCGCGCATTCTCCTGCCAATACGTTTCTCTGAAAATGACGTTACACTACCGTAAATGCTGTGCTGGCTGTCGTGATTCTTAAAGAGACAAAGTGCCTATTAACACTGAATAAATGAATTTAACTAAATAACACAAGGGTTACATTAGCATGTTAATTTTCATAGAAAATGGCAGTGACACCTTACTTGTGCTGTGTTTCTGTACTGGTCAGCTTTCAGATGCCAGCTTTTATAAAGTAATGTAGCTATATTTTGTGAAATTCGAAAGGCTATTTAGTTTTGGAGTTGTGCTATCCACACTGCACACCTTTTCACCGAGGCCAAGCCTCATGGTTGTCAGTGTCCTTGAAAGACCGCGTCATTGCTTTTAGATATAAAGCGCATTGTCAGGCACGGTACCGTGATATTCAGCGTAAATTATCTGGGGGTGTGACAGGTGTTTGTCGCACAGTAATTATTTTTAAATCAGAGGTTCCTAATGATTGGAATGGCATGGGAACCTGTGGTGGTTCATGGTAGAATGCCGCTGCAGCTTCCTGTTTTATCCTTTATGTATCTGGGGAATGTCTGTTAAGATCATGTGATTCTTTTTGAAGGACACATAGGGCACACAGAAACGCCATTGAGTATGCAAGTAGGGAGGGTGACTGAGAGAACAGAGGCAAAGATATGAGTCATTTTTGGGTTAATGTTTTTGCTCAATGTTCCAACAGCATAGCTATTTTTCTCTAAGTTCATCTCTCTAGCTGCAAGTTTGAATCGCAGTACCCATCAGCAGCAAAACCACCAGGTTAACCCACCTGCCTTCCTTGCTAGTGGATATGCTGAACCTCTGATACAGAAGCATGGCCACATATGCCTCCATCTCGTGCTAATTCAGCATTTAAAGAGTTGTGTAATTAAATTGTGAGCTATTACTCCTGCCTGCGTGACCCCACACGCTCTGATTTGCCAGTTGTGGATTGCTGTACCATTTTATGAGGCAGATTCTCCAGATGGGCTTTGAGGTAGCCTTTGCGCTGATGTCACACTCAATCAGTGGTCATTAAGAGTGATCTAACATGCCTACAGTATTGCTTGAAAAGAGTCTGTAGGGTATTTCCGTATGTGGCATACGGGAAAGTTACAGAATGTTTCCTAACTTTGTGATTAAACACAATCGCAGTTAAGATTTGTTTTACAGTGATGATGGATTACTAGTGGGATGGACAATGAAAATATAACAACCAATAAAGATTTATCACTTTGTGGTAATTAAGAAAGAAAACTGTTGCGTGTCGTACAGGACTCAGAAAAAACTGACTTTCTGGAAAAATTGAGTTTAGGCCAAAAACTCTGTGAGTCGTGTGGATGAATACTATGGAAATACTACTTGATAAACATTGTAGACACGTAAGAACACTTTTATGCAGTTCTAACTTTGAAATGATCTTAATTGAAAATATGTGCAACTGAAACTTTTTTTGGGCACAATGTGTTGTACGGGACATGCAAAAGTGTTGTACGGGGTATCTTTTAAGCTAGTTGAAAATACCTGAAGATACATCAACAAATCACTGCACTTCTCCTTTAATTTGGACATTATTCGTGAGAAACAATGAAGTATAACCAATTTAAAACATACTGTAAGAAGATTATAAAAGTAGTAGAATTTGATGGAAAAAAGCAATATGTGAAAATGTGTTGTATTGGACACATGTACCCATGTATGTGTAAGTAAAGTTTCATGTAGCTCATAACAAATGTAGGCACAAAAAAGTTCCGCACAACACTTCCCATTTCAGCAATCCTACAGTTCCTCCCATTCCTTCACCATACCTTCCTTCCCCACCGGCGACAGAGTTTTTGGTGCCCAAGGCTCATTAATTAACGATGCCTATGAAGGCTACTGTGGTACAAGTTGCAGTGAATTTAAATGAATCAATTGACATCAGTTTGATACCGTTTTGGCAGCACAAGGGGGACGATTACTTTATTAGGCAGGACGTTTTAATCTAGTGGCTGATTGGCGTATTAGCTGCACTTCGATCTATTATTATATTTGGTCTGAAGAAAAAGATTTTGGTCTACAGAAAATTGAAATTAATTAAAAGTCAAAGTGTGTCGTACGGGACAAAGTTCTTATTTGTCATCAATAATAGAGAAGCTAATTAATTCATTTCTATTTTGCATTATGTAATTGCTTTCCTAAAGAATTCAGAGAATCCTGAATAAAAAAAGATTTTAGACCCCCAAACTAAGGTGGGGCACTACCTTTTCCATCTCCATGTATATAACCTGACATTGGAAGAAATGGCCTTCCAAATATCAGCACTCAAGTCCCTGTGGGAATAAAAGATGTGTAGAGGCATTAATGATGATCCGTTCCTTTGATGTACACTATTAAAAGGTATGAGGGTTACTATTTTACAATTATTCCACACGCATCAATATTATGCCACCCTGACACTTGCACTATTTTTGTCCCCGCAATGCTGCGCAGCGCGTCATGGCAAGGCGTGCTATTTCGGTGGTACGCAGCGGAGCCTTGTTTTCACCCTGTTCGCGCACTGTACACGCATAAGTTACGCACTGTCTATGCAATGCGCGGCCAAAAATTTGAACTATGCTCGAACAGTGCGTGAACGCTACGTGAGAAGTTCCTGCCATGCGCGAATGGTTCGTGACGTGCGTGAACTATGCGTGAGCTGGGCATGTCATGATCACGTGAACAACTCATGACAACACCCTAACACGGCACGCATTGACACGCACCGTCAGCAGTGTTCGCGCCGAGTTCACGTAGTGTTCATGCATGGTTCACACAAGTGGCACGCACGTGGCACGAACATTGCGTGCCGAATTTTTGAACATTTCAAAATTCTCTCTACGACATGGCACGCACCCCCATACTCTTCACACACTCCTCACACTCGTTCCCGAAGACTTAAATCATTGCGGGAACAAAAAGCATGCAAGTGTCAGGGTGGCATTACTTTGACAAGAATGGCTAAATTTGCAAAATTCAAATTTTGGGACTTTTGTCCTAAAAATCTAATTTTGAGGTTACATTGGCGATAAAACTCACTTGTTCTAGATGTTGTTGGACCTTAAACTATGATGTGGCAACAATGGTTTCCAATTTGAAGCAGTTTTTAATTTTACCATTTTTCCATGTTCTCATAGGGAATCGCCCTGTATGTTTATCTGTATTGTAGGTGCGCCAAATGCTGCTTTTTTTTCAGCCATCAGTAGCCATATCTGCACATGGTCTTCAGATATTTTAAGCTCCAATTGCCCAGTAATAAGTGCTTGCTGGATGGAGAGATGCAGCGATATCTCTGATGCAGTCATTCTGTGATTTGACCCCAGGAAAATTCCAATAATGATCATTGCAGTTTTATGTGATCCCTCGGTACATTCAGATAACATAAAAGTGCTGTATGCCATTATATACTTAGTAGATCAAGGTGAATTCGGGGGTCAAAATATGGGCCTTCATGTCACAGCATCTCACGAGGAAGTGTGTATCTCTGCTTCTGAACACACTATTTTCATATAATTTATGTCTAGCCGTTGGTTTGCTAGGGTGCTCTGTTGCATAAAGTCATCAGGTATGACCTGTTCTGAATTTATATTTGTACTTTGGAGGTACCCTTGTGCCCATATGACCTTTTTTTAATTCCAAACAAAGTCAATCAAATTAGGTTATAAAGCATTTGTTATCATAGAATTTTATGCCAATACAAATCTGAGCTAGCTATAAGGATTTCCGTGGAAACCATGATGCATATCGGCACACAGATGAAACGTTAAATTATTCTGAGCTTGAAACATGCCTTGACTGTAGGCCTGCATTTAACCTTCACTCCATGTCCACGTCCAAATATTGTGCTGATATATTTGTGTGCACACCTCTGCACTCTGCTCCTGGGCTGTCACTGTTGTTCGAAATATGAAATCACCTGCATCTTCCTGAGCATTGTGAATGTTAAACCCTGCAAGTTTTAGTCCCTCCCTGAACAGGTTTATGAAGCATCATTTGTTGTCATTGTCTGACTGAAATTCCTGCTTTTTCAACCTCCTTTACATAGTTGATCAGAATCAAACATTCCTCTGAATTTTTGTATTCCTCCTTTTATGGACATCATCCTTTGTAGATCGCAGGTTGTTGTACACTTTAAATGTGATCACCACTGATGGCCCACAATGCTTTTGAACATAACCAGTGTAAGTTTCCACTATTACCCTGTATGTATTTCCTATAATCTGGGGTTGTCAGCCTCTGCATTTATGACGTATAGGATGTCTCTCTCGACCACATCGTCATGAGTCACTCCAAAAAAGCTATTGCAATTTGGGGTTTGTTCGCTGGGAGAAGCAGTATTTTCATTTCAAAGAGGGCAGGCAGATACCTGCAATGGCTGTACTTGAGGGCTTCACAGCTAACATGTCTTCCTGTGTTCCAGCTTTAACCAGTCCCTGAAACAAGAGCTACGGGCTGATGTTTATTTATTGTTCAGGTTGTGGATTTCGAGCCTGTGCTGACCGCATGTTTTCCTCTTCAACATACACTGCCCGTCTAAAAAAAAAAAAAAAAAAAAAAAAAGTTGCACGCTATAATATTTTGTTGGGCCACTTATAGCTTTGATCATGGTGCACATTCGTCATGGTATTGTTCCAGAAATTTTATACAATGTCAAAACATTTATTTCCAACCAGATTTGCATTTATATTTGGCCAAGATATTGTACTGATGATGGGTGAGTCAAACCAGTCCGTTAGGCCTTCTCTAGCACACCCCAAAGACTTTCGCTTGGTTAAGGTCTGAACTCTGAGGTGGCCAATGCATGTGTGAAAATGGTTCCATATGCTCGATGAACCGCTCTCTTATAATTTGAGCCTGATGAATCTTGGCATTTTCGTCCTCGAATATGCCCATGTCATCAGGGGTTTAAAAAGTCCATTGATGGTTTACTGGTCATTCAGTTTATTCAGGTAGTCTGTTGAATTAATTTTATTGCTTCAGATAAGTGTTGAGCCTGGACCTGACCAATTGAAGCAACCCCAGATCATAACACTCCTGCCAAAGGCTTGTGCAGTGGGCAGTATGCATGACGAGTGCATCGCTTCATGGGTTTCCTTTCATACCCTGATGTGCCCATCACTGTGGATTAGGGTAAATCTGGACTTTTCAGACCAAGAGACCTTTTTTCATTGCTCCTCAGTCCAATCTCTCTGCTCCCTTGCAAATTGAACTTGTTTTTTCCCTCAATTAGCCTCACTAACAAGAGGTCACTTGATGTCACTCAGCTTTTTAGTCCCAGTCCTCCAAGTTCTTGTTGTATTGTGCATGTGGAAATGCTCTCATCCTCATAATTAAACATGGCCATGCGTTTTACCGTTGATATTTTTTAATGAGACTTTACCAACCATTTTAGTCATCGCCGATCAGGATCAGTCATGATTTGTCTCTAACCCATTTCTTCCGCAAAGTTGACAGTTCACCACTATCCTTCCAGATTTTAATAAACTGTTGGACAGTTCATGACTCAGTTCTAGTGATTTTTGCAATATCCTCAGCGGTTTTCTTTGCTTCATGCAGGCCAGTAATTTGCCCCTCTTGAAACAGGAGCAGTAACATCTGTTCAGTGACCTTGAGATACGTCTTCTGACATGATTGCTTAAGAAATTAGAGGTCACGCATTGAATGTCAGGATTAAAAGAATTATTGCCAGCAGAAATATATTCATCATTACAATAATGATTGAATCATAGGCTCTTGAGTATTTGCTCATTTAAATTCAAATGGCAACCTTTTTTTGGCAGGCTGTGTATATTCTGTCACCCTCTCTTTTACTTTGTCCTTCAAGACCCTTCTACTAACCTCTTTTGAATGGTCTGTGTACACCACATCATGTGTGCTGTCACACAAGTAATTACATGTTGAACGCATTCATTCCCAGGAAAGGGATTTGGCAACTCTAGCAAAAAATCAGTTTAGTCTTTTGCCTGTCTTGATGCAGAAAGATCCTTGTTGCTTCACTAGATTCGTAATTTACCCCTGTCAGTTCTTGCATAGCATTGCTGATTTTAGAAGTTGTAGGGTTGGAAAGAACTCATGGCGGTTTCTTCATCACCGATGCCATTTGTTGACTGGTTGAATGGTAATACTTGTCTGCCCAACAGATAGATTTCAAGAGGCCTTCTGCAGCCATAATTATCCTCTTCTTGTCATTACCATCCTTCTTGGATCCTTCAGAAGAAGTGTGTTCCACTAAATCCATGTTAGCGTACTTTTAATATTTCATGCGAGTGGGTATGGGGACCAGTGCAAACTATGAGACATTACCACTGCAAAAGGGTTTGGCCTTTTTTCTGAGTTCGATTGACTCGTCTCGTCTGGCTTTGAATGCTCATGTCTCTGATAGATAGTCGAGAACACAGTAGAGCCATTTGTCTGTGTAAGTTAAGAAATACCTTTGAAGTCCTGTGACCAGAGTTCACAGGCTGTGACAAGTATGTGGCAGGGGGACAACTGGGTCACTTTTGGGGTGTTGCGACTGTGGCCATGCATCACTATCCTGCACAGTAAAATGGTGAGTGTTAAATTAACCCTCAGAGTAGAATGTTCAGCCACTGGACTCATATGTGCTCTCTCAGAGTTGAGTTACCTCATATTGACATGAAGGCTGGTCCGACCGCAAAACCGCAACAACATCAAAGATGCATGAAGAAGCCTAACAGAAACTCATTTGAATGAAAGCCTGTGTGCAGTAATAGTGTCTGACTGCTTCTTCAGCGTGTGTCCTTATATGTGAAGCGTGAACTGTATATGCCAGTATGTGGTGTATGATTGCATTCTCTGGACGCACAGTGAACGCCATCATTCATTGGACAGTGACTTGTTATTTATTTTGGTTCTACTCTCTAGCACATTGAACCCTAATTTGATGACCTGATCGCAGTCAGCAAATGCAGGTGCTAATGGTATCGCAGATCAAAACTGAACATGTCTAATTCCATTCCAGCAATTTTGTGACAGGAGGCAACTGTGGCACTGTCGTCCAAAGGGATGGTCTAAGATGTCCAATTAATTACCTGTGGGTGTGGTGGGAGTTTGGTTCCCTTGAGGCCAATCAGATCAGCCACTGTCATTTCCTTTAAAACCAGTGCTTTTACGAGACAGTGAACTGGCAATTTTGTCAAAGGTGAAGAACATTCATCTAGTTTGCATTATTGCTTCCTCCTTGAATCCTCTGATAACCGCACTCAAATCAAGTAAGCGGTTCAATGCTGTGAGGCGAAGAGGAAAGCAAAACTAGCATCAATGCATTTGGTATGAACGTAGGCCATTTAATCCGTATATGAAACGGCACTCCTGCTTTTGAAACAAGGCGGAGACTGAGGTTAATTATTAGTCATTTTCTCCAGGCAGGAAGAAAATATTCGCATGTAAAAAAATGACCCTTCACCTGCCCCGCCTTCCCTTTAGATCTCACCACAGTTTTGTCATCATTATTTATATGGTACTATGCATAATGTATGTGAAAACAAAGAATGGAAAGAAAAGGAGACAAACAATATGTGAGCAAACAGCTCTGCCAGCTGGAATTTATTCCCATGAAACTGAAAAGTAACAGTGTTTGCATGAAAAGGTGGTCTGAGTGGGTCAAAATCCATGTGAGGTCTTCGATACAAACGTTGCTCAACATGGGCTTTATTCAGTGGCATACCCCCTAATGCGCAGCTCAACTCACTGTGTTGCAAACGCATGTATGGCAAGGTAGAAAAATACAAAACTGGGCAGTAAATATACCGTTTGCAAATGACGAAATTGTGAATAATGTCACGTCCACATGCGTTACTGCTTGTGAGGGCATGAATATAGAGCCCTTAGAATCTGGATGGATACAATGTCAAAGAGGTTGAAGCTTCAACTGTTAGCTACAATATTGTGGCATTTTCATCCATGGACCATTTTGAAATGACAGCACCATTTATCCGTAGTCTGTCCCCCCCCATTTTTGATTGCATCAAAAATGTTGGACCACTTAACATAATTAGGAATAAAATAGAATGAAGTAATCAATTTTTAATCATTTGATTGCTTATCCTTTACATGCAATGAATGATTGAAGCCTGTGATATAGACATCACTCGACGCTGGGTACTTTCCCTGCCAATGCTTTGCCAAGCCTTTACTGTAACCTTCTTCAGTTACTACTTGTATTGGGGATCTTTTGCCTTCAGTATCATCTTCCCACCCAATGGAACAAAAATTACAAAAAAAGTCAAGTCCAATGAATTATGGTGCTGATGGTACTTACATTTAATGTAGGTATGCAGTTAAATGTCCATATTGAGTGTGTGAATGCATATATAACTACCTATACTTCATGATTGGCTGTATCTCTCTGTGTTGTGTTAGCTTCCAGGCTTCTTATTTCAGCTGCAGCCCTCTGCTGTTTTTGTCTGGGGCTTTAAAGTAGCGTATAGCATGAGTCAGTCGCACCGTCTCAGCGGCAGCGGTCGTCTCTGACACGCTCAGACCTGGGGGCGGCGGTGATTAATTGCGGTACGCGCGAGGAGCTCTTCTCTTTCTCCCTCTCCCTCTCTGAGTGGGCTTTCTGCGTTCCGGCGCAGTTCCTTCCCATAAGCCCTTTCTTTTGCATTAGCAGGCTGCGTTTGCAGTTGCCGGGAGGAAGCAGAGCAGGCTCTCTCAGAATGATGGCTAATGATGACATCACACAGCATTCCTGAGCCTGGCACAGGATCAAGCACTGGACTGTTGTTTCATTGGGAGCTCAGCTCACCTTCAGGTCCAGGCCCATTTTTTGTACTTATTATTATTTTTGTACCCTCAACTCCTTTAATTCCTGAACCCATCACACCAAACATCTCTTCTTCATCCATATTTTGCATCTCCTTGCCTGACCTGCCAAAAGATTAAGATCGATGTCCAAAGATTAAACTTCAGGGCTGACAATAGCCTTTTGGGATTAGGTGGCATTTTAGCTGACAAGGGCCAAATTATTTCCGTTAAGTCCCTTAGAATGCCCTCTGCTATTTCGTTTTTGCCCTTTTATGATTACATCTGGCTTCCCCTCCTTCTGTCCTCACTCACTGATTAATGTGGCTCCTCTGAAATTATTCTATGTTGGGGAACACTCACCGTGTTTGCTCTGAAACACTGAGATCGGCCAATCTTCTGCCAGTTTGCATGAAGTAACTTTATGGGCTGAAGATTCCTAGTGCATCCGTTTTGATATGAGAAGGCCTTTCTGCCACCTTTACTGGGGTCAAGAAATGCAGCCTTCTGTGCGCTGTCTTCAGTTTGTGAGTTTGACGAAAAGCAGATGGGTCTGTGTCCTTGTGAGCTGCTTCTTACAAATATGTCCGGACCTCCATCCTGCAGGCATGTTGTGACCTTTGACTTTTAACTCCATCCAGAGAAGGTGTGCCATCTGCTGCTAGTCTTTCACTCAGGGTTATGAGCCAGTGTACAAATCAGTGGATGTGAATCAGCTTGGTAATACTGGGATTACCGCTTTGCCTTACGTTCTGCATTTTTCCTGCGCAGTTGTCATAAGCAGCTGATAAACTGGCTTGTTCCTAATGCGCACAAGTGAGGTTGGCTTTTATCGATTGAAAAAATAGCATATTCAGGAGTAATTGAATGCCCTCAAGAATGTATGGAAAATGCTTATGATAAGGGACGGGACTAGAAAAGTGATTATGGGATTAATGTGGGGGGAGTATCTTGCTTAAATCAGGCGAATGTGCACAAACGCGTGCTCTCTCACGCGTGCTGCACCTCCGGCATTGACAGTAGTGAGTCAAATACTTTTTAGGAGTGTGAAAACTTTGAATTGCAATTTTTAAAAGTATAAAATAAGACCAACCACTGCCAGGGGTCGTGTAGGCAATCATGCACCATTTACTTATTTTTAGCTTGAGCACATTATGTTAAAAATGTGACCGACACTAGTTATTTTCTCAGTGGAATTTTGTACATTTTTGGTTTTTCTATATCTTAAAATTTTTTCTCGACTAGTGTTGTACCCTGACAGTGATGCTGCTTTTTACACCGCCTTGTGCTCTCTCTCTGTCTCTCTGATACCGTGACTCTCGCTCTTGTTTCCATGGTGATCTTTCCTCCAACGTGGGCTGCCCTCTCTCCCTGAAACAGGACAGAAAAAATTAAGGACTGTTTTCAAGCACAATGAGAAGCATTGAAGAAGACCACAGAATTAATCAAGCTTATTGGTTAATGGGGCCGAGATAGGATCACCGCTCGGGCTGGTGAGCCTGAGCAGTGAGCTCAGGCTGGCGATATTAAAAACGAAAAGACCACTTGCAAGGAAGGTTGATTAGTAATTTTTGCCTGTAATCACAGTAGGTGTGGAGAATCAGTTCTTGGCAGTTGTTTAAAATATCACCTTGTACTGGTTTCAAAGTTCTTTTAATTTAAAAATAAATTTGCACATACAGAGATTATTTTTAGAATACAAATAATCATTTTTTCAAATTATGAGGAAAAAAAAATTGCAAATGCACAATCCAGGCTTATAAGAGATTAAACTTGGGGACCCGAGCACAAATAGTGTTAAGTGTAGAGTCATACCCATGTGTGCTTGACTTTTACTAATATCTAAAGTATTGGACTTCTACTGTGCCTTGTACTCTGTGCCCTTTCTTCCCACAGTCATGTAAATATGGCTGTAAAAAGGCCATGTCTGTGATCAAAATTTATTTCCAAGCACAAGATTCATCTCCTTAAAATTCTTGTGGTCCTCATGCTTCTACAGTGAAATGAAACGGATGACCTTTCCTTGACCTTCTGTAGCCTTTCTTTTGTGACTATTTTTATTGTGTCTTTAGCATAATTGGTGCCACAACTGGTTTTACTCTCAAACATGGCCTTTTTCATTTGATGTGGGTTTCCCGTATGTAGTGTGTGTGTGTGTGTGTGTGTGTGTGTGTGTGTGAGATGTGTGCAAGTGCAGTCTGTTGCACCACAATATTGAACACTTTATTGGAGCGTGTTGGAAGGTTGTAACGCTGTCTGTATTATACATTTTTAATGGCTCATAAATCTGGCTTGAACATTGTAGAATCTTCATAGAGGTGTATTACAGCACAAGCAGATTTAACGAGCTTTTATTCAGCTTTAAGGAGGATATGCACCTCGTGGGTTGTCTGTTATTGTCCTTTTCAACAGCTTTTATGAAATGTATTCTCTGAAGTGAACTGAAGTAAATTTGAGGCATGGTACTGTCTGTAGATGTGGAGGACTTTAATCATTGAAGTGATTTATATTTGGCTGCCTGTGCAACCTTGCTGGTTATTTTGGTAACATGCATTGCTTCGAAATGGAACATCTCTTACATTATACATTTTTCATCATGCTGATGGTTTTGATGAGTTTTTTGCATTTTTGAGTTTGTGTATTATGTTAGTGTGTGTGGAGTAAATGGATAAGGCCTGGTGCAGTGCTATTTTGGTGTGGCTTATTTGTAAATTTCATATCCCCTTATTCCTCATTAAATTGACTCAGTGCATTCTTTGGGGTGACCTAAGCTGAACATTTCTCAGAAGAAGCAGTTTTTCATTTTGTTTGCATTTGATGGGTTTTCTTTTTCCCCCTTTCAACATTGTGTAGTCATGCATGAAAGTGTATTGAATGTTAGTGCTTCTAAGTGTATGTGTGTTCATGCAATTGCAATTGTGTTTGTTGGTATTTATTCAGTATGCATATTGTATGCACGCGCACGCACACACACACACACACACACAAACACACACACAATTGGCCTGTCATGTGGCTGCGGTGCAGTGAATCCGTTTACAGGTCAGGTACTTCAGGTAATAATCACATCTAGTATCACTATCAGATTGGGGAAACGTGATCTCAATGACTTTGACCATGGCATGGCTGTTGGTTGTTTTGTGAATTTCTGGAACTGCTGATCTCCTGGGATGTTCACACTCAACAATCAGTGGAGTTTTTACAGAATGGTGTGAAAACAAAAACAAAAAAAAACTTCCATTGAGTTGTAGTCCTGCTGGCACAAAGGGCTTGTTGATGAAGAATAGCCTGACTGGTTTGATCTTGCAGAACAGCAGTGGTAATTTTCTTTGTAACTACTTTTAACAACTGAGCTGAGCAGAAGATAATTTTATAATACTGAAAACATTAGGGGCTCTATCTTGCAGCAAATGCAAAGCAGTGGAAAGTGTGATGCAAGTGTCTTTGCTAGTATAGGACCAGCACAGTTTTCGTTTGTCCGTTCAGTGCTCAGGTTGTGTAATTTGCAAGTATACTTGCACCAAAATGAGCACCCTTGGGTGAGTTGGTCTTAAAATAAGCTGTGTTTAGCCACGTTGTTGGCGTGTTGATATTTTAAGGCAGGAGAAATTGATTGCGCAGTTGACTAAAAAGACTTGGTCTAAAGTCAATTGCCAGTTTTTAATTGCTACTTTAAGGGCACAGTATTAAGATGGTATTATGCACCTTTGTAGGCAAGTGCACAACGTGCGTACGTCTGCGCATTACACACACAAGGATGAGCAGCCGTGCACAGACATGCAAATGATTAAAAATAGAAATATTACAATGTAAAAATTACAGTGTATAATTGCAAGTGCAATGCCACCCGGCACGGTGGCATAGTCGTTAGCACTGTCGCCTCACAGCAAGAAGGTCGTGGGTTCGATTCTGGCCTGGGGCCTTTCTGTGTGGAGTTTGCATGTTCTCCCCGTGTTCGTGTGGGTTTTCTCCGGGTACTCCGGTTTCCTCCCACAGTCCAAAGACATGCATGTTAGGTTAATTGGAGACACTAAATTGCCCATAGGAATGAGTGTGAGAGCGAATGGTGTGTGAATGGTGTGTGCGATGGATTGGCGAGCTGTTCAGGGTGGGTTCCTGCCTTCGCCCGTAGTCAGCTGGGATAGGCTCCAGTTCCCCAGCGACCCTAGTGAGGAATAAGCGGGTATAGACAATGAATGAATGAATGAATGAATGAATGCACAAGATTACGCATTTAGGTAGTCACTAATTATTCAGGATAAAGCCATGACTCCTTTATATTGGCAAACTCTGTCATTCCTGCAGTCTTCTAGGTGATCCTTCTAGGAGGGGTAGCTGTTAGGGGACCAATAAAGACATGGCATATCATGCCTAAAACCATGTAAATTTCCATTCAATCGAAGATAGGAAACGCAAGGTAATTAATATTCTCGCATGGTCACCCTGTAGAGTGTAAATGGAGGGTTTTTCGTGCATAAAGAATTTGGTGGCGGCCGCCACAGCCAAATTTCTTACCGCCACCAGCTCACGGCATAATGCTTGGTGTTTTTATGGGAAACTCAACCGGGATAAGCCTCAGAACCGGGACACTCAAGTCCATGCAGATGCACTCACTGTCAGAGTCTGTCATTTCTGTGAATAATAACTGCAATTGTGGCACGTAACCACAGGTAGTGGCGGTGGCGCTGTATCGAAATCAGCACCATTTACTACACTACGAAAAGAGCCGACCAAAGAGAAGTCCTTCACCGACCCAAAGAAGAGTCTTTCTTTCACTGCGATTTTCCCGGCAGATGCAAGGACAGCGACTCAGTTCCTGGCTGTTGTAGCTCCTGGAGGTAAGTTAATAAGAAACGCCGCTAATGGAGATCCAATAAATGAATGAATGAAGCAAAACTCAACCTAAAGCTAAATTAATCAGTTATCCGATATTGAAATGATACCGTTACCACCGAAGTTTAAAGTTAGTAAAATTAACCGTTTGCCTGCGGGAACGCACATATGCAGCGAGTTTGCTTGCTGTACCGCGGTTGTTACACCAACGGGAAAGAGTTCCATTTCAAACCCCCACTTTTTCAGCTTTTTATTTGCCAGAACGATTTTAAAAAGAGGCAGCAATATATTTTGGGGGGTTTCATTGGTGAGAAGGTGGGTTTGAATTTAATATTAATATTGCGAATGCATATGCTGCGCATGCCCTAGCAACCCGGTGTGTCATCAGTTGTAGGGCTACTGCCATTATTTATTATTACCACGTATAGCAGCACTAGAAATTGAACTCTAAATTTTCTTGACTGGATGTACGCTTGAAGTTTTTACACACCCAAATGTTTCTCTAAGTACCCAAACATCAAGGTAAGCCGAAAAAGTACTGATTTCATACATACTGGTGGAGGCTGGATATGTTACCCTTTTCGAACGCGGATGAATTAAATTTATAGCCGACAGTTTGAGCATTTACAAAGTAGCCTGCAAATGCAACACGTCTGATTCGAGAAGACATGGCTTTAATGTTATAACTGATCAGTGTATATCAGGTACATTAACTGCACCATTATAATCCCCTCAGCCTATTGGTTTTGAAGAATTATTATATCTTTGTTCTCATTTTTGCTCTACTTCAGAATATATCTTTGGAGGAGGTGCTTCAGTGGCTTGTTTCTCCAGAGACCTCTCAACTGTATCCCACCCTGAGTCTTGCGGCACTTGGATGTGTGTTCCAAGGTGGCCATCGATGAACCAGACCAGGAGGCCTTTGCTTACACGGAGTGTATGAAGAGGTTCTTCAAAGTGAAACCTAGGAGGCTGAAATGTTCTGCCACTGGTTGTGAACTGTGTAGATGAATGGCTTGTGTATTAAACTACCTTGTAACAAGGCCACATTTTGCTACTAATGAAATTTGTCAGAAAAATACTTGTTTATATTTATGTTCTAATTTTGCATTTTTACCTACAGTAATCAGGTCAGGTTTGTACTGCAGCCTCAGCACATTTTTTATTAATACTACTACTTGCCTAGCACACCCCTGTTAGTATGTTACCTCAATGTGAGGTCCATGGACCTCTAGGGGTCATTGAGGGTTTTCCTGGGGTCCCCAGCAAAATGAATTGTTCTAAAATGCTGTACAGAGCACATTTTAAAAAAATAAATATGCATAAAATAATACTTCATTTTTAATCATGCAATTACTCCTAAAATACACTGCTTGTAAAACATTTGCTCAAGCCAGTTGTTGGCAAGGTACATGTGCACGTGTGAGCCCATGACCGGGTACCAACACCGCCTCATTTTGAACCAGGAAAAACCCTGAAATGTGCATGTGCTAATAATAAATTAGATTTTTATAATTATTTCACACATTTTTAGTTCCTGGTCAGTCTTGTATTAGTTTTCATTTGTTTTGTTGCTCAGTATAGAAAGAATGTTTGGAGTGCTTCAGACGCTTCAATACGTCAGGGCAGAGTTTTAATGGATCGACCCGTTACCCACAGTTATGTCAAAATTAACATTCAATATGGCCTGATTCACAAATACAATACCTGCAACCTGTCCGTCCCTCTATTATTACCAAATAAACAACTCTGCGTTTCGTTTGAAATGTGCTTATTGTAATTTACGGTTTCGCTGACAGACACAGCAACCTTAAAAGGTGGAACTTTATAAGGATTAAAGTGAGCGATAGAATTGTGGTCACCGTCTATAATTAGTCCACATTTCTTCCATGCATCAGTGTTGGCCTTCAAGGATGAGATGTCAACAAACTGGAATTCACCAACAGTTATTTTTGATCTTATGTCATACAGGTTGATCCATTTCTTTCCCAGCCTCACTGTCTATGAAGCAGGAGCACGTTCATTTCACCCCGTTGGATATTATTCAGGTGGTTACAGTAGCATAATCAAAATAACATTATTTTTGTATCTTTCTCCCCTGCTGTTTTTTTTTCAGGCTCATTTTTATTTCTCACAGTTGTTGCCCCATCAGCACATAATTACTTTTTTTACCCGCGACCCTGAATGAAAACTTTTTAAAAAATTTTGTTTCCTTGTTTTATGCACATGTTCAAATACGACCCCAGGATTCACCAGAACATGATTAAAACAATTGTGAAAAGTATTTAAGAATATGTATTTATTATTAACATTTTTGCAGATTACAGAGATCAGGTTTCCATAATTTCAGCATCGGCTTGCTCGCGCACCTTCCCTTTGCGCACGAGCAGACCCAATTTCTTAGCAGAGAAGTGTTTTTCTTACTATTTCGCAAAACCACTCTTATAATGGCAATTTGCCAAGTGGCAAGGACAATCTGGCTTTGAAACGGAATGGGAGATGAGACTCTGATTAGTTTATTTCATGTTACACCCAAAACATGCCCATGATTAAGAGACTAAGTACAACCCTTTGAACCATCTGCCTTATTTTATGCCCAGATAACCTGCCATTAAATGAGTGAAAATGGATTTGGACATGGCCTAAATTCACTTGACCC
Organism: Gymnothorax javanicus; assembly: GCA_029692085.1. NCBI lineage: Eukaryota > Metazoa > Chordata > Actinopteri > Anguilliformes > Muraenidae > Gymnothorax > Gymnothorax javanicus. The sequence continues at coordinate 96,272,840 of CM056198.1, forward strand.
ATGTGCTTCAGATCATGTGTTTAGATAGTTCAAATAGGGCCCTATACCTTGTGGCAAATGGGATACAACAGTAAATGGGATGCAACAGTAGAGGACCACATTGGGTCCCACTACAGTTGGCCAGGATTAGAGATCTGGGGCTGTAGTGGGTGCAGACTATTCCAAACTAGATATTTCCATCCATCCATTTTTTAGCCACTAACCCAGTTCAGGGTCATGTTGGCATTTGGGCAAGCATAATAGACCAGTGGTCCCTTACCCCGGCAACTTCCACCAGCTCATCCCAGGAGGTCCCCTGAGACCAGCTGGGAGACCTAAACCCTCAGATGTGTCTTGGGTCTGCCCCTCCTCTCCAGCCTTTTGGCTGTGCCTGGAACACCCTGTGGGAGACACCCAGGGGTCATCTTTAAATGGCAAAATGCCCTCAACTGACATATCCCAATTTACGGAAGTAGAGACTCTACTTTGAGGTCCCCCTGGATGACAGAGTTCCTCACACTATTATGAAGAGTAAGCACTGCCTCCCTGCAAAGGAACCCTATTTTAGCAGCTGGTATCCACAGTTGCACTCTTTTAGTTACCACTTACTGCTCATGATAATCAGTGAGGTACAACAACTAACTATCAAATCAAATGGTTGACCTTTTTGGCTCAGCTTCTTAATCGCCACCGTCAGGTGCAACGGATGCATGACTGTGACCATAGCGCCTACACAGCATTCAATCTCCTGATCACTTGTTCCCTCAGTTGCTGGTAAAAACCCGAGATCCTTGAACATATCCACCCGCTGCAGTTGTTCCCCCCACCCCTCTTTATGTGAAGGGAATGGTTCTCTTTTGTTTACCTTGATAACCATAGCAACAGATTTGGGGTGCTCATCCCCATTCCCACCCCTGGGAATGTCTCCTCCGATGCCACTGTGGTAAACAGCTAATCCACTGTTCCGGGGTCAGCATGGAACCAACACTGTTGCTCATGCCTCAGTAGTTGGGCTATCTGCTCTAGCCTTCATTTCAGCACCTTTCTTTTGGTACCTCTGTCCCATTCTGTAACTCAAAAGGTAACATTCCCAACCTCTACGCACCATTGAGAATTTGTGTCAACCATGACACTCCATAAATAACAAGAACCTTCCACGTGTCCTGACAATTCTCATTCACCCCTGGCGCTCAGCCTCCAAAGAGCTTTCTGACTATCTCACTGACTTCTGCTTTAGATAAGTTCTGATCCCCCTGGCTGTTTAAGTGTCAGTTTTGAAGTTCCTCAAAGTAACCTCCCAGCTTCCAGCAATTTTCCACAGTAGAGGCCAGCATTCACTGCCTTTGCTGAGAATAGCATGGCACTTGAAATGCTCATTTTGTTATGACTTGAAAATCACAACAAAGAAAACCAGCAATGACAACTTAAACAAATTTATTCTTCACTGATTAAAAAAAAAAACTTCTGCAAATAATCCACTGTTTAATCTTATAATAACACACTAATGCCACTATGTAACTCTGTTGCCAAAACAAAAACTCTGCCTCACTGAACAAAATCTCAGCATTTATATAGACTAGTAACATTCTGGAAAGATCTACAGGATTCCTGGGTGATCCGGCCCCCTCCAGGCAAGATGCCAGAAGCTTCTAGAAAGCACTAGTCTATTTCATTACAAAGAAGTGGTATTGCATCAGATCAGGTTTTTCTGCAGACATACCACCAGAGGGTGCTAAATGATTAACAAAATAAACAAATAGCTGACCAGTAAGGCAGCACAAATACACTAAACAAAAATATAAACGCCCCATGTCAAATTTTTGAGTTTTTATTAACATTAGGGTTATGCAATATATGAAGTGAATCAAAATTCATTTTTGTTAATGACTAATCTTCAGATCACCGTCCATTACATCTTGATATTGGCGTCTGCAAAGGAGTGACAATCCTTTGAACACGTTGGAGGTCAGGTTGAAGAAATTGAATGTTCAATATCTTGTGTCTCCACCATTTGCGTCTCTCAGAGCAACACATCTCCTTCGCATGGAGTTGATCAGGTTGTCTATCGTGGCCTGTGGAATGTTATTCCATTCTTCCCGGAGGGCCACACGGAGCTGGCGCACATTATCCGGAACTGGAACACGGTCGCGGACACGTCGATCCAGAACATCCCAAAGATGCCCTATGGGCGAAATGTCCGGTGAATACGCAGTCCAGAACTGGAATGTGCTCTGCTTCAAGGAACTCCATGCAGACCGCTCTGGTGGACATCCCTGCATCCAGCATGCCAATGGCACGTTCCCGCATGACCTGAGACATCTGAGGCATGATGACTTTTGACAAAATTTGACATTTTGGGGTGGCCTTTTATTGTCCCCAGTACAAGGAGTGTCTGGGTACTGCTCATTCTGTCTGATCACCATCTGGAAATGCCACACCCATGTACTGAGTGAAATCACTGCATCACTGAGCAAATGCTCACTGACAGAGAGATGGATTAAAAAATGGTACACAAATCAAGAGAAATATCCCTATTGTACAAGTAAAATTCAGCATATGCTCGCTTAGAGTTGTTAACTCCATGTGGCATCAATATTTGACATGGGGCGTTTATATTTTTGTTCAGTGAGTGTAGTATGTAACAAATCTCTATTTACAAATGATATACAGTGCTTTACATTAAACACTCATACATAACAATTTGTTTTTGTTAACAACTTTGGGGTTAACCAAATGTTGTAATGAAAGACTCTTCAAACTCCTCATATGCCCCAGATTTTACCCTAGCCATTACAGCCACTGCAGTCTTTCTTTGCCTGCGGGAGCCAATTTTTGAAATCAGGAATTCTCCATGCCAACCAGGCCTGGAAGGTCTGTTTCTTCAGCATCAAGGCCTCCCTGACAGGTAGACACGAGCAGTGTGCCCTTGTGCTGCTGGTAGGGCATGCACTGAGCCGCTTTTGACCACTGCCCCTGACAGTGGCTTCAACAGGAAAGGTTTTGAATAGGGTCTAGTCAGATTCTGTGTCCCCAACCCCAACTGGAATGCAGGAAAAGGTGGTGGCGGTGGTGTGATGGTTTGGGGATTGTTTAAGTGGTACATTTTGGGCCCTAAAAACCTATCAAACATTATTTGACTGCCAACTCCTGTCTTTTTGCTGAACAAGTTTATCCCTTTGTGACCACAATTCTAATGGCTACTTCCAGCATTATAGTGCACCAGATCACAATGTAAAAGTTATATCAAACTGGTTTCATGAACAAGACGATGATTTCTGTGTGCTTCAGCGGCCTCTGCAGTCTCCAGATCTTCTATGAATTCAGCACCATAGGGAAATGGTAGAGTTGGAGATTTGCAGTGCGAACAGGCAGCTGGCAAATCTGCTAAAATGATGTGATGCAGTCATGACCACATGGACCAGAATGTAAAAGTTAAAAAAAGAAAAAAATAGTTTCTTCTGCTGTCTTCTATTTTTGCTTATTTTTCATATTTAAATGTCCCCGACCCAACTAATTTTAATTTTAGGCAAAGACAACGTGAGTAAACATAAAATGCTGCTTTTAAATGATCATTTCATTTACTTAAGGTAACAATTTGTTCAAAACCTATACCACCCATGAGGAAAAAAATGCCCCCCTAAACCTAATAAATGGTTGTGCCACCCTTGGGGACAAAAACGGCGACTTTTGCGATATCTGGCAATGAGTCCTCTACATCACTGTGGAAGAATTTGGCCCCCTCATCTGTACAGAATTCAATTAAGCCATATTTGAGTGTTTCTGAGCTTGAATTGCCCGTTTAAGGTCATACCACAGCATCTCAATTAGATTCAAGTCAGGACTTTGTCTTAGCCTCTCCAAAACCTTCATTTTGTTTCTTTTGAGCCATTCAGAGGTTGACTTGTTTCTACCATTTTCCTGCTGCTTAACCCAGCTGCACTTGAGCTTTAGGTTTCAAATTTTTAGTCCACTCATGTAAGAGGCTCATCCCAATGTATTTCATGTAAAAAAAAAAAAAAAAGTTGATCTGAATGATTGATTGGCCCGATCAAGTGAAAACCACTTGCCTGAAAGACCTTCCTTCATTAGTTTAATTGGGATTTGAAGCTTTTTTAAAGCATTTTAATAATATCTGTTTGGTCACATTAAACCACATAACTTGCTTTTTGGCGATAACTATCGACTTGCATACAAGCAGGACACTTTCTCGCTCGCTCTCTCTCTCTCTCTCTCTCTCTCTCTCTCTCTCTCATTCATTGCACGTGACTAAAAGCTATGTCAACGTATTACTATACACAAGCATTGAAAATTGCATACAATCATAACAGGAAAAACTATCTCAAAATAGATTGAAGACTTGTATAAAAATAATGACCAACTGCTTTATCGATTACCGTCATAAATATAAATTCCCTAATGCATGGGATATATCACATGGCGTTTTGAGTACTGTCAAACTCAAGATACATGCAAGACCTGCATGACAGTAATTATCAGTTGTGTTACCAATTATTAATATAAAATATTAAAAAAAAAATATATATAAAAATTAACAAATACAGTACATGGCATATATCACTGGGAGGGCAGCCTCAACCATAGAGTGACTTCAGTTGAAATCTATCCTGTACCTTGCGACCTGTAAAATTTCTTGAAGCAGTGAATATGTATTGGGATGCCACATTTGAGCCAGGATGCAGTTACCCGCTTGCAGCAACGAGTTTAGTGCTTTTGTTGGGTGTAACACCCCGGGTAGTGACCTCTGTCACCATAGTGCACTGATTCTGGTATTGGCTCTTTCGATAGTTTTTGCACTCATGGGCTGCAAAACCTCAGCTTGATTGGCAGAATACTGGTGCATATATACCCTCACCACGTCCCTTCTGAATGTGAGAAGGTCCAATTGTTGGCCCTACCTCCACTCTCAATGTTGGGTGGCTCTATGTGAATGTCAGCCATATTGCTATTCTCTGACTAAATATGTTACATATCTTGCTGTGTATTACAACCCCAATTCCGAAATAGTTGCGCTGTGTAAATTGTGAATAAAATCAAAATGCGCAATGACTTTCAGATCACGAGCCAATGTTATTTACGATAGAACATAGATAACATTTCAAATGTTGAAACTGAGACATTTTACATTTTATCCAGAAAATGAGCTTATTTCAAATTTTATGGCTGCAACAGGTCTCAAAAAAGTTGGGACACAGGCAAAAAGGGGCTGAAAAAACAATTAATTTATAAGACAATCAGCTGAAAGAACATTTAGCAAGTAATTAAGTTAACTGGCATCAGGTGTGTAACATGATTGGCTATAAAAGGGATGTCTTAGAGAGGCTGAGTGTCTAAGAAGTAAAGATGGCCAGAGGCTCTCCAACCTGTGAAGGCTTGCGTAAAAAAATTGTGGAATACTTTAAAAACAATGTTTCTCAACGTCAAATTGCAAAGGCTTTGAAGGTCTCATCATCAACAGTGCTTTATATCATCAAAAGATTCAGAGAAACTGGAAAAATCTCTGTGCGTAAGGGACAAGGCCGAAGACCTTTACTGGATGCCCGTGATCTTCGGGCCCTCAGACGCCACTGCATCACTCACTGGCATGATTCTGTCATTGACATTACTAAATGGGCCCAGGAATACTTCAAGAAACCACTGTCTGTAAACACAGTCCGTCGTGCCATCCGCAGATGCCACCTAAAACTCTATCATGCAAAAAGGAAGCCATTTTTGAGCATGATCCAGAAGTGCCGTCGTGTTCTGTTGGCCAAGGCTCATTTAAAATGGACTGTAGCAAAGTGGCAAAGTGTCCTGTTGTCAGACGAGTCCAAATTTGACATTCCTGTTGGAAATCATGGGCGTCATGTCCTCCAGGCTAAAGAGGAGAAAGACCACCCCTCCTGTTATCAGCGTTCAGTTCAAAAGCCAGCATCTCTGATGGTATGGGGATGCATTAGTGCATATGGTGTGGGACACTTGCATGTTTTAAAAAGCACCATGAATGCTGAGAAGTATATAAAGGTTTTAGAGCAACATATGCTCCCCTCCACATGACATCTATTCCAGGGAAGGCCTTATGTATTTCAGCAGGACAATGCAAAACCACATACTGCAGCTATTACTAAAGCATGGCTTCGTAGTAGAAAAGTCTGTGTGCTGAAATGGCCTGCCTGCAGCCCTGATCTTTCACCAATTGAGAACATTTGGTGCATAATTAAACGGAAAGTCCTTCAAAGGAGACCCAAAACTCTCCAGCAGCTGGAAGCCTGTATTAAACAAGAAAGAGATCAAATTCCAATGGCTAAACTCAAGAAACTTGTCTCCTCAATGCCCAGACACCTCCGCTCTGTGTTAAAAAGAAGAGGGAACGCTACACCATGGTAAACAGACCCCTGTCCCAACTTTTTTGAGACCTGTAGCAGCCGTCAAATTTGAAATGAGCTCATTTTGTGGATAAAATTGTAAAATTTCATAGTTTCAGCATTTGATATGTTATCTCTGTTCTATTGTGAATAAAATACTGGCTGCTGTGATTTGAAAGTCATTGCATTTTGATTTTATTCACAATTTACACTTTGTCCCAACTATTTCGGAATTGGGGTTGTAGATTAGCCATTTTCTCTCCATCTGCCCTCTTCTTTGTGTCTCGACTGACTGCAACATTGCCCCAGAAAAGTTCACTCAGCCCTGGTTCAGAAGTTCAGTTCAGTTATCCCAGCAGGTGTGTCAGACATAACAAGAGCTTCTCTATTTGTAAATACTTTATCTTCTTCCCAGTGATTCCACTTGTTTATGCAAGTAAATTAGAAATGTGTGTATGTGTGACTGTCTCTTTCTGTGTCTCCCTCTATCTGCGCGTGCGTGCATTTGTGTGTGAAAGAGAGAGAGAGAGAGAGAGAGAGAGCAAGAGTGAGATGGCATGAGAGGGAGATGGACAGAAGCATACCTCTTAATCAACAGTCATTGAAAAAAACTAGGTTTTATGTGATGAAAAACATTCCTGAAAATGCATTGAAATCAATTGAAATTAATGGAGAAGGTTCTGTCAAGCAAATTATTTTCACTAGGTTTGGCCAAATAATAGTTCAGAGCGGCTTTTAATCAAATGGAATGTATAGGTATGTGCCTCTTACATGTATAGACTAAAACTGAAAATGGGAGTAACCCCTTCAATTTAGTAGGTTATTGATGCACAATTTCTACCATTTTTAGAAAAAAAAAAAAAAAAAAAAAACATTGGTCCTTTGAGCCCAAAGACTAAATTTAGTATGATTCAGAAACCTCATGAAGCACAAACACATATTTGGAGTCCATGAATTCAGAACACGTTGCAGATCAAATATATGCTCATTAATCTGATCGGAATTCAACTCATACAGTAGTGCGCAGTCATTATACACTTAACAAAATGAAGATAAATCAGAAACCAAGTACTATTAAAGTATTTATTTCATGTAATATTGGATGATATGGATGAAAATAAGTAAACAACATATGATTAAAAAAAAATGATAATAATGGCTTTTTGAGAGAAAAAATCAATATCTAGAGTGGCCACCCTTTGCTTTGATTACAGCATTTAATATATCAGGCATAGTTTTCACATTTTATTTTTTATTTTGTCACTCACTAAACCATTACATATGGTTTGAAGTTCATTCCAATGTGATTCTTCTGATGTTACAACAGATTTGCTCAATTGGATTAAGGTCTGGACTTTGAGCGGGCCAAGTCGTAACTTTTATGTCACCAAATGTTTCTTTCCGACTGAGATAATTATTGCACAAGTTAGACTTGTGTTTAGGGTCATTGTCTTGTTGAAAATAAAATCCCCGACCAATCGGTCTCTTTCCAGATGGCAGTGCATGCTTCACATGGATGCTGTGATGCTTCTTTCAATTCATGATTCTGTCAATTTTTATGAGATCACTGGCTCTTTTCTAGCCGACTGAACCCCCATAATTTATCATCTCTGTGTTTTACTAGCTAGTTATTCACAGATAATGAACATCAGAGGCACTTAACTTCAGTTTTGCACCTCTATTACCACTAGTTTTCAGCAAATCGGTCTCTTTGAAATGCTTGATGGTGTTTCTTATAGTGCCACGGCAGCATTTAATGGTTTCAGCATCATGTGAGGCCACAATGCGGCTATGAGCAATCTCCGAGAGCTCCTCCTGTCTGGCCACCATGTTTGACACTGTGACCCTGCTCAAATCAGAGGTAATTTTGTGGAATAATGTTGCCTCAAAGCAGTTTTAACAATTTTTTATAGCATCAGTTATCATGAAATGAGCCTTCAAACATGTATTCAGGCTATGAAAGAATTAAAAAGAAAATTGCAGCACCTTTTGTATAAAAAATTGATGTTTTCAGTTTTTTTATTTATATCCCATATTTTTACCTCAACATACTTGTGGGAATGTTTTTTTATGGCCCCGCCATATATGGTGGGGGCAGATAGAGTTGCCCTTGTCCATCCATACATAGGTCTATCTACGTACGCACGGGATGTCTATCCGCTTCTCCTGAAAAACTACTGAACGGAATTTAACAAGCTTTTGTAAATGCTGTCTACATAGATTCAAGGTGTGCATCTCATATTTTGTTTGACAAATTGGATAATTTCACAATTTTAGGGGCTTCGTAAACTCTCAGGGGGCAGGGCATCCGTGTCCAACGGCACAAATTTTCTAGTTTTTGTTCTCATTGCCTGCAGTAGCATTTTCCAATATATTTTCACCTAAAAATTTTAGAGAAGAAATATATTAGGACCTCATTTAGACTAAACTGGCGTTGTATAATCATCTCTGCACACTACTGCATGGATATCAAGTTATGAGTTCAATTTACTGTTTTTTTCCTAATATTTTGCAAATCGCAACTTTGACCAAAAAGAAAATATGGCTCTTTCATGCAGTCTTAAAATAAATATAGAGATACTTGCCCATAGTATCTCTGCATGAAATGTCATAACCTTAGACGAATCAGAACAAATTCTATGGCATATTTTCTTATTGTACTATACATAATTCTGGGGCCCAAATGGGTGAAATATGATAAACAAAAAAAAAAAAAAAATCAGCAGGGGTCGTATATTTTTTCTCAGCACTATCTTCATCTTTTCAAGAATATGAGAGTGGATCATGCCAGTGGCTCTCAAGCCTTTGCACCTGGCTTTTCCCCGTCTTCTATTACTTATAATCTATTTGGCATTACTGTAAAATTGATGTTTGCCTAAAGTTTGAAAAATGGTTGTCATTTTCACCTTTGTATGGTTAAGTTTATGGGGTACTGCACTTTCACTTGGACATTAGTTGTAGTGTGCGTTTTAGCCCGGGGCCCACACTTCTGAATACTTCCCGTATCCCTGGGCGCGGTGGGGATGGCGTCACCGACTCCCTGAGGGACCTTGTCCACCATAGTAATTTTAGCTGTAAGGTCTTCTCTGAGCATAGGCTGGCAGAACTCCTGCTTCGGGCATTTTAATTCATTCTTTTTATCCTTGTGATATTTGTTTTAAATTATGTATTTTTTATGTATGCATTGTTTTTATTGTTACTGTTTGCTCCTTTTATTTTTCTCCCTCTGTGGAGGTTTGAATAAATAAATAAAACTTTATGGGCTTGTGTGTTTACTCTGACCTGTCAGTCTCATGAGTTTAGCTCCATTTTGACAAGATAATGGCAGACAGTATAGTTGACTGGGTCAGCCAGTCATCGCTTCCATGCACTGATCCAGAGTGAATATTCGGTGACTGGTGTGACCGAAGAGGTTGGATACACCTGTCTATACTTTGTATTTAGTGTTTAGGGAATTGAGAAGAGTGCTGATCTGTGGTCAGCTGTCAGATTACAATAGTTTTTGCCCGTTTTCTCAGCTTTCCATTCTGAGTCTTGTCATGGGCACTAGATTCCGTGTGCCATTGACTAACTTAGGGAATACATAGCCTGCTGTGGCTTCTGAGCATTGAATAGCCGTGAAAGGCTGTATGTGGCTGCATCTGTCTGCTGAGTCTCTCATAGGGATGACTTGAGAATGAATTCTCATTCTCTGAACAGTCTAAAAAATAAAACATTTGCTATGATGAATGTATGAGTTTTGCTGCTGATTATGGGCATTATGGTAACTAAAGATTGGAGGTCAGAACTTCCCAGGGTGCTCCTCTCTGATTTTGTGGCAATGTCTATTTCAATATTATGTTGCTTTGCTGCCGGTAGAATTAAGGGGCACTGCTCTGGTTGTACAAGATCTTGAGGTGTATTTATTTATTTCCTTCGTATTGATTAGTTGTGACTCCCTTGACTGTTGCCTGACAACATATCCTGCAGGCTAAGATTGCTCCCGTTTGCCCTGCTGTTGTAATCTGATTTCATTGGTATCCGAATGTAATTGTAGTTCATATGCAAAACCTCCTGAGCCATGCGGCAGTACAACAGAAAATTAATTACATACTGAACCTGCAGCATAGCATGTGTACACTGGTGTGAAAATATACACCGATCAGCCACTACATTGAAACGACCTGCCCAATACTGTGATTGTCCACCTTGTGGTGTAAATCAGCTCTGACCCTTCGCGGCATGAACTCCACAAAACCACTTAAGATGTCCTGTGGTATCTGGCACAGAGATGTTGGTAGATCCTTTAAGTCTTGTGAGTTGCGAGGTGGGGCCTCCGTGAGTCAGAACTCATTTTTTTCTGGCACATTCCACAGATGGTTGATAGGATTTAGATCTGGGAAATTCAGAGGCAAGTCAACTCCTTGAACTCTTTGTCACATTCCTCATACCATTGCCGAGCAATTTTTGCAGTGTGGCAGGGCGCATTGTCCTGCTGTAGGAGGCAACTGTCATCAGGGAATACTGTTTCCATTAACGGGTGCACTAATCAGCAATAATCTGTACGTTAGTGGTATGGTCTGAGTAACATCTACATGATGACCATGGCCCAAGGTTTTCCTGTAGAACATTGTCAGAGCATTACACTGCCTCCACCGGCTTGCCATTTTTCCATAGTGCATCCTGGTGCCCAGGTATTGCACTTTCTTTTCCCCAGGTAAATGATGCACATGCACCCTGCCCTCCACATGATGTAGAAGATAACGTGTTTTTTATTAGCCCAGGCCACCTCTTTACACTGCTTTGTGGTCCAGTTCTGATGCTCACTTCCCCACTGTAGGCAGATACAGTGGGGTTACAGGACTCTTAATCCCCAGACTTTTCGTCGTTGGACTTTTCGTTCCAGGACTTTTCGTCCCCATGGACTTTTCGTCCCCGGACTTTTTTGTCCTCTCATGATAAAGAAATGTGCCACCATCGTCGACAGATGGATGGATGGACGGGCGATAGACAGATCACCATGAAATAAGGGCTAGGGTTAAGGTTAGGGTTAGGGTTATAATGCAGGAAGAAGGCAAAGCATTTTTGGGGACAAACAATCCAGGGATGAAAATTCCTAAGGGACGAAAAGTCCGGGGACAAAAAATTTGGGGATGAAAAGTCTCAGGACAAAAAGTCTGGGGACGAGGAGTCCTAGAGCCATTCAGTGGTACACAGAAGTCAAAATGGGCCGTGTTAGCAGTTGTGAAGTCAGAGTTGGCATATTCAGTTGACAATATTCCTATCGCATGTTTCGGATTTCATACCTTAAATGATTGAAGTGCGTGAGGAAGCTTTGTCCTTCGGAAGAGAGCTGATGGAAAGTCAGCTGCCTCTCTCGGCTGTGTTCTCAGGGAATGAGAAGATGCAGGTCCAGGTTCTGCCATCTAATCTCCTCTCTCCCATCTGGTTTTTCAGATCCTCCAAGGCCCACCCGGGACCAGTCGTCCACATAAGTGACAACCCAATGGATGAAGGAAAGGTGAGATGGCGTATGTTACTGCATCACCAGCTCTTATCCTGCCCCTCAAATGCTCTGCTTTCATGGAGTCATCACAGTGTCAGCTGGTTTTTGGTTGGTTTCCGCACTGGTGGTTGATTTAAGCGAGACACACGTTGAGCTCATTGCCATTACTGATTTTTTTTTTCCTTCCTCATTTTTCTTGACCTGTAAATTAACTGAGCTCCCATATCCTTAGGAGATTCCAGTTCTTTAAGTGAGATGGGTAAAAGCAATTGAGATTTCCCCATGGTACCTTCAGTTCAGTAGATCATCCTTAATTCTTTTTTTCTGCTGTGAATGACATTTAAATGATTGACCTGTGAATCTGCTGTCAATTTCGTCAGTATTTGGACGGTGAGACAATTTTTATCATGTTGTTTATCATATGTGCTACTGTGGTGGATATGAAATGAAACAATGAAGGTGAAGTCAGTGTCCCTTTATTGACCTGGCTATTGTGGAACATTTTACGTCTTTACCAAAAATTCATTGGCTGCTTTTGCATTATGCTTTAGGTCGTTGTCCGTCTGCATTTTGAATTGCCGTCTTAATAAGTATTCATAATTTAGCTGAACCTGAGCAGATAAAATGGCCCCACACAATTCAGAATTCTTCCTGCCAGCAATTATATCATTGATAAATACTAGGTAACCAGTTCGATTGGCAGCCACACACACCCACACCATGGCATTATCACCGTTATGCTTCTGAGTTGAGGTGGTGTGGTTTGGATCTTGAGCAGTTTGTTTCCTGTTCCCTACTCTTCTCTTCTCATCATGCTGGTACAAGTTGATCTTGGTTTGTTCTGTCCATAGGATGTTTTTTTTTCAGAAATATACATGGCTTTCATTTTTTTTTTTTTTTTTTTTTTTTCCAACTCTAATTTGTTGGTCTTGTTTTTGAGTTTCTCTTGTGGTTAACTCTGAGTTCACTCTGGTGAAGTCCTCCCTGTAAGTCAACAATTCTAGCACATTTAGAGTTCGTTATGGTGGCTTACAGAACGAAATATTGAAATCATGTTACCATCCAAATACTGATGGACCAGACTGAGTATTATTTGTACCTCAATTGTCTCTTTTTGTGGTTTGATGTAATTTCAGCTCATAATTGGATTTGAGTCTGGGATTGTGGTATTGTGGGACTTGAAATCAAAGAAAGCAGACTACCGCTACACTTACGATGAGGTAAGTTAACCTAGTTAATCCCCAGCTTTCACATAAATGAAATCGAGATAAAAGATGAGACATTTGCAACTACTCGGTATGCCACTCCATGGATTGGCCTGATTTTGATTTGTTTTTTTTTTTTGACTCTAGCCTGTACAACTTCTTTAGGCCATTTTAGTTCACCAACAGCACTCAGTATTTTAGCATTGTGTTGTGACATCTTGTGATAAAGGTAGTTGAAAACCCAAGACATTTTACATTGCAGAACTGGTTTGAAACTGGTTTTAAACTGATTGTATAGAAATTGGTAATAGAATTGCTGAAGATGAAATTGGTGCTTCAGATACCCTTAGAGCTGGGCCTCAGTGGGCTCATTGTAAATTTCTGCTGAGAATACCCCCCCTACATGCACACACATACTTGTACACACACACACACGCACGCACACATGCGCGCACACCGTGTTACTTTGAGTACCCTCACTATATCAAGTATATCAAAAGCTCAGGCCAACATAATATATCTCAAAAGCAATCATCTCTGATCTCCTACAGTTTTTGTCTACAGAAGCATAGTATCTCAGAAGTGCACTTTTCATTTCTCCTTGTAGTATTTGTTCATGTAAGAGCTTGATCACCGTTGAAAAGAATGGGAATGATGAAAGTCTGTTTAAAGATTGATGCTTTATATGCTATGCGTTGCTTATATCCATAGTCTCTGCATTCACCTCCTTATATGACTGAGGTCAATAAAGCATATCACACTGATTGGACTGTTTTGGGCAGCCTGGTGGGTGTCTCTCCCCTGCAGTCGCCTGTCTGCCCGCATAATTCTATCACCTGAGCAGTCAGTGAAGAGTGTCGCAGCGACAAGGAAATTGAGTGTAGTTGTCGCGGCAACACAAGGCCGCTTGCTGGGAGAGGCTGGTTTCTCTCTTCATTTGGCTGTGTGAGCTGGAGACCTGAGAGCTGCTGCACTGACAGTGAAGAGCGGGACTGCATTGCAGGGCCTTTGTCAATATCATATGGAAATATCATGTTCATGTTTGTGTGTGTGTGTGTGTGTGTGTGTGTGTGTGCTTGTGTGCATGTGTGTGTTTACATGTGTCTGCATTTTTCCATCTCTTGGCCTTGCACTTGCTCTTTCTCTCTCTCTCACACTCACACACAAAAACACAGGTAATCAGCAGCACAAACACAAGGTACACCGTTTGTTGCGTTATCTGCTGGCTGAAATGAATTTTTCAGAAGGGAGAGTCCTTGCTGATCGCTAGATTTCTGGCATTTAGATTTATGGCCATTTTTACACATCTGCCACTCTGACCTATACTATACCAACTGTGATTTATTCCCAGTAAATAGGGGCCCCAGCGACAATAAGCAAAACAATGAAATCAAATACAAGCCTCATTACTCTTCTGAGGGACAAGCCAGTGCACGACTGCAGTGCAATGAATTAACCATGTGATATTTCATGCAGAAATATCCTATCATGCTCTCACTGCATATGTGTGTGTTTGTGTGTGTCTCTGTGTTTTTGTGTATTTTTGTTTCTGCTACTGTATGAATACATGCTTGTGTTTGTTTTTTGTAGGCATGTTGTATATGTGTGTACTTGCATGTGCATATGTGCATGTTTATATAAATGTGTGCATGGATATGTGTACGTGTGTAAATGTGCTCATATGTGTTTGTGCTTCTGTATTTGTGCCTGTGTTCATACATGGATGTGTGTGTTTGTGTATCTTTGGATATGTATGTTTATGCACATGAGCATATATGTGTACATGGTATGTTTGTGTATGTGTGCATGTGTTTTTGCATGTGCTTGTGTATGTGTATTTGTGTATAAGTGCATTGGTTTGTGTATGTGCGCATATGTTTGTTTATCGAACCTGAGTATGTGCACGTGTTTGTGTATGAGTGTTTGTTAACCGTAGTGTGCAGTCATGATTATACGCTTAACAAAATGAAGATAAATCAGAAACCAAGTAGTATTCAAGTATTTATTTCATGTAATATTGGATCATACAGATGAAAATAAGTAAAAGATAACAATATTTAGTAAAAACAAAAATATAATGTCTTTTTGAGAGAAAAGGTCAGTGTAGCCACCCTTTGCTTTGATTACAGCATTTCATCTCTAAGGCATAGGGTTGACATATTTTTTATTTCCTCACTTGCTAAACCATTCCATAGGGTTTGAAGCTCATTCCAAAGAGATTCTTTCGATGTTACAACAGGTGTGTGTATCCTGGTATCAAGCAAATCCTATATTTGTTCAATCAGATTAAGGTCTGGACTTTTAGCAGGTCAAGTCATAACTCGTCACCAGATGATTCTCTCTGACTGAGATCATTCTTGCTTAACCTTTAAGTGTTTTGAGGGTCCTTATCTTGTTGAAAATGATATCTCTGACCAGTCAGTCTCTTTCCAGATGGCAATGCGTGCCTGTGATACTTCTTTTGATTCATGATTCCGTCGATTTCTATGAGATCATCTGCTCTTTTCCAGCAGACTGAACCCCAAACCATAATATTACCACCTATGTGTTTTACTGAAGGGGTTAAATAGTCATTTTTGAAATGTTCTCCAACTCTGCGGCACACATAAATTTTGCATTTTGATGAGAAAATTTCCAATATTGATTCATCGGTCCAAAGGGCGTATTCCCAGTCTGTTGATATCCAATCCTTGAATTTCTTGGCAACGAAAAGTCTTTTTTTTTTATATTGCCGGCTCTAAGAAGTTTTTTTTTTGGCCAGCAATACGACCAATCAGACCATTTTCACACAGGCATCTGGAAATAGTAGATCTTTATGTTTTCATCTTCTCACTTCTGGCGCTATTGATATCGTCAACTGCCGTTTTTTTTTTTTTTTTAACTTCTCATACACAGATAACGAGCATCAGAGGCACTTAACTTCTCTTTTGCACCTCTATTGCCACTAATTTTCACCCAACTGGTCTCTTTGAAATGCTTGATGGTGTTTCTCACAGTTAAATGTGCATTTAACGTTTTCATAAATTTTTTGAAGTGACCAACCAGCATCATGTAAGGCCACATTGCTGCTACGAACAGTCTCAGAGAGCTCCTGCTGTCATACCATTGTGTTTAATGCTGTGACACTGCTCAAAGTTCATGTCACTTTATATACTGGAACAACTGCCCATTGGAGGTAAGTTTGCAGAATAATGTCGCCTCAAACCAGTTTAAACAAATTTTTAGCATCAGTTATCATGGAATAAGTCTTCAAACATGCATTCAGGCAATGCAAGAGTCAAAAAAAAAACCTCTCAATTGTTATAAAAAAAAATACTGTTTTCAGTGTTTATGCTCATTATCCATATTTTTACCTCAATATACTTGTGGGAATGATTTTTTTTTCTCATTGCCTATATTAGTATTTTTCAATATATTTTCACCTCAAAATTATCAAGAGTGAATTAGGACACCTTTTAGATGAAAGCGGTGGTGTATGATCATTACTGAACACTACTGTATGTGTGCATGTGTTCGCATTCATTCTTGTTTATGACTGTATGTGTGTGTGTGCACGTGTTTATTTATTTGTCTATGTTTGTGTATGTGCTTGAGTGTTTGTGTATGTGTGCATGTGTTTGCGTGTGTGCCTGTGTATGTGGGCTATGTGGTGGGAGGTTTTGAAGAATTGTGACTATCTAGCATGCAATGCGATGCTCAGTCTTGCAGTAAGGGAGGAGTTCAGAGTAAATCACAGTGTCCCCCCAATGCCTTGTGTACAAGAGATAATCCTTGCTGTGCAGGTAGCCTGCTTTCTGTAAGCATTGCGACTCGTGGCAATGTGTGGGCATTCCAGGGAGCAGCACCTCGTGACTTTTTGCGGTGTGGTCGATTCCCCGTCCTGGGGCCAATCTCTTCACGCCGGCTTATGTTCCCACCACGTTAAATTAATTATGTTTGATTGAGCGGTTAATTGAATACTGATCTGAGCTTAAACTCCCTTGACAATTTATCTGCTAAGTCCTGTGTGAAAGAAATAATTAAATGTGTTGTTGGTGTGTTTTCCTGATAAAAAAACTAATGGTAAGCTTTATGCAGAACATGTTCCCTCTACATTTGTTGTTTAAGCAAAATGATTTGCTGTTACATACTAGGCCAGTGTACCATTTAAACTGCTTGATTACAGCGACTGTACAGTACTGAATTGCTGTCACTGATTAGTTTAATGGACATCAATTATCAAAACCAATGCTAATAAATGCATTACCTTCTTTCTTTGTCCTCAAGTAGACAAATTGATTATTATTATCTGGGAAGGGAAGGCCATCCAAGATGTGAATTTACTCATTATATCAATGGACTTTTAGCTCGGATAAAGCTTTTGGAGTCTAACCCCAATTCTACTGGCCATATACCCTCTCCACCATGGTCAGGGCACCGTGACACTGCACAGAATGTTCTGGACTCTGACCAGCCAGTGCTATGAGACGAGTGGGTGAGTGTCCGAAGTCTGGCTCCCTGCTCTGTCTGTCTGCTGCGGCTCGGTGATTGCATGCGCCAGGATAAGCTGTCCTGTTCCAGACGAGGGCCACTCTTTTCCATAATTGTTTTGGACTCGCAGCACCCCTTTGTGGCTGCCGGGAGATGAAAACTTTACAGCTCTTTGCCAATGGGAAGTAGAGTTTGGGGTTTGGGGCTCCTGCTCCGGTCTTGTATTGTCACCATTTGTGTTAATATCAGAAATATGCACATTCAGTGGAGGTATTGTATTAGGTTTTGTTCCTGACATGCCGCTCTTCTTTATTCACACAACACTACAGCGTTCAGTCTGCAGCAGGGGAAGTTACACACTCTTGCCAGGGTTTCTGAGTTGTCTCTGGCCAGGCACTCATCGCAACTCTTTTATTATATGTATGACCACGCACTATTTCAGCTGCCGCAACCAGCCAGTTTGGAGCGATAAGTTTCTGCACTGTGCCTACGTGTCGTCTGTCGTCCCTCCCTCGACCACGCAACACTCTAAAATGGAGTCATCTGGATGCGCTTCATCGTTTTCCATTTGATGCTGTGGAAGAGGGTGCAAGGGCCTGCCGAAACAGAGTCGAACAGATGCTGTCTTTGTCTGTATTTCACTCTTTCATTTTCTCACTCTCTCTTTCTCTCCTTGTGTTGCTCCCCGTCTCTCTGGCCGCTGGAGCACGGTGAGATGTCATCTGTTTGCAGGGGCTGCAGCAGTTAAAAACCTCATGAGAAGAAAGTTTTGAATTTTAGTTTTTGCCAGATCCTCTCTGTATGTGCTTTCCTGTCTGTAGAATAGTACCTAAACATGATGAGCCCTTGGAAACTTTATTTTCCTGAGCTATAATCATTTTGTTCAATGGGTGGGATGCTAGTTAATGCATGTTGAAGGCTTAAATTTGCTTCAAAAAATGTTTAATCGTGATGAAAACGAACCATCTCCCTCCCCTCCTCCACCTGGGTTTTTTTCAGAAGTGATTACAGACTCTTTGCTAATGTCTGGCTGGATGACTTGCATTTTTCTCCCGGCACATCGCCGGCCTTTTGAGCTTTCAAAGCCGACTTAAAATAGGATGGAAAATTTATTACATTGATGGCTAGACGCAGCCAGCCAATCGTCTCCAACCGCGGACCTCGCTGACTGACTGCTTATTCGGAGGCGGCGGTGCAGATGTGTGGCTGATCTTTTGCAGCTGATCCAAAGAAGATGCCAAGTACATATCTGCAGATAAAGATCTCTCAAAATATACTCAGTTATTTGTCCTGTTTGGCTTTTTATAGCAAAGGATTTGCATCAGAAAGGGGTTCTTGCTTGCCTGCCTCTTCCTTGTACCATTTATTGTCCTCCTGTGATCAAACGGTTTTGTGGTGCAGCCTGTTTACATTTTCAGGAGCATGCAATAACACGCTCGTATCATGTGGTAAAATGGCTAATACATGTTTTCCTTTTTCCACGGTTTATGAGTAGCTTTCTCATGAAGAATAATGTCGCTTACAGAAAAACAGAAAAATAACTCTGGGAAACCAACTGATATGAATCCTTGAAATCAGACACGATGTGGGTGGTTTCAGTATGAAGTGAAGTCACTCAGTCATTTTGCAGGTTTTGTTTTTTTTTTCTTTTTTGGTGCATTTTCAGTTTATTTGCCTGCACATTTGCAGGTAGTTATTTTACAAATAAGCTGAGAAAAAGCATTCATAAGCGAGATCGGTAGGCTCTGCATCTCTCTTTTTGATGGCTTTGGTAATAAAGTGCGTCTGAGAATATCAAGTGTTTATTGTGGCTTTAAAACAGGGAGTGACTCATGGTCTGCAGCAGCACAGGATCCTGTTAGTCGCTCATCTTGGATGCTGTTTTCTGGAAATGAAGCTAGTAAAGACAGGCAGGTTTAAAATTTTTGGCAGGCATAGTTCACGCTGCGTACAAGTGTTTAGCTTTCTGTAAGGAACTGGGTCTATGCTGCTCCTTGTGCGCGTAAATCGATTTTGGGTGAGTGTTCATTGATTCCATTGGAGGACTGTTGGGTAAAATACCCGGGCCCAGGACAAAGCTGTATTGTTATATTATTCTCTGCCTGCGTATAACTGTATCTTCCTCATGTTCACAGCCCATTTTCCCCTGCCCCAATAGGGCTCAAGAGAACAAACCTGGTTGCCTGCCTCCCATCGGAAATCTTTGATAGCCATTGCACACATTTGTTCGCTTTCCATCGCGTGATCTAGCTTGCATATTTAATTGAACCGTCCTACCATTTTCAGCAAAATCCAGTTGCGTGCATACGGACGTGGTGCTGTGGGTGCAAGCCTCATCCCTCTGATGCTGCGAGGCCTGCTGGGAGATTTTCAGCTTTGACCATTCCGAGGCCGTAAACAATGGCTGGTTTTAATTTCTTTCAGGGAAGCTTATGTGGCATGGTCGGTATGGTCGGTCTCCCCGGGGGACCTTAATTTATTGTTGCGCTACTTTAAAAAGATTGATTAATGTCAAGTAACCCTGCACTTCACTCCCGAGCACCTCGTAATGATGCAAGCGCCTGTAACATCGCCTGCCAGGTACCACCTCCTCCTGTGTGGCTCAGCATTTCAACAGGCAAAAAAAAAAAGAAAAGAAGAAGAAATGCATTTAGAAAATTGTGATTAATCTTCAGTCTGTGTAAATAGATGAAGAATTGCACAGTAGGCAGCCTCCTTTGTGGTCTTATTATTTATTAATAACGTGCTGTCCAGGGGTTATTGTATTGGGTTGGGGATGGTGTGATGCTTGGACAGTGAAATGCAGGGAAGCTAATTGACAGTTTTTGGCTGTTGCCCAACATCTGTAGAGAATACATCTTTCTCTTTCTGCCATGGCAAACTGGCTGTGGGGGAAAATGCATGAATATAAATAGATAGCTAAGTTATAACTAACCCGGCCATCTGGCAAATAGATGTTTGTCATCGGGCAACTAGCCCAAATGCTAGATTGAATAAGTTTGGATAGCTGAGGGTTTGTGGACGTTTTATTTAAGTGTGGGTATCTTGCAACAAGAGTCTTTTTTCAGAACCCGCTCCTGCTGTGAGATGACGCAGGAAAACACTTTCTGAAGCTCTGTGAGGTCTTGCAGATGGGGGCAGGGGCGGAGAGACAGGGTGGTTGCCCATGTACCATATATAACATCCAGTGTAGAATCAGAGCACACCATTTTCCATTTCTGGCACAAGTACAACATCAGCTTTTTTTGCTTTTCAGCTTCCTCTCCACCATCCCCCACCTTCTCCTGCGCTGTCCCTTGAGGGTTTGGGTTCCATTATGTAATTCGACAGAGTACCCAACCAGACTGGTGGGGTCTCTTTCATCCTGGAGTCTCTGCCCATGAATTCTTTTGAGGATGGTGGTTGTGGAGAAGAGCAGGAGCCTATTTGTCATATCTAACCCAAGGAAAGGTGTCCTGAAAGGGTCTATTATAATGCTCTGCCGTGCCTGTAGCGGTGGTAAGCTTTATTAAAGAGAGGAGCGAGATCACATTGCTCTTCTTGGGTGTGTCCTGTGTCCAACTAACTTCGGGTTACATTGCTTGTGTTGGCTGAATGACTGTGGTTCAGGCAAAAACCAGGATCTGGATATTTTATGACGGGGATTCGAAACTGCTATCAGTTACATTGGTGGATAAGGCTGTATGACTTTGGCCTTTTATTTTTTGATGAGTATCCCCAGCCATGACATGAAGTAGAGGGGGGATATCGCAATAGAGCTTGTCCTTCCATCCGTCCTTTCGTCTGTCCGGCTGTCCGGTTTAGTAGTTTTCTACAAATCTACTTGACTTAGATGAATGAAACTGTGTGTGTGCTAATGGTCGTAATCTTGATTGGGTTCAAAAACGGGATTCCATGGTAGCTGGGGATATTGATGACAATGTCTTCTTGTTATATTCAGATGAAAACACTTTTTTAGCCAAGTCCATGTCAGAGTGAACATGGCTTTAGCTCATGTTGTGCTCTTGAAAATTTTCTTCAAGGTACCATACATGCAATTAGAGGGATATATTATTCAACCCTGACCAGTCATGAACAACTCTGCTGGGTTGGACTCAAAGCCCAAATAAATACCCATCTTTGCTGTAATCTTCATTTGATTTTAACTGGGTAATGAGTTATTATATACCTCATGATCTGTGCTCAGGGTTGTGATAGGGTGGATGATGTGAATCTTACAAATCATCTGTGCAACAAATATATTACCTTCATTCTTGCTCTCTTCTTAAAGGTCATAGTCGCCTCCAAGCTCCTTAAACCTTCGGAGAACGCATCGCATTATATGGATTGCTTGCAAATATGCCTGTGAATGCTTATGTTGAGAGTCAATTGTATATTGTTTTCATGTAAGTACTACAATGAGAATGCAAACCACTGATTTTCGTGGTGTAATTATGGCCGTATAGGTGCTAATGAGGAGGATAAGGATAGATCGTCCTAGCCAGCTACAAAGAATTTCACTTCATAAAGAAAAATTTTGTATGCAGCGAGTCTGGCTGTTATTGTGTGTTGAGTTCCAGTGCGATGATTTCAAGCAACTTTTTCTGACCAAATTTGGGTTGGCTAATTGCTTATTATCTTTGTGCAGTTGTGCAGTTTTTGACTGCTGCAGGACATTCTTGGTGCTACCTGATGCTAGGTGGCTGGTCAACAGCTTTGTCTCAGTGATTTAGTCAGGTAAGTCAGTAAATTAATTGCAAATGTTATCTTGCCACTCGCCTATTATGCGGACCACAGTTGTGTCAATCCATATTTGGCTATATTGGGCTATGGAACATTGGGTTCATCAGGAAATTTTCAACAAATCAAAAAGATTACTTAGTTACACTATTTTATTCTGTAGTTCAAAGACTCTCTAAAATGAGTTAGTTAAAATAAAGATCATGCATGCTAACCAAAATGCACGCAATTAGCTTTTTGATGCGAGACGGGGGAGAGGAAGATGCAGCGAGAGAGAGAGAGGTGGACTTAGAAGGAGATGGAGCGGGGCAAAGAAAGATATGGAGGAGGATGAGAAGGAGAGAGGGAGTGGGATTGAGTGAGTGGGAGAGAGAGAGAGATCGAGTGACGGCAAGAAAAGGAGAAAGAAGGCTTTAAATGAGGCTTCTCGCCTGCATTTGACAGTTGGGACCCGATTCTCGTGTTCCCATTTGCATTCCGCCTGCCTGCCGGAATGTTCCACCAGCGAGAGCGACGTTGATCCCTGCCCTCTGACCCCTGCCATGTGGGAACTCTTGTCTGACGAGGCTGTCGGTATTCTGGTGGCTCATTGGCAGTCCTTCTAACACCGCCTGCGTATCGCGGCATGCCAGGTGTGTGTAGGTGGCCAGCGCTCGTTAGCGCAGTATCCAACATTAGAATTTCTGGTGTCCCTTTTGCAGTGTCTCTCGCTCGCTCTCTCTCTCGCTCCCTCCCTTGCCTTGGCACCTTTTACATACTGCAAGTACTGCGACGTCAGTCATAAAATCCTACCTATCCCCCGTGGGGAGACTTCAAAATTCAAGCTGCTTCTTGTTTCTTCAATTGTGAGGTACACAGGTCGTGAATTTATCTAAATGACGTAAGCTAGTGCAGCCCAGGATTTTGAATTTCAATTTGCTGTAGAATTTTTTAGCATGACCATGCTGGAAAATTCCAGAGCTTCTGTTTGACAGCGTGTAGTTGTTCCATGAAGAGAGTGGAATCAGTGTTTGTTTTACCTTTCACTGCTCATGAGTTGTGTATTCTAACTAGTCTATCCGTGTGGTCTGTTGGCTGTATGTCTGTATTCTGTCTTCTTTGTTTTTGCTTTGTTTGTGGTCTGATCACTGAGTTGAAATATTTTGAGAGCACTTCATGAGAGCAGAGACTAGCAAATAGGGACCAGTTACTATCCAGTTGCTGTGAGGTATTAATTACAATCGATGCTCTGCGTCATGTTCTTGAGCAAAGTCTTACAGTACAGCCCTCAGTATAAGTCAAATTAGCACGCTAGTTCATGCGCCTAATGCGCTAGTTCACGCGCTAGCTCAGACGCATCACTGAGGACAAATCACTCCAACATTTTCTGTTTGCACGGCAAGAAAAAGTCCTCGAGTATTCTCGCCAATTGTCTCTTGTGTGGTTATTGCTTTGACAAAAGAAATACACAATTTAATACGTACTTAATCAGAGCAACGGTAATTTTGCATAAATCTGCCGTTTTGAATTATTTCCGATAACGCTAATGGGCTTAGCATAGGGGTTGCAGTGACCCATTCAGCTGTGCAGGGTATACCAAAACAGCCGAAGCGGGTCGTGTATGCGAGTAATCTCTATGCGGCTACTCCACTAAACCATTGGAAAATCCCGCTTGACATTCTGTGTGCCACTCGTAGTTTGCAAATTGCGTATCTGTGGAACGAGATTTTCGCCTCTATTTGTTTTGCGGCCACAGAGTTTGTTAACACGTAGCATATCCTACTTTTCGCTCAATATGGATGCGATCGTTAGGAGACGACAAATTTACATATCAAAACTTTAACCTCAAACTTGATTTCGGCAAAGCGTGGGGGGGTGCAATACAATTAACGTACAGTTTAGACAGTTTATAAAAAAAATATTGCTTTCATCTCTAAGTTTCGTTCGGACAGAGATTCAGCGTTGATAAAACAAAATACAATACTTAACGCCTGTTAAGTTAAATAAAATAATTTGTTCTATCGTTTTTCTTTCTGTTTTCTACATGAATCTCTCTTTTGTCTTTCTCGTGAATTCAGCAGTTGTCTCCGTAGAGGAAATTAATATTGTAATTACGCTGTCATCATTTAGATATCGATAACAAATGACACATTTAATTTTACAAACGGGCGGGGACAGATAAAGCAGACCAGACATGAACATGGTCTCCTGTCATGCAGTGGCATTGAATGTCTCAGTTATAATACCTAAGTAAGGGTACATTCTGGGTACCATTCAGGCGTGACCAGTGGGCCTTGCGGGCCAGCCGGTTGGAGCTAGCACATTAACTCGCGCGCTGCTAGCATGCTAGTTTTTATTTTTACTGAGGGCTGAACTGTATCTATCTGGGATGTTCCCCCCTGAAAGTATACAGCTCTGAAGAATTGCCTGTGTGCCGATGGTTATACATTGCTATTTGTGCGGGACAGGGTTAAATTTTCGATTCATGAAATATCCTCAAGTTCATCGTCAAGCTGTGAAGAATTCCACAGTGTTTTGGATGCAGAAACATTTGTAAATGTATATTGATTATTTATTGATTTGTCTGAAATGTTTCTCAGTTCCAGCCTGATTCCCCCAGGAAAGCATTTGTCTTTAGGGATGCCATCTTTTCAAGGCCTTACCACATTGTATATTTGCAGAGACTGTGTTTCCCCGATTAAGTCTTTATTTCTGAAGTTTGGGTGCCCAGCTGGGTGCAAAACAAAATGGTCTCAGATTGTTATAGGAATGTTTTCTCAGTGTTGAAGATTTTCCTCTAAATTGCTGCAACGTTTTGATTGGGTTTTTCCAATCAAAACAGGGATTGGGTTGCCTTCAGTGTCCTAATTTTATGGATATTACCAAGGGTGGAAGATTTTGTTGCCTGCTGAAAGAGGAACAGGGCTGGTGGGATGGACTCTGTTGTGCTATATAGTGACCCATTACTGAATGACAGCACCGCAGTGCATTTGTCATCTTCATAGGCGTGGTCTGTCCCCTACTCCCATCTTCTATGGCTCAATGGTTATTGTCTCTTTGAAAAATAGTTTTTTTTTTTTTTTTTTTGTGGAGTCTTCAAATGCGCACCAACACCATTGAGGATTGGTTGTGTGCTCCCATGGTTTATCAATGGCCCCAAGCAGAACTCCTGACCATAGCCCTCTGGATACTCCCCCACCCCATATTTCCTGTGCCTTGACTGTTCTTGGATGGGACTAAACAAAATATCGTGGATGAAGGTTAGACCATCTTTTGGTCCTGTTTTTGGTGTGTTGGTGTTGAATGCAGCTTTTTGTCTTTTATGTAGTTTTTGAAGACCTCATGAAGGTCAGCTTAGTAGCTCACCGATAAAACACACATGTAAGTAGAGAAACAGGCCTAGTATACAAGCTGCAAACTGTTTATACTTTCATTGGTGGAATTCTCAAGCAAAGGAGCTTTCTGCACTTTTGCTAAATACATAGCTACTGAAACTGTAGCCTTCGATAGGCGATTTCACTCATACACTCAGATGTGTATCTTTGGGTAGCAGGAGAGGGCCGAGCCCTCTCCGAATGCCCCAGATTATATCAGATTTCTTTTTATGAATGTACGATTTCAATCCCCATATACAAACATTCATTTGTACCTCCCTCCCCCCCATTTCCAAGGCTCAGCCTGTATATTTCTGCACTCATTTGTTCTCATCAAAGCTGTCACAGCACATCAGCCTTATGCAGAGACTATTTTACAATATGCACATTCTCAATTGGGAACAGTGAGACAGGCATTACTAGGCCTGCCCTTTCCTTTCGTTTTGAATAATGATGTCCTGGCTTTTCATTGATTTGTTTTTTGGCTGGTGGATGATCTATTCCAGACCTGAAATAGAAACTCGAGTCGGCTGGGTTACACTAAGCTGAGGCAGAAATTTCTTAATTAGAAAGTAATAAGACTAGCTCCATCATCTTCCGTCATCTCTTTCTCTATCTCTCTCTCTCTCTCTCTCTCTCTCTTTCTCTCTCTCATCTCTGTCTGCCCACTTCTCAGTTACTCCCTTTCTCGCACTCATTCACTGTTTATTCTCCATCATACTCTGTGATCTCTCTCTCTCTCTCTCTCTCTGTCTCTCATCTCTTTTCATCTCACACTTTGTCTCACACAAGCTCTTTCACTCTCGTTCTGCACCCCATCTCTCCCTCTCCGTCTTTCTCTGTTTCTCTATCCATCTCTCTTTCCAGAGTTGTCTCTGATGGGCATTAGTCAGGGACTGTTCTGTGCCAGGCCCAACAATCTGGTGCACAAGAGCTAGACCGAACTTTAATTACTGGAGGCAACAACAACACCATGCAATAATAATGCAGATGCCGGAGGAATCCTCGGGGAAAACGCAACCTGGTGCAGAACATGCGTCGTTTTGTTTTCTTCGGGCACATGCATTTCCTCACTGCGTATTTCTAGTTCTTGTTCAACTGCTTTGCTTTCTTCAATGAGTATTTCAGTCTTGCTCGCATTGCCATTGTTTTATTGCACAGGCTGGGATTTGGTAAAAGGGAGCAAGAGATAAGCTGATTCAATTAATTATCTTGATAAGGTGATGGTCCATTGGCCTGAGGAGTTTTTACATGGACCATAGACTTCTATATGGGCCGTAGTCTTTTACATGGGATGTAGTCTTTTAAATGGACGTCTGTTTTATACATGGCTTGTAGTCATTTATGTGGAGCATGTTCTTTTAGCTATATGGACCGTGATGTCACCGCAGGGACGACTGTGACTCAGGAGATAGTTGTCCGTAGGGCCAGTGGGTCGATTCCCTGGGTCTTCCTGGCGACATGTAGAGGTGTTCTTGAGCAATACACTGAACATCTAGTTGCTCCCATTGTCAGGCCAGCGTCTTACTCCAGCGTCCATTGGTGTGTGAGGGTGTGAGACTTGGTGAAAGAGGCATTGTGAAGCACTTAGTCTGATAAGATGGAAAGGCGTGCTACAGGTGCCGGCCATTTCACCATTTTACCATTTACCAAGCTCAAAATATAAGGGATAGCAGCTTGTCGAGGTACTAGTTTTAATGTGCTTTCCATAACATCGCCATCTCTGGCTGTAGTCAGATTTTGTTTGGAGGTACATGGGACACTGTGCGAAGCATGACCGCTCCGGATGACCATATGACTATGTAGTCCAGGAGACGTACCACCCGCCCTCACACTGCGGTTCACTTTCTCTTCCTCCCTCTCTCCCTTCACCCTCCTCTTCCCCTTTTCCTGAAGGCGATCCACTCGGTGGCCTGGCACCACGAGGGAAAGCAGTTCATCTGCAGCCACTCGGACGGCACTCTGACCATATGGAACATTAAATCACCCGCTAAGCCCGCACAGACAATCACCCCGCACGGTAAGTGCTTCCGCCGCTCCTGCGGGGACAGAGAGAGAGGGAGCAAAATATTGGATGGGAGTGGGTGAGCGTGAGGAAGAGAGCAACATATGGGGATGCAGGGGGGTTAAAGTGAGAGAGAGAAAGAGAGAGAGAGAGCAAGAGAAGGAAATGTAGCATAGCATGGCAAGTTATGAAATACCAGGAGATAAAATGTAATACTTCAGTGGGTAGCGCTATTGCTTCACAACTAGAAGGTTGTGGGTTTGAATCTGGCCTGGGGCCTTTCTGTGTACAGTTCACATGTTCTCCCAGTGTTCGCATGGGTTTCCTCTGGGTTCTCTGGGTTCCCCCGTTCAGTCCAAAGACATGCATGTCAGTCTAATTGGAGACTCTAAATTACCCTGATATACGAGTGTATGAGTGTGTGGGTGAATGGTGTGTTCGCCCTGCGATGGATTGGCCAGCTGTCCAGAGTGCCCCCCTGCCTTTCACTCAGTTAACTGGGATAGCCTCCAGTTCCCTTGCGACCCGTGTGAGGAAGGAACGATCTGGATAGTGGATGGATGGATGCCCTTGAATGTAAACATTTAAATGGCTGCCAAAAGCTCCATTAATTATTGTCAGAATACAAAAAAATCCATTGGACTGGCAGCATTTTGTTTCAACCTGCCATGAACAGTAGGCTAACCAGTAAACATTGCGTAACTGTCATTGGAATACGTGAGCACTGAATGTCTGGATTTGTGTTTGTGTGTTCAGTTCTGTGTATTCTTCATGCAATCTTCTTCTGCATTGTCAGCAGCAGATGCGGCTTTTCATACCAATAAGGATTTTTGAATTAGATTCTGAGAGGAGAAGAAAGTGAGAGTGAATGAGTGTGCATGAGAGGGTGAAAGATCAGGAGGGAAAGAACGAGATGAGGACAGGGAGATTCAAGCTTTAAAACCCCTCTTTATGGGTACAATGTTCAAAAAGAGAAAGATTAAGACCGTGAGATGAGATGGAAATCAGGTTGTTTTTTTTTTTTTTAAAGCCCATTTTACTAATAAGTTTGAAGCAAAATTCATATGCCTTGCATTTGCCATCCCATGAAAATATAAAATAAGAGAGAAAAAAAAAATTGTACCCTTTCACACCCAAGACTCGTGTTGACTGTCACAAAAACCCAAGGGTGCCAAAATGCAGTCTGTGCCTATACCCACTTTAACCAATCAGATCTTTGGAATATGATTATAAATGTGAGCCATTGTATTTCAGCCAGTGGGAAGAGATTTTTATTTGCACAATAAACTTTTTTGTATTTTTACAATTGAAATTTGGTTTGAGATATACCTATTTGAAAAGGGATCTCTAAAAACCTCCGTTTCCTTTCTTTCCAATACCCTTGGGCAATAAGGACAGTCGAACCACGGGGAGTTGGGGAGTGAAAGGGTTAATCAAAAGATGAGCGGAAGCCACGAATGGAAGAGAGAGTGACAGTGACAAAGACGGAGAGAGTTTTTCTCCCTCTCTCCTCTTTTACCTGCCACAATGATGAATATTTAGGAAATGTGAGCTTGTGGGAGGAGGGGTGTGGAAATTACTCAGATCTTCCAGTTATATTCCAGCTCTAAAATAGCTCTTCGTTTAATTTCTCTCATCCACCCACCCTAACTCCTCCTCTCAATTTCCCCCAATGGCGGTCTAAGGGATGAGGGATACAATTGACGGAAGGGGTGATTAGAGTATGACTAACCAATGACAATCTCTTCTATATGCGTCAGCTGTATTTTATATATTTCATGCGGGGGTTATTGAAATGTATTCTACTCGTCATTGAGAACACTTTGTAACAATTTGTTGAGGTTCATTTAATGAACTGTTCATTCCTTGTTTTGTAAGTTTGTTCTCTTGCATGTTGTTGGCTTGTTGTGTTGACTTGTGCTAGCTTTGCACATTAACTCTTTGACACCCAGCTTTTACAAAATCAAACCTGACTGCCTATGTTGATTAAGCAGATATCAGATATACTCTAAGTTTTTATTAAATTCTGAGATAATCACAGTATTTAATGGAATGAAATAGTGAAATTAACTGTTGCTTATACATTTTAGCAAAAGTTGGATGTATTTATTTAAAAGCAAAATATTGCAGATTTTACATATCGAGAGCAAATATTCAGAGATACATGATTTGATCGGTTTTTATTTGGGTCTTTGCTGAAGACCTTGATCAGCAGAATCTGGTGTGTAACTACTCAGTTGTAATGAAAGCCTGCACCCACACCAACCTTTTCTGAATAAGATTCAGGAACCCAAGGCAATCGAAAAACATGGAAAAATTTGTATTCGGGCAGGATAGTCAGTTGGCATAATACGGAAATTTCCGTATGCGAGAGCGAAAGAGTTTAGTTCAATCAGTGCAATGCCTGTGTGCACTATTCCGGCTTTATTGTGGCCCCGTAATCTTTCCTACCCACTGCAACTGAATTAGTTTTGTTTTAAAGCACCTCATTACAGCTACATTCTGCATCTAAAGCAGTGAACTTTGAAAAAAAGATAGAAGGAGTAGAACAGTCAATTCTAAAATTACAGCCTTTGGCGTAAAAGAATTATACTGAAGTAAAACATTATATGGCTTGATTTTTTTTTTTTAAATAGTATTTCACACCCCGAGGAAACAGACATTTCAGGGGCAATAGTCATCATATATACGGATGTCTTGCTGTTGTCATGATTTTTTATCAGAACTTAGAATACTATTAATGAAAATATTAATGCTGTCATCCTCCGTGTAATATGTCACATGAAAGTTGGGGTTCAGATGCTAGGAAATGTAAGGTAAATGATGGGTGTTTTTTTCTGGTTGACTCCGTCCCTGGCAGCTGTCTGTGGTCTTGGAAAGCTTGATGTGAATGCGAAGGTCAGAGAGCACTCCGTGTTGTTGAATATGCGGGCGGCTGAAGCCGTGTTTCTGAGAGACCAGTCGCGGGAGGGTTCATTGAGAATAAAAGGGGTGCAGGTGCAACTGAGACATAGTGGCTCTGTGGAGCCTGGGTCTATCTCCCATTTGCCATCCAGTGAGTGTGCAGTTTTAAATTCCAGCCTGACCCACGGATTTACCGTGCTGTCTTCTCTCTGATTAGCAAGGGGAACAATTGGCAATGCCCTGCCAAGTTAATTAATGCACCTACGGTGGTTGCTTGAGAAAAAAAAAAAAAAGCTGGAGCCAAAGCATTCGCCTGTGAGATTAAATGTTTGTAACCCCCTCTGTCCCTTTAACCTGGGGTTAATTCAAAGAATTTTCTTTGAAGGGAAAAAAATTCAGCCATATTTCAAAGGTGAACGTCCGGAGCGTCCATGCCAAATATGCTCTTTTCACGCCAGATATGGAGAATGTGGCTTAAAAATGTAGAAATATTCATGATTTTGACTGGCGGAACTGAAGAAATGCATGAAGATGAAAAGCTCCTTAGTCAATTGAAATCCTGATGGGAAATGTCCCTCTGCTTTTCCCTCTCTATCTGAGCTTTTGGCCTGTTTGTTTAATGCATGGGCATTAGTGAAGAATGAGACACAGGCATTAGCATGGGTAATGCGATGTGTCACTGCCTCTGGAGACAAGCTTGGCTTTGGAGCATTACTGGGTCCCGGGGGCAAATGCTAATTCTCCTGCTTGTGTCCTGCTCTGTTCCGGAATGCTCAGAAGTGTCAGACAGTGTTCAGGAAGTGATGGCAGCCTAGCAACCGTTCCAGTAATGCTCTACTACCCATGGAGTCCTGGAGTAACCCTGCCCTGCACATTTTAGATGGCTCCCTGATCTGACACACCCAGTTCAGCTCCTCAGGTACCTCACAACTGAGCCAATCAGCTGAATCAATTGTGTTAAATCTAAACATGTGGAGGGCATCTAAAATGTGGAGGGCAGAGGCACTCAAGGAGCAGAGTTTGGAACCACTGGTTTGGCCCCTCTCCTTCATTTCTGCAGTGTTGTTGTGACTGTGACTTGAAACAGTCACAGTTCCCACTGGAAAATCACTCACTTGCAGGTTAAAATAATATTACTAGGTAACCTGGTTTGTTAGTCATTTGGCAGACATTTATAAAAAAATGAGCAGATGAAGCCACTGTATAATTGCTCGGCTGAAGTTTAGAGTAACAAACGACTCATCCGTCAGTCCGGTCGCTAATCGGGCGTGCTCCCTGCATTTCATTTTTAAGAGCTTATCGAAGGTTGAAAATTAATTCCAAATTCTGTGCAGAAGTGTGTGTTAGATAAACGATAATGGCGCGTGGGGGTATTGATCTTGTGCCAGGGAAGGTCCTCGGACGTTCAGTGAGGTGGGTGGCGGGCTGCGGCTTGTGCTGAAGGAGTTCCTGGGTGTGGGAGATCGGGCGCGGTGGTGTGGGGTTGGGGGGGGGCCTGGGGGTGCAGATGGATTGGTTTGTCTTTGGGGTTAAACTCTCAGAAAGGGCTGCGTAGCTGGCAACTGCAGCATCTGGGAAAACAAAAAAAGCTGGGAATTATCTGGCTTGAACAGCTTCGGCAAACGTTTCTGTTTCAGGAAAGCAGCCCAAGGATGGGAAGAAACCAGAGCCCTGCAAACCCATTCTGAAAGTCGAGTACAAGACCACCAGAGCTGGGTAAGAGTGAGGCTGCAGACCCCCACTATCTCTCTGTGTCTCTCTCTCTCTCTCTCTCACGGTTTCTCTCATATACCCTCGCTTTCTGTCTTGTTCCCCTTCCTCTATCCATCTTTTCCCTACCTTTCTTTCTCCACAACTCTGCCTCTCATTCTCATTTGGTCTTTGCTTATGTCCTCTCTCACCTTTTCTCCCTCTCTCTACCTCTCTCTCTTCCTCCCTCCCTACCAAAACTCCCCTCCTCCAGCTCACTTCCTCCTTTCACCCCATCTGTTTGCCTACACTCCTCTAATTCTTGTCCTTCAAACTGTAATGGCTGACTTTTCCATACTGCAAATGCTGTGAGGTTACTCATTTGGGGAAAGTTATCAGAGGGGGCAGCACGAGTCTTCGTCACCACAGGCTTGCAGTGATAATGTGGAGGTGTAGGTTAGCTTTAGAGCCCTGCACTCTCAGCCCCCTGGTCACAGTACACAAGTAGGGAAAGATTTGTGCTCCAACAGAAATGGTTTATGTTACATCAAAGCCGGCAACATTTTGTCTAACTGAATCTATAAATTGAGGAGAGAAAATCTAAAATGTCACCTTACAATGAATGCTCTTAATTTGCCAAAGCCTGGCTTTTGGCAATTTCCTGAGCTACTATACTGGCAACATGAGGCTTTCCATGCACCCCTCAGACAAAGAAACTAGCAATGCCCTCAAGTTTGACATCAGAGAAACAAGATTTGCCGCACGGAAAAAAAGTATTCTCAGTTATGATTAGGAGTTTCTGTCGTAAAATTTCTAATGTCTTTCCAAAATTTAGTCTTTCTGACCCAGTTTAATTTTCTGCATCCCAGGCAATTTGACATTTTTGGGTGCTAGTTAAAATGGTGCTGTTCCATCCCCCGTTGGTCTGGAGATCATGAAGGTGTTGGTGTTTGTCAGCATTGTGTGAGTGTGTGTGAGTGTGTGTGTGTCTGTGTGCGCGCGCGCGCGCGCGTGTGTGTGTGTGAGCGCAAATAACATATGACACAGTTACTTGTGGGGGTCAGACCCCAGGTGAACCTGCGTGTGCTTGTTTGGTGTCCCTCAGGGATCCGTTCATGATCCTGTCCGGCGGTCTGTCCTATGACACGGTGGGCCGCAGGCCCTGCCTGACTGTGATGCACGGGAAGAGCACGGCGGTCCTGGAGATGGATTACCCAATCGTTGATTTCCTGACGCTGTGCGAAACGCCATATCCAAATGGTGAGCCCTCTTGCTCAGCCTCTGACATTTCCAGATTTTGTATCCAGTGGCTCTTTTTGCATTTTTTTTTTTTTTTTTTTTGTGTGTGTGAGGTGCAAAATTCAGATTACTCGTGACCTGGAGGAACTGATTTTTTATTCTTTTTGCATGACCTGGAGTTTTCTTTTTTTTCCGCCTGACCTGGAATTACTGATCCGCAAAATTTGTCAGCTAGGAAGGAGAACTAATTTGTGACGTCAGCCGGTTGAGTTCATGCAGTGGTTCACGAGCTCAGTCCAATGTATTCTGGTTTTTTGTCCCATCAGAAGGGCATTGCCTGAACTGAAACAAGCACTTAGTTCTTATCAGTTTTGTGCTCTTCTTGCTAGAATTTTTACCCTCTTAAGCCATGTTATGTCGTAGATCAACATTCGATCCCATGTTCATATTGTGCGTATTGTGCTATTTTGCAACAACACATAAAAGAAGGGATTGTCTTTCCCCACGGACAAATGAAGAAACAAGCCGGAATTATCTCACATCAGTGGCAGAATTTTTTTTTCGAAGAAAAAAAGGGGAAAAAGGTAATAGGAATAAGTGGATTAAGTCTCAATACTGGTACAGGGTAAGTATTCATACGGTCACACAATTTTCATCATTTTGGCTCAGTACGCCACCACAGTGAATTTGAAAGGAAACAAGTATGATGAATTTGAAATGTAGACTTTGAGCTTTAATTAAAGCGTTTCGTCAAAATATTGTATGAACTCTGTAGGAATTGCCGCCATGTTTATACATACCTCCCAATTTTAGCTGCTCAGATTTAAGTAGATAAATTGAGTGCTGCCAGGCACAACATATACCACCCGCGGAAGACGTTGTAGTGCTTTGGGTGTTGAATAACCTGAGACCCCTTAACATTCGATCTTAACCGCGTAGGATCCTAATGATCTCACAGCATAGCATATCGTATGGTTTGAAGCAGTTTTGAAAAAGCACTATTTTAATCCAGGAAGAAATTGATCTGAGCAGCTTTAAGGAAGTGACCTTGGAAACAAATAATTTTTGGTTTTTGGGTGACCTTGACTTTGACCCAATTAGGTACAAAATGTAAACAGGTGATCCTTGGGTTATTGCACACTTTTACTGAATATTTTCTGTAATTTGATCTGACAGTTGCTTTAAACTGCTGAAAGACACATGAACAAACAAATGCCACAGAAAACAATATCCTTCCCTCTTTAGGCTGGATACTCATGGATTAAATTGCCATTTTTACACTTTTTGCCAATGACTCCCCATAGTCTAAAATTTACAGATATCAAACGCTGAGGTTTCTCCCTGGTGTCAAGTGATGCTCTGCCAGGCCTTCACTGAAGCAGCCTTTAGCATCTGGGACCTCTTCTTTTGGTGATGTCCTGGTGTCAGGTGATGCTCTGCCAGGCCTTCACTGAAGCGGTCTTTAGTCACTGGGACGACTCTTTTGGTGATGTTTTGCCTTAAGCTTTGTCTTCAGCAAGTGCAGTGCATGCTCAGGATTCAGGCCAGTGGATTTAATGGGCCGTTGTGGAGCAATCCTCTTCTTTTTCTTAAAAAAAGTTTTAGGGGTCTTTATCAGTATGGTGTGGGTCATTGTCCATCTGCACTGTGAAGAGCTTTCCAATGAGTTACGGTGGATTAGGGTAATTCTTCAGAGATTCCTGCTGCTTTTGTCAGCAGTTACCTCATAATGAATAAATACAAGGGAACCAGTTCATTAGAAACCATATGTGCCCACACTATAACACTACATCCACCATGTTTCATAGATGAGGTGGTTTGTTACGACTCATGATCAGTTCCTTCTCTTCTACGCACTCCTCTCTTCCTATCACTGTGGTACTGGTTGTGCAAGTAGCCTCATCTGTCTCCTGGATAGGTTTTTGTAGAACTGTTAATACTTTTTTTAGATGTGTTGTGATGAACTGTAATGTGGTTTTTCAGCTTTTGAGGCTTGCTAGTGATTTACAGTGCTGTGAAGATGTATTTGCTCCCTTGTCAATATCTTCTTTATTTCCATATTTGTCATGCTTAAATGTTTTATATCTTCAAACTGATTTTAAAAGCAGACAATGATAACCAGAGTCAACACAAAATGCCATTTTTTGATGGTGATTTCATTTATTGAAAGAAAACAACTATCCAACCCCAGCTAGCCCAATGTAAAGATGTAATTTCCCCCATCATTGCAAAATCAATGAAATAAACTAATTGAATTGCCTGTTGGGTTCAAATTTGCTAAACACACCCAGACATGATTACGGCCAGCTCTGCTGAATCTAAACATCACTTGGATAGAACTTGTTTAGCAATGTGAAAAATTCAAAAAGCAACACATGATGCCACAATTGAGAGAATTTAAAAGATGGTTGAGAAACAAAGTTTGACATTCATCAGTATGGATGGAGTTATATAGCCGTTCATAAGGCACTGGGACTCCAGCAAAAAGCATGTCAAGAGCCATTATCTACAAATGGAAAACATTTTGAACAGTGGTGAACATTCCCAAGAGAGGCCAGCCCACCAAACTTCCCCCAAGAACACATCAGTGACTCATCCAGAATGTCACGAAAGATCCCAGACTAAAATCTACAGAACTGCAGGCCTCAGTGAAGGTCAGTGTTAACAGTTTCACAAAAAAGAGGCTGGGCAAAAAAGGCATTCATGAGAGACCTGCAAGGTGAAAACCACTGCTGACCAAAAAGAACATAAAGGCTCATCTCACATTTGCCAAAAAACATCTTGATGATGCCCCATATACTTTTTGATTAAGACAGTGGACTGAAGAGTCAAAAGTGGGACTTTTGGAACACATGGGTCTCATTACATGTGGCGTAAAGCTGACTCGGAAGTCAATGCTATGAAAATTATACCAAGAGTCAAACAAGGTGGTGGTAGTGTGAAAGTCTGGGGCTGCTTTGCTGCTTCAGCATTTGGACAACTTGCCATTTGATTGATAGAACCATGAATTCTGCTCTCTACCAGAAAATCATGTAGGAGAATATCTAGCCATCACTTCAAGACCTAAAGCTCAAGCTCGGTTGAGCTATGCAGCTGAACAATGATCCAAAACACACAGGCAGGTCCACCTCTGAATGGTTTAAAACAAACAATAGGAAAGTTTGGACTGGCCTAGTCAAAGTCCTGATTTGAATCCGATTGAGATGCTGTGGCATGACCTTTAACTGGCTGTTCATTCTCAAAAACCCTCTGAAATGGCTGATTTTAAACAATTCTGCAAAGGAGAATTTTTCAAAATTCCTCCATAGGGATATAAAAGACTCATCGCCAGTTAACTGCAAACATTTGATTGCAGTTGTTGCCGCCTAGGTTGGCACAACCAGTCATTAGGCTTTGGGGGAAAATGATTGTTTTCACATTGTTACGGTATATTGGTTTTGAATAACTCTTTAATAGATTAAGTGATTAATTAAAGCTGTGTTATGTGTTTACTCACGTTCTCATGGTCTTATATGAAATTTAGTTGCATGATCTGAAACATTTAAATTTGACAAAAAAGCAAAAATATAAAAATCAGGAAGGGACAAATACTTTTCCACAGCACTGTACATCTCATGGTATATGCTCTATACTGTATACGTTGTATACAACCCCAATTCCGAAATAGTTGGGACGAAGTGTAAATTGTGAATAAAGTCAAAATGCAATGACTTTCAGATCACATGAGCCAATATGTTATTTACAATAGAACATAGATTTCTAATGTTGAAAGTGAGACATTTTACATTTTTATCCACAAAATGAGCTCATTTCAAATTTTCTGGCTGCAACAGGTCTTAAAAAGTTGGGACACAGGCAGAAAAAGGGCTGAAAAAGCAATTAATGTATAAGAGAATCAGCTGAAAGAACATTT
Organism: Gymnothorax javanicus; assembly: GCA_029692085.1. Lineage (NCBI taxonomy): Eukaryota > Metazoa > Chordata > Actinopteri > Anguilliformes > Muraenidae > Gymnothorax > Gymnothorax javanicus. The sequence goes on from CM056198.1 coordinate 96,310,163, forward strand.
AGCAAGTCATTAAGTTCACTGGCATCAGGTGTGGAACATGATTGGCTATAAAAGGTATGTCTTAGAGAGGCTGAGTCTCTCAGAAGTAAAGATGGCCCGAGGCTCTCCAACCTGTGAAGGCTTGCATTAAAAAAATTGTGGAATACTTTAAAACCAATGTTCCTCAACGTCAAACTGCAAAGGCTTTGAAGGTCTCATCATCGACAGTGCATAACATCATCAAAAGATTCAGAGAAAGTGGAAAAATCTCTGTGTGTAAGGGACAAGGCCGAAGACCTTTACTGGATGCCCGTGATCTTTGGGCCCTCAGACGCTACTGCATCACTCAACGGCATGATTCTGTCATTGACATTACTAAATGGGCCCAGGAATACGTAGAGAAACCACTGTCTGTAAACACAGTCCGCCATGCCATCCACAGATGCCACCTAAAACTCTATCATGCAAAAAGGAAGCCATTGTTGAGCATGAAGCGCCGCCGTGTTCTGTGGGCCAAGGCTCATTTAAAATGGACTGTAGCAAAGTGGCAAAGTATCCTGTGGTCAGATGAGTCCAAATATGACATTCTTGTTGGAAATCATGGGCATTGTGTCCTCTGGGCTAAAGAGGAGAAAGACCATCCCTCCTGTTATCAGCGTTCAGTTCAAAAGCCAGCATCTGATGGTATGGGGATGCATTAGTGCATATGGTGTGGGACACTTGCATGTTTTAAAAAGCACCATGAATGCTGAAAGGTATATAAAAGTTTTAGAGCAACATATGCTCCCCTCCAGATGACATCTATTCCAGGGAAGGCCTTGTGTAATTCAGCAGGACAATGTGAAACCACATACAGCAGCTATTACAACAGCATGGCTTCGTAGTAGAGGAGTCCGTGTGCTGAACTGGCCTGCCTGCAGTCCTGATCTTTCACCGATTGAGAACATTTGGTGCATAATTAAACGAAAAGTCCGTCAAAGGAGACCCAAAACTCTCCAGCAGCTGGAAGCCTGTATTAAACAAGAGTGAGATCAAATTCCAATGGCTGAACTCAAGAAACTTGTCTCCTCAATGCCCAGACGCCTCCACTCTGTGTTAAAAAGAAGGGGGATGCTACACCATGGTAAACAGGCCCCAGTCCCAACTTTTTTGAGACCTGTAGCAGCCATCAAATTTTAAATGAGCTCATTTTGTGGATAAAATCGTAAAATTTCTCAGTTTCAACATTTGCTATATTATCTCTGTTCTCTTGTGAATGAAATGGTGGGTGCAATTTTAAAGTCGTTACGTTTTGATTTTATTCACAATTTACACTTTGTCCCAACTATTTCGGAATTGGGGTTGTAATATTTTGGGCCTTGTGTGTGGTAAGGTCACTCACAAAGGCCTTTTGATTTTGGGAGCGATTGCTTAAGGGGTCCGGTGATACATGTTGACCAGCAGGGGACCGACTGTCTAGTTTGTAAATGAAATACTGAGTGAATTGCCAACAGTTGGCCATGGAACAGCTTAATAGCCTGTTGTCCTATTACTTCATTACTTTTGGCTCCTCAAAAAGGCGGAAAGCGCATAAATAAGTGCTGTAACTCATCTACAGTTGACCTGCTTTTAATCCAAATACCCTGAATGTAATGCTAAAAGTCCTCACTTCAAGTCAATTTCAACTCCAATTTTCCAAACTGCTGGATAGCAAAGATCACAATAACTTTGTGAATGTCTGAATATTGATGGACCTGACTCTAAATGATAAAAATCAACAGCTGAAGGTGAAAGTCTGTACTTCAAGCACGTCTTGATTGTTTCCTTTGAAATCTGCTGTGGTGCCACACAGAACCGAAATGATATTTTGTGTGTCTAAAATACTTGTGGTCTTCAAATTTCTGTACATGTTGTAACATATGCTCATCTTCAGCCTGGAACACAGCGTTTCTATTGGGTTTATTAGGTCAGGGGACTGGAATGGCCATAGCAAAACCAAGACTCTGTGGTGGGTGAACCATTTGTTTTTTGAATTTGATGCATATTTTGGGTCATTGTTCTGTAGGACGGCCAGACCACAGCCCACTTTAAGCTTTCTGACGTCTATCTTTGTTCTATCCCAAAGTAATCCATTGTGTTTATTGCCAAAGAGCTCAATTTTGGTCCCTCTTCACTGTAGAACCCAGTCCTTTTGGAGGTTCTGGTACCATTTCGGCAAACTGCTTGTACTTGTTTGCTAGTATCAACAGAGGCTTTTGTTAGCAACCCTCCTAAACATCCTGTAGATGGATAGATAAATTTTGATTATAGTTTTGGAGGCTTTCTGACCAATAGACATGATTAATGTCTGTGATTCTCAAACTGTGATCACTGGATTTTTGCGTTACACACTTGAACCATCCACCTCACAGTGTATACATTGTGAAAAGGCTCAGAGATTGTTAACATTGCCGTGTACATTAATTATTGCTCTTAAAATCAAATTTGCTATTTTCTCTTTTTTCTTTCGCTGTTTTTTATGCGATCTCCTCATTCATGAGGCTCAGCATCTATCTGTTGCTCATCATTGTTGTGTCCTTTTGTCTCGACCATGGTGATAGATAACTGAATTAAACTGTCTTGTGTGTCACCTCATATTTGACAGACAGAGAGAGACAGACAGACAGGCACCTCATATTTATTCCCCAGGGCAGTGCTTCCCAAACCTCTCCTGGAGGCCCACCTGTCCTGCATGTTTTAGATCTCTCCCTGCTCCAGCGCAGGTGATTCAAACGATCAGGTTGTCATTAATCAGCTTTAGGGGGTGATTAACGTGCTGATCGTTTGAATCACCTGTGCAGGAGCAGGGAGGGATCTAATACATGCAGGACAGGTGGGCCTCCAGGAGAGGTTTGGGAAGGTTTTGGGTGGCCATTCCTTATGATTATTGTGAACTTATAAAGATTCACCTTAAAAGAATATAGGGGTGCCAAGAATTGTGGAATACATTGTTAGGAAAATGATTTATTTTCAGATTAGATTTTTTTTTGTTTAATTTTTCATAATTTTAGTTCAAATGCAAGACTTAGATAATAAAAATAATTAGATAACAGACGGGGAGGATTAAGAGCCACCACACTGTTTCTTCACCTTTTTCCAATATTTACCAAGGGTAAATTCATAAAGCGCTGTAATATTTATGAAGGGTAAATATTAGTGGAGGGCATTGCTTTTATGTGTGTACACAGTGGGCTTCAGAATTTATTTGTACCCTTGACTAGAAATGCACTAAAAATAACGCAAAAAATAAATCATAACATATGAAGGTAAACTCAAAATACCAACACATGAGAAATTCTGCATTTTACGAACGATTCAATGGCACCAATCAAAATTATTTTTGAAATTAATTAAAAATCAATTTTCATCAAATTAAGCTTCATTAACTACACCCCTGAAGGTAATTAACAGGCCTGATAAGGTGGGGCTGCTTTCACTACTTGTGCGAGTTTGTCTGCCCTACTTTGTTTTGCCTATAACTTTCTTGCTGTCTTCCACTTATTTCTAATACTTTAGTCACAGTTATTATTGCCCTGGGGAATTGTTTTGGCATAATCACTGGTCACTTCAATGATCAAGATCATGACAACTGGCCACACCCCTCAAAATACTTCTTAACACAATAACCTCAAAAGATTTTATGAAACCAAGCTGTAACTTCATTAAGCCAAAATTGTAAGATAGCTTTTTTTATACAATTTATACCTTAAAAGGGCAGGTGGAATGGAGGGGCTGCTCTGTTTTTACGGTGTCCCGCAAACGCTTTTCCATTTTTAGATCAAATCCACCAAATTTAGATTAGGACCTGGACGTGTGCCTCTTACCAGGTTCATGGTTTACAACCATCTCTCTCATTTTGACTGCCAGTTTTTTGGTTTTTTTCGTGGTGTTGGATGACAAAGGGATTTTGCATTTGTGTTACCTCATTTTTATACCATAGTGAAACTGTAGGTGATGCAAGGACACGATTTAGTTCCTCAAAATTTGGATGAACTTAAATAAGTTCTGTTGATTTCATTGAAAAATTTACTGAAAAATTCATTCAAGTGCGGTGGCATTTTGACCTTTTCGCTGAATATAAAATTTCAGATATTTATAATTTAGAAATTTCCACTTTCTATGCATGCCTAATGAGCTTTCGGTGAAGTGTCCACGTAGTCCAGCAATATAGTGTTTGTATAGCTCCCACTGATGACATAAACACACACTCTCTCTCACACACGCACGCATGCACACACACACACACACACACACACACACACACACACACACACACACGCGCAGGTTTTTCAAATCACCTTGATTCATTGATGAAGAGAGTGGGATGATGTCATGAAATATTTGTGGTGAAGTCACTACCCATATGTCAGCAGTAATCACAGTGGTGCAACATGTGCCATCATGCATTGGTATACATGTCAATCATTTGATGCATTTAGACCTGCCCACAGAATGCTGTTACGCTTGGCTTTGCAATGAGCTATTTAGTTGGATTGGATGCACATGCATGCTGTTGATGTGCATTTGGAAGTTGGCCACGGAAAAAGACTTGAGTTTATTCTTTCACATCAAGGCCTGTTCTCAGTATTGAGAAAAGGTTACGCGGATCTAACATGCTCCAGGTCTGAATTGTTATTTTTTCACTGCAAGAAATCTTTGTACTTGACTTGAACCAGAGGTGGGCAAAGAGATCAGTGAATGTTTCTGATTTTTTTTTCCCCATCATCTGGTCATTATTCTTTAGACAGCCTAAAAATACAGCTGCTTGAACTGTATTTATTTATTTATTTATTTACATTTCTTTAGAAGCACAGAAATGACAGCTGAAGTTTATTTTTGTGCTCCTACTTGTATTTACTGTGATTTAATTCAGTAGTGAGCCACTGTACCTGCCTGGGTAATTGGTGGAAAAATCCTGGAACTGACAACTTTCTCAGATTTAGGGTTTTATCGTGATGGGTCATATTGAACAATCCTGCATGTTTACCTGGAGGTATGTTTCGGTGCCTTTGCTTGTTTTTCCCGTGGTATACTCCCCTTTTGCTGTCTGTTATTCTGCTGCTTACTGTAATTGTTGGGCCAAATAGAAAAGCCAATATTATGGTGCCTCAGAGGAACGCTGGATCTGCATAATTAATTTTGGAAGTCTTGTATTGTGATTTATATTCATGAAGCGTGTGATCATTATGATAATTTTTTTTTGCTCCTGCCCTTTTAAAGATTAATCTTTTGGGAGACTCCTCACAGATGATTAGTGGTATTGTCGCTACAAGTTTTTCATTATCGCTCATTGTGAGACAGGAAATGTCGCGGTTGTTGTTGGGTTTAGCTTGAGGAATGCGTTTAATCATGTTTTATTGTGTTATCAACTCCTAGAAAAAAATTTCTATTTGTTTTAGAAATGAGAAATGGGTATGAGAGTGTTATGGGGGGGGTGAGGGTGTAACTAATTTGAGGGAAAACTCTAGTCCAGAGCATTTATTCTCAATCCTCTTGTGCTTCAGGATGTGGTTGTTTCTGTTGGCATTTTAGACTGAGATTAGTGATAAAAACTGGAACTTAAAGTTTCTTGATGAGTTTTCATTATTAGGAATTAGTGGTGGCTCTACAAATGAATCCAAAACCCTACAGACAAAATGAGAACCAGGGTCACCAGTCATCCAACATTTCATTCACTTAACTGACGCTCTTATCCGGAGAGATTGTTGTGTATTACAGTTGGGGTGGATGTATGCCTTTGAATAAAAAAGGACCAACAAACTTGTTTAACCCTTTAAAGCAGTGGTTCCAAAACACAGTCCTAGTGCACCCTGTGTATGCTGGTGTTCATGCCAACCACAATTACAATCTTAGGATTTTAGCACGGTGTTAAATTAGATGGGGTTTCTAATTGTTGAAATTGTAGACACATGGTTGCCAAACAAAAAAAAGACAATTATTCGACAAGTCAATGATAAGGAACCAAATCTTTTTTGTGTCTTGCTTATGTTATTAAGTTTGAGCAAAGTATTTTGAATGAACACAAAATGCTTTCAGCAATCTAAATTGGAGCTTACTGATTTTCTCAGCGTCTAATTTGATCTGTTTAAAATGTCCCTGAAATTACAATGTGGAAAAATAAGACACAATGGGTTTTAGTTTTGTGCCTTTGAAGACTGAAATGTATTTGATGGTAATGTTATCCGCAACTTTGTCTGTCGAAGACAGCATTTTTTTTGCTTTATTCCAGTTTGGTAGTTTTGTGGCATGTAACGTGGTCATGTCACAATGGGTTGAACAGCAAATTAAAGGATGTACCAATGAAAACTGCTTGCATAGTGCAAGATTTTTGTCAAAGAACTCATTTGCATTTTGACTCCCCCAGACTACCTTTTAATGCAAATGCCGTTAGTCAATGGTAGTTTTATGGGAATGAACTCCATCCAAATAAACGCATATCGATTATGTAGTTTCTTTTCCTTCTAAATTTCTTTTTTTGTTATGCACTCCATAAATAATTCCTACAAAATGATGATGGGTCTAATGGGAAGGTGAGGGTGTAGGGAAATAGAGAACAAAAACCGTTGGTTGAGTATTGAGGTGAGGGCTGAAATGAAGATATTGACATATAACATCTATAAGCAATGACAACTGTTACTTGATACTGGGATAGGAAAGAACACGAGGGCTCAAAAGGAGCTGAGAAATGGAAAAATTAGAATGCAGCAGTCAAGAAATAATATTCAGACTTTTATACTTTCAAAGTTCTTTGTTTTTAGGTACTGTTTTCCCTTCAAAATACGTTTACATCATTATATGTTACAAAATCTTCGTCAAATTTATTTAGGGAAATTTTACAGAGGTTATGAAACAAGTCTTTATTTATGAATGTGTTGAATTTGATGGTCGTGGGGTGTTATGGGAAATAAACTGAAGACTGCTTTGTGTAAACATATTGCAAATTGGAGTCTAAGAAATGCAGCCTGGGTTGTTGATTTCATAAGAAAGAAAAAGCAGAGGGCAAATCTAAAGATCTATGGAATATCATTCATTACTGTATGGTGACTTTGTCAAGAAATGGCAAATGAAGTTATGTATAAGCTGATTAATGATTTTATGTATGACTATTTCATAACATATAAGGACTGTATGCATGATGAAAGTAAATTATCAGCACATTAGAAAAGCAGAGGGAAATAGTAGATGCAGTGTGGCTAACTGAATGGAAGATTGGCTGTAAAAGGTGTAGTGACTAGGAATTGTTTTGCTTGTGCAATACCATACTGCAAAAAAACAAAACTATTTTGTTCATTTGTTAGGAAATTGTTACAGATCAAAAGAGGTTGGCAAATACTGAAGGATATTAGTCTGAATATTAATTGTAAACAGACAATGATTATATATGCAGTTTTAATGATTGTATTGATGAAGACACACACACAAAAAAAAAACTACTAATTATATGTAACTGTTATGGAAAACAAGATGGCAGATTCATTTAATTTTGTTACGAGTGATATAGTTTTTACACACATTCTGACAGGGGAAAAAATATGGCCCTTAAAAGAAAACACCTTGCACGAAATGGACTGGAATTGATCGATGACTGTCCATAGCCTACTTGGAGGTCAAACTGTTATGTTTCTGTAATATGTTGATTATTTCTGAATTCATATTTGTGAAATTAAAAGGGACCAATAAAGTTCTCTTAAAATCTCAAAATTATATGCTTGTTCGTCACCTCACATGATGAAATGGCCAGTTCACTATGGCGTTAATGCGTCGGTTGTAATGGGAATGAACTGCTGATTTGATGGGCTTGTGAAACCAAATCCCCACCACACCCACATGTAATTTTTTTGTCTCAGACCAACACTTTTGATAGGGTTTCACTATCAGTTTATCACAAAATTACTAGAATGAAGTTGGATGCTCCCAATTTTGATCTTCGATGCAGTTAGCATTTGCATTTCCTGACTGCATTTATATAGGCTTAATATGTTCAAGGGTCGTTCATTCTTCATGGCATGTATGGATATTTCAGTCAAAATTTGGCTGAAGAGGGTAAATATCTGCTATGAACATGAAATGCACCTAGTTAAGGCAAATTGACAGCTTTCTAAAAATCCTGTTATTTCAGCTGTGGTTGGAACACAAAACAGAATACATGTGGGGGCCACTGATTTACTGTATATGATGGCCAATTTGCGATTTGAATGTTCCTCTTCTAATGCTCTTATGCTGATGTGATGATTACTTCTGGTAGTTGAATGCGGTGGAGACTGACTTTCAATCAGACATTCAAAAAAAAATTATTCTTCAGTGTGAATGATCCACTTAAGGTCCTTTAGATCAGTGGTTCCCAACCCAGTCCTCAAGGACCCCCTGCCCTGCAGGTTTTTGCTCTCTTTTTACTCTTTCACACCTGATCCATTTAAGGGCTTCATGCTGATTGGTTGAAGAAGATCTATCTGAACAAGGTGTGCATGAAGGTGCATTGGGCCTTAAATGGATACGGTGTGCAAAAGTAAAGCTGCAACAAAAACCTGCCGGACAGGGGGTCCTTGAGGAGTGGGTTGGGAACCACTGCTTTTGATTGTTTATAAATGTGATTAAAGACGGGCTAGATAGTAACTGCGGTGTTATGCTCCAGAAGGAATGTGTTTGTCCTGGCAGTGATCAGTTGTGGTCATAAAAGCGTTGGTAGTCCATTGTTTGCACTAGACTCTCGAGAAGGCGTGCTCCAAAAGGACTTCTCTGACCGTACAAAGGGACGCTGTCTAGATGATTTTGAATTGAGATGCTTCTTTGACAGTTCGGTTTTAGTCTTTGATTAAGGTTAAGCTGCATTTGAAACTGACCATGGCTGTAATCAATGTGCTTGCCTAAGGTCAGTGTTATGATTGATGGTTGGTAGCACCGTAATATTCTCAAGCAGTGTTAACACTATGTAAATGCTTATTTAATGGCCTGTTAGTTGATAGTACGATTGCATTGATGGAGTGGTATTGCATTATTTCAGAGGCAGAGACGAGTCCTTGGCGAATTTCCCCTGGGTCAGACGAAGAGTGAAAGCCGAGCGCGCTCTCATAAGCCGCCCTGTGCTTTATCACTCATAAAAGGACTTCTAGGCGGCTGTGAGATGAGGATGTTGAAACTTTTCGATGAAAGGATTTGATGTTATGTAATCCTTCTGCGACATGCTGTTACTCCAGCCAACCTGATGTTCATGTCTTGGATTCTGGCTCATTACCCTGACCTTTGGAGATGGTGTCTTACATAATATCGTTTCCCGCCCACTATTTCTTCCTGGCCTGTCCCCTGATTTTCAAAGTTACTGTTTTCAATATAATTTCCATCATGTTGTCTATGTTATATTCTGTGAGGAATAGTTCACACTCTGCCTCAAAGGCTTTGGTGTAGTTGGGTTATTGCGAAATAAAGTGTTGAGGTAATTTTTCGCAACGTGTAGAATCTTCGGTTGAGTGGACAGTGGAAGATTTCATTTGAAACTCACTATGAGAGACTGCCGTGATGCATTTTACTTTATATATGTGTGCGTTTTTTAAAGGTCTATTTGTTTTGTTATTGTTCTTCCCTCTTCTTTTTTCATGCTTTTACCCCACAGCATTTTTGCAGAGAAAGAGACATTAATAAGAGTGGACTGTCAAGGTCATGCACGGCCGACGTGCGCATTGTCTCGGCTTCGCGCCTGGCTTGCTCAGCGGTGGCTCGCGCCTGCAGCGCACATAGTGCCTAATCGCCAACTACTGCATACTGCGTCCGTGTGGCCTCTCCTTTGCCAACCCCCACCCAGTGATGTGGGCTGTATTTTTCTGTCAACGTTTTGGCAGTCTCGCGACATCTGCAGTGGAAGCTAACCAAAATTACACTCAGTCTTGCTCTGTAATTTTGTGTCAGTATCACAGATGTTGTGTTAAAATTGCCTACTGTTTCTTTTTTTTTTTTTGGTTTAGCCTCCCTAATTAATTTTAAAGTCATTTACATTCAGTGAAATGACCATTTTTTTCCCCCTACAGATTTCCAGGAACCTTATGCTGTAGTGGTCCTTCTAGAAAAGGATTTAGTAGTTATTGATCTTGCACAAAATGGGTAAGTGTCAGTGCAGGTTGTTCTTTTTGGCTCATTTTTGTCTGTCATTTTTTCCAGTGATTTAAATTGATCATCATTCACTGTCATCTACCTCTTAATAATGCTCACCATCAAAAATATGACAATCAATGAATGGGTTTCTGTTCAACTTGTTTTATCCAAAAACTTCCTGAAGGGGTCATATTAAGCTCATTCCTCAGTTTAATACTTTCATTTTGCGGTCTGTTTACAAACATTTGCATGTCTTATTGGTCAAAAAGCACCTAGTTACAGTTGCAGAGGCTGTGTGCGCAGCATGCCGAACTAGATGCAATGCAGGAATGAGGCAAATGTGACTAAAAAAAATTACGGAAGTAAAGATTGGACTACAAATGGTGTGTTTCAGGCAGTTCAGGAGCCGTGTTTTCTGTTGGAGAGAATAACACCTTTTGTCAGGGACGTTGAGCTTTGTACAGTAACTTTGAAGGAGTTTTACATGTCCAAAAAGGTGCATAAGGCAGTAACGGCAAGAGAGTAACCCAAGAAGCATAATATGACCCCTTTAAGGTATTAACATTCATATGAACATCTCCGGACGCAGCCTAACTCAACGGGATACCGAGGGAAAAAAATAAATAAAGAAGTGCAGTGCTGTATTTTCCCCCTGCCCAATTTTTGTATATTTGTCTCACTTGAATGTTTCAGATTGTCAAATTAATTTTAATAGTAGAAAAAGATAACCTAAGTGACCAAAAAATAGAGTTTTTAAATCATAATTTCATTTATTGAAGAAAAACCTATCCAACCCTACCTGGCCTTTTGTGAAAAAGGTAATTGCCCCATTAGTTTCTAAATTAATAAATTAAACAAATTTAATGGATAATTGGATTCAATTTTAAAAGACTCACCCAGGCATGATCACTGCAATCTCTGCTGTATCTAAACATCATTTACATAGAACCTGTTTGGCTAAGTGAAGTAGACAAAGAGCCACATGATTATGCAATCTAAAAAAAAAAAAAATTGGGAACAGATTAGAAATGAAGTCCATGACATCAATCAGTCTTGAAAGGGTCACACAGCCATCTCTGAGGCTGTGGAACTCCAGCAAATCATGATGAGAGCCATTGTCTATAAATAGAGAAAACTTGGAACAGTGACAGACTTTGCCAGAAGTGGCCAGCCAACCAAAATTCCTCCAAGAGAGCATCGACAACTCATCTAGACAGTCACAAAGAAACCCAGACTAACATCTAAAGGCTTCTCTTGCCTCGGTTAAGGTCAATGTTCACTATTTCACTCTGAGAAAGAAACTGGGCTAAAATGGCATCCGTGGGAGAACTGCAAGGCAAAAACCTCAGCTGACCAAAAAGAACATAAAGGCTTAAATTCGCCAAAAAACATCTTGATCGCCCCAAAGACTTTTGGGATAATATTCTCTAGACTGGTGAATCAAAAGCCAGAAGTGTGGAAGATATGGGTCCCGTTACATCTGGCATAAAGCTAAAGCATTTCACAATAAGAACGTCATAACAACAGCCAAACACAGTGGTGTTAATGTAATGATCTGGGGCTGCGTTGCTGCTTCAGGACCTTGGTGACTTGCCGTAATTGATGGAACCATGAATTCTGCTCTCTACCAGAGAATCCTGAAGGAGAGTGTCCAGTCATCAGTTTATGATCTAAAGCTCAAGCACAGTTGGGTTATGCAGGAGGACAATGATCTGAAGCACACAAGCAAGTCCACCTTTAAATGGCTCAAAAGTGACAAAATGATGGTGTGAGCGACCTACTCGAAGTCCATAAGATTGAGATGCCGTGGCATGACCTTAAACGGGCAGCTCATGATTGAAAACCCTCCAATGCGACTGAATTAAAACAATTCTGCTAAGAAGAACAGGTCAAAATTACCTCTACTGAGATGTAAGACTCATTGCCAGTTATTGCAAAGGCTTGATTGCAGTTGTTGCTGCCAAGGGTGGCACAACCTGTTATTTGGTTTAGGGGGCAATTATCTCTTCACATGGGTAATATGGGTTTTGAATTACATATCTCCAAGAAATAGAATTATCATTTAAAGCTGCATTTTTGTGGTTATGATGTTGTCTTTGTCTTTAAATCTTAAAATTAGTTGGATGTCTAGAAAACATTTAAATGTGACAAATTAGCACAAATAGAAGAATTCAGGAAAAGGTCCAATACTTTTTCACAACACTGTAGATATTGCACTAATGATGGACTATTCATGTTATTCCTCTCCAGCACCAGAAAGTGCTAAAGCGCTTGTAAAACTGAGAAAACTGAGCATAGTTAGTTGTTTTTTTTTTAACAAGCATGCCACTATATAGAATATCACGCACACTTCCTTTTTTTTCAGTTTGCCTTTGAAATGTCTCGGCGTTAGTTAGGACTTGATGGCCATGTTGAGTATGCTTAGTTCCGTTTGAATCACAAATGACATACGTTTTTCTCTTGCTACAGTTACCCAATATTTGAGAATCCCTACCCGCTCACCATTCATGAGTCTCCAGTGACGTGCTGCGAGTACTTTGCCGACTGTCCCGTGGACCTCATTCCAGCCCTGTATTCAGTTGGCTCCAGACAGAAGCGGCAAGGCTACAGTAAAAAGGTGACCTCCGCCCTCTACACCGCTCGAGCTACTCAACCCCTGCGCACACACACGTACACACACACACACACTCACATCCTCTTTTAACTGAAACCTGTCTAGTGAAATTTCTTGGCTAGCGAATGAATTATTTCACAATTAATGACAAAAAAAGTCAATGTATTAAGAGACATTTTTGCAATTGCTGATAGCCTTACAGGACGGGGACTAAATTTATTGACCTTAGAAATAAATTACATAATTGTTGTCACCCTTTGTGTAGTTTATGGGCGATAGTTTGTTTAAATATTGAAATTTGGGTTTTCCTTCAAATTTAGTCAAATTTACAGCCGTGAGAGTTTGACTGTCTCTAAATTACCATCGTAATGAAGAAGCCACGTTTCAGGATCAGCTAGATTAGAATCAACATATTTTTGCATGAAAAAAGTCTCGCTTATTAATGCTAAGTTCTCTGGCATGTCTGCTACATGATAATGGCACTATACCGCTATAGCAAAGTCTATATTTGGAGAGTCTGTGGCAATCATGATGATCGCAGGTTCATAACCAGCCATTGTACTTGAAAGAAGAGCCGACCAAAGCAGACCTATACTTATCATTCATTGTCATGTTTTATCCCCTTTAAATTATCATCTGGTGACAAAGCTCTATCCTATTGGCTGCTCCAGAAGAAGGGTTGGACCGAGTCCGTTTTAGAATTTGGATTCCAGTATCAGTGCTTGAAAAGTGAGTTAGCCTATTCTTAGGTCTTTAGGAGGTGATAAAAAGGCTGTGGCAGTGGTCTGCATTGTTGTGTCTTGCCTTTGCTAGCGGGGCAGGCGTATAGGTGTAACTTGCTTGTGGGAATTCTAAGAATAGAACAATAGAAGAAGACCGTTTATTACTGTGAGGCTATTGTTGTGGGGGGGTCCTCTTTCCTGAAGGGATTCCGCCCTTAAGGACTCCTAACAGACGGCCATTTTGGGATGAAATGGAAATGATGACGGATTCACGGCTTTGCAGGACGACCCTTTGGGCGTTGGGGGGATGGTGGGTGGGGGGGCTCCGAGACAAAGCCAGCCGCGATTTATCATATCCCCTAGTAAGAGCACTTACTAAAAGCCCATCTAAAGATAGAATGTGCACCTCGCGCCTCTAATCCCTGTCAAGCCGGTATGGTGCTGAGTTTGGGCTGCAGCTGACTGTGCAGTGTCAGTCCCTGCAATTTTTTGAGGTGTTTTACCTCATCGTGCTCAGTGTGGAGCTCCTTGTGGGATAGATGCTGTCCTGGATGTACTTCCTGTACGTGCATACTCAGTGTGCTCTGCTCTTATGAGTACTCATAATACCCACCGTGGCCAGTATCATTGTTTCTTGCCATTTGGTTGCAACCTATTAAACTAGATGTAGGCATAAAGAGCAGCAAGGAAACTGAGTGTGCTTTTGACTGGTTACTGTTGAGCTGCTGGTTGCATATGTAGTACGGATGTTGACTGCTTTCAGGAAAGATCATATTTGGTCTCTGTGTCAGCGAGTTACAGTTCTGCCATGGGCCTTTATGGGAGGAAAAAAACTGCTGCAGGGGCTTGACTTCCATTCTCTTTTACTCTGTCCTCTGTCACCTGAAGTATTTGATGTTTCTCCCTGGTTATTTCTGGAAAAAAATGTTTGCAGTTTTCCTTTCCATGTTAAATGAAAAGATTAAACAATTAATTAATGTAATTTTATGTTCAATGAGACGGATTGTAAGTTATAACCCTGTCATAAAAATGATCTTGTGTTGTTTATTTCTTTGTTTTCTAGGAATGGCCTATTAGTGGTGGCACTTGGGGTCTGGGAACACAGAGCTACCCTGAGATCATAATCACCGGGTGAGAGCTGCACTGCACATGTTGATGATCCCTAAGCCTCCTGCAGTGGTGGTCTTACCTTGCGCATGTGTGTGTGTGTGTGTGTGTGTGTGTGCTTACCTACCCTTGTGGCGACAAATTCTCCCCATCAGACATGGAATTGAAGATTTCCTTATCCTTATGGGGACATTTTCAGGTTCCCACAACGAAATTGAGCTATTTTAGGGTTAGGGGTTAAGGTTAGGGTTAGACTTAGGGTCAGGTATGTACTGTTGAGGGTTAAGGTCAGGGAAAGGGGTTAGGGGATGAATGCAAGTTAATGGAATGTTCCCACAAGACATGAAAACCCAACATGTGTGCGCGCGCGTGCGTGCATGTGTGTATGTGTGCGTGTGTGTGTGTGTGTGCGTGTGTGTGCGTGTGTGTGTGTGCGTGTTTGTGCGTGTGTGTGTGTTCATGTTCAGGTCAGGAATGGAGAGCTGTGTCGAGCAGGCCGGTGGTTTGGGAGTTCAATGCCTTGAGATGCTCTAAAATTAAAAATAGGCATCTACCCCTCCCCAGGGTTCCTCAGTACAGCTGATACTGCAAAAAGATTATGGGTGTAACCACTTAACCAGCCTGGGCAGCATCACTTTTTGCTTCTGTGCCCACTGATCAAAGGACAAAATACAACTCCTAGAATGGTGTTCACTTTGAAATGGTAATGGTGAAGATAAGTGTGACGTCATGACCTAATTATCACCATAGAGATGCACCATATTGGCTAGAAACAAGACCGCTATGTAGAATGCAGTATTTAACTTGTGCTTTCAATTTTGAGAGTTCCCAATGCTATTGTGTCTTCATAATGTGTCCAGATCTGACTGCATTTTCACCTCTGTTAACAAGCCTCGGCTTTTCTGAAAAGAATAACAGTACACCAAACAACCTAACAAGTGCTTGGTTCATACCCATCCAAGGGCTTTTGCTTCCACGTGACGCTACGTTAGAGCGGAAGTGATGAAATTGTTAATCTGCTCCATAGCGAGTAATCATAATGGTTACTTCCTATTACTTCATTAAAGTAGTGGTAATGGCATCACGGTGGTTGTAAATGTGGTTTCATGTCTTTGAATCCTGGTCTATCCTAGATTAGTAATTCCCTCTGGTTATCTTGTTAGCTTTTACTTATTCATGCATCTGTTTATATATTTATGTTTTAAAACTGTTCTTGTCTGCATTTCTGTCAGTCTTTTGTGTTATTCTGACAGGACATCTGAGGGAATATTTCAGGAGTATCTGTTCAGCTTGTTGAAATCAGTAGTTCGTAGGCATGGTGCCTGACGCAGAGGGAAGGCTAAACTGGTAATCTGCGTTCATGAAAGAGAAATTCCTCTGCCTCTCCTCTGATGCCATTGGTTAGATTATATCCGATCTGATTGCTCTGAGAAGCAAGTGTCCTGTTGCCTCGTCCACTCTTGACAGACCGAGTGTAACACAATATAAAGATTTTTGTTCTGTTTTCTGCAGGGGAGAAAGTTGATTTAGCTGAAAAAGTAATTATACTCCTCTCTGTGATTAACAGGCATGCAGATGGGTCAGTAAAATTCTGGGATGCTTCTGCAAGTAAGTTTGCCACTCTTTTTATCCCCTACATTTTCAGTGAGTTGTCCATATTGTTCTTTGTCCTAACGGTGAACCCAAGGAAAGTGATTGGCTGTACAGGCTGAGTATTCATTAGGTATTGTAGTTAGGGCCATTTAGCAGTTCTGTGTGTGGTATGGCATGTCTGACTATAAACTGTCCTTTGAGCTCATTTTATTTTTGTTATTCGCTTTATCCAGTTGTTATAAGGGGGATGCTAGATAACATTTTTGGAATTGTAGTGGCTTGTTGTGTAAAAATATACAGCTGTATGTGTATATATATATTTTTTTTATACACTCTCCATTTGTGCTGTTTCTGAGAATGTAAGGATTCGTTGACAGTATTATATTTTTTAAATTGATATAATACCACTCAAGAGGTTGGTATCACTAGTTACTTTCTTATAGATTAGATGGAAGAAACTTCACGCAGCTAGACGTGGAACATTAATCTTTCCTCCTGGCAGGGAAATGACAAAACATGCAGTGGCCAGCTCAGTTACCAACAATAGATCATAAAGTTTGTAAACTGTGCCTGTCTTCAAAGGCACATCTGTGGGAAATACTTTTGTATTACAGTCCACGTGAAAATCCTTTGAGAGTGATACCTTAGTGATATTATGGTAATGTACCATACGTCTAAAATTTCCAAAGTCTAAACAGTGATTAAATCTGACCATGGATATTTTGATGAGAGCTAACTAAAAGAGACGCCCCTGTTACTTATCTTTTGCGCTCAAATATTTGGAATACTAAACAAAATGTACATTTTTGTGTTTGTTTCATAATTTATTATAGCATAAACAGTTTCATTGAATCACAAGCAACATACAATCTTACTGGATTGATGCAGGACCCTGGGATGTGGCCAGCATAATTTTACATCTACAGTAGCAGACTAGATAGTTACTGAGCTACATCAAAAACAGGCTGCTCAACACCACTGTTTTCATGCAGCTCTGTTGCTAGCTAGCTAATTACTGTAGACATCAAATAAAGGTATACATAAGTAACGCAAGTGGAGTGTAAAGGCTGATTGAATTGAGAGGCCAAGTGCAGCGGCAAGAGGGAAACAGAGCAGCACAGACTTAAGACAAACACAGAGAATGATACAGACCACACGACAGCAACAGTTCTCGCGCTTCCAAAAGGACGTCCAACCATCCGACAACACGGAAGCAATGCAAGAGAGAGAAGGAAGAAGTATCTCGGGAACCGAGATAAATGAAGCTCCTCAAATGGGGCGAAACAAAGATTAGAGAGGAAAAGGGAATAACCCTAGAGAAAAAGAAACTCCACAAATAACGAGAAGATATAAAGTCAAATAAATCCTGACTACAGATATCTTCGGCTATCGTGCATAACTACAAACAGACACTGTAGCAAAGGAGGCGTGGCAGACTTCCGGCTTATATATCGCGATGCGAAGCAGAAGTGACTATCACGTCGCGGGTTCGATCCCCGCTTCGTACCAGCCGGCAGTGGTCGGCAGCTTTTTCAGAGTAGTGCACAATTGGCTATTGCGCTACAGGGTTGCAAATTGGGAAGGGACTGCCGGGAAGGGAAAATAATAGTTGCCTTGTTCGTTGCTCAAGCGTCTCCTGTTGGCCAGACGGGCGCTCGTCAGGAAGATTCTAAGGCTGTTCATGTCCGGGTATCCTCCGTCCTCGTTCTGAACTTGCAAAGTTTCAACCAATGAGTGTATAAGAAGCAGTGGCTGACAGGCGCGTGCTTCGGAGGAGAGCCGCGAACTGTCTACACTCTCCTGAATTGGCAGCAAAGGGTCGCATACGAGCAAGCCTTGTACATAGTTCACCAATTTGGCATTCCAGATTTGGGTGGGATTGGAGATTCAATATCGTCCTGGGACGAGAGCCACAAAGAAAAGTCCAAAACACACGCACAAACATCCAGAACCATGACAGTGGAGTACACTTCCACTGAACTAGAAATACAAAACAAACATCACTAGCATAACTATTGCTGAAATTAAGCCTTTAGCAGATTTTGACTGAATCGCAAATAATGTTATTAATGCATTGGTTAGCTTGGTTAGCAAGCAACACGCAGTTCTGGTAGATTGTAGAGGGCCGTGTGACGCGCTGCGTTTTTGCATATTAATTTAGTATGATGCAACTTCACAGATTGAACCAAATTATAATCAGCTCATCTGCTACCCTAAATCTGTTAACATGCAAAGTTAGAAGGTTATGGCTCGTGCCGTTCTTGAGATATTGAGTATGAAAGGATTGTGACTCGCTCACTCACTTCCATTATGGCCATATTAACCCTCTGTCGCAGGGAAAATGGCAAAAGCAACTTAAATGACAAGTGATCCCAAATGTTTGAGCAGAGGTGTGTATTACAACATCTAAATATCTGAATGCACTTTATTGCTGTGTTTTTTATTTCTGTATTTTTCTGCATAATTTGTACTTCCATCCAGGGCAGGATCAAGGTCCTGTGAGGCCCTACCCCCCCACCGTGGCCTCACGGTCCCATGGTCCCACGGCCACCGGTGGCCCACCCTACCCCCACCACACAAACATACTTTCTTATGGTGAGGGCAGGACTAACATAAAAAAAAAATTAGCCCAGGCATTGTGGGCCAAGCAGACCACCACCAGCTGTCACTGCTTGGATCCCTAATTACATTAAAATCTATCAGCCCACTGGGCAGTATGCCAGATGACCAGTCCAGCCCTGCCTATAATAACACCTTTCTTACTTTTCTTGTTGCAAACTCATCAATTATAGCATTAAAATCTAGCTGTCTGGCAAGGTCTGACTCTATTGACAGAAGTGATAAAGAGCTGAGACCCCTAGGGCCCTAACAATGTAAGTGCTGAAGCACCAGGGGCCCTAGGGGTCAGCTCAAGTTCTAAGCACCAGGGGTCCGGGGGGCCTCACATTGTAAACACCAAGGGGCCCAGGGGCCTGACATTGCCAAGACTGTGGATTGGGGTCCCCAGTGGTTAGCTCATGCTATAAGTAGCCAAAAGTCTCTTAATGTATCGTGTACTGAGGACCATGGCATTCAACTTCCCACAGAAGTTTTCGGCCTCATGTCACATGTGGCCTGAGGCTCAGAGGCCCCTTTGGAGTCCGCGGCCCCAGGGCAGTGGCCCCACTGGCCCGGTCTATAATCCAGCCTTGCTTCTGTCTCCTTAAGAGAGCAATGCTAGGTAGGTAGTGATACTGCCAGACATTACAGTTTAAGGTGGCCCTAGATAGTTTGTCAGTGGGTTTTGTAGTATAATACAAAGTCACTGCCTCAGGGATAGCTAGTCCTGGAGCACTGCATAATCTGCTGGTTTGCATTGTTACTCAGAGGTTAATTGACAGAGTTAAGCAGTTCTTTTCACCAATTTGTCCCATGGGTTCTATGTTTCAGATTTCTTGTTTGCATTATTTTCAGCAGGGTGCTTTTTCACTGCAGGTGAAGTTTAATTGCCGGTGTGCACTGAGCTGAACTGTTGGCGGTTAGAGTGATAACTCATCGGGTAGGGGGGGGGACTGCTGTCACGTTGCCTCTGGACTCTACTTACCATACTTTTGCCATAAATCTGTACTCTAAACATCTGGCTTTTCGGTTTGATTTATCATGGATGACATTGCTGGGGCTAGCAACAGCTGAGAGCTCAAGGCACCCAATTTGTCTTTTTATGGCGGATGACATGTCTTATGGTTACAGATTAACCTGAGGGGCACTTTATTTCATCAAATGTGCAAAACTAAATATTTCTGCAACTACTACTACGAAAGCTGCAAGTGTTATTACCTGACAACAAAAATAAGTACTACTACAATTCCAAATCAGAGAAAGTTGGGACGTTAGAACTAAAGTTAGAACTAAAAGTAGTGATTGGTAAATTATCTTTGACTTATATTATGTTTCAAACAATACCACAGCACATTGATGTTTCAATACATGAATTTTATTGATTTTTCTAGATAAAACTTATTTCAATTTTAATTCTTGCAACATATTTCAAAAAAGTTAAGAATTTTCCACCTTATAATGTTACCATTGATTTTCACAATGCATAATAAATGTTTCGGGGACAGACAACAACAAGGATTGTTTGAACTGTAATTTTGTCCCATTCTTCCTTCAAATAAATCTTAAGATGTGCAACTGTACAGTAGTGGGTCTTCATTGTTGCATTTTGTGCACGTTCTCTCTCGGGGACAAGTCGGGTCTGCAGGCTAGCCAGTCCGGTACCCGCATCCTTTTCTTACGCAGCCATGTCCTTGTAATGTGTGCAGAATGTGGTTTTTCATTGATTTCTTAAGATATGCATGGTTGCCCTTGGAAAAGATGTCAACTTGTAAGCTGCATGTGTTGCCCAAAAATATCTGTGTACTTTTTCGTATTTCTGGCGAGTTTGCAGAAGTGCCAGTTGCCCTTTCCAAGGGCATTGACACAACCCCATGCCATGACAAAGCTTAGCTTTTGAATCAATTGCTGTTAACAGTCTGGATTTTTATTGTTCTTATTTGGTCTGGAGTTCATGGCATCCATTGCTTCAAAAAAAAAAAAAAAGATATGAAATATAAATATCCAACCACAATACACATTTCCACTGTGAAATGGTCCAATGCAGACGGCCCCGAGCCCAGAGAAGTCAGCGGCACTTCTGGACACTTAACATAAGGCTTCCTTTTAACAGTGTTAAGTTTTAAGTTTGTGGATGAAACTATGTATCCTGGTACTTGATAAAGGTTTGCCAAAGTAGTCCTGTGCCCATGTGATTATATAATTATAGGTTAGTGACGGTTCCTCATATCGTGCTATCTGAGGCTTCCACCCTTGCCCTTTACCCACAGAAATTTTCTGATTCCTCAAATCCTTTACTTATGTTATCCAAATCCTTCCTATCTTTTTTGAGCAACATTGTTTAGAATCTTTCACTGATTTTCTCACACATAGCCCCAAATTGAGTAAATTGGCAATCCTTGGCCCATCCTTGCTCCTGAAAGGACTATGCCTTCCTTTGATACTGCTTTTCGACACAATCATGATGACAATCACTTGCTGACATCAGCTGTTTCAGATCACATCATTGTTCAAAATTTGTTTTACCTCATTCCTAGTCCTAAATTGACCCCATCCCAACTTATTTTTGAAATTTATTGCAGGTCTGAATGAAAGGAATTGATGTATATTTACAAATAAAATGAAGTTAACCATACCATCTGGAATGAAATGCAAGTCAAAGTAAATTTAGGAATGACCTGTGTATGTTTTTGGGTCAATAACAAATAAGCCTTTTAAAAATGTTTTTTTAATAAATCTTTAAAAATGTGCAGAATACATTTATTTGAAGTTGGGAGAGTGTGTTTAAACAAGTCTTAATGGTTGCACAACATTTACAGGGTTTTAGTACAGTTTTAGACTGTATTTGCAATTTCACCAGCCAAAAAATGTCAGGTGGCGCAACCAAAAGTTTCTTGGAAAAAAAACACACTTCCCTCTTTTTTTTTTAAGTGATTTTTTTAATAAGTATACCTGAGAGTATCCACTCTGCGTAAAACATTACTATTTTGTAGTTGAGCCGGGTATTAAAAGTAACTTATGGATTCTTTATTGTAGGGGTATTTTGGTTTTCCAAACAGTTTAAGAACAATTAAACTATTAAACTTTGTTTATTTGAAGAGGTTTTCAATATAAAATTATGCCCCCATATTAATATTCTATTAATTCATATTTTAAATTACATATTTAATACATTTCACATAGTGTTAACTTGCTCGGACGGTTGCGCCACCTGACATTTTGAGGGTTTGAGATGGAAAAACATAAAATATATATCATTTTTATGATAAACTGGAAATATGTTCAAATTAAACAGGTTTTATAGAATAAAATGATGCTTATTATGAATCATTTAAAATTATTTTAAACCAAAGTAGTGCACTCGGACAATGTCACATCATTGACCCTTTTACATGCATTTTTGGTATCAGCTCAACTTTTTCTGAGTTGGGGTTGCATTTTTACTACTTCTACTACTAGTGATACTACTGCTACTACTGCTCATAGTAATAATAATAATAATAATAATAATAATAATAATAATGCATCTCTGTTTGTGTCAGCATTTGTGAAGTCAGTATGTATAAAAATGGCTATGGTTTCTATGATCATTAATATGAATGTGAATACCCTCTAATTAATGCTGACAGTTTGTACTGTAACCTTTGAGGTATTGCTCTATTTCAGTTTGCTGGAGTCCTGAGCCAAGAAAATAAAACAGTGTTGCTGTCCAAGTCCTTACAGACTCCTCTGTAATTTGTATCGGTGGCGGTAGCAGTAGTGGTAATTGTCCTATTAGTAGAAGGTTGAATAAATGCTATCCTTGTTGGTGCTAGTCATTAGAGGAGCAGGATTGCCATTTCAACATGGCTATTGATTGATCAATTCCCGTTTTCAGCAAAGCCGGAACAATTAGTGGCAGTAAAGATTTTAATGAGGGCGAGCACCTAGCAGTGTTTCCGACAGATGCACCTCAATTAAACGAGCGCACAGGTGCGATAGGCAGTATACAATCGGTTTAATTATCTTCTTAGATGAGGCTCAAGAATTTTCATTGCAACTCTGAAAAATATTTATATTTTTGGAGTTGTTTTAATCTTTGACCGACTCAAAATTTATTTTCAGGTAATTCATATGGATGGCCTCAGGCAAGAGGGGCGTGAGTGACTTTTTACAAATTTTACTGAGGAGCCAAAAAACTGCCACAGCACCACCTGTTAGCTATATGCTGCCCCAATGTTAAAAAGGCATTTTAACCCCTTTAGGATAGGAATTGAGACTCCAGACTTGGTCAGGAGATGGGCTGGTCTCAGTTATTCCAAAACAACCAAAAAAGTCATTTTTGACCATAGTGTCACTTGCGCCCTTCTTGCATGAGGCCATCAATATCAGTAGTTAGGCGGGTCAGCTATATTATTGCATTGAGGGAGGCCTCATTCATAGTCTGGAAAGATGGCCTCATTCATTATTTATAATGAATTGTAAACTCTGGAAAAATACAGATTCCTTGAGCCATTTTTTACATTGTAGTGAGCTCTAGCAATGGTTAGTGGATGGGCCCTGTTTTCTTATTGCTGTTGGCTCTATCGGTAACGAAGACATCTAATCTGAGATGTCTCTCCTTTCTCAGTTATGCTGCAAGTGCTGTACAAGCTGAAGACGGCCAAGGTGTTTGAGAAGGCGCGGAATAAAGAGGACAAGCCCAACACGGACATTGTGGACGAGGACCCCTTCGCCATTCAGATCCTGTCCTGGTGCCCAGAGAGCCGTGTGCTCTGTGTGGCCGGGGTGTCCGCCCACGTCATTGTCTACCGATTTAGCAAACAGGAAGTGGTGACGGAGGTGGTGCAGGTGAGAGCCAGCTCAGACAATGAGTGGGGTTGGAGTTATGATTTGGGGTTAGAATTTGGTTTGGTTTAGGTTCATTAGGCCTAAAGCTTCTGAATTGTATCCCATGTTCCTTCCTTCGTATGAGCTGACTAGTGCAGACAAACTGTGACCATGAACCATGCCCACACATGCCCAAAGAGGCACACAACCTCATCCACCCACAGACTCTTATTTACAAATGATTGGTCACTTCAGATCACCTGGTGTGTGGGTTGTGTATGTGTGTTGGTGTGTGTAGATAGCTAGTTACTATAATGCCTGCAAATTAAAATGGAACAATCATCTTCTTCTCATTTTATCCCTCCACCCTGAGCCCATGCACCTTTGCCACTTTTGCATTTACTGCAGATTTTTTAGATCATTAACGGCTGTATTTCTTCCAGCATTATATTGATGTGACAGATTGCAGCTAATGAGCCAGCCTGAAAGCGTGGCCCTATTTTGGTTCTTTTGGATCCTCAGTGGCCCCAAGGGCACTGGCTCTGCTGCCATCTTTGAATCGGGGCGCTAATTTGACCCGGGGAGTACGGCTGACTTGTGTCATCTGTCTGACCTCAAAAGCAGGCTGTGGAGACATCTGCATGAAGGAGGACTAGCCCTTCTCTCGTGCTCTGTGCAGTGCTAGGCTCCGTGTGCCTCTGCAAGCCATAATCCATAACACATGACGCTGTTAGCACTGGGGGTCAGGGACTTATCAGTGCATTCATGGGGGGTTAGTGGGAGTGCTTTGCCCAAGATAATGGGCTGAGATTGTTGGCGTTGCCTGTACATATAAGGGTGAGACATGCATGGCACAAGCTGCCTGACTGGATAGCCAAATTATACCAATCCTAAGCACCAGTGAGGATAGTGGAAATGCCTGCAGACTACAAGGAAACTATGTATTTCTTTAAACATGGATATTTAATGGAAAAAAAGCAAAAAGAAGAAAAAAAAGCGCCTAAGCTCTGCAGAGAAGTGTTACATTGGTAGAGAAAACCCTGACATCTTTGTTAAAAGGTTAAAGGAAGACTGTCTGTCCGATGGCCTGATGTATAACAGTGCCATAGTTTGCGGAAGCCGATATCAGTTGGGGGGGAGCTGGTTTTCGAGAGCCTGACAAGGACTTGACCTGTGAAAAACCCCCATATCTGGTCACATGATGTGGTGAAAGTGTTGTGAGAATGGCATGGAGCGGAGCAGGAGGGATTTTTAGAGTTGAAGGGTTTCTCATCCCCTCTCAGCCTGGCATTTGGGTCCATCGGCTCCCGTCATATGATTAGCTTACCGGAATGTTCTCTGCCTCTCTTGTGCCGAAGTAGCACCGGTCACATCAAAGTTAATGAAGTTGTCAAGTGGAGTTTATCCTTTTTTAAGAGAGTTCAAGGCTTTTGGCATGTCGAAGATGACAAATCCCCCGTCTATTCTCTGTAAGTCGAGTTCTTATGGGAATGATTATGAGTATTATTTGGTTTTGCAGTGTATTGTGGGTCGTTAAAGTCAGAAGTGGGCTCATCAAGGATTTGGTACCATGTTTGATGAATGACTTAGTGACTTCCTGAAGACATGGTGTTTTTTTCTGTGGAGAGCAAGAACCTGCAGTTGCTCTGCAAGATCTGGTAAATGATCGCACTGTATTCCCACCCACCATTATGGTGGTCTTGGAAGCCTCAGGCTTGCTTCACTTATGTTTGGAAACTAACCAAAATGAATTTGGTGCCATTTTAGAACTATAAGCTCAACCCCAGTCTTTACCAGAAAATAGTGTGTTATTTAACAGTTCCATAGCATTTTTTTATGCTGCGGTACTGTCATGCAGTTCTGTTTTTGTGTGCCCATTTTTTTGACAAACTCTCCTATTTTCTAATCAATTCTATACCTTTCTGTATGCTTGTGCGCATGTTTATGTATATATGTGTGTGTGTGTGTGTGTGTGTGTGTGTGTGTGTATGTATGTGGGCGGGCCTGTGTGTGTGTTTGTGTGTGTTCACTGCAGCTCCTGGAGGTGCGTTTACAATACGAGCTGAATGAGATAGATTCTCCAGATATGGGAGGGGACCAGCCGCCCGCCCTGCCCACCCCTGGTGCCACGTCCAGTCCCCAGTCCCACCCCTCCACCAGCAGCAGCTCCTCAGATGGTATCCGTGACAACGTACCCTGCCTAAAGTACGAAGTACACCCACCCTTATACAGACACTTACCCTCATTCCAAAATAATTGTTTATACGCAATATGGGAAATGGAATTAAAATTAATGAGGACTCATTTCAAAATTCTTTTCACCCTCGACTGTTTTGAAAACAGTAAAACTATGCATTATTTGATAGCCAAAAGTGAATTTAATTGCTCAGTGAAAATGTGTTATGTGATGACTGCAACAAACAAGTTGGCACAGTCGATTGTGTAACATCACCACATCTTTTAATTGCACTCATTAAGCACTTTGGCGCTGAAGACAGCAGTTGTTCAAGTCTAGCAAGCAGAGTTTTCTCATGTTTTCCTCATTTGCGATACTCTCTCTATTGGAGACAGGTCAGGACTGCGGGTTGGCCAGTGTAGCATCCGCAACCTGCTTAAATGCAACCATACATGTGTAGTTCACGCTGAATGTGCTTTGGCGATGTCTTGCTGAATAATACAGGCATGTCCCTGGAAAAGAGGACACCTATATAAGAGCATATTTTGCTCCGGAATCTGTATATATCTTTTTGCATTATTGGTGCCCTTGAAAATGTGAGAGTCACCCATGCCATGTGCTCTGACATTCCCAAAAGATGCTGACTTTTGTACCCGACACTGGTAATAGCTTGAGTTATCCCAGTGGCATATAGTCCTCTCATTTCTTTGGTCCAGAGAACACAGTGGGTGTATTTTCCAAAAACTGCTTGTATTGTTGACTCATCAAACCACAAAACAATCCTCCACTCTACTACAGTCCATCCCAGATGACAGATCCCAGAGAATTCTTTCAGATAGCAGTGCTTTAGGACAGTGTTGATTTATGGATTCGGATTTGCATAGTAAAGCTTTAATTTGCATCTTTCACTGCAGCGGTGAATGGTGTTGACCGACAAAGGTTTTGGCAAAGTATTTCCAGGCCCGTGTGATATCCGTTGCAGTCACATGTCTGCTCATAAGACCGTGATGCCTGAGGGACTGGAGATCACGCGCATTGAAAAGTTGTTTTCACCCTTAGCCTTTACGCACTGACATTGAACTACATTCCTTCCATCTAATAATTATACTACACCCTCTGGGGGCTGAAATGCCCAAAATCTACTGATTTGTTTTTGGAGGACGTTCACAAAGTGATAGATTGTAAGCCGATACATCTATTGGCAAATTGACCGGCCTCAACCCATCTTTGCTCTTGAAGGACTCGGCCTGTTTTGGGGCTCCTTTAGAACTATACCACAGTAAGCTCACGTGTTTAACATCAAATGTTTCGCATCACCGTATTGTAAATTTTTTTGCAAGATGTTGTGTAATCAGATTTGAAGTAAGTGTATATTTTCAATCATTTTGAAAAATTAAATTTTCAATTTTAAGCATCAATGTGTTATACTGTTTTCAATATAATGGAGGGCAAATGGACTTCAAATCATTCCTTTTTGATATTTGAATTTTCCATTGTACATCAACAACTTCTTTGGAATTGGGGTTGTATATGCAACTTTACATGTGTGTAAATACACGCTAATGCATAAACATACTGTATATCAGTGGCGGCTGGTGAACTGGCAACAGGGGAGGCTCAAACAATCCCTTAAAATTAATGATTGGTCACGACCTGTTTTCAATCATTCATTTAAATTACCATTACAGAAACTCCGATAACTCTCAACATTATCAGGTGTGGCCAGTTTTCATTTATAAAGAATACCAATTACGACTCCGGACTTCAAACGCTTTTCTTTACTCAGTGGTTGGAAGCAGTGCATGTGTTTCGCGATTGTTTAAATGAAATAAGATCATTTGAAACGTCTTTATGCAATTCCATTACTTCCAACCCCTCCATGTACAAGGACTTCAATTCTGTGCGAGAATCTCTTACATACATGTTGATTGAATAATTGCTGACTACAGCAGAGGAACATAAATATGCCCCTTAAACTCACACCGAATGCGCGAGAGTTGACAGGTATGCGTCATAAATGAAAACTGGCCATACCTGATAATAGTGAGAGTTTTCGGAGTTTCTGTAATGGTAATTTAAATGAATGATTGAAAACAGGTTGTGACCAATCATTAATTTTAAGGGATTGTTTGAGCCTCCCCTGTTGCCAGTTCACGAGCCGCCACTGCTGTACATATGTGCTGCATACACACACAGCATGTACACGTAGGCACACACAAATAGATATACACACAGTGTTTCTCGTGCCACTGGTGCATAGTGTTGAACCACTCCTATTTCCTTCCCCTCAAATAAGCGTAGTTCTTAGTCCGTTTTAAATTATCTCCACACAAAAATGATACAAAGTATTTGATTGGCTGGAGAGAGGGGGCCATGCCTGTCCCTAACAACACAAGCAGAAAGTAGTATCGGCTGCTGCTGAATTCTGAGCTTTGCAAAGAATAGTGCCTCTGGTTAGCTGCCGGACGCTACCCCCACCTGGAAACCGCAACCATTGTTGCAAACGAATGACTTCTGCTATATGTGCACAGATATTTGCGGAGTCACTCGACTACAAGGCTGCCTTCGAGTGTGCTCACAGTTTCCATCCTACTACAGCCCCCCCCACACTCCTTATTCCCAATGTTCCTTTGGGTACGTGGAAGACTTCTTAAGCAAGCCTGCCAGGCAAGCGAGTGTTGGAGCGAGGGCCTTACCTCCGTGAAGAGAGCATTTATCCCATAAGCACAGAGATTATTTCATCTGCCTTTGCCTTCCACAGCGGCCTGATTCTGTCAGCAGCTCCTTACCTGGACATCAGAGTGCGCGGTAATTACGAGCGCGTCCCCTTGAGGGCGAGCGTAATGATTCATCACCTGAGTAATATTCTGCTCTTGCCTCTGTAATGGAGCGTGCAGCTCTGCGCACTAATGCCCAGGAGGAGCAAACCCTCTGACAGCCCCTCCACATACCTGACAGTTATTGTCTTTTTGTTCTTATGCATGTATATACATCCTGTGCAGAGGGGTACCTGGCAGTCACTGTCTAATTGTTTTCGTGCCTGTTCTTCAGACCTGTGGCGGTTACCTGACAGTCACCGGCTGTATTCATCAAGCCTTATAAAAGCTAAAGCACTGATTTCTGACCACTTTCTGCTGCCCACCACATCCACTATGGATGGAAAAGACAAAACTTATCCGGGATCAGCACTCTTACTCTGTGCAGTTTTATGAGCAGGGGCCGCTGTCTTTGTGTCAGTCTTATGCCCATAACATTTTGCCCACCAGAGTATTTTTTTTAAGTTGCCAGCCACCGCCAGCAATTTTGACAATATTCACTAATCTTTCAACAACCTCTGAATATTCAGTTCTATTAATACGTTTACAAAAAGAATGGAACTTCTAGTTTTAGATACAAGACACCATTTCATTCTTGCTTAAGTATGTCTCCCCTCCTGGTAGGAGAAATTCCTTTATGCTCAATTCCCATTAGCGTCAGCGTCGGTGTGTCCAATTTAACTCAGAAACAGCTAAATTTTTTTTTTTTACCAAGATTTGTTGGGGCATTGATCGGCTAGTAAACTGGTCTAAACTGGTACTTTTTAGCCTACCGGCCCTATGGGCCGATAAGCTATTGTCGTGGTGTGGCGTCTGTCATCTGACATCCGTCGTCCGGAACATTTTTTATCTTTTTTTTGGCCTGATGAATTTTTCGTGTAAATTTGCAATAACATACTACTAGACCATATCTCCAGCCTTTTTTCTCAGATTTTTGATTGAATCATTTTTGTCTGTTTGATTGGCCCTTGAAATTTTGGCCCCAATGTTAAAGATAGGACTGAGAAATTTTAAAAAATAATTTCTCAAAAACTGCATGATAAATTTTTTTCTAAATCAGGCAATCAACTTACCTTGGTACCATCAATGTACAGTGCGAGCGCCATTTTGATTGAATCGATGGAAGTGGGTCTATTGGGGGCGCTGTACTTTATGAATATGCAAGACGGCCTATGGAGGCCAAATGGTTGCAGATTGAGATTAAGTTTGTATTATCGACATATAGGAAGTCATATATGGCCTATATTTTGGCAATATTAAATTTGACCACAGATGACTTTGAAAGGTCAAACTCGAGGTCAGGGAATGTATTAACAATTTTAAAAGATATGACTTGAAATTTCAAGAAAAATTTTCTCAAAAACTGTCTGATAACTTTTTTTCTAAATCTGGCAATCAACTCACCTTGATACACTTTATTTACAGTGCGAGTGCTATTTTGATTGAATAGACGGAAGTGGGTCTAGTGGGGGCGCTGTACTTTAGCATTGGGTCTTATGGAGAATGGGCCAAATTGCCCATGGAAGCTAAATGGTTGCAGATAGAGATTAAGTTGGTATTACAGACATATAGGAAGTTATATATGTCTTATATTTTGGCTGTGTTAAAGTTGTCCTCAGATGACCTTGAAAGGTCAAACTTGAGGTCAAGCAAAATTGTTACAATTTTCAAAGGCTTGTAGGCCTGAAAATATTGAAGATTGGGAACATATCGAGGGCTTACTGCAATAAACAGTTATGTCCAATGTAAAACATCTGGACATACCTGTTTATTGCAGTCAGCCCTTGATATGTGCATTGAACACTTATATGAAGTCATGTATGAACTTTCATTTGGTGGCCTTGAACTTGACCTTCACCGACCTCCGAAGGTCAAACTTCACATAATGAAATTTCAATGACTTCTATCACCAAAACTATTACAGATAGAGCTTAGGTTTGTATTGTGGGCATATAGGAAGTCATGTATGAAGTTTCATTGGGTGGCCTTGAACTTCACCTTCAGTGACCTTCAATGGCCAAACTATACAGTGAAATTTCAATGACTTATATCAGCAAAGTCGTTACAGATTGAGTGTAGGTTTGTATTGGAGACGTATAGGAAGTCATGTATGAACTTTTATTTTGTGACCTTCATATTGACCTTCGAAGGTCAAACTTGACCAAGAGAAAATTCAATGACTTCTGTCACTATAAAGGTCACAGATGGAGCCTAGGTTTGTGTTACTGGCACAGGATGTCACATATGAACTTTCATTTGGTGACATTCAACTTGACTGTTGGTGACATTTGAAGGTCAAACTTGACATAATACAATTACAATGACTTGTATTGGCAAAACGGTCACAGATGGAGTCTAGGTTTGTATTAGAGACATATAGGAAGTCATATATGAACTTTCATTTGGTGTCCATCGTATTGTCCTTCAAAGGTCAAATGTGACCCAGTGAAAATTCAATGACTTGTATCACTAAAATGGTCACAGATAGAGCCTAGCGTTGTGTTACTGACTTTTAGGAAGTCACATATGAACTTTCATTTGGTGACATTCAACTTGACTGTCAGTGACCTTTGAGGGTCAAACTCGACAGTGAAATTACAATGACTTGGATCACCAAAATGGTCACAGATTGAGCCAAGGTTTGGATAGAGACATTTACGTTGTAGAAAATCATATATGAAGTCCATTTGCTGACCACAACTTGACATTCTGTGATCTTTAAAGTTCTCAATTGACATATTGAATACATATTGACATATTTCAATGACTTGTGTCACCAAAACTGCTTCAGAACTTAGGATTGTAGTACAGAGGGTCTTATAAATGTATATGAACTTTTATTCAGTAACCTTGACATTGATTTTTATTAATTCAAATGTCAAACTTCACATGAAATTTTCATTACTTGTGTCATCGCTGTAAGACTGCTTGCCGGTAAGCTACAGGATCCTTGGTCCTGTTCTTGGTAATTTGAGGTTTGTGGGGGGGTAAGACATTTATATAGTTCATTCTCTCTTACAAACGCAAGATTGTTAGTCATTTATATAAAAAAACCCACACTTTGGACGAAAAGTTGAAAGCAAGTGAGTGTTATTTAAAAGTAATCTCCTGCTTTGTACACGTGTATTGAGGAGATTCATCAAAGCACGAGAAAAAACTTTCGATCAAGAAAAAAATATAATTTATGACTTTTCTTGTTTGCGAGGTGCACCAGAACACAGCGTTTCCTTGTTTGTTTGATCGTTTTACGTCAGACTTTGATTGACGGAAAATCTTGTCAATGGCGGGGAATGCGTTAAAGTCACTGATTTTGTTCTAGAGCGCCTGATAGTTATTGGTTTTTCACTCTTTTTTATGGGGGCCCACAATTTTCTGCACTGACTTTTCACTGTATGTTATTGCGATACAGTCTGTGTAGCTCTGACTTTGTGCTCTTTGATTTTGGGTACAGGGTCCGCAGCACTCCTCTGAAACAGTCTCCGGGGTACCAGGTGGAGCTCGTGGTTCAGCTGGTCTGGGTCAGCGGGGAGCCACCACAGCAAATCACCAGCCTGGCTGTCAACTCCTCCTATGGGCTGTAAGTGTACCGAGCAGCTCTGAGCAGCACCAGGCCTGTGGGAGACCTGTGGGCACTAGCTGTTTGGGAGATGCCATTAGGAACTAATGTAGCATATTGTCTTCCCATTTCATCTCCTTGGCAGAAACCCGACCCATGCTTCATTATAGCTCTCTTTATACACTTGTTTGTTCGGTTAACATTACTTTTGGTGATTATTAATGGGCCTCTGCTGGTGACTCTTTGGTGCATGTCACATTATTGTATTCCTGGCGGAATTATCTTTCATGTTCTCCATTAAGGCTCATCATATTGTATTGGAGCTTCTGGTAAATAATTGTTATGTAAATGTAATGTTAAAAATGTGAATAAATTCAAAAAGCACTGACGTGGTATGTCCCTTCTCCCTTCACGATATTAAAAGTAATACAATAGCATATTATTTTATGCTCTAACATGTAAGTTTAATCCTTATTGGGAATATACAATGTAATGACTGCAACAGAGTTCAAAAAATGTTTGCACAGTCAACCACTGTGTAACATCACCATATCTTTTAATCAAACTAATTAAACCTCTGGGCTCTAAAGACACCAATTGGTCAAGTCTTGCTTGCAGAATTTTCCCCACACTCCTCCATTATGCTGCTCAAATGTACAGGGCCTTTGTTGCCAT
This sequence comes from Gymnothorax javanicus, assembly GCA_029692085.1. Lineage (NCBI taxonomy): Eukaryota > Metazoa > Chordata > Actinopteri > Anguilliformes > Muraenidae > Gymnothorax > Gymnothorax javanicus. The sequence continues at coordinate 96,342,906 of CM056198.1, forward strand.
TTATTTCACTTCATAATGCGCCATATGCTCTGAGTTGGATACAGATCAGGGCCTCAGGCAGGTCAGTGTATCACCCGCAATCTCTGCTTTCGGGGCCTAGTCCTTGTCCAGGCAGAATGTGGTTCGGCGTTGTCTTACCAGAAAATGCAGGGATTTCCCTGGATCAGACAAGATTTGTATGGCAGCAAATACTGTTCCAAAATTCATACATTTCTTTATGTATTCATTGTGCTCTCACAAATGTGCAGGTCATCCGCGCCATGCTCTGACACTCCTAATGCTATGACAGATGCAGACTTTTGGGCATGAAGCTGATAACTGCCGCATGGGTTGTCCCTGTCTTCTTTACTTCAGAAAACATGACAGTTTTTTTTTTTTTTTAACCACTTAGAAATGTTGACTTGTGACTTGCGATGTTGCGTATTGACTTGGGCTCGATGTCATTGGAGATGGACTGTAGCATTTTGTTTCACTCCACAAAGCACACTTCCTTTATGCTTTTGTTCACGTCAGATGACACAGAGCCCAGAAAAGTCAGCAATGGTTTTAGTAGCGGTTTGCAGCCTTGCCCTTTACGCACATGAGATTTGACCGCATTCCTTCTATTCATGAACAAGGCCTATGCTGTCGCCCCTGACAACAGAGGGTATACTGGAAAAGCTCCCAAGCAGAAGCACTCCAAAAATAAGCCTCTGTATTGCCCCTGACAGCATAGATGGCAAGAGTATTCCCTCTAGAAAATGAGCTTTTTGTCCAAAAATTGCTGCACCCCTTTAAATTATTATAAACTGAACCCATTTTTAGATATCCTCAAACTGCCCTTATGAACTTATTAATAATGAAAAATATACTCAACTATTTTACATGAGGTCAGTAATAAATTTAATTACTTATGTTTTTAACTTAATAACTTATTTCAAACTGAACCCCATTTGTCTTATATATGCCCAGCCTGCCTATATTTACTCATTAATAATGAAAAATACACAACTATTTTACATGAAGTTAGTAATAAATTTAACTACTTAACTTTTTACTTAATGTATTGATTTTTTTTTGTAGTATTTGGCAATAATCAATCATGATTGGAAGGATCAAATGGCAAAATTTCAAGGTGATATTGCTTACATATTGGGCAATATGATGGAACTCGGGTGTTCCAAGAAATTCTTTGGAAAATCTGACGATTTCCCAAAATGGCCTTAGATTACCTAATTTGAGGATGTTAAGTTGAAAAATGCAAGAAAAAAGTTTCTATCACATGCAGTTTTTTTTACAAAATAAGAATGAAGATTTTTCTTATTACATCATACATTTAAATCGGCTTTTATGCACCAATCAAAACGACAACAACAAATGGGTTTGGGTGAAGTGAAACACCCACAGATGTAGCAGAAAGCATCTGGATCATGTTTGCATTTTCTTCTCAGTGGTCATGTCACTAAGCCTGAAATCTGGATTAGGCATAAAATAATGTCTTTAGAATCATTAATACATGTGAAAATCAGCCAAGGATTGAACAAAAAGTTCTCACCTGTCTCAAAGGAATATGGAAATCTTGTCTTTGTGGCAGTTTTTCAGGTGAGTAAGGAATGACACGAGACTTCTTAACCTTACGAGTGGTTGTCGAAAGTGACAGTGCTATGAAGTGCACAATATATTTTGAGCAAATGTGACTTGCTAAAGCAAAATGGACGCAATTTTTGGAATCACCCAAAATCAGTAAGGAACAAGTGTTGGATTTTATTCCACTTTAGAGGGTAGTGTTATTAATTATAATACAGAGCCCAAAATTAATCCAGTCCCCTGTCTTGATAAGATCTAAAGGCATATGAAATTTGAAGAGGATCAAGTTTTTGAGTTATTGCATTAAAACGAAGGATCTGTGGTGGACACGGCAGCGATGAAGATTCTATCATATTGATGAAATTCAAAGGATGTCTATGGGACTTTGTATGCAGGCCTGCACCTCAATGTTCATTTTAAAAGTCATGGCACAGAGTGGTCACAGTTTGCAAGGGTCTTGTGGGGATAGGGAATTAATCTTGTGGAGAGGGCAACCGTATTATATAATCTTACGGAGTCCTTGATTTGCCCCTTCTTAATAAAATTCTGTACTTGACAGGAATTCCTTTTTGGTGGCGAGGTGAGGCAAGAGTTGTCGTGTCACACACAATCAATGTCCAAGTATTGTATACCAGTCTGCAATTTCAAATGATTGCTCTGTTTACTGACTCTCTTCTCCGATCCCTTTCTCTCCGTCTCTCTTTTTGTCTCTCTTAGCGTGGTTTTTGGTAACAGCAATGGCCTTGCTATTGTCGACTACCTGCAGAAGACTGTTTTACTAAACCTGGGAACGGTCGAGCTGTACGGGTCTAACGACCCTTACCAAAGACAGCCAAGGTCTCCCCGGAAAACCAGACAGCCGTCTGGAGGTAAGAGCCGGGCGTGTTATCAAGGGAAGCAGACATCAACTTGCTGGACTGCTTGCATTGTTGCTCCTTATTCACATCACAGGTTGAGTGTTTCGTCTGAACAGTCCTCCTTTGGCTCTTTGATGTTGGTTTGCTTGCTGACTGTAAAACACTGAGCATTTTTATTGATAAGGTATGCCAATAGAAGTATTTTTCAAAGTGAGGCCGAATTTTTTCTCCCACTTATCATAAATGATTCTGTTTTTCTGCCGGTTTTTCAAAATAGTTAGTGTGCTCTTCAGCCTGGAGGAAACGTTATACTGCCCGCTGTCAGAGACGCATTTTCACAATGACATTTTGAATAGGTTTTTTTAACGGGTTGCTATGTACGTTGTATTAATCATGTTGTTCTTGAGGGTATTATTTATCTTGTAAAGGCTCTCCTCCATCCTAAAGATGAAGCATGCAGCTTGCTTTGTGCCAGGCGGCGAAACCTCAATTACATGATTTTTTTCTACATCTTATTTCTCAACTCATTGTGGGGTGACACTGGTCACTCAATGTTTTTAATTGGCCGCCCCTGTTTTCCCACCTAAAATGGTGCATTATAGTTGGTATAAGTGTTAAAAATATTATTGTGCCCCCCCCCCTTATGGACTCTCCCACCTGCCGGAGTTGAGGCTCCTAGAAAGGGCTGGCCAGGAATTGAGAGTTGGCCATAGACATAAGCGGCGCTGTAGCAACGTGTTTATGAGCTCCGCAATTGGCCAAATACTCTGCTTCCCAAAACCAGGAATGTCCCTGTCTTATTCTAAAAGAAGGAATAGATGAATAAATCTGCTGGTTTGCCTTTTTAATGAATTCCCTCGTCAACTGCTGTCCTGTATCGATATCCATGATTTTTTAGGTCTCATTTTTAAACACAAAAAAACTGATCTCATTTGTTTCTGGCTTATTTAAGTTTCTGTTTGGCAACAGGTTCAGATGAATTCCTTCAGTATTTTCCAACCCTCCTCTGGTAAAAGTAACAGTCGTATTCATGTATTTTAAAACCTTGCACAGATGCAGGAAACATCTTTACAGCAACAGATGGATCTGCACTGATAAACCCTGCCACCTATTGGCCATCATTAGAATTGCACCATTGCTTTTTTGTGAGGAGCGAGGAACAACAACAACAACAACAACAACAAAAAACCCGCCGAACTATGTTGGGTAATAGGGAGCTGTGACTTAGCAACAGCTTGTGGGGTTTATTAAAATGCCATTTGCAGAGTCTGATATAATTGACATCGGTCAGACCTGTCAGTATTAACTCAATCAGAGCATTAATGATGCAGCTGCTCCATCTTGCCATTCGGAACACTTGTTTTCTTATTTTGTCTCTTCCCTGGAAAGATGCAGGACATGGCAGCACAGCAGCAGATTAATTTAATGACTGTATGACTCATTAAAACAGATGTCAAGGCGGCACAGGCGTTGGGATCCTTGCCAGAGATGCCAAGGACAATTCACTGCTGAATAAACACAGGTCCAGCTTGTGTCACACCTGCCTATATTTCACACTTTTAGAATAAAACTGGCCCCTGACCACTTGGGGGTCTCCCGAAGGCTGGCCAACAATACATTTATGATGCATTTATGTGAATTTGGGTCCTAAATTTCCATGAATTTTGGACTTTGAGCGAGGCCCTGAAATCACCATGGCAAATCCTGAGTCCAGCATCTGCTGCTAAATGGTGGCAGTATAGTTATGTATTTTCAGGTCACTGTTAACTCCCTCGTCTGTTCCAGCAGGTCTTTGCGACATAAATGAGGGCTCTGCCACTTCAGAGGACAGATGCAAGTCCCCCACCTCAGGTAAACTCATCCTCACACACACACACACACACACACACACCTGAGTTAGGAAGCAAATTGCCGCAGGTTTGCCTTCAACGACTGCTACACCACGAGCTCTCGATTTATGACTTCCTGTGCAAGTGCGTTCACGGATCCACAGCGTGCTAACAATGGTGTCCCGCCTGAGACAGAAAATACACAAATGATCTCAAAATATCCCCATATGAGATACAGTGGGAGTTTATCAGGGGTTATAAGAATACATTACATGACTGATTGTTTGTGGAAACCTGCTTCCATCCAGCATCGCTTTACCAAAATCATGGACTTAAATGAAGAGTTGGTCTGCTTTTGCTTCTATGACCATGTCCAGTCTTCAGAGAAGGCTTTCCTTTAGATGTTAGCTCATTGCTTCAGGAACTTGTTTCCATTCTGGGCAGAAAAGGAATATGGTGGTCAGACAGTGATGTTGGGCGATCAGGCTTGGGTTACCTTCATCTTTCCCAAAGGCTTTTCATAAGGTTCAAGTTAAGACTTTTAGCGGCTAGTGAAGTTCTAAACATAGTTTCTTGTCAAATTATAACTGGTCTATAAATGGCTTTGCAGTGTTTATAAAGAGCTTTAATACAGGGATTTCAAACTTCAGTTCTGGAAGGCCACAGTTTCTGATTGCTTTTAATGACTTTCTTTCAATCAGCAGCCAGGCTGGTGATGGAAACCTAAAACTTTTTTTTTTTTTAGTTTTGTTTATAATAGTAACATGTGCAATGGCAAACCATAGATTCAACGATGCAATAATTGTTCAGCAATCTGCACACAGACAAGGCTTATCTGTAACTCCAAATATTTGTTATCTTTCGAGAATTACTGCTTTCAAATGAAGCTTTTAAGTGTGATGACATAAAACCAACAGACACAGTGGCCCTCCCGGATTGGAGTTGGAGATCCCCAATCTTCGGATTCTGTGAGATTACCTCACCTTTTGGACTGCATTGACTGGTCAGTCCAAGCCACATTTTGCTGATTGCAAATTCAATAAGTGGACAAAGGGGCGCTATGAGGCTAAAGGACCTTAGCTTGGTCAGGCGTGACCCTTTTGAAGTGTACAGCTTTACTTAAATACGTTTTAAAAGGACTGTGTCTGTGTTTCAGAGTTCTGTAGCTTTCAGTTACCAGTAATAAATGTGTCCTAATCATATTTCTGACCTCACAGTGTAAAAGGTCAGCCTAAATATTTTTTTTTAATCTGCGGTCACAGTCTCTACCCTCAACTGTTGGAAGAGTATGGGTTTGGTTCTCATTAGACCACGTCTATTAGTCACAATAATGATTGTGAAAACATTGTTCACTTCCTCTGCAGGTGCTGCTTTGTACTGTCTGGTGGGTTAGGCTAAAGGCCCAGAGTTAGATGGGTTGTTTGCTGTGTGGCTGCACTACTGACCCAACGTTGCATCCAAACCTGATTGACAGCTCATAAAAATCTCGACTTAATGATTGCACAGATGAGAGTTGGAGTGAATAAACCTCAAGCATTTTCAGCATTGTACAAACCCCAATTCCAATGAAGTTAGGATGTTTTGTAAAACGTGGATAAAAACTGAATACAATGATTTGCAAATCCTTTTCAACCTATATTCAATTGAGTACACTACAAAGACAAGATATTTATTGTTCAAACTGATAAACCTTATTTTTTTGGGGGAAATATTCACTCATTTTGATGCCGGAACACGTTCCAAAAAAGCTGGGACAAGGGCATGTTTACCACTGTGTTGCATCATGTTTCCTTTTAACAACACTCAGTAAGAATTTGGGAACTAAAGACACTAATTGTAGAAGCTTTGTGGGTGGAATTATTTCCCATTCTTGCTTGATGTACGACTTCAGTTGCTCTCCAGTCCAGGGTGTCCGTTGTCGTATTTTGCGCTTCATAATGCGCCACAAATTTTCAGCGGGAGACAGATCTGGACTGCTGGCAGGCCAGTCTATTACCCACACTCTTTTACTACGAAGCCACGCTATTATAACATGTGCAGAATGTGGCTTGGCATTGTCTTGCTGGGACGCCCTGAAAAAGACATTGCTTGGATGGTAGCATATGTTGCTCGAAAACCTGTAAACCTGTATGTACCTTTCAGCATTAATGGCGCCTTCACAGATGTTTTTTTTTTTTTTTATCCTAATAAATTCTTTTGCATTGACTTCTCGGTTTTGGGTATTTACTTTTTGGAGTGCGAGTATTTTTGCTGTTTTTTATCAACTTTTTACTTACGCACCCATTCAGCCCAGATATAATTAAGGCGCAGATTTCCTTTGCTGACGTAGGCCTTCACAGATGTGCAACTTACCCATGCCATGGGCACTAACACATTCCCATACTGTCACCGAAGCTGGCTTTTGAACTTTGCGCTGATAACAATCTGGATGGTCCTTTTCGTCTTTAGCCCGGAGGACACGACGTCCATGATTTCCAGAAGCAATTTGAAATGTGGACTCGTCAGACCACAGCACACTTTTCGATTTTGCGGCAGTCCATCTCCGATGAGCTCGGGCCCAGAGAAGCTGGCAGCGTTTTTGAGTGTAGTTGATATATGGCTTTCACTTTGCATGGTAGAGTTTTAACTTGCACTTGTAGATGTAGCGATGAACTGTGTTAACTGACAGTGGTTTTCCGAAGTGTTCCTGAGCCCACATGGTAATATCCTTTACAAAATGATGTCGGTTTTTAATGCAGTGCCGCCTGAGGGACCGACGGTCACGGGCATTCAATGTTAGTTTTCGGCCTTGCCTCTCACGTGTAGAGATTTCTCTGGATTCGCTGAATCTTTTGATGATATTATGGACTGTAGATTATGAAATCCCTATATTCCATGCAATTGCACGTTGAGAAACATTGTTCTTAAACTGTTGGACTATTATCTCACGCAGTTGTTCACAAAGTGGTGAACCTCACCCCATCCTTGCTTGTGAATGACTGAGCCTTTCGGGGATGCTCCTTTTATACCTAATCATAACACTCACCTGTTTCCAATTAACCTGTTCACCTGTGGAATGTTACAAACGTGTTTTTTGAGCATTCCTGAACTTTCCCACTCTTTTGTTGCCCCTGTCCCAGCTTCTTTGGAATGTGTTGCAGGCATCAAATTCAAAATAAGTCAATATTTCCAAAAAAACAATAAAGTTTATCAGTTTGAACATTAAATGTCTTGTCTTTGTAGTGTACTCAATTGAATATAAGTCAAAAGGGATTTCTAAATTGTATTCATCGTATTCTGTTTTTTTCACGTTTTACACAATGTCCCAACTTAATTGGAATTGGGGTTTGTAGTTTAAAATCTAAATCAAAGCTGAATTCAGCTGCATGTTTGATCCTTTAAGTTATGAGGAACAAGGTTTTCTAAAAACTCAAGTATGTTTGTTTGTTGAGGTAATTTAATGGGGATTAAGCATTTTGAGTGAAACGGTGTTTGGTTTGCAAGGATAATATTTCTGGGATTTTCAGCGTCTGTTTGAGTGCGAACAAAAACGAGGAAACTAATCCAGAAGGAAATGTCGGGCATGAGCTGAGATGTTCCTGTGAGCTATGAATTTAACGCACCGTGTTACACTTGTAACATGACGCATTAACTATACGCTTCAAGGCGGGAAGCTATGTTTCTAAATTAATTAGATTTTCCAGGCTCGTAAAAATATATGGGTACACACCTGCTCAAATTGCCCATTTGCCTGGGGAATATCCTTGCTGTTCAAGAAAACAATCGTAAAAGACAATGTAAGAATCATGTCCCATTTTAAAGTGCCTTTACATACTCAATGGTTACATTTGACATACTCTTAGAAAAATTTCAAATGTCATTGTATTGCATTTTTTGTGCAATATTCATTCATAGTCACAATTGGTCACTGGCTACATCTCAGGATCTCAAACTTGGGATCTTTGCGAAGCAGCTCGATCACATTTTAATGACTCTTATTTTCTTTAGTCCACGCAAAACATAGATTTCAGAAAAGCAAAACAATTACTTTCTGACGTACTTAAATTGTATTATTGTGCCTAAGAACCTGAAGTGACACCACGAGACACCACCTAATGCCAACTGAGCGTGGTCTGTGGGAATCATGACTGCAGTCTGCTCTGGCCCAGGTGGGATTAAATTCAGCTCCGTGGCGCTCTTCAGATACGGGCTACTCTTTTAACCTGGCCATGTCGGGGGGGCATTTACAAGGTTGTGGACGAAATATGACAGACCCTTGAATTAGGCACATGGGTGCTTTGGTTAGGAGTGTATGAAAGATGTCGATTTCATTTATGGCAAAACTAAAGTGATGCAAATGTGTAAGCTATCTGCCTGAAGGCCCATTGAACGCACTAACGTTTTGTGTTGTCGCTATGTAGACCCAGTTTCCCCATGCAGTTCGGACGATGACCATAAGCACCCTAATTTTATAGAAAAGGGTACGGTACAGTCTCTTTATTCCCAGAACAAAAATACATGATGACATCTAAGATATTTGAATGCCTTTTGGTTTTTCTAATAATTGTTTTGATATTGCTTGTCATGTTTTCTTTTTTCTGGTTCTGTTCTAAAAATTTGTCTCCAGTGATGAGCAAAAGCCGAAAGTTTTCCAAGACGGTGGTCACTGACCTAGGTACTGTATTGGCCGCTGCATGGCAACGGCAAAACCATATCTCGAACTCTCCCTCCTCCTATAACCCTTTGGGAGAGAGGGTGCCCCTTTCTGGTCTGCCACTAACGAACACCACTCTGATTAATCGCTGGTCCTCACTCACTGCTTGATGGCTACTAATGAGAGAAATGAGTTACGGCAGGTCATGTTCTTTCCGCTAATCATTGTGGGGAGCGCACTAATTGCTTTTACTAATTCTAGCAATCAGGGAGTGGTGGGAGCACAAGCCTCGGTGGAGGGGAAATTTTCTGCTTAATAATTTGAGGTCGGAAATTCCCTGTACGGTACGGGAGTTCGGCTGGTATTAATCCATGGGTCTTTTTTCAAGGTCATGCACCAGGTAATAGCATCTGTCTTGCCTATTTTTTTTAAAGTGAAACCTAATCAATGTTCCAAAATAATTTTAGTAGCAGTTTTCCCTGAATGGTCATTTTCTTGCTCAGAGGAGCTTGAACAGAAATCTAGATCAGCTTTTTAAAGTAGAAGTGGAGGTTTCATTTGAGGCGGTGGAAAATTCCGGAAAATTCTATCAGTTGATAAAAAAATATTTACTACCCTTCTAAGTGCTGGTGTCCATGGTAAATGTAAAAGTACAGCAAATGTTTAACCCTTGATCCAACTGGAATGCAACCGGGAAAAAAGATTGGATTGTTCCTTGACTATCATTGATTTTAACCACTAAATACACACACACCATTAGGCATGCGGGATCAAAAAAAAAGTTATTGGCCGATTACTGCATTGCTACTTCATGTACATAAGATGTTGGTGTGGCTACAGAACTTGATAACTATAACAGTTTTGAATGAAAAATTATTATTTCAAGCCTTTTTTGCAAAAAAAAAAATTTGTTTGTAGGCTCATCCTTCTCCTTAATTATTAATTATTTTGTTGGTTGTATAACTATGCGTCATTGGGTCATATGGTGGATAGTGTTGTCTCTGGAAAGACAAGTAAATGTTTGTGAGTCCCCTGTCTGATTGGCTTTACTCAGGACTACACTGGAAGAGATTGGTTGAGTAGGCAGAATTTTCACCCCCAGTGGGGATCTCCTAGCCTCTGTTGCAGACATCTCATGAGGTTCGCTTCCCTCACACAGCAATATCTGCGCGCTTGAGCTGGGGTTTGAGTTCCGTGACGTAATGGCATTGTGCGAAATACTTGTTAATGCTTGTTAAATGACAGTCCTTTTGGGTTTCCCTCGTCAAATGTTAATAAACAAAAATGGTGGGTACTGTTACTCCTAAAGAGCTTTTTGAAAATGACATTTGTTTTGTATGTAAAATAAGACTCAGATCGAAGAAAGAGAAAATACGTGTATATGGAAAAAGCCAACTCGATGTTCCTTCAGTTATATTGTGTTCTCTCTGGAGCTAAATACTGCTGTATATTCCTCAAGCGAACTGTTTGTGTGTCGTACGGGATGCTACTGTTTATTAGAAAAGTTCTCAAGACTAAAAAGCCGACTGGATGAGAACATACAGGAAATCAAACGACTTTTCCATGATAGCGAACAGCCCCGCATCAACGGTCTAACTACTGAAGCGCCAACCGAAGTGCGCTGCCCTGAAGGAAAACTTCAGCACCAAAGAAACTTGGAGAAATTCCAGATTCTGAACATTTTCAGCATGTTGGTTAGCCTCTGTTGCAGACGTCTTACGCCTTTTGCTTACTTCCCACAACAGTATGTGCTTATAACTTTGAAATTTCGGAGCATCTCTCTTTTTGGTTGAGCACGAAACCGAGCTCGAGTGCGCAGACGTTGTTGTGCGAGGGAAGTGAACCGCATAAGACGTCTGCAACTGAGGCTAGGGATCCCCTCCTTTCTAAAGATCATGGCAGTAATCAAAACTAGAATTCCGGCCGGTCAAAGTTGTTCACTTGGACATTGTGGCCAAGGCAGCTGGCCTTCAACCTCAGAAAAGTCAGAGCCGAAGAAGAAGAAATTAAGACCTACAAAATTCTTAATTCAGAGGGTTATAGAGATTAGTTGGACAAAAAAAAATACGCAAAGTGCTTTTTAAATTAGATCTGTGCCTGTGAATCCTCTGGGAATCTGTCAACTGAAATGGTTCTTTAAGGTATATATAATCCAATTGGTCCGCTGCTGAGCCGGGCCATGTTATGAGGTTCATCTAAAATAAATAGCTATTGTTTTCTGTTTTTCCTTTTTCTGCTGTTTATCACCAGAAAGATTTTGATGGACAGATAATGATGTTTTGTTTTTCTTTTTTATGTTGAATCAAGGGAAATTGCACGTTAAGTGCACTAGTAGCATGCGCTTGGACGAATTGCAGTCAGATTATGACTCAGCTCTGGGGAATAAACAGAATATAAGACAACGAATAGTGTGCCTCATACAGGCATTCAAGTTGCTAATTAAGCATTTCAATATTTTTCAGATTTGGGTCATTAAAGTTGCATGATCACACCTCAGAGAAAGTGAAACAAATGGCATGTATTGGCCTTGTCCTTGACAATAACAATTACAAAAACAGGAAATAAAATTAAATACGAGTGTTTTTTTCCCTTCCTCTCCTATTTCTAGCGTTTACGACAGAAAGACGATGTTTAGCCCTTAGCTACTTTGCGAAAGACTGTTTCTAACCACACCTCTACTTATTTCCCAAAAGTTTTGATGGCTAACCCTCAGCAATTCTACAATGGAGGAGGTAGAGGAGGTAAGACTGGCCTGAAATGTCACATAAGGAATTCGTTATATTCTGTTTGGGGTAACATCCCCATGGAGCGGTGGGTGGTTAAAAATGAAACGTTTTGTTCCGGCAAACTCAATATAGTTTGTTTGATGTCAGCGCAGTAGCGCAGATGGACTGTCCGGAACAAAACTAACGAAAACAAAATATGTGTCATTTTCAATCCGGAAGTAGTGCGTCCTGGGAAATGTCATTGCATGCTGCATTCTGTATTGTCGCTGACATGTAAAGCACCGTGAACGTGCTCGTGGCAATTGTCCTTATATCTTCGTTAACAATTCCTCCACCCCTTCCACACTGCCCTGACCCCTGCCCTCTGCTGGTCACATGACTGGCTACTTGTCTGGAAATTTCAGTCTCACGCCAGTTTTACCCGTGGTTGCATTGTATTCATCATTTTGTGTCATTTTTGTCTGTGGACTGCAGGTCCTTTATGAGTAGCTCAGTGTTGATGTCGTACGATTTGAGCGTCTAAAGTTTTAACAAGGAAATTAACAGATTAAGAAACATTTTATAAATTGGAATTGAAAATATTTTCAAAACATTCCCCAAAAAGTTTGTTTTTGGAGTGAGATCATGCAGCTTTGACCATTAGGACTTAAATATTTAATCAGAAGGCTAGTTCCATTTTATATGATGGATACAGTAATCCACTGAAACCATTTTCTCATATCATTCCTATTGTGATTTCAAATTGAAAAAAAAAAGACAAAATTGCTGGAAAAATAACCAATTATACACTCTTTGTTTTGGCGTTTTTTGCCTCTAAAATGTTTATTTCAGACATTTTAATTGCTTTTAACTAAGTGGACTTTTTCTCTTTTCTAAAATAAATTCTCCCAAACTGGCATATCGGTCATTTAAAACAGGAGGAGAATTGGCAGAGCTAATTTTACTCTGCTTTCATGCAGTAGAACTTGTCAGACACTGTTGTAGGCTCTTTTTCTTGCAGAGATTAAAATTGTAGCTGTTAAAAATAAGCTAGTTTGCCGTTCCTGTGCTCAGTCGCATTCTCCCCACCTGTTCGTTCTCACTGTGCCCGCCTTGTCTGGTGCATGCTCCGTTGGCATGGGGATTGGTTGTTCCCTGTTTATTAACGTTTCTCTTTCAGGGCATTTTGCAAAGCGTTTGCTACGTTTCTGGTCCTCAGTCTCATGGCTTTCTATCCAGCATGCCTGCTGTCAATCAAATTATTGTTATTTTATATTTGCAATACTGTCTCTTGAATCTTGAGGTCCAAATGTAGTTGTCTCCTTCATTTCATTAAGCTCACTTTGCAGAGGATGTCACTGTGAAAAGCCTCGTAACTGGCTTTTGCTGTGTATGATGTAGAGAAAGACAGACTCTGCGGTCATAGCTTTGCATGACATTGAAGCCTGAGATATGCATTTGTAAAGAGGGGTGTCTTCTTTTTTCCAGCAAAGATGTCACGGAAATTAAGCTTGCCTACTGAGCTAAAGCCAGACTTGGGTAAGCCTTAACTTCGTGTTCACATTTTTAGTTTTTCAGTGGGGTGTATCTCCCGTCATTTACATTTTTCAGATCTCGCAGATTCTGAGTCCGAATGTTCAGACCATATGAGCATCCGTTTTTGTTCCTTTTTGGTTTTCTTTTTCGTTTTTTTTTTTTTTTTGCAAAAAAAGATCAAGACAATTTTTTTTTTGCAAGTTGTCAAGCGTGAGTTCAGAATTCAAAGAATTGGCGTAAGAGGCGTTTTTCTAGTTGGCGCGAGAGGTTCAGGGATAGATTCGTGAGAGGTTCAGGGATAGATTCATTGGCTGTTGCCTCAGAGTCATGTAGGTCTTCACACCCTCCCCCCTCAAAGCAGATGAAAGGCGGAAACGCCAGCAGTCCCTCCCCTACAAGAAGCACCCACTTTGTTTGGAAGAGGGGGCGGAGCCAGGAGAGCCACCCCAGGGAGGGGCGGTCCGCAGGACTTTCTCCGCCCCCATGTCCTGTGAGTGGGTGGGTCCAAGACTTGAGTGGGCTGAACTAGGCTTAACCCAGACTAATCACTCCTTCCCCCTGAATGGATTCTTAAGCATTCTGTTTGTATGTGGATGTGTATGTGTGTATGCTTGGCATTTTGCTATTTACCTTTTTACAAATTGGTCATTTGAAAAGTTTTATTTTTCAAATGAATGCTTGTTTTTCCTGTAGGTGGTTAGGTACCATAGAGGAAAATATTGCCTTATTTGTTTCTCATTCCTGGAATAGCCGATGGACATCACAAACAAAAACCACAGAGTAGGCTCAAAATGTATGCGCTTTACCCGGAATGCCCCTACTCAAAGGCCTGTGGGGCGTTATTGATTTGCTTCACTAACCCAATCTAACCTATTTTTTTGGACATCACGGTTTGTTTCATTCTGCGCTAGAGAGTGATTTTGCAAAATAAGCGACATTCACGCTTGTACAGCAACGCAATTAGATGGTCGATCCTTCAGCATTTCAACTAACCATAGTGAAAACGTTGCATTGTGGCATCGGTCAGTTGATACATGCAATTGATTGGGGTGTGGGGATTGGTTCTAATTTGCATGTAAATGATATGGGCTTTTTTTAGACAGTTATGTTGATGTCAGCGATTTCTGATTAAGGGAAATACGTGAACAGCTGCCTGTGAATCTCATCTCATATTAACCTGTTTTTTGCATTCCAACTCTTTTTACTGTGCTGTTGACTGAATCCATCAAGTTTCCTGAAGTGCTCATATGTCACTCATACTGTTTCAAGAGTTTCCAAGGCTGTTTTTACTTTACATGTAAGCTATGCCCATGTAACTCATGAAATGTTTCATTTATTGCAAAAGAAAAAACATCCAGCAGACCTTATTTATCCTAAATGAAGGATGAATACAGGGTAGCATCAAAGCTGTGGCCATTTTGTTTCTGTTGTTTTAGTTCTGTAACAAAATGGCAAAACTTAGTTTTCGCACATTCAAACCAAACTGCCATTTTAAAAGGATTCTGTGGACAGAAATGACAAATCACCTAAACAGTTCGATTTGATTTTCTTGTCTTGCCAATGTCAAATGAGATTGAAAAAATGTGTTTTTTTTATTCCTTTCCTTTTTCTGGGATGGGTGCTGTACCTCTTTTCTCTCTTTCCGTACTGTCCTACTCTCTGTCTGTCCGCCGCGGGCCGTCAACCCCATAGACAACAGGGACAACTCCTTCAGCCGGTCCCGGAGCTCGAGTGTGACCAGCATTGATAAGGAGTCGCGCGAGGCCATCACCTCCTTCCACTTCTGCGAGACCTTCACGCGTAAGACGGACAATGCCGCCACGCCCAGTCTCTGGGTGGGCACTTCCCTGGGCACTGTACTGGCCATCGCCCTAAACCTTCCCCCGCCTGGAGAGCAGAGACTGCTGCAGCCCGTAATTGTCTCGCCCAGTGGTGAGTCTTTGGGGTGGGGGGGGGTGTTCGGTACAAAATGCCTGTGTGTTACCAGAAACTAGCTCTATTGCTGGAGGTTTATTGTCCTGTAGGTTTTCACTCTAAACCTAGCAAAGCAGAGCTCATCCAACAGCTAGAGTAGTGACTTCTAACCTTTTTTCTTTAGATCTTTTATCCTGTTGGTGTTCAATCCAAGTCTAACCAAGCACACCTCATTCAACCTCTACAATAGAGTATCTCGACCTTTTCTAGGAAATTACCATCTTGTAGATTGTCAATCCAACACAAACAAAACACATTTCATTTAAGTATTGAAGATCTACCTTGAACTGCTAATTCAGTGGAGTCCGGTATGCAAAATTTGGGTTAAAGTGTATTACTGTAGTGATGATGGATCTGTCAGGAACTAGGTTATTACCACTGTGGGATCTACATTAGGTGTGTGTAATCCTGGTCATGGAGAGCCACAAGCTTACCAGGTTTTTTTCTTTTTTTTTTTTTGGAAAATCGGCTCAATTTTAGCCCACCACAACTGGCAACAAGTTAACAGTTTATTCAAGTACTCTGATAGACTACTTAGGTGCAGGGTACCAATAAAAAGAAGGAGAGCCTTTTTCCTTCTAGGACCATGGTCTACATCATTTACTGCCAAATGGGGTCTACACATACCTGGCATGGCAAGTTCAGTGTTTTATGCTGTTTGCACTGGCAGCAAATTGTGCGTGATCATATTGAAGGTCCATCATTGGTTATTGTGAGAACAAATGGTTCAGATTCAAAAGTGGTTTCTGTTATAGCTGAGACTGTGGCCACCAAAGGTGCAATATGCTAGGCATGGAGTGGTCCAGATCAGCGAATATTATACTGACCTTATTTTGATAGGGAACAAATTAGCTGTGGCTTGAATTTCTTGCACGCCTGTGGTCTGGTGAACTTTGGGTACTCCGTACTCAGGAAGTGTTGTCATGAAGACTCTACCTGAGCCTTAGTGCTATGTACGGTAGCAAGGTAAAGGGTGCCCTCTTGTATTTAAACAAAGTTCTCTGAATAGTTCTCACTCTGTTTATATACATAAGCTACGGTCAAGCTTAAAAGTAAGTTGCAATGCAAAACAAAATGCTATTCATTCCTTTAAAAAAAATTATCCTAGTCAACAATTGCATCAAATGGACATTAAATGACCGCTACCACCACTGTCATACTTCCTTATGTCTGAAAGAGTTGGGACAGAATGGAAAAGGCGAGTAAAAAAAGCTGCAAGCAGCAATGAAGGGGATCAAGCACAACAAACAGTAGATGGATCTATTTAATTCATTGTGACCCAGGATTTCATAGGAAGCAAGGATCTCAACAATGGGAGAAACTGTTGAAAAGTTAAAAGCATAAATGTACATAAATGAAATTTTTTCCTGTCAGTGGTTGCACTGGGATTGATGGCTTGACCACAAATTTATTGCCTGGATACCTTGGGGCCTGGTCTAATACACTAATTGTGACACTCTTCCTCACTTCCCCTCCACACCTCTACATGACGGAATCCCTTTAGAAGTCAGAAGTTGTACATTGGCCACTTGGAAGGTGGTCCAACCCATCAGACATAAAAGTGAAGAATGCAATATCAGCCTTGCAACCCCTCTGTTTGGCTCAAGGGAATGAGTCTTCAACACTGCTGACATGAAGCAATGAAGTTGCTCACAATACAGTATGTAGACCCCAAGCTTCCTGCTAAAAACTTGCTGCTGCTGTCTTTGCTGACTGTCCCAGCTATGGATTTTGGGAAAATACTAGGACAATGGAGAAGGTGATTTTTAAGTGCACAAGGCAGCTCTTTTCAAGCTATTCGTGCAACTTAAATATGTTGTGTTAACCACTTGTTTCCCATATATTTACATTACCGCAACTCACGCCTGCCCGATCTCTTATCAGTTGGCTTATCGAACTTGCCCGGAAACGTGTACTCGTATTACTGCCAACCGGCTCGAGTCCTGGCGCCGCGTCTTATCACGTTGCTTGCTTTGCAACTAAACACGCAGAACTGCTATCATGAATGCTTTTTGTTTTGCATCTAAACACAGACAATGGTTTGATTTCATGTGACATTATGATTGGTCTTGGGTGATATAAGAAGTGAGATGCATACATTCCATTACTTTCAGTTTGTAAATTTTGTTTCGTTCATTTTCACTGTGGTCACATAGTGACAGCCAAACAAACTGTCCTGCTGTGGCAGGACAAAAAGCTTGTGAAGATGCTGTCAACCCGCAGGCCACATGTCTGAAACAGTGAAGAGGAATCGTCAGGGTGAGCAAATGGTGAAACCACGTTGTGTTGTTGAGAACAACTACGGTATGAGCGGTGTTGATCGCAGTGATCAACTGGCTAGTTCGCACCCGCCGACTACGAAAAAGTTGAGACTGTGCAAATCTTGTGTAGTTTGTGTCAAGAACGGTATAAGGAAAGAGTCACGCTACATGTGCATGAGTTATGAGATTCCATTATGCGTTGAACTGTGCTTCCAAACTTACCAAACTGTCAAGAATTTTTTATGTAAGTTTTTTTTTTCATGTAGCCGTCATTGTCACCTCGCAATCTGTTTCTTTGTAATTAAAAGATGTATATAGCGTAATTGATTGCATCCTTATTGTATATCGCATGAACTCAAGTCAGTGTTTGGATGGTTTAGATGCTAAACCAGACAGTTCTTATCACCCATTACGCCAACGACCATCAGTGAAAACAATCCGCGCCAGCGCGCATGGCAGCACTCACTGCTGCCACGTTAAACACGACTCGCATGAGCTATCGTTCATAGAAGGATCCGGGACTCAAGCCCGGCGATTGTTCGCGAGTAAACATGGCTCCGAGCGCTAAGTGGTTAAAGAGGATAGACAATATTATTGACTCAGAATGATATAACTGCTTAAGAATCTGGCTTCAACAAATAAAGGTAATGATAATACAAGGATGTAACTTAGCACGTTCATCTTTACTTTAAGCTAGTTGAGGTGCAAACGCAGTAACAAGCTATGTCAGCGTAACTGTACCAGTTACCTCGCAATTCTTAAATAAGATTGATTTTAAGCCTCACAAACCATTTTTCTTGTTAGGCAATCATACAATTTGAATGAATCGCCCAAACACACTGAACGCAAGCGACAGCGACTGGCGTTTCCCTGGTTTCGCTCTCAAACTTCTGAGCGCACATGCGATCGAATTAAGCTATGTACCACTTCTGTCCTCATTCCTCCTCCTCGGTTCAGCTGCCTACTTGGGCATTTTTGGTTCTGTGTCGCATCCTCCCTTAAGAAAGTGGCCAGGGAAAGTGGGGGAGGGCAGCAAATTTTTGAATAGGACTGCAGCTTTGGACTGTCCTTTTAGGGAGCCAAATTCCATAAAAATCCACCAAGGGCTTCTTCGACTTGCCATAGTAAACCTTTGAAAAAACTATTATACCAAGATGGCCGGTACAGAGGGTCCATAATTTCCCATGTAGGGTCCTTTACTGTGAAGATGCACAAGAAATTTGGTTGCAGCATCCACTTTGATTCCAAAGTGATAGGTATTTGAATTTTTTTCTCTTTGAAGTCTCTTTTCTGGTTTAGCTCACCCATGTGCCTAAATTTCATGAAACTTTGTGAGTATCCAATATTCTCTCTGGCAATAAAGTATACCAAGTTTGGCCTGACTCCAGCCAGGCATTACTGACATACGGCTCACTTCCTGTTTTCGTGTCTTTATGATCAAATTCACTGGACTACTGCAACAAAATCATTTACCCTACCAAAATTCCACAAATATCTTTTGTTCAGGATCATCTGCAGATATTGGTGTGCAAAACTTGGAGGTGTTTGAATCAATGATCTAGGACTAGTTTTCCAAAGGGAGTTCAAAAAATTAAAAATGGCAGGAAAGCAAGATGGTGGACCTCGCAGGTACGAGAGGCAATTTTGTTTCCCTCAGCCCCTTGGACAAAACTAGCAAAAATAAAATCACTTCATGTTACATGTTATCTGAGGCTCAAAATTGATATTATAGCCATCTCCAGTTGTCATACTGTAATGATGCCAAGACCGCTTATTTAATAAAACAATGTGATGAGGAGACCTTTCATTCTGCAGCCTAACATGCAGTCTGGCACTGTGTCAGCAACATCTGCTTAAAAAACATCACCAGCCAGTAACTGTTGACAGGAGTTGATTTTTGAAACTGGTCTAAGATCAGAGGTCCCAAATGATGCAGAGTAGGCAACTTGTTGGGAAAAAGATCTGTTCTTGGATCTGCTCAAAAACATGACTGTGATTGTGAGCTTTAGCCGTTGGAACCTCAGTGTGCTCCGAACTGAGATAGTAGAATTAGCATTTTTAAGGCAATTTTTTTTTTTTTTTAGGCAGAATCCAGACCAATTCTAGAGCTAATATGGCAAGTTTCTGATCAGACTGCTGAAAATATTGATTGCGACAATTTGACTGATTCTCAACATTGTGTGTCACTACCAGCCTTAGTAAAAACTATGCTAAATGCCAACAGTAAATGGTACCTGTGCAAATTTATCGAGCTCCCTAATGGCAGATTAACTTTAAAATTTGTGTAGTGCTCCCTGATCATGATCACAATCTAAATATACCTATGAAGCTTTGACAGAGATATAGTTTGCAAAAATTAAGAACCATTTAAGCCAAATGATTGACGAGATATGGACATTATCACATTTTTGCTCGATAAAGCAATGCCTAGATGTAAAATGGCGCTAAATTTTGCGTGCTGATATGGAATCAAGGCGTCCCTATATAAGCAAAATTGCAAAACATTTCAATAAAAATTTCCTAAGTTTAAAAATCACTAGGCATTCCCACAAAAAAGAGCAAATGCGTGGTGGCCATTTTGTTTTCAAAAGTCAACATTTTATTGATAATTACTGCAGTTCAGCGTTTCCTGATTTTCACTGGTCTGATTTGGTGTAATCATGCCAAAAATCCAGGGAGGCTTTCACAGAAATAGGTTTTATAATAAATTCAGAATGGCGGAAAAATTTTGGCAATTTTGGCTAGGCCTGCATGCTTTTGTAGCGCTGCATGCACATTTGCTTTTATTTTTGGTCACCTTCTCAACTGTGCGCATGTGGATCGCCCAAGACAATGGCCAGGTAGTGAGTGGTGTAAACAAACGGAATCAAACGAAACCGATATCATTCACGCTCAAAACAAGATGTAAACACGCAGTTGAACAAATCGGATATGGGCCTCAAAATCCGATCTATATCCGATCTGGGCAACAAGACCTGCAGTGTAAATCAAACCTTAATGCTCACCGATCCTATCAAGGACATAAAACGCATTAATGCGCGGAAAGAATATTCTATAAGCTCCCTGATCTGCCATTTTTACAATAGGGAACCATTTATGTTCACTCATGATTACCATTAATTTGCGATTTTAGGTATTATGCGTGCATTTCCTTTATCCTATTTCTTTGGTAATTTATTTGGTATTAATAATATATTGCGTCATTCTACATAAAATCTACAAGTGCCTCCCACCTGACCCCCTCAGAATCAGCTGATTGGTCTAGTACAATAACTTAAGTATATTTAATGAATCCTTACCAAATATTACCTTGATCTTGCGAAGAGTTTTTGAGCTACAGGCTCTAAAAGTACGCGGGAGTAGGTCGAAATTTCGTGCTTTCTAACTTGCGCCATTTTTTCTAGCATTTTTGAGCCTTCATAACCTCATGTGTATTAAAGATGGCTAAATGAAATTTTCAGAGCTGAAAGACATATCGGAGCACTGTTAAAAACTGCAGTTAAATCAATTGTATGCCAATTCTAGGTGTCCCAATCATAAGCCAAAATCTGTATTTTCGTCAACAAGATTTGTTCTGTAACCAACTTCAACCTTCGATATCACGGGAACCATTTATTTATTTATTTGTTTGTTTTTTCATTTCGGCATGATTGTACAGTCATTCCATGACAATTTCAACACAACATGTATCATGACCGAAAGGGTCGCGGGAGAAGCGAAATCGCTTGTCAAAGTCCCGCCCCCAACTCCCAGAAAAAACAGTTTGATTATGGGTAAGATATCATAAAGATTTATAAATCACAACAGAGCTGAGTGTCTATTTACACTACGATTTAAACGTCACAACATAAAATCATAGAGATTTATGACAGTCATGAAGAGTTTTATCACAATATAGCTGAGTGTCTATAAACAACCCCTATTGTTTATGCCCGTTATGGTTCTGTTTAATTTATCCAATGCCATTTTGTTGGATAAGTTCATAGTTATTCAAACATGCACATTTCAGAAGATACTTAAAGTCTTTCAAATTGTCTGCCCTTCTGATATTGTGTTCAAGTATGTTCCATGCACTGACTCCAGCCACCGGTAAGGAGTGCTCACTCCGAGTCGATCTGACCCTTCTAGTTTGCAACAACATTCTGCCTCTTAGGTCATGAAGGCATTCACGCTGGAGAAATAGGCATTGTATATTTCTAGGCAATTCTTTGTGGTATCCTAAATATACAATTTGCAAGGAGTTGAATTTTATTATATCCTGCAATTTAAGAAACTTTGCCTTAATAAACAAATCGTTTGTATGAGTTCCACAGGGAACGTTATGAATAATTCTAAGGGCCTTTTTTTGGAGTTTAAACAATGATTCTATTGTATTATTATAAGTGTGTCCCCATACTTCAGCGCAGTAGTGTAAGTGGAGTGCTATGAGTGCTGAATAGATCATTTTAAGGGACTTGTATTTTAATAATTTTTGCATTTTCCAAAGAATAGACACGCTTTTAGCTAACTTTCTTTGAACCAAGTTTACATGTGGTTTCCAGCTTAAGAGATTATCTAACATAACTCCCATGACTTTATATTCGTTTACCCTTTCAATGCTGGTACCATTTACCTTTAAGTCTATGTCGTCCTTTAGGCCTTTTTTTCCCAAATATCATAAATTTGGGGGTACTATGGAAATTTCAATAGCAACACTGCACCAATTTAATAATAATGATATACAAATAAGTACTGGAACCATGGATGTGTCATGTTTTCTTGTAATTTACCAGAGAAAACTTGAAAAAATGTGTGTTAGGAAAACTTCACGGGGTCGTATCACCATGTGGTATGGGCTCATCCTCTTGCCATGATTACTACTGTGTCAAATAATTTTCACACTCGTCAATGTAGAGCTGCAGCCAGTGCCGCTACAAGATGGTGGTGAACTGTGAGAATAAAGTCAAAAACAATCAACTTAGAGCTACTTACTAGTGTATCAGCAGACTAATGCCTCAAACAGTAGTTTTACCAAACGATTGAAACCGAAACGGCCAATTTCCCTCTTGTGTGTTTGAATACATAATCTTGTTTTATGTACATTAAGTAACGATTCTTTTTGTTTTAAGCAGTATTCTAATGCTTAACATTAAAAGCAAAATGTATGTATCCATATGTTTTTAGCATTAAACATACAAAGCAAAATGTATGTATGTATATGCGGTACACATTTTGATTAAAGTAGGGATTCAAAGAAAATAAGTACCCATAAAATTGGTTCGTTATGGCAATTTCATGATAGGTTCATGAAGGTATTCACTCATATAACATGAGAAAAAAAGTTTCATGCGACTTGATATTCGCTTTCCAAATGTTGCTCCTTTTCCACTGTAACCAGTCAGTCGACAGCCTCATTTTCCGTGACGTCACACACGGGTTGTGTACTCTGAAAGTACCCAGATGTTCCATTGTTATAATATGGTGAACACTGTGAAAACTGTTTTCAATTTTGTTTTTAATGCCTGACGAGTCAGAACTCTTAATAGATTTCATCCAGATCTTCCAGTAGTTCATAGTTTTAAATCCCATGTTTAAATTTTTTTTTTTAAGCTACTGTCGCATAAAGGTGATTTCTTTCATTGATGCATATTGGTTTTGCTGCTTATTTTTGTTCACTCTGTGCCTGCAAAAAATGCGGTCGCCGCGCTGGCTATACGCTATACACGTACATGTTGTCTAGTTTAGAAAGAAAATTATGTTTTTACTGGAGTCATGCTACCATTCCGAAGAAGGTTGGATAAGCCAAAGCTGGGCTTCAAAAAAGATAGTATTTTATGAACACGATCAAGTGGACTCTCATAACAGTGATTGACGGACATAGAAATATGGAGTGACGAGGTCGATGCCATTTAGAACACAATCGTACCCCTCAAATATCTCCACCCAATACCTCAAAAGCAGCCTGAATCGTCTGCCTGTACTTCTCATGCACTCAAGCTCAATTTCAGGTCTTTATTGCTTTTTTATAGTTGTTGTATCTCTTCCCATGGTTCTTTCTTCAACCTCTGGTCCTTCATCTTCCATGATGGCCAAAACGAAACAAAACCTCAAATCTAATAACGGTAGATAGTTATATACGCAATAGAAAGATCTGACGACAGGCAGCTACAAGTGCACGAACAATATGTATTCCTGCGCGAGTTAAGAGAGAGAATACATTCTAAAAATCTTCCTTTCTTGGTTTGTCATCGCTCTTATCAAGTCTACTCATCGAAAAAATATCATGATAAATTAAAGTATCCTTCCCCCAGGGTTTCCGCTGCATGTAATTGATCGTGGCGCACCGCCACAGCAAAATAAGAGCTGCCAAGCCTATGTAAAATGACTTTACATAAACTCAAAAAGATCCTAAGGACAATCAGGTGTCGCCACTTCTCATTGTTAATTTAAAATGAGCACTAATAATTCTTGACCTGTTGTCAATCATTTTGCTTGATGAACACGTTTTCCAATGAATAAAAATTAGCCATTGACAGTAAAACGCGCTGCTTTCTTCTTAATGCAATGTGTGCAACGATTATAGAAAAAATATTTTGTTCATTTGCAAAACGATAAACTACGATATTAACTTCTGTGTTTGCTGTGAGCACATCCTGCTCTACCTAATTGTATCTTCATGATTATTTAATTCCAATTCCGGAGTCCGGAGTCATAATCGGTTTTCATATAATATGTGAAATCCACCGTGACACATTTGAAACTGATAAACCTCCGTGCACATATACTTCAATTATTACATTGCCTATGTGCTGATTACTGAAAGTGGCCACACCTGATAATGCTGAGTTTTGACCTGACGCTGAAGCCCGCCACCACAGTTTCAAAAAATCCTGGAGGAAACCCTGCTCCCCGTATTTACACGATTTCCGTCAGATCGTTTATATATCCATGTTAATCATCAATGTACTAGGCCTATATAGAAAAATATGAGTTTAAATAAAAAAAAGACAGATAAATGTTTCTCCATTATAATTTATCCATCTCAAGTAACGTAGGCTACGACTCAATTTTAACCTTTAACAAAATATAAAGCTTGGAGAAAGACATAGTATTTCTATTGACATGTAACAGAGCAGAGCTTGCAAAACCCGTATGTGACGTCACCCAAAACGGGCCTCTTTCCTAGCATCACGGAAGTATTCACGCTAGATGAAGTACTGTCGTTTCGCGCGTTTCCATTTTCTCATATCGATAATGTGACGAAATGACATTACATTACATTCTTTGCATTCTATGCTTTCCATTGATGTCGAAATTGCCATATTTCAGTTTTTCCTTTGAATCTCTACTTTAAATGTATGTTATGGTTAAAATTTTTGGCACATTGAATTTTGGGAAAGGCCCATACATTTTGAAAATGGCCCATTGATTTTCCATGACACGGGCCATTGGCCCATGGGCCTTGCTGTCCTTCCCAAGCCCTGCCCTGTTAATCTTGAATATAAAAGGATAATACAAAAAAGCCCTTTTATGGACTTTGTTGAAGACATAAAAATCAGAATGAGTGTTTATTTCCGGAATACAGTAGCAAAGGAAAATCATTGAATATCTTGTCTTGGCATTGTTTTCATGCATTAGTTTTTTTTTTTTTTCATTTGCGTTTTCTATATCATCCCACTGTTTTTGGAAATGGGGTTGTATTTTCAGTGCAATGATGCTCTTTGTTCACGGCGTAATGGAAATTAATTTGCATATTTCAGGCTTATAAGATAATAGCCGTTCATTTTTTCCTGCATTTACTGTCCATGCAATAGTACATTTCCCTTTTACCCTTTGGAATGATGTTTAAAAGAATTTCTCATCACAACCATGGTAATTTTGGAGTTTACTCCTTACTGTCCCAGAAATCCTGGAGTTCTCACCTGATCAGAGTAAGGATGCTTGGATTTTGCATATGCACACCTGCTGGCCTCTGTCAATCACTGTTTTCCTGGCTGTGCTAAGAACATAAAAGTGAATTAACTTAAATAATTTTCTATGCCAGCTAAGGAGCTTTAAAAAATCACAAAAGGGATTAACGAAGCAAACAAAATAAGATTACTTTCCTTGAGTCTGTCAGTAAAAAAATGAGGCTTAGGTGAAAACAACTTCAATCCATTTAGCAAGGCTTCCTGGCTAGGATTTACTTCAATGCATTGAACAACTTGTTAGGTAATGCAACTGAAGCAGAATCACTTAGGATGTTAAAGTCTTGACGAAATGTATTGCAGAAACCTCTTTGCTTTTTGGTAACTGCTGTGTCTAGGTGTAAATTGCCTGTTTAATTCATGTATTTTATTCATGTGTGGTCTTCTGATCAGTATTTTTTGACTTAGAAGATATGCGCGTCAAAAGTTCCAAACAAGGTGTATTACAAAGGGATCCAAACAGGGATAAATGTTGTATTCTTGGAATGATCTGCCTAATTAAAACTGACACCATTCAAAATCAGACTCATATTTTGTTGCACAACAGCAGGTGTTGCTTGACATAAGTGATGGTGTCACATAACATTTACACGTTGGCATAGACTTGTCGACAGGATTCTGATGTCTCTGGTTACCAAATCCAAAATGCTTACAATTTGTTTAGGTTTAGAAACCATCCCATCTCAGAGCTTGAAAAATTATTACCACCTTTATTGCATGACTAATTTCATTTCACTTTTTTTTGTGGAGTAACTATTTTTGATTGTCAAAATGTAACATGACACGGTATGAAATTATGCTCAACACTCTGTCCATTCTGTCTCTCCTGGGGTTGCCGCTTTTATATGGGCATTTGTTGGTCGCCATATCCTACATTTTGGTTTCACTGATAGACTCAAATTGCTAATTAAACCCCAATTAGCACTAATTAGTGACATTCTTAAGCGTGCTTTGTCATAGAAATGGTGTTCTTAAGTTATGGTTTCTTAATTAGTACACCGATACCTATTAGTCCATGAAGAAAATTCACATGGACATACATCGCTAATTAAAGTGGATTTTGGGGGTACTTTGAGTGGTGCCCCCTGCCTTATCCAAGATATGCGGACCTTAAGAATCCCCATTCCTGGGAGCCACGCCTACCCTCAACACATTCCAGGTCTCAAACCTTTTGGACTAAAATGGCTAATTAGAACCTTTTGGGCTACCGGTCTAATTCCATTACAGTGCTTAACAAATAAACCACCTGTCATAAAAAAATGAGAAAACACGAATATTTGAGAAATGTGTCAAAACTTGTTTAAAACTAAAATTTATTTTGTTATTTCTCTGGGAAATAACGAACTGAAACCACTAAATAGTCCTTATTCACAAATAAAAACAGCAACAAAAAAACACTATACTGTATTTTGTATGGCCTCCTTTGACCTTGATAACAGCTTGCATTCTTGCATTCAACCACTAAAACTAATTTTCATGTTCAGGAATGCAAGAAATAACTGTTATTTGGCATCTTAATCAAAAAATAATAATGTGCTTAACTATTTGTTCTGCTTTTTTGTAAAACAGTACATTTGAAAATTCATGGATAACAACAATAAATATATTTTGGCGTTAAAAGTATCATTTAAATTAAAGAGCTTGTGCATACTGGTGGATTAACCATTACAGAAACATAAAAATTATTTTGCTAATTAGCAACACTGTTAATTTAGGGCAGCTGTGGCATAAACCTTACATTGGGTGGTGGTCTAATAAATTTGTTAAATACTGTATGTGATGATTTTTTAGGGCCGTAGTTCTGCAGATATTGGCAACTATCCAAAGAAGTGTGTTCTGTTAGTGTCAGAAAGATCTGTTACCGTCAGAAAGCTTTCAATTCATTTCAATTGTATTTGTAGAGAGTTGTTATGAAAGAAGATGCTTTTGAGTGTATAAGGGCAGTGCCCAGCCTAAATCCCTAAAATAGCAAATGAGGTTTAAAAAAAGCAGTAGGGAGGTAAATTGTTCTTAAGGTTGGATTATAACAGTGTGTTAATAAACCCATGCAGTGGCGTCTGTTGCTCCAGGATGCAGCAAGGCATGGAGATGAACCAATGGTAGAACTGGATTAGGACTGCGGCAGCCAATGACCTCTTGTGAAGGGACAGGGGTTGAGTGGTCCATTGACCCTGGGTAAGGGAGGCAGAAGAGCCCCAGAAAATGTGACAAAGTAGAAAGTGGTCAGGTGCTATAGTAATTTTCAGCACGCAAAAGATGATGTTTCTTTTTTGTCAATATCCAACCTTAAGTTAAACCTTGAAACTGCTTACCCTAATCATGCAGTCTAGAAATGGTCTGCCTTTCCTTGTCCATTTACTGTGCTTTAGAAGCCCTGCACTTATTTCAAGCTTGGTCACTTATGCACCCTGCACCCCTAGTGTGCCCCTTGCACTAAATGTCAGAGCTGTAGGACTTTAATGTTGACGGATGCAGTTATTTTATGTTGTTGCTGTTTTTGGTGTTGGAGATGTGTTGTGTTGACATAATTTTTTCATCCGTTTCCCTTGCCATCATAAATAATTTTGCTTTTGCAATGCGGACAGCAGCTGTTTGACTGCATTGGAACTTTGTTAGTATCCCCATCGAGATATGGAGACTTACCTAGAAAACTGCTGCTGGTTATGCAAGTCTTTTAAGCAGACTCATAGTAATTAATAGAAATCACCTGTCTTGGCTCACTCCAGCATCAACTTTCATTTAGCGAAATATGCTAAAAGGTCCTTCTTTCTTTTAGCATTTTGAGATTTTGCTTAGCCCGTTTTGCAGTCTGTTAATCACATTGATAGGCATGATGTGTTTATTTTCTAGGGTTAATAAAACCATGAACGCTGTTAATTTTGTAATGATTCACAAAAACAAATCTGAAAATGCAATGACAAACAACTAAGTAAAATAACCACAATAGAGAAATGAACATTGCACACCATTTAATTTAATCTTGGGCACAAATGCAATAATCTATATTTGCTCAGTTTGGTATGTAGAACTAGTCTTGTTTTGAATAAATGCCGATTAGGTGCAGCAATAAGAGTAATACTGATATCAATTAAACATGTACTGCAATTAAATTCTGCCCCCTCAGTTCCCACATGCAACACCACTGTTTTAAATACAAGCCACGCACTTCACCTCCCCTCAGGAAAGCAGTAAAGATCAGAGCAATTGCTGCTACAGCTTGCTAGTGAAGTTTGGGCAAAAACCAAATAAAATCTCGTAAATTTGATATTTATTTATGAAGATTTTCCTTGACTAACGTTTTCTAGCTCGATGGCTATATAATCTAAAGAGTAATCTAATACACAATCACATACACCGCAATAACGTGGCTGTTGTTGGTGTCTCTAGCTAAACTGCATGCTTGCTGTGTTCAGTCAACAAGAGGCTTTCAATCAAGGAAGGAGATCGTGTGGGTGTGATGGTGTTGAAAGTGACCAATCATAAGAGGCTAGCGCCTCCCTATTGCATGTATGCCCTCTGGAGGAGCTTATTGGCTGCGCAAGTCTCTTTTAAACTTGTTGTCAGCGAATCAGTGTTGTCGAAACTACTCTCATTGCTATCTGGTTTGGGAATCGCAATTTCATGCTCCAAAGCAGGTTATAAGTTCAGCTTAAGTTAGCATTATGGTTATTTACCGTGATAAGAATTGAACTACTTTTGTAGTCCTGAAAACCAGACCTCAAGTTACCTCAATAATCTTAAATCCTTCTTCGTAGTGCTATCCACAGGACATATCTGAAATGTCATGACCATACTGTCTGACTTGATCGGTATTTGTTTGCTTGGTAGCAAATGTTAACAGTCAATCGCTTAACTGAACCACCTCATTTTAGGAATATCACCAATATGATTTATCTATGTAGCTAGCTACTTATACACTGTAAGAGGAAAGCAAGCAGTTCCCTGCAAAATTTTAGTTTGTAAATTGGGTTTTATGTGACACACTCTTTTTCTTAAAAAAAAAATCATGTATCCTCCATATTCGGTAGTCTAGGGGCTTTCAACATTGCGATTCATTAGTGTTTTTTCTAAGATGCTGGCTAAGCCTGACTGTTTGAATGAAAGGCGGGACTAGGAGAGAAGGGAGGGGAAGTTACCAATACTGCCTTTTCAAAAAGTGTATGGGCCATGTCCGCCGTAAATTACACCTCCGATACTAGCGTTTCTTTTCGCTAAAGGCACGCCACTTGGCCTTGGATATGCAAGGATTTTGTCGGCCCAACACAAATGCGATTGGGTTAAGGAAGTTAGCATTATTAATGCATCACATAAACAAGTGGTGCCAGGCACAACAAACCCCGCCTCTCACACATACTTTAACCTACTTGTGCGAAATTCAATAGAGACCTATTCTGGGTCAGTGGCAATCCCTACTCCGAATTTGGGGTGAATCTGGCCTTGAGTTTTGCAGCTAGAGTGTTAACAAACAAACACAGAACAAACGCACAAACAAACACAGAAACAAACCGAAACAAAAACATACCCCTTGCCCTCACCCTTCAGGTGGGGTGGAGTGACAATCCATATCAATCAAACAGCATTCATCGCAAAAACTACAAACCCCAATTCCAATGAAGTTGGGACAATGGGCTCTAAATTCGTAGACCAGGCGCAGGCGCGGCGAATGGGGGGAGCGCCGCGCCAACGGGGTGTGTCCAGGCGTATGTTGCAAATTCGTGCCCGGCGTAGCCTGGCGCAAGTACTCCTCTGTCCCGCCTCTGTCCCTCCTGCCGGCGCAAGTGGCAAAGAGGGAGGAGAGAAGGCGTAATTGGGTTTAATACAGCCGAGTAAAATCTTCACCAAAAAAAGAGCTCCTCTCCTCACCTTTAAAGTGTTGAAATAAAGAAGCCTCTGTCCTATATCTGCATGATGCGTTAATGTTGCATTTTACTTTGCTGCTTCAGGCATGTTTTCTGCACCGCTTACGTGTATATTAAGCATTACGAATATGAGTTAGCTGGCTAGCTAGGGCATTCTCGAATTATTACCAGTAGCGAACTTGACTGGAATTTCAAAAAGAAACTACGTCAGATCATTCAAACTTAGGAAGTTGGAATGAAATAGGACGGTTGCTCATTTATTTCTTCTGCCTGCATCATTGGGAAGAGAAACGATGGATAGCGTGTTCCTATTATTACACCCTATTGCTGCTTAAAATTTTGGGATTAACATGCATGGACAACAATGCAAGATACGTTACACATTTATTTTCAATATGTGATCATAACTCAGTACGAGATCGTAGCAATCAGGCTGTATTCCTTTCCCCTACTAAAAACGATAAAACCTAAGTGACAATAATAGTAGTATGAAGCCGCTTGCACACTGGAAGCGAAACAAATTTTTCGCACGACAGATTGCGTTGAAAGCAGTGTCTACATGTCCGAAAGTCGGACAGGCTTTTAATATATCTCCGACAGTCGGATGGTTTCAATATAACTCTGTGTCCAACAGTCGATTATTGTTTTTAATTTCTTCAAATCTACTGAATCTTTTAGATATTAAACGTGAATGTATTGATAAGAGGGCTCAGTTCTTCAAGATGAGTACCAAGAATTTCAATCAATGTTTCTGATTAAGCTCTGCTCAATAAAGTGAGTTGACATTGGCGCGGGACAATGTAGGATACAATGCCTGTCGAACATGAACTGCAAAATACTCTGCGTCTGACAGCCAAAAAAAAAAAAAGGACGATTAGAACAGATTGATAACGAAATAAAGAATAAAAAGAAACATTTTAACAACAAACAGAACATCCAGTGAACACGGCGATTTATTTATTTATTTGCGGGCCA
Organism: Gymnothorax javanicus; assembly: GCA_029692085.1. Classification (NCBI taxonomy): domain Eukaryota; kingdom Metazoa; phylum Chordata; class Actinopteri; order Anguilliformes; family Muraenidae; genus Gymnothorax; species Gymnothorax javanicus. The sequence continues at coordinate 96,374,047 of CM056198.1, forward strand.
TCTTTTTTGGATGTTCTGTTTGTTAGTGATATATTTTTATTCTTTATTTAGTTATAAATCTGTTCTCATATCAATACTTCTACTTTTTGCTGGCTGCCGGACATGGAGTATTTTGCATTTCTCGTCGGACAGTCTTCATCGTGCATGCGATATTTAATTCACAATGTCAATGGTCATGGAATTGATTTGCTCACTGACTACAAGCACTATTTTATCTCTGGTGTGGAAATAAAACGTGAGTCTGTTCGATCCATCTGACTAATTTTCAAAAGAGAGACCGAATAAAGACTGTTGTCTATCTTCAACGGAAGAAAACAGACGAATAAATAGAAACATTGATTGAAATTCTCGGTACTCATCTTGAAGAACTGAGCCCTCTTATCAAAACATTCACATTTAATATCTAAAAGATTCAGTAGATTTGAAGAAATTAAAAACAATAATCGACTGTCGGACACAGAGTTATATTGAAACCATCCGACTGTTGGACACTAAGACATATTAAAACCCTGTCCGACTTTCGGACACGTAGACACTGCGTACATCCAAAGTCAATGCAAAGACGCGAATACACGCTTGTATTCGCGTCTTTGCATTGACTTTGACTGTAATCAGTCGTGCGAAAAATTTATCTATGATTTTTGTCCTGATTCAGATTGTTACATTAAATAGTGGTTGCTGTAATTATTTATTGCATTGAAATGTGCCTGACATTCTGGAAACCTGCCTGTGAGGTTTCGGTAACGTGTGCGCACTGTGCACCGGTCAGCCAAATTACCACTGCACAGAAAGTAAACCAGGTTGGAGCTGGTGAGTTTTCTGCGCAACTTCAGCGGAGACTTTTTCTACGAAACTGTCACTGCGTCTTGATGAATATGTGACACCTCCCCCTACTACGCCACCACACCCATCTCGGCACACGTCCGTCTACCAAATTGCCAAAGTGGCTGCGCACGGTTTTGCACCGCACGAAATTACCACTGCGCGGGCTGCACTGGACGAAATTACCACTGCGTGGCTGTGCCACGCTACGCCACACTGCGCCACCCTGCACTGCGCCAAGAAATTAGAGCCCATTGTGTAAAACGTGAAAAAAAAACAGAATATGGTGATTTGCAAATCCTTTTGGACTTATATTCAATTGAGTACGCTACAAAGACAAGATATTTAATGTTCAAACTGATTAACTTTATTGTTTTTTCAGAAATAGTCACTCATTTTGAATGAATACCTGCAACACGTTCACATTTTACACAAAGGCCCAACTTCATTGGAATTGGGGTTTGTAAAACGTGTAGTCAATGCACTGCAGAGTGAGACTGCTGATTGGTCTGAAGGAATTGTCATTTGCACTATACAGGACAAGCCGACACACTACATAATTCCATTGACATTAGTGTGGAATAGGATGATTTCAACAGCAATGCAATCTAAAGTGTTAATATTAAGATGTGACTCAAGTCGATAATTAAGTGTCCAAGCTGACAAGCTTGCTACCTTTCTTGTAAGCTAATTTAACATGAAATGAATGTTTCAGAATCACATGACAAGATGGCAATTTTCAGGCAAGGCGATATAATGTAGCATAACTAATAAAGGGAGTAGAGAACGTTTAGTTGTCAAATGCACAACAACTCGCCAACAATTAGCCGCCAAATTCAAGCAAGTTAGGCCTGTGCCGGAAACGCAGAACGTGACTACATACGGTGCTAAAACGATTGGTATATACAAAAGGTATATACAGCTCGACATGAATTGGAAGGCAGTGAACCAATAAGTGTCAAAAAACATTCTAAGAACTAATTCATAGTTGTGCAGTTATCGAGAAATAATGAACACCCTTGGTATGTCTGTTAACCTGTCTCAACTGAATGTTCTTCAAAGCCTTGCTTTGAAACAGTAATTTTGAAACTGTAGCATTGAAACACTTTAAATCATTACTTGGCTTCCAAATTTTGGCCAGCATGTACATCTTATTTTAGCATTGAAATTGCCACCAATTTGTCTGTTCCACTCCTTTTGATGTGTCACATTGCCAATAATGCTTGCTAGTGAGTATGTGGGGCGTTGAGCAGAAAATGTGAAGCTTTGCGCTACTCTGACATCAACAGTTCCAATAAATGTTAGTCAAAGTTTTCAGTCTTCTGCCTGGGTCTCTCAATGCTGTCCTAGACCATCAAGTCATCCCATGAATAACAAAAGGTCGCAAGTGACATTCCTGATGAAACCTGTTTTTCTGCACCACAAAGTACTACAGTGGCTGTAGTACCTCGTGGTGCAGAAAAACAGGTTTCATCAGGAATGTCACTTTCGACCTTTTGTTATTCATGGGACGAAGTGCACTTTCCTCAAATCTTCCTAGAATTGCCATTTATTGAATCCAAAGTAGTCCTAAATAGTGGCACATTTTTTGTTGTCATTATCGGATGCATTTAAGAGCAGTTTCAGGAAACGTGTTAACTCCCTTTGAGAGAATTAAGGTTTATAAACTGCAAAGCAAAGTGCTTGCAAAATTTTTAAAGCCCAGATTTTTGATTGTTTCTTCTGTAAATTTGTAATTCCTTGAGACAGTGCAAAGTAGCCCATCTCATAATGGTACAAAAGCTGAAATATTGCGTAGTTTGACCTAGCCTTTACAATACAAGTTGGTATTACTTTTGTATTTTTTACTATTGTTTTTTGATAGACTTGCTATATAGCTTAGGCTGATCTTCAAGGGTTGCATCATAGGGCCCAGTATTCCAATTAAGTAAATGGAGGGTAGGTGTTAAGTGGCTTTTGAACCATGGCCCTTCCTGCACTACAGTAGAAACAAATAACTTGATTACACAAAAGACAATTATCTGGTCAACGATATGAATTTCAGACTCAGTGAAGCTCTGCGGGAGTGACATCGTCCTCTCTTGACATCACAGAACTATGGTGTCTCAGATCTCTTGCATGAACTCTGAATGATATTTGTGTGTTTCTGGCTTTGGAGATGCCACTAAAGTGCTCTTATGTGTCCTCCTGCCACTCAGGCACTTTGATAAGGCTGAAAGGGAGCATCCTAAGGATGGCCTTCCTGGACACCACAGGGTCCTTCCTGCCCCCAGCCTACGAGCCCTGGTACGAGCCTAACGCCCCAGACGACCGTGAGGAGAAGGACAAGGCACGGAAGCGACGGCCGGTGTCGGTATCGCCGTCATCGTCTCAGGAACTGAATGAGAACCAGTATGCAGTCATCTGCTCAGAGAAGCAGGCCAAAGTCATCACGCTGCCTTCGCAGACCTGCATCTTCAAACACAACATCACCGAGACCTCCTTTGTGCTGCGGTCTGACATCGTGCAGATGAGCAACGGCATCTGCGTGGCCTGCTTCTGTGCTAACGGGCACATCATGACTTTAAGGTAAACCCACAGCCGCCAGGCCAACTGCATTGCATCATGACAAATAGCTACACCCGGGACCTTACAGGCATGACCATTGTATTTATTCCTAAATTCTAAAATCAATTCTGAGAGGTAATACACTGATTCGCACATGAATATTCATTTTACCGTTAAATATATTGTTGCATCTGCCAGGCCAATGCAGGTTAGTGACACTCCATACCCCTGTGACCTCAAAGTCATCCATGTTGCTTCCTATTGTGGATTAATGTCTGAAATAAAAACCTCTGTCTGAGTCTTAATTTGTAGACAAGTGCATGAATGTTGAAATTTTGCCCTTGATTCCAGTGGCACCCGTAGCTTTTCTTGTGTACCCAATAGTTGATGAGTTAATTAATTCTGCTAATTGTGAGATTAGACACAGTCCCCAATTTCTGAAGTTGAATAAATACTGGCAGCATTACCGCTGCTGAAGGGCATATTTAGATATCCTTGAGTGAAAAGTGTAAGGCCTCACTGAAAAGCAAAAGTCTTAGATATTTTGTTCCAGTCACCTGGATTTACTAATTTACACGTCCTTCAACCAGCAGACACAACTAATTAATGAAGTCAACGCTCTAAGTTTATGGCCAGAAGAAAGCACATGACAAGACTCTAACACTCAGAACCACTTTTGATTTGGAGCTACTTCTCGACTCGTCTGCTGCTTTTCATTATGGTTTCACAAAGTCAAAAGGTCCTTTGCTTTTTCCACCCAGGAATGATGTTCTTGTGATCTGCTATTAATCTAAAGCTGCTATCAGATGGCTTTGTGTACAGTTTTCTTTTGGCTTCTGTGGGCTTATCAGACACAGCAGATCATCGCCTACAGGTGTATGACAGGCCATCTGCTCTCATCCATAAATTCCAGTCTCTCTCCCTCTCTGTTATCTTTTTCTGAACATGGAATTATTTGTTTGTTCCTTAGGGAAGAGCTACTTGCACCTTTTGCTCTGATACAGCTAAATATAGCTATAATAATTTATTGGTTCCCTGGAAACAGATAAAGTACTGATGGCACATTATAATATTTACTGGGATTATTCGGTCATACGATAATCAAATTGGAGATAGCCAAGGCAGACGTCATTTTATTCCTTCTTTTTTTAGCCCCTCGGCATACAATGCGGGGGGATATAGTCATGGGTGTGGTTGTCCGCCCGTCCGTCCGTCCTTCCGTTTGTCTGTGAACATTTCATTTTCGGAGCATAACTTGAAAACCGGTCACGATTTTTCCACTAAACGCTGTGTGCACATTAATCATGACCTGACGTGGTGCCTTTTGCTAATCTGAAGTTGATGACATGGGGCTGGGGGGATATGCCATCTCCTGATGGTTCTTATTTACTCTGGACAGCAAAGGGGCAGTGTAGGTATTGCGAAATATTGCTCTTTCTCAAGCTTGTTAGAGTACTTACTGACATTGTTTCAGGTCACTCTTCATGAACTTACTCAGGCGAGGTAAAGAATTAAAGCCAATCGGTCAGTGGCTCATAGAGCCTGCATTCTGATCAGCCAGAAAAAGATGGGCTCCTCCCTTGCTTGGGTTCTGACCTGGACTATCCACAAAGTGTGTTCTCACATTTTTTTTTGAGAAAAGCACTCGTAAAGTTTTGTGTAATTTGTGAATGGTTACTCTTATGGTCTTTGCTGATGGTTTAATAGATTGTTCTGTTCTTGGAAGACATCTATTAGCTATCTGTTGGTTTGCTACTAGATGTATTATGCTGGTGGCAAGGTCGTATTACTGGATCTATGCTGAAGAGTGAGAAGAATAGACATTCTGGTACAGGCCAGCCCTTCATTCTGCGTTCATTGTGTGTTACCATTCACTGATAAATCCCCAGTGCAGTGAGCGAAACTGGCCTCCATCTGTGCATCCGAATGAGATGGTCACCATCATGTCCTCTGTCCCTCCGAGTTTCCACTGCCAACTGTTAGGTTGCAATTACAGCGATTACAAAGTATTACTTTTTAATTGCTAAACATTAAAGTAGCATAGCAGAGCAGGATCAAGACTGCTGTCGAGCATCTTCTTACTGAGGGTCTGGTGAGTACTGGTTATACTGAATGAAGCAAGTTGTGATAAATGCTATTGTTACCATGATTCCACCGCACGCTGAATTTTTGCGTAAAACTGTTCTGAATTAGCTGTTTGTGCTACTAAATAGCAAAAACATTCAAGAATTTGCCTTTTACCGCTGTTTCAGAACAGCTTTGCTAAGTGCTAGAATGTACATCATTGAGGGAGATCTCAAGGGCTTATGACATCATATACTTGGATTTTCAGAGAGCATTTGATAAAGTACCGCATAAGAGACTAATTTTTAAAATGAGCTCCTTTGGAGTTATAGGAGGTATTCTGGAGTGGATTCAAAACTGGTTACAGGACAGAACACAAAGAGTGGTGGTCAGTGGAATCTCATCTCAGCTAGGTATGGTGGGGAGTGGCGTCCCTCAGGGATCAGTGTTGGGACCCCTGCTGTTCCTCATCTACATTAATGACCTTGATAGAAATATTGAGAGGAAATTAGTTTAATTTGCGGATGATACTAAATTGGGAGGTTTAGCAAATAGTTTAGACTCTACGAAAATGATTCAGGAGGATTTGGATAGAATCCAGAGTTGGGCAGAAATGTGGCAAATGAAATTTAATTTAGCAAAATGTGAAGTTGTACATGTAGGTAATAAAAACATTAGACAGGATTACTTCATGGGAGGTTTAAAACTGGAATGTGCTCCACATGAAAAAGATCTAGGAGTGATTGTTGACGAAACCCTCACAGGTTCTAGTCATTGTGCCCTAGCAGTTAAAAAAGCCAATCGGATGCTGGGATACATTGCCAAAAGTATTGAGTAAAAATCCAAGGAGGTGGTACTTCTCTTGTACAACACATTTGTCGGACCACATCTGGAGTATTGTGTACAGTTCTGGGGACCATACTTTAAGAAAGATATAGAGGCTCTAGAAAAAGTTCTGCGAAGAGCAACTCAGCTTATTCCAGGTATAAAAGATGAAAGCTATGAGAACAGGCTGAAGATCCTTAATCTCTTTAGTCTTAGGAAGAGGAGACTCAGGGATGATCTGATTGAGGTCTTTAAATATGTAAAAGGGATTAACAAAGTGAATTATGTAGGATTCCTTCGGCCAAGTTCTGTTAGTAGAACTCGGGGTCATAAATGGAAGTTGACCAAGGGTAAATTTAGCACTGATATTAGGAAATATTTTTTCACCCAAAGAGTAATTTCGATGTGGAACAGCTTGCCTGACCATATTGTTGAGGCAGAAACCTTGGCAATTTTCAAGAGCAGCCTTGACTTAAAGCTAGATACCATTGAGACATTGAGTATCTGAAGTGATATGTTCACAATAGTTAAAAGAAACTGGCGAGCCTAGTTGGGCTGAACGGCCTGTTCTCACCACTCATCTTATGTTATGTTATGTTATCTACCCCCATTTAAACAGACTGCTTCTAACTCATTATCTCTGTTTGTCCATGTCTATCTACTCAAGTTTACCAGGTTTAAGACCACTTTTGGATGTAAATTATCTGCCCTTGACCGACATGCGGATAGCCAGGACATTCTGCTTCACCAACAATGGGCAGGCCATGTATCTGACCTCCCCGACGGAAATCCAGCGAATAACCTACAGCCAGGAAACCTGCGAGAACCTGCAGGTGAGAGCAGCCATCTGAGAGTGATTCTTCAAATGATTCAACCCCTGTGGGTGACCTTCCTCATAAATCTATTTTAAATCGGCCTATACTTCTCCACCTGATTTAATCTATTTGAGTCTTTTATTTTGGTGGTCTACTATCTGCTCAAGAGCCTGCTTGACTGGAGTCAGCTAGTCTACCAGTTTGACCACCACCGTACTTAACCACCTATTGCGCCGTTAAGCGAGTTTTCAAGTTTCTATCGCATGAAATGTCTTTTTTTTTAGTTAGCGCTGTTGTATTTCGCAGACTACAGTGACTATTGGTACAGCAGTTGGGTGGACAAATCTATTTATCGGCACGACAATTGGGCATATTTGTCTTAAAAACCACTGTCGTGTGGGCGGCTCTGCTAATTCATACGGCAGTCGTGCGGTAAATATAATGAATATGTGCGTTTGTGTCAATATAAACATGAACCACCTTTGTACTGTTCCAGTTCTGATTGGGCAGACAAATGTATTTATCGGCACGTCAGTTGGGTATATTTGTCTCTAACACTACCGTCATGCGGACAGCTCTGCTAATTCACACGACAGTCATGCGGGTGGCCTCGGCCTTTGCGGACAGCTCGGCGACACATTTGGCTGTTATACGCCAATAAGCCAAAACGTTAAAAGCATTCACAGATGCAGCAAATAATATTGATTATCTTGTAGCGACAGAACATGTCTTGGTCTGCAGACAGATATTAGATGGCAAGCCAGGTTTGACAAGGGAAAATTCGTCATGGGTTAGAGCAGTGGCTCCCAAACCTGGCCCTGGAAAGAGCCAAATCTAGGTCTGGCATCTCTAGCAATCCAGCTGGGACATCCAGGCCAACTAATTCAGGCCAGGAGGCCTGGTCAAGGTCTGGCACTTCTGCCAATCCAGCTGGTCAGGGGCAAAAACGACCATCCACCTCCTCCAGTATAAACTTCTAAAGTGATTTGAGACAAAATTCTCATTTAAAAAAAAAATGAACCATGCACCATTACATTCTAATGTAATTTGTACAAGAAGAAAATGTTTTTACTGTTTATATTATTTGTTCCAAAATGCATGGATTTCATTAAGTGTGGAAAGATGACTCTCTTTGCAATGTCAGTAAAAGGAGAGATTAGCAAAGAAGTACAAAACCTGGGATTGGATTTTTCAAATGTAACCAGATATCAGAAGTGCAAAAGTATAAAACTGCAATATGCAGAGTTTATAATGCAAAATTGGACTCCCAAAATGCATTGAAAGCGTCCAAGAACATCAGAATTAAAAAAAAATAAATAAAAATTCTGGGGTGTCCCCGTACCCCTCCAGCAGGGCTAACCCCCTCCCATACCTGCACCCATTCGGGCATCTGCGCTTGGGCGGCCGCTTGTCTGGCGATCCACTAAAAAGGCTCAATCAAATAATTTTTTTCTCACTTGCACCCTTGTGTGTGAATGTATGTATGCGTGTGCATTCGTGCGTGCGTGCTTGTGTGCATATGTGCGTGTGTACTCGTTTGTGAGGCTTTGAAGAGGCTAATGCACAGAGGCTTGCACAGAGTAAAGAGATTAAATCTGTGCATTCGCATGTATTCGCTCATGTGTTTGGGTTTTCGAAACGTTAGGAACAGTAGGTTATTTGTGTTTTTTTGCATAATCATTTCACTGGGGCCCCAAATAATGAAAATGTATGTGTTTCTCAGGAGATGCTGGGAGAGCTGTTTACGCCAGTGGAGACGCCTGAGGCTCCGAACAGAGGCTTCTTCAAGGGGCTCTTTGGTGGAGGGGCGCAGTCCCTAGACAGAGAAGAGCTCTGTGAGTTCCTTGGGCTTTAGGAGCAAACCTCAGAAAATGGTCTGCCTAAAAATGAACATCATTGATTCATGTTTGTGCACTGAGAAATCAAACAACAGCAGCCCTACAGAACACAGATTTGTTTCAGTCCATCAAAGGGTGAACAGTAATTTCAAAGTACAACCGCCACTCTGAAGAAGTTGGGACGTATGGAAAATGCATATAAAAGCAGACAATATGGAGATATTTAATGTTTTATGTGGTCAACTTCATTTTATTTGTGAACGCGCAGTCATTCTTGCCATTCAGGCTTATCGCACATTTCAAAAAAAGTTGGAACAGAGGCAATTTATGACTAGTAATCGGGTAAAAATTTTGAATAATGATGTGATTTGAAACAGCTGATGTCAGCAGGTGTTAATCATGATTTGGTGCAAAAGCGTAAGGGCATAACCATGGTATATAAATTGAGAGGGTCCAAATGAGAGCCCTCCATCAGAATTTTTTTTACTGTGCATTTCACACAATTCTATATTTCTACATGAAAATTTGCACATTTGAACATACAACTCCAATTCTGAAACAGTTGGGACAAAGTGTAAATTGTGAATAAAATCAAAAGGCAATGACTTTCAAATCACACCAGCCAGTATTTTATTCAAAATAGAACAAAGATAACATAGCAAATGTTGAAACTGAGAAATTTTACAATTTTATCCACAAAATGAGCTCATTTCAAATTTGATGGCTGCTTCAGGTCTCAAAAAAGTTGGGACAGGGGCCTGTTTACCATAGTGTAGCATCCCATCTTCTTTTTAACACAGAGTGGAGGTGTCTGGGCATTGAGGACACAAGTTTCTTCAGTTTAGCCACTGGAATTTGATCCCACTCTTGTTTAATACAGGCTTCCAGCTGCTGGAGAGTTTTGGGTCTCCTTTGACAGACTTTTTGTTTAATTATGCGCCGAATGTTCTCAATCGGTGAAAGATCAGGACTGCAGGCAGGCCAGTTCAGCACACGGACTCTTCTACTACGAAGCCATGCTGTTGTAATAGCTGCAGTATGTGGTTTTGCATTGTCCTGCTGAAATACACAAGGCCTTCCCTGGAATAGATGTCGTCTAGAGGGGAGCAAATGTTGCTCTAAAACCTTTATATACCTTTCAGCATTCATGGTGCTTTTTAAAACATGCAAGTGTCCCACACCATATGCATTAATGCATCCTCATACCATCAGAGATGCTGGCTTTTGAACTGAATGCTGATAACAGGAGGGGTGGTCTTTCTCCTCTTTAGCCTGGAGGACACAACGCCCATGATTTCCAACAAGAATGTCAAATTTGGACTTGTCTGACCACAGGACACTTTGCCACTTTGCTACAGTTCATTTTAAATAAGCCTTGGCCCACAGAACACGGCGGCGCTTCTGGATTTTGCTCAACAATGGCTTCCTTTTTGCATGATAGAGTTTTAAGTGGCATCTGTGGATGGCATGGCGGACTGTGTTTACAGACAGTGGTTTCTCTACGTATTCCTGGGCCCATTTAGTAATGTCAATGACAGAATCATGCCGGTTAGTGATGCAGTGGCGTCTGAGGGTCTGAAGATCACGGGCATCCAGTAAAGGTCTTTGGCCTTGTCCCTTACGCACAGAGATTTTTCCAGTTGCTCTGAATCTTTTGATGATGTTATGCACTGTTTATGATGAAACCTTCAAAGCTTTTGCAATTTGACATTGAGGAACATTGTTTTTAAAGTATTCCACAATTTTTTTACACAAGCCATCACAGGTTGGAGAGCCTCTGGCCATCTTTACGTCTGAGAGACTCAGCCTCTCTAAGACATCCCTTTTATAGCCAATCATGTTATACACCTGATGCAGTTAACTTAATTACTTTCTAAATGTTTTTTCAGCTGATTCTGTTATATATTAATTAAATTTTCAGCCCTTTTTTGCCTATGTCCCAACTTTTTTGAGACCTGTTGCAGCCATAAAATTTGAAATAAGCTCATTTTGTGGATAAAAATGTAAAATGTCTCAGTTTCAACATTTGAAATGTTATCTATGTTCTATTGTAAATAACATTGGCTCATGTGATCTGAAAGTCATTGCATTTTGATTTTGTTCACAATTTACACTTCGTCCCAACTATTTTGGAATTGGGGTTGTAGTTTTGAGGACAGCATTGACCTTTTAAATTCACATTTAAAGAAATAGTCTGTGATTTCTCCAAGTTAGAGACTGCCCATTCTCTTTGTTTTGTTTGGATCAGTTGCTTGCTGATTACTGTTAAGATAGGAGTATTGCTGGCCATGTAACGCCAGTCATTCATACACAAGGTATAGTTACATGTAGTGCCTTACTAAGCTACCTATTTAACTATTCACTGGCTATTTGCTAAATTGCATCATAAGTTGCATTCCCATTTCTCATCTGATCCTCTGCATTTCCAGCACGTCCATGTCTAGCCCATTGACTGTACATTAAGATGGACAATCTAACATCTCCCCGAAAGTGAGGCCAAAACATGTTGATTGCCATCTAGTGGCTGGCTGCAGTATAGGTTATAAACCCACAGCCTCCATGTGAGTGGATGGGACATGGGCCACCTTAAATATTTCATGTATGTGTCAAATAATTTTTTTTTCGAAGATGGTCTCTGTAATTTTAAAGTGGTAATCCGTAAGATTTGAATTGGTTTGTTTATATTGACATCTTCGGCAGTAAGCTGTAATTGCAGTTGCACTTCTGGACCTCATTTCCCATAACTCTTGTCGAGACCCAACAGTGTCGCCTGTTTGACGTTGGTAAATTGACGGTTCTTATCAGTTCCACGCCTCCTCAACTCACATGCAGACGGGAAAGATGCTGTTTGACACGGCAATTGAACTCAATAAAAGTAAAAATTATGTGACATTAGTCATCCGTTAGCGTCGTCTCATTCCAGTAACATGTTAGGCTATTATGATAAATTAATTAACTTAAAGGGCTGCCAACTCTCACGCATTCGCCGTGAGAATTTGTGCTTCATTCACGTTCCCGTGCTGTAGTCAGTAATTATTCAATCAACGAAATGCATGTGTTTTACGATCGTTCAAATTGTTTAAATGAAATAAGACCATTTGAAACATTTTTATGCAGTTCCACTGCTTCCAACCCCTGAGCGAAGAAAAGCGTGAGAATTCCGGAATCATAATTGTTCTCATATTACTAGTGGCGAAATTCACCGTAACACATGTGAAACTGATGAACCTCAATGCACAAGGACTTCAATTCCACCTGAGAATCTCTACAAACGGTCTGATAAAATAATGTCTGACTACAGCACGGGAACGTGAATATGTCATTTAAACTCAAGCCGAATATAATATAAGAATATAATATAACGGGTAACATTATAACTTTTTTTTTTTTTTTTTAATAAAAATAATTTGTTGAGGCGGTTAATGTAGCTTTTTTCCCGTTTGCTCCCTGAGATTATGTTATAATTTTTGTTTCAGTAGTAGCCTCAACAGCGACTCAGCTCACGTTAGTTTCTACTGTGCACAGTATAGCTACACAGTATGGTATTTGCCATTGCCATTGGGTAGACGTCAGAAGGGATCCAGTAGCAGTACTTTCCGCTTCTTGGAAGGCTGCATTTTTAACGGTCCTCCCTTAATTCCATCCGTAAAACTGACATATAGTGTAAGGGACAAGTTACATTTAGGGTTAGGGAATAGAGCCAAGGTTCAGGTGAGGGAAAGTACCGCTACTGGATCCCTTCTGACGTCTACCTTGCCATTGCTTCTCCTGGGGTTCCTTACTTCCTTGAAGCTAGCTTGCGGCTCCTCCTACCTTCTGGACAGACCAAACACTGCTTACTGACATAAAAAGCGTCACTAGATGTGCGCCTGTATTTCAATATAGCGCGGGAAAGTCGTCACAGACACACTGATCGCTTTACCTGGCAAAGAATGAAACACAAGTGCTTTCATCTGTGGGTCGTAGGCCCAATCACCGTTGTTTTATCCCCCCTCTTTGATAGACACTGACTTAACAGACAGTAACGAGACAGAAATTTTACGGATTACCACTTTTTCTTTTTGCGGGGGGGGGAGGTAGAAAACGATTGAATTCCTTTATCATTTTATTGACTGGGTGGTGGAATTTGCATTTAATTTTGTTGATTCATAACACATTATTACGCATGGGTGGAGAAATAATGCGTAAATCCTCGCAATGCGCAAATAGTGGGTCTTTTCATTCACTTGCGGGTCCGCGGGTTTTGCTATTCAAATGCGGGTCAGACCCGCCAGATGCAGGTCACTTGGGAGCTATATTGACGTGACCTACTACCGAATTTTGCTAGCCTGCTAAAAGTGGTTTGCTAGGTAGCTAACTAACTAGTAAATTGTTATTCTTTGACAGGTCACCTAGTTATCTAGGTTGCTCACAAAGTAGTTTAAACAAACATTAAAACACACGGTGGCGGGTGTCCATTTACCCATAGACTATATTTATCTACCTTATTTTGAAGGGTTGTATGAGATAACCATAGTCAATGTATAAGCCACCTGGCTAGTAGTCAGCTAGCAGTCTGCATGAGTCGGTAGCGGCTGGTAGGAATGCCAGACCTTGGCATTGGAGCCAAACAATGCGCTGCGAAGGATGAGGAAAGCAGCAAATGAAACTACCCTCGCACAACTGTACTTGGATAACATCTGAACTAGCTAACCCTTTCAATCGTGTTAGAACAGTGCTTTCAATAGGCCTAAAGTTTGGTTACGTTTCCTAACAAGACAACATAGAGTATATTAGGCTAACAATAACATTTGATGTTATTGAACTCACTCCCGGTCACTAGTTTAACACTGTAGCAGCCAGCTAGGCTACATAAAAAGTTCAGGGATGTGCTTGCGACTGATTAGGACTGGTGTATAGGCGGGATCACGACACTGCAGCCAAACCCCTCGATCACTTCTGCGCAGACTCTGGCTTCAAATATGCCAGCTGGCAGCAATATGGATGGAGGATATTCTGGCTCCATTTTTGTTCAGCATAAGGAAGTAAAGACAAGTCATCTATCTTTATATACAGTCTGTGGTCTGGCCAATGATGTCAGCATGCCTCTCCCTCTCTCTCTGTGCTGCCTGCATCGCAACTGGATACCATCATTTTACCAGAAGAACAATGACTGTTCTCGATGATCATTTCAATTTGATACACTGAAATTTATGCTTTTATGACCAGGTTTAATTGCTTCAATGTTATTACGCTGTTTTGCAGGTTATACATAAAGTGTATAAACAGCAGCATACAATTTATTGTAATGACAATGACCCATAACATTAGCTATTGCCTTATCTACTACACTAACGTTGCCTATTTGAGCATCTCGTTCCATAGCTTACTACAATCTGAAAAAACCTTGTATGTCAGGCTGCCGGTGTTTTTATCCATCCGTGCTGGTAACAGTCGTAGCCATAGGAATTTTGTTTTCAGGTTGTCCGCCTAGCTGCATGTCCGTCCATACATGTCCAACCCAATCTTGTGAACGTAATCTATCCGGACGGCCTGGAGAACATCACTTCTTGGCAAAAAATGTTCACTTGGCCTCAATAATTAAATGATTTGATTTTGGTGGTCAAAGGTCAGCATTGCTGTGACTTCAAGTCCATCTCATTGCTGTGAATGCAATATTATTGGGACACCTGGAGGGAATTCTTTTTGTAATTTGGCATTAATGTTCACTTGGACTACTGATTAGATTTTTATGGTCAGAGGTCAAAGGTCCAGATCGCCTCAAGTTTGTCTTATTGTTGATCCTTATAAACTTATAATGGGCCGTTCATTAAAACTGCCTATACTCCCTCATTTACGCAGTTAGAAACATCATACTTACACTAAAGTTTCATGTGTCAGATTTGTCATTTTTCAAGTTTTATTGATGATCTCCCACTTCCATTTCTCTTTTTTAATCCCTTTTCAGCTCTACAGACTTCCATTCATTTTCAAATGCCCTTATACTCCCACAGTTTGATGGCTATATTGCTTCAGACTGTCCCAAAGGATGAATGTTGCCATTTATATCGCCGTGCCCCCCTCTCTCTTTTCTTATTTGTCACTTCATCGTCCATTTAAAGTCCATTTATGAGTTATTTACCAAGTCTTGCCAACAATGTCACACTAAAGACCTCCTAAAGGAAGGATGTTGATGTCTCTGCTCGGCCCCCCTCCATGCTCATATAGACAGATGGACGGCGAATTCCTCTTCTGCTTTTTCATCGCTACATCCCCCATATCACCCAAATGGATGATCTTTGACTTTTTAGAACTTTTGAACCATTTATCATTAAGAGTTGGGGATTGGGTTATTGGATTTACAAATGGATCACATGTTAAATGGTGAAGTCCTGCCCCCTTTCCTGATTGATTGATGCATGATACTTCATAACTAGTGAACTGTTTGTTGTAGAGAGTAGAGGGTAAGGTTGGTGGACTCAGGAGAAGGTCACATGCTAATTGCTGAAGCCCCGCCCGGGCTTTGGTTGTTGGCCGCAGGAAAGGATCGCATGTTAATTTTCTAAGCCCCTCCCCATTTCCTTTTCCAGCCAATATTTTGTTGTTCAAAACTATTGAACTGCTTTACGTAGAGAGTTGGAGGTTGGGTTACTGGACTTTGAAAGAGCCACATGTTCAATATCAGAGCCCTGCCCCCATTCCTGAATGACTTGGCTTTTATCCATTATAACTATTGAACCAGTTGTCGTAGAGAGTTGGGGATTGGGCTGTTGCACTTAGGAAAGAATCAGGTGTATACTGACAGTGCCCCACCCCCTTAGGTTAGATACTCAAATTTTCTTGAACAAACAAGAAGCTAAATCGAAAATAATAAAAAAATAATGAGAGACAGATCCATTGATAGGGGTTAAAAAAGAAGGACTCATTCAACATTGTGGGGGGCAGATTGGTGTTTAGTATTGGGGGGGCAGGCCCTCGTAAAAGCAGGATCCAGGAAAAAGCCTTGTCCTTCAGGTGCAAAGATGGGCAGAGGAATGCCGATTTGCCCACAAATGCATGATGACATCATGGAAAGGCTGTAAATACAATGTTGAAAAATTCAAAACAATAATGAAGAGATTCAAGGAATCTAGAGGAATATTTGTGCATGAAGGGCAAGGGACAAGCCTAAGCTGAATACCCTTGATTTCAGACGGCGCTGCATCAAGAATTTGTCATTTATTTATAACTGATATAATCATGTCTGGTCAGCATCACTTTTGCAAACCTTTTTCAAGCACTAGAATGCATACTTGCATCCACAGATGGCAGGTTAAACTTTATTGTGCTAAAAGGAAGCCATATGTTAAGTGTCCAGAAGTGCCGTTAACTTCTCTTGGCTCAAAGGCATCTGTGATGGTCCATCACACAGTGGAAACATGTATTGTGGTCAGTTGAATCAGCATTTCAGATCTTTTTTGGAAGAGATAAACATTATGTGATCTAGTCCAAAGAGAAGGACCATCCAGACTGTCGCCAGCAACAAGTCCATAACGCCATTCTCTGTCATGGTGTGGGGTTGTGTGGGCTGCCCTTGGAAATGGTAGCTTGCACTTCCATCAAGGCACCATGTATGCTAAGAAATGCATGATTAATAATTAAAAATTAGATTTTGGAACAGCATATGTTGCTGTCAAGATCAGCATCTTATCCGGGGTCACCCATGCATATTTCAACAGGACGATGCAAAACCGCATTTTGCAGGAATTAGGTTGGCTAAATGAGAAGAGCGTGTGGGTGGTGAACTGGCCTGCCTGCAGTCCCGACTTGACCCAGCGCATGTATGACTAATTTTGAAATAAAAATTGTGACAATGAAGACCCTGTACTGTTGCACCCCATAAGACTTGTTTGTAGGAAGAATGGGGCAAAATTACACCTGAAATATATAATCACTTGTCATGATTTTTGTGAAAAAGGATAGCAACACTACAAAGTGGTGACTACTGTCCTGACTTTTTTTTTTTTTTTTGAAGTTTATTGCAAGAATCAGGATTGAAGTGTATATATTTTTAAAAATCAGTGAAATTCATGCGGTGAAACATCACATAAAGTGCTGGTTTGTTTTCAGTGTAATGCTGGTCAAGGGAAATTTGTAAATCACTGCTTTCAGTTGTGATTTTAATTTACTTTGGAATTGTAAATGGAACTCGGGGCCCTTTCCTGGTGAAGAGATGCTGCCTATATAATCAGTTTAGACTTTCAAACTGATTAGAAACAATGCATAATTTCAAACAAATAAATAAATACAGTAAATAAATAGGAAAGTCAGTGTGCACAGTGGTATTGAACCTGTTTAACAGTCTTGTTTTTACTGTGAACATGTTACCAAGCAGTCATTGGAGCCATGAATGAATTTAATGTCTGTCTTGCCTTTGTCTTATTGAGGCTCCACATCACTACGGTGGTTTAAGGTGATGTGGTGTCTTATGGGTAGTGGCAGGAACAGAGGCACATTTTCACTCGCATGAGGGAGAGAGGAGGCAGCAATTTTTTCTGTTGTTGACCATCCTACTTGCGCTATAAGCCGTAGAGATTAACTGTAACATCTGCATTCATAATTTTTTTTTGTTTTGTTATAGATGACAATAACACATTATATTGACCATATGGCTCAGCATTTTTTTGATGTGTCTGATATAAAACTTCCTTACTTACCCACTCAGTGGGTATAGATTCAGTATTCAAGTTGTTACTACATATGTCACAATCTAAACCCAACACAAAAAGTGCAACTGAAAAGCAGAGTAAAGTTGTGTCCCTTGCCTCCCGCTCCCTAGTTTGATGAGACATGTTTCTCAGCATCATGTAAATACATCTATCCTCCCATCCTCTAGCTTATGCTCACCCTCTCTGTATGTGGCAGCCATGATTAATGAAACCTGTAGTGAACCCCCTACCTGCTCTCGCTTCTTTCCCCCCCAAGAATCGTAATCCTAAAGCCCGCGTAATTGCCAGGCGTGCGTGAAACGCGACATCCAGAGGATTCGCCTTGCCCTCTATCCCCCACAGATGGGGAACAAGGGCATCTGGTGTGCTGCCTGTCCCCGTAAATTGTCGAGCAGCCGCTGGTTAATCCCAGTGTGCTGACCTCCTGTGGTGAGAAATGCAGTGTGGAAGCACTGTGATAGTCCTGTGATCTGAAGGCTGTTGCAACACATAAACGAATCGAGTCAACTGTCATTTTATTCATGGAACCCATTTCAAACAGGAAGTAACTCAACATGCTGTACACAAGTGGTTCACATACTGCAGATTAGAAAAATGAATACTGCAAGCTCCGTAAATATTTGAAAAGTGACTCAATTTCGAAGGAGAGGCTCACTCAATATGTAAGTATTGGGTTCACTTTTGAAGGAAATGCCTTCATATTAATGCTGATTGTTTACGTACGAGTGAGCACTGTGGAAATTACAGCCATGTGCTAAGTGACCTCACTCTTGCGACTGCAGTAACCAGCATTGCAGGAGAGGAAGTAACAGTCATGTAAATAGCATGAAATCAAATGAAAGCGGAAGTCTATTTCATTCATTCAAAAGATGCATTGAAAAGGTTTTTTATGTGAAAGCCGATTTTGTTGTTCTTTGGTAGAAAAAAGACCCTCAGGCATAATCCTTCTCACTTGAAGCGAGGATTAATCACGTCATATTAATTATTCATATCATGTAAGGTCTTGTGAGTGTCCTTGAATTAATAGCATATTTGTAACCTGTGGAGTAACTGGAGGACTGTATGTCCCACAAGGCCCCTGTAATTGCTCCCATTGGGCCAGAGCCATGTTTTCTTTCTGGTTCTGGAATCCCATTTTCTGCTTTAACAGTATTACACAGTCAGATAAGTGGGCATGATTATGTATAGGTGTTTGTGAGCCAAATGTATATAGCGGTGTTGCAGCCGATGTTGTTGGCCACTGTGCTAAATTTACCTCTTGGAGAACAAGTTTAGATAGTCCTTTGCAGACAAATTGCTATGCGCCTCCACTGAGGATAGATGCTGTTGGCTGCAGTCATTCTGCTGTTCATTGGAAAACTTAAGTCATGACACAATTCCATCAGCATTTGCCTGTAACTTGGCAGTGAATGCAGTTACTTGTCTAATTTAAGTAAATGTAAAACTCGGGTATGTCGCTGATGGTGGAATGCTGTTCCACCTACATTACATTGATAAATGGCTGCTTTGTTAAAAACATAACACCATGAGTGTGAACAGCTCTCCCTTGTGGAGAATCTCCAAGCTGCTAAATGTGAGTGAGTTTGTTGGAAGCCAGGTCCAAGTGATGCTGCTGCATTTAAAGAAAAATCCCTTTCTCTCCCCCTCTCTCCCACTCTACTAAACTCTGATAGAAATTTTGTGGCATGACACACATATGAACATTGCCAAAACATTAGAAAATACAATAGTGTATAAATGAGAACAGAACAGGGGTCAGCAATGAAGGTGTAAAAGTGAACGATACTTAAGGATGATTTTATATGAATATATTTATGTATTTTATTTTTCTCTCCCTCTCTCTCAGTCGGGGAGTCGGTTGCCGGGAAGGCGTCTCGGAGCCTGGCCCAGCACATCCCCGGGCCGGGGGGCATTGAGGGTATGAAAGGGGCTGCTTCTGGTGTGGTGGGTGACCTGGCGCGCGCCCGGATAGCTCTGGACGAGCGAGGGCAGAAACTGGGCGAGCTGGAGGAGAGGACTGCAGCCATGATGGCCAGTGCAGACACCTTCTCCAAACACGCCCACGATGTAAGAACCCACCCTCAGTCATTTTAAAATGCAGAGAAAACATTGACATCTACTGGAGGCTTGATAGAATAACCCAGGCTTTCATACTAGCTTTTGGGATGGTGAGTGACTGTTATGGCTCTGCATTCCTGCACATAATAAGGAGCCTTGTGTATGAACAGCTGGAATTCCTGTTTGGTTCACCTGATTTGGATTTACCGTAATACAATCAAAAAAGTTCCAATGACCTGCAACACGTCAACACCATTTTCAAGGTTTCATTTGTCTTCTAGCATACTTGGGCGCAAAGGAGAAACAAGAAAAAATGTTGAAATATTTATGGACTACACTGTATAGGCAATCATGCTCGTTCACTTGCTGAGGACCATGAAGTAGTACGAATGTGATAACAGATCATGCATGCAACAGCGTATGTTGTGCACCTGTTTTGCAATAACATTCAGAGTTGGCAGTGAAATAGTCTAATTGCATAGAGAAGTTTAAACCATTAGTTTAAGGCTGGTCACTGATTGAAACCTTCACTTGATTTTTTGTTATTCTTTATAAGCCCTAGGGGTTTGGCCTAGTGTCATTGTCCCTTTCTGACTGACTGAATGACTGACTGGCTGATTTGCCTTGTTTACATAGCCTGCCTCTCTACCTACAGTGCTGTGAAGAAGTATTTTCCCCCTTCCTGATTTCTTACTTTTTTGTATATTTTTCACGTTTCATGTTTCAAATCATCGAACAAATTTTAATACAAGAAAAAGATAACCCGAGTAAATACAAAATGTAGTTTTTAAATGATGATTTCATTTATTAAGGGAAAAAAGCTATCCAAACCTAGCTGGCCCTATGTGAAAAAGTAATTCCCCCCCCCCTTAAATCATAAATTAACTGTGATTAACCACATTTTTTAAGTTAAATTTTGCTAGCCACACACAGGCTTGATTATTGCCAGACCTGTTGAATCAAGAAATCACTTCAGTTGAAACTGTTTGACAAAGTGAAGTAGGCTAAAGGATCTCGAAAAGCAACACGTCATGTCGCGAACTAAAGAAATTCAAGAACAGATGAGAAACAAAGAAATTGACATCTATCAGTCTGGAAAGGGTTGCAAAGCCATTTTTAAGGCTTTGGAACTCCAGCGAACCACGGTGAAAGCCATTATCCACAAATGGAGAAAACTTAGAACAGTGGTGAACCTTCCCACGAGTGGCCAGCCTACCAAAATTACTCCAAGAGCGCATCGATGACTCATCCAGGAGGTCACAAAAGAACCCAGAACAACATCTGAAGAACTGCAGGCCTCACTTGCCTCAGTTAAAGTCAGTGTTCATAATTCAACAATAAGAAAGAGACTGGGCAAAAATAGCATCCATGGAAGAATTCCAAGGTGAAAACCACTGCTGGCCAAAAAGAACATAAAGGCTCATCTCACATTTGCCAAAATACATCTTGATGATCCCCTAGACTTTTGAGAAAATATTCTGTGGACTGAAAAGACAAAAGTTGAACTTTTTGGAAGGTGTGCGTCCCGTTACATCAGGCATAAAACTAACACAGCATTTCATAAGAAGAACATCATACCAAAAGTGAAACATGATGGTGGTAGTGTGATGGTTTGGGGCTGCTTTGCTGCTTCTGGATCTGGATGACTTGTAATTGATGGAACTATGAATTCTGCTCTCTACTGGAAGGTCCTTAAGGAGAATGTCCAACCATCTGTTCGTGACCTCAAGCTCAAGCGCACTTGGGTTATGCAGCAGGACAATGATCTGAAACACACTAGCAAGTCCACCTTTGAATGGCTTGTAAAAAAAAAACAAAATGAAGATTTTGGAGTGGCCTAGTCAAAGTCCAGACTTAAATCCGGTTGAGATGCAGTGGCATGACCTTAAATAGGCTGTTCATGCTCAAAAACCCTCCAATGTGGCTGAACTAAAACAATTCTGCAAAGAAGCGTGGGCTAAAATTTTTCCATGGCGATGTGAAAGACTCATTGTCAGTTATCGCAAACGTTTGATTGCAGTTGTTGTCGCTGAGGTGGCACAACCAGTTATTAGGATTTAGGGGGAAATTACTTTTTCACATAGGGCCAGGTAGGTTTGGATCGCTTTTTTCCCTTAATAAATGAAATCATTATTTAAAAATTGCATTTTGTATTTACTCGGGTTGTCTTTGTCTAATATTAAAATTAGTTTGATGATCTGAGACATTTAAGTGTGACAGATATGCAAAAAAATAAGAAATCAGGAAAGGGGCAAATACTTTTTCGTGGCACTGTATATTTTCAGCTCATTTGGTACACGTTGGAGGTCCGGGGTCTTAGCTACATGGGGCTGGGATAGCCCTGGTGAGAATCCTTGTAAGGATCCTGTGAGGGATTCTGACAGGATCCTTCCGAAGATCTTTAAGGATCCTGAAGGATTCAGTGACAGGTTTTTTTGAGGACCCTAGCAAAATCCTTGAGAATCTTTAAGAATCCTGGGAAAATCCTTGGGGATCCTCATGAATCCTGGGGAAATCCATGGGGATACTGGCAAAATCCTTAGGGATCCTTAAGAATCCTGGGAAAATTCATGGGGATTCTTAAGGATCCTGAAAGATCCTTGAGGACCCCAGCAAAGTCTTTGAGTATCTTCAAAAATCCTGCACTAATCCTTTGTCATCCTCAAGGATCCTGGAAAAAGCCTTACACATTATTTATGCTTTATTTAACCAGGGAAGTCCCATTAAGATGAAACATCCTTTTCAAGGGAGCCCTAGGGCTTGAAGAGGAGAGGGAGAGGACAAATTACATAGCTCATTATATCAGGGGATGATTAACTGGCAGGTTGAAAGAGCCAGGGCTGGGAATTTAGCCATGACATGAGGGGAACCCCCTACTGTTGGCAAAGCATGTTATAGGTTCTTTAATGACCACAGCGAGTCAGGACCTTGGTGTAACATCTCATCCAAAAGATGGCATCTCCTTCAGTACAGTGTCCCCCTCACTGCACTAGGGCATGTCCCACCAGAGGGAAGATCACCATCTACTGCCCTGCGACACCTCTTCATGCTGTAACTTTGTTTTCCCAGGTGGTTTCCTATCCAAGTACTAACCAAGTCCACACCTGCTTAGCTTCAGCCACGTGGCTGGAGCAGATTCAGTAGTGATATGGTTGCTAAAAAGCCTCCACTCACAACGTTCACCATTGATGAATAGCTCACATTCTAAACATGCCAAGCAATAATTGGAAGCAGACATCAATTAGCGGTGTAAATGAATAGAGCTTCTTGCCAAATAGATCATAACTTCTAACCAAAAAACATGATAATCGATCATCATTTTTTAGTCCTATTTTTATGAGCTTACTGGCCCTATGGGCGGATAAGCTATTGTCGTGGTGTGGCGTCCGTCGTCTGTCATTTGGAATCTTTTTATCTTTTTTTTGGCCTGATGAATTTTTGTATAAATTTGCCATAACATACTACTTGACCGTATCTCCAGAATTTTTTTTTCGGATTTTTGATTTAATCATTTTTGTCCGTTTTATGGGCCCTTGAAATTTTGGCCCCAGTGTTAAAGATAGGACTGAGAAATTTAAAAAAATTATTTCTCAAAAACTGCGTGATAAATTTTTTTCTAAATCAGGTAATCAACTTACCTTGGTACTGACCTCAACTTGATCCTCTGTGACCTTTAAAGTTCACAGTTGACATATTGAATTTTCAATGACTTGTATCACGAAAACTGCTTCAGAACTTGTATTTATTGACCTTGACATTGACCTTCAATAATTCGAAGGTCAAACTTCACATGAAATGTTCATAACTTGTATCATCACTATAACATTGCTTGTCAGTAAGCTACAGGACCCTTGGTCCTATTTCTCTACACACCATCCTACCAAGTTCACTGTATTATGCTATTGGTTATTTTAAAAGTTATCATGCTAATTGTTTTGTGTGCTTGAAAACCTCTTAAACCCCAACTCCTGTTAATGCAGGCATGACAGGATTTTCAGTTGTGCGCTGTAAGTCCTTTACACATGATCAACATTTTCTCAATTTAGATTGCCAGATTAACAATCAAACAATTTATTCGCTAGATAAACAAGGCCAATACATGAGCCTCGATGATTAGTAAATGATTATTGAAGAAATAACGAAGAGACCACCGATAGGCTACAGGGAAAATGTATATGTACATTACAAGTGGTATTGTAAGGATGACATTTATGCACACAATTAATGAATAAAAAACTTTCTATGAATTTCATTTCCCATGTTAGTATTGTTCACATTTAAAATGCTAAGCATCTTCTCAGGAGTGTTAAACCCTATGAAACATTTGCGCAGAATGGTGTCATTTCTCAGCCTTGCTAACTGTTTTATGAGCTACATGACATCAGTATGGGAGCATGTAGCTGACAATATAGATATTAAAATGCATTCTCAGGAATGCTATTTCTTTCATTGGTATCACAATCAGAATTTTATCTTCCACTTTGCTTTTTCATTTTCAAGTCCCATCTATGCAATTTTAGAAATAAATTGGAAATTAAAAAGCATTCCTCATTTGATATTTAATATTCAAAAAGTGCCTGGCATATTTCAAACAAGAATAAAATGAAAACACAAATCTTATAATGATACTGCATTCTCAGAAATGCTTCTTCTTTTTCAAGAAGCAAATGCATTATTGGTCTCATATGAAGATGATAATGCAGTCTCCCATTGCGATTTTGATTCCATGGTGCTACATGCTTTTACTAAGAAACTTAAATGGGAAATTAATTCTACGGGGAAGGTAGAACTTTCCCCCACAATATGGAGCGGGTTGAATATTAATATGAAGCGGTCTCATTGGGTGTGACCTGACTCGTTATTGGCTGGCTGTTTATGTGGCTGATGTCACATGAACCTAGTCATTTCATAAAGTATGCCACTCAAAGAATGCCTCATCTTTGTTCCTCAAAGATGAGGAACAACAGCAGAGAATATTCCCAAGGATTTACCCTGGATTCTTTAGGATCCCCAAGGATTTTGCTAAGATCCCAAAGGATATTGTCTGGATCCTTGAGGATACCCAAGGATTTACCCATGATCCTTAAGGATCCCTGAAGATCTGTGAGGATCCCTCAGGATATTCCCACAATCCTTGAGGATCATCAAGGATTTCACCAGGGATCCTCAATGATCCTGTTGAGGATGTTTTTAAGGATCCTGTCAGACTCCCTTACAGGATCCTTGCGAGAATTCTCAGAATTCGAGAATTTTTGCAGGATCCTGGCAAGATCCTGGTTCACTGTTAAAGGTCTTTCAAGCATCCTTGTTTTTCTCGATCCTTGAAGGTTTCTTGAAGGATCCTTGAAGGATCCTGAAAGGGTCTTGTCCTTGCAGGATTCATGCAGGATCATGGATCCCAAAGGATCCTGCAAGGATTCCCATTAGGGAGGATTTGGATCATGTCCAGTTTGACTTTGCTGCCCTAAACAAGGCATCATATGAGCCCACCAACCTCCCACATGTAGCTCTTAAGAGGTGTATTATTGGTTTTTGTCTGCTACGCCCCCACACCTCACACACAGCCCCCCCACCCCTCACTGGCCAAAGCCTCCAGGCCTATATAAAGCCTTGGAGTGACTGGCAGTGTCATGAGTGTCTTTGTGTCATTTGTTAGCCACGGAGCACAGCTAATCTATGTATCTCCATGTTTGTTTTCCGTCTCCCAGATGATGCTCAAGTGCAAGGATAAGAAGTGGTACCAGTTCTGATGCTGCGGAGAGCCAAAGGGACTCAGCGCTGACGTACATCCGAAAGACACTCGCCCTTCTCCCCTCTCCCGTTAGGTTCTGCCGGGCACGGGGAATTCATCTTGGAAGACTACTGACTGGCTGTTTCCTAGCACAACACACACTGCATTACCTCAGTCTCATGGCTTTAACTGAGGAACTCACTTTAAAAAGAATTGAAATATATATATACGTACATCTGAAGCAATTCAAAAGGAGGAAAAAAAGGTCTAGTTTTTTCCCTCTTTTGTTTGCCCCCAATGCCACTCTTTTCGACCCCCCCCGTTCCACCTCAGAAGCTACTACCGCCAAACCACCCCCACCACCCCACCCCACTCATATCCCCACTCCCTGGGTCTGGGGTTGGTCAAAGTCCAAACTGGCAAATGGAGCATGGGACCGTGGTGGGTGGGGTGTGGGTAGGGATGTGTGTGTGTGTGTTAGGGCTGGGGAGAGGGGCGATGGCGGGTGTCCCCATCACTGGGGGTGGTTTCTCCTGCCGGTCATTTTCATAGCGCCAAACGTTTTGTGCCGTCGTCTCAGCTACTTTCACCTCATTTTCCCTGGGGCCAGTAAGGTGAAAGATGAAAACAGAAACAAACATAAGAAAAAATAACATGTAAAAAGTGGAAAAAATGTAAACATAAATAAATGCAGGCATACATTACGATCATTGTGATCAACACCGTTTTCATTCTTGACTCAGTTAAGCGTGAAGAAAGAGTATGACTGGATAACTTGATTGGAATTCTGATCAAAATTAACAAATGTTTGTTTGTGGGGATTCCGTAGGGGTCAACACAAAAGGACTAATCACGTTCGGACGCACGGCAGTAATATTGTTTGGACGTTCAGCGGAGCCTGTGTCGACGCTCAACATATCGATCTGTTATTTCCTTTGACTGTTTATTGTTATTTTTGTATCTCTCGCTTTCTTGTTTTCTCGTTCTCATTTCATACAGTCCATTTATAAATCCTACAGCCTGCATATCTATGGCTCATAAATTATTCATTTTATTTTTGTTGTCCGCTATCGTTGTCATATTGCCAGTGTGTCGTAGCTTGTTTCAATTACATTAAGTTCTCTTATAAGGGCTGGTATTCAGAAGACCTGGAACATGTGCATTTATCGTATGTGAACTTAAAGGTGTCATTTCTGATCTTTTGAAATAAATGTTAGTCTTATACAGGGTGTTTGACAGAATTGCAGCTCCATTTTCTCATGGTAAGCATTATTTAATTTCCTCGGAACTTCTATTTCAGGTAGCAACCTTACAGGCCTTTTTTTAAATTCTTCTGTCGTATTTATTCAGCTATTTTGCGTTTCTCCAGCTTATCGATTTGCACTGCTACGGTATCGGTGTTTATGTGGAATTTGAAAATGCTATTGAACCAACGTGGAAGTGAAGTCTATACATTCATGACCTATCTTTGTCTCTGGGATATAATAGCACTTACTATATGCAGTGAAGAACAGTGAAATGATTATATAGAGACTTTATGAGCAGCTTCAGTACTTTGAATGCATACAAACATTGATTCCCTTTCTCAGGAATGTCTGTATGTATGTATGTATGCATGTGTGCAAGGGGATTTTGAACCAAAAATGTACTGGACGCTTATTGGAAAATGTGTGTTTGGAATTGATTCTAACCTGCTGAGGCTGTTTGTTCTCGTGTTCACTTGTGGCCATATATTCTTTGACACTGCTGGAGATATTTATGGGACATAGGCACACTATCCTCGTTCTTGAAATCATTGACAGGCATTGTGCTGAGGGATTGTGGGAAGTGTAGTTGAAATGACTTCTTCACAATCCTGCCATTTCTTCTGAGCCTTCCATTGGTTTTAACTTGGTGATAGCCATTCTAGAGGATTTGATTTCTATCAATTTGAACATCCTGGTGAATACTTGCATGCAGAAAATCTAACTTAAATACAAAGCAACTGTTTCTGATAAATCATTAAAATGGAACGCGCGGTTCAATTTGTGTTCCCATGCACAGGTCAGATTTCATTAGTGGCACTTCAGATATTTCAGATTCAACAACAATGTTTGCTCCTTTGTTCAAGAGATGGAATTTATTGTCACGTCATATTTTTGTTCACCTTTTTGACTTATTATATTTGTTCTGTTATGGCTTTTGGGCAGGGGTAAGGAGAATTTTTATATGATAAATAAAGGCACTCTATCTAGTTTTAAAATGCAGAAAAAGGGACAGTATAGTACTTTTGCCAATTTTCTTATCCAAAGCAACTTTCAGTTTATTAGACTGGGTGAGGACCAGTCTCCCCTTGAGCAATGTGAAGTTAAGGGCCTTGCTGAAGGGCGCCTACTGCCGCACAGACGTACTGCTGTGGCTAAATAGGGGCTTGAAATGCCAACCTTCTCATTCCCCATAATGTGTTCAGGGGACCCCATATTGTATAGTGATCCACAGAACTTTTTTTTTGGTTGGAATTTAATGGAGGAGGTCATCAACATTAATTTTCATCATCAGTTTGTACACGTAGGTGTGTGTGTGTTGTACACCTGGAAAGTTCGCATCTTCTGGCGTGTCCTTGTACATGCATCCATGTACATTTAAAAACATTGTTTGTTCAAAGTGAGTATTTCATTGATGATTACAGTGTACATCTTGCTGGTCCTCAAACTTATGCGGTATGAAGTGCAAGAAATGCTGCTATTTGTGTTACCTGGAGCATTATCTGTTCAGAGATTTTGCCTCCCCCCCCCCAAAAAAGGATTTTCTGAGCCAGTATTCTTTTTTCTCTCCTGCCAAATTTGTACATCATGACTTGTATATAGAGGGACAATCTGAGAGTGAAAGTGTCGGTTTGGTTAACTGGTGCGAGAGGTCAAATGCCATATTCTTATCTGACGCCAAAGACTTACTTTGTTTTGTTTGTCCCCCCCAACCCCAAAACCAATCCCAATTGCCATGCGCACTTCCCCAAACCCAAAAACTGTTGTGCTCAAGTAATGTCTGAAGACTGAAAGGTGTATTTGTCCCCCTGTGAAACAAAACTGTAAGCTGTTGCATAATTATACTGTGCATTCTCTCACTCACTACACTCACCCATCATGTGTCTGAAACAACCTGCCATGTAGTGTGAAATAGTGGATTCAAAACCGTGGAGTCTGCGTAAATTTCTAATGCCATTCTTCAAAAAGTACACAGAATTGTGACTGAAGTAACGCTACTGTAATCGCAAATTATGTAGGCTATACAATTTTGACTTGCGCCGCTTGGGTGTATAATTATGTGGTCTGTTTTTTGCACTATATTTAATTTCTTGTGTTAAACCCCATTAACTTGTTCTATTAGAGGAGTTTATCAGGTCAGATACTTTCTTTGTATTGTGGGTTTTGTCAGACACTGCTTCGTTTCCTGTTATTTATTTTTGTTTCTTCCTTTTATTTTTGTTGAACGCATACGAAGGACCAACAGATAAAAGAGACTGTGTCAGTGGTTGTTAGGAGAAAAAAAGCTGCACTTTCAGATTCCCTATCATGGTCAGTTTAACTATGATGTGTTATATTTGTATATTTGAAAAGACTATACTTTTAATTTGAAGAAATTTGATAAATAATTTACTTTATTATTTAGGTAAATATTCCTGCATTTAAAAAAAAAAAGATATATAACATTAAATCCGTGCATAAAGGGTGTGTATATTGTCCATATTTAAAAAAAAAAAACAAAAAAACAAAAAACAAAACAAAAAAAAACACAAAAGTAAAGATTTAATGTTTCTAGTGAGACATGTATTTCTATCGCAGAGGTATTGAGGTTGACTGGAGGAGGGTTAGCCTGCATAAGCAATCCAGGTTCTGTCTGTTATTCGGCTGAACTGGGAGTTTTATTGGTGCATGGGAATACTTTGAAATCCCCATTTCCTCAGCATTCAGCAGACGTATCCTTGTTGATTTCTTGCTCAATAGCGGACGCATGATATTCAGTGTTTCCAGACATAAACGCTGTTTTTTTTTTCGACCTTCATATTTCTGCTGAGCTTGCTTTCTTTTACTTTCCTATCGAACACTGAAGTCAATACATTATGAAAGTCACTCAGTAGGTAACATTTATTGTTTTTTTTTTTTTTTTTTTTTTGAGATTTGTGTGTTGAGCACGCATTACCGTGTGGATGTTGGTTGCTAGTCCTGCTGTATCTTCTGGGAAAAATTTGAGGAAAAAAGTTGTTTCTGACTGAGCCGCCCTCTGTGTCCATCCTTTTTTGGTTCCTGTTTTCCTCTTTCAGTTCTCTCTGTGTCGTCTTCGAGTGAATTTCTTGCCCTACATCTCAGTACACTTCTCCTGGTATGATTCGCAGGAACATGCATGGGGAAGTCTCTCTCTCTCACTCTCTCTCCGTCATCCGCCATTTTTTGTCTTGGATAAAAGCAAGTTAACAGTGGGTTGCAGTATTTTCTCATTGTAGCCAATTTTTCTTGTACAGTTTTATGCAAATTTCACATGGATGTTTATGACTTTATCTGCTGCCACAAAAATTTAGAAATTCTGTAGATAGAAAATTACTGTGCAATGGAAAAATAAATATGGATAAAAATCTAATTTCTATCTTGTCTGGTTTCCTTATTTTGACCTGTCCTGCCTGGGTGTCAGCATTGCATCATTCTATGCACAGTTTAGCAAAATAATGTTAAAAATGTGGATGAAGATCAGGATAGTACATCTATTTAGGGAATGACCATGCATATGGATGGATATTATTTTCCAAGTGCAAGTCTAGTAGTGCGCTTTGTCCCATTCGAATTACTGCAGGGATGGCCAACCCTGGTCCTGGAGAGCCACAGGGTGTGCTGACTTTGATTTTCTCCCCCCAAATTAAACTTAAAACACCAGGTGAGGTAAGTTAAGTGCGTAATCAACTGCTTTAATTCATCAATGACCTACTGAGTTACCTGAAAAACCAGCAGAAAATGCGGCTCTCCTAGACCAGGGTTGGCCACCCCTGAATTACTGTCATTTGATTGAGGGTGCATGAATACATCTGTCCAGCAGGTGGCAATATAAACTTACAAAACTTCTACTGAGCAATTTTGCAGTTAATTTGTAACCTTTCCCTTGCGGTTTATGGCAGGGTACGATCATTTATGGTTCCTAAAAAAATTGAGAAATGTTCTTGTGGCTTTGCTGTAATTAGTATACTGCAGTCATTTATGATTTGCCGAGTAATTGCAACATTTTGTTTATGCGGGTTGAGTTGCTCTTAGGCAATTTTCTGTCCTGACTCATTCCTCTTGAGTATTTCTTTTAAAAGATATCAGATTGAATGAGATTTTAATTGATGTTATCAGCACATGTATTCCACCGCAATTTTTTTTGTAAAATAAACCTGGCACCTAAGGTAGAGCTGTGTGCATGCAATTCCCAGCCTAATTTGGACTGTCCAATTATCTTTAACTGCTGCAGCCACATGTATGCGCCAATCCCATGTCTATAACCGGAGCCCTACGTTCATTTTGGAGGGAGGTCGTCGTGTACAATACACTGTACAATACAAATAGGTCTTTTGTATGTGCACCCATCAAATGCCTAGTTGTTACTTAGTTCTGGCTTACCGCCGATTTACTATCAATGTTACGCGTTCTGTTTTTTTTTTTCCCCGGTTCATGCGTACACTGCCAGTCTTCACATAATGTCGTATTAGTGTCATAATCTGCCTATTCACCTCCTGTGATGGCATTGCAATATCGTCATCTATTGGGGATAGACTTATGCTATACGGACATCCACCACTAGGGTGCATTAAAACACATTGAGTTAATTTTCCCACGTTGCAGCCCAGGAAGAATTCTTAGATTTTAGCGTTAATAAAATAACTAGCCGACAATAAAACAGCACTTCTATACATACACCGATATAATGGCAAAAAGGACCACTGTTGTAGTACTAATGTGGGAAATCAGTTTATTGCTGTATAAAACAATATTGGTGACCTCCCCTACTTAAAATCCTTTGTACAGAATCATGCGCAGCATGCCTTACATCTCTAATACTATTTCCATATTTTTTTGATTTTGCCGGAGTTACGGCCTGACAAGATTTGGAAGAAAAAAAATCTTGGCACTGTATGGTGTTTTATTGTAACAGGGATATTCTGCCTTTTTCATTCACTTTAAATTATAATAATTAAAAAAAAAAAACACTGCATTAACCAAAATGTGGATCTGCACTGCAATGATCCTCCTGACCACCCAAGTGGCGGAGTGTTCATTGCCTCCAAGGGAAAATTATGTCCGTTATCCTTTCTACCGGTCAATTTTCTTCTAGCTGTACAGTATCTATCAGTGATTTTTTATTTTTTTATTTTTTTACAAATAAACAAAAAATTGCAATAATGTTACAACAATTACAATTGGATAATGTTGCTCTACTGGTGAGCCAATGGTGACAAAAGTATCTTTGGACCAGTTGAGGGGGTTAATGCCACATGTCCCTCTCTCTTTTTCTTCTGCTCTGTCGCTCCTGTCAGTTCAGCCTGACCAAGCAGAGTGGAATCTATTCAGCTGCTGGTTGTCTAGCGCCCCTACTCGGCCTAGCACCACCAGACAAAATTTACTAGAACCTTGTGCTCATCCAAAAATGCTAAGACTCTACGAAGATGGTCAAGAGCCTCTCATCTCATGCCCTCCCACCTCATGCCCTTTCACCTGTTGCCTTGAATCCACGCCCCCTGAACCTTTAATTGGGGTGAGGGCATGGCTTCATGACACCAGGCAAGAGGGCCTGAGAAGAGAGGTGGCTGGAAGCTCCAGGCTGCATCCTTACCAGTGTCATGGTTTAGGCGTGCGTTTGTTTGTTGGACCTTTCTTTGTTCTATCGTCCAGGACGATATCGGATTTCTTTTCCATCGAATTCCTGGCTCAGCTGGCTGATTGAGCTGGGACAGAGTTTTCCGGACTCTATATATATGGCCGGGGGTTTGCCACGCCTATCGCTAGAGTGTCTGTTTGTTTCTAGCACTTCGGCCGGAGAAAATCTCTAGTCAGATTTCCCAGTGGTTTGTGATATTCCATTTATTGTTAGGAATTGCTTCTTTTAGAAATTTTCCCTCTTCTCTCTTGTTGTTTATTCTCTCTCGCACTGCTTCTATGTGGTGGACTTTTATTCGTCCTTGGAAGCGCGAGCTTTTACCGGACATGTGTACCTCTTTTGTGTTTGTCTCTTATCTGGGCTGCTCTCAGTTCTTTCTCTCACTGGTCGCGGCACCTGGCATCCTATCACCGCCATTACAACCAGTCTCAAAAATACTCCAGCTTCCAACCCCGAGCCCCCTCCCCTAACTCGGCCCCCATAAACTGGCAGCCTCATCCATTTCCCTTATCTTCTGTGCCCTTTTCATTTCTCCAAAAGCCTGGCATGCTATTCCTCTAGCCGAACATCTAATCTTACCCTCATACCCATCACCAAATCCATTTTTTTAACACAATCATTTTGTCCAACGCAGGCCTGTAATCAGGACAGGAGTTGCTATGTCAGTAATTTTACTCCTCAGGCATTTTATTATTTGTTCAGTGAAGACCTGGCCATGTTTTTTTCTTTTGTTAGACTGTCGTTATCAATCCACCCCCTCTCCTCCCACCATTTTTCATATTTATCACCTCGTTTGTAATGAATTTGTAATATCACTCTTCCAGTTAACCTGTCACATTCAATTTGATTGATTCTTACTGACTAATGCAGTGATGGTTTGTGATATGGGATTGCACTCACTAATGCAAAAAAAGAAAATGTGGAAGATAATGGTTTTATTCTTTTTATTGTACATTGCAGTTTAGTAAAATGCAGTCCATTTGCAGTCGACTTCGGTTTGTTCTTTGAGAGACGCTAGATTCTGCTCGTTTGCGCTTGCAGTGACACTGATGCAGCAATGAAGTAAATTACATAGGAATGGCTGATCCATAAGTAAAATCAAATCAAGTGAAAATCTGACTCATACCTCGGATGTTGCAAGCGTTGACTAACTTGTCTGAATAGACTTAACTCTTGTATGCGACAGGGGGCGCTAGTACGTCACTGCGCCTGTCATGCAACAAACCGTATTGCCGTGCATTTAGAACAGACGGAAAACGGAGAGCATTTTCAGGCTGAGGAGGGGAGAGGATAGGTGCCTCGTGGAACAAACAAGTAAACGATTCTAATTGGCTGTCAGGCAGATGCGTCTCCCTCGGCTTGGTTCCGTTCTCCGGAGCCCCTGAAGAACGCTAAAGTTTGCGGGAGACGAAACTGGATGACTTCGCGCATTCGGATTGCATGACAGCCTTGAAAGGCGATTACAGACCAACAAGGCGTTCAATATCAATCCCTGATGAGAAGTTTGGACGTGGACATGACAGCGATCACGAACAGACAGGCAACTGTGGAATTATTGCGCGCGTCTCTGCGACGGCTCTAGAAATGTGGTTTAGTTGTGCAGCGCCAAATGCGTAAATAGCCAAACTCCTCGGTAGGGGAGTGTTTGCATGCCTGGATCTAAAGTGTGGATACTACACAGTGTAGTGCGCTGCGCGGTGTAAAAGCGACAATTCATTGGACAAAAACTGACTCGGTGCATGTGAGCACTGTTATTTGGAAAGCGCGGAAAGGATGATTTCAGGACGTTAAGCCAAAGGTAGTACAAGGTGAGAAAATACTGTCACGGCGACAAAACACCCAGCATCGCACAGCTGTTCGGCTTACTGCATCTTCAGAAAAAGGGATAGTTGGCTGCTGTGTCACAGAATTTAGGCACTCTCGTCCGATGTAGCCAGCTGGAAAATCGAGAACTTGGACTTCATTCATTCCGTTCTGTTTCTCGAGAAGTGATTGACCAGGTGTAGCTACGGGGCGTTACGGAATAAAGACATAACCCACCAGTCTGCGTAAACTTGGAGATAACGCGCTACATCTTATGTCGCCAACTAAAGTATGGGCCATTGGTGTACGGAGTCGGTTTTGGTTTACTTAATCCCGTGAGGAGTGCAGTTTTGCGAACTGTGATTGCAGTGCATGCAACACCGAGGTGACAAACTCGGACTGCCCTGAAGAGTTGGAACTTCGGATGGCGTGTTTAATTCAGGGGAGATGCTGGAGCTCTGTAAACGTCAGTTGTCTTGTTCTGCGTAACTGGGATGCATTTCTGTTCAACATTTTAAAAAGTACACGCATGCTCTTCGTGAAATTGTATTAACATTTCAGGTAATCAAATACTATTTGAGTGCACATGCTCTGGTAATGGAAGTTAAAAATGACGGAAACTAAATGTTCGGAGTTTCCATCAAAGCTGTAATGTACGACTTGGAAATAACCGCTACTTGGATTCTCTTCTCGTCGTTTCATTTGGTAAAATAACCGGCGCTCTTTTTGGGAGGGGGACGATACCAGTCTGATTCATTTGGCGTAAACATCCTATTTTTTAGGCGCCACAACATGATGAGCAGTGGTCCCAGCATTGTGTACGAGTGGCTGAAGACCTTACAGCTATGTCAGTACGTGGAATCCTTTGTTGACAACGGGTATGACGATTTAGAAGTCTGCAAGCAAATTGGAGACCCTGACCTGGATGCCATCGGGGTCTATATCCCGCACCACCGGCAACGGATACACGATGCGGTGAGGCGGTTGAAGGAGGAAGACAAAGAGACTGCAACGGGGCTGTACTTCACTCTGGAGCCGATGCCCCCGTCCTCTCAAATTTACACCAGCCACATGGTGGAGCAGTACGAAACCAAACTCAGAGGGTCCAAGTCCTGGACTGAGCAGAACAGCGACCGGGTCGGAATGAAAGTGGGGTATATGGGCGCAAACAGGCACCGTACCCTGGGTAATAGCAGAGAACTGGTCATTTATCCCAAACTCAAGTTGAAGATCATGATCAGAGATAAACTCATCCGAGACGGAATAAATCTCAGCAAGCCGCCGTACTCCAACAAGGTGAGTCTCGCGGTTGTATGAAGGCCCTCTGATTATGAAATTCACTTTTTGTTATCGATGAATTTGATTGACTGTATTTGCCATAGCCCGTGATTGGTATTTGTCAATGGCCGGTTGAAAGTGACCTGTTACCCAGAAGTCCTTATGCGATGGCTCTGGTCGTGGAAACGATGTCGGGGCGACGTGATGGTTTTAACGGACCAATGTATTACAGGAGCACTGCATCCCTCTGGAGATTTGATGGGTGTTGCATGGCGGAACTTTTTTTTTTTTTTTTTTTTTTCCGGTGACCCATCACCGGTCTCTCAACACGTGATCCTCTGAAGCTCGCAGACATTGCGTTTATGTCTGTTTTGTTCAAAGCCTTTTGTTAAAATTAAAAACAGATTTTTTTTTTTTTTTTGATTTAACAGTTTGACCAGGTTGGGGTTGTCTTTCCCAGAGCAAAGCCATGCGAGTGGGTCACTCAATATGCGGTTTTTGGAACAAGATCAGCCTAAAATCCTTAAAAGCTGGCTCACTCATGAACTATGCTCCAGTCAGTGATGGGAACCAGTAACCTCTGAAAACCATATGCAGGGTCAGCACAGCAACGAATCCGTTTAAAGAAATCTAAATTGTAATACAACCTCAAGACTTCAGTTGTCATTCTTGTTGGTGATAGGCTACATTTTGAAACCAGATGGATCAACCAGATGCTCTCATGTCCACCTTTTAACCACCTTGATACTGCACTGTTATGCATCATCATATAGCAATGCTGCCCAATCACACCCAGTTTGCCTCCACCTGTATCTTGTTTCAGGTTGGTACATTTCTCTGAGCACAGATATTGTCTGTACTTGTTTTGAAATGCCACCATTCTGTCAGGCACTCTGACATTAAAAAATAATAAAATTCCAGGAATGCATTTTGAAACCTTGAGTGTGGATTAGTGGGCAACACTTGATCTTGGCAGCTCTCGGACTTGTTTATCTACATTTTCTTGTGCAATTAGCATTGGTTGATCTCAAAGAATACACAGACTCCACCACTTCCTGTGTTCGGGGATAGGCAAGATCTATTATGATGGTGACTTGGGTGTGCATTTTGGGACCCAGAAAAAAAGGGCCCAGGGTTGTGCGGGCAAAAAGAATGTAATGAGGCATAGTGATGAGCAGTTTTTGGTCTTTCAATTGAACAAAATGATGTGCTCTACTGCCAAAAATTTTGGATACACCGTTGATCTCACCTATATCAAACAAGTGGTGCCAGGCACAACAAACCCTGTCCCTCGCACATACTTTCACTTACTTGTATGAAATTCAATAGAGATCTATTCTGGGTCAGTGGCAATCCCTATACCGAATTTGGGGTGAATCTGGACATTAGTTTTGCCGCAAGAGTATTAACAAACAAACACGCAAACAAACGCACAAACACAGAAACAAACCGAACCGAAAACAATACCCCTTCCCTCACCTTTTGGGTGGGGCGGGGTAATAAGAGAAACTTTATTTTATTGTGGGGCAATAACTGGACACCAAAGTCACCCAATTGAAACACCTGATTTTGCAGTTGTGGGACAACCTGAATAGTAATGTGTGCTCATATTTCAATTCAGGTTTATGGGAGATGTTACTCTCCATGTAGAAATCGATTCAGAATGACACATTAATGAAATTAATATCCCATTTGCCTAAAATTTGCAAAGATATGATTAAATCTCAGGGTTGATAGTTCAATTGTTCAAGTAGCTAACTATGTTATTTATCATTACATCCCTGAAATAGTGTGCTCTGTGCTATTATGGATTTTTCTTGGCTCCCGTTGGGGCTGCCTTTGTTGCTGCCAGCTTTTCCGCCACTGGTCCTTCTTATTAGCGGGGTAGCAGTCTTAAGGGAAACACATTAAACTTTTTTGTGTTCATTCCTTGTGCATTGTGGATGAACCCCATTGTTCTGTGTAAATCTGCTGTCAACATTCCTGGTGCAGAGAAGAGGAAGTTATTGATCACGATGGCTCAATTACTTTTACTGTTGTTCCACCATTAAGTGACACTACATTTCAAAATGCACTGAGTCAAACTGTTCTAATGGGAATCAGATCAACTTTGCTGTGTCTTGGTGCATAAAGGAGCAGTGCTATTGTTCTGGTGATACTATGATCGTTCCTGTAGAACTTTGGACCAAACTTCACCATTTTAAAAATGCAGTAAGTTCAACAGTTCTTTTGGGAATCTGGCAAAATTTGATGCGAAGACCCCTGTAACCCAAAATACTTCCTGTTGATTTTCTTGACCTGCCCATTCCAGTTGCGCCACTGCTACCAGACCAAATTATGAATTTTGCCTATGGGGAGAGTGTTATCATTTCAGGGATATACCCTACTGTCGTCTATCAACAGCTTTCATCTTGATTGAAAACTTTTATGCCCTCAAATACTTGGAAGTGTTAAATATTTTAAATGCATTTTGGCATATATTTCATTTTAGTTGGTGAAATTAAAACCTAAATATATACCCTCTTGGCATGCATTAGAGGTTGGCGTGCCCAACCTTTGACCTGGAAAAAATGTAGTCAAAATCGGACCTATCAAATGGGCTTCTGGAGACACCTGATATGGATAAATTTGAGGGCTGTCCCTGACAATCTTTCAGCAGCTAGAGCAGTGAGAAGCAATAGGAAGACAGACAGACAAACAGACAGACAGACGGTGGAGGGGCGACAATACCTCATCTGCAAGAATCACTGTGGGGGTTACTAGACTTGGGAAAAGAATTGTTTTTAGGAGGTTAAGCATGATTTTGTAGAAGTGGCTCTGGCTTTGTGTTGGTGCTGAATGCTGGCCTGTACGTGTGTGTGTGTGTGTGTGTGTGTGTGTGTGTATTTTTGTGGAAGTGTATGAAATTATTTGTTTTTTTTCTTTCTTTGTAAAAATTTGTTGCTCTATAATTGCATATTATCTCAGTTTTTCTCATTCCTCGCCACTTTTTAATTTGCAAACCTTTGGAATGATTATCAAGTGAGCGATAATTAGTCAAATTGTATCCCTCCGTGCTAGGGTAATTATCCATTTTTGAGACCATGTTTAATTGGTCACAAAAAAGTGTAATTTTCAAAACTGGCAGTATTGCCTAATGCATTAACTCTCAGCTATGCTTGCCATGTAGTGGACTTTTGGGGTCTGTCAGGCTGACCTGTTTTTTGATCCTGAAATGATGGAGGTTGTGGAATGGGCGTGTAATAGATGAGTAGTTGTCCATGTTGTCAACAGAGAGTGGGCTAAAATCAAGGTGAGATGCAGTACCTGGTATATGAAAAAACATGCACACGTTGTATTCTTTATAAAGCTGCTGGAGCTATAGGGGACATATAAGAAGGAGGAACACTGGACAAGCCCCTTTGAACTTTAGTGCTCCCATTTATTGAACTATATTTCAAGGTTCTCACTGTAGGTCCTCATTGGGTCAGGTGTGCACGTGTAATATAGCTCATTACTGGGAGCATTTATGAGAAGTATTTAGGATATGCCTTCTTTTGAATGTAAAGAAGTGCCATTGAGCAGGGTTAATAAACCTCTGAGGTCGGTGATGTCGTATATGACATTGAAGTGTGGCATGTATTATGTTAAATGTCTCTGGAACATCAAATGGCATTGATTTGTTATTTTATTTATTTATTTATTTTTTGCCCCATTGTGCCATTTCAGTAAGGGCACCAGCACAATCGTTTCCCTTTCTGAAGCTAATCCAGCCTTGAACTGCAGTGTCTTTTGTAGGACTGCCCCCTGATGTCAATCAATCAAATAATCTGTCAGTGACCCCCTCAGTTGACTTGAAATTCCTCAAGTTGAGTTTTAGAATTTTTTTTTTTTTTTGTGTGTGTGTGTGTGTGTGTGTGTGTGACATGCGCTGCTGGTGAACTGAATGCATTGCAGTACTGATCCCAAAGGCACAGGACTGGATCAAAGTCCTATGAGGCCCCAGGGCGCATTCTATTGGGGGCCCCCCCACGGCCACCAGTGGCCTACCCTACCCCCAACACACAAACATACTTTCTTATAGTGAGGGCTGGATTGAGACACTTGTAATGGAGACACGACGCGTGAAGGGTCGGGAGAAGGGACGATTCGATAAAAGGCCCTGCCTCATACTTAAGTTCCCCCACCGCCTGCAGTGGAAACCTCCAAACTAGAGGGGTCTTTAGGGCCCTAACATTATAAGCACTGAAGCACCAGGGGCCCTAGGGGTCAGCTGAAGTTCTAAGCACCAGGGGTCTGGAGGGCCTCACATTGTAAGCACCCAGGGGCCTGACATTGCCAAGACTGTGGATTGGGGCCCCCAGTGGTTAGCTCATGCTATAAGTAGCCATAAGTCAGTTAATAGGGACTTTAAGCAACGGCGGATTTTGCGACGGCTACGGCACCAGCGCCAGGAGAAATTTATTTCTGGGTGCCGTAGCCGTCGCAAAATCCGTCAAATCCAGTTGGGACTTTAAGCAATGACGGATTTTGATCAAAGTATGTTAGCAAAGTAGTTAGTTCAGTGTGAACTGTAATTTTAATTGTAACCTACTGCGAGCACTTATTCGTCCCACTCTCGCTGGCAAAAGGGGAAGATGACATAGCTTCAGGGGAAATGGGAAACTAAATTAAATTAGATTATTCAAATTTATTGTCATTCTGCCAGTATGGGTACAGAGCAAAACGAAAAGAAATGTGTATCTTTTTTTAATAAACTTTATTTTGAACAATTCAATTCAAAAAAGACATAAGATTTGACAATTTAAGCACACATCTAATCAGAGTGTGAGCGAATGGTAAAGTGCATGGGAGTGTGCATATCTATACAGCATATGTGTGCTATATATGCACAGCAATAGAATAAAGACTAATGTACATGGGAGTAAATATAGATATTTATTGGGTATTCAGAGAGATTATGTACCATATGCAATGCAAGGATGAGGGGAGAATATAGCCTACAGCAGAAAATAGTTCACTATGGTTTTATACTGTGAAATATACGTAGTATCCTGCATCTGTGGGAAAGGTTCGCTGAAACACGTTACATAGTGTGTCGCTATCAATTGTAGAACACATTTCATTTCAGAAATACAATGAAAACCATTTAATTCAATCACCTGAACTACGCGTTGTGGTGACTACGTGAGATTGGTTCTTTCCCAGTGGTAGATCAGCCTGCTATGGCAAGCAACGCCGCCACACCGGCTAAAGTCTCAATCAGCAGAGTGCAGATTTATTTCCTGGTGCCGTAGCCGTCGCAAAATCCGCCGTTGCTTAAAGTCCCTATTGTATTGTGTACTGAGGACCATGGCATTCAACTTCCCACACAAAACTTCGGCCTCACCTTACGCGTGGCCTGTGGCTCGGAGGCCCCTTGGGAGTCCGAGGCCCCAGGGTACTGGCCCCACTGACCGGGTCTGTAGTTCAGTTTTGCAAAAGCATTATGGAATAACAAGAGATTATCCCATCCCTACTATTTGCAGATCTATACTAACTGGACAGCACTCAAAATAATGAGTAGAACAGCTCAAATGTAATAAATACTGAAAAATGGCTTAGACCCCAGAAGGTGAGTTAATCTTCAATGGAAAGTCTCCAAAGCATATTTCAGTTTTACTGGAACTGAACATATTTTGTCATTTTTAATTTTTTTCAACAAGAGAGGGTCATTCCATATCAAGTAGACCAAATTTCCAGATGGTCTGAGCCTGACCCACTCAAAAAAATCTGGCAAAAATATATATGTTGTAGTACATGACTTAAAATTCATGCATGCCAAAAGCTAGACCTCTAGGTCAATTAACCCCTGAAATATGGCCTTCACAGTGTAGAGCAACCTTACAAGTTCCCGCATTCATTGAATTTTCAACAATTTTCTGTGGTCCATTTTGAATCTTTCCTAAAAAGGTAATACTCTCCTGCATGGTGATTCTAGCAGAACTTTTTACATAGATAAATCTGGCATCAGTTTTGGGCTAGGGGTTACCTGTAATTTACTAGAGCCATCCCAAATCTGGAAAAAGTTCATGATGCTGAAATTTTTCAGGATTTTGGACAGCCCTAGGACTATACCTAATGACTGTAGAATATTGTACTTTGGCATATTTAACCACAAATGGTGTAACTTTAACCCCAAGCATTAAAAACGACTATTACATGTACTGTGGTGGTTTCAAAGGGGTCTCAAATCCATTCCGCGGTCTTATTTTACCATATGGCAACCCTGGTTTCTTACCCAAGCAGTGGAGCAAAAATTCTGAAACTTGGTCCATTACAATGTTTGGACTGACTACTTAAACATTTCCAAGTATGATTGTGTGGACTTCATTCTAAGTATTTTAAATTCACTGCTGAATATGGTGTGTTTTGGGGGTTCGTAGGCAGGATATTTGATGAATCAGTACTGCACTGATATTTCATTGCTTATTTCTAATATTTCTCAAGACCGCAAGGGGGTCATAAATGGTGATCCCTGAAGAACTTCTTGCGTAGATTGCAAATTTCCCATCAGATTTGCGATAAGAGTCGCCTAACGAATATTATCAGAGGCCAAAATTGACCAAAAATGAAAGCTTTAGACCAGCTCTGACAGCTTCGTTCAGGGAAATCATCTACATCACGCTAAAAGGGAAATAAGTGGTGTAATTAAAATTATCCTATTGTGTAGATCGCTGATTTCTAATCAATTGCATTTTTTTTATGCAGCGTCACCTGCAGGCATACTGAAGCGAAACAAAGTCACAGTCCGAACAGTGGCGTTCAGTTTCAGTCAGTCAATAGGCCAGTGTTTCACTCCACACTAACAAAGCACGAAACACGGTTGGATTAACATTGGAGAAAACTGATCTGGAGCTGATATTTGAGGATTTCTAATTTGAACGCGATTATGTCTTCCACTGATACTCGTTAGACGACCCTTATTCCAAATCAGATGGGAAATTTGCAAACTACGCAAAAAGTTCTTCTGGGATCACCATTTATGACCCCTTTGCGGTCTTGAAAAATATTAGAAATAAGCAATGATGGCAAAAATGATACCAGATTTGAAATCTGCGTAAAAAGTTTTGCTAGAATCACCATTCAGGAGAATATTACCGTTTTAAGAAGGATTCAAAATCAACCACTGAAAACCGTTCAAAATTCAATGAATGCGGGAACTTGTAAGGTTGCTGTTCACTGCGAGGGCTGTATCTCGGGTTAATTGACCTAAAGGTCTAGATTTTGGCATGCATGAATTTTATGTCATGTACTACAACATATATTTTTGCCAGATTTTTTTGAGGGTGTCAAGTTCAGACCACTGGTCCAGTTGAGATGGAATGAGTCGAGAGTGAAATCCATTTTGCTTATAAACTTTTGAATTAGCTTGAGTGGCAGGTGGTGTTCAGTTTTGACAGGGTTTGATGGTCAAACTGAAAGCGGTGCCTTTAACTTCAGGAGGTCCAGTGTTTCTTGAAAGGGCTCATTCATACTCAGTTTTCACGTATGCAGACAAGGGATAAGTGAAAACATAATAGGGGATTCATGTCATGAAATTCTCTCTCCCATTTCCTCACACAACCCGGAAGGTACACCGACCCCTATGTGAAGTTTGAACAGACTAATGGCTCTCGTAAAGTTAGATGTCATTATGCACTTAATTGGATCAGATCTGCAATATCTCTGACTTGGCATACATAATACCTGGGCAGTGCTGCGATTACCTACCTGAAAAATGACGTTCTGCTTTCTGGAAAAGTAGTGTCTTTGATAAAAGATTTGTGGGGTTCTGCAGCACTGTCATTTTTGATGAATACACTCAATTATATGTGTGCTAAATGCAGAATAAATTTACAAGCACATCTGCCTTGGGATGTGGTGGAGTACTCCTAGATTTTTTTTAAACGTATGTGGGAGCAAAAAAACGTTAGAAATGGAGCCCTACCGCCCCTCCCCTACAAAGCACTCAGCCAGGTTCATGAGTTCTGTGTTGTGAGTTGACTCATGAAATTTCCTTTTTTTGTTGGGGGGGTCGGGTCAGGGGGAATTGTCTTAAGTACTTTTCCAGACTATGATACTGAATCAAGTTTTGCTTCTATTCTTATACAGTCAAATCATTATTGTGTGGTTTACACAAATTAACATTAATTTATCTGTAGTACCATGATTATGCTATTGCAGCCTTTTTTTTTTTGTGAACAGTATTGGCATGCTTTCAGTTTCATTTTGTCTTCATTCTTCAATTTTTTGATTCACCAGCTTTATTATGGTGTTTAGTGTGGGCATGTGTAATTTCGGCGACCTGAAGAACTTTTATTTTCATGGTTATGCAGCTGGGCCTCCGATTATGCAGTGCAGAATCCAATTATCATTGTTTTGCAAGGCCGGGGATTGCTAGCTGTTAGAAACAAACATATTATTTTGGGCCAGTTAGATTTTTGTTCAAACTTAGCTTATCAGTTGCAGCCAGCTGCATCTTTCTTAATTGGCTGCCTTTCGAGTCTGTTTATGAATTATTGTGCTCAACTTGGGCCCAGCTTCAATCTTGGAAAAGCTTTAAAACAAGTTTCGTTCAGAGTGACAAACAAGTGGCCGAAACACCCGAAACTGCCTTTCAAATTCTAATCTTATTAACAAGCAATTCGGATTTAGGATTTGAATGCCACGGGGAAGAGTTGCCTGCCTTAGAACCAGCAGGATTTAGCATTTGTTCCATTGGGAGGTCTGTACCAGTCGTGATATTTACAGTACTGGCTCCCTTGGTTTAAAGTCCTGGATTACAGT
Source organism: Gymnothorax javanicus (assembly GCA_029692085.1). Lineage (NCBI taxonomy): Eukaryota > Metazoa > Chordata > Actinopteri > Anguilliformes > Muraenidae > Gymnothorax > Gymnothorax javanicus. The sequence continues at coordinate 96,418,181 of CM056198.1, forward strand.
ACTTGCATAGGCTGAGACTTTGATCCAGCCATCCAGGTAGTATTCAAATATGCTATCAGCACAGACACTAAGGTTTATCTTGCGTTGTGTCTGCTGGCTGCATGATTGAATCCTCTGAGACTGTATTTATGAAGTGCACTGACCTACAAAGTGAAAATGTTCAATATTGAATGAACTCCTGCTGGGTAAATATAGTTCATATTGTCCCTGCCACTTTTTCCTCGCTGTTTTACTTTTGTTTCAAGCAATTAACAAGGTCAGAATTATTCTAATTCGGTCACAAAGCCGCAATTATCGTCTGAGGCGCATTTGAGCAAAAGGCGGCGTCTGTGCGTGTAATTAACTCCCTGGCCTAAAACATGTCAGTTATCCCAGCCAAAGGGCTCTTTTTGCGACGTGTTGAGTGCAAACAATAAACGCGATAGTGCAGCGATGAACCATATTGTTCGCTCTTTTCCCCTGAATGGTTTTGATGCGCGCCGTGAGATTATGGCATTAGGTGTAATAAGCAGGAAGCCTCGAGATTGGGGGAAAACCCCTCCTTTTGGCATAGTACATGTGTGGATTTTTGTTTTTTTAATTTAATTTTTGGGGAAATAATCCCTCATTCCAAATCCTCTGTTCCTGTCTGGCTCACGCACTGTTGTCAGCACATTTATTAAGCGCTTTTGGTGAGCGTATATGACAACAGATGGCCCTGCACAGCTTTATTTTTTTTTCTCACCGCTGGATGCTGCCCAGGGAGACATTGGAGGCACAGACAGCAACACACATCGTCCAAGTCTGCTCCCTTCATCATTTTTTACATCCATTCTTCTTTTGTCCCTTTTTTTCAGATGGGCTGGTGGGTTTGGAAGGAGAATGTAGAGCGACCAGTATTTGGGTGGTCATTCTGTTTCAAAACATTTGCAATTTTTGCATGGTTGACATGATATTGATGTAAATACCCGCAAGTGAAAACCCAAACATTAATAATTATAATTTTCAAATCTCGTGGGTATGAACCAAAAAAACAAGAATTGTATCACTGTCCAAAGTTTTACAGACTTCACTCTGTTTGGGTTGTGTGTTTTTGATCAACTCCTGTGACATTCGGAGGGAAGATGGACTCCTCTGTGACCACCAGCACTCAGAGGGATTCAGACAAACAAGCATTTGGCTGATGATGAGTCGGTGTTGAATAGGGCAAAAAAAAAAAAAGCCATTTCTGCTTCTCACTCTCCCAGCTCATCTGGAATGAAAGCCTTGAAATGCCATTGACTGACCACTCTCTTTTGTCCACTTTGCGCGCATCAAACTTTACAGCCACTTGGGCAAACCAGGCATTCAGTGATTGTGTTTATCTCCTGCTGTGTGGTTATTAGTCAGGGTCCTCTGATGGCCAGACCTTTTTTTTTTGGGGGGGGGCTTATTGGCAGCCAGACTCTTGAAAGGGAATCTAGGGCTGGTGTAGAATTCAAATCATCTCGGACCTGTGAATATGTGGTGGAGACCCAAGTGCTCTCATGCCCTGTGTCAACGGATTACCCCCCCCCAATTTCTGTAGCCTGACTGCTCCCCTGATCCGTTTTTTGTGGGAAAGCCTCTGAGGCTCAGGGATTTCTGACAGATTACCAGTCCCAAGACAGTCGAGACAAACTGATCTCCCACCCAGAAAAGCTTCTGTGTGCAGCCATCGGCAAAAGCTGGCTAAGGGGGCAGTTCAAGGGCTGGCGTGTGTGTGTGTGTGTGTGTGTGTGTGTGCATTGCTATGTCTGTGTCAGTTTGTGTGGATGCGCATAATTTTCCATGCAACCGAACATCTTTGCTGCTGGGTTTTTTTTTAAGTTATGCTAGCTGCTAAACTAAGTTTTTCCATCTTCAGAAGCGCATTTAACATTTTGCATTTGCCTGTCCATACTGAAGGTTTGTAAACTTTTGGGCAATAAAATCAATAGGGACAGACAGACAGACAGATAGAATCCATGATTTCTAGGTCATTTGATGACTGTCATTCCTAACCCTCTGAGTGGGCATCGTCTCTATGGAATGAGCTTGGCCCTAAATGAGCCACTGGCCCTGTGTGTCAATAGAGTGTGACCATGTCAAAATCCTCTGGCTGCTGGCTAGGAACAGATTTTAAATACACTTCACTGTTGTAGAAACTAGCCGGCTACTATACTTGTGAGTGTGGAAAGGTAACGTCTGCAGAGTTTAGCAACTGTGAGGATAGTGATCAAATTCGCACCAGGGGTGGCTTGAGTAGGGAAAACCGTTGGAAACTTGGTGTTCAGAGCTGTGGGAAGCCTGAGGTTTTTGCTTTTAGGGTTTACATTTACCTCATTACTTGAAACTCGGGCAACAAAGTTACAAAATATGGAAAGGCATAGTATCTCCCCTTTATGTCAAATTTCGCTTTGTCATACATTTCAAGTTAATCTTAAATGCGCCTGCAAGTGCATGTTAATGATGCAATAAGAAGGCAGAGTGGCTTTCGATAAGGGTGTTTTGTTGCTTGGGGTGTCTAGAATTCGCACCCCCAGCATAAACTAAGTGGATGATGTATGAAGAGCTCCTCTATTTCAGTTGTTGCCTGTCTTCCTATACCTTAATAATTTGCCGCTTCATTCAGTGTATTAGGCTTGTGACAGTTTCAAAAACATTAATGAATGGCCATATCTGTCTCACAATGCAGGGCAATAGGCTAGCTCGCTGTTAAGTATAAGATAACTGTGTCAAAGCAAACAGGTACTTGAGCTAGTAGTTTACAGATACAAAAAATAATGACATTCATAGAAAAAGTTGTGTTTTGTGGAAGCTGTGGCCATGTTTTGAAGTCTAAGATCTGTATTACCAGAATCTACTATATATTGAAGTTCATCTTTGAAGTTTATCTTCTCACAGTTTAAAAGGAATCATTTGCTTGCCATAAAAGAGGCTGTTTTATTATGAGTTAGGCACTGGACACAGTTGTGAATGAACATAAAAATGGGAAATGATTGCTTTTTTGCCTGTTTTACCTTTTTTCTTGAAACCGAAAAAAAAAAAAATCTGCTTTTGCTACTTTGGCTTTTTACTGCCAGTTTTTAAACAGTCCCTGGGACTCATGTAATTGAAGTGATAGGGTTGGAGCCTAGTAATTCTAACCCTCTTTTGCCTCCTGGGTGTTTTCAGGTGGAGATGTGGGAGTTGCATTTTTCTACGGCACATTCCTGCATGTATCCAGTCCCATAGAAGAAATTACGCCCATAAATAATGCAAGGACTTCACTTTTTAAATCAATGAAGTTTAATTGAGGCTTTTTTTCTGTTGAAATGATGATTTGAAGTGATTAAATACACAAAGATGAAACAATTGGATGCTGTTATTGTTGTTCTCCCTAATGTCACACATCAGAAGACTGATCTGGACTCTAATAAAGCTTTTGGAAGGCATTAAGCCTTCAAAGCATTGCGGCTGTAGAAATGCATTGTGGGAAGATTGATTGCAGTGTAATGGCTCGGCTTGGAGGTTCATTAAAATGAGAAACCACTTCCTGTTTTTAAATCACTAAATTTAGTCTTGCTCCCATAGCGATAAACTATTCTAGGACTGCATTTACTTAGTGGTTTTGCTTTTTATTATTGAGCCTTTACCATTTTTAAAATTTGGGCTCTTCATTTAGCTGATTTTTATTCATGGCCATCATAACATGATGCATAATAGCGTTGTCTTCTAATGCAGTTGTGCGAAAATGGAAACATAGTTGGCCTACTTCATATTCTGAATGTGTTATTTTTTTATTTGTGTATTTATGCACTGCAGACTGTGCAGTCCACATCCTGTCCCAGGGGTCAGGGTATGTCTTGTAAGTTGTAACAATACTGTTTCCAAACGGGCAAGGGTCACCCTTTAACCCTCCCATGGTGAAATAATGTAAATGTGAGACCAAATTTATTTGTCTCATGCATTGAATGTGTTTTTTTGTGGAAGGAATTGTAAGAGAAATAGTGGTTGCTGAGGTCGCAGTTTGTTTGGTTGTGTTGGGTCTACTGACTGGATGTAGATGGGCAGGGCTTGCACCAGAAATTAGATCATCAGATGACTGCATTGGTTGTTCCAGCCAATTGAAACCCTCTCATCTGTGTAGATACTGGAGCCAACTGCACGTTGTTCTGTGCGGCTGCCAGACCCACTTGGCAGCCATACCAGAATATGGGGCCCATCCATGCACTAGAACATTGCCTTAACAGATACCAGACCATTAAATCTATCCATGCAATTGAAAAGAGCCTTAACAGGTACCAGACCCTTGAGCTCACCCATGTATTAGGACATTGTTTTAACAGGATGAATGGCCATGCAGCCACTGATGATCTGTCTCCATCCAATTCGGCCATCTCAAAGTGCTTGTTAGAATATTTGATGAAAGTAACATGAAATCTTCACTCCATCATACTAATGAACAGTTAGCATGAAATACAGCTGTAATTCAGTCAGGAAACTCTTTGCAGCTGCAGCATCGCAGAATTCGGACATCACATGTCCTCTCACTACCCAATCATGTCTGCACACATCACTTCAGTAATGCAGCGCACTCTTCAAAAATGGCCAATCAAGCTAATGCTTTGCAGCTGTTCACACTGGCGCTTTGTTAGCAACAGTCACACGCCGCACAGCTTGCATTTGCACCTCATTGCTGTCATTGTTGGTTATTATGCTGCTATTTTGTTTCTGCTCACCCACCACCACCCCAGCTCTTGAGTGCACTTTCCAATCCTGAACAAATTTGAGATCCCTCAGCTACTGGCCATTAGACTCAGTTTGGTGTAAATCTGTCCGGAGGTGGCGCTATTGCAAAGAAATAACTCTGAAACCAATTGCCTAATTAACTTATAATTCTGCTTGCTGCATGTTGGTCATGTGTCACATGGATATCTATAAGTGCAAGCTGATTGCTCTAACAAGATGGCCACCATCTGCCAATCACATTTCAGCATCAATTCTTTTCTCTGAGCTATCATGTATCATCATTAAACTTCACAAGATTATTTGAGGTATGTTAAAGACCAAACAACCTTATGCTGGAGTAATTGGAGCACTGTCTTTTGCTATTTTGGAATTTATTTTCTAATTTTACAGGGGTCAGGGGGATATGCCATCTTCTGATGGCTCTTGTTCACTTTGTTTAGATAATTTCTTTGCAGGTATCTTAGCGACTTTGCGGCCAGTGATTACTTTGTGAGGACATAAGCAAAGAGATTGTGGTCTTCACTCTGGGATGCGGAAGACCATTACTGCTTAACTCCTCTGTAGTAATTTCATGCAGTGGCCATTTCTAAGTGGAACACAAACCGTACTTCCAGTGAAAAATCAATGAGTTTTTGGAAATTTACAGCAAAACCGTACTTGGTATCAGCAGTACTTTGTTGATGATTCAGTGGTAAGTCACTGGCTATAAATTTTCCATGGACTTCCTCGTCTTAAAGCCGGTCCAGGGCCTTTTTAACAGTGCTTTGGCGTAATATCCCAACCCACATCGTAATTGTTCAGTATCTTATAAACCAATGATCTCATATTTCATTGTAATGGTAATAGTTCCAAAAAATTCATGAGATTGTGTATCCAGTTATGTCTGGACTGCCATGGTGATATAAACCTTAGTTTGATTGTATTCATTTTATTAGTTGTTACCGCCTAAAAGTCTTGAAGTTGGATTAAAAGGTCCTATATTATTCGGTCTTTTTAAGTCGGTAAATTCTTGGATGTTCAAAGGGGGGTTTATAAACGTTTTATCAAAAAACTCTATTTAAGTCCATGATTTCAAGGCCATTTTCTGCCTGTTGTTCTCTCTCTCCTGAAAGGTGTCCTGTTTGAAGCGGGCTCCCCGCTATGATAATGAGCTCTGCCCTGATTGGTTAGCAGAGCTAAGCACAAGGAAAAAAAAAATGAAGTTAGTGCTTTTAGAAAGATAGGCAGGCAGGTGGAATGAGGATATAGGAGTAAACAGGACATGCATACTAAGCTGATGAGCGTGAACTGGGCCGAGCAGGTTTCATTGTGACGGGAAGGCAACTGGTACTTCAAACTGCCCATTTCAAATGGTGAAGTGGGAAAGGGTGGGCCTAATCTGCTTAAATTGGGGGGTCATCGAAGTCAACTTTTTCTGGACTGCTGGATACATTGGGGACCATTGTACAGGTGTTCTGAACTGGGAAACAGCTTTTTCCATAATGTGGCTCTTCTGAGTGAATGTGCCATGTAGTGTTTACTTTAATTGCTCCTGTTGTAAGAAATGGAAGGTAGATAATTTTACCTTTAAGGCAGTTTTTTAAAAGTTTTGTTTGACTTGCCTTTGAGAATTGGAAAGGGTTCTTTGGTGTTGAACACAAGATGGGACTACACTGATGAGCCAAAATGCTATAACCACACACAGATGCAGCAAATAATGTTGATTATCTCACAACAACAGCGCATGTCAAGGTCTGCAGACAGACCTGAGATGCTAAGCGAACAGTCAGATCTCATAGTCAATGTGTTTGATTTGGGGAAGATTGCAACCTGAGCGGCCTTAACAAGGGCAGAATCGTTATCATCTGATGAGTGGGTTAGAACATCTCCAAAGCGACAAGGCTTCTGGGGTGCTCCTAGTCCGCACTGGTGAGTGGTTCAACGGGGGACAAACCATGAACCAGCAATAATGTGTTAGGCGCCCAAGGCGAATCAAAGCAAAAGGGCAACGAAGGCTACCTGTTCTAGTCTGATTTGACAGAAGAACTACTGTGGCATAAATTGAAGAGAATTTTAATAATAGTTATGTGAGGAATTTGTTGCAGCACAGAGTACATTGCACCCTGCTGCGTGTAGCACTTACTAGTCGCAGAGCAATTTTAGTGCCCATTTGAACCCCAATCCACTGTCAAAGGGATGTACAATGGGCGTGTGAGCTGAGGAAGTGGATCTTGGAGCAATGTAAAAAGCCTGGCTGATCTAGTGCATTCTGTTCTTTTTTTAAGATCGCGTATGTGCATCATTTACCTGGTGAAGACATGGCAACTAGATGCACTGTGGGAAGAAGACAAATACCTGTGATTCTCTGGGAAATGTTCTGCTGGGAAACCTTTAGCTCAGGAATTAAGTAGACATCAGTTTGAGGACCTACTCAATCTTAGGCAGGTGGTGTTAATGTTGTGGCTGATCAATGTATACCAGCAATAGCCCCCCAATAGATTGTGCACCCCCAAATTCATCTGAACTAACCAATCAATCTCAACCATCAACCTGAATCAACCACCCTGAACCCTCTGTCTTGAAATGACAAAAGAGGTTAACTTGGAAATATCTCAGCAGACAGGCCCATGTATGATCTACACAAAAAAATTGTTTTTAAATTCAGTGCCCTCTTGAGTCTTTGTCGGACCTTTAAGGGTACTCATTAAGACTAGTCTGTCATATTAGTTCTCATTGGGCTTACAGGTTCCTTACTCCATAGTAGAGAGCAGACAGACCATAAGCAGGTGAAAATAGGACCCAGTTTTACCTCAGAACCATTTTTTTAAGACTTTTTTTTCTGTCTTAATGTTCTGTACCTCAATTCTCATCTATTGCCAGTTCTGATTGTTGCCACATAGTATTCTGTAATTCTAATTTCACATTTGTTACCTTTGTCCCTGAAGGATTAACTTTGTTAGCATTGAGCATGAGAAACTGGATTTTCATTTGTGGTGTAGATGAGGATTAGCTGCTTAAATGTCTTCAAATCCTATGACGTAGAATGTGAAACTTATGTTTCTGCCTCTGGGTGCTGCACTCTTGCAATAAGGTTTTTGCAGTAACTGCCTCTTTTTGAGATAAATTTTCCAAGAGAAGAAATCCTTTGTAAATTCTGATCATCAGTTGGTGAGGGGGAACAATAAAAATGACACCATGTCAACCCATGTTAAAGAAAAGAAAAAAAAGTTATAATAATGAAAATAATATAAATAAAAATTCAACAAAACCTTTTAAAGCGGTAATGAACATCTGCGAAAATGCTACATTTAACCTCGGGATGTAGACCATGTGCTCAATAAGCAAGACAAGAGGGCAGTCTGCAGAGAAAACATCTCCTCCAACAATTTAGCAGTTTGAAATTTCCCATTTTCTGCCTATTTGGACTGTATAGGCATGACTGACTGGCTCCGCCTCCCACTCCCAGCTTTGGTCCAACAAACAATAAATGTGAACAATGAAAAAATCAAATTTGGGCTTCACTCTGAGATTACTGATTAATTATAGATCTGTTGCTTGTGCTTGGAACAAGTCAATGTTAATGACATTATAGCAAAATTCAGAATTAGGTAGCTGGACTGCAAAATGGATATCTACTAATGCAATCCTGTCAATGGAGCTAACTTGGGTCAAACACATAGGAATGCATTGGAAGGCAAAGTGATAGTCCTGTCACCCAAATTTACACTTGACGCTAGCTAATGAGCCAGGTGAAAATTGATTTTGATCATTTCTTACACGCACAGCTTGAAGGTAATGGTTGCTCTCATTTCTCTCACTTGCGTGTACTTGGATTTTAAGTTGTATTTTAGACAGAGCCTAAGTTCAGAAATGAGATGAGCTCTCTTAAAATTGGTAGGATTCAAAATTGCATATGACCTTGAATGATATAAAATATTCTTCGGGATGGATTGGTTGTATACTGTTAGTGCCGCACTCCCAACAGCAACAGGACATTCATCATTTAGTCCTTCGAGTTTGTAATTGTGAGTGTGTTCGTTTGCAAGCACTCTTGTACATTTGTGCGAGCATGCATGTTTGTGTCTGGCGGTTTGAATGGGTCTCGGGCCTATAATTAAAGCAGGCTGTTCTTTAATTGCTCTGTAAATAGTGCTCTGTGGTTGTGAGGGCCCTCTGAATGCTTTGTCATAGTGATGGATCCAAAGAATCGGGGTGCAGCGGAGCCAGCCAAGGACGGACAGGCATGTGAATGTCATCCATTAGCCGTAAAACGCTCGGCGTTTTTACAGATGGCCTTCGAAGCCAGCTCCAATTTTTCTCTTCAGAAACATTTTCACGGTACAGACTGTAGAATGCATGTTATATGGCGCAAAAGATGATATACCTTTCACATCAGGTGCCAAAATCTGATCTGACTGTGTTTATTTGTGTTGGTGTGTGTGTGTCAGTTGCAATGAAAATATGCACTGTGAGCTCTTACCGCAGAATGCAATGAAAATTCCACAGGTTTTTCTCCTCAATTCTGTGTGAGGAGCAAGCTGAAATTGTCTTGATGTGTCCCTCATACAGGAATACAAAATAATGAGCTTGAGCTGAAAATATTAGCTTTTGATTAAATTGGTTAACCGCTTTGACCGGCCTTTATTATCCGCAAAAGACTGCGTGTGTGCACACTTGTGTGTCTTTGTGTGTGTGTATGTGCAGCAAGAATGCATTTCTTTGTGTGAGTGTGTTTACGCCCATGTGTATGAGGAAATTGTGAATTGAATATTTCATGAATCAACTGTTTAGCTTTTCTATTATACTCCCTTCAGTTTTTTATTTCTTTATTTTATGTTGGATTTATTTGCTGCTAAACCACATTTCTACCTTGTTTCCCCGAGTGCAGCACAATTACAGGAACGACCAGCCCATACCTGATGAACTACAGTGCTTTTTTTTGGCTGTTTTACATTCTTTGAATGTGGTTCTTCCTCAGTGCAATTTTTACACCTGCTGTCTGTCCTCTTGCCCTGTGTACTTTTTGAAATGAGATTTTTTTCCCTCCCAGATCTGCCTGTCCATTACATTCATAAAACATTCATCAGTGCAAAATGCTAACTAGGTGAGAAAAAAGGCTACATTGTCAGCCAGCAAGCTTGCCTCTCCGTCTTCGCACAGAATAAATGAGATGGTCTATATTGTCATAGTGATGGTGACAAACCGTGTGAGTGGCTGGACTAAGGATAGGAATGATTGGGGATGGTATGGCAGTTCATAAGGTTACACTTCACTGAAGAAGGGTTTGAATCCAGAGGCCTCTCTGCCTGGAGTTTACATGTTCTCCTCGTGTTCACATAAGTTTCTCCTCCCGTAATCCAACAATATTCATGTTGGGCTAAGTGAAGCTTCTACATTACCAGAAAGTATGAGATGTTTGAGTGAATGGTGTGGCAAACTGTCGAAGATTTATTCCTCCCTCTTGACCGTTGGCTGCTGTGATAGACTCCAGCCCTTCCATGACCCTGATTACGAATAAGCTGCCTACATAATGTATGGGTGGAAGAATTGATACAACTGATGGCTTGTGCCCTGCTAACATATTCCAACAATTCAGGAGGTTCAGCTAACTTCACGTCTGCTCCACGCCTAATTCGGGTTAGATTAATTTGATTATTTTGTTTCAAATGGACAGCTGGCCAAATGTATATGGACTCTGCTTGGTCTCTGGCTGTTTGTCAGTGTTTGATCTTGGCCTCTTGGGTCCAATGAAGGGGAATCTTCAGGCTGTTGCATAGAATGGCCTCCTAGACAATTCTGTGCTCTCATAAGTTTGGGGATGGTCATTTCCTGTTTCAACATGACCATGCTCCATGCGCGGTATGAAGGTCCATGCGCAGTTTGTTGAGATTTGCACTGCAGAACTTCATTGGGCTGCACAGAGTCCTTACCTCAACCACATCATCACCATTGTGATCAACTGGGAAGCCGAATTTGAGCGGGGCCTGATCCCCAGACATCACTGCTAGATCTCTCGTAGCATTATCTGGCAGGAAAGGAAGTCATTCGCCACAGCAATGTTCTAACATCTTGTGGAAAGCCTCCCAGATGTTTGGAGGCTATAATAGCTCTGAAGGGTCAAACAACTCCATATTTATACCCATAATTTTGAAAGTAGGTGGTGGATGTACTCTGTTAATATACTTTTGGTTATGAAATGCACTTGTAGATTGTTTGCAAGTATTATTTTACAGTGATGCATATTGTATGTAAATGTTGCTTGTTTTTGGGAAGATTTTAGTTCCTGACAGGCTAACAGTTATGAGCATTATTTTTCTCCAGTAACTTCAGGATTACCTGTTAAGTCTCACTCTGGTATTATTTGGTAGTTGGGCCGGCTGCATCTGGTTATTCTTCTTTGTAGCATCTAACATTTTCCTAGAGCTGGTTTGCAAGAATGAAGTCTCTGCTATTGTGCACTGTCACCCATCATATTTCTCCTGTTGTCCTCAATGACTGATTTTCCTTAATCCTTTAAGTGCAAGATCACAGATGTTTGATCAGTATTACGTATATTCAGTGACCATTTTAAAAGCTTTTGGTGGAATCATAACTGGTGAAGAAAAGCAGCAGAGATCACAAACACTGACTTGAAAAATCTACTCTCCAAATAGTTAAAGGAATGATACAGTCAACCATGTTTAAATTAAATAACAAGTCTGCACATCTCTTCACAACAGCTTGCCTCAACTGCTACCCGTCTCTTATCCAAGTTACTACTGTGGTTATATTTCAATTAACCAGAGCTAGTAAGCAAGTGTCTGGTTTTGACTGTTGGTTGTTCTGGAACCAAAATGGAAGGAACAGTGTTTTTTGAACAGATTTATTAAAATTGAAAGTGTTTTTAAATAGTGTGTACATACTTTGCTGAAAGTGTGGCTGCGATTTAGGATTAAAGTTTACTTGCCCTAAATGTGTGTCGTCCAATCCGTTTTTCTAGCTTTTAAACCGAGCAGCCATTAATTTAAAATACTTGTTATTAAAAAGTTTTTTTTTTTAACAGAATGTTGGAGAATATCTTATTTGATTTGAAACATACTAAGTTAAAAATTGCAATTAATCCAATATTTTGGCTGTACTTGCCGTAGTAACGACTATAAATGAAGTTAGTGAATTAGCCTGACGTTATTATGGCAATGAGGACTGAATTTAAAGAGGGCCTTGTTTTGCTACCTTAAAAGTCTTGATTTTTTTTTTTGTTTTCTTTCAATGGAAAAGTGATGCATTTGTTTTTTTTTTGTTTTTTGTTTTTTTGTGCTATGGTATTCAGTTCCTTGACAGCCGGTCATGCCCAAATAACATCATCTCAGGTACTTCTCATGGTTGCAGACGTGACATTAGCAGAAAGTGTTAAGCTCAGCCATCTGTCCATGACCTCAGTCTCTGGGAAGATTCAGTCTGGATTGATTTTGGGTACACATGGGTTAGCTGCTTTTCTACTGCTGTATTCCCACGGTTGTTAATAAATGGCCAGCACTGCAATTTTACCTCCTTGAGGTGTACAGCTGCATGTCTCCACTTCTGCATCAAATAAAAAGCTCATTTGATGTTTTTAAAAAGAGGAATTGACATAGAAAAAGAACAGACAGTTAAAAAACACAGAGAGGGATGAGGTTGAAGAACAGAAGGTAGAGGCAATGATATTATCTTATGAATATTCAGTTACGGGGAACAATTTGTCAGTACTTTGGAGCAGTGAGGTTTGGATTTCAAAGAGATTAGGGTATTTGAATAGATGGCAAAAAAGTGGTCTACCCTTTCATCAAGTATGAAAGATTTCATGGGTAATCATTGATGTTTCTATGGCAACCGGTCCATATTATAGTCTACTTTGGGGGGGGGGGAAAGATGAGTGACTGGCTATTGCAAAAAAAGAAGAGATTTTGTCAGGTTGATGAATGGCTTGAAACTGTGCAGTCCATTTCTATGCTTTAAATTGGACGCAAATCTCAGAAAATACTACATAATGCTTTCCGTGCTGCGCAATCTGAAGTGATCTTATAATCAGCAATTCTTCAGGAGCGCAGCCATTATAATTCATCCTTGAGAAGCACGCAAGCCTCTCCTGTTGTGCTGCGTCCTTTTGCCTTGGCTCACGCTACAAGCGGAAACGAAAACAAAAGTCCTTGCCATTGTTTGCTGGCAGGCTTATATAACTCCCTGTCTTTCCCCATTCTGCGGTGTTTGGGATTTTCAATTTCCTTCCCATTCAGTTAAATGAAGGGTTGCTTGTATTCAACAATCGACTTCTTTGAAAGTGAATAACCGTCACGGGCTGGCGGAGGAAGCTGGGCAGAAAAGCGTGATGTAATACGTCTTTATTGTTTTAATTGTTTTCAGGTAGACACTGGGAGAGAGATGCCTGTCTTAGTGATGTCTGAACCCTTAAGCAATCAGTAATCTGTCGACTCGTTCGAGGTTAGTGTTGCCAGATTGGTTGCATGGTTTCCCGCCCAAAACTGATTCCAAATCCACCTAGCTATTTACGTCGTAAAATAAACTGGCCAAAATAACGCAAATTAAAACCTATGCTTTATCAATTTACTTATTCATTAATTAAGCACATCATATTTAACCTTTAATGGTCAACCTTGTGCGAGCTCGCTGGCTCATATCAGTAAATGCATGCAATAATTTGTTGTGTTTCTTTGGGGTAGTTAACGATACACCTGAAGCCCACAAAAGGGCTGAGCTAAAACCTATTACCAAGCAAGATACGTGTATTCACACTAGCACAAACACATTCAGAGAGGGAGAGAGAGAACACAACTGTCACAAGCGTTGGCTTGTCAAAAGCAAAATAATTAGTTAGAGCTGTTCAGAACATGGACTGTATATTGCCTAATGGTTCAGAATACCAGAACTCACTAAGTGATGACAAAACCTTGAGGAGGAGAAACGGCAATCACAGCAATCGAAAACAAACTAGCCAGCCAACTTGCCCCCTATTAAAACAACAAAACAAATATTGTGTTTTTTGAGCAATACTTCACCCACATGCAAATTAACTCGTTCTCAAAAATGTGCAGTTTAGAATACGGGAACTTGCCAATATGCTGTCTATGCTAACTCCTGAAATAGTGTCTGAACGGATTTAATTATAGCTTGCACTTGGTTTCGTACATCTTAAATGCTCCGGTTTCATAGTTAGCAATATCTGCTAAATCATTTGCACTATTTATTGACTCGTGAAATGCAACATAAGTTACATGGCTTTTCGGAGTTCACAACGGTTCTGCTGGACATCCATCATGTCACTTGTGCAGTCACTGGCATAGTGACTTAAACATCCTTATAGTGAGTGAGCAAGATCCGACCCCTGTGTTCTTACATACAGCACGATCCTTTAGGTCTTTGTACAGGAGCCTGGCTAAAATAGGTGCTACAGATTTTTCAGTGGGCTTTACACTTGCCTGCTTTGACAGAAAGTACCCATTCCTTTAAATCAACGTAATTTTCCCCACTTTTTACGGTACGTTTGATGAGACCTTCAAAGCCTTTGCTTTTTTGCCCACTTGATTATTCTAATGGACTATGCTTATGGCTGTTATCTTGCCATGGTTGTAAGGTTGGCCGGCCATAGGTGAAGGCTAGCTACAGCGCACGTGCTCCTGTCTGGGTTAATGTTATACACTAATCTTATTACCCCGCCCCACCCGAAGGGTGAGGGCAAGGGGTATTGTTTTTGGTTCAGTTTGTTTGTGTGTTTGTGCGTTTGTTTCTGTGTTTGTTTGTTTGTTAACACTTTAGCAGCAAAACTAATGGCCAGATTCACCCCAAATTGGGTTTAGGGGTTGCCACTCACCTAGAATAGATGCCAATTGAATTTCGGAAATGTAGGTCAATGTATGTGCGAGGGGCGGGGTTTGTTGTGCCTGGCACCACTTGTTGTATCTGAGGAGGGTGAGGGGGTGCGTGAGCTCACTTATGAAGGCCTACACAAGGAATAGGCGTAACATGGCCTTAGCTACCTCCTCTCAATGAGAGTAATTGATATGTTTGACTTTTAAAACACTGACTGACAATAAATGTTTTAATGAATATACAGACATGGATAGTTCTTTAAGACTTGTTGCGTGGTTAACAAAGGCAAATTATGGATGTTACATAAAACCACCCGGCTAATCCCAAACCAACCTGGGGCAGGTGGACACATTTTCGGTTATGTTTGCCTGCACAATACACGGGCAAACGGCTCAATTGGGTGGGAAGTCGCCAAATCTGATGACAAGATAAGCCAGGCCTGCTCGGAATCGATCTTTGGCAAGTACCACATAATACACAGCAGTTAGACTTGTGTCCGGCTCGATGCAAACTTGCTCTGATTTCATGCGTGGGCAACGATTGCCATATGAGATTGAGGCAGCTACAATTTTTAGATTCAGGTGCCATAGCTGCTCTCCACCAGTTGCCTGCATCAGGGTATGATGGGAAATGCGTGCTGTCCCCAGATCAAAGACTTGACTGGCTCTCATTTTTGACAAGAAACACCACATTCTATCGAGAATCCTAATTTCCTATGGAATCATAGTATTTAACTCAAGATTGCATTGGTTTCATTTTGTATAATCAATGTTTAATGTTAATCTGTTGCCAAACAAATCTTACTTGGTTGATAATAATGAACACACATGCAGTGTCTTCAGTCAGAAAGCAGAAACAATGTCTCTTAGATACAGGTAGCATAATGATGGATCCAACGGGAAGCAACTGTTGTGACTTCCTGTATATTCTTTGAAGGCTACTGGAAACTGTCTGACTTGACAGCTGCTTTGTCACCACCCCTTATTGCTGCCACCTGATCTCGTCTGCTTTCTGGGCACAGGTCATCGCAATGGAGCCTACTGTGAATTTGGAGCTATGTAATGTACATGGTACATGTAATGTTTTTGTCTGTAGTTCAAATCATGCCACGTGTTACGCATTGTTCTAGGTGAGCTTGGTTGCTGGAGATGAAGGCCACCACAGCATGCTTCTGCTTCCTGCTGCTCTATTGTGAAAGGTTTTCTTTTGCTCGATGAGACCCGGTATAAATGAAGCTTGTGCGCCGTGTCGGTGTGGCCACTTGGTCGCCATAGTACCAGCCTTTTATTCGTTTTTTGACGGCCCCGTCAGGACTGTTTGCCAAAATGCCACTGCCACCAAAGCCCTGGGTTGTTGAAATTCTTTGATTGCCTGTGATGCGGCAGAGATAAGCTCAACCAATCATTTGTGGCTCATTACCAGCCAATGATAAGCTTCCCTTTTTTTTTTTTTTTTTTTTTTTAAGATCTAATCCAAAACCTGTTCTTTGTCACCAGAGACACCGTAGCTAATTATGGGTTGTGATGTGCACCTCTCCTGCTTTATTTTTGTTTTTTAATCTCAAGCTGTTTGAGCCAAAGCATTAATGACAAGTAATATATTTTTTTTTCCAGTGTAGGTTTTTATTTTGGGAGAAGGGAGATGCTGTGTTGGTCAGGTCATTGTGATGGACCACATTTTCCATATCAGTATATGATCAAAACATACCATTCTTTAGCTGAGCCTTCTTGCTCCAGTGTAATTTGGACCTGTTTGCAAGTGCATCTATTTTCAGCCATTCATTAAAAAATCAACAGCTCCCCAATCTCTGCAATTCCTCTTAGCGCTGTCCGCTATCGGGTTGCATGTCTGACCTGAGAGGCAGCTTTTTCAGCCTAAAAAAATCACACCTGACTGCGTGACCCTCACATAATTATGCACGGAACAGTGTGGTGTCATTGCCAGGATTGTGCTTTCGAATGTTTGGTAGCAGTTAGTCGTGGTCCGCTCCTCCTCAGTGCCTTCAAAAAGCTTTCACTTTTTTTTTTTTTGTTTTGTGTTTTTTTTTCTTTTGATTTTTTTGACAACAATGGATTCCGGTATGGCCATTGTTGGGGTTCACATGTGGTCATTGCACAAACAGGCTCGTCGGTATCTGAATCAGCTGCTTCTATCTCGGAACAAAATCACTGACCTGATTTGCATTTTTTGGGTTCATTTTCTGTTAATCCTCGGAGGCTTGGTGGGTGACCCCTGAGGTCACCTTCCACAGCTGGCTCCCTTGTCTCCTGAGTGCGTCAGGCCAGGCTTGTCCCCTGGAATCCAGGCTTGCCGGCAAAAACCAGTGAACAAACACGAACAAAGGCTATGTAGGCCTTGCAGACACAGGAGCTGTGATTGCAGAGAATGGTTAATCCTTCTGATTCCAGCATAAAATGACTCGTATTCTGTGGCTGCTGGGTTGGCTTGCTGGCTAAAGGCTCCACTTGTGGTGCAAGAGTGACCACCATGGTGTCAGATCACATCCAGCCATGCCTGTGGCGACTGTGGCTAGCAGCCTCTTAAGAGCAGCGCATAATTGGCTTTGCGCTGCACAGGGAAATGGGAGGGATGCCGACAATTTTGGTCGCCATAGTTCAATGCCCAAGTGCCTCCTAGTGGCTGTTTAGGTGCTCGTCAGTTGCATTCTGGGAAAGTACACGTTCAGGTTTCATCTGCACTTGTTCTTCGTATGTGAGGTTTGAAACTGAGGCGCAGCAGCTGGTAGGGTTGTGTTTCAGCGAAGAGTCGTGAACTGTCTGCGTTTTCCCAAGATGGCAGCATGAGTCGCGTATGAGCATGCCATGCGTAAGTAGTTCACTGATTGGACATTCAAGATTCGGCTGGGAGTGGAGTTGCCAAATTCTAATGAAAGAATAGATTAATAAAATGCCTAAGTAAAATAAATAAACATAATTTTTCCAATTCTGAATTTCTGAATTGTTGTTCTTGGGAATCCTTTGGTAATAAAAGGAAGGCATATAATTACTGTCTAGTCCTTAATCATATAGTTACAGTCTAGCCCTTAATCACTTGTAGCTCGGAGAAGGGTTGAGTTTTTAAGCCAATACAAGCTAATGAACAGCATTCGCACGGCGTTGCTGTAATGTTGCGTCATCGTTATAACCTTCACAAAACATTGATTTTTTTTGTTCGCTGGCATATTACATTACTTTCAAGTGTTTGAATGTTGGCTTGCTTTTAGCCCCTTAACTTAAACCATTAAACATGGTTTTTTAAAAAAAGAAACAAAATGGGTAGTTTATCAGTTACAAAGAACTGACAGAAGGAGGCCTAGTTTGGTGCTCTACAGCCCAGAAAATCTTATGTAAAAATATTCCTTGCCGGGAAACTTCAAAGCTGACTAACCTGAAAAATGAAAGAACTCTCGATCGCATGAGGCCCAGGAATTACTTTTAATTAGCAGCGAAACACTTGTATCTGACATCTACGATTCTCGTGTGTGTATCTCCTGGTTCTTTTGGGTTTGTCTGTTGCCTGGGTAACTCGGATAAGTCTTTTCACTTGTGGATGCATGTGGAGCATATTGCAGTGTTGGAACGATATTAGTGCCCCCTTTTAAAGGGGTCGAGGAGTTTTAGGGTTATAACAGTCAGAGGGCGGCATAGTGGAGCAGTGGGCAGCGCTGCTACCTTGCAGCAAGAAGGGTATGGGGTTTGAAAGTCTGTGGTCCAGTTTCCTCCCAGTCCAAAGATGCACACAAAGGGCTTATTAGAGACTCTGAATTACCCACATGTATGTGTGTTTCATCCTTACACTTGTTTAGGAAAGAAAATGAACAATGATGCCATATGAAGTGTTATTAAAATATAATTAATAGACAAATAAATAAATAATGACTGTCCCAAGCTCTATTTTTAGCACTCTGTTTCTTTCACTCATTAGCTCCTTATTCTCCATCTGTGTGTTTATTGTTGTGTTAGGCTCATTTTTTTTTTTTTTTTTTTTTGAAGTAACCTCAACATTATCAAGTCCAAAGGAACTTCTAGGGGTGCAAGTTTGGCCCAAGGAATTTGTTAGAATGGATGCAAAGTACTTACACACATCGTAACAGTGTGGCAGGCTGTGCAGCGTTTTTTTTTTTTTTTTCAAACCCCCTCAAGCAGTAAACAAGTAAACGGCACTTTCTAAATACAACCCCAATTCCGAAATAGTTGGGACAAAGTGTAAATTGTGAATAAAATCAAAACGCAATGACTTTCAAATCACACCAGCCAGTATTTTATTCACAATAGAACAGAGATAACATAGCAAATGTTGAAACTGAGAAATTTTACAATTTCATCCACAAAATGAGCTCATTTCAAATTTGATGGCTCTTGCAGGTCTCAAAAAAGTTGAGACAGGGGCCTGTTTACCATGGTGTAGCATCCCCTCTTCTTTTTAATACAGAGTGGAGGCGTCTGGGCATTGAGGAAACCAGTTTCTTGAGTTAAGCCATTGGAATTTTATCCCACTCTTGTTTAATACAGGCTTCCAGCTGCTGGAGAGTTTTGGGTCTCCTTTGACAAACTTTTCATTTAATTATTCGCTAAATGTTCTCAATCGGTGAAAGATCAGGACTGCAGGCAGGCCAGTTCAGCACACGGACTCTTCTACTACGAAGTCATGCTGTTGTAATAGCTGCAGTATGTGGTTTTGCATTGTCCTGCTGAAATACACAAGGCTTTCCCTGGAATAGATGTCGTCTGGAGGGGAGCATATGTTGCTTTAAAACCTTTATATACCTTTCAGCATTCATGGTGCTTTTTAAAACATGCCAGTGTCCCACACCATATGCACTAATGCATCCCCATACCATCAGAGATGCTGGCTTTTGAACTGAATGCTGATAACAGGAGGGGTGGTCTTTCTCCTCTTTAGCCCGGAGGACACAACGCCCATGATTTCCAACAAGAATGGCAAATTTGGACTCGTCTGACCTCAGGACACTTTGCCACTTTGCTACAGTCCATTTTAAATGAGCCTTGGCCCACAGAACACAGCGGTGCTTCTGGATCATGCTCAACAATGGCTTCCTTTTTGCATGATAGAGTTTTAGGTGGCATCTGTGGATGGCACGGCAGACTGTGTTTACAGACAATGGTTTCTTGAAGTATTCCTGGGCCCATTTAGTAATGTCAATGACAGAGTCACGTCGGTGAGTGATGCAGTGGCATCTGAGGGCCCGAAGATCACGGGCATCCAGTAAAGGTCTTCGGCCTTGTCCCTTACGCACTGAGATTTTTCCAGTTTCTCTGAATCTTTTGATGATGATATGCACTGTCGATGATGAGACCTTCAAAGCCTTTGCAATTTGACGTTGAGGAACATTTTTTTTAAAGTATTCCACAATTTTCTCATGCAAGCCTTCACAGGTTGGAGAGCCTCTGGCCATCTTTCCTTCTGAGAGACGCAGCCTCTCTAAGACATCCCCTTTATAGCCAATCATGTTATACACCTGATGCCAGTTAACTTAATTACTTGCTAAATGTTCTTTCTGCTGATTCTCTTATATATTAATTGCTTTTTCAGCCCTTTTTTGCCTGTGTCCCAACTTTTTTGAGACCTGTTGCAGCCACAAAACTTGAAATCAGCTCATTTTGTGGATAAAAAAAGTAAAATGTCTCAGTTTCAACATTTGAAATGTTATCTATTTTCTATTTTAAATAACATATTGGCTCGTGATCTGAAAGTCATTGCGTTTTGATTTTATTCACAATTTACACTTCGTCCCAACTATTTCGGAATTGGGGTTGTAAATGCAAATCATTTTGAATAATATAATTGGCTTTTTTTCTGGTTTAGGAGATATAACTTTTTCCTTTATAAAGATGTTTGATGAGAATTATTTGGTTTGAATCTAATTGAAATGCATGCTGCAACATTGTTGTTTATTGCCGGCTGGCTGATTTAGTATTGAGCAGTGATTATACCCCCCCAACCCCACCCCCAAAATTAATTTATCTAAGTTCTGACCAAAAACCTATAACTCTTGGTGGTTCCTTTAATGGCTGTAGTAATCACTGCACAATTACGGTTTATTTTTTTGTATGCCTCAGTTGTAATTAAATCAGTGAGGCTATTTTTCACCTCATGCGCAATTCTGTCTTGGGAAGCATTCGTTCTCCGTGGTTTGAGTGTAAAATATGACCTTGCTCTACATCTAAATGAAAATTCAGATATCAATATGCATGAGGGGACAGCAAAACAAAATCTGTAATTATAATCAGGGGACTGCAATTAGCATGCGGTGATCGGAGGTAAAGAATCGTTCCTCGTTAAGCCATGACGTTTTGCCGTGCAAAATCAGACTGGGAGTTGACATGTTTCTGCAAAATGCTCTCTGTTTCCACAATTCAGTGTTGCGTGTCACAATTTCACCTCTGCTATGGAGGTTAGTTTTTTCAGTTTGGTTTGTTTGTTGGTTTGTTTGTCTGTTTGTCAGCAGGATTACAGGAAAATTACCAGCCTTATTATCATGAAACTTTGTGGAAGAGTGTAGCATTGGCTAAGGAAGACCTTTATTAAATCTTGGGGTGGATTTGAATTAGGGGGCGAATACACAAATGTTTTGGTGTTTTTATTACTAGATAGGACGTTTGGCTTTGCCTGAGTTATGTATCTCCTTGTGCAATTCTTGTTCCAAATGTCAGTTCTACCTGATGGTTCCAGTCTAAGGCTTACAATTACTCGCTGAACCTACTAAGCCCAGTGAACTATTCAGAGATGAGAACCAATAAGATCACTGACAGGTGATTGGACTGCCAGAGACTCTGAAAGCTCAAAGAATAACTCCCCACATGCCCCCCTCGCCCACTCAGACTATCGTCACTATCGTTGGGGATGCCATCCCATCGTTGGGGATATCCATCCTGCCATTTAACCAGCGAAACAACAGCACTCCCTTTGCCTTGCTCTCCTCTCCAATGACTGCTGTGCACTCCACAAAAAAAGGTGTCCCCCCAACTTTTTCTGAAAAATTGAACCCATTTTTGATCCCATTCTTGCATTCTGTCTGGAGTCTTCCCCTTCAAATTTGCTTTGCGTTGTGGGTAATCTGACGGCAAGCACACTTTCAGTCGGCGGGCTATGAATGCATGTAATGAATGGCGAGGACTGTTTTCTGAACTATTTCATGTACATTTAAACCCGATATTGGTTAAATTACTTGTGGAAGGTGAGGTGCCATTGTGAGGCTGCGGAATGCACATCACATACAGATAAAGCATAGGAACTTCACCAATATCCATTCATGAGAGATGTCACCTCTCCATTGCACTGGCAAGGCGGGACCAAAACCAGTTAATGGAAGTAGCCGTACCGACAAGTGAGTCTGAAAAGGCCTGTCTGCCGCACGCTACCTGGCTAGTACAGCTATCTGTGTCCAGTCGAATTGGGTCAGTAGGGTCCAAAAAGGGAAAGAGGTGATATCCGTTAAATAGCTGCAGTGTTGGCCATGAGAAGGCATACTGCATGTATGTGCATATGGGCCCATTGCTTGTATTTGTCTGAATAGAAAGGTTTGCTTCCTCAGCTTCGTTGGAATTGGTTCAGTACAGTTGAGTTCAGCCTGATTTGATGCCAATATTTGATGTAAAATTTATATTTTTAGGTGTCCCAGAGAAGATCAGTATTTCATCCTCTTCTTTTGGTAGAAGATTGCAAGTTAAAGCCAGAGTCTGGCAGCTTAATTCAATTTCCACGCATAAGGAAAAAAAAAAAAAGAAATTGGACAGTGCTTAACGTATCATGTGAAGTCGGCCAAGCTGTATTAGTGTCTAATAAGCTAGCTGATCATTTAATAAACAAGCAGGCTTGTGTTTCCCCTGTAAGTGAACTCGATGACTAATTCAGCCAAAATAAAACTTAAATTATTCTTTGCGCCGCATCCTTGAAACCGCGTCCTAATTTTGTCTGCAGAGTGGAGAAAGTTGTTTTCAAACTGATCGGCCAAGGTTCTGTCTGGTTCGAGCTCCATTTTGTCCTCCAAAAGCTTGTTTCAAGTTTCCCCTCCTGACCACCATATTCACTTTGGCTATGGGAAGGTAGGGCTGCCACATTTTCACCGCAGTGAAAACTCCTAATGAATATTTACTCGCATGTCTGTGAGATATCCACTGAGTCGGATGCTGTGTGCATGCCTAATTAATTCCCTGACAAAATGCAGCTCTGATAATATGAGAGGAATTATCACAGTCATTGCATTTACTGAAGGTACATCCCATCCCAAAAAAAAAAAAAAAACTGACTAATTTAATTCCCTATATAAATGGGATGTTTTTTTTTCTTTACCAGTTGAGCTTAACTATGTCTGGCTGTGCCTGAAATAAAGGGAATGAGTCTGAGAGCTTTTATAGAGTCCTGGTCTCTGCAGGGTCACTGTAATTAGCATTGAAAATACACTGTGTAAGGACATCAGACAGCATGAGACCGTAAAAAGAAGAGGGCGAAAGACCTGAGGAATTATTCACTTCACAGCCAAAGCCATTACACATTGTTTAAAAACTCTACCTCTCGAATATGATTCTTTAAACTTTTCTGACCGTAGCTGACCAGTGTAACAGTCACCTAGAGGGATTATAGTATTGGGATTTTGAAGCTCTAGTGTCCAGCTACCATCCTTGAGTCCTTCATTGGCTTATTCGCCGAAGCCTGTTGACCGAATGAAATTGTGCGGTTTTATGGCCGGTGTATATTTCACTTTTAGCAATTCCTGAAAATTTAAAGGAAAATTTGCAGTGTTTCGAATGAAGAATGCACATTTTGTGGTGTGAAAAATAGGAGCATTATTGCATGCCAAATTACAAAGCTTGGGACTATTTATTTGGAGAATGTTTGTGGATCTTAATGGCTTTTTCATACACAGCCACTTGGATTGATTTGTACAGTAATCATATCTACTTCTCTCAGTAGTGAGTCATGCTTTTACCTGCATCACATTACCCAGTCTGTCACTGTGAACACACCCAAGTTATTGGTATTTTGTCATGGTTTTGCAGCGTGTCGTGTCTTGGCTGCAAAGATATATCTTGAATGTTATACAGGGCACGGTATTTAATGGTGACAGCATAAATAATCCAGGCCTGCTCTTATAGAGCAGCATGGCATGCAGGTAATAATAACAATCATAATAAATTCACAACCTGCTGTCAGATTTGACTCCAAAGGAAGCTGATACCAAATTAATTGGGAATAATGAGGGTGTCTTAATCAGAATAGCTTAGCGATAAACAGACTTTTATTTGTATTTTTTTTTTTTTCAAGCTTTTTTTATGATCAGCCCAATCGGCTGTTATAATTTGGGCAGGATGATGCGGATTTTGGGCAACAGTTGTCAGGGATATAAGTAATGACACTGAACCTATGTTGCGATACAGCAGAGCAGGTAGCTTAAAGTGGATGCACGATTCGGGCTCCATTTTTACGCGTAGAATAGCTCTCTCTGTTTGACTGTGCCCCCAAGCCTTAGAAATATAGAAACACAGTCACTGCGAGGGTATTTGATGAAATTCTCTTCTGAAACACCTCTGCAGAGTCTTTTTTTTTTTTTAATCCATATTGATACGTTGATTTTTTTTTGTGTGTTAAAGGCTTGGAATTTATTTTCCGGAGAAGCTCTCTTCTCTTTCTTGATCCCTCTCTCCGTGGTCTTATCTCTCCTTCCCCCTGTCTCTCTCCCTCCTTCTAAGGGAACTCTTAAGTGCTCTGTGCAATTATAACTGGTTAAAAGGTGCTCTGTGCACGCCCTCTTGAAATCTGTGTTTGGTTTGCCATTATTATGGAGTCTTTAAATGTGTAATCAACAGCAGAACACCGGGTCATAAAGGAGGGGGGGAAGAAAGTCATAAAGTGGGGAGAGGAGATAAAACCTCGGCTGTGTGTGGGTGGGATTGCAGAGGGTGAGGTCATTGTGTACCACAAGGAGAGGGAATGCTGACCCCCACCCCCCCAACCCATACTCTACCAGACAAAAGCCAGGGCAAACGGCTCATCGAGAGAGGAGTCCAATGGCCTCGCTCCTCTTGATGAGCTTGACCTAGACCAAGCACAATCTGTTATTTGAGTGACCCGGTTTTAAGCCTACAAAATGGAGTCTGGGAGGAGCTGTCCGTCTCGTTGTCTGCTCGCCAACTGAAGTGTGTTCAGGGCATATGCCAGCTATGGAGGGAAGGAGAGGGGGATGGCGTGATCCATTAAGACCATCTGACTGCCCCGTTGCCCACTTTTTCCATTTAGAATGAAGGCCTGTTTTTTGATGAAGGCCCACTTGTCTCCTGGGTTCAGTGCCATGGTCTCGATGCCAGAAATGGCGGAGGGCTGAATGCTCACGGCCTGTATAAATTTCTTGGGGTGCTTGTTGCTTTACGAGCTCTCGAGTGCCGGATGGCAATCTGCATCCCGATTCTTTGATGATTCAGTGGGCTCGCATTTACTGCAAGCCAGTGCTCCAAGCTGGCCTACGCTCTCCGTATTCAACAAATTTCAAAAAAGAAAGCATTTTAAATAAATTCTAAACGTGCAGCTTGCTTTGTCTGTACAGTTATCTATCAGGTGACAGAGCACAGGACTGAACTTTGTCCCATGCTATAGTTGCGCATAGATTTGTAGCGATTACGACAGAGTGGAAGAGTAGGGAAGAAAATGGTTACGATAACAGCCTATCAGCCGCTCAAATTCCGACAAAATCGTCCCCTTTTCTCCGTAGCTCTTTTTGCTTGTAGAAAAAAGCCTCTTTTCCCAGGCAGAGGACCGATGGTTTAGATGTAATTTTGACCTCCCTGTTGAAAGTGGGATGTTAGGCCATATTCTTACAGGCTGAATTACTTCAGGGTCCATCTCTGGGGGAATGTGGGAGGGTTTGGAATCGCTGCTTTGTGATTGCAGCTGGGTGTCTCATTTGACAGGGAGATTGTAATAGGATTCTTCCACTCCATTCAATTTCGCTTTTAATTAAATGGCTTTTAAGCCCCTCAGCCCACTTCTGCCCAGCCAATGGCCCACCCACCACTGCACACCCGCCCACTATCCTCATCAAGTCACTGACTGAAGCAAGTGGCCTGGATTGCCCAGAGTCAGCCAGGGCAGCTCAGCTCTATTCCTGGAGAGTAACTGACCGTTAGATTTTTATTCCAGACCTGTTTTGGCACTGTAATTTCCTTTAGTTGTTCAGTGAGATTTATTTTGCTGTGGTTGGAACAACTTACAGGATGGTAGATGGCCAGGAAGTGGGTTGGGGTATCCAGATTTAAAGTGTGATTCAACACTATTCAACGACTGAAGGGGTCGAAGTTCAGAGCTCAGACTGGCGTGGGCAGGAGGTAGTTTTTTTTTCTCTCTCTCTCTTTCCTCTAAACTCTGGCAACGGACCCAATTCGCCTGCTGAGTCTGCAGATATTTGCAAATGTGGGGCATTGCATAAGGCATTGTGTTTTTAATCAGGCTGGATGACGCTCCTTGTTGGTTTGCCAGCATGGTCTGTCCAGACCACAGCTTTGCTAATGGTAATGTCTTGTACTGACTGAATGTAATTCTGTGTCTCATTTACTTGGGCATTCATTCAGGAATCACAGACATGGCTCCACACCAAGGTTGTTCTGCTGCATTCTGATTTTGTATTTGAAAGGACCTTTCACGAGACTGGAAAATGGGTTTCAAATGTGTAATCGTTAAATAGAAATGTTACAAATAAAATGGGAAATCATGAAAGTAGAAGGTTTAAGCTGCAGGTCATGATGGCGATCAATGGAGAAACATGTTTTGACACTTTTTCTGTTTGAAGTTTGAATTGACATGCCTGCGATACAAGGATTGCCTCGTGGAAGACTGCAATTAAGAATAACAATTAGACGTGTTTTTTTTTCCCTGGGTTTTGATCTGAGCAGAGCTGCTCCTCAGGAACACATAATTGCCTTTATTTTATGTGCGGTTGGTATTTAACTCTGCAAAACCTTCCAGGCAATCAATAACGCTAATTAGTCTGCTTTAGCACTTTTAGCTCGAGGGCGAAGGCATCCTAGCTCGGAAAGCTGGAGGTAGCGTTTGGTGGAAAAAAGCTATTAGCAGCCCGCAGCGTGTGTTTATCCATCTCAGAGATACGTTTATGGTTTTAAGGTGACCTCCATCTGACAAATAGGTCTGTTTTTTTTTCCCAGAGCCCACCAAGCCAGTCATGGTAGTGTTACCTTTAGACACTGCCTTCAACTACATGATTGCGACTTGTGTGCCAAGTACCAAAATGCTCATTTGGAGTAGTAATATCATTCATCACAGTAAATGTAAATTATGAACAAAGAAGCACGAGCCTGTACACAAAGCACAAGATATAGAAATATAAGGCATCATATTTTTGGTTCCTGTTAAGTTTATTCAGACAAATGATTGAAAGTTTCTGAACTTTAGTTCCACAATAGTAACATAAGCTGAATGTGAGAAATTTTTTTTGGTGAAATTAGAGGCAAAACCCCTGTCCCAGGGCGGTATATTCTTGAACACTTTCCAGAATGAAGCTGACCTTGGCCCTCTCTTCACTTATTTGCCGCTATGCTTAAACTTTAAAACATTTATGCGCTGAACATTCACGATTGAATGAATTATTTAGAGTGAAGCAGAATAACTTAAATGTCAGAAGTCAAAGCATATATTTTACCATAACAGTGTATACCCAACTGGCTCGGTTTAATTGCATGACATCGCTAATGAAAATGGAGCAAAAATAGCTGAAGTGAGCATATTGAGTGAGTATTATTTTCACTTGCTAAATAGTTTATCAGCTGCAGTTTGCTTTAAGCTTGCCTTATATTTTGTTTCTTTTGTTTCTTCAGGTGGTTTATATGCTTTCATATGATGTGTATACAATGTAGTGAAAATTTCTTTGCTCTCTTCCGGATTTCCTCTATTTTTTCACACCTGTTTTATATCAGCAAACATTTATTTTTGCTGATATAAAACAAGGAATTTTATCAGCCGGAGTAAATAAAACAATTTATTTTTTATTAAGGCAAAGACAAGGAGTTTTTGATTCGAAATAAAAGTTACCTAACAACTACTTGCCCTGTGTGAAAAAGTAATTGCCCCCAGTTTTAATAGATGATTTGTCTAACCTCCCCCCATGTTTGATTACTACCAGCCCCTTGTTTAATTTATTCATCACTATAGCATTTCCAGCAACATGAAGTTGGCTAGAAGGCCTTAACCTGCTCCACATGATGCTATGATCAAAATAAATTCCCAATAAAGTCATTGAAATATATCAGGAGCATTTGCAGAAATCTGGGTTTCACACTGAACCACAATGACTGCAGCCATCTTCAAGGGGAGAAAATTTGGAACAGTGGTGAACTGTTCCTAGAACTGGCAGAGCGCAGGGACAACTCATCTAAGAAGTCGCAAAAGAACTCAGACAGACATCCAAGGCGCTGCAGGCCTCACTCAACTCCGGTAAGGTTAGAGTTCACGATTCAACTACACTGTAAAATGTAATAAGTTGACTTTACTTAAAAAAAGTCAGGAAACCGATTGCCTCGAAATTTCCAAGTATAGTTGAAAATTACTTTTTAAGTTGTTAAAGCTGAACAGAGTTGTGTTTGGACAACTTGTATTGTGACAGTAAACTTGAGTGTAGTTTACTCAGAATTATTAATTAGGTTGACCATAAAATGTAAGTAAACACAACTTAAAAACCTGATTTATGTTAAGTAAGGAGTACTCACAAAAATTAGTTATCCTTACAAGTCTAAGCATTCACATTACTACCAAGAAATCAGGAAACTGATTGCCTTAACATTTTCAAGTAAGCATTACTAAAACATGTCAGCTGTTGAAACAAATAAAGACAACAGTTTGAAGGAAAGCTGAAACAGTTTTAATTTTTCTGTTAACTAAAGAAAGAAACTTGTTTTTGTTTATCTTGCATGTTGTCAAACTTAAAACTTGTTACCAATTTGGCGGTATGTCCAGTATTTTAAGTTATCAAATTATAAAAAAGATCTGGACTGCTTATGCTATTGTCACCTTAAAATAATGGCCCAAGTCATAAATGTGAAAAATAACAGAAAAACAACCAAAACTAGCATCAAGAGCTGATTTAGGCAAAAAAAAAAAAAAAATCATTTGTCAGAAATGAACTTGTATTTCGATATAAATGAAGTTATACAAGGTTTCTGAAGCTTCTGTTAATGAGCAATATTCTTAGTTTAAATTAAAGAACTGACTTAGGCCATTATTTTAAGAAGGTGACGTTATAAACAATTCAACTAAAAATGAAAATGCATTTTGTTGGAATGCACAAGAACAATAAACAAAGACCATTTGTTAGTCTTAAAATTTTTTTTTTACAGTATCGCAAGTTTAAAAGGAAACATAAAAGTTTTTATATTTACATGCAAAGAGAGTAAAACTGCTCCCAACCAAGCTATCAATTTACTGCAGAAAAACATTGTTACCCACAATTTCTTAATCTTGACACAAACTTCAGCTTTTTCTCACTTACTGCATCAGCCGATTTTTGAGTGACTGTATTTTTGGTTTTAGGGATTTATGTCCAAGTGAGAGAAGTACTCTTTGAATAAAATCAAAGGTGTTCTTCAGTTGTTGAGGGTACTCCAAATTTAGGGCATAAATAAGTCCAAAAAAGTAGGCACATGGCATGCGGAAAATTTTCAAGGTCATCCATCACGACTGTTCCTTCCAAAATGATTGAAGTACCAGAGGCATCCAGGTGCAGTGAGTGAGGAGAAGCCAGGCCGTCCTCAGGAATCACTGTCAGGATCCCGATGGAGGTGTGGGACGTGTCTGGAGGGTCATCGCAGTCCTAACAACCACAGCAGCATTACAACCATTTAATACATGTCTAATGTCACCTTGCATTATGTGGTTGAAAACACAAGACAGAGCCATTAAGAGGAAGCTTTATCCTGATATTATTTAACATTTAAGTAAAAGCACATGCTGCACAGCAAGTACTGAATATGCATTCATAATTAATAAATTAATTCATTGATAAAATTGATTCACTGAATGATTGTAAAAGAAATACTTTTTCAAAAAGGCAAATGACATTTAAGTAAATAACAGTAAAGGCAAACTGGCATATAAAAGTGTGAAAGAACCTGATAACAACTTGTTCATAGAGTGGCACCACATCAGAGTGAAATAGAAATTTCACGAGGTTGCAGTGACCCAGATCAGGACCCTTTGGTGGTATCTGCTCTCCTTCCAAAGGGTCCAGTTGCAGCTTCATAGTCACTCAATGCAAAACCCTAAAACCTTCCATAATGGAAAGAAGTACACCCAAACAAGTATCTATACACCTTTACCTGTCTGCTTGAAAGGAGGGGATACAAATATCTCCAATAACCCATTAAAATGTTAAACATGGATCAATACAACTATGTTCTAAACTAGGCTAGTTGCTGTTGTACCCTTTTATGCTGGTGTTGCTTTCCCACTTAATATTGCTCACAACAGTGGCAGTGCGTCAGCTGTAGCAAAGGCATGCTCAAACCTCACCCTTAATGACCTAAACCTGTCGAATTTACTTTTCTTGATTAGCATGAGTTGCTCAGACCAATTGGTAGAGTGACAATCAATGTATTTCTGATAGCATAGTTATACACTGCAGCACAAAATTGAGGCATTTTCTTTAGCGACATAAATAAATGACAACGCAAAATATCAGTATTTTTTTTAATAAATTCTGCCCTCAAGTAGCTCATGAAACGGCTTAGATTTGCGTAGTTTGCGAGGCTCATTTAGCAGTAAGTTGCAAGAATCCGTTCTTTTCACATCAATCACTCCATGTAGAAGGCATATTTGGCATGTTACGCAGCTTATTGCTTAATAAGCCTCGCGAACTATTGTACACAAATCTGTCTTTTCTCAAGCTACTTGAGCACAGAATTTATTAAGACATGCTGATATTTTACGTCGTCATTTATTTTTATGCCAAAGAAACGCCTCATAATTTTATGGAGCAATGTATAACAATGGTATCTAAAATAAATTTGACAATCGTTCGACCAATTAGTCTGATCAACTGTTGCTAATCAAGAAAAGTAAATTCAACAGGTTCGGGTCATTAAGCACAGAAGGGTGAGGTTTGAGCGTCCCTTTGCTACAGCCGACGCGCCGCCACTGCCTCACAACCTCCATATTACCGAATTGCATCACTAAAGGAGATTTAAGAATTGCCTCTTTTATTCACAAGCAAAACATTCTCGCTTTTAAGGTGCTTCTTAAAGTTTCTGGGGCAAGCAGCTGGGGCAGAAACATATTGGTAAGTTATGCGTGTTTTTCTTATCTTTCACAGCTGCATGATGGAGTTTGGAGTTGGAAAATAAGAAAAATTCTCCTTTCACTTCAAAGTAACGGTATTTAAGGTGTGAAGAATATGACACCAGTTGTGACCCTGGTACCATATGCACCACACAACAACCAAAACCTTCATACAAAATAACATGCAAGCCTTTTCTGAACTTTCACTTGCAACATGAACATTCATTCCCCATTGCTGCTTCTGGACATTACGCTTGCTAATACCACTGTAGGCTGATGAGTGAACTGGTATGTGACATCCAGCTTTCAGCGGTCTCACCGTACCAAACTGGCAGATACACAGCATTCTGTGGCGGTGTAAGCACACTGTCCAAGAGCACCGGTGATAAAGAAGCGCTGATGTTGATAGAAGGGAAAGATTATGACATTATATTTAACTACACGTTATACTTTATTTGGTCATAGGAGATATAAGTAGAACCCCATTACTTTCAAGCAGATAAGTGCAGATGTACAGATACCTGCTAGAGTGTGCCTGCCTTAAAGGCATTTGGGATTCAGAGCAGCATATAACAGACTGGGCATCCTGTGGTGTAGATTTAAATAATCAGGACTTGAGACTACTTACAAAGCATGACATAAAGAAGTCTTTGGCATCATCTCCAAGAAGGACAGGAAGGCCACGCAGTACTGCTGTTCGCTTCCCAGTAACATCTGTACTCTGAAACCATTTCAAACACACAAGTGCTCAAACATAAGTGATCAAGGACAATCAATTAGCAACTAAGCAAACACAATGTGCATGGTTGCACCATTCAATTTACAACATAATAAAAAATTACTTTGTGTCTGAAACTTACCCCTGGTGTGACTTGTAGCAGATACTCCTTAAGTGTTTGGCCAACACTTCCCCTTTGACTGGAAAAAATCTCAAAGAAGCGAGGAGTATATTTGTCAAGCTCTTTGAAGAATTCTACCTTCAGGTTTTTGCTCGACAGGCTTACAGAACTCTGCAATGATCTAAAGAAAAAGTTGGGCCAATTAAGACTGAAGATGTAGTCATGTTGCCGCTACAAACTAAAACATTAGATCACTCTGGACAGAAAAATTACTTTGGGACAGGGATTTAAAATGATCAATTCATAAACTCTTAAAAAGATTACCTAATATCCCCAAATTTTAGGATTACTTCTTCTTCGCATGACACTGAAGCTAGTTCTGACTTAAAAGACGCACAAAAATAATGAATTTACATCAGAGAAAAAAAAACTTTTTTTTAATTGAAAAATAAAAGATGGAGAAATCTAGATTACCTGACTCTCTGTAAAGAGAGCTGGCCACCTTGCCATTGCATCTTTCACTGGAGGCTCCAAATTTACAAACTCCTTTCTTCTCATGGCAAAAGTAGAGTCCATGTTCTTGGATATCAGAGCAGCAATTGGACGACGTTTTTTCATCTCTTCTTGAAGTTCCTTTCGCTTGGACTCCAAACTAGTCTCATCTTCACCATCAGGAAAATTAGGTAGAAAATTGATTTCAAACCGCTTGGGTCTTTTGACACTTCTCTGAGGTGTTTGATCTTTTCTTTTCCCTCCATTTACGGCCACATCTGTACAACCAGCTCGACGCAGTTTTGTGCGGAAGTTGCCCATTTTGAACTTGATGCTATTTTTCCACCCATTACATCCATTGGAGGATCCTGGTTCAGTAAGGCATGGGTGTTTCTGAATCAGTGCTGCTGCAACATCACTGAATTCTTCATCACAGGGATACGCCTTGAAGGTGTATATTGTCTCCGCAAGTTTTTCGAGTATCTCATGCTTCATGTCCCTGGGAACTTGTAGATATGTCTCATCTCTCATATACTGGAGATTTGCCTGGCGTAATCTGTACTCAATGTCCACAGGAAAAGAAGGAATGTCAAAGGTGTCTGGCCATGGTGACCGAGTAAGAGATGACTGACTCCCAGGGGAGGATGAGGATAAGATCTCCGTGTCAGCTGTACTTGGTGTGGGTGTTGGCACCTGGCTGATTACCTTTAGGGTGGGTTTGTCCGGCAGGTCAGCAATATCAGTGAGGTTGACGAGGGAATTGTTAAAATCTGGATCCTCATACTGAAGAGAAAACTTGTACTGAAGACCCAGCTTCTCCTCAAGCTGCTCATAAAGTGAGTCAAGTGTCTGTGGTTTATCATGGAGTGTAATTTTCCTTATATCATGGTCATGTACGATTATCCTCATTGTGGTCCTTCTCTCCATTGTTTGTTGTGACTCTAGAAAGGATCAAAAATGCACATCAGTTACCTCTTGACACTGGATATCAAAATCTTAAGCATTCAATCAGCACAAAATAAAATGCCTAAGGGTGACAAATTTTCTGCCCCTAATTTTGTAGGCTGCCAGAGGAAATGGGTCATTCAGATCAGAAAGCATGTTGACGGACAGTGATGACACAAGAGTGCACAGCTCATAAGAACGCAGATGCTCAATATACCATGATGTCAGATGTTTGCACACAAACAGAACATCACTGTTAATGACAATAATTTTCTGAATTTGCCTAAAATCAGGAAGACATGAACACGAACCAACAGATAGAATCATATCTGGACTGTATTTGATGCCATCAATGCTCACAGATGATGCCACAAGGACAGTGTTCTGAGTAGCATAGCTCTGTTGCAGCGTGTTCTGAATTTGCTCAGGAAAGGATGAAACTAAAGAAACTGTCACCTTGTCCATCTGGATAGATGGCTTGAAAAATGAGGAGGAGTCAACATGGTATGCCATCATTCTTTGATGCGGACAGACAGAGTTTGTGGCATGCGTTTTTGAAGTTTTTGTGTTGTTGGGCGAATGACTTGTTTGAAGAATTTATGCTTTCCTTCAAAGCGCATTGTCCACATATCTCTCAGTGGCCCAAACATCCTCATCAGCTGTGAATAATGTTCGATAAAATGGTGCTTGGGGCGCAATGTGAAATGAGGAAATACTGTTAAAAGTAAACCTCTGTGCTCTGAGATCTTGGCATCAAGAAAATCAAGAGTATCTTCTGTTAATCTGAATGACATCGTCAGTTCCACAATGTCTTTCAAAAGCATCAAAATCCCCCATGTTTGATCATTCTCTGGTACATCAAAACCAATCATGAGTGGGAGAAGTCTTGTGAGTGCCCAGTTCTCATGGCCATTCCGCCAATGGTGCCTCTAGAGGCAAATGTGGCTGGGATGGTCTGAGGCTGATCAGGTATGTCAGTAAATTTGTAAGGAAAATGTTTGATGGCTTCGTTCAAGGACTCAAGAGTAATATACTTCCTGGAGATCAAATCATTAATGCACAAAGACATCTCAATGGGGACGATACCCTCCAAGAGGTCATGCATTATGTCCGGCGGAAAACCAGTGACAGTGTGGAAGTGCTCCAACTTTTCTCTCAGAACACAAGGACCTTTCACACCATACTCTTTTTTACCAAATTTGGATCCTTCAAAACTTCAGAAACTTGCCTGTCATGATTCTCGCTGGTTCTGTGCTCGAATGCTCCAGACCGGACCTCTTTCTGCTGAATGTCCTCTTCTCTGCCATACAAAATCGACAAGGGTGCTGCACCACGAAACTCTCCTGAAAACCAGCCAAAGAATGAGCACCCAGGTTATCAGCTGACACATAAAAGCACTGTTCCTTTCACACACTCACCTAACTGCTCAACATAGACACCATGTTTTTCAAGAGTTACCAGGTCTTGAACCAGTGGGTGAAGGACATCTGCATAGCCGTGCTGTTTGATTGCACTAGCTTTGCATAAAATTGCCAGCTGAATAGAGTGAAGAGAGGAGCGATATTTTGAGGAAGATTTGCAAGAACCCAATAAATACTACACAGTTTGTGTTTCTTCTTTGAAGTGCCCAGAGGATTGGCAATCTCAAACTCATCGATATAAAGGCCAAGTACAATCCTCAAGGTTTCAGTTTTAAAGAAATCATTCCCACGATAGTGAGTGCCATCTCTGTAAGTATTCAATCCATCAACATTGTCATCATGAGTGAGAATTTTATCTAGAACATCAGCTCTGTTTAACAGTTTTTGTAACATTTTCAGAAGCGGCACATAAGCGATTGATTGAGAATCTTTGTCAAGCTTGTATTCAACTGGCATCACCATTGGAAATTCCCTCTGAAAATATGATGCTCTTTTATTGGCTGTAGAGAGTGATTTGCCAGCATCCGTCATTTTCTGGAACAGATTGTTCTCTTTGACAGCATTCATAATGTCTCTCACAACTGTATCAGTGTCACTGATGCCATGGGCATTGAGAATTTGCTTAAAAGCATTTTGTAAAAGGGGTTCTGAGAGAAGAATAATCTGGTTCATTTGTTGGATTATCTCCTGTATTGCCATGTCAGAAATATGCAAGATTGCCTGCAGCTTAAGAAAGAGTGCTTGGCTAAATTATGCTCCAGTTGATCCTGTAAATGATCTAAATTTTCAATTTGAGCTTCTTTCTCATTTTCCTCCCAGCCAAAATCTGTCGGATCATTGGAAAAAGCCTCATCTTCTTGTACATTGTGTGACACATCTAGATCTGAGTCATGAGGTGCAGTGTGCGAGACAATGTCAGGCTTCAGCTGCTTCTGACTGGGAAGCCTATGTTCTTTACATTTATGAGCATTAAATGTTGAGTAGACATTGCTCTCAAAAGTGCAATTTATATATGGGCACTTCACCGTTTCAGTTTTTTTAGATGTTGGCGCAAATGGGAGAAAAAAATTTAGTT
Source organism: Gymnothorax javanicus (assembly GCA_029692085.1). Taxonomy (NCBI): domain Eukaryota; kingdom Metazoa; phylum Chordata; class Actinopteri; order Anguilliformes; family Muraenidae; genus Gymnothorax; species Gymnothorax javanicus. The sequence continues at coordinate 96,453,778 of CM056198.1, forward strand.
CTGTGCAGGGTTCTTCAAAATTGCAAAGAGGACAATGAAATATCAGAGGGATTTCATCAGCTCTGCTCATCTGCTCATCATGTATTTTATGGGAGTGATTTCTTGTCAAATGCACTTTGAGGGCATTAAATGACTTGAATGAACACAGACAATCTGTGTGGAGGCATGGAATAGGAGCAGTTCTGGCATAGCTTCCATGTTTTAAGCGATAGTGCTTGAATAGTAGAGCCCTCTTCTCAGAAGAAAACAAGCAATACTTACACTTCCAATGCATAGCAAGGTTTGTCTGCAAATATCAAAACCTAGAAAAGAAACAATAAAAGCAGTAAGTAAAAAGCTAACTGACACACAAACAAAATGCATGTGTAAAGCTAGTAGGTAGCAATCAATTCAATAGAAGGGGTAAAGATTTTTAAATCCTAGGCCAGTTCTGCTAGTTTTTCTACCCCTCTATTTAAACGCCAATAAGATCAGAAATACTTGTCCCAACTAGCCATGCCATACTGTGTGAAAATTCTATTTCTTTCTCGGTTTTTCTTCCATAATGAGAAATAAGAACTCAATAAGGCCCACTCATTACGCGTTTCACGTTACTTCCAATCATTTGAAAAAGCAGAGGTCCGTTTTCACTTCTGCATACAGCTGATAAGAATTGCCATGTGTCTACGAAAATGACGCCCACGTCCCAGACATGAACACTGGTTGGACAAAAGAAGCACGGAGGACAGTGACAAAGTTTAACCAATCTATCGTGAAAGAAGCTTCACAATGGTCGAATTATATTCTTAATCTCCCTATTGAATTACACAACCGGTACGAGAGAAAATTGTGGGGAAAGTGAATCATATTCAACCACCACCAATGAAATCAGAACTTTTCGGCTTCACTAAATGTTTGCACTAAATGTTTGGGTAACAAAGCGAACCATTCGGTGCGTAAAAACGTCCAGCGTGCATCGAATCGAGGAACTTTAAGCGCTGTTCTAAACGTGGTAACAGCACATAACCGGGCCAGGCATATTACTAATGACGCACCAGGTTGCTAGCTAGCTTGCTAGGGCACACGCAACATATGCATTCGCTATATTAATACTTAATATTAAATTATAAACCCCCTTCTCGCAAATACATTTCTCCCAAAAATGTATTTGTCCCGGAAAAAAATTGAGGTTAGACAAGGAGCTCCTTCCGTAGCCTCCTCCAACGTAACGTTAACCAGCGCGGAACTCAACGTTACCTCTTATGGTTTATTAAGCAACTTGAATAATATCCACTCTGTACTAAAACCGAGCTGAGAAATGTAAGTTAACTTAACAGTTCACGTTCGTTACCATTATGTTACCTCACAGAGAGTCCATTTACTGGGCTAAATCGAAGACATAGAGTTAACCTCCAAACTTAACTAAAGGATAAAGTAGCTTATATGGCAAAAGCTTGACTAAGTTGGCTAAACAGATGGCCAGTGAAATTTAACATTTCGCAAAGTTAGCTACAACTTACCTTCACAAAACTTGACGGACCTGGGGTATCCAGACTTGATGGTACGAATCCAAAGAAAAAACGTTATCATCCAGCCTTGAACATTCACCCTTGACCTCTTTCAAAATCGTCTTCAGTGGCAGCTACATGTGTAATAGCCGAGATATGCAGATGGGTCTTCCTCACTCAAACTTGACAAGTAGAGGTTACTTTATCTTATGAGTTTGACTACTTTCCCCAAAAAATTTGGCTTTACTAAGTTTCCATAAGTAGAGTCAACAAAGTAAGCAGAAATTAGTAAAGGTCACTTATTCTTTTAAGTAAGGTATACAATTACATTTTACAGTGTATAAGGTCATGACTGAGCAAAAATGGTGAGAGCGAGTTCTAGGAGGACATAAAGGCTTGTCTCACATTTGCCAAAAAACATGTTGATGACCCCAAAGCCATATTCGATAAAGTTCTGTCTGCTGATGAGTCGAAAGTGGAACTTTCCCAAAGTCCTAACTTGAACGCCATGATGCGTTAGAAGAATCTTAATCGGGCATTTTGTCAAAACCCACCAATTAAAACAGTTCTACTGGAGAAGAGGTGAGGAGGAATGAGTTTTTCACATGGATGATATAGGTGTTGGATAACCTTCTTACTTCTGTACATGAAATGATCATTCAAAAACTGTTCTTCTGTTCCTTCTTGCTCTTCTTGTTTTTTATTACATTTTGTACAAAGATAAAACCATTTAGTGTGACAAATTGCAGAAATGGAAGAAATCAGGAGGGGAGCAAATGCTTTTGCATGGCACCGCATAAAAAAAATCATTCCATTTTCAAACCAGATGTGCTGTTTTTCAGGACTTAAGGTACTGCCATTGAATGTGGAAAGTCCTCTCTATTATTTTAGTGTATATATATATATATATATATATAAATAATATGTATGCACATGTGAGAGGGAGAGTTCGGATGCCTGGTGTGAGGTCTGGAGGATGCAGGCTTAATCGATTAGCGTGCTTATCTCATCAGCTTGATTGAGGTCAGCCCTGTTCCCCGTGGTGGGGCAGCTGCTTCTTTATGAGTTAATGAGGAGCGACAGGCGCCAGGCCGCTAGCCTCTAACTGCTAGCCACTTGCTTGTGGCATACGTATATATGTCCTGCTCCGGAAATGGAAAATGAGGACCTGAAAGGGTGAGCTATTGGCTGTGATGTAAGGGTTTTGCAAGAAAAATAAATAAAGTTTTGTACATACCTCATAAATTATGGGGGGTTTAAAACTGAACAAATTCAGGTCATAATAATTTTTTTTTTTTTTTTGTTAATTCTTGGTTGCAAATCCTTCAGAGTCAATACCTGCCTGAGTATGAAACCCAAAGACATCAAGGTAAATGCTGAACATTGGTGGTGATAGAGGTGAAGATGCCTCCATACCAGCGGTGACTCGTGAACTGGCGATAGGGGAGGCTCAAAGCAATCTCTTAAAATTCATGACTGGTCACAACCTGTTTTCAATCATTCATTATTACCATTACAGAAACTCCGAAAGCTCTCTACATTATCAGGTGTGGCCAGTTTTCATTTATAACGCATGCCGATTACGACTCTTGCGCTTTTCTTTACTCAGCAGTTGGAAGCACTGCATGTGTTTCGCCATCGTTTAAATGAAATTAGATCATTTGAAACGTCTTTATACAATTGCATTGCTTCCAACCCCTCCATGCACAAGGACTTCAGTTCCGCGCGAGAATCTCTTACATAGCCGATGCGTTGATAGAATAATTGCTGACTACAGCGAGGAACGTAAATATGCTACTTAAACTCACACCGAATGCGTGAGAGTTGACAGGTATGCGTTATTAATGAAAACTGGCCACACCTGATAATGTTGAGAGTTTTCGGAGTTTCTGTAATGGTAATTTAAATGAATGATTGAAAACAGGTCGTGACCAATCATTTATTTTAAGGGATTGTTTTGAGCCTCCCCTGTTGCCAGTTCACGAGCCGCCACTGCTTCTTACCACTGTGAAGTTCCTTGAGTCCCAAGGAGAAAAGCGCTTTATTAATACAAAGTTCATCATCAGACACTGGGTTTCATCACTGGCAATGCTTTGCTAGGCCTTCATTGCCGCCATCTCCAGTTGCTACTTGTTCATTGGTGTGTTGCCGTCTGCAAGAGAAATCCATGTTAAAATAGATGTAGGTCAGGTGATTGACTTTGCAGTTGCATGACATTTGATTTCTTTGTCTTAAATGTCTTGTGCTGGTTTCTCTGTACACTGTGGTTCATTGTCCCACTGCACTGTGAGGCACCATCCAATGAGTTCTGAAGCATTTTTCTGAATCCAAGCCAATGACATAGCCCTTCACAATTCAGAATTTGTGCTGCAGCTTTTGCCAGCGATCACACCATCAAGACACACAAGGGAACCAGTTCCATTTGTCATGTGTTGGCATCCGTACAAGCTCACATATGCCAGCATGCCTCAGATGAGGTGATATGCTTTTGATCATGAGCAGTTCCTTCCTATCTTCATACTGTTCCCTTCCCATCATTCTGGGTCAAGTTTGTCTCTTCTGTCCATTGGCTTTTGTTCCAGAACTGCATAGGCATCTTTTAGCAGACTTAACAGTGATCAGATTAAGGAAAAAAAATTGATTTGCATTTTTTGCTAATCATTATTCCAATTGATTAGCAATTGTTTAGCATATCTGAAAAACGATTAGCAAAAATGAGAAAACAGTATGTCAGATTTTAAATGACAAAAGGGCTTTTTTTATTCTTTCCTAATGACAAATTACAATTACAAGAGAAATACAACTCCACTCTGAAAGCAAAACAAATTATTTACAAAAGGCATCAATTTTACCCTGAACAATCATAATTTAATACAGCACACTTCCGTTTCCCAATGAAATTTCTGTAAACTACTTGTAACCGGCAGTACTGCTGTCTTATCTACACCTTACTGTAGCATAATGTTGTTTAACGCCTGATCATAGATGTGAAAGGATCCATTCCCATTAAAATCCTGTCACACAAGACACTCTCCAACTCAATCACACTTTGACATCATAACATCATGTATTTGAATGATCAGAGATCATTGTGCATGTTTCGAGAGAGGCTGGCGAACTTGCGATTCCCTAAACCGCATAGCAATGGGACAAGTTTTACTGACTTTGATCGGCTTACTGTGATGTTTGGGTGGCTGGAGGAACATTCGGATGTGTAAAAACGTAAAGCGTACATCCAGTCAAGGCGATCCAGAGTTAAAGCCGAAAGGAGAGGTCTGATCCGGAATTCTTTTTATTAGGACTAAAACCAAATCACATCGATTTATTATAACAATGATTACAAAGATTCCCTTTAACTAGCGTCAGCAAGATGGGAAGATTGATAGCTTTACAATCTGAGGAATAACATAATACGCAATAGCATGCATAACAGGATCAGGGGCGTAGCACGGGGGGGAAAAAGGGTACTGATTACCCGGGCCCACAATGGGAGGGGGGCCCTTGAGAAGCCTGGAATGAAAAGTGTAATTTTTTTTATTAATTTATTTTTTTCTTAGTAATTAATGTCATTATTGAATCAAAAGCAACTAAATGGATTGGTCAAAAGATTAAAGTTGGTCTCAAATAGAGTAAAATCAAATACTAGGGGCCTCTGCTCCCCCCTTCTAAAATGTACAAATGGTATAGTCCACCCCTTGTGCTGCGCGGGAGAGCAAGCCTAGAGGAGAGGATAAAGGTGACTAAACAGGAAGTGTGATGCCGCCTAAAGTTTATGGCTTCTAACCTCTTCAAGCCTGGAGGTTGCTGGAGCCAACGAGCTATTTAAACTAAAGGCGCTGCGTTGCTCGTTACAATGTGTGCAGGGCGTGCCTGCCGCTTGAACCCATGTAAACAAACACGCTCTGGTTAATATTTCGGCAAATATCTATAATAATCATTCAGCAGCGTTTTGATTTCCGGCCTTTTTCTGACCGATAACTAGAGAAGAGTTCGCTTGAAGCGCCATTTTGGTCTATTATCGCCCATTGCGTTTACCAAAAGCGTTGTTGCTAATTAAGTTAGCAGCTGACATAGTAGGTCCATTCATTGTCAATGGTTCCTACGACGTAAGTGAGTATCTGTGATTTCGGGAAACGGACCCCTGAGCGATTGATATTTTTCCATTGGGAATGTTTGAAAATACAGTGGTAAACACCCAGGCCATCTTAAAACTCCTTCGGTAGTCGGTATGGTAATATTATGACTGATCTCGTTCTGTCAGGCCGGGTCTATTTCTCTAGCAGTACGATCAAGGACGGACTTGTCAACTAGTAAGATAAATTAGCATCGCAAATGCCGGGAACCTTAATGACAAGTGTCTTATTGTGACCGCAGCCAAGTCGTGAAACTAGTTTATTAGTTTAGAGAGAGAAAAAAAACGCTGGTTTGTAATTGAATCTGACACGTAGGCCTATCTACTAAAAAAGAAAAACAATAATTGGTTTGTAATTGGATCAGACACGTATCTATGACTATTTTTTTTTTTTTGATAGAAGCTGCATGGTGCAAACCCGGACACTGACATTATGATGAATGAGGAACAAGTAAACATCTATTCGCATCTACTGACAGCGGCTGCTGATTTCAACGGTTTTCGGACGTGCCTTAAGTCGGGAGTGATTCAAAGTACTGCGGAATTTTCGCTTGTTAGGCCTGTATGGCACTCAGTGGAAATCAATATTTCTGGAAGGCATGAATCCACTTAGCTGCACCTTTCTGTGATGGACGCCCGTCACAAGATGCCGGCCAGACTTGCACATTGAAATCGTAACACAGCGCCTCTAGTTTATATAGCTCGTTGGCTGGAGCAGTGTGCGAAATACGGGGGGTCCGAACCACCCGATTAACCCATGAGACCCTCTGAAAGCCTCAAAAGCAAAATTTGAAGGGGTCTCAAATTTTGTCTTAAGAAAAAAAAAAAAAAAATTTATTGTCACTAATGGTCACTAAAATGTTTTTAAGCTCACCATGTCCAGTATAAAGAATTCAAAACATTTATTCACACATATGTTCTATTTTTTGCCAAGCGGAGCCAGCCAGTCCTGAACACGTATGCAAATTAGCCATGCGCGCCAAACAGAAGAAAGACATAAGGTTGAGAAGTTGTACTAAAAATGGCGGCGAGTTTAAAACTAAACCAGAGTGTATCACTCTGACGCTTTGGGTTCACATTCAAAAGTGTGGCACTCGGAGATGTAGAGGCACCGAAAGACGATGCCGGGGCAGCCAGCACAGTGGGCCCACTCTCGCTACCAAAACGGAGGATCCTCTGATTCCTCTCCCACCCAGTGACCCTGAAGCCGAGTGCTCCTCTGAAGCAGTGGGTGCTGAGGTATCGTTAGTTGCTACAGCTGCTAGCACAAGCGACGTGACGGCTGGTGGGACAGTGAAGCAAGTGGGCGACTGGACGAATAGATGAGTGTGTGCGACTGTGTGTGTGTCCTTTCCGGCTTTGGCATACTACATGGTTATGTAGGCCTTGTGATTGGTTGTGGTCTCAGTGAAGCAGCCTAGCCTTGGAGTCGGAGAAGTTGGGGTGATTGCGTGCGTGTGTGTATCTGTGCGTGAGAGAGCGAGAGAGCACCCGCTGTGGTGATGTTTGGCTGGTTGTTAGTAGGCTGTCTTGTCAGCATCCGCCGTGGTGCTTTTTTCCCATTTGAGAGATTGCCTGTTTGCACAGTTTGGCAAATGTGCTTTGTGTATGCGTTCAATGATGTATCTGTCTGATCATATTTGTTGTATATGGATGGTTAAATAATGTCACACGATCGGTGATACTGCAGGCTCTCATTTGCAAGTGCACTGATTGCGTGCCAGTCTCCGATAGGCTATACCTGGCATTTATTCAGGTGATGGCTCATGTAAGTGCGCCAGATTGGTGCCAGTTATTGTTGCGTCTGCATTGCAATGCAAAACTTTGCCACTCCTTGTTATTAAAACAACGTGCATCCAAACAGCTTTAGCCAATGCAACCTCCTATGTCAGTGTTGCTTTACGAATAGCATTTCGCCGGATTATCAAAAATTGTTAAGTGTGCGTTGAATACTTTTTACTTTCACTTGAATAGATTTATAGACCAGTACTTTTAGTTTTGCTTAAGTTAATTTTAACCAGAGCAACTGTACTTCTACTTGAGTACAATAGTTGTGTACTTTTGTCACCTATGAATAAAACCCAGCAGTTGGAATCTTGTTCAAACTTGAAAGAACCTGGTGTGTTGTGATATTATGAAGTGCAACTGTGTAAGGTACATAAAGAACCACTAGGGGTAAAATCAAGAAATATATATGCAGTGTTATAAGAATTGTTCGAATGTGGGGGTTAGATGCTTAAATGGTAGATATTATATCCTACTTTGGGAATATGCTAATAAACACGAAGTAATGTGAAGGAAATAAACTATTGCTTTTAATACGAGGAAGTTAAGAGTTAAAAAAAATACATAAAAATGCATAGATATTTGTAAAAAAAAAAAAAAAAAAAAACCTTTTCTTGTTTGGCTGGCCAGCTGGGGGGGGCTGTGTAATTTTCTTTCTGGGGGCCCAAAATCCCTAGCTACGCCCCTGAACAGGATAATGCAGCTAAACTCGCTATGAAATAACGTCTCAGGCCCGAACTGTCTGTTTGCTCATTAGGAAAAATAAGCCCCATCATCAATGTTGAAAGAAATCGTCTGCGTGCGATGGCGTTGAAAGTGACAAATCAGGAGCTATAAAAACTTCTCCAATAGGCATCATAGCTACCATAGGTTCACTAGCCAGCTATCTGTACCTAATATATTGCTTTTGAACTCGCCAGCAAACTAGCTTAACGTCCCAAAAAATGTGACAAGTTCAGTTGGGTCGCACGAAACTGCCGCGAAACCTCAGAGAAGTTAGTGCCTATGACAGCTGGCGAAGTTAGTAAAGTTGGGGCAAGAAACAAATCATATCGCCATGATATGATGATCATTTACAAAGATTTACCTTTGTTAACGTTAGTTGCCTTACTAGCCAACGAGGTGGCTATATCTCAAGAGCAACGTAATTTAATACGCGATGGCTCCGAATGGCTCACATAGCAGAGTCCAGCCGTCACGACCAAAGATGTTAGAGCGTATGAGCGTACCAGAAAGCCTCCCGAATCCCAAGAGCACGCATGCGCTCCCCAGAAGCTGATTGGTTGGTATGCAAATAAGGAACATCATTTTCCAGCCATTTAAAGTCGTGAAAACTTCTCCTATTGCTATGTGGCTCGGGGATTCGGAAGTACACAGGCCAGCGAGTCGGAAACCATAAAATCTCATTACGATTTTTTTAATTGTATTTTTTTGCAAAGGGATTGTTACGATGATTAGCATTTCTTCAAAACTGCTGAAATTTGATTCGCATTTTGCGATGCGAATCCGCCTAATCTGATCACTGACTTAATGATTTCAAGGCTTACTAATGGTTAATATGTTGTGGTAAACCTGTCTGTATTTCCTTTGGTGAGGTATTCTCTTCATTGTTTGCATTCAGTCAGAGATGCCTACTCCCTGGAGATCTGGCCAACTATTGCAAAGTAACATAACATAACATAACATAACATGAATGGCGAGAACAGGCCGTTCAGCCCAACTAGGCTCGCCAGTTTCTTTGTACCATCGTGAATATATCACTTCAGATACTCAATGACTCAATGGTATCTAGCTTTAAGTCAAGTCTGCTCTTGAAAACTCCCAAGGTCTCTGCCTCAACAATATGGTCAGGCAAGCTGTTCCACACTGAAATTACTCTTTGGGTGAAGAAATATTTCCGAATATCAGTGCTAAATTTACCTTTAGTCAGCTTCCATTTGTGACCCCGAGTTCTGCTAACAACACTTGGTTGAAGGAATCCTACATAATTCACTTTGTTAATCCCTTTAACATATTTAAAGACCTCAATCAAATCACCCTTAGTCTCCTTTTCCTAAGACTAAAGAGATTAAGGATCTTCAGCCTTTTCTCATAGCTTTCATCTTTTACCCGGAATTAGCTTCGTGGCTCTTCTCTGAACTTTCTCTAAAGCCTCTATGTCTTTCTTAAAGTATGGTCCCCAGAACTGTACACAATACTCTAGATGTGGTCTGACGAATGTGTTGTACAAAAGAAGCATCACCTCCTTGGATTTGAACTCAATACTTTTTTGGCAATGTATCCCAGCATCCGATTGGCTTTTTTTTAACAGCTCGGCACAATGGCTAGAGCCTGTGAGGGTTTGGTCAACAATCACTCCCAGATCTTTCTCTTGTGGAGCACATTCCAGTTTAAAACCTCCATGAAGTAATCCCGTCTAATGTTTTTATTACCTACATGTACTACTTTACATTTCGCTACATTAAATTTCATTTGCCACATTTCTGCCCAATTCTGAATTCTATCCAAATCATCCTGAATCACTTTAGTGGACTCTAAACTATTTGCCAAGCCCCCCAATTTAGTATCATCTGCAAATTTCACTAATCTGCTCTCAATATTCCTATCAAGGTCATTAATGTAGATGAGGAACAGCAGGGGTCCCAACACCGATCCCTGGGGACGCCACTCCCACCCTACCTAGCTCAGATGATATACCACTGACCACCACTCTTTGTGTTCTGTCCTGCAACCAGTTATGAATCCACTTCAGAATACCACCTGTAACTCCAATGGAGCTCATTTTAAAAATTAGTCTCTTATGCGGTACTGTGTCAAATGCTTTCTGAAAATCCAAATATATGATGTCATAAGCCCTGCTCTGGTCATAAGTCTTGGTGGCCTCTTCAAAAAAATTCCAGAAGGTTTGTCAGGCATGAAAAAAAAAAACCATGTTGGCTATCCCTCAAGATATTGTTACGTTCAAGAAATAAGTCCAGCTCATCTTTTATGATAGATTCCAATATTTGCACGCATAATGCAAGTTAAACTGACTGGCCTGTAATTACCTGGCTCAGTACGGTCCCCTTTTTATATATTGGTATTGTATTGCCCTGTTTCCAATCATTTGGTATTTCTCCAGTTTCTAAAGACCGTCTAAAGATGGCAGATAGCGGCTTAAAGATGATCTCACTAACTTCCCTGAGCACTCTAGGATATAAGCCATCAGGACCCCCGCCTTATCTGCCTTTAGTTGATGCAACTTGTCTATCTGACGTTATCCCTAACCTCAATTTCCGCTAAATAATCTTGAGCATTGGACAAGCCCTCTGGCGAATAAAGACCGCTCTAAGGTAAAAATTCTCAACAAAGTAACCGTTTAAGGTGTCCATAATATCCTTATTATCATATAGCAGCGATCCATTTTTACTCTTTATGCACTTAACCTGCTCTTTGACTTTCCTTTTTCTGCTACAGTACTGAAAGAAGCGCTTAGGGTTAGTTTTTGCCCCCTCTGCAATTTGTCTTTCATACAGTCTTCTAGCATTCCTCAGCTCTTTTGACCACAGCCCGCATTTTACAGAATTCGGCCTTAGTAATCTCATTGTTATCCTCTATGTACATCTTATAAAGATTCCTCTTTTCCCTCAAACTCCTACTGAATAGCTGCTGTCATCCACTGAGGATTCTGCTTTTTTCAGCTTACTTTTGGACACCTTTGGAATGAATTTACATTGTGAATCAAGTAAAAACCCCTTAAATCTTTCCCACATCTCATTTACAGACTCACAGTCCAGGAGTGTCTCCCATTTTGTTTCACTTAGATATGACCGCATCCTGTCAAAGTTTGCTCGCCTAAAATTAAAATTTTTGTTTTTTTGGAGACACCTTTTAACTTCCCATGAAACCTCAAAATTAATAGTAGAGTGATCACTTGTCCCAAGTGGCTCCAGTACCTCAACATTGCTAATTCTATCTGGGTCATTACAGAGCAGCAAATCTAAAATTGCCTTCTCTCTTGTAGGTTTATTAACATACTGCACCAAAAAAAATTATCATTTATGACATCTAGAAATTCTTCCTCCCCCTACCCTGTCCTTTCACAATTTCCCAATCAATACCAGGATAATTTAAGTCTCCCATAATAATAGTCCCTCCTCCTCTACAAGCTTGCGTAATCCTCTTAAGGAGCATTTCATTGACTGTACTGTCCAAAGCTGGTGGTCGATAGCATACACCTATGTTTAAACCAGTCTCGTGTTTGCCAGTGAGCCTGACCCAGATATCTTCACAAGGCACGGAATATTCAATTTCAGGAATTTCCTGCACATTTATGTTTTCGTTCACATAGAGTGCTACACCCCTCCTCGCCTATTACATCTATCCTTCCTAAAGAGCTTATAACCTTCTACATTATATTCATCTCCATCCTCTTCACTAAGCCATGTCTCTGTAATCCCAACTATGTCATAGCCTTCACTAATCATAACGGCCTCAAGTTCTTGAAATTTATTTTTAATGCTTCTTGCATTTAGATAAAAACATTTCAGGTTATCATGAACGCTCTTCCCTTCGATTTCCCATGCGCCTGCTGCTCAAAGCCCTCACCATGCTTTTTTTTTGCTTTAAAAATATATCATCAATAGTGCATGTAACGCTGTCAGCTTCCATCAGGGCAGTCTGCATTTCCCTCTGTGTAACACTCTCTAACCTCCCTGCCCCCAAGTCCCTAGTTTAAATAACTCTCTGCTACCCTCAACATACGCTGACCCAGTGCAAAGGTACCCCTCCGGTTCAGGTGTAGCCCATCCGGCTTGAACAGGTCACCCCTGTCCCAGAAGTAGTTCCAGTGCCCCATAAACCTATACCCCTCTTTCCTACACCAGGTTCGTAGCCCGTGTTAAACCTCCAGATAAAATTCTGCTTCCCTCTGCTTGCGTGGTACCGGTAGAATCCCGGAGAACACTACCGTGGAGGATCTGCTCCTAAGCTTTTCAGCTAATTCAACAAATTTACTTTGCAGAACCTCAAACCTACCCTTACCTATGTCATTAGTCCCAACATGGACCATGACAACTGGATCCCTCCCGCTCTGGCCAGGAGCTTGTCCAAGACGCTCCAGGAGGTCTCCCTACCTCGTCTGAGACTCCTTGTCGCTTGAACAGACTAAACTGTCTATTCCTCTAAGTATTGAGTCCCCCACTATCAATAACTCTCTTTTCTGAGGGGTAGAGGCCAACAGGGTGCCCTGCTGCTCATCAGTCCCCTCACTCTCAGGGTCAGGGGCCAATTCGAGTTCCTGCAAGGGCGGAATCGGTTGGACACCTCAACCACTGGAGGAGCTGTCGCTGTGCACGGTGTGCACGCCCTTTCCTGCGTTTGACGCCCTACCCGTCACCCAACTTTCTCTCCCTGCCTGCTCTGGGGTCCCCCACACCACCCTGCTTTGGCGTACAGACCATTTCTCTAAACGACATACTACTTAGTTCCTCTAGGAACTCTACTGATTACCGAACTATGTCGTGCCGCCAACTGGCCCTGAAGAACAAGGATCTTGCTCTCCAGATGCTCAATTAGCTGGCACCGGTGACAGACAAACCCACCCTGGAAATCTCTTTTCCAAAAGTGCGATCATCCTGTAACCGTCACATAGTTTTGGCCACATTTTGAACCCCTACCTAATGACCTCGCTCACCCTAGATAACAAAGAAAAATTACTAATGCCGAGACAGAAGCTCAGGAACCACAATTTATTAATTAATTAACCTGAGAAGCCCTAAGCAGCAGTCACAATAGAAACCGTGGGGAAACTATGTGAATGGATAATAAGCCTCTTTTAACAGGGGCTTAGTTTTTAGTGAACAGAAATGAAATACCAAATTGAGAAACTCTATCGATAATAAGCACTCCTAATAAGCCAACTTGAATTTATCTAGACCCGCTACTATTAATATACTAAAAAAAGTCTCACAGGGCTTAGCTGAGAACCCAGATAAAAGACTGGCTATACTACGCCCAGGAGAAACTGGAGGAGGGAGGAGGCGGAGCACTCGGTAAAGCTTTCCGTTTAAATTCAAGGGTAACCGAGCGGACGACTAAAGTGACTGCTGTCCTATTGACTAAATACTAAATCTCAGATCCCCAGCCAAAAAGCAAACAGTAACTATCTAGCTAGCCAGCCACAAATACAACCAAGAGTAACCGAGATAAGAGTTAAGCCTCGGTTCCCTTTAATTAAACGGACCGAATAAACAAGTCGTTTACTTCGGTGAGCTTAACTAAACAGTATCTCCCCAACAAGCTGTCGCTGAGCACTCAAACAAGCAGTTAAACTTTAATCAGCTGATCAAGGCACGCAACGGAGGAAAATACAAAGATAACGTAATTTGCAATGTGTTTAATCAGAAGAGCCCTTCGATGATAATAAAATCGAAAAAAAGACAAAAACCCCGGTTCGCGTTAATATTCAAGCTTGGAAATGCGTTTATGCGGTAATGTGGTCAGGATAGAGAACGAAGGGACTAAAAACCCCGTGAACGTCAATATTTATTGGCTAGAAGACTGTATGAAAGGCAAGCGACCAAGTATGAAACCAAGCCAGATAGTTAGATATCCGGTAATTTGATATATTCCTGGCGTTGAGAGCTTACAATAGTTCGTTAGCTAAATCAGCTACAGAAAAAAGCAGGCGACAGTGTACCTCAGTCCTTGAAAACAACTCTGACTTACTTTGTATATCACACAATTCACTAAGTTAGACAATTACTTGCGTTTAGTTTATTCTTTAAATTTAGCGTTTAAATTTATTTTATTTTACCTTACTTTGCTCCCGGGAGACTGAAACCCCCTCAAAAAAAAAAAAACCCCAAAAACCCCGTCGCCTTTGTTTGACCAGATTAGCGACTTAATTTGGCTGTTTGCTCACCGAGTTGTTAAAGGGGAAAAAGGGAAAAAAAAGATGATGGAGGAAGATTCTCCCTGCCCTAATGCGACAAAGGTTATACCTCGAGCAAATTGTCTAATCTCTAATACTGTTTGAGCCTGAACACACAAATTAGTTTCAGATAACTCCGTTTAAACAAGAGTAAAACTTCAGATTCGATCCCGCACGTCTTCCTCTGTCTCAACTCAAGCAGAATGAACACCAACGAACAGCGCTACAGCACAGCCAAGAGGTAGTTTTTCTTAACCAAGGAGAGAATCCTTCTGTCATCCACCACTGTTGTTATCCTTGGTTTTCTGGGCCTTTCCGTGTTCCTGAGCTCAGCAGTGCATCCTGTCTATTTTAGTTGCACCAAACAGTGGATTAGGCCACACCTTGTAATGAAATGACAAAGTTTTTGCTTTCATGTTTCATACTAGTGATGGGTTGCCTCACTGGCAGTGACGGCTTCATATAGAACATTAGCAGCAACAGATTCCACTTGCAACTGGCACACTTGTAATTAGCTCTGGGCCTTTTATTTGCTTGGAAATGAAATATAGGAATAACTCTCACAACTCACATTGTTTTTCAAACATTGATTTATTTGTGGCGGCTCACCACAATATCAACTTTGACCACTACATATTGATTTTCTTTTTTTTTTACTATTTAAAATTTGTAAATTTTTATTTTATTGTACGCTTTACGCAGCGGATTGATTCACTCAGCCCCTCCTTGCCCTGCTCTTGCCCTTTCTCTAACAGACCCATTGCCAAAGAACCCATCTGTCCATAGACCCACCTCTCCACAAATCTAAACATGATGATGCACAGGCAGAAGGATTGTTGTTGGCTTTTTTTGCGGCCAAGACAGCGGGTAAGATTCCTGAAAAGTATCAGCCTGGTGCTCACAAAGGTTTGAACCATGGACACCTCTGCACAAACTTATCCAAAACTGGTGCATTCAAGTTAACTTTCTTAAGTTAGTCTATCTATGTTTTATGTTGAGAGACACAACTCTTCAAATACATTATTCACAAGGTTTAAGAGAACCTAGCGAAGCTTATAGCAATAGCTTTAAAACGTCAGAATACAGCTGGGTTGGCAAGTCGTAACGTTGCCATAAAATTTCTTTATACCATGAAAATTCCTTACACTGGGTAGGTAGCCTACAATGTTTGAATTGAAGATATGTATAAAACCATCTGTTGTTCCAGATTGACAGTTTCAATGCAAGTAGTAGCCAATAGCCCTGTGTACCGATTACATAGAACAATGTGCATGGCTGCATAGAATGGGAGTGCACAGGCCATTACTACTGTAATCCATATCAGTAAATAGACACAAATTTATGATTATCTCTATTTGCAAAAGGCAGTTTTATGGTAAAATTTTAATTGATAACAAATTGTTTTTTTTGCTGGTATGTGTTCACTTTTCACAGAACACCTGAACTGAAGTCAGCTTCAGTCGGCTTCCTGTCCTCTTTGTAACATATGACACCCGTGTACTCCTCGTGCACTTTGGCCATAACTCCCATTCTATCCCACAATGCTCTGTATTAAACACTGTACAATGTCATTGGCACATGGGGCTTTCCTGGAGCGCTATCCTCAAATTTCTTCTTAACTTGAATAGTGCCTAACACACAAGCGTAGTTCCTTCACCACGGCGGCGTAATTGACATCGAAAAACGTTAATTATTATGTTTTTGTTTTGTTATTGTATGTTCATCAAATCTACATTATCTGTTTTATTATCCCCCCGGCATAAAAATTCGGGGGGATGTAGGCATCGCCTCGTCCGTCTGTCTGTCCGTCCGTCCGTAATCATTTTGTTTCCGGAGCAGAACTCGAAAACTATGCAAGATATCAGCACCAAACTTGGTACATGTATTCTATGTATAGTCTAGGTGTGCCTTTTGCTACTTTGGAAATTTCGGGATTCCTATTCTTTTCGTTTCCATGGAAACAAATCTGGACTTAGTGCAAATTAGACTGTGTTCGTTTCCTGAGCAGAACTGAAAAACTATGTAAGAAATCAGCACCAAACTTTGTACATGTATTCTATGTATAGTCTAGATGTGCCTTTTGCTACATTGGAAACTTCAGGATTACTATTTTTGCCATTCCCATGGAAACAAATCTGGACTTAGTGCGCGTCAGGCCTAGTTCGTTTCCGGATTAGAACTCAAAAACCGTTGCCAGTTGCATTTGGACTCTGTACAGAGATTGGTTCGTTTCCGGAGCAAAACTCAAAAACCGTTCATTATATCTTTCTGAAATTTTGCATGCGTATTACCCACACACTGAAGTGGTGCCTTTTGATATTTTCAGATTTCTGAAAATCTTATTATCCCCCGCATCAAAATGCGGGGGGATATAGCCGTTGCCTTGTCCGTCTGTCCGTCCGGGCGGGTGGGCGGGCGGGCGTCGTCTGTACCTTATCCGGGCCATATCTTTGAAACGACATATCCGATCTTCACGAAACTTCACAGACATGTTCAGCATGATGTCTAGATGTGCTTTGGGGGCCGGGGGGATATGCCGTTGCCAGATGGCTCTTGTTTGTAATGAGTTGATATGTTTAATTAAATAAAAGCTTAAATTACAAAAAAGAAAAACATAACGCGTTGCTGAATACCCCTTGGCCCGTACAAGATTTCCTGCCTCAAGGTCACAGCGCTAAGGTGAAAGGTGAAATCCAGCAAAAAACATGACAGTGCACATCTATGTGTCACAGTGAGTTACCATACCAAATTTGGTGAAGCTGCGATCAGTAGTTGCCGAGTACTGACCCATACAAGATTTCCTGCCTCAAGGTCACAGCGCTAAGGTCAAAGGTCAAATCCAGCAAAAAACATGACGTTGCACATCTATAAGTCACAATGAGTTACCATACGAAATTTGGTGAAGCTGCAATCAGTAGTTGCTGAGTCCTGACCTGTAATAGATTTCCTCCCTCAAGGTCACAGCAGTAAGGTCAAAGGTCAAATCCTGCAAAAAACCTGACGTTGCACATCTATGTGTCACAGTGAGTTACCATACCAAATTTGATGAAGCTGCCGTCAATAGTTACTGAGCACTGGGCCAGACAAGATTTCCACGATCAAGGTCACAGCGCTAAGGTCAAAGGTCAAATCAAGCAAAAAACCTGACGTGAGTTACCATACCAAATTTGGTGAAGCTGTGATCATTAGTTGCTGAGTACTGACCCGGACAAAGTCATGGGCGGACGACAGACAGACAGACAGACACGCAGGTGACGACAATACCCCTCTGGCCAAAGTTTGGCCGAGGGGTGAAAACACAAATATGTAGTTTTCCACCTAAATGGAGAGGTATTTTTAATATTTTAAAGACCAGATGTGTTTTTGAGTAATCCTTGTTGTCCAGTGGCTGCGTTGTGTGTCACCAGTGTGAAAAAAGAAAGATATAAGTTCTGGCGGCAGTGACAATGCTGGCTGAGTCCTGGCCCCTTCTTTCGAATGGGGTCATGTTGGCGCTAGCTTGTTGCCCAACGGCTAAACCACTCTTGAGCCTTAAATGCAGTTTATCAGGAATGGGCATTGGAAAAATGCAAAATATACAAATCGGGAGGAAAAAAATGTGTTGTGTCGCGGCTGTCACTTTTGCCACCCTGTGCTATTAAGAGCTCGTTAAAGTAGGAGATGCAAATATGAACAGTAAATAAAAGCGGTGGGGGCGCCACGCAGTGCATTTGGCGGGGTGCCTGTGATGGGAAAGGCAGAGGCGAGACACGCCGAGATGGCTGATGATTTTTATTTCCTCCAGCTGTCTTTTTTTGTGAATAAAAGATTTAGAGCTGAGGCTGACTGAGGGCTCCCAGAGAATCAATTATCGCTGTTGAAAGGTGGAGCTGGAAATAGATCCAAAGCATTACGAGGCGTTAAATATGCATGTGAGTGTTATTCTGTTGATAAATGTTTCTTTAGATTCTCTGGTTCCCTGATGGTGGTGGAATCTTGTTTGGGTCTTTTTTTTTTTCTTCTTTTTTTTAGGACCTGCCTTTTTGATTTTCTTTGCAGTTTCTTGTCTTTAATTTGTTTTTTCTTATGAAGCCATAAGTATTACGGACTAGTTTATGAATGATCTTGTAATATGTCCTTACATTACACATTCATATATTCACCATTTCCTTTTTAAGTGGCTTTTGCATGTAAGGCCATCCAAAATAAGGACTCCCGCGTATGGAGAAGAGGCTAAAATGATTTACTAATAACTGTTGTAATGGCGATAATGATAATAAAAATGAGTAAAAATTAAGGAGAGGAAGTGAGAATAAATGTATAAAGATCTTTTCTTTTCATTATGTGTCCCTCCCGGACGGAGAGGGGAGACACATTGCTTTAGGCTCGGTTCCCATTTGCATTCGCGTTCCCACTTCGTTTACGGAGCCTAACTCCAAAACAGTTTGCATGATCTTAACGAAACGCTGCACACTTACTACTCAGGTCCTGAAGTGGTGCCCTTTGGTATGTGCCTGTCCGTCCGTCTGTCCATCCGGATGAGACTTATATTTTTACGAGTAAAAACACATTCTAGTTTAATTTGGAAATACCATGTTTCTGTACCTTTTGTGTCAGAACTGTGCAGACCATAATTTGTTGTTTTTGAAATGGGATAAAAATGGGGATGGCAAGCAGGGAATATTCCCAGATTCCCATAAAGGGTAAAAATGGGCACCATCCATCCTTTCATTGTCAGGACTACCAGTTTGGTGAATGATTCTTTTTATATGATGAGAAAGTGATTTTCCTGTGGAAGGCTGCACAGTATGCCTTTGAATGCTGAGAGCAAAACAGCTGTCTGTCCAGATGTTGCTTCACTACCTCAGCCATAAATGGAACAGGGCTACTTTACTCATAGTTTACTGGAAAGCTTTTTGTTGATGTCAAAGTCTTTTACATTGAATAAATGTATTACCAGCATCTTGTATTTTTACTGTCAGCTTGATAGCTTTCAGTTTTGGAAGAAGAAACTCTCTCTGCTTATGCGACCCCTTGACTCATATGATGATGAGTGTTGGTTCAGGGCAGCTGCTCTGTATGTACAGTTTATGGAAGGACACAGTGGAAGTGCATGTACCCCAGTAGCAGCTGGTCAGTTGGCTTCACCTGTGACTGCCAGATGGACCCTGTTGCAAACCGGGACATTTCCCAAATGGAACTTTCCGGATCCAGAAAAATCACTCACTCGGGGGGCTTTTGGAGTATGTTTGAGCTCTCTTTAATGTCTGTAGACAGCCTGTTGTTTTGGCAGAATCCTCCATACAGTAGGAAATTATTACTGAGTTGACTTTGTGAAAAAAATGTCCGCCGCACAACCGTTGTCATTACGGCAGTATCATATTTCATACAGTGGGCTGCCATAGTAGCAATTTTTCCTTCAATTCACAGGCGTGTGATGAGGTCTCCTGGAGTCTGCCTTCCTGTAACGAGCAGCGCTTTTGTTGGTGATTAAAATGCCGCGGTGATGGCAGCCATTGAGGGGGTGTCAGAATCTGGTGATCATGGCTCTCAGCGAGAGTGTTTGGACGCGAAAGCTTGGGTCACGGCCCATGGCGATGCATTAATGCGGCCAGGAGACGTGGGTTACGACTGCAGGGCTCCGGCTGCATGCTTGCGGGATGGATGGAAAAACAAGCCGTGTCACGTCCGCCATCCAGACCGAGGTGACCTCTCGCACCTACAGTTCGGTTATTTCCGCAGTGCCGTGAATGAAACATTGTTTGACTGATAAAATCTTGGTAGTTTACCGCCCCATTACCTTTAACCTTCCAAGCCTAACTGGGACTGGAAAGTTTCAGGTACTTTCTGGAAGAGTAAGTTAATCACTTATAAATGATCACCAGAGGCAGCGGTTCGTTGGATGCATTTTATAAGTCAGGAGACTCTGCAGGATTTTTAAGAAGCTTGGGCTCGAAAACAACTTTTCATGGGTTTTATTGTGTCACACCGTACAGTCTTAAGTTTTTGATTTAAATTAGCAGTTTTGAAAAATGAAGAGCCTGTTAAAATGGACCCCTGAAATCGTTTTCTGTTGAAACAATGTTTAGTACAATTTTAAGCTCCTATCACAAGATGAGCTTTGGCTCGACTGCAAGATTCAGTTGTGTGCCTTCCTCAGAGAATTTTTATTAGAGCCCCATGACGTCCTAGATATGAATGGTGACAACTGTTCGCCCATTGTTCGCTCATTGTGCTCAACTGCCCTTTGGATTATGGCCTTAAATGCTACAATTGAATGCTCAGCCAATTAGCAGCAAAAAAAAAAATGAATGGAAGTCGATTGGGTACTTGGCTCAGGATGGAATATGGCAATAACAATCTTCCCATTTTTTCTTGTAGATGTATGAAAAAAATTACCTTGTACGGTGAATCATGGGGGATGACATAAAATGTTTATTCAGCCAAAAAATAAGGACATTTCGATGTGGTACGATTTGGTGCAGAATCATTTTACAACTGAAGACCACAACATGGGTCATCTTGCTGCTCCATCTATGGTCGCATTGCTGAGTGTCATTACGTGGTCATCCATTGTATCTACTACTGTTGACGTATCTCCAACTATCAGAATTTCTGCTGTGACAGGACACAGCAGGGTACTGTCACATGACTCAGTGGGGCACTGTCACATGACATAGTAGGCCATTGTCACATGACACAGTAGGCATGTTAGGGCACTGTCATGTCTCATGGTACTAGAGAGCCTTGAGGCAGCTGCTGTCACATGTTAACATGTAAGAGGGGGAGCCATTTTTCCCTGCAGACTGCCTCGGTGTGACCTCAGCCTGGTCCACTAGGCTCTGCTTCTGCTCCTGAATGACATAAAATGGGTAACGGCAGGTCCGCTCCCCCCTCTTTGTGCTGGTTTGTCTGCAGGTGGCCCCTCCCTCCCACCCCCATTGGTGCTGAGCGCCGTGGGGGAATGTCACAGTCCTGCGCCACACGCGTCACCTCCACCCTCCTCCCCCCCCCTCCCTGGCTGTAATCAAGCCTGATCCGTGTGAGTGGTCCTAACTCTGAAAGCATATCACCAGGGCCCTCATTTTAGAAAAATCCGCCCCTCGCCACCCTCCCAGGCCCACTGGTCCAGTCGTAAATCCTCACCCTCCCTATTACTTAAAGTGCCAAAGCGAGTTACAGTCCCAGGGCTGCAGTCCTCAGTCATGACTTGCAGAAAAAAGACAATGCCCAAATGAATGCGTAGAACAGGTCGTCAGTGTGTGAATGTGAGTGCCTGTGGTAATCGCACTGTAATGCCAAACCTGCAAATTAAGGAACTGTTCAGACTGGATGTTTTGCATTTGACACATAAAGCACTCGGCTGAAATGAGGTTTCTGTCAGTTCCGATTTCTGTTTGATTGTGTATTTATTTCATTTTCTTGAGCTTGTGATGAGAATAGATCACGATTAGTCATCCATCCATCCATCACCTACCATATTGTTTGATGGCCTTCAAAAAAAAAAAAAAAACTTTCTTGGTACATTTTGTTGTGATGTGAATCATTTTGCAACTAATTTGGCATGGTGGGGAAAAGGCTATTATTAGACTATTCACTTTGTGCATGCTGTGATGAGTTCAGAACCAGTTTCTCCCTATGCAAATGGGAAATTCAAATGCATTGAAATGTATCACTTTATTGTGATACTTTGCACAGCATACCTGCAAATCAACAAATTATTGCTACTTTCAATATGCATATGCTCCTCTCCAGTAAGTTATCATAATGCTTTCGAATAGTGTCTAGTCCAGGTCACGTTTCCCATGTTTTGCAATAGATTGAGCCTCTTTAAAGGTCTAGTCTGCGCTTTGGCCCCTTTGTGGATTTGTCCTTTGAGTGGCTTGGTTTTTTGGCTGTTTAGTGTTTCACAAAGCTCCTTTAGTCTGGTGCCCTAATAATGGGGAAAGACTCGATTAGGGAGGTAATCTTTCAGGTACGGATTTGAATAGTTCTTTGTCATCTTGCTGACTGATGCATTATTGTTTTTTTTTTTTTTTTGTGCAGCAGAAACTGTTTTCAGCTGTAGCCAGAAGAATGACAAACACAATGTGCAGGATGCCAGGGCGCAGTTTTCTGAAAGGAGCAACCCATGGAAAGTGCTTGATTGGCCCCTTTTACATTTATGGATCAGCATCTTCAGGATCATCTGATATCAGATTTCCCTGGGTTTGTTTGTAAAAATAAGTATTGACTTTCTTCTCCCTACGGTGAAGATTGAAATTAATTTAAAGCTCTAGTGTGATATCTGCTACAGCTAAGGTGTCCCTTGAAGATGAGCACTTCTTATACAAACGTGAAGCCATCATCATTCCGCATGTGGTAGTCAGTTCATTTCAGTCCATGATATAGATTATGTGATTTGCATCAAACGAGAAACCTGCTTCTGGCTATTAGAAGACTATATATCAAACCTCAGACTGGTAAAAGACATTCATTGTTTTATGAGCCTTCAAATCTCCGATAATTCTCAGTAGTGCAATAAGTGCGTTTGTAACAATGAATTTATTTTCAAAGTTTATTCCGGGACTGCTGACCGATTAAACCCATAGGGAAACGTGATGCATTGGCAGAGTGGAGCATTTCAGCACATTAGCTTCTCTGCAGTACCATCATTCTCAGTGCCACTCCTCAAGAATGCCATTTGCACGTTGCCCTGACAAGTCCACTTGCTCTCTTCTAGGGTTAACTTCCTGTTTTGGTCCTGTATGCATTCCAGTTTTGATAGCATCTTACTGATTTGCACTTAAGTGAAAGTGGCGCTATAATCTGTGTGTGATTACTGCACGGTGTGAAAAATCCACCACTGTGTAAAGGGTTTAACTGAGTGCTTCAGCTGTTCTGGCTGTGAGGCTGGTTTATTAATAGTCATTTAAAACTCTAATGTGCCAAACCAATTTTACATTCTGTCCCTGTGGGATTTTTTTCTGTTACGGATTATAAGCCGTTTGGATTTGTTGGAAAGTCTCGTCTTTTTCAGTAATTTTATTACTCTCAAGACTTTATTCAGTTGTGAGGAGTTTTTGCTGGCAGGTTAAGAAATCTCCAAAATAAGTTAATAATAAAGACTATTAAGATCATTAACGCATAGCTTGGATGCAGCATAGATGGTTTGTTTTGAGTGAGCATGGATAAAAGCTTATAAGCACACAAAATGGCCTGTTTTCGAGCCGCTACTACTAAGATAACCATGCATTTTTATGCTTGTGAGCTCATTTATGTGTTATATAACTTTGTGTAAGCACACAGCATGCTATCTGGCTTTCTGCTGGCATAACTCGCTTTGGTAAAGTATTTATCAGGCCTTGGTTTTGTTTAGTTGCTTCTGAGACAGCAGGATGTCACTAGGAGACTGCTGATTAAAGTAACCTATCATTATCTGAAATTTTAGTGTGTGTGGGTCAAGGCTGGATTGTTTGCATTATTTAAGAATGGCATCCTTCCTGTTCATATACAGTAGTGCTCTCTATCTGGAATTTTAATGGCTTTTTACCAGGAATGTTTAGCAATAGCAATGTATTACAAATTGAAAATATTTTAAAGTTTGTTACTGTCTAGGATGCTGGATGATGGTGCATTTTCGTTCACCAAAGTTATTAATTCCCTTTTTAAACATTTGCTTTTATTATCGTTTCTGGCTTTTGCTCTTTCTGCAGTACTAGACTCCTATAGTCTTATTCATGATCTGCTCTGATAGGTTCAGATGCTTCTGCAGGAATAGCAAGGCCGGATCATTGGTGTTTGGGTCCATGTACCATGCAATCATAGCGGAAGAATGGTTTTCTCATTGAATAGTTTGACGAAGGTGATATTGTCGTGTAGGTTTGGGTTTGGATATATCTAAGGATGAGTGAACAGCAGGAGACTGCAGGAAATGCATGGTTGTTCACTGCTCGTATGTCATCAAACTTACCTACACTTGGGTTATTGTTGCTGAGTGTGCTATCTGCCAGGTTCCTGGAGTCAGTGCTTTTGTTTCGGCAGGTTCTCTGCACGGTCCAAGTTCTTATGCAGGTGGTCACTATCGGCACTTGGAGCTTTACTTCCCGCTAAGGCTCCTCAGCGCTTTTCTGACTGGTTATGTCATTTGTCTTGTATGTTGCTCTGGTTACGATTAGTATCCTAAATGGCTGTATGTAATGTGCGCGTGGACGTGTTGAGAGGGTAGGGTTACTTACAGTTAGAATGGAGGAATTTTGATCTCTCTTACAGGCATGCTCAGAGGCTAAGCTTAACAACATTCCAATAGAAATGGGGTGTCACTCCAACTTTAGTGAGGAGTACCACATTAAATCCAATTTCAGCTGAGTGCAAATTAGATTCCGAAATACTGAAATAAAAGATGTCTGCGTGCTGATACGGACACTTGCAAATGGGCATATGCCATGGCAACCATACAACCAGCAAGGTCTTCGTTTTTGCTGTGGTTGAGTACATGTAGTTCTTCTGCCACCTGTACCTTAAAGCCGCCCTCCTGCTGGGTTAGGGTGGGGTCGTGTCAGTGCTCTCAGGCGGGGATCCGGAGGACCGAGACAGACCAGCTGCCTGGGCGACTTCCCCAGTGGTGGCGCCCAGAAAAGTAGCCTCAACCTTGGCTTTGTTCCTCCCTCTTCGCTTTCATAGCTGAACATCCCCATAAGGCGTAATGACACTTAAACCACTCCAGAAGAGCTGTGTGGGGAAAACTAAGTGCTGAACTGAATAAAATATCAGAGTTGAGGACCGACATTCATGCATATAATCAAGTAGATGTTTTTTTTTTCTTCCATCCTCATCAGGATGTTGTACAGCGCTATTTAGCAGCATAAAAGGTTGTCAGTGGGGAGTGTGTATTAATATTTTATACTTTGGTGCATTGCTTTATTTATTTTTTTCTTATATTTGTCCATCCCTGTTTAATGCCTTGGCTGCCTGTCCTTATTTGTGCACGTGTACAAGTTGTATGAAGCATTGACATGTACTGCCTGTTACCAGCATTTTAGCTGTGAAGTAATGGCCTGGGAAAATGTCTTAAAGTGTCTAGCATTGTGTATTGTTTTGTCTGGATTTTTCATCTAACCATAATAATACAAGTATAGGGAGCTCCTCTGTGAGTTATGTTGGTTCATCCTTACACCCCTCCCGTTTGAAACTGGGGAAAAATGAGTCGGCCTCCAAATTTCATTGCAAGTCTCCTCGAGGGGAAATTTGGCAAGATATTCGTCAACACATCGTGGGTCTTCAGTGCACAGCCAGCAAGTCGCTGGAGAGCGGCATCTGTGGGGACCTGCCTGTCCATTTGTTTACTTACCTGAGACCCTGGTTGTACAGTGAGGCCCAATCCTCTTGCTACCACAGTCAGCAGTTCCACCTGAAAGAAAATCCTCATTAATTCTGCCTCCGTTCAATTAGCCCCAGCCGTTGAAGCAAACATTTAAAACTTTTCCAGTAAATCGGTCAATGGAAAGAAGTGATTATTTCAGAAGGAAGGATTTTTACGATGTTCTAGCTGAGTCGGTTTCATTCTACCTTCAGACTTAGGAGGCCTGAAGAAGAATTGATCTTCACACACTCTCAGGGTAGGGGTGGGGGTGGGGGTGGGGGAAGGAGCACTGAGGTAACATTTTTGTCCCAAGGGGAATAATTGTATGTCAAAAGGTACAATAATGTTTTTTGGGTACTCAGGAAAAAAAGGCACCAATTAATTATAAAACCTATGGCTGGAGGTGCAGTTATATGTACCTGTAGGTTACAACTCTAGTGTGTATGTTCTGGGTGCTTAGATGTACCTTTTATACAACTTTATACTGCCACTACCTCTGTTTCAAGACAACATTAAGAAGTCCTCACTTTTTAATTTACAAATTTTCTGAGTGTCAAACAAGAATAATGATTGTTTTTTCACCAAAAATGTCACCAAACTGTCAGACTGCTCTCTGTTCAGACTGTAACAAATCAACATAAATGGGGAGCCTAAGAGGGATTTTTGCCTTCTTTTTAGCTCACTTGGTCCAACGGACCAAAGGGAGCTTATGGGATCACGCGTCGGCCTCTGCGTCAGCGTTTGCGTCAAGTTTGATCCTCTGCCAAACCACTGAAGGGATCAATACAGATTAAAATTTGTTCGAGGCATTGAAAATCGACATCGAACATGGCCACCAGTCAGCCATTTTTAAAATTGCACCATATCATACTGTAGAGCGTCTGAAAGCAGCTAGAATGCTGAAACTTCATACGCACATACTTCTGAGGACATAAAAATAAAAAAGCTTAGCTCTAAATTTGCTATAATACTACTCCCTTGAGCAACACACTTAAGCCCAACAGCCAACTGGTTAACTCTTCAGTATATAAATCTGGGTACAATGATCTGGTGTCTGGGGCTTGATATTTCAATGGAACTGCACTATGAAAAAAGCACTGAGTCGCAAAAAAATGACATCATGAAACAACAAAACATAATGCTGAATTTTGCTCGATTTTTTTTTTTTCTCCTCCGGAAATGACCAAAGGTGTCTTCATCTTCCCAATGTTGGACCCAAGCATAAAAAATACTACTGCTTGTGATTTTAACACTAAAGCCAAGTGAGCTAAACCAAGACCATAAACCAAGTGAGCTACAGTGCCCTTGGCACTATTTTTAAACCAATGTTATCATGACTTCCCTTTTGTTGAGCGCTCATCTACTTAGTATTTTGAAATCTTTCTTCCTGGCTTGGACCATGGTCGATGGCTTGGCAGTATAAGATAATACAGTGATTCACATTGACATCATTGACCAAGATTTATGCAGAAAAAAAACGACAGTCTGCAGCAAAGAAAGTGGTTTCTCCGACTCGCTTCCAAGAAAAAAAAAGTGAAAAAAGTCAGAACATTGGAACAAAATTACTTGATTGACAGAGTGCTTATACCCACACATCCAGAATAGAAATGATTCATTTCAATATCATTAAGATTTCAGCAAGTAGCAACATACAGTACATGAATGCCAGAATAGTGCATTTTTCTGTTGAACAGAAGCCCTTCCTGTGTATGTTGGAAGCACATTAAATGCAAAATTGACTAAATCTTTAGAGAGCCATCTTGTAAAGCAGGGGTTTACATGTGTTGTCAGTGGACGTTTTTATTTTCACTTTCAGAAGAAGGCAGATGTTTTTTTTTTTTTTTCCTGGTGAATTATTCTTTTTATAAAAGTGAACAGTATTTTACCTCCAGTCAGGCACCTAAAGAGACTGTAAGGCAGATGTGCAGAGGGGCTGGGCGTGCGCCGGTACAGAGCTGTTCCGACTGCCTGTGCTTTTTCTCCAAGGGCCGTTTTCCAGGAGCTGGCAGTAATAAAGATAAATGGCGGAGGGTAGGGAGCTTGTGAGGAAGGAGGGGAAGATGAGACACAACGTCTCATTTGTTCGCAGTGATGATTGTAGGCACGCTGGGGGGGGGGGGGGAGAGAACCACCTTTTTTTTTCTTTTTTCTTTTACAAAGACCGTGATCATTTTTGGGGATGAAAAACATAAATCCACAGAAGCTTAAAGTAAAAGGTTCCCCTTTGTTTGAGTACATAGTGTGTTAAGTGCTTGTATGGCTGCCTGGGGGAGGTTAGTCTTGAAAAGACTAGCTTGAAGAAACAGTGCAAAGCTCTGGGGTAAGTAATGACAAAGAAGGGCGTATTGTTGGGCATAGATATGACAGTGCTGACATGAACTGGCGGCATGCAATCACACGGTAATTTGACAGGGAAGTATATTGCCAGAACAATGTTTCGGCCTTCACTGCACAGCGACGCTCACGAATAGCTCTGAGCGGTCGATGTGAAATACCCATCATGCCTTGCTATCGATCGGTCCACATGACTCTGCTCTTCATCTGAGTCATTTTGTCCGACAGTGCTCTCCGGGGATTGTGGTCGTGTCCGCGTCTGTGACCGAACATCCCGGGGAGAGCTAGACACCAGTCGAATGCACCATTGGCTTTCTCTGCTCGTAACCAATTGGCCATCACTTTATGAGTTTGAGATTCGTGCCATTAGTGAGCTATTGTGGTTTTTCTGATATATCCATTGCCTGTCTTTAAAACCCCACTGGGAACATATCAGTGTCATGTACACTGATGTGCTTACAATAATGGCTGCAAAAGAATATTCAGTATTCATGTGAAAGGGCAGATTTTTAAATGTGTTGCTTATCATTTGTCTTTTTTTTCTTGGTTTCTCATCTTTTTCTCCAAAATTCTGCGGCCAGAGGAATGTGAGACAAGGAGGGCTGTTGAAGGGAAATAACTGGAAAAGGCCAAAAAAACAGCAAAAATGTTTGTGCTGGGAATATCGCCTACTGTAGGAATACTGCAGTTTACTTTGAAAATTGAGCACAGGAGGTATAACTTGTTACAAATATTGGTTTTATTAGCCCAGGGGTAGCCAACTCTGGTCCTGGAGAGCAGCAGGGAGAGCTTGGTTTTGTTTTCACCTTAAATAGAATGACTACTTTAGACCTATGAAACCAGCAAGGATGTACCTATCTGATATTGACATCAGATATTGGTCCTATACTGACTCAAATAGCCAGATGAGGTATCGGGGCCAGTCCAGAGCCGATCTTTTCAATTCACTTTTATGTTCTTGCAAGCCAGGGCAATAAATCAGTGACGATTGTTGCGACAGTAACATGATGATAGTGTGAGCATAGTTCGAATTTGGGCCAGGGGCGTGTCTTTCTAGTGTAGTTGAGCCACAGAGGAGGGGCAAACTTTGAATTTTGTTTATACAAACAGCAATGGACAAATTCTACTCAGTATACACTACAGGCCAAAGGTTTGGGGCCACCCTCAGATTTTAAAAAATATCACATCAACTGTTCTTTCCTTATTTTTTGCACATGAAATGACTTCAGTGCATTAAATATAGGAAGCCAATAGGTTTTGGGTGAATTCCAGACCTCAGACCACATTTTAAAGCTGTCTTGACTGATTGATCACTGACCACCATGTTTTATAATTGAGTTCCAATGTCTTTGTGTTAACATTTTTCACTTCCTAGTGACATAAAATCATGTTATGTAACAACAAGGCATGCTGTATAAATGCCTTCCCCAAATCCAAGTGGTCACATAGCACTTGGTGCACCATTAAAAATCTGAGGGTGGCCCCAAACTTTTGGTCTGCAGTGTATCTTTAAGTCAAGCCTGATATTGCCTTACGTAAAAAAAAAAAAAAAAAAGATCCCAGTCTCTTCCACATTGTGAGGCGTAAAACTTATCAATTTAACACTGGCATTAGAGCGGTATTCTGCAGTGGCAGCTCATCGAAGCCCAGGTATCAGTATTGGTATTGGTGCTGAAAAAGTTTAGATCGATGCATCCCTGGAAACCAGGTGAGGCAAGTTCACTGTGCAGCTACTTTGACAGATTAATTAAATGCTGAGTAACAACAGAAATCAGCAGACTCTGCAGCTCTCCCGGACCAGGGTTGGCCGCCCCCGGATTAGAAATGGATACCATGTTATTGAGCGGTCATGTTGACTTTCACCTGATTTTTTTTATCAAGCTGTTCAGGCTTGCTAGGCCAAACCTATATGCTTTTTTTTAAGCATGCAGCTGGCTGTTTTGGTGACTGAACCAGAGTCAGGGGCTTGTCCACAGGTTAGGATGTGATGCGGTTTCCATGCCAGACCTGACGATTAGCTGGCAAATTCGCCTTTGTAGAGAAAAACAAACACAAGTAAACCCAAGTAAATCCTTAGCCATGGATCAGATTGTCATGAAGGGCCTTATGACAGTGGATAAGACCCGCAGGCTGCGCTGGTGGGATACAGGGCAGTCTATGGTGACTGAAAGTAGTGCTGTTATCTCTTAACAGTTTTCCTTGACAGTTTTTGCCATAGTTACCCTCAGCTTGATTGCTTTGTGCTCATAAATGTCAGATGCAGGTCCTCCTGCTCTCCCAGCTTGGATGACTGACACATGTCAGCGGTAGAAGACTTGGTGCTTTGGGGAGTGGTGGGAGTTTTAGTTGACAGATGACTGATGCTGGTGGGAGTGTGGTTTGGTGCTAATTCCTCCCTGGCGATCACCCCTGTCTGTAGCCGGCTGTCTCCATCCTGCCAATCAGGGCCTTGCACTGTTTTGCCCAGTAAGAGCACTCTAATGCTCCATAGATACACAGTCAGAACCCCTGATTTATAGGCAGTCGGC
The DNA here is from genome assembly GCA_029692085.1 of Gymnothorax javanicus. NCBI lineage: Eukaryota > Metazoa > Chordata > Actinopteri > Anguilliformes > Muraenidae > Gymnothorax > Gymnothorax javanicus. The sequence goes on from CM056198.1 coordinate 96,484,277, forward strand.
TGCATTTCATTTCAGCATGACCACCATTTAATTATTTGAGTTTTTAATGGTAGGTGGGGATATGTCAGATGTTAAACTGGAGCTCAGTCTTAACGGACTTGGCAGGGATCCATCAATCGAGTATCTGACTGGAGAGGTGCCACAGGGAATGCTATTAGAATCGACTTCCAGAAAAACTCTTCTGAATTCAGATATGGCACTTCAGTCAATAGTCTAACAACATTCTTTTGTTGTTTTTGACTGTGATATTATCCTTAAGTAGATTTACTGAAGTGAATTGCTTTTTGTTTCCCCGCAGACTAAACCCTTTGACAGATTTGTAATACAGTTCCTAACCGTGGGAGAAAAGAAAAAAGGTTATGGTGGTGGTTGCCTCTCTGCAGAAGGCTTGTGAGGTGTGTACTGCACTGTACTACAGTTATGATGCTGTGTATATCCTCTCAGTATTGGGTTATGGCCTCCTGACGGCATTTGGCCATGATGGCTGCCAGCTGAGCTACAATGTTGAATCAAAACCACTTCAACAATACACCCTTTGTCCTATAGAGGACCCTTTTTAATGGTCACTTGCAAGAGAGCTGTAGACTTGACTTAAGAGTGGAAAATTGCTTGGGTAATGCACTGTGAAAATGGAGTCTGTGCCTTTAAAGCAGTTCTGGCATAGTGTAGCGTGGCAGTGTGGACGCTACCACGGTAGGGCAGTGTTCATTCTTCTCATGATTTGCATATGCTCACTTCCTAGGACACTGTGGCTATGTTTCCATCCAACTGTATCGTAAATCTTAAGCAAATGTTCGTAAATGCGGCAAAAGAAAATGCGCATTTGTGTGCGTTTCCATCCACTACAGTTATGTGCTTTTGCTTCACGAGATAAGCCATAGCTGCCGTCAGGTGGCGCCAATTCTCGTGTCAGTTGCCATTGCCTCTGCAGAAGAAGACGCCGCACGAGATGACGTCAATAAGCGCGATCAACAAAAAGAAAAACTGGAAAGCTGGTGGCAAAAATGAATGAAAGTGGTGAAAGAGAGAAGAGTTTATAATCACTTTAGCTAGCTAGCGGTTACAAACTCTTTAATGTTACTGCTAGCACACCAGTGCTAATAAGGCGTTACATTTTGCTTCTGCTATAATAACCACTAGCTAGCTAAAGTGATAACAAACTCTTTAATGTTATAGCACACACACCTGTGTACCGAGGCAGCAAACTAGCTCGCTAGCTTGCTAATAAGGCTACAGTTTACCACATACACGCAGCTGTGGGGGGGACCAGATTTTACACAACACTGGTGCCTTTTCGCCCTCCCTACACATGGGAACGTAGGGGGGTAAAAGTGACGCAGTTACTAAACGTCATTATTCATTCGCATAACTTTTTTCACTGACCCATTTCCACTGCACTAAAGCGCATTTATCTTAATCGATACAGCAAATTTTCCACCTCCTCCTTGGGCAAAAAAAAGTAATGTGATATTTTGAGTTGATGCGCATTTTGGGCATTTCTACTCTGGTTTTTTGAAGCGCAAATTCGAAATGCGCGTTAAGATGGGTGGATGGAAACACGACTTGTGTCCGTGTATGTAGTGGTGGCTGGACAGTTGCATGGCCGTGCCCGATTGAGTAGGAGGGAAGCTGTGACCACAGACTTGCCCACCAAATTGGAGAGAAGTAAAAAGTGAGGCTCTCTGTGGTAGTGACAGCCAGTAATTATGTTGTCTGAGGCTTCTGAAGATTTCTTAAAGACCCCCCTGACACAATTGGGTCATTTCCAACACATAAAGGCAACCATAGTATTTTACGTCTTTCAAGCTGCCCTGAAATCTTTGATGTCTCTCTGATCATTGCTACCTTGTTGTATTTTTTGGGCTCCTGGCGAGTTAACCTGTAGTTAACCACAGTGCATGTTCCGCCTGGTTCACATTCTTACCTGCTATTTGAAAACATTGTTTAATACCAATTAGTAGATCTCTCACTTGTGAGCAATCATGATAGTATGCAGCTGGAAAAAAAAACAAAAAGAAAAAAAAAAAAACAATGAATCCATCATTTATTTTTCTCTCCCTTCTTGCTTTCCATCAATCAGCAGATACCAGTGCCTTTAATTAACATAATCTTATTCTTTTTCACTCCCTCCTCTCCCTCCACCTTTCCCTGTTTATTTAACCATTTAAATCTATCGTGATTCACATTGAGGGGCCATTTATCTGTTTTGACATTCGTCTGGGAGGCAGTAGCGGATCTCCTGTCTGATTACCTACTCTGCCACGCGGCAGACTGATGTTAATTAAGCCAATTAGATAACAGCTGCCCGTATTAATTTATGCTGCGAAAGCATTTATGGGTGGGATAAGTTGACAGTGATAGCCAATTAGAGGTCTATTATCTCTGAGCTCTTCTTTTGCAGTTCAAGAACCTTCAGCCCACCATCATTGCATTCTGTTCATATGCATCACATGAAGGTTTCGAGTTGGATGCTGCGGTACAAATGGTGGAGGCACGACAGTGCAGGTCTATGGGTGGGTGTTTCAGTGTGATGGGTGTGCTTTTAACAGGAACTGGCTTTTCTCAAGGCATTGGGGCTTTGCTGTTCACCCATTAACGCTAACCCCTCCCCAGTATGCCATGAAGGTGTGACTCAGGAAATCATCCTCCTTGTGCCAGAACTGCCTGTGGGTCACTTATCCATCAACAGGGATACAGTGAGTCTCCCTCACCAACCAGAAAGCCAATGAGAGGATACGGCCATCAGATGCACTGTGATGTTATTGTAATTCAGGTTGGAAGAGGAGAGAATATGTGTCCGATAGTTAGCACACAGTTGATGCCAGGAGAGCAGGGCCAGTTAGTGCGTCCAGTTACCCTGGGGCTCCAGGAAAAATGCTTCACATTCCTTATCCATGTAATTGATTCTAAGCAAACCTGCTACATCACAGACTCAGACAGTGACAGACTGAGGGAGGCTTTTATTTTGTCAGCTTCTTCTGATCATATGACCTGGTCCTGGCTGCGCTCATGACTGCACACTAGTTCACTGAAGGAAAAAAAACTATTTTTGAACTGACGGCTGTACACATTGAGGCGAGAGGATTACCTCTCATCACAATGAACAGCCACCAGTGAACTGCTTCCAGTACAAACGTATATTTTTCTTGACCTCATGTTCACTTGCTCACCAACCACATCCATTACACATTGACGGTATTACTAAGTAATCGTGCGAATTAGTTTCGATAAGGAACATCTTTGCAGGTAGGTGACTGGCTGCCTTCATCTTGGGATGGTAATTGGATTTCTGGCTCAAAATGACACTTAAAGTGAGAATAAGAAGATTCCCATTCTGAAAAAAAAAAAAGATTGCTTTTTTGTTACGACAAGTAGTTCAGGTCACTTGATGTCTATGAAGGTGTGTGAGAGCTGGACATAACACCTCGAGGGGTGAAGTTAATACTGTTTCAGTTTAAAGCCTGTGACCTCAGCATTATATGGTCATTAAGGGATGCATTTAATGATCTGTTTTATTAATTCTGAGGGTGGGATACAGAGTTTCTGCAGTAAAGAGAGAAGAGGCAGCTGCTGAGCCCAGCAAGCGTGCTCACCCATAATAGTAGTTTTCTGCTTTGTGTCCATGTTTGTCTGCGGTGTTTGAGTTGCTTGGAACTGTTGCTACATTAATCCTTTCTTTGATAGTTTTTCTTGCTCAGTTGTTGACCGGAAAGAGAGATTCCAAACGTCCTCATCAGCATGTGGGAGGTGAACTCATAACAACAACAGGGACTGAGTATGGGTGGGTTTTACTCTGCCTGAACCTTCTACAGTAACCTGGGCTGTGAGTCAGCAAATCTTTTCTTGGCTGTTCTGCCAGAACTTATGTTTGTTTTCGCTTTTCTTTGTCCGTTTTACAGATTCATAGATTTCTAAAACATGGACTGAGGGCAGGGATTGAGAAGGAGTGTGGGTTCACGTATGCGGTACTGTGTGTGTGTGTGTGTGTGTGTGTGTGTGTGTGTGTGTGTGTGATTCAGGGACCTACATTTTAACTGCCCTTATTTTATTATTTTGATTATTTTGCATAGTTGAGTGTGAGGGCTTCACCTTAAAGGTTTGGCTGGACTCTGACGGTGTCAGTGTGTTCCAGTGGGAGTTTAGCCTCATGGATTTGGTTACTCACTGGGGAACAGGCTTCTTGGCAGACACAATTATTTTGAATAAACCTTGTCCGCTGTCATTTAACATCTTGTCCCAATTAAGGTTCTAAATTTTTGCACAAAAACATTTATGAGATATAGCCGCAAGCGGCAATTCCAGGGTTCAAGCCAAGAAAGACCATTAGTAGTTGGAAGCTTGAACAGCTTAATTGAAAACCACTATAAGAGTATGTTGCAGGTATTTATGTGGACCTATTTTGCCAGTGTAATGATTGGACCAACAACTTATGATGTATAGTCTGATTTGTGTTATGTTAGGCTATTTTGTGCATTTGTAGCTCCCCCTTGTGGTTGATTGCTATGAAACTGTTCAGGTATATTTCAGGTATTTATGTGGACATATCCTGCAAGTTTTGTGGCGATAGCACGAACAATTTCTGATTTATAATCTGATTTGTGTAATACCACGCCCCTTTTTTGCATTTGTGGCGCCCCCTACTGGTCGATGTGATTGAAACTTTCAGGCTAAGTTTCAGATTCTTATGTGGACATATGCTGTGAGTTTTGTAATGATTGGGAAAACTTTTTATGATTTATAGTCTGATTTGCATTATACCTCGTTGTTTTGCATTTATAGTGCCCCCTATCAGTCAATTTGAATGAAATTTTCTGGGTATGTTTAAGGTACTTATATGAATATATCCTATGAGTTTTATGGCTATGGGACAAACAATTGCTGATTTATAGTCTGATTTGTGTCATGCCATGCCCATTTTTTGCATTTATAGTGCCCCCTAAGGACTTATTTGCATGAAACTGTCAAGGTATGTTCCTGGTACTTATATGGACATATCCTTTGAGTTCTGTGATGATTGGCTCAATGGTTGTTGATTTATGTGCTAAGCCACGCCCCTGCTGAAGTTCATTGGTCAATATCTTGGAAACAAAATGAGATTTCAACAAGCCTGATGCAATCTTTGATAAGCTTGGTCCAATGATGATCCACAGCGAATTTCGAAGGAATTGGGCCTACGGCCTAGGAGGAGATCTCAAAAATGTGTTTTTCAAAAAATGTGTTTTTCAAAATGGCGGAAAATCTAATATGGCGGACCTTAGGGGTCCTTATGGCAAAGTTGTAGAGTTTGGACCAAGGAATGTCTGTACCAAGCATAGAGATATATAATAGAGAACGAGGAAGTACCTTTGCTTCAGTCAGTTAGCATGTTAGCTTCCTGCTTCCTCGCTTCCCAAGGATGCAATTTTGTGGACCAAAGACGCGCTTGCTCCATAGACACCAATTGAAAAGTGCGCATTTTTTTCTTGCCAAATAAAGCGAAAACCAAAGACAATGTATTCGGTGATCCTTCATTATTTTGCTCTTTGTCTGACGCAACTGTTCGATGTTTTCAAGAGGGCCTGTAAAATAAGAACTGCTACTTAGAGCTTGATGACACCTCGTGCACGAGTTTGGTTGTCCAGCTTTTGCTCTGACTGCAGCAGTTCAGCCAATGAGTGTATAGTGCATGCGCGTCCCAGATCAACGGCGTTGCTCGTCATTTCCCCTCAAACACATTGGCCAATCCGCACAGACGACACATTCTCTTGGCCATTTATGCTGTGTAATCAGATTGGCAATCTTATGAAATGGCGTCGGAAATAAGCACCCATGGAACGCCATTTTTATAGATGGCGTCGGTCATACTTCCTGGGCTGAAGTAGCTAGCCTAGCATCTCCCATTGAAAGTAATAGGGGTGGGACTTCCTCGGTCTCTCCAGTTCTATTATATTACCTCCATGGTACCAAGTTTCGTGTAAATCGGACTTACAGCGTAGGAGTTATGACTTTTCAACTGAAAAACTGTTTTTCTTGAATTATAGCGCCCCCATCAGGCCGATTGAGTTAAAAATGCCTTGGGCAGCATTTACACACAACTTCCAACCAATATGCGAAATTTCAGGTCTCTACCATTTACCATCTCGCGGGAATTTGCAAAAACATTTCTGAAGAAGAGAAGAAATGATGATAATAATAATAATAATAATAATAAACCAGCACAAAAACAATAGGGTTTCAGCCCTACGGGCTTGAACCCCTAATGACCACTGATGTATTTGTGTGAAAAAAAAGTTTCAACATACTTTTCTGGGAGTACCGAAACTTAACATTGTGATTTATTTTGATACGAACTTCATTTGTGTCTGTGTTAACAAAATGTGATGATTTTGTTTTCATTATTTCTGCTGTGGGTGTACTCGACTGGGGATAGTATGTCCTTTTTGTGTACTTCATATTGCTTTTTGGCTGCAGCTGTGCCATAGAGATTTTGATCTTCAATGTTACTTCATTCCTCGTACTTACTACGGAGAAATGCTCCATCCTGTTCAGATTACTGTATGGAGGATTGGTAACATAGTTGAGTTGGGTTTGTGGTACTGCATGTTAGGACATCGGCACCACTTGATAGGTTACAGTACAGTGTGTACTTGCACACACTCTGCCAGCCATGTGTAAATAAGAGCTGACATTGCCGACAGAAATGGACCAAAATTTAGTTGAAGGAGTGCGATTACAAATCCTGGCTGTTATAAAGAATGTGACCTGGATTCAACGGAAATTTGATCATGAATTTTTGACATGGTCTAGAAAAATAATTAGTCGTGTTGAACGTCTGTGATTGTTGAAAAATAGCTTTGGCATTTCAGGCGAGGTAAAAGTAGGACAAAAGTTGGTTGTCTGTTGTAGTGGGGGATGGGTGGGGTGTTCTTGTAATCGTTCAGCAGACGGGAATGCACTTCTCCTTTTGTCCCAGCATGCTTATTGCTGGTCTGAGGTGTCAGACTCTGGTTTAAAAATAAAATAAAAGTTCAGACCACAAAGGTTTGCTTCAGAGCACAAGGTAGAACTAATCAGTGAAATTATATGCTGGCTGAGTCCATGGATGGCAGGACGTTCTGACCCCTGAACTTTTCACCCGAGACTGGTATCATCTGGGAGCGAACAAAACAACAAACAACAGATCACAACCTGATGGATATGCTTATTGTACCTGGAAGTCATTGTTATGACTTAAAACCAAGGATAGCTTTTTCTAATAGTTGCGGTTTATCTTCTCAGTCCTCCCTCCTCTCTTGCAAGCATTAAAGGCCACAAGAGGCACTGTAGCCAGATTTTCCTTTTTATTTTACCAGTATCCCTATTGCTAAAACAAAAATAATAGAATAGTTTATTACTTTGTAAATAGTTCTTTTTTTTTTTTTTCCTCGTTCTACACCCTACTCTCTTGATGTCATATTTTTCCCCATAAGAATGAAAATGGCCTTTTCAAAAAGAGAAGTTTGCATACTGCGTTGAAGCTCTTTGCTGTCTGTCGCTTTAATGATCTCTCGGTCTCTGTTAGCCTCTTTGAAGTGCTGCAAAATCTGCGCTGATTTAAATATTTGACTGAATGGAAAATGAAAGGCTTTTCATCGCCTTGGGGTACCCTGATGTTAGATTGGGTTTTTCAGTATTTAGGGATCACATCCATGAATATCATCCCAATCATGTATCACATTCTGTAGAAAGAAAGCAAAAAGATCTAGGAGTACGGCGCAAGGCAGGGGTCATTGAATGTGGCCCTCAAGTTTGAATCCAGCCCTGATGTTCTTTTCTCCTGGGTACCTTAGTGAACAAATAGTGCTACTGATTGGCCAGACTGCCCTCATGCCTGGCTCCCTATTAAGTGGAGGGTGTGAGAAACCAGCAGTTCACAGCCCTCAAGCATTGATTTCAGGAACAGGAGTGTTCAACATTCAGTTTCAAAGGAGACTGAGGGAATAAAAGAGTATTCTGGGGAAAACAAAGGTGAATGGTGCCATCTCTCTTACTTTCTGGGCTGATGTGTTAAGACACCCTGTAATGTGTGCGTTTTAGCACATTTGGGTGACATCTTGGGCATCAGCTGCTGTGAGCCAAGGATCCATAAAGCTTGTCACTTCCCTTCCTCTTCATCCTGTGACAAAGGCCTAATTAACAACAACCACAACTGTGGCTGTTATGTTTGTAGCTGGTCACCTCTTACAGTCTGGAAAAAAAAAAAAAAAAAAAAAATACTGCCCTATATATCATGAGTTACTGTTGTAAAGAATTATTAACATTTTTTTTTTTTTTTTCGGCTGCTGATGGAGTAACACCAGATGGCTTTAGGCAGCTTTGTCGTCCAGTTCTTGTCTTTTTGCCCTCAATGGATATTATTTCTGGTCATCTTTGGAGCATAATTGTGTGTCAAAAAGTTTTGCCTGTGGCACATATTCAGAGTGGCTGTATGGGAGGACTGATAAAATGTTCAAACCGCTCTGCAATAAGAAGATATAAATGTTTGATGTAAGGCAAAATCCAGCTTTGTCCAACTTTGAAAGTCGCATCTCACTTTCTCCGGAAATTTGCAGTCTTAGCATCTCTGTCAAGCAGGCTCGCTGCCTTCTCAACCCCGAAAGTTTGAGATTCCCCTGAAGTCTGGCGGCTGAGAATTTGGATGCAGATAAATGGGGTTATCTTCGCTCTGTTTCATTTTTAGAAGTGGGCTCAAATCCTTCTGAGTCTTGTGCTCCATTTAGATTATGCCTCTGCCGCTGAAAAATGAGGTCGGTCGACTGCACTGTGGGACCCGCGATGTAAATACTTGCCTTTTTGTCACGCTGGCGCAAAAGAACTTCCCATCGCATGACGAGGCAACCTCGCCGCCCCTCCGGAAAACAGTGGCCCTCCCGGAATCGCGCGGAAGGGTCACGGCGGCTGTCCAATCCATTTATGGAACAGTAGCGCCCGTCCTGCTGCACTTACACCCCGCTCCCCCCCCCTCGCCCATGTCAGAGGCTGCCCGAGGATAGCGGCGCCAGCTGGCACCTTCGACAGAAGCCAAACTGTGAATGGGCCCTGCCAACCTTGGCCTCACTTCTCCCCTACGTAACACAGAGGGCAGCTGGCCCCTGTCTTTGTTCAGGAAGTACAGTATATATAGCTGGGGCATGTTAGACCGAACCCCGGAGCTTAGCGCGTGCTATTGTGCTCGCCGGCTGGCTTCGTTTGTCATTCAGGAATCCGTCCGGAGAGGACTCATCCTCATTGTTATGCAAAGCTGCAGGTCGCAGTTTTTTTTCGACCATTGTTGCCTTGCGTGGAGCTCCAGTTCCATTTGGCTGGGCTGAATCGCCGCGCTTGTCAGTAAATATGGATCCACTCCCTGCCTCTTCTCCTCGCATGCCATGTGCTTGTCTCTTTACCTTTTTAAAACGGGTAACTCAGGGAAACCATTTGGTCAGGTATAATGAGCTTGCGGATGTTCGTGCCCCAGCATTATCTGGGTCATTTCTCTGCGCTCGCACGAAACCAACCGAGCAGTTTTTGCTGAGGGTTTTTTTTCCCCTCCGTGTTTATTTACATGAGATGCCAATCCCAGAACACTCAACACTCAATTTTGTTACACACTCTGGTGTTGTTCTAATTTGTTTATGAGGTTGCAGCCTTAGTGTGAATTCTCGAAATACATACACACTAAGAATTCCAACCCTATATGGAAGTCCTAGGGCATGCTAACCCAGAAGAGCTCAAGTAATTGTAATTCCTGGCAAATTTTTGGGGGAAAGTACTCTCGACTGCTGATCACCGTATCCCAATCACAACATGAATTAAATATTTTATGAAATTTTGTATTTATTTATATAATATAAGGGGGACCAACACTATATATAATATTGTGATGGTCCCCCTTTTTGCGCCAAAAAAGCATAGACTGCACTTGACCTCTAAAGGAGCGCTACGATATCTGGCACCAAGACGTTAGCAGCAGATGCTGTAAGTCCTGTAAGTTGTGAGGTGGGGCCTCCATGGATCAGACTTGTTTGTCCAGCACATCCCACAGGTGCTCAGTTACATTGAGATCTGAGGAAGTTTGAGGCAAAATCAACACCAGAACTCATTGTTGTTCCTCAAACCACTTTCAAACATAAGTTCCAACAGATTATAGTTGACTATTGTTCTTGTTGATCACCCTGGTTCATACTTACATGCATACATTCTCACACACACACACACACACACACACACACACACACACACACACACACACACACACACACACACTTTTTCTCCTATACTTCATACACACCTCTTCATTCACGCGCATGCATGCATACATACTCATAAATATTAGTTCCCCCCCTTTCCTTTTAATGCTAGCTGATCTATTCTTCTTCTCATCCCTGCTGTTTATCCTGCTCACATGATTTGCTCACTTGCTCCTTGTTGACCTATGTATTTTTGTTTTGTGCACAGTGGGTTTATATGTTTATATGGATCAATGTACTTGTTCCTACTGGGGCCTCTTGGCCAGGTCATGTTTGCAAATGAGAACTGGTTCTCAAACATTTCACCTGGTAAAATAAAGTTGGGGGGGGAATTCCTGAACCATTTTTGCAGTATAGCAGGGCACATTGTCTTGCTGAAAGAGGCCACTGCCATTAGGGAATACTGTTTCCATGAAGGGTATTCGTGGTCTGCAACTATGTTTTGCGGGACCCATGTTTTCCTTGCAGAACCCAGAGCCCAAAGCATAACACTGCTTCTGCTGGCTTGCCTTCTTTCCATAGTAAGTGCATCCTGGCGCCATGTCTTCCCCAGGTAAGTGACGCACACTCACCCGACCATCTACTGAATGTGAAAGAAAACGTGATTCATCAGACTAGGCCACCTTCGTTGATTGCTCCGTGTTCCAGGTCTGGAGCTCACATGCCCATTGTCGGTGTGTTCGGCAGTGGCCAGGGGTCAGCATGGACCCCCTCACTGGTCTGCGGCTGCACTGCCCCGTACGCAGCGAACTGCGATGCGCTGTGTGTTCTGGCGCCTGTCTATCAGAACCAGCATGAACTTTCTCAGGAGTTTCAGCTGCCGTGGCTCTTCTGTTGGATCGAACCACACAGGCCAGCCTTTGCTCCCCGTGCGCATCAGTGAGCCTCGGATGCCCACAAACGCTTCACCAGATCGCAGGTTTTCCTGCCTTGGACCACGTTTGGTAGGTGACCGGAAACATCCCACAAGAGCTGCAGTTTTGGAAATTCTCTTACCCAGTCTTCAAGCCATCACTTATGACCTTTGTCAGAGTTGCTCACATTCCTACACTTACCCATTTCTCTTGGTTCCAAGACATCATCTTTGAGGAGAAAATACTCTCTTGCTGCTGAAAGTATCCTGCTCACTGACAGGTGCCATTGTAACAAGATAAGCAATGTTATTCACTTCACCTGTCAGTGCTCATAATGTTATGGCTGATCAGTGTATGTATGCATTTTTATATAGGTATCATATAATAATCATATATTTTTGGGGGGTGGGGGCTATTTGGTCCATTTTGCATTATTGTGTGGGATCTACTTCCCTTAACCCCCATAAATTACACCCAGAGTTGGAACACATATTCTACGATTATGTAAAGATTGTACCCTTTGGAGAGAAAATGTGGCAAATTTTATGAGCTGCTGCACTGTTCTTGAAAGGTTTGAGCAAATTCTGGTTCAAACTGTCGCGTGTAAACTATTACAAACAATATTTAGTGTTCAGTTTTCAGTGCTGTAGTCTTGGGAAAATGAAGGTGTTTTTCAACTGGCGCTAAGCAGGGAAAATTATTGGAGCGGGTATCCTCGCGCTGTCTTCTGTCCTAGCATGCCAAATCCCACCCCCCCAACAAAAAAGCCAGTCATTGTGTTTCTCCTGATTACATAAACCATCTCACTTGCTGATATTTTAAAGCTGCCTGACTGAGCTCAATCCCATAATGCTCTCTGCTGCTTTGGGTACTTCAGATACTCTGGCAGTGGCTGAAGAACAGTGTGTACCTGTGTATGTGAATTACTGTGCCTTTGAGTGTGTCTGTCAGGTCCATGGTTTAGTGCGTGCATAAGCAAATGTATTGCATCGCTTTTTTGTGTGCACTTCTGTATTTGTGTGTATATGTGAATGGATTCCTGCATATATTGTTTTTTTAACCATTAGCAGAATCTAATTATCAATGTGTTTTAACTTCACTGCGATTTTATTGAGAATAACAGCGTGCTGGAGGTGTCCCCATTTTGCAGCTAACATGGCCTCTGGAATGCTCAGGAGATGCCTCCATGGTGATGTCACAATGCTGTGTAAATAGATTGGCTCCAGCATAAAGGCTGTAAGGATGGTCTCCATTTCAAAAGGTTGCAAGTGGACAGCAGTGTTCGACTGAGCGCACTATTATAATGCATTTCCTCTTACTGCATTATGTAATGTAAATGCAGATAAATCTTCTTAGATGGTGTTCTCTCTGCTTTTGTGCTGAATGACGGCCCCTGCTAAAGCCAGGCGGTCCATTCTTTGGTTTGTTTACTTGGGAGTGGGGGGGTGTAGAAAAAGAATTTCATTCTTTCACTTGTGTTAGCCTGTGGCAGTTTAGAAGAGAGAACCAGATGCATGCTCGCGCTCGTGTCCTCAACATGTGTATGTAAATACTGAGCATTCATGCATATGCTCATACACATTTAGACAAACGCATAACTGTACATGTTTATGGGTACGCATGCTTGCACAACCGCACATGAATACTAGTGTACTTGGATACACTTGCGTACATTCGGTCTAATCTGATATTGGTATGCGTGCACACAACTATATAAACGCTCATAAATATGCCCATGCAACTGGATACACACATTGAAATACATATGTTCATACGCACAATCTCAAACAAGTATTGTGCAAATATATGCAACTCTATCCTTTTGAGTTTTTATAGGAATACAAATGGGCATTCACATTGATAGAAACCCACTCCTGTTATACACACGCACACAAACTCTTTTACACACATGTAGGCACTCTTGTTCAGACGGTGTACACACAGTCCTACCCAGACAAACTCTCCTGCTCGTACAAACACAGACACTCTCACAAGCTCAGAAAGGCGCACTCTCACTCACACACACACACACACACACACACACACACACACACACACACACACACACACACACACACATGCTCTCACACTCATGCACACACTCACGCACACACTCACACACACATGAACATGCACTGTCTCACACATACAGACACGTGCACACATATACACACACACTAACATGCAGGCAGATATTCTCACGCATAAACTGTCATGCACACACACATTTATGCACATTCACATGCACTCACACACACACACTCTCTCTCTCTCTCTCTCTCTCTCTCTCTCTCTCTCTCTCTCTCTGACACATGCATGCACATGCTCTCTCACAGCACGTACGGACTCTCACACATGCTAACATGGGCTACCTTTCATGCACACTCACTTACTCGCACGCACACACACACACACTCCCACTTGGAATAAAGAACAGCCGCACGAATGAGCAGCACCTCCTCTGTAGCGCCAGTACGCATATTGAGTGGCGCGGCAGAGTGGTTTTCTGTCGTGAGCCGCTCAATGTGACGTTGTCTCCATCACCGCTACAGGACTCAACTGCCTGGCTCTCGCTATTCTCTGCTCAAGTGTCCTCAGTCTGTACAGGCCGGGCAAAAACCGACGGCAATCTGTCCTGCACTCACTGCGGCTCGGCACAGGCCTGTGCATCTCATCATGCACTGCTCTCCTGTCTTGCCTGTCCGCTAAATCTGTCATTCTGCAGCCAGTGTGTGACCCGTTAGCTGACCCTGTTAAAGTGCCCGTGCGATCGACTGTACGCGCTGACCTTGTGATGACATCTGTGTGGTGACTACAGCTGAGTGCACTGTAAGGACTATGGTGAAAGCTGTGATGCATACTGGTGGTTAGTGCTGCTTCGTGACATCCAATGTAATTGTTCATTTTGTTGTATAATTTTGTTATGCCTGCAGTTTATTTTGTTATTTATAGCATTGCATTTTATATTTTATCATTTTCTTTTTTCTTTTTTTATTCACTGGAATTTGTCATGGGGTGAGAGGGAAAGAGAGTAAAAGGGAGAAAGAGCAAGAGATTAAAGAGTGCAAAGGAGAATAGAGGGATTGCATCAATATGAGAGAGTAAGAGAATTAAAGGAGAAAGAAAGAGAAAAAAGAAAGTATAAAGGGATAGAGAGAGTGGAGCAATGTGGAGGAAGAGAATAAAAGGGGAAAAGAGTGAGTGCAGAAGGGAGAAAGAGAGGGATGGCAAAAGGTAGAGAGAGAGCAATATGGAGAAAGAGGGTATATGGGAAAAAGTCGAGAGAGAGAGAGAGAGAGAGAGAGAGAGGGAGGGGTGAAGTTTTTTTTTCCTGGAAACTTTTCACATGGCCTGACATTTCGTTGCAGTTTTATGAAGACTGCACATCAAGTGTGATTCATGAAACAGAAAAGGCACAAGCCCACCTGTTGGAGCAGTGGTAGCAGTCATTATTATTACGTTTCAAGTCATATTGAGTTTGATTTTCTTGAAAAAATGTTGTCTCATAGAAACATACTCCCTCTCAATCATCACTTATGACCCACTTGAAGTGTGTGGCGGTATCTGTATCTCCAGAGTCTGTGCCATCTGCAGTGCTGTGAAAAAGCATTTGCCCCCTTCCTGATTTCTTATTTTTTTGTATATTTGTTACACTTAAATGTTTCAGATCATCAAACAAATTTTAAAATTCGACAAAGAAAACCCGAGTAAATACAAAATGCAGTTTTTAAATGATGATTTCATTTATTGAGGGAAATAAGCTATCCAAACCAACTTGGCCCTGTGTGAAAAAGTAAATGCCCCCTAAACCTAATGACTGGTTGTGGCTCCCTCGGTGACAACAACTACAATCGAGCGTATGCAATAACTGGCAATGAGTCTTTCACATTGCTGTGGAAGAATTTTGGCTCAATCTTCTTTGCAGAATTGTTTTAATTCAGCCACATTGGAGGGGTTTTGAGCATGAACGGCCTGTTCAAGGTCATGCCACAGTATCTCAATCAGATTTAAGTCCAGACTTTGACAAGGCCACTCCAAAACCTTCATTTTGTTTTTTCAAGCCATTCAGAGGTGGACTTGCTGATGTGTTTCCGATCATTTTGCTGCTGCATAACCCAAGTGCGCTTGAGCTTGAGGTCACAAACTGATGGTTGGACATTCTCCTTCAAGATTTTGTGGTAGAGAGCTAAATTCATACTTCCATCAATTACGGCAAGTCGTCCAGGTCCTGAAGCAGCAAAGCAGCCCTAAACCATCACACTACCACCACTATGTTCGACTTTTGGTATGATGTTTTATGACGAGCCTTTATGTTCTTTTTGGTCAGCAGTGGTTTTCGCCTTGGAACTCTCCCATGGATGCCATTTTTGCCCAGTCTCTTTCTGATTGTTGAATCATGAACACTGACTTTAACTGAGGCAAGTGAGGCCTGCAGTTCTTCAGATGTTGTTTTGGGTTCTTTTGTGACCTCCTGGATGAGTCATCGATGCGCTCTTGGAGTAATTTTGGTAGGCCGGCCACTCCTGGGAAGGTTCAGCACTGATCCAAGTTTTCTCCATTTGTGGATTATGGCTCTCACAGTGATTCGCTGGAGTCCCAAAGCCTTAGGAATGGGTTTTGTAACCCTTTCCAGACTGATAGATGTCAACTGCTTTGTTTCTCGTCTGTTCTTGAATTTCTTTAGTTTGTGGCATGATGTGTTGCTTTTTGAGATCTTTTAGCCGACTTCACTTAATCAGACAGGTTCTATTTAAGTGATTTCTTGATTTAACAGGTCTGGCAATAATCAGGCCTGGCTGTGGCTAGTGAAATTGAATTAAAAAAATGTGGTTAATCATAGTTAATTTAACAAGCAGGGCAAATACTTTTCACATAGGGCCAGGTAGGTTTGGATAGCTTCTTCCCCTTAATAAATAAAGTCATTTAAAAACTGCATTTTGTATTTACTCAGGTTATCTTTGTCTAATATTAAAATTTGATGATCTGAAACATTTATGGGTGACAAACATGCAAAAAAATAAGAAATCAGGAAGGGAGCAAATACTTTTTCACGGCACTGTATATTGAGTTTGATTTTCCTGAAAAAATGTTGTCTCATAGAAAAATAATCCTTCCCAATCATCACTTATGACCCACTTGAAGTGTACGGCAGTATTTCCAGAGACCCTGCCGTCTACCTGCCTTTTGTTATTATACTTTGCACGTGCACGGGAGGTTTCTAGGCATTGACCTTTGGGCAGTGGGTGTTTAGCCCCCAGCCAATAATGAAATGCAGGGTGTGAGGGCAGGAATATGTGAAAGCTTGGCTACCCAAGTTCTCGAGAGGAAGCTAGGAAAATGACAGCCATAGTGCAAAGAATAAAGGAAATATGACCAGGCAAAATGTTAAGTCGAAAAAGCCCGGTCTTAAATGAGTATAAATTTGGGGTTAGCTTTCACCCACTAGCAAGCACTGTTGGAGATGATGGTGATTTAGAGAGATACTAAATTGGCTTGTTTTCTATTTGAAAGGTAAATGCTGGCAGTTAGGTTAGTTAGCTTGCTAAAGTATCTGCTTTTCCTTTAGAACAGATGTAATATTCCAAAAATAGTAGCTAGCTAGCTGTGTAACCGTACATACTAGCGGTGTGTGCACACACTAAGTCCTACTATCAAAAGAGGAAAATGAGAGAACATAACCCTTGAGGTATGTGGCCCGAAGTTTGATCTTGGAATCATTTTATGCCTAACAGGCCAGTTGCGGTAATTAAAAATCAACATTGCTAGTAAATAGATTGTGGGAGGCTCAGAGTGTCTGAGTGCCTGTAATGAGCAAGTAACTTTATATAGGCTAGCTGGTGATGCCTAACAATATTGTTGGCGGCGTTTTTTTTTTTTTTTTGTTGTTGTTGTTTTTATAACGTTGGAGAACTGGTATAGCAATGTTGTCATACACAGCATTGGTCTTGAACCACAATACAGAGTAATTTTTATCATTATTATTATACGCCCGCTGGACTTAAGTCGAGAAGGGTGTATTATGTTATGGCGCACACCGTCCGTCTGTCCGTCCGTCCGTCCGTCTGTCCGTCCGTTAACAATTTTCGTTTCCGTCAATTTCGAGGAGAACGACGTGTCCGACGGAATTGAATTTGCACTGTGGATTGGAGTTGACTTGGAGAAGGTTGTGTTTGAAAAATGGGCGCGCTTCGATATTCAGTATGGCCGCTACAGCAGCCATCTTGAATTTTGTTTCCGTCAATTTCGAGGAGAATGACTTGTCTGATGGAATTGATTTTCGCCCTGTGGATTGGGGTTGACTAGAGGGAAGTTGCTTTTGAAAATGGGTGTGCTTCGATATTCTATATGGCTGCCACGGCAGCCATCTTGAATTTTGTTTCCGTCAATTTCGAGGAGAACAACTTGTCCGACGGAATTGATTTTCGCCCTGTGGATTGGGGTTGACTAGAGGGAAGATGCTTTCGAAAATGGGTGTGCTTCGATATTCTATATGGCCGCCACGGCAGCCATCTTGAATTTTGTTTCCGTCAATTTTGAGGAGAACAACTTGTCTGACGGAATTGATTTTCGCCCTGTGGATTGGGGTTGACCAGAGGGAGGTTGCTTTCGAAGATGGGCGTGCTTCAATATTCTATATGGCCGCCACGGCAGCCATCTTGAATTTTGTTTCCGTCAATTTCGAGGAGAACAACTTGTCCAACGGAATTGATTTTCGCACTGTGGATTGGGGTTGACTAGAGGAAGGTTGCTTGTGAAAATGGGCGCGCTCCGATATTCAATATGGCCGCCACGGCTGCCATGTTGAATTTTGTTTTCCGTCAATTTCGAGGAGAACGACTTGTCTGACAGAATTGATTTTCGCACTGTGGCTTGGGGTTGACTAGAGGAAGGTTGATTTTGAAAATGGGTGCGCTCCGATATTCAATATGGCCGCCGTTTCCCTCAATTTCAAGGAAAACGACTTGTCTGACGGAATTGATTTTCGCACTGTGGATTGGGGTTGACAAGAGGAAGGAGAACGACTTGTCCGACGGAATTGATTTTCCCACTGTGCATTGGGGTTGAGTAGAGGAACGTGCGGGCGTATAAGGTCCGCCTCAGCAAGCTCTTGTTAACTAATCAGCTAAAATAATGTTTATAAGGGATGATAGTGCATGTCTTTCTCGGAGCACAGCCCAAATTACGGTCTGGGGGGCTGTAGCCGCTTCTGGTGTGGTTGAGCCGCAGAGGCGGGACCAACTTTGATTGTTTTGTTTGCATTCAGAAATGGACAAATCTTACTCAGTATACGTTTAAAATAATCATGATTCCATTAATCGAGCAGCCCTACAGTATTGACCCGTACCTGAGATGCTGCGGTTGCTGTCAGATCAGCCATTTCAGCGAGGGAGAAGGGAGAGTGATTTTCGCAAGGAAAAATGCTGCAAAACCTTGAGTGGTATTACATTTTGCCGACAAACGGTGGCACCTCAGGTGTTACTTTTAATGCGCTGCCACATAACTCTTCACTGCCTGTCTGACCAATCTATTTAAAAAGCGTCCAGTGTACCAAGGTGGGGAAGACTGATCAGTTTTCATTCAACCCTAGTCAGATTTTCGCCTTGAAAAAGATGAATTTCTGAGCATCTAATTGCTTTTTACAACTGAATTCCTCCCTAGCCTTGGAGTATCACAGATAGTTGACTTGAGATATGGTGATATTCACTTGTAATAGAACTTGGGTTTTGCCTCTTTTTTTCCTGAGCAAAATTTATCGGCCTTTTTAGTCCCCCCCCCAATTCATCCTGCCGAACTGAGTCCACAATTGGCTTCAGTGATGAGAAGCTGATAGTGTTTGTATGTGCCAGCAGCCATGCACATCCGTGCATGTTTCTGTAGAGCAGAGTTCAGGCAAAATATACTGTTTTTAAGATAAGACATCATTTGGGAATTCAGAGGTCAGTGTGAGTGCCATCCTCTATTGAGGGGGAAAAAAAAAAAAAAGATTCTTCGTGGGTGCTAAAAACCTGTTTCTTGTCTAACGTTAGCAGTACAGCCTCCTGGCTGAGTCACCCAATGGACTTGTGCTCCAATAATAGTTTCTGTTGGACAATATTGACAATGCAAGCAGCTGGGTGTGTATGTTAAAAATTCAAACTGAAAAAAAACAACAATGGCAGAAAACAGGTTTTCTTTATCACTAAATTATTGTGCTTCTGTTGAGCTCAAAATTATTACTTCATCAAGTACATTTTCAGTGTTATTTGCTATTTCCCCAATTTCCCCCTAAATTTGGGATTCCCATTGCTGTATACTGGGCAGCTCATGCCAAAGCATTACCCAGTTCATCTGACTGAGGTTTGTTTACTTTTTTTACATCCTGCATGTTTGTGATGCAGCGAGAGCAGCGGTATGCAGGAAAAGGCTATGGATGATGGTGCATACGGAAGAGCTGTGCGTGGGGACAGGCATTTTTCCTTTCTGCACTCGAGCTTGCCAGTTTGGTTTATATTGTACGCATTTACTTTTTTACTGGATATCTCGGGGGCGGCAAGGTGTTGCCGCAGGAAGCACTGTCGCTTGGAAGCGAGACGGATGTGGGTTTAAATCAGTTCGACAGTTGTTTGCTCTCCCAACGTTTGCATTGGTTTCATCCGGGTACTCTAGTTTTCTCCCACAGTCCAAAGATTCATTGTGATGGTTTGCAGAACTGTCCAGGCCTGGGGCATTCAACTGTAACCTAAAAGTGCCGGCATGGGTGCGTTCTTTCATATTATTCAATCAGTTACACACCTGAGTCTACTCTTTAAGGTTTCTAGCAAAGACTGTAAGGGTTGAATGCTAGAATCATAGTATGCATTACTGCATGGCTGGAATGAAAGCCTGCATCCACACCGGCCCTTTCTGGATCAGGTTGAATACCCCTCGTCTCAGGTGTGTTTCAGCCTCTTGCTTATTTATTTAATGGTGGGATCTTGCTCCACTGGGACCCTGGCCAGGAATAAGCAGGGTAGATTGTGGATGTATGGATCAGCATGGGGATGATGCACAGGAAGAACTGGAAATGTGGACAAGGGTAGTGCAGTCAGACGTGAACAGTCAACGCTGCATCCTCGAAAGAGCATGAGGAAGGTGTTCAGTCGACTACACGACTGGACACCTCCAGTGTGGACGTCTTTCAAGCTGCTCGCACTTTTAGAATATGTTAAAGGAATACCAAACTCTGTCCCTGGACTGGACCGCGGATGGATACAGTGCAAGTATCGGGCGCTGAGGCTTCAGTAGTGTCCCTCAGCATGCCTGCCAGTATATGCTCAGGACTGGGACCTGAACGATAATTTGAACCATCGAGCAAAAATTCATTGAGACTTGCGCCTCTTCCACGATCATGAAGGGTCTTGGAGATTCATCCCTCTGAGGACTGCTACATAATCCACATTACTCATTTAGGATTTAAATGCTCACGCAAGATACAGATGTTTTCAGGCATCATAAATATTTAGGAGCATTTGTGCGATCTTGCAGTGACTTGCGGCAGACTAGCATGTCAGGAGGTCCAAGAAGAGTAAGCGCTGAGTGTGTTTCAGATTATTTGAAGATGTTAATTCTCTTTTATGCCTCCGCTGGAGCAGTAGAAAGAGTCTTCTTCTGGTTTTCTGCGGTCAGCGTACGGTTCGTGGAAGCTAATGTGGCCTTTGAGCTACAGGGCAGTCCAGATGAATCTTTGATGAAGGCTACCCGACAGCTCTCTTCCCTGGTGCTTTCCCATCTGTCTGAGTGACAGCTGTGATAGATGCTTTGTGCAAACACATACGCACACACAAGCAAACTTACATTTGCATACTTTCTCAAAAACTTGCGCTCTCACCCGCACACAAGCAATATACTGTACATATATGTACATACGAACATGCATTATCATAGCTGTACTGCACATAATGTATGCAGTTTGACACGACTATGCAGTGTATATGTGCATACACTGGGCGCACATGAATGCAGACGCATGCACGCGCACATACAAGCATCCATGCGGACACATATACATAAAAATATGCACACGTGCCTGAACACACACATTCACACATGCGCAATCACTCTCACGACCCACATAAGCCGTACACATTCTGCTCCCATTTTTAGTTACACATATCTTGGTGTTCCTCTGCTTCCTTTTGCTGACTGCATCACTAGGTCCAGCCTTCGGGGGCATGAGAGTGAGAGAGGAGGTGGGGCTGTGTGCTCGTGTGCGGGCTGTTCCTCTTCATACGGCCAGGGCTCTCACCAGCCTCTGGGGGACAGGTGGCCGTCAGAATACTCCAAATAGCCCACAGGCCAAACGGTTCTTATAAGGGTTAACTGTTGGCCACAGGTTACGGAGGGCCCGGAGGCGCTTGTGAGGGTTTGAGACTGAAGTTTACATAGAGGGAGACCCATTTTCCCAAAGAATATGAGCTCAGCTTTGGTTGAACACCTTAAATGAGGGGACAGCACCTCGGCAAAGTATATTTCAGCGGAAAGTAGAATACTTGAAGTGTCTAAAAGGCATAGTTTTATAAATTTTAATTTGGTAATGATCCAGTGCGACACATTTTTAAACCAGCAAGTCTTTGAATTGGCTTCAATACCAGGGGGCAGACATTTTTTTCTTGGGGAATCTTCTGATTTTGAATTTGATCTTCAGAAACCTCACCTTTAAAAATGCAGTTTAATAATCTTAACCTCTAATTTCTTTTGATAGCAGTTTACATCTCGGTTAGCCACAGTTGTTCAGATTAATTGGTAAAACCGAGCGACAGTCTAATTTACTTTTGATAGCATTGTTATGCATTGCACCACAAAATTATGAGGCGTCTTCTGTGCATAAAAAATGACAACGTGAAAAAATATGACGCCTTTTCAATAGGAAGCACCGCGGCACTGGCTATTTGATTGATGGCCTCAATGCCTTTCAAATGCACATCCCTAATGTCTTCATAATTTCAGTGCTCGTTAAGCAGCACAGATTTGCAGAAATTAGTTTGCATGGCTCAGAAAACTTATTAAAAAAATGGAATCTGTTCATGGTTTTTATTTTGAATGTTGTCATGGCTAAAGGGCGCTGTAAGGTTGCACAGCTGTGTGACAATCCCTAGGACGGTGAAAATAAATGCTGCAAAGTCAGTGAAAGTTTTGGATTTACAATGCCATATCAGTTATATAAATGTAGGCAATGGGATTTCACCTTTCATTACCATTTCTAATTATAGGTCATGGTCGTTCAGTCGAGGATAAATTGTTTGATTGTTAATCAGGCCAGCTTTGTTTAAGTAAAAAAACAGCGTATTTGAATACATTGGGCAGCCAAACCGATGAAGGAGAGCTTACTGAAGGCCCTTTGAACTATTCTATGGCCCGAATAGCTGAAAGGAAAGAGAACAACTGACGCCACGTAGCTCATTGAAACTATCAGAGAATAACTGACGCACAAGCACCGCAGTGGCACTGGCGTTGATTGGATAATGCGTTTTCCGATAATTTTGACAAATGCACACTCACCCACTATATAGGGCACTGTGTATTTCACAATGGGTTTTGTTGATAAATGAATCAGCCATTTTTGTGGCTCTGAGACTCTTTTCCTAGGATAAAGGCGTTGGATACAAACTTCTGTGTCTTCTGTACTTACCTGCAAAAAATCATTAGAAAAATAATAAAAACCCTAAAATGTTGCATTTTATTCTGCCCGTGACCTTTTCCTGTAATGTTCTACATTGAAAACAAAATGGAGAGTGAGTGAGCGTACTTACCTGCAAAAAATCATTGGACAAGAAATGTGTCATTCATTTGTAATGCCGCACTATATAGTGCCTTAGATTCCCCAAGTAAAAATGTCTGCCCCCTGGTATTGATGCCGATTTGAAGATTTAAAAATGTGTCGCACTGGATCATTACCAAATTAGAATTTATAAAACTATGCATTTTAGACCCTTCAAGAATTCTACTTTCCGCTGAAATATACTTTGCCGAGGTGCTGTCTCCTCCTTTAAAAGTGATTGATTACTTTTATGTTTTGTTTATGCTTATGTGTATATGCATGTTTCATACACAAACATATTGGTCACTTTTTCCATGTTTGATATTATTTTTCATGTGTTCTTTGTCATGCTTTGGCAATTCAAATGAAGATTTTGTCATGCCATAGAAGGGTTTTGAATTTGATTGCCTGCCACAAAGGAAACAAGAACCTTGTAACACCTTGGTTTAAGCCAACCATCGTGGGTCAAGTAAATTGAGGAAAATGTGGAAATCGTAGGCCTTATAAAGTATGTATTGTATCAGCTATTTTTTCTGTCTTCACTAAGACAAAGGTGAGTTCATAATTCTTAGTCTCTGGTGGAGGATTGATGGTATCAGAAACTTCCGGCCAAAATTGCGCTATGTGTCAGCATTATAAAACACATTTTTCATAGGAACAAGCAATATCCCATATGAATGGATGCCATAAAAGCATAATATACTGTAAATGCTGCATTTAGCGATCTAGTTTGAGGAAATAGATGCGCCATCTTGCATGACTGTAAATTTTTTTTTCACTGGTAGGTCATGCACTACTGCAACAACTGCAAAATTTACTCTTACCTATAATTTTCGTATCGCTGTATTTATACTTTTCATTCCATGGGTGTTACAGATATATCATTTCTGGTAATGTACTGTAAGATTATTGAACTTCATAAGTATAATTTAGGCGCTTTGTTGCACCTTACCCTATTGTATGCATATATCTTTTTCTAAAGTGAATAAGTAGGAAGTGCACAGTTTAAATAGCTTGGCTTTATTTGAAAGGCAACATTTTATCTTGGCGAAGTAAGGAATGGTTGCTCATGCTTGTAAATGCAACTTCTTAAAATTTGTCTCCTTTCCTTAGGTAAAAGGAAAGCTGTAATTGTTGTGGCCTCGAGCCACCCGTCTTGCTGAGGTGTGACATCAACTTCGCACCACATATTGCATTGGTAGCCAGCCAGGGTGTTATTTGAGGCACTCGGACGTAGAAATTAGGATACTCTGCTGAGCGTCTAGGTCATGAATTCAACAGCTGTGTTTGGAATTGCAAATTTATTACATGCTGTATAATGCACCAGTATGCACTGGATACTACATATTTGTATCCATAACATTAGGAAGTGGAGGAAAAATCATGTTATATACTTCATTGTCATTTAACCAAAAGGCTAGTTACATCGCCAACGTAGTACTGTGCAATACTGCTATCCGAATTTTGGGTTACTCTATACCAAAAAAAATAGCATAAAATAACTTAGAAATTGAGTGGCAGAATTCACTCTCCTCTCTGAAGGCATTACTGGTTTCAGACAGGTGACATTAAGACCCATTTGCCAGACTGCATGTTGCCAGTGAATTTGAACTCTAGGCAACATCCTTTATTGAAACATGCTGACATATTTAATCAGATTTTCATAAACCAATGAGCAAATGTTTTTTTATATAGGGCACAGTTTAGGGTCGTCCCCCCTTTTCCTCACAATGTTTCTCTCGCCGTTGCTCTCCTTTGCTCTCGCTCACTGTCACTGCTGTCGTTCACTCTCTCTCAGTGCCTGTTGTGTTGCATTTTATTTGTTTCTCCACGCAGGAGAGGATGTGCCTGATTTGTGATTACATTTTGATTGCCACTTAAATGTGTTGTGGAACTGTGACAGCGCAGGCGGTTTTAAATACAAAATAAATTCTCGCTTTCTCTTGCTCTCGTTGTCGCTCTTTTTTCATTCACTCTCTTGCTTCTCACTCTTTCCTCTCTTGCTCTCTCTCTCTCTCCCCCACTCTGAAGTGATCTGTATGGTGGGTTGAGGCCTCCTGCTCTATTGAGAGGGACACAGCTCTGAAAAGGAAGATCAGGATGAGGTATTTATGTTGACAGCCTCCCAGCGATCAATGGCCTCTCCTCAAGGCCTGCTCATTATGAGATGCGGAGGCCTTTGCACCTCGTCAAGTGCTCCCAACGGCTCGTGTAACCACGGCAACGTAATGGGGAGACCCCCGCGTTGGGCCCCTGACTAACGTTTTGCGTAATTAGGGTGACATTAGGACTTTGCCGCCTTTTCTCTTCGGGTTCTGTTTTGTATTCCAGAAATTCGGCCCTTATTTTCCCCTTCTTCCTCTCTTTCATGTGATCTTGATTAGGGTGCTCCTGGATCAACACAATGGCTCCTTTATTTTCTTTTGATGTGCTGGGGTGCTGAAGATGTGCTGAAGTAGGCTGTCATCATGGCTCTATATCGGTACGCTTGAATTTGTTTCAGTTTTTTTTTTTTTTTTTTTTTTTTGCATTTCAGTTGAATTTTACCCATTGTCTCTGTGTTTTTATGGTGATTTTAAACTTGAATTTTCTCAGTTTTTTCATGTCTTGAAATTACCCTGCTCATTATTTAGGGGAAGGGGCCAGGACAGAAATGTTCTTATTACCCCGCCCCAGAGTGCCCGGTTCTCTGCTCTTTGATTGGCTAATTGAGAGCTATAAGGGAGCTAGCACAGGGCCATATGGAATGCCAAATAAAGCCTCCCCATTTAGGTAATCAAGAAGAGCTGGTGCATCCAATCCCCCCCCCTTGGTACTTGGTATAGCCCATGGTATTAATCACTCTTAAAATACTGCAGCTCTTGTCTGCGGCCTCTGAATGCATCTACATCCTGCGGCTGTTCTGCAAACAGGCTGTCAGGTTATTTCAGGGCACCTGTATATCCTCCTAAGACTTTAAAATTAATTCAGGTCTTTCAGTATTTGCTTTTTTGACAACGTGTCTTTTATGACAAATAATGTGAGCACGTACAGTATTCAGAAATACCATTTATTTTATTTTACTGAAAATAAAAACAGAAGTTCCCATATGCTTCAAGGTATGATGCTTCAGACTTAGACCAGAGAAAAATATTATCTGCAGAGTCTCGGGGAGCTGTATGTCTGTATATCTGGCCTGAGTGCTCAGTGTGGGTCACTTCAGGCCTAAGAGTTTTGTCCCCTCATTAACTGCTGGGTTTCTCCTGCTGAGGAAGAGGCATTTGCTCGATTTCCCAAGTGAAAACCTTACTGTATAAATCAGGGCAGTATGTCCTGTGGAGGCTGGGAAAATGCTTTTTCAGACGCCCTGGATTCCAACATCTGCTGAAACAAATAGAACCTGTAGTTAATAGCCAGAAAAAGGAGATAAGAGGTAAGAGTTTCAGTTGTCTATCAGAACAGAACTTTAAAAATGGAGGAGCGCTCAACTTGCGTAATCTTTACGTGTGTCTGTGCATGCATGTGTGAGCAGGTGTTTGAATGATGTGTGTAAATGTGCAGGAGTTTACATGGTCATGTGTACATGATAAGCATGGGTATGTGTGTGTGCAAGTGTGTACATGTGACTGCTAGAATGTGATGGCTTGTGTTCTATTTATACGGGGGGTGTTATGATCATCGGAAACATGGCCAGCATAAAATACACTGCCAAACAGCAGCTTTGTGAAGCTTGCAGTGCCCTGTTTTTGTTAATACTACTTCAGGTATTGGTTGTTTCAATTCAAGTGGTGATTTTTGCAGTCGTTTCACTGTGGTTATTAGCAATTGTCCGACTGTGTGTTGTTTATTTCCCTGTCAGAGTACTTTGACTTGCAGCCACAATCCTTGTTTGCCGTTGCTGTTTCCTAGGTGTTGCAGAAGTTGTCATAATTGTGATTTATATACTGGTCTCCACTATTCAGGCCCTGTGGAATTCTGTTAATATCCTCGTCTTGCCCTGGGGACTTGGAAAGTGTTGCTGATTAGATCTCACTTAAGCAGGCACAGACTGCTAATTACCATTCAAATTAATTGGAATGACCTGTGTGGATGCTTTTGTAATTGTGGTTTAGAGACTTTAAAAAAAGGAGTGAGTTAAAGTGATTTACATATTTCACTATAAAATATTTTAAGTGACTTTTCACCATTTAAGTGGTACATAATTGCCGCCCTCAGTAGATGACAGTGTTGTGGCTTAGATTGAGCACAATGTCTACCCTCAGATCAGGTCCCGGCCACCTCCCTGTAGGAAGTGGAAGTCTGTCTGCACGCCCAGTGTGATGGACAGCCTGCTGCTCTGTCTCGCACTTCTCCAACACGGGACGTCTGCGGTGGGAATTTGTTACCGCCAACTGTCCTTCCATGGCAGCTAGCCAAGCTACCGGGTAGGCCCCACCTATATATCCAGCTGACCCTGTCCGTCTCCCCTACATGCCCCAACTCCCAGCCCACAGACGAGGGCTAGAAATGGCACTCTGGGATGTACAGTATGCCTGCTGATAAAAGCCTGTCTCTCGAGAGGCGGCGAGGATTTTTAGGCATTCCAGGTTCGGGTTCATGTACTGTCTGTTTTACCATGTCATGGCATCCACAAGGGTGTTACAGGAGGGGCATGTGTCTTGTTACAGCCAAAGGTCTGGAGAGTTGTTAATTGGTGAAGAACCAAAACATACAAGCATGTGCTCTTACAAACACACTCGCACTCACTCACTGTACAAGGACATGCACACCTTCATCCGCATCCTTGAACGTAGCTATTCAAAACATTTATGAGGACTAGCGGTGCCTAGTGTGCAGACTAGTAGGTTTGTCCAGAGCAGAGAATTGTATGCTGGCCCTGGCAGTGGTGGGTGTAGATTCATGTTGCTGTCCATCACCTCGGCTACATCGGTTTACGATGTTTATTGTGGACAGAACCTTTTCTTTTCCAGACGTAGCACAAAACAATGCTTTCTGTACCCACTATGATCATTAATGTATATGATAATGATGATGATGATGATGATTATTATTATTATTATTACTACTACTACTTTTATTATTATTATCATCATTAGGAAGAACCGAAATGCAAATACTAGGCACAGCAAGACTAGCATTGATTGGAATTGATGCTGTAAATTTACAATGCAGCTTCAATCAGCAACGCTAATTTAATTTCCACTTTGTGGTGGCTGAAATTCATTGAGGTCTTTTGGAAATTAATTAACCCCAACTGAGCAGGAAGCTGCAATGAGACTCTGTGCTAACAATGCATCTCCTGCGTCATTTACCCCGAGTTCTGCTCTTCCTCTCCAATTTTAATACGGCCATTTGTTTGAGTGATAATAAAAAAGGACAAACTCCCTGTGTTGCTTTCAGCCGAGTGTCTGCACGCAGATGAACGGAAGAGATGTTTTAATTGCGACAGAACAGAGCCAGAACAGAACACAAAAGTGCCAGGCTCATTAGATTATCTCCGTTGGAAAGTCAGTCAGATCAACAGTCATTGTTTTATATTGTCTTCTTCCTTTTTTACCCAGTCAATGGGTGAACGCAGACAAAAGATCTTTGTGGTTGCTTTGCCTGAGTTTCTGCAGTCTAGACCACTTAAAAGATGAGAATAGAGACGCAGATGCGTGCAGATACCAAAGGATGGACATTTCATGAAAGGATTTTAATTGTGGTCATGATGGGAAAATCTGCTCATGACCCCTGCAGTTGCCAGACTATGCCTCATAACCACATTTATACAAAGCGGTGGGTCTAGTTAGGCTCATAACCACATTTATGCAAAGCAATGGGCCAGGGGTAGTTTAATCCTCCTTTTACCTTATCCCAGTGTTGCAACTTTAATCATTCAACAATATGCTGTGTATGCTATATTTCACATCTTTTCATTGCAAAGATACAGAGTTCACTTCAAATAGAGGCCTTCTGAACAGGGGGAACACTGGGAGAATATGTCCTGGGCCAAGATCTGGGCCGTGGGGTACTCTGCCAGACTGAGGCAGTGTTTTAGCTCTGTGTAAAGCTTTAATTTCAAACAATTATGATTGCAATATTGGCTGTGTAATAAAGTGAAGAAATGCATCACTGTTCATTGTGAGAACTGATATTATTCTTTTCAATGAATATTTGACCCTGGTACTGCCATGACATTTTTTTAAGTACCCCTTGTGCATCCAAATCTGTTTCCAAACCCAGCTGAGTAGAGCTAAATTCCAAACTGACTTATTGAGCTCATTTTTCCACAAACATCTTTTCCTGAAGTGGTGGAAGCTTATACACAAAGATTTCTTTCCTTTCTTTCGCCCTTGCCCCATTTCTAGGCCTGTAGCCCATCAGCTTTGGCAGCCCTTCACCGCTTGGAAAGAAAGCCAGTAATCTGCCATCTCCTCTATTCAGCTTTAATTGTTGTGAGTGTGAATGATGAACTCGCGTTCCATCTCCCATTCCCCACAAGAAAGACAACAGAAATGCTTGCATCCATGTGAACCATAGTTTGGTGTGAGGATGGTTCTTCTGCCCAATGCATTGTGTCAGATGGTGTTACGCTCATATTTATTTGAAACCTGGTTAACTGGACCTCCTTTGATTGTATTTGATCCGTATCATCTCCTTCTGTTGGTGCAGCACATCACGTAGGTCGAACAGTGTTAGCATAGTGGCCCTTAACCCCACCCCCAGTTCTCCCAACTTCATGCTCCCTCCCCCAGTTTTCCCAGCTGGTTTTATTCCGCCCTCTTCCCCGAGCTCTGGCCCCAGCTTCCCTGCTCCTCCCAATGACTTGCTGGGGAACAGGGCCAGGGTCTTTCCAGCTCAGAGGCCTGAATTTCAATCTGAGCTGGATACCTTCATTAGGCTCTTTCTGATGGTGCTCTCTTAAGTGTCAGGATAAGAGAATGGAACCAGCCACCTGTACAGTCTTCAAAAGCAGGCCTTTGTAGCATGGTGGCCTGTAATGATGTGGAGGCCGGGGATGTATGATTGTAGCATAGATTTCTCAGTGAACACATGGTCAGCTGGTTTAATTTTTGGGGATTTATTAGCTTTGCCTTAATAGCACCAGCAAAAGAAAAATAATAATTAGCATTAAAGCTACTCTTAGCAGTATTATGTGCATGCCTTTTTCAGTCAAATCACCTCTTGGAATGTGTTAGTCGTCATTTGTAGGTCTCTGTCCACCATACTGTTTATAGCCAGGCTGCAGTTGTTGTCTGTTTAGTGTTTAAAACATTTCTGTACTGGCCGCTCAAAAAGCTCCTCCTCTACATCACCAATCTCCCTACTGTTGCACAGGACTCCTCAAAAACTTGGTATTTACTTGGATGGGCGTGGTTTTGCAGGACATGCCTATGTAGACTTTGGCGACCTCTCTCAGCAAATACACTGCATGTGCAGACATAAGTTACCACGCATGGTTTAGCTCATGTTTGGAGGCGTTCTCTGGCTAGCACAAAAAGTATGTGGAACTATCCACGTTTAGTATGCAAGTAAAATTAAGCTGACACCGGTAATGCTTATGTAAGTCAACTGATAGCTTGAACTGTAACTTGGCTTGCTGGCTAACCACCGCTGGGCAAGTTACCTAGCCAGCCACTGGCATCGCTAGGTTGCTCCAATTTCAGAGTGCTAATGTTACTTGCTGGCTAACGCATGGAATAACCAGAATTTGTATTAATTTTTGCCATGTTGAAAGGCATAGAACTTGAGCTTCATGTGATCATGGACTCCTGCTTGGTGGCATCCATTTTCACATCTTGTTCAATTCATTAGCAATCAATGCGACTTGGTGTGAATGCTAGCATAGTCCTACTGTCGCTAGCAAGCAAATGTTACTGTACAGCATCAGACAATGCTTGCTAAATAAGTATAAATTACAGCCGTATGTCACTTGCTAACTGGCGAGCTGTATAGTTTAAGGAAGGTACCGATAGCAAGATCTGAAAATGAAGATTTGGACTGAGTGGCAAAACATGAGCTAATTTTATCTCTAAAGTTAAAATAATTAGGCCGACTGGGCCATCCACACATACAGTATTGGATCAGTTTATTTGATGCATGTCAAGTATGAAGGCATACACAGTACACTTCATTTTTTGCTATAATTTATATATTTGGTATCACAACTACAGTATTTAACAATAACATAGCATGGAAATTGATCGTCTATCTTGTAAGACCATTTGGGCTGGGGTTCCATTAATCTATATCAGAATACAAAACCCATCTAGTAGATTTTTGTTGGATTGAGTGGATTTAATTTAGTGCATCTAAATGTCAGTATATTTTAGCTCTATATAGTTGTAAATATTTTCCTGTGTAGGGTTATGATGGTCAATTTCAAAACTTGTAAACAGCCAGGTAAAGGCATGAGGTCTCCTATTGCCTTAGTTTTGGAGTTGAGGGAAAGATTCCATCCATAAAACATATTTTAGGTTAAGGTTTACCCATTATGCAACAAGGCGACCCAAAATAGAGTTCCTAGATAGAGAGAGTTGCCTCATGAGGGTTCCAGAAAATCTTTTCATAGAGCCATTATGTTTCAATTGCATTAGCGATCACCGTCTGAGAGTGAATGGAAAGTGTGAAAGTCTGAATTGTTTTTTCCTTTACTCTTTTCTCATGTCTGTGCATTTTCCCCTCTTATGCTTATAGAAATAATTGCTAGCTGGTTAATTGTTTTTTTTCCCCTGAAATTAAAAATTTTGTCTTGCGAGAAAAGAACAAAAAAAATCCAACAGTTTCTATTGTGAGAAACTGCTTTGGTCTTGCGTGATGGAAACAAAAATGGCTCCTATTCTTGAGTTATTGCAACTGTATTTTGGGACTATTTTTACTCAATTCAAGGCAACTAGAGCATGCATCAGCTACACAATACGTTGCTACGTGTTGCAGGGCGTAGGGCAATGCCATCAGGAGTCCCAAGAGGAGAAGGGGAGGGATCAAGGAGTGGATTTGTTTATTCACAAGCGGAGTAGGTGTGTTTGGGACCATCTAGTGGTCTGAAATCGCTCAGTGTAGCTTTACAAAAAAAAATTCAGATTCTGTCAGTCACTCTATGTAAGAGCATCTTTGAAATGGCCAAAATGTAATGTAATGAAATAGTTGACAATATGCTTTATAGTTCTTGTACGTGGGGGTTTTTTGCATATAGTGGGCTTGGCTTGTGCTTTTGGTTTTAATGTGCTCAACAAACTCAATTTCTGAACTTCGGATGAATGCCAGATTTTTTTTTTTCTTGTACATAATGAAGAGACCATTCGCTGCTAAGCAACAGCTGGGCTCAATGCCTTGTTTTTTTTTTTTTCCTTTTACCCCTTTTTGATCCGGCATCTTTGATCCACATTGAACCACAATGAAAGCCTTGGTCCCATGCCACCGCTTGCTGAAAGCACCTGTTAGCTTGGATGTTAGGACTCTGGTGTCCGGCAGGCTGTTTGAAACCAGTTGGGCACAAAGAAAATGGCTCAACTTCCTCCACTTGTGGCAGATTCTCAGTCAAGGGCCTGCTGAGAATACAAACCATTCTACTGTAAGTGTGAATTGTGAAACTTGATAATTTAGTTGACCTTTGTGCTGGAATAGGAAACATGATGCAGCAAACTACATACATGCTTGTATCTGCCTTTAAGACAGATTGGTGTCAATTCAGAATTTATTGAATCCATCTTATTATTCTTAGTGCTCTCATCCCAATAAATGTGTCTGTTATCTCAACAAGTAACAGAGTTTATGTGAGTCCAAAGGCGGTGAAATGTAAAATGTACTCTGTCGTATTTGATTTATTGTCTAAAATTTTATTGTGCAGGTCTGTTTATTTTCATTTTGACAGCTTAACAACTGACAGATAGGGAGTGGATAAAGCTGTGTTACTAGTAATGAGCAATGATCCGTAAAATGTTAAAATGCAGGTTTATAAATACATAGATACAGCTTTTTTTATGTAACTAATTGCCTGCAATGTAAAAAGACCTCACTGCAGTTATCCCACAAATGGAAATCAATCATATATATATTATTCATGTATGTATTTATTTTTGTCAGGGTTTGATGGCTCTGTAACTGAACTGCCATGAAACTGAAACGTATCTAATTTACTGTAAAGACAGGACTGGTTTTCCTATTCTGTGACGCTCTTCCTGGAGACTTCCCTGGTAATTCTAGCTATACAAAATGTTTAAATACAACGTATGTTGAACATTTATTTTGAGGAAGTCTCTAGGTTTTTTTGAATTTTCCTATGGTCAATTCACTATGATAATTTCCTGATTATCTTAGTTGTTTAATACAAACACATTGGATGTTTTTTTTTCCCAGGCTAGAAGATTAACCAGCAGTAGCGTATCTGCAGAGAGCTGAGCATAACCACCAATGCCTTCTGACACGTTTTATTGAGCAACACAGTTTTAAACAGGCAGTTTGATTTTAAATGCTCGCTCTTTTCATATTTGCCATACATCATTCTGTGCATGCACGGACCTCGACAAATTACTTGCTCTCAAGCTAGACACAAATAATCCATTTTTAATATGTTACAGGAATGTCATAACCGACATAACCCATTCATAATGGTATATACAGAGGAAATTAATTAAATTGCATTGAATCAATTTGTAATATCAATCAGAATGTATCAAATATGTTATTTTTTTCAATTTAAGTGACACCTCATAAAATAAGCATTAAAGGACCCATATTATTGAAAATACTTTTTTTCTCAGTGTAGTCCACTTGCCGTCAGACTACTTTTCCACATCAGTGTTTGAAACGCACGATTTGAAATTCTTGCCGTTATCGACAACACAAACAGCCCAGGTCTGCATAGTTCATTCCTAATGGCTCCCTGTGTGCCCTGCTCCTTTCCACAAAAGAGTCTGTTCTTCTGAAGGAAGGAATGCAGGGCAGTGAATGGCCTTTACATGATGTATTTTTATGTGGGTTCCTGCTAAAAAGTTTCTAATCCTCTGCTCTTGCCATATAACATTGGGGGGGGGGTCCGCAGTATGGAACCGTTGAAGTGACGACTTGGTGGATACCAGCCCCTTCCTCCTTGTATATCTCTTGCCAGCAGTATCAGGTGTCAATACTATTTAAGTTAATATTCTAAAATGCGCTTTATGTACAAGAAAATGCCCTTGGATTTGTTGAATATTATATTTTCTTTGTCTGTGAATTATTAGCTTTTCAATTCATGTAATGAATTGAATGAATTCACGCTAAATGAACCCCAAAAGTCTTCGTCAACCTGTGGTGCTACCGAGAGAGAACTGAGAGGTGAACTTCATACACTTCCTTGGGACGAAGAGCTTCCGTCTCATATTTGATGCTCAGCCCTGTATGGAATGCAGAACGGAAGGCTAATGTCTGAGTGCTTTCTTCCCCGCCCTTGTTTTCCCCCTGGGTAAACCCCTGCTCCAAATAGTAAATGGATCTGGCACGTTCAGCTCTGTACTGGAGTCAATGTCACTTTATCTGTGTGATGGTGTCTTCCACTACCCTGCCATGCGTGTGCGGACAGCTCAGCCGTGAATCTCCAAAGCTTAGCCTCGGGACTGTATCTGTCATCTATCCATTGGTCCATCCATCTTCCGGTCCTTCTATTTGTCTATCAGTGCTTCTGTCTGTCCGGACATGTGTCCATCTATACATCAATTCTTTCTTCATCTCTCCTTTTCCTATACATCTGATTCCTCCCCAGTATGACCCCCAACAGTCTCCTCCTGTGTTATCCCCTGTAGTAAACTGAGAACATCAGGTATAGCCCGCCATCTCCCTGTTGCCGTATTGTCCCCTAAAAAATTTAACCAATGAAAAGAAAGAATACCATTTTGAATTGTAAGGTGTAAATGAACCCTGCTTATGCGCATATGCTCTACACTAAATCTTAAGGTGTGTGAGCACGTGCGTGCACCCACCTGTGCGTTTGAGAGAGAGTGCGTATGCGTGTCATTTTACAGACCCCATAGAGGGATGTACCCTATTTCTGAGAGGCAGTGTTTTGGCCTGCTGAAGTACTGTGTATATTGCACTCATAGCCAGAACACATCGATCGGGTGTTTTGTTTTAGCACCTGATATTTCATTAGGTCCATCCTGCCTGCTTGGGTCTTTATTTATGGGCCCCGTGCTTTAGCCTGAGGGGGTCAGAAGTAGCTGCTGCGCTCTAGAGGAGAAGGGAGGGGTGGCTATTTCACCTGTCATTCAGTCTGAGGGCCATCTGCTCTGGCCTCAGGCATGGCTACCATTGCCCCTGGGTGTTGAATCTGTTTCAAGTCAACCCAGAGCATGTGCGGTTGCCTCACAGTCTTGGAAAAGAACTGACTCCCTCAAAAGATGGAGATCTTTTGAACCAGATGCACACTGAGGTGTGTGCTGTACCTATTTTGACAATACTTCAGCGTAAAAAAAAAAGGCTGCAGTTCATATGTGATAAGAATCTAAATTCCCAAGATAGCAATCTAAATTCCCTTCAAGCTAAAGCTGATAAGCTTCCCTGTTAACTCTACCATTGTACAATTCCAAATTCAGCTGAGCTGGGTTTTTTTAGCCAGAAAGCCGAAAATTATGTCACCAGTCGAGAAACAGCAATTTAATTATAAATATAACAGTTAAATATATATTTATATATTTATATATATATATTTTTTTTTTTTATACAAAAATGTTTCCCACTTGTAAGGGCTCCACACCATGGTGATGACTGGTGACAGGCTTTGGAGAAATGGCAGGAACCTTGTTGACTAGTGCCCTCCTCTAATATTGGAATCATTGGTAAATATGAACAGAAATGGTTATGAAGGTTAGGAGGATTGGCAGCAGCCACATTTTTTTCAGTCTTTTAAGCTACTGTTTACCCAGGGTGCCAGTGTGAGAGGAGGGCACTGCAGCTACCAAGACTCCACCAGTTGCTGATTACAAATGTGTCTTAAAGAGTGAGGAGACCATCAGTTGGATCGAGTTCAGCCAGGATGTGGCTCTGTCCTTGTGTGCTGCAATTACATTGATTCACACTTATAGGGACCCATATCATTTCTCTGCTTTTTATCTCTGCAAGGGAGAGAATTGCACAACGGACTTGAAGACTCCAGCACTGATACACAAGCCTGTAGAAGGCTAATAGCAAGAGCAGATTTATGTCGAATTTATCTCGCTGGTCCTGTTCGAGATGGAGTCTTTCATATACCATGAAACAGCTCGACTCGATCTTCATCTGCCACCAATATTGGTCTTCTCTGCCTTGTTAATAGGATAGGGCAGTGCTTATCTGTCTGAACTCATGTGTGTTGATGT
Source organism: Gymnothorax javanicus (assembly GCA_029692085.1). Taxonomy (NCBI): domain Eukaryota; kingdom Metazoa; phylum Chordata; class Actinopteri; order Anguilliformes; family Muraenidae; genus Gymnothorax; species Gymnothorax javanicus. The sequence continues at coordinate 96,520,446 of CM056198.1, forward strand.
GTACCCTGCTATGGGTCACTTTAAATGAGGAGCAAGTACTCCCCCGAGCTATAGCTGGCTACGCTCTCAGAAAAAAAGGTTGTTTGGCTGCATCCATGGAGAAACCCTTTTTAATTTGTTATGGAAGCCTTTGTAAGAGGTGTGTAAAGGGTGAAAGCTCTTGGACTCAGAACCATTTTGCCTGACAAAGAATCTTTGAAGTAGATTGAGTCATTCCATGAACTCTTGAGGTTCCTCTTGGGATCATATTTTTTCTGAGCGCTTATGTTGGGACAAAATTGGTTATAATAGGTTCTGGATGAGGTTGTAAAGCTGATTAACAGCAAGCTGTACGAAACTACGAATAGTATCTGAGCCTCACTGCTCGTCTAAATGTTGTGAAATTTTTGATTTATGGCTTGTGTTCCAAAATGGTTGATTAGAAAAGATTAATTAATACACTAATACCGATGATATGGCGCCGGAGATATGAACGGGAGAAAGACGATGTAATTCCCTTGGTCAGTGATGCGAAATATTGATTTCTTGTACTTCCCTCTGTTTGAGAATCAGAGAGACATGAGAATATAGAAAGGAGGTGTACAAATAATCAGGGATTTAACCCGAGTGGTAATTGAAAAAGTTAATTGCTTTTTGTGGCTCGTACATGAGTAGTTTGGCTGTGACAGGTAAAAGCTGAGGGATTGGATTTTGTTGAAGAGCTCCAGATAAAAATGTCAATAAAATGGCCTTCAATTCCGCACCCCCAGGAGTAAAACTGTTGTCAGACAATAACAGCCCCCGCAACTTGGCTGAGCGCTCCAGTTAACTAAACTGCCTCCCTGGAGCGGTCAATAACTCTAAACGTAGAATAGGCAAAAAATCCTTCTAGAAAAGTCTTCCAAGGTTTATGGAGAAGAATGTGTTTTGTGTGCTAGAATGAGAAGGAATGTTCTACATAAACAATACTCCAAGAGCACATAACGATACCAACTGTCCCTTATGACTTGGAAGTGTTTTACCTCCAATTATTCCCTTTCTCGCTGGATATTATGAATATATTAATAATTTGCTTCCCCCAGATTCTGAAAATGTTACTTCTTTGCTCCTGCCTTTATGTGCAACAACTGTCAGTGCATTCAAACAACAACCAAGATTACATTAAATCTTTTGTGTTTTCCAAACCAGCTACACTGATTTATTTAGCAAGTGCCAGCAACCATTAGAGAAAGGTTTCTATTTCAGTGGAAGCTTTTTTTGTAGTGCAAACATAAAATATATTGATGTGGAAAAACTACGTTATTCTGGCCTGGAAGGAGCTCACCCACCCCAAACACTCCCTCATTAAGACCCCCTCCCCCAGCCAACTCCAACAAATTGTTTTAAGCTTTGATTGATGTCCCAAATTGAGAATTAATGTCTTTCAGCATTAATCTTCATTTGTAATGGCGGGAAGTCTTATTTACAAGTCAAATTGCGGTGTGTATTTTATACATAATAGATATCCGGGGATGGCGGATGGAAGGTGTGCATTAGATTAGCTGTCAGGTGAGTCTTGAGGCTGTCTGGGTCCCCAAAGGGAGGGGGTTAAAACCCACGTTTGGTTGTGTTGGGAGAGCCCCACACTTCGCTATGTTGATGGAACTCTGCATTTTACAATGTTGAGCAGGTGCCTTCTCTACATGTTCTTACTGTGTGCGTGTCCGGGTGCGTGTAATACTCCTCCTATTTTAATGTATTATCCTTTGGTATCCTTTGGTAGTTTATCCCCACACTATACTGTACTCTCTCGGACTTGTCATTATAGGGTACACAGGGAACAGGAGTGCTTAAGACAGTGTGGACTGAAATGAATGCATCTCATCTGCTATGTGTAATGCTGCTATAAATTCCTATGCCCATGTGTCTCTAGGGGGGTCACCTGACTAGTCTCAGGAACTGGGGGTGATACGCTATCACAGAAAAAGGAAGAGTCATATCTCTTCTTTTTGTCGTGTCACATTCACATTTTACAAAATCGCACGTTTTGGATGATTATTAGATGGAGTGGTAAAATGCCCTCTTTTGGATTTAGGCAATTGTATATACTGCAGTCTTAACCGTAATAGCTGATAAAGTAACTTGTATTTTTATCCTAGGTACAGTAATAAAAAACAATGGATATTGAAAGAGTCTCTCAAATGTTACAGTATATTGATACTCAAGCAACACTTCTTCGGAACGGACAGTTGGTAGGACCTGCATACCATTATCCTGAGAACCACATAAAATATTCATAACACCTTGATAAATATTCATAGCAGCTATGTCAACCAACTCGGATTGTTTCAGAGTAGGCTTTTTCTCCTGCTCTCCAGGTGCCGTTTCCATGGCAGTCTGATTTTGGTATATTAGCGCCTCGGTTGGCTGATAAAGTGGAGATCCTCAAATCTGACCCTCGGTGCCAGGTCTTGAATAATGCTGGTTTTCATTCCTCCCTTTCAATCAGAGGCTGATTTAATACTTTGATGCTTTTTGGATTTTTCTCTCAGGCTTTTTAGATTTTTGGTCAGATTTTCTTTTAATTTGAAGGGGGGAGTGTTAACTCAGCATTAGAAAGTTACGTTAGAAGCAAAATGCCAGTTCCTTATGTATGGCCCTATATTCTAAAGAGTTAAATCTGCAGCATTGTTTAATGTGTTTAATTGCAGGCCTGTTGTTGAAATTATTTGATTAGGGACTGTCAGACAGAAAAGATGAAAGATAAATTGCAGTACTACTGACCTCATGGGCTGGATTTTATTATTAATGTGGAGAAGCAACACCCCACAAGCATTCACAGAGGATTGCGGACATTCCCTTTTGTAGGCCTACAGCTTTAATGGAGGTGTTATTTATGGATGAAACTCAGAGCAGAGTTGCACGATTTGAAAGTGTTGTCTGGTCACAGCCCAGTAAAACTTGTTGTGTTGGTACAATTTTAACAGCATTCTATGAGTACAGCCGAAAATAACTCTCTCCGTGTAAGTATATCAGAGTTGATTTAATGGTTGACTTTTATAGTTGGGGTAGAGGTTAAACAGCCTTTTATGTTTTGCTTGATGTCATGCCTCAAGCTCTGTGGGGGGAAAAAAGAAAAACATTCTTTTTGGGACTTTTTGTAACAGGTCTGTGTGGTTTTGTGTCTTACAGCCATTTAACGATTCCATCGCTAACCCATTGGCTGCCTTGATTTATTGCGCAGGGCCGTCTCGTGTAACTTTATTGCTCTGTGCGCTGTATCAGATTCGCATTTGGCGTACTGAAAATCAGAAAATGATTTTGCCGTATGCGGTAATATGTATGTAATATTCAAAGGCATTTAGTCAGTCTTCTCGAGGGAAATGTCAGCTGAAACACAAGCTACACTGCAAAAAGTTGGTATGCAAGTCATCTATGATATTTTAACCAGGTCTCATTTGTGTTCTTTTTTTAAATAATAAATAACAAATAATGATGAGTGTATGATGAGAAATTTAAGGTTGGGTTTTTCCCTTTAACCTGGTTTCCAAATCCCTAATTTTTTTATCACATAGAGAGCGCGGGTGCAGTATGTCAGATTTGCAGCCTTATTTCCGAAGATAACCAAAAGTGATCACTGCTCTCTGTTAATCAGAATTTATTGTAAAATTAACATAACGTGAGTAGTAAGATGCAGTTGTTTCAGGTAAGAAAATTTCACATGTGAAAAAATTATGTTAAACCTGCTAATCAGTTTGCATTTGAGACGGGGGAAAGAGATTTTTGATCTAACATGACTAAGACACTTGTTAGACAGATATGTTTTATCTTTATTGAGACCACACCATGGGCCTGAATCCGGGATCCCGATACGGAGACTGTAGAGAAGAAAGAGCAGGGTGGTTTGAGATCCTGGGACACAAATGGGAATCCTTTCAAGGACTTTACCTGTTAAGATTTTTTCTCATGTTATTTTTGGCATTGGAGACATTTTTATTGTACACTGGCAATCTGAGTCTCCATTTTTACAAAGAGAGGTAATGGACTGATATTCTCACCTCACTGGAGAGAGGAGTCACACTGAGACAAACACTGATTGGAAGTGCATGGGCACCACTGTGTGTGTGTGTGTGTATGTGTGTGTGCGTGTACGCGTGTGCGTATGCACTTACAGTATGTGTGCATATGTTTATCTATTTGGCAATGTATTCACTTTCTGTACCCTTCCTGCCACTGCACCTAGAAGCCAATACAACCAACCTGTGATTGATCATCAGAGTTTTGCCCATGCAGCAGTGGTTTGATGTATTTAAGCAGCATCTCTACTGGTAACACACACGTAGTAAACAGTACAGGATGGATGCTGATGCTCATGTAGGGAACACTTGTTAGCGGCTGTTTTCAGTCTTGTGCGTCTGTAGATGTTGTAAACTCTTGGGCCATGAGAGGGCAGAAACCTCCACGGCTGGCTTCTGTCTTCTGTCTACATGAGATGTGCACTCAAGCATGAGTGCTGGAAAACATTCATGCATGCATGCACACACACACACATACACACACACGCTCGCGCATGCACACACACGCATCCTTGTCCTACTATGCTTGTGAGGACATTATATTGACTTCCAGTCATTCTTTGTGTGTCTCTACAGCCTTTCGCAAATCTTAACAATAAGTAACTCATGCCTAACCCAAACCCTTACAGTAACCTTAACCTATTCCTAATTCTAACCTTACCTAAAATCTTAACTAATAACTCACACTTTGTCTTTGTACTGTAGTTATGAGGACAGGCAAAAATGTCCTCACTTCCAAATAATGTCTCCTCTCTGTAAGAAAAAATGTTTTTTAGTCCTCACTGTTTAGAAAGTGCAAGAACACACACACACACACACACACACACACACACACACACAAACAAGCACAAACACATGCACACAGACACTCGTCCTTCTTGGCACAGTGGGACTTGTTTACCGTAGGTCTCTAAAACATAACGGAGACAAACGAAAAGACACGCAGCACTTCAGAGATGAGTGTTCTTGTGCCTTTAGGGCTCCCAAATCAAATTCAGGTCTGTCCTTCCGTTAAATTGAGTTTGGCTGCCCCAGTTTATGTATTTACTGCCATCGGTGTCAATTACTGCATGCAAAGCCATTGATTTGTGTGGCCTCGGGCATCTTGCCTCTTACCAATGGGCTATTTAGAGGACTGTAGTGAGCATGCTGTCTTGTAAGCAAGTGGCTGTCTTAATATCAGAGGACTGTCTCAGTTATGTTCCACATTGAATGGAATGGCTGTAATAACAATTCAATTACCTATTAGTTAAGAAAAATTGCCATCATTCACAGTATGTTTTGTTAGTAAAGTCATTGCTGAAGGGAGTGTTGTAGTTTTTAGGGGGAAAAAAATTCCTTTTTGAGGAATTTTGAGGAAAGGGGAACAGAGCTACCAGACCCATGCACTGCCCCTAAATACACAGGAACTTATTTAGTTGTAAACTACATGATGAATAAGAAAAGATAAACGTGTGCCAGCTAAGCAACTTAGAGGATGGCCCCCAGGTATTTAAGTTCTTGTTTTTCGTCTCCTCTTTGGTGGACTGTTGTCCACCATCTTGAGTGTTTAAACTGTAGAAAGAAAGTATCTATTGATGAGGGAAACTCTTCCCAGTGCTTGCAATCATTTTGAGTGGCGCTTCCCCCTGTAACCTCTGCATACAAATCTGCATCTGCCCTGTGTGCCCTTGTTCATTGGGCTTGACGCCACGGCTATTGACTTTGGACCACTCCCTTCTACTACGCCAAGCCTGACCTGCCAGTGTTGCTGTTCACTCTGACCTGACCTGGGACCGTGTTCTGATAATCCTCTTTATTCATGTATCGAAACTCTTATCTTCCTTTTATTATAGACGCCTATACGGCTTGCCTGCGATCTACCTGCGAATCCTGTGCTCTTATATTCGCGAACAATATCCTGCTTACTTTAATTTATTTTTGATAAATTATTTTCTCTGTATATGCACCGTTTAAATAGGCCGACAGACTGTTTGTTCAGCTGCTCTTAAAAATTATTGTGCACTTATCACTTGAAAATCAAACCCTCCCAGCCGCAGACTGCTATTACAACCAATATTTTATTTGGGCACCTAATTTATATTCCTATTAGTTTGATTTTACGTTTTGTTATTTATTTGGTTTGATTATAATTTGCATCGTATTATATGCACAGTGTACTTTACTTTTGCTTGTAATAAACTAACAGACCCTGTATTAGTTTGAAAACCCTAAAGTTACCGCGTAGTCTTGACGGGCAAATACGGAGGCATTTTTGAACGATGTACATTGACGACCATTGATGAAGCATGACAAGCCAATCAGCTAACTAAGCCTATACTCGTTTTGTGTTACCTATTAATGAGGCTAGAATGAAATTAGAGTTTTTTGCTTTATGGTCTGAATATATAGTAACAACAGTACAAGCGTGTCTGGCCCGGTAAGTTGTGTAATGTGCCAGTCCGCTGAACACTGAGGCAGTTGACAGGTGCTGCTGTCAGCTATTCAGCGCTCTTGTGCTGTCCACAAAGTTTTCAATATTATACAAAATATGGTTTGATTAATGAGGCCTTCATGTAATCATTATTTGTTCCACTGAAGTCTAAACTGAAGGTAACAGCTAGCATGATCTGCTCTGCTTGACTCAGGTAAATTGTGCAACCATAGCGCTTTGTAGGGAGTAGTTGTAGGGAGTAGATGCATTGATTTGTTGGCTAAATGCATAGGCTACGGTCAGAATGAATCAAAATAAAATACAGCACGCAATCGAGAAATAACGGTTTCTTTACCTATATGCACATGAAGACCACAATGGAAAAATGATCAGTCACATTTTCATGTTATGGAGAAATGATGAATTAAAAATTCAAAATGATCTTAGAAACAAAGCACTGAAAAAAATATGCAAAAAAATATAAAATATATAAAACATTATAATAATATACAACATTATTATATATTATTATAATAATATATATAATATACAAAAATGCAAAATTTGGACTCTGTTTTTCCTTTGTGGCCTTCACATGCATACACTCCTTAGAAATGACCAAATGACCACCGCAGTGTTTTTTTGCCGAAATAGAAAATCATTGAACATTGGCAATAAGTAGGCATCGCTGATTGATTCAGTCCATCCTCAGGTCTCAATTAAATTGACAATCGGCCTAAGCCTGTGGTCTATGAGGAGCTGTATTATGTCAGGCCAAACATATTTAGACTTGGTAGTATAGTACTTGATAAGTGTAGAAATATTTTTTCTGATGGTGAACTTGGCCTTTAAACATGACTTAAAATTACAAATATTACTGAATATTGCCTTTGCAACCATGATTGTGGAATATCTTGATCATGCGTACAGTGCTTAGATTGCGAGCTGATATTATGTTTGGATTGCATCACATTAATTCACCTGATTTTTTTTTTTTTTTTTTAATCCAAAGCAACTTAGCCAAAGAGTCTTGCTCTTGGGCCGAACTGGTTAATTGGTGGTAAATTGGGTCTTGAACCACCAATCCTCTGAGTTAAAATAGCAGTCAAAATAGAGATGCTTTCTGAAAATATTATTGTTTATCTATGGTGATCTTGCCTTTGCTGAATCTGACTATATTGTTTTCCTCGCTGCTGTGTAGTAATTTCCCTTCAAAATCTCTTTCTAAAGATATGCCACTGTGGACTTTGTCGACATTAGTGGGTATTACCACCCTTGATTGCAATATTTTATAAACTGTATTCTACTCTGTTGGGTGCAATGTTGTGTTGGTGATTTCATCAGCAAATACTTGCTGAAGTTTTTGTTTGTGGAATAATGGCAACAATCACTGTGGTCAAGAGTTCATCATCTAATCAAGTACTGACTGCCTTGCTCGCTCTGGAATAGAATGTGGAATGTGCAATTCAGCATCACATCTGGGGGGGCAATCCTCAAAGCGATTATGTCCAAGGAGCAGATGGTTTTTTTGCAGGTTCGACTTACTGTCATCTGTTTTACTGCATTCTTCTATTTGAGGAGCAGCTGAATGCACCCTATTGTGCTTCAGTTTGCAAGCATATAATTAATTTAATTCTGGAAGCGTTTTGTGAGAACTATTTTGCCATCAACATATTTACACAGATGATAAATGACTAATCCGAATGATTTTGACTGAGGACATTTGGTATTGTTACCAAGGGTATTGGAGTGGTTTTGAAACTGGGTTGGAATGGGGTAGTTTATTGTCAGGGAGGTCGTATTGGGAATTTTCTGAAACTGTGGTGGGGGACAATATACCCTTAATTGAGGTATAATTGTTTTCCCACCCTAGGAGATACTTCAGTCAATTTCAAATCAGTTAGGCAAAAGCATTTAGCAATAGTGACTAACTGCTTTACAAAGTCGACCAATTTTAAATTGGCCTATCATCATGATCGCCTCGAGACTTGGATTTGAATCGAGAATTGTGTTTTCCATTCCGAAACTCTAGTGGGAGACTTGAAAAATGGTGGGACACCTCGGTTTGGTGAATAAAGGGAAAACACCAGAATTTAACTAGAACTTACCCTGCAACCAGTTCAAGTAAACGTGTAAAATGGGTCACATGGTGTTGAGTTGATTTTCCTCACCTCATATGTTTGAGCCATTTTCCTCTGAAGAGCAACTGGAAGTATTCATTTTGTTTTGGGGTCATACTGTTGCATGAATTCTTGATTAGGACATCTGAAATGTCATTATTACCATTGCTTAGCTGACACTAATATAAAAAGACTTTATGGTGATGAGACTGATCAAGGGCCAATATCCTCTGGAGTAATGTGGGGCTATGCACAGGGGCCACACATCTGCACTGATCTTGTAGTAGTGTCACTTAGGCGCCGTCCACACTAATGCGTTTTTGTTTTTAAAACGAGTAACTTTCGGTACATTTTCGCCCAGCGTCCACACTACTCCGACTTTTTTGAACCCATAAAATGGAGACTTTTGAAAACGATGCTGACCCTGTTTTAGTTTGAAAACTCCGGGATTGCGTTTTAGTGTGGACGGACATTGTTTTTGTTTTAAAATGCTGTTTCAAAACAAAATATTAGTGTGGATGTAGCCTTTGGCTTTAACCATCAAGCTTGAGTCCCCATTAAACACCTTATCCCAGTGCTTTGCAAACCTCTCCTGGATTACTGCTTGTCCTGCGAGTTTTAGATCTCTCCCTGCTCCCAAACAGGTGATTCAAATGATCAGGTCATTATCAATCAGCTTCCGGGGGCTGATAACAATGTGATCATTTGAATCACCTGCGCTGGAGCAGGGAGAGATTTAAAACATGCAGGACAAGTGGGCCTCCAGGAGAGGTTTGCAAAGCACTGCCTTAGCCATTGGATTATTGCCTGCCCTGTACCTCTAAGAACTTATGCATTTGGAACGCCCTGTAATTACTTTGACTCAGAGCAGTTGTCCTTGGCTCCATCTACCAAGATTTTAGGTGGCAATGTCCCGTAATGACTGGTGATTTTGCAGGTGCTTTAAAGTAATACTATGTTTCAGGAAAGGCGTTTGAAAAACTAGTTTGATGTCCGCATTGCTCTAATTCTTAATACGGAGAGTGGTTTGCAGACATACCTGCCGAGGAAAATTCATTATGCTAAATTCCTGAGGACTGAAAGGTCAGTGTGTGCTGAGATTTGTTTATTATTTTTTAACAACACTTTCAGCTCTTTTATCATGTCTTTAGTTATAGCCTTATAAACACATGTAGGAATCCAATTTCATACTAAGTCATGTCTATGGACAATTTAGAGTCTCCAGTCAGCCTGACATGCATGTCTTTTGACTGTGGGAGGGAACCGGAGTACTCCGAGTAAACCTACATGAACATGGGGAGAACATGCAAACTCCCCACGGAAAGGCCCTTGGCCAAATTTTAATCCATGACCTGCTGGCTCCGAGGCAACACTGCTATCCACTGACCCATTATACCTCCCAAGCTACGATTAGAAAGATGATTGCATGTTTCATGACGTACTTTGTTCAGGTCAATGTTGTCATTGCTTTTTAAGGTGAGAGCAAATAGATGAGGAGCACTGTGATGGTTGAAGAAGAAGGGCTCTGTGGAGGATTCAACTCCATTCAAAACCGGAGCCAGAAGAGTTTGTGAATCATTGGCTTAGATGGGAGAAGAATTAAATCTGGTCCCATCAGGTGATTAAATCAAAGAAATGTTCATGTCAGGGCCTGTCCCAATAAATTCATTTGATAATATATCAGCCTTGAGTGCTTGACCTTTCTTTGAATGCCAAATTTTATTGGAAAGCTGCTTCTAAAAATTACCCGAAAGACCCAGTCACGCCAGGGGATTTTAACCTTTGACCTGCTTACATAAAGGAATGCAATAGAGACCATAGTTCTATTATTCATTTCAACTATTTTTATTAATGTAGCCTTTCTCAGATTGTTCTGTGGCAATACATTGACTGACATGACATTGCCATGCATTGCACTATGCTGTCTACACATGATGCTTAATCCCTGCAAATCTGTTCAGTCGCCGCGCGTTGACGTTGACCTTTGCAGCGTGGCATCTGTGGGCAGATTAATGGCAAGACAAAAGGCTCGGCTGAAACCTCACCTCTGTAATGAGCCACGATCGTCTTTTTCCCTGTCAGTGGTGGCAGTGCTGGGTACAGTATGATCCGTGCTGTAGCAAGCTGTCGTTTCATATGGTGCTGTCTGTGTTAGGGCCATTCACTCTGCACTAAAAATACCTGTAATTCTGAGGATAATCAGCCACAGTGGATGTGAATGATTTCTCAAGGAGAAATCCGTGCCTCAGCTGACAAGCCAAAAACCAGTGCCTCTTGGGGAAGGGGATATATAATTAAATATCAAAGGAATGAGTCCTGGAACACATTGTTATGCGGTTTATCCTAAATCAACATGTAATACTATAAATACAATACAATAAATACAATAAATTGCCTATTATAACTGTGTGCTCCAGGAATCTTTCCTTTGATATGTGAATGATTTCTGTTGAAAGCTGACTGTTTTTGTTTCATTTCAATTTTCTGGATTTCAGAAAAAACTTGTGCTATGGTCCAAATTATTAAGGACTGTGCTGTATCACACCAGTGCTAACATCAAATTCCCCAGTCCAGCCAATTATTTCTTTCGAAATCTTTTTTGGAGCCCTGGTAATTAGCAATCAGCATTCAAACAATCAAGCAGTTAAACACCGTGATGTAAAGAATGCCCATACCACATGATTGCAAGTCAATTAGAATGCTGTAATTTCAAAGCAACTGTTTGTTAAATATTTTAGACCCATCTATGGCGTTTTGGCTGGCATCGACCAGAATTACAATTTGCTCCAATACAGACTTTTGACATGCTGTCCTTGATGTTCTAAGCCTTTGAGGTGATTGCTGAACTTTAGTGAAACAAAATAAAGAATAGTGGCAAAGCCACTATGCCCTCTTGGCCAAACATAGCCAAAATCGAACTTGGCCTAGGTTTTCATCCCATATACACGCATATAAAATATGAAAAGGATCCAGAAAAACTGAAGATGCTAGAACGCTGACAAGGCAAAAAGTTTACGGACGCATTGACGCATGACTGACCACCACGAAGTCATCTAGCCACAGCATAAGCCTGATCAGCCAAGAGGCCAAGCGGGCTAAAAAAGTGTCATCACACCAATGCACACACACACACACACGCTCGCACACGCATGCATGGTTTCAAGTTGAGCCGCATTTAATCAGATAATCATTCCCTCTTCCCTGGCATATAAAAGGGTTTTAATCATAGGTAATTAAAGACCGTGCTGGGAGCAAATTTGTCGGCAAATTTGACAGCTAACGTGGTTACTTTTGTTCAGTGATTTAACGTCTGACAGGCAGAGGGGATTCGCAGTGCCTGTCCTTTCCTTTGTTTGAGCTCTGGCGGTATATGCATCAGTTTCCTGCTGCTTTGGAACCTGGCTATTCCAGAGTAAAGTCACCTGTTTTCTCTCTTCGTCTCTGGGCTCTGTGCTAACATTTTTTTAACACTTGGCACATCAGTTTCAGGAGGGAATGCTCTTGAAATGGAAGGACCGTAGAACTTTGCCTTCATCTTCATTCCCATTTCTCTTTGTTATATGATGTTAAATATTTTCCAGATGTCCCTGTACAGATACAAAATATTCAATGTACAAAATTATTATTGCTCTAAAATTTCATCTACTATGCTAATAATTTCTTTCCATGATTTACCGTTCATCTATTTGTCAAAAAACCATAAGGTAACACATCGTCATAGGTGTAGTTTGACTTTTTGAAATGGTCTTTGCAATATAAGAAGCGATTTCCATTTTGAAAATCTTGAAGAGCTCTGTGTTTGTATTTGTGTATGTGAGGAACTGGCCAGCGCTAGTTTGTGTGTGTCTGTATTTGTATGTGTGTGGTGACAGTTTAGAGGGGGAACACTTGGGTCCAAATGCAATTCTGAAGAAGATGCGCCCTTTTGCCACCGTTTACTTTGTGCAGTTTATATAATGGAACAATCCTGTCAGGGAGAAAGAACTGGCTTTCAACCTCAACAGCCTTTCCCAGTGCATTATGGAACGATGGGGAACAGGTGTGCGATGTGCTATTGATGGAAAGATGGCCTGTTCTGTATAAATATAGAACAGGTGACCGAATAACCCACTTGCTTAATTATTAGTCTCTACCCAGGGGCCACTGCTTGCTGGAATGTCACTGTAGAGTGGGGCATCCATGTGGAATGGGATTCCAGCTGCTGAGAGTAGATATTTCTGCACTCCACAGTGCTGTCAGTGGTCTTGACATGTTCATTTTGGATGTTTTATTTTCCCCTTTGGCCAATATTTCACATACATACTGTACAACACCTATATGATGAGACATTTTTTTTTATTAAACCCTGAGGTAATTTTCCTGCGTTTGACCCATCATTGTTACTTAGGAGTCGTGGGCAGCAAGAGAGCAGTTCCTGGGAAGTAGCTACACAGCCAGTGCTTGTGTCACAGGCAATGGTGAGAGTGTGTCTAACCTGATATGCACGTCATTACCATGACTGAAAGTGATAATTGGCAGCCTGCAAGTGAAGATCTGTTTTGGATGTGAAATAACCAACTCATTCTCATCCCGACTCCTCATATGATGATGCTCAGACGAAGCTCAGACATCATTATTTTAGGGCATTGCTAAATGATTCGGTTTACGTACATGGACTACTAGGTTAGGGTTCAGACATCAAAACTACTTTAGATTTGGGCACCAAAACTTATTGATTAGGTTTTGGAATCAAAAATACTAGGTTCAGTTTAGGAAAAGATCATGATTTGAGTTACAGTACACCCTTTCATAATATATACTGCATCTTGTAAAGGTTTTCTGCCAGAATGTGGTGGCGCACTGGTTAGCACGGTTTAACCTCACAGTCGCAAAGTTCTGGGTTTGAGCCTAACCGGCACATATTTTTGTCATGAAATTCTGACGTTGTCAGTTTTGTACTGAAGTCTATACGGATGCCCATAGCATCCAAATGTGATGAAAAAGGAATCCTTTCTTTGTCACATCGTGATGCTCAGGGCCTTTGCCAAAATGTCGTTCTATGAAACCCAGGGAATGAGAGTGTCCTTTCAATTATGGAAGCAGGAGCTCCACAATTCTTCTGAAAGTGTGTAAATCTCCATCCTATCCAGACCGCTGGCTCATTTAACTGCAGGAGCTGCTGGCAAGAGATTACATTGTACATCCACATGCTATTATTTGAGCAAATATCTTTTGGCAGCCATTCACTGATGTGCGAACAAAAGAATTGGTATTTTGTCTTTGTGTTGTGCATTGGGTAAGACTTTTTTCTCATTCTGAACTTCTGGTAAACTTTTGCATCAAGGGTCTTTGTCTGGAGCTTTCAAGGCATCCTTAACGGTGAATGACAAACGAATTTTTGTGTTTGTTAAGCACCATGGGAATCAAATACAAGTACCCACAGTTCTTGATCCAACTCATCGGATCTGTTGGCTAACGTGCTAAAGAAGGATACTAAATCATCAAGCCATGGTTCATCTCTCATTACTGTCATCCATTTAATGGAGATTGACAGCAACTGTTCCGATGGCCACAATAACAATGCCGTCGTAAAACGTTTATTAGAGCGGTGCCATCTTTTATCACTAGCTAATCACTTGTTCGGACAGCATCTGGGAAGCGGTCCATGGGCGTACGTCCACCGGGGATTTTCCAACCATGGTCTCCGGATGAATGATGACACTAAAGAGCTGAGCGGTGACCTTGGCATTTGATGCTCCAGGACTGGGGTTATTAATAGGCAGGTACCTGTGAAAGGCGCCTAAGCTGTGACAGTGGCCTTGGGCCTCAGCTGTGCTAGTTATTTGTTCATTTACAGCTTTGCTGAGGTGTCTGAGTGTTTTACCGCACCTGAGGGGGGGATGGTGACGGTGGCGGTGGGGGGGTACAGGGATGTCACAAGGTGTTTTGGTCTGACCCGAGGAGAAGGTCCCGGCAGGGGAAGAGACATTGCAGCTGGACATGGGTCCGCGGCCAGGTTTCAGCTGAGCCTGTGACCTCCTGGTCTAGGTCGCAGAATAAATTATCGAGAACAGATGTCTGGTCTGGTCCAGGCTTCATTAATCCCAAACTCATGAAATCACCTGTAAGAACCAGCTGATGCTTCTTCTGTTCCCTGGTTGTGTTGTCTGTAAGCAAACATTGGCCACTTTCTGCTGAAGATTCCCTGGTGATGAAGAAGTTCAGGGCCTCCTCTTTTTCAGGGATTATGAGGTCCATTTCTAATTTTGGATTTTAGCTCATATCACTTTGGGAGCACAATATGAATCATGATACACCATAATGGCGAGGGAATTGATTCCTGGTATTTGTCCACTTGGAGATAAATGAATATGGATTTGTCCTGAATGGCTGCATGTTGTTTCAGCAAATGCTGTTACAACTAGGCGAGGATGGAATCGAGAACTTTATCAGGGGGTCTCGTATTACCTGAACAGTCACTATCGACCTTGTGGACACTCGATACACTGACCAAACACAGTATGAGACCTTGGCTGACCTGTGAGCACACCATTTTTTAGAAATCATTTAATTAAAACTTTAAAAATTTTGCTTTAAAAGCAGCCTGATCAGCCGGCTTGGCTGGTTCACAGTTTTCTTTTTGAGACGTTCATTTACCTCGGAAATCCCACATCGCTCACCGATGTGACAGAATAGCGTAATTAGAGGCGATACTGTGATAAATATCATTAGCGAAGCATGTGCCAGTTTTCACGGGGACGGTCTTATCCTCAGATCCCCGACAGTCAACTTTCCTCATTATTCGCCGTCTCTTTAAAGCTAAGTCAGTTAAAGGTGTTCTGTAGGGGGCTGGGGATGGACGGAGGTCACAGGGCCATCGGGGATTTGAGGTGCGGCAGAACGTGCCCTTCACCAGACACAGAGCGTTTAACCCAAACGAGCTAAATTCAGACGGGGAATAAGAAACCACAGCCTGCACCAGGCTCTGTTTGTAGGATCGGCAGCTTCTAAAACACAGGTAAATAATGTAATTTTAAAGGAGCTGTTTTGACATGTTTTTCTGAAGCTCAGGGCTTGGATAATTGTCATGGCGTTCAACAGAGAGGAAGACACGGGGGGGATGGGGGATGGGGGAGGTTGTTTTTCGGCTGTGTTCTCTGGGTAGTGTTTTCATGTCGCCGTCTTGTCAGAACCCCACAGGCTGCGTGTTACTAATGCTGTTTGATGTTCCTTCGGCTGGGAGCCGGTCTTCTCAGCGGCTGGTGTGTTTCGCCCAGTAATACTGCGACGGGAGAGAGCTGCCGGGCTTTGTTCCCATCTTCCTTGATGATTCTCGCTGACTGTTTGGCCGTTTCTCCCTCTGCGGAGAAGTTGATTGGCTGCACTTGTCGACGGGAGGCTGTTGTCGCTTGTCCCTGGCACAGGTACTGATGCTATCGCGCGCTCAGCCGATAGCACGACTTGGAGCTCCAGCACTGCTGACAGGTTTATATCGCCTCCTCAATCAAGGATAGTGCCTCTGCGGGGCCTTAAAATCCTACGAGGAATGGTGTTGAAATCCTTTGTGCAAATTAAAAACAAAAACTACTTAAGACTCCTTTTTAGCTTTTACTTAAAATGACCTGCAATGCTGCTTTTGTACAGTCCTGTTCAAATGAATGGGATACAGCAGGGTGGAGTGGGAAAAACCAAACATAAAGGTTTTCAGGCTTATTATTACTTTAATAGTTTCTAAATTCAGCACTCAGTATGAGATCTGTCCTCCACGGTTCTTGATGAGCTGTTCCACCCATTTTGGCATGGAGCTGACCAGGTTTTCACAAGTTGCCTTGATTTCTTAGTCGTGAAGCTACACCTGGACAACTGCATTGATGACTTTGGCTTTTGTGGTGCAGTCCTTTTGCGGCAGCCTTGACTTGATGATGGACCAGAGATTCTCGATGCGATTGAGGTCAGGTGAATTACCAGGCCAGTCCAACACAGTTACAGTACTGTGCTGATGATGCAATCACATTAGTTGCATCATACAAGTCAAGGAAATTAATGAAACGTGGCTAAAAGGTACTATGCAGTGATCTTTTGAGGTGGTTTTGTAAAACGTCCATCACCTGACACGGCTATTTGTACTCCGTTCAGCTCATTCAATCGACAAGCACCTTTATCCAATTAATTTGCACAAGACCGTACCTTCGCATTTGAACTTGCTGCATAATTGCCTAATCAAAAACAGTAGTTTATTTACTCACCCTGTTAAACTGCTTTATTCTTTTGATAATAATTATTTTAAATATAATTATTACATCTTTAAGGCCACCTGGCTGATCTGCGCCTCTGCAGTGGATCAAAAGGAAAACTGTTAGATTTGAAGGGGAGACCTGTGCTCTGCTAAAACATCGGCCTCTTCCAGCCAGCTTTTTCAGCCCCATGGATTTCCTGCTTGTCTTTCACGCTGTGAGATTAGAATTATGGCAAAACTGTGAACCGCTTAGTTAATCGTGTATGATAATCCCATAATCTGCACCCTCGTTCTGAAAGCCGCCCGATGGTGGTATGAATGCCATACAGTAAGATAACGGTCATGACCTCATCCTCGCCCACTTGTGCCCTGCATTAGCTGGTCGACTATTGCATAGCCGTTTAATTTTAAATTAATGTGAACTGATGTGGAAACATTCCCTGGCATTTTTTTTTTTTTTTTTTTTTTTTTTATTACAGTGTCTCAGACAGTGCGACGTATCAACCTGAGGAATTTGTTTAATGGCTGTCTGAAAGCAGCAGTATCTACAGCCATCAGATGGCCTTCTTCATCAAGACCCATAAATCGCAGCATTAGCCACTCCTCGTTTGATGAAGATCGTCAACCCCCCTCTTCCCCAAAGCTGAATCCTGAATTTCCTTCCTCCGAGCTCCCCACTATAGCCAGGTCCTGGGGGAAGGGTAAAGGGGTTATGGTACAGGGGTGTGAACACAGTTAAAGGGTGCGACAGATCTTCTGGCCAGAGGACATATTTGAGGGACAGGTTTATGATTGCGAACGGGGAGCTGATAGGGTGGAACTGGGAAATGGATGTTCTGAGAAACCGCTTAATGGTGCACAACTCCACACTTCATCCAAGACCGGGCAAAGCCGCCCCTCATGTAAAATAAATCGTTGGCTACCTACTTTTAATTAGTTTTGATTTAATTTATAAGTGGGCCCAAGGCCACACTGTCCCATGGTGAAAACTGGCACTTTGCATATAGCGCCTAATGGTTCATGCCCTCTCTTTTATTTCCGAAGCTCAATTCGCTGTATTATTTAATAAATGCGTATTTATAATTTATGAGACCGACCGGGCGAACTGCACGGGGATTAACAAGAGTTTAAATCGGCTGCTTAATGCACTGAGTAATCCCCTCGTAATGCCTCGAGTCTTTTCTGTCAGTTTTCCAAAAAAAAAAAAAAAAAAAAGAGGAAGAAATTTGAGTCCAGAGTTTGCTGTCAGAGCTTTTTTTAGAGCAGTTTACTTCATTTGAATTTTTTGAGATGCTCCACCTGTGTTATGCTGAAGGAGGGGAGCTTGTGGGGGCGTTTTCTCGGTTTAAAAACTGCCAACTTCTCTGGCTTTGCCTTCCAGAACACTTCTATCTCCGAAGCAGAGCTCGGGACTGAAAGCTGAGCTGTCACAAAGGCTATTGTGTCCTCAGAACTTCGGTTCAAACCTGCTTCCTCTCTCTCTCGAGGAGGGGAGTGTGTGAGCGTCAGTCAGGGGTGCGGGGGGTGGGTGATTTCTTGATGCGCACGAGGCTCAGAACGTCGTAGCGTCTCTCACTTCCACCCCTGTTGTAGCGAGGGCAGCCCGTAATGCAGGCGGTGGGTGAGGAAGACCGGGGCTCTGTCCGTCTGAGAATAATTGGCTTCTCCTGAAAGCTTCATTCATCGTCACGGCGTACAGGAAATGTGTGATATTAACCCCCTTACCCCCTGCTGTTCTACCTCCCATCCCCCCACCCCGCCCTTCCAGGGCAGCCAATTCCAGAAAGTGGATTGAAGAAAACTGAAAATACGTTTCCTGCACATAAAAAGAACTTGTTAAGCTGACGGTCCCCAGTTTGCGCTTTTAAAAAAAAAAAATCTGTAAGATGTATTTGTGATGTGCAGCGAGATCAGGGCGGGTTTTCTCCAAGCCTTGCATGTACGTGCAGTAGGCGAGTATTTGGTGAAGGATGCAATTTTTTTATTTTGCTTTTTGGCTGTGTGCTCCGAGCGTATCGGATGCGAAAACAGTGAGCATGAGGTTATAATAGCGACTGTCGGCTTTGATTTGGGGGTTTTCACTTCCATTTCGCGTGAACTGTAACGGAGTTAAAGCCTCTTTATACACAGCATCTCTGGCCAAATACTTGTGGGCTGAACTGAATTTCACCTCGAAACGCCTCGATCCCTCAGCTGGCGGAATATAGTGACACACCTGTCAAGCCATAAAATTTTTCACATTGTTTTTCATAACACCGTTAACGATGAGATAATTACTCAGTAAGTACATTACAGTATGAAAGGTCTTCTCTGCAGTGTGATGCAGCTGGATTGCTTTGTGCCTTTACCGCTGTGGCACTGTTGCCGTAACTTAATTCACTCTGACGTTTATCTGAAAGTGGGCGCGGATGCCCATTGCTGTTTGCGGAGATATTCATTTTCGGGCGAAGGAGATTGGTTTCATTTCTCCCTCCCTGTCTCCTTACCTTGACAGATTGTGGAGACACAGAGCCTGTCTGTTTCGAGCCACACTCGGGTTTACGGCTCCTAGAAATAATGGACAGTGGATTAAGCTCAGTGTTGGCAAGGTTCATTCGGGATTTATGGAGACAATTGGAGCACAAGGACAGAAGGATCCTACTCTCTCAGATTGAGGACAGCTCAGGGCTGGTGCAGTGTGTGGAGCTCAGGGCTGGTGCAGTGTGTGGAGCTCAGGGCTGGTGCAGTGGGCAGCACAACAAGAAGCAAGGTTGCAGGTTCAAATTTGGCCTGGGGCCTTCATGTGCGGAATTTGTATGTCCGCTTGGGTTTACTCTGGGTACTCTGGTTTCCTCCTACAGTCTGAAAACATGCATGTTAGACTTTTATTTGCTCATAGACATGAGTACCTGAGTGAGTATTATGCAATTCAATTCCTACAAGTAAAAAAAAAAAAAGTACTGTGACCCATAACCATAAAATAATGCACAGAAAGTGTCACTAAAGAGTAAAAGAATAAATTAATGCAGTCAAGATTGTATAGGTGTCATTTACTGGGAGACTACTGATTTCCACTGCAATCCATAGGTATTAAGACAATTTTAGCCCGTGTATTCTAATGCACTGAATATGAAAATAATGGGGTTGAAGCGTTGACTTTTAGCTGTTATTTATGGGAGGCTATGTCCATATCATGCGAAACTCAGAAATTGCTGCCTTTTCTGTATACAACTGCATTGTAAAATCAAAGTATCTATATTTCATCTGTACTGTAATTAAGTATCTTGTGCTTACTCTGTGTTGGTAAGAACAGTGAAAGGACAAACAGTTATTCAAAAAGGTGGAAATGCGGACTTGCCGAATATATTTACTAGCAGCAATAGCTCTCCTTTTGAGACATGGATTGTGAGAGTGAAAAGAAAACAGAACTGGCTCCAGAGAAGACCCTCCTCTGACCTCGAGCTGAACAGAGCGAGACCACCTCCGAAGAGGAGGTTTTGATTGGACCGCGCGTGCTGTGCGGTCTGTCCTCGCGTCGGTGTGGAACAGTGCCCGGCCGAGAAGGTTGCCGAGGATGTCGCCGGAACAAACGCAGCGTGTTTGTTGACGGATCCCACAACAGAGACTGACCACCGTGGTCGTGTGTTTTCCACATGACTTGTGAGAACAACTCAGCTGCTGGTGGATTTGGTCCTGGAGTACACACCTCCTCTGCGTGAGAGTTCGACGAGACGTAATCACAATAAACAATCAGGCGTGGAATTACAGGGTTTCATGTAGAATTTTCTGTCAAAATATGTTGATTTCATGACATTGCAGACACTACAGCAGGAGACGTAGAAGTCCACTGTATTCAGCCTTGGAGAAGGCAGTATGGGTAAGGACATTGCTGAGATCATGATATCAAAATGCACTATGTTTGGGAATAAGATTCCCTAACTAGGGGCTTTCCTTGTGATCAGTGCTCACGAAGACCCACAAAAATGACATTTGTTTCAATAACCCATTTAAACCGGGACAGCATGTGCGCATTTTAAGAACGTGTCGTTGCCGACACAGATGTGCGGGTAATTTTGAAAGTACCGTAATTACTGTAAGTTTTGCGCAATGGAAAAAAATTCCAACTGTTCCTGAAAGCTGGGAAGCTGTGCTTCAGCACAAATACAGGTTACTATGGTAAACATGGCAGCATGATTTTCTGCTGGGATTTTTGCATTAGGCCTTAAGGCGAGACACTACAGGTGAATAGGGTAAAAATTTTAACTGAGAGATATCACCATGATTCTTCATCAGTTGATTACTTGCATTAAGTCCATTATTTTTTGTAGTCCAAGTTTTCTGAAATCTTATGTTTAAATATGCAAATGAGGGCCAATCTAATTAAATATGAGCTAATTTGCATACATTTCCGGAATAAAAATCTAAACATTGAATTAAGCCAGGTTCAATTTTTTTTTTCCATTTTGTTGACATATTAGAGTCAAAGGCTTTTGCAGAAGAAATTTTGGATTTCTTTTTATCACTCCTTAAATCAGAAAATACTGTCTACAGCCTAAAAAAAGCAATTTTCGCCATGTTTTTAGGAATAAAATGTGATATAATTCAGGCTGTAAATTATATATTCACAAACCCCTCTGTAAAATTCTTCAGAATATAGATAGAAATAAACCTGGAAAGTTTGGTGTATGTGAGTTCTACTGAAGTGGAGAATTATGTTCCTGAGTACGAGAAAAAACTCATTTTGAGAAAACGGCCAGTAAAGTAAAACTCCATTCATTTTTATTGGAAACCACTCCTTTGTACTTTCACCATTGGTTGCTGATTCAAAGGGTATGATCATATATGGATCCAATGACATTGTGCTTCAGAGACAGAGTTTTCCAACGATACCAGGATTGTCGTGGTTCAGACAATTACCGCTGCACTGCATGTTCCGTTAAAATGCTAACTTTCGGTGAATTGAGGAGAAACATGCAGACGAAAACAGTCAAAGTATAGTTAAATAAACACCTAAATGTTGTCTTTGGACCTTTTACTTATACTAGTATAAAAGAAGACATGTTATGGAAGTAAAATAGCCCAAAATCTCAAAATTGACCATTGCTTCAAAAAACGATGTTTTTGCCTGTAGTGTCTCGCCTTAAAGGGATAAAAAAGGGGCCAAGAGCAGTATTCTTTCAGGGGGCCGCAAAGTCTTGGCGAAGCTCCCGCCCCCCTCAGTACTGAATGATATACACTTGGTTTTGTATACAAACTGCTTTTTTTGGCCTTTAAATGCCTAATGATTTATTAAATGATTTTTAAAGTGATTATAGTGATGTTGCACCAAGATTTATGAACTATTACTGCAAACTCTGCTTCATTTTAACCCTTGGCTTCAAAATTTATGATTGTTTTCTTGGCCATTAACTACATTGTTGAGTTGTGTGCACTGAATCTGCAGTGTGCAATAGGTGATTTCTCCAACAACAAAGTGAATTGTGTTCTGTGCTGTTCATCGGTGTCAAGATTCAGTTTTGTCGAGTAAAATTGCTGCTTTATACCTGCTGTACAGCAGATACTCTTGAAAAGAACCTGTACGGAAAATGTGCTTTCTGCATTTTTATTGCTCTGTTAAACTCTCCACTTGACCCATTTTCATGCATAATGATTTAGATGTGATTTTACTGAGCTACTGCCACGATTCATCGTTTCTTGTATGTATGGATCCAAACAAAGCACTGAAATGCCTGCAGTACCCAGCCAATTTTCATCTATTTATCTATTTTGCGCTCATTTACATAAAATATGTTCTTGGTACATTTTTGTTCCGGAGACAAATTTTGAGACAAAGTGCGTCATATAAGGCCTTTGTGAAGCTGTTTTAACTCATAATAGTAGGACCAGAGGCAGATGTCTCCTGAAGAGTTCTCAGGAAGAAAAATCCTTCGCCAAGTGGACAAATGTTGAGGTCAGACACTCTTCCAAATAGAAACTTGACAAAGATTTAATTTCTCTGTGCAGTTCTAATGGTGGCCACATCACCCTGCAAGAAAATTGTTTTGAGGCATTGTTGTTACGGGCATCTGCAGTTAAATCCTCGGAAGTCTTGACTGAGGTCTTCCCTGAGCCACGTCTGGAGCACTATCCTGCGCGATCACCTGGCCTATAGGGCTGGAAAAAACTCCAGAAATAAGGGATGCTTGTTGAGTAAAGTCCACCTAAGCTTGGCAAAGTTTTGCAACAATAACTATGGAATGCAGTGATGGTAAATGTCACGATGTGTTGTATTGACACTTTTTTAAATACTTTTGTTTATAATGACTTCTTGGTGTGGTAGGAAGCATCCAAACTTTAGTGGACACATGAAAAGCTTCTGAGGAAAAACAATACCAGTTATCTGTTGGTTATTGACAGGACAGCTAATTGGCAGCAAGGCTTTTCAGAGCCCAAAAGTGATGGACAGAAAAGCACCACGCTGTATGACTCCACCCTACGCCCTCTGCTGAATGTTTACCGTGTCCCGAATTGAACCGGTTTTGAATTCAGACTCTGCTCTTAACTCGCTGGGCCAGATTGTGCTAAATCAGGAAATCGCCGATTGATAAGAGCCTCCCGACTTCGCATTCCAGAGCAGCTAGTCTGGCTGACGGGCGTTTGGCTTAAATCAATCAAGGCAGGGGCAGGAGAGCGATGGGGGCTCATCCAGGCTCACTCTGCCCCGATCCCCCTCCTTCTGGGATTTGACGCTTGTCACCGTATTGATCAGTGAATGATTGCTCACCGGTTAGCCCTTCACGTGAGACCTAGCCTCACTCTTTGTTACGGCGCATCATATGTAAAGCTGAGGAGCCTTTCTGTCCCCTGTTTTCCGGGATAATTTGCATAGCACAGTTCATACAAAAAAAAATTAGTTCATGAACCAGTTAACAGTAAATTAGGCTGAATAAGCATTATTATTAATTATTGACATTAGTTCATGAACTATCAGTTAACTGTTAAACCACTTCATAATGTAATAATATATAAATTGATACCTTCGTTTTAAGTGGCATCTGTGGATGGCACGGCGGACTGTGTTCACAGACAGTGGTTTCTTGAAGTATTCCTGGGCTCATTTAGTAATGTCAATGACAGAATCATGCCGGTGAGTGATGCAGTGGCGTCTGAGGTCCTGAAGATCACAGGCATCCAGTAAAGGTCTTCGGCCTTGTCCCGTACGCACAGAGATTTTTCCAGTTTCTCGGAATCTTTTGATGATGTTATGCACTGTTGATGAAACATTGAGGAACATTGTTTTTAAAGTATTCCACAATTTTTTTTTTACGCAAGCCTTCACGGGTTGGAGAGCCTCTGGCCATCTTTACTTCTGAGAGATTCAGCCTCTCTAAAGCATCCCTTTTATAGCCAATCATGTTACACACCTGATGCCAGTTAACTTAATTACTTGCTCAATGTTCTTTCAGCTGATTCTTATATATTAATTGCTTTTTCAGCCCTTTTTTGCCTGTGTCCCAATTTTTTTGAGACCTGTTGCAGCCAGAAAATTTGAAATAAGCTCATTTTTTGGATGAAAATGCAAAATGTCTCAGTTTCAATATTTGAAATGTTACCTATGTTGTATTGTAAATACCATATTGGCTAATGTGATCTGAAAGTCATTGCATTTTGATTTATTAACAATTTACACTTCGTCCCAACTATTTCGGAATTGGGGTTGTAAAACCTGGAGAAGTAATGAAGTGCTGCTAGTTTAAAAAGGCACGTTTTTAGTTGCCATTTAAAAATGTTCTCTGAGCTAGCCTCTGAAGTGTGAATCTGTCTGTAATATGTTGACATTTTCATCTGAGACTTATCACCTCGTACAACCCCCTCTCCAAAAAAGTTGGGATGTTGTGTGAAATGTAATTCAATGAGAGCAGATATTTTTCAAGAAACCATGAGATTTCTCAATTTCAACAATGAAATATCAAGTTTAAATGATATGCGAATCATTGCATTCAGTTTTCATTAACATTTTACACTATGTCTCAACTTTTTTTGGAGACAGGGTTGTACTGACAAGCATTAACAGATGCACACTCTTGAATGTATGCACATGAGTACGGACACTTACTCTAACCTCACACAGAAAGTAGACAGATACACCACTACATAATGTAATACACAATCACACTGCTCTCTCTCTCTCTCTCACCCCTCTTTCTCACGTGCCCAGACACACACACACACACACACACACACACACACACAGGCAGCTATCACTTACACACTTTACTCCCTTCCCTTGCAATTAAAAATTGAAGGCCATTTTGCAACAAGCTGTCAGAGTGTTCTGCTGTCTGAATAATGAATGTCAGCTCGGTGAACTGCATGCTGGGGGATGTCTAGAGCCGGGACCAGTGACTGGGATTGTTTCTCAATGTCTCAGCTTCTGTGCACTTGCAGTCTTACGGGTCCTTGTGAGATCATATTCACTCGCCCAAGTCCTGTCCCTGTGTCAAGATCGCCAGGAACCAAGACTGTTTAAAGAACCAGGATCTTCTCTTCAATCTCCTGAAATACCAAAGACACAAATAATGTGAACTTTCCTAGCTCATGCAAACTTGCTCAATCCTAACATTCATTGTGCAAATGCGGACGAGATGAGCAAATTTTCAGTTTTCAGTTTCATTATTTCTACAATAAATATTGTTGAAATCTGTCCAAAATTGAAAATTATGGAAGGAATATTTATCATAAACACCTGTCTGATTTGAAGCTTACAGTGTATAAATAGAGTTATTTAATTAGCTTGGGTGCCTTGAACTGGGCAAGTCTACTCAGGCGCAGTTGTGGGGAGATTTTTATTGGTATATAGATATTTGTGAGTCATCATCATTATCGTCCGTCCCAGGATATATAAATTGCGCTTTAAAAAAAAAAAATGTTCTTATTGTTTATAGACCACGCAGCCTACCTTTTCTTGAAATGGTGGGCAATTAGTGCAGTGATGATTTCACATTTCAGTCGTATGCCATTATGAAATGTAATGTAGTGAAGAGGGGTTAACAGGGGCATTTGACCTTTAAAGGAGGTAGGGCAGGAATGGGGGAAGGTTCTGCCCTTTGTCTTTGCCATTAAAGATTCAGAAGACCTTACATTGTGCCCTTGAGAGCTGTGCGTTCTGATAAACACCAGGTGATAAATGTATTTCCTAAAGAGCACGTCCGGCCTTTAATATTCCCAGTGGTTTTAGGTGCCGTTTGTCTCAGGCCAGTAAATAACGATGTGCTCAGCGAGCTGCAGGCGAGGGAGCCCAGCGCCGACACTTCATAAGATTTTTAGTAACCTTGTAAATTTTGCAGCAACGGGGGGCTACGTGATGCAATTCAGAGCAACGCTGACGGAAAAAGCAGAATTTATATATATTTTTTAGAGACACAAATCTTCAGGATTACTGAGAGCATTCCTAAGTGTGCGTAAACCCTTCAGGTTTAGTCAGAGTGACAGGATGAGGGACGGATATACTTGTTCTAGTTCTGCTTTACTGCCGAAACTTACTGCTGTTGCAATGTTCACCTTGGTTTTGCTTCAGCACTTTTTCAATAGTTTTTGCAATGGCCCATTTTCATTCCATATTGTGACTTTAAAACATACATATAAATTGGGGGGTGTGCCGTAATCTCTCTTTGTGGGGAACTACAACTAATAAAATGACAACATTGATTTTGAACTACACTGAGCTAATTTGATATGTGATCTTTATCCCCTGTCTGTGAAAGCAGCTTATAGTGCACTTCATGCCAGAGTACAGGACCAACGTGGGATGCAATCATCAAGTTACCGTGACAATATGATGGAAAACTCAAAGAAATGAGGGAAATTGACGAGAACATAAATTCTCTCATGCAGTGGGATGATATAGGATGCAGTCAGTGTGTGTGTGCCTGTGTGCATATTTGAGAGGGCATGTATGTTGTGGTTCTAATTCAAAGTTCTAATTTGAATTCTAATTCAAATTCTACTTCACAGGTCTATATTTTTACAGAATTTTGTTAGCATATGGATGCTTAGTTTTTTTTTTTTCTTCTTCTCTCGGACCATCTCTTCTCTTCACAGTGCTGCCGCTGTATTTCATTTCTGGGCTGTGTGGTAGTCATAGCCTATTCACACTTTTCCAGTTTACCCTTGTCCAGTTACAAATGTCGGGGAAGGGCTGGTTTCACCACTGAGGTTCAACCATCATTACCATTCATGCTTGTAATTACACTGCGTTTGATCTGCATTTTCAACACGTCCATCTGGTCTGTGGCTCGTCTCCTGCTGGATTAGTCTGGTTTAACCTGTTAAGGCTGGTAGAGTTAGGTGGACCTTGATATGGTAGAGCTGCAGATTACAGAGAACCATCACAGGGTGGTTGGGTTAAAGTTTCAGGAACAGAGCTGAAACCAGCATGACCAGCTAAGGCTGGTTGAAGCTGGTATTTTCTGCGGAGATCATTCATTGCTTAGTGAGAGATGCTTGCCGTGCACCTCCCCAACATAGGTCTTTTCGTCTCCAGGGTAAACTTTACCAACCAGACCAGCAAGCTCAGAGAAGACATCTACAGCTTCTGACAGGCGCTGAACAACCAGTCCCTGGAGGCTTGTTAGCGAACATAGCACCACAAATTGTTTCTCCCCTCGGTTGTTCCCTCATACTGCGAAATTTGCTACAATGCTCTGACACAGAATGTCCCTGACTGTCCTGTATTTTTTTAATGTTTACAGTTTGGAGGTGCTTGTTGACTAAAAGTGTGTTTTGTTTTATGAGGCATTGTTGATGTATTGTTAGTGAAATTTTAGGCATCATATTACGTAAAACAGCATACTTTACTTTGACAATGTGCAGTATTGCTACTGTCCTAGAAGGAGGTGTTGTAAACCTGTGGGAGGAGCCCCCCTCACCCCAATAGAAGTGGTGAATAGAAATGAATGGAGCATACTGTGCTCCTGTTTACTTTCCTCTGCTGAGCTTTCAGTGACTGGAAAGCATGATCCGTTGCCCTCTCTAAATTCTGTCGGTCATATGACTCCATGCTGCAGTTCACCAATAATCACCTCAACAGCTGAACGCTTGTACCGGCTCCTTCACTGCTGAAACATTATCACTCTGCCTCTTGTATTCAAGTGAAAGAATACTGTTTTAATTCTGTCTGTTCAGCGTTCACAAAGTGTTCTCACAGACTTACTGCCTTGTTTTCTCATTGCCGCTACATTGCGGCTATGTTGAGAGAGATTTTTTTTTTTTTTTTTGGTCAAGGAGATGTTCATAAGTCAGTGTTTAAGGACTCTATTCAGTGGTCTGTAGTGATGATCTCATCAGCATTAGAATGTTCTGGTAAAGACATTCTAATCACACACATTTGGGATCTTCCATGCCACAAAGGGTTAATACCTCAGGGGTACTGTGCTTGAGGCACTACAGTTTTCCCCCAGAATTTATGGTTTTAGCATCATTCGTCATGACCGTCCCTACCGAAATATATCCTTACTCCCCAATAATGCTGGCTTGCGCTGGAATGAAAGCCCACAGCTTTTTGTGTGGACGCATGAAATTGGTTTTAAAGAATGTTGAGGACATAAATGCCCCCCACCCCCCGACCATTAATCACAGTTCATAGACAGAGCACACATTACATGGTTGGATCCCTCACAACTATGCAGTGCAATTTATCCCAAATTCAGTGGAATTGTGCACAGTCACATAAGATTGTTGCCAATTTTAAATGGTTTGAATGCAGAATACTATATACTTGGGCAATTATATGCTGGGGGATGTGTCATTATTCATCAATTCAATTATGTTTGTGGTTCTCGCGAACACCGAGGACATACAGTACTGTGCAACAGTCTTTGGCACCCTGCTTTTTTTTTTTTTTTTTTTTTTTTTTTAAATCTGGCTTTGAATGTTAACTTTTTGTTGGCTGCATTGATATTGCTGAAAATAAACCTACATTTGAAATCCCAAATGCTAATTTAAAAAACCATTTTATAAATTGATTTTTGTATTTCATTAAAAACAGTTGATACAAAGAACATAGTCTTGACAGAGGCCTGATGTCAACATTGTCATGACTGTCTGCAATTATTTGGAGGGACAAACGCAAGTGAGACAGTCTGCAGAAGAAAGGTGGCAAGTTTTTCACTCTTCTTGGAACAAGCAAAAAGCCAATCATCTCATAAAACTATGGCACTACAGGACAGTGTCTTAACATTTTTAGGCAAAGCGTCAGCACACCAAATATTGGTTTTTATTTAGGTTATAACAGTTTACAGCTCAGTATTGTACATTTCTAAGCTATTAGAAACTTTTAATTTCATTATTTACATGTCCCCATGGTAGTGCTGCTGAGATTCTCCATATAAAGGGGGGGTAACGGCATTGTAGTTAACTGATCTGCTTTGCTGTCAGGTCCACGGTATTTCCTTGATGGGACATACTGGGCCAAGTGTGCTCCCTAAAGGACCAACCATTTCCTGTTGTAACAGGAGATATAGGCAGCACAGTCGTGTTGCCAACCCTATAGAAAACGCATAAATATGATGCTACCGCTATAATGTGAATAAGCAGCTTTGTCATGCAGGGAACGTATCAAATCACATATCAAATGAGCCTTTTCAGCATGTCATTTCAGGAGCCTCCCGTGAATGTCATTTCCACACCATGAAAGTATGCTTGGTTTGAGGGGACATCTATTGGAAACTGACAGACTTATCAGATATTTTGACAGAGGAAAGAAATGACGGATCTGTAATGTGAATTCTTAGCCGGGCATTGTGTCGGATGGCTCTCTCCGAGTGTCGATGCACTTCAAACACATTTGTTCTGGCTCTGCGGGGAGCTCGCATTGGCTTTGCGGCAGTTTTCAGTTTGCGCTCATTCAGAGGTGTGACGTGTGGAGGCTACTACTGCTCAGCTTCTTCCAGAAAGCAGTTTTTCGTCTAATCACTTGTTCGTGTTTATCCCCCCCCTTTGCGTCAGCTCAATTGCAATTGGAACGAAAAGAAGTGAGTTCTTGGGTGCTGCGTTAGCCTACGTCAAGAGCCGGCTAATACCACTTAGAGAGGTTTAGCGGAAGGCAATTCAGAATGTACCATAACCAAATAACAGCAGCTAGCAGACCCCAGTGCAATTTGGGGGCAATTATGGGAAGGGGGTGTGATCCACATTTTTTCAATGGTAGAAATAATTAGTGGTTGGGAAGTGGTTGGAATTTGTAGAAGCAGGCAAAAATTACACCGCAGCTGGAGAACCGGCAAATTCCATTCTCTCCCACTCCAGCCCCCCTCCTCTCCCCCACCCCTTTATTTTTCTCATATAGTCAACAGTTTTATTAGTTATATTTGTCTCTAAAAACAATACCTTGTTATCTGCAAGCATTTTTAACTTACGCCCTCCAAGCATGCAATTAGCAGGAAATTAGAACTGCAAACCATAGCCTGAGAGCAGGCTGAGGACTTGTTGCACATTCAAAAGAAGTGCCCAACTGTCTGACCAGCCAAGCAGCTCTCGTAATTCGTCAAGTCAGTCGCCCTCATTACCTGTCAACGCTGAATTAATGTCATTACTGTTTTGCACTAGGCGTGTCGAAAATGTCCCTTCCTGTTTCCTTGTGCCGTGTGTTCTGCTGGTGCGATGTGTTTAACTCCCCTGTTCAAGCTTTGCATTCTGCTGTGCTAATTGCCATTATTTCTGTTTTCCTGTCAACACCATTATGAGGATAAAAGCCCTCATAACTCAGCAGGAATTCTGACTTGAGGTTATTCTTTTGACTTTTTCAGACCAGCCTTTCGTCAGCAATGAGGAGACCAATCCTGACGCAATTAATTTTAAACACCACGCTACGTAAATCCTTGTGTGTGAGGACAAATGTGTATTGAATGTACTCTACATGTCCCGCAGTTACAACAAGCAGACGCGTTACATATAGGCCTGCAGCACAGTGATGGGTACTAATTGAGGTACATACATTGCGTTGAAAGATCTCGGGGAATGGCCCCTCACTATCTTAACCTGTTGGTTGTATCTGGCTACGCACAAGCTGTTTGCTGATACATTGCTCATTAACGAGGACTTCCTAATCGACTCGAGCGACAGCATCATTAATGGACATTATCGTGACAATGAAGAGTAATTTCACTTCATGGCGGCGGTGATTTAGTGTATTTTGTCAAGGCTGCAGATGCCTCTGCTGCCATTTTCTTATCACAAAGTAGCCTAATTGACTAAAAGCGGCGGCACTCTTGCATTCATGTTGCTAAACTGTGTTTCAAGAGGCAATTTTTCGAAGATTCAGGCAGTGGATGATACATGACCTTCTCAGATTTGCCTATATATTTTCTTTGGTGGAAGGTCTATTGGTAGACGCAGAGGTGTAAAGTCCGGGTTCAGAAAGTAAAAATCCTCCCCAAAACTTTATTCCAACCACCCGGATTTACTTCTGACAGGAGATAGAGCCAATATGAATGCTCAGCTCATTCTGTGGGAGGGATAAAAACTTGGCAGGACTTTTACTTTCTGACCCCTGGATTTTACATCTCCGGATAGATGGAAAAATCCTAAATTTCTAGGTCCCTAAACCAAATGTTTTCTTTTTTTTTTTTTTTTTTTTTTCTAAGGCTTCTGGAAAGGGCAATTTCTTAAGGGCCCAAATTGAACTTCATAAAAAAAATTTGCTGTTGAAGTTAAAATATCAAATGATGCCAGTGACCACCAGGCTTATTTTGATTGTCAGTCTGCAGTGGAAGAAATTCTGGAATATTGCAATTTTGGTGGGCAGTTGAGGACGACACCAATAGGGGGCACTGCAGTTGCTTCTTTTTGCTGAAGTGACAAATGTTTGAGGCACATCTGGTCTGGGCCCTCAACATCCCATGCTAATTGAGTTCATGCATGATATGATTCCATAAGCATGCCCAGTACTGTGCCACTTGAAACTAATGTGGGATAATTATGGCTCATGAGTGTAGACCATTGACTGTAAAGAAAGAGTCAATGGTATAGACCTAAAGTAATGTTTACAAACAATGCTACACATGTCCAGTGAGTGGTGGCACAAAGTAGCCTAAGAGTCAGTTGAAGTGAATGTTGTTTTGTTTGTTGTGACAGCTGTGAGCCTCTGGCAATCCCTCCTGATGAACTAGCAAGCTAAATGAATTCAGCGCGGTAATATTATGTGTGCGGTTTTTCATCTCAAGAATAAAATAACGTATGAAGGCAAACTTATGGTTACCGATAAATTGCCACTAAATAAATAGATCCTTTATCCTTTCTATCTTTTCAGTGGGTGTTTGACCCAGACTCTATGAACACTCGTACGCTTACCTATTGACACTCTAGGCAAATAATTTATAGTCTTATCGATCACTCAGACTGTAAGTCTTGTCATTTGCGGCCTTGTTCAAGATGTTTTATACCACAATGGTGGTGATTTCTGCACTATACAAACAATGGTAATCCCAAGTTAACTTTTATGGCAAAAGACAGCACTGTCCAATGACTTACCTCAGTCATTGCCAATAGTGAGCAAAACCACATATTGACAGCAAATGGTTTCTGCATGGTAGGATAATAGGTGACTCATGCTTTGTGCTGTCGGTGTGGTCTGCACGGCGATATGGCGCAATTGCGGCCTGGGGATACCACGAGGAGGGTCCGCGGAGGCTTTAAGCGCCGAGCCATGTGCCTCGAAGATTTTGTAACAACGCAGATGGGTTCACACAGACCGTGTTGAAATGATTGGCTAACTACAGGACCCAGAAGTACGCATGTACCAATTCAAATTTCATGGCGGTTTAAAAATGGAAGACTTTGAAGAAAAGCTAGCTGAATAAGTAAAAATCAACAGAGCAAGACTAGAGAAGAGGCCAGTTCTTGGAGCCGCTCTGACTGCTTTGACCGCAATCAGTATGAAATGACCCGACACTCATGGCAACCATGCGTGCCTTCCGCACTGCACCAACCAAAAGAAGCCTGAATCAGGCATTAGTTGTGTTTGAACTAATCACTGTGACAGAGTAATATTTAGTTAGATCAGTGTGATGTAGGCACGTGACGATTTCATCGACCCTTTGGCTCTAAATTTCAAACTAATGGAGTCAAAATATGAATTCTTCATTGTGTAAGGAGCACAATAATGATTATTGTATTTAATCACATTAAATGCCACTGAATCACCTGGTTTTTTTACAGGCATGATGCACTTAAGTCAATGAAGCTATCATGAATTTAACGTGTTGAATTCATCAACCCATTGGTGAAGCTTACCAGAGGGAAGGCGGTGGATGAATTCCACAGGGGTTGATGAAAATCCTCCTGACAGTAGCTAGCCTACCTAGCTCTAGTAAGGTAGTTTGCTAGCTTGTGGTAGCCAGGCTAGATAATGAGCCTTGGCAGGTAATGGCTATCACTGTGCTGAATGCACTTACACAAAGCTTCAGTAAGTAGTTGTTTGCTATAGTTATAGTTATAAAGAGGTTAAGAATATCCTCACCATTTAAAGCTGAGGTCAATTGTGCAGTCAGGCAGCTGCACTAGCTAGCTAGCTAATATACTGAGCAACAAAAGAAACGCTAGTTAGCTAGTTAGTTAATTTACTCTTGTGGGTACTCAGTCAAAGTGACCGCCAAATAAAGAAAAGTTTGATCGAATGAGTGTAAATGTGCACGCACTAGTAATATATTTGATTGTCTAAAATAATTACGCGCAAACTTATTTTCCAGTCTGCCTTTAATTAACTTGCGTTTCTTTTGTTGTTCAGTATATTTAACATTAAAGCTGAGCTATGCATGATGTGCAGAACAGACAAACCGAGCACATTGGTAGTCTCAATTATTTTTATTGGATGATATTCTTGGAACAAAACCAAGTTTTTCAAAAAAAAAAAAAAAATCAAAACTTTATTTATAGAGCACTTTTCATACAATAAATGTAGCACAAAGTGCTTTACATAGACAAATTAGGTATTAAAACAATAAAATAAGTAAATAAAATGGAACCCCCCCCCCCACACCACCACTCCCTCCTTCCAACTCCAACCCCTCACCCGTATTTCCATTAAACAAGCACACTAAAAAAAGAATACTAAGGCTGAGCGGAAGAACCTAGGAGGAAACACTATCTTAGGGAGCCGTCTGAGTCAAGAGGCGGAAGCCTCTCCCAGGAACCCGGCCGCTAAAATGGAGTCGCACAGTGACCCCAGGCAGGAGGAAGGGCCACCCACCACCCCCCATAAGGTGAAGGCATGGACCTCCACCCCACCGGGGGCCCCAAGCCAGCGCCAGAGGACCTACAATCAACAGCCACCCCGACGAGACGGCTCCCACTGAGGAAACACTGGTTAAAAAAAAAAAAAAAAAAAAAAAAAAAAAAAAAACAAGCTAAAACAAATAACATAAAATAATAAAATTATGAACAACAGAATTCTATCAATTAATAAATAAATAAAAACGTATGTAATAAATGAGGTAATAAAAACAAACTAAAAGTGGAGCTAAAAGCTTATAGTAAAAAGAATCTAAGTTTCCTAAAAACCCAGTTATAAAAATCAGTAAAATAATGAAAACAGGTAACTAGTTAAAAGCCAGATTAAAAAAGTGGGTCTTGAGCCTGCTTTTAAAAACCTCAACATTCTCCATGCCCTCAGGTTCTCCGGCAGGCTGTTCCATAAACGTGGGGCATAATACTGGAAAGCTGCCTCACCGTAGGTTTTGTGTTAACTCTGGGAATGACTAAGAGACCGGTGCCGGAGGATCTCAGGGTCCGCGAGGGTTCATAAGATAAAAGCAAATCTGACAGATAAGAAGGTGCAAGACCATTAAGACATTTAAAAACCATTAAAAGGACCTTAAAATCAATCCTGAAACACACGGGAAGCCAATGCAATGATTTTAAAAAGCCCGCCTCCTGGTCTTTGTCAGCACACGTGCAGCTGAATTCTGTAGCAATTGAAGCTGAGATATACTTTTTGGGAAGACCAGAAAGCAGGGCATTGCAATAATCAATACGACTAGAAATAAAAGCATGCATCAGCATCTCCGTGTTGGCCCGAGAGAGAAATGGGCGGACTCTGGCTATATTCTTAAGATGATAAAAACTTGTTTTAACAACATTCTTAATATGTGGGATGAAACTAAGCTCAGAGTCAAAAAATGACGCCCAGATTTTTTTTACTTGTTCTGATGGCTTAAATGACAATGCCTGTAGCTTTGACAGAAGTTTCTCTCTCTTAACCTCAGGACCGATAATTAAGACTTCAGTTTTGTCCTGGTTGAGTTGCAAGAAGTTTTCTGCCATCCAGGATTTAATATCTAAAATGCAGTTAAAAAAGGGTCTCAAGTGGCGTGTGTGTCTTCAGGAGACATGGCAATATACAGCTGTGTATCATCTGCATAGCTATGAAAAATTGATACCATGTCTCCTGATAACTTTCCCAAGTGGAAGCATGTATAAATTAAAAAGTACGGGGCCTAAAATTTTGGGGCACACCACATTTAATTTCATGGATCTCTGAAAAGCTTGTATCCATACTTACCAGAAAGGTTCTATCTGTGAGATAGGAATTGAACCATTTGTAAGCAGTGCCAGAGAGACCAAGCAGGTGTCTAAGTCGGTTCAAAAGAATGGGGTGATCTACCGTATCAAAGGCTGCACTTAGATCCAGTAGCACCAGGACTGAAATTTTGCGTGAGTCCAAATTCCACCTAATATCATTAACAATCGTCACCAAGGCTGTCTCTGTACTGTGGTTCATCCTAAAACCAGATTGATATGTCTCGAAAATATTATTTTTAAATAAGAAATCATTCAACTGAATAAAAACAAGTTTTTCTAAAATTTTGCTTAAAAATGGCAAGTTGGATATAGGTCTATAATGATTAAAAATATCAGGATCCAAATTACTCTTCTTCAGAAGTGGCCTCACTACTGCCGCTTTTTAAAGGCTGCAGGAAAGACACCTGTCTGAAGAGAGAAATTCACTATGTTTAAAAGCTCATTTTCAAAGAACCCATAAAATTTTTTTAAAAGTGATGTGGGAATTGGATCTAAAAGGCAGGTAGTCGCATTTACTTGGGAGAAAACTCGACCAAGCATCTTTGCATCAACCAGGACAAACTTGTCCAGTGTTTCCTCAGGTAAAACTGAACCTTCCATTTCATTAAAAATAGTTTTCTGGTCAGGTAAAATGTTAGCTAAAATGTTGGATCTAATAGAGTCGATCTTGCTCTTGAAGTGGGCTGCAAATTCCTCACATAGAGAGTCAGTTATTGGACCTCTGTATTTATTAAAAAACGGGGTTGATTAAATTATCGATAGTGGAGAAGAGGACTTTGGGGTTGTTTTTGTGAGAAGAAATTATTCTGGCAAAGTGTGAATTCCTTGCCTGTTTAACTGCATTATTATATATTTTAAGTTGTTCACAGAATAGTTGATAATTTATTGTTAATTTGTTTTTCCTCCATTTCCTTTCAGCCACCCTGCATTTCCTTTTCAAGTTTTTGATTTCTGCATTTCTCCACGGGGGTGTCGGCTTTGTTTTTACATTTTTTTGTTACAAGTGGAGCAACTAAATCAAGGCTTGACTTCAATTTGCTATTAAAATTTTCAACAATGAAATCACAGGATGCAGGTAAAATAAGGGGGGATTTTTACATAAAACTTCAATAAAATTTGCAGCCACTTCGGAGTTAGATAGCGTTTCATCACAGCTCGCACCGAGGTCTCCTGTTGCGTAAAAACCAGTGATGTTAAAAACACACAATAGTGGTCTGATACAGCCAAGTCAACAACAGAGGACACACTGGTGGACAGGCCATGGCTAATGACAAGGTCCAGAGTGTGTCCCCTGTTGTGAGTTGGCTGCATGACGCTGCTTAAAAATCCATTGAGTAAAGTAGATCGATAAAACCTTTAGATATTTGATCTGATAACTTATCTATGTGCAAGTTAAAATCACCGGATATCACAATCATCTTATAGGAGGCATGGATTATTGATAAAAACTCAGAAAATTCATTGATAAAAGCACCACACTGTTTAGGTGGTCTGTATACTGTAACACATAAAATTGGAGGGCTGCTAAAAACTAAGGCGTGGTATTCAAAAGTGGAGAACAAATCAAAGGATATTTGCTTCACGGCAAGTGAAGTAGCAAAAATGGAAGCCGTACCACCACCCTTCCTACCCTTCCTAATAGAAAAAATAGAGCTAAAATTTGGTGGGGAGGCCTCAGTGAGAACTGCTGGTGCGTCCACACCCAGCCATGTTTCTGTTAAAAATAAGCAATCAATCTTATTATCTAAAATCAAATCATTTATAATAAATGTTTTACTTGAAAGAGACCTAACATTTAAAAAGTGCCATATTGTAGGTTGTTGCTGTGTTATTGGTCAGTGGGATAGTTGCCTGCGGGTTATTGTCAGGCGTTGTATTTATGAGACATAGGCAGCGCAAATCTGGTCTCCTGGGGGCAGCCTGCCTTGAATAATGCGATCTGTCAGTAATTAAAGTCATGATGGGGAAAGTTGGTGAAGGAAGCTTCAGAGCAACAGGTTCGGAGGTGGACAGTAGGGGGGCTAAGGTCGGAAATTAGGGTAGGTTCTGGTTCTGTAGAGGAAGAGTGGGGAAACAGTCAGTCACTCAATACTGCTGTGGACTGGATTTATGGTGGTACGGCTTCCATTTTTGCTACTTCACTTGCCGTGAAGCAAATATCCTTTGATTTGTTCTCCACTTTTGAAACGCAAAGTTTTTTAGCAGCCCTCCAATTTTATGTGTTACAGTATACAGACCACCTAAACAGTGTGGTGCTTTTATCAATGGTCTCTGCCATTGCAATTCAGATATCCAACTGCATAAAATGATATGCTTTTGGCGGTTACACCTTGATTATGCCTTCAGTTACTTGCTCTCTTTCTAGTCATTCCGATTCTTGCCAGTCATCCCAGCTGTATTTAAGGCAGCTGAGGTGACTGTTTGTGGGCAACTGATTAATTGATTTGGTCGATTTATCTGGACATTTGACAGACTATTGGTTTTGGCAAAACTTGGCTTAGATAGTGGCCGAAAGCTGCTGTGTGCATTTTATCAGTCGCGTGCAAACGTACATTACCATTTGCAGGTTTTTTTTTTTTTTTGATTTTTTTTTTTTTTTTTTTTCTTCCTGGATTGGTGAAGGAATGACCCTGCTCCACGGTGCTTATGATGGCTAGCCCTTGTCTTTGTGGGTTGGTTTGGTTACAGTTAGGCATGAGGACTGAGACTGGTTAGGGTAAGAAAATCAGGGTAATCCAATCGGAGGCAGAGCAGGGCAGGACATGTCTTCACCAGAGGTCTTAGAAAAACACCCAACTGGTTTGTGGACCTAGAAATTAAGGATTTTTTAAAATCTAACTATAAACCTTACACCAAAAAAATCTGCCAAATCTGAGGGTCTTTTATCAACCTTGAATAGAAATCTGCCCAAATCTTTCAAAAAATTTGCAGTCAATGCCTGTTATCCAGAGTTAGTTTAGATATATTACGCTTTGAAATTATTATTTGAATAACATTTAGATTATTTATGACATGTTCTTTGGAAACTTTCTCTTACCTTACTGCCATTTGACCACAATTTCTATTTAAAAAAAGTGGTCTTGCTTTTACATATTTATGTAACATTTATGTATATTATCATAGGCTGAATTATTTTAAGAATTACTCCAAATGAAAATACTTCTAAAATGCTTGTGTCAGCTGGTTGCTCACAGCTTCTGGATTAAATGTTGACCTTGTTGGTTTGTAATTGGATTTAAATTTAATAAGTCTGTCCTTACCCTGCACTGTTTTTTTAGATTGTGGGTCAGGGTCGTAGTGGGGGTGTCATTCAAACTGAAAAACCAGACGTGAAGGATTAGATTTATCAACTCTGATCAATAACTGCATCTTACAGCTGTCAAAGCATGAGGACGTTGTCTTGAATGTTCATGGTTCTTGCCCCTGCACCTGAACATCAAAGGGAGAATTGGGGTTGTTTTTATTTCCTTTTCATTTCCTTCAGATCAGAACAATCCAGAAAGTCATCAGTAACTTAAGGCGCTGATGTCGTGGGGTCCTCGTGAATATGGACCACGGACAGAGAAGGCATGGGTTTAACCACAGAGGGGAAGGGTGTTGCATTTCTCAATACTCGGATTTCATGAAGCAGGATTATGAAGTTAGCTGGAGACGTTCTTCCTGCTTCAGCCCAGGTTTATGATTTCTGAGGGTTTTTGGTTTTCTATAGCGGCGGTTATTCACTTAAAGTTGGGGTATGAAATTTTTGTGGCGTCATCGGGCATAGATTTCATAATAACCTTTGAGCATATTGTAATTGAAATGCTCCCAGTGAGAACTGAGAA
This sequence comes from Gymnothorax javanicus, assembly GCA_029692085.1. NCBI lineage: Eukaryota > Metazoa > Chordata > Actinopteri > Anguilliformes > Muraenidae > Gymnothorax > Gymnothorax javanicus. The sequence continues at coordinate 96,559,586 of CM056198.1, forward strand.
CTAGTCTTCTGCCCCTCTGCTTGGCTCTGTTTTCAGGCCTAAGGAAATTATGCCTGTGATGGTACACTTGGGCCAATTACAGATCATTTCAGAGAGAGACCATTCCTGTTGACTGTTCCACATATGAAGACGTGCGTGCGCATCCCTTGATAAAAGCCTAATTCAATGCAAAGAAACTAAAATATTTATTGTTTCCTTGATTCCATAGCAGTATATCCTGCGGGAAAAGATAGCATTCCAGTATTGGTAACAACTGTCTACACTGCCTAAGCCACCCAATATAGAAAGATGGACTTAGGCCTAACAGAAAAATTCTGTGTTTCCGGTTGTTTCAAACTGGTCAGATGGGGAGCCAATTGCAGGATCAATGAGGAGCCACTAGGGTGCGTAAATAATGAGGAGTTTGAGGAGAAATGGAAGATGGAGTGGAGGAGCTGCTGTGCCTATTAATTTGCTCACTATCTCACTAATAATTTGGCTTTCTGGCATGGACACCAGAGAGGAAAGCCAGAATTTAAATCTAGACATAAGTATCCTAACACCACTCATTTAAATATTTTGTAAATAATATATTTTGGTCATTATAAACACTCAAATTATTTAGTATTTAAATGTTTGGCTAGTACATGTCCAAACATGCATAATTTATGCGGTAATATTAGGAATAAAACTGTACGGAAGTTGAAAAGATTTTCTCCTCCGTTTGAGTCGTTCAAATTGCCCGTACGTCTGTAACGCACGATTTGATTGGTCGGCGAATATTCTTCTCATGGCGTCCTACCATTGAGGTCTGAGTCGATGTTGACGGTCACGGAATGTTAAGGAAGCACGCAAGAATATTCAGATGTTGCAACATGTTGTGATAGTAATAATAATAATAATATTTTAATATAATAATTATCCTGTTCTGTCACTTTCACCTTCTCTTGAGTCTTTCTCTGATGTGTAATTGTATGACAGTGAATCATGTAAGGTTTTGCACACTGGTAGCCTATTCAAGGTGTGAAGTGTTTAAAAAAAAAAAAAGAAAGACAGAAAGAAAATTTGGGGTCATACCATAATTTTATATAATTTTAATTTGGCCTCAGAAAGACATGATTGTGCAATTCATACAGTCAAATGTAAAGCATCAGACAGGAAGTGTAGAAAGCAATACTAAAGGTGATGACTGATTCAACAACGATTGTCAGTTCCACAGTAGAGCATTTCAGATGCAGGCCACTGAAATAACAGAACTGGTTTAACTTATTACACGTCATCTCACATTATCCAAACAAATTATGTAACATTAGATGAGGAACACTTGAAGCGGATGTGGATCTATCTTGGTCCGTAGCTGGCGAGCAGCTTGCAGCAATGACATGCAGTGGACCTGTTGTAGGAAAAACTTTGTTCGAGCAAGTGGATAAAGTGTTCCACTGACCCTTGTAAATCTATCTCCAAAAAATGGACACATTCTCCAGAGTCTGATGCAATTGGGTTTATTGTAAATCCATCCAGATGAAGCGCAAAAAAAAAAAAAAAAAACCCAGGCTGGTCTGCGCAAACCACATAGCATTCATTCTTCATCAATCACCCCACGCCGACTGCCCTCCGACTGTCCAAACCCTCATATTTATTGGCCTTTTGGCACGTTCCTTTAGGCGGGATTAAACGTGACTCCTTCTACCTTCTCTAATATTACTAATTCTGATTGGTACATTGTCCCATAGCGACTCTCCTCCCTTGGCAACAAGTTTGCCATTACATCATAGTGTACCTTCATTTTCGGCCGCCAGGGACACTCAAAGACTACATTTAAGCCTCCCAAACCTTGGGTTCTCCTAAAGTTTAGAAAGTTATCTGAGGACATGGATTGTTCCAGAACACTCAGGTGCACATGCTCAGGTACTGGGACCAAGCTGACCGATATGGTCATTTCGGAAGGTTAGCTCATTAGGCCGGCCTTGAGGGCCCGGACAGTTTGGCTTATCTGGGTTTCTTGGCAGATTCATAAGTTTTGCTTCTTCACTGCTACTTGTACAGCAGTTTTTTAAAGGTTTTTCTTGCTGAACTGAGATTATGGTTTCACTTTGAATTTAGACTATTTTAGGATATTTTCCCACCACAGACCTTAAGACTAAAAAGAAAATCAGAACTACAAGAAAAATGAAATTGGTGTACTGATCTTATAGGCTATTGCACATTCTTTTATTTTGAACAAAAGAAGCAAAGCATAGTTTCAAAAAGCTACACGAATGTTCCCTGGCGGATCAATCTGGGAAAACCAAATTTAAAATAATGTTGCTGTGAGATGGATTGAGCGGATTAGATTGTTGAAAACTAATTGACGGGATTTTTTTCACATAGTTTATCACTCTCATTTTCAGTTTCAAGTTTTCTTTGAAAACATGCCTCGACAATTATAGTTACAACATAAAACTTGCAAATTGCAACATAATTTTGCTTAAAGGGAAATTATGGAGCGAGGGTGCTTCATCCTTGTTAACAATCTGCCATTCACGCCCCATGTTCCATGTAGCAAACCGCTCAGGATCAGCACAGTTTCCGATCAGGATGATGCAGGACTTTAGACGCTTCAGTTTCACTGTCTGCTTGCACCTCCATCAGAACTGCCTCCATTGGTGCTGACTGAATGGGCAATGGAACGTGATTCCTGCTGCTTTCATGTATGGGCTTTTTTCTATGTGTATTTTGCAATGCAAATAAATGCAACTTTGTCGCCCTCTTTTAATTTTAAGGTGCTAGCTAGCAAGAGCAATTGCTTGCTAATTATTGTATGCCAATTTTTTGTGAAAACACTTGACAATGACAGACTATGAGATCACTCAAAGTATGAGTCATGTCATCGAGCTGTCACTGAGATTTTTGTCAGAACCAGAGATGAAACTTATCCCCCCTGCTGATCGCTGTGACAGCTGGTCATTCTGTGTTTCATTTCAGTTACTTTGCGCTTTTGGCGATAATGAAATACAAAAAAAAAAAAAAATAAACAGATGCTGTCCAAGGAGGATTAAGGTTGGATTGGTATTCAATAATTTAATTGAAGATCCTAGTGTATGGAAGCCCATAGGGGACAATATTAAAATGAAAATGCATAAATCCAATTATCATTTTTCATTTTCACATACTCATATGGGTGATTCTCATGAAACTGTCCTGACTTTTGCAAAAACAATTTTAGGTCAATTTTCCTAGTTTTTTCTCTAATTACTAGCAAGCAGAGTCTCAGTTAACTGGCTCAATTAAAATGAGAGATCAATACATGTTTTTTAATACATTTTCAGAATGTTTTATTGAGTCATTGACCAAATAAGTTCATTACCGTCACACATTTTCAATTGATGATAACTGAATATGTATGAAAGGTAGACCTTTTATTTTTTTCATGTATGTTCTATTAATAGTTCAGAATAGCCACATAGTGTAAACATTCAGAAAAATGTTTATTGATATAATAACTTTAGTTTTTATGTTCATCACGTAACAAAATTTCATGTTTGATACTAAATTTTTCCTGTAGTGTAAATTTTACAAATAAATAAAAATGTCAATTCAGTAATCCTAAAAGACTTGACAAATAGTCCCTGTGCAAAAATAAAATTTGAAGTTATCACTCATTCCCATCTAAATATTTACATATACAGCAAGTGTTACGGTAATCAAAAGCTGTTACGGTAATGAAAAGCTTTGTTAGGGTAATGACCTCGCATGGCATTCATACATCATAGAAGCCATGTTTTTATTATTCACAAATTAGGCTATATGGTCCAATCTTTTTCACTGTTTATCATGTAAGGCTGCATGATTAGATTGTCTTGGGTAATGACAAATTTAAGCTTGACTTTCAAAAAAAAAATGAATCAAGAGCAATTCATAACAGAACTAGAAAAGCACTCAGAGAGCGCAGACCTCTGCCAGGTGGCAGCAAAACCCAAAAGCACGGCGATCGGAACTCCGGCCCATTGAGAAGACTTGAAATCTTGAACTTTGGCGTATATCTCAGCTGTACATTGGCCTAGATATGCCAAAATTTAATCACCTGTTCCTTGTCCTAATACCCACCTTCTCTGAAAATTTCATCAAAATCCGTGCATTACTTTTTGAGTTATCTTGCAAACAAACAAACAAACAGACAAACAAATGCCGGCGATCACATAACCTCCTGCCAACTTCGTTTGGCGGAGGTAATAACAGAAGGTTTAATGCAACCACAATCAATACAATGTATACAATAACATTTTCAATTAAGAGCAATTGATAAAAAGTATAAGATATTAAAAAGTTGAATGGTAGCTGAATAGCTGAAAGTCTTGAGTGCATTTTAAAGTTTGAATGAAGTCTCTAGCTGAAAGTATGCTGAAGTAGTTGAAGTTTAAAGAGACTGAAGATTTGAAGGATTTGAACATTCTCTCCATTCATTTTGAATGAGGAAAATTTTCAGCAAAAGCTTAATATTTTAAAAAGTATAAATAACTTCAAAAAGTTGAATGGAAGCCCTAATGTCCTGAACGAGCTGAACGTTTTGATATTTGAATGGGTTTTCTAGCACAAAGTATGAAGGACTAGTTAGACTGCAAAAAATGGCGGAAGAACTCAGAATAATAAGAACATATAAAGATTTGGATAACAATAGTGTGAATGCTGACTCAGCATTCACGCTAATAACAATCAGTAACTTCAATTCAAAAAAAATGGGGGTAAACATCGGGGTAGCTTTTCCCAGGTGGAAAGAGCTAATGAAGGAGAAAGACTTTCAAAGGGACGCTGAAGTTGCCTGCTTTCTTCTTGACCGGTAAGTAAATGTTACTGTCTGAATTACAAGCTTTTTTCATTGCTTGGTTGTGTAATTCATTATATAGGCAGCATAACAGTAGAACATGTGTAGGTAAACAGCGTTGTTGGCGAATAGCAGCATAGGCTATGTTTGATGGAATAAGGGTTGCATTTCATCATGCCCACTACCTCCATCAGTATGTTTTTTAGGAAAATGGACAATGGTGGTAAATGATGGTCTCACGCCTGCCATCAAGTTGCAATATTATTGTTTGACTGGCGTCTCCGGGCAAATCCAAGATGATAGACTCGCGTTTGACAGTTGTAGGGAGCAATTTTAGCAATTTTGATGATTTAGCCACTGAAATTCAGTCAAGAAAATTTCAAGTTTAATTTCTTGTGCTGCTATATGTGGTAATCCATGTTACTGATGACACACTGGGTTGCTAGGGCACAAGAGCACGATTCGCGATATCAATATTCTAAAGCCCCTTTCAATAATAAAATCCCCAAAACATATTGGCGCCTCCTTTTAAAAATCGTACTGGCAAATAAAAAGCCAGAAAAAAAGAGTTAACTACTCCTCCTTTCTGTATATCTCCCCAAGGTGGATACTGCAACGCGCTGCATTAGAATTTAGGCATACTCAGGTATGGTACGATATTACTAGTGAGAAAGCTGACCAGCGGGGAGAAGGGACAATCGTACTGTGGCACGGTACCGAACAATCGTGCGCGAAAGCGGTCTGAGAGTTTGTATTAAAAACAAACACTCCGCCGTAGACCGCAGTTCTGCGTGGTATTGTGAAGTGGTATTGGATGACATGATGTCATAGCTTCTTGGTACATAACGGCTACTGTAGTTGCAACACGCCTTTGAAAAAGCGAGGCGCTAGAGAGCACTATTTGAGTGCAAAATATAATTTCACCGCTTAATGGGAGAAATTCCGACACAATGTACCTTAAAAAATCATAGGAATGGGTTACAGACTTACTTTTTTTTACATGCTCAGAAATAGTCATTTTTCAACTTATCGTTTCGGCAAAATGAACGCTTATGTGGTGTTCAGCATAACTTCCTGAGCATGTCAGGAAAAAAAAAAAGTAAGTCTGTAACCCATTCCTGTAATTTTTAATGAATTTTTAAAGAAAAAAAAAAAGCGAAATTGGCTAAAAAAAAAAAAAAAAAAAGAATACATAAATAAATAATAAAAAGAATGCTGCTACAGGGATACATTTGGAATGAGGAATTATTAGAAATATACTTGTATCAAGACTGAGGTATGATTTAAATCCATTCAACTTTGCTAGCTCTAGTCCAGGGGTTCCCAAACTCGGTCCTGGGGCCTCCCTGTGTATGCTGGTTTTTGTTCCACCCTTGATTGCAATCGTAGGATTTTAACAGGCTATTAATTTGTCTTATTTAGGTGCATTTAAATTTAGAGCAGCAATTTATCCTCTTTTGACATTCAGTATTTTGACAGATATGCATGCATACATACAGTGAGGAATAAATTCCACATCCACATTGTGATATATGAATAACAACTATACAAAAAATGGAAAATTTTATTTGTCCATGCTCGTCTGGTGGGAGGGGCTCAAGACATAATATGGAGGTGGAAGAGCTGCAGCATGAGGGCTGAATTCAGCCATCTTTTTTTTTATTTCCCTGCATACCCCTGCTTTTACTCAGCTAACTCGGTGATTCTGCTTAATGAAGCAGGAATCTGCTTAACGGACTTTAGCGCACCCTGGCGTCTGTTGAAGCCTTGTGTCCGTGTTTAATTAGAGCTTCATCCCAGGGGGAAGTTTGTCTGCTCATTCGCGATGCATAAACTAAAGGCCTTCTCATTGAGTAATCCGGCGGCCATGGACCATCCCCCCCCAACCCTCACCGATCAGCGGGGACTCTCTTCAAGAGCCATTCATCACGCTGACGGGAATTGAGCTTGCATCTCCACAGAGTTATGGCCCTAACTGAAGACTTCGGCATTTGCCTCTTGCTCACCCTGAGCCCCCCTCACTCGCCTCTCTCTCTGCCCAGCTGATTAATTGCAATCAATATATAATTATTGAGGATATAATGCACCAATTACACTCCTTACTTGGGGAGATCCAGGCTAGGAAAGGCCCCTTTGCTGTAATTTTGAGAGAGCTGGTCCCAGAGTGGTGCACATTTGGCACAGTGTGCAGTTTGGGTCCACCAATCCCAACCTCTCCTCGACATTAAACCTATTCACCACCAGCAGCTACCTTGGAGTGTGTTTGTTGTGTGCGTGTGTGGGGGGGGGGGGGGTTGGCTGTATTTGAGATATTTGTGTGTGTACACTTTGGGGTGTAAGAAATGGGCCAAGCCAAAAATTGAGTTTTTCATGCTTTTAACGACAAAGTAATTCTAAGGAAATTAGCAAAAATTGATTAAATATTTTAGTGCAAGATAGTTAGCTTATCCCATACATATCCTGAAACGCTGAAGCTGTGTGGGGAAACTTGCAAACAGCTTTTCACTGACAGAAGGGTCAATACTGGTTCCCTCAGTTATGATCGTTTCAAAAAGTTAATCAGTGGTTGACAAACATTTTTCGGCTAGTTTGTGATTGTAATTGTGTGAAAACAATATGTTGATGGGTTTGAAATCCAGATTCTTATGGGGCCAAAACACGAAATGATTGAGGTGTTCCCATCTTGGGAATTGCCTTGTAGACAGAAACATTTTTATTGATTAATTACTTCTGACTGTTCCTCTATTGAAAAGAAAATGTCAACGGTTGGATGAAAACCTTTTTGAAATACTCTCCTGTTCTCAGCGGCATTGTTTGACCTATCACAGTGTCTGCACTCCATGACACCTCTTCCTCTATGCTTAACTGTGAATGAATTGCGTTTACGATTGTATTTTTCGAGCCATCTTTATCAATTTATGACTCAAACCAGGATTCATCTCTCCACGTAACTCCACTCTGTATCAAACTTCCTGTACTCAGCCAAAAACTGCATTCTGTCCATTCCGATGTACAACCCCAATTCCGAAATAGTTGGGACGAAGTGTAAATTGTGAATAAAATCAAAATGCAATGACTTCTAGATCACATGAGCCAATATGATATTTACAGTAGAACATAGATAACATTTCAAATGTTGAAAACTGAGACATTTTACATTTTCATCCACAAAATGAGCTTATTTCAAATTTTATGGCTGCAACAGGTCTCAAAAAAGTTGGGACACAGGCAAGAAAGAGATGAAAAAGCAATTAATATATAAGAGAATCAGCTGAAAGAACATTTAGCAAGTAATTAAGTTAACTGGCATCAGGTGTGTAACATGATTGGCTATAAAAGGGATGTCTTAGAGAGGCTGAATCTCTCAGAAGTAAAGATGGCCAGAGGCTCTCCAACCTGTAAAGGCTTGCGTAAAAAAAAATTGTGGAATGCTTTAAAACCAATGTTCCTCAATGTCAAATTGCAAAGGCTTTGAAGGTCTCATCATCAACAGTGCATAACATCATCAAAAGATTCAGAGAAACTAGAAAAATTTATGTGTGCGTAAGGGACAAGGTCAAGACCTTTATTGGATGCCCGTGATCTTCGGTCCCTCAGACGCCACTGCCTCACTCATCGGCATGATTCTGTCATTGACATTACTAAATGGGCCCAGGAATACTTCAAGAAACCACTGTCTGTAAGCACAGTCTGCTGTGCCATCCACAGATGCCACCTAAAAACTCTATCATGCAAAAGGAAGCCACTGTTGAGCATGATCCAGAAGCGCCAGCGTGTTCTGTGGGCCAAGGCTCATTTTAAATGGACTGTAGCAAAGTGGCAAAGTGTCCTGTGGTCAGACGAGTCCAAATTTGACATTCTTGTTGGAAATCATGGCGTTGTGTCCTCCGGGCTAAAGAGGAGAAAGACCACCCCTCCTGTTATCAGCGTTCAGTTCAAAAGCCAGCATCTCTGATGGTATGGGGATGAATTAGTGTATATGGTGTGGGACACTTGTATGTTATAAAAAGCACCATGAATGCTGAAAGGTATATAAAGGTTTTAGAGCAACATTTGTTCCCCTCCAGATGACATCTATTCCTGGGAAGGCCTTGTGTATTTCAGCAGGACAATGCAAAACCACATACTGCAGCTATTACAACAGCATGGCTTTGTAGTGGAAGAGTCCATGTGCTGAACTGGCCTGCCTGCAGTCCTGATCTTTCACCGATTGAGAACATTTGGCGAATAATTAAATGAAAAGTCCGTCAAAGGAGTCCCAAAACTCTCCAGCAGCTGGAAACCTGTATTAAACAAGAGTGGGATCAAATTCCAATGGCTAAACTCAAGAAACTTGTCTCCTCAATGCCCAGATGCCTCCACTCTGTGTTAAAAAGAATAATAAAATACTGGTGTGATTTGAAAGTCATTGCGTTTTGATTTTATTCACAATTTACACTTTGTCCCAACTATTTCAGAATTGGGGTTGTACTTCTATGACATTAATGACTTTCAAACACATCTTCTTGACACAAAACCAACAGGACACCACCTGCTTATAATTCAGTGGAGAGTCTTGTTGTTTTAGAATGTTTTGAATTTTTCTGACAGATTTCCTAGGGCTTTTTTTCTCTTTCCGGATAAAAAATTTTAGATGATGGTCAGCCCTACATGAGGTGGCCTTGTGGTATCCTAATCGGTCACATTGTGCAAACTTATAAGTAGTTTCAAAGCGTAGAACTATTCTCTGAATAGCTGAAGGACACATTGGGATTGTCACTGCCTTCAAAGTCTTGTAAATTTTAGAAGAGTTGAAGTTGGCCTGATGTAGAGCAGCTATATGACTCTTGACAGGAACCCCTGCGTGATATTTTTCAGGGGTGGAGCAGTTTCTCAGTCCTTTTCCTTGAGAGGTGCAGCACTACTTGTTGTAGATCTCTTGCTGCTCTACCACCCATGATTCCTTTTATAAACTCATTATCAAGCTACTGATGAGCTCTATCGGGTATGATTGATCACTCAGTGAGGGCTTTTCTTTTCGATTAAAGAATCTTACTTTTTTATTTTTATACATCTAGACATGTTTTGGTTTGAATTTTAAATGTTGTAATGATTACAATGATTTGACTGTTGAAAAGAGATTATGCGACTCAACTCTCTTTTTTCGGTTTAAAAAAGAATTAAAAAAAAAAACTATTCACTTGCAAATGATGGTAAGAGTTGGGGTGGGCGTTGTAGCCTAAAAATAATGTCAGGATATTTCAGGGTAATTTGCAGTTAGAATATTCAAGATGAACAATGAACAATTTTTTGTGATTGCATCATTTGCTCATTTTTGGGCCCACATATCATGCGCTACAGCTGCAAAACTTTTCTCCTCACAGGACTTCTGAGTTTCCTCATACTGGCTTTCTTTTTTTTGCTTCAGGTGTGTATCCACCTTTAACAGTTTTCTTGCATATTTTGTAAAAAAATACTGGTTTACTGGAAATTTTACCTCTTATAAGCTGTTCTGTAGTGGCAAAATGGTACAACACCTGGCAAAAAGTATGGAATCATCACACACAGAGGATGTTCATTCAACTTTTTGAATTCATAGCAAATAAAAAAATCACAGATATGACACTCAACATTTTTTTTTTTGTTATCTTAACATTCAGGCTTCATGAAACGCATCTCAAACTAATTATTTTAATTAATGGCATATTTTCATAATTAAGATGAGGAAAAAAATAATGACCACCACCTGGTCAGACTTTACATTTCCAAATGCAATAAATCGTAGTTTTGCTGAGATTCATTTCACCCCTCTTGTGATTGTATCTGGTGATGGAGAAGGGCTGTTATTGATGTTGGTCGTCCTATGACCTTTCCTGTAGGGCCACCACTCACCCAAACTATTAACTATATTTAAAGATTGCAGCTTTAATTGGAATCATGTCAAATCTGCTGTCAATATTCCTGGGGGATAGAAGAAGAAGTTATTAATCATTGTGGCTTCATAATATTTCTTGTAGGGCCATAACTCGGTTGAATTTAAAATTTGCAAATGCAATAATAACAGTTTTGATAATGGAAATCATATTTTGTGTGATTGTTTCTGGTGCTTAAACAGATGGGGTGTCATTGATATTGGTCACCCTCTGACCAAAATTTTCTGTGAACATTCCTAGAGCTTAGAGTTGTTGTCCTGTTGATATTCTGACTCCTCTTTCCTTTTGTTTAATGCATTCTCTCGGCCAAATTATGAACTTTGCCTATGGGAAGATTGCTGTCGTTTCGAAGATATACCCTGCTGCCGTTCACTGACAGAATTTGTCTATTTTAGTACCGAAAACAAAAGCACGTTAAACATCCAGGACTGTGATTACTACTTAACAGGGACTTGGTGTCCAGGCTTTCTACACTCTTAGCATTAGTAAATCCATGCATGGTTAGTGTGCCCTGCTGGTGAGCCAATCGTTGCTTTTTGCATGATGCCGATTAAAGACAGCATGAAACTAAAGGAACGTTTGGTTTAATCTGACATATGGAGCTGCCTTCAGGTTTGCTTCAGCGACAGTTTTCTGTAAACCAAATGAAAGCAGAAGTTCACTGGATGTAACTCTCAAGCTACCTGGCTGTATCCACTCGCTGGGCTTATTATAGAATGCCGTTTTACCATGCCTCTGTCGCTTTACTTAGACAGGAATTATTGTGAATAATTCCTGTTCATCAACCATGACGTAGACTTCATTAAACAAGAGGCTCCTCAGAGCCTGTACTCGGGCCGGGTCTAGGCCTGGGCCAATCGGGAAACCACGCGCGTGCGCATGAGCAGGACAATCGCGACCCAAAAAAAAAAAAAAAGAAGAATGGAGCTGAAACTTAGACTCGTGGCCTACCGGCCTGAGTAATTAATTGAGTGGGCTACTCTGCCTCTTAAACCATTGCGTATACAGTGTGTAGCGGCATGCACACATGACTGCAGTATTGCTTACAGCCAAGCCACTTCCAGACGACCGAAGTGGCTTCCCTTTCAGGCACTGGTTTCGTGTCAGAAGCTGATGCACTGCTCTGGCTTTCAGCCATGTTCTTATGGTGAGAGGAGGCTGTAGGCTGCGTGCTAGAGTATGCTAATGTGTTTGTATGTGCTTATCACCGATCCACTTAAAACTTAGAGGGTGTATTGCTTTGGACCCAAGGAAATGCAGTGTCGAGTTTGAAGCTGTTCGGCTGAAGCACCAATACCCAAGCAGTAATTGAATGGGCACTGCACTGTAGTGCAATTTAATGCGCCGTATGTCCTGTCATCTCTCAATCCGTAACAGGATAAATATATGAAAAAGCTCCATGGCCTGTTCCCCCTCCCCCAGAGTGTTTGTGGATGGGTGCATTTGTGCATTGTTCTCACTATCTAAAGTTTGTGCCTGGAATTTTTTATTTTATACGTGTAGATATTCTTTGGCAATATAGCCATTGACTTTTAACAAATAAAGCAAAGTGAACTGAAAAGATGTCAATGTATGGGCAAAAAATAGATTTCCAGAGCTACCCATGCGGTGGGAAAATTTTCATTTTCCTACCATGTAAGCTGTCTGAGCATGTCTTCCAAGTGTTCAGGTCTAATTGATGGATGGGGTGAGGATTTTTTTTGCAGTCAAGGTGCATGTCAGCCAGTGATTAAATCTGCGCATGTGGCCTTTCGGCCGTCACGTAGAAGCGCCACCACCCCCTAGTTACCTCCTGTCTATTATTGTTCCGGAATGTCTAATGGAGCCTGCTGCTTTTTCACATTCCGCATTCCGCCCGCGCCGCCTCGACAGCATTAGCATTCCGCGCAGCTAACCGATGCAGACATGGCTGAGTGGAACAGGTAAATCCCTTTCTGAAGGAGCCCATGGCAAAGAAGCCGTGCAGGCAAGAGAGAGGAAAAGACAGTGAGGGAGAGAGACTGAAAAGGAGACAAGGTTGAGAAAAGCTTCCAGATTTATTCAAATACTCTTTTCTTTGTCTCCGTAATTGCTTTCTTCCCTCCTTGCTCCACCTGTGAGATTAAAACGGGAGACGGTCTCATAGCTTTCCTTGGATGTCATGAATAAGTTATGTTGGTGCTGGCGACACGTGGCAACTCATATGTACTGCCAATTACAGGTTCCTCAGCTGCGTTCGACCTCCTTGTGCCTATACGAGCGACTGTGTGCCTATACTGGATGTTCAGTGGTGCTCTGAAACGTAATAATCAATACAGTAAATAAAAATTCCCAAATGTTTTAGTCTTTTTGTTCTTAGAATTTCTGCACAAATTAGTGCCTGAGTGGAACTCTGACAGTTGGGTCATTCACCGGAGCGTCTTAAGGAGCACGACCATCTCAGATACTATTCTGTTGGTACAGCAGTGTGCAACTCTGTGCTTTCAGGTTCCCTGTATATACGTATGAACTGGACGCTTGAGACCCCATTGGCCAGTGTTCCATGTGTTAATGATGACATGACTACGTGAATATCACCCTGTCAAAAATTGCTGAACAGTGTCCTACTAACCAAACAATGAATTATTGAATCTTTTGGCACCCATATGATGGCTTGTTGGTTGTGCCACGGTTCTACCGAAATAACGAAATGAACACATTTGTGTTGTTGCATCTTAACCCCTTTGCGCAGAAGCCAAATTTGGCTATTTATGGGTTACCCAATTTGATGCTTTATAATTCAAGATTTAAGCCTCATAAAAAGGACGAATGTGGCTCAACTCAGAAAAGACACTTACAGTATTTAGAATTACATTGTATTTCAGTTTATTTTCATGATTTTGGTAGAGAAAATGGGCTGCAAACATAAAAAATCTTCATGAGAATTCACCATTGAAACTGTAAAAAAAAAAAAATAATAATTCTGAGGATTGAAAAATGGCTGGGGGTTAAAACAATACATTTCTGAGATAATAAACTCCTAGACCACAGGTGCTCCTCATCTGAACATGAAATATTAAATTATCCACTTTTTATAAGCCAAATATGACAGCTATCCAGGTGGGTCCCCAAACTCCCAGAGCCTTGAAAAGGCACTTTGAATTCATAAAATAATCATATTTTTAACGCAAATCAACTTTGTACTCATGAAGTTCAATATGAATGGATGATTCTCTGGTTAGCATGAGTTTATCAATATAGGAGCAGCTGGACATCAATGGTCACCAGTGACCTCTCCAAACCAAAAACATGCCTTTTCTCCACGATAAAGTTCAGAGTCTCGTTCATTTATCTACAATGCCGCGTCAGCAAGCACACATACTCATTAGAGGAACTGCTTATTTTACGGTCAGATCGTTCACTCAGACGGAAAGCTTGCTGTTTACAATTCCGATCATCCCAGCGAAATGCAAGCTTGTAACAGCGCTTTTCACACCCTCTATGGAACAAGTATAACTCAGGTCACAGTAATAGCTGTTCACACTTTAAAAGAGTGAAAATGCAAGGCATTCCGTTTCATTGAATGTGGTATAAATTCTAAAACTGATCGCCTAGTTAAGAAAAATGCCAGCACACTGCAGTATCGACTACACTTTTGCTACCCAATGTGACAAACTAGCTCTGTGATCACGGTGGTAAACCAAAAATAAGACATAGCTGGCTAGTTAGCTAGCAGGCTAAACATAAGATAGAGCTACACCATACTAAGACAGCTTTACTCACTTTTCAATAGAATTATTGAGCTGCTCCTCAAAAGTATCAATGCTGTCTGCCCTCCTGTCTGTTCCATTCAGAATAACTGCTATTTTCCATCTCAGAATCACGTTTCCAATCCCACAAATAAGCTCAGCTCTCCAGGCTCAGTTCTGGAGGTTTTTTGTTCCCATGCACCTACGTCAGTCTGAGCTACGTAAATTTTATTGAATACAACGTAACCCTATTACGCAAGTATTTTAATATGTTTTTTAAGGTCAAATCAATGTCTTTCACTTACTGAGGAAAGCTTATACTGTCTGCAATTGGATAAAAATCGTGTCAACCAACTGGTAATTACTAGAAGAATTTCACATAGGCGTGAACTACAGCTGGGCTTTCACGAGATACCATTGAATCACCATTAAAGTGATTGATTTCCGTGAGAGCTTGAATGAGGCTCTAAAAGACAGCTAAATTCTTCAACCGACATATCTACCTGTTAATTGTAAGGGTTTGTCCTTGCATGACCTTAATGGGCAAAGGTGTGGCTCGTTGAGGTGGAGGTGAAGGTCTGTTTATTTAATATGTGATGACTGAAATTGATAGTAGAATGACATAGCAAATTTTTGTCATTGGGTCACTGTAACTGAAGTGGTTGCTACAGAGGACAACAAATTTTTCTGTCGAGATCTTTTTTTTTTTTTTTTTTAAACTGCTGGATAGATACTATGGGCAAGGATATTGAGCAGTTTGCACATCAGGCTTAGCTGAGGACTTTAATTCATGCAACTCCTGAAAAATAGGGATAGGAGGAACTCGTCAACATTCTAGACTGTGTTCCAGGGGCCTATTCCGGGATAAGGGGAATCGGCCTTGGATTAGCCTGATCTCCATGCCAATTTCACCTCGCCTCATTCAGCAGTCACCCAAGTTCAAAATCAATGTCCTTAACAGTCATTCTGAATTGTCCACTACACATTTATCTCAATTATTGTAGGCCCTGAGTAATTATCTAAGAAACCATGTGACCATTGATCCATGTGACTCAGAGTGATTTTTGCCTCAGGAAACTTTTTTTTTTTTTTTTAACTACTTGGAATACCATTGGGTCACTATAACTGAAGTGGTTGCTACAGAGGACAACAAGTTTTTCTGTTGCAAGAGATCATTTTTTTAAACTGCTGGATAGATACTATGGGCAAGGATATTGAGCAGTTTGCACATCAGGCTTAGCTGAGGAGTTTAATTCATGCAACTCCTGAAAAAAACAGGGATAGGAGGAACTTGTCAATATTCTAGACTGTGTTCGAGCTCTGCTGGCTTGTGAATATTCAATAACTGATCCGAGATCATGGGGTGCCATCTAGTGATAGAATTCAGCAGTGCAACTATTAAGTCTGTCGTCCATAAAGAGACCCTGCTCTGTGTCCATTGATTCACTTGAGCTTAGCTCACTTTAATATCCTCTCAAACGTCCTATATTGGTCTGCAGAATGGTGTTAATGGATGTTATTCTGTTGTCTTTAGGTCTTTTGGTTTAGCTAAGTTCAGTAGTGACCTCCATTTTGATTGAAAGGCTGTAGAATTCATACACATTGCTGGAAATGGATGCTATTCTGTTCTTTGGCCTTTTGGTTTAGCTTCATCCATTTTGGACCTGCTCAATGGAGCTGCTCAATTAATCATTAAATGGTTGTGATTTTGATTCTGACCTCAGTGCATCTCATTCCTGAAGGGCCATGGTTTTGCTGCACTCACAACAGGGAGGGGCATCAGAAGAAGCCCCTTATTTATGCGCTGCTATGCATGCTCAGAGGAGCACTTCTGCCTTCATTTTTTTTTCTAAATGTTTTCTTGTTTTTTATGCTTTGTTATATGTGTTTTAATTGTTTTGTTTCCATTGTAAAGCAACCTTGGGTCTGAGAAAGGCGCTAAATAAAACTTATTATTATTATTATTATTATTAATGAGGTTGTTTGTGACCGACTCGCCTGGAACCTGCCTTTCATCAAACAGTTAACAAATTAGACTGTTTAGCATTAAGGGCTGGGGCTGCAAAACACACGTCGGGCCAGCCACCGCTCTACCTCATCTAGCTAAATGCTTTGAACCCTTAACACTCCTTTCCCTTTCCATCTGCAACGTAACTATTTACTGTAATAAGACTCCGGTGGCTATTTCTTGTATCACAAAAATAAAATGGGAGTTAGACCGCATTTTGATGTTTTGTACTAGAGAATGATACACCTTTGATGACGTGACGTCTGTGAAAAACACTCCAGGTAAAATAAACCATGAAGTAAACACTGGCCAAGCACTGTTTCAGACTCTATTATTTGTTTGTTAAAGTGGTCCCTGGTTTGTCATATCCTTTATTTAACATGGCAGACCTCAATTTTGAGAACATGAACTGAGCTGCTGTTTTCCATCTAATGTAACTGTTCTGAGTTCAGGATTATGTTTACTCCCTTTTCAGTCCACTGGCACCATTCAACTGTGGCCATGTTTCCCGTCCACGACTTGTGTTCTTTGCTGAACTTTGATGTAGTTCGCCGCTGTAGTAAACAAAGAAACTTTTTAATATTTGTGTTTTATATTTATTCACTATTGTTGGTTTGGTTATTTATAATTGTCAATACAGTGTTTTCTGGTTGGTTACATTTGTGAGATTTTTGTTGCATTTTGCTACCCAAGTGAGGGAAATAAGCCATATCTGTTACTGTTTATATATTCAGTAATTTTCGTTCGTCAGCGCATTTTCCCCCAGAATCCTTAGAGAGAATCACAATCTCAATTAAAACAAAGAAAAAAAAGCCAATTCTCATTTTATCAAGAATTGTGCAGCCTTGTGTAGTTCAGAAGGAGGTAGGTGAAGTTCATTCAGGGATTAGAGTTGGGCCTGGATGGCGAGGCCTAAGTGTAGACGAGGGCTTTTGGGTAGATCCCTGAGGTTTGCATTGGGAGAATTGCGCCTGTGAATCTTTCCTGAACTGAGACTCAAGGCCGAAGATCTGAGAGAGTTTCTTTATTGCTAATCAGCCTATGATGGGGGTGGGATTGTGCCAGGGGAGTCATGCTGCTCTTCTCTGCTCATATTGCCAAGACCACCACTACCTTCTTCTTCTACTGCTACTACTTCTACCTCTCATTCTCCTTCTTCACCCACCCTCCATTCTCATTCTTGTCCTTTTTCCTCTAGGTCCATCCTTCCTTTTTTTTCTCAGGATACTTTCCTCACATTGTTATTCCTCTCCTTTTTCATCTTATAAGGTGATCCTTTGCATTTCTATCTTCTATTTGTCCTTCTGCTGTCTCCTGCTCTGGTCTCCCTGTGTTGGTCATGTATCGTTTGTGCTGGGGAGGTGATTGGAGAACTACTGCTGAAAGGGGGAAGCAGATTCTGGACGGCAGGTGTGAACAGCCTGCGGGAGGAGAGTCGCATATGCCGCGCGTTTATGCGTGGTTTGCATCCTTAGCTGATCTGGAGTATCCAGAGGATCAGCCAAGGAAGCTGTTCATTGATGTCAGATGATCCTCCTCACCTTTCTAGTGCTGTCAACCCACAGCGGAAAAGTACAAATAACTCAGTTAATAAATTATTCCTGCCTCCAGGTATCTGTTCAACTACAGTCATATTTCCTTCAGGGGTATCTTTGGTGAAAAGAAAGGAGGAAAAGAAAGAGGAAATGAGCTGCACAGAAATTCACTTGTCTTCTCTTTGCTTTGAGTTTGACCCTTACAGCAGACCCATTCTGTTTGAAAAACTGATGTGCCATTGTGCACATAATGTAGATGTGCAGACTGCAAAATACGATTCTCACTGTATTCCTCAGCACACGGCACACGGCATGCGGAAGCACAAATAATCTTTGTTTCGGGTTCTGCACCATTGTCGGCTAATCTAATCTTTTTCCATTCACTGCTTCTTAAGTAGGCCTATTACTTTTTGGTTTTAAAACATGTTGTTTCGGTTTATGGCTTTTGCAAATGTGAATCAGCTTCCTCATGCTCAAGTAGATTGGAGATATTTAGCTGGAACCCATATCCCAGATTTAAAGGACTTTGCTGGCGTATTCCACAATGCGGTGTAATGTTTCGTGCATAATTGGCCTATCACGTCGCTTAAGAATAACCCGTGTCAGGAGAGGGGAGGTGAAAATACAAATAAAATAAAATCATTAGTGAGCCATTCAGAAACCTTGTGGAATGGTGACTGGATTGCAGCAAATTGCACTTTCTCTGTGTCGATCAACAGTGAATTGCCGCTGATTAGGAGGCCTCTCACAAAAAAAGTCCTTAAACCCGGAAACCTGCTCCATGCTAGCTTTTTATTACATCTCACCGTCTGCCCCCCAATGTATCAAGTGGCACAAATTCAAGGCTTTGTTGTCACAGAGTCATTTTAGACGACTTTTTTCTGAGAAGTCACACCCATGCTTCTTGATCTGCAAACCCGCTGTAGGTGAACTGTAGATTCTCTTTGTTTCCTGGTCGGAAAATTGTTTTGTTCTCCAGCTCTCTTTTCTGTTTGCTGCTCCTTGCACAGATTTTTACACAGAGCAAAGAACGGTGTTGGGCTCTTCTTCATTGTAGAGCCTCGGTATTTTGCCTCCTGAGTTCTGGATCATACATAACATTGAGCCGTTTATCAGACTTGTTAGCAGTTAATTGCTAAGTCTTATACCTAAAGGCTTTCACAGAGGTCAGTGGTCGTTTCAAGTGGTATCACAGCCAAATTTTTTTTTTTGGTCAGTAAATAAAACTAAAGCATAATTTATGTTCTATAGTGCAAGAGGATAATGAGGACTTTTTTCTGCAAGTAGCATATAGGCTTGAGGGTTTCATGTTAGACGAGGCCACGCTCTTTGGTGATTAAAATTTGAAATATTCGCTTCTAAGTAGAGTACGTGTTCATTCAACTGGTCTCATTCAAGAATGATTCAAATGAAAAAATGTGAGCATGCTTTCCTGAAATGATCTTTTTTTTCAGTGGTGATTGTTGGTGTTGTCACTGAATAGATTAAATGACCGCTTTACAGCTGGATTGAGAAGATGCTCCTGCTCTGGTGTGGAAAGTGCCGGGTTGCGAAAATTTCCTGCAGGGTTTGTGATAAACTGGATCTTCAGCATGCCACCTCACCGAGCGACATGCTTTTTTTTGCAGCTGAGAGCCTCCCTGCTTGGGCTGTGTGTGCATTACGGTTAATGAAGTGCGCACGAGAGAGAGAGTGAGAATAAATGAGAGAGATGAAGAAGACATGTCATTTTTATGTGCCACTTCTGTAACCATTTCAGTGGATACTACTTGCAGAAACAGGATAAACAATTGCAGTCCATCTCAATGTTCTAAACTGAAATAAAACAGAGACCAAACCAATGGTGACTTATGTGTGACGAAAGAGGAAGAGAGTGAGAGAGGTAGAGAGTGAGAGAGCGAGGAAGATGGACCTCCCCCCCTGCCAGCGCTGTAACGATGCTCTTGGAACATGACATTTGTGGAAGTGTGGGTGGCTCAGACCGCCAAAGAGGGGAGAATGTTCCGGAGGCAGGGACAGTGCAGGTGGGTGCTGCAGTCAGGCTGACAGGTATAGGCCAGCATTCCCTGTACCGGTGGTAGGAAGCAGCTGCAGCCGTTGGAGTCTGTTGCAGACAGACAGTGACACTCAGAATGAGGGCTTCTACCTGAGTTGGTACAGGGTCCTCTGCTTCCAGGTATACCGATAAACACAATGCAATCAATTCATCTTTTAATAGGTGCTCACAGTCATATTTGGTGTGTTTCAACCATGGATATTTGTTGCATTGTGAAAATTTTCATCAAAGAGGGCAGCGATTCTGTCGCAAGAATTCCAGCCATATAATCTGAAAACTTTTCCCAGGCTTTGATGTCACTTTTTGAGACTCTCCTCTACCCCTTACTCCAACCGTTAGAAGAACTTTGGCCATTTCCAACCAACAAAATCAGGCTAGGCTACTCTCATTTCTTCTCCGCACACCACTCAACCTTACCCATCTCTGCCACCGTTTTTTTTTTTCCCCTGGATGGTGAAGGTATGAACCTAATCAACCTGTGGTTGGCTCACCCTGATATTCACCCTTACCTTCACCAAACTTTGTGCAAATCTAACCAACTAAAAAGACTAAGGCAACGAGTAGCAGCCAATCGGCCAGAATGGGGCAGGTAATGACTCTGTCATCCTTGGGGGAAAAAAAATTGGCACCCCGACCCACAGAAACCTTGTTTTTCATTCAGAAGTGCATCAAATACAGGAAATAAAATGCTCTGCCAACCACCATTGCATGGTGTTTTCAAGTTAAAACTTGCTGAAAGGGTTTGTTTGGTTGGGTATATTGCGCTTGTGGTGGGTCTGTGTCTGTAAGTACACGCTTGTGTGTGTGTGTGTGTGTGTGTGTGTGTGTGTGTGTGAGAGAGAGAGAGAGAGAGAGAG
This sequence comes from Gymnothorax javanicus, assembly GCA_029692085.1. Classification (NCBI taxonomy): domain Eukaryota; kingdom Metazoa; phylum Chordata; class Actinopteri; order Anguilliformes; family Muraenidae; genus Gymnothorax; species Gymnothorax javanicus. The sequence continues at coordinate 96,580,441 of CM056198.1, forward strand.
AGGTGTGCGCTTGTGTTTGTGGGAGAGAGTGTTGGAGAGAAAGAGAGATGTGCTTGACACTTCAAGCCAGTGAAGTATTTAGCTTTGATCCCGCAAATCATGTGGATGGAGACTGTGCGTACTTGAACTTTTGACTTGACATCTTGCTGGTAAATTCCTCCTGATGAGGTCATTTTTCAAATCCTCGCTGACTTCTGGAAAACTTGAGGTAAATTTCAGGCTGCAGCAGGATATACATAAAATGTATTACCAGGCGGACCGCAGTCCATATTTCACACTGCAGCCTCAGGTTGCCTTCCAGGGGAATGTAAACAGTCGTCCTACGAGCAAGAAGCCTTTTGTCATTTGTTCGGCTCTGACTGAAGGAGTAGAAGAAGGTCACAAACTCTTGCCGTGCAGTTTTCTCAGTAATCCAGCATGAAATCCTGGGGCACAGTTCCCTATAGGCTGGAAAATCCAAGTACTAAAAGTAGAAGACCTCCCAAGTGTTGTCTTTCAATCACCAGGATTTGCTAATTGGCTCCGTTCTTCAAATCAGAAGGTGTAACTAATCAGTAAAACCAGCTCACTAAGGTTATGGAGGAAACTCTTGCCCAGACGTTTACATTGTGAACCCTGGATTTTACACCTCTGCGATTCCCCGACCACTCGCAAGCCTATCTGTGCCTTGTCAGTTACCTGAATGGGGGACCTGTCTTTCGGGCAGTCTCGTGTTTTTAGATGTTTTGTTGGGGCTAAATCTTGACCAGCACCTTGACTGAAAATTGCAGTGAGGGTTGTGTAGGTGATACAGCGTTGCATCTGGGCTTTCCCAGATGTTTCACATCCCAGAATGACTCATCACGGTAAAGAACGTGACATTGAACAGCTGCTCTGTTCTTCAAAGGTGTGGGAAAGATATCATTCTCCTGCAGAAGTTCAGTTACCCAGTATTAGCTCTCAGGAAACTGAAAACCTATGCGTGAATCCGAGCTTTTTCCAAGTATGGAACGCATTAACAATATAAACATTTCTGCTTATTCCCTGTACCTTTCATATTGTACTTTTTGCATGTACCTGTATATTGTACGTATTCAAATATACTACTTTATACTAAATCTTGATGCAGTTGGTCAATGAACGTACATTATTGCATGGAAGATAAGTTTAGGCCTAATACTGTTAAATTGACCGAGTATTAATATAATAAAAGTACATTGCAGTGCAACTATGTGCTAGCAATAGGCATTGTTTTTGTTTCCCCGCTGTGTAGAAAGATTCAATTTTTCTACATTATTGCCCAAATAGATTTGTATTGTTTAATTTCTCCCTTTTTCCCCACAATGATCTCGTTTTATTTGCAAATAAATATGAGTGCTGTATGTATGTCACCATTTTGGCATTAAAATTTCTCATTAACAAAATTCTGAGAAGCTCAAAATGTGTTTGATTACTCTAGTCATATCAATTATATGAATTTCAATACCTCGTTGTTGCAAATAATGAATCAAGTTTTTTATTGACTGAATCCTCAGTCTTCTGAATTGTTAGCATCATTTTTTCTAGAGTCAAAGTATTCCAGAGCAGCAGTTGACCTTGCACAACCTCAGACATATTCCTTTCTCATGAGCAAATCAAATACTGGCAAGCCGATTGGTGCCTTGAGAGGAGGAAGACATCCAGTTAATTTCTGCCTGGTTGACGTGCATGTCGTTGTGCCATAACTATTGTATTGTCTTCAACTCTTCCTACATCTTCCACAAGCAGATTTGTTTAGATATTTTTAATAGCTATGCTATGGGACATGGTAGTCAATGCATCCCGATCAAGGTGTTCAGCGACTGCCGTAAGTAGCAGAGCAAATATCCTAGCGCCTGCCTTTGGGAATGCTGACTTAACAATCTATCTGACCTGTGAATACACTCTTCCCACCCCTACCACCATCAACGCGGTGTAATTCTCTGTGTACAATCAAGCATAAGAGATGAAGTTTATGCCGATCATGTACATTTTAATCAGAGCGGACTCTCGCTCTGTTTCCTGTGGTCTCGGGGGCACACTTGCTCGAATAGCGTCTTATTACGGGTTTGATTTATTGTGCTGTGTCGTGCAGATTGCAGAGTGCTGAGCCTACAGCTAATCCTAACTTACTGGGGGAAGCTGTGAGTTAGCACTAGCCGCGGGCTGAGCGCAGCTGTAAATTGTAAAGCTTTGGTATATGACACTGGCGCAGAGCCAAGATGTATGTGGTCTTGAAGAAAAAAAAATCCACGGTATTTCTTCTCCCAGCTGTTCACCTGAAGTTGCCAGTCACACACTAGGAGGAGGCAATACTTCACAGAATTTTCCCTATGTTGGGACAGCGCCATGGTTGAATTTCTGGCACTCGGGTAGAATTTATATCTTTTTTTTTTTTAAACCATGCTCAGATGGGTTGCTCTTGAAACAAACAAGTGGCTGAAAGCTGGGAACACCACCTGGGTTATTTGCTATTTTTTTCCCCCCGGCGTTGTTGGCCGCTATCAGGACATTGGCATTTGTACTTTGAAGGGACATTTAGCAGCGTTGATTAGAATCTTCATGGAACTGGGGCATTATACCGCTACTGAAAAAAAAATCTGAGAGAGAAACACAAATTTATTGTTTATTTAGCCTTTTTTTGACCAGGAAGTTCTTTGTTAGTGTATCTCTTTTACAAGAGAGAGCTGGTGGATGTAGGTTTACTGTTAAGACCTGGAGATTCTTGAGATAAGAAATAAGATGTTTGGGGAAAACAGGCAGTTTCTAGAAATCAGTTCAATGCTGACAAAAGTTTTGCCGTTTGTCAGATCTCAGGGGACTGTTTACAGGTAAGGCCAGCAGTATTTCGCTTGAAGTGTTGCAAGCATGGGGAAGTGATTTGAGTGGGGAGGGTAAAGGGTTGGTGGATGGGTGTATGTGTCTCAGGGAGGGGGTTTGTTGTGTAGGTTTTTGACATAGATGAAAGAGAGAACAGTTTTTGACTGTCTCTGCCAAGGACAGGTAAGTTGCCGTCTTTAGCCAAGCGTGGCGAGTGCTCTTGGCTGGCCGTGCCTGAAGTGCTCTGGGAGCTCACGCCACATGTTGCTTTGCCTGACCCCGAGTGTCAGAATCACCGCGGAAACTATATCCCGCTGTCAAAACCTTGCTTGGAGCTGTGTCTGAGCGTGGCGGTGACAGGCAGAGGGCGACAATACAGGATGCTGTCAGGGTGTGGCTGCTAGCATACCTCTTTGAACACCAGGTTGCCTCCTATTCCATATCTATATATCCACAAAATAACATTCTCCCCTCCTCAGAAAGCTATTTTGCCTCTTTTTTTTTTTTTTTTTTTTTTTTTTTTTTTTTTTTTTTTTTAGGAGATTCACAGTTGAAAGTGAAAACACATGAAACTCATTTGTTAAGCAGATCTCTGAGTCCTGCCACACTCTTGACCTGTTTGAGATTCTGTGGGTTATATTCAGGGAAATGGCACCCGGTTCTAAAAGCTGCGAAGCAGTGTTTTGTCTCACATGTTTAGATGTGTTTACTGTAGTCAGGGTCAGGACTGAGTTCCAGTAAAGAATCGGTCTGTGATATGGTGACATGTTGATGTACATTAGAGATCATAATATCTGACTCTTGAATCTGAATCCAGCCCTGGTTTTCTTTTCACTCTGATAACTGACTGAAAATGCAGTGGTATTGATTGGCCAAAATGCCTTCACACCTAACTCCAATGTAAAATCAGGGTGGAGCTGTAGCAGTTCTGACTCCTTAATCTCTGATTTCATTGTTTTATGTAATTGGAGGGAATATGGTCTTATGTAATATATCACTTGCTCACAATGAAACTTTGTGTTTTATTGACATCTAGGTCTGGCCCAGGAAGCCATCTTGTATTTTACTATCAAGGTCTTGTGCAAATGTGCCTCTAAAGCCATGACAATGTACAGCAAGCCACTCTACAAACAAGGCCGTTCATTGGCCCCGACAACAATAAAAGCGGCTCTCGTGGCAGAGCTTATCGCAAAGCCCTGCGCTGTCGAACAGCATCCTCTGATGACCCAACATTTATCTCTTACTGCCAATGAGGGAAACGAGAGACCTGGGGAACTTCACTCTGAGGCAGCGGTCCGGGAGAAAATATCCTCTGAGATTCACGATAGCAGTTATTGTAGGTGACCTTAAGTGAGAGGGAAGCGAAGGACAAAGGCAATATAATTGATATCTGTCTCTTTAACCCGTCTCTCTTTTTCCTGTAAAGAGCTTCCCCCCATCTCCGGCTCTCGGTCCTCTCACTGGAGCCATATCGAAACTCATTTCCTTTCATCGTGTGGGCTCCCTGCTCTTTAATAGCATTGGTCGAAGGAAATTTCTGAGCTCAGGAAATGCAACAGGAGCCAAGGTTAATGTGGACTTCACCTCTCCAGTCAAAACTGCTGGTTAAATCTGCCCAGAGTCCATCCATCTATCCTGCTTATTCCTGGGCTGTTTGCAGTACCTGCTTCCTCTCTCTGCATCCAATGAGCAGGAGTTATCTATGTTCAGGGCTCACCCAATCCATTGCAGGACACACCCATTCATGCAGTATTCATTCTTACAATCATATCAGTGCGGAATTTATTTTCTCCAGTAGCCTCTTATGCTCATCTTTGGACTGTGGGAGGAGACAGGTCTACCAGGAGGCCACCCATTCAAACAGAGAGGCCCCAAGCAAGATTCAACCCCAGACCTTCTTACTGTGAGGTACCAGTGAGGTAACCACTGGGCTTCCCCTCGAGTAAATCTCAATCAAAGTGTCAATTTTACTGCTCAATTTACCAAATCTGCAACCCCAATTCCGAAATAGTTGGGGCGAAGTGTAAATTGTGAATAAAATCAAAATGCAATGACTTTCAGATCACATGAGCCAATATCAGGTCGCAGAAAAGTTGGGACACAGGCAAAAAAGGGCTTAAAAAGCAATGAATATATAGGAGAATCAGCTGAAAGAACATTTAGCAAGTAATTAAGTTAACTGGCATCAGGTGTGTAACATGATTGGCTGTAAAAGGGATGTCTTAGAGAGGCTGAGTCTCTCAGAAGTAAACATGGCCAGAGGCTCTCCAACCTGGGAAGGCTTGCGTAAAAAAATTATGGAATACTTTAAAAACAATGTTCCTCGATGTCAAATTGCAAAGTCTTTGAAGATCTCATCATCGACTGTGCATAACATCATCAAAAGATTCAGAGAAACTGGAAAAATCTCTGTGCGTAAGGGACAAGGCCAAAGACCTTTACTGGATGCCCGTGATCTTCGGGCCCTGAGACGCCCCTGCATCACTCACCGGCATGATTCTGTCATTGACATTACTAAATGGGCCCAGGAATACTTCAAGAAACCACTGTCTGTAAACACACTCCGCCATGCCGTCCACAGATGCCACCTAAAATTATCTATACAAATAGGAAGCCATTGTTGAGCATGATCCAGAAGCGCCGCCGTGTTCTGTGGGCCAAAGCTCATTTAAAATGGACTGTAGCAAAGTGGCAAAGTGTCCTGTGGTCTGACGAGTCCAAATTTGACATTCTTGTTGGAAATTATGGGCGTCGTGTCCCCCGGGCTAAAGAGGAGAAAGACCACCCCTCCTGTTATCAGCGTTCAGTTCAAAAGCTAGCATCTCTGATGGTATGGGGATGCAATAGTGCATATGGTGTGGGACACTTGCATGTTTTAAAAAGCACCGTGAATGCTGAAAGGAATATAAAGGTTTTAGAGCAACATATGCTCCCCTCCAGATGACATCTATTCCAGGGAAGGCCTTGTGTATTTCAGCAGGACAATGCAAAACCAAAAACTGCAGCTATTACAACAGCATGGCTGCGTAGTAGAAGAGTCCGTGTGCTGAACTGGCCTGCCTGCAGTCCTGATCTTTCACCGATTGAGAACATTTGGCGCATAATTGAACGAAAAGTCCGTCAAAGGAGACCCAAAACTCTCCGGCAGCTGGAAGCCAATATTAAACGAGAGGGATCAAATTCCAATGGCTAAACTCAAGAAACTTGTCTCCTCAATGCCCAGACGCCTCCACTCTGTGTTTAAAAAAAAAAGAGGGGATGCTACACCATGGTTAACAGGCCCCTCTCCCACCTTTTTTGAGACCTGTAGCAGCCATCAAATTTGAAATGAGCTCATTTTATGAATAAAATTGTAAAATTTCTCAGTTTCAACATTTGCTATGTTATCTCTGTTCTGTTGTGAATAAAATACTGGCTGGTGTGGTTTGAAAGTCATTACATTTTGATTTTATTCACAATTTACACTTTGTCCCAACTATTTCGGAATTGGGGTTGTATTATCCAAGCTAGAACTAATGTATCCGTTCTCCATCAGTATGCTGATTTAATCCTGGCATGAACATTGCTTGTTGAAATCAGTTGCTTGTATGAGGATGTACGAAGTATTTACAACTGCAACACAGAAAAAGTTGGCATGGTATGGAAAATGGAGAGAAAGAAGATACCCGCACACTGTAGCTGTTGCTCCCGCAGTGATTTATTCCACAACGTTTCGACCAAAATGGTCTTCGTCAGGTGTTAACAGAACACATAGGTAGGAGGGGATATATGTAAAGTACCGGAGAAGGCATTCTTCTCTGGCAGCCAATCAGCCAGTCCATGGCGTCATGTCCTTCAATCAATGATTATTAATGTAATAAGTAGTAAGGTATTCAGAATTAACAATCACTTCAGTTCTCCGATATATCCAGGACATAAAAATGGATACAGTGCATATGCGCAATTTTGTAGCAAGACATAATGATGATTAATAATAGAATTAACATATCCCAACCCCCCAGAGTCTGTACAAGTGCCACACAGATCAACATCACCAAAAAAGGAATTAAAGAAAAAGGGGGAAAAAAAGGGGAAAAAAAAGTCTCCATACGGGCTTCAGTTAGAAATTATCACAGAGGCGGAGACGATGGTAGTATATGTGAACCACAGGCTATATCAGAGTCACCAACTGTAGAAAGACAAAAGAAACAATTAAATATCATTAAAATCAATTATAAAAATGGCTTGATATCAAACTCCTCATTAAGTCCATGGGGGGATATAGTGTTGAGGGCATATATATGATACGTTTCACGTTGTAAGAGAAGGCGTTCATGGTTGCCGCCCCTAGGTGGCCGCTCTACTTTCTCAATGCCCACATCCCTACAGCCCAAGACTAGGATAAATAAGACAATCCCCCCTCTCTGTGTGGCCAAATATTCTCCCATGGGGTCGGAGTTCAGAAAAATTATACTGAAACATTGGTACATAGTAGAATCTGATCCAAGACTAGGACAGGTTTTTAACGAGCCACCCAGACTGGTATTTAGACGCCCTCCCAACATTAGAGACCAGGTGGTGAGAGCATATATATCTGAGAGTAGATACGCTGGTGCCATCAACATCCCTGACGGTAACTACAAATGTGGGAGTTGTGCACAATGTGGCTACACCACTAGATGCAGGACATACACACACCCACATAGTGGTAAACACATTAGGATCCGTGGGGCCATTACTTGTAACACCACTTTTGTTGTTTATTTAATCAAATGCCCCTGTGGACTAGCATATGTTGGAAAAACCTGTAGAGCTTTACGCACACGCATCAGTGAACATCGCAGTAACATAAGATGTGGAGATGAAAAAAACCCAGTAGCGGCACATTTTAAAAAAGCTGGACACAACATAAGCTCCCTGCGTTATGTGGGCATTGAGAAAGTAGAGCTGACCACCTAGGGGCGGCAACCATGAACGCCTTCTCTTACAACGTGAAACGATCATATATATGCCCTCAACACTATATCCCCCCATGGACTTAATGAGGAGTTTGATATCAAGCCATTTTTATAATTGATTTTAATGATATTTAATTGTTTCTTTTGTCTTTCTACAGTTGGTGACTCTGATATAGCCTGTGGTTCACATATACTACCATCGTCTCCGCCTCTGTGATAATTTCTAACTGAAGCCCGTATGGAGACTTTTTTTCCCCCTTTTTCTTTAATTCCTTTTTTGGTGATGTTGATCTGTGTGGCACTTGTACAGACTCTGGGGGGTTGGGATATGTTAATTCTATTATTAATCATCATTATGTCTTGCTACAAAATTGCGCATATGCACTGTATCCATTTTTATGTCCTGGATATATCGGAGAACTGAAGTGATTGTTAATTCTGAATACCTTACTACTTATTACATTAATAATCATTGGTTGAAGGACATGACGCCATGGACTGGCTGATTGGCTGCCAGAGAAGAATGCCTTCTCCGGTACTTTACATATATCCCCTCCTACCTATGTGTTCTGTTAACACCTGACGAAGACCATTTTGGTCGAAACGTTGTGGAATAAATCACTGCGGGAGCAACAGCTACAGTGTGCGGGTATCTTCTTTCTCTCTATTCTTATGGTACAGTTTTATCCAGCACCTGTATTCATTTGATGTGCGTGCACCACTGTATTTGTGGTATGGAAAATGCTCATAAACACAGAAAGCTGTGATTTCCGACTTTATTTTGTCTTGTATTTCATTGCAAATAGTATGAAGACAAGGTATTTAATGTTTTGTCTGGTGGACTTTATTTTGTTTGTAAATATATATCCATTCCTCCCATTCAGGCCTTCAACACATTCTAAAAAACAATGGGACAGGGACAATTTAGGACTGGTAATGAGATAAAAAGGTTGGATAATGATGTGGTTTGAAACAGCTGATGTCAGCAGGTGATTATAATCATGATCTGGTACAAAAGCACAATCCAGGAAACACCCGGTCTGTCTGGAGCACAGATGATTGGATTGCCCATTTACCCACAAATCTGTGAGGGTATTGGTAGTCAGTCATTGGTATGTGTTTATTTATAAAGCTTTTTTAGGTAAACTCCCTTCTTATATTTGTTCCTTGATTGCTCTGAAATCTGACTGTAGATATAATTTGAGATCTAAAGATGTGATTTTATTGTCTGTCCCAAGTACACGGACCAATTTGGGAATGAAAGCTTTTAAGTGCTCTGCTCCCCTCACCTGGAATAATCTTCAAAAAGATTTGAAACTAAGCAAATTAGTTTCTTTGTTTGATTTTAAATTTCTTATTAGTACAATGGTGAATAAATCTGTTGGTACCTGTTTATGCCCATATTTATTTAATGTAAGCCCACTGTTAAATGAATATTTTTTTTTTTTTTTTTTTATTATTATTATTTTTTGTACGACCATCGGTGCTTGAAGTTGTCTACATCTTAGTGTGTACATTGTATGTTTTCTTGTTATTGTCATGTTGTCTGTAATACTTTATGCTGCCATTTTGGCCAGGTCTCCTTTGAAAAAGAGATCATTGATCTCAATGGGACTACCTGGTAAAATATGGGTTAAATAAAATAAAAAAATAAAAGAAAATCAGTTAAAGGTTTGGAAAACAATGTTCTTCAAAGAAAGCTTTGGAGGGATTTGTATACTTCACCCCCTGTGACACATAACAAACAGTGCCAGGCACAAAAAACCCAGCCCCTTAGACATATTCAAGCTGTTGATTGAGTTGATCCACTTTGTGGCTTTGACGTTTCAAGATCACTCAAGGTAAAAGGTCATGCTGTCATTTAAATCCCCAAATGAGTTCTTGTATGTGATTAATAATAACCAAATGGCTAGCTACAGTAGATTTTGAGATACAGCCCTCTGAAATCTCATCATCTTTGGTTTGACCTTTCAAGGTCACTCAAGGTCAAAGGTCGTTATGTCATTTTAATCTGTTTTTGATTTCCTGTACGTGTTTAATAGTAAACAAGTGGCCATCTACAGTAGTTTTTGGTACACAGTATAGTGTAAATTAGGCAATTCAGATCAATGGCTTTGACCCCCCCCCCAAACTTTGACTCCCACATATCTTTGAAACTTTGCACTTTTCACCACAGCAATGCATATAATATTTTTTTCAAATTGAAAATGGTAACTTTTGGGGTTGGTTTGATGTAAATCAGACCATTTTCGACAGTTATAAGCAAAAAAGCGATTTTGACCTTTACCCTGACCTTGACCTAGTTCATTCCCAAACTTAATGATATATTCTGGTGATTTCACAATTAAAGGAACCTGTTTGGATGTCTGTCTGTAAAGAACATAGATGCAAGCCTCAGCTGAATACCCTTGATCTCTGGTCACTGCATCAAGATCCATCATTTATTCATAAGTGATATTACCACATGGGCTCTGGATTACTATAGCAACTTTTGTCATGTGCTAAAATACATAGTTACATCCACGAATGCCAGTAAAAACTTCACTGTACAAAAAGGAAGCCTTATGTTAACAGTGTCTCGTCCAAAAGTGCTGTCAACTTCTCTGGGCTTGGAGGCATTTGTGATAGAGTATCACGCAGTGGAATTGTCAGACCAATCAGTATTTAAGGTCTTTTTGGAGGAAATCAACATTTTGCGCTCCGGACCAAAGACGAGAAGGGCCATCCAAACTGTTACCAAAAGAAAGTCCTAAAGCTATGCTCAGTGGTGGTATGGGGTTGTGCTAGTGCCCTTGCTACGGGTAACTTTCAATTCTGTGAAGGGCCCATTAATACTGGAAAGTACACTGAATTTTGCAGCGACGCATGCTGCCCTTTCTAGTGATGCATATTTCAATAACATCACAAAACTGCAGTCTGCACACATTTAAAGGCATGGCTGTGTTAGAAGAGAGTACGGATGCAAAATAGGCCTGCCTGCAGGCCCGACTTGTTAAAAAGAGAATGTGTGGCGCATTTTGAAACTCAAAATGCAGCATCAAAAATCCTGTTCATGCGGGGCTGGCTCACTTGGTTAAGGCACCGCATTGCGGAGCAGTAGTGACCCCCACGATGCAGGTTCCATCCCCGGTCGTACCCGCCGGCAGTGATCAGCAGCCTTTTCAGAGCAGCGCACAACTGGCTTTGTGCTGCGGGGAAACAAATTGGGAAGGGACTGCGGGGCTGGGACATAAAAAAAAAGTTGCTTGTTCATTGCTCAAGCACCTCCTGTTGGCCAGCCGGGCGCTTGTCCGTCAGATTCTAAGCTTCCTCATGTTCGGGTATCCTCCGCCCTTGTTCTGAACTAGCGAGGTTTGGACCTATGAGTGTAAAGAAGCAGTGGCTGACAGGCGCGTGCTTCGGAGGAGAGCAGCAAACTGTCTTCACTCTCCTGAGATGGCAACTTGGGGTCGCATACGGACAAGCCTTGTACATAGGTCTCTAATCGGGAATTATTTGGGTGGGATTGGAGATGCCAAATTTAAAAAAAAAAACAATAATTCCTATTCAGTTACACTGCTCAAGACTTGTTTTCAGGGAGAATGGGGTGAATTTTATTCCTAAAACTTTTAATCACTTGGTGTCACAGGCCCTAAATATTTATTTAGTGTGCTGAGAAGGAAGTGTGACATTTCAAAGCGGTTTATACTGTACTGTCTCAAGTTTTTTTTTTTTTTTTTTTTTTATTTTGCTTCAGGAATCAAAATTGAAGTAGGTATTTACTTTGAAAAATCAATAAAATTCATCTGGTGAAACATCAAATAATGTGCTGTTTGTATTGTTTTCAAAGTAATACTGTGGTCACTGCTTTCAGTTTTCCTTTTTAATTTAAAATACTATCCAGAATTAATCTGATTTGGGGTTCTATGTCTTCTCACAGGTCAAATCCCATATTTGGGCTGGCACGTTCTGACAATTTGAGCATTTTCATTTCATATAAAAATGGCATCTTCTATGGCAACATTTGGAACTGTTAAAAATCTGAAATCTGCGTATGACTGATTGTTTCTTGGATTTTATTTTGTGTAATTTTTTCGTCCATTATTGGTTTTTCTGGAACCACTGAAAGTGTACATTTATGTAACATTAATAAACATTTTTTACTGTTCACTTATTCAGATGTGCTGCCAAGCTTACCTCATCCACAGGCACTATCTAGCCTCTGAACCTGTTCCCTTTACTTTGTACTTCAGGGAACCAGTTCTGGACATCTGTATGCCATTGATTTTTATTCAATGAGACCTTGAGTTTGCAAGACTTTACAATCTCTTTCAAACTATAAAACCATCTCCCCTTCTGCCAGTTACAGTACTTCCTGGGGGCACGGTAATCTGCAACAAGCTGTTTAGCTTGCGGATGCCAAGATGTTACGCATCCCTTGAATTTAGGCATCTTATTTATGGAATTTATTAACTCGAGTGATTGAAAGGTTGGCCTTGGAGGGTAAGAAGTTGCCATTTTGTGTCACTGCCAATTCGGCTGATGTGCAGACTTGGCTCGCAAAAGTTCCATCCGCGCTGAACCCGTGCCCCTTGTTTCTGGCGATCTGCGAAGTGATGACTGACTTTCACCTGGAGCGATGTGACGTCTTTGCCAGGCTTCTGCTGATGTTGTGGAATTTCTCAATGGGCTATCGTTTGTAGTGCAACGAGTTGGGGATGGAAGTTTAAACAGTCTCGTTTGCGTGCCCACTCGCAATGAATTACTTAAAAAACAAGTGAAACTCCCTCTGACCATGTCACCCCAAATGCTTTCGCTCATTGGTTGCCTTTCTTCCAGTGTAAACCTTAACCTTTTCCTCCATGTATATAAATCTGGTGAGCATCTGTCAGCCCATCTCTCCTTGAATGCCTGGAGCCAGTCCTGCGCTGCCAGCTACTCTAAACTGGGGGGGAACGCTAACAAATGCTATGTCAGCCAGTTCGCAATTTCACTTTACTTAACAATTGAAGCCCTATGTCTTATTGAAGAAAAGCTTGGTGTTTTTCAAATCTCTTCCAGGCCAACAAACATGGCAGGTGCAGGATGGATGTGGGTGGAATTCCATCACGGAGCTGACAGGATTAATAAATTGAATGGGAAAGGATGGGTCTTCAGTTGGATTTTTAATCAAATGTATTTGCCCAAGTATTTCCGTTTTTGCTTCAGCATTCATATTTGTGTGTGTGTCTGTTTGTGTGCGTGTGCGCGTGTGTGCATATGTGTTCGTGCTTGCGTGCATGTGCGTGTGTGTGTGTGTACATCTACAGATCAGCCAGAAACCACCTGCTCTCTATTGTGTAGGTCTGCTCCATCTGAACCACTTTGCCAAACTGACATTTTCTTGACTTCTGGGACCCAGGGTTTCCCAGTAGAACATTTCCCTGAGCTCTTCCCACAGTGCAGCCTGGTGCCATCTTTTACACAAAATGGCGCACAGTTACCCAGCCGATGCACATGATGTAAAATAAAGCGGAACTCGCTGGATCAGGTGACCTTAAAGTGTCATTAAAATGATCTGCGACTTGCAGATCTGTAGCCCTTCTGTCAGTTTGGACCAGACGGGATAGCGTTTGCTGCCCTTGTGCATTTACAAGCCTCAGGCGCCGAACATCCTGTCACCAATTCAAGCAATCACCAATACAAAAAAATACTCCGATGTTGCAATCAAGCCCCTTTTACGATGCTTTATGGGATAGTGTGGTGGCCGAGTCGCTTCCAGTCTTGCGTAGCTGCACGGAAAAGTTGGGTTAGCAAGCATGGTTGCGGATACTTAGCCGTACGATACCAAGGCGTATTAATTCTTAATGCATCGGGTGCTTTTTCTTGGCTTGATTTTATCGTTTATATTGTTTGCAGTTTCTCTAGTAAAGCTGAATTGTTGTTGTCATGCTACTACGCAAGCTGCGCACTAGAAGTGTTGCAGTCCCGGAAGTGTAAGAAATTTTGGCGAAAAAGCCACATCTGGGGTTTTTTTTTTTTTTTTTTGTATTGGCGATCGCTCAGATTTATGATTTGTGCCGCACTGGACCACAGTCAGAAGTTACTCATCATTGCAGTTTGGGAGCAACTCAAGAGCCTTGCTGCTGCAGGGATACTTTGATCCACTTGTCTGGTCATAGCAATTTGGCCTTGTTCAAAGTCACTCAGGTCCTATTTCTCCAACATCTAACACTGACTGAGAGAATTGACTTTATGTTTATAGTCTATGGTAGTGATGCCCAGTTATGTGCCCTGGAGGGCTGAGAGAAGGCTAATTTTCATTCCAGCGAATCACTACACCAGATGATTTCTCTGATTAACACATCTTCATAGGAGGGAACTAATCCATGAAATCTGCAGCTGTAATGATTATTTGGAATGAAAACCAGTATTCTCTCAACCATTCATGGCACGATTGGGCACTACTGGTCTCAGGTTTGTCTGTGAACCTTGACATGTGACGAAGATAATCATATTATTTGCATTGGCTGCAAGTGGTTTCAATGTTTTGGCTCATCGGTATATGTTTCCATTAATGAATGGAAATAATACCATTTGCTCACTTGCATTAAAACTAGTAAAAGGAGGTTTTTTTTCCCTGTTTTTGCTATGTATTCTTTGTTTGATGTTCTCATTGAGTATGTGCGTCGTGCTTCTTCATTTTGACAAAAACACAGGCCTCCTTCTGTTTGTTTATTTATTTATTTATTTTGTATCTCTCAAGGTGGTGTGAGAGGGCATTGTGTATTGCTGTGGGTATGCCAGCATGTAATTTACTTGGCAAAGGGCACTCGTATTTTCTGGATTCCAGCAGGAATGTGGAATATTAATTGGGATGGTTGTCCCTGAGATGAGCCGGTGAAATTCAATGGGATGACACACTCTGGGGGCAAGGAGGAGGCATTGATCCTGAGGCAAACGGTCATTATGATAGAAGCAATTTCGTAATTTTCTGACTTTGTGACATCATGTAAACATAACTTGGGAAGTAGCATCTGACTGTCAGCGAGATTGGATGTGACAGTTTTATTTTAAGTGTGTGTGGTCTTAGTTTTCGTTGTATTCACAACTTCTGTTAGCAATGGTAACTGATCTCTTTCGAAGGAGGGTGAATTAATCTGTCATCTTTCAATACACTATATTATTTTTTTCTATTTATTCAGAGCCAGACCATGGAAGGCTATAGACACACAATACAGGCTCCCTGTGGTGGTCATTTTTACCAGATTCATTTGTCTTCCTCGATACGGAACATCCACGGCACAATAGTGAGCGTTTTCCACAGCAGGGGCCATTCGATGTCATCTCAAATTGCCAAAGCGCCAAAGTCGCCTGACAGAATAAAGGAATATTGAAAGGGAAGGAATAAAATGGGGGGGGGGACTCATTGTGAAGCCTAATGCGTGTTCTGTCTTTGATCACGCGGTGGACGTCCAGCGGCTGGAATTGGAACGCAGAAGGAGACGGGGCCGAATGTAGCATAGCGCGGGCACGCTGACGCGAGAGCGCGCGATTTGGCGAGCCGGGGCGGGAGGTCGGCCCGGCCCGTCACGGTGCGCGAGAAGCTATTAAATGGCGGTAAATCAAGCTCGCCGGCCTCCCTGCCGAGTGTACAGCCGGCCTTATCGCGGCGGTAAAACAAAAACCCATCACACCAGTCGGGCCTGAGAGGAGACGATCGGGGGCGAGAAAAAAGAAAGTGGGGAGACTGTTGTAAATCATCTGCGGTTGGGAGGGAGATGACAGAAGCATTTTGAAGGGGTGATCAAAGGTAGAGGGGAGGGGGAAATCGAATGGCCGTGCTGGGTAGCAGAGCCTGGCCAATGCAGGTCTGGTCATCTCCCCCATGTGGGTTTTTGGGTCATTTTTTTTCATCCGCTTGCTTGCAGAGCCATACGAAGGTAGTGAAATTCATCTTTTAGGTGGTGGGAGAGGTGGAACACATGCTGGCACAAACACTCGGGCACGCATACACACATACACCTACACATGCACAAAAATAAACGTGGAAGTCATCTAAAAAAAGATTTGTTGGTTAGCATCCTTCACATTTCAGTTTTCAGTGGTAGGTGGGAAGTTTTTTTTAAACTTTTTTTATGATTTATTTAATTTTATTATAATAAGAGTTTGTGATCCAAATAGAGCAACAAATCCAAATCGCAACTACATGTATTAACATGTAGAATCAATCAAATCTGTCTGAGCCATAGTTGGAGCAGTGATTGGAAGATGAACAGATCATCTGCTGGATGGCTAGGGGTTCTGAGAATTATTCTCACTTTCTTTTTCGCATGTTTTTGATGGATTTTTTTCAAAATAAAAAAATGGAGATGAGTGAAGATGGTAATGAACTATTTTTTTTCCTATGGCCTGACTTTTTTATTGATATTATTTTCTTGCACTTGTTTGAACCATCATTGTTCATTTACTTGTAACACTGTCTCATCATTTCTTCGAGCATTGTGAAGTATTGCTTGCTCTGTGTTTGCATGGATTTGTCTGTGCAGGTCTGCTTTATTTATACTAGTGTTGTTGCGATGTACCTGCCACCTCTGCAGTGCACCCTGCTGGAGGTAATGAGAATTACAGCTTGATGATCTGAACAAGCACCGAAAGCCTCATTTATAAACGGTGGGGAGACATGAAATGATCATACTTTCTCTGCTGATTTCGGATTTTAAAGTCAAACTTGACTTTAAAAACGCGCTAAATTAGATTGTATGTTTATAATAAACTCGAAGTTAATCCTAATTAAGTAAGCAGTTTAGCTTACCCCATAGATTTATAAATTCCGATAATTTTCACTATAGCCTATGCTGTTTTCTTAACTCATGCAAATTTTTTATAAACAAGACCCCAGATAAGGAAATATCATCCTGTTGAATTTGAGAGCTCCGTCTGTGCAATATTGCTGTATGCATCTGCATTGGATGTAAACATCCATTTATTTCAGTCAAGTGTCTCCATCTTAAATATCATAATTATGGTTTTCCCTGAGGTCTTCCTCTGCCTGTCAGAGGTATGGTGATGGAGTCAGCTGTGTGGTATATGGCAAAATGTCCACACTCAACAGGACATTTATTTTCTTTAATTTTAAACCAGTACATTCACCGTCCTGTTTATTCCTTTATGTGTCCTGCTCAAAAACTTTCTTATACCAGTGATGCTACATTACGGCTCTGCAGTGCTTCAACTTTAGAAGCATTTTTCTGTTTTTCTTCGTATTTCTAAAGGTGATCTCAGAGGGCAATGGGTATTACTGTTGGCATGCCAGTGCGTAATTTACTTGGCAAAGATAAATTCCTGCAGCAATGTGGAATGTTAATTTAGACGGCCGTCCCTGAGATGAACTGGAGAAATTCTGAGCGACGGCGTGCGCTGGAGAGCAACCCCTCTGAGGAGTTGAAGGCACTGATCCCAGGGTTAAAGGTCATTGACCTGGAAGCAATTTTGAAATGATTTGACATTGTGAGATGATGCGCAAATCACTTGGGGAGTACCATTGAACAGTCTGCTAGATTAGATTTGTGAATTTTTATTGTAAGTTTGTATTTTGTTAGTTTGGATTTAAATTGTACGTCTTTATGACTTATATTAGTAGAGGTAACTTATCACTTCCAATGAAAAGTGAATAAACACATTTTCCCAAAATTGGATGTATGCCAAGAGGGAAAATATTGTTTGCAAAAATCAACAAATAATAAGGATTAGTGTGCTCAAAGTGGGTTCAGCTCCTGCCCAGGGCATTTCTGAGTGGAGTTTTAGTGTTATTTCCATGTTAGCTGGATAGAGGCAGTGTAACAAATACTCTGCTATTTCCCCTTGACAAAAGGGGAATCGACTGCTCACTTTTTTTTTTTTTTTTTTTTGCAAAGTAGGTTTGAAGTGCTGCATCAAACCTGGTCGGTAAAGCCCATGGCTCTACTGCAGTCTCTCAAAAAGGAAAGCACAAGTCCAATAATTAGTATTGCTTCCATTTTTGTTGTTGTATTTCACAGAAAATAACAGTGATGTCACGCTGGCACATTTTTGTCCGTCGATTGCAGAATTGGCGTCAGCACATACCTGATTTCGGTTGTTTTCTGACTTGGGAGAGAGGAGTGGATGGTATCCAGTTTGAGTCATGTGACCTCAGTGGAACTGCTGATTAGGCAGACTGATCTACCCTGACCTCCCTCAGAGACCCCAGTGCTAAAGACAGACTGCCTCTCATTAACCTTCTCTCTGGTCTCCTGATTGGCTAACCCCACCTGCCACTCAGGAGCTCTTGTGCACTGCCGCTTGTAACACACACCCTGCCCCCAGCCCCTCCAGCCAATCATGAGCTGTTACACTTGGCACTGCAGGTGAGAAGAGGGACTGTAAACCTCAGAACTCATCTCACTGTGTTTTCCTTTTACGGCCTGCCTACTCTCATTTCACTTACACTCACATTTTATCTTTCAAATTATATTCTGTTGAATTCAATGGGAAAACATTATAAGAATATCCACGCATACTGTAAAGTGTTACTACAACATTACTACATATGTGATTCAATAAACAGTATAATGTAAATGGTTAGAAGGAATAGCAATAATGTGCAATTATATGGGCAGTATAACAGCTGGAAAGCATAATATTCTGTTCAAGCACAGTAATAAGGTGTTCTCAGTGTAATCCTGTATTGTAAGTCCTGAAGGACTAAATATCGTTTTTTTGTTAAAATTATGCAGAAATGTCATATACAACTTATGTATTTTCAATTGTGTGGGACAGATGTGGGGATGTAATCATATTTAAACTGCCCACTCTAATGGCTCCTGTGGTGCAGTGTTGTTTTGTGATTTCTAATGCTTACTCTGAGAAACAGAGGCCCTGAATAGCAGTTATATGCAAATCCCAACAAATTTCACAGTGTACAGTGCTCTGCGGATGTGAGCTTGAGTCATACTTCCCAAACACCATTTTATGTCCATTGCAACGTGGCCACTGGTTTCCATTAATCATCAGTCATTATTAAGTGAATGATGATGTTGACCATATAGTATGTGGCAATCTCTCAAATTCTCTGATCCTTTCCATTGACAAAAGCAGCTGGGCAAGACAATACAGTATCTACAGAGTGCATTCAATGGACAGTGACCCTTTTTTTTCTTTAATTTTTTTACCGAAGCACTTTAAGTTTGAAAAGATACAATGACAATGAGGTTGAAGGAAGATTGTCAGCTGTAATTTGTGGGTGTTTTCATCAATATCACATTAACCGCTTATGAATGACAGAGCCTTTTGTAGTCCGCACCGTTTTCAGGGATTTTAAAAAAACATTGGACAGTTTGAGATGGTGTAGAATAAAGTAATCATCTTTAATACTTGGTCGCATATCCTTTGCATGCATCTGACGCTTTTCCAGGCCTGTACTGCTGCTATCTTCAGTTCCTGCTTGTTTTGGGGACTTTTTGCCTTCAGTTTCCTCTTCCAGATGTAAAATGTTCATTTGGATTCAGGACTGATGACTGACTTGGCCAACAGAACCAAAATAACAAGACTTGTCACTATCCAATGAATTATGGTGCTCAGTGCTCACTGTGTGTAGGTATGGCTCAGGATGACAATCCAGTATCTATGCATCAGTCAGGCTGAATGAGGATGTGGTTGTAGTGTGCTATATTGGGACTCGTGTGTTTATTAGCATGCTTTTCCATGCTTAGCCAAACTATTAGCAGCAGTACATCCATTTCTGTTATTAGTGTTTAACTTTCCATAGGGTGAGCATAGTAAGGCAATGTGATTTGTTTCATATGAAGAATTATGTATTACCATATTAATTAAAGAAGAACTTTATATTCACTTATTACCATAATCCTGTGTATATTTGAAGGTTGGTACATTTAATTATCCCCTGCCATGAAGTCTATGGGGTATAGGAATGAGTGTTGTCCTTCCATATGTACGTCCCTCTTTCCATCCGCCCATTTGTCCGTCACGCTTCTTTTCCAAACCAGAACTCCTAAACTCTTAAATATTTTTCCTGGAAATCTCATATATGGATACATCTTAATATATAGATGTGCCTTTTCATTCTTCTGTCTGTCCTCCTGTCTGTCTGTCCAACTCCACAACGTTTTACTTCCAGGCTAGATACCAGCCGTGCCGTAGCAGGGGATCTGAGTATTGCAGGCTTTTTTTTTTCCTTCGGTTCTGTACCTCAGACATTTTAGATTTGTTTCCTTGTAGCAGATTCTTAGTGTATTTCTCTAAGAATATAGTTTTCACCCTATAGATAGGATCAACACTTTCAATGCTTCCCCCCGCAACCCAAATTTAGGTCAACATAGAGATTATCCCATTAATTGAGATCTGATTTCAGCACTTCCTGCTGACCCCCAATTGTTTTTGTTTTTTATATAATAAATAATGTGAGGCTATGTTCCTGCCTCTCTCCCATTGAATGCTGGGATACACTGGAGCCTCGCCGTGACCTGATCAGGAATGAACAGGTTGTATAATGGATGGGTGGCACCAAGCGGAGTTTTTATGTGAAAAGGTAACTCGGTACATAGCAGGCAGCTGGAACAGTGATTGCAGCATGAAAATGGGCCATTTTCACAGACTGCCCTTTTCGTAGGGGAGGGTCGCGGTTATTCACGCGGCAGGTTACTTTACTCAGCTCGTGTGTCATTCTTCATGTCCCCAGGTGAGCCTGACGCATTGCAGCAGCTGCCTCCGAATGTCTCCACTCAAACCCGCTGTCAAAATACAGAGGTTTCAAACCTGTAATCAGAGAGGAAAATATTTCTGCGGCTCTGAGAATTTTCTAGAAGTATCTTACGCAGAGTGAGACCCCAATCACCATATCCTGTCATCAGCAGCTTAAGAGGTCACGCTGGGAAGCCCAACTTGATGTACATACTTTGTACCAACCCACTCACACACAAACGCACACAAACCTATGCACAACCCCCTCCTCCACGGCAATCGCATGGTCATGTGACCACACATGCAACATGCACCACAATTGCTCCCTGCTTCTCATTGAGGCTGCTTCTGCTGAGAATCTGGTTGTTTTTAAATGGATACTTTCATAGTATTTTTTAAAAGGGTGACCTGTGAAAATTTGGTAATGTGCTATTTTCCCCACCCTTAACGCAGCCAAACTGTTTACCCCACCGCAGCAACCTGCACCTATTGACTCGCCCAACGCCAGTGAAGACTCGCTCTTCCTTCATTTACACAATGCAGTCGCACCGCCAACCACGCTTTGCCTTTGCCAACCCAGGATAACGCAGTCTGCATACTATTCGCTCACACAGCTGCATTGCCTGACCAATCGGAGTTAGCCTCTAGATAATGATGAGACTCACTCAGTTTTGACCAGCGTAAACACCTTTTGTTCCTGATGAGGCTGAGCCAGTCGTTACGTCGCCCATGCAGACCTTCAGGCATAGCTGGTAGTGAGGTGGCTGGGATTCAACAGCGGACTGCAGGACTCCATGATGAGCGTCTTGGGCCACTCTGATGCCTCACTTTTTTAATCTTAATGTGACACCTCATTTTAACCTAGATCATAATTCTAATACCAAATCTTAAAGCTAGAACTTACCGTAAAGCTATCTGTAACCCTAGACCTACACCAATCCTTTGTCCCAAATAATGTCCCCAGGGCGCAACTTTTTCAGACCGTTCTATATTTGTGGGATTGCCCTGCAAGGCATTTTTAGTCCTCATAAGCATAGATTAACATGTACACAAAACACCTGAATGCACACACACACACACACACACACACACAGAGAAACACAGTGGAACAGGAACTCACAATCCTTGCATGAGTCGTGGCTTTCCTTTGGCATTTCTGCAGAAGACAGAGACTTTTAGATGTGCGGCACATTTCAGCTGCGTTCGGCACGTGATGTCAGCGATTTCTCCTTGGCGAGTTTGTGGGTCACCCCCACCACGTATGCTTCCGGAAGGAATGGGTGATGGACTCCCGTTCCCCTCTTCTAGAGAAAGCCCAGGCCACAGAATGAGCTTGATGGTTGCTGGCTGTTCTTTTGATAACATTCCCTATTGACACACAATCTCGCAACTCTGCCGGCATCTGAGGTTCCTTCTAATAAACTTAGAGGCGTCAGCATGACACCCCGAGATGACTGTGTTCCTCTACGCAAGCCATTTTCTATTTCTCAGTGACTTGCTATTTTAGTTTGCTGTCTGAGAGTTAATCATTGAGCAGTGAGCTGTCTTTGCCATCTTACTTGCGCTAATTAGTTGTTTTTAGCCTAGGGATGAAAACATTGTTTTATTCAATTACCCAATGGGACTACCATGTGCAGGGTAAGAAACAGGGAAAAAGAGAGTTTGTTATTAGCTCGTATTCGCCAAGTAGGGCAAACATCAAGAAAACAAAAGTAACTACAGGAACCTCCAGCACAGTGAAGAGTCGTGAGACAATGACGTGGACGCGAGGCGTTTTGTGTAAGACACTATTACCGTATTCACGCTGTTATTTACTGGGAAATCTCTAGCCATTTTTTCCAAATACAATCAATTTTGACACAAATTCGATCAGGGCATCCCAGAAGAACATGAAAACCCGGAGGCTCATTGTATTCTAGACAGCCACCGTATGGCATCATAATCAGTCACATGACCGATAGATGCCATTTTTCCTTTTTCGAGTCGATGACAAGGAAATGCAGTTTGCATTTGTTTTTTTCCCTTGGGGCTTGAATAAAGCGTGTTGAGATGTTTCGCGCTTCATGACCACGAAAACAAGCAAAAAAAAAATACTATTTCTGTCTGCTATCTATTTTAATCTCATAAAAAGTAAAAAGACAGCCCCCATCTGCCTGCTAGGTCACCATCATTTTTTTCAAAGGAAAAAATAGAAGGGACAATATTGAATATTATTTTTGGCTGCCCTCCGGTCAAGGGTACTGGTGCTCAAAGTGGTGGATAGGAGCACATTGTGTGTGTGTGTGTGCGTGTGTGTTTGTGGGGGGGGATGTGTGTTTGTGGGTGGGGGGGGTGCCTTCCAAAAAAGGTGCTCTTACCTCGGGAGGCTGTATATCCTCGCAAATCAAGTTGTCGCCACTATTCATGTTCTAATACCTCAGTTATAAGAGCCTGCTTTGACACGATAGTGAAATCAAGGCTGTTTCCTAATTGCCTCCTTCCCCTTTTGGTCAGCCGCCACTCCTGTTCCAACGCATTCTCATACCAACTTGTCATGTAGTGATGCTACATGACCAAGCATCCATACACGACGAAAAAAGAGGCTTTTGGTGTCCTTATTCGTCGTTTACAGTTAAGGTTGGGGTTAGAGTTGGGGATTGGGAGGCAGGGTTCGTTTTGACACTGGTGTTGAATAGTAGCACCAAAAGCCTCTCTTTTCATCGTTTATCGACACTTGGTCAGGTAGCATCACTGCATGACGAGTCAGGAGGAGAATGGGCTCCCTGTTCCCTTCTGACCGATCCAGATGTGATTTTTTTTGGCAGGGGGAAGTTGATTTAATGCTTTGCTGAAGTTGGTGTTATTTTGTGAGTCTGTACTCGAACCGTATTGGGAGAGACGCAAATACTGACCTCCCCTGTGTAGGCTCTCTGCCCAGCTTCCCTGCCGGCTCTCTCCTAAGGAAGCTGTAATATAGTGATAGGCGCTCAGTGCACTCCTGTCCTATCTGCTGCTTGTATCCCAGCCAAGTTAGATCAGTTTCCTTTTCTCATCTTTTTTAGAGGCTACTGCCGTCTCTTTGGAATAAGCAATATTGCCCTCTGTCCTGTCTTTTGGTCTGAGAAACAGGATGTGTCATTCATTTAATACGTGACGCATACCCAATGTGCAATGTGAGATATAATATGTAATATTTTTTCTCCGCTGCTTTGATTGGCTCAACAAGCATAGTTTCACATAATTTCATGACATCGTTTTATGTGTGACAAATGAGAAACGCGGGACTCTGGTGACATTTAGCCCACTGTTTCAAATCTTTACAGGCAGCGCAGTGGACTCGTCTGACAATTTTAGTGGCCATCTCCGGTCAAAACGGTTTGGCCTTTTCACCATACTCCATTGGTCGTAAATATAACTGTATTTATGTATGAATTTATTAGGAGATATTTCATTTTGGCTCTCTGTGGAGTGGCGGAGCTTGGCGCTGACCGTGTTTCGGAGGGAGGGGTTAGCAGGGGGGCGGGAGATAAGAAGCTGTCGCTGGATTGCGGTGTGGAAATGTGTGGTGTGTGTCCTGGGGGGGCCCACACTGTCTGGATGGAGGGGTTGGACGGGGGGGGGACCTCTGTGGCCTGTTGGGAAGATGGATGGGTGGGAGGGCCTGGAAGACCAGCCCCCGCGTGCTGCAGGGGCTGTAGGCGTCCGTGTTGATGCCCGTTCTAATGGAGGAGGCTCGCCGGATTAATGGGTAGCCGCATTGAATGATGGGAATACTCAGGGAAAGGGCCATTTCAATTCTGCACTCCCATTTGGAATAAATGCTGCTGTCTAGGAGAGAGAGAAAACAGGAATTCTATTATCGCCGCACACACACACACACACACACACACACACACACACATACGTACACACTCACTCAAACTAATACACATGTGTACTGTCATGCACACACTCACACTCTCACTCCCTGTCTGTCTTTGCTAATTCGTTTTTACGTATGTCGCATGTCAGAGGTTGTTTTTGTCGTTTCCTGACTTGTTTTGACAGCAGAGTCACACATGTTTGCATTATACTTGTGTTTGTGCCCCCCCCCAGCAGTGCTGGAATGAAAGAAGTCTGAGAGTGAGGTTTCTAACCTGTGCTGCTTTTGCCCTCTCTGATCAGACAGAGACGAGGACTGTTGAAAACGCAGTGATGGTTTGTGTTTGCGATCGTTGATTTTCTAAATAAGCGGGCCACCTGCAGTCACCTCAGTAAATTTGCTGCGGTATTTTAAGCTTGCTGATTAAGACCTTAAAAAGGCTTCTTTTAGGAGTGGTCCTCGCGCTCTGCATGAAAGCAGAGGTGTTTAGCTTGGACGACTGCATGTGATGTACCATAATGCACATACAGCTGCACACACAGACAGCTACACATAAACACACAATAGCATGCATGCACGCACATGCATAAACACATACATATGCTCAGATAACCACACGCACAGCTAGGAACACACGCATGCATATTTATATGAGCACACACAGGCGAGCAGACACGCATACATGCACACACACAGACTGACACAAAACTCAAGCTCAAGCACACACAGGCATGAGAGTACAGACACACAAATGCTCACATACTCACTCTTTTAGATTGACACTCAGTAATGCGCACATACATATGCTCAGCTGTAAAGACACACAATTGTATGCATATGCAGACACATGCGCGTGCGCCCACACACACACACACACACACACACACACACACACAAGCTCGCATAGTCCCTTGGGCCCCTTTGCAGGCATTTAGCGAGCTCCAATATCCGTACTGCTTTTTCCAGCATCCCATTTTGGCAAAGAAAGGAGGGAGAGTTGAAATTGATCATCATTAATTATTGACGAAACGCACGCCGTGCTAATGGGACGTACAGCTGTTTCAATTATTGATGGCATGACTGACGATGTCTTAGTTCCCCCGTATGCCCCCCGAGGGGGCTACCTTCTGTTTGACATTCTTTGACACTGACACCTATGCATGCGTGTCTTTCTATCAAATTCATATTACATGGAAATATGACCGCATAAGCAACATGCGCCGCAATGTTTTCCAGCTGCGACACTTGGAGGCTGCTTTTGCTGAGATTCCGGTAGGATTCAAACAGCTATTTTCATGGGATTTTTTTCAAAAGGGTGACTTCTGAAAAATGTATTTTTTTGGGGTTTTTCCCCCCTTTTTTCCCACCCTGAGCGCAGCCAAACTGTTTGGTCCTCCGCTGCAACCAGCTCCCATCAACTCAGGAGGAAGATAACTATGGCAGGCGATTCCTACGACTCGCGTGATGACCAGCCCTCTTACACTTTGAAGTTGCGCTGTCAATCAAACACGCTCTTTGCCATTTGTGGATACAGTAACTTAGTAGGCATACAATTTGCTTGTGCGGCTATGTGTTACCTGGCTGGCCAGAAGTGGCCGCTAGAGAGCAATGAGGCTAACAAGTTTGTAACGCCTCCCTCCTGTTTCCTCCGGCTACCTGCCTTATCAAATTATCCTCATGCCCATTGTTAATTGTTCGCATCTGGTCCTTATTAATTAATTATCACTCTTTGTCTCTTTAAACGTCTTTTCCCCACTCACAGGCAGGTAGCCCTACAACGTTGTATATTGTAACACCTCTTAGTCAAAGAGCACTCAGTTTTGGTCTCTCTTTCTGGAGTTATTCCCCTGTGAAGTTTATATTTTTTGTTTCTTCTGTTGTCTGCACCTTGTTTATTTAATAAACTACGTCCTCCGCATTTGGGTCCTCAATCTCCCCTACTCCTTCCCGGGGCACGAGCCGTTGCAAATTTTGACTGGCTCAACCTCCGTTATCCCCAGCGAGGGTGAGCCGATTGTTGCTTCGCCCATTTGGACCGCTGGCCGTTGTCGGTAATAGCATGGCTGGAATTTCGAACACCCCTACTCAGGGCTCCTTGACAAAAATCTGAGCAGAGAGTCACTCAGAGGCCCTAAAAATGATATTTCATGTCACTGGTACACAAGACATTTTGATAATGTCAAAGCGGTTTTTTCCCCATATTTTATTGGTAAACAAAGGCAGTTTTTTTTTACCTGGAACTTAAATCCAATCAGACATGTCAAGCCCATCTCAAGAATATCACTGTTTGAAGATATGCTCTGATGCTGCATGGAATACTCTAAACAAGCACTTTTTCATTGTTTCTGTACAACCATGATGGTATTTTTAGAGGGTTTTTTTTTTGTTTTTGTTTTTAAATATGCCCCTGATCAGGAGGCGATAAAGAGAGACTGGGAGTTTTTGGCACTCGTGTTTAACATTGTCGCCAACTCTCGCCTGAATTTGTGGTTAGAGAATTTTTTCAGACCCCTGTTGTAACATGCATTCCAAAATGATTCCAAGCGACAGATCTTGGGACATATACAAATTTACACATTCTGTTTTAGGCATCTTTTCAGAAACACTCTCTCCCTCATGCAGAATGTTTTCACATGCAAATAAATGTGAATACATCGTAAACATGCAAATTATATTATGACTTAATTTTGCAACATCTTGCAACTTTATTGAGCATTAACTATGTTGGCAATGACAGCTATGTGAGTGCTTTAACGTTTGGAATCTCTTGTGATTTTCATACAGATTAAGTCGTAGTAAGTTAGTGTTACAGAAAGACAACCCAAATGTAAATCCAAACTCCACAGGAACTCTCTGGGAATGAAATTACATTTGTGGGATCACCTGGATCTTAAAATTTGTGGTGTGCCAATCTTCAAAGACACGTAGTAAACATGGAAATCCATTGAGAATGACACCTTTGGGAAATTAACTTTCAGATTTCCTAAAATTTGTCAAAGCAGTGATTAGATCTTACTACTATTACTTTGAGAAATCACAAAAATTGATGATGATAGTGTTTATCTTTTGAAATCTTTCTTAGCTCCTCTATACCTTAAATATTTATTAAATCATATTTAAATTAATTTTTGCTTTGTTTCATATAATTTATACACACACACTCACACTTGTATTTTTTATTGAATAAAATGGCAAGAACTACCTCAACATTATGTCATTTCTATAATTTTGAGCGGTAGAGCTTGTAGTTTAGTCTCAGGTGACCTGGCTTCGTCCTCCGTGCAGGTAAGGGGCAGTTACACTCAATCATACTAGAAGACCGAATATGCTGGAGCTGACCAGCCAACGTCGTAATTGAGTAAGAACGAAGAGTTTCCAGCCATAATACAATTACTGATCCCTGCCCCTTACATCAGACTCTTGTTTGGACTCTCTTAGCTGACTGGAGGTAACCTCGTGGGGAAAACTAAATGCAAAAAGCGAGATTGCGACTGTCAAAATCTATAAAGAAGTATACTCAGATGCGGTTTCTTTTAACAGGAGCTAAAGGTTATCAGTCTGAGCTGTGTTTTTAGGGAATTGGGGTTTTGTTGCAGTTAGTATGAGTACAGTAAATAAAAGAGCTGGTATTGATGCTACTTGGCTAATTTGAGGAGACTTGTTACTCCCTGGGTGTGTGTTGTAGATGATGAGAACGGGAGGGGAAAGAAGGCATTCAGCTGTCGTGATGCATCTCCCGGGATTTCAATACAATCTGTCTTTGGATTTCACCTCCCCCTCTCCCTCTATGGTACGGATTCTGTGTCTATGAAGACATTGTAGCACCTCAGGAGCAACCTTACATTATTCATCCAACTCTGGGCTGGATCTGGCCAGCCTCTGGCCAGAATTTGATGAAGGTTTGGCTTGAAGTGGCTTGCTATCAGAGTAGCATAAGATTTGCATCTTATTTAGCATATTTATTTTGTGTCATTTCCAGTATTGTTGACCCTTCTGGTGTTAGCGCTGTAGCTAATGCCTCCGTTACCGTCCCTGCAAGTACCAGCACTAATACCATTTATTGTTGGTGTCATTTTCATCACAATGTGACCTTCAGCATCCACACTCCCACAGTCCCTGGTGCTGACCTGTAATCTTCATCAGGCTGTAATTTTGCACGGGAAGACCTCAGCCGGCCTTTTATTTTTTCACAAGTGGAAATGGCAAAGCTGTGATAATCCTCGCTATTGGAGACGGGGATGTCAGGCTCAGCATGCGAAGAGGGGGGAGAGTATTCTTTATTTATTTTTTTATTTTTTTTTTTTTGCAGTGGCTCTCGCAGATTATATTGAAACACAACTCTGGGGGAAGTGGGGTAGGGGGTTGTTCTGCTGATGCTGGCAGACAGTATATGAATGATTAGTTCCTGTTTTGATCCACTTTCTTTAGAGTGTGCGCATGCTGCTTTTTTTCAGCCCCACGGCCAAACAGTTCAGTCCACCGCAGGACCCTCTTACGGTTAATCCCTCTCATTGGCCGGAGATTTGCCTCGACTGGTGTCCCAAGTTTAAATCTGTCCTCATTAGAGGGAAAGAATGAAAAGTGGTGGTATTACGAGCCTCGAGGGCCGAATTTGAGTATCCCTGTTCTATACCCTACTCTGTGGCCAATTATGAGCTGCCATTCGGGAGTCCTAGATGTTGCTAATGCTAACGCAGTACTTTTGGTTGCATCTGCACTGTGAGGGCATGGCGGCATCGAGGGCTACTGTTTCAGCCGAGCGCACTGCCTGCAAGCCTCGCATTCCGTGATGTGTATCAGCGCGCACTGCCTCTCCACTGAAATGGATTCCCTCTCATTCAGTGAAGCCGGGGCAGAATGTGATGGCTATTCTGGCTTTTGTGCTGATGCAGATGACATCACTCACGAACAGACCGTGGACAAAACCAGTAAAATTTCTGGCCGGATGGGCTTGGAACGTGCTGGGTTCATCGAGAGCGCTTCTGTTTTCACTGCGTTTGTGGCCAGAGCATCATGTTTCCCCTGGAACAAACAATTCAAAGTTGATGGGAGATTTAAAAACATGATGATATGCGTCAAAATTTTATTTTTTCAAAAAAAAATTTCCCATTAGTACTCATCATATTTCGTGAGGAAGTGGTTTGAAAACAGGTTCTCTGCCGAGCCCTGTGGATGTCAATTTAATTTTTCTTTCATCCTGGTTGGCTATTTCTCATTGCCCTCCCGCTCTCAGCCAGAGAGAACTGTTATTCATGTGTTAAATGGGAGGAGTTAACCCCATGAAACCCTGGACCCATACATGGGTTCCTCAAATGCAGCTTCTGTGTTCGAACTTGAGAAACTTCAGGCCTATTTTAAATTCCAGAGGTAAGCCCAAGGCTTCCAACGATCCCAAATATGTCCTGCTGAATGAGAGGGAAATGAGCATAAAATGTATAAGATCTAGATATTTTCCATTTGATATAATACTGCAGCCGTAAAAACATGACATCCTGGGTTTGAATATTTCTCCCAATATACGTGTGATATAGCTTCAGTGAAGCACTGCAACCAGCACGTACAGAATATATATGTGACGTTGTCCGACCTACGATGTGAAAAAAAGGTTTTTCCGACTTTGAACCTACTTAAGCGAAAACTAATGCAAAAAATTTGAGTTTAAGGGGTTAAACTACATTTTACTTTTTACAACTGAGGGAATAAAATCAGTGAGAATAACTTTCCTGCAAAAACACCCCTGGTTCAATAGGCAGTACTTATGAATGCAAGGTATTTACCTGAACCCCAGCAGCCACATGCAAACAAGCAGCATCTGGTTTCGCACTCAGGCTCAGAACACAAACCTGCCTGGAATAAGAATGGAGCTTCACGCTTCCTGAGTGCGTACACTCTGCCACGGAGCTTGTCTTGCGCCTCCTCGAAAACTCGTCCGACCGAATCCAGGAACAGACAGAACCTCAAAGCAAACAGTCAAAACATCAAAGCCTCAACTTCAGAAATGTCCGACCCGCGGACTGCGTTTTTCGGCAGGCGAGAGCCGCCCACTGTTTTTCAGAGACGGAATTAACATACGTACAGGGGAGAAGAGGTTGCTGAGACAAAGCCAGGATGCAGTCATGTTTACAGAATTACAGCAGTCAGAAAGGGAAACCTCTTGATGAATAGGGGCTATTAAAATGTGTCTGGGGGAGGGGGAGGGGCAGTTGCTGATTGGTCTTCCAACCTGATTGATAAGCTTTGAAATCGCAGTCGCTGCAGATGTTGCGGCCCATTGGGGGTACGTTTTGATGCATCCATCTCCGCCGTACCTGTCAATGCGACGACAGACGTTTTGACTCGTAGTAATGGCATGTGTCGGGGGTGGGGGTGGGGGGTGGGTGGATTTAACACTAGTTATTACCGTCAACTGTACAGAAATGGAAACTAGTTTGGGCTGGAATATAACCGTAAGATGATTAAGAACCTAGTTATTGCACTTCCTTGACTTTTTCATGCTCATTTTTTTCATTGTTCTGCTTTTCTGCCAAAAAAATTTATCAAGAGGTCGGAGAAAATCTGCACGCGACACGACAAGCTTACAGTGAAAAGCCTCTTATCCTAATAGCTCATTTCTGTATGTCAAGTACAATTCCCTCACGCAAGTGCAGGTTATTTTTTTCCACAGTACAATGAATATTAAGTGGATGAATTATACAGAAGTATAAATGGGTCGGAAGCAGATTTAAACCGAGGTCTGTCTTGCTTTGTGATTAACGTGTGTATTAGTCTGAATCCCCCCTGACCCCGGCCTTGATGGACCGCGTAAGATTACTCATAAATCAGTGCCAATTTCCACATACAGCGGGGCTTCATAGCAGGCCCACTAAGTCCAATAAGTCAAGCCTGAAAGCCTTTGAGGGATGCAAATAATATTTTCGAAGTCGAATGGGAGACAAGGAGAATCGCGATAGTAACAATAATCATGATAGTAGGTGGAACTTTCTGAAGTTTAGGCGCATGGGAATGCACAGCCTGGGGTGTCCTCTCGCAAAGTGGCGGTATTTAGCCCCTAATTAGAGCCTCTGCTATCCTGGGATTGGTCACTCTGCAAACTCACCAATCACTATGATGCTAGTGTTAAATGGTAGTTTTTTTTCATGAAGTAGGTCTCTTCAGGGTTTCCCTTTGTGGTTCATATGAATATACAGCAAAAAAAAAAAGTCTTGGCACCTCACATTTTTTAAAACTTAAATCTGGCTTTAGATGTTTAATTTTTGTTTTTCACATTTGCGTCGCTGAAGATAAAACGTACGTTTGAAATTCCATGTGCTTAATCAAAAAATAGTTTTATAAATAAATGTTTGTATCTCATTAAGAACAGTTGATACAGAGAATACAGTCTGATGTCAACATCATCATGGCTGTCTGCAATTACTTGGAGGGACAGACGCAAGTGAGACAGTCAGTCTGCAGAAGAACGGTGGCAAGTTTTCCACTCTGCTTGGAACAAGCAAAAAGCTGATCATCTTATAAACTATAGCACAACAGGACAGTGTCCCAGATTTTTTGGCAAAAGGTAGTTACTCCAAATATTGGTTTGATATAGTTTATAACAGTTTACAGCTCTGTTTAGTACGTTTCTCATTTATTAGAACCTTATTATTTCATCATTTTTGCAAGCATATTTGCCCTCCGAAATTGCTTTAAAGGTGCCTAAAATTTTTGCACAGTGCTGTACGTCCGAAACTACAGGTTTCTTTGATCCTCGGAGTAAGTCCTGCAAAGTATGTCTGTGGACACAGGAGGCCTTGTCGTAAAACTGCTGAAATGGTCTATATTTGGATGAAATCATCTGGCTAAAGTTGTTACCTCAGGGGGAGACATAAAAAGGCTGAGATGAGGTCTTCTAGAACATAAGTGTCCATTCATGAACACTGTGGAAGCCATAGGGCATAGCCCTCCGCATTAACTTATTGTATGCGCTGACATGCGCTGTCTGTGACATCAATAGGAATGGAGTTCTAGTTAACCATCATAATTGATGTGACGTTAGCTTATGAATGATGACCAGTGTTGCTTTTCATGTTGTGCATTATGTATGTGGGTATGTAATGCACGCACTGTCATGAATCCGATCATGCACGCTTGTGTGCTTTCGTGCAAAGCATGGAAATGACAGCGTACAAAGCTCTATTCAAAATCTGCAGTGTCTGCCGAACATGCCATCCTATTTATGCACATTTAATCTACACAGATTTTTGCACAAAGTCTCCCACCTCCACCCACGCACCTCAAATAAATAATTTTTCTGGAGTCTGCCCGACAATGCAGCAATTGTTTTATATTAGGTTAATGGGACGCCAGCACCCAAATTGCTTTCATTATTGAAGCTACTTTTTTAATGAGCGAATCTGAAGCCAAGTAACTGTTATCTTTTGTGGGAGAGACATGCAGAAAATCATCATTCATAGAATAGGATTTATTACCACCCTTTGAACTCATTATTGCCATTATTTTTACAAGTGGCAGCCATTGGTTATTTGTGTGCGCTCTATCCCCTTTAGAATTCACACTTCTCCGCAGCCGGTAGCTCGCGTACCCTTTAGAGCCGGCGCTATTCCCCTGGCACTGCAGATTAGCCACTGCCTTCTCCCGCCTTTTTCCTGGTATTGTGCACAGAGTGAGCAAATGTTTCCGCTCACTGTGGGGGGTAAAAGTAAAGGAAATGTTATTTTATGGTGTTTGATGACTCCTGCCCTGATTTAAACTGTATACAGGTTTGCTGCACACTTAGTAGCCCTGTTAACTAGAGCAATACAGCCATGCAGTCATGGCCTTTGGTCACTGAATGAAGTTTCTAAAAATTCAACATTGCAAGATGCGATGTGTTGAGATCTACTGGCTCTGCAAAGATTCTCATTGGCTGACTGGGTAGGATAAACATTTTCGAAGGGTGGCTGCTTCAGTATGAATGCCTGTGGGTGTGGCAGTGGTTTTGTAACATGAACTGTCAACTTAAAGTGAAAGACCACTTTTGTGCAATACAAAGAATTAGCCATAAAAGAATTGAGCCATATTGAGTCTAGATGTTATGACTTGGATTTTTTTTTTTTTTTTTAACAACAGAATGTTCCCAAACAGTAATAACACTGGAGGTCACCAGCTTTCTATCCCTCAAAAAGGTGTATCCAATGAGAGGCTGATGAATGCTTTGGCAGTCACGTGACACATGACCATATGGTCAAATACCTGTAGCTTCACTTATTTTGTAGTAAATTTCCCTCCTATTTTGAGCTGTTTTGGTCGCTTAAATTGGTTAATCCACAAGCTAGTGCTCACCCTCCCTTTCAGCGTTGGTTGTCCGGCAACAGCGGATTCATTTGTTTTGTTTTTTTTTCCTCTCTCATTGTATCTTTTCTACAAAGCATGTGTGATTGAAACATAGCTTGTCTTTTATATCTTGAGTATATTTACATTAGAGCAAGAATTACCGTTACGAGGTATAATTCCGATGTTGCGCCTTTTGTAGTTCTGGGATCTGGGAAGTTCACCTCAGATTTGATCATACCCACTGCTAGCATGTTTAGCTGACTAATTTATGTTTTATCTTATGTGGTTAACCTAGGTGGCATCATTGTGAGATTACTATTCATGTGCAATTGGTAAATATCCTTTGTCATGTCTTCCTCCAGGAAAGCCATACATACTTACTTATCTATGTCCATTCATACCCGTGACTGCGTATGTATCCCTACTGAGGCGCTATTTAAAAGGGTGAATTGACTCCTGTCCCTCGTCTGCTTTTTGCTTAAGCCCCATATGGTGGATTGACATTTTAGCTAGCCCATAAAATTCCAGCGTAGACTTTATTCTGGACACATTTAACAGCTGTTTATACATGCCGTATTGTCTTATCCTAGCAGAATCAACAAATAGTTGTTTTCGTAGTGTTTTAAAAACACAGAAGTTGTGTTTGCTTATGCTGTAGGGCATTTGATAGGTTGGTGGATACAATTTTTTCACAGATTGTTAAAATGCTGGTCTGTTTGGCTGTTGGGTGTCAGAACACTCACAGGAAAGCAGACACTTCTGGTCTTCAGCGAGAACTTTTTTTTTTTTTTTTTTTTTAAATCCAACCATTGAAGAGCTATGGGACATTTGACGTCACTTGAGCTCACCGTTAGTGCGAAAATGGCAGATTTTTTGAGTGTTTTATTAAATATTAATGCTTTAGGTCAGTTTTGTTGTAAAATTACACTGAAGGGGCAATTCTTTTGTTTGCAGCTCACATTTGACTAAAGTTGCCTTTCACTGTAATAATAAGGTAATAATAATAGAAATAATAATTGTGGCACAGTGGGGCTCTGCCAGTCACTAAAGACTTGGGTAGCAGTCAACTGTGATGGGCAGAATACTTTTGTTTAGTCTTCTCAAAGCTGGATCCACTAATTGCCTTGAGCATTCCTTGCAATCGTAGGTAGCGACGTAATTCCTGATTGGTGGTACCTCTTTGGGCTGCAAGGTGACATCAGAATTATGTTATGCTTCTTAACCCTCAGGCAATGAGGCACTGGGGACTGTAATCTCATTGATTGTTTCTGTCCTCCAAACTACCATCTTTGTGTCACAGTGACGTGTTGGTCTGCCGATGGCTTGTTCGCCAACGGTGTTGCCTGTATCAGAACATCGAATGGCAGTGACTGCTACATTAACTTTCAATTTTGTCAACGTCCGTCTGGGCCTGAAGAGGATTGATGGGATGGGACCCCACCCTGAAGTGCTTTGGCCCCCCTGAGAAAAATCAATACTTTTGAATCCTGCCTCAAAATGCATGATGGACATCATTCAATTTTAATCAGGGTGACTTGGTAAATGTCATAGGACTGCCTGAGAAGCAAAAGCATTGGGATTTTGCCAGATGGCCGACAATGGATGCTTGTCATGTTTAGGTGGTGTTGTGTTAACCAATATTAAGACGAGAACCAATCGCCGGATTGTAATCCTAATCCTTTCTGATTGTTTGTGATGGCCTGATAACATTGTCATGTTATTGTTTCTGATGTTGTGGTGCCTCAAAGCCATTCAAATAATGTTCAGTCACGCTATGAGGCAGAGGTGAGCTGAATGCCACAGTGGATCAGGGCTTCCCAATCCTATTCCTGGAGAATATTCTTTACCATACAGTAGGTGTTAATTTCAACCCCTATTTGGTGTTCATAATGCTGCTCAAAGAGATATTTAGCTGTTGAATGAGGTGCTCTTATTAGGGCTTGAGTGAAAACCTTTGAGATGATAGAGCTCTTATAAATAGGTTTGAGAAGTTTTGCCATAGATTTCGTACTCCAGCTAAAGCAGAAATTTGAACTGGTGGTAGCTGAAAAAGACAAACTGTTGTAGTATAATTGATTGCAGTCATTGATTTTTTTCCACCTGTTTTCTCTCTCTCTTACAGGTAAGTGCACACATTCCGCTCCAGGCTGGCAGGGCAGTGGGCCGGTGAGTCTAGAATTGCACGAGGAGCCGGGTCATTTTTCACCGGCCACTCCAGCCAAATTCCCGTTTCCTGACATGAAACATGTAGGAATATTTCAACCTTTTTTTTCCCCCAAGCTGAAGTCTGGATGTATTTATCCATTGTGATTGTTTTTTTTTCTCTATCTTTGTTTCTTTTTTCTTATTTTTATCTCTTTTTTCCCCTGTTGGATCTCTCAGAAAAGGGAGGGGTATAAACAGCCGCAATTAGAAGGCAGCATGTCAGACAGTTGATGCGATTGGACTGAATTGAATTAGCATCTCTTGGTTTGTCATTAAATCAATAGGGCCTGCTGTCGTTTTCGGCACTAGTCTGTGGGGAAAATGGCTGATCACCGTTTTGCTATTGATAACCTGCCTCGGAGTTTAAGACTCAGTACCATAATCGACCCACTGCCAACCAAAAAAATAAGTCTATATCCATAAGTATTGAAGCCTTGGGTTCAAACTTAATACAAAGATGTGTAATTAAGACAGAGATGATACCATTGAGGACTGATTTATTTCATTTCCTTTTGGTTTAGAAGATTTCACTTGTCAAGTAAAAACTTGCTTGAAGCAAGACCTTGCTTGTCATAAAAGAGTAAGATTTTAAGTCTCATAGAACGTTCGCATCAACTGCGATCACAAATTGAAATTAATTTTTAAAAAATAATAATAAAATAATAATAATTATTATTATTTCCAATTTTGTTCTCAATTCTCCTCCTAAAATTTTATAGATATTGACTTTTAACCTGGTTTAACTGGTTCGTCTTTCTTTTGTATAGATCATGTTTATTTTGTTTTTTCAAACATTGCTTTATTCTCATGTGAAAACCTTGTCAATCTCTTGTCTACTCGTTTGCCAGCTGTATGCGTTTCTGGGTTTGAGACTAATTTGTGGTAGACACGAGGTCTGATTCAGCTGTGATCACTTAGCATTTTCTGGAGGAAATGCACTCTCTAATTAGAAGGCTGAAATGCTTGTGTCAACAGTGCCAGGACTGAAATGCACCGCTTTAGTGCCAACTATGTACTGATTCTGGCTCGCGGGTCAGAGAGTGCGATCGGCTGGGACGCGTAGCCTTGCGAAGCTGGTGGCGAAGACCATTATCAGTGAAACGGCCTCTGGGGGGGGGTATAAAAGCCTCTCGCGGGAACCATCCACCGGCACCGCGCCAGGATTCATGAAGCCGCTCTCGCTGAATTCCCCTCGAGCCCGCGTCTCCAACTGCGTCAGCTTGATTAAAATTAAACGACATTCCTGTCAATCAAATTCACTGTCTGATGGAAGAGCACAAAAGGCATAGGTGATTATTATTGTGTTTTTTATGAAGGGTGACGGGATTCAGCAGCGCAGGGGTCCATGAATGTAATTACGAGGCGTGTGCTCTCCTGTTCCTGCTCAAGTAGCCTCTCAGACATCTCATTAAACTCCACTTGAGGCTCTGAAATCCACAACATGGTGGGGGGTTCATCTCAGGACCACAATCAGGCCCATCCTCCCCAACACACACCCCTTGGGCAGGGCCAGCCTTCTATTCGTCTCAGGCTACCCTCGGGCCAGGAGAACCCAACCTGATATTGTTTTGGAACCTCCATTTGGAACTATTCAAGGTGTGAGATCAGAAGTGTGCAATTAGTATTCTGAGCTAAACACGTAGCAATTACTGTTGGTGATCGATAGAAATGGAGTTTTAGAGCTGTTGAAATGGAATTTTCTAAAAAAAAAAATGCTAAAAGCCCACCCCTCAAAGAGTTGAGAAGAAAATCAGCAAAGGCCGTAACGGAATCTTTGATTCCTCTAAATGCGCTCGTAATGCGGCTGAATTTCCGTGGTCTCAGAAATGGTTTGCCAAAACCAGCAAACCCGAACAGCATATCTGTCAGCACCAAATCCCCCCCCATAGCCCACATTGTTCTTGGGCCTCCCCCAAACAGGCCAGGCTTTTAAATAATTATCCCCGGCTGCAGGCTGTGAGGGCTATGCGGCATTAGTATGGTATTGGTCTAGGGCAGGAGATGGGGGTTTGTACTATGGGTGCCACAAATGTTTAGCGACTGTGTCAATAAAGCACAAGGGCATCTCAACCATTGATTACACGTACAATGGAGCAGCCTAAACCACATTACTGTAGAAATTCCGTTTGCAGAAATGTTGAATTCTGTTCTGCCATTACTGCTCTCTTTTAATCTAGATTTCATTCCTTTGTTTTGATATTAAAAGATATTCCTCCCCTCTTAATGGCAGTAGGAGTCATTTTTTTCCAGTCTCTGCTTTTAAAAGTAATTACCCTCTCCCTTCGCAATGGTGTCTGGGCCTCGTCCAGCCAGATTAACCTCTGCACTGTAAAATCACACTTACAGCACAGATTCCGCCTTTTATTTGCATAATGGAGGACCGAGACCATCACTTCAGCCACGGAAACGGTTACAGGCATCCTTTCGGAGCTCTTTTGATTGTATGTAATTTCTGTAGACCGTTGCCTCTGATGAGGTCTATTGGGCAGTGATTATGTGGAGGCCTTTTGTGGATTGTGGACTGGGACCCTGGCCTATGGCTCCCAGCTATGACCACCTCCACCCAGCCCCCCCCTTCCCCACCCCCATACCCTCTCCATGATCGGCTTGGTGACTTAAGGGCAGCTTTGGGGTTTGGAGGTCATTGTAGCTCCCCTGGGGCAGAACAGCCAGTCACCCCCCCCCCAATCCATTTAAGCAGCGAACTGCCATCCAAAAAGCCACCCAGCCCCTCATCCTCGTTGCTTCGGGACACCCCTCTCCACCCCGGCATGTCAGAATAGAGACGGCTTGACCGGACCCTCTGTGATTATGAAAGCAAAAATGCCCCCCCCCCCCTCCTCCCCGGCCCCCACCCCTCTCATCTCACCCACTGATTCCAGTCCTAAGGGACGAGTGGGCGAGACATCTGAAAGTCCACTAACCACAGAAACAAAATGGGCTTTTTAAATTTTATTTTTCATTCACCTCTCCCTGTCTCTGTGTGCAGAATCAGATGTGATTTCTATTTTGCTAGCGAGAGAGAGCGAGGGTGTGAGACGCTGGGAGAAAGGGATACTGAGGGAGAGCGAATGCCAGGTGGAGCAGCAGCAGGGGGAGAGGAGGTGAATGAGAGTTCTTGCTGAATGTGATTGTCTTCTCTATTTCTCAGGAAACCTTGGGAGGTAATTGAATTACAGAAGGAATGTTATTACTGCCACCGTAATCCTGCCATTTAATAATACTTAAGCAGCTCTGTTCCAATCGATTTTACTGCATGCATTCTGAAATCAGGTACTAGTTTCAGCATGAACCAGTTATACGTGGTTTTCCATGTTAGCCGGCGGGCGGTAGCTGCTGATTGCAGAATGCTTTTTCTGTCAACTGATATTTATATTTAGATCAGGTAGATGCATCAGATATCATCAAGACGCCAAGAATATTATGAGAAAATGGATTCTGTGTTCATTGGTGCAATTTCATTGCTGTGAGCGGAATGCAGAATTAATCTGTATCGCGCACCTTTGAAGTGCTGCATCCCAGTAACTGTTCGGAAGAAGAGGTGCATTGTGGGAGAAAACCGACAACCACGCTCCCTGTCGCATAGCCAATAGCAGCGAGAGGCTAATCCTTTCACCTCCAGGACTTTTATTTGCAGTACAGGTTGTGGGATGCACTGTGAAATTTGATGTACTCCATGAAATAGTGCATCAGCAATTATAGATCATACAGTTCACCATACACTGTACTGTCAGGGAAGAAAAATATTTTTTCTGCATTTGGCTCAATACACCAAAATTTTTGATTCGTACTATTAGCATTCATATGTGCCTCAAGTACAGATCCTCAGCTTCTTTTATTAAAGCGTGCTTTGATTTAAAGCTGAGATTGTGCACTGTAACCTGACCATGCTATTTTAGCAGCTTACTATTAATTTGCATCTTGCTCTGTGGACTGTGGTGAGGAAGTAATCGAATACTTCTGATTAATCAGAGACACCAGCTAAGCTATTTGTTCAAAATATTATGTTCCCATGATATAGCGGAGACTCTGTATAAAACATTAGGTCATTTCTTCATGGGGAAGTTAGAATACTTTCTCATACGCTGGATGTTCCACATAAGTTGTCTCTATCAAGGCGGTTGCCCTACTTTGCAGAGCATAGGAGTTTATAGATGATATATGAGAGATAATATTCACAGTTGGCTTTTTTTTTTCGAGATTTATGGAAATGCCCTCAACACAAAAACACACATACAGTGTATGCATTTGCGTGCCCGAGGGCATTGTTGTGTATGTGCATATGAGATCTACAGAACCACAGAGGTTGTTTTTTCTGAGGCAACTTTTGTGAAAATATCTTAGATGTGTTTTCATAGGAACCTGGTTGTTTTTTAAGACAAACTTTACGTTTTGCATCAATTTTGGTCAAGACGGATGCATTTTTCAATGGAAAATTGTCTGAAACTTCTTCAGTTTTTCACATATATACTTATGTTTGGTATCAAAATGTCCATCATGTTGTTGTGTAGCCATTAAAAATCATCTGGTTTTTGGGCGCCCCGGTGGCTTATCAGTCTGGGCGCGCATGCCATGGGGGCTGTGTCCTTCCCGCAGCGACCTGGGTTCGAGTCCGGCTCGGGTCATTTGCTGTGTGTCTTCCCCCGTGCTTCTCCCCAGCTTTCCTGTCTCTCTGCACTGTGTGGCTGTCGAATGAAGGAAAAATTCCCAAAAAACATAATCTTTAAAAAATCATCTGGTTTTTCAGAACAATCATTTATGAGTTTAAATATGGACTTTTCGAGGCCTTGTCCCAAAAAAATCTTGAAATCACTAAATAGGTCACAGTTCACTTCCTGTATGCAAATTTCACATTTCAAATCTATTTTCTGGACAGTCCCACAAGGGGGTACATATAACCAGAAGATGGTTCAAATTGGGCTGTGGGCAAATTTTTCTATACCCTGCAAAACCTCTTTTCTGAGCAGCACACACTCTGTTCAAGACAACATCTTTTCCAGAAATGCCCATGCATATTTCTACAAGGCAAGGCAAAACAGCATTCTGCAGTCATTACAAAGGCATGGCTACATAAGAAGGGAGTGCTGGTGCTGGACTTGTCTGCCTGCAGTCCCGACTTGATGCGCAATTTAAAAAGCAAAATGTGACCATAAAAACCCTGTACTGTTGCACACTTTAAGGCTTGTTTGCAGGAAGAATTGGACAAAATTACCCCTGAAACACTAAGGCTTGGTGTTTTCAGTCCCCAAGTGTTTATTAAGTGTTGTGAAAAGGAATGGCAGCATTACGAAGTGACAAATACTTTACTATCCCATGTTGTTACAATCAAACAACATTAATGTGGTGAAACATCAAATAAAAGTGCTGTTATATTGTTTTCTGTGTAATACAAGTCAAAGATGATTCATAAATGACAGCTCTCAGTTTTCTCATTTTTACACATATGGTTCTGCTGTTTCGATCTTCCCAAAACTGTGGAATGATCTTGCGCAGAAAGTCGGAAATATTAATTTGAACAGCCGACATGGAAAGTGTGCCTTGAGTCTTGCTTTGAGTGAGTCCGGTTCCCTGTTTGTGCCATTCATCGATTGGTTGTTTATGTCACGTGACCTTCATGGCTCAGCTGTTGCGTTCATTTGTCATGAAGAATGATTGGATCAGCTGCGGTAGAGTGGCACTGCGTGAGTTTCCCTCTGCAGCCAAGTCATGTGCAATATCGGGATGTGACAGATCGAGGCTGGTGGGTCATCTGATTCTTATAAGACCCCCCAATCCCCCAAGCCACAAGTGCTCTTTTCAAAGGTTAGCACAACAAGAGAGATGCAATACATGCTCCTTTTTCAATGCCATGAAAGGGCAAAGGTCAGTTGTTTTATGCTTGGAAGGACATGAGGCTTCCATGTCTCTCTGATTTTCTTTTCGATATGTTTTCTAAAAAGTGGTGTGATGTTTGTTTGCTGTGTCATTTCTGATTTCTTGCCATCTTTCAATGCAGATTGATTGGTATTCAAGCAGAAGCTGTACAAATTGCTCAAAACTATGCTTGTAATAATAATAATAATAAAATAATACCACTTCCATCCATTCATCCATCCGTCTACTATCCAAGCTACTTCCTGCTTATTAGTGTCGCAGGGGGGAGCAGGAGCCCACCCCAGCTGACTGTGGGTGAAAGGCAGGAACACACCCTGGACCGCTTACCAATCCATTTCAGGGCTCACACACCATTCAGTCACGCATTCATACCAACTTACAGTCTCCAGTGAGCCTGGCAGGCATGTCTTTGGATTGTGGGAGGAAACTGAAGTGCCCAGAGTAAACCCACATGATCACGGGGAGAACATGCAAAATTCATGCAGAAAGGCCAGATTCATATTAATAATGGTCTTGCTGTGAGACACTGCCTCACCAAGCATATTATTATCATTATTATTATTATTATTATTATTATTATTATTATTTTCCATTGTGTCCTTCACAAATGCCTCCAAGCCTGGGAATGTTGACTGCACTTCTGAACACTGTTAACATGAGTCTTCCTTTCTGCTCCATAAAGTGGCATTTAGGGATGTAATTACATACTGCAGTATTTGATGGAGTTTTGCCAA
Organism: Gymnothorax javanicus; assembly: GCA_029692085.1. Lineage (NCBI taxonomy): Eukaryota > Metazoa > Chordata > Actinopteri > Anguilliformes > Muraenidae > Gymnothorax > Gymnothorax javanicus. The sequence continues at coordinate 96,622,836 of CM056198.1, forward strand.
AGTAATCCTGAGCCCATGTTGTTAAATTACTTTCAGATGAATGATGGTCCTCAGTGCAGTGCTGTCTATGTGATCAGAGGTCAGAGGAATTCAGCTTTGACTTGCACCCTTGCTGTTCTCTTACTGAGATTCTTCCAGATTTCTTGAATTTCTTAATTACATTATATACCATTATACACATTATATGGTGTCTTTCTTTGAGAAAAATTGTTTTCAAATATTTCAATGATATTTCATGTATTCCTGGGCAAATTGGTGGATCCTCTGCCCATCTTTGTTCCTGAGGGACTAAGCCTTTCCAGGATGTTGCTTTTGTACCAATGTATGATAACAACAATCTGCTGACATTATCTACTTAAAATCATTTCATAGTGAATATTTATCTATGTATTCAATTTTATTTTTTTACTCTATTCCTAGTCCTAAATTGCCCCCATTCAAACTTACTGTATTTGGAATGCTTTTGAGGCCTAGATGGCAGGAATGGTTAAATTTTTACAAATGAAAATTTAGTTAACTAGACAAAACATTAAATATCTTGTCTTCATACTGTCTGCAGTGAAATTCAAGTCATAGTAAATTTCAAAATCACTGCTTTTTTTTTATTTGCATTATCATTTTCGTCGCAATATTTTTGGTCTTGGGGTTGTAATTAAAATCACATTACACCTTAACCCCTTTGCGCAGATGCCAGCGTCCGTAAATTCTGAAATTTAATTCCTAAATAATTCTATAATTGAATTTCCAAACGTCTTGCTTGATTGGAATAATTTTACATAGTCTCTGTGATACAAATACTGAGTTATAAAGCCTACATATTCTCATGCACAACGGGAAAAAATAAGCATTATTTGTATTCTGTGCAAAGGGGTTAATGCCCCGGCTTTTCATTACAAATACCATTATTATCATTTTCTTAGGGAAAATTCATTTTCAGTCGTGCGGTGTGGGTTCCCATAATTACTTTTGATTATCATGGTAAATAGCAGAGTGTCAAGAAAGTGAAATATGCTAATATTTTTGCACTATCGAGGGTGATGACCTACAGATATCCCCACTTGGGACAGCATGACATTTTGATCTGGAGTGTACAAGCCGTCGCTCTTGTCTCTTTTCAAAGTATCTGTCATTATCCCCAGCAATCTGACATCCTCCAAAGTGCCTCTGGAAAGCTATTGGGAAGATGTAGAGCAGAAACGTGAGCAGCAAGGCTTTGTCCAGAACCGTGATGTGAATTTCCTATCTTATTTTTTTTTTTTTTAAGTCTGATATTTCAGGCTGAAGGCCCAATTTGAATCACCTTCATTATTAAAAATGTATTTGCTTCTAGGTGACATTATTGTGCCATTTAACCCTTTAGAGCCAACATATGGAAATTTCTGTGTTATGCTAATTGACTCCTCTGCTCAAATACAGATTTTTCTGTGTTTTCGATTGCCTTGGGGTCCTCAGTCTTATCTAAAAATGCCTGGCGTGGGTGCAGGCTTTAATTTCAACTGAGCAGTTACACAGCGGATTCTGCTAATCAAGGTCTTCAGCAAAGATTCAAACTCAAGCCGATCATGTATCTCTGAATATTTGCTCTCGATACCAAAAATCTGCTTCATTTTGCTGTGAATAAATGTGCCCAAATTGTGCTGAAATGTATAAGCAAAATTTAATTTACTACTTCATACCATGAAATGCTGTGGTTAACTCAGAATTAAATAAAAAACTTTGAGCATATTTGAAAAAGATTTGAATTGGAGGGGTTGTAATTAACTTGGTCAGAGCAGTCATAATTGGTTTTGTAAAAGCTAAGTGTCAAAGGGTTAAAAACTATTTTTAAACTTTTAGCTTTCTGGACAATCCTATTATATTCTAAAATGTGTTTTAATGTTAATATTTGTGCCAGTTGCTTCTCAGGTACACATTTTGGTGATGTTTCTCTGTGATTCCTCCTTAAGCTTTTAAGCATATTTCCAGTATATGCTCACCTTTGTGTTCCCCTGGCATATCCAGTTTATGCTATAGGTTCACCACAAGATGATTCATTATGCAGCGTATGTTTCACTGACGTGCGTTTTCCCTCTGACCGATTACTGGGTCATCCCTGTCCATCGATACGGTGACAAGCAGTTGAAGAGAGCTGCGGAAAGCATACTTTTGACCTATTAAGCTGGAATAGTGCACCTCCAATGCAAATTAATCCATTGATTGGAAAGTCATGGTATTTACGTCCTTACGGAAAATTCGCCCATAAATCATTTTCATTTGTGCTGGAGGCAAGAGCTCGCTGCATCTGCGTTGGCGTCATATTATTAAAATCATTGAGAACGATTGACCGGAGTTATAGTCAACTTTAGTTCACCCTTAGTGAAAGGGTCATGAGGGCTTTTTAGTTGTGTGTATGTGATGTGCCTGGTTAGATGCAGTGACGATTAATGTTTGTATTTTGTGTCTATATAGAACCACTGTTCCCAATGCAGCACAGTAGTGAAAATAATAGTGAAATTATGCAATCAAAGATCTAAAGAAAATGTTATATATATTTTATTGCAGCCATTTTGTGGCACATTATTAATTTAAACAGAATATCTGTGCAATTGCATCCTAAGTTTTGAAACATAGTTTAAATTCATTGAACCCCTTGTTGCCCTGTGTCCAAAAAAATAAATAAAAACATTAAAGAAGTAATTAATGTTAAATTTCAAAATACCCGCCTAAAATTAAACGAAGGGTTACAAGTTGTTTTGATGAATGTATAAACAGTATTTTTGGATCTTATTTTTGTTCCATCACGGGAGAATTCTTTTTGTGGGTTCATAGTGCAGAAGGTTACAGTTATATATCTGAGGGCAGTGTTTTAATTAGACTTGTAGTATCCATGTGTTTTTAACTTTCTTATTTTTACTGCAGTTCATTAGACATGTGTACCCTTGGTAAATGAAATTAAAAATTAAAATTTCAAAAGTTTCCCCGTTTAATTATGCATTTTGAACTCAGGGAATTCTAACAAGGTTTAGTGTATTGCAGTCAGAATGGGCAGGTTTGTATTATTTTATCCCACATCTCACTTGTAGCACTAGAGGTAACAGTCAGAAGTAAAAATGTTTTGACATGTAAATAAGAATTTAGGTAAAATTGAGGCTTTTCTGTGTTGCACTTTTCATTAACACCATTGTATGAGTGTCAAGATGAATTCAGAACTCAAGAGTAGACAGCATTAAATAAACCATAGTTCATTTCTGCAAAAATACATGGTCACGGTCAGTAGCAGGTGGGCAGAATGCAGCTCCAAAATCGTGGATTTAGATCAGGTAGTGGGTCAAAAAATAAGGTAGGCTTCAGCAGGCAGGCGGGAAAATTCAAAAACCGTGCATCAATGCAGAACTGTGAAAAACCAGAGGGGCAGGCAGGCAAACTCAGGCTCATGAGACACTAAACAGGAATGAGCAATGGCAAATTTACAACATCCAACAGAAAGACAGGAGTAAAAATATATGCAGAAAAAAGAGAAACAATGAGAAACGGATGTGGAAAGGCATGGGGAAGCAGGGGTTAAAGTGGGCCGGAACGGTCCGGAACTGCATTCCGCCACCTTAGTTTGAATTGAAATATTTATTTGACTAAAGCTGCTTTTCACGGCTTGAACGAATTTTTAAGACGACAGATTACATTCAAAGTCAACGCAAAAGACGCGAATACACGCGCGTCGCGTCTTTGCGTTGACTTTGAATGTAATCTGTCGTGCGAAAAATTCATTTCGCAGTCCAGTGTGAAAGCGCCTTAACAGTAGCACCGTGAACTACAGATCATTTTCGCATGCTGCTTTCAATTACAGCCTGCCTGCCACTCTCTCAAAAGCACCAAGATGCTCAACAAATCAGAGCGCAACATCAGTCTCTGCTAGCCCCGCCTTCACTAAAACGCAGGGGTGCGTTCAAAGTCGGCAACTAGTAGCAAAAGGTATATTTAAACGGCAACAGTAGTGTGCTGAACGCCCCGTTGCAACTATGGCAGCCGAGAGGGCCATACTGTGCATTCTCTTGGAAGAATTCTCGGAGCCTGATGAAATAGGTTCAAATTCGTGTTTGATTTTTAAACTTTTTAAACTTCTATTTACCACAAACATGTTGTTTGATGTCATCAACTGTGGTGAATACCACGCTGCAAGAGATGCGTTTATATACTACCCTCGTTGGATTCATTGTGCCACTGCCTTTTTAAGATGGCGCGGTTTATATACATGTTGCAGCTGATTGGATAACACACCTGACACACCCACCAAACAGGAGAAAACATACCTCAAACGCCGCTGTGCACCGTTGCTCACCGGTTGGAGGAAACAAGTCATTCAACCCGGAAACCGTAACAAAACGATGTGCACCGGTGTGACTTTGAACGCACCCCAGCTGTATCGTACACTGCATTTCATTTGAATGAGTGCGTTGGTCACGTACCAGCCTGCGAGGAATTGTCAATGTTTGAAACGGCGTTTATAGCCAAAGTAAATGGATTAACTTAAGTTTTAGTCGATGGTGTTTTGTAATATTCAACAATTCAAACTGGCCAACTAAAATAATTTAAAAATAGAAAGGGTGAACGTTAGCTGCTTTAGGCTATGTGCAAAACGCTAACCAGGCTGCTAACCAGCTAGCTAGCGCATTGATAAAATTATTAGTGATTCAGTCAAAGTCTGACAAATGGCTCAATTGCACCGATAGTTATGCAAGCAATGATGGTTTGTGTTTCTGGCTCAGCAGTAACATTGCTTGTGCATATCTTTCTTTGACATCTACAGTTGCCAGCTAGTTAGCGGCAGAGCTACTTGAAAATCATTGCGCTGAGCAGCACATTTTTTATGTTGCTGGCAAGCAAGCTATATTATGCTGGCAGCATCGCAGCGTCCTGTACTATCTAGGGATGCGTTGCCCAAAAGCATCGTCGCTAACTGCTTTAGAGCATAAAATGATTAGAGATCCATCTTGATACATCTAGCCATAATTTTGCATTGGAAATCAGAACATTTTGGAAGTAGAATATGGTTTATGTGTGCAGTGTAAGGACAGTGTCTTGAAATCACAAAAAGATTCATAGATTTCTGTTACTTGTTCATTTTGGTAATTTTGTAATAGTTTTGATTTACTGTTTTAGGAAATGAAAAATACTGTAACAGTAGAATATCTTCACTGTCATACTTCCCATTATTCTGCAAGTTTTCAGCCAAATCTATCACTGCTTTTCTCTTGTTATGCCCACTTTCTGATTATGTGAATATGAAAATTCAATGTCATAGTCCCAATGGGCCAAAAATAAAGTGAATACAGTTATTTGCAATCAATTGTGTCATTTTCCCCCACTGCGGCACGACACCGAATTTTAGGGTTTCCCCATCTGTCAAATCCCACTTTAACCACTGTGGGAAATGAACACGAAGAGCAGGGGAAAGCAACAAGACAGTAATTGAATAATTGAAATCCATCAAAAAAACAAAACCAAAAATGATGCAGACATCCATAATGTGGGGAAACCAGTTAACTGAGATGGTAAACATGGCACAACAAAAAGAGGCATGTGGACATGCGAAATGCAGGCGAGCATACATACCAGCATACTAATACTAAGGGCGCTTTTTACACCAGAGCTGTTTGGTCCGCTTTAAACGGACCAGAATTCGTTTCCTCAGATATTTTGTTTGACGGGTGTGAAAGCTCATCCGAACTCTGGTGCGGACCAAACAAGTGAACTCTGGTCCACCTGAAAACGTGGGTCTCAGTTTGCTTGCATGCGAACCCTGGTGCAGTTCACTTACAGTGAAATGCAAACGGACTATCCAGTGAACCAAAGAGAGGAAGTGAACCAAAGATGCCTTGCCTGCTGTTCATACTTGGCAGCTTCTTGTGAAAAACAATAAGGTTTGAACACCAAAGTTAAAACAGAAACCACTCCTGACTGCATAAATTTGGTGTTGCTCCATTGTTTGTTTTTGTCGCAATACAAGCCGACTGAAGGGGATGGATTTCCGTGTTTGGTCCTGACTAATCTATGAGCTGGGCTTTTTTCTTCCTCGTGCTTTTTTTTCTTTGGTCAGTGCTCGTTTTGGGGAATACTGCCCCAAACGAGCAGCTGTTGTAACTGCATGACGTTGTCCAGACGGTTTGGTCCACTTTCAAAAGTGCAGTGTGAAAGTGAACCAAACCACATGAAGGTGTGAAATTTTTCGGCATTCCCTGCCCAATCGAACCGAGTCCCCCGGACTATCCTGGTGTGAAAGTGCTATAAAAGCCAAGCAAGGGAAACTAAAATGAACCATGACAAAAAACACAAGTCCAATTACATATTCCTGACAAACACTGCTCTGCCTGTGTTTTATGATACATTTTAAAATTTTTGATCTCTAAATTTGCTCCGTAGCATTCAAGAAATCGACTGAACTACACAGGGAGTAGAATGTACATTTTATTTTCATGTAAATGTTCGCATACACAAAAGGAACTGTCAAAAAAGTCTGGCTTCTAACCATGATCACAAATCTCGGTTTAGAATAACTTTGTGTCTGAGATTATCTGTAATCCATTTCTGCCAGCACGTGGTCAGCCCCCATTTTAAAGACATTTGCTGTAAAACTAATTAAGAGCCGGTAGAGCCAATCACAGGGACATGAACACAGAACAGTAGAGTCACTGTGATCTGTCCTAAAAAGAAATGAACTGTAACACCACTGATTCTTTGCTCCAAAAAGTCTGGCTAGCACAGGCTAAAGGGGTCCAGCTCTGCTGGTGGTTAGATATTGCGGACGTCAGAAAGTTTCATCTCATGACTTGGTGACTGACAACATTACCGCAAAATCAGGGAAAAAAAAACATTTTTTTTTTTTTTTTTCCCATCAAATAACCTTGAGCACTGGTGGAATAATGAAATAAATAAGAAAGCTTGCTCGCATTAGCCAAATGTTTTGCTTTTTTTTTTTCAATTGATGTAAAACAAAAAACAAGAAAACAGTCATTCCAGATAATACAGATGGAGTGCTCTTTTTTTTTTTTGTACTTAGACAGTTGAAGCCTGTAACTGTTCCAGGTGAATGTTTTCAAATGGATGTGTACCAAATCAGAGTCAAGCAGTGTGGTCTCACCCCCCTTATGGTGAATTATCTCAGGATAAGAGAATGTCTCTCTTCAATGATTACCTGGCTACATAGCACATTTTAAAAGAAAAGATTGGCTGTTGGTCTTTTTTATCTAAACACTCGGATAAAAGGCAGCCATCTTCATTGTATAAACATACATGTATGGCTGCTCAACTGCAGAAAAAAGGTGTAGAGGTTTTTGGTATGGACCCAACAGCACTTTAAGCCTCTCTGATTTGTCTTTTGCAGTATAAATAGCAGTTGTGTCAGCTGCTCCACCCACATTCCCCCTGAAGCCCTTTGCCCTCAGATGCCTTGCAACATTTCATAATAATCTCACCTCATATAGTTGTAGCCATGGAGAACATAAGGGATAATGCCAGTAGTTTTCATTTTTCGTTATCATCAACATATTCCATACTATGCAGCATAAAGGTCATTCATATCAGTTCTGTGCTGAAGTCATTGAGTCATTCAATTTTGACCCACTTCTCTTTGCAGAATTGTTTTAATTCAGCCACCCTGGAGTGTTTTTGAGCATGAATGACCTGTTTAAGGTCATGCCACAGCATCTCAATGGGATTCATGTCGGGATTTTGGCTGAGCCACTCCAGAAACCATCATTTTCTTTCTTTTTTGCCGTTCAGAGGCGGACTTGCTTGCGTGCATCGAATCATTGTCCTTCTACATGACCCAACTGTGGTTGAAGCAGCAAAGCAGCCCTTGGCCATCACATTCCCTTCACCGTGTTTGACTGTTGCTATGGATGTTCTTACTGTGGAATGCTGCGTTAGGTTTATGCCAGATGTAACGGGACCAGTGTCTTCCAAAAAGTTCCACTTCTCACTCGTCAGTCCATGGAATAATATCCCAAAAGTCTTGGGGATCATCAAGAATTTTTTTTTTTGGCAAATGTGAGATGAGCGTTTGTGTTCTTTTTGATCAGCAGTGGTTTTTGCTGTGCAGTTCCTCCTTGGATGCCATTTTTGCCCAGCCTCTTTCTTATTTTGGAGGGATGAACACTGATCTTTACTGAGGCAAATGAGGTCCTTAAGTTCTTTAGGTGTCAGTCTTTTTTTCTTTTTTTTTTTTTTGTGACCTCCGGGATGAATCGTCAGTGCACTTTTAGGGGAACTTTGGTAGGCTGGCTGGCCACTCACAGGCCACTATTCCACACCACTATTTCGTTGATTATCTTTGTTTCTTACCTCAATTTATTTAAATCTCAGGATTGTGTGCTTCTTTTTGCCTACTTCGCATTGCCAGACAGATTGTATTTGAGTGTGTTTTTTTTTTTTTTTTTTATTTAACAGGGCTGGCAGTAATCATGCCTGGGTGTGTGAAACTGAGCTCAATTATCAATTATATTTCTGTCATTGATTTATTTTGGGGGAAACTACTTTTTCACAGAGGGCCAGAAAAGGTTGGATAGCTTTTTTCCTTAAATAAATTAAATTATCATTAAAAAACTGAATTTTATGTTTGCTTGGGTTATCTTTTGTCTAATATTAAAATTAGTTTGATGATCTGAAACATTTGCTTGAGACAAATATCCAAAATAGAAGAAATTGGGAAGGGGCAAACACTTTGCCACAGCTCTGTACTTCAAAATTAATAGTTCATTTAGAGGGGGATGTTTTTTCGTATGTCTGTGATATTTGAATGCATTTGGTATGGTTGTAAATAACAAGCAGAGGACAGCCAAGAATAGCTGCAGGCTGTGCTCTGAATGCTTTTTGCTGCTGGAAAATATGTGCAATAGGACGAGCTCAGTTCTGAAGCATGCAAATTGCCTTCCTTTCTGACCGTCCATCTGAAATGGGAATGGTTTCTACGCACTAGAAGAGAAATCATTTCAAACTTAATACATTTCTGGCAGGAAAAATTACAGAGTCCAGGTTCTTCGAAATAATGATTCATGCTGACCAAAGCAATAGTATGTTTCTTATTCTAGTTCTAATTTTGAACAATAATGTATCCATGTTGGCTAGATGGAAAATCATTTTTTGTAAAATTAATATATTGTGAGTTAAACGGATATTACTGGGCTTGATCTCATCAAAGGCTTTGTAGATGATGAAAATTATCTTTTCTATCCTTTAAGATTTCACCAGAGGTCATTTATTTTGGATAGAATAAACACAGCATATCTTTAAAGCTAGAGTTCTGGCTATAAATTTAGAGGTGTGTTGATGGTTCGAGAACAGTTGGTTTCAGTTGCTAGTTACATCAACTGTAGAATGCAATAGAATCTCTCTATAAAGAACTGAGGCGTGAAACGTGCTTGGTAGCCGGATAGCGAGTATATACAGAATGTTTTGGGGGCATCCAATTGCGTTGTAGCCCGAGTATTTCTCTGAATGCAGTTTTGCATCTCACAGGACTTCCAACTGCATGGAAGTGTTAAAGCCGCGCTATTTCAGTCGTATCAATTTGCTGTCCTTTTCACATCCTGGAAGAAGCTAATTTTTGCAACTTATTCCTGTCGGAAGAAACATTTAACTCTTGGACTGCAGTTAAATAGGGTTGCTGATGTGTATTCGGGCTTTTGAGAAAATGAAAAGCTGGGATTGAAGAAACTATATTTTTGATTTGTCCATCTGTCCATCCATCCATCCATTATCTTACTTGAGCCTGCTTCAGCATTCAGTGGGCAAGAGACACAGCACATACTCCATTCATTCCCACACTCATATCTGAAGGTAATTTAGTGCTGGCAGTTAACCTAGCCTGTGGACTTTGGACTGTGGGAGATGACCAGTATACCCATACAAAACATGGAGAACGTGCAAACTCCATGCTGGCCCCTGAGCCATAATCGTTTGGGTTTCCTGTGTCTTACTGCTGTGATTACAGTTGCTTGGCTGACTTGCAGTAAATTAGACAGTTTAGCTGGGGACTGTCTCTCCTGGAGGTTAAGCGAGTTATTGGCCCATGTGGGGTTTAAGGACGTGGCTCAAAGCCTCGACAGTTGCATTGATCTTAAAGTGGCTTCACTGGGGCTTCCACCACCAGCCCTCTGAGTCCCCTCAATCACTACCTTGGCCGCTAGGGTAAGGGCAGCCTCAGATCAAAGGAGCTTCTGATTTTGGCCACACCAGCTCTTTCAGGATGGGCTTTGAAGTTTTTTCATCTGATGGTAGTTTGACAGCTGGGTGAGAGCGCACTCAGTACCTGTGCTCCCCCCACAGGGCCTCAGTGGCTCCTCTTCTCAACACTGATCTCGCAGAATGCTAATTTCTGCTACGGTGCTCATTTTGCAGGTATAATTTGCAAGGATTTCTCCAATACATATTGGTAACCCTTTCACGCCCATGCACGGAAATTTCCGTATTATGTGAATTGATCACTCTGCCCGAATATGGTTTTTTCAGTGTTTTTCAGTTGCCTTGGGGTCCTCAGTCTTATCCACAAAGGGCCAGAGTGGGTGCAGGCTTTCATTCCAACTGAGCAGTTACACACCGGATTCCACTGATCAAGGTCTTCAGCAAAGATTCAAATTCAAACTGATAATTTATCTCTGAATATTTGCTCTCGATATGTAAAATGTGTTTCATTTTGCTGTAAATAAATGCATCCAACTTGTGCTGAAATGTATTGGCTACATTTAATTTTGCTATTTCATACCATGAAATGCTATGGTTAACTCAGAATTTAATAAAAACTTTGAGCACATCTGATATGTGGTCTCAATTAACTTGGGCAGAGCACTCATGTTTAATGTTATAAAAGCTGGGTGTCAGAATGTTAATGTGGTGAGTGCAGTGCCTCATGGTGGGTGGGTGGGGGGGTTGGTGGTTTGGGGTTTGATTGTCTGAAGCTGATTACCGTTACTGAAAGGAGGCCGCATGTGGCGCATAGACATCGAGCGCAAAAAGTAAGCTAATGTACACGGCTAATAAGAATGTGCTGACGGCTCACCTATCGTTGTTTTCAGAGCTCCACAGGGGAAGGGGAAGGGAAAGGGAGGGGGGAGGAAGCAGGGGATAAAATGATCATTGATCTTTTGACAAGGTCATCGATTAGTTGTCCCCAACTGTTCGCTGTTTTCCCACTCCGGTGTGGACCCATGGATTTGTTTCCTATACAGCAAAGGGGATGGCCAATAAGCAGCTGCTTAGAGTCCCTTGCCACTGTCAGGATACCCCCGAATTATTAAAATATATATTATTTGAACTATTATTATTTAAGTAGGTTTCTCCTTGGTCTAGTCAGTGTGTCTCTCCAAGTCAAATCCCACTTAGGGCCTTGCAAAGACATGAGCTTTAGCCTGATAGAGCGATGGGGATTTGGAGTTCTGCAGGATTTACGGCCCTTACCCCTCATGCCAGCTCTCTCCTGATGTATCTCCTCTACCTTTTGTGAGGAACCTGGATGCTTGTCATCATAGGATCTTCGTTACAGGGAGCTTAACTACATTTGGCACCGAGGTTGTGTATTTTTTTTTTCTACATCCCAGTCCATTACCATCAACCTATGTCTAATTTCATTTTTTTGTCAGAACATCTTGTGCAATTTGGGAGCTGTGAGTTGTTTAGTTGTAAATACAAACCCCAATTCCAATGAAGTTAGGACGTTGTCTAAAACCTGAATAAACGGAATACAATGATTTGCAAATCCTTTTCGACCTATATTCAATTAAGTACACTACAAAGGCAAGATATTTAATGTTTAAACTGAAACTTTATTGTTTTTTTGGAAATATGCCCTCAGAGTTTTAACTTGCACTTGTAGATGTAGCAGCAAACTGTGTTAACTGACAACGGTTTTCCGAAGTGTTCCTGAACCTACATGGTAATATCCTTTACAGAATGATGTTGGTTTTTAATGCAGTGGCGCCTGAGGGACTGACGGTCATGGGCATTCAATGTTGGTTTTCGGCCTTGCCGCTTACATGTCAAGGTTTCTCCGGATTCTCTGAATCTTTTGATGATATTATGGACTATAGATGATGGAATCTCTAAATCTCCTTGCAATTGCATGCTGAGAAACGTTGTTCTTAAACTGTTGGACTGTTTTCTCACACAGTTGTTCACAAAGTGGTGAACCTCGCCCCATCCTTGCTTGTGCAAGGGATGCTCCTTTTATGCCTAATCATCACACTCACCTGTTTCCATTTAACCTGTTCACCTGTGGAATGTTCCAAATAGGTGTTTTTTGAGCATCCCTCAACTTTCCCAGTCTTCAGTTGCCCCTGTCCCAGCTTTTTTGGAACGTGTTGCAGGCATCAAATTCAAATTGAGCAAATATTTCCAAAAAAACAATAAAGTTAATCAGTTTGAACATTAAATATCTTGTCTTTGTAGTGTACTCAATTGAATATAGGTCAAAAAGGATTTGTAAATCATTGTATTCTAATTTTTTTCAAGTTTTACACAATGTCCCAATTTCATTGGAATTGGGGTTTGTAAATCATATTTTCCAAATTTAATCTGGAGAAGTATGTGCAGAATTTAGCCCCAAGAATTCATCCTGAATTGAGTTAATAAATGTGCTCATTACCTGGTTAACCCCAAACCCACCTCACCTCAAACTCAACAGAGCCTCCTTATCTTGATTTCTTAGTTCTACGTTTTGCCCCCTTTTATTACCAGCAATTGTGATCTCAAAACAGTGTCTCTGAGAGTTGAAATAGCTCATGTTATGGACTGTTAGGCCCCGTTTCTCAGACAAAGAATAAGCCTGGTCCTCAACAAAATTAAATTCTGACAGGAGATTTTCATTATACTCTCAGGTCGGCAAAGGACTAAGTTGAGCCCTCAACTTTGTACCCAGCTGGTTGTCTTTTGTATTTGTACTGAATACTATTGATCATTTGTTGCTTGCAGTCTCCATTTTGAAACCCGATTAGTAAAAGGAGAAAAAGGAACTGCTCCGGAGGAGATACAAAAATAAATGTTTCTCACAGCTTTTTGTTGTTCCCTAAATACCAATGTGACTCATTCTCAGCAGCAGTTGCTCTTAATCCCCGTCAAGCCTCAAAAAAGATGGCCCACGTATGGAGCAACCAAAGGTGGCAGATAACACTTCCAGCTCATCACTACCAGAGGCAGGGTCTGTTTTGCAAAGTACATAAGGCTCCGCGCAGCTCTTTTAAAAATGTGGGAGTGTTCCGCATTCCCTATTCTGGGGGATATGGAACTACAGAGCGAAAAGCGTAAAATTCAAATTGCAGGGATTTTTCTGTGAAACTAGGTCACTGCAGTAATTAAAGAGCTCCTTTTTCTGGTTGTTTTTAGTCGATTTAGAAAAACCAGAGCCATTTTATGGCTCCCAGGAGAATTTGTGAACGTGTGTATATAGATGTGTAAGATTTTTGCTAGGGGGGTATGAAATTGGATTTTATTCTTTTTTTATTTGATCTCCCATTGATCTGATGAAGCAAATTTGCGAATCATGCGTATGGATACGGTTCGCGGTTTCCGAGAACAAAAACTTTGGAGATTAAAGGAATCTGGGTTCGGTCGCTTGAAACATGGAACGGGTTTTACTGGCGCTGGCTGCTGATGAGTGGACAGCGATTGGCTTTGTCTGCCTTTTGTACTGAGCCGTCTGTCAGACTCGTCCGCTCGCCCTCGATCCACACTTCACTGCTCTCTGCCCAACAGGCCATCGCCTGTCTCGGCTTGAAATTGTATCCCCAGCTGAAATTGCATCAGCTATGAACTGTTGGAAGCAACGGACAGGAAGGTAGCAACAAAAAGAGTTAAAACTATTGCCAAAAAAAAAATGCTAAAATTTTTGTGAGGACAGTCTGTATACTGTTCTATTATATTGTTAAACAGCCCTTTTTTCTGTCCCTGGCGATGGATTGGCAGACTGGCCAGTGCGTAATCCTTCCTCTCACCCTTTGAATGCTGGGATAGACTCCAGCCCCTCTGCCACACGGACCAGGAATAAGGGGGTTAGATTATGGATGGAGGAATGAATGGATGGGGTGCCTTTGTGTTTTTACCCCTCAGCCCCAACGAAGGGGCAGAGGAGTATTGTCGTCCCCTTCGCAGACGGGCGGTGGGCGGGACAATTTGGTCCGGACCGTTGCTCTGTAACTGCTTGGATGAGGAACTTGATTTTCATTTGTGGATTGGCCTTGGTGAGTAGGCATGCCTCGTTGAGGTTTGGTACCCTACGATCTTTGACCTTGGGTCAGTGACCTTCACCTTTAAAACTTTGTACGACCCATTTCTTCACCTTTAAAACTTTGACCGGGCCATTTCTCTCAAACCGCTTGAGTTCGGAACTTGATTTTGTATACGTATGTGGACTGGCCTTGGTGGGTAGGCATGCCTTGCTGAGGTTTCGTACTTGAATGACCTTTGACCTTGGCTCAGTGACCTTCACCTTTAAAACTTTGTATGGGCCATTTCTTTCAAACCGCTTGGGTTAGGAACTTGATTTTGCGTATGTGGACTGGCCTTGGTGGGTAGGCATGCCTCTTCAAGGTTTCGTACTCAAATGACCTTTGATCTTGCCTCAGTGACCCTCACCTTTAGAACTTTGTCTGGGCCATTTCTCTCAAGTGTGTCGGGGCTGAGGGGTATTGCCTTCACCCCCACAAAGTACATTTATACTTCTTGGAAGGTGCTTACACTTGAATAGCAATGTAGTATAATGGTACAAGAACTGGTTGTCTATTCTGCTTGCTCTGGGTTTGATTCTGAAATGGATGGCAGCCGTTGTACCCTTGAGCAAAGGTGCTTCACCAGACTTACTTCAGTAGATATCCCTCAACATAAATATGCAGTCGGTTGGTTGGTAAATTGCCCTGGAAAATGCCTGTATGCAAGTGTGAATGGACAGCGAATGAGAAATCCATAAACTCACAAGATGGATGTACAGCAATGTAATAAAGCCTGAACATGTAATTGCTATTTCACCTTGAGATGAAGGGGACTACAACCCATGTACAATGAGATTACCGCCTGCTGTAGTACTGAATGTGTGTTTGCGTCCATGTTTGTGCAAGTGCTCATGTGTATGTGTGTGAGCACGCATGTAGGGGTCTGTGTGTGTACTGTCAGTGAACATGTGTGCGTTTGCTTGGGCATGTGCATGTGCACAGATGCATTTGTGCGTCTGTGTGTCTTAGTGTGTGTTTGTGTATGTAAATGTCTAAGTATGTTTGTATAACTGCGTGTGTGTGTGTGTGTGTGTGTGTGTGTGTGTGTGCGCGTGTGTGTTTGTGTATTAAAATGCAATGTTGTTCAGAGGCGACTCTCCGTCACGCAGCATGGTCAGATCACAAATTAGCAGATAAAGCCGCTTTCAGGAGCCTCGGGATCAGGCTGTCAGCCGCGCGCTAACTAGCACGAGGGAGACAGCAGCACTATTGATCTTCTGGCTGGTTGGCCACTACTGGGATCTCCAGCTGTTTCAGGGACCATCGTGTTAACATGGGCAACTCTGTAGCAAAGCTCCGCCATTAACCCTTTCAGACTAAATGTGTTCACAATTATTTTATCTAAACATTCTTGTGCTGATATCACAACTGAATTGTCTGCTGGCAATTCTAAAGAGTGGAGTTGTAGAAAACTGTGATAATACAGAGAATTTAAAGACTCCGATAAAATAATATTTCACTGGTTTTGGTTTCTGTCTCCTGCTATTAGATTGAGTGGCCTTGTGGATTATTTGAATTTCATGTCTATGTGAGACTAGGGGGAGAGCAGTTAGCTAATGATGGTAAAAACAGAATGTTAGTGCAGCAAATGACTATCATCGTACAAGGTAAAATCTGCAACATCCTGCAGATCAATGCCACTGCAGTTAAAAAGTCCATGTGTTTTTGAGGCAGTGATCCATATTTTGCATCACAAATGCTTTTTGTTGCAAAAATTGCATTCACCTAATTTTGTACAGTCTGTAAACTTGTATTGTAGCATAAGGTTGATGACATTAATCACAGTAATGATGAAAAATAAGTCCATCTTCTGCACTGATGAGCAGTCAGTCTGGGTTGCTGCTGTTTATCACTGCAGGAACTTTTGTTAATGCACAAGTTTGGGCGGAGATGATGCCATGGATAATACTCAGCATCTGTCCGCTAACATTTTCAAATCTCCAATTAAAAAACATAAGTTGGTTTGTGGGGCCAAAAAACTGCTTTTTTTTTTCAGGAAAATAAATCAGGGCACTTGGATATTTGGATATTTATTTGTTTATGAAAAAAAAAAATTCTTCATGCAAATTTTGTGACAGAAAAAGTTCTGTAAACACATGCAACCAGCTAAGTGGCTGGCAGTGCACAGGACTGCATTTCTAGCTCACGTTTGCAGCGGCTGCTACCACGTCAGATGACTACATTTTTCATTTTTCTACTTCTTATACTTGTAAATGTCACTAGCAGGGTTCTGCCCAGGACGCTCGGTGTGCTGGTCTGGGAATAGGAGCGATCTGATATAGCGCAAAACTGTAGTAAATCGGGAGATGAGATGAAGGAATGGGATTTTTTGTCGACATCCGCACATCCGGTAATAAGACCAGCTTCGCCAAGTCAATGCATGCATGACGAAATGCGATGAGCATTGTGCAGCTTCGCAGTCAAATACCATCGTGGATACACAGAGATGAACATGAAAATACCGCAAAATTCAAATAAACGCTACAAACGAGTTAAAGCCGGAGTTCACGTTTTGGAACGAAATGCTATAAATCACCATTATATTTAGCTAGCATTCGACCGTGCGCGGATATGAGCGGAAGTTCACTCGTCGACATTTTTACTTTTGACCAGTGATTTTCTGCCGTAATATCCGCCTGGCGATGTGCAGTATGGTATATCAGATCGCTCCTATTGTTCGTGCGCGAGCGCGCGAGCTCGGAAATTTTTTTGCGTCAATTCGAAAGCAAATATTGCCTCTGAGTCACCAGAGATTACTGTTTCTGTAATGTGCTCCTCGGTGCGTAGCGAGATGCCTCTAATTTTCATAGATAGATGCCATATTCATAAACATGTTTTTCTATTTTGTATCCAAATAGCCTTCTTTTGATTAAATTTCTGAATACGACTTAACAACCGTGATTTATGTTTCAAACATTTCTTCAGTGGCGCCCATTAGACCGAGAACAAGAAGGGCGATAAGCGTCTTTAAACTGCTTATTAGTCTTGATCTGTTTCAGTCATTTTCCTTGATAAAATATACTTTAACGCTCCCTTCTCAGGTGAAGCTAATTTTAATTCGTTGAGACGAGAGAGAACGCGTCAACTGAAGGCAAAAATTGCGCATTTCAATATTTGTTTTCAGTTAAACAATCATGAAGCGAGGGTTTGATGGCTTGCTATGTAAGATGTGGCAAAAGTTAACGCGGAAGATCCAGTTTTTTCCATGAAGGGTTACCTATTAAGGCACGTGAATTAAAAATTTTATTGAATTTATTATTCACTCGCCTTGCCATTTCATTAAAAGGGAAACTGTGTACTTAACTGCAAATGGATTGTTCATATCGTTGGAAAACGTGTTAACCAAGAATAATAATTAAAATCGGGTCAATAATCTCATCCGTTTCAAGGTAGCCTATGTTTTCCGCTCCCTCGGTTTTCGTCCACCGACCGCCACTGTTATTAAACACTGATAGATTAACATGTAAGAAATGTCACTGTCCTTTTGTTTTGCTGTCGTTTATATTACAAGGAAACTTTTCTCTCGATATGCAAAGTACAGCGCTACAGAAATCAATCACCCTGTCCCGATTATAATTGCCTGTCTTCCGCAGCGATCATTTCCCCACAGCCTCAGTTTCAATTCGTCCATAAATATCCAGCACACGCGGGCTCGGATGGCACTTGGTGTTTCCATCACTGTTGGGTAGGTTTTTCAATATCAATGACGACCAGCGCAAACGGGGCGTGGGTCGAAAACGAAAGTTCGCTATTCTGACAATAACAAGAAGGGGGGGAGCATATTTAGAGTCATTTACCTATGTTTTGTTTCTAGCGATTTTAATGGACACAGGATGCATTCATTTTAACTCATCTTTGAAAAAATGTGCCGGTCGAGAAAAGCACTATCTGAACTGAGTGGTGGTCGGTGGATTCCGAGTGCTGGTCGGTGCATTCCGAGTGCTGGTCGGCGCCGACCACCGACGACCAGCATGGGCAGAACCCTGCACTAGAATTGTCTTTATTGGCTTTATTTATGCTGTTCAGTTCCATAATGTCATTGTTATTCAAGCAGTCGCTAAAATTTGCAACCAGCTACTGGCAGCTTCTTTATGAAGATGCCTCGTAACTGAAGTGGGTGACAAAAAAACTGTTTTGATTGAAGAGGACTAACAAATTCTGAGGAACCAGTGCTGGAGAAAAATGTGTCCTGATAAAACCAGTTTTTAAACACCACTTCAGAACACAGGCTGTGACATACCCAAGTTTGTGAAAACCACATTAATTTTTTTCCATTGAGAAATATGCTTTGACCCAGAAGTCTATACATTGTTAGTCCAACTGATACTAGCTAGTTACATCACACTTCCGAGGCTTATCACATAGAGTACACTGATATTTCATCAATGTGTTGGTCTACTGGAATGACCCCATACAGTTGCTCTCATCATTCCCACAATTCTGCCCATAGTCCTCCAGTGACCTCACAGAAGTCGCATTGATGTGGACCAGTGGGCGGAAACTCTTGCTGAGGAGCCCACTGAGTTCTGGAACATTCTGCTTAGTGACTAGATTCCTTGAGATGGGACTTCAGAGGTGTGTGGGGCTAGGTGGTGGCTGGCTTTTCACCACAATATCCCTGCTGATATGGCACAGTGTATTAGACATGATGTATGTCCTACCGGGAGGCACACCTTCTATCCCATTACCCCCTGCTGCCACCCAGACTGTTCCTCCGCACCGCCAGTTTGTCATACTGCCCAAAATAGCTCCCTGCTTTTGCTCGGAAACCTTAGCTTTTGTAGGGGAGCAGGCATCACCCTTAAAGCTTTCCAGCGGTTGTACCTCCTGGAGGTTGTGCTATTAGCTTGTTAAATGGACTGACAGGCACGCAGGGACTGTCAGTGATGCACTTTAGACAAAGGGTCCTGCCACCCACGTTTCTTATTATTACGTCTCGAAAAGCTTAGAATATAAATGTTTGATGTACAGTGCAGTGGGAAAGTATTTGGGAAAGAACATACGATATAAAGTGCTGAAATTCCAATGTAGTTCACATGATTTGAAAGTAAATGGCAGCAAATTAAGGCTGACAGTCTACTTTAACGTAATGCCGACTGTTTTCAAATATAATGTGCTTGAGTAGAGCTCCAAGGCACAAAATTGTGTTCTTGCTCTGGAGAAGTAGATATATTTTCATGATGTAATATTTTAGCAAATGTACGTTTCAGAATGATGTTCGTAAATATTGAATTTTTAAAAAGACCTTCACCATGTCAGGAAATGCAATATTGAATAACTGTATCTTTTTCTCCTCTGATAGGTTGCATATCTGAGGAGTTTTATGAATTTGTTCATGTGTGCCGTGAACATGAATCGCAAAATTAAAAATAAATAATAATAGAAATGAATGGGAGAAGAGCCCATCGGGGTTAGCAAGACATGAAGCTTGTGCCTTTTTATGACGAGAAAAATATTGTCTTTTTGGATATATGGGGGATTGGCACATTTTTAGCTTGTACAAATTAAAGAGTCGGTTGTCACCTGCCGAGTGTGGCTAGCCGTCAGAAAATCTGGCAGCTAAGCTTTGAGACAGCAAAGCTGTATAAACAAACTTCCCTAAATCACTGCTTTTCTTTAGATCCGTTTTCAATTCTTGCATCAACAAAGCAGTCCTGACTCTCGATTTCACCTCGGGATCTAACTGAAAATATGTATATACAAAGAAAATTGAAACCCCCATTCTCTTTTTTTTTTTTTTTTTTTTTGAGCTATTTGTGATGCGGTCAAATCTTTTCGATAAACACACTTTGTAATGGAAATGAAGGCGTACCAAGGTTGACAGTCATTGCCTGTGACGTGCCGGCATCCTCCTTGTGGTGCCATTGTATTGTAATCGGAGTCTGCCAGGCCTTCAGCTGTCAAAAAATGGCAAAGGATCGCCTTGAAAAGCGATCACACTTTTTCTCTTAATTTTTAAAAATTTGGTATAGCTATCTCAGAGTTATTTTCTCTGGTCTTCTCATTTCCCCATAAATTATCATGCTTTGACATGGACATTGGTATTCCTGTTGGGTCTTCTTATGACTGCTGAAAATTTGATTTTATTTCTTGTTTAATATATTTTTCCACTTTATTTTTCTCATAAAATAATGAAAATCTGTCTTCATTAGTATACTTCTTTCTGGTGAATAATACGAGTCAGTGGAGAAAAAGTAACAATATGGATCGTATTGACTGCCGTGACTGAACAAGCGTAAAACCCTGCTGGAAATAATTGGTCTATAGCTTCAATCTGCAGTCTTTGCTCATTATCCAGCAGGCTTACAAAGTACTTGTAAGAAAGTGTCTTGAATCACAATTCACTGGGGTCAAAAAGTTAGAAAGTTTTCTTACAATTCAAGCACATCAGTTGTCCTTTTATAATACATGCTGCTGGTTTCTCTGTTAGATTATGAAACTGTGGATCAAAACTCTATCAGTTATATGCTACCAAAGCATTGGAAATTAGATAATATTTTTCTTCTGTTTATATCTCAGTATCTTGTTTTGACTGGACTGAACTACGCTCCATGCTGTTTGCATACAAAAGAGTCCAGTATTATTCTTGAGTGAAATGTTCATATGAACAAGAAAATAAGCCTGTAGTTCTGTCCTGTCAGATCTATGGGAGTCTGCTTTCTGAAATGCTTTGATATTTGTGTCTTTGTGTTTGCTTTCATGTGCTTGTGTGAAGTGCATTCAAGTGGCTTTTTCGAAAATCTTTCTGAACTTACACAACACGTACGCAACACATACCTTCTCAGTCTGGGTCTTAAATACATTATCATGAACACGCAGGCACACACGCACACACACACACACACACGCGCGCACACACCCACTCACACGCACGCAACAGAATGTCACATTAAGCCATTCCTCCTTTCTGAAAAGCAGACTAATTAAAAGGAGGAACTCATTAAACTCAGATTCCCATTGGGCTCGTAGACCAATGGCTGTCGTTTCCTTGGGAACATGGCTGGGGGTGAGACAAGACACAAAAGGTGAGGATTCCATATCTGATGGCTTTGTGAGCTGCTCCTGCTTCCTGCGTATGATAGTTTTGATCAAATGGAGAATAATGAGAAACCCCATCTGCTATAATCGAGAACCCAACATGATGTAGAAGGGCAACCACAACCTGCAATGGCGATTGATCAGTCATGACATGTAAAATATGTACAGTGTCTATACATGTGCATGTTTATATATATATATATATATAAATAAAATTTTTGTTTTCAGTTGGCTGTTTAATTTTGGCAATGTACAATGTGCGTGCATATAAAGTACCTCTGAGTATTAACGTTCAGTGAATGAACTTTTTATTCTAGGTCTCAATTCCTTCTTCTATAAACCTCTCGCATAAAAAAGATACAAATCCCCAATCAGCATCCCTTTATCTGTGCGCAGGCCTCAAGCAAACGTTGAATAGGTAATTTAGCATTAGCATCCTTAGGGTGGTTCTGTGCTTGCACTGCAGATGAACCCAAGCCTGGTAATCGCGTCAGGATGTGAAGACGCAGGTAACCTGCCTCTGTAGGCGTAATCCTGCTGAGCTCTGGGGGGGCTGTCCCTCGCAAAGCCTTCAGAGAGCTGGAGGGTTGTGATGGAGGGACAAATCTCCTTTGGGAAAGGATGGAGAGGCAGCGAGAGGGAAGGAGGTGAAGAAAGAGGCAGGGAGAGGAAGAGAAAAGAGCATGTGCATGAGATAGAGTGCATAAGAGGCAGAAAGCGTGCATGCGTGAGGGTGTGTGTGTGTGTGTATGTGTGCGAGTGCGTGTGTGTGTGTGTGTGTGTGTGTGTGTGTCAGTGTGCATGTGTGCGCGTGAGTGTGTGTGTGTGAGTGTGTGTGTGTGTGCGCGAGTGCGTATGTGTGTGAGTGTGTGTGCGAGTGCGTATGTGTGTGTGAGTGTGTGTGTGTATGTGTGCGAGTGCGTATGTGTGTGAGTGTGTGTGTGTGTGTATATATGTGCGAGCGCACGCGCGCGTGTGTGTCAGTGTGCATGTGTGCGCGTGAGTGTGCATGTGTGAGTGTGTGTGTGTGCGCGAGTGCGTATGTGTGTATGTGTGCGAGTGTGTGTGTGTGCGAGTGCGTATGTGTGAGAGTGTGTATGTGTGCGAGTGCGTATGTGTGTGTGTGTGTATGTGTGCGAGCGCGCGCGCATGTGTCAGTGTGCATGTGAGTGTGCATGTGTGAGTGTGTGTGCGCGTCTGCGCATGCGTGTGTGTATGCGTCTGCATGCGAGTGTGCATATGTGCGTGCTCTACTGCACTATGCGAATGTCTGAGGCACTGGTAAAATAATTTTTGATGTCAAGATGCTTCTGAAAATCACGATATGAAAAGTTTTTGAGTGGTGAAAAATCTCTATAAGAGCTGTGAGCTATTAAAAAACACATCAAATCAATACAGGCTTTCTCAACCTTATCCAGAAACGGTGAGTGTGGGTGCAGTCTTTCATTCCAGCCAAACACTTACACGCCTGATTCTACTAATCTTCACCCTCCGTCTATGCCTAAGGTCTGGATTAGTAGAATCAGATGTGTAACTGATTTGTGGGAATGAAAGCCTGTACCCACACTGGCCCATTCTGGATATGGTTTAGAACCAGTGAATTAATATTTGGGGTGACTATGTTTGAAAAAAGAGGAACTGCATTTCTGTATTTTCATAAGAAAACCGGCTGTTTAGTTGTTCTGAGCATGTTGGAGAACTTGCTGCAGTTTTCCTGCAGGCAAACTGTCGCAATTGTGTGTCTTTCTTCAAGTAGTCCCAGACCGCCTCGATGATGTTGAGAGGCTATATTATCCATATCAACTGTCATTATTGGAATACATGCATTTTGATGTGAGAATACTTATCGTAGTGACATTTGGTGCGTCAAATGTAGTTTTTGCTTACGGCAACACAAATGTGGAAAACATAAAACAAATATACAGCATTAGACCAAATTTAAATCCATACAAAACATCTAGGGTGCCTAACACTTTTGCACTGTACTGTATAGGTATGCATGTGTGTCTGTTGGTGTGTGTATCTGTAAGTACAGACCACTCAGTCCGGATCCAGATATCTCCTCTATGCAGCTGCTGCAGTGCAATCACACAGGGATGTGCTTGGCGGGCTCAGCCCACCCATTGGTCGTTTGGGCGTGACCATGGACTTGGCTTCCAATCTGGTGTGAGCTGCCAGGGTCTCGGCTCCCCCCCCAAACCCCCCATCCCGTCCCCTACCCACCCAACGCAAATCCAGGAGCTGGCCGCTCCAATAAACCTCCCTGAGAAATAAAAAATAGGCCGGCTCCAAACTCCCCCACCATGCCATCCATACGGTTCGCCAGCCCCCATCTCTTTTTGAAGAGGGGCTGGAATTTGTCATCGTATTTATGGACCAGCACTCACCATGGCGCCACCACTGCAGAGATTTCCGCGTAATCGCTCTCAGGCCAACAATTTCTTTCCCATCAATTTCACACTGGTGTGCACCTTGCTTCTGATAAGAGTAGTAAACCTTGTGACTAAGGAGAAAAATTGCTTACTCACTCTACTTAGTAAATATGAATTAACAGGTTATTCGCGAATAAGGCCCCAGTCTCATTATCGCCGATGCAGATCACAAGCGCTGAAGGATTTCTCACAAACTTGGTCAGAACCTTGTCTGTCAGGAGAGGATCAGTTGAATTCAGTAATATTTGCGTAGACCAGTAATAAGTTATGCACATTATTTTTAAGTCAAATGTATTCAATTGAAGATTGAATTTCAATTGTCTTTTTCAGGAGCAAAACAATTTGTATTTAGATCACCTGGACCTATCTTGAAGATTGCCTGAGTTGTACAACACTGAGTCATCATTTTTAAACAAATAAATCCTTTTTTTTGTTTTCCTCTGCAGAAATCATTCTTGGCCAATAAGAGAGTTTTATGCACAATGTATGTTGCTGTAACTAAAGGTTGTACTAGATCATTGAAACGGCTCAGGTTGTACAATCTTTGTCTGATAACCCTATGGTTTGGTTACTGTTATCATGATTATAGTTTTCTGATATAAGCTCTAAGGACAGTTCCGGTTGTACAAGGGGATAAACATGTGGTTGCAGGCGACTGACTTTTCCAGTTCGAATCGGAAAGCCCAACAACTCAGTTTCGCCAGAGTCTCTCCTCCATTTCTCATTGTCTCTCTCCCTCTGTCCACCCTGAGCGTCTCGATCCGCCATGCCGAGTGGATACTTTTCATCCCTGTGCAGAGCTGGGCTCCAGCTGGGCCAATCATCTCTGAAATAAGCTGAAACTTCCTGGCTGAACACAGCGACAGGGGTTACAGATCGATAGCAGAGAAACGAGCCCCCCAAAAAAAAATTACCCCTCCTTCTCCCTCTATCAGTTTGATGGCTGTGATTGCAATACCTTATTACACTATTTCAATGGCTTGGGGCAATTTCATCATTGTGTTTCAGTAATAAATCTACCATTCAGTCTATTGGTGTCCAGGCAACAGCATAGTTCTTGCTTTTTGCCTCTGTACTCCTGTTGGGTTTGTAAACAGGGAACTGGAGATTAAATAAGGGTCTGTGAGCTTTAATTTTTTGGGTATTTACAAGCAAGGTACTGCAGCTTCTCATAATGTGCTGCTGCCAAATTGTGACTGACTGCCTTAAATTTCAGCATTGCGTAACAGGAGTAAATGAAGTCTGCTTTTGGCTAGCTTTACTGAGGACCTGTGCATGGGTATTGGGTGGGGATGGGACTGAAACTCTCACTTTATATTATTCTGTATTTATTATTTATTTACAACTCTAGCTTGGAACAAGTGGGGGTGGTATGGAAAATGCTCATAAAAACAAAAAGCAGCGATCACTAAATTTACTTTAACTTGTATTTTGTTGCTGACAGTGTAAAGACAAGATAGTTCATGTTTTGAAGAAATGAAGAGTTCGGTTTGTTTTCTGATTAAAGGTGGCGCTTTAAAGAGCTAATGTTCTACCGACCTAATATTCCGTATTCCTAGACATATACCAAAGTTCTGTCTTTTGAAATATTTGAAGTACATGCACAGTTATACATAAAATTTGTAATCCCTTTGGTATAAAACGCTATAGGTTGTAAACTGGTGGTGACTGTGAGCGTTACAAACACACAATACATATACTGTTACCTAGTACGAGTACAGCACAGTCAGAAATGTACAGCAAGTTATAAAACATGACCAGTCCAAATAAATAAATAAATGCCAAAAAATAACTAATGCAGAAGCAGGATCACCACAGACATGCATCAACAGTGTACATACACTTGAATAAAATAACGGTCCGTAATTTGAACTCTGAAAAAGAATCTTAGTCACACAACTGTGTATATGAAGACAGAATGTTTAGTGCAAAAGTTAAAACTGTTTTATGCTTTTCATGTTATCCAAAGTGAAATGACGTCAACCCAGCATGTGACTAGCTCTATCCCCCAGTCTGTTTTTGGTATTGGACTGTGGGTTGGCGGCACCTGGTGGTGTGCGCCAGAGGTGCTCCTTGGCTTTGGCCCTGAGCAGCTATCCAAGGCCTTCTTCGTTCAATCCGGGTCGATGTCCCTTGACTAGTTGAGCCCCAGGCAAGCCCTACTACACTAGATCCTGGGTCTCAACAGGGCCGTTTACGGCCCATTGATAGTGAGCATGTCAGCCTCTGAATTAGATAGCCGGCTACAGCCTATATGGCACAATAGTTGCGTCAACACCCGTGGCTTGGTACACACCAAAAGAGGAAGTCTGAAAAAGAAACCCCACCCTCCCACCCAGCGGGTATCCCATAGGCTAGACATCATGGGCTGGTGTTAGGAATGAGGGCATGCAAGTTACCACTACAAATGAACTGCCCTTATCTTGGCAGGCTGCTACTTGCTTGTTACGAACTCTATGCTCTTTTTCAGGACAACCACTCGCTCGACGCGACTGCTGTGCCCTTTTTCTGACCCAAGCACCCTGCCCTTAGGAAATCCTAGAATTAACACTGAAGCCTGCTCATTAATTCTAATTGCAAAGAAAAAATGCTGAGCATTTGTGATTTTTTGAAAATGCACCAACACTACACAACTGTTCACTGTACTGACTACTGGTAAGATTCTTTCATGTTGACACAATGCTACAATCACAACCAGCATTCTTTTCCAATTTACAACCAACCCAGCTTTAAACCAAAGTGATTACAACTTTTATGCACAACTGTACATGTACTTTATACATGTCAAAAGACAGAATTGTGTTATATGTCTGGGAATATGGATTATTAGGTAAGTAGAAGTTTGGCTCTTTAGAGCGCCACCTTTGTTCAGATAGCTATCCACCGAGCATAGTGCCAAGCAAAACTCTTCATTTTCAGAAAAAACTAGCTGTGTGTATCGCAATTCAAAAACAATTTCTTTGGTACATTGCTGGGGATAGTCAGTATTTGCATCCAACCTACGGCGCCCCCTGGGGGTGAAATTTTCCAAATTTTGATGTTGAATATCATCTACACTGAAAATACTACCATTGAGATTTTACTAATGCTGTAACGTAACCTAAAGGGACTATGTATCCAGAGAATTTCAGATCTCTATCTTGCTGGGTAAACAAAATAATGCCGCCTAAACATAGGCACATTCTGCTATGAAATGGTCCGTTTTGAGTTTTCCTCCAACTTTGGCTCCGTCTAGCTTGCAAGTGTAGATACTACCAAAGAAATGCTTGATATTCCTGAAAAAAGAGCTCTAAATGCACAACAAATGGCATTTATCACCATGGAACATATCTGAGTTACTGAGAAAATATACCGCAAACATGCACCAAAAATCAATTTCGACTATCTTTCCGGCCATCCATTGCACTAACCCAGCAAGATACCAAGGTACTATTAACTGAAAATGATAGTTTTGAAGTGAGTAAACACATAATAAAGCATTCTTGATTGGTATATGTCTGGGATATTATTTTATTCCCATTCCCATTTTCAATTTTTACGGTGATTTCTCAAATAATTCCAGCTCAATAACATAGTTACCCAGCTTGGCGCTGATGTGGTGCTGATGTCTATTCAGACTCGAAGTGTCACAGGTCATGATAAAAGTATAACACATCTGGTACTGTGGACCCTTAAGTAATAATTGCTGGAAAATGTGGTGTCAAAAGCAAAACTAAGCCACTTTAGTGGCTTCCAGGTGGCGCCACCGGCAGACTAAGTGAGATACGGACCTAAAAATTTTGCTTTTTCCGTGAGACTACTATAACTACCTATGTGCCAAGTTTCATTCAGTTCCAGGGGGGTCAACTCCTCAACTTCTTCAAAAAGTGCCATTTTCTCGTTAAAAACAGTTTCCCTCAAAGAAAGATAGGAATGGATTTGGATATTACTCCCCTCTATGTTGCAAAACATAATTAAATGATTCAAAGAATCTAGAGGAATTTTTGTTCATCAAGGGCAAGGGCACAAGCCTAAGCTGAATTCCTGTGATGTTCGATCACTCAGATGCTACTTGCATCAAGAAGCAAACCAGCAGTAAGTCCAAAATCCCTTCTATCATGTTATGGAGTTGCGTCAGTACCCTTGGCAAGTGTAACTTGCACGTCTATGCAGACATAATTAATGCAGCAAATGCTGCCTTCAAGACAGCAGGTTTTTAAGGAATGCTCATGCATATTCAACAAACTAATACAAAATCACATTCTGTGCACACTACTGAGGCATGGCTGCATAAGAAGCAGGTTTTGGGATAGGACTGGCCTGCCTGCAGTCCTGACTTGTCCTCAATAGGGAATGTGTGGTGTATTTTGAAACACAAATTGCGACAACAGAGACCCTGTACTGTTGCACACCTTAAGATGTGTTTGCAGGAAAGATGGGACAAAATTACCCCTGAACCACTTGATTGCTTGGTGTCTTCAGTCTTTAAACGGTTATTAAGTGTTTTATGAAGGATTGGCAATATTACAACGTGGCAAATACTTTTCTGTCCAAACTTTTTAAGCTGCTAGCATCACAATTGAAATGTGTGTGTTTTTTTTTTTTTTTTTGAAATATCAATAAAATTCGTGTGGCGAAATATCATGTCTATTTTTGTATTTTCCACCGAATGCACATCAAAGATAATTTACAAATTACTGCATTCAGTTTTAATTTTAATTTGTCATGCCATCCAAAACTTTTTCTGATTTGGGGTTGTACTATTTAGGGGGGGCATGAACTTGATTATTGTTCAGAATGTTGTTTGACACGGCTGCTGTAAAGTATTCTTCTCCTTCCCTTGGCATCACATACAGTACCAGTCAAAAGTTTGGACATACCCACAGTTTTCTTACAAGACATGTTAAATAAAGAAATAGGTACCATTTATTTTGAAAAAAAAAAGAAAAAGATCTAATTCTTAAATCCATCAAACTAACCAGCATTTTCTGTCATATTTACGGAGCATGCTCACATTTTTTTTTTTTTTTTTTTTTTTTTTACAAGAGCAGTTATATGGCTACATGGCTATAATGAGTTTGCTATATGGCTATAATGAGTTCCCAAAGATGTGCTGCACTTGTGGTTTGCTTTTCGTCGACTTTTTTTGTCCAAAAAGTTTCAAAACAGCTTGTCTTTAATTAGGCTGTTGGAAAATAGAAAGAGCTTGTTTGTCTGCTTACTTTGCAAAGTATGGCTTCTTTGAGAATTCTAAAATTTTGGACACTATTCAAACAAGTAAATTATTCTCTTTTAACTTCTGACTGTTTACCTCTTACCAGATTCCATTTGAGATTATATAGAGAATTTAAGCCTTTTAAATTTCTCTAAAAACAGAGTGATGTGACATTAGCAAAGTGTGTCCAAACTTTTGACTGGTACTGTACAACCTGATAAATGACATACAGACAACTCCTCTTAAGGTCATTATTATTTAGTGTCAGGCCATGTGTCACTGTCCAAATATTTATAGACCACTGTTATAAAGTATATCCCTATGCTATTCTTGCCTCAATTGGAGAGACTCCTGGTCATGATTTCCAGCATGTATGCTTTCACCATTTTTTTTTTTCTGCACCAGGCATGGCATATTGACACGCTGAATTAGCCTGCTTTATTCAGGTCTGTCCACGAGGGACAGGGGATGGAGTTTGCATTCTAAATGGAATGGGAGAATGGATTTGTGGGGGGATGTGATGGCAGGCATGAAAGAATCACAGTGCAATTGTTAGTCGCAAAGCATATAACCCGACCATATCTGATGGATTCTTTCATGTCAGGGAATTCTGTAGCCTGGTTATATCAGCTGCACTTGCGTGACTTTGAAAGGCTTTTCTCTCTGAGAAAATGCACGGCAATTAGTTTTTGTTCCCTAAACCTCCGAGACCAACATAGATTTTTCTTTTCTCTTCCAAGGTTTTCAGTTTTTGGACGACCGAGGTGCGAAGGTGCGCATTGTAGGGCAGGTTTGTAGGGGAGTGAGAGGGTGGGTTTACGGTATAGGCAAGCCCCCTTCCTCATTCATAATGCGAAATGACATTTATGCTGTGGCGAGGTAGCATGAACATTGCCCAGGAGTGGTTGTGCCTGTTTTTTTTTTTTTTGTAGTGTTTAAATGGGATTCATTCGGAGAGGTGACTCTGCTACACAGATGGGAAAAGCACTGTGGAGATTTGGGGGGAAAGAGTAGAAAAAAAGAGAAGAAAATGGCTGAGGTTTTCTGGCAAAGGGAAATATCATTCTTTATCGTGGCACTGAGTCAATGTTGAATTACAGTGAACTGGGGGGAGGGGTCTCATATGCCTATAACTGGGGTACTATGAAGCCAGGAGGTTGAGGATGAGAAGGAACCAAGAACGAAGGCATTTCTGATAGAAGCACTCAGGGTGCAGCAGTGGAGATGAGAGGTGAGGAGGGGAAGGGGGGGAGGGCGGTTTACATTGTGCCTTTCCCCTGGGGATTTTCACTTCAATCTGAATTAATTTTACTGCCACAGGATATAGCAGCGATTTGAATTGCCTTCCCTGAATGAGCCTGAGCAGCAAATAACTTTAGCAGCAAATAATTTTCTTGGTGTTTGTTCCTCTATGTAGTCCGTAGAAAAAACTATTAAAAACTTGAGTAATATGCTGTTATTGCCGAACTAAACAACTGGTTAAATTCCTTATCTGGCCCTTTTAACCTGCCACATAATTATCCCCTGATTTATAAGGCTGTAATATTGCTCTCTTTCTCTACTTCCGCTTATATGTGGTGAGTCCTCTGGCTCAAAATGGCTGCTGTGTAATGTTGGTGCTATACAGTGGTGGTAAGTAAGTTTCTGCCTCATAACTGTGAAGTGCTACGATGCTACACCAGTTTATGAGCAAAGCACTGCATGAATTCAGCAATCTATGAGTGTGCTTCCACCCATTTTCAGGAGGAATGAATATTGCCTTTACATAGCGCCTTCACATAGACACTCACAGCGTTTTTACAGTCAGATAGGGTAATCTCATCTCTCCACCACCAATGTGCAACACCAACCTGGATGATGTGACGGCAGCCATTTCTGTACCTGAAGACTCACCATACATCAACTTGAGGTAGACAGGGAGGGGACCAATTGCTAGCCAGTTAGATCAGGGGATGATTGGGTGGGAAGATGAAAGAGCCAGTTTGGGAATTTGGCCAGGACACTAAGGAACCACCTTCTTTTATTGAAGTGTCATGGTTTTTTTTTTTTAATTTTTTAATTGATCACAGTGAGTCAGGACCTCAGTTCAATGCCTCATCCAAAAGATAGCAGGTCCCCATCACTGCACTGGGGACTATTTCCCCAGAGGGATGATCGCCATCTACTGGCCCCCCAGCAGCAACTCAGTTTTCCCAGGTGGTCTCCCATGCAAGTACTAACCAAGCCCTCACATGATTAACTTCAAACCATGCACCTGGAGCAGATTGAGTGGTGGTATGGCTGTTGACTCAATATCTTATGTTATTATCTTATTTTGAAGGGTCAATACGTAACTTACAGTGCTGTGAAATATTTGCCCTCCTCCTGAATTCATCAATTTTGCATATTTGTTTCAAAATATGTCACATTTTCCGATCTTCCAAAAAAAAGTAATAGAAGACTGCAATTTGTGGGGAAGTATAAAATAGTTTACTTAGGAATTTTATTTTCATTTATTGAAAGTAAAAACTTATCCTGCTCCTTCAATCCCAAATCAGAAATAGTTGGGATGGTTGGTGAAATTAATTATAACCCTTCTACCAGTCAAAAGATATTTCTGTCATCATTGGCTTACCAGTTGAGCGACATTGTTCATACACTTTCTGAAGGCTTTATTGTAACTGCGGATATGGTCAATAAACAATACTAAGGTGTGCGTAATTTGATTTTAAGAAGAATTGCTGTTACACAACCCTATACCATGACAGAGCATGGCTTTTGGACCTGTTGTCGATTACAGCTTGAATTTTTCCTTGCTCTGGAGCACAACAATATCCATTTTTCCAAGAAAAGGCTTAAAATATTGATTTGGGAACATAGGCGATCTGAGGTCTATTTTCGCTCCTGAAGGACTTGGCCCTCCCTGGATGCAGCTTTTGTACCAAATCATGATTGACTTCACCTGCTGACATCAGCTGTTTTAAATAATGTCATTATTCAGATTTTTTACCTCTATACTACCCCTAAATTGCCCCTGTTCTAGTTTGTATCTCATTTGGAATGCGGTGCAGGCGTGAATTGTGAGAATGGTTGTGTATTTACATATAAAATTAAGTTGAACAGACAAAACATTAAATATTTTATTGAGAAATCACTGCTTTGGCTTTTTTTGTGCATTTTCCATACTGTCCCAAATACTTCCAAGTTGAGGTTGTGCATCACCCTAGTAAAAAGGTAATTGCTCCCTGAAACCGTTGCCACATTCGCATTACTGGGCTGAAGTGACTCAAATCTGATTTGCCTTAGTGTGACTCAGATTTGGTGTTTTCAGAGCTGTATTGACTCAGAAATCTGATTTTATATTTGATCTACTGATTAGAATTGAGCCACTTTCATATGTAGTTCTAGATCAGATACAAGTTTGAAAGTGGCCATGCAATATGAATGAGAGTGGTCAGATCGGAATCCACTTGGCATTTTGCATGTACACATGTGCTGAGCACATTTGAAAACCTGAAAAGCTGGCCATCTGGCATTTTTTGGCCATCTTAACTTCATCAGGTATAGCTGACAAACCTCTGCTGTCCTCCAGGACTAAATCCCATCCATACATTTGCTACAAGTGTGTCCACTTTCTCGGTTTCAATCATAAGTGCGCTCACAAAAATGACATGAGTTTTTTGTTATCGATGACACAGATGACTCTTGCAGAAACGTAGCAATGCGCACGTCTGCTGTTTTAGATGGCAGATGCATTCACATTACAGATGGACACAAGTCACTTGGAATCATGAATGTGAACCTTCAATAGTCTGATCCGAGCAAAATATCCAAATTGAGGAACGAAGTTTGTAATGTAAATGTATAGTTAATAACTGGTTGTTCCACTTTTAGCAGCAACAACTGCAACCAAATGCCTTCAGTAATTAGAGATCGCTCTTTCACATCACAGTTATTAGGTATTTTAGACCAATGAACACTGCACAATTGCTTTAATTCAGCCATATTGAAAGGTATTTGAATTTGAACTACCATTCGGGGTTAAAACAAGTGGGTCACCTTAAAAGCTTAGTTTTGTTTCTTTTGATCCATTCAGAGATGGTTTGCTCCTGTGCTCCAGATGTTGCCAGGCTACATCATCCGGTTCTGCTTGAGCTTCAGGTCACGGGCTGATGACCAGACATTCTCCTAAAGAATTTTCTGGTTGAGAGCCAAATTCATCATGGTTCCATAAATTATGACCTATCACCCAGACCCTTAAGCAGCAAAACATCTCCGCACCATTGCTCTACCACCACCATGGTTGGCTGTTGTTATCATGTTCTTCTTGTGGAATGGTGTGACACCTTAACACCAGATGTAATGAGATCCATGTATTATGAAAAGTTCTACTTTTGACTCATACGGCTACAGAACATCATCCTAAAACGCTAGGCGGTAATCAGGGTGTTTTTTGGCAAATGTGAGACAAGCCACAATATTCATTTTGATTAGCAGGAGGTTTCACCTTGCTACAGTCCTTTGGATACAATTTTCACTCATTCCCTTTCTAATGACATGAATGATGAAGTGAGGCCAGCATAGCTTGCAGTTCTTTAGATGTTCATCTGGGTTCTTTTGTGACATCCTGGATGAGTCATTAATGCACTCTTGGGCAAATTTTGATAGGCCAGGCATATTTTCGAAGAGGAGAAACTTGGAGAAAAAAAGTCTAAGTTTTATTTTCAATTTGGAGATGATGGCTGCCAGTGTGGTTTGCTGGAGTTCCAGAGCCCTCAGTGATGGTTTTACCCTTTCCTGGCTGCTGCCTCTCAATAACATTCTTCTCACCTGCAATTTTTTTTTTTCATTGCCATGTTGCTTGTTGAAATTTACATTGCTGGAAGGGTTCTATTCAAGTGATGTTTTGATTCAACAGGGTTGGCAGTAAGCAAGTCTGAGTGTGTCTATGCTAATTGAATCAAAATATCTATTAAATTTGGGAAAATGACTGATTTAGTAACTAAGGTAGCGATTTCTTTTTCACATGGGGCCAGCTGGTGTTTGATGACTTCTTTCCTGCATTAAATGAAATGGCCATTTAAAAACAATTTTTTGTCTTTATTATGGTTGTATTTGTCTTGTAATAAATTTTGGTTGAAGATCTGAAACAATTAAATGTGAAAAATATCTGAAACTTGGAAGGGATCAGGAAATACTTTTTGTGGCACTGCACGTTTCTGAAAAGACGCGCAGTTTTATTCTGAGAACTATCATCTATGTACCACATACCCAACAATTAATTCTGAATAAAACTGTCATTATTGGATTCCTGCCATAATTCTGTGAAGAAAAGCTGAACTTTAATGGAAAAAACCCCTGGAGAACTGACAATCAGGAACACTGGGGTACATAATCATAGCCCATTTTCCTTAATCGTTCACGAACACAGAAATGCTACATTTACTTGTAAGAGTGAATGGATCACTACTTCAATGCCTTGCCCAGCTGGCCCAAGTTTTTGTTCCGGAGATTTCCAATCAAATTGCTTGTGGGAGACTACTTGATGTGTGATTTCATGCCCTGCGGTGAAACCTGAAATCCAATTTCCCCCTACCTCCTCTAAACTGAGGACAAATTGTTCCACAGTTGTTTTTACATCTTTGTAAAATTATCTTACTCGATCTTGACAGGTGTTGATGCAGAACGCTCCTATAGGGGTGATTAGTGTTATTCAGGGCTGCCCAATCCAGCTCCTGGAGGTCTACTACTACTGGAAGTCTGCTGGTGGTTTTGACTCCATTCCTAGCAAAGCTTTTTTCATCTCAGCCAAAGATTTATTTGATGTAGTTATTAGCAGAATCAGGTGTGCCAAGTTGTGGTGGAAATTCAAACCTCGATCTCCAGGAACAGGGTTGGAGACTCCTGGTGTTCATTATATTCCAAACGAAAGTGTAGAACTGGTCTTCAGAGCTTACCTGCAGAAATTTGTTACTAATGTGACTACTGGGGTTAAAATATGGTGAAGTAAATATTTGGTTTCAAATATTTGGTCCCTGGCTTTTCAGTAGGGGGCCAATGAAGGTTCTGTAAGGAGCCTATTGGCTACAGTTGATATTCGATGACTATACATTGATGTCCAGAAATAAGTGAAATTTTTCTAAAATATTACTTAACTTACTTTTAACTAATGGCAGGGATCCCCTGCATGCATTTAATTCTGGGTAGGGGCCCCCTGATCAGAAAGTGTTGAAAACCCCTGTTGTAAATACACAGCAGAAGGCTTGGTCGTCACTCATCCACTTTGAAGGTCTTGACAGCGCTCCAGTAACTTACTCTCGAGGCAAGGGTACTTGACCGGTTGAGACCATTGAGGTTTAACTCAAGTGAGGGGAGTGGAGAGGGGGCAATATTAGTATCTAGTGCCAATTCCTTTTCATGGAATGGTATTACTTTGTGGTTCTTTGTTAGCAGCAAGTTTGACCGCTTTTCATACCGTTGGAATATTACATTTTTTTCCAACCTGATATTAGGACAACAGTGCTGAGTCTCTGAAGCCACAATGATACCCTTTCGTAAGCCGCAGTCAATTTATTTGGAAGTTTGTTTTTTGCTGCTCCATTTCCAATATGCTGACAGAAGCAGTTATAAAAGCTGCACTTGATATTAATAGAGGCTCTGTGTGTCACAATGGGTGACTGCAGTCAGCCTTGGTGAAATCAATTTGGAGCATAACAATAGCTGCTAATGGAAGAAACGTATGCATGAATGTGCCTCGGCAAAGCAGATTCACTTTTTGATTCAAATGCAGAAGTTTGTCTCTCCTGTTTGATTCCAGCTCCTTTTTGCACTTGAGGTGGAGTGAACAGACCTTCTCAACAAACTTTTCTACAAAATGTAGGAATGCTAAAATGTCAATGGGTCAAGTTCAATAAAGTGAAAAGAAAAATTAATGTTTTCATCGCAAATGAGATACAGTGCTGAGATTTGTGGCTGCTTGTAAATTTGAAACAGCCAAATATCTTAGTTTTTTTTCCATGAATGATGGAAATCATCTTAAAGAAAACAACACTACTGTGAAGCTGCTCTCCTCTTCAGTTTAGTCAACAGTTCTGTCAAAATGTCGATGGAGGGGCTCAGAATAGTTATGTGCCCTCTTGTAAAATCAAGGCCATGGCTGGCTCAGCAGCACTTTTAATGAACAATGGGCTTGTAGAAAAGGTTTTTTAATAAAAAAAAGAAGTAGCCTACACCGGACGAAAAGGTTCCAGTTTCAGCAGAAAAGGGTCACGTTTTTACGTGCCCTCGAACGATATTGAAGAATTTGCGGAAATCGTCCTTCTATTTGACTCTACAATGGCCTATTCATGAGATGGGAAATGAGTTTTGAGGCTCTGCCTGCTGAAATGTTCATGCCTCAAAGGGCGATACATAAGCGTGCGGAGAGATCGCAATTCAGTCAACGCAGTTACAGACTGCAGTGAGGCCAGCTGTTCTCAGAGCAGTATTTAACACTGTTGGATCATTCTGAGGGCTTCTGTAACATTTTGATGAGGGTCCATTGGCAGCACTAAAAAGAGCCAGAGGGACAGGGTCTGTAGTTTCATGCAGCGATGGGACCACTGATAGCCCTCGTAAACATTGTGACTCAACAAGCACCTGGCGACAGGAGAACACTGAATTGTATGGCTTTGAAACAAGTATCAGGATGTTCTTGGTGAAGCGATCCATTGGTAGTTTGTTCATAAGCAGACCATTCCTCTCTACAGGTTTTATTTTAGTGAGTTTGTGAATGGGCCTTTTGCGTGACAAAGTTTAATCTCTGGTACGTTCTGATTAGAGTGCGTTACTCTATTCTTGTAAGAACTGTAGGTGGCCAGTAATGTGCAGAGTTTACTGCCTTGAGATTCCCATGTTCAGACCAGAACATGAAATGGATTGTGTGTTTCACAAAAATGGTGTTTTCAATTTAATTTTTTTTTATAAAGAGACTAGAGGAGACTGCTTAGGAATGGCCACCGTATTTTAAATTTATGGTATTCAGCACTGCAAAGACTTTGCTAAATGTCATGTTCCTTCCCAAGCTCCAGAGAACGAACATCTAGTTTTGGATATTCCTGCTTGTCTGGAAGTTGTTTACCAGAACCCATTCCCCAAATTTCTCAAACTGGTCTCAAATACTCTGCGCTGGTCATTAGCAGAGCTGATGCTGATATGTCTTGGGGTTTTGAAGTGGTGGGGTGGAGGGGGGCACATGTTATCAGCTGCTACTGAAGGGAGTGAGTTCCATCTGTCACAAAATGAAATCAAAATAATAAATAATGGCTGCCCTGCCGAGCACTCGGAACGACTGGCCAGCTCTGAGAGAGACGAGCCTCCCCAGGGATTCTGGGCCGCTGTGGAGGTTGCGTTGTGTCTAGGAAGCGCAGTGAGGAAGTTGCACATCTTGGCAGCTTCAGCGAGAGCTAGAGATAGAGGTTGAGGGGGTGGGGTGGGGGTGGAGGGGGGGCGGGGGGGTTAGCGGGTGGGCTGGGGTTCAGTGGCAGCAGATGCTCGAGCGAGAGCAGGTCCCTGGTCTCGTTCTCTGAGCTCCTCAGTGAAAAGGTTAGCTGCTCTCAGCAGGAGCATGCTGAGCAAGGACTGCACAGCAGAAAGAGCTGAGGGAGAGAAAAGCAATCGATAGTGTCGGGTAAAGTGGTGTGTGTATGTTTGCGTGAGCGTGCGTATATGCGTTGGCTGTGTGTGTGTGGGTATGCGTGGCTGTGTGTATGTGTGTGTGTGTGTGTGTGTGTGTTTTCTGTGTCTGTTCGTGTCATGTTCGTGTACACAGGTAGGGGTGTTGGGGAAAATAATCAATAGTTTCAGGAAATGGTGTAAGTATGTGTATGTACTGTGTGAGCATGCCTGTGGCTTGGCTGGCCGTGCTTTCGTAAGTGTCTGTTTGTATGTAGGTGTGTGAGTGTATGTTATTTTTGGATGTCTGTCCATGTCTTGAGCATACATGGCTATTTGGGTGTGTTCCAGTGCGTGTGGACTGTTGATTATGTACGAATCAGACCTATGAGGAGCTTGATTTGGTGAAGTTTCTGTGAGTTGGGCTGACCCTGAAGTTTCATTTGCAGATGTATGCGGATTTTATTTGTGTTTTTTTTTCTGTTCGGCGAGCTTGCATTCCCAAAAATATTGATTCTCAAGGAAGATGAAAGGTTCAGAACGGAGGCAGTAGGGGAGGGGGGTGGTGATGGTGGTGGTGGTGGGGGGGTAGGTGGTGAATACAGATACAGACTTAAAGTATGACTCCCCATCACTCTTCAGATGATCAGACTGTAAAATACCAGCTATCTTCTGATCCACTGATGGAATTTGTAAAAGACTGCTTTAAGTATTAGAGACAGCACTCGCCTCTCGCATACTTGCGATTTTCTGACAATCTGAAGTCTTTGTAGATGAGGTACTCTGAGATTTTACTTGCAGAAATCTGACACTCTGCTCCCGGCACTGTTCTCTGAAAGACTATTTTTTCAAAAAATGATGAATATTTGCGTAGGGGTTATATTTACTTCAATGGCTGGTTTGTCTGAGGTATAGTTGCAGACGCGTGCGCATAATGAGTTTTGATTCGCTTGTTACACCCTGCTGTCATCGGGATGCCACTGGTTTCTGCTTAAAGAGGTGGTACAGGCCCAGCGAAAGCCATCTTGGCCGCAGTAGCACCGCTTCAGCTGGTTTTGCGCATAATGAAGTGCGAGTTTGGGTATGACGCATGTGAGGCCGCCATTTGTCTTATTTGTTCTGCCTCGGTTGATACTGCTATGTCAGCTTGCATTTTCCCTGCACTGTAAGCATTTTCCATTAAGCTGATGCTGCTCTCCCTCACTGCTCTTCCATGAGACTTGGCAATGGGTACTGAGTGCTGAACAAAGGGACTGCTGCGAGATCCTTAATGAAATCTTTACTAACCCAATACATCTGACATGTAATTCAGACCGCAAAAATGCTGCTGCCCCCTGCTTAACTGCTGCTTGTTTATTGATTAAGAGAGATGGACTGGCTGGGCATGTTAGAGCAGGACCTCAACCCCTCCACCCACAGTTATGTTTATCAATTCTGACTGACAAGCCTGGAGAGAACTCACCATGAACTTTGCATTGATATAACTGCTGAGGTTTGGTGTGGCAACCGGACTGCTTAAGTTAGGTTCTTTAAAACCTATATTTCACCAGGGAAAGTCACATGGAGAACATGTTTTTCTTTTTCAAGGAAACTCAGGGATAAGTGCTTGATTGAACATTTGCAAGTGAGGAGGAATGGAGCGAAACAGGGGTAAAGCTCCTTGAGCAATTTTTGGGGTTAGGGGCCTTGCTTAAGGGCCCAACTGTAGAGTTCTTCCTTACCTCATCTCTCTTGATCAAGTCAGAATCTGAAGCCCTACCAGAGGGGGGAGAGCCAGTATTTCTTCAGTTACCAATAAAGCAACCTATCACTAGGCTACCCTTCTTTCTCAATTCATTGTTTGAATAGCAACGACTCACCTTGTTTGGTTGCTATTAACTTACTAAATGTAAATTTTTTAAAATTAATTAATGATTTTTTTTTTTTTTTAATTAGTTTGGCATCTCCAATCCCACCCGAATCTGGAATGCTCATTTCGAGAGCTATGTACGAGGCTTGTCCGTATGCGACGCTATGTTGCCAACTCGGGAGAGCGAAGACAGTTCGCGGCTCTCCTCCGAAGCACGCGCCTGTCAGCTGCTGCTTCTTTACACTCATTGATCGGAACTTTGCAAGTTCAGAACGAGGGTGCAGGATACCCGAACATGAGCAAGCTTAGAATCTTACTGATGAGCACCCGTCTGGCCAACAGGAGGCGCTTGAGCAACGAACAAAGCAACCATTTTTTGTATCCCATCCCGGCAGTCCCTTCCCAATTTGCATCCCTGCAATGTGTAGCCAATTGTGCACTGCTCTGAATACATGTCATTTTAAGGGTAAAACCATAAGCCTAAGTGACCCGTTGGCCCTGGTTTTGGAAGCACTGTTGAAAACTACTCTCTGAATTTGAGGTGCGTTGGTGGTCTCGGACACGAGTCTTAAACAGCTGTAGTTTCTACCTGGTTTTTGTTATTTTCTTGCAATCAACAGCCAATTTAGGCCTGGAAACCATGGAAGCAGGCTCTTAAACCAATCTGAGTCTCAGTTTAAGCATTCAAGTGCTGGAACACATCATAAGCTCACTAGGATTTGAGATCCTTGAGTGACATTTCATTCAT
Source organism: Gymnothorax javanicus (assembly GCA_029692085.1). Classification (NCBI taxonomy): domain Eukaryota; kingdom Metazoa; phylum Chordata; class Actinopteri; order Anguilliformes; family Muraenidae; genus Gymnothorax; species Gymnothorax javanicus. Next base: position 96,662,956 of record CM056198.1, read on the forward strand.
TTTACCTTTTCTTTCTTTATGATATACTCATTTGAGTTTGTAACAAAAGGTTTACCTAAACGTTAAATGTTTATTTACACTGCTCATCTACTCATGATTGGAACAGTGCAGCTGATTGTTTACATGATAATGTTGTGCTTTTGTGCTTTCTTGGCTCATTTCAGTTTTAACATTTTTAACAGGCAATAGTGTTCTGCACTGTTGGCATTTCAGGGTGAATTGCTATAGATAGATATAAACTGGCTTTCAGAGTGTCAGTCATCTAAAGTTGATACGCGTTTCTACATGTTAGCTTCGTAATTAACTGGAAGACGAAATGGAACGCTATACATTTTCACCAAATTCTTTCTGGAACTGAATTTACTTTTAACTACTTTTGAAAGACTGTAATTACATGTTCCACTCAGAAATATCATTATTCACGTTTTGTTCATACAATCACAAAAAAGCATTTTTGCACTCTCGAGAGTGATTTATTCTCAGTTTGTTCATACCATCACCAAAAAATAATTTGTTCTCGCATTCCCTTGGGTTTAACATGGTCTGTCTTGTCCTCGCTGACATTACTGTCAGGGTGCAAATATGTAATGCACGAAGATACGATTGTAAATCTTTCACCATCTAATTGCAAGATGAGCTCATGTTCTCTCACGGTTTGAACTGGCTGCATAAAGACCAAGTGATATCAGTCCAGAGGATTTTTAATCTGCTACCCCTGCTAACCAGCAGTCACGATGTTGAGAGATTTAAAGTTGCGCCACCCTCGAGTTTTGGGCCACATGATCCGCTCTTGCATTTGGCCACGCCACCCAAGGCCACCATTATAGCGTAACTCATTGAGAGCTGTAGTTGAGGCTCTTGAAATGTGTCTAAAATATGTCACCACCTCCCCCAGTTCAAACTAGGACATCTCTGTCTCCTCCTACCAGTCCTCAGTTTAACCCAAACAGAGTACCCGCCACTCAGAAGAGCCAGGCTATGTATCATTTTTTTCTGTGAACACAATGGACAACCCTCTGATTCCTTCCAAAAAGAAATGACACCTTTTCAGTCGCACAGTTGTTATATTACATGATGGAATTGGATTGCTTTCTTTATAAAGACGTGAAAAGGTGTTGAAAACACATTTATTTTTACACGGATTTGAAGCTAGTTTTACAGCTGGGGCTCTAGGCCGCAAAAAATTTTCTCTTTATGTCGACACCTGCGACCCCTTTGATTGCAGTCAACATGTTTCAGGCCTGAAGTCTCCATTGGCTATTTTACCAAAGACTCCCATTGGTCTCTACTTGGTGAATGGCACCAACTTATTATAAGTCCATTATTATATTCCTCTGGCAGTTACTCTACATCTTACATACTCTAGGACAACCAGCAAAGGGGTGAGTTCCACCTGAGGTTCTTCCCATCCAAGTGTTTTTTTTTTTTTCTCGCCATCGCTTCCAGGTTTTTAACAGGGCTCCGTGGTTTTTAACTGCTTGCTTTTAGACAAGAGTATTCCGATCTTTTTTTTCCTTCTGTTGCTCTGTAAACTGTCATTTTGACAGTTACTTGCGAAAGAAAACATGACCAAATTCACTGTTGCCGCTGTGAAACCGACGAAAAATATCCCCCTTTTTTGTCAATGTTGATATGTTGCAGGCGGCACAAAATGGCAGCCCCACAGCAGGTGGAGACTGTTCATAGTGAGCTTTCTCATTCTGAAGGGTGCGACAGCATATTTCTGCCAGTCGTGTTTGTTTCATGGTGGATTGAATTTTATGGAGCTGGAAAATCATGGGGGCTAAGCTGCACTCGGGTCTTACCATCGACCCCTTTTTTTTCGCTTTTTTTGGTTCTTCACGCCTCATCAATGGATTAAGAGGGGACTGAACAGCTGATTACTGCCCGAAGATCTGTCTTTGATTGGAGTAAGGGATAGCTAATGCGCTGGACTGAAGAGATGGCACAGATCAATCAATGAGGCCGTAATTAAGGTAAAATTTAAAGCGGCACAGGCCGAAAATCGATGCCTGGATCAATGGCTCCCAGCTGTATCGTTTTCCGTGTTTATTTTGGTCCTCACCGGTTGGTGGTCACGTCTTCAATTTTTTCTAAATGATGACTCATATTAAATATACAGTGGTCTTGATTGGAATTGAGTAGATGTGTTGATTTGGATGTGCTAATCCTGATGGTTTGTGTAAATGGTGGGTCTTGAACCACTGCAAAATGGGGCCAATTCTGTCATCAGAGGCAGAATATGAGACTTCACAATGTAGGTAATATTGTGTTGGCTCATCTGCTGCCTTTTACTTATTGGAAAGACTTATTTCACTTTGTTTCACACTCTCATTAAAGGAGCTGTGTCATGAGTACTGCACATGCTCACAACTTTGAACGAAGTAAATCCACTTGATGGCAAGTCAAAATGTATGTCCATCCTTGAAAAGCCGTCATAGTTTTGCATTGTATTGGTATATTTCAGTTACTTGGGCCTTTTGCTTTTTATATTAAGTAGTTTTATAATGAAATTCAAGGATTCAAAGTGCTATTTTCAGGCTTTTGCTGAAGGATACAAACATTGTAAGCTGGTGTGCCACCTGCCAGTAATCACAGAAGAAGAGGGTTGTTTTTTTTTTTTTTTTAATATATATGATTATTGGCAATGGTAAACCAGCTTATAGTCTTTGTATCCTTCAGTTAAAACGAGAAAATAGAGCTTGGAATCCTCAAATTTCAATTGATAACTCCTAAATATAAAAATCATAATGCCTGCGTAACAAAAATATATAGATACAATGGAAAGTGAAAACGGACTGGCATAGATGGAATCAGATTCTGACTTGCAGTAATGCAGATTCACTTTCTTGGGATGCAAGTTCTCAGCATGTGCAGTAATCACGACACAGCTCCTTTAAGACAGAGTTTTTCCGCATACAGATTAACTGGTGGCAGGTATAAACTTTAATCAAATGATGCCCTCAGCCCTGGGAAGTACCCGATTAGTTTAGGACTACCGGAACATTCTCAGTGATGCAGACTGCAGGTCAAAATACTCTGCAGCTTCTGTACTTTGACTCCCATCAGCTGAAGTAATAAAACATGACCCTATGCCTTCACGTAGCAAACTGGCCACGGTATGCAAACAAAATAACCAAGAAAGCAGATTAGCCTACAAGTATGCAAATTATCTAACCCCACTCATTTCTTAGCGGTTCATTTCTGGCCACAAGACATATGCCACTAAGCAAATTTGTGGGGAACCATAAGAAAAAAAAATTGAATTCCCAAATATCTCATCTGGGGAAGCAATTAACGGTAATGAATGGTAATTTGGCTTCGCTCTTTGACTGTTTTCGTTTGACTGTGGCTGTCTTTGTGATATTCTGATGTGCCGGGCTTATTCGCAAACCATGACACATTTACCGCATGTGTGCTGTTGCTGTTTCTTCACGCTATAAGTAACGATGCGAATGCCCGGGCTGTCTAATTGCTTCCAACAGTGAGCCTGTATGTTCCCCCCGCAGAGATGGGCACACAAGCAGGGCTACAGACTGGCGGTATTAACGGAAATGTCTCGGCGCCGCAGTCTGTGCTGCCATTCCTACCGCGCGCTAGATTGTGCGATGCTGGATCCCGTCAGAGGGACAGAGCCAAACAGTAGGCCCTCCACAGTTTTCTTACAGTTCACTCGGCCACCCAACTGGAGTTTCAGTACAGAACAACTGAGAGTCCTGTTTCCATTTCTGCTTATTTATCTCCTTTTGTTAAAAAAAGGAAAAAAGAAAAAAAAGTCGTTTTGGATGTCAACAGCGTTGCCCTCTCGAGACCCCAAAGTGCCACTTGTGCCTGGGCAAGGAGTCCTTCGGTTCAAGCACCCGCACTCCGCTGCTGCGTTTGTTTTCAAGCTGGTAACAGGTTTCCACGCTGCAGGCTCAATACTGTAAAATATTCAGTGTTAATTCAATTCTAACAGAGTACAAATGGACTTCTATAGGGACCATGTGTATTGTGAGTTGATTCAACGCTGAACATTTTAAGAAAAAACAAGATAGGGCCAAGAAAAAAAATGGATAAAATGTATACTTTTCATCGACAGCAGCTGGTGGGGTTTAAATGCCTCATAACATGCTCTGAGGAGCTAATGCTGCGAAAATGTAATTGTTGGCCATTTGGATGTATACCGCAAGACAAAAACATTTGTATCTTTCACATTTCTTCTCATTTTTACAAGTTAGCAGAAGATACTAACTGTTGCTCCTTCAATCATTTGTGCTCAATTTAAATGATGGCTAGATACTTACTGAAGTGAAGAATTCAGGTGAAGTACCTTGTCTTATGGAACAATGTCAGTGCTAAACCAAGGATTAAGTGTATAACTGACTGGCAAGTACAAGAGAGTATGGGCTACATGGGGGTAATTTCAGAGGTTTTTTAATGATGGGATGAGACTATTCTGATGAGATTTAAGAAACAAATGTTGCATTTTTTAATCAGTGCCGAAAAGGTAGATCTGTTTGGATTGCTGTCTTTACTTGCCTTATTCCTCACAAGAAGCCATGTTGGCTCAAGTTTCCTTCAGATATTATCAATCAGATTCTGGGTTCATGTGGATTGATCACACTTTAGGAACACTTCACTACAGGCCTTGCATGGTTTTTAGTTGTTTTTATTTTGCTGTAGGCCTAGTTGTTTCAGAGATCAGTTGCTGGCTCTGGCTGTGGAGAATGTTGAAAGAGACGAGCCCTGGTACAGGCTGATTTCCCTTCTCTTCTCGGCAGCCATTTTCAATTATGAGCACTGTAAATGTAACTGTTAATGCAGGTTTGAATGTGGTGGATTTAACTGGTTCTGGTTTCCTCCTACTGTCCAAAGTCACAAAGGTTGGGTGAACTAGAGGCCCTAATTTTAAATGGTCCCTAATTATGAGTGAATTGGGTGTGTGCCATGTGATGGACAGGTATTATTTGCCCATGTAGCACAGTAAGGTTCCAGCATCCCCATTACTCTTACCAGGAATACAGATGTTTAATAATAGATGAATACATGGTAGGGCCTTATTACTTTCCATTCTTTTTATTTTTATTAAAAAGCAAGGGGAGAATATTTTTAGTCGAAGGTAGGCCTGATGAAACCGATTAAGGTGGCGCTGCAAGGAGAGATGGAAAAATAGTCAGGAGGTTTCAAGCAGTCACGCATGGTCCTTCTCTAGTTTTTGAATTCCCCCCTTGCCTTGTTTTATTTTACTTATCAGAATGATTTCGCTTGGTGAAGCTGTGAAACTATGCAGTAGCAGAGCTGGTTGCTAGCTGAGTATCGCTTAGTAACCAGGGAATGGCACGGGTTGCGTATAATTGGAGAGTATACTCCTCCGTGCCTGTGACTGTAATGAGAGTGAAAATGCGCGCATTAAAATTTAAATGAGGTTAGCAACCATCCGTGATCTGTATGGAGTTTCAGTCCGGGGGATACGCTTAATATTCGCTGTTCACCAACGGCAGTTAATTAAAATTACTCTGTTTCACAACACGTCTGATAAGGCAAGATTTATATTATAAAGAAAGAAAACACCTCAAGCCCAAAAAAATGAATAATAAATGAACACATCTCATCCAGGTTTATATCTTTAGTGTGTACTGATAGTTTTCTTCTTGGCTCTCATTAATTTTTGCAATCATGAAATGCTTTTTTCCTTGAATTTAGGAAATTAGCGCTGTCTGTAATGTTTTAACGAAATAGTTTAGGGGACTGAATTTGTGATCTCTCTGTGTCTGGAGAATTATTACAGCCCGTCTGTGGTTCAGATGACCTTTTCTGTGCTTGAGTTTCTCATAATATCAGTGTACACAGCTGGTTTTCTTTGGATTAAGTGCCGTTCCTCAAATGTTAAAATTGCTGTATTCACCAAGGACTGAAATTTTCAGTCCCCTTCCATACAGCCCAGCTTATTCATTACACACGGCTTTACAGTGATGTAAATTTGCACATCTGACAGAAGAACACACAGATGTCTGCCAAAAAGGATCCCTTATGCATTTTTTTCTTTTTTTTAAGTTTGGCAGATTATTTACATTTGGAAATTTTTTATGTGTGTGTGAAGACATTAGCAAGGCTCTGGGTATTTGCTCCAAATGATTTGTTGGTGAGCGTATTTTTGAAGTGTGGTGTTTGATCTTGAATATTTATCGGTTGAAACTGAGGATATGCACTCTTGATATTTATTGGTGAGCATATGGATGAAACGCATGCTATTTGCTCTGGTAGGTTTGTGAGTGAAGACGTGGGTAGAATTAGCGCGCAGCATGAGAATTTGAGCAGCTGTGCTATGCTTTTTAGTCCTGTGGAGAGCAGTAATGTTGGAGTCTGAAAGGGGCAAGAGGCAGGTTTGAACTCAGGGTCATGTGGCACCCTGTGGAGCTCATGGTTTACTGAGCATTACCTGCAGTTTATAACCCCAAACAGGCCATTAATTCTATATCGCGCTACTTTTTCATGCCAGGAATTGATGGGAGCTCGAGTGCAAATTTGTTGTGTTGCTCAATTGGCCTTGTGAGTGTGAGAGTGAGAGTGTGTGTGCGTGCATGCAAATGCAGACTCGGAATGCTTCCAATACACAAAAAGGTGATTTCGCCGTGGACCATCTGGTCATTGGCTCATTATTAGCACAAAACCTTCAGTGATCAGTGTGCAGTTCTCATAGCTGTGATTGTTCACTGATAGGGTTCATAAACTATAACTGGATGCGTTGGTCAGGTAAATTTAGGTTTTTACGATTTCACTCTGAGTCTCTGACCCCTTGCTTTGAGGAAAGGTATGTCTTCAGGGTCATTTGGAAAATAGAAAGGAGTCACAGAAGTGCAGTCAGTTGTGCAGTGTTATTTTAAACCAGTATCTTGATTTGTGGTATCTTGGTTTAAATGCTCCAGCAAACCCAAGCGCGACCACTCTGCTTTCTACTCTATTCTATAAAACTAGTCCATTGCTCTGAAATAGACAGGATTCAGGCCATTTGGGACAGCATCTCTGCTTCAACAGCTGGGACATAGATTTTTTTGTGTGAAGGGACTGAATCTGTTGATTATTCCGAGTAAAAATGAAACAAAAGCATTGAAGGATCTCTAGAGAACTGTCTGGAAATGACTGGTCTTGCACACTCTTGACTCTTGAATTCTGATCTTGCGCTATGTTGAGTCATGCTGAGAAACTGCCAAAAGTCTGACATGTACCAAGTTACAAAAACGCAGGATTACGGTATTTATGATGAATTGGACTGATTATGACTGAACTCTCCAAAATCCTGAATGGAGACTAAATAACTACTGAAATCAATTAGTCAGTTTTGTTACTGACCTTGGTGTTTGGGTTGTCACGTGATGTGCCTCATTTCAAAATCTTTTTCCAGTTTGGGTTTTCACCAAGGCATCACAGTATCTTGTTTTGCCAGGATGAATTAATATTATAAGCCCACATCCGCGTATACGCCCGAAATATTCCGGGCTGTCGTATGTCTTTCCTCGCTCCAACTGAGGGATAAGTGACTGCTCCCATGGAGACCTTATTTTATAGAGCAAGTGAAATTGTAAACAGCTGCTTGCGGCATCTGCTCAAAATTCCAGCCGTGGGGTCGCCTAGTTATTGGTTTAAAGAAATCTAATAAAGGCTATAAAATGAAAGGAGCGCACTCGGCTCTTTTGTCTTATCTGTGAAGGACAGATAACAACACACACGCAAAATGACGAGATAGGCGCTGGCAGGGTGTGGGTGGCTGAATGGTATGAAAGCTGTAGACTGAGCAGATGTATTTCAAGGCCGAATTTGGACTTTTTCTGATGGATTCGGTGAACTCGTCAAATGATGAATTGAGCGACTCAAACACAAGGCTAACTATTATTGCTTTGATTTGAAGTTCATAGCTGTATCTACAGCCATATATTCTGGTTCTAATGCATAGAAAATGCCACCCATTTGTTATAGTCAAATTTATCTCGGAGTTATCCATGTTCGTCACGGGAGCCAGATTCATTCTCATCCCAGTGGAGGTTTGTCCCAAACACTTTTCGATCAATTTCACCAGGAATTACACAATACTACTCACTTTCTATTGTGTAATTTTGGGGAAGAACATGGGCAACAAATGTTCTCCAGAAAGTATCTTCGCCAAACTCTTGATAGTGTGGTTGACTGTTAGCCAACCAGGAGGTTTACCTCAACTTCTTGGTCAGAAACATTGCATAATTCACATGTAAGTTTGCCAGTACTAAACTTGTAATCCATATGCTGTCAACCCCGCATGAACCTTTTGAAATGATATGTTGGGGGGAGGTGATGCCAATGAACCACAGTCATGCCGTAGATGGTATGATAGAGAGAGCAGTATCCTCACCTTCTTACACAGGATTACTCTTCTCCTCCTCCCATTTACTGTGCTTGATTTGTAACCAGTGTAATGCAGCTTGCAGTGTGGGGCGGCACGTCCCAGGAGGTAGAGCGGGTAGTCTAGGAGTCAGAAGGCTCCTGGTTCGATCCCCGGCTCCTCCAGAGAACGTGTCGAAGTGTCCTTGAGCGAGACACTGAACCCCACACTGCCCCTGATGTGCAGGTTGGCGCCGTGCATGGGAGCCTCCGCCATCAGGGTGAATGAGAGGCATAATTGTAAAAGCGCTTTGGGGTCATGTGACTAGAAAAACGCTATATAAATGCAGTCCATTTATGACTTACCAAATGATCAATATGAACCAAGCAATGATTAAGAACTGATAATGATAAAGATAACTGGTCTTGATTGTGAGGATGGCAATGATTGGAATAAGTAATTAGTTAAGCATGAAACGATGTGAAACTGGTCATTCAAAATCTATGGCAAAGCAGAACAGTAGTGTTTGTATAACATTCAGGTGATTTTTTTTCTCTCTATTGTTGGCATTTAGTTTTAATAAGTTCCCCAGACTTCTTTCTTACTGACACCTAAAAGCATTAATATTGACTGAGCAACAGACAATGATATTTATGCACATAATTAGTGGAGATTTCTCAAGGCTTTGAATGGCACATCCTATTCAGTGTTGTTGGACCAGAACCCAGTCTGCTGGTCTAATTTGTTCTCCAGTGTCTCTTTCTGCATAAAATATCATGTCACTGTCAAATTACTCCTCTTCTTCTGAGAAAATATGAAGAGAGATCTGTATGTTTGACTTTCCCCATATGGCTGCATCCCGTTAGGCTATTATATGTTGATTATCTAGCTTCAGATAGCGTGATAAAGAATAGGCTGACCATCATGCAGGCAGTAACACACACATGTGCCTTTTCTCTCTCACCCCGGGTCACAAGAACACACACACACCCGCGCACACACACATCACTTACATCACACACACACACACACACACAAAGACACATCCCCAAATGCCTGCAGACAAAAACATACACCACACATCAACACACAACACACACATACACACAGAGGCACGCTCACGCACACACACGCGCACACACACACACACTAAGACACATCCCCAAATGCATGCAGACAAAAACTTACACTCACACATCAACACACAACTCACACATGCACACACACACGCGCGCGCTCACACACACACCCACACACACGCCCACATGTATTGACATTCACCATGCTTTTTTATTCCTCTCAGGGACTGTTCTCTTGCATGTTATGAGTGATGCATTGCATCATTTTCTCCATGCTAATACAATTGCAAAGAAGTAGATAGCTATGGGGCTTCTGGGTATTTTCAGGGGATTGGTTCGATCAGTATTCTGAATTTGTGTGATGTTGCAACACAGATCCAGTACAAGTGAGTGGGTGACCTGCTGTAAGAAATCTAACCCTTGTTTTCTCGTTCTCTCCTTTCTTAGGTAAGTGAACCAAGCCTTTAATCTCCTGCACTGTGGCTGGGTGAGTGCCATATATTGGCTTTGGAATAACTCTATGTCAAAATCTATTTAAATTTTCCGTGTTCTGGTCAATACCCATATATCTTGAACCTTTGAACATACAAGGGAAACAAGAATTTCACCTTCATGTTTCTAGTGTTTTCTAACTTAATCAAAATGAAATGCAAAAAGATGACTTTTTTCCCTAAGAAATATATTTTTCGCTAGGTCATCTGTTCTCGTCTTTCACATTAACATAAAAGCTATTTTAATGAGAAAGCACTCTCTGAAGATGTGCCTTTATGATGGCATTTTAGAAGTGGTTCTCTGGTATTGCACACTACCAAATAGCAAATATCACCTCGTATGTGCAGTAGAGTCCTGCTCCATAGCCTGTTATCCCAAACGTAGAATGACAAAATGAAACACTTAAGTACCATACCGTAGTCTAAACTGAATCGACTTGTCCTTCAGCGTAGAAGTTGTTCAAGGTCCCCATTCACAGCGTAATAGGAAATTAAATTTATTTTTCCATTTATTTTTTTCATTTTGAGACTCTTGCCATTTCATACAATGAGTGAAGTCATTCATTTGTGAATATTTCAAAAAATGACCAATGCTGTAGAAAATAATTTTATACTCTGCGAAGTTTTCCTCTTCTTTTTTGGGAGGGGAAGAATTTTCTATGAAATTTGTCAGTGTGTTACTCTGAAATTAGAGTTTCAGTTTTTGCTGAGCTTATGACTTTTGTTTATCATTATTGTGATTATTCTGTTTCTCTACTCCACATTTTAATACTGCAAAAGTGTCTAAAGATATGCTTTCGATGTCACTGAAAAATTGTATATTTTTCTCTTTAGTAGAAAACATGCTCAGTTGAAATCCCCACCATTTTTTTGTACCTCATTGACAAATTTTGAAATGACTCAAACTTTCTCAGATCATTGGAAAATATTTTCTCGTCCATCCGAGAGTGAAGATGGCCCAATTCGCTAAACATAAATTGAATGGTTGTTTTATGGAATCCCCTTTTTAGCGACCCCCTTTTTTGTCCCCAGTGCCTGTCCCTGTATGAGCACACAGCTGAGCCAGGGGTTAAGTGGTATTGCAGCTTTGGCTTTGTATCAAGGTGCTCTTGCTTTTTTGATCCAATTACGTTCTTGCCTTTGCCGAGATGAGAAAATAACACTAATCTTCTGTCGGTAATTTTGGTGCTAGCCATCTAGCTTACACACGAGGTTTTCGCAATGTTGCTGCCATGGCATAGCATTGCTATAACACTGACATAACCTCATAATAACATTGTGAGAGTCTTGAATTTTAGCTGCATTAGTTTATGGGAGGCTCATTAGGAACCTCCTGCGGGATGAAAAAAAAACCAAACCTCAGCCTCGCTGCTTGTAGAAGCTCATATTAAAGTTTTATAACAAGCCCACAGTGTGCATTCTTACTTTCCCCCCTCGTTAATTTGATACACCCGACTTTTTGTGTCATCTTTCAGCTGCTAGCATTCATTGAAATGATGGTATTTTTAAATGCTGCCAACTGCTAAAAGAATGTGTCTAAAAATAAAGCTTTGGTCCTCATATATGCCTGGTTGTTGTTTCCGCCTCAAGGGGATGTATTTTCACTCACAGGGAAAAATCTCCTGCCTGCTCATGGAAAATGCCGGAAATGACCAGTCTTCCTGATGCGATGTGAAATAGACAATCGTTTGTCACGTCCGATACTCTTTGTTCTGTCAGTGTGTTTCAGATGTTGCACCTATTGTTCTCAAAAGTGCAAGTATATGTTGAATATTGATTCTCTTGCCAGGGTGCGGCGGGTTAGATATTGCACATGTGTCTTCTGACATGATTGCCAGCAAGGTACATTTCATATTTTCCTTGCCAATATTCTGAAACTACAGCGCCAAGAAGAGGCTAAAATAATAGGCTACACTGCAGCATTTTTTGAGAGAGGAATCACCTTATTGATATTTTTTTCTCTTCATCTTTTCTGTTTTGTGTCCTCCAAGGATGTGAACAGCAGTTATCCATGGCAAATGGAGCTAGAAATACAAATCCAAAAGCTTCTGCATTATTACCAACGGTACATTCAAGCATCTTAGCATGGTCAGAGATTACTGTCATTTTCTTTTACTTTCTTACCTACAAAATGGTCTCTAGATTATTATACCTCTGATAATAAAATGAGTCATTTCAACCTGGATTGCTAATTAGCAGACTATTTATCTTATTATGTTGCAGTCATTCACACAGACTGGTGCAGCCAATACTGCATTATCCACAAACTGAGACAGAAAATATTGTGTCATCAATTGTTTTTATATGGTGGATCCATTCGTAAAAGGACTACAATTCTTGAAGCTATGCTGTATGGTGAATATAGTCAAAATCAATAGATGCAACTGTATCTGCGCATCATCTTTTATGCAGTATTGCTTAACTCTTTAATTACCAAACCAAAAAAAACAACAACAGACAACTCAAAATGTGCTTTACCAATTGACCACGCTGGGAAGTAAAGGGTTAAAGTTGAAATGTCCATTCTTGCATTGGAGGACTGCATGGTGGAGCTGGCTACTGTCCAGTAGATTTCTCATTCCCATCTGCGGCAATGGAAATAGCTCTCAGCTGGACTATTGAGCAGTGAAGTGTCTTCTGGCTGCTTGCACAGGAGCGCATCTGTCCTGCCATAGGGTCACAACAGAGGCCTATCTGATCGAAAGAGCCCACAGTGAGGAGTGAGAACGGTGTGCTCAGACTTAGCAAAACTGTTTATCGACACCATTATTATTGTGCGTAGAAATGGATGTCAATTTGAAGAATTGGAAAACCTATGGTAAACTTACATTGTCAAATAAAGAACATAATGTCTGCTGTCTAAATGATAATCCTTTTTTTTTTCAATAAAATTTTTTTTACACCGTGTTCTCTGCGGTCAAAGCCTAGAAACTTCAGAATCTGCCATCACCATCATAGCAAATCATCGACCAATCAAACAATAGGAAATATTCTGCCCAGACGTCATAAGGGCTGGACATGTCTTTTGAGTGTATGGAGTCACAGTATCAGTTTTGAAAGTTGGGTTGATGATTAAGAGTGTTTTGAGAGATACCAGTTTGAATTGCGTACAATTGTTTGCTGGAAATCTATATTTAACTCCTCAACAATGCTGCTGTGCGTGGCTGTTGGGCATTCTAACAAATGGGCGATCCAAACCTGACCGATGTCACCTTTCAACTATTTTACCTTTAATACAAAAGAGCTACCTGCCCGGGTGGCATCATCTTTCAGCAGAACGAACATGGCAGCTTTCTCGTGCTGTCGTATGCTCAACATTCTACATGCAGTTTGCACTGTGCAAACAAATAATAATTTTTTAAAAATGGCTTATCGTTTTGGATACCAGAGATTACGTGCTTCATTTGACAATCTAACTTTACTATAGTCTTTCCCATCCTTTAACTTCAGGGATGGGGAGGAGGTTACAATAAAGAATTAGGTATTTGGCATTGTTTGAAAAGTTAGCCCTTGTGCCTCGCCCTTTTTGTTAATATAGAGACCAGTTATAAACAAATCCTGGTCTTTAAATAATGTCAATATGTTTGAGCTCTAACTGGAACTTAATTTACCAGAGACTAGTTGGGATATGCTTGTTATAGGAATGGATAGAGTTGGTTCTAGTTTCACTGTACCTCATGCTAACCGCACACTGAAACCATAACCATGACAGTAACTGGAATGCAACTGTTGGCAACATATAGAATAGTTAAGACATTGGTTAATTTAGATAATTTTATTCCAATAAAAAAGGGTTGCCTTTGTCATCAGAAGCTTGCACCTATGGGTTTTTCTGTGCTGATGTAGAAAAGGGTGTTTACTATTGGGCTGTTAGTGGTTAACCCTTAAATGCCCAACTATAGTAAAAGTTATAAGAAAAATCTATGTATTCTGTTAATATGTCCTGGGGAGGGGCTAATAACAACCCAATAGCAATTTTTAATTTTTGGTGACCTTTGACCTCATTTTAGTTTTGTGACATATATGTCACTCTAAGTTTCTAGGACATAAAGAGAACTTTTGTCCATCATTGTTTTGGTAGTTGACATATAGCTGAAGCATTAGGCATAGCTTATTTTTCATTAGCTTACCTGTTTGTCTACTTTATCCAGTGATGAATGGGTGCTGATCTATCGTGTGGATTCCACCATGGGGGTGGCCATATTGGAAAGGTTAGCTGGTGCAGCCAGTGTAGTGTCAGTTCCACTTTTATGCATCAGATGGCAGCACTGATGGTCTAAATATGTCACTATGGGCATTAGGTTGCAAAATTTATGTGGGGTCAGTGGTTTTGACAACGCCCAAAATCGTGTGACAAATTTGTCACAGGGGGCATTGAAGGGTTAAGGTGGAACCAGTGACTAGCCTGTTGCCCGGGGTGTTTAATGGAGCTGTTCCTCAGGAGGTGTGGATGAAGGCAGTGAGCCCAACCCCATCCATTATAGAATAGGTAAGTGTGCAGGACAAAGCAGGCAGGTACAAGGAACCGCCGGATAAAGTTTAAAAAAAATAAGTATTTATTAGTCTAAAATGCAAAAATATATAACATAATAAAAACCAAAATTATACAAAGAGTTCTGGGCCCATAAAAGAGGTCAACTAAACAGAACTGAACTGAACTGAAACAAATTTCAACCTAACGCCCGAACAGAACAAAGCAAAACTGACCTAACAACAACTCACAGACACTGGGCTTTTAAAATGGCTGATCAGACCATTACAACAGGGGGATAGACAAACACTAAACAAAGCACAAAAGGCATAAGGCTAGGTTTAAAGAGGAAAAAAAGAAAGGTTCTACATAATACCAAGAAATACAAACTCAAATGCTTTTTACAATAAATAAAAATCAAAATAGAGACGATTCAGAGATTTCTCCCCCCGGGAGCAGCCACAGTTTGTCCCTTCCGATTCCTCCGCAATCACAGGGATTTGGGACAGCTGGGCACACTGGCTCCTCTTCGGCCGAGCCACACCATGAACAAAAAGTAACCAAAAGAAGAAAATTACTAAACAGAACATACACTGACAAAGTAACTAGAATGTGCGCACCATCAAACTAGAAACAATGCAGTGTATAAATACAGCTGTGAGTATGATATGAAATCAATTCTGTGTCCTGTGATTCATGGTTAATTAATGTGTGTGCGAATGCCTGTAAAAAGTGCATAAACTAAATAGAAATCAAAAGGTGTGGAGAGCAGGCAGTGCGGTGTGGGGATACACATTGTGGGGCTGCAGGGCGGCCATCACAGTAAGACATTCGTAGACAATAATATTTATTTAGACAATTGAAGAGCCTTGTGCTAAAAGTACTTAAGTCACATTTTGGACGAGTCAAGTTCAGCATAAGAACATGTTGTGTTTGTCTAGCCAAGGCTGTAAATGAAGACCCCAGTGCTAAAAGTACTGAGGTCACTACATGTTCATTTTGATAAAATCGTGGCAGTAGGCTTGGGTAACTATAAAAGACGTTTTCCAAGCCATATCTCCGCATGAAAATGTGACTTAAGTACTTTTAGCACTAGGCTCTTCAATTTTTTTTCAGTGAAGAAGGGTTGCCCTCGTCATCAGCAGCTGGCACCTGTGGGTTTTTTTTTTTTTTTCGTGCTGATATAGAAAAGGGGTTTTACTATTGGGCTGTTAGTGGTTAAGGTGGAACCAGTGACTGGCCTGTTGCCGGGGGTGTTTAATGGAGCTGTTCCTCAGGAGGTGTGGATGAAGGCAGTGAGCCCAACCCCATCCATTAATCTGGGGGCACCCACCATGACAGGTGCTGAATGACCCCAGATCCACAGAGAGCCTGTCCGCCATTCCAGGCCTGCTGGTGGAAACAGGTGTTGGCAGGTGATTTCCCTTCAACCAGTAGGGTAGGCTTTGTTTCTGGAGCACAAAAAGGAAAGA
Organism: Gymnothorax javanicus; assembly: GCA_029692085.1. Taxonomy (NCBI): domain Eukaryota; kingdom Metazoa; phylum Chordata; class Actinopteri; order Anguilliformes; family Muraenidae; genus Gymnothorax; species Gymnothorax javanicus. Next base: position 96,678,804 of record CM056198.1, read on the forward strand.
TGCATTTAGACAAAGGGATGTTATTGTTCTCAAACCAGTGCATTATGGGAAAGGAATCGCGGACACATCATTTGCAAAGTTTCCACAGACGTTTAAACGGTCCTGCTGGCTACAGACAGCTGATCTGTTGACAATTTACATTTATTTCCATTTGTGGTTGGTCTGGTAAACCATAAAAAAACTGCCAATTTGAGTGTTTAGCATTAGTCACCTAGCCTTACTTGTTGTCCTAGTTGTTGTGATTTCCATTTCAATGTTAATGCCGAAACATTGGTAGACGAGGAAAGTTTTTTGTATCAGAGCCAGAGTGCGCAGTGACCTTTCTGCTTTTGCGATGTCCATCATCACTTCCTCTTGACTGGAACCAGTATGACCTGTCTACAGGCAGATTTAGAATTACTGAACATTAAACACTGTACATGTCAATTAACTTGTCCCAAGTGACAATGAAAATGTGTATAATGTGCATACAGTGGGATTGAAATGCAATTAATACTTAGTATTTACAAAACTGCCATTTTAGCTTTCTCTAAATAACGTGTGTGGGCCCACTTACTTGCATCTTTCCTGTGATGTGTGCGGGTAAGCCTTGGGAGCAGTAAGGACCCTATGAGTATGCAAGCTAAGCCCGTGGCAGTGAATAACCTCAATAATAAAGTCATATCAGGTCTTAACTGTCATAGAGACAAGAGAGCAGCAGTGTTAGTTACCTCTTTAATGTCAAGGCATTTCTCACATCCAACCAAGACTTTTTCATTTGATTAATAATTTTAAATTAACCCCTGGCGGGTGGGTGTGTGTGGAGGGGAGGGCCAATGACACTGTTTCATTGGTTGTCTAACCCACTGTGTGTATATTTGAATATCACAACAGTTACTCTGGGTGCAGAAGTTATCAGGGGCTGTATTAAGAAGGATTTAAAAAAACTGATAATATCTGGGCTTCCCAAATGTGGCAGCCTGAATAGCATGCATGTTAATTTTGGATCCACACATACTTTGAGCACCATAATGCGCTTTGGATCTGTAGCCCACGATTATGCATCAATGCATTTGTGAAATTTAAATTTTTTTCTAAAAAAGATGAGTACTTCTTTGTCACATTCCTTGTGATTATAATTTATCCTGGTCACAACTGAAGTGACAGTTTATTTTTGGTGTGTTCAGCGGCAGAGCATAATTTAACGACCCGTCAGTGAAATACTTTTCCGTCCTTTTTAAATTAAGCAGGAGACGGATGCTGCGGGGTGTGACTCAGCGTGAGCGATGTGACTGTGTACACTGCCTGTCTGCTCGCTGCCTGCCTGTGTCTGTGGCTCTGCGCCGCCTCGAAATACTCCATTAGTCCGACATCACGGCTTCTGATTAACACCAGAGAAATATCGCTGTTAGCGGAGACGCTGGAGCTCGCATTGAACGGAAACGTTCGGTAACTCGCGTAATGATTCGAGGACGCGCTCCCTCGACGCACCATTAAACTCCCGCGCGGGAAATTCCGCGGTGCGTTCGATTCCTCGATGAAATTATCTCTTTCAGATGTGGGGGACTGAGCAAGGTGGTGTGGAAGAGCAGAGTTGAGCAAGTAATTCACAAAATAACAGACGATGAGGGCGGAGCTACTGCTTTTGCGGTCGCTAAGCGTTATTTATTTATTTATTGATTTATTTACTTATTTCATAATTTTGCTTTCCTCCTCCCTGGCCTGTTTTTTTGGTCCTTGTTTACGAATTTTGTCAGACAGAGTAAGGAAAGAAACTCTAATTTGGCCTGTCTTAATGAAATACAGGCATATTGAAATAACAGGAAAGGGAAATTGGATTGCCACCAAAGCTTTCTCCACTTCTTCTTTTGTTTTTTGGTCTTTTTAAATGTGAGGGAGAATAGCTCCTTGAATTAACAATGCAGTTCGCCAAGGACAGCTGAAATCCATAGTAGTTTGTTCCGGGACTGCCCAATCACATCCGGGAGGTTTCCAACCCTACCATAGCCTCACCTCAATTTACAGCTAGAGATCTTAATGAGCTTTCAGTCAGAGGGAACAAATTTGGATCGAATTTAAAATGAGCCGGACGGTGGATCTCCAGGAGTTGGGTTGGGCCGAAAAGGAGCAGGAAGTACCTTTATGGAAGGTAATTCCAAAATTCCTTCTGGTATCCCAGGTGGAGGCTCCTTGTGTTGTGACATGATAGCAGTTCTCGGAGCTTCATCACAGTTCATGAAAACTCTGATATTTAAAAAACATTTGTGTTTAAGATTATTTTGTACCTCGCAGTTTCTCAGTAGCAGGTATCAATATCTGAAACTCCATGAAGAGGATCCTCTGTAAAATAGACTCACTTTACGATGCATGTGATAGTGGAGTGTTTCTGGAAAAAAGGGCGGCATGGTTAGCAGCGCCGCCTCACAGCAAGAAGGTCGTGGGTTTGAATCTGGCCTGGGGCCTTTCTGTGTGGAGTTTGCGTGTTCTCCCCATGTTCACGTGGGTTTCCCCCTGGTATTCCGGTTTCTTCCCACAGTCCCAAGACATGTTTATCAGGCTAATTGCAGATGCTAAATTGCTCTTAGGTTTGAGTGTGAGAGTAAATGGTGTGTGTGCCCTGTGTTGGATTGGTGAGCTGTCCAGGGTGGGTCCCTGCCTTTCACCCGTAGTCAGCTAGGATAGGCACCAGCTCCCTCCATGACCCTAGTGAGGAAGACGTGGTACAGAGAATGGATGGATAAATGGATGAGTTCAATGAATGGATGGAGCTGAAACAGTATGCATTGGTTTTTTAAAGCTGTCTCTGACATCCTTGTGATTAACAGTTGAAGCTTATTGCACCTGCACCACTGTGTACAGTGTGACGAGTCTGCTTTCAGCCCCTCTAGGAGACTGGAAAAAAGCACAGCGCTGCAGATGTAATAACGCAGCAGTGCTTTTTCTAATGAATTCAATCAAATAGGATCCTGCTGATTCTTAATATTATGTCCCTCTGATTGCTCTTGCAGCTTGTACCTGCCCTTAGTTTGTAGGCCTTTGCCTGTGTGTGTCTGAATGTGCATGTTTGTGTGTATTCATGTGTGTGCATGTGCGTATGTGTGCATGTTTGCCTGCATGTGCGTGTGTGTATGCATGTGTTTATGTGCCCCTGTGTGTACATGTTGGTGCATACTTGTGGGAGAACGCAGTTGTGTGTCTATTTTTATGCTGTTTTGTCTGCGTGTGGCTGTTCACATGTGTGAATATGTACCTGCATGCATACCTGGGCATTTCTGTACTTTCTCGCTGTGAAGAATCGGCTTACGAAGCGTCCTTAAAAGTCCACACTGATTGTGTAGAAGCCCAACTCACCGAGCTGGATTCTGCCGTGACTTGCGCGCGGCGGCGGTGCAGGTGTGTGGGAGTGTCTGTCTCGACCGTCGTTATTAGCGAAGCCCCAGTCAGGGAGCAGCAGCTGAGAGGCGGGTCAGCCCACCATTATCACTTCTCGCTTCAGCGAGGGGGCCTCTCGCAATCACGCCCCGCGCCGTCAAATAACAGCCAGTGAAAATTGCGTGTGGGATTGCTTTTGATTAAATCGTTGGATGCCCACACCCCATCCCCCCTCCCGTCCTGTGGTCAAAAAAACCAACTTAGAATGTACGAGAAGGTCTAAACACCCCCCCCACCACCACCACCACGACCACCCCCCAGCCCTTTTAAAACCCCAAGACAAATACCACCGCCACCACCCTCTCTCTCTTGCTGCCTTGCGCATCCCTGGTTTAGACTGTCATCACCTCGCCACTCCCTACAATGCAATGCTTTCAGGCCAGGTGCCGCACGGCCACTCACATATTCCAGCAGTCCTCTGTCAACACGCATTCATCCTCCGCAATCTCGGGAAAAGGGGCCAGGCGGCCGGCCAGTAATACGAGGTCAGGCCCGGTGTTCATACCGCAAAATATTCGACGGCGAGGTGCAGTAATTGAAGTTTGCCGAGCCTTATTGAAAGACTCTTTTCCCCAACCCGCCCCTCACACACACACACACACACGAGCGTGTGCGCACACACGGTGACAGGACTTTAAACTTCTAGTGCTGGAAATGCCATTTATTTTATCGCTTTAGACCCAATATGCCACAAACCCGTGCTTTGTGAAATAAAGCACCCTCCGAAAGATAGGTCTTAAATTGAACTTTTTTGCCAAGCGTTATGGACCGAAGGTTTAATAATGTGCCCTCCCCCTCTCTGCCTGACAGAATTGAATCGGCTGTTTTTCCTTTTTGTAGAATGCTTCCTTTTTCAAAGGAGTTGACAAGATTTCTGATTCGCTTTGAAGGTGATGGAGCTGGCCTATCAATCTATTACCCACATACAGAGTGTGCACATTTCTTTTTTATCCTGACCGATTGGCGTCTGTATAAATTTCTTGTGAGGCGATGCGTCCCAGTCGGCAAACTGTCAACGGCTCTGTCTACCTTTTACATTATGAGCTCAAACGTGAAACTGGCGGCCATTTTGAGGTGCCTGTCAGTCTGAGAAAACAATAATCTGTGGATAATTGGGCAGGAGGCTCCTACCTGCGGCCTATTGGCAGCACCACTGCCGTACTCAGTCCTCTCGGGGAGGGAGAGAGACAGCAAAAGAGAGAGACTCTGTCGGAGGGGCCATGCTGCAAACAATATTAAAACTTGAACAAATTAGGAAAAGAAGACAAATAGCTTGCTCTCCATTTTTCATTGAATGGATTTGGTGAATTTCAGCAATGAGAAGGACTGAAGCTCTGTACAATTTGGAGACTTGTTGAAAGCGTATTTTTTTCCAGATTGTTTTATCAACCCAGATTCTGCACGCAAAGCAAAAACACGTTCCCCTAATTGGCACCAATTGAGTCTGAAGAATGCGCCAGACTTATTGATTTTTTTTTTTTTTTTTTTTTTTTAAGCAAGGCTTTCGGCTGCATCTGTGTCACCGTGTCGGTAATTGTCCTCCGGATAGATTGCTGTGTAATTGGGGTGAAGATTCATTTAGCGAAAAAGATGAAACTGGCTATTAGTCCGATTGCGAGTGATGTCTGTGAAAACATGTTCATTAGTCTGTCAGAAAGCTGTTTTTGTTTGTCAGTGAGGTGACGAGGACGTTGCTCTCTGAAATTTTATCTTACTCTTAACTTTGTTGGCAGCCTCTCAGTTGTTTTTAATGAATATTATTTTTAATGTTTGCGGAGGAGAGTGCTACAAATACTTTTAATGAGTTCTTGCCTATGTTAATTCATCGGTTTTGTCTCTGGCTCTTATTTTGTGCCGGAAAAAGAAGGTAAAAATTGAATGACAGCTTTTATTTGATGCAGTGGAGGGTTATTCAATGTGCTAAGATTGAGTTAGCTCTCTAAAAAAAGGCAAATAAAAAATGCTGAAAGAGTTAAACTGTTGTCACTGGGGGTAGTACCCTATAAGTTCATAACGTGCTTGAAACGATATATAATTTACCATTTTTCCTTTGAAAAGTTGCTCAATAGTTGCAGTATTATTGTAGTCCCTGGGTAAATTCTGAAAATGTAAAAAACTGAAATTTTCCTCAACCTTAATTTCTGTAGGTCCAGGCTCCACCAAAACAATAGACAGATGAACCGTGGCTCTCCTACACCGATTCATGTACCTCTCAGGCTACAATGGTGCACTAACTTCAATAATTACTATATATACAGACAGCTGACAAATTAATGGGAAATGCCTGAATTAAAGTGTGGACAAACATGACAAATACAGGCAGTTCCATTCATTTTGTTGGCATAGTTTGAGTCTATTCGTGTCCTTAAAGAATGAAGGGTCACTATAAATCAACGCAGTGGTCCTGGGTGATCACATTAATGTTTATTAATGAAGCATTCGCACTGTGATGGTGAGCAGTCTCAATTAGGATGACCATGGCTCAAGCCCCACAGGCGCTTGGGGTCACTGAATGGTTTTATGGGCATATGCAACCGCCTTCATAATCATCAAATCTTGAACCAGCTTGACTCATATTGGAAATTTTGGAACTGCATGTTAGACTAGTATCCAACGATTTAATCAAAGCACAGCACTCTTACCATAACCATCATCATCAAAAAGAAGAAAGCTACTCCATCCCTTGATTATTTTACACTCTGTGCCAAGATCTGTGTGTGTGTGTGTGTGTGTGTGTGTGTGTTTTATATTGCGTGCGTATTGTTATAATGCGTAATTTTGGCACTTATTGCATTAGGTGCCAAAATTACAAAAATGGAGATAACCATAACCATAGAGCGAAAGCCCTGTGCTTCTTACACATAGTGCAAAAATCAGTTATAGAAATTCGCACTATAAGGTGTATTTTTTCATGGTCAAAGTGTATGCTTTTCCATGAAATGCAATGGGCGCCAACATAGAAAAGCTGATTTACTCAAGATGAGTAAAATGGATATATTGCGCTTTGGAAACAAACTCTTCATATATATATATTTATACTGTAATGCAAATTAGAGTCTGTCAGAAACCCGAGAATCTGATCTGCAATGAGCTCCCAGGGGTGACTTGACCGCGTTTTTGGTGTTTATTTAACCTCTTTCAACTCGCCTCCTGTTTCCAAGAGGTCAGTACACATAACGATTCATTTCTATCAAGTTAATGCTGCGTTCATACTTCATACTAACATACATTACATTATTCGCACATTAGTGATCTTGATAGACGGTCAAAAAACATATCTACCGTCATTACTGCCTTCTTCCCCAAGAAACAACGACTTCAGACAGCAAGCCATATATGGGGAGATTTCCTGGAAGTGCAGATGTCACGTGGCCTCGAAATCCTTGTCTTTTAAGGGCCGTAAATTATGTACGTCATATTTTGACGGATTGGGGTGGACTTTTTTCTGGACTTCAATTCTAAAACAACTGACAACTGATGTGTAGAGACATGACTTTCTAACGTCAGTATATTTGAATGAAAACACTATCGGGCATACATTATGGAGCAGTCACTGAAAACTGTGGGAAAAAAAAACCCTCTGCCATCACCCTGATATGTTTGACGGACACACTAACGTGCGCAAGATGAATTTCTAAGGATAGATTTTTTTTCTAATGATGGGGCATAGCTGCTGTGTTTCTGTGTGTCTCAATAGCTATATAACCAGTTTAAAGTGTGAGCAAATAGTTTTGGCGATTTGGACTAAATTGATGAAAAAATTCAGCCAAGTACATAGCTACCTGAGGATTGTGACGTTTGCCAAGCACTGAAAGAAGTGGCCCCTGAATTTTAATTTTCTTTCTTTCTTTCAGGGCTTCATTGATGGTGCACAAACTATCTGTCCTGTCTCTTGAATATTTAAATTAAGGCCACCAAACAGAATTGACTGATTTACTGAAATAGGGAATAATTTATCATGTGATGGTTTTAATTAATTGCCATATTACATCTTAGCTGATTGTGACTCATATATAAAACACTGCTGAGGCTCCGTCCCCACATTAGAAATCTATCCTGTGCTCCTGCTGTCCTCTGAGGTAACTTCTCACGCTCTGAAAATGGCTCCATAAAACCTGCAGTTGTTCATCTTTGCTGAACAGCAGCGGTTGACTGCAGCCCCAGACTCTTCTTGTTTGCTCGTTCAGCTTGAGGAACAGAAACTGTTCTTGCTGGCTGAACACACCGTTCACACATCGCCGGAAGAACACTGGTCTGGGAGCTCTGATTCACCAGGGGGGACAGAATGATGAACAGCCCGGCCCAGCGAAAAAGTAATTAAATCCCTCTTTATTTGTATTTGCGGATATGTTACTTGTTGTCTGAAAAAGGTGGTTGTTGCCCATGTAATTTACTTGCTGAATTCTGGAGTCACATCACTGGTGAATGTTGAGAAACACACATCGTTGGTTGCATGGAAAGAAGAAACAATACTGCCAGGAGAGTGAAGGCTCACACACATCATTATACCCCAAAAGCAGATTCAAAGCTAGACACTCCGGTGTTCAGAAAGGTTTTTACGAACACAGGTGTAAAAGGAATTTCTGTTTCTTAAACACCTGCACAGACAGCTGCTGGATTGTTGCAGGTCTTTATGAAAATTAAGAAAAAAGGCTGCACTTAATGAACAACTCAGTTAATATTACTGTTAATCAACACTTAATATTCTATATGTATTTTTCAAACATTTCATAAAATTATGCTTTATTTCAATAAATGTATTGGCATATTTTTGTGTATTTTATTAAGTAATTTTGTTCTTCTAGAGACCATATGTCAATAGTTGTTTTTATTTAAAAAAAGGGGATTGGTCCCTCAGAAGCATCGGTTTGTTATTATTTATGGGCTTTTTTTTTTTTTTTTTTTTCCAAAAATTTGAAGTCCGTGTTGGAGAATATTTTTGCTTCTCACCTGTTGTGATTGTTACTTCAGCATTATGAGTCTGGTCAATTGAACGCTCTATTCACGTTTGCGATACTGCAAAACTTTAAGGGTTAAAGCATTGGCAAATCATGGCTGTTTCAGTTTCACAGTGGCGGAGCTTTACTGCTGAAGTTTGTCTCCGATTTGACACCTGTGCCGCGAAAACGAAAGGGATAGGAAGGTGAAGGCCTCAGACGAAAGAACCCAGAGAAAAGTTCATTATGCCTCTATATTTAGCCCAAAATCATCAGCTTTATTTCTGGATTGATCTGAAGTGAGACAGCTGTAGTTTATCTGTGTGACTCTGGAAGCTGTGCCCTGGTGAAGCGTACAGCTGTCTGCTGGAGAAAACTGTGGGGGAGAGGATAGCACGTGTAAGCATGGCTGCTACTTAGATGATTGCCCTTACTGGGAAAGCCAGTTTGCTGGAAAATGCACCTGCATGGGTCACTTCCATAGTACAGTGATGGAGACCGTACCCATCGTCATCTTCATTATTGTTGTTATTACATTGCTACGAGAAAATGTTAGAATGTACAGTATGCTCAATCATCATGCACTGCACTCTGCTGGTTATGCGACTTTGTAGCCACAGGCTGGTGAAAATATCGATTCTGGGAGCGCCCCGGTGGCTCATCGGTCTAAGTGCGCGTACTATAAAGGCTGTGTCCTTCCCGCAGCGACCTGGGTTCGAATCCGGCTGAGGTCATTTGCTGCATGTCTTTCCCCAACTTTCCTGTCTCTCTATACTGTATAACTATCAAATAAAGGAAAAAATTCCCAAAAAAATAATCTTTAAAAAAAAAAAAATGTCGATTCTGACCCCTGTCTACCATCGAAAGCGCTTACAATGGGCCCTGGAGCATTAGAACTGGACCTTGGAGCAAACGGTGTCTGGTCTAATGAGTCTTATTTTTTTTTGTATTATGTACAGTAGTGCACAGTGATAATTATATACCACCACTTTTTTTTTCTTTAAGATCATTTTTTTTGGGAATTTTTCCTTTATTTGACAGTTGCACAGTGTAGAGAGACAGGAAGGTTGGGGAGAAGAATGGGGGAAGACATGCAGCAAATGACCTGAGCTGGAATCGAACCCAGGTCGCTGCAGTAAGGACACAGCTTTTATGGTACGCGCGCTTAGACCGATGAGCCACCGGGGCGCCCCACCGCCACTTTTTTTCTGAGAGGGGTCCTGAGATATTACTTCTCAATAATTTTTTGTTGAACACGCATTAAAAAATACTATCGTCGGCAATGAGAACAAAAAATCATCCCCACAAGTACATCGAGGTAAAAATATGCGTAATTAACAAAAACACTGAAAACATCATTTTTAACAATAATAATACATAATAACAATTGAAAGGTGTCACAAATTCTATTTTTTTTTACTCTTGCATATCCTAAATGAATGTTTGAAGGCTCATTCCATGATTAATGATGCTAAAAATTGTTTAAAATGGTTTGAGGCAAAATTATTCTGCAAAATTATCCCTGATGGTCAGTTGCTCCAGTGTATAAGGCGACATGGACTTTGAGCAGTGTTACTGTGTTAAACACAATGGCACGACGGAAGGAGTGCTCTGAGATTGTTCATAGCCGCAATGTGGCCTTGCATGATGCTGAAGACGTTAAATGCTGCCATGGCACTGTAAGAAACGCCATCAAGCGTTTTAAAGAGACCGGTTTGCTGAAAACTAGCGCCAATAGAGGTGCAAAATGGAAGCGCCTCTGATACTCGTTTTCTGTGTATAAGAAGTAAAAATAAATAAATAAATAAAAAATCAGTGCTGACAGCACGTCAACTCCATGATGATATTATAGTGCCAGAAGCGAAGACATGAAAGTATCAAGATTTATTTCCAGAAGCCCGTGTGAAAAAGGTCTGATTAGTCATGTTGTTGCCAGGAGCTAGCAGCATCAAATGAAGACTGGTTTGCCAAGAAATTCAAGGATAGGACACCAGTGGACTGGGAACAAGTCTTTTGGAACTATAAATCAAAATTCCTCATTTTCTCACCCAAACACAGAACTTATGTGCATCGTAGAATTGAAGCGCGTTTAAAAAATGACAATTTAACCCCTTTAATAAAGCATGGAGGTGGTAATATTATGGTTTAGGGTTCAGTCTGCTCGAAGGAGCCGGTGATCTCCTAAAAATTCATGAAATCATGGCTAAAAATAAAAAAAGATAAAAAGCATCCTTGTGAGGCATGCCTTGTCATTTGGAAAGAGACAGATTGGTCGGGGATTTTATTTTCAACAAGATAATGACCCTAAACTCACTTCTAAGTTGTGCAAGAATTGTTTCAGTGGGAAGGAGACATCTGTTGACATCAAAGTCATGATTTGGCCTGTTCAAAGACCAGACCTTGATCCGATTGAGCAAATCTGTTGCAACATCGAAAGAATCTCTTCGGAATAAACTTCAAACCATATGGAATGGTTTAGCGAGTGAGGAAATAAAAAAAAAATGTGAAAACTATGCCTGAAATATCAAATGCTGTAATCAAAGCAAAGGGTGGCCACACTAGATATTGACTTTTTTCTCAAAAAGACTATTATTTTTGTTTTTACTATTCATTTTTATCTGGTTGCTTATTTTCATCCATATGATAAAATACTACATGAAATAAATAGTTGAATAGTGCTTGATTTCTGATTTACCTTCATTTTGTTAAATGTACAATCGTCACTGCACACTTCTGTACATTGGCCTGGTGCCTGTGCACCATTCACCTAGGGAAAAGATGGCAGCTGGTGGCATTTTTGGCATAAGACAAGCTTGGGGAGGGAGTGTGATGCTCTGGGAAGTGCTCCGCTGAGAAATCCAGGCGTACATGTGGACCTCTGTTTGATAGAGCTGTATTGGAGGCATGCAAAACACCAATTGGTACGATTAGCAGATTCATCACTTCCGTTCGAATTTAATGTTACGTGGTAGGAACAGCCCTTGGAGGAGTACATACAAAAATGCAAAAAGGAGCCGAGGCTCATTAACCGAGGTGAAAATGTAGCTAGATTTGGACACGTGATGTAGATACATCACCACTGGGAACTCTCATCTTCTGTTGATTATTATTGATTTCTCTCTCTTCTCTTTCTCTCACAGCTAGATGTCCTGAACAGATATAGAATTGTGGGTTTCCGTGACTAGTTCTAACAGTCAACATAGCAAGTAGTTTTGTTTACAGCCAATACAGCGCATCTCCTTGGTAAAAATTAGGTCAGAACATCACACTAATCTCCCCCATTGCACATTAGGCTGGTAATTGTAAAGTTTTGGCTGATTACATGCGTGTGGAATTATAAAAACATTAGGAAATGATAAAATTGAAAAACTGAGACTACCGTTACTTCACGTATTACCACGTAATCTGCATTGCAGAACTGCATTCAGTCTGGCCCAGTAGCCCTTTCTCATTTCCAGTCAAACTATGTTTCCTGTTGTTTTCTTCATAAACCTCTGATCTGCTGTTGCCAATGTTGTCATTTATATGCAAATGAGATTGTGTTGCTCTCTGTTGTGACTTCCCCATATGGCAAATCAAAAGATAAAAGAGATATATGAAGATAGAGACTTCTGTTGCAGCACGGTTCTTTGATGCGTTGCCAGTTCCTGATATGTAATTTAATCTGGCACCCAGACAATTTTGCCTCGTTCAGCGTTGACGAACTCAGGCAGTTGGTGAGTGCTGGGCATCTGCTGCCGCTTTGATATTTCGGCATTAGAGAGTGAAATATGGCACTTCAGATTGCTCTCCTCATGTGCCTAATTCTGCTCTTACTTTATTTGGACACATTGGGCGTCTAGCAATTTAAAGGAAGATGTGATTTTCATTCCAGATTTTGAACACCAGCAAACAGAATATTTCATTTGATCAAAGCCGTAATTTTGTCGCGACAAGGTAGGGCGTTTTTCTTTTTTTGACGGTTTTTTTTTTCTGGAAGGAGTTTCATTTTGTGGAATTCAGCATGTAAGCAAAGCTGACCACAGTGGCACGCATGAAGAATCCATGCAAAATCCATGCCATTATTACTGCTGGAAAAAATACAGACCACATCTCAACAACCTCAATAAGATGTCGTAAATTTCCTCTGGTGGCGTCTGTAGTGCTCACCTTAGTGTGAGATATGAATGGGGTCAGATATAAGCCTTAACTTGTTCACCTGAACCCAATGCATATCGATACCTTCCTTTCACACGTTCAGGACACTTATTTCCCATAAATCCCACAATGACATACAGATTAAGCACGATTCTGTGTTATCCAACCACTTCAGTTACCACTTAATCCAAAAATGAAAGATGAGGGCATTTCAGTTATTACCTTTGGCTATAAGGTGTATTTTCAGAAATACATAGTTAAATGTTATGTTAGAAATGGACATTGCAATGCTGATTTAACAGCCACCTCTGGTGATCAAAAGTGATGGACACTGGGTTATATTTTTTGAGGGTAATAATGGAACAAAGCAAATGCAGTTTGTTTCTTTTTCAAACAATGCCTGAACCATTAGGATGTCTTGATGTACAAGAAACAGTCAACACACCTTTATTATGATTCACTGTCTGAAATACTTTTCTTTTAGCCACAATGATACAAGTTTTGCTTCCATAGGATTTTTGGTCATTGTGTCCTTGAACTAAGTACTTAATTTGAATTGAGTGCAGATAATGTTAATCCTTTTAAAGGGATACATGTTTAAATGTGTTTAGCCGTTTTGGCAGACAAGGCAAGAATGTCCCGAAGAAAGAAATAAACTCATGTAACGGTAAATAAAAGCCCTCTGGCTGCATGTCTTTGTTCTGATGTAATTCCTATCTGAAGGTCAGCCCAAATGGTCACGACTATCATTCCTATTTATTCATTCATATTTATGAATTTCAGATTGCTCCTGTGGCACTGCAAATTGCTGTGTCCGTATTGTGAAGGAATGTTTTATTATTAATGGAGCAGCTTGGGGAAAAAAATTCAGATTGCTCCTGGGATCTGAGAGAGTTTGGCTATTTCAGATTAAATCAGATAAGCCTTGTTATTTTCTCTTTTAGGAGGAAAACAGCCATATATATTTGTATAATTCGAAGGAGAATAATACTGTTACAGGAACCCTTAGGCTACTTGCTGACCATGTGATGTGCACACTCTGAAGCTGGCCATGAAATGCTTAATTAACCGTTAATATTTCCATTAGAGCAAATACATCATTGATCTTTCATTCATCATTTATCAGCAGCAGTAAATCTTTTCAGAAGGAAGGCCAAATTTGGCAATGTCTGAAAATATGTTCAATTATTGTTGAGACAGGAATCCATGAAAAATAGGAATACTTCATATTTTAACCTTGACTGGGGGCTTAATGTTGTAAGCATTCTACTTAAAGATGTCAACTAAACACTAATATTATATTTTAATGGCATAGTAGAAATGAGCAGTGAATTACTAATAAGTAAACGACATTCAGATTCAGTCCTTGGAATGAATGGTATTCATGAAGGACATTTGAAATAATAACTCAGTTGAGGTCACTCAATAAAAAGACCTTGATTTTTTAATGAGGAATGCACAACAAATCTGTGGCTGAGACACTGTTGTTGAAAGAGAGAGAGGCACTCTGAAAGAGCTAATAAAGTGTGACTCATTGGGAGTACTTTCCCATCAATTTACTCACTTAGGCACAGTTGCCTCTCTTGCGTTTTTAAAAGCCTGCTCATCATCCTTCAACTGTCAAAATTCAAATATTCAGAAGCGGGAAGATGATCGATGTTCCGTTCCAGGGGGGTGGAGTCAGAACAGCATGGTGATCGGCAATTTACATAGGTGTTAGACTCCAGTCCTGGAAGGCCACAGTGTGTGCTAGTCTTCGGGGTGTTTCCGCACAAGTGATTTGTTTAACTCGTTGGCTCAATGGTTCACTCACCTTGTTCTCGAAGCATGACAGACTAAGGGTGCTTTTCATTGCACTAACGTGTCTCCTTGCTTCCTTCATTTGCGTCTCATTGTCGCTCTGTTGCACCAGAGCTGCAAGGATGGAGGAGTCTAAAGCTGGTAAATGAGAAATCCTTAGTTCCATTAAGTGAACTTAAGCTTTTAAGGGAAGGGGGACGCGGTGGTGCAGTGGTTTAGTGTGCTTGACTTGGGGCCAAAAGGTCCTGAGTTCAAGTTCTTGCCACAGCTTTTGTGGTGTGTTCTTGGGCAACACACTTCACTCCCACAGTACCTCACACCACCCAGGTGTATAATTAGGTACCAGCAAATTGTCAGGGAAACCTGACTAAGCGCTGGGGGGTGACCTGCGATGGACTAGCGTCCCATCCAGGGGGAGTAGCTATACTCCTAGTCGCTTCATGCGACAGAACCCAGAGTTAAGTACCGGCCTGATGAGCCACATAGATTGGAAGATCCTTCGTGATGGCGGTAGGGGAACGATTTCCAGGTCACTGAAGGAGAGAGGACACGAGGAAGCATAAGTTAGTACAATGAGTAACACTCCAAGAAACCCTGTTGGGCACTGCCGCCCTCTGGCACTGGAGGTTGACATCCTAAGTTGAAAACCACCTGGCGAAGGGAATCTTTCGCGGCAGGGTTGGGCGTGGACGATGAGCAAGAAGGATTGATTTTCTCAGGGTGATGATGCCCTGTGGAATGGAAGATCTCATCGCTGGTTTCTCTCCCTGTAATTAAGTTCACCGTACATCAAACCTCTTCCCAGAGATTGACACAGTAGCCTCAGGTGTCTGTTGTTCCACATCTAGCATGCAGGTGTGCCCAGGTACACAAGGTAATGGAAGCCTTACAGTAAATCAAATTGGACACCAAATGACTGCAGTGAAGTTCCCCGATTTAAGTGTGCGAAGGTGACTCCTGTTGTCAGTTCTTGAAGCTCCTGTAAAATGCTGGGAGCGTTACGTTTACGGCCGTTATGTGTGGTCTGCTGGAACGCATCCAGAAATTTCTTATTTGTGGGCCTCAAGGTGGCCATTACTGTTGCGATCACATAATACTTAAATGGCACTTAACCACTAAAAGTACAGAAGGACAAATTTTGGTCAGATTCCGTGTACAAGTTTCCTGCTTCAGTATTTCACTCTGGGTTTGAAATCCCTCACATTGATTAATTGGTTTAATGAGTCCCTCCTCTTCTAATTTTCTTTCCTCTGCCAGGAGGGGATGTGTTTGTTTGTTTGTTCGTTCCTCAGTTAACGGGATATCTCAAAAAGTAATGGATGGATGTCAGCGAAATTTTGCGTGTTGATGGATGCGGTGCTAAGAAGATTTTGGTGAAAAACCGACCCATATTCTTGATTCAAGAAGCGAAAGAATTTCTATGCGTGTTAAGATGGCACTGTCCAGACTCGTTTCACACTCATTTTCAATAATTCCTCCATCAAACAAATTGTAACACGGATGAGCCAGAAGAATTTCAAGGCATGTTACGATGGCATTGTCGAGACTCGTTTAACACTTGTGTTCTTTGATAATTCCTCCGTCAACAAATTGCAACATGCCGGAGCTAATGGACCCTACGAGTGCCTTCTAATTTACATCATGTGTTCTTCGCCGTCGCTTTTAACCAAAGCAGATTACAGTCGACTAGCCTGGCAATGTGGGCTCGAGGGCCCAACCTTGCTCAAGGTCCAGGGAGTTACAAAGATTTTATTTTGTTTTCAGCAGGGTTTCAACGGCCTGACTTCTGACTCCCTGGCATAGCCCTTGACTAACAGGCTGCAGGTCTTTCCAGTGTAAAATGTGTGCTCCGCAGTCACAACACAACCTTCAGAAAATATTGCGCAAATCAAGGGCTAGTGGATTACTAATTCTGCAAAACTTCAATTTTAATCGTATATGCTTGCTCTAAAAATGTGCTTACCCTACTGAGAACTGGATACAAGCCTGTATGTATACAAAACTCACAAAAAAAAGGAAAAATGAAGAAAACAGGTTTTAGTTTGACCTTGACACAGTTCTGTCACAGTTGCCTTTTTTTTTGTTTGCTGCAATTTGTTTTTACGTTGTCTCAGTTCCCAGTCCCCAGCTTGACACATAAAAAACAATAAACGGCAGGGGCAAAACACATTGCGCAGCACATGTATTTGCGGCTGGATTGTTATTATTTGAAATGTTCTTCCCTACCTGGGCTAATGCAGGGATGTGCCACCCTCATGTTGCCCTTCAGTGCACTTGAAGCCAGTTTAACGAGATAAATGCTAGCGGGCTACCTTCACAGGTCATCACTAATCGTACTGAGTGATAAAGCATTTGAATCATACCGTTAGCTAATCAAAGTGTATCATACTGCTGGACTCCATATATTTTTCCTTTTTTTTTAATGCAATAATCCTAATGACTGTGGCAGGAGCAGTAGCCCAGTTCACACCTCGCCCCTCAGCATGGTGTAACTGGATGGAAAACAAACTGGGGCTAATTATGACCTTCGGTAACTCCCGTCAGCGTTACCGTGGTCATGATGAAGCCTGCTGCCAGGGTCGCTTTGACGGCCAGCGAGTGTTTATGTAGAGCAGCTGCCACGAGTGAAGGTCACCCTGTTTTTATTTTTTCCAGTGAAACAATAGTTTCAATGGCAACCTGTGTTCTTCTGACTGGGGAGGGGGGGCATGTTTTTCTAAGCCCTAGCAGAAGCATGTAGGCCTAGACAGTTTTATGTGCACAGAGCTGATTCAAAGTGTTAGTACCCTTAACCCTTTCAAGAAAATAATTACAAATACTGTATCTCTGAAATTAGCAAAGACTAGAAGCAATTTGCATCAACCATTCTTCATTCCATAATTTACAGAACTGATACTTTGCTTTGTCTTTTCAACATAACGTAATATTTTGATTAATAAAACAAATGAAAATGGCATAGCTCAATCCGTTTGAGACAGTTGCTGCAAACAAGCTCTGTCTGTAACTTAGAATGATGCTTTAAAGCTTTCAGCTGGTAGGCTGGCCCACGCTTCTTGAGCAAACTGCTCTAGTTCTCTCAGGTTTGATGGGTAGCCTTTCTCAGATTTGAGTTTCAGCTCTTTACATTGATGTTCAAATGGATTAAATCAGGATTCATAGCAGACTATTGCAGAACAGTATTTTCATTTTATCCATTCTTGGGTACCTAAAGATATAGCTATGTTCATTGTCCATTTTTAAGATTCATGGCCTGTGACAAAGATTGAGCTGTCTGACATCATGAGTGCCCTGATAATCTTCCAGTTTCATTATTCCTTGCTCAGATTGAAGTCCAGTGTCACATGTACAGTATCTGCCGGTTGCATTGTTTTGCTAAAGCCATATTACACTTATATTGGGAAAAATATTCAAACCTGAGACACCATGTTTTTCATGGCCATAGCATTACATCAAATGGAAAATATCTAGAGCTCATACATCATTTTATACACATTTCCCCGTAATTCAGCAGTACATGTTTTGAATAGTTGGAAACCTCGGGATCTCTGCTTAAATTTAAAATATGCCTAAAATTCCACAGGTTTGAATGCAGCTGTTGCATTTGACAGACTCATAAATTGGTCCGTAAGTTTTATGAGGTTGAATTTCTGAAACAATTAACAATGATAAGTATGCAAATATAGACAAAAACCTTTGTTTATCAATGGTGCCAATAATTCCAGACCTGACTGTATGTATCGTTTTCCAGAATAACATCTGGATCACTTTCCATTTTACTTTTCAATTCCTTCTTTCTTATTTTCCTTCATGAGGTTTATCCTTTTTGTTTTGTGTTGGATATTGGTGGCATTGTACAGTGCATAGTATGTGAAGCCCGAGACAGTCAGGATATGTGAAGAATATGGCCCTGCAAAGCCGTGGAAAGCATAACGAAATGGAAAGTCCATACGCCGTTAAAATCCACGTGTTTGAGGAATTTGATTGGAACACACTGTGGAACAGGGAAAAAGGTATTAAGGTTTTCCTGTCTGATACACCCGCTCTTTTTTTTTTGCATCGACCAACTGCAAATCCAAACCTGTGTGTCCCTGCATATTTTATACACAGCGGCATTAAGCTAATAGATTTGCAGCAAATCAGAGTCGGTCCTCTGGGGAATTGCTCTTCATGGTGGTTGCCGGCGCGGATTGTGCCCGTTTTAATTAAAACACACTCTCTCAAGTCTCAATTTTTCACAAGTCCCGCTTTTGGCTCTTCAACGGGGAGGAGCCATGGATAGAAAGCCTGGGGATGGCGAGCAGCTGTCACCATCAAAGACGCCATTTTCCAAGGAGGAGTACTACCTCCCATCACCGCACACGGGCAAAAAAAGTGGTAGTTTTCAGGTACCATTTATTTATATAGTGATCAAAGAAACATTTCTCCTCCTTTGGTGATGTAGTACGCCATCAAAATCCCTGCAGTTCCATTTGTTTTTGCCAGGTGAGAATATATGGCCATGTTTTCTCGAGCAAATCTTTTGGATTGTGTGTGCTCATGCACCAAAAAAAAGTAAAGAACCTGGATTCTGGAGAAAGCAATTACCTCTAGTCATTGGCTTTACCCATCGCTGAGCTTGTCGTAAGATGGCTACAGCTCAGTGAGTCTCCTGCTCGTCTGCTCCACAAGCTCCCCGATACCCGAGAAAAGGCTCTTTGAACAAGGCGATTTTTTTTTTCTAATTGCTGTTGTTGCAATTCCATGACACGCCATTATCTTCTGAGGAGAAGGCTCTCGTGCGAAGAGGTCTTTTGGGCCGTTGAGTTGCTGAAGCCGGAATCAGTGACAGCCTGGGTGGAGGACAGTAGATCCCCCCCCCCTCACTGGAAACCCCCCCTCCTCCATTTACCTTATTCTAAATCTGAGGCCTCAACCCTAGCGGGGTGCAGACTGAGGAGCTCCGGCGAAATCAGGGGTGTCGGGGAAGGAAATAATCATTTTTCGTAAGTGAGGTACGGAGCAATCAGCCTGCCTATTGTTTCAGGCCCTATGCTTTTAAAATGCCAGATTTTTTTTTTTCTCCACACTACAGTGGCACCATTTCAAACGCTAATGAATATGAATAATATACAGACATCTGTGCGCTTGGGGGAGGGGAATAAAAACCCTGCAGGATTTGATGATATGCTATTGATTTTAGACCGTTTCTTCCAGAAAATAGTCAAATTAATCCACGATGGGGATTGGTTGGCAGCCTCTCATTGTGACTTTCTGACCCAGCAGGATTAGTGTAGTTGTCCTGCGTCCAGCGTTGTTATGCTCATATTGATAAAATTAATAAACATGCTTATACTTACTGATTGATTTTTTTTTCTGAAGTGTGCCTAGTACTGCTTGCATGTTGATGTACTAAACAGTAAAAAGTGTGTCTTTCTTTACTGAACATGGCCCTAATGTCTCGCACAAATATGTGAACTTTATAGAGTGGACATTGAGGGGCATTTCTTAAATACTGCATAACAACAATTGCAAGGTTTTCCTTTTTAGGGATCCGAGCACCGAAGTTGCTGGGCACCTATTGTGTTAGCAATATTATTTGTGCACAGTAGGCTAAGCCCTTATTGTTTCTGCTTTTATTATTATTATTATTATTATTATTATTAGGATTCTGCTGTTTTCATGAAAAATGGTCATAAGTCTCGCAAATATTGGTTACCAACAAAGATGAACAAAAGGTCATTTGGACTACAGAGATTAATTTCATGCATTTTCGGCCATATTGAAATTTTGTGGAAAAAAGAAAAACACAAAAAAATTCTCGGTAATGGCAACCCATTGAGAGAGTAGGTGCTTCAAACAGTTCTAAACTGTCATTTTCCTCAGACACACTAGATGGGTGTAAAACATTCTGAAGCTCATAGAATCTTGCGTCTAACTGGTTTAACTGGCGCTTGTGAACTGCGAACCTAGTAAATTAAATGGACTTCATAGTTCAGGCAGCCCTGTCGACTCTTTTGTTTTCGATGGTATTTCCTTTTTTTCTGATATTTCGGCGATCAGTCCCAATATTTTTCAGTTTGAACTGAGGCGTGATTTTGAGCCAGGCCAGTGAATGCTGTATCCTGATTGCAAATTGCTGGCGTTATTATATTGCTCGACTTTGGAGGATGCTTCAGCATGATGCTGGTTGAAGTAAGGTAGTCTAATGTTGGCATTGCAGATTTTTCTGGCAACAGCAACATCGCTTACCATGTCAAAAATACTGTCGTATTCGACAAAATAATGTGAGGACATGAGCGCTATTTAGAAGCACAATTAAGCAGAATGCTTAATTATATGCTTATGCACTGCCAGCACCAGTAAACGCTGTGTCTGAATGGAGCATTATAAGGACTTTAAAATACTCTCCACCGCAGGAGTATGTGATTTATTTTTAAGGTAGGCTTTATGTGTATGTGGTGCTTAGTATATGGACTGTTTGTGGATTAATTTTATCGACTGCTCGATATGGTGCAGTCCTGTGGCAGTAGACCAGAGAGAGAAGGAGAGGCAGATCAAGTTTTCAGTTCACAACCATGGTCTGAGTGTGTGTTTGTGCATGTGTATGTGTGTTGCTGTGAACTTACATAATTGGTAAGGTGACAAATGTACAATGGTTTAATGATGTCCCTACTAATGCTGAAGCCAAACCTATGCTCTTGGTCTTTACTGCTTCAAAATTCACAGTCGTCATGGTTTTCGTGGACCCTGTTGATTATCGCTTGCGGTTTTATTTGTTGCATATTTTATCTTTGAGCAAAAACTGCAGAAGTTTCTTGGGTTTTTTTTTTTGTTTGTTTGTTTTTTAATTTTTTTACACATGCAAGCAGTATACCGTCCACAGAACTGGCTTCACTGGCAACATTTCTCCACCTAAATGACAAATAGAAGTTGTGTAGTAGTTATTTGCAATTACACATCATTATTTATCTTCAGCTAAATACAGAAAATATGTTTAATTATTCATAGTTCAGCAATTTATATCATGTTAAGATTTTATTACCAGACAATGTTCTGAAGCACATTATTAAATGACAGCAGTAATAAGCTGGTCCCATGGGTAAATGACTCGAGAAGATACAGAGAACCATTGCATACAGTCACAGTTAGTCCTGAAATCAGCTTGCGTGATTGATACTGTAGAGATTAATGCTATTGGACCACTCAGGCATTGTGGTCACCTTGGTTATGCTTGGCTGGACCTAACAAATAGTGAAATCATGTATACAGTGGCAAACTCTCTGCTCTAATTTTTTCATGCACTTATTTCTGTTCTATGGCTCCCTTTGCTATGAAACTCAGATTTTAACATTTATTTTGGTTCATGAATTGGCTTTGTTCATGGCCACCTCTTGGAGGTACATCCCATGTCCCATTTCACTGGGACAGTATGGAGAATGCAAGGAAAAGTACAAGACAAAATATTTAATGTTTCACCATACCAATTTTATTGTTTTTTTTTTAATACATTTTCATTCTGAACTTGATACCTGTAACATATCCAAAACTTTTAAAGACAGATGCTATTTAACTCAGGAAAATTTTGAATTATTTAAATAAATTTAAAAAAAACATACAGATGGTGAACAGGTAATGCTATCATGCTGGGATATAAAAGACCCAGCTGTTTACAGGCAACGAGTGGTCAGGAAAGACACATCACTTTGCGGAAAAAAAAAAAAACTGAGTAATTTAACACTTTGAAAGCAACATATCAGTTACAACAGACTCCGTACTTTGGATTGCTTTGGAAAGTGCGGCTGTCTTGCATCACACACAAACATGCACTCTCACAATCACACATGAAAAGCTCACTCACATGTACATACAAGCATAATATGTCCAAACGCATGCATTTTTATACACACACACACAACTCACACACACATTCATACTGCAGAGAGGGTTGGAAAATATGACATCTGCTGCCAAAGGCTGTTCCTTCGACTTACACGTGATATGGCAGGACCAAGAGATTGCACTCGCATTGACATGCAGTAGTGTGCAATATAGCCTTTACCAAGCAAAACCAAGATTTATATCCTGTGGGTGTCTGCTCTACTTGGAATCTAGTCATTAAAAGACTCGTCCACACAATTACGCATCATTCGTGCTGACTGATGGAGTACACCCATCTGTTTCTCCATTTGATCATAGGGTGTTGTCTATTTTGCTTTCTGTAGTTCGGTTCCTTATCCTGCTGTGGTGAAATGTGTTAATCTGTCCTGTGTTAATGTTCCATATTTTCTGCAACACTGAGGCAGGCTTCAGATCTCTGGGTGTACATTTGTTATACCTGTATACCAATGGCCCTCCATTGTTTTCACGGTACGAAATGGCCATTAAGCCATGGTCACACTGACGTAATTGATCCATCCACTAATACTGCGCTCGTTTATGCCAGGTGGCGTCATGGTAGTATTACTAAATGCATGCTGGGACAGATTTCCGTTACTTAAGGCTGGCCAGCATTCTGATAAATTATGCTGCCTTGTCGGAAAGTGCTAGCACTTCGCGAAACAACTTCAGAGTCTTTGTTTTCGCCTTAATTTTAAAATAAGAATAAGCCCGTGCTATTAACTTCAATATTTGTTAGCTTGTTATAACATACGCACATATAATGAGCTGTCTACATTTATTTAAAGGTAACGTGCTGCATGCCATTATCATCCGATGTCTAACAGCCTTTTTTTTTTGTGCAAATGTCGGCTCCCCCTCTGTTCTGAGTTATGCCATCAAATCATGTGCTGTGTAACAGTGCCTTAAGATGATAAGAGGTCTGCTGGATTTGGAGGCACTTAAAGACTTACCGTAAGGCGCAAAGCTGATGTTTGTTTCAAAACACGTCAGAGGCAAAAATCACACACGCACGCGCACACACACACACAAACACACACGCACAAAGACGCACATCCACATTTAGGTATATGAATGATGATACTAACCCCCCCCCTTTATGTGTGTATGAATTTTCTGATATTCATATCTTGGAAATTTATTCAGTGCAACTTCAGCTGTATTTGGTGAAGGTGTGATATTTTTTAAAGGTCACTCTATTGAGTCATCAGTGCTGAATGACCTCAAGCTTTAATGCATATTTAATATGAAAGAGAAGGGCCATTGTACTGATCTCTCTTCTCTGGAAAATGCCTCTGGAACATTCTCTCTTTAAGATAGAGCTGTCAGAGCCTGACTCTGAGCAGTAGATTCCTTGGTAATTTGAGTCATCTTCTTGGCCCAGTTTTAGGAACTGACTGCTGTCATTATGTTGGGCATGAGAGATGAGTAAAGCCCCTAGACTCTTTCTCAATTGCAGTCTCAATTGCACTTTAAGTGCTCCTACAGAGAGGGGTTTTGGGGAATATGTGGTTTTGGTGCACGCAAATCACCTCTTTACCCCCCTGCCCCATCCATCCAATAACATTAATTTAGGAGCATGCCAGTGTAGGACTTGGATTTCTGTGTAGTGCTAACATTGGAAAGGTCTAAATGGTTTCTTTGTGGCCCAGTTTGTCTGCATTTAGATACCACATAGAATGTGAAAGGTCTAAATCACCAAGCAATAGTGTCATGCTTCATGTAGAAAGTGTTTCATTGCCGGCCCGTAGTGTTAGGTTTCACACTATGGTCGATTGTTCATTATATCTTTGCCTCTGGGACAAGTCTTTGCCCTTTGCTACTAGTTTCACTCCGAATATTGAGCATTGGGGCCCAATTTGATAACATGAAATTTGACCTTTAAATTTATTTGCCACATTTTTCCATTCATGCTTCACAGGTTTTGTACACCAAAAAAAATGATATGGGGGGGGGGGGGGTTCATGTCGCCTGAAATAAGCTCAGTAAATCTTTGGCAATCCCGCCTGGGATAAAAGCCCGGCTGCATGTCGCTGCTTTAAGGGCACTTCGGAACACAGCAAGATGAGGGTCTGTCTTCTGCACTGAACCCAGGAGACCTTGTCAAGGGATTCCCTGTTCCCCCCTCCTGCCCTGCGAAGAATGGCTTCCCAAATCCTCTCGCGCCCCCCTCCTTCGCTACAACCCTCTCATTGCTCTCCACTCGCATTCTGAATGAGCCCATTCACACTGGCTCATTGTACTCGCGTGTTTTCTGTGCTGTAAAACGCACTGTTGCTTTAGACCATTTGACAGTGCTACATTGCACCAGGCTCTTCAAAATCACTCAAACAACAAAGTGCTGGCAATAACCTGAAATGATTTGGGAGGGACCAGTTTGAGCAAATGTTACCACGGCCAGTTTGCTTTGACTAAACTGGTCCAATTTTATAACTGGATGAGTAAATGCCAGAGGGCTACGCTTTCCACTCTCAAGTTTTTTTAGCTGTGATAAAATGGGTATCTGTAATACATATTCAGTGTATTGAGAGTGAAGTGTACATTACTCATTGCTGTATGCAGTTTCTTTTAAGTGGAGTGAGCAAAAGAGTATCAAAATGTGGTATATGTATGTGCCAGTATTTGTGGTTTGTTTCCAGAAATGTCTGCTCGTAATAGCTGCCATATGTCCTGTAGGTCAAATTATTTTACATCTATCTCTGACAGAACATGTAATTTTGTGTTGTCTTTGCCATGGAGACGGTCTCCATCGCTGCCCGCAGCTGTGACTTTAATTCCGTGTGACAGCGTTCTGTGCTTCCCCTTTTCCTTATGCTGTGAGTGGAGTGACAGCTCCGTATAAATCTGCCCACCAGGAGAAACCTTCTGATGTCATCCCTTTGGACTTGATTCTTGATGGACTTGAAAAACTTGATGATTTAGAAAAGCTTTGCTGAGAGTGATGCTTTATTTTTTACATATGCTGTCCAGTGCAATAGTACAACTCCATGTTTGAAGAAGTTGAGATATTATTGAAAATGCAAGTTTAAAAAAAAGATGAACAGTGAAAGTGGTAAATCATATCTATATTAAACTAAAAAGTTTTGCAAAGGCAATACATAATGATTTTCCATCTCTACTTAATTGATTTTTAGAAATAACAATCATCCATAATATTATTTCCTTCTAATCATTTAAGAAAAGTTGGAACAGGGGTGCGTTGTGTTACATCGCCTCTTCTTTTATCAGCCTGCCAATTGTTCCAGTTTTGAAGGGTTTTCCCATTCTTCCTTGATATACACGGTCATATTTTGAGCTTCAGCATCGCATATTTTCAACAGGAGACGGATCTCAACTGCAGGTAGGCCAGTCTAGTACCCACACTCTTCGAATAGGAAGCCCTGCTTTTATTGCAGGTAAAGAATGTTGCTTGCTATCATCTCATTGAAATAAGCAGGGCCTTGGCTGAAAAGATTTCATCTAGAAGTCAGAATTTGTTGCTCCAACATGCATTTGTATGAACTTCAGCATCAAAGCTACCTACACAGATGTTCAGAGTAACCATGTGATGGGTACTAACGCACTCCTCTTCCATGAGGAATGCTGGTTTTTGAATCTTGGTAACAGCTAGGATGGTCCTTTTCTTCTTTGGCTTAGAGGACATGCCCATTATTGCCAACAACAATTTTTAAGGTTTTTCAGTCTGACAACAGCACATATTTCCACTGTACATCAGTCCGTTTCATATGATCTCAAGCCTGGAGAAGACGGCAGCATTTCTGAATGTTTTTGACTCATGGCTTCCTCAGTGCATAGCACAGTCTTCACTTGCATGTGTCAATGGAATGATGAATTGTATTTATTAGCAAACATTTTACAAAGTTGTCCTAGTTATATCCATCACAACCATATGTCTTCAGTGGTGTACCATATGAGGGATCGGAGATCAGAGGCACTCAGTATTTAAAAGAATTAGTCAGTGATGACATCTCTTTGTTGGCCAAGCTGGCTGTTTATCCATTTTGGGTTCCTCACCAGATTTCTTTGTCATTCGCATAGGGAATTACTTTTCCTGCCATATTAGGTCCATAGTCAATAATCAAGTTAGAGCATTTTTATCAGACCATGCTATCTTGAATGTGTTTCAGTCAGGCTTCAGACCAGGTCATAGTACTGTATTAGCTGCAGCCAGGGTATTAAATGATATTATTTCTGCCTTGGACAATAAGCAAGACTGCGCTGCCCTTTTTATTGACCTATCAAAGGCGTTTGACACAGTTGACCATTTTAAACTCATAGAGCGGCTAAGTGCAATTGGGTTTGATATTAAATCTCTGAATTGGTTTAAAGATTATCTATCTGGTAGGTGTCAAGCTGTTGTGGCCGATGGCTATCAATCCAACTTTATTTATCTTAGCAAGGGGGTTCCACTGGGATCAATTTTGGGGCCCTTGCTGTTTGCACTTTTTATTAATGAGTTCGGTGCTAATTTTCTCAATAGTAAAATCCACCTCTATGCAGATGATACAGTCATCTACTCAGCTGCCCCTTCTGCTGATTTGGCTCTTAAAAATTTGCGGTCAGATTTCCAAATCTTCCAGAAGGATCTTTTAGACCTTAAACTAATTTTAAACTCTGAAAAAACTAAATTCATGCTATTCTCTCATAAACCAGCTGCTAGGTTCCATAATGGTAGCATCACGACAGTAAATGGAATCCAAATCGAAAGAGTTCCTTACTACAAATACCTTGGCATTTGGGTGGATGACAATCTTAATTTTAAGAAGCATACTGATGAGCTGGTCAAGAATTTGAAGCCAAAATTGGCTATGCTGTACAGGAATAAAGCCTGCTTTCCGAGGAGTTGCAGAAGACAGATTGTTCAAGCAACTATTTCTCTAGAATAGATTATGGTGATGTAATTTATATGCACGCTGCACCCTCCTTGCTGAAGTCACTTGACACAGTGTACCACGCTGCATTAAGGTTCATAACTGGAGATGGCTTCCAACACATCACTGTACACTTTATTTTAACGCTGGTTGGTCTTTGCTGGCCATGAGAAGGAGCAACATTGTTGCCTTTTTATATACAAGGCATTGTTGGGTAAACTGCCTGGATATCTGACCAGTTTGCTTAATGTGCGGAAGGGGGAATACGGTCTGCGACTCTTGACTTTTTGGTTTTAGATGTCCCAAGGGTGCGACTGAACTGGGTAAAACTGCTTTTTATGTATTATGCTCCACAGAAGTGGAATAGGATTCAACAGTTTTTTAAAGTTGGAAAGTCTTATTTCAATTGATTGTTTTAAATGTCTTTTATTGGCTGCCACAAAGCAGGAATGTACATGTGTAATGTAGTCATTGTTTTTATTCATTGTACTTGGTGTTTTCTGTTTTTTGCTACTGGGCTCCGTTGCAAAAGAGAGCTTGCTCTCAATCGGACTCCCAGTATAAATAAATAAAAATAAATAAATAATAAAAATAAAATCGTGAACGTAAGCTAACTAACTTTTTTTCCAGTGTTTGGGCCACAAATATTTGTATATTGTAGGCCTTAGAAGTTTTAGACACTAGACGCACACACACACACACACACACACACACACAATTGATGCTCAGTGAGAGAGGTTTTTTTTATATATAATTAATGGCATTTGGGAGTTTGCTCTGATTGCTCTCATGAAATTTGCAAAATAAAAAAAGTGCTATATAAATTTGAAGAGGAAATTGCTTTCCGCGGTGCACAGCGCTGCATTTCTGGCTGTCATTGCCGATGGCTGATATGAGGTTAGTGTATCAGCCGTAGGCGTTTTTTCTATTTTGTACAGTTGTATACACCACTTTATCGGTGTTGAGATTTTTTATTTATTTATTTTTGGGGGGGTAAATACCTTAAAGGTATGCGGTGTTGGATTTTCCTAAAAAACAATGTATAGACTCATACAAAGCCAATCCCCCTAAATCATCCGTTATGGCCTACTTGAAGTGTGTGGTGTTGTCTGTGTCTACACAGACCTTGTGTTTGCCTGTGCTTTCTTGTTTTTCTTTGTACAGAAGTTTCTGGGTGTCAGCCTTTAGGCAGTGGGTGTGCAGCCCGCAGCCATTAATAACGCATTGGGCGTGAGGGCAGGCCATAGCACTACGCTGCAGGGTAGTGCTTCAGGCATCATTGAGCCAGGGAGGAGGGGCCAGCTTTGAATGTTGTGTTTACAAACCACAACCAGAATATCCTACTTGGTATACCTTTTAACTATAGTATTAAAGTGGTTTCTAGTCATTTCTTTGCAGACTAACGATAAATAACAGTAGCAGGAGAAGATTTGCCTGTACTGAACAATAATGCTGAAATATGGACAAAGGATTTCCTTTTCTAGGGCTTATACCTACACCGGAGAAATGTATGCTTGATTGCCAATATATTAGCCACAGATTTCAAATACTGGGTAGAACCCCTCTTGAACCCTTGAGTAGCTTGAATGGATTCAACAAGGTGCTTAAAGTATTCGCTAGGGATTCTGAGCTCATTGTCATGTTTATGGAGCCAGTTTCAGGTGACATATGCTTTTTTGATCAGATGAATTATCCTACTGGAAGTAGGCCTGCCCTTTTGAAGAAACATATTGTGCGGTTAAAACAGGAAGGACACGGTCAGCAA
Source organism: Gymnothorax javanicus (assembly GCA_029692085.1). Classification (NCBI taxonomy): domain Eukaryota; kingdom Metazoa; phylum Chordata; class Actinopteri; order Anguilliformes; family Muraenidae; genus Gymnothorax; species Gymnothorax javanicus. The sequence goes on from CM056198.1 coordinate 96,707,600, forward strand.
CAGTACTCCGGTGAGTTTTGGCATTGTAAATGATGTTCACTTGGTACAAAGGGACCCAATGCGCGCCTGTAAAAAAATTCTCCACACTATAAGGCCTACACTACAACTGCCAGCCTGAACCATTCACAGACTGGATGAACCCTCGTATTTGTGTTGTTTTCTGCGGTATTTTGACCCCGTCATCTGCATGTCATAACAGAAATCGAGATTTGTCAGACTGCTGAAAGGTTTTCGCGTATTCAGCTGTCCACGTTTGCGGAGGATTTGCCCACTGTAGCCTCACTTTTCGGTTCTGTTTTCTGTTTTCTGTTAGGAGCCAGTGTGGTCTTCTGTTGTGCAGTCTGTCCTCTTCAAAGTTCGACATGTTGTGCGTTCAGAGATACTCTTCTACATAGCACTGCTGTAACATGAGTTTGTTGAGTTACTGTTGCTTTCCTGTCAGCTTGAACCAGACTGGCCATTCCCGTCTGGCTTCTCTCTTTAAAGGGGCAATAAGCGAAATCGTTTCACCGCTAGGTTTGCTGTTGTGCACTGCCTGTAGACCAAAACAAAGTGTGTCATGAGCCACACCTCCCTCTACCTCTGCTATTCGGCAGAATGACGGTCCAGTTTAAGTTTCCGCGCCGTTATTACTGAGTACATTGAACCTGAAATGCTCACAAAACTGCAGATTTACGCTAATTGCAAATGTTAGCTGGCTGCCGGGCTACTCACCTAACACCACCGTTATACCTGGCACATTGCTGGGACCGAGCCGCTAACAACTCAAGCTCCGGACATTAACCCATGCTACGATTGTAACATTAAATTTAATTGAATCGACATAGCGACATGTGCCTAACGTTACTGTAACACTAATTAAAGCAGATATTTGACGTTATGTTGTTACTTACCTGTCCAGGAGAAGAAGAGCTAGCTCCGAGTCAAACTGTAGCCCCTTTGGCTCTCGCAGTGCCCTCCACCTTGGAAAGACTGGTCTTACTGTCCACAGAGAAATGTATTATAATCATATGTCTCATTACAAAGACTGTATCAAGCAGGCTAAATCCACCTACTACTCTGGTTTAATTAATTCTAATGAAGCTGACTCTAAAGCTTTTTTCTCTGTGCTCAGAAACATCATGCAACCTCCTGATTCCCTTCCTCCTCATATATACTCGACTGCTTTCTGTAACACCCTCATTTCCTTTTTCTCCACCAAAATCACAAATATCCACCAACAGCTTGTTCCTAATTGCTATTCATCTTCCTTTATTCCCTCTTTGCTTCCTTCTCAGTCACTTTCAGTATTCATTCTACCACCTGTTGCTGAAATTGCTGGTTTAATTAAGAAATCCAAAACATCTACCTGCTAACTAGACCCTCTCCCGACTGTTTTTATCAAGGCCACTGCTTTCTTTTTGGCCCCTCTCATCAAGCACATAATCCACTCCTCTCTCAGTACTGGAATTGTTCCCTCACCTCTCAAAACAGCTGCTGTTACTCCTATACTTAAGAAGCCTGGTGCAGATCCCAATAACCTCAATAATCTCCGCCCTATTTCCAATCTTCCATTTCTGTCAAAAATTCTTGAAAAAACTGTTGCCTCTCAGCTCCATGCCCACCTTTCTCGCAATAATCTTTATGAACAATTCCAGTCTGGTTTCTGCCCTTTCCACTCTACTGAAACTGCAATTCTCAAAATCACCAATGATCTCCTCCTGGCAGCTGATTCTGGTCTAGTATCCATCCTTTTTCTGCTTGATCTGAGTGCGGCCTTCGACACCATCCTCCCGGACAGACTTCATGCTATTGGCATCACACACACCCCATGACTGGTTTAAATCTTACCTCTCTGGCCACACTCAGTTCATTCAGCTGAAATCATTTACCTCACACCCTCTCCCAGTCACTACAGGTGTGCCCCAGGGCTCTGTCCTGGGGCCCCTGCTATTCATCATATACTTACTCCCCCTTGGCCACATTTTTAGTAAATACCACATTAATTTCCATTGCTACGCGGATGATACCCAGCTCTATATCTCTTCCAAACCTAACTCCACCCTCCCACCTCCATCCCTAACCGACTGCCTTCATGAAATAAAGTCCTGGTTCACATGCAATTTCCTCAAATTAAATACTGACAAAACAGAAATGTTGCTGATCGGCACTAAAACCAATCTAGCCAAAGCCCACAGTTTCACCATATCCATTGATTACTCTTTCATCTCTCCCTCCCCTCAGGTAAAGAGTCTGGGTGTCATCCTTGACAGCACACTTTCCTTTACATCCCACATTAGCAACGTAACCCAGTCAGCTTACTTTCATCTTCGCAATGTTAACCGCCTACGCCCCTCCCTCACACCTCACACCGCTGCCATACTGGTTCACAGTCTTGTCACTTCTCGGCTTGACTACTGCAACTCCCTCCTGTTTGGTCTCCCTCAGAAAATCCTCCATAAACTACAGCTGGTTCAGAACTCCGCAGCCCGTATTATCACTAGGACCCCATCCACCTGTCATATCACACCCATCCTACAGCAGCTCCATTGGCTCCCCATTATTTACCGTATTCACTACCAGATTTCACTTCTGACCTACAAGTCCATCCACAACATCGCCCCTCAATACCTCTCTGATCTCCTTTCTATCACCATACCTACTCGAGCCCTCAGATCCTCGTCTTTTTGCCTTACTGTCCCCTCTGTCCGCCACAGTACCATGGGGGGCAGAGCATTCAGCCGCTCTGCTCCCCAACTCTGGAATTCACTCCCCCCTGACCTCCAAAATACTGACTCACTCCCTCACTTCAAATCCAGGCTCAAAACATGAACGTACTTGAACGCGCAGCCGGACCGGGCTTGTAAACAAGGGGCTGGAGATCAACAAAGAGAGCGGGTGTGTGACGTCCTGCTGTACTTCAGATGAAATTACACCTCTCGTTCTTCACATAGCGATTTTTAATTCCTTCAATCTAGAAATGATGCATTTCCGCTTATTGCCCCTTTAACAAGGTGTTTTAACCCACCGAACTGCTGCTTACTGGATGTTTTTGTTTTCTGCATCATTGAAAATCCCTGATCAGCTGTCTTTGGAGTCCTCAAACCACCTCTAGTGGCACCTGCATTCATTCCACAGTCAAAGTCACTAAGATTCTTACCCTTTCTGATGTTTGGTTTGGTGTAAACAGTATCTGAACTTCTTGACAATGTCTGCATGCCTCTATGCATTGAGTTGCTGCTACAAGTTTGGCTGATTAGATCTTGAAATGAATGAGCATAAAGTGGCCACTGAGTGCAGATACTCACAAAATAAAGCTGACAGTTTCTACTTTAACTTTATGTTCATTGAATGCGAAACCAGCATACTTCAGTGCAGAGGCAAAATGCAAAAAAACTATGTCCATCCATCCATTATCTTGACGGCTTCTTCCTCATTAGGGTCATGGGGGAGCTGGAGCTTATCGCAGACGATTATCTGCGAAAGGCTATGACACACCTGGACAGCTCGCCAAGCCATTGCTGGGTGCATGCACCATTAATGCACCTTTCACACACACACACACACACACTCACACTATGGACAATGTAGAGTCTCCAGTAAACCTAACATGTATGCATTTGGGCTGTGGGAGGAAACTGGAGAACCCAGAAGAAACCCTTGTGAACACAAGGAGAACATGCAAGCTCCACACAGAACTGTCCCAGGGCTGAATTCAAACCTAGGACCTTCTTGCTGTGAGCCAACAGCGCTACCCATTGAGCCACTGTGCTGGCCCAAAAATGGTCACATTCCAAATGTTTATGGATAGTGCTGTACTTAATGTACTTAAGTCACATTTTCCAAAAAATGAGCTGACACCACTACCATAAAGTAGAGTGTCATGTGCATCATTTAAAGCCAAAAAATTCCAAATATAAGTACTCAAGTCCTCAATACTGATATACGGCCTTCCCTGAATCCACTGAATTTTTGTGCAAGAAATACTCAAGTCTTTGCAGAAGTACTCAAGTCCTTGACGTCATCAGGAACAAGTGCCTAAGTCCATGACTGTCCAATCAGCTGCTAGTATGTGTCATGTGACAAGCGTAGCAAAAATGACTGTTTGGCAATCAGGAAATGATTGAAACGGCATTTGTGTGGTAAAAGTACCAAAGTCCATGCATTTTATGGCAATAAGTACCGAAGTCCAGGCATTTTATGGTAAGAAGTACCAAAGTCCGAAACTGATTTTCTTGTTTTTTTTGTAATAAAGCATTATTTTTCCACAAAAAACATGTCTGTCTACTTTGTATAACCCCTGGGACTAGCAGCAGGCGCCACTGAATGTTATCTTTTAAAAAAAAAAAGTATCTGCAGCATGTTTTCAAAACTTTGACCCTTAATATCTCAAAAGTGTTATTTTGTGACTAAAGTACTTCTTGCACCCAGGTCTTCAATTGGTATTCATGATTGTAACAGGAAGAGGTACTATAATAATGACTGCTAGAATACACTGGAGGAAAGGAGCCATTTTTCCCCCTGGAGTCACCTTCCAAGTGTGTTTACACGACAGATTCTACGTGAAAGAAAATGGAGCTTTCATTTATAATGGGCGCTTCTTCAAAGAGACCATTTTCATTGGCTGTCAATGGCTTTGTCGGAGGGAAGTGCAGTCGAAAAAAAAAAACGACTGTGGCGCTGCTATCGCTACACCATTACACGGCGAATTACAGCGGAAAAGCGCAAGCCAACCTGTGCCGGAATCCAAGGGAGATCAGTACATCTGTCTAAATATAGGCTTCTGCCGTCCTTGATGCACACGAGAGCCTGCAGCTGTCCATTTGCTCATGCATTTAAATAGGAATATTATTATAATGACGAATGTAAGCTTTATTTTCACTGACTGGGTGACTGGGCGGGTGATCAATCTGTCTTCACTAACTGTTCCTCTTACTGTGAATATTAGTCCTTAATTGGACTGACAGCGGAGAGGGCTCCATTGAAAAGGCAAGCAGACACATTTGACCTCAGTGCCCAAACCTGACAGGGGGTGCCAGAAGAATTTATCATCGATCTCTCTCTGTGTCGCCCCATCCCTGCTATTCCCTTAGGCCCTGATATTGACGAGAATTTATATAACTCGTTGCAATGTTGTTCGCTTCCGTTCTCTTTTTTAAAATCCATTTACTATTTCACCTCCAGTCATTTATTTCTGAAAGGATTTTTATCATTTATATTGTTTAATTTTACTTCTATTTCATTCAAAGCACTTGAATCAAACACTCTGGCACATTAATGTCGGATTTGACTGACTAAGCGAGGAATATGACTCTGAATGTTCCTCAAGGACCTCCTTTAATTACCAATATCAGCAGGGCCAACGAGGGGCCTCCATAGGCAATTAGCAGTCGGTGGGAAAAATGAATGGCACTGTGAATAGATTTTCAGTAAACAGTTTTTCCTTCAGATTTTTTTCTCAGAAGAAAATCCCAACGGAAGCCAAAGTAATAATGGGAAAATTTAGTTAGAACGGATCCCCATTGTTGTCTTGTGCCTGAAGTTAATGAGCAAGGTCATGATTTTCTGTGTCTAGTAATGTGTCATTGGCTAAATTAGCTCAGCAGGCTCACAAAGAGTGCGTGTTTTTTTAAGGTCTTCTGTATCAGGATCAGAGTGAGGTAAAGGGGTCTAAAATCTGACCGTTCAGAGAAGAGATCGGTTTACCTGTCTAGCACACGATGGTATCCAATGCATCCCAGTTCTTACGGAATAACTTTTGTGACAATCTGCCGCGTACAGATTTGTGAACAGTTTTTTTGGAATATTTTTGTTTTCAAATTTCTTAAATGTCGCTGTTGTACAACACCATTGCTTTTTGCTTGCCTGTAGTGAATGGTCAATAAACATTAAAGTCTTCAATTTAGCATGCTGAAACCATGTTTTTGTGACATATGAATGCAGCTTAAAGACTCAAAATGATTCTTTGTATTTGGTTATTTTCAGAATAATGCTTCAGACGGCACAAGTCACATGAGCAGAATTACAGAGGAATTCCGAAATGCGCATGTCTATGCATTACCACAGTGAACACAGCAAGAACACAGTTCCCATCTTCCTTGAGACCATTCTTTTCTTCACGTTTCCAGGATCAGCTATTTTCAGCATGGGATTGTGGAGCATGAATGAGAATTTTTGCTCTGATGTGCCGCAGGTGTCTAATAACAGGGTTTTTCAGCCGAGTTTGCGAGAGCGCTGCTTCCAGATGGAGAAGGACGTATGCGGCCACATTTCTTCGTGCCCCCTCTTCTAGTTTGCAATTAATCCCAACGATGCAGGCTGCGGTTTTGCTCCTGGATGAACTTTCAGGTGGCAGGTGGCAAGGAGAAGCTATTTTCCTCAACTGCAATTATGACGCTTAGTTACATAAATATGAACAATTTTACGATATAATTTTTTCACGATATTATCTCTGTCACATCGTATTTTGAACCTGGATTGAGTATAATTTTTAACAATAGATAATTCTGTTCTTTTTTTTTTTTTTTTTTTTTGCTCAGGTGGGGATTCAATCATTTTCTGGAGTAGCACATGGCTTCTGATGAGCAGCTTCATGGTTTCAGCTCAGTAATCACATTTTTTGCATTAACAGACTGAGGAAGGGGATTGGGGGAGGTCAGCTGTGGCACAGTTATCACTGCGGAGATTGAGCATCTGTGTTTTTTGGAGGAAATCGGTCTCGAAGCCTATTATCTCCCCCACTGCCCCCGTAGCTAGCACACGCACCGTAAACATGCTCCGCGCTGTAAATTTTTTTATTTATATATTCACGTTGATGTCAATGTTGTATCACACTCTCTTTTTTGGCGTCTTTGCATGAGCTCCCCTGCTGTTTCTTAACTGGGTTTTCCCAGGCATCTCTGCCATCGCTGTCTGCTCTGCACAAAGGTGTGAGAAATTGCCCTCCGCAGTTTAGCACACTGGTCTCTTGCGTCACTAAATTTTTTACAAATTTTTGTAAAAAAGGGCTATGTTTCCTACACAGGTTCCAGTATTTAAAATCATGATTTGTAGGAGGTAGGTCTAACTCCATAAAAACTAACAGCAGCTCCATAAAATGCCACTGCTATATTCAAACCTATGGACCTTCAGGCTTATTTTAAATCCTAGTGCAGATTCTAAGGTTTCCAATGATCCCAAATATGTCCTGCTAAATTACAGGGAAATGTTTATAAAATTATGTTCAAGATCTAGATATTTCCCATTTGTTGTGATGCTGTGTCCATAAAAACATGGCGTCCTCGGTTTGAATATTTCTTTAAATACAAGTGATGTAGCTTCAGTGAGGCGCTGCGACCAGCATATACAGAATATGGATGTGACATTGTCCAACAATGTGAAAAAGTGCTTTTTCTGACTTTTAGCCTGCTTCAGGGAAAGCTTAAATGAAAAATCTGAATTTAAGGGACTGAACTCCAAAAGTTGTGAGGTCTCACAAATGTGATTAGAATGCTCTAAATTGAACATTCTAATGTCTAATGGTGATGTCACAGTAAATAATGATAATTGAAAGTAATAGGGATATTGAACTCTAAGAATTTTGGGAAAGACAAGCCTGTCAAAAGTACCGAATCTTTAAAGTGAGGAAAGAAGCTAAAGAATGACTGCTGAAATGGCATGATTCACAGACCAGCAGATGTTGTTTCTGGACGTCTGGCTTTGTGTCCAATTACTGGAGCAGTTTCCTGCTGGTAGTGCTGTGTGGACTGTCTTTACTGTCATCTGTTCTGCATCAACCTCGGTGAGAAATGCCAACACTTCTTAAGGTAGATACCTTGTGCAGAAGTGGCAAGATACATGATGATTGGGCCAGTTGCTTCTGCAGGTTAATCAGAGAAAACTAATGTGGCAGAACACGAGGAGAAAGTAGAATGGAAAATTAGCCATTATTTCATCGTGCACTGCAGCAATTTATGATTGTATTTATTATTGCCATTTTTAGAAGGCACTCTGATCCAGGTCAACTTTGCAAACCTTAGCCCTTTTACATATTATCCTTAATACTGCTGGATATATATACTGATGCAATACAGGTTAAGCTCCTCATTAAAGGTACTTTTGCTGTCCCTGTAGGGTAACAATCCCAGTTCCCTAGCTATAATTGACACTCCTATTCCTATATGATACTGTGTGCAAATCTGGCTGTGTACCAAGAGAGCAAGCATATTACAAGGCTCTCCTACTCTGCATGCAAGTTTCTCGCTCACAAGAACATGAATATTTTTAAATTTGAATTGCATTTATTTGCAGTCCATGCAGCGCTCATTACAGATGGAAATATGAATATAATTACTGTATCAGTGTTTTTTTTAGGCTGGTGTCATACTGATGCTATGTGCACCGCTGAGTGCTGACCTGCGTTCATCACCCAGATCACCCTGGGTTTTCTCTGTGAAGGTTCTGTAATACACCCCCAGGCTACTCATTGAGGGTCTCTTGCTCCCCAATCATAATCCATTGATACTGTATGATCATAAATATGTGATTAGAATTTTCCTAGCTGCTGATGTAACAGTCACCACTGGAAACTGAAAACAGTTCTGAGTTCTAGAACACTGATGAAAACATTCCAGAGAGCCAATGCTTATAAAGAGATAAGTCACAGTGGGATTAACACATGTAGCGTTCCCGAGGTGAATCAGCCTGTGACAGTGAAATTAGCCTTAGGGGAGATGCTAAAATGGCTGGGCTCCTGAGGCTTGATGGCCAGATCTGAATGTCGATTCTCACCTTGTGTAACTCTAACTAGTTTTTCACATTGTCTTTTTTTGATAGCTATGGAAGATGCTCTGCACTCTTAGGCCAAATCTGATCTCACAGATTTTACCATGCAATGGTTTGTTCCTCACATGAAGTTTTCTCAAATTACAGTAAAAATAAACCTTTTCAAATCAGCCAGGAAACACAAAGGATTGCAACTCAAAATAAACAGTTAGGATAAATAGACAGAAGGAGGGCAAATTTTTAACAGATGATGGAAAACAGTTAAAAGTCGAGGATTAATTGTGCCCTTATTATGTTACCAGGTTCACAGCCTATTAACCATTACAAGCCATTTCAAAATCAGTCCTTTGTGACATCACAAGAGGGACATCACTATTTAACTGGTCGGCTGGAGATAATCAGTCCTTCTTGCCTCTGAGCAGTCACTTCCCCATGTGATGTCAAGAAGGAACAGATTTTGAAATGGCTCGTAATGGCTAATTTGCTGTGCACCTGGTGCCATGATAGGGGGCCTTTGCGCAGATATAGACGCCAGTGTTCGTAAATTTCAAAATTTATTTCCTGAATAATTCAGTAATTGAACTTCCAAAGGTCTAGCTTCACTGGAATAATTTTCCAGAGTCTCTGTGACACCAATACTGAGTTATAAAGCCCAAATAGGCTCATGCATAACAGGAAAAAAGTTGGCATTATTTGTATTCTGCACAAAGGGGTTAAGAAGAACAGCTTGTAATGAAGAACAGACTTTCAGGTTTGAGGTATGACAGAAAACCTACTGACTGCAAAAATCAGGATTGCAGAACAAACTTAGCAGTCCATGTCAGACCTAACTAAACCCACTAAAAATTTAGTGTTTGTTTCATCCCTGCCCCTACACACCATCCCCCCAACCCTCTGGTGAAAGACTTCATGATGCTTTTTTTTCTATCATCTCTTAAAATTATGAAGTAATAAAATACATGTAATGAAATTAAACTTAGAGCTGACCCTCGAGGGTGTGGGGGTGGTTGTATGGATTATGTGGAGCAGGGGTGTGAAACTGGTCCATGTAAGGGCTGAGGGGCTGCAGGTTCTCAATCCAGCCAAGCAGAAGCACACCTGATACAACCAATCTAATCAACTGATCTCAGCCTGCACAGCCGATTAGCTGTATAAGGAGCGCTTCTGCTCAGCTGGAGTGACCACATGCAGCCCCTCGGTCCTTTTACTGACCAGTTTGACACCCCTGACGTAGAGTTATTTATAAAGAAGGGTTTTATTCAGTCTTACTGTTTGGAGCTTTGAAAGGTCTTACTAAGTGGAGCCCCATGCATCCCTTTAGCTGAGACTGCAAAATAGAGGTGGAGAGCCAGCTACTGTACCAGGTGTAGTTAGCAGCCTCTCTGACATAAGCTGTGACATTAAGGACAGAATGCTGAACTGGGGGTGTAGCAGAGTGCAGCAGTTACCCGGAGTCTGAGGTGACATGGGCCACTTGGGGAGAGTCAGGAGTGTGAGTGGTTGCTTCACTCAGGCAAGGAACTTGGTCTTCAGCTATGCTAGACGCCTGTTGTGTCGGTGCACTGTGCAGTTTTGGCATGAGTGGTTATCATCTGAAACTGCCAAAACAAGTTCTGCAAATCACACCTAGTAACCAAATGGTATTCCCTCTCTTCCTGATTTTTTCTTTTCTCTCAAATATGCCAGTCTTCCATGTCTTCAAACAAACATGTGATTTGTGACAAATGCAATTTTAGTAAACAAAAAGTAAGTACAAAAGTAAATTGATAATTTAAATTATTGAATGTTTCTAATAGCCCCCAACGTTCCTCAATTAAAATTTGGTTGTTAATTCAGTAAATTTGGAGACACCCAGGTATGATTATTTCGAGCCCTGTTGAATCTAAAAATCAGTTAAATAGAATCATTCCAGCAATGTGAAATATAACAGAAGTTATTGAGAAGCTCCACACTATGCTGTGAATAACTGAAATTCTAAAAGAGATGTTTTTGTTATACACAGGTCCATGAATATTTAGCCACTGATAAACCTATTGTTATTTTAGCCTTTTACCAAGCTGTCATACTGCAAAAAGACTTTCTCCTTTACTTTGGCGATCTTTACATTCTAATTGGGAGAATGGTGTAGGAAACACAAAACTTTCTATATGTGCCCCCCCCCCATTTTTTTAGTGGACCAAAAATAAATGGACAACTGGCTGTCCAGCTAATCCATGCCAATGTGTGTATTAATTCCTCATTTTTGTCATGTAGTTGATTTTAAGCGTGGCTGTTGCATTTGGAATCTCTTGCTGTCAGCTCACAACATGTAGTCCCAGGAGCTGTCACTACTAGTAAAGCAAGCTGTCATTGTGCTGAAAAATAAAAACAGAGCCATCTGAGAAATGGTGAAAAACATTAGGTGTGGACAAGCTAAATATTTGGGATTTACGTAAAGAGAAAGAAGGCACTAATAAGCTCAGGAATGCTACAGGGCTTGGAAGACCGTGGATAACAACCGTAATGGGTGTCGACAATAAAAAGATGGCCTCACCAAAATAAGTACAGAAGGTTTAAAACAGGACTATTCAATTGGCTGCTCCCGGGCCAAGTCCGGCCCATGAATTAATTCAGAATGGCCCACCAATCAGTGCTGTTTACTAATAAATAAATAAAAAATCTGAGCGATTATCTTACATTTTTGACACAATGAAACAAATACACTTAATTTCCAAAGAACCAAGGGCTCAAGCAGTGCTGTTAATGTCAATTAATCACAAGTATACACCATCATGTCTGACCAATAGGACAGTAGCGAAAAAATTTGGAATAGGGATTCCATGTAGCTGGATGGTCTGTTTATCAAATGAAACTGCCATTTACAACTCAGAGGAAACATGTTTTTTAAGCCATTTAAACTGTGTTCCATGTGGCATCAGTTTATTTATGAACATCAGTTTTCTACAGTATCATCGAGCGTAGCAACAGCTAAAAGTAAACGAGTAAAGCCTGCGTCCCAATCCGCAAGAATGTATTGCACTCTAGCTTCCACAGCATCCGTGAAAGGAACGTGAACTGTTGAGACGAACAGAATTTTGAAAGATATTGGTTTACTTGTTCCTTTGCCGCATCTCTTGCAACATCTGGCTTACTAGCCAGATCTTGGCTGAGCCGCTTTGTATTCAGTATTACAGGAGTAAATTTATGCGAGCTAGATAGAAAAATTTCGCAAAAAAGTTGATGAAGAAAGTTGCAAATTCAATAATTCATTAATTGAAATCGCAGGGAGGAAACAAATGTGCCTGTTTTACCACAGAGATGTAGTTGTTGCAAAGGAGTACATTCTCTCTCTCAGAGAAGTGCAGGGCCCGAGGTTATAAAACTCTACTCAGTCTCAGCTCAGATTTGACCTCAATTCTCTCAGATCATTCTCTGTGGAGTTTTACTCATATCGTGAGGTTATAGAGCGTTTCAAGATCGAACTTCGCTGAGAACAACTCCGTGTTGAGCCTGCGCCTCAGGAGTGCACTCAGAAAAGTCAAATTTACACCAGCGATAGTGGCAGTTCAGATCTTATCATAGTATAAAGGTAATTTCGGTGTAAAGCACGTGGGGTCGTCTTCCAATTTGACAGCTGTCTATATTTGCGGCCCAGCCCCTATAAACACGAATGTCGCTGAGTGAGTGAGTGACTGACTGACTGACTGACTGCCTGAGTGATCAAGTGCAACGATTGGCTGGCCGGCGGGGAAGAAGTTCAGCGATTGGTTGGCCGACGACTGACTTCAGCGATTGATCAGCCGCCAAGAACTTCAACGATTGGTTGGCCAACGATTATCTGGCTGGCTGGCCGAGCGTTTGTCACTCGTATCTCCTGGGGGGTATACTACAAAGCAAGTTCAACATAGACAGGCTATATTTGAGTGAGCCGGCTCAACAAACCCTGAACTCGCAATCAGAGATAATTGGTACCACAACGGTGGTTGTAATCTTTCTTTGTTAATCTCCTTTTGTGTTTCCAACACTGTACAAGCTCTCAAGAAACAAACGTTTCATGCGACAATTGACCCTATTTCCGTTCGCAAAATGACCGATTGCGTGCTGTACATTCCCTGAGGACATTATCCCTAATCCAGAATCAGTAGCACTGTGGGTTATCTCCCCCCGCAGCGCCAGGGGGCGCCGCCAGGGGTTTAATGGGAGACGCGCATAGACAGGCTAGCTTTTTTTCAGTGAGCCGGCTCAACAAACCCTGAACTCGCAATCAGAGATAATTGGTACCACAACGGTGGTCATAATCTTGCTTTGTTAATGTCGGTTTTGTACTTTCAACACTGTACACGCTCTCAACAAAGAGCGTTTCATGCGGCAATTGACCCTATTTCCGTTCATAAAATGACTGATCTCGTTCTGTATGTTTCTCCGAGGAAACTATCCCTGATCCAGGATCAGTAATACTGCGAGTTATCTCCCCCTGCGCCACCAGGGGGCGCCACCAGCGGCTTAATGGGAGACTCATATGAAGTTTTACACTCATTGGTTGGACACTTGAAAGACTGCATGATTATGCATGCGCATACTCAGGTGGACACTTGGGAAATTATAATTGAGATTTATGTTAGTGCATTCATGTTGGTTGATGTATGCACTTGTTCGTTGGATGTAATGTAAGTGGTCGCTGGGTGATTAATAAAATCTTTAAAAAAAAAATAAAGAAAATATCCTAGGAGGAGTGGGTCGTCATTATGGACAGTGATGAAGAATGTAAATATACAAAAAACAGCAAAAAGCAACACTGCTGCTGCTAATAAGGCCAGAGAGGAATTCTGGTGGAAAATTGCTGACCGTAAATCCTCTGATGAAGGACTAGTGGAAATCACATCAGTTTCTCAGCCAAATCAAACAAAATGAAATTATAGAATGAACTTTCTTATTTCTCAGCCAATTCTCATGATCTTATTGTTAACTACAAGGCCTTTTCGAGAGCTTTCAATAGGTCATAAATTCATTAAAATTAATTGCATTTCAATTTTTTTGTCACATAGTTAATCATATTCATTCGTCACCAATATCAAATAACGCTTTATGTAAAAACGTGGCAGCTCCTTCACTCGAACATGTTTATTAAGCGGTTTTACTCAAAACTGGATTCTTTGTCCATAACATGCCCAAAGACGAAACATGGGGGAAAAAGGAATCTTTGAAGTTTGTTCTTACACCCTCACTATATAGGAACTGCCATGTGTTCACAAAAGTGACGTCACGTTCCCGGTTAGCAAAACTGTAACAATAACTTTATTGTCTCATTACGATTCAGGAACATACATACATACTTTATCTGCTATCTACATCTGCTATCTACATATCTCTCAAATTGGCATTTACAAAATCAATAACTGCTACCCTTACTCTAGCTCTTTATCTGTTCAAATGTATAACTTGCTTTTGATATGTTTTCCTTACTCAAGACCCCCCCCACCTCCCACTCCCACTACCTCAGACACTCTCACTTGCTCCCACTCCCTCACTCACACTTTCACTCTCACACTCACTCACACTCTCACTCTTTCACACTCTCCCCACCCACTTTGTAAATAATTTATCAGCTCCAGCGCATTACTAAACTTGCACTTCATATAATTGTGTGAGCTTTGCCCCATTTAGCACCCTTTTCTTGGGCCCACATTCTCATACAGCACTTGGCAGCCCAGCCATATACTAGCTTGCATCTAGTCTTGTTTTTACAGCAAGTTATTGTGATCATGCTGCAAAACACCCAAACTATCCCTCTTCAAACTAACACCATAAACTACAACTCCCAGCATGCACGGATCTGCTCTGTCCACCGCTCATGATGAAAATTGCCTGAGTTGGGGTCTAAGCAAGCTCTGACCATGCTAGGATTTCATGCTCAAGCTAAGTACAAAAATGGAGTCTGAGTCTGGAGCTGAGAATGAAAGCTGAGCACAAAATCGAAAGCACAAAATCATACTCTTAAAACTTTTATAATCTTGGGCCAAGGTCTATCTGGTCATAGCTGTGTGATTTGTAGTACCTCTACTGTAGCCTACCTCCAGTTTCTTTCTTTATCATCTGTTGTATAAGCAATGTGTCAATATTTTATGATACAACTTTTAAATTACAAATGACAATAGCACATGTGGCTTAAAATGCTTCTCAGTATGCCAAAGTAAAAACAAAACAACAGCAAAAAAAAAAAAAAAAAACTGCTGTATTAGGCCTACAAGTGTTGGACTGGGAAGTTGGGATTTCCGTGCTCCAGGTCGGAAATTTCAATTGGAAAGTCCCTGAAGTCAGATTTCCAGCTCAGAAAGTTGGAGAAACCTCACCTACCCTGAGTTCTGAGCTCAAGATGGCTGCTCCCAGCAGCAGCAAAGTCAAAGATGCAGTAATATACTGTTTATACTGTTTATTAACCCTTCTGTCTTATTTGTGTCTGATTAAATCAGTTGTTCACGCACAACTGAATAGCTTTTATCAACAGACTTGAGGGTACGGTGTTTGTACGCACAAAATACCATGTAATGCATTGCTATCAACTAGTATTGCTAACAATAGCTAACAAAGGCTATCCTGGCCAGAGAACACCTCACTGACCCCAAGTCAGTTTTCCGACTTACTTAATGGAACGTAATCAGCTCGGGAGTGACGTCATTCCCAGCTCCAACTTCCAACTTCCAAGCTAAATTCGAGCGCAGCATTGATTGTTGATGAAATATTTTTTTTTAAATGCTGTTTCTTAAAGAAAAAGTGGAGATGGTTGGCCCCCAATAAATTTATTTGTTGAAATGTGGCCCCCAGAAAAATCTAAATTAATAGCCCTGGTGTAAAATAAGAGGTAAACCATTGATAAGCCTCCGAAACTGGAAGTTTACTACAAACACATCAAAAAATAGCCTGGATAGTTCTGGACCAACTATGTTTGGACAGATGACAAAAAGTTCACCTTGTCCCAGAATGAATTGAAAAGAAGTGTGTGGAGAAGGGAAGGAATTGCTCATGATCCAAAGCGTCCCACGTCATCTGTGTAGTGTGATCATGTAATGGCATGTACGGCTATCAACGGAACTGAATCCTGAATTTGGGAAAAACTCATAGGAGTAGTGAATCATCCAAGGAGTAGCGAATCTATCAAAACGACTCATCTGAAAAGTCTGAAACTACACAGATGAGCAACTGAAGAAATGCAGGTCTCATTTGCCCCCAAAAAGTCAGTGCTCAAACTCACACCATTAGACTAAGATATAAGGGACTGAGCAAAAAGTGTATCCATGGGAGAGTTGCAAGGCGAAATGCACTGCTAACCAAGAGAAACATAAACACTCTTTCTGAAGTTCTCCAAAACTTTCGTGGTAAAGTTCTGTGGGCTAATTAGTCGAAGGTAGAATTATTTTGAAGACAAGGATCATTAAATATTTTGGGCAAAGCAACAATGCGCAATTGCTATAGGAACATCATACCAGCAGTAAAATGGGTCGGTGGTAATGGATGGTGATGCTGTGCTGCTTCAAGGCCTGGGTAACTTCCCATTATTGACAGATCTGTGAATTTGGCTGTCTACCAAAAATCTTGAAGGAGAATGTCTGGTTGTCAATCCATCATCTGAAGGTCAAGAAAACTAGGCCAAAATTTCTCCACAGCCATGTGAATATTGATCTCCACTTACCGGAAACATTTGGTCACAGTTGTTGATGCTAAAGGTTGCACGACCAATTAAAGAGCCTAGTGCTAAACAAGCTTAAGTCTCATTCTCACTCACCTTGAGGTAAGAATGAGAAAATGTCTTTTACAGAGAAGTTGATTTTCTCGATTTTCCCAAAGTGGCCATAGATTTTCTCAAAAAGTACTTGTGACTTAAGCACTTATAGCACTGGGGTCTTCAATTATGAAGTTAAGGGGGCAAGTACTTTTCAGAATGGGTGATTAGATGGACAACCTTTTTCATAGAATAAATGGTCATCTATAAACTGTATTATTTTTTCTCTTATGTTGGTCTTGTCTTATACTATTTTTATATTATGATCTGAAGACTTTTAGTGTGACAAATTTAAAAAAAATAGAGAAAAGTGTAAGGATGGAATACTTTTTTCTTGGCAGTGTAACTACACGGCGATACATATTCTTGTGTCTTATGATATTGGCAAACAGTTTTGGCTGGGCACTAGCTGCAGTTTAAGCTAATTAATAAATCAACAGAACCTCTTAAGTACAGGATGTGGCACTCTGCAACATACTTTGCAAAAACACACCACTAACCCTATTTCTGGTTATCAACCATCCTTCATGTTTCCTTTGTAAGTCTAATAACGTAAACATTACTATAAAACTGCAGCTTAACAGTATGCCTTGCAGTTGAATGAGGTGGGCTAATTTAGTCTTAATGTGAAAGCAGACAGGATGGTAGATTTATTGGTCCGGGGGTGATTATCACTGCTCTATACTGATAGTAAGTCAAATATCATTGAAGAAAAATGCATTATCCAAATGATATTATATCATTTGATATAAATGATAACAATAATAGTAACAGCAACAACAACAGCGGCTTGCCCCAATTGGCTGTTTCAGCATTGTGTTGTCAGACATGCTTGCCAAAGAGCCTAAAACATCTTTTATCCAAGGAAGACTGTACAAAATTGTTGATTAAATGGTGTGCTTTCTGTTTACTCCTGTAATGGAATCTCTCTCTCTCTCTCTCTCTCTCTCTCTCTCTCTCTCTCTCTCTCTCTTTCTGTCTTTCCTCCTCACTCTTTGTCTCTCTTCCATGGTGTTCCCTGGCTCTGTTGGCGGTGATATGCGATGTACATTCTTCATCACTCTCAGGTAAGATAATCTCTTCCCAGCTCTTGCATCCTGTCCTTGGCCATCACCTTCACACTTGAACTTCCCACAGTTAACGAGGGGAGGCCTCACATTACAAAAACCAACTGTGCTTTAAGACTTCACCATTTTGATTGTGTATTAACTCCCATTATTGCTATGGACATCGCTGTGCAGGCGACGTCACCCCCGAAAAAAAAAATGGCCAAGTAACTGCTTTTGTCAGCTGATGTGGCATTGACGAGCCCTCTCAAACTCAGCAATCCACCACTGTTTTTGGCAGCCAGTGGCCGACCTGCAATTCCACAAGGTTTTTTAATGTATCAAATGCGCTTTCAAGTTTTTGTAGCTGTCAGTTTGTGACAGACAACGATGACCGAGAAGGAGGGAGAGGGAAAAATTTTAAGGGAAAGTGTGGGAGGAATTCAGCTGTGAGAGAGAGAGAAAAAGTGATACCAAATGTGAGAGAGGCAGGGGAGACAATGAGCAGGGGTAAAAAGTGGAAGATGAGAGAGTGCGTGAAAGGGAGGGAAGAAGCTAGACAATGGGAGAGAGGAAGACAAATCGTGAAGGAGTGAAAGAGATGGAGAGAAAGGCAAAATGTGTGGGGAAAGACCATGAAAAAGAGAGAATGAGTGAATGAGGGAGTGTAAAAGCGAGATAGCGAATGAGGCTCGGAGCGAGAGAGAGGGAGACGGAAAGAGAGAAAGACAAGCCGCAGCTCCTGAGACCTGATAACGCATGAAGAAGAGCAGACCGGGGTAATTGAGATATCAATCAGGAAGGTCATTGCTGGTTCACTGTCTGTGCCCAGTCTGTTGTGATTGAGTGGGAAATGAATGGAAGGCGCTAATACACAATGTAGCACCGCCTTGCTACAATGGGACAGGCTGCGCCAGGCATGCATCACCGGGCGAGGCCTTATCTTCACAGCCTACAGACGGGTTGGTAAATGGGGCCGCTTATTAGCCTGCTGTTGCTATGCAGCCCATATATCACTCAGCTTCTGTCATCAGGCACATTATTCCAGATGTTCCATTGTTCGGATGGAAATTGCACGCGGGGAATTTTACCCGGTCCATTCGTGGCGAATGGAAACGGCTCGCGTCTACATCGACCACGACGAGTCAGTGGCGTTAACGTTCACGGCGGGAGACATGCATTAAAACCCACATCGGTGCTTATTAATAGGACAAACCCAGCCATCCTTGAGATTGCCAGGATGTACTTCTTAGAGCGGTGCCACATTCTTTCATCTTACCTGGCGTTCTCCTGAAAGGCAGATCGTTCATGAGGTTAACGATTTCATTTGTACTCTTCAATTTTCCGCTCAAGTAGTCTGTGGTAAGTATGGGTGATTAAGTGTGCGCGCAAGTGTGTGTGTATATGTGTGTGTGTGTGTACTCTCTGCTCTGTTAATGCTGTTGGTCGACTGACGCAAGCTGAGGGACACAGCGAGGGGGAAAATTTCAATTCGATAATGAGTTATTGGCAGCACTGTACAATAATAATACTGCAAAAACAACTAGTAAAACAATAAGCAATGACATATAGGACATATGATTAATATAGAGCAATTGCTGCTCTTTTGCCCTGGTCTAATGTGCAGCGAGGCTTCATCAATTTATAAGCACTGAAGCTGAACTGTGGTATACTTTCATTTCAAAATAATGAAGAGGGAACTATTTTTCTATTTCATTTAGTAGGGGTGATACAGCATCTACTGTCAAACTAGGGTGAGGTCAGGCTGTTGGGACACTTACCTAGAAGGTTAAGTCAGGACATTTGTTGCCAAATGACTCGATCAAGACTTCCTGGGCAGGCCAGTCATATGCTGCATGGTCATTCTGCCCAATCAGGAGACTTTGTGTAACAACTGTTTCTTTAGTGCTGCTTTGAGACACCATTACGGTATCAGTATCAATAGTGATGTGATGATGTCTCTGTACCTGAGACCTCCTTTACTCCTGTCCAATCAGGTCTGTTCGGTACCATTTGCTGCTCTTTATACCAAGTTATTGGTCAGTTTTTTCAATATATGAAGTAATGAGATTTGAAGTGGTAATAATCGACACCTCGACTAAAAGGCATTCAAGCGCATTTTGCCTATATTGCCTTATTGACTTCTTATTTATTTTCGTAAGGAGCTGTCACTGTGCTGTGTGATTGCCAATAAGTGCATAGTCTGAATACAGGTATGTGGGCAAAATCGCAAATGTGGTTTAAATTCAGCTAGTGTCTGTCCCCATTCGGGGAATCAGTTAGTCCTGCTTTGCTAAGCGTGAAATGGAAGTGACCGGTAATGGCACAGTTTTATTAATCGCGAGGCAGTTACTTCACTGCCTGAGCCCGGTAATACCTGGATGGGGCTGCGTCCAGCTTGGCATTTTGAGTGGGGAAAGGGAGGCTGAGCATGACTAATGCTGGCATGGCGTTCAGGCAGCAGGCTCGCCGTGCCCTCACACTCTACAAAAAACAGCATGACTGCGAGACCAGCAGTCGGGGGTTTGGGACCCCATGCTGTGCTTGTGTATTTTAAAAGTCAGTCTGGAAGATGTGAAAGGCTGAGTTGTCTCGCTGGTAATGGAGCTGCCGTATATTCACAGAAGGAAGCAATTCCAAAATCAACTATTTTTTTTTTTTTTGTTCCCCAAAGCTCTTATGACAGACTGACTCATCGTTGTCAGATCTGAGCCGTCCTGCTCGTTTGCTGAGCTCCAGAGAACTGGCAGCCGATTGGCTGGGTTTTTCTTTTCTTTTTGAGTCGGGGAACATCTGGACTGCTCATCTTCAGCCTTGCGGCCAGAAACTGGTCGGACTGAATATTAGAGCGAGCCTGTGCTTCTGACATCCTCGCTCCTCTTCCATGTCAAACAAATCAATGCCCCTGAGTTTGCTTTCACGGTCTCTCGGCCATTACGGCTCCAATCATCCCTTATCAATCGTAGTCCACAAACAGAGCCCTGGCAGGACACGGATATTACTGTTAAGTGGGGAGTGAGATTGGCTTCCATCCATAGTCTTTACAAAGATCCAGCATTTGAGGTCAGTCGGTATGTCAGTATGGACGTTATCCTGTGTTATTAATACGCTGCTTGGGGAGGTCAGTGCAAAAAATAAATAGTGGGGAGGCGGTTGTTTCTGTCGGCAAGGAGCCAGTATTGGCTTTATACACTAAGGTTCAAATACATGGAGTTCAGGCACTTATTGGATTTATAAATAAACTGTGAAATTTTTGTGAAGACCAAGTTGTGCAAACATATCAATATACTTAGAGGTCATAAACCTATATTTCAGCACATAGACTTCATTGTTCTAAATGTGATGATTGCAGCTTGTAGAGAGATAAAATTTCAAAAAAGACCTCAAAAAAGGAAATTAAAACTCTATTTAGCACATGTCCATGATTTGGTTATTCCTGATATAATCTTTGATCCGAAAATGAAGGACTGGACATTGATGTCACCGTAGGTCACACTATCAGCTAGAAGAGAGCCAGTGGGAGCTGAACCAATGGAATCACAAGTCAATGTAATTGTCTGCAATTGTGCCATTTTTGGAAGTATAAAAAAAATAGCAGCACTCATTTACTATTGGTTTAATGGAGAGATCCTCAAACCTGGCCAAATTGGCTATTTGCATGAATCCAAATTCACCTGTGTATGGTTTTCTTTCTCTCTGGATAATAACTGATTAGCACTGCTGATTAGCCAAACTGGCCTCACACCCGGCTTTTAGGTAAAGTGAATGTGGAAAACTGACAGTTTTTAGCCCTCAAGGACAGTGCTTTGAGGAACTGGGGGTTTAAAGAATAACCTAACTAGTTGATAATTGTGGCCAGCTTGCCACTAATGAGCTAGTTTCAGTGAATTATGCGAACACACGAACACATGCTTTGTGCCAAAGCCAGGAATACTCTCTCCTTTAATATTATGCCAGGTAGCAAGATTGTAAGGGCAGTTTGCCAGATACTCAGTGGATGTAATATTGACCAAACAAGCCTGCAAGCAATTGCACATTGGTTGCTTTTATCAAATCCTTGAGAGCTTGGAGAGAACATTATGGACGGTGTCAAAACCATCCACAAACATTGCCATTCTGCTCTGAAGTTGAACTCCAGTGGTCAAATCTCTCCTTAAAAATTGCAGTGACTTACGGTTTCTGCCAGATCAGCGTCCAGTCCTTCATTTTCCAGACTTAAATGTAAATATGGAGTTTAATTTGCATGTAATTAAAAGAACTGGATTCAGGACTGCTTTCTCGCCGTGGGAACGTCAGGGGGGAATGGAGACCCGTTGAGTATAACAGTTCAAACATATTCGCAGTCAGCAGCATGCCTTATCTTAAAAAAATAGTTTCGGCTTCATCGAGGGATAGCATGAGGCAGCTCTGCTCAGACAGGGGACATGGTTCACTGGATTAGTGGGTGGCTTAAAGTGTTGGTCTGAGGTGATGAGGGTGGTCTTACTTGTGTAGGCTCTGCGGAGGAAGCCTGGGCATTTTGCCATTTTCTTACTGCTGAGAAAGATCTCTTTCCGTAGCTCAGTTCTCAGCGGCACCTGAAGACTTTCACAGACATTTTGCATCTTTCATGAATTTGTCAGTTTACCATGTACTAAACCATTTTGGCAGGTCTGTGTTAATCAAGGACAGTGATTGTGAATCTTGTAATGAGGGGGCCCATAATTGCTTGGAAAAATCTATTTTTTTTATCGCTCTGGTGGCTCCTGTTGGTGCTAGCATGAAGGAGGTGTTGCGTTGTCGGTCAGCGGCCTTTCAAAATCAATCATAATCATAATTCGATGACGTACACTTCCCTGGCACATGGTCTAGCTTCAAATGCATAGTTCGGTACCTTGTGATTGGTTAGTTTCGTTTGTCCTTACAAAGACCAGTGAACTGAAACTTTTTCCTACACCTACAGTTGTAATACGTGCAGAAGAAAATTGAACTTTGGGATTTTACTTCTACATCAACTCTCTTTGGGGGCTTTTCAGGGATCAGGGCCCCCAGTGCAGAGGCGTATTGATTGAATCAGAGTCAGTCAGATCAGGTCACCCAGAGATAATCCACACGGACATTGACTGAATCCAGGTCATTTCGATCAAGCCCCCAAAGGAAAGCTATTGTGTTGGAGTATTCCTCCCTACTGAGTGCCTTGGTGTGTAACTTGGTGTCAGGAGAGGTTCTTGCTACAAAACCTTGAGTATTTAATTTAGATTCTGAATCATCCTGCTCGATGAATCACGTTGTTCATCCTGGCTTGTGATAGGGTGTACTTAGCATGTATTGATTCCATGGAGACAAAATGCTTGTGGTTTCCTCAGGTAACTCCAACTATTATAATGAAAGAACACCAGTCTGTTGGAGTTAGTGCTAAAAATGGTTACAGTGACAGCAATGCACTTTCTTAATGAAATTTACATTTATCTGTCTGGCAAACTGGTGTGCAAGGACTACTGAGTTTTCAGTCCTGTAATGTTTATTTTGACTTGTGTTGTTGGCTGATTGGCTGAGACTGTTTTCTGCTGTCATTGTAAATCCAAAATGGTGGTCATGGATCAATCAGCCTGTTCGTGAATTGCATCACTCTACAAATAATATTACATGATGAATCATATTGTCATCAGCTGTTTCTGTAAGTTGTAGCCATCCTGTGTATCAGCACACCTGCAGCTGTGACTGTATTCTCCACACTGCACAGTTGGACAGGTTTTATTGTTTAAAAGCCCACCATTTTTAAAAATTTTGCGTGTTTGATGTTCCCAAATTAAGAGTTTATAGCGGTTGAACTTTAAGGCTAAAATGCATGCATGAGGCCTCATTTTACAGGCAACACCCTTTTGTTTCTGGAAATGTGCTTGTGTAGTATTTGGCTAGAACACAGGATATACTACATCAGCTGAAACGTGAAGGATTTTTTAATTTTTATTATTTTTTGGCATGGGCCCCAGAAATCCAGTGGGTTCTGCCAGGTTAAGTATTTATTTGGACTTAGTGACAGGATAGGGACTGTAAGAGAGCATCCTCCTCCACTGCTGTTGGTTGTCCTCAGTGGACGTTGACGGGTGTTTTGTTTTGAAGCTAACTGACTGCTTTGAGGTTGGCACATCGAGCAGTGGTTAGCGATGTTGTCTCATAGCAGGGAGGTCATGAGTTCAAATTAGATTTGGGCCTTCCTTTATAGAGTTTGCATATTGTCCTCATGTTTGCCTGGCTTTCCTCCAGGCTCTCTGGTTTCCTCTCACAGTCCAAAGACCTGCATGTAGGCTGATTGTAGACCCTTACTTGCCCAAAGATGTAGGTGAGTGTGTCAATGTCTGTCCCCCCATTTGTAAGCCAGCACGCTCATCCCCGTGCTACCCACGGATGTCCGAAACTCTCCGCACTAGCAGGGCCAGTTTACAGGCAGCAGAGATGAAATGGAGGAAGTCCAGAGCACAGTCTGATCTCTCAACCTGTCAATCTCTCCTGTCTGCATTTTCTGATTTTCTCCTCATCCCTCCTCCTCCCCCTCCTCAGTCCCCCTTCACTGCTGATGACTTTGCAACTTTCTTTCACGGGAAGATTGCAGAAATCTGAAACTCCCCCACACGCACCTCCACACTTGCTGTCTCTCCCCTCTCTGTTCTCTCTCCCAGTTTCTTCACTTTTCCTCCCCTCACAGACTCCAATGTCTCTCAGCTCCTGCTCTCCCATCGCCCTACTACCTGTAACCTTGACCCAATCCCCTCACCCCTCCTCTAGGCCATCACTCTTGACATCCTCTCTCTTGTCATTTCACTTGCGAACTCCTCCTTATCATCTGAGCATATTCTCCTGTTTCAAGTGCACCTATATCACCTCACTTTTAAAAAAGCCCACCCTCAATCCATCTCTCATAAACAACTATCATCTGGTCTCTTGTCTCCCTTTTTAATCAAAAACAACTGAAAGAGCTGCCCCAAACCAGCTCTCAGGTTTCCTGTCGCAGAAGGGCCTATTGGACCCTAACCAGTCTGAATTCAGGCCTGGCCACTCAACAGAGATCGCTCTTCTCTCTGTGAGTGAGTTAGCTAATGCCGCTAGGTCAGCCTCCCTCTCTCCTGTCTTGATCCTACTTGACTTGTCCGCTGCTTTTGATTCCGCCAACCAACCCATCATTCTGTCCAGCTTTGCAGCTATGAGCATCTGTGGCACAGCCTTGGACTGGATTAGATCCTACCTTGCTGACTGCTCTTTCCAGGTTGCCTGGGCTGGTACAGTATCAGTACCTTGTCCCTTTACTACAGTCCCGCAGGGCTCGGTCCTTGGTCCTCTTCTCTTCTTCATCTACACTCGCTCTCTTGGTGCTTTAATCTCTGCTCATGGTATTTCCTACTGCTTTTATGCGGACGGCACTCAACTGTTCCCTACCTTCTCACCCTCCAACACACGGGTCTCTGCCCGCATCTCCGCTTGCCAGAAGGATGTCCATCTTAAACTCAACCCTGGTGAGATGGAGGTGATCATCTTCCCTGCTCCTACCTCTCCCATTCAGGACTTCACATTCTCCATTGGGGAGACTTCTGTGTCCTCATCACCCTGTGCAAGGAATCTTGGAGTGGCGATGGATAACAGATTGTCCCTCCCTGAGAATTTTGCAACAGTGTCCCGAGCATGCAAATTCTTCCCATGCAACATCCGGAGAATTTTCCCCTTTCTTACCTCCTACTCAACCCAGTTTTTGGTCCAAGCATTGGTACTATCCTGCCTGGTTTACTGCAACTCTGTTTTAGCTGGTCTCCCAGCATCTGCAGTTAAACCTCTGCAGCTCATCCAGAATGCTGCAGCTCATCTGATTTTTAACTTGCCCTGACAGACTCTTGCCAACCCCCTTCTCGCTGACCCTCATTGGTTCCCTGTTATGGCTCGCATCAAACATAAAACATCAGTAATACCATACCAGGTTTCCAAAGGGTCTGACCCTGCCTACCTTCAGAACCTTATCAAACCCTACACACTTGCTAGACACCTCCATTCCTCCACTTCCATCCGCCTGACCCATCCTTGCTCCTGTACTTACTCTGGTCACGTCAGCTGTCTATCCTGGCTCCAAAATGGTGGAACGACCTCCCCATGAAGGTCAGAACAGCAGAGACCCTGGCATCTTTCAAGCGTCATCTAAAGACTCATAAAGACTCACCTCCTCAGGCTGTGCCTTTCTTCCATCCCCTGATCCTTAGCAGCTGGTGTACTCTTTTATAATTTGTGACTATTTGTGGCAGAATTGCTACATCATCCAAGTTCTGCGGCTGCCGTTAGCACTTGGACTGCCACCACCTTCTAGGATTTCCAGCTCTTTTGCTCCTTCTAAAATGCACTTTGTGTTGTGAGTCGCTCTGGGTAAGAGCATCTGCTAAGTAAGGGATAATGTAGAGCGAGCCGGTCACTATAGAGAAATAAACCCCGACAGGGTGATGTGAAGCGGAGGGGTCCTACATCATCCTGAAGGGGTTTATTTCTCTATAGTGACCGGCTCGCTCTACATTATCCCGCTTATTACACAGCTACTCACTAAAGAAATCAAAAGTTTGACATAAAATGTTCATCTAAATATGATTTTATTGATTTACAAAAGTTTTCATTGCTTCTGCTTGAAAAAATAGTCCGCTGCTTGAAAAAATAGCCCATTCGTTTCTACGGTTGGAACTGTAACTGTAAGCAACGGTAACTCCGAACCTTCCATAGCAACGGTCTGCTGTACAGAAATAACAGACCTTAGAATGTTGTAATTGACCAATCAGGATTGAGCATTTGACAATGCCGTGTAATAAATGCCTGTAATGTACTGTAATGACATGTAATGTGTGTGCCCTTTAATGGGGTGGCAAGTCGTCCAGTGTATATGTGTACCTCTCGTCCATTGGTTGCTGGGATAGACTCCAGCCCCTCTGCGACTGTGACCAGGAATAAGATAGTAAGATAACGGACGAATGGATAGTTGCCATCAGTCAGTCAG
The DNA here is from genome assembly GCA_029692085.1 of Gymnothorax javanicus. Classification (NCBI taxonomy): domain Eukaryota; kingdom Metazoa; phylum Chordata; class Actinopteri; order Anguilliformes; family Muraenidae; genus Gymnothorax; species Gymnothorax javanicus. The sequence continues at coordinate 96,734,142 of CM056198.1, forward strand.
GTCCTGTACTTAATCAAGACTTAAACGGAGTTGACAGGTAGCCGCTCAAGGTGTCCTTGGGGTACGGTGGTACCGGCTGCTGTGACGGCACGTAACTTAATTAGAGGCGGCCAGTGGATGAGTTTTTGATGCTGGCCACACATACGGAGACAGTAGCACAGTAGTCATTAGGCCTAACTGTCAAGTTTTTGGGGCCCGGAGACAGATCAATTGCTTTTGCAGGGTTTGGGTGGAGGGGGTGCTGCTGCGGCCATTCCTCTGGGCCCAATTACAGCAGTTTACGGAACTGCTGAAAATTCATCTCTACTTAAGAGTGATATTCTGTGCTTCTGCAGAGTTACTCCCTCCCTTCCATCATTACCATCTGCTCTATTCCTAGTAGGTGAGATGCATTAATTTAATGAGCAGATGTCTTATACGTACAGTAACTCCCTGCAAACGCACACTGAACATTTGGACTCTAGTTTGAAAAAAATAACCGGTTTTCAGCAGTGTCTTCCCAGTGCAACATAGTTTCTACAAGGCAAAATCCGATTATTTCAAAAATTAGGTCATAGCATTTACAGTTTTAATGAATTTCTATTTCTGTTCTTGAATAATTAAAAAAGTTAGTGGGCTGTTTTTCTTTTTGTAAATTGGTTAAAGAAAGGGGAATTGGGTCCTTTCTAGTGAAAAGAGAGAGCAGAGCTCACAGATGAGTGCTCTGTGTCACGCTTCCAAATCTGAATCGGAGGGATTACCGTTCAGGGTTGATTAGATTAGGTTTTGTTTTATTTTGGGCCTGCAGCCCTGCTGCATCGGCAGGCCTTTTCATGTCCAAATCCCGGATATCATCCACGCTGAATTCCCTGGCAGTTTCCCTTGCATCCGTGTGGGCCGGATACGGCTCAGATCATGAGCTTTAATAATCAGGCCTCGGTCCGGATATGGGGTGGAAGGGGGAGATAAAATTTCCCTTTGGTGTTTGGGACTTGGGTCAATATGCTGTGGATGTGTCTGCATTTTGTGTGCATTTACATTTTTTTTGTCTTCGGGACGTGTTTGTGTGTGTGTGTGTGTGTGTGTGTGTGTGTGTATTTACATCACAATTACTGCTCTTCTGAGTATAATGTATTGAAGAAAATCACTCTAAATAAAGCCACAGGCAGTTTATTCTCAGGCACGCACACCCACGCACATATACGGCCACACAAAAACACAAGCTTGCACACGAACACACACACACAATGGCGCACACATAAATGCACACAAAGGCTCAAAGTACATATTCAACACCGTTGATTAAGCTGAAGATGGTATTTGGTAAAACTGCCACATGCAGAGCAGTTTCCAAGGCGCCCATCATCGTCAGTCACGGTTCATTATGAAAAATGATGACCCGTCTGGATCGTGTTTATCATCGCCGAGTCTGTCGATGGATAAGGCCAGTGCGCCTCGTGTTTGATTTCCGTCCATCTCCCCATCGTCGGAGGCACCATCCATCATACCGCGGAGCTCATCCCCCAAGCTTTCGGGCAGCAGCGAGAAGGAAAAATGGTCGAGGGATCGTCGAGCTGTTCCAGCTGAGATGTTCAATATGCTTCTCCACTTTCTCAGCCAGAACAAGGCAAAAAAAAGGAAGATAAAATCTCAAGCTGCATATCTGAATACTATAGAGAAACAACAAACAACATTCCTTCTGGCTTTTTTTTTTTACCACATATTTGAGCAGTATGCCAGAAATATGAAGGAAAGTGTATTGCAGCTTGTGGTAAATGCTGTAAAAGTCACATAATCGGTGTATAAATAAATTATTGTCGGCTATTATGAAATTATTTTGTGAATCGTACACGTCATACATTACTGCAGTTCTATGATATTATGTTTTACCAGTAGTTTGTGCTATGACTACTTATTTCATGTTGTGTAGGGCTCAGGTAATTACTGTGTAGCCTATATGGTATATCATTATATTGCTGCAATCTTTTATTTCTCTTTGGGCTGTCAGTGTTTTGGTTCTGTAGGCTTTGCAGGTCCCGTGAAGCAGGCTGTCAGTTATTCACAGTTTGTCAGTTTCTTCCTCTTTAGTGCAGGTGAAACGGAAACAGTGTTGTCACCAGTATGTCAGCCATACCTGGTGTGCGTAGACTGCAGACAGCAATGCGGGGTTATCGCCAGGTTTCCACCATGGAATGAGCACTACAGTTCGGTCAGGAAACTCCTGCTGCGGCCTTTTGGTCAACTTTTCTGACCGCGTGTCTTCTCACCAACCAATCGCACCTGCACACCTCAGTAATGGAGCCCTTTTTTTCAAAAACTACTAATCAGACTATCGCTACATTCTGCGTTAAGTGCTTTGCTTGCCTTGGTTACTCCTGCTGCTGCTGATTTTCTGCTCCTCGTTCCCCATGCATACCAGGTTGCTACCCTTGCTGGTTTGTTATTTTTGCTACTCTGCTTTGTTGCTCATCCACCACCACCCCGGCTTCCAGCTCTTGTTTAGATCTGCTTTGTGTTCTTGGGGGATTTGGTGTCTTTTGTTCTCGAGGTAGATGTAACTTCTCTCTGTACTCAGGGTAGTGTACAAGAATGTGCAGAGTGCTGAAGTGGATCTATTGGGTGCCCAATGAATAATAATGTACTACACCAGTGTTTCCTAACCCTGCTCCTAGAGTACCTCTGCCCTGCGCGTTCTGTATGTCTCCATGATCTGACACACCCAGTTCAGCTCATCTAGTACTTCACTTCTGAGCCAATTACCTGATTCAGATGTGTTAAATCAGGCAGACCTCTAAAATGTGCATGGCAGTGGTACTCCTGTTATGGGGTTTTGAAACACTTCACTATGTAATACTCAATAAATGTCTATTCATTGTGGCCCCCGGACGAAGTCATGTCATGCTTGTCGTATCCGCCGCCACGTCCGCGTCTGTAGACTCTTCCTTGTGGACACTCTACAGGCTGTAATGTTTGACCGATTACTTTCATATTTGGTAGAGTCATGTGTTATATTTCAGTTATGACACCTATCAATTTTGGTTTCCATGGCGACAGTATTGGCCGAATAATCACAAAAAAGGGGAGAAGCGGGCTTTCAGGGGCTACAGCCATGCATTCGCGGTGACCGGACTGTCTAGTTTTAATATATGAGTTGTGCTAACTGAAATAGATTTGGTCACATTCCAGAATGTTTGAGTGAGCAGGGAACTGTAGCCCCTCATTATTGGTCAGTGAAGACATTTGGAGGTCAGCGTTCTTGAACTCCATTGATTTTATTGCACCATTGTAGTCAATATCACATCAGCGTTGGAACGCTCAATGAAGAACATTCTAATCACATATTTGTGACATCACTCCTAAAAGAGTTAAACTTGCAGAAATTAAGGGATGTGGGAAAGGAATTATCCCTTATAAGAGGGAGACTCATACTCTGTTAGCTTCCCGTTACTGTCCCACTGCAAAACCAAAAAGCACAAAACAACCCCCCATTCACATTCCTTCATATACAACTGAGGATGCCCATTCACTGAGAACTTGACCTCACTCACCAAAGAAAAATGGGGTCAGTTTCGACTTGTTCTTCAATTGTTCACGCATGTGTTCATAACGTATGCAAATACCTCTGATTTATCGTTCATTGAACCTATAAGTGCGAGGAGATGAGGTCAGTGATCAATAATAAGTAAGATTGAACACATGGGGGGCTTTTGGTCATTGCCCTTGGTTTATGTTTCTTATCTATTTGAAAATACCTTGTAAACAACTCAGATGTGGTGACTGAATAAGAATGCCTTGAGGCATCTGTCAAGGGCCTTCAGTCTTTTCTTTCTGATGCTTTAGACGGGGGAGGATAGCTTGTCAGAAAATAGAATAAAGGATGCTGAATAGAATGCAGTGAATCATTACTTTGATTTGACATCTTTCGTTTGAAGCAATATGTTTTAGTTCTATATTATTTTTGGCTGTCCTCGTCCTTTCCCTCCCCCCCCTCCAGCACTGCGTCCAAACAAGCATTGTCCTTTCTTGTGCTTGTCGCTTCTTACCCAGAATCTCTTGCATTGTGAAGGGAGTGGGTGGATCAATTTACCATGAAGGCTTAGCCCAAACAGAACCCAGACAGTAGACATTCTTCAAGTCTCTCTTCTTCTTTTGTTTCAAAGCCTGGGCTCTCATGGGTTGGGTTTAAATTGGCAAACTGTCCCAGCTCTCCTCTGCGACACCATTTTCTGTTTGAAGGTTCTGACGCATCAGTGGAGGGAATTCTGGGATGTTTCTTTCTGAGTCTGACAGTGCCTTCAACAGGAATGTATTGTGCCAGTTAAAAGGCTCAGTTTGGGTTGCGGCTCTCACCATTCGTGAATACAGTGGTCGGTAGTCAACTGCGGTCCTTGTCCACAAAATCCAAAATGCCCTCTCCCACGGGTAAATGGCAGCAGTGGGAGCATTATTGCTCCAATAAGAAAAAAATGAGAATAAAAGTTGTTAATAACCGCCATAGGAGAACACTTTAAAGCTGAGTGTTTGGAAATTTTTGCATAGTAAAGCTAACTTACGCAAGCTGTGTTGCACTGTACTTCTCTAGGGGTTTCCGCCTCTTGAAGCGGCGTCTTTTATGTCTGAAACGCCCGAAACTAGTTTTGCTTTCACCATTGGTGCTGAAAACCCCCCACTGCTACCCAGGATGGGCTCCAAGCATTACGTACACCTTCCCCACGCCACCCCAGATGTTCTCCCCTGGCACGAGTAAAACGTTCCGCATGTAACTACGGCCCCAGTGACTGCAGTGATATCAGCGGGAGAGAAGAGGGGATTGTGGGCTGTTAATGTCCACAAGAAGGGCTGACCCACTCCATATGTTCCTTGGAGAAGTGCTCATTTACTGCAAACACCCTCATCCGCTATATTTGTGTCCTGAATGTGAGTTTATTTATCGTTTTCGAAAGAACTGAGAAAACGGCTCAGAACTGGCTCCATAATTTTGAGGCAAGCTAAGTGAAATGGTGTGTGTGAGTTGCGGTATTACTTGTGGAATGGGATGAAGCATTAAAAAGGAATGAGGTTGAGGGAAAGAGATTGAGAGCAAGAGCGCACCCCGTGAATAACTGAACGTCCATGAGAGAATGACCAGAATTGTACTTTTAGAAGAAACATGCAGAGTTGGGGAATATGTGGAGTATTTTCAGTTAGGAACATTGCGATTTCATATTTTTGACTTCGCACCCTTTAAAGGGTTAAGAAAGGCATAACATTTTAATGTAATCATGCTAGTTAAAACAGAATTATCCATACGGCGCAACTTCCTTTCATCCGAGCGCTCATTAGATGATACCATATGGTGCTATGCTCAAATGTGACCTGACGTGCCGGCAGTCTAAGGGATGAGCAGGAGGAGGGCAGTGTTGACATTCTACCTGTGTTTCTCCAGAGTTCTCGAGGGTTCAGTACCGCGTCTTTGATGCTAAGATTGGACCTTTTCTCCTGCAAAAGAAGATGGCAGTTTTATTCAAGCAGCTGCACTGAATGCTTAACTGTCAGCAAAATCTATTGGTGGATCTACCAGTTAAAGTTTTACACTGCTCATTAAACTTGAGCACAGTTTGAAAACACGATTACATTCCTTGTTAATGCTATACTATGGCCAGGTTACTGTAGATTTAACCCAGATGTTTCAAATTGTAGTTCCAGAGGGCTGCAGTGCCGGCTGGGATTTGTGGTTTTCGCTCAATTAGCAGTAAGAGCCTGGGGAAAGAGGTGTTGACTCTCGCCAATCAATGACTTCAATGAATCGCTTGAACTGAAACACACAAGAACTGGCAGATGGTGTGTCCTTTTAGGGCTGCAGTTTGACAGCCCTGACGTAACTTTATGATTGAGAGTTTCACTTTTTTGGCTGGCAGACAAAAGTTTGGTGCTTGTGCTGAACAAATGCTGAAACATGCCGAAGTCAGTACACGATGTGGCGCTATCAGGCTGGAGTTTGACAGTTCTGTGTTGTACATGTTGGCAGCTTTTACTTCTCTGTCAAAGCAGGGATCTTACGTCTTAGAAACGGTAAATTAAGGTTTCTATATGATGTGTATGCAAAGAACACATAATGAACTAGGATAGTGCAATTACTAATGGAACACATTATATAATGAGTACATGAAAATATCTACTGTGAAAGGTGTTGATGGAATCGTTAATTGTGCTGGCTTCATATGCATTAGTTTGGGGGAAGGTGTAGTGTTGATGGCCACTAGAGGAGTCATAAGGCTAGGGCTACCTGTACACGAGGTAAAAGCTTTCAGCAATGGTCTCCTGGCACATCTGGGCTTTAAGATAATTAATTCTGAGGGTGAGTCAGCAATGGTGAGGGGGCGTGTAATATTATGTGGTGTAATTTTATGCAATTCTGCATCTCAAAGAACGGGGCTCAGCCACAAATGCAGCCTGATAAGTTTAAAGGTCTAAGGCCACTACTCCTGTGACATCACAGATGAGGGGGGAATGTCATGCCATTGCTACGGCAACAAGCTTCCCTTGCCTCATGGAAAAGACTCCTCTTCATGAAGTGCAAGCAAGAAAATCATTCAGAGACGCGTTGCACTGAGAGCAACAGTAATTCGGCGTGCTCGCAGTCGTGTCTGAGGACGGCCTAGCCTCATGTACGGACAAAACCGTTGGTGGGCTCCAGGTCCAGTGGGAATGGGGAGTGTGATTGCAGACGCAAGGCTCGATGTTAAAAAATAAACAGTAGCTGCCAACTCGGTCACCTCTCTTGAGAGGCTTCTAAGGAGGCTAATGAAAATGTACCCAGGAACATCCCAGTAGTGCTCACAAGCACTCGTATTTTTGCATACTTTTTGAGAACAACTTTTTTCGACCGTCGTTGATGATTCATTCCAATTTATCTTTGATCTCAAAGCCTCAAAGCACTTCGCAGGGATTGCGAGCAGGGCGAGAGCTGACGTGTTTGTGTTTTTTTGTGTTAAGACAAGAAGCAATGATAGGAGATGGAAGATAGAAAGGATGAGTCCCCTCTCCATCTGTGTTTGATTCGTTGTGACAGCCGTGGGGTTTGGGTTTCTTCTGTGTCATAACGCAGGGACACATTCTCACCAAAGTTGAGATGCTGGTGACCAGAAGGATGTGAGGGGTAGGGGCATAGAGGGCTGTTCTCTCTGCAGTAGACAGTAGGCCAGGGCTCCCCAAATCACGGTCCTTGAGGGCTGAGAACTGCTGGCATTCCATCCTCCCTTTACCTGGGAGTCAGGTGTGTTGATAGTCTGGCCAACTCATGGCAATAACTGTTCACTTAACCACTTGGAAGGAGAGAGAACCAGGTCTGTATTTGGGTTCCAGGGCCAGGCTCGGGGAGTCCTGCAATAGGCACTGTGGCTCTGATCCAGAAAGCACCCGACCACCACCTCCATGGGGACAAAAACACCTGACATGCTCGTTCTTGGCAAGTCCAACTGTAGACATGATATGAGGCACATTCCTGGGTTATTGGGCATCGGCTGTCGAGCAGCCACCTCCTCCTTATCAGGCAGCGTCCAAAGAAGGACTGTTTGGGTCATAAGCGAACATCTGTTTATTTCAGATGCAGATTTTTCATGTTGGCCTTTATTTATGCATGTGACAGTTCAATCATTAGTAAAAATATAGTGTGTAGTCTGTGATTTATATGCTCCTGTGCTGTGTTGATTCTTGCTTCTCACCTAATGCATGCTGGGATAGGCTTTATCACTCCCTGTTACCCTTACGGAGTACAAGTGGGTTAGATAACATTCAGGTGGATGGATAGTTATAAAACTCCCTGCTGTTTAAACCCGGCCACATTCTTAGATGAACCTCAGGCCCATGCACAAACAGTGTTTCAGTGCAGGAATCTGCTGATCTGTGATCAGTTCATCCTTTAAGTCATAATGGAGAAGGATTTGGACGTGAGGAGGAACACTTATCCCTAGACCAGTGCATCTTGGTGAATATGCACCACAGTGCTCATAAGAAGTGCTTAGAAGCAGCTCTCGCACTTTTGTGACCCTAACTAAGCTAGTACTCGAGGGCAACCTATCACAGACTGTGGAGAGGGGTGGGGGTGGTGGCAGTAACCGTGGACAGTGGAGGCAGGGAGATTTTTTTTCAGAAAATGTGGATAAATCAACTTACAGACAAAAGAGCAATAACACTGATGAAGTTCCTCCCCTCTGATCAGCTCAGTTTTTAGATGTCTTAATAAAATTTAATAACCCTACTGTCACGGTTCGGCGAATTGTCCCGGGTGTGTTCTGCCTGTTGCCCGGTTGCATGCTGGGATAGGTTTCATACAGTCCCACCTCCATGACCTACCCTGACCAGGAGAAGCAGGTTAGATAATTGACGTCTGGATGAAAAAGAGGTGAGTTTGTCGGAGAAAGAAGATGGCGGTGTCCTGAATTCACGCGAGATTAGGATGGTGTCAGGCTTTGCAAAGGGTGTCACCCTGACAATCTCGCATCGCACATGAACTCTGGCTGCACCGCTGAAATTCTCCCAGATAGGAAAAAATGTGTCACGTTTACAGCCTCGGCATGAAGCTTCCCTCATAACGAAGAGTCTTTATGCCTAAGCAGCTTTCTTCCCCTGTCCCACTTTAATAGAAATCTAATCTTTTCTGCACGCTATAACCAGACAGAGCTGAGCCCACCGTTCCCTCGATAAGGCCTGGAAGATGGAAGTCCTGGAGGGATGGCGGGTAGGACGGGAGGAGGGTGATTTTCTGGTCGTAATTGCATTGCTGAATTCCATCCCTCTGCAGTGCAGTGCAAAGCAGCACCTCAGGTCTTTGGGGGAGGGGAGATGGGGGGATTTATTTGAAAGGATAGACCTCTGTGACGGCTCCCGCTCTTGCTTTTGCCCCAGGTGTGTGCCCTACGAACCGTAGAAGCCCGCGGGCTTCCTCTTCAATGAGAGCAAATCAGAATGCACCGCCATTTGCTTTAATTATGCATCAAAACCAGTCCTTCATCTTCGGAATTGAAAATTGTTGAACGAACTTGTCTTTTTTTTTTTTTTTCCCCGCTCCATTTTTTCCAGAGGATTTTTTTTTATTTCAAAAGTCTCGGGGACATTTTTTCTGATATTGCTGCTGCCGTGTTTCTAATCATCTCGTTTTAATTAAGAAAAGAAAATGAGGTCTGCGGAAAAAAGATAATCTTTATTAATTGGTATTTCTGGGCCATTGGGCTGCTGTAGGGCTTGTTTTGAAACATTTTTTTGAAGCCAGAAGACGATCTATTTTTTGTCAATTAACTTGGAAAGGCTCGACGCATTGACTTGAAAAGCTCAGCAAATGGCTTTCTCAGTGAAGAAATTCTCTTGTCACTTGCTTTAAAATACCTGCTAGTTCGTCACCTGGTGTGTTTTTATTGAGTGCGGGGTGTGCTTAACCATGCGGAAAGGTGTGCACTTGTGGCTTCTGTGCATCTTCTGTGTTGGAAAAAAACAGAATCTTGACTAGTCTCGAGAGTTCCATTGTATTTGATGACACACCATCAGTCACCTGACACCACCCGCCAATGAGGACGAGGATGCCCCTCCATGCGTGAGAAGCGACCCCTCCGACCAATATTCCAGGTCGATGATCCGATCCCTATTACTGTGTCCGTCCACTGCTCCCTCAACCCACCCCAATCCTGGATTATCCCTCCATCTATAATTAAACTCAGCCAACAAGAACACCGCCGTTGCCAAGTGACGGAATTCATATTTTATCAAGGCCCTTGAAAATGGGTTTTGACAGGACCTGTCGACCCCCCCACTGCAAGTTTAAACACAGTTACTAGTTGAAGCGGGGAGAGGGGATTGCAGGGAGCTTTATGAGCAAACCCTAATATTTACGCGCAACGATTTCAAATCTGGTCTACGATGGTATTTCAAGGACTCCGTCGATAAAAAGTGATGTAGCTCCTCTCAATTCAGTTTATGGTTTGCTTGTAAACCTTTACATCTAACTTCGATCACTGTGTCGGCTATATTCTCTTTCCATCTTGGCATTTGGTTTTATTTATATGCAGTCAGCTCCGGTCAGTATTTCAACATTGACACAGTCATAAAGGACTGCAGTTTGCTCACTGTTCACTCCAAGAAGTGCAAACTGTCTATTTTAATTTGAGTGTAAGTCCAGACACTTATGGACCTTACTGTATATAGAGAAGGGTGACACATTAAAGCAGGGGTGTCCAATCTAATCCAGAAAGGGCCGGTGTGGGTGCAGGTTTTTGTTAGAGCCCAACACTAACACACCTGATTCTACTCATCAAGGTCCTGATTGAACCTCCTGATCAGTTAATTAGTGGGATCAGGTGTTGCAGTACTGGGCTAAAACAAAGACCTGCACCCACACCGGCCCTTTACGGATAAGATTGGACACCCCTGCATTAAAGGAAAATCCATCATGAAAGGGGTGATTTATAAAACTTAGCGATAAAGTTGTGCTGAGATAACGGTAAAATGCTGTTTCTGTCAAATATTTTGCCGTTTTAAAAAATGCATTAGCAAGCTGTTAATACCATTATCCTTTAGATTTGGGGCGTCACCATGCCATTTTGGCAATTGCATATGACAGACAATTCATGAACTTGCAGTACCAAGAAAAATATTTTCCCCTTTCCATTTTCCTCTATTTTATACATATTCTTCACACTAAATGGTTTTGGGCCTTCAAACAACAAGTTTATATTTTTGAAGAGAACATGAAACATAAAAAACAGTTTTAAGTAAATGCACCTCTAAATTTTTTGCCACCTTTAGCAGCAACAACTGCGACCTAACATTTCGCAACTGGAGATCAGTCGCTCACTCTTTGTCGCAGAATGACTTAAATTATTTTTGAGGGCCTGTACATATGAATTGGCTATGTAACGTCCTCCCACTGCATTTCCAATGGGGTTCAAGTCAGGACTTTGACTATGCCACTCAAAAAAGCATTATATTTACCATCACCAAGAATCTGAACTGTGTGATATAGTGATCTGGAAAATTTTTGACCATCGCCTCATGAGTTTGTTTCAGCGCACGCCTGATGCCAGTGGGCTTCTCAGAGAAAGAGGAGTGGGATGGGCGGGTTGCCAGTTCAGGTCAATGTGACCCCAGTCGAATTGCTGATCAGGCAGACTGCCCTGCACTGACCTCCCTCAGCGACCCCAGTGCTAATAACAGACAGCTTCTCATTAGCCTTCCCACTAGTCTCCTGATTGGCCAAGCCCACCAGCCAATCATGAGCAGTGATACCCTACCCTGCAGGGGAAAGGGAGACTGTACATCAGAACTCATCTCAGCGTGTTTCCCTCATTTCTTCTGTCTTTCCTGCTTTTAATTCATTTAGTCAAACTCACATTTTGTCTTACAAATTACTCTATATTCAGTCCATTTCAATTGGGAAACTTATTGACCTATTGACACATTTTACCATTGTACAGTGTTACTTATTTCTATGTTTGCAGTAACACTTCAGCATTTTAGCGGATACTTTTATTGGGAGTAATACAGTTTATTATGTTTCTTTTGCATAATGTATCATTCTGAACAACTCAGAAATATATTTTACTGAAAAAGTTCAGGTTAAGGGCCTATTTTAAGGGCACAAAAGCATTGTCCCATTTCAGGCTTGAACATGAAACCTTATTAACACAACTGTCTGCTCCTCATAACTCACTACTGCCAAGTCTACAAAGCAAGACTTAACCCCTGAATTTAGTTTCTGGGGCTCATTTTTCCAGAGTCATCGCTTTATTTTATGGTCTCTAACCTGCTGTCTCCCCCTTGCTATCTGCTGGGCTTTTAAACTTTTGCTGTGATTTACACAGGGCACTGTTAAGGACATATTCAGGTTTCATCATACGATACAAAGACATGCAGGTCATTTTTAGAGTCTAAATTGTCCAGAGGTATGAATGTTTTAGTGACTGTTGTGTGCCTAGTACTTGATTGGCTACCTCTTCAGGGGTGTATTTTTGATTCCGAGCCCCTCCCCCTCCCAACGCTGATTAAGAACAAGCAGTTTACATAATGGATGGGTGAAGCAAATTGTGATTTTCTAGGTCCTTTGAACTCTTGTTTTTCATTTGCTGCTAAAAGTTCACCAAGTATCTGTTCTCCTAACTTTGTCTCCCTCTCTGTAATGCTAGTTTTTAATTAGCCTGAAATGGAGAGGAGAGTGGAGACAGGCCGTGCTGTTTCAGCACTGCACAGCTGAAACTCTGGTTTGACTCTGCAGTTGTGGTTTTCAGGTCTTGGCCCTTTAGTTTACTATGGTTTCTGCCACTTCCTTGAGGCAGGTCGACATTTTCCGGGCTGTCTCTCAAAAACTGCTCATCAGGCTATTTGCTTAGACTACTGGTCACGGCCTTTATTTCTTTCCCAAATTTGCAGCAAATTTCATCAACAGCAAACATAACAGATCGTCTCCTCTCTTTGTTTTTCACCGGGAAAATGTAAACTGTGCAGAAGAGAGAGACATTTTACATTGTGCTCTCATAGTAGAAGCTTCTCGTACTATTGTGTATTGTGTGGAGCTTACCACCAGTTCTGTAATGTTTTGTTTATATAGAGATACAATCTTTGGTTTTTATGGCGCAGTGAACATGCAATTATTGGATCAAGATGCTTAGCGGTAGTTTGGATAACAAGTCTGCACCAAAATCTTATTCATACTACAAAGTGAACATCACTTAGTGCTGTCGCATACTTTGGGTTTTACGAAAGCATAGCGCTTAGTACAAATGCAGAGACTTCATTCGCTAAGACCCAAACGGCCTTTGGACCTTGGTTCTCAGTACAAAAGCATATCCAAATTTGTCTAATGGGTATATATGCACCTTCAATTGAAGGGAGAGGATGAGTCACAGATTGTTCAGGTTTCTTGCTGACTCAAGTTTCACCGCTTTTGTTCCTATTGAGAGAGCAAAATATTTGTTCCACCAGCTGTTTTACTGTGCATTTGTTGGTGCCTTGATCTTCAAACCATCCCCTGTCAGGCACTGGGATTTTGTTTCCCTGTTTGGGAAACAGGGTAGTCGAAACTCTTGTGTTTGTTCCCCTGGGCCTGAAAAAAAGTAAATGTTGGCTTTTTTTGTACTATGAATTTTGTTGAAATTGCAAACAATTGCGGCCTTCTTTATCTTTGAGGATGCATATAACTAACAAGTGATCCTGCTGCCTGCCGTCAATTTATTCTACCTCTGTGAAAATTCCAGCGTTAGAAATTCCAGATGGAAAATTTTTCAAAGGAGATCAGGTGCAGCATTTTATATTTCAACTAATTTGGCCTGCTGATTCGCATTAAGTAAGATTAAATGTTCATTAGTATGTGTACAATGGACGATAAAAACAAAAAAGACTGGAGGTCATTCATATTCAGATGAGAATGTTCATTAATTAGGCCTTGTAATCAGAGGAATGGTTATTGAAGAGGTTGAAATTGATGTATAATCAAGCTGTAGCAGGGCGTAATTAGACAGCTTTTCACACATGACAGATGCAAACAGGAATTTGCAACTATTTTGCCACAATAGTCTTATCTGGTGTGCTGGTGCGCATTACCTCTTTCCTAATTTGATTATTTTGTGTACCTACATATTCACCATCAGTCAGAAATGTTTTTAACTGACCTGAGGGAACACCTGTTTTCAGGCAAGTATTTTCAGGCACGGACAGCGCGTAGTCTGCTGAGCTAGGCTCCAGCTCAACCCTTACCCAAGTGAGGAAGAAACGGTTTAGATAGTGGATGGATGGATTTTCAGGCATGGACTGTCAGATTAAATTGTAGTTGATGGGGAAGTATTTGTTGGTTGCAGTGGGGCTTGTAAGGCATTCTGGTAGATTAAAGCTTCCCCAATGTGCCAAGGTGTTGACTTGAACCAGGATTGGCTTCCTGGGGATGGGAACTTATCAAGGGGGGGTGGTGATTAACGTCTCACTGTAACCAAATGGGATGCAGACAAACACAGTTAGAGGTGACAGTAACCAACAGGTTAGAACAATAGGCCTCAGTATGCATGACTGTTGAAGTCTTTAGTCCCACAGGAAACAAGGAAGCACAGGGGGGGGGGGCGGCGGTCTGACAGTTCATCAGGAAAAGTTAGCAGACATGATGCTGATGTCACAATGACTATTTGGTTACCTGTCACCTAATAGTACACAAGCTTCATGACGTATAAAGCTGCTGCCTGACTGGCAGTAATTTGTAATTGATCTGCCTAGCTTTTACCCGGTATGTTGCATACTGCAAGGAAGACTATATTTGCTCTCTTAATAAATTGTTTTTAACCGGAATTTTGGGATTACCAGTTTTCTTCACAAAGGACCAAAATTTCTACAGGCTGTCATCTGAATATTACTTATTCGCCCACACCATTGTCCTCATCTTTCAAGCAAGTTCAACAACTTCTGCTTCCAGCTGAAAATAATTACTTTTTATCCAGGCTGAGACTGACTTTATATCAAAATTTGAAGCAACTAGCTTCAAACAGACGTGTTACCTGGGGGCGAGATGGAATATCTCATATCTAGGCACATCACTCCAGAAAATATTAAAGTCTAATTTTCAGGGGGCTCTTGAATTCAATTTGACCGACCCCTATCCTAGCCAATCCCAACAAACACTGGATGAGAGGCAGAAATGCATCCTGGACAGGATGTCGGCCCATCATTGGGCTAATGTGCCATTTACTTACACACTCAAACCTACTGGCAATTTCCTGTATCTAGTTAGCCTCGCCTGCACATCTTCAAACTTTGGAAGAAACTGATTCTGTGAACAATTAAAAAAACTCAATGTTACTGCTGTCCTTTTTTGTTTGAAACAGAAACCTTGTTCACTTAAACAAATACGTTACGACAAATACATTGCTATCCACCCTGGAAAAGAGAACCTATAGAAAAGACCTTAGCTCCTCATCGCCTTAGGGATTTATGCGCAATGCTTTGCTGTCTTATTTGCTTTAAATGTCAGCTCTTAACAGCAGTGCGTTGCAGCCTCCTATGATCCACGACCTTTTCCATTCACTTGTTAAATTACAAGCAGTTTCTACCCCGGATTAGATGACCGGTAATTGAAGTAACACTCGGTAAATCATGTGCCATTTTCGCTGGCTTGGATGTGGCGTTTACGCTGCTTCAGGACTGCGATTGAAGCGTGCAACCTCTAAGATAGAACTTGCAGCGTGTCCGGATGCACAGCAATCAGCTTTTCATCAAGCAATTAGCTTCAGTCCCCCATCTTCAATCACGGGGACAGGGGAGTCGTGATGTTTGTGCCATTGGCTGAGATTAGCGACCAGGGGGCCTCCTGCTGTGCATGTTATTGTTATGTAACTTACACTTTCAAGCTCTCTGGAATATATCGCCGCTAAGAGAGGAAAGAGTCGATGAGAGGGAAATTGTTTATTTATTTCCACTGAGTATTATCTGTCATGCATGAGTTGTATATTAGAGGGTTTTATTTTTGTTTTCCCTGTGATCAAAAGAATCCCATAAGCCATGCATTTTGTTGTCTATTGGGGTCTTATGATTGAATGAAGAAATTGAATGGAACCAGGCCATGATCGTTTTGACTGTGATCACCATTGCCTTCGAATTAACATTTTGTGAGGGAAGTCTGTTCACTAAAGACCTTGGGGAAAAGAGAATATTGCGCTCATAAAGGCCATACAAACCATCACCCCTGCTGGAAATTCCAGATAAGACCAACTGGGATTCAAAGCTGGTATTTGGCAGCCAGGACTAGCCTTTGGCTGCATAAAGCTGGATGGTGGCTGGTCAGGGCTGGTCACCACGAGTTCACAGTTAAGCTGGCTGAAGATGGAATGCTTTTTACGGCTCCGCTGTTTCAGTTCAGCTAGCATGTTTTCAGTGTTCTCAAGTGGTCACCAGCAGGTTTTGTGAATCACAGCTGGAGTACAAGCTGTTAATATTGTCAGATCTTTCCTCAAAAACAAAAACGTTTCAAAATGCGGAGCAGCGCAGTTATGCTTGCCAGTGAATGCCGGAGGCCGTGTACCAAATACTGCTGGAATTCTCGACGTGTAGTAATTACACTGGGAATCATATTAATTTATGTGAAATGGAGCTAGCAGAGCATTGTCCTGCCACTTTGTGTTCTGCTCGGCTGATTGACGGCAACACTCGAGGTGCTAGCATTTAGCTGACGCTGCCTGGGTGAGGTGAGCTGGGCTGTGACGTTTGAGGTTGGGCGAGCGTGCGGGCTGCGCGCAGAGAACAATGAAGACCAGCCCGTGTGAATTACCAGCCGGTCTCCCTGGGGATTGAAGTCCACCCAGCCGTGCGTAATTAAACGTGCATAAAGACGGATCAAGCGATTTCGCGGTCTTTGAATTAATCACGCTTGCAGGGATGGGTTGCACCCAACGGGTGCCCTGCTCATGAAAAGCTGGGGGAAGAATAACAGATTTGTAATTTATGCTATATCCGGGACAAGAATCTAAATAATGGGACTTGCTTGAAATTTCCCTTGTAAAAGTGAACCTTCCTTATTCGAACAAATTCAGATGACTTTCATTTATAGTTACACACCTTTATTTTCTGTTTTGAGTTTTTATAATAGAATGTTATTGAAAGGCTGAAGGGCTTTGGCTTCATTGTTTTTTTTCTTTCTGCTGTTCTCATGAGCTGTGTGACAGGTGGAGGTATTTGACTGGCAGTGATTGAAAGGGCTCAGTGAGTGTAAAAACTTGTGAAGGCAGGAAAGTATCAGCTTTTTCAGAAATAGCTTACGGTTAAGACGTTTAACAGATGCTCGTATCAGGAGCGACTAAGATAGGTTATCTCAAAAAAAGTTCTTACTTTCTGCTCGTGTTCATTTTTTTATTGAAATGTAAGCAGTTTTGCCCCAGGCAAAAAACCTCAAATGGCACTGGATAAGATGTGAATTTTGAAAACTCGCATGAAAACTGTTATTATCTCATCCCAGAAATCCGGGGGAGATATTGTGTTTAGTTCTGTGTTTTTGTGTGTTTCATCGTTTGTTTGTTTGCAACTTTGCACTTGCAATTTTGCGCCAATATTTTCCAAACTTCCTTAGGCTACACAGGTTGGTCGTTGTCCACAATTCAAGCCATTTAATTTTGAAGCAAGCAAACCAAAATTTTACAAAGATATGAGCCGCAGGTAAAAAATAGTTTTTTGCCGGAACTTCTGTCGTAATGGTCAGATTGAATTCAAACCAAGTTCAAAACTACATCCTCTGATAGGAAACATCATGTCATGGGCACCTGCTCCTTGGCAGTAGGAGTGTGAGTACAAGGGGGGAGGGGGGGGTGTCAGATAAAAAATTTCAAATGTCAACAAAATCTTCAATTTTCACCTTATGTTGAAATTTCATGTGGGTTTTTTTTTTTTTTTTTTTTTTTTAACTGAGTCAACACAAAAGCACGGAAATACTTTCTGAGGTGAGTTATGTTATGCCTGGTACCGCTTGTTTCACAGGATCGTGGCCTTCATTTTGGAGTTGATTTAAAAAGAGTGTAGAGGGCATTCATGAGCCAGAGCATGGACCATGCAATCACAAGCACAGAATTGCTGGTCTTCTACTCTATCTTCACCTGGGAGTCTGGTCTGAATGAAGACAGTCTGGCCAAGAAGTCACACTAGTTGTTCTGAAAATTACGTGAGAAGAAAGAATGATGAGGCTGCGTTGATTTGAGCTCAAAATTTGATTGTCCGTGAGCTAATGATCTTGTTAAGCTAGAATTTATTAGAATCTATTGTGCCAAATTAGAGCTGGCACATCTGATTGAGGGATCCCTTTAAGAGCTGTGAAAATGGGGTTGGTTACCACTACTTTACAGCAGTGGTTTTATAACTCGGTCTGTATTTTCTGGTTTTAGATCCAACCTCTATTGCAATCTCAGAATTTTAACAAGCTGATAATTTCTCCTTAATTAGGTGCTTTTGATGTTGAGAGGCCCCTCAGGGTACTCTGGTTTCCTTCCTTAGTTCAAAGACATGCATGTTTGGCTAAGTGGAGAGTCTGAATTGCCCTAAGATATGAGTGAATAATGCGTGATCCTTGTGATGGATTGGCACACTGTTCGGGATGTTTTCCTGACTCTCCCTCAGTGTATGCTGGGAAAGGCTCCAGCCCCTCTCCCCTCCGACCCTATCCAGGAATACACAGGTTTGGTAATGGATGGATGGATGGATGGGTGGATGATGTTATTTTCCTGCTTCATTATCTGTATGCCGGAAATATCTTTGCTGTGCAACAAAGAATAAAATCCCTGAGTGAATATTGTGCTTCTTGCTTTATGTGGCCAACAATTACATAAAAAAGAGGTAACAAATTAAAGACTGACGTAAATGGGGTCTTTACTTTGCTGGTGAATATGTGATGGTTTAAATTTGTGGTTCTTTCCTAAATATTTAACACAATGCCGGTTTATTGATTGGTCTTTGTATTTTTCCTCATCTTCCCGATGGTCAGATTTGGTGGCCAGGTGTTAACTCTTTCACCAGTTAGGATTTAGTCTTTAATTTGATTATAGATAATGAGCATCTATTTTATGTCATTTTTAAGCATATTAAAATGTATATGCTGTTTGTAATATGGACCAATAGGCAGAGTGCCTCCGTAGAAATATTATTCAGCCTGTCATTTATGGATATTTGTGATGGAATGCGATTTAGGAGGGTAATTACTCCCGCTTTTTAAAGCACCTAGTTATGAAAAAAATCTAATAGCGTGTGAAAATTCTGGGATAGCCTTTGCTGCGGGTACAAAAATCAACATACTATGGGGTCCCACCTGAGAACCACTGCTCTTAAGGATAAGCTCACCATGTAGTGCTCTGTATCTCCCTGATTTATGCACTTGTCTGTGTTGATATTCTGTTGCATGTTCACTGAGGGATATTATCTTCATCAGGTCTGTTTCTCTCTCTCATTCTCATGCATGAGTGCCAGCACACATTTCCCCTCTCTTTCTTTCCATGTCATGAGGACTCAAACTATGTATTCACCCTTTTGTGAGAAATCTTTTGAATGTCATCGCTGAAGCTGTACTTAAATTATTTAGTTTTTAATTGTCTTCACCCAGAAGGATGCCTCACATTTTTCATGACAAGTTTCAGAGAACCACTAATTTATTGACAACAGACTGAAACTCATTTTCATGATACTCCAAGAAACTAGCCTTTGGAGCGTATCATGCATCTTATTCATATTTTTTCTTCAGCTGAGAGATGTAATGTGCACCCATGCAGAGAGGCATTTGCATACAGAACATTTTTTTTTTCATTTTTAGGTTCTTTTTTTTTAATGGATGCCCCTCTTAAGCTGGATTTATGATTCTGCGTCGAACCGACGCCGTCGCTACGCAGAGCCTCTGCAGCGACGTGAACCCCCATCGCAGAGCCTCTGCGTCGCCTGCCGTGCACCTCAAAAATGTTCTAACTGCACGTCAAAGCGAAGCAGACCGCAAGGGCACTAATTGGTCCACTCTACTCGAGTCTCACGTGACTTCACGACAGGTCCTTCGGAAACCTGACGCCACCTAGCAGTTTGTCGGTGAATTGCTTCGTGGCACAGCATGATGCAAACAACCTCAACGCAGAACTTCGAAAGGTCCACGACAGCGTCGGGGCGACGGCGTGCCCTTTGCGTGGAGTCGACACAGAACAAATAAATCCAGCTTTACAGTGCTGTTAAAAAGTATTTGACCCCTTCTTGATTTTTTCTAATTTTGTGTATTTCGAAGACATGGGTCCTGTTACAACCCCAATTCCAAAAAAGATGGGATGCTTTGTAAAATGTAAAAAAAAAAAAACAGAATGGAATGATTTGCAAATCTCATAAACTGATATTTGATTTACAATAGAACATAAACAACATATCTGATGTTGAAAGTGAGAAATTTAACCATGTCATGAAAAAAATTAGCTCGTTTTGAATTTGAAGGCTGCAGCACATCTTAAAAAAGTTGGGATAGGGCCATGTTGGCATTGTACATCTGGTGGAAAGCTAACACTGTATTCCACAGTAAGCTGGCCACAGTGTGATGGTCTGGGGCATCTTTGCTGCTTCAGGACCTGGGCAACTCGCCATGACTGATGGAACCATGAATTCTTCTCTCTACCAGAAAATCCTGAGGGGTAGTGTCTGGCCATCAGATCACAACCTAAAGCTGTAGTTCATTTGGATTTTACAGCAGGACAAAGATCCTAAGCACCCGAGCGAGTTCATCTCTGAATGGCTTGAAAGAAACAGAGTGAAGGTTTTGGAGTGGCTAGTCAAAGTCCTGACTTGAATCTGATTGAGTTGCTGTAGCATGACTTTAAACAGGCAGTTCGTGCTCGAAAACCTCCACTGTGAAGAGTGGGTCAAAATTCCTCCACAGCAATGTAAAAAATTGCTGTAATTGTGAATGTTTGATTGCAATTGTTGCCACCAAGATGGCACAACCAGCTATTAGGGTTAGGGGGGCAATTATTTTTTCACATGATTGACATTGGTATTGAATAATTCTTTGCTTTCAAAAATTAACTGATCATTTAAAAGCTGTATTTATTGTTTTTTCATGTTATCTTTATTTTATATTAAAATTAATTGGATGATCTGAAACATTTAAATGTGATAAATGAGCAAAAATAGAAGAAATTGGGACAGGGGCAAATGCTTTTTCACTGCATTGTATTTATTGTTATGATTGTGTTTTCTGAAAAATTCTTTTTTCACCTCAAGTGGACATTTCCCATCTCACACATTCAGCGCTGGCACAGGGTTAGGAAGTCAATATGCACTATGGAGCTGTTTTCTGTCAGATACGATCATCGCTGGCAATCAACCGAGCGGCAAAAAACGCAGCTGTGGAAGTGCTTTTCTCGGCCAAAGACGTGATTTAATTTCTCACACTAAACCTGGCAGGGCCTGGGATCTTGGAGGGCTGTGTGTTTGTGGAGGTTGTGATGAAAGGGGTTGTTTTTCACAGGTAATGTGTGAGGAGGTGGAGTGGGGGGGGGGGTTGTTGGCAGGCTGGAACAGTTTCAGATCTCTCTCTCGAGCAGAGGTGTACAATCTAATAGCCAGTCTTATCTAAAAAGGGTCTGTGTGGCTGCAGATTTTTGTTTTATCCCAGTACTACAATGCCTGACTCAATTAGTTGACAAATTACTGCGGGCTTTCTTCAAACTGTTGATGGGCAAGATCAGTTACAAGTAGGAAAAAAAAAAACTTGCACGTCCATTTCAGATGAGATTGGACACCCTTGCTCTCAGGCTACAAGAGCTTGGGCATTTGCTAAGCGCCCTCATGCTGTTCAAGAACTGAGACATAACTAGCTAGCTGATATACAGTACCAGTCAAAAGTTTGGACATACCCACATTTTTCTTACAAGACATGTTAAATAAAGAAATCGTTTATTTTGGGGAAAAAAAAGATGCAACTCTTAAATCCATCAAACTAACCAGCATTTTCTGTCATATTTGCAGAGCATACTCGCATTTTTTTTTTTTTTTTTACAAGAGCAGTTATATGGCTGTAATGAGTTTGCAGCTGAGCGGCCATCTAAGTTCCCAAAGATGTGCTGCACTTGTGGTTTGCTTTTCATCAACTTTTTTCATTGCCCAATAAGTTCCGAAACAGCTTGTCTTTAATTTGGCTGTTGGAAAATGCAAAGAGCTTGTTTGTCTGCTTACTTTGCAGTGGCGGATCTAAAAAATTTTACATGGGGTGGCAAAGGGGTGGCAAGAGGTCTGGGAGGGGTGGCATGGGACGGCCTCAGTGCGGTATTAGGAAATCCCCAATTCAATGAAGTTGGGACATTGTGTTGCATAAAAAACAGAATACAATGATTTGCAAATCTCAATAACCCATATTTTATTCACAATAGAGCATAGAAAACATATCAGATGCTGTACGTAAAGACAGGCAGAGGCTCACCAATCTAAAAAAAAATACTGTGTCTAAAAGTTGGGGAACAATTTCAGAAAAATATTCTTCAATGTATTTATTGTACAGTGTGTCCCAAAAAAGGAAACCAAGAATAAATGGTTAATTCTATAACAATTACTTAACATTCTTTGATTAAAAATGCCATTTGGTGTTATATAACTATGCCTTCTGTCTGATGATGTCAAGTAAGTGGAGGTTGTCCTACACTCAACTGCACAACAATGACACTTTTGGAGTAAGTCAGTAACCACTTGTAGCCAGATTACATAAAATGATGACAGGCCTAAACACGGATGAACCTGGATGATCAGTTTCAACTTGTCATTGTTAGTGCTTTTTATGTAATGTGTACTGCTTTAAATGTAAACCCTACTAGCTGCATGCGTGCACAAATCAAGCAGCTGACAACAGAACAATGAGTTCTGACAACGATGCCTGACTAAGTTTGTTTTCTTTGTGTGATGTGAAAAAAGTACACAGTTGTGCAATTAATAGTCTTAATTAAGCAATATCACATGAGAGGAGTGCTGTTGTGCTGAATATCAGCACTGGTGTGATTCGATCGTGGGCGGCGAGTGCCGCAGATAATCACACCAGTGCTGATATTCAGCACAACAGCAGACCTAAGAGCGTGATATTGCTTTTTATAAAAAGTTCTACAAAGCGCATTTTATTAGTTAACAGTAATAAGCGATAAGAGATTATGATTTGTTTGTTTATTTAATCATTTATTTGGCTCCGCCAACACAAATAACTGATGTAGTGTTAAACAACGGTTATTAGAACGCCTGTACAGTGGAGTGATAATGTCTGTAAAAAGTCCCAGTGCTGTTGTGCTCTATATCAGCACTCATCTCTTGTCCAATCAAATTACTTTGATCAGAACTAACTGTTGTATAATTAGTTTTATAGATACTAAGTTTCAACAGAATACTTCTCATTTTATCCCCAGTTTCCTTTTTTCGGGACACCCTGTATTATTATGCCTTCTAAGATGTAGTAGAGTGAATATTTAGGGCTAATGAAATAAAAGTGCCTCAAAATAAATACAGCAAAAGTACTTAAGTCACAGTCCAGGACTGATATTGGCCATCTCTTTTAAGAGAGCTTCAGATTGTTGTGCTGTGCAGCAAAACGGCAAACATATCCAAACCTAGCTCTTTTGTGCGTTGTTTCTCAATACTGAGAACAGCTAGATTTCTAGTCGTGTGGTGGAATTTGCCAAGCGGATATTGCTCCCAGTACTTATGAGCTAAGTCCTTGCTAGATCTATACAAACATATATAGATACGGTAAAATAATTATAATTATGTTTCAAGTTTCAATGGAATTGAAGAAATTTTGCCTGGTTCGGCTGACACATGCCCAATTCATTAGGACTTACCATCCGTATGTTTACATCATACTTGGTAGTAGTGCGGAGCACCTTTAGCTGTGATGGAATGAGAGGCTAATAATACCGCTGCCTTACCTTTAGCATACAGGCTAGAATACGGGTCCGTGCCCGTAGCCACTGCCTTGACAGTAAGGACCGGTTTTATAATGCAGCCTCATTGCTGTGATATTGATCACATAACTCTGAAACTTAATCGACCCTCTGGATTCAACACGCCTGTTTTTGATATCTAGCTAAATGCTTCATAAACTTCTCGTTTTTACTATAATCAAAACTAACGAAAGGAAAAAAATGCTCCAACAAATTATTGAGTTTTCTGACCAGCGAATAATGAGCGCATTGAACCATCGCCTTAAGCATACATTCCACCTATTACAAATTTAACTTAACTTTAACCCGTGTGTTAAAAAGCGTCACTGGGGGAAACTGAATTTACCTGGAGAAAGTTGGATGGCTAGGTGGCTCACTCTGCTGCAGCTGCCGGACCCCAACAAGTGTCCATGACAACTGACACACGCCTGGAAAGGAGGCTCGTCCCAGACTCCGCCCGTTTGATGCTGGACCGTAGCTAAGTATTTGAGGAGCCAATATTATATTTACATTTATAATTTTTTTGGTGAATTCATCTTTTATTTCAATGCTTTGAGGGGGCTTTTAGACATAGTGGTGATTTGTTTTACAAGTATAGTTTTAAGAACATTAAAGTTAGGGGGGCAGCTAGGGGGCAAGACAGTGGGGGCAGTTGCCCCCTCTGCCCCCCTGTAGATCCGCCCTGTTACTTTTGCAAAATATGGCTTCTTTGAGAATTCTAAAATTTTGGGCACTGTTCAAACAAGTAAATTATTCTCTTTTAACTTCTGACTGTTTACCTCTTGCCAGATTCCATTTGAAATCATATAGAGAAGTTCAGCCATTTAAATTTTTCTAAAAACAGAGCGCTGTGACATTAGAAAAGTGTGTCTAAACTTTTGACTGGTACTGTAGATAGCAGCATACATAACATATTGGTAATTTTGCTAGCTAGCCTATTAGCTTTTGGTGTGAAATCAAGTTGTTATCCTGGCAGCTAATTAGCACAGCTCAGTCTCAGCTGCTGATAAGGGCAGGCCGCCCAGCTAAGTGCAGCTCTGAGCAGGGGGTAACGAGATTGGGACGGGGGGTCAGCTGAGCTGATCTAATATGCAGCTCATATGGCGGGCTGCCAGTATTAGGGCCTTCTGCTGATGCTTTGGTCCATTTGGGACTCAGGTCAAAATCTACTTATCAGGCTAAGCTAGTGTAAGCCTTTCAAAGGGACTCTCTGTCATCCACCGTCATTCCTGTCACCCCTCCCACCAAGCCCACTCCTAATGATGTCCAGTTGAGTTTGGGTGGCAGGTTCCTGAGTTCTTGTGATCAGTTTTTTCTTTCCTGAACATTCTTGAGCTGATGTAGCAGTCACCACTGACAATGGAAAGTTCTACTTCTTCGGTAACACAGACATTGAATTTTTCAAAGACATTCCATTAAATTTACTCTTCGCTGTGGTAAACTGTCAGCAATTATTTTTCGCCTGTAAACTCCTACTGAACCCCCTATTGCCTTGGTTTAAATACAGATGAGAGACTGCTTGTATTTCTGATGACATTCTCCTCCATAAAGTCCACCTCCCCAGTCCTCCTGGGGCAAAATCTATTATGCAGAGCCTTGCATTACTGTTGCCTGGCCTTCATCTCTGAAAATCACCGCAGACTTCCCTCCCTTCCCAGGGGAGCTCTTAAGGAGACACACACTCCCGGGTCCAAATGGTGGTATGTGTCATCGCTTTGATGCAGTGAAATGAAGGTTAATGCAGTGTGCATCATCCTCAAAGGACGCTTGTGCTCTCTAGGGCTGTAGAGGAATATGAAAACGCCACTCCCTGAAGATGAAGATGAGTTCTAGAACTCGCTAATGATTGTGATGTCACAATGGGGGTTCCCCTGGTGTAGAACTGTTGCTATTGAATAGCCTGACCATGGCGATTGGGGGTAGCATAGCTGCATATTAAAAACACCCAGGGGGCACCCCAGTCCCCTGCACCCCCCCCACCCCCCACCTCTTTCCAGTCTGCCAATGTCCCATCTGTTCATCCCTGCCTTGTAATCCCTTATTTCTGCAACTGATCTAATCACATCACCCTTTCATGGGGAGGGGGCAGGAGGAGGATAAACAATATACAAACAGTTTTCACTTGTCTCACCCCCCCCGCCCAATTAAAAAGAAAAATTATAAATCCCTGGGAATGTTTAAAATCCCAGCATGAGTCCTGCCATCGAGAGTCAGCTGCTTCTATATGTGTCTTTCCATTATGAGACACCCAGACCACCCTCAAACCCCACCTGTTACTCCTCGGTGGAGATTAAATGCCGAAGCTGAGAGCGACTTGGGAGATCAGGATCTGGCGTCACACTGCCGTGGACGTTTGGAGGTAGAGCACACGCGTCAATATGCAGGCGCACTCACAGCTGTTGATTCTACCTCTCTCAAGCACGTATGGACTTAAGCGCGTGCAATTTACGCATAACTCTCCATGTACGGGCACTCACAGGCATATACGCACACATCTACACAATTGGACACAGATATACACCTCTTTTATTCGTCATTTTGTTCCTGTGCTAAATCTTCTGTGATATTGTTTGTCAAAATGTACTATTTATGATACAAAATTACTATTATTGACCATTCTACTGAGTTAACAATCACTACTGGTAATAAAAAAAGAATTTCCAGAACACTGGCTAAGAATTTGGAAAAAGCTTTAAAAAAACTCACTGTCCAAAGAGCAATGTTAGCCCGACCATCTCTGTGCAGGCCCATTACTGGGCCTGCTTCTCTGCAGCCACACAGATCACCTTAGCCGCCATATTGGTCACTGATAAACAAAGCCCACCTTGATAAGTGTGAGCAAGTTGACAATGGCTGATATTGCCACTCAGCCTACAATGTGATAGGCTATCTACTGGAGCATTTTGAGAGGATAGTGCTCTTCACTACCTACCCCAGTCAATATTCACCAGAGCGTGCCTGTCAGACATTGTTTATGTGCAGGGATGGATTATTAACCACACAGATGTCTACACTGAATGGAGGCACTTGTTCAGGTTTCTGTGAAACCATGATAAAGGTGGGTTTACATTGGCGGAGAGGCCTCTGTTGTGTGTGCACGAGCACATGATAAGCCTCGCAGATCTACTGAGCAGTGCTGCCTCCCATACTTAAACTGTGTCAACACTGAGTTTATTTTTACCCCTACTGGGTGCATTAACAATGTGTACCATGTGCGCACATATCAGTGTACGTGTATGTATGTAAATATGTGCTTTCACATTTACATTTACCCTTCTAAAGTTACAAACATCAAATGTAATTAGCATTATAGGTGTTGTTTTCTTGTCAGAACACTGTCACACAACTAACGGTGAATTCTTCAAGTGTAACTGACTTGTTCACGGTGCAGTACTGCTGCCTTTTCAGCACCTAGAAAATTCTGGAATATTTTTTCCAGGGCTTTGACAGCCCCCCCCTCCTCCTTAACTGTAGAATATGCGTAACGAGGCACACGGTGGGAGAAAGGCTCAGTGATCCTTTGTCATTTTCTGCAAGCTTCACATCTTTTCTGCACGAAGTAGGAAGATGTACAGTTCTGTAGAGCAAAGATGGCTTTAAAAGCCTAGGCCCTGGGGAACGACTTTCTTTAACATCCCATTGATCTACCGATCCTTTCATGATTACCTATAGCCTGTGGACCTATGTGTATTTGGCGGGTCACGTCTGCATTATGTGTTTTTAATTGTATTTATGTCTGCTGCGAGTAGTAAGATGAATTTCTCCACTGGGAGTCAATAAACTGTGTTATTTTCGATTATATTACCCAGGACAAAACGTACAGTGATCTTTTAAATGTCCTTATTATTGGATTGAATATATACATTTGGTTTAACATTTTTACACAGAAATTAAGATGTGAACTAGTGCATTATAGGGGGTTAATTTTCCTGAAGCAGCCAAAGCCCCTTTGAGAACATCAAGCCATCGAAATATGAAATCGCAGCTGTTATTTTTACCTCGACCCCCGAGACGGATGGCGGCTAATCTTGGGGTGACGTAAATGGATAAGTTATCCACTGCCATTTAATTCATACTGAAGCCCACGCTGTACCCTTACGGAGAGACACTGCACCATGAGATGACAGACAACCCAGCTGCCACAATTACTATTAAATTGATTCAATAATTCAGGTCCTCGGTATAATGAGGATGTCATTGCATACACCGGGTGCATCACAAGGTTAATGCACTTCCTTCTCCCTGAGCAGTTTCCATGTACTGTCCGTGCTGGAGGGTTTCTCCCTGAAACCGCTTCGCAAAGCCCTGCTGAAAATTCTGGCAAAGAGGTCAGGGTTCTAAGATTGCGTTTTTGACACATTGGTCATAGCTGGTCTGTGAATCCTCAATGCTGGTTTGCTGATGGACCAAGGCAGTCAAAACTGGTTGAGCTGGTAGTGTAAGCCAGTCATCAAATGGAGGACAAGTGGATTATATTGCTGTGCACTGCATAGCACTGCTGTCAGGTCCATAAATGTTTGGACTTTGAAAAAAGTTACAGTTATTTCATCCCTCTATCACAGTGTGTCAGAATTGAAATTGATTTATGAATATTAGCTCAAAGTGCAGATTTTTGTGTTTAACCCGATGTAATTTACTCCAAATTGGGTAAAAGGAGTAGGAATTACAATGCTTTTTATGTGTGGTCCCCTGATTTTTTTGGGGACAAAAAGTAACTGGAGACTTAGCTGCTCAGCTTTTCCATGGCCACATGTTGTAGTTTCTCATTATTATTTCCTGCCGTGAAGTGGAGCAGAGGGTATCATGATGGACCTTTTCCTTCCGTCCTTTTGTCCATTTGTCCTTCCATTCGGACGAATAAGGACAAGTTTTTTTTTCTAAATAGTTTACCTAGACGAATGAAATTTGTGCATGTCGCCAGCCATGACCTTGATTGGGTTTGAAAACAAGATTCCATGGTGGCAGGGGATACTGATGACGGCATCTTCTTGTTTGACTTCTATGTGAACAGATACAAGGTCTGCTGTGATTTCTACTGTGGCATTTAGCTAAATTTGGCATTTGATTTTGTGAGCTCTCCAAATGAAGTCCAAAAGCTGTCACTGCCAGTGAAGCAAGCCATTATTCAGCTGAAAAAAAACTATTCAGAGACAGAGCAAAAGTATTATGAGCGGCCAAATCAACAACTTGGTCCATTCTTAGAAAAGAAGAATGGACTGCTGAGCTCAGGATCACCAAAAGGCCAAGAAAGCAATGGATAACAACTGCGATGGTTGACAAGAGAATCCTTTCCTTTGTGAAGAGAAACACTTCCTTAATGATAAGCTGGATCAAAAACACTCTCGAGGACAGAGGTTGGCAACAAGTGCCATATTTGTCCCTGGATTTCACACCAGCGTCTGGCCTTTGATTGGTAAATCATCTCATTCGGCCCAGCCAATTATGAAATCTGATGTTTCTGCTGCATTTATTTGAATTCTCATGAATGATCACCAAAAATTGTCCTTTTTTCCCCAACATGTAACTTTTTCTTATCCTATGTATTAGAAAATCCATGTTTGTGTATACAAAGCTGAGTTTGTCGGGGTAATTGGTGAAAATAAAAATCTGCATACACAACAGCCCTCCAGGAGCAGAACTGCCCACCCCTGCTCTCGGTGGTCAGTGTATTTGGTCAAAACATGAGGACAGATGAGGGATAAGAAACTTCGGTAAACCTCAAAAACTTGGAGACCAGATTGGGAAGACCAAAAAAAAATCTAAAAAGCCTATACAGGTCTGGAACATGGACAGATGAGATAAAAAGAAATTTGAAGTAGAACCAGAAGAGTATGGAAGAACTTAAGGAACTGGTGATGATCTGAAGCATACTGCGTCATCTCTGAAGCATGGTGGAGGCAGTGTTATGGCATTGTCATGTACAGCTGCCAATAAATCTAGTTCCCTTACATTTATTGACGATGTGACTACTGACAAAGGCAATTGGAGGAATTCTGAGTTATTTGCTAAGATTCATTCAATGATTCAAAGCACTTTGGATGACGTTGCACAGTATAGATAGACCATGACCACAAACAAACTTTGAAAGAAACCAAAGTCTTTTTTTGGCATGAAAGTGAAATGTTCTACAATAATAAGGCAAAATTGCTAAAAAAAAAAAAAAAAAAAAAAAAATCTGAAGACCAATAAAGATAGATGCAGTAAAGACCTGGCAGGGCATCACCAAGGAAGAAATGTAGTGCCTGATGATCTGATGATGTCTATCAGTTCTGGACTTCAGGCAAAGGATTTACAGCAAAATATTTAAAATGACAGTTTAATTTACAATTATATTAGTTTGTGCAATTACTTTTTAGCGTCTAAAAATAGGGGGGCTGGGAGGGGAATGCGGGGCAGGTATAACCGTTTGAATTTCTACATCGTTCATACAAAATGTTTGACCAAGCTCTTTAATTACTACTGAAAGTAAATGCTTCAAGCACATCTTTATATTTGGTTTCATTTCAAAGTCATTGTGGTGGCTTACAGTCTCCGAACTCATGCATCTGAGTACATATAGGAGTACATATGATTAATAGCTATTATAAAAGTGTAGAATTCATCTTAGGCCGGTTTTAGCTGGAATTTTCGGTGTGGACATCCCAGCTAGTTCAATGCACTGTCTTTTATGGTCCATTCTCAGATGTAGTTAAGGTAGATAGCACATATTTATTTCTCCTGCCCAAAACCGAGCTCACAGCCGGGTTCAAATCGATAGTTCTCTCTCTCCTCCTTGATTAACGGCTTCTCCCATACTGGTAAAGGGAATGCTAATGTTTCCGCGGCTTCACAGGCGCGAGATACTGAGTGTATTACCGAAGTAGAGTTTCTCCTGCTGTGCTCTGGAGTAGATTGGGGGGGGTAGACAGGCCTAAAGCCTACCTATACTGACTCTGTAATTACTTTGTTTTAACAACCGAATGCAGAGATTCAGTGATTGTGGATGTGGGATCGGCCTTTGTAGCAGTGGACTTCTTCATTGGTACTGTCAGTGTGAACATGAGCGACAAAGTTTTTACAGCAAGTAGGTGTGGATGATGCAATCTTTTATTTTGATAGCGTTAGAAATACCCCAGCACACTCACTTTGGATAATAAGTCAACCGAAGATACTTCCGGCCTTTCATGTCCCGTTTCTTGTCAAACCTTGAAGCCAAGCTTCCATCCTCTTGGGTGAGAGCAAAAAACCAATATGAAACGCATCTTGCTTTGTACGCACTTTGCTCGCAGTGCCGGAAAGCAAAATCTGCTTTCCTTCCTTGACTCCAGGCCCAACTTTCTTTCCGATGGGCGCAATGGAGGTTGAAAACCTGCCTCTTCTAATTTGAATCGTAAGTTCACTTTATGCTTTTGGAACGCAATGATCTGCCTCCCGAAATCGCTTCCTCCGCATGTCCGCTGACAATTGCATCAAACCGACCTCTCGCAGGCTGTCGGTTTGTGTTTGAGGGAGGAAACATCAAGCGGGCCAAGCTCCTGCTTAAATTCCCATGCTTGTTGTGGAGCTGTCTGGTTTCAAGTTTTTATGCTGTCGCAGTTTTTTTCCCTCTTCTTTTCCCACTCCAAATCATTTCGCATCTGCTAAAATGGAACCATCTGCTGCCGCGTCAAGTTTGACTCCAGCAATGAAAACCTGACCAGGAATGAAGAGGAAGTTCATAATGTGTCATGACTCATGATGAGGAAGCGTATTGAGGCTCACTCTGTTATCCAGGAAGATTATTGAGACCAGACAGGAAGTGCAGGAGTTTTTAGACCATTCCAAGAAGATGGAAAGGTGAGAAAACTTAACTTAAAAGGGGGATGAGGGTAATGTTGACACGTGACAGTGAGCTCGTACCGGTCAGATTTGGCTATCGGTTTAAGGCCTCATCAACATGTGGTAGATCGGACGTGGAAACTGACCTTACCTCCCACCCTCCACCCCTCCCAGAAGGTTCTGGCTCTGCATTCCAACAGCAGCTTTCAACACTTCCGCCACTGTCTTCTCGCATGCCAGTCTCCCAATAAGAATGTTGCTCAGACTGGTGCTGTCCAAACTCCGTGAGAGGCTGGGGTACAAACCTTAAGCCCCATCCCTTCAATATCTGGCTGTGGCTCCAAGGATACACCACAGGAAATTGGGTGGGTATGGACACGCCAAAACTTCGCCCCTGATAGTTTTCTAGCTCCTCACAATAACAGTTGCCTTGGTGACTGGTGCTGGACAGAGACATCAAAGCGAATCTCATTTCTTTGACATGAGGGGATTTGGTGGTGTTGAATTAGGGGGGACTGGGGGTGTGATAAGTAAGTTTTCAGCATGACTTCCACTGCTGTGTAATAATTAGTGTTACTCTCTGTTATTGTAATTGAGCGTGCCCGGGCCTTAACAGGCTTGCAGTCTTGCTCGACGGGGCAGTCATAATGTCGACCAGACGCCTGTGTACCCAAGCGTGATGGCAGAAGAGTGATTAGAATGATGTCCCTTGCCATGCATCCCTCTCCCGACCTTTGCTGGGGTCAGGGGCACTGCAGTTAAATACGGACCGCTATAGGAACAGGGTTATATGCCAAGGCATGAGACCTGGCCTTGGCTGGAGAAGGCTACAGTCTGGCCTCAGCCCTATGACTCAGGTGAAGGTGTTTGTTTGGGAGCGGTGGCAGCATGCAGATTGAGAGAGAGAGAGAGAGAGAGATGGAGAAAGACAGAGAGAGAAAACACTTCTCACCACAGTGTAATGAGTATTTACCAAAGAGGAGAGCACGTTATTATTGTACTACTGAAGCAGTCACTGATAATTTTGCTGTTGTATTTAAATAATCTTTCTGGTAATTCAATGCTGATGTGAGGTCATGCCAATAAAGCTTGTTGCGTTTGAATTTGAAAGCGAGGGCAAAAGCAAGGGAGAGGAAGTGAGTTCTTTTACCGATGAATCAGTCTCGGTCATCAAACAGCACGGAGCCCCTGAGCTGTGTTTTAATTGGCCGACTCACTGTGAGACACTGAGTAATAGACCTATGAAAAGAATTATTACTCTTCACAAATACACTGAATTCAAAACATATCGCTGCCTAAATGTTTCAGTAGAAATTCATTCACTGCACTGCTCCATGCAGTGTCATTGCTTGTTTGACTATTTAACCATAGCATGTAAAAAAAAAAAACATTAAATAAAAAATAAGCATGGATTTTCTGACAGATCCAGGATCAACAGAGTTGTGTTTGGCATGCTGTAGTATAGGGAATAACAATGCCTCCATCAGCCATCAAAACACATTGTATGTCTCTAGCAGCTGGTGTGCCTGAGATAACATTTGTATCATGCGATATAAAATTTGTGTTCACGGATGTACATTTTGGCACATTTACTATGTGGTTGCCAGAATGGATCTTGTAATTTTTCATAACTGTTTTCAAGATAGTCTGAATATAGCAAGACCTCCGAGAGGGGAAAAAACAATTGGCCAACCTATGCTGCCATCTAGTGATGGTCGCATGAACTGCGCTCAGAATTGTGGCAATCGAGGCGAGAACACCTGCTCTGCTTTGCTTGCGTTGTCGCTACTGCTGCAGTGGGGTGAGATTTGCTAAACGGTGCTGCTCGTTAGCAAGTGTCTAAACTTCGCACAAAAAGTAAGGAAATTTGTATTTGGTAGATTATTTCTTTGTTGTAACAGTGCTTCTTGGTAATAAACCTTATACTGTTGGAAAGCCTGTTTATTTCCCTTTTAAATGGTGCCACATTTGTAAGGAACATGCATTTGTGGGATGAGCAGCAGAGCTGAGTATGTGGGTTGTGCCCATGAAAAATTTGCCAAATCTTCTCTGCAAATGCCAAACAGCTTATTTTGCTGTTGCTATTGACTCTTGTTTTGAGCTTCTGGTACCCCCTGGTGCTGCCAATCAATTGTGAGCATGGGCCCTAGTGGTCAGTAGGTGTCTGCTCCAGGAATCGGCATGCCACGTTTGACTGATCTGGATAGGGCCCGTGCGATAGGGCAACTTCAAGCTGGTGTTCCACAAAACCAGGTTGCGGCATTGTTTGGAGTGAGCCCTAGTACCATCTTCAAACTGAAGGCCAGGTTCCATATAACGGGGGATGTCAGAGACAGGCCGCGAAGTGGGCGTCCCAAGAAGACGACACCCCAAGAAGACCGTTTCCTCACCCTGTCAGCACTTAGGTACCGTAGGCTGTCTTCTACTGATATGCGGTCAAGGTTTGCGGGACAGTATGGCCAATGGCTCTCTGCCCAGACAATCCGGAACGGACTGCACGCAGCCAATCTCCGGTCTCATGGGCTGCCAGGAGGCCTGCCATGACTGCCCTTCACCGTCAGGCCCATTTGCGCTGGTGTTGGCAACACATGCACTGGAACCTGAACATGTGGAGGGATGTTATGTTCAGCGATTAGTCCAGATTCTGCCTACGGCAGTTGGATCGAAGGGTCAAAGTGTGGAGAAAACGCGGAGAATGCTATGCTGATTGCTGCACCGATAGAGTAACATTTTTTGGTGGAGGCAGTGTGATGGTGTGGGGCGGCATCTCCCTCACTGGAAAATCGAGGCTTGTCATCATTGGAGGCAATCTCAATGCAGAGAGATAAGAGAGATGAGATTCTGCAACCATTAGCAATCCCATACCTCCACAGTCTGGGACCGAACTCTATCCTCCAAGATGACAACGCTCGCCCCCACAGAGCAGGGTTTATCAGAGACTACCTCCAGAATTTGGAAGTGGAGAGGATGGAATGGCCTGCCTGCAGTCCTGACCTCAACCCCATTGAACACTTGTGGGATCAGCTTGGGCGTGCTGTTCATGCCAGAGTGATCAACACAACCACGTTGGCTGACTTGCGACAAACGCTGGTTGAAGAATGGGATGCCATCCCACAGCAGTGTGTGACCAGCATGAGGAGGAGGTGCCAGGCTGTTGTGGCTGTGTATGGTTCTTCCACATGCTACTGAGGCTCCTGTTTGTTAAATGGATAAATTGTTAAATTGCCAATGTGTCTTGTTTCTTCAAACTTCAATCATCCAATCCACCAAACACCAAACAAGAGTCAATGGCAAAATAAGCTGCTTGGCATTGGCAGAGAAGATTTGGCAAATTTTTCGTGGGCGTAACCCACATACTCAGCTCTGCTGCTCATCCCTCAAATGCATGTTCCTTACAATTGTGGCACCATTTAAAAGGGAAATAAACAGACTTTCCAACAGTATAAGATTTATTCCAAGAAGCATTGTTACAACAAAGAAATAATCTACCAAACACAAATTTCCTTACTTTTTGTGCTAAGTATTAGCAAAATGGGGTCAGCCCGAGTCAATGAGCGCATTCTAGTTCGCCTCCTTCCATCAACTCTTCACTCAGTTTTGCATTTAAATTGTTGCGATATTATGTCCCTAGCCTTATTTTTTAATGGCTACTTCATTTTTGAATTTACGAATACGCTGGAAAGTTTTGCGAGAGGACCACAGCTGTCTCACGGCTGTCTTTATAGCATGGCATGGCAGAAACCGTCTTGAATTTCCCAGTCTGTCCCCTGCGTCACAGATCGGCTCTCTGAGAGAAGTAAATTCAACATGTAATTCCAAACCATCGGGGTGTCTGAGACAGAACTATAACTGCGCAAACATGCAGCCATTGACTGACATGGGGTATGCAAAATCCATCCATACAATAGAACTTGGACTGACACACACACACACACACACACACACACACACACACAGCTATACTTGTGAGGACTTGGTATTGACAACCTTTCCTAAACACTACCCATTATTAGATTATTCCTTACCTAGACTTAACCCTTGCTATAGCCATAAACCTAACTTTAACCATTTAGCCATCATAATCTGTGATCTTCTGTGATGAAAACCCGACATGTCCACACAGTCTCAAATGTCATCACAGCATTGTGATTTCTCAAGAGTCTGTTCTCAATCATATCGCCATACAAGCCTACATTCACGCTCGCGCACGCACACACACACACACACACACACACACACGGAGAGAGAACATGGCCCATTAAAACAGACGACAGTAAGCTGCTGTTGCCTAGTGTCCGCTACCAGTGTTGTTATAGGAAGAGGCCATTAATTTAATGAGTGTAATCAAACAGAAGGCATGTCTGTGCAGTTCATGTCTACATTTCGACAGCAGACTGCGATGGAAAATAATTGGGCTTGCCATGCACAGATTGATGGTGCAATATCAGTGTTCAACGCAGGCATGTAATACATCTAAAGTGATGGTTTGTGCTTTGTTTTGTCAGATGGAGTCAAATTTTCCACTAATGTTATTAATGCCAATTGCCCAGCCATTTAAAAAACAATAGAGCATCTGGGCTTCCTGGCCATTAAAATCAGTCACTCAGGCCCCAGCCACTGCGTCTCTGCTTATAAAAAATAACGATTATGAATAAGTAGCTGTTAGCAGTTAGATGCAGGTACGCACACGGAAGCACGTACATGCGCTTACACCGAACATAACGCACACACATACCAAACACCCACATTCAGCAACTTGCACGCGCACAGTTAGCAGTTTGGGTAATTTGGAAACGAATTTTTGATGGCAGTGATTAAAAAAAAATAAATACGGAGAACCTTACTCTTAAAATTTAAACACGGTGCTTTACATAATAGTGGGCAGATTTCTGCCTGGCCCATTCCGCATTCAGGCAGTTGGCGAATACCCGTTTTTTGCCTGCTGTTCGCCGTGAACAGCAGAGTAGATTTAATTAGTATTCCCCCCCATCCATCCTCCCCCCACATCCTGTGCGTAGGTATACAAGCACATTACGATTGATATTAAGTGCTTCCAGTGTTCCGGGGGGCACCTGGAAATGGGCTCATTTAAAATCAGGATGAATGCTAACGGCGTGTGTTAGGCAGGACCGCCTGTTGTTCGGCGGTTGGGTTACGAGCTGCGAGCTCTATTGTGTGCCACGCGCCGTGGCAGCAGCGCAGACGCGTCCGCTCGTTCTTCCGAAAATGACCGTTTTTTTTTTTTTTAAAGTACTCCCTGCTGTGCTCATGATCACCTTTTTACTTGCAACCGAGACACTCAAGGTTTAGATATTAACTTAGGTTGTTCATTGTACTGGT
This sequence comes from Gymnothorax javanicus, assembly GCA_029692085.1. NCBI lineage: Eukaryota > Metazoa > Chordata > Actinopteri > Anguilliformes > Muraenidae > Gymnothorax > Gymnothorax javanicus. The sequence goes on from CM056198.1 coordinate 96,770,675, forward strand.
GTCTGTGTGCGTATGGGTTCTTGTGCTTGCCACATAGTGAGGACCAGAGCTCGTTTTTAACCAACAGAGAGGGGACACTTGTGGGAAGTGAGGACATTTCGATCTGTTCTTATAACGACAAGGGCTAGTTGTTACTTATCGGTGAAGTCGAAGGCCAGGGGTTAACGATAGAATTAGGGTTCGCTTCAGGTTCGGGTAAGGGCTTTGATTTGGCATGTGTTGGTTATGTTTAAGATCAGAAAAGCCTGTACTAGAGACATAAAGAATGAATGGAAGTTTATATGATGTCCTCTCACCCCTACCCCACGTGCGCAAACCAAGCCCTCCATATCCAACTGATAATAATGTAATAATTATGCTAAATACAGTCTTTTACTTTTTTGCCATCTTATTATTAACACACGCAGTTTCGTTCAGCAGTGTAGCTGGGCAGCATGGTGTTGCAGTGGGTAGCACTGCCGCCTCACAACAAGAAGATTGTGGGTTCAAATCTGGCCTGGGGCCTCTCTGTGCGGAGCTTGTGTGGGTTTACTCTGGGTACTCAGTCCAAACGCATGCAGGGTAGGCTACTTGGAGGCTAAATTGCCCCTTGGTATGAATGACTGGTGTGTGCCTTCAACTGCCTTGATTCCTACAGGTGCTTGAAAGAGTATAGTGAGTGACATGAGATAGCTGAAAAATTGCTCAAAATGTTGTTGAACGATATATACTGGACAAATAAAGTTAGGGATCACCCCAAATTTTGAATTTGAAATATTTGATAGTTTGTATTTTTTTCCATATCATATTTTAATATTGAAAAGTTGGGTGATCCCTAACTTTCTTTGTCCAGTATATTATCAATCATCAATGCAGCCAATTGCCTCACAGCTGTCCACAGCATTTGCGAACGCGTCAAGTAAAAACTGACATTTCATGAGATTTTGAGATATGAAGGCTGTTAAAGTTGGGCACTTTTTACTTGATCTGCGATAGCAGTTTACCGTTCACATGACTCTTGAAACTTTTCGGTGTATCACTTTAATTTTTAGACATCAAATACTTCATTGGTACGTACAATAAACTACAGCAAAAAGTTTTAAAAAAGTCCAAGTGTCATGAAATGTCCATTCTTACATGATGCCTTCACATTTGCGTCTTCTGAAACCAAGGTACACACACAGTTATGCAGCACTCGCACACAGGCCTGTATGAAATCAAAGAAAGGCATTTAGAAATATTTCAATTCCCTTTTCCAGTATTTCAGAGTCCATGTATAGGTGACAATACTATATTGGAGCGCATTTTTACTGAATCATTTTTCAGAAAACTGAAATTTTAGTCAATATGGTTTTCAAAGAAGGAAAAAAGGAACCAGCCTTGTGTCACAGTTTTTTTTTTTTTTTGTATATTTTGTCCCATTTGTACACTTTCTTTCTGTATTTTACACCACATCAGGCTGTAAAATCAGGCATGATAGAGAGCTGAGATAGTTTGTAGTCATCTTTTTGGGAAAGGTACCAGGGTGCCAGCAGAAATTCAGAGACATGACGGGGCTAATCTCAGTTCATTGGCTCATACGGATTCGCTCGGAGCGTGCAGATCTTGCCACTGAGAGGTCATGAATAATTTTGTTTGGACTGGAAATGGATTCATTATGTTCCCCGAGAGCTTGTATGAATCGGCGGCGAAAAGCACAACACGTGATTATTATTCATCGTTGATAAAATTATTCTGAGTGCGAATATCAGGGTCCCTTCGCTCATTTTTTGGCATCCAGTTCTGGCCAGCACACAGACGCCATATTTGACTTTTCAGGGCCTTGATTAAAAGCTTGAAGTGTGTGTGTCTGTGTCTGTGTGTGTGCATGTTTGACTGTGTGTGTTTGTGTGTGTGGATGTGTATGTGTATGTGTGCATCTGAGTGTGTGTGTGTGCGTGAATGAGTTTGCATATGCGCCTTTGTGTGTATTCCTGTGTGTTTACATACATGTGTGTATATTTGTACGTGGACGTGTCTTCACCTATGTCGTGTGTGTTTGAGTATGTGTATGCTTGTGTCTATACTTGCGTGTATGTGTGTGTGTGACCAGTGACCGAGGCAATTTTGTTTAAGTAACTCGATAAATCTGTCAGTGCACTCTTACGCTTGAGAGCCATGCAAAGAAGTTAAAATATCCAGTTTGGCGGGAGCGATTCGATGTCGCAAGGGACCCGCACTACCAAGGGAGCCGGCTCTGTTGAGTGCAGAGTGAGGCATGCTGGGAACTCGCTCCAGTTGGCAAGGCTTTCTCCACGTACTTCCTTGGGTTATAGGGGTGAGAGTGACTGCAGTTTCCTTGTCTGGCTCCAGCAATGAGTGTGTCCTTCCCTAACCTCCTGCTAACCCCCCCAACCCTCTCCCATGACCCTTCAGAGGCCTACATTCCCCCCCCCCCCCCCCACCCCCTTTCCTCAGCGCAGCGAAGATGAGACACAGGGGAACATTCCCAAAGTTTCAGTGGAGCAGCGCGTCCGCTCTCGTCCAATCGGCTGCGCTCGGAAAAAGCCAAAACCTCACCGAAATGAGCAAAATAATTACCGCTTCTGACTGAATTGGGCTACGTTCCCGTGCTATTTTCCTCAGTCCTTCACTTACATCGGAGCCATTTAGAAACAGCATAAGCAATCGACTGAGGTGAAACAGCCTAACAAAGAGCCCCATAATTCAGATCGAGTGTGTTTGTGTCTGAGAGAGAGAGAGAGAGAGAGAGAGAGATGTGACCGTACACACCCTCCACAGCGCATTATTTCGCATGTTGGCCAGCGGAAGCCTGTGTTGGCATTGGCTTTAGGCGTGGCTCCCCTTCGCATTACAACAGGAAAACACAAGTCACTGTTCCCCGCTGGGAGTCCGACAGTCCAGAGAGCCTGTGACCAACTTACAGATGTGCTCTCCCTCCTCCTCTCTCTTTCTTTCTCTCCATCTCTTCCTCACTCTCTTTCCTCTGCTGCCTCTCGCACTTCTTTTTCACTCACTCCATCTCTTCCCCCCGTTTCAATTCAGCTCAATGTGCCTTCTTCACAAAAACTACATATGCAAAATATTGCTAATACATATATAAAAGAAACTGGAAAAATAATACAATTCTACCCCAGTCTGCAATTCACATGCTCCCTTTTTCTGTTTTTTCTATCCCAGTCCCCTTCTCTCTCTTCCAACCCAGTCTGTCACTCATGCTGTATTTCTTTATTTCTTACTTTCTTCCCTTCTTTTTCACTCATGCTCTCTCCTCTCACTCCTTCATACACACATCCTCAATCATGCAATCTCTCTCTCTCTCTCTGTCTCCCTTCTTCCCTCTAAAGTTCAGAGTGCTTTATTGGCACAACAAAATTTGCATTTATACTGCCAAAGCAGGCCGTGAGCAAAAGAGGAATGACAGCCGAACAACATATTGCATTCACTGAACAACAGATGGCATACATGTAGTATGCACATGTAGTATGCACTGAGCAACATATAGCATACACTGAACAATATGTAACATATAGTGAACAACATACAGTACCAGTCAAAAGTTTGGACACACCTACATTTTTCTTACAACACATGTTAAATAAAGAAATAGGTACCAAAAAAAGAGATCAAATTCTTAAATCCATCAAACGAACCAGCATTTTCTGTCATATTTACAGAGCTTACTCACATTTTTTTTTTTTTTTTTCTTACAAGAGCAGTTATATGGCTATGTGGCTGGAATGAGTTTGCTGCTGAGCGGCCTTCTAAGTTCCCAAAGATGTGCCGCACTTGTGGTTTGCTTTTCATCGACTTTTTTGCCCAATAAGTTCCAAAACAGCTTGTCTTTAATTTGGCTGTTGGAAAATGCAAAGAGCTTGTTTGTCTGCTTACTTTGCAGAATATGGGTTCTTTGAGAATTCTAAAATTTTGGACAGTATTCAAACAAGTAAATTATTCTCTTTTAACTTCTGACTGTTTAACTCATACCAGACTCCATTTGGGATTATATAGAGAATTTAAGCCATTTAAATTTCTCTAAAAACAGAGCACTGTGACATAAGCAAAGTGTGTCTAAACTTTTGACTGGTTCTGTATAGCATACACTGAACAACAAATAACATGTACTGAACATATAGCATGTGCAGAACAACATGCAGCAAACACTGAACAACATACAGCATACAGTGAACATACATACTCTCTCCCTCTATATCTCTGGCAAACCTTTTCTCCATCAGACTGTAACCAAAGCCCCACCCTTCAGCTGTACATTGCGTCAGCATCTCTCCCGACCCTCCCTGGAGCAGCCTCCCCCCCTCCCAGATTTATGTGTGGGCCAGTGAAATGCTCTGGCACGCATTCATTGTTCTCTACTGTACTTGTTGCAGAAAAAGTTTGAGGCAGGCTAGCGCGAGCAGTGCTCTGATTTGATGGGCGGGCAGTCAGCCGGCTGTGCCCCAGCGTTTAGTGCGCTTTTAGAAGGGTGCGCGCTGAGATTTCAGGCAGTCCGCGACTCCGTGTCCGGGAGGCGAGGCTTCATGAAGCCGGTGGTTGTGTGATGATGTGGGAGGATAGCTTTCTGGTCAAGTCTGAACATTCGACCGGGGCTTAGAGAGCGAGAGAATGGAATAGGACTGTCATAACTGAGGAGGGAAAGCTGTTGTGTCTTCAGAAACCGGTATGTGCTCATTTTTTCTCCTTTGTAATTTTTTCTTAGCTTTTCATTGCGAGCCGGGTGTTACTGTTACTTTTTTTGTGAGTCGGAGGAAGAGGTCAGAAGGTGCTGGGAATGTTTGCCTGTCAGAATTGAGAAGAGCAGAAAGCAAGACAAAGGATAAAATTTCTATTAGATGTTGCTGCTGAATTTGCATTGTGAACCTGGACTCTACCCTCATAGAGAACTGCTGGCCTGGAGCCCCATGCCCTGTTATGCACTGTTTGAGTGGAGGGTGTCATTACCCCATTTGTCTCTCGTAATTTTGGGGGGGTGAGGGGCGAGCCATGGAATGTTGGGAGATGGAGTTCACGCCTCATTTCTGTTTGCAACTTCAGCTTCAGCTCAATTATCTATTGATTTATGACTCATTTTTTATTCTCTTTTTTATCTATTTATTTTTTTTACATTTTGCGAGAACAAAACCTTATCTCCGAGTACAAGGAAATTAAACAATGAAAGACTATGAGGGATCAAGAAACTAAATGCTGGCTGTAAAGTTGTAGCCTGGGGCTATTTATTGATTTATGGGTCTTTGTTGTCTTGCTCAGGGCCGGGTAATGTAGTGCGCACACACACACATGCAAACGCACACACATACTCTCTTTCTCACGCACATGCATGCATACATGAACATACACGTGTGCACACTCGTGCACATGCTGACACAAACACGTTCTCTCCTGGAAGCTCGCGGGGGTATCGACAAACGACTTACAGATTTTTTTTTTCAGTGTGAGGAGCCAGAAAAAGAGGGTTTTCTTTTGTGAGGGGAACACAATTGACAGTTTTTCTCCCTCCCATAAAAAAAAAACTCCTGGAGGGGCCTCACGCATCTGGAAGCAGTGACGGGCTCCCTCGGATGTGCGGAGCAGCAGCGGGGAGGGCGGGTGAGCGAGCGCTCCCCCCTATTTTCGGCTGTGCGGAGGCGGGGAGCGAAGACGTCCCGAAACACAAAAGGCAAATTCAGTCCAGATCCGACAGGCTCCATTTGCGCTCTCTCTCGAACCAAACTTTCCACTAACACAAGAGTCTCTCAAAATCAGACTGGCAGAATAGGGCCACAGCTAGGGCCAGGTTTTTATGGAGTTGGTCTTGTGTCTCAGTCAGTGTTAACCCCTGCATTCATGAGTAGGTTTTCTATTATTTTCAAAGTCAGTGTTCGAGAACTTCTCTGCTTTCAGTAACCTGTAGTAATAGTTCCATTAGCATTGGCATACTCATTTTCAGTGTGTATGAGACAATTTTTATCTCCTGTTTTGGTTGTTTGAAATATGCAGTAAACAAAAACTTTCTAGAAATGAAAAAAAAAAATTTTGTTACTTTTGTGTGCCCGAAATACACAGATTTCTCATCTAAAATTGTCCTGGAGTTTGGGTCCAAGAGTGCCTACTCGTAACGTCACAGTAATTGGCTGCAGTCTCAGCGTGGTCCAGCTTTTAGTCATTTCACTTACATTTACCCGCCGAAATCAATGCGGTGCCGCTGCACAAATTTGACCCATTTTGCCCGCAAAGTGGGATCGAAGGGAAACGCATGTATCGATATGTGCGGTGTGTATAACGTATTCAAACAACTTTGGCTGTACAGCACTCCAGCCACACAAAATTGGCTTTCTTCACTGCCTTTCTCTTGCTTTCCGCCATGTTTTCATGTGAGTCCAATCAACTGACCTCACGAGAGTAAATCAGGTGAAGCACATCCTTGCGACAAACTTCGAGTCAAACTTGCAGTATATTTGAATCCTCAAATTGGACTCAATAAAATTTTAGAGGTGTTTTGACGTCAGCAGGCTTTTTTACACATATCAAAGATCCAAATATTGGGAAAAAATTTTTTTGAGTCATTGACACTTCAAGAAAATTTTAACCACTCCCAGTATTTGTGACCTCACTGAGGTGTTAATGGCTTTTAGCTTGTGGACTGGTTCCTCTGGTCCACACATGCTCCTGCCTCCCCAAGCCACTTTGTATTAGGGCCTGCCAGACTTTATTGGCTCCAGTCTGGGTTACTCTCCCAGGGGACAAGTGAAGTCTGGTGTGGTTAAGGGGGTGGCAAGGTGGCTGACATGTAATATGTCACCACAGCAACCAGGAAGACAGGAGAGGGGGATGCAATACCTGACCTTCTCCGGTCCCCTTTCAGCCTACTAATTGACATCATCCCAAATCACAGTGGACTTAGCCAGATCCTAAAACGTCTATAGGGTCCACATCACATTTTTGCCTTCTGCTCAAATGAAAGAGGTGATTTATTCACATGCTGACAGTTAAGGATCTGAAGCTAGAAACCTTATAGCCTCTTCGTCTGCAGCACTTCCCAATGTGAACAAAGAGGCTTGCCTCAGAAAGAGAGCCATCTCCTCAGTGCGCTGGCCGGCCCTTCGAAATCCTCAGGGGCGGAACTGGGGCCTTTGTGAAAAATAGGGTAACCAGGGGTGGTGAGAATAGCGATCGTGCCTGCCGGCTCATCCTTGGCGCTTGGAGCATAGGCTGACGGCGTTTGTACCGTCACACCTGATGACCACAGGGCGACATTACCTAGGCCTCTATCCCAATATTACCACGGCGCCGTCTGGGCTGGAGCATGCCAAAATGACCACCATCTGCATCACAGCTGACCTCTTGGTTAGGGCGGACAGCAAGCTGCTGAATACGATGCCGCTACATTGATGCATTCAAAGTGGTTTGTCGAGATATTTTCTGTACATTTTCAGTGTGAGTAGCTACTGAATCAAAATTGCACAGTGTTTGTTTCTTTATTCTTCCTGCTTGGAGGATTCCCTCTGCAGATTCACTTTTGAAGTGTCACTCAGTGACATCAGTCTTAGACAGTTATACAGCAATGATAATGGTGAACTTCAGTTAACCCTTTGAGGAGCAGGTTTTTGGAATGATTTGTCAGCATTTTAAATTCTTTTTTTTTTTTTCTAAAACTCTTTGTTTTTGGTTCAGATACTGATTGTCACTTGAATATTAGAATATTCAGTTCAGAACATTTTCTATATTCTACATTTCTCGCAAAAAGTTCCTCCAGAGACTATTCATGTAAATTTTATTGCGATGTAATATGTTAGTGAACTAGCGTTGGTGTATGTAGCCAACTTGGTGGGAAGAAATTCTGCAAACTAGCCCTCTCGGCTCACCATTGCTGATGCCTGCTCAAAGGAGTATCCCATGTGCCTCAGGGTCTCTTCCTGGTTGTACAGAGCACTGCTGCCTGCACACTACACCCTCTGTGGAAGGGTGTTTCCTGAACCTTGTTCCAGCTTGGCATGGTGCCTCGTGGAACACCTATGAACAGCACACCTGCCCATTGTTCTCTGCAATGAGGCAGGTGAATGGCTGTGCTCGTTCTAACTTGCGAGAGGGATCCTCTGTGGTTAGTCTACACAAAATGCAAGGTGTGTCTTTTTTGTAATTTTGCGTAGATCTAGTTGGCCATTGGAAATGGAGATGAATTCCTTTTCTTTTCAAAGGCCCGAAAAGTGCCCTTTGAAATATCTTCACTCAGAACAGGAGATGGAATCCGGCCCCACCCCCTTTTAAAACAGACCAGTCAAACAAAGCCTCTTTTTGTTGTTTGCAATGCAATAATAACAAAAAAAGAGAACTGTGTTGCAGTCTTTGACGAGCTCGATCCCCTAGCCTCTCTAAGGACAGCTATCTCTCTGACAGTTTTATACCACGAGAAGCTCAAGATATTTGACTCAATGGATGGAAAAACTGACAGCGAAAATGTTCCTTGGTTCTTAAAGACGTGACTTAAAACCACCAGACCGAGAGAAGATGGTGCTCGTTTAAGGCGACTTTGGTTCTACGCTTTAGAAAAACAATGTAGCTAATTAGGAACCCCTACGTGGTGGTTGTGTGGTAAGTGTGAGTAATTCCATTGCCTTGTTTGTTTTCTTCGCACTTGGTGGAGTAGATATAATAATTGAGTACTATGGATGCACGTTCATATTATGTCCTTCAGAGGGTTTGGCAATCTTGTACTGTCTGATACAGATTTCTGACAAAAAAGCCACAGTCAATTAACAGTTTGAACACTCGGTTCAATTCTGTGCGAGACACTGGCAGCGAAGAGTATCCAAAGTGCTCCTGCTTCCCACCTCTGACAGCAGTAAGTCAGGTGAGCCGCATAAAATACTCGCGCAAAATCTTTTTTTTTTCTTTATCTTCGCCTCTCGGTTATCAGCTCGTCCCAGAACACGAGCGCGCTGTCTCCCGAGAGCCGCTTGTCTCTGGCTCGCGGCTGTCAGCTGCCAGGCGAACGCCAGGGCTAGGCTAACGGTGGAGTCCAGGACGGATCCATCACTGTCACTCGCCTCCCAGCGGAAGACAAATCACCCGCAAAGCTCCCGTCAGATAGCAGTCCCCGCTGGGCTTGGGGAACTGCTCGTGTTTCCAGGTGATAATGCTACAGTTACAATCCAGATTCCCACTGTCCATAACGTCATTATCTTAATTGTTTCAGTGGCGGCCGTTGGCATTGTGCTCGGACATTAAGGGGACAAATGAGGGATTACATGTAGAACTTTTTTTTTTTTTTTTTTTTTTTTTTTTAGGAAAGGATGCCTCAAAATCAGGGAAAATGCATTAATTTGTATGCAGTTTTGATCAAGTTTAGTTCTGGCATTTGACTATAATGAGTGAGGAATCCTGGATTCTCATTTTTTGCTAGAAAGCAGAGCAATTTCAAATATGTTTATTTAGATTTAAAATATTTATGGGTTCTATTGGTTTCAGAGTATTTAAACCAAAAAACAAATGAAAGCCATGCGCGCGCTCAGTGTCCCATAGTGAATTATCACTGGCTGAAAATCAAGTTTATGTTGCAAGGATTTTGTTTGTGAGTTTTGTAACTGGTGTGACTTGTGTGCAAGCACCTGGTTCCAATTGAAAATGGCTATGCGGCGTGAAACAACTTCAACTGTTTCTAAGGCTTGTTTGGGGGTCTGTATTTTAGTGCGGATCAGATCCGTGATGATCCATTGGATCTGGATTATATAGTATCCTTCCACTTCCTGGGGACTGGCTATTCACTGTGGCTCTGAAACGTCTGTGGGAGTTACAGCTGTTTGTTTTACATTTTATCCCTTTTACATCATTTATGGGCGGTATAGCTGGATTTACTATATAACTGAATGCTTCTGGGAATTAAACCTGTGGCACATTACACACACGGCCAGCTACATAACCAACATGGCACATGCAACTGCATAAATATCTCATGTAGAATTGATGCATTCAAATATCTCATTTTAATTTTTTAACATGCATGAATATACATTTGCCCTTAAATATGGCATATGTAATTGAATACTCAGGCAGTATTCAAATGCATGACATTATGATATAATTAGAACTAATTTTCAACGTAGTGTAATGGTAGCTGCGGTAATTTGAAACTGCAGATTTGTCTGTTTTAATTTGCATACAGAAATGTTTAGATATGCAGTACTCGTTAACAGAGGGGGCAACACCCCGAGCCCAGGTTGGCCATGTTGTTCAGAAGGCCTATCATTCCTAATGGATATTTCTCCTAGTTTGCTCTTTAACTGAGGTTAAATTTCAGCAAAAATCGCTGCATTTACCTTCGCTCAGCCAAACAGACAGATTAATTTGTAGTACGCTACCTGGTCACCTAGGGAGTGCAGCAGTGGGAGAGAAGTATATTTGAAAAGGCAGATAGGTGCCGTTTGCTTTTCCTTTCTACTCGCAATACTTACCTCGGGGACACCAGTCAGACAGCCACCGTGGCCGCCGGCCTTGACGCCTCCGTTTCTGCTGATTCACGCGCCTGGATTTTATAAGAATAAAAACATAGCTATATATCTAACTACTTCGACATCCTCCCAGCTAATGTCATAACCCAACAGCAGGGTGGGAGCTACATGTCATGTAAGCAATGGAAAGAATAACCATAGGCCTTTAATAGCACAATATCACTGCTGCCCCAGACGAATAGATTTCCGAGGCTTCATTGTCAGCCCAGTTGTTTTCTAGATTGGTTTAAGTGGGCTTTCCAGCGGATTCGTCAGTCCATGGCAGATACTGATGTTGCGGTCGCAAGCGCATGGTTTTCATCTATGCCTTAATGCTGAGTCAGTATCAACAGGACTGTGGATGCAACAGGAGGCTTGTTTTCCACTAGGTCTTTCTACGTCTCGAATTTAAGCTCCAGAGAGTTTTTTTTTTTTTGATGCAATGAAAACGCTGGTGGGAGTTATCGTGAGAGAGGTTAATAGTTTAACTTCGTCTTGCTGCTATATACAGCTCTGACTGACTGCGCCACGTTGAAGTTAGTGACCTCGTTTCCTGTCAGTTGCCAGGCGAAGCTCGGTCTCAGTTTTTCAGTGATGTCATAGCCAGATATGTATGCAATTCCACATATTTTGATCTTGAGGGGGCCTGCTTAATCCTTTCAATATTGATAACAGTACGAATTAGAGTTACCATTGGATACATTTCATTTTTTTGACTTAAAATACGCATCATTTTATCAATATCAGTTGTCATACGAGACTCGTCAGGAGGCAGTACAGTACTGGTGGGACAAATATGTGTCCTGTTAGCCCTGGAAGGTTTAATGTGGCTAAATATCAAAAGTCTTCTGGACTTCTGTCAACACTTTCATACAATCTTTATCCATGGCTCTGGCAGCCAATGATAGTGCTTTGCACACCATAGCAAACAGCTTTGTAAAAAGCCTCTTCTTGCATCGGCCCAGTCTATGGGTGTTGTTAACTCTGTCTGCATTTCTAGTCCGTTTGGTTCCAAGCACTTCTGTACTTTGATGTGACTGCAGTTTAGCAGTGTGCTGTGAAGATGGGAAGACAAAGGAGGCATTTTCTTTGGCAGTTAGGTGGTGCTGTCGGCCTTGATTCTTCTATCTAGCAGAGAGAGTAAATGAATCGCTGGGGGTGCGCTGAAAAATCGCAAAACGATTCCACAATAGCTTTCCTATTCCGGCCCCCTCTCTGTATTGGTAAGCTTGAAGTGGCCTGTCGTGGAGCTTTCGTTTGGCAGGCGGCCATCTCCCCATTCCCGGCAGATGGGCAGCAGCCAGATATGGAGCAGTTTTTGACTCGAGGACTTGTAATTTCCCAAATGAATGGTTCTCCTTTCTTTCCAGGACAGCTGTGCTAACCATGGAAACATTCAGCAAGAGACCACAGAGCCTCCCTCTGATATCCTTCACAGAAGGAATGTTCATGTTCACTCCGCACAAATTCTGCACAGCACTCAGCAGCAACAGCGGCGGTAGAACGAGGCTCCATTGCTTCTGATATTTTGAGCCGGTCGACGTGAAGCCGATCCCTTTCTTGGCACGCCTCTTGTCAAAAGATACAATAAGTGTCAGCAAACGAAAGAAAACGCATTTGTTTTACAGTTTTCCACGACGCCAAGCAGAATTTTGTGTGACAGGCGCAGACACCCCGTCCCATCCCACCCCGTTTCCGCTAGCCTGCGCAATTGCCCTGGCAGGGTAACCCAGGGGGGTGGGGTGTGTTTCTACAGAGTCAATCCATGAAAGCATCCCTTGTGCTGATACACTTGCTTATTACTCTTTGAAGATTTGAGGGGTCAATTTTTTGGAATTTGCTTATTCTTAAAAGTAAGTCCAGAAATATCATTGCTTTCAGTTATCAGATGGGATTATTATTTCATCAGCAGTCAAAAGTTCAGCTAAGAACTTTTTAATTATATATTTATTCAGGTGATGAATTAAATGGAGAATAGTGCTCATTAACACCAGCCATTCTAAACTGGCATGAATGCACAGTAACGGAAAAATTGCTGGAAAGAGTCCAGAGAGCTGGAGCTAGCAGTTAAACTGACTTAACCGCAGCGGTCTCCCTATTTGGATAAAAACTTGAGACAGTTCTAGCAGTGCGCCTGTGGAGATAAGATTGCCTGTTGTTTTTGGGGAGAGGGGCTCATATTCTGATAAACACAAAAATTGCTGTGCATTGGTATGCAGGTCAGGCAGGGCTCTGCATGTAGAGTGGCATATTTCATGTTTTATGGTGTTTCAGCGCTGGGGAGAGAAGCTATCAATTTAATCAGCATCTATTCTGGCAACTGCACCCTGAAAGCGCTATCGTCAACTGAACTTATTTTTGAGATTGTAGCAGAAACATATTTTCTTTCTTCCATTTTTAATTTTGTCCGTCTATCTTTCTCATTTCCCTCTGAAAAGGTCTTTGTTTTTTTAAGATCTCTTGCATTTCCTGTGCCTGCAGAAACTCTGGATTTTTTGTTATTGTTTGGAAGTAAACTGTGGTTAGTCAAACTGGCAGAAGAAAACAGCTTGCGCACAACAAAGGGGTTGATGGGATGTGGAGTGTTGTGCATGTTTGATAGAACTTTGCATTAGCTTGCTGTGGACTTCGTCTCCCATCAGCATCAGGCACACTAAAGAGTTGTGATTGGTTGAGGTTCCTTAACAGAGCACTTGGATTGGGTCAGACTTGTGTCTCCGGCAGTTCCAAGAATGTGACGACCCCATTTCTCAGATGTCTGTGGTCTGGTCTTGCTCGTTTATCTGTGCTCCAGTTTCTCAAATCGCAATTCTCAAGGGTGGGAACTTCCGGTCTTCCGCTCTCCCTTTATCTGTGAGTCAGGTGTGGAACCACTCAGGCCAATCAGCAGGCTAATTGTTAGGTTGATTACCCAGGAAGAAAGGAAACCAGGGACAGATTACGATTCAAGGTTCAGATTAGAAGATCTGTGATCTGTACCACGAGTTGTAGTGAATATGCGAGACAAGACTGCACAGTGATAGCAAATCTGCTTCTTCCCAGAGAAGAGCTGACAAAACCAAATAATTAGATGTTCCCCTAACCTGACTTCCTCTGCATAGTGGGATGGCAGCTGGATTATGGACTTCAGTTGAAAACCTAAAATCGTGCTGCTCTGCTTCTCTCGTGGCCCTAATAATGCGCTTGCCAGTCACTGTGCACCACATTAAACTCTCACATCTGCCTGAGTTTTTTTTTTTTTTTTTCAACTGAACGGTCTTTGTTCAAAGTCAAACCTTTCAACATCTGACTTTCCTCACATGACCTCCGAGAGCATTTACTAAAACCAAATCAGACAAATATTGCTACCAAAAACACCTAGGTATTTCAGCTTGATTGTTTTTCTTCTGTTTTTGTATTGCTGTTTATATTTGGTCTAGATTTTAAAATTCTGTTTACGTCTAGCAAGTATTGTGTACTTTTCTTTACAGAACAAAAGCCACTTTACAGAGTTAAAGAATAGATGCTGCCATAGAAACCTTGACAAAGTGCAGGTTAGACTAAACGCAAATTCAGAGGAGCTTTGTAAAAAAATAAGTTTGAGGTCCCAAAGTTACATCAGGTTCGTAATTTCTCCTAATTGACCGATAAACATCATATGGGTCTACCATTGTTAGATTCTTCATCACAAATTATTCTTTACCAAGTATGAGAGTGTTAACGCATTCAATGCCAGGTTTTTTTTTATACAAAAATGCTGCATTGCACAGATTGTTCACTTAACCAAAATAATATGCTTTTTAAACGCAATTCGCCAAAGTCACTTGGAGGTAGACCAACTGGCTTTAGGAAGCACTCTTCTGTTCAGCAAACGTTTGAATAACTGTCACCATTCCCATCTGCAAGCTCATTGATAAACCTACCCCGTGGCATCTAATATTGGGCATGGAACAGCGGTAGCCCTGAAGTTTTTCTTCACACATAGGCTCATAGGACACTCTTAGACTTTGTGGTGACATCCGACTCATAACCTTCAATCTCTGTATTCTGGTAAATCCCGATGGGCGTTTTAGCAAACATATATCGGAGGAATAATGAACAGTAGACTACAAGCCACCCATTACTGAAACAATCTGAAATTCAGAGATATAATGGTAGCCTATTCTGAATGGTAAAATTCCTTTAGGGGTGAAGCCAAGCCCAGCTAGGGTCCTAAGGCTTCATCTCCCCTGACCATATCACAGAATCAGATACTAATGTTTTATGAAAATAATCAACATCACACAATTACTTTACCCTGTGTATTTATTAGTTTAGACCAAGGCCTTAAAATAAATAACTGTTTTCATAAAAAAGATATTATGTGAATTTTGCCTTTGGCCACTGGGGGGTATAGTGAGCCAGAGCTGGCTCTGCATGAAACCAGCGCAGACTGCGCACCTGCTGCATGCTTCTGCATGACATTTCAAAATAACTACTGCATCAGCAAGTAGAGCACAGTCAAACGAAACTGAACTTCGACAGTAACAATGTTACATCCCTGACATTTAGAACTTTATTGGAGCCTGGCCCTTCAACCCGAGAGACAGACCAGCACAGCCAGAAAAACTTAAGGACAACTATCTGCAGGTTTGGGCTCGCTGAGACTCTCGAACCGGCTAGCATTGAAGTGATCTTGCTGCCTGTATAAAAAAGTGTTCAATCAAATGATAAATCCGCTTGATTCTGAGCCTCATGTTACACCAGATTAGTATATCTGCCCGCTGAGTTGTTTTATTTTTGCCAAAGTTTCGGGATTGGCCAGTCTTATAACGCAAAGAGAAGTACAGCTTGTCATGTTTATTGGGGCGCACGTGCTTGTTAGAGCAGCACTGTTCTCAGTTACAGAGAAGGGCCGTCAACTTCAAGAACAGTGACCATAAATAACAATGATATACACCGATCGGCCGCAAGATTAAAACCACCTGCCTAATATGGCAAAGGTCCCTTTTGAGCTGCCAGAACAGCTCCATCGAACTGACTTCACTTGATTCCCAAACTCCGGGTTTCCCAGCAGAACATTTTCCAGAATATTGCTCGCCCTCTACTAGCTTGTCTTCTTCCCACAGAGCCACCTGATGTCATCTCTTTGCAGGTAAATGGTGCACAAGTAACCAGCCAAAGAACATGATGTAAAAAAATTGGGACTCACTAGACCAGGCGACCTTCTTCAACTGCTCCAAGGTCCAGTTTTGAAGCCCACTGGGGGCGCTTTCAGAGGTGGACTGAGGTTAGAGTGGGTATTTTGACTGATCTTTAAGCTAAAAAGTGCAATGCACAGCAGGGTATGATGCACTGTGTGTTGTGACACATTCCTCATGTAAATATTATTGAAATTCTCAGTGACTTATGCCACAGTCGCCCCTCTGTTGGTTAGGACCATACAGACTAGCCTTTATAGCCCTCATGCATCAATGAGCCTTGGCCGCCCAAAACCCTGCTGCTGGTTCATGGTTTGTCCCTCCTCGGACCACTGTCAGTAGATACTCACACCTGCTGACAGGGAGCACCCCAGAAGTCTGGGCCATAAAGGTTTGGCCCTTGTCAAAGTTGTTCAGCTCCCATTTCTCCCACATCTAGCTGGTTGAATACGAGGGCCAACCATTCGCTTAAAGTCTAAAATGCAGACCTTGACATGTGCCATTATTATGAGATAATCAACATTATTCGCTGCATCTGTGAGGGATTTAAATGTCTTGGCTTATCGGTATATGCATTCACATCAAGGAGCGAAAACGTTATATAACTAGTGCTTTTCCGAAACTAACGTATTCATTTTCAATGGCTGTCACCTTTAAGCTCATCTTGCAACAATCTCCCTGAAAGTGATTGGAGATGATATCATTCTGGATGCTGTTATTGTTTTGGTGTGGACTGTACCATCTACTTGAGTCTTAATGATTTTTATTGATAGTTGTCCTTATAGGTATCAGTCGGGGGGGTCAAGAAATACTTGGCCCCTCCACTTCTGGAATGATTGCAGCTCCCCTGCCCCATGACCCTCAGTCCCATCAGGCTCACAACTGGAGAGAAGGCCTTTCTAATCTCAGCAGATACCCTGGACTTGCCTCCTGCCCCCTCTAACACCACCTCCAATCTTTAAGGGTGGAACTCAACTGGAGCTAAATCCTTTTAGCCATTCCCCTTTCTGCAAATCTATTGAACTTTGTGATATTTGATGACCCTCGAATTTTCTTAAATTGCTGAATTGCAAAACCATGAGAAACTGAACCATTTTCATTTTGCAAGGATGCAAGATTTCTGCCCAGTAAACAAAATCCTGAGTTCTCTTATTCTTATTTTTGTTCTCATGACCTATCAGCAGTGGTTTCTCTGGTCAAGTTCATATTCAGAGGTGGATATATCGGCCACATTAATTATGGCCATGAGCGGTGGGTTGCGATGGTGTCTTTAGGGAGACTGAAGCTGTAGTGTTGTTTGTGTTCAGGTCACTCAGATGATCGCTCCTGCCAACTGGGCACGGCAGACCTTCACGGACTGTACCCGAGAACCTCCAGGGAATATCTTCCAATCCACGTTCTTGAGAAAGCTTACAGTGTTTTATCAATTCCAGTTGAATGAAATGTACTGTTGTAGCAAACTTAGTGGATGAACTGCTACAAAATAACAACAAAATAAACGAACGGCACTGTTATGGATTATTATTTGTTGTGGAAAGACACAATTCTCCTGTCTCTGACAGCCAACAATATGCAGTTAAGATACCTGCAGAATGGATGTGTGGATAATTCCATCAGGCCTGTGTATGACGGAGGAGATGTGCAGTGCCTTTGAAGTGGAACACTGATCAGGGTTAGCTGCCAGAATGAAAAGATTTGCAAATGTCACTGTAAGGATTCTCACATGCCGTTATGGTATCTTGAAATTATTTTCAATTTAACCCCTTTTTGCCGAATACAAATATTTTTTCCGGTTATGCATGAGCCGATTTAAGGCTTCATAACTCAGTATTTGTGTCACAGAGACTTTGGAAAATTATCAAGAAAGACATTTGGGAATTCAATTTCAGAATTGTTTAGGAATTAAATTTTGGAATTTACGGAAGCCGATGTCTATATCTGCGAAAGGGGTTAAAAAGAGTAAAACCAAAAAAGAAGAGCGTATTTTTAGTCTGCGTTAATCATGTAATCTGGTTTGCCTGCAGGTTCTCTGACTTTGATCAAACTGACTTTGACTTGTCCTTCAGTGTAACAGAAGTTTTTTCAGAGACTAACATGTTTGGACATTGTCAGCCTTCAGTTCGTAGTTGCAAAAGGCAAAGATAAATTGCTTTGCATCATACCTCCCAATCGATTTCCTGGTTATGTGGTAAGATTTTAAAGAGCAGTCTTAAATGCTTTATTGCATGGTTAACTGTACAGATCATCCTTTGATTTCTGATTACATGATTAATGCCCGATGTGCGAAAGACAAAGGTTCACAAATATATTTGCCAGTGATGAGGTTCACTCCTGAGATTATGTATGTACTTGACAAATCCTGTGGGGTAATTTTTCCTCTGTACATGACCAATCCTAGTCAGTGAGGAGCAATGGGAATCCAATAGCGCAGTGCCCAGGGCCAAATCGCTGATTTTTTTGGTGTGTGCAACCTGACATGCATGTCTTTGTGTATTTTTGGTGTATTTATGTGCTTTTCCCCTCTGGGGTTGGGGGGGGCTGTGTTTCCACAAAAAAAATGCTATCAAATTGTGCTGCTGTAAGCAGGGATTACTGGTTGATAATGGAGAGGAGAGGCTGTGGTTTGCTGAGTGCACGTCTGAGCATGTGGTGAAATCCAGTTTCTCTAAAATCGCTTACGTCTAAATGGCTGTTTTCCTGCTCTTCCCCCTCTTTTCCATGCCATTTAGACAAACATCATGCTTTGTGAATAGCAACAAAGTATACTCACCCCCTCAATCTGCTTGACTAACATCACTAAACAAAACGAGGGAATGCAAAACTGCACAGCTTCTTTGTTGTGCATTGTTACGCTGCAGAGTAGAACTCATGGTCATAGGATTGTTTGAGGTGCACCTTGGAGTTAGTCTGTAATTGATTTGGCTCTGCTAGTATGTGTACTTGAAAGTGTAAAAAAATTCATTAAATTTCATTTTAGGTCCCAGTTGCAAAAGTATGTATTGCTCAGTTGCTGATATTAAAAGTAAAAAAAAAAAGAAAGAAACAGTTTTCAAAGATAACATGAGCCACATTATCCAGCTGCATATCATTAACCCTAGAACACTATTGCTAAAATTAGTAACCATCACTAACGCCAGGTGATTTTTACCCAATATAATATACCCAATAAAAAGTACTTGTCATCAAAATATATCAAAATATGACAATACATGACAAATTAGAGTAGTGTTCTTTTATTTTCAACTGTGCCATGTCTAACAGAATGAAAAAAGTACCATGAGGTGAACAGAACACCCATGCCTTCAAAGATGTCAAAGACGATGCTGAAGCTACCCAGGGACCCATGACACTCAGACAAACGCAACATACTGAAAATCACTTAAACACGTTTGCTCGGGTGAAAATCACCCGGCGATAGTGTTCTAGGGTAAAGAAACAATGCCATGATGGCTTAGTGGAAATCTACATAAGTTATATTACTCTGTTTGAAGTAATAATTTGACATTTTATGTAAGTGAACTCCGAACCCTCAAATTAATTATAGTTTGGTCGTTCGAACAGTGTAGCAGATGGAGTCATATGTTATGCCTGCTGTATGTTTCTGGACATTCTTAATTGTACAATGAAATGTGCTGTGACATGGATAATTATAGCACTTTATTCATATAACAAGCAGTGTATCATGAAAGGGGCAAGGAGGCAAGAGTGTCAGTGAAATATATGATTGTAGGCTAATTAATGACAGCACTTAGGACCCCAGTTCCAAACAAGTTGGCACATCATGGAAAACGCAAACAAAATTATAAAGACTCATAATGTCCACTGACCCAGTACCGTGTTGGAAACAATACAACAGCGCATTATTTGATGCTTTAACTTGTGAATTCAGTTGTTTAAGAAAATATGTACCTATTTCATTGAGTGCAACAGACCCCAAAAAGTTGATGTGGGTGCAATTTGGATAATGATTAGGCAAAATAGTGATGTGACCGTTGCTATAGTACTGTGTTATGAAACAGGTGATGTAATATAGGTCAGCTAATCATGTTTTAGTCTGAAATGAGCCACTAAAAAGGTCTAGTCCTGCAAGAGTGAAGATGGGTCAAGACTCACCAGTCTGCTAACAGATATGACTCCCAAAGACTATAATCGGATGGATTTTGGGCAATTCATCCTCTGCAGCAGGTAAGTAATTAAAAGATGGGAGGAATCAAATCATAGTGCGTAAAGGGCAGGCTTGAAGCCGCTTCGGAAAGTATGTGACCTTTGATCCCTCAGACATCACTATCTTGAGAACTGTAATGGATATCACGACATGATACTAATGCTTAAGTGAAGTTTTGTCCGTCAGTACTCCTTTTTGATTTTTTTTGCATTTTTTTCATAATGTGCCAACTTTTTTGGCATTGGGGCAGAACCACTGTAATAGGCTAACTGACAAGCAAACTTTTTTCATCACAAAATGTACAACGTAAGATTGTGATCTCCAAGGAAAAAAACAATGAGAACCTCTGTCTCTGATTTGCTGCTAAAAGGCCAAATATCATCCTTCATCAGCCATGACATGCATTGAAAAAGTCTTTATAACTTTGTAGTCTTGTACTGTGGTTCTGTTTCCATTTTTAATTAACTAGTAGTTCAGTTATGCAAGTTTTTGAAAACTCTTGCACTTTTAACATTAATAGAGTACTTTCGGTCTGTATATGAACACATTAATGGCTATAAGGTATGCTATAGGGCATTTGGAAGACAAGTGTATTGGAGATCAAGCTCAAATTTTAGTGATCAAGTTTGAGATCTATGCATTTAGAGTAGTCGGCAGTCATGAAATGCACATTATTGCTTATGAAAGATAAGAAGCTTTTGTCCTGGGCCGCTGCCGGAGAAGTGAACGGTCAGAACAAAAATGGAGCGAAACAGTATCTAAAACGGTTCTTTGGCCTGTAGTCATAGGAAATTCCATTTTGGTGCTATATGGCACCCATCTTAAAAAAGGTGCTATATACAATGGTGCCCTATAGAGCCATTCGGGGTTTTTTTGCACAATATTGCTTGCACAAAATGGAGCTTAAGAGATATGGAATATGCTGGACTAGCTGCTTTAGAGTTTGTACAGGTCCGCAATGATAACAGACAGGTTATCATGTCCCCTGTACGGGGCGTAGGAATGTTTCTGTTTGTAAGCTATGTTAATGTAGTGTTTTTATTCTTTCCTCAGTAAACTAAACTAAACCAAGCTGGAGAAGCTCTGAAGAACAGTATGGGGACTTTAAAGGTTCTCCAGTGGCTCTTCAACTTAGTTTAGTTTACAACCCCAATTCCGAAATAGTTGGGACGAAGTGTAAATTGTGAATAAAATCAAAATACAATGACTTTCAGATCACGTGATCCAATATGTTATTTACAATAGAACATAGATAACATTTCAAATGTTGAAACTGAGACATTTTACATTTTTATCCAGAAAATGAGCTTATTTCAAATTTCCTGGCTGTAACAGGTCTCAAAAAAGTTGGGACACAGGCAAAAAAGGGCTGAAAAAGCAATTAATATAGAAGACAATCAGCTGAAGGAACATTTAGCAAGTAATTAAGTTAACTGGCATCAGGTGTGTAACATGATTGGCTATAGAAGGGATGCCTTAGAGAGGCTGAGTCTCTCAGAAGTAAAGATGGCCAGAGGCTCTCCAATCCGTGAAGACTTGCGTAAAAAAAATTGTGGAATACTTTAAAAACAGTGTTCCTCAACGTCAAATTGCAAAGGCTTTGAAGGTCTCATCATCGACAGTGAATAACATAATCAAAAGATTCAGAGAAACTGGAAAAATCTCTGTGCGTAAGGGAGAAGGCTGAAGACCTTTACTGGATGCCCGTGATCTTCGGGCCCTCAGACGCCACTGCATCACTCACCGGCATGATTCTGTCATTGACATTACTAAATGGGCCCAGGAATACTTCAAGAAACCACTGTCTATAAACACAGTCCACCGTACCATCCACAGATGCCACCTAAAACTCTATCATGCAAAAAGGAAGCCATTGTTGAGCATGATCCAGAAGCGCCGTTGTGTTCTGTGGGCCAAGGCTCATTTAAAATGGACTGTAGCAAAGTGTCCTGTGGTCAGAGGAGTCCAAATTTGACATTCTTGTTGGAAATCATGGGCGTTGTGTCCTCCGGGCTAAAGAGGAGAAAGACCACCCCTCCTGTTATCAGCGTTCAGTTCAAAAGCCAGCATCTCTGATGGTATGGGGATGCATTAGTGCATATTGATAGTTGTTGATAGGTGTGGGACACTTGCATGTTTTAAAAAGCACCATGAATGCTGAAGGGTATTTAAAGTTTTTAGAGCAACATATGCTCCCCTTCAGACATCTATTCCAGGGAAGGCCTTGTGTATTTCAGCAGGACAATGCAAAACCATATACTGCAGCTATTACAACAGCATAGCTTCGTAGTAGAAGAGCCCGTGTGCTTAACTGGCCTGCCTGCAGCCCTGATCTTTCACCGATTGAGAACATTTGGCGCATAATTAAACGAAAAGTCCGTCAAAGGAGACCCAAAACTCTCCAGCAGCTGGAAGCCTGTATTAAACTAGAGTGGGATCAAATTCCAATGGCTAAACTCAAGAAACTTGTCTCCTCAATGCCCAGACACCTCCACTCTGTGTTAAAAAGAAGAGGGGATGCTACACCATGGTAAACAGGCCCCTGTCCCAACTTTTTTGAGATCTGTAGCAGCCATCAAATTTGAAATGAGCTCATTTTATGGATAAAATTGTAAAATTTCTTAGTTTCAACATTTGCTATGTTATCTCTTTTCTATTGTGAATAAAATACTGGCTGGTGTGATTTGAAAGTCATTGCGTTTTGATTTAATTCACAATTTACACTTTGTCCCAACTATTTCGGAATTGGGGTTGTAGTTGAACAGGTAAAGAATCAGAAGAGAGCCTCAAATGAACCACACAGGGGCTTCAAAAGTTCCTTTGTGGCAGCGGTGCTATAGGTGCTATATAGCACCTCAACCCACGCCAAAGAACTTCCGAGGAATCAACAATTTTCTGTGTAAATAATGGTGGCGAATCTGGGGGCACGCAGCTTGAGCGCACCAACAAAAAAATCAGTTGAATGATTTAGGGGAGCCCAGAATTCTTAACTTATTTGTGTGCTGGATTTTTTTGTGTACAGTCCTTGCATTTGAAATTCCAAAAACAGTCCCTTAACATCTCAAAACTTGCACTGGGCCTATGTTCTGCTGTGTGATGCGGGGATTGACAAGTGGAGCTTCACGGCAACCAACTGTCATATACAAACCCTTTTGCATTTATCTACAAATAAATAAATAAATAGCAGTTCATTTTGTATTTTTTATGAGTATTAAATCTCCTTTGTCTGGCTTCACTTAATAGACCTCCTTTAAATTCATCCTGCTCGGTCTGCACTAACCGAGGTGATGGCACCGGTGTCAAATAGCTTTTGCAAGTGTTTTCAGATATGTTTAAATTAAAAAAAAAACCTTGTTATCGCCTACGGGGGTAGATTTCGCTCTGGTCTGGATTTTAACGTTGCTCACTCGAAATGTATGATTGTGCAAGGTTCTTGTATCCGGGTGGGGGGTTGCCAGTGGCTTGCGGGCACGTGCTTATAGGCCTCATTATAAATGTACCGGGTGTTCAGCAGTAACCGTAAGGCCCTTATAAACACAAAAGGACAAAAAATAGTTGAAACCTGAAGACATAATAATTATCCTCAACGCATCACAGGATTATGTAATGGAGTCCAAAGGTGGCACTACCCCCCCAACTCTATACAGCGGTGCATCTTGTGCAGCCTACTTCCCTGAAATCCTGTGTATATTAACCACGCTTCACCGTTTTCCCTCAAGAAATTCAGTTCATTGAGAGGTCAACGACATGGTTGACCAAAAAGGAATATTCTGCAAAAAAAAAAAAAAAGACAAACAAAAAAAAAAAACAAGCACTAACAGTTTTGTTACACACACACTCAAAAAAACCCTCATCAGCTGTCATTTGGCTTTAATGGCATTGTTCTGGTAATTTGGATTCACTGCCAGCAGGGGGCGAAATGAACAAGTTCAGCTGCTCGTTGCACTGGAAAACAGTGGCCTTTCATTCGGGTACTGCGAGCATGCAAGCCTATCTGAAAGAATTATGCATCACACGTGTTTCACGGTTCCATCATTGGATGATGCACAGTAGACCTACTGTTGCGGTCGTGCTACGCGTCAGTACTCTATTCAGTATGTGACATGCAGTATTTCAGCGTAAATTAACTATTGCCTGTGCGTTATGCTGTATATTTTTCATAATTCAGGGACTGCAATGTTGATCAGTCAGTGATTTTTAACTGTTTGCCACTTGACTCCGGATTTCTAAGATGTATCGCTAGAGCCCCCATCTGCCAATGCCAACTTTCTTTTGATATTTTTATTCCCCATTCCCTTTGTGCATCAGCGTTTGAGAAGAGATTCTAGAGCCCAAGGCCCTGCTGTTTGCGAGAGACAGGCGGCGAACCTGTTCGTGTATGTACAGAGCTGATGTGCCTTTTTTTGCAGCCCGGGAGTGAGGAGCTCGTGATGTGAGTGATGTGTTTAAGAATCACTGGAGTGGCTTCATAATTTCCTCATGCGCTGTATTACTGTCGCACGCGCTTGCACAGCGGCGGAGCTGCCCGGTTTGACACGCGGGGCACCTTATGATCACTTCTCAGCGAGTCGCACCAGTGAGCGTTCTCGCCGATTGTAATCGATGCGTGTAATCACCCCATCAGTATTCGGCGTTTTTCTTGCCGATTTCGACCCCAAATCAACTCTGTCATTGTGGCTAAATCACAGTAACCATTTTTAAAAGAAGTCTGTCAGAACCGGGGTTGCATTTTAAGTAATGTCTCATCTTAAAATTGGGGCCAGGTAAATGGCTGAAAAACAGCGGGCAGCTGGATCACACATGTAGTCCGTGGTGACACGGAGATGATTATCTGTTCTGTGACATTAAATAGACCTACCTCAAACTTCACTTGAAACTTGGATGCCGATTATACTGTGCAATATGGAGGACCCGGGTTTATCCCTTTGAAAGTGCATACAAGCTGCCCTCTGTTTGACCAGCAGACTACTTTGCATGTCGACCTCCTTAAATCACGCCAATTCTCTTTCTTTGCAAGGTGACTTAACAGTCTTACGTTGTCACTGAACGGTAACGTCAGTGAAGTATCACCGTAAAGAAAAGCGTTAATGTCTCCTGGTGCAGTGGAAGGCAGAGCAAACTGCCACTAACTCTCTTTGAACATGGGGTGATTTATTTATCTGTACACCCTTGTTCTCTTGTTATAATCCATACTCCTTTTCAAGGGAGATCAAGGGCACTATGGCTGTTAGTTAGATGCCGCAGATTGGGCCCTGGGGCTGACAGATTAGTTAGAACTAAACAGACTGAAAACCAGCTGTGGGTTGAAGAGATATGGGTCTCCAGGTCATTTGCATGAATGTATACTTTCCAAAAAGGTATTGCTAAGAGCATAATTAAACAAGCTTTTTGTGAATTAATTTTAAAACATTTTTATACTCATTTTGGGTAAATGACCTTTTCTGAGGGATTATTTTCAAGGCCGGTAGCAAACAGAATTGTTGGCTTCAGTAGTTCAGCGTGGCAGTCTGTTTTTGATTGCCTTTAATTCCTTAATAACTATAATTAAATTGCTCAGATCTCTCCAACTTACGGAAAATTTGGAAAGTTGTGCCTCGTGAAAGTGAATCATGAAGTGCCCATTTATGTTTTTGTACATTTCCGTTCACTCATGGAATATGATGACCTCAAAAAAGCTGAGGAATTTGTTTATAAAGTCAAGTGCAGCACCAAGGACGTTACAGACAACCGTTCTCTGAAAAGATTGGTTAAATTATAGCTACAAACTCAGGCTAGTGACAATAACTATTGTTGTTTCTCCTTCTTCTGTCAGCCCCATAATGGAGTGGCCCTGACAGGACAGGTCGGATGATGCTGTGTGGGTGGATTTTTGTATTATTGGTTTTTTTTTTTTGTTTTTTTTTTTGTAGAATCTAATTGAAAATGGTTATTTGGAGTTAAAAGAGAGAACATGATATTAGAATACAGCTGTGGCAAAAAAAAAAAAAAAAGATTTGATACATGGCTGCTGAACATGATAGTTTAGTCCATTTACCAAACGGCTCCCCTAGGCCGATGTTCATCAAAGCCTGTCCTGATGGTGCTGCGTCACTGACCTTCAGGGTCACTTTTCCTAGGGTAGGAGATAAACTATCTCTTGCTGGTCCCCTTTGGAGAATGCTGCTCATTTTTCCCTTACATTTAAGTATGGAACACATTTAAAGTGTCGCATATATTCAGAACTGGAGCCAGATACAGATTTCAGAATAAGCCAAATAGGCTTGTTTATTTACTGAGCATGACTTAAACTCAAAGGCACTTTCATAAGCTTGGTCAGTAGATGGTCTGAAGTCAGGCAGGGGCAAACTGGATTTCAGGGGTTTCAAGCAAGGTGTAGTCTCAGGGACTGGTCCGAGGTCAGTAACCGGGATGGCAAGCTGAATATACCAGGGCACGCTGGTAGGTGCACACCTTCGAACGGGGGTGTAGGAGATACTTGTAGAAGCCACTCAGAAGGACTGCAGGAAAGGGAGAACTTAGACCAGACACTGAAATACACACGGCAATAATTAATAATAGGAAACGGAAGAGAGCAGGGGCACAAAAGGTGGGGCGAAGCACTAGACAATAATTCATGCGACCCAATTTTGGAAACTGAAGGAGAAACTGACAAGGACAGTTGAATTGGGGGGGAAAATAAACGAGACTCAGAAAGTGTTGCACAGATTAAGTTTTTATGCATTGTCAGTTTGTACAGCTGGATCATTTTTAATTCAACAATTCAGGTTCCGTGCTCAAGGGTACAGTGATCTTATATTTTAAACTGAGACCTCGGCGTTTAAAATATAACTCCAAAACCAGCGCTAAATATCCACCCTGTGTGTTATGGAGCAAGATATATTACTACATATGAGTCAATGCAACTATGAGACAGTAAAGGCAAAAGGCTTTCCTGGAGCATACAGAAGTTTGGGCACACAGCCTCTGTTTTTACCACACTGTAAAAATTTCCCATAAGAAAACAGTGCCAGTTTGGTGAGTGAAAAGCCATTTAATGAAAGGACAAAATAATAAGATAAACCCTTTTTTAGGGGATGACAGCTCAATGCTGAATCAATGCTGTAAATTTACATGTCCAGTGAATTCCTGAATTTTCAAAAAATGCTTCAAGGCCAGATTTACTGAGGTCATGTGCTTGTGCAAAACTTTCTAACACGTGCAAAAACAATAACATTGCCAGTGATCGGCAAGAGTATTTGTTTTGCATCAACCACTGGCCAGATTACTGGTTTTGCATGTGCTAAAGGATTTTGCGGGGTGCAAGATCTTTGTAGATTTGGCCCTGATATGGCGCTTTTCCACTACATGGTACCGGCTCTACTCCACCCGCCTTGGTACCGGGTGCTTTTCTGGGGGTCGTTTTCCATTAGAGGATAGTACTGCCTCAGTGTAGCTGGCCATTACAGCGGCGTAGCACGAAACTGCCGCGGCGTCATTCTCAACACGACACACGTATAGTTGCAAGTTTAAGTTTCAAGTTTACATTTATTCTGTCGATTTTGTTAAAGATTTACGTGTTCAAATCAGGGGACGCGCACTATCATCACCACGTTCGGCACATTAGTCCGACAACTGTTAATTTGTATTTTGCGTTCGACATTGTCCTGATGCGTAGGGATAGCAGCCGGTCTCGTGTCTGATTCAGTTGCTCATCAAATTACGTACCACCTAACAAAGCAAAGCAATGATATCCGTAAAAGGCGTAAAGAGTGAATGTACTTTTCACTCTGGATTTGACAGCAAAACAAAGGGATTGTTAAAGCATTGGATAATTATATCTACAACCCCAATTCCAAAATAGTTGGGACAAAGTGTAAATTGTGAATTAAATCAAAACGCAATGACTTTCAAATAACACCAGCCAGTATTTTATTCGCAATAGAACAAAGATAACATAGCAAATGTTGAAACTGAGAAATTTCACGATTTTATCCACAGAATGAGCTCATTTCAAATTTGATGGCTGCTACAGGTCTCAAAAAAGTTAGGACAGGGGCCTGTTCACCATGATGAAGCATCCCCTCTTCTTTTTAACACAGAGTGGAGGCGTCTGGGCATTGAGGAAACAAGTTTCTTGAGTTTAGCCATTGGAATTTGATCCCACTCTTGTTTAATACAGGCTTCCAGCTGCTGGAGAGTTTTGGATCTCCTTTGACGGACTTTTCGTTTAATTATGCACCAAATGTTCTCAATCGGTGAAAGATCAGGACTGCAGGCAGGCCAGTTCAGCACGCGGACTCTTCTACTACGAAGCCATGCTGTTGTAATAGCTGCAGTATGTGGTTTTGCATCGTCCTGCTGAAATACACAAGGCCTTCCCAGGAATAGATGTCGTCTGGAGGGGAGCATATGTTGCTCTAAAACCTTTATATACCTTTCAGCATTCATGATGCTTTTTAAAACATGCAAGTGTCCCACACCATATGCACTAGTGCATCCCCATACCATCAAAGATGCTGGCTTTTGAACTGAACGCTAATAACAGGAGGGGTGGTCTTTCTCCTCTTTCTCCTCCTTTCTCCGGAGGACATGATGCCCATGATTCCAACAAGAATGTCAAATTTGGACTCGTCTGACCACAGGACACTTTGCCACTTTGCTACAGTCCATTTTAAATGAGCCTTGGCCCACAGAACATGGCGGCGCTTCTGGATCATGCTCTACAATGGCTTCCTTTTTGCATGATAGAGCTTTAGGTGGCATCTGTGGATGGCACGGCGGACTGTGTTTACAGACAGTGGTTTCTTGAAGTATTCCTGGGCCCATTTAGTAATGTCAATGACAGAATCATGCCGGTGAATGATGCAGTGGCGTCTGAGGGCCCAAAGATCACGGGCATTCAGGAAAGGTCTTCGGCCTTGTCCCTTATGCACAGAGACTTTTCCAGTTTCTCTGAATCTTTTGATGATGTTATGCACTGTCGATGATGAGACCTTCAAAGCCTTTGCAATTTGACGTTGAGGAGCATTGTTTTCAAAGTATTCCACAGTTTTTTTTACGCAAGCCTTCACAGGTTGGAGAGCCTCTGGCCATCTTTACTTCTTAGAGACTCAGCCTCTCTAAGACATCCCTTTCATAGCCAATCATGTTACACACCTGATGCCAGTTAACTTAATTACTTGCTAAATGTTCTTTCAGCTGATTCTCTTATTATTAATAGCTTTTTCAGCCCTTTTTTGCCTGTGTCCCAACTTTTTTGAGACCTGTTGCAGCCGGAAAATTTGTATTGTGCTCATTTTGTGGATAAAAATGTAAAATGCCTCAGTTTCAACATTTGAAATGTTATCTATGTTCTATTGTAAATAACATATTGGCTCATGTGATCTGAAAGTCATTGCATTTTGATTTTATTTACAATTTACACTTCGTCCCAGCTATTTCGGAATTGGGGTTGTAATTATATAGCTAATTAAGTGATCATTGCAGAGCAGAATTGCACGTTGCAAATGCGGAAATTGCAGGAGATGGCAGAGAATCAGATGCGTCATCTCACCTGTGGTAACTTAAGGTTAGGTTACAGGCAAAACTCAAAAATTCTTATATCTTCATAAAATCATATAATTTGATCATAAAATGATATTTTACAACAGGAAAGCATATTTCCTGATTTTTTTCCTTATTAGGTCATGTGATTCAAGATGGCCACCACCGAAAAGTGACATATAGAAAATGCAGCATATCTCAAGAAGTATTTGGAGTACAGACCTGGAATTTGGTCTATCTATCATGTATATACCACTCTTGGTTTTGAATTAAAAAGAAAACTTGACCCTAGGATGGAAAAAAAATTTGCCTCTATTTCACGGGGTACCCAATTTCAGGGGGGTGTCAACTGACTTTAACCCTCTCCTGGCTGCATATTTAAGTATATACCGTTAAGTTTTTTTAATTCAAAACCAAGAGTGATATATACATTATAGATATACCAAATTCCAAGTCTGTACTCCAAATACTTCTTGAGATATGCTGCATTTTCTATATGTCACTTTTTGGTGGCGGCCATATTTAATCACATGACCTAATTAGCAAAATTATGCAAAAATCAGGAAATATGCTTTCCTTGTCATAACATATCATTTTATGATCAAATTGTATGATTTTATGAAGATAGAAGAATTTTTGAGTTTTGCCTGTAACCTAACCTTAAGAGCAAAATGATGTGTCAACACCCGTAAAGTTAGTTTTCTGTGCGATTTTGTCAATACAGGGATAGCATCACATAACTTTCTCAAGGAGAATTGGTTCGGGGAAAAGAGCTGTACACAATGCCGCCGCTAAATTTCGCCACGATCGGGATCACAGACAAAGAGAAACGCATTTCATGAATGGAGCAGCTTTGATGAACAAGCGAAAGCGTGTTTGAAAGGTAAGGCAATGCACAGTATATCGAACAAGTTGTCTAAAACAATATAAGTGTCAAAAACACTGCAATTTGAAGACCTTTTTCAAATATGGCACGTGAGGCCAGTTTCTCGGCGACAATGCTGAATTTGCCCTTTATTACAGCGATGGTCGATGATCATAATAATCATTGTATTTCGCAGAGACGATTCTCTCAGACCAATCAGTGGGCTGCAGTGTTGTCGCGTCACATTTTAGTACCTACTAGTTTCCTGGTCGGCTTTTTTTTTTTTGGAACCCCTGGAGAGCAGGAACCAGAAGTACTAGGTACTTTTTCCTAATGGAAAAGCAAAAAAGGCAAGTAGAGTAGAGCCGGTACCGCGGAGTGGAAAAGCGCCAGTAGTGTACAGAATAGTTGCAGTGCAGGGTATCAGCTTTGACATTCAAGTGTTTGTCATGAGGGCCTGTGTTTTTAAGAGGGAAATTATCTTAGCAGTGAAACAACAGATCTGGGTCATCGTTTTCACTTGTGGTTTCACCCCCCCTCTTGGGGCCACTTACCTCCCCCCAGCCCAGTTTTCTCCAGAGCCTCTTTACCTCCGCGCCAAGCGAGGAGTGATCATCTTCAGCTGTTCCCTTTCTCTCTTCCCCCCATCCTTCTCTCCACCCCACTCCCTAAAATCGAGAATCCCGAGCTGCAGAAAAAAGTTCTCCTCAATTAAGTCTCTGAATACATGCAAAGTATTTTAGTCTTGCAATGAAGACTAAATTAAAACCAAAATCTTATCATATGAAAGTAGAAAATATTTTCCTTTTTTAACCGTTTGAGAAAGTTTTTCTCTTAATGGTTTTATTCCCCCTAAATTCTTCACTTCTCCAGAATATTACTTTGAAGAGTATTTTTTTTCGGAATGATTTGTTAGCTTTTCAAGTCCATGCTTTGGGCCTCAATTGCTTTGAGTTTCCGGTACTGATTGAAACATCAGCAATTGAATGTCCTGTTTAGAACATTCCAGTCGTATTTTAGTATTTAACTGTAAGTATAAGACTGCATTTTCAGTATGTGTTTTAATGAAAGGGTGATTTGAGCACAGGTCTAGGGGCCCAGCTATGCGGGAAGAGAGGCGTCCCCTCTCTGTGAGAAGCTCTAACTGGCTCCTTCGGTTCTCTCGGTCGGAATATCAATTGGTCCCGGATACCGCGGCTGTGCCCGCTTTACACAACGCACCCATTAATCCGGCAGGTGCAGAGTTTAGGGGGGAAGAGGGGGGACAGGGGCCAGTGGTGTTAGAGGGCCATTTTGGTGAGGGAGGGGTGGGAGGGATTTTGTTTGGATGAAACTGCAAGTGACAGAGTTGTATTGGGTGTGATGGCCCTCTGGAGAACTGTCATCTGCATTACACGGCTATGCTGCCTGCCCCCCGCCCAAATTTTGGCAAAGCTGTTCCTCTATACTAGTGGTGACATCAGTGCTCTCCCACAGGCTGGTGCCTGGGTATTGTGAGCGCACTGTAACCTAATCTTTCCTCCAATGTATTTTTCCCAACATTCACAGTGGATTAGAATTGGTTATGGATGCTTTTTGTCACATTTACAGTATATCCGGCTTTGTCGTCTTTTTTCATGTCTGTATGAGCGTGTGGTCAGGGAATTATTTGGGTGTTGCGAGTTGCAACACTTTGGTTGTAGGCACTCTTCCCAGGTGAGTCATTGCTGCGGTGCCCTTAAGTACCTAAGGAGTTGCTTTTCCAGAACTGCTTAAGTGTATATCCAGCTGTATAAATAGATTTTACATGAATTAACATAATCAGTGTAAGTAGTCTGCCAGATGTAATGTAAAAACTATCTTGCAGAAATGAGTTGAAATTCATTGACTAAACAGGAGATTGGAGTACAATGAAAAAGTGAAAGCAGTGGGATGTAGAATTAACACTCATTGTGCTTTAGAACTGGAGGTATTGACTTGAATGGCTTCCCTCCATTCTGCTTTAGTGCTGCAGATGGGCCGTGGGGCATGGGGGGTTCAGTCTGCTTCACAACAGGGTCCTTCACTGAGGGGGATGTGGTGTCATTTGATACCTTGAGGGGCGGTGGGGGGAGGATTCTGGGGGGCGGAATTTGATATAGGTTAGACAGATGTGATGTCATCTTTCTGGTAAAAAATTTAAAAAAATGAGGAGAGCTCCACCAATCACGTGGCCTGGTGACAAAGTCCAGTAGCACTTCACCAGTGAGCAGTGGATTCTACTATCTGCTGAAAATAACTGAGAGCCCAGAAGTAAAAGCTGAATAATTCCACCTATTGCCCTTGGCATCATTCAATTCCTTGTGACTGGTATTCATTATGATTGATGTCGCATGATGGGTGTTCCCAGGTTTACTTCTCAAGCCTGAACACCGTTAGCAAGTAATTACAAGTAATATTATCACCAAACTTTCCCATGTCATCTATGGGATCTGGCACCCCTAGGTATAATGTGGGTCTTAGCAGAAAAGATGATGACATCAGCCATGTCGATCCTATATTTTGATACTTAGGAAAGGGTCAGTAGGACCAGTGTCAAAGCAACAGGAAATTGGGAACAGGAAGACATTTAAACAAATCCGTCCTTTGGGTTTGACTCTTCGTAGATTCTGGCATCGCAATGCTTTGGCGGAGATCACCAAAGGGTTTGAAGTAGGTCTTGCATAAATGTGCCACTCTCAAAAAGTGAAAAAAGAAAGACAAAGCTGGCTAAAATTTCAGTGGTTTCAATGCTTGAAGGCTGTAAACAGGATACTGACAGAACAGCTGTCGAGGAACCTCACCCTGAGAAAGACCTTTTTTTTTTCCCACAAGACCTTTATGGTTCTCAGGGATTAGTTAAATTATGTCGAGGGAACAGGGAAGGAGGGGTGTGACCGGCTTTTAAAAATGAAACGCGTTGTTGATACTGAGCTGAAGGGGTGCATGACGTCAAGTCACCCAGTGAGCCTGAATTAGACGGATAATTGTTTCAAAAGCGCCAGCTCTGTTACAGTGGAGGCGTTTCTCCAGATGCCGTCCCTGCTGCTCATTGCTTTTGTGAAGATCGCCACAGAAAAATAGTTCCAAAAAGAACGCAGTGTTACCATAAAGGAACCTTATCTAAGTCAAGAGTACTTTGTTAGGCGCAGTGGTTAAATCTGGGAGCTTTCTAATTTTTCACACCTGTGACAGAAGGTTCCATATAGAACTCAAAAGGTGTCTTCTTTTGAGATGAGCCAAATGCCTTTTTTTGAGGGAAAAAGAAGAGGAAGACAGACAAACAAGAGAAAGATGAAGAAGAACCTGGGAATTCTCCTGTGCTGTTTTCTCTCACTCCACTCTGGTATCTGACACGAGACCCTGCAGCTGTTGCCATTCATTAAGGACTTGTTTCTTGCAGAATGCAGCTAGCAGTAGCAAACTATGACGAATGTTCTGATAGTGCTATAACATTGGCGCTACATGACAGCAGCATCGTGGGAACATGATGCCTAGTTGGGCGGTAAAGGTTTCTTCTTTGCACTGGCATTACTTGGTGTTTTTGCAAGGAAAAAGGGCTTCCTGCGACTTGCACTATGTGGAGATACTTGATATGTCCTCAGAGTTGAGTTACATTGTTTTTCTTTTTTCCTTAAGAGGTTAGTATTGTATGTCCAAAGGGATTTAAAGTCACAAAGCAGACCTTCACATTTGATTTCTGTCTCATCTGCGAGCCAAACTTTCACTGCCGAGTAAAAATGCTATCCCTTTTCACATTGAATTTGATGAAAAGCAGAAGTGTGAAAAAACTTAAGGACACATGATTTTGACCGCTATTTACTTTAGCCAGCATTCAGAAAGGCA
Organism: Gymnothorax javanicus; assembly: GCA_029692085.1. NCBI lineage: Eukaryota > Metazoa > Chordata > Actinopteri > Anguilliformes > Muraenidae > Gymnothorax > Gymnothorax javanicus. The sequence goes on from CM056198.1 coordinate 96,804,689, forward strand.
GCAAACTGACCTGTCATGACCACAAAACAAAGATAGCTTAGATATGGTGCAATCACTGTCCATTGGGAGTAATTCCAGGTTGAACAGGAGCACTGGTCCTTTGCACATCCTACATAGGTTTCTGTGTACAGTGAGATGGTTGTTGGATAATTCACATAATGTGTTTGATCTGCTTGCTGTATGAAACTTGTGAAGAGAATGATGTGAGTGTGAGCTGTTAGCCGTATAGAGACAATCTGGAGAACCCCTATGGCCTTTGACTAGCGGCTTGTTGTCATCATACTACTGTACTTCCAGAGAGCCTGGATCTTTTCTTTGTTTGGCAATAAGCACAGGCAGTGTTCAGGTTGAATCCACAACAAGAATAATTCCACAAGAGAGAGGGAGCGAGCAAGAGTTCACCAGTACTCCCATACCCCCCTCCCCCAAAAAGCGGAAGAGTGAAGTTAAACATATTATCATCACTTCTCCATTAACCTTCCATACTTGATTTTCTTTTGCACTTCGTCAGGTCATGCATTACTTTTAAATTCTAAAATTCCACCCTGTACCCGAAGGTGCGCAAAGATGTGCCCCCAAACCACGTGTCCGTTGACCCATAACCCCAATGCATGTTGCTGCTTGTGATCCGAGTGGCAAGTTGCAGAGAAAAAAAAGGCTATTATGTTCATGAATGCACATGCTGAACAGTCAAGCAGACTGTATTTTTTTTATTGAGCTGGAAGGACACTTGGTAGAGCGCATACCTCTGCCACACCAAATGTCAGTATTATTGGTTCTTCTGGATCTAGAATCCAGAAAATGTTCCAGATCTCTTCTAAAATTGAATTAACTTATCCTTGGATTACCACCTACCATCCTGCCAAATTTCGTGCCAATTCGTTCGCAACTTTTTGAGTTATTCTGTTAACAGACAGACAGGCAAATGAAAACAAACGGGTTAAAACATAACCTCCTTGGCAGAGGTCATTACTTTTTTCAACATCTGCTCAGGGCATGAACCGTGTGTGAGATTTTCACATTATCCTTGTTGATTGATTTTCTTTTTATGACCCAGTACCTCACAGCCATATTCATGTTGTTGACTGATAGTCTTTCTTAAAACACATTTTCACTGAATGATTATAGTTTCATCAGTCCTTTAAACATTATTATTCGGGCCAGTAGGCCGCGAGCCTAAGTTTTGGCTCCGTTCTTCTTTTTTTATTATCACCCCGGCATAAAATGCGGGGGGATATAGGCATCGCCTCATCCGTCTGTCTGTCCGTCCGCCCGTCCGTAATCATTTTGTTTCTGGAGCAGAACTCGGAAACTATGCAAGATATCAGCACCAAACTTGGTGCATGTATTCTATGTATAGTCTAGATGTGCCTTTTGCTACTTTGGAAATTTCGGGATTCCTATTTTTGTCATTTCCATGGAAACATATCTGGATTTAATGCAAATTACACTGTGTTAGTTTCCTGAGCAGAACTGAAAAACTATGTAAGATATCAGCGCCAAACTTTGTACATGTATTCTATGTATAGTCTAGATGTGCCTTTTGCTACTTTGGAAACTTCAGGATTGCTATTTTTGCCATTTCCATGGAAACGAATCTGGACTTACAGTAGTGCACATCAGGCCTAGTTCATTTCCGGAGCAGAACTCAAAAACCGTTCAATATATCTTACTGAAACTTTGCATGTGTATTACTCACATACTGAAGTGGTGCCTTTTGATATTTTCAGATTTCTGAAAATCTTATTTTTTTCATTTCCATGGAAACGAGTTAGATTTGGACTCTGTACAGAGAGAGGTTCGTTTCCGGAGCACAACTCAAAAACCATTCAATATATCTTACTGAAACTTTGTATGTGTATTACCCACATTCTGAAGTGGTGCCTTTTATATTTTCAGATTTCTGAACATCATCTTTTTTTCGTTTCCATTGAAACAAGTTGGATTTGGACTCTGTACAGAGATAGGTTCGTTTCCGGTGCACAACTCAAAAACCGTTCAATATCTTACTGAAACTTTGCATGTGTATTACTCATATACTGAAGTGGTGCCTTTTGATATTTTCAGATTTCTGAAAATCTTTTTTTCGTTTCCATGGAAACCAGTTGCATTTGGACTCTGTACAGAGATAGGTTCGTCTCCAGAGCACAACTCAAAAACCGTTCATTATATCTTTCTGAAATTTTGCATGTGTATTTCCCACATACTAAAGTGGTGCCTTTTGATATTTTCAGATATCTTAAAAAAAAATTTTTTTCGTTTCCATGGAAACAACATGGATTTGGACTCAGTCGCAGGGGCTGGGTTTGTTTCCGGAGCAAAACTAAAACACTGTTCATTAATGACTCGTTTTATTATTGCCTTTGTCAACATGCAGTTCATAGTCTTTGGTAGATGTTGCCAGTACATACTTCCAGATAATTCCAGAGGAAAATCACCTCAACATTCTCGTTTGAATTTCTTTGAAGGTGTAGGATTGACATGACTTTCGCAAATAATCAGGGGCCGGGGGGATATGTCATCTTCTGATGACTCTTGTTTTTTTTTTGTTTTGTTTTTTTTTCCCGGGGTCACGATTGTCCTGCTCATCTTGGCGTCTGGCCTTGATTTCATGATTGGCCCAGGCCTAGACCCGGCCCGAGTACAGGCTCTGAGGAGCATCTTTTGGAATTGTAAGGTTTCCAAAAAGGAAGAGGCTATTTGCCCCGCGGCGATTCAACATGAAAGATCAAAGAGCGGGGCGGATTATAAAATGAAATCGCTTATTGGCCCAACTGCGGGGAAAATAGCAGAAGTGCTTCTCTTATCCGTCCCATCGCGGCGTGAATAGCAAAACTGCTTCTACTGTCAGCCCCGTTGCGGGGCAGATAGCCGATCTCTTTCCCCCAGTTCGCCCCACTGCGGGGCGAATAGCCTCTTCCTTTCAAAAAAAAAATGGCTGCCATTGACGAGTTGGTATGACGTCATTTTGTAAAGGTGCATTATAGAAAATATTGCTGTTGGAAGCCCTGTTTTTTTTAACCACGACGGAAATGACCTCGTTCATTCACAGAAAAAAAAGATTGCGACGAAGCGCCCCAATAAGCCGACCGGATGTCAATTTGAAAGCCGTCTCGATTCGGTTTTAGTGAGAGAAATTATCTCGAGAATGATGCTGTCTCATGACAGTAAGCTTACGTTAGCCGACGGCCCTGGACCAGCAATACTTCTCTTGGGGAACGAACAACGCATTCCGTCGCCTGAATTACAATACTGCACTTTACTGACAAAATTCTTCGTGGTGACGCACCGTAACCAACAGCTGAGTCTGGCCAGATCAGATGTCTTTCAAGTGTGTTAAGCTCTTCTCAGGTGTTCTGGCGATAGTCATGTTTGACTCATGACAGATCCATTTCATGATCGCCATTTACTGCTTGTCGCTGTATAATTTTCTTGCAGGTATAATTTCCACTGGACCGTTGTCATCTTTTTTTTTAATATAATATCACTGAGGAGCTTTGAACCCTGTTCATGTATCACATTTGTATTCATCAATTGTAAGCAACATTTAATAATATGGGCAGTAACACCACGTTGCGGCGATGTACAGGCAATGCAGTATTCAGTTGTGGGAGGCCTGACTGCATAGGCCACTCTACGTATCATTTGGCCCAATTGTTTGACATCGGTTTTAAATGGGAGTGGTTCCTAAATCTCCGATTGGTTTTATTAAAATAAGTGCATTGGGTATCGACGCAATCTGGCTTTTCAAATAACACTTCGAAGTCGGTCGCTCTTCAAACGAGAAAAAGAATGTACACAAACCCCGGCAATTAAGCTTTCTGTAGCTGTTAATTAGTTATAAGCCCTGAAACACTGAAAGCTGTGCACTGCGATCAGATTTGTGCCTGAAAATGAATGCCGAGGGCACTGACAACGCAGTCTTTTCTTGCCAGCCCCAATTCCATATACAGTGCACTGATATTTGAGTAGCCCATCTATTGTTGCCGAGCTGTTTTTGCTGGGTGGGGAGAATACTCATGTGAAAATGGGGGAGCTCATTTTGAAGACGGATATGTGGGGATTTAAGCAACAACAAATACGCAACTGCCGCTTTGTAATTATTCATAATTAAAGTATGAAACGCAAGCCAGATGAGTGTATCGTTTAAATAATTTGGAATTATTATTTTCTCTCTGACGTGACGAGGGCGGCATTATGATTTGGACAACATTTTCTGAGATTTTTCTGCAGCCACCCCTGCAGTAAGTTTTGGTTCAGACCAGCAGACAGGCATCGGTGCGCGCAGAACTCATGTAGACAACTTTTGAGAAGGAATCTTCGGTCTGGATACCTGACTTTGGTATAGTCTAACGCTGTCTTGTTTTGATAGTCTGTAGAAAATAATGGTGTGAGACATTATTTGGAGCGACGAATCATTGCTCATGCAGCTAAATTCTAATCGGGCGCGTTTGTGTTGTTTCAGAGGGATTATTTTGGGTCCTAATCAATGTCAGATAAAAACAAAACTTTTGAGTCAAGGAATGGTGAAAATTGCGAGTGGAGAGATCAACACTGATTCTGCTTCCAAAGGTGCTTGCCACCGGCAGTGGAACGCAAAAAAAACCCATGCCATTCCTTCTGTTCATGGACTAAACAACTCGGCACAACCGATAAGTTAAATCTGAACCATGGAGGAGGAGACCCACGCGTCCCCTGCTCCGGAGTCTCCGGCAGACAGCAACTTCTCTGACAGTTTCTCTAAACTATGGACAGATGTGATGGGGATGCTGGTAAGTTTTGGGCTGCTGAGGGGGAGGGGTAACAGGAAGGTAACAGCCAACTGACTAAAGGCTTGTCACCCACGTTAATGAAAAGGGGGTCACATTGTCTCGTCAGACTATTGATGGAAACTACTTGGCAAAGCGCGGTGCATCCCGAGGGAAGGCTTGCGGTGAAACTTCTGATTAGCTGCCCATACCAACATATGGTGGAGCGTTTTGGAGATCGCAGAATAATTCTTCTTAGTTGTTTATGCGGAGCACGTTGGCATTGATGGTACGGTTCTCGATGGTATCAGAAGTCGCATAGAAATGGTATGTTGGCGTAGAGCCATTTTAAATTCTTCCTTCTCAACTTGATGTTAATGAGCAACCAAAGCGTTGCTTGAAAGACGCTTGTTACCCCTGATGCACGGTGGAATGTATTCGGCATGCGAGCGCATTTAGTTTTGCGGAGGATTTTGTTGTTTCGCAGCTCTGTTCTTCCCGGCAGTTTTGATCTTCCTATGTTAAGTTGACTTCTGTAAAATAAGCAAAGTTCGGTCACATGAAGTTGCTATAAATAGTTAACCCATTGTTAGGATCGCGTCTTGTGGAACACAAGTCCTGGAAGACGGGAAATAATCGCGAAAATAGAAGCAGCCGATAGGTTGCGGAGTATTTCAGGCTGATGCTTTGTTTTCAATTCATAGCCCATTTCTTTTGATCCCTGAACTGTTGCAAGTTGACATAATTTGTGTAATCCTGCGTAATTGCTCTGCTCATGGTGTTCTGAATGTTAATTGCTCTCTGGCTAGCTGGCTAATTCGGCAGTTTGTTCATCCTTGATTTATAATGAATGAAGTAGCAAGCAGTGGCATGCATTTGGCCTCTCTAGTCGGAAACTGCTATTGGCCCATTTAGTTACATTTTTTCCCATAGTTATTGTGGACATATTTGCGTTTGAAGCGCAACATTTTTACACCGAATTATTTTTTTTGTCAACCAAGTAATTGAGGAACCGGGGTGTACAGGAAGCAAATTGTTTTAAACTTTCCACTGAAGATGCACCGTTGAATGTTAAAGCGATATCAAAACTACCCTTTTATCGCAGTTTTATTTTTCTTGCAGTTTCCTTTTTTGAGACACAATGATATAGGCTTGATTGTCATTGACAGGGTGTAGTTACCAGGCCAGGGATGCGTGTGCGACCGTGGTTGATCAGAGTAATTGCACCCGTGCCTCAATACCCAATCTTAATCGTTTGGCTAAGTGAATTGGAAAGTTGATTGGAAATGTATGACTAATTGGAGCACGTACATTGGCGGCCTTCTGCCAATGTTTTTACGGTGTAAACTATGTGGGAATGGATGGCTTAAGCCCCCCTGGAGTGAAGCAAGTCTGTCTTCACCTCACTGCTTCCCTCCCAGACTCAGACAGTGGGATGGAAACAGAATCGCTGCCATATGTCCTAACTGAATTTATCACCTTGGTGGCCTGTGTTGATTGGAGGCTGCCAAACTTGTTGGCCCTCCATAAATTTGCAGTTGATTAGGTAATCGTAGATCTGATGTGCCTGTGGGTTCGTCTTATCAGTTTGGCTGGGTGCAGACCTCATGGGGGCTTGTTGTGGTTTGGGTTCACAGCCCAAGTGGCTCACTGAAGCTGTGTTATTCCTATTTTGATCGGTGTTGCGGTGTTGTTTTCCCTTCAGTGTTATCAAATGGAATTGCCTTACCAGTAATACAAATAATTAATTTGACTTGCAATCATATGTTGTGTGTTCGCAGCTTGAAAATCTGGTTGACAGGCTGGTCCTGCACAGCAAAATGTTCTGAGTGAATTCGACACTTACGGAACACATGTAATAACAATTCCCTCATTAATTAATTTGCTGTTCAATCAGGCATTCAAGACAGGGAGCATTACGCATTACCTTGAGTGATTGAACCTACAGCAACAAAGTAACATTTACTGCTACAAAATGTGTGAATGTGGGCATGTGGAAGACACACTTTCATGGCAAATTACACAAGATTTCAAAAGGCGGTTTTGGCCTTGAAGAGTTGATGTCATATCATTACAATCAGAACTCGATGGTATTCATTAACTTTTTTAAAGACCTAAGCTTTGGGACCTAAAATGTTTGATTAGCTTGTTCTTCCCTGAATGTTCTCATGCGGCTGCAACAATCACCTCAATCACTAGTATTTGAAAGTAGTGTTCTTAAACTATGTTTCCTGACCTCTGATGTAGAATTTTAAGAAAAAAATCCAATAAACCTGGTCTGTAAAGGGTTAGAGTTGCAATACCTTGAAGTGTCAAATGCTTAAATCTGCTTTATGCATTAGAGTGCCGCTATTGGTGTAAGCTGGGACTGAGAATGTTGTGAAGCAGCAAATGACTTTGAGGAGGTATTTTTAGAAACAGCATTGGTGTGGCTTCCTAAGCCATGATTAATATTCATGAGTGTACAGTGAACATTGTTGAAATCTGGTGCTGTATTGTTGTTTTCAGAAACTGGGAGGCTGTTGGTGTCTGCTAGTCTCTGGCCAGTCTAGAGAACTGATTCCATTCCGCTCTCCCGCATTACCACCATGTCTGGGGCTGTTTTGAGGAAATCAGTTGCTATTTCCCCTAAAGAACAGCAAACCATAGGTTCAGTGGGTTGCCTTTGAGCGCCCGGGGACTGTATGATGCAGCAGGACTACTGAACTGGCTGGGTACCTGCAAAACTGAGTAAATCTTTGCACGACTCTTCATTCTTCAGTCGGTGTTCCTGATTTTGAAGGGCTCTGGGTTTCATTAGTGTAGTTACCCAGCTCAGTTGGTAACACTGCTCACTGCTGTATATTCCTACCTGTGCTGCTGTTTATTCCTACCAATTATTCAACCTTCGTCTTCTAAACTGACGAGCGCACGGCTGTGTTTACGCTAATGCAGACTGAGGATGTATGTGCCATCTGTAGCTGGCCAAATGAAAGGGCGGCGAATCTCGCGTTATTAAGTGCTGAAGTTGTCAGGATAGTTCAGAAAGGATCAGGCCTCTTTTTTTTTTCTGCTCACTGGTCCAACAGACTAAAGGGAACTTATAGGATCACACGGCGGCGTCGGCAGCTGGTTTAACTTTGATCTTCTTCTGCCAAACCACTGAACGGATCAGTGTGAAATTTTGTGGGGAGGTACATATGGATGTACAGATTAAAATTTGTTCGAGGCGTCAACTCGACATTGCACATGGCTGCCAGTCGGCCATATTTAAAATTGCATGATATCATGCTGGAGAGCACTTGAAAGCAGCTAGAATGCTGAAATTTTGTAGACACATACTTTTAAAGACATAAAAATGAAAAGCTTAGCTCCTAATTTGCTATAGTGCTACTCCCTTGAGCAACACACTTAAACCCAACAGCCAACTGGTTAACTCTTCTATACTGGGTACAATGATCTGGTGTCTGTGGCTTGATTTTTTTCAGTGGAGCTGCACTATAAAAAGAGCACTGAACTGCAAAAAAATGACATGATGAATCATCAAACCATTTGCTTGAAAATTTCCTTGAAATGTTTGTTTTTTTTTCCTACCCAAATTACAAAGGTGTCTTCATTTTCAGTGTTGGATCCAAGCATAAAAAATACTACCACTTGTTAGGTTACATAACACTAAAGCCTGAAAGCCTGAAATAAACCAAGTGATCTACAGTGTCCATGACACTTAAAAAAAAAAAAAAAAATTTTTTTTTTGCTCTCTCTGGTGCGGGTCATGGCCCTTTATCTGCTTGGGACCCAAGAAAAAGCGTCTTCACCCTGTGTTGTATTTCCTCCCCAAATGCGAAAAAGGGAGCGTCACACACCTGAGCCCTTGCCCTGGTCTCCTCTTTGAGCTGTGTTTACCTCCTCTTACACCTCCTCCTTGATCTCCATCCCCACCTCCTCCTCCAGCTGTTACTGCCACGGACCCAACCACAGCTGCCTATGTAGGTCAGTCTCTCCATTTACTGGCATAATTCAGCTCAACGCCTAATGATTTAACCACATATTTGACTGGCTCACAGTCCGCCGCTGTACTCGCGTACCGCGCACATAGAAGGGGGTTTGTCATCCCTTTCAGGGAGAGCTGATTCCTTCAAAATAATAATTTTTTTTTTTTTACACGAAGAGTAGGTTGGTGAAGGCATAATAATAGGTCTCTGTGATGTGCTGTGGCAGTTTTCATGATGCAGTCGTTTGTCATCGCGGCTGCTGCCTTTTGATTGGTGGGTGCGTCAGCTCCGCCCCCCCGAAAACCTGACTTTGCTTTTAGAGCTTAAAGCCCTTGCCTTAAACAGCTCGTGACAGCAGGATTAGATCACATCTTGTGTCTCTGTGCCGAGCCAGGAGGCTCTCCAAGTGGCGAAGAGGCTGCATATTTGGGAATAAGGGGAGGGTGAAAATGACTCAATTGTGGCCCACACTGTTGCAGCCCTGCCCTAAGTCTAAGTCTGTGTGTATAGAGTTTGAGGTCCCAATAAGAAGGCCTCAAGCCGAGTCGCTTCGAGGTTGCCATGTTGTGATCGCAATGCTCCCACCCCCAAATCCCCCTCCGCCCTCCAGACCCTATCGTCACCTCTTATTCTTCTTGACTAGTGGATTTCCCAAGTAAGCAGCTATTAACCTTACACCCTTCTCACCCCCAGAAAGGCAAAGAACAAACATATCTACATACACATAAACAGTGACCGTACACAGTCACGCTTACACGGACCAGCTCGCCCCCTTCTTCCCATGACTAGAACACGCCGCTGCCCTGGACAAGATTATGGGCTCTAGCGAGAGCCTGCAAATTTTCGCCTCTTGAACAATTTAACTAGCTTTGGTCTTGTGGAGACCAGCAAGAACATCTGTGAGCAATCTCACCTTGCTTTTCTAGATGGCATTTGGCATTCTTAACATCGGTATCCACACTTTCGCACTCCTCGTTCAATAGAGTCTGACACGAAACCTTTTTGGCAGCCATGTTGGAAAACGTACAAGACCTCGCTGTTTTTCAAAACTTGGGTGTCTTTCCCTCATGAGACCCTGTGGTCTTGAACATGTCCTTGGTCTCTGTATTTCACCTCCTTCCGTTAATCCTCTGCAGCCCCTTATTCAGAAGTTGAGACGGGCAGATGAAGTTAGCCTTTGCTTTATTGGATCTTAGTGGGGCTGCAATTGTGCCAGGACCTGAAATGAGCTTCAGTCGGAAAGTGTGGTACGCAAGAAAGTAAGAACGGAGGGAGGGAGGGAAAAGGAGGTTTTCTTATTCTTTTAAAGGTAAAGGTCATGCCGATACTGGCCCGTAGCCCAAACACACTGGGTCTCGTCTCTTGCGCTTTAGTCTCAGATCATGTGACGCGCATTGTTCACTGCAAGAAAAGCAGGCTGGTCCAATTCATCTCTGCACAGAGAGCCCTGGCGGCAGTGTCATTTTCCTCTGGCTAATAATGGTGTCATCAGTCACGTCTTTGTTATCCTCGGCTTGTGTTAGAAGTACTGGTTTCGGTCATTGTGCAGCCTTTGAGCCAGTTCACCTGCTTGGACATTATCTGCGCCATGCAGTAGTTCTTACTTGCGTCAGTATATGATTACTGATTGTTACCCAAACCCAGGACAGTGATAAAGCACTGCTAGTCAGTTTTTTTTCTTTCTATATAGTATGTATCTACCACACTTTGTAGCAGATGAGTCAGAACATGGGAAAAGTCTCTGAAGGCTCTTTCCACATCTTGTCTAAAGACTGTCCAGCTTCTTTATTTGATTATATTTGTTGCCATTGTTCATGTTGCATCAAAACCTTGGACATCACTTCCCGCTTTTGGCAATGCAAAGAAAACACGGCATCCTTTTAATAAATGAAATTGAGTTTAGTTTGTCAGTGCAAAGCAATAGTTCTGGAATCATAAATGCCTTGGTTCCAGATTTTTTTTTTTTTTTTTTTGTTTTTGTGCTTTTCTGAATGTCATTTCGCCCATCACGCGACTTTGTATCCACGGAATACCCAACACAGTGGATGCATCTCAAAGCGTAGGCTGCATCCTTCAGTAAGGGTCCTCACTTATTTGCATCCGCCGAACTAACATTTAGGGTTAAGAACAAGGTTAAATTTAGGGTTAGGGTTAAGGTTAGGGAAACATGAGACGACTTACTTAAACCAAAGCTGTTTAACCCTTTAAGGCCTAATGCAAAAATCCCAGCAGAGAATCATGCTGCCATGTTTACCATAGTAACCTGTATTTGGGCTGAAGCACAGCTTCTCAGCTTTCAGGAACAGTTGGAATTTTTCTTCTATTGCGCAAAACTTACAGTAATTACAGTACTTTCAAAATACGTGCATATCTGTGTCGGCAACGACACGTTCTTAAAATGCGCACATGCTGTCCCGGTTTAAATGGGTTAACGGAGATGAAATGATGTCATGTCAGTTTAGCAGATGGAATGAAGTGACGACCCTTAAGAATGCAGCCTTCGAAGGCTGTAGCTACACTTTGAGATGCACCCACTGGCACGCGCTTACTCTCCCTCTGTGATTTTACTGAGACCTTCAAGCTAAGTAGCAGTGTAGTTCAGTAAATTTACGGCTACAAAAAAACACCCTTGGTAAATCTAGACTTTAAAATTCCAATCTCAGGAAGTGTGCCCTTCCAAGATTGTGTAAGTTGAACAATTCCCTCCTCGTGTTATTGTGCCAGCACAATGAAGACTTGCGTGAATACCTGGGGTCAGTCTGTTTTGGTTGGATGCGTGAAAAGGTCAGATGGTTTTCCCTCACATTGGCCCTGGTCCACAGTTTGGCATTGTGTTTGAGTATTTTCACTTCATGTCAAATGACAATGGAATTGCTTTCAACTGAATCTAAGAAAGGACACGAAGTACTGGCGTATTTGCTTAGTGCTGGCGGTCATGATTGAAGGTTGAGTTCCCCTGATCTTAGGTCCTAATCTTTTGATTTGACTTTTAGCTCATCTGGACGAAAGGTCTAATGAGCTTTCGTCATGGCATGCTTGTCCGTCGTCGTCGGTTGTTGTTGTTTGTCTGCAAACATCTTCTTCTCCAAAACCGTTTGGCAGATCAACTTGAAACTTCAGATGCATGTTCCTACCCACGAGGGCACTAAAGTTTGTTTGAGGCTTTCCAAACTGATTTCAAATATGGCCGCCAGGCTGCCATGTCTTTAAAATGCCTATTTCTATTATATGGTATTTTTTGCACCAATCAGGCTGAAATTTGATACGTAGGTGCTAAGTAGTAAGACTCATAACATGTATTATGGGTTTTGTCATGCGGCGCTTTTTGACCTTGATTTCTCCTTTGGTATTAAAGGTACACTATGCAAGTTTGTTTACTTTCTGCGCGATTATATTTTTGTCTTAATTCGCCGATATCTTTCCACGATCCGCTAGCTGTCTGCCCCTAAATTCACTGAAAAAAAAAAAACCCAGGCTCTGGAGACTGCACTGGCGTCACGAACTGCAAATAAACACAAGGGGCACAGGCTGTGCCCCATAACACAACAAACCGTCCCAGCCAATCACCGACGAGTTGACAGTTATGGAAGCATGGGAAGGAGAGAACTATGGGAGGGTGGGGCGAGCTACCTTTGTTTTGTTTGAGTTCGAATGTCAACAGAAGTGAATGTATAGTGCATAGTGCACCTTTAAGCCATGTTGGGAATTACTTTTAACATCTGTAAATGTCTTCTCTAAAAACCGTCAGGCCGACGAAGCTGGAACTTGGCATAGATGTTGTCACTGGAGATGTATTGTTCAGATGAGCCACAGTGCCTGTGGCACTGTTTTTTTCTTTTTAGGATTCCTGTTTGCCACTGTCTTAACATACACTATTATTCCTGGGAGTGCAAGTAACATATCCTGTGGACATGGAAAAGATATTAATGTTTTTTAGAAGGGACAAATTATTAGCCTGCATCAAGAAAATAAGACAACTGAGCATATTTCTGAAATCGCTGGACTTGTGTTAAGAAATATCCAGTGCATTATTTACCCTGTTGAAAGTCTTTGGGCTGTGCCGGAGAGTTACGGAGTGGTTGTTTGGCCCCTCCATTGTCCACAAACAATCCTGGCCAAAAATTAAGGGTAAATTAAGCGGGGTTCTGCCCTGGATGCTTGGAGTGGTGGTCAGAGAATTGTTTGTATGCGAGCGTGCAGCGCGCAAGCTGGAAAATTTTTGCGTCATTTCGAAAGCAGATATTGCCTCTGAGTCACCAGATTACTGTGTTTCTTTGATGTGCTCCTCGGTGCGTAGCGAGATGCCTCTAATTTTCATAGATAGATGCCATATAAACTTGTTTTTCTATTTTGTATCCAAATACTTTTGATTAAATTTCTGAATACGATTTAACAACTATCATTTATGTTTCAAACATTTCTTCAGTGGCTCCCGTTGGACAGAGAACAAAGAGGGCGATAAACGTCTTTAAACTGCTTATTGCTCTTGATCTGTTTCAGTCATTTTCCTTGATAAATGAAACTTAAACTCCCCCTTCTCAGGTGTAGCTAATTGTCTTCGTTAAGACGAGAGATAAACGCGTCAACTGAAGGTGAAAAAGTGCGCATTTCTTGCTTTGTAAGATGTGGCAAAAGTTAACGGGGAAAAACCACAGTAGGTTCGTGAAGGGTTACCTATTAAGGCACGTGAATTAAACATTTTTATTGAATTTATTATTCACTCGCCTTGCCAATTCATTAAAAGGGAAACTGTGTACTTAACTGCAGATGGATTTTTCTTATTGTTGGAAAACGTGTTAACCAAGAACAATGATTAAAATCGGGTCAATAATCTCATCCGTCTCAAGGTATGTTTTCCGCCCACCGACTGCCACTGTTATTAAACACTGATAGATTAACATGTAAAGAATGTTACTGTCCTTGACAGAGCTTTATTTAGTTTTGCTTTCGTTTATATAACAAGAAAACTTTTCTCTCGACATGCAAAGTACAGCGTTACAGAAAGCAGTCACCCTGCCCGATTATAATTCCCTGTCTTTCATTAGATTGAGACAACCGCACAGATCATTTCCCCACAGCCTCAGATTCAATTCGCCATGAATACCCAGCACACGCGGGCTCGGATGGCACTCGGTGTTTCCGTCACTGTTTTTCAGTATCGATGAAGACCAGCGCAGACAGGGCGTGGGTTGAAAACGAAAGTTCACTACTCTGACAATAACGTGAAGGGGCGGAGCATATTTAGGGTCATTTATGTTTTGTTTCTAGCAATTTTATTGGACACTGAATGCATTAATTTTAACTGATCTTTGAAAAAATAGTGCCGGTCGGGAAAAGCACTAGCTATCTCAACTGAGTGGTGGTCGGTGCATTCCGAGTGCTGGTCGGCGCCGACCGCCGCCGACCAGCATCGGCAGAACCCTGATTAAGTGCAATGTTGCATACAGTTGTCAAAATGATGCCACAATGAATGTACGGTGTAATCAAAACTGAAGATGGCCCAATGAAATATTCGAGTCTGTGACTTTTTTTTTGGCCAGGCAGTATAATTCCATTATCTTGAATCTGTTCTTCGATATTTCATTGGTCTTTGATCCTGGCTTGAACCGGAAGTTATTGGGGGTCCATGGTCTGAAAGGTTGTATTATTTTTGCTACGAAGGGCGAAAAAGGGAGCTCTGAGGAGCCATGAGCGAGGGTACACCGGACCAACCTTCCTGGAAGAGTTTCCACGGAAAGTCAGGATGTAAATTGATAACGAGAGATGCTGGCTGCAGATCCAGCGGTGAGCCCTCATCAGAAATAGATGTGACTTCAGGTGACACTTCAGAGGAATGAATGTCTCAATTTTCCAAAAACGTATTTCCTTGTTCCTCTTCTCCTCGCATGGTAATCCCCGGTGGGAGAGACTAAAAGGCGAGGAAAAGATGGAAGTGAGGGAAACGTGGATGCAATTTAAAAGAACTGAGATATACCCATGGTTTCTCTAAGTGAGAGGCATTTGCTTAATTCAACCTCCTCCCTGACTGATACTGTTAGTCCTACATAGAGAATGGCGTTTCTTGGGTAATCTTTGGTCAGTGGGGACAGGCCTTTGAAGTGGTTACGCAGAAGTCCTCCATTGGGTTCCCGCGAATTCCACATATCGTAATGCCTCTCCTGAAAAGTTCAGAGCACGTTGCACCTCTCAAGTGCTTTGAAGCCTTTGCTTTTCGAAATTGCAGGAATGCGTTTGTTAATTGATTTTTGCTGTCTGTTCGTCCCCCCGGACTGAGGTCAGAGGATATTTGAGGGGTGGGTCCTATTCTTACCCCACAGCTGCTTGTGCCCCCCACTTCCCCTTCAAGAGCTGTTCATGTCTTCTGCTTGGGGGAAACACTTGACCACCTCTGGTTTTCAGAGTCTGGCCGCTAAGGGTGCAGTTCTGCAACCAGAACTCTCTTCTGATGTCCTTGCTTACCAGCCTCTTCATTGCTACCATATCTCATAGAATTGTCCAGGTTATACAGGGCAATCGGTCCCATATGTTTACGGTGCGTACTGAAGCAAGCGGTCCTTGTTAGCAGAATAGATGAGGATAGATGGGGAATCCAAGTTGCATTTGGCCTGCACGAGGCCCCTGAAAGACAGGAAATAGCTGAGGGGTGATGTCCACGACTCGTGAGATTTGGTTCAAGATGTGGGAAATGTTCAGGGTCACACCTACGCACTGCGCGTGATGTTTCCCAAACACCAAGGGTGTCAGGCATCTCAAGCTTGTTTTCAAATGAGGATTAAGAGAACAAGTGAGTTTGTCTGATGACCAGTTTGCTGTGCCCTTGTCGCTGTGAAGGCCACAACAGCACAACTTAAGCCGCGTTCTTCCCTTATCGCCACTGTTGATATAGAACTGAGGGTTCCGGGAATAATCCCAGGATTTTGTGTGGAGTATCATATAGCGGCACATTCTCTGGATTTTTGGGGAGGACGAAGAACGTTTTTGAGGGGCAGAAAGAATTCCAGCGCTATTCAATCTGGGCCTGGGGTCAACTGTTGGTGAAGCATTGGAGTTAACAGAAGACTCGCACTTGCGGAATTCCTTCACTGCGGTAGGCTGACCGGGCGATAGCAGGTATTTCTCTCGCCTCGTCCCAGATGTTGAGCCCCTCCCCTTCTCTTGCTCCCCAGGCAACAGACCACATGTGGAACTTTTATTTTAACCCCATTCCTGTTCTCCTGGCCCCGTGTGTGTGTGTGTGTGTGTGTATGTGTATATATATATATATATATATATATATATATATATATATATATATATATATATATATATATATATATAATTTTTTTTTTTTTTTTTTTTTTTTTCTTACTTGCCTCATTGTGGCAGTTAGTTTGACAGCAGCGCAGAGCTGAAACTGGTGGCTTGTAGAACCCTCCCTTTGCACCATGGCTGGCCTTTCTCTCCTGCTGTGGGTGAAACCCAGCTATTTCAACTAGTTACAGGGTAAGGGCACAGCTATGGATTTTCGCCAATATAGAAAGCCATTAACTGAACATGGTAATACTGATTCGACAATCCCTACAGGTAATTGGAAATGGAGGTCGGAAATGTTGACTTTCATGAAAGGTTCTAAGGATTCAAAAAAGGGATAATAAAGGTTTATGCACCAGCATCCTTGATAGCCCGATGGCGAGGTGCCACATTGTTCGATTCACATGCTGTGTGTTTGATTAAGCAGAGCATCAGAACCTTCTTGAATCCCTCAAGCTGATCTGGTCACCTCATCTCCCACCTGCAATGTGGAAATATCACAACATCGGGAACCTTGATCACTTGAGCGGCTGGGTGTCCTGTGTAGACAAACTATATTACAGGCCCTTTGGCTTGACTCCAGATGTCTTGCTGATGGAGGCTGGGATTCCCTAAGCAGTAGTCATTCCCTAACATGACATCTGTTCAGCTGCTGATGCTATCCAGTTTGATGTTAGATGTAGGAGACGATTCACCTGTTTTAGGAACCACAGTGCCAGTGTTGGATGAATATAGTCCCTGATGAGTGAAGGCACATGTAGCATCACTAGAGATGTAAATTAAAGTTTGCCATTCCGAAATAAGTCCACGATTTAAATTAATACGAGGAGCAAGGCTAGCTGCCCTACTACTGGAGGTGTGCCAGTGTGCATGTTTTCAGGTTTTCCCTTCAATGATGGCTAAAAGACACCTCATTCAACAGTTAGAGCTATTATTGTGCTGCTAGGTGTTAGCATTGAAGATGGACCCACAGGAACAGGGTTGGGAAGTCCTGGAACAGAGGAGTATTCAGCACTAGGTCGAGAACTCTGATCTTAGTGGATAACTTGATACATTACTCTGATATATCTCCGGTTGCTATGAAGATGCGTCTGAACTTGGGCGAGTTGGGGTGTTCACAGGTGGTCGCCATGTGAGGTAATGCTGTCGGCGGGATGCTGAAGTGACTCTAAAACGAGCTGGCCTATCCTGCCCCCCCCCCCCCCCACATTCAGGGCCATTCAGGTTTTCCTAGGCGGAATCTGGAATGCGTAAAAAAATTCTCCTGCATGACCTTGGTAACGTGCCCTGGGGGAATTTCAGAAATCCCAAAACTTTGGTCAACATTGTGAGACTTGGCCACCTTTGGGGAAGGCTTGCAGTGTCCTTAATGTTGATGAATGCATCACAGCGGTAAATGATGCCAGTCTTTTAGATGACCTTATGTTATTAATTTCAGTCACTGGGCAAACTCATTATTCCCTTATTAATATGAAAAGCCTTCTATACGTACCAAATCTGACTTGAATGAGTGAATTTTCAGGTTTTATAGTTGGAAATTTGCCACCACCTTGCATTGAGGATAAACACCATGAGTATTTCTGCTAAAATGGCAGACGTTAAATATTAATAAATTTTTTTCTTGTCAGTATGAATTGTTAAATTATGTATTGAAGTCAAATCAAATTGCATTTTATTGATGTGCCCTCTGCTGAGAAGTGGCAGAAAATTTGGTAAAACCAGAGAGCAAAACAAGCCTGAACCTTTATATCGGGTCATGAAAGCGTTACATGTGCATCCATCTCTTGGTGTTTTCTGGATGGTTTGAACAAACCCTTCACTGCCGCCCAGGTTTGTGTGGCACACTCTTCTCGACTCTCAGTGCATTGGTTATCGCAGTCTGGCAGTGAGAGAGCATTTGGGAGTGAAGCAGACTTTCCGAGGAGAAGATTTGTGCTGTCCGGTCACGCATGGGCTCTGTGCAGAGAGGCTGACCACAGTAGACTTTAAATCAGTGCTGGATTGAGGGTCACAGTCATGGCTGTAGAATTAGAGTTTAATCAATGGGAGCAGGAGGGAAGGAGTGTGCAGTCTTTGAGCACATGAAGTGCAATGCATTTCTCTTCTTTCCCATCCCCTTGATTTTGTGTGTGTGTGTGTGTGTGTGTGTGTGTGTGTGTGTACAAGTGTTTACGTATGTGTTTTCATCAAAGAGATCACCTCTCACGCAACCTAGAAATTTTTTTTTACAGAGTCTGGCTTCCTACAAGCAGCACAATGGCAGGAACTCTGATATAACCATGCCCTTTGGTCAGATAACGTTGTGGCATTTATCAAAAAAATTTGATTTTGTTGTGGGTGCAAAAACACACTGTCTTTACTGTGACCATACAACCTACCAGAATAAAGAACTGCAGCTTCATCGACAGCCATCTCCTCCGCCAACCCCCCGCCACCCCCTTCAGCAAGGGAAAACTTAATGATAGTTGGAGTCCACGGGTGACCACTTGAACGCATTACCACAGAGCAAGAATGTACACTGACCTCACTCTGAGCCCATAGATTAGTGCCTCGAGCTTTCACACTTGTGTAAGTCGCCTTTTGGCTATTTTGCTATAGAGGAAAGCCTTTCTGTGCTATGATGTACCGCTGAATTCTGGGATAGCTGTTTATTTTCTATTTTTATTTATTAAATTTTTTTACATGGTGGAAGGAAGCCACATTTGCGCTATTAAAATGGCAAGCACACCGAAACCCTCATTAGTCGGCGCCTCTCGCTAACCACTAATCGAAGCCTCACGTCACAGGTTGCTTATTTGCTGAATGTCGGCCAGGCCAACATCAGATGCAAAAACGGGTTGTTAACAGTTTTTCGTTGTTTGGCCAGACTTGCTGGGTTTGTCCTGCCTTTGTGGCGCGTCTGTGCGCTTCATGTAATTTGCGAGTCGTCTACCTCCCCTTTCTCATGTCTACTCTTTGTTTTTCTTCTCCTGTAGGATGGTTCTCTGGGCAACATTGATGACCTGGCCCAGGAGTACTCGGAGTATTACAACACCTGCTTTAGCGACGTCAGCGACAGGATGGAGGAGCTTCGCAAACGCAGGGTGTCTCAGGACATGGACACGGTGAGCCCTGATATGTGGTCTCCTATAGTTTATACTGTGTGCTATTTCATGCATATCCATGCATGTGAACTAAAGTTGTAGCCTTTTCTTCCTTAATTGTGTACCATTTTCAGTGTGGGACCAGGGTCACTGGACATATGCATGGCTGTACTGGGATTTGACGTGTGGTTGTTTTCTAAAGGAGATTTAGGCTTCCCCCTCCACTGAAGACGGTAAAAACAGCATTGGTATTCTGGGGGGTTCAGGGGGATGTAGGGTAGTGGGACACCAGGGGTTGCCGAGTAACCAGAGGAGTTATGAGAAAATGTGGTGGGTAGCTCCGCCTTTCTCCCGCATAGCCGGATAGGGAAGGGGCGTGTGGGGGGAACTGTGGGAAATTCATTCCTCTTTCATCTACATGCAGTGCGGTGCACTACGCATCCACATGGGCTGTAGAGATGGTGGCTTTATTTGGCGCTTGAAAACAAACAATGGTGGCTCTCAGGACTAAAAACAAGCTCCTCAAAAACAAGGCTGGACCTACTGATAATCTTGGGATTCACTATTGGTTCTTGCTCATTCAAAGTTCAGTATATGACCAATTAAATTCATGGAAACCGATTTTACTGTTTTCGCTGGGGTTGTGACATCACTGCTTTTGACTGTTTTTTTACTCTTCAGGGTGTAAAATCACAAAGGCAGAATTGGAGTGTTGTTATTCCATTATGCCATCAAGTGTAACAATCACCAGTAATGGAAAGCGGTGAATTTCCTGGCCGACCCCAAAAAGTAGTTTCCAATTAATCCTTCTGCAATGATGATATACCAGGGAGAATTTTGGCATGCTTGTACAAGTTGAGAATAAAATATTCAGGGAACCCCACTGCAAGCTCTCAGTTCAAAATCAAAACCTATTTTGAATCAAAACTGTTCAAAATGTGCTGTTTTGCATCGATTTGTCAGGTTTGATACTGAGGCAAACAAACAGTCTTTGGAGGGCTTCAAATCAATCCAAGAAGAACTATAACTCGCGTGTTAAAACTCTGATTTAATTATACTGGAATGTTTTTTTATTTTTTATGTCTTTTGGATGGATAAATATTGGAGAGAATCAGAGCTGGGAACTGAGGCAATATTCCAAGAATGTATTTTCATTTAGCTTTTTTTCCCCCTTCATCTCATTTTGCATTTGGATCAAGGAAATTTGCGAAAACCTGAAGCGCACATGAGACAGGACAGCTGCAGCTACACAGCTTGGTTCTGTTAACAGAGAAACAGGAAGGGCTTCGTGTTCAGGGGGCTGGTGTTTACACAGCTATGGGAGCACTGTGGGAGATGCCAGCGGAAACCCGTATGAAACCCATGAGCGCGATTCTCAGCAGAGAGCAACACATTCTACAGACTCCTTCAATTTTAAATGCTGCAATTTCTCAAGTGTAGAAATGGGTCTTCCCATTGAAGCTTTTCACTTCCCTTCTGTAGATATGTCGTTCTTTATCCTGCATAAACATGAATAATTTTTAATTGAACTCCCATTGAAGCTGTTTCTATTGCTGCTACTGCTGTGAAATGACACTGGTGCACAGTCGAGTGCGATTGATGCGAAACGGAGACATGTGGCCATGCTGTAACGTAACTGCAGTGAGCACTGGCTCCAAAATATAAGTCACTGTTTGAATGCCCTACTGAAATTGGAGTGTTTTGCGGTCAGACCCCTGCATTACGCACAATTCTTGAGCGCTTTTTGTCTTCAGAGGTGGTTATTTAGACCTGTTTGCCTCATTGGCTTGCTAAGCATGTCCAGACTCATCATTTAGACAGATGAGCCCACGTTCAGTGACATAATGTTCACTTCAGTGACTGCATTAGTATTAGCTTCCATTTCGCACAGTGATTGTTGTGTCAGCATTAGAATATTCAGTAGGCAGTATTCTAGTCACAAATTTGACCTCGCGTTAAAGGTTAGGAATCCTCTTGCCCTCCCCCTGTACCCACCCAGGGGCAGCAAATATAATTATGTTAAAAGGCTAATAACGGGAAGGTTTGAGTGACAGGTGGTGGGTGCCCTTTTCATGGTATACCCTCCTCCCCTCAGTTCCTTTTGCAGGCATGCTGCCGCACACGTAGGCCCCTCCTACCAGTTATAAGGTCACAGTACCTCCCCAGTGACCCCTGACCCTGAGGCTCATGACCCAGTAGCAGAGGTCGCGCCCATGCAAACCCTGCCATCCTTTCACTGCAAAAGGGCAGGTCGCAGTTTGCGCGATTTAGACTCGGGGGCAGTTGCCATTGCCACTGGTAGAAAATTGGCCGGGCTTAATTGAATTCTGTTGCGTTCGGCCGGCCGGCTGTGCATATTTGCCTTGTGCTATCGTACAGAGCCGCCGCTCGTGCAACAGAGCAACCAAGCAGAGTATTTCAGGCCGTAGGTTTGGCGGTCACTGCTTTTCAATGCGAGAAATGTCAATCTACCTTGGATGTCTTCAATGTGGAGAGAAGTTCAAACGTTTTTTCACTGAGCAAAAATCCAGTTCTGATAACACTCATTTTGAACTTTCCATAAACTTCGCTGATATTTAGCTTTTCTTTTGCAAGATCCACTGTGTGGCTTACCCCAGTTAATGCTTAATACTTTCTCCCATCCCTGCTGGCTGCTGTTTACTTATTGACCACTCAAGTGCAACTAAACTGATTGTGTGGTCACTGTGATGGTTATCAGCGAGCCCGTTTCCTGTGCCATGTTTGCCTAGTTTCTCCTTTGTCTGTGTTTGTTCTAACAACTGTTTGGCAGATAAGGGGTTAAGTCAACATCTCCCCCCGCCCCCTCCCCATGAGAGAATGCATGAAGAGAGGGTGGAGGCCAGCACCCGTGTGATTTATTCCCCACTGCAGACAGTTGCTACAGCATGAACATTTGCTTCAGCTACTAAACTGAAGTCATTCAGCTGCACGGCTGACCAAAACAGGCCGTGCCCTTTCTCCACCAGCAGGACCTCTAATGAGATGTGTACATGTAAAACTCCCATGAGCAGATGTGCTGGCCGATCTCCATTCAGCAGTGGTGGTTAAAGGATTTGAGTGCACTTTACACAGTAACATCGCCTTAGGTTTTAGCTGGGGTTTCTGCTCTATAGCCCGACTATAACATTTTCCTCAACAGAGTTTTTAGCCCGCTTCGTCTTAAGGGCATTCGGACTTATGCTGCGGTTAGACGCCTTCGTGGTGGTCTGTCCTGCGTCCGTAAACTTTTTGCTTTGTCAGTGCTCTAGTGCCTTCAGTTTTTCACGGATCCTTTTCATATTTAATATGCGTGTATATGGGATGAAAATCTAGGCCAAATTCGAATTTGGCCGTGTTTGGCCCAGTGGGCACAGTGGATTTGCCACTCTTGTTTTTTTTTTTTTTTGTTTTTTTTTTGATGGGTTGTTCTTTCTGATGTAGCCTTGTCATACGGCGTTAACGATCTCAGTTTTTGGGAAAGTGTTGCTCTTTTGCTTTTTCCTGACGTATCACATCATTGGACTAGCATCACGGTCATCGAATGGAATGTACAATTGGCTTCAATGTACAATTAATTGATGTGGTTCACGTATAACTATATGCTGGTGTCACGTCAGTCACCCTTCCTGTTGAAGTTGGCCACATGTGGTCGCAGCAGTTGTGTATAAGTTTGTAACAGAGTTCGAGCAGCAAGTCATTAGTAAGGGCTACGTTGTCAGTAGTTGGTTTCAAACTATCCCTGTCCTGTTGAGCAGTGTTTGTGACTGAAGCACTGGCCGCCCATGCCCCCAAAAATGAACTTTCCTTTTTCAAAGACGCTTGGATCTTCTCCTTTTGACATGTTGGTCAGAAACTAAGGTCAGCTGGGCCTACTGAGCATTTCTACACGCGACAGATCAGGGTAGGATGTCAAGCCACTTAATTATATTACGCAGGACACCTGCATGGAAGCATCTGCAGTCATTACGTTTCTCCTCGTATTTTGTGTTTTCCTTTGATCTGATGTCGGTCTGTGCGTCTGTCTGATGAGCTGCAGGAGGATTGGCTTCTCCAGAATGAGTCATTGCTAAATTTCCGGGGCATAAATGGGGAAACTTAACCAAGAACAGCAACTAAGAGCCTGTTTCGTATTTTCCTCCCCACTATTGATATTATTTTGGACTTTCTTTTGGTCAAATTAGGTTGCAAATTATCTTACATCTGGTTCTGTATTTTGTTGCTGTGCTAAGAACTTCCTATTCACTATGCGCTGTAGTCTGAATCATGCATCTTACACTTTAAAAAACGTGTTGGAATAAGTAATATTTCCTGAAATAATTCTTATTTAATACATACTCCATTAGAATGTTATCTCGCTGAATTATTGACATTATCTTATACAAGAATTTCCGCAAAGTTCAAGTCTAGCTTAGCTTTTCCTCTTTCATGTGAAGGTTTGTTTTCACTGATTTCAGTCGTTTCACTGAAAAATGTTTTCCTGCTTAATGGAAGAGTCGATTGTTTATGATGGGATATGGCATGTGAATTCTATTTTGGCAAGTGCATTACGCAGTTGGCACGCTCTTCAAAGAGCTTGGTGTTCTTAAAATAATTAGCGTATCTTATCAAAGAGTTTCTACACAAACAAAACGTCCCTGCCAAGTGCTGTTTATTTCTTTATGCTAATGCTGCTGGTGTTACTCTACTCTTTCTTTGACCTCATTGGGTTGAGTTCAGAAGTCAAGTTCAGACTTGCCTTGTGTTTCTTCTTGAGCTGCAGGAATGCGGTTCTTAGGTGACTTCAGTTACAATTAAATGGGTCCATTCTTGAGAGTGAGTCTCTACACGCCAGGCCTCAGAAATATGCCACCAATCATCTCCTCTTATGCGCTCTTGTCAGTTTAACAGGTCAAGGATCATAATGTGCAGATCTGTTTCTCCCGGACATTGTCGGTCTCAACTTGTGCAGGTGGTGATACCTGCAATAAACTTTTTGACCGGTACCCCTTCGAGCTACAGGCCTTGTTTGAGTGTGTTTTCGTCGGCATGCATTGTGCGCAAGTGCGAACTTTCTGAAGAGCTGAGCGGGCCGAAGCCCATCGTAGAGAGCAAATGATTCGTTTATGCAGGTCTGATCGTACGAGAAAGCGAATGGCTGGGGTAGTTTGTCTTGTGTTTGGGGCCCATCCCGGGAACGGGTTTCCCGTTGCCAGGACATCTCTCCGGCACGGTGGCATTCGCTGGCAGGACCGGCGCTTCCTGATTGATGGGATTGAGAGGAAGCCCAGCCCTGTGTCGCCCGCTCGCCCGCTGCACCAGTCAGGAACAGCCTGTCCTACTGGCTGCTCTCTCTTTCCATTTCCTCTCTTTCTCCTGCCTCCATTTCCATCTTTTTCATTTGTCCTCTCACCTCTCCACAGACTTTCCCTTCAGCTCCTCTCCCTCTGTCTCTCCATCCCTACACTTTTGCTGTCCCTTCTTCTCCTTCCTTATTCCTGCTCTGCGCCTTGCTCTCCTTTCTCATACCCTTTTTCTGTCCCTTGCCCCTTTTTTTTCATTCCCTCTCTCGGTCTCTTGTTCCCTTCCCTTGTTCCCCTTTTTTGTACCCAGTCCCTGTCCCATATTTGTTTTCCTTGTACCCTCTCTCTGTCTCTTGTTCCCTCTCTCCCGTGATCCCCTTTCTTTCTATCCATTGATGCCCTTTCTCTTACCCCCTTCCTGGTTCCCTCTCTCTGTCTCTTACCCCCTTCCTGGTTCCCTCTCTCTGTCTTGTACCCCCTTCCTGGGTCCCTCTCTCTGTCTCTTACCCCCTTCCTGGCACCCTCTCTCTGTCTCCTACCCCTTTCTTGCACCCTCTCTCTGTCTCTTACCCCCTTCCTGGCCCCCTCTCTCTGTCTCCTACCCCCTTTCTTGCACCCTCTCTCTGTCTCTTACCCCCTTCCTGGCCCCCTCTCTCTGTCTCCTACCCCCTTTCTTGCACCCTCTTTCTGTCTCCTACCCCCTTTCTTGCACCCTCTCTCTGTCTCTTACCCCCTTTCTTGCACCCTCTCTGTCTCTTACCCCCTTTCTTGCACCCTCTCTCTGTCTCTTACCCCCTTTCTCGCACCCTCTCTCAGTCTCTTACCCCCTTCTTGCACCCTCTCTCTGTCTCTTGTTCCCCTTCCTTGTTCCCTCTCTCTGTCCCTCTCCCTCCCTCCATGCTGCTTCTCTCATTTCTTCTGTCTCCCACTATCTCTTTCTTGCTCTGTTCTCTCCGTAAGCAGCGTTGCTATTTTGCTGGCTCTTCCTCCTGCAGGTACGGGAGCGCATTAACCCCTCTGCGTTGCCGCAGGTCCTGCCATAGCACTCAGCGAGTCCCCTCGTCTGCTCTCTCCTCCAATCAGCAGCCCACTTTTAAGGTGTGGCTTTCTCGCCCAAAATGGTGGCCCTTTTCACGCCTCTCTCCTCCCCACACCCCCCTCAGCACCCCTTCCTGTGTTTACTCCCTTCTTCAGGCATCTTGATTTTGCTCTGCTTTTAGTTTCCATGAAAGCCTGGCCAGTGCTCTCTACCCGCACGCTTGTTTATTTGGAGTCTGCGGAGAAAGTTCCGGTCCACTTTCCCGTGTGCTGAATGCTTCCATTCTACACCGACGGTTTAAACAACCGCCCTGTTTTTCTATTTCACTCCCTTTGTGGGTATTTATGGCTTGTACATAAATGTGTTGCCCGGTCCTTTTTTTTTCTATTTTCCCTTGTCTCTCTTTTTGAGTAAAAACACCTTTTCTGAGGTTTGCAATTGTAATTTAATGGCAGAACGTGAGGTCTGAGAGCGAGGCCTGGTTAACATCCATATTGGGTTTTTCTCCAAATTATTGGGCAGAGCAGCCGGCCTTGTGCCGACTGTCTTTGTTTCTTCATACGTCTGTCTCTCTCTCTCTCTCTGCTTCTCTCTCTCTGGAAGTGACATCACGATACTATCGCTCCTTTTCTTCTTCCGCAGAGGAATGCATCTAATTTCATCACGAGCGCTCGAGGGTCCGTGAACATGAAAGTCACATGCGAGCCACGCGCAAACTTCAAAGGCCCGGTTCGGAGGAGCCTTGGACGAGCTGCAGAAAAGAGACACGGCTTGTTGTGTTTGTGATCTTACTTCTATATCAATGGAGAGCCTCTCTCTAAAACAGACTTCAGACAGCAGGTCTTTGTCATTTCCACCAGCCTGACATCCCGGCATCTCACTTGGTCGAGATTCGCAAATATTTCTGGTTTTATTAAAGTTCATGTGCCAGTCTTAATGCATTTCTTTGTGTCAAAGGATTTATATCTTAAATCTTTATCTACATCACTTTCAGTGGTCACTGGTTACCATGAAAGTGGAGAATAGGCAAACTTATTTCTGCGTGGCAGAGGAAAGCATGTAGGGAGATGGAAAGAGAGTGCGCTGCACCTGCTTTGCAGCAGGTGGCGCTCCATAGGACTTGATGCCTGCCAGGGTCAGGTAGCCAACTTGAAGGTAGAGGCTTGGGGGGGCTGCGCAAACGCAGATAAAACATCAGAGGGCCAAAAGGCTGGGAGACATTAAGCAAGAGCCGAGTACAGACCATCAAAGGACATCGGCACCTTAAATCAGAGATTCGTTTTTCACCTGATGGTGTGTAACTGGGTCCTAATGACATGTTGGCTGCCTGTAAAATGACTGCCTCAGATGTGACATCTCTCAAAGGCTTCAAGATAAAATCTGGCCTGGCTCGCTGGCAAAAGTTTTGTTTTTCCGCGGCAAAAGAACTTCTTGGAATCTAATTCCCTTGGATGGACTTTCTGCACAGCGACAGCCACCGACAGACTGCTCCATTCCTTGCCAAACTCATCCAGGCTTTAACAGCCACTACTGATTGCTGGCAAAGACCTCTAAAATTCACCGCATGCTGGCATGAATAAATGACTGCTGTTTAATGCACACTTGTGTATTCAGCTCATCGGCAACATGTGTGGTTTGACTCGATATTGTTTGGTTTTTCGAAAGAGGTCAGAGCTGACGCATTTGGATGCCAGCTAACGTGTCGCTAAACCTCAGTGTCTATTGCATTTGGGAAATGGGATGATAATGATAGCATAACAATGACAAGAAGATGCTATTTAGCCCATCATTGCGCACCATTTACCTCCCCCGAAGGCATACATAGTCCTTTTGTTCATCAAAATAAAGAGAGTGGATGATTATGGTGATTTTGAAGTTGTTCTTACTCATGCTTATTAAGGTAAACTTAAACCGCCAAGGCCTTTATTCCCTTCCAAACCGGGATAGTTGCAATGGAAATGCTGACTTGTTCGGGTTATTACTTGTGCCCTATGGCTGCAAGCCAGCTAGATGGTAACAATGAATCATGGTGATAATGAATCATGGGATGATTATGCCACAGAGCACCCAGCTGGGTGATAAATGGCCTCATTTTTTTGCCCTCAAACGTTAACCCCACATCGGCTGCAGAGGATTCGAGGGAATTCATTTCATCTTTTATCTACCTTTTGGGAGGATTAAGTGTCCAGATTCGAGAGGCCGTCTAAGGACTTTTTCACCTGGACACATAGGAGCCCTCCAGTCATTTCTGTGGGAGCTGAGGGAGCTATAATGAGTGGATGGGGTCAGGACCTTGGGATAGGATGTCATCTTTAGTTTTTCCATCCCTGCTCTGCGGGTGTGGTCCCAGCTAATATCAGCACCTCCATTTCAGCTGTGGTGTGACTTTCCCAGGTCTTCCCGGGTTAATGACCAGCTAATCTCACCTCCAGCTCAGTCCAAAAGGTGAATGCTAGTAGGGGTGGTACCTCTGCAGTCAGTGAATTCCACTGATCCACGGTCAGTGAAACCAGCCGTAAATCCAGCCTAAACCAGTTATGTGTTGAGGACCACAACTCATCCAACGTAATTTTATGGCAGCTACAATGCTTAGTTGACAACCATTCGCATCCACAAGCTTTGCGGTCGATCTTCCTAACTGTCAGAGGGTACCCATCTTGTCCCACTCGTTTGGAGTTTCTCAGCTGTGGAAAATGGTGACTCGGCCTACATGCGGTTTTGAAACTATATTCTCTAGCATGCTGGCAATTCCTGCTGCATGTCCGGCTTGTTTAAACTCCACCACATCCTGAAGACTGGAATAATTATGTGGCCTGTGCTGTACATGGTTCTCATGCTATGGACTGTGTCCTAGACAAGCCAAGAGCAGAGAGTGAGGGCTTATAGTGGCACATCCATTGCCAGGAATGGCATTGTAATTGTGTTCTATTGGCTCTGTCCACTTTATGTTGTCCATTATGTTTCTTGCCCACGGTTTCTAACTTCTCTGTGGCCTGCATTGATGGTTGTGACATTGTAATTCAGGTACGAAGCTGTTACTCAACCAGTCATGGAACATGATGGTAACTACTGTTAGGGCAATGGTTATGGTATCTGGTGGATGTTACTTCCTGCTGATATCCTAAAACCAATGAAAATCATTTGCCGGTCCTAATGATTCTAGCCAATGTCCGTAGGAATATGGAAAGTATTGTCGGAAGGTTTTTACCTATCGCTATCGAAGCTCTTCTGTTGAGTGTTGGTCACCATTATCTCCATTTATGTGTCACGTTTTCATTTATTGAGCCAAATCAAAGTCAATATTGTCTGGATTGTCCTGCTGAGTAAAGACGTGATTTGTCGTGCAAAGGCCTAGTAATCATTTTGATGAGTCACATCTTGAAACATTGTGTTTCAGTAATCGGCTAGATGGCTGAAAAAAAAAAAAAAAGCACACTTCTATTTTCTATTTCAAATTTTGCTGAAGTATGTGATACCACCACTAAAGCTGAATGGAAAGAGCATGAAACAAATAATATTCGCTTCTTAGGCGGGGGAAATCCAATACAAGAAATGTAATGTAAAAAAAAAATTTAAGAGAATTGAAACCTGACATTTGATGGTAATTCCCATATTGGGAAGTTGGACCTCCAGTAAAACTGAGAGATAAAAAGGGAACTTGTTAGTCTGCAGTGAGAACTGTACTTTGAGAACTTGCAGTATTTCTTTGGCTGCTGCGTGGCTCGTCCTCTTAAGACGATTGCAGCTCGAAAGACATTGCAACAGTTACCGCCGATGCGTTCACAGAACTAGGCATTTTACAGTGGATTTAAATTTGTGGGGAAGCAAAATACAAACTGCCTGGTCAGAGCACTGACAGTTGGTGCAGCTCTGCCTTATAAACACCATAACACTGTCTCCAGCTAGCAGCCTTGTGTTATAAACACCATTTGCCTTGGCCAAAATGGGTGGATCGTCCTTCAGTGGAACAGTCTGTGTTTCATTGCACTGGACTGATGAGTTCTTGCCAGCTGCACACACGTGTACTCCACTCTGGCACAGACTGCACAGCTTGGCTTTTAGGCCACAACCTGGAAAAGTTATTGCAGGCAATGCTGCCGCCCTCTAAATTTATAGAGGTTGCAGAGGAGACAGGACTGAAAACACCATTTGGAATGGCCTGTTCCATTCTGCGACAAAGAAAGCAGGAAATAAAAACATCAAAAACTAAGACTGCCATTCTTGGAAGCTGGAAATGATGGTGCGATATAATTCCTTGGAAGTGTCTCTCTTGGTTATTTCAGACTTTTTTCATACAAAACGGATTCACTCTGTTTTAAAAAAGCAGAGGGTTCATTTAGTAGTCAAAAAAAATACAAGTCGTTTCTTTGCAATTAACAGTACAGTCCTTTTCTTGGCTCTAGAAATGAATGCTTGGACATATTTGTTTATTCACGTTAATCCTAAAGACTTTGTTGTTCTTGTAGATAGTGATAATGAGCACGTTGACACTGCTGATATTCTTTTGTGTCCGAGCCAAAATTACTCCCTCAAAACACAGGTTTTTTTTTGACTACATTTATTCTTTTGACTAGCCATTGCAGATAAATGTCCGCTCCTCTTGCACGAAATGCTGCAAGGTCTGGTCTTCAATACTTAATGGTATTAACTATTGAACGGGGGAACCATGTCCAACGCCACTGCTGGGACTGACATACTCTTTGTTTATGTACTGGTAGCCCATACTGCATGTACTGCACCCATTCTGCGTCACTGTGGATAAAGACACCCGACACACTATCAGCACTTGTAATGCAAATGTTTGCTGGGCTGATTTTGCAAATGGTAAACAATGTTCAGTCAATAGGGCTGCATGCTTTTCACACCACTTGTGCATCCTGGAGATGCAATCAGACTGCCTCCATCACATTCCTCTTCTCCATCCCTAACTGCCATCTCCCACCCCAGGCAGAAATCCCTGCTTGGCATTCCCTTTGCTCTGCAAAGCTTCGGCAGCTGGTCTGTAGATACTCTTTGGACACGTCCAACCTGGAAAACATCTCAGGCAGGGAACGCTAAAAAGGTTGATGCTAAAAACAGACCCTGGATCCCATTAACCTCTTTGCGCAGATACAGACGCCGGTGTTTGTAAATTCCGAAATTTAATTCCTAAATAATTCTGTCATTGAATTTCCAAATGTCTTGCTTCACTGGAATAATTTTTCAGGGTCTCTCCGACACAGCTACTGATTTATAAAACCTAAATAGGCTCATGCCTAACAGGAAAAATTTGCATTATTTGTATTCTGCACAAAGGGGTTGAAGTGCTGGTAGAGTGCCTCTAGTTTTGTACCCGTTTGTTTACGTAACTCCGTCCCTCCAGCAACATAGGATTACACTATGTATTGGCAATGGTGGTGACTACTCCTCGTGGTGATTCTCTTGAAGATGGTCTTTGCTGGATTGTGGACGTGGAGCCACTCTCAAGTCTGCAAGAATGACTCCAGCACTTGATACTAGCTGAGAAATCTGTTCACACTACAAGTATCAAGTATTTATGATGTTTTAGGAATTATGTCACGCTTTTGTTAGTGGAGGTGAAAATACTGTACCGCACTGCGGTCAACAAAGCCAGTCTGTCAGGTTGGCGGTTGGGTCACTGCCGGAGGGCTTGTTTTGAGTGCTGTCAGGCGTGGCGGAGGTGCGTGAGGGCTGTGATTTGGACACGTGTGTGGCCCGCCTTGCTCTAACAGTCTTTTGAAGGGTGTGTTTACTAATGCGGCTCTTATGTGTCTCTCTCTCGCTTTGCAGGAAAAAGCTGATGCTAGCCTCACCTCCCTGCAGCTACGGTCAGAGATTCAGGTGAGTGACGGCATCTCCGGGGGAATTCTGGGATCTTAATTTCTACCTGGGAAACGATTACCCTCAATTAAATTTCTGCTTACTTGACTGGTTCAATTCTCTTACATCATAAGCAGTTTTTTTAATGAGTTAAAATAGCTGACCTCAGTAGCAGTATTTTTGTCTTATGTAGCAAAAATGTAACACATAGTATTTTAAGTATAATTTTAGACTAAAATACTTATTGAGGTTGACTGGTGTGGTGCAGTGAATGTTTGGAGGGGTTGGGGTTAGCAACGTCTCCAGAGCGCAAGGCTAAACACGGTACCTCTTTCCTCCACAGGAGTCATTGGGGTTTAGCAGCGCAGTGTCCACACCAGAGGCCGAGAGGAAGTAAGCCCCCCCCCCCCAATTATTCGCCGTCATACCAATACACTCTGCTCCCTTCCTTTTTCAAAATAGCATGTCTTGACCACTCTCAGAGTAATGACTCATTTTGAATTTATGAGTCACTCTGAGGTGTTCAGTCATCCTGAAACAAATTAATCTTTTGCTGAGTCTGAGCTCCCCTGAGTTGGAGTCCACAGAAGTTGGTGAGATCGGTTCCTCTGTGTGCAGGTGATGTGTTAGTAATTGTTTGTTTCTTGGAAAACCCTCCTTGAGAGGACATCTCAGTCAGGGCGGGAGAGGAAGCGTGTTTCCATCTGACTCTTCTCCGGACGTCCCAGCATGAATCAGCTCCCGAACCCTGTTCCTGGTCCCTCACCCCTCGCCCCTCGGTGACGTCCCTTCTTAGGCTTAGCTTCGGTTTAAATTTAATGGCGATGTCGTCCTGTCGGATGAGCCGTGACTCAAGCGCAGGTCAACCGCCCCGTTCCGCCCACCCGTCCTCCACATCTGCCGACAGGATGGCTGAAACCCAGTTTCGCATTTCCTGCTGACCCTGGATGAGTGGTGATTTGAACCCCACCCGGCTTCCTTCCTTCAATTGTCCTTTTTAGCGAGACGGGGTCGCGCGATCGGGATTGGGGCGAGGCAAAGAGGGAAACGCACTTATCCAAGCGGAGGCGTCCCGTTCGGAGATTACTTGCATCTTCTAGAGCGGTATTTATCAAAGACTGTTACCTAAATGGTTAAGCGGTATGACTGTTGCTTTCATTTTCATCACTTAAAAAAAGCAAAAAAAAAAAAAAAAAAAAAAAATTCAACCTGAAGAAATAAATATCATCTAAATTGGTGCATTGTGGGAATATTTCATATTACAAAAGAAGCACCGTTAGTTGCTCAGGCAGTCTCATAATTAGCATTAAAAGACTATCATAATGTATTATTTTGCATATAAATCGCACTCTGAGCATTTAGCATTTCCATTCATATGCTCATGTGTAATGAAATGGGAAAATACATCCACACTGCACATATTTACAACATCCCATTAGTGATCTGACATGCACATTCATGTGCTCGTTAAGGCAAAAAAATTAGAATGAGATGAACGATGCCAACTTCTATTCATCAAATGGCGCATAACCCTTAGAGCTGTACTCATCACAGACATTATGAAGCTGATGGTGCAGTCAGGGCTGGTAATAGAGTGGAGTTCCTGAGCACTTGCTCAGAGTTTTGAAAATGCTTTCCAAAAGATCATCTTCTCTTCCAAAGGTTAAAAGCGTTGGCTCTCATGGGCTAAATATCTCCGATAAGGACGGTGTGCTTTAATTCGTCAGCTGGGAGCATGAGGGGGGATGAATATGTGGTGAGAGGTCCCACATGTCCACCTTCAAACACATTCCGTTCCGCGCACTCAGTCATCGACATGCATAGAGGGACGGTGGGCTGGCTGGGATTACGCAGAAATCCTCAACGAATACTTCTCAGGAAGTTGGGCCTGTTCCGATAAAGCCAGGCGTCCAGGGGCGATGACAGAAAGTTCAGCGATCGGGGGAAGGGGTTCAAGAGGAAGCGGTTGGGTGGTGCACAGCGATAGCATAGAAATCTACTGCGGAGGCAGATTAGAACCTGTGGTCCTGTTATCAGTGACCCACATCTGACCATTGTCCACCATCAGTGTGATAATGTAGTCTGAATGAGATAAGCCTCCTTTTATTACAGGAATGGTCATTGTACTGTGAAGTTGCGGTGACGCGCCTCTCTGTTCACAACCAGTTAACAGTGAGGCTCGTAAATATTTGGACATTCCTTGGAAAATTTTTAAATTGCTGTAATTCCTGAGAATATTGTGAAGTAAATGAAAATACTCTCAAGTTATAGGTCACAGTTTGCATTTCAGTCTTTAGCGTGATCGAAAAAAACAAAATCAAATACTTGCGCACAGCACAACTGCCGTGTTGACATCAGATATTTTGGGATGGGCCTGTTGACTACTCAGGTGGACCTCGTAATCACCGTCTTTGTCGCAACGAATCACTCATCAAGCAACAGGCTGACTGACAGTGAAGAGCAGTTGAATGGGGCCTCATGCCTTGGAGGAATGTACGTTTTAGTTAATTATATATGTAGCGCGAGCCAAGGTATGCTAGGTGTGTCTGCGAGCGATTGTCTTTTTGCGGACTTTATGTAAATATAGGCTTATTTGGTGCAAGCTGCCTAATCCCGCTCCTGTAGACTTAGGTCCTTTGGGTTTTCTTTTTTGTCCAAACAAAAAGACGCCATGATCAACAGCTTAGGATCTTCTTGAGCCGTGTGTTAGTCGAACCAGGTTTGTTAAGAGGTTTTAAATTAGACTACTGGACAGTAGATCTCCAGTGGCTGGGTTTGGGTTATAGAAACTTGATACAAAAGGTGGTTTATTGACACACCCTGTTAAATACGTTTTACACCTTTTCCTCGTACAATGCACCTAAAAACAAACATTTGTTCCCCTTTTGCTAATATATTAATGCTTGGGTGTACAGCTCCGGCCTTGGACGACAGGTCTGCATACTTGTCATTGTTCTGACCAAGTGCCTTATTTTTAGTCCTCTGATGGCTCTACAAACTACACCGTTTCACTCCTGTGGATGTATACACATGGAATAAAAGCTGCAGGATACACCAGCAGTCTACAGATAAGGCCATTGTCTCAGACTTTCTTATTCTTGGTCAGGGATGTGGGGGGCTGTCCCAGCATAGATTGAGCGTCAGGCAAGGAATGGACAGGTTGCCAATTCTTTCACTGTTTCCATTATAGGTTCAAGATGCAATTGTTCTGATTAAATAATTAACTGCAGAAGCTCGCACAAAACAGAATTAGATTGGTGCTTGCTGTGCATCTCAACGTTTGAGCAGAATGTTAACAGGGGGGAGGTCTCTCTCAAGTATGCTCTGGCAGTTTTCTTAGCAAGGAGAGAACTTCAAATCTGGCCCTCCAATCCAAATCTTGCCCTCGTTTTTCCCTGCTAAGTGACAAATTGAATGGTTGGGGCTACAGATCAACCACAGCAGCTTCACCTGTGATCCCCTGTTAAAGGCTGGGTGTAAAATCAGCCGCCATCGGCCATCCAGGATTGTGAAACGAGTGACAGGGGCGCAGGGTTTTCCGATTTCGATGGATCCTGTTTGGCAGCCCCATGTCCTCAGTGCCTCGGTGCGGGATGGAGGGGGGAGGATGGTTTGCTCATGTTTCGGGGAGGAAATCCCATCCCAGTCCCTGGCCGCGGCCGCCTTGACCCCGCGAGGCGGGGGTCGTCCTGCTATCCTTCCTTTCGGACTGACCCCTAACACCGCCCCTGTTTTATTGCACCTCTCAGGACAGGCCTGATGTCCTTATGCCAGGTGCAGAGCCTAAACCATAACAACCCCCTCCACTTCACCCCACCCCCGTTACCCACAATCCCATGTTTTGTGGGATTCAAACCACTTCTCTTCTGTGTACACACACTATCAGCACTTGTAATTTCTCACACAGGAACTGGGAAGAGGAATGAGCGGGGGTGGGGGTAGGGGGAGGGGGGTGGGGGGGGGGGGGGGGGGGGTGCTGAATTGGATTCGACGACTCTGGATTTAAAAATGCCACGTGGATCTCTGGTATAAAAACAGGCCTTCCTTTGGAGAAAGAGAGAATGACCAAGTAAGAGAGAGAGACTGCGAGAGAACCCAAGGGATGATGTGAGAGAGTGAGGGAGCATGAAATGGAATATTGTGTGATGTAAATGATAACACTGAAGTTAAAGCTCACAGTTTGCAGTTAAGTCTCTTACTTGATTGAAAAAACAATGAAACCATGTTGCTTTTTAATGACCAGTAAGAGAGGGAAAAACTGGGACAGAACCCTAGGGATGGTGTAAGAGTGAGGGATCAAGAAATGGAGGTAGAGTATTGGAGAAAGATGGAGGTAGTGAGCGAGGGAGGAGAGATCGCAGCTCATCGTCAGCAACATGAAATGACAAAGAAGGCAGTAAGTGCTGTTAATTTCAGTCTGAGAGTCCATGTTTATACTTCACTTCTGACCGAAGTGCATTTCTCAGCAGGCAGAGCGAGCCGCGGTGACTGGTTTCCTGCTTTGGGAAGGTGGGTGGGGTGCGAGGTTCTTCTGGCACATTTCCGTCCTGTTGTGCCTGGACTGTTAATTGCTGTTTTCGAGGCTACAAAGAGGCAGGCAAATCGGCCCCTTGTTTGATTTCACCTGGAAGTGTTGGGTAATTGAGCCCCGTCACTCAGGATGTGTTCAAGAGGCAAACATTGAGCTGGTAGACACGGTCTCCACTTACAGTGGTGTGAACTGTAGAGACTTTGAAGCACGCACACACACACACATGCTCTGTCTCTGATTTGAATACAGATAACTGATAAGCAACAGGGTTATTTGCCATTATGTGAATGGAGATGTTATGCCTTAAGCAAGAAGCTGAAAATCTTTTGATGGCCTCACCAGCATTGCCTTTGCATTAAAAGCCCAATTAAATATACAAAGTATGCATTTTTTGTTTATGTCAACCACCGGGAAAAAATAATGCACATTTTTGTATATTTAAACCCCTTTTTCTCAATACAGAGCACGTAAATCACGACCGACCATGATGGTACAACCTCCCCTGTTACATTGATTATTTTAGCACTTGTACAAGGCTGTAAAGAAGTATTTGGCCCCTTCTCAATTTTTTTTTTTTTTCCATATTTGTCACAATGAAACATTTCAGATCATCAAACTAATTTTAATATCACAGAAAGATGAGCTGAGGAAATACAAAATGTAGTTTTTAAATGATGGTTTTATTTATTGAAGGAAAAAGCTGTCCAACCCTATTTGGCCCTATGTGAAAAAGTAATTGCCCCTTTAGTTACTAAATCAACAAATTTAACTGATAATTTGGTTAGTTTCAGTTTTTCCAGCCCTGTTGCATCAAGACATTGCTTAAATGGAACCTCTCTGATCATTGGAAGTAGGCTACAAGCAGCACATGATGCCTCAATCTAAAGAAATTCAAGAACAGATGAGATACAAAGTCTTTGACATTCATCGGTCTGGAAAGGAAGGATTACGAAGCCATTTCTGAGGTTCTGGGACTCTAGGGGACCACGATGAGAGCCATTATGTACAAATGGAGAAAACTTGGAACAGTGGTGAACCTTCCCAGGAGTGGCTGGCCTACCAAAATTCCTCCAAGACCGCAGTGACGACTCATCTAAGAGGTCACAAAAGAACACTGATTAACTATCTAAAGAACTGCAGGCCTCACTTGCCTCAGTTAATGTCATTGTTCGCAATTCCACAGTGAGAAAGAGACTGGGCAAAACCTAATCCTTAGGAGAGCTGCAAAATGGAAAATTATTGCTGACCAAAAAATTGTCCAAGTCCTGACTTAAATCCAAATGAGATGCCGTTGTATTACCTTTGTCAGGCAGTTCTTGATCAAAATCCCTCCAGTGTGGCTGAATTAAAACAATTCAGCGAAGAAGAGTTGGCCAAAAGTCTTTCTCAGCAATGTAAAAGACTTCTTGCCAGTCATCGCATACATTTGATTCTAGTTGTTGCCACCAAGGGTGGCACCACCAGTAATTGGGTGAAGGGGATCAATTATTTTATTTTTTTTCCCACATGGGTGATGTAGGTTTCAAAGAACTATTTTCAATGAGTAAAATAATCAATTTAAAAGTCACATTTTATGTTTACTGATGTATTTGTCTTATATTAAAATTAGTTGGATGATTGGAAACAAATATCACAAATAATGAAAAATAAAAGGAATGTAGAAGGGAGGAAATACTTTTTCACACAGCACTGTATAAATGCATTAGTAAACACAAGGCCATTCGAGTACTTCCTCCCCTTGTCCACTGGAGCCCCCACCCCCGTATTTTATCTCTGGTAGAATGGGGGGGATCAGTGCACTCGCTCCTCGGGAGCGTAGGATAGTAATTGGGCCCCGTTGCGCCGCTGTGGGGTTCGCGGGGCGGACTTTGCTCACCTATTGTGTGAGCACAAAGAAAACAGCCAGTTAGCTGTTCTGTACCTGCTGAGAGAATGGGCCCAGACGGCTTCATTACCCACACCCAGAGGCGCGCCGCTGACAGAGAGGGCCTTGTATCGTGTGTGCGCTCATCGACCCATAAGGTGCTGGGTGGAGTAGAAGGCGGGGTTGGGTTGTCAGCACCTTTACTTGCGAGGTAGCAACCCCCTTGTCTCATGCGTCTCTGTTGGTGACCATCCCAACCCCCCCATTCTCAAGGTCCTGAGGTCAATCATAGCAATTTCATTCAGCTCTCCTCAATTGCATATTTCAGTAGCATATACAGCACAGAGGACCATAAAATTCATATGGCTAATTAAAGCCAGGCTGTGTCCTTGTTTGTTATTGAACTTGCCTTCAAGTCTTCTACTCGGTCTATCATGCAGACAGGGGTATTATAAATGTAATTAGAGTTGTGGCTGCCTGGTGTGATCGTTAAACTAGCATTGTCTGGAATATTTCTGTCTTACTGTCGCGCGGTGGTTTGATTAATGAATGAAGCTGCTTGGGTTTGACTGTGTGCGTGCATGCACGGCCGTGTGTGTTTGTGTGTATCTGCTTGTATTTGTTCATGTGCATTTGGGTGTTCGGTTTGTTGTTTTTTTCTGATTTTTTTTTTTTTTTTTGTTTACATGTAGCTGGAGAGGAGGTATTTTAGCTGTAGCTGCGAGTTTGTTTTCTCTGGGAAAGTTTTGGGGGACATTGGGGAACTGTTACTATGGCAACGTGGTTATATGATAATGGGACGGGGGCCCCCTCTTCTGGAACCCTTTCTGCTGGGACAGACTCTGGGTCCTTAAAAATTGCTCCAGTAACAAAACGGGTCTTTTCTCCTGCTCACTGGTTCTCAGGTCTCTTATAGAGAAGGTTCCCTTCATTGACTTAGTAGCCCCACTCTGTGGCCCAGGTTCTTGCACGCCACATCTGTGCAAATATAACATTGCTCATAGACACGTTCCTCTTGTTTATTTAATTATTTTAATCCCTTTGATTGCTAAGATCACAGCCATGCAATTACAAAGTTCTTAACTAAAGAATTCTATAGCTGATGTAAAACATGGGGCCAAACAAATACATTTTAGAACGTTTACATCAGGGAGGAAAAACATTCCTGTCTCGAGGGGGTCAAAAATCCACGGCATGTTTTGTTGAACATTTGTTTCACTGATTAAAGGTGAAAGAGTTTCTTTCCAAAACGCAAAAAGTGCCAAAATTAAAAAAATTGAGATAATGCCATTGAGCAATAGCCCTGTGCTTCTTGCACATGGTGCAAAAATCTGTTTTTTTTTTAGAAATTCATACTATACGGTGTATTTTTTCATAGTCAAAGTTCGTGTTTTTTTTAAATAAAATACAACAGGCTCCAACACAGAAGAAGCAGATTTACTCAAAATGAGTAAAATGGATATATTGACTTTTGAAAACCAACTCTTCAAACTGTTCCTTTGTTATTCCCAAAGTCATTAAATGCCATTAAAGGTTGTTTATTATGTAAAGCTTCTTTGAAGTATTGTGTATTGCATTTGTGAATCAATAAAATTGATGAATTACATTTCATCGGCTCACAGCAAAGGGCCTGATTGTTGGCAACTGATTGTTCCCTTCAATCTCGGGAGATGACCAGTCTACCACTACCAACCCCCATAAGTGGATTTCAGGTGTGCTTCCCCCTACAGTGCCAAACCGAACCCCCCCAACTGCCAAGCGGCTCTTTCCAGCACCGTGTCATTTATCACACCTGACCCCCGCCACTCACCTTCGAAGGATCAGTCCGCACCCCCACGGGGTTTAAGACTCTCACCCACCTCAAAGTTAAACCCCTTCTTGGAGAAGGAGGCCCTTATCAATTAACACTGAAGTGTGGGAGAGCTTGGGGCGTGAAATGGAGTCTGGGTGATTAATCCAAACGATCAGTATCGGCAACATCTGCGATCGGTTAGGAGGAGATGAGATTTCCTGCGGCCGGCCACCCACCTCCCTCTATCTGGCAACCCACCTCCCACAATCTGGCAACCCAACCTCCCCCCCACTCTCTGCCAAACCATTGTAAGAAGCACCTATATTTTATTAACTGCAGAGGTGGGGTTGGAAGGAGGATGCTGAGGCCGTAAAAAAGCACTCAGTTCCTGTGCGCGGTTTGTGACTCTGTCAAGCAGGTTTCCATATCGCACGATGCTGGCATTCAGCTGAGCTTGCAGTTCCGCTTGAGGAATGTGACATCACCCAACATCGACCTCGGCGAGCACAGGTTTGCCCAGAATCTCCGGCTTCTGCGATTTGGAATGCAGGATGCGTCCTCACGCTACGCCCATCCAGCTCATGTCGGTGAGAGGCGAAGTCAGCTGACAGAGTTCGCCCTAAACCTGTGTGTTCAGAATTGCAGCGCGTGCGGGTCTATTTGCATGCTAGTGTACATGTGTCTGCACGTGCGCATCCGTGTTTTCACCTCATGAAATGCACAGGTTTGGTGGTGCTCCCAGCACACAAAAAGATATGGTCCATACCTGACCCCTCTTCCCTCTGCCATTACACACACAACCACAGATCACCCTCCTCCGTAACAGAGGAACAGTCCTGTAGTCCTTTCTTATACATCTATCTCCTCATCTCTGACTCAACTTGAGATTCATCCCCCATCCTCCCAGTTCTTATCACCTCTTCACTCTCGGAAGTCCCTCTTCATCCAGGACACCCTTCTCCATCAGGGACGCCAACAGTCAGGTGTCTGTCGGCACGAGCCTCATTCTGCTTTTAACTGTCAAACCGCTGCTCCTCCTCAGTTCCCCCAAGCTAGCTGGGACATCCCATTCCGTCTCTGACATCTAGGGGGGCAATGGAGCTTCCGCATGCCACGGCTCCGTCCCCTCATTACTGCGATACCCGCTAATCCTGCTGTGGCCTGCCACGCAGATACGATAGCCCCTCATTGAAGCACTATCTTAGTGGCAGCTAGCTTCTCGCACACTTGTGCTACATGATAGCTGGTGCCTCTGTCGAGTGAGGGCTTATTTTAAGGGTTCTGCAAATGTCCGTGAAATAATGGAGCGAGAGCATAGAAGGGTGTACATCATGATGGCTGTACTTAGGTTTGTCGAGGGAGAAGGTGTTTTGGGAGAGGAGGACACGCGTGCTGCAGATGGGATTGGTCACTGGTTTCAACAAAAAAAAAAAGTTTAGGTCCAAGATATTTTGCTTAGTATCCAGCCCTCCGACCCTCCCGGCTTTTGAGTATAATCGACTGACCCAGTGGTCCTCTGAGATTGACCATCTTTACACATTTTCTATTCTGCACCATCTTTTTCCTGGCGGCTCTGACTTCATAAATAAGCTGGTCAACTAAGTCTCTGACTGCTGAATGAGGTGTGAGTTGTTGGAGTTGGAGAGAATACCTGCAGTCTGGTGCAGAATTATAGTCACTGATTAATTTTAAGATTGCCACACAAAGAGTGGTAATACGCCCACATGGCAGCCTTGTCTGCGACATGCTATTAGACTAAAGAGGTTCCAATCACCAAAATCAATAGGGATCCTCTTCATATCACTACTGACCCACAAAGCAAAATTATAACACTGCATAAAAATTGTCATCTGTAAAATGAGAACAATAATTTGTTGATGGACTGACGGACGGACAGAGGCGATGGCAAAAAATACCCACCCGGTGAAGTGGGCGTATAGAAATGTGGGGAAATGGCTGCTCGTAGCTAAAGATTATGAAAAAACTATGTTTATCCTCAGGCTTCATTTGCAGTAATAAGTTCTTTTGTTTTTGTTGTAAATCGCACTTTGAAAAAAATCTCCAGCCACACTAAAATGCAGTCCTGGAGTTTTGAAACTTAAACAGGGTTAGCAGCATTTTCAAAAGTCGCGTGTTTTAGGGGTTCAGAAAGGACAGCGTAGTTTGGCACTCAGCAAAAATGTAGCATAATTCATGCATTCGAAAATGAAAATACATTAGCGTGGATGTAGCTTCAAGTGTTGGTGTTTCTTATTTGGTAAATCTGTTTTCTTTTTGAAAACCATTGAGGTCAAAATTATTGGCTCCCACTTGTAATTGTTATAAATAATATCAGTAAAATTGCCTATTTTTTTTCTTAATCCCTGTCTAACAGAATAAGAAGAAATGTGTGAAAATAAATGTTGTATTTACATATATTTGGACTTAGAATATGGATTGTTTACAGTATTTTAGCACCAAATCATGTGCAGCCCTTCTTCTTAATTTAAGTCCGTTATTTTGCACCCTGCTGTAGAGGAACGGGGTTCACTGGCACTGAAATGATCCGTCACTGGTGCGTAATGGAGAAATAGGCCTGGGGGTCAGTATTAGTGTGCTAATAGGCCAGGCTGTCGACCTCCCGTCAGCTGATGGTGGGGGGTGAGCTGGGGCAGGTGCTTTCTGTAATGGGATGTCCACGTGTCTCACAGCACTCCCCTCTTGGCGCGTCATGCCCAAACAACCGCCATGTGTCAGGAGACGTCTCTGACAGGGCGAGCTGATCGCTGCAGGGGCCCAAAGTCAGGTCCCTGTTGTAAATTTAAGTGTGGAATCCTCGTCCTACCCAAGGGGGAACCGAACTATCTGCTGCCCCCCTGTCCTCATTTCCATGGTGTTTTCCGAATTGTTTTTCTCTTATTTCAGCGAGGCAGGGAGAGAGACGAGCTGTGAGCCCTGCCACATATCTCTGTGTGGGGCTGTGTTTGCTTAGACTGGAGGCGGACCAGCCATGACTGTGTGTATGTCTGTCTGTCTCTCTGTTTGTGTATGTGTATGTGTGTCGGTGGTGGTATGCCTGTCTGTGTGTCTGTCTTTCAGTCGTGCCTGCTTTGTTTGTATATTTTTCTGCGTTTCCATGCGTGTGCTTGTGTCCATATGTGTCTGTATATTTGTGTTTTTATCTGCTTGTTTGCATATTTGTGGTGTGCGTGGTGTGCATATGACTGTTTTCATCGGCTTTTTTTGTGTGCACGCATGTTGGTGCTTGTGTGTTCATGTCTGCTTGTGTGCGTGTGTCTCTGCGCCTCTGTCGCTGTGTCTCTGCGCCTCTGTCACTGTCTGCGTGTGTGTGCATGTGCACAAGTGTCTGTGCATGTGTGTTTGTGTGTGCGTGTGTCTGGGTGCGGGTAGCTGCGTGCATCTGTTCCTGAAGCCCTCAGCAGTAGCTGGAGATGGTGTTCAGTTTCACCTTGCACTGAGCTCCCTGAAGTTCAGCTATGCTGCCCAACCTCTTCAGCAACCTTCAGCAGCACGGCTTGGCTCTTAAAGTCAGGGTCTCGCCCTCTGGGGCTGGCAACGTTTTGTTCTGCAGGCCTTGAGTTTACTGGGGTAGAAATCGAGCATGCTCAGTAATGTCCCTGGACTGACTGAATACCAAGACTGGAGTCTTGCACCGCTAAATTCCAGGAGTCCCTCCTCCTGTGTTTGTTTTCTTTTGTCAAAGTGATCTCGTGAGAGGAAAGGGGAGTCAAACGGCGAACGAGCCCCTTCTCCACCTGAGCCGTGAAAGAGAGAGAGAGCGGGCAGCCTTGACTGCAGTTATGGGTTGACGTCTCTTTCGGTTTTGCGAGTGCCACTACCGCCCTCTTGTGGCTGGCTTTCGGACCTGCGCTGTTTATGACAAAGTCGCTAACATCAGCAACAAGTTGTCAGCTGATGTCAGAGACAGGGGTGGGGGCGTGAAAAAGTTTTTGCGTGAGCACTGCAGTATCAGTAGAGCCGGCGGTTTTTATGACTGGGCTCTATTGTTTCTGAGAGGTTCGCGACTATCTGAACGCGGCTAAAAACCGAATGCTTTTTTTAGTGTTTTGTTTTTCTTCCCTTTCTTTAAACAGCTGCGGTAGCCGTTAGATTTTCGTGCTGTGAGATGCAGAAACAGGACTAAGACTGCGGGCAAAACTGGACTTTTAAAAAGGATGTTTGTCATGACAGTTTTCATGCAAGATAACATGTCTGGATAGCTGAAAAATGAAGAAAATAGTTCCAGACAGCAGGTCAGGACAAAAAAGAAGGCTCACTCTGCCTTTTTCCAGCAGCTGGCGGGAAACCAGGATTAATTATATATTTAACTCTCACTCTCTCTCTCCCTCTCTCTTGCTCTCTCCTCATCCTTCTCATTCTCTTTCCATCACTCTGCGCTTTTTTCTGTCCTTTCTCAGGATTCCTCTGCACAAGTCCAGCTCAGAAGACGGCTCAGGAGGTCAGTACCCTGCTCTATTGCCACCTCGTCTCTGTTAAATGCCAAAGTGCCAAGGCTGGTCTGAAAGAAAATGAAGCAGGGGGAATGTTTTTGGTTAGATGGGTTCCTTCAGCAAGTGTCACACTGACTGTACACTAAAAAATAAAGACAATTGGAAAGTTTCTATTAGATGCAAAAGCTCAATAAACTTTTTTCACTTATCTGTTCTTGTATCTCGTATTGTGGCATTTAACTGAGAGCTTGCCATCTCAAATATGTAGAGTTACTCGATACATAGATTCTTTTAAATAGGTGTTTGCCCTCCACCATGGACAGTGTTTCCTTACCTTTTACTTTGTTAGATTCCAAACAATGTTATGTAATTGAATGTTTTTAACTAGAATGTTCTGAAGTTGATGATCCATTCAGTACTGGTAATAGAAAGCAGTGATGTTCCAGAACTGTGACCTATTTAAAAAAAAAAAAAAAAAAAACAAACTCATCCGTGAAAGAAAATCTGCTCTTCAAAGGGTTAAGCCTGTCTGTCACCCCATGACTGAAGG
Organism: Gymnothorax javanicus; assembly: GCA_029692085.1. NCBI lineage: Eukaryota > Metazoa > Chordata > Actinopteri > Anguilliformes > Muraenidae > Gymnothorax > Gymnothorax javanicus. The sequence goes on from CM056198.1 coordinate 96,849,107, forward strand.
CTGGATTTATTTGGGGCAATGGCATTCCGGCTTATGCCCTTATCTCTCCCCGTGACGGTAACCTTCCAGCACATACTGTCTTGGCCTTCAGTCCTTGCAGATACACAATCAAAAAAACAGGGTGAAAGAATGTATGTGCAGAGGGAGCTTTTCTTCTTGGAGAAAGTGAATGCCATAGGTCAGGCTCTCAGGTTTGAACATTTCTTCTCATCTGGAGTCATTAAAAGCCAGTCTCCCTGGAACTGTTTGTGTTTTCAATGCAGTTTCCACAACCTTTATGACTGGTATTACCAGTTCTTAACACTCCTTAAGAATTTTGATCCCCCCCCACTTCCCTTAGGTGCTGAAAGCTGTGGTTTGGATCATCTCTCGAGAAATCTTTGTACAAACTCGTGGAATGTGGGAAACGGCAGCAAATTTCAAATTCCTTATTCGTTTCTCACCGATTCATGAAAGAGCAGCCTCAACTCTATTTTTGTCCTCTCAGATTTCCAAACAGCAAAGTTTGTATCTCCGGGTAGATAAACCTGACCCTTTAGCACAATTCTTTCCCACCCGGTCAGGAACCGGAAGTGCAGAGGAACTATGAAATGATAGAACCTCAGGAGGAAAGTGTAGCATTCCTCAGAATAACGTAACCTAACATCACATCGCATGAGTGGCAAGAACAAGGCCGTTCAGCCCAACTAGGCTCGCCAGTTTTTATTACTATGTGAATCTATCACTTCAGATACTCGATGACTCAGTGGTGTGTTGCGCTAAATCAAGTCTGCTTTTGAAAATTCTCACGGTTTCTGCCTCAACACTGCAGTCAGGCAAGCTACTCCACACTGAGATTACTCTCTAGGTGAAAAAATATTTCCGAATATCAGTGCTAAATTTAGTCTTGGCCAACTTCCATTTGTCACCCCGAGTTCTTCTAACAAAAACTTAGCCTAAGGAACCCCACATAATTCACTTTGTTAATCCCTTTAACATATTTAAAGACCTCAATCAGATCACCCCTGAGTCTCCTTTTCCTAAGACTAAAGAGATTAAGGATCTTCAGCCTCTTCTCATAGCTTTCATCTTTTATACCTGGAATTAAATTTGTGGCTCTGCGCTGAACTTTTTCTAGAGTCTCTATATCGTTCTTAAAGTATGATCCCCAGAACTGTACACAATACTGTAGATGTCGAGCGATAGGATTTGACCTCAACTCTAGAATGAGCGATGCGATTTGACCTCAACATCCTCTGTTCTGTTTTGCCTTTTAAGTTTGAGTGGAGAACTTTGCTGTTGTTGGAGGTTTTTGTGTGACTGCAGAACAGTTGCAGAAGAACAGAGTGCTTCTAGTCAACTTAAGTGGTATTGAGGTTCATGAATGTTTTGACAGTGACCAAATTGTAAGGTGCTGTTGATTGTACTTGGTCTGCTCCACTTTATTCCAGTTAAAGATGGGTCTGTCGGCTCTGAATTGAGGCATTGTCATCAATATTAAGTAAACAGTACTAGAATAACACTTCTCTATCCAAATACTTACGGATCTTGTATTTACGAAACTAACTTTGGAATATCGCAGGACTAAACGTCTTTTCGTCTTTTCGCAGGGAAATGGGACAGCAAGAAGAAAAATAAGTCATTCTGGCAGAACTTCCGCAAGTCTCAGAAGGGCGTCATGCGACAGACATCTAAAGGTAGGGTAAAGAAAGTAGAAAAAAGAGCATTTAAGGAAGTGTTGGGTACTGTTTTTCGCACAATGGACAATCCGAGCACAAGTGAGAGAACTCGGGGAGCTGTTGCAGGCTGTCCAGTTGGGCCCCCTTCGATGGTTACCGTGTGGGATGAGGAAGTAGTCTTTCGGAAAAACATCAGCACCCCCCTTTGCCCACACTTCCTGCATTTTTGCTACAGCTGCTCTGAACTTTGACCTCTCATCATTGTTCTGTGATTGGCCAGGGGAAGACATTGGCTACGTGGCCAGTGAAATTACGATGAGCGATGAAGAGCGCATCCAGCTGATGATGATGGTGAAGGAGAAGATGATCACCGTAGAGGAGGCCTTGGCTCGGGTAGGACCTCGTCCCCCAGCCCCTTCACCCCTCCCTTCCCCCCTCCACCGCTTTCTTATGGGTCCTTCCCTAAATGAAGTGCGGGAACAACCTCTATCCTGTCACAAAACATCTCCCTCTAATCAACTACTAACATGACTGACCCCCCTACTGAAATATCACTTTCCCCTTTATCCCATAACTACCGTACTAGAGCTCTTGAATTTTGTTTCAAATTGGAGAAGGTTAACGTTAACGATAATAATTCTGAAGCTCTGGGGACTGGGATTGTTTCTCTCCCTGTTCCGGTGGGAATTTGGAAAGGGCTGCAGCCAAACTTCCGCAAAGAGTTCCCACTGGACCAGCACGGACCTCAATACTGTGTCTGTCCTCTAACGGTGACCAATCAGAGGGATAATGCCAGAAGCTTTTGAGTCTTCTCTTTCTAGCGACTGAAATCAGTTTTTCCTCCACATCGCTCACATTGATCCACAGTTTTCGTTTAATTTGATTTTTGGTTTTGCTGGGAGCTCCTCTGTTCTGTGCGTGGTGATTGGCTGTTAGAGCAAGATCTTGAGATCGTCGTGGCAATGAGCATTTCATCGTTTGTGCTTGTGTCATTGGGTGTTGTTTCTCCTTTTCTGATGTCATCATGCTTGCCTTTTGTGATGTCATCTTTGCTCTGAGATAGGTGGATCCTGCTCTGGTCCCATGCGCAGATCTGCGCAGGCCTCTCTAAACTCTTCTTCTCCTGTAGTTGAAGGAGTATGAGACCCAGAACAGGCAGTCCAGCAGTACTGACAATGCAGAGTGGACTGACGGATCCAGTCCCACTGTAAACGAGTCCTCAAACTGCAATGTAAGTACCGCTTTTTACCCATCACTCTGTGGGCCTGTAGTCAGCTGAATATTAATAGTCAACAGCCTCAACCCATTTTTTTTTTTTTTTCTAGTCTTGTGCTGCCTGCTAGAGTATTTTACACTCACAGGAGGTAATATTTTGGGTAATATATTGGTTGGCTTAAGCAGGGAATATACCAACTGACAAACTCTGGATCATTGTCTGACTACTGACGAGCATATTGGCGCCACCCACGCTGGTCGTTTGCGAACTGTTCAACTCTCTGATGAAGGGTCCATGTTTGTTTTATATTCATTTGAATGATTGACGAGCACGAACGATCCACGGAATTAATTTTGCAATCTGTTCCCCTATCCTACCTATTCGTTCGTGCACGTCAATCGACTTATTGTGACTTTCAAGATGGCGGCAACGGGAAACTACCTCAAGGTACTGTCTGCATAAACAGTCTTTTTTAATAAACTACCTGTGCATTTTCAAAGTTCTAAGTGCCTCGTCTTAAATGTCAGGGCCCTCGGAATTCTACCAATGAAGTGTGGAGCTACTTTGAGCCTTATTAATGATGTAACAATAGCGATTTCTTTGCATGGCAACGCTATGCCCCATTCACTACCATTGTAAGCCTGTTGGGAGCTTCGGCTAAAAAGCCCTGTATTTCGAAATGTTGGGTGCGTACGGAGGTGGGGTATTCGACAAAAGTTAGTACTCGTTATCATGTTTCAATACACCCCAAGTCAATGTCACCGGAGTTCCCCTTTAAGTAATCAAATAATTAAGAACTTATGATCAAATCATTATTGCAGTGATTAAGTTATTTTACTGCCATTCACTATCCTCTTCCTGAATCAAAACTGGATCACTTTTTTGCTCTTATGCTTGATGGCCACTATAATGGCACTGTTAATTGGTAACATCACATGATTTGTCAATTGAAATGGTAGGTTTAGCTCTGTTGAGATAACGCCTCAGATGTATTTTAACTTTTCATTGAAGTAAAAGCTTGTGTAAAACATTTTTCATGACAACTGCGAGAAATGTTATTGATGTCTGGTGCGGACTGAAGATGCAGTCTCTTGAATTGATGGAGGTAGAGTGGATAGTTTGCGTTTGTGTAAAAGCACTCTGGAGAGAGGAGGAAAGCTGAATTTGTTGTGACTGAATAATTTATTTGAAAACATCACACCTCTACAGTCTCCATTTTGTGTCATAGTTTGTAGAGTTTAGCACTTTTCTCAGCGTGCCTATAATTGATGCATGTTCCTCATTGTTTAATTGAACAAAGCAAAGAATTAACTTCTGTGAGGATGAACATGTTTCGATTGAATAAGTTGTGTTCTCGGATTTGCAGCATTTGAGGTCCCATACATTTTACTAGCCGTCATGATATTATTGCAGCTGTAGACACCAGCCTTGGTTTTGCTTTCATCAAGGCCCTTTTTTCGCGTCAAAACTGCACCAAACTGCTGATTGGCTTGAAGGGCTGACTTATAAGCTTTCAACAAGCTCCAGATACAGTTTCAAACTGGATCTGGACAGAGTCCCAACAGCTTCTGCAAGAGCCAACTACAGCTGAAGATGCAAATGCACTAGCTGTCTGCTTGGTGCATTGGAGCCATTACTTGCAGGTGCTCTGATGGCCCAACTACCTTATTGTTGTCAATATTGCTCTACTGAGGAGACCCTTGTCATGTGATGGGGAGATTGAGAGCCATCTCCAGGTTTTTGTTTGTTAGAACAGTTCTGAAGAAAGTTGGACAGCTGACAGACTTTGTATAATTTGATCCTAATCATATTCAGATTTGCTCTTGTACCCCCAGTGCCTTACTGTGGACATTTGCCTGGGTGGGAAACTGTACTTGGGTAAAATGGTGTAGTATTGGAAAATAGTGCTTAGTTTTGCTCAGTGGAGTATGAACTGGTTTGGTCCCAGTATGCATCTGCAGTTATCGTTAAAAAAGCAGGAATGTTTGCTTTTGGTGGTAAATATGAACTGTGAAGGTCGGATGAAACATGATCTTTTTTCAAACCCTGACGCCGCGAGTGTGACGGATTATAACGGCTGTATTTACTCACCGCAGGTCCGTGTCACCGGGTCCAGGGGCTGTTTGTTCTCAGGCTGTGGCCGAGGTCCCGCCCCTCACTCTCTGTCCCTCGTTTGAACCGCTGACTCACCGAGCCTCTCCTCATCCCCGTGGGCCCATGTTTGGGGCCCCCAGTGCAGGTCCTATTCATAGCTGTCAAAGTGCTAACACCCCCATTGTGTGGGGCCCTTGGCTGTTCAATACGGGCCCCCGCTGTTGCGGCTTTCTCGTCAGCCCGGGTGATTAATGCAGATTAAAGGCCCCGCCCACCTCCCCAGGCCTCCATGAAAACCCAATGAGGGGGTTTAGGTGTGAGATACATACAACCCCTCCCTCCCCAACTGACCACCCCCTGCTCCCCTGATTGTTTGCGAGGTCTGGCAAACATTTGAGCTACTGCTTTCAGCCACTGTTATTTAAATGGGCGCAGCACTGCTGGGCGCATTGCAAACATGCTTTTGCCTCAGTGGAATGGTTCGAAACTCTCTCTGATGGGAATGTTGGGAACTAATATCACAGGTTATTCACCCTGTGGCTGTTGACTCCCTTCAGGATGTTGCGAGGAGTGTTTAGTTTATATAAAGTAAAGAAAATGGAAAAGTCCTGGAGGCACCCTTGGCCAGCTGTATAAAATTTTACGAGAGAGATTGTGTAGGTGCAGAAAATGGCAGAAGGCATTTGTGAAATTGGCAGCATGTTTTAGTGAGCTGCGACAACACTTGTCGACAGTGAACCTGTCTTTGTAAGAAAGAAATGGATGGGTTTGGAGTCCACTGAGGTGCTGGGGTCCATGTTTGCATACTCTTTAAAGTACAGTGGGACAATCCCAGTGGCCATATACCTCCCAATCCCATAAGTTCCCTTTCATCCTCTGAGGACCTCAGGTTGGTTTGGGGTGTGTCAGTGAGGGGGTGGGTTTGGTCAAAGCTTGGTTGTATGACATGGACAGGAAGGAGGAAATGGTTGGAATTGGTTTGGTGGGTCCTCTCGGTACACAGCGGAGACCAATAAAGGCTGTTTCGCTTGGCTGACTGTTAAAGGTCGCCATATCGATGTTGCCAGGTGGGTCCTGGGGGATGAGTAGCACCCCGGTGGTTTGTTGAGTTGTGGGGGTAAGTCACATAGCAACGTTGGAATACATGTGCTGCACTGACCGAGAGGGGCCTGACCGTACCGGGACGCAAGCTCACCACAGACCCATGAAAAGAAAAGCAAGTCTAAATATTTAGGAGAACATCTGCTGCCGTGGAGACTCCAGGATCTGCTCGACCCAATTCCAATGCAAACACTCGCACCCTTTACTTGCAACTTAACCAACCCCCTAAAATATTTCCACTTTATAAATAATGAATCCTTGTTTTCGAAGTGCAGACAGTTTGCTTTATCACCGCTGGATCTGCAGACTAAACAAGGACAGTGCCCATTTTCTTCCGTCTCCATCTTTCGAGGTGATACTGTCCCCACACACTGCCTTTCTGAACTTGGCCATCCCCACGCAGCTGTTTGAATCCGGGGAAAAGACGCATCTGACGGTCTCCTATCCGGGGAAGGATTGATGGATCGAGCTGGCCGATGAAGGGAGGATGACTGGATCCTCATTGTCTGGCCAGAAATCCCCTTCTGAGCCCCTGGAGAAGGCAGGAAGAGAACACAAAACAAAGCATTCCTCTCTCCAACAGAAATGTACATGAGATCCCCCCGCCAATTACAGTTAAAAATGGATTCAACTGGTAACATAACCTGCCCCTCTTTAGTTTTTGTTTACGCTATTTGTGGGGGTGGGTTGCACTGTATAGAATTGGGTCACTAGCTGGTTGTCCAGTAGTTAACTGATTTACGTCTCTCTCTTTGTGCTGTTTGTCCGGTGCCCGTGGTGGCTCGGGGTCAGGGCGGATGCTCCATGGGCTTTTCTTCCCCTCCGCTGAAAAATTCCTTGGGCGATAATTAAGGATAGAGGGGCCGGGGAGGGGGGGTCATATGTCTCCGCGAGCCGTAAAAATGGGGGATTTGTTCGTCGATGGACAAACGCTCCCTTCTCTGACGGCAAACAGAGGGGGGCCAGGGTCTTCTGTCCGGTCTCAGCCGGGCGCATTATTCCGAGCGACCCGCACTGGATGTGCGCGGTTCGGACCCGATCCTGCTGCCGACTCCCAGATTTCCTGAGGTTTTTTTGGGCGCATGGAACCTGTGCAAACAATGTGACTGGAGCCCCCTGGGGAACACTAAGGTAGCATATTCTTGGCTCGTCAGTTCGAACATGACGGCTAAGCTAATGGCTACGCAGTACACCAGAAGTGGTGAGTGAGCGTCGTTCTTTGGGGTTTCGTCGTCTTCCTCGATTGGCGGCACACACTGCCCACTTTGTGCCTCCTACAGACGTCCCATGATTACAATATGAATGTGCGAACATTAAAATCTGAACAGCTTCTGCTTGTCTTGCAATTTTTTTTCCTCCCTGTCCTAGATGTTGCGTTCATTTTCGAGTGGGTGCCATGCTAGCGTTTTCACCGTGCCGCTTGCAAATTCATAATAGAGCCGTGCCGTCCATTTTGTGTCGTGTGCCAGCATTGAGGCGGTCAGTGGGAATCAATGAAGTCTTTAATGTGAGGGTGCTCTCTGTCTCCATTGTCCTACAGGGCACTGGCAGAGCACTGAAGGGTGCTATTCTCGCTTTAGCACTGCAGCCCACGCTATGACGATAAATGCATCGAACTGCTATCTGATTATCATTAGCTATTAGAGTTACTGTTTTGTCACTCTTTTACTGCATTTTACCGCTCTGATATACAGCAACTGCAGACTCTCTGATTCTGACTTTTTTGGTTCATCCTACATGTTTTCATCCAACTTCTTTTTTCAGTCTGTTTGTCTTTTATATCTCCTATCTGTGTGATGTATGGAACAGTTTTTTTCTTTTTCCAAAAGTGCAGCAAACTGGTTTTTCCGTGAGAAGAGTCGTACTCATTATTACAAAACTCACAAATTTGCCTTCAATGAGAAGCCTGCGGTAATAAGAGTTCGCTTTCTGTGACCCTATATCTGTGCATTAACTGTGCTCTAATTTGTTTAAAGCTGTACCACTTTATGTATACCCTACAGTCCAGTTGCTTCTCTCCACGATCAGTGATTAACCCCATAAAACCTACTGGCCCATATGTGGGTCCATCAAATGCTGCTGCTGTATTCAGACCTGTGGAACTTCTGGCCTGTTTTAAATTCTAGTGGAGATCTGAAGGTTTTCAACGAGCCGAAATATGTCCTGCTGAATTACAGGGAAATGTGCATAAAAGGATGTATAAGATCTCGACGTTTTCCATTTGCTGTAATGCTTTGGCCATAAAAATATGGAGCCCTGGGTTTGAATATTTCTCTCAATATATAGCAAATGTAACGTACTTTCAGTGAAGCGCTGCAACCAACAGATACAGAATATGTAAGTGACACTGTCCTACAATATGAAAAAATGCCTTTTCTGACTTTAAACCTTCTTAAGGGAAAACTTAAGGGAAAAGTGAGAGTTTAAAAGGCTAAAGTGAAGGTATCTTTCCGTTATAACTGTGTGCTAATGTAGTGGAAACTAAGAGCGCTCTGTTTTGACCGGATTTGTGGTGTGTTGGTATGTGGAGGGGGGGGGGGGGACTGTGTGCATGAGGTTGCTGGTTGGGAGGAGGCAGTCTGTGTTGTAGCTCATGAGCTGAATTTCTGTCAAAAATTAAGGGACGAGGATCATGGCATCTGTCTCACGTTTGGCTGATACTAGGCCATTGGACCCAAAGTGCTGCATTTTCTGGAAAAGACTGCGATGATGGGAAGGCAGTGATTAGGATGACCTTTTAAAAAAAAAAAAAAAAAAAAAAAAAAAAATCTCTTCGGAAAATTAAATTCGGATAATTGAGCTTTCATGTCCATCTCCTAGCTTTGTGACTGTTTGTCAGAACATCTATGCTGTTACCCATGATTGCTGTCTCAGAGCCGCGGCTGATACTGCGAAACGGTTTGTGATGAAATGAGCATCGTTTCGATACAAAATTGGTGACGCTACTCTTTGCTTCTTCTCAGGGCCTCCTCCTTTTGACTGTGGTAACACGGGCCGTCACAGTTCCCCTATCTCGCCTGAGTCTCGCACGTATTCTGTGGCTTTGACACTGTGTGAAACGAGCCTGATGTTCTATATGAAGAAAAAATAGCAAACCACCTTGTTCAAAATGGGAGCGGTAAACTTGCAAACGATGAAGACCTAAGCCTCTGGGAATGGGGCAGAACATCACCTCACCTGTGTCTTGGGCGAAGAAGCTTTGTTGGTTTGCGTTTTTGTTTATTTTTGCTTTGCTATATTCTGAAGAAGACTGTACTTATCGTCAGCACTCCTATTTTGAGGTGCTTTGTAAGCCCAGGCCTGAGTCAGAGAGCCAATGTTACAGGCGTAAACGCTTGTTTTGCAGAGCCCCATAGCAAAGCGCTATTCTTTGCTTTCCTCTCTTTGATCAAGGGTTGTTACCGATTTACGGGCACCTCGAGAGTCCCACAGCTCGTGTCGCACTGTGCTAGTTTGTTCCTGGTCCGGTTTTGAAAAAATATTTTTATAGCTGCTTCAGAAAACGGTATAATTGCCGCTTGCAGAATTGTCACTCACCCTCCAGCTCTCCTGTTTAGTTCTGCCTAGGTCAGTAACTTCTTAGACCTGCGCTAATTACTGAAATGTGTACTTTGCAGTTTGTGGGACTGCCTGAGGACACTGTGGTCAGCAGTTCCTGGTGTTGAAAAGCTAGTTGAGTACTCTCCTTGAGTTAGACCTTCGGCAGAATTTGACTTCAGTAAAATGCAAAATACAACTCTGGTGAGTTCACTGACTGTTGCATTTATGATCTGGGCCTTCCACAGTTAATGTGTATTTCTGCCCTGTAGGGGGCGAGGGTGAGGCATTGTCCCCTCATTTCAGTGACTTTCTGGAGAATTTCCCTTTTATTGGACCCGAGCCCACCCTGTTTGCCATGTCTGCGACTGCGGAGCCAGATGTCTGCAGCCTGACATCATGTTTCTCTGGAAACCAGAAAAAAATGATAATAAAAGTATATGAAGGCGCATTGTCTCAGATTCACTGACGCATTAGCCGAAGTAGTTTAGAATGGGGCTGCACGCGCCACATGAATATAAATTGTCTGCAAGGCTTTATTGGCCTTGCACTTTGGTTTGAATTTTTTCCCCTTCCCCCTAGACCTTGAGTTACTGATGCATCAGCAGTTCTTGGACTGTGTCATCGAACAGACAATGTGTATCGTGGTGGGGTGGGGGTGGGTCGGGGGGTTTGGTACAGGATTAGGGTGTAGGGGGAGAAATAAGGGTACTCTTTTTAAGTGATTAAACTCCCAGCCATTAAACCAAGCCTTCTTTTAACTGGCTGTTCAGAATGGGTTGCAGCTCACCAGGAAAAACAGCACAGGGGTTCAAGGTATTGCTTTTATGTGTGAGCTGCATGTAACAGGGCAGAAGGGTGAAAATATTCTCTAGTACAAAAGTTTAATACATTAAAATGTGTTGTTTTAATACACTCATTTAACCCTTTCAAATCTACAGACCTGTACAGTATATGGGTCAGTTAAATGGAGATGCTGTTTTCAAACCTGTGGAACTTCAGGCCTATTTTAAATGCTGGTGGAGATCCCAAGGTTTCCAAAAATCTCACGTATATTCTGCTGAATTACAGGGCATTTTGTATTTAAATAGTGTTCAAGATCTAGATATTTTCCGTTTGATATAATGTTATGGCCATAAAAACATGGCATCCTGGGTTTGAATATTTCACTCAGTGTAGTTGTGATGAAGCTTCAGTGAAGGACTGAAAGCAACTAATGCAGAACATATGTGGCGTTGTCTGATAATATGAAAATAATGCTTTTTCTGACTTTTAACCAACTTAAGGGAAAACTTAAGGGAAAAATGAGAGTTTAAGGGGATAAATGATAAACAAAATGAGGGGGAGGGGATCCACTGTCCATTTTGCCCCATGCTTACTGACTAATCACAGCAGTGTGCCTTCCTTACACCCTCAAGTGCCAGCTTAACCACCACTAATCCCCAGCCTCCTAATAACCGCACTAATGTCCGCCGCCGTGCCCATCCCCACTGGGTCCGTGAGTCCGCTCCTCTGCCATGGCTCACGGGGCTGAGAAAAGGGATTTTAAACAGCCCACTGCGGGGGACTGCTCCAGACCCTGGGGCTGTGCAGGGGCACTGAAGCAGAGCTCTGATGAGACTAACACTTCGGCCCTCTCTGGGGTTTCTGCTGTAAATAAGGCTGCGAAGTAAGGGGGAACGTGCTCTCAGACAGACTTCAACGCACACACTGAAGTGCGCACACACGTACGTAAATGTGCAGGCACACACGCGCACCCTTGCATACTCGCGCAACTTGGTGTGTGTAGAATAACGCAGTTCAGGCCATTGAAATCTATTTTGAAAAAAATCTTTTCAAACCTGGATTGATGTTGATACTGATAAACAAAATAATGAAATTTAGTTAGAGAATATGGTGCTCCCAACATACTGGTTATACATTGTCAGTTTAAAGCAGCCCTGGAGGCTTAACACACAAAGAGGGCAGAGGTGTCAAGTTTTTAAAGAGACTTCTGTTGTTGATATAGATAGTACTAATCCAATGGGTTGTAATTCCTACATGATTGATCTAATATTGATGTGAATTATCTTTATTTATACCATGGTCTGGGTGAATACTCTTTTCTGATTGGCTGGCAGGTATTGATGAAAACCGTGGAACCGCACAGGTAGTTCGGCCAACTGTAGTTTCACCGTTCGAAATTCATCCGCTAGCCAACCTCTAACCATAGCAACGTTGGAGCGCTGGCATTTGGCTGGGTATAACAGAAACCTAGCTACTCATTTATCTCCAGTAAATTTGGCGGCGTCAGAGAAATTACGTCCTGCGGGGCGGTTAACTATAGATGCTCCAGCGATAATGACCGTAAATATTAAACCAGCGAAGTAATTGCGCTTTATTCATTAAATGATAGTAATTGTGTACGGTTACAAAGGAAGCTAACGTGTCCACTTCATGTATTAGCAACTGCTGACAGTTCACTAGCTACGTGCTATGACAACAGACTGATTTCAGCTCGCTGGCTCTATGGAAACCATCATAAATTAATTGTAATTGCGGGTAGCAAGTTAGCTACAGTCTGCATAATCGCGCATAATGTTGTTTTATGCATAATCTCTGTTTCAGCTGGAATCCGTTACCAAATCATTAGCTGGTAAAAGGGTGTTAGCATGGGCAAAAAACTATTTCTCCATGAAGGTAAGCTGAACTAAGTTAGCTGGTTCAGTTTAGCTTGGCCTATTGTACTGGCTATGAAAAGGCGCGGTGCCTATTTAATGATTACTAGCCCATTTTTTCAAGTGCAAAACTTTCACCAAAAAATTCTGAATGTTTTGATTTGATATTGCTGGCAAATGACCATGGTATAAGCGGGATAATCAACTCGTAGGTGTGCATTACACGGTTTTAAGGCACTTCGCGGAGGCAACCACCCTCCGCGCGTCGGGTGGTTATTCGCCTCCACGTCGTGCCTTAAAACCGTGTAATGCACACCTACGAGTTGATTATCCCTTACATAACTGAAGCATGGAGAAATTACAGCCCTTTAAAAGTATGTCACTGTCCCAGTACTTATGGAGCGCTCTGTAACTTCATTATACTTGCCGATAAACTGTTGGTAGATTGGAAGGGTTTAATGTTTGATTTCCTTGTTGAGTTGGGATGGCAGGACCTGGTCCCCTGCCCCTTTCACAGTGGTCCTCATGGGCCTCCATGGCCTGGTGATGGGGGTGCACCATGGAACTCTAGGCCCTTGACATGGTATTTCTTCAGGCTCCCCAAAATTAGCATGGCCTTTCATACCTCCCATGTCATTATCGACTGCTCATGGGCCACCTCCCCCCTCCACTGACAAACTGCACTCCTCATCATTTTTCCTTCCACCCCCCCCCCCCCCCCTCTCTCCCCTCTTCAGTCTCGGGAGCAGTCAGATGATGAGTTGGAGGACTCTGTCAAGTTCCGACGCCTCCATAAGCTGGTGAACTCCACCCGCAGAGTGAGGAAGAAGCTGATTAAGGTGGAGGAGGGCAAGAAGGCTGGCTCAGAAGGTAAGAGAAGGAAGTACTTTATCCGCCTCAGGTTGGAGGTTTTGAGTATGCGACAGCACCCCCTTTTCCACTGAAAACTCAGGATATACATGGGATATTGAACAACAGATCGACGACCATTCAACCCATTCGCACCGCATGATGGTGTTGGGGAAAGTACTGGGTTGTTATCATTCTGCAGAGGCAGAAAGTCCTGGCCTCTGAGTCAAAATCGCACCATGTTTTTTTCACCCTTGAGCACAGCCTACGGATTTGAGTAATTGGTTCTGCGTGCCAGCTGAATAACTGCTAATTTGCTAGCAAAGGAAGGTGATTAGATAATACTGGACAGGACTTTTACTCCCTGTACCTGTTTTTCTCTCCTATGCATTAACACTGAAGACTCTGGTTGGCAAGTGCAAATCTTTACTGGCCTCTGCTGAACAGGATTTTGGGGCATCATTTCTGTCTTTCTTGTATTTTTTTTATGTTTAAAATCATGACATGCATGATTAGAACTCACGATTGGCTAATTAGATTAAGTGTGTGGGTCCAATTATTAATACCTCAGATACCTCAAAATACTTTGAATTGTTGGCCCATTTAATTAACTCCTCCCATTTCATTTCACTAGTGAGCCAGTTTGGCACCACTGATAGGCAGCAACATTGGAATAGAAAAAATGTTACACTGTTGCGTATGCAGGTTTGTCTGCAAACCTCAACTCCTTACAAAAACAGTTGATGGGTTTGGTTCTAAATTTTGTCTCCAGTCAGATTTATCTCGCTAATGAGTGTAGATATTGGGGTGAACCTTCAGTTTGAGAGTTCTAATTAGGTTCCAAAGTTTTCAGTCGCAATTGAGTAACCGTCATCTTTTGAATTCATCTTATAGACTTTGTGCTGTTGAAACTAAACAAATTCTTCTCACTGAAAATTAACTGCTGAACGTAATGATGATAATGATGACTCCAGAATGGGAATGAATAATTATAATTGCCATAGTAGGTTAGAAAGAATTGGTGTATGACCTTCCCAGAAAGGTTTGAATATTTTTCAGCGGGTGAGCAGCTGTGCTGTCCTCTCAGTCCGCGCTAGACAGTGAACAAACCATACATGCTACATGCACCGCTTGCTAAATGCCCGGCATTCATTAAAGAAAGAGTCTGGCTATAATCGGTGAGATTATTCGATTCAGTACCAGGATGAATAACTGCCAGGCATCCTGGGATTTTCCTTGGTTGTCGTTTCTGTGTGAAAGAGGTATAAGAATGTGCATTCATTGCATACAATTGCAAGTTAACAATAAATGGGTCCCATATTTTTTTTTATTCACTATCATTCCTGCATTAATGCTTAAATAATCTATTGCAATGTAGAAATCTGTAATCAAAATATCTAATTTTTTATCCAAGATTTCAAGTGCCAATTCAAGTTTTGAAGACTACCTTGCTTGAGATGTCAGAGCAGGAAGCCTAACCTTGTTTCTGCGGTTTTCCATTTTGATCCTAAAAATGCTCAACTTAGTTCAACAATCATAGATCTTATCAACTGGCTCTCTGCAGAATCAGAAATGTGAATAGACTGTACATCTTCAGGAACAGGGTTGGGCACCTTTGAATTAGTTTTTAGGTCTTTCCTCTGTTCCCCCAGTAACTGTGGAAAATGCATAGTTTTTTCGGTGTTCCATTGCTACTTGGCTGCTCTCCCTAGTAAGGGTGTACAATAGTTGTAATACAAATGCAGCGTAAGGCATGGAGATGGATGTGAAGATGGCCAGGGCATGGCGGCGGGTCTCGGCAAATTTTAAAAGTTTCGTCATCTCCTTCTTGCCCGTGCAGATTCCCTGAGCTTGGAGGGTTCCCCTACATGCGAGGACAATACTGCCCTGTACTCGGGTGTGCAGAAGAAACCAGCCGTCCCACACGAGGACTCCCCCCTGCCATCCCCCTCCCCACAGCAGGAACGGCACTCGTTGGATGGCGACTCGGACAGCCTGACCACCTCCCCCTCCTCCAGCAGTCTGGACGCCTGGTCAGGCCACAAGCTTATCAAGACTTTTGGCAAGTCGGGCAGCAGCCACGGCTTGATCCGCCCGGTCAAGAAGCCCGGTGGGGTTGGGGGCAGCGGCTCTTCGTTCTCAGAGGCAGACGGGTGCGGCGGGGAGGAGGATTCCGGAAAGGTGTCCCGCTCCATAACAGACAGCGAGATGCGCAAGGCCCTGAACTCGCTGAGCCATGGGGTAAGTAACGAGAGCGTGTACGGCTTCTACGGCCTGACCAGGCCCCGTCCGCACCTTCTGGTCTCCCTGGAGGATGTCCAGAGCCCTACCAAAAGGCTCCCCCGTCCCAAAGGGCGGGACCCTAACTATGCCTACTCCTCTAAGCACCTAATGTATCAGCGGTCTCGCCCCAAACTCCATGGGACCCCCCCGTCCCCCGCCCACTGCGACCTGCAGCTGCTGCGGGATAAGGCCAAAGGGGGTGGGGGCGGTGGAGGGGGTGGCTGGGTGTTCCCTGCCCGAAAACTGCGCGGCAGGACGGCGGTCAGCGAGTTTAACATTACCTACGTGGTGGAACGCAGCCTGTACGGTCACCTGAACTGGGCTCAGCTGGTGCGTCCCGTGGCGGAACGCACCCTCAGCAAAGCTGAGCGGCAGGATCTTCGCCGTTGTCTGCTGGAAGAAGATGGTGAAGGGGACAGGAAGTGGGCATCCAGCATGGACCGCTGCACCAAAAGGGTGCTCTTGCGCATTCAGCAGAAGTCTGTGAGTCGCTTAGGGTAACTGGATGGGGCTAAAGAGCCCCTCTCCAACCCAACACTCTCCTGTGGTGGCTTCGGCTCTTACGAGGCTGCAGAATAACCTTTAGTTTAGGTGATGCACCTCTGTGCCCTAACACAAATACTGAACACCTCTTTTTTCTGCTTAGATTTAGGCAAGGAAATCTGGTACAGGTTTAATATTCATTACAGTGCAACTGCACTGTATTCTCTAATTATTAGATAAGGACACACAGCCTTAGTAAGAAAAAAAGTCAATGTAAAATGTCAAGGGGCTGCAGCCCTCAGGCTCGAGTGGGATCCAGTAATGTGGAATTGTGTCTGCACGTGTGTGTATGCATTTTTGAGCAGCATGTATTTGTGCGTGGTCACGTGCATGTTCATAGCACAGGTTTGGATGGTCAGGCTAGTGAGAGTTGCAGTAAGTTTTTATTGCAACTAGCTTAGCATGACTTGCTGACTGTAACCTGCTGCTGCAGGCCAATTTAGTTCACATACACAGTGTATGAATCTTTTCACCAGATAAAGCATCGTAGAACTGACAGAATTTTGAGAATAAACATTCTAAAAAAATCACCATCTCAGTCTTAAAGGAAGACATCAAGTGCAGTTATCACAGTGTAATCTTGTCAGCATCACATGACTTCAGCATAATTAATGAAGGTTATAGATATACAGTCAGCTCTGTGTCCTTCCTCAGTCACTTGGACAGTGTTCCTGATTACCAGTGGACAGGAATAGTCTGTGTAATTCTGCAGCCTTGAAGAAGCTGAAATGCCAGTATATTTTTCTTTTTGTACTCAGTGGAAGTGGTCACAATCCATAGTTTTTGATTTTACTCATTTCTATTTTTATTTTTTTGGTTGATGATTTTGTGCCTCTGTGAATCAGCGCGCATGGTACCTGTCGTTATGGGAGTGGTTTCCTGTTTCTCGGGGAACAGCTGCCGCTTGCATGACCATTCCATTGAATTGAGAATTTCTTTTTTTCCCATCTCCAGATTTTTTTGTGGGATGAGGGGGGAGATGAATCACATTTTCCCCCACCCCATCATTGTTTATCATGTGGAGCCTCCAACATGCTGGAAATTGGAGCAGCAGGACTCATTATCACTCGGTCTTCTAGAAGCCAGCGAGCCTCTAGCAACTTCTGTTGAAGGATATTCTATAAAGGCATGGTGGGAAGGGTAGTCCTTCATGGCTTGTATTCAAGGCCACTTTGGGTTGCGACCTGAGGAAGTTACTCTCAACATACCCATCCAGCTCGAAGACACTTCTTGGAATGAACCACTTTTGAAAAATAAAACTGGTGTGGAAAGTCTTTTGGAGGACATCTCATGGCTGTGGGTGATAGAATATGCTTACAATTGTAATTGGGCGCTGACATGAAAAGAGCTGAAAATTCTGAACCGTTGTCCAACCAGATGTTCTCCCTGGGTTTGTTTTTCCTCCCTTTTAAAGTAGTTCAGGGACTTTCTTTGGAATTCACAGCCTTGATTTGGCACCAAAAAGGTCTTCATTGTACCAAGGAGTGAGTCAGCTTCTACATGGGCCATTTTTTGTTTATTTTATCATTTTGTTTTTGGCAAAATTTTGTAATCAAGTGTTCAGTTCTTGTGTCTTTGAGTCCCTTACGGGAATATATTACTGCATACAAATCTTATTTTTTAAATGTAACAAGCCTTGCATTCATGACCCAATCAGCTTCCATGGTGGTACCAAGCATGAGTCATTGTGATTTTACTTTAAGGGTGGGACTGGGGTACTGTTAGTTAAGTACGTTGGCCATAATTGATTTAGTCTCGCTCTTTCCCTCCTCAGAGAACATGCAGTTTTGGTGGGTTTGATCTGTCAAACCGGTCACTCCATGTTGTCAACACTGGCGGTGACCCAGCGGTGAGTTTGGGGTTAGACATTGGGAATTAGCAGAGTGGGCAGCTAGGCCAATGTATGCACGCGTCTTTGGTCAGTGGTGATCCTTTCTTCATTCCCTATAGATTCATATTTTAGTTGAACAAGTTTATCCTCTCATGTTGCTGAATGATTTTGTGTTCCCAATATTGAATGATACTCTTGATGGAATTAACTTTAATTTGAGCACTTGTCCTAGGTGTTAAAGGCAAAGAAAACACTTTTTTCAGCTCTTACAAAAATAAGGAGAAGAAAAGAAAAAACTCCCGCACACAATCTTCTCACTTGCAATTAATTTATTCGTCGATGTTTCGGTCAACTGAGCTTCCTCAAGACATCCAAACCATTTATGAATCTGTATATAACTGCAATGCCAAATTACAAAGCCCACCTGTTCTATCTGTAACTGATGCTGTCATCTCTCCAGCCTAGCTAAAGTTGACAGGAGCTTGGGCTCAGGGGCCTGTCGATGACTGAATTATCTTTCAAAATCTTTTGATATTTACTGGGCGATTTAATTCTATAATTTGCATAAACGTGCTCCTTGAAAGAACTGGGTAAAAAAGTGTGCAGAACAAAACCGGTGATTTTTAGTTGAATCCGATGTGCAACCACCGTCGTAATAAGTCAGACTTTGCCAAGGGAAATCTGTGCAAGCTTACGCCCACGGGTCAGCCCGAGATTTCCATTTCATTGGAGCAATCAACTGCTGCACACTGGCACTATGACTGATTCTGTTGCTTAGGTTCTAATAATTATTGGTAATATCGAACCTTGATCATTCGAAGTAAAATTAAGCTGCAGCACGAGTGATAACTGAGACTAAGTTGTTTACAATTTACATTGATCAGCCGATTTCCTGGTATCCAAGCACGTCGTAACATCCGGGACATTGCCACGCAAAGTATTTTTTGACTGGCTAGTATATACGGAATGGCTGCGTTCATACAATTGCGCTAATTAGTCGTATTTCAGAGCTTTGAGGTTTGATTTCTCTGTGCATAAATATCGCGAAAATTGGCAAAAAGTATTTATGGAGCGAGAATAACGTACTTTTTTTGTGTAAGAGCTGAAAGATTGTGTTTTCATTGGCTGTAATTTATAGATCATGAAATGTTTTAAAAAGAAAATGCTATATTATTGAAGCTGATGAATTCACCTACTTCTCCATTGTGTAACAGAGCAAGGATCAAGAGGCCATTTACAGAGAGGTGGTGAAGTCACCCACCACATCTCGCATCTCTCTGGGTAAGAAGGTGAAGTCCGTGAAGGAGACCATGAGAAAACGGATGTCCAAGAAGTACAGCAGCTCCCTGTCTGAACAGGTCTGTGTTCAAACTCGTCTCCTGCTCTGCACTCGACTCCATCTTACACCTTTATCATCCTAACACTATTTTGTGCTTCCTGATGCTTTTTATCCTCGTCTTCTGTGCTCTACTGCAGTGTCTGGCAATCTTTGCCATCCTTGCGCTCTGTACTCTACCACACTGACTGATGGGTCATTCCATATGAACTCAACCAAAGTACAAGAATCTTCCACGATCACCGATTCAGATTTGGCTCAAATTTATTTTGGAAGTAGCTCTATATTCATAATGAACACATGCAAACTTTTAGGCTCCTACTCCAGGGGGTTTCCGAGATAAGGCCCCCCAAAAATCTGGGGCCACGCCCCTCTTTTTTGCCCTCGTGAATCGCAAACGTTAATTTATAGGGATTTTTGAGGCCAATATCATTGAAACAAATGATCAGTATGGACTTAAAATTGTTATCCAGGGTAATTTGGGTCCAGGCTTTCAGAATCTCCTGTCAGAATTTATCTGTCTCTTTTCATTTTCAAGATATTGGCCTCTCAAATATGAAACTTTGAAATCAAAAATTCAGTTTTCAAGGGCTCCCTATGAGGCCAGGATCCCTTACAGAGTAAAAGGTAGGCACTGTCTATTTAAAACTTCTAGTTGGAGAACAAAGGGGATAATAATGGGCGTTTTTACCCCAAAATGCCTATATTTGATAATATGATTAACCCTTAAATGCCCAACTATAGTAAAAGTTGAAAGAAAAATCTATGTATTCTGTTAATATGTCCTGGGGAGGGGCTAATAACAACCCAATAGCAATGTTTAACCCTCTATTAACCACCGTAGCATATCTGCTACATAAAGTGAAAGGGTTAACAGCCTGGACACCCTGCTGGTTTTGTTTCTTATTGCCAAATAAACATTTGAGAATAACTTGAATGGTCCGTCAAGTTAAAATTTTAAAAAAAAAAAAAAAAAATTTAATTTAAATTTTTAAAAAAAATTTAATTTTGTTTTTTTTTTACTATTTTTCCAACTATTGGCCCATAATCAGCATATTTGCCTAGGGAAATGATTTTTACGCAATTGGAAATGGGTTTGGTTAATAGAGGGTTAATTTTGGTGACCTTTGACCTCATTTTAGTTTTGTGACGTATATGTCACAATGGGCATTTCTGGGACCTTATTGCTAAAATGACTTGAATGATAAAACAGTTGACATATAGCTGAAGTATTAGGCGTAGCTTATTTTTCATTAGCTTACCTGTTTGTCTACTTTATCCAGTGATGAATGGGTGCTGATCTATCGTGTGGATTCCACCATGGGGGTGGCCATATTGGAAAGGTTAGCTGGTGCAGCCAGTGTAGTGTCAGTTCCACTTTTGTGCATCAGATGGCAGCACTGATGGTCTAAATATGTCACAATGGGCATTAGGTTGCAAAATTTATGTGGGGTCAGTGGTTTTGACAACTCCCAAAATCGTGTGACAAATTTGTCACAGGGGGCATTTAAGGGTTAATTGGTGAAGGAGATGAGAAAACAAGTTGTAATTTTGAACAAATAAAGCCAAGATATGTACATTTATGTAGAACCGTTTTAAATTAACATGGGTAACTGCCCACATGGTGAACTTGCCAATCCAAATTTGGCAAAAAAAAAGTGACTTTAAGCCGGGACTCTTTTCGGGGTCTCCTATCTCCACTATTATGCCTTTGGTGCAGTCAGTCTGACCTGTCCTCAATAGAAGGAATCCCGCACAATTTAGCCTCTGTAAAGGGATCCTGGCCTCATAGGGGGCCCTTGAAAACGGAATTTTTGATTTCTGCCCGTATGAAGTTTCATATTTGAGAGGCCAATATCTTGAAAATGAAAAGAGAGAGAGAAATTTTGACGAGAGTCTGAAAGCCTGGACCCAGATTACCCTGGATAGCAATTTTCAGCCAATTTTTGGGGACCCATATCCCGGAAACCCCTCAGAGTAGGACCCTAACATTTTGCATGTGTTCATCATGAATATAGAAGTATTCCCAAAATAAATTTGAGCCAAGTCTGAGCTGGTGACTTGGGGACCTCTGATTGACTTCGTATGGAATGACCCTGATAATCATTGTATTCCGCACACCCTGACGTAATGACTCCGGTGTGATCTTTGCGCTCTAAACTGCTCTGACTCCACAATGTCATTCTCACTCTGCTGCAATGCCTGGCAGGCTTTCGCCGGTGTCATCTTCACTCTGCACTCAACAGCCATGTCTGCATTATCACCCTTGTTTTCCTCGCTCTGCGCTCAAAAGTAATGTCTGGAAGTGTAACGTTTGTTATTCTCATCCTGCACTGTACAGCAGCTTTTGACAGTCTGCACATCATCTGTACCCACATCTGACAATGATTTCTCCATCCCGTACTCCTCAGGGCCCTGTATCCAAATGAGTAACAGTTCACTCATTACATTACAGATCCAAATCTGGATTAAAATGTCGATCTATCATCCCCCGTGCTCTTCCAGCGAATTCTGCGTGATGGACCCTGGGACAGCAGCGCAGCTGTAGGGCAATGCGTGCCGAGATCCCCAGTGGATGTCCTATTAGATTAGATGTAGAACAGCCTACCCTCCGCCCTCTGATCTCACCAGGGTTGTGCTGTATCCCATGAGGCCTTCGGCCAATGCACAGAGAAAGGAAAAAATCTGTTATGCGTGTTGGTTACAGAATAGAGCGCTCTCTCTCTCGGAAACTCGCCTCCTTCTCACCCTCTCCTCCCTCTCTCTCTCTCCTACATCTTTTTTCTCTTGCTTTACCTCCTCTTTCGCACTTTCGGTCTTGCGTTCCTCCCTCTCTCTCTTATCCTCTCTTACCCCTCTCTTTCCCTCCCCCTCCCTCTTCCCCTCCCTCTTTCTTGTTCAAAACGCTTAGCTCATTGAAATAAAGCAGATCTGACTCTCATTGCCTGAGATTTATGGAAGCTGGCATCCACGGTGAACAGCAAACACAAACAGTTGTTTTCTCAGGGCTTGTCAGCATTTTTGAGTTTCCGTGGGCCTGTGTGCCTCAGACCTCATGGAAGGAGGATGTGAACAGAGGATGGTGAAGAGAAACAGACGTCTTTCTCCAGCCGTATGCATTGTAATGCGTGTCAAGACCATATGAGGACGTTGTGGGTTGGGCCCCCGCCTAAGGACCTCCCCTCCTGTCTAGTGTGGGGAAATTTATATTGTGCAACTTGCAGGATTTGCTTACTGATTCCACACGCATATGCATTCTCAGGCATATGCATTTCAGTTATGTATTTTTATTACCCTCTGACTTCAGTCAGAATGCTGGGGAGTGCTAGTTGCAGGGGGAAAGTGTTTGAATACAAGATGTAAACATCTCTGAGTCTGCTGGCAGCATTGGAAAAATGAATTTCAAGAACGGTTTAGTGCCATAACCGAAATGGCTGAGGCCCTTTATGGAAATATTTGAATATTCTCACTATTGCTTTCATGACTAAATCAGGCTTAAATCCAGTTCTTGGATTTGTTATACATTAGCACCCTCTGCTGGCTAATTTAGGTACGGTATACTGAGTAGACGAGAACTTAATTATTCTGACCATGGGTCAGAGCTCTGCAGTGCTATTTCAGGGACATTTGCTCCCTAATTTTAGCTACCTAGTCCAACAATTTACAGGCACAACTATCAGCCATTTAAGTCTAAAGCCCAATTTGATGTTACCTCACCCACATGAAACATGGGTGCCATTTTGTACCCTGGGGCGTTCAGTTTTATATTGGGATGTGGTGGTTGGTGTATACATTTTTCAACCTGAGAGCATGTGCAATACATGCTACTTGCTAAGGCATGGAGCCCTGCGAGCTGCGATCTAGGTTAACAAATTGTCGAGAAATCTATCCATTTTGTATGAAGGCTGGATGAGGGTGGTTTACTAAATTGGTGTACGTGTCTGTCCCACCTTGTTCTCCATAGTCAAGCCCTGATGGGACACCCAGTTCCCCTCAGTCACCCCAGCCGGACACCAACTCCCTGGAGAAGCCCAAGCTGAAGGCTGGAGGCTCTGTGGAGAGTCTGAGGAGTTCTCTGAGTGGCCAGAGCTCCATGAGTGTGTGTGTGTGTGTGTGTGTGTGTGTGTGTGTGTGTATATATATATTTGTGAAGTATGTGTATCTCTGCATACACGTATATGTGTATATTTGCGTGCATTTTCTCATGTGGCTCTCATAATTCAATCGATCCATCTTAGTCAGTGTCAGTTTGACTGCACTAAGTTCCACTATGATTTCCCCAAATGTCTGTTGTGCCATCCAGTTAGCCAGACTTGAATAGCATGTCAGTCTGTATGTGTGCGTACATGCATGAGACTGTGTGTGTGTGTGTGTGTGTGTGTGTGTGTGTGAGAGAGTGTGCATGCATATGTGTCTGTTTGAGTGTGTGTGTGTGTGTGTGTGTGTGTGTGTGTGCACACTCATCAGGTCTAACTTAACTGGTTTTGTTTGGCTCCCCCGCAGTGGTGTGGGCAGGCAGAGGAAGTTGTAGGCCGCCCTGTACTTCACCCTTTCATTTATACACTCAGGCTGTCAGCATTTACCACTGTCCACACTGAACCCGTGGACCTGCGCCAGGCCTTTTCTATTTTCTGCCCCTCTTACTGGAAGATTATGTGTCCCTGCTTCTCTTTACACACATTCCTGTTATCAGAATTGCACCCCATGTAAGTATGGGGTTTTCCGTCGACTCCATCTTCAATAGGTCCATGTCCGATTACTCAAATCCCAGTTGGATTGGTATTATGAACGTTTGTGTGCTTAAGCCTCTGAGGAATAGGGTTTTTTTTTTTTTTTTTTTCTTGCTCAGAATTTAAATCAGTGATCTGAATCTTTCTTCACTATTCCTTACCAGTGATAACTGAGGGCAGAGTTAGAATGTTCAGTTAACCCAATTAAGACCTAGAGCGCCCTCTAGAGAAGCATTCTGAAACCAAAGGCATTTTTAACAAGCCCTCCTGACAGTTTTCTGAAAAACCTGACAGGATTGTCAACTCCCCAAAACCTTAATTAGCTCCCGCCGCTCACGGTGCGGGAGCTATGGTATCGGGCTCCGTCCGCGCGTGCATGCATGCGTGCGTCTGTCAACACATTTTACTTTATCTCATCAACGATTTCAGTTACAGGCTCCTAATTTTTACTGGACATGCATCTCATGAAGGCCTAAAAATGATGTGCCTAAAGGTGACCTTGGCCTATTTTTTTCAAGGTCACTGACCTCAAAATATCACCAAAAACTTCGACATTTTGCTTTATCTCATCAACTATTTCAGTTACAGGCTCCTAATTTTTACTGGACCTGCATCTCATGAAGGCCTAAAAATGACATGCCTAAAGGTGATCTTGGCCTATTTTTTTCAAGGTCACTGGCCTCAAAATATCACCAGAACTTCGACAATTTGCTTTATCTTATCAACATTTTCAGTTACAGGCTCCTAATTATCCGAGTGGCACGGGAGCTATGGTATCGGGCTCCATCCATGCGTGCGTCTGTCCATGCATGCGTCCGTCAACAAAAACTTCAACATTTTGTTTATCTTACGGCGGAAGCTTCTGGGGCCACCAGTGCCCTATATTTTTTCAACCTCGGCAGCCCAAAGAAACATGAAAAAAAAAAAAAAAAAAACATTTCAGAGCTTAAATGGTTGGTTGTCATTATAAATAATTGCCTTTGCCCAAGTATTCAGTATCATATCTTAACAGCCCAATAAACAAAAAATAAATTGGGGGGGAACATTTTTAAGTGATTAGATAACAAGTGGCAGTTTGCGATTAAAAAGCTGCTCTGTAATAAAGAGTCTGTGTTGCTCTCCTTAATCAGGGCATTAGCCACTGTTACAGTCTGAGGTGCAGCAGTGGAGAACTTTTGTTGTCCACACTGAGGGTATAACAATTTAGAAAAACAAACCCCAGGATGCATCTCGCCTTCCCCACTTGTATTTTTCCGAATCAGGATGCACTTCATTGGGCACGTTTTGAAAATGATGGCATGATCTAAAATGCACTCACGTCCCATCAGGTCTTAAAGGCAGAAGCATGCAGATGTCGCATTAAGTCTTAATGGAGTAAAATCAATTTATTCGCATACTAATTATTTTGATCTTGCACCTCCAGGACAGTAATGTTCAACTGCACCTCGCACAATGGCATCCTATTAGCATTCTATGAGTAGTCTGGAAAAGAAGGGAATCCTAGACTTGACAGTATGATTAGTTATTTTAATACCATTTATTTAAAAAGAAAAGTCTTCAGTTAATTGAGGTTTCTGGTGCTGTATAATGTGGAATTGCCGGTGTGCTTCGGATCATTGTCCAGCTGCTTAACCCAGCTGTGCGTGAGCAGTAGGTTCAGTACTGATGGCCAGCCATTCTCCTTCTGGATTCTCTGGTAGAGATTAGAATTCATGGCTCCATCATTTATGGAAGTCAATCAGGTCCTGAAGCAGCAATGCAGCTCTAGACTATCACACTATCAGCACAGTGTTTGGCTGTTGGTAAGATGTTCTTATCATGGAATGTTGTGTCAGCTTTACACCAGATGTAATGGGACTTAGGTTTTCCAAAAAGTTCCACTTTTGACTTTCTGTCCTTGAAATATTATCCCAAAAGCCTTGAGGGTCATCAAGACCCCTTTTTCAGCAAATGTGCGACAAGCATCTGTGTTCTTTTTGGTCCACACTGGTTTTCGTCTCCAAGCTTTCCCGTGGATGCCATTTTTGCCCAGTATTTGTCTTATTGTGGAGTCGTGGACATTGACCTGAACTGTGGCAAGTTAGGTGTCCAGTTCTTTAGATGGCAGTCTGGGTTTTTTTGTGACCTCCTGGATGAAACGTTGATGCGCTCTTGAAGGATTTTCGGCTGGCCGGCCACTCCTGGGAACATTCACCACTGTTCCAAGTTTTCTTTATTTGTAAATATTGGCTCTCACTGCGCTTTGATGGAGTCTCAGAGCCTTAGGAGTGACTTTGTACCCCTTTCCAGACTGATGGATGTCAATGACTCTGTTTCTTATCTGTTGTTGAATTTCTTTTGGTCTTGGCATCATGTGCTGCTTTTTGCATTTGTCACACTGCCAGACAGGTTTTATTTAAGTGGAATGTTTAGGTTCAACAGGGTGATGGTAATCATACCTGGGTTGCCTCGTGAAATTGAACGCAATTATATCTATTAAATTTGTTGATTTAGTAACCAAGAGGGCAGTTTCTTTTTCACATTAGGCCAGGTAGGGTCGGATAGTTTATTACCTTCAATAAATGAAATGATTTAAAAACTGCTCATTTTTTGAACTCTTTCAAACTTTTCTGTGTCTAATATGAAAACTAGTTTGATCTGAAACATTTAAGCGTGGAATGTATGTGAAAATGGAAGAAGCTGGGAAGAAGGCAAGTACTTCTTCATGGGACTGGATAGATTCTCACAAAACTAATGCCTCTCAATCATCACTTATGACCCACTGGAAGTGTGTGGCAGTGTCTGAATCCGTACACTACAGTGTGTATTTTCTAATTGTCTCCCCCACTTGTTTTTGGCTTGGTTCTCCTGGGCATCAGTCTCTGCTTTGGCGCTCACGAAGTGTTTCCGGACCATAACTCAGAAACCGCTTTATTTACCAAATTTCGTAGGTGCACTGATCAGCGACTAAACTGGTGCCTGATAGGTTTCTGGAGGAGGAGACATTTGTTTTTTACGGGTAAAACCTCACTCTTGTTTACTTGGAATGGGACATGTCTGGGCGTCAGCCTTTGAGCAGTGGGTGTAGCCCCCAGCCAATAACGGTGCACAGGTTGTGAGGGCAGGACACGTGCAGCACTTCTGGTGTTGTTTAGCCAGGGAGGAGGGGCCAACTTTGAATGTTGTGTTTACGAACTGCAGCTGAAAAATCCAACTCAGCCTAGCTTTAAGTCAGGGGTCTCAAACTAGTCTGTAAAAGGGCCAAGGGGCTGCAAGTTTTCATTCCAGCCAAGCACGGGTGTGTTTCCCAAGAGCGTATAGCAACTTACATAGTTCGTTCATTCGCAGTCAGTGGGTCCAACCATGTAAGTTAGTATCTGTAATTTTGGGAAACACACCCCAGAAGCACACCTGATACAACTAAACAACTGTGCTGACTGAGATTAGTTGATGAAATTAGTTGTATCAGGTGTGCTTCCTTTTACAGACCAGGGGAACATTTCCCAAAGGCATCTTTGCTTACTAAGTTAACAACTTGCAAAATTCATCCACTCTGTCACTGGTTCCAACAATCTAAATCAGCATCTGTGCTTTTGGGAAATGCACCCCAGTTAAAGACCCCTGCTTCAAGTCACTGGTAATAATCTGGCCAGGTCATGAGCCCATTGCTAAAAGCCACCACAAGGGTGTGCTGTCACACACTTTCAGGGAAGGTCATGCTGCCAGATTGTCATCATGATGCAGGGATCTTATTGAGAATACTGGATTAAACCAACCTGCTTTACATTTCACCTGTAATGTTACTGAAAATAACAGTTTTTCTTTTTTTTCTTTTTTTTTTAAGTAAATATTCCATTTTTTTGAAACCTTATGTAAGGCCTTTACAGAATGCAGCATGGATGACAAAAAGAAGAAAAAATTGGGTGGACAGACTGAAGTTCAGTGGTTTTGAATCTTTAGTTTGTCCTAATCCTTTAATTCTTTGGAAGGAACCCAAACCCACGGGCTTCACACATGCTAATGATTAAGTGCTACCAGTTTATTTCCTTGCTTCCCACGGTAACCTTTGTTGTTTGAGACGGCGGTTGAATTGCGTTGGCTCATACTGAAAACGCCCACCCTCCTCCGTTCTGACATGCTCAATCGAACTCTTCAAAGCCAATTTCATCATTAAGACTTTGAGCACCTGAGACTGTGAATGACACAAAAAACATTTAAAAAAAAATAATGTAATATTAGGTTTTTTGTTAGAACTGTAGCTTTTGCCCAGTTTAAAGTTTATTCAAGATAATTTTTTCCAATTTTGATCTTCATTGTACCTGTTTTAGTAGCAGCCCTGTTTATTGTTAAGACATCGCAACTGCTTGACCTGACCGCAGTATGGAATGTATGTAGGATTTAATGTGATATCTATGTTGGCCTATGAAGGAATTGTTTGGAATGAATTAATTTTATTTCAATTATAGTCACTTGTGTAATTAATACTGCACATAACTAAGAGTTCAAAACAAATAAATAAAATACACCCAGCCCAAAATTTGCGACTCAAAAACTGGTTTAAAAAAACACTCTTCACCAAATTATTGCAATACTTTGCCCCAGCTGGATAATAAACAACAGCTTTGCTGGGCTTGGTCTGTGGTTTCAGCCGAAGGACTGTCAGTCGTGAATTAGCCAACTGGCTAAAACTGGCACATTTACAGTAATGTTGATCAATGTGTGTTGTCCTTTTACAAATAAAATAAACCTAAAAACCTAAACTCAGACACTGGTTAGAAAGAACATTATCTCGCCAGACTATTACGATTCTTGGAGTACAAATATTGTTTGTGTTTATGCCAAGCTTTTTGAACAAATTTATCCTCAGAATTTCCACACTGTAATTTATTTAGAAGCCTCTGGAAGAGACCTTCAAATTCACTCTCATACTGAGTACAATCACATATCGAGGGCTGACTGCAATAACCAGTTATGTCCAATATATGTAACATCTGGACATAACTGTTTATTGCAGTCAGCCCTCGATATGAAATGTACTTCATCCTCTACTCGCGACTCAAAAATGTCACAAACGCGTTATTCTATCTGCAGCTCTGCATACCTGCCTGTTTCAATTCTTAATGGCAGTACCCCGCATCGTAATTGCGCCAATAATGCTTGTTCACCTCTTGACAAAAATACTTTTACGTATGGTTCCGTTTCAAAATTTATTTTAAATTTTTTATAGGTTTGGAGCTTTGGTTTCTTTTCAAGTACTTCGTGTCACTCTGTGTTTAATTTTTCAATTAATTTTTCTTTCACTTCCCCTATGTCACAAAGCAATTTATTCTCAAAGACCGCCTCCATATTTAATTGTTGGGATAAATCATCAGAAGTGTTGTTATAAGAAGCTTCTCTGTGGATAAATATTTCTGTTGTGCTATTTTTGTAAAGGATTCCTCAGGATAATTTATTTGTGGTGTGTGTCTGCCAATACACATATGAGGGTAATTAGTTTGTGACATTATTATATGGTCCATGTTTGTGAAAGATATTGGATGTTTTTTTTTTTTTTTTGGTTTTGTGTGTTAATGAGTAAGACCTGAAATATTGGGCGTCTGTGTAAATTGAACTGTGATGGAAGGTTCCGGAGGTTAATCCCCTGTCTCTTGCAGGCGGACAGACGGTAAGCACTACGGACTCCTCGGCCAGTAACAGAGAGAGTGTGAAGTCTGAAGATGGAGATGACGAGGAGCCGCCATATCGAGGACCCTTCTGCGGCCGAGCGCGAGTGCACACGGACTTCACCCCCAGCCCCTACGACACGGACTCCCTCAAACTAAAGGTACAGACTACAGGCCTCTTGACTTTCATCTCTTTCTTACGTATGCATGCGCACACGCTCCTACTGTTTCACACACACACAGTACATGATTCAAATGCTCTCCCCTCTCATGCGCGCACACTCTCTCTCTCTTACATCAGCGTTCACACACTCATTCCTACTTTTATCAGGCACGCATGCTACCTCATTCAAATGCTTTCTTCTCTCTCCCATACATTCTGCCTCTATCTCTCTCACTCACACACACACACCCACATACAGGCAACTCATATCCACTCTCATGCACACCAGACACCACATGCTTTTTTTCTTTTGCTCAGTCTCTCATGCTCACACACGCACACAGACATCTATGCTGACACACACGCACACATATACCTACCTGTGCATACACACAGTCCAGCTTAACTGCCCCAGTCCAGTGCTCAGTCATGGGCAGTTTGGTGAACCCCCTTGCTCTTGTGCCACAGAGGGGGGACGTCATTGAAATCATCAGCAAGCCTCCAATGGGCACATGGATGGGCCTGCTGAACAACAAAGTGGGGACCTTCAAGTTCATCTATGTGGACGTGCTGAGCGAAGAGGAGGACAAGCCCAAGCGGCCCGTGCGGAGGAGGAGAAAAGGCCGGCCGCCCAAACCCACGTCTGTGGAGGAGCTGTTGGAGCGCGTCAATCTCAAGGTGAGCTCACAAGCTCCTGACAAGAGGCTGCTTTAAACCTACAGGATCCACCCACAGATCATTCGATCAGCAGGCTCCTCCCATGAATTAGCTTTGAACTGACAGGCTGCACCCACTTGACTATATTGATGCAGGCTCCTCCCACAAGGCTATTTTAACCAATCTGGCTCTGCCTACATAGCACTGACTCCTCCCACAGAGCTGCTTTAAACAAACAGACTCCCTGGACATGATTTGTTAGCGGAGGCTCCTCCCATGTGTCTGTGCTGTGTTTTGACAAGAAAATAGCTACTCTGAAGAAAACTGGAGCCATTTCAAGTTGGCACAAGGGATATATTTAAGAGGACAATGGCTATAAAAAAGGTTCCTACTTTATTGTTAGGTGTCCATTTTACAGAATAAAAGAAGATAGTGATGCAACAGTGGTTTCACCTCAAAGTACCTATTACTGGACAGGATTTATTGCCAGTTTATATGCAGCCAGGGTAGCTGTCTAGCTCATTCTGGCGTACACACCTTTTCTGGGTTTAGACTTTATTTTTAGGGATGGGCAGTGTGTGTGTGTGTGTGTGTGTGTGTGTGTGTGTGTGTGTGATGTATTTATTTATATATTTATTCAAAAGCTTAAATGGCAGCCAGTAGGCTGAATTGCTTAAGCATAGCAATAATAAATACAAATTTCAAAGAGGTAAATTATCTACATTTATAAGCCCTGTTTACAAATTAATTGATTACCACAAAAATTCAAAAAATGAAAAAAAGCATTTTGAAAAGAACTTTAATGTCAGGAAAGATCCGTCACTGTGTGTGTGTGTGTGTTTGTGTGTGTGTGTGTGTGTTTGGGTCAGTTAGAATCCCTGGCCCTTCATGTCATTCTCCCGCAGAATGGCTTTAATCAAGTAAGGACCACCCGCTTGCGACTAGCATCTCTGATAAAGGCAGCTATAGTCAATGCATGCTGTGCTCCACCCTTAATTGCATGATCTTTGCTTATTAAGGGTGATGAGTGGGTTTGGTTAATTTAGAAAGCACTGTGCAGTAAAGGGTTAAACGGTTTCATCAGCAGTGAGTCAATAATCACAGCGCACATTCATAACAATCAGTGAAACCGAAACTAATTGATGGGCACTCCCTGGATGCTTCCTAATAAATCTTTTGAATAGAATTCACAGAAGAGCTCTGTCAGTCACAGTTACTTCTCGACTCAGTCAGAAGTGCATTCAGCAGAAGCTCTTCTCTTGCACAATCATATACTGACCAAAAAAAGAAACGCAATTACGTAATCCGGTGCCAAATTTCGGCAAACCCATTGAGAAAGATGCTTTTGCTCTGAGTTATTTTTGGAGGTGAGTACTTCTACCATACAAATTTTCGCAGTCACAGCGCGTATTCTGGAGCCGCCATTCGTCCGGAACCAAACATCGGCAGTGCTTGGGTTCGAGTACTGCCATTGTCCTAACACTTCCATTTTTGTTTTGAGTTCCTCGTAGACACCGGGGCCTATAAAAGTCCAACCAAAAAAGAGTAAAATAATGCCACGACTAATGGAAGTTCAACAAGAACACGTGTTTGGTATGCTACAGGCCAGAAGTCCGGTAGATAGAGTTGCCCGTCAATTCGGCGCGCATTCTGCGACAATTAGTTGCCTCAGAACCAGATTTAATGCCACTGGACATACGGCCGATCGCCCCAGATCCGGTAGGCCACGTGTTACGACTCCAGCGTCTGACCGTCGTATCCGCTTGTTGCATCTGCGGGATCGCTTCCGGTCGGCAACTCAAACTGCCGCTGAGATGCGTTTCTCAACGCCATCTGTTACCATGATGAAATTCTCCGTCCAGTCGTCCTTCTGTTTGTCCGACGTCACCGTCTGACTTTCCAACAGGACAACGCGCGTCCGCACGTGGCACGTATCTGTATAGAGTTCCCTCAAGCCGAAAACGTGCAAATCCTTCCCTTGGCCAGCGTTTTCTCCAGATTTTTCACCTATAGAACACTTGTGGGACATTCTGGATACAGCGATCCAGAGACGTCAACCACTGCCAGCTACAGTACGTCAGCTAAGACAAGCATGACCGAAGAGTGGAACAGCATTCCACAAGCAACAATCAGACGTCTGGTGATGTCTATGAGACACAGGTGTACCACTGTGCGCGACGCTAACGGGGGACGTACAAGATACTGATAGTGTCATTTGTGTTTCGTAATGTCGAACTTCATCTTGTTATATAAAAGCCAACATGGCGATATTCCAACCTGATTTTCTGTTATATCTATTGTCTGAGATTCCCTCTTTCATTTGAGACCAATGAAGTGTTGATTAATAACAGTTACACTCGATAAAATCAAGAATTAGAAAATTGCATTTCTTTTTTTGGTCAGTGTATACAGTATGCAAATTTAAGTCCCACCTCCATAAAGTTATAAGGATTGGCCCAGCCAACGTGATGAATATTCATACCTGGCCCCTCCCACTCAGCAGCACTTGCCTGCCCATCCACAAAGATTTATTTTTTTCACTGGGAGGCCGATCGTGGGTGGAATGTTTTGGCTTGAGCGACTAAATGAATACCTGAGCGTGTCACGCGCTGTCATCACAAAGTCAATTTGGGGCTGTTCCGGGGCTTGAAACGGTTATTTTCGGTGCGCCTTCGAAAATAAAACAGTCTGGAGTTTGCAGCTGGAGGGGATCGCCCTCCTACGCGTCTGTACGGGCGCTTTGATGGACAGTGGGTGGGTGGTGTTTCAAATTTTATTCCAGGACGTGTCAGGAGCTGAGCCATAAGATTATGGTATTAGCTCAAAAATGTGATTGTTTCTCAACAAACATGCTAATGCTGATGTTACAGTCACTACAGGAATGTGCTGACAGAATGTTGCAAAATCTTTCCCAAAAGACTCTTCACTGGGCGAGCCTCTCTAACTGAGCTGAATTGCATTATCTTCAATCCCCTCGCTGCAACGGTTTCAAATAGTAGTAACATAGCGGATTTTTCAATTAAAAACCACAGTTGAAGACAGAATTTGAATTTGTTTTAAGTATTTTTCAGCAATAGATTCACAGGGTGTTGTCTGAGATCGGCACATGGCAACCAAATCAGCTGTTCAGTACTTTTTGGGGCATTGCTTTTGCCTGGACATGCAAATGGTGAACCTGGCAGTATCATTTGAGGCTCAGTGATCTGTACGCGTGTAGATTCAATTAGGAAGTTCATTGAAATTTAAGAGTGCGCATGAAAAATAATTAAATAATCATTTGAGCAGCAACTTTTTTTTATGTACCAGAATGGTCATATTCAAGAAGCCAAGGGTAAAATTCTAACGCTTGGCGCATTGGCTGGCTCTCTGTTTTTAGTATTGCACGATCCGGAGAAAGAGGTCGATGGTGGTTTTCTCGTAGGAAATTTCAAGATTACCTAATCTTTTTTGAAACGGTTAGGCAGTTTGCGTTTTGCTGCAGAAATTTCGTGGTATTTACACCCGGGTGTTCTCGGCTAAAACTATCCCCCTTCAACAAAAAACGTATTTCAATTCTTTTTAGAGCTGGATGATGACAAGTGCGGTGATGGGAAATGTCACAACGGTTTAAGTCGGGATAGTTTGCGTGCCAAGCAAAATTAGAGTCCATGACGCTTCGTTTAATTCTATGTAGTTAGC
Organism: Gymnothorax javanicus; assembly: GCA_029692085.1. NCBI lineage: Eukaryota > Metazoa > Chordata > Actinopteri > Anguilliformes > Muraenidae > Gymnothorax > Gymnothorax javanicus. The sequence goes on from CM056198.1 coordinate 96,883,082, forward strand.
CTGTTCGAAATACGAGTTTGCATTTACGCGCGCTTTAAAATAGCGCTCAGCCGTCTCGCAAATGAATGGATGTGGTTGCACGCGCTTCGTGCATTTTAGCAATAGCGCGAGAGAGGGGAGCAAGTCTTTAACTGTACCTCATCGAATACCCACAGCGTAGAAAATGAGTCGTATTGGCTCAGCATAATTACACAGCGAGGTTATCCCCAGGCGAGCCCTAACTTTTAATACCAGTATTTTCAGTGCCCTCCCTCAGAAAGATGATCATGACTGCAAACCATTATGTGTTCACACCCATTTAACTGGTTTTTATGAGGTTTGGTTGACTTGGCCCTGTTATGAGAAGGAGTTGCTGTGGGTGGGCTGTGTGTGTGTGTGTGCGCGCGTACACACACACACACACACACACACACACACACACACAGTTTGCACTCACAAGTGTCTCTCTACTGTCCACTTCCAGGAGCACATGCCCACCTTCCTGTTCAATGGCTATGAAGACCTGGACACTTTTAAGTTGCTGGAGGAGGAGGATCTGGACGAGCTGAATATCAGAGACCCTCAACACAGGGCAGTGCTGCTTACTGCTGTAGAGCTGCTGCAGGAGTATGACAGTGAGTGCACGCATGCGTACATTACCCCATACTCAACAATCAAATGGCCTTTCTCAGACACGCACCTACACGCACATGCAGACATGCATTCACACACTTTTGTTTTTCTATGCTTTTCTCTTCAATCCTTTTTCACACCCTCAAATCCTGAAATAAATCAAGGTCAGCCCAAATCTCAACCCTTACGAACACCCAAAAGATCCCAATTTTTAAATAGTAATTGAACTCTTAACCTCATCCCTAACCTTAAACCTAGACCAGGCCCTGACCATAAAAACAAATTGTAGACCTTAAAACTAGCCCTTGACCCAGAATTAAGCCTTTTTCTCATAGGGACCCAAAAAATCTCCACATGGTGCTAATTTTTCAGACTTTACCATACTCATAGGATCATACTATACTCAAGGCATTTTTTTAGTCCCTGCAGGTTTAGATAATCATGTATACACACACACACATGCACACACACGCACTTTCCTACATCATTGGTGTAGAAGTTCTTCATAACCGTGTGTTTTTCCCCTTTGTCCTGCAGGCAGCAGTGATCCTGAGCGAGGTGGCCATTCCGGCTCTCAGGAGAAGCTTCTGTCCGAAGGACAGGGCCTGGTGGGGGACTCTCCGCGAGATTCGGGCTGTTATGAGAGTAGTGAGAACCTGGAGAATGGTAATGATAACGTCCAGCATCTGTGACTACAATGTTAAAAAATAAATAAATAAAAAAAGTGACACTGTAAAACATTGGGGGGGATACAAAATCAGTTTTCTTCTGATAATGCGTCTTGGCTGGTCTCATCTGCCATGCTTCCAACCCTGAAAAATAAACATCAAACTGGGAAAGGGGTGGGGGGTCAAGGGCTGCCTGAGCATCCACCCCCTAATCCCCACCCCCCACCACTTGACTCCCCATTCATATCCCACTGACATAACCCTCCCTTTTCATCCGTTTACCCCTCTTCCACTCTTTCACTATTGCTCTCCCCCTCCCTCCCTACCTTTATTTGCTCCCCCTATTCTTCCTGCTCTCTGACACTCACTGCATAACTGCAGGACTCCTCCTTGCTACATGTTCAAACATCTGTCATCTGCTCTGTTGAGGACCTGAGCATTCCCCCCCCCCACCCCCCACCCCCCCAGATAGAGTGTAGAGAGTAGTGCTGTGAGAGTGATTGTGCAGTTCGGGTGTAACTATTTTAAGGGTTACCACACTGATGCTGTTTTCTGATATTCTCAGAACTCAGCCTCCATTTTTGAAGTTTGCGTGAAATCTTGGCTCCCCCCCACCCCTCCCTTCGCTTTTTTTTTTTGTTTAAAGAATAATTTTAGAGTTGAATTCTCTTGTATTTGTCACCTGCCCCTTGGAGATAACATCCTCCTTGACTGTACATTAATTTCTGCTATTTCAAGTTTTTTTTTTTCAGTTCTTGTTTATTTTTATAGCGATCATGTTGCACAGTACCTTTCGTGCCTAAAAAAAAAAAGACTTGTTACAAGTGAATATTTTTTAAATGATAGTATATTAAGAAAACAAATACATATATACATGTGTCAGTGTGATTGTTTTATTGGCCATTCTTTCAAAGGAAGAGAAAACACATTGGAGTATGCACAGTAGCTAGCTACATGACATTATGCATCCATTTTGAAATCCTCAGAGGGTGTCACGTTTTATCTGCAGTTGAGATCTGTGTTTTAGCTGAAGATGTCCTCAAGGAAAATCAGTGTTCATCATGGTCATTTTATTTTAATCTCCCTTTGCTTCCACTGACAAGACTGACTGACTGCTGTTCTCTCAGTGTCTTTTGCCAGTCTGCCATTTTGTGTGGTTGTCACAGTAGAGACTGGGCTGTGGAATAAAATTAATTCTGTGATGTAACTGACTCTGCTTGCTTGCTTTATTTCACCCCATCCCCAAACTCCCCATCCCTTTGCATATGGCCGATCACATGTTGCATAACATTATGTGTTTTCATTCAAATAAATAACACTGTCTTCATGAGTCCATTTTCCCAAAAACCATCTCTCCTGCTTCTGACATGCTCTGTAAGGCTGTGATACTGACAACTTAGCTCTTTGAACTCCAGTGAAAATTCATCGATGCCTGCAGCCATGGACATGAAGCTCCATAAATTCTGGGGAAACAAATGGTCTTGATCAATTCAGTACTGGGTGATACTTCCAAAGGCCCTCCAATCCCTCAAAAAAAATCCTTGAGATTTCTTAAGTATTACCACATTCCTTGCCCCACAAAAGTTGATATTAAAGCTTCCCTATTATGCCACCAGGTGCATGGCTAATTAGCCATTATGAGCCAGTTCAAAATCTCCCCTTCCTGACATCACAAGAGGGAGTGACCACCCAGAATAATGAAATCTGATTGACTGCTTGGCTGAAGTTGATCAGCTCTTCTTGCCTCTGGTTGGTTACTTCCCCATGTGATGTCAAGAGCAGAAAGATTTTGAAGTGGCTTGTAATAACTAATTGGCTGTGCACCTGGTGACATAATAGGGGACCCTTAAATTCACGTTCTTGTCTGCAGTAACTCAACACAAAAGCATGGGGAGGGGGTGGTTATCTGCAACCAACAGTTCAAATGGCTGAGTGCCCCCCCCCCCCACCTCCTGGGCCAGGCTAAGTAGTATATGTTGATGCAGTGCTGGTCCGTATCTGACCACTGGTGAGTCCAGGTCTGAAGTAATGGTGTGTGATTGCATTTTTAGGCTCACACACTGGGACAAGCATGATCTGGAATACAAATACATTATACTTATGTCTGCAGTTCACTGGTAGTTTGCCCTGTTTTTTGTATTGGAATTCAACTTTAGCACACATTAAAGAGAGAGCCACACAACCAGTCAAAAATAAAAGATGACCAACGATCACAGCTGTAGTTGTACATGAAGGTATGATGCATAACATGCATAACTAGCTCTGATCATAGGCGTTCTTAGGCAAGACTAATTAGTGAAGGGCTTAGGTGTTCCATGGCATGGTAAACATTACTCTGCTGAAGCATCTTGTCACTGAAAAGTGTGAAAGAGATTTTCTTTGTCAAATCGATCCACAGAAGTAGCCTTCTTATTATGAGTTAAGGTTCCAGCATAGACGGGGAGCGTGCCTTCTCCGGGAAGCTTGAATGATGTCCTGCCCATTAATGCATGATGATATATGGCACTTCATTCGTTTTCATTTTAACCAATGCATTTCCATAACGGCATACATGCTGCGCATCCATTACTGTTTTTTGTATGAAGTTTTGAGTGCTTCAGTTAGACGCTCGCGGCTAGACACGTAGCGATGAATCCACCTTGCCTCTCGGCAAAATTGATGAGGAGGACGATTGCACTAGAGGAAGTGGTTTTGGGTGACCTGATGTGACGTGCTACAAATAACCACTGAATTTTGTGCAGGCATGAACAACAACTCCACTCGTGACATGTAAAAACATTTGAGAAAGACATAACATTTTATATGAAAGTATTTTACTGGTTAAATTTATCTTTTGATAAGACTACATATCGCGAAACCTCTTACCTAGGAGTGATTCCCTTATCAGCCTGTCTGGATAACTGATCAAAAATCCCTCTGTTTTCAGGTGTTGTCAGACGAGATGGGTTTTTTTTTTTCATTTTAACATCCTATGAGGTGAAAATTAAACTTGGCTGCAGTTCCATTTGGGACGCCCTGTCAAAATATTTTGCTTACGACTTCTGGTGCTGAGTCACATACATCTCCCCAGGCTGTTGAGCACAAAAGGGTTCCCGTCAGATAGCTGCAGGAGATTAATGTAGAGCAAAAAAAAAATTCTGATCTTCTGGTTTGCAGCCAATCTTACAGGGAAACATCACATGTGATTAAACTGAATCATCTGTCAGGGCGAACTGAAATGTAGCATGTGATTTTTCACATTATTCTCTGCCAGGCATACAAACACCATCACATTCCCGTTCTGGAAGCCTCTATCACAAAACTTCAGCGGCCAAAGGGTGTTGTGTTGTTTCCACACGCAGTGGAGTCCATCAGTATTTTTGAGGGCAGTGATTTGTATGCTTTTAAGTTGATTTGGATGAAAAAGCAAACCAACTATTCCTAACTCTGCACTTAAAACAAGCATTTCCACCCACAGTAATTGTACAGAAATTGCAAGGCAGACCTTTGAAATTGTCACTGCACAGTACGGATACTCAGACACGTATCAACTTCATCTGATTAAGGTTCCCTTTTGCCACAGCATCCACCACTTTAAACAAAGGTGAGGTATAAGAAGCAGAGAGTGGTGGAAGGAATATGAATGATTAGGAGAATGCAGAGGGAGATAAACTGTGTGTGTGTGTGTGTGTGTGTGTGTGTGTGTGTGTGTGTGTATCGGTCTGAAGATGTGTTTGGCTGGCTCGTTTCAGGCAAAAGCCGAAAGGCGTCTCGCTCCAGCAGATCTTCGTCGGGTTTTGAGTCAAGCCGGCTTCGCTCGCCAGACTACCCCACCCTCCCCATGACCAAGTCCACCGAAGCCCTGCAGCAGGCCAAGAAGGAGCGCAAATTTGGCAAGCACTTTTTCCTCAAGCCCTCCATCAAGACTCTGGGCCTGCTGGGCCTGAAGAAGAGGTCCCGCAAGTTCCGCATCCCACCGAGTCGCAGCTGCGAGGACCTGGACGAGGGACCCCCAACCTCCTCCACCAGGGAGCTGTGGAAGCGCTCCCACTCTATGGGAGACCTCCACTGGGAGCAAGCCTTTGATGGGAACAAGAGCCCCAGGCAGGAGCTCAAACCTGCCCCAGATGCTAAGGGTGGAGCCCCCATTTCCCTCAGTGGTCAGTCTGGTGAGCCCAGCCCCCGTCCACAGCTGGTCAACAGGCCTGTCCCTCCGGGAAGCCCAGAACTGCTGGAGGTCGAGCCGGCCATGTCATCAAGCCCAGGCACCTCCCCCACCCCTGCAGAGACAATACAGGAGGACAAAAGTACACGGACACATCCGAAAAAACCGCCTGTGCCCCCTCCGGTGCCCATCAAAAAGTCCCGGGACCGTCTGGCGAATGGGCTGTGCCACCCGCCTCTGCTCCTATCTGGAGCACCCACTGTGCCCGCGAAAACGCCCAGCACCCCTGCCAGTCCAACTGAGCCTGTCCTCTCCTGCCCGGCGTCCCCTGCGTTCCCCTCGGAGGAGGAGGAGGCAGAAGAGCCTGGTACCCCTCCAGCCGCCCCCCCACCATGGCTGTCCGACCTCCCAGAAACGGCCTGCCCGCAGATCCATGGAGTGAAGGTGGCGGTTGGTAGGAAGATCTCGCATGCCAAGGTGGCCAACCTGGAGTCCCTACTGGAGGAGAGGCTGGAGGCTGAGGGAATCGACCTCACCGAGGAGCCGTACTCCGACAAGGTCAGCTCCCCCACCTTCACATCAGCAGCTATGTGATCTACTACTAGGACCAAAATGGTGACCTTATTCAAACGATAATACTGAATAACATTGTGTATCAAAAAATTACAGCACTTATGATAAAAACCGCAAAATGTTTGACCAACCCTGTTTCTGCAGATGTGCCATCATGTAAATTTTGATTGCAGCTCAAATCCATTACTCCTGATTGTACTAACCAGCAAAGATATGTGGAATGAGATGTGCTTTATTCAGACTGGAGTGCAAACCTACGGGGCAGTTGGAACTCTACACACTGAGTTAGGTTGCCCTCAATTAAATGTATGTACATATTATTTCTACAGATGTGTTATAAATTCCATTCATTGCAAAGAGATTGTCTCTCTGTGGTAAATATGGACTAATCACATCCGCAGTTTAGTCTAACAATGTATAATTGGTTCATTGAAGCATCAGCAAAGGGATACAATAATATTTTGGCGTTATGGCTCGCACTGAGACTGACAGAGCTTTTAGAGAATAGAGCGGGGAGTGGTGGGACATACCCCTCTCCACAGAGAAATATTCAGAGCCCACAGATAGATGGATTGAGGTGATATGCTAACTAGCAGCAGGCAAGTGTAATTAATACTGCAGCAGGCAAAGGTATTTTTGCCACAGAGTTGTAAGCAGGATGGCAACTTAAATAGCCCACCATATAAGAGTGGTGGAACAGAGGCAGATAAGCATGCAAGGGTTTGACAATCGGGAAATGTTGCCTGCCTGAGCTAGCTGTGGTAGCTACGTATTCCCAATTATGGAGAACAACTATGACGATTTGTTTCCTCTTTCGTGGTTCTCAAACTTGGCCCTAGGGCTCCACTCTGTTAGTTTTTGTTCCAACCACAATCGCATTCCCAAATTTGAGCAAGTTTTTTTTTTTCTTGATTGCATTGTTCATGCTTATGAAGATTACTGTATTCAATCTTTAAAATTACATTGTCATAAATACCCAAGCATGCCATAAGGAATGAGAGTTACTTTTTCTTAATGTTCCATGCTGGGAATGTCTTTTTTGCATGAAGATGGGAAAAAAAAAAGAAAATTCAAAAATCAATTAGGATTTGACATGTGAAACTGTCAACACATGGTCACTAAAACTAACCATTTTAGATGCTTGAGAATTAAAAAACAGGGCAAATTAAAATGAGTTAAACTTGTACATTTTATCTCAGAAAATGATTTTAAAGAACTTCACCCTCTATGGTATGCATTATGCCTGCTAGGAAAAAAAAATTTTGTAGTGGTTTTTTTTTTTTTTTGTCTTAAAACAAACTAAAAAAACATAATCTAAAGAAATGAAATTAAAAAAAATTTTGGGAAGTTTTTGGGGTTAGTTGCCTGGAGGCAACATTATACAATAGTGGTACATACATAAAAGAGAGCTTTTGTTTCCAGTTTGAAAAAAATTTATTTCAAAAACGTATGGAAAATATTCAACAGCCTCAACAGGAAACAATCCATGCCATTTTAAATTTCAAAAACATTAAAAAAAGGAACTCTTTTCATAAATTGCATGTCTGAATGTTGCCTGTAGGTAACATTGTGCCATTGTGGAACAACCCATTGAAATGAATGTGTCAAAGAATGGAAGCATAATTTCTTTAACTTTACAACTTCACAAACAAAATTATGATGAATGGTATGCTTTTGAACATTATTTATACCTAAACACATACTACCAAAATTTCATGGTATTGTCATGGTGATTCCATAATGGTACATTGTTGCCTCAAGGCAACATGCAGTTTTCCATAATGGTACATTGTTGCCTCAGGTCAACAATTGCATTTTAACAACTTTCTATTATTTGTTTAGCAAATGAAGTGCATTAAATTATCATAAATTAAGCTTTACTCTCCTACTATTGTGAATATATTTTTTTCTAGACTGAAAAGGGCCAGGAAATGATGTTTTCAGACCATTTTTGTGGAGCAAAATGGTAAAGCTGTTTTCTCTGAGAAAGTCTGCAAAAAAGGATTCTATATGGCTTCCAGAAAGTCATGTGACTAATTAAAGCATTGTTATTGGTTCCTTATGGTCTTCCTTCATTTTCAAAGTATTGCATCATTAAAGGGGATGCATTGTGGAGACACCACAGGACAAAAATGGTACCATAGAGGGTTAAACACCCGTGCTCAGAAACCTAATTAGCGGCTTGAGTCACCACAGTTTTAAATTGACCACTTAAAATGTTTCATCTTTGACTTACAACTTCAACTCAGAAAAATTTGGGATGTTATGGAAAATGCACATAAAAGCAGAAAGCAGTGATTTCTAAGTAAAGTTTGCAGTCAAGGTGTTTAATGTTTTGTCTGGTCATTTTATTTGAAAATATACATCCATTCCTGCCATGCAGACCAGCAACACCTTCCAAAAAAGTTTGGACGGGTAATTTAGGGTTAGTAATGAGGTGAGAAAAAAATTTGAATGGTAATGTGATTTGCGGGGGCTGATGTGAGCAGGTGATTGTAGTCCTGCATTTGGAACAAAAGCAGCATCCAGGAAAGGCCCAGTTCTTCAGGAACAAAGAGGGGCCAAAGATTCCAAGTTTACACAAGTGTGAGAGAAGATCATTGAAAGGTTTATAAACAATCTTCTTTGAAGAAAAATAAGAGGGTATTTTTATATTTAACGCAATCTACAGTGCATAACATCATTAAAAGAGTCAAGGAATCTGGTGGAATTTTTGTGTGTAAAGGGCAAGGGCTGAGTACCCTTGATCTCCGATCACTCATATGGCACTTTATCACAAGCTGTAATTTTTTTTATAAGTGATGTAAGCACATGGGCATAGGATTACTTCGCAAATGCCAGTTAAAACTATACTGTGAAAAAAGGAAGCCATATGTTTCTAATGTCCAGAAACATTGTAAACTTCTCTGGGCTAGGAGGCATCTACGGTGGACCATAACAAACCATCCATTTACTGGCAACAAGTCCAAAAGCCATGCTCCGTCATGGTATTGGGTTGTGTTGGGGCCTTTAGCAGGTCCTCTTCAACTTGAAGCTTAATTATTGTCAGATGGTAGGTCAAAGACGGCCATGTTGTTTATCATATCCATCTTACATTTCATCAGGTTAGGCCAAAGGGGGGGTTGGGGGATTGGTCTCTTCATTGGTACATTAGGTGAGTCCCAATACTAAAAAAGAACCTAATACATCAACCTTTGCTTTACTCGTCACTTCCCTACATTGTTTCAGATCAGAGGACACAAATTCTAGAAAGGAGGCCTTGTACATTATATGAAGACCCATCAGTCTTTATGCAACACATTGGTGCCATCATAAATCATTATACAGATTGTGATTTTCTGTGGTTTTTTAAGAAATTATGGATATTAACATTGAAATTCTTATTTTGATTTAAATTCAAGTATCAAAGTAAAAATTCTTCAAAAAAAACTTGAAAGAGCAACAGTTCTAAGAGCTCTGTGCCCGGAGTATTCCAAGTCATTTTATGGACAATAAGAAGTACATTTATCATAATAATGACCTCCTTCATTCGTGCCAGGAATTGCACTGGAAAATACTCGCGTCCCTGATGGTCTGGAAGAGCTTGTTGTGAAAGGAAATATCTGTAGAAGTAAGACTGCACACTGAGATTTCTCAAATTTATTGGCTTTGTTTCATGGAGGAAAGACAGGATCCGTTCACGTTTGCCAGGATCCTAAGTGGTTCTCCTCGCTTTTAATTGCTCAACATAATGCCTGGTTAACCGCGCATGCAGTCTGAGGTCTAGTGCAGAAGTGAGGAATATTTGTTACGACCCACAGGCAGTCACTGCTTCTTTTCTAACAATGGGCAAGACAAATTTCTATGGAGGGACTAAGGCCAAAGTTGCTTTTTGGCATCTATGTTGGCCCATTAGATGGTACAGTATGCTACAATTTACTGTACTCTGACTTGAAATTATATATCATTTCTTAGAAAATGAAGTGGTCGGCCTAAATATACATATTCAGAGCAACGCATTAAAATTGCATCATGTGTAAGCAAAAAAATGTGAACAATTTCCAGTATATACTCATTTTGTATATTGAGAAGTTTCCCCTCAGTCTCTCCTGATTGTATATTTTAGTATATGCGTTCAAGGTAGGCGTAGTATTTTCTGTTTTCAGAAAGGATCATCAACCATGTGATAAAAACCTATTCAGCACTAAGTAACGTGGTCAGAGCACCATCCTGAACCTAAGATTTTATCTAGATGCAGCTGTCTTGTGGGCAACTCAATTCCAGTTCATCTTGAATACTTGCTATCCTCATCAGTTTAAAGCCACCGCCCTGCTCCAGTTAATACAGCGCATTTACCGGGATGTCCCCGTGTTCGCTCTTCCTCATCGTTTCCAGTTCCCCATTCTGTGCCCTAATTCTTGAACTATGAAACTGCTGCGATATCAATTCAAGGCTTTACTTCTCATTTCCTCTCCGTCATGACACGTAAGTTGTGGTTTGTAATTTGGGACTTATACGGTGTCAGAGCAACTCCACGTAGTGAGTTATTTCATCAGATTGTAGGCTGCGTGTCTGCTGCTTACCAGTAAACAAAAGACGGAGCCTCAAAAATGCACCGCTTTGAAATGAGGAAACGTGTTTAGGCTGTACACAAAACAGCAGTGCCTAAAATCTGGTAAAGACAAGCATTTAGTAAACAATCATTCTCATCCTGTGGCCGCTTTGAGTGAAGCGCCATAATGGACCACCTTGGTGGCAGACCAGTCTTATCTTTGCTCTTCAAAGCTCCTTTTCTTTGACTTTACATTTAGTTCAAAAGGGGCGAAACAGAAATAGAATCTCTGTAGTGCGTGATAAATCTGCAAAAACTGTTGTAACTGCATCAAGCAAAAATGACACAATAGAATTAGATCAAAATTTTGCAGCTAGCTGCAAACTAGCGTGAGTAACTTCTAAACGCTCGTGACCAACTCAGCATATGAGCAAGACCAGATTGTTCTAATTCCCAGACCAATAGGTGTATATGTGAAACAGCACAAACTAAAACCGTAAATGCAAGTCAGCCATGTTTACCTTGAACTCTCACACAGCCAGGCACTATTATGCAGAGCTTACATATGCAGGCTATATTCACAGCAAGCACTCAGAACTTTGACACAGCTGTTGAGGTGGAGTGTTTTTTTTTTTTGAAATTCAAAATTAAATCTCTTTGCCACTGTGAACTCCCACTGTCCCTCGGGTGTAGCACTCCAGTCCCACTAAGCAGCAGTGTCTGCTGGTTTAATGAGCTTCTCACCACCAGTGGTTCATTTCAGTCAGTGATTGGCTAAAGAATCCAGAAACTTTGTTTTCAGGTCATTAATTGGCTGGTTTTTGGAAGGTCACAACAGTGATCCTCAGGAATCTGGTTGAACCCCCCCCTTCTGTGACCTGTTTCTGGCAGCACGGCCGATGTGGGATCCCTCAGCCCCTGGTTCAGAGATACTCGGAGGATCTCGAGCAGCCGCTGAAGGACCTGGTTTCTGCCATGGACCAGATCCGCGTCAAAGAGCTACGCAAACAACACCGCATGGCGGTAAGTCTCTCTAAGTCCTACCTCGGTCCAGAGGTCAGCACTCGCAAGTGGGTGATTGTCAGCTCCCGGTCAGGTCCCCCATGCATATTCACATGAAAAACATGCATTATAAGAACACTCCTTCCAGTACCCCTGCCCAAGGAACTGGCTTTATAACTGGAGTTGGTCCCCGGGCGCTGCTCTGTGGCTGCCCACTGCTCCTAACTATAGGATGGGTTAAAAGCAGAGAACAAATTACCCCACAGGGTTCAATAAAGTTTATCTTATCTCTTTTTCACGGGATCGTTGTCGTTGCGTTTCCTCTGGGTACTTGGTTTTCCCTCATACCAAAAGACAGCCATATTAACCCCCTGCCATTGCCCTTGACCAAAGCGCTGGCATTTGAACAGGAGTTCATCCATGATTGTGACACTGGCTGCCAGCTTTTTCTAGAGTAACTAGGATTCGGTTAGCTGATCCAATGTGGTTAGGTAACACGCATCTTTTCTTCATAAATGCCTGGAGGAAGGAGTAAGCTGGGTTGTTCCAAACTTTCACTTGGCAGTGGACCACTGTTGGAGTTCACATTTTCCTCGGCCTTCGGTAAATTTACTGTAGCCTAGCATAAATCTAACCTAGCATAGATTTCACTGCAGATGTAACTTGTCTGCTTTTCAACTGAGTGATTTTGGGCTGTATGCAACAGCAAGATTTTCCCCCCCCAACATGCATCTCAACTTTTGCATTAAGTTACATCTCCATGACATCTGTTCAGCAGACCTGCTTTTGGAGAACAGCTTACAATGCAACTGAGCACATAGTAATTTGATTCGTCAGAGCTGTAGGCGCAATGTTTTGTATTGAAGGCCCGATTTAATAAAGGCTTTATTTGAAACATTTTTTGGCATTCAAAATGAATAATTTGACACTGACCATAGTGTGTACATATCTTACACCAATCATTGATTGTGTTATTAGTTTTGCATGTCCTAAAAGGCATAAGTTTTCAGTGCCTAGTTCTTTCATTCTTGTTCCGGGAACTCAGATGAATGGATTTATATTCTATTTCAGTGTAACCTGCCAAAATGTTATCTGGCCTGAAGTGTAAATTAACAGTGATAACTACCATTACTAAGCTCAGATAGCTAGTGATACTAAAGTATTCTGAGGTACATTATCAGAAAAAAAGAGCTTGTTTTTAGCATGCAAATCATCCTCCATTTCCTGCCCCTCTCCAGATCCCGTCTGGTGGCCTAATGGATATGTGTCGGAAGACTCCATCACAGGGACAGGTCAGCACGGTGTCGGACTGGCTGGTGTCCATTGGACTGCCCATGTACACCAGCTCCTTCCTGGCCATGGGGTATGACTCGCTGGCCCAGATCTCCACCCTGACGGAGACGGAGGTGCAGGAAGCGGGCGTCAGGGAGGAGCGACACGTCCAAAGGCTGCTGGCAGAAGCTCGGCTGGTGCAGTCGTAATGAGGGAGGAACTGAGAAAAAAATGTTGCAGACCTGCATACCTTGCAAGAAATGCCAAGGACCTACAGCTATAATGCAGACAGTACTCACCGTATGGTTTGAGTTGCAGTTGCTGTCATTGTCACAATATCAAGGGACCTCAAACTCCAGGCTCAGAGACAGAGACTTTTCAGTTACTGTTTTCTGCTTTCCATTTTCCCACTTTCCTGAAGTTTATGATGAGACTGAGATTTGAAGAATGCTGAGAGGAGAATTTGGAGGCCTTTTTAAATGACGTTTCCTGAAACAATGAGTGCTGGTCTTAATGTGGAAGATGGAACTGCCTTTAAAGAAACAGGACAGGGTTTTTTCTTTTGAAATTTGTTTTTATAAAAATGAGACTTTTGATTTTGGCTTAATTTTGGTCTCTTTTGCTTGCCGTGGCATTAGAGAGCGGAGAGAGTCTGTAGCTTGGCCAAAGCAATCTTTTTTTAACGATAGTTAAGTCAGTAACTTAGCTATATCTTGAAGAATGAGTCCTCTGCATAAAAATACTACATTAAAAAAGTGTAAAATACAAAAAAAAATCTGTTTTCATCTTAAGATAACTGATATTGTTATTGTATTATTATCTTGAGATAACTGATAATTTGTTGTTTTTGTCTAAATTTTAAGGTTACCAAATATGAACAAAAAATTTTAATTCTCATGCAGTTCAGTGTTAGATAACCTTTGGTTCACTGCATGGTAAATAACGGCGATTTCAGTGTTGACATTCCAGATTGTACTCAGCACTGTGAGCTCCAAGCGCCATTGCCATGGAGCAATGGGATAGTTTGATGGTCAAGATTTTCAAGACAAAATGCCAAAATGGCACACATAATCCCTCAATGTATAGTCCTGTTGTAGCTTCATACAAAGTACTACCAATTTCTCCTGGGAGAACAGCTTTTCTTATAAGCAATAGTCTTGATATCTACCATGCTAATTTGTGTTGCCTTATATGTGTGTACAGATGAATAAATATCTATGTGTGTACTCGTTTGATTATCACAAATTACCATTCGTCAGCTATTCTTGCATGCTCTTGCAAACTGGTCAGTATATGCACAACACGAGGATTAACCCTGATAAGGTCATAAATGTGTGACTGAAATGTCCTTCACTGACCAGTCGAATACCGATGCACAACCACTACTGGGAACTTAAAGCAATGGATTTTAGAAAACTGACTAGTAATTTTGAGGATTCCCTTCTATAAAGCCGACACATGAAAAGGGTTTCATAAACTGAGTGTGGTCACTTATAATAAATTTTATAAACAGCTTATGCTGTGACTCCTTGGGTCTGTGATTTTCGACCAGGTGAGACAACCATACTCTCCTAAGATGGAGGAGTTTTTTGTTTGTTTTTTGTTTTGTATAGCTACAATTTCCCAAGCACAGTTGTTAAACCGGTGTATATCGGTTCAGATGTATATTTTCAAAATGGTTCACCAGTTTAATTTGATGTCGAAAGCATCACCTTGAGCATTGTGGGTCCTGATATAGTGATGACAATGAAACTTCTTGAAACTTCGGGATGAGAGGCTTGATTTTCTTTATTTGCAAAAAAAAAAAAAAAAAAGAATTGAACAGAATGTTTACAGAGATGCATTAACTTGAAATGTGCAGTGAAGGGTCAATGGTTCAGCTGGACGGTTTCTAGTGGGTTCTTATGTCTGCTCCATGATCAGTCGAACTGTTAAAAATTGAGGTTGGCTATTCACATTACGCAGCCAAATGTGCATAGTTCTTTGTGAAACATGAATATGTTGTGATTGGTCATTCCTTACAACCTTCTTACAAATGCATTATTTGCATTTTTTTATTCATCAACTTCTAATGGATTGTAATAAGCCACAAAAGGAGAGGGATCGTACGAGTGAGAGATGTTCAGTAAGAGGGCCTCTCCAGGCATTGATTGTAAGCACAGACTTGGAAATAAATGTGTATGCATTTATTAGTCATATTCCATTGCAGTAAAAGGTGAGTTGAGATGGTCTGAAGAGACTCAGGGTAAGATTTACCGAATAAGTGTGCCCTTAATCACAGGTGTTTTTATTTTACTTTTTGTTTATTACGTCTGGTGAGCTCATGTTCCACGGTAACTAGATGCAGAACGAGGTAACAGTCTTCAAGTCCGTGTAGCATATGGAGATTGTGTTATTGAGACAGTCTACCGCTTTGTGCTCTGCATGACTTTCCACACTGTCAGGTATGTTAAGACTAACAGCAGTGTGCATGGACCACATTTTTGAGTTGACAAATATCGGCAAGTGGGATGCGCATTGCAACCGGAGAGCTTGGGATGGTTAGTGGAGCGCGGTGTAATGAATGTGCTTGTTTCGTCTCTGGCACACATCTCATTCTTTGAACAGTCACCTCCATTCCCAATACATTAGGACACAATGAGAAGCCTCATTTCAGTGAGATATTGTATAGACCTGTGTTTCCTCATTGGCTAATTTGTTACCGTAATAGAAAAACAGAGGAACTCACCGAAGGCTTGTCGGGGTTGACATATGTCAGCATCCCCTTCAGCCTCTGTCACCATGGTGCCAAAGTCAAGACTTGATGTTCCACAGATGAGCGCTCTGATTACTTTCTGTGCACTGTGCTGTATATAACCATGGCAACAGGGCAGGTGTAACATATGCCGCACGCCTGATGAGTTTGGGGTGCCTGTGGTTACAGAAATTGGATAAACAATGATAGAGATATATGCATTCATTTAGCTTGGAGTGTTCTTTTCTGATAATACACTGCATTTCATAAAAACCTATTCAAGTCAAGCGCAGTGTGGATACAAACTGGAAGTTAAATGCTTATGCACTGCGTACTCGATTCAATTGATGCCTTTTCTCATTCGCTCTGATGTTCTGCATAAAGAAAAACTCTCCTGTACAATTGATATCCAAAATTCTGTATTCTAGTTTTTATAAAGGCTATTAAAAACTGTTGCCATTAAATGCACTTTATAATAAAAATCCATTTTTAGAAAACATTTTTATTCTCCCCAATATGTTGAACTGAAATGTTTTCACGGCGCATGTTGGAATGTTCCAGTGGTCAATAAACATGGGTTGTATCTGACATTTGGAATAAATAGGTTTGCAGAACCCCCAGTGCCAAGTCAGTTATGTATAAAAAGTAAAATAATTACTCACAATTTAATCTGTGTTCAAAGTAACTTCCCAGGGTTTATTGCCTTGTTGAAAACATAATTACATATATGAATGATTAAC
Organism: Gymnothorax javanicus; assembly: GCA_029692085.1. Taxonomy (NCBI): domain Eukaryota; kingdom Metazoa; phylum Chordata; class Actinopteri; order Anguilliformes; family Muraenidae; genus Gymnothorax; species Gymnothorax javanicus. The sequence continues at coordinate 96,899,358 of CM056198.1, forward strand.
AAGTGTTTCACATTCTGCATATGTAATTGATTTTTAAGTTATTTGTTTTCTTTTTTTTTTTTTGCTTTTCATATCAAATGTAATTATTAGCTGTACTATACAAATAGCAATACCCTCTTGAATATTGCTTTAGCCAGTGAAAGCTACAGTATGTATTGTAAAATATAAGTGTAAAAATTACTTTATGCAGTTTTGGCTAGCGAATAATTGTCTATAAAGATTTGCTTGTGTATTGAAACAAAAAAAAGGTCTATAACTATTTGTCATTCTGAAATACAATAAAACCTTTCTTGGCATCAATAATTGCTCTTTGAATTCATTTTATTGAAATGTTCTCCCAATGTTTATAACTTAGGTCATTGTCATTTGGTTTTCATTTTATATCAGCCCCAAACAAAACTGCTTTCTAATTTTATCAACAGTGTTTGTAGTTTTCATACATGGTATTTTGAATAATACTTTAAATTCATTAAATGTTTCCAAAATCTCATGTGGCTATCAGTCTTCCAATGGAAAATACATAGCCATGGCCTCATCAGTGTGGGCTGTAATTTGGAATACAGAGCTACAGTCTCTTGGGGAAAAAAAAGATCTATGTTTAGTTCCACATGTCACAGTGGTCAGAATTCACCTTTTCTCTTGGTTTCGCAAGCAGCTGCCCTTGAGCACTCAATCTATTAGAGCCGTATTTTGTTCTGGTTCTTGCTGGGTTCCATGTGCGAGGGACCTAGTAACCTAGTAATTTGTATCTACGCACTGACCTAAAATTCCCTCGGCGAGCACGGGGCTTGAGACTATTAATTTACTTCTGGCTTCTGTTCAGTATATTTTAGTTCAAACTGCAGTTAAAGGAACATTTTCCTTAAACTTGAGTAAGCAGCTGCTTGGAAATGCGGTGGGCAGATGTCCTACTGCAGCCAGGACTTGTACCAATGGTGTCACTATATTCACTATTGAATCAACAGAAAAAGCTTTGTGAACGAGTCAGCTTCTCGAGCTCAAAATAAAATATGAAACTAAACTTTGAGGAAAATGGGACTGCAAAACTTGGCTTTGACATGAAACTGGCAGTTCAGCCAGTACTTGACTGTCGACCTGGGGCCTGCATCACAAAGCAGGACTACTTAGTTACAATATGGATAACTGCTCAGAGTAAAATTATGTTGAACAAAAGTCAAATGTATAAAGAGCTGTTCCAGGTTTTATTTAGTGCAGTAATCAGGCTAACTCAGTAATCTTGCTTTGTGGAACAGGCTTCAGAATTTGCATTGCTTTTTTTTTTTTTTTTATAGTTGGTTGATACCTGATTGCAGGAATAAAAATAACTAAGCCTTGAAGGAGCTGTGTCACGAATCAGCGCATGCTCAGAATTTACATCCCAAGAAAGTGAATCTGCTTGACTGCAAGTCATAATCTAATTCCATCCTTGCCAATCCGTCATTTTGTATTGTATTTATATGTTTTAGTTACTGTGGTATCATGCTTTTTATATTAAGGAGCTTTCTATAGAAATTTGAGGATTCGATGTGCTATTTTATGCTTTAATCAAGGAATACAAAGAATGTAAACTGGTTTACCATCACCAATAATCCTGGAAGAAGAAAAATACCTTCTTAATTTTGACTAGCAGTTCAGCAGATTTACGTTGTTCAAAGTTGTGAGCATGTGCAGTAATCGTGACATAGCTCCTTTAAAGACCCATTGCCAAGTGTGACAAAAGCTGGGATGATTCCAAGACCAAAAGCCCTACTAACAGAGTTTCTCAAAAAATATTAGAACGTGCATTTGCCGCCATGGTGTGACCAATATTTTCATTTACCTTAAAATCCCTGCTGATGTTGTTGCGCAGGGAAGTCACTGCAGAATAAATGCCCAGAATAAATGAGAAATGAAAAGCGTGCCCAGAATAAATGAAAAATAAAACCAAATTGTAATGTTATATGAACTCCGCCTCTCGGCAAATCAGTCTAATACCCAAGGAGTTTGAAAGTGAATCACATATTTTAGCATAAAAAACCCCTTCTGTCATTTATTTGCCCCCTAAAAGTGGCTGACAACTAGGCAGTGAGCCATACCAAGGCTGGTTTCTTCCCCTGAGAACGTCAAATAGAAAGCGGCCTGGAAACCAGATCACATGCCAAACGTGTAATGAGATGCATTAAAATTGCGCTGACTTCGAGTGACAGGTTCTTGGGATTTACAGGTTCCCTACAGCATAGGTTCCCAAACTCGGTCCTGGTGGACGCCTGTGCATGCTGGTTTTTGTTCCAACCACAATAGCAATTTAATAATTTTAACAAGCTGCTAATTTTTTGAGCATGTGTTATTGATTTTTAGATGGATCAATTATCTCACTGATCAACGTTATGTCAGAAAAAGGTAATACCGCAAGGAGTATACGTAATACCCAAGTTCATATTGTGCTTCCTGCAAAATGCAAAATGCTTCCTACAATAAAATGCAAAATGCTTCCTACAATAACTTAAGAGGTAACATTAACCACAGAGGTTTTTCTTTCTTATACATCAATACAATGCAGGTTTGCCTCATGATCATTTACTTGCCCACTTACTTGATCCATCTTGCCCTCTCCGCCAAACTTCAGGAATCCTAAGGCACATCCTCACTGGCTGCCAAACGAGACTGTCCCAAGGCCACTATACCTGGAGGCATAAACTAGTCCTGAGGGAGCTAGCGAGTACCCTGGAAGGGAGGAGAACTACCATCAATGCCATCCTTCCCCATCAACTGGCTCAAAAATAATAACAATATCTTTATTCACACATTAACATACACAGTATTATTCATGGTAAAACATTTTTTTTAAAACATATTTACAAAGACACGGGATAGTTAATACAGATATCCTCAATTAGAAAATCAATCTCCTCCATAGTGAGAATATCACAACTTTTTAGATTATCACGAACATCGACCATTCTCTTAAAACTTTAATCTTGTCATTGAAATGTGTGTCATTATCATACCAGTGATACAAAGCATGTACAAGTACACCAAAAACACACCTTTCATTTAACAGATATCTATAATTTTTACCTGGTCATAAGCCATGGTCTTAACAACAGCATTATAACTATTTAAACACACATTAAAATTTTTTACTAATCTCAGTTTTAAACTCAGGTCTAGTGGTTTGCCAGCATGACTAGAAATTACTTTACAATGTGTCACAGGATGAAGCTTCCAAATAATTCTAAGGGCTTTCCTCCATGCAGCACAGATATCATTAGTACCATTACTTTGCAATGACCATAATGGAGCCTCATAGTAACTGCAACAGCACTGATTAAACTATTGATTTTTCAAAAATGAATAAATGTGCCCATAATCAGCCATAAACAAGTTAAATGGCCTCCAAAACTAGATTTAGCAGCATTAACCATATAATTATTGTCACGGGTAGAAATATGATGACCAAGATGGACAGCTTTTTCAGACAATCCAATATAATCACCATTTACAGTAGCACCTTTATCAGAAGTTTTACAGTGCCTACCCTTGAATAACAGTAACTTACTCTTGCTCCCAACACCATCGCGTTTGTAGCAGCAGGTCAGGTCCCAGCAAATCCATTTTCGAAAAGGGAATGTGACCCACTGTCAAAAGCCTGCAACTGGAAAATGCAGGCTGACCTGGAGAAGAAGCTCTCCTTTCCGCCAGAGATCATTACAACTATTTAAGGCCAGGCCTGATCTTGTGGTCAACATCGCAGAAAGATCAATACATAACCATACGCCTTGAAAGACAGCAGTAGATGAGGCCAACAAACATAAAAAACTGAAGCACGCTAACATAGCAGCGGAAACAGGACAGCAGGGCTGGAAAGCTCAGGTGCTCCCCGTAGAGGTCGGCTGCAGAGGTATTGTAGCCTTATCAACCACCAGGGCACTGAAACAGATGAGAGACTGAGGACAAGCACTCCAGCAAGCCATCAGGTCACAGTCAGAGGCTGTTGAGTGCAGCAGCAACTGGCCCTGGATCAAGAGGAAGGACTCCAACTGGGCTGCAGGATGAGCTCCATCCAGCACGAGGGGTAAAAGCAGTGGGGGGTGTTTCTGAGATGCCAGATGTTACTGATGAGCCCTCGAAGTGTTGTGGGCTCATGGAAGCACCTATGAAGGAGCGTACCCACCTGATGACCTCAATGAAGCCCTTACCCCTACCTCGACCCAATCCAAAGGACTGTGCATTATCTTGAGGGATTTTCAAAATTAAGTCCTATGAGCTTGACTTATCTTTGAATTGTTCATTATCTATCAGATGGCTATGATTGGTGGCTTGGTGTCTGGACATCTAGTAATTAGCAGAACATTGATTCAGATTACTCTCAATTTCATCAGATATTACTTGCCTCCTTTTATCTAAGCATATGTTTGCAACAGAGCCCAATAAGCACTACATGCCCATAGAAATGATATTGATCATATCCAAGCTATTGCCGATGTAATGTGATTAGAATTTTATGCAATCTTGCATGAAAGAGACCTAAAGGACCTAGTTTGGAAAATGAATGGCCCAGATTGTTGAGGATAGCCACTCCAATTATAGCTCAGCCTGTAGCACATATTTTTAATCTTTAACTTAGCTTGGGAATTGCACCAAAGGTCTGGAAAACTGCTATTGTGCTTCCACTGCATAAAGCCGGCGATATCAGAGACCTTAATAATTACCGCCCAATTTCCACGCTACCTTGTTTAGCTAAAATTCTTGAATCCTTGGTTAATCTCCAGCTTCCTTTTTAAAAAAAAAAAAAAAAAATAGCATTTTAAATGTTTTTCAGTTTTTCAGAGCTGGTCACAGTACTATATCAGCTGCATTTCTTGTTGTGAATGATATTGTTTGTGCCCTTGATGGTGGGCAACACTGCACTGCCTTATTTATTGACCTATCAAAAGCCTTCAACACAGTCGATCATTCAATTTTAGATGATAGACTAGCTTCTGTAGGCCTAGATCAGAATTCCCGCAAATGGTTCTCAAGTTATCATTCAAATCAAGTACAATGCATAGTAGCAGACTCTATTCGATCGTCTCTTCTGGAGGTGACTAAAGGGGTACCACAGGGCTTGTTTTTAGGACCTTTACTTTTTACCTTGCATATCAATAATTTGGTCTCTTTTGATAATGGCTGTAAGGCGCACTTTTAATAACCAGCAACACAAAATCGAAAACATGCCACATTCCCACTAAACTTCGTACCACAACACTTTGAAGTCGATATATTTTCACCAGAACCAAACTCAAAAAAAAAAAAAAAAAAACGCACAGCCTGTAACACACCCAGAGACGAACCAAATGAGTTTTCAATTGTATGCTGCTGGTTCTTTGAAAAAGCTAGACATCTGACAAACTTTAGTTACAGCTTGGCCGTTTTCTTTGGTAGGCCTGTAAATGTGTGCTTTTCTCTAGATCTCGTCCATTGAAGGAGAATAAATTTAGAATTTGCACCTTGGATGGCACTGAAATTGAGTGAGTGCCATCATATAAGTACCTTGGGATATTTGTTGATGAAAAGCTGTCTTTTAAAATACACATTGATGAATTGACAAGGAAGTTAAGGCGTAAAATTGGGTTCTTTTATTGGAATAGATTGTGTTTTTCACGTGATAACAGGAAGCTTTTAATTCAATCAACCCTCTCATCCGTGCTTGATTATGGTGATGTTATCTACATGCACGCTGCCCCTACCACTTTAAAAACGCTTGATATGGTCTATCATGCAGCACTTAGGTTTATGACAGGGATCATTTGAGAACCCATCATTGTTCTCTATATAATGTTGCGGGTTGGTCATCCTTAACTCTTAGGAGAAAGCAGCATTGGCTCACTTTCTTTAACAAAGGAATTCCACAAAGATTACCAAATTATCTTACATCTTTCATCAAATGGCATTCTAGCCACTACCAAGCCAGGTCTCAGGAGTGATTGGATCTCGAGGTTCCCGCAATAAAACCGAACTTAGAAAAACTGCTTTCTGCTACTGTGCTCCAAGGACATGGAATGAGTTTCAAGAGTCCTTTAAAGTGAATGAATTAATTTCACTACAGACATTCAAAAAGATGAAGGGTTTAGAGGTTGTGGTTTGTGGTTGTTTTGATTAACATTGCCATAAATTGTATTGTTGTAAGATGATTTTATTGTTAAATATTTTTTGTGTACTGTCCATATTTTATTATAATGTATTGTTTTCTGTTGTACACAAGGCACGATTGCAACTGAGACTGATGTCTCAATGGAATTCCCTGTATAAATAAAGGTTAAATAATTAAATTAACAAAGAAATTAACAAATTAACAAAGAAATTAACAAAGAAAAAAATAAATTGTTAAAACAATTTTATATCCATTGTGGTTGGAATGAAAACCAGCATACACAGGCAGCCTCCAGGACCAAGTTTGGGAACAGCAGTGCAGGTCGGGATCTGACGGTGTTAATTTAGGACCTAGTATCTCAAATTTCTGAAGGTCATGTCCTCCTACTCTTGGGATGCAGAGACAACAGCTCCTGTGACAGCAGTATCACACATCCTCCTTTTCCCCTCCAATCAAGATAAAATTAAACCTGGGGCCAGTATCACTAAGCAGGATCACTGAGCTGATAGCTCCACTGACTAAAAACAAGAGCAGATCAATTATCAAGCTAATCTAGTAATGCTGCTTTGTGAAACAGGGCCTAGGTGAATTAAATTTAAGGTAAAGAAATCAAGCAGTACCACTGGCCTAGCGGATGCCTGTGCTATGTGAATTGGAGTCTGAATTTCATCCAAAAAAAATTTATGTGACACACATCTATTTGGAAATTCAGAGCCACAAGGATTAAAGTCAAGGAACATTCCCATTTTTGTCGGCCACCAGCCACGCACAGACTGATGTTCACATGTGGGGTGCAGTTCAGTGGCCTGAGAATAACTTCCCACTTCCTTTAATTTCAAGGTTTTCCATGGTGACCTTCTGAGCATAAAACATCAATCACACACCCAGTACAGCTTTTAATATTTGCCTTGTAACCACCTTTTATTATTAGAACATATAATCAACCAATAAATTTGGTACAAAGGCAACTATAGATTACATTTAAAATCTACAGATGAACTGTTTGTACAGACGGACATCTGCAGACATTTTGTGTGGTATTTTTCGAGTGGCTCTTCATCCAAACAAAAATCTATTAAAAGTAACTTCTGTGGGCATGGGGACTTCAAAATAAACATGTAACAGTAGAATAACACAATTTAACGGTTATGTAGTTAAAAAAAGAAGATATTACTACAACCAATAAACAGTTAGCAGTGACTTCCCGTTGTGGTCAATGAATTTCAGTTGCTTTTGTCTTTTGTCCTTGGTTGTTGGTATTTGTGGCAAGCAATTTGTGAGTGCGACTATATTGTGTTTCCCTGAAGGCCTTTCAATAAATCAGCTGAGATGTATAAAGCACAAACTGAAACATTTATTACTGAACATGGTTTTTTAACCAGTTTCCATCCAATCCAGATTTCAGTATTTTTTGCAACTACAACCGCATTTCCAGAATGTTGGGATGTTACGGTAAATGCAATTAAAAAAGAAGACATTGATCTGTAAATCATCTTTGACCAGTGCTACATTAAAAACAGAACAAAGACAAGATATTTAATATTTTTACATTTTTTCCAGAACCAATTCCCCCTCGGCGACAAAAAAAAAAAGATCTAGATTGATTGATCGATCGATTGACTGATTGATTATCAATTGTTTTATTTTAGAAATAAACACTCCTTTGGAATTTTATGTCAGCCATGAAATCCGGAAAGGTTGGGACAAGAGTGTGCTTACCTCCGTTTAACAACAACCATTCCTTTCAACAGCCCTCTAAATCAGTGTTTCCCAAACCACTCCTGGAGGCCCACCTGTCCTGCATGTTTTAGATCTCTCCCTGCTCCAGCACAGGTGATTCAAATGATCAGCTCGTTAATTACCGCTTAAAGCTGATTGATGACAACCTGATCATTTGAATCACCTGCGCCGGAGCAGGGAGAGATCTAAAACATGCAGGACAGGTGGGCCTCCAGGAGCGGTTTGGGAAGCACTGCTCTAAATAATTGTTTGGGAAACTGAGAAAACCAACTGTTCCAGTTTTGAAGCATTTTTTCCCCAGTTTTCTTTGATATCTGTCTCCAGGAGCCCAGATTAGGGACATCACTGTTGTATTTTGCACCTATGACAGCATTGCATACATTCAACGGATGGCAGGTCAGGATGGCAAGCATCCAAGGAAAACACATGTTGTAATGTGCAGAATATAGCTTGCCTTTGTCTTGTTGAAATGGGTATGTACATCCCTGAAAAGATCTCACCTATGTTGATCCAAAATAATTGTCCTTCAGCATCAATGCTACTGACACAGATGTCCAAGTCACCCATGCAATGGGCACTAACACATCCCCATACCATGACTAATACTGAGTTTTTCACTGTACCTTTGTAACAAGCGGGAGAGTCCTTGTCTTCTTAAGCCAGATCAATGCAACATCCACAATTACCAAAAACCAATTTGTAAGGTTAACTGAGGGGTGTACTCTGAAGTGAGATAATCGGGTTAGTTATGTTGATACTATAGCCAGGGTTTTCTATGCCGTAATGGTGGCTCTCTTTTAATCTGGGCCTTGTGACATATGGTATACAGTACCAGTCAAAAGTTTGGACACACCCACATTTTTCTTACAATAAGCAGCCTTTATTATGCAAAAAAAATCCAATTCTTAAATCCATTAAACTAACCGCCATTTGTTGTCATATTTGCAGTGCATTCTCACATTTTTTTCATTTAACAAGGGCAGTCATATGACTATAATGAATTTGCAGTTGCATGGCTGTCTAACCTCTAAAAGACGTGCTGCACATGAGGTGGCTTTTCATCAACCTTATCGCTCAATAAGTCCCAAAACCGCTTGACTTTAATTTGGCTGTTGGAAACTACAGTATAAGGAGTTTGTCTGTTTACTTTGCAAAATATGGGTTCTTTGAGAATTCCAAAATTTTGGACACTATTCAAACAAGTAAATTATTCTCTTTTCACTTCTGACTGTTTACCTTTTACAAGATTCCATTTGAGATTATATAGAGAAGTTAAGCCGTTAAGCCGTAAAATTACTGGCACTCCTGATTGCCAATGCACAAACAATACAAAAACTAACATTTAATACATGATATAATTCAACAAAATTGAGATTTCATAATTATTGGCACCTTTCATTTAGTATACTGGACAAAGAAAGTTAGGGATCACCCAACTTTTCAATATAAAAATATGATATGGAAAAAAATACAAACTATCACATATTTCAAATTCAAAATTTGGGGTGATCCCTAACTTTCTTTGTCCAGTATAGTTAGTGCAACCACCTCAGGCAAGGATAGCAGCATGAAGTCTTTTCCTTTAATTTTTGACAAGGTTAAGGCACACATTTGGGGGGACTTCGGACCATCTCTCTAAGCTGATCTTTTCAAAATCCTTCATCAATCCATTCATCAACTGCCCTCTTCAACTCAGCCCACAGGTTTTCAATTTGAGCAATCGCCAGTTCAAAAAAAATAAAATAGCCAGATCTAGCTTTTGCGTCGAAATTTCTTACACTTCCGAGACTACCACTTCTATCATAATATAATAACATTGACCGATAACAATCTTATCATCTACATCAGCGCTTTTCAAACCTCCCCTGGAGTACCACTTCTCCTGCATGTTTTAGAGCTCTGCCTGCTCCAGCACAGGTGAGTCAAATGATGAGCTCGTTACCCGCGAAGATGCTTGATAATGAGTAAATCACTACAATCATCCGTGCTATCGGGGAGAGATCTAAAACATGCGGGAGATGTGATACTCCAGGAGAGGTTTGAGAAGCACTAATCTATCTGTGATTGTTGACGGCAATACCAAAAATTATACTATAAATTATATCAGTCACCTGAACATCGCCATGGAAGGCCCTTCTCGAAACTTTGAGAAAATGACCGTTCCTCAGCTGAAAGCTTCTTAGTACGGCTTCAACGCTCGGTATCGTACGGCCAAGTATCTGTAACCACGCACGCTAAAGTAACCTTCCGCAGCTCTGCGAGACCCGAAGAGTACCCGAGGCGACTCAGCCACGGAACTATCCCACAAAGCATCGGAAATGGGGCGTGACTGCAACATCAGGGCGTTTTTTTTTTTTGTTTTTTTTTGTACTGACAATTGATGGAATTGGATTGAGGTCTGGCAACTGAGCTGGCCATTGCAGAACATTGATTTTGTTGTCACAGAACCATTTGTGTTTGGATCTTGGGAAGTCCACCGATGCCCAAGTCCCAGCTTTCTGGCTGAGGCAACCAGGCTGTCAGCCAAAATATCCTGATGCTTGGTGGAATTCATTATGCCCATACATGCCAACTCACTACGGCTTTTGGGCGTTTTTTTCAGAATGAAACGCCCCAGAGGCGGTGTTAGACCCGAAAATTATTGGCTATTATCCCACCCTTTATTGACAACAATTTGTCCTGGCTAATTCTTGATGGTTTTCCTTCATTAACACGTTTTCCAATTCAAGAATAATCAAGTGACAATTGAAGACACGGCTTCTCTCCCCCATGCGATCTAAAAGCGACAAAAAAATGGGCTACATTCAGTACAGAAAAATAATTTAATTATAATTAGGTCTGTGCTCCAGCGCTCGGCGACGGCATTTCAGAACTCTTCAGCGAATGAAGGTTATTTTGGTGACTAGTACGTGGTTTCGTCCGATTACATTTTTCAATCAGACAGCTGTTTATTTTATACAGCGAGTTGCGTGACCGTGCTGCAAAAACAGGTGTACGTACTTGTCAGTTTCACATGCATTGCAGTGGATTTCCCCACTAGTGACACGGAAATCGATTATGACTCGAGAATTCTCACGCTTGTCTTTACTGAGGGATTGAAAGCAATGGAATTGCATAAAGACCATTCAAATAGTCTTTTTCATTTAAGCAATTTAAATGATCATGAAACACATGCATTGTTTCCAATCCCTAAGTAAAGAGAAGCACGAGAAGTCCGGAGTCATAATCGCTTTCCATGTTACTTGTGGTGAGGTCCACCTTTACGCAAATGAAATTGAAACTTCAATGCACATGGATTTTAATTCCGCGTGAAAATCTCATCAATAGTCGTTCATTGAATAATTGGGGACCACGTTGAATAAGCCTAAAAAATGCGTGAGACCTACATCAAATGCGTGAGACTTGGCATCTCTGACATGAATCACTGTCGGCATCAGCTAATGCATGATCTATAAGTCATTCTGTTTATTTTATTTAAAAAAAAGATTATCATTTTAAAAAATAAAATACAATGATGGATAATAATTGATTATGACGGTATTTTTATGCCCCTGTCCGTCACAATGACGGACAATCAGAAAGTGTAACGCAACCTCTGACCCCAGTAAAAACAGGAAGTGATCTAATGGCTCAATATAGTTCCTTAACACATAAATAAAAAATAGTGCCACGGGCACTGTGGCTCACTTGGTTTATTTCAGACTTTAGTGTTATGTAAGCTCACAAGAGGTAGTAATTTTTATGCTTGGGTCCAACATTGGGAAAATGAAGACACGTTCTGTAATTTGTGTAGACAAAAAAAATTTTTGTCCAAGCAACATGAGATCTATTTCGACCTCACTTCTGACCGTCACCACAGTCTTTACACTGCACGATGCCCCCTTCCTACCTATCTAAGAGACCATAATAACAACAAAGTCATATGACTGACCTTAAGAGGCTGACCTGTAGGCTATAAGAGCATCCGGTGACAACGCCTCTTCCTCTTTGCCTTTCTCACCTCATCTGAGACCGGTAAATTGTGTTTGTCAGGAGACCAATAATCCGTCACATAATTGTGCAGCCGCCTTGTGTCCCTGAGGATTTTTTCATGGTTTCCCTGTGACTTATTGCTGTTACTTACGCTGTCAGCAGGGTGCTTTTAGTCGCGTCCTTGGACTCCCCGCTGCATTTGTGTTACTTGCATGTAACTTTCTGTTTGTTTGCAGGTAAGCTAAGCGATATCACCTGCTGTTGTCCCCGCCCATAGCCTGTTGGCGTTTGGGTACGTTACTAAGGTTGGTCATTTGAAACCAAAGACACGTATTAAAGTCTAAGTTGAGTAGTATTACATAAAATAAATAATTCGAGCTCCGAGTCACCTAGTTTATTTCCCTTCTGCTCTTTTGCAGTTGAGGTTTTTCTTTAGTTTTCCTCTTGATTCGGGAGAGATAATTTGTAAATAAAGTGAATACATGATAACTGAAGTTACATCTCCTTCTGCTGTTGAGCAGTCAAGGGTTTTTCTTTATTTTGAGTGTTTCCCTTAACTGCTGTGCACAGTGGTGGGATCGATCGTTTAAGCCCCTCGTACGTTCGTGTACAAGCAGTGGGTTCATTTGGTTTGATCGGGCAGCATTTGCTGCATTTGGTGTGTACTTAAACTATTCCCATTGGCTGCTGTTCGCAGTGGGCGGGGTTACTTTTGGGCTGCCTGATGATAGTACCTATGGCTCCCCAGGCGTGTTGTTTCTGTGTCGCAGCTTTGGACCAGCGTGACTGGCACCGTGAGTGTCCTTCCTCTTTAGGTAAGGCACATTTGTTGGATGATGTCGAGTGTCCCTGTCTGGTGGCCGTCGACTTGCCCTTTGAGTAAAGAGCCCAATGGGCTAAGCTAGTGGGGCATTCTCCTCATGCTGGGGGAGCTGCTTCTATTTCTGCCCCTCAAGATGAGCAGGAGCATAACCCTGAGCAGCCTTCACGCAAACGCAAACATGGGCCGTCCCATGGGCGTAGTAAGAAACGGGCCCCAGAGTCAGCCCCTCCGCCCTTTTACAGTTCATCCCCCCCCACAGGGGACTTCGGTGGGCAGGAAGACACACAATTACAAATCCTAGCCGCCATTCATGGTCTGGCAGATAGGGTGAGCAAAATTGAGGCCCAAGGACAAGTTCCACCAGTGGAAGATCATTCCAGGGGGTCCTCCCCAGGGGACTTGCCAGCGTATCTGGAGCCGCAGGCAGATCACTCCGATTAAATTTCCCTGAATGCGCAGGGCTCCCTCTTAGGCGACGATGACCAACTGGAGCCCACGGAGGAGCCACACTGCCTCAGTCTGTCTCACACAGGGGGGTCTGCGTCAGCAGATGGCGATAATGAGGACTCCAGTCCCAGTGATGCGCTCTTTAAGGTTCTGACTGAAGCTAAGATTATGGGCCTTTAGTCCCAGTCAAAGCCCCTGGTTCATCTGAGGGGGTCTGGGCTGGCATTTCACAGTCTTGCCCTTCAGTGGCAATTCCTGCAGCTGAGGATTACTGCCAGATGTTGAGGAGGTCCTGGAGTGCTCCTAGCAATGCTCCTCAGTTTAATTCAGGCTGTTGGAGGCTAGCTAAGGCTCAGTATCCACCAGATTCTGGATTGGGTGACATGCCACCAGCGGAGAGGGAGATGGCAGCCTTAACCTTTCTGGGCCCAGACAGAGAGACCATTAATCCTCGCTGTCCTCGGAAGGAATGTGATAAAACAGACCGCTGGGTCTGTAAAACCTGTAATGCAGCTGCTCAGGCAACTCTTTCTGGGAATGCACTTGCTGTTCTTCTGGCAGGTTTTAGGAGGACAGCTGCTGCACGCAACCAAGCCACAAACAATCTGATAGATGCTGCCCTGTCTGCACACTCCCAGCTTACCCGTGATGTCGGGTCAGTGATGTCTTTGGCCATGATGACCCGTAGACAAATTTGGTTAGCTCAAACAACCCTCCCTGAGAACATCAGGAGGGAACTGACAAATATTCCAAAGGGAGAGTCTTTCATTATGGCTCCCAGAGTGTACTTGACAACGCAGAGCAATCGGTGCGCACTCGGGAGTGTGTACAGCGTACATTCAGTCGCCCCGTGACAGCAAGGCAGGGGCCAATGGCTAAACAATACGAAGCTGCTTGGGGTCACGTGGGGCTTTGGACGCGTGGCAGGCATCAGAGCTCCGGTGGCCAGAGGTTTAGCAATGTGGCTGGAGGGCCACATCAGCAGCAGCCGGGGTTTCAGCCTCGGCCTATAGCAAGGGAGGCTCCCCAGAGGGAGACGGCCCCCAAGGGTCCAAGGACCCAGGAGGACTCTACATACGAGTGGTGGGGCTGCCACTGTCATTCACTCCCAGCTACGCCTGGACAGTTGGAAGAGGGAAGTTTCAGACCCTTGGGTATTGGCAACAGTCCTTCCGTTGCGAAACACCCCATGGTGTCCCAATTTCTAAAGGGTGCTAATCGTTTACGTCCCACCAGGAGCCTGAGGGCTCCATCTTGGGACCTCCCTTTGGTGTTGAGGTCTTTAACTGCTGCCCCATATGGAACTCTGGAGCAGTCGGACCTGAGGTTCCTGCCACACAAGACTGCATTCCTTCTGGCTATATGCTCTGCCTAGAGGGTGAGTGAACTACATGCACTGTCTGTGAGTGAGGAGTGCTTAAGGCGGTCGGCGGAAAATGCAGGGGTATCCCTGTGGCCAAACCCTTTTTCCTCTCCAAGGTGGTAAGTCCTCAGACTGTGAATCAGGCAATTTAAATAGAATCATTCCGACCTGATCCAGCTTACCAAGGGGGAGTGGCGCTTCATACTTTGTGTCCAGTCAGAGTACTGAAGGCTTATGTTGAGTGTACTCTGCTGCGGAGACAGGAACACACTCAGCTGTTTGTGTGTTATGATGGTAAGCATTTGGGCCGCCCATTATCTAAGCAACGTCTGTCCCACTGGTTGGTTGAGGCAATCTCTCAGGCTTGCTCTGGCCAAGGTTTCCCAGTCCCTAAATGTCTAGTGGCCCACACCACACTAAGTGGCCGCTTCATGGGCAGCTCTTAGGGGGGTTGCTCTTGGAGACATATGTACAGCTGCGTCATGGAGTACTCCATGCACGTTTGCTAGATTTTATAGAGTCAACGCGGCATCCGCAGTTGTCGGTGCCACGGTTCTAATGTTGGCTATTGAGCAGGTTGGGGAGGTGGTAAACTCCTCCATTCCTCTCAACATTGTTGATATACGTCATCCACTGTAAAGACCGTGGTGACGGTCAGAAGTGAGGTTGAAATAGATTTTAAGTTATGTCCATAACTATGGATCCATGAGACTGAACGATGACCGTTACCATCTCTTGTTGCACGGAACGGGCTGAGGCGTGCCAGGCAAGAGGAAGAGGCGTTGTCACCGGATGCTTTTGTAGCCTACGGGTCAGCCTCTTAAGGTCAGTCATATGACTTTGTTGTTATTATGGTCATGCAGATAGGCAGGAAGGGGGCATCGTTCAGTGTAAAGACCGTGGTGACGGTCATCGTTCGGTCTCATAGATCCATAGTTTGGACATAACTTACGGTAATCATTAGTCTTAAAACAGTAAGCACAAAAACTGTACAAGTTTTTCAAACAATTTCCAGTTCATGGTATATAACTGTGCATGGTATACTTTGCCCCGCAAATTTCAGGTTGCTTAGTCCTCGTCATGAAATGACAGGTGTTACCTGATTGATAAATAGCAGCCAGATATTTAAAGATTGATCTTTGGTCATTGGAAAGACTACTTGATCCTCACACAGAGATTCAATACGAAAAATTAAAACCACTGAGTCAAATGATTGAAAACAAACATGCAGTTTCATATTGTTCTCTCCTATATAGCCTTTAAGGCTGCATCTAAATCTTTGGGTTTACGATGACAATAAAAATGTTGAGCAGTTTAGGGCAAATACAAAAGCCAGAGCCCCTCTCCAGTTAACAGCTTGAAACAATGTTATATTTTTGGCCCTATTATGCACAGCATAGCCCTTATCTCTCAAAATTACCACTGACTGACATGTATCTTTTGGCCATTTTTAAACCAAAGTTATGAAGGCCAATGTTGTAGATAGTGCGACCACTGACCAAAAAAATTTTTTTGTAATGCTTAATGTGATAGCAAAGTTTTGTCCTGTGTCAAATTAACACATTACCATGATCACGTTAGGGTGAAGTGACCCTGTGCACACTGGAGTGATGGCCTCTAAAACGAGGCTTTATGATCATATGAAAAAATGAAGCGAAATGTTAAAGAAAAAACAATTATTTAAAATTGTAGGCTACTGGTTTAAAATATCTAACTCTTGGCCCAATCTTTTGATCAATGTAATGCTGCCAAGGCGGAAGAAATTATACATTTCTTTCAGAGACGACAAAATTCTGAGCTTCTGAGAGGTAGCCTACTGCAGAGGCCTATACATAGTAGGTCTATGCAGAAATTTGAAAATGTAACCTGTGACCGAAGCTGACAAAAATGTGTCGTAGTTCCTCAGAAACTTCGAAATCAGATAACGCACCAACTTGACATTTTAATAGTAGCCAGGAGAGGTCACTGTTTTGCGCAAAACAACCAAAAAATCAAGAGTGACTCAAATTAAACTGATGAACTTTTTCCTCGCCGTTTAGTAATCTGACACCGCTACTAACCCGCGAGGCAGAGTTGAGTAGGATGGACTCCGTCGCGATTTCGTTCGCAAAAATTGCTTAGACGGAGACAGGACAGAGAGCTGAGCACAACCATTTACAGTGGGGAAGATGCGTGCGTTTTCAACCTAGCTAATATTTAGCGGACTCTCAAATGATATCAAAGCTAAAAGTTTCACTTTTCAGAGGCGGATGGATGACTACCATTCTCGGCGACTTTATGTGAGGAGGAGATGATGAAGAATTATAGCAACAGTCCCCGCCACAAAAATCAGACCTTAAATCACACGAGAGATCGGAACAACAAGAGGAGCAACTGGCTTTCTGCGACTTTGTTACGATTTTCACTACGTGATTATGGTTTCTGCATGGCTACCCTGTTTCTGTTCTGTTTTGGTTCGCTGTTCTATCAGTTGAACGGAGGACCCCCGAAAATTCTCCTGGAAATCCGACAATATCTTGGTAAGCGCCAGTGCCGACGTAGCAAGTAGTTTAATATATACCGCTAAATAATAGCTGCATTCTATCGATTTAAAAGTGGTCACTGTTTATTTTCACTGTCTGGGAAACACGACCGAGTCTTGGGATTTGAAAGGAATAGCTGATGTCTCTAAAGTTGTATGCTAACGTTACCTAACGCTGTTTTAATATTTGTGACGGCAAGCTTGTTGCGGCGGTGTTGCCACCCTATGTCAGCCCATGAAGGGCCCGTTCACCAGTTAAGGCATGAGTTGAACTAGCCTACATCTGTGCGTTGTTCCGTGGTCAATCAAGTAGCCCAAATCGGACGTGCGTTGTCACGATGCATGATCTTACAGAAAGGCTTTGGTTCAGAAACAACCTCTCTTTCGCATTCTTTAATGCTTCCGTTATCACAGTGCAGCCAAGTAAACGTTTACTTGGCTAACTAAATACCAACTTCAGCATGCGCTGTCTTTTCCTTGGACACGTTGGCCAGTGATTTGTATTATACTCTCTGGGATAATGATTTTCGTCATTTAGTAAAAAAAAAAAAAACCTACCGATGCAGAAACGTGCAGTTACGTAGGCCTTTGCAAGTGAAGACTTGGACAAAAATCTATGATATGAACTCGTGGAGTCGGTTCCTCTGCAGTCTTGGCATAGCTGCAGCAATCTGGCCACATCGACAGAAAGGTCGGTATTGGTTTAAATACATTTTAATGCAAAATTTGAACAGGCTCATGCAAACGCAAGATGTGTTCTGCAGCCCTGATGTCCACTTGTATGATCATCCCCCTGTGATGATGAATCTCATTTGCCGGAAACGTGTGCTTACATTTTGTGATTAGTTCCCAACAAACCCCGTAAGCCACCTCCCCCCAAAAAAGAAACTTTTTCTTACTAAAAGAAACTTTTTTTTCAATGTCTTCATATGACGCAAAAAGACTCACCTCGGCCTATACGCTCTGTTGAAATGCTTTTGTTGGGGAAAAATAAAACGCGGGTGGGATCTCGCCTGTGAAATAGGCTCGTTATCGCTGTAATAAAAGTGTCTTGTGTCCAGCAGTTTAGATGAATTTATCCTACTGGCTTTCTTTTACCGGCTCCCATTGTATCGCTTTATCTGCCTTTATTAGCCTACACAGGGCTTCTTCAGCGGAAAGCATAGTTTCATTTTGCCGGTAGAATTATTGGCCTTTAATGAAAACTGACCAACATGTTTGACTGTGCTCTTCCAATAGGGGAGAAGTTTGAATCCCCGTGACCTTGACAGGACTGTAGCATCCTTCATTAGTAATGAGTACGTCTATCGACACTTATTAATTGCCTTAAGGGCGCTAAATAATAGGTTTTGTGTTTTTTTCCCCCCTGTCATTGCTGATTGGCTTTCTATTCTTCCGAAACCGTCCGTCCTCGGGGGCAGGTCGGGTGTAAAGTCCGGGTAAAAACCCTCCTCAGAACTTTATTCCAACCACCTGGATTTACTACGGACAGGAGATAGAGCCAATATGAGTGATCATCTTATTCTGTGGGAGGGAGAAAAATTTGGCAGGACTTTTACTTTCTGACCCCTGGATTTTACACCTCTGGTCACCAACATGCTTGCAAACAACGTGCAAGCACCGGAGTAAATGATACTTTGATTCCATGATTGGGTCGGAGCAAGACGCGAATTACCCCATTAGGTTACACTTGTGTTGGCTAATGGTGCGAGCTGAATGTCCGAGCCGCTGAGGAAAAATTACGCAACATGGCCCCAAGGAGTTACGCCGAAAAGGGCAACTAATTCCTATAGTCTGTTCATAGTTGGGCTTTCGGACCCGAGGTATTTCACATTTTAATTTAATGTAGCGAGGCTTTTTTTTTTTGAGGGACCTGGGGGGTGTACTACGAAGCTGGCTATGCGATTAAACCTGTCTTCAGCACTTAGTAAAACCAGGAACCTCTTAAAATCTGGAACGTGGACTAAAGTAAAAGGAGCTGCTCCAGATTTTACTGAAGCTGAAAGTCAGGCTTAGTCACAAAGCCAGCTTCGTAGTATACCCCCCACAAGTAGACCAAGAGGCCGCGAATATACATTTTTGAAGCCGAAGGAAGCTGATCTTCTCCGAATAATGGTTCTTTGTATCAATCGTTCCGCCCTGTACCAAGCTCCAGGTATTTAAAAAATTTCCCGAACCAATATGATGGTTTTATATGAGCCCTCAGCTAAGTGATATGGGGAGGTGGATATTTACCTTTTAAACTTGTAGTAGACCTATGTTACATTTGGCCCGGTGCTCGGCACAGGATGGTGCGAAGATTCGAGGCCGATTGAATGTTGGGCCTCTCCGTTGGCCGCGTGCTGGAACAAGCCCGGTTTTGTTCTGTTCATGGGTGTCACTGGGCATTTCACCGCCGGACTCCATCCTGCCTGCATGGGCTTCTTTCCTCCCAGCCTGCTAGCACATCGTGCCGGTTACATTAAAGTGCTCAGTCTGACCAGCATACATGAATTACTGCTCTGTAGGTTTGTGTCATTACCGCAAGACACCACAGTGCATCATACTGTCTTAAAAATCACTCGTCAATTTAGTTTAGGAGCATGCACCAGGACCACAGAGCTTTGCTCTTTGTGTAAAGTGCAGCTGGCATAGTGCTTTTGGTAAGCGATCGCGGGAAACGGTTGTTTGAGGTACACACACACACGCGCGCACACACACACACACACACACACACAGACACGCACACAAACACACACACAAACCATATTTTTCTATCCCTGTGAGGACTAAAAAAAAAAAAAAAAATATTTTTGCTTCAAAATCCTATTTCCACGCCCCCTAGCCCTAAACCTAACCCTAAAACTAACCCTATTCCTGACCCGGTCTTTAACCCTAACCCTAATAGTAAAGCTAAGCTTAATCCTAACCTACAAACCCCCCAAAAGAGCCAAACTTTTAACTTTAATTTATAACCTCACCTTAACCTGGAGCGTAATTTTAATGGTTAACCTTAAAACCTGACCTAGACCAAACCATAATTCTAGTAGTAACCCTAGACCTAAACCTAGCCGTAAGCCCAGAATTTTTCCTCATGGGGACTCAAAAAAGGTCCTCACAATTTTGTTTTTTCAGACTTTACCATCTTTTTGAGGTCTTTAGGTCTCCTTCAGGGTATAAAAACCTGCCCACACTCATACAGACACATACACTCTCTCTCTCTGTGTCTCACACACACACACAACATCTGTAATTTTAGCATAATAACTGTCAGTGCTAAGCACATTTTGACAGAGGGACGGATGCAACCCGGTGTTCGGGAGGCATTATTGCCATTTTATTTTGAATGGCTTGTTCATATGCTAGGCATCTGTTGAGTCATTTGTCATGTCAACAGCTGTGATTTGGTTTGATCAGCAGCCTACAGCTCTAATTTTTGAGAAGCGCTTGCCTTGTGAAGTTCTTGGGTTTGTACGTCAGTATGCACAAATGCTGGCTAATTAAGCCTCATGCATCACTGCATCAGTGGCTTGTGTGTGTGTGTGTGTGTGTGTGTGTGTTTGTGTCTGTGTTTGTACATGTGCACATGTGCTTAAGTGGGTGAGTGTGCTTGCTTAAGTCTTTGAAAATCACAATAATTATTAATATATCAAGGGATTTGCACCTTATACGGCACAGATGTGAACTTATTGAGATAATTATTTTTTTATCAAGATTATCTGGTTTATCATAATTACATACATTTTTGACTATTTGAGGAACAAGTTTTTGGAATGCCGTCTTGAATTCTCTGCATGTCCTAGAACAGTTTCATTTACAGTAACGATCAGCATTCAAATGGTCAGTTACGAACATTTTGATCTCAATTTGTCTTCTGACAAGTTAGCATATAGGCAAAAATTTCACTTTGCTTTGGGGAACACTGCTGGACCATAGAGTGCTGTGAAGTGAAACATCAGGTCTCACAAGCATATAAGCCTTTGAGTTCCAAGTTCATACAAAGGTGTTTCTTCCCCTCTCCCCATAAACTTATATGTCTCTGTGTGTTTTGAGGCATTTGCACTCACGCTGTGCTATTTGGTCAAGACAATCATGCCTGCTCTCGAGGGAAAAAATCAGTGCCTAGCATGTTTGACTGGGAGGCTATGTCATTGACCACAAGCATCCAAGTAGCATCTGCATACCTAGTGGCCAAGATCCAGATGAGGGGAGAAGCTAGAAGGGTACAGAGGTGCCATGCATTTCTGTACTAGCCCCTTCGGTCACCCTTGTTAAATTGACAATTTTGGCACGGATACATGTTGGCAAATCTGTTCACTTGCCTTTATTTTGATGAGGCAGTTGACACTAATGATGCATATTGCTCCCTAGCAAACTTGTCTTCTTTGTATCACTTAAAAACTAGCCACTAGCTAACTGTTAGAAATGCTTGAAACAAGACAAATTATTGTAGAAGACGAGGGAAGCTTTTAAATTCCATACTGTAAAAGTGTGTTTAAATAGTCATTGCAGTTTAATGGCTTTATTGCGAGATGATGGTAATGTGGGAAAGGCAGTCTTGCGAAAACCAATGGCCCAGCAAGTTTGCTGCATTGACCTCAATTATCAGAGAATCCGCAGTGCTGTGTTCTTTCACTCCATGACTTGCGTCACTGTGGGTGTGTGTGCTGTGTGAGTATGTGTGTGTGTATGAGTGTGTGCCAAATGGATGTTGCATGTTTTTACTTCTTAGGGCCTTTGTCTGCTTAATTTGTATCCTGGTGCAGGGCAACAGGTGTGTGTGTGTGTGTGTGTGTGTCTTCTTGTTCTTGCTACACAGTGAGGACTAGAACATTTGTTTCTGACGAACTGGGGACATTTTTACCCCACAGCCCTTTATGGGCTGTTAGGGTATTGTTATACCCTGTGGCGTCTGGGCGGGCGGTGGACCCATAATTTGTCCGGGCCGCATCTCTGAAACTGTTGGCTGCAGGAGCTTCAAACTTGATATGCAGGTTCTGTGTGAGGGTTAGGTGTGCAAGGTAAGGGTCATTAGTGGATTTGACTCTTGACTTTGGCACAGTGACCTGTGCCTCGCCATAGGTGTACGCCGCCATTTATTAATAATTAGTTAAGGGCTGTGGGGTTCTCTCGGCGCTCAGCATCTGCTTGTTTGGAAGTGAGGACATTTTCGCCTGTCCTCAAAAGTACAGTGGCAAATTGTGACTTTTTAGTTAAGGTTAGGGGTAAGGTTAGAATTAGGGATAAGTTTAGGTTAGGGTAAGGGTTTGGGTTAGGGGTGTAACGATTCTGAATTGCGATTTTTTTTAAAAGCGTAGTACCACCACATAGTGCCATGGGGCGAACATCCGAGCTTTCCCTTTTCCTTTATGAAACCCGACGCAGTCTTGAACGAAAGTGCCAAACATCAAAGGGCATGAGAAATGCTTCCGGAAAAAAAACTTGACTGACATCAGTATTTTTCGGCTACGTGCTGAAAGGAGCCAACCAAACGAAAACAGAATCGTCTCCTATTAACCAATTGGGCAACTCCAAAAAAAGCATACCTGTTCCTGTTTACTTTGCTTGATTAGCAATCAAATGGTGGATTCGTTTACTCTTTAAGTTGAATGAGCAGAGCTGTTTATTAAGACAACATGTTTGATCGCTGCATTTTTAAATTTAAATGGCCATAGAACAGCAGATTTGCATGAACACGATTGCCATTGCCACGCCATTTCGTGCGACTGTGATAATTTATATCTCACATTCACGTTTCATCCGATTTTTCAGAATGTTTTCTACCTAGTGTATTTTTTAGACACTTAAAATCCCCGGCGATCTTATAACAAATCTATTTTAAATTAATCTTGAATAATGTCCTAAAATTCTACAAAGAGAGATGTAATCCAGAGGAAGATTTATTCAAATTATTGGCATTCTTTCAATCTAACACCGTTGCCCAGTTAGGTTTGTCTGTTTTTCAACATCACATCTTAATCGTTATAGGCAACTGAAATTGCTTGATTGTTATTTAGGCCAAGTACACGGGAGCAGATTGAGGGAAGGGCGGAGCACCTGCAATTAGCGAAATCTAAACTCAGGCTTCTTCCTGACGGCATTTTAAATCGTTTAAGCCGCTTCAGGTGTGTATGTTTCAAGAAATTACACGCGACTGTCTACACACCCCATGGCTGCAAGTGGTCTCATCACACTTTAAAAAAAATCCTCGTTCAACATCGCCACATCCCAACTCAGCATTTCATGTATTATTTTTTGGAGATCTATAATGATAAAATAAAAATAAAGAGATTTATTTTCAGATCGCCCTGGATTTCAAGCGTCTAAAAAATACACAAGGTGGAAAACATTCTGTCAAAGCGGATGAAACGTGAATATGAGATATAAATTATCACAATCAAACGAAATGGCCAAATACGCATTCTTGCAAATCTGTGCTGTTCTATGGCCATTTAACTTTCAGAATGCGGCAATCAAACATGCTATCTTAATAAACAGCTCTACTCATTCAACAAAGTAAATAAGCGAATCCCCTGTTTGATTGCTAATTGAGCAAAGTAAACAGGGACAGGATTAGAGTAACCTAATTGGTTAAAAGGAGATGATTCTGTAGTCCTTTACTTGGCTCCGTGCAGCATGTCGCCGAAAAATACTGATGTCAGTCAAGTTTTTTCCCGGAAGCATTTCACATGCCCTTTGATGTTTGGCACTTTTGTTCAAGACTGCGTCAGGTTTCATAAAGGAAAAGGGAAAGCTCGGATTTTCGCCCCATGGCAGCATATGGTGGTACTATGCTTTTTAAAAATCGCGATTCAGGATCGTTACACCCCTAGTTTGAGTTATGCATGTTTGGCTTAATGGTAAGATTAGTGAAAGGCTGTAGAGACAAAAAAAAAAATGGAATGGAAGTCAAGGTAATGTCCTCACAAGGATAGAAGGGTCATTCCATCGCAAATCAACCAGAAGGTGAGAAGTGCCCCAGGTCACTGTCTCAGAAAATTCTGAAAAAAATCACAGTTGAAGCACTACCCAAGGAATGAAAGTTTGCAAAATTTCAGGTCTGTAAGTGCAGTAGTTGTTGAGATATGGCCATTTATATTTTAAGGCATTTTTTTCGATTTTTGCGCAATGCATTTTTGACCAAATTTGAATGCTTATTTACAGCAAAGTAATGATACTGCAGGGTTGTAATCTTGCGTAGAGGGCTAATTTTTCCTGAATTTTTCATTTTTGGCTTTATAAAAGGTGTATCTTCAGTCCCTGGTCATCTACTGACTACTCAACATAGAGAGAAAGCTGATTTTGCGAAATCATGCTGTACCTTTGCAATACTGCTGAGGGAGAATGGCTCATTTTCTAGATCTGAAATTTTTCGTGATGTCTAAACTGATGTTTATGCATGTGTGCAAGCAGTCAGAAGTTTTAAATAACCATTTCTTCCAGCTCCAGAGGCCTATTTATATTAGAACATTTTTATGTTTTTCCAAAAACTACTGAATAACAGTGAATGACAGCCTTGAAATTTTTACCATGTATTGGCACATATTTTAGGATAACACATACCAAGTTTCATCCGTAGTATCAGAATGGTTCTATTTTTAAAGCTATAAAATATTTGACAATTTTTACACTAAACTTGGACTTTGTGGCCGTTTCCATGGACTTCACTTCGCGTTTAATGTTTCCAACCTTGTCTTTGTCACTCACAGGTTTTAAGGGTGAACAGTCTAAATTAGTTGCACTGACATTGAGCTGCTCCCGAAGGATCGAATCATCAACATATGCTTCATCGGTACTGGTACTGGGCGCTGGCTCATCAGATGCTGCAGTATGGTCCCTCTCATTTCCATGCTTGCAATAATGGTTACAGTTGCTGCACCATATCTGACCAGGTTTCAAAGTAAATTCTCTTGCGGTTTCTTGATCTATAGTATGCAGGTGTTCTAAAATGAACAACAATACAGTTTTAAAATCAGAATTCCATCAGAGTATATGTTTAATGGGGGCTTCAAAGATAATTTTAGTGAAAATATTTTCGTGAGTGTACTTACTTGTAACCTTCTTTTAATGAACATTCCTAAGGTCACAACAATATCGTTGACGGCTTTCGTAATATGACAAAAACATCTTTTCGTGGTGAAGGCAAATTGTGTCTTCGTCTTCCAAAGAAATTTCACACCTCCACATCAGAAGTTCCTTATTTTCTTTACTAAGTTGATTGAGTTTGATCATTCCACTTTTTTTAGTCAAAGTGGTTTTCTGACACTCATCCCCCACTTTTTCACCAACTGCGCAGTTTGGCTTCATGCTGAAAATGAAATGATCATCTCAAGATTGGGTCACTCTTTATATAGTAAATGACAAGGATTGCATAATGATGACATCATGCAGGGCAAGTTATGAGTATGACATCACTTCAAGGATCAAGTCTGGACAAGCTCCCATTTGAAGATCGAATGAGAATCAAAATTGTACACAGATACTGCATAATTATAGATCTGACATCATACCATTGGCACTGAAATAATGAGACTGATTTCTTAGTTTACAGCATCCATATAACACCAGGTACTACAAGTATTTGCAAGGTAACTGCAAGATTGTTGTTACCAAATTTTATTCATCCACAACTGTGTCCAAGACCACATTAACATTCAAAGGAACATTGAAAGGTTATGCATAATGAGCTATCATAACCAGTGCAAAGGAATTGTCCCACGTAAGTGCCTCAAGAAGATTGACCACCAAATTACAATTGTGTAAATGGTATCATTTAGCCTAAACATTTGATTTTATTTAATGCAGCTTTAAAAACAGAACCAGTCTGATACTACAGATGAATCTTGGTATGTGTTATCCTTAAATATGTGCCAATACATGGTAAAAATTTCAAGGCTGTCATTCACTGTCATCCAGTAGATTTTGGTGGTGAAATATGGGCTAGTTTATGGAAAAATGTAAAATGTTCTAATATAAATAGGCCACTGGAGCTGGAGGAAATGGTTATTTAAAACTTCTGACTGCTTGCACACATGCATAAACATCCGTTTAGACATCATGAAAAATTTCAGATCTAGATAATGAACCTTTCTCCCTCAGCAGTACTGCAAAGATACAGCATAATTTCTTGAAATCGGCTTTCTCTTCATTTTGGGGGGTCAGTAGATGACCAGAGACTGAAGGTACACCTTTTATAAAGCCAAAAATGAAAAATTCAGGAAAAATTAATCCTATATGCAAGATTACAACCCTGCAGCATCATTGCTGTAAATAAGCATTCAAATTTGGTCAAAAATGCATTGTACAAAAATCGAAAAAAATGCCTTAAAATGTAAATGGCCATATCTCAACAACTACTGCACTTACAGACCTGAAATTTTGCAAACTTTCATTCCTTAGGTAGACCTTCAATTTTGATGTTTTTCAGAATTTTCTGAGACAGTGACCTGGGGACCTGTGGTTGATTTGGGATGGAATGACCCAGAAGTACAAGGGTGGGTGTATGTGTGCGTGTGTGTGTGTGTGTGTGTGAGAGAGTAAGTGTGGACACTTGTGCGTGCATGCATGAGAGAAGGATTGTGTGTCCTGTGCGTGCTGCTTTGGTTTACATTTACGCGCCTCAGACTGCTTAATTTATGTGTAAATCCCTGTCAACAGTGTGCGCTGTGTAGTAGTGTGAGTTCACTCCCCTGTGGATTCATAGCTGTGTTTACTGAGCATCTGTAGAGGAGCACAAGCACCCCTCCGTGCCCTGAGCCACGAAACAGGGGTTCAGTCATCATTTATGCACAGGGGGGAAACATCGTTGGATCCATCCTAGCACTTTCGCTCGCCCCCGTGTGCTTCCGCCTGCCCTAGCAACTCGTTCCGTCATTGTCTACAGCAGGGGTATTTGACCTTATCCAGAAAGAGTCAGTGTGGGTGTGGGCTTGCATTCCAGATGTATAGTAACTTACCAGATTCTGCTAATCAATCCCTTGAGTCTTTGATAAAGGCCTTGATGAGTCAAATATGGTATGTAAGTTATTAGTAGGATTGAAAGTCTGCTCTCACACCTACTCTTTCTGGAAAAGGTTGAAAGCCCCTGGTATACAGCTTTAGGAAGTAGCCGTTGGGTGCAATTGCATTACCCCCCCACCACCCACCCCCCCTAAAATAATCGCATCCAATGTTTGGCAGGACCTCTGCTGTGTAGAATGTTGCCGGTGATCCGAGCAAGCCCCCGGTAATTCCCTCCGAGCATTGGCAGGGCTGGCCGACTGCTGCCTCGCACCGCTGAAGCGGTTTTACATTTCCCTCCGGGGGGATTTAGGTCCCGCAGCTTGTTGGATTTGTTTCGTGTGCTCTTTCAGGGCAATTCGGGGATGTCCTCCCGTCTGCCCACTGCTGGAGTCCTCGAGGCGTCAGCCAGTGCTGTTTGCAGTCTTCTCCTCCCATGGTCCCCGTGGGAATGTTGCCCGTGTCATTTGTCTGTCGCAGGAATGGTCAAATACAGTGGCGACTAGTGAACTGAACATCCCTTGAAACTAATGATTGGTCTTGATTCGTTTTCAATAATGTGTTCAAATTAATATTACGCAAACTCTGAAAACACTCAACACTATCAGCTGTGGCCTGTTCTCCTCAGTTAAGCAAGATGAGAACTGATTACTTAGTTAGTCTTGACCTGTTTCAAACATTTTCCTTTATTAACAAGTTTTTAAATGATTAGAATAAACAATTGGCAGATAAACGTGGCTTTCTTCTTAACGTAATGGTGCGGTGATTAAATGGAAGATGTTTTCTTTACTTTACATTAAACATGAACTACTACGTTAACGTTCATGTTCGATTTTAGTGTATCCTGCTCTATTTTACCTTTGCTTCATGATTGTGTAATTCCGACATAGAAAAAACTATTAGCAATAAGCAAATGAATAAAGTTGCTTGAAATAGAATTTTGCGTCAAAATGACACATTTTATTTCTTGTTACCTCAAGGAGGAAGCTAGCGACACCTGATAATGTCGAGAGTTTTCAGAGCGCATTTACCCTATATGTCACTGAAAATTTATGATAGAAAACTTTGCAAAACCATTCATTAGTTTAAATTGCCCTCTTTTCATTCTGTGCCCCCTCAATTTTCATCTCACCGGCCACCACTGGTGAAGTATATAGCCCACAAATCCAAATCCAGGCCTGGTTTTCTTTTCCTTCCATGTACTGAGCTGAGCAGTTAGCACTACTGATTGGCCAGATCGCCTTCTCATCTGACTTCTTGGTGAAGAATGGGTGGATACTCAGGAGTTCTCTGCCCTCGAAGGCCGTGATTCGAGGATGCTGATGACCAGGGATTGGTTACCTAAATGCCGTTGGCTGCATTGTGTGTGCAGCTCTGCATTGTAACTGTGCAATATATTTTAAGAGCCTCTAACAAAATATAAAGGAAATTGCTGAAAAGACAAAATAAGTATTTTTTAAGTTTACTTGTGGCACATACAATTCCACTCTTAACATGGGGTATACATCTCAATTATCATATTTATCATAAAGTGCAGAGGGCATTGATAACATGACATCCCGTAAATAAATATCTTTACTGGCTGCATCATGAAAACTGGATTAATCTATGTTTTTATGTTGCATTATAAAAACATCATCCAACAGCCATTGTTTAATTTAATTGTGTTCATTCAATTGGTGGCACTTTATGTGCAAATTGGCCGTCCTCTGTGTTTCAAAAAGCAGATCTCCTATGGGGGAATCGATGGGATTTATATAACATTCTTAGCTTAGCATTAAGGAATCAAAATTGACCCAGCTGAAGAGCCTTGCCCTCCCACACACTATAATCTGGGCTCCGGACCAGGCGTTTTGGCATCATTCTGGCGAGATAGTGATCATCCACTGTTCAAGTTTTTCGTTCTTTGTTCCAGTAAAACATCTTGTATGCCCCAAGAAAGCCTGTGTCTCTCACTTGAAAAAAAGTGGTTGTGGTTGTCTTCTTGTTTATATAATTAGGGCTAATTAAATTGGCCAATAAACCCAAGTTACTTCTGCATGAATGGCTGTTGGACGAATTGAATAGCCAAAAATGGCTCGCTGGATGGAGTTCTTGTATCATTTCGTTTGTGCCAACATTCTTGCTTCACAGACTGGCTGTGCACTTTGCTGCTCCCTCCAATACGGCACTATGAATGAACAAAGGCAAGACCAACTGAATATTTGATAGAATTACATGCCCCGATTGGTAGTCATGTAGATTGTTCAGCGTTTTAATCGGCTTGGTCTCCAGCCAGGTAAAGGATTATAAAGGAGATATGCAAGTGCCATAAAAAAAAAAAAACATCTGGAGGCTGCGGTCAGGCAGGCAGTCAAAGGAACTTGAGCCTAGAGTGACTTAAACTTCAGAAGATCACTTGTTGGCTCGTTCACTGAAACTTCCATTGCAGCATTCACTGACGACTGAGGCAACGTGTCCTTTTCTGTGTGTAGACAAATGGGAGGTAGCTCTGCTCGCACAGTTCTACTCTAGGCAGTGATTGCACAGTTAGTTCAATCATTTTCCTCAGTTACTAAAGCAAGATCATGTATTCGGTCATTTATTTAGACAGCCCTGGGCTGGAATGGAAGTTAATTGATTCATTTATTTGCAAATTGATTGCTGCCGACCTGCAGTTCCTGTATTTGTTGCAATGCATTTATTTAAAGTTCCAAAAAAAAAAAAAAAAATCAATATGAATTTGGCTACTCTTTTTCCTGCCACCGGCAAGCAGAAAATGGAAGAAGCTGGAGAATAAAGTCTTTTTGCAGTGTGTATGCGCTTCCCAAAGTTTGAAAAGTTCTGGGCTTCAGTGCAGTGAGCCACTCTGATGGATTGATCTCTGACTGAAAATGGCAGCATGTTAACCAACATAGGGATTGGAGGGAAATCTGGAATAGCCTGAATGCCAAATGATGCTTGAAGCTTTACAAACTGTTTACAGTCACTCTAACTCCTGCTGTAGGTAGGCAATGCCTGGGCACTGAGCCCACTTAACCTGTGGAGCCAGACCTGTCGTTTCCCTTTCATTTTTTTTATCCTGTTTTGTGCCCTTCTCCATATGCACTGTACAGTATCACATCCAATTGATGATAAAATATATTGACAGTACTTGGAATCACTTTAGTTGAGTCCTCAGCCATGCTTGTGTTTTCCTCGTGTTTGAAAATAGAAGTCTCTTATTTTTCTGAAGTTCATGTACTCTTTTTGGCATTCTTTCACCGGCTAAAAGTTCTCTTTGGGGTGATGGAGTTACGAGGCGGCGTTTCTCTACAGTCAGAGTCGAATACTGAGACACAATTCAAATTTGAAAAGTATTTGAAAGCAAGTACGGAAAGGGTGCTTTTTTACCCCCTGTATGTGTCCAAGCAGGCAATGAAAGTCTGCTTAGATGAGTGCAGAACTTAAGTAGAAACTTATGTAGAACTTAAGTGAAAACTTCATTACAGAATGGATGGATATGAAAGATCCAGTGGAATTAAAAAAAAAAAAAATTTCTCTTTGTGTGTGGGTAGTGGGGTCACAATGAGTGATATTGTGTTAGCCAGCAGCACTCTTTAACCACAGCAACTGTTAAAGTTTTACTTCTTGCAATTTTCAGAGGGCGATGGCTATCTGAAATGAGTATGTATTTGAATGTGTGTGTGTGTGTGCGTGCGCGCGCATATGCGTGTGAGTTTGTGAGACAGTGGCTTAGCTGTATTTCCTGTGGTGAGTGACCACTGCAAAACAATAAATTTTGTACAAGTATTCAACCTGTTCTGATCTAACAATCCTCCTTCATGCCCAAAGGCACCCAGGGATCCCTAGAAAGGGTTGTAGTTTAAGCATTATTTCATTTTGAAATGCTTCCTCAAGTCTTGATTTGTTCATTTCATTGGAAGTCTAGCCAGAATCTATGATGTCTGAACAACATTCTGTTTTTCTTCATAATTAAGGACAGCAAATTTGATCCTGATTGAGCTGATTCCGTGTAGCGCAGTGGAATGTCTGACAGAGTTCGATCTTGGAAAGGATTGGGGCGGAAACGGCTGTCAAGCCACGAAGAGCCAATTGTACAGTTTCTTTCTTTCCAGACGTGGTTATCTTGGGCCTGCAATTTCCTATCTGTAATTACTAGACATCGATGTTGCATCACCTTTGCGCTTTGTAAATTATGCTCTCATGAAGCCTGGCATATGCTAGGAAAATTCTCGTCATTCCCAAGACACAAATGAGTCCTGAATCTGAATATTTCTGCTAAGTCGCAGTCCTTTTACCGTTGGTCAGTACCATATTGTGCTGCTCTACTCTTATTGGCTGCTACCATAGCTGTAGCTACCACAAGGTGCTACCTCTGAAATTGTGTTGTGTATCATTGCCAGTGTAGATAAATTAATAGTGTTTTCTTTCTAGAAATCACTTTGTGAAATCAGTGTATTTCCTCAATGTAATTTGCTCCATCTCTGTCCCTTAAACTCAGGTGGAATCCTCTTGGTTAAAGAAAAATGCTTATTTAAGTCCCTGAGGCCTCTCTGTTAACTCCATTAAATCTGGTTCTTATCTAAACTATGTCTGCTGGAAGCTCCAACAAGAGTAAATAATGGTTGCATTTCCTTATGTTTGAACGTGTGGGAGTGACTTGAGGAAGAAGACACATTTTACGTGTTGGAGTGAGTTCTGGATTAGATTTAGATTTATTTAGAATGCTGTATAAAATAAGAACGATTTCATCATTTGTCAAGAGTTTGTTGTGTTGCATAATTGAATAGTTTGGCTCACGCTTTTACACTGGGGTGAGACTCTCGCAGACATCCAGCACAGGACCCTTGTGAAAATGAAGCCCACTCCCTCTTGGACATATTTTACATTAAGCTTCCCTCCCTGCTGTTTTGGGTTCTGAAAATTTGTTTTTTCTCTTTCTCAACTTTCTACATCTGTGTTTGTGAACTCTCAGTTTCCAGTTGTGATTCAGAGAACAGCATTTGAATGTTCATTTGATTACATTCTTATTGCATGTTTGCACTCTGGCGCCTTAAAGTGTTGGAGTTTCTCCACTATTTTTGTAAAATCATTCGCTGTAAAGACAAAACAAAATTCTTTGACCTCTTGCAGTCGAAGACGTAGCGGGTGTCAGTTATTGTATTAAGGCCCTCCCTGCAGAGATAATGCAATGTTGATTGATTGTTGAAAGTGTGTTGAGTAGCTGCGACTCTGACTGCTGCGCCCTGTACACCTGCTGCTGTCTCCGGCCCTGGTCTCGTCTTCACTTTTATGTCGGGGAGCGCTGCTCCAGGCGCATCCATATGGCGTTTATTCAGTGTGGCATGACAAAAATAAAAGTTCAAAATAGCAGCCTTAAGTATACAGCTGGTCGATATGCTGCAGATGCCCGACCCTTGTTGTTAAACCGCTAGTTGTTTGTTTGGGAAAATGTATCACCGTGTACTTTTAAGTTTTATATATCCTGGCATTTTTTTCATGCAGAAATGACCTTGGAGCTTGTACCTTTCCAGAATTCATCATCAAAATTGCTTCGTTTACGGATTATTTTATGGCCATGATTTAATATGCTTTGATGAAGGAAGATAGCCTTTATAGGGGACCCTGAAGGCCCTTTCAGCTCTTGGAGAAAGGACAATGTTAAGAGCGTTTACTCTCACTGTTTATGTTTATCCCATTTTGTGGTCCAATAGCTACTCCACAGCTGCTCTATATAAAACTTATAAACAAGGAAAAAACAGAGGGCACCATAAACAGTTATGTTTTTGTAAATTGTGCTATTTCAGTATGGATATCTTTACTCAAGACGAGTTCACTGTTATTATGGGAAGTCTATGTTAAAGCCTCCTATGACCTATTTCAGTAGTTAGACTAAAGTGTTCTATCATGATTTTTGTTTTCAGTTTCACCAGAAGTTGGCTTTTCTCTGTCATGCACGGTGTACCAAGGCCAGCTGATTGTCGACCTGCTGAATTTATTAGCACTTTTTTTTTATGCTGTTGTGAAATATCGCAAAATGATTGGACATCTGCTCATATTTTGCAAAGCAATATTTTATCTGTTATCCAGGGAGGTTTCTTTGAGTTACCCGGTTAAAAAATGCCAAAGAGCAGTTGAGGACTCCATTGCTAAAATTACTTAAGTTCAAAATGTCCATTTTTAGAAAAACGAGGTAGTGGACTTGGGTAACTGCAAAAGAAGGTTTCCCATCTTTATCTCATGGTATGTGAAAATGTGACTTAAGTTCTTTAAGCACTAGGCTCTACAGTTGCAAGTGCAGAGAGCAAGAAGTAGAACAGGGGTAAAGCCCATGAAGCAGTTTGTTTGGGGTCCTTATGGCTGAGTTTTTTCTTTTCCATATATAATATGTCTTTCAACTTGTTCTTTGCAAATGCAAGCCAGCATCCATGCATGCCTATCAGGAGCTTAAACTAGCACGTCTGTTGCCAGTTGACTGCCCTACATAAAAGAGATGAATTGAAGAGGCGATAGGATCTGTCAGGCTTCGTTTAAGTGTGAATGAGCTGTATTTATGTGAGAGGAGGGCAGTGGGAGTGTTTTGGAGTGAAATGAACCTCTTAATTGAATTCAGTGCAGTGTAAAGCCACGTATAGCTCAAGGTGAACGACTTGGCCCAGATCACTGTTTGAATTTAATGAATGGCTGAGCCGCTCAGTACTTTCTCTGACTGCTAATTACAAACCACAAAAGATATGAGCAAATGTAGCAACCTTTTATTATACACATTTTTTTCCATGTTCATACTTGCCTAATGTGTAGATTCTCAGAGTAGATGGTGTTTACACGAGTTTTGGATTTTCAGCTTGGTGGAAATTTACAAACTCTCAATGTGCTCCAGACACTTATGCTTCCTACCGCCTAACTGGCAATCAGCCAAATTTTTTTACATATTGAATAAGATGGTGGTGAATCTCAAAAGCACGAATCTCATTGGAATGAATGCTTTTAACTTGTTCGGCAGGGGAAAAATTTTCATGCGTTTATGTTACATAATGCACCTCTTGAAGCATTTTGGCATGAGGTCTTTTAAAGGTGTGGTAGAATGATCATTTATTAGAATGTTATTGATGCCAAATGTGCGCACTGAACGCTTCCTTTGTCTACTAACTAGAGATTGGCTACTGAAATACAAGTCATAAATATTTCTATTCCGAACACCAGCTTAGGAGCGATGAAACTTATAGAGAATTTCCAGTGGAGTAACTCCATTAGCAATAGCCTTACAGAGGCAGGTAGCCAATTGAGAATAAATCAGTGGCAGGTTACTGATTGGGAATAAATCAGCAATAAAATGACTGTCATATTTTAATAAACATTTGAGCTGATATGTCACCAAGATGGCTATTGCTTAAGAGATATTTACAGATCACCAGCCTGTAGTAGTAAGATGAGTAACTACTCTTTGTATGTGATTGTAGTAGCACAATGCAGTGCTGCTAATGATTCCTCTTTCTACAGAACTAGCCCTCGAAAATGCCTATTCTTACAGAATACCAATGACTCATGTGGGAGATCAAGCACGTTCTGAAAGATCTCATAGCAAAGAAGCTGTTGCTCAATGGTTCTCGCCTGTTGAACAGGCATAACTTCCAGGAATGTTCTGGAGTGTTCACGAGTCATTTATTTTAACCCCCTATTCACAAAAAAGCCTGCCTATGAATGTAATAGTCCGTGTAATCAGCTGTGTGAGATCGAGCAAAGAAATGTGCCACCATTTTTTTAAAGTGACTTATTACTGAGAGGAAAAACATTTTTTTTTCTCAGTTGGAATTTGTGACTTGTGCTCCATTCCTAATGAAAATTATGTCACCATTCAAAACTTTCAGATTTTATATGTATTGGATAGGCGAATGTCACACAAATGGTAACTGTGCATACTGTCAACCAAAAGTGCTTCAGACAGTTTGTTCATGAATTCCAGAGTAGTTCTGAAACTGCCATTTAGTTTGGGACACCCTACAGCAATCCCATCAATAATTTTCGATGCCATTACTTGAAACAATTTTGGTTCTTGTATTCTCACACCACCTTTTACTTTGAGGTCAAAAACACAAAGTTTTCTTTTCTGAAGCGCCAGCATTTCCTTTGATAAGTCATTTTTCACTCAACAGGATGCCTTTAGCTAGTGCTAACTACTGATGCAGTGAACCTTTGCAAATGAGTGCACTTGATCTTTGTGATGTGGTGGCGGGTTTAGCTGTTTGTCACGGGGTTGGGGTCTAGAGCTCCATAGTTTCTGACCCTGAATCACAGGCACCCAGCTGAGCCTCACTGTAGCCAGGGTTGAGGAGTGAAGGTCAAGTTTTTAGGTATGTGCTCACAGTGGCTGGGGCCATTACCCAGACTCCTTAGCAGCAGGCATAGGGGCTGACCTCACTGGGACAAAATGTGTATGTTGCCTTTTCTGTGAGAAATATTAGGGAGAATTGGTGTGTTTTTACCCCCCCTCCTCTTATTATTGGGGTCATTCTTCAAGAATTTTCTAAAAAAAAGAATGGAGCAAACCAAAAAAAAAAAAACAAAGTGGAAAAAAAATGAAACAAACAAAACTGCAAGCCTGAAGACTGCAGTTGCTGACGGACCTTTCCATTTAAGGACAAAGTGCCCCTCTGAGTGCGAGAGAGTGATTCCCCAGGGAAGAAGAGTGACATTAAGATTTGGAGATTAAGCATTATAATGAGCGAGGGAGAGAATGTGTTTGCATGGATGTGATCATTTGTGTAGGGATTTGTTATACAATCCGGTGTGTCTGTGTGCGTGTGCCGACATGTTTGATTATTTGAATGTGCATGCAAGTCCTTGAACGTCAACATTAGGAAAAATTGGACTGAATATAGATCCAAAGTGAATGGCACAACTTCAATGACTGGAGAACACTGTTTTGTGATTTTTGGTGTTGCTTTCTTTCAATCTTGCCTGAAGTAAATTGCTATAATTTTGCAATACAATGGATTATAGCCTCTTGGATTCAAATGCATTAGACCATAGGAAATGATTTTTTTCGGGTTGTAAATTTTGGTTTTTTTTTTTTTTAGTTAGAAATCTGCATGCACAGGAAGTCCTGTTGTGGTATATTATAATAATGCGTCCAGCATTAACTTTGCACAATAGGCACTTTGTTGTGACGTAGCCAAAGATATAACAGAGTGTGCGAACTCTCCAGACTGGTTTTACTGTGGATTAAAACAACCTGTGACATTTGAATAAACTAAATCAAGAGAATGTTTTTCTCTCTGGTTTGCTATATTAAGCTACGCTTCTCTTTTTGCTGTTCCAAGTGAATTGTTGCCTGTTCCAGATGTTCAGTTTCACACAAAACTCT
This sequence comes from Gymnothorax javanicus, assembly GCA_029692085.1. Taxonomy (NCBI): domain Eukaryota; kingdom Metazoa; phylum Chordata; class Actinopteri; order Anguilliformes; family Muraenidae; genus Gymnothorax; species Gymnothorax javanicus. Next base: position 96,935,660 of record CM056198.1, read on the forward strand.
CTTGAGTGACATCCTGCGTTGGGTATTTCTTTTCAAAATGAAAGAGTTCGCCAGCCGCAGTGCATTTAATGATTATTTTCCGTATGATGGGAATATTTCTGGATTCAGCTTTGGCTGTATATTTAGAGAATCCTCTGCATGCGCTCATTGGACGGTTTCCCATAAAGCAGCACAGCTGGTGGTTTTGCCACCTTCCATAGCTGCGCGGTCTATACTGTAGGGTGATATCTAATGGCGTCCACTGACCATGGCAAGTTATTTCTTTTTATTATTCACACTTCTACAACCAGGTCCGTCAATTGAGAACTCCATTTCTATTTAATTTGCTGTGACTTGTTGGAATCCAAGTTGGCTACGTAAAGGAGGGACTGTATAATCAAACAGATGTAGGGGTGCAATGAGGTGAACAGATGAATATGCAACTTCTTTGGAAGTCTGGCTGGGATGCTGTTTTCCGTTGATAAAAATAATTGAATTGCAATGGACGGTTGGCGAGAGGAGTCATACAGGATGCAGCAGAGATCGTATGTCATAAAAACACTGGAAGTAACAGTAATCGTTTAAAGTCAAGGGAAAACTTGTTTCGCTGGCTTCTGTACGTTATGGACGGTATCAAGAAATCAGACAAAAATATTTAACTTCGCGTCCAGTGTATTCTGAGGTTACGTATACTGTAGTGTGTGGAATAACTTGCTCGACTCATCTTGTTATTCTGCTCGGGAGGGATTTCATGAATGTGGAGGCAGACTGAACAGAGGTTGTGGAAAGTGTTGGGGGATAGCACTCTTCTTGGCTGGTTGGAGATCCGCTGACTCCAAGAGGGGTGGGGTTTCTCTGTTCTGCTTTGTCGAGCCCACCCAAACATCACTTGTTCCAGCAGAAGGTCCCAAATTGCGCTCATGCAGCCCTTGTTTATGGGCTAAAGTCTATTTTTGCATTAAAGATATGATATGACCTTTTATGATCTGTATGTTGGAGGGCAGATATTTCTCTTTCTGTTCACTGGTTTTTTTTTTTTTTTCAGTATTTAGTCCTTGCTTGTCATTCACGCTTAACCCTTTCGTGCCCGCATACACAAATTTTTGTATCATGCCACCTCTGCCCAAATACGGATTTTTCTGTGTTTTTCGATTGCCTTGGGGTCCTCAGTCTTATCCGGAAAGGGCCAGTGTGGGTGCAGGCTTTCATTCCAACTGAGCAGTTACACACCGGGTTCTACCTATCAAGGTCTAAAGCAAAGATTCAACTTAAAACTGATGTATTGCTGAATATTTGCTCTTGATATGTAAAAGCTTCTACATTTTGATGTAAATAATTACATCCAACTTGTACTTAAATTCATAAGCTACATGTAATTTTGCTATTCCATACCATGAAATGCTATGGTTAACTCAGAATTTAATAAAAACTTTGAGTACATCTGGATTGGATATGAGTGGTCTGAATTACCTTGGGCAGAGTAGTTTGGTTTTGTAAAAGCTGTTGTCAAAGGGTTCATGCACACATGTAAATTGTGATTTCATCCTTGTCATTTTTCACCAGTCATGTAAAAATTTGAGAGTGGAAATAATTCACCTTCTGATTTATTTTGGTACATTTATTTTGGATATAACTGCCTTCAAATTTTTTTTCCCTCCTATTCAAAATGACTCAAAGTGTAATTCTTCACAAATAAGCAAAGAAATCACATTTCGTCGTTCGAAAATTATGTTCTGCCAAATGCATCAAACAAGAAATACTTGTTCCTGCTGATGCTGAGAAGTGGAGCAATTATATTTAATAAGCAAACGCATAAATTATTTAAAAAAAAACTCAACTTGCACCATCCAATATGAATAATGGAAATTCTTCATCAAATCTAATTGAAGCCCTCAAGGCCTCCGAAGAACTTCTTGCGTAATGTTGGACTAAGTTGAGCATAATTATATCTATAGAATTGAATACCATAAAATATCATGTAAAAGTCTTTTTCATGCGCTGTCGTCTGTGGCTCCTCAGTTTCCACAAATTCCTGGAGATGACTTTAATGCAGGCATTATCTATTGCTTCCGATCTTTGTTTGTGTTGAGATGAAATTAAAAAATTAGGTGGTACCCGGACAAGATGTAAAGCAGTGTTACCCTTTCTCTCACAGGCTGTATGATGACCCAGTTTCTTTACCATTTTTGGGGAAAATATTTTCATTTTCATGTTTTATTTAGTGTATTTTTTCAGTCTATCGGGCTGGAGAAGATGCATGCCAGGGCTGATTTGGCCTTTTTGAGAATTCAGCAGTGGAGTGTATGACGAGTTCAGAAAGGAAGTCTAGTTTTTTTGTTGTGACTCCCTGACCAGGCCTTGATGTGGTAGTGCCCCTGTGTGGGAGCAGTTCAGTCAAGCGTTTTTGGGAAGAGTTCACTGGCCCTGCATCTGTCTCGTGGGGTGATGGGGCTGGGTTGGGGGGGGGGTAAATGATAAGCTCTCAGGTGAAAATCCCAGCCACTCTGGTGCAATGTAAAGCAGAGTGGAGCAAAATTTTCATAAATCATGGGTCTTGTATGGGTCTTGGCTAACCATTTCCTTGTCATTTAGATTGTGATCTGCACTCTTGAATATCATAGTTTCATCATCTGTGGCTGAGTTAGTTTTCCTATTACATAATATGCTTTATAAAGACCTATAGTGAGTTGAGAAAATTAAAACAAGAAAAACATCTGTCTGTTAAAATGTGTTATACAAATTGTTTCACTTCCTAAGAAGTGAGACCAGCTTAGATTCAGCATCAAGTAAAGCATAGAGGGAGAAGGTAGTGTTTTAACCTCTGGGATTTGTGGAAGGGTGTCTTGCAAAGATTGGATTCTTGCATATGGTTACATTCTGCTGGATATCTTTCAGAACCTTGTCCACCCAAAAATCAAACCAAAAACCTCAGAATTGTTGGGTCAGTTCCCTAACCACTGTATGCAGACAACTACCCTGTAATATGTACCATATGGGTTCCCATTTTAACTCCAAGGCCACCTGTATTGACCTCCCTTTCCAAAACAAAGTGCAGGTGGAGATGTCTGAAAGTAGTTGCCTTAATACGTGTCTAAATGTTCTCCATTACATCTAGCATGTATATGTTGACCCATTATCAATGTTATAATATCACCAGGAACCCAGGGAATTACCATGGTTAATTTTACTTTAGGTACAAAAGGTTTGCTAAAAAACAAAAAAGTCTCCCTTAACACTTAAAAAATTGATGACATTGTATTGAGGTCCGATCATCATTCCATGGATTTGCTAAAAGGATTGAAAACAATGGAGTATGCATGCCAGGCCAGTAGGTGGCAGTGTAACTGCCAAGCAATAATAAAACACAAATGAGAAGACCAGTAACCTCAGTATAAAGGCTTTCAAATGCACCACAAACTGCTCAATAGCAAAGATGATAAAGCGCAGCAAGATGGCTCACTCTCACACTTCCGTAGTACGAGCATGGGCGTAGTAAGCAAGATATTTTAGTGACCAAGATCGGTGTTTGGCCTCTCTCAAGTTCGTTACGGTACTATTCCAAGATATAATTTAGAAAGCGATTGCTAATGCTCAAAGAATGAGCGGCATGACCTCCGAAGTTGCTTACTAAAATGCTTTCAACGCGTTCTGTACTACACCCTATTGCATGTATTTTCTGTTGAGTAAGCCATCTTTGCTCAATAGTCCGCCGTTGTTGTTGTATCTTCCAGTTTGGGTGGAAAATGTAGTGGCCATTCACGTACTAGGGGTTTGTCATCAGTATTCAAAAAAATTGCATATCAAGAGTTAAAGTGGTAATCCATAAGATTTCCGTCTCGTTACTGTCTGTTAAGTCAGTGTCTATCAGAGAGGGGGGATAAAACAACGATGATTGGGCCTATGACCCTCTGATGAAAGCACTTGTGTTTCATTCTTTGCCAGGTAAAGCAATCAATGTGTCTGTGGCGACATTCCCGCGCTATATTCAAATACAGGTGCACATCTAGTGACGCTTTTTACGTCAGTAAGCAGTGTTTGGTCTGTCCAGAAGGTAGGAGGAGCCGCGAGCTAGCTTGAAGGAAGTAAGGAACCCTGGGAGAAGCAATGATAAGGTAGATGTCAGAAGGGATCCAGTAACGGTACTTTCCCTAACCTGAACCTTGGCTCTATCCCCTAACCCTAAATCTAACTTGTCCCTTACACTATACGTCAGTTTTACGGATGGAATTAAGGGAGGACCGTTAAAAATGCCACCTTCCAAGAAGCGAAAAGTACCGCTACTGGATCCCTTGATGTCTACCCAATGGCAAATACCATACTGTGTAGCTATACTGTGCACAGTAGAAACTAACGTTAGCTGAGTCTCTGTTGAGGCTCCTACTGAAACTAAAATTATAACGTAATTTCAGGAAGCAAACGAGAAAAAAAGCTAACCGCCTCGACAAATCATTTTTTTAAAAAAAAAAAAAAAAAAAAAGTTATAACGTTACCTGTTAACCAAATACCGTTTTCATTATTTATACAGGGCTCTCAACTTTCACATATTCGGCTTGAGTTTAAACGACATATTCATGTTCCCGTGCTGTGGTCAGAAATTATTCTATCAGACCATTTGTAGAGATTCTCAGGTGGAATTGAAGCCCTTGTGCATTGAAGTTTATCAGTTTCACATGTGTTACGGTGGATTCCCCACTAGTAATATGAGAACAATTATGATTCTGGAATTCTCACGCGTTTCTTCACTCAGGGGTTGGAAGCAGTGGAATTGCATAAAAATGTTTCAAATGGTCTTATTTCATTTAAACAATTTGAACGATCGTGAAACACACGCATTTCGTTGATTGAATAATTACGGACTACAGCACGGGAATGTGAATGAAGCACAAATTCTCTCGGCGAATGCGTGAGAGTTGGCAGCCCTTTGAGTTAATTGATTTATCATAATAGCCTAACATGTTACTGGAATGAGATGATGCTAATAGATTACTAACGTCACTTATTTTTTACTTTTATTGAGTTCAACTGCCGTGTCAAAGAGCATCTTTCCCATCTGCATGAGAGTTGAGGAGGCGTGGAACTGGTAAGAGCCGTCAATTTACTGACGTCATACAGGCGACACTGTTGGGTCTTGACAAGAGTTATGGGAAATGAGGTCCAGAAGCGCACCTGAAATTACAGTTTACTGCCAAAGATGTCAATATAAACAATATAAACCAATTCAAATGGATTACCACTTTAACATGACACATGAATCCGGAAGTCCAGCAATTTCGTAGAGTCGTGGTCCAGATCCAGAAAGCCTCGCTGCAGGGGCAACTATATAATTATGTCAAGGTCGACGTCGCGAGTGGCTGGAGTGAAAAAAAAGCATGTGGGTTGTTACAGATATTTTGTATCTGTCATATGATTTGTTCATCAAAGTGTCACTTTTATTTTATAAAAAGCCAACAAATATATATAGTGTTGGGGGTATAAAAACGACAAAAACTCATCAAAGTAATGCTTGATACATGCGTGGCAACTTCCCGCCAATTTCGTCATTTTAAGCATCATGTTATTATCACAATGCCCTAAGTAACTCGTCCCCAACCTTTGATTGAACAACGACCTAGACCTAATTATATATTTGCCTCTTCAGTGATCCACTCTAGCCTAGTTCAAGTTGGTAGGACTGAATGTAAACTACACCACCGAACTCGCGATTGTTCCTGATTATTATTTCTCAAAATTGTTAATTGTTGCCATGTTTTTGACTGTACTAATCGCTTGGGCCTCGAAAAGCAATGGGTTTTGCTTCAGATTGCCAAAAGTTGTTATAAATCAGGGATGAGTGCAAAATTATCTCAGAAAAGGAGGCGTTTGTGGTTGGCCAATGCTGTATTCGAGACCTCCTGGGATTGGGAAGTTCTCAGTTTAATATTTGCAGTTTCCACTTAGGCGCACTTGACAGTACTACTTGGGGAAAACGACATGGGTGTTTGTAACGGTCTTTGTACCTGACAGTAGATATTAAGATTATATACTCCCTCAAAATCAGCAAACATTGCACACCGTCATAATCTGATAGCTAGCGAACATTAATATAACGGAACATTGGTAAACATTAAAATAGCAGAACAGTGGTAAACACAAGATCATATGGATCACGAAAGCACCCATTTTGTTACTGCAGTTGCCATTACATTTCACGTTTACTGTTATGTGTTAGCCGTGGTCCCAAAAGTGTAATCCTGCCTTAATTCAGTACTATTGCCAGAATATTTATGGTTTTATCAGCCATCATGCTTTGATGTCATATTCAGTCCCTTGGCGAACTGCAGAAATCATGGTGGAGCTCTCCAGTGGGAATGCTAACTAGGAAAGGCATTCAAGAGCACTTTTCCTATTGGGACTTTTGTCTATTCCCCAGGATGTCTCAAACATAGAATCAGTCTAAGTTTTAGCAGCCTCCACGTATTCACCTGCATATTTCCATAGTTTAGACATCTTAAAATTGGCTTAATTGAACATTCAGCTTGCAATCCACTCAGTTGTTTACATCCCAGTACCACCATAATGGCTGCACATCTAGGCTACTGACGTGACGTAGGTTGAAACGCTTGATTGCTTGTCTACATGACAACAGTAAGTCTTGCGTTATCAAAAGATTCCAATCTGTAATCCGTTTTCAAGAGTTTGCAGTTTCAGGCCTCAAAAACAACATTGTGTGTTGAAAACCCAAACTGCCACACTTTTTTTCCATTTTATTCAAAAAGTTTTGTTGTATAAACTACTCCTTAATTTTATATGAAAAACTCAAAAATGTCTAGAGATGGGAGTCTGGGAATATGAACAAATGAGTGTTCCATTTCCTTCTGAAATTCTTCTTAGATTGCTGTCTCTGAACACCTGCTGTGCTGTAGCTGAGGAGCTTTTTGGCTCTGTCACCCAATCATGGCTCAGAATTTTCTGGAAGGAATGGTGGGCCGGGTCATTGCCAATGAGTTTGATTATTTCAGACCCAATATCAGAATGCAACGGCTTGCCGGCGCAAATCGCTACAGAGCGGAATTGGATTGGCCGCTTCAGTGCGCTGCTTGAAAACACATTAAGTGAGGCTTTGGCCAAATTTTTCCGACATTACCGACTATGGCGTCCGTATCTGCCAAAGAGAAGGCAGTCCCAAAGAGGCACATTTCTCTGTTCATTTTGTAGCACCGCTGCGATACTGATAGGATCATAATGGGTTATAGTTTCAGGCTTCGTGTTTATAGTTTTATGTTAGGTTGTTATTTTGGCTGCCTGTTTTCTGCACTCTCTTGGCAGCCTAATGTTCTGGCCTCTATATTGAATTATTGCGGGACGGACGGCAGCATTAGGAGCGGATATGTTTTTCGTGTGCGCTGGAAGAGATTGACCAGTGATAATGGAATCCTGTGGGCTGCGCATTTGTTCTTATAACCCTGTGGCCACTTCTGCGCAGCACTGTGATGGTGAAGATATTTTTACTGGCCATTACATGAATTGCCCGGCTAGTACATATCCAACCTGGCCACTCAAACCATTCTGTGACCATTTTCGCGTGGTTGTCAGCTGTGAACATGCAAAGCCACAGCCTCGACTGTGTACAGGGCCTTTGCTGGATACTGTAGCTGTTTTGGCTGCTTTCAGCTTCGCCTTGCTCTCCCTCAGCATGTTGTTAAGGTTTGGTTAAGGTCCAGGATTGGGAATTGTTTCACTCCTTTCAGAAGGGCTGTTCTTTTTTCTGTTCCGGCAAATTCCATCGACCGACAACTGGTCAGCTGCATTTCCCCTGTGCTCTTGACTGCTTAGAAACCGTATAGGGGGTGGGTTTTTGGCAAGTTTTGACAGTGTGCAAGTGAACTCCTTGCTTTAAGTTACCATCAGTGTGAGATTAAGTGAAGAAGATTAGAATCTCATTTGTGGTTTTACAATAAATAAAGATTTACATTTGGTACTAGATTCCAATGCTATGATTAAGAATGAGTATTGGCAGCATTAGTATTCGTTTCACCCTTCAACTACCCCTTAATCCCAGGCAATTAATTTTCCTTTTTCTCAAGAAACATATTCTGTGTTGCAGACTAGGCCTATATTACATGGAATATTCATTTAATACACTGCACACATTTTTGAAAATGAAGTTACATTTTTAAAAAATATTATTTCTGCAAATGGTTTTTTCATCTGTGACCCAATACGTTAAAAAATTATGATTTTCCACTTTTTTTATTCTGGATGACGGAATAAATGTACATGTAAAGACATTCACAACTCAGGGAAAAATTCAGTTGTATTAATGCATTCCATGTCTTTCGATTCACTTTAAGAGCAGGACGTATGTCAGTGTGCCAGTGTGCTGGGTTTTTTTTGCCAGCTGTTCACACAACTGTTCTTTTTATGCAGCGGAAAAGAAGCAAAAATAGGCCCTTCCTGAATTCCCTTGCATAATCTCAAAATGTTCCATAATTGTTTGGGATACTGATGTCTCCAACACCATGTGTATTACTCGGTGCATCTCTCAGAAGTAAGAAGACTTCAGTGATTTGAATGCAGAACACGGACTATCTTGTGTTGCAATATAAGAGCCAGTTTTTATAAGATTCAGGCAGATTTCTATTAGAGGGTGATTCATGACCCCTTCGGATTTGTCCGAAATTTTTTTTATTGATAGATATATGTTAGAAACGAACAAAAATCACATTTTCTATCCTTAATAGGTTCTGCTTCTTTTTTTCTTTTTTTTTTTTTTAAGGGGGTCCTGGAATATCAGAGTCAAAATCAGCCAAAATGGTTAAATCACAAATTAGGTTTTTGAATGCTTGTATTTCTGTGCGCCCTAAGTGAGCCAAATTGATTTCCATTTGTGCAAGTCTTATCAGGTATGGACTCTCCAAAAATGTGAAAATTTTGGCGGCTGACTGAGGGTGCAGCCCATAGGTGGCGCTGCAAATCACTGCTTTTTGTAATTATGCACACTTTCCCAGGGGTTATATGGCTTGCGCCCTAAGTCAGCCAAGGTATTTTATGCATGTCATGATAGGTCAGCACCTCTTATTTGGATTTGGATGAAAATTACGGCGGCTGACTTAGGGTGCACAAGACTCAGGGCGCTTTTTGCCGCCGAAAGGTGAAATTACCACATTTGCACACTGATTTCTCCATGTGCCCCAAGTCAAAAGTGATGAAATATGGCTCATGTTGACTCTCAGCATCTCTAGTGTCAGTGGTAAAGAGAGTTTCGTGGCTGGTTTCGGTATTAACCCTTTTTGCACCGTTTTTCTTGGGCCACATTACGAAAAAGCCAAATATGGTAAACTGGGAACGTTCTCCGATCTTCATGAAACTTGCAGGATTTGCTTCCTTTATTTATGAGATATTAGGTTATTTGAAAGTGCTACTTTTTGCAGTTTAGTTCCAATATTGCCACCAAATGGCGGCCTATAAACAAAGAGGCTTGCCACACTGCACTCAAACTTACAGAACACCTTTCTCCCAGTTAAGGAAGCAAATCCTGCAAGTTTCATGAAAATCAGAAACTTCCCAGTTTACCATATTCGGCTTTTTCGTGAAGTGGCCCAAGAAAAACGGTGCAAAAAGGGTTAATACTGAAACCAGCCACAAAACTCTCTTTACCACTTACACTAGAGATGCTGAGAGTCAACTTGAGCCATATTTCATCACTTTTGACTTGGGGCACATGGAGAAATCAGTGTGCAAATGTGGTAATTTCACCTTCGGCAGAAAAAAGCGCCCCCTATACTTGTGCGCCTTAAGTCTGCCCCCGTAATTTTCATCCAAATCAAAGTAAGAGGTCCTAACTTATAATGACATGCATAAAATACCTTGGCTGACTTAGGGCGCAAGCCACACAACCCCTGGGAAAGTGTGCATAATTACAAAAAGTAGTGATTTGCAGCGCCACCTATGGGCTGCACCCTAAGTCAGCCGCCAAAATTTTTACATTTTTGGAGAGTCCATACCCAATAGACTTGCACAAATGAAAATCAATTTGGCTCACTTAGGGCGCACAGAAATACAAGCATTCAAAAACCTAATTTTGGTGATTTTGCCATTTTGGCTGATTTTGACCCCAATATTCCAGGATCCCCTGGAATAAAAAAAAAGCGGTCCCTCTGAAGGATAGAAAATGTGATTTTTGTTTGTTTCTAACATACATCTATCAATAAAAAATATTTCGGACAAATCCGAAGGGGTCATGAATCGCCTGCCTGACTCTTATAAAAACTGGCTCATAATCTAATTTGCAGAGAGTTGCCTCCTGGGATATGCAGTATTATGTGCTGATCTTAAAATTTTAATGAATTGTAATACATTGGCAAACATTCTAGAGTCTTGACCTGGTTTCTCAAACCAGGTGGCTGTGGTGTTGGGAGAGCATATCAATCAGAAATTGCTCCCAATGGTTTAATACTTTCAGAATGAACTGAAATTTATTTGTGCATAAACTCATTTTAGGAAAATGTGTCCATGTGTGCTCTGCTATCCATATGGTGGGCAGGGTCAGGCAGTTTGCATGTTACTGAGAGTACCTCATGCTCCTGTAGACCTCTCTAACAGACTGTCACTTGCTTATTTTGAAAAATGTTAGAAAAATGTAATCCACCCAAGGAAAAATGCAAAGTTCCCAGAAATGTCACACGACTGAACAGGGGTGCTATTATTTTTGGTGCTGTTTATCAGAAATGTTGGCGTATCGGTTGTATAATTGGACATTTTTGGTTACATGAAAGCTCTCGGTACTGAGAAGCCTTGTTATTCTGAAAGATCTTCAGTTTCAAGGTGGGTTCATTTAAAATTCAAATATCCATGCTCAAAACCCGCATTTAGCTTATTATTCTTTGACAATGAAGTTGAAATGCTTGTGCCCGATCATTTTGCGCTGAGCAGATTCACTAGGTATTATTGTGCTTCACGTCTAATGGGTTTCTCTATTTTTAATGCGTACTTAATGGCTGGGAGCCACCTACAAACCAGCCAGTCATTTGTACTTTGAGGAAAGTTGTTTTATTTGTACAGTGCTTTTCAGGTAATAGAATAATAAAAAGAAATTTGAGGAAAAATCCCTTTACCTCAACCCTTAAACTTAAGCAGTGAAGTAAAGAACACTCTCTGGTGAGAAGGACAAAGTCTCAAGTGATGTTGGAGGAATGAAAAACTCCATAAGTCTTACTTGCTTAATTTGTTTTGCTTATCAAAGAAATTCTAGCATAGCTATTTCTGCTGATAAGATTTTGAGATGTGGACTTCTGTAGCAACAGATGAAGCAGATGTTACTGAGGAGAAGTTGACTCATCTACAGTAAAATACCGTCTTTTGACCGGGCAATCCGGAGTTCGTACGCGCTAGTTTGCATGACTACCGTGCTGCCACATGGTGTGGCTTGACCGACTGTCCGTCAGAGTCTGTGTGATGTCACTTCCTGCCCTCAAGGGACCGAGAAATGCCAGGTAGTGAGCCGAAGTTCAGGACGCTGACCGTCTGGTCTGCCGGGAAGCTGGGTTACGGCCTAGAGGCCATCACCGCCAGGAACGGCCAGTGCACTGACCGCGCTCTCGACCGCCACAGAGGAAGCGACAGGCCCTCTCTAATTAAGAGCACCCGACTGGCTTTTATAATAAGCGTTTCTTCTGAGCAAGCCTTACTTGGGCCATTAAATTAAAGGGAGTCTTCTTCGCTTGGTCCTCGCTGAAATGGTGCCAGCTCTCCCAAATGCTAGCGCAGCATACCGCAGTGCGTAGCATTTTTTTTTGTTCTTTCTTGCCAGTCCCATAGGGATGGGCAGTCTATTAAAAACCCAGTGGGAGGAACTGTCTTGTGGTCATGCACCGCAAACAGAAAATGACATGCCACCTTGCCTATTTTTACGTGTTCACAAAAACAGTGACGGTCATTTTAAATGAGGGGGTTCGGGAGTGGCGCACTGCTTCGCCATCCTGGAATGCGATTTCGTAAAATTGCCTGTATTCTTATTGCTGCGCGGTGCAGGGCTCCCAAGAGGCCTTGCATGTTCAGCTCAGGACAGGGACACTCACTCATGTTGTGCAGAGGAACAGCCTGCCCGTAGGACATCCCCCTCTGCAGTGCGTTACGCAGGGTGTTCACGTACCTGAGTGTGGGCCAGTATTTTGCTGGGGTGTAATAATACACTCCTCACTGAGTTCAAAGTACTGGCTCCAGTCATCGTTATCAATTGTCTAAAGTTTTTGTAAACTCTGCTTTTTTTTAAACCTTTGAGACTTAAGATTGTGATCATGTTATTAGAATCTATTTTATCTAACTTTATGGGTAATTTAACACAGTGGAGTTTTGGAACACTAGCTTTTTTTTGTTTAATGTTTTGTACAAAGCATTTAAAAAGCTCTTCCTAGTCTGAACGAAAATCCAATGTTTGTTGCAGTGAATTGACGAGCACTTTTGGCCATAATTACGGATTTTGAAATGGCTCGTGATGGCTTGTTCCTCTAGAATAGTTATTTCCTGGGTGCCATGATATGCAAACATGCATGGCTGCTTGACAAACTCCCAGGGCCCAGGATGAAGTTGTATAATCATAATATTACCAAACTCGATATTTGACAGTTGCCACAATTGATACTCTGTTGTAAACCCCTCCCCCCTCTCTATGTTGGTCCTTTATAGTTGTAGTTTTGCTGAAGTGGCACCTGATGTGGTTATTGGATGGCTGTGAATTTCCATCCTCGCTCTGCCAGAATGTGCTATTTCTGTAAAGTCCACTTGCTAGCTGTCCAGGGCTCCGTCCTAAAATATTTCAGACACAAATTAAAAAAGATGATGAATGGTAATAGGGATGTCCATTAATTTTTTTTGCTCAAGCCGAGCCCTAATTACCTTCTGCATTTGCATGAGCAAATAGTTGCTTGCCAGAGGAGTCCCCTGAAAGGACAGATCGGTAAACAGCCATAAAGAAGCCCTCTGTGCCTCACACATCGCCGATGTAAAGCCCGCTTCACGGCGCATCCCCGCACAACGGATTTAGCTCCACTTTATGGACTCAATGACCGCTGGGAATGAATAGGAAATTGACAGAGCTGGCGGGATGCAGGATTGGAGCAGTAACGGAGACCGTAATGAGGAATGATTTGATTTTAAATGTCTCACTCGTGGAGTGTTTGCCTTTATTTTAGAAAGTTATTTTTTTTAATGTTGGAAAATGTGTTTGAGCTTGCTTGTTTGCTGTCCTTGTTCTGTGGAAGGAAGGAAGGCTGCATGACCTTAGGTGCAAACTTGGAAACTTCAGTGGCTATCTGTTCTGCCTGCGGCATTTGGGGTCCTTCCTTTGTCCTGCACATGGGATTATCATTTATTCTTTGTTTTGGAGCAAAATGTCCTACCCAAAGGTTCTTCCAACTGGAGTTTTTCCTTGCTGGTGTCGCTTTTGGGTTGCTCCTTGGGGGTTCAAGCCCTGTGCTGCATAAAGCTCATAGGGCCAATCTTAATTATGAAAAGAGTTGAACTAATAAAATTGCATTATTTATTAGTGCAACCTCATTTGCAGAAAAGCTGGGACAGTATGGAAAATACACTTTTCTGCACCAGTCCTTTTGTGAGCAATGATGCTTCAAACAGTTTCTAAGTTTTAAATGGTGCAAACAGTATTAAAACCCCTTAGTGGCGGTAACTGCGTATACGTGGGCAGTGATGCCGGTCGCAAAGTATGTGCTGCGGATAGAATTATTTTCGCACTGACTGGCCTGCTACAGGGAATAACCGCATTTGTATTCGTTCCTGCATATGCATGTTTTCCGGCTGACGGGCAAGTGACCCAGAATGTATTCTGTGTACTTGGCACTCACACAGTGGCGTAGCGAGAACTGAAAATTTGGTGATGCACAAAACATCCCTTTAAAACAATTATTAGTCCTGACTTGTTCTCAATCATTTTTATAATTAACAATAGATTCACTCCGAGAACACTCCACTCTATCAGATGTTGCTAAATCTCCCCATTTAGGTAAGCCGACAATCATTCATTTGGACACGTAATTTTGTGCATTAGAATTGGCGTTATTCAAAATTGCATACTTGTCAACTCTCACACATATGGCGTGAGTCTCATGGTTTTTAGTGGCATATCCTGTTCTCATGCCATAGTCAGCAATCTTACACTTAATAACAAAAGTGAAGATTGAAAATTTTATTTGTTCAAACAAAATATTTAATTGTCGAGTCCCTCTTTTTAATCAACCTACACTGTACCGAGAGTGAAAGGAGATATAACACTGAAGGATCAGTCCTTATTCAGTCAACACGTATTTAAGAGATTCTTGTGCAGAATTGAAGTCCTTGTGCATGGAAGTTTTTCAGTTTTATGTGCAGATTTCACTACTATTAACCTGGAAACCAATTAAGACTCTCACGCTTTTCTTTTCTCAGGAGTTGGAAGCTATGAAATTGCGTAAAGACGTTTCAAATGGCCTTTTATTTCATTTAAACAATTTAAACGATCATGAAGCGCGTGTTAAATCACCTGATGTGTAGAAAAGATAGCGTGGAGGTTTCAGAGCAGTTTGTCTTTCTTAGGCCTATCTTTGAGTAAATTATTTTTCTATTCTGAATTTCGCCAATTATTTAGTCGCCGATACATCATGTGGAGAGAGTAGCCATGACATTGATTGCTAATGGATTATTATTGTAATTGGAAAACGTGTTAATAAAGGAAAATGATTGAGAAAAGCCAGAACTAATAATTATTGTAAACGGATGTTCTTTGCCCCAACAGTTTTCAGGTCTGGTTACACTACTATGCTCGCAGGGTTAAAAAAGGAGGAGTTAAAAAAGCAATTTAATGGAGACTGCACACAGAAAATCTCAATTTGTAAAAATTGGCAAATTTCAATTATGCATCATTTCAATTTTGGGAGCATTATAATCCTGGTTTTGTGTAGTCGAAAGGTTCTTCAGTATATGAGGTAGAAAAACTGTGAATTCATGTAAAAACACTGAAGGTGACATGTCTTCTGCCAGACCTGCATGTATGAGACTCTTAAACTATGTTTTTCAGAAATCACATACATTTTTGGCGATCTTGAGAGTTTGTTTCAAGCTTTTCTCATAGACCTAAAGGGATATAGACTGCAGTGTAGTGTTTTCAGGATTTCGAGGAAGTGTTTCCTGAGTAATAAAACAGCCATTTGGAAACCAGCGTTGAAAAGCCACTTTTCCTTTGGTTTGGGCTGGGCTGCTGAATTTCACAGACCACCATACAGTTGATGGGTGCAACAGATTTTGGGTCCCAGCTGTGCGTGGTTCTAATGTGGGCTGACAGATCTCTGGTCTTTTTTTGACCTCTCTTTTATCCTTGTTTACCATTTTCACCCTCTCTTAGGCCTTCTAAGTTCATGTGGCTTCGTTGTCATCAATATGCTCTCAATTATGTGGCCAACTTCGTTTTTGAGCACCTTGACACATTGTATTCAATCTGGTCCTGAATACAGGGTTAAATGGGGTAATGCATCAGTGGCCTACTCCAGGCCTACCCACTCAGTTTGTCCATTTACCGCTTTTAAAGTAGAGGCTCATATGTTACCGCTTAAGATTGAAGGACCGAGAAGTAGCATGAAATGCTGTCTGAAATGCCTTAAAGTGTTTCCTTTTCCAAAGACGAAGTTTTAATTCAAGCCATTGAACCCCTGTCCATGAAACCGTTTACTGGAGTTTCCTTCCAGAAGCTTCCTGAGCTCATCTTTTTCACACGGCTTTTCTGAACTGCAGGATTCTCAGAATGTGTAAGCTTGGTGTAACTTTCAGCAATATGATGCTAAGAACCAGTTTGCGACCGGTGCTAATGTACACTGGTCAAAATGGTATGTAGATGCACTCTGACCCTCCTTCATTTCTATTGATAAGTGTCCTTCATACCACCTCAGTTTACACATGGAAATATCAGGATTGTATAGAAAGGTGCGACTAATCTGAGAAAAAGGCTCATCAGTGTCCTTGCTCTCCAAGGTATGGACTTCACCCGACAGAATTATATTATTTTAATGAATATTAATACAATATTCATTATTCTGCCCGGCCACTTCGTGCTGCAGCAGCAGGATGACTTCGCCCCCCTGCCCTGGGTCGGAACGCTGGTCGTTCCACCTGATCACTCCGCTTCTCCCATCTTGCTCCCCAGTGGTGGAATGACCTTCCCATCTCCCGACAAACTGCTCCATCCCTGCTGCTCTTCCGCCGTAACCTTAAGATTCACTTGTTTAGATAGTTTCTGACCTCATCGCCCCCCTCCCCTGCTTTTATTTAAGAAAAAAAAACCCTTTAATGTTTGTCTCCATTTGCTTTGTTTCTTTTTCCTCTGTGTGTTACCGCCTTCTGTATAGTCTTTGCGCTACATGTTCATGACTTCAGGTGACTAATGCTTGATGTGAATTGTACCTTGTCCAGTCTGTTGGGCTACAGTGTCAAGACCTTACTGTATGCACTTACTGTCAGTGGCTTTGGATAAAAGTGTCTGCTAAATAAATGTAATGTAATATATAATGTATCTAATATATATTCATGTTTTAATGAACATAGCTACTTTTAAACATTCAGGGAATGATGCTGATGATGACTGCATAATCAATAATTACTGTTAATATTTGGGTGATATTATTTCGGTAATGAGCCTACTTTTCGTGAATACCTAATGTTTGTGTTGAGTCGTCATATTGCTGTGGCGGCTGAGTCTTTGAGTTTTGACAGTGATGAGTCCAAGCTGGTGATGATTTAAGTGTTCTGAAAGGCTGCTTAAGATTTGCAAGCTCTCCAGATCTGAAAGGCTGGCTTAAGATTTGTATCAGACATGAACCCCCAACTCAACCAATGAGCTATCGCTGTCAGTGATCCCAGGACAAGCATCCTGCTAATATAAACCAATGAGAATGTGTGTCGTCTTCCTGGATTCTGGCTGAGGGCCTGGCGGTATGTCACCAAAGTAAAACTGAGATTTTGTATGTGGTTTTAGTACAAGATTGGTCATTGTCTCTCAAAATATGCCTTTGTAAATGAATTTGATGTTCAGACCTTTTTTGAGGACCAGTTGTGCAATTCCATCTGAAATCATCAGAGGCCTCCCAACTGATAACCTCAAATTTGCAGAAAATAATGTTCTTGTATCCAGTACATCATGTGCAAAATTTAATAATCATGTCTTTGATAATCATTAGTTCTTGAGATATTGAGACTTCAGGCATATCTTAGTGTGAAAACAAGTTTATATAATTTTTTTTTAACTTTTGAACTGTCATGACAAATAAATGAATTTTGCAGATTTGGTTCTTTGGTATAATATGTCTCAGATGACCTAAAATCAGTACTACAACTTATATACTTTCATACCTGGTTACTTGGTATCTGCCTTCTTTTTTTTTGGAAAATCATTTTCAGAGCCTTTTATAACATGTGATTAGGATTTGGAAAGAGACTAGATGGTACATAAGAGTATCCCTGAACTGTTCCTGAAATAATTCTCAATGAAAAGAATTAAAAAAGTTACAGTATCACCAACTCAACAGTATTGAGGTGGGGAAAAGAGAGTACATAAGTACAGTTTGTAGTGTCCATACTCCCTTCGGGGTGTTTTCCTTTAGAGGGTTTAATCTCTTAATAATTTAAAATCATTCTCTAATAGTATTTTTGGAACGGAATAATCTGCGCCAGCAATCCTATTTCTAAACTTTCTCGTGTGATATTTTGATACTGATGGCATGTTGCAGTAATTACAAACTATCAACTTTGACCGAGTCAAACACATACTAAACCACTTAATTTCCCTGGTGATGTAAATGGATACTTCCCTCTAACCATTCAGCATGTTCAAAAATGGCCATATCAATGATGTGATTGTAATATTTTGATCATTAGAATGCAAATAGTTGAATTTAATAGCAACCAGTTGTCAGGGGGTATGGACATTATGCGACTAAGCATGGAAGCATGTTACTGTACAGTTGAAGCATGAATTGGTGTTGTGCTTTCCATTTTCATCTTTATGACAGTTATACTCAGAAATCATGAGACAATCAGATTGGTTTTGTAATGTAGTATATCACATGGGGGTATGGACACTTCAGTATTTTGACAACTTGTATACGTTTTTAATAGCCATGTGACAGAACGTTTAAAATAATTATCCATGCTGAATTACTTCAGTGTTCATTCGCTGTCACATCATATCTTCACCAGATAATAAACAATACTCTGTATTCAATGAGCACATGTATCATACTACCAACAGTGCTATATGTAGAAAATATAATTTTGTTACCAGTGGAGCAATTAATCAGTGACTTTTAGACTAAAATCCTACTGCAATTATACTTCTACTTCCACCTGAAAAGAATGAAAAAAGTTCATATTACTTCATCATGGATTTTAAAGGTCAAACCATTACCCAAATACAGAAAACGATGACAAATTATGACAGTATATGATTTTTTCCAAGAGTAATGCTTTGAAATTGCATAAATATGGGGTCTTAATTTGACTCTCCTCTTCACCAGTGTCAGTTCATCACAAAAACTATAGTATTTGGGGAAAAGGATATCATAGAGAAAACATATCCAAATTAGGGTCATTAAATGTTTTTTGAATCCAAACAACCTAACAGGTTTGTAAGTGCACAAGTTAATCTTGGCCTAGCCATTTAGTAATTGCTATTGGCTATTGTGCATTCAGTGCATAACTTGGTTATGAAACATGTTTGTGGTCCCTTGCCTTGAAGGGTTAAGCACAGAGACAGTGGAACAGGGTAATGGTAGGATGATTTTGCCATTAATCTGCATTATCTTTGGAATATTGCTTTCTTCTTTCTTTCCTTTTTCTTGTAGGGATGGTAGGGTGATGGGCGGGTTCAGTTAAGGACACCTTTTTCTCTTCTGTTCATCTCTTCACTCACTGTTTCATACCTTTGTAATTGCAGCAATTATGGATTATTATTTCAGTATGGTTTTATTGAGGAAAAAAGTAAAAATATTGATTGTCTGTAGTAAGGTTTTTAACTTTGTGAAAATCCATGAAATAGCAGGCATAGCAGTTGAATAAGTGGTATTTTTCGATAACTCCTGTGAGTTTTGTGGGGGTTTTTTTTTTTTTTTTAAATGCCATAAGGAATACACTCTTAAAATTTTATTTGATATTTTGCATATTGTTGGGCAGCTTTGTAGCACTGTTTTTCTTTCCCTGTATATGCATGGTTTGCAAAGGAATATAAAATACTTACTTTACTCAAAGCCTGATCTCAGTGTTTCCTTGTAAAGAATACTGAAGGGAACTTGAGCTGACTGGCATTTTTATGTTTGTTTATGTTTTCATGTTATGACTGATTTTGCATTGTATAAAAAAGTGGTGTTTAGCTGGCACTTCTTACTGTCTAACTCTGGAGAACTATGTTTGGAATGGCTCATGTGCGCTCTTGCTAAATTTGCTGTGAAGCTCTGATCTGGGATATTGTAATTTGTCACGATAATGAAGCTGTTTGCATAACAGTCCTGCCATCTGTGAAAACTGATAAACTGGCCTTTTGCTCTCCAGAGAGCTGTGGTGTGGGAAGAGGGGAGTTTGAGTCGCATGGGTCTTGAGAATAGGCTGAAGTGATTGGGCAGATAATTGCCTCGAACTGATTGTTTTACCAATTTCACATCTGTCCTGCTGTTGAATCTTTTTTCAACTGTAGTGCTGCCTCTAGATCAACGAAGGCCAACCCCTGGGTAATTATGGTAACACAAAGTTCGACTACGGTTAAAGAGGTGAGTTGGAGTGCCAGGGAACTTAGTTGTCTGTAAGATGCGATTAAAATGGCAGCTGTATTGGCTCCAATAAATAAAGTTTCAGTCTATTTGTATTCTGTAGGTGTGACGAGGAGAAGACCTGCTGCCTTCTGCACGTTCTGCCAGTGTTTTCATTCGCTTTTATAGCCCAGCAGACGGACAGGTGTTTAGGTTTAGTGAAAACTTTAGGAGCCTTTCTCAGAAAAGGAGAATTGGAAAGTTGTAATTTCTTATGATGGATAATCACAGGTAGTTACACAGTGGAAAGAGAAAGCTCCAGATGCCAGGTGGCTTGAGAGACAACCTGCCAATGATACTGGCCTATAGTGCAGGCCTGTCATTATGTTAGAAGGAAAACTCCACCTCGGTATTGTCTTTTCCTGCCGGCTTTGTTATTTTTTTGCTGCTTTCAGTGCCATCCACTTCATTCTGGCAAATGGCAGAGTTGATTTTAAGCAGTGATTCAGTGGATGTGTTTCTGTTTTTGTAACTGCTATGCGTTGCTCAGATGCAGCTAGATTTTGAGATCAAAAGTAAACTGCCAGTAGAGGTACTTGAGGTTGGGAGAAGCCATAAACGGTTCAGAAGTAGTCATTTGAGACCTATCGAAAGTGCCCCCCAGGTTTAACGGTGGCAACGCAGTTGATTTGACTACCCTTCTGATCATTTGCCCTCTTGTGGGGAGAGGGTGGTACTGTCTCACCCTTAGTGCGTTAGTTGCAGTAAGTGTATCTGTTACAGTGACTGATGGATGTTTGAGATTTCAGGAATGGGTGGCACTACAGTGAGATGCCAGTCATTGTTTGTACAATTCAAATTTCTGGGCTTATCAAATTGCAAAGACTGATGAAACAATTTATAACTGCGATGTCGAGTAGAAACGGGAACAGTATTTTTCACATGCTAACTAAGGAGATTGTGTGCTGATGTCACGTAACTTGCTGGTGGCTATCGCTTCGAAGCCTACTTCCTGTTTTTGGCGTTGGAGGCACACTAGTGCATGCTGGTCTAGAGGAATGCTGCACTGTGGAGGACTGACTTTAGTAATCTTGAGTTTGTTGGCTCAGGGATTCTAAAATAAAACACACCCGTGACAGGTGCTGCCATATAGTTTTTAGTGAGGCTTAAAATAAGACTTAGGGATTCTGATAAAATCTTGTATCCACCCCTCTCTTACTGTATGAAGGGTAGGTTTTTATTTTGAATCAATTTTTCACATATGATGCTTTTTTTAAAAATCGTAACATCTTTGGGAGGTCTCCCAGATCTGGAAATAATCTTTTATTCATGTTTGGGGGCTGCGTGTTTGGAGTGAGGTCAGAGAAGGAGAACATTACGCCAGAAGAAAACTGGATCAGTGTGGCCTGCAGTGTGTAATGGCAGCAGATTTGATTTAATCACAGTCTAAGCCCTGATGAGAAGGTAGAAGGAAAATGGTGCCCAGGGATAAGTTTTATATTTTTTATCTTTTTTTTTTTAATTCTTGGGCTGGTTTATGGGCATGAGATAAACATTTAAGCTGATTTCTTCTATTAAACTGATGGCATTAGCTTATTTATCCTTCTTCACATTCGATGGAGAATTTATAATGGTAATAGGCGACTACATGTCATTCCCTTCAATATCTGGGCTAACGGCAAAGTCATAATCCTATTCTCTCTGCTCGGTTCAATTCTGGTCTGTTGTAATTCTGTTATATTCAATAGGAAAATAAGTTTTCTTGCCTCTGAATGTTTAGTCTGTGCCTTTTAAAAGCTGCTTATATGAGAAAAGGGAAATTTGAATATATTGATACTTGGACCAGTGTTAAGAAGTGCTTCGTCTGCAGCGAAGGCCCCTCTCCTTTGAAATATGGCTTTATTTTGGATTGAACTCAACCGATGATCTTTTTTCTGTCATTTTGATTCATTACCTTTCTCCCCCTTGTCATGTTAAAAAAATGCTCAAAGCCTTTCCCTGCCAAAACAGGCAGTCTGTATGCATTGTGTTCGTTCTGTCAGCAGGTTTACTGACATGGATATTTACACCATGGAAAAGACTGTTTTTAGGGAGGAATAAACCCCTCTCCCCTCTCCTGTCGAATAGTGCTTGCAGTTCATGAAAATGTGCATCATGCATGTTAACCCTTAACCCTTAGAGAGGCATTTCATATAAAAGTTGGGATTTCCTAGACTTCTGCTGTTCCCATGGTTTGAACCTTCATCAAAATTGATTGGTGATACAAGGAAGACTAATCACTTCCATTTCCCCTGAATACAGAGACTTGAATTGTCAGATAATCTAAAGGTTCTCTGTAAAGCACTGGTGTAGATGAAAAAGTCGCAGTGGATACATACCTTTTACTGCATATGTACTGAAAAGATGTCTACCAGCCATATAAATATAAAATATAAATAAGATATATCTTATTTATGGGTCCTTTAGACTGTCAGATAGAAAACACAGAAAATCATTTTTCACAATTTTTTTTCCCGGAACAGTGCCTTTAAGATCCCAGGCCCATTTTCCATAAATGAAAACAAGGGGATAAAATTAGGGAGGACCACATGGAATACAATTCTGAAAGGACTTTGTGATACCTGTTTCACCGTGGATTCTTATGGGTTCTTATGGGTTAAAGTTTACAAGATGGAAACATTGTGGTTGGAATGTCTTTGCTGAGCACTCTAATGCTGACATAACAACCAGTACTGGTAACTGAAAACAATGGGTTTTAGACACTGACTTATAATTTTGTTCAAACATTTCAGAAATCTTGCTTTTCAAAATTCTTAAACTTATCCTGTTGTGTCTGTCAGGTGTCTTCGAGTATCTTCCTGTTACTGTGAATTTAGAAGCCTGGAAAATGGCTGCTGTCTCCATATTTAGGCTGTAAGTGTTGCATTAGAGGATTCTGTGGATCTGGGCAGAGGCCAGATGTTCAGTTGTTATTCAACCTTGGAACCTGTTCATCTATTATATAAATCATGATTTTATAGCAAAGAAATGTATCTGATTATGCTAAAGTCTGCTATCAGGAGGGAATTTGTAAGAGGCTACTCGATAATGCGGGAGGGTGTATGTCGTTATTCACTGCAGTTCTTGTCATTTTGGCTAAGGCCTAGCATTGAGTTCTTTATAGTCTGGCATTTTTCCACAGAAAGACCTGGATGGACATGCAGTTCTTATTGAGGGAGAAAAGCATAATTCCTTTCACAGTTACTGTAAATGTTGATGAGTGCAGTGTAGTGCATAAAATCGTTCTACAACTACACTATGCACATGCATCTCCTGCAGTAAAAAGCTAAAAAAAAACACCATGGAAGTCCTCTTTTAGTGATAATGGAGGCTGAAGGCTAATAAAGATTCTTGCAAGTTACCATAGAAATGTTGTATTCATCAATGGAGTTTCATAATGTGGCTTCTACTCCTGCCTGTTTAAAATGTTTCGATTGTCCCTTGATATCGCAGTGTTTGGAACTGCGGAAACTTGAACTGTGGACATATCGTCTTACATCATGCAAGAACCTGGCCTGTACCCACAGTAATATCACTAAAAAATAGCAAGAACTTAACTGTTCCAGTTCTCAATGGAGTCTTCCATGAGGAAGGAAAAGAAGAACTGAAGTTACATCCTGACCTAGTTTTTTTTTTTTTTTTTTGTATTTATTATATTGTGGAAAGTTATTGGGCGCATTTTTGGCATTAAGAAAAGGAACAAAATTTGTATTGTAGGCAGTCTGGTAAGTTAATAAAATTGCCTGAGTCTCAGCGCCAGGTTAATATTGATTGCTCGGTATTGTGGAATACAGTACACCACGAAAAAAGCTTTGGCTGCATAGGCTACTGTGTAATCTGGTCATTGTAGTATGCAGTCCAAGTACCTGTGAAGCATCTGTAAATTTCATGTTGGTCGCAACATGATACCTGTGATAGTTGCTGTTGTGGTTACAATCACTTGCTACCAAAATGCAATTCCTGAATTGAATTAATTTATTAATCGACACATAAGGTCAAGGCAATTGATTTTTTTTTCGATTTTTTTGGGGGTTTTACCCTTTATTAAACAGTGTTCAGTGGAGAGAGACAGGAAAGGTGGAAAAAGAATGGGGATGACATGCGGCAAACAGGCCTGAGCCGGAATCGAACCCGGGCCGCTGCGAGAAGGACTCAGCCTTTTGTGGTGCGCGCGCTTAGACCGATGTGCCACCGGGCTCCCCCGGCAATTGATATTTTGACTGCAACGGTGTGGGGATATGGATCATTTGGATCAAAGATTTCCATAACCTTCAGAGAAAGATGTCTTCGGCACTCCTCCTCAGCTAAGAATGGGTAGAAAATAGTCACATTCTGAATGTTTTCTTAATCGTTTTCCTCATAATCCATCCATCTTTGTTGGTTCAGAGCAGTATTATCCTTAATCAATTAATCGTTGTCTCATTTTTAGATCCACTGTGATGATAGTCAGCAGTCAGCTTTTCTAATGCCGAGTCGTCCGGCATCCGTACTTTCTGTCTGTCTGTCTGTCTGTCTGTACGTCCGGCATCAACTTTTCACTTCAAATTTGAATATCTCAAAAACTGTCTGATAACTTTTTTTCTAATTTGGTGCGAGCCTTCCTAATGATATTCTGAATATTCACTCAGAAAATTAGAAAATTCTACGTCCCGGTTTTTAAGAAATTCAGCATTTTGGACTTAGAAAATCAGTGTTTTATTCATGTTTTTCAGTCTTTCATTAATATCTCAAAAACTGTCTGAAAGCTTTTTGTCTATTTTGTTTTAAGCCTTCCTTATGATGTTCTGATGATCCCCTGCGAAAATTAGAAAATTCTACATCCCGGTTTTTGAAAAATTCAGCATTTTGGACTTAAAAAAATCAGTGTTTGTGCTCATTTTTTCAGTCTGTCATTAATATCTCAAAAACTGTCTGATAACTTTTTGTCTAATTTGTTGTGAGCCTTCCTTATGATGTTCTGAATATCCCCTGCGAAAATGAGAAAATTCTACATCCCGGTTTTTGAGAAATTCAGCATTTTGGACTCAAAAAATCAGTGTTTGTGCTCATTTTTTCAGTCTTTCCCCTTTTTTCTGTCTCTTTTCCCTTTCCCCTTTTTCCCATTCCCATTTTCCCATTGCCCTGTGTCTTTTCTTTTTTAGGGTGCCTTATTGTCAGTTGGCCGGGGACGACAGCTGAAAATTAGCCATGTTGGCTAAAGCTGCCCTGTTTACTGTTGTGACAGTTAATTGATGGGGACTGTCCTCGTAATAATAAACTAATAATAATAATAATATCTTATCAAGAGGCCTGTCGGCCTATAGAGCTCCGGTGAGGATGACTGAAATGTCCATGTCATAACTTAATTTCAGAAATCCTTGAAAACTATTGCAATATGAACACATATGGCACATTTGGTAACCAGAATATGCTGTGAACCAGTTTGGTGTCGCAATTTATGTAGTATAACAATAGAACCATACTACAAATTGCAATCATTTATTTCAATCATCTTACCAGCAAGCAATACTTACAAACAACAAATACCCCCCACCCCCCTCCCTCGTACAGATTAGGTCAGAGCTTGTGAATAACATTGTCGGAGTGATGGTCTGACAGATCCTGAGGCATGCAAAGGCTGGGTCCTTGGTGTCTATGAATATCACACTGAACACACTGAGCTGCTAGGTGGCGTCCCTATGGGATACCTTTGCATGACCTCTGTACTTTTATATTAGGATAATGTAACTATTGTATGATCTGAATGAATGGACACTAACTCCAAAATTATAGTGTGGAATATTAGAAAATACAAGGTCAATGGTTGTGTTGTGCACTGGGATTTCTTGAATGCTTGCAATCTAGGATCTTTTCAATGTCACTTATCTTTGACTTGTTTGTGTCAGACTTATAATCTATATTGAAATCCCCTAGAACAACATGTGGAATTGTTAAATCAATGGTCAACATGATATCTTCCAAGTGGGATTTCAACAACTGATGTGTGCATTTACTTCCTCGATACAGAGGATGATATTTTTCTGGATCATGTTATTCTGCATCATGTCGTTCCAGATCATCATTCTGGATTAATTGTTCTGGATCATATTGTTCCACATCATATTGTCCTATGACAGTGTTAGAAGGATTGTGACTGCTATATTTGTGATGTACTGGGGGGGAAGGGTATTTGTTGGTTGTTAGTATTGTTTGCTGGTAAGATGATTGAAATTAATGATTGTAATTTGCAGTGTGGTTCTATTGTTGCACTACATAATTTGAGACACCAAACTGGTTCACAGCATGTTCTGGTTACCAAATGTGTCACGTGTTAATATTGCAATAGTTTTCAAGGATTTATGAAATTAAGTTATGACATTGACATTTCCTTATCCTCAGCGGAGCTCTCTAGGCCGACAGGCCTCTTGTTATTATTGTTATTATTATTATTATTGTCATTATTGGCTTACCTGCCCTATGGGCCGATAAACTGTCGTCATGGTGTGGCGTCCGTCGTCCGGAACATTTTTTATCTTTTTTTTGGCCTGATGAATTTTCACGTAAATTTGCAATAACATATTACTAGACCATATCTCCAGACGTTTTTTTTTTTTTTTCAGATTTTTGATTGAATCATTTTTGTCCGTCTTGTGGGCCCTTGAAATTTTGGCCCCAATGTTAAAGAGGGGACTGAGAAATTAAAAAAAAATCATTTCTGAAAAACTGCGCAATAAATTTTTTTTTTTAATCAGGCAATCAACTTACCTTGGTACTGTCAGTGTACAGTGCGAACGCTATTTTGATTGAATTGACGGAAGTGGGTCTTATGGGGGCGCTGTACTTTATGAATATGCAAGATGGCCTGTGGAGGCCAAATGGTTGCAGATAGAGATTAAGTTTGTATTATCGACATATAGGAAGTCATATATGACCTTTATTTTGGCACTATTAAATTTGACCACAGATGACTTTGAAAGGTCGAACTCGAGGTCAGGGAAAATATTAACAATGTTAAAAGATAGGACTTGAACTTTCAAAAAAAGTTTCTCTAGAACTATCTGATAACTTTTTTCTAAATCTGGAAATCAACTCACCTTGATACAATTAACACAGTGCGAGTGCCATTTTGATTGAATCAACGGAAGTGGGTCTAGTGGGGGCGCTGTACTTTAACATTTGGTCTTCTGTAGAATGGGCAAAATTGCCTGTCGAAGCTAAATTGTTGCAGATAGAGATTAAGTTTATATTACTGACATATAGGAAGTTATATATGACCTATATTTTGGCTGTGTTAAAGTTGACCTCAGATGACCTTGAAAGGTCAAATTTGAGGTCAAGCAAAATGTTACAATTTTCAAAGGCTTCTAGGCTTGAAAATATTGAAGATTGGGAACATATGTGTATTGAACACTTATAGGAAGTCATGTATGAACTTTCATTTGGTGGTCTTGAACTTGACCTTTGGTGACCTTCGAAGGTCAAAGTTCACAGTGAAATTTCAATGACTTATATCAGCAAAATTGTTACAGATGAAGTGTAGGTTTGTATTGGAGATGTATTGGAAGTCATACATGAACTTTCATTTGGTGGCCTTGAACTTGACCTTCGATGACCTTCGAAGGTCAAACTTCACATAGTAAAATTTCAATGACTTCTATCACCAAAACTATTACAGACAGAGGTTAGGTTTGTATTGTGGGCATATAGAAAGTCATATATGAACTTTCATTTGGTGACCTTCGTATTGACCTTCAAAGGTCACATGTGACCTAGTGAAAATTCAATGACTTGTGTAACTAAATTGGTCACAGATGGAGCCTAGGTTTGTGTTATTGACATCTAGGAAGTCACATATGAACTTTCATTTGGTGACATTCAACTTGACTGTCAGTGACCTTTGAGAGTCAAACTCAACAGTGAAATTACAATGACTTGTATCACCTAAATGGTCACAGATGGAGCCAGGGTTTGTATAGAGACATTTAGAAAGTCATATATGAAGTCCATTTGCTGACCTCAACTTGACCTTGTGTGACCTTTAAAGTTCACAGTTGACATATTGAATTTTCATTGACTTGTATCACCAAAACTGCTTCAGAGCATAGGATTATGTTTGTATTACAGGAGGTCTTATAAATATATGTGAACTTTTATTTAGTGACCTTGACATTGATTTTCATTGATTCGGATGTCAAACTTCACATGAAATTTTCATAACTTGTATCATCACTATAAGACTGTTTGCCAGTAAGCTACAGGACCCTTCGTCTTATTTTTCTCTTCTGAATCATTGTGCCTCTGTGTGCTTGCTCACTCCACGTCCCATCATGTTTATTGGCGTAGTGTGCATTTATGATCCTGTGTCATGTTTTCTCTTTGCTGGATTATCTTGATCTCTTCATTGTGCCTTAAACAAGTTCTAGTCAGGTAATCTGATATCTATCATCTTTGCTATGATAATTAAAAAAATGAAGCCTTGGCATAAATTCTGATGGGTCACGAAGTCAAGCTTCTTTTATCTACACGTAGAGCAGCTCCGTCAACCTGCTGGAGAGTCATCTGAGTGCACGTAACTGTCACCTGACTTCACCATCAGATAATTGCTTGGCAGGTAATATGAAAGTTTATTTAAGTTGGCATCCTGCGAGTTGGCTCCTTGCACCACTTGTTTGGCAACTCTCCTTCACCCCAGCCTTGGTCCTGTCCGCCACTCGACTGACTCGGACTGCCCCTGACCATTCTATGGCTTGGCCCCTTTTGTGTTTTTACTCTTAGTTTGTTCCCATTGCACCTTGGTCTTCATTAGTAAAAGTGCCAAGTGGCTTTCTCAGGATCTGCACCTGGTTCCTTTCTCCGAAGTGCATAAAAAATCAAATAAAATCCAGTAAACAAATATTTTTTCAGTCTGTTTATGTCACGGCTGACATTTTGAATATTTTTCAACCATGCCCTTTGATACACGTGCAGTTGGGTGAAGCTAGCTATGAGAAATGGCACACAGGCTCCACAGCAGGGTCATCAGTATTGTCAGTTTCGAAAGTAATGTCGACAATTAATAAACATTAATGCTTCAATGAAATATGATATGATCATTATGCATTATTTATACTACTAATACAGTTAATTGCATACACATTATTGTATTTGTCAGCACCCTCTTGTGAAATCAGAGATGGGTTGCGCATCAGTTTAAACTTGGTTCTACTAAGTGATATGTGGACTGTTGTGTTTCAGAAAGATCCCAGATATCGCCTTGCGTGGCCACATTTAAATGACAGTCCTTATGCTGCCGTCTAATTTACATGGAAAATGCTCTTTGATGTGGAGTTACACCCTCAAAATTCTTCTCTCTGCCCAGTTGAGTGTAGCCCTGACAGAAAAATACTAGTTAGTCCTAGCATCTGGATGAAAATGGTAAGGAACAAATCAGTCTGTGCACATGTTGTCGTGCAGAAAAATTGGGCCCCTTGTGTCAAAAAAGAACTCTTCAATAATCAAATGTCACAGCGAAAATATTTTCCGTGCTATTTTTTATTTTATGTTTATGTCCCCTGGACGGACTAGCATCTGTGGAAGAATTTTGGTAGAAATGCCCAGAATAAGTCACATCGACAGAAATGGATTATTGAGTCTTGGGATGATCTAATACTCTGGGATGTTTGAGAGTGGAACCTGGCCTGTACCAAGCAGAGTGTTGTGATGTGTTGACCAGAGCTATAAACATCTGGTGCTTTGAGGATTCAAGCTTTGAAGACGGGAGACTTAGAGACCGTGTACTGACTACTGCTATATTGAGGGCTAGGTTTTTTAGGATGTGTGCTTTAATGTTTAGTTCTTCGAAACCTCTCGTTTTGAGGACTGGTAAGACCTGCAGATTGAGGACTGAATTTTTATCATGGGCCAGTTCTTCGTGGACTGGTGCTTTAAAGGTCTTTTACCATGAAGGCCAATACTTTCAGGACTTGTGGTCCAAGACCAGTGCTAATAACTTGTCTGCAGAGTGTCCCATCCCTGTGTGGGCATTGACTTGTTTTGCAACTGTAAACCATAGGCCTTGAATGTCCAACTGAACCTTCAAGTCCTTAGCTGAGCATGGCGCTTCCACAAGACGAAATCCTGTGTCATCAATTAGGGGTGAAACCGCAGAGAGACTTCTGGAACAGGGAAAGGAGTGCTTTCATCCTTCCTGATGTTTCAATAAAGGGGTCAGCTGAGGACGTTTGTTGGGTGGGGACAGTTTCTCGGGGGACTTGCGTTCATTGCTCTGACCTCCCTTATGAAATTCTTCAGACCAGGCAGATTTGGCTTCAGTCGTTGGGTTGTTTTATTTAGCTGGAGTTCAGGAATTCTGTTGTACTTCCTGATCCAAACTGGCGGAGCACAGACTGGGGTCATGTTTTTCTTATCATCTTCTCATTTTGTGCATGTGCGTGTGTGCGTCAGCATGTGCTTGATTGAGAGTTACCATACTCGTAAATGACCGTACGCATTTAGACATGCGTGAACCATATGTGCATTTGAAGGCTCATTTGCTGCATTTCGGAGCACCCCTTTCATGCTGGGCCTTACCTGTGCTTCCTTTATCTAGCAGTCGCTCCATCCCCTGAGTGGTGAACTGGCTGCAGTCAGAACCAAATCGACGTTCTCATTTCCTGTGCTCCTTGCACAGATGTTTCTGTTGAGCTGCTTTCCTCTGGTCGTGTGTGCATGTGGGATGTGGCAGCCTGATGGCTGCTCCGTGGGCTACACTCGTCCCCTTTGTATTTCCTCCTCTTTTCCTCCCTCCCTAGCTCTCTCCTTCATTCACTACCTTTAAGGACTGGTATTCTGCATCAGGATCCAGAGGGAATGTCAAGACTCACTGGGTGGATTATTGGACCCCCACATGGCGCAGTTTAAAACCCTCTGTTCCTTCACCATGCCCACTAAATCTGCTGAGTTCCTCTGCTCATATTCCTGATCATCTTCCACTCCAGTTCCTCCATTCTCACTGTCTAGCCCTTTAGCACTCCTGTTCCATTCCTTCCCCCTGCCTTTCTTGCTTTTTTTCTCCTTTTTCCACCTCGTTCACATACCCAGCTGTACTATACTTACCTTATCCTTCATATTCCATCCTGTTACAGTTTATGCCACTGTACTCTGTGTTAAGCACTCTCACTGCCTCACTATACCGTATTTCTTAATGGTTACATTATTGACCTGAATAAAGCCTGGTTCTGAGTTTATATTTTCCCTTGGGCTTGGTACACATTTCATCTCTCCTTGGTTTCACGTAACTCGCGCCACTTTACCTGGTCATGCTCATTAGCCCTTTAGCATTTAGCTTCCATGCTTATCCAGCAAAACATAAACAATAAGAACATTATTTACAGAGTATTCATCTACAATCTAGGGCTTATGACAACTTAGGTCAGTTAAGTGCCAGTTAATCACTGTCATGCCAAAATAACAAATGCTACGCTGTGTTACCGTAAGAAAAATATTAGATTGACTTGACATCTGTAGGCAATGGAATGCGTTGTGCTTCGAGCCGCTGATAACTGAAATGGGGAGTTTCAGATCCTTTGCTGGTGGTCTTACACACTGATATCCCCCTTCACTTTGGTCCTGAGTGCATAATTGAAACCTTTATGTCTAAAGGGGCTCTAATCACGTGTTAGCCTGGCTTTTTTTTTTTTTTTTTTTTGAGCAAATTGAAAGGTATGAAGCTGTGGACCTCCTGGGAAGGTAACAGCAGGGTCTACCATTATGGGGCACCTGGTCTGGTTTAGATTACTTTTCAAGGCCTTTGCAGATAGATCAGGTACATGTACTTCACGTGCTAAATTTTCGTGTGTGTGTGTGTGTGAGAGAGAGAGGAGGGAAAGAGACATGACTCTGTTATATCGCACAATATAAATATTTATTAGTTGCGAGGGTTTTTGTTTTGCCAAGCCTGCATAAACTGGAAGAGGATTGTTCAATATATCCTCCTGACGTATGGGACGATGTATATTTAGTTTGTTTTATTGAAATGAAAAAAAGAATATTCCTTGAAGATTTTTTCCATTGTCCCTGGGGTTACTCAGGAAAAAAAAATGTCTACTAGAGAAATACTGATTTATAAGACGCATTTTTGTTGGTCAAAATTCAGCAAAGGCAGATGCAGTTTCTCATAGACACTGTTTTGGTTGCTTAGAAAAGGGGGGAATTATAAACAGAACTCCTCGCCAGAGAAAAAAGGAGATGGTTGATTCAAATGCCACATGGACTGGGACGCTTCAGATCAAAATGTTATTCTTGTGAAGAAAAAACTGTATTTTGAACGACTTACCAGGAATAGAGCCAAACGGTGTGATATCCGTACAAATCGAGGGGAAAGCAATGTGGTGTAGTGAGGTTTATTTGGATTAATTCCTTAATCTGAAGCCCACATTTGCTGTCCTCCCGGCTCTTTGCCTGCTCAGTACACTTCTCTGTCTCATTGGTAACCCATATGAAAAAGCTGTCTATTAAGTATTCTTAATGCATTCTTTATTTACACTAAAGCATTCTTAACCATTGGTATCAACTGACAAATATGTCACGAGTATTCTCAACTGAGCATTCTAATGCAAATTTAATTATCACCGCTTGAATACTGACTTAGAATCTCAAGGAAAAAAACATTCCAGGGAACTTACTCTTCAAATGATTGTAGAATTAATACTATTTCAAAATCGGCACACTTGAAAGGCTGTGCTTAGAGGTGTTGTTTACGGAAAATGAGATGACAGGAAGCTGGTGTCAGGTGAGAGGCTGTCAGGTGAAGAGCGAAACGGGGGCGCTAATTGTACCAAGCCTCTGTGGTAAAAGGCGTCTCGGAACGGAAAAGTACGGAGGTTCACTGAACTGCTCAGAAATTTTCCTCCCTTTCAGCCTTGTATCAGTGGACCCTGATTTAGTTGTAGGGTTATTTGTTTTCATACCTACTGTGGAAAATGAGGCTATACGCAGAATTTCTGTACTGATTATTCATCCTTTGTGTATCCAGGTTAGACTTATTGAGATTCAAGCTCCTGACCAGAGATGCCTGGCCTTAAAGCAGCCAGATTATTCATTTCAGATTCATGGCGACACTCCTGTGTTCTGTAAGGTTTCCTGGCCTTGCTTTAGAGGCGCTCTTTATTTGACGTCTTGAAATGATGTGACGGGGCAGTCAAAACAGTTTTTACCGGCAATTATGGGTTGTTAGCATTGCTTCACAAATAAATGGCATTTGGCAATTTATTATAGAGGTGGTCTTTTTTTTTCCATTAGCCTGGGTTGGCTTGACTGTACTTTGTCACTTTGACAAATGATGTTGTTTGCGCCAAACCCAGGAATTTCCCTGTTTTTGTGGGCTGTTGCCAGCATTAGGTCTATAGTTTCTGGGGGCCTGTGTTGTGTTTGAAGGGCCCCAGGGGGAGGTTTACACTCAAGCTTGGGAGTGTGAGAGTGAAAGGGAGTTGATGAAAGGAACTATGGGTAGTCTGTCATGAATTGCACTCAGGTGCTGACGAAAACTCTGTCGCAGCACTTTAAGGTTACTGCATTTAAGGGTTGCAAGAAGGAGTTGGTCTGTAAGTATTGTATTTTCACAGTGATTGGATCTCTTCTGAAAGGCCGTATCCTCTGTTCGAGAGAGAAATTTAGCAGACATTTTTCAGTGCGGCTGTCATCTCTTGTCAATTTAGGCATTTATCATGTTTTCATGCAGAGTACATTGCTGAGTATGTGCTCCAAAGACTCCTTCTATTTAGCGAGATATATTTGTCACGACTAACATGGTGTCTAGCACCTTTGCTCAGGAGTTTATGGAAAGTTCAGCATCAGGGAAGTGAACCCTGTTCTTTAGCCTCGTGAAGAGTAGTTTTTTTAGTTTGGTTAGGGACATTCTAATCACTTATTAAACCTTTAATATGGTCTCCCACCTTAAAGGGTTAACAGTTGCGCTACACTGCAGCTATTACTCTGACTGTAGATAAGGTATGTGTGCAAGATGGCTTCATGTGCCCTTTTTGTTGTAGGCGTGTTTGGGAAAAATCACTGGCCAAACAGAATGGCTCCCAGGCACAGTGTCCACAGGGACAGGCAAGGCAAGGGCTCGCCTCTGACCTTCCGGAAGGAAAAGAAAGGTACGTGATTCCCGGGTGAAGCCAACCCAGGGAAATTAAATATAAAAGCCACTGACCAAGCACTAAAACAGTTGACGCCCACTCCTGCGCTTTTTGACATACTAACGATGAGCCCTTTCGTGGGGCTTTGTGTGCCGGCGCTTCACTGGAAGCCTGGATCAATGTGTTGAGTTTCAAATGAGAGAATACCCGTTTTGCTTTTCTTGCAATTTTTTGGTTAACGCCTTTCGGAATGGAGGTTTAATGGGGTTTTATTCGAGTTAAAAGCCCCTGTGAGCTGACGTTGCACATCTTCATTTTTATAGGGCAATTGAGTCCTCTACATACTTCCATTGGACCATCAAAGCCCTGGCCGCAAGAGGTCTCGCGGTGTCCTCGCGACTGAGTGCCAGTCCTGTCCGATTATATGTCTTGTCTGCTGTGAGCAGTTTTTCGCAAAAGGCAAACCTGTTCAAGTGTGGTTGATTGTTTTAGTCCACACATCATTTAGGCTATGAATAAGGGAGAGAGGTAATGTGAGGCGCATTGTACATGATATCATTATAGTATAGTTCCATTTAGCAACAAGTTCAGTGTGTGTGCTGATGTGGTTTGGCCCGGAGCCTTCAGTATTTCTTGTTTGCGTGGAAAATTATGATTGCCAGTGCTCATTTGAAATGGACTGCATGTGTAATATGTCCCTCAGTGCAGTGCTTAGCCAAGGCGTACAATGGAAATGGGATCAGAGGTCTCCCTTGTGCTTTAACCGTGCGTTATTCCAAATATGTGATCAGTGCATTCTTAGCTGAGCATTTTACTTCTGGTATAGCTATCAATACAGGTATGCATTTATGGAGCCCAAGGAGTTCTGGAACGCTGAATAAGATTGTTGATCTGAATTTCAAAGGATTAAGAAGCTGCCTTTCCCACTGAAAGTCCTCATTTCTTTTTCCTCCAACCCCCCCACCCCCGAGTCCTGCATGAGGGTTAGCCGTCTCAGCAAGGCACCAAAGTGATTTTAGCATCCAAAGCAGTGGTGGAATATTTTGTTATGCTTTGATTGGTGGCTAATAGTCAGGTGCTTACTTGAAGGATTGATGCTGATTTGATCCCCTCCTCTTCCGTTTACCCCTTTATGCAGATGCCAAATCCAGCCCATCCTTGCCTATGTGTGCAAGGCCTCTATTTAAGGCTTTATAACTCAGAATATGAGTGTCACAGGAACTGGAAAAAGATTTTGATGAAGGGAGACACAAGTATTTTCATGATTTTGGGAGAAAACACCTGCTGCAAATTCAGAAAAAAGTCATTAAAACTCAACATTGAAGTTGTTTCGCAGTGAAATACAGAGAAACAAAAAATTTCTTGAAGGAAAAACAATGCATTTTCTGGATCAAAAACTCATTGACCAGAAGTGTGCTACATCTGAGGGTGATATTCAGAACAAGGATTGTCTGTGAAGCCAAATATTAGTCACCCTCCTGGTAGGCTTGGGCCGATTGACGATTGAATCGGCAATCGCCGATGGTTGGGCTCCATGGCGATTGCCAGTTTACCTGCCGATGCCCCGCCCCCCCGTTCACTGTCGCTTTTCCCATGCTTCTAAAATAGCAGCGCTATGTTCCAGAGCCACGGCAAGCCTTGTTCCGTTCCCGTGGCGCTGGTCTGACACTCACACTGAGGGGCAAAGAATTTATCTCGCACTCGATGCACGGGAGCTTTGCGATCTATTCATATTTTGGCCCAAAAATTGAGCTTGTAAGTGAAACGGTCACCAAGCCACGCCCCTTATCTTACCTTCTATTATATTACCGTATATTAGCGTCTGCAGGAAAATGAATGGGGAAATGTTAAATAGGCAATATCTTGTTTTGCGTAAGGACGGGAACCAGTGAGCTGTTGGCATGTTGCACTGGTATTTGGGTTTATTGGTTTTACAAATTTCATAAAACTTTTTCACATTCACAAGAATTAATTACATTAAAGAAATGTTTAAAAAAACTGGTATAAATATGTTATAAATATGTTGCATCTTTATTGAATAATTGTTAAAAAGAGCAATCTTGCAACATAAAGTCACTATGATGTCGAGTCTACCAGATGGCAGCAGAAGACAGACCGCAAGCGATAGACGGAGCAGGAACTGCCAAGTAGCACGTCTGCGATGGGAGGTATTACATAGTCAGTTCTTATTGACAAGGTATAAAAGCGAAGGGTCGCAGTCGCATGTAGGGTAATAAATTAACGTTACTGTACAGGCTAAATATTCGGTGGTTGTCTGACCTCAAGGTTCACACTCATTTTAAATATTTCTGTGGTAAAAAAAGACCTGAGGTTGAAGGGAAAAAAAGACTTGTGGCGATAGCCCAATAGCTGGACCATATACAGGGCCCTACTACCAGGACTGTTGGACCTCGGACACGATCTTCGGATAGATGCCTCCAACAACTTCTACTCATATTCTGTACCTTAGATGTACGTTTTGAATGCTAAGAGGCTGACGGGACTGTTATAGTGCAGACGAAAGAACTCTTACACAGGCTCTCACAGCTAAATATTAAATAGGCTAAGTTAAAGAGCCAGCAAGTCACGGTAGCAACTAGCTACGTAGCTTTTTATGACTACAATACAAAGTGGCAAAGAAGATAAATATTTTAGCTAAGCTAGGTAGACCGCAGATATAACCGTAAGCAAACAGATCCTTCCTCTTACATGGTTACATCCACGTTAGTCAAATTGTCGGCTGCTCATATGTAAATATGGTACTGTGGCGAGCATTTTCATTGACTCCCCCCCTCTGGTGAGCTAATAGTTACCCCGTTGGCCGATAAATTCAACACGTTAAATCTGCGTTCGGCACAGTCGTTTAAGTGCATCGTGGCTTATAAAAAAGGGTTATTTAGTGACGTTTAATGCGATTTTGTTTAGCTGTAAATCAATTCTGTTTGTAGTAGTCCTCACGTTCCGTTTTCATTATTTTCTTATTTAGAACCAAAGGATTTATGAAATCGTCACCTGCCTAACGCCAAAACTGACAACGATTCCCAAATCGGCCAGTTCCCGTCCCGCTTCGTCACAGAGGAAACTCAGGTCTTGCTATCAAATTTTATTGAAGCAGATAGAATTGTCCGAACCCCTATCTTTATAGGCCAATACAGCCATCTGTGGGTAGAGCTCAGAAGTGCAATAGACTATTTTAATGTGCTGTCTTGTTTTGGCATCATCCCTTTGACATTATTAATAATAAAAATAATAAACTTTTTTTTTCGATTTAAGCATTTCTATAAGGTGTTGGATTGCAAAATAGGGCAATGGTGAGAGGAGGAGTTTCCAAGGAAAATTTTATTTTCTTTCGTATTAGACCATATTGGCTCATAATTCAATAGGCTCGAGTGGGCACACTCGCGACAGAGAGTCGTAAATGCCGTGCGTGCGTGTCGCGCGTGTCCCTGCTAACAACCCGAACCCCGAACGCCCCCCGGCTGACGAAAGAATCGTCAGTCGCCGAAGCTATGACTGGTAGATGGGACGATGCTGCTGCACAAACGATGACGCAAGCCTACCTCCTGGCTCCGCAAACCGCAAAAAATTGAGAGATTTTGCTTTGGTGTGAATTATCAATAATGCAGTGTTTTACTACCAACTAACCGTTCTAACGCATGGCACAAACTTTTGCCTCAAATGCAAGTGGGGATATTATTTTTTTTTTTTTTTTTTTTTGACCGTTAAAATTAGGGGGGATTGATAACCACCGATCTATTCAGTCTCCAAACTAAAGAGAAAACTAACTGAAAGTTATTTGGCTATAAAAATGAAATTTTCTACATGATGTAATAGGTTTCCCAAATTTAAAAATGATGCAAACTCATCCTCACAGACTTTCCTAGCAATACATGCCGATGAAATCCTTATCTGTTCAGCACCATGCACCGAGCATGTTTGCATAATGCCATTATAATGACGTGACGTTATACAGATGGCACTATTTCTGATCAATCCACAAGCAAATTAGAATAAATTTCAGACATAACGCGAGTCTGTGTTATTGTTGTGGTACTCTTGGTGCAACTTGGGTTGTGTATAATACCAGGGAAAAATGAATATTCAAGCAAAAGCCACAAGTTATCTTTTATAACTGCAGCAAAC
This sequence comes from Gymnothorax javanicus, assembly GCA_029692085.1. Taxonomy (NCBI): domain Eukaryota; kingdom Metazoa; phylum Chordata; class Actinopteri; order Anguilliformes; family Muraenidae; genus Gymnothorax; species Gymnothorax javanicus. Next base: position 96,973,671 of record CM056198.1, read on the forward strand.
ATACAAATATGGAAAATATGACACAGCAAAAACAATTAAAATCGAACTAGCAGAAAAACATTCCAGTTGCCTCAGTCATGTACATCGTATCCAGGTAGTATGTCGCTCTATTAATACTCAGTAAATACGGGAAATTTAACTACAGAATTATTAGCTATATGGCAAAATGATAAATGATTTTAAAATGTACCTTTTTACGCATTAGCAATGGTAACATTGTACATTTACATTATTAATATGACACTGTGTATATTATTATTGTGTATATTTTGTTATTTTCTGAGCAGCATTTCACAACTGTACTTGAGTTCGTTTGAGTTTGTTTGGCATTGTTGCTATGAGGTTAGCCAATATTTGTGTTTTATATACATAATAGATATATGAAATATTCCCTGGTTGTTTCTGTGGCCAGATACATCAGGCTGGTAGCAGATCAGGTTTTATCGGTGATATGATTCATGCAACATCTATTCCACTGTCTCAGACATAAGAACTCCCATCTTTTGACTAGTTCTAGGCACCATCTCCTCATGAACATTTCCTACATAGTAATCAGCTCCAGGAAAAATTACAATTACAGCATCATTTAGATGCCTGCTTCGAGCATGGGTTAATCAGCAGAAGAGCAGGTTTTTTGTTTTTTTGTTTTTTTATTCTAAATTATGTCCGTGTTCTGGAACCCCATTTTATTCAATCGAATCAGCGGTGGAATGCTCAGCACTCAATATTTGTGATCTGAGGAATGGAGAGTTTGAAATGTTTCTAAGTTAGTGAGTTTGCTTTTGGAATTCCGTAATAATTATATGTAATGTAGAATGTATTACATAGTTCTCAGTCACTGAGCCACTGTATTCTGTGTTGACTAGGAGCTTGTGCCAGTTACTGGTTTGCAACAGCTTGTGTAACATTGTAATGCTGCAGCTTAAGCGAGTATCCCTGGGATTTACTTTTCTTTTTTCTTGTTTCCTGTCACCTTGAGCAAATATCTGCTAAATTGGGAAGTTTTTGTAGAAATAATGACAGCCTCCTGTGGGTTTTCCCTCCTGACTTTGAATTTTGTTTAGAAAACTCGGGCAGTGCTGGCATATCTTGCCAGTCTGTGGGCTGTGGTGTTGGTGTGCATTTGTTTCAACATGAAAGCCCCCTAGAAGATATTTTGCTTCAGTCATTACAGACTAAATAAACTAACCAAGTGTGTGGCAGCTCTGCTTGATGCACATCCACACCCTGTGTTTTGTACAAAGGAAAAAGTGTACGTGCACCACTCTGCCCCTGTACAGTGTACACTTAACACTGGACATGAATCACGCAGACAATGCGTCCTGTACACTGACCTCTTCAGTGAGGTGATATTCTGAGGTCAGCTGGGTAGACTTATCCATGCTGTTGTTTTGCCTACCATTTGTTTGAAATGTATTGACCAAATTTACCATATAGAGTCCATTACAAAGTTCAGGAGTTTACATAACTGTAATCATATCCCCGAAACTGAGCGTTCGGGGATATTGTGGACTTGCCTTGGCCGTCACTGCCACCTCGGCCCCTTTGTGTTAGCACAATAACTAGAACTGTTTTTACGGGAATCGCATGAAATGTCTTTTGTTCATTTCTGGCACATAGAAGACAAACCCCATTATTTTATGTGACCCTGCGACCTTAAATGGAAATCATGTCAAATCTGCTTTCAGCATTTCTGTGCTTAGAGGAAAGGAGTTCTTGATTATGGTGGCGCTGAAATGTTTGCTGTAGTGCCACCACTCAGCCAAATTTAATTCCTTAAAATTTAATAACTCATACTGTTTTGCTGGGAGTCATGTCACACTTCTTGTGATCCTTTCTGGTACATAGAGGATGGCTGTTTGTGATGTTGGTCACCCACTGACCTTTCTTGTATCGCCACTGCTGGGCCAAACTTTTATTTATAAAAAATTGCTATTAGTCAAACTGCTTCAAAGGAAAGAATACCAAATCCGCTCTGAACATTTCTGATGCTTAGAGGAGGATGTTATAGTGATGACTTTGTGATGTCTCTGTAGCGCCACCAGTAGGTAAGACTTTACATTTCCAAAAGCAGTAACTCTGAACTGTTTTGAAATGAGCTATATCACACTTCTGGTGATTGTTTCTGATGCATACAGAAAGGCAGTTATTGTTACCCTTTGACCTTTGCCATAGCACCACCACCAGGCCAAGCTTTTAATTTTCAAAAATTGCAATAAGTTGACCAGTTTTAATGTGAATCATGTCAAATCTGCTATCAACATTTCTGATGAATATAGAAGGATGATATTGATTGTGGCGGCTCTGTAATCTTACCTGTAGCACCACCACTCAGCCAAATTTATCATGTCTAAATGCAATGAATAAAACCGTTATGATGGGAATAGTGTACTGCAACACTTTGCGTGATCACCTCTGGTGCATAGGTGATGGTTGATATTGATGTTAGTCAACCTGTGACCATTGTTTGCAGTAGCTCTACAACCAGGCCGAACCTTTCATTTATAATGTGCGATAGCTCAAACAGTTTGGGTGGAAATCCTGTCCAATCTGCTGTCATCATTGCTGGTGCAGAGAGGAGGAACCTTATTGATTTTGATGCCTTGATAACTTTTACTGGTTGGGCAAAATTAGGCGAAACTACATTTTCAAATGCAATAATTCAAACTGTTCTCATGAGAATCAGATCAACTTTGCTGTGAGCCTCTTGGTGAAAAAAAGAGCAATCTAATTTTTTTGGTGGCACGATGACCGTTCCTGTAGCACCTTAAGGCCAAACTTTTTCAGAAATGCAGGTAAGCGAAATAGTTCTTATGGGAAACAGGTAACATTTGCTGTGAACATCACAGGAGCTGAGAGTACTTTTGAGTTATTTCCCGTACCACCTCCATTTGGCTAAAGTAGGCATTATGTTTTTAAGGAGAATGGTCTAGTTTTTGGGACATGACTTGCTGTCATCTACCGTCAGCATTTGTCCATTTCAGAGTATTGTAGGTTCTATACTTGTTTTCTGCCCGGACAGGATTTCTTTGACAATGCACACCTTAAAAGATATTTTATTTATGGGAAGTTTTACTTTAGATCATGACATGATAAAGGAACAAGCTGTTTGTGTGTCTTTGTGGTGGCATATGGGCCTGAGGATGTACATGTGTCTCGGTGCAAATTTGAGTGTATATGTTAATGTGTGCTCACATGTGTGCATATTAGGCAGTCTGTGTGCCTGTGTGTTGTGTGTGTTGGTTTGTGTATGTGGATATGTGTCTGTATGTGTGTGCTTGTGTGTTTTCTGTGCATATAAGGGTGTCTGCACCTGTGTGTGTGTGTGTGTCTGTCTGTCTGTCTGTCTGTCTGTGTGTGTGCTTGTGTTAAATGTGATAGATTAAGTCATAAAAACCTCACTTGTGACTCCCCTCCAGAAAGGGAAGCAGTAGGAACCAATAGCAAATCAACCCCCCCAACGCACCAGCAGTTGCAGCTGCACAAAGGCAGCAGCCTTGCTGGAGGAGTTCCTATAACAACAAACACGGCAGTCACTCCAGAAAGGAACGCGGGCGAGGAGCCTTTGCTCCGCCCGGCTGTAAGCACGCTGAATAATGGCTGACCCATAACACGGGGCTCAGGGTGGAGATTTGGGCCCTCTGTAATTACACTTCAGGCCTCAGCCCAGGGATTAGTGCTGGGGCTCTGATTCACAAAATCAAAGTTCCGTATGCCTGCGCCCCGCGCCGTCCTCTCTGCCCGAAATCATTGGGTCCCAAAAATACGGCTGGTTTTGAGTCCCGCTGCTGTGGGAAAGGGTGAGCTGTAAATCCCACAGGTACACGCCCCAGCCCCACTCTTTGCTGTGTAGTACTGTTGGGTTGGTAGTGACTTAAGCAAAATCTCATACTGTTGAAATGTGAAACTGTTCTCATGCCAGCTGTCTCATGTAGCCTAGTAGGTGGATGGGGACACAGATATATAGCAGGAAACCCTTGGATTCAATAGCCTGAATTCAGACATGCAAATTACACTGCCACCTCCAATTAAAGATGAAATGAATCCCAACTGAGGGGAGTCCTGCTCTTGCATTGGAATGGGCCTGGTGTCTATACCAAGAACATCTTGGTAGCAGATGGCTGCGACTGTAAGAGAGCAGCAGTCAAGAGGTCAAATTGGGACACATTTCAGATATTTATTGGGAGGGGTTTCTGCTGAATGTCGTTGTATGCCAATCCTGGGGAAATCTTGTAAGAAATGTAGCTATAGAAACTGCAAAATTTGTGTCTGCTTAAGGTGCAGGAGAGAAAATAGTTTTGCGTCCTGCTCCTTAGCAGTCAGTGGATGCTACATGTGCGGTTTAGTCTTTTCATTTCTTGATTTGATGCTTCAGGCAACAGAGTTCTAATACACATAATGGAAAAGTACAAAACACTTGCATCCTCATGGCCCACTTAAGTTTGCGTGGCTCAGTGTTGCAGAGTGAAGAAAGGGGGCCTCTTGAGACCCTTTTTTTGCCAGATATCAGTTACCTTATCTTTCCAGAACGAGGCTGGAGACTTCATGCATACACGTTTGTAGGAAAACATTTTCAACTGTTTGACTAGAAGTGTTTATAGTACATTGTTTTTTATTATTTAAATCAGTGTCTGGGTCCTTCAGGGGTAAGCATTCCATCTGATTTTCATGAGTCTTTTTTAGCCTGTATCTCACCTCGGCTCCATTTCAAAATTCATTTGTTCCAAAACCATTATCGCTTAGGTGCTGGTTTCAAGCAGCAAATTACATGTGCCTGAAGTAAATGTTTATGATATCCCAAAATATGCCATCTCAGGCTGAAGCCATGACCAATGAGAAAATTCCGGACTATGATAAGATATGCTATATTTGGTTTCCTTTCTTTGAAGTGCACGTAATTGCGTGTTTTTGAGAGATTCTTATCCTGCCTGATGGCCTCTTTACTCCCATATGTTACTTTGAGTTCACCATTGTTGTCGAATAATTAGTTTTCGTCCTGATATTTGTTTCAGTGCTGTGATCCGTAATATTTGATTTTTGATGCTTCTTAGCTGGACCTATATTTTAAGTTATTTTCCATATTGGAGACAAACAACAGAATGTTTGAAATGCAGTTTTTTTTTTTTTTTTGCTCCACCAGTTGCTTTACGTTCAGCAAATTAAATGTCCCTTCAGTTGTTTTTTGAGTGTGAGGCTCAGCTCATGCTCAATGCCATTAGCACTAGAGGCAAATCACTTGAGAAATCTTTTGCCTGAATTTAGTAACATTGTGCTATCTGAGTGGTTTAGATGAGCTCTTGTTTTAATTCCTTATGTTATAAATGTGCAGGATTGTTGAGGGTGACCCTTGACATAATCTGGCTCTAGAGGAAAGTCATTCATCTTTTCATCTTTTCTAGCGCACAGAGCTAGCAAAAATAAGCCCTCAAAGCGGAAGAAAATATTTCCTTTGACCCGATGTGCCTTTCTTTCATTTCAGTCTATGTCACGCTGGATAGTGGTTGTTTTCTGTCTGGGCAGGCTATCATCTTTGTTTTTAATGTCAAAGGGTTAAAATGTGAACTTTTAATTTTGAGAGCTACTGTGATGTGTCATGGCACTGCAGTTTCATTGAATTCTAAAAAGTCATTACTCTGTTTGAAACTTTATTGTGTGGGAAACTGACGTCTAATTTCCATCTGAGCTGATGAGCTGATTAATGGGTGCATTAGTGAGCTTAATTAGGCCTAAACGGCCATCTGGAAACAGACTGGGTCTGAGAAGCAAAATGGTTCTTTATGTTTCTATGTCTTAATATTTCAATTTAGGTAGCATAAATGTCACGGTATAAAATTTGTGGGTACTTTTCAGATGGCCGTCAATGTTTTCTGAAGATCTGTTTGGGGGCTCGTCCGGGCATTCCTCGGTATTGTTAGTCGGATGTACGCGATCAAAGTGCGTCATAGTCTTGGTAATCCTTTCTAGCCCCTTCCCTCTGATTCACCACCACAACTTGGCCCCTACTCACTCACAATTCCTCAAAACAATACAAAGATATCCATTTCTGGATAGGTGCATTTCTGGCATGGAAACTGTTTGGATTAAATTTGTCTGTTTGATGAATTTGTTAACTTAGTTTATATGCTATGGCTTTAAATTGTTTGAGGTGCATATACCTATGACGTCCTGGTATTGACTGCCGCTTGCTGACTTGCACTGAATTGTTTTTGTCATAAAATCCAAAAATGGTCTCTACATTCTAATTGGCAACATCATTTCTGAATTGTCTATTAGATGCTAAGTGCTGCTCATTTTCTCTCCTTCTGCATCCCTCTCTCTCTCTCTCTTTCTCTTTCTCAAATGGCTTTATTGGCATGAGTGGAAGACTATCATTGTTGCCCCGGCAGCAATACTATGTAGTAAATGACAGGTTGTTGCATACATAAATATTCTCTTGTTTGAGCTTGCATTCTTTGTCACAAAACCAGGCCTATCTGACGTGCATACCTGTGTTCGGAGTCCTGGGTTCTGCCCAGGTGCTTCGCTGCATCTTCCTCGGCGCTTGCCAAGTAGAACACGACAGATGTTATACGGAGGGGGTTATGCTTGTAATGCAGCGTCTTTCGCTCACTGGCAGGCCGTAACACATCTCTGTTTGAGGTACTACGGGGCCAAATCCCAGGAAGAATTTTATTTTCCAAATGTGCGTGATCAAACAGTTCTCATGATGTGAAAGAAACATTGTGCGGTGGGGTATCTTGGCTGCTCAGTGCCTCGCCAGTATTATTCTTTTCCCAGATTACTACAGCAAGTGTCTTACTGAACTGATACGGCACCTCAGGCTGTGTTGTACCCTGATTTGTGACATGCTGAGCTGCATCCCCATGGTCAAGCCCATTCCTGGTACTGCACTGCCTTGAGTGGCATATTACTTCTATCAACCATCTCACATATATGAAAAAAGACCAAGTCTGTTGTGAGCCCATGTGGCTCATCAGGCCGGTGCTTAACTCTACAGCATGAAGTAATTAGGAGTATAGCTACTCCCCCTGGATGGTATGCTAGTCCATCGCTGGTTACCCCCCAGCTCTTAGTCAGGTTTCCCTGACAATTTGCCGGTTCCCAATTTATACACCTGGATGGAGTTGAGGCACTGTGGGAGTGAAGTGTTTCTGCCCCAGAACATACTGAAAAAGCCGTAGTAAAGGAGTTGAAGTCAGGACGTTTCGATCCCAAGTCAATTTATGACACAGTTTTATGTCATATCATGTGTAAGCGATAGGTAATTGCACGTTTGAATAGCTGCTACTATACAATCTGTAGAACATGGTCTCAGTGATTATAAACCCATATTATAAGGTTGTATCTTCCATATAGCAACCGGTTTGTTCACAGTTGATTAGATATACAATATACTTGAAGAGCAGGATGCAGTATTGAGGAACATTCAGCCGTAAGTGTCTGACTGTTTCATGTGATTTATAACCATTCCTGTCATTCTCGTGTACATAGCCGAGCCGTCAACCTCACATGTAGCAAATGCAGACGACTCTTTATCTCCCTCCCTCCCTCTCTGTCCCTCCCTCTCTCGCACAGGTGTGGCCGTTCTATAGGGGATGAGAAGTATGGCGCCTCTGTGTTTTCCGGATCTTTCTTTTTTTTAGAAGGCAGGAGAGGTGCTCTGTGGGAGCAGGACTCTGAGAGCAGGGCTTCTCTGTGTCGTTTGATGCCGGCTGAAAAGGGGGTTTGTTTCACTCAAGGGAGCGCTGTGCGGCCCAGGCTGTCCGGTCCCTCCATGCAAATGATTTTACCAGAGGCTGTTTTGGGGAACTGTGCTGGGGGCTTTTCTTCGGTTGCAGGCAGTGTCTATTTTTCTTTGTATGGTGAGGTCTGTGCTACAGTGACACAGTTTTCCAGCCCCCCATCTAAATGTAAATTAAAGACTCTCCACTTAGTACTTTAAGACTTGTTTTATTCAGTGAACCTCGTTGAAATTATAGCCCTTTGCATCACGGGTCAAACGCTCTCAGAGATCACTGTATTTTAAGCAGGTTCTAACTCGGACTGCCTGAATGGGACTGTTGCCCTGATGTTTCCATAAGCGTATCATCTTAGCTGAGGCATCAATTTAAAATGAAAGGAATTTAAGTGATTGCGCCTCTCCTGGCAATACCCTTCTGTGCTCACTACCCCAGCCAACAAGTATAAACTCTCACCGACTGCACTCTTCCCCCATGTTAATGCTTTTCTCCCCGTTCCTCTTTTTTTTTTTTTTTTTTTTTTTACAGGAGAATCGACGTTCATTGATGACCACGGGCCCCCGGCTCCCAGAGTAAGTGCACAGTCTTCTCTTTGTCCGGCGCGTTTCCTTTACCTCTCTGAAGTGCGGCCAGCCTGCCTTTCCCAGGCCGGATAGTATCTGAGAGGAACTGTGAACTCGCGCAAAATAACAAACAGGGAGCAGCGCCCGGGCCGCGATCCTCTCCTCTCCTCTCCTCTCCCACCGCAGACAGAGCTGCCTTGTGTTACATCCAGAGCAGCGTTTCTGTCTCTCTCTGTCTTTCTCTCTTTCCCTGTCTATCCCTATCTTCATCTCTCTCTCCATCTCTTTTCCTCTGTCACTTTCCATCTCTCTCTCTATCTTGGGTATTCTCCCTCTGTCACTTTCCATCTCTCTACCCATCTCGATTTCTCTTTCTCCCTCTCTTTTTATCTCTCTCCCTCTGTTGCTCTATCTGACTTTCTCCCTCTCTCTTTCCATCTCCCAATGTCTGTCTCTATTTCCCTCTCTCTTTCCATCTTTCTCACCATGATCTGTCTCTCTTTCTGCTCCTCTTCCATCTCTCCCTCCGTTGCTTTCCTTATCTCTCACCATCTCAGTCTCTTCTTCGCCATCCTCGTCTTCCTCCTGTCTCCTCTCTTTCCATCTCTTTCATCTCTTTCTTCCCATCTCTGTCCATTTCTCTTTGCCCCTCCTCCCTCCCTCGCCTCCCTTGCTTTCCATCTTCATCTCTTTTACCTGTCCTGCTCTCACTAGTTTTTCTGTTTTTCTCTCCCTCTCCTCTCCCTCTTGTTTATATCTTTCCTTCCCCCTTCTCTATCTCTCTCTCTTTGTCCTTCTCTCCCTCACTGTCTCTGCCTTTCTCTTTCCGACTCGCTCTGCTGCACTCTGTCCAGCTTTTGTTCTGTGTTTTTCTTTCTCCTTCTTCACAGTATGTAAATGTACAAGTTCAGCAATTACACATCAATCCCTGGCAAAGGATGTTAGACAAATGAATCTCTCTGTCAACAAGTCTGTTTTTCTTTTTTTATCCCACTTCCTGGGAATGCTGTCCAGGCATCTGCAAGATTTTCTGATTGCATTTGTGAAAGTCTGTGGCTTAATTTATTTGCCATGTTTGCTCGGAAAGCCCCAAAGTTGTAGCCAAACAACCACGTCATGAAAGAAGCGACTAGGCCGAGCAGAGATCTCCGCTAGAGCGAAGTTGTTCAGACTGCAATCCATGTTCCCCTGTTTTGTAATATGTGTGGGTGGAGGGCCATATCATAATGGATTCTAGAGTGCAGGGAGCCGCTGGGTATTCTGTAATACCATCATAGAGCTGTTACAGGCAGTCAGCACTTCTATAATAGAAAGTGGTTGCAATTAACTCCGTATCTTGAGTTGAGGCCAAGTTTCCGAGCCACAGACAGAAGAACTAGGTAAAAATAAAAACCGGGTTTGATATCTCACTAAGATTTCCGCAGTTGGTAATTTTGCTGAGCCGATTAATACCCCAGGCGAGCAGCTAAACCATTGGCGTTTGACACCTGTAGAACAGTTTGATTTGTTTGGCTACTTGGTACTACAAACATGTCGATCAGTTTAAGAACTACAAAAGTTGAGGAGCGCACAACCGCATGGTGTCTGGCTTTGTGACTTGTGTGCCTGGAAAGATCATTTTGGAGAGGGCGAATTTAAAGATAATTGAATTATAATCAGTGTTATATTTTTATCAATATTGTGCTTAACCCAGACAGCTGCAGGCTTCACTGAAACAATGTGACGACCTCGCACATTCTTTTTCTAGCTAGAATTGGCTCCATCTCCGTATTACTTCAACTCGCAGTTGAAATCCGTCGACTTCCATTCTCCCGTGTTTATTCTTCCCTCTTTGCACCTGCGATTGACGACAATACAGGGAACTGTCTTCAAATTTTGCCTTTGACGACTGCAATCTGCCAGTGTATTCACACTGGAGGGGCACAAAGTTGCTGTACACCAACCGTTGTCGAAGTCTGTGTCTCATGGATTAAAACCAAGAATAGGCATCTCCAGGACCACGTTTTGCCATGATCGCTCACATCCACTCTTATACAGATTCTCAAGGTGAAAACGATACCAGCCCACACTGTCGTGGCTGGTAATAATCGCTGATACGATTTATGAGCTGATGTTACAGAGGATGCTTCTTTATAATTTTGGAGGTTATTAGTTTTTTTGCTTATTTTTGGGAAGTCTTCTGAAGCACTTGATATTGAAATACAAGTTCCTTGAGTATTTTAAGAAAAATTGGTGCTAGCTGTGTATATTACTTACACAGTATCAACATTTTTTATGGTGTTCTCCCCCACATCAAGGTATGAGATTTGGAGGGACTAATCTTTGATAAGGACTAGTAAGGACAATGACTGCATAAAAAGACCTGTAATTCTGTCAGTTTTCGCAGATGAACATTGACTGCCTCTGTATGCAGTGGAGGAGTGAATTTATTTGTTTATCTTTTCTAAACTGAGAGACACATTAGCTCTCTTACAACTGAGCAGAATTTATTCATAAAATGTAACTACTGAAATGAAAATAAGCTGTATAAAGTAAAAGGAAAAAGTGTTTTCGAACTAAAAGGTGTTGAATAGTTTTTAGAAAATATCTTCCAATGCATAGCAAATTGCAAAATTAATTAGAATTACTTGAGGCAATTGAGAACATTAACATGAAACACTCGCCAAAGCAAAACATTAGTAGTAAGACCTGTGTCACACTCCCCACGGACTGCACTGCAGAAAATATGAAGATGCTAATGTAGTTCTGCCCTGGCCTTTGGTTGGACTGCCCTTAATCACTTAAATGTTTTAATGTTGATGTTTTGTCCTGGTCCCCCACGTTCTCAGTCGACTCGGCAAAGCCACATCAGAGCGGCCGCCTGCAGTCTGCTAAACCAGCCACGTTCGAAGACGTAAAACCCGGTCATTTTCAATGCCCACGCGGCCTTGATCAAACCAGATACTGCCGTGCCACTTGCGTCTGTTATTACCTTGTCCTCTGATGTGCGCATTAACCCTGCAGGTATGCTGGGGTTTTTTTTTGTTAATTTTAGCAAGCCTTCATTAAGAGCAGTAAATCATCCCATTTACTGCTGCCTTTTTAGATGGATTAGTAGCACGAGGCATTGCTGAAATCAGTGTATGATAAACTACAAAACCTTAAATAGAAGGTAAGGTTATGAGTTACAGAGAGGGACTTCAAGAGGATGCATTTTCTGGAACGTTTTTCTTTCCTCTTTCGATAAGTGCTCATTATCTTTTTAGAATATCATCAACAAAGAGGTTCATGAAGAGGGAAAAATGTTTGCAAGTTCGAGTATTGAATCATTTTTACGGGGATGAGGTGGTCTTTAAATATGATGGTTATCGTCATTATTAAAGAAATTTAAGTGGCTGTCAATTGAGCAATCTATAAACACTCTCAGGCCAATCAGACAAGCTGTCTAGGTCTACAAGAAATGATCAGAAATATAACAAAATATTGGATCCTTTGGACTGCCGTTGGTGAGCTTAGAGTCCATGATATGCTACTTGCACCCAGGCATGCATGTTTACACGTGTCCTCACAAATTCGTAATTAGATACGCAGACACGCATGGACATGCATACATACAGACAAGTAAAAAATTTATGGAAAAATCAGCATAAATAATCTTTGTGTGGTGTTGGGTCTCCACAAGTTGCCAAATCAGCTTCTATATGCCTTTGCATAGAGTCCACAAGAGTAAAACTGTAGTGGAGCAGGGACAGAAATTAAATTTTTTTTCTCTAGACATCTGGACTAGTAATCACTCAGGTTTACTAGTCCTCCCCAGCTTTTACTAGACAGCCTTTTTTTCTTTAATTTAAAGGGCCAATAAGATATTTGCATTTCAAATCTTTTTTTATTCGTTTTTTTTTTTTTTTTTTTTGCAACTGAAACTCACACCTATGCTAATTTAACTCCAATTATGCTCTAATAGCCTAAGAGACAGATGACTTAAGCCCTTCAGTAAAACGGAACTCAACGTTTTCTTCATAATGAATAGCAAACGATAAAAACTTCAAATTTCAAAGCCCTTCAGTGCCTTGGACAATGAGAAATCCCTCGCCAAGTTTGACATGATCTAAAATGCTGGTTTGTCAATTTGTTGGGTTAGAGTCAATGTTGTCAGTGCTCACGTGCTTGACCATTGCCCAATATTAGCAAAACAGTACAGCGATTTAAAAAAAAAAAAAAAAAAAAAAACAACGAAGCTCTAAAATCCCTTCGTAATAACTGGTTAAAGTCCATACATTGCTTAAGAGTTGAGACCATTCTCTAATTTACTCTGAATCACTCATTTTTTTAGATTCTGAAAGTGTAAGCAATGTTCTGATTGTCTAGTTCAATATCGGTCCATCCTCTAATTCCGACGCGGGACGGTCTGGACCTCGACCATAATTTGCTGGGTTTTTTTGTGCAATTAGCACATTTGGAAATCATCGTTGTCATCTTTATTTTCATATTTAACATCTGTGTCAGAGGACACCTGGCTAGGTGATTGAGTGATAACAAAACCAAACATGGGAAATACAAAAAACGGTGACAAACAATTTCAAATTACGCCATGTATTATCTGATCTCTCCAGAAGTTGAACTTAGTTTGCAATGCGAGCACGAACATATTTACAATTAATTGGGGAAAGAATTCCGTATTCAAACTCCACCAGTATGAAATGAAATCGGTGCTTTTTAGGCTTACCTTGACGTTTGGGTACCCAGAGAAACATTCAATGTTTAAAAACAGTAAGCATATATCCAGTCAAGAACTCTTGGTTCAATTTCTAGTGCTGCTATTTGTGGGAATAGCACATAACCTCGGAAGCCATGTTGCTGACACACTGGGTTGCTAGGGCTTGAGCAGCATATGCATGCACAATATTAAATATTAATATTAAATTATAAACCCCCAAATAAATTCTCACCAATAAAACCCCCCAAAATATATTTGCGCCCCCTTTAAAATCATTCTGGCATATAAAAAGCAGAGAAAAGTGGAGGTTGGATACGATATTTTTTTCATTTATAGGTCGTTGACAATATTTTCTGGACACTCAGACTAGTTTGAGGACAACTTTACTGGTCCACCATAATTTTTACTAGTGTGTGGACTAGTGGTCTACCAGGAATTTCGAAACCCTGCTGGAGGGATGGAGTACCTCTCCTCCTGGAGATATTTCCTCATTTGGTGTTTTGATGATGGTGATAGAGAGCGCTTGTTCCAAATCTCTCATGCAAGTTTATTTTGTTTGAGACTAGATGACTATGATGGCCGTGGCATATGCTTAAGATTGTTTTCATATGTATAAAACCATTCGCTGACCCCTTCACTCTTGTGGGGCTTGGGCCATTGTCATCCTGGACCTCTTGCATCCTGTTTGGAATTTATAAGTTTGGGATATTGAGGTGATCTCACAGAATAATTCTGTATTGATTTTCAGTGGCCCTGTAAGGGGATGAGTGGACCTCGACCAGGGAAATTAACAGATCTGTATTTGTTATCTATCTCCACGCATTTATTCAGGTTTTTTCCTTTTAATTTGTCACCCATCTGTGTGTGTGCATGCGTGCTCTCATACACACATACCGCAAACGTGTGCCTATGCATGCATTCGCACAAATGCATGTGCTCCTGTTCACACATACAAACCACATATTCATGGACTTATATTTTAAGTCTTTATTTCTGTCCACATTGATAAAAGATGTCAATTAACATTGCCCAGATATGGTTCAGATGCTGTCTGATGTTCTTAAATTCTTTGGACAGGTGAGCAGTGACAATAGACATAAGTATTTAATGATGCAGTAATAAATGTACATTGAATATTCATGTGGCGGTAGTGTCCTTGTCATCAGCTTGTCAAGTTTGGCAAATAGAATTTTACCTCATTCCTTCGATTATGCAGTCTGGCACAATCATACGGGACCTTTATCGCTGTATATTTAGCTTCAGAATGCACCGTACATTCTCAATAGGAGATATGTTGGGACTGCAGACAGGCCAATCTAGCACCCGCACTCTCTGTTTATGCAGCTATGCATTTTAATCTCTGTTCAATCTAATCTAGCATTTTCTTACTGGGAAATGCTGGGACATCCCTGGACAAGATGCCATCTAGATGGTGATATGTGTTGCTCCCAAATATTTCGCATTTGTCTCTCTGCATTAATGGCACCCTTGAGTGCTAGTCGCCTATGCAGTGTGCAACGGCGCACCCCATACCATGACGGATGCTGTCTTCTGTACCTAATGCTGGTAACAGCTTTTGTTTTTCTTGCCATCTCTGGTCTGGAGAACACGACGGTTGGTTTTGTTTTGGTTTTTTTTTCCCCAAAAAGCACTTGAGTTGGACATGTGGACTTGTTGGATGACAATGCATGCTTCCTCTGAACTGCTGTCAATATCCAATGACTTGGAGGCCAGAGAAGTCCGAGGCACTTTTGGGCGGTGTCGGCTTCGCGTAGTAAAGCATTAACTTGCAGCCGTGGGTGCAGCAATGAATTGTGTTGACTGACGAAGGTTTACCGTATATTATGTACTGAAGAAGGTGAAATACCTAAAATCCTTCAGATTTTCCTGTGGGGAACATTGTTCTCAAAGTGATGGATCATGAGCTTATGCATCTGTCTGCAAATAAGTGAGCCTCAACCCATCTTTTCTCTTGAGAAATACTGAGCTATTACACTATTAGCTCACCTGCATAGCACCTCCGGTTTCAACTTTTTATTGTAACTTGTTATTAGTCTTAAATTGCTTCTGCCCAAATAGGCATACAGTGCCGTGAAAAAGTATTTGTCCCATCCTGATTTCTTATTTTTTTGCATATTTGTCACACTTAAATGTTTCAGATCATCAAAAAAAATGGTAATATTAGACAAAGACAACCCGAGTAAATACAAAATGCAGTTTTTAAATGATGATTTCATTTATTAAGGGAAAAAAGCTATCAAAACCTACCCGGCCCTGTGTGAAAAAGCAATTGCCCCCCCTAGTTAAATCATGAATTAACTGCGATTAACCACATTTTCTGAGTTCAATTTCACTAGCCACACCCAGGCCTGATTACTGCCAGACATGCTGAATCAAGAAATCACTTAAATAGAACCTTTCTCACAAAGTGAAGTAGGGTAAAGGATCTCAAGAGCAGCACATAATGCCGCAATCTAATAAAATTCAAGAACAGATGAGAAACAAAGTCATTGACGTCTATCAGTCTGGAAAGGGTTACAAAGCCATTTCAAAGGGACTCCAGTGAACTAAGCTAAGTCATTTTTGGGACTCCAGCGAACCAAGGTGAGAGCCATTATCCACAAATGGAGAAAACTTGGAACAGTGGTGAACCTTCCCAGGAGTAGCCAGCCTACCAAAATTACTCCAAGAGCGCATCGATGACTCATCCAGGAGGTCACGCAAGAACCCAGACCAACATCTAAAGATCTGCAGGCCTCACTTGCCTCAGTTAAAGTCAGTGTTCATGATTCAACAATAAGAAAGAGACTGGGCTAAAACTGCATCCATGGGAGAGTTCCAAGGCGAAAACCACTGACCAAAAAGAACAAAAAGGCTCGTCTCACATTTGCCAGAAAAACATCCTGATGATTCCCAAGACTTTTGGGAAAATATTCTGTGTACTGAGGGGACAAAAGTTGAACTTATTGGAAGGTTTGCGTCCTATTACATCAGACGTAAAACTAACAAAGCATTTCATTAAAAGAACATCATACCAACAGTCAAACAGGGTGCTGGTGGTAGTGTGATGATCTGGGGCTGCTTTGCTGCTTCAGGACCTGGACAACTTGCAGGAATTGATGGAACCATGAATTCTGTTCTCCTTAAGAAAATCCTTAAAGAAGAATGTCTGACCATCAGTTTGTGACCTCAAGCTCAAGTGCACTTGGGTTATGCAGCAGGACAATGATTCGAAACACACCAGCAGGTCCACCTTTGAATGGCTTTAAAAAACAAAATGAAGGTTTTTGAGTGGCTTGGTCAAAGTCTGGACTTAAATTTAATTGAGATGCTGTGGCATGACCTTAAACAGGCCATTCATGCTTGAAAACCCTCCAATGGGGCTAAATCAAAACAATTCTGCAAAGAAGTGTGGGCCAAAATTCCTCCACAACGATATGAAAGACTCATTGCCATTTATTGCAAACGTGTGATTGCAGTTGTTCTCGCAGAGGGTGGGTTTAGGTTTCGGGGGCAATTACTTTTTCCACATAGGGCCAGGTAGGTTTGGATAGCTTTTTTCCCTTAACAAATGAAATCATCATTTAAAAACTGCATTTTGTATTTACTCGGGTTATCTTTGGCTCATTTTAAAATTTGTTTGATGATCTGAAACATTTAAGTGTAACAAATATGCAAAATAATAAGAAATCAGGAAGCGGACAAACACTTCTTCGTGGCACTGTATGCAGAATTTTCAATAAACAATTAAATTCACCAGTTAAAGGATCAATAATGTGTTATTGTTGTCTTTCTTATATGTGAGCAGGAGACTGGATTTTTCAAATCACCCCTTTTTGATTTTATTTGCATTTTCCATGACCGGGTACCAACTTTACCAAAAATGGGATTGTACATGCCTACATCGCATACACACAGATACAAATGAACATGTACTGTACGTACACATTTATTCAGACGAACGCCCACACTCTCCTCTCACTCCCTCCGAATTCCCAGGCGGCCAGGCAGGATATACTCGCAAACTGGCGCGCGTGTCCCACCTTCCTCTCGGGCTCCGCCGCCGGGTGTGAGGCGGAGAGGGAGCTGACTGATTTGGCTGAAGGGCTCGCTCTAACCAGATGCCCAGTGCAAGACAAGTGCCCCTCTGTCCTCAGGCGAGAATTATGGGAGCCCTTCCCCTCTGTCCTCAGGCAAGCATTATGGGAGCCCATCTTGGGGCTGCTGCTCTCTCTCTCTCTCTCTCTCTCTCTCTCTCCACGGTGGAGGTGCCGCTGCCACTGGGTGCCGCAGAACTCATTTATTTCTGTCCAGTATAAACCTGTTCTTTTTGGCAGAAAACTCCTGCGCAGTGTGGCTGGGCACACAGCGCTGTCACCTGATTGGCAGAGAAAGCCTGGAACGCCGCTGAAACCACTGTTTCCGTGTGATTACTTGTACTGGATCGTAGTATATTTGCCTGCTGTAAACTTTCTGTAAATTTAAAAGATTATTTTCCAACGAAATAAAATCAAGAGTATTGTGTTTGGTTGGACACAAAATTCATAAAGAGTTGATCTTCTACTGCACATAATTGACCAATTCTGACCAAAAAGGAAGAATTATTTGTTGTAATGAATTACTTTTTTAAATTTTTAAATACAGCTCATTATTTTTTGAGAGCTGCGGAATGGTCTTTAAATTATTTCCTCCATGGTACAAAACTGGGCAGCATAAAAGTTAATCTTGAAAGTACGTTGTTCTCTGTTATGAGGGCGGAACAGGATGCTTTGCCATCTAGTATATTTTAGGAACTTGAGGAGAACACAGTTGAGAACACAGTATTTGGGATTGTATACATGTATTAGCCTGTAGAGGGGAGTTACACTGGTTAGCAACCCAGTCAGGGGAATCGGAAAGAAAAACATACACTTGGCTTTTTTTTTTTTTTTTTTAATCAAAGCACCGTTTCTGCCAGGAGTTCTAGTGACATCATCACAGGACACTTTTTTGAGCACACTCTGCATGAGGAATGGCGGAATAGTCATTCCTTTTTCCTTGTATTTGTGCCAAAAATTCCTCTCCTATTTTATTTCATTGTCCTGTTCTCTTCCACCCCCCCACCGCCCTCGCCCTTCTCCATTCCAAGAAATTATTTTTGGTTATTTGCCAATTTTGAAAGTCCTTATTTTGACTTTTCTCCCTCATTGCCTCTCGATGAGGGTTCATTCAGGGGAGACGGGGAAATGGAGGGGGCTGCGGCTTATAGCTGGATGAGGAGAGTATATGCGGCTCATTCTGCCTTAAGTCTTTACAGATTTCTTGTTGAATAGTCTGTGCCAGTGTTGATATGAGTTTGCGTGCCGATCCGTTAGTTAACGAGGAACAGCAGGAGGCTATCTTTATTGCAACTGCTGGCTGTAGTAAGAGTTTATGAAAAGTGCGACTTTTTTCACAGATATGGTGAAGTATGCGTGGGATCAAGTATCTGTTTCTGTCAATATTGTTTTAGGTTCAGATTGGGAAATTGTGACAGTCTTTGCGAGATCTTGGCCTTCAGGAGAAGGGGAAAAGACAGTCAGGGGGAGAGACCTGGATGGAAAAAGAGAGTTTAGAATAGTAGGTAATGTAGGTAATAGATGACACCTTTTCTGCTGAAAATTTAAAAGTAATTTTTCTATGAATCATTGTAAAATTTGATTCATGCTCTGTCTGTAGTTGCTACGCTGTAAACCCTGATAGTGTGGCGAACTCAAATGTTTTGTGGAAACCGATTACCTCAAAAATTGTGTATGCCAACTTAATTACATTGTCTGGTAGGAACTTAAAGAAAATAAGATAAAGTTTTTTGGTTTTTTTTACGTTTTTAAGTGCCATGAACACAAGATCATTAAGTTGGCATACTCTTTTTTTTTTTTTTTTTTTTTTTTTTTTGAGGTAATGGTTTCCACAAAACATTTGAGTTCACCACACTTGTCAGGGTTCACGGTGTACCTGAGCTTTTGACTGCATCAGTTGAGAAAGCTTTTTGCTGTTTGCTGTACGGAACACTCATTGCACTTTTTGCCTCTCCTGTGAGGGACATCAGCGTTACATCAGAGCCAAGCTCCTCTTTAACATTCCATATAACGGTGTGACTTCGGTGCAGCCATACAAACCCTAACATTCCAACTGGTCTCAGACAAACAAACCCGCATATCTACTGTTTAATAATGGACTCAAGCTGATGATATTTTCCACTACAAATGGTGGGAGGAAGATCAGTGATAAAGCCCTTGGCTTACAAAATGCTTGGATAAGTAGATTGTCTTTTTTTTTTTGTTATGAGACACGTGATTTTCAAGAAGCTAACTTCAGCAAATCCAAAGGAAGCATTCAAAATTCCTTTCTCGATAGTTTTCCCGCAGTGTTGACACGGCGAGAATGAACAAGATGTTTGCAAAGTAGAGAGTGGAAGGAGTTTTGTATTTTATGCAAATGAAATAAAATTGATACAGCTGTTGCCAGCCCCCGTGGAGTGTGCAATGAATTTCTGTCGCAAGGATGTTCATAAATAGGAAAACTTTGATCAGAAATACTCCTAGTTTGTGAGATATTTCTTATGAGAGAGAGGTTGTAAATAAAGTGTGGGAAAACAAAAAAAAATTCTTCCCAGAGGATGATTTAATTGTCAGTTTTAATGTTTATCTGTCTCTTTATTAGAACACATTACAAAAAATGTACTGCGTATGTGGAATTATGTGAGGGTTTTCCTTGTAGGCTAACACAGTAAATGGTGCACAAAGCACTTGTGCCCTCCTGAGGGAACGTGAATTTTTGCTGTCAAGTTAGTCTCGCAAAGCTTTTATCGTTTCCCCGTCTCTGCAGTCCGCAGGCAACGTATTTATTTCCTCTGAACGTGAATCTCTTAACCTTCCTGATGATATCCTGTTATCTGCTTTCAGACCTGAATGAACAGGAAGCATAACGTTAATGAAATGAGGATGTACAGCCGTATGGATGCCAAAGCACTACACCTCAGGGGGACCGGTCTTGACCTAGCATACTTTTTTAGAGTGAGCCTGCCAGCATTATGCTGCTGGGGTTATTCAGTGGCAGGGGCAGGGACCTTGTTTTAATAGCATTAAAACACCCTAAATGAGAAAAGGTAGAGAACAGGAGACAGAGGCATCATTGATGTAATTCTGACCGCATACATCATTGCGCATAGAGGAGCAGAGTGGACTGGGAATGTGGGTTTTATTTATCATTTGCAATGTGCACACACACACCCAAGACCTCCCGGCAACTCCCTCCCCTGAAATCACACACTCCTCCGCGTTACAGCGAGGGTCTCCACCAAGATTCTCGAAATAACTCCGTTTCACTGGAAGTGACTCCTACCTGCCCTGAAGGAGGCCTGCAGCGATATGATGCCCCATAACCTCCTGCACGGTCTGGCGTCAAGAGCAAGTGCGCGTGTCCTGCGTCTGAAGAGTTATGTTGACAAATGACGGAGGTCAGCTGAACTGCTCTCTTCTCTTCTTTTTTTTTTTTCCATCTGGCTTTCCGGCGGCAGAAAGGCCAAAGCTGCAGGGCATTAAAGATGCAAGATCACAAATATATCTTCTAACCCATTAAGTGCCTACTCAGCTTTTTGGTAGAGCACATACTGAGCCGCTGCATATAATTGAAAGATGTGTTGAACATTACTGATAGAATTTTTTCAACGTAACAAACCTCAACCGAGTGTTAAAGACGACTC
Source organism: Gymnothorax javanicus (assembly GCA_029692085.1). Taxonomy (NCBI): domain Eukaryota; kingdom Metazoa; phylum Chordata; class Actinopteri; order Anguilliformes; family Muraenidae; genus Gymnothorax; species Gymnothorax javanicus. Next base: position 96,994,392 of record CM056198.1, read on the forward strand.
GATCAGTGGTGCGTTTCCCAAAATCACCGATGCTACATTACATAGTTGGTCCCACTGACTGTGAATGGACGAACTATGAGGAAACGCACCCCAGGTTGAGTCAAGTTCAACACATCTTTCAATTAGATACTGTGGCTCAAAGTGTGCCCTAGCAAAATGTTGAGGCAGTTAAAGTTAAGGTCAAAGTACTCTTGCCCGAATGTCTTATGTTGGTGTAAACAATTGCTACTGGTCATTGAAAGCATTTGAGTTGTCAAATTCAAACTTTGGGTAATGTGCAAAAAAAATCGCCAAGAAAACGTATTTTTTCTTTTAAATGGTTGGAACAATATGCGAGTAGCTCTCCCCTTGAAGTGTCTGGCACCTTAGGAGTCTGTCTTTGCTTTTGGCTGGCTGTGCTCGCTGTGACCTTTTCACTTGAAGTGTGGACTGCCAGCATCCTCATTCTTTAGCGTATGGGTGTTAGGTCGGGCAGGGGGGTGCGGTTGCCCTAACATCCAAGAGGCCTTTGGGCAGGTTTTTTCTCCTATTTAATGAAAGAATGTTGGGTAGCCTCTGGCCAGCCCTCAGTCAACATGCTACTGCTCCTTCTCTGTGTACTGTGTGTTTGGTGTGGCAGAGGGCCAGGTTTTGATTTTTGAATCAAGGCACAAAATAGGTAACTGTGTTGGCCGTACAGAAGAAACCCGCTGTATGGCGTATGCAATTAATTAAACAGAAATTGCCTGTTTTACTGACCTCTACTTTGTCTGGACTTAAGACTGCTGCAGACTTTTTCAGATGTTTTTTCTCAAAGGAGAAGAAAAGAAGGGGTCTAGACTGGAAATTATTTGTCTGGTTACTGAATAGGTGATTCCTATATTTTGGAGCGATAAAAGGGTAGATGAGGAGCAGAAGTCAAGGCAATCATGCTCTCTCAAACTGAAAGCATTTTTTCACTAAAATATTCCACATTAGCAGCATCATTTCCAGTTAAAGGGTAATAAAATCTTATTCTATCTGCTCAGTCTTGTGAATGGAATGTTTTTTTTCTGTACCCAGTCTATTCAGTCATTCCATCTGAAACAGGCCGTTTATTTGTGAATCCGGCTGAAACTAGGATTGTTTTTTGAGTTCCTTTTTTATTTTTTGTTTGATTCCATTTTTATTATGCTTTCATTTTTGTTCGGTTATTTACTATGCATTGTATTGCAAATAACTGAATTATAACAGAATTTTCATGCTCTAAATTTTTTTGTAATACTGTTCCTGTATCATTGAACTCAAACTTCTGATAATAACTTGCTAATCAGCTCCTTATGCGACGGAAACTTGTTACATTGTTGGTTTGGTATTGTAGTTGCCTCTCAGTCATTTTTGCTCTGGATTATTGGAACCTAATGCGGACATGTGCATTGATGACAGCTTGCAACTCGCGGGGGTGAGACTGTGATCCATATCGATGTATTTTTTTGTCAGTTTTTTTATGAAGATCGGCAGGGTTTCAACATTTTTTCTAATGTAGCATGACCCCAAAAAAAATTATTTTTTTTTCTGTACAATTGTGTTTTCACTGAATGATCCTGACATTAATGTCTCCAGTGTACTGTTTTTCTGTATGGATATATTTATACTGAACATGGTCCAAGATGTTGTATAAGCCGAGCAGATCAGGTTTTCACTTTGGCCTGTGGCCAGGATGTTGCATTCAGCTTTTTCATGTTGATAGTGTTCTTTGGTGAGAGAACAGATAAGCTGGGGCAAGCCTGGACGTCTCCTGCGAGAAAATGTGGACAAGACCAGTTGTCAGGGGTCAAGGGAGGAAGGAAGGAGAGAATGCTGAGGCCTTCATTGAGGGAAATCGCAGCGTCATACCAAAACGACTTTCTAGATTTGTGCTGTGTACAGCATGATAGGTTGGCGGACAGACCTGACTGTTTTTCTGTCTCTTCCACTGAATGCTGGGATAGGTCAAAGCCCTTCTACAGCCGTGACCTAAGATAAGCAGTGTAGGAAAGTGGATGATGGATTAATGTATGGAGAGCTTGTGCCCAACCACAGACCTTAGGTATAAGGAAAACATCTGTAGGATACTGCTGGTTGGCTTGAACCCTGTTTGACTGCTCTTGGCATAACATCGGTTTTTAAATGTTATGTGGTTTGTTTTCCCGGTACAGGTCCTGCCCTTCCCGAGTCAGGTGGTGTATAACCGAGTGGGGAAGTGTGGCAGTCGGACGGTGGTTCTACTCCTTCGCATCCTGGCTGAGAGACACCAATTTAACCTGGTCTCCTCGGACATCCATAACAAGACCCGGCTCACCAAGCATGAGCAGGTGACTTGGCTTACGCTTGTATTATAGTTATCCCTCCTGTAGGATTAAGGGCATTGCTCAAGGGCCTAATTGTTGCACTGCTCTCATTGTGACTACCATGAGTCCTAGTCAAAAGCCTTAGCCACGAGGCTAGGCCCCCCACTCATAGCCACAGAGTGTTAAGGACATTTCATTGTATCAAATTAATGTGTGGACACGAGTCAGTAGTCAAACTGTTCGCAGACCTTTTGCTTTTATGGTCATGGTGGTGTTGCATCATTCCTCCGCGGATCCCAACAGTTACTCACACTCTCAACTACACTTCCCATGACTACGACTACAGTTTGGACCAGAACAATATTTGAGCATGTAACCTTCTTCATCAAATTTTCCCCGATGTTTTTCTTGCTCTTGTGGGCTCTAGGACATGAATAAGCAGACAAGACCAAATGTCCAGGTCAGAGATGCGCGAATCGGCTCTCACATTCACGTATTTGCATTTATGTTTAAATCATCCAACAGCCTCCCGCCCAAAATTAAAATGATTAATTTCTCCTATTTATTGACCAGCACCAGCATGGACAACTCCCTCCACCTCTAGGCTTTATTGCCTTTTAAAATTTATTGTTGTGTGAGTGTTTTCATTAATGATTTAATGGACTGACAAACCATTATTACCTTAGTAATTGAGGTATAGACAAAAAAGGCATCTTTTTGCTGAGTTTTTTGTGGTCTTACCAGTAGTATTGAAGTTTTAGTCATCCTTTAGGGAATCTATTTTTCTGTCGTGTACCTACCCAATGCATCTTTCTTTTAATGAATCATTCAAATTTTCTGCCACTGGAACTAGTTCAACATGTACTAGTTAGTCTAGAGCCTTGGCAGACATTGTTCAATTGTCAATATACCCTTCTCACAACATCAGAACAAACAGGTATCATATAACAACATGGTCTCATCTTAACTTGTCATATAGTGATGCTTCCTGACCAAGCGTTGATATTGGACGAAAAAGGAGACTTATGGCATCCTTATTTGATGTTTAGGGTTAGGGTGCATATTCAAGTTAGAGGTTACGGGGTAGGGTTTGCTTCATATGGCGTCAAATAAGGACGCCAGAAGTCTCCTTTCTCATCGTATATCGACGTTTGGTTAGGTAGCGTCACTATACGATGAGTTGGGATGAGACTAGGCTCTAAATAAACGGCCAACGCAGAATACAAACCGACCAGCCTTTTTTTTTTTTTTTTTTTTTTTTAAGTTTTAGATCGCTTCTTCATTGAGCATATTTTCAAGCTGTTTATTTAATTTGATGGGCTTGTAATGCCAGGAGGCATACATTTAGCACAGACATGATGCACCATTTTCAAGGTACCCGTTTTGTGGCTATCCCATACATGGCGCTTCCCAGCTGTTGCATATGACATACCCTGTACTTGACTCGTCGTTTCTGCTCTTCCTTTTTCATCGTTCTTTATTCTCTTTTCTAATTTTTTTCTCTGAACTTAGTTGCCTCCGTTGCTGTTGGAAAATAAAATGGACCGCGCAATTCGTGCACAGGCGCAGTAAGAGTCTAGTAGGCTAATTTGAGCCTGACGAAAGGTGTGGAAAATATGTTCACATTTTAGACATTGTAATGAATATTTTCACTTTAATAATGTATTATTTCACCCGCCTGCAACCGATCCACTATTAATCAGAATCTTAATTTTTATGACCCACCCACCCGTTCTGCGGATTTACCGCGGCTTCAATGAATATTGTCGGAATCCTCGCATCTCTAGACCTCGTACACAGAAACTTTGAGAGGTGCACAGACGGAATACAGGGATGTCCACCTATTTACGTTGTGTCTGGATCAGTATGGCACACGGTTCAATGTATAGACTATGAAATGGCCTTTAGACTCTCAGAAGAAAGGGTTCCAAATGCCTTCGTATTGTTTCATAATTGAGGAATCCCTTTTAATTCAAGGTTTCTTACCTGGCAAATCTGTAATTTCAGTTGGCAACTTTCTCACTTTTACGCCTTTTTGCTCCTTAAAGAAGACACTATGCAGAACATCTCCCTTGTGTTTCAAAAAACAGAAGACGTAATGCTTTTTCATAATATATAAGTGCATTGAACAAAATTAACAACTTTTTTGTTGTGTAATCTGATTGTGCCACAGCCTTCCATTCGATCATGCAAACTCTGATTTACAAGCTCAGTTACCAAATATTGACACTGCACAGCCCTTGCAGCTGATCTTTCCTGGATGTATGAATATTTTTTGCAGACAGTTATCTGTGTTGTTGTTGTTATCTGCCCCGCTGAATTATTCCGCTGTTCTAGCCTTAGTTCATACAAATCGTGGTTAATTTCACATCAGTCTTCAGCCATAAACTTTTTTTTTGCACTTTGTTTCCAGTTTCTGTTTGGAGTTTGCACTCAGTTCACTTTAGTCCTGGAAAAAATATGTCCTGCCAGTTTACTCGAGTCTTTTGCCACAAATGTTGAATGTTGGGCGCTAAAGAGCCAGCGTGCCGCACAAAGACGAAAGGAGGACGAGTTGTGCCAGACTTGCTGCTGACAGCCCTCGGACTGCAGCGAGGTGTCAGAGTGTGCCTGCATCTGTTTGTAGCAGAGATTGCTCTGACAGAGCGGTAAAACCTCAGTTCATGCTCTTGCAAAGTTTTCTATGTAGCACACTAACACCAAAAGACGGCACGCTTCGTGACCGAACGTTCGCACTTGGCTTTGCATAGCTAGATTGAGTGGTTGATTAGTGGTATGTTTTTAGTACTCCGAACCTGCTTTGTCTCCCCAGAGGAATAAGAGGTACATTTTGAATGACAATAAACTGTCATTATACTACAACATCAATTCCAGAATTGGGACATTGTGTACAAAGTAAATAAGCTCAGCGTGCAGTGATTTGCAAATTCCTGTTAACCCGTTGTGAATTGGGGGGAAAAAGTTGTAAGAAAAAGTAAATGTTTTTACTTATCAACTTATTTGAAAATAATTACTATTTTAAAATGTGATGTCTGGAACACCTTCCAATTAAGTTGAGACAGGTACATGCTCACCCCTGGAACATCCCCCTCTCTTTGTAACCCCTTAGACTTTGGAGTTTTCACTTGTGTTTTCGCTGAAGGAGATTCGACTTTAAAAAGCATTTTTTTTCATATCAGAGGACAATTTTGCATTCATACTCTGTATCTGCTGGTTGTAGTGCTTCACTGAAGCTGCATCAAACTTATATTGAGAGAGATTTTCAAACCCAGGAAGCCATGTTTTTATGGCCACAGTATTACATGAAAACTATCTAGATCTTGTACAACATTTTTTACACATTTCCCCTGTAATTCAACAGGACATATTTGAGGTTATTGGAAACCAAGTTGGAATCTTCACTATAATTTAAAATTCGACTGAAGTTCCTCAGGTTTGAACGCAGCAGCTGCATTTGTTGGAATTACATGGGGGTCTGTAGGCTTTTTGGGGTTAATAACACTCCGTCGCCATCTTTGAACTGTGGATACCAATTGTTAGAGTTTCGAAAGCAGATATTGCTCTCATTCCTGTCTGATATCAGACTTCAGTTGATCAACAGCCCAGGTCTCCTTTGTTGTATTTTGTGCTTCATAATCCGCTGCATGTTTTCAATGGGAGATCGGTCGGGCTACAGGCAGTGCCCACACTCTGACTTCAAGGTCATGCTGTTGTAATACATGCTGAGTATGGCTTGGTGTTAGTCTGCTGGACAAGTCCTTGGATAAGACTAGGGAAGCTTGTCTTTCCAAAATGTATATTTACCCTTCTGTGTCAATTTGCCTTCAATGATTTGCAAGTTGCCCATGCCAATGCACTAGTGAAGCCCCAGGTTATGACAGACGCTTGCTTGTGAGTGTTGCTGACAACAGTCAGGCTGGTCCTTCTCCTCTTTAGCCTTGAGAGCATAATGTCCATTCTTTCCAAAAACAATTTGAAAGATTGACTTGGCAGATCACAGCACACCTTTCCACTTTGCCTCAGTTTGTTTCAGATGAGTTTGAGCCCCGAGAAGTTGGCACTGTTTCTGGATAGTGTTATGGCTTCCCATTTGAGTCGTAGAGTCTTAACTTGCATTTTGCGGCATGAAACTAATTTCACTGACACAGGTCTTTTGAGGTATATATGAACCCATGTGGTTATATGAGAGTTACAGAAGCTTATTGGTTCTTAATGCAGTGTTGTCTTAGGGCTCAAAGTCATGTACATCTAATATTGGTTTTCAGCCTCCTCTTTAATGCAAGGAGATTGCTCTGGCTTCTCCAGATTGTAAGAATGTTTTCACTGTTTAATGAACTGCTGAAATCCCTAAATTCCATGCATTCACAAATTGAGACACATTGTTCTTAAACCATTCAGCTACTTGTCCACAAAGCTTTTGGCAGAGCGACGATACTCAAACCATCTAGCTGGTAAACAACTGTGCCTTTTGTGACTGCTCATTTTATACCCAATTATAATTAAATCAATTGTCATCTGTTCACCTGTTTACCTGAAAAATGTCTTAAAAGTTTTACTTGAGATTATACATCTCTTCCAGTCTTTCCATTCCCCTGTCCCCATTGTTTTGGAACATGTTGTAGGCATCAAATTTGGAATTTGTGATTCTTTTCAAAAATCAATACAGGTGATTAGCTGAAACTTGGATATAGGAAGTATTCTGGAGAATTTGCGATAAATTACTAGCTGTGAAGGCTAAATTATGTTTGTTAAGCTTGGTTTTTGTCAGAAAATTGAATTTCTGAAAGACAGTTCCATCATCATCCTAAATTTCAAAGAAAAAACTTGAAACAAATATTTAAATGGGTAAAATAATGAAGGAAAAATATTTCTTTTGCTTATTCAAATCATGGAACACACAAAGTTTCCGTTTGATCACATTAAACTGCTTACATTTTCAGTTGCGGAAGATGTCAGTGTTCAGTTATTGGGCTTTCAGTACAGTAATGTTGGTTCCTTTTTTGGAAAACCGTCTGCAGTGACTTGAACTGAAGACTTCCGTAGTGCAGGCTGTTATGAGTCAGTGTTCTGCCTTATATACCCTTCCATGAGCTAAGAGGTGTATTTATATTTTTACCTGACCTATAACCCAGGCAGCTGCATTTTCCTTTAATGAACAAATACCTGTAGCTTTTTTTTTTCTTACTCTATGCACAAGCATTATGTTGGGCGGACATTAGACATTAGTTAATGTAGACATTTTTGAGACAAAACTGCCGTTGGTCAAACTCCAGGAAATTGTGGACGGTGAGAAAAATAATTGGTCTTGGCTGTGTAGGGTCCTCTTGAGTACATTTCTCTGGCACTGCTTGACTCTGTTTTCTGCTATGTCTGAAAACTTGTCTGCATACTTCCAGAGTTATTTCAACCCTCCAGCAGTATCGAAGACCATATCCATGTGCCATAGCGTTTGAATGAAATATCAGAAGTACGAATGAAGTCATTTTGAAGTACAACAAATAAGATTCACTGATTCAACTGCAATACCTGATCTAATTTATATCATGCTCTTATCATCTATCATCAGGGTCCGTGATATTTGGGTGTTTAAAGTCTCATGGTTGAAACTCATGTTGTATATGTTTCAGGTGCTCTGTTGAAGCTCCACAGGTTGAATAGATCTTAGGGCTTTGTCGAAGTATCGAACCATCGATCCTGACGAATCCAATCGAATTCTAAATTTAGACTTGAATGCGGTAGGCCTATGAGTCACGCAGTTTTTTTTTCCCGCGTTAACAATTCATTCCGTTTAAGCTAGTTATTTTTCTGCACAATTGGAGATGAAGATTTAACTACATAGTAATCCTAATAATACCAGTCTAATTTTTTTAGCCTATTATAATCAGTGTTGGCGCCAGAACTGGGAGTTGGGGGGGAGGGGCACAGACACATCCCTTTTTAACAACTAATCCTGACTCCTGGCTAGTTGTCAGTCATTTTCCTTTTTTGACACGTTTTCCGATCATAGTAATTATCCACTGGCAATTGAAGACACGGCTTCTCTCCCCATGCGATCTAAACAGTAATGAAATAGTGGGCTCAATTCAGTACAGAAAAATAATTTACTTATAAACAGGCCTATGCTATATGAAAGACAAACTGCTTTGGAGCTTCTGCGCTGCTTTATCCGCGCATCAAGCGATCTAACCTGCGCTTCATGATCATTTAAATTGTTGAGATGAAATAAAAGACCATTTGAAACGTCTTTGAGCAATTTTCAATGACACTGGCCTAAATGCACCAAAGTGTGCGTCCTTATGAATGATAGTCACCTTACTTTAACAGGGAGAACTAGCAACGCCTGATAGTGTGGAGAGTTTTCGGAGTGAATGTATTGTTAATTTAGAAAATGATTGAAAACATGTCAGGACTAATAACTGTTTTAAAGGGATGTGTTTTTGCCCTCCCAAATTCCAGTTCTGGTGCCGACTCTGCTATTATTAGTAGCGTATTAGGCCTATATGATTTTAATCCAAACTTTTAAGTTCCATTTACTCCAGATCATTATGAAGTCCAGGTCAATATTTCCAAGAAAGATGGATATAATAACTTTCTGAATTCGCAACATATTTTTATCTAACAAATAATTCTGCCTCAGTCCATATTTGCTCTCCCACCGCACTTGACACCAGCAAAGCCGTCTAGCTGCAACGGCCATAAGATATTATTTATGCAACTAAAATCATTTTCAGCTCCAACAGTATTATCGTTGGTAGCCGACTCAACTTATTTAAAAAGATAATTGACTGTATCTGCTTTTATTTGTGCTGGCGCTCCATCATCGAGTCGGTCATAATCATGTGCATCAAAGACTCATAAAGTCAGACACTTATATCCACGCTATTTGGCACTGCACACCTATTCAGCAGTTTTGGGAAAAGGTCACAAATTCACTCTCTGATCTCTTTGGCTGTCACATCCTCTATCCCCCCACTCTGCTTACTAGGTGACACAACAATTACAAATTTGACAAGACCAAATAAAAAAATTCTTCTAATAGCCCTAACTGTTGCCAAGAAAACAATCCTCATGAACTGGAAATCAAAAAGCAACACAAACATCACACAATGGAAGAATTATCTGATGGATCACATTATTATGGAAAACACAACATCCGACCCCACCCAACAGCATACAACAGAACCCCGTCCATCTGGTCCCCTCTCATTAACTTTTACAAACCTAATCTGGCAAAGCAATACACCTCTTTTGCCTGGGAACCAATCTCAAATGACGTTAAGCTCATTCATTAATTCAATTACTCATTTATATGCATGTTTACATTCACACATACATACATACAAACAAACACAAAATACATTCAAGCATACATGCGCACATGCATACATTCAAGCATAAAAACATACATATAAATAATTGCTCTGTAAGTCTATGACTCATAACACTACAATCTACAAATCTTTACTTATAAATGATAAAATAATGATTTAAGCTGGTGACGATGGCGGTGACGGGGCGGCAATAATAATATTGACAAGAAATGATAAATGTACAGTTGCTAAACTACAATGGTGAATGTATGATTGCTGTTATCACTATTTGGTCAGGGGGGCAACATGGGCTCTGTGGCCTGCAAATCGGCCTTCTTCCAATCCTTTAATCTTACATGCCTTTGCCTTTTTTTCTCTCGTATATGTTATACACCATCTTCAATACAAAAAAAAAAAAAAAAAAAAAAACACTCAAAGAATAGGGCAAGTGGGGCTTATCGTCACATTCCTCACTTTTTAATGCACTACACTAGCTGAGTCACATCCCCCAAAAGGAGAAAAAAAAAAAAAAAAGAGGAAGGGGGGGAGAAGGGGCAGACGGGGCTGTGGGTGGCGTCCGGGATGGGGTGGGGGTTGGCGGGGGCCGGGTGGTGGGGGTCACGGGCCCTGTGCCTTCTTAATATTTAATACTTAATAATGCTATTTATGTTATTGTAATTGTTCTCATTATTCTTAAATTTTCTATTATTATTGTTATGGATGTAATAGTGATATAGCAATTATTGCTCTTCTTCTTCTTATTATTATTATTATTGTTATTATCGTCATTATTATTATTATAATAATCATTGATTGTTGTTGCTGCAAATTGTCGTCATTAGCTTTACTAAAAAATAAGTGTTGCTACCTTAACAATTTCTACCACAATAACTATTTTTGATTATAATTATTATACCTATCAGGACTATTATGAAGCGTGTGCATGTACACATACACACAAGACACGCCAAGACGCACACACACACACACACACACACACACACGCACACATACACAACATTTACATTTAGTTATCAACTTCTGTCCGCTATTTTATCTGTCTGTCTGTTTATGTGTCCATTTATGTATATGTAAAAGCCCGCACCTCACACAATAAACATTTACACATCTGCCATTGATACACGCCCTTACCCCCCCCGTTTCCTATCTGTTACACACTTCATTCACCAAAGTTAAATATTTAATTTACATTAAATTTTGCATTTATTTACTGTTATTCAAGTTGAGTTATCTCTTTTATTTGTAATTATTATTATTATTTTTTTTTTTTCTTTTTTTTTTTTTTTTCCTTAATGTACTATATATCTATGTTTTTTTTCTTCCTTTTTCTTTACAAACCTAATTTTGCTGTTTAATGTGCATTTTGTCATCTGAAAAAAAAACAAAGTTGTCCTCCAAAGAGGGGGGTATAAAAAAAAAAAAAAAAAAAAAAAAAGACTCATAAAGGACTAACTAAGACAAGACGTCGAAGAAATCAGCGGTTTGGGATCATTTTAAGATATATGATTATACGAAAAAAAGTGCCTTGCCAGTTAGGCAAGAGGAAACTGGTGCACTATAATTTTTCAGTGGCTATGACGACTCATTTGAGGAATGTAAATTTTCTGAATTTGCTCCGCTTAGCTTAAGTACTAAACGAGATTGTCATTTATTAGGCTAATGGTGAAATTTTTAGTATCCAAAATGGCAAACCTGTGATGAATAAATTGGCATAGGATTGGCAAAATAAAGCTAACAAGTAAATTACGTAAATCAATATTTTTTTTGCGAAACATGGGTTCGTTGCTTACGACAGACTGCACCTGCGACAACGAGCCAACGAACCCTGGAGCAGGTGATGAAAAAAGCTCCTTTGCTGGAGAGAAGGAGAAAGGAAATAACGGATGCGCTTGTGATATTCAATGCAATATACACACTGTATAGGGTGAAGATTTTAGACATTTTATGGACAAGTTAGAGCCGGGGGACATAATCCCAATTCGCAAAAAAAATCATTGAAGGGCTAATCAAGAATACACAGCAGTGAGAGAAATTCTCTGTGATAGTATTAAAAACTCTGTTATAGGCTTTACTGTAGACATTTGGACATCACAACTTGCCCAGGTTGTGCTGCTCATTGTATGCAATGGTAGCCCAGTATCGTAATGGGTTTATCAAGCTAAGACTTTCGAAAACGTCTCGTAAAATATATAAATCGTCCCTACCTTCCCATAAATTCTTGTTTTCCAGGTACTCCAGATTGTTATCCTTCGATTAGCTACATTTCGAAATAATTATGTCTATCGATTGGTGGACAAAAAATACATTTGTTTTCAGTTTCTTAATTTTGCTCTCTTCCTCTTGACCAAAATTGCAACCGCGCTTGCGCAAATCAGCAGAAATAGCAATACAATGGGAAGATGTTTCTACCGCGCATGCCCAGTTTGTTTTAAAATGGCAGTTTGCCTGAGAAGTTAATTGGATTCATGGAGAAAACCTGGATTTATTTGGTAAGTAAAGCAGCTAATCGTCTTTATTTGTTAGCTAATTACTAGGGGAACATTAGAACTATCGGGCGGTGACAATGTTTTTGCAGTCAGCTGTATACAGAAGGCGCTATCACTTTCCTAAAAAGTCCTAAGCTTTTTTTCCCCACATCGTCTGTGGACTGTCTTTACAATGGCAGTTCACGTGGGCTAATCACAACAAATGGAAGTTTATATGACTGTACCAGCCCATCTGATTACAGAAGACTGGGAACATAGCAATAATGTGCTTGAAACGGCTAAAACAACAATTTCACACAGCGGCAAATATAGCACATTCGCTGATGCTTTCCAGATACTGGAGTCTAAAAGAGTCGTTGAAGTTCATGAAAAAACTACCAACGTGATCGTCGGCTTCTAAATTGGTTACATACGTGTTAAAAAAAAAAAAAATGCTTAATTAGCTTGTTTGGAAAAAGTAAAGTTTTATTTCATCAGTTTTCTAGATGGGCCACAGTAGGCTTTGCATTATGCACTCATCCCTTTCATAACAAGTGCTTGTTTGTCACGTCTGTTCTGTACCTCACTGTTTGAATTAAAAACACTTTAGAAATATTCTGATATATTTTATTTCTTAGTTACCATTTTTGACATCATAGTATAATGTTGCCTGTAGTAAGCCTCTGAGGAGAGCGCATTATTAAAACGCATTGCTTGCATCTCGGGTACGTATGTGGGTGTGTGTTGTTGGGGGGAGAAATTCAAAGCTTCATTTGAATATCTCCGTCAAAAAATCGAATGTGAAAAAATGACATTCAGTACAGCCCTAATAGATTGTCAGTGGGGAGTCCACTGTTAGCTGAGGAAGCTCATGCTTGGCTGCATGGAGGATGTGTGGACTCTTGGCATTATACAGTACACAGAAGAGGGATGAATAGTGGCAGACTGACCTCCTCTTCCTCAGTGATGACTTATCATTGCATATCTGAAGTCTGTGGAGAGGATTGATAATTGTGTGGTACACTTTGCTTGCCCCTCATATTCACCCCCATCTTTAAAGTTAGGATGAGAAGGGTAGAGGTTGGACTGGTTAGGTTCATGGCAGTGAGGTTGGGTAGGGGTGTCTAAGTGTGATTCCAGTTTTAGGTGCAAGTTCGTCACAGTACTCAGTGAGGAAGGTCACCCCAGGAAGCAAATATTCCAGGAAACCGCCCCTCTCAACCCATAACTGGCATTAAGTGGACTGGTGAGTCCAGCAGGAGCCAACAGAAAGGGAAGGAATAATAGACCCCCCTCCCCACCCATTTTTCTTTTCACTTCCTCTTCTCCAAATTACAAAAATGCACTCCACATTCTAATTTCATTAGGCAGTCCTGGGTTCAGCAATAGGCTAATTGGCTTGGCCGGCCCTTAGATGGAGATCCCAGGACGGGCAGGAGGGGGCTTTGGAAACTGCAGAATTCTGAGCAGCATGGAAACTTACTGGATCAAACAAGCGAACAGAACTGCGGGGCCTCGGATAGGTCGCCATTCTTTTCAGGAGAGCTAATGATGTCATAGCCACCCCTGCATGTTTACAGAGTCCAATGGTTTTCGACATTTCACTGGCAGTACCTTCCAGTGCTCTTGCACTAGTGTTTACATGTGACGACTATAAAATAAATATGTGTATTAATGTCACTGAGGGTGACTTTGTACGGGATTACTTGCTCTGGCTGCTGATCTTGAGGTGAGCTTGTTTGGTTGTTGGCATGTTAGCCTCACAGTTCTCACACTGCCCTGCTGTTATACCTGGGATTTCAGGTTCCGCTAAGGCTAAACTTGTTAGCTCCGCAATATGGTTCGTGTAATTCTCGAATAATTCATTTTTCAATGTAGTTTCAGAATAGGTTTTTTTTTTTTTTGTAGATTTGAAAGCAAGGGAATTTTTCGTCAGTTATTTTATACTTTTTTTTTTTTTTTGGTAATTACCGTGTGTACAGGCTGCTGGTGATTAAAGGTGAATTGATGGCTTAGTACGTAATGAATTCAAAATTATTTGCTATGAAGTGATGTCAAGTACTAAGTATTGTGGCTCAATGGTAGAGGTGAACAGAGTGCTTTTACTGGTTTGCTGTGGTATTGCTGTGGACGTAGTAGATCAGCGGTTAAGTTTGCTTGACTTGGGGCCAAAAGGTCTTGAGTTCGAGTCCCTGCCACAGCTTTTGCGGTGTGTTCTTGGGCAAAACACTTAAATCCCACAGTGCCTCACTCCACCCAGGTGTATAATTGGGTACCGGCAAATTTGAAGGGAAACCTGACTAAGCGCTGGGGGTGTAACGTGCGATGGACCTACATCCCATCCAGGGGGAGTAGCAATACTCCTAATCACAGCATGCTACTGAAACTAGGGTTGAGAACCAGCCTGATGAATCACTTAGGCTTGGAACAGACCTACTATAGTTGTGCTGGACAGGACATGGCACTCCTTGAAATGGCGGATTCATGAACCCTCATTCTCATCCTTCCCTAAAGTAACATTGAAATTTTTCTTAAATATTGGTTCAGTTGTGCTCTGTGTGATGCAGTTATTGATGTGCTGTAAGCTCTTAAGCTGCATAATCTTCAGCAACATCTGAGAGCCAGCCACTTGAAAACCGCTTCCTTCCTGTCTCTGGCTAAAAGAAGCTGTATTTTAGTGCAGTAAATGTAGGCCCTCAGTCTTCGTGGTGTAATCCTCTCAATGTTTGAAGACATGTCAGCTTCATGAATTATACGTTGTCAAAATTTAGCCAAGTGTATATGGTATAATGGATGCCTCGCAAAACGCAAGGCTTCCATTGTCATCATAATTTATTTTACGATATGGCCATCTGGATTATGCCTTTGTCTTTATGCACACCACTTAAGTCATTTAATCCACATGAACTTCGAAAGCATTACTTGAAGCTCTTGGCAATATCTCCCCACTCATGTAGGACCATCAAACTCGAACAAAATCTGAACCTGTACCCTTGGAAAGGTGATGCAGTTCTGACTCCAGACCAGTTTTCACATCTACTGTCAAGCTTCCTATATCTACTGACTCGTTTTTGTACAGCATTTGTTTCATATACTTTGGACAGAAGATGATTTTTAGTAGCTGATGGAAGAATACTTTGAGCCAAGGGTATTAGAAGTGCTGTATGCTGCAGTGTAAGTTGAACTCTGAAAAGCATTAAAATTCTTCCCTTACAGTGGAGGAGAAGGCAGTGGAGACTCAGTCCTTGAAAGCGGTGGAAAAAACAGCCTTTTCTCTGTGTTTACTTTGCAGCCCTGCAGCTGGATTGAGCTCAAGTCTTATAAGTGCCTCTTTCTCCAGAGATGAGATCCTCCCTGCAGGTCAACAAACAGGACTTGGGGCATTCCCCCCAAAGATCAGCTCAACCTATGAGGATCTCCTTCTCCATACTGTGGAGAGGATTGGTGAAACATTAAAGATGTGGGCAACATTTTGCTTGTATATTCAGGTACAGATACTGTATCTCATGGAGTATTTGTAACATTTCAACAGTTTTTTTTAGTTGAGATTCAACAATTTAGCCATTTCACTTTTTCTTTAGATGTTCAACAGATAATCAACGGAGTGTGTGACAATTCATCAGTACACCTACGAATTTTCAGAGTAATTTTGTTGAACTTGAACTACTCACTTAACCAATGCTATAATAATTGTTCGACTATGTTTACGCAAATATTCAACAGTTAACAATTGTATTAATATGTGTTGAACGTCCTAATGTTTAATTAATGTTCAACTAATATTTAACTTACGTTTAACTACTGTTGAAATGTTACAAATACTCTATGAACAATCTGTAGCTGAATATCCAAGTATAGTATTACCAGTATGGGTTACGAGGGGGTTGAAAATAACTTACATGGACATGGTTGTTGCATATTATATTTGTTGTCATGTTCTTGGATTTTAAAGGAGGCAAGATGCGGTGGTTCAGCTATTGTAGTGGAAGCTTGGCTTGGGAGTCAACTGCACATTTCTGGAGATTTGGAAAGATTGTGCCGTTGGCATGATGGTGGTGGAACATAGAAAAGCAGTGGGTGATTCCCGGGCTAGAATTTTTGGAAAATAAAAGTTTATTCACTGTTTTACCCTCCTTTTTGGCTCTCTTTTCTGTGCTCATAACATATGCTGTGGTGTTATTTTGGTTTATCTTTGAGTTATTTCTACTGATACTAGCTTCTCTAGAACGTACTTTTCATTCGAAAAGCAACCGGATGAAACGTGTGGGCCTTATTGTGCAGAGCAAAGTACGGCATGCGGACTTCATTAAGTCAGGTTAACGTAATTATGCCATTTTCAAATGACCCAACTTATTTTCCGTATGACTGGTTAACACGACACCAGTGATATACTGCCTGCATTAGTTTTTTGTGGTGCTGGGTTCTCCTTAGCGACACATTTTGGTAGTTCTTGATGGGAGTAAAAAGGAGAGCATTATTAAAATCTCTCCATCAAGATGAACACCAGTGTTTTTATACTTTCCTATAAACTCTTGAAGTGACTGGCACACCACAATGTCTTCTCATAACCCAAACTGGAGTGACTGGGGACGAATAACTTTCGGCATTGAGCTCGGGCCAAGAGGTTGCAGCTATGTGTTCTGTGTTTGCATTCCTTCCTACAGGGGGAGCTCTTAAATTTCCCTGACAGTTATTAATTTGATATCCAAAGTACAAACAATATCTGCCATTAGACAGATATTACACAAAATGGGATTTGGTTTGGTGAAGTGGAAATTATGATGAAATGCCATGTATTGTATTATGTGTTGCATGAGTGTTGTCTTGTTTTGATATTTTCTAAAATAATGTGAAGTTTTCTTTTCAAAAGTCCCAGAAATGTTTTCAAAATTTGAATATTTTAGTCATAGGTTAGGTGGGCTGCTGTTTGTGATATCGTGTGATTTGACTGTACTGTTTCTACGTAAATTACAATAGAAAGATACAATACCATTATAAGAGTTTACGCCACAGAATGTTTGCATGTGACAAACCATCTCAGGCCAGATCTGGAATGATTCTGGCCCAGAGTCAGCCAGAATTGGCACAGATTTAAACCATTGTCCTGCTATCTGGGTGGCTTGTTTACTGCTAATAGGCCTGTTTGCATTGTGAGATTTGTTTTGTCAGCACTAATTCGCTTGGTCCTCTGTCTTTGCTTTGCAGGTGGAGCTGATGCGAAACATCAGCAACATTCAGCAGCCATTTCTTTATACTCGCCATGTTCACTTTTTGAACTTTACAAGGTAAGTTTTACCTCAACCTGTATGATTCGTCCTCGTGACGGCTGCTGTTGGAAATGCGTGTTATTTGGTTAGAATCACATTCCTTTTCATGTGAGTGGAGGCAAATGCAGAGTTAACTGATGTCACATTTCTCCTCTTGAGTCAATAAACTGCCACTGATGAAGCGCACAAATTCTTTATTTTTGTTTTCATCAGATTTAGGATAGAGCAGCCAGTGTACATAAACATCATTAGGGATCCCATAAACCGCTTTCTGTCCAACTACTTCTTCCGTCGGTTTGGGGACTGGAGAGGAGAGCAGAACCACCTAATTCGAACTCCTGGAATGAAGGATGATGAGCGATATCTAGTGAGTCTGGTTTTATCCACATCTTTTAAAATTACATTTCTTTTTTTTTTCTTTTGCCAAAGTCTGATATCTCCACATGTTCTCCTCTAAAAGCTTGTGCACTGTCAACTTTAATGTCATACACATTACTCATTTTGTCATATTGCCCAAGAACTTGTGGGATCGTCATGACCTGGTGTTTGGTGAAATTTCTGAATCCATTGCTGAGTTTTCTGGATCCACTAGGTGCCAGACGTGGCTCTTGGGAGTGTATTATAAGAGGGCTTGCTGATTAAGGACAAAACGTTCCTTCTCTCATGACATTACAGCTTTTCTGTTTAGCTGACACTTCTATCCAAAAGTGTATTATCAACATAGCAGTTGATTAGACTAAGCAGAGGCTAGTCTAGTGTCCCCCGTGAGCAAGATTGGAGAGAAGGCCTTGCCCAAGGGGGAGTGGACTACAGTGCTCAGTCTGATGAACACGCAGTAGATGAAGCTGGCATTCCCTCCCCTCCTCTGCCCCACGTTCTGTGATGGCGACTGAATATGAAGAGGTACAATATCTGTCTCATGGCATTAGGAATGACGACTGTCTTTCCTATGAACAAACGAAAATAGAAATACACAATCCTCAAAGCATTGGAAATGAGAGGATTTTTTTGATATTGACTTCTGTTTCTGTTCAACTTTCATCCCTGATTTTGGAATACAATGCCAGGTCTGAAAAATAGAAAGGACTAGTTTCACCACTGGATTATGCAGTTGTTTTCTATTAACTAAAATATGGGTGCTGCCAGGTGGTTGTTCTGCCATGTTTCATTGATGGATTCAAACCATCATGAAGGGAGGCAGCTTCTCTTTTGAATTTGTTTCCTGACAAAATAAAATTATGGGTATCAGGCCTTTATAGCCAGGAAGGATCAGGCCCATGGTACGAGCATACAGTACCATCTGACTTCATTACAGGGTAATACGACCCTACCTTTCTCTTCCTAAGTATTGTTTATGATGCTGGTACTTCCAAGTTTACAAACCTGGCAGTTATGCTGTAATTTATACTGACTACTGTTTGAAATGTTTGTTTTGCTTTAGCAGCATGTCCAGATAAGACACTGCGCACAGGGCACGCCCCTCCTCATAGCTTTGGGTGGCTTCTTCTGTAAATCATTATGACTGGATTGGAGCTGAGCGTAACTGTGCATATGAATGCTTCTGGAATTTTGCCTCATGCCCTCCCACTCCCACACTAACACACCGCACACGTGCATACATACGTATACAGCTTATGCACACTCACCCTTGTGAGTAGGCAGGCACACAAAGACACCCGCACACAAAAATATATATATGTTCCGAGGCAAAAAGTGAATGTTATTGGAATTTGAGTCTGTTCCATGTACCTCCAGTGGCCTATAACCTAGCTGCATTGGTGTTTGGCAGTCTGAAGGTTGGTGGTTTATGGCCCTTAATCCGATACCATTGGAGACATTGGCCTTTGCATAGCCTGGTTACATTCAAGTCACCCTGAATGATTTACTAACTATTCAGTGGTTAAGGTGCTCTATCGGAGCCTGAAGGTTGGTGGTTCAAGCCCCTAAGTAGCAAACGGAAGTTCTTCTGGGCTGTTGAGCTAGGCCTTAACCCTACATTTCTTCAACAGGACTAGCCCCTGCTCAGTCTAATCAGCTGGTGGCTGCTTTGAATTAAAATCTCCGCTTATTAGCTGTAACTGAATGAAATAACTGTGACTTCACTTAATCAGGTTCTTCTTATGGGCCACAGGAGCCTGAGCATGTGAGGGGAGTTAGTTGTGAAGCATGTGAAGCCTTACTTCACTGCAGGGCCATGAGGCCTTCATTTTGGCTGTGGAGCTTCACAGCATTCAGGGTCACCTGCTTTGTCAGGAGGAGTCGGAAAGTGGGGTGGAAATAGATGGGGTTTAAGGCAGTTAGAAATGGAGGGGACAGTCTACATACCACACTCAAGTCACCAATCCTCAGCGGTTTGCAGTCACATGTTCAGAGGGGTTTCAGTAACCTTACCCTTTACTGCTTGACTGTCCTCTCGCTGTTCTCATTCAAGTTCGCCTGATTAACAATCAAACAATTTATCGACTGAACGACCAAGACCAATCCATTTTCCATAATAAGAAATTATATGAAAAAATGAATGCCTATTGCCAACATTTATGTAATTGATACAACATTGTTAGGATGGAAACATAAATGCAAAAAATCCGAGACTTTCGCTGACTTCGCAGCAATTATTTTCGCCATCACTCAGCTGTGCATCGTACCTGACAACGCCCTTTAGCTGTCACTACATTCAGACTATAGAACGGATTCTCGTGGCTTATTGCTCAATTAGTCTCACAAACTAATTTATGCAAATCTGTACTATTTCACGAGTTACACAAGTGCAGAAATTATAAAGACATATTAATATTTTACGTAGTCATTGATGTGCGGAAGAAAACGCCGTATAATTTTGTGGTGCAATGTATAACAAGGCTTTCAAAAATAAATTAGACCTTCGTCGGTTCTACCAATTAGTCTGAGCAACTGTTGCTAATTGGGAGAGGTGAACTGCGAGAGGTTTAGGTCATTAAGCAGGGAAAGGTGAGGTTATTGCTGGCCCTGTGTTTCTGCCGACACACCGCCACTGCTAATCCCCCAGCCGACTCTCACCTGAGCCAAAGAGCACTTTTAACCCATGCAGCTGACCCAGTTTTGCCCCACCTCAATAACAACCTACTATTAGCAGGTGATGGCAAAACGAGGGCTAATGAAGCTTTGAAGCTGTCTGAGTCTTTGTAGTGGAAATTGATTCACTACTCAGCACTTCATTCATAGAGCTCGTGGGTGACATCTGCTGGTGAAATGGATGTTCTGAAGTCAAATGATGATGCACTCTTACAGGATTGAGATCCACGCACTTATTTATTTATTTTTTTGCGAATGTGTCTGTGTTGTTTTTGTGAACATGTCAGGTCGGTTTGCAATCTGACTGCAGAATTGTTCTTTTATAAATTATAGTTTGAATAAGTTCTCAATATTATAGGGAAGAGATATATACAATGGGACAGTGGATGTATCGGTCAATAACCACAATCAACAGCCAGAAACTACTACAACCCACTAATGCGTCATCTCAGTCTCCTTATGTAGACTGTGTGTTGTGCCAATTTTTGAAGACCCGTCTGTCTAACTGAAGCAGTCAAAGGTTTGATCCCAAATGAACCAGAATGAGGTTCAAATGTCATCAGTCATGTGGTTTTTCTTGAAACGAAGGAAGCTTCAGCTTAGTTCTTCAAAAAAAAAATCCTCCTTTGAGTTTGAAGCAAGCCTTGGAGCTTTGGAGTTGGATGTTACATCATTGCTGTTAACTCCCTGCTAATACAAATGGGGGGGGAGGGTCACAAGCGATAATTCGCTGCTGCATACCAGCTATCATAAGACGTTGCATCAGTGCTTTGTCTGTAATAATATTGCCACTACATGGCAACATATTTGAGGATGTTTTGTGTTAGCTTTTCTCCGCTGTCCCAGGTGCGTTCGTTCGTAACTCATTCCTGCGGTCTGTTACACTTTCCATTGATTCCTTTTTACCTTGTAGCTCCGCAGAGGCTGTGACTCACGCTGTGACTCATAGCATCGGAATCAGCTCTAGCTCTCCAGGACTGATGTTAGTGGATGACCGTGGGCTCAGGGCTCATCGCGCTGCTGAGAAAGAGAGAGGGGAATGTGAGGGTGGGTTGGGAGGTTAGTCAGAACAGTGCTGCTTGCGGAAATTGCATCGGAGGTGGCAGACGGCCCATCTGTTGCTTGTCTGAGATGGTGCAGCTGCCTCTGGCGCTTGAGGATGCTGTTTACATGACTGTTCTGGCATTTCCTCTGCCTGTGACCCTGGGAGCCAGAGGTTACAGTTGCAAACCGCTGCCCTGCAGGTGGCAGCCATGCCAACATCCCAGTGTCACCATGGCAACCTTGAGAAAGAGGTGGAGTCCTTGTGCGTCACAGCACTGGTCAGGGATATAGGCGCCAATGTTCCTGTTCCTACATGGGCAATGAGAGGATATGTTGACAGAAGAGGTAGGGGGGTGGACATTGACATCGTTTTTTTTAGCTGGCGACCATAAAGCACTGGAGTTTAAATTAAATAATGAATATGATATCAAAGTGCAGACTTTCAACTTCAATTTAAGGGTTTGCACGTGCAAGTTGGGTGGAGGGTGTAGGAATGACAACACTTAAAGAGTTTTTGGACAATTAGCTGCTCAACTTTTCCATGGCAAGGTGAGTTTTTTTTTCCAAAATTGATTTGAAAGTGAACACATAAAAGGTCTACTGTTGATTCTAAGTGACAACACTCCTCTGTGCAAGTGGACAATGATTCAGAACCATACTACAAAAGCAATTTTTTTCAGGCAGTGAAGCAGTTTATTTTACTATAGACAAGTCAATCATGTGAGCTTAATCCAATTTAGCATGTGTTTCACTTCCTGACGGCAAAACTGAAGGCTAAATAGACTGCGGAGATACAGGAACTGAAGACCGCTGCAGTGAAGGCCTGGCAGAGCGTACTCAGGGAGGAAATCCAGCACCTGGTCATGCCTGTGGGTTCCAGCTTTCAGGCAGGATTTGTTTCCATGTATTAAACATGAGGGGGCTTTTGAGCCCTAAAACATGGAGTGCTGTTTATAAAAATGGTTGTTGTTCCTAAGCAGTGCATATAATTTTTTTTTTTTGAAAAACCCTTAAATAAATCCTGAAAGGCTACTCCTCTAGCACGTCTTGAGTGATTCATGTCGAATCCACTGTAATGGGAAACAGAGGAAAAATCATGAAAATAGTGTCACTGTCCAAGTATTTATGGACTTGATTGCATTTCTGTCTTGCAGACTAACCCAGACCATGCTAAAGGTCAGCAAAGAGTGCGTTCCCAATGCCCTTTCAAGTGGTTTCAATTTCTGAGAATTTAAGAGGACATATGCATTTTAACTTTTTAAATTCTTGACTGAAGTACTACCTTAATTATTTCTGAAGCATTGCTTCATACGCTTGGTCGTTGTTTTACCCATGAATGTCTTTTATTTTTTGAAAATAACACTCATGTTTGTTCAGTTTTTTTTTTGTTTGTTTGTTTGTTTTTGACAACCTCTTTAAAGACCTGTCACCAAAGGAAAACATCTGGATTAAAATTGCTGATATCATCATCAGGTGCCAGTGTCATGAGAAAACTGGATTTAGTAATTGAGGACCGCCAGGTTATCAGCCTAATCACAGCATACACAACAAAAGCATTTGACCCAACTGTTCCATCTTGACAGGTTTGGGGCTCAACTGCTGAACTCCCTTGATGGAACTTGTGCATGTGGTAGGCCTACCATTCAATGTCACCTCCTGTTGACCTAAAGCCAAGGCAGTTACAGTACTTTCCATAGTCCTAAGGCCCAACACATTGTCTTCTTTAAGCCTTAGGTGGAGTTGATATGTTTGGGTGGCTTTGAGGCTAACTGCTCACCTTCAGCAGTCCTAAAGCCGAATTAGACACCACCTTCGGGCCTTGTACCTCATGGTTCACCTTCTTTCAATAATTGTTGGTGTCCGATGTCTGTATGCATCACAATGACACAACCTTGTGTTGCATTGCTATGATGTAAAATCAAAAACGAGAAAAATGAGAGTTTATGTTCTTATGGTTTTGCATTTTATTTATTTTTTGTCATATTATTATCGAAGTCTCAGAAAATTTTATTGATAAAACATTAATAAAGAAGTTAATAGTAGTCCCATTATTAGGTTGTCCTTTATATAAGATGCATTCAAAAGTGGTTTATGAACAAGTCATCAGGAATTCAATGTGATCTCTAAACATGCAGTCTTGTATGCAAATAAGTTATGTTAATATTTGTTATTGATGCCCCAAGTTGAAAATCTGTTTTGTTTACGTAATGATTCTCTAAATATTCAAGGCCACCCTGTATTGTAGAATAAACAAGCTAGTCTTTTGTTTTCCCTCAACTTAGTAAGCTACATCTCGGCTGTCTGGATTTGGCTTTTATTTCCTTATATAAGACTAAGACATAGTGCATGTCATGACTGGTTGCATGTGTCAATGCAGTGGGTGCTGTATTGTTAATATGTGCGCTAATATTTGTGTAGTCTGAAGCCTGTTCTGTTGTTGTGTGGCTGTTCGTCCTGCTGAAATACTCAGTTTGAAAATAATAATATAATTGTCCTTTTGTTGAGGAATGAAGATGATTGCATTGCTGTTGGGAATACAGTAGTGTTGTGTTGCTGCAGGGGTTTGGTTGGCCTATAGTGCGTGGCATTAATATAATCCAAAAACCCTACTGTTTAATTTGAAGCAATCTTTTGTTTTCAGCATACAGCCAAACCATTTGCTGATTTCATCACAGCAAATTACAGGTGCCATAACATATTTATGAACAACATAGCCTAAGTGTATTATAACCTTTATTTTACCAAATAGACAATTGAGGTAAAATCACTTTTGCTGTTGTGACCTGGCCAAGAAGGCAGCACACTACAGGTTGCATATTCAGACAAAAAAAAAACAAAAAACAGGACAATACGACAATAACATGACACAAAACACTACTGTGAAACAATGCAAAACAATCAGACTACCAACCACGTATAATAAAAGCGGTGCGTATTCGATTAAAATACAAACTGTAGACTGTAGATTATTGCACGTCTTATGTCTTATGGCAGAGGTCTTAGGACCATTTTTATCAGAATTCAAGTGAATTACTATAAGTGACCTGGAGTTTTTCAGATCTCTTCTCTTAGAGATTCATAATTAAAGCTGCTCTGGCCTTCATGGCCCCTAGACAGTGAGGGAGGGCTGGGGGTAAGTTTTGTGTTATCATTTTTTAAATTTAATTTATTTGTTTTTGATTGTTGCTTAATGGTACCTTTGGATTGCTGTTGCTGTTGTCAATTTGTTGTTTATCCATGAATTGATAGTTGAATATATGATCTCCTTTTTAACTGCTTGGGTTTAAGTTAATCTTTAGAACAGAGAAAAATAAATCTAACCCGACATATTAAAAGTATCCTGCTAGATAGTTAAGTCTGCATGCTGCTGACTTTAATTGGGGATCATCAGGGCTCTTCATCAATGTTTTGGTAAGCATGGCGTCAAACGGGGGAAATGGAAAAAAACAAGATCAGTTCCATCAAAGCTGGTGGATTTTGAAGAAGATTGAGGCTCAGTGCATCAATGTTCATTTTTAGACAACACACAGATGAAGATGGGTATCTTCCCAACTCACGCTATCATTGCAGAATTTAAAGAGTTGTTTATTTATTCACGGGAAGTGGTTTTGAATTTCAGCATCTTTTCTCGGATGATAACCGAAAGATAAGCACTGTTTTCCTTTTTTTTTTTTTTTTAAACCTACCTCTGGGGGAGCTAAACATGGCTCATATCTGCCCTCCAGTGGCTTTAGAGTGCAAATTTCACCGGACAGTGATTTCAGATTATGACGCTATTTGAATGTTTGGGAAAGGGTCATCAGTCTTCGAGCCAATAGAATAATCCTTCTTGATGATGGATGCGAGCTTGTGGTTTCATGATGAAGGGTTGAACAATGATTCAGTCACTGTTGTTGGCAACCTTGAAAATGACTGCGTATAAAACAAAACTACATGGTTATTGAGTCATATACTAAGTTTAAACATTTTTCTCATGTTTCAAAATTTCATTTTTTAAAATGAGGGCCATATATGTTTCCCAATTCTGCAACATAAAGTACACACTGCAAAACATTCACTCATATACTCACACCTATGGGCAATTAAGAGTCTCCAATTAACCTAGCATGCATTTTTGGCTGTGGGAGGAAACGTGTGCAATGAGGAAACCTAGCGCACTCGGGGAGAACATTCAAATACCAGAAAAGAATCGAGAACCTTCTTGCTGTAAGAGAACATTGCTGCTGTACCACCCTTTAAATCTGATTTAAGGACAAGCCTTTTTCACTAGGTTTAGAGTCAAAGTAATTTGTGATCCAGTGTATTATGCTTCAATATGTAATGGTGCCTCATGTTAATTCTCTTTATTTAACTTATTTTATTTTCTGCATCTTATTTGAACTTTGTTTTGGCCCAGCATATTTTGTCTATTGTGTTATTTGTGATTTTGTTCTGCCTTTCATATTTATTTCAGCTTTTAAAATGTGCTTTAGAAATAATATTGACTTGACCCTTTTATAGTAATAATAGATGTAATATGCTTAAATTAATTTCAGGCTGAAGGTACTATATTATTTGTTCATCCCATTTAACTTTGGCATAACAACAAGGCAAAATGCATGGCGAATCCTATTTCTATGGAAAACAAAATCACCATCAATTCAGAAGAAACAGATGGTAATTCATGTTCAAAGTGAGTTAATAATTCTGTGGAAACTGTTGAAAGCACCACTTATTTTTTGAACACCCTTATGGAATTGTTAGATTAATGAAATAATAGTAAACTGGCCAGGAAAAGGACTTTAAAGGACCTTGGGCGGTGAGGAAGGTGGTAAGGGAGGCACTTAACCGAGCATCACAGTTCTAGAGTAGCAGTGATTGAGTAACTAACCAATTCTAATTAAAAGACCATAGGCAGAACACCTGCATTGCAGTTAACCTTTGGGAAGCTCTGACTGAACACTAGGTACTAAACCAAGCATCTGGAGTTAACCAAACAGCATTCAGACCAAAAGTGGACTAGAATGCCCTAGTTAGAAAAGACCAAAATAAAAATTTTTGTCTATACACATTATCAGAAAATTTGGTGGCAAAAAGAAAAATGCATACGAGAAGAGGAGTCTCGTATGTACATTAAAAAATGAAGGTGGTGCATTGATATTTTGGACTTCTGTTTCCGCCTGTGGTCTTGGGGCATTTGTTAATATCAGTTGTATGATGAATTCCTGTTAATATCAGCTGCATGATTAATTCCATCAAGTTCTGGGAAGTTTTGGGGGCAAACTTCGGTTAAAGACCTCAACGTTGCATCTAATTCCATGCGAAGATGGTTCGGTGAAAGTCTTTTGATCTGTTGTCGGCCTCATTATAAGACACTGTAGATGAACAGCCTTTGTGCAGTTGTGGAGTGTGGTTAAATATGTCTGTTGGATTTTGCAATTCCAAGAATTGGATGGTTCCCCATCATAGTCACTGATTAAAATATAATGCACGTGTTCGTAAAATAAACAAAAAGCATTTGTCTTCCACTGTAGCTTTTAGTAATCTCTGGCTTGTTTACAGAATATCTGAAACAAAAAGCACATTCTGTTTTTAAGAAAATACAAATATGGAAAAAAATCATCAAACAGAAAGTGAACTCCAAGCAGGTTTCTGCACTCCTTCATTTCAATTTTTTTTCTTTCTGTGGCTAAGCAAAGGAAACATTCTGTTGTTCTTTTTCACTGGGCAGCAAAGTGTCTTGAGTCAGCCTGGCTCGTTATGGATGGTGAGGATTGCGTTTCCCTCCCAGGCATGTATTTTACTCATTTTAGTTGGAACCCCATCCTTGTGATCGCATGTCAGGGACCATCTCAAACTTTCCCCTGTACTTTCACAGGACATCAATGTGTGCATCCTAGAGAATTACCCAGAATGCTCCAACCCTCGCCTCTTCTACATCATTCCTTATTTCTGCGGACAGCACCCCCAGTGCAGGTAAGACTTACTTGCATTCTCTGTAAACGCTGCAGCAAGTGTATCCCAACAGGAAATTCATCTTCTCCCCACACCCATGTAGGTTTCCTTCAGGTGCTGTGGTTTCTTCCAGGGCAGAATACTGGACGATTAACTACAATACATTTTAGTGTTATTGAGCCTGTTTTCTTAATTTGTTATGTTATATACATGGTTTATACATTGGGCTTCAGTTTTCCTACCTTTCTGTTATATAGCCGATATGCGACTATTACACAAGAACAAAATATAAAAAAATTCGAACAATTACAGAGAATATTTGGGTGTGCAAAAACTTTTGACTAGTATTGTAATGGTTATATTTGATTAAAATGTCACCTCATCAAGTGTGGGTATGACTTGTCTTAAGCGTCGCTGGCAGCACCTGGTTCACAGTGGACTTTCCTCCTGTGAAAAATTGGTTATTTTATGAGGGGTGACCTGTTACTTTTCAGGTGAGGTGTTTGACAGGGGCTTAAAAGTTTGGTGGTTCATACGCCTGTGTATCTGCGATAAGACCAGGAAGGATTGACTCTGCATTGCCTTATCAACTATAAGTTATTTTATAATCCAAATAAAACTAGTTTAACAAGCAGGATGTGTTAGAAAAAAGTATAAATGAAATGAATGTGATGTAAACTAAGGCAACAGCACTGTTTAGAGTCTTTGATCGGGTCAGAGCATGTTGCATGTTTTCATAACACAGTTGGTAGGGATGGGACTTGTAAACGTGTACACGTATACACGGTTAGTCAATCATAAACGTTTATTAAAAAAAAAAAAAAAAAACACTAACCGTGTACACGGCAGTTATCGGCTGCGTCCGAAAAGTGAAAAAAATTATAATAATTGTCCAATTCCTAACCACTTTTCTTTAACCCGTGTAAAACGTCATGAGGTAAAGGAAAAGTGTAAAGGGAACTCTTTTCCAGCTCAGCAAGAGACCCGCGCAAATATGAGAATCGGAATGCACTTACACTAGGCACAGTGATCACCCGCCTCCCGCCCGTGATGTTTGTTTGTTTTCGTGATTGGCCGGACGGACGGTCACCGCGGAATAGCATTTCCTTCTTTCTTTTAGAAAAGGATGCTTCAGTGCACCCTATCCTAAAGGTGATAAATTAGGAAGCATTGTGGCACCTTTCCTTTACATTTAAAGAATTCGAACACCCTTATCATGACTGCCATTTAAATACTTAGGGATCTTTTTCTAGGAGTTAGGAACTTTCCTAAGCAAAAAAGACTATTCGAACGCAGCCATCGTCTCCACGCTCAGTTCCTCTTTATGTTGCTTTAAAGCACGATTGGTTAATAGCTCATTATTTTATCTCGCATATTGTTCACTCACTATTTTTTTTTTTTTTTTTTTACATATTTGGTGGACGTTCTGTCGGCCAAAAGCCTATATTTGCATGCACAATGTCATCCTCGCGTCTGCTTGGTAAAAGAAAAGCATATCGTCGGCCTGCTGATAAAATCTCGTATCTCCAAATTGATAGGAAACAAAAACTCGTATGTCCACTATTCTTACATGCAAAATTAAACATTTTTTATTTATATTTTAAATTATATTTATACAACTATAATTTTTTATTATTTCTTTTTTTAATTTTATATTTATTTTTTATTTTCCTGTGAAGTTTATCATTTTGAAGATACGAGGTTTTATCAGCAGGCCGACGATATTCATTTCGTTATTTGAATGAGAACACATAAAACGCGGTTTACATTTATTTTTGTTTTTGCTTTGTGGATGTAAAAAGTGTTTCTCAATTTAGTTTTACTTTATCCAGCTGCTTTTCCTCCTCAATTACAATTCACTTTAATGACGCTATGAAACGTAACGATAGTGAGTCGGAGCTCCCGCTGTGAGTGAGGGATGCAGTTTGCTGTTTAAGTTCACAAAACAAATTGTACAAAAACAAAGTACAATAATAAGGACAATGACAAAAAAGCAGAGCTAAACTGTTAGAATTCATTCATGTCCATGTTCTTGCTTGTCAAAATGATTATTTTCGTTTATGGTTAATTCATTTACATTGGTGAGAGGGCCTAACATTATTCATTTAGTTGTGATTTTATACCTATCTGATGTAGGCCGTAATTTTGTATTGGAGTAACCTACAAATTTACTGTTACCGTCTACTGATTTAATAAACCTATCTGGCTGATCACTGCGTTAATGATTGTCTGGACTGTGCTATTGGAATGGTGACAGTGCCCTCTAACGGTTGTACAGCGGTCAAAATCCACTAACTCTGAAGACACGTGTACACGCAATTATACGGCGCAGAATTTTTTGTACACGTTCCCACCCCTAACAGTTGGTGTCTTTGGCACAGAGAGCCCGGTCTGTGGGCACTGGAGCGGGCCAAGCAGAATGTTCTGGAAAACTTCCTCCTGGTGGGGATCCTGGAAGAGCTGGAGGATGTGCTCCTCCTGCTGGAGCGGCTCTTACCTCACTTCTTCACCGATGTCCTCAGCATCTACAAGAGCCCAGGTGTGTTCTGCCTCCCCACCGTGTTCCTCGACTGTTGGCATAGAATCAGTGTATTAGTGGGAAACTCGTTACCTTCTGTACCCCAGTGGTGGTGAGGAACTCCTAACCCTTATGTCCCCTACAGTGGGGTGAAACTTGAAACCTGCTTTCCTGCTGCAGTGGTGAGAAACTCATAACCTTCTGTACTACAGTGGTGGCGAGGTACTCAACCCTCTGTCCCCTGTGGTGGGGTGAAACGTGTAACCTGCTGTCCCACTCCAGTGGTGAGGAACTCATAAACTTCTGGCCGACTGCAGTGGAGGGGAACTCCTAACCCTCTTGTCCCTGCAGTGGGGTGAAACTCGTAGCCTGTTGTCCCGTCTTAGGTGTTGAAAAACTCATAAGCTTCTGGCCCACTGCAGTTGTGAGAAGTTTAAAACCCTCTGGCCCACTGCGGTTGTGAGAAGTTTAACACTCTCTGGCCCACTGCGGTGGTGAGAAGTTTAAAACCCTCTGGCCCACTGCGGTGGTGAGGAGCTTGTGATCTTCTGTCCCACTGTGCCTATGAGGAATGTGTAACCTTTTGTCCCACTGTAGTGGTGAGAAAGTCACAACCTTCTATACCAGTGCTGTGGTGAGAAACTCAGAATCATTATTCCTACTCTGGTAGTGAGGAATTCATAACCTTTCGTATTACTGCTGTGGTGTGAAACTTACCACCTTCTGCACTGACATGGCGATCAAAATTGCTCTATTAATAACTTGTGTACAAAACATCAATTTTAGCTACTCAAAAATAATTTTGTCTCCTTTACTGGTCTGTTACAGCACCAGTGAATGTACCAGTGTTGGTACAAGTAAATGGATCAAAAGTGATTGGGTGAAAGAAATGTACATTGATATGCTAAAAGCTCGCAGTAAAGCAGGCCCTAGCTACGAGTGTTTTGATACCGGTCCATTATTGACGAAGGTCAGGTGATTCTAAGGGGTGAGGAGATTTAGAGAGATTAAATTTGGTTAATTGGTTGATTTAGTAACTAAGGAGGCAATTACGTTTTCACATCTGGCCAGGTTGGGTTGGATAGCTTTTTTCCCTTTTTCTCTTTTAGTAAAGTTAGTTTGATCTGCTACGTTTACTGTACGTGTGACAAATAAGCAAAAATAGAGGATATCAGGAAGGGAGCAAGTACTTTCTTGGAGCCCTGTAGCTAGCGCGGAGGCAGGAAGAGTTCGATTTGCGCATGCCTTCATGTTGAGAAGATGCTGCTTTCTTCAGTGCAAAGGAAAATTCCCTTTGTATGCACTTTGAAAGAGAAGACAAAGAGAGGAATGAGTGGTTAAAATAAATTTTTATTTCTCTTCCTCAGCCATTCAACCCCAAACCCTTATTGTTTTACCTTTACATTTAACACGGCTACTATATGAACCTTGGATTGCCAATCACAACAAAGAATACTTTAAAGCAATATTATCACGACTTTAAATATAGAGCTTAACATGCAGCTACTACCCTGTATAATACATTTTGCAATTGACTGACCAAGATTCTGCTTTGCCCTTGCGACAAAGCAGAGGTGTTTAAAATTTACCTCCCCATACATTTGCATTGCACTTACAAATATAGCAAAATATACTATTTGTACACTTCAAAGAATCTCTCCTTCATTAGGGGTTTGTTACATGATTTTTTTTTCCTCGAAATGGTCTGATAAATTTTTTCCAAGAAGTATTTTATTTGTTTGGTCCTACTTTTATTTTGCCGTGCCGCTCAAAGTTCTGCTAACAAACTATAGCTACATAATCTCACCCCGAAAGTGGTGAGTTTGTTAACTGCGCAACAGACACGCCCCCACTTGGTGGTCAGACCTGTGGGAGAACATCTAGTGGCAGATGGAGGTCAAGATTGAGGTCAAGGGACATCTTGTCCAAAAGACCGAATCTACTTCTGTTTAAATTATTTAAAATTATAATTACATGGGCCTCCGGGGGCTCACAGCTAAGACGTATGTTTGTGAGCCCTGGGGTCGGCTGTTCAAATCCCAGCCACATCATTTCCAGCTATGGCCGGCGATCCGCATAGGTGAGACGGCAATTGGTGCAGCCTCGCCAGGGACAATAGGGGTTAATCCGGGTAAAATTGTTCAAATTTGTTACTTTGCCATTCTGTTAGCGACCACTTCTAGTCAGCCAGCCGCACAAAGCTGTACAAACTAAATTGTACTCTGACTACATGATCCTCCAACGGCATTGGCAGTGTGTAATTGGTGGAGTGACTGCATAGAGTAAAGAAGCCAGGGCTTGTCGTCACGTGAGTAGGAGGAATCACCTGCCACGGCATCTTCCTTCTGAGTCAATGGGAGCAGGTCACTTCTGTGATGGTATGAACAGTCTGGCTGTGCTCAGGATAGAGAAAAAGGGGGGGGAAAAGATCATTATGCAAATATTCAGGTCTGAAATGACTAACAGAATTATTATTGAGTGTAAAAATATCATGGTGTCTTGGAAACTTTGGATTTGAAATGCATTGTTTATATTTACGTGAGTCTAGCATTTTCAATTCAAGTGAATTGGTTGGTAAATTTCCTCTTCGTCACTGAGGGAAGGAATTGAAAAATGTATTGAACACATTGGTAACTGCATATTAAGCCTTATATTTAAGGGAGGGAGGCCTAAGAGAGACAGGAGCCTAAATTTCCCTTTTCAGAATGATTGAGCCTCAGGTGCTGCAATTACAGCTTGCTTTTTTACAATAAAAACTTGCAAACGTTTGTAAATGGAGCCCAAAATTTGAAATATTAGACAGGGAAATGGGCATACTATTGCCCCTTTAAATATTGCAAAGAATGCCGTCCATATCTGAATTTAGATTGGGATTTCACTTGACTCACTCTAATATTGTACATTATTATAGTTTCATGCTTTACTTTTTTGTTCGTCATTTCCAATTCTAAGAACTTTCAAGCAGTCAACTAAGCGGTTACCATGCAGCAATCAGCGAAAAGACTACGATGGCGCTGCTCCAATGTAAGACAATATCATGCATTTCAAATTTGAAAAGTCTGGAAAATAAGCATGTAAAATGAGCCTTTCAATGGCGTTAAACATGTCAGATTTAATTTTGAAATGGAAACATTTCAGTGATGGTGGTGACGGAACTACTTCGTGGCAAGAGCAGCATCATATGCTGTCGACACTTCAGAGGAGCAGTTTGGGATTGGTGGCATGTGGCAGATGAACTCAAACGGCTTAATTCAATAAGTGTTTATCTTGCTAGTCATTTGATTGGGACAAAAGAGCGGTCCCCCACAGACACGTGGAACTCATTTTGGCTGTACATTCTGTGCACACTAGAGGGAGCTGTGAACTTTGGTTGAACTGGGGGGTGTCGTGTTTTCCACAGGCTGCACAATGATCCGAGGCAGGATCAGAGAGCTGGGATGTGCTTTGCTGGCACTTGGTGCATTTCTCTCATGGCCTATTCAGAGGAGCAAGGCTGTGACTAACAGCTGTTGGCTTACGTGTCAAGCACCACGTGTTCACAGTTTGGCCATGTGCTTATCCAGAGAGACTGAGCAAATTTCTAATTTCTCTCAGTACTTATTATTGTGTGTGTGTGTGTGTGTGTGTGTGTGTGCGCGCGCGCACGCATGAGTATCCATGTTTGCTTGGATACAAAGACAAGTTTTTTGATGTATTCGTTAAATAGGAGCTGTCAGTCAAACTAAAATTCGATTTGCAAATTTTTCGACTTTGTTTTATGTGCAATTGCATTCTTTAACTGAAGCACATCAGATACAGTAGCAGGGCCCAATATTGGATTCAAACCCACAAGCATTTGTGACAAGCCAGTATCCATGACTAACCTCTGTGCACAGCTTGGTTATAAATATTTACTTAAACATCTGAAGCTTTACATGGAATTCCATCCAGTACCATTGCCTCAGAGCACATTCATCTGGGGACTACGCCTTTACTCTGATGTAATCAGCCCAGCCCTGGCAGTTGTACCCAGTTAATATAAATCATACTCTCATTGTTGATGCCATGTAGTGACTGTGTTATAACATTGACGGAGCATCCTAGCAATGTGGGATTCTGGGATGAAACAATGCTACATTCCTATATGTAAACCCCTTGTAATGAATGCTTTCTGAAACCAGTTATAAGCCCAGAGGCCTGATCTATCTGCGGTG
Source organism: Gymnothorax javanicus (assembly GCA_029692085.1). Classification (NCBI taxonomy): domain Eukaryota; kingdom Metazoa; phylum Chordata; class Actinopteri; order Anguilliformes; family Muraenidae; genus Gymnothorax; species Gymnothorax javanicus. Next base: position 97,028,483 of record CM056198.1, read on the forward strand.
CTGTGAAACACTATTTGCCCCCATTTCGATTTCTTCTATTTTTGCATATTTGTCGCACTGCAATGTTTCAGATCATCAAACTAATAATAAAATTAGACAAGGTGACTGGAGAAAAGCTATCCAACAATACTTAGCCCAGTGTGATAATGTAATTGCCCCCTTAGTTACTAAATAAACAAATTAAACATATTTAATTGATAATTGGGTTCAATTTCACTTGGCACACATAGGGTATGATTATTGTTCGCCCTGTTGAATCTATACATCACTTTAATAGAACCTGTAGCTGCACATGATGCTGCAATCTAAAGAAATGTAAGAACCTATGAAAAACATAGTCGCTCACATCTTCACTATCAGTTTGGATAGGGCTATAAATTGAGGCCTTAGTTCTTTAACCCCTTAAAAGTGATTATTTTTTGAGTTTCCCTTTAAGTAGGTTGAAAGTTACAAAAATAATTTTTTTCCCCATAGTGTAGGATAATGTCACATACAAAATCTGTATCTATTGCTTGCAGTGGTCCTCTTAACCTTCATCAAACGTATTTTGAGTGATGCGTTCTAACCACGGACAACATGTTTTTATAACTGCAGCATTACATCAAATAGTAAAAAAGGTACATGCCGTGCGTCATTTTGTACGCGTTTTGCTGTAATTCAGCAGGACATATTTTGACCTTAGGAAACGGGATATCCGCTAGAATTAGAAAAATACCTGAAGTTCCCCAAGTTTGAATAAGGCAGCTGCATTTGTCAAACCCACATATGGGATTGGCTCAGTTGAAGAGGTTAACTGTCATATTACCATTTTATTGTCTACTTAACAAAATATACTAACCCTGTTATTCAATAATATTAGATGCAAGCACACATACAGCGTGTTTGGCTCAGGTGTTTGGTAAAAAAAGAATGAAGCAATACTAGAAATGGAAAATGTTACCTACCCACTGCGTTCCCCTGTGGATAAATTTACTAAAGTCAGCAGCAAGACCGTGTGAGGGGACTGCTGGTACCAACCGAATATTCAGCTGCGACGTAGATCCCCAAGGTTGTGATGGTACATGGCTGGAGATGGTCAATAACTATGTTGTATCCAGCACAGAGTTTGCATATAAAGGAGTCTACAGGAGAAGAAAGTAGTCTTTGCTGAGGTGGTGTACCTCTTGGGCTACAAGGCTGAGTTGTTATGGGTTCAGGTAGTAATTTTCTAAGAGGAATGTTGATTGTAAGATATTTGGTGCTGAAGTCCTTGAGGGCAGTGATGTTGAGAGTTGGTTTCTCAAGGAGGATGGCACAAGCCTGTGTGGTGCTCTGGTTTCCTCCCAAAATCCAAAAATGTACATTTCCAGCTATCTTGACCAGGAATGAGTGGGTTAGATCATGGATGGATGGATACTATTGCATAACACTTCACCATTATCTCTGCAGATTACCGGAAGATGGGGAACATGACGGGCACGGTACGCAAGCAGACGCCCACTCTGGAGGCCCTGCAGGTGCTGTACCAGCGCATGCGGTACGAGTACGATTTCTACAACTTCATCAGGGACCAGTTTCACCTCATGAAGAAGAAGATCGGCCTCAAGTCCGTCTCCCGCCCAACCCACCAGCCCAACTTCCTGCTGAACTTGGCTCTGAAAACGCAGGAGCCCCTGGAGGAGGAGGACGAGCAGGGACTAGACGATGACATGGAGGACGCCAACAGCTGGTTGGTGCAGCCCTGAGAGTCTAAATGGAGAAAGGGGCGCAGCCAGAGCGTGCGGGCAGGGTTAAATGGGGAAGTGGGAGGGGCATTCCGCTCCCATTTTAGCATTCCCGGTAGCTTGGGGGTGTGGATATGATGATGATATCCGTGTTTTTACGGGTGGTCGGTCCTAACCAGCAGGACGTAAGTAAGTGCTTGCTTACATGTGTGCCAAGAGATCAAAAGTATTCTGAAATAGATTTTATTTTCCTCAAAATTCAGGAGGGCACAACCCTTCTGGTTGCTGGTTGGGGATGCTCCCTGAAGCTCCCTCTGTTGTGGGTAAACTTCTGTCAATGGTGGTGAAGTGTCGTTGTACCAAACAATCAGGAGAGCACTTGAAAAGTTGCCATGTTAATGCCATTCGGGTTATGTCGCAGGCATTCAAATACAAGCCATTGGTGGTTACACACCAAAATGAACAGATCTGTCAGTATTCTGTAGCGACCCTGTGCGGTACTCTTGAGATGTGGCATTGGACTAGCGGCTGGCTAACAGGGAATGCACTTCAAAATTCAAAAAGTCAGTGTTCTAGGATGCAGTTACTTTTCGAGTTCCGGTGGTGATTTTTACATCTGCTTTGGAATGCTCTGCTCCGAACATTATGATGACATATTTATGATCACACACCTTTATGGGTTAAACTGATTTCAGTCCAGTGACTGTGCATTTTGTGCGACAAGTTTGCAGATTTTAACATAGACCACCCTGTGCAGCTGACTCTAAACCTAACCTTAACCTTACTTCTGTTGCATTATCCTGTTGTTCACTCAAAGTCAAATCATTGTGATTTTAACAAATTAAAAATGAACTCAATAAATGCATAATATTTTGTGAAAACAGAGATGGGAGATGTATATTTTTTACTTAAATCTGATATTTTTATGTTTTTTTTTTTTTCATTTTCTTTATTTTTATGAATCTTCGTCACTAAAAATTATTTTGCAGGGGACTGGGATCAGAATCGTCACAGTATCAAACAGAGTTTTCTCTGTTCTCTTACAATCACCCACAGATATCCGTAATGTACTTCTGTACTTATATAGCGGTGTATTTACTGGTAATTTATCAATGTACTGGTCTTTACTGGCTCTCAGTGCTTCACCGTTTCCACTGTCCACCCATTCCGTTCTCGTACTCGACTGCTATTATCTGTTATCTGCAGAGGAGATGGCAAAGGTTTAATTCGAGAGTGGGAGCACAAGGACTTACTACGTATTTCAGTAACGATTTACTTGAACTTACAGCCATGAAACATTCATCACACTTCATGGAATAATGTTGATGTGCCATCATCAGGCAAGGCAGCATATTGCAGCTTTAAGTCACTGCCATGATGTATGAATTTCAAAGTATTTCAGTGTGTACATCATGTCAGTATAGTGACATATATTATGTCATTTTAAAGCTGCCCACACCTGGCGTAATTTGCCTCCTGCTACATTTTTAGCTTTGTAATGTCAGCTTTATGCCATATAGTTCAAGTAAAGGGTTTCTGAAACATCAGGTGGTGAAAACCAGTACACATCACAAAACACGGGACGGTGTTTAAAAAAAGGTTCTGAGGTTTGGGCCAGTATTCTTTTAAATCCAAATTCAGAATAATCCGGAGCAAGTTCTCCAAAATATGAATTCAGAGAATTCTGAGGCGAATGTTCTTCCATTCCAGAAAAGAGTCGGTGGTTCTAACTCTCATCAAATCGTGAGGTGTGTTGCTGTTTTTCAGAACTTTCGAAACATTATTGTACGATGTAAGGGTTTGATGCCATTGCAGTTGCAGTTGTTGTCTTTAGTTGCTGTTGTGCATTCTCAAATGCAACACAGATGTTCTTGTGTTGTGGTATTGCTCATCAGCAGAAACAGTCTTTTGTGCAGCAGAGAAGCAAAGTCTATGTGCTTGACAAAGCATAACTAAAGAGTTTTGTTTCCCAAACCAAATCTAACAAAGTGTCAACCAAGGATTTACAGTTACATTTTTATATGAATCTAACTGAAGCTCCTAATCTCTAACATATTGCAAACTTCTGAAGGCAAAACCGTGCCCCTGTCTGTTCAGCTTTGAAAGCATTTTCTCATGCCCAGAAATTTGTCTTAAAAGAAGTTGGCACATAACATAATATTGTTATAATCTGGTATAACTTCACTTGTCATACTACATGGCAGTTTAATATACAACTTTTTGTATTTAAAAAATTACTGTGTTCTGGATTATCTTTTTGACAGTTTAATTTATTATATGTATACATTGCATTCCAGATGTTTTTTTCTCAGGAAAAAAAGGTGTTTTTAGAAAGAATTTTTTTGCTAAAGCATTTGGCATCTAACCGCTATTGAGTACTTATTAGCATTTATCAGAGTTTTACCTAAATAAACAATTGAACTGCCTAAATGCCTGCTTCATTGAGGTGCTTTTTGATTTTTTTTTTTTTTGTTTTGTTTTGTTTTTTTTCTAGACATGGAACAGTATGTTTTCTTGGACAGCTTTTGAAATAAATAGCTTCTAACAAAATTAATCCTGTCACACCAGTTTCTTGTGTTTTTTCCCCCCCACTTAAAATACTTATACACACAGCACTCTGGTTGGCTACATCTTTTACAATGTTTTACGTATGATGTCCATGCCATAGAGCATCATTTATTTCAAATGGATTCTGATGAAAAATGCGTTCAGAAAAAAAGATTGTTTGAAATTCCTATATCTTGGATTGAGCCAAATGGTGCACGTGTACTTGATAACCAGCAGATGGCACTCTCGACTAAGGTTGTGATAACAGAACTCGAGCTTTGCTGAGAAGACGCCTCAATGAGCATGGTTTTGCATCTTACCCTTCGCTCTTTGACGTGATTGGATAATGACAGTTTTGCCTCCAACAGCTCTGAATTGAGTGAAGAGGATGGTTGCCTAAGGGAGGGATTTGACATAAAAACTGCCTTCAATGTAGTAGGTTGCATACTGACTGTGCCAGAACCCAGAATGGCATATTGTTGACTATATAAGGCATGACTTGGTAAAACCTATGAGCTAAATAAAAATAAAATATCCAGGTATGGTTCCTGTATGGTTACACTTTCTGAGTGTACCATTGATCTATCTTCATGCAGTGCCTTTGTGATTTGGCCTGAGATGGACCCAGGATAGAACCATGGGGAACATCACAGTAGGATGATAGTCCCTGTGCATTTACTGTGGGAAAAGATGTTGTGATTCATCAGTCGTCCTCCTCTCCACTGCATAGAGAGATGAAGGCAGATCCACCCTCTCTGGCATGAGGGCTGTTCAAGTGAAGGAATTCGGTGCTGCTTCATATATTTTTTTGCCTCAAGCCAAATTATGGGAACCTGAGTTAGTTTTACTGTGGACCAGCCCTTCTGATCGACTGCAAAACCAGCACACCTTGCTGTAAAATGAAATAAGAAAATGCAGTACGTCTGCCAGTCACATATATGCTGACACTCACATGCTGTCATTAATACTCTCTAAATCTTTGATTGCAATACTACTGATCCCTTCATAAAGAACTGCATGTGCTTTTCAACACGGTGACCAATAAAAAAAAACATGTTAAAAGTGGTAATATGTCTGTGTATCCAAGTTATTCATAAAGAGTTGAAATTAATTTCTGTAAATCCCCCTGCCCCCATGCACCCTGGAAGAGGCATGGCATTATAGTCAGGGGTTATTGCTGATTGTTCGTTTAAATTTAATTTTAAATTTTAGGTAACGTGTAAGTTCAAAGCAAGTGCACGCTGCCTCTCGAATTCTTGTGAGGTGACTGAGGTAAATTTGGCACTAGTATGTTTGGTAATCCTTAGAACCATTTTGCCACCACCATAACTATGTATTTGCCCATTTTCTTTAAAAGTGAGATGGCAAATCATGAGATTATAATTTCCTTTTTTTTTCTTTTCTGGCAAATGGGTCCGTGTCAAAATGCAAAATTTCAGTTTAGCACCTTGCTTGAGTACGCAAAGGTGCAGTATCCTACCTAGGAACTGAACGTAAGAACTAAAGCATGTTTCCTCGCCATTAAAATTGTCACCTTTTTTTTTTTTTTTAGACTGAGCAGAAGAACATGGAGAGGCATAAGGGTGCTATTTTCTCAGAGTCAACTGCCCAAATAATATGTTCCGTAAACATTGAATTTCCACACTTACATCAGCGTGTCTCCCTGCAGAAACCATTTCAAACAACTGGGTTTGTTGGATTGGCAGGAAATGTCTGTCTGTTTCAACCTGTGTTTAAATTCTGATATCTTTGTTTGGTTTCAAAAAATACATGTCAGGAAAAATATGGATCATTAACTGGCTCGGCAGCCAATGTTTATTCTCATTGCATACATACACCACAACATTAAAACTACCTGCCTAATATTATGTAGGTCCCTGTCACAAATTTCAAAACGAGCCAGACGCTGATCGCGGATAAAGTTGAATTGGCTTCTTTATTAGCAGAAGAAGAATAACTCAAAAGAACTTTGTCCGAAGTCAGTCAGGGTCAAACTGGATCACATGGGTGTCAGGCTAGGTGTTTTCAAAGGGACTAGTCTGAGGTCAATAACCAGGATGGCAAGCTGATTGAACCAGGGCATGCTGGGTAGGTGCAAACCTTTGAACTGGGGTGTTAGAGAGACTGGGAGAAGCCACTTGCCAGGACTGCAAAACACTGAGAAAAGATTCCCTATTATATGGTTACACGCTTTTCTTCATAATCAACGCCGTAAATGAAAGGGAAAAATCCTGCAAAGGGAAGACATAGACCAGGGACTTAAAAGTGCAAGATGACTATGAGCAAGGGTGCAGGTGAGAGAACAAGGGGAGGGGTGGAGCACGAGAAAATAATTAAATAATGGAAACTAATTACGGAAAACAAAAGAAAAACTGATATGGACTGCTAGATTGCGGAGGAAACCTTGGAATGTGACCAGTCCCCCTCATCTCGTCAAAACTGCACTCAGCTGTCGATACATGGACTCCACGAGACCTCTGAAGGTATCCTGTGCTATCTAGTATCAAGACATTGCCAGCAAATCCTTTAAGTCTTGTAAGTTGAGTGGTGGGTTTCTCCATGGATTTCACTTTTTTTTAGCACATCCCCCACACGATCGATTAGATTGAGGAACCATGGGGAATTTGGAGGCCAACTCAACACCTTGAAGTCTTTGTCATGTTCCTTAAACCATTCCTGGATAATTTTTGCGGAGTGATGGGGCGTATTATCCGAATGAAAGTGGCCACTGCTGTCAGCGAATAGCATTGCCATGACGGGCTGTGCTTAGTCTGTACAATGTCTTGGTAGGTGGTATTTGTCAAAGTAACATCTCTTATCTCTTTCCACATGTTGACTTAGCCATTGGTTTGTTTTTATCTATACGGCTATTTTTGGTAGAATCCCATGTTATTTATCGTGATACATGTCCCAGAAAAGTGGCTCCTATGGATTGCGTTCTAAGGACATTGTGCTTATTAATGTTCCGAAGACTAGGACCGAGTTGGGCAGGAAGGCCTTTAGGTTCTCTGCACCCTCAACCTGAAATAGCTTGGGGAGAATAGCAGAGGGAGACTAAGCTTCGAGATTTAGTGACACTTTAAAGCTGTTATAAAGTGTATGGAAGCAGAGTCTATCAAAACCTGTGAATGTTCATTATAATGGTGTTGTGACTGCTGCACTTTTTAAATGTATTTTATTTTGTATTGTTTGATGGTTTTGTCTTGACGTGAGTTTGTCGATGTACTATACAGTATGTATTGCTGCTTGTCTTGACCAGGTATCTCTTGTAAAAGAGATTTTAATCTCAGTGGGACCAACCAGGTAAAATAAAATAAATAAACATCCGCATGAATGCCAGGGCGTAAGGTTTCCCAGTAGAACATTGCCCAGGTCATCACACTGCTTCCAATGGCTTGCCTTCTTTCCATTGAGCATCCTCGTGACATTTCTTCTTTGGGTAAATGAGGCGCATGTACCTTGCCTTTAACACTATGTAAAAGGTGATGTCATTCATCAGACTAGGCCACTTTCTTCCATTGCTTCATGATCCAGTTCTGAGATTCCATGTGCCCATTGTCGGTACTTCTGGCGATGGACAGGGGTCGGCATAGGCACTGAGACTGGTCTGTCATTGCGCAGGCCCGTAAGCAGCAAGTAGTGATGCACTGTGTGTTCCTAAACCTTTCTATCATGGACAGAATTACCTTCTTAGACAACTTGCAATACTGTCGTTCCTCTGTAGGATCAGACCAGACGGCCTATCTTTTGCTTCCCAGGTGCATCAAAGAGCCCAAGGGACCCTTATGTCGCTGGTTCATCAGATGTCTTTTTTTAACCACTTTTTGTGGGTATAGACCATAGCATACAGGGAACACCTCGCAAGATTTTCCCTTTTGGAGATTCCCTTACCCAGTCATCTTGCCATCACAATTTGGCCCTTGTCTAATCCCTCTGATCCTTACATGTGCCCATTTTTCCTGCTTCCACTATGTGGTGAAATAGAGCCCAAAGCAATGCACAAATTGTATATTCCTTGTATAATGCAATACAAGTTGCTCTGGACAACACAGTCTGATTAAAAAAAAAAAAAAAGTCTTGTAAATTCATATAGTTAGCTAATTTTAGCTGTCAAGTAAATTCATGCTTTTAAGTAATCAGAGCATTTATCTTACTAGATTATGACTCTCAATGTGACAGTGCAGGAACAAGTGAAGTTAGGTGATATGTAGCTTGAAGACATGGGTTGAATTAGATGCCACATGGTAAATCCCAATGAGCAGTTGAGAGGAAAATGTATGAATATCGCAGTAGTTCTTCCGTTTGGCACACAAATCTGAAGGTCTTTCTGTTATTTGAACATTTTTCAAGATGTAATTAAATGCGGCATATCAATCATGAAATAATCATTGTAAGCCTTTAAAATTAGTAGTTACACAATGATCTACTGCTCAACTTGATTCTAGGAAGCTGGTGCTCTTTTTGTTAATGGTTAAATGCATCTATCAGGATAACGGAAAATGCATTCATTGGCGTGTCTGCTTTATCTCCCTACACCATTTCATATACCGTTAGATAATCTTAATGTTCTTTGCTATTTTGGATTCCATGAGCTTAACCATACTTGCCGGGTCTTGATTTTTTCAAAATCAGTGAAGAATCATAAAGTTTCAAGAACTTCTAATACTCTTTTCTACATGAATAATTGTTGTGCCCTCTTTTACTCTTTGGTTTAGGTCAGCCAGGGACCATGTGTCTCTGATTGGCTGTAGCGCGGATTACTCTGACTTACCCCCTTCATTTCCTCTCTTCAAATGGCCCACTCAACAGTGACTGGCATGTCTTTCTCCCAGGTCTCGCTTTTTGGTCCCTTTGTAGATCTTCATTCTCAAAAAGGATGTGTTCATATCCAAAACACTTTTTTGTCATCATTGCTTTACTTGCAAAATGTTTTCAGTTGAAGTTAAAATTTTTTGTTTTTCAAACATGCGCTTTATTAGGTTACTGAGGGATGTTTTCAGATACAGACTGTTTTCAAAGTGAAACTAGTGTGTTGTCCTTCACTACACAAAGATATTTGTTTAAAAAAACTGAAGCCTTATTTTTTACTGGATTTGTTTGGAGACAGCATTTGCTAATAGCTCTGGCTTTAATCACTGGCTCCACTGTTGTTCCTCTCAAACTGGCGGTTGCTCAGATACAGCTGTCTGCTCCATCTGGACCCTGCTTGCTGAGCATGTTCTATTCCTGATCCTGCACCCTCTTCCAGCTGGGAGGAATGCCTGTAACGGAGAACAACAAGCTATCTTTCAAGTATCAAAAAGCACCATGTGAATCTGGATCCAGAGGGTTAATAATAAACTTATAGGGGGAGGGGCAGTAAGGCAGTCTATATCGGTCACACACTGGCACACACATTTATGTACACATGCTGTACAGATTTCACAACAGGCCACAGCATGTCTGAATGCCAAGGGAGCAGAGACTAGTATCTCAGTTGCCCTATATTATGTAACCCCATTTCCAAAGAAATAGGAACGATACAGAAAATGCAGGTAAAAAAAAAAAAAAACAAAGCATTGATTTGTAAATCATCCTTGACCTGAAATAAATTGAAGACCGATATTTAATGCTTTCCCTTCTGTACCTAATTTTTTTTGTTTGTAAATAAGTCAGAAGTCAGATCTGGATTGCAAGTAGGCCAGTCTAGCAGCCTAAGATGCCATGCCATTATCTGGCAAGCCGTTGTCTTCTTGAAATAAGAATGGGCGTCCCTGGGAAAAAGTCACGTGAAACACAGCATATGTTGACTCAAAATGCCTATATATCCTTCAGCATCAATGGCAGCGACACCGTTGTTCAAGTTACCCATGCTTAGGCCACTAACACTCTTTCATACCACGACAGACACTGACTTTGAACCTTGCAGGGTACTTTTCTTCTTTTAGCTAGGTAAATACAACATCCATAATTACCATTAACTAATTTGTAAGGTTGCCTGATCTGACAACAGCACAAGTGTTTCCAGTGTGCATCCATCCATTTAATGAGCTCAAGTCCTGAAAAGACTGCAGCATTTCTGGTCCCTTGAAAAACGGTATCCTCTGTGAATACTGTTTTAATTTGCATTTGGGGATTCAATGACAAATGGTGTTTGTTGATTAAGGTTTCCTAAATGAACCGCAATCCATCTGGTGATTCCTTCGCAAAAACATGCAGGTCTCTCAATGCGGTGTAATCTGAAGGACTGAAGATCAGGGGCCTTCAGTATTGATTTTCTTATCCTTTGCTGAGATTTCTCCACATTCTCTGAATCTTTTGATAATATTATGCAAAGTAAAAGATGTTCAGCTGTTTTCAAAAGGCTGCATTATCCAGTCATGCAGTTTGTTGCTGAGTGGCGGATCTCTATTGCTTGTCAACAAAGGGGTTTTTTGTGGGTACTCCTTTTACACCCAAGCCTGGTAGCGTCACATGCTCAACATCGATCAGAGGTCTGCGTGGTCAAAAAGAAATGACCCTCCTCCCCTCTACAACCACCATTTGCTATCCTCATCCACACCATGTCCACAAGGTATCATTAAAATATATCTGTATCACAGCTGCAAGGGTTATATCTAGAGTTGCACAGCCCCATACACAATAAACTGCGTTGCACTGTGTGTTCTGACACCTTTCTATCCTGTCCAACATTAAGTTTTTCAGCAATTTGAGCCACAGTAGCTCTTCTGTTGGATCGGACCACATGGGCCAACCTTCGCTGACCATGCACATCAGTAAGCCTTGGCCATTCATGAACCTGTCGCCGGTTCCCAGATTTTTCTTCCTTGGACTAAACGGGTAGGTAGTGACCACTGCAGACTGGGAATGCCCCACAGGAGCTGCAGTCTTAGAGATGCTCTGACCCAGTCATCCAGCCATCCTAATTTGGTCCTTGTCAAAGTCGCTCACATCCTTATGCTTGCCCACTTTCCTTGCTTCAAACACATCGACTTCAAAGGCAAAATATTCACGTGCTGCCTAATATATCCCATCCACTGACAGTGGCCACTGTGACAAAATAATCAATGTTATTCACCTCACGTCATTGGTGATAATGTTATGAATAATCGATATATACAAGATTGCCATGGAATGAATTTCTTTTCACAAAATAACTGACTAAGACATAACTTACTCTGTGCATAAATGTAAGACCACGCCTTCAGCCTTCCAGCTCACCAGTCTATTAAGGCCTGGACTGCATTCTTCATTCTGTAATCATTGCCTGCATCTGTTTGTCATTTCCACTGTGTGGCAGTAGTGTGCTCTATAAGACCGGGCTTCACAGTCAGGCTTTGTGAAGAGTCTCATAACAACGTATCTGAATTGCATTCCTAGTCTTGTATAAGAGTCATTCCATGTGAAAACAGCCAATTTTGAGGTGCCTTTGTCCAAAAGTACTTTATGGTACCAAAAAAAAGAATTGCGTCAATATCCCTAATGGTTTTCATGTGGCACCCTCTTGAAATGTGGGTGCCATGCCCCTTTTTGACTTATGCAAATTGGTCATTGTATCTCCCCGGGCTCTGGAAGCCACAATTATCACAGGAATTTCTCCAAATTTCACTCAGGTGAAGATATTGATTGGACAGTGCTCAAGATCGATTTTCGCGAATTACGCACGTCCAATATGGCAGCCGGCGGCCATTTTGTCAGAAATTTGGGGATCGGGGAAATACACGCCTCGGTCCCTGTGGCGACGGAGTTATCTAGTTTCATTTTGTAGCATTTTGGAAGGACCATAACTTCTCACGTAATAGAGACAGGAAGCTAAAATTCGATGTATTCTGGCCCATATATCAAGATTCTGATGACAGACTCACCATGAGACATGAGAGGGAAGAGAGGAGAGCCCCCAGAATCCTAATTTTTTTAAAGCGGCGAGTGACTTTTCACTTTTTGGGGGGCTCTAGGACTCGGTTAAGTGAATGATACTGTTGGAAGTGTGGTTCTCCCTCATATTTGGGAACTTTCCCACCACCAAATTAAGTTTTAGGATAATACTGCCATTGATGGGGCACTTGTGGGGGTCGGAAAACCACTTCGGGCCAAAATGACCCTTTCAGACCCTGGACTTCAGACCCCCAGACGACCCCCTGGGCACTGGATGATGATATTCGCATTAATATCAAACAAATATACACATTTATACATTCACTTAATTAAATAAAAACTTTTACCAACCTCCCTCTATATGAGCATGCTTTTTTGAAAAAAGGCTTTCTGAGACCCTTTTTCAGCAGAAATTTCTATGTCTGGAAACTAGGTCAAACAGGATTTTATAGAAAGAGTTGACCAAACTGTCTAAAATCAATTATAATTACATTAATACAGGTGTTCATCAATGAAAATCTGAGGTAAGCATCCAAAATTATGCAAAAAGGGACTTTAACCACTTGTACACCATAACAAGACCATGACCTAATGTAGTGTAGCTACACGAAAACCATTAGAGATATTGACGCTAAACTCGGGATTCTTTTTTTTTTTTTTTATTTTTAAGACAAAACCAAACATTGACAACAAAGACAAGAACAAAGAATACAGGCCAGTAACCAAAATCTATTTAGAACACAGATGAGAGTTGATGTGAGTTGATGTTATAGGAAAGTGTACGTGTGTGTAGCCTGAGTGGTGTGTGGTGTATGTGTTTGCATTCCTCTATGGGGGGGTGAGAAAAAAAAGAGGGAAAAAAAATTTAAATAAATAAATTGAAAAAAAATGGTGGTTGGGATGAGCTATAGGGAAAGTGAGCTTTAAGAAAGAAAAGGGAAAATAAATAAATAAATAATATTAACTAAGCACATTAAAAAAATTTTAAAAAATAAGGTGACGGTCAGGCACTGTCAGGGAGCTCCAGAACGAGTCAGCGGGGAGAGTCAGACCGGATCATCAAGATTACCGTTTCTTTTTTTATAGTTATTCGTATGAGAGTATTGTAATGGAGTGGGGGCGCCGTGATGGTGCAGTAGGCGGTGCTGCCATGCCAGAGCTAGGGGGTCGCAGGTTCGCGCCCAGCCCATGTAGACCTTGCGGGTTCAATTCCAGCCCGTTGTGAAGCTCGCATTGTTGCTCACGCTCACGTGAGTCTTCTTCAGGCTCTCTTAGCACCAATCACCCTTTCACAGCCTCATTCATTTCTGGCTGACTGGCACCTCTGCCCATAGGCAGGAGTCTGCATGAAATGGTGCATGCCTGCAGGGCACTGGCGACCGCCCAGGGTGCGCCCATCCAAGGCCGACCGGGGTGATTCCCAGCAGATGTTACACTGGGGTGTGGAGTTAGTGAAAGGGGGAGAAGAAGAGAAGAAAAAGGTGATCCAGTCCTTCCCTCCTCATGCCTCCCGCCCTGGGGACAGCCGACAGAGCGAGTTATGGTGGGGTAGGGGGGAGAACGGAGGGGAAAATAAATAAATAAATAAAAGTAGCGGGGAGTGCAACAGGAGAGAGAGAGGGAAGAAAAGAAAAAATAATAAAAAAATATGAAGGTATGTATGAATTCTTAGGGTTGTATGTGATAGGGAAATTAAAGTTGAGATAATAGTAATAAAAATAATTGTATTACTAATAGCAATAATACTTACAGTAATCAAAATCGTAATAATGATACAGTTACCAGTAATTACCATTAGGAAATGCCATGAGGGAAGAAGCGATAAATAATAATAATAATAATAATAATAGTGCTATTGATAAACATAGAAGATAAACATAGAACACAAAAAGGGGAGAAAGTACAAAAGAAAAAGAATAGTAACAATAATAATAATAACAATCATAATAATCATAAGAAATAAAAAAAAAGAAAAACGAATAGGGGCCAAAAGAATTAAAAGAATAGGTCACGGAGACTCAAACACACCGAGAAGCCAAGACATTGAAAACCACTGTCAGACAAAACAAAACAAAATCAACCATCATGCAACAACAGGGCATATATGTGATTGTGTGTGTGTGTGTGTGTGTGTGTGTGTGTGTGTGTGTGTGTGTGTGATTTATATGTATGCATAAGTGAGTGTGTTTTCTGGGGGGGGGCGCCATAAGCAGAAACTGGTTTTAGAGTAACTGGGAGGAGGGAATGTGAGGATTTAAGTGAAAATAGGTAATGTATGTATGTGTGTGTTTGAATGAGTGTCCTTTAGTTTCAGCTGGAGATGCAGGGGTGGGGTTTAAAATATGGATGATTCTCAAGCAAAAAAAAAAAAAAAAAGGGGGGAGAAATATGGTTGAATTAAAGACGACAGATGAATCAAGTTTGAAGGAAATTAATGAGTGGTGACCAGATGGAGGGGTTTTCTATTGCAGAGTGTTGGGTGAAGTGTTCCATTGAGATGTGATCCATGAGTACGTTTTTCCAGTGTGCCATAGTTGTATTGTTTTTTGATTTCCAGTTCATGAGGATGGTTTTCTTGGCAATAGTTAGGGCTATGAGGAGCAATTTATTGTTTAATCTAGATAAATTTGTGTTTGGTGTGTCGCCAAGTAGGCAGAGTGTTGGGGATAAAGGGATATGGCAGCTCAGGAAAACCGAGAGTGATTTAGTGACCTCGTTCCAAAACCGTTGGACAGGTGTGCAGTGCCATATGGCGTGAATGTAAGTGTCTGGTTTGTTTTTGGTGCAATTAGTACAAATGTCATGCGAGAATCCCATTTTAAACATTTTCTGCCCGGTGTAGTGAATTCTGTGTAGTATCTTATATTGAATTAGTTGAAGATTTGCATTATTTGTCATAATATAGACGTTACGGCAGATTTGGTTCCAGAAGTCAGCATCAGGAGCAATTGACAGATCATTTTTCCATTTCCTAATAGGCAATGATAGTGTTCTATTCGATTTTGATATAATTCTGTATATTTTGGAGAGGAGTTTTTTTGCAGAACTAATATTAATAAGGTCTAAGCTTGACTGGGGGAGAGAAAGGTTGGTGGTTGTGATGTTACATGTGGCCTGGATCGATGATTTGTGCTGTAGATGCCGTACTCCTGGACCAGGTGGGTAAATGAAACCAGTGTATTGTTCTGAAATATGTGTTGGAGGTGTGTAATCCCTTTTTCTGACCATGAGCGGAAGGAAGTGGTTTCCTGTTGCTTAGAAAATCAGGGTTGTTCCAGATTGGAGTGAGTTTAGACGGTCCTGCTGTAGAGTTTGTGATTTTGTGGAATTTCCACCAGGCTATCAGTCGTCGATATTGTTAATGTTTTATAACAGGGGTGGTTTTCAATTGATTGACTTAGAAATGGTAAATCTGAAGTGAAGATGTTGTTACAAAATGTTTGTTCTATATCTAACCATATATTGTCTGATTGGTGGGGATGAATCCATTTGAATATGTATTGTAACTGATCAGCTAGATAGTAATGATAAAAATTTGGTGCTGCAAGTCCTCCTTGTGTTTTTGGTTTCTGTAGAGTTGTTAGTTTGATTCTTGGTGTTTTGTTCGTCCAATAAAATTTTATGATGATTGAATCTAGAGATTTGAACCATGTGGTGTGGGTTGGGTAGGAATCATAGGAAAGAGATAATTAATTTTGGGAAGTGCTGCCATTTTAACGGTTGCTATCCGGCCAATTAGGGAAAGTGGTAGGTTCATCCAACGGAGGAGATTGTCGGTTGTGGTTTTCAGTAGTGGGATGTAGTTGAGATTGAACAGCTCTGATAGCCTGGGGGAAATGTTAATACCCAAATATGTGATGTGCCCTGTGCATAAAGGAATAGGAGGGGTGTAGGCTGCCATTTCCCAGATGTAACTATTCAATGGGAGGATAGCAGATTTATGCCAGTTAATAGAGTAGTCAGAGATGTTAGAAAAGGTTTCTTGGAGTTTAACTGTTTCAGGCAGGGATGAGAGGGGGTTTTGGAAAAAGAGTAAAATGTCATCAGCATAAAGACTAATTTTGTGGTGTGTGTTTTGTGTCTGGACTCCTTCGATGTTGGTGTTTTGACGGATTGCTGCAGCTAGAGGTTCAGTGAAAATGGTGAATAAGAAGGGAGAGAGTGGGCATCCTTGCCTAGTCCCCCTGTGCAGTGTGAAAGGTTGTGAAGTTAGTCCATTGGTGATCACTGTGGCAGAAGGTGCAGTGTACAGAATTTAAACCCAGTTAATAAATGATTCCCCAAAGCCAAATTTTTGCATTCTTGATATGAGAAAAGACCAGTTAACCCTGTCAAAAGCTATTTCTGCATCAAGTGTGACAATGATGGTTTGCGCTTTTTGTTGTGATGAGTGGTCCATTATATTGAAAAGTCTGCGTGTGTTATTGGAAGAATATCTGCCTTTGATGAAGCTGGTTTGATCAGGATAGATTATGGAAGAGATCACTTTTTCTAACCTATGAGCAAGTATTTTAGTAATGAGCTTAGTGTCCACATTAAGAAGAGAGATTGGGCGGTAGCTTGATGGTACTGTTGGATCTTTGTTTGTTTTAAGGAGTAGTGATATTGTGGCTATATTCATGTTTGTAGATAGTGCTGCATTCTGTTTTATTTCAATGATGAGCCTGTGGAACAGTGGAGCAAGAATGGACCGGAGTTGTTTATAAAACTCAGCAGGGAAGCCGTCAGGTCCGGGCGATTTGTTACTGGGCATGAGATGGAGGGCAGTAAATAATTCTCTCTCTCTTATTGGTGCTTCCAGTGTAGCTATTTGTTCAGGAGTAGGCTATGGTAAGTCAATGCTGTTGAGAAAGGAGTTAATATTGTCTTGATTTGGATTAATTTCTGGTGAGTATAATTTGGCATAGAAAGCTCTGAAAATATCATTTATCTCTGTTGGTGATTGTGTTGGCTTTCCTGCTGAGTCCTTAATGACAGAGATTGTTGTTTTTCTTTATTTTGTTTGATCAAGTTTGCCAGGTACTTTCCAGATTTATTGCTGTGTTGAAACTGTTCTTGCTGGAGTCTGTATTAGGAATTGAGTTTTTGGATTTGTAATTTTATTCAACTGAAATTTATATTTTCTAAGTTCATTCTGTGTTTCCTCGGTTGGGTTACTCGCAATGATACTTTCAAGTTGTTTGATTTTTTGTTCTAGTTCAGCTTCTTGTTGTTGTTCTTTCTTTTTTTGTAGGTGGAGTATGAAATGATTATACCTCTTAAAACTGCTTTACCTGTTTCCCATAGAATAGATGGAGATAACTCTGGGGAATCATTTATTTCTAGGAAGGATGCCCACTCTTTTTTAATAAGACTGTCAAATTCTGGGTCTTTGAGAAGGGATAAGTTGAATCGCCATCTAGTTATGGGTTTATGTGGACTGATTATATTCCATGTGAATGTTACAGGGGCATGGTCACTGGCAATAATGGGATGGATTTTTGAATCTGAAATATTAGATATAATTGAGTTACTGGTAAGGAAGAAGTCAATGCGCGAGAATGACTGGTGAACCGGTGAGAAGAAAGAATACTGTCTTGTGGCTGGGTGTTGCAAACGCCAAATATTGCCAAGACCAACATCACTCATTAACTGTTTTATGGTCTCTGTGGATTGCCAGATACGTTTGTTTGAAGCGTTACTTCTATCTATTGATGGATTGATGACTGTGTTGAAGTCCCCTCCTATTATGATTGGGCCATGGGAGTTAATGGAGATGGAGGAGAGAAAGTTGTTAAAAAAAGATGGATCGTCAGTATTGGGGCCGTAAACATTACCGATTGTAATTGAATTATTGTTAACTGAAATGTTGATGCTGATGAAACGTCCTTCCGGGTCGGTAATCGTGGAGTTGTGAATAAATGAGACTTTGTTGTGGATTAGAACAGAAACCCCTCTTTGTTTTGTATTTTAATAGACTGAGAATATTTGATTAATTTGTGATGATTTTAATTTGTTATGGTCTGACTGGGAGAGATGTGTTTCTTGCAGTAAACATATGTCTGCTTGTAATTTAGTTAAGTGATTAAATATTTGAAGTTTTTTTGCCCGAGAACCAATTCCACGGATGTTCCAAGTTAAAAACTTTATTGGTAACATTTGAGAATGAAGGCTATGTGTCTGATATTACTGCTGACATTTGTGGGGTGTGTGTGTGTGTGTGTGTGTGAGAGTGTGTGTGCACGGATGCGCATATAGGTGTGTACGTATGCATATCTAATAAGGTAGGGCCTGCAGACATTAACCATAGAACAGAGACAAACAAGCCTATTATAGCTACAAAAAATATATAATAAAGGCAAACAAAAAAAATTCCATACAATACTAAAAATACCATACAATTGTAAAGACAAACAAAACAAAAATTCCATACAAAAACAAAACTGAAATGGAGAGTACATGGCTGATCAGAACACAAACTGAGGCACATGAGACATTGGGGCAATGATATTAATGATTATGGGAGTTCTTAATTGTTATGACCACGAATGGATGTGTGAAAGAGAGGAGAAACTGACGGGGGGCGGGGGAGATGATTAGAAGAGCCAAGATGTAATGTTCTTGTCACGGTATAACTGTCCATCAATGTAAAGTTTGTCCACCGATAGAACGGCTTTTTTCCCTTGTGATATCATCTGTTTTCGAATGGGATGTAGCTGTTTACGACGGTGCATGATTTCTTTCGGGAATTGATCATTGAGTCCCAAGTCCGTTCCTTTGAGCTGTCTGCCTTGACGTTGAACCAGTTGCTTCTATTTAAAATGTTCAAATTTTGCGACGATTGGACGAGGGCGATTGCTGGTGATATTTTTCTGACCCATTTGGTGGACGCGGTGAAATGTGATTGCGTCAACGGTATCGGCGGGGAGTTTGAGTTGATGAATCATGAAGATTTTGACGGATTTTTCCGGGTCGTCTGAAGGGTGTTCAGGAATTAAGACGAGACTGTCTCTCATGCGAGCTTGTAAGTCAAGAATATTTTCTTTTATGGCTTTATTGTCAGCGATAACGGAGGTGAGCTGGGTGGTAAGAGTGTTCACGGACTGCTTTAGTGTTTTGTTTTCTTGAGTGAGAGCGTCGATTTGCTCCTGACTGAATTCCAGGCTCTGGCGGAGAGCCTGGAATTCCCTGTGCGGTACCTCGATGAGTGAAATCCTATTATCTAGTCCGGAGAGTTTTTGTTCTATGGAGATCAGAATGTCGCTTAGCTCAGTACAGCACGGTGGTCTTGGGGAAGGGGATGGGAGTGTCTCGGAACCGGAGAATGAAGCGTATCGGGATCTCTTTTTGTAGTGGGAAGGAGTAGATTTGGCTCTGCCGGTATTGCCCTTGTTCATGGTGCAAATTCTGTCGAAACATTCGTCGATGAAGTCCTCCAGGTGATCCAGGTCGTTTGATATTGTAGTCTGGTTTGGTGAAAAAATTGAAAAGCAGGTGAAAGACTAGTGGCAATGCGAAAAAGAAAGTTTTGTGTCCGAAAATAAGTTTCTGTTTAAAGTCTGGCAGCCGTGGGCCGCCATATTAAGTCTCGCACTGCCTCGTGGGAGATTGGGTTGGGATTCTTTTGTTTGGTACCATGAAGTATTTTTGGACCAAGTTAGAGCAAAATCCGAGAGGTGTCACGTACATGGGCGGCTGAGTTGACATAGAATGACCCACAAAGATTCTCTTCCCCGCGTTTTGCGTGTACATACATATCTTGTGAATTCAAGTGCTGTTATAATTTATTTCAGCACTTTACCCAGGAACCTCGCTTCCTATTATTATCCATTTAATACATTGTTACTGCAGCTTATGCCCAGAGTCTGTATTACCAATAGTGTTTCTAAGGAACCTCGATTCCTGTTTATTTTGGGATTGCTTCGTCTGTGCTCTCTGCTGCGCAAAATTCCATCCTTGCACCTGAGTCCAGTCCACAACTTCCTGTCCTCTGTGCATAAGTGTGTGAAGCATAACCATTACAATAAAAAATAACCAATAAAAAATCACATCAGTCTCATTTATTCTGCCATATCGCGTGCATTCTGTGTCATTAAAATTAAATTGAAAATCTCAAGCCTGTCCAAAAAAGGTACCTGGAATAAGTGCACAGAATCTTTAGAACAGAGAGCCGTGGAAGTTGATTAATAGGGCACAAACAGTTCACAGCTGGTTAATAGAACCCATCAGTGTCATGGGTAAGACTCTATCAAAGATGTGAAACTCTTTGATCCTCCTAATGGCACACTCGACATGAATGCAAAGTCTTGCTATTGCTTGTGTCTGCCTCACCTGTTCTGGGCTGAACAGTCCACATGGACCTAAAAAGGGTAGGGTCACAAGGGAGATATTTATGTCAGAAAGAAGGTCCTTGATGAGGAAGCCTTTATCAGCCATGATCCATGACCTCATTGCCTTCCTCAAGTAGAGATAGGATCTCTGATTATCTTGTGATCTCTTTGTCAGATATCAAACCAGTATACAGGCCACTGACAAATGTCACTTCACCTGAAGGAGAAATGCCAATTAGGGCCTTAAAGATGGTATTACCCTTGTAGTGTGAGTATGTCTCAGAGCTGAAGACTTTTGAGCTGGGTCTCTGCACATATGAAGCTTAGCGAAAGTTCAGTCAGGAAGACTCTCTCTCTCGCGCACGTCAACCCTGTTTATTTTCTTTTCATTCACTCGCATGCTCGCCCATAAACCTCTGCAGTCAATGTCTGGGGCTGTCAATTGAGCAGTCAGCTGGTGTAGCAGCTGATCTCTTCCATCCAACCGTGGCACACCTCTGGCGCATCGCTAGCCAATCGTTATGTTGCTGTCTTTTTAAAAAAATGTCATTTTTCTCTGCTCTAGTTCGTTCATGCTGCCGTTCGCTGAGATTAGCTCCGCTCTTGCAATCTATGCTCGCCTCCATTTCTCGCGTACGCACTGGCTGCATCATCCAGACCACGCTTCGGCCGCCCTACCCTACGCGCGTTATCTCCGGTGCCAGCTTTCCAGCCATCTACTTCAGCGTAAGCCCCTTATTGCCACAGGCTGATCGCCTCTATGCCTCGCTGCTTTGCTGCAGTAATTCATGCAAATGGAGCCCCGTCCATGTATTGAGTGCTGTACATGTTCATACTTTAAGTAGTCCATTATTCCAGTGTTAAAAAAAATCCTTTTCTCTTATTGGTCTTAATAATGTTCTGTTTTCTGAAATGCTGAATTTTGGTTTTCATTGGCTGTCGGTTGTGATCATCGGAGTTGGAAGAGGTGGACACTTGAAATGGTTGGTCTGCGTGTTGTGAATCCGAATAGCATGAGTTTCGCTTTTGAGTCGAGTTACTGGGATTAATTGGCTTTCTTTTTGATGATGTTCTGGTTTGCTGAGATGCTCCGGTACAACACCGGAAAATAACATGTACGGAGGCTGACGGGTCAAGTTTCAAAAATAACACGGACATATTCGGCAAAAAATTAGCCTGCGCAGATTTACCCACGATCAGTTTTACTACAAAATGGGCCAATAAAAGTGAAAAAAAAAAAGCTCATCATTGTAGCTTGTAAATTGCAGACCTGGTGTTCATTCAGTGCGCTGTCGGTTTAAAATGTCAAGGTTTATATCGTCGGATTCCGTGGATTTCCTCTTTCATTTGACGTATCGTTTGTATACATGGCACAGATCCAGTGAAAATGCTAGCGACAGAGCTCTAATATTATGTTATCCAATGTTTTGCTAGATGCTTACGTACTTGATTGGTGCTTGAATTGTGTTCAGTTTAGGAAACTGTCATAATGAGTTTTACCAGAATTCATCCCTTGAGCATATGCCGAACGAAGATGTTGCTATTAGGAAACGTGCTGCATTTATTATGCATATTAATTGCCCTTGGTCTGGGGGCGCATGGTCATAAGAGGTTGCTATTGTTTTGAATGTATCTTTTCAACTGATTCATGTATTTCCCCAAAGTCAGGCGCCCAATTCCCACCTACTGCGTTCGGCCTCCTCTGTGCCTAAACAGCATGACGTCATATCCCTGGATGAGGGCCGCCGCCCGATTTGAGATTCTGGTCAAGACTATCGACTCATTGGATTGGCATGACGTTTTCTATAATGTGGTTTGTTCCTCCAATTCTCTTCAGTTTTGGCCTATGCTGCCCTTCCGTCGGGTTCGGTGGTTATTTTCAAGGTCAGTGGTTCGCACGTAAGTGGCCTCTGTCTTTGCCTAAGCTCTAATCCTCAGCCCTGCACAAAATTTAACCATTGCCGTAGCCTGTTGCATTTGGAGCATGTTCTGGCATTGCAAATATATTGCAGTTCTGTGCGACAATGAAGCCGCAGTAAGCATCATTGTCAAAAGTCAGGGCGGCACAGTGGTTAGCACAGCTGCCTCCCAGCAAGAAGGTTGTGGGTTTGAATCCAGCCTGGGGCCTTTCCATGTGGAGCTTGCATGTTCTCTGCAGTTTTCCTCTGGATACTCCAGTCCCCTCTCTAGGCTCAGCTTCCCCCTCTACCTTATTTAGATTTTACTAGGTTCTACACGAGAAAGGGTCTCGCTCGCTCTCTGCTCTAAAACTGGATAATTTTGCTGGAGGATGTTTTGCGTTTCTCTGCTTTTGCCACTAAAACCTGTTTCAGTCAGTGCCGTCGGCGCATGTATTGCAATTATTTGTATATTTGTAATTGTAGTATGTCTGTCCGCTCGCATAACTCCACAACCGCTGATCAGATCATCTTGGAGTTTTTTTTCAGGTCATGGGTGTCTACCGTTGCTAGGTCCTCCTCTGAGATGATCTGGATCCGGATCCAGATGGGATTTGGGAACTGTTTTCTGAATTTTCGCCATATGTCTATTTGTCAGCCCCTATTACTCAAAAAAAAAAAAAAAAAAGACTTATCGGTTTAAAGGGGACCTATGATGCTGATCCTTCTTTTAATACATATTAGTAATGTTATAATGTTAGTTGTCCATACTCAACCACTGAAAAGTTTCTAAACATGAGATACAGGGGTTTTGCCGTAATCCAAGAACGTGATTTCGTGAACGTGATTTCCTCTCTGAACAGCTCCTCCCGAGATCTTCGCGAGATCTGGGCAAAACCTGACGTCAGGTTGTGCCGTCCAATTAGTACAGACCTAGCCAGAGCCAATCACGGCGCTGGACCTGCCCACACCGGACACTATTCTAGCAGGCACTAACAACGGCAGATCATACTATGCCTTAGTAGCGTCGACACTTTTGGAAATACAAAAGAAGAACCAAATATCATTTGAGGTGCAGTTTTGCCAGTATCTCTCCCAAAGCTGCTTGTCCGTTTACTTTTGGACGCGAAGAAAAACTCTTATTTCTCTGCCAAAAGAGGATGCCACCAGAAATCAATGGGTAGCTTTTTTGTTTGCTGGCAGCAAACAGCCACAGCCAAAGGGAACGTTAGCTGATTGTGCTCAGCATTTCACCAAAGACAGCTTTATCAATAAAGGATAATTCGACACAGGATAAGCGTTTCAGCTGCTTCTCAAACCTGAAGCAGCTGCATCGATCAAGCACTCGGAGCCACAAGCTGTAAGTAACGATATAACAGCAAATATTGTAAGTGAAGCTAACGTGTTACGGGTGGCTAGCAGGACCGCTAGCGATAGTTAGCACTAACAACTGGCCTCAAACGCAGGCTTTGTAAAATATATGAAGATAAAGCCTGTATTGGTCGCGACTTTCCGTGACTCACAGACACAGAAGCTGTAAGTTGCTTTTACTGCATAAGCCAACCTGAGATGATAGCCAGTTGATTGTGGCTGTAGCACAGCGGCTAATGTAGCCATGTTACTGTTGCTAATGTTTGTGTCCTAAATATGCAAGAGTGATATCGGGAAATTCTACAGAAGGTGTGTGATCATAAACCTCATTTGAAGCTAACTTTTAATACTTGTTTGTAATTTGGATGCTTGGTACAACTGTTCACAGTAACAGAACTTGCCGTCTGTAAAACCTGTATTGCAAGGGTTTGTCTCTGTGGTTCTTATGACCGCTCGGTTACCAGCTACTGCATGTTAGTTTGCGTGCCGTGCTAATTATAAATGCTCCTGGTTAACTTATACGCAGTAATTCTGATCGGTATGCTTGTGTTACTTCGGTAAGCATCAATGTGGCAGTTTCATCATAACGTTGCCCGATTGTAGCCACTACAGTTAGTGATCGCTTCACTTATCCATGACCGGGATCAGCCGGATGCTTCACAAATGTCTGAGCAAGTTCTCTGGTGCTACCGTGAAAGCAAGAAACGCAGAAGATCTACCGGTTTACAAATGATTTCTCTGCACTACTGTGACATAATTTCATCCCCCTTTAGAAATTGTTGTGGCTAATAAAAAGCCGAAAAAGGCGGAGATCAAATAGGTAATTCTTTCATGTAAAAGTGATCGATTCGCTGGCTCCACATAAGCAACTTATCCGCGCTAACGGAACTTACGGTCTGCGAAACCTGTATTATGTTCATAACATAACCGAGCTCTCTCTAGCTGTCGCGTACTATCCATAAAGCTGCTTTCACATCGGACACGAAACGAATTATTTGCGGGACAGATTAGCCTACATTCAAGGTCAATGCAAAGACGCGAATACACGCATTAAGGGCGCGTTAAGCAGCTTTCACACCGGACACGAAACAAATTTTTTGCGCGACAGATTACATTCAAAGTCATGACCGCTTATCAGCTACTGCATGTTAGTTTCGCGTGCTCTGCTAATTAAAAATGCTCCTGGTTAACTTATATGTAATAATTCTGATCGGTATGCTTGTGTTACTTCGGTAAGCATCAATGTGAGAGTTTCATCATAACGTTGCCTGATTGTAGCCACTACAGTTGAAGCTAACCGGAGAGGTGCTGTATGTGTCTGCCGAGTTGGGCTGCAGTTAGACCAGACGTAGGTTTTGCAGAGCTTGGGGTTCGTTTTTGGGTGCTTGTGGAACGATCGCTTTACTTATCCATGACCGAGATCAGCCTGATACATCTCCAATGTCTGGGCAAGCTCTCTGATGCTACCGGTGAAAGCAATAAGGAAGCGCACAGGCTATAATGTGTCCGGTGTGTAACAAACGATTTCTCTGCATTGCCAACGATTGAATATTAAATTCTTTCCTATAAAACTGATCGATTCGCTAGCTCCACATAAGCAACGGTTCACGCAAACGGAACGAACTACCGGTCTGTAAAACCTGTATTATGTTCATGACATAACCGGAGCTCTATCTCGCTCTCGGCACTATCCATAACTCGCCCATTTTCCGCGAGCAAAAGCTGGTCATTCCGAAGCAATAAGTAAACCATTACCACGGGCAATTTCCGAAAAGGCCGTTTAGCCTGGAGCTTTCGCCCCCCCGTCATATACCAGCGCAGAAGCTGTTCGTTTCTCCACGCTAACAACACACCACAGCTATGCACACGAACCAGCAGGTCCTAATACACACCGAAGCAGTCCATAAGCTGTTGGTCCACTTTTAGCTGCTCCTCACTGTCCATGTTTCCCTCTAAACTCAGACCCACCAGATTTCTACAGTCTCCGGTTTACACTTGGGCATGTCGGCCCGTTCTACAAATGTATCTAAATAAGGTGGATTCTAGCTTTCCCTGCATCCTAGCTAGAGTAAAAGAACCGCTGTACTAACCACTGTCGCCGTAGCAAACTGTAGCCAATAGCAAATTCGTGCTTGAGCTGCCAGACTTTTGCAGTGCGTCCTCCACTTTCGGCGCTGCGTTTATTAGAACAAGTTCATTTCATTAGATCTATACACATGTACTGCGTTAGATTGCGGAATTTGCCTGCCGCTTCCTGATCAGATGGCAGCCGTGTCTCAAGTTTCACTCTGGGGAGAGGGACACTGCAAAAAAAACTGCATTCTGCTGCCTCATCCCGCCCAACTCCGCCCTCCACAGAGCTGGCCAGTCAGAAGAAAGTGGGTACACGGGGAGTGGGGGCTATAGCGGAAGAGCCACCCCAGTGAGGCGTTTCAGGCAGTCCGTATGTATGTATATATATATATATATTTGTATATATGTCTGTCTGTCTATCTGTCCACTTGCATAACTCAACAACCGTTGATGGATTAACTTGATTTTTTTTTTTTTTACATATGATGAGTGTCTACCGTTTCTCAGTCCTCCTCTGCGATGATCTGGATCAGGATCCAGATTTGGATTTGGGAACAGTTTTCTGGATTTTTCTCCATATGCCTATTTGTCAGCTCGTATTATTTAAATTAAAAAAAAATAAAAAAAATTTTATATCTGTTTAACTTGAAATTTTTTACTTATTGTCACCACTGCGAATGCTTAAGGGGCGAGGGTCTGCAATCTTTGATTTTCTTGTCATTGGTTGTTGTTCGTCACTTCAAACTCCACCATATGAGGTCTATAGCTGGGGTTCAGTTTGGAGCTAGATGTTCTGACCCATCTTTTCCAAGCTTATTTCTAATAGCCCAAGTAATACCTGGATCACTTGTTCAGAATAAGTGCCGCTCTTCAGCGGCTATGCAAGGTATATCTACGCTCTGTCAACTAAGCCACTGGTCATCTTCAGCAAACGCATCCTACGTGCGCCCCAAAGCATCTGCAATCATCAAAGCCTAAAGATCCCTGAAGCCTTTTCAGTCCATGGTAAGCTTGCAAATAACTGGTGGTCGGTGATTGTTTTATCTGTATTCCTGCGGTTACTTGCTAATCGCATGCTGGGCTCTGCACCCCTAGTCATTGCTGGCTATCATTACTCAAAAAAAATAAATAAAAAGTACAGGGCTTTGCAGTCCTTAGCCATTGCTGGCTATCATCATGCAAAAAAAAAAAAAAAATGCAGGGCTTTGCAGCCCTTAGCCATTGCTGGCTATCATCATGTAAAAATGCAGGGCTTTGCAGCCCTTAGCCATTGCTGGCTATCATCATGCAAAAAATGCAGAGCCTGGCAGCCCCTAGCCATTGCTTGCCAATGTCTGGATTGCATAGTTCTTTAGACCTCATTTGTGTCCCATGTCATGCTCATCATGTTTTCCTCTCTCGGCAGCCCATGCTTCTCGGTCATTATGATGTTCCTGCTTGGTGAGTATTCCTTCCTTTCTTTGGGGGATTCATCAGGCTGCGTTTTCGGGGGGCTTCCGCCCCCTATTTTTAGGGATTTTCCTGCTGCTGCTCTGAGCCGTGCTCCTGCTCTGCGAGTCTTCCCGAAGAGTCCAAGCGCCAAAGACTTGTCTGATTTTAAGCATGTTAATTCTGACTGCTGTCTTCCTGCTGTCCTGATCCTCTCATCCCTAATTTACCATCAATTTATTATTCAGCCAGGGGAGGATGGGCTTCCCCAGAATAGCCAGGTTCCTCCTGAGATTTCTTCTCGATGAGGAGTTCTTTCTCACCACTGTTCGAGGCTTTTTCTCCCTACAGGGAGTTTTTTGCCTGCTATTCGGGGATTAGGGATTAGTCTGGGCTCTGCCCTTTTCTCTATGTAAAGCGCCATATAAATAAAATTGAATTGAATTGAATTCTACTTATGCTCAACGCATATTAAAATTTTTCTTGATTTCACTCGAGTCTCTCCTGATTGAAGTATTTCTGTACAGTCTAATATGACTCCAGTACATGGGAAAGTGCTTTGGAAACAAAGAGGCACAAGCTCATTGGCTGCTTCTCTTGAAGGCCAAATTGAAAGTCAGCCTAAAATGAAATAAAGGTAATTTGTCCAGGTCACGCAAACCCTGCTTAAGGTTGACTGTAACACGTTGAAATGCACCGCAAGGTCCTGTTCAGGAAAACTTTGCCTAAGATTACATAGAAAAAGGAAAAAATGGTCAATGATTGCCAGTTTAGGTATGTGAAACCCTTGCCTAAAAATTTCCTCATCAGCTTTTTTTAGTCACTGTGCCTGACTCCACCCTACCATGTTTCCTGCAGTCGGCTGTAGAGCCTGAAATGTTGGTTTTAATGTGCTGTAATTAAGGAAGCCTTTGATGATGTTTTCATCATTTCCCTGAGATTTTGAAAGGCAGATCTGTTTTTCTTGAAGTTGAGCAATTAATTCTGCTTGATCATTGATGGTCTTGTTGGCTTCCTTAAGCAGCTACTCCAGTGGCAGGGGCAGTTCAGCATAATCATGATCAAGTTGTGGAGTGTCACTCCACTGAAAGTGCAAGGGAAAGAAAATATTATGGGCCAATTTTGTCATTTTGGGCTCTTTTGTTTCCAGAACATGTCTTTTTCAGACTAATGGAAATATAAAACTAATTATACAGTGCTGTGAAAAAGTATTTTCCCCCTTCCTCATGTCTTTTTTTTTTTTTTTGCATATTTGTCACACTTAAATGTTTCAGATCATCAAACGAATTTTAATATTAGACAAAGATAACCTGAGTTAATACAAAACGCAGTTTTTAACTGATGATTTCATTTATGAAGGGAAAAAAGCTGTCCAAACCTACCTGGCACTATGTGAAAAAGTAATTGCCCCCCTTTGTTAGATCTTGAATGAACTGTGATTAACCACATTTCTTTAGTTTAATTTCACAAGCCACACCCAGGTCTGACTGTTGCCAGACCTGTTGAATCAAGAAATCACTTAAATAGACCCTGTTTGACAAAGTGAAGTCGGCTAAAAGATCTCAAAAAGCAACACATCATGCCGTGATCTAAAGAAATTCAAGAACTCTATAAACTATATACTGGCACCTTTTTTGCCAGTTATTTCGATGGTAATTTTACAATCAGTTTATTACAGGAGCGAATTATTTACTAAAACCACTTATTCGCCCAGCTGCGGGGAAAGAAGGAAAAATGCTTCTCTTGTCCGCCCCGCTGCGATGCAAATAGCAGAACTGCTTCTCTTGTCCGCCATGCTGCAGGGCAGATAGCCGATTGCCTTCCCCCAATAGGAGCGATCTGATATAGCGCAAAACTGTCGTAAATCAGGAGATGAGATGAAGGAAGGGGATTTTTTGTCGACGTCCGGTCGTCCGCAGTTCCGGTAATAAGACCAGCTTCATCAAGTCAATGCATGCATGACAAAATGCAATGAGCATTGCGCAGCTTCGCAGTCGAATACCATCGTGGATACACAGATATGAATATGAAAATACCGCAAAATTCAAATAAACGCTACATTCGAGTCAAAGCAGGAGTTCACGTCCTGGAACTAAACGCTATAAATCGCCATTATATTAGCTAGCGTTCGACCGCGCGCTGATATGAGCAGAAGTTCACTCGTCGACATTTTGACCGTTGAGCCATCATTATCGGCAAGCATATCCGCCTTGCGATGTTCCGTATTGTATATTATTGGAGCGATCTGATATAGCATGAAACTGTCGTAAATCAGGAGACGAGATGAATGAACAGGATTTCTTGTAGACGTCTGCACTTCAATAAGACCAGCTTCGCCAAGTCAATGCATGCATGTCGGAATGCGACAAGCATGCGCAGCTTCACAGTAGAAAACCATCGTGGATACACAGATATGAGCATGAAAAATACCGCAAAATTCAAATACACGCTAAACTCAAGTCAAAGGTGGGGTCCACGTCTTGGAACTAAACGCTATAAGTCGCAATTATATTAGCTAGCGTTCGACCGCGCGCAGTTATGGGCGGAAGTTCACTCGTCTACATTTTGACCTTCGATCCGTCATTATCAACGATCATATCCGCCTTGCAATGTGCCGCATGCCTGATATCTAAAAATAGCCTGTACGTAAGGTGAACGTCGTTCTCCGAACCCGGAAGTCTGGCAAGCGAACAACAGGAGGCAATGTGCCGAGTTAGAAAAAGGTTTTTAGGCGATTTAGCCGATCAACTTTTATTTTAGATCTAACTTGTGTTGACAATGGGGACCTGGGGTGCGTTTCCCAAAAGCATAGTTTTTTAACTACGCTAGCAACTTACATAGTTCATCCATTCACTGTCAATGGCTCCAACTATGTAAGTTCGCACCTGTTCTTTCGAGAAACGCATTCCTGGCTCGGCAGAGCAGACCGAGCAATAGCAACAATGGCTCTGAAGAAATTCATTTCACCATCGACAGCTCTCCTGTGATCTGGAAAAACCTAGTACATTTGTCACTTTTGGGAGAAACTGAGTTTGATCAGTTTGATCAGGTTTCTATAATTTCTTCCAGTTAGAAAAAGTCCAGAATCCAAAGGTTTTTGTTCAGTTGCGAGAATCCTTGCTACTGATAAATCCACTAGGTTTTTCCAGATCACAGGAGAGCTAATGGGGAAACACAGATAAGGGGCAGTCCAGATGATACAAACCACAACAATAACAACCCTTTTTTCTTTTGCGCTTGGCCAGCTATAGAAATGCAAAAGCAACATGTTCAATGCTCGAATCATGGCAGGATAACAGGGGAGACTTCATATTCATACTTTAATTTGTGACCCCTGTGACAGGTTTGTAATGGTAAGCTAACTTGATAACAGTTCGTTAACCTACTTGATAATACACTTGTTGTGTGACTCTATGCTAGAATCTAAAGTTATTCCACCTATGTTGGGATTTTCTTTTGCAGCGGCTGTGATTCATTTGTCCTGTATTGTTCATTTTGGTTCGAAAGTAAGCATTTTTAGGTTGCAAATGTGATGTAATACCGCTTATTTCAAACCTCGCAGTGTATGTAAAATATGTTGATGTTCAAGAATAATGCTAAGTAAGGGAACAAAGTATTTGCCCTCTTCCTGATTTCTTAATTTTTTGCATATTTATCACACTTAAATGTTCCAGATCATCAAACAAATTTTAATATTAGACAAAGATAACCCGAGTAAATACAAAATGCAGTTTTTAAATGATTATTTCATTTATTAAGGGGAAAAAGCTATCCAAACCTACGTGGCCCTATGTGAAAAAGTAATTGCCCCCGCTTGTTAAATCATGAATTAACTGTGATTAACCACATTTTTTGAGTTCAATTTCATTGGCCACACCCAGGCCTGATTACTGCCAGCCTTGTTAAATCAAGAAATCACTTAAGTAGAACCTGTCTGATAAAATGAAGTAGGCTAAAAGATCTCACAAAGCTACACATCTACTTCTAAAGAAATTCAAGAACAGATGAGAAACAAAGTCATTGACATCTATCAGTCTGGAAAGGGTTACAAAGCCATTTCTAAGGCTTTGGGACTCCAGCGAATCATGCTTAGAGCCATTATCCACAAATAGCGAAAACTTGGAACATAACTGAACCTTCCCAGGAGTGGCCGGCCTACCAAAATTACTGCAAGAGTGCACTGTCGACTCTTCCAGGAGGTCACAGAAGAACCCAGAACAACATCTAAAGAACTGTAGGCCTCACTTGCCTCAGTTAAAGTCAGTGTTCATGATTCAACAATAAGAAAGAGACTGGGCAAAAATGGCATCCATGGGAGAGTTCCAAGGCGAAAACCACTGCTGACCAAAAAGAACAAAAAGGCTCGTCTCACATTTGCCAAAAAACATCTTGATGATCCCTAAGACTTTTGGGAAAATATTCTGTGGACTGAGGAGACTAAAGTTTAACTTTTTGGAAGGTGTGCGTCCTGTTACATCTGGCATAAAAACAACAAAGCATTTCATAAAAAGAACATCATACTAATAGTCAAACATGGTGGTGGTAGTGTGATGGTCCGGGGCTGCTTTGCAGCTTCAGGACCTGGACGATTTGTCATAATTGCTGGAACCATGAATTCTGCTCTATACCGGAAAATCCTGAAGGAGAATGTCCAACCATCAGTGTGTGAACTCAAGCTCAAGCGCACTTGAGTTATGCAGGAGGACAATGATCTGAAGCACACCAGAAAGTCCACCTCTGAATGGCTTTAAAAAAAAACAAAATGAAGATTTTGGAGTGGCCTAGTTAAAGTCCGGACATAAATCTGATTGAGATACTGTGGCATGACCTTAAACAGGCCATTCATGCTCGAAAACCCTCCAATGTGGCTGAATTAAAACAATTCTGCAAAGAAGATTGGGCCAAAATTGTTCCACAGGGATGTGAAAGACTCATGGCCAGTTATCGCTAATGTTTGATTGCAGTTGTTGTTGTCGAGGGTGGCATAACCAGTTATTAGGTTTACGGGGCAATTACTTTTTCACACTGAGCCAGGTAGGTTTGGATAGCGTTTTCCCCCTAATAAATGAAATTATCATTTAACTGCATTTTGTATTTACTCTAGGTATATTTGTCAAATACTAAAATTTGTTTGATGATCTGGAACATTTAAGTGTGACAATTATGCAAAAAAAGAAAGAAATCAGGAAGGGGGCAAATACTTTTTCACGGCACTGTAAGTATCAGAAGGCAGCAGGTTAACCAGGTTACCAGGATTGTGACTAAATTTAGGTCGCCCATTCATTTAGTGTAATCAGTTAATATTCATCGATATATGCCTTGGGAGGAAATTCTATTTTTTAAACGACCTTTGACATTTAATTCCATGGAGAAAAAACGAATTACAAAGCAGTTTAGTGCATCTCGTTTTCAATATGGCAGATGCCTGATGCTTGCCAGACCATTCATTTAGGGTCCCCATTCACCCCGCTGTGGGGCTTAATAGCCTCCTCATTTCAGAATACGTCCTTTTTATTCCTCTCATGGTCAGCTCTCTAGTTGCATCAACCACACAGTGACATGCTTACTTGGGTTTCTTCATTTTTTTTTTTCACGGTTCCTCTAGTATAATATTGTACAAAACCCAAAACCAGTGAAGTTGGCACGTTGTGTAAATCGCAAATAAAAACAGAATACAATGATTTGCAAATCCTTTTCAACCTATATTCAATTGAATACAAAAACAAGTTGCTTAATGTTAGAGGGTAAACTTTGTAATTTTTTTCATTTGGAATTTGATTTTTTCAAGTTTGAGAAGTTGAGGAATGCTCATCAAACACTTATTTGGAACATCCACAGGTGAATGTTAAATGCCAGAATACAATGATTTGCAAAATCCTTTTAACCTATATTCAATTGATGATATGCCAGGTGAACGGGCTAATTGGGAACAGGTTGGGAGCTGATTGTCGAACAGTTTAAAAACAACATTCCTCAACGAGCTATTGCAAGAAATTTAGGATTTCATCATTTAAACGTCAAAAGGTTCAGAGAATCTGGAGAAATTTGACAAGCGAAAACCAACATTGAATGCCCGTGACCTTCGATCCCTCATTCCATGGTGTAAAAAACCACATGGGCTCAGGAAACTTCAGAAAACCAAGTAACTACAGTACATCTAGTGCAAGTTAAAACTCTCGAAAGCCATTTATCAACAGCATGGGCCCAAGCTCATCTAAGATGGACTGATGGTGGAAAATGTTCTGTGGTCTGACGAGTCCACATTTCAAATTGTTTTTGGAAACTGTGGACGTCGTGTCCTCCGACCAAAGAGGAAAAGAACCATCCGGACTGTTATAGGCAAAGTTCAAAAGCCAGCATCTGTGATGGTATGGGGGTGTATTTGCCCAAGGCATGGGCAACTTACACATATGTGAAGGCACCATTAATGCTGAAAGGTCATACAGGTTTTGGAGCAACATATGTTGCCATCCAAGCAACGTCTTTTTCATGGACGCCCTGCTTATTTCAGCAAGACAATGCCCCACATTCTTTACAACAGCATGGCTCCGTAGTAAAAATACTAGACTGGCCTGCCTGTAGTCCAGACCTGTTCCCCTGTGGCGCATTATGGTAAAAATCGCCTCGGACTGTTAGTTGTACATCAAGCAAGAATGGGAAAGAGTTCCACCTGAAAAGCTTCAAAAATTGGTCTCCTCAGTTCCCCAAACGTTTACTGAGTGTCGTTAAAAGGAAAGGTGATGTAACACAGTGGTAAAAAAGGCCCCTGTGCCAACTTTTTTGCAATGTGTTGCTGCCTTTCAATCCTAAGTTAATGATTATTTGCAAAAAAAAAATAAAGTTTCTCAGTTTGAACATTAAACATCTTGTCTTTGCATTGTATTCAATTGAATATAAGTTGAAAAGGATTTGCAAATCATTTATTCTGTTTTTATCTAGATTTAAAATACTGGTTTTGGGTTTTGTAATTTGCTAAAATATGTACATTGGCTATATCTTTTTTGTTTTAACAAGTAATTTCTTCTTGTCTTTATTTTTTAATGTAATTATTATTGGCATAATGTCTATCATTTTTGTTTGTTTTTGGTGAATGTATATTAAAAAAATCGCCATTCAAGTTCTATGAATCACCACTTTCATTCACGAACAGTTTCAGCAGTCATGACTAAATACGATAATACTAAAAGAACACGCACACAGAAAAAAATTTAAGTATTTCGCGATGACTCCTGCAGGTCTTAAGATGGACATAGCTTTCTATGAGTGGTCTTCAGCACTCGTAGATCTACGAAGATTTCTGAGAGCGTCTTAAGTTACGATGGTGTTCAGAAACACTCCACAAACGTAAAAAAAAACGTAAGAGGGATTTTATGATCATCGTTGCCTTCAGATGCTTTTGGGAAACAAGGCCCAGTTCATGACCTCAAGCTCAAGCACCCTTGGGTTAT
Organism: Gymnothorax javanicus; assembly: GCA_029692085.1. Classification (NCBI taxonomy): domain Eukaryota; kingdom Metazoa; phylum Chordata; class Actinopteri; order Anguilliformes; family Muraenidae; genus Gymnothorax; species Gymnothorax javanicus. The sequence goes on from CM056198.1 coordinate 97,063,114, forward strand.
GCAGCAGGACAATGATCCGAAACACATCAGCAAGTCCACCTCTAAATGGCTTTAAAAAAAAAACAAAATGAAGGTTTTAGAGCGGTCTTGTCAAAGTCCAGACTTAAATCCGATTGAGATGCTGTGGCATGACCTTAAACAGGCCATTCATGCTCGAAAACCCTCCAATGTGGCTGAAAAAAACAATTCTGCAAAGAAGAGTGGGCCAAAATTCCTCCACAGCGATGTGAAAGACTCATTGTCAGTTATCGTAAATGCTTGACTGCAGTTGTTGTTGCCAAGGGTGGCACAACCAGTTATTATTATTTTTTTTTCACCTTTATTTGTGCTTATAGGTTTGTACATTGTTGAAACATGATGTATAACATACCTATTACCATGTGAAAAACAAAAAGAGAAAGGAAAAGAAAAACATAGAGAATAACAGAAATAAACAGAATAATAATGATAATAAAAATAAACAAAAGGTAAATGAACAAAAACAAATACAGGACGTTACATGACAAGACTAAATGGATAAAACTTAACAAGACACAAGACAAGGCTGGACAGACTGGACAAATATGGACAAATGGGACGTGATTGGACAGACGGAACAAAATTTGGACAGACAGGACGAGACTTAACAGGCAGGATAATGCAAACAGTTAAAGTTTAAAATATTGAAGCTGCATATTGTAAAAACATGGGGTTTGTTATCAGGCGTAGTAAGATACAATAATGATTGAGATTGGTCAATCAGAAGAGACATTTGAAAATAAAATAAAATTCAACCAGTACAAAGAAGAGACATTGCATGGGTGAAAGTAAACATATTAATGGACACAAATAAAGAAATACAACAAGGATAACTTTTAACATATCGATACACATTTTGGATTATGAATTCTGGTTTGGGGTACACATATTTAACAGGAGCAGGGACATAGAGGAATCATTTTTGGAGGTAGTGCAAAAGGGGGGACCAGGTTTTCTCAAAGGATGGGATATTTTTTGTTATGGAGGCTGTTAATTTTTCCAGATTAGAATGGTCAGTCAATAATTAAACCGATGGGTTATGGATATTTTAGTTCGATCTTTCCAGTTTAATAGTATGAATTATTTTGCAATGGTTAATGATATTAGTATGAATGGTCTGAGGGAGTTTGGAATGGTTAAAGTGGAGATATCACCAAGTAGTGCAGTAATGGGGTAGAGAGGGATGCTGAGGCTGAGGATCTCCGACAGCCTGCTCATGACCTCCTGACCAAAAGTTCTGGATGTATGGGCAGGTCCAGAGTGCATGAAAGTAGTTGTCAGTGGTGGTTGGACAGTGGGAGCATGTGTTAGTTTTGCTGAAGCCCATTCTGAAGAGTTTGTGAGTGGTGATGTGTGCTCTGTGGAGGACTTTATACTGGATCAGTTGGAGTTTGGAGTTAACAGACATAGAGAAGGTGTTATTGCATATGGTTTTCCAGTTGATATCTGTAGGGATGTTGCTGATGTCTGTGGTCCATTTAACTTCGGGGATCGATGTTGTTTGGTCTATGGTGGTCAGTATTTTATAAATCTGGGATAGGGTCTTTTTGGGTTTTAGAGAATGTAGTTTATAGTAGGGGGGGAATAAGGTCATTACAGATTGTGGTGTTGATGTTTTTACGAATTATGTCTTTAAGCTGAATGTACTGGAAGTGACAGTGATCTGGTATGTCATATTTCTCTTGGATTTGGTCAAAGGTCATGAGCAGGGCAGCCTGGGGCACCTTCTCCTCTCTCTTTCCAGATGGGGAAGATGAACGGTTTGTGATTGATTTGAAACATAGGGTTGTGCCAGAGAGGTGTATGGAGACATGGTGAGAAGGAGTAATTGAAAAATTGGTTGGATTTCCACCATGCAGAAAGAACTGTGCTGATTGCAGCGTTATTTTTGTAGCAACTATGAGTGCTGATGGATTTATCTATAAATGGGAGGGTATGAATTTCCAGGTCTTGAGTTCAACTGTTTTCTATATCTAACCAGGGTGGATTGCTGTTGTTTGTCCAGTGTTTGATTTACTGCAGTTGGTGTGAGAGGAAATAATGAAAAAAATGTGGAGCTCCAAGTCCTCCATATTGTTTGGGTTTTTGGATGGTGGATAGTTTTATTTGTGGTTTTTGATTTTTCCAGTAGAAGCTCGTGACTGCGGTGTTGAGAGAGGAAAACCAGCCCGGGGTTGGGGTGACAGGGATCATAGTAAAAAGGTAATTGATTAGTGGGAGAATTTTCATTTTGACTGAGGAGTTTCGGCCGATCAAGGATATGGGTAATTTGTTCCATCTTTCTAGGCTGTCTTTTATTTCTTTCAACAAGGGGATATGATTGAGCTTGAATAATTCATTTAAATTTGATGATATATGGATTCCAAGGTATGTGATAGAGTTAGTGATTGCTATTCGTTTCAGAAGGCGATCCTCAGCCCCAACACCCCGCCATGGTGTGTTTATAGGCAGAATCTCAGATTTTGACCAGTTGATGGAGTAGCCAGATACTTTACTCTAACTATTGATCAGATAATGGACTAATGGAAGTGAGGTTGAGGGGTTAGTGATATATAGTAAAATTTCATCAGCATACAGACCTAATTTGTGTTGGTATGATTTGGTTTGGATGTCTGTAATATGGTCACATTGTCGGATGGAAGCTGCCAAAGGTTCTATAAAAAGTGCAAACAGTAGTAGAGATAATGGGCATCCTTGTCGAGTACCTCTGAGGAGTTGAAGCGGTTTTGATATTAATCCATTGGTTATGACAGATGCAGTGGGTGAGTTGTACAGAGTTTTAATCCAATTAATGAAATATGGTGGGAACCCAAAATGTTTAAGGGAGGCGAAGGGAAAGGACCAGTCTACTCTGTCAAACGCCTTCTCAGCATCAAGGGTTGCTACAATGAATGGTGGACTGTTTGAAGGGGCTGTGTTTTTATGGAAATTGATGAGGTTGAATAGTCTTCTTATGTTTTCTGAGGAATGTCTCCCTTTAATGAAGCCGGTTTGATCAATGTGTATAAAGGGATGAGATTACTGATTCGAGTCTGATAGATAATGCTTTACTGATAATTTTTGAGTCTGAGTTGATCAGTGATATGGGGCGGTAGTTGGTGCATTGAGTGGGGTCTTTATTTGGTTTGAGGATCAGTGTGATATAGGCAGTGTTCATCTGATGAGGTATGGTAGAGTTTTGGTGGATTTCAGAGACTATTTTGAAGAACAGAGGTGAGAGGAGGGACCAAAAGTGTTTATAGAATTCTGCTGGGTAACCGTTGGGGCCAGGTGATTTGTTGTTGGACATGTAATGGAGTGCTTTGGTAATTTCTTCTAGGGTGAGAGGATTTTCTAGGAGTTCTGATTGTGTTTTAGTTAGTCTGGGTAGGGAGGCATTCCTCAGAAAGGTTTCTATTTCTCTGCTGAGGTTTCTTGATCCGGGGTGTAAAGATTGGAGTAGAAGGAACGGAATGAGTCATTTATTATTGAAATATCTTGGGTTATGTTTCCAGAAGAGTCTGTGATGGCAGTAATTAGTGATTTTTCTGTTTGCTGTTTTAGTTGATTTGCTAAAAACTTACTTGTTTTATTACCAAATTCAAAGTTTTGCTGTCGAAGTTTAAGGAGAATATATTCTGTTTTTTTGTTTATTATATTGTTTAATTCATGTTTGGTTCTCTGAAGTTCCTTTATAATTGAATCAGAAGGCGTCTGACAGGCCAGGAGGTCCAATCTCTTCACCTCCCTCTGTAGTTTTTCTTCTTTAGCTGTTTCTTTCTTTTTTTTTATATGCACAGTATGATATTATTTTACCTCTCATAACAGTTTTTGCTGTTTCCCATAGTGTGCATGCTGATATTTCTGGAGTGTCATTGGTTTCAATGAAGGATGCCCATTCCTGTTTGAAATATTCCTGAAATTGTTTATCTTTTAGAAGTGAGATATTGAAACGCCACCTGGAGGGGGGAAGAGATTGGTGTTGTGTTAAAATAGTGATACTGACCGGGGCATGATCTGATATGATAATTGTATGGATGGTAGGGTCGATTATGTTATAAATGAGGGAATTATTAACCAAAAAATAGTCTATACGGGAGTATGATTTATGGTGAGGTGAAAAGTAGGAGTATTCTTGAGTGTTTGGGTTTTTTAATCTCCAGATATCCATCAGCCCATAATCTGACATGTATTGTTTTAGCACGGGTGTGGAGTGATTGGGTTTGGTTGTGGATGATGGGGAGGATCGGTCGATTTGCGGGTCTAAAACTAAATTAAAGTCACCTCCAAGAACGAGTTGTGAGTCTGGGAAGTTGGATAGTGCCGTAAATAGAGAGTGAATAAAGGGGGGAGAGTATGTTGGGACCATAGATGTTTGCTAGTGTGAGAGTGTCTTTTCCAATTTTTCCAGAGATGATAATATAGCGGCCTTCTGGATCTGTTACAGTTGAGTTATGAGTGAATGGAGTATTTTTGCTGATTAATATGGAAACACCTCGTTTTTTGGAACTGTAAGTGGAGTGATATGTTTGGCCAATCCATGTAGCTGTGATTTTCCGAGACTCTGCCTCTGTGAGGTGAGTTTCTTGTAAGAAACAGATATCAGATTTAAGTTTGTGGAGGTGGTTAATTATTTTTGTCCTTTTTGCTGGAGAGCTGATTCCTCTTATGTTCCATGATGTTATTTTTACTGGTAGTACCATGAGTTTGTTAGTTTTGTGTACCGCATTTGATTATACAATGTGCAGCAATGATGTAAACAGCAGAGTTGATTACAGAAACATAAAAAAAGCCAAACAATCATGTAACAAAAACATAAACACACAGCATTGGGGCTGTAAACCATTGGTGTACCTATGAGGTGGGGGTAGAACTGCAGAGCCAATGAAGACTCGAATATTTTATTTATTGTCCTGTGGTGGAATTTAAGAATGGATGCATCCATTTGATTGGGAGGGATTTATAAATTGAAGGAGGGAGAAGAAGTGTTACCAGTTATTACCATTATTGTGTCCATTGCTTTTGCTAAGCAATTTAATCAATGACATTATATAGCTAGGTTGGCTTACAATAGCACCAAAATACAAATGGAGATAGTAATAATGAAAACAATAACTCTACTGTGTTGTTATTAATGACAATACAAATATACTTGAACAACTATTTAAGGAGTTAAAGTTGGAATGTGTCGGTCATGGATCTGGTTCTAATCAGAGAGTGGGTTAGAGGAGAGAGTGGGTAAGGAGAGGGGGGAGTAAGAGGGAGAGGGAGGTGGTAGTAAATGCCCCATAGTTATAATAATTGCTCATGGGATAGTACCACAGTACCACAGCACAACTTGAAATAACCACTCAGATAATTCAATATATAGGCCTACTATACATGTACATATACATACACACCCATATATATATATATATACACACACACACATGTACATATACATACACACATACCTATGCACACATGTGCATATACACATACACACAAATACATGTACACATACACATATAGCCTACTCGCGCACAAGGGCTGGCATCTGCAGTAAGTATAGATTAAGGGGACAGTCATCGCTTCCTTGATCATCATTTTTGTGGTGGCTGGTCAGTTACAGCTTTAAATGCTATAATCACGATTAAAGCTCATAAAGCAGGGACATGCCTATGCAGACGGAGCGGATATTTCACTAATACAGGCGCACCTACATGGAAACATTTAACCCAGACATACACGCGTAGGCACTCACGCATATGCATGCACACACACGCATATCCACACTTACAGTTAACACATAGGATACCCACACACCTACACAGAGCTGTCAGGTGTCTTATTACCCGAGAGACCGCACATACACAAACGCTTCCCAGGGCCCCAGTTATTAGGTGTAGGGGGCAATTACTTTATCACATAGGGCCAGGTAGGTCTTTTTACCTCAAAAAATGAAATCATAATTTAAAAACTGTATTTTGTATTCACTTGGGTTATCTTTGTCTAATATCAAAATTTGTTTGATCATCTGAAATATTTAAGTGTGACAAATATGCAAAAAATAAGAAATCAGGAAGGAGGCAAATACTTTTTCACAACACTGGGTTTTGTTTAATTGGTTTACTAGGAGTATTCATCTGGGGAAGGGCCATGAAGATATTTGCATTTCGAACCTGTTCACCAATACAGCCCAACAATGGCAAAAGGAAGCAAGTTACGTAGAAATGTATGATACTTGCTTCCTTTCGCCAAGGTTGGGCAGAATTGTATGCAGGTGAAGCAATATGAACCATCTTGACTATAAACTCTATGTAAAAACTGAATTATATTGATTAGGCTATTTTCAGGGAACCCAGGGTAGGTGATAAATTTTCCTTCTGCTAAGGAATACACTTGTCTCTTACTTCAGCTCAGTAGAATTTGTCACAGTCTGCTCTGCTGCTGCTGCCTCTCCGTTTGCCTGGCCACACCCCTTCCACTGCAATGAGGTTGTTGCAATCTACGTATGTGGTCACGTGATCCCCGAAGCAAAACGCACACAAAGATTGATCGCAGCATAGTGAAAATGGGGAAATCTTGTGCTGCTGTTGGTTGCACCGATGATGATGTGTTACGACCCGCACAAAACAAAAGCAAACCACAACATAAAACTGGGAGAGGCGACACAGGCTCTAGTTTTTCTAGGGGTTTTTTAATTATTTCAAGTTCGGGAACACATAAAAGAAAGTGGCGTTTTTTGGAAGTACAAAGTGGTCGGCCAAGACAAAAGCTAATGTTGCCACGTCAGCGAACCCTCTCCATCTTGGCTCTGGGCAGGGCCTCTTATATAGGTCCTGGAGACATCAGGTGGTGAGGCGGCGCAGGTGCACATCCGGAAACGAAAAGAAGGAATACAAATTTGCCACCAAAGGCAATTAGAAACAACATAACAATGGGGGCAGAGGACCACCACTGGAGCAGAGAGACGTAACACTCTCCCCCCGAAATGGTGATTCTAGTCGCCATAATAACAGTAAATTAGGGCAGGCTCCCACCTAGGGTATGCAGAACTACTACACAGTTACATTTATTCTGATCAAACACAAAAAGCATCAATAAATGTGCTACTATCCCACTGCACAGGGACAGGCAACAAAGAACTCAAATATCTGCATATCAGACATACATATACACACATATTATTATTATTATATTATTATTATTATTATTATTTTAGCAAAATATCTAAATATATACACATGGACATATTTCATATGAAACATGTAGGCGGTTACGCCAATACATGTTAGTTTGCGTCTTATTCATTAGGAACCCGGGAGAGCGCATCGGCTACTAAATTGTCTTTGTCGCAAATGTGTTAAATTTGAAGCTCGAATGGCTGGAGGATCAGGCTCCAACGCATGAGCCTTTGATTGGAATTGCACATCCGGTCAAGAAATCGCAATGGATCGTGGTCACTGTAAACTCGTATAGGAAGAGATGAGGCTAAGTAAACCTCAAATTGTTGTACAGCTAGCACCAAGGCCAACGCCTCTTTTTCGATGGTGGCATAACGGCGTTGTGGGGGGGTGAACTTGCGTGAGAAATAGCACACTGGGTGCTCTACGTCATCAGCACCACGCTGAAGGTGGACAGCGCCAACTCCGGCATCACTTGCATCAACCGCTAAGCTAAACGGGCTAGTGAAGTCAGGGCTGAGAGTATGGGAGCACTAACCAGTAGGGCCTTAACATTTTCAAACACTTGCTGACATATTTCTGACCAAACAAACACACGTTTTGGGCTAAGCCAGTCGGTCAGCGGCGCGAGAACAGAAGAAAAGTTTTTGCAAAAGTTCCGGTAGTAACTGGCCATACCCAAGAACCTGCGCAATTTTCGATGGTCTTTCAGAGTTGGGTATTCCACGATAACTTTAATTTTTGCTTCTACAGGACGGACCTGGCCCCCTCCAACGATTTTCCCCAAATAAGTTACAGTGTCTCTGCCGAACTCACATTTGGCGAGATTTATAGTTAGAGACGCAGAAGACAGTCGTTGGAACAGTTTCCGAATTTGCCTCAAGTGATCAGACCACGAAAAACTACAAACGACGTCGTCAAGATAGGCTTCACAGCCTTCCAAGCCAGAGAGTACAATGTTAACCAGTCGCTGAAAAGTGGAAGGTGCGTTCCGCATCCCGAATGCCATTACTTTGTAATTTAGGAGTGCATCTGGGGTCACGAAGGCTGAAATTTCTTTAGCACGAGGGGTCAGAGGAACCTGCCAGTAACCCTTTAGCAAATCAAACTTGCTAACGAAATTGGCAGATCCGACTCTGTCCACGCAATCATCCGCTCTTGGCAAAGGAAAAGTATCTGGTTTCGTTATAGCATTCACCTTACGGTAGTCTGTACAAAACCGGTAGGTACCGTCGGGTTTGTTCACGAAAATGCATGGGGAACTCCAAGCACTCGAGCTAAACTCCGCAATGTCATTCGCCAAAATATACTGTACTTCTTTACTTAATAATTCGCGCTTTAGAGGATTGAACCTATAGGGATGCTGTTTGATAGGGAAGGAACATCCGACATCTATGTCATGTGACAGTACTAAAGTTTTAGTTGGGACGTCACCAAAAAGTTTAGGGAAACTATGTACTAATTCAATTATGTCATCTTTTTCACTAGGGGACAGATGAGAGAGATGATCACGGAGAGAGACGAGCATTTCAGAGTTTTTAAGACGTCCTTCAGTTATGCACCTCGAGGGATCGGCTGAATCATCGTCAGTCTCAACAATGGAAGACAACATAAAAGGACAAACACAGGGATTATCTTCAGGCACGGCAGTAGACTTATTCAGTGGGGAGTCAGCATTTAACGCACTAGCACATTTGCGTTGATGATAGGGCTTTAGCATATTTATGTGGCAGAGACGTGAAATCTGACGTTTGTCAGGGGTGGCAATAATATGATCAACTTCAGACATTTTCTCTGTCACTACATAAGGTCCAGAGTAGCGCGCCTGCAAAGTGGATCCAGGCACAGGTAACAGAGCCAAAACTTTGTCACCAACAGAAAATACACGAGACCTTGCTTTGCGGTCAAACAAATTCTTCATTTTAGCTTGCGCATACTTCAGATTTTTCTTGGCGAGTTCTCTAACTCAGCGTAAACAAGACCGAAAATTACTAACATGTTCTAAAACAGAGTGAGCTTTGGGTGTTTCAAGCCAGCGGTCTTTTAACAGTGCCAATTGCCCCCTAACTTGGTGAGCAAAAACCAGCTCAGCTGGGCTGAACCCGAGTGAGTCTTGCACAACCTCCCGCAAAGCAAACAGTAGCCATGGTACTCCCTCATCCCAGTCACGACCAAGTTCAAGGCAATATGAGCGCAGCATGGATTTTAAAGTCTGATGGTATCTCTCCAGTGCCCCCTGACTTTCAGGATGGTAGGCACTGGCTAGATTATGCTTAATAGCGAGCTTCTTAAGGGCCTGGGAAAATATTCGCGACGTGAAATTTGAGCCTTGATTGGTCTGAATTACATCGGGGAAGACTAAATAATGAAAAAAACTTCAAAAGTGCGCTTATTATCGCTTTAGATGTTATCTTCCATAAGGGAATAGCCTCAGGGAAGCGTGTTGCAGTACACATAATGGTTAAGAGATACTGATATGTACTTTTGGTTTTGGGAAGAGGTCCAACACAATCAATTATTACATGTTCGAAAGGATCGCCCGCAGCAGGTATAGGAACGAGCGGAGCAGGCAGGATTACCTGATTAGGTTTGCCAATAAGTTGACAAACATGACAGGACTGGCAATACTGTTTTACATCTTGTTTTAAACCAGGCCAAAAGAAACACCGTAGGACTCGATCGTAAGTTTTTGCAACTCTTAAATGACCGGCCAGGCCATCATGCACCAGGCTTAAAATATCATTACGATTCAAAGCCGGGACAACAATTTGGTCTGCCGCATTCACAGTCAAGTCAGAAACATGCGGTGTCCATTTTCTCATTAGGACTCCGTCTTGGAAATAAAAATAAGGAGTCTCAGTCTCATCAGTAATTTCAGATCTGACCATAATATACAAGGTAGATAGACTGGGGTCTGAAGACTGAACAACAATTTATTCATTACGCGACAGTGGTGACGTTTTTAAGTTTTTCTTGCAGAGCTGGGACAGAGACTTGTGGTGCAGGGGTGGACAACATGGCAAAGAGTTTTTCAGGGCTAACCATGAACGTGTCGTGCAACCCCACGTCACGGTCAAAGGGAACGTTCTGTTGTTTTGCCATGGCACGTGTGACAGCGCACGAAGGAAAAACATCAGGGAACTACTGGCTGCAGTAATCGAATTCTGGAATAGACGGCACCGGGGAGACTTCGGGAGATACATTATAACCAGTAAAGACTAGGGCCATTTCTCAATATGCGTTCTTCTCTGTACTTCTGTTCTTGTGAACTTGAGAAACGTCATCCGTCTGAGACCAAGTACTTTCTCAAGTCAAAGTTCGCATCTCGACAAGAACGGTTACCAGTCCCGGAAGTGTTCTTGACACGCCCATTTTTCCGAGGATGCATCGAATGGTAACTTGTGTGGTGGCGGTAATGCTCCATATAAGCTGGTTGCCAACCACCATAAAACCAGAAGAAGAAGAAGGTAACTTGTGTGAACTTGACAGCAAGCAAAACCCAGAATTCTTTTCGGCATCCAAGTGCAAGCAGGACGCCCCTAAGAATGACCAGAGATTAAGGCCAGGATCGGTAAAGCTGCTTCCACACCGGACGCAAAACGAATTTTTCGCAGGACAGATTTTCATTCAGTCAATGCAAAGACGCAGATACACGCGAAACGCATATATTCATGTCTTTGCATTGACTTTGAATGTAATTTGTTGTGCAAAAAATTTGTTTCGCGTCAGTGTGGAAGCGGCTCAAGTCTTTTGTTGTTGCAATATTCGTTCGCTATTTCTTGGCTAAACACTCTTCTGGTAATTTTAAGGCGAGGAACTATTATCTGAGTACATTTGGAATATTGGCTGCTTTACGATGTTTTATGTCGAATATGCTCCAATGTTTTTGGAGTAGAGAAACTCCGCAACAGCCAGCGGAACGTAGCTAAGCTAAGCACCTTAGCTAGCTTACGCTCACAGATCCCTCTTCCCCCACAGATAACATTGCTGGGGGGAAAAAAGGATGATTGCATGATGGCAGAGGAAGTCGCGGTTTACTGGCTGGCGTATTGCGTAATACCAACGAGAACGCATCGTCTTAAACCGTCGACAGCGTTCTGAGTGCTCCTAGCCTTGGAAGTGCACATTGTGTTTGCATTTTATTTTAACCAGTGAAAATAATCAGAAGTTGAAATGCCGAAACCAGCGAAGACGATGATGTTGACGTCATCAAGTACGTTCCTGTTCCAACTGCAGAAAGACCGTACTCCCGTCCTCCCGTCCCCGGGGAGTTTGTTCTTTCAACTGAACTCGGCAAGTCCAGACTCACAGAGTTCACAAGTTCGAACTTGGCGTACTTGTTATTGAGAAACGGCTTTGATGTCCCGCAAGATCATTGCCTAAGATTAAATCAACATTGGAGACAGGCAGAGAAGGACGAACTCCGACGATAACATTATCGGAAACTAGATCGGAAACCAAATTGATTTTGTGAAGCGGCACGTGAAAATCATCTCAATCCCTCTTACTAAAACACTACTGCCTGTAGCAGTGTTCTGGGACAAAGGCAACACACCCTCCAAAATAAAAGACTGTGCCGAGCCGGTGTCACGGAGAATCTGCACTGGAATGGACTTCTCCCCAGGAATAGACGCAGAGCCAATGCTGATAAAAGGCTCATAACATGAAGACTCGCGTTCATTAGAGCCAAGAACATCAAGGAATTAAGACTAGTGGCACAACTAGATGAAGTCAAAATGGCTTCGAAGACTTTTTCTTTAAAACAGGACAATCCGCAATCATGTGGCCAGGCTTTTTACAATAAAAACAAGACAGCTCGGGACTTTTGTTTCGTGGATCTTTTTTACTAAACTGCTCCTGCGGCTTGTTAGAAGCAGAGCTTGTAACCGCAGACTAGCCTCTACTTTCTTTAAAGCTCATCTTGTAAGTTAAGATGAACTAATCGGCCAGAATCGCTGCTTCACTAATGTTCGCTGGTTTTTGTTCATTGATATACGTCGCGACAGCAGCAGGCAGACAGTTTTTAAACTCTTCTAAGAGCATTAAGCCCCGAAGCTGTTCTACACTATTGACATTCTCTTTGGCGCACCAGTGATCAAACAAGCGTTCCTTCTCCCTGGAAAATTCCTTGTAGGTTTGTTGTTCACCTTCACAGAAACGACGGAAGCGCTGTCGGTACGCCTCGGGAACCAGTTGATAAGTACGTAAAATTGCGGCCTTTACCAATTCATAATTTAGACCATCCTCTACAGACATATCCGAATAGACCTCCTGAGCTCTCCCTGTTAGGACGCATTGTAAAAGTAACGTCCAAACATTCTGTGGCCATTTTAGCGTAATTGTGACTCTCTTAAAGTGCGAAAAATATTTTTCTACATGATCCCGTTCATTGAAAGGGGCTACCATTCGAATGTACTTACTTACGTCAAAGCCATCGGTGTCTGCAAAAGGAGTTTCGCCCTTTGTCTCTAAAGCCAACCTTTTCAAGGCAGTTTGGGCCTCCAGCTCACGCTCTTTTGATTCAGCTATCAGTTTCTCTCACTCAAATTCAAGCTCTTTCTCTTTAATTTCAAGCTCTTTCAATCATACTTGTAAGGACAGTTGCTGTTGAGTAGGTCCTCTCACTACCGCAAAAGGAAGAACTTTTAAATCAACGAGAGAGGCCTTTCATTTTGTATATAAACTCTCTTTACTGCGCTTGTCCGCACAATGTCATATCTGGCAGCAAGCTCAAGAAGCTGCTCTTTTGTGAATTTTTCTAACAGATCCTCAGACGGATCATTGAGAAATTGGTCAACGAGAGACATGGTAATTAAACAAAAACAAGTCGATAATTTTAAAACGAAACTAAATCCGAAAATGCCGCAAAATAGCATATACTATCACGAAGTGGCCACAAAATACCCCTTTACAAAATGACCACAGCTATGCAGGTGGGCAACTCAAACACCAACAGTTTCTACGTGGCACACAACTTTTGAGCGAAAAAAAAAGGCACACGGATGCTCAAGTTAAGTCGGTGTTTTTTTTTTTTTTTTTTTTCACTAAGCACTGGCAATAAGCGCAGTGCGGCACGAACAAAGCGACACCAAGGCAGTGCAACAAACTGGGCCCCAATTTGCAATGCACCCTAACGTCTAACTTAAACAAAAACTACCTAATCTAAACTATAATCTTCAGTGGATCCCCGGGAGGCTTCTTTAAACGTTGAACTCGGAGGTGAGCAGCAGATCTGAGTCTAAGCCAACCACCGCACCCCGAAACGTACCCACACCCAGGTACCCCACCAAAAAAAAGAAAGGAAAAATAATAAAATGACAAACACCAATGTCCGTCCGCCGGCTAATCTAAGATAGGGTGCTAGCAACACAGACACAAAAGAACTTCCCAGTCTGCCACACTTACCTTCCCACGGTAAGTCGCTGAAAAAAAAGGCCGAACCAGCAAAGTCCGAAGATTCTTTAAACATAAAAAAAATCTTGGGGACGAGCACCCAATTTATGTTACGACCCGCACAAAACAAAAGCGAACCACAACATAAAACTGGGAGAGGCGACACAGGCTCTAGTTTCTCTAGGGGTTTTTTAATTATTTCAAGTTTGGGAACACACAAAAGAAAGTGGCGTTTTTTGGAAGTACAAAGCAGTCGGCATCTTGGCTCTGGGCAGGGCCTCTTATATAGGTCCTGGAGACATCAGGTGGTGAGGCGGCGCAGGTGCACATCTTGAAACGAAAAGAAGGAATACAAAATCGCCACCAAAGGCAATTAGAAACAACATAACAATGGGGGCAGAGGACCACTACTGGAGCAGAGAGACGCAACATGATGCCATTCAGTCGTCCGGAAAATACGGCAAAATAAGTTTCCATCAATTTCCACAAAATAATGAAGCCCTTTTGAAAGAATGGTTTGTTAAGGGGTGATCTGGGGTTAAATGGGCAAAATTTGATTATTTTTCCAAAATTTTTTTTGAATAAAAATATTCTATAATAACCCACCTTTAATAATCACTAATTGCTACAAGGATTAAAAACTGAACTCAACTTTTCAATGCGGTCTAATGCATTTTCCATTGATTTCCTGAAGTATTACTTTTTCCACGTTTCTCATGTTTGTGGCAGCCATAACTTTTTTATTTATCATTGAAAATCAATTAAATTTGGGCTGCAGGTACTTTACTTCATTAGAAATGCAATGACATAGGGAAATTTTGCCTATCTGTTACATCCTTTGAATATTTTGAATATTCATCAGATTCTGCGCAAAATAATTTCAAAATTGGAGTAAAATGCCCCCAAATCGCAAAACTGATAAATTGGGCAATGAATGGCTATGTCATTGCATTTGGATAAGCAATGGCTTTTAAATGATGAAAGAAAAACTGAATTCTATCATAGAGTTAAAGAGGAATTGGTGCCAGAAGTTTTCTGCATATTTAATGAGCTTGCTCGGTTACCATGGCAACCGCATAAACAGAAAAATGCCAATTTGTATCTTTTTTGATGGTTATTACATATACCTCTTTAGATTCATTCTGAGTTGTTTCCTGGTGTCATTTTTCATTTAACCCCAGATCACCCCTTAAATTAAGAAGAATTTACCGTGGAAAGCCTTACAAATCAACAAAACATTCAGTTCATTGCTCAGAGCACTTCGCAAGAAGCTGCTTCGCGCACCAGAAGTTCACAAGTAAGTCAACGGCTTTGTTGCAATGAAATCTGGTTTTAAAGTGAAGATTTAAAGAAATTCATGGAAAAGATATATACAAACATTAACCTGAAGCCCTAACACCTGCGGTACCGGGGGCAATGAATTTGCATATTAAATATAGCACGTTTCCTAATAGTAACCTTGTCATGTGGCATATCCTCTTAAAGCAAAGAAACTCGGCGAAAAGCTCATTATGACCATTTTTACCTAAACCGAACAGAATTCAAGCACCAAGCAAGTAAATAAGCATCTAGCAAAACACAGGATAAAATAACATCAGTGCTCTGTCAGTAGCATTTCCACTGAATCTGTGCTATGCATACAAACGATATGTCAAATGAAAGAGGACAGTCCACAGAATCCAACGATTTAAGCCATGTCATTTTAAATTGACACCGAACTCAAAGAACAGCAGGCATACACTTTACAGTATAGAGAGATGAGCAAACTTTTTTCTTACCTTTGATATAAAAGCTGTTTGTGGGTAAAGCTGCGCTTGCTATTGTTTTAGCCAGTCTGAGAGTGCTTGCACCATTATGTATGCACTCAAAGAACTCAGCAGTATAATCGCTTAAATGGTTTGTTTTTAGTATTTTCCCTATAATTAACCGCTAAATATTCAACTGTTGTTCAAAGCCGTTTTAAGACTGAGAATCCTTGCGCCAATATGCTCAAGTTCAAAAACAGCGCAGCTATACAAGTGCTAAATCAACCAGTGAATATAAAGTCTGTTGAGCTAGTGTCGTGGATAAGGCAGAGCCTTTGGTCCTGAGCAACTGGGGTTCAATATCCCGTTATACACGTGACCTTTCAGAGGCAGAGCAAGGGAATAATTTTTTTTTTTTTTGTGTGTAAATAGTTAATATTTAATCAATGCATCCCCATTCAATCAAAGCTATCTTCCTGGGTTACTTCGGGGATCACGTGACTTACACTACAGTTGCGGCATCCAGTGCAACGCCTCCATTGCTCTCAGCTGAGTCTCGTTACCCAGCCAGCATATAAGCAGCTCTGTTTCACTCACTCTTTGCTAGATTGTCGATGCAGCATGCACTACTTTCCAGCGTTTATCTTCGGTCTGACTTCCTGGAATCGACTCTGCCTGCCTCTGATGAGGTCCTCTCGTTCCAGCCCCGGTAAACCTGATTGCCTTCTGTATCTGCCTCTGAGTTCAGCCTGTGTGCTTCCTGGTTCCCGTCTGCCTTCTTCCAAGCCCCTGTCGAAGCCATCCATCTTGCCACTCCACTGCCTGCCTGTGTGGATACGACCCAGTCTGCCGAGCCTTAAGCCAACCTGTTCCGATGGCCCAGTGGCAACTCTCCCGCCTGCAGTGTGGGCGACCCGGGTTTGAATCCTGCCATCAGCGCCTGCTCCCTCAAGTTACTGGAGGAGCTCCACTCAAGATCCACAAGCTCCAGATCCTGTCCTGCACCCAGCTACTCTGCACTGCATTCTGTTTGCCCCTACCTCAAAGTCATTAAAAACCAGTAACTCTTCATTCTGTCTGTGCTTTTGGGTCCTGCCACTCCTCGTGTCAAGAATTGATACGAAATTGTGGGACATTCTGTTCTCCAAAAGCAGTGGTTACATGACTGGAAAGAATTAGCACAAATTAATAACATGAAAAATCTGTCAAAGGTTGACATTGTAGACAATGAAATTTTACCACAAAGGTTAAAATTACTGCTTTTTATGTGAATTTTTTTTTTTTTGCCATTTTGCAAGAAGCACAATATGAACTTGGGGTTTACATATGAGGAGTTGGAATGCAAAAACTCAATTTAAAACAAAAGGGGTTGAGTGGACTTTGTGGGTTTTGCATTCCAACTCTTCATATACTCCTTGTGGTGTTGCATTTTTCCGGCATACTGTTGATCGGTAAGCTAAGAAATCCATTGGAAAATCAGAAGCATGCACTCAAGGAAAATGAGCGGCTTGCTATATTAACAGCTTGTTAAATTTTTTTTTACTTGCAACTGGGGTTTGAACAAAGACCAGCACACACCCCCATGGTTCCCAGGGCCAAGTTTGGGAACCACTGCAATAAGCCGTAATGTAGGAAAAAGAAGCTTTTTCGTGTATACTTTATATTTTCTTGTGCATCATATAGATGTCTGCGAATCATTAGATTACGAGTACTGAATAATAATAAAAGCAGATTTTCATGAAAAACCTTGCAAAATTGTCAGCAGCCAGGCGGGCTGAACTCCACAACCGCACCATATCCGCAAAATAACTCCGCAGCCACACTGTATCCGAAAAATTTTCACTACAGCCGCCCTTCTGCGCACTGAGGACCCGGCTACCGCAGACTCTGCAGCGGTACACGACTCCATGCAGACTTATGACACCTGTACACCAGTGTTTAGCATTCCAACCCTTTCTGAGTCCCATATTGCTCCTTTGCTAATGTTTTTAAATGAGTGTGTATTTCTAAGAGGAAATTAAGTTGAAAAGGCCAAACAAAAATATTTTGTCTTGTACCGTTTTCAGTTTAAAGCAGCACTATGTAGTTTTTTCACTCTCAAATATGTATTTCCAAGATCATTCTGGTGATACATCAACTCACAATAGGTTGAATGACACCTTTGTCATGGCTCGATCGCGCCTGCATCGCCTTCACTGGCACTATGTCACTTCAGGTTTCGGGTAGGAACCCAGGCCCAACAAGAACTACAAAACTTACTTACTGCTTTACGGCATACGTCACACACAATCCCCCTCCCCCACATCTCTCAAGACCAGCGAGTGAATGTAGAATGAAGCAGAGTCGGAAGTGGTTGTACTGGCTGAAGCGGCGAGGAAACCGAAGAAGGTAAAGGTGTTGTCAGAGGAGACATTTAAAAGAAAACGCGGAAGCGATAAAATAAGAGCCAGGACTAGGGCCAACATTGGACCGGCTTTCACTCGCTGGTGAGAGCTGAAAGAGGTGGAAGGATGTCCGACCGATGGCGACCTGGCGTTGTTACTTTCGGACAAATAAGTACAAATTGTTAGCTACCTTACTTCTTCATTCTAGATTTAGTTCTAGTGCGTTTCAACTTGCTTTGTGTCAAGCTGTGTCATTGAAATCATTTAGTATCCCGTTTATGCTCAGTCAAATAATCGCCTACAGCGATTTATCTATCTAGATGGTATCTGACATGCTAGCTAGTTGTCATGCTATCGCTAGTTGGCAAACATTGCTAAACTAGTCGCCAGTCAAAATGTTTGATCATAAACGTGTACTTCACTCCCGTATAGAGTACTACAGGTAGAAGATTTGTCATGTTTTATTTCAGAAGGATAAGGTAATGATCTGGCTTGGCATGTACTCATGTCGTTTCAGGGATTTTCTGCCAATTCCCTGCCGCCCTCTTGTTTTATTGCACAAGCTAATCGGTTCTGTGCATGACGATTTTGTGGTCAGATTCTAGGTTTCCTTCCTGACATGCAAAGTGCATGCATAAAATGCTGTAAAGGGCTGTCCACACTGAGAAAGATAACTATAATGATAACCATAACCATAACGATTTGGGCATCAACACTGCTGAACAATATCGTTGTGTAAACATTAATGTTGTGCGTTCCAGCTGTGTCAGAGCCCTTTTTTCTCTGCGATGTCATCTGCCGTGTTGAATGAACGCGAAGCCCTGTAAATTCCGATGGATTTCGATTGGCAGTCAGTTTGTGCATAAAATCACACTGAAAGTGACCGCAATGATGTCATTTGCCATTATCATTGTCCTTATAGTTGTAGCGTGGACTTTGCCATCTACGTGAGTTAGACCGTTTTTTAAGTCTCCCTTACCTGGTCTGAAGACATGGTTGATCGGATCGCACATTACATGTCCTGCTTCAGAAAGTTTTCTGGTGTCGTTGGTTTGTCAAAAAATGCATGTGTAGACAGATTTTACGATAGTTGTTACAGACAATACCATTTATCAACTGCAGGGGGACACCGCGAGCGAATCTGGCGAAAACTACATAGTGCTGCTTTAATACAGCTACATAAACTACACTCTGCAAGCACTTTATTAGGAACACCATACTTACACTGTGTAGGGCCTCCATCTGCTCTCAAAACAGCCTCAGTTCTTTGTGGCATGGATTCCACAAGATGTAGGAAAGATTCCTTTGGAATTCCAGTCCAATTTTACTTTACTTAATTTTGGCAGACTTATTAGCCACAAATCCTTTTTGTTTCACATCCCAAATATATAAAGTGTTGACTCAAGGCAGGTTGGGCCTGTCAATTCATGCTATAGATGCCAAATGCAGACCATATATCTGCGTATTGCAGCAGAAATCATGAGTCATCACAAAGCATTTTTCTTCACAAAAACCCACAGCAACTGCAGATTCCCGTTCTTGGCTGACGGGAATGGAACCTGACGTAGCCTTCTGCAGTTGTGGCCTTGATGTTTGATTGCTTGTGCACTCTTTTCTTGCTCATATTTTCTAATACTTACCATAGTTGTGAAGAGTTGTTGTCTGGTTCTGATCAGGGGCTCTTATTCAGTCTGACTCCTCGGCAACAAGGCATTTCCGCTTGCTGGACTTTTTGTTTTTTGCACCATTTGTGCAAAGCTGGTAGATTGCTGCACTTGAAAATAACGCAAGATCTGCGGTGTCAGAAATCCTCAAAAACAGCTACTCTGGCAGCAAGCCACTTTCAAAGAAACCGCAATCACATTTTCTCCCACACTGATTTTTGATGTGATTAAAAACTGAAGCTCCTGACCTGTGTCTGCTTGATCTAATTTTGTAGTTCATAATTAACTGCGCGGTGAGTGTATGTCCTGGCATGCTCATGCTAACTGCTCACGAGAGCACAGCCCATTTACAGTTCATCTCACCTACATATTGAGCCTCAATCAGTCTGAGGCACTAGTAGCCAGATTGGCTCTCAAACATGAAGGTCCCGATTGGACCATAACTACATTTACCAAGTGAGTCAGCCCAGCCACCACATTGTGTTATTATTGTGATTATGCAGGGATAACACTTTGGGAAACAAGGGAGACAAGATGTCCAAACCCTTTTCACTGCTACACAGTGGTTCCTCAGCACCAGGTCAATATGGAAAAAGAAAAAAACTGTAGCAAGTGGTCAGCTATCAGCTCACTGTTGACACAGCTGTAAGTTCGCCAGTTTTTCTTCCAGTAGAGCACTACAGCTGTCTACCAACTAACAGTTGAGGTGATTGAGTTGAGTTCAGTGTCAGCTGTTCTGGGAATGCAGAGTATTTAAATGGTCCTGTTGCTAGTGACCATTTTGTAAAACTTTGTCTGACTGCTGCCGACAGCTGACGGGTATTTCTTAACAGGTTCGCTGTCTCGCTGTTGCTGCCTTTGGAATACAGTGAGATGTTCAATGTCACATCAACACGTGCAACAGTCCTCATTTGAATTATTATTGAACATTTTAACTGTGAAATAATATAATCTTGTGCTGTGGCAGGACAAAGCCTGTCTTTGGGATCTCAAACCGAATTTCAAGCAATGGCCATAATCAAAGCCTTGATTGTGGGAATATTTCATTTCATGCACAGATGGGGGATGGTCAAGGCCAAACTAAAATGGGAATGAGTTTTGTCCATGCAAGTTATTGTGAACTGATTTTTTGAGTATTGAAGCCCCAAAGCTGAGTTGTCATGAGTTGCACTCATCGATCCAATGTGAATGACTTGTTGCACTCATCAAATGTGAATTTCTTTCTTTTCATTTATAATATTACATCATTCAGATCAGAGGTTCCCAAACATGATTCCGCTGTTTTTGTGCCAACCATAACTGCAATCAAGGAATTTTAAGAAGCCGTCAATTTTTCTAGGGTTGATGTTTTGGAGGTTTAGCGGGATCATTAAAACTTAACATTATCCCAAAAATAGCACTGCAATGCCACACAGACTATACATACTTCCCAAGTTTGATAATGTGGTAATCGCATGGTAAACAATTACATAAGAGGTAACACAAAAGACTCAGGTTAACAGGCTCCTAATTTGTTTGTCATTAGTAATTTTCCATCCTTAGAGATCAATACAATCCAGGTTTACCTCATAATTTCTGCCAGAATCACATTCATCGAAATGTGTATACAATGAATGATCACCGCGATAAAATAACTTCATGATTTGGCAGCATGGCTCTGTTCTGAGAGCCCCCAGCAGGGCTATATAAGCTTGCATAGAGCCGAATCCAGGGAGTGCAGTATGACCTTCCCTCCCAGGGGATAAAACATAACTGTGAAACAATGACATCGATATTATGACATTGCAGTTGTACAAAAAGACAAGGCAGCCTGTTTTAACAAGTGAAACAAGCAGTTTCAATGAAGTGCAGCAAATGAAACAGAAGTGGAGCTGGGGTGTTGGTATATTTGCAATAAGGGTGCAGAGCCAGAATGTTGCTGTTGGTGCCAACATTCAGCTAACAGTTCATCGACAACACTGACTATCTCCTTACTAAAGTACAGCACATGTGATGACATCACCTGCGTAAACAATGCATTGTCTTCATATGGCAAAGGTGTGAAGATTCCCTGCCTCCAATTATGTTATTATAAAAGAGGGCACCCACTCGCTCTTTCTCTCTCTTTACCCCATTCTTTTTGATCCCCTAGCCAAGGAACACCAAGCGTAAGGACAGCGCTTGTGTCTGGGACTCGTGCACACTGTGTAGATCCATGTGGCCAAACCACCCACAGCTCTGTACAACTCTGCTAAAATTCAGGACAGCAAGCCTCATTGAACAAGGTGATACCCAGCACTACTGCTTGTTATTCATGGAAACACTCTGTGAAATAATACTTCCAAATACAAAATGACATTACTTTTGTGAACAATACAGCGGAACGACAACGCTGGTCCACATGGACACAGGAACTCGGATCAACACATCACCGCCAAGTATCCCCACAGGGCATCCACAGCAGGACTGCATTGTACAACAAATCACGAGAGGCAATCAAGGCTTTTTCAACTATCAGTAAGATTGACTAAACTTTCCAGGCAGTAGCACAGTTTAGCTTCGTTTCCACTGAGATTGTATTGCATTTCGGTTTGCCCTCAACTGCTGTAATAGTTCAGTCGCTGTTGTGTCCGTTTTTCTATTTTAATGAGCTAGTTAGCATTCACGGATTGAGTACAACTACATGTACAATCTTTCTGTCTCTAACGCTGCCACTAACATGCTTGCTGTAGTATAGGCGGTAGAGGATGGACAGCCAAATTAGCAATATGAATTGCTTATGAGCCCAAGATAGCTACTGAATCCAAACTGAGTTATCCAGGCAGGCACGTTGTCTGCCGTTTCTCTCTCTTTGTCTTGGGACAAAGAAATGCGACCCCACACATATGCACGTGCATCCGACGCGCACAGACACGTGGGCTCACTCACACGTGTAACCACTGTCACCTTCCCACAGTTTGAGCACAGTCCTCTCATTAGATTAGCCCCAGTGGGTTCTGTTTTTGTTTATTTAATAAATTCATCTGTTATGTTGCTGTGTCACAAAGAAATCGGAGTAATAATAGCCAATTTAGAACTCCAAAAATCTTTCAGATTAGTAATTGAACCCTTGATTTAATTATATTTTGTTTGAATACTAATATTGGTTATTTTAATTATATATTAAAATTCCATATTTTTGGTCATAATAGTAATTTTATGTGCAAAAACCACCAGTTTCTCACATGACGCACACGTGGAAGAAACATGAAGCATTTGCTGGGTGGAACTGCGATGTGTAATCAACGGGTTTTGCATGTATGATAAGGAATGTGCTACATTTCACATTTTTTACATATTAAATTCACATGCCTTAGGACATGCAAAACCCACCAGCTTCTAATTTGACTTACACCTGGAAGGAATGTGTAGTGTTTGCTGAGATAGGGTGGCAGTATTGGCACTGAATATTACCTCACTGCATAAGACGGATTGCACTTCTCTCAATCACACTTACTTGCCGCTATCGCTGCCCCTCCACGTATTAAAGCCACTCCCTGTCATCACCCAATCTGACCCTGAATTCCCTCCACACAAGAGAAATCTGGAAGTCTGCCACACTGCACTCAGCCGTTGCATACTTGTGTGCATTTCCGCATTTCGAATGAAGGCTGATGTTGTGCTCTATCAGCAAAGTTTTCCTGCTTGGTTTAAGATTTTGGGCAAATGTTGATTCCACTGTGCAAGTACTTTCATTCATTCAAACCTTTATTTATACTCGGAGGGCATTGAGGTTTCCCTCATTTACAATGTTGACGAGTTTACAACATGGGACATACACACAACAACAGCAATAACAAATAAACATGAGGAAATAAATAAATTAAACTAAAAACAATTGCAATTTGATGAGCTGAGATTAAACACCAAATGTCTAATAAAAACAGTAGCAGAAAGGAGTACCTCTAACCTTAGGGTTTGTTGCAGAGCATTCCATGTGCTAGGGGCATCGATAAAAAAGGCTGTAGGAGCCAATGAGCGCAACTTAATAAATAGGAAACAATCTTTGTCCGGGCAGGTGTTCCGCCCGGAAGTAAAACAGTTTTTGACCGCTGAAGAAGCCGGTATGGTGAAATGTTTGTTCGTGTTGGATAAATGTTGGATTACAATTGCTTATATTGCACAAAGAAGTTTTGGAGCAATAAATGCACAGATTATTGCAACGCAAGCTATTGTCTCAGACTCTCTTCATCAGATGCGGTAAAGTTTGTCAGCGCGTCAATTAGATAAATTCCCGGTGAAGCACCTCAGGGGCTTCAAGCATTGGCTTAGCCTCGACAAAGGCCTTATTTCCAAGATCCGAATGCGCGCAAGGAACCCTAAGAGGGAGCCAATTGTCGGATCTGGTTTGATAGGAACCAATATTCCAATGTAGCAGGGAGGAGAGATAAGGAAGAAGTTTACCACTAATGGTTTTAAAAACAAACAAGTGCCAGTGGTAACTGCGCCTCAAAGAAAGAGATGCCCAGCTAACCTTACTATAGAGAGTGCAGTGGTGTGTATTATAACTGTCATCGGTGATAAATCTTAGTGCGGAATGATAAACAAAGTCTAATAGTTTCAATGTAGATGTAGCTGCATACCTATAGATTACATCTAATCTAATACTGATAAAAATACTGCCTCTACAACTCTCTTCCTACTAAACAAGCTATACCTGTTTCTATATAGAAAGCCCACCTTCTGCCAGAGCTTGGAGGCGAGGCAGTCAATGTGAGTCTTAAATGAGAGCTTCTCATCAAGCCACAGCCCGAGATATTTGTAATCAGTAACTCTCTCTATAGGAGTACCACCAACAGTTAAAATATAAAGTTTCATAAAATCAATATTTCGAGCTCTTGAAAATAACATAAATTTGCTTTTTCACGCGTTAAGAGCTAGTTTAAGGTCAGAGAGAGTATCCTGTAGTAAGTTAAAAGAAAGCTGCAAGTTGTTAGTAGCAGCCTGGGGGCTATCTGCAGTACAGTAGAGAATAGTATTATCTGCATAAAGATGGGCGAAGCAACCAGTTAAAGAAGAGACTAGCTCATCAATATAAATAGTAAAAAGTACAGGACCCTATACAAAGCCCTGAGGGACACCTTTTGTTATGGTTAGGAATTCTGAATTGCCAAGTGGCGATTTCATACATTGATGCCTGGAAAGTAGGTAGTCATGGAACCACGCACAAGCACCCGTGTCCAAGCTGATATCAGACAGCTTTTTCAAAAGCAGATGGTGATCAACCGTGTCAAAAGCCTTTGAGAGGTCAACAAAGAGGGCCGCGCAGTGCTTCCTCATGTCCAAGGCCGAGTCACACATGTTGGTTACATGTGTGATGGCAGTGATGGTACTATGGTTAGGTCTGAAACCGGATTGGTGAGGACTAAGAATAGAGTGACTTGACAGGAAACACTTTAATTAGGAGTTCACTAAGGTCTCTAGTACTTTGGCCAGGCATAGAAGTTTAGAGATTGGACGATAGTTATCCAGATTGTCCCTATCACCCCCCTTGTGCAAGTACCTCATACCATACTAATTTTCATTAAGTTCAGAGTTTTCAACCATTGTCCTTCCCACTTTTCCGCACTGTAGTCCTGTTTGCATCGCATGGTATCCCAGCAAATAATGAATGGGGTGAGGACATGTGGAGTTTTTCCCATGTGTGGGAAAAGTGGGAGTGAGAAAGTTTCAAAAATGATATTTTTAAGTAGATGAATGCATTGCTCACTTTGGTGCTTTCAAGGTCCAGTAAATCACGCTCCATCAATAAGTTCTCGTGCTTGCACTAAATTTTTGGGAAAATGTAACTTGGTCCCTCGGAGGGAGTGCGTACTCATTTGTTTAGTGGGCAGAACCTTTTTTTTTTTAATTTTCAAAACACTCTGAGGCTTCCCAGTAGTGTTCCATCTGTTTTCAAATCTGAACATTCAAATTCTGGTTGACATATTATGTCTTCGCATCAAAATGCTAAGCAAAATGCTTCTCTCGGGCCCTTCTGAAAAAGTTTTCCCATGTGACCTGACATCGGTTTATGCAAGGTGACTTTGCAACTTTCCATACTTACACTGTCAGAGAACTGCATGTGTGGAGGGAAAAGTGGGCAA
This sequence comes from Gymnothorax javanicus, assembly GCA_029692085.1. Taxonomy (NCBI): domain Eukaryota; kingdom Metazoa; phylum Chordata; class Actinopteri; order Anguilliformes; family Muraenidae; genus Gymnothorax; species Gymnothorax javanicus. The sequence continues at coordinate 97,088,570 of CM056198.1, forward strand.
CGGCGCTTTATTCTACATCACTACCATTTTCCGATGGCCGAATGGGAGTTCCCATCAAAAAACCCGGAGAAGAACGCAGACGGAGTCGCTTTTCAAAGATCAAATTCTTCAACCTTTTGTCCCCTCCCACCTTTCCAAACCATAGTCCGATTCACATCGGAAGGTATCCCAGCATGTATAGTGCTCCAAAACCCTTGATTGCCTAAGAAAAAATTAATGGGAGAAGTCAACCATATGCGAATCACACATGTTCACTAGCGTAAATGGTTTATGGCACAGACAACCCCCCCTCCTTTAAATTTTGGCCATTAGCTTTGTCGCAACCAGAGATAATTGTTTATCTGCAATTGGAAAGACAAATGTAGTCATCTCCCATTAGAAGAGCATTAAGTTTGATATGTACTCATGGCCATTTGCCATGGCCATTTTATTAATTGTTAATGGTACCAAGTTGGCTAGTCAGCTTATGTAGCAAACAAAGCCATCATGTTTCACATCACATCAGCTGAGTCAAAGGAAGGAGCCTCTGGCTGAAAGTACCCTGCTGTGTGACCTGGCAGTAGGTTGCATACGGGATGAAAACAGTCCTCCATCATGTTGAATTTGCTCATCTTTATTGGCCTTTGTCTTCTGATGCACATGAACTGTAGTCCCCAGAAATTACTTAAATTGGCTGCAGTGAAATGGCTCATGCGCGAGGTGCACACAGTTGACTGAGACTGGGCAGGGACAGCGGCATGCTCAACTGTGATTGGGTTGTGACTTGGATCAGATCAGGTATTGATACTCCCATGGACGGATTGTGGTAGAGGGAGCAACTGTCCCTTTGCCTATTGCATACAAAAAGAAAACTCAGGCCAATGGTCTTTGAGAAAAACCAAAAAACACACGTAAACATTAGTAAACATATCAGACATTGACTGGCTAAATGCATTGGACACAAATAGTTTGTTTTTTAGAAACAAACAGCCACACTGATACAAAGAGGCATTGAAGTCTTTGGGAAAATCCTGACTCCAAATAACATCAGCACACACTGGCCATTATGGTTTCCATTTTCTTTTTAACTGGAAGAACTACATCTGAGGAAAGTTAGCTTAATGGATATGCCGATTCAGCCACTCAACTCAAACTAATTTTCTACATAGCCATACTGGCTATATTTGAGTTCCTGTCCTCTGTGAGGCATGTGTGAGAGATTTACACTGCACAGCATGAGTGCTGTGTAAACATGTGACCTCCACAACTTTCTACACCCCTCAGGCCTGTGAAAACTGAAAAACAAGCACCTCACAAAGCACATCCTATTTTACAGGATAAATGAATGGAAAAAGACAAAATGTTCACAGATGATGGAGTATTCCTCTCATACAGAATATGGAAACCTGGTATCTAAAGTGATAGACAACCTTTGTCAGAAATGATCTGCAAACCAAAGAACTGCCCCTTAGGTGTTACAAAGTATGTTTTTGATCATTTTAAGAAAAAGCTGATCTGAATTATAAATACCTCAACATCCACACCAAAACATTCTTGGAATCTGCCATTTTCCTTATAAGTGACATCAAATGTCCTATTGCTCTTTTAAGGCAAGAGGTAAAAAAAAACAAAAAAACCTCTCGCTAACTCGAACTTGTCTGCTTCCCTTTAAGTGTTCTGACACCCAAAAGCCGAACACAATCGCATCCACCAATACAACAAACCAAACAAACACAACTGGAGTGGTAAGTAACCAATTGCACATTCGTCATAATCCAACAATGGTGCCAGCTAGGCTAACCACATAAGCTAAAAACATAAATTTGTTCACTAAACACGCCAGCAATATGCAATGATCAAATCTGCAGCAAACACACCAGAACTATAAAAGGAGCGGTATCCCCATTATAGCTCGTACCAGTTATACCTGTGCTAATGTAAAGTCCACTCAAGATAATGAATACAAAAGATAACTCACGTTTCACTCACGCATTCTTTGTAGAAAAGAAAATTACAATGAAAAGAAAAACCAGAACATAAACAAATCTTCCCTTGCTTGACAACCACCACAGAAAGGGAGGGGGACATTAAATTGTGCATTAACCATTGTAAACTGACAAAGCAGCTCAGAACGAGTGGGAATTTAGTACAAAATTAGTTTAGCCAAAACAGATTTTGGTTAAGCCAGAGTCAGTCAATGTCACCGTCATGTGACTGCTGAAGCTTTCATCAGCCTCTTGCTGGCAAAACCTTTTCAAGGGATGAACCATGGCGACCTCAAGTTTCTTTATTATTTAGTCACATTTAAATTTGAATCAAAGTGAAAATAATTTTGTATTTGTGGAAGGTTGTTTGTGCAAAGTACAACTTTGAACCAACTATCAAATATAGGGCACTGGCGGCCCCAGAAGCTCCCGCCGTTATGATAAACAAAATGTCAAAGTTTTTGTTGATGAACGCACGCATGGACGGACACACACATGGAGGGAGCCGGACACCATAGCTCCTGTGCCACTCGGGCAGCAGGAGCTAATTAGGAGCCTGTAACTGAAAATATTGATAAGATAAAGCAAATTGTCGAAGTTTTTGGTGATATTTTTAGGCCAGTGACCTTGAAAAAATAGGCTAAGGTCACCTTTAGGCACGTCATTTGTAGGACTTTATGAACTGCATGTCCTATAAAAATTAGGAGCCTGTAACTGAAATAGTTGATGAGATAAAGCAAAATGTCAAAGTTTTTGGTGATATTTTTGGGCCAGTGACCTTGGAAAAATAGGCCAAGGTCACCTTTAGGCACGTCATTTGTAGGCCTTTATGAGATGCATGTCCAGTAAGAATTAGGAGCCTGTAACTGAAATAGTTGATGAGATAAAGCAAAATGTCGAAGTTTTTGGTGATATTTTTAGGCCAGTGACCTTGGAAAAATAGGCCAAGGTCACCTTTAGGCAATTCATTTGTAGGCCTTAATAAGATGCATGTCCATTAAAAATTAGGAGCCTGTACTGAAACAGTTGATGCGATACAGCAAAATATCGAAGTTTTGGGTGATATTTTTAGGCCAGTGACCTTGAAAAAATAGCCCAAGGTCACCTTTAGGCATGTCATTTGTAGGGCTTTATGAGATGCAAGTCCAGTAAAAATTAGGAGCCTGTAACTGAAATAGTTGATGAGATAAAGCAAAATGTCGAAGTTTTTGGTGATATTTTTAGGCCAGTGACCTTGGAAAAATAGGCAAAGGTCACCTTTAGGCATGTCATTTGTAGGCCTTAATGAGATGCATGTCCAGTAAAAATTAGTAGCCTGTAACTGAAATAGTTGATGAGATACGGCAAAATGCCAAAGTTTTTGGTAATATTTTTAGGCCAGTGACCGTGAAAAAAAAGGCCACGGTCACCTTTAGGCATGTCATTTATAAGCCTTTATGAGATGCATGTCCAGTAAAAATTAGGAGCCTGCAACTGAAATAGTTGATGAGATACAGCAAAATGTCAAAGTTTTTGGTGACATTTTTAGGCCAGTGACCTTGAAAAAATTGGCCAAGGTCACCTTTAGGCATGTCATTTGTAGGGCTTTATCAGATGCATGTCCAGTAAAAATTTGGATCCTGTAACTGGAATCGTTGATGAGATAAAGCAAAATGTGTTGACGGACGCATGCACGCATGCACACATGCATGCAAGCACGGACGGAGCCCGATACCATAGCTCCCGCACCGCGAGCGGCGGGAGCTAAAAAAAATAACCCCTCATTTCTCTAAAATGATCAAGACAACATTCAAACGTCATCACCAAAAACCAACAAAAATATGAAATACTCACAATAATTAGCTTAGTCTTTTATTTCATTTTGTAAACAAGCAAAAACGTAAGAATTCTCAGAACTTAAAATTCATTATTTTTCACAAAAGTCTGAGAAAATACATTTTCAATCAGGCACGGCTCTGGTCAAATATTTTACTATTTGAACAAAACCCACTGAAAATGTTTTTTTTTTCCAATTACATCTTGTTTGACCAACCATAGATTTCATTAAATTGCCACAAAGAAGTAGGATGTTTATATATTTTTTGGGTTTTCAGGTGATTTTTACATCAGTTTTTTTAGCCCTCTAATCTTTGGGGTCAAATGGACCCCATTCAATCTTTATGGTCTCAAAAAACGTGGTTAAATAGTTTTTTCCCCCCAGCTAAATGTTTTCCTAAGCTCATGGGGAAAACAAAAATTTGACTAAAACAATGATGTGAAGTTTTTTACACATATTGTATGCACTGGTGCTGTTGGGGAATTTGACCCCAAGCTGTACTGTTATAAAAATACCATCATTTCAATCTTGTGTTTCTTGTGATGGCAAACACTCGAGGACCTTGCTTATTCACTTCTCATTCATTTTGCATGTATAAGGGAGTCGTGTTTTATTCACTGGGCTATTAAGATGGTTAGCAGACAGGCTTAAGGGAGTTGAGAGAGAAACTTGGGTAACACTTTCAGTTGCAAAACTTTTCTGCAGGTTTTTTGTGGGCATCAAACTGACCTCAAACCAAAAAATATAAGTTGATTTAATAATAGGAGGGTTAAATAAACATGATTTTTCTTTACTTCGTCTGGCATCAGGTTTCACCTTAAAGTTCCTTGTCTTTTCCTCAATGAAAGTACTTCTATAATAGTAAAACATATCTTAAATATCATAATATCATATCATTAATCATATCTTATATCTTGTTTAATGTTTAATGAAGTATTTGAAATATTCGAGGGGGGAAAAAAGTCTTTAAATGATAAATAGCAGTTACCTATTAAAGTGATCTCCGTGAAAGAATCCTTTAAGATATTTAATTACTACTTTGCATTTGGGCTAATCATCTTATAAAGGAATAATTCTCAATTTATCTCCTTGTGGAGAGCAAGATTTCCAACTTGTGCATATTTGAAGATGTGCACACTTTGCAAACATTTCAAATCTTTGTGCAGCCGTAACAGTTTCTTACATTTAGTGTTTGATATACGCAATTCCAAATTTTTTAGTGGTCATATAAAAAGGAAGTTCATCCCCCAAACCACAGTCCTAATGAACCAAGTAGTTAGAGGTAATTTAAGTAAGCTTAATTGCTGTCAAAAAGTTAAATTATCCAACAATGCCCTCTCAAGAGGATTAAATTTGCAATTGAATGTACAAGTGCACAAAGTTCACTAATTGTTTTATCCCCGAGAACACATCTCGTCTTCGGACATGCTGGAGAAAGAATGCAGTACATTTTGAACTGCTAACCCGGATATCCCTTGGTTAAATTCCAGTCCAAGCAGGATTTGACTTTCACTTGCATAGTGCTGGATTTCTGTAACTAAGGCACTTAGTGCGAGTCATTATCATGGCAGGTTGAACCACCTCCTTCAATGGTTATGCGAAGAAAATCGAACAGGTTTATAATTATAATTGAACCACTGTGCGACATGCCTGGCTGTGGTGTGGCAACAGCCAACAGGAATCAGGCTGTTTCATAGGCCACGACTGCTGTGTGTAAGTCATTATGACTGCGGTAAATCGGCTGCAAAGTCCCTGTCCCTCTTTCTAAACATGTGCACTGCACCTGATTGGCTGGCATTCTTCTACTGGTATTCTTAAGTGGTTTCTGTGGCGACAACAGTCTCCCCACCCCCTGCCCCACTATACGGACTCTCAGTTCTGTTAAAAAAAAAAAAAAAAAAAAAAAGCAGGAGTTCCTGTTGTGTCTTGTACGGTTTCCTGAGGTGAGGACGGGTGAATTCAGGTCACATGAAAAAAAAAAAAAAAAAAGCTTTCACCCATGCCCTTGGTTCCACACAATCATAGAGGGGAAAGGGGGGTATATTTGCAGTTTTACCAACAGATGTCTCCCTACCAGCTGATCCTTTACCTGTGCTTCAAAAAACCCTGCTCCCCATCCTGCAGAGACAATATCGCCCTAAACCCCTCATATTTGAATCGAAAATTGTGCACCTCTGGTACACAAAAAAAAAAAAAAAAAAAAAAAAAAAAAAATCTGATTTGGAGATTCCACTCTCTCACATTAAGTACAAAAGTGAAACCGGTCACTTGCCATGGCCTATTCCTGTGATTTACAAGTCCTGAACGCAGTTTCAGCGGGCGACCCCTCGAGCCCCGTTCTTCAGGCCTTCAGTTGGTCTTCATCACCGCCCCCCGGCTGCAGTTCCACTTTCTCCTGAGGAGGGCTCTTTTCCGGTTTGGCTGCGGAGTCAAGGGCTGCGGCCTCCTCTATGGTGTTCGTCAGCGGCCTCCCCAGTGTTTCCGGAAGCCACAGAGTCAGCAGGCCAGTACCGAGCGCCAGAATACCCACAATTAGCTGAAGAAGGACAGAGTGAGAGAGGGAGGAAGAGGAGGAGCAGAGGAGGGATACATGGAGAGACAGAGGGCAACAGTTAAGAGAAGTAGGGAGAAAAATGGAGAGAGAGAAAGAGGCAGTGAATGCGTGAAGGAAGACAGGAAGAATGGAGAAAGAGAGAAAAAGAGTGGCAAGGGGGCAAGAAGAGAGAGACCATCAGAGTTAATGAATTTGTTACAGTAGCTTTTGAGTTGCAGCTTCTGAAACAAATACTCAAATACCATCATCAAAAAGCCTCCATTCCTCATGACTTTTGAAGGCTTGTAATGAGGCAATAACAGGCCAACTGACTGACACTGACTGAATCTTAAGTTATAACAGAAAGAAAATATCCTCGCAAAACATGCTAGCAGAAGGGAGAACAGGCTACGCTTTGTTAAAACCACTTCCTGTCTGACAAGGGCTGTTGTAACATGCTTAGCATCCATTCTTTGGTAATAATACCAATAGTTTAAACAATGCAGCTTATAATAAGACAATGTATTTTTTTTTCTGGGGCAACACGCTGCAAAAATCATAAAATAGGTCAATCTCCGCATTCTGGACTTATACTAAGACTTCAATTTTTATGGCTATAATCGTTTTGCTTCGTAAGACAAAAATATTGCCATTGAAATAAGCCAGTTGGGGGGCCCATTGGACTGCATTTCATTTAATGTCAAGTGAACATTAACTGAGGGATAATACCATTGTTTTTTTGAAGACTGACTTTTTTTTTGCTGGGCGCACAGCAAGAGTAAGTGCGATTTTATGCATGCGCACTGAACAATGCATTCTCCTGTGCATTCAGAAAGTCACTCGGGGGAAAAAAAATATACAGAGCAATGCGGGAAATTACATTGCAGACAGGTCTATGCACACCACACCCTCATTTTTATAATCTACACTTGAACTAAGCTCACCCCTTGATTGTCCCTCTCGTCTCAAAGAATGCTTTTTACTGCCACTCCAATTCTTATTCTTCGCGGCATACTAGATGCTTTTCAGCATCCTCCACTAGTAGCAAATTTGTACAGATAAACGCATGTAACCCTCCTCTTTATTCGGTCAGCAACCCACTTGAAAACGTCCCCATTGCAATGTTTCGCGCCCGTCCAAGAACTTCATGATAACCATTTCCCTCAAAACCTGAAGCATAAACTGTTTTAGCCTCATGCCAAAAATACTGGGACTTTCTTATTAGCAGCAGTCATCTTAAAGTGACAAAATAGGACAAGGGTGCTGTAGCTAACCGGCTGTTGTTCATCTTATAGTAATGATACAAGTTATGAAAATTTCATGTGATGTTTGACCTTCAAATCATTGATGACAATGTCAAGGTCACTAAATAAAAGTTTGCATACCTTTATAAGACTTCTTATATGTTTGTAATACAATCCTAAGCTCTGAAGCAGTTTTGGTGATACAAGTCATTGTAATTTCACTATGTCGAGTTTGACCTTTGAGGGTCACCGACAGTCAAATTGAATGTCACCTGATGAAAGTTCATATATGACTTCCTAGATGTCTGTAACACAAACCTAGGCTCCATCTGTGACCATTTTAATGATATAAGTCATTGAATTTTCACTCGGTCACATTTGACCGAAGGTCAATATGAAAGTCAGCAAATGAAGGTTCATATATGACTTCCTATAAGTGTTCAATAAACATGTTCCCTATCATCAATATTTTCAAGCCGAGAAGCTTTTAAAAATTGTAACATTTTGCTTGACCTCAAGTCTGACTTTTCAAGGTCATCTGAGGTCAACTTTAACATAGCCTAAATATAGGTCATATATGACCCATATGTCGATAATAACTTAATATACGATATATAATAACGATAATCTCTACTTAATCTCTATCTGCCACCATCTATCTTCCAGAGGCAATTTTGCCCATTCTCCATAACACCCAAAGTTAAAGTACAGCACCCCCACTAGACCCACTTCCGTCGATTCAATCAAGAAAAGAAAGAGGAGATCAGGTTGGTTCAAAACACCACCAAGGCATCCGCGTGAACTGTAACCTGAGGAAGGTGTACTATAATGTCATAAACAAAAGCCTTCGTAAGCATCTTAAATAAATGTAATGCCTTAACTTAAAGTGCAAATGGATTCCTGCCAACAAACAGGAAAAACTGGAGAGTATTTTCTTACACGCCCACAGTGAGAAACCAATCAAGTGAGCAGAGCAGTCCAAGCCCAGCAATGCAACAATATAAAAGAACAATTTTGTGCACCAGCTTTGTTTCAGGTAGACCCACATGTTAGACAGATAAAAAGCTTTACCTGCGGTAGGTGGATCCAGACATCAGCGAGGTAAACACAGAATGGTGCCACCACACTTCCAACACGACATATCATGCTTCCAGTTCCAACAGCCAGAGACCTGGGGGGAAAAAGCAAACATGGTAGACCAAGACCATCACCTGCAACCAAAAGGTAGCAAAACAGTAACACCAGCAGTCCAAACACATTAAGAAAAGGGCCTGCAGCCCAAAGGTAGACCAAAGCTAAACCGTAGAGACCCAAAGTAGACGGAGACCAACAGCCCGTAGCCAAGTGTAAACCAAGGCTAAATCCTACAGTCCCTACCTTGATTCAGACCAAAACATGAAGCCACACGTAAACAAATCCTACAGCCCAAACATGGACTGAGACCAAAACCTGCAGCCTAAAGATAGAAACACAGTAACACCTGCAGTCCAAACAGATTAAGAACAGGGCCAGCAGCCTAAAGGTATAACAAAACTTAACCCTAGAGCCCCAAAGTAGACTGAGACCAACACCCGTAGCCAAGTGCAAACCGAGGCTAAATCCAAACACTTTGAAATCCAGGCAACAAGAAAATATATAATCAGGTGTCTGGGACGAACGACATCCAAGGCAAGATGGACAAGCGTAACGCAAAGAAAAAGGTAACAAGTTTAAAAAGCCTTGCAAAATTAAACAACACTTAAATGACTTGTCATGCATGATGTTGTCTATATGCATGGAGAATGGCGGAATTGAGCATTTTGGGCACCCCAGAAAGAACAAGGTGCTAGTTAGCAGCTCTCTTCCCCTCAGCGAATATGCTATTATCAAAAAATAAAAATAAAAATAGTAATAAGGGTCCTGTAGCTTACCAGCAAGCAATCTTATAGTGATGATACAAGTTATGAAAGTTTTATGTGAAGTTTGACCTTCGAATTGTTGAAGGTCAATGTCAAGGTCACTGAATAAATGCTCACATACATTTATAAGACCCCCTGTAATACCCAATCCTAAGTTCTGAAGCAGTTTTGGTGATACAAGTCATTGAATATTCAATATGTCAATTGTGAACTTTAAAGGTCACAGAGGGTCTAGTTGAGGGGTCAGCAAACAGACATTTCATAGATGATCCTAAGTTTTCAGTTTGGTAAATGTCATTGAATATTCTATATGTCAATTCTTAGTTGAGGCAAACAAGATGACTTTCTAAATGTCTCCTACAATTGACAACTGTGACCATTTTGGTGATACAAGTCAGGGTATCTGCCGAGTTTGACCCTCAAAGGTCACTGACAGTCAAATTGAATGCCACCAAATGAAAGTTCATATGCGACTTCCTAGATGTCTGTAACACCAAACTAGGCTCCATCTGTGACCATTTTAGTGACAGAAGTCATTGAATACTCACAACATCAAGTTTGACCCTCGAAGGTCAATATGAAGGTCACCATATGAAAGTTCATATATGACTTCCAATACGTCTCTAATACAAACCTATGCCCTATCTGTAACAATTTTGCTGATATTAGTAATTGAAATTTCACTGTTTAATTTGGCTGTTGAAGGTTACTGAAGGTCAAGTTCAAGGTCACCAAATGAAACTTCATACATGGCTTCATAAATGACCAATATGCCCACAATACAAACCTAAGCTCTATCTGTAATAGTTTTTGTAATAGAAGTCATTGAAATGTCACTAAGTTTGACCTTCAAAGGTCACCGAAGGTCAAGTTCAAGGCCACCACATGAAAGTTCATATATGACTTCCTACAAATGTTCAATACACATATGTTCTCAATCTTCAATATTTTCAAGGCTAGAAGCCTTTGAAAATTGTAACATTTTGCTTGACCTCAAGTTTGACCTTTCAAGGTCATCTGAGGTCAACTTTAACACATCCAAAATATAGGTCATATATGACTTTCTATATGTTGATAACATAAACTTAATCTCTATCTACAACCATTTACCTTTCACAGGCGATTTTGCCCATTCTCCATAAGACCCAATGTTAAAGTACAGCGCCCCCACTAGACCCACTTCTGTCCTATCTTTTAACATGGTAAATACTTTCCTTGACCTCGAGTTTGACCTTTCAAAGTCATCTGAGGTCAACTTTAACATAGCCAATATAGGTCATATAGGACTTCCTATATGTCGATAATACAAACTTAATCTCTATCTGCAACCATTTGGCCTCCACAGGCCATCTTGCATATTCATATTTACCTTTCACAGGCGATTTTGCCCATTCTCCGTAAGACCCAATGTTAAAGTACAGCGCCCCCGCTAGACCCACTTCCGTCGATTCAATCAAAATGGCACTCGCACTGTACACTGACGGTACCAAGGTAAGTTGATTGCCTGATTAAAAAAAAAATTTATCGCACAGTTTTTCAGAAATGATTTTTTTAAATTTCTCAATCCCATCTTTAACATTGGGGCCAAAATTTCAAGGGCCCATAAAAGGGACAAAAATGATTCAATCAAAAATCTGGGGAAAAAAAAAAAACGTCTGGAGATATGGTCTAGTAATATGTTATCGCAAATTTACACGAAAATTCATCAGGCGAAAAAAAAGATAAAAAATGTTCCGGACGATGGATGCCACACTACGACAATAGCTTATTGGCCTATAGGGCCGGTAAGCTAAAAAAATTGCAGGTCTTTGCAGATCAGCCGCCTGGGACGGCAATAAATCAATGGGCCACACTGGCCACGAAAACACTGACAAGCTCATTGCTAGTAAACTGGGACCCAACCCCTCCAACCCAAAGGAAGACCTGCTAAAACCTGCTTTCTAAAAGTCAACTCAGACTAACACTTACTACCCAACAGTAGACTAACAGCTGCAGCCTCACAGTTGATTAAGAGTAAAACCTGGAGCTCAAAGGCAGGTGAAAACTTACACCTGCAGCCAAAAGGCAGAAGAAGCCAACACCAAAAGACCATTATTGACCTCATCCAAATCCACATACGACTGTCCTCCAGGCAAAATGCCACAGGGGCACTGCTGGAGCCCAACATTCAAGCAAACCTACACTTCATATGCATGCCAATGGCCAGGTTCTTCTCCAAGTATGTTTTTTTCCCATTCAATTTTGTTTACATGCATTTGAGACAAGTCTCTCTCAAAAACAAACACACAAACAAACAAATAAATTAATTTAAAAATTTTAAATCAGAGGAGAACCGTAATTTGTCCTTCGAGTTGGCTGCCAGGGGCCTATATGGGAACGATGCTATATTTTGCTATATGGACTTCCTTTTCTTTTTGCATGAACATAAAACCTTCAAGGGTATGATACTGAGATCCAAACATTTTACATTACCAGACTACCAGAAACTACCAGAAACTCATGTCTATCAAAAAGTTATGCTGGCAGACAGGTGCATGACTGAATTAAATGCAAGCAAGGATGAGAAATGACTCCTCCCAGGACAAGCTTCACTTTTTCCTCCTTAGAAAGAGATTTTAACATACACTGGCCAAGAAAAAGTTGCTGTTTGGATTCAAATAAGCAAATACTAAAGAGAATCATTATTGTAGTGATTAATATTTTTCAGCTGGCAGCAATTAAGCTGCACGAAAGGGATTTTGCTGGACTAAGTTCCCAGAAGTGTCAAGTACGAGGGACAGCGGAGATAAGGAAAAAGATCAGGGATTTTGAACTTTTGTGAAGGATGAAGAATTGAGAAATGTCGAGTGGAAAATCTGGCAAAAGTAACAGGAGTGGTTCGTGTATGCACACACGGAGCTGCGCCGAAGACGTAGCTGGCTGCATCGGGGAGGACACACAAGCTACCGATAGCGAAGGTGAAGCCACTCTAGCTGCTCACTCAGCTGTGGACGGTGAATGTGATGACAATGAACTGAAAGTGATTGTCCGCAACGAACTCACTAAAGCGCTTTTGACAGACTCAGTGCTGAACAAAATTGTGGACGCTGTATACGAAACTGTGTGTAAAAGACTAGAGGATAAAATCTCGCAAAATATCTACGCAGGGCTTCAACTGGAAATTGATACTAAGAAAAGAGAACTGAGTGATGTACAAGAAAAGGTGAAGAAACTGGAAAAACAACTTATCATGGAGAGGTCAAACATCGAAACTCTAGAACAGTACTCCAGATGTAATTCTCTCCAAATTTACGGTCTACCAGAAGCCCCAAATGAGCACTCCGACAAGACTGCACTCAAGTTCTTCAAGGACCAGCTGGGACTGGATCTCACGCCAATGGATCTGGATAGAAGTCATCGAGTGACGCCACGATCACGGGAAGGCAGTGGTAATTCTTGCAGCTCAGGTAATCATTCAAGAGCATTGATAGTGAAATTTGCCCGCTATAATGTGAGGATGTTGGTGTACAAAGCCAAGTCTAAGCTTCAAGGATCTAAGATTTTCATCAAGGAGGACCTCACCATAACGCGACAGGAAATAATCAATGCATGTGTGGAGAAGATCAAGCAGAAATGTTTGAAAAGAGTCTGGACACAAGATGGCCGAGTCCTTGTCTTGTCAGCAGATGGTAAGGTGATTCCCATCAGTGGTCTTCGTCATGTGGATTGATTTTAAACTTATTGTGTCTGTGACATTTTTCTTATTCTTATTCTTTCGTGATTGCACACAACTCTAATATTCCTCAACAAGCAAACATTAAATATCCCTGTTTGATATGTAACTCTTCAGTCAGAAAGAACCAGAAGGCTGCCCTCTGTACAGGATGTCAAATGTGGTGTCATGTCAAATGTGGAGTTCCTATTAGTGACTTTGAAAGTGACATTGACTGGATTTGCCATAAATGTATATTTAGTGAACTGCCATTCCATAATTACAGTCTAATCATCGTGATCATGATTCACTTTTGTCACCTCTGTTTGATAATACTCAAGTTAGCTCTCTCACAATTGAACCTGAGTCTGATAATGCTGAAGTTAGGTCTGCTCTCAAAAATACATGTAATAGCCGTAGATCATTTGAAGATCAAAATGGTACTCTTAAAATAGGTTTTAATAATGGTCTTACAATATCCCACCTAAATGTGAGAAGTCTTAGGTACAAGGTTGATCAGATTTCACAATATTTGGCTTCTAACCCAATAGACTTATTTTCTATGTCTGAAACTTGGTTAGATGATAATGTAGGTCTGAACTTAGCAGTAAATGGTTATTCTTTAGAGAGAAAAGAAAGGAATTGTCAAGGGGGAGGTATAGGTTGCTACATTAAATCATCTGTTTCTTATTTACGTCAAAGTGACCTAGAATGTGTTAACCTTGAGGTTATATGGATTGAAATTAGAGTACCAAATTCAACATCTTGGTTGATCGGTATTGTATATCGCCCACCATGTTCCAATGCTGATTTTTTCACTAAATTTGAAGATAATATTGAAGAAGTAAGTGAGATAACTCAAAATTTCATTCTTACTGGTGATTTCAATTGTAACGTTCTAACTGATTATCCATTACATCTCAAGCTTAAGTCAATGTGTTCCTTGTTCAATTTGAAGCAGTTAATTGAAGGTGCAACTTGTGTTACTCCAAATAGTACTAGCTGCATTGATTTGATCTATGTGTCAAAACTACTGAAAGAGGTAAACTGGGGCAAAGCACCAATAGGTTTAAGTGATCATTCGCTTATTTATGTTAATCTAAAAGGACTGTGAGTTCAATGCAAGCCGCTGGTTTGTAAACTTAGGAGTTTTAAAAACTTTAATGCCTTTGAATTTGTTAAAGATGGTGAAAATCTTTTTGGGGCGGACTACTATGATATAGAGGATGTGAATTACTTGTGGAACAATTTCAAAGAATCTTTTTCAAACTTGTGTGATAAACATGCACCATTGGTATCAGTTCGTAAAAGAGTAAATGGTGTCCCATGGTTGACAGATGAATTTTTGCAGTTATCTAGACAACGTGATTATTTAAAACGGAAGTTTGTTGAAACAGGTGATATGCAGTTTTGGTGTGAGTTCAAACGAGTCAGAAACAAAGTTAATAATATGAGTAAGTATCTTAAGAAAGACTATTATTTCACACAACTTGATGAGAATCTGGGTGACTCAAATCATATTTGGAAAACTTTAAAAAGTCTGTCTCAACCGACTAAGACCTCTAATTGTACAGGTTTACGTACTGAATCTGGTGTGTTAACTGAGGATATTGACATTGCTAATGCATTTAATGAATACTTTGCTCAAGACAATGGTACTGATGCAGTAAGGCGTAACAAAGTTAATCCTGTCACAACGAGTCAGTTCCAGTTTAAAGAGATAACTGAAGAATTTGTTTTAAAAGAGTTAATGACTCTGTGAATATGTCTAGTGGACTTGATAACATTCATCCTCGCTTATTGAAGGAGGCAGCACCATTCATAAGCAAACCTTTAACGCACCTACTTAATGCATCAATTGCAACAGGGGTTACAGCAGTAGATTGGAAAAAAGCCAAAATCACCCCAATTTATAAAGCTGGGGAAAAAGACCTTGCTAGCAATTACAGACCTATATCTGTTTTGCGTCATGTCATGAAAATACTTGAAAAAGCTATACATAAGCAACTGTATGACTATCTTGTATCCAATAACATATTAAGCAATTGTCAGTCTGATTTCCGACTATTATTTTCAACCGCTACTGCATTGATTGATGTAAGTGATTATCTTTATAAGAACATTGATTATGGGAATATCATTGGCGCTCTATTTCTTGATTTTAAAAGAGCATTTGATTTGGTAAAACACTATATTTTGCTTGACAAATTGGAAAAATATGGTGTCAGTGGTTCTGAATTAGCATGGTTTAAAAACTACTTGTCGGATCGCTCACAGTGTGTATCTTATAATGGAGAGTTGTCAACTTTTCGTAATATAGGGGTTGAAATCCCCCAGGGGTCAATACTTGGCCCGTTGCTTTTTGTCATCTTCATTAATGACATACATGACTTAAATTATCATGAGCATACTAAGCTGCGTCTATATGCCGATGATGTGGCATTATTCTGCAAAGGAAGTGATAATGTATCTGTTCAAATAAGCCTACAATCTGAATTAAATAATCTAATGCAATGGGTACAACTTAACGAATTACAATTGAACACAAGTAAGTTTAAGATGATGCTTTTTGGCACTCGCAAGAGAGTTCATGCAAAGCCAGTCTTAATACAGCACGAAGGTCATAAAATTGAACAAGTGTACCATTTTAAATATCTTGGTGTTATTTTTGATAATCTTCTCAAGTTTGACAAACATTTGAAAAAACTTGTGGTAAACTTTCAAGGACAATTGGTTACATAAGGCAGATAAAACAATATCTACCAAGAAAGGTCTTGATTATGTTGTATAATGGTCTCATACTCCCACATATTGACTATGGTTTGCCAATATGGCGACTATCTTCCCAGTACCTTATGGTTAAACTACAACGCCTTCAAAATAGGTATGCAAGGCTGGTTTTGGATGCAGATTTTTACACTCCCCATACATTATTATTAAGGGATTTAAACTGGCAGTCTGTGTCTCAGAGAGTTAAATACCAGTTTGGTTTGTTCATGTATAAAACCTTAAATGGGCTTGCTCCAGATTACCTGAGAGATTTAATTGTATTGAGAACACCTCAGATACTTACAAGATATGCTGTAACTTGCCCTTTGCATGTACCTAAACCCAGAAATGAGTATATGAAAAAGTCATACCAGTATTATGGTTCAACCTTATGGAACAATATCCCACTTTGTGTAAGAAGTGCTGTATCATTATCTTTTTTTAAGATGAAATGCAAAATTCTCTCCGCTATTGACCAGTTATAATACCTTTGTGGCAGTAACTTAATCAGTTTAATTATACCTCTTAAATCTGATATCCGATTTGTGATTATATGTATTGTTATTTTACTGTATTTTTGTTGTAATTCTGTATGTTTTTCTTGTATTGTTTTTATCATGGAGGGCCCCTTTGTAAATCAGTTTTCTAACTGAAAGGGCTACCCTCTGGAAATAAAACGTAATGAATGAATGAATGAATTTCAATCTGACTGGTGCAGCGTGTGGCTTCTCATTTCTTATACAACCATTTCAGAAGACATATCCCATAAGTGTAGAAAAGATGTTATAGTGTTTCAAGATGGTAAATTATTGGCTTGCATCAAGCAAAGAAGACAACTAGGGAGTGGTTAAATCACTGGAATTAGGTTAAGGACTGTCCAACGCATTATTAAAAACTGGGTGGATAGAGGCTAACCATCAAATTCGCAGAAGAAATGGGTTGGAAAAAAATCATAGATGATTGTGAACAGAAATCACTAAAACACTTGGTGAAGTTACAGTGAAAAAAATTACTGTAGAACTCATGGCTATGTTTAATTGTGTGAGTAAGAACATCTCCACACACACACAATCTGACAAGAATTTCCTTGATTCGGACTTAACAGCTGCGTAGCATAAAGACTGGACTGTGGAGCACTGAGTAAAGGTCACAAGATCAGAAGAGCCCTGATTTACTATGGGGCAATTCCATCATTACTCACATTACATTTACTGCATTAGGCTATAATATAAAATTGTTTCACTACTTATTCAATGGACAGAACTTCAAAACTTCTACATTGTGGCAACCTCTGACCATAATCAACTTTACTAGACAAAACCCAGAATGAACCCCTCAATGGTTATGCTGGCAGACCGGATTTTTCAAACGTTACACGTTACTCAAAAGTAACATGGGTTTTTTTTCATTTAGGTTTGGTCCAATCTTCTTGATCAATGATGCAGTACAGAATAAATTAGATGATATACAGTCGCAATCAAAATTATTCAACCCCTGTTGCAAATTAGGTTTACTGGCAAAATTTACAAACTTTCATCTGTTTGCAATGACCAAATCAAAGAAGAACAACTTAAATGGCTCAACAAATATTACAAATTGCTTCTCCAAATTCAACACAAAATGCCACTTTCAAAGACTACTGCAGGCTCAAAATTATTCAACCCCTTCATGACAAGCATCTTTAATACTTAGAAGAAAACTCTTTTGGCGCTATGACCTGCTGGAAATGTGATGCATAGGCAGATGTCAGCTTTTGGCAGCATTCCAAAGGTATCTTAGCCCAGTCCTCATGGACAATGGCCTCCAGTTCACTAATATTCTAGGGTTTGCATGCTGCAACTGTGTTCTTCAAATCCTATCAGAGATTTTTTATGGGGTCCAAGTGAGGCAACTGTGATGGGCACTCTAGAATCTTCCCAGACTTCTTCTGAAACCAAGCCCTGGTGGTTGTTGAGGTATGCTTAGGATCATTGTCCTTTTGGAAGATCCAATGATGCCCAGGCGTCAGCTTCCCTACAGACGGCATGACATTTTCTCCTTGGATATCCTGGTACTTGACTGAATCCATTTTGCCCTCCACACTTTGCAGATTTCCAGAGCCAGAGGAAGCAAGGTAGCCGCAGAGCATCAAAAAGCCCCAACAATTCTTCATTGTAGGCAGGGTGTACTTTTCAGCATATGCTTCTTTATTCCTCCTGCAGACATACCACTGATTCATAAGCCGGAAATATTCCAGTTTTGTTTCATCACTCCACAGAACAATATCCCCAAACTTCTGTGGCTTATTTATATGGTTTTGAGCATATTGGAACTTGTGCTTTTGGATCAGTAGTGGTGTATGTCTTGGAGACCTTCAACGTTTAGTATGCGCCCTACTGTGCAAACTGAAACCTCAGTGCCTCCTGCCTCCAAGTCTTGCTGCGGGTCTCCTGCAGTCACTTGAGGGTTTTTGACCACCTGTCTCCTCAGGAATCCAGTGACAGCCACTGATAGCATCCTCTTTCTGCCACATCCTGGTACTGTATCCACTCTTCCTTTAACTCTGAACTTGCGAACTATGCTTCCAACTGTATCTCTACGAAAATTCAGTGCCTGTGCTACTTTTTTGTATCCTTTTTCTTGTTTGTGCCAGGCAATGATCTCCTCTATTAGCTTTTTCGACAATTCTTTTGACAGCCATATTTCTAATATGCAATCAAATGTCACTGTCAACAAACCCCTAGCGAGTGCAAGTATACTCAGCACCATTAAAAACGCAACGGTGAGGTATGTACTGTATTTGCGGCAAATTGTAGAATCAATTGATTTTTATTGCTTTTCCAGTGAGGCATGAGAGGAAATAAAGAAAAGCGCGTGGTATTGTAATCCTGACGAGCACCACGTGCACGCGTCAAGCACTTCAGTAACAACAAACATTGAGCTGTTCGTGATGTGTACAGTGACACTTGACTTGTTCTTTTTGGTGTGGTCAATAGCCTACATAAAGCCAACAAAAAACCGAAAAATGCTACTGCATCAAGAAAATGCAACGGCTTGTGACACAGGAGAGAGAAAAAGAGCCTTTGGCAGGTTACGGGCAGATCTCAGCCGCCGAGAGGTGGTGCGTCATTTGCACTGTCACCGTTCAACAATCAGTCGGCTGTCTATCCGAGAATGGAACACAGGCACTGTCACTGACCGACCCGCTTAGGGCAGCCACAGTGACGATGGCAGCTCAAGAGCGCCACATCTGGTTACAGCCTGTACGTGACAGATTCCGGACAGCAACCAAAACTGATCATGAGATGAGGGGTCCGAGATGATTGAGGGTGAGCGCAAGTACCATTTGACGCCATCTATGTGAACAACACATGCGTGCAGACGGGCCCTACCGAAAACCCAGATTTTGCCCATTTACGCATGGCTGCCCTTACCGTGGTCGGTCAGCGACAGTCGCTGTTTTCCATTCTCAGAAAGAAACAGGGAAATAAAGTGCCAAAACATTACAGAGGCAGGTGCCCACAGTCAGAAGTGAAGAGTTCCTACTTCTGTTGATGCGCTAAAAATGGGTTTCCTGTAGGGGCTGTGTGCACACGTTTTGCTCACGTAAACGGCGTCAAACGGTACTTGCGCTCCCCCTCAATCGTCTTGGACCCCTCATCTCATGATCAGTTTTGGTTGCTGTCCGGAATCTGTCACGTACAAGCTTTAACCAGATGCGGCGCTCTTGAGCTGCCATTGTCACTCGTGGCCGCCCAAAGTGGGATCGGTCAGTGACAGTGCCTGTGTTCCATTCTCGGATAGACAGCCGACTGATTGTTGAACGGTGACAGTGCAAATGACTCACCACCTCTCGGCGGCTGAGATCTGCCCGTAACATGCCAAAGGCTCTTTTTCTCTCTCCTGTGTCACAAGCTGTTCCATTATCTTGATGCAGTAGCATTTTTCTTTTTTTTTTTTTTGTTGGCTTTATGTAGGCTATTGACCACACCAAAAAGAACAAGTCAAGTGTCACTGTACACATCACAAACAGCTCAATTCTTGTTATTACTGAAGTGCTTGGCGCGTGCATGTGGTGCACGTCAGGATTACAATACCACGTGCTTTTCTTTATTTCCTCTCATGCCTCACTGGAAAAGCAATAAAAATCAATCGATTCTTCAATTTGCCGCAAATACAATACATACCTCACCCGTGCGTTTTTAATGGCGCTGAGTATATTTCATGTATTATATCTCAAGCAAACCTGATGCAACTAATTAGGTGCTTGATTAGCTGCATTATGTATGCTGGAGACAACACCTGATTTGCAAATATGCTCTTATGAGGGATTCTATTCGGAGGGATGAATAATTTTGAGACTGCAGCAGTCATTAAAAATGGCATTTTGAGTTAAATTTGGAGAAACCACTTGTAATATTAGTTGTGTTGAGCTATTTAAAATGTTTTTGTTTAATCTGTTTATCACAAACACCTGAAAGTTTGTAAGTTTTGCTATTAAACCCAGTTTGCAATGGGGGTTGAATAATTTTGATGGTAACTGTATGTTTGAACCCTTATTTGTAAAGGCTGGTAAATGTGGAGTTCAGATGCAGCGGCTGGCGAAGGTGCACCAAGCACAGAGCCAGCACAGCTGAACGTGATAGAGAGAATGGAAGGGAAAAAAGCTCGCGTTTCTGAATACACGAAAGACTAAGTGCCAGAAACAAGGCGAGCCTACACAGAGAAAAAGAAATCTCAACAAACGAGAAAAAAACAAGGCACCAAACAATAGTGCGAGAAAATACCTAAAGAAGCAGAGCTTCCCAGAAATAAAGAGAAGATACTAGTCAAACTAACCCTGACTACAGACCTCTTAAGCCGAAGCGAATAACTACAAAGCAGACACTCCAGCAAAGGAGGCGTGGCGGACCTCCGGCTTATATAGACTCCGGGGAAGCGCCGCCCAGATATAATCAGCCAGCTGGGTGAAAAAATCCGATGGAGAAAGAATTCAATGTTGTCAGGGACGAGAACCACCAAGAAAGAAAAAAGCACACACACAAACCATGACATTATTACTGAAAATTCTAACACAACCAGGATTTCAACTGTAAGGAGGAGACTACACCTCAGCAAAGTATATTTCAGAGGAAAGTAGAATTCTTGAAGTGTCTAAAACGCATAGTTTTATAAATTTTAATTTGGTAATGATCCAGTGCGACGCATTTCAAAACCGGTGAGTCTTCAAATCGGCGTCAATATCAGGGGGCAGTCATTTTTACTTGGGGAATCCAAGGCTGTCTTCGAAATGCACAGTTCTTGTGTGTTATGGAAAAAACTAATAAGTAACAAAAAGCTGATTCCGAGAAAAAGACAGAAAACTGTATCCCCCTGGGGTTAAGCTCTTGTCCGACAATGTAACTGACATGGTAGTTATTTGTTCATTACATAATAAGAGATATTTATGGAGGATTTTTTTTTCTTTTTTATTAGTATCCCTGGCAATATGACTAAAGAAATTTTCCATCTGAAAATATAAAATGTCAAATCTCAAAATGATGGACAAAAACCTAATGATTATGCAGCTGCAGTGGCATTTGACAGTTTTTCAGTGTAAACTCCACCATCTGCTTCCCTCTTCAAGCCATTTTTCAGTCATTATTAGCACGTGAATTGCGTGAATTATAAATTCTGACCATGAATGTCCTGCACATCCAATGCTCTGCATGGGGAGATCAGATAATATAGGTATGCTGCTTCATAACTGGCTAATTCACTGACCAGGTTTTATCATTAAAAAAATTGAAAATTTTATGTGGAAGAACCAAGGAAGATCAACTCGCTTGATTTTTACTTCACAACTGATTAAATAACGATGACTTGCTTGGTTTTGCCACAGGAAAACATAGAAAATCAATTATTATTTTTCATGTATCATGTAAATTTGTGCTGCTACACAAGTGCAGAAATTGTTGTATAAAGACATATTGATATTTTACATCGTCGTTTATGCGCAGAACATGCCTCATAATTTTGTGGTGCAATGCATAACAATGCCATCAAAAATAAAGTGGTCGGTTTTTACCAATTAGTCTGAGCAACTGTGGCCAATCGGGAGATGTAAACTGGCAGAAGCTAAGGTTACTAAGCATTTAAAGGTGAGGTTTCCAAAGATCAAATTCAAAATCAGAAGATTCCCCAAGAAAAAAATGTCTGCCCCCTGATATTGAAGCCAACTTGAAGACTCGCTGGTTTAAAAATGCGTAGCACTGGATTATTATCAAATTAAAATATGCGTTTTAGACACTTCAAGAATTCTCCTTTCCGCTGAAATATACTTGCCGAAGTGCAGTCTTCTCCTTTAATGCTACAGTCATTTTCTGCGACGGGCTCTTAAAACAAGAAAAGTCCTGTTATTCACGTTACGTTACTCACGATACGAGTAGGTTTTAAGTATATGTAGGCTCACCATACTGCATTTCACTGATCATTCACAATGTTTCAGCCATTTCTATTCAAGAGGCTTTCATGATTTCCAATTTCTAAGGCCCGAATCTGCACGTCCATCCTCCACCCACTTAGTTCCCTCTCCCCTCCAGAAAAATGTCACACTTGCGGCCCTTAGTTTCTCAGAACAACCAGTAACATTTTTTTTTATTAATTCAACCAACCAAGTAGTCCCTTCACTACTTCAGTATGTGAATGATGTCAAACTTTTATATAATACGTGTACCAAAAAAATTTGGTTCGCCTCAGACCTTCAATTTCTTCTGAGCCATACACCTGAATATACTAACAATACAGCCATACATAAATTGTATTGACATTTCATATTTGAATTTTCAGTGGTCATGTTACACTTCAGCTGGCATTGCCCTATGGGTGTGTCAGGGTAAGAAATGAAGCCCATGAAGTGCACCCACCATGCATAGCGCCCACCATACAAGCCTCTCAAGGCAGTTTATGATCTTGAGTTGCTTCAGTTGGACAGATCTAAGCTCAGCAACGTTATGCTGCAACAAAATTAAGTCACCAGACTTCCTGAATGTACTGAATGGCCAGGTTTTCTCTTCAATGGATTGTTAACACCTAACGGCACAGGCATATACCAGGATGAGAATACCAAGATTCATCAGGCTCAAATTGCAAAATAGTGTTTCAGAGAGCATGAGGAATCATCTTCACATATGAATTGGCCACCTAAGAGTCCTGCCCTTAACCAATTGATAGTCTTTGGGATGAGCTTGAGAATTTATGGAATGGTTTGACTCTCCCAATGTCATAACAATATAAACGCCAAAAATTAATGCAACTACGGTCGGAAATAAATAATGTAGCATTGCAAGATTGTTAAAACAATGCCAGGACGAATTTGCATAGTGATTATAGCTAAAGGTGGTCCAAAAAAGTATGCGAGGGTGCAATTTTTTTTTCTGGCCTGGCAGTGTGCATAACACACAAAATATCACATTATTACTCATCAGTTTTTTTCTCAAAAAATTACAATAAGAGCGAGCTAAATCATTTGCTTTAAAAACTACAGAAATTACTTACCTTATGACAGTTGGGTAGAGCTCACAGGAGTACAGGTAGATCAGACCAAAGGCGATGGCAACAGCAAACTTTCCAGTCATGCTAAGGACTACAGCTAGCACCTTCATGTCCTAATAAAAGAGATGCCAGCAAGTCATCATATAGCAATGAATACAAGATTCTTTAAAAAACCCTACAGGTTACAGCTAATATACAATAACCTCTGCCATCACTTCTGCATGCCATTAATTTTTCACTCCATTAGTACTAATTAAAATATTTTCCAATCCATTAAAAAAAAACTACCATTTACCCCAATTGCAGACACTAAATTAATCATAGGATTGAGAGAATAGAGCGTGAATGTGTGCACAATGCAATGGATTGGCAAAGAGCCCAGGTTGCATTTCCGTCACCTGCCCATTAGATGAGGGGACAGGCTCCGACCCGACGAAATACCAACTAGGCGCAAGCGATGTGTAAGATTTCAGGGCTTTCTACTGTTTCTTCAGTATTTCTTGTATGATTCCATAAAACGTTCGTGAAGGCCATCATTCATTGGTTTTAGCCAACATGTTGATGGCTGTCATCTGGCTTTCCCGAGGAAATACATGTAAATCCATAAAGCAACTGAGGACAGTCACCATTGTATTGCGAAGTTAAGGTGAGGGGTCTGGACATTCTGTTAGGGCAGTGTTTAAACTAGGCTTACCTACGAATACTGTGAATAGAAAGACATCTCCTTGGGACAGCCTAGGTGGGGGTAGACTGCGTAGGTGATATTTTGTGACTATCTCACATTATCAACGGTGGAGTTTCATTCCTATCTTTATTCAAGAGTGTACTATTTCAACTTGAGAGCAAATATATCAATTTCATGTGTAGATTTTGTAATGTTTGCCCCCAAAATTCTGCTCTCGCACTCAAATAACCCCTGCTTGAGCTTGGATTTGCGCTGCTTCTACTCAAACTGTTTGCTTACACTCAGATCTGTCACTGCTTGGCCAGATTTCCTGCACGTGTTCCGCAGCTGCTTGGACGGATTTCTTGTGCGCAAAAGTCAGCCTTTTCTCCTCACGCTGAAACTGCCTCTTTGTGTTGGGAACATTTCTGCTTGTGCTTGGATTTTTTTGTATGACACATTTCTGTCAAAAATCACCAACCAATAGAATGCCAGGTTTCCCGTTGCCAATGAAACTGTCCCTTCTTTGTTGTGGGCATGTTCATTTTGCACTTTACTCGTTTATTAAGCAGGTTTATACGCTCCTGCTATCCTGGGCCATATATGTACTCCTATTGCTTTCTTCACGACTTTGAAATGAAAAGACAATTCATATATTTATACACCAGTGCCCATGCTCTTCTTTTACCAAAATAGCTACATATAAGAGCAGCCGTATAACACATTGGCCTCTGGTCCACTATGTGTGATTTTGTGGATGAATTGCACACAGGAAATCTGTCCAAGCAGTGACAGATCTGAGTGTAAGCACAGCACACATTCTGAGTAGAAGCAGCACAAATCCAAGCGCAAGCAGGGGTTATTTGAGTGCGAGAGCAGAATTTTGGGGGAAAACTTTACAAAATCTATGCATGAAATCAATGTTTCTGCTCTCTAGTTGAAATAAAGATAGAAATAAAACTTCAAAATAAATTTCCCGTTTCTTTGTTCTGTGTGTGATGTTGACCTCTCCCTGGGTGCGACCGTTTTCCACTGCAACAGAACTTGCAATAAAGTGCTTCACCTGTCACATCATTACCATTGTATCCGTATTCAAGTCATTCACATCCGGAGGTCAACTGTGAATTTGGGAACATCCACACTAATGCGTTTTCATTTTCTGATTTCGCCTAGTGTCCACACAACTCCGGCATTTTTGTACCGCTAAACAGCGATTTTTAAAAACGGTGCTGACCCGTTTAGTTTGAAAACTCCAGGACTGCGTTTCAGAGTGGACAAAGATCTGTTTAGCCGGAAAACGCTGGTTTTAAATGAAAACGTATTAGTGTGGTTGTTGCCCTCAACAGTCAGTTTCGAAACGTTGAATCAGCGGTTAAAGAAGAAAGACACAATAGAGATTTTCCTCAGTTTATGGTTCCACCAATACTCGATGAAACAAGAGAGACAACCACACTAGCAACTGGGGGAATAATTTAAGTGTACCTTTTCCATTCTGAGATTTTCCCTGCACATTGTCTGGTGAGGTCCATTTTATCTTGCCTTGCTCGAAACGAAGAACTGAAGAATCACTGAGCTATTTAATTTATGGCTGTTTGTGACAGAGTGGAAACTTGTCAAGTGAAATACCAACCTGATAATAACCTTTGCTAGGAGAGCAGGAATTGTTAATATCAGTGTACGAAAAGTGAGAACTTCTGAAAGTTAATCAGGCCTCTTAATGCGTTTGTCATTTGGTCATTCAAGTTTGTGGTCAGACAAAACCAAGTTATTTCAAATGACAGCCTCCCATTTGGCCTTGAGTCGCCACGGAGTTCATCAGAGCCTCAGCTTGAAGTTAGAATTGTTCAGGTGCATGTGAAATTATGACCCTAATTTCATAGCTTTTGGAAGCAAAATTTTACGATTCACAGGAGATAAGCTCACTGTACACCAGGGTAAAAAATTTTTTTTTTTTCACGAGGGCTGCTTTCAAGATCAGGAGAAAAGAAAATAGCCCTCGTGAAAATTCTCACAGGGGCTATTTTAGGGCTCACTGCGGCCATTTTTTTTTCTTTTGTTTTTCTTCGCATTTACGCGAATTGTTTAAAATGGAGTAGTGTTGCATGAATTTATACCTCATTGCCTACTACATTTGGCTCAAAACTCATTACAAACAATGAACTTCATTAAACAATGAAGTTTAAAGCAACAAATATCTGCTTTTCCATTCCTGTCCTCATTGAGTTCAGTTCTTCAGTTTAATAAGATTCAACACAACTGATCAGTAAACATCAAATTTTATCACCATTACCACATTCAATCACCACAGTCTTTGACACATAATTGCACAATACTTCCCAATTAAACCTAGTAATGATGTAACGTGTATCCACTTTTGTTCATTTTTATAGGCTAATTACCGTATGCATTCTCATCTACCATGCCAACTATACA
This sequence comes from Gymnothorax javanicus, assembly GCA_029692085.1. NCBI lineage: Eukaryota > Metazoa > Chordata > Actinopteri > Anguilliformes > Muraenidae > Gymnothorax > Gymnothorax javanicus. The sequence goes on from CM056198.1 coordinate 97,115,094, forward strand.
TACATGCGCCTGCAGATTGCAATAACATCGTAAAAGCCGCACACTTGGCACAGTCATTAATAATGAATAATGAAAAAAAGCCGCACGTGATTTGAAAAACAGCTCGCTTTTCTATCCCTACCCAGTTTTTTTTTCCAAGATAGAATTGTCTTCTCCTTCTTGACAACATTTTTCATTTTTTTTTTTTGTCAACAACTTCGGTAGTAGTTGGTGCTTTTGAGGTCCCAGGCAAAAGTCGAGCTCGATTGTCCTGTCTCACAAGGAAACGCTCTATCCCAGGGGTTCCCAAACTCAGTCCTGGGGCCTCCCTGTGTATGCTGGTTTTTGCTCCACCCTGGTTTGCAATCATAGGATTTTAACAAGCTGTTAATTTGTCTTAATTAGGTGCACGTTTGTTCAGAGTTGCAATTTATCCTCTCTTGACAAACAGTATTTTGACAGATATGCATACAAACATTGAGGAATAAATTCCGCATCCACATTGCAATATATGAGTAACAACTGCATAAAAAGAGGGAAAAAATGTACCCAATCTAAGGAAAAAAATCAATGGGTTCCTAATTGGTGAAACTGAGGGCACATGGTTGCAAAAACTAACAATTTACTAAACAAGCAAATGACAGAGTCAAACCTGTTTTATGTTATGTTATTGTTATTGAGTGCAAGCAAATCATTTTGAAAGAATTCTAATCACCTGTCTTCAGCAACCTGATTTGGAGGTTATTGATTTTCTCAGTACCTGAGTTGATCTGTTTAAAAATGTTATCACCTGAAATTGCTTGCCACACAGAACAAAAAAAAAAAAAAAACCCCCCAAAAAAATAAACTTTATTTGCAAGGGTTTTTTATTCTATATGGGAGAAATTAATATTTTTATTAAAATTTGGCTTAAAACAGCAAATAACATATTTAAACACAAAATGTACCCAATTTGGACAAATTAACAGCTGTTAAAGTCCTATGATGGCAATTATGTTTGGGACAAAAACCAGCACACACAGGGAGGCCCTTGAATTACTGTCCTAATTCAAGGTATTGTCCTTGAATTAGACTGTGAGCTTCACATTTATTCGGAAACAGTATTGCAGTTGGTGGTACTTTGTTTAGTTTCAGAGTTTGAAACAAAATCATCCCAAAATGGTACTAGAGGGCTGCTAATTTTGTGTCAAACTGCAACCTGGCAAACACAATATTCTGTATTAAATAAAGGAATTAGAGGTATGAGGAGGAGAGACTATTTTTAAACCATTTGGATTAAGATTAACCCTGTTTGTCGTTAACTTAAAGTTTTGGCTTTAAAAATGGCAATAAACATGTTTGAAAATATTAGAAGTGGGAACAAATTCCTCCCACAGATAAAGGTGGCAAAGCTGCATCCAAAGTTGATGCTGATACGGTTTTGAGAACCACCAAGGGTTTTATGCATTCATTTTTGAAACTGGAGGATTATGAGCTCAAGATGGAAGTGATATATGGTTTCAAGGTTCAGGAAAATCATATTTGGTCTTTGCATGACATAAAGAGAGCATGAGGCAAAATGCAAGTACCAGAGAAGGAAAAAAGTTCCTGGCCTTGTTAATCATGAGTTATATGAAAGCAGTGGCGGTTCTAGAACCGGGAACTGGGGGGCGCAGACAGGTCCCTTTATGACAATTAGTCCTGGCTGGTTCTGAATCATTTTCCTTCACTGACGCGTTTTCCAATTATCGTAATTGGCAACTGAAGACACGGTTTCTCTTCATATGCGATGGAACAGCGATGAAATCATGGGCTAAATTCAGTACAGCGGCAGAACCAGAACTGAGAATTGTGACAAAACATCCGTTTAAAACAGTTATTAGTCCTGACCTGTTCTCAGTCATTTTCATGATTAACAAAAGGTTCACTCCGAGAGCACTCCACAGTTAACAGCTGCTGCTTGTTCTCCCCGATTACGTAAGAAGACAATCATTCATCTGGAGGCGTATTTGCTGTATTTAAATAAACGTTATTCAAATTTGCATACCTGTCGACTCTCACGCAAATAGCTTGAGCAGTACGCTGCCTTTTTAACTGCTGAGTGCCTTTTTTTTTTTTTTTTTTTTTTAATCAACCCATGCAATACCGAGAGTGAAAGGCGATATTTCATTGGAACGCAGACCTGATCAATCAACGGGAAGCACTGGCCTATTAATAAGTAAATTATTTTTCTATACTGAATTTAGCCCATGATTTCATCGCTGTTAGATCGCATATGAAGAGAAACCGTGTCTTCAGTTGCCAATTACGACAATTGGAAAACGCGTCAGTAAGGGAAAATTATTGAGAACTAGCCAGGACTAACTGTCATAAAGGGACGTGTCTGCGCCCCCCCAATTCCCGGTTCTAGAACCACCACTGATGAAAAGGAACAGAGAGTTAAATGCCAAGTTTGAAGCTGAGCGCTTGCTGACTATTGAGAGAGAGAAAGGGAGGACTTCGGCTGAGGAGTTGAAAGTCGTGAAGGCAAAAAAAAACAAACAAAAGAAGTAAAGGCATTGAAAGCAAGGGTGAGAGATTTAAACAATGAATTGTTGTCATCCCCCGAGAGTGGAACAGCCATAGTCCAAACACGGCCTTCCGCCCCTCTTTTTTGTTGGCCCCTGCAGTCTGTAATTCTGGTTACAGCTTGGTGTCACTACCGCATGAAAAAGTCAGAGGGATATGATTGAAAGCAGTTGTTCAAAACTGTGCCGAGTGCCAACCTTCATGACAATAATGACAGCGTGAGTAACAATTGAGATTCCTCAGGTGACGGCCAGATATCATCAGCAGCTGTGAAACAGAGCTGTCACGCAGCAAAGGAATAATGATAGGTATCTTTTCAACCATAAGTCAATCAAACCGGAAGATAAAGACAAATGGTCTGAAGACTCACAACACCCACAAATTGCTGGCATGGGACTAAGATTAACCGGTAGCAATATATTTGCTGCTTGCATCCTCTTGATGGTTTCTAATTGTTGGCTACTATGTTGAATCCCACTGAAGTCCACAAGCTGAGCATGTCTGTTGCGACAGCCTTAGGTGACTATAGGCAGGACCTTGATGGAGCATGGGATAAAATTGTAAATTTTATCCGATGCAACTAGGACCACAACCAATTGGGGAAAGTACCTGCATGTATTCTGAAAACTGCTGACGTGATTGATGATTTTGAAGAGCATTTTTCTAAGACATTTACAAGACATTCTGGTGTTAAAGATTTGACGCACAAAAAAATTCCAGAGAGCAAAAGCATGCCATTTAAAACAACATTCATACAGGCATTGTTACCTAAGATCAGCAAAGATACCAAATTTTGCTAACCAGCTTGGGCAGATGATATGGTCATGTTTGAACTAGTGGTTTTGGCAGCTTGAAGGGTAGAGCTAGATACAGAATTAAAACGCTGTAATTTAAACACTTGTAGAGGGAAAATGCCTAAAGAAAATAGCTGTCATAATTATGGGAATTCTGGCCACTTGGCCGAAGACTGCAAAGCTAGCCGCAAAAGGTTTTATGACAAGAAGGCCACACAATGGACAAATGTTAGACCTCCCCCTCACTTCCTGAGACGCCAGACCGCATTAGACAGAGGGCTTTCAAAAAGCGGAAAAAATGGAGAGTTTAAATCTGAAACGGAAAAAGCAATCAACTTCGTCATGGAAAAGATGAGTTTTACTGAGGGACTCAATGCCAAGCTTTCCAGTAACCTCTGTATACAGCCATCGTAAAATAGTTCAGTCAATGTTATAGTGATGTTCTGATTCCATGCAATAACATAGTCCGATGAGCTTTATAATATTTCAGCCATGAACTCTTGATGCTGCCCTGTTCTTCTTCTGTGTGTTTCAGGAGGCTGAGCGATCTCTGCCTCAGCAGTTCAAGACATGAGGCCACAGGAGCTGTGGACCATCAGACCAAACCCAGGGGAGCAAAGACATCTGCTGTGACACCATGACTGTGGGATCTTCATTATAAAGGACTGGATTCCTACTACACCGGTGAACATATTTCGCCACTGTTGAGTCACAGATTGCAGAAGGCATTATCGCTCCAAAGAAATCGGAGGATAGGTGGAGAATTTTCCTCCAAAGCTGGCTAATTAATGGGTTTTTTTGCTCCAGCCTGTGATTTCGTAGTGAACCTTTCAGGATATTTACAACTTCTGATGGCAGCGCGATTAATGCACACGAATCAATTTCTGACCTATTAGGAGTCTCACTTTCTCGGACTCATTTTATATTTACGTCTTGTTTTTTCTATATATTTTGTCTTTTTGCATTTGTGATCGTCCCCTCCAAATTGTGATGGTGATCATAGATTTCTGCGGTGATTGTATGATCAAAGGGGGAACAGCAAGATTTCAAAGTTCTTCCAGTGTTTCTGCAATACTGTATTTTTTTTAATACACAGGGGTAGGCTTTCGTGAAGGCCATTTATTGGTTTCAGCCAAAATGATGATGGCTGCGTAATGGGTCTCCCGAGGAAAACCCATTAAGTCAACAGGGCATCTGAGGACAGTCATTATTGTATGGCAAAGTTGGGGTGAGGGGTCTGGACATCTTATTAGGGAAGCATTTAGACTAGGCTTACCAATGAATTCTGTGCATAGAAAGCCATCTCTTAGGGACGGCCTAGGTGGGGGTGACTGCCTGGCTGGGTGTTATCTTGTCACAGTCTCACATTATAGAAACTGCCTGTTTTCTTTGTTCTGCATGTGATGTTGACCTCTCCGTGGGCATGACCACTTTCCTCCGCAGCAGAACTTGCATAAAAGTGCTTCATGTGTCTCATCATTGCCATTGGATCCCTATTCAAGTTATTCTCGTCCTGAAGTCAACTGTGAATTTAATAGTCTGTTTTGAAACACTGAATCAGCAATTAAAGAAGAAACAAAACAAGAGATTTTCTTAGAATGGATAAATGTTTTTAGTCACCTATAATGATGATGTAAACCAGTATTTCGAATAGATGCCCACCAATGGACCCTATAGGCACTCCTAACTGAGTTTCTGATTGCAATGCCTGCAAAAATAATTAGTTGGCCTAATATGAAAAATGTAAGAGGAAAAAAATTGACCAGTGATGACACTTTAAAGGCAAGTCTTTGCTCTGTACACCCATATCAAAACTGAAACCGCTTGATTCATCTTTTGAGAATTGATTTACATTTGATTAAAACCAAACATTGGAAAATATAAAGCAGACTTGGCACAGAAATAATTTCAACAGGTATACAAGCCTATCTGTGAGTGAAAGGGATCCATCCTTGCAGATTCTAATTTTATTTCAATATTTCTGAGAGCCATCAACTCCCAGCAACAAAAGCTGGGATCATATGACTATTAATTTTTTTTTAGCTGTACATACAATTGACTGAAAAAGGTGTGTTTTCAATATTATTGAACTCCTAGCCTCAGAGAAAAATGGTTGTATACAAGATGAGAATCAACTTGTGGACAATGGGAAGGTTTAAGGCATAGCCAGGTCTTAATAAATAATACTCAAAAAGGGAGTGACTTTATATTCTGCCCAAGTACTATGAATACTAATAAAAAACTGGCATTAAATCGAGAGCCTGAACAGAGGGGTTCACCAGCAAATGCAAAAATGAATGGGGTTAAAGAACACCTCTCGTGGATTCTACATGTTCCAGAGATAAAAAGACTAAAAAGTCTCAAGTTAATTTGACGAATAATCAGACTTTGCAGCTTTATTTAAACTATTATTCTTTATAAAGAAGAAATGAATGCAAATGAGGTGAAGCATTTTTATTGGCACCTTAGCTGAGCATCTACAAAAGCGATCTTACTTGTCAACACAAATAATACTTCTCACCAGCAGAGCACTTGAAACAGGACTTCACCCACTTTTAAACCTTCCTAGGTAACTGGGACTTATTCATAGCTGGTTCTATAATGTCATAAAGTGTGGATCAGGAAGATTTACATGTCTAATTAGCATTCCACTTCTTGGCTTCTGCTGCATGATAGTTCATGCCCCCTATGCTTTCCATACAATTTGAATCCTTTTTAAATATTAGGTTCTGCATAAAGGGAATCAGGGGCAGAAGGTTGGCAGTTGCTCAGTTTTCTAAAACACAAATGTAACATTTGCACAGTGTTTCCCCAGATCTACAGACACATCCTGGAAAATGCAAAAAGAAATAATAAAATATAGCCGCAAGCGGCAATTCCGGGGTTCAAGCCAAGAAAGACCATTAGTAGTTGAAAGCTTTAACAGCTTAATTAACAAGTGTGCCACTAAACGTGGCCATGTCCCCCGCCAGGTGACGGAAATCGACTGGGGTCAGCGTATCACACAATTACACATTGAAGCCAAAGATGAATAAAATCGGTCAAAGCGTTCTCGAGATATCACGTTCACAACAAATGGGACATGACGGAAGGACGGACGGACCTGAATACTATTTCCCCCGCCCCTAATACACCTTGACACCAAAGACGAATGGAATTGGTCAAACTGTTCTTGAGATATCACATTCACAACAAACGGGACGGGACGGACGGACGGACGGCCAGGCGGACGGATGGAGCTGAATACTATGCCCCCGCCCTAATACACCTTGACACCAAAGATGAATAGAATCGGTCAAACCATTCTTGAGATATTGTGTTGACAAGGAATTTGTAAGTGGTCAAATGATCATAATGACCTTGAGAATAATGCCAAGGTCACGGAAATCTACTGGGGTCAGCGTATCACACCAATATACCTTAACACCAAAGATGAATGGAAACGGTCCAACCGTTCTTGAGATATCGCATTCAGAACAAACGGGACATGACGGACGGCCGGACGGAGCTGAATACTATGTCCCCCCGCTCCCCTCGCCATCGTGGCGGCGGGGGACAAAAACCACTTTAAGAGTTTGTTGCAGGTATTTATGTGGACCTATTTTGCCAATGTAACGATTGGACCAACAACTTATGATGTATAGTCTGATTTGTGTTTTGTTAGGCTATTTTGTGCATTTATGGCGCCCCCTACTGGTCGATTTGATTGAAACTTTCAGGCTATGTTTCAGGTTCTTATGTGGACATATCCTGTGAGTTTTGCAATGATTGGAAAAACTATTTATGATTTATAGTCTGATTTGTGTTATACCACGTTGCTTTGTTTTGCATTTATAGCGCCCCCTATCAGTCAATTTGAATGAAATTTTCAGAGTATGTTTCAAGTACTTATATGAATATATCCTGTGAATTTTATGGCTATAGGACAAACAATTGCTGATTTATAGTCTGATTTGTGTTACAGCGCCTCCTATGGGCCGATTTGCATGAAACTGTCAAGGTATATTCCTGGTACTTATATGGACACATTCTGCAAGTTCTGTGATGATTGGCCCAATGGTTGTTGAATTTTGTCCATTTATGTGCTAAGCCACGCCCCTGCTGAAGTTCATTGGTCAATATCTTGGAAAGGAAATGAGATTTCAACAAACTTTAAGCAATCTTTGATAAGCTTGGTCCACTGATGATCCACAGCAAATTTCAAAGGAATCGGACCTACGGCCTAGGAGGAGATGTCAAAAGTGTGTTTTTCAAAAAATTCAAAATTCCAGAAAATCTAATATGGCGGACCTTAGGGGTCCTGGGGAAAGTTGTGGAGTTTGGACCAAGGAAATGTCTTTACCCAGTTTCGTGTAAATCGGACTTACAGCGTAGGAGTTATGACCTTTAAAGTGAAAACGTGTTTTTCTTGAATTTTAGTGCCACCATCAGGCCGATTGAGTTAAAAATGCCTTGGTCAGCATTTACACACAACTTCCAACCAATGTGCAAAATTTCAGGTCCTTACCGTTTACCATCTCACGGGAATTTGCGAAAACATTTCTGAAGAAGAAAAGAAATAATACTAATCATAATAGTAAAAATAATAATAATAACAACAATAATAATAATAATAATAAACCAGCACAAAAACAATAGTGTTTCAGCCCTACGGGCTTGAACCCCTAAATATAGCCGCAAGCGGCAATTCCAGGGTTCAAGCCAAGAAAGACCATTAGTAGTTGAAAGCTTTAGCAGCTTGACTAACAAGAGTTGCCACTAAACGTGGCCATGTCCCCCGCCAGGTGACCGAAATCGACTGGGGTCGGCGTATGACAAAATTACACATTGAAGCCAAAGATGAATAAAATCGGTCAAAGCGTTCTCGAGATTTTGCGTTCACAACAAACGGGACGTGACGGACAGATGGCCAGATGGATGGACTGATGGAGCTGGATACTATGTCCCCCGGCCCTAATACACCTTGACCCCAAAGATGAATGGAATCGGTCAAACCGTTCTTGAGATATCGCGTTCACAACAAAGCGGGATGGGGACGGACTGACGGCCAGGCGGATGGAGCTGAATTCTATATCCCCGCCCCTAATACACCTTGACACCAAAGATGAATGGAATCGGTCAAACCGTTCTTGAGATATCATGTTGACAAGGTATTTGTAAGTAGCCAAATGGTCGTAATGACCTTGAGAATAATGGCAAGGTCACGGAAATCTACTGGGGTCGGCGTATCACACCAATATACCTTGACACCAAAGATGAATGGAATCGGTCAAACCGTTCTTGAGATATCGCGTTCAGAACAAACGGGACATGACGGACGGCCAGACGGAGCTGAATACTATGTCCCCCGCTCCGCTCGCTATCTTGGCGGCGGGGGACAAAAACCACTTCAAGAGTGTGTTGCAGGTATTTATTCGGACCTATTTTGCCAGTGTAATGATTGGACCAACAACTTACGATGTATAGTCAGATTTGTGTTATGTTAGGCTATTTTGTGCATTTATGGCGCCCCCTACTAGTCGATTTGATTGAAACTTTCAGGCTATGTTTCAGGTTCTTATGTGGACATATCCTGTTTTGTAATGATTGGAAAAACTATTTATGATTTATAGTCTGATTTGTGTTATACCACGTTGCTTTGTTTTGCATTTATAGCACCCCCTATCAGACAATTTGAATGAAATTTTCAGAGTATGTTTCAAGTACTTATATGAATATATCCTGTGAATTTTATGGCTATAGGACAAACAATTGCTGATTTATAGTCTGATTTGTGTAATACCATGCTGCTTTGTTTTGCATTTATAGCGCCCCCTATCAGTCAATTTGAATGAAATTTTCTGGGTATGTTTCAGGTACTTATATGAATATATCCTGTGAGTTTAATGGCTATAGGACAAAAAATTGCTGATTTATAGTCTGATTTGTGTTATACCACGTTGCTTTGTTTTGCATTTATAGCGCCCCCTATCAGTCAATTTGAAAAAAAATTTCAGAGTATGTTTCAAGTACGTATATGAATATTTCCTGTGAGTTTTATGGCTATAGGACAAATAATTGCTGATTTATAGTCTGATTTGTGTAATACCACGCTGCTTTGTTTTGCATTTATAGCGCCCCCTATCATTCAATTTGAATGAAATTTTCTGGGTATGTTTCAGGTACTTATATGAATATAACCTGTGAGTTTTATGGCTATAGGACAAATAATTGCTGATTTATAGTCTGATTTGTGTAATACCATGCTGCTTTGTTTTGCATTTATAGCGCCCCCTATCAGTCAATTTCAATGAAATTTTCTGGGTATGTTTCAGGTACTTATATGAATATAACCTGTGAGTTTTATGGCTATAGGACAAATAATTGCTGATTTATAGTCTGATTTGTGTAATACCATGCTGCTTTGTTTTGCATTTATAGCGCCCCCTATCATTTAATTTGAATGAAATTTTCTGGGTATGTTTCAGGTACTTATATGAATATATCCTGTGAGTTTAATGGCTATAGGACAAACAATTGCTGATTTATAGTCTGATTTGTGTTATACCATGCTGCTTTGTTTTGCATTTATAGCGCCCCCTATCAGTCAATTTGAATGAAATTTTCTGGGTATGTTTCAGGTACTTATATGAATATAATCTGTGAGTTTTATGGCTATAGGACAAGCAATTGCTGATTTATAGTCTGATTTGTGTTATACCATGCTGCTTTGTTTTGCATTTATAGCGCCCCCTATCAGTCAATTTGAATGAAATTTTCTGGGTATTTTTCAGGTACTTATATGAATATATCCTGTGAGTTTTATGGCTATAGGACAAACAGTTGCTGATTTATAGTCTGATTTGTATTATAGTGCCCCCTAGGCCGATTTGCATGAAACTGTCAAGGTATGTTCCTGGTTCTTATATGGACATATTCTGCAAGTTCTGTGATGATTGGCCCAATGGTTGTTTAATTTTGTCCATTTATGTGCTAAGCCACGCCCCTGCTGAAGTTCATTGGTCAATATCTTGGAAACGAAATGAGATTTCAACAAGCTTTATTCATCTTTGATAAGCTTGGTCCACTGACGATGCACAGCAAATTTCAAAGGAATCGGACCTACGGCCAGCATTTGGTCAGCATTTACACACAACTTCCAACCAATGTGCAAAATTTCAGATCTCTACCATTTACCATCTCACGGGAATTTGCGAAAACATTTCTGAAGAAGAAAAGAAATAATAATAATAATAATAATAAACCAGCACAAAAACAATAGTGTTTCAGCCCTAAGGGCTTGAACCCCTAATAATAATAATAATAAGCACAAAAACAATAGGGTTTCAGCCCTACGGACTTGAACCCCTAATAAACCAGCACAAAAACAATAGGGTTTCAGCCCTACAGGCTTGAACCCCTAAAAAGGATCAAGTCCATTCTCCCCCTACTGTATTACCATATTATTAGATGTCCAAGCATAACTTTAATTGCTATTTGAAAATATACAAAGTGATCTCGACAACAGTCAAAAAAAGTTGGCACAGTCCACTGGCCACTACTGTGTAACATCGCCATGTATTTTAATCACACTCAAAAGATTTGGGCACTTATGTTGCTCCAAAATTTATTCATGCATTTCTGCATTAATGGTGCCCTCACAAACACACAATTCACCCATAGCAAGTGCACAGACAAACCCCCGTACCATGACAGATGCTGGCTCTTGGATCCGACTCTAATAACAAATTAGGTTGTCCTTGTTGGATTTCATCCAGAGAACAGGGCCACTCTTTCCAAAAATCCCTGATAAGTTTACTCATTGGACCGCAAAACATGCTTCCGCTTTGCTACTGTCCTGGATGAAGCCAGTATTTCACAGCCCAAGTCATGATATCCGTTATTCTCAAAGCAATGGATTATAATTGCGAATACATGTTCTGGCAAATTGAGCCCATCTTGATCCATTATAAGTCATACATTGGCCCGAGTCTATTTTTTTTGGAGTCCTATAAAGTCAACAGATTTGAAATAGGCGTACAATTTTTAATAGATCAAGGAGATGACACTGTGTGAACTACGAAGAACTGAATTGTGAAATTTCATTTGTGTAACTGCTTGTGGATGATTCTTGATTCACTGGAAAAAGCTCCACATCCTAAGCCCTAAGTCAATCATGTTCCATGTAGACAACAGAGTGTTGTGGTTTGGGCAAACCAGGCCTAAGGTATGTCTCTGATCTGGGGCAGGATGACAAAATATGACTCCTTGATACCCGCGTATATTGCTGACCCTCCGCACAACCCAGCTGGCCAGATTTACAAATCTCATGTTTATGCCTTCGTTGGCCCAAATGCAGCCCATGTCTTTAGGCATTTGGTCAATTGCACAATCTTAAAGGGCTGTAATTCCTACAGAGCTCACATTAATGTGCTTTCATTGAGGGCATTTAAATCCTTATTGAGTGAATAGTGGAAGGAGTAATTGTGCCACAGCCCAGACCTCAATTGCCCAGCAATAATATTTATTGGGCTACATTCACAGACTGATATTAAGCCACATCAGAGACTAAATTCAATTTTGCTTGAGAATTCTCCTCACAAATTCAATTGAGTCCAGGAGAAAGCTGAACCTGCATCTTTGGAACACTTCCATGGGAATGTTTGAAGTTGCTGGTGGGAAGCACGGCCCTATTCAAGAGCCCATCCTGGTTCCACTTTTGCTAAGGACATTACTCGCTGGCCTCTCAACCGTTCCAGCTGTCACCATTTCCTGGTATCCATGGAACGTGGATTCCAGGAAATGTGACCTTCAGCTGTGTTCCTCTTCCACATTTAGGTTTGCCCCATTTCCAGTCTTCACTGGTTTCCCACGGTTTAAGTTTCAGAATCACAAGTCAAAGGTCAAACTAGTTTGACACACGGGGTGCTTTGCTGTGTATGTCTGTGGCTATCAGGTTAGGAATGTGGTGACATAATGTATAAAAGTTTATTGATACACATTTATCAACCTCTGGAGAGAGCTCCTTCCATGTCCATTCCTTAAACTGCACAAATTCACAAAACACCACATAGAATCATTAGCCCCCACATTGATATGTCTGGATTGTTATATTATACACCAAGGCAAAGGTTAAGCTCCTCCAAATTCAAAATTAAATTTCCTGAAAGTTGGCAAGCCATGAACTCCGACCATTACAATAAAGGATTTAGCAAGCATTCCTAGTGCATTTTACATTCAAAAGGTTTTATCATGAACTGTGCTTAATTTCACAAGTTGAATGTGACCAGTTGGGTATCACATCTTAGAACTTAGGTTTCATCTTAGTTATCTTACGGACAGTTTCTTCCAATTAAAGTTCTGACTTAAGGGGACAGTTATTTGGCAAACACCAGTCTGCTTGCCATCGTTACAGGAGAGTAGGCCCTTACTTTAAACAGAATTAAATGTGTTGAAAACATCCCCTTTCTTTAAATGCTAATAAATGCAAATCAAAAGTGAAGATCAAATTCTTTTCACACTGATTTTGTATGCCAGAAAAGGTATGTCCGAGCCATACTTCCAAGAATTGGGCGATATTCTTGATATTACAATTTTCATCCTTTGGTGAAGAGGAACTTGTTTTAAGAACTTGGCGGTGTTTAATTTTTGCCAAAGTGTACAGTACAGTATATATGATTGGTCACGACCTGTTTTCAATCATACATTTAAATTACCATTACAGAAACTCAGGAAACTCTCAACATTATCAGGTATGGCCAGTTTTCATTCATAACGCATACCTGTCAACTCTCACGCATTCGGTGTGAGTTTAAGTGGCATATTTACGTTCCTCTGCTGTAGTTATCAATTATTCAATCAACGCATATGTAAGAGATTCTTGCGTGGAATTGAAGACCTTGTGCACTGGAGGGGTTGGAAGCAACGGAAAAAGCAAACGATCATGAAACACATGGATTGCTTCCAATCCCTGAATAAAGAAAAGCGTGAGAATTCCGGAGTCATAATCGGTATGTGGTATAAATGAAAATTGGCCATATCTGATAATGTTGAGAGTTATCGGAGTTTCTGTAATGGTAACTTAAATGGATGATTGAAAACAGGTCGTGACCAATCATTAATTTTAAGGGATTGTTTTGAGCCACCCCTATCGCCAGTTCACCAGCCGCCACTGATATATATATACTATAACCCCAATTCTGAAATAGTTGAGACAAAGTGTAAATTGTGAATAAAATCAAAATGCAATGACTTTCAAATCACACCAGCCAGCATTTTATTCACAATAGAACAGAGATAACAGAGCTAATGTTGAAACTGAGAAATTTTACAATTTTATCCACAAAATGAGCTCATTTCAAATCTGATGGCTGCTACAGGTCTCAAAAAAGTTGGGACAGGGGCCTGTTTACCATGGTGTAGCATCCCCTCTTCTTTTTAACACAGAGTGGAGGTGTCTGGGCATTGAGGAGACAAGTTTCCTGAGTTTAGCCATTGGTATTTGATCCCACTCCTGTTTAATACAGGCTTCAAGCTGCTGGAGAGTTTTGGGTCTCCTTTGATGGACTTTTCGTTTCATTATGCGCCAAATGTTCTCAATCGGTGAAAGATCAGAACTGCAGGCAGGCCAGTTCAGCACACGGACTCTTCTACTACGAAAGCCATGCTGTTGTAATAGCTGCAGTATGTGGTTTTGCATTATCCTGCTGAAATACACAAGGCCTTCACTGGAATAGATGTCATCTGGAGGGGAGCATATGTTGCTCTAAAACCTTTATATACCTTTCAGAATTCATGGTGCTTATAAAAACATGCAAGTGTCCCACACCATATGCACTAATGCATCCCCATACCATCAGAGATTCTGGCTTTTGAACTGAACGCTGATAACAGGAGGGATGATCTTTTTCCTCTTTAGCCCGGAGGACACGACGCCCATGATTTCCAATAAGAATGTCAAATTTGGACTCGTCTGACCACAGGACACTTTGCCACTTTGCTACAGTTCATTTTAAATTAGCCTTGGCCCACAGAACATGGCAACGCTTCTGGATCATGCTCAACAATGGCTTCCTTTTTGCATGATAGTTTTAGGTGGCATCTGTGGATGGCACGGCGGACTGTGTTTACAGACAGTGGTTTCTTGAAGTATTCCTAGTAATGTCAATGACAGAATCATACCGGTGAGTGATGCAGTGGCGTCTGAGGGCCCGAAGATCAAGGGCATCCAGTAAAGGTCTTCGTCCTTGTCCCTTACACACAGAGATTTTTCCAGTTTCTCTGAATCTTTGATGATGTTATGCACTGTCGATGATGAGACCTTCAAAGCCTTTGCAATTTGATGTTGAGGAACATTGTTTTTAAAGTATTCCACAATTTTTTTACGCAAGCCTTCACAGGTTGGAAAGCCTCTGGCCATCTTCACTTCTGAGAGACTTGGCCTCTCTAAGACATCCCTTTCATAGCCAATCATGTTACACACCTGATGCCAGTTAACTTAATTACTTGCTAATGTTATGATTCTGTTTTGCCTGACCATGTTTTCACTATGACTCTGCTTCCAAGCCATGTTTTTTGATTTAGTCCATGCCATGTTTTGTATTTTGCCTGTCTTTCTTTGCCATGTCTTTTGCCTGCCATTACTCATATTCACAGATTAGTTATTATTCTGGTTCATGTATTTCTCATGCCCTGCATTACAGATTGTCTCCCCCGTCTGGTCATATGTGATGTGACAGTTCTATTCCCCAGTATTGCGTGCCACGTTTTCAGGTGATTTCATGGTTTCTGGGTTTTCAATTATTCCTTCCAATCTCGTTTGCTTCCTTCGCCTTGCTGTTCTGTCTTTACTAACAAATACTAACAGTTTGTTATAATATTATAATTATTATATTGGATAAATTACTAACAATAACTAACATTGTTTATAGTACTAACTTACTAACAAGCACTAGGGATTGTATAGCTGCACATTACTAATTGACTAACGAGCTCTCAGCACTCGCTCTGCTCTAGTCTCCGCCCCTTGCCTTCACTCAATTTACTTTGCTGTGCTTCAGCGGATTCTCCGCACCTTGTTAAACACTGTACTGCCTCTCACTCTGTGCACTTTAGAACTCCCTAACCGGAGCCGTTTGTTTGTCATAGGCTGTCTGTGTAATCCCTGTCCGCGTTTTGGCTTTCGCCAATTTCATGTGGTTAGGAACTTCCTCTTGTTCATTCCTTTGTAATTAGTCTGATCCAGCTCACCTGTTCCCTTTTATAGCATGTGACTTCCCATATGTGTATTTAAGCAGTCAGTTCACAGCCAGCCCTTGTCAGAATGTTTTCCTTGTGCTGTGTTGTTTATGCCTTGTACTCTTCGTGTTATACTTCTGACTGGAACGTCCCGGATTTTGATTTTGGCTTCGTCTTTGATATTCTTGTGCCCATGTAACGAATCTGCTTTGCCCGACCCTGAGTTTTGTGTTTGCTGCCCTGTTTACGAACTGGATTACGACTACTGGATTCTGATTTTGGATTGTGGACTCTGTACCGTTGCCTACTGCCCTGCAGGGGTTTCCACCCCAGAATTAATAAAGAACAAGTTTGCTGGAGTTTTTGGTTCTCGCTTCTGGTTCCTGAACGTACCCTCACAGCTAAATGTTCTTTCAGCTGATTCTCTTACATATTATTTGCTTTTTCAGCGCTTTTTTTGCCTGGGTTCCAACTTTTTTGAGACCTGTTGCAGCCAGAAAATTTGAAATAGGCTCATTTTGTGGATAAAAATGTAAGATGTCTCAGTTTCAACATTTGAAATGTTATTTATGTTCTATTGTAAACATACTGGCTCATGTGATCTGAAAGTCATTGCATTTTGATTTTATTCAATTTACACTTCATCCCAACTATTTCGGAAATGGGGTTGTGAGTGTGTGTACAGACACACACACACACACACACACACACACACAGTATTCTGGCACCAAAAATTTCATGGAGTTACTCCGTGTGACAAGATTTTACGACACCAGTCATCATATGACTCACTGAACACAACCCCAGTCACAGCAACAGCACAGCAAGACTTAACAATTCTAATCTTAAGGCAAAACCACAAACCAGCTGCAAGTTTCAAGTGTCATTTTTGCAAAGAAAAACTAAAACTAAGGCAACTGCAGCAATAACCTAAGAGATATTAGTAAGGTAAAGCAACATCCAGCTGAAAAAATTCCAGTTACGTTAACAAAAAACCAACTTAGCCTAACAAGTTTTTGCAAGTGTGCTGGAAAATTATCATTGCTCATTTGTTTTCTGTGTGAATTGCTCAAGATCACAGTGGGTTGTTACACAGCAATACAGCCAATCAAGTGACTTGACTTAAAGCTAGATACCATTGAGTCATTGAGTATCTGAAGTGATATATTCACAATAATAAACAGAAACTGGCGAGCCCAGTTCGTCTGAACGGTTTGTTCTCGCCACTCATGCTATGTTAACACTGTCAAATGGCAGACGTGAAATGAGCAGATGGAATTCAGCTTCAGCTAGAAACCTATTCCTGAAGAAACTTAAAACCTCTATGATTACTTACAATTTATAGGAATATTAAGGCAGCCACAACTGACTGAGTTAATGGGTCTTGGAATGATCCATAATGTGATTTCACCTCCCACGAAGAGGGTTTGAGTTCATATTGGTCAATTTCGACAAAGTGTGCATACCAAACCAGTTACCATCTCAAGTGCTCTGTGGCAGACCACACAATTGTAACCCAGTTGAGGAGAGGGAGGAGGAAGAAATTGGGCTTCCATGTTCCGTGGTTTCCATCCAGAAATATTTTCATATATGAGGTTCCCCCATCCTCAAACGATTGGAGAGAGACAGATTCTTCAGAAAATTAGGCTGTATTTAGTCATTCAGTCAACCAATACAAAGCCGAGTTCTTGTTGTGCAAGAAGAACTGACATTTTACTTTTCACACCCAATTTTTATACCTTCATCACCAGAAATTTCTTTAAAATATGGTTTTTCTGCCCTCTCATGCTAGAATGGTTCAATAACGTAATGACTGTATCTTACTTGTTTCTCTCTTTTCTCATTGGTTGGCATCCTTTGCAAAATAACTACTTCAAGGCTACTTCATTGTTTAAGAGGACTTTTAAATGGATCATAGGTCTTCCCAGAGACAGGCAAACCAAAACACTGCCTAGTTGCCTAGAACACTGCAAGCAAAACATAACAACCCTCTTCCAGTGTAATATTGGTTATACATATTTCTAATTCATATAACACATATTCCTGTGCTACTGTAAGCAAGCATGCATAACTATATGATTACTGATGAATGATGGTGAATAATATTGATGACTGAATAGATATTGCCTGAATCAACTGAACAGATGTCAATCAAAGCTACAGAAACCAACTGCTTATGTGAGTGTGAATGGCTTATGTGTGTGTGAACTGCTTGTACGTATGTGTATGTGTGTGTGTGTGTTACTGCTGCTTACATAATATGGTTAGTGATTATGGTTATTAATTATGGTCATTGATTTACTGATGAATATGATGAGAAATACTGAAATATGATCCTCAACACATGATTAGCATTTTGCTGAATACTGCAGCCTTTATGTACTAGCTTTTTAACTGGGAGGTTTCTGAAAAAAAGTTTTAGACGACATTCCCCATATTCTAGACCTATATGCTCGCACATATTCAAAAAATCTGTACGGAATGAGGTCATCGCACTTTTCAGAAGTATGGTGGTTGCGTACCTTTGGGATGACAATGATGAGCAAGCAGACTATTCCGCTGAGAAGAAGAGAAGGGCAGCACGTCTTTTTCCGACCCACCCTCTCCATGGCAAAACAGCCAACCAGGTATGAAGGGAGCTCCACGGCACCTGGCAACAGGGATACGCCCACAACATCAGCCCCAGGGAGCATTACCATTTCTTTGTCTGTAATCACTTGGTGGGCAAAAATCTAGAGGCACTGACTACCTGAGCTGCTTCACAATCAAGATACCACAGGTTGTTTCACAGACACCCAAAATTAAAATCTTGGCATCATTGGTCGAGTGCATCCATGTTTTAGCATATGGGTCTGTCTCAGAAACTGGGCCCATCAGTGGGTACCCCTCTAGAAATACTTGTAGTTAATAAAATATTTTGTTTTGAATGGTGGCGTTTGTTTTTATTTGAAATATGATAATCAAATAAATAGTAAACACAAAAGTGGGTAGTTTAAGTGAATATTACATTCCGTGATTGGAAAAAAAAAACAAAATTAGTTGCAAAATGGCTGCTTGCACCGTGACATGGAAGAGGATGAATTACATTTCTGTTGCCTGAAATATTTGTGGTCCACTATAACATTGACAATTATCATATAAGTTATCTTATTTAATTACTTTACACAATGAAATATTGATGTTTCCACATAATCATGTGAGTAATGTTAAAACCTTCGAAGTAACATTTGACAACTTCCATAATGCCTTTTTTCCGACCAGTCTTACCCCACGAATGTGAGTTTATTTACTCAAACAAGAAAGCCTCGATGTCATATTATATATGTCATCCAAATTGTAATTGAACATCACTACACTTCATGGAATTTAAGTTATAATCACGCAATTTTGTCTTTCATAGCAGGTGCTGAAAGTATGTGTTCCGTGTATGTTTCCTAGATATTATGTTACGACAGTAGACCATCTTTCCCGTATTAAAAAGGATATATAATTATTAGGTGATAATTTCTCACTGTAAGGTGTCCCTTTTTTGCACGGAAGGATATCAATTAACAATCTGTGTGTCTAGACTGGAATTTCCCCTTGCGAGAGGTCATGTTTGTATATGTTTCCGCACGTGAGGTGGCTGTTACGCGAGTGATATCGGCGGTTATCAAGTTGGTCTGCGACAAGATTCACACGTTAAAGGTGAGTTTTCACTCGTTATTTTTAAATTTCCACTACATATATAGAACAACAGTGCTTATTTTTTCATTTTGCTTCCATGTTTGTATTGTTTACTTATTGATATCCGCAATAAAAACGTATTCAACTTGACTGTCGAAACTATCCGCTGTTCGTCTTATGTCAGTGTCGGATTTATTTTGAGATCACTGGCTATTAAATTGAGTACACGTTGAATAATATAAGCCTTAATAAGTAACGTTTAACGACCATAAGACCTACCAATGAGTAATACATTGATGATGTTTCTTTGTTACATTAGTGATGACAAAGTGTATTACTCAATAATTGACATTGGCTTTGCATAATGATTTCAAATATACATGTTTATATATCAATATCGTTATGACTTATAATCTAGCGCAAAAAAAGGTTGTACCTCTAGGTCCATCTGCACACACAAAAAAAAACCCAAGAAAAAAGATGAATATTGACGGACCTCTGAACTTATGATTAAATTTAAAGAGAATAATGATAACAATGTTAATATATATTTTACTTTAATGTCTGCTACCAATGAAACAAAAATCTGTACAATAAAAATTATATAATCCTAATTAAATAGGCTTTTTCATTCCATTATTGTTTCCATGTTATGCGAGTGATCTGCTAACACGTCATTAATGTTTTCCACATTGCTGGTCATATAAAACAAGATTTTTTTTTTTTTTTTTCTTATTAAACATGAAAGAAGTCCCCTAGAGGTATATATAAATACCTAAAAACATTATGTTTTTTAAAATAAATTTTTTAAAAATAATGTCACAATTGAGATTCCAGATTCTGAGACGGACCCATATACATGTAAGTATATAATTCCAGAATATTAGACCTACCCATCTCATAGATTTTGAGTTACTGCCCACTGATAAATACAACCCCAATTCTGAAATAGTTGGGACAAAGTGTAAATTGTGAATATAATCAAAATGCAATGACTTTCAAATCACACCAGCCAGCATTTTATGCACAATAGAACAGAGATAACATTGCAAATGTTGAAACTGAGAAATTTTACAATTTTATCCACAAAATGAGCTCATTTCAAATTTGATGGCTGCTACAGGTCTCAAAAAAGTTGGGACAGGGGCCTGTTTACCATGGTGTAGCATCCCCTCCTCTTTTTAACACAGAGTGGAGGCATCTGGGCATTGAGGAGACAAGTTTCTTGAGTATAGCCATTGGAATTTGATCCCACTCTTGTTTAATACAGGCTTCCAGCTGCTGGAGAGTTTTGGGTCTCCTTTGACGGACTTTTCGTTCAAAGGGCCAGAGTGTAATATTTGGCATGGTTCATTGGCAAAATCTGAATATATTACCCATTAATATGTTTATATAAGTGTATAATTGCTATAAAATAAAATTTGTTTGGTTTTTGTAGCCTAATAATTATGCGTTTATATATACATATAGCGAGGGCCTTGCTTTAGAGAGTCTCCATCTTGCACTGCCATGTTGGGACAGCAGCCCGAACGGACAATCCAGCCAGCAAGAGAACGCGTTTTGCGTGTATGAATAAATATGGAAGACGCCATTTCCGCAGAAGTGTTTTGGTCCTCGGAGGCCACCGTCACTTTGCCGACGGGAGGGGTGAGCGTGAGAGAGTGAGTGAGCGAGTGAGTGCTGCAGTCTAGAATCTGAACGCTGGATGTCACGGTTTCCCCCCATTTTACGCACTGATCCTACAATTATGCGCCAAATGTTCTCAATCAGTGAAAGATCAGGACTGCAGGCAGGCCAGTTCAGCACACAGACTCTTCCACTACGAAGCCATGCTGTTGTAATAGCTGCAGTATGTGCTTTTGCATTGTCCTGCCGAAATACACAAGGCCTTCCCTGGAATAGATGTCGTCTGGAGGGGAGCATATGTTACTCTAAAACCTTTATATACCTTTTAGCATTCACGTTGTCAAAGTTTAATAAATAAATCATGGTGCTTTTTAAAACATGCAAGTGTCCCACACCATATGCACTAATGCATCCCCATACCATCAGAGATGCTGGCTTTTGAACTGAACACTGATAACAGGAGGGGTGGTCTTTCTCCTCTTTAGCCCGGAGGACACAACGCCCATGATTTCCGACAAGAATGTCAAATTTGGATTCGTCTGACCACAGGACACTTTGCCACTTTGCTACAGTCCATTTTAAATGAGCCTTGGCCCACAGAACACGGCGACGCTTCTGGATCATGCTCAACAACGGCTTCCTTTTTGCATGATAGAGTTTTAGGTGGCATCTGTGGATGGCACAGCAGACTGTGTTCACAGACAGTGGTTTCTTGAAGTATTCCTGGGCCCATTTAGTAATGTCAATGACAGAATCATGCCGGTGAGTAATGCAGTGGCGTCTGAGGACCCGAAGATCACGGGCATCAAGTAAAGGTCTTCAGCCTTGTCCCTTATGCACAGAGATTTTTCTAGTTTCTCTAAATCTTTTGATGATGTTATGCACTGTCGATGATGAGACCTTCAAAGCCTTTGCAATTTGACATTGAGGAACATTGTTTTTCAAGTATTCCACAATTTTTTTACGCAAGCCTTCACAGGTTGGAGAGCCTCTGGCCATCTTTACTTCTGAGAGCCTCTCTAAGACATCTCTTTTATAGCCAATCATGTTACACACCTGATGCCAGTTAACTTAATTACTCGCTACATGTTCTTTCAGTTGATTCTCTTATATATTAGTTGCTTTTTCAGCCCTTTTTTGCCCGTGTCCCAACTTTTTTGAGACCTGTTGCTGCCAGAAAATTTGAAATAAGCTCATTTTGTGGATAAATATGTAAAATGTCTCAGTTTCAACATTTGAAATGTTATCTATGTTCTATTGTAAATAACATATTGGCTCATGTGATCTGAAAGTCATTGCATTTTGATTTTATTCACAATTTACACTTCATCCCAACTATTCCGGAATTGGGGTTGTAGTTATCTTGAATGAATGACTAAATTTCTGGAGAGGACATTTTTGAAGGCAGTAAACATTCATATATGCCTACTCTAATATGCAAGTAAACAATGATATACAGTGGGCTCCAAAATTTCTGGCACCCCTGACTGGCAATGCACAAACAATACTTCAAAAAATTTTATAAATATATTTATGGAGAAGCTCTAAATACCAACATTTGAGAAATACTGTATGATATTAATGTTCCAAGCAAACCAACCAAAATCATTTTCTGATTTAATTAAAAATCAATGTCCTCCAAATCAAGGTTTCACAATTAATGGCACCCTCTGGGATTATTGTAAATATCTTCCAAAATTAAACCAGGTATTAAATTCCACTTTAGTTTTATCTCAGTGTTAAGGAACTATATTCAACCATTACATCTCTTCCTGTTCCACTAAGGTATAAAAATGAGGTAACATACATGCAATATCCTTTTGTCATCCAACATCATGAAGAAAACAAAACAACTGTCAGCTCAAAAGAGGCAGATGGACATAGACCTTCAAACATCTGGTAATGGGTACGAGAGGATATACAAACAATTGAATACGCTACTGAGCACTGTCAGGGCAATTACTTAAAAATTCCAAAGATATGGAACTGTTGAAAACCTCAAGCGTAGGGGACGCAACGGCATTTTGTCCCGCAGGATACTGAGGAGGATGGTGAGAGAAGCAACAGAATCAACAAGAATCACTGTGAAGGAGAGCTGCCGGATAGCTCACTTGGTTAAAGCACCACATTGCGGAGCAGAAGTGACTATCACGGAGTGGGTTCGAATCCCGGTCGTACCAACCGGCAGTGCTCGGCAGCTTTTTCAGAAGTAGCGCACAATTGGCCGTTGCGCTACAGGGATGCAAATTGGGAAGGGGCTGCCGGGAAGGGAAATACAAAATGGTTGCTTTGTTCGTTGCTCAAGTGCCTCCTGTTGGCCAGCTGGGCGCTTGTCAGGAGGATTCTAGGCTTGTTCATGTTCAGGTACCTACGCCCTTGTCCTGAACTTGCGAGGATTCAACCAATGAGTGTAAAGAAGCAATATTGATGAGCACGTGCTTCGGAGGAGAGCCGTGAACCGTCCCTCTCTCCTGAATTGGCAACAAGGGGTCGCATATTAGCAAGACTTGTACGTAGTTCCTCAATTGGCCATTCCAGTTTTGGGTGGGATTGGAGATGGCGAATTTATTAAAAAAAAAAAAAAAAAAAAAATCAGTGTGAAGGAACTGCAGGCCTTGGTGGCATCTTAGGGTCACCAGGTTTTGAAAAAAGCCTTCAGGCACCACTTCCACAACCACAAGCTCTTTGGAAGGGTTGCCAGTAGAAAGCCGTTTCTGACCAGAAGACACAAAAGCAAGCGCTAGTAGTTTGCCAAACGTAATTTAAATAATGACTGGAACAAGGTGCTTTGATCAGATGAGACCAAAATTGAACGTTTCGGTCAGATACAGCATCAGCATGCTTGGCATTGAAACAGATGAGGAGGAGAATCACCTCATACCCACAGTGAAATATGATGGTGGGTCAGTCATGTTTTGGGGCTGTTTAAATTCAAGAGGTCTGCTTAAGATTAATAGCATAATGAATTCAACCAAGTATCAAGATAGTTTTGCTGACAATCTGGTTGCCTCCACCAGAAGGCTGGGACTTGCCCGTAGGTGAACTTACTAACAAGACAATGACCCACAGAATACCACAAGATCCACATAAAAATGGTCCAATGACAACAAAATCAACGTGCTGCAATGACCATCTCAGTAGCCAATTGAAAGCCCATGGCCTGAGTTGAAGAAGGCAGTTAATAAACGCAAACCCAAGAATGTCAAATATCTTGAAAGGATCTGCTCAGAGGAATGGTCCAACATTTCCCCAAATGTGTGCCTTGACCTTGTCAAATATAGCAGGAAAAGACTCCTTCCTTGCTAGAGGTGGTTGCACGTAGTATTAAATTAAGGGTACCAATAATAATGAAACCTTGATTTTGTTGAAATTCATTTTGTATTAAATTATTGCTATGATTTTTGTTGTTTCCATCAAAACATTGATAAAATGAAATACAATGTTGTATTTCACACATATTAGTATATTCCGTTGCGCTATAATTGTATTGTTTATATATGTTTTTTGTGCTGTTTGCGCATTGCCAGCCATGCAGGGGTGCCAGTAATTTTGGAACTGACTGTATTGTGTACCAAAAAGACCATGCCCATAATGCCGAGGTGTCATTATATTTTGAGGTTTGCATTTGTGCTTGAATTCACATCAACATCTGTTATGTTGGTTACCGAAGAGGACAAACTTTTAACAAACAGGTATAGTCATAACACCAGTGGCGGCTCCTGAACTGGCAATAGTAAAGCTTTTCTTTACTCAGGAGTTGGAAGCAATGCATGTGTTTCATGATTGTTTAAATGTAATAAGATCATTTGACACGTCTTTATGCAATTCCATTGCTTCCAACCCCTCCATGCACAAGGACTTCAATTCCGCACAAGCATCTTCTGGATACGCGTTGATTGAATAATTGCTGACTACACAGCAATTCAGGATCCTGAGAATTGTTCCACCCCTCATCTGAATATCCCTACCCACAGCTTCTTTTTTATGACAACATCCCAGCTTCAATCAACAAAAACCAACACGTGAATGTGATACGTACTTTTTGTCTGACTGCTTTATACGGTGCACTACTAACCTGGGTTGTTACAAAGCAGAGCTGGTGGCAAAATTTATATTAATGGGAACCTATTATGCTTCTCAGAAGATACAAAGTAATGGCCTAAATTTATTTTCAAGGAGAATCTGTAGCTACCTGGTGTTTCCAATTTCTGTTAATTTCAGTTATTTAAACTGAATTTCAAGTGTTACTCGCTAGCCAGAAACTGAATTGACAGAATTTAGAAACCGTCGCTAGTTTCGCCACAAGCACTGTAGTAGATATGTTGATAGGAACAAATAGAATGGGTGACCATTTTTAATGGCATTCAGCGTGTTTTTAATGGCATAGCGCAACTATTCAAAATTAATTTTAATGTTATCTTATGGTTGCTACTACACAGGTGCAACTGACAGATCATTCTCAGCGGACTGAATTCCAAGTGTAGTTAAACCTTTCTGGTCACTTCATGCCACATTTCTTTGTGAATGTAACAACCATCCCTGCATTGCCTGCAGATGTTACTTTCCATACTGATTGTGTAGCTAGTTCAATAGCTAGCTAGCTTGCTAGCTACTTATTCAGCCATCTCTATTTAAAGACTTGAAGGAAGCCAGGGGATTTTGACATTGTTGCTCCCGGCTGACACAATTCTCCGTTCTCTGGCCAATCAGAACAGAGCTCATTTTATATAGGAGGTGCCCATTCAGGACAGCCTGTTTTTCAGAGGGTCAGGAATGAGAGCAATCAAATTGCCAAATTGCCTAGAAATCATGGCATTTTTACTTTTTTTTTTTTGCTAAAAAGTTTATAAGCCTCATTTTTGGACATTCAAGAATATTATTAATTAAAAAAAAAAAAAAAAAAGCATAATAGGTCCCCTTTAAATTTTTCACACCACTCACTGACACATCAATACCTAGAGGCAATCAAGATTCTCCAATTAACTTCAACACCATATGTTTTGACTATGGGACAAATCCATATAATTGTCAGCATTAACATTATAATTACCAGCCAGGAATAAGTTGAGGTACTGATTTCCGGCGAGGTTGACGGACCCCAGTGAGAAGACGTAGTACCCCAAGCTCCCAATAAACCAAATGGACCACGAGATTAGTGTCCTGCATGTCATCTTCCAGGAGCAGAAAAGGTCCAATATGCTGTACTTTCTTGCAGACTGTTCCTCGGACACCACAGGGTTCTTGGCCAGCAGTGCTTCTGCCTCTGTTTCCATGAGGTCTGCCACCTTCAGAGTCTCGGGAAGGCCATTGAAGCTGGCAATGGAATCAAGCAGGTCCTGGGCCTCCTGGTACCGACCCTTGGTCAGGAGGTAGAAGGGCGTTTCAGGAAACTTCCAGCATATGAGGAGGAAGGGGACCGTGGAGAGGCTAAGAACAATTTGGTAGATCCACCAAATCCGGACAAGGTAGCCAACAAGGGCCACCACCATGATGCCCACAGCAAAGAAGGCGTGCACGTGCAAGGAGGTCCAGGCACGCACCCTGATGCCGGTGAACTCAGTTACGTAGACGAAAACGACCACCAGATACCCACTGCTTACCTAGCCCAAAAGAACACAAATAAGAGCTTTGAGAGTGGGGAGGCTGTCTTGATGCAAAACATAGGGGTGTAGGTGAAGTACTTGCTATAATTTCTGGCTGAAGACTTTTTACTTTCTGAACCTGGCCAACAATAATTAAAGGGAAACTGAGGCCAAGAAATGAGTAAATTTATTCTGAAACTACATCAGTTTGAGACCAAAATAGTTTTTATAGCAGTTTGAAGATAAACTCTAAAAACTCGAATCAACCGCTATGGGCAACGCCATATTGCATTTGCAGGCTCAGCAAAGGGCCGTGACACTACAATGTCAAATCAAAAAACCATCACGCTCTCTTTACATGCGTTTTATGCCTTTTGAAAGTTTTTGCCCTCTCTGTTCCAAAAAAATTTCATAAATTACAACTACAATACCAGATAATCACTGAACCAACCCCTCAACATGAAATAATGTCTGACATGATTTTCTGGTACTGTAGTTGTAATTTAGGAAAATTCTGTAGAACAGAGAAGGCAAAAACTTTGGCAAACTGCATGAAATGCTTGTGAAAAGAATGTGATGGTCTTCTGAGTTGACACTGCAATGTCATGGACCAACATTGCTGAGCCTGCAATGCAATATGGCATCACCCCTAGTGGTCGATTTGAGTTTTTAGAATTTATTTTCTAAAAACACTGATGGTCGAACCGCTCTAAATATTACATTATTTTGGTCTCACCCTTATGCAGTTTCGGATAAAAAATCATTTCAATTTTTCAGCCGCAGTTACCCTTTAACCATGCTAGTGACTAGGGTTTGTGCTCAAATTTTTGGCGCTTCTAGCTGAAAGCGTCATTGAAGAGAATGCATGGAAAACATCCACATTACTAACCCCACCACACCCACACATGGACTCAGGAAGACTTATTTTTTCGAAACAAAACAACTCAAAGTGCAGATCTTGTGGCTTGTCTAAAAGAGCCACTTATATTGCATAGTATTTTCTGCTGACATCAAAATGAAAACCACATGCTATATCTAGCTCTTGATAATAGAGGCTTCAGCCTTTATGTTCATTTAGGGACTCAAGGGGAACTTTATTGGCACAGCATCACAAAGCCTCACATTTTAGTGAATAGACTCCCTGCAAAAAATAAATGGATGAAAGAAAAATTGTGTGATTTTCTAAGCTGAAGGAGTAGTGTAAATGGCATGTGTAATGAACAGTTTGATCCCGAAGTACAGTATTATTGTGATTCGTATAAAGGGAACTATTTCTAAGATCCTGGTTAATATAAAAGCTGTGGATGGCAGAGAGGGACATGAGAAGTGGATATGGGGGGAGGGGGTGGTATAACACCAGAAGTTTGAAGAGCTTCAAAATGGCAACCAGATGGGACAGTTCGAGAGTCAGCTTTCTGGATTATTTCTTCGTCAAAGGTTAGTCAATGTCCTGGTACAAAATTGCTTTCAATTTCCAGAAAAGGTGGCTAAATCAGCATTAGAGCACTCAATTCAGAACTGTTCTCTTCATGCACATCAGAGAATAACATGAGAACATCTATGCTCTCAATTTATAAAGGAATAAACATTATAGTGGTTTATACAGTCTACAAGGATACTATTTTGAAATCATCATTGCATGAATTTCACAGATTTTGTTCCTCCTAAGAAAACTCTGATTGAACAGAGCGTGTCTAGTCTGATTTTCCTTTCTCACCATAGCTAGAATAAACCGCAGGACCATGAAGACATAATAGTTTCCTGAGAAGGCAACGCTGACTCCAAACACAAACTGGCACGCACTGCACACCATCAAAATTGGTCGCCTCCCAACTCTGCACAGAAGAGAACAGAGTACAAAAATCATGCAAACATTTACTTAAGTCTGAAAACATGAATGCCATAGTTGCCATTTTTAAACATTATTTCACTTTTGGTATGCCTTTTCAATTAGCATGATGTAAAATAAAGAATACTGTGGATATCTACAAATATCCTGCTGGCTGTAAAATGCCTGCTACAGTGATATTTATGGGGTATATAGTGTTGAGGAAGTTAGTACACTTCAAATAATGCCAGACAGGCCAATGCCCAGAAAATAAGAGCCTTCCACAGTAAACTCCTGACCCCCATTTAAGGTGGGCCAAAACTGTGTACCCTCCGACTTGAGACTGCTTGTAGCTGATTTCAAGTTGGACCTGCAGGATGACTTCCCCTGACTCAGCAGAAGATGTCACATTTACCTGTCCGCAATGTCCCCAAAGAGGACGGCTCCGATGAGCACTCCTACCATAAAGATAGGCTGACAGAGCTTCGCCAGCCATTCTTTCTCGCACACCAGCCCCCAGTCAGTCACGATGCTCTGCTGCACACCGCTTTTGTCAAAGACATAAGTCCCCGTGCAGGGGTATACTGTCTTATTGCCACTGAACTGGTACTCAAATATTGTGCTGTTTATCCTCAGGGACCTTCTGCACTGGTTCAACTCCCACTGTTCACCACTTGCAGTCTGCACCACAATTGGACCTTTATCGAGATCGTAGTAAGGCCAGATGTCCTCCAGGACCAAGCCAGTGTGGTTGCCATAGAGCACACCGGTGATGTTCCCTGGAGGCTCGCAGGTGAACTTGGGCGTCTCCACCAGAAATACGGAGGCCAGGTAGTGGATCCCGCAGGCAATGGACTGGAACACGGCAGCAAAATACAAACATGCCTGAAATCTGTTGACAGAGAAGCCTCCTTTTCCATCAGGCAATCAAAGAAAGCATCATGTGCCATATGGGATTATTAGCCCAATAAACATTTTTACAGATAAAAGTCGCCAAAATGAAAGTGACAGGCCATCCCAGGAAGATTTACAGTGTTGCAAAAAAATTCTGAATTTGACTTTTTTTACCTCTTAAAATGACACAATGATACACAACGACCACTTCTGATTATTTTCATTCAACTTTTAACACCAGCTTACAATGATAAATTGCAGGCCTGAGCCAGAGTTTTGCCATTGTGTCCAATGTAATCAAACTTTAATTTTAGAATGCTTTAATTAAAAGTAGTACATTTTAACCAATTGTTTACTCATGATCAAAAAAAAAAAAAAAAAACAAGCCAAATTTCTCTTATACTTCTTTGTTTAAAAAAAAAAAAAAAAAATCATAAATTCAAAATACTGGTTTTTGTCGCACTGTCATTGCACCTGTCACGCAATGAATTTAAAATACAAAAGATTCTGATTTTTTTTAAAAACTGCTGGTGAATAATTTGTTTTTGCATACTCCTCAACTAGTCAGGAAAAATGGCCTTTCAGAATTTTTCAATCTTGTAGCAATTTTTCTGTGCAGCTGGCAATAGTGACAATGCTGAAGGCAGTCTGTGGTGTTAGTTAGGCTATCATGATAGAAGGAAGTAGAAAAAATATATAGATATAACCATGCAATAATGTGTTGGTACCAGAGTTTATACTAGGATTTTTTAATGCATGTCAATGTTTCTGCAAGGCATTTTTGCCCGTAAAATCTAGAAAAAATGGTCAAATGTCGCATGGTGTAGGTATTTACGTTATGAAGAAATATGTACTCTTCATGTTGGTTGACTGAAGAATGATGACGTTTGTTAAATCAATTTAGTTGTTTATTGGATCAATTTCCACATATCGTTAGGCTCCTACAAGGTTATTTAAAATATGGTCCAGCAAAAAAGGTTTGCAGTACCCTTAAATTTTAGCTCTTGATTACGGTCACCCGGTTCCTATTTTCGTTTGCCTGATTAACAAATAAAATTTGTTTACAAAGTCCTGATAATCAAGACCAATATGTTGCCAGTAGACAAAAAATGCTAGGGACAAATTGATTGCTTAATGGTTATGCTATACTGTGCGATGTTAAGTCACATGTTCAAACCTACCCTGCAGCAATAACTAAACATATGATGCCACAAAATGTGACCAAAAACAATAGCAAAGGACAACAAAAAGGTCCTTGTCGTGAGGGACAGAAGTGTATGTTCTAATAAAAAACAAAAAACAAAAGCAAACATTAAAAGCTTTGAAGACGGACGGTTAAAACCCAACAGAAAATCTCACACAAGAGGCCATGTCATATGAAAGTCATAAAATGTGTTCAGTAAATTTTGCATTTGTTGAGCTTGCAACAATCCCAACTTTACTCAGCGAATTTTACAACTTTCTTATGACACGACCAAGAGTACAAGATTCTGTTTATCATCTACTGACACACAGTGAAAACGCAACACCCATATTTAACAACCAAAAAGAAGAAGCAACCAATGTTTTTCGATTCAATTTTAATACGAATAGATACACAGTAGAGTTTAATCTCATTATCTCAACAAATGTTTTGATACGCCACTGTGAATGCACAGACCCTCCCCAAATTGTCAGTAGCGAGTGTATCCTCTCTGTGCTTGCACATGTGTGCGTAAATGGCGAGGCATCGTTTCACACAAACGTCGCACAGTTGCTTGGGGAAAGTTCCTCCACTCCTCCTGTAGTGCTGCTGTCAACTCGGCGACATTGCGTGGTTGACGTTGACGCTGGCACACATGACAACCCAGTTCATCCCACATGTGTTCAATGGGGTTAAGATCGGGTGAAATGGATGGCCAAGGCAGGACATCAACCCCTGCTTGTTAGAGAAAGTCTCTGGTGAGGCGTACGGTATGGGGACGGGCGTTGTCATGTTGGAACATGAATGGTAATCGTTGTTTTCCATGGTTGTTCAACAGTGGTTAGAGAACTGGTCTTAAAATCTCATCCACATATCGCTGTGCCGTTAAACCTCCATAAATCACAACATGTTCACTCCAAAATCTCACATTAATGGCAGCCTAGACCATGACACTACCCCCACCAAACCGATTTCTCTCCAGAACACATCTGTCTTGATGACGTTCATATTGCCTCCTGTACACCCGTTGTCCGCCGTCAGCAAATGACATACTGAACCTGGATTTGTCTGAAAAAACCCAACGGTGGAAGACTTGTGGCGGCTGAAGATGATGACGTCGAGCAAACTGGGGTCTGTTTCTCTGTGACGTTGTGTCATGATGTTGCCTCGATATGGCCTCCACCACCTTAACCCAGCAGCTCGCAGTTGGTGAATCACAGTCATGGCATGGATGGGGTGTTCATGCCGTTCTAACGTGTTCTGAGCCATGTCTGCTGCTGTTTGGAATGGCTCCTCAGATGGATACGCCGGATGTGTCGGTCCTGACGTGCCATCGCAACCGAAGTTGTGTTGGTCGGGGGTGGTCGTGAACACTTCCTGTCTGTTGGTAGCAATGCTCCAGTCTGTTGATGGTGGATGTACTGACCCTGAACCAGCGGGCAACCTCTCTTTGAGATGTTCCCCCAAGCAGCATCCCCAAAGCTCACTTCCTCTGCTGTTCTGTAAGCTGTGGCATTCTGACACTGCTGCTGGTGGGGATGAACCACTGTGCCTTTAATGCGTCCAATGTCTTACTTTGCAGTTGCATGTCATTCAAGTGATGCATTCAACCTGCTGCTAATGACATGGCAAAGTTGCATTTTGAAGAAGTGATCCCCTGACAGACGCACAAACTGGGTTTGAACCCGGACTTGCACAAATTCCAGCTTTTAACCTTCATAGCACAATATTTCTTCTGTGGTCATTTTGATGGCTTCAAAAAATCAGCTACAATTTCAAAAATTAGGCGTTGCGTTTTCACTGTGTTTCAGTATATAACCGAATTCTGCAATTTAATAGAAAACAAAGGTAATTTCCGTTAGCACCCATTATATACTAGCATGATTGACCAAACTCTTTTGCTCTGCTAACTCAGTCACTGAATCACAAATATTCGCATTTGAGCTAGCAGCTGTTTGTAAATCCAGTCAACTGAGTAGATAGCTAACGTTAGCTCGCTAGCTCACAAACTACTGTTACATAATGATTATGAAAAAGAACTGCTTACATGCTAGCAAGCTAAGAAAATAACCTTAACTTAGTTATGTGAGTGGCACTTAGCCATACAAATGTAACGAACATTACACTTGATATTCAGTTTGGCTAAATATTAACAGCGTGACATAATGCTGAGCATTCACCTCCCCCCCCCACGCTCTCAGCCAATGAAATTTTCACTAAAGTGATATGTTATAATTTATAATTGCTGGAGTGTGGAGTTGGGGGGAGGGAATGAGAGATGATACTGAAGGAGGGCCATGTCTGGTGCATTTAAAAAATAAGTTTCTATCTGGTGTCTAATTCAATGATAGGCCCACACCAATAGTTATGAATGATTTTACGAAATTCCGAGCCCAGTGGGCAGTACTTTGAGTAGCACACGGGAAATAAACCCAACTAACAAGATTAAGAAAACTCAGACTCACTGCCACAAACGACCACACATTGAGCAGAGGCAGAGCAAAGAAAACTGTCTCCTGTTTGTAATATAATATGACGCGATGTTGAAAAACAAAAAAACGCTTTTAAGCGCTTTGGTCAAAACGACCACTTATTCCTCTGTGTTTGAGCCCTTATGGTTTGTAAAACACATTGCGTCCTGAATTAACATTTCATATGATCAGTTTTAGACAAAGTTTAATATGAATCTGAAAAAGATTAAACCCGAGAGTTTCCCTTAAATGTGTTATTAGGCTACATAAAACTATTTAATCAGATTACTAGATTTTTAAGTGTTTATACAGTAATGAAGCGTAACGGCCAAAAAAAACTGACAAATTGCTGCCAAAAATCATGACGTTGGATCATAAGCAATGGTAGTACCACAGACAAAAATAAGTTGGCTAAACAGGTGAATTATTAAAAATATCTAAATTAAGCTGACAAATTTGTGGGAAAGTCATAGCAAGATGTACCAAACAGTAGTGGGCTACTGTTAATATTCATTCATTTATTCATTACTATACTTCGCCTATTCCTACCCCACCATCCAATGACCTAGAGGAAGGAATAAACCCCGAAAATTTTTCCAATTTCTGGGCACACACGCAGGACACTTGACACGCACACCCATTAGCAAATCTGAGTCACTGTTAAACCCAATATTAATGTCTTTAGACAGTGGGAAGGAACTGACACAAAGACAATGAGAACATGCAAACTCGAAACAAAGGTGCAGACCATTACTTGCTTATTCCAATCCTCGCATCCAATGGGCTAGAGGCACGAATATGCCCTGAACAATTTGCCACTTGCAGGGCGCACCTACACGCACTATATCTCACCTTAAAGTGAATCGGAGTCCCCAATTAACCCAATATTAATGTCCTTGGACTGTGAGAAGAAACCCTCACAAAGACAGTGAGAACATGCAAACTCAACAAAGGCGCAGACCAGATTCAACTCCGCAGCCTTTATGCCTTGCTATTACCGTATAATTCAAACTTGAAACTTGTCGCATGTCCGCAGCTTAATATCAGCACAACTAAGAGTCTCATATACCTGTTTACCAGTAGCTTAACATTTATAATTGAATAACTCGATGAATATGCCCAAATTTGTGCTTTCAGTGTACACTAGAATAAATTTGTGCGCAAAATCCTTCCTGTTGTCAGTTTTCAAACATGTTTGCTAATGCAGCAGAGTAGAAATATCTAAGTGCGGCTCATATTTATCTAAGACTTTGCCTACTGCTCAAAAAGCAGCAGTACAGACTACAAATTTCAGCAAAGACAACAAAAGATAGCCTGATCATTACAGTATTTAACCATTGAGGTAAAAACCAAGGGTCACAAATATTTTTTATTATAAAATGCACTTCAATACGTAATAAAGAATATTGCATGCTCTGTATTCCCAGGTGTTTCATAGCATTTTCGCGGTAGGTACCTTTTAAAATGTCCAAGTTCATCGAAAATACGCTCCACGTGTTTCATGATTTCTGTGCTGAGGACTTGCGGCTCGGTCCTGTCCGTGGAAAGAGGTCGAAGTAACTGACAACAATTTGATCACGTTAGCGATCAGAACCAGATGAGAGAGGCGCAGTCCCCCCTCCCATCACCGTTTGACATTTTCAACAGTCACCGATGAGCCGGAAAAAAATTCTTCCCCGCCGTCGTCAGTGTTGTCTGCTCGAAAATAAACGGTTTTGGCCCCTTTTTTTTGGTCATGAGAAAAGTTACTCAAACAGTAGGCCTATTTAGCATCATTGCTTTATGCAGTTTTTTTTTAACAACTTCAACGAATAAACGTAAGTCTCAGAGCATCCGAAGCAACAAAGTATCGTAATCGGAACTACTTAAAAGGCAAGCCGCCCTTTTATTTTCTGAGTACAATTCTGTGTAAAGCCCCCAGTGACATGAAAAATAACAGCGTATAATTCGCCAAGTCACGTGTATAACGTGACTTAAACTAATTTAAAATTTTGATTATGAATTCAAAATCGGTTCATGTGAGGGTGAGTTCATTCACAATACAACGTGTTCGTGTATTAATGATGCCCTTTACCGTCTCTTTGTTCCGTGCCTGGTCTACCGTGTCACTGGAGCGTGAGCTAAAAAGGGTTGTGCCACTTTCCGCCCTGGTATTTATAATTTAGTCATATTACATGGTACTGTCACTTGTAGGAGAATTATGGCTATACCTTTGATCTGCGCTATTGTTCCTGTCCCCGTCGAGTATTAACTCGATGCTTGCATTTCATCGTGTATTTTTTTTTTAAATATTTTATTTCAAATATATTCGTTTTACTGCATTTAATTGATTTGTTTCTTTCGTAGTGTTGCCCAAATTTGTTCAACGTCCTCTCTAAAGCCCAGCAGAGGGTGCATTAAGAAGTGAGTTTAATCGGTTATGCGAGATACGTTAAGCCTTAAGTCACAGTTCTTAATGTCATGAAGGGGGCTCTTTTTAACCTGGCCATTGAATATTTATGGTGTGATTGCGAGTCTGGGATTTTTCGACCCAAGCTCACGCTAAGACGGCCTGGCTGATGTTATACTTGCTTTGCAGTACACTCCCCAGACTGCGTTCTCTGTAACCTAGAGGATTGATGTGGAGACTATTCTTGCCCTTGGACCTGTACAACCGTTATCACACTGCTGCCTTCGCTGATTGCTGCCCCAATTGAGTTAATTATGAAAACCTAAGGTTTTGTTTTATTTATTTATTTATTTATTTATTTATTTTTGTGACGTTGTAAAGCTGATCATGACCATGTTGATGTGGTTAGCCTGGTCTGTTATACAGACGTACTACCAAAATAACTGCTTTTTACCCTGCCCCTTCCGCCAGGTGAGAGTATTGGAATCGACTGGGATTGTGCGCTAGCTAGCGAGCAAGATTACGAGAAAACCTCTGGCTCAATTATACCAAATTTGGCCGACAGTGAGGCAATGACCCAGAATAGATCCCATTTAATTTTGTAATGAACTGGGTCAAGGTAATGTAATAGCTAAAATAAGTGGGGTTTTTTTGTACCTGGCACAGTTTGTAATGATTTGCAGTTATTTAATTTATTGACTGCTTTATAGTGACTGTATCCTTGTAGTGACAGAATCTTTCTTTGACTTGGTGTTTTTCTCCAATTTAACCTCTTCCATCTGGGACTTGCCATCAGAGAAATTAATAGTCCTGCTCTCACCTGGCCATAAGGCGCATTACTTCTCCAAACCCATTCCTACTTAAGTTTCCTAATTAACAACTGAGTGTTAATTTGTTCAGTTGCAAGGATCAATTGGTAGTATTACTGGCCATTTCCCCTCACTTACTGTTCATTGAAATACAACCTCAATTGCAAAATAGTTGGGACGAAGTGTAAATTGTGAATAAAATCAAAATGCAATGACTTTGAGATCACAAGAGTCAATATGTTATTAACAATAGTACATAGATAACATTTCAAATGTTAAAACTGAGACATTTTACATTTTTATCCACAAAATGAGCTTATTTCAAATTTTCTGGCTGAAACAGGTCTCAAAAAAGTTGGGACACAGGCAAAAAAAGGCTGAAAAAGCAATTAATATATAAGAGAATCAGCTGAAAGAACATTTAGCAAGTAATTAAGTTAGCTGGCATCAGATGTGTAACATGATTGGCTATAAAAGGGATGTCTTAGAGAGGCTGGGTCTCTCAGAAGTAAAGATGGCCAGAGGGTCTCCAACCTGTGAAGGCTTGCATAAAAAAATTGTGAAATACTTTAAAAACAATGTTCCTCAACGTCAAATTGCAAAGGCTTTGATGGTCTCATCACCGACAGTGCATAACATCATCAAAAGATTCAGAAAAAATGGAAAAATCTCTGTGCGTAAGGGACAAGGCCGAAGACCTTTACTGGATGCCCGTGATCTTCGGGCCCTCAGACGCCACTGCATCACTCACCGGCATGATTCTGTCATTGACATTACTAAATGGGCCCAGGAATACTTCAAGAAACCGCTGTCAGTAAACACAGTCCGCCGTGCCATCCACAGATGCCACCTAAATCTCTATCATGCAAAAAGGAAGCCATTGTTGAGCATGATCCAGAAGCGCCGCCGTGTTCTGTGGGCCAAGGCTCATTTAAAACGAACTGTAGCAAAGTGGCAAAGTGTCCTGTGGTCAGACGAGTCAAAATTTTACATTCTTGTTGGAAATCATGGGCTTCGTGTCCTCTGGGCTAAGGAGGAGAAAGACCACCCCTCCTGTTTTCAGTGTTCAGTTCAAAAGCCAGCATCTCTGATGGTATGGGGATGCATTAGTGCATATGGTGTGGGACACTTGCATGTTTTAAAAAGCACCATGAATGCTGAAAGGTATATAAAGGTTTCAGAGCAACATATCGAGGGCTGACTGCAATAAACAGTTATGTCCAATATATAACATCTGGATATAACTGTTTATTGCAGTCAGCCCTCAATATGCTCCCCTCCAGACGACATCTATTCCAGGGAAGGCCTTGTATATTTCAGCAGGACAATGCAAAACCACATAATTCAGCTATTACAACAGCATGGCTTCATAGTAGAAGAGTCCATGTGCTGAACTGGCCTACCTGCAGTCCTGATCTTTCACCGATTGAGAACATTTGGCACATAATTAAACTAATAGTCCGTCAAAGGAGACCCAAAACTCTCCAGCAGCTGGAAGCCTGTATTAAACAAGAGTGGGATCAAATTCCAATGGCTAAACTCAAGAAACTTGTCTCCTCAATGCCCAGACGCTCTGTGTTAAAAAGAAGAGGGGATGCTACACCATGGTAAACAGGCACCTGTCCCAACTTTTTTGAGACCTGTAGCAGCCGTCAAATTTGAAATGAGCTCATTTTGTGGATAAAATTGTCAATTATCTCAGTTTCAACATTTGCTATGTTATCTCTTTTCTATTGTGAATAAAATACTGGCTGGTGTGATTTGAAAGTCATTGCGTTTTGATTTTATTCACAATTTACACTTTTTCCCAACTATCGTTCATATATATATATATATATACACACACACACACACACTACCAGTCAAAAGTTTTAGGACACCCCCATTTTTCCAGTTTTTTATTGAAAATTGTGCAGTTCCAGTCCAACGATTAGCTTGAAATGGTACATGGGTAAGTGGTGAACTGTCAGAAGTTTTAAACAAAAGGTGAGCTTACCCAGGTTTTTTGTACGCCGTCGAGTAGGTGAAAGGATGGTTCCTCAGTGTGTGACATCAACTGTCAAACAAGGAGGAGGAAGCGTGATGGTCTAGGGCTGTTTTGCTGGATCCAGGGTCAGTGACTTATAGAGTGAAAGGCACCCTGAACCAAAACAGCAACCACAGCATTCTGCAGCACCATGCAGTACCCTCTGGTATGCGCCTAGTTGGTCAGGGGTTCATCCTACAGCAAGATAATGACCAAAACATAAGTCAATGCTCTGCCAGAACTACCTTAGGAAAAAAGAACAAGATGATAAGCTTGAAAACAGACTTAAACCCCATCGAGATGGGGAATTTCTGAAGAATATTTGATTTCCATTGTAGAAAGAATGCCACGAGTATGTTCAGCCGTTCTATCTGCCAAAGGAGGCTACTCTGAGTCAAAAGTTTAAAATACATTTTGGTATTACATTTATTCATAAATCCATTGTATAGATATGAATGGTGATGACTGGCAAAAAATAAATAAATAAAAACTCAAATCCATAAAACATGGTAAATGAGACTTTAACACAACTTATAAATAGCCAAAACCCAACATGACCATTGCACACATTTGAGCCATGAAAACTGAGTATAAGTGGTTACATCTGTTGAACTGGTTTGTTTTTAGAAAACAACCCGTCCTTCAGGCCAGTGGTTCCCAACCCAGTCCTCAAGGATCCCCTGCCCTGCAGGTTTTTGCTCCAGCTCTACTCTTTTACACCTGATCCATTTAAGGGCTTCATGCTGATTGGTTGAAAAAAATCTACCTGAACAGGGTGTGCATGAAGATGCATTGGGCCTTAAATGGAAAAGGTGTGGAAAAGAGCTGCAACAAAAACCTGCAGGACAGGGGATCCTTGAGGACTGGTTTGGGAACCACTGCTTTAGGCTTACATCCCCATTGGCAAACTATGCACCATAGATTTAGACATATAACATCTAGCCTGAGTTCCCTTCAATGATTATTGTTGCCTATCAGGCAATCATCAATTACTACGTAATACAGAAGCACTGATGATAGACTGCTAGCTAGCAACCTTAAAAATGGCCTATACTAATCTTGTTAGTTCATCAACACATCATGAAGGAATGTAGGCTGCCCACCCAATCAGAAGTTAGGAATAGTTATACAACCCCATTTCCGAAATAGTTGGGACAAAATGTTAATTGTGAATAAAATCAAAACGCATTGACTTTCAAATCACACCAGCCAGTATTTTATTTACAATAGAACAGAGATAACATAGCAAATGTTGAAACTGAAAAATGTTACAATTTTATCCACAAAATGAGCTCATTTCAAATTTGATGGCTGCTACAGGTCTCAAAAAAGTTGGGATAGGGGCCTTTTACCATGGTGTAGCATCCCCTCTTCTTTTTAACTCAGAGTGTCTGGGCATTGAGGAGGCAAGTTTCTTGAGTTTAGCCATTGGAATTTGATCCCACTCTTGTTTAGTACTGGCTTCCAGCTGCTGGAGAGTTTTGGGTCTCATTTGACGGACTTTTCATTTAATTATGCGCCAAATGTTCTCAATTGAAAGATCAGGACTGCAGGCAGGCCAATTCAGCACACGGACTCTTCTACTACAAAGCCATGCTGTTGTAATAGCTGCAGTATGTGTTTTTGCATTGTCCTGCTGAAATACACAAGGCCTTCCCTGGATTAGATGTATTGCTGGGCCCATTTAGTGGTGTCAATGACAGAATCATGCCGGTGAGTGATGCAGTGGCGTCTGAGGGCCTGAAGATCACGGGCACCCAGTAAAGGTCTTCGGCCTTTTGATGATGTTATGCAATGTCAATGATGAGCCCTTCAAAGCTTTTGCAATTTGACGTTGAGGAACATTGTTTTTAAAATATTCCACAATTTTTTTTACGCAAGCCTTTACGGGGTGGAGAGCCTCTGGCCAGCTTTACTTCTGAGAGACCCAGCCTCTCTAAGACATCCCTTTTATAGCCAATCATGTTACACACCTGATGCCAGTTAACTTAATTATTTGCTAAATGTTCTTTCAGCTGATTCTCTTATATATTAATTGCTTTTTCAGCCCTTTTTTGCCAGTGGTCCAACTTTTTTGAGACCTGTTGCAGCCAGAAAATTTGAAATAAGCCCATTTTGTGGATTAAAATGTAAAATGTCTCAGTTTTAACATCTGAAATGTTATCTATGTTCTATGGTAAATAACATATTGGCTCGTGATCTGAAAGTGATTGCTTTTTGATTTTATTCACAATTTACACTTCGTCCCAACTATTTCGGAATTGGGGTTGGAGTATTTTCTGCACTATTTTTCCAATGACTGAAAGAAAAAAAGCATCACTCTGGCTGTTTTTCCAGTTGTTTTTCTGCCTGTGGTTGCTCCGGCTGATGAACTTTTTTCTAAATACGTAGTTGATTTTGAAAACAAAAGACAAGGTCCCTCTTCTTTCTGTTCTTGCCTTATCTTTAGACATCATTTTACTCGGGCCGGTAGGCCACGAGTCTAAGTTTCGGCTCCGGATCTTCTTCTTTTTTTTAATTTTTTCGGGGTTGCGATTGTCCTGCTCATGCATCGCGGTTTCGCGATTTGCCCATAGATATATACCGGTATATAGAACACTACATTGCTGATAGGGTATGCTCAAGTGAAGCATCTGTTCCAGGATCGTATACACCGCAAAGTTAATTTCGCATGTACACTCCCATTCATTTTCGACTACTGTAAAATTATATTTTCAAAAACACTTGCATGCGAGTCGGGGTCATTTTGGTATCGCTGTGCAGAGCAACATTTTCTCTCCCTAAATATGTGCTTTTTTGGAGGATGGAAAGCGGCACACTTACGAAAGGGAAGATTGAAATATTAGGCCTACTCGGTGTCAGATTAAAAAGCGAGCAGAAAACTTGAGTTAAGGTGACCGAGACTTTTAATGACCCTCTGATAAGATCATTGCTTCGAAGTTTTCGCCGTTATAAGCAACGTCTACGAATGTCCATGTACGTTATCAAATTACTCTTTGCTTTCCTCACTTCATTGTACCCTGATTGAGCATATTTGCCGTTGACCGAATTGTTCATACTGAATCATATGGCTAATGCCAACGTTGTTAAAAGGAAGCGCTAGTTCACTCTGGCTACTCCTTTACTAAGCGTCATCTTTGCCCCTGTCCCGTTAAAACACTGCTCTAAAAAAATAATCACTGCACAGCACGGATCGAGGGGTTAGAGAAAGGTTTTTTTCTCCTGATTTCTGAGCGAAGCCTTTCTCCCCTCCTTGTCTTTTGGAACTCTCTATAAACAGACAAAGAGACTTGTCCATTGTTTTAAATATTATGCAGGTAAGAAATATTGTCCTTGAATGTCAATTACAAGTAGCTAGCTAGTTAGCCACCTTGTTCATTTTATTGACTGCTTAGTCAATGCAGTCCCCGCGACGGTAAGGGTACCAGGGTAGCTCGCTGGAGACCATTATCGATCGCTAGCGTTTGCTTTAGTCAGCGGTTTATTTAAGTCAATGGGATGGCTAATTAGCTAGCTAGCAAGCGAACGCGATTTTTTCTATTAAAGTGACAAATTTGCATTTCTACATTAACTTACGCATGAAACGTTTTATTACAGCCCTTCAAATGACTGTTGCTGCAAAAGGCAGCCGCACATCTCGGCATTTTAATGTTTATATTGACTTATTTGAAATAGGACTCATAGGAAACCATTCATTTTTATGGAGAAGTTGGGTGTATCAATATGGCGGCCGGGTGCTTCACTTGGATAATGTAAATATTACATCATCAGCAATCTAGTGTTCTAAATATATATATCTATGGATTGGCCCAGGCCTAGACCCGGCCCGAGTACAGGCTCTGAGGAGCCTCTTGTTCATCTTGTTCTCTATCTCATGATAGCACTATGAAAACTAAGAATCCATCAGGAACAGTATATGGTTGGGTGAATGAGAGCAGGACATTATTAAGCATGGTTATTTCATATCATATTTTAAATGACATGCACAAAAACACCAGGTAGCCTAAAATGGCAGGTTGCAGGTCACTTGGCCATCTTCAAGGTCAAATGAGGACAAAGCATATATATAAGTTTAATAGTCTTACAACCCATCGTGACAGGATTCAGATTTAATAGTGTTACACCTGAAGGTTGTTATACTCTCAATACTCACAAGATCATCTTCAAATTCTTAACTGGTGCAACAAAGTATACATGATCTGGATAAATGAAATGCCCTTACAACTATCTAAATCCAATCCCGCCCGTGTATTTTACATTGTACTACAATCGGAAAATGAATGTTTTGTTGACTGACTTTTTACATGCAAAAAAGAAAGTACAGGAATATATGGGATCAGTAAAACAGCATTAATTATGCTACTTTAGTTGATTTCTTAAGCATCAAGACTTATCACAAACAAGTTCAAATAGTCTCTCTCCTGAAGACTGTCCTGCAATGGCATAAAACCCTTGCCCTCTGGAAATATAATACTAAAGTTACTCATAAACTAGTGCTATGTTAAGTCATGTCTGATGACTTAATGCACTGTACTGTCCAGATATGCCGGGGAGGTCAGAAATGTATTGTAACGTTTTTCAAGCTTCATACAGTTTCCTGGTAACCAAGAGTGACTGCACATAAAATACCTTTAAGTGACCTAAACTGATACCAAAGTGTTGCCAGCTGTCACTGGCAAAAAGTTATTGGTGTTACACATAAACCAGTGTTACATTTCAGTCATACCAAAAACATTATTGTCCTGTAGGGACATTATAGCCAACTTTCACTCACAACAAGTTTGGCTAGAGTCACTATACCAATATGCGCAGGTTCATTCAATCTACCCTTCTAGCCTTTCTTTAAATTTCAGGTGATATTTTAAGTTTCCCATCACAGTTAAGCTAATGTTAAGGCTAGGGTTTCTTAAAGGACCAGTATGTGAGATCTAGAGCCATCAAGTGGTGAGATTATAGATTGCAACCAACTGATAATTCCCTTTCTGAGAGAACCTACGGTGGCCGCAAAACTTGTAAAAACGCGAAAGGCGCGCTCTCGTGTCAGTGCTTTATTTAATTACTTTTTTTCTCGTTCTGGGCTACTGTAGAAACATGGCGGTGCAAAATGGCGAGCTCCGTGGAAGAGGACCCGCTCTCTCTCTCTCTTGATATAAAGGGTTCATTCTGGATAAAAGAAAACACTACGATTCTTATTTTCAGGGAATAATTAACTGATGTAAATGTACTTTTGAATATTATATTCCTGCAAGTTATTCAGCCAGATTGTCCGTCTAAATCTTACACACTGGTCCTTTAATGTTGAAAACAGTCTTCGGAGAACGTCAAAGACGAACTGATTCACAGCCGAACAGATTAATCCTCCAATAATACTCATTGCGCTTGACCGGTTGACAAGCAGAAAACACCCCTGCAGTCCCGTGATGCAGGTTAAAATACACGGAATATTGTCCCAACACTGAATCCAATTATAACGTTGGATTTATTCATCCTGTACCGTACTCCTCTTTTGTCCACAAACCCCTAAAAGACATTACCACAATGCAAGCTAACTCTTAGCCTGATTCCGATTAAGAATCAGACAATTGATTAAATTAATTTACTGAGAAAATAGGCTATCAATATGCTGCGTTGCCATTAATGATTAACACATATGTAGCTTTACGTCAAAGAGGAAGGCTACAATATGAGATTGCATGGACTGAAATTAACTGAAATTTCTCAAAGTTCCATCTTGAAGTAGAATGTTATATGCTAAATGCTGCTGAAGATGGTATTTAGATAAGGTTAAGATTTTGATTCTAATTACTAATTAGAAAATTGCCGTTCATGCAATCTCGTATTACTTTCCCAAAAGCTGGACTATAAAGACCTCAAAGATTTTGCTAGCATAGAAGTTCTACGCATGACATGAATTTTAAATGATTTTAAATGCATGTCAACCGTCGAACTTTCACGATGCAGCATTAACAAATTTACTAAAGTATTCACTGACCTGTGCTTCAATATAAGAAGCGAAGCATTAGTAATTAAATAAATGAATTATTATCACATCGCAGTGTGCAACTGCGCTTCTCCACAAATGTAGCCCAGGCCTCGAACTACAGGTGATAAGGGGCACGGCAAAAGTTGCTGTGGTCCTTGCTGAAAATATAAGGGCGGTATGGCAAATGTGCCTCCATATGAGGGGCACCACAGCAAAGTCTACCACTACCTTGGGGGCACAGCAGCAAATCCACCATGGAGCTTTAGGTCATC
Organism: Gymnothorax javanicus; assembly: GCA_029692085.1. Lineage (NCBI taxonomy): Eukaryota > Metazoa > Chordata > Actinopteri > Anguilliformes > Muraenidae > Gymnothorax > Gymnothorax javanicus. The sequence goes on from CM056198.1 coordinate 97,159,359, forward strand.
ACTTTAGCTAATAAAAGTAAAGGTCCGTGTTCCTCACATAAAGTGACCAATCAGCGTGCGCTATGCAAATCAAAACCATTCTTGAGAGAAACGTTTCCCGTATTTTTCCCCGCTTGCTGTCGTGGAAATTAGCTCAGTATTGCACTGAGACATCGTTTGGGCATTGCTATAATGCGCGTACAAGCAAAGGACATTCCAATCAAACGCCGGGTCCTTGAAAAAATAATCATATTTAGCCATTTTGTCCATCTTCTGCCACCCGCGAAATTCGGATTTTATCCTGTCATTCCAACACTCACACTGACAACAGCGCTAGATACTGGCTATTAAGACAGATTCCCAAGCTTTATCAACACACAACACGCAACATTAGAGAATTTCAGTACCTCCATAACCTCGTCAATTTGCCACTCATTGCGGCTGCCGACTGTAATTCGGCATTTTTTAATTTTTTTGTTCCTTTCACCTGTCGGCATCGTGATCGGAGTTAAAAATAAAGGAGATAAAATTATTCAAGAATAATTCTGCGCCCAAGATCGAAAGAAAAGGGCGAAAAAGACAGCTGTAAAAATGGGAAATGCTGTGTGATTTATTTTGGTTCGGTGTTTTGGCCGAGGGGCACTTACGGCAATGCGGATGAAGGGCACGGCATTCTACTGCCGTGAACTGGGGCTTTAATAGGTGGGCAGCACGGCCAACAGGTAGGGCAGCCGTCGTGAAATTCGAGCCCTGGTAGCCTATTCTTTTGAATGCTGAAAACATTTTGATTCAGTGCAATCTTAAAAAAAAAAAAGAGGTTGCACTGCTGAAAAAATTGCTAGTAAGGGAGATGGAATTCAGAGAAAATACTGGACTAATCACCTATTTTTTTTCCATCTCTACAATATAACTATTAAGTACGTTGTCAGTGTAGCCCATCGGAAATCTCTGTCATTACTGAATAATTTCTTAATAAGTACAGGCTTATATATTGGTCTTGATTATTCAGTAAATAAATTGTGTGATTATTAATCAATTGATCTTAAACAGTAACAGCTTGAAAGGAATCATGCGTTTAAAGGTCAGAGGCTCATGGCATGGCATTGAAAATTCCGTAGCACAGGCGTTACCGCTAGGGGAACGTTAGGCTCGAGGGTGTTAATGAAAAAGTGGAATGATTCTGGGAGACATGCCAATATGGTTTCCAGCGTGCTACTCGGCTGTTGCCATTACGGTAACATAAGGGTGTTCATAAGTGTACTTAGTACCAGAATACCCTTAGCTAAAGGTTGATGATTGATTTTGTAATCGTGTCATCAGATCTGCGGCCGTATTTTTTGGACACTCGGGTGAAGAGAGGGGCAGAGCTGTCAACTGATCATCACCTAGTGGTGAGTTGGATCAGATGGCTGGGAAGACTGCTGGACAGACCTGGGAAGCCTAAACGTGTTGTGAGGATCGACTGGGAACATTTGGTAGAGGACCCTGTCCAGACGATTTTTAACTCACACCTCAGGAAGAACTTCTCCCATACCCCATGGGAGGCCGAGGACATGGAGTCCGAGTGGACCCAGTTCAAAGTCTCCACCGTGGAAGCGGTCGCTGCAAGCTGTGGCCTGAAGGTTGGTAGGATGTCATGGTTGACAAGCCTGTTCAACATTGCGTGGAGGTCTGGTACAGTACCCCTGGATTGGCAAAATGGGGTGGTGGTTCCCATTTTTGAAAAAGGGGACCGGAGGGTGTGCTCCAATTATAGGGGGATCACATTGCTCAGCCTCCTTGGAAATGTCTATGCCAGGATGCTGAAAAAGAGACTCTGCCTGATTGTTGAACCTTGGATTCAGGAGGAGCAATGCGGGTTCTGTTCCAGCGGTGGAACAGTGAATCAACTTTTTTCCCTTGCACAGATACTGGAAGGGTCATGGGAGTTTGCCAATCCAGTCTACATGTGTTTTGGGGACTTGGAGAAGGCTTATGATCGTGTCCCATGAGATATCCTGTGGGGGGTGCTGCGGGAGTATGGGGCTCCAGGACCGTTAATTTGAGCCAGTCGATACCTGCACAACCAAAGCCGGAGTTGTGTCCGCATTACTGGCATTAAGTCGGACTCGTTTCAGTTGGTGTTGGACTCTGCCAAGGTTGTGCCTTATCTCCTATTCTGATCATGATTTTCATGGACAGGATATCAAGGCGCAGCCGAGTTTTGGAGGGTGTCCTGTTTGGTAGCCTCAGTATTACATCTTTGCTGTTTGCAGATGATGCGGTCCTGTTGGTTTCATCACGCTGTGACCTCCAACGCACACTGGAGCAGTTCACAGCTGTGTCTGAAGCGGTGGGAATGAGGATCAGCACCTCCAAATCTGTGGCCATGGTTCTCTCCCGGAAAAAGGGGGATTGTCCCCTTCAGGTGGGGGGTGAGTTGTTACCCGAAGTGGAGGAGTTCAAGTATCTTGCGGTGTTGTTCACGAGTGAGGGTAGGATGGTGCATGAGATTGACAGATGGATCGCTGCAGCATCTGCAGTAAAGCAGGCATTGTACCGGCCCATTTTGGTGAAGAAGGAGCTTAGCGTAAAAGCAAAGCACTCAATTTACTGGTCGATCTACATTCCAACCCTCACCTAGTGAGGTGACCGAAAGAATAAGATCACGAATACAACCAACCGAAATGAGCTTTCTCTGTCGGGTGGCTGGGCTGACCCTTAGGGATAGGGTGAGAGGCTCAGACATCTGGGAGAGGCTCAGAGTAGAACTGCTGCTCCTCCGCGTCGAGAGTAGTTAGTTGAGGTGATTCGGGCATATAGTCCAGATGCCTCCTGGACGCCTCCCTTGAGAGGTTTTCCAGGCATGTACAACTGGCCAGAGGGCCCAAGGCAGACCCAGGACACGTTGGAGGGATAATATCTCCCAGCTGGCCTGGGAACGGCTTGGGGTCACCCAGGTAGAGTTGGAGGAAGTGGCTGGGGAGGGGGGCGCTTGGGCCTCTCTGTTCACTCTGTTACCCCCGCGACCCAGCCCCGGATGAGTGGAAGAAAATGGATGGATGAAAGGATGGATGGTTGGAATAATGAGGTGATTTGAACCAGCTGATTTATAAACAGTTGAGCTAATTGTATCATAGTATATAAGAAAGCTAGTCCTTCAAGAGCAGAGGTGGGATGAGGCCGGCCCTGACGGGTATATTTCGAAGCGAGATTAGTAAGTAAGTGCGGTATGTTGAACCTAACGCCAGGGTTATAAGTGTCTTGAAGGTGGTTCTCTTTTAACCCGCCATGACAACTTATGCCATCACTGATGGCAAGTTAAGGGTTTGTAAAAGTAAGCCTGTAAGCAAAGTAAGCCTGGCTAATGCTGAACTTGCTTTGTAGTACACCCCTCTGGTCATACCTATTGACTGAAGAGACGCTTACTTAGAGATGGCCACAAGCACTGCACCAAGATCACACTTGTTATTACTCGTTTCAAGATCGCTGACTCTCACACACAGTGGTGTATTCTCTGAGAGGCAATCTGCAGAAAATCTTGGTAATCCTTAGTATTTTCTGGATCAATCTTTCACCAGTGGTTCTAAAGGGTTACTTAAGAAATGCAAATTAATTTTTTTTACCTAAGAATGGACTTCACAACTAAAAAATTAGTTTGAGCTTCAACACCAGCAAGGCCCAGGCTTGAACAACAACCAGGTAGCCTGCTGCTAGGCAAGGTCCAGGTCAGGCCCAGGCTCCAGCAGCAGCCATTTTCCCACCAGGTCAGGCCCAGGCTCTGCAGAAGCCAGCTTCTCACCAGGCCAGGCCCAGGCTCTGCAGCAGCCAGCTTCTCACCAGGCCAGGCCCAGGCTCTGCAGCAGCCAGCTTCTCACCAGGCCAGGCCCAGGCTCCAGCAGCAGCCATTTTCCCACCAGGCCAGGCCCAGGCTTTGCAGCAGCCAGCTTCAAACCAGGCCAGGCCCAGGCTCTGCAGCAGCCAGCTTCCCATCAGGTAAGATGGGACCAAGAAAAAACCAGGCAGATCCAAAAGAGGAGAAGTCAGAGGAAGACCTTGTCTCGCTAATTCAGGTAAAGGAGTTGCTGCAACAGCAGAAAGATATGTTCATAGCTCTCCTACAGCAGCAACAAGACAACTTTAAAGGTTTTGTGAAAATGATCATTGATTCCACCAATACCAGGCTAGATATAATTACAAGGGAGGTGCAGGATATTAAAACCAACATCCAATTCACGCCAAAGGGGGTTAATGACATCAAAACCCATAATACAACACAGTCTGGACATTGTAACTCCATGCAAGCTGACATGAAGTTCTGTGATAGCTTGTTAGTTGTCACAGACAAAATAGAGTACTTGGAAGGACAATCGAGAAGGAACAACCTTGTTTTCGATGGCATCACCAAGGAGCCTGGGGAGACCTGGGTGGATTCGGAGGAAAAGGCAAGAGGCGTGCTAGTGGACAAATTAAAGCTGCAGAAGGACATTGAAATCGAGCGAGCGCACCGCACTGGGAGGCTAGGGGCTAATGGCAACAGATCCAGACCCATAGTAGTGAAGTTCTTAAGATTCAAAGACAGATCAGCAGTGTTGGACAGAGCTAAACATTTGAGAGGGATCAGAATCTATATAAATGAAGATTACACTGATGCAGTTCGGATGAAAAGAAAAGAACTACTCCCCAAGTTGAAGCAGGCACGGGAGAGGGGTAAAATTGCCTACCTGAGGCACGATAAACTGATAACGCGCCCCTGTAACAGCACATGAAAGTCACCCAAAGACACCTGATCTTCTTAAATGTATGCTTGATGTGATGTTTCCAACTGTGAAATCATGACACTACTGTCACATGCTTTTAATCTGCCAAAGAGGGGATTGTTACTAGCTCATTTAAATGTGTGCAGTCTAAGGTACAAGGTTCATGAACTATGCAATCTGATTGAATCCAATAATATTCACATCCTAGCTATATCAGAGTCACACCTGAACTCATCTTTTGCAGACTAAAAGGTTGCAATACCTAGTTTCAATCTGTTCAGAAGGGATAGGGACAAGTATGGGGGAGGAGTTGTTATCTATGTTCAAAATCATATTCCAGCAAAAAAAAAGGTGTGACTTAATGTCAAATGATACTGAAGTTCTTTGGGTACAGATACATTTACCACACTTAAAACCTATATTAATTGGCTGCTGCTACAGGCCACCAAGTGCCAATGTGAAATATCTGAATGACATCTGTGAAATGTTGGATCAGACAGCTGATCGTAATACAACCCCAATTCCGAAATAGTTGGGACGAAGTGTACATTGTGAATAAAATCAAAATGAAATGACTTTCAGATCACGAGCCATTATATTATTTACAATAGAACATAGATAACATTTCAAATGTTGAACTGAGACATTTTACATTTTTATCCACAAAATGAGCTTAGTTCAAATTTTCTGGCCACAACAGGTCTCAAAAAAGTTGGGACACAGGCAAAAAAGGGCTGGAAAAAGCGATTAATATGTAAGAGAATCAGCTGAAAGAACATTTAGCAAGTAATTAAGTTAACTGGCATCAGATGTGTAACATGATTGGCTATAAAAGGTATGTCTTAGAGAGGCTGAGTCACTCAGAAGTAAAGCTGGCCAGAGGCTCTCCAATCCGTGAAGGCTTGCGTAAAAAAATTGTGGAATACTTTAAAAACAATGTTCCTCAATGTCAAATTGCAAAGGCTTTGAAGGTCTCATCATCAACAGTGCATAACATCATCCAAAGATTCAGAGAAACTGGAAAAATCTCTGTGTGTAAGGGACAAGGCCGAAGACCTTTACTGGATGCCCATGATCTTCAGGCCCTCAGACGCCACTGCATCACTCACCGGCATGATTCTGTCATTGACATTACTAAATGGGCCTGGGAATACTTCAAAAAAACACTGTCTGTAAACACAGTCTGCTGTGCCATCCACAGATGCCACCTAAATCTCTATCATGCAAAAAGGAAGCCATTGTTGAGCATGATCCAGAAGCGCCGCCATGTTCTGTGGGCCAAGGCTCATTTAGAATGGACTGTAGCAAAGTGGCAAAGTGTTCTGTGGTCAGACGAGTCCAAATTTGACATTCTTGTTGGAAATCATGAGCGTCGTATCCTCTGGGCTAAAGAGGAGAAAGACCACCCCTCCTGTTATCAGCGTTCAGTTCAAAAGCCAGCATCTCTGATGGTATGGGGATGCATTAGTGCATATGGTGTGGGACACTTGCATGTTTTTAAAAGCGCATGAATGCTGTAAGGTATATAAAGGTTTTAGAGCAACATATGCTTCCCTCCAGACAACATCTATTCCAGGAAGGCCTTGTGTATTTCAGCAGGCCAATGCAAAACCACATAATTCAGCTATTACAACAGCATCGCTTCATAGTAGAAGAGTCCGTGTGCTGAAATGGCCTGCCTGCAGTCCTGATCTTTCATCGATTGAGGGCATTTGGTGCATAATTAAACGAAAAGTCCGTCAAAGGAGACCCAAAACTCTCCAGCAGCTGGAAGCCTGTATTAAACAGGAGTGGGATCAAATTCCAATGGCTAAACTCAAGAAACTTTTCTCCTCAATGACAAGACACCTCCACTCTGTGTTAAAAAGAAGAGGGGATACTACACCATGGTAAACAGGCCCCTGTCCCAACTTTTTTGAGATCTGTTGCAGCCATCAAATTAGAAATGAGCTCATTTAGTGGATAAAATTGTAAAATTTCTCAGTTTCAACATTTGCTCTGTTATCTCTGTTCTATTGTGAATAAAATACTGGCTGGTGCGATTTGAAAGTCATAACGTTTGATTTTATTCACAATTTACACTTTGTCCCAACTATTTCGGAATTGGGGTTGTACTTTATGGGAGATTTGAAAATAGATGCAGTTAATGAGAACTGCCCCATGTGGAGCAGAATATTGTCAGTTGCTAAAATGTGTCATCTGACTCAGGTAGTGACATCACCAAGCAGAACATCTATAAACAAGTTTGGTGCTACTAGAAAAACTTGTATTGATCATATTTCTACTAATAGGCTGGAGCATTGTTCCAAAGCCAAATCATTTACATTGGATTGCAGTGATCATAACTTGGTTGCAATTGTACGAAAGACCAAAATACTGAAAGCTGGTTCTAGAATAAATCGTAGAAGGTCTTACAAAGGGTTCAATCAGGCACTATTTGTGGAAGAGGTCAAGAGTGTGCAATGGGTAAATGTATCCAGTGAAGATAATCCGGAAAAAGCATTCAGTATATTTATGAAGTTATTTATGGAGATTGCTGATAAACATGCTCCAATGAGAAAATGGACTGCTCGGTCAGAGGGTGCACCCTGGTGGGATGATGAAATGAGAAGCTTAATTGCACAGCGTAATGAAGCTAAAAAAACTGCAGACAGAAAAGGTTCTCTCTTTGATAGACAACATTACTGTAAATTAAGAAATGCTCTGACAAAATTGAATAAAAATAGAAAGAGGGAATATTATAAGTTTAAAATCAATAATGCCAAAAATGATGGAAAGAAGTTATGGAGAACCCTGAATAATATAATGGGGAGGAATTCAAGCATGCAGGCCTTCTTCATAGAAACAGAAGGTACATTTATTACAAAGCCTTATGAAATTGCTAATTATTTTGACAAATATTTCACAAAAAAGCGCATAAATTGAGGAATTCCATGTGTACAGTGAATGACTCAGTGTCACATAACATCATTAATGATTATATCATGAGGGAAAAGCAGTGCATGTTTGAATTTCACAGGGATGAGGAAGAACAAATTGAAAAATTGCTGTCACATCTGTCTGAAGACAAACCTCCTGGTATGGACAATTTAGATTGTAAACTACTCAGAACTACAGCCAAATATATCTCTAAACCATTATGTCATATATACAATAAGTGCCTAGAGTATGGTGTGTGCCTAGATATTTGGAAAGAAGCCATGATCATTCCACTGCATAAGCACAAAAGATCCACCCTAACTGGTCCTAACAGTCGTCCTATAAATCTTCTTCCAGTGCTGAGCAAACTACTAGAAAAAAATTGTATGTGTTCAAATCCAAGACTATCTTTCAAGTAATTATTTGATTACAACCTACCAACATGCATATAGAGAAGGGCATTCCACAAGCACAGCACTTGTAAAAATGACAAATGATTGGCTAAAAAATATGGATGACAGACAACTGGATGGGGTGGTAATGTTAGATTTCAGCGCTGCTTTTGATGTCATTGATCATGAGTTGTTGATTGGTAAACTTACATGTTATGGGTTTGGTTCAGCTGCTCTGTCCTGGATGAAGAGTTACCTATCAGGCAGAAGGCAGAGAGTATTCTTCAACGGTAGCTTTTCAGATAGCAAGGAGATGCAGTGTGGGGTTCCTCAAGGAAGTTCCCTAGGCCCGTTATTATTTTCTATATTTACAAATGACTTCCCATTAGTATTAAATAAAGCCAGAATGCTTATGTATGCAGATGATTCCACAATGTACAGTAGACCTTGCTAGTTAAATAACTTTCTTAGCGCTGAACTTAAAACAGCAGCAGACTGGATTGACAAGAACAAACTAGTGCTGAATGTTGATAAAACAAAATGTATGATGTTTGGGTCTAGATATATGCTAAATAGTGATCCTCAACTGAGTTTATCACTGTCTAGGAAGACAGTGGAACAAGTAAAAGACGCTAAGCTGCTGGGCATGTTACTGGACCCTAGGCTTAAGTGGACCAAACACATTGATAATATAGTAACCAAAATGGGAAGAAGTATTGCTTTAACTAGGAAATGTTCCAAGTATATATACTGACCAAAAAAAATAAACACAATTTTCTAATTTTTGATTTTATCGAGTATAACTGTTATTAATCAACACTTCATTGGTATCAAATGAAAGAGGGAATCTCAGACAATAGATATAAGAAAATCGGGTCGAAATATCGCCATGTTGGCTTTTATTTAACAAGGTGAAGTTCGACATTATGAAACACAAATGACACTATCAGTATCTCGTATGTCCCCCGTTAGCGTTGCGCACGGCGGTACACCTGTGTCTCATAGACATCACCAGACGTCTGATTGTTGCTTGTGGAATGCTGTTCCACTCTTTGGTCAGTGCTTGTCTTAGCTGACGTACTGTAGCTGGCAGTGGTTGACGTCTCCGGATCGCTGTATCCAGAATGTCCCACAAGTGTTCTATAGGTGAAAGATCTGGAGAAAACGCTGGCCAGGGAAGGATTTGCACGTTTTCGGCCCGAAAGAACTCCATTTAGATACGTGCCATGTGCGGATGCGCGTTGTCTTGTTGGAAAGTCAGTCAGTGACATCGGACAAACGTAAGGATGACTGGATGGAGAATTTCATCGCAGTAACGGACGGCGTTGAGGTTTCCTTCAACAAAATGAAGGTTGGTTCGGTGTGTAGCAGACGGTCGGTCATAATATGATGGTCAGACGCTGGAGTCGTAACACGTGGCCTACCGGATCTGGGGCAATCGGCCGTGTGTCCAGTGGCATTAAACCTGGTTCTGAGGCGAGTAATTGTCGCAGAATGCACGCCGAATTGACGGGCAACTCTATCTACCCGACTTACTGCCTGTAGCATCCCAATCGCGCGTTCTCGTTGAACTTCCGTTAGTCGTGGCATTATAACCCCTCTGATTTTTACTCATTTTCGGTTGCACTTTTATAGGCCCCAGCGTCTACGAGGAACTCAAAACAAAAATGGGAGTGTTAGGACAATGGTAGCACTCAAACCCAAGCACTGCCTATTGTTCGGTTCCGGACGAATGGCGGCTCCAGAATACGCGCTGTGACCGCGAAAATTTGTATGGTAGAAGTACTCACCTCTAAAAATAACTCAGAGTAAAAGCATCTTTCTCAATGGGTTTGTCGAAATTTGGCACCGGATTACGTAATTGCGTATCTTTTTTTGGTCAGTATAACATCAAACATCCTGATAGAAGTCATTCAGGCACTAGTCTTGTCACATCTCGAGTACTGCCCAGCAATTTGGTCATCTGCTACAAAGAATGATGTGCAAAAACTGCAAATATCTCAAAATAAGGCTGCCAGATTAGCTCTACATTGTTCAAAGTATACAAATGTTATAGAAATGCATAGAAATCTCTCACAGCTTCCGGTTGAGAGTCGACTACATTCCCGTCTTCTTACCTTCTTCACAAGTGTTTTAATTGACAAGAAACTACAGTATTTTTTTGACCAAGTAGTATACATAAGTAATGAACATAACCATATGACCAGACGAGCAAGTTCAGGACATCTCATTGCACCCAGACCCAGAACAAATTTCCTAAAACCCTCGGTAATCTGTAGAGCCATCACAGGATGGAACTCATTGCCCAACTATATCACTGATACAAAAAAAAACCTCACTTTCAAGAAGAAATTAAAAGGACACTTAATGCAAACAAGCTTGTACTGACCCATAGTGGCTCAAAAGCATTACTTATTGGTATGTAAGGTAAACTGGCTAGTTCTATTAGGTTTTTAATTTCTTTCCATTTCCTTTCTTTCTTCCTTCTATTATGCCTGTATTGTATTATTATTATTATTTTTTTTTTTTTTTGTACGTGAGTGTAGGTATGGATGTATGTATGTATGTATGTAGATATGTATATATTCTCTTTGTTATATTCTCTTTACCGTCTCTGATATCATGTGTACTTTTACAACGTAAGAATGAAAATGATTGAACAGTAAAACAATTTTATGAAGGCACTGTAAATGAAAGAACACAGTTGTTTTTCCCTTATCTTTTCTTTTTATGCTATGTTTATGCTTTTTATATGTTTTTTTGTGAGACCCCAGGAAGACTAGCTTTTGTTGAAGCAAAAGCTAATGGGGATCCTAAACAACAATAAACAATAAATTCATGCAAAAGATTTCTTTGCTTTTGCACATCTGGCAATGTGTGTAAATCACGTATGGAGAAAGGTATGGAATTAACATTACTATTGGTTGTTCTGTAATTTTATGGATGCTTGTGTCTAACAGATTTGTAGGCTGAAGTTTCTCCGGTCGCAGCTGACATTAATCTGCGGCTGCTTTACCATTTGGTTGAAAACTGTCTTCAGGGTAATTATTATCATTCAGAAAATATAGAACAGGTTCAGTAGCTTGCTCTTACGGTCAAGACCAAGAATCATGCGCGGAGTAAGAAGTACAATCCAGCTGATAGTTACTTGACAGCGATACAGTAAAGATTGGGGGCAGAGCCCCAGGATAGGATAGCAGGGATCCAACCCCAAGGAGGATAGACAGTTCAGCACAGTTGTAATAGGCTAAGCTTGAGCTGCTGTCACTGGCCAGGCTTCTGGAATGCTGCCTGGTGTAACACAGGCTCTGCCAGCACTGAACTGCTTCAGAGGATGGAGAGTGTGCTTGAGGGGAACACAGCCCCAGTCCTGGCTCCAATTCAGGATTGGAAGTTTGTTCCTAACAAACTGGACAAGTACAAAAAACTGGATGGGTCAGCAAGTATGCAGTCCCAGTCTAGGACCCTGATTAAGATTGGAGGCTTGGTCTTGATAACTTGAGTTGAAAAACAAGAACAGACTTGAATAGAGTTTACTTTCACTCAGTTCCAATCCTGGACCCTGATTAGGATTGGAAGCTTGTTTCAATCAACTGAATGATTAGAATGACGTCAATGGAAAAGGCAGTTTCTCAGTGGCATAGCCAGAACGTAAAATGTGCGCGGAAAATCCCTTTACAACAATTATTAGGCCTGACTTGTTCTAAATCATTTTCCTTTATTAACATGTTTTCCAATTATAAGAGTAATCCATTGGCAATTAAAGACACAGCTTCTTTCTTGATGCGATCTATGGGCGACGAAATAATAAGCTAAATTTGGTTCAGAAAAATAGTTTACTCATAAGTAGGTATTTGCTTTACGAAAAGTAAACTCCTCTGGAACTTCCATGCTACCTTTTTGGCACATAAGGCGATCTAACCTACATCTTCTCCAATGAGGAGAATTACCAACACCTGATAATGTGCAGTGTTTTCAGTGTGAATGCATGTTTAATTTAAAAAAAAAAAAAAAACGACTAAGAACAGGACTGATGATCATTGCAAAGGGATGTTCTGTGCGTACGTATTTTTAAGTTCTGGCTACGCCATTGCTGTCACTAAAGCACTAGTTGCATAAGAGAAAGACAAAAGAGTTTTACAACTAAACATTGACTAGGATAGCTTGCATGAAAGTGAGTTTACAATCCAGCAACTTGCACATGAACTAGGGGCTTCAATACCTGTTATGCCGTCGTTAAGTGCACAACCGCATAAGGACGAGGCGCACAGGATGTTGACCAATCACAGCCCACATACACTTAATAGACACAAAAGCGGCTGAATTGTGAAGAGACACACAAGGTATTCACAAGAGGGTTGTGACAGTTTGTTTCTTTTTCATTGTGCCAATATCAAGAAATTTGAGTGTAATAGTACTGTTTGTCTTGATTTAATCTTGATAAGCTCGTGAGCTAGGCAGGCAAAGTAGTTTGTGATGTAACATTTGCACTGAACGGGAACGTTATCTAACATTATATAGCCCGAGTTAGTCACCAACCCTTTGAAAAGGTGCACAAGCAATGAAGCTGGCCTGCTGTCATCCATCCCAATATCTTGTGTTTGAGTCAAATAATAATGAAACCGTTTTGGCTACATCTAATATTCCATTAATTGTCATCAAGCATGGATTTTAACCTTCAAAAAATAACTTAATTTTTTTATTTGTTATTTTTATTAATAGCATGATTATTTGTCAGTCATTTATTCTTCAGTGTGGTCTTTGTTAAAGCCCCTTCTTGGTGAACTATTTTATTTGTTGTTCAGCAGCAGTAAGACTCTTTGTTGAGCTACTGTGTTAGATTACAGCACCTTTTTTGTGAATAGTTCCCCTTTGGTTGTGAATAAAAGTTCACAGTATCGTACTGTATTGGGGTATTGCCCTGGGCACCACATCTGCTGAGACTGGCCCTAGTTGAGGCTCACAAATTTATCAAGAGATGCATAAGCTTACGGTCCATAACTTTGAGAGTAATGTTTCCCAGATAAATTGATAGGATTAAGAGCATTTCACCCTTTGCAGTACGTAATGTAATTAAAAGATGGAAGGAATCCAGTTGAATCACTGCAGGTAAAGTGCAAGGCAGAAAACTACTGCTGAATGTGCATAACCTTTGATCCCTCAGATGTCACTGTCATAAGAACGGTCATGCAACTGTAATGCATATCACAATGTAATGCTAAGCCATACGAAAACACTGTCAAAAAACGGCGCTGACTTCTCTGGGCTTGGTTTCATCTGATATAGACAGTAGCACAGTAAAAGGATGTTTTGCTGTCCAAGGAGTCAACATTTTGAGCGGGACAAACACAGCTGCTATGTTCTCTGGACCAAAGACGACAAGGACAGCCCAAGCAGGAATCGTCAGGTCCAAAAGCCAGCCTCTGTCATAATATGGGGCCTGTCACTGCACATGGCATTGGTAACTTGCACATTTGCTCGGGCACCATTAATGCAGAAGGGAGAAAATGCAATATGACATATAAGATAAGACTCAGACCTGGATGTGGGCAAATTTTATTGAGGAAAACCTCATATGTGATATTATGTTATTTGTTGTTGAAAAAAAAAAAAATCAGTTTTCCAGAAAATGACAATCTTTCTTTATAATTCACAAAAGATAAAAGGTGCCCCAAATGATTTAAAAATAAGGAAGTTTTCTCCGTCTCCTGATTAAGCTGGCAAAATCTGCATGCAAGATTTTCATCCAACACCAAGGATATGCTGGCATGTAGACGTGATCAGTCTCAGGGACATCCCTGCATTTTCCAGTAAGTCAATGCTTTATTCAGCCCACATTACAAGTCTATGTCCGCAGGAGCTAGACTGGCCTGCTCGTACAACTGATCGGTCTCTGATTCGCAATGTCTGTTGCATTATGAATCAAATTATATGGCAACACAGCAGTGGAGCCCTTAAGTATGGCAGGGGGCCTGTTTCAAAAGCTAATGTTGGGGTCCTGAAAGCATAAGAGGAAAAAAAGCAAAGATTTATGTTGGTTTGCATCAATAAGGGCATATTTTCAGACTTCTTCAATGCATTATGTGCAATTTCAGCATATGGCCAGCTCCACATAGAAGAAAATCCAAACAATTCCCTTAAAGCAATTACACTTTTGCTTTAGAATGAGGAGAGGCCTCGCCCGTCTCAAAAACCACTACTCTATATTGAATAGCACTAATATTATGCATCATGAATCAGCTGACACAAAAACAGTTTAAACAAGCCCTCACATTAAATTAGCAATTAAAGCAACGACATGACTATGAGCGCCTTTTTCTGTTTTAAAGTGGGGAGCAATATTGGCAGGGCATCTTTCATTTATTTATTTTTATTTAACCTTTATTTAACCAGGAAGGTCCCATTGAGATTGAAATCTCTTTTTCAAGGGAGCCCTGGGGGGTTGAGGTGGAGGGGGAGAGAACAAATCACACAGCCAATTACAGTACACCAGGGGATGATTAGGTGGCGAGTTGAAAGAGCCAGGTTGGGAATTTAGCCATGACACCAGGGAACCCCCTAATCTTAGCGAAGGGTGTCATAGGATCTTTAATGACCACAGTGAGTCAGGATCTCGGCTTAATGTCTCATCCAAAAGACGCCTCCTTCAGTATAGTGTCCCCATGACTGCACTGGGGCATTTGGGATTATTCCACCAGAGGCAAGATCGCAACCTAACAAAGTAGACTCAAAGTCAAACATCTACCGAACAGCCAGATTGAAGGGCAAAGGCAAAAATTAAAGTCAAAATGCAACGTGCCAAGGGTCAACCACAACAATCCAAACGAACCAAAAACAGGGCAAGGCAAGAATCGTAGGTCAAAAGCAAACCGGTCCAACTCAGAAGGCAACAAGATACTTACAGAACAGGAATGCTAAGTTCAAGGTAGAAGAGCTAGTCTCCAACTGGCACTTGCAAACAGTGCCTTAAAGAGCACAGCCCCTCCCCCGAAAGTGGAAACATTCAATTAATTAAGGCCTAGGCAAAACGAATACTAGGGCAAAGGTCATAACACTGGCCCCCCAGCAACGTGGTTTTCCCAGGTGGTCTCCCAACCAAGCCCACACCTGCGTAACTTCAGCTGCGCAGCTGGAGCAGATTGAGAAGTGGTATGGCTGCTGGAGGTCTTCCCCCAGGAAAATGATTAACATTTAACACTAATTTCCTGCCTTTATACCCCACCAGACATGACATATGCAAACATCAGAAGTTGAGTTTCAAGACTTGAAATAATCATAATTTTGTGTACTAAACAGTCTTTACTTGGAAGCCATCATCATGGTGCCAAGTGGTCATTAAATTAGCTACATCTACAGTTGCAATCAAAATTTTTCAACCCCCGTAGCAAATTAGGTTTACTAGCAAAATTTATAAACTTTCAGCTGTTTGCAATGAACAAATGAAACAAGAACAATTTAAATGGCTCAACGCAACAAATATTACAAGTGGCTTCTCCAAATTCAACTCAAAATGTCACTTTTAATGACTACTGCAGGCTCAAAATTATTCAACCCTTTCATGACAAGCATCTTTAATACTTAGTAGAGCACCCTTTTGCTGCTATGAGCTGCTGGAGATGTGACGCATAGGCAGACAACAGCTTCTGGCAGCATTCCCAAGGAATCTTAGCCCATTCCTCATGGACAATGCCCTCTAGTTCACTAATATTCTAGGGTTTGCATGCTGCAACTGCCTTCTTCAAATCCTACCAGAGATTTTTTATGGGGTCCAAGTGAGGCGACTGTGATGGGCCCTCTAGAATCTACCCAGACTTCTTCTGAAACCAAGCCATGGTAAATGTTGAGGTATGCTTAGGATCATTGTCCTTTTGGAAGGTCCAATGATGCCGAAGCATCAGCTTCCCTACAGACGGCATGAAATTTTCTCCTTGGATATCCTGGTACTTGACTGAATCCATCTCGCTCTCCACACTTTGCAGATCTCCAGTGCCAGAGGAAGCAAGGCAGCCGCAGAGCATCAAAAAGCCCCCCCGATTCTTCACTGTAGGCAGGGTGTACTTTTCAGCATATGCTTTTTTATTCCTCCTGCAGACATACCGCTGATTCATAAGCCCGAAATATTCCAGTTTTGTTTCATCACTCTACAGAACAATATCCCCAAACTTCTGTGGCTTATTTATATGGTTTTGAGCATATTGGAGCTTGTGCTTTTGGATCAGTCGTGGTGTATGTCTTGGAGACCTTCAACGTTTAGTATGCGCCCTACTGTGCAAACTGAAACCTCAGTGCCTCCTGCCTCCAAGTCTTGCTGCAGGTCTCCTGCTGTCACTCGAGGGTTTTTGACCACCCGTCTCCTCAGGAATCCGGTGACAGCCATTGACAGCTTCCTCTTTCTGCCACATCCTGGTACTGTAGCCACTCTTCCTTTAACTCTGAACTTGCAAACTATGTTTATAATTGTATCTCTATGAACATTCAGTGTCTGTGCCATCTTTTTGTATCCTTTTTTCTTGTTCGTGGCAGGCAATTATCTCCTCTATTAGCTTTTTGGACAATTCTTTTGACAGCCATATTTCTAATATGCAATCAAATGTCACTGTCAACAAACCCCTAGCGAGTGCAAGTATTTGATGTGTTCTATCTCAAGCAAACCTGATGCAACTAATTAAGCTCTTGATTAGCTGCATTAGGTAGATCCACGCCAGCTCTGGGCCAGTTCCAGCTGTTCTGGGCCAGAGCCGGTGCGTATCTGACCCAAAGTCACCTGTTGTCGGGGGTGCTTGAGACAACATCTGATTTGCAAATATGCTCTTATGACAGATTCTATTCAGGGTTGAATAATTTTGAGACTGCAGTGGTCATTAAAAATGGCATTTTGTGTTAAATTTGGAGAAACCACTTGTAATATTAGTTGTGTTGAGCTATTTAAAATTTTCTTGTTTGATCTGTTTATCACAAACTGCTGAAAGTTTGTCAATTTTGCTATTAAACCCAATTTGCAATGGGGGTTGAATAATTTTGATTGCAACTGTAATTTGCGAGTGAGAATTAGAAATGGCACACTGAAAATAATTCTGGAATTGCTGTGTTCATCATCACTGTGTTGAACTTCGCACAACTAAATTGTGTGCTCAATATGCATTGCATTGACATAAATATTTATTTACAGAGGACCCAATTCGTACTTCAGTCGCAACTCGAACATTGCTTTACAATGAAGCATTGAATACCCATAATAAACAAAACAGAACAAAAAAAAAACAACCAAAAGTGGGGAGGAGAACAAAATGAACTTCTCAGTGTCAGTGGTGTTCCGTCGGCCGAAACACAAAGCCAGCAATAACCTCACCTTTCACTGTTTAATGACCTACACCTCTCTCAGTTTACCTCTCCTGATTAGCAACGGTTGCTCAGACTAATTGGTAGAACTGATGAGAGTCTAATTTATTTTTGAAAGCCATGTTATACATTGCACTACGAAATTATATGACGTTTTCTTCTGCACATCAATGACTACGAAAAATACACTGCAAAAAATGAAAGATAAAAACACTATGTAAGATGAATTTACTTATTTTAAGACCGAAAAAAAGTTATTTCTATCACAATTTTTCTTAGTAAAACAAAAAAAATTTGTCCTTGATTTGAGGTAATTTTGACTGGCTTGCCAATGGGCTAAGTCCACTTGTCAAGCAAATAGTAACTTATTTTACGTAACTATTTGCTTGACAAGTGAAATTGACAAGTCAAGCAGGAGTTGAAAAAATTTTGACGTTTTTAGTGGATTTCAATGTCTTGATTACAATGGCCGCATTTGACTGGTGCTTTCACAAAGTCATTGTTTTCCGTGAATGTTTCTGAATGATTCGATTGGTATCGGCAGCACAGAAGTGTGATTATTCACCAGCAAGAAACCTGCGTGAAATTTGTGAATTAACAGAAAACATTGCAGAAGCACGTGAATGGCAAGTTGCTATTGAATGGTATCGTGGGCAGAATGGGGACGAAAATATACTCAATTACCTGTATACCTTCTTGGCATCTACCAGTCAAAAAATGGACAATGTAAAATTCACATACGATAACCTATGTAACAATTGCTCTAACGAGTGATGTCACAGCTCTTGGCCTGATTCAAAGCGCTATTCAAGGACGATATTGGGGGTTGCTAATAGCCCATTTTACATCCATGATTACTATATTTAATTATCATCTCCGAGTGGAAAATGTTGATAGAGAGAGTTTTCTATGTCCTTTCGGATGATGCCAAATACGACAATTTTTATACCTTCAAATCAATACATGTCTACTTATGAGTGCTGTGATTCATTAATGTTTTGTGTGTCTCTTCCCCTTGGCTGAATCTCGTTATACAGTTGCGCGCTTAACAATGGCATAACAAGTATTTAAGCCCTCTAGTTCTTGTGCAAGTCATGGGATTGGAAACTTGCTTTCATGCAAACATTTCTGGTCAGTGTTTAATTGTAGAACTCTTGTGTCTTTGTCTAATCCAACTAGTACTTTAGTGCAAGCCTTTTCCTGAAGAAGTCATTCAAATCATTTGGTTAATTCGAACAAGTTTACCATCGTAATTATGGTCCAGGATTGAGATCAAGTTTGTTAACGCATTTCAAGTCTGTCCCTGTTCTTCAACTCAGATTATCAAGAACAGGCTTCCAATCTTAATTAGGGTCCAAGACTGGGACTGCATTCTTGCTAACCCATCCAGTTTGCTCTACCCATCCAGTCTGTTAGGAGCAAATCCTGAACTGGAGCCAGGACTGGGGCTGTGTTCCCCTCAAGCAACCTCTCCATCCTCTGAAACAGTTCAGTGCTGGTGGAGCCTGTGTAACACCTGGCAGCATCCTGGAAACTTGGCCAGTGAAATCAGCTCAAGCTTAGCCTATTACAACTGTGCCTAAATGCCTATCCTCCTTGGGGCTTTGTCCTCGCTATCCTATCTTGGGAGTTCTGCCCCCAATCTCTTCGTATTGCTGTCAATTAACTACAAGCTGGATTGTGCTTCTGACACTGCGCTTGATTTCTGGTCTGGACCGTGACAGTGTGCTTATCATGAGAGCAGGTTACTATACTCTACTAGCAGTTTGGTTGTTTTTCCCCAGGAAATGAGTAGCTCCTTGCCAGTAGGCTGTATTTCCATTTAGCTAGCATAACTTGGAATCATACAATGTTAATATAGCACTAATGTTATTGGCATTTCGCTTGCTATGGCTGTGAGCATTTAATTGTAATCTCCTATAGTAAATGTTACAACACTGAAAAATTACTGACAAAACAGGTGAATAGATCATTAGAGACCTTGAAGCATCACTATCCTACCTTGATTCATTTATTTGCCCGGCAACTTAATATCATTGCATGCCTCTCGTCTTTTTGCTTCTCCGACTGTCTGACAGCTCCATAACCCCCGGCATTAATAAACAACCTTCAGAAGTCTCAGCATGCAGCATTGCTAGGTGAGGTGGCTTCATTGAAAATAATTATCATAGTTGAAGATGTTTTGGTGATTGACTGATAAAAATAATGATACCATTGCTATGATCTCAATGACATTAGGCTATTGTAATTATAAAATTCACATTTTAGTAAGCGTAGAGTGGGTATCTAACACCATTAATTGCCACCCCCAAACTCTTCTGAGGGTGCATTTGCTTTGTGTGCTGCATTGTTCAAGCGTCTATGGTCGTTATGGTGGTGCAAGTGCAGTCATTGCCTGGCCTTTTACAGATGCAGGGCCAAAGACAGGTCAATTTTGGGGGAATAGATGTTTTCTATTTTTGTCAAATGCTTTCCATTAATCAGTTCCTGTAGGATTTGGAGAGTCCCATTTTCCACTCACATGTAGGCTAACCATCTTTGCTAGCTACTTTTACAGGTCAAGTTCAGTGATAGCTCACATGTCAACCGCATACCCACTAGTGTTAGTTGAAGCAGTGTCCTGTGTGTCATCTTTCAGTGTTTGCCAATCGTTAATCACCGCTAAATATTTTTAGAAGGTGGATGAATTATCCCATTAATTCCAGGAGGGGCCCTTTGCCAAGTGTCACAACCCTCATGTGAATGCCTTTCATTTTTCATCTAGTTCAGCAACTTGTGTCTCTATTAGAAATATGTCTCCTTTGATTGGTTTATGTCTCGTCTCCAACCCCCTCCCCGGCTGTATCTTGTTTCATAGTAACTTCCAAATGTTCCAGTGATGTGTATTTATACCCCCTGCTTTGTGTTGCAAGTTTCTGGATTGTAATTTGCCATTTGTGCTTAGAACCAGTCAGTATTCCTAGAAAAATCTCTTCGTCTTTATTAAGTGTAATGTAAACGTTAATGACAGCAATTCCCGGAATCTTTTCTCTTTGCTCAGTTGTCTCGAACAAGCATCCAGGCCTACCTGGGGTGCAGGATTGGATATAAGTTCACCCAGCTCAAGTCAGTTTGTTTGTCCAGTTTAATAAGAACAAGCTCCCAAGCCAAATCAGAGTCCAGAATTGGGACTGTGCTCTTATTAACCCTGTCCAAGTCAGTTCCTCTGTCCAGTTTGTTAGGAACAAGCTCTCAATCCTTCTACAGTCATCATGATTGGAACCAAGTTCCTGTCAAGCTACTCCATCCTCCTTTGGGACAGTTCGGCACTGGCGAGGTGTGCACTCCACCTGGTTGCCATCCCAGAGGCCACAGGCCGGCGATTGGCAGCTCAGCTTCACCTATAACATCTGTACTGAACTGTGCTATCCTTATCTGGGGCTCCATCCCCATTGCTTCCTCTGGTGTTCCAAATTTACCATATAGCTGTCAATAAAACTACCTATTGGATAGTACTCTGCCTCTGCCCTTGATTCCTGTTCTGGAACATAACAGCTTAGGCCACCAATGCAACAAATGCCCCATACAATTGTGCAGCTGAAGACATGCATAATGGAGGATTGGGGGGAAATTCTCCTTGCTTGACTTCAGTGCCTAAAAGCTTAATGAATGTGCGTAAAAGGCATGGTAATGGCACATAAAATTGGAATTAGCATTTATTTATGAAGATATATTAAGTCGATTCGGCAAATCATTTAAAATTATTTATTTATCCTATTTTCACTTGAATATTGGCCATACTGAATTTTCACTGTTCACTTATGAAATCGAACAATGTGGCTTATGTTTTCAGCATTTTTCACAAATGGGCTGGAACCAAATTTAAATTCAAAACCAAGCTCAACATGCTTGAAATGAGCAGAGTGTATTCACATGGACATGCTTACATGTACATGGGCAATTGTGCATCTATGTGTCATCCAGTCCTCGTACACATCACCCAGAGCATAAAAGCAAGAATTGAATCATTTACAGCACTAAGAATTATCTGGTGGGAGTTATTAGTTCCAATTATATTGTACACTTTCTATGTTCATTAAAGTTATTATTGATTGAAGTTTTTCTACAGTTCATCCAAAGCATTAGTTTGTGAAGATATATTTTTTAAAAATTGATCTTGTAAGTTTTTAGTTCCTCTTGTAGCCTACTGTATTTAGCTTGATTAATGTAAGCATTTTGAATTGTAGTGAATACACTATTTTACCATTTCTAATTAGCCATTTCAACCTCTAGCTTGTAGGGGAGAGCCACCTTGAATGTAACGCGTCTTGGTTGTAACATGCCCGTTTTCTCTTGATTGGTCAACGCGGTCGTAATGTCATCACGTCAGCATGTGACGAGTACCGTAATACACGTGCCCGGGAAGTTGCAAGTCTTTTCATCCATGCTGCAGGGAGATCTCGGCAGAGAAGTTGGATTTCCACAAAGTAAGTAAAAATTCACTCCCACAGTAATTTTTTGACTACATATTTTTTCTTTAATGTTAAAGAGCTAAAATCCGCTTGGGTGTCTGTATGTATATGTTTGTCACTAGTTTGCATCGTTTTAACACATTATGATTGTTAGGTCTGTTCTGTAAACAACGCCAAATGAACGGTGCGCCAAGCGGCGCAGTTGTAACACATGTTACATTTGAGACAACGGCAGACATTTGCAAGCACCGCTCGAATAATTTTGCTCTTTGTTTGCTTTTTTGTTTGTTTTACAGAATGTCCCCACAAAGGACCAGGAAAAGGGGCTTGATAACAGCTGATGTGCTAGATGCTGAACGGCACATATTATAATGTACTTTGCACTGAGATGAAGGCTTAGTCCTACCTTGAAATTTAATAAGCTAACCTATTTGGTTCTGTCTGTCGGCAAATGTTATTGTAGCCTATTTTGGATTTTCGCAATAAAACTCAAATACAAATAGACTGTTTTTCTATAGCATAGACTGTAAAAAAATAAGTGATTTGGGGTCTTGCTACATATTTGACCCTGCAGGGGTACCAGTGCAGGTATGAATGGGACTTTTACAAAACTCGTGTCATATTTGCCAATATTCTGTGTGCAGTCAGCTGTCATTCAATTATATTCTAAATCAAATTAGGATTGTATAACATTTTTACAACTCCATCAGTCAAAGTCGCTAACTTTGTAGGCACAATCAATGCATTTTCCTATCAAGGAACTCACACAAACGCTCCAACTGGTACATCTGGTAAGTTTTAATAATACACAATATTTTTGATAGGACATTCTTATCACATCATTGGTGTTAAAGAAATGTTAAACAGTTGCCTGAATGAAATATAATTGATTTGACCTGAAAACAATGAGTTTAATGGTACTTTTCAGCAGTGCTACAATTGTGACTCCTGCTGTTACAATTAAGACTCAAACGCGCTTCAGTTGTAATATTGAACAGAGTCCGCTTTCAGTTATATTACTCAAGGCCTGTTTTATAAATTGAAAAACTTTAAGTGGTTTATGATAGCCAGAGGCAGACAGAGTACACAGCTTCATTACTTAAGTAAATGTATAGATACCACTTGTTAAATTTTAGAAACAAAAGTTCTACAGTTAGATTTTTACTTAAGTAAAAGTACTGGAGTACTTGTTTTTAAGAATACTTAAGTATCAAAAATAAAAGTAAATTTTCTAAATATTGTATTATTACTGCCACAGTGCTTACCTTTACCTATAGAAACCTACTGGATGGAGCTTTTATAGATACTTTAATGTTAAAGGCTGTATCAGCAATATGACGTCACTATTGTTGACAATTGAAACGTTCTCAAAACACAACAGAGCCACTCGCCCCTCCCCTTCAGAAGCTTGGAACATGAACGTGCTTTTCTTAAAGTGAAACTTCTGAGTATTCGCGTCTTTGCATTGACTTTGAAAGTAATCTGTCGCATGAAAAATTTGTTTCGCGCCCGGTGTGAAAGCAGCTTAAGAATGGCTCACTCAGCTGGGTAAATGGCCGTGTACAGCTCGTAGTGATAAACGCCCGGTAGCAACAATGACGACCATTGCCAGACGATAAATTTACACCATTAGTGCTAGCTACAACTGGTTATCTGACAAGTATTTTAGCTTGGCATTACAAAATGAGTATTAACAACGTCACATAGATCACCACTTTCAGCTAAACTTATCACGCGGTTATACATTCATCGACGAATTTCAACTCTGAGTACTAACCAGAGAAAAAATGTTATTACACGAACACAAACTCTGGTTTGATCAGACAGAATTAGTAAACTCACTACCTTGCCAACCGAGAGTTAGCAAAGGTTGCTAACTCGCTCCAAAGAGGAAATATCGATCTCTCTACTGTTTGATTCATTCTGACCAGCATGATCTATGCAAGATAGCCTTACAAAAATAATACACGAGCTTCCCTCAATTTTGCTTGGGATAACAATTTACAATTCACATCCAACCGAGTTAGCACCAGCTCTACTCACCTCAAGTAGAAACAAGGCGACCTGGGCGTCAGAATTAAAACCATTCAACTCCCGGAATTCTCTCCAATGTTGGAATGCTTTCCCTATGTTTATTCAGGACTTCTCATAGCTGCGATCGTGTTCCTCTTTCCCCGACATGCACTCGTTCGAGCGCCTCTTTTTCAGTTTAGCTTCCACCATGCTTCACTCTGCCGCTTCAGTAAAGTGCCACTGCCAGTTCTTTTCGTTGCTCAGTCCCACCCATTTGTCGTGCATGAGCACGGAACTGGCGCAGAAGACCCAACCCAGCCCTCTGATTCGTTGGAACACTTTTGTTGATGTTTGGGGACGCGGGTAGGTTTTGTTTGTGTATCTTTCTCCATGTCTACCTGGCTGTCAGTGGCACCTGTACAATCCAATCACGTTTGAGAAGGAAACAACCACAAAATACTGAATCCACAGGGTTTCCCCACTTTTTTTTTTTTTTTAAGAAAAAGTAGTGAGTACTTGGGTAAGGATAGAAATGTAGCAGAGTAAAAAGTACAATATTTGCCTTTCAAATGTACTCAA
This sequence comes from Gymnothorax javanicus, assembly GCA_029692085.1. NCBI lineage: Eukaryota > Metazoa > Chordata > Actinopteri > Anguilliformes > Muraenidae > Gymnothorax > Gymnothorax javanicus. The sequence goes on from CM056198.1 coordinate 97,183,770, forward strand.
GTAAAAGTCATAAGTCGTCCCCCAACATGATACTCATGTAAAGTACAGGTCCCCAAAAAGTGTACTTAGGTACAGTACTCAAGTAACTTTACTCCGTTCCTGTCCGCCTCTGATGATAGCAGACGTGTTGGTGCTTTGCCTGAAAACATTACATATGTAGGTAAAACGATCTCTCAGTAATAGAGTGAAAAGTGAAAATGTTACAATTGTGGCGGCTCTCCCCTACTGGCAATATTTATTTTTAACTTAGACTGTTAGACTGTTATCTCGTGTTTTGGTTGACCTTGATGCCTTCCTCACAGGGCTGAGGAGACCGTGTGAGTGGCTCCAGCTGTCTCACTTTCCTCTCTAAACACTGCTGGGCATTGATAAGACTGGCATTTGCCTCTATCACAGGAGTTAGAGTAATCGGCTTGAATTGATGTGGAGTTGAGCCACTGCTGTCATCTGCCACTGCTGTCATCCACATTGATTTCTGATGCTGCCGACCTGGGTGGAGATAGTTCATCCACCTAATGAGTGCTGCGATTTGGTATCACTGTCGATCTCGCTGCTTGCTAGTTAGAAACAGTTAGATACAGTTTACTGTCTTTATTTGCAATATTTTCGCCTGTCAGCAACTTATATGCAACAAGATGGCCTCTAGTAGCCATTTTGTCACTTTCGTCTTTAAAAATATGATTTTAGCACTCAAAGCAAACAAATCACATGGCAAACCATATTTACGCACACAAAGTCGGTTATTTACTTGGTACGCATTTTTTTTTTTTAATGATTTTTATGTTTTGAACAAGTTGTTTCAAAACATAAACATTTCGAACATAATATTTCGAACCGGATTCACATTTGCATTCGCATGGATGGTCTTCTCAAGCTGCAGGTGTTGTACCAAAATGACTGACCGTATCACAATGTTTGTGGCTATTCACGTTGAAAGAGCATGGGAAAACTCCTATACCGAACAGACCAATAGTGTAACTTCATCCCTCAGTCACAGACTTTCACAAACTTCATCACTAATGGCTGACCTATGGTGTAACCTCTTCACTCAGTCACAGACTTTCTCGCACTGTTGACCCAAATTGGATGTAAATACAGAGCCGAAATTCTGTACTTTGACCTCATATTTATCTAATTTAAACTCCAAAATGCAATGATTGACTGCTAAAATAACATAAACTTTGTAATTGTCCAAATATTTGTACAAATTTTATAACTGCATATCATCATCCCTGTATTTTGGCTGCATGTTTAAATAATTAACTGTCCTGACATTCAGTCAGCATCCATCATAATTTATAACGAGGCCAAATGGACAGCATAGGGTAAAAACTGCAGTCCACTAATATTGGCACTGTTACAGCCCTGCTGTTCTGCCTGTCTTGTGTCTGATTGTTTTTCTTAATAACAGGCCAATGGGTGCGGCGACAAAAACCAAAACTTGGTTGAGTCAGACAGGCTTAGTCTAATTAAAAGGGGCATTAATCCAAATGATATTTGAAGCTATTTCACTGTCACAGATAAGTTTACAATGGCAGAATAAAATTGTCCAAGTTGGGACAGGCTTCCGTCATCACAATAGTTTGATGAAAGGTGGTCATCAACTCAGTCCGACTCAGTCTTTTTCATTTCTTGACATTCAGATAAAAATCAAACATATTTCGTAGGCCTATTTTCAGAAGCCTCGGCTTGTGCACATGGGGAAGTTCAAAGATGTGAACATTGTCAACAACCAATAGGTCCCTAGTCTTTTCAAAATCATATAGTCAATGGGTAAAAATTCTGTGATTTCATGACTCAGACATTCATCTTTTTTCTAGTGTATTTAGTAGGCATAACTCTCGTTTTAGGCCATTCCTGGGTGGAGCACAGAAGTGCCATTTGAAGATAATGAAACCCATGAGTAGAGTCGACAACTTAAATAGCTTTTCCCCATTGTCCGAAGAGGATCCTTGCTTGCAGCTGATCTTGCGGTGCTCTCCTTTTGTTCCTCTTTTAACCGTTTGTTCCATTGTTAGTTATTTATTGAGTTTAGTTGAATAATTTTTTTTTTACTTATTTCCTATGTCTAAAGTCATCCAGTTTAATTATTAATTCTTTAAAAAAATAAAAGCTAGTATTTGAAATAGTATTATGTCTGCCACACATTCCCATGAAGTTGGATGCATGTTCATCACATTATCACATCACCTCTTCTTTTAGTAACACTCATTAGTCTATTTGGACCTGAGGACACTAATTTTTGGGGTTTCAAAAGTGGAATGTGTTAAAGCACCTGTATCAGGATCACTGCGCATACTTAGAACATACATCCCAAGAAAGTGAATCTGCTTGACTGCAAGTCATGATCTGATTCCATCCTTGCCAATCCGTCATCGTTTTGCATTGCGTTTATATATTTTAGTTACCCTGGCATTATGCTTTTTATATTAAGGAGCTTTCTACAGAAATTTGAGGATTCAAAATGCTAGTTTTAGCTCTAGCCAAGGGATACGAATAATGTAAGCTGGTTACCATTGCCAATAATCATAGAAGAAGAAAAATACATTCTAGATTTTGACTTGCAGTTGAGTGAATTTACTTAGTTCAAAGTTGTGAGCTTGCGCAGTAATCAAACACAGCTCCTTTAACTGACAACACTACCCCTCCAAAAAAAAAAAAAAATTTGCAGACTGAATTTAAATTGGCAAATCCTCAAGAGCCTCTGATTGAATCATTATTGTAGTGATAAGTATGTTTCAGTTGGCAAAAATTATTTTAATCCTCACTGATTCAGTGCGTGACTTTTTATTTCTAAAACAACCATGTTGAAAGATGCATCTCGTGGTCATTGAAAAGATATCACAGTGTTTCAAGAGGGTTAATTAGTGGCCAGCATCAAGCAAAGTAAACAGCTAAGGAGATTACTGAAATCACTTGATGTGGGTCATGAACTGTCCAACAATTTATAAAACTTGGAAGGATAGTGGTGACCTGTCACATTTGTGGAGGAAATGGGCTGGAGAAAAATCATGACTGAAGCTGATCTGAGATCACTAAAATTATTGGTGTGATCTCCTCATACATGAGAGCATTTCCACTCACAACATGCAAATAGAACTTTAAGGATTGGGACTATACAGCTTTGTGGCCACAAGAAAGCCACTTGTTAGTGAAGCTTATTGAGAAAAAAAAAAAAACAAGTTCAATTTGCAGGGGAGCATAAAGATTGGAATAAGCAGCAATGGAAAAAGGTCATGTGGTCTGAAGAGTCCAGATTTAGCCTATTCCAGAGGGATAGGCACACCTGGGTAAGAAAGGACACCCACAAAGCAATGCACCCATCATGCATAGTGCCCACTGTACAAGCCTCTGGAGGCAGTGTTATGCTCTGGGGTCGCTACAGTTGGTCAGGTCCTGGCTCAGCACTGTTCTACAGCAATAAAATTAATTCAGCAGACGACAAGTTGTACTCAATGACCAATAACACTTCAATAGACGTTTTAATCCTTGATGGCACAGGCTTATTCCAGGATGACATTGCCGAGATTCATCAGGCACAAATTGTGAAAGAGTTCCTGAAGCATGAGAAATCATTTTCACTCATGAATTAGCCACCTAACCCCTAGATTCCACCGGGCACTTATCTGCATCCGTAAGAAGTGCAGCGCTATTTTGCTCTATCGTGCATGCAACTTCATATCCCACTGAGAGCGAAACGTTAGCAAAGCATCCTGCTGGCTGATAAAATTGACCAGTTCAGATTTCTCTTACTTTTCTTGGATATTTGTGCTTTGACCTTATTCAACCTCCAGGTCACTTAAATCTGCTGACTAGAGGCTGCTGGCTGTCTGGCGATCTATGCTTGAGCTCCAGGGAGACCGAGCCTTTGCTGTTGCAGCCCCTAGATTGTGGATCAGCATTCTCCTCCATATCAGATCCCCCCCCCTCCATAGACTGTTTTAAGTCTAGGCTCAAAATGTGCTTTCATTCACTAGCATTTGAATCCTATAGTTGTGGATAATTTTTGGCTAGTGCCCAGGGACGGACTGGCCATCGGTAATGTCGGGAGTTTTCCCGGTGGGCCGCTAGGTCAGTGGGCCAGTGTGGCCAGCAAAAAAAAAAAAAAAAAAAAAAGAAGTCGCAGATGTCTAGATGGCTCACAGCGTGGAGACCAGTGGCATCCATTAAACCTGCCCCAGACGGTGAAACTTTGCCTGAGGCAAGTGACATGCGTGTACACTGCATCAGGCAATGTTGCACCGTGCGGGGATGGTTTTTGCTGCGTAACTTCCTTGCGTGACAGTGCAGCAGCGTATCTGGCATGCTAGATATTTTCGCATCACGCAAGGAAGTTTTCACTGTGTGGGGGCTACCTGCTGCAACGTTACACGTGCTCGACCAATCACAACGTGCAGACCCTTCATATGATGCGCAGACGAGTCACACGATGCAGAAAAATGGCCACAATTCAACTAATTGACACCCTCTCAATAAAAGTGCCTAAGTCATATTTTCCCATTTTGAGATTTTGGGCTCTATCTTTCACACTGCCTTACCCGTTGCCACTACCCGCAACCCGTGAATTACGCATTTAGCAGCTTCCACTATCCCTAAACGATATCTTGCGGCCACACTACCCGCTATACATTATGCCGAATCCTTTATTTGCGCCTGGAGGTGTGCCCGTGGGCGTGTTTATGCGCTTTCCCCACAATTGCTATCTTGACCACACACGTTAGGGAAAGCGTATAGCAGGTCCTAAAACCACCCGCTACCCGCATTTGGGCTTTCACAAGAGCGCTATGCACTAGCACTCAGCAACGGAAATTTTTTTTCCAGCGAGAGCGGAATTTCAGAACTCTCTCGCAAATGAAGGTAATTTCGGCGACAAGTATGTACACCTGTTTTTGCAGCATGGTCACGCAACTTGCTGTAAAAAAAATAGACAGCTGTCCGATTGGAAAATGTAAACGGACGAAACCACGTACGTATCACCAGGATTACCTTCATTCGCTGAAGAGTTCTGAAATGCCGCTCTCGCTGGGGGAAAAAAAAAAAGTTACGTCGCTGAGTGCCAGTGCATATACCTAATTTTATTTTTTCTAAAATGGGATTTTGTTCTATGCTTCATTTCAGACGGGAGAGGGAGTTGGAAGTGCATGGCGAAACACATTTTTTTTTTCTTTTTTTTTTTTTGAAGTTTCCATTACAAAAGGGGTAGGCTTGATTTTTTTTTTTTTTTCCTACATACCAAACATTAAACAATATGTCAATGTCAAATAATAATAATAATAATAATAATAATAATACTACAATTCATGATTAACTTAACAAAAACAGATCCTCCCCTGTCTGTATTTGACCTCATGCATTGGGCAATTTAACTTCGTCAATGGAGAAACGTGGCGACCTTCCTCTCTCCATCACGGATTTTGGTTTGAGGATTTGGGATAGCGCAGCCTGCTCCGAAAGGCAGTGGCACCTGACACACTGATTGGTTTAACTGGCGTAACGCCCAAACCACGCCTATGCATAATGTAACAGGTAGCGCTGGTGTTTTAGGGATATAGGCAGGTGTGCGAGATAGCAACTTTCGCGGGGGAATGCCTCTCACGCAATGCGAAATCCCCAAATAACAGTTATATTTGGTATAACATAAATGCTTGCGGTTCAATTCTAGCCTAGTGAGATAGCGAAATAATGGATATTTTTTATTCATTTATTTTCTGTTGACTTTCGTGCAACTGTTGGCTAGCTAGGCTGGCAAACTTGCTAGCTATGCAAGCGAACTAATGTTAGCTTGGTAGCTGGCTAGCAAGGTAGAAAGCCATTTTGCCGAATTAGCTAGCTAGTCTTGCTCAGGTCAAAAGTGAAAGCAGTTCTAATTGTCGATCCCCACAGAGACTGTGAGCACTTCCGTTGTATTGATGCGGATATGCAGCGTTTTTCTCTTGCATTAGCTTTTGTGGTTTGTGTGTTTTTTGAGTTTGCATCGCTTTTGTTTTTGCTGCGCATTTCTCCTATTGGAGATGTTTTGCGCTGTTTGCCCCTGTCAGCCACCGAATGCGTGTCCCCTGTTGCATTAACACAGTCTAAAAATGTGTTTCAATAACTACGAGAATAGATGAAAATGTTAGAAAGGAATGGAGAGGTGGAAAAGCTGGGAGAATAAAGGAAGCAGACATTGAAGACTCAGGCTTTCAAGTGCAAAAAAAAATTGACCAGCAATTTGGCCATGACTGTTCGGCAGTTTTTATTTGGAGGGGGACACGGAAGCAGTTAGACTGACATTAAATTAAAAGGCTGTCGCAATTATGTGTTCGGTAAAAATTTGCTTGAGCTTACAAAATGACCCTACTGAAGGACAACCCTGTCCTGATATTCAGAATCACCTGTCATGAAACTTGCAAACAGCGAGCACTGCAGTTCTGAAGCTAGTGAGCTATGCTATGCCCTTTAGAGTCTGTCAGTAAGATATGTAACGTTATTTTAAAAAGGCTATGCATTAATCAATCCAAATAATGCAATGGCCTTATTGAAAAATTCTAAATGGCCCTAAAGTCACATTTCTTTTTTTCACATAATAATAATAATAATAATAATAATATTTCTGTGAAAATACATTAGTTTATATAATATAGGACAGCATCATTGAATTAAATTTATTTCAGGACATTTTTAGGATAAATAGGATACTTAATGTAAATGGGATTGTTTGTTTTTGTACTTTACCCACCCAACCCCTGCCTACAGAATAGTAAGTTCACTCACATATAGCCTACATAAATTCAACTTAATGGTGACTCAGATTATGAATATCTTGGTGTTTCGCAAAACATCATTTTCTACTTTTACAACACTTGGAGTGTTTTGTAAGCATTACAGCCTCATCTTCTGGAAACATTCCAAAAAAAGACCATCGCAGCATTTTACTAACTTTTTACAAGTTGTTGAGGATGGTATCTTTTACTAAACCTGGTTTAGGGACTTGGGGGGACTTGCTGATCTGTTAACATCTGCTACGATCACACGTACATATAACCACTGAGTTTGTATGTTAGATATACACAACATTTACCTTGTTGTAGGCTAATTGGTGTTACATAAACCCAAAGACTAATAATATCAATGTTTTATGGGAAATATGGTCCAACATGATATAAAAATGCATACAGGCTGCAATTTTTGATCGATTACTTTCATATTTAGTAAGGACATGTGTTATACCAAAGTTTTGACTCCTATCAATTTCGGTTGCAGTGGTGACAGTATTGGCCGAATAAAACGCATAAAAGGGGAGAAGCGGCCTTTCAGGGGCTACACCCATGCGGTTGCGGCCGACCAGACTGTCTAGCTTAAGCTCACAAGTGGTAGTATTTTTTTATGTTTGTGTCCAACATTGGGACAATGAAGACACCTTTTGTAATTTGAGTAAGAAAAAAAAATATATTACTACAAGCGGTAACTACGGGGTCCAAGCAACATGAGGTAATCATCAGTTTTGAAGCAGTGAGGATACAAATTGTATGAGTTTTTCAAGCAATTTCCAGTTCATGGCACATAACTGTGCATGGCATACTTTGCCCTGAACATTTCACATTGATTAGTCACTTTCCATTTCTTTGAAATAGCAGCTGCTACCTGACTGACAAATATGAGCCAGATATTTAAAGATTTATATTCTCTTTGGAAAGACTATTTGATCCTCATCCAGAGATGCAATATGCAAAATTAGAACCATTGAGTCAAATGGTTAAAAACAAATATGCAATTTTACATTGATTTTTTTACTGCAGCTCCATATAATGGCTAATTGGAATTAAATTTTTGTACCTCTCTATAGTGCCACTGTTTGGCCAATCAAAGTAATTTGCATTAAGACTGCCCTTTTACACATCCTTAACAATAGTATAAAGTTTCATGATTGATGACAGTTAAATTGAGTATATGGGCTAATGAAATTTAATTAGCTGATGTCAGCAATCTTGTTTGACCTGTGACTTAGTTCTTCCAGATTTTCATGGCAACCTTTAACATTATGAAGCATGCTAAATTTAAAGTTGCTCGCGCAATTGGTTTAAGAGGTGTGAGCATTTGTTTGCTATAGCGCCACCTGCTAACGGATTTAAACCAAATTCAGCGTGAAGAAGTTGCATGGCCTGTAGATGTGTGATCTCAAGTTTGGTGATGATTGAACATTCCATTAAGGGGTTACAGCTCTTTATATCAATATAGGCCGTGCCCTTAAATTTTGTGTCAATTGATCTCACTGCTTAGGAGGAGATAAAAATTACAGGGTTCACAAACAATTCATAATGGCAGAAAGTTTGCAAATACAAAAATGGGTGTGGCTTACATGGATTGATTGGTCTTGACCCACAGAGTCTAATAAAAAATAATTTTGTTTCTGCAACCTATGGTTTAGAAGTTATTGCCCAAGACATGTTGTACCTCTCTTTAGCACCGCTATATGGCCATTCAAAGTAATGTTGATAAAAATGGCTCTTTTCCACGTCTTTAACAAGAATATAAAGTTTGAAGATGACAGGTGACAGCTAAAGTGAGTATAAGGGCAACTGAAATTTGATTGGCTGATGTTGGCCATGTTGATTCATTCATCAATTTGTTCTTATAGATTTACATAGCAACCCTGACTAACATGAAGCATGCAAAATTTCAAGTTGATCGTACAAATAGTTTATAAGTTATGACCATTTGTTTGCTATAGTGCCACCAATGGACGCATTTACATCAATCGAACAATTTATAATTTGTCCAATCATATATATCTCTCCACTAAATTTCGCCTTGATCCCTTTAGTGGTTTGGCGGAAGAAGGTCAAAGTTAATGCAGACGCGGACGCCAGCGCTGATGCCGACAATTTAATTGGCTGATGTTGGCCATGTCGTTTCATTTATCAATTTGTTATTATAGATTTACATTGCAACCCTGACTAACATGAAGCCCACAAAATTTCAAGTGATCGGACAAATGGTTTAGGAGTTATGACCATTTGTTTGCTATAATGCCACCTATGGACAGATTTACGCCAAATTCGGTGTGTTTGAGTGACCTGGCCTGTGGATGACAGATATCAAGTTTGGTGAGGATCAGTCATTGCATTAAGGATTTACAGCTCATTATATCCATAGAGGCCACGCCCTCCAAATTCATTGGCTTACTGTGGCTACATCCTTTCACTGAGCAAAGTTCTGTACGATGGGATTTTAGACATTGGTCAGCAGATGCTGTCTACTAAATTTTGGGCAAATTGATCACACCGTCTGGGAGGAGAAAGAAATTAAGGTTTTTGCAAACAATTCAAAATGGCAGAAAATTTGCATATATAAATGAATGAGGTTTATATAGCTTGATTTGTCTTCATCCACAGAATCTAACAAAAAAAAAGAATTTTGTTTCTATGACTTACGTTACAGAAGATATAACCTGAAATGCGTAATACATGTCTACAGCGCCACCCATGGACAGAGTTGCAGCATTCAAACAATTTATAATTTGAACATCCATATGTACCTCCCCACCAGATTTCGCATTGATCCCCTCAGTGGTTTGTCAGAGGAAGACCAAAATTACCGCAGACGCTGACGCCGCGGTGTGATCGCATGAGCTCCCTTTGGTCTTCTGCACCAAGTGAGCTAAAAAAAAAAAGCACATTTTTTAATATTACAGGACAATGTCACATACATATTCTGTATCTGCTGGTTGTAGGGCTTTACTAAAGATACATCACACTTATAGTCAGAGATTATAATATGGGACGCTATGCGTTTATGGGCACAGCATTATTTCAAATGGAAAATCTTATTCATTATTTTATGCACAGTTCCCTGTAATTCAACAGGACATATTTGGGATCATTGGAAACTTTGTGATCGCCACTAGAATTTAAAACAGGACTCAAGTTCCCCAGGTTTGAATACAGCAGCTGCACTGTACGGGTCTACAGGTGTCATGGAGTTAGCCTACCCAGTGTTATAGATTAGGTCATTTTTTTTTACTGTGTCCTACTTCTGTTTTTTTGAGCATTCTAAATATATTGGTTTGAAATCTGCACAATTTTTTTTTGGTCAGGAATGGTTACTGATTTTATGATGAAAACTAAGTGACTTTCCAGCACTAGTTCAGCAGCCACTGAAATTAATAGCTTTACAACAAAATATGTCTTTAGCCCAGAGGATCTCGTAAAAATTTCTTACATCATCTAGAAATGAAGTAGAATAAGTAATCTGCAGTGCTGGAATTTCAAGGTAAGAAAGGGAACAGTTCACCGTTCTCTTCAGCAAGTTAAGAGACAAGATCGTCAAGACTAAACAAAACTAGAAAATAAGTTAAAAACAAAATTGTATCTTTTTTTATTTCAGACATCATCATAAACTTTCACAGACAGATTGGTGTCAATCTTTTAATATTGAAAACGCGAAAAAAGGAGCACCCTCCAAACCAGTAAATTATTTCGGTGCGCGACAAAAAAACTATTAAACAAAAAGAAGAATGTCAGCACCCGAAAATGTCCTTTGAAATAATTTTATTTTTTGAAATAATTTTATTAGGCTATCTGATCGCCTAATAAAATTATTTCAAAGGACATTTTCGGGTGCTGACATTCTTCTTTTTGTTTAATCTTTTAATATTGAATATAGAAAAAAGAACTACAACTAAAGAGCACTGAGTGATTTGATGGCATGTGCTGATATCTCTTGTGATGGCTGGTGTTTCGAGACGCCAAATGCAGTGGCCAGAACGAAAGGAAGTACAGGAATGTACGAGAGACAAACACAGACAAAATAGGAGAGAGAGACTCGCGCTTCCAAAGGGCATACATCTAGTCGAGTGAAATAAGGAAGCAGCGTGAGCTAGACTGTACGAAACAAAGGAAAAATCTCGGAAACCGAGATAAAAAGACAAAGCACCAGACGGTGCACAGTAAGAGGAAAGGGAAGAGAAAGATTCCCTTTACTAACTAACACTTTCCTTTTTTGCAGCTAATTCCTCAACACTTCTCTGGCTAGAGATCTTGCGGGCTACAGTGCAATGGTAACACTGACACTCTAGCAAAGGCGGCGAGGCGGAACTTGGGCTTAAATAGAGTCCGGGCGCCACCCACAATTGATGCCAGCTGGCCAAAGAATCCGATTGTGGGCAAAACGATATCATCCCGGACGAGAGTAACAAAGAAAGCTCACCAGCCTCCAAAAACCATGATATCTCTGGCAAGAACCAGTTAGAATAAGTGGGTCAGTGTCATTAAGATGCTTGTAAGTCAATTACCAGTATATTTATTTGAATAAGGTTGAAAGACAAAAATTGCTATGACCCTCATCTATATGGCCTTTGCATAGTTCCGAAAACTGCAGTCAGTCTACCTCTATATTACAACTAGTGATCTTGTGCACATAACGTCACTCTGTGGACAAATCTATCCATCTCATAATTAAAATGAACAAAAAGTATTCTTGAATATTTGAATCATGTCAGTTAGCAAAAAGTTATTATATACTGTATATACAAAATATAGTGCAACATTTATACATTAAAGAAACATTCCAGCAAATCATCATTCCAAACTATACTTAAATCATGATATTCCATAACAAATATACCCCATTAATATATATTTCTCTAATATAGTGTCTATGTGGTGTGTACGGTATTTAAAGGGCTAATTTCTTAGGAAACGGAGGCTAGATATTGAGCTAACCATGCATTTTTCAAATATGCTGGCAGTCACCATTTGGTACTTGTTTCTACTGTGCTTTTGGGGTAAAGGTCATGAGCTGCCTCATATCCTGTTTTCACCAGCTGTAATGGTTTTTCTGTCCATGTCAGTGTGTGCACTGAAAAATATATGTAAAAAAAACGAAGGCAGGATCCAAAAGCAAATAAGTGCTTGTCTTTATTTTCCCTTTGAAGCAAAGCACAAAGGTAAAGAAGCGAGTACAAGAGAAAATAGGAAATGCAGTTCCTATATACATGAAAACAACGTGCTGATTAAACAAAGTCAGCAATATAAATGCGTTTACATGCAAAACATAAAAGATATGGCAAAAGCCTAAACAACACATGAGCTTTACAAGACTTTGCACCGTAATGGTGCGAAGTCAGGGCTTTTATACATTTATGAAAGATAATTGGATAATTACAAAAAGGTGGAGTTGAACAGAGGAAATTAAGGTACAGGCCGATTGCTCAGAATTCTGGAGATGCGGACCGTTGGAGGCGTGGTCTGACACCTGCTGAACCGACCCACTTTTTCAGATAGTATATGGGAACAGCTCAGTTCATCTTGAAACAGCTACTTTCCTCAGTACACTCTTTACATCTTAGAACCATTTATTTTCGGGAGATCTCTGAGTACAAACTAATCTGATCCGCCACAGGTGCTCATCCACCATGCTTGACAAATTTGCATGAAACTCAGAATATAACACAAACACAAGTTTCAAAGTCTTTATGAATGTAAAGGCGGTAAATATATTCTTTAGAAATAAAACGAATGTTGCTAAAACGTTGTAGACCAACAAGTCTCAAATTTGCAAAGGCCTGAAATAAAAAAAACTGATTGATCCAAAAATAATTTGCTGTAAAATGATGAAACAAAATGTGTCAATATGTCAATTCCTTACTTAAAGGTCAGCCTTAAATAATTCAATAGGTATTATTACAGAGAGCATCGATCCATCATCTATACTGCGTCTTTCTCAGTAGGGTCATGAGCAGTCGTGAGCGAACTAGAATCTATCCCAGCTGACAACGGACGGAAAGCAGGGACACACCCTGAAAAGTTTGCCAATCCATCACAGGGTGTACACACCATTTACACACCATTCACTCAGACAGTCATACCAATGGAACATGGAGAGATCATGCTAACTTCACACGGAAAGCCCCCAAGCTAGATTCAAACTCGAAGCCTTCTTGCTGCGCAGCAGAAGTGCTATCCACATGTCTTTGCACAGTGCCCGGAAAAAGTATTTGCCCCCTTCCAAGTTTCTTCTATTTTCACTAATTCATCATGTTTCAACATTTCAGATCATCCAAGTAATTTTATTTAGTTTGGTTCACATCCTAGTATTTTGTCAAACATTTTAATTGACAAACATTTTATATCAAGTCCTAATCATCTTTTAAAAATGGGTAAGAGGATAGTGGATGGCAATGCTGTGCTGTGAAAAGGTGTTAGTCCCTTTCCAGATTTTATCTATGGTTGCTTATTTGTCATATTTAAATGTTTTAGATCGCCCAACTAATTTTAACACAAGGCAAAGACAATGTGAGTAAGCACAAAATGCAGCTTTTAAATGATCATTTCACATGTTGAACGTATAAAAGTTATTCAAAACCCATATCATCCATGTCAAAAAATAAATTGCCCTCCTAAACCTAATAGCTGGTAATAGCTCAAACTGGCAATTAGTCGTTACATTGCCGTGTAGGAATTTTGGCCCACTCATCTTTGCAGAATTGTATTAATTCAGCCACATTGTAGGGTTTTCAAGCATGAACTGTCTGTTTAAGGTTAGGCCACAGCATCTCAGTTGGATTCCAGTCAGTACTTAGACTAGGCTTCTCCACAACCTTCATATTGTTTCTTTTCAGCCATTAAATTTGCTCACCAAAGAAAATCAAAGAGCCCAAATGACTCCAATTTTAGCATCTTTGCCCTGGCTGCCGATTTATTTGAGAATAGGCTTTAAAATTTTTTTGATGACCAACAAAGGCACTTCATGGTTTGGCACCAGAATATGTAAGTGAGCTTTTAATTCCTTATAAACCTTATAGATTACTTAGGTCCTCAAAGCAAGCATTACTGGCAATTCCAGAGTCTAAGTTAACTCCCTAAAGCCCAACGTCCCTCTGGCGGTAATGCCAGCGTTACGGGATTTTCAAATGGCATGCTGTGAGTCTCTAACCCTTAAACGCATAATTGCTGTAGCTCCCTCAAGTAGTAGATAGGAGGCATGAGGTCATGGTTAAAAACTGGGTTTATTCCAAAGACAGACCAACCCGTGAGAACTGGGTTAAAAGAGAAAACTAAATAAATAAAATACAATAAACAGAATGCGCGTGTATATGCCCTGCAGCTACACAACAGGTGCTATATATCCTTGCGTGAGATGATAGACACAGTCACACATCACAGCACAGCCTGCAGCATAACCCTAAGTTTTCACTTTTATGTGTAATGTTGCACACTCACTACTCTGGAATGGCCTCCCAGTTAATATTAGGAATGCTGAGTCCTTATCTTCTTTTAAATTCCTTTTGCAGACTCACTTTTATAGGCTTGCATTTAGTGACTAAATTATTTTATTGTCTTATCGTGTTTTTTTTCTTCTGGTGTTATTTTGTTTAAGTCTTTTTAAAATCCTCATTATTCCTATTTAGATGTTTAATTCCATTTTTCCCACTTTGTGCTACTTCTTTTAATATACATTTTCTTTCTTACCTGTTTGTGAAGCACTTTCTGCTGTATTTATATCGCTGAAAGGTGCTATACAAATACATTTATTATTTATTATAGAGGTGGACTTGTTTGTGTACTTTGATCATTGTTCTGCTGTGTAACTGAACAGCGCTTGAGCTTTAGGTCATGAACTGATGGCCAGCCAACCCCCATCAGGATTTTCTGGTAGAGAGCAATGAGCAGCCGTAGACCACAACACTACCACCACCGTGTTTGACTCTTGGTATGATGTTCTTATTGTGCAATGCTGTGTTTGCTTTATGCTGGATGTAATGAGACCCATGTCTTCCAAAAAGTTCCACTTTTGAATCATCAGTCCACATGGTCTTATTCCAAAAGTTGTGGAGGTCAAAAAGATGTTTTTTTGGGCAATGTGAGATGAGTCTTTTTGGTCCGCAGTGCTTTTTGCGGAGCAGCTCTCCCATGGCTGCTATTTTCCCCCAATCTTGTTTACTGTGAAATTGTGAACACTGACCTTAACTGAGGCAATAGAGGCCCGCAGTTCTTTAGATGTTAGTCTGCATTCCTTTTTGATCTCTTGGATGAGTTGTTGATGTGCTCTTGGAAGAATTTTTGCAGGCCGACCACTGCTGGGAACATTCACCACAGTTCCAAGTTTTCTCAATTCATAGATAATTGCTCTCAGCATGGTTTGCTGAAGTCTCAGAGCCTTAGAAAAAGCTTTGTAACCCTTACCAGGCTGATCAATGTCAACACGTATGTTTTTCATTTGTTTTTGTTTTCTTTAGATTACAGCATCATGTGCTGCTTTTGGATACTTCACATGGACAGACTGGTTCGATTTTAGTGGTGTTTAGACTAAACAGGGATAGCAGTAATCATGCCTGGGTGTGTCTCTGCACATTGGACCCAGCTATCAATTTAATTTTTATCATTGGTTGATTCAGTAACTAAAGGCAATCACTTTTTCACACAGGGCCACACTGGGTTTGGTAGCGTTTTTCCTTTAATAAATGAAATCATCATTTAAAAACTGCATTTATTGTTTACTTGGGTTATCTTTGTCTGATATTAACATCAGTTTGATGTGGGAAAAATTTAAGTTTTAACAGTTAAGATAAGCATGCCATATTTCCTTTGAATTCATGCGTATGACCTTCTCCGCTGGGTCCAGGCAGAGGAACATCGAGCAAGACACTCTTAAAGTGGCTTGATACAAAGGAAATATACTATTAGATATGAAACTATTTGTGTCAATAAACATGATTCATTTTCTTTGAATTCACACAAGCATGCATGACTTTTCTGTCTGAATGCAGAGAGATCAGCGGGTGTGCTGAGTAGAAACAGCACAAACTTGAGTAAAATATAGGTAAAGTCACTTGATAAAAGTGTGAAATATGAAACTGTGTGTGGTTAAAAGTACGTAACATTTTCTTTGAATTCACACAAGCATGCATGACCTTTTCATTTGAATGTAGGGAGATCAGCAGAAATGTTGAATGCAGACAGGGGAACATCTGACAGGACACTATTAGGGTGACTTGATAAAAGGGAAATATACTACATGAGGAATGAATCTGTGGGCCACAAGCATGTTGCATTTCCTAGGAATTTATGCAAGTATGCATGATTCTCTTCTCTGGGTGCAAGGACATCGACAGGCATTCTGAATGCAAACAGTGGAACATCTGGCAAGACCCCATTAGAGTGACTTGATACAAAGGAAATAAGCAATGTGAGGTACAAAACCATCTGACACGAAAAGCATGTCGCATTTTCTTTGAATTCCTGCAGCCATGCATGACCTGCTCATCTGAATGCTGGATGCAAACAGATGATCGTCTGGCAAGACACCATGATGGTGAGGCTGATACTAGGAAAGTATTAGCAATGCTTGTCAACTAGGCAATGTGCCCCCATAGCCATTGCAATCGTCGGAATGTGTGAGTTAAGCCACGACTTGTGGATACAAGCAAATTATCTGAAGAGGATTGTCAGCAGAAGCGACTCATCCATTCATACAGATTATGCACTGCATAATAAAAAAAAATGATGGAAAAAACTTTGTATTTACATGGAATCAGCATGAAGTACAATGTTTTTTCATCAGTGGCACATTTGATTTCATCAATTAATGCACTTTTTTGGAAATAGCTTCCTCTGTTGTGCAATAAAATCATTACATTACTCACGCAAAGCATCTAATGACTTTGATTGGAGGCTGGCATTTTAGGCCCATCGTCTTTTATGATCAGCATAACAATGTTAATTCAATTATGTGCATTCCTGCGCAAGATGACGCACAGAAAATACAACTAATGCAGTACATTGTATATAACGTTAAGCACATAGTTCACAGTTAAGCCATCAGGAGTAAGCTTTCATGCATGTCAGTCAGACCACTTGACCTTCACACTCACTGTTTTATTGTAATCTGCGGTTATTTGTATTATTTTGGTAATATCATAAATAACATTTTGTAGAATAGATTTATATAGTTACTACCTTGTGAATCAGTGTCGGCCTTCATTTTTAGTTAATTGAACGTTACTCTTATTCTGGATATTTCTTGCTCGCTGGATAGCTTGTTAGCTGGCTAACTTGCTCGCATTTCAATGACATAAGTGCAAAATGTGCTGGGCAAAATTCTGGAAACGTCATTTAACTGTTTTAGTTACAAGAAGTTAGCCACAAACTAAAGCTGTCAGTCGATTAAAACCCAATGTCTAGTTGAACCAAGGAAGAGGCGCTGTGAATTGGGCTTTCAATAAAGCACAGCTCAGAGAATCTTGCATCCAGAATAGGGTTGCTCTGCTGCCATGTCTACTGTTTCATAGATCAGGGAATGCTACGAAGGATTGCAAAGTTAGCTGGCTAAGTGGGTAAGCCCTGGGTTTCATAATTTTTCCCAAGTGTCGTGCTGTAATCAAGGACTACATGAGGCTGCAGTGAAGTTAAATCTGCTGATTTTGTGGATCAGCTAACTTTCCTGTGGACTCATGACCTTTATTAAGCCTGCCTCAGACGGTGCAACTTTGCCTGAGGCAAGTGACACGCGTGTATACAGCATCAAGCAATGTTGCTCCGTGTGGAGATGGTTTTTGCTGCGTAACTTCCTCGCGTGACAGTGCAGCAACGTATCTAACATGCTAGATACGAGGAAGAGGAAGTTACTCACCGTGTGAGAGCTACCTGCTGCAATGTTACATATGCTCGACCAATCACAAACTGCAGACCCGTCATATGATGTGCAGACGAGTCACATGATATAGAAAAATGGCGGCACCCTTTGCAACTGTAACAGACATCCTGGCCGAGGATAAATTAGTTGAATTGTGGCCAGAGTACCCATGCCATTTTCTGTATCATGTGACTCGTCTGCACATCATATGACGGGTCTGCACGTCGTGATTGGTCAAGCACGTGTAACATTGCAGCAGGTAGCCCCCACATGGTGAGTAACTTCCTTGCGTGACGCGAAAATATCAAGTATGCTAGATACGCTGCTGCACTGTCACACGAGGAAGTTAGGCAGAAAAAACCATCCCCACACAGTGCAACATTGCCTGATGCAGTGTACACGCATGTCACTTGCCTCAGGCAAAGTTGCACCATCTGGGGAAGGCTTAAGTAAACATCGGGGGAATCTGCAGATAGTCCAACCATGGGGAGGAAGCATTACTGACTGTGCAAATGCTGCAGTGATTATAATTCTATATTACAATTATATTTGCAACTAGAGCTGGACTCGCAAGAGCCTATACCTCCGCCAGCATAGCTGGATTTGAACTTTGGCCTATATCTCAGCTGTACTTTGGCCTAGATATGCCAAAATGTAATCACTTGTTCCTCTTGTGCTACTTCAACATCATGCAAAGTTTGGTTAAAATCTATGCGACTGTTTTTGAGATATCCTGCTAACATACAGACAAACAAAAAAATAAATGACTCCCGCCTAGCAGGACTGTTGTCGAAATTGTCTGGTGTCTGACTTTAGACTTCAAATCTCCGCCAGCATAGCTGGATTTGTACAACCCCAATTCCGAAATAGTTGGGACGAAGACCCAAAACTCTCCAGCAGCTGGAAGCCTGTATTAAACAAGAGTGAGATCAAATTCCAATGGCTGAACTCAAGAAACGTGTCTCCTCAATGCCCAGACGCCTCCACTCTGTGTTAAAAAGAAGAGGGGATGTTACACCATGGTAAACATGCCCCTGTCCCAACGTTTTTGAGACCTGTAGCAGCCATCAAATTTGAAATGAGCTCATTTTGTGGATAAAATTGTAAAATTTCTCAGTTTCAACATTTGCTATGTTATCTCTGTTCCATTGTGAATAAAATACTGGCTGGTGTGATTTGAAAGTCATTGCTTTTTGATTTTATTCACAATTTACACTTTGTCACAACTATTTCGGAATTGGGGTTGTATTTTGGCCTATATCTCAGCTGTACTTTGGCCTAGATATGCCTAAACCTCTTTGGCGGAGGTAATTATAATTAACTATAATTAACGGTGACAGAAATTCTAAATCGCATTGTGTTTTCAGAGAAAAAGAAAAATCCCCACTGGAATTCGACACCAGGAATGAAATATAAAAAATTTATATACAACCCCAAGTCTTCATCCCAACTATTTCAGAATTGGGGTTGTACATTACTTTAAAGTGTGCTTGACCAATAAGCGTCTGCAATTTTTGAGTGGTCCAAATACATACTTATGTTGGTTAAGGGGAAAACAAGAGGATATTGATTTTCCCACTTTAAAATGCCACTGCTAACATTAACTTTTGGCCACTGTAATTGCTGTGATAGCAGCTGCTCCTTAGTTTTTCACTCCTCAAATGTTATCATTTTTCAAAACAATTGATTTCTTTCTGTGCTTTACTTGTCAAAATAAATTCAAGACATCTAAATCATGATTAATTGTTTTAATGGCTCATTTTCCCATTTGATTTATTTATTTTCATTTTTGGGGCTTGGACTCCTCAGATTCGCACAGTGGTAATGGGGAAAGCCATTTAGGGAAAAAAACATACTCTTGGTCAGTGGAAGACCACCCCACACTGATCCAGTGGCACCAGTGGGCACATTTTGTGCATTCAACGTTAAAAATTTAACCCTCTACTAACCATTGTAGCATATCTGCTACATAAAGTGAAAGGGTTAACAGCCTGGACACCCTGCTGGTTTTGTTTCTTAATGCCAAATAAACATTTGAGAATAACTTGAATGGTCCGTCACTTTAATTTTTCCATTCACATTATTACCCAATGTAGCAGATCTGCTACATTTTGGAAAGGTGGGCCAAAGGGTCAAATTTTTTTTTTTACTATTTTTCCAAATATTGGCCCATAATCAACATATTTGCCTAGGGAAATGATTTTTACACAGTTGGAAAGGTACTTGGTTAACAGAGGGTTAAAATACATTTTTATTATATTGCCATCAAATCTCAGTTTGTTTATTTTTTCCCCAAAAACTGAAGTGAACATAACCTCTGACCTCCAGGAATACAGAATCAAATCATTATTTGTCATTGAAATTACTGTTTCCACCAACAATAAACTGTAGGAATCAGATGGATAGTCTTGGTAAAGGGGACCTATTATGCTGATTCTTCTTTTAATACATATTAGTAATGTTATAATGTTGGTTGTCCACGCTCAACCTCTGAAAAGTTTCTAAACATAAGATACAGGGGTTTTGCCGTAATCCAAGAACGTGATTTCGTGAGCGTGATTTCCTCTCTGAACAGCTCCTCCCGAGATCTTCACGAGATCTGGGTAAAACCTGATGTCAGGTTGTGCCATCCAATTAGTACAGACCTAGCCAGAGCCAATCATGGCGCTGGACCTGCCCACACCGGAAACTATTCTAGCAGGCACTAACAACGGCAGATCATACTATGCCTTAGTAGCATCTTCACTTTTGGAAATACAAAAGAAGAACCGCAGATCATTTGAGGTGCAATTTTGTCAGTATCTCTCCCAAAGCTGCTTGTCCGTTTACTTTTGGACGCGAAGAAAAACAACGATTTTTCTTCAAAAAGACGATGCCACCAGAAATCAGTGGGTAGCTTTTTTTGTTTGCTGGCAGCAAAAAGCCACGGCCAAAGGGAACGTTAGCTGATTGTGCTCAGCATTTCACCAAAGACAACTTTATCAATAAAGGATAATTTGACACAGGATGTTTCAGCTGCTTCTCAAACCTGAAGCAGTTGCATCGATCAAGCGCTCGGAGCCACACGCTGTAAGTAACGATATAACAGCAAATAATGTAAGTGAAGCTAACGTGTTACGGGTGGCTAGCAGGACCGCTAGCGATAGTTAGCACTAACAACTGGCCTCAAACGCAGGCTTGGTAAAATATCTGAAGATAAAGCCTGTATTGTTCGCGACTGTCCGTGACTCACAGACACAGAAGCTGTAAGTTGCTTTTACTGCATAAGCCAACCTGACGTGATAGCCAGTTGATTGTGGCTGTAGCACAGCTACTAACGTAGCCAAGTTACTGTTGCTAATGTTTGTGTCCTAAATATGCAAGAGTGATATCAGGGGAAATTCTACAAAAGGTGTGTGAACATAAACCTCATTTGAAGCTAACTTTTAATACTTGTTTGTAATTTGGATGCTTGGTACAACTGTTCACAGTAACAGAACTTGCTGTCTGTAAAACCTGTATTGCAAGGGTTTGTCTCTGTAGTTATGACCGCTCGGTTACCAGCTACTGCATATTAGTTTGCGTGTGGTGCTAATTAAAAATGCTCCTGGTTAACTTATATGCAGTAATTCTGATCGGTATGCTTGTGTTACTTCGGTAAGCATCAATGTGGCAGTTTCATCATAACGTTGCCCGATTGTAGCCCCTACAGTTAGTGATCGCTTCACTTACCCATGACCGGGATCAGCAGGATACTTCACAAATGTCTGAGCAAGCTCTCTGGTGCTACCATGAAAGCAATGCGAAACGCAGAAGCTCTACCGGTTTACAAATGATTTCTCTGCACTACCTTGACATAATTTCATCCCCCTTTAGAAATTGTTGTGGCTAATAAAAAGCCGAAAAAGGCGGAGATTAAATAGGTAATTCTTTCCTGTAGAAGTGATCGATTCGCTAGCTCCACATAAGCAACTTGTCCGCGCTAACGGAACTTACGGTCTGCAAAACCTGTATTATGTTCATAACATAACCAAGCTCTTTCTAGCTGTCGCATACTATCCATAAAGCTGCTTTCACATCGGACACGAAACGAATTTTCGTGCGACAGATTACATTCAAAGTCAATGCAAAGACGCAAATACGGGCATGTCAAGCCGCTTTCACAGCGGACACGAAACGAATTTTTCGCGCGACAGATTACATTCAAAGTCATGACCACTTATCAGCTACTGCATGTTAGTTCCCCTGCTCTGCTAATTAAAAACGCTCCTGGTTAACTTATATGCAGCGATTCTGATCGGTATGCTTGTGTTACTTCGGTAAGCATCAATGTGACAGTTTCATCATAACGTTGCCTGATGTAGCCACTACAATTGAAGCTAACCGGAGAGGTGCTGTATGTGTCTGCCGAGTTGGGCTGCAGTTAGACCAGACGTAGGTTTTGCAAAGCTGGGGGTGAGTTTTTGGGTGCTTGTGAAACAATTGCTTTACTTATCCATGACCGGGGTCAGCCTGATACATCCCCAATGTCTGAGCAAGCTCTCTGATGCTGCCGGTGAAAGCGATAGGGAAAAGCACAGGCTATAACATGTATGGTATCACAAACGATTTCACTGCATTGCTGTCGATTGAATATTAAACCGGCGACTGAGTATTAAATTATTTCCTGTAAAAGTGATCGATTTGCTAGCTCCACATAAGCAACAGTTCACGCAGACGGAACTTACGGTCTGTAAAACCTGTATTATGCTCATAACATAACCGGAGCTCTAGCTTGCTCTCGCGCACAATCCATAACGCGCCCATTCTCTGCGAGGAAACGCTTGTCATTCCGACGCAGTAAGTAAACCATTACCACGGGCATTTCCGACAAGGCCGTTAAGCCATGAGCTTTCGCCCCTCCGTCATATACCAGCGCAGAAGCTGTTTGTTGCTCCACGCTAGCAACACACCACAGCTATGCACACGACCTAGCAGGTCCTAATACACACCGAAGCAGTCCATAAGCTGTTGGTCCACTTTTAGCTGCTCCTCACTGTCCATGTTTCCCTCTAAACTCAGACCCACCGGATTTCTACGGTCTCCGGTCTACACTTGGGCATGTCGACCCGTTCTACAAATGTGTCTATATGGGGTGGATTCTAGCTTCCCCTGCATCCTAGCTAGGAGTAGAAAAACCGCGGTACTCACCAACTGTTGCCGTAGCAAACTGTAGCCGATAGCAAATTTGAGCTTGCGCTGATAGATATTCGCATTGCGTCCTCCACTTTCGCCGCAGCGTTTGTTAGAACAAGATCATGTCATTAGATCTATATTCAAGTAACGTTAGATTGCGGAATTTGCCCGCCGCTTCCTTATCAGATGGCAGCCGTGTCTCAAGTTTCAATCTGGGGAGAGGGACACGGAAAACTGCGTTCTGATGCCTCGTCCCGCCCAACTCCGCCCTCCACAGAGCTGGCCAGTCAGAAGAAAGTGGGCACACGGGGAGTGGGGGCCATAGCGGAAGAGCCACCCCAGTGAGGCGTTTCAGGCAGAGACTACAATGTACTACAAATGCAGTTTTTTGAGGATGGTAATATGAGCGAAATAAATACCCTTTTTTTACTTTGCGCGATCAGGAGTACTCTAGGGGAGTCAAAGACCAAAATATAAACTTGGAAAAATAGCAAAATAGGTCCCCTTTAATTATGAGTGATACAATAGTTATGATCATTTAGGCTTTTACACGGCCAGCTACGCTTCCTCTCCATTGCTGGAACATCTGCTGTTGCCATGAAAAACCTTTAGTGTTTGCAAACAAAGGTCACCGGTTAACAGGAAAACCAGTTGATTCGTGACACAATGCAGTGTTCGCTGGCTAGGATTGAGCACTAAGCCGACGAGAGCACCCGCCTTCAAACAAAGCACATTTAAAAAAATTATATAATGCATCTCAGTATGTGATGGATTTAAAATTCCCAATCTTGCTACTTTTCCATTATTTTATTTTCCTTCTTCAAGCCTCTGTCTGCAGCCTAGAGAGCCTTCGTAGTGTCCAGTAGATATTCCATTGCACAGTTAATTCAGTATTTTAAGATTAATGATAATTCTAATTCTTTTCATGAAAAATTGTTTCTCAAAATAGAGATGATAGTCTCCATAACCTATTTTGCCAAAATTATATGGGGCTGATAATGTTGTAATTAAAAATAGTTATTTAATGACTGTGAAAACCGCACTTATATAAATCCACTGAAGATGCACTTTCAATTATGAAACATGCAATTTTTGGCTCCTGTTTAATTTATCTTTTAACTGCAAATATGTTCAATTTAATGGTTGAGAAAACCAGATGTAACTATTTGAAATTGAAATTTTTTTCAAAAACAATTCCCTGGGGGAGCATCCCCTGGACCCCCCCCGACCCCCCCCCCCCATGCTTGGTGCGAATTCAGCTCAGGTGACATTTTCTACAACTTGAGAACATGGCTTGATACTGGCACAGTCTTTATGGTCTTACATGCCAGAAAAAATGCAGCGCTTGCTGAACTACAGTGGGTAGGGTACTAGAATGCGTGTAATCACATAAAAATATTATTGGCCTAAATTGCAAGGAAATATGCCAATTTGGAATACTGATGAGTTCATAGAGTATGGTCTGCGTAACCACAGAAATGCCAGTTCTTGCTGGTGTGCACAATCTATTAGTTTTGAACATTTCCCATGGCCTTAGGTGGTGAATATTTGTCAGTACAACATCCACTTGACCAGATTTTATGCTAGTGAGCCTCCTGTAGCAAAGATTTTCAGCTGCTAGGCTGCTTGCAAAGTATATGGTACAGAGTACTTGCATCCTTTACCTCAATTTACTAAGACATTACGGCTAGAATGTCACCTGCCATGGATAATATAATGACAATGATCAGGGGTCTCATTTATAAAAATTTGTGTTGATTTCGTACTTACATATTGCTTACAAAAAAAAAAAAGGAAAGTAGCGTATGGTTAAAAAAAAAAATGTAATTTTTAAAATGGTGAGTGAGCTAAGCTGCATGTAGGTTTTACTTGCATGATCTGAATCAACTTGGAATTTTGCAAATATGCACAAACCAATTAATTTTGCATGTTTGCAAATCTGCAAAGAAAGAAGCGTACGCATCTTTTCTGTGCATACGCACTATTTTTAAATGAGGCCCCAGAGCAAATGTGCTTTACGGCAGAGGGTGTCAGATACCGAGAAGATACAAGCAGTATGGTGCCAAGTGATGTAAACATTACTATGTGACAACAATTCGGTCTGGTTATTTAAAGCATGACCACATGCCCTGAGATGCTAAGACTAATATGGTGACACTCATCCGGATTACAGCATAATAATTGATAATAACCATGAGCAATTCCCATTGTTAAAAATAGTGCTGCCTAAAATAGCCCCAACACTTCATTCACCAATGAGTTCCTAGCTCTTTGATGCAGAAATGCACAGTCCTAAACAACAAATGCCTACATCAACGACACGCAATAGTTTCCATTCAAAGTGAAAGAGGCAACAATGTCGGCAACAGCAAGTATTTGTATTTATGAAAAGTTTCATTACCACGATTGCTCAGTAGTAAGCAGGGTCAGAGTTCTGCACAACACCAGATGAAGTAGTTTACGCCTGTAATGCCACGCCCTCAGTGCCCTCAATCATCGGCCTGTTAAGACCCGGCCCACATTCCATGCTCCACCGCATCTGTTTCTAATTGTATCAGTATAATTGATTGCTCTATATAACCGCGAGTCTCACACTTGTTCTGTGCGAAGTCTCGTAAGCTGCGTAAGCCTCTTGTTATGCTCTAGTCTGTTACAGACATTGTACCGTTTACTCGCGTATTTCTAAAACTACATTTATTAAGCACTGCAGTGATTGTTTAGCACAGCGCCTTTTTATAAATATTTTGGAACATCGTTTCCTGTTTGTTTTGCATGTGTCTTTTTCTGCCTTTACTATAATACAGAAAAGGCATAATAAATCCAGCTTCATCTTTGCATCTGAATCCAGTCCCCCGTTTTCCATTTTTCAGTGCACTTTGTCCATTGCACAGAAAAGGTTGTTACAATGCCAACCAATTTAACAAGAAAACAGGAGGAAGCCATCTAAAGTCCAACCAAAGCTGACCATTTAAATTGTTGGGTCAAATAAAGTAATTTTTTTCCCGCATTGCAAATTGCTTTGAAGCCGAGTGCACACAAAAAAAACACAATGGGCTCTAAATTCGAAGACCCAGGCGCAGGCGCGGCGAATGGGGGGAGCGCCGCGCCAACGGGGTGTGTCCAGGCGTATGTTACAATTTTGTGCCCGGCGTAGCCTGGCGCAAGTACTCCTCTGTCCTGCCTCGGTCCCTCCTGCCGGCGCAAGTGGTAAAGAGGGAGGAGAGAAGGCGTGTCTGGGTATAACACAGCCGAGTCAAATCTTCACCAATCAAATGATCCCCTCTCCTCACCTTTAATGTGTTAGGAATATAGAAGCCTCTGTGATATATATGCATGATGCGTTAATGTTGCATTTTACTTTGCTGCTTCAGGCATGTTTTCTGCACCGCTTACGTCTATGTTAAGCATTACGAATATGAGTTAGCTGGCTAGCTAGGGCATTCTCGAATTATTACCATCAGCGAACTTGAATGGAATTTCAAAACGAAACTACGTCAGATCATTCAAACTTATGAAGTTGGAATGAAATACGACGGTTGCTCATTTATTTCTTCTGCCTGCATCATTGGGAAGAGAAACGATGGATAGCGTGTTCCTATTATTACACCCTGTTGCTGCTTACAATTTTGGGATTAACATGCATGGGCAACAATGCAAGATACGTTACACATTTATTTTCAATATCAGTACGAGATCATAGCAATCAGGCTGTATTCCTTTCCCCCACTAAAAACCATAAAACCTAAGTGACAATAATAGTAGCCTAGGATTAAGCCGCTTGCACAGTGGACGCGAAACAAATTTTTCGCACGACAGATTGCGTTGAACGCAGTGTCTAGTGTCTACGTGTCCGAAAGTCTGACAGGGTTTTAATATATCTCCGTGTCCGACAGTCGGATGGTTTCAATATAACTCCGTTTCCGACAGTCGATTATTGTTTTTAATTTCTTCAAATCTACTGAATGTTTTAGATATTAAACGTGAATGTTTTGATAAGAGGGCTCAGTTCTTCAGGATGAGTACCGAGAATTTCAATCAATGTTTCTGTTTAAGCTCTGCTCAATAAAGTGAGTCGACATTGGCGCGGGACACTGTACAATGCCTGTCGGACATAATTTCAAAATACTCCGTGTCTGACCGCCAAAAAAAAAAAAGAGGACGATTAGAACAGATTGATAACGAAATAAAGAATAAAAAGAAACATTTTAACAGCAAACAGAACATCAAATGAACACTGCGATTTATTTATTTGCGGGTCATCTTTTTTGGATGTTCTGTTTGTTGGTGATATATTTTTATTCTTTATTTCGTTATAAATCTGTTCTCATACCAATACTTTTTCTTTTTGCTGGCTGCCGGACATGGAGTATTTTGCATTTCGCGTCGGACAGTCTTGATCGTGCATGCGATAATTTATTCACACTGTCAATGGTCATGGAATTGATTTGCTCACTGACTACAAGCTCTATTTTATCTCTGGTGTGGAAATAAAGCGTGAATCTGTTCGATCCATCTGACTAATTTTCAAAAGAGAGACCGAATAAAGACTGTTGTCTATCTTCTACGGAAGAAAACACACGAATAAAAAGACCAAGAAAAGTCGATAGTTATCAATTTGCATTTTGTGAAGGTCGAACACAAACACGGCCAAGTTTGCACATGTAATAATTCCTGGAATACTCGAAAAATCTGAACTTTTATGACTTTCGGACACGGAGATATATTAAAACCCTGTCCGACTTTCGCGTCTTTGCATTGACTTTGACTGTAATCAGTCGTGCGAAAAATTCGTTTCGCGTCCAGTGTGCAAGCGGCTTTACTGAGCATAGAACGCAAGCATTATGTAGGCAGTTTTTGTTGGCTGAGAAAGATTTGAAGTCGTTAGTTTGCATCACAGATTCAGCTGCGTTGATTAAGCCAGGTGGAGTTTCCTTTACGCCTGCCAACCGCCTTTAATCTGACATCAGGACAATCGATATAGATACTATAATTTATGTCCTGATTCCGATAGTGGCATTAAATAGTGGTTGCTGTAATTATTTATTGCATTGAAATGTGCCTGACATTCTGGAAACCTGCCTGTGAGGTTTCAGTGACGTGTGCGCACTGTGCGCCGGTCAGCCAAATTACCACTGCACAGAAAGTAAACCAGGTTGGAGCTGGCGAGCTTCCTGCGCAACTTCAGCGAAGACTTTTTCTACGAAATTGTCACTGCGTCTTGATGAATATGTGACACCTCCTCCTACTACGCCGCCACACCCATCTCGGCGCACGTCCGTCTACCAAATTGCCAAAGTGGCTGCGCATGGTGTTGTAATCGCACGGTTACCACCGCGGGCTGCACCGACGAATTACCACTGCGTGGGCTGCGCCACGCTACGCCACGCTGCGCCACCCTGCGCTGCGCCAAGAAATTAGAGCCCATTAACCCATAAAAAATTTGCAATCCAGTACAATTGTCGTTCATGCATTGCAAGCCGTCCCATGTGCGTGCTGCAGTTTAAACCTTAATATATTGGAGAGCAATCATTCACACTTAAAGCCTCTGGGCAACATTTATTTATTTATTTATTTATTTACTTACTTACTTACTTATTTGACACCAGCAAACACCAGCCTCCTGGAAGGTGGCTTAATGATGGCAAATACAGATCATAGCATTTATTTGCAAAGACAGTAAAATGTTGCCGAGCTTATCGTAAACATAGAATGGTCGAGCAGATACGTGCTGTTACATCACGAATAGGATGCGCACTGTCCCTTAGTTCTTGAGGTGTAACAAAAAATCTCGCACACATCTGCAACCAAAGCATTTGGTTACGCTATACAGAGGCAGTGATTATCGAGGCATAGCCTTTAAAGCCAAAGCGTTAACAAATTGTTTAATGAATTCTGGACCACTCTAAAGTAGAAGAGAGTATTGGGTGGGATTGCGGATCGGAGATCGGGCGGATAGGAGATCGGGGCGGGTGTGGTGTTGGACTTGATCTGTAATTGTGCGGACGTTGGGCGCCCCTCGGCTGGCGAGACTCAGGGTGGGGCTCGCATCTCTTGTCTGTCCGTGTGGCTCCCAAGCCCCCCAGGGTCCCAGGTGGTGGGGGAGAGGGGAAGGGTTGGAGGGACGTAGAAACGAGACGAGCGGGGGTTGTGGGAATGTAGGAGGTATATATAGGCGTAAGTATGAATAGGAAGGCGCATCGGGAGTGGCCCTGTTCAGTAACCTACGTTATCGGGAACTCCCTTAAAACCCAGAATAAACTGCATTGTGTAAATACAGCCTGCCAAATTAGTCCATACAGGATTTAATTTAATGCATGGAGGTTATACAAAGGAGCAAATTAACCATGATTAGAAGTAGATCCTAGCAGTGCGTATCAGACTTGAGGTCAGCCCAATTAAATTAAAATAATGGTTCCCAGTCAAAGTCTGCAGTTTGCTGATGATTAAATGGAACAATTTAAACAGACTTTAGGGAGGAGTACCAGCTCTTTCAGGGAGTCGAACTTCAGTATTTAATAAACTGGAAAGAGTGCACAAGCATGAAATAAATCTACATCATCCTCAGCCAAATTAACCCCTGCCAAATAGTGATATGTGTAGGAAAGACAACCCTAGATTTTTTCTTCGTAAATATTATAATTGCCCCCGAGACAGGGAAAAAACCACAACCCTTGTAGTAGGTAGATCAGATTGGCTTAAAATAGGAGGGGAAGTGGGATAAGCCTCTCTCTGCCCCATAAGGTGCTGGAGATTCTGTTACTTAATAGATGTGCTAAATTTCTGGAGAGCTCTGATTCCCAATTCGGGTTCAAAAGTGGTCACTCTACTGACTTGTGTATAATTCACTAAAAGAAACTGTGAACTACTATAGGTCTCATTGTAGTCATGTCTTTTTAAATTTCATGGATGCAAAGAAAGCTTTTGATAGGGTCAATCATTGGACATTATTCCATAAACTGATACAAAAAGATGTACCTTTAATTATTGTCAGGTTATTAGTAGCATGGTATGGCACTCAGAAAGGTCAGATACGCTGGGGTTCAGAATTGTCTGACCCTTTTTCTATTGATAATGGTGTACGACAGGGTGGTATTCTTTCTCCCAAACTGTTTAATTGTTATATCGATGACCTAAGCCTGTTACTAAGCAAGTTACACATAGGATGTAAAATTGGAAGTCAATGTGTAAACCATCTTGCTTATGGTGATGATCTTGTGTTGATTGCTCCTTCTATTAAAGGGGTTGCAATGTCTTGTGACAGTTTGCCAGCATATTGGTGATGAAAATGATATCGAATATAATTGTAAAAAGACTGTGTTTATGTCTGTTTTGTCAAGTAAGATGAAATTACTCCATGTGCCTCGTGTCACTCTGTATGGTGAGCAGCTACTTTTCGTTGATAGATATAAATGTTTGGGAGTCTACATGAATGAATCATGGACGGATGACTTGGATATGACTAGACAGTTGCGCTCTTTCTACATGAGAAGTAACCAACTCTTTAGAAATTTTAGTCTTTGTAGTAACGAGGTTAAAATCCAATTATTCCGTTCCTTTTGCTGCAGTATTTATGGTGCGCCGCTATGGTGCAATTATAAACAGGCCACTTTGCGTAAATTGACTGTAGCCTACAATAATACTTTTCGACGCATCCTTTCCCTACCTAGTCATTGCAGTGCTTGTAATATGTTTGTTTCTCATTCTGTAAACTCTTTTGGGGAATTGAGGAGAAAATTCGCCTGTTTTTAAAATGAGAGTTTTTAACTGCAACAATTCCCTTGTGCAATCCATTTTTAATTGTGTTTTCTTAAACTCGAGACTACGGCAGCAGTGGCAAAGCATTTTATATATGTAATGTACACTTTCTTTTTTTTTTTACCTTATGTCACTGTGGTCTTTTTATATGTATATTTGTATGTATTATTTGCTTTTTTATATGTATAATGTACATGGACTGAAATGTCTGAAATAAAACCTATCTATAATGGGGGCAAAGGTTTACTTTGGGAGCAATCATCCTCTTGAAAACAAAATAAATTATCACACTGCTTATAGATGAGAAGCAGACTTTTTTAGTAGATCAGAGTAGGAGCGGTGTAGAGGGCATGGAGTCAAAAAAATGATTTAACGCTGCCTTGCTTATAAAAGCTCACTGAGTGGGTGGGAGATGCTGAAGTCAAGAGTGATTGGAGAGAAATGGGCTTGTGATCAGCCTGACTATGCGCCTGACTGAACTAATGCTAAAGCTCCATTTAATAAAGGAATTAAAGAGCCTAGCGCTAAAAGTGCTAAAGATAGTTTTGACCTAGGTGTAACATGAGGATACAGTGCGTAGAATTGGCACCTCACAGCATGGACGTTCTGGGTTTGAATCTCAGCCAAGGTATTCTGGTGGGGGACTTGCACATGCCTGTTTATTCTCCTTGTGTCAGTGTGGGTTCTTCCGGGTGTTCAGTTTCCTCACACTGTCCAAAGATGTGTAAGTTAGCTTAATTAGAGACACAAAGGTTCTGTTTGAGTGTGTGAGCAGGGCCTTTTGTTAAAAAAAAAGAGGTACCCGTTTTCTCATTTTACTCAGAGAATATTTGCTCTATTTTTACATTTTACTATTTACTCTTGTATATTTTGCAAGTGAGCATGACAATATTTTTTTGCTATTGCATTTTGCAAATTGTGAAGGCACCAGCTGAAAATACATTCCTAAAAGGACACAATCCACCAAATTCAGGAAGGGATGTGTGGGGAAAAAACACTTCTTGGAAGTGATCAGGATTTTGAATAAATTTTAAAATGGGAGCTATAAATGAGCCAGCCCTCTCCACCCCCTTGTAGTCAGCCAATGGCAACATGATCCACTCCTATTACACTGCTGGCAGGTGCACAGCCCGCCACTTTAGAAGTCCTCCAGTGTAGAGCAGACTTGTTGTTTTCCCCACAGAGCCTAGCAACTCAATTCCACTCAAAGCCATGTGTTGCCTCTTCCCCAACCCATTCATATTTTAGTTCTTTCTACAATCCCTTAAATCTGAGCACAAAATCAAATGGATAGTCATAATTGATGTTTCCATGGTGACCCAGAGCCAAAAAGGAGAGCACAATACATGATCTTCTCAGTTTTGTGAAAGAAAATCGATAGTCAGAGGGAGCCTTCATTCCCAACCTAACAGTTGCTCGTTTGTGAATCACCTCTAGTTTCCTGGGTAATAGCTTCCCATGGAGTGCTGAATGCTCATCTCTTATACACTGTCAAGTGGTCTAATGGCACAATACATCAAAAAATGCAGTTTTATATTTAGGCTTAAAATCCTATTTCTTTTTCTATTTCTTTTTGCTAAATGCAATAAACGTGCAGTTTGATTCATTTCAAGATGTGCCAGTAGAGTGTGAAAATGTTACTTGTAAACACCTCACAGCTATAACAATGATGGAAATAGCCGGAGGGGAAGGCACAGTGCATTCTTCCTCGGTTGGTATAAATCGGGATGAAAAATGTAAATTTATTAACTTTCTCTGTTCATAGGAACAGGGCACATAGCATAGCAGTTACAGTTTATCTGACTCCAAATGAAACTTAAAATATAAAATTTTGTTTTAATCAGTGGTGTTTACAATTAAACCATGCGTTTCATTAATGCAATCTGACTCCAATTTTGAATTAAGAGTTCTGTTGTGCATCGGACTCGTAACTGGTGCATACCCTAAGTCTGCCGGATGAAAAACATCTGTACAGCCCAATTCGGTGGAAAATTCAGAGGCTGACGGTCCTTTAAAGCTCGGTGGTTTGACATATAAAATATGACTAGGGACTCACAGGGACTGGAACATATAGGTTCAAGGACTGTTTGAGTATGACGCAAAAGGCGTTCAGGGACTGCTTTGAGTATAACGCAGAAGGGACTCCTTAATTATAACAACATGCTCCCAAGGTCGATCAAAATAACACCAGTCGCAGCATGGAACACCACGGTGTACCTAGAAAGGAGGTCTGGTGATCAGGCAGACCTCATAGCCCCACATTATACCCCCTGAGTGACATGACTCTGAGCTGGAAGGATTATAAGTGAGTTAGAGTTAGAAACACACAAAGGAATACAATTAACAATTTATTTTGCCAGGCAGGCACAGGGTTAAATCAGGAAAAACCAAATTACATTGCTACATTTAAAGAAATGATTCAATCAGACCTGGCACAGCTACACATATACACAAAGTGTACAAAGTGGGAAGGATGAATACAAACTTCCTAAACTGTTTCGGCTACACACAGCATACAGAAGCACATGCAGGAAGTTGTTTGCAATCCTCCCAACATGTTTGGGCTACACACGGCATATAGAAGCACGTGCAGGAAGTTTTTGCAATCTTTCCTGAATGGTTTGTTTGCCTATCTTTTATGCCCAAACTCTATAATGGCTTTTTGTGGTGGGATCATAAATTATTTGGGTTGCCGGATTAGGAATGCGACCCCTCCCCAGAGGAAATTGGGCAGAAACATTGCCAGAGGGAAATTTCCACAAGTATGTTCTCTTTCATAGTTATTAAATGAGGGTTTGATACAATTCTAATCCCTTTGAAATATGCCGCATGCGATTTCGGAGATTTAACGGAGTAGAATGATACCAAACACAATATGCTAGCACTACGGTTTGCCGTGAAACGCCCAGTACAGTACAGAATTACAAGGATAATTTGTATTAAAGTTATCAATGAGCTTTTGTCATATAACAGAAATACACATTACATATATAACTTGTTACTTCAATTGTTACTTCAAACCAGTGAGAAATAAGTCCTTGGAAATTCGTATATAGGAGGTAATATTAATTATTTCACTGATGCAATATCATATAAGTCCAGTTGATGGCACTGTGGCATCATCCAGCACAGACCAGTGTTTCGTAAACAGTTGAAGAGAAAACCAGGCGCTGACCATTAACGCAGAGGTCTGCGACTGCTTTGGACCTGGCCTGATAATGTTGGGCGCCTTTGCCAAAATTAGGGTCACGAAAACCCTTATCAATAGTCTCCCATGAACCAGGAATTCCTCTGCCAGGTGCTGGTGCTATTAAGATAGTGGGAATAATCGTGCGTACATGAGAATTTGCACAAATCCAGCATGCGGGTTTTCTGCCATCTACAAAGTCCCCCCTCTGACCCAGCGGGACACTCCATCTCTGTCCCAAGGGGTCATAGGAAATGCCCCGGGCGGCTCCTTACTGATGTCCCTGGTCTCCAGGGCTTTGAGTATACTTTTAGGGGACTTAGAATGAGTGTGGCCCGTGTTTCGGGCTGCAGGGAGCGGATGAGGTGCCGAAAGTACCAGCACTGGACTAGGGTGAAGCTGAAAGTGAGGGCACTGCTGATGACGCATCCTCGGAACACCCAGTCCCACCAGGTGTATGCGTCCTGAGCAGAATAGGTGCATGAGCTGGCTAGGATGGGTGCTGTCTGTTTGGCCAGGTTCACCTGTGCCTGGTCAATGTGGTACTCGGTTTCCACAGAGAACGGTTGTAAAGTTTTACAAGTACATATGATATAACTGGATGTTTCATGACAACAAGTACGGGTGGTAAATATGGTCTCAGTTCCCCTCATGGTAATGTAACCTGTTAAATGGTCTAATTTGAGAATTTGATTTTTCACTACGATGCCAATAAAGCGTATGGTAGTTGGATTTGGATAAACTTAGTCTGGGTGAATTAAAGGGAAGGAAACAAAGAAGCCAATGCATCCCATAAATTGTGTACCGGTATACATGTTTTAAAGTGGTCAATAACTCGGAGTAATGGATATTTTTCATTTTTGCGGACTGAATCCACCTATGCAGATATAACATCTTAATGAGATCAGTTAGAGCATGCCTAGGGGCTTTGCGGAGATGGAGATCTAAAATCTTTGTCAGGCTACAATAAATAAGTCCTGTGCGTAGGTTCTGCAGGCTATTTCACGCTCGATATATGGGTCTGATTGAAGAGTGAATGGCTGATGGTGAGAAGCACCTGCGCCTCTGACCGTACCGCCTTGATAATATTTTCGTTACCATTAGTGAGGTGTTGAAAACCAGTGGCCACCTGGTTTGCCAACCATGCTGAATATTGGGATTGTTTGGTAATTTGGTAGGAGTTGGAAATGGAATTACTGGAGCTGAAAAGACCTGTGACATCTCCAGACAGGTCTCGTTTTGAATGGGCGGATGAAATTTGAATGGCAAGTCTGCCTTTATAATTGGAAATTAAATCATCGAGCCATGCCAGTAGCCATGCATAAGTTTCTTCATACTTCTCACAGTGAGTAACATATGCAGACAAGATGTTTGATTAAACAGCTAGAATGGCTGACAGCACAATAAACGTGTTTCTTAAATGTATGATTGTCATACCACAGATGGGTACCAGTAAAAATACACGGAGGCATTAATACATATCAGTATGAATAATGAAGAGGCTTTAAAGAGCAGTGCACAGAGAGATGGACGTATTCATTCATGAGGGAGAGGTAATGAATTGTTGTCCGTCTACTCAGCACAGATAATAAGGAATTTGACATTTCAAACAGTACCCACAGTAAGCAATTGCTGGTTTAAAGTAATTACATTACATCACTTAATTCCTTTGCAAAACACACTGTATGCATGCAATAACAGGATGACAATGAACGGAATGGCAATGACAAACTACTCAAACTGAAAGCAGTTTTGTATTTTAATACAGATCACATTACCAGCAAACACTGAAATATGCACAAAGACAAACAAACACAAAGAAATGCATGTGAAATTGACTTTGCATTGACCTTTATATGCTGTAGTGTATTAGGATGTGCACCATGTGAGGTTGTGTCATTACAGGTGCAGTCTGAGCACTTGAACAACTCTGTGGTGTTGTTCTGAATGGGATGGGTGGATCCTCTCGTAAAACAAATCAGTGTTGTCAAATTGCTCTGGTGCTACACCAGGGGACTGTTACCATTATTGTCTAACATGTGAGTGTTGAATTGGTTTATGGCCCCATTAAGGATCTCAACCCATCTTACACAGGGAATGCAAGCACCTTCTGACATCTGTCTTAAGGTTGGTGCCTGTGTGTGAAAGCTTTTTGTAGCTGTAAAAGAATAAACTATTCAGGGTGAATGTTTGCATTGTTCAGAATCTGAAATAATTAAGCAAGAGTTCAAAACAGAAACATCAAAGATAAATTAAATCATGCACTCTAGGAATGCAGGTACAAGCTCTTAAGTTAAATATGTTCTTATTGAACATATAGTCACAAAGAGTGACAGAGAAAAGTTTGAGTGAAGGTGATGACAAAGGGCACAAGAAGAAGAATGGAAGGCTGTGAGAAGCTAAAGAAAACAGAGAGAAGTAACCAGACTTTCCCAGAAGCTGACCACAAATATTAGGCTTTAATGTCAGAAGTTCAACATTAAACATTAAACTAAAGGAATAACGGCTCTTCAAAACATTTTTAGTTTCATTGTTAGGTAGGATTTCTTGACCCAAAATGCAAGGTCAGTGTAGCCCCTGGATCAAATTACCTTTCTCCATAATCATAAACTCTCTCCTTGCAGGGGCATATGGTATGGCCCTATGACCCATTAGGTAGTTAGAGCTCTGACAGGATTTGGGACATTTTTATGGCATTGAATGTTAACTATTGGTTAAGCAAACATTCTAAA
This sequence comes from Gymnothorax javanicus, assembly GCA_029692085.1. Classification (NCBI taxonomy): domain Eukaryota; kingdom Metazoa; phylum Chordata; class Actinopteri; order Anguilliformes; family Muraenidae; genus Gymnothorax; species Gymnothorax javanicus. The sequence continues at coordinate 97,220,211 of CM056198.1, forward strand.
AGCATGCTTTGTGCTGAAGGAAAATATACACAATAACGCAATTAGATCTGATAGCTTGTCTCAGTTACAGAGGGTCGTACTCAAGTTGGTCAGTTAGTGAATAACACCTGAATGGAGAACACACATGCAGTCTAGCTGGTTTCATCCTAGTGAAGCAAAGACCCACTGGAACAGCAACGAGAAACAACATCGTGCATAATGCTATTTGGTGACGAACTTCTTGATAATGAATGTTAATTTCCAACAAAGATGATATTTTTGCAGCTGTCCAGCGATGTACTCTTTACTAATGCTAATGCTGGGCTGAGGAACAGCGCTGCCATTTTATGAAATTTAGACAGATCACAGGTTATAAATCTCTGCTAAATTTTAACAATTTGGATTAACTAGTGTATTTCAAACATTAATTACTAACAGCAACGTGCCTTCAGATGTTCAGAGGGCCTTCAGAAACCACACCCCCTACCGCTCGACTGTCCCCAAGCTGCTTACGTTTAAGTCCGCATGATAACAATCAAACAATTTATCAACTGGACCACAATGGAAATAAGTGTGTTCACTTTTTTGTGTCAACCATGTAATTTAATGTACATAATGGATATGTATTTTGTGCATTATTTTACTAAATAAACAACTCAACGACTGAACTACCAAGACCAGTGCATGACATGTAATAAGAAATGATAATGTAAAAAGTGAAATGCCCATTGCCTGCACTTATATAATTGATATGGCATTGTAAGGATGGCAATACAAATGCTAAAATTCCAAAACTTTAGCTAACTTTGCAGCATTTATTTTCACCCTCCTTACATTTGTCATTCAGCTGTGCATCGTGCCTAGCAATGCCCTTTAGCCGCGACTACAGTCAGAATATAAAACGGATTCTCGTGGGTTATTGCTTAATGAGCCTCACAGACTAATTTACACACATCTGTGCTGATTCACGAGCAACACAAGCGTAGAAATTATAAAGGCATATTGACATTTACATCGTCATTTATGTGTGGAAGAAAACACCTAATAATTTTGTGGTACAATGAATAACAATGCTACTGAAAATAAATTAGAATGTCATCGGTTTTACCAATTAGTCTGAGCAACTGTTCCAAATTGGGAAAATAAACTGCAAGAGGTTTAGGTTATCAAGCATTAAAAGGCGAGGTCTCCGAAGGCCTCCTTCACTGCCAGCGGACCACTGCAGATTACTAACGTGTTATTCAGTAACATTGAATGATACAGCAATTGAATTTGTCATCACAATATTTTCAAAGCTATGTCCTCACTCCTCAATATATCAGTCTCCTTCAAATCTTACTGGCTTTTCACCAGTGCCTCATTTCTTCCAGTATTTGAGCAAGATTGTCTGCACAGTTACAGCAGGAAGTTGCACCAAATCCATTTGGATTAATACAACCCCAATTCCGAAATAGTTGGAACAAAGTGTAAATTGCAAATAAAATCAGAATGCAATGACTTTCAAATGACACTAGCCAGTATTTTATCCACAATAGAATAGAGATAACATAGCAAATGTTGAAACTGAGAAATTTTACAATTTTATCCACAAAATGAACTCATTTAAAATTTGATGGCTGCTACAGGTCTCAAAAAAGTTGGGACAGGGGCCTGTTTACCATGGTGTAGCATCCCCTCTTCTTTTTAACACAGAGTGGAGGCATCTGGGCATTGAGGAGACAAGTTTCTTGAGTTTAGCCATTGGAATTTGATTCCACTTTGTTTAATACAGGCTTCCAGCTGCTGGAGAGTTTTGGGTCTACTTTGACGGACTTTTTGTTTCATTATGCGCCAAATGTTCTCAATCGGTGAAAGATCAGGACTGCAGACAGGCCAGTTCAGCACACAGACTCTTCTACTATGAAGCCATGCTGTTGTAATAGCTGCAGTATGTGGTTTTGCATTGTCCTGCTGAAATACACAAGGCCTTCCCTGGAATAGATGCCATCTGGAGGGGAGCATATGTTGCTCTAAAACCTTTATATACCTTTCAGCATTCATGGTGCTTTTTAAAACATGCAAGTGTCCCACACCATATGCACTAATGCATCCCCATACCATCAGAGATGCTGGCTTTTGAACTGAACGCTGATAACAGGAGGGGTAATCTTTCTCCTCTTTAGCCCGGAGGACACGACGCCCATGATTTCCAATAAGAATGTCAAATTTGGACTCGTCTGACCACAGGACACTTTGCCACTTTGCTACAGTCCATTTTAAATGAGCCTTGGCCCACAGAACACGGCGGCGCTTCTGAATCATGCTCAACAATGGCTTCTTTTTTGCATGATAGAGTTTTAGGTGGCATCTGTGTATGGCACGGTGGACAGTGTTTACTGACAGTGGTTTCTTGAAGTATTCCTGGGCCCATTTAGTAATGTCAATGACAGAATCATGCCGGTGAGTGATGCAGTGGCGTCTGAGGGCCCGAAGATCACGGGCATCCAGCAAAGGTCTTCGGCCCTGTCCCTTATGCACAGAGATTTTTCCAGTTTCTCTGAATCTTTTGATGATATTATGCACTGTCGATGATGAGACCTTCAAAGCCTTTGCAATTTGACGTTGAGGAACATTGTTTTTAAAGTATTCCACAATTTTTTTACGCAAGCCTTCACAGGTTGGAGAGCCTCTGGCCATCTTTACTTCTCAAAGACTCAGCCTCTCTAAGACATCCCTTTTACAGCCAATCATGTTACATACCTGATGCCAGTTAACTTAATTACTTGCTAAATGTTCTTTCAGCTGATTCTCTTATATTTTAATTGCTTTTTCAGCCCTTTTTTGCCTGTGTCCCAACTTTTTTGAGACCTGTTGCAGCCAGAAAATTTGAAATAAGCTCATTTTGTGGATAAAAATGTAAAATGTCTCAGTTTCAACATTTGAAATGTTATCCATGTTCTATTGTAAATAACATATTGATGTGATCTGACAGTCATTGCATTTTGATTTTATTCACAATTTGCACTTCATCCCAACTATTTCAGAATTGGGTTGTACATTACAATTGCCTTTTACTTTTTATACCCATACGGAAACCTTCTAACGCCATTTCCTCAATATGGTATATTTACATCCTGCATTCCGCTGCTCATAGAGGCACAATCTTATCCGCCTTTCCATCAATCCTTCCCCACAAAAAGCTTAAAAGTATCAAAATAAACACTGTAATTTGATAGCAGTGCGTTCTACCAGTTTCTGCAAAAAGTTTTCACTAGCCCTCATATTTGTATATTTATTTATTTATTTCGGACAAACAAAATAAAAAATAAAACAACAATTTAATTTAAGGGTATACAATTCCATAATGCCATACAACCAATAAATAAAGCCTTTCATGAGTCTGAAAAGGAGTAGGAAGAAGCAGAAGCTTTTTGAGTCCTACCCCCACTTACTCTCCTTTTATAGTAACCACAATGTGCTTCTATTACTCTACCCTAAACCCCCCTCACCCATCCACCCCCTCATTCATTCACTCACTCACTCACTCACTCCATCCTCCCATTCATTCTGAAGTGTTGCAAAGTCAACAGAGACAAACATGATACCAGATGTGTATATCAGTACATGATGAGTATCTTAGTCCCCAAGTACAACAGTTCCAACAGACAGAAAATGATAACAATAATACTAACAAAGAATAACAACTTTTTTTAAATGAGGATTAATCGAACAGCCCTTAAGCAACACTTGGGTCTCCTCCTGTGATTCTATACCTTTCAAGAATAGCTTTTTTATTACTTTTTTAAGTTGTTTGACATTTTTACTCATTTTCATATGTTTTTCTAGACCATTCCACAGGGTCACCCCATAGACAGAAATGCACATACTTTTGAGGGTAGTACGAACACTGGGTTGTTTTAAGTTATGCTCCCCCCTTAATTCCTCCCTCTCTGACCAAGAACAATTTATTTAGGTTACCAGGTAGTAATTTATTATTTGCTTTATAAGCTATTTGTACAGTTTTAAGTTTTACCAGATCCATAAATTTTAACGTATTTGACCTTAAAAACAGCTGATTGGTGTGGTCATCGTAACCCGCTTTATGCACGATCCTTATTGCTTTTTTTTTGTAATGTGCATATCATCGGTAGGGTGCTTTTAAAGGTGTTCCCTCATACCTCAACACAATACATTAAATATGGCAGCACCAATGAACAGTACAGGATAAATAAGGCATTCTCATTCAGAGTGTGCTTGGCCCGACCCTAAACTCCAACAGTTCTTGCCAGTTTGGAACTAATGTATCTTACGTGAGCTTTCCAGCAAAGTTTGTGGTCAAGTATAACTCCAAGGAATTTGTTTTCATATACTGTCTCAATAGTAAAACATGAATTTAGTTTTTTCCAAATTCAGTGATAGTTTGTTTTTATCGAACCATGATTTCAGTTTACTCAGTTCTTTCATGACCACATCCAACAGTTGCTGTAAATCCTCACCAGAACAAAAAACATTTGTGTCATCCGCAAAAACAACAAGTTTTAATATGTCAGATACTTTACATATGTCATTTATGTATAAAGTAAACAGTTTTGGGCCCAATATTGACCCCTGCGGGACTCCACAAGTAATGTTTAAGTAACATGACTTGAAGTCACCCAGCTGCACAAACTGCTGCCTGTTTTTGATATAGCTCTTTAACCAGTTTAAAATGACCCTCTCACACCGTACTGTTCCATTTTTCTAAGTAATATATCATGGTCTATTGTGTCGAATGCTTTCTTTAAGTCTATGAATACCCCGATAGCATACTTCTTACTGTCAATAGCGCTTGTGATCTCCTCTGTTAAGTCCATTAATGCCAATGCTGTTGATCTATCTGGCCTAAAGCCATATTGACTGTCCATAAGCAAATTGTGTTTTTCGATAAAACTGTCCAGCCTTGCAACAAAGAGCTTTTCTAGAATTTTGGAAAATTGGGAGGGTAAAGACACGGGCCTGTAATTTTGTCATAATATTCCTTTTTACAGATTCTCATAATATTAGTTAACTTGTTTTTATATAATTAATAAATATTTTCTGATTCAATTGTTCTCAATTTTATGAAATTTTTATATGTTGTTTTTCTTCCTGCAGGCGTTTAAAAATCCCTTAGTGAACCAAGGCCTTTCATAATAGATTGATTTAGTTTTGTATTGTTGCAGAGGACAGTGCTTATCGTATAGTGCTGTAAATAAGTTTAAGAAGGTTTCATAAGCTTGGTCAGTATTATTGGATTTATAGACTTCCTTCCAATCCTGTGATAAAAGTTCACTTCTAAATACATTTAAGGTTTTTTCAGTTCTCACCCTCCTGAATCTAGTAACCTCTTCATCACTTTTCCGTCAACTATCACGTTCATATATTGTGAACACTGGTAGATGGTCACTGATATTGTTCAGTAGTAGACCACTCACTAAATTGTTTTCCATATTGTTAGTGAAAACATTATCTACTCATGTCGCACTGTGAGATGTTATTCTACTTAGCTTGGTTATCAGTGGATACAGACTCATGAGGCTTTGGCCTCACTGGCAGTGGACAACACTGTGATGATGTAAAGTATATTTAAAATCTCTCCTTATCTGGCCCTTGGTCACTTCTCCCGTGAAGAGCTGTAAACTGGTTTGTGCCTAGTTTCTACGGTCCCAGGCTTGTTGGGGATATTACGACCCCTTAGCAAGCGTCTAGGTGGAACAGTAAAAACTTTCCCTAGCATACATTGTATGTCAGAAAATGGTATTACTCACCACCAAAGGTCAGGAAATCAGGAGGGAAACGCATATGTTCTCTGCAAAGAGTGTCACATTGGCAGTTGGGGTCCACATGCCAGACAGCACAATGCAGACACTCCCGAGTCCCGATTAAAGGTATCACATCAGGGTCAGTGACTGTAAACACCTCAGAGCTATACCAACGACGGAAATAGCCAGAGGGGAAGGCACAGCACGTTCTTCCTCGGTTGGTGTGAATTGGGATGAAACACGTTAATTTATTAACTTTCTCTGTTCATAGGAACAGGCACATAGCACAGCGGTTACAGTTTATCTGACTCCAAATGAAACTTAGAATATAAAATTTAGTTTTAGTCAGTGATAGTTACAATTAAACCTTGCGTTTCATTAACGCGATCTGACTCCAATTTATGAATTAAGAGTTCCGTTGAGCATCGGACTTGTAACTGGTCTATAGCCTAAGTCTGCTGGATGAAAAACATCTGTACAGCCCAATTCAGTCGAGAACTCAGACGCTGGCAATCCTAATAAGCCTGGTGGTTTGACATATACAGCATGACAAGTGACCAACTGGGATCGGGATATGTACGGGATATGTTTGAGTATGAAGCAAAAGGCATTCAGGGACCCCTTAAGTATAACGACATGCTCCTAGGGTCAATCAAAATAACAGCAGTCGCAGCATGGAACACCACCGTGTACCTAGAAGGAAGGCTTGGTGATCGGGCAGACCTCATAGCCCTACATTATACCCCCTGAGTGACATGACTCTGAGCTGGAAGGATTATAAGTGTTTGTTTAAGCTCTATAATGGCTTTTTATGGTAGGGTCATAAATTATGTGGGCTGCCGGGTTAGCTCACTCGGCTAAGGCGCCGCATTGCAGAGCAGTAGTGACTACCACGGTGCGGGTTCAATCCCCGGTCGGACCAGCCGGCAGTGGTCGGCAGCTTTTTCAGAACAGTGCACAATTGGGTTTCGCGCTGCTGAGAAAGATGGGACACTAAAATAGTTGCTTTATTCATTGCGCCTCCTGCTGACCAGCCGGACATTCATCAGTAAGATTCTAAGCTTGCTCATGTTCAGGTATCCTCCACCCTCATTCTGAACTCGCGAAGTTTCGAACAATTAGTGTAAAGAAGCAGTGGCTGACAGGTGCGTGCTGCGGAGGAGAGCCGCCAACTGTCTTCACTCCCCTGAGTTGGCAACATGGGGTCGCATACGGGCAAGCCTTGTACAGCCTTGTACAAATGTCCAGTACAGTACAGAATTACAAGGATAATTTGTATTAATGTTATCAATGAGCTATTGTCATATAATAACAGAAATACACATTACATTTGTAACATCATGGATGAAATTGTTACTTCAAACCAGTGAGAAATAAGTCCTTGGAAATTCATATATAGGACAAAGAGCAGTCTGGCCTCTACCCTTTGACTAAGCTGGCATGGTTTGATTTAGGATTGACCAAAGTCCCTGCCAGCACAGGGGTCATTGAGACATGCAAGCTTCACCTCCATGGCAGGTTAACAGCCCAGGGTGTAGGAACACCAGTGCCAGGAACCCAGGTTAAAACAAACTGCTGTGGATATTGTAGGTGGGCAGTGAGGGCTCTTGACATCCTGGTGCCAGGAACCCTGGTTAAAACAAACTGCTATGGTAACTGTAGGTGGGCAGTGAGGGCCCCTGGCATCCTGATGCTGGAAGCTCCGTTTAAAACAAACTGCTGTGGTTAATTTAGGTGGGCAGTGGGGCCCCTGGCATTCCAAGGACAGGAACCCTGATTAAAAATAACTGTTGTGGTTACTGTAGGTGAGCAACAAGGGGCCCTGGCATCCCGGTGCCAAGAACCCTGGTTAAACCAAATTGCTATCGTTACTGTTGGTGGGCAATGAAAGCCTCTGGCATCCCAGTGCCAGTAACCCTGGTTAAAATTAACTGCTGTGATTTCTGAAAGTTGGCACCTGGGGGGACTTGCATCCTAGTTCCAATAGTCTTAGTAGGACCAAACTGCTGCTGTTACTCAGGTGGGCTGCAGGGCCACTGGTATTTCTGATTAAAATGAACTGCTGTGGTTACTGGACTACTGCTGTTGCTGAGAGGGCTGTGGGGGGCACTGGCATCTCAGGGCCAGGAGTTCTGGTTTAAGCGAATGGCTACGGTTGTTTTGAGTCGCCAGCAGGGGGCAATAGCATCCTGCTGGTAGTTGTCCCTGCTGGAACAGGCTGCTGCAGCTGCTGGACGTAGATGGTGAGGGGTGTTGGCATCCCGGCTGAGGCTGGCTGATGTTGTTACTGGAGCTGAATAGCCAGGTGGGCTTACATCCTGGAGTAAAATGCCTTTAATGACCTTGACTGCTAGTGCTGTTGTTGAGAAACGGTGTCGGGAGGTATAGGCCCCGGAATTATGATGTTGGGTGTTCTCCCTGAAGTGGGCAGCTACAGTCCAGTCTGATAATTTTTGAAGGTTGTCAGTGAACCTCGCTGCAGCAAGGTGACACTACAACTGGCTGCTTGTAGTGACACCGGAATGGTCAGGATTATGGCAGGAGGCTGGAGCTTCTCAGAGGCGATGGGATCAGGGAACTACAGCCACAGCAATTAACTGTTTTAAATAGTCTCAACCTCTCATCTCTGATGAGGAAGGTGGGCTAAGAAACACAGATACTTTGGATGAAACATAGTGGTTTGTATCATGTAGAGAGATGAACCAGGCGGGTTATGGACCAAGGAAGTGACCATGTTTCCATCAATTGCACAGCAAATTTTTTAACTATTTATTTTGCAAACTTTCAATCCATCGTAAAGAAAATATCAATTAAGGCGTGTTCACAGAAGCAACAGGACCATTGCTAACCTAGGTGGGATGCGAGTAGAACAAGAAGCTTCGCAATACTTCTTGGATGAAAGCAAGGCATAAATAACAAAGACTAACGCTGCCTGCTCACAATACTCAAACATTGGCATCAATTCATCATCAATGGGAAGTGGCTGATTCGCAGAATGATGCACGCAAAGATACCTGGCAATGCGTGCCAATCTGGCAGTGTTAGGAGAGTGCTTAAAATTCAAAAATTCAAACTGGGCTCACATCAAGACAGTCAATTAAGATACAACACTGGGCATTTGTTTTTATTTTTAATAGCTGTGCTCAACCAAAAAATACCTAGCAGGGCTGTCCCTGTTCCCAGCACATGTGGTTCCCTGCCACACTGAATTCACCAAGAGCCTTGCCAAGACATTTTAACATCATGGTTGTCCCTGCATTAAAGAAATATCGTGTTTTGTTGCTTTTGGACTTCACAACGTTGGCTCGCGGCCAGGATCTGCATCAAAATAAATACAACAGCAAGCAATAATGTGAGCATTACAGCACAACTACTGGGCAGCTTGTGTGCACAACACTAATCCAATCATTCCCTGTTGCTGCTTTACAAGAATGGTGGGCAATAGTGGTTTAAAAGGATTGATTTTGTTCTTCTCACACCTAATGACAAAATTCATGTGTTATTTTGCCGAGTTTGATGCATGTAATACTATTGCATTGGAAGGTATTCATTTGATGACATTGAGTTAATATTTTTTTATTCATTCATTCATTGATTTATTTTTTTGGGACAGACATTACAATTAATCTGGACCAGTCCCAGCACTGTTCATCTGATTTCTGCATTGTTGATACTACAAATGGCATTATGCCTGTGAGAGCACTGCGTGCATGAAGCAGCTAAAAACTAACTGGCATTTTGGCAAAATAGTACAGTAAAAATAACTGTTCCCATTAGATTGTGAAGACACGTGAAAGGTACGAATTGGATGGTGGAGCAAATTACGTGCACAGGATTGTAACATTTTGCACTTAGTGCAAAGTGCAGATGCACGGAGGACAGGAAGTTGAGGACTGGACTCGGTTGTATTTAATAAGCCAATTGCACGGCAGAAGGCTCAGACATAAAAATGCAAAACATCAACCAACTGAGGTTCCTAGAAATAAGCACTATGAGTAAAACAAAGTCTGGGCTAAGGCTACAGTAACACTGTATTATAAAAAAGGGAAAGGAAGCAAGGTTCCTCAAATGAAAACGTGCTGGTAAAACAAACAGCATGAGTTTCTAGGCTTTAGTATAAATTCACAAATTCAGAGAATAAGCCTATACAAGACTATCTCAAACAGGCATGAGATTACACAGACTTCACAATGAGACTGAGGGAAGCTCAGTCTTAAATACACACTGCTACCACCCAGTGGTAATGAGAAACAAGTGTTGATGATAATAGAATAATGACTGGAGTGCGATCCGGGATTTAGTAGACCGGTGAGCTGGACGACTGGAGGGGTGGCCTTACAGGGATGAATTGCAGGCAAAATAGAGGATTGTTGCCATAGCCAGACAATGAACAATTTATCCTTTTTTGCCTTATCCTTTTTATTCTACTATTGGATAGAAGTAAATATATGTACGTTGCAAATGATTGGTTTGGAGCGAGTGAATTACGCTACATGAAGGCGTCAGTGCACGTTTATTATACAGTAAGCAAAAGTTGTTCTCAAAATTCATAGTTTGTCCAAATTCTCTGAATGGATTAAATTGTGGCAAACGATATCTTTCTGTTGCACTTAAACTTTTTAAAACGATGTACAAATGAAATATTTGCATGGAAACACAGCTACCGAGGGTGCTTGTACTCACACACTTCCACATATGTGGTCTGGATAATGGGGAGCAGGGTCTGTAGGAGCCGTTTCTGAAATTCGAGTTCTCATATTTATTTGAATGATTTTGATTTGAAATAAGCCAATGGAATTATATCTAAGTTGATGAACTGTGATAATTATGATTTCAAGTTATGCTTTGTGTGGATGCGGTGCTTTTTTTGTCTGGCTGAATGCCTGGCTGCTTAATTGAATGATTGATTGATGTCTACTTGACGTGTGATATAGGGCGGGGCCACCTCAATTCAGGTAGCGCAAGTGCCAAACAATTTTTCAACCGCGTTCCGATATAGCGCCTTTGTTTGATAATTAGGTAAGACACAAAATAAGCCCTCAAAGGAAGGCGGGGTTATAATTTTTGCTAGGCAGAGGGAGATGTATTCTGCTTGTTTGAGGGTGCTGAACTGTTGAGCTTTGCTGCAAAGCTGCCAAGTGGAGACTAAACACACAGAGAGGTCTCAAGTTTGGTGGTATGCTGCTCCCGTGTGGTTCTCAAAGCGTGGTGGCAACATGTTGAAAGCGACTACACAACAAGTGTTCGTGTAGTGAGACACGAAGCGTGGTTTTTCGTTTCCATGTTGGCTTCTGTATCTGTGAGAGCTGGCGTGGGATGAAAACCTGGGACTTATTCATCTTGGTTCCATTAGAAAAGATTTTAATTTGAAGAGGATAATGATGCTGGGTCCATTCAGAGAATGAATTATCCTCCCATTAAGTGGATGAATGCCATAAAGTTAGTCTGGCATAAGCTTTATTGAGTTGGATGGTTAAGTGGCTGTGTGTGAACTATAATGTTTTGTTGTCTAAGCCAAGGAAGGATCTAGATGAGGCAGAAGGTCCTTTCAGTGCCAATAAATATATTTTTTAAATGTAAATTTTGTACCCTAAAACTGCAAGGGAAAATAAAGACTTAAAGGGACAATGTGTAACATTTTCATTTTTTTTTTTTTATTTGCCAAAATCTAAGTCTGCATTCATATATATGTCATCATTGGTGTATTATGACCTCCCATAAGTAAGTGGATGAAATCTGATATATTCTAGCCAAGGAAGGTCCGAGGAATTTTAGACTTGTTTCTAACATTGAAAATAAAGACGGGACAATGTGTAACATAAGCTGGTAGGGGGAGCGCCATGACAGTCAGCCATCTTGAAATGGTTGCCGCCAGCGAGGGACAAATAGCACCAAACGCGGAATAAATCCGCGTTTACCCTGCCAGCCAGTGCAGATTGAATGAGACACCGGAGGAAATCAGGAAGAGAGGCTATCGCGGCAACTTTGAAAATCAGTACTACTGCAGCATAATGCAGGACAACACATATGCAGCAGCAGCAGCACAGGAGACGGAATCCTCATCCGCAAAAAACGAAAAAGAGAATTGAAAAGGCAGCGACCGACCGGCGCAAAAAAACAAGGGTGAACATCGGGCTAGCCTTCCCCAGGTGGAAGGAGCTAATGAAGGAGAAAGATTTTCTAAGGGACGCTGAAGTTGTCAGCTTTCTCCTCGACAAGTCAACTGTAGGCTACTGCCTAAATTAGCCTAAACGCAATTTTTCATTCAGTTTTGTTACACAGTGTTGCTTGTTACCATAAGCAGCATAATAGTAGATCTTGCTAAAATACTGCATCCTCATTGTTACAGGTGGAACTGTGTGGTTTCAGTGGTTTCAATCGATGTTTCATAATCAAAGTAAACCCACGGCTTTTAGTGGCAGTGAAGCTGGTGGGTAGACTTCAGAAGCTGGCATTTACTGTGACTAAAAGCCGGCGTTTATCGCGACTAAAGCTACTGAAACCACGTAAACATACAGGCTCATAACTACTTAAAGGTGCTTATCTCCTATACGTGAATGAAACGGTTAAACAGTACCTAAAAACGTGCTTAATTTTTTGTCATATAGGACTAAAGAATAAGCTACGCTTATGGTCATGTTTTAATAATGGGAAGGTGCCACCACCTGTTTTCAGTGCATCAATTTTCCGGGCTCGTCGGCAGACTTATTTTTTTATTTTTCATTCGCCAGAGTTCTTTGTACTCTTTGACGTTTCTTCTTGTGCGGTCCGGAAAGAATGCTGTTATTGCACTTTATGATGTTGGCAGTGGCGCACATCGAATGGGGAATTGGGGGGGTTTGGTTAGTTAGTTAGCTAGCTAGTTCTCAATCTTTTTCCTTTCCTTGACGCGTTTCCAATTATCATAATTGGCAACTGAAGACTCTGTTTCTCTCCATATGCGATCTAACAGCGATGAAATCGTGGGATAAATTCAGTATACAGTATAATTAACAAAATGTTCACTCCGAGAGCACTCCACGCTTAATCGGAGAGAACAAGCAGCACCTGTTTAAGACGACAATCATTCATCTTGACGCGTGTTTGCTGCATTTAAATCGACGTTGTTAAAAATTGTATACCTGTCGACTGTCACGCAAGTAGCTTGAGCCGCATGCTTTTAATAGCCTATTTAACAGCAGAGTGCCACATTTTTTATCAACCCATGCAATACCGAGAGTGAAAGGCGATATTTCATTACAATGCGGACCAGTTCAATCGAGGCGAAGCATTAGCCTTTAAATAATAGATAATAGATCCGTGAATAAATTTTTTGACTACCGCAAATGATCATTATATAATCTGTTGATTTTTCTCTTATAAATTGTCGGTGCCTTTTTTCACGGCAGAGACAATTTTTTTTTTTTAATATTAATTCAGGCTACGCGAACACCAAGGGGACCTTGTCTCTAAGAGCGTTCTCGTAAGTTGCACTGCTGCGGTTCTCTGCGTGTAGCACTGGTCAGGAGATTCCGTGCTGTCGGCTTATGTCATTACCAAGTCGGTGAAGTGAGCTGGTGTAAGGACACCAGTGTTTTCAGTTATTGTATTTGATGAATGACTTTGTTATATTGCGACTCGACTGCTTCACCTGTCTTTTATGTAACGTTACAGAATAAACAGTGAGGTAGCAAAGGCTGTTGTTTAACTTGGGCTGGATGACGGGTATGTATTCGGTAACTATTGAAGGTGACATCCTATAAGCGTGCATGTAGCTAACACTTGCTTTGCTTTTTCGTAGTATAAAATGTTCAAGATGCATCTAAGCTGAGTTGTTTATTACCATTACTTTGAATATCTTACACCGACTCACGGTACTGTGTTTTGCTGCTTCATGTATTATATCGAGGGCTGACTGCAATAAACCGTTATGTCCGGATCTTATGTATTGGGTATAACTGTTTATTGCAGTCAGCCCTCGATATGCTGGCTTTCGGTTCAGTAGTACCAGTTCTATGAATACATCCATGGTTTCATCAGCGTTGACAAAGCTTTTTGATACCTGGTGGCTGCCGTAGTTGCAATACGTGTTTAAAGTGAGGCGCTAGAGTGCATTATTCGTTTGAATGTAATACACGATTCCAACGCTGGATGGGAGTAATTCCTACACAATGTCCCTTTAAGGGTATACAGTACCAAATATGTTACACTTTTATCATGACCTGAGACACAGTATACCCCAAAGGGACTATGTATCCAGATAATTTCAGATCTCTGTCTTGCTGGGTAAACAAAATAATGCCACCTAAACATAGGCACAATCTGCTATGAAATGGTCAATTTGGAGTTTTCCTCCAACTTTGGCTCCGTCTAGCTTGAAAGTGCAGATACTACCAAAGAAATGCTTGGTATTCCCAAAAATAGAGCTCCAAATGCACAACAAACAGCATTTACCCTCACAGTACAAATTGGGGTTACAGAGAAAATATACCGCAAACATGCACCAAAAATGAATTTCGACCATCTTTCTGGCTGTCCGTTGCACAAACACAGCAAACTACCAACGTACTTTTCACTGAAAATGAGTCTTGTTCTGAGTAAACACATAGTAAAGCATTCTAGTTTGGAATATGTCTGGGATATTATTTTATTCCCATTTTCAATTTTTATTGTTATTTCTCAAATAATTCTGGCTCGATGAGCGTAGTTAACCAGTTTGGCGCTGATGTGGTGCTGAAGTCTAACCGGACTTGAAGTTTCACAGGTCATGATAAAAGTGTAACATATTTGGTACTGTGTACCCTTAAGTCATGATAGTTGATGTAAAATGTGGTGTCAACAGCAAAACTGAGCCACTTAAGTGGCTTCCAGGTGGCGCTATTGTCAGGCAAAGTGAGATACGGACCTAAAAATTTGGCCTTTTTTGTGAGACACCCATATCTATCTATGTGCCAAGTTTCATTCAATTCCAGGGGGGTCAACTTCGCACCGAATGTCAATTTCTCATGGAATGGCTCTTAATTTGTTGTGCTGGTTTTGCTTAAAGGTAATCAATGAAAATACATGCATACATTTTTGCACTAATTTGCAGTTGGACATAGAGCTGTTTTATCTTTTATAAATTGCATTCAACTATGATTCATATCTTTTAAAAAAATTGCTGTAACCAACCGTAATCGTCCTATAATCATGATTTTTTTAGGCTGATTACGGTTACGATTACAATTACACATATATAAAAATCTCTGATTATGATTACGATTACACACTTTCTAGATTTTCTGATTATGATTACACGATAATCGTAATCCATAATCATGATTATAATCGTAATTGGACCCATGCCTGATATATACTAACTTACAAGAGCAGGCCTGCATCAGGATAATGAGAGGTAAGATTTGAGATCAATTAATTCAGCTGGGGCTGAGACCTCCTCAGTTGTACATCAAAGTCATGAGGAGGGATTCCTCTTGCCTTGGTGTTCTGTTTCATCTGTTCATTCCCTTTGGTCGCAATGTGTGTCTATATTTAAACTGACTGCTTTACGTTGGTTGCGGCTCTAGGCTCTCCTTGAACTTTAGCCTATTGCACTGTTACACAGTCCTTATATTGCACCTGTGATGAGGTCCTAGACACAAGGCCGAGAGCATTTAAATTGTGGGTAGGGTGGTGCACAGTTGTAAGTCATCTTCAAATGGTCTATTTGAGTAAACACACTAACTGAATAACTAGTTGCTCTTTGACCAATAGTTGTACTGAAACTGGATTTTGCTTACAGAATATTATTCACATGTGAACTTCAAGCCAGCTATGAATAAAAAATTCTGACAATTAAACATGAATTTGTCTTTCTTAAGTGTGAGGGAGTCTAAGCCCAGTAGATGGTTCACATGCTGTCTGTTGATCAGTGTTACGCTGGCAGTTACAGTCTGTGTAGCTCAACCAAATTTTAGTTATTAAGTGATCCCGAACTTCCTTAAGACAGGGGAAGCAAGCTTTGCAAGAGTCTTGTAAAAATGTGCATGTTGAGAGTTGATTGTTCCTGGCATTCTTGCATGGAGCAATGTCTGTTCAATATTTTAGTGTGGTGCTGGGTTTGTCACAGTGCTTCAGATTTGTGTTTTGTTACATTTAATCACAACGAGTGATTGTATACACTAACAGTTAAAAGTTTGGGCATGCTTTATTCATCTTTAAACACACTGGTTTTTTTTTTTTTTTGACCTACTGAAGTGATGAAACCTCTGTGATATTATCAAGTGACACAAGGTAATGTGTAAATAGTCTTAAGGTACAAAAATAATAATTTAATTCACAGGATAGTGCCCAATGTATGTTATTTCATAAATCGAGTAACTACCAGAAGTTAAAAAATGACAATGTGCAAATTTGGTAATCTCTTCACTGCAGCTTCAGTTGTAAGATACAACACCTAAACAAGTCATTAAAACCCAACAATACAGCAAATGGAATGTTTTCTATCATCTTGAAACTATCTCTCCACAACATTACATATTAAATATGTATGATCCCCCTGCTTGTCATGGTCCATGAATATAGCTTTAAAACACATTGCATGCTTGGCCAAGCCCTACAGATTACCCATAAAGCACTCCTGCTGGCATGGGATCTCTGTTTGATCTTCACCTGAGTCAGGAATGTAGCCTATGACAATCCGAGTTGCGATTTTGGGGGAGAGGTAGAGCAGAAAGTATGTGCGGGTTACAGCATTCCTCTTAGCTGTGATACAGCTGGTTCGGTGTCTGTCTACGGGCTGCTTTCTTGGATTGTGGTTTCTCTTATAATTTCTTCCGGCAGTGGATTGCTCATGGTGTCATGAGCTAACACAATTAGAGGGATCTGGGCTGAGTACAGACTCATTAAAGGGACATTATCATCCAATACAATTTGCCACTTAAATCATTCCCAGATAACAATACATTCAACTTATATCCTTTTCTGGGTGATTCAACCCCCCTGAAATTCAAATATCAAACAAAGGGTGCGAGCAAACAGACTATTCTTCTTGAATGGGGCGTGCCATTTTATCAGAGCAGTCCCTTTTTCGTCCGTTAGCTGTGACGTTACACTGGCTACTCTGCATATATGCTACATACAGCATGCACCAGTGCATGCCACGAGACGGCACAATAATCGCGCCGGGCGCCTCAGAACGCCTCAAGTCGCCCCTCATTATTAATTTAACACGCCCGTCAGTCACTTCATGGGCGCGCCACTATTTAATCCAAGCATTAGCCCATTTGACCTACCCCGGTAGACCATGACGATGACGACAATGTCATAATCAAAACTAGTAATCGCAACATTATCTCAGATCAAGGCAACCAGTGCCAGCTGTGAGGAAGCGTACTCATATTCAGTTCGGCATATCCGACCCAGCATCATAGCCGTAACTAGCAATCTTGGACCTCGGTAAAAAATTGAGAGAGAAAAAAAAATTTGCCTCTTATCTATGCATGTATTGTTTTGGTGAGTTTTCTTTAATTCAGTAGAATTTTTATACAACTGTATTAATGCTGTTTTATCTTTGACATTTTGGCGACGTAACTTTGTCCAAATTCGGGGTATTCTCCTCAGTATTCAGCTCTGCATTGGAGAGGTAAGATGAAATAAGTGCTCTTCAGTGGTTTTGTAAAACGCAGTAAAATGCTAAACGGAGGCGAAGATACTTCTTTGTGGAGGTCAAAGATTTTGTTCATTATTGCTTCTATGATTACTTTGGAGTTTATACATTTTTATTTTATCTTGTATGGCACTTTTGTGAAGCATGCTAATTTACCTATCATAAGTCCAGGCTAATGGAGCATTAGGTGGTTTCTCGTGCGGTTCGCCGTTTCTTCCATCTCTAATTTAAAGTTGTGCTTGTAGGAACGTGACATGCGAAGTTGCTGTACTGATATTAATGCGTTGCACGTAGGTACGTGAGCTCCCAGTTTCAAAACTACCTCCGCCATCGGAGGTAAAAGGAGGTTATGTTTTCAGTCCCGTTAACTGGAAAATGTTATGGCATGCTGTATTCTAAGTTAGTATTAAGCTCTGCTGTGGATAGCAGTCAATGTATAAACCTGACATTCAAAGTTGCTCTACTGATATTACTCCGTTGCACGCAGAATAAAAATCTGTTGGCTGGCAAGAGAGGAGTGGTCTTCACCTTATTATTCATTTCACGCAACACAACGCTGAACTATAAGACTGGCTATATAAG
Source organism: Gymnothorax javanicus (assembly GCA_029692085.1). Lineage (NCBI taxonomy): Eukaryota > Metazoa > Chordata > Actinopteri > Anguilliformes > Muraenidae > Gymnothorax > Gymnothorax javanicus. Next base: position 97,238,157 of record CM056198.1, read on the forward strand.
TATATCAAATCGTGTATCTTTCATAAAGAATGACATTACTTTTCAAATTTACTATGTTATCAATATGTTTTTCGGTATGTAGAAAGTTTTATTACCATTAAAAAAAAATTCTCTTTACCTCTCATCTCAATGTATCTGAACAAAATGGTTTTCTAGAGTCCTCTTTTAACATTATGGTTATTTTAAACTTACTACATTTTGGGACTGTGTGAGGATGGATGGATATTGGCTTGGAAGCAGTAGTTAAAGCAAATCTGCCTTTTTAAGCTTGGTACTTGTACTCGTAACCATGGTAACTGATACAGTTGTGAGGTTATCAAAATAAAATACATGTATGGACAATTGGCTATACTCTTTGCAACATACTAAGGGCAGTCTACAAGCCAAGGACTGGATGGGACACCAGGGCAGAATGAATGAAGAATGGAGTAGGTGGCTTAGTGGTAGCAGATACCAATGTTTCCCACACACAGACCATTGTGTGGCGGGCAGAATCGAACTGACTGACACAAATTGATTCCGCCCCAACGGGATTTTCTATATCGCATTCTCATCTTCGTGTGCACAAAAGGAAAAAAAAAGGTAAAATTATAAGTACTGGAAGATGCGGAATTTGCGCAATATTAGTGCCATGCCCCCTGCTCAAGAAAAGGAAAGGCATTCCCTCCTCCCCCCGCTCAACAAAATAGAGGGCATCAACCCCATGCCCCTGTTCTATAGTAACTAACAACCCTGCTCAACAAAATAAAAAGCATGTACCTCAATGGGATCCATGCTAATTACAGGCATTCTAATTAAAGGTATCATTGGATGGTTAAAGCAATTCTTACCTTTCTGGCATGTCGCACAGCACTTAGTAAAAATTTGAACACGAACAACTCTGCCTCCCTCCAAAGTCCCACCCTCTTCCTCCCGATTGCCAGAATTCTCCTACAAAAAAAAAATATAACTAGTTCGTCAGATTACAAAGGTAACTAAACGTTACGAGGGCATTTTATTTTATACCACATAAGGAATTGAATATTATTTAATTACTGTTGGTTAGTTTTCACTTACCGGTGCCTCTGAATCTGACTCTGTTGACCCGTTTCACTCGCACTGCTTACTTCCTCGCACTGCACCCAATATTTTTTTTTGTAGGAGAGCGAAACGGTGAAAACTAATCAACAGTAATGACATGATATTCCATTCTATATGTGGTATAAAATAAAATTCCCTCATAACATTTAGTTACCTTTGTAGTCTGATGGCCTACCATGAACGCTATTATCATAATTATAGCATTTCGCGTTGGACTTTTATCAGAAATATATGAGCATTGAATATTGAAGAGTTTCAACGCCTGGTGGATTTCTTTTACATTTTAGTGTGCCATACGCTTATTAGGAGCATTTTAAGATTACAAAATAGGCATGGGCAAATGGCTCTGCTGAATGGGGCGGTAAACAAGCCTCAGAAAACTCTAATGGAATGCAACCTTTTCGAATACCCGCATTTCAGCTGAACGATTTGGGGCTATTGTTAAACAAGCCTCAGAAAACTTATAAAAATGACGTAAATACCATTTTCATATCTAAAAAAGAAGTCACCATGGTTTGATTAAAAGCAAGTTTTTCAATAGGATACTGTGATTTCAAGAATACATGAACTCTGCGTATTTTTTACTTTTACCCCATAAACCTGAATATCCCAGACCCAGGCAGTAAAATTACCAAGGAATAAAGCCCAGGCCTTTGAAGTCACCGTCAAGCAAGATTAATTTCGTATACGCTTCAATTCGAGACTGTAAGGATGGAAATCTGAATAATCAATTAGGAAAAATTCTCTGCTCTCGGTAATTCTGTATATCGTTTAAACATTTTGTTAATCGGATTATGAAAGAAGACTGAAAATAAGCGCCCGCTTTTTGTTTGGATGTAAAAGCGCGTATTTAAAGGAGAATACATTGTATATTGATTAAGCATTGAACTCTGCATAAGTCGAACTGTTTTAATTTTTGTTGATGACATTGCTTCGGCTTCCTGGAAGCAAGTACGTGCAAATCTGCTGTCTAGTGAGCATTTCAGGTTCGATGTACTGAGTAATAACCCCGCGGTAACTTAAACTGGCCCGTCATTCTGCCGAGTAGTCTTACTAAACTAGTTAATTGTCTGATTGCTAATCAAGCAAAGGGGAGGTTTCTGCCTTGCCAAACTAACCTCTGACTGCACGTCACTGTGTTTTACTATGAATTATTCACAGTAGCTCATTGAAACTATCATGGGAGGAGGGTATATGGACATTATAAAAACAGTGTAAAGTTTTTTTTTTAAAATCACCACGGGTTATTGAAGGGGGAACGTTTCGTAGCAGTGGGAGGGCAAACAACTGCCGGCATCAGCGACTTCACTGCATTTTATACAGTAATGGGCGAGAAGCGTTAATGTTTGCCCTCCCACCGATAATTTTGACATTTTTGCAGGCCATTGATCCAAAAAAAACTTCACAGGCAACCCATTCATACCATTTTTTAATATCAATGCAAAACCTAATGTTGAACATAATTGGGTGAAATTCAAAGCATTTTCCATTAAAAAGGGCCTAGGGGGCGCTGCTGTACTTCAGAAAAGGGGTAGATGACTTTAGCGTCAATTATTTCTGTTAGGGTACCCTAATGGATAATTTGGCCTGGTTTATTTCTGAATAGACTGTATTTTCGAAAATGCCCTCAGGCTTCACCCTCCAATTTTCACCATGGGTTTTGTTGAAAAATGCCGAAATCAGCCACTTTTGGGACCCTGTGGCTCTGAGACCCTTTCCTGTAAAGGCGTTGGACTTGTGGCAAACTCTTTGTCTGTGTCTTCTGTACTTACCTGCAAAAAATCATTAGAAAATAATAAACACTTTGTTCTCAGCAACTCAAGAAATGTTGTCATTTTATTCATTTGTATTGCCCATGCCTATACAAAAGAAAAGTGTAAAAATTCCAGAAAGGTAAGAATTGCTTTAATCCCCACCAAAAAATTCAGTCGGTGAATTCAATAAGGGCTCAACTCCATGTTGAATATGTATGGAGTTGGGCCCTTATTGAATATACTAATTCAATTGTATTAGCACAAAGCTAGTCTTCTGTCCTAGCTGGGGATAAATGGGAAAAGAGTGTGACCGAGTTACAGCCAGTTCCCAGCCCCACAAATATAGAAAGCTGCCAAGGACATTTTGAATGAGTTGTGGCATTTCTGTGCCTTTGGAGGATGGTCATGATAAGCTTGTTGTGTTTGGGACACCAAGAAATCCCAGGTCAGGTGGGCTGGCCACCTTGTCACAATTCTCACACACGTCTCCCGAAAAGACTCTTCTATGGTGAACTTGCAGAGGGGAAACACTCACAGGGCGGTCAAAAGAAGTGTTATAAGGACTGCCTTAAAGTGTCACTGAAAGGGTTCCGTATCGACACCGAAACCTGGGAGACCCTAGCACTAGACCGGCTAGGATGGCGAGGCCTAATCAGTGAAGGCGCTGACTCCGAACGTAACAGGGTTGCGGACGTTCAGCGGAAACGTGAGCTGTGCAAGTCCAAAGCGACCTACCTGCCACCCGCCCAAAGGGATCATCTATGTCCAATTTGTGACAGAACTTTCCATGCCCGCATTGGACTGGTCAGTCATACAAAACACAAGCACTAACACTGCACTAAAGCGTCCATGTATTGTCCTTAGTCTTCGTGGACTATGACGGACGAACAACAACAACAACAACAACAGCATGCGGTATTATCTAGCGAAAGAACCCAGTCTTGCTGGGACTGTTTCATATTGCCTGCATGCACAAGGAGGCCTGTTGTTGTTTTCTGGTGTGAAATGGGTAGGTTTCTTTGTTCTGAAGTGCCCAAGGGTAAAATTTGGAGACCATTTGAAGCCATAAAGGGAAAAGGTATGGGTTTAGATATCAGGCAGGCTAACCTATTCCTAGGCTTACAGTGGTGCAGCCTTCATCCCCTCCCAATGAATTGTCAAAAGTAGAGGAAGCGGAGTATTAAGAGGATGTACAAATAAACCTGTCTTCTCTTCTGAGGACATTGAGTTATTCTTGTGCGCTGCAAATGGCATCCCAAAAGGACAGTTACCATGCAGTTTGGACAGTTCATTGGCAGGACCACTATGGCCCTGGATGCTCTCCCTGAAAACCATATGGCACATACTTCTCGGTGTGAAAAAGATATGGAGACACAGCTTGCAACAGTGCAGGTGCCCCCCAGCCTCACTTCAATGACTTGCTGTGCCAACATTTTAACCAGCAGCTCCACATGAATGGTAGATATCATGGAGAAAATTTTCTATCGTGCATGACAGGGCCATTTTCTTGTGGGTCTCTGCCTCCAGAGGATCAATTCCTTACTCTGCTGATTTTCCCTTCAGATCCATTCTTGGCAAAGCCACCTACCTTAACAGGAATTATTATGGATGGCCTGCTTACTTAATTGAACAGGGCAATGGCTATGCAGACCCATCAGGCTAATACTGGGTCCATCATGTCCCTCTACCTTCATGGCCAATCCCGTCAGGTCCAGGAAGGTTCTGTGGATGCCATTATTGTGAGTGAGCTTCAAGCTGATTCCTTACGCCTTACCTCTATTATGAATGAGCAGGCTGAGGCAGCAGGAACCGCTTTAGCATCCTTTTGGGTTGTAAGATGCAACCTGCGGCTTGCCCAGTCCAGACAGGAGATTTGGATTGCTCACTTAAATTACCAGGGGAACCTTTAACTATAGTCAGGCCACATGCAGCTGAGTTGTCGTTGCAAGCTTGAAAAAGCTAGTGCTGTGCACAAGGGGTTTCAATGGGCTTTACAAGGCATATCAGGGGCTCAAGTAGGACAAGAGGATCTGTACCTCAGCTGACACAAACACCGGGGGTCCCAGCTCAGGGACCGGGGGACTTCAGCCCCTAGCTGGAGCCTTTTCTGCAGCGTAACACTCACCAGCAAGGGAGAGACTAAGGCTCAGAGGTCCTCAAAGTGCCACCCCCCCCTTAGAATTCCCAGTATCTGTCCAGCCAGCCTCCCCATTCAGTCTGTCATAGGGCAGCATGGTAAGTCTTTGGACTAGACCTGTGGGTTGTGTTCACAATGATTCATGTCTATGCCTTGCAGTATTCCCGCAGACTCTCCATGGCAAGGTTGCCCACTTTCACCGCGGCAAATGACTTTAAGCACACACAGATACTGCAGGTGGAACTGTCCACCCTTTCAGAGAAGGACGCCAAAAGAGCAAAAGAGAAGTGGAGAGTGGGAATCACCAGGCTAAGTTTTACCTGCTATTTCTTAGTCCCCAAGGAGGACGGGGTGCTTTCTCCTATTCTGGACCTCGGGGAGATTGCAAGTGTCTTTGGCCCTTAAGGTGCAGACTTTTAACAATTCCCAGAGTGAGGCAGATGATCACTGCTGGGGATTGGTTTGCCATTATCAACCTCTTGGTTGTGTACTTACAGATACTCATCTGGCAAGAGCACTGACATTTCCTGAGGTTTGGCTTTGAGGGCAGAATATTCTAGTTTTGAATCCTGCCCTTCGGTATGTCTTTGGATCCTCAGTGATTAACTCATTGCATGGATGCAGTCCTTGCACCCATGAGGCAGCTGGGGCTCAGGATCCTCAATTATCTTGATGGCTAACTAGTCCGTGTGGCCTTGGAGGGATAATGCCACCGTCATGTGTCTCTGCTCTTGGAGTACATGCAAGGCTGGGGTTTAAGCCTGAACTATAAATAGAGCAGACTCCAGACTTCCTAGATCATTACAGTTCTGAACATTGTAACAGACTCAAGGAGGGTAATGACTTCGAGAGGCAGCAGACCCTCAAAGCCTGCCTCAGCCATTTCCAGCTATACTGTCAGGTAAATTGGAGGCTCTAAGTTCATCTCATGGGTCTGATCACTGCCATAGCACAAGCAGTTCCTCTCGCCCTTCAGTAAATGTGGCACGTGCAAAGGTGCCTGCTGAGTTCGAACCTGTGTTCACAGAGGTCCCACCGAACTAAGGTGTTGTTTTCTTCCAGGCAGCTTAGGGCACTGTACATAAAGGTTGTGGGGTCATCGAAAGCTGGACCAGTCATTGGGTGACCCAGCACATAAATATCCTGGTGTTGAGATCTGTCATCTTATGATAGTTTTTGCCAAGACTGAGAGATCACCATGTTATGGTCAGGATTGCCAGCTTGAAGAAAGCAGCTTACTGTATGTCAACAGGCAAGGGTGCCGAGGCTACCCCATCTTATGCAAGCTGCCAACCAACCTCTGGCAGTAGAGTAATCCCCTTATCTGCTTGCTCAGAGCCACACTTGAACTAAGGCCTTTGAACACAGCCTCAAACATTAAGTTATGAGGGTGAAGCCCAGGAGACTGAAGACTTAATCCTCAGGTGGTCAATGATATCTGGGGTTGCTTCTACAAGGTGGAGATTGACTTGTTTGCTTCCGGAGAGTTGGCACATTGTCCACAATTCTTTTACCTGAGGGACTAAAATCCACCTCTAGGGTGAGATGCTTAGGCACATCTATGGCCCCAGTCTCCCGTATGCCATAGTTTTCACTGATTCCACTACTCCTAGACAGATCACCATGACAGCTCCCACTCTAAAAGGATTTAATGTCTCAAGTGATCAGGGCTCTGTTCTATGCCTTCCCAGAAGGGCTCAGATAGGTGGTCTGGACTCTGAGAGGAACAAACTCCTGATGTTATTCTTACCTTAGCCTGTTGTAAAGACTAAGCAAGATGCTTGGGCACCATCCACTTGGGCTGCCTACTCGTACAATTGTGGGGTTTTTACTACCTGGTGTTGTGGAATAATACAAAACATCTTTTGCATTCTTATCATCTTATTATCATCAGTATTATTATCAAAACATCTTTTGTATTATTATTATCTTTTACTGCTTAAAACATCTTTTATGTCAGTACCCCAAAGCTTATAAACCTATTTGCCCAGAGCGTGTGACTGTGTGTGTGAAGAACTATGCAGGAGAGATAGTGGCTCAGGAATGCAGAAATCCAGCCAAAAGAAAACGCCCTAAGCGCAGTCCAAAGTGGCATCAGGTATCCCGTAACCGCCTTTCTGTGACCTGTCTAAAGTAGACTGGACAATACAATGTAGAAAGGTGGGAGCTGATAAGACTGCGGTTACAGACAGATCTACAGCCAATTGATGTACAGCTAAAGGACTGTAGATTAAAAGAACTGATGCCCGGGCAACGCCTGGGCAGAGCGCTCTCCAAACTGTGGCTGAGAACATTCCTCTGTTGCGGTTTGTAATTTACTCTTTGTCTGTCATAAATTTACTATATTTCAATCACAATCTGGTCAAGTCTTTATTTCAATTGTCTTCCACCCTTAACGAACACCGCCGGGTAACAAGAGGTAATTTCCTCGCAGTGTGCAGCTCATCAGGTGGATCCCTAATGCTTCACAGTCCAGGACATCATGCTTTGTTTGCTATCCAAGTTGGAGGCACAGAAATGTGCCGTTACTCTGTGTGGTATGGTGGTGGCAATCAAGGCAGTTCATATCAGCGAATATGCTCTGAATGAGGATGACTGCTCCTTGATTTCCCGGTTCCCAAGTCCCATGGCGGGACTGAAGGTCTCAGTTTGCAAACTGAGACCTTCAGTCCCACCATGGGACTTGGATGTGTTCCTTAACGTGCTTCAGCATCCCCCTCTGAACCTCTTGAGGATGTTGAGTTATTTTGGCTTTCCCTTAAAGCTAAATTTCTGCAAGCTATATCTTCTGCCAGAAGGATAAGCAAACTCCAAGCACTGGAGTCACCGTGACTGCTGCAGGTCACATTAGTTACATTGTCATCTTGGTTTTCTGAGTGAGCAGACTCCAGCTCTCAGGCTGCTCGAAGATTGTTTTGATTATTCATAATTCAATGCCAGCACGAGTGCTTTATGGGTAATCCATGGAGTGCGGCCGGGCATGTTGGTGTGTCTGAAAGCAGTATCCATGGACCCTGACGAGTAGAGGGCTCATTCCCAATACATATGGAATACAGTAAGTAATGGAGTAGAGAGAGTCTCTTCACTCAGAGAACTAAGGTTACAATGAAACCATACATTCTCTATCTCTATCATTCTCTATCATCTCAAGACTATCTCTCCTCTTCATAACATTTTCCATATGCACAGACTAACTCTTTAAGACATCTCGTTATTAATTTTCATTGTGTTTTTGCCGATTGCAATTCTAAGCCTTGTCTAACAATTTCTAAAATTAATCATATGTTGTGCAGCATATTTTCATATGACTTAAAATGTTTCAATTTGCCTTTAAAAACTGTCTGTTGTTCAATTTTGACTCACACATTTGTGTTGGGAGTCAGCATATTGCTTGGTGCTGAACTAATCAATTATAATTTAATTCAAGTGAATTTCAACTCTCACTTACCCAGCAATAGTCAATGGCAAATGAAGGAAAATGTGATTTTGTAATTAGACATTTGTTCAAAGTGACCCCTTGGCAATCAAACATTGAAATCAGTCTAGCTCTCAGTAAAGCACAGAAATTCATTTTAAAGGTCAGGCCAAATAAAAAATTGAAGTGAATACAAATAAACACAGATCTATAGAACCTCAAAGGGCACTGATTACAGAGCAGCCTTACACCGGAGCAGCTGCTACTCAAAGGAGCTGCGCCACGATTACTGCACGTGCTCAGAATTTACAACCTAAGAAAGTGAATCTGCTTAACTGCAAGTCATAATCTGATTCCATCCTCGCCAATCCGACTCTGTTTTGCATTGTTTTTATATATTCAGTCAGGACACTTATGTATGTCAGATTTAACCATTTATTGCAGGATGACCTGCATTTGAGTTTGGCGGTGACTCAGCTCAAGTGATGCTCTGGAACAATTTGAGCAAGCATGACACAGACAGTCCCTGATATCACAACCCCCTCGGCAGAGCCTGAGATCATTTTAAATCTCGTAAAAGTTTAAGTTATTGAACATGATATGAACAAGTGCTGCTTAAGTAAAGAGATGAACAATGAAATTATAAAGGAGGAGGCTGGGGAGGTGGAGGGAGATGAGAAGCATATTTCTTAGTAACTCAAGCACGAGCGGTGTAGAGGGCACGGCTCAAGAGAAATGAAGGAACACTGCCTTGGTTATAAAGGATTCAAGGAACTTTATTTGTCATACCAAACACATGCTCACACATGGAATGGCACAAGATAACGTACCCAAGAACCCAGGGATAGAATAATTTAAAATTCAAAAAATTTAAGAAAACCAAGGACATAAAAGTAGTATTAACATAAAAAGAAAAAATATAAATACAGATAATAAACAATTTGAGGATGTGCAACAGACTGTACAAATGTGCAATAAGTAATAGTGCAGAAGTGCAAATGTCCTGCAATGTGCAAGATGGAATGCAATTTATTACTGGCAATCTCCAGAGATGGATATTAATTTTGTACAGGGAAGCAGCAGTGTTGCAGGACTCCACCAGAGTTCAACAGTCTCACAGCCTCTGTGAAGAAGCTGTTCCTCCGTCTGGTGGTGTGGCACCTGATGCTCCTCAGTCTCCTGCCTGAGGGGGGGGAGGCAAACATTGTGTTTGCAGGGTGGATGGAATCCTTCATGATGAGGGAGGCCCTTGTCCTGCACCTGGTTGTGTAGATGTCTGAGATAGTGGGTAGGCTGCTTCCCACAATCCTCTCTGCAGCTTTTACCACCCTTTGCAGAGCCTTCTTCTCTGCTGCAGAGCAGTTGCCATACCACACAGTGATGCGGGAGCAGAGGACGCCCTCCACCACACACCTCTAGAAGGGACTCAGGACTGAGTTGCTAAGTCCAGCGCGCCTCAGCCTCCTGAGGAAGTTGAGGCGCTGGTGTGCCTTCTTGGCCAGGCATGAGGTGTTATAATAGCTCACCAATTAGATGGGAGGAGCTAAAGTTAAGAATGACTGGACAGGAACAGGCTTGTGACCAGCCCGACTACCGTGCCTGACTGAACTACTACCTTAAGCTCCATTTTAGTTACTCTAGCATTATGCTTTTCATATTAAGGAGCTTTTTATGGAAATTCAAGGATTCAAGGCGCCATACTAAGCTTTAGCCAAGGGATGCGAAGAATGTAAGCTGGTGGTCATCGCCAATAATCATAGAGCAAGAAAAATACCCGCTAAATTTTGACTTGCTGTTGGGCAGATTTACTTCATTCAAAGTTGTGAGCATGCGCAGTTATCGTGACACAGCTCCTTAAACTCATAAATCATCAGATGCTCTGCTTCTTTCGCAGCAATTTAAACTGGAGGTTTGGAGCCTTGTGAAGTTGTTTGCATTGATGTGTGGGTGATGGATTAAAGGTCAGTGCGACCTTTAATCCATCATTCATACTGTAGTGAGCAGTGATGATTATACACTTAACAAAATTAAGATAAATCAGAAACCAAGCGCTATTAAAGTATTTATTTCATGTAATAATGGGTCATATAGATGAAATAAGTAAACAAATAACAATGTATAGTGAAAACAAAAATAATTATGTCTTTTTGAGAGGAAAAAGTCAATATCTGGTGTGACCACCCTTTGCTTTAATTACAGCATTTAATCTTTCAGGCATGGTTTTCATATATTTTTTATTTCCTAACTAGCTAAACCATTCCATATGGTTTGACGTTCATTCCCAAGAGAGTCTTTTGAGGTTACAACAGATTGGCTCAATCGGATTAAGGTCTGGACTTCGAGAAGGCCAAGTCATAATTTTTATGTCACCAGATGTCTCTTTTTGAGATAATTCTTTCACAACTTTGAAGTGTGTTTAGGGTCATTGTCTTGTTGACAATAAAATCCCCAACCAATCAGTCTCTTTACAGCAATGTGTGCCTCATAAGGATGCTGTGATAATTCTGATCCATGATTTTGCCAATTTTTATGAGATCACCAGCTCCTTTCAAGCAGACCGAACCCCAAACCATAATATTTACACCTCCACATTTTACTGAAGGGGTTAAACAGTTATTTTTCAAACATTGTCCAACGCTACTCCTCACATAAATTCTGCATTTGGATGAGAAAATTTTGAATTTTGATTCATCGGTCCAAAGGACTTGTTCCCAGTCTGCTGATGTCCAATCCTTGAATTTCTTTGCAAACTCAAGTCTTTTTTGATGTAGCCAGCTCTTGCCCATTCTCACCCAGGCATCTGGAAATGGTAGATCTTCATACCTCCATCTCTTCACTTCTGGCACAATTAATATCATTATGAAGTTGTCGTGCTGTCAATCGCCAATTGTTTTTTTTTTTACTTGTCATACACAGATAATGATTATCAGAGGCATGCTACTTCTTGTTTTGGACCTCTATTGCCACTAGTTTTCAGCAAACCACTCTCTTTGAAATGCCTGGTGGTGTTTCTTGCTGTGCCATGGCAGCATTTACCGTCTTCAGCATCATGTAAGGCCACATTGCGGCTAAGAACAATCTCAGGGGGCGCCTTCTGTTGTGCCATCATGCTTAAAATGGTGACACTGCTCAGAGTTCCTGTCATCTCATATACTGAAAAAACTGACCGTCAGAGGTAATTTTGTAGAATAATGTTGCCTGAAACTAGTTTAAACCATTTTTTTTAGCATCAGTAATCATGGATTGAGCCCTCAAACTTGCATTCAGGCTATGCAAGAGTCAAAAAAATAAATAAATTTGCGACACCTTTCAATTGTTATAAAAAATGGATGTTTTCAGTGATTTTATCACCCACATTTTTACCTCAATATACTTGTGGACATGATTTTTTTTCTCATTGTTTATAATAGTATTTTTCACCAAAAAATTATAGAGAAGTAATATGTTTGGACCCCTTTTAGACAAAAGTGATGGTGTATAATCATCACTGCACACTACTGTTTGTGGCATGCAAACTAAATCATCACTTATACTCCCTGGCTACTCTTTCGCATTGCATCGTTGATTATGGAACATGTACAATGAGTCGGGGATGCAATGGATCAGTGATCGTTGCACCGCCTCCGCCACATCCATTCCATTCGCCACCACCATGGCCGCCACCGCCGCGTCCATAAAGATTTGCTTGCGAACACTCTACAAACCACAAATTCCAACTGATTCGTTTCATACTTGGCGTGGGCCTTGTGTGTGATAAGGGTACAAAGCCTATCGATTTTTGAAGTGATTGCTTTTGGGGGTCCGGGGATACATGTCGACCACGGGCGACCAACTGTCTAGTTGTTATTATTATTATTATTATGTTGTAATATTATTATTTAATATTATTATTTAACATTATTTGATTAATAGTAGTAGGTATAGTATTATATGTACTGCTTGTACTACTAGGACTGGCTACAACTGAAACAATGAAAGCCCTTCAAGTCATAAAAAAAAGTACTTATCGCATTCCTTTGATGAACAGATTGCGGTGTCAGAGAAGGGGCCAAGCGTTCAGCCTCCTGTCAAGGGAGCAGGCGAATGTTGAAAAAGTGCACCGTCTGCTGAAGCCAAGTGTTGGTCAGGGAGAACAAAGGCCAATGTGCACGGACTATGTGTCAGCACGTGCCAAAAACAAACCAGAGCAAACCAGGGCAAGGACGACATAACAGCCAAAAGACTTATTGCCTGGACTGCCACTGAGTGCTATTTGACTGATATTTCCCTCCCTTTATGAGACACTAATTTACACGCTGGAGACACAAGGGTCATATAAAAAGCGCCTCGTTAACATGCACAGCAGTCCTACTGCGTCGAATAGATAACAACCTTGACAACAGAGACCTATTCGTCTTTCGTGCTGTGCCTCATGACATGCAGCAGTGGGCAGTGTTGTGCTTTGTGGTTGATTTCGTATGTAAGGAAAAAAAAAACAGTTCTTCCTACAGAAACCAGAGATTAGCTTTTGTTGATTCCTTAATCCAATGCAATTTTAGTCAAAATAACGGCATAAGTATATTCGTCAGATGAATTTAAATCAAATCAGTTCTCACTATGGTGAATAATACTGAACACAAGGAAAGGAAAAGGACTGGTTGTCTTTTGACTGTGATCCACATTGATATTATTTGAATATTATTCTCATGTGACACAGCATATCCAACATAGCCCCATAACTGAATATCTGCCTGCTAGAGGCTATTTAGCTACATTTACTGAATATTGCTCTGTCAGTAACAGAATTCGGCAAAATTGTGTGCTACATGGATGAAACGATCCTTAATATTAACTGTTTTTACAACAACAATACTCAAAAAAAAATCAAGGGTCTAACTGTCGGGAGAGTGCCTGTGTGCCTGTGACCACTGTCTCATTTAATATCTGAAACTGGTTTATAAAAAAGAAAAAAAAATCACTTATTCTCTCCACTCTCAAGACTCCAAAAAAAAATCCATCTATTTCAAGGGCTCTTTGACAGTCAGAACAATTCAACTTGGGAGCTCTAATACTTTCCTCCCCATATATAGAGGGCTTCATAAAGAACACAAGAAGTTTAAGAAGTGTTTTCCTATGAGTTTTCAAACTAGTCTCTGAGCAGAAATGTTAAAATTTAGAGACAAATGAGCTCACTCCCAGCGATGCCACGTTGTAGGCAAAATAATTCCTGTGCCATTTTTTCTTATTTGTTCCTCGTTACACCCCCTCCTCTTATTATTCTCTGTTGGCCAATCAATCGTCTGCACTGGAGATATTATGATACTGACAGGCAGGACAGTTGAACCCTCACTGGATGGTGTTAAGTTACGCTGGACCCACAGTGGTCCTGGGAGAGAGGGGCGGGGACACACACTGGTGCTTTGTTGCAACAGGGTGGGGGGGTTACTGCTGAGAGCTGGGGAGAGGGATATGTTTGGGAAGAGAGATGGGCTGGAGTAGAGTTGGGGGGGAAGGAGAAAGGGACAGGGGGAGGAAGGAAGGGGGAGTTTCCAAACTGCTGAATGAGAGCGGAGATTTGGCGAGCGACAGGCTCAATGCGCTGAAATGCCGTGCTGGAAGCAGGTGGCCCGAGCCTTCGATATCCCAGGCTGCATCTCTCTGGGGGAACGGCACAAAACACAGGAAACAACATCGAGGAGGAGAACTTGAACAGGACTGCAGACTGGGAGGAATGGAGGGGGCGCGGGAGTAAAGGAGGGCAGGATGGGACGGGACAGGGAGAAAGGGTGCCTGGCTTTACGTGTGTGTATCCTGCTCACTGTCCTCTGCGTCTGTCTTCATCTGTACCTGAAACCCAGGAGATGGTCCCCGCCCTTCCTCGTTCTTCACCCGGGACATCCCACTATTGGACGGGGCGATCAGGATCCCCTGGCGTTACAGAATCCTGGCCGCCCCCTGGTGCCTGTGGGCGGAGAGGGCGGCGCTCTGGGGTCAAAGGGTGGGGACACAGCACTGAAGAGGCAGGTGACCTATGTCAGGACCCCAAAAAGAGACGCTGAAGTGGTAAAGGAGGTCCCACCTGGGGAAGATCAGCCCACAGGCTGCTGCCCACCTTCCCCCCCACGCAAGAAGGTCAGTGCCAGCCCAGGGAGAGAGTATGGTACAGAGCACGCTCATGCACAAGCTGTCAGCTAAAACTGTGTCAGGCCAATATCTGGAAGCAACAGACAGCTGATTGGGGGGGTAACATGGAAGTGATTTAAATCAATAAATAATCAAGTTAGACATAAAGATACATTGATAAGTAACCAAGTGTTGCTTGATATATGTCATTTTGAGACTAAGACTGTTTCTAATGGCTTAAAAAGCGGTCAATGTGGGGCCAGTACTATAGTTACTACAGGCCCCCAAAGCATTCGAAATTGAAACGGGCAGTGACTCTCTCGATGCAGTATGGGGCAAAGATATTTACTATTTTTGGTTAAATTGCCAAGGTGAACTCTCTGTCGAATGGTTTGTCATGATGTCCGAGCCAAGAGTAGATTTAGTGCACTCTCATTGGTTCAAAATTCAAGCACATCCTCGTACACACTTGCCGTAAACTGACTGAGATTCAATTCTTTCTTTTTGGGCTTACAATCATTTTAATAGCATGCTCACTGAAGACAGTCCATTCCTCTGCATTTTCTTAAATGACCATCTTCGACCATATGCCTTTGGCGTTTTGGTCTTTTTGAGGGTGACGGCTTGCCTCCCTCACCAGAGATGGTGCGCAACAGACAGTATTAGCGAAGAGGCTTGGGTTGGTGTTAGCTCAACAAAAATGGCAGTCACACACAAGCCACTAAATTGCTGTCTTCAGAGGTCTTGCGAATGCTCAGGGGAACACGGCCTCTGACCTTGTGTAGGACAGCGGAACAGATACAACGCTTCAGTGAGGGAGTGAATGAACTCCACATGTCCAGCATCACATTCTCTGATTAATGAAGCAAACCATCACTGCCTCTCTCTCAGCGTGTGAAGCAGTGAAAATAACCATACAAATTTGCCAAAGCAATTAATTTGCACTGTTACTGCTGGGATCTCAGTGCAATTTAAAGGAATTGCTGCTATTTAAAATCTTGAGAAATTAATCAAAGGGTCAAATCATGGAAATGAAAACAGAGGATATATTTGAAAAACAATAATTGGACTAACAACATGTTATATATTTATGATGAATATACTGCAATTTGAATCATACTAACATTATTGTTGCGAAATACAATATATAAATACACTGCAGTGAAATTAATAATCAAATAAAGTACATTATCAAAAGGCTGCACATATGCAAAATATTGCAGTGTACTTCTCATCATTCAACAATGTACTGAATTTCCAAGGCTCCTATTGTGCTGAAAAACAAACGTGGTTATGGCTGATTAATATTGTGCAGTAATCACCGCTGGAGACAGAAGCCATTTGCCGGACAGCAAGATAAAAATATTGATCTGTTGTGGTCACGGGTGATTGTGTGGATTGATCCCTTGCGGATGATAGTCAAAGTTGCATCGATTAATTCAGTGACCTGATGACCGATCCAACTTTGTCCGGTTGTACTCATATCATGTTTAATCTCATCTGAATTGCCTTCCATGAGTGAAGCCTAGTTTAGCATTGGAATACTTCTATTCTTTCCTCTCTTCACAGCCAGTACCAGTGATAGTATCCAGGCGCTATTCAATTATCACTGGAATGACTTAGTCTTACTTAAGTGGAATAAAACACCAGGCTGAAAACTCACCTCTTTATGTGATACAGCTCCTCAGACTCACCTTCGCCATCCTCTTGCTGTTTTGATGTCCATGTTATCCTATCCTATTCCTTCTGTCAAATAATAACAACATAGGTATAACTCTGCTGTGATCACCAGATGAGTATGTGATATAAAAACTAAAGTTTATTAAAAAAGAAATGCAATGATTACAAAGGATTGTGCAAATTTGAAATAAAATCAATACAGTATGTCAAGTTTGTGAGGGTTATCTCAGACCTGCCTACTTGTACGATCCTGGCGTATAATGTACGATTTTTGAACCCATTTGTATGCTGTATGATTCACACATTTACTTTATATTTTTGTGAATATCAAAAGTGTGATTTTTCAAAGTGCCACTTTACACTAGACCCCCTTATAAACCCTGGTATCATTTACGAAGTCAGTGTTATTTCTCAACTTTTCATTCGCGAGTTGTTCCTTCTTCAATCCCCTCAATTGGAGTCAGCCACAAATGATATTGGCGGGTTCACAAACTAATGCCTGTCGGAAATTGCCGAGTCTGCCATTAAGGCATTAGGCTAGTGCTCTGTTGATTGTGAGGCACATGGTGAGGCCATTTGACAGGTAGGTGATCAATTAGGATTATTTGCGATTTCCCTGCATTTTGAAGTGAATGATACATTCAAACATGGCAAATTGCATTTGTAAGACTTCTAGCAAATGAACAATAGTTCGTAAAAGTTCGTATTGGTGTAATTCTTCGCCGAAAGTGCTGGTTGAAATGATGGTGTGGACTGGTAGGCCTAAGTCTGTGCGCATCCCAGTATGACGGCACGGCACGATCTAGCCATCTTCATTCTTCGTCAGGTTTACCTCCTATTATTGATAAATAATGGCTCTGTACCTGCCAGTGATAACCCGAATTTGCAAATTTTGGTGTTGATTATTTTGTGCAAGCAATTAGCAAAGGGTTGTGCTAATTTTATTCAGTCATAAACGGCAGGTCCTAGGCCTAACCCCTAGCTTTGTCGCCGGGTCACCCTGACATAGCCAAAGTTGCTGATGTGATACTTTCTGGCTCCTGAGCAAGCAGTGCTGAGCTCTCCGGGGCGCGAGTTTGCAGAGGAAGTTTTGACAACTGTGATTGACTGAAATGTAGGTCACTAGCCCTATGATTAGTCACTTTCAACGCCATCCAACCCATGAAACCTCCTACCTTGATTAACAGCCACTCGTTGACTGAACACAGTGTGCTCCCAGTTTAACCAGAGGCATTTTATTTTATAGGTAGTCTGCATTAGTCGCATTATACTCTTGTATATGCAATCCAGCATTACGTTATTCTTTCGATTATGCAGCCATCTGGCTAGCCAGCTAGTAAATGTTAATTAAGGAAAATCTTTGCAAACCGTCATCATATTTAAGCGATGTGATTTGGTTTTTTCCCTAACTTCACTTGCAAGCTTTAACAGCGATTGCTCTTAAGCTAGCTAGCATGCTCGCGAACGTCCCAAAAATCTAAAATTATAGTTTGGATACACGAAGTCGCCACAAAACATATCAGATAAGTTTATGTCTATGGCAGCTTGCTGGTAAAGTTGGGGCGAAAACCAAATCTGTCAGCTCATTATACTCCGTCAGACTGTACATAGTGGGACAAAGTGAGTAAAACGGGTTAGTGGCAGGAAAACAGAATGGAAAATTAGTATTGTTAACTTGCTGCCTGTGAAATCTTATTTTGAAGTGTGAAGTGCATGAACTATCACCTGTGAGTAGAAAGGAGTAAGTCTAGTCTCTTGCTCTATAACTTTTTTTAAATTATTTTTTCTATTTTTTTTTAATCAAATCTGGGTAATGATTTAATTGAGCACGTTTTTTGTGGCAAATAAATGAGTTGTATTATCAAATGCATTTCAATTTTATTGTGAAATCTGAACTTATTTGCAATGTGTCAGTGTCGAAAAGTCTGAAATAAGGCTGCCTTTGTGGCAAAACACTTTCGATTTCCAATTAATTAGTCACCTGTGACTGAGGACAGAATAAGTAAAATGAGTTTGTGACAAGTAATAAATGCATGACAACATGGAATGTATTAATACACCTATTTGTTACCCCAATGAAAGGTTTTGTCAGTGAAATGCAGAGGAGGGGCCCACTGTCAAGACATTATGGCATGAACCAACCTGGCAATACGTCTGCAGTCTCCCCATGTGATTAACTCATTCCCTACGGAATACTTTTATTTAAAATTGTCGTGTTTGTACGGAATACTGTTCCCGAAAATTACACAATATAAAGTATTGAAGTACAGGTGGCCCATGACCACGATCGTCAACTGATTTCGTGTTTTCATCGGACTGCGAATGGTCATCCACGCCGCTGGCCCCCGGCTTACCGTAGGGAATGGTAGAATTCGTTGGCCGTTGGCAGTGGCTTGCCGTAGGGAATGAGTAAAATGTAATCTGATGATACTTTGTAAAATTTCTGGAGTTCGTAATTTCCTATTAAATTTGGAGAGTTTAGTTTTGATTAAAAAAAAATATGTATATCTTTTGAGTTGTTCCTTTGCTAAAATGAACTTCAAGCCCAGCACTGGCTGGTCACTTGAGTCTTTCTGTTGTCTCTGTGGATGTTTGTGCGTAAGGAGAGGACATTTCAGCGTGCTATCAACAGCCTAATAGCTGCTTAAACAGTGTTTGTGGTCATTATACAATAATATAACATATTGTACACCACAAGGACCAATTCGACACTTTTTTAAGGGACATTGTACACCATGGTTGAGAACAGGGTCGGCAGATCTGTTATCTTCACAATTCATATTGCTTTACTTTGTTTCTGGAACTAATTGCTATTTAGAACAGCCCCTTTGGCTGGGAGGTAGAACTAATTTGCAAAAGCAGCTGGCTGAACTCTTGGGTTAAAGTAAAATATGGCAAGACTTTTACTTCCTGAACCCTGGAATGTCAAACTCAGCACTTATGTGTTCCAGAGACTAACACTGATGCTGGCCACTTAAATGAGTCCCTCTGTATTAGAAGTGTGCGAAGTGTAATTAATAGCAATGTAATTATAATTAAAACCTGCTACATTGTTATTTTTTCTCTAAGTACTCAACAAATTTATAAAGTGCTATGGCTCATCCGTTTAGACATCAAACACCGAGCTCTAACTTTTGCATCTCCAGTAGCTGCCATATTATTTTGATGCGCTGTCATCTGCAGTGGCACATCTCTGGCTTCCAGGAAGCACAAGGAGTGTACTGCTGCTGACATGCCCTATTTTTCAATCCCCCCATTTCTGCTGTTTGCTGCTTGCACAGAGCTCGCAGAAGAGGTCGGTGGGAGGGGGGAGGAGGGTTGGGAAAGATCAATCTCTGCCAGTCCTGTCAGTCTCCGCAGCTGACAATCAGGAAATGGCTGTGAAAAGCAGATTAATCTGCCCACTGTCCAGACCTGACAGGGGTAGCTTTCACTTCAGTTTCCATAAGTCAGAGGGCATCTTGGTGTTTGACTTAGTCTTACACATGAGAATGCATTGGTCAGAAGTCAGCTAACATTTGCCCTGAACGATAAGTCTGGTAAGATTTCAGTGTTTGTTTATCTGTGCACTGCACAGTTAAAGTGAGTGTAATCATCAGGTTTAACCCCTTAAATTATGTTCTCCTGGAGATGAATTTATTGGCAGTATGTAAATCAATGTTTTGCAGAACTGAAAAATGTACATTTTATACCTTATGTACGTTTTCTATCTATTTATATTGATGCTGTCTCTGAGAAAAGGGAGTAAAACTCAGTTCTAAAAGGATTAGTGAAATGATGGTGTCTAATATTGACAATCAGCACCCAAAGTCATTGAATATTGGGCCCTCTTTTGAAAATATCAAACCTAAACTAAAGGAAATAATTGAATCTGAGCCTTTATCTTGTCTGAGGTGCAGCAATAAATTATACTTTTTTCAATTATGATTTTCTCCATACTGGTGAACTGGTAATGTGTTGATATGGTTCTGAGCTGGACAACCAATTCCTGTGTTTAGCTTTCAGACATGGCTAGTTATCCCAGCTTCTGTCACAAATTCTGAGCACAGGAGCCACATGCAGATCACAGACAAAGCCGCAAGGGCATATTTGATAAAAAGAACATCGGAGTTATATAATCACAAATGAAGAGGACAGCCCGCAGATGGTCTGAAATCAGGCGGAAGTGTACTGAACTGACGGTCAGGCTCGGTGTAGCAGGAAGGACAGGTCCAAGGTCAGTAGCTGGGGTAACAGCCAAAAGGGATCAACGCACACAGGGCAGATGTGCACTCTCAAACTTGGATAATGATGGAACTGGAAGAAGCGCCACTCAGTCTGTCCGCAGGCTCTGGGAATAGAATCCTTAATAGATACGTTGCGGCTAGAGTTTAAATGCAGAAGACATAATGCAACAGCCTAAAGGGGAGACAGAAACCAGGAACTTAAATACACAAAGACGACAAAGTGGGAGCGAGTGTGTAAAGTACGGGGAAGAAACACAAGGAGAGGCGTAATGAATGAGACAGTAATTGAATAGCAAACAACAAAATGAGACTGAAACCGACACAGAAGGCTCTACTGTGGGGAAGCAAATATTGCAGCATTCAGGATGTGATGGCCTCAGCCTCTGAGCGGCTCTGGTAAACAAGACGGTCCCTTCCTGTCAGGCTATCACACGTAGATCCTCTCTTATATATCAGTAAGACCAAAAAATAGGACCAAAAACCAGCCCTTTCCATAACTCCTAAGCTATATTACAAGATGTGGAGTCACTAGTACCTTCAGGAGGTATGTTTTTTTCCCAATAATGCATTCCTCAAATGTACCCTAGGAGTATGTTAAGCACCTTTTACGAGCAGAAGAGGTAAATTAACTGTAGACGGCTGACCAGGGGCACTATTTTATGTACCCATTGGCTACCACCCCAGTGAGAAAAGTTTATACATTTCTTTGGTTCTGATTTTCATTCCTTTTTTTGTGCAGGTGTGGAAAGAGAGACATGACAGTTTTGTTCAGAAACCTTTTTGTAGAATAGCGATTCCCTGCTTGAACCAGTTGACAAGTCCCTCAGGGCGTCTTATCACCTTAAACTGCCAGCTTATCTCCACAACCCGGCTGTCTGTGCAGCTAGTGGACAGCAAACTGAAATGTGGCTGTACCTTTTGGCTGAAAAACGACTGCAACTTTTTCAGAGATAGCAAGAATTTGCCTGACAAAGGATGCCGCAGAGTTGGGATGACTGGGTATTCTAAACAGAACTGCAGCACAAAAGGAGGCACTGAAATGGGTAAAAAACAATGGTAATTAATAATGTGAACTATTGATACTGGGTCCTGTATTATGCCGCAAAACAGGACTTTTCACAAACTAAATAAGAAAAAGCTCAATGAAAGGCTGAGATAGTCTTATCTCTTTTGGAAATGAATGACAGAAGACAATTATTAGAGAGTTGGCAAAGAAATTGAATCTAAAACAATACATTATGATGCTTTACTATCAAACTGCTCAATGCCTCCATTCAAAGGTCAATTTTTATTGTTAAAGTACAATACTTGTGGCTAAAGCGCATCCAGTCTGCTCCAGCCCCTGCAAACCCAAGTCTTGGGGTAAACACCTGCTGAGTGGAGCAACCTCTAAGCATACCATGACAACAGCATTATCAGAAAGATCTGCTAAAATCACTTCAACATGATGGAAACAGTGTGAGAACTTCAATCTCCGGTGTTCCATGTGACATTTACCCAACGAAACAGCTTTCAAATCTTCACAGCAGCATGCATCAGGGCATCATTTTCTGTAATCACAAAAAAGGTTTTTCCTACAAACGAGTCGTCAGCGCCAATGAATCTCGTTTTGTTATCGGCTTCTCTATTGCCTGGCAGACTGCAGAGCCGAGATTCACTGCGCAGTTTGAGCTGAAAAATTCTTCGCAGTTTTTATTCAAGAAAGCCTGTTCATTGCCAGGAACCATTTGTTCCACATCCTGCTATCCATTTGCTGAAGATGTTACGACTTTTTCTTTGGCCTGAGTAATGTTTTCGGAGTATTTTGAAGACGTGGGTTTTTCAAGCGAGCTTGCATGAGCATATGCTTATATATGCGCAAAACTCTCAGGGTATGCGGCACAGCTTGTTTTACTCAAAAAGGAGAATCTGAATGCACAATGGCAGACCTCTGTTTTTTTCCTTGAAGAGCCCTTCCCAGAGAGTGAAAGCAAGTTTGCTGCCTCCCATCCGCCGTTGATATCTGATGCACTTACACTCCAAATAATGAGAGTTTAAAATATGCAGAAAAAAAGTTAGAATTCTGAGTCAGTGCACTAGAGCTCAATTCATTTTATCACCAGCAGTGGTTGTTGCATCAGCATTACAAAGTCGAGCTAAGACCTTTCTCATCATGTATTTGTCATCTCCTTAAAGGCTGTATCAGTGATATGACGTCACTATTGTTGACAGTTGAAACACAACAGAGCCGCACGCCCCTCCCCTTCAGAAGCTTGGAACATGAACGCGCTTTTCTTAAAGTGAAACTTCGCGTCTTTGCATTGACTTTGAAAGTAATCTGTCGCGTGAAAAATTCGTTTCGCGTCCGGTGTGAAAGCAGCTTAAGAATGGCACACTCAGCTGGGTAAATGGCCGTGTACAGCTCGTTGTGATAAATGCGCGGTAGCAACAATGTCGACCATTGCCAGACGATAAATTTACACCATTAGTGCTAGCTACAACAAGGCATCTTACAAGTATCTTAGCTTGGCATTACAAAATGAGTATTAACAACGTCACATAGATCACCACTTTTAGCTAAACTTATCAAACGGTTATGCATTCATCGACGAATTTCAACTCTGAGTACTAACCAGAGAAAAAATGTTACTACACGAACACAAACTCTGGTTTGATCAGACAGAATTAGCAAACTCACTAGCTTGCCACCGAGAGTTAGCAAAGGTTGCTAACTCGCTCCAAAGAGGAAATATCGATCTCTCTACTGTTTGATTCATTCTGACCAGCATGATCAATGCAAGATAGCCTTACAAAAACAATACACAAGCTTCCCTCAATTTTGCTTGGGATGACTATTTACAATTCACATCCAACCGAGTTAGCACCAGCTCTACTCACCTCAAGTAGAAACAAGGCGACCTGGGCGTCAGAATGAAAACCATTCAACTCCCGGAATTCTCTCCAACGTTGGTATGCTTTCCCTATGTTTATTCAGGACTTCGTATAGCTGCGATCGCGTTCATTTTTCCTCGACATGCACTCGTTCGAGCGTCTCTTTTTCGGTTTAGCTTCCTCCATGCTTCACTCTGCCGCCTCGGTGGTGCCACCGCCAGTTCCTTTCGTTGCTCAGTCCCACCCTCTTGTCGTGCATGAGCACGGAACTGGCGCAGAAGACCCACCCCTGCCTTCCGATTCGTTGGAACACTTTTGTTGATATTTGGGGACGCGGGTTGGTCCCCACGAGTTTGTGTATCTTTCTCGGTGTCTCCCTGGCTGTAGGTGGCCTACAGAGACCGGAGTTCTTCACCGCCCACTCATGAGAGGAGCTGCCAACAGTTCGTGAGGAAAAATCTCCTGTACGTGACAAATTATGTTTTGGCTGAGAATTGCTGATACAACCTTTAAAGGGTTAAATTTCAAACCTGGTCTCCTCTGCCTAGGCCAATGGACAGGAGCATTAAAACCTATCAGGAATGACTGGCCCGTATCCAAGCCATGCCTCCAGTCTGCTGTGAAGCATCATGGAAAATCCTAGTAATTGGGGGAGTTGGCTGCGATGTCCCTGGACTTGCACTGTAATGAGGGAAACCTGGGAGGTCAGTGAGAGGATAGCGAGTGAACACCAACCCTAGGCGTATGTTCCGTAAATTAGCAAAAAAAAAAGGAGAAATAAAAAAAAAAAAACAAGAGCAGATGAAGCGGAAATCTGGCGGCAGAATGCAGCAGTTTATGGTGACAGAGAGACACTGAGTAAAGGGCACAGCAGCCAGGACTATAATGGAAGCAAGGAGTGATGACGATTATTGGGGCCCACAGCTTAGGGAAGGCAATCCAGGAGTAGGCCCACATGTTTTGTTAAATCAGAGGGGACCAGAATAGTGTATTTTTTTAGGCTACTGACCCAGCTGAAGCTCCGTTATTTAGGAAACTGTGACTATATTCATATGCAAATACATACAGATGAGTCCAGCTTTCGTAATATGTCCATGAACAAAGGCTAGAGGACAACAGCAGACGGAGTAGTATAAAGATCCTTGTGAGCTTTCACTGTAATATGTTATGGCAGACTAAAATTAGGTCCCCTGAACCATTCCCACTTCCCTTAACAGTCAATTTACCTGTGAAATTCTGCAACCAACCAGATATTCAGTTCATCTCCAGGAAGATTCCCATATAATGAGACCAGAAACTTGGATTTTGGGTTGGATTTGAACCTCAGCCTCTAACTCATCCAAAGATTTCATAACCATGTTACTGGTTAGCTTCCAGTGAAATCATCCCTAACAACGTACAAGAACATTATTTTGAATTGAAGACCTGGGTGCAAGAAGTACTTTAGTCACAAAATAACACTTTTGAGATAGTAAGGGTCAAAGTTTTGAAAACATGCTGCAGATACTTTTTTTAAAAGATAACATTCAGTGGCACCTGCTGCTAGTCCCAGGGGTTATACAAAGTAGACAGACACGTTTTTGTGGAAAAATAATGCTTTATCACGAAAAAAACAAGAAAATCAGTTTCGGACTTTGGTACCTCTTACCATAAAATACCTGGACTTCGGTACTTATTGCCATAAAATGCATGGACTTCGGTACTTTTACCACACAAATGCCGTTTCAATCATTTTCTGATTGCCAAACAGTCATTTTTGCTACACTTGTCACATGACACATACTAGCAGCTGATTGGACAGTCATGGACTTAAGCACTTGTTCCTGATGACGTGAAGGACTTGAGTACTTCTGCAAAGACTTGAGTATTTCTTGCATAGACATTCAGTAGATTCAGGAAAGGCCGTATATCAGTATTGAGGACTTGAGTGCTTATATTTGGAATTTTTTGGCTTTAAATGATGCACATGACACTCTACTTTATGGTAGTTGTGTCAGCTCATTTTTTGGAAAATGTGACTTAAGTACTTCTTGCACCCAGGTCTTCAATTTGAGGGCTGCATCAGTGGTTGAGGCTGTACTCAATGTATCCCATTGTGCTTCATTAGCTAACTAGCGGATCTAAAAACCGCAAACCAGGACACCAGCACTGGAACCCCATGCAATAACAGCTCCTTTATGACTTTAGCTCAGACCTAATGGTCTGATGAGCTCTGGATACAGCATAGGTTCATCTTCAGCACTAAGAAAACCTGCACAAGGTCTAAAAACAGAGCTCTGTCGGCCATCTGAAGAATCCCGCTTCAAAAAGCTTTATAAAACAGCTCCCTTGCCAGTTGCTCCCAATACTTACGCCTCCCACAAAGTTCAAGTGAATGAGCGTCAGTGACTCGAGGGTTGCAGACACAATGACTCCTTCCATTAGCTTCAGCATGGCCCACAAACCGCCTCCTCTGTCCTCTGATCTATACAAAGACATTGTGCACGCTTTCTGTTTTCAGTTGAAGAAGCCCTCATAACATCATAAAGAGTTTCCATTTATAAAGATTTTCCTGGAGCAAATGGGCAAATTTGAAAGAAGAACAGACTTTGCTTCAAGAAAAAAAAATCCTGTTTCAAAAATGTTCAAATTAAATGACATGAAGCAGTGCTTTTTTTCAGAAAGGGAGTTTGCAAAGAATTTTTGCAGCACCAGACCTTTTCAACCAAGTAACAACCAAGTATTCAAACATTAGTTTCTGATGGCTACTGCCGAACTGGATAGTCTGAGCCTATGCAAAAAGATTTAATGACAGCCCAGCATCTTCCAGCACTTCAGAAGATAGCAACACCTGCAGTCAGTACAGGCTTCTACTCATGGGGATAATTATCACCTCGTCTGGACGGGAGGGGCAGCTCTACTGGGGGCCGAGGTGTGATGAAAAAGCGAGAAACTAATTCTAGGATGAGGCAAGTGAGAGCACGTGAAGACAAGGCTGACCACAAGCATGGGAACAACTTCAAGGAGCCACTTAAAGGAAAATGGAATACCTGGACAACCACTGAGCAGATATTGCTCACTTGTCATTTAACTTGAGGATATCATACTTCACATTGTCATAAAAAGCTTGAATTAAGTTGCGAAGGTGATTCAAAGATGTTGGTTGACTGCATATTTCAACTATGGCCAATTGTCAATTGTCACTTTATTCTTGTCAAAGAGCCTGAAGGTCCTGATGCAGAATTTCTTACACACATGAATTAAGGTTAAGGTAAATGTGCTTTTATGAGGCTAAGCTGAAAATAAATGATAGCTTTTGATTTGCATTATGACTTATTACAGTTCATTTTTGGAAAAGCCTAAGATTATACATTTCTATTTGAAGAATTAAAAATTCTGAGAGAGCAGATTACGAGAAAATGCTTTTTTAAATCAGACCACATGACATGCATGCCATGACCCATAACCGAGTTAGAAGTGCCAAAATTCTGTCCATCAGTCTAAAAGAGGCATTGCAGTGACTGCTTTGTGGCAAGTGGAACACTGGATGTAAGTGCAGTGAAGTGAGGTGTTAGATACCAATCTAGGTGTTTCAATTTTAGTACCAAAATCAGATTGCAGATTATCACATTCAGTTCAGTTGAATTGCATAGTCATAGTGTCCTATAGGTAGGTTAGGTGATGTAGACTTATTGTCCACTTCCATAGTCTACATTTTCACTCTTTCTGGGATACTGGATTGGGTAGGCCAGCTCTGCTGTCACTGGTGCACCACTCCTTGTAGCTCGCTCATTACTTTGCCAAAACATGAAGCCATTTTCCCACTGCATGGTGCGAGAGGGTCAAGGTTTGCCTCTAGGATGGAAATAAGCCAGCATTGTTTTGTCCTTAATGTAAAGAATCACGCTGATTCTGTATATAGCGCCACACAAATATAAAAAGCCTGATTAAATTCAAACAAACACCAGCTTGAATTCTGAGATGGTTTCAGATGGTTTAACGTTTTTCCCCATAATGACTGCATATGACACCCATATGCATATCAAGGGACCTTTTCCCTAGCCTCCTCATTGATTAAAAACAGGGGAATCCCCAAGGCGTCAAATGCCGTCTTCATTGATATGGCCTGGGTTGTCATTGGTAGTCATTATGAGGAAAGGGGAAGGAGAGTCTGAAAAAGAGTTAAGAATATATGATTACATAATTTATCCACCTTTATTCCTTGAAAAACCATGGGACCAGCAGAGTCAACACTTATAGCTGGTAATCAGTGATATGTAGTCGGTTAAAACTGGTCTTAAGCCGAAACAAGCTGGTCAAGCGTGACTTGAGCTGGTACAGTGGGCCGGTAATCAAGATCACTTCAAATCATTCGGGACCTTTCCCGAAATGAGTTTTACAAAACAGTTTTTTGTGTATATACAAAAATACACAGGCCTAATGATTTGACCGGTAGAGCACTTTCTTCCATCTTTGCTTTTACAAAAAAGAACGGCACCATAACTGCAGTACAGTGAAGGGTAACTGCAGTATAGCAGTTCAATGCTGTACACATGCTGTTCGCTCTGCTACAGCAACAGTTTGTTGACGTACAACAGTTGACGTTCAAATTCAGTTTATGGCAGCTTGTCTTCAGGTAGCTTGACTGGACTGCATGTATGCTACAGCTGTACTACACCAATCAGCCACAAGATTAAAACCACCTGCCGAACATAGCGAAGGTTCCCCTTGTGCTGCCAAAACAGCTCCCTCACACTGACGTCACTTGAATTCCCAAACTCAGGGTTTCCCAGGAGAACATTTCACAGAGTATCACGCTTTCTCCACCAGCTTGTCTTCTTCCCACAGTACGTCCTAATGCCATCTCCTCCCAGGTAAATGGTGCACAGATGAAGCACATAATGTAAAAGAAAATGGGACTCACGTG
The DNA here is from genome assembly GCA_029692085.1 of Gymnothorax javanicus. Lineage (NCBI taxonomy): Eukaryota > Metazoa > Chordata > Actinopteri > Anguilliformes > Muraenidae > Gymnothorax > Gymnothorax javanicus. Next base: position 97,266,328 of record CM056198.1, read on the forward strand.
ACCAGGCGACCTTAAACTGCTCCAAGGTCCAGTACTGAAGCTCAGTCGCCCATTGGGGGCACTTTTAGAGGTGGAACTGGGTTAGAGAGGGCAGTTTGGTTTGCAAGTTGAAAAAGTTCAATACACAGCAGGGTATGATGCCCAGTGTGTTTTGCCACATTCGTTATGTAAATATTATTGAAATATCAGTCAGATGGACCAGATGGGATAGCCTTCATAGCCCTCGCGCAATGATCAGTCTTGGGGCCCCAAAGCCCTGTTGCCAGTTCATGGTTTGTCTCTCCTTGCACCTCTGTCAGTAGGTACTCACATCTGTGGACAGGGAGCACCCTGGAAGTCTTGCCTATTTAGAGATGCTCTAACCCACTCATCAAGCCATAACAATTTGGCTCTTGTCAAAGTCATTCAGTTCCTATTACTCCAACATCCAACAAGTTGAATACTACAACCCCAATTCTGAAATAGTTGGGATGAAGTGTAAATTGTGAATAAAATCAAAATGCAATGACTTTCACATCACATGAGCCAATATGCTATTTACAATAGAACATAGATAACATTTCAAATGTTGATACTGAGACATTTTACATTTTTATCTACAAAATGAGCTTATTTCAAATTTTCTGGCTGCAACAGGTCTCAAAAAAGTTGGGACACAGGCAAAAAAGGGCTGAAAAAGCAATTAATATATAAGAAAATCAGCTGAAGAAAAATTTAGTTAGTAATTAAGTTAGCTGGCATCAGGTATGTAACATGATTGGCTATAAAAGGTATGTCTTAGAGAGGCTGAGTCTCTCAGAAGTAAAGATGGCCAGAGGCTCTCCAACCTGTGAAGGCTTGAGTAAAAAAAATTGTGGAATACTTTAAAAACAATGTTCCTCAACGTCAAATTGCAAAGGCTTTGAAGGTCTCGTCATCGACAGTGCATAAATTCATCAAAAGTTTCAGAGAAACTAGAAAAATCTCTGTGCGTAAGGGACAAGGCCGAAGACCTTTACTGGATGCCCGTTATCTTCGGGCCCTCAGACGCCACTGCATCACTCACCGGCATGATTCTGTCATTGACATTACTAAATGGGCCCAGGAATACTTCAAGAAACCACTGTCTGTAAACACAGTCTGCCGTGCCATCCACAGATGCCACCTAAAACTCTATCATGCAAAAAGGAAGCCATTGTTGAGCATTATCCAGAAGCGCCGCCGTGTTCTGTGGGCCAAGGCTCATTTAAAATGGACTGTAGCAAAGTGGCAAAGTGTCCTGTGGTCAGATGAGTCCAAACATTCTTGTTGGAAATCATGGGCATGGTGACCTCTGGGCTAAAGAAGAGAAAGACCACCCCTCCTGTTATCAGCGTTCAGTTCAAAATCCAGCATCTTTGATGGTATGGGGATGCATTAGTGCATATGGTGTGGGACACTTGCATGTTTTAAAAAGCACCATGAATGCTGAAAGGTATATAAAGGTTTTAGAGCAACATATGCTCCCCTCCAGAAGACATCTACTCCAGGGAAGGCCTTGTGTATTTCAGCAGGACAATGCAAAACCACATACTGCAGCTATTACAACAGCATGGCTTCATAGTAGAAGAGTACATGTGCTGAACTGGCCTGCCTGCAGTCCTGATCTTTCACTGATTGAGAACATTTGGTGCATAATTAAACAAAAAGTCTGTCAAAGGAGACCCAAATCTCTCCAGCAGCTGGAAGTCTGTATTAAACAAGAGTGGGATCAAATTCCAATGGCTAAACTCAAGAAACTTGTCTCCTCAATGCCCAGACGCCTCCACTCTGTGTTAAAAATAAGATGGGATGCTACACCATGGTAAACAGGCCCCTGTCCCAACTTCTTTGAAACCTGTAGCAGCCAACAAATTTGAAATGAGCTCACTTTGTGGATAAAATTGTAAAATTTCTTAGTTTAACATTTGCTATGTTATCTCTGTTCTATTGTGAATAAAATACTGGCTGTTGTGATTTGAAAGTCATTGCGTTTTGATTTTATTCATAATTTACAATTTGTCCCAACTATTTTGGAATTGGGGTTGTAGAATTGACTGCTCACTTACCATCAAAAATCCATCTGCAGACCTTAACATGTCTGTTGCTAGGAGATAATCAACATTATTCGCTGCATCTGTGAGTGGTTTTTATGTTATGGCTCATTGGTGTATGTTACTATCTCCCGCAGTTATACAACATTTTATACCACAGTTGTACTGTCATTTGAAGTGACCAACTTTCCATGATGAAGCATTTGTAATGGGAGTGGTCTCCTTTAGGATGAATACACTATACAACTTGTGTTCAGGAAAACTTCAACAAAGAAGAAACCCAGAGAAATTCCACCTTTTGAAAATTTTCAACATGTTGGTGTTGGTTAGCCTCCATTGCAGACGTCATATGTGTTTCGCTTCCCCCCCACAACAGTATGTGTGTATAGCCTCAGAAATTTCAGAGCTTCTCTCTGATTGGTTGAACGCAAAACCTGGCTCGAGTGTGCAGAGTTTGTTTTGTATGGGAAGCGAACCGCATGGGACATCTGTAACAGAGGCTATCCTTTAATTAGATCTCAACTAAATTGATCTACTAAAACAGTGGTTCCCAACCCAGTCCTCAAGGACCCCCTGTCCGGCAGGTTTTTGTTGCAGCTTTACTTTTGCACACGTTATCCATTTAGGGCCCAATGCACCTTCATGCACACCCTGTTCAGGTAGATCTTTTTCAACCAATTAGCATGAAGCCCTTAAATAGATCAGGTGTGAAAGAGTAGAAATAGAGCAAAAACCTGCAGGGCGGGGGGTCCTTGAGGACTGGGTTGGGAACCACTGAACTAAACAACATTTTTGACCAACTCCACTATCATATGGTAAATACTTTAATTGTATTGCACTGCAAATTTATTGCAGTCGTGCTGCATTTTAACTGCTGTAGAACTCCATTTTAAAACAATGAAACTCTTAACATTGCAGTTGTACTGCAGAGGTATTGCATGAGTTGCATTGCAGTGGATTGCATTTTAAGTGAAGTCAACCTTCATTTGAACTTAAGTATTCCAATGAGTATGCAGTATTAAATTGGATTGTAATTTGCATCTGAAAAACTGCAAAAGTGGGTCTACTGCACCTCTAAAAAAAAAACTGCAGTATTACTGCAGTCAGTGGCGCTGTGCCTATACATGGATAAGTCATTTGACGTAGTGTTTTGCGTTGTCAAACTTACACACGCGTTGCCAACAGCACAAGGGATAGGCCTATTTCTAAAAAACAAACGTAACAAAAAATACGCGCATTTAATCGGCAATTGAAAGAACGTACGTTCTAAAGCGAGAGAATACATTTTTAAGCCTGAGTAGCTAAGCTTAGTGTTAGGCTACCTGTCCACTCGTCAGCATCACATGTAAGCTTGTCCGTGCAATCTGCTGGGGAATTATACAGTATAGCTAAGCTGTGCCCACCCAAAAATTTGGCTTTCACAGCGCCCCTGACTGCAGTATTACCTCTTGAAAAACCATAGTTTGTTCTAAGGCATGCCAAGAACAAGCATATGATTGATAATATTCACCATAATCTTTTGGTTTGTTGTAGCAGGAAAATTCTGCCGATGAATTCACATGGGCGTGATGAAGACAGGACTGATAGATAAATATTGTGTCAGGAACAGCTGCGCAGTGGGGCAGGTATGACGGGTTCAGTGAACCGCGCACAACGAACCTGCAAAATGTCAGTTAATTTACTGGGCAGAGGAAACCGCCACGCTCCACCACAGACAACATCCCACGATGTCGGTGACGCGCAGACATGGGTTTTGGCGCGGGAGTAAAACAAGCGCTTGAACAGATTTCTTGAAAGGGAATCTCAGGGCAGACACACATGCTGGTGTCCCCAATATTATTTTTTACGCAGTAGACAACTGCATTCTTAAATAATAGAATGAATGGCATGTATGCGTTGTGCGAAATTGGTCAACTGGAAAATCAAGCCTATGGTTTTGTCTGCATTCCAAAAATTTTTAAAAATCATACTAATTTTTCGTAGTCCTATTAGTTGGATACAGAATTGTGTCCTTAATATTGTTCTCCTTAAAATACAGACAATGAGCAAACTTCTTATGGAACAGCAGAATAAACACAGGGGGCTTGTGAGATGAATTTTCTTAGAAAACGCAGGACTTATTGCGCATGTGATCCCCTATCCATAATTTTGTTTTATGTATGGTTTTCTCATTTTAAGCAGGTCTACCAGAATGCTTGCATGCAAAGAGGTCTACCAGGCATCAATGACAATTGATTGGTTGCTGCTACTACAGTAATTACCTGACAGCATTATTTTTATATATCAAATATTATTGGTTTTTATCTAAGCTGGGCTTGTTTATCTTGCCTAATAAGTGGGAATAAGCTGAATACATTTTTAGTGAGCATCATGAAGCACAACAAAAATTACTTTCTTTTGGGAAGGCTTACGAGTGGTATGTGACACTACATACCGTATTACAACCAAAAACATACAGCACTTGTATTTAACAGCTGAGATTTTTTAGATTAACTGTGTGGATCCTTTTTTGAATGTTATACCAAAAGGTTATATCAATTTTTCTGATGTCTGCATATCGAAATAATTACTTGCATTAGGTATCTTCTGTTAACCACGGAGTGAATTTTTTTATTAACAGCATGCGATTCCTATCTGATTTCAAAACTACAGTCTTAATTTTAAAGTGATTTCAGATATACAGTGCTTTGAAAAAGTATATGCTGTGCCCTATTCCTTATACATGTTACAGTCAGGTTGTGAAACCAGTCATTTCGTGAAATGACTAGCCATTTCATGAAATGACTGGTTTCACTACCTGACTGTAACATACATATGTATACATGCATATTTGTATTTTTGTCACACTTAAATGCTTCAGATCACCAAACAAATTTTAATATTAAACAGAGATGACCAGAGTAATCACAAAATGCAATTGAAAATGCTGATATAATTTATTGAAGCAAAAAATCTATGAAACTTTTACCTGGCCCCATGTGAAAAGATCATTTGCCTCCTTGTTTACTTAATCAACCAATTAAAAAAAATTCAATCAACAGTTGGGTTCAAGTTCTCTGGACTCAGTCAGGTATGATTGCCACCAGCCTTGTTGAATTTAAATATCATTTGGCAATGTAGAATAGGCAAAAAGCAGCTCATGATGCTGTAATCTAATGAAATACAAGAGCACAATAGACGTAAAGCACAATGAAGAGTAACAATCCTGCGAGGGGGGGTGGGACAATAATTAATTACCGTAAAGCCATTTATAAGGTTGTGGGATTCCTTTGAACAATGGTGAAAGCCATTACCCAGAAATGGAGAAGACTTGGAATAGTGATGAACCTTTCCAGGAGTGGCTGGCCTACCAAAATTCCTCCAAGGAAATTCTTTCTTCAATGACTCATCCAGGAGGTCACAAAAGAACCCAAACAAACATCTAATGAACTGCAGGCCTCACTTGCCTCAGTTAAGGCCAGTGTTCACGATTCCACAACAAGAAAGTGACTGGGAAAAAATGACATCCATGGGAGAGCTGCAAACCACTGCTGACCAAAAAGAATGCAAAGACCTGTCTCGCTTTTGCCCAAAAACATCTTGATGATTCCCAAGACTTTTAAAATAATATTCTTTTGAATAATGAGTCAAAAGTGGAACTTTATGGAAGCCACAAGTAAAGTAACACGTGGCATAAAGTATGTACAGCATCCCATAATAAGAGCATCATACCAGCAATCAAACATAATGGTGGTAGTGTGATGATCTAGGCTGCTTTGGTGCTTCAAGACCTGGGTGACTTACCGTTCTTGATGGAAACATGAATTCTGCCCTCTACCAGAAAACCCTAAAGGAGAAGGTCCAGCCATCTGTTTGTGACCTCAAGCTCAAATCCAGCTGGGTTATGCAGCTGGACAATAATGTGAAGTACACAACCTCTGAATGGCTCAAAAAAAAAGCTTTTGGAGTGGCCTAGTTAAAGTCCTGACTTGAATCCAATTGAGATGCTATGGTATGACTTCAAATGGGCATTCATGTTTGAAAACCATCCAGTATAGCAAACAATTTTGGAACCAAGAGTGGGCCAAAATTCATCCACAGCAATGTAAAACAATCAATGCCAGTTATCACAAACGTTTCAATGCAGTTGTTGATACCATGGGATGCACAGCCATTTATATGAAAAAAAGGGCAATTTTTTTTTTTTACCAGGGTAATATAGGTTTGAACAATATGACAAATAAACAAAAATACTAGAAATTAGCATGGGGTAAATGCTTTTTTACCCCTCAGCCCTGACTAAAGGGCAGAGGGGTATTGTTGTCACGTGCGATGTCAGTCCGTCTGTCTGTCCGTCTGTCCGTCTGTCCCATAAACTTTCGTATTCCGCACAATAGCTTGAAAACGCCTTTGTCAATCATCGCCATTTTTGCTCTGTTGCTCGGTCTTGTGTAGCCTATCGATTTTGATGGCACTTGGATGTTCAGTATGGCCGCCACAGCCGCCATCTTGAATTTTGTATTCCGCAAGATAAATTGAAAATGCCTTTGTCAATTTATATTCATTCCAAACAATCCAGGGGCTGAGGGGTAGCGCCCACTTTGCGGTGCTATTTTAACCACACTGGAGAAACTGAGTGTACATATTTGAACTGGATGGAATGGGTTTTGTTTTCATTGGTAACAAAGTAATATGATTTATTTGGACAAGAAGTAGCCTGCTTTAGGATTCCAAGAAAATACTGTTGGAGGTATTTGTAAGGAATCGGTAATCTGTTTTTTTTTTTTTGGTAATGTTTTATTTCAGTTTCCCTCATTTTACTCCTGCTCAAATTTGTGTTCATTTTTGTTTCTTATGTCCTTATGCTCCAGTTTACCTTTCCCTTCCTTGTGCCATGCCTGCCATCTTCCATAACTGAATTATTGGCTTGCTTCCTCGCCTCTCCCTCTCAGCTAGAAACCACTAGAAACCATTGCTTGTTTTTGACCTATTTTTTATAGTGTGTTGATTGTACTGAATTTCTGCTAGACTGGTTTTGAACTCTTTCTGTTGCCTGACAGCACAACCTGCTGAGATTAGGCACTGCACTCCTGCCTGCTGGTTTTTCGATGCTGCCCTTCTGACCCGGATTTGGAAGACAAAAATAAACTTGAGACCTTGAGTTCACCTGCAAGTATAAGATTGAAGGCAGCTGCATTGTGAATCTTATTTTACTCACCACCATACTGAATAAAGCTAAGTTTCAGTTGATCTAGTGTCATCAATATACAACGTAGTTATGACATTAAAAAAATTTTCAGGTGAAGAAATTTTAGTGAATCTCCTAGTTCTAGGCTGCTGTAACTGATAATCAAATTATTACTATTATTATCATTGGCAAATGTTGACATAACTGATTCTTATGGCCTGCTTGGGCCATAAGCTTGAGTTGTGAAATAAATTATGATTTTAGTCAAGGTACTAGACACTGCTGACAAAAATGTTCTCAGAACATAACTGAAATTTAGTTTCAGTGGTGTATGTAAAGGCAAAACATTCCAGCAACAGTTTGAAAACATTATATGTAAGCTGGGACCACAGTTGTCTCTCACATTCAGGAGTCTTGTGACAGCATATAAATATGAACATGAGCGCTACAGGATTTGATAATGAAGCGAGAGCTATTAAGTTGCAGAACATAGCTGTGGGCTTGGGCCAATCTCTCCGTGAGCTATTTCCTGTCTGAAGTAACAAGGGAGCTGTAAGAAAGGGTGGTGAAATAACACTGAAATAATAATGCTCATTATTCTGGATGTTGACTGTGGAGTTGCCGATAAAGGTGAGAGTGATGAGGCGTGCGCCGAAAGGTAAACTGTAGCATCTCGTTATTACTGCTGATTAAAGAGCCGCTTGCACAGGTAGCTGCTGAGAAAGACAAATACAGAGCAAAAGGACATTTAATTGGAAAAAAAAAAATCATGACATAAATTAGAAACAGCTGTGCAAACTCTTAAGCGCTGTTTTTAGTAGCTTACCATGTTGGGAGAGGGACTTGTTTATGGAAAAGAGCAACAACGACTTTGGTTAAAACAAAAGCATATGAAGCATGTGGATGGTGATACAGACCGTTTAAGAACTCTGTTTTGCTTAAAGAATGGGTTTCCAGACTTATCCTGGAACAAGAAATAAGTTTTTGGGTTTATCAGTCGAAATGAAATCTCAATTTCCAGGGAAAATTCGGAGGACTTCTTTTTTTTTTTTTTTTTTTTTATAGAATCGCATAAAATCACATCAAAGAGGTCAACATATAAATGTTGAAATAATAACATTCCTGCTTGTTCTGAACCACTCCACAATTGTTTACATGACTTGGCTAATTATTTAGCATAATGCCTCCCTTTAGTTTTGGGAGAGGCTATAGCTAGATGCCTACTGTCTCACTTTTCTCATTTTTGGCCTAGGCTTTTCTGCCAAATTGACGAAGGTTTTTATTTATTCTTTTGGAATCTTTAAGATTGCATGGAATTGGAGTGTACCTTTTAATATGCATCTCCCTCGCGAGCCATATTTAATAAAAAGCTGCCTGGATCACGTCCAGTCTGTCTTATGGTAATAGTGTAACCAGAAAGCAATTTCAATGTCGTTTTTTTTTTTTATTAATTATTGATTTATTTTTACCATAGCACTACCTAATCATGTCAGTTGTAGCCTACTATATTTTCTGGAATAGACGCTGGCGTGTGTGGGTGGAGGGGAAGAGGAAGTGGATTGGTGGGTGATTATGCCGCAGTATCCATATTTCCCTGCTGTTCTGACAGGTCAGCTTGCTCATGCAGAGCCGTGGATGTATTCTCTACGCAATCTGACATGTTGATAACTCGTCGGCGCCTGTTTGAGACCCAGCACGTCTCGCAGATTTTTACGGCTGGCTGAGAGCAACATAAAACATGTCTGGCTGAAAGTGGACACATTTTACATTTCTATTGGTTTTTAATTTTTGTTTTTTTCTCTCTTCTTTTAACAATTATGAAGGAACTCACAAGTCAGTGTAGCTGCCTTCCCTTCCCACCCCCATGCAAGCTGCCTTTCTAGATCCTAGCAGTGACAATGATCTTTATTTTACCTCAAGCATGAATATGCCCACAGCTCTTGTGCTTTCAAAATGCTGAGAGGTTGACAATTAATATTAAATAGGAAAAAAGAAAACTCCCAAAAAAGATATAGTGTAAATTTACAGCGTCTGAGAACTATTCAAACCTCATCAATACTTTTGCTGTTTTCCTAAACTCACGATTCATACTTATTCCCTCCCTGTATAGCATCGCGTCAGGACTCTAATTCTTGGAACTGAATAACAACCATGGATGTATTTGAATAATGCAAACACTGCTCCAGTAGAAATAGCCCCTATTTTTTTTTTTTTTTTTTTTTTTATTTGGCATCTCCAATCCCACCCGAATTTGGAATGCCCAATCTGAGGACTATGTACAAGGCGTGCTCATATACAACCCCCCATTGCCAGCTCAGGAGAGAGAGACAGTTCGCGGCTTTCCTCCGAAGCACGCGCCTGTCAGCCGCTGCATCTTTACACTCATTGGCCAAAACTATCGCTAGTTCAGAACGAGGGTGAAGGATACCCGAACATGACGAGCGCCCGGCTGGCCAACAGGACGCGCTTGAGCAACGAACAAGGCAATCATTGTAAATTTCCCTTCCCCGCGGTCCCTTCCCAATTTGCATTCCCACAGCGCTTTAGCCAATCGTGCACTGTTCTGAAAAAGCTGCCAACTACTGCTGGTTGGTACGACCAGGGATCGAACCCGCGCCATACTAGTCACTGCATCGCAATTGCGGCGCCTTAACCAAGTGAGCTAACCCAGCAGCCTGAAATAGCCCCTATTTCAAGTTACTTTGTGAACAATGTACTCCTGCTAAGTTCATGACTTTTTAATATTCAGTGAACAATGGGAAGGAAGCACAACTGAAACGACTTTTGTCGAATGTATGTCATCTCTAGAAGTTTGCCTTGCGAATTATCCTCTTTTATGCATTCAAAAAGGCTGTGAAAATACATCATCTTGGGCACAATATACTCCACACCTTTGGGGTCAGCTGCATGTTATTCTCGGCTAATTTGATTTTTTTTTTTTAGTAACATAATGTTGTAAATTACTACTTCATGGCTTCAGAGCAAGCACTTCAAACATGAAATGCCCTGTCTTCTGTTTACAATAGCCCTCAGTATCCCTGCACTGTAAGTAGACTGTGCCCTTTATTTTGAAGCTTTCCTTTTGCGTCTCATCAGCCTTGTTATTTCCTCCTCTGCTTCTCATTTTCTGTGCCTGTGGAGTCCCGATAAAAGTAAAAAAAGAATTTGAAAGGGAATTGATTGCCGCTTAAAAAGTGTAGAGAGGAGGTGTCAACACTAAAATTCAAACCAGAACCCAGGGAGGCCAAAACAAGGGTATGCCAGACCAGTTAACCACCTAATCACTCTTCGGTGGCAACTGACATTATTTTGACCTTGGTCAAAATCTGCAACTGCTATGCTTGCTGTCGAGTGGACCACATGCAAACCATGGTTTCTTTAATATAAATGGCTGAGTGCGGAGCATATTCATTTGGGCAATGTCAGCATGAGCAATGACTTGACATGTAATGGATAAATTTGCACTTTGATGGTTGCTGTTAGTGTTTTTCCTTGACACAAGACTACTTTTGTACCCTTAAATAATATATCTAACCTGAATTGCTTCAGGATTAAGCTGTGTAAATGGATGCAATGTAAGAGCACAGTTGTTGCTCTGGGTAAGAGCTTCTGTAAAAACCTGAAATATAACATAATGACAGCAGACAGCCAGACTACATATCAAAGACAGCAGGGTTGCTTTTTGCCAAAGCAAACAGGTGGGTGATCTCTGCTTTTCTTCGAAAGCACTCGATAGCACAGAGTGGCCATGAGCAAACACCTGTCCCCACCACCTCCTCAAGCCTGTTACCTCTCAGCAGGAGTGGCCGAATATGAGGACGTGACCGGACAGGGAGGTGATGCTTTCAGGCAGTATGGCGCAGGAGGATGCTGAGACAGAGATATCTGCTGTGAGACACTTAAAGTGGGGGCTGCAAAGAAATACGAATTTATGATTAATTGTGCCGTAAGACCTACTGCCAAATTTTCCCACTACAATCAGGAGGAGCCAACATGAGGAGTGAGCCTAGTGTCTGGCTCTATTAACCCCCTGAAAGCATAAAATTGTCAACACCAAATTCTTAGCTGAAGAATCCAATGGTGATGCAAGGATGATAACTAGTAATAGATGACTGTGAAGTTCTGAAAAACTAACTCTTTAAAAAGAAATGACTCTTTAAAAACTATTTAAAAAGAAAAAGGGTCAGATAAAGAGTAAAAGACATTATTTGGTCAATGTAGCATGCATAACTACGCATAACAGTTCAGTTTATTTTGCCACGTCGACCCCCCAGCAATGGGCTTGACTTCTAACGCCTTCCATCCTCTTCATTTTTCCCCACTGGAGTTTTCATTCTGTCTTTCTTACTTTGGCAACTCAGGCCCAATTCTTAGCCAATTTTCGCCTTTCTGTTCCCTCTATAACGCATCATTGTGACGATGTCTTTGTGAAACACGGAGTTACATATAAAATTTAGCTCAATTGAACTAAAGACGGAAACACGTAATTAATTATGAGCTGGGCATAAATGGATAATTGCATGCCAAATTATCAGGACTGCTCAATTATGTGATTGGGAATGAGGTAGAGGTGATCTTTCAGTCATGACAAAGATGAAAGCCTATTTATAGTGCATATCACTGAAGTAAGTTGACAAATAGTTTTATTTGCTGGGAGAAATACATATATTTCACGAAGTCTGACATGATATTCAGAAAAAAAAAAATTAATTTTCACTAGCAGGCAAGAGATCTGAACTGGCTTGCTGCAGACTATCTCTGTTTAAAATAGAAAAATTATCTGATATAGGGTATAGTGTAAACAAATGTGCTCTTTCTCATATAAATGTATATACTGTATGTATGTATCAACAACATAAAGCACAGGTATGACTGAATCAGAACAGAAAAGCAGGACTATAAAGTGCAGTATTTCACTGTAGTTGCACTGAGCACGGTGCAAAAATAAATCTCACTAAGCATTGTAATCTTGTATTTAGACTTTAGACATTTAAACATTCATTACTATTACCTCATTTCTGGATTTCTGACTCATTTCTGGGTTGGCCCGTGGGGTAAGAAAATTCACTGCCATGAACACATTTAGAAATGAGTCACATCGGAGGCAGAATTTGTTTTCTTTTTTCCTGAGGAAAAAGGTAATAGGAATAAATGTTCTACGTCTAAATACAAGATTAAAAAATATTCCCAAGCATTGTAATCATTTATTTTGCTGTGCAGCAGGAAAATAAATGATCAAAGTGACAATTAAACACCACAACCTTTGCACCCCGCCCCCCAGATATTAACAAAGGTAAACTGGCCAACCAGCATTCTCACAAATTCTATGTGAATAGAGCAGCAGACTGTAAAAGCTGTCTGCAGGATTCCAAATTGAAGATCCAAACCACCCCCAAAAATAATTTCAGCAGCATAAGGGCTGAAGAGACATAATTTTACAGAAAATCAGAGTTCAGATAAGAGAACTGGTTTTAATGCTGTGCTGTATACTCAAGAGACAGCATTAACACATAGGAAGCTTTTATGCCTTGTGACTCCCCTTTTCTGGAGTTAGGAGCAAAATAAGGTTTCAATTATACAGCTTATATTAGGTAAACTCGTGACTGCAAATATATAATTAGATAAACAATTGGCAGAAACTCAGAGCATTAAAGCATGCAGACATTGTCAAGGAATCAGTTATTGTTCAGATCAAACTTCAGAATAAGGAATAAATATGATCTAAGTGACTTTGACATTGAAATGAATGTTGGCACCACACTAGCAAGTTTCAGTATCTCAGAGACTGCTGATCTCCAGTGATTTTCAGGTGCAGTAGTCTAGATAGTTACAGAGAATGGAGCAAAAACCGAAAAAATGCTATGAAGTCTAGTTCTACGGGCAGAAAATGCTTTGTCGATGAAAGAGGCAATAGGAGAATGACCAAAGTGGTTCAAGCTGACAGCATGGTGACAGTAACTCAAATGACCATGCTTTTCAAGAGTGCCATGCAGAGGTGTATGGGGCTGTCAGGGAGGGATAGCACCTTTGTACGGAGGGCTTGCCATGCCCTTCTCAGGCCGCCCATTCGGACACTGGTTCCCACCTGGTACTCAACTCTCGCCTTTGGCTCCCAGAAGCTGGAGCATGCGCCAACGGCCACACCCTGGTAACCGCCATGGCAAGCAGGCTGAACCAGCCAGAGGGTAGTCGCAGTGAACCCAATACTTCAACAAACAGTGGGGAGGTGTCTAATCCAGCAAGAGATGACTGGACCCGGCAAAGGGAGTTGAGGAGCCTGACTAATGGTCCAACGGTCATGGAGGCAGTGACAGCAGCGTCATGGAGCACACAAGGCATGAGAAGACACCCCCAAAGTCATGGCCATCCACTGCAGCCAAAGAAGTCTCTGGTCGTGACGATCAATTCGTACCATTGGAACCCAACTTACAAGGCCGAGAGTGTGGGATTACCCCAGTGCATCGGTTCTCTCAATTTAATCACTTCCTGCACTGGACTTCTTTGTGCCCGCTCTTCTTTCTCCTCTTTTCTGTTCTCAAGTCCTATGGCGATAGGGAAGGAGCGAAGCAACAGGTGGAGGTAACCCCGGTAGTTGTAGCTTCAATCCTGCACATCGGCGGCCTGAGATAACAGTCGCTCTTCTTCTGAGCCTGGAACAACAATGGAGTTTGGCGTCCCCTCAGGTCACTGGGCAGCCCTATTAAGAATAGCTCTGCCCTCCCTCATCCAGGGAAGAAACTAGAAAAGGCATCTCAAACATGGCTTGTCCCACACCGAATTTGCCAGCAAGCCAGTTTCTGAGTTCTCCATGCTGTAGAACTCAGAAGAAGCAGAAATGGATGGTGTTCGGAATATGGAACATATGCACCCTTATGGACAGGGAGACTTCCCCACTATCAGAGAGAAGAACCGGCCTCATTGCAAGAGTTAGCCCAAGATAAGATCGACATTGCTGCACTCAGCGAGACAAGACTACCTGATGAGGGTGCCGTCACCAAGCCTGGAGGTGGCTACACCTTTTTCTGGAAAGGCAAAGCCAGAGACGAGGACAGAATCCATAGAGTACGACTCGTCATTAGGTCCTCCCTTCTTCCTCAGCTACCTGATTTTCCAACCACTATCAACGAATGGCTCATGAAACTCCACTTCCCCCTGAACGCTTCTCGACGTGTCACACTCAGTATTTATGAAACTAAAGTTCGATTTACCTGTGTAACATAACATAACATGAATGGCGAGGACAGGTCGTTCAGCCCAACTAGGCTAGCCAGTTTCTTTATACTATCGTGAATATATCACTTCAGATACTCAATGACTCAATGGTATCTATCTTTAAGTCAAGCCTGCTCTTGAAAACTCCCAAGGTCTCTGCCTCAACAATATGGTCAGGCAAGCTGTTCCACAGCGAAATTACTCTCTGGGTGAAGAAATATTTCCGAATATCAGTGCTAAATTTACCTTTGGTCAGCTTCCATTTGTGACCCCGAGTTCTACTAACAACACTTGGTTGAAGGAATCCCACATAATTCACTTTGTTAATCCCTTTAACATATTTAAAGATCTCAATCAGATCACCCCCGAGTCTCCTTTTCCTAAGACAGAGATTAAGGATCTTCAGCCTTTTCTCATAGCTTTCATCTTTTATACCCGGAATTAGCTTCGTGGCTCTTCTCTGAACTTTCTCTAGAGACTCTATGTCTTTCTTAAAGTATGGTCCCCAGAACTGTACACAATACTCTAGATGTGGTCTGACGAATGCGTTGTACAAAAGAAGCATCACCTCCTTGGATTTGAACTCAAAACTTTTGGCAATGTATCCCAGCATCCGATTGGCTTTTTTAACTGCTACGGCACAATGGCTAGAGCCTGTGAGGGTTTGGTCAACAATCACTCCCAGATCTTTCGCGTGTGGAGCACATTCCAGTTTAAAACCTTGCATGAAGTAATCCCGTCTAATGTTTTTATTACCTACATGTACAACTTTACATTTCGCTACATTAAATTTCATTTACCACATTTCTGCCCAATTCTGGATTCTATCCAAATCATCCTGAATCACTTTAGTGGACTCTAAACTATTTGCCAAACCTCCCAATTTAGTATCATCTGCAAATTTAACTATCTGCTCTCAATATTCCTATCAAGGTCATTAATGTAGATGAGGAACAGCAGGGGTCCCAACACCGATCCCTGGGGGGACGCGACTCCCCACCATACCTAGCTCAGATGAGATACCACTGACCACCACTCTTTGTGTTCTGTCCTGCAACCAGTTTTGAATCCACTTCAGAATACCTCCTGTAACTCCAATGGAGCTCATTTTAAAAATTAGTCTCTTATGCGGTACTGTGTCAAATGCTTTCTGAAAATCCAAATATATGATGTCATAAGCCCTGCTCTGGTCATAAGTCTTGGTGGCTTCTTCAAAAAATTCAGGAAGGTTTGTCAGGCATGACCTTCCTTTACGGAAACCATGTTGGCTATCCCTCAAGATATTGTTACGTTCAAGAAATAAGTCCAGCTCATCTTTTATGATAGTCATCATTGCCTACACCTCCACCCTGTCCAGCAGCAATGTAGTGAAGGACGCCTTTTATGAGGATCTCGACCACCTGCTCAAAGCCACCCCCGAAGCAGACAAGCTCATCCTTCTTGGCGATTTCAATGCCTATGTGGGAGCTGACAACAGCACGTGGCAAGGCATCCTAGGTCCCCATGGCACTGGGAAAGTGAATTCCAATGGTCTCCTCCTCCTGAGCCTTTGTGCAGAAAAGAACTTAACGATCACGAACACCCTCATCAGACAAGCTGCTAAGTACAAAACCACTTGAATCAGGGACGTGCGGTCAGGGTAGGCAGTGACTTCTTTTTTATAGCTAGATTTTGCCAACCTGTTTCCACGTACAAAAATGCCTGATTGTCAATCAATCAATTTGACCTTTTTTTTGGTCAATTAAGCCTGTAATGATTAAGAGGTGATAGTGACAAAAAGATTAATTTACCTTTATGCTTTGATTCGAGACTGCAAGGAAGTAAATCTTAATAATTAATTAGGAAAAAAATCTCAACTCTCGGTAATTCCGTATATTGTTTTGATCTTTTGTTTATCGGATTATGAAAGAAGACTGAAAATTAACTCCCTATTTTTTAAAAATGGCATGAAAAAGTACGTGTTTAAGGGGGGAAATATTATCGTAAACATATTGACCACACATTGAATGCTGCATAAGAAAGGTTTTAATATTTGTTAATGGCATTGCGTTAGCTTCCTCTAAGCAAATATGAACAAACTTGCTGTCTCGTAAGCATTTTAAGTTTGATGCACTGAGCAATAATGTCATGGATGGAACTGGCATGCCATTCTGCCATATAGTCTTGTAAATTAGTTAATCAATCCTCCGATTGCTAATCAAGCAAAGTAATAGAGTTATCGTTTGTTTAACGGTAAGGATTCTGCCTACCCTAACTGACCTCCGACGGCACGTCACTGACTTGAATGCACCTGAGGTCAAAGCAATGGCATCCCATTGACCATGTCATCTGCCGAAGACGGGACAGGAGTGACTTCAAATCTACCGGGTCCCTGAGAGGAGCCGGATGCTGGACTGACCACCGGCTGGTCAAATCTATTCTGTGACTCCAGATTGTCCCAAATTGCTGGAAGAAACCCAAAAATGTCAGGCCCGCTTACAACACCTTGAGGCTGTAGAAGCCAGATATCTGCAAGCAGTTTGTGTCAGACCTCGACGCCAGGATCAATGTGAGTTGACCCATGAACAGCACAGCCAACTAACAGTGGGCCCAGTTCAGAGACACAGTGAAGGGATCTGTCACCCTAACCCTAGGCCTAAAGGTGAGAGCTCACCAGGACTGGTGTGATGACAGAGATGAGGCAATCAATCATAATCTAGATGCGAAGAGGAGAGCAGTCACTGCCTGGCAGAATGACCTCAACTCGTCTCTCAAGAAGGAACGCTTCAAGCAATTTCAGAGCAAAGCCCGAGCAGCTCTACGCCACATGAAGGACGAATGGTGGGTCAGAAAAGCTGAGGATATCCAGTTATGCAGCAACACACATAACTCCAAAATGTTCTGCCGTGCCCTTAAAGAAGTATACTGCCTCCCCCTACCTCACCACAGGCAGCACTTTGCTGAAAGACTAGAGCACCACAAATGAGAGATGGAATGAACAGCTGACTCAACCAGCCATCCACTGCATGTCCAAACCCCCTGAACCAGATATCCTAAAGGCTAACAATTGACAGCCTAGACGACCAACCCAGGCAGCAGGAACTTGAGAAGGCAATCAACCAGCTGAGCTCTGACAAAGCCCCTGGAATGGAAGGAATCCCTGCAGGGCTCTACAAACCTATTGGACCAGTCGCAGCAGAGAACTTCCACACTATCCTCACCTCAATCTGGCTGGAAGAAGAAGTGCCTCAAGGATGCCACCGTTGTCTTCTTGTACAAGAACAAGGGCAGCAAAATTGAATGTGAAAACTACCGCAGCATTTTCCTCCTTTTGATTCTGGCACTTCTCCTGAACCATTCGATCCCTAATATCTCTTAACCTATTCTCAGTGTTCAGTGTGGCTTCATACCAGGTCGAAGCAAAGTGAACATGATCTTTGCTGTTCGCCAAGTGCAAGAGAATTGCAAAGAGCAAAGCCTGGACCTGTATGCTGAGTTCATCAACCTGACAAAGGCGTTTGACACCATCATCCGTGAAGCCTGTGGAACATCCCCATGAAGCTTGGCTGCCCCAGGAAGTTTGTCAACTTGATCCGTTCCTTCCACGCCGACATGACCGGGACAGTGCTCTATGTTGGTGAAGTATCGACAACTTTTGAAATCTCAAACAGAGTGAAGCAGAGCTGTGTACTTACCCCTTAATAAACCCCATTAATAAAACCAACGTTTCGGCAGGACAACTTCCTTCAACCCTGATGAAGGCAGTTGTCCTGCCGAAATGTTGGTTCTATTAATATCTTAACTTATAATAATTCAGACAGGACACTCACGTCAGATTTAACCATTTATTTGGTATGACATAAATTTGAATTTGGCGGTGACTCTGCTCAAGTGATACTCTGGAACAATCTGAGCAAGCATGACACAGACATTCCAGGAGATCACAACCCCCCCGGCAGAGCCTGGTTCACTGTGTTTAAAAATAAAATGAATGACAATACAGTTTACAAACAATGCCGATACCATACAAAACAATGCCAATACCATATAAAGACAAGAGTACATGACACAAGAAGTACTGCCAAAGACCATGCCGTTGGAAAGGAGGAGACTGGGGAGGTGGAGGGGATGTTTGCGTAGATCTGTAATGGGTCTTGGTGGGAATGGTAGAGCTTGGTTAGTTGAGATGGAGAGCGCCGCCTTATTTAAAAAGACGCACAAATTAGGTACATGACGCTGAAGTCCAATGCCATTGGACAAGGGGTGGAGCCAAGACTGACTTCCGTGCCTGTCTGAACTAACACTGACGCTCCATTTCAGACAGGACACTCACATCAGATTTAACCATTTATTTGGAATGACATACATTTGAATTTGGCGGTGACACTGCTCAAGTGATACTCTGGAACAATCTGAGCAAGCATGACACAGACATTCCAGGAGATCACAACCCCCAAACTCGCGCTCCTGCAGGGAGCAGAAGAGCAGAGTCACCCGCAGGGATCTGAACATGAAATGCGTTTTGATCCATTAAATTCTGAACACGAATAACAAACGAGCTCAATCTACGATCAAGGAATAGAAGATATGACATTGACAGGAGCATTAATAGACAAAATCAATATGCGGAAAGTGTGTTATGCGGGGATAAACAATATGAATGCGATAAGCATGTCGCATTTCCTTTGAATCCATGCAAGCATGCATGACCTTCTCTTCTGGATGCAGGAGATCAGCGGCCTGCTGAATGCAAGCAGAAGAACATTCCGCAACACACTATGAGTGACTTGATACAAAGGAAATATGCTATGTGAGAATGAGGATATGTGTAGCGACAAGCATGTCGCATTTCCTTTGAATTCATGCAAGCGTGCAAGACCTTCTCCTCTGGATGCTGGACATCAGTGGCCTGCTGGTGCGAACAGAGGAACATTCGGCAAGTCCCTCATGAGAGACTTGATGCAAAGTAAACATGCTATGTGAGATGAGTCTAGATGTGATAAATACATTGACATTTTAAATATTAGATGGACAGAAGGCAGATGCAGATAGTGAATTGATGCAAATGAAATGCCAGTTTCCCCAAGTTGAACGGATTGGACGATACCCATGAACTTTGCATGCTTTGATTATCCTAAGGCCCATTACTGTTGACCGACATTAAATTCGAGTAGCCAAAGCATGGTGTGCATAGAATTAACATTGCAAGAACAACAATTTACCGATTACATAAATTACTCATTGCTACTTCTGCGGACAAAATTCACTAGTATTAAGATGGACGTATTTCTGGTATACTCCTGAGGACCAGCGACCCAGGGCTTGGAGAACAGATGCTGGAACTACGAAGGCAGCCGTAGTTGCAGTGCCGATGCGAAAGGAATGTATGGTGCATAGGATTGGGGGCAGACCACAGCACTGCACAGGATGCGGAGACAAACAGCAAACCAAGCTCGGGACATCGCCTTCCCAGAATCAGTCATGAACAGGGGCTCATCTCCTCTTGAATTGGCTCGCCATTTCAGGGACCGAGAAATAGTACAAAAAGGACAAAATGCAGTGTAAGTTCTGGCAATGACTACAGAAGTGCCTTTACCACATTTATCAGTTTTGGAATGTTTGAGGTTGCTAGTAAACATACAGTTATCGGAGGAGAAATCAGAAATGGTGAGGTCGTGTAAAGGATTAAATTTCCCTGAAGGTGTAGTGAATTCCCCACATCTAAGAACCCCGAAGAAAGCTGTAAGACAGATTACTTCCAACAATACATCTACATAAGGACTAACATACCCAGCTCTTAAGTGCGATACCAACTTTTGCACCAAATAAAGTGTGAGGGAAAGATGCTTATCATTGCCTTCTGGATGAGCCTTCTTTAATCCTTTAAAGAATGGGTGAATGGAGGGATTTCCAAGCAAGCTAGTAACTGAAGGATCTAAACATCTTAAGTGAAACTAGACCCCAGCAATTCATGCTTTTGTAGAACAGGGATGAATTTCCTGAAACTCTGAACAATGCACTATAAAGGCTCAGATCATGGAAATGTTAACAGGCAGAACTGGAATTAAAAACCTGCACAAAAAGGGGAGAAGTACGACCAGCAGCATCATAAGCTTTTAATGCGTTTTTGACAATCCAAACCTCATGAAACCGACCAAACCCCCAAAACGAACGGAAGGAGCCGCGTCAGCGAAGAACCCGAAGTCGACCGATGACTCCGGCATATCGTTATAAAAGAACGATATGCCATTCCAGTTCTTTGCGCAACCGTGACCAAAAGCGCAAATCAGATTTTGAACCTTCGTCCAATTTGACAGTTTCATGCAAATTGATAACAGATTAAGAGAGGTCGAGAACCTGGGACACGTAGGAAGTTGAGGTGGCCCAACAGGGACAACAATTCGCGCTTTGTCATAGACGAAGATGACATTTCACTGTCCATAACCTCCCTGATTCTGCGCAATTTATCCTGGGGTAGAGACACTTGCATTTTAACTGAGTCAAGAGAAATACCCAAAACTCCAATTCCTGCGCAGTACCCCAGTTTCTTGAAAACATCTTTAAGTCTAAAGATGCTGCGACTTGGTTTGGAATTGGGAAAGTCTATTATCAAAAAAGTTGTTTAATAAATGTAAAACGAACGGCAGTTTGTAAACATTCAGAAGTATCCAGCAAAGAGCCTCGGACAGAGTATTGAAAATGCGGGGGCTGCTACAGCATTCAAAGGTCAGATGTACTGCAAAATACATTTTTTCTTTCCAAGTAACTCCAAAGAGATTCCACTGAAAGGGTGCAGAGGCATAATTTTAGAAGCATCGGTAATATAAGCTTTACCCAACCAAGCACCTGATCCAGCAAAATCAATGAGTTTAATGCGTGATTGACAGTAGAGTAAAAGAGCGAGAATAGGGGGTGAGGGATGAGATCATTGACGCTTTCAATCTTTTAGTCATGAGGGGCAGACAAATCAATGATAATGCGCTTTTTTTTTTCCAGAATACTTACGATTAGCAACGCCTATAGGGTTAATACGGTATGAATTGAACAGGATTTGGGAAACGGACCAATCATGTACCCCTTTTCAACTTCTTGCCAGGAGTTTATCAACCACATCCGGTTCCTGCTGAGCAGACTGCAGCTTATTGCACTTCATGCTGGAGTGAATATCGTATAAACTCGCACAAAAACCATTAATCAAAACAAACAACAAGCACGAGACAAAACAGCAATCTGGGTGGTCCTTCAGCGCCTTAGAGAGTTCTGGGATGTTGATGGGGGTAGATGCTTTATTTAATTTTTCTTAGCCGGCAGACGCGGCTTGCGGCGAGGGCACACAAACTTTGGATGGCCGTCTCCGCAAAAACTTGTGCTGGGTGAGGGCTGACACAGGGGGTTTGGAATCGGCAATGATTTTAGGGCAGAGGGTGGAGGAATGAGAGAACGCTCCGCAGATAGTGCGGAAGATAGCACAGTGTAAATTGCCTGCTTACTAACTCCAAATCGACCTGAGACCAATCCAGTCTTTAACTAAACTTTTGGAGTCAAGCAGCTTTAACAGAACAGTACTTATGATACTCGAATACAGAGTGCCGCCGTAAGACAGCGAGATCAGAAATGATCACCAAGTAGGTGTCTAGCTCGGCCCTGCATCCTGGGTACATTTCACAAATCACATCCCTGAATACACCGAATGCCACAGCAAACTCTGTCGTGGTAAGATTTTTTAACAGTCTCGGATCATTGTCCTTCAGAATGACAGAAATGTCCTCGTAGTCCACTAGGTGTTTCTCGCCTAAACCAGATTTGGACAAACTTAACAAAATTTTAACCAAGTTCACGTCATTACCTGCCATGATCTGACTGCGAAGATGGGGGAGATGGCAGCTGAAGGGGATAAGAACAGGATGCCAGTGGAAGGCCCATGAACCGCAGTAGCCAGAGTCCGGCGGTGGTTGACACGGTCAGTGGTGACAACACTCAGGTGGGCGGGGACGAGGGGCTCGGACGGGGACCTGGATTAGGTGGCAGGGAAGCCGGAAGCCGGATCCGCAGGTGCTTGTTTCTCCAGAGCTTGAATACGATGATCCATGGAGTTGGTCTGGATCTTGTTCAGGGCGAGCAGCAGAGGGTCGACTTCGGAAAGGGAGGCAGGAGGGAGAGGACTTCGGGGTCTGCACAGGAGCTGGCATGGGGTTTTCCTTTTGGCTTCCTGAAGGGGCGGGTGTGGACGCCGACAAACCATGGGGAGAGGCGGAGCTGTGAGCACTTGGCGTTTCCTGGTGTGGATTAGCTGATGGATCGCGGGACTGCACCGAATTAGCCAAAAGAAACTCGAAAAGTTCTTTGTGGCTTGCGCCGATCGGAGGTTGGATCTGACGGTAAAACAGGTTTCCAATATTTTCGGGACCGGCCCGGAGCGAATAGAAGGAGTTTTCCCCGCAAGACGAGCGCTCCTTCGAACAGGCGATGGATGACACGTCGTCATCAACTTTGGCGGCAGGTTGACTTGCTGGAATGTCTAGGACGCATTCCTCCTCCGAGAAAGGATCAGGATGCCCGGACATAATGATGATGCACGAGGTAAGAAAAATACCCAAGTACTGATTCTCATACCTTAGAGAACTGCAGGCATGGATGTTTGCGCAGATCTGTAATGGGTCTTGGTGGGAATGGTAGAGCTTGGTTAGTTGAGATGGAGAGCGCCGCCTTATTTGAAAAGACGCGCAAATTAGGTACATGACGCTGAAGTCCAATGCGATTGGAGAAGGGGTGGCGCCAAGACTGACCTCCGTGCCTGTCTGAACTAACACTGACGCTCCATTTACAATAAATTTTTTGCATCGGAGCTACGAGTGTGCAGCCAGCTTCAATATTTTTCATGCTCTTTTTTACATTAAGTTCTCAGTATTATTTTTTTTAATAATTTCATTGCTGAATTTCCATGAAGATTTTAAGTGTTTGTGGCCCTTACTCTGAACTAAAATTATGAAAAGAAACTGAAATATGACGGAATTCTAATTGCTCCAAGTATCTTGTTTCATTTCAGCCATTTTCTCCTTCTCTGTGAAGCTCAGATCTTGAATTATGAAGCCTTAAAACGGGTAACGCATAACTAGCCATATTTGGCTTCTGCGGAAAGGGGTTAATAAATAATTCATGTCCTGCACCTGGGTCCTCATTCCATCACACTCCTGGCGTCCGTCTAACCTCTTTTGTCGCCAGGACATGACAATAGAAACTATTGGTGTCAAAAGTATTCACAGCTTGGGCGCCCCGGTGGCTCATCGGTCTAAGTGTGCGCACCATAAAGGCTGTGTCCTTCTCGCGGCAACCCGGGTTTGATTCCAGCCTGGGTCATTTGCCACGTCTTCCCCATTCTTCTCCCCAACTTTTCTCTCTATCTCCACCATATAACTGTCAAATAAAGGAAAAAATCCTTAAAAAAAAAAAAGTTTTTACAGCTTTGGTTTACTACTTTTTCAATATACCTCAGACTGAGATAACAGCCTTCATCATAAATTGTGATTATGTGATAAGACAGTAAGGCAATATATACAACCCCAATTCCGAAATAGTTGGGACAAAGTGTAAATTGTGAATAAAATCAAAACGCAATGACTTTCAAATCATACCCGCTAGTATTTTATTCACAATAGAACAGAGATAACATAGCAAATGTTTAAACTGAGAAATTTTACAATTTTTTCCACAAAATGAGCTCATTTCAAATCTGATGGCTGCTACAGGTCTCAAAAAAATTGGGACAGGGGCCTGCTTACCATGGTGTAGCATCCCCTCTTCTTTTTAACACAGAGTGGAGGCATCTGGGCATTAAGGAGACAAGTTTCTTGAGCTTAGCCATTGGAATTTGATCCCACTCTTGTTTAATACAGGCTTCCAGCTGCTGGAGAGTTTTGGGTCTCCTTTGACGGACTTTTCGTTTAATTATGTGCCAAATGTTCTCAATCGGTGAAAGATCAGGACTGCAGGCAGGCCAGTTCAGCACACGGTCGCTTCTACTACGAAGCCATGCTGTTGTAATAGCTGCAGTATGTGGTTTTGCATTATCCTGCTGAAATACGCAAGGCCTTCCCTAGAGCAGATGTCATCTAGAGGAAAGCATATGTTGCTCTAAAACCTTTATATACCTTTCAGCATTCATGGTGCTTTTTAAAACATGCAAGTGTCCCATACCATATGCTCTAATGCATCCCCATACCATCAGAGATGCTGGCTTTTGAACTGAACGCTGATAACAGGAGGGGTGGTCTTTCTCCTCTTTAGCCCGGAGGACACAACGCCCATGATTTCCAACAAGAATGTCAAATTTGGGCTCTTCTGACCACAGGACACTTTGCCACTTTGCTACAGTCCATTTTAAATGAGCTTTGGCCCACAGAACATGGTGGTGCTTCTGGATCATGCTCAACAATGGCTTCCTTTTTGCATGATAGAGTTTTAGGTGGCATCCGTGGATGGCACGGCGGACTGTGTTTACAGACAGTGGTTACTTGAAGTATTCCTGGGACCATTTAGTAATGTCAATGGCAGAATCATGCCGGTGAGTGATGCAGTGGCGTCTGAGGGCCCGAAGATCACGGGCATCCAGTAAAGGTCTTCGGCCTTGTCCCTTACGCACAGAAATTTTTCCAGTTTCTCTGAATCTTTTGATGATGTTATGCATTGGCGATGATGAGACCTTCAAAGCCTTTGCAATTTGACATTGAGGAACATTGTTTTTAAAGTATTCCACAATTTTTTTACGCAAGCCTTCACAGGTTGGAGAGCCTCCGGCCATCTTTACTTCTGAGAGACTCAGCCTCTCTAAGACATCCCTTTTATAGCCAATCATGTTACACACCTGATGCCAGTTAACTTAATTACTTGCTCAATGGTTTTTCTGCTGATTCTCTTATTAGGGGTTCAAGCCCGCAGGGCAGAAACCCTATTGTTTTTGTGCTGGTTTTTATTATTATTATTATTATTATTATTTTTCTTTTCTTCTTCAGAAATGTTTTCGCAAATTCCCGTGAGATGGTAAATGGTAGAGACCTGAAATTTTGCACATTGGTTGGAGGTTGTGTGTAAATGCTGCTCAAGGCATTTTTAACTCAATCGGCCTGATGGGGGCGCTACAATTCAAGAAAAACAGTTTTTCACTATAAAGGTCATAACTCCTATGCTGTAAGTCTGATTTATACGAAACTTGGTACAGACATTTCTTGGTCCAAAGTCTACAACTTTCCCATAGGACCTCTAAGGTCCGCCATATTACATTTCCCGGAATTTTGAATTTTTTAAAAAACACATTTTTGAGATCTCCTCCTAGGCCACAGGTCCAATTCCTTCGAAATTTGCTGTTGATCATCATTGGACCAAGCTTATCAAAGATTGCATAAAGCTTATGAAAAAAACAAACAGATGGTCTAAGGCAACTCTTCTGGTATAAACATTAAAAAGCCTTTATTAATTTGCTAGTTCATAATAGAACAATAAAATGCCTACATGTTTCGGCAGGTAGCCTTCATCAGGGCAAAATGGCAAATGGCAGATAAACATTTACTGAGGTCTCTAATAGACAAAGAACAGGAAAGGGGCGGAGCTTCACCTGAAATCAGCACCAATCCCTGATAGCCACATAGACACTGTGGCAGGGGTACTAAGAAGATCCCAGACAACAATGCACATCACAGTATCAACAATCCATAATCACAACAATGATTCATCAAACTCTTTACAAAATGCACTTCTTATAATTACATCACATATAAGGTGGCATAATGGAGAGTTTACAGAAAAGGAGTTAAGTCCAGCTCCTCATTAATTCCTGGAAAGGAAGTAGCTTTGCATCTAAAGATCCATTCAGCTTCTCTCTGGTGGAGGCGTTTAAGATGGTCACCCCTTCTGTCCGAAAGTGGAATATGGTCTATAGCCAATAAAAAGGAGGGGTCATTCCCATGGTGTTGTTTATAATGCCTAGCCATAGGATAGTCCATATTACCAACTCGGATAGCATATTTGTGTTCGGCGAGTCTATCCTGTAGCCTGCGCTTTGTCATGCCTAGGTAGAACACATGGCAATCCGGGCATTCCAATTTGTATAAAATAAAAGTTGATGTACAATTGATGAAGTGGTTAATGTCATATGTTTTTCCTCTTACAGTAAAGGATTTTGACCGCACCACATTGCTACAGTGAGGGCAGTGGCCACATCTGTAACAACCCTTCAGCTCTGACCTCAGCCAGCTGGATGGTTGACCCGCCGGTAAATGGCTGCGTGACACTTCGTCTTTTAAAGTAGGGGCCCTCTTAAACGTCACCAGAGGGGGCTCAGGGAATATCTCTTTTAAAGCAAAATCATATTCAATAATTTTCCAATTTGTTTTAATGATAGTTTTGATCTTCTGTGCTTCTGTGCTATATTTAGTGGTGAAGTGGACTCTCTCAGAGGTCTCTCTCATAGGTTTCCTTTGTAAAAGCACATCCCTGTTTAGAGTTGCTGCTCTGGAGCTGGCTCCTTTAACTACTTCTGTCTTGTACCCTCTCACTAGAAAACGGGATTCCATTTCTGTACTTTTCTCTTCATAGTCATTAGTCTGATCACAGATGCGGCGTAGCCTCTGAAATTGGCCAAATGGGATATTATCTTTTAAGGATTTGGTGTGAAAGGACTTGGCATGGAGGATCGTATTTCTGTCTGTTTGTTTCCTGAAAATGGACGTATGAAGATCCCCAGTGTCAGTCTTGGTAATATTCACATCTAAAAAGTTTAGACTGGTTTTACTGTAGTCAAGAGAGAGCTTAATGTTTGCATTAGTCCCATTCAGATATTGATGAAATTGCAAAAGTTCATTTTCATTCCCTGACCATAGCAAAATTATATCATCAATATATCTCTATGTTAAAGGGATTAACAAAGTGAATTATGTAGGATTCCTTCAACCAAGTGTTGTTAGCAGAACTCGGGGTCACAAATGGAAGCTGACTAAAGGTAAATTTAGCACTGATATTCGGAAATATTTCTTCACCCAAAGAGTAATTTCAGTGTGGAACAGCTTGCCTGACCATATTGTTGAGGCAGAGACCTTGGGAGTTTTCAAGAGCAGACTTGACTTAAAGCTAGATACCATTGAGTCATTGAGTATCTGAAGTGATATATTCACGACGGTACAAAGAAACTGGCGAGCCTAGTTGGGCTGAACGGCTTGTTCTCGCCATTCATGTTATGTTATGTTATGTTATGTTATCTCCCCCACCTGATTATGTGGTGGGCAAAAACATTTCTCTCTACATTATAAACAAAATCCTCCTCCCATTTGCCCATAAATAGACCAGCATAGCTTGGGCTAAAGCAAGACCCCATAGCACACCCTTTAGATTGCCGAAACAACTTGTCCTGGAAAATAAAAATAGAGTTAGTCAATGTCCATTCTGTCAGTCTCAAAATGAAATCTGTGGGGGGAGGTTCAGCCTCTGAGCACATGTTAAGGAAATGCTGAAGTGCTGCTAGACCCTGGTCATGATCAATATTTGTATACAGCGCCTCCACATCCATTGTGGCCATTAAGGCATCCTTCCCAATGTTTTTCAGCTCCTTTACTTTGAGCAAAACATCAGTAGTATCTTGGATATACGCTGGTAGTAAGTGGAGTAATGGTTTCAGGAAATAGTCAATAAATTTTGTGCAATTTTCATTTAACCCATCGTTACCAGAGATTACTGGGCGCCCCGGTGGATTGTCCATGTCTTTATGCACCTTAGGAAGCATGTAAAAGGCAGGCAGGCGAGTATTCTCCTTAAACAGAAAACACAGTTCATTATCAGAAATCCAATTGTTGTTTCTGGCCTCAGTCAGGATGTCCTTAAGTTCTCTCTTGAGGGCCTCTGTGGGGTTTAAAGTCAGTGGTTGATAAAAGACATCATTGTTCAATTGCCGAAGTGCTTCTTGTACATATTTGTCTTTGTTCCACACTATGACTCCGCCCCCTTTATCAGCTCTATGAATCACAATGTCTCTGTCTTTCTCCAAGTTATTCAGGGCCTCTCTCTCCTTCTTAGTCAAATTAGGTTTCACATTAGTGACCTGGTTGTTTTTGTACAGGTTCTCTATGTCATGATTCATCTTCTTCACAAAGGTTTGTAAAGTAGGGTTAGGAACAATAGGGCAGAATTTAGACTGTGGCTTAAAAGGAGTCGCAAGAGGGCGTGGCCCTGAATTCTGGCCTAAGTCATTATTGGGCAAATGCTCTGGAAGGCGGTCATTATGTTTATACCACATTTTCAAATGCAACTTCCTGTAAAAACGGAACATGTCAATCCTTGTGTCAAATTCATTAGAAGAATAGGTAGGTGCAAAAGATAGCCCCTTTGACAAAACCCTCATAGCTTCATCAGGGAGAGGTTTACCAGATATATTGATCAGCGCTGTTGGCTCCTGGTGAAGCGTCTCCGGTCTTGATCTTGGTTTCCTCCTGCCCCTGCGTGTTGGTTTCCTCTTCTCCCCTTTCTCCCTTTCAGGATGGATCGTGCTGCTTGTGGAGCTTCGTCTAAAAAATGCTCTTTATCCCTGTCCATTCTAGAGATTTCCTCATCCTCACTGCTGGTGAAATTCCATGAAACTCTCCGAGGGGTGTGCCTACCTTGTTGTGCTTTATTTCTCGGGTTTTGTTTGGCCCATGCATGCACCATTCCCATCTTGTAGTCATTTTCATCCCTTCTCCACTTGCATAATTTCTCTTCTCTCAAAGCTGCTTTGAATTTAGCTATATCATCATTAAACTTCTTCTCTAATGTTTCCATCTCTGATTGATTCTCAAGTCCAGAGATCTTTTGTTGCACCTCTGCTATTTCCAATCTGATATGCTCTCTATCTTTATTGGATTCCTGAATGAGGAGCAGCATTAAGTCACTCAAACACTTATTGAGAATAGCCTCCCATTTCTCTTTAAATTCTGAATTGTCCTGATTGCCATATGCTGGGTATTTCTTAATTCTTAGACCCCTTGGTATCAGGCTCCCCCTCCAATAATCAGACAGTATGATAGAGTTCAATTCCAATTTGGTGTCTTTCTCAGTCAAACGTTTCAGATTTAGGAAAAGCTTGTTGATATCTGAGTTAGTGTGACAGTCTATGGTAGTTGTTTCCCCTAATAATGAGGCTGATGAGATGATTTTTTGTCCTTCTTCATTAGTATATGAAAAAATGTTGGATGCCATTGTGAAAAAACAGTAAAAAATCCCACTTACATATAAAATACGGAGCCGCCTCAAAGCAAAGCACTCTCCCAGTGCTAAAAGCAAATAGAAAACCAAGAGTTTGATGAATCATTGTTGTGATTATGGATTGTTGATACTGTGATGTGCATTGTTGTCTGGGATCTTCTTAGTTCCCCTGCCACAGTGTCTATGTGGCTATCAGGGATTGGTGCTGATTTCAGGTGAAGCTCCGCCCCTTTCTTGTTCTTTGTCTAGTAGAAAGAAGTAAGCCTGTTCGAGCCTAGTGGCCCATCGGGCCGGTGTTTAACCCCGGTTTCCATGGCATGAAGCGACTAGGAGTATTGCTACTCCCCCTGGATGGGATGCCAGTCCATCGCAGGTACTACCCCAGCTCTTAGACAAGTTTCCCTGCCTATTTGCTGGTACCCATTTATACACCTGGGTGGAGTGAGGCGTGGAGTGTGGGAGTAAAGTGTTTTGCCCAAGAACACACCGCGAAGGCCATGGCCGGGGCTTGAACTCGGGACCTTACGATCTCAAGTCAAGCCTACTTGTCTATCAGTCCATCCGTACGGCCGTCCGTCCATCACGTCCCGTTTGTTGTGAACTCAAAATCTTGAGAACGCTTTGACCGATTTTATTCATCTTTGGCTTCAATGTGATATTTTGTGATAGCCGACCCCAGTCGATTTCCGTCACCTGGCGGGGGACATGACCACGTTTAGTGGCAACACTTTTAATTAAGCTGTTAAAGCTTTCAACTACTAATGGTTTTTCTTGGCTTGAATCCCGGAATTGCCGCTTGCAGCTATATTATATTAATTGCTTTTTCAGCCCTTTTTTGCCTGTGTCCCAGCTTTTCTGAGACCTGCTGCAGCCAGAAAATTTGAAATAAGCTCATTTTGTGGATAAAAATGTAAAATGTCTCAGTTTCAACATTTGAAATGTGATCTATGTTCTATTGTAAATAACATATTGGCTCATGTGATCTGAAAGTCATTGCATTTTGATTTTATTCACGATTTACACTTCGTCCCAACTATTTCGGAATTGGGGTTGTACCATTTAAGCTTGGCTTTATTTGTCCCAAAACACTGGGAATTTTATTTTGTCAGCTGACATCATTCCACAATTCTAAGTTCTGCATTATTATAGGTTCCACGCTGGCATATTGACCTACAGCCCTGGGCAGCTCCTAGCCAGGCCTTGGAGGATGAAGCCATCCGATTTCTCAACTACATACAGACACCTCATGTGAGTTATCATTCATCATACAAAGACACATCAAGCGAAGGTGCCTTGTCTCTTCTCTCCACTCTCAGTAATTGAGTTGGAGCTGTTAGGACACAGAGGTTAAAAAAAAGAAGGACATTTATTTGCCCTTCCAAAACATTGGGATCTCCTGAATCTTCTACTTGGAAACTAATGTTGCTCCTGCCACTGAGCAGGGGTTTGGGTGACTGATCTGACTTGAAGGAGTAATGGCTCAGAATCTGGTAATGCAACAGCCCCATGCCACAAAAAGCAGTTTTATAAATCTGAGATGGCATATGGAATCCTCTGAAATTGCAGCCTGACTAGTCGTAATTATAAGAAAAATTAATCACAGCACAAGGATACAAAAATCAAATGTTCCCTGCACTCAAGAAAAATTCAAGCCCAGGCTCAATTGGCAACTTGTTAACTGCCCCACTGAGCATGACAGTTTAATGCTCAGTTGGCTTGTTGAGAAATAATCTGCTGTATGGATATCATGATGGACGGAGCTTTTTAAATTGCTTGACATTTAGCTGAAAAATTAGTGATAATAGTCCAATGGAACAAAGCCAAGCTGAAAAAACATTTGAAAATGTGCAAAAAAAGGGGTACACGAAAAATTCTCAGTTGACACATAAAATGTGTTAGTGCCTGATGAGGAAATTGCGTATTGCACTTCAAATTAATGTGATATTTCAGAATTAGAGTCAATATACCAATGTGAACGTGAGACAAAAAACATTTTCCAGCTCTTGTGGTGCATCAACTAACAGTACTGCATATATTAGCTGCGGTAGTTTATTGAGAACATATCTGAGCATTTCTGGTTAAATTTTAGTGGTAAATACTCTGGTAAATAATGCAGCCCAATTGGTCTGAGCTGAAACAAAAAATGTTTGTATATCATGATCTAAATTAGGTTCACGCTTAATGATGTGTTTGTTATTATTAACTACATTTTTTCTTGTCTCTTGGATGAGGTTTCTAGATATAATGAGCCTGGGTGAAATGTTCAAGTCAAAGTATCTTGCTCAGTTTTTAAGCTGCCCTTGAAAAACTGCATTACCATTTTATGGTAATAGCTCCTTTATGAATTTCAAGCTTGCTGTTAATGAATCTCCATACCCGCTTAAGCAATCATGCAATTTACCAACACAATAATCGCCTTTGTATGATAAGCTTATGGAAGCTGTCACATGCTACAGTAGTTTGCCTCAAATAATTGGGACAACTAGGTGATAAGGGAAGATGTAAAGCAATCTTGCATACTATAGCACTACTAAAGCAAATCTATACTCATGTGCTGACTAGGACCTAATTGAAGGTCTATTCAAGCATATTGCCTTTAGCCTCTATGAATATTTGAATCACTATAAATGGCCAATTTCACTAAAAGCAGCGCATTTGTGTTAATCAGAAGCACTCCCAGTGGGAACTGATTAATAACGCCCATTTGGGGTGGTGGCGGCCTGGGGTTTGTTCCGTCAATCAAAAAACAACTACAAGTGTGGTGATTAATAACTGAAATATTGAAATGTGAAAAAGTAAACCCCCTCCTCACCACCAAAACAAAGTTTTCTTTTTAAAGGAGGGGCCAAAGGTTCAATTATTATTCTCCAAGGGAGGCAAATCAGATAAAGTGGTGTTTCAGGCAAAAAAAAAAAAAAAAAAAAATTCACCGTTGTATAAGGGGGAGGCCAGAATGGTCAGGTGAAAAAAAAAAAGAAAAATGCAAGAGATCCAGACATGGCGAAGGTTGTCCCTGTGACACATTGTACAGAGTGGAAACAATCTTCTCCAAGTGCCAAGGTTACGGGTATCACGGGGAGGGCAATCGAGATAGAGTGCAATCTTAGCAGGAGATAACCGCTGGTACCAGCATGCTTGCTCACTGTTGTTTTACAGTATTAATGGCTGTGCGTGCCCTTAATACTGATAAGGTTGGCAGTAATACAGTAAGGGCAGTCATATGTCTTAGATCGGAGGTGAGCAACGAAGGCCGTATCTGTCCCTGGTTTTCACACCAACTTCTGGCCTTTAATAAGTTAATTGTCTTAATTAGAAAAACCATTTCTGAAATAAGGAATTTCTGCTGCATTTCTTTAAATTATCATGAATGACCACCAAAGACTGTTCTTGTCTCCCCTAAATGTAAAATTTTACTTTGGTCTAATCTGCATGCAAATTCATGTTTGTATGCACAACCAATCAGCTCAATTAGCCAGGGTAATTGATAGAAATAAAACCTGAATACACACCAGCCCTCCAGGACTGAAATTGCCCACCCCTGTTTTAGAATCTGGTTTTGTTCACCCATCTCTCCGTGTATCTGTTGAAATAAACTCCAGAGACCCAACTATTTTTCTACTGCATACAAGTGTCTTGGGTGACATTACATGTTGGATTGATCATATTTTCAAAGGGTCTTGACTAGGATCAAAAATTAGGTACAGTGTCTTAAGAGGATAAACTATATGTTTTGAAAATCATATTTGAGTGGGTGAGAACCAGAGGCTGCTGTTGGTTCAAAATGAGTTGTTGTAAAAGTGTGTGTAGAATCCTCTAACTACGTTTAAATCATAAATACTTACTTGCAGTCACAAGTTCTTTTAACCAGAAATATCAACTATGTGGCAAACATCTGAATTTACAAATATATTGCCATGGGCGCTGTAGCTCACTTTGTTTATTTCATGCTTTAGTGTTATGTAAGCTCACAAGTGGTTGTATTTTTTATGCTTAGGTCCAACATTGGGGAAATGAAGACACCTTTAGTGTGAACCTTATTAGCTCTATTTTCAATGGTGTTTTACTTGTCAAGGTCATAGTAAGGTCAAATAACGATAAACGTCAAAATTGTCAATGCAGTAGTGATTGCCAAGGTCAAAAGCAACAGTAAAGTAAATTTTAACATTCTAACTGCTTTCGAACACTCCCTGGCATGATGCAGTACAATTTGAGGTTCAAGGTCATTGAAAAGTGAATTGCAAATAGATGTTCAAATTACCAATATGTAATTCATTGCATGTATGTCATCCAAATCCAAAGTTTCAGCCTTTTAATCATAGTCGGAACCTTATTCACCATATTTTAAAGGTTCTTTCCTTGTCTAGGTCACTGAAAGGTCAAATGACGATAAATGTCAAAATGTTCACTTCAGTGTAGATCGCCCACCTCAAAAGTATGCGTGCACAAAGTTTCAGCATTCTAGCAGCTTTCAAACACTGTCCAGCAAGATATAGTTCGATTTTAACACGTTGACTGCCAACTACGAGATAACTCGTAATGGCGGGTCAGGGCCAGCGCCAGAAAAATTCGGGGGAAATTATCCATCCCTTTATTGACAACAATTGGTCCTGGCTAATTCTAGATGGTTTTCCTTTATAAGCACGTTTTCTAATTCAAGAATAATCAAGTGGCAATTGAAGACACGGCTTCTCTCCCCCATGCGATCTAACAGCAAATAATGGGCTACATTCAGTGCAGAAAAATAATTTAATTATAATTAGGTCAATGCACTGGCACTCAGCAATGGTAATTTTTTTCCAGCGAGAGCGAATTTCAGAACTCTTCGCGAATGAAGGTAATTCTGGTGACAAGTATACGTGGTTTCCTCCGTTTTCATTTTCCAGTCTAACAGCTGGCTATTTTTACAGCAAGTTTGCGTGACCATGCTGCAAAAACAGGTGTAGGTACTTGCCGTAATTACCTTCATTCGCAAATGAGTTCTGAAATGCCGCTCTTGCTGGAAAAAAAAAAATTAACGCTGCTGAGTGCGTAGCGAGACCTAATTATAATTATATTATTTTTCTGCACTGAATGTTGCCCATTATTTGCTGTTAGATCGCATGGGGGAGAGAAGCCGTGTCTTCAATTGATTATTCTTGAATTAGAAAACGTGCTTATAAAGGAAAACCATCTAGAATTAGCCAGGACCAATTGTTGTCAATAAAGGGATGGATAATTTCCCCCGAATTTTCAAGTCTGGCGCTGGCCCTGACCCGCCATTAGCTGGCAGTCAACGTGTTAGACATGACTGACTGGCAGCCATGTTTGATGTCAAGTTTTGATGCCTCGAACAAAATTATACATCCATGTATACCTCCCCACCAAATTTCACATTGTTCCTACAGTGGTGTGGCAGAAGAAGATCAAAGTTAACCAGACGCCAACACCGACGCTACCGCGTGATCCCATTTGCTCCCTTTGGTCTGTTGGACCAAGTGAACTAAAAAGCAAAAACTTTGATCCCTTTTTCTCAGAACTTTTAATTTGCGGGTTTTTAGAAGATTTACTTGAAGATGGCCTCTGCTCAAAAATACTGAGATGGAGGCCTCCAAGGCATAATATCAGTAAAGTTACCAACTCTTTCAAGCCAGAGATATGAGCATCTCGGCACCCTTTATTGGATAGGGTGGTTTCCATTACTTAAACTCTCCCTCAATTCCTTGCTTTGTGGAAGCGAAGAGCAGCACGCTGATATTGTTGAAAGTCCAGAGGGGACAGTTCTGAGCCCAGTCCCATCAAACAAAAGCTATCGACCCCTCAGTCAATGCCGAGGCCAGGCCTGGCGGAATTTTCTGGCTGGTCTCGCTTGTTCTTCAGACTCATTGTTGACTGAGCAAACTAGGCAGGCCGGGCCGTAATTGCTGCTGCAGACCGATGATGAATGCTCTTCTGTGAACTCCCCCTACCCAACCCCCCTTCTTCTTCCCGAATCGACCCTTTGCCCCTTACATTCCATCTCCCAGCCTTCTCCCTCCACCAGCACCAGTGCCACCCCAATTCCACTCTGAGGCCTTGCCCTTTTGTAGAAACTGGAAGAATACCATGAATTCATGGGTCATAATGTACGATATTGAAATGCAACCGTGCCTGCATCTCACTTTAAGTGAGTGCAATAAAAAAAGAAGTCAATGGAAAGTCAAAGAAAATATCTAAGATATGCGCGCAAAAATATCTTGACGACTTGTCTGGCATGTTGTGCAGTGCTGGGTAAAGAAATTGGAGCATTATGGATCATATTTTTTGTTACTGGACCTCTTACAAATTCTAAATTTTATCTCAGTATGACTCCTGCTATGCAAATCTCTGAGCTCTGGGAAATGGTCTTTATCAGTGTTAAATCATGCCCACTTTCAGCGACATTGATCCCATGTAAGAGCAGATGAGGGAGCCCTCGCTCAGAATGATGAAATTATATCGATGGATGCTCTTTAATGGCACTCAAGGGGAGTGTAATTGCTTAATGAGGACACGGGGGAATTTTCAGCGCTTATTCAGGTCTTCTGTTGCTCCTCAGGTGTCCTGTGGAAGACCCCAGGGGGAACAGCTGCCTACAGGCCTCTATGGAATGGGCCAACCCTGGCGGGTATGCCTAGACGAGAAATTCAGCTTGGTACATCGCATCAGGAGTAAGCATTGCCGCGTTTACTCCCTTGGGTGAGTATGGAGTTTTTATGTTTGAGACGAGCCCTGAAAGCTTTATGATTAATACTCACAGCAAGGGCTCAACATTTTGAGACTGTGTGACATTGATAAAAAATAATTGCGATTGCTTCTTGGTTTACATGGTGTGACATGATAAATTATAGCCGATGGTCCCCGTTTTAGCTTCATATATATCATTTTCTAATGATCATTGCCGGAGTACAAAGCCAAAATGCAAAAATTGTTTCACTGTCTAAATATTTATGGTCTGCATTGTAAACGTGGGGTCTGAACCTGGGTTCTTGAGAATTGCAGGCTGGGGATTGTTGTGGCTTGAAGGATGTTTGTGGGTGTGGGTGGTTGTTCAGCTTAAGACATTAATAACAGATGAGTTTTAAATCTAAATGTTTTTAATAAGCCAGGACTGAAACCACTTAACTGAAAGGAACCTACACCTCATAAAGAGTATTGCGGATCGGGAGAGTGACGACTGATCTGGCGGTCGACAGATGGCACAGGTGCACTGAGGATAAATGGAGGAGGGTGAAAGAGTTTAAAGT
The DNA here is from genome assembly GCA_029692085.1 of Gymnothorax javanicus. Taxonomy (NCBI): domain Eukaryota; kingdom Metazoa; phylum Chordata; class Actinopteri; order Anguilliformes; family Muraenidae; genus Gymnothorax; species Gymnothorax javanicus. Next base: position 97,303,200 of record CM056198.1, read on the forward strand.
CATAGCTCACACCCGTGAAGGACAAGGCCAAGTAAAGCGGTCAGGATATCAGTTCACCTGACTCTCCTGGTCCCTTCAGTTCCTGCATAATCACACACACACACTCACACACATTTCACGTCAAACTTGCTCACGCACATGCGCACACATGGGAAAGCACCGAGTAAAAATCCACATTTCATGACACTTGGACTTTTTTTGACTTTTTGCTATAGTTTGTTGTATGTACCGACGTATAAACCATTTGATGTAAAAAAAAAAATTAGAGCGATTTACTTATTAGTTTCAATGGAATTATGTAAGAAGTAGGCTGGTATCACAGATCAAAAACGGTGCACAACTTTAACAGCCTTTTTTTCAAAATGACAAAGCGTAATGGAATGTCAATTTTTACTTGATGTGTTCACACATTCATCTTTAGTTTGGCAAACATTTGTCAAGTATCAAAACAATTGAGCAGAGTGCCAAAGATTAAAGCAAGCAGATTAGAGTCAGGGCATAAAATTAATGTCCCCCTGCTCACTCCTTCTGGCTCACTGCAAGGGAAAAGTCCGAACCAGGAAGGGAAAAATCATTTTCATTAATAATCATATTCATCATCTGAATGCGCAACAGGCTTCATTTCTATTAGGCGTCCCCCTGACTGCTTATTATCACAGGTAAGGTCACTGCTGTGCCGCTTCTAGCCCTCTAGCCAATGATATTTCACCACAGCAAATTATTACATTATTGTATCACATTAAGTCTTCCAGTACTTGGCTCTGTACCCTGAGGGGAAAACATAAGCACATCCACATGATTAATATGAGCAATATCCCCAGGACTGGAGGAATAAATTCCCACACCATGGAATGCAGATAGGCTCACTGAAGCATCAATACTAGATAACTGAGCTGAGCCAAGGACTGGAAATACAAATTCTGAGTACCTAGAGATCAGGTAACAAAGACAATACATTGAGATGCAGAGGTTTTAACAATAACTGATGACTGTCTATCGCCTCAACACCCACGAATCACTGGAATTTACAGTATATCTTCATTTCTGCTCTGTTCCATACATCGTAGTGGTCCGGCAAACTGGAACCAGAACTCCCCATTGGTCAGACGAGAGGCGACTTTTTGGAGTTCCCTCTGGATCCTTGCCAAGCCCAGTGTGCAGGCCATGCTCATCTTAAACCAGTTTATTGAAATAACCCATTGTTGGGAACTTAGCTTTCCTTAACCTGAGTGCATAGATGCATTTTGAATGAGCTCTGTCCCATGTGAACTGAATGGAATGTTATTTGGAATTTTACAAGGATTCTTTCATTTTAGCTCTTCCAAAAAATGGAACACATTCAAAAATAGATAAGTATGGAGATGGTGGGAGGGAGGGGGGCAGCAAGTCTAGGCCTAATCTGCTTGTGTGTGAAGGAACAGCCAGCTTCCCCCGCCCCCACCAATCCTCGGGACATGCGACAAGCAGCAACCATGTGAGAGGTGAATCAAAAAAACATGCTGTTCCCTGATATTTATCTGGGGTTTATATCTCCCTGGTGGGATGGGGTAGGGTGGGAAAATGTTTTATTATTGGCCAGCTACTTGAAGAACTTAGCAAGTTTTATATCCAAACACACCTTTCAGCATATTGCATTGCTTGTGAAATGGTACAGGTGAGCAAGTGGAAAACTGTGAGACACCTCCCTTTTGATTGATTTGAAATGCGAGGGTGAATACTCAAATTGGATAAATCCGTTTTGCCCATATATTTTTCCATATGTCTTTAGCAAGGCCTCGTTTCAGTCATTGCACCTCATACTCCAAGACCTAACAAAGTCTTTGAAAAACTGTCCTGCTGACTCAACAGAGCATAGCAGGCATATAGGTATTCCAAAGATGTTTATATCTGAAAGCCGCATTTACTCAATTATACATGTCATTGACAGCAGTATCCTGTAACATATGGTTCCCTTTTGCAAGCAAAGGAAGCACTGTTTGGTCGGAGGAACATCATGTCTGCTTGTGCTGTGCTCTGCACCTAAAGAGAGGGCCAAAAATCTCATCAGAGAATGAGCAGTTGTAATCTCTCTCAAGGCAAAATTGATTAGGTCTCCACACCTTCAGGAGTCAAAAGGTCATATTTCAAGGTTCTGAAAGTCCAGTCACTACACCGTTATAAACTAACTGAATTTAACAGTTAAATTAACTCACTGTATCCTGGTTATTTTGACTGTAAGTGGAGTCCTGTGCGCATTTAACGGTCGTTTACTCTTAACATACAAGGAACTCAGTTGTAAACTTGTTGTAAAATTACAGTTAAAATAACCGGAAAAAAGGTGCCAGTTAAATTAACTGGCAAAAATAGGTGCAAGTTTATGACAGTGTATATTCAGCAACTGAATATAATTGGGCATCCAGCATCATACACTCATAAATAGCTGTTGCAGCTATTTTCATCTGTATCAACAGAGTGCACATGTATGTGGACAGTGACTCATTTTTTGTTGGCTCTGCACTACTCCGCATTGGAATTCAAATGAAACAAAAGCAGACTGACAGCTATAATTTACAGGTATATATTTATAGATCCATATACACTCGCCAGATTTCTTATTGGGAACATCTAAATACCTGCTAGTTCATGCAGTTATCCAATCAGCCAAACACGTGGCAGCAATACAATGCATGAGATCATGCAAATGCAGCTGACGAGGCTCATTTAATGTTCATGTCAAGGATCAAATTGGGGAAAAAATTAGATCTCAATGGCGCTGACCATGGCATTGTTGTTGGCTCCCGATAGGCTAGTTTGAGAATTTTGGAAAGGTAGCAATTAGATAGCGTACGGTAAAAGTTTTTAGTCATTTCACAAAATGACTGGTTTCACAATCTGACTGTAACATGATCATCTAAGGATCCATGTAGTAAATATAATACGTAGTCACTCCAAAACAACAAAATTTGTGTGAATATTTAAATGCTGATGTAATGTTTTCAGAACCAAAACGTGTACAAGGCATGGTGTTAGGTTAAGTTCATGCCCGACGTCGGGTTTCATCGAAGAGGACCATTGGATAAGTCAAGAATTACAATCATGTTGAATTAGAAGATTAAAGATGCTAAAATTCTTTTGAGGACCACTTCTATTACAATTGCTATCAATGTTTATATGGCTAGCCACTCTTCTCTTTCAATCCCCAGGTATAAATCACTAAAAGGGCCCCCATCACGGATTTTACTGTGTTTGTTTAGGTCTTCCCTCGGCAGCAGTAATGAAATGGCAATTAGAGAAACAGGATAAAGGCCCACAGCTGATCACAGCATACTGCTGCCTTGTCTCCCATTATCCGCTTCTTTTACTGCGACACACTCCTTTAAACTGGGCTCACTGTAAAATAAAGGCAACTCTTCCAATGGAGCTCAGGGAAAAATCCTCACTAGTGAACTTTACCTCCAGCCCTCTAAACATCGCTCACAGTCAGGGCTGTAAGCCCTAAATAAATTTAATTGGCCGTGATCGCATCGATATGCATATAAAGCAGTTTTGAGAACTCCCCCAGTACCTTGAATGCAGCAGAGGTCCAACGCTCAGATCAAATTTTAGTCTTTGAGGAGTAAAAGAGGTCCAATGGTAGACAGGCTGCACTGAGCAAACAATGCATTGTCATACGTTTCAGCAGAACCGCATCTGCATTTTCTGCTTCATTATTTTACCCATATACCCAAGGCATTTACCCTAGACAGCCTGAAATACATTGCTCAACAGTACAAAGAAACTTCTACCACAGGCAAGAACCCCTTGAAGGTTTTTAGCAGCACTTTGTTGGGATGGCTGCCAGTATTCCTGACAAAAATGAAAGAAAAAGAACAAAAAGAAAGACATACATACTGTATATAATCATTTATGTGAGGGACTGCTACTGCATGGCAATTACTTGTGGCCGCATCCACCACTCAAGAGAAGGACTGACATGATAGTGTGGTTATTTTGAAGGCAACATGCAGCCAGAATACACATCTTATATTGAAAGTTTTCAGCGACCTGATTGATTATAGCTTTCTCTAAAGGAAAAGACATGACTGACTGACTGACTGACTGATTAGCTTTCATACAAAAACACACACACACACACACACACAGGTTTATAAATATTTAAACATTGACAATGTTATTACTGCTACAGCATATGCGAATTGAAGCTGTAATTTGAGGGTATTTACGTCCACATGGGGTGAACATGATTAGGAATAACACCACTTTTTTATATCGAGGGTTTGGAGCACAATGGTTATATGTCCAAAATTTGTGGTTTTGAGATTTTTACCCCCTGTCACAGCTTTCCATCAGCTAATCCTGGGAGCACAATAACTATATATCCATCTGCATTCATTTTTAATCAGAATTCACATTTTCATTTTGTGAAATGTCCAACAAAATCTGATTAAATTAATTAAACATTGACATTTTGATGAATAAACATGAATTTTATTACAGAAAAGTCTGTCTTCCATTGCAAACAAACTTACCTTCAACCAATCAGCATTGTGTTATGTCACATCATGTGCTAGAATTGTTAGAGCACTGAGGTGACAAGTCTATTTTTGGCAATTTTGACCATGATGTTGCGGTTACACTCCTGTGAAAAATTAGGTATTCAATATACTTCTGAACCATGCAGCAAAAGAGTGACTGGTAAAAAAATGATATAATTCCAACACTGTTCATACAATATTTTAATTTAATGAAATTGCTAAATGAAAACTGAAAGTCTACACTTCAAGCACACTTCATCTTTATTGGTTCATTTCAATCCATTGTGGTTTTGTCCAGAGCCAGAATGATGAAAATTGATTCACTGTCCAAGTACTTATAGAGATGACTGTACATGAGTGGGTGACTAAGTCAGGAAGTGAGCAAGTGAGTGCATCACAAGCCTGGTAGCGCTATGATACTAATCTAAAAATCAGGGAAATTAGTTTGGAGCATGCTCAAAGGGAGCATAGCCGTTCATGTAATGGCAGCAGGGAGGAATATCATTGTAAACTCCAACATGTAACTGATTCTACAAACTCTGAGGCAGAGACCATTTCTCATGCCACTGCTGAATTTCTCATCTCCAGGCTGGGGATGGTGGACAAACAGCTGGAGCTGAGCCTGGTTCAGGCAGGGTGCGACGTGCACTGCTTCGACCCCAGCATCAGGCAGGCCCACCTGCAGGATTCAAAGATGTGGCTCCACCGCCTCTCAGTGGACTGGCGAGACCCCAACCCTGCCATCCCTGCCCAGCGACAGCACAGTAGCACCAAGAAGCTGGCCACCATCTTGAATGACTTTGGACACAGGAAGGTGAGAATTAGTAATGGCTATTAGAATTACTTAGCTGATACCTTTTTTTTATCCAACATAACTGAACACTTTCCTCGCCATTGACAACATTTTCCGACAATCAACGTTTTCACTGTTATACAGTGGCAGGCACAGTTATGGATCCTCTTACAAAAATGGGTCAAACAAGCAAGAGAACAGTGCAATGCGGTGCACCTCGCAAACGTAAAGACGAAAATTATGTTTCCTTCTTGCACAAGTTCCATTCTCGCTAGCTTTTTCATGAACCGTAGTAAATTTCCTTTATTCTAGGGGACAACTTGAAAACAAAACAGCAGGTCCGTGTTAAATAACATCCATACGCTTTTCTCTGTTTTTTGTCCGAAATGTGGATTTTTTTTAATGAAAATGACCAACATTCAAGTGTTTGTAAAAATGAATGAATTAAGCTAGAATGAAATAGTTTGTCTAAAACTGTATGCAACGTTCTTTCGGTTGACATATTAATAAAACTGAATGTTTTGGGGGTGTTGAATGATCAATGAATATTAACAAAAATGTTGGTAGTGGCTGGCAACTCGCAAAAAACCCTCTCAAGGAAAGGTGACCTGACTAGGCAGAGCCCAATCCCCCCTGGATCAATGCAGGGTTAATGACCTTATTTATGGGCCTAGCAGCTTACTGTAGCAACACTGATGCTTGAACCACGAATCGCTGAAACGTGTCACTGGCATCAAATTCAAAATGAGCAGATATTTTTCAAAAACAATACAATCTTGTAGTTTCAACAGTTGACATGTTGTATTTGTGCTATTTTGAATTTATTAGAGTTTAAATGATTTGCCAATAATTGCAGTCTGTTTTTATTTACATTTTACACAACATCCGAACTTTTCTGGAAACAAGTTTGTAATCATAATGTCTTAACAAATCCTTCAGACCATATTTTCAAGGAAGGGTGGACATGTCCTATTCCTCTACGCTCTAACAGACTGTGGCCAGACCCAAAAATGGTGCTGCCACTTCTACTCTGCGGGACATCCTTAAAAGGGTTCCTTCCTGAAAAACTTGTTCCTTAGTATACTCAGAGAAGCCCAGGTGATATGTATATAGTGGGTAGTGGCAATAGAGCAGGCACTTGGCAGTATGTTTAGTTGACCATACATATTCTGAGGATACAGCAATCGGGAGTTTTGGACACAGCTGTTGAAGGAAACAAAGTTAATATATCCCCTTTGTTAAGAATCTTCAACCTGCAAAATGTGAGTGAGTGAATGAATTTTTCCACTAATTTGTCACTAGCACGGTGGTTTAAGTCAAAGTTTTTCCATTAATGGCTTGTAAGAACAAAACGCTTCTTATAGCAATTGCTTTCAAACACAAAACACCTTGGAAAGCCAAAAGCATTAATGCATGTCCCCATTCACTGTCAGACAAAGCTCCTGGGACGTTGCCATCTCAAAGTAATTTGAGCAGGCACAATTCAAACACCCTGAAACCCAACTATTTCTCATCATTATGCATTTACGTTCATTCACCTGGCAGATGCTTTGCTCTGCAGCAAATTACAAAAGCCATTATGGCAAATAGCACCCAAGAACCAACAACAAGTGCAGAGAGCAGTATTACATAGCTGAAAGGGCACCTTATTTCCAGCCTGTTTTAAAAGATTGAAAGTTCCCACTGATTAATCTGTGTTTAAGAAGTTTCCTTGGTGCTCAGAAGACCGGAACCAGACATAGTTAAATCTTCAATAAAAGCATAAACCTTTTGACCCCTATTCTAAACAGAATACAAATCTGATGCAACAGGACCGTGCACAACATGCATGCTAAACTACTGATAAAAGAGTATTTCTCACATTTCTCTGCCTGCAGACTGACAGCTGATAAATATTACATAAAGAAATTATGCAACATTTCAAAAAAACTCAAATCTGTCGAAAATTCTCACAGTAAGGGAACAGTGAGATGCATGCTAGGGCTGAACTGCTACTGTTTAATCAATGCTGGCCTTATCTTCTTGAGTTTACTCTCTAATCCTTTCACTGATTCATCTGCAAGAAAGAACCGCCAGAGGGAAAAAGGAAAAAACCTATAGAAAATAACAAGTGCATACGTTAAAATATTAAAAGCGCATATATTAACCCCTATGCGCAGAAGCCTTATCAGGAAATGTACGTATTCCCCTATTTAAAGCTTTATAATTCCAGATTTGTGCATCACAAAGAATGATTTAAATGAAACAAGACACTTGTAGCATTCAGACTTCCAGCTTTATTTCAGTTTATTTTCATAATTTTAGAACAGAATAAGGGCTGCAAACGCAAAAAAAAATATTCATGGAAATTCAGCATTGAAGTTGTTTAAAAAAATACTGAGAATTTAAAAGTGGCTCGGAGGTAAAACAATATATTTCTTGGATCATAAACTCCTTGACCACAAGTATGCTACATCTGAGATACACAAAATTTCCAACTGTCCAGCAGCCAAATAGCGCACAGAGAGACCATAGAATAATAATATTTTTGTGACGCTCAGGAAAAAAGGACCAGATGCAAGCCAGGGAAAAAGCAGAATAGTTGTCTTTATGCAAGCAAGGTCAGAACTGGGAGTTCACAGGACGACAAATACAGACAGTAGGCAAACATTCAAAAGTCAAAAATAAAGCAGAGATCAAAACCAGGAAATCAGATGGGCAGACAAATTCAAAGGGGCAGGCAAGAAACGAAGTCAAACAGAAGGGTGTCACAGAATCACTAATAACAAACAGGCATACTGGGTGCTCAGCTCTGAATGAAATAGATCAACATTCTGACAAGGAACAGACTGCAGAGTGGGACTATATATACACAAGGTAGGTCACAATCTAGGCGGGGGAACAGGTGTGTGGTATGAGCTAGACATTAACTAAGAGGGGATATGGCAGCCCATAGGGGACAATATTAAAATGAAAATGTAATTCCACTTTTGCATTATAATTTTCCACTTATGAGTTATTTGAGACAATATTAAATTGAAAATGCATTAATCCAATTATCACTTTCATTTTCACATACCCATATGGGAAATCTATGACTATATTCAAATGATAATGAAAAAGCTGTTTAACATTTAATTTCAAAGTCGTGCCCCGCAATACAGTGGACAAAATTCAAATGCAATGAGAAAAACAGCACCCCCAGCCTATTGCATTTACATTTACATGTCACCACGCTCTTTTAGGGTCAACAAGAAAACGTAAATGCTATTTTCTGACTATATGAAATTGATATTGAAAACAGCATTTAAGAGCCAGAGTCTGTAACTATGAACCAGGGGGTAATATATCATGTTCCAGTAGGCCACTGAAGGTTTTTGTGGGCGTAGATATATCGTCCAAACTGACAAAAATTACCTTTTTTATCAGAAGATCCCTTCGAGGTGGAAATTACAGCCCTTTTTAGGGTAGGGGTCAAAAGGGCCAAAATATTGACATGGTCAAAATCTGGACGTTGTCCTTCTAATATCTTCGTGCGCCCTCTGTAAGCCTCCTTGATCTTGTGGTATATGAATGTGTCAGTAGAGTTCTTCCATTTAGCATAATAATTTTCAAGGTTTACTGAGGGCGCCGCCTATAGGTGGCCCTTCAAATCATGACTTTCTGCATTTTGGGCTACATTTGAGACCCTCCCAGGGCCTGGGCCCTCATTAAACCTTGCTTATTTATGTGTATTTGGATACACTGGGACTAGTTCTTTCCAAATTTGCATAAACGGCTGTGGCTTAGTTAGGGCGCTTTTGCATAGGTGACGCTTTTTTTTGGCAAGAATGCGATTTTAGGCGATTTTCATTTGGCCATATCTCAGTGCGCCCCCTATGGATTTCAGTGAAACTTGTTTTATTATGTTTGTCTATATCTCTGCTATTCATGATAAAAATTTCAAGAAGGCTTTTTGCCTCATTAACCCTTTACATGCCAGAGTTTGACACGTCGCAATCAAGCACCACCTCCGAAAAATGCCCATTTTTGTCTTAGTCCCCACCAGCCAGTGGGGAGAATTATTTGAGTGTTTTCAAAGCATTGAGGCAAGAGAACTTATTCAAAAAAAGCAAGAATTTATTAAAATTTTAAAACTGAAAAGTCAGAAAAACAACAATCAAGGCACCCATAGGTGCTGAAGATACTTAGGCCTTAATGGACGGCATCTTTCTGTTGGTGCCACCACCACAGAATAAAGACTCAATAATTCTAGAATTGTTTAGCATGGAATAAGAACTATATAAAAATTGTACCAGTAACAGAGGCTTCTGCGTTGGTATTCCTGAAATAGTCTGAAATAAATGACTGCCTGTCATTCTAACTAAGGGACACACTCCTCAAGAGGTTCTCAGGACAGCAACTGAATAGCATATAGTTCACAACTGACTAAAATGTTTGGACAGATTTGTCCAGAAAATCTCACAACATAGTTCAAAACGAACTGAAGGACATCCTTGTCCAGAAGTTTTAACCCACATCAACTAAAAATATGGGACAAACTTGTCCAGAAAATCTCACGACATAGTTCAAAACTAACTGAAGGGCATCCTTGTCCAGAAGGAAACCAATAGTACTTTTCAGAGGGGGTTGAGGACCTTGTCTTTACATTCTGCATTGCTGCATGCATTATGCATCCACACAGGCCACACCCATTCAAAAATGTGATTAGAAAATATATGATCTAATATCTTGGGAGCAAAACTAATCGTTAGCACAATATCCCACAAGGTAAAGATGGAAGGTTGTACCGCTCGCAGGTCTTAAAATCAGAAGATGTTCATGATAAAGCAGGATTTCCACGGCTCTATTCAGACTCTGAACATACCTGCCATATGAGCCGCCCATTGAAGCATTGGAGAACTAACCTTTTGTCTTTCTTGATTGAAGTGGAGTGTGATCTGGTGTGAACGTTTTAGCACAAAGAGGGTTAACGAGGCAAAAAGCCTTCTTGATATTTTCATCATGAATAGCAGAGATATAGAGAAACACAATAAAACAAGTTTCACTGAAACCCATAGGGGCGCACTGAGATATGGCCAAATGAAAATCGCCTAAAATCGCGTTCTTGCCATAACAAGCGCCACCTATGCAAAAGCGCCCTTACTAAGCCACTGCTATTTATGCAAATTTGGAAAGAACTAGTCCCAATGTATCCAAATACACATAAATAAGCAAGGTTTAATGAGGGCGCGGGCCCTGGGAGGGTCTCAAATGTAGCCCAAAATGCAGAAAGTCATGATTTGAAGCGCCACCTATAGGCGGCGCCCTCAGTAAACCAGTATAATTAAATTATAATGTTAAATGGAAGAACTCTACCTGTATATTCATATATCATAAGATCAAGTAGGGTCACTGAGGGCGCACCAAAATATTCGAAGGTCAATGTCCAGATTTTGACGATGTCAATATTTTGGCCCGTTTCACCCCTACCCTAAAAAGGGCTGTAATTTCCGCCCCGAAGGGATCTTCTGATAAAAAAGGTCATTTTTGTCAGTATGGACAATATATCAACCCCCACAAAAAACTTCAGTGGTCCACTGGAACATGATATATCACCCCCTTCTATGAGCTGGTCCAAAGTTACAGACTCTGGCTCTTAACATTTAATTTGCAGAGACGTAACCTGCTCTACTGTGGACAATATTCAAATGCAATAAGCCAAACAGCACTCCCAGTCTATTACATTTCCATATGCATGTCATCACGCTCTTTTTTGGGACACAATGAAAATTAAAATGCAATCTGTCAGCGTCTCATCAAGGCGGGTCTTCAGCGAGGACGTCACTTATTAGGGGCGCAAACTAAAATGATGTTCCTCATTTGCATACCAACCAATCAGCTTCTGGGTAGCGTATGTATGCACGGAGGCTTGTTGATAATGTCATGATGGCTAGTTCGTGAAACGCCGAAAAACTTCCAAAATCACCCGAAATATGACAGCTCGCAGACAGGGGAGTGCACTGGCATAAGTAAACAGATGACGCAATACATAACAGGGGAAGAAAATGGTGCAAAGAACTGGAAATGGTCATGACAAAAACAAAATACAAATGAACCTACAGAGAAATAAAATTGACAGAAAATGTGAACTAAACAGAAAACCAGATCATAACAGATCCGCCCCCCTAAGAAACGCCTCTCAGACAAAGGTGGTGGGTGACAACAGGTTTCAGGCGGGACACATGAAAGGTAGGATGGATGCGGCGCATGGACAGGGGAAGTTTGATAGAGCTGTAGGACTGATGATGCGTGTGATGGTGTAAGGGCTGATGTAGCGTAGAGCGAGTTTGCGAGAGTCGGGATGTCTCTGGTTACCAGCCAAACCCGCTGCCCCACACAATAGGCTGGAGCCTGGGAATGGCATTTGTCCGCATTCTGCTTCATGCGTTGACTGGCACAGGGCAGGTTGCATCTGGTGGTCCTCCATGTCCGGGCACAGCAACGAATGAAAGCCTTGGCAGACGGGACCCCCACCTCTGCCTCCTGGTTGGGATGGAGGGGTGGCTGATAGCCAAGAGAACGTTCAAAAGCGAATTACCCAGTAGCTGATGAGGTATGGGAGTTGATGCCGTATTCTGCCCAGGGTAACAGGGAGCTCCAGGAGGTGGGGTTGTTGGAGCATAAACATCTGAGGACTGTTTCAATGCATTGATTTACCCGCTCCGTCTGGCCATTAGCTTGGGGGTGGAAGCCAGAGGTGAGACTAACAGTGGTGCCTAGGAGTTTGCAAAAAGCTTTCCAGGAGTTGGCGGTGAATTGGGGACCCCTGTCGGAGACAATGTATGAGGGAATGCCTTGCAGTCTGATGACATCTTGGATGAGAAGAGTAGCAGTTTCACATGCAGTGCAGAGTTTGGTCAAGGGAGCATAATTGACTGATTTAGAGAACCGATCTGCAATAGACACTATGGTGGCGTGATTGTTGGAGGGAGGAAGACCTGTGATGAAATCTAGGGAGGTGTGAGACCAGGGCTGTTGTGGGATGAGAAGTGGCTGAAAGAGACCGGTGGGGGTTGGTGTGATACCTTATTCTGGGCACAGACCGAGCGGGCAGCAATGAATTCTGCGATATCCTTTCTCATGTCCGGCCACCAGAATCTACGTTGGATGAAGGTGAGGGTCCGGTTGATCCCAGGGTGACATGATAGTTTAGAGGAGTGCCCCTACTGGATGACTGGTGACCAGACGGATGCTGGAATATAGAGACAGTTACTGGAACAATTACTGGGACAAGCTTTGTCACCCTGGGCCTTCCGGACGATGTCCTCGATGGGGAGGTTGATGGCACAATCAGAAACCGTAGATGGGAGGATGGTCTCGTGAGCAGGATCCTTAGAGGGTGGGTCGAATCTTTGAGATGTCATCTGACCAAAGCACCTTGTTCTAGTTATAATTCAAATGACATTTGGCAAACTCCAAGAGCTTGCTTCTGTGTCTTCTGGTCAGAAAAGGCTTTCATCTGGCAACTCCTGCAAAGATCGTGTGGTTGTGCAGGTGGTGCCTAATGGTGCTTTTCAAAACGTGGTGGCCAAAAGATGCCACCAAGGCTTGCAATTCCTTCACAGTGATTCTTGAGGATGTTGTTGCTTCTCTCATCATGTTCCTCAGTATCCTAGGGAGCAAAATGCAGTTGCATCCTCTACCCTTGAGGTTTTCAACGGTTCTATATCTTTAGAATTTTTAAATAATTGCCCTGACAGTGCTCAGTGGCATATTCAATCATTTGTGAGTCTTCTTGAAGCCATTATCAGATTTATGAAGGTCTATGACCATCTGCTTCTTTTTAACTGACAGTTGTTTTGTTTTCTTCATGGTGCTGGATGACAAAGGGATACGGCATGTGTGTTACCTCATATGATGTAGTGATGTACTGGCTCAATATAGTTTCTTAACACTTACACGAAACTTAAATAAGTGGAATTTAATACCTGGTTTAATTTTGGTAGATGTTATTCACAATAAGCTTTAAGGGTGCCATTAATTGTGAAACCTTGATTTGGAGGAAATTGATTTTTAATTAAATCAGGAAAAGATTTTGGTTGGCTCCATTGGAATATTAATGTTGTGCAGTATTTATTCCACATTGTTATTTAGAGTCTCTCCATAAATATATTTTCTAGAATTTTTTAAAGTATTGTTTGTGCATTGTTAGTCAGGGGTGCCAGTAGTTTTGGAGCCCACTGTATGTTAGAGATGGCATCAGGATGCACTGTGGGAAGAAGACAAGCTGTTGGAGGGGCTGTGATACTCTGGGAAATGTTCTGCTGGGAAACCTCAAGTTTGGGAATTCATGTATTGTCAGCTTGATGGAGCCGTTTTGGCAGCACAAGGGGGACCTTCACCACATGGCAGGTGGTTTTAATCTTGTGGCTGATTGGTGTAGTTACACCTTTGATCAATACAATAAGGCAAGATTGGTTTGTGGCAGTCTGAGAGTAAAACTGTCTCCTTTGAGTTTTTGCCTAGTCTCTGAGGCCATTAATGCTGCCCCTCCCTGTCTGAATTCAAAGGAGCTTTCTGAAGGCAATCTGTGAGCATTTTTCAGACACTGTTGGTAATTTTCATCTTTTTTTTTTTTTTTTTTTAAGGACATCTGATTACAGAATTGCAAGGTACACAAATCTGTCACAAGCAAAGCATTTACATTATGATGGATGAAGGGTATTGAATTGCATTTCTATTGCAGTCTTCAAATATGAGGGCTATGCTTCTCTAACAAAAAAAAAATTATGTGACTAAAACAAATAAAAGCTGATGGATTGCTTGCATTTGTGTGTGGTGTGGTGTTTGAGTGTATGTGTGCGCGTGTGTTGGGGAAAGAATACCAGTCTTCAATAACTATGCCAGCCTGCTGGAAACAAACTGACTCACTTAATGTAAAATAATGAATATAAATCTGAAAGCTCAGCATGCATAAAGAACAGCATTTACTTCCCTCTGAATCAGTTCTGTCCACAACATATCAAACCACATAACAGCTACTGACCCTTTCCATAGGCAGATTAAGTCATCTTTTGTACATTTCTCTGGCTTAGCATGGAGACCTAGCTCATTGTTTCCTTCACAAGTTATCTGGCCAAGCAAAGTGCTCGTTTTTGACAATCCATCTCACATAATGTGAAATTACTCATTTCTAATGCACCATTTCACCTGAATGGCTGAATGTCCTCGTGTTCCCCATAAATTTTCTAAATACAAACTGTAATAGCCAACTTTAAAATAGAATTCCCATTTAAAATTGTGGTATATAATCCACAAAAATGACAAAATTACTGCAGATTTAAATTTATATCTCATTTTCAAGGTGCTGGATGCTATAATTATCTTTCTTATTTATTTAAAAACTATTTAGTTATTCCCTCCCATTTCCTCTAAGTCCCCCAAAAAAAAAAGCCATTACAAGCCTCCACATGATAGAGCCATGAAGGCTGTATGAACTTTACTGTCCATAGAGGCTGATCTAAATTGTGACAAGTTGAGGGTTGATTCATCATAAATACTGGTTACTGAGAGGGTCCCAAATGGAGGGCGGGGGGGGTATGATTCGCCCTCTCTCCCGGTATACAAAGACCTGATCAAACACATCATCATCAATCACATCACAAAAAATGCTTATTCATGCCCTATTCTGAATGAGGTCTTTAAAAATGCATCATGCATTGACAAGCTTCCATATTTTTTTTGATTCTGTGTCAAGGACTGTGATGGTTCTGCCCTGCAGTCCCTCCCCCTCCTGCGGTCTTTGCCTCCACTTCAACGAGCCACACCTGTTGCTCGTTGAAGTGGAGGTGAAGTTTAGAGTATTTAAGAGCTGGTTTTTTGGAGCATTCTGGTTTTTTAGCCTTGTATGTGTTGCTGCTGCTCCCCTGTCTCTTTGTCATTTTTAAAAAAGTATATTTATTAAATGTCTTCTATTTTTCTTACCAGCCTGTGCGAGTGGGTCCCTTTTTCAGCCTTTGGGTACACGGTCCCAGCACCCGCTGGATTGCTTGTTGCATCTGGTGGGACTAAACAATGACAAGGACGACTAAAATCATTTACATTTTTACTGTATGGGAGGGACAATAAAACTCGCATACAGGGGCAATTTAACCTATTCTCAGATACCCGGGACAAACCATCCGAGGCTCTCATTTTCTGCCCCCTTCCTAAACACGAACCCGCAATGCCATATCTGTTGGATAAAGTCAAAATGCTGACTGTCAGCATTCATTTGAGTGTATTTTCATTAATGCCCATGCAGTAAGTGAGCAATGCTATATATAAAGCCTTTCAAAATTGTAGCACTTTCCAAGTGCATACAAAACTCATTGTGTTTCATTTATGAGAGCCACAGAAAGTGATACAGCCATGATGATACTTGTGCTCTGAGGATGGTGTTGTGAACTTGAGAGCCTCCATTTTTTGGGAACTGATTTAAAATAGGGTGAAGATGGTCGCTCAATATCATTAAGTGAATATTGAAAACTACTCTATCTTTTATAAGAGGGAGAGTGCCTGAATCACATGGCAGATCACATGACTGTTTCAGGTTCGACTCAGCACCTCGCTGCCGACACTGTGATGTGTGCAAGCATTTGCGTACATGCGTACACGTATGCACTCCTACACACATGCCAAAAAACATGCACACACGATACAAGCACCAGGCAAAACTTGGCTTACCAGGGCCCTGTGGGTCACCGGAATCGGGAAAAATGTGAAAATCGTGGGCAGTAAGAATAATGTCATCAAATTTGACTGCCTTCACTGAGATTAAGGGCTCTAATTTCGTGGCGCAGCATGGCGCAGCCCGCGCAGTGGTAATTTCGTCCGGTGCAGCCCGCGCAGTGGTAATTTCGTCCGGTGCAACGCCGTGCGCAGCCACTTTGGCAATTTGGTAGACGGACGTGCGCCGAGATGGGTGCGGCGGCGCAGTAGGGGGAGGTGTCACATTTTCATCATGACGCAGTGACAATTTCGTGGCAAAAAGGCTCCGCCAAAAGTGCGCAGAGCACTCGCCAGCTCCAACCTGGTTTACTTTCTGTGCAGTGGTAATTTGGCTGACCGGCGCACAGTGCGCACACGTCACCGAAACCTCACAGGCAGGTTTTCAAAATGTCAGGCACAATTCAATGCAATAAATAATTACAGCAACCACTATTTAATGTAACTATCTGAATCAGCACATAAATTATAATATCTATATCGATTGTCCTGATGTCAGATCAAAGGCGGTTGGCACGCGTAATGGAAACTGGACCTGACAGCCCTCAGAGTGTCAGTGCATTCTCTGTGGCATGTTGCGTGCTACACAACATAGCTGTACGTCATGGATGTCACTTTGACCTCACGCAGAGGACATTACAGGACTTGAGACAGAGAGAGGCCGAACTGCATGTGCTGTATCAGCAGGGAAAGCAGCAGCGCGCACAGGAGAGGAGAGACCACCTGGCTGCACAGCTCTGTCCTTAACACTAGAACCGCAGCTGCCGCTTTTTATGCGGCACTGATGTCAGTCAGTACGTTTACATGGCACTTGAAAAAACCGAATTATTGTCTTAATCCGACTATGACTGGACAACTGAAGTGCATGTAAACATGTTACTCCGACTATAATCGGAGTTCTCCAACTCCGATTAAGACACCCAGATAATGCGATTGGAATTCGAATTTCTCCTGCATGTATGCGCCTTAATCGCAGTTTAACTAGACAATGCACATGCGCATGCGCCACGACACGGCTTATAAAAAGATCTGCGCGTCATTCGGAAATTCTCTCTCCATTCTGCATCTGAGAACTCTTTCATTACGACTCTCTCCCACCAGTCTGTGCTCCGTACACGCATCCAACAAGAACGAGGGGTCCGGGTCAGCAGCGACGGCAAAAAGTTCAAAATCGAAGACATGCTATTGTTGTAGCCCTCCAACAGCATGCGGCGTTCTTGTCTGCCCCTCCAAATCACCATAGCCACAAGGGACAACGTGCACTTTATCTGCACAATGAGTAACGCGAACATTATGTACGAAAAGAAAAAAGCTGTTCGATTGTCCATCTTGTTGTTGTTGTTTGAGGATGCCGGTGCTCGCGCTCCACTATTTGGACGTAAGGGGTCAACCGGAAAGGGCCGATACCCGCTGAAACGCCGCGACGCCCGCTAGTGTTAAGGAGGAGAACGACATGCTCCCGTCAGTAATTCGATTTTCTCAGTTTCATGTAAACTAGGACAAGAGACAGAAGTCCGACCAGACGCCAAAACCGAATTATGAGCATAGTCGGACTAAGCTCTGCATGTAAACGGACTGACTAATGCATGATATTTCATGTCAGTAAAAGATAGACGGAGTCCATCCGTCCATTGCTTTTTCTAAATATGTGTTTTCTGTGTTAAATCAAAGTTTTGAACTTCTGTTATAAAACGTGAGTATTGATATTAAATTACTTTGGGCGCCGTAGCCGCTTTTTTTGTGGCAGTGGCTTTGACCGCAAATACCCGTCTGCAACATACGAGAGAGAGAGAGAGAGAGAGAGAGAGAGAGAGAGAGATACGCGTGAGTGCGCGTGTAGGTTATGTGGGTATGTGCCCTTCAGCTGCTTTCACATCGGACGCGAAACGAATTTTTCGCACGACAGATTACATTCAAAGTCAATGCAAAGACGCGAATACACACGTTTCGCGTGTATTCTCGTCTTTGCATTGACTTTGAATGTAATCTATAGTGCGGAAAATTCGTTTCGCGTCCAGTGTGAACGCGGCTGTAGAAACACTGCCTGATCTGGGCTACATTTATCTAAACGTTATTATTATTACTTTTATTGTTATGTACTATGGAAGCCCATAGTGGACAATATTCAAATGAAAATGTAATCCCACTATCGCATTATAATTTTCCACTTATGAATGAGTTATTTGAGGCAATATTAAATTGAAAATGCATTAATCCAATTATCACTTTCATTTTCACGTACACATATGGGAAATCTATGACTATATTCAAATGATAATCAAAAGCTGATTGACATTTAATTTTCAAAGTCATGCTCCGCAATACAGTGGACAATATTCGAATGCAATAAGCAAAACAGCACCCCCAGCCTATTGCATTTACATTTACATGTCATCACGCTCTTTTAAGGTCAACGTGATAATGAAAATGCTGTTTTCTAATCACTTGGAAATAATAATGATATAATAATGATGACGACATTTGACATTTCATTTTCAAAGACTTATCCTGCAATATATGGGACAATATTCAAACGCAGTAAGGGAAACAGCGCCTCCCAGTCCATTGCATTTTCAAATACATGTCACCACGCTCTTTTTGGGACACAATGAAAATTAAAATGCAATCTGTCAGCGTCTCATCAAGGCGGGTCTTCCGCTAGGACGTCACTCATTAGGGGCGCGAGCGGAAACCATGTTCCTTATTTGCATACCAACCAATCAGCTTCTGGGTAGCGCTTGTACACACGGAGGCTTACTGATAATGTCATGAGCTGCTATGTATTGTGTGCCATCGCGCATTAGGCTATGTTGCGCTTTGGATGTAGCCATCTTGGCAGCTAGTATGCCAGCTCACGTTAACTAAGGAAAATATTAGTAAATGATCATCACATTAAAGCGATATGATTTGATTTTTGCCCCAACTCTATTAACTGAGCTAGCTGTAATATGCATGAACTTATCCGAGGCTTCGCGGCAGTGTTGTGCAACTGCAACCCAAGTGTGCTTGCAGATTTCAGAGACGTTAGCTAGCTTGCTAGTGAGTCTAAAAGCAATCGCTTAGGTACTGCTAGCTAGCTATAATGCCTACTGGAGAAGCTCTTACAGCCCTGATTGTCACTTTAAACGCCATCTCGCACACACGACCTCTTTCACCATTGATTAGCAGCTTCTTTTACCTAAAGAACGAACTGACAGTTCAGCCTGAGACATGTTATCTCATAGCTAGTTAAAGCAGCATTATCCTTCCATGCGTGCTATAGCGTATTACATTACTCCAGATAAAACGCTATTCGTCTTCCCACCCTGCTGACGCTAGGTAGGGGAAATGTTTGTCATCATTTTTATACTTAATCGCTGTGATTCGGTTTTTGCCCTAGCTTCACAAGCTAGCTAGCCGACAGCGATTGCTCTTGTGCTTGCAGATTGTTCTTGAGCTAGCCAGGTAATGAGCTATCCATTTAAATCTCCCAGAAATCTGATAGTACTCTTGGTGATAGTACAAAAGTGCTGCCAAACATATCAAAGAAGGTCATATTTCAGCAGGTTAAGTTAGCAAGTGAGGAACATTGTTTTCAGCCAGTCATCAAAACTTCTCCCATTGCTACGTGGCCTGGGAATCGCGATTAAACTAGGAACAGCGGCAGCCTGACTGCTGGCCGTTTATCGGACCGTTCTACATGATGTATACATTGTGCATGTTTCAGGAGTGGCGAACTTGCAACTCGGCAAGCACAAGAGCAATCGTCAGCTAGCAAAAACCGAATCACAGCGATTAAGTATAAAAATGATGACAAACATTTCCCCTAACTAGCGTCAGCAGGGTCGGAAGACGGATAGCGTTTTATCTGGAGTAATGTAATACGCTATAGCACGCATGGAAGGATAATGCTGCTTTAACTAGCTATGAAATAGCATGGCTCAGGCTGAACTGTCAGTTTGTTCTTTAGGTAAAAGAAGCTGCTAATCAATGGTGAAAGAGGTCGTGTGTGCGAGATGGCGTTTAAAGTGACAAATCAGGGCTGTAAGAGCTTCTCCAGTAGGCATCATAGCTAGCTAGCTGTACCTAAGTTTATTGCTTTTCAGACTCACTAGCAAGCTAGCTAACGTCTCTGAAATCTGCAAGCACACTTGGGTTGCAGTTGCACAACACTGCCGCGAAGCCTCGGATAAGTTCATGCATATTACAGCTAGCTCAGTTAATAGAGTTGGGGCAAAAATCAAATCATATCGTTTTAATGTGATGATCATTTACAAATATTTTCCTTAGTTAACGTTAGCTAGCATACTAGCTGCCAAGATGGCTACATCCAAAGCGCAACAGAGCCTAATGCGCGATGGCACACAATACATAGCAGCTCATAACATTATCAGTAAGCCTCCATGCGTACAAGCGCTACCCAGAAGCTGATTGGTTGGTATGCAAACAAGGAACATGGTTTCGCCGCGCCCTAATGAGTGACGCCCTAGCGGAAGACCCGCCTTGATGAGACGCTGACAGATTGCATTTTAATTTTCATTGTGTCCCAAAAAGAGCGTGGTGACATGTATTTGAAAATGCAATGGACTGGGAGGCGCTGTTTCCCTTACTGCGTTTGAATATTGTCCCATGTATTGCAAGATAAGTCTTTGAAAATGAAATGTCAAATGTTGTCATCATTATTATATCATTATTATTTCCAAGTGATTAGAAAACAGCATTTTCATTATCATGTTGACCCTAAAAGAGCGTGATGACATGTAAATGTAAATGCAATAGGCTGGGGGTGCTGTTTTGCTGATTGCATTTGAATATTGTCCACTGTATTGCGGAGCATGACTTTGAAAATTAAATGTCAATCAGCTTTTGATTATCATTTGAATATAGTCATAGATTTCCCAGATGTGTATGTAAAAATGATAGTGATAATTGGATTAATGCATTTTCAATTTAATATTGTCTCAAATAACTCATTCATAAGTGGAAAATTATAATGCAGTAGTGGGATTACATTTTCATTTGAATATTGTCCACTATGGGCTTCCATAGTGTACTGTTAACCTACTAAAGGTAGTCCATAGGCTTACACAGCTGTTAAGTGCACCCCTTGTCGGATTCGTTCTGGTTGCAGTAGGCTAGTGATACGCAATTGGGCAAATGTTGACTCAAGTTGCTGTTATCTCATATAACGTGTTTGTCAGCATAATTAATTATTGTACGTAATAAATTCACAAGTATTTATTGGCAATTTTTTATTTCATTCGTTCAATAACAGTATATTGTTGATTCCCTCTTTATAATCGCACAAAATTATGAAATGGCCTCACATTTGCACTGACGTGAAAAAAGCAGCAGCCACGGTTCTAGGAGGGTTTAGAATTCCGCGGCTGCTTTTGAATCATCAGCCCGTGGAGGTCTGTTCGCGTGACCATATATTCGGCCACTGCGAGCTTGAACCTCCCGGACCAGAACATCAGTTTCCTCCTGGCAAGTTCGGCCGTCTGGTGTTGCTGCTGTGTCCTATTTCTTCCACGTCGAACGAAATTTGCACTGCGCCTCGCCCACGGCGCTTTTAAAGGTGAGGAGAGGAGCTCATTTGATTAGTGAAGATTTGCCTCGGCTGTGTTAAACCCATTCACGCCTTCTCTCTTCCCTCTTTGCCACTTTCGCCGGCAGGAGGGACAGAGGCGGGACAGAGGAGTACTTGCGCCGGGCTGCGCCGGGCACGAAATTAAAAAATGCGCCTGGATACACCCCGTTGGCGCGGTGCTCCCCCCATTCGCCGCGCCTGCGCCTGGTCAATGAATTTAGAGCCCAAAGACACACTCATGGACAACCAAGAATACTTAGCTCCCAAGGAAGACTGACAGCGTCAAAACGACCATGAATATATCTAATGAACAATCACTAGCTCACACAGTAATCCACATCAACGCACGGCATAAACACAAACAGTATACAGCTCAGATATCAAGTTTGACAAAATAGTTCTATAGTGAATTTGCTTCAGAATGGCTCACTTTGAACTAGCATAGCCTCAGACAGCCAGACTCGAGGCCGGAGTGTTGAGTTGGGCCAGTGGATCAACACAGATGCAGCTGGCCAGGGAGGTTGAATATTCTGCCTTCGATGTAAACACATAGGGAATTCCATAGACAAATATAAAGCAAAACTGACATCTGGGCTCACTTTAGCAGGTCATTTAACTAGGAATATTACGGCTTTTTGCTGCCATAGGCAAAAATGATTACACTTACCTGACTCTGTTTAAATGTTTTTTTCCCCCGCAGATAATACTGCACCAAAATCAATGAGGCCATGAAAAAAATACAAATCCTTGTGTTGCATGCAGGTATTGCATCACTTTTCCTGCTCAGGCAGCACAACAGCACACAGACTAAGAGCCAGCAAGTATTGCTGATGCACTTCAAAAAACAGATTACATTATGTGGAAAGATAATTATTCAGAAATATCGAAGCCGTTGCTCAAGACATCAGCTAGAACATTAAAACTTGGTCACAAGTGGGTCCTCTAAAAGGACAGTGACCCCAAGAATACTTCCAAAGTCACAGCAAAATGGTGTGAGACAACTAAGTCAGGCTATTATACTGCCCCACCAAAGCAAAGGAAGTAAATCCATCAGCTGCCATTTTGAGAAAAATGTAAAAGTTTGTTTTTGCTTCTGCTCCACACAAAGAATTTCATCATGATCATGCTTCTACTAAATCGAGTACCACTAGTACGTGTATGTTATGGTCTCGGGTCGAATTCCTTTTGCCTTGGTGGGGCAGTATAGTGGTCAACACAATGCTCTGACTTCAGCCCAGAATAAAATTTGTGGACAGAACTAAAAAAGCGTGTGCAAGCAAAGAGGCCCAGAAACCTGACCCAGTTTCACTGGTCCGGACAGGAGGAATGGACCAAATTTCAGAAACATATTGTAAGAAACTTGTGGAAGGCTACCTGAAAAGTTTGACCAAAGTTCAACAATTTAAAGGCAATGATACCAAATACTAACTCAGTGTATGCAAACACATGATATTGTGAGATCAAAGGAAAAAAAGGCTGAAATGAATCATTCTCGCTGCTATTATCCTGACAATTCACATTCTTAAATAGTGATCCTAACTGAGCTAAAATGGGGAATGTTTATTGGGATTAAATATCAGGAACTGTGAAAAACTAAGTTTAAATGTACTTGGCTAAGGTGTATGCAGACTTCCAACTTCAACTCCGCATGTGCAGTATGTAGCTATATGTATATGTTTTTTGTGTGAATAATGCATCTCACAAAATTAGGAATGTCTGAGAACACTTTGATGTGTCTGTGTTTGTGATGATGAGAGCTGAATTGTGTATAACCTACACAAGTCTCATGAGACAACTGTATAATCCCAGCCCACAGCAGGGACTGCTTTTGCAATCTGCTGGGCAGTGCTGATAATTCGCTCCTTTGCTCCAAGTAGAAAAAAATTAAATGAAAGCACTGCACTATTTCTAATATATTTTAATTAGTAAAACACTGGTGCTGGCGTAATTCGCTATGTTTGATGTCAATACAGTGTTGCTTTGTGGATGGAAGACTGCTGATTGTGCCTGAGTTGTGCTGTCTCAGAGCAAAATGCTGTGTGAACCTTGATCCCCTCCCTTCATTCCTCAAGCCATGTTTCCCTGCATGCGTTACCCTGTTACCCAACCCATCATAGTTTATGTACATTTTCCAATAACACTGGTGCTGACTGATCCTTCATTTAAACTCCTTGAAGCTCACACACCCTCTAAAGTGTGCCATGAACAAGTATACTTATGTCAGTTACTCAGAGTAGGTAAATGGCGCGTTATATCTCCATGAATTGCATCATGCAAAAGTCACACTAGCTGTGTCCAAAACTATTCCGTCGATCACTCATTCACTATTCCCGCATAAACAATGGTACATAGAGCACTAGAATTCATGAGTGGAATAACGGACTGAATTTGAACAGCACTACTTATTCAGTGAAAAATGCACCAGAAAAAGTTGTCGTAGACTGGCTAGGAGACGAGGCTACCACTTGAATTGTTGCAGTAATCGTACTTTTTCTATCAATAAAAAAACATTTTAGCTACATTTGAAAACAAAGTTCAATGGGATGGTGTTGGCTCTTTTGCCGTCTGCCATCTCTTGATTTAAAAAAAATTACATTTAACGTCTGGATAGCAAACATCAGAAGTTGAGAACATTTATGGTGCACTATGGGTAATTTTGTATTAAACGATCTTGGGAATGTGAATTGTCCACTAAAAGTGTTGGACAGTGCTAAAACATAGCTGATGCCCTAAATAGTGACATAATTGTTAATTAGTGAACAATTTTGTGACACTGAAATTAGTGTTTAGGAACGCCTATGAATACAGAATTAAACAGTTATAGAGTATTTGTACTGCTAGCATGAAGATTCTTTGACTAAAAGTTTTAATGATTTTGCTCTTTTCAGCGTGAACATTTTTGACAAGCCAAGTTTCACTTGTCATTTAGAAGAAAAATTAGGGGAAGCAAATCTTGGTGCACTTGAAGCAAAATGTGTGTTGTTGAAGACATGAATGCACTTATTTTACAGGGATACAAAGGCAGCTTGAAAAATAATAACTGGATTTTTTTTTTTTGATAAACAGTGAGTCATAAATTGGCTGGACGGCTCAGGGAGCGCAAGCGGGACTCTTCCTTTTGATGATTGCTGGCTTGCCTGAGTGTTGTACTTATCTATAAATTCATGCATTATTCATTAAGTCTGAAAAACCATCTGAACTTTTCTCCGAGGTAACACAGGATTGGCATTCCTCTGCGCATTTTTATAATTTAACGGTGTAAAATACATACAGGCTGTGTTTGCTCTCAATGTTGATCATAAAATGTGTCCCGTTCGATCAGGACATACTATTCACACCCCAGTTAAATGTCAGGACAGTGCCTTTTACCCTTTTGTTTGCAAATGAAATACATACCCCAACTCCAATGAAGTTGGGACGTTGTGTAAAACATGAATAATGAAAGCACTGAAGGTGCTGATGCCTCGGTGCTTACAGCAGTGACAAGTTTGTCCCTTAATGAAGCTATAAAATTCTGTGTGGACATGTCAGAGTGCCCTAGCTGTGCATCTATGCTTGACATAAGGTATGTTTCCATCCACTTGTCAATCGAATTATCTGAAGTTCGCCAAAAATATTCATGTGAATAAAGGCAGTGAAAATGCATTTTCACCAAACAGCATTAAAGCGAATAAAAACTTGTGCATAATGACGTTACTTGCTGCTATGCGATTAAATCGGTGTATCGAATAGATTTCTGACATTTGAAGCTGTTTCCATTCATTTTCGCACTGAATCGCAGAACCTTCGAGTGAACAGAAGTAGTGTTAGCCTGGAATCCGTACTGATAAAGTGCTGGTCGCTCCCAAAGGTCACTGACACGTACACATGCACACACACACACACACATACACATACAAGCAGTTCCCACATAGTCACACACACATGCAAGCAATTCAATTCACACGTGCATAAGCAGCTCACACACATAAGCAGTGGGGTTCTGTAGCTTTGATTAGTAAGTAGGCTACTGTTTAGTTGATTTGAAAACATAATCAGATGATGTATTTGATTTCTGTAGCTTTGATCAATATTTGTTCAGTAAAATCCTTAGTTGTTACTGAAAACATAATCAATTGAATCATTTATGTTTCTACTTGTATCCTATTCATCTGGCTGTATTTTTCCTCTCTTGACTGTAATTTTCCAGTCCTTTGTAGTGAGGTGCATCGTATCTTTGCTTGAAGTTCTCAAGGTTAGTGGGCAGTGTTTTGGTTTGCCTGTCCTGTTGTAGCGTGAGAATGAGAAAGCGGAAAGACCATATTTGGAAGATATTTCCTGTGATGAAGGTATAAAAACTGGGTGTGAAAGGCAAGATGTGAGTTCTTCTTGCACAAAAAGAACTCGGCTTTATATTCATCAACATGCCACAATAAAGCCTAATTGTCTGAAGAATCTGTCTCTCTCCAATTGCTTGGGGATGGGGGAACCTCATAATACACTCCGTTTGTCAAGTTTTGCCATCAGCAGTAACTGTTGCTGTGATATAAATTGAACTCACAAGTTGTAAAGCAATCCACTGTGAAGAGCTTTTTCTTCGTTAAAGTCTTGATCGCTCGCAGAAGCCATCGTGGCAATCAAATAGTGCTATAACTCGAAAACAAAGCTCTATCTCAAAAATCTGGCAAATTTAAATCCAAGAGATCACGGCATTTAACTCATAGAGCCATATTCTAGGACTTGATTTTGACCGGTGTAGCGGCTATCCCGGTAACAGACAGAATGACTGACACACAAACGAACTACCGTATGCCCCGCTTGCACATGAGCACCGAGGCATAATAACAGAATACAATGATTTGCAAATCCTTTTCACCCTATATTCAATTGAGTACACTACAAAGACAAGATATTTCATTTTCAAACTGATAAACTTAACTGTTATTTGGGAAGTTTTCACTCATTTTGAATTTGATGCCTGCAACAAGTTCCAAAAAAGCTGGGACAGGGGCAAGAAAAGAGAGGGAAAGTTGAGGGATGCTCAAAAAACACCTGTTTGGAACATTCCACAGGTGAACAGGTTAATTGGAAACAGGTGAGTGTCATGATTAGGTATAAAAGGAGCATCTCAAAAAGGCTCAGTCGTTCACAAGAAAGGATGGGGTGAGGTTCACCACTTTGTGAACAACTGTGTGAACAAATAGTCCAACAGTTTAAGAACAACGTTTCTCAACGTGTCATTGCAAGGAATTTATGGATTTCATCATCTACGATCCATTTTATCATCAAAAGATTCAGAAATTTCAGAGAAAGCCTACATGTAAGCGGCAGGACCGAAAACCAACACTGAATTCCTGTGACCGTTGCTCCCCCAGGCGGCACTGCATTAAAAATTAACATTATTCTGTAAAGGATATTACCAGGTGGGCACAGGAACACTTTGGAAGACCATTGTCAGTTAACACAGTTTGTCACTACATCTACAAGTGCAAGTTAAAATTCTACCATGCAAAGCGAAAGCCATATATCAACAACACCCAGAAAAACCATCGGCTTCTCTGGGCCCAAGTTCATCAGAGATGGACTGAGGCAAAGTGGAAAAGTGTGCTGTGGTCTGACAAGTCAACATTTCAAATTGTTTTTGGAAATCATGGACGTTGTGTCCTCCGGGACCATCCAGATTGTTATCAGCGCAAAGTTCAAAAGCCAGCATCTGAAATGGCATGCGGATGTGTTAGTGTCCATGGCATGAATAACTTCCGCATCTGTGAAGGCTTCATTAAGTCGTCCAACCAAGGGTTTTTCTACTACAACCCCAACCCATTTCGAAATTAAGCGATAAACATCATCTTGTTTGGTATCAGAGTACAGCTACAGATGTCCTCTCTTCAAATCAAGTACAAATAAAACACATTTCAACATTATGACATCATAGTGATGTCATAACTAACAACTTATTAGGAAAAAACATCAAAATGACAAAAATCCATGTTTTTTATATTTTTATTAGTTTTAGCTGAAAATAAGTAACTTTCTGTAACCTCTAGAACTACTGATACTACAATTAATATTTTAGTATTATTATAAATGTTATAAACTCATGAGTAACATAAATTTGACATTACTATGATGTCATAAATAACTCATTTTGGGAAAAACACACACAGAAGGAAAACAAGTTCACCGGACAGATGTAGAAATATCTTCAAAATGTTACACACTTGCATAAAAGTTTTATCTATGAATTATGAGAACAACTTTATGACAATTCTATGAACTTGTATAATAGTAGGCCTATAGCACAGTATAAAAATAGTATACAGTACAGTAACCAGTCAAACACACAAGTAAAAGTATGTCGGTCATGCACTTCTAATATTATTAAGTGAAGATCACTTCAAGGTTACTGGTCACTGCTGGTCATTGTAATTCCAAGATTTACTAATACAAGGACAGGCTACATCAATAAATCAATAAGGATGACAATCAGTGTGGTCTACAAAGTTCATTGAGCATGAAACATAATAATAGCATTCTATTTGCAACGAATTTGTAAGCATATTTTGTATCAAAAACAGGCAAAATTGACGCTGTTGGCAACCCCCCCCCCCCCCCTTCAACTTTGATGGCCTACCCTACCCCCAGGGGGTGAGGTACCTTCATCATTTTTTCATTAAAATAAGCGCAAAGGATGAATGAAAAATTACCTAGAAGCATTAGATCATATCTGTTAACGTTTTTGTGCGACAGGAAAAAACCTGTTGGGGGGGGGGGGGTGGTTGGACGAGGGTTAATGCTGAAAAGTACATACAGGTGTTGAAGCAACATATGCTGCCATCCAAGCGACGTCTTTTTCAGGGACGTCCCTGCTTATTTCAGCAAGACAATACCAAGGCACATTCTGCACGTGTTACAACAGTGTGGTTTCGTAGTAAAAGAGTCTGCCCAGACCTGTCTCCCATTGGAAATGTGTGGCGCATTATGAAGTGCAAAATATAACAATGGAGACCCTAGACTGTTGATCAACTGAAGTCGTACATCAAGCAAGATTGGGAAAGAATTCCACCTACAAAGCTTCTCCAATTAGTGTCCTCAGTTCCCGAACGCTTACTGAGTGTTGCTAAAAGGAATGGTGATGTGACAGAGTGGTAAACATGCCCCTGTCCCAGCTTTTTTGGAATGCGTTGCAGACATCAAATTCAAAATGAGTGAATATTTCCAAAAAAACAATAAAGTTTATCCGTTTGAGCATTAAATATCTTGACTTTTTAGTGTGCTCAATTGAATATAGGTCAAAAAGGATAAGCAAATCATTGTATTCTGTTTTTATTCACGTTTCACACAATGTCCCAACTTCATTGGAATTGGGGTTTGTAGCTGTGCCCTCACTAACAGGATGGCTTTACATGTCTTACCAAGTTCCCAAACATGCTCTAATAACTGAGCCAAAAACAATTAATTGCAGTTAAAGGCATCACTGATCGTAACAAATGGCTAATGGCATGTCAGTAATCAACAGTTTGTTTTCGGTGAAGTTCCTTCTAACTACTAGATTAACATTATACTAAAGACTGCACTCCTGGAGGAGCTTGGTTGGCTTTGTTTACGCTCTAAGGCTCAGATACTTGGTACAAGCGTTGATGTAATGTAGTTGGGGCACAGAAGTGTAGTGAGAGGCCATGGAGAGGAGAGGTCTGTTCTCCATATTCCAGAGGACTCTAATGATGGCATCTCAGTAAATGCCTCCCAAACAAAGGTTACACAAAGAGTACATTGTCTTGGGTGTGCTCACACTGTAAAATGTTAATCTGAAACCCAAAGTAATTGCTGTACATTGTGCTTAGCGCAGCATTTATTTACTAAGCAAAGACTTACTTTAAAATAAACACTATCATGCTTTGAATATAATACAAACTAGAAAGTTCTATATTTAAAATTTATTCCATGGTCTGGGTGAATACTTTTTTCTGAATGGCTGGCAGGTATGCATTAAAACCGTGGAACCGCACAGGTAGTTCGGCTACGGTAGTTTCGCCATTCGAAATTCATCCACTAGCCAACTTGTAACCCTAGCAACGTTAGACCTGGTATTCGGCTGGGTACAACAGAAACCTAGCTGCTCATTTATCTGCAGTAAATTTGGCGGCGTCATGTAAGTTGCGTCCTGTGGGGCGGTTAACTATAGGTACTGAAGCGATAATGACCGGAAATATTATAGCAGCGAAGTTATCAGGCTTTATTCATTAAACGATAGTAATTGTGTACGGTTACAAAGGAAGCTAACGTGTCCACTTCATGTATCAGCAACTGCTGACAGTTCGCTAGCTACGTGCTATGCCAGCAGACTGATTTCAGCTCGCTGACTGCGGAAACCGTCATAAGTTCATTGTAATTGTGGGTAGCAAGTTAGCTACAGTCTGCATAATCGCGCATAATGTTGAGTTATGCATAATCTCCATTTCAGCTGGAATCCGTTATCTAATCATCAGCTGGTAAACGGATGTAAGCGTGTGCAAAAAAATCTCTCCATGAACGTAACATGAACTAAGATAGCTGATTCAATTTAGCTTGGCCTATAGTATGAGAAGGCGCGGCGCCTGTTTAATGATTACCAGCTCGTGCTTTTTTTTTTTTTTTTTTAGTGCAAAACTTTCACCAAAAATTTCTGAATGGTGCGATTTGATATTGCTGGCAAATGACCATGGTATAAGCGGGATAATCAACTCGAAGGTGAGCATTCCACGGTTTTAAGGCACTTCGCGGAGGCAACTCCGCGTCGTGCATTAAAACCGTGGAATGCACACCTTCTCGTTAATTATCCCTTACATAATCTTCATTATTCAATTGTCATTCAAGCCTCATTTTGAGAGTCCTTTTAGTGGTTTTCAACGGCTCATTTTCCAAGGCCACCAAGTGTTATTTTTTCTTGCACACACGAAGGTGTAAAATAAATTGTGTAATATTTCTTTTTTCACCTGCACTAAACTAGTGAAAATGACAATTACAGATGCCACAGCATGTACTGGTCCCCTAATGAGTAAAGGAACAATACATAACACATAGCAAAACAGGGTTATTTGTGTAATATACTATAATGAGATGTCTAATATAATCTAATTGCAGAAGTGGGTAAATGTACAGAGAATTTCTTCATTTGTAGTTATTTGCCTTCATATCACCCTAGGGTTTTTAATAAATGAATTCTGAATTCTTATAAAATTAAAGAGCTCTGTTCTGCTCATTCACTGTGCACACAGAGAGGGGGGGGAAGACATGGGATGAAAAGATGGACAGAGAGAATGACAAGACGGCTAAAAAAGATCAAGAGAGACCAACCCCTAAAGCTGCACACAGTCAGAATCGCAACATAATAATGACTTGTCCGTACAGCGGTAGCAACCTCACAGGCCTTTGGAGCAGCCCGCTATCAGCCTGCTGCTACACCATGGCCAGTCAATGTCAATTAGTTCCGTTAAAACTACAGCCTGTTGCTTCACTTCCAGTACTAGTTAAAATATAAAATAAATGACAAGTTTGCACAATGACAAGGCCCATTCAAGGACAAATAGAATTGGCAGAAAGACACTTTTCATAGTGTGGTGGATTGGTGAATAAACTGGAGGCGGGTGGAGCTGGGCTGGTTGACGTGCGAACACAAATGGTGGGTTATTCTGAATGATTGTTTTTAGAACACTGAGTAAACATCATGAATCCTCACTTGACTGGTGCAGAGATTTAAGCAGTTTAATATGGGCTCCAAGCATGAGTAGTCCTAATCACAATCTCATGCATGTGTGCGTGCATATGGGTGAGCAGGCCTGAGTGCGCCTGCAGTTGTGTGCATGCATACTTTTGTGCAAAACTGTTGATGTCAGTGTATGCATGTGTGAACTGAGAATGCACGAAGTGCTTGAGTGTGTAAATGTGTGTATGTGAGCATGTACACAAATTTCTATCTGCGGGTGTCTGTATATGTGCATTTTTGAGTATGCTCCACGTAAATCTGCAAGTGTGTATGCTCACTCGTGTCATTATGCAGACATGTATAAAGGTCTAACCTTTCATCCTCAAGGTGGTTACCTTCAAACAACACCTGTTTGCATTACACAGTTGGTTTCTAGGATAGCATGGCACAGAATTTCAATGTGGAGTCTGCTATTGACTGAACTTGTGCACATCACAATGTTGTGTCCCGGAATGCAGTTTAATTCCCAAGCCTTACTAGAAATACAAACCAATTTTACTTCTCAAATATTAGGATGAAACTTTGGCTACACTCTGGATTTCCTGACATAGCCCTGTAGGCAGAACATAATTGAGACCATACCATTTGCTCCAAACCAGATGGCCTACTTCACCAACTCTCTCTGTGAATGTACGATGCCCTCTCCCCATTGCTCATCCTCCTGCTCTGGGGAGAGAAATTTGTCCTTTTTCTTCCTGCTCAAATTCAGTGTTTTTTCCCTCTTTTTTCTTATGGATTTGCTATCGGGTGGAGAGCTTCATCACTCTCTCCCCAGCAGATGACACTGGTGCCATATGGTAGCGATTACATAATTACCAAGTGCCTTGTTTTTTTCCAAGAAGGCGACTTGATGCTCATTTTGAGGCAGAGGGGGAATTTAGGACATCAGTTTAAGGCAAGCTGGCAGAAAATTAGAAAGCACCTGCTTTTCATTTTAAATTATCCCATAACATCCCACAAGAAACCCTGACCTATCAGGAGGACATTCTAAAGTGTGACATTGAGCAATGTTTTTCATTATTATTGTGCTGAAATATTAAATCTCACAAAAATATTCAAGCAAGAAAATAACATAGGGGAAGCCATTATCATGTTTTTGATAAGCATGGTTTCATACTACTGGTATTCTAAGTTAACAGTAATAAACTGTTCTGTTTGGCTTCTGTTTTTTAAGTCACTCTTCAGACATTAAATTATCATCTTATCACCTCTATATCGGATTTTGTTGTTCATATCTGTTGTTTTAAGTTTGGCGACTCGACGTGCTAATATGTTCCTAGGTTAGAGTGGAAGTACAAAATGTATGCCTTTATGCCCTATTGTTCTAACAGAACTATAAGTAAAATGAACAACCTAGCTCAGAACAACTCCATTATGAACTATTCAACTTTTTAATATTCAGGTCCTTGTTCAAGGGAACTCTGCTGTGGTGCAAGATGCCTGGCTTGGTTTCTGGTATGAATAGAGGGGGAAGTGAACTTAAGTCTCCCCCTGAAGGTCAAAGTATCTTTTAATTTAGTTTGATGCTCACACATGCAATGTGCAGCATGCCAAAAATTAATGCTTTGACTTACATACCCTCTGGAAACAATATAGCTGCATATAGAGGTCCTCTTTGGTTTGATGATTTTCTGTTGTGTAATAGTTCCCTGGAAATACTTATAAACTGCTCAAGGCCATTTTAGTCATCCGGTGATCACACTTCCTTTATTAATAGACATCAGGCATTTTGCATTCTTGTTAGGAATGAATGCCAATCAAATGACACCCATTTCTGCGATGTCATGTGAATACAAACCTAAAACCTAAACTAATCTTATGGGAAAAAGAAAACTTCCAAATCAGGTCACCAAACACTTAAATTAAACCATACCCTCCATACTTTTTATTTACTCCATCATTTAGTCACCAATTCATTTTCATTCTCTTATTTATCAGAAAATTTTGTGAAACATTTACAACGCTGAATAAAAAACAGATTTGCTTATCGTAAATGACTGCATTCTATCACAGTGTAATAACTATGTAAGTACTTTTTCAAACTGTCTGGTTTTAGTTAATAACCAGGTAGTAACAAGAAAGTAAATTGGTAATAGCATTACCAGTATTAGTTACAGTGCGAGTTTGACAGCAATCTGGGACAACCTATTCAGAGGAGTGATTTGTTTTAATGGATCATTTCAGTCCCAATTTGACATTGTACATTCCTAGTCCAAAAAAATGGCCTTGCCCAAAATGGTAGCACATTTCCTTTGCATTCAGGGAATTCAAACAGGTCTTATGGCAACCACTTAAATACCTCTGGGTCATTTCTATGGTGTTGGGAACTTTTCCAAGCAAATAATTTTATTCAAATGCAGCTAGGGAAGTGCACACTTACGGCTAATTAACCTGATATATTAGCACAGTTGAGGGGGGGCAGACTGGTGTGGCAAAGGATTTGCATTAAACTGTGCTTTTTGGTACCTGTCAAACTCAATTTAATTTGGTCTGTCACTTGGCCTAGAACTGGCTCTGCCCAGCTCATTGACATTAACCCAATGCAAGCGATCTGCTGTAACAGATATAAGCATTATTTCTGAAGAGCTTGGATAAGCACTTGGAGAATACACAAAAAATATATCTAGGGTATGGACGTTTCCACAAATCAAGAGTAGGTTGAAATGGTCAGTGGAAGTGAAATTATAATAGTAAAAAAAACAGAAATGTAGCAGTGTGTTCTTGCTTGCTAGTCTCAAGCTAAACCAGAAAACAAGAGCCCTACGTATCAAACTGTAGCATCTACAGGACTTGGTGCTCACTAACACCAAACACTGCAACTCCCCCGCAGAGGCCCTCTCCTCCCGGGCTCAGATTGACATGTTTAAAAAGTGTGACTGGAGTATGAATGTTTCTACAAGATTTTGTGTGGGATAAAATGGTTTATTGTAACTTATCAAAATAAATCATGCATGAAATAAGTTTTTTTCACATTTAGTAGGCACAGGCCCCCATGAATCTGCAGACACTCTGGGAGGCTATGTTTAGAGACACCAAGCAGTGCAACAAACATGCAAAGCCTAACCTCTCTCTCCAATCTTGCTTAGATCGACGTGCTCAAGGCTGACATGGAGAGTGCTGAGTGGAAAATCCTGGAGAACCTCATTCTGGAGGACGTACTGGAGGAGATCGGCCAACTGCTGCTGGAGGTCCACCTGCACTGGCCTGGGTTTGAAGTGAGCGGGCAAGACAGTGCTGTGGTGCGCTACTGGTACAGCCTTCTGAGGGAACTACAGCAGCACCACTTCCTGCTCTTCTACAGCCACTGTGATGTCACAAAGCCCCGCCTCTTCCTGCGCAAGAACCTCTTCAACATCAGCAGCACCTACACTTTAGGCTGGGTAAACACCAAGTGGAAGCCCCAATAAAGACTGGCATGGGTGATGTGCCTGGAGTGTGCTGAGAAATGTAGAAAAAGCAATCTGTCAAACTGATAAATGGGGAACCAACATTATCGTTCTTCAGGCACAAAATTTTAAAATTAATCCTGAGACATGCTTTTTCCCCTCAAGGACTGCATGAGCAGCGAAGAAGTCAAATTAATTTGCCACTAAAGTGCGTTCTGTACCTCCAGCATTGAAGCCGACATAGCCTAAACAGGCTGCTCAGAGGTAATCAATAAGAAGCAATTATGGTTTTTTTCCTCCAGGCACAAAAATAACTTTTTATACCGATCCTGGCATACATTTCTATCATGCATGCATGAGCAGAGAAGAAAAGTAAAATTAATTGGATGAGTGCAAACTGGGCCTCAAGCATTTGGGGTAATGTAATCAAAATGGACAGCTCAGAGATCATCAATATAAAACGATAATGCCATTTGGCTTTCGGCACAGTAGTAATTTTATATCGATCTTGGTATACATTTTTTCAGGGAACATGAACAGCTATGGAAATAAGCTAACTTAATGTGTGTGTGTACAGTACACAGACCATCATCTACAATTCCCTCCACCAATATCGGCATTCTTAGTAAATAGCTCAAAAGGCTCTGGAAAAATATAGTTGCCCTTAATCCTCTCAATCTTTTATTCAAAATATTAACAAAAAAAAATCCAAACTAAAATTTAAAGAAAATGATCAAAATAAAAATATTCTTATCTTGAAATGTATATTTTCCCCAAAAAATGCGTAACAGTCATTGGAACCCCTAAAAAAACTTTAAAAAAAAAAAAAAAAATCAAACTGAAGCACTATATTTCCATTCATGTTACTTTTTTTAAGGAAAACTAGACACACATGGGATTTTGCATGTTCTCCCCGTGTTTGCTTCGAGTACGCCCGTTGCCCCCCACAGTCCAAAGACGTGCATGTCAGGCTAATTGGAGACACTAAATTTCCTATAGGTATGAGTGTAAGAGTGAATGGCGTGTGTATAGTGTGTGTACCCTGCGATGGATTGGCGAGCTGTCCAGGGTGGGTCCCTGCCTTTCGCCCGTCAGCTGGGATAGGCTCCAGCTCCCTACGCGACCCTAGCGAGGAAGAAGCGGGTATAGAGAATGGATGGATGGATGGATGGATGGATGGATGGATAGTCACACATGACTTCCTTTTCCCCTGGGGTATAAATATGAGGCAACATACCGAGGAATTTCCCTTAGTCATCCATCACCACAGTAATACAAAATAATTCAGCCAGGACGCCCAATGGAAATTTATCAGGATTCTCAAATGTGGAAGCGGCTGTGAGAAAACAGCTGATAAGTTGAAAATACCCATTTCAATGATCAGGGCCATATTTACCAAATTAAGGCAATTGGCAATGTAAAAATTCTGCCCTAGAAGAGAATGTATACCAATTTTGAATACATGAACTGTGAAGGGGATGGCTTATGGGGTAAAGGAAAATCTAATTATCGGAGTTGGATAATTGCTCACATTAATTATGAATAGGAGCTAGAAAGCCTCCAAAACTATTATTAGACGCCATCTTCATAATGACAATTGTGTACGTGGGTCACCTAAAAAAAAAGCCTCAGCTATCATAAAAAACAAACCTACAGGGTTGCCCATTGCGACTGGGTTCTATGGTCACATGATGCCAAAAGAGAGGTCTTTGGTAATAAACACCAGAGGAAGGCTTGGCATAAAGATGTCAACTCCGTAAAGGCCCTGGACAATATGTTAGGATTCCAGCAAGCTCAAGTAGACATTAACCCTTAAATGCCCAACTATAGTAAAATTTGAAAGAAAAATCTATGTATTCTGTTAATATGTCCTGGGGAGGGGCTAATAACAACCCAATAGCAATTTTTAATTTTTGGTGACCTTTGACCTCATTTTAGTTTTGTGACATATATGTCACAATGGGCATTTCGGGGACCTTATTGCTAAAATGACTTGAATGATAAAACAGTTGACATATAGCTGAAGTATTGGCGTAGCTTATTTTTCATTAGCTTACCTGTTTGTCTACTTTATCTAGTGATGAATGGGTGCTGATTTATCGTGTGGATTCCACCATGGGGGCGGCCATATTGGAAAGGTTAGCTGGTGCAGCCAGTGTAGTGTCAGTTCCACTTTTATGCATCAGATGGCAGCACTGATGGTCTAAATATGTCACTATGGGCATTAGGTTGCAAAATTTATGTGGGGTCAGTGGTTTTGACAACCCCCAAAATCATGTGACAAATTTGTCACAGGGGGCATTTAAGGGTTAAATGAAACTCTGGACTGCCTCTACCAGAAAGCTTAAAAACGCCAAGGCTGGATCCTCAAACAAGATCAGGATCCAAAGCATGCATCAAAACCAGCACAAAACTGGTTATCCAACCACAATTCAAGGTTTTGCCGTGGTCATTCCAGTCTCCTGACCTGAACTCAACAAAAAAAACCTGAGGAAAAAGGACAATCCATATGCATGGAATTTGGAGTTTTAAGGATCTGGTGAGATTCTACATGAAGGAATGGTCTCCGGTCCCTTGCCATGTCTTCTGCAACCTCATGATACAACAAAACGGAGTTTGGCAAAGGAAAGCTGTGCCAAGTTGCAAATCAAGGAAAGCAATAATTGTGGCACATTCTTGAAATAAAAAAAAAAAAAAAATTCAAGACGATCTTTTTCTGTAATACATTCTTTTATTTTTGTCAATATTTTGAAATAATTGTCCTGAGCATTAAGAATAAAGGCATTAATTCATAACCATTCATATTTACCAATGGAGCCAATACAAGCGGAGGGCAGAGTGTATCTACAGCTATCGGAGATGATAAAAACAAAAAATACCACATTTTTTAACAGTAATCATTTACATTAAAATATATTATGGCCTTCTCAGGCTCAACATTTGTCTCAAGATATTCCTGGAGACCATTCGATATTCTAACTGTCACTCCGGATAACAGTTAACAGGGTGCAAAATGGTAACAGAGGCCAAATACATCAGGCGTCTCTGGAAATCTTTCTGTAAGTGACAATATGAAGTCAAAATGAGCCATTATGTATAATGGTAGAAGACACTCTCCTTGGGCAGACTAATTTGAATGGAGGCGATTCAGGAGACAACACGGGAACCTTCCTTCAGAAAGGAGAACGATCTTTGCGAAAAAGAAACTGACTCATCCGTCTTCTCTCCCATAAGACTAGCCAGTCCGCATGAAAAATACAACTGAGGAATACGGCAAGAGAGAAAACCTAGTGATGCTAATAAGTCTCTTCTCATTTCACCCCCACTCCCACACAGCAGTTTCAGAACAGTGTCTTTAAACGCAGCGTGGGTAGGATTCAGTAAATGTAATAAATGGATTGCTTTTCCACAGGTCACAAATATGTAGTCAGTTTCATTGACGCATATATGAAAATGGAGAGGAGCTGAAATGAAGATGTCCATTAACAGAACTGACTTGATTGACCAACTATGTGAAGATCCCTCTTACTTCAGAGAGCTGGGGATACTATGGAGCCAGCAGCACAATAGCCATCTCACCGGAGTACCATTTAGTGGCGAATAATGAAAAACCAATCAGATACACCTACAGTTCACGAGTAAGAACCCCACAGCTCTCACCACAATACACTATTTTACCTCACTGTTCTTTACTGTATGTTTTTTTAATACTGAATGCTGTATATCTCATTTCACAAGACTGAAAGCCACATAATTTCAGAGACCCGATGTTCCATAACAAAACAAACCCCTGCTGCAAAGCATTTAGTGGCAGCAAACAATCTAGAGGAAAAAAATTATTTTTTTTGTGGGCTACAATTGCACAGGAATATGTAAGTGCAGATAAATGTGAGTATGCAGTGTGACAATCATAATTAATTGGATGACTTTTTTTTTTTCTCGTGATGCTGTCAATCACAGAATGTGGATCCAAATGAACATCCATTTTATGTGCTGCAGAAGAGACTGAAGGCAATAACTCCCTGAAACAAGCGTAAACTGAAGAGGGCTGCAGTGCAGACATGTACAGGACAGATCGCTCGCATCTGGTGATGCCTGTGTGTCACAGACTTCAAAGGATATGCAACCTAATATTTAAAAAAAACTATTAATTTATCCCACATTATGTTGAACTGTCCAAGATTTTTGATGCAGCCAAAAATGGAGGGAGACCATGTACAAAAGGTGCTGCCTTTTCTGAATGCTTCATTCTATAGGCTGAAAACACCCTCACATTAAAGCTGACAGTTTACACCTCAACCTCTTTGTATCCTTTGTGTCAAAGTGCAAGAGCATAGAACCAAAATAAAAAATGTCCAATTAATTATGGTGCTCAGCATGCATATGCGACGCGTGTATGTGTGTTCAGCATATGTCTGTGTAATGATGATGCAAGCCTGCAACCTCAGCACAGGAATTCGGGAGAGCTGCCCAAACATACTTGAATGGATATCAGGGTATATAAATGGATGGCAGACAGGCTTTATATACACCACTGAGGGGGCTGGACTGCAAAACACCCCAAAAGTTACTCTGTACCCCATTTTTCCATTTCTCTCAGTAAGAAATCCCTAACGGTCCACAATACCTGGGGCAGATGGGAGCACTGTAATCCGCATGTTGGCGCCCACATAAAGGGGTTGTGGTTTTTATTTAGACTCAATGCAGGTCTTATGTAATTCTTATGTAATTCACCGTCTTCGTGAAAAAAAATCCCAGAGGTCAGGGTTTCAACTGCCGGAGGAACGCAGTGTACTGTCAGTATGTGATGTTCAGGAACACATGTTATACATTATACAACAATATTTGCCCATATTTTGTGCAATATGCCTGCTGCCAATCATCCTGTCTTTTAAAAAAAAATACACAGCAGTACATTCCATATTTCAAAGGGCTGTCTCTACTTACAGCTGAATTAAGTGTGCTGCCAGTGGGAAGTGGGAAAGCACTATATCAGTGTGTGTTGCAGCTCTATTAAAACTGATGATAAAAATACTGGAAAATACAATTTAAAAAATCCCAAGATATCAAAATATGAACGTCTGACTCAGACCTGAACTGATTAAAAAAAAAACTGGATGTTCTGCACAAAGATGCTGAATTTAAACATACAAAATTTTATTTTCACGAAGAGAAACAGGAGTTTAAAAAAAAAAAAAAAAACATGATGGGTGTAGGCAGTTAGGGCTGTGCCCACGCAATTAAAACAAAAAGGACCATTTCCTCCCAACTTTCCCTCAGCCTTAAATAAAAACAAGACGTGAAAGCTTTCCGCGTCGTGTTCTTTTATTTTTATTCTTATCTCATTGCTCTGCTTCAGCAAAGTCCACGCACAGCTGAAGCAAATCTCTCAGGAGAAGGGGAGTAAAAATAACACCACAGAAGAAGAAAAATGAAGACTGGATGCCAGCCCTGCAGCAGACCTTTCCGTGGGTTTTGGAGCAGGAGGATTTGAGTGAGGGAGGGAGGGAGTAGGCAAAGGAGACAGCTGGAGAGGCAGCAGTGGGAGGAGGGCCTTTTAGTCCCACAGTTTGATCTGGCCGTCCCAGCCGCATGTGATAACCTTGGAGGTCTCGTGAGGGTGCCAGAGGGCGCTGATGCAGACCTTGTCGTGGGCCTTGATGCGGTGGTACAGCTTGGTGGTCTTCCAGTCCCAGATGTTCAGCTTCCCGTCCGCGTCCCCTGACACCACATAGCTGCAGGGCGAGAGGAAAAACAGGTGATGGCTTATTCACGAGTACATACACTACCAGTCAACTGCACACCCTGAGATCTTGTCAACTCTTTATCTTACATGTATGCTTACAACAAAAAAATCACTGGAACCCAATACTTGTTTATAATAAATAATAAATTTACAAGAAAAATCCACAAGGAATCCAGCACAGGTGATTGAAATGATCAGCTCGCTATCAACCCCCTGAAGCTGCTGTGCTGGAGCAGGGAGAGATCTAAAACATGCAGGACAGGTGGTCCTCCAGGAGAGGTTTCGGAAACACAGGATTAGACCATCATTATGTATCTGCTTAAGTATTGACAAAATGACTGATCCCGGTTTTTCTTAATTTGTTTTGTTATATACATGGTTTATACATTGGGCTTCAGTTTTCCTACCTTTCTGTTACACAACCAATATGAGACTATTACACAAGAACAAAATATAAAAAATTGTAACAATTACAGAAAATATTGGGCTGTGCAAAAACGTTTGACTGGTAGTGTATGAACGCACACGCAGGCAAGTATTCACATTATCTGTCTCGACTTGAACTCTACGAAATCATCATCAGCCCAAAGCGGAGGAAAATACAATAAACATGAAATGAATGAAAACTTACAGCTGACCCCAGCATGAGTGGTGGTGGATACAAGAAATGGTAAAATAAAACTAAGACATGGACAAACGGGACAGCCACGTCATGGCCTACTGTCCTTTGTATGGCAACAAAACCTGTCCACACAGGTGCTGTGCTCACCCAACCCAGAGCCTTTAATTACACATTTACAAGCCCCACTAGCATTCTTCCTGCATCATGTTCTCAGACCCATCTGCTAAGTCAAAGCACTGGGCCTTACATCTTTCTCTTGCACTTAGCACTGGCCCTTGAGATGTTCCGCTGGAGATTTATGCATGTTACTCTACTCTTCAATGTGATGCTCTTAACATAGCTTCATCTCTGCATGGTTTGCTATGGGCAAATGTCACTTATAATTAAAGAACAACATGCAAAAGCAAATGGAGGTGAATGCAGAACAAGATAAAGGACAGAACAAAACGATTCTCCCGAGAGAACTGAGATTTATTTACAGCGCGCTTAGGGAGAGACGAAACGCAACACTTCAGGCTGAGTGCTGAGAATGATTTTTTTAACTAGCTGTGGCAGTGAGCAGCAATGTATTCCACCACCATGCATATCAAACACTTACGACGCTGGCAGGCAAGAGACAACAGGTCATGCGTTTCTGTGGGGACTCTGGCGGAGCCATTAAACGCCAACCTAATATTCAAGCTGCTGCAGACACTATAAAGGTGTTACACAAAATTACTGCCAAAAGTAATGACAGGAAAAAAAAAAAAAAAACAAAAAACAAAACTTAGGCCTAGTGAAATTGAGAACCTATCACTTCCTGCGGGCAAATGTAAATACAGAAAGCGGACTTCTAGAATTTTTTATTTTTATTTTTATTTATCAATTTTTTTAAAATTCTTTTTCCACAAAAGCTCAAAAATAGCAATAACTCGATATGAAATAATTTGCCTCTCTGGCTGACCTGCGGGAGACAGACAATCCTCAGACTTTCCAGACGGGTCTATATTTAGCGCTTCAGCTTGGATTGCTGTCAAGAACACTTTGCAGATTGGCTCCACTATTGCGGAGTAATCTCAGGCTCATAAACAAATGCATTTCAATTGGTATCACAGAATACACGAGGGCAGCGGTTCAAGCAGACTTCAGGCCCTCTTAGACAGGCAGACTGCATCCTGACAAAACAATTTCATATCGATCATCATTCAAAACCCCGAGGTTAATAGGAAAGCTGTTGTTGACAAGAAAGTGTTGCAACTGAGGACATAATGAAGACATCTGGAGTCTCTTTCCACTCGGGTGCAGAAGTCTTATGCACAGAGCTGGAAGTCATGAAACAAGCATGTGGAAAGTGAGCTTCCGCGTACTGCCTGCTGTCCATCAACAGACAAAAGGTGTCATCCCCATCTGTATTTTCACTATACGCATTTAGTGTTAGCATGTCGCTGCTGCTAATGATGAGCGCTGCTGCTAAAACTTCACACTGTACATAACAGAATGATGTGCGCTACTGTTGAAATTTCAGAGGGCACATATTAGAATAATGAGCGCTGCTATTGACACTTCACATTGTGCATGATAGATTGTGTGTTGCTGTTGAAATTTCACATTGTGCATAAAAGATTGTCCTCTCCACTGTTGAAATTTCATATAGCACATAATAGATTGTGCGCGGCTGTGGAATTCTGACATAGTACACAATAGATTGCGCACTGCTGTTAAAATTTCACATTGTACAAAACCAAAAGACTCAGGCAATCTTGTAAGTGATGGGACAGTTAGAGAAAATGTTGAATTTCTGCACCCCTTGCTCAAGGCCCCAACAGCTTAATGTTGATCATCATGTTGCTACACAGTGCGTTGAACCTCCAACTGTCCCAGGCTTCATCCACTACCAATAGTGATTGTAAATATGAGAGAAAAATGTTCTATATTGAAGACTCTAATGTAGACTACCCACATACAGATTTGTGACATGAGTTCCAGAAAATCTAGTCATGGAGCCATTTTGTTTCCATCATGTTGACAGGCACCATGTCAAGGTGAACACTTTTTTTTGTTTTCTCTTTTCTCATGTCCAAATATTTTTCCCTCTTGTGCTTGTCAAAATCATTGCAAACTGTCTTATTGTTTTCCCCCAAAATTAACGTTTCCTTTCGAGAAAAACAAACAAACAAAAAAAAAAAAAATCCAAAGATTTCCATAGTGCAAAATGACTAGGTTTTGTGAGATGGAAACAATGGCTCCTCTCCTTGATGACTGATATAATAATCACTACTGGTAACTGAAACAATAACATTTCTCATCATATTCATCAAAATTGGAATCCAAATATGCGTGAGCGGTGTTTGTTGAATAAACTGTGCTTGTTTGAAAACTTCTCCAGAAATAATCATAATCAATAAAACAAATATTATCATATTCATCAGCAGTACCTTCAACGACCCTACTGGAGATGTTTTTAAACAAAACCCACACATAATCATACCCTGATGCATGAAACATAGTACATGTATAGCCTGCACCTCACAGGCTCACTTTATCAGGTGTAAATAAACAGGCAACTTGAGAAGACATTGCTCTGGAAGAGTTAAAGCCTCTTACCTCATATCACACAAACAACCTGACAAGTAGCAGCCACCATGTGGCCTTTGAAGATCTTCTTCTTGTTGAGGAAGGCGGTTCTGAGCTCCAGGATGAGCATTATCCATAA
Source organism: Gymnothorax javanicus (assembly GCA_029692085.1). NCBI lineage: Eukaryota > Metazoa > Chordata > Actinopteri > Anguilliformes > Muraenidae > Gymnothorax > Gymnothorax javanicus. The sequence continues at coordinate 97,346,974 of CM056198.1, forward strand.
CTGACACACACACAAGGAAAACAGGGAAAGAGCAGAAACCATCACACTGGGCACAAACACACAGGCACATACACACACAGACACATACAACTCTGTTCTGGGCAAACAACACACACACACACACACACACACAAGCAGTTCACACACATGAGCAGTGCACACAGACACATGTACACACATACGCATGTGCAGGCACCAGCAGCACACATACACACGCACACAGACACACATACAAGCAGTTCACACACAGACACACACACATACAAGCAATTCAATTCACACATGCATGAGCAGCTCACACACATAAGCAGTGGGCTTCTGTAGCTTTGATTAGTAAGCAGTCTTCTGTTTAGTTGATTCAAAAACATAATCAGGTGATGTAGTTGATTTCTGTAGCTTTGATCAATATTTGTTCAGTAAAATCATTACCGTAATTTCCGGTGTGTAAGCCGAAAATTTAGCCCTAAATGTTGGTCCTAAAAGCAGGGGGTCGGCTTAAACAGAGGGTATCACATTAAAAAACGAGCTACATTCAGAGTTTGCAAGTACCTCCGCCACATTTTACCGCCAGGTGACAGCAAAACCCAAAATCAATCGTTTTTTTCCCTTCCCTGGATGTATTCAGAATCACCACCAAAAACTCATCCGTAGACTCTCTCACCATCGTACCAAATTTAATCAAAACCAGTTTAGTGGTTTTTTAGTTTTGTCCAGAAACACAGACAGACAAACGGCACCGATCACACAACCTCCTTCCACCTTAGATGATGGAGGTAATAAAGAAAATGATTCCTAACATTTCAATTTTCTTCTTTTACTGCTGAAACTGGAATCCTATGTACTCCGGTCAAACAAAATCACATGCCTACGGAGTTCATCGTTTTTGCAGAAAGGTTTGTGAAATCAACAAAACATTTGAAAGATAAACAAAATTAACAAATAACTGACTGTTTGCATGCTGTTGTCTGCCTTAAAAATCTAACTGAGTCCCTCAAAGTGTCATTTACTGGACAGTGTGGTATCGGATTATGCAGTGCAGATTGGTCAATTGAACGTCTTTTCGTCTTTCGGTATTGCGCATGGTGTGACTTTAAACTTGCGCAAGTAATTCTATTTCTTTGCCAGCCTTTTGAATTTAAACCAATTCTTTTATACAATGATATTATTTTTTTTTTTTCTTTTTTGATAAATTCAATCTCCAGAAAGGGGGGTCGGCTTATATAGCGGGAACACAAAAAATCTGTTGTTTTAGCCTTGAAAACAGGGCTCGGCTTATACACCCAGTCGGTTTGTACACCGGAAATTACGGTAGTTGTTACTGAAAACATAATCAATTGAATCATTTATGTATCTACTTGTATCCTATTCATCTGGCTGTATTTTTCCTCTCTCTTGACTGTAATTTTCCAGTCCTTTGTAGTGAGGTGCATCATTATCTTTGCTTTTGAAGTTCTCAAGGTTAGTTGGCAGTGTTTTGGTTTGCCTGTCCTGTTGTAGCGTGAGAATGAGAAAGCGCAAAGACCATATTTGAAAGAAATTTCCTGTGATGAAGGTATAAAAACTGGGTGTGAAAGGCAAGAAAGCGGAAAGACTATATTTGGAAGATATTTCCTGTGATGAAGGTATAAAAACTGGGTGTGAAAGGCAAGAAAGCGGAAAGACCATATTTGGAAGATACTTCCTGTGATGAAGGTATAAAAACTGGGTGTGAAAGGCAAGATGTGAGTTCTTCTTGCGCAAAAAGAACTCAGGCTTTATTGTGGCATGTTGATGAATATAAAGCCAATTGTCTGAAGAATCTGTCTCGCTCCAAATGCTTGGGCATGGGGGAACCTCATAATATGAAAATATGTCTGAATGAAAACCACAACAAACAATGGCTCCTCTCTTTGATGACTGATATAATAATCACTACTGGTAACGGAAACAACTAACATTCAAAAACACTCAATATTTTGAATTTTTCTCAAAATTGGAAGGGTTAAAAAAAACCAAAGCCTCCGTAAGCCTATGCGTGAGCATTGTCATTCTCTGCAGATAAACTGTGTTTGTTTGAAAGGACTTCTCCAGAAGGAGAACTTGAATATAAGTTACTTTGCTTTCAGCAAGCAACGTGTAAAACAAATGTGATTTCTGGGACGACAAACAGAACCATTCGCCAGAGACGGCATTTCCTGCAGTACCTTCAGACGACCCTACTGGAGATCGTTTTCAAACAAACCCTCAATTAATTAATAATCATCAACCCTGATGCATGAAACATAGTACATAAAACAAGTATAGCCTGCACCTCACAGGCTCACTTTATCAGGTGTAAATAAACAGGCAACTTGAGAAGACATTGCCTGGGAGAGTTAAAGCCTCTTACCTCATATCTGGAGAGAAATCAACCTGACAAGCGTAGCCAGCCACCATGTGGCCCTTGAAGATCTTCTTCTTGTTGAGACGGAAGCGGTTCTGAGCTCCAAAGATGAGGATTTGATTATCCATAGACTGACAGGCCAGCCACTTCCCTACAAGGAAAATTGTGCAGGGGAAAGAGAACAAAACACAAGAAACCATCATTAAGCTGGGCTTACAAACCCTCTTTACTGTAGGTTTGAATCTCGCTCCCGACAAGGACACCTGACTCAACAGCTTAAGCACGGCTGCCCAACTCTGTTCTGGGCAAACAATAATCCAGCAGGTTTTCTCATTCAACAGCAATAGATCTAATTTTGCTGCTATTCAACAGAATCAGGAGGAGAATTAGGTTTAAAATGAAAACCAACAGTATGTTGGAACAGGGTTGGCAATCACAGTAACAAAATAGGCTGCATTCTCCTGATATAAAATAAAGGTGCTTTCCATCCAAAAGGACATGTGGAACATGCTCATCTGTGCTTTTCTGCCATGGGCTAGCTTCCATCAGCCTTGGCAGCAGATTTCATGAGTCAGAGCCAGTGGTGAAAATAACATATCATGGATATGGAGCTTAAATGTTCCGCAGAAATGCGGCCATTACCAGGAACAGGCTTAAAATCGGAACACCTCCGCCAATTTGCTTCAGTGCGCGGACAATTGTTGAAAAGCAAAAGGCTCCCTCTTTCTCGCTTACAAAAATTATATATGAAGTATGTATAATATATAATTTCTATATCATAATGCACAATTATATAATATATTCATATCATTCATGATATATAAACACTCTTTTTAAGCAAGGATTAATAAATAATGCACTTGAGAGACAAAAGACATCCACCCAAAAGAAGAACACAACCACAGGAAAAAGAGGGTTTGTTTTCTGAAAAATAAACCTCCATGATAAATGTTCACAACATTCAGTGGAAAAATAGGGCCAGTTTTTAATCAGTTGCCAAAATACTGGAGCAAAACAGTCTGCGAAAGGGCCTTAAAAATGGAGATACCCTGCATAATCTTACAATAACACAAAATAGGCATCATTTTGTTAGTTTGGATGTCAATTTTATGAAAATGAATGTTAAACTCCAGAAATAATGGGGTAACATGTCATTTTAATCCCTTCTTTGCGACATACCAAGAATACAGGGTAATTTCAATAATTTTGATTTATTACCAGTTTTGCCAAATTTCTCTGCAAAAATTAGACCAAAATCACCGAGCCCATCTTTGCTAGGACTAATACTGTACTACTGAAAAGGCATGGATGTCGACAGCACATTCTAGGGGTCTGAGATACCACCTCAGCCACGGTGGAGAGGGGGTTTGCCTCTGCCGGTCAGGGGATCAACTTCTGCCATAACCTGTTTATCTTATAACAAGAGTCAGCATTGGTGCCAGTTCTCTCAGAAGGATATTATCTCCATGAAAATTCTTGTTTAACTTGTGAAAGGGATTTCTATGATATTTTAACCCCTTCTGCGCGACTTAAAATCTCAAATCGTCTCAAATCAACTCAAATTGTCTTCTTGATAATTACCAAACTATCTCTGTTATTCAGACGCCTTTGCAATATATGCCACCCAGTCTACTTTTCTTGTGGCCAATACATTAGTATTTTCTCACATTGAAGGAGTAAGGGTTCCATTTGGACATTCAGAATCATTTTGTGCCTTTTGACCCTGAATAAAAATGGCCACTATTTTTACATAAAAACCAAGAATAATGTTGGCTGTAATTCATATTTCCACTAAGAAATCAACATTTCCTTGAGGATGGTTCTAACAAGAATGACGCAAGTAGCCAACCTTTTTTGTCTAAGAATTAATTTAATTTTGTTCCAATTTGCACCCCATAGGCTTAGTAATTAACTTCACTACTCAGATGGCAGCACCTTCTTATTTATTTCTAGAACATGCCATGAGGCCACAACTCCCACATTCCAATTGAAAAAACTGACTCCCTTTTTGGAGTTTGAAAGATCCCATCAGACAAAGTGGTAAATTGGATAGTCATGCAACAGGTAAAGGAAAAAAAAAAAAAACAGTTTTGTGAGCTGTAGCAATTCACGAGCTTTGTAAGACATTAGGTGTGTTTCCATTACCCTTAGAAATGCGCAAAATCTAAATAGCGAAGTAAAAAACTGGTAATGGAAACTAGTGAATTTCAATAAACATCTAAAATATTGCTAAAAAGTTTTTATGCTCTCATGAGGTGGTCTTTCAGACAGGTCGATAGTGCAGTATTTCGCAAAAGTAGAATGGAAACACTTTTTTTCCGCATTTACAAGTCACAGGAAGTGATAGCTGTCACTTGGGGCACGGACATGTATGTGAGACCCGTCGATTGCACCATAAACCTGAGGTATTTTATAGACTGATAACTGCGCTGTGCAATCTCAAGTGCCTCATTCACATCTGGAAAACAGATAGTTCGCCTCATCAGCTTTTTGCATATAACTTGGCAGACCCCATACACACATCTGTGCACGGTAATTTTACTTACGCCAAATGTCTCACCTATCACCCTGTACTCTGAACAGGAGGCTAGCTGGTAAAGAACGATAGCCACACAATTTCGAGTAGGAGATGACAGAAGTCACATTCCCGACACGTAACAGGTTCTGACCCAGTCCAAGAACATCCACCCTCCATCGAAAAGAGTATCGCGAGATGAGAGTTTACGAGAATTATGAGGTTTATTCGCAAAACATCCTCAAATGGAAACAGTTGCAACAAAACACTTGCAGTTGTGCTTCGTCGAATTTTTTGAAACATCGCTTTCATTTTGCGCAAAACTAATGGAAACAGCTATTGGCGTTTATATTTGATCTACCATAAATGTGGATAGGAAATTGCTTAATAATTGTTGCAATGAACAATAATGTAGGCTGAGGGGAAATGGATACGGATTGATCCTTGCAACTGAACAAATTAACGCTTAGTTGGTAATTAGGAAACCTAAATGGGAACGGGTTTGGGGATATGATGCGCTTTAAGGTGACACAAAAGCAGTGTCAGGATCCCTCCGATGACAACTCCGGAGTGTAAGAGGTTAATTGCCTTGGTCCATTTGTCTTTGTTTTGTTCCTGCTCCCCTCTCACACCCCCCCCCCATCCCATTCCGTACAATCGTTGTTAGTCATTTCCATTTTTGTTGCCACACCCTTGAATGCCCTGTCCCCCTGTGTCTCACCTGTAATGATTTCCCTGATTAGTTCCCTGTGTTGAAGTAGCCCTCAGTTTCAGTTTCCTAGGGGAGTCTGTCTCTTTGTTCTTTCAGTAACTTATGAGCCTTTTATTTCCAGTGTCTGATTCCTGGTTTTGATTCTTTTTGTTTTACACTCTTACAAGTTTGGATTGCCCCCAGTGTTTGATTTGTCTTGTTTGGAATTATTGCTTTTTATATGACTTATGATCTTGTCCACCCCCATGAACTGCATTCTGCAAGCCTAGTTGTTGGACTACTGCATGTTTATCAATACTGACTCTGCCTACTGTCTTGGTGCTGCAATTCTCTCATCTGTCAAAAGCCCAGACTGTTTGACTCTGAGCCTGCATTTAATAAACTGTGTGAAACTGAACTTCCACTGGCGATTTAGTTCTGAATCCCAGGTCTGTCAGTACCGACTCACCAGGATGGAGTCAGCAGATGGTAGTCAGCTTTGCTCTGTTTGGGACTGTCAAGAGGCTCAGTAGGAAAGACCCTAAGCCCAGCTTGAGGCCATTTCCAAAACCCTCAGTTCCATTGCCTCTAGCATGGATACCCTCTCTGGGCAACTTCAGCAGCACTAGTCTCACTCTGATGCTGCTCACTCAAGGTCCTTCAGTAGGGCCACTTCTCCAACTTTGTTGGCTATGTTGAGGTATGACTAACGGCAGCATTCATCCGTCAATAGTTCTGGTAGTTTCCCCAAGGGGGATGATTGAGACTTTGTGTGAGCCTGTGCCCTCTGCACCTGCAACAAAGGTTCCAGTTCTCTGCCGGCAGGCCTATTCCAACCCTTCCCTGTTCCTCAATGTCCCTGCTCCCATATTACCTTGGACTTTGTCACTGGGCTTCCCACCTCTGAGAATAAAACTATCATACCGATGGTGGTGGATAGGTTCTCCCAGGCAACTGCAGATGAAAAGGTACCTAATCTCCTTGATCAAATGCCCTGGGTCTTGGGAGGGGTCTGGTGCCTAATTAATAAATGCACACGAGTACCTGCAAAACCAATGTATACAATCCTAGACGCAATGAAAATATGCCATGTTTTAACAGGAAGGCAAAGATGTTGTTTGCGGCCACTTGGTTATATGTTCATATGCAATCTCATCATTAATTCAGGTTGCAAATGTGCCCGTCTTTGATAGAATAAGCCTAATTCTTCAGAATCAGAGTAACATCACTCACAGCGATGTAGTTAATACCATTGTGTTCCATTTCTGTTATGACATCTGCCAAAAACTGGTAACTGGTAATAAATCTGTATGTTTGAATATAGCAGCGTATTTTTGGAAGAAGGGGTTAAAATGAAATATCAGCCCATGATTTCTTTGTGTAACATATTTTCATAGATTTTACATCCTTCTGAACAAAATTACAGTAAAGCTGTCTTGATACAGGATCAGGCAGGTTATGGTTAAAACTCATGGGTGCAAGTGGAAAAAATTTTTTTGACTGAACAGTGTTTCCTCTACATTCATTTAGGAGTGGCGGGCCGCCATTCCTAAATCCCAGCCGCCGCTCCTTTAAATTTCTTTTTTTTTTTTATTGTCGCAAATACATCACTGCCGCATGTCTCCACCTGCACAGCAGAGTCCTGCACTGGGTCGGGTACTCGCGAGTACTAAGGTAAACTACAGATAACTATCTTGCTTATGATCTACTCTTTGGGGGGGGGGGGGGGGTGGGAGGAGTTAATACGACTTTAATTACTTATAGAGGCCTTGCCTTTTAAATGATATCACGTCACCCTCCCAGGCACCAGGTCAGAGAGTCAGAGGACTGTCCTCCTGGAAAATAGGGCAGCGACATACCGGAGAAAATGTAGACTTATTAGCTTAAGATAACTCTTAATAGAATTTACAAGTTAAATAGAGATTTGCAAAATATTGATGGCCAGATAACGTTACGTAACATATCGGTAGCTTAAGTTAATTGGGCCCGGTTCCAACTCAGTGTCGCTAACGTGAGTAAGCTAATTGACAGCATTTGCAGTGGCTTGCCGTCAGATGTCAGGAAGGCCTTCAGTAAACATCACCCTTTCCCGAATAATTGCTCTTAAACTGTTTGATTGTTAATCAGGCAAACCTGATCGCAAACAGTTAATTAACTGAGCAGCCACCACCAATGCGTGACACGTAATGATTAGGAAATGCTGATGACAAAGCGATTACCTATTGGCTATGTTGATATAATTGATGTGACTCCGCAAGGATGACAATCTGCAAAAAATCCGAAACTTTCGCTAACTTCGCAGCAATTATTTTCGTTATCACTCAGCTGTGCATCGTACCTGACAACGCACTTTAGCTGTCACTACATTCAGACTATAGAACGGATTCTCATGGCTTATTGCTCAATGAACCTCGCGAACTAATTTACACAAATCCAGAAATTATAAAGACGTAGGCTAATAATATTTTCCATAGTCATTGATGTGCGGAAGTAAACGCCGTATAATTTCGTAGTGCAATGTATAACAAGGCTTTCAAAAATAAATTAGATTCTCGTCGGTTCCTCCAATCAGTCTGAGCAACTGTTTCTAATCGGGGAGGTAAACTGCGAGAGGTGTCTGTCATTAAGAAGTGAAAGGTGAGGTTATTGCTGGCCCTGTGTTTCTGCCGACGGACCATCACTGGCATTAAGCTAATATCTACACGCCGTGCGTGATGTAACTGCTGACTGCATTTTCAGATGAGCTTGTTCAAATATTTCTCTAAGAAGAGAAAGACACCTGATGAAGATGATGCTAGTGAGGTATCATTAGCCTTTTACTAACTCATAAATGATGATGGTTAGGTAAAAAAATGTGTTCACAATTGTAATCAGATGTGATGCGAGTGTAAATTATCAAACATTAATGTTTTATGTAATCATACAAGACAAGTAACATTAGAAAGGGAGGAGCAGTGGAACAAAGTGAAGGAGAGCAGAGTACAGCTGGGGGAGAGATGAGTGAAGGAGCAGGAGGGCAAAGTGATGGTGCAGGAGAGAGAGATGAGAGTAGAGGAGAAAAACCTAAAGGAAAGCAAAGGCTATCAGGCTGGGACCCTAAATGGGTTGAAAAAAATAGCCGGTTCCACTCATGGCTCTACCACACTGAGAATGGTGAGTGTTGATGACCCTTTTTTTCCTTTCTTATTTTTTTTGCATAATATACATGTCAATATTTCTGTTAAATAAATAAAAAATAAAATAATTAATAAATTCAGTGTATTTCCATTGCAAGAGCAATGATCATTATTTAATTTTATTTATTTATTTATTTATTTATTATTTTTACATTCAGCCTTTAAAAAGCCATTTTCAACTGGCCATTCAATAAATAGGTTGTAAAAGTAAAATCTGGAGTCAAGTGTCATTTGTTTACGCCGCCACGGCTCCCCGAAGAGCCTGCCCCCGCTGCTGAAAAAAGTCCTAGAGGAAACACTGCTGAACATATTTTGGCATGGGTGAAGTGACAAGTGCCGAAGGCGCGAAGTCCCTAGGGGCGTCCTGGGGCATGCCCCCGGGAAAATTTTTGAAAAAATGGTCAAATTTGGTGCGTTCTCAGGGCAATTTGGCCAAGAATTTGAGATTATAAAAGGCATTAAATTATGCCAATGTTTAATGCTTACCTTTTAAAAAAATGTAAGGGTATTGAGGCAAATAGTGTCTTGTGGGAAGACACAATGAACTCTTATCAGGTTAGATGAATAAAAAGATAACATTTTTGAAATGTACATTATATTACAATACAGAGATACAACAGTAAACAAAGTAATGTAAGCAATCAGTATATGTAAATTTGCTTCACTTTGCTCTCCAATTTTGATTTTTTTCATTATATCAGAAAGAATATTATTTAAGATATTCCAGTCACTTGAGTTAATTCATGTACAAAATTAAAAAAACTGTACTGTATTTGAAAGTGTGATTAAATGACACTCAAGAAAAGCTCTGACAAGTTCTTAGGTAAATCACCCTCTGTTTAGATCAAGCAACAAATAATCTTCCAGAATGATAATAATATGCTATCAGATTATGGTGATGGAAGTATCATTTTTAGTATCAGTCCATTAAATTCATTGATATTGCAGTGTATTGGCATTGATGTAGAGCAAGGGTGCCCAACCTTTTTTGAGCCAAGATTTACTTTTAAAGTTGGCTATGCATCGAGATCCACTGATCTGAGTTGGCTGTTTTCATGCAAGTTTCTGTGTACTTTGGTATGGAAGGCTGTCATAGATAAAACATTGGGCTAATATCTCCCTGATATTTTCAATTTAGCCTAATAAATTATTTGCTGTCATTTACCCAAAGGTCTTGCTAGACCTGCCATGCTTAGTATGGAAAAAACACAATATGGAAAAGTGGCGTTGCCCCTTTAAGAAACTAGCCCCTTTAAGATTCGGGACTTTTTATGCGTTTTTTATTTTGCACAAACACGTTGCATAAAAAACGCGGGTGCATAACTGCTAGCTCTAGCTATTAGATTAAAACTATGCAACAGTCTGCTAACTAAAACTACTAACGTCTTCGAACATGTTGTTAACCCTCTACCGCATTCAAAATTCGATCCGAAATAAACATCACACTAATATTCACGTACAGGAGCACTTTTCATAAACGCGGATTTTTCTAAAAATAAACGGTTGGGGAGATTTTCGATCGGATGCTTCGCGTGACGTTAACATTACTGTTACACACCGATGCATAGCAACAATTTCGCAACGTTATCAAACGTTATGGTGATATGTGATTATATTCCACGCTTGTACACAGTTTAACTGACCTAAATGCGTCTTCGTCTTCAGCTTCCTCATTAGTGTCCACAATGAAGTCCCACTTCTAGCCTCGAAATACTGCCCCTAGTGGCGGCAACATAAATTAAGGTGTTCCAATGGGAAATCTGGGTTGTTCCATCGCGAGACGTTACTTAATGAGCACGAGCAGGTCATTATTTTTCTTCCACCACCACTGCGCACCTGCACAGCGCTGAATAACGGACTTTGACGGAACCAAGAATTGATTATTGACGGAAATCCGTCTGTAGACGGAGGTCTTGCACCCATGAAACTTGACCTCCTGACCTGCAGAGGCCAACCCCCCCTCTACCAGGGCTTATATGGTACCCCAGACCGAGAGAATGTTTTATATCCATCTACATCAATTTAGATGTACAAGATAAGTCCTAACAAAGATAGACAGGGTGAAGTTCATCCAATTTCTGCAAATAACACATAACTTGTGATAAATCCAAATAATTGAAATTACGCTGTACTCTTGATATGTCGTAACAAAGGGGTTAAAATTACATGTTACCCCATTACCCCAGCATAACATGCCTTGTGCCATCAGGAACCATTTTCACAGGACCAGATTTTTTGTGTTGTTTAATTATGGGGCCATACCAGGCCAACTCATCCAGAATTCAAAACTGTCCCCAGTTAGTGCCATGGATTTTCTCAAAAAATTAATGATTAATGATAATTAATGATTCATAGTTTGCATAGTCACATCCTCACCAATTGCTTATTACCATTGCCAATCCATGTTTTTTCTATCAAGAATGCTGATCATCATGTTTGTCTGTCTGTTTGTGCTCACTTTGTTGTTTGCAATGTCAAAGGTATCTACTTATATAACAAATAGCCATATGTCCAAGGTAGAAGGGATTCAACATTGAAAGATCCAGGTCAAAAACATATTTTGGCTGATATCTTGCCTCAGAAAAATAATACAGGCAGGGACCAATACCAAAGTGTCCCAGCTTGTCTTGTGTTCATGTTTTCGCAAGTGTCATTCTATAAGCAAAAATATTTTTTTGCTGAAACAAAGCATCTTAAATTTTCAAAAATTAATATCTACTTTTCACTCTCTTGCAACCAAATTTTTATTCTATGTGGTATTAAAATAGTTCCATCATATTAAAGATTTTGTCTTGCACAAAAAATTGAGAGCTAAATATCTTACAAAACATAACATCTGAGCTGAAAAACCCACTTAACATTAATACTCTTAATATTTTGAGAGTATATTTTCCTAAGAAGGATTATTTTAATCTCTTTGAAACATTTTATGGGGAAATGTTAATACTGATTGCAATCATATATAAAAAATTTCGAGATGTTATTTCACTCCTGGGGTACAACAAAAAATCAGCACTTCATTTGAGTTCTCTCAGTTTTTGGCAGAAAGTCAGACAAAACAAATATGTGCATACATGCACCTGTATGAGTGTTTATGCAAGAATGGGGGTTTGTTTTTGTTAATAAATCTTGAGGCTAAATTTATGCACAGATGTCCTAGATTTTCTTAGTCGAATAGAACCCAAAAATTAGCCAGCGCAGGATTTAAGACTATTGTGGACCTTCTATGCTTTCTAGGGAGGCTATGTAGTAACTACATAACTCGGTCGCCACAGGGACCAAGTCGTGCATCTCCCCAATCCCCAAATTTCGGACAAAATGGCTGCCGGCAGCCATATTGGACGTCCAAAATTGCCGAAAATCGGTCTTGAGCATTGTCAAATAAATATCTTCGCCTGTGCAAAATTAGAAAAAATTCCTGTAATAATTGTGGCTTCCAGAGCCCAGAACAGAAAATCTCAGCGGGCGCAGTGGCGGCGGCCCCGAGACTATCGTACAGGCCAGCAGACAGTGCCATTTCTACGCAAGATTATCGGGAGAAATACATGAAACATACACAAGAATATCGCGACGCAGCATAAATGTACGAGTCACATATAACATGCTAGGAAAAGTAACAGGCCTAGTGCTGGTGACAAGTATACATGTGTATCGCGATAAGTCTCGCATGAAACTGGTGTCGGTAAACAGCATTGTTAGCGAACGAGATTCCGAATGTCTAACATCCAGTTTTGAGGTTTACTGTCTCACGCACGTTTAAAATATGGTGCCTGGACGGTGTCATTTATGTTCTTGATTTTCTTATGTATTGATGACACACTCAAAATATTATTTTGTTAAAATTTAAGAAAAACAAATTTGTTACACCTTTGTAACAAGTTTGTTTGTTGATGCAACAGAATCCGACTTGTTATTCTAACAAAAATCTTAACAAAATAGATTTTGTCCAGTCGTCTTAACAAAATAGATTTGTTACTTTTCTGCACGGCCCCAACAAATTTTCTGTTGTCACTTTTAATTGGTGAGAATCGATCACGTGCACCAATTTCAGTGTCGTCTGACTGCGAAGGATCTTGAAATGAGCAGGAACGCAACGGGAAGGCGAGTTTTGACCCATGCCATCTTTTCTCTGTATTGGCTACTAGCTATATGTCGCCATTCTTTAAGTTTCAATATTTAGCGACATACACCGACAACGTTATTCTATCTTTATTTTTGTGTCGCAATCTAGATATTTGTGTGTGCAGATGATATTCCTATCCCACGGTTCCCACTATATTTTATCTTCTGCAAGCTAGGTCATTAAACATGAGGAGACTGCCTCTGATGCCTGTTTTTGCTCCTTTAACAGCTGATTGATTTGTCAACAACTTATTGGCATTGGTTAAAAACTCGCCTTACTGTTCACTTCTTGCATTACCACTTCACTGTGAAGTAATAAAAGTACGCACTTAAATTATTTCATCTACATGTACATCGGCCGCATAATCGGTTTGAGCAGATTTATTTTAAAAAACATCCTAACAAAATTTATGGTCCAATCGTGTTAGCAAAACACATTTGTTACTTAATTGTTAGTCTAACACAATAGGCCTATTTTGTTAATACAGCAACAATTTTACTTTGTTAATAAAATGAACTAATTTGTTTCTTCCTGAACAAATTAATTTTGTTCGACTGATTTTAACAAATTAATTTGTCGTCTCTCATGGAACAAATTAATTTGTTAATCATTTTGTTAAAAGTAACAAATTCATATTTTGAGTTTAACGGTCATCGGATTATTATTAAACTGGTCAAAAAAAAAAAGATTTATAAGTCTGTGATTATTGTATTTATCCGATTGAGAGGTTTACCGGCTCTGTTAAGTTTAGAGTTTTGGACCGATCGATTGGGACGTGGGGTGTGTTTAAGGATAGCTATATTATCACAAATACAGAAAGGAAAAAGCAAATTCTTCTGTTGACAATGCAACCTTGCGTGACATTATTTTTATAATCCTATGCTTGATTAATAAGTAGATGTCCCTTTGCACTCAAGTGTTTCAGGCCACCTGTGAAAGAAGCCACAGCTTAGTTAATACAAAGGCCGTGAGTTCCAGATGTCAAAATGGAAAAGAAGTCCTTTTTTTAATCCGCAGCTTGAGGCCTGTTCATCAGTCCTTAAAATTCATGCGTAATGAGCAAAATTATCACTCAGTAAGCAAGATGTCAGTAGAGAAGATGCGTTGCATTTCCCCTTATTTAGGAGCGTGTATAATGTCTGTATGAAAATCAAGAAACGCCGTTGCACAAAAGAGATTGATCGCTGAAGAAGGGATATCCATTCAAAGTAAATCCATCAAACTGTACATTCAGAGGCGAAATCTATATGCCAAACAAATATCAAACTAATAATTACTCTACACTTAACCAATTCCAATTGAAGGAAAAAAGACATGGAATGTGAGCTTTGTCGTTTTCAGGATACTGCAACAAGGCGTCGCTTTAAATATAATTTGAAATGTAAATCGATAGATTTGTTGCTTTATTTATGACAATGAGACGTGCACAGAAAACATTCTACGGTGCATTTACAGTATAAATGTTTAAGAATAAACCAACATCGTCAAACAGAAGGCTATTAAACAGCAAACATGAGTTATGTCCCCCTACCACATGAACTGATGAAAAGATGAAACAGTAAACAGGCTGAAATAAATGCAAAATTACAATCTACATGTATGAAGCACATTATGTTTTATTCAGACCAGCGGTACAAGTATACTGAGATTTACAAAGTGATTCTTCAACCGCTGCTGGATATTGTATACTCTTCTTCAGCCCACCCTCAATTTTCACAGATTAATGATTAGCGATTACCAACAACAACGCAACAACGTATTATATCTATTAAATCCGCATATAAAAAGCAATTCTCAGTAACAACTGTGCATAGGCCTAATTCGGACTACACTACGTCGCGCATTTGGCAGGCTCTAGGCATACGTGTGTAGGTTCGGCGGCTGGCCTACTCAGAAGCTTGTCTCGGCAGAGTACGAGGTTGATAAAAACACGCGACATAAAGAGTGGATTATCGTGAGAAAGCCACGAGATACACACGAGACGTCTCGTGGGAATTAGGTAGTATCTGCTGGCCTGTACGGTAAACCATAGTATCTCCCGACTATCGTCATCGGGGAGATACAGTTGTATGCAAAAGTTGTATGCATTTTGATCAGGGGTGCCCAAACCTTCGCATACAACTGTACAATAAGTGAGGTGTGTCTATGTGAGCACGTGCATGCGTGTGCGTTTGCACCGAACTCACCGTTTGGTGACAGAGTCACAGCTGGCATGGAATGCATACTAGGTTCGGCGATGTACTTGAAGTCCACAGGAATGTCCCTGAAAGACAGACAAGGTATGGTTATAGCGGAGGTGCATTTAATAAGCTAAGCCTTAAACATGTGACCAGGCAAACATTTTATGCAAACTTCAGAACTTATCCCTAAGACACTGCAGTGCCAATCTTGAGCAGTAAACAGACAAAAGAATGGTGCAATTACAGAACATGAAAAAGCCTACTGGTAGAACAAAACATCTGGGGTGTCTAAGCCCATCCAAGAGGGCTTCTGCACATCCCAGCATAAAAAAGAGACCTTATGAAAAAATGTAGACAAATGAGGACCTTTTTAATTATTTGTAGTACAGGACCAGACAGTTAACTGTAGCACCAGCGCCCAATCATCTAATGAGCTTTGACACTCCAGCAGTAATTTAAAGAGCAAGACTGAAGGCAAGCAAGTACAAACATTAAACTAAGAGCATGTAGTTTGCCGGTTTACTGATAGAAAAAGAATATTCCTCATTCACAAAGGCTCAGCTTACATTTGTAAGAAATGGTTATAGACAGCCACCTGACTGAAAGATAAAAATTAAAACCCAGGGGAGGAACTTTTTTTTTTGTTGAAAATGAGAATTAGAAATCCCAGCAAGTTTCGCTTGATGGCATGTTAATTACACTTATTGTGAGAAAATCAATTGGGAAAAGAAAGTTATATATCTGTAGAAATAAGGTCAGCGTAGACCCAACAGACAAAAAAATTTTACAGAAAGAGCTAATATTTCACACATACTGCTCCCTGACACCCAAGTGAGGTGTGAGATGCACATGAATATTCAGCACAAAGATTAATTTCACACCCCGGGACATCGTACCATTCAATATGCCAACATTCCACAAAAGGAATAATGCTAGGAACTGAGCTTAGCTACAAGCAAACTGCAAGCAAAACTAATGTTTTGACAGCTATACAGTCTTCATGTGTCATGTTTATACAAGGCTGTGGTTGGAAGTGTAACGAGTTTGTGTTTGCTGCTGGTTTGTAATTAGTTTAATATCTGGGAGCTCTAAAAAAGGTACAACTCATCTTGCATCACAGTAGGTGGGCAGCACATCACCACTGGGATCTTTATCTGTTCAAGTAAACTCAGACGGGGGCATAAGTTAGTCTTGTACTTATATTTATTAAAGTGTCTGTGTGGGTAGTTAAAATGTAAAAGCTAATGAACATTCCCTGAATTTCGCAACAAGGACTTTCTTCCCATTAATCTCACTGGAAGATTATCACCAGTATACAAGCTACTTCCTCGCAATTCCCAAAGGCGAAATTTGGGGTCAGACACACGCCGAAATTGCAACAGAACTGAGAACACAGACTGGCAGCAAAAAAAATCAAAATGAATTCAAGAGTTGCATCAAACCAAACAACAGACTAATAACAGGTTGTTCAACTTCAAATCAGAAAAGGTGGGACGGTATGTTAAATTAAAATGAAAACTGAAAGCAGCCGCTTGTAAATGATCTTGGACTTGTACTATGTTGAAAACAATGCAACAGCATATTATTTGAGGTTTCGCCACATGAATTGTATTGATTTTTCAAAATAAACACTAATTCCAATTCTGAGTCTCGCAACTCATTTCAAAAAAGCTGGGACAGTAAATAATTGCCAATTTGTAATGTTGCCATTAATTTTTACAACACTAACCCTGGGATTACACCAGATGCGTGTTCGGTCCGTCTCCACTCCGCTGTATGTTTGCCCCATGCTTTGTCCTCCGTAAACCCTCACCAGCTGCGTTTTTACAGCACAGCAGGGCCGGACGGCTAGAGATGCGAAACTGGAAAGACCACGTGGGTATTATAGAACTATGTGCAATTGCGCAAGATAACACGATACATGCGCCATTATACGCAACTACGAACAGGCAAAAGGTTTTGTTACCGACCAAAGGAGTTGAAGAACGGTAGACTTGCTTGGATTTATATCTTCTTTGAACTTTTTGGTGCCTCTGGGCCGCTAAATTTTCACCGTTGTTACGCATAAAATACTGTTGAAGCACTGTGTAGGAGCGGAGGCAGCTGCTAAATGTGAGATTTAATTTTTTTTACATCTATTTCAATGCAGCCTAAGCCAGTGATTGGTCTGCTCTAATCAATAAAACATTATGAAATAACTGCGTTTTCTATCTACATGTCATTCTACACAGCAAGGCCAAAAAAAAAAAAAAAAAAAAAGTCTCACACACACACATTTTGTTGGACCACCTTTAGCTTTGATTACAGCATGCACTTGCAGTAGCATCATTGTGATAAGCGTATGTCAAAACATTTATTTCTGCCCAGAATTGAATTAATTTTTGCCAAGATCTTGAGTTACTGATGGGAAAGTCGGATTGCTGCATCAAGTATTCTCCAGCACATCCCAAAGATTCCCAATGGGGTTAAGGTCTGGACTGGAAGGTGGCCAATCCATGTGTGAAAATGATGTTTCATGCTCCCCGAATCACTCATTCGCAATTTGAGCCGGATGAATCCAGGTATTGTCAACTCGGAATATGCCGAGGCATTAGGGAGGACAAATCCATTGATGGAAAAACCTGGTCCTTCAGTACGTTCAGGAAGTCAACGGACCTCATTTTCTGGGCACAACATGCCTACAACTTTGAAGATGTGGATTTTTTTATTTTTTTTGAGAGGCAAACAACAAATAGCACAAAAGAACAGAAAACTTCAATGTGCATAACTATTCATCCCCCTAAAGTCAGTACTTTATAGAGCCACCTTTTGTGGCAATTATAGCTGCAAGTCGCTTTGGATAAGTCTGTATGAACTTGCCACATCTAGCCACTGGGATATTTGCCCATTCCTCAAGGCAAAACTGCTCCAGCTCTTTCAAGTTGGATGGGTTCCGCCAGTGAACGGCAATCTTCAAGTCTGACCACAGATTCTCAATTGGATTGAGGTCTGGGCTTTGACTAGACCATTCCAACACATTTAAATGTTTCCCCTTAAATCACTCGAGTGTTGCTTTTGCAGTATGTTTAGGGTTATTCTCCTGCTGGAAAGTGAACCTCCGTCCCAATGTCAAATCACAGGCACACTGAAACAGGTTTTGCTCAAAAATATCCCTGTATTTAGCACCATCCATCTTTCCCTTGATTTTGACCAGTTTCCCAGTCCCTGCTGCTGAAAAACATCCCCACAGCATGATGCTGCCACCACCATGTTTCACTGTGGGGATGGTATTCTTGGGATGGTAAGACGTGTTGGGTTTGCGCCAGACACAGCGTTTTCCTTGGTGGCCAAAAAGTTCAATTTTAGTCTCATCTGACCAGAGCACCTTCCTCCATACATTTGAGGAGTCTCCCACATGAATTCTGGCAAACTCAAAACGTTCTTTCTTATTTTTATCTTTAAGTAATGGCTTTTTTCTGGCCACTCTTCCATTAAGCCCATCTCTGTGGAGTGTACGGCTTATTGTGGTCCAATGGACAGATACTCCAGCCTCTGCTGTGGAACTCTGCAGCTCCTTCAGGGTTACCTTCGGTCTCTGTGCTGCCTCTCTGATCAATTGCCCGTTCTGTGAGTTTTGATGGGCGGCCCTCTCTTGGCAGGTTTGCTAAGGTACCATGTTCTCTCCATTTCATGATGATGGATTTGATGGTGCTCCGGGGGATCATTAAAGATTTGGACATTTTTTTATAACCTAACCCTGACTTGTACTTCTCAACAACTTTATCCCTGACTTGTTTGCAGAGCTCCTTGGTCTTCATGGTGTTGACTGGTTAGTGGTACTTCTCGCTTAGTGGTGTTGCAGCCTCTGGGGCCTTTCAGAAAAGGTGTATATATACTGACAGATCATGTGACACTTAGACTGCACACAGGTGGACTATATTTCACTAATTATGTGACTTCTGAAGGTATTGGTTACACCAGAACTTTTTAGGGGCTTCAAAGCAAAGGGGGTGAATACATATGCACACGACAATATTCAGTTTTTTATTTTTTTTTATATATATATATATATATATATATATATATATATATTTTTTTTTTTTCTCATTTCACTTCACCAACTTAGACTGTTTTGGGCAGATCCATTACATATAATTCAGATTAAAAAACATTTTAATTCCAGGTTGTAATGTAGAAAACACAAAAAATGCAAAGGGGGTGAATACTTTTGCAAGGCACTGTATTGTTGCTGAACCCAGACCTGACCAGCTGCAGCAACCCCAGATCATAACATTGCCCCCACAGGCTTGTACAATTGGCACTAGGCATGATGGGTGCATCACTTCATCTACCTCTCGTCTTACCCTGATGGACCAATCACCTGGTACAGGGTAAATCTGCACTCATCAGACCACATGACCTTTTTCCATTGCTCCGGAGTCCAATCTTTATGCTTCCGAGCAAACTGAAGCCCCCCCATTAGCATCACTGAAAAGTGGTTTTATACAGCTACACAGCTGTTTAGTCCCAATCCCTTGAGTTCTCTTAGCATTTTGCATGTGGAAATGTACTTACCTTCACTACTACACATAGCCGTGTATTATACTTTTGACTTCTTACGATTTGATTTCACCAAAGGTTTAAGTGATCTCCTATCACGAGCACTCGGGAATATTTTTTCAGACCACATTTCTTCCTTGAAGATGATGGTTCCCCACTATCCTTCCAGGTTTTAATGATGCATTGTACAGTTTGTAACCTAATTTTAGTCGTCTCAGCAATCTCCTTCGTCTTTTTTTGCTTAATTCAGGCCAATCGTTTGAGTAACGTTTTCCATGACCACAGGATATGTCTTCCAACATGGTTGATTAAGAAATGAGAACTACTAATGGCATCAGTAAGGGTTAAATATCTTCTTCTAAGTGGAGACAGAAGGCTCTTACCTATTTGCGTAGTTAAATCCAGGTTTTTTTTTTTTTTTTTTAGCCAGGCAGTGTATTACGCAGTTTTTGAAGAATGGTTAATTTTAACTGTTGGGTCATTCCATGTCAAATCAACCAAATTTTAGGAACTTCCCCACCAAAAAAAAAATTAATTTTTATTATATTCCTCACAGGGGAAGATTTATATATCTGGTGTGAAATGGTAAAATAATTAAGCTCAATTATTGCCAGCTCCTGAGATTTAGCTTCTTTTGGGGGGCGCAGTTTGAGGGCCTGAGATATGCATTTGCAGAGCAAACAGACCCATAAGTTTCATTTGTCATCACAATAGTTGCTGAACTCGCGGCTTAAGCTACTTTTCTTCACTCAGTGTGTTTAGTTTATCGGTACTGTGGCCTGGAAAAAGCAAAAAACACCAATCATACTAATTTTTTCCAAGATTAATGCATTTATTATTCTGTAACTAATTAAGATAGAGCCCTGAGACTTGGTATGCAAACTGTCAGTCAACTTTCTGAAGACCACAAAAAATATCAAAGTCACAATGGTTGTATTGAATGTTTTAATAACCTTGGAAGTTCGCTTCAGAATGAAAAGTGCGTATTTTGGGTCATTATAGTGGGTATATATCTCAAAAGGGACACAAGTGATCAATGTCATATTTTTAGTGCTTGAAGGCATGGGTCTTGGGTCTAACATATTAAAAAACTGGAGATGTAAAACTCTTCCTTTAGACTGAACAGCATGCCAATCATATTAGGTGATTATCATTGGCTGATGTAGGGTATTGTTGCATTCCACCGCCAGGTGTCAGCAAAACCCAAACGCACGGCCCATTGGAAAGACTTGAAATCTCTGCCAGCATAGCTGGATTTGAACTTTGGCCTATATCTCAGCTGTACTTTAGCCTAGATATGCTCAAATTTAAGCACTTGTTCCTCTTGTGCTATTCTAACATCCGGCAAAGTTTGGTTAAAATCTATGCGGCCGTTTTTGAGATATCCTGCTAACAGACAGACGGACAGACAGACAAACCAACCAACTAACCAACCAAAGCCGGCAAAAACATACACCTCCTTGGTGGAGGTGGACAAGTGTATGTGTCACATTCATCTTCTAACTTACACTATGGCTAAGGCGCCCCGAAAATTAAGTTAGACACCTAATATGATTGGCATGCTGTACAGTCTAAAGGAAGAGTTTTACATCTCCAGTTTTTTAATATGTTAGACCCAAGACCCATGCCTTCAAGCACTAAAAATATGACACTGATCACTTGTGTCCCTTTAGAGATATATACCCACTATAATGACCCAAAATACGTACTTTTCATTCTGAAGACAATTTCCAAGGTCATTAAAACATTTAATACAACCATCTTGACTTTGATATTTTTTGTGGTCTTCAGAGAGTTGACCAACAGTTTGCATACCAAGTCTCAGGGCTCTACCTTTATTAGTTACAGAATAATAATTGCATTAAATTTTGAAAAAAATTAGTATGATTGGTGTTTTTTGCTTTTTCCAGGCCACAGTACAGATAAACTAAACACACTGAGTAAAGAAAAGTAGCTTAAGCCAAAAGTTCAGCAACTATTCTGATGACAAAATTAAACTTGTGGGTCTGTCAGCTCTGAAAATCCATTTCTGAGGCCCTCAAACTCCCTCCAAAATTAAGGCGATTTTGTTAAAATTGACCCCCTTCCCTAAAATAGGCTAAATTTCAGGAACTAGCAATAATTGAGCTGAAATATTTGACCTCAGTACTGCCAATGCATATCTCTTGAAATGTGCAAAGTTTTAACAAAATCCAGAAATATTGATTTCTCTGACCACAAAACAAGTTTCCACAGACTGATGGCCCATTGCAGCTGCCTCTGTGCCCAGTCATGTCGATGACACTTCTGTACTCTTAAGAAAAGGCTTCCTTTCAGCACAAGTAAAGTATTAACTGGCGTTTGCCAATGTTGCTTCATATACAAACAAACAAAGGTTTGCAAAAGCAATCTTGAGTGGTAGGATCACGATAAATGATGGTTTTTGAAACAGTGCCATCTGAGGGATCAGAGATCACAGATATTCAGCTTGCACCCTTGCCCTTCAAAATAAAGAAATTCTCCCAGATTCCTTGAATCTTTTAATTATGTTATGCACCATAGCAGGTGAAATATCCAAATCCCGCTCCATCTTTCTTTTATGAACATTGCTTTCAATACTTTCAATGACTTTCTCATGCAATTGTAGGCAAATCCTTGGCCCATCTATGTTCCTGAAGGACTAGGTCTTTTCTGGATACTCCTTTTGTACCAGAACATGATTACAATCACTGGACATCAGCAGTTTCAAATGACATCATTTATTCCAATTCTCTACCTCATTACTAGACCTAAACTGCCCCTATTCCTTCTTTACAGGAATCCATTGCAGGCCTGAACAGCAGAAATTGATGCTTATTTACAAATAAAATTAATTTAATTATGAATTAAATTAATTGAGAGATAAATTAATCTCTACATACGGTCTGCAATGAACTACAAGTCAAAGTAAATCGCTAATTTCTGTTTTTAAGTGCATTTGTCATACTGTCCCGACTTGTTTGGAGTTGGAGATAAAAGATTACGGAAGTTGCACAGCAATTTAAGGGGATAAAAGGGGATTTCACAGGGGATAAAAGACTGGACAGTACATCAATGGTGACCATAGAAATGGGCTTCTGAGATGCCTGGGAAAATTTCAGGGATGGGGCTAAAAACACTCAAACGTTCCATGAAGAAAGAGAAGTAAACAGCAGCTTCACAAGTAGGCTTGTTGTGTTAGCTAAGCCGCTTTCAGGGAGTGTGGCACGTTTTACCTCATAATGTTAACAATATTCCCAGCCCGCCCAACGGAAGCACAAACTTCCACTTTACACAGTGCGATAACAGTATCTGTCTCATCAGTCACTGGCTGAAACGTTCTACTTCTTACCATCATTTGTTCGAATTCAATCACAAGTTCTGAAGAGGCAGCCATGTCAACAGGGAACCAATAGTGTACTCTAGTCCCACCCGCTCCGGTCGCTTTGTGGGAGATCTTTCAGCACAAGCATCAACCCTCCCGCCAAAAATTTGCGATGACGACCTAGCCTAGCCTAGCGAGCACTAAATTGGTTTGTGGATTCCCTGGGTTTTTTTTTTCAGCATGAAGCAAATGAAGACATTTGGTTCAAATGAGAGGGCAAACACAGGATATTAAACTGAAGCATACTTTGCTCTGAGGCATCAGCAAGATACGCAAAAATCCTCCTCGGCTAAAGTCCAGACAAAGAATCTGGTGGTAAGGAGGCTGGGAACGGGGGCTTGTTCCTCAAGACTTGGAGCAATCTAATCACATTCACCAGCTGTGCTGCTAACTGTTTGCTGCTAACCACAGAGCATAGACAAGAAGTCAAACCTCATGCCTCATGTCAAACCACAGCATCTTTAAAGCCCTGCAGTATGCTGACTGAGCAGGAGGCTAACGCATCACGTGTAGATTCAGCAGACAAACAAAGCGCGGGCATTTTACTGCTGGTGGGCAGTGAGACCCAGTGACGTGGGTCCTCTAATTCCCCTTCATCCCCGGTAAACAGCACGCATTGTGGCTCATCGCCCAACATGGCTGCTATCTGCGTTGCCAGGTCTGCAGTTCCACCAACATACTGCACGACTTTCAAAAATGGCAGCGCGGAATACACTGGCTGCCGGTGATATTCTGCACCATCACAGTCCAGACTCAAAACCAGAGCGAGGAGCTCACCCAGCTCAAACAAAACAGCAGAACAAACTTCTACGGCCGCAATGAGGACTAAGCAGGCGTCAGGAAAAAAGTCGGCAACAGCCTGTCGGTGCTTCGGCTCCGGTGCGTTTGGGTAGGAAAACGTGTCCGCGCAACATTACATGAAGTGAAGGCAAAACACGGAGCTGCTCCCACAAAGGTGGAGGGAGGGCCCGCTCGCCTCCTAATGGACAGAAAAGCTGTGAACTCTCTCAACAAATGCAGGCCACAAATCAAATATAATCTCTCCTGGTAGAAAGAGAGAGAGGAACAGACATCTGAGCCAGACTGATTTAGCATGCAGAGCAACAGCCAGCCTCTCGGTGTAAGGAATGTGCTTTGAGCAGAGCCTGGAGACGACGCGCAGAGGACCGATAATGAACACCATCCTTTATGGGACCTCTATGGGGGGAGAGAGCAGCGCTGGCTATGGTGAAAGAAGGTTCAGTAAGTACAGAGCACAGCTATGCATGCTAATGTACTCCCTCATGCGGGGCTACTGCTGCAGAAGCTGCTGAATGAAACATGACTGCGTGCGAGCGTGTGTGATGTGTGTGAGAGTGTGTATGCGGACGTGCATGTTTATGCACCTGGAGGACAGAAGAGGGAATGCGTCTGAGAGACAAAGGCTTTTTCACGAGAGAGCGTGGTATTGTGCGGAAGTGAGTGCGAGACAGACTCTGTGTCCGTGTGTGTGTGTTTGTGCGAGAGGGAGGGCAAAGGTCTGTGGTCTGGCATCACACTTCAGACGAAGCATTACCTTTGAGGGCAGTAAGTCCACCTGAGTAAATGCAACACATGGGTTGACTGAACACAGCCCCATCTACGCAGTAAAGGGCCGGGAGTGAACTCACTGACTCCGATCCCCTCAAAAACTAACCAATCCACATTCAGCTTTCTCTCCCCATCATACCCACAGCAGCCATGTCTCACCTGCACAGAACAGCCTCAGCGGATCATGCTGCATCTCAACAGTTTACTTCTAACACCCGGAGCAGGGAGAACGTGATTGGCCGCGGGCAACACTCAGAGAAAAAGAGCAAAAGAAAAAAAAACAGAAAAAAAAGCATCCTAGCTAAACTTTTTCAATGTTGGGTTTGTTTTAGTCACTGAACCGCCTTCGCGGCAATGATACAATCTCTAGCGAACTAGATAGTGATATGAAAATACAGATTTGCCCACAAGATGCCAGTCAGCCAATGAACAACAGCCTAACACGTGCACTCAAATTCTGATCTCTTCATTCAGATGGCTTCCGTAGTCATAAACGTGGTCATAATGTCCATGTTTTAAAGATTCATTAATGAAATGGCTTGGATGTTTTAATGGACTTCAATTGAACTTTATCATTACTTTATTTTATTATTGTTAGCCAACCGGCTGAGGATGGGTTTCCCCACTATACTGTAGCCGGGTTTGTCCTGAGATTTCTTCCCACTGGAGAGTTTTTTCTCACCACTGTTTGAGGATTTTTCTCCATACTGGGGAGCTTTTTTCCTCATTTGCTGTAGTGGGTATTAGGCTGGGCACTGTCCCTTTTATTTATTGATTAGTTTATTTTCTCACTGTAAAGCGTCTTTGTGACAGTCTCTCTGTGAAAAGCGCTACACAAATAAAATTGAATATTAAAATACGAATAAAGGCTTTTTAACTTTTTGCCAAAAGCATGCCTTAATCCTTTCTTCTTTTCTGAACTGGTGCATTCTCCACCAAAGAGCACTTTCATTACACTTGTTTGAACTTCAAGGCACTCTAGACATTTAATTTTTTTTTTTAATCAAAATATTTGGTCATAATGCTTTGACTCATCAATGTTTATGGCAAAAGTGAATGACAGATAGACCTCACCCAACAGCATTGGTGACATCTCCGCAAAGCTAACCCTATCCAACATTACCGCAGAGCTTAGCACCAATCAGGGGCCCGACATCTAAACTGCACAAAAGAGGAAGGCCAGCGCCTCGAGCTGCACAGCTCAGGTACGGTCTCTTCCAGCTGATTATCGATGGCTTTGTGATGAGCTGTAAGTGGCTCCTGATAACAGCTCTGAAGAGCCTTGCGTACGGCACAGATCAATCTTCCCTCCAGCCCAGGCCGCTAATAAACACTAAGCTCCCCCCTCTCTCTCTCTCTCACTCTCACTCTCTCTCTCAAGTTCTCACTTCGCAGAAAACTCCATCCTCCTGTTTATTTACGGCTTCTCTTTGGGTTTTTGCCACGTATAATCGGGGCGATTCGGGATGATAAGCTCTGCCGCGAACGCTTGCAAAGCCCATCTCTCTCTCTCTCTCACTCACTCTCCAAGCGCTGCCCCCAAAAGGACGGCACGCTGAACGGTAGGAGCTGGCTGGAACAATGCACTCCATTTTTCAATTCCCTCCTCCCCTCTCTCCATCTCGCTTTCCTCTCCCCTTTTCCTTCATTCCCACTGACACCAGACTCCGCATTTTAATGCAGCTGTGATTCATGACTGCTCCCGCGCTTGATCCTGATAATCCTCCCATCTAAGCCAGTTGAAGGCCTGGGTCCCATCTGCAGTGGGCTCAGTGAAGCACAAAACGTATAGCCCCTCCCCCCCAGAGAATACTGCCCACCTGTGTGGCTCAGGCTACCCTCTAATCACGCCCCCACCCTCTCCAGAACCAACCACGGGCCCCCCCTTCTGTACTGTGATGAAGGCCTGGGTCCCATCTGCAGTGGGTTCAGTGAAGCATGAACCTTACAGCCCCTCCCTCCCCAGAGAATACTGTCCACCTGTGTGGCTCAGGCTACCCTCTAACCACGCCCCCACCCTATCCAGAACCAACCATGCCCCCCCTCCCCCTTCTGTACTGAGACCCTCCTCCTCCACCCCATTCTATTTCCTTCATGACCCCTCCTCCCCACCTCCCATAAACCACAATGCCGAACCACCCCATTCCTCTGCCCCAAACACTGAACTGCCACAGAAACGGTAAACAAAGCAGAGCTTTCAGACCACAGCAACAGAAGGACAAATCCCATGAAACATGCAGAGGTGGGAAGAAAGAAAGTGGAAATACTTCTGCCATTCAGCAGAATTTTTACTTATCTACTGCTACTTCACTTGAGTTTATTATTCACAGAAACTGTTTACTGTAATTCCTTACAATTAAACGCTGAAGGAGTAAGGCATCCGTCGACTTCTATCAACATGCTTCCTCAGTTAGGTGGGAGTGAGGGGGGAGGGGTCTGGAAATCATTAGATGCATTTCCCAAAATAGCCACCCCGTTTGGACTTCCTTACACTTGTTTGCAGAGCCACTTCAACAAAAAATTCCGGTTCACTTGAGCAGATTTACAGCCCCGTGGTGATATCGTCCCTTCAGACCACAAAATTCAACTCTATGGCTTTTTTGGGTCAATTCCACAAGAACTGTTCGTCCATTAGCGAAGAAATGTGGGGAAAAAAAAACTGCTGAAATGGTTTCCAAAAAGAGATGTAGATGAATCTGTTTGGAGACAAAAGAAAATGACTGGAGGATCTACTGGCACCAATAAACCTTCCATAAAGACCTTTAATCGTCATATTTTTAAATATTTGGGCTCCTTTTCGTGGAAACTGAGCCGTTGTTTACCTCCAGGGCAACGTTCCTGCGAGCAGGCTGAGGGATTAGCTGCAGTTGAACAGGGCAGGAGAGACACAGGTTCATCCCAACCCAAATATTTGTTCAAAGAACGAGGATTTCAAAGTCAGCTGCATCTCAAATATAGAACTTTGGGGGGGGTAGTGTAGACGTGGAGCCTTTGAGGAAAGAAGGCTGAAGAAGAAAAAAAAAAAATCGAACATCTCCCTGGGCAGACTGGTCTCTGAACATCTCTCGCTCTCCCATCCAAAGCCCATCGGATAGCAGAATTCCTGGAATCTGATCTACTGAAACATTCAAATCTCTCTGGCGCAGTGATATGCAAAATGGCCGCCGCTCTGCTCAGGGGCTCGGCTTGCGGTGAGCGCAGTGCTGGGATTTCGACGTATAAGGAAGAGGAGTGCGGATGAACAGAGTCAGGTGAGATAATTCAGCCCGTGCTGTGTTTTCATGGATGGAAGGACCTTGCCATAAATCCAGAGCAGGTCCTGTAGGTCAGGCCTGGTTTGATGGCCATGGCCACACCTGATTCGCTGGCCGTATCACCTCATAATGCATCAATGCATCTGGTCTGTTTGGAATTTGTACAGTAAGTACATTCAATGGAAGTCCAGATTTTAAAAATATTTATATTACCATTACTTTATGCTTCAAGCTTTCTGCAGCAACATCATCTCAAACCCATCTTTTTAACATGGGCTGCAGCTAGACTCTCCGCATTTTTTGATCTAAATCACACGCCCATTGCTCATTAAAATGAAACCATTCAGATACGAGGGTGCCACTTCATTGAAGTGCACTTTAGAAGTGCGCAGCAAGAAGGAGAGTTTAAAATAGGCAATTGCATGTTACCCAGGAGGAACTGAGTGGAGAATTCCCCAGGGGTGCGACTGCGCTGCACTATGCCGTGTTCCAAATTACAGGAAGGTTAGTGAATCCGTCAAGATAAAGCTCCTCGTCAACAAAAGCATCTGCCGTCACGGAGCGTATCCGAAAGCGCGTTTTACGAAACTACAAACGATTGTGCTGAACGAGCTTTTAGCGAGCGGGCCAGGCCGTCTGGGAATCGATGCAGTCGCAAAGTGCATTAATGTCTGCATTTATGTCAGTGGAACAAAGAAACATAACTGCCTCTTTTCCATCTCTCCTCGGGGGCAAAAAGACCTAACAGTTACAATGAAACCCAGAGAACACCTTGAACTGGCTGATGACTCCTCCTGTGCAAAGCGGAGCGAAGCATCTGAGGACAGGTTAGCCTGAGGACTCTTTCCCCCAGAGATGTAAGCAGCTAAATGAGCGGCTAAATGGATCCTTTTTCATTGTGAGAGAGGTGGCACAGCCTTTGCTTTCAACCAGGAATAAAAAACAAGGCTGTCTGCTTTTTATTAATGGCAGGGCTTTATACTCACAAAGCCCATTCATAAGAAAATTAAACCCTCCTTGACTATGAAAGAGCTCTTAGTAAATGTTGTACCTTTTGGGAAGAAATGACATGGCATTAAGAGTGTAGTGGGGTTTGGAACAATGACAGCAGGGGCATTGCCTACCATTCCCAAACACGCAGACTCTTGTCGTCAGATGTGCTGACAAAGCGCCGGTTTTCATCCACGAAGGTGATTGTGTTGACGGCCCCCAGATGTCTGTCGTACTCCTGGACCACCTCGCCGGACCGGACGTCCCACTGCGGAGACAAAGGGGGTGAAAACGAAGGATTGAGGCACAAAATAGCCATGAGAAACACAAGCGCACCACCCTCAGCCAATTCCTACACCGCCTCACTACCAAAGGACTAGAAGCTTCCAGAAAATCTCTGGCTGACGCTGATCTGGGAGAGGTCATATGGGCTTTCCGCTGCAACTCCCACCGTTGTGCTCTATTTATGGATTATACACCCCCCATTGGGAAGTTTGTTTTCACCTTGCTATTTGAATGGTTTAGGCCTGTGGTTTGCCCTTTCTAGCCCCTCTTTTATTCTGTAAAGTATCTCTGAGACAGTTCTCTCCGAAAACAATAGACTCCCCCCCCATGTTCGATGGGGGGTTAAGCAGTTTTTTCAATTTTTCAAATGCAAACAACCCCCGCCAGCCAACAAGAAACACCCATTACCTACTGTAGGTTGCTGTGTCACACAAACGCAGGGGCTGTTTCAATATTAATTCCTAACACAAATTTTATTTTATTTAACCGTTATTTAACCAGGGGAGTCCCGTTGAGATTGAAATCTCTTCTTCAAGGGAGCCCTGGGGGGTTGAGGGGGAGAGGGAGAGGAGAATTTGCATAGCCAATCAGATCAGGGGATGATTAGGTGGCAGGTCCAAAGAGGCAGGTTAGGAATTTAGCCATGACACCGGGGAACCCCCTACTCTTATCGAAGAGTGTCATAGGGTCTTTAGTGACCACAGTGAGTCAGGACCTCGGTTTAACGTCTCATCCGAAAGACGGCGTCTCCTTCAGTACAGTGTCCCCATCACTGCACTGGGGCAGTGGGGATTATTCCACCAGAGGGAAGATCGCAACCTACTGGCCCACCAACACCTCTCCCATCGCTCAGGTGCACTGGTTATCAAAGGGATTGCAGAATAACCTTCTGAGGGTGATATAACTCTTTTTGGCCATCCTGGGCAGAGATTTAAAAGACTCCAAAGTGATGCCAATGCCGCGGCTTCTTTTCTTCCGAATTTTTGGCAGCGTTTATTTCGCGCTGAGACGGTGCGCTTTGATTGCCTTTCCAGGTGGAGGAGTGTGACGGGGCTGTGGGGTGGGGTGGAGGAGTGTGACGGGGCTGTGGGGTGGGGTGGAGGAGTGTGACGGGGCTGTGGGGTGGGGTGGAGGAGTGTGACGGGGCTGTGGGGTGGGGTTGGGGTGGGGTGGAGGAGGCGCTCTCTGATTAATGCACCGCTCTCCCGTGTGCAGCCACAGGCGGAGGGGCTTTGCACAGCCTTTTAAATGCAGTGTTTACACTCGGGGCTCGCGGCGCGTGAAATCCACCGGTGCCCGATCTGTCACTGACCCACCGCAGGGGACTGGACTGGAGCTGGCAGCTCCCTGCTGTCGCTGGCGGGCAGGCAGGTGGGGGGGGTTAGAGAAGAGGAAGGAGTAGGACGAGGAGTGGGCGGGAGTGACGAAGAGAAACAGACGTCGGTAAGGGAGGTAGAAAAGTAATAGGAGGAGAAGGGCAAGGAGAGAGAGAGAGAGAGTGTGACAAACACGAGAGGGAGCAAGTGGAGAGAGAAGGGGGTGAGGGAGATAAGGAGAGAGAGAGAGATACGGACAACAGGCACACCTCCATCACTGTTGCCCTAAAGACACCGTCTGGGCAAAGGGCGTCTCACCTGGACGATCTTTTTATCAGACATTCCCGCCACAAACAGGTTCTGCTTGTCCTCATCCGGGTTGAACTTGACGCAGTACGGCACTTTCCTGTTGGTGAACCTGCTGATGCACTTCCCTGAGGGACAGGGAGAGGGAGAGAGAGAGAGAGGGAGAGAGAGGAAGGAGAAGTACAAGCCCCAGGTTAAAGCTCTGCATGGTGATGCTTTTCAGCACAATTCAAAGCAGCCAGCATGAGGTAGGAGTAACACTGTGCTCAAGAGACCAGAGGAGCGTCAGAGAGCTCCATCCCAACTTAAAAGCACTGACCCGCTGTACTCTGGGCACTTTCCTGTACAGCACTCGCGCAAATTCAGTCTGAAGGCCAAGCTGGACAGAGTACGAGCCTCGTTAGGAAAGGAAAACACAGTAGGCTGCAAATATTCTCTTTCTTGTGTCGGCCCACTTGAAACGCTAGGGCGGAATGTTCTGGCATTCTCACCATGAAGCTGACAAAGGCGGGAGGGGGGTGAGGAGGGTTGGGGGGTGGTGGAACAGCAGCTCAATATGAAGCCAAAATCTAGACTTTTCTTTTTTTTTCCCCAGTAGATCAGAGGAGCAAAAATGTGGCACTCATTTCCACTCTTTACTGCCTCTAAGAGAGGGAACAGGTCCAAACACAGCCATCCACTCCAGCAGGGAAACAGCTAAACGGGAAAAGGAACCACCATCTTGAAAATAGAAAGATAAAGGAAGTGGAGTGCGGGCCAGGGGGAAAGAGCAAACGCTTTTTAGCCAAATACTGGCTGGAGTGGCATTGGAGTACATTAAGCAGCAAGGCAAATAAATGTAAAATCACTTGGCAAACGTCTTTGAACACAGTTAAACCATTTTAAAATGACACACCTGATATGTTTTCATGTTACATTTTAATTACGGGAATCATATCTACATTAATTCTCAGCATAGTAGTACTTGAATAACTGCCATACTGCAAATGTTTGATCCAGTTAATCACCACTGAAATTCGGTCAATCCGTTAGTTTAAATCCCACCGCACTTTAAGTCAGGTGGTCTGAGAAACTAAACCCATCTCTGTTTCAGACACGGAGAACAGCCAACTCGCGCAGGGGACTTCAGCGGTTCCTCAAACTGGGTCAATCGATATCACGAGCGCAATCAATCAGGATTTCTGCCATGCAGAGAAATGGCAACATTAATTTAAAAAAATGTTTAATCATTATACACAATGTAATTGAAGATTGTCCATGCTGTACTGGGCAAAGACAAGTCGTATTGCTTTCATACAAACTTCAGTGAGAAAGCACAGTAACACTGTAGTGTCAAATTCACAAAGACGGAGCTGATTTGCACTCTGTGTACACATCCACCGCGCATCCCCTTTGTTAAACATTTGCTGAGTTAAATTAACATTGAGAAGGCGCTATGCATGAGGGCGCATTTTTAATCGCAGCCATCGGCCAAGAACATCTGCAGACATTAAGCAGAACTTGAGCGGAGACTGTAAACGCAGATTTCGAGCGTTATCTCCGATGAAGCGCATGCAATTAGCAACGTTAATACAGTACTGCACTCAGCAGTCACGAGAACGTGTAAAACAACCTCTGGACACTTAGCAAGATGGGGTAGACAAAACAGAGGAAAAATAAATCAGGGAGTGAAGTAAGAGCAGATGGACAGGGTGAGAGGGAGAGGAAAAAAGGATGGAAGAGAGATTGATGGAGAGGAAAGAAAAAAGGAGAATGGACAAAGAGGGAGAGAGAGGGAACTCTAAAGTATGAACCTACACTTTATATGTGAGTCTTTTAAATGTCATTCAATGTTATATGTATGCCCATTTATTTTGAATGCATTGGCAATACAAAATGTCATTTTTGTCATTCCAATAAAGCAAACTGAATTGAAATTTGAACTCGAGGTGGAGAGAACATGGACAGAAGATGGATGGAAAATGAGGAAAAGAAAGCAGTAGAATGAGCGAGGGAGAGTTTGAGGTAATTAGAGAGAGGAGTGAGTCAAAGAGCTGGGCAGGTATCCAGAGAGCACCCCGTTTGGAGGAGGTTAGAGGAGGCGGTGAGGGGTGGCAGCAGTGAGCAGGGGAGAGACGGACGGATGGAGGCGCAGCCCAGGTGTGAGGAGAGGAGAACGAATTCCAATCACCCTCAAGGCCTTCTGAACACACCCTCCCCTCGACCCCCACGCTCTCCTCCGTGTAATGAAATTCATGAACAGAGCGTGTCGTTCCCCAGCTGTGCACTCTCCGCTTTCTGTGCTGCAGCGGGGTGGGGGGGGTGGGGTGGGGGGGCTTCTCTTGAAGTTTCACACCACCCTCCCTTCCACAACTGGGCCACTGAGGGATGAATCCACACCGTTGTGGTTTTAACCTCAAAGGACAGAGTGAGCCTCCCCTCTCAGACCAGACAAGGGCAGAGCAGGGTCTTCGGTCACACAGCAGTGTTAGAGAGAGAGAGAGAGAGAGAGAGAGAGAGAGAGAGAGAGGAGAGAGAGAGAAGGGATATAGAGAGATGTAGGGATGGGGAAAGGGAGAGAGGGGGAGGGAGGGAGAGAGGACGGCGGACAGAAAGACCAAGGGTAGAGTCAAAGACAGGGAGAAAAGGAGAGAGAGACGAGGTGAGGGATAGCGGGGGGAGGGAGAGAGATAGAAACATACAACAGACCTCTGTCCTAGCTGTAATACAGTAATGGTTGTCATGACAACAAACCACACACCCCCCTCCTCCCCTCCATGACCTTCACACATCCCCATCAGTGAGGCCTCGTCAGCCACAATGGCCACAGGTGAGGGACGCAGAGGATCCAATTACAGACCGGCTTCCAGACACGGGATTATCCTCTTTAGAGACAGAAACATACGGGTCAACACAACGGAAACGTACTGAGAGATTATAACATCGCTCCAATTACTGGGCGCGTTCAGAGCCGTTTGCTGTGCGCCGTGGCCCTTTAGAGTCGCAACACTGGTCCATGTCAGCTTTCAGTCGCCCTCTTTAGCGCTGCTCTAACTGCCTGCCGGCGTTCAAATCACCGGCCGCCTCATCTCTGCCGTCAAAGGCCTGAGCACTTATGACCAGGTAACAAGCATCAAACAAAAGAAAACGGCTCTGTGAAAACAGCCAGCCTGACGCTGGCAAGCTCTCCCTCACAGAGTGCCACGGGCAGCCGACATCACTATGCAATCAGCCGCAAAATCATTCAACCACATAAATCCTGGAGAATCAAAGTACCGGGGAGGACCTATATTTTGTGAATCTGAATTTCCCATCACTGCTGGCAAGACTTCCTGAGACAGTCGTTCAGTGCTGTCGTTTTACCCTGTCCTGTGCAGTTTTGCGAGAGACCAACCGGGCCAGACCTGCTTGGTTCATTTGTCTCCCTCTAGTGACGGAGCAGAGATGGTCCACCGTAACTCAGTGAGCTCAGCAGTGTTTGAGACCTAGTTTAACATGGAAACGGTCTTGCACCCTGAGGAGGGCGTCCTGAATATGCTCTCCTGCCTGGACTGCCTGGCACAGAACTCTCCGGAGGGCTGAGTTACTTACCAGTCTCTGTGTCCCATAGTTTCAGGTAACGGTCATATGCGGCGCTGAGGAACTGGGCTCCGGTGTTATTAAAGCAGATATCCCGCACGGCCTTACTGTGTCCTGAGAGAGAGGGAATAAAAAGAGTGGGTTAGAGAGGGTTAGAGAGATAGAGGGAGGGAGGGAGGGAGGGAGATGGGGGAAGGAGATCGAGAGACCGAGAGAGAGTGGATTGGGAGGAGGACAAGGGGGAAACAAGAGAGAAAAGAAGTGTGGGAGAAGAGTCAGAGAGGGGGAAGGAGGGACAGGAGGAGAAAGAGAGAGAAGCGGAGAGAGAAGGAAAAGAGAAAAAAGAAGGTGCTAAGACAGAGAGGAGGATGTGAGAGGGGAGAACTTGATTACATGACGGCTTCACACCGTGATTCATCCTCAGACATGAATGGGCAGAAAAGCAGGCGAGGTGTCGCTGACACCATCTCGCCTACATGTGTGGACGGGGACTGGGCTCCTGTGGGGTTACTGTGACTACACTGCAGCAACAGCCCTCACAGGTAAAGCCAACACGTACAGTATACATCAAAGGTCACCAACAATGGAGATGTTTTTTGGTATGCATTTTAACATTCGACGCCAATGTTCTGGAACTCCATTGCTTTCAGTAACCAGTACGGATTATCACAAGATCAGCATTAGAAAGCGCAGCAGAAAACAATACAATAACACAGCTACACCACAAACAAGTGCGCAATGACCTCTCCCTAACGTAAGCGTCAGGCGGGGCAGTCCCCAATTCTAGAGCAGGATCTCACTCTCCGACCTCCCCTTGTCAGTCAGCGTAATGCATTTTGATAAATTTTCCTGCAGGCAGGGAACAGAGGAGAACGCCACGCGTCATGGGCCGTCCTGCCTTTATTACAGTGTCAGACGGCCGGCGATGATGCAGGACCGAGTTACAGGCCGTCCTTCAGGGTAAATACAGCCACACGCGCACAGCTCCTTAGGAGCCATTTTTTTCAATCAGCGCAAGACGCACACTGAGGCAAAAAGTAGCTATGACCCACTCTCCAGCGTCCCCATTGTAAACCTTTCACCTACAAGCCTTTTACAAACGCCGTTTCATCCCCATCTCTATGGATTAATTCTTATTTCAAAAAGGGGGTGGGACATAGCGAGATGGATTTGTGTTTTCCATTTAAGGCGGTTGTGTAATTAAGCCAAATTAAGGTAATGAATCCATCTGTTTTGCTCACCTGCATGTCGAGCGGAGTGGAGAGAGCGAGGAAAGAGCAGGATGCTGTTGCCTGTCGAGTAGAACCCTACGCTCCCGTGTAAAGAACCCAGGCGGGGGGGGGTTGCTAAGCATTGCGGGGCTTTAAAAATATGCCTTTATTATCTACTCGCTGATGTGAAGAGCGATCACCAGGAGCCCACCGCCACAGGCTCTCACTCGTTCTCGGTAAAGAAAAGGATGTTCTTTCTCTATACCCTCTCCAATAATAAAACCAAACCCCACAGCAGCAGAAATATGCATTATAGGGGCTACCTGGGGGCATGTTTAGTCAGAAAGCCACACTGCGCATGCTTCACCGGGTGGGAACTGGACATGTTCTGCACCAAGTATGATATAGTTGTGCTGAAAATGGGTTTATATTTGTTTGTTGATTCCCCTGCCGCAAAGTGGAGCAAAGGATACGGCAATGCAGCCCCTCCGTCAGTCTCTCCACCCAAATATCCATCCACCCAGGTAAGTCGGAACAAGCTTTTTCAGAAACTAGTTCACCGAGAATGAATTTTGTGAATATGTTACTAGTCATGACCTTGATTGGATTCGATAACAAGATTCCATGGTGGCGGGGAATACTGATGAATGTCTTCGGGTTTAAATCTGCACCAGCACGTAGACATGCATAAATGTATGCCTGTGTACACATGTATATTGCATCGCTGTACATACACACACATGCATGTAGTCATATTTTATTCATGTGCCACTTAGCTTATATAATGCACCTGTAAGCTTGTTATTAATAGTTCAGATGTCTGCAGTATTTACACAAGCTAAATGTTTACACAAGACAAACGTACGTAGATGTATGGCTTTGTAGTGCGGAGGATAGCAATCTTCTACACCAAAACAACCAAATGAAATGGACTCTGCATTCGGATGTGATGAAAAAAAATAACCAACATTTGCCTCGCGCTCCCGTTTAAAGACCAGCCTGGCTTCCTCTGGGGTACACGGTGACCTGTTGGCCCCATGCTATGTTAGCGCACTCCATCTCCCTGAGCTGGCTGCTCCACGGGCTACATTACTCTCATTCGTTAACCATTGCCTTCCCAATGTGAAAAACTAACTGTATCAGCTCAAACACATACGAGCCACAGCGACCTTTCATAAAAATAACGACAACAGCCACAGGAACATAAGACTTTAAAAGTACTGATGCAGAATCACAGTGAAAAGCATTTATTGAAATACTGTTAAACAAGAGGACTAGAAATCACTGAAGCAGAGAAATGAGAAAGGCACGAAATTACTTGAAACCGTGATGTCGAGTCCCTGAGCTATGCTGCCTGTATCTCCCCCGCATGTTCAGCTGTAACAGACAAATGCGATTTTTGGAGATTAAAATCCGCCCCCTGCCCCAACCCAAACCCAAACAGCCTAATTTAACGTGACTTTTAATCCTCATTAGGGCTATAGTGGGCTACTAAAACTGAAAACTCAGGGTTTTTCCTCCATCTCATGGTGTTTGGAGGGCTTTATCCCGAACAGTGACAATACTGAGGTTACAAGCCTGCACCGCGCTCTCCACATTCAACTCCCGCGCTCCGCAGTATACAGTTACAAACATGAGACTAGAATCTTCTTCAGAGAACTTTCCTATGCTGATGTAATGATCACTACCGGCAGCTGAACGCAATGAAGTTCGAGAACGCAGACTCAACACATTCCAAAAACATCTACCCGTCACAGGCTAACAGTCGGCTGATTCGAGACCCTTGCCGTGCTCTGTTCTCATGGATACGCTCTGCGCTTAAACCCAGCCGAGTATTTGTGAGGGACGAGGCGAGGAGGGAGGGCACATCAGCACAGTGAAAAACGGGGCCCGCTGATGGAATCCACAGCGACAGCTGCAGTCGCCCCCGGAGACGGGAGTCACATGTTCCTGCGCGAGGAGCCCCAGAGCTGAGACAAACCGAAGAGCCCGGCTTCATGAGGGACCAGGGCGAAAGTTCACAATGAGCAACGAGGGAAGAAAGGAAGCATTAAGGAGAATTGTCACAATATCATAACTATGAATAACTGAAGTGGGGGTGAACGATTTTATCCAGAAAGGGTTGCGTATTTTTGTTTCAGCCCAGAATTAAAGTTGTTATTCAAAATCTTCAATTAATGTGCTAATATGTTAAGTCAGTTTTTTCAACCTAGGGCTGAAATAATAACCTGCAGTAAGATAGGACTGGACAGGGCCAATTTAAATTAGCCCAAATGGCAGGCCAGGATGAGTTACTGCAACAGATAAGAAACGTTCTCTTCTGCTCCGAATTTAATCTCCTCAAGCCACATTATTTTTGTGTGAGATGCTCCAAGGATCTTAGATTTAAAAGAGTTCATGCCAACTGAAGCTCTAAGTGCTAAAAAGCACTCGAACATTTCCCTTTTCCCCTCTCCTCTTTGCCATTAACACTATGAAGCAGATCGTTGAAGAACTTTAGCACGTGTGAAACCAATTACAACTAATGACCTGAGGAAAACAAATCACTGGCCATGTTATTGGTTTTGCACATGCTAAATGCCTTGGTGGATCAGGACCCAACAGTCTCACATTTATCTTCAGAATTTACAAGAATGAGCTTCAGAATTAGAATAGTTTTCAGACAAACTTACCAATGAATGTCCGTATACAGCGCCGCTCCTTATACACCTCCCATAGCTAAGGAGAAAGAAAACACACAAGTTAGTTTATCTGGCAGGAAGTGCTGAAGCATTCATCAGGCTGATCAAATCGCTGCCACCTTCTACACGGGCAGCCATTTTGGCTCTTGTGCCCAAATGGTTACCTGCATGGTTTAGCAGTAAACCAGAGGCAGGTTCAGGCTATGTGCTCAGCTGTTGGACCATCCCAAAATACCCAATGATGGCCTCTAAAGAGCATTCTTTATGGAGTGCACCCACGGCACCTTGAAACAGGTTTGCCATAAAAACATTAGTGATGATGTAACGAGGTCGGAGCATTAACATCTCTCCATAATGAAGTACTGCAGGTGAACTCACACCACATAGGAACTAAAATTACTACCTCGTGGTTGAATGCCTCCGCCAACCAGTCAAATTGCAGTTGGCATACATGTACATCCAGACTCAAAATATATGTAGTAGTTTAATACTTTGAAGGAGTTTAATAAAAGGTATTAAGTGTATTTTTAGCAAAATTGATGTTATTACATGCAGTCTTCAATTTCTGACTATTTTTACAGAGGAGTGAAGAAAACTGATGGAACACTACATCACACAGTACAACAAAAATCACCTGAAGCTCAATATCAACAAAACAATGGCTGCCATCCAAGGAGATGAGGTGGATCCATACAAATACCTTGAGGTCCAAATCAATGAATAATGGCCAGAAAAGCATTTTTACAGAACATCATGATGTCAAGGTAAAGTAGTCCTTTGACTTCTAAGGTTATAAAATGTCACTTCTTCATTTTATCCTGTGAGTGGCTTGTGTGAATTTTGGCTAAAATTATCCAGTGAATTCTTGAGTTAAAACCAAAAACGTGCTTTGTGAGGTCAAAGCGACCTTGACTTTCAACAAAAAAATTCAACTCCATCCTCAAAATCAGGTGGATGTTTGAGCTAAAGTTGAATAAATTCCCTGAAGGCGTTTGAGACATTTTAATTTCCAAGAATGCAACAGACTAATGTACAGACAATGCAGCTGGCAGTAGGCGTGTTGAGATTGCTGCAGCACCCCCTGGTAATCTGATAGCAAAAATGTTTCGTCCAAACATAAATTTGTCATTCTAAAAATGCATATATAATATTCTGTGCAATTTTGCTGTCGTTTCCCAAATCCGTTTCTGTACGGGGAAGATTTGGGGAATAATTTGCACTGATGAATTTTAAAATAATTTAAAATCACATCTGACGTAAATTCAATTTAAGTCATAAGGTTAGCTACTTTTTCCGCTAAACGATTCCCTTTGCATTCAAAGATAAAAGACCGCTCAAAAATGTAACTGATTTTTTTTGGGGGACATTTTAAGGACTTTTATTGACAAAATCCTCAGTGCAAGGCCACATTTTGATTGTTAAGTGCTGGAGAGCCGCAGCCCCACGGCGTGAGGCAAAGCATTGCATTTCTTATAAGCTGCCGTGGATCGTGAAAACCATTCAGTAATCCCTTGATCCCTGGGGGGTCTGAGCCATTGTTGGCTTGGAAGAGACCACTCCCATTATGTTAGGAATGCTTCATCATAGGATATAAAGGTGACTACACAAAATAACCCTGCATCGATTTGCAGTGACTGTTCCACCTTTAAAGGTCCCCTATGATGTCACCAGGTGCACAGCCAATTAGCCATTAGTTAAACCCAAGCCATTTCAAAATCTTTCCCCTCTTGACATCACATGGGGAAGTAACCAACCAGAGGCAAGAAGAACTGATCACCTTCAGCCAAGCAGTCGATCAGATTTTATTATTCTGGGTGGTCACTCCCCCTTGTGATGTCAGGAAGGGGAGATTTTGAAATGGCTCTTAATGGCAAATTAGCTGTTCACCTGGTGGCATAATAGGGGACCTTCAAGGGGATATATGGACCCAAACCAAGCCAGGAAAATGAACAGAAGCATCTGTATTTGTTATGTTATTTTTCTTTTGCCATCCACTTTATAATCAAAGAAACATTTTCTGTCATGTGGTTTATAAAATGATGAAGTGAGATAATTAGTCGCATTTGGTCGAATCTTTCATTAATTGCAAAGCCAGGGGGGTTGGCCCAAAGCAGTCATTTGCATAAGACAAACACCGGAGTTGTGGGACTCCTCTCCCTAAAAAACAAACAAAAATGGATATCACAAAGGTAAAATTTCCTCTTTTATACGCAAGACGGAACATATAAAAGAGCTGCCAGCCAGCGTCCTGAATGTAGCTGAAAAAAAGATGCTCAATGGCCGAACGTCCAGAAGCAGTCAATGCGAAAAACAGGCCGGGAGAACATAATGGAGGTAAGGGAGATGGAACACCTTCCACGGGGACACAGTTTACCTTGATTTTGCAGTCCATGGAGCAGGATAGCAGCAGGTGTCCAGAAACAGGAAACAGACGAATGGCACTGACACCCTGGAGGAGAGACAGCACACCCGCATTAGCATCAAAATGGAGTTATGCAACCGCCCTCCACTGCCTTTGCGTCCATTACAGCATACACAGTGGCACTGCCTGCGCGTCCATTACGGCATACACAGTGGCACTGCCTGCGCGTTCATTACAGCATACACAGTGGCACTGCCTGTGCGTTCATTACAGCAAACACAGTGGTCCGCACATATGGACAGTTGCGTCATTTTTATTTTTTGGTTCCAGCTCAGTATTCCAGCAAATTGTAACAATAGCTGGAAGGTTTAAGTGTACAAGGCCAGCCTAATTCCAGGGCATTTACAGTCTTGGGGGGGGGTGAAC
Source organism: Gymnothorax javanicus (assembly GCA_029692085.1). Classification (NCBI taxonomy): domain Eukaryota; kingdom Metazoa; phylum Chordata; class Actinopteri; order Anguilliformes; family Muraenidae; genus Gymnothorax; species Gymnothorax javanicus. The sequence continues at coordinate 97,387,900 of CM056198.1, forward strand.
TTCTCAAGAAGGACAGCCATTTTCAAACCTACTGACTGTCCGAATGTTCAGCTGGCCTGGAGCTCATGTCTTTCACAGACAGGATACATCCCAGGAAGAGATGACACAACACTGGGTGCATGGAGGCGAACCGGGGGGTGTGACTGAGCTGACAAACCAAGGACAGCATACCAAATGAAATCATGACTAACGGCTTACAAGACGACACGACGCGCAGCTTAACAAGCTCTGTTATCGGCTGGAGGGCGCTCCCATACAGCGACGTTCTAAATCCACCCCAGCCATAAGAGATTTAGGACATTTCAAGCCCCCGCAAAATATGAGCATTTCTCATTTTCTGAGGCCAATTTTCTGAAAGAAGAATTAATTAGGAAAAGGGCAGACCCATCATCTCACTCGAGGGAGGTTTTATGTTTCAGGTATGCATTCATATGCTTTTCAAAAAGCCACTAAACGAACCACCCCTCCCACAAACTGTGTATATCCAGTGCAATTATCCGCATTTTTGATTTGGGTCTGAGAAGTGGGGAAGCAAAAAAAAAAAAATAAATGAATAAAAATCACACCACGGAGCAGCAGAAGACTGAATTATGCAAAATGCAATGCAGTATTTCTCTAGGCTTATAACATGCCCCATGGCAATAGCAGCCCGAGCAGGCTACCCTCGTTGAATGCTAATCGTGCAGGCGCACTGAACATGGCCGCACGCGTTTTGGTGACAGCTGCATCGCTGGGTCTCGGGGGCCTGTAGCGTGCGTACTGACGATTTTAAATTGATTAATTGAAAGGCTGCCTGCCGATAGTGCTACTGGAATAGAGATGAAGATATGGACTGCAAATTTTTGCGCCCCATTAACGTAAATATTTCTTAAACTTCAATTCAGGATCATTTTCTTCTAAACCTCCTCAGCTCTGCCAGTCCCACATGGGAGTTTGTTGAATCCAGCTGCTTTATACAAACCTGTAGAACTTTCAGCCCATTTTAAATTCTAGTGGGGACGCCAAGGTTTCCGAAGATCCCCAGTATGTCCTGCTGATTCTAACTAAAAAGAAGGAGTCTCCGTGTCTGTATTTACGTATGTATGTCTGTCCTTCGACTTGAAAAGATGTGTTGCTGAGGACCCAAGGAAGCACAGAGTCCAGTGGGAAGTTTTTTTGGCTGAGCGGTTCTCCAGAAAGCCGCAAGCAGCAAGACCGCAGAGCAAGAAATCAGTCTGTTCCCAACAGGCATGTTTTGAACAGGCTAGTCACAGGGAAATGCATACAAACTGGCGCACAAGATCTAACGTTAGCCATTTTCTATTCGATGTAAAGCTGCATCAATAAAAACATGGCACCTTGGGCTTGAATATTTCACTCAATACAAGTGTGATGTAGCTTCAGTGAAACGCTGAAACCAGCATATACGGAATATATATGAGACATTATAGAAAAAAAGAATGCTTTTTCTAACTCTGGACCAATTTTAGGGGGGAACTGAAGTGAAAATCAGAGTTCAAGAGGTTAAATTCTGGAATGCAGGGCTGTAGATACAGTCTGCTTAAGTAAACAGACAATACACTACAGGGACAGGGAAGGAGCAGTAAAAACCCAAGAAGGCTGGCACAAATACCTCCCTCTGTGACATCAACCGAGCTATGATCGACAATTTGTCTTTATTGTATGGCAAAAATTAACAAGAAACAAGACAAGCTCATAAGATTAAAAATAAATGTCTGCCATATCCATCTCTCAATGCAGAAAACTCTACTGTGGGAACCACGAGACTGCAGACAAATACGTACTTTCCTCAAAGAAACATGAAGGCAGCAGCCTCCAGCTATCACAAAGCAGTCCACAAGTCAGGCTGCCCGAGAATGCCATAAACAATGACACTGCTGCTACTGACCAACAGGGGGTGCCAGAGAGCGATAACACCTGGTAACTACAGGCAACAGGACCTGGTTTGGATTTGATACTGAAGGATAAATAATGTATGAAACACCTGCTCGTCTAGCGGTGAGAGTCATAAAGTTCCAGGTTTTTTTTCTCTGCGATTCATCTAACCTGAGGCACAACTTTCCTGCTATTCAATCTGGGCTTTGCTATGGAGTGCAGCAGAACGGGCATTGCTGCAGTGGAGATACCAGGCTTCTGCTGCAACAGAACTCGCACAGTTCTACTGCAATGGAATTATCCAAAATTCTGAAGCAGTAGAATATGCACAGCTCTTCACAGTGAAATTGCCCAAGCTCTGCTGCAATAGAATTAGCACAAATCTACTGCAATGGAGTAATCCAAGTTCTGCAGCAACAGAATTAGCACAACTCCACTAAATTTGAATTATCCAAGTTCTGCAGCAATAGAAAAAGCACAGCTCTTCCACAGAGGAATTGCCCAAGCTCTGCTGAAAGAGAATCAGCCCAACTCTACTGCAGTAGAAAAACTTGAGCTCTGCTACAATAGGATTAGGAGAACTCTGCTGCAGAACAATTACCAAGTTTAATGCAATACGATTGGGGCAACTCCACTGCAGCAGAACTACCAGAGTTCTGTAATTGAATTGGCGTAATTCAACTGCAACAGAACTTCCTGAGCTCCTCTCCAATTGAATCAGCACCACTCAGAGGTCTGTTAAATAACCAGGACTAGCCGTTGTCACTGAACAAATCACCTGCAGTCCCACATTGAACACATTAGACTCACTTAGGAGAAACAGCGAGTAGCCTAAGGGCAGAGATGTGGTGTGTCTCACCTTGGTGTGCCCGGACCAGACATGCATTTGTTTTTTGGGCAGGTAGCACTTGTCTGGCGAGTCTGCAGAGCGAAGGTTGAGCCCCACGTCCTGCGGGACGTGGAGATATGATCGGCCCTGATAGTCGTACATGTCTTTCACTAGAGAGAGAAGAGAGACAGGGAGGGGATTCATAGTGAAAAATGAGGCTTCAAATTTGGCTTCTGTAAACAGTTCCTGAAAAAAAACAGATCTGGAGGTGGGGGGAAAAATGAACAAACGAATGAAAACAAAAAAAAAAATGAAGCTGCAGTGCAACAGAGTTCCCAGCAGTACAGTGCAGTAGCTAGTACACATCTAGTATATTTTGTGAATAAAAACTGGGCATTTTGCACCCTGACCCATGTATTTAAATCCATCCCACACCAACAAACGCTAAACTCAATTACCCAGTGTGCCCTCTGACCTATAACTTTTCAAGATTCATTCTGCCAAAAGACCAATCAGAGGAGCCCTGGGAGAACAACCTTTGTAGTTGCCAACATCAAGTCAGCTCACAAATCAACAACGGCTCTGGGCCCGCAACATACAGAGCCCAACGAACGAGGGCTATAAAGATGCAAGAACCATGTTCATCACATTAAATGCAATCATCGGGTGCCAGTTCTCTTTTCTACAGTAGCCCTATGAAAACAAGCGGAGGCGTGTCCTGCTCTACTTAGGTCACTGGAGATATAAAGGCTAGAAAAGAGGGGCGGCTTTGTATCAGATTTCAAGTCATCATCCCAGTAAAAGTGCCAAGGCCGGCTGGGGTCTGGTGTACAGAGACAGAGCAGGGCGATTTATGTCAGTATTCGGCTGAATTAGCGTGACCAATGCAGCGGTCCAAGCAGGAAGCCAGCGCTACCGTGGAGGATGGTCTTCTCCTCCGCTGGGGCTTCTTCCTCGTTCTTTCCCTTCTTCTGTCGTTTGGCAGTGATCTCATCCAGCTCCTTCTGTTCTTCCTGGAAAGGCAGAGAAGAGAATACCAGCTCCAGATTAAACACACACTTTCTGGCAACCCACCGCTGTTGAGTGGAGGAGTGGGAGAGAGGTGTTTGAGCCAAAGCCATTATGCACCTCCCCCTGTAGAAACCTATGCAGAGAGATACGCAACACAAGAACTAACAATTCCACCCCTGGTTGCAAATGTCTGCAGGACTGTTTCTGCGCTCCTGTTTGTGCACTACCCCTTCTTCTGCGTTCATTTGAAAACCTGGCAATCTGAAAGCTTCAGCTGCTATGGACAAATCCATGAGGATATTTCTGGACAAAGTTTAAACTCGCCGACTCAAAATTAAAAGAATAAATAAATAAATAATAATAAAAAATAATCTCAGCTATACCTGTACATCATTTATATCCTTGTACTTTAAAATAAATTTACCGGTAATAAGGATAAAATGATTACAAGGCACCAGGAAATTCATGGAAGATAAAGAATGGAAAAAAAAAGTATAATTTAATTGTCAAGTCACATTCACAACAGCCAAGCACGGAACCATAGGTCTAGTTCAGTGCAAGCCCGCAAGTGAATTAATATGCCACATGGCACTGTTTTTAAGGGCACTGCAGGGAGACTGGACTTCAAATTGTGAATCTGAACACGGCCTCCCTTGTAAACAGAATTAGAAAGTCCATTACCTGCGCTTTTAAGATATCTACCCAATTAGCTGGCTATTCCTATGTCCCCAGCTGAGTTTCAACCACAAACAGAAATTTTCCTCCTCCTGTAGAGGAAAATACAACACTTCAGCTTCAAAATATTTGTTTTCAATCCTCAAACTTCCTGGCTAACAGTGGCAACAATGAGTCTTTTCAGCCAGCAATAGAGGTGGATTTGGAAGCAACAACAAACTCAATACATTTTTCTCGTAGCAAAGCCAGCCAAGTTAATATCGCAGCAGTGTATCTGGCAAAGGGGTTCAAAAGAATGAGAACAGAAAAACTTAAAAATGACGTAAGCAGACCTATAGTGCTCAACCACCTTTCATATGGGCTTAAGTTATTTCTCTGGTCAAATGATTTCAATTTAGCACTCACAAAAAAATATTGAGGTACCCAGGATTGAGCAATCATTGCACAATAACACAAATGTTCTCCATAAATAATAAAACGTGTTCAGTATTGGGGTTTTCCCTTTCTTTATAAAAAAAACAATAATTTATCAGTTTTTCTGGGAGAATAAGAAATTATGACACCAGGCTGATGGGCTGACTCATTGGCTCTTCTAAAAAACTAGATTTGTCATCTTTAGGGAAAAAGCCAGACAGTTTGGATCATCTAATGCAGGGACTTGTGCTATTGTAGGGCTGTGACTATTCAGATCTCAATTCCAGCCACAGCTTTCACCAGTTAGTTCCCTTTGCTCTGGAAGCGGCTGTGTTGTTGAAATCAGAAGGTGAAGTGAGCGGAACGGAACAGGAACGGAAGCCTGCATACTTCCCACACTCTACTGCATATGGCCAGGTACCCCTTGTTCAACTAGCATAACAGCATCAGCAGAAATCTGCATGACCATACTGCTTCAGGCGGACTGTCATGAATCTCTGAGATGAGTGGAACATAAGAGTCACCAGATTACGGTAAATAGTCTATGAGAACCGTTCTAAGAGCATCCACTAACATCCCACAACAAGAAGAACCAGTCTATTCAATTTATAAACATTTCAAAGACCAGAAGTCTGTCCAAGACCTTAAGTGAAATTCACCTTGAAACCTGTCCAACTAAATGAAAATACTTTTCAGGCAATATGTGTGAATAAATGACTATAGAGAGAAAGCAAACTGTATGAATATACATAAAATCCCTTTAATAGACTCTTGGAAGCACCAATCCCTTCTCAGAAATGGGGAAAGCAGGTACATACTTCTGATGGTTTCGCAACCTCCTTTTCGTCAACGTATTTGGCCCAGGGTCCCAGGAAGCTGTCGATTTCTGAGGCATCACCTCCTTTCAGCTTTTTCCTCTTCTCTGCTTTCTTTGCGCTGGCCTCAAACACAGTAAGACCTAAGGCAACAACAAATACCACGATTTATCTGAAAAGGACATTACTAAGCTACTGACTTCTGGGCCAGATTCTGAACATAGGATTGTATCATATCATTAAATCCTAGTAGCAGTAGATCTCATGAGTGTCCCACCATGATTACTCCACAAAGTTCACTGGAGGAAAATAATGGTAAAACTGGGAGCAAACATTTACAGTTTATAGGGCAATCAAAATATCATCATAGAGTATATCCGAGTAGGCAACATAAATTCCCAAAAATGTTATCGTGTTGTGATGTTGCGAGCCAGAATTAGGGTTGGAAAGGGGAAAAAAATTTCCAGTAAATTTCTACAAAGTTTTCATGGAATCTTTTCCATGGGAATTTCAGGAATATTTGAAATACGGCTATCCAGCGGTAATTTTAAGGGAATCAGTTCTGGAGCAACTTCCAGTTTCTTTCTACTGCTTACATGAGAATATTTTAAAGTCTACACCAGTGGAGGCCAAATCCCAAGACAAGGTCATAATTTTCTTATCGTTTCAAATGAAAGATTTTTAATGAATGGATATACAGTATGATGTTCAGAAAAATAGACCCGTGTCCTCAAGCAATCCAACAAACAGGCTAACACATGAGCAAAAATAATCTAGCTAGCCAATAATATTTCAATCTCACACATTTTAGTTTTTAATGATGTAACTATGCAAAATATTAGAAATAGACTGGCAGACAAAGGCAGAGACAGACAGACCAACGAACAGATGAATAAATAAATCTCCATTTCTAATAAAAAAACAGCATTCAGAAGTCCTGTGTCAATACTGCAGAAGTCCAGGCCTTTGCAGTGGTTATAGAAGCACGTCTCAGCACCAACCTAACTTTGTGGAATGGTGTACGCCCATCAGAGGCTGCCACGTTTTGCAGCAATATGTTACAAATCTCCCCAACATCAGCCACCTCTGAGCACAACCGGTCTCTCTTCGGCGATGAAAGTGTTCAACAGACAGATAAATGCGCAAGTGCATAGACTAATGCCAATTTGGCAAACCTGAGACTCTCCCCCAGACACACCCATCCTCCACCTCCGCTCTAGTGGACAGGGACTCAAGATTTGTATCATGTATTTGTGTTCAATGGTGTTAGCTGGGCAAACTATCTTATGTTCAGGTTCAAAGGTTATATCTGAATTTAATCAAAATCCATTTATTTTCATTAGTGTACTTTGGTTTTGTTTCCCAATATTTCCTATCAATTCCCAAAAATTCCCACACATTTCTAAAAATTTCCATGGAATGCTTCCTTCTCCGAAAACTCCTGGAATTTTGCACCGCTAGCCAGAATTAAAAACGTGACAAAATCACAATTCAAACTTGATATTCGCCCTCATTCCTGCTGCTGCTGCTTGTAAAAAACTTAGAAGAAAACCCAATTAAACCCAATAAGATGACAAGATTAGACTGAGGCCATTAAAGCTGCTGTGAGTGATTAAAGAAAAAAAAAAAAACAAGGGTTAAATAGCTCCACATTCCCACAGAGATCATTGATTTAGATTATCTGGTCCATAACACAGGTCTCTCAGTCACTGTCCTCTGCAGTAAAGCAGTATGTAAAATTCTGAAATCACCCACTGCCTCTATCCAATTAGGTGAGAGAATGCCTTAAAGAGGTGGTTCTCTCTGCTTGCGAACGCGTGCTGTTTCACCAATCTGTGACCCATCGGATTTTGTGACTTCAGGGGGGCGATGGTCTACAGTATCTATATGTGCATGATCGACAGCAGTCAAGGAGAAGAGCACTTCAAAAAGAAAGTGAAAAAATGAATGTGACGATTGGAGGGTGAGCACGGGGGACGTGTCTGTGACAGTCAATGTGTGTGGCAAGCCAAGATAGTAATTCTCCTCCCGCAGCAATAGTAGCAGATCGCTACTTTACTGTAGAGAGAGCCGATCGCTACAAGCCTACACAGCGGAACAGATGAAGCTTCCGATCCCAGCGCTATGACAGACGGCGTACAAAAGAACCGGTAGAGGAACAGATAGACAAGGAAGAAAAAATGGGAGACTGCCAAGAGCCGTGTATACACAATCGATCAAAAGTTTTAGAACACCCCAATTTTTCCAGTTTTTTATTGAAAATTATGCAGTTTAATGTCTCGTTGTACTCTGGAACAAAGGCATAGACATAATAGAACAAATAAACAATTCAAGTTAAAAAAGAAATCATCCAATCAATTTATAAACCAAAATGTATTCTAAACTTTTGACTCACAGTAGCCACCTTTGGCAGATATAATGGTTGAACACATTGGTGGTATTCTGTCTACAATGGAAATCAAATATTCTTCAGAAAGTTCTTCCCAACTCTGTTGCAGAAGTTCCCATAAATGTGTGGCACTTGTAGGTTGCTTTGCTTCCCTTCTTCTGTCCAGTTCGTCCCGAACCATCTCGATGGTGTTTAAGTCTGGAGACTGTGCTGGCCACTCCATGTTTTCAAGCTTACCATCTTGTTCTTTTTTCATAAGGTAGTTCCAACAGAGCATGGACTTATGTTTTGGGTCATTATCTTGCTGTAGGATGAACCCCTGACCAACTAGGCGCATACCAGAGGGTACTGCATGGTGCTGCAGAATGCTGTGGTAGCTGTTTTGGTTCAGGGTGCCTTTCACTCTATGTCACTGACCCTGGATCCAGCAAAACAGCCCCAAACCATCACGCTTCCTCCTCCATGTTTGACAGTTGATGTCACACACTAAGGAACATCCTTTCACATACTCAACAGCGTACAACAAACCTGGGTAACCTCATCTTTTGTTTAAAACTTCTGACAGTTCACCACTTACCTTTGGACCATTTCGAGCTATTCGTTGGACTGGAACTGCATAATTTTCAATAAAAAACTGGAAAAATTGGGGCGATCTAAAACTTTTGACCGGTAGTGTATATCGGAACCCCTTTTGGGAGGTTGAGAAAACAAGGCATCAAAGGGTCTAAAAAGCGATGCGCAACTAGCCTTGCGGCTACTGAACAGGCAAGCTTTGTTTTACTCAGTAGTAGTTACGCAGTTTTATCAGTCTCGGATTGTCCTGTTGGTGGATTTTAATCCTGCTAATGTTAGTTTATAAATGTACTGTCGTCGTTTGTGGCTGACTGCAGCTTGATTAGCTGTGTAGCAGCAGAAGTGGGTAGCTACTGCTATTTGTTGTGATAAAGAGGCTGTTGTATAACTGGGCAATGGCATGTATTTATATGAGAAAAAATAAAGTATGCTTTAAAACGGCTAGCAGAGAAGTGTTTTGTGTAGACAATTGTGATTTTCTCTGTAACAACGATCTCCTCACCATATTCATACCGAAGTTTCTGTATGGATGTAATGTGCCGTCGGTCCATGTTTTCAGTGTGGCTTTCACATGACAATCACTGAGTGTGTTTGTTTATATTGTACTTATATTGTAACTGAGTTGCTGCCATGGGCGCCGCTCTCTGTCCCTGCCTCAGTTGAAACCGATGCGCGTTTGTGTGTGGCTTGGGGATGAGGGGCGGGGACTGCTAACTTGGGCGAGGGGCAGCTAAAATGACCAAATCAGTTACAGCAGCTTTGACAAAACTGCCCACATTTGTAGCGCATACTTAATATCAGGGGCCTGTACTACGAAGCATGCTCAACATACCTAGGTTATCTTTTCGTTATCTGGCTTAATAGAAACTAGCAACTGCAATCGCGCCAAGCGGTTAAACCAAGGTGGTTATCAACTCGACCCACATAAGCAAACTATACTATTTAAGGAATAACAAGTGTTGCCACTAAACGTGGCCATGTCCCCCGGCAGGTCACGGAAATCGACTGGGGTCGGCATATCACACTAATACACAATGAAGCCAAAGATGAATGAAATCGATCAAATCTTTCTTGAGATATAGCGTTCACAACAAACGGGACGTGACGGACGGATGGAGCTGAATACTATGTCGCCCGCTCCGCTCGCTACCGCAGCGGCGGGGGACAATGAAAAGATAATTCTACTGGTGCATCTGAAAAGGTCAATGAGTACGAGGCTTTTGCACTTCAATCAGTCCCTGTTTAAGGATTATATTGGTATACAAAGGACTACAGAACAATGAAATTACTTAATTTGCTTGCAGCCCACAAGGGGGAAAAAAAAAATTTACTTTCACCGGTAGCAATAAAAAAAAACCGCAAGCCAATGCAAACAGACTGTAAGCACAAGCCTTACACGTGTCACACTGGCAACATAATGGCTCAATAAGGTGACTGAGATAAGCCATTCCTTTCGCTGAAAATATACATGCTACATGTAAATACTTATCAGGGAAAGACAAAGGGTTTGCCAGTCTCCAAAAACTGTCGACTTTAAGAGATACTCTCACAAGTTTGGCACCAAGGTCCTTGGGGTTTTCCAGGAATAATGAAGCCATTTCCAAATATAATTGATTGGTTTCAGGCAGTGCTTTATATGTGTTGATCTGTTATGTCAAACAAACACTTCTCTACAGCAGGCTAGGTGTGCAGCATGCTGCAATAGCAACGTACCCCAATAAAAAAAAAAAAAAAAAAAACTCAACCACTGTCGTAACTCAGAAAACCCAGAGCTGAACCTGAAATTATCTTGTTAACCCTAAATCTTGCTTTGTAGTACATGCCTAAGGTCCAAATGGTTCATGATACATTTTTGAAGAATTGCATGGTGTCCGAGAGAGTGAGTGACCGAAAATATTCAGATAAGCTTGAATTGTCTTCCACTGTTGTTACAAAACAAGCCACCAAGACTTTCCAGACAGCATTAATCTGACAAATTCAGGGAATTATTCCGCCTCCACCTACACTCCACCCACAGAAACATGTCATCATATTTCCGAACAGAAAAGGGATTTATAGCCCTCTAACATAAAATGTTAACATATGCCATGAAGGCCTTCAACTTTCCCAGTTTAACTCACTATCAATCCTGTGCCAGAACATACGATTGTGCAGTCAGAAACAATTGGTAAATGGGCTGCAGGATTCTTCGGTTGACAACTGCAGTTATTTCTGGACACTGGGGGCACAGCCAATGAAAGCCTTTGTCCCTTCCGGACTGACTGACCGACTGACTCATTGACACAGCTTGTGCACAGCGCAGTCCCCAGATTGCGTACTGACGTGCTACCTCAGCGGAAAAGACATACTTCGCTGATCTCTTGAGTGTACAAGACAGTACTTATGTAAATGTTCTGCTTATACAACCCGTCCATGCTTGCTATAGAAAAGGAGGTCTGAGGCCTGATGGGGGCCAGTCAAAGCTATTTTAAACAGAGTGCAGCAAAATGCCTGTAGGGGGGCAGTCACAACCACCTAAAAAAGTAGGCCTACAATACATGGCAAAAAATGAAATAAAAGGCCCAAGGGGCTTATACTGCTCATCTGGTTTGACATCGTTATTCTTTTCAGTTATGCAGAACTACAAAGTAAACATCAGTCGACTGAACAATGTGCCAACTAATTATGTCATCATCTACAGCAAGTACTGACGTGATGTTGAACCGTAAACAATCAGTTGTAACAGGAAATGCAGTGGGTGCACCTCAAAGCGGAGGCTGCATTTTTAGGGATCGTCATTTAAGTCCATCCGCCAAACTGACATGACGTTATTTCATCTCCATTAAACAGCTTTGGTTTAAGCAAGTCGTCACTGGTTTCCCTCATCCTAACCTTAACTCTAACCCCCAACTGTAAACCTAGCCCCAAACCTAACCCTAACCCTATATTTATCCTTATCCCTAACCCTAAATATTAGTTTGCCGGGTGGAAATAAGTGACGACCCCTAAAAATGCAGCCTAGGCTGCAGCCTACGCTTTGAGATGCACCCAGTATGAACTTGAAGTCACAGTACGAAAATGTGGATGAGTCAGCCTTGAGAGTATTATATGAATTAGATTTTTGGTCCAAGGAGTCAAAAAATATCAAGATTTCAAGTTCAAGCGGACCAAGACTTTGAACATTTATTGCAAGTCTGATCCAAATCTACCCACTGCAACTTGAGGATATTGAAAATGTGAGCTAATAAGATACCACGACATCCGTACTGGATTCAAAAGCGACCCATTATATAACAACACTTGGTCGGGGCTGAGAGATGAACATTTTTGGCAAGTTTATCCAAATGTACCAAGTGGCACGAAGTCGAAAATGTGTCAGCCAATCAGAGGCAAAGTTGGCCAAAAATCCAGCCAAAAAATAACAAAACCTGGTTAAGGCCACGAGATAAATAGATACACCATGCTTGATCCAAATATGCTCAGTAGAACTCGTGTTGAAAATGTCTCAGCCTACCAGAGGCCAATGCGGTCAAAAATAAGCCAAAATCTAACAACACTTGGAGAGGGTCATGAGACAAACATGCACAAGAAGTGTAAGCCAAATCTGTCCAGTGGAACTGCAGTGAAAAATGGTTCAGCCAATCAGACAATCATACACCGGGGCGGTCATGCTAAAGTTCGAATCGAGCCAAAAAAAAAAAAAAAAAACCAACAACAACACTTGGTCAGGGCCATGAGACAAATAAATATACCACTGATTCAAATCTGTACCATGGAACTGGAGAGGTCAGCCAATAGAACTCCGGATGTCACGTGACTCCTTTTGTTTATGCTAACATTTTGGCAGGAAAAGCCCGAGCGAAAATGAATGGTGCTAGCGCCGATTTCAAGCCATCGAAGTTGACTGCTCACTTTACATGCAAAGAAATTGAGCTATACAATTCAAAACTTGAAAGGTTAAACATTATTGACCCTTATAATGCCTCAGGTGTGCTTTTCACAAGTACTGAGTCAGCCGGATTGGGCAGTGTTCTGGACCTGCAGTATACAGACAAATACAATTACCTGATCAACTTTCCCCCGTCCTCCTCCGGTCTCACTCAAAGCGTATGAGAGCCTGGAGAGATACAAATGGATTCAACCTGGCTTCGTGATGAATAGGGCCTGTGTCCACAGGTAAGGTTTTTTTGCGCTGGCAGCGTCAATTTTTAATGCAAATACTATGAAGTTCAGCACTGACAGCGCTCAACGTCCTCGGCGCACAAAATGCCATCACCACACAGCTTTTTCCCACAGCGCTTATCGGCTGGAAATAGTTCAACTTTTGGAACACCGCCGGGCTCAGTGTGTCTGACCGACAAATCGAAATTGAAAATTGGGAGGAACTTACAATATCAACAGCAATCGGATAAACTTTTCCTGCTGCCACAGTCGTGTTTCTAATCAATTAGCCAGCAACAGTTTCAGTTTGCTTACTGTTCCCCATTTCGGAACACCAGGTTTGCAGACACTTTAGTCAGTATTAATGTTTACTACAGTAGTAGAGCCCAACAGCTGTAGCTAGCCAAGTACTCGGTAATTGCTTTGGTTCCCGTTTATTTTAATCTGGGTAGCTACATCTCCCAAAGCATGGTTGCGACCTACATTAGCAACTTGGCTACATAGTTCGAACCATTGGCTTTATTCCAATTTCACTTTTGGGAAATGAATATTCATTAGCTTAGTTGCAATGATTATTCGCAATTTCTTTTCATTGAAATAGCAAATCTTGAGGTTTACATTGATGCATAGCGGAAATTCTACAATGGTTTTGGTAACTTTTAGCAAAGATCAGTACTAAAGAGCAGTAAATGTGATCATGGGCGCTTCCAGCACTGTGACCGCTGCCTGTGGACACCGGTCTTAAGTGTCTCTTCATCACAGTTATGTTAGCATTAGCAACAGGGCAGAAAAATGTTACTAGCTATTTGCTGAGCTTAACGTGCATGTTCACTAGCTTGTGTCACCACGTTACCACAGTTTGAATGAATGTTTAAAGGCATCATCTCACACAAAAAATGATTCACTTTTCACGAATACAGTCGGCAAATTAGCTGCTTGCCGTATGCCTGCCAGTGTTTTTTACCACGCGCTTGCCTGCCAATATGGCGATTTTTGATTGCGTGACATCAGCTACCGAAGCTCTATTAGTGACCAGGGCAGCCACACTGGATTCCAAATCAAGCCGAAAAATAACATCACTTAGTAAGGACCATGAGCAGAACATTTGTATTAAGTCTGATCCAAATCTGCCAAGTAGAAATTGAGATAATGTCATCTTAAAAAAAAACCAAACAGATAGATGGACGGATCACAGACACTGAGCCATGACAATAGCTCACCCTTGGTCCCTCAAACCAGGTGAATTAAAAGTACTGCAATGGTTACCATATTCATTTAAATTTTCAAAGCTACAGCAATATAATGGTTTAAGTCTGCCAAATAAGGTTAATAATCAATACAAAATACCTTGTAATTAATGGTTGTCCACATATCCATAGATTCTTATGCTCCTCTTTAAAATAAAAGGCAAGGCAAACATGGCTTGCATCATCTTGGTGAAGTTAGCATGAGCTCGAGAGAATGTTAGTTGTAGAACTTGGTAGCTAGTTCAAATTACACTTAAACTCACCAATTCATATAAAAGATTAGGCAACATTATAGTTTCAGAGGATTATACAGGGAGCAGAAAATGCCTGGAATTATGGAGCAGTAAATAGTCAGAAAATGCTGCTTGTAAGCAAATGCTGATGTGGTTGGAGTTAATTTGTATTCCTGTTACGGGAAAGGACTTGGGCCACAATTTATTTACCAAATTATAGAGTGACTGGCAAGAAGTACCTGGCTGATGTCGTGGAGCAATTATGTAAGTCAGAAAATGCAGCTTGCACATACACTGACATTATCAATTAGTTTACTTGTATGCCAGTCATTGGAATGGCCAGCGGCCAATTTGGCTGATGAATTTTAATCACCTCAAATGTCTATTCCATTTTAACAACATTATTTGATCGTTATCTTTTGTTGTTGGTTTGGGGATTAAGTCAGAGTTTACCTGCATTAACCTGCTGTTTCAAGGGACTGTTTCAGGCTGTTGTGCTTGAAAAGCTAGCCAACCAGCAAATATAAAATCTGAACGAACCAAAAGAATGCCCTTGGGCCACGATTTGTTGTATTATGAGGCGAGGGGTAAAATATTTAACTGTGCCAGAATGACAATGAGTAGCAGGCATAAAGGTCATAAAATGCAGATTGTATGTACATAACAACATGCTTAGTGAGTTTATATGTATGCCTCTGACTGTAATGGCTAGTGTTTTGCCAATGTATGGTAGTTGCAACAACATAGTGTCATTTTTTTTTTTTTTTTTAAACTGGAGTATTTGAGTTAACATGGCCTAATGCTTATAATAAATACATCACAATTCATGCAAAGGCTGTATTAATCTCTCTCCTGAAGAATCTCTGGAGCTACCAAAGCTAAAACAGTCATGGGTGATGACACTTTTGCTTAAACCCAAGTGATTCAGTGAGAAAGGCAGCAATTTTTCAACGCCGTCTTTAAGGAGAAAAGCTAGTGTTATATCTAGAGCGTTTGGCCATGGCGCCGCGCCATGTCCGATTCTCTCCCGCCATACCTGCCCCTTGTCTCTTTAAATCCCGCCATAGCTGCCTTTATTCACAGTAAAACCTGCCTCAGTGGCTCTTTTCTTCCCAAGGAAGGTCCGCCACACCTCTTACAAGTAACTACGCCACGCCTGAATTTGTCACTTGCCGCGCTTGACGATCGTTGTAGCTGATCTCTCTATTCAATCTCGCTCACAGAAAATGATTATATACAGAAACCCAGTGCTGCAGATGTGTCGTGTATTCCCAGGTATTCAGACTGATTTCAGTTTGATTTGCCACCACACATAGGGGCGGCGCTTCTGTCGTTTCCCAGAATTCGGCCGGATTATTCTTGTTATAAGCATAACAATCATGAGATCATCATGCCAACTCGTAAAAGAAGACTTGAGCAGATGGCAAAATCGGCGATAAAGGAACCTCATTCCATCGTGAATTTTCCGGTTGGAACAATAAATGACCAAAACTAAAGTGTTGATCAACTTGAATGATAAGATTTTTATTATGCAAATTGCGATTGTCAGGTGAGAAGTCTGTAGTATAATTATGACACATGAACGAGCTGGGCACGGCCCAGTTATTCACTATGAGCAACTGATGTACTCATTCACGTCATGTTGCCGAAACTAACTGTGGCATGCAATCGAAATAGAGATTTTGCCCCATTTCGTGGTTACTCTGCCCTTGTATCATGCTTCAGCGGCCTGTCCGCCAGTTAGGGTAGTCAGGGGGAGCTCTTTGCAGGGGAAATTTTAGGGCTATTTTCTTGTTAGGGCCAGCGATAACCTGCACGTGATGGGAGTGTCTGCAGTGATCAGATTAGACTGATTCGCATCGCAAAATAACTTAACTAACTTCTCTCATTGTTACGTGGTTTAGGGAATCGCAAGTTCGCCACCGGCCTCTCCCGACACATGCACAATGATCTCTGATCATTCAAATACACGATGTGATGTCAAAATGTGACTGAGTCGGAGAGTGCCTTGTGTGACTGGATTTTAATGGGATTGGATCCTTTCACATCTTTGATCAGGTGTTAACATCATATGCTACTGCAAGGTACAGATAGGACAGCTGTAATGCAGGTTACAAATAGTTTACAGAAATTTCACTGGGAAACGTGTTCTTTATCAAGTTAAGATTGTTCAGGGTAAAACTGATGCCTTTTGGAAATAATTTGTTTTACTTTCAGAGCGGAGTTGTGTTTCTCTTGAAATTGTAATTTGTCATTAGGAAAAAATAAAAAAGCCTTCGTAGCATTTAGAATCTGCAGAAGGCAGGTGGGGTTACATCCACAAAGACTCAAAGCAAGGAAAGTGAGAGGTGTTAGGAATGAAGGTATGCAAGTTACCACTACAAATGAACTGCTCTTTCTTGGCAGGCTGCCGCATGCTTGCTACGACCTCTGTGCCCTTTTTCAGGACAACCACTCACTTGACGCCACTGCTGTGCCCTTTTTCATACCCAAGCACCATGCTCTAGGGAAATCCTAGAATTAACACTGAGCTAGCTTGATAGCCAATATGAAGTCAAAAGCAGGCAAGTCCTTGATAATATCTGAGCTTACTGTTGCTAAGCAAGTTCATTTAATTTTTTATTTTAAAGTTTTCTGGATTTGACTCCCCGTGGCAACATAGGGATCGAGCAAACCAAGGCTCGCCTGGTTTAGTATTAAAACTTAAACCAGTAGAAATAATTTGAGAAAAAAATGATGCCACGGGGACTGTAGCTCTGCTGAACATCCAACTTTTTTGACAAAACTTGTTAATTGTTTGCAGGACCCAGAAAAAACGAGTGACGTAGTGGAAATGACTTACAATGAATGCATATATTCTCCAGTGCATGCAGATGACATTGTATTTACTACTTGTACACTAGACTTAAAAATATTGTTTTTTTCAGTTAGAAACTGATCGAAATAGTATATATTGTCTGTTGATGTCTACACAATTTCATCTCTCATATTGTAGTAGTTTCAGACAATATTATTAAAATAATTTATGAAATTTAGGGTCATGGTCTGATATCAGAGGTCAAATTAAGGTAAAAATGCAACATACAGGGAAAACGCGGATTACATGTGTTGATTCATGCTGCTTGGTATCAAATTTCAGCGTAATCAATGAAGAAATTATGGACGATTGGAAAAAAAAAAAAAAAAAAGGCAATTTCAAGATGGCGCATGGCGGCCATATCTGAAAACAGAATGTAACGATTAATATAAACTATGGTCCCCTCATTAGCTGGAAGATGTTTGAAGTTTCTGTTTCATTAGTCAAAGAGTTTTGGAGAAAATTTTAAAGCTATTCATGAAATTTAGGGGCGTGGTCTGATAAAGGTCAAATCAAGGTGAAAGTGTAACTTACTAAAAGAAGCATAACATAAGTGTTCAACCATGTTACTTAGTACAGACATACCAAATTTCACCTGAATCGCTGAAGACATTATTGACTATTGGGAGAAAACTGCATTTTCCAGATGGCAGTCATGGGAGCCACCGTTAAAAATGGATTGCAATGATTTATATAGAACCCCAATTCCGAAATAGTTGGGACAAAGTGTAAATTGTAGGGATGCACGATATTATCGGCACGTTATCAGTATTGGCCGATATTGGCTTTAAAATTAAGTATCGGACATCGGCCATTCTGCAGATATCCACCAATGTAATTAACCAATAAGGCCAAGTAAAAAAAAACTTTGTTTATCGTCCAGGAGGTTGCCCAAAATTGGTGCGAGGCACTTTTTTTTATTTTTTATTTCAGCAATACTGGGTAATCTGACAGGATCAAGCGCCAATTTAGGTGGCAGCATCGTAGCTCTGTAAATACAGTGTTTTTGCATAATAAGGTAAACTCGACACACACAATGCTGCTACACAATGCCGCGGCCTGCTCATCGAGAAGCCGGGACACGCCGGAATTAAGTCTCAGGGCTCTCAAGTTTTGAATGCAGGCTAGAGTGAGATTTTCTCTGGGGGATGCATGATACTCCCCTTTTCAAAGGTGCATAGGTAGCCTATTTAAGTAGCCTAGTTTTTTGAGGATTTGTACTTTACTTATGATTTTTTTAAAACCGGAACTTTTACTTTTACTCTACTACATTTAAAAGATAAAAAAGTATACATTCACTTCGTTACTTTGACATTGGCAACTTAGTTACTCGTTTCAAATTAAAATATGAATTTAATTCATCATTTACAGATTTTGCGCGTTCGAGAAGAACAACGGTGCTCGGCAGGGTATCTTTGTTGGACGTGGACCTGCAAATTTATGCACGCAGTTACAATATTCTATGACTAGATGACACACCAGGATCAGTTATTGAATATTCACAAGGAAGCCGGACATGGTTTAGAATATGGACGAGTTCACTCCAACCCCTCTTTTTCAGGAGTTGCCAGAATTAAACTCCTCAGCTAAGCCTGATGTGCAAACTGCTCAATATACTTGCGCATAGTATCTATCCAGCAGTTCAAAAAAAAAAAAAAAAAAAATTCATCTCTTGCTACAGAAATCATCGTTGTCCTCTGCAGCAGGCTGATTTATTAAATAAAATTTAATTGCTGTACAGTTGTACAATGCATTTTTCACATGTTCCTTGTGAATAGAGGTTATGTAAAATTGCCAAATTTGCCCTGGTTGTGGGTATTGTCATGATTGTCTCAGGGAGAACATAATCCAAGTCTGTTTTAAGTAGGATAGGATGCAAGTATCTTAATTGTTTTGTTTAAAAACAATTGTCATGAATAAATATGACATGTTTTACATAACGTAAGATGAAGTATTTTTCTTATTTTGCACAAGGAATGATTACTGTTGTTACATCATTTTCAGCTTTGTCTTATGTCTGCATTTGCCAGCAGGCCGACATGATAAAGAGTATGCAGAATAATTCTGTATGTTAATTCCACTACAGAACCTAGATGATCTCTGCAATTAGGTGAGGGGGGAAAAATATCGGTATCGGTTATCGGCCAAATGAGTTGTAAAATATCGGCATATCGGACATCGGCCAAAAATCCAATATCATGCATCCCTAGTAAATTCTGCATAAAATCAACACGCAATGACTTTCAAATCACACCAGCCAGTATTTTATTCTCAATAGAACAGAGATAACATAGCAAAGCTGAAACTTTAAAGCTGAAATTTTACAATTTTATCCACAAAATGAGCTCATTTCAAATTTGATGGCTGCAACAGGTCTCAAAAAAGTTGGGACAGGGGCCTGTTTACCATGGTGTAGCATCCCCTCTTCTTTTTAACAGAGTGGAGGCATCTGGGCATTGAGGAGACAAGTTTCTTTAGTTTAGCCATTGGAATTTGATCCCACTCTTGTTTAATACAGGCTTCCAGCTGCTGGAGAGTTTTGGGTCTCCTTTGACAGACTTTTTGTTTAATTATGCGCCAAATGTTCTCAATCAGTGAAAGATGAGGACTGCAGGCAGGCCAGTTCAGCACATGAACTCTTCTACTACAAATCCATGCTGTTGTCATAGACCGATCCAGAGTACAGCCCACCCAGGCCTATCCAGCCAATGAGATCCAGGGCTGCAGTCACGTGACCGCACCCAGCTAGCGCTCGCAATAACCTCGGACAAACAAACACTTATCCGAACTGCTTTCTCTATTGGGAAGAGTACATTCGCGCTTTGTTTTCGCATTTTTGTAATTATAAAATCTCACAATGGCAAAGCGGTGTTGTTACGGTGAGTGTAAATCGCACACGAGATACCCAGACAGGGTCGTAAACACTACTTTCAGGAGGGAGAGGGCTGGATATGGCAATTTATTTGCTAATAATTACTCATTATTCTGAAAGCTCAACTTGCTTTGTTTACGAACAATAACGCCTCTTGATGGCTTTGCACTGGGCCGTAAAAGGGTCAAGAGGCTGCAGGTTTTCATTCAAACAGAGCAGAAACACACCTGATATGATTAATGCAGGCTTCACACAGAGCTCCGTTTCAATCAAAGAATGTCTTGGGCAATAACACTTGGGTGCTCCGGAGAAGGTTTATGATCTTATCACACCATATGTAAATTGAATGCTACGTACCCTTCTTTGCAAGAGCACTGGCCGTGAACAATGCTTCTCTGCTCCTTGTCGATCGTTATTATCAATGAGTGTGGCTTCTGGGACTTCAGCATTGAGCGACAGCATTTGCATTTCGCTTCAACTTCACGGGCGTTTATAACAGAAAATGACACTTCGTGAATATACCCAGATAAAAAATAATTATAATCCTTGTTTGCGATGCGATGCGATCCGTTTTTAAAAACTCAAGATTGATGTTTTCAGGAAGCGCTTCCAATGAGGTTATAAGGGACGTTGGCGCCATCTTCAGCAAAGCTTGACCTAGGTCCGGCCATTGCTATGCGTAGTTAGGGGGTGGGCGGAGCTATGGATCGGTCTACTGCTGCAGTATGTGGTTTTGCATTGTCCTGCTGAAATGTACAAGGCATTCCCTGGAATAGATGTTGTCTGGAGGGGAGGATTTGTTGCTCTAAAACCTTTATACACTTTCCAGCATTCATGGTGCTTTTTAAAACATGCAAGTGTCCCACACCATATGCACCAATGCATCCCCATACCATCAGAGATGCTGGCTTTTGAACTGAACGCTGATAACAGGAGGGGTGGTCTTTCTCCTCTTTAGCCCAGAGGACAGAACACCCAAGATTTCCAACAAGAATGTCAAATTTGGACTTGTCTGACCACAGGACACTTTGCCACTTTGCTACAGTCCATTTTAAATGAGCATTGGCCCACAGAACACGGCGGCGCTTCTGGATCATGCTCAACAATGGCTTCCTTTTTGAATGATAGAGTTTTAGGTGGCATCTGTGGATGGCACGGTGGACTGTTTACAGACAGTGGTTTCTTGAAGTATTCCTGGGCCCATTTAGTAATGTTAATGACAGAATTATGCCGGTGAGTGATGCAGTGGCATCTCAGGGCCCGAAGATCATGGACACCCAATAAAGGTCTTCGGCCTTGTCCCTTACGCACAGAGATTTTTCCAGTTTCTCTGAATCTTTTGATGATGTTATGCACTGTCGATGAGACCTTCAAAGCCTTTGCAATTTGACGTTGAAGAACATTGTTTTTAAAGTATTCCACAATTTTTTTACACAAGCCTTCACAGGCTGGAGAGCCTTTGGCCATCTTTACTTCTGAGAGACTCAGCCTCTCTAAGGCATCCCTTTTATAGCCAATCATGTTACACACCTGATGCCAGTTAACTGAATTACTTGCCAAATGTTCTTTCAGCGGATTCTCTTATATATTAATTGCTTTTTCAGCCCTTTTTTGCCCGTGTTCCAGCTTTTTTGAGACCTGTTGCAGCCAAAAAATTTGAAATAAGCTCATTTTGTGGATAAAAATGTAAAATGTCTCAGATTCAACATTTGAAATGTTATCTATGTTCTCTTGTAAATAACATACTGGCTCATGTGATCTGAAAGTCATTGCATTTTGATTTTAATCACAATTTACACTTCGTCCCAACTATTTCGGAATTGGGGTTGTAATTAATCTCCGGTGTCATCACGGGAAAATGTTTGCATCTCTGCATCTCTGGCTCAACAGTCTCATAGAAGATGTTTACGGACAACGATGAAGAACGACTGACAACCAGGCCACAACATAAGCCCACCGGACAGTTGGTCCAGGAGATCTAAAAATGCTCGTCTGTGTTTTAGACCATATTTATTTGATGTGCACCAGAAACCCCAAACCTCACCATCATTACAGTAGAATCATCAAAAGCACTGAAACTGCATCATGTTGCAGTCGAGTGTGCCACTAAACCAATTTCACCATTTCAGGGCTAATTTAAGCATTGACTGCATAAACATTAGATGCACAAAAAAAAAAAAAAAAAAAAAAACACAAGCCAAAAACTAATTTTTATTACATCTTGAAAAGTCTTTCTCCCTTTTTACCCCAGTTTGGAATGGCAAATTTAAGTCATCATTGCACAATGCTGCAACTGCTGCTATTAATTTAGTACAACACAGACAAGCATGTGCCCTCATTGAAAGAGTTTATCAGTCTCTAGTTTTTCCACATCATACCAAAAGTTCCATTTTAGACTCAAACGGGTGCCAGTCAGGAGACGACACTTCATGCCCAAAATAACAGCCTGTCTATGCCCTTCATAGACAATGAGGCTCAGGCGCCATCCTTCTGGTTCGGTAACCCTTCCAAACCCAGGCAACTCTAAAGAAAACTGTGCATCAACGGGCATAACCACCAGTCGTAGCAGTGCAAATTCCATAACAGACAGTGGTACTGGTCCACGTACATGAACAGTATCTCCATGAATACAATGCTGTGGGGACCATCATTGCACTAGATCGGTGGCTCAATAAATATCAGACTAAGGAGCCTATCCGTGCACCAAGACAGAAAAAGGGTAAGCCTACTTCATCATTGCCCCTCCTTTATTACTGGAGGTAATATTGAAAATACTGCTGCCATGAGCACTAAGAAAGTGGTGTAAATAATCAAAGATGCCTGATATAAATCCTGTACACCAAGGATCATCAAGGTGCAATACCTGAAAGACTGCAGGTTTTCCACCTTCCCTTTACCTTTCACCCAAATTCTGATGAGGACAACCTGACCGATGCGCAGCACTAATTGCTCTGTAGATTGCCCAGGAGACAAAAATACATGGCTAGATAAGTTTGATTATTCCTGCTATAGAGTTTAATGGCTTACCTTTGTTCTTCTCAGCTTCATCCACTGCTCCTATGTAGCTGTTGGAGGAGACTTGGCTGGTGTCCACCGATGGATCGAGTGCATAACCTGGGAATGAGAACCACGATGTTAGCAACCACTAAGCAGCATATCGAAAACCAATAAAACTGAAGAGAGATTTTCAATTGGTTTCAAATAGCCAACTTAAATGGTGCTTGAATCACAAAAATGAAGCTATTATGTTTGATATTTATGGAGTTTATATATGGTCAAATTCAGCCATTTTTAAATCATGCACAGGCGGTTCAGTTGAACTGTTTATTAAACACAAGAGACCAAAGTTAGGCAACATGCGAAGCTGGACATGCAAAATGGGTATTGCACAGACATTCAATGGCCCATTAACTAGGAATATGCATGCTTCAGCATCCTTAACTTCACACTTTCTACGGATGTCATTGTCAAATATGGATGCAATGGGTTGAGCTGACCCCCTTGCAAACGAGATGTCACATCTCAAGGGGTTTATCCCGTTAATAAAAGAATTTTCAACAAAAGTGCTTGAGACAAACTTTAAGAACCCCATCAGATACTTTCTAGAAAACCAACAGCATGTAATAACATGCAGTGTTAATAAGCCTATAGATATAATTGCTGAGAAGATTTGAAATATTGCAGAAATTCATTAACCATGTGTAGCAAAAATTTCAAATGCAATTTTTAGGGCAGATAAAAACTAACGGTTATCAAATCAATATGTCCTTAGATTACAATTTATAGAGCTCATGCCATTAAGAGTGCGAGAGGTAATTTTACACAGTTCTAAGTGTCGGGATTAATTTTTTCCCCGATTGTCAGCAATGCCAAGATTTTAAGGTGACTGGGCGACCTACGGATTCTGACAGTCAAAAAACTTGCCCAACCTACTGGTTTCCATCAGTGGAGAACAGTATTTTTGCTAATAGCACATTTCATCAGCCAAAAGGCAGAACTAATGAGCAAAATCTACTTGCTGAGTCTATAAATGGAGAATAAAAACGCACAGCAGGATGCTCCTCACCACTGAATTTCCACCCTGTGGTGAGGAACAAGATGCTCCCCTCAGACCACACTGATCAAGTACAAGAAGAGCTTACCATAAGTGGAAAACGTCCTCCGTTGCTGCTCAAACATAAAATCGTTGACATGAGCTGGCTCGGCATACCCTGAGAGCATGTTCCTCGGAGCTGCCATCTGCTGGGTCTTGAATGGGTTGACTGGGCCGAACTAACGCAAAACACGATCGACACACTGTCAGACAGGTGGACATTTCCAACTTGCGACTCATGAAAGAGCACTAATTCTAATGCTTGTGATCTGTAGTAAAAAAAAAAAAAATCGGTAAATAAATCTATACACTGACCTCGGGGGCAAACATAGTGTCGTATGTTGGATTATAGGTGACCTCCTTTAGCGAGGGGTCGAGATGGGTTCCGGTCATAACATCTTCCTGAAAGAAGAGGAACAAAATAATCGTAAAAAATAACTCAACATACTGCTCTTTTAGCGAGCTATCTGGTCCGAAAACTGCATATTTAAACTCAGATAGCCAAATATCCACAGAGTAACATGCTTCAGGTCAACATTAGCTACCAGCTAGCCAAGTCCATGCCAGTGAGTGGTGAGCGGCTATCGCTCCAAAATACCAGCGAACTGCGCAATTGCCATCCCATTAGCTTGCCAGCTAATGTCATTTTTATGGATTGCGACTTGGTTGGGAAGTAACATTGCTCATATAATCGCAGAACAATTTGCGTAAACAAGCTAGCTCGCTACATAGTTAAAGTCAGTTATCCTCATTGGCAGAGGGCTTGTACCGAGTAGGTTAGCCTAACCATAGCTACAGCCACAGCTTATGAGGCTAGCTAACGTTAGCAAACAAATTACAACACTAGCGAGAACCCTTTACCTTTACTGCGACCTCTGGAGCTGAATTTAGCACTGCTAGTGAGGTCTTTTTGTCAGAATTTATTGGAAGGAGATGAGCGATTGCGTCTGGATCGGTCTTTTCTGGTCTAATATCCGATTCGGCATCATTATCCGAGTCTGAATCCGCTCCGTATGATACTAGAGACGCCACGCTAGCCGACATCTTGGATGTTGCATATCCGACAGGAAGTGTCCTAAAAGTTACCAATGAGATAAATACAGGTAAATAAATATGCAAAATATACCCACTGTCCAGAAAAACGCTTGACATGGAAAGAATATTGTGTTTTTGAAATGAAACTACTTTTATTAAAATAATTCTTGCCAATATAAACAGACAGTAATATATTTATTTTTGACAACCTTACAGGACAAGACTAATATCATGCGCCATGGGATGCGCAGAAAGTTCGGTGATCGCCTCAGCAGCAGAAAATATGAAATGAGGTCTATCAGTTTTGTTTTTGCATCCAGAATATATGACCAAATTGGTGCCGGCTTTACGTCTGCTTTTTAATTTTATTTATATATTTATTTTTAATAAATTAAGCAGGTTTATCAAACAGCTATTCCTTTTGTTTTACCGGTTTCCGTCAAAAATGTTAAGTTAGACCTCGATCTGGAATAATTAATTTCATTGGCCGCATCATACAAGTAAAAAATATTTTCACTGGCTAAAACCATGAATTCACTTCAGCTTATCTTCAAGATGAGAAGGTTCAGCTCAGGTATATCGCACTACTAGGCAAGAGTACATTGTTTGGGGTGACCACATTCTTGAAGCATAGGTCGCAAGTTGGAAGAACGTAAATGCCGGTGTATAACCACTATCACTTGGGGGCCACGTGAAGCCATGAATGGAGCATGCCTTAAAATGAGGGGTCGGTAAAGGGAGTTATAATTTTGAGTGCATCCGCTACCAAGGAGTTTTTAGTATTCATATGTGTCACATATTTTTTTGCAAGTGTTCATTTTAAAATGTTTTGAAGAGGACTAATACTTATCTATTGATGCATAGTTTATAATTTTGCTGTGATTATTTCTTAGGTTATGGGCAAATAAGTGGCTCAGGGCATCCGTTACCCCTTTACCTAGTCCATATACAAAATTTAGCGGAGTCACCAGCTGGGGGGACAGACATGTCCCTTTATGACAAGAATTAGTCCTGGCAAGTTCTCAATCATTTTCCTGTATTGACGCGTTTTCCAATTATCGTAATTGGCAACTGAAGACACGGTTACTATCCATATGCGATCAAACAGCGATGAAATCATGGGCTAAATTCAGTACAAAAAATAATTTACTTATTAATAGGCCAAGGCTTTGCGTTGATTGAACTGGTCCGCATTCCAATGAAATTTCGCCTTTCACTCTCGGTATCGCGTGGGTTGATTAAAAAAAAAAGTGGCACTCGGCAGTTAAATAGGCTATAAAAAGCATGCGGCTCAAGCTATTTGCGCAGGTATGCAATTTTGAATAACATTGATTTAAATACAGCAAATATGAATGATTGTCTTTCCTAATCGGGGAGAACAAGCAGCACCTGTTACAAGCGCGTTAGACCTGAAAATTCCAGGGCTAATATCCCTCCCTTTATTGAAAATAATTAGTCCTGGCTAATTCTAGATGAGTTTCCTTTATTAACACGTTTTCCAATTCAAGAATAATCAAGTGGCAATTAAAAACACGGCTTCTCTCCCCCATGCGATCTAAAAGGGACAAAATAATGGGCTACATTCAGTACCGAAAAATAATTTGATTATAATTAGGTCTATGCACTGTCACTCTGCGACGGCATTTCAGAACTCTTCATTGAATGAAGGTAATTTCGGTGACAAGTACTTACACCTGTTTTTGCTGCACGGTCACTCAACTCGCTATAAAAAAATAGACAGCTGTCCGATTGGAAAATGTAAACGGACGAAACCACGTACTAGTCACCAAAATTACCTTCATTTGCTGAAGAGTTCTGAAATGCCATCGCCAAGTGACAGTGCATAGACCTGATTATAATTAAATTATTTTTCTGTGCTGAATGTAGCCCATTATTTTGTCGCTTTTAGATCGCATGGGGGAGAGAAGCCGTGTCTTCAATTGCCACTTGATTATTCTTGAATTGGAAAACGTGTTAATAAAGGAAACTCATGTAGAATTAGCCAGGACTAATTATTTTCAATAAAGGGAGGGATATTAGCCCCGGAATTTTCAGGTCTAACGACGCGCCTGACCTGTTAAGTGTGGAGTGCTCTCGGAGTGAACCTTTTGTTAATCATAAAAATGACTAAGAACAGATCAGGACTAATAATTGTTTTAAACGGATGTTTTTTGCACCCCAATGATCAGTTCTGGTTCCGCCACTGTACTGAATTTAGCCCATGATTTCATCGCTGTTTGATCGCATATGGAGAGAAACCGTGTCCTCAGATGCCAATTACGATAATTGGAAAACGCGTCAATAAAGGAAAATGATTGAGAACTCGCCAGGACTAATTCTTGTCATAAAGGGACGTGTCTGTGCCACCCCAATTCCCAGTTCTAGCGCCGGGCCTGGTATAAATTCGCATCAATACAATTAATAATTATTGCATCTCAATTACATATCTATTACATAATGATTTCTTTTTTTGCAGTTAATGCTTACAGCTCCTAGACGCAAGTATAGTGTTGAGAATGACCATAGGTTCTGAAGGTCTTATTACTGACAATGGTTATATACCTACACTTAATGCTGTAAGTATGATGTTTGAATCCTCAAACATAATGTCTGAATTTGATAACACGCGCCGTAAACACAACACTTAAGCCCTTAAGGGGCGCAGTTCGGGCGAATTTTGGTTTCACTTCGGCCTTATTTTCATGCCGTCTAAAATTGCATGGAAACAAACGCCTCATCCCCGGATAGCAATGCACATACACACTGCTTTAACCATGCTGCAAACACTTCAGACAGCACGGGCAGCACTGCCATAGAATTAGAAGGGAAAAAACGCACGCTGTCCCACACTGATGATTGTACCACTGTCGAGAGATAGCTGATGCAGCCAGGATCGTATTTCTATGGGATAATTTTCAAGAACCGTTACCCTCCTCCCCTTACATCGGATTGGGCATGCTGTGTAAGTGGGAGTATTTATTGTACAGCTGTCCAATCAAACGAGGTCACATATTGTACGCGCCCGTTTGATGTTTTTTTTTCCCAATGGTTGCTCGGGTAGCTCTCCAACAATGGAAAGCGGTATGTACCATCCTGAAGGATGATGGGTTAATTTGTCAGTTAAATAGTTTCGGGCATGTCAACTTCAAAGGCACAAATAGTTCAATATAGGCTTCTGTATAATTTTTAAAGGGTAATTCAGTTAAAACACGACCTTAAAAGAACAAGATTAGCCACGTTGATACACTTTTGGCGACAGTAGAGGAACTGTCTCCCTTTTTGGGAGGGGAATTGTGTGGTGATCCTTCGTTGTTATCCCAGACGTGGTTCATTATATGCCAGCAATGACAAGACTACAGTAAAGGCAGGGAGTGGATATTTGAACTAGGGGAGCAGAGGCGATTCTGGGGCTTTACACATTGCAAGCGATGGCAAGAAAATAGGGAGAGAACCAGAAATTCTCAGGTATGGAATTTTACATGTGTACTAATCGGCTAAATATACAATTAGTGGAAGTGTAACTTGCTACATCCTACATGTCTAATTACTTCTTTTTTCCCCAGCTGTTGCCTAATTAGCTTGACGCAAGTTAATATGTGCGCGGAGTTTACCAGCTTGCTTTAATGTGGTTCTATGGCTAGCTATGGAGTGTCCTCGGTTACCATCCGATTATGTTTGCTTATCTATGAAGCTAGGTAGCTAGCTAACTAATTGTTCTATGCGGGTCAGTCATTGCAGCAGTCGGTACTGTAATGTAATGCTGCTTGCCCATTGGCTTGCGTACCTATTCTACAAATGGCAGGTGTGAATTCATTATCGGGACATTTACGGCTAGCTTAGTAGTTTTATATGCTTATGACCGTTTTTTATGAGACGGAGAAATGATGATTGAGAGAATGTGCTAGCTACCAAGTTATTTATAAGTTTTATTTTGGTGAATGGCTGGACCATTTTGCTTCTAAGTGACCCGCAAGCCAACTCTGGCTGGGTTGATGAAACGGATCTTGTCTAAATCATCCAGCTGGCTAATTGCTAGCCGACCAGCTCGCTGGGGGAAGGGATCGCGATGCCACATCTGTATTGCTAACAAACGTTAGCGAGTTGCTACCAGCTAAGTAACGTTAGGTACAGCATCTTAGGTAGCTAGTTAACGTTAACACGAAATTGTAGCTGAATACTGCGCTCTTGCCTTCTGGACAGTAATTTTGCTAGATACAGACAAGCCGTTTTTTTCATTTTTGGCAGCTTTAGCCACGTTATTAAAATGTAGTTATATTATTCAGGTAATATTGTGTCTAAATCATGTATGTTAGTTGGACCACCAGATAGCTTGCAAGACAGGCATTAAAATAATAATTAAATAATCCTGGAGCGTGATGAATTACAGCGAAAATTGCCGTGAAGTAGTAGCTACACCAGTTAATTGTTTTCATGTTTGTATTTTTCAGTCTACCACGTAGTAATATTCGACTGTATGAAGGTTAACTTGGTCCCGTTTAGCCATTGAAATCAGGAGCATGGCTGCAGTTAAAATGCGGGAGGAGATGAAATCTCTTTGAGAGCACCGCTTGTGAAATCTGAAACCTTGTGCGTTGTGTCCCTATTTCAGTGGTGGCAAACAAAGCATCGTCTGATTTCATGGAAAACTATAACGCAAGATTGATTAATCAGCTAGGAACATCATCCTTGTTATTTATGGCTGCATCAGCACGAGTAAGTTATCTGTACCCTAATTGTGAAATCCTCAAAGTTAGCCAGGTGCTAGCGGTAACCAGGCTTTTTACGTGAGCCTACATTCACAAAAGACGTACAGGAGAGCGATCTACCCGTGTCCTCTGGGAGTTCTCAATGAATAAATTTGCTGTAACTACAGAAAATCATCCGCTAAAGTGCTGCAGCTGAGTAGGCAACGTGGAAGACTTCAGATGTATTTTTGCTTGGTCGTTTCAGTTCACGGGAAATTGACGGCATGTAAATTACTGACCAGAATTGGTAGCTAATGTCATTGATTCTGTTGCTAGCTAATTTGTTTGCGATTTGTCATATTGTTGGCATATCCGTGGATCCTTAGCAAAAAAAAAAAAAAAAACGCTATTCCATTCGTGGCCTGGCTGGTGGAAGATACTGCACTGTCTGAATTTTATTGAAGATGAATTGGTTTTGCTTGACAATGAAGGACGAGACGGTGGTTTTTCGTGCTGCAATGTGATGGATTAACAGTGCGGGGCTCCTCGCCTCACGGTCTGGGGTGCGTTTCTCGAAATCACAGATGCTCGAACTGTGTAACTACGGTTTTGGGAAAGGCGCACCTGGACGCCGCTCTCGCGGAGGTCGCGCGCACCCACTTTGGCTCTGCAACTTAGTGCAAGAAGGTAGCCTGTCCCGAGTGAATGTATCAAACCATTACAATCTCTGTGCATAGTACAGCCCATTGTTTGGAAGCCTAAAGTTCTGTTCCTTCTTGTTATTACGCATTAGTTTTTGCTTTCCTCTTTTCACATGTTTGCATTTTTACATGACGTCTATGCCCTTTTGTCTACACTGATATGAGGGGTGGAATAAAAAAGGGGAAAAAAGCAGTTGTTAAGTTGATAAATGGAAATTGTAGATAAAGGTGCGATCAAAGTAATGAAATTGCTCTTCAAATTTTAATGCAATAATTTAATTATTACACCCAATTTGATAAAAGCAGACAAAGCATTTATCTTTCATCACAATGTAATTAGCTATTTATCCTTCTGTGTTTGAGACTGTCATTTATCATGAGCCCTGAGCAATGTAGGCTCCGTCTGCAGATTAATGATTTCCTAGTATTAAGATTTTTTAATAGTACACCAATTCTACTCCAGTGCCAGAATGCTCTCATTTGGCCCTCAAATTCATGTTTTTTTTTTTGCTTCTAGGTAATATTCAGGTCAATTGCTCCCAGTAATTGGTCAGTCTGTCATCACCTGACTCCCAGGTAAAGGCATAGTTGGAAACTAACAGCTCTTGGTTCTAAAGGACTTCAAAGAATACATCATGTTCATGCATGTTTCCAAATTGGCATGCTGACAGCAGGTGGCAGATGAGTGCTCAAATTTACTACACATGCAGCTTTTACAGAAACTTGGTGGTGAGCTATGGTGGCGTAAATGCCAAAAATCGCCAGTGAAAATAAAGCTACAAGCACGGCAATCAAGAATCTGTGTGCATAATTCAGAACCCTGTGCATGCAAATTGTTTGGGGTGTGCTTATACTGCACTCCTGTGCAAGGAAAGACTTTCTGTGAGTTCACTGTGCAGTATTACAGCCTTTGAGGAGAATTCTTGTTTATTGAATCTAACTGGAGTTTGCTGAGCTGTTGCAACCAAGTACTACAGTATATAGCTACAACTAGTTAGCAAATCAGTTTGTAAGAAGAAACTTAAATCTTATTTAAATCTGTGATATGTTTGTTAATAGTTTTTGTTGATTTTTTTGTGGATCAGATGTTTTAGTTTTTTTGTTCTTTTATTGTTTTTATGTTTTATTCATTTAAAAATTTTTTTATTAATATTATTTGTTTTAGTTTATTTCATTATCGATTTTCTGTCTCTCCCTCTCTCTCTCTCTTTTTCTCTCTCTCCCCTTCTCTGGATGTTGTATTGTTGTTTTGGTTACCATCCTGAGTTCTGGTTTTTACCCTTTTGAATTTTCGATGTATATTGATTTTTACAGTTTTTTTAATTGTGATTTTGTATATGGTTTTGTGTTTTATGAGGACCCCAGGAAGACTAGCTGACTGCTATGGCATCAGCTAATGGGGATCTTTTACAAATAAATGAATGAATAAATAAATAAATAAAATTCTCTATCTTATTGATAAAATCTCTACCACAAATGGTGAGATGCTGTGTGAAATTAGAGTATCTTGGTTTGGTGGCATGCTCCTTCCCCTCTAGTATTCAGTAGCTTGTTAGCTAGTGAATTAAACATGGACAACAAAAAACCCATTCCTGAAAAATAGCAATGTGGTAAGCTGAGAGCTTATAGAAGTTCTTTCTAAAATATTTTGTTTATTTACAATGATGCACTTTTGAGGGGGCTAAAGCATGGAATTTGGGTTGTGCTAATTTTTGTAGCGCATCTAGGCAGTATGGTTGCTCATCAGCTATTTCATTATAATCCCCCACCACAAAGTTGAGCGAAGGTGCTATTGCAATGGAGCTGAGCTGTCCACCTGTCTGCCTCTGTCTGGATAAGTAGAGAAATAATTTCTGAAACTAGTGTATCTGGATAAATGAAATTTTGTGTGTGCATTTTGCTTGTCATGACCTTGATTGGATTTCAACATGGGATTCCATGGTGGTGGGGTGATGACAATGTTTTCTTGCTGTTACTAGCATCAGGCTATAGCTATTTTATGTTGATACCTGGAAGAAATAGCTGGCTGCACGATGTTTGAAGTTGTAGCATTACGTCAGTGATCACCCATTAGCTATCAACCTTATTATTTTGGCTACATTTAATGCTTGCAGATTGATGCATTAACTCAGCAATGGCTGAAATAAGATTGAAAAGCCTTAGAATTACTTTTCATTTGAGAAGTTCTTGCGAATATGTTCAATTAAAGTGCTTGGTAAATGGGGTGTAATCAAAAAACAGTTTTTCCTTTGACCTTGCCCAAAACAAGCAGACCTTAAAGTTTTTAGACCACTGTTCAAAACTAAAATTGACAAGTGCCAATCTCCCCCCCCCATTCTACCTGTGCAGCATTTGGATTTTGAACATTTTTTTTTGTGTGTTCTAGCAGCACCAGATGCAATATAATTGAAATAAAATCAAGATAGTCCCATCACGTCAATAGGCGACGGAGATATGTTTTATTTCTGCTGCTGATGAAAATTGAATTAAATAAATGCATTTCCTATTGGTGACAGTAGATGGTACGGTGTAGGTCTCAAAACGGGTGATATCTGAGAGATGTAACAGACTGTTCCACGAGTAAATCACAGAATTCATGCTACAATCCATCGAACTTGGAGACATCTCAATGACCACACCTCACTCTTCATTTGACAGGTTGCAATTAATCGTCTTCTGTGGTTTGTTATCACTGACAACCTTTTTCTTTCTCTAAAAAGTAGGCATATAGTAGCTAGAAAACTTTTACTCTAGCAAGCTAGCAACTTATTATAAAAATTGGGCAATAAAGCTGTGTTTCATCATACGTTGCATCGTAAAATATGCTGAAATTCACACAAGTGAGAGCTAGGAGATAAGCAGCAGGCATCACGTTGCATTCGCCTACTGACTAAGAACACAGGTGCTACAGAGGGTACAGGCAGATGCTGAAATTGAACTGCTTGAAGTTCTCTGATTGGAAACTGTTCGTCTCGATGACTTTGCTAAATGAAAATAGCGTGTGAATGACGTAGTATTGACGAGGATGTCGCGCCCTCACTTTGTAATTCTCGTTCGAGTGAAATTTCTTAGCCCCTTTGAATTTGAAATTATGTTCTTGCCACAGTATGTTTCCAAAGAAAACAAGAATCTGGAAATTAAATTGATCAACTACTTGAACAACTTAATCAGTTTTCAAGTAGTTTTTCTCAGATTGATCTGCTAAGAAACATTATAGCAGGGTTTTTGCTTTGCTTTTATTGATTTCTCACAAGTTGTGGACCAAGATGGATCCACATCCACTTCTAGTGTTCTGCATTTAATTTTAAATAATTTGTTTGATGGCGTTAGATGATCTTCATTAAGTTAAATCTGTTTTGTTATTTCAAAAACCTGCATCAACTATTTGACGAAATGATTGTTGAATTGATCATCGTTGTTGAACAGTAATCACAATTACTATTGTTGTAATTTCTACTCAGACATGTTTTTGAATTTTCGAGGTCCCCTTATCTTAAAATAATTGGAGAGAGAGGCAAAAGCTTCAAAAAATTATCAGACTTTATTCCAGCTCATGATGATACAATGAGCTGCAAAGAATACTAATCCAAACATTCCAAACTGTCTTATTTATTAGAACCTCCTTCCAATCACATTACGCTGGTTATTTATTTTCTCTTTCCCTTCCCCTAATTGTTGGCATGTTCTCTATGGGATTTTCTGGAAAGTATTGGTAGCTTATGGAGGTATTGTCCCCATAAAAAATAATGAAAAATACATTTAAAAATAGGATACAAATCAATACGTAAATGGCTGAACTGATTAGTTATATTTATTACTGGAAACAATGATTTTACTGAACAGATATTGATTGAATCAACTGAACAGATATTAACCGAAGCAGAAATCAGTGCTTATGTGTGTGTTACTGCTGCTTACATAATATGGGTACTGATTATTATGATTATTGATTTACGGATGAATATGATACGTAATACTGAGTATAATCCTCAAGACAATTGCTTTCTACTTTGACAATATAAATTACACTATTATATGCTTTCTAAGCCTACGTTAAAATTAGGGATGCACCGAAATGAAAATTTTTGGCCGAAACCGAAAATGAGAAACGCTTGGCCGAAAACCAAAACACCGCAAGAAATTATTACAACAATTTTTAGTACCATTGCATTTATGGCTATGGCTGTGTACTTACCTAACTAAAGTCAAGGCATTGCAATTGCATAAATTAATATTCAGGCTTCAAAGTATAAATCAATTAGAAAATTATGCATATATTTATTTAGCACTGACATTCCAACAAAGCACAATATAAAATAAAATCAAATTATAAATAAAATGTTTTAGGCCTACTTGGCCCCACTCATGAGTAACCTACTGGCCTATAACGGACTGGCCTATTACTGGCTGCTGAAAAATTATAAAATTAAATATGTTACGTGACAACACAGCAGCCCACTGACTGGTCAGAGAGAATCCTCTCTGCGAAAGACAACTTGCTTCCGCATTATCGCTAGAAAACTGGCTTCACTTGCCGTCATTCAAACAGGTCTTCAAATTGTGTTTTTGAAAACGCGTGTTATTTTACGCAGCTTGATAAATATTTCGGTGAACAAACGCAGCCTTGTTTTGAAAGGTAAGGCACGCACAACAGCATTATACTGTGCGTTTTTTACCTTTCAAAACAAGGTTGCGCTTTTGTTCACCGATGATGCTGCATTTATGAAATGCGTTTCTTTGCCTGTGACCCTGTTCGTAGCGAAATTAGAGGCAACGGTGTTCCCTAATTCCCCTTGGAGAAAGTTATCGTGCTGCCCTATTTTACGAAAAATTGCGTGGAAAATAACTTTACGGGTGCTGATGAAGCATTTTGTTCTTAGGAAAGGTATCACAGATGAGATGACGCATCGTAAAGCGATAAATTCTAATACTCTGCCTTCTCCTGCGATTTGCGCATTTGCTTCGTGTTTTGCCTTCAATTTCAAACTGAATTGTTTATGAAGCCTGAATGTCAAGCTAATAAACAATAATTGTTTTGTCATGTGTTATTTGCTTCTTTGTTATGAAGGGAAAAAAAAGGTAAATTAACATCCTCTGTGTGTGGTGATTCCGTATTTTTTTTTCCAGGGGTTGTAGTTACATTATGGAATACTGATGGTGCACAAATGCCTTGAGAATATATTGCCTTTTTCAATGAATACTCTATGCCTTTTACGGATATCATTGCTTTGCGTTTTTAGATGGTACTTTATTTAATGTGCAAGCGTTTAATCGGACACAACACCAGCTGCTATCCTATGCATCAGGACAATGTCAAACAGAAATTACAATTGAGCACTCGCGGACTTCAGTGCCATAACATGGTCTGATAAAGCGCCCCTGATTTCAACACATAAATATTTAATTAACAAAATCGGCGGAATAGAAGTCCGGACAGGCCCACTGTGTTTTTTGCCTCGTCATCACAACATCCTGTTTCGGCGTATTATTTCGGTGTTAAAAGTCTTTGGCAAAAACTAAAAATGCTTTTTTTTTTTTTCTTCCCCATTTTCAGCCGAAAATTTTTTCGTGGCTGAAAATTGATTGCATCTCTAGTTAAAATTCCAGAAAAATGCCCGCCCCCGCTGGGTTTTTTTTTTTTTAAACAATTCGCACCTGAGTAGGCTACCACTGTCATGGTTTGTTAGGTGTGCGTGCTGTTTGGACTTTTCTTGGCGGCTCTCGTCCGGGACGAGGCAGAATTCCTGGGCCCGCCAATTCTTTACCCAGCTGGTTGATTGAGCTGAGGCGGCACTTTCCCAGAATCTGTATAAGCAGGAAGTCCGCACGCCTTCTTGGCTAGAGTGTCTGTGTTTAGCCGTACTATAGCCAAGATATCTGTAGTCAGGTTTTGTATGACTTTCTATCTTCTTATTATTGGAGTTTCTTCTCCCTTTTTCGAAGCTTTGCTTCGTGGTTCGGACTTTTTATCGTCCTTTAATTGAAAGTACTTTATATTTGGTCTATGTTATTCTTCACGTTTGGTCTATGTTATTCTCTGTGTTTGTTCTGTGTTCGTGCTACTCTCTTTCTCTCTGTCGTTGCGCTTGGTCTCCGTATATTACCGGCCATAACAACCACAGTGTGCAAAACCTAATATAAATTCTATTGTCATTAAATTATGTTTCAGAAAGACACATCAGAAGGAGAAACTGATCTGATATGGTATTTATTATTCCGTTAAGGGTGATTCAACATCCAACATCCATATTGGAAAGGATCAGGGGGAGGATTGTCCACAGGACAACAAAATTCTTAAAAAAAGAAGAAAAAAAATCGTCCCTCATCCTGCCTTAAATTCTTTCAATTACAAGAGTGTGTCCCCCATGAGATTTAGGCATTTGGGTACCTTTCTCCATGGATTTCCACTAGTATGTGTTTTTGCTGATGGTCTCATTTCACAAACTTCTCAATTCAGGTGGTCCCACAACTGCCCTATTGGGTTTAAATTAGGTTATTATACTAACCACTCCATAGTTTTTGCAATTTTAAAATAGGATACAAATCAATACGTAAATGGCTGAACTGATTAGTTATATTTATTACTGGAAACAATGATTCTACTGAACAGATATTGATTGAATCAACTGAACAGATATTAACCAAAGCAGAAATCAGTGCTTATGTGTGTGTTACTGCTGCTTACATAATATGGGTACTGATTATTATGATTATTGATTTACGGATGAATATGATACGTAATACTGAATATAATCCTCAAGACAATTGCTTTCTGCTTTGACAATATAAATTACACTATTATATGCTTTCTAAGCCTACGTTAAAATTAGGGATGCACCGAAATGAAAATTTTTGGCCGAAACCGAAAATGAGACACGCTTGGCCAAAAACCGAAAACCAAAACACCGCAAGAAATTATTACGCCAATTTTTAGTACCATTGCATTTATGGCTATGGCTGTGTACTTACCTAACTAAAGTCAAGGCATTGCAATTGCATAAATTAATATTCATACTTCAAAGTATAAATCAATTACAAAATTATGAATATATTTATTTAGCACTGACATTCCAACAAAGCACAATATAAAATAAAATTATAAATAAAATGTTTTAGGCCTACTTGGCCCCACTCATGAATAACCTACAGGCCTATAACGGACTGGCCTATTACTGGCTGCTGAAAAATTGTGAAATTAAATATGTTACGTGACAACACAGCAGCCCACTGACTGGTCAGAGAGAATCCTCTCTGCGAAAGGCAACTTGCTTCCGCATTATCGCTAGAAAACTGGCTTCACTTGCCGTCATTCAAACAGGTCTTCAAATTGTGTTTTTGAAACGCGTGTTATTTTAGGCAGCTTGATAAATATTTCGGTGAACAAACGCAACCTTGTTTGAAAGGTAAGGCAACGCACAGTACTGTGCGTTGCCTTACCTTTCAAACAAGGTTGAGTTTGTTCACCGATGCTGCTGCATTTATGAAATGCGTTTCTTTGCCTGTGACCCTGTTCGTAGCGAAATTAGAGGCAACGGTGTTCCCCTAATTCCCCTTGAGAAAGTTATCGTGCTGCCCCTATTTTACGAAAATTGCGTGGAAAATAACTTTACGGGTGCTGATGAAGCATTTTGTTCTTAGGAAAGGTATCACAGATGAGATGACGCATCGTAAAGCGATAAATTCTAAAACTCTGCCATCTCCTGCGATTTGCACATTTGCTCCGTGTTTCTTCAATTTCAAACTGAATTGTTTATGAAGCCTGAATGTCAAGCTAATAAACAATAATTGTTTTGTCACGTGTTATTTGCTTCTTTGTTATGAAGGAAAAAAAGGTAAATTGACATCCTCTGTGTGTGGTGATTCCATATTTTTTTCCAGGGGTTGTAGTTACATTATGGAATACTGATGGTGCACAAATTCCTTGAGAATATATTGCCTTTTTTCAATAAATACTCTATGCCTTTTACGGTTATCATTGCTTTGCGTTTTTAGGTGGTACGTTATTTAATGTGCAAGCGAATCGGACACAACACCAGCTGCTATCCTATGCATCAGGACAATGTCAAACAGAAATTACATTTGAGCACTCGCGGACTTTAGTGCCATAACGTGGTGACGGTAGTGCGCGTCCCTTGATTTCAACACATAAATATTTAATTAACAAAATCGACGGAATAGAAGTCCGGACAGGCCCGCACGCGGTTTCTGCCTGCGTCATCATCCTGTTTCGGCCGTATTATTTCGGTGTTAAAAGTCTTTCGGCCGAAAACCGAAAATGCAATTTTTATTTATTATTTATTTTTTGCCATTTTCAGCCGAAAATTTTCGGTGGCCGAAAATTCGGTGCATCTCTAGTTAAATTATTATTTTTTTTTTTTAACAATTCGCACCCTGAGTGGGCTACTACTGTCATGGTTTTGTTAGGTGTGCGTGTTGTTTGGACTTTTCTTTGCGGCTCTCGTCCTGGGACGATATTGAATTCCTGGGCCATCGAATTCTTTACCCAGCTGGTTGATTGAGCTGAGGCGGCACTTTCCCAGAATCTATATAAGCAGGAAGTCCGGCACGCCTTCTTGGCTAGAGTGTCTGTGTTTAGCTTCGTACTATAGCCGAAGATATCTGTAGTCAGGTTTTGTATGACTTTCTATCTTCTTATTATTGGAGTTTCTTCTCCCTTTTTCTATCTCGTTTTGCTTTTATACGTCCTATTATACTATATTATATACTATTTATATACTATTATACGTCCTTTGGAAGCGCGAATACTTGCGTTTGGTCTATATTATTCTCTGCGTTTGTACTGTGTTCGTGCTACTCTCTTTCTCTCTGTCGTTGCGCTTGGCATCCGTATACTACCGGCCATAACAACCACAGTGTGCAAAACCTAATATAAATTCTATTGTCATTAAATTATGTTTCAAAAAGACACATCAGAAGGAGAAATTGATCTGATATGGTATTTATTATTCCGTTAAGGGTGATTCAACATCCAACATCCATATTGGAAAGGATCAGGGGGAGGATTGTCCACAGGACAACATAAAAAAATCTGTCCCACCAATCCTGCCTTAAATTCTTTCCATTACAAGAGGCACTGAATTTTTTCATTGGGCTAGCAAATTATATGAGACAAACATCAGAATGTGTTTTAAAATGTTTTATTCAATAATATTTGAAGTATTCAGGCCCCCCCACAGTGTCCCCCATGAGATTTAGGCATTTGGGTACCTTTCTCCATGGATTTCCACGAGGATGTGTTTTTGCTGATGGTCTCACTTCACAAACTTCTCAATTCAGGTTGTCCCACAACTGCCCTATTGGGTTTAAATTAGGTTATTAAACTAACCACTCCATATTTTTTGCACTCAATATTTTGTGCAATTTCCTTTAGGAAAAATTTAGGTTTTGTGGTTTTTGTCTTGTAACACAATGTATTTTCCATTTAATTTATGCGAAAATTGCTGATTCCAAACTTTAAGCACTAGTGTATATTGACCTCAGCAGTGTTTTCTTTCAAAACAACTTGGCAGTGTATAAACAATGAATGGAGTTTTCGAAAGTCCTTTTATATTCTCGTATTTGGGTGTTTGATCATGAAGATTGCTTTTTGTTTGATTTTTATTCTTGAAAATAATTCTGTGTTATATAACAAGAAAAATTCCTTTGGCTAAGCGATTGGCTCCACTCTAATAAACTATTTGAGCAGTTTCTATGAATTTATTTTCTGTTCTCTGGCAGCTAATGCTAGCTGGGAAAGCCTCAGAACTGTTCCGGTGGCAATGTTCGCTTTTTGTATGTGAATAACTAAGCAGAATTGGAATTTAGCAGATCCATTTAGATTACATTATTGTCATTTGGCAGACGCTCTTATCCAGAGCAAAATACGACAAAATGCTTTGACCAGACAAGGAGTGCTGTGAATTTTGTAGGGAAGTACCAATGGCATTTAAGAGAGAAATGTGTCCAAATAAAAATGACCAATATCTGAACTCCAGCTTACATCACAGACAGTTAGAAAATATGTTATGAACCAGATGTTCATGTAAGCTTAGCTGTGCAGCTCATCATACTTTCAAACTCTAAATTACTTTTATGAAATCATCACCCAATGTACTAAATGCTGTCATGCCCCTTTTGCTGTAGCTATGTATGAATTACATTATAGGTCAGATTTTCAATTATTTTATCAGTCTGAATACACGTATGTGTCTGTAAAAGTCTCGTTCACCTGGTAAAAACTTTGTAAATCTTACCTCCATGTGCAAATATCAAGAGCCTGTTTGCACTTTCCGCTAATATTTGCCTCCGTCTTCAAGCATTGTCCATAGATATTGGCTGACTTTGATCCCTGGCCTCTAAGTCTTCATGGCCTCTGTCCAGTTATTTATTAAAATCATGATAAGAATGACAACAAAGTCATTTGCTCACAGACCGTAGTGTTTTCCTGAGATTTACTTTTTTTTGTTGCTGAACTGATACATTATCCGGCGGGGGGTTGACAGTCACCAGTGGGTAACACTGCTGCCTCACAGCGAGAAGATTGTGGTAACGAAGGCCTTGGGCCTCTCTGCGTGTGGTTAGCATGTTCTCCCCGTGTTTGTGTGGGTCCCCCCCCACAGTCCAAATACATGCTTGTCTGGCTTAATTGGAGACTCAAAAATTGTAGGTATGAGTGTGTGAGCGAATGGAGTGTGAATGGTGTGAGCCCCCTACAGTGGATTGGCCAGCTGTCCTGGGCGTGTCCTTGCCTTTCACCCACGGTCAGCTGGGATAGGCTCCAGCTCCCTCGCAACCCTAGTGAGGAAGAAGAGGTACGGATGGATACATTATCAGAATGAGAATAAAGATATCCACATAGTTTACAATGGTTGGAGGTCTTGTTATTATTTTGTGTTCTTGGATTTGCGAGGGAGAGATTTAAATGCGCTAAAACAGTTGTGACATTTGCTGAAAGGAATAAAAGCTGCCAAAGGTGACCTCAAAATCATTTTGTATCAGATCATGGCAGGGACTGGAACATATTATTCATACTTCAGCTGCAATGATGTCTCATAAAAATGCAGTGTACTGTTTTATCAGATTAGAGTAATTTTAATGCTGGAGGGTGTTTGGTGCAGTAAATGGGTTGCGTAGGCATAAATATCTCTGTGAAACTATGATGGCATCTTTGATTTTGCATAAATACATCAATGCACAATGCTGTGTTGTGAGTAGCTTTTTTTATATGTTGTATTAGAACAGCTACTGTCAGCTTAGATACTCGTGATGCGAGGATGTCTGGTCAAACCACAGACATGTATTTTCACCGTGGTTTGGTCGTTTGAAAAAAATGTGCTGGATGTACTTGCATCTCATTATTTAGGTGTTCTCTCTCAAAAAAATGAATGCATAATGCGTTTTGAACCACACGATTGATGTTGACATGTATCTTTTCCTTGTTTAATGCTATTAATGTGTAACCTAAACAAGGACGTTAAGCGCCAATTTCTGGACTCAAATTAAGTCCAGAGTAAATGCAATATTGAATGGACATTCTCCATATAAAACTCAGTTTCATACAACAGTAGGCATAATGTGTGTTCAACAATGTTACAAGAGGACATTTAAAAGCATCTCACCCGTTTTGTGGAGTATTTCATAATTTGGTCTGCAATTAGACACTGTAAGCAATGAAATGTTATTTTATTTATTTATTTTAAATGGTTAGATTCAACCTTTTTCGAGCCGTAAATTGAGTCTCATGCTAGATGTAGGCTAAGGTGGCCCAGTCTAGTGATGTAATATAATGGCAGAGGGTTCATAAACAGTCTTGTGTCTGTATCTGGCATGTTTGAGTTTGCGCTGAGTGTCAACCCAAGGTAAGGATTGTAATGCTATAAAAAGACTGGTTCTGTTGTCGCGTTGGCTGCAGCTGTTTGATGCTTTAGTATTCAGCAAGGATATCTGAAACCTTAAATGACTGCTTTGAATGCAGATGGCGGACTCTGTAAACATTTTTTGGGATGTGTATATCACAGGGCCTATTTTGCACCGAGCCAGGTCTAAATTTCCATTTAAACCAGTAGTCTTTGTTGATGCCACTTTAGGAACACCAAACCGAGATTCAAAAATAATTTGTCTGGAATGTTTTCAGGTTTGTCCATCGGCTCATTTTAGATGAAGAGCACCATCACAAAACTACTCGATTCGACAGTTTCATTCTCCCAAGATTCCTCCAAAACATACATTTAGACACTCGAGCATATGTTACTGTTTAAGTCTTTGGCTCATGCCGTTATTCTAATTATCTATGCGTTTTTAAGGCTTATGAAACTAACCTCCTTTTTTCCATATTTAATTTTTTTTTTTTAATTGCAGTGAGAAAGTGGCCTTATAATATATTTATAACATGGTTATAAAACTAAGCTGCAACCTCATGTTCAGGAATGAAAAATTGCATTTCAATAACGAAGTACAAACCTTCTGGCAGTCAGAATGAACCAAGTGACATGAACTGTCCAGTTGAAGTATTTTGTGGAAAGGAACCCTGCTGCATCAAATGATAGAACCTGTGACCATTTTTTCCCTCACGAGGGACCAGTTCTATCATGGATCCGTTGCTACAGTGTTGTTTTGCTTTTTTGACTTGTGCTTGATTTTTTTTTTTTTAAATTTATTTTTTAAGCGTGGTCTTTTACAGTAGTCGTCAAAACGTCTATCACCAGGAAACGGAGTGTCAGTGGGGGAGGGGCACAGGATTTTCATTAAAAGAAATGGAATGTTTTCTGCCAAGGTATTTTTTTTCTGAAACATATTTTCGTGTCATCAGGATAATTTAATTCTTGTAGGTAGATGTAGACGGCTGAGATATTAATCGAAAACATGGCTTTTATTTCAGTTGGTTTTTTGCTGTGTTTTTGAGATGTGGTCTACCCTTAATGACCATACTTCAGGCAGCTTCTCATTAACCCCTTTATGCAGATGCTAATCAAACTAGTCTTTGCCTGTGTGTGCATCGTATTTAAGGCTTTATAACTCTGGATTTAAGAGTCACAGAGACTGGAGAAATGATGTCAATGAAAAAAGTGCTCGTCTGATTTGGAGTTAAAACTTATTTGTGTTCAGAATCTTGGTACAAAAAAAGTGCTCAAAAAGCAAAGAAACTTCTTGAAAATGCATTGAAGTTGTTTTGCAATTAAATACTAAATAACAAAAGATGGCTGGGAGGTAAAATGGTATACTTCCTGGATCTAAACTCTTTTACCAGAAGTGTGGTACATCTGAGGGTGCTACATTTTAGAACTAATGATTATCTGTGAAGCCAAATATAAGCTGCCCTTGTACCTTTCCAAGCAGCTGAAAATCGAAAGATTTTTGCTTCGCTGTGAATGATTAATAATACAATGTTTCACTACCAAGCAACTGTATTGACACATGGTACAAACTTTTGCATAAAATGGAAGTGATTATTTGGTCATATTTTTGACAGTTAGAATGAGAGGGGGTTGTAAAGTACCAATCCAATCGGTCTCCAAACTAAACGAAAAACTAGCTGAAAGTTATTTGCCCAGGAGGTTTTATAAATCCCTCCCTTATGAAGTAATATAGACCCCAAAATGAAGAATAATGCAAACTCATCCTCA
This sequence comes from Gymnothorax javanicus, assembly GCA_029692085.1. NCBI lineage: Eukaryota > Metazoa > Chordata > Actinopteri > Anguilliformes > Muraenidae > Gymnothorax > Gymnothorax javanicus. The sequence continues at coordinate 97,431,966 of CM056198.1, forward strand.
CAGACTCTGTTATGAATGCAGCCCCATGAAATCGTTCTCTGTTGTACATTATGCTGCACTCCAAGGTATTATCATTAATTCCATTGTAATGTCATGATGTTTTACTATTGTCATCGATTCCGATCATTTGACAAGCAAATTAACGTTCATTGTAGACATGAGTTGGAACCATTACAGTCCTAAAATCGGTGAGACTGTGGTTGTGTTGGGTACCAGTGAAAATCGGTCATTCAGGTAAAAGCTACAATCAAAGCAAAAATGCAAATATGGACAATACGATGCAACACAAATGGTTTAAAATTAGTAGTACTACTTACCATTTGCCTCAGTCGTACGCTTCTTATCCAGAGTTTACCATTTCTCCTGCTGTATGTCTCCATACGCAATTAACATTGGAAATTTAACAGCAAATTTATTGGTTTAGTATTGAAATTGTGAAGAAATGAGGGTATTTTGGCTAAACCAATGATTATATTTCTCTTCTGAATTATATTATCTGCTTTTACCAATATGTTGCAAAAGACATATACAACAAGGTCTCTGTAAGTGTTAACTTTGCGACCCCTCAAGAATGAGAAGTAGGCTGAAGGATCTGAAAAAGCAACACATCATGCTGCGACCTAAAGAAATTCAAGAACAGATGAGAAACAAAGTCATTGACATCTATCAGTCTGGAAAGGGTTCAAAGCCATTTCTATGGCTTTGGGACTCCAGCGAACCACAGTGAGAGCCATTATCTACAAATGGAAAAAATTTGGATCCTTCCCAGGAGTGGCCAGCCTACCAAAATTACTCCAAGAGCGCATCGACGACTCATCCAGGAGGTCACAAAAGAACCCAGAACAACATCTAAAGAACTGCAGGCCTCACTTGCCTCAGTCAAAGTCAGTGTTCATGATTAAACAATAAGAAAGAGACTGGGCAAAAATTTCATCCAAGGGAGAGTTCCAAGGTGAGAACCACTGCTGACCAAAAAGAACATAAAGGCTCATCTCACATTGTCAAAAATATCTTGATGACTATTTGGGAAAAATGTTCTGCGGATTAACGAGACAAAAGTTGAACTTTTTGGAAGGTGTGCGTCCCATTACATCTGGCATAAAACTAATTCAGCATTTCATGAAAAGAACATCATACCAACAGTCAAACATGGTGGTGGTAGTGTGATGGTCTGGGGCTGCTTTGCTGCTTCAGGACCTGGGCGACCTGCCATAATTGATGGAACCATAAAATCTGCTCTCTACCAGAAAATCCTGAAGGAGAATGTCCGACTATCTGTTTGGGACCTCAAGCTCAAGTGCACTTGGGTTATGCAGCAAGACAATGATCCAAAACACACCAGTAAATCCACTTCTGAATGGCTTAAAAAGAACAAAATGAAGGTTTTTGAGTGGCCTTGTTGAATTCCGGACGTAAATCCTATTGAGATGCTGTGGCATGACCTTAAACGGGCCGTTCATGCTCGAAAACCCTCCAATGTGGCTGAATTAAAACAATTTTGTGAAGAAGAGTGGGCCAAATTTCTTCCACAGCGATGTGAAAGACTCATTGCCAGTTATCGTAAATTGTTGTCGCTGAGGGTGGCACAACCAGTTTAGGGGGCAATCACTTTTTCACATAGGGCCAGTTAGGTTTGGATAGCTTTTTTCCCTTAATAAATTAAATCATCATTTAAAAACTGCATTTTGTATTTACTCAGGTTATCTTTGTCTAATATTAAAATTTGTTTGATGATCTGAAACATTTGTGTGTGACAAATATGCAGAAAAATAAGAAATCAGGAAGGGAGAAAATACTTTTTCACAGCACTGTATATTTTTTTTTCTGGAGGGCGCACAAATGAGGGGGAAAAAATGACACTGAATTTTGAACAAAACCTCTGCACATGTTTAGCAACGGTAACATTGATATTTATGTGAACATGAAATCAGACATTTTGATAGTTGACTGAAAACTCAGGAATCAATCATGTGTATTTTCCATTCCCTGAGCAACATTTCACCAATGTATTCATGTTTATTGGGGTATATATGGCTTTATGTCGCTGTGAAGTTACAAAATTTTCGTAGTCACTATATAGGATAAAATATTCTCTGGTAGCCTCTGTGGCCAGATACGCCAGGCTGGTAGCAGACCAGGTTTCATGGGGAGATTTGATTCACACAATGTCTATTCCACCATTTCAGACGTAAGAACTCCCATCGTTTGAATAGTTTTAGGGCACCACCTCCTTATGAATATTCAATATACAGTTATGTAATATCAGTACAATTACAACTGAGGCATCACTTGGACACCTGCATCCAAGGTTTTTCTTCTCTATGGTGGCAGGGTTACAGGATTCAGTTTGCAACATGTTATCTCCATTTGATTATTTTACACTGCTTTGCTTGACATGGAAACATCAAGCAGGGGACACTCTGTCTTGCTGTGTGTTGCTGTATGGGCTGTTTTGAGTTATACCATAATTCTAGCTGTAAAAAAAAAAGTTCTGCTTTGCAGTTGTTTTGACAGCAGTGCATGGGGAAGGCCATTGCGTGAGGCTTTTGCTTGGAATTTTGAGAATGGAAATTTAGAGCTTTTCCTGGGATTTCAGTATACTTGTTGGAGGCCTCAGTGGGGGAGTGTGGGGGCAGAAGGGCAGTGTTTCCGAGCTTGTGCTGTTTCTGTGCCTGTGTCTTTTCAAATGCTCCGCAGTCATTCAGTAAATTAGCAAAATTAGTCAGGCAAGGGATCAATCCAGCATTTTATTGGCTGTTCAGCTTCAGTGTACACCTGGACTGAATCCCGTAGTTTCAAGAGGGAATGCTTTCCTGTCCACCTTGATTGATTGGCCTCTGTTTTTTCTCTCTTATCTTTTTCTTTGGGGTATGTTTCTTCTCTAGACCAATTTCACATCCAGTATCCATTTTAGTCATTGATGGCCACTGTATAATGTTTCCGACTTTAAACCTGGCAAAATTAGGAGCTACTCCGCTGAGCCATGTGAACCAACTCTAGTTTTCATAACAGTCACACCTTTCTTATAGGGACACATTTGCTTATCTAAAAATGTAGCTGATGTGGTATGATGGCATATATTTTGGGGCTTATTGGACATAAGTTGGCTTGAATGTCAGAAATTAAGTGTTCTTGACTGTGACTATACTGTGGTTTTCCAGGCTTCATGCCTGATGAATCACTGATGATGAATGTTGGGTAGATCCTCCCCCATCAGGTGAGTGCCTGCACTTCCCATTGTCCCCTTCTTCCAGCTGGGATAAGACACAATGTTTCCACCATCAAATTGGGGGTTTTGTAGCATTTGGATAAAGAAAAACAAGAGGATGGTGTCATCACTCCCCCGCCATGACCAAGGCTATAACTCGGTAGAAAAATATGCTTCAACATCCATTTTCAAACTCAACGTAGATCATGAGTAGTTTAAGCATACAAAATTTTGCAGATCTAGGTGTAATAGTTTGAGAAATCTTGCCAGCGGAGGGACGGACCCCAATCCAGTATCCCCAGTCCCTCTTTGTGGCAGGGGATAATAATAACAATTGCATATTTAAACAAAAAATACTTCAGTGGTAAATTTGGCTTCTTTGATCCATCTTTTTAGCATGACACATTTTCCAGTGTGGAAAATTGGGTTTCTCGTATTCGCGGCCCTGAGAATCTCGCAAAGGGTGCCTGCAGACACAGAATGATTTATCTCTCGGCTAATTCAATAAAATGCACAAACACGCTTTTGTTCTTGCCCTTCTCCTCAGAGAATAGCTTCATAATGCAGCCTCTGTGTGCTGGGTGATGGAGCCTCTGTGTCCTTGTGTTTCCGCCTGTGGGTGTGGTTACAGTAGCTCAGCCAGTGACAACGCCATCTGACCCAGCTCCCTCTCGGTTATTGAGCCTCCTCTCGCTGACTGCAAGCTGATATGATGTCCATTCGGTCCAGAGACTCAATGGATCAGAGGGCCGTGTTTCTGAAGATATGCACCTGTAAGGTGTCAGCCTCTGTTCAATACTGTGTGATTGCCCACATAATGCTCCTACATCTAGTTTAACATCAACTGGTCACGGCCAGGCATTGCAAGCTAGCTCATGCTGTAAGACCGGGGTGTACAATTCTGGTCCTGGCAGACCAGTGTGCATGCAGATGTTTTCTACCAGATATCAGCTAAATAACCTGAATAGCCGTGTCCGCTCTAGTTCACTTGTAGATTAGAGCATGGTATAATGTTTCATACAGGCATACAAAAACTGCCTTCAATTGGCATTAATGTGCTTATAAAGCAATGTAGCTACAATGTCAAATGGGGTAAATGATATAGCTAATTGAGTTCAACTCAGAAGTTGGCTTGAAAACAATAATTATGAATGTAATTTCACTTCTGTGAATCCAGCATGACTGCCAGATGGCGGTGCTTTAGCTCAGGATATCTCCATCTCGCATATCCACAGGTCGGGTAGTTTTACCAACTAAGTCACCTACTGACATGCGATGATGTGGGCTGCATGCCCCAGCAAAAAAAACCTTACGTCATTGCATAATGTTCCTACAGAATCTTCTTGCTCAGATTCCGAGTGACAGACAGCTCTGGCAGAAAACCAGAATTTATAGAACCATAATTACATCCCTGACTCTCATTCTATTTATTTTTCCTAATGGCCAGATGACAGTTCTTTTGCATAAGATAACTAATACCAGCAAGGTCACGAGGAATGCTTACTATGCTAAGGAACAAAAGCTGATGACAGTACAGCTGTTGCCACAACATGGGGAGCGGCCACATTGATACGGTAATGGCGAGCGAAGGTGCATGATGACTCCCAGGTCGCAACCGCTCAGATATCTTGCAGAGAGACACCCGTTAAGAGACCGCCCAGGACGTAGATGCCTGACAATACTTGGTGCAGGCAGGCATTGCGACCTATAGGCATGCAGAATCACATCCACAATCCAATTAGAAAGTCTCTGGTTTGATCTTTCGACACCCATTGCACACAAATAGCTCATCAGATTTGCGCGAATTGGCAGTGGCTTCCACATATGCTTTGAGTGCCCTAACTGGGCACGGCAGTTCTGATGGCCCCTCTGGCCCTTCACACAAGACTGTTGGGGGATTGCCAACAGCTCGATTGCTTTGTTTACATGTGAGGGTGGCATCGTCTCTGGCCAGGGTGGGTTTCGTAGGAGAGTAACCCTTGAACCATCTTCGTACCAATGCATGCACATCTGGCTCACCGATAGGGCATGGAGTTCACCCACTGCTTTGCTGATGTGACAGTAAGCAGAAATGCTGTCTTGGCAGACAACAACCTCAGTTCTGACTGCTCTAATGGTTCAAATGGTGGCAGACACAAGGACCTTAAAAAACATGCATCCTTCAAAAACTGACTAACCAGATACGTAGTGCAACGCCACTGTCTGGTTGTCCAGTCTCACATGCCCTACTGGAATGGTAGCTGCATATAGAGTCCTTGCAGGGTCGATGCACATCTGCTGCCATCCAAGAACAACAGCAGGAATCGCAGAGTGATGGCCACCGAGCAGCTCTCCGGTACCTTCCCATTTGTTCTGCGGCACTAGGAATAAATTCCCACTGATTAGCGCAGAGTGGCCTAGCTGAGGGACCTCTTGAACTAAACGCAGTGTGGATCATGGGATGCTAAACGCACTGGTCATGGGATGCTAAGAGTGGGTCCTGGCTTCTAATGACCACACAGCTGAAGACCATCCGGATTAGGATGCCTTTTGCATACCTCCAGTTTAGAGAGAGGGTCTGTTCTCTTTGGGAATCGCCATGGCTGGCCACTGAGGAGTTTGAGAAGCACTGGAAACCATGGCCTTCCTGGCTAGTTGGGTTCTACCAGCTGTAGCTTGTGACCTCACTGTTGGACTCGGTCCAGTATCACCTGAATGAGCGGAATTGGAGAAAGGCATACATTAACAGGTGCATCGCTTTGCAAACGATTAGCTAACGCTGTCAAGACCGGCTGCTATTCCCATGCATCAGGACAGTGTCACACGGAAAACAAAATTTAACATTCTCAGAACTGTAATGCCATAACGTGTTGGCAAGAGTGAATGTCCCTTCATTTGAACGCGAAAACTGAGCGCGCTAAATTCCAGTATAAAAGGGTCGTGAGATCAGCCTAAAATTTTGGGGCGCTCTAAATTTAGAGTGCTCTTGGAGGTGGTTCAGGGCCGCTTCAGAAGAGGTTCAGTTGTAGTATGAAACGTCGCCGACTGTTAAGGAGGTTTCAGTTTTAGTTTCAGTGGCCCGTAAAATGGAATGTCCAAGGTGGGCTGCAAGCACTGCAAATATCAATGTGTAGGTGATCTTCATTGTCAGGCGAGGTTCAATTAATGGAGAAAAGATATGTGCTATTTAGTATATTTTCATGTGAAGCTCGAAGAAAGGTTGAATTTCGCACGGAAAGTGTAAACACACTGTTTACCGTAACATAGGCCTACCGGTATATTTCGAAAACTTTTGAAATTTCATGTGTGCATACATGAGGGGGGGCGATAGGTTTCCGTGGCAACTACATCGGTCTTGCGTGCACCCTGGGTGGTCGCGAAGTGCAGTATAAAATGATTTTAGGCCGGACCCAGGTAGGCCGCTTCAGAAGCGGCCTAAATTCTTGGCGCAATATGAAAGGTTTTTAGTCTTTGTGCGAGTCAAAATGGTCTTCCAACATTGCACTATTAGCTTTTTCGCTTTGGAAAATATGGGTATTTCACAAAACTACCCTTGTCAAAGAAAAGAAGCTTTTTAAATCATATTTGGCTATGAGTTTCATTACCTGATGGTGCACTCAAAACTTGCATTTGAAGAAAGGAACTCTGATGCAAAATTCTTTGGTTGGAGAGCTCTTCCTTGTCACCACACTTGGCGATTGTGAGAAACGGGGATGTTTGAGTTGAATGGATGGCAATGCCTTAGTGACTTGATGAATGGGGAGCTAAAAGCGTCTTGCTTATTAAATGCATCAGTTCGCCTGTTTGACATTTAGCAGGTGAACTGTGAATTTGCATTTTGCACCAAGCAGTCCGAAGGAACAGGGTTGCATTAGCATTTCAATTCATTTGACCTCACTTTCCTTAGGAGGGCTCCTCTCATACCTGCTGCTCAAATTAATAGGCAATGTTTGTTAAAAAGGGCAGTTTAATTATGCATCGCTCCTCAGCGGGATGACTATTTTGCTGCAGTTATTTGCCACTAATTTGCATCCAGCTATTTGGAACTGAGGAATTCTTATCCTTACCTCTTTGTATGCTAGCATTTGCCATTTTCAGTTTCAACACTTGCTAAAAAAAGTCTGTTTTTTCTTGAATTATGTTGTCAATTGAAGTGTGCCGAAAGGAATGTGCTTTTTTTCTGTGCTGTGCATGCAAGCTCAAAAATGCTGGCAGTATTACTTCTTTGCACTGTTTAAGAGCATGAGACCGCGTGTGTGCTGTTCAGTTAGTTTCTTTTATTGGAAGCCTTGCGGTTAAGGTTGGGCTATTACCACTTAAGCTGCCTGTTGAGGGAGGTGTGCTGAACAGAGAGTGTGGCTCAATATGGGGTCCATGAAGTTGCCACAACAAGCACAGCAGGAGGGAGCTTTTAGGCAGACACAAAGATTGTAAGATCTGCTGTCTGGGAACCTTTACCTGAGTGGGATGCTTCATACTCTGTTCATTAATGCCCAGTCAGATGGCTGAACATATGGGTGCATGAGTGTATGTGTGAATATGTAGTGTATATAGCAGAGATGGGGGACTGGAGTCACATGACTTGACTGAGGACTTGAGACTTGTTTGACTAACTTTCTAGTAGACCCCACTTAACTTTGACCTGTTATTCATTTACTAGAGACTGAGACTTGAGACAGGTGACTCAAAAGGACTTGAATTTTTTAAAATAAATATTAGCACCTTTCTAGATATTGAGAAGGTATGTTTGGCTTTTGAAACGGGGTGACTTCTGCTGAAATCTGCACAAACGTGGCAACTTACTAGGACGCGGGAGACCACCTGAGAGGCTACCATCATCGGGCGCCAAGGGTGGGCAATAGGGGGCCGGGCCCACCCTGAGAGTAATTCTGACTGCCCTGGACAAGCCAGTTTCAGCAAGTATCATTCAATCCAGTTCAGTGCAGCTTTGATCCCAGGTTCAGTCCCAGTTATCTGCAGCCACAAGTCCCATGCTCATTTAGATGAGAAATTTCATGAATAGACTACTGTTATCAAAAGTAACAATTTTGTGTGCTGTATGCTCACAAATGCTGGATAAAAATTGAAATGGTTTGGATCGGTTTTAAAAAATGTATTCTAAATGGATTTGATTAGGTCACTGATGGCCTGAATGATGGGTTACGGTCGTGGACGAATTGTTGACTACAACAACTACAGTTAGCCACTGTAGTGACATGAGTCAGTATTACTATGCAACTTAACTTTGCTAGCTAGCTGTAGCAAATATCACAGATGTTAGGCACTTCTTTAAAAAGCTGACCAGAGGGGAGTCGCGGCGAAGAAACGGGATGGAGCAGTTCGGATAATTACATTGGCCCAATCCAAAGGCGAGCGCTGCTAGTGCTGTGACTGTTGAGCAACCCTACTTTTTCCCAGGGTCGTAAGAAGGGATGGCCATCGCAGGTGGCAGTGTTAATCTTATTTACTATATAGTCAGCTCCAAAACTGTTTGTGCATTGACAAAGTTATAGCAGGGCAATTCCGAGGTATTTTCAACCAAATGTCCCCTCCGTGACAGACACTAAAAGGATACCCAAGTGGAAATGGTGGGAAAATTGGAGCTTTTTCCTCCCAAATAAAGTAGTGCACTATTATACCCATAAATGGTAAAAAAAAAAAAAAACTTTTTTAATACATCAACAGAATTTTGTTTGGCGGGACGGTTTAGTGTCTCATCACGGAGGGGAAATTTTGTTAAAATACCTCGGAATCGCCAAGCTTTCTATTTTTGTCATCCACAACATATTGTATTTGAAATTCATTGATGAATATTACATTCAAATCAGGTGCACTGAGAAGGAACTACAACACTTTATTGGTAGACCCCCCCCCTTATTTTTAAGGCACGCAATGGGGACCCGCCCGGATGACATCACGAAAAACGTGAATAATCGTCACGTGATGCGGATGTCGGGCAAGCATCGGGCATCAGCCATAGAGAACCATTGAAAACGAGAGGTACTAAACTGCTTGTTATTCATTTTTTTTCTCCATGGAATGAAGGGAAATGTGTACTCAAAGGTAGTTTAAAATTAGTATTACTCCTCCCGAGGCATATATCGATGAATATTAACTGATTACACTAAATGAATGGGCTAATGACGAGCGGTAAATTTAGTCACACTCCTCCCTTTCTCCCCTGTCCCAGGCTGCGACTTACGCCCAGGTAACCTGGTTAATCAGCTGCCTTCTGATACTTGTGTAGACCCACCAGCAGTGATAGGTGAACAAAACTCCTTTAGTAGTCTTCACAAGCTTTGTTCCCTTACCTAGCGTTATTCTTGAACATATTTTACATACGCTGCAAGGTTTGAAATCAGCAGTATCGCATCACATTTTCGATCTAAAAATGCCTACTTTTGAACCAAAATGAACAATACCGGACAAATGAATCGCAGCCGCTGAGAAAAAAAATCCTTACAGCATAAGTGGAATAACTTAAAATTCGAGCATAGAATCATACAACTCTTGTATTATCAAGTAGGTCAACGAACTGTTACCAAGCTAGCTTGCCGTTTCAAACCTGTCACAGGGGTCACAAATTAAAGTATGAATACAAAGTCTCCCCCGTTATCCTGCCGTGATTTGAGCATTGAACACGTTGCTTTTGCATTTCTGTCGCTGGCTAAGCGCAAACGAAAAAAGGGTTGTTATTGTCGCGGTTTGCGTTATCTGGACTGCCCCTTATCTGTGTTTCCCCGTTAGCTGTGGATGGTGAAGTGAATTTTTTCAGAGCCATTGTTGCTATTGCTCGGTCTGCTCTGCTGAGCCAGGAATGCGTTTCTCGAAAGAACAGGTGCAAACTTACATAGTTGGAGCCATTGACAGTGAGTGGACGGACTACGTAAGTTGCTAGCGTAGTTAAAAAACTATGCTTTTGGGAAAGGCACCCCAGGTCCCCATTGTCAACACAAGTTAGATCTAAAATGAAAGTTGATAAAATCGCCTAAAAACCTATTTTTTCTAACTCGGCACATTGCCTCCTGTTGTTCGCTTGCCCGACTTCCGGGTTCGGAGAATGACGTTCACCGTATGTACAGGCTATTTTTAGATATCGGGCGGGTCCCCATTGGGTGCTCAGCTGCACATTGACCAGGTGTGCGCTATTCCCTCACCATTTAATTTACAATTAATCAGATGTAAGGTTATTTTAAGTGAGGCATTTGCATTTGGATTCTGTTGCTGTGAACTCTCAAAGAGCTGACACTGCCAGTGAAGAAAGCTATAATTAGAGTGAAAAAATCAGAAATCGGAATAAACCCATAAGAGCTATGGCAAAGAACAGGGCTGGCCAATTTAACTATTTGTTAAAATCTTAAAATGAAATAACATCAAAGGGGTGCGAGGATCATTGATAACCTATGTTGCGGATGAGAAAATAATTACTTTCCAAGTGAAGATAAACCTCTTCAAAACAGTTGACTTGATCAAGAAAACCCTCCTTGAAGTAGACATATCTGTATCAAAATCAACATTAAGGGGTAACTTCAACAGAGTAAATACAGAGGATGCACAGCCATTGTAAGCCTCAAAAATGCAAATACAGCTTTATAGTTTGAAATGATACATCTGCAAAGTCTTCACAGTTCCAGAACAAAATCCTATGGTCAGATGATGCGAAGATGAAGTTGTGCCAAAATGATTAAAAGAGAAGAGTTTGGAGTAGCAAGGGAACTGAACATGATCTGAAGCCTCCCACCTCATCTGTGAACCATGGTGGGGGGGTAGTGTTATGGCGTGGGAACACACAGTGGCCAATTGAACTGGTTCCCTTATATTTTTAGGCTATATGACTAAAAAGGCAGCGGGGTAAATTTTGAATTGTATAAAGCTATTTTATCCTGGCCGATTCTGTCACATGCTTTGAAAATAATTGCACGGCACCTCACAGATGCGGATGGACTATTACCAGAAGCGTACTACCTGACTGACCTGTCCTGATCTGAATCTAATTAAGCATAAATTGCACTGAAAGAACTGAAGGGAAGGAACTGAAGACGGCCACTGTAAGGGCCATGCAGGGCAAGAAACCCAGTGCCTGGTAATATTTACAGGCCCCAGACATCTTGCATTTGCAGCCACATATTCAAAATTACCATTTAATTATATCTTGAAAACTCCGTTTTTTGGGAATATTTCAAATTCACCTTGGTCGTAGCGTCACCACCTCCGCCGCTGGTCCTTCGTGGTTGCATGATAACTTCAGTAGTTTTATGGGAAGCGCACGAAACTTCTATGCATCAGGCATGAAAATAAGAAGACAAACCATATTGTTTTCCTTTTGCACCTCCACCAGGTCAAATTTTACATTTCCAAATGCAGTTACTTAAACAGTTATGAGAATCATGTCAAGCTTATTGTGATTGTCTCTGGTGCATGAAAATAGGCTGTTATTGGTGTTTATCATCCTTGGACCTTTGCTGTAGCACCACGACTAGGCCAAACTTTTAATTTTTAAATACCGCAATAACCTAAAAATCCTAATGGGATTCATTCCAAATCTGCTTTCAACATACCTGGTGCGTAGAGGAGTTAGTCCTTGATTGTGGTGGCTCTGTTCTTCTTCTTGTGGCAGGATTACTTGGCCAGATATAACATTTCCAAATGCAATAACTCAGACTGTTTTGATGGAAATTGTCATACGCTCGGTGATTGTTCCTTGTGTATAAAGGTGATTTTGATGACCCTATGACCTCACTTGTAGCACCACCATCAGGCCAGAATTTCATTTTTAAAAATAACTCAAACGGTTTTCATGGGAATCGGCTGTAAAATCAGCTGCCTACATTCCTGGTGCATTGAGGAGGAGTCTGTAGCACCATCTGTAGGCCCAACTTAACTTCATCAAAAATGCAGTAAGTCAAACCGTTCTTTTGGAAATTGGGTAAAATTTACTGTGAACCTGCCTGGCGCCTAGAGTGGCCCCCCTGGCAATTACCTAGACCCTGCACTTCCTTGTTGTGCCACCACTGGGTCAAACTCTGAATTTTACTTACCGGTAAAATGCTGTAGTTTCGGGACATGGCCTGCTGTGAGCCATCGATTACATTTTTCTAGTTTATGATTGTCCAATTACTTTTTTGCCCCTAAAATTGAGGGGATATGCGTAAAATGGTTGTAATTCATAAACTGTTCAGAAATAGTTTTTACGAAACCCTTAAATTAAAGATGAAATTCAACACATCTTAATTTCCATTGTGGTGTCTGCAGAGCCAAAATTACGACAATTGCGGCACTGTCCAAATACTCACGGACTCGACCGTATACTGACAGGTGTCTTTGGGTAATGCGAAAAGGGTTGATTCACAGTGTTGCTGTAGTTTGCATCTTAATTAATGATAAATGCAATTATCATTGCCATTGTACTACAAACACTGCCAGACTATTATATCCTGTGGCCAGAGACACTATATGGATAGGTCAGTGGATGCTTTTATGTCAATATATATTTTGAAAATATCAGAAATGACTAAAAGTGATTTTTGTAGTTGCCCTCTTGAAGAGAGGAAAAAAAGAAGCAAGAACTCATGTGGCAAATTATGCCTCTTGACTTTGAAAAATTGTTTTCTTTAATTTTACACAGCAGTGGAGCAAAGAGATACAATGATTAAAAAAAAATCTTGCTAGAAAAGTCTGCCTTGATTCTAATTTGCAAACAAGCACAAAACAGTGTAAATGTAGCTGTCGCCTGTGGAGTTTGTGAATGGAAGTCTGATTTAATCAGCGTTTAAGAAGTGTTTTTCTCTTCCTATGAGTTAATGGCTTTTTAAATGCTCTGTTCTACTTTGATTGTTTTCTGTTTGTCTGCCAGTGTGATTGACGAAAAATTGTATGCCACACTCAATGGCTAATGGTTTTATTGGGTTGCGGATTATGATGTTTTTGCCATTAGGCTATGTCTGTTTGTGTCATTTGGCAAATGCAATTTGTAATTTTCTGCGTAAAAGTTTCAATTCAGTATCGACATAAGGAAGACCTTAACCTGAAACTGATTTGTTCAGGTCAAAGACAACTTTGATAGAAACTGGAAATGGATGAAAATTGGTAATGGAATTCTAATTTGAAATTATAAAATGTCCAGCGCTTGAAAGTTATTTTGAATGGTTATCAAGAGCACCATAATTCACTCGACAGTGGAAGATTTTTTTTAATGCTGGTTTTCTTCTGCAGCTCTTTGAGTTTGAAAAGGTACTGTGAGAATTAGGGCTGCAGAAATTCAACATTTTTTCTAACCATTGTCTCTTTTTGTGTGGTCCAGTCTAAAAAAAGTTCCACCTTGGAATCAATGCAGACAGCATTAGGCTGTTGTTTACCGTTATTTATAAGTCATTTCTGAAAATGGGGCTGAACGGAATAGTTTAAAGCTTCATTCACATTGACAGTCAAACTCTAAATCAATATTGGAATGCTGCTGTTTTGTTTTGTTTTGTTTGTTTTTTTTGCTTGTATTCATTTTACTTGAACTCAGTATTTGTGTTTAAACCCAGTATTTCTGCACAGTTGGAGACCAAGATTAGGCTATACTAATATTATTAACATAACCTCAGGCCAAATCAAACACATGGAGGATGTTCATCTAGCTTTTTTTTACTTCATAGCAAATAAACAAATCACAGATATGACAAAAAACAATTTTTGTTTTTTAGGTTAACATTCAGGCTTTATGAAACACACCTCTAACAAATTAGAGTGAATTATTTTAATGAATGGCCTATTTTATTCAGAATAAAGCCAATCAGTGGTCTACTGTGTTTATTTCCTCATCATTTTCTTAATGATTATGAGCTTGTACACTGCCTGTCCAAAAAAAAAAAAAAAAAAAAAAAAAAAAAGTTGCACACTGATATTTTGTTGGGCCACCTCCTTAAGCTGTGATCATGGAACTCTTTCTTTGTGGTATTGTTTCGACAATCTCATACAATTTTCCACATTATTTTTGACCAGCTATGCTGTCATTTTTGGCCGAGATATTGCATTGACTATGGCTGAGTCAAACCAGTCTGTTAAGCCTTCTCCAGCACACCCCAAAGACTTTGTGTGTTAGGGTCCAGACTTTGTGGTAGCCAATTCTTGTGCAAAAATTATTCATCATGACTGATGATCCGCTCTTTCAAAATTTGAGCCCAATGAATTGTGGCATTGTCATCCTGGAATATGCCTGTGCCATCAGGGACTTAAATGTTCATTGATGGGTTACTGGTCATTCTGTAAATTCAGGTAGTTTGCTGAATTCATTTTATTGCCACAGACCAGTGCTGAGCCTAGACCTGACCAATTGAAGCAACCCCAGATCATAATACTGCCTCCAGGGGCTTATACAGTGGGCACTATGCATGACAGTTGCACTGCGTCTTAGGCTTCCTTTCTTACCCTGACGTGCGCATCACTCTGGAATAGGGTAAATCTGGACTCATTTGACTATATGACCTTTTTCCATTGCACCTCTGTCTAATCTTTATGCTCCCCTGCAAATTGAAGTAGTTTTATTCCAAATTAGCCTCACTAACAAGTAGTTTTCTTGTAGTCACTACCAATTTAGTCCCAATCCTCTAAGTTCTTGTTGCATCATGCATTTGGAAATGCTCTTACCATCATAATTAAACATAGTTATTAGTTCTACTGTTGATATTTTTTAAGATGAGACTTCTCCAATCAGGATCAGTCATGATTTTTCTCCAACCCATTTATTCCGTGAATTTGACAGTGCACCACTATCCTTTCCGGTTTTAATAAATTTTTGGACGGTTCCTGACTCAATTCCAGCAATCTCCTTAGCTGTTTTCTTTCTTTTTTGTACCGTGGACTTTTTTGTCCCTGGACTCTTCCTCCCTGAGGACTTTTCATCCCTGGACTCTTCAAGACATTGCACTTGCTAAATTAACCTCTTCAACCGGAACGCCACCGGTACCACTTCGGCCTTGTCCCTTACGCACAGAGATTTTTCCGGTTTCTCTAAATCTTATGATGATGTTATGCACTGTCGATGATGAGACCATCAAAGCCTTTGCAATTTGACATTGAGGAACATTGTTTTTAAAGTATTCCACAATTTTTTTTATGCAAGCCTTCACAGGTTGGAGAGCCTCTGGCCATCTTTACTTCTGAGAGACTCAGCCTCTCTAAGACATCCCTTTTATAGCCAGTCATGTTACAGACCTGATGCCAGTTAACTTATTTACTTGCTAAATGTTCTTTCAGATGATTCTCTTATATATTAATTGCTTTTTCAGCCCTTTTTTGCCTGTGTTCCCAACTTTTCTGAGACCTGTTGCAGCCAGAAAATTTGAAATAAGCTAATTTTGTGGATAAAAATGTAAAATGTCTCAGTTTCAATATTTGAAATGTTATCTGTGTTCTTTTGTAAATATTGGCTCAGGTAATCTGAAAGTCATTGCATTTTGATTTTATTCACAATTTACACTTCGTCCCAACTATTTCCGAATTGGGGTTGTGTTTCTTTATTTATTTGAATTTATGTTAAAAAGTAAAAAAGTTTTGTTTTTGAGTGTTTTCTGTTTGTTTTTTTTTTTGTTGTTAAAATCAAAAGGACATTTTATTTTTTTAGTATGTATTTTTTGTTGTTTTCATGAAAAGGACATTTTGTTTTCTTTAACCACAACACAGTACCACCTGATATATTTATTTACCTGAGGAATTTTGGAGGAGAACATGTGTTAAAAGTACATTTTATCGTTGAGTCATGCATTTTATTTTTCTACTGTACACCACAGTATTGTTGAGTTGGTTGGTTGGTGGGAGATACGTTGATTTGTCTTGGCTTGACCGACTAATAAACAGACCTTTAACTCATTGAAAAATTTCTTTGTGGACCTTTAAGATTTGTATTTGAGGACCCCTGGTCCACACTGTATTCAAAGGCTGTTCTGAACAAGGTGAAACCATACCTGTCGTAAGTGGGTCTTGCTGGCAAGGGTTTGGTACACTCAAAACTTGCTGGCACTTTGGTTTTCGAATAGCAGACCCATCCAGCTTCAAGAAAAGGTAAACCGCGTGTTTGTCAGCCTTCACATAAATATTTGGCTGTTTCTACCCCTTAAAGGCTCACTGTCCCTGCAAGGGTTCAAGCTGAAGTTGCTGGCGTTGACAAATTTATGATGCCACATCATCACCCCACAAGCCCATGTATCTGATTTCATTGTCGGCATTCACATAAATAAAACCTCTTTTGGAACCCTTTAAAAAGGGTGTCAGGGACAAACGTACAGGAGTCCTGCAGCCAGCAATGGTGATTTATATACATCACGTAGAATAGCTTGACTTGTAGGGGTAAAACCTTTTAACCCTTTTCACACAAATAAAATGAGCCAGCTCCAGGCCTATGCATTGACTTTGAATGTAATCACGACGTGGTTGCCTCCGCGAAGTGCCTTAAAACCGTGGAATGCTCACCTACAAGTTGATTATCCCGCTTATACCATGGTCATTTGCCAGCAATATCAAATCACAGCATTCAGAAATTTTTGGTGAAAGTTTTGCACAAAAAAAAAAAAAAAACGAACTGGTAATCATTAAACAGGCGCCGCGCCTTCTCATATCCAATACTATAGGCCAAGCTAAATTGAACCAGCTATCTTAGTTCATCTCACGTTCATGGAGAAAGAATTTTTTTGCACACGCTTACATCCGTTTACCAGCTGATGATTTGATAACGGATTCCAGCTGAAACGGAGATTATGCATTACACAACATTATGCGCGATTATGCAGACTGTAGCTAACTTGCTACCCACAATTACAATGAACTTATGACGGTTTCTGCAGTCAGCGAGCTGAAATCAGTCTGCTGGCATAGCACGTAGCTAGCGAACTGTCAGCAGTTGTTGATACATGAAGTGGACACGTTAGCTTCCTTTGTAACCGTACACAGTTACTGTCGTTTAATGAATAAAGCCTGATAACTTCGCTGCTATAATATTTCCGGTCATTATCGCTTGAGTACCTATAGTTAACCGCCCCGCAGGACGCAACTTATATGACGCCGCCAAATTTACTGTAGATAAATTAGCAGCTAGGTTTCTGTTGTACCCAGCCGAATACCAGGTCTAACGTTGCTAGGGTTACAAGTTGGCTAGTGGATGAATTTCGAATGGTGAAACTACCGTAGCCGAACTACCTGTGCGGTTCCACGGTTTTAATGCATACCTGCCAGCCATTCAGAAAAAAAGTATTCACCCAGACCATGGTGCAAGTCACTGTAATTTAAGACTAACAGCGCTGACGTAACATCTGTAAACACAAAAATACAGTATGGACTGCGGGAAAGCACGAATAGAAATGAAAAACTGAAATAATGCTTGTGTTCTATGCTCAGTAAAGCAGCTTGCACACTGGACTCGAAATGAATTTTTCGCAGGACAGATTACAGTCAAAGTCAATGCAAAGGCGCGAATACACTCGTATATTCGCGTCTTTGCATTGACTTTGAATGTAATCTGTCCTGCGAAAAATTCGTTTCGCGTCCAGTGTACTATTATTGTCACTTAGGTTTGATCGTTTTTAGTGGGGGAAAGGAATAAAGCCTGATTGCTATGATCTCGTACTGAGTTAAGATCACATATTGAAAATAAATGTGTTAGGTATCTTGCGTTGTTGTCCTTGCATGTTAATCCGAAAATGTTATGCAGCAACAGGGTGCAATAATAGGAACACGCTATCCATCGTTTCTCTTCCCAAGGATGCAGGAAGAGGAAATAAATGAGCAACCGTCGTATTTCATTCCAACTTCATAAGTTTGAAAGATGTAACATAGTTTCGTTTTGAAATGCCATTCAGGTTCGCTAATTGTAATAATTCGCGAATGCCCTAGCTAGCCAGCTAACTGATATTCGTAATGCTTTATAAAGACGTAAGCGGTGTACGAAAACATGCCTGAAGCAGTAAAGTAAAATGCAATATTAACGCATCGTGCAGATATAGCACAGATGCTTCTTTATTCCAACATTTACTGCGGGCAGACCGCTCAAAATACTTCCGCGATCGTGCTGGTCTTGTTGGTCAAACTCCGCCCCACGTAATCGGTGCTTGCACTGGACCAGCAAGCAGTTGGTGCCACTCTGAGTTATCTATCGCTCTGGTGACGGGTAACATGCTTCGTTGGAAAGCTCAATGGCGACATCTTTTGGTCAACACATGAACTCGTCAAGTCAAGGGTCAGTTGGATTTTTCATCCCAGCAGTGCAAGTGCCCGTAGGGGGAGTGAAAATTTATGCAAAGACCTGCAAAATGAAGGATGCACACCATCGGGCCATGCGCAAGCCATATCCGAAAGTTTAGGCCGATCTGACCAACAGTCAGAGAGATATGGCTCATTCCATACTAAACTGTACAAATGTGTTACAATGGTGATGAAAATCAAAATACGCCTTTTCCAATTCTGCAACCACCGACGTCGCCATCTGCTGGCCATTAAATGGAATTCAAATTCCGCGTTAGTCTCACTTTTCAGACCCGGGTGCTGCGTCCATCTTTTTATACAGTCTATGGTGATAGCGCGCAGATTGTTCGTGTTTTTATGGGCGTAACACAATATTGGGCCACGGAAAAATTTTCATTACTTTTAAAAGAGGGTATATATGATTGTCTGACATCTTGTGAAATTTTGAGGCAGGAAGTGAGTATCTTATTTTGCCCAGGTCATCTTTACGCTATTTACATACATTATGCAAATTAACCCACAGGGATGGACGTGAGTACGCGACTGGTTACGCCCACGACGGTCATTTCAAATTGCATTTCTGATCAGACGAGTCCTGATAATTTAGTGCAGACAACTGAAACCGTTATTCTGGGTATTTCTCTGCAATATTTCATTTCGCTTTCTTTTGAAGTATCAACAGAAATGTCATGAGCGTTTCATGAAGTTGGCTGCCAAATTTTGTAACAAAATATGTCCTTCACAATGCCTTGGCTGACATCAGGACACCACTTTTTCTGCTGTGTTGTTGGACCGATGACTGATTTTTTCTTCTGTATATCTTCAATCCGGGAGTGAATAAATATGAACAATGCAAATCATTTAATTTTCCTAAAAAAAAAAAAAAATTGACCATTCTTATACAACACAGTGAATTATACAGTTTAGTTTGGAGTGACCCGCATGCGAGCCACAGACAGACACACAGACAGATACACAGACAGACGCTTCCTGCTTTATAGATAGATTGCACAGTTGCATACTCAGTTCTTTGGTATACTTTACACATTAAACTCTCACATCACTTAATTGGATGCACCTGTTTAATATCGGATAGGACCTCCTTTTTGCCTAGAAAACAGCATGAATTCTTTATGACTCATGCTGGAGACATGCCATACTATTTTGGTCCAGGCTTTATCCAATAAGCGCTCTATTGGATTAGGATTTGGGTCTATGCGGGCCAAGGGAGCAAGTGAAAGTCCCTACGATCTTTGTGGAACCAGCATGAGATTGTGTGTTCAGTGGCATGACACCTTCTCCAGCGTAATGTGTTTGATGAGCCCGTCATAAGTAGATGCACAGTATTAATGCTCAGGTTTGCCATCACTTTGAGATGGTGCTCATTCAGTGATTGAGGCCCTGGCGTGTGCTAAGAAAATATTCCTCTCGCCGTTACAACACCAAAACCACCAGCATCATACACACAAGACACTATGAATCCATAGATTAATGCTTTTTTCACCAAATACTGATCCCGCAATGTGCTGAACTGAACAAAAATATGATTTCTCTGACCAGGCAACATTTTTCAGTTGGCTGCACTGTTTTCACTTATCCAGTTTTGTTGATAATGCGCCCACATTTACCTTATCTTCCTGAATAAACTCTGGCATGGTCTTCTGCTGCTGCAGAGCGTCCACTTCAAGGTTTGACATGTTTGGTCTTCACTGTTGCCAGCCTGTTTACACCTCTGCTGTATAACTATTAATTTTTATTTTTACTAGTTCAGTAGTTGCTGTATTTCAGCGTTGGTGACATCTGTGCTGTAGCTTAAACAAGTCTGGCTAAGTGGCTATCCTCCCCAGACCTCATTATTGAGGTGTTTCCAGCCACGGAACTGTTGCTCCCTGGATTATTTTTGTTTATCATGGCATTTTCTGTAAAATTTTGCCATTTCCAAGGTCTACATTTTGCCCATTAGAATCGTTTGTCTAGTGGACCTGGGATTGACATTACCCCAGATGCAGGTAAACTCTAGTGGTTGCCAGTTTTTTTGAAGCCTATTAAGCATCTAGTCCCAAAAAATTCAACTGTGAAATCCATTCAAAACAGTCACTTGATTGTAGCAGAACTAGTCTACCTTTGACTTTGCTTTGAACTTATTTTATTCTTTTGTTGAATAATTACTCTCCAGGGACTAGATGATTTATTTATTTATAATTTTATTTTTTTCCTGAGTGGCAAAAATAAATATTACATTTCAGTTGTTATTCTTATTCATGAATTCCAGTTTTGGTACCAGCGCACATCTCTGGTGCCAAAAAAGCCTCTGTTGTGCATTCTCATGTGCCCAGAAGCCTCGCGGTCAATCATGGCTGCTTCTATTAATTGGCTTCTAGAGCCATTGAACAGCTCCCTTGGGGCTTCCTTAACCTGGACAGTCCAAGCTGTATCCAGCTCTTCATTTCCATGTTTTTGGTGAAACAAAAAAGTAAATCTCATCTGCACTTTCTCCCAAAGCTCTAAATTTGTGTTCTATCTGCAGCCTACAGTTTGCAGATGGAAGTGTGAAATACACAATGTAGGTTATGCCAACTAAGGTTTTTGGTCCTTTTTCCACTGAGGGATAAAATCGTTTCTTTTAACGAGGTGAATGGACTCAGTTGATCGCATCCCTTATCATGGTCACGAGTAACAGCTCCACAATGCCGAATGCTGTGACATTTGTTGAGGAGGGGGGTGAAAAAGCGGTGTGCTGAGTAAGAGAGTGACCGTGGCTTTAAGATGCAAGACAGTTGCTGTAATGGCCTTGTCGAAGCTGCTAGACTACAGCACAGATTGCGAGGAACCTGACTAGAGCCCCTTTTGTCCAATACAAGATTAGAGTGTGGCATATTTAGGAGAGTGACGTGCTGAAACGCAATGCACCCAAGAAAGTTCTCCTTTAAAATCTGTTGGTTTCGTGGTCTAAGATCCCGAAAAATTGCACCATCTGCTCTCATGACTGTCCCCCAAAGATGCTTCATGTGACAGCGATGGTATGGATTTTCGTCGGAACCACGGATAAATAGTGAGCAATTGTGTATGGGTGCAGCTGCGTGTCGAATGGACTGTCTGTGCTTGTGTTCGGCAAAGGAGGCTCTCCCCTGCTTTCTCTTTGTGCTCGCTGAACGCGAGCAATTTGGGACACACAATGCTGGCTGGCCTGTGAGTTTCCTCCTCGTGTTCGGAGGGCGATGGCGACGCCAGAGGGCTCAATATGCCCTGCAGGATATTGGCGCATGGGCCCGAGTTTATTAGACACCCATCCATTCAGCTGAGAGTGAATTTCATTTAACTTCGCCAGAGAGCCCGTGTCCTTCCACAGACCCCCTCTGTGTGGCCCACACAGACCACCACGTTAAGCCATTCAGTAGGCTGGGATTGAGCCCTCATTATAGACAAATACGGCTTTCACATTTTCAATGCAGGGTACTACCGGAACAGAGGCCAAAAGGCAGTATTATGCGCATCATGTGCCAAAGTGTGTTCTGAATAACTCCAGTCACCCGCTACTCGTGTGAACAACCAAAGTCATGGCCTGATTAAGGTACTGTTTTGGTCATTACTTTTATGGATATTCTATCATTTTGCAATGTCATGTTGCGCCCAAAAGCCTGGAGTTGCACAACTATATATATTCCCTGCATTTTCGTTTAAAAATACCTTTCAGGAGGAGGACAAATCGAGTCGCCCGCACCCATTCGCAGAAATAATAAGACCGTTCCGCCTCCTCCCATGGTATTTCCATCTCCCGGACTCCAGGCTCGCTCTCTTGGCTGTGGGCTTGTCTTCCCACTCTATTACAATGTTCTCTCAAGCATTTCATGAGCTGCATGCCTGCTCTGTATAACTACAACAACTAAAATGGTGTCTGTGATAAAAATCCTTGAGGTATGCTTTCCAGCTACTCTCCTGTAATTAGTTTTACGTAACAGATGATTAAAAATAGAATAATAATGCTTCTGGATGGGTAGAAAATACCTCAGTTTGTGCTGTAGTTATGACTGAGCCTCTTCATATGAGATGGTGCTTAAATTGCTCATTTTTGTTGCCTTAAGCCTGTGCCTCTCTTGCACTGGCTTTAGTAATAACCATTCTGCATAAAGCTGGGCACTGAATTCACTTGGTTCAGAGCTGCAGGCATGGTGAGTCTCCCTTATAAGGGCATCTTCAGTACAACAGTAAAATGATGCGAGTCAGCTTACTTTATTATTGGAAGAGGTTGGTGTGCTGAATTCACTTGGCACCCTCTCTATTAGTCGGTCTATTAACGGCAAGCATCCACTCTTTTACTGAGTGATGATGATGGCATTGATTTGCGGCAGTTGGCAAACTGTTATGTAGCTCTTGTTGTGATTTTTAAGGAGGTGTTCCTGCTAAAGCTTGGCCTGTGCTGTTCTTATGAGTTTTTCTGGGATGAAAGATACTTTGCCGTCCTTGAAAGGCTTATGCAAACAGTACGTGTTGTTTTTAAAAGGCTCGGTCATTTCGCAGTTTAGAGTTCTGATGTGGGAAATGGCCCTGTCGGGTATATCTTCAGAGCTGTCTCAGCGGGGAATACTTTTGTAGTTTTCCCTTCTCTAAGCCAAAAAAGGGTGGAAAAAAACCCTATTGTGTTGTGAGTGCTGTCTTGGTATTGTGTGGGTGACAGTGTGCTGGGAGGGAAGAGCTCCATTACTGCTGTCCAATTCTTCCACATTGCAATGACGGTCAATATCAGCGTGCACCATGTTCAGTCCTGCTCATCTGTGTCTTCGCCACCAGTTACGAGCCAACCAACCCCCCACATTTTTCGGATGTTCGTAGCTACAATGCAGTCTCTTATTATCTGGACTGCCACTATCTAAAAATGGCTGTGATTCAAAAGATCTTAAGATGCAGACATAAATGAAAGCTGATAGTTAGTATTTACCTCCTATTCATAGTTTGAGTTTTCAATTTCAATATTCTGGAATGCAGAGCCATTAAAAGTGTAATTTTACAGAAATGTACATGTGTAATGCCCATAAATCATTGTGATTCATGATGCATCCCATCTTGGAAGTGGCTACAGTCTCCCTTGCTGTCTCTGTCATTGGGATGCATTTACTGTTGTCTTTCCTGGACAGTGAGCTATTCTCTCCCAAAGCTTGTGACCGCAGCCATCATTATGGAATCCCCAATCTCTGTCTATTCTGCCTGAATTTCAAGGCAGATTGAAAGGGAGTATTTCATTATACTTAGCCCTCCATATTAATTTTTCCTGCAAATCAGTTTCTATTTGAGTTTTATCAAGACTGCTAGACTTCATTTGCACTTTATTACACTTATGAAATATAGCCTATTTCATTATGATGCTAATTGGACTGCACTCGCGAGTGTGTGACATATTTAGTCAACTGTCATTGTACGTGTTGGGTGTTAAATTGGAGAGAAGGTAATAATGTGCTGTGGGTCCCTTCAGAAAGTGTTTAGCTGAACTGAATGTGAATTTCAAGATATGTCAGTAGGCGTGTGTGAAAATGTTGAGAATTTCTGTAGATTTGAGTCTTGACGGTCCCAAAAAGTGTGGCTTTGCTGGTGTATGGAGATGCAAAGAGTAGGAATGGATGACAATCATGCGAGCATTCTCCCAGGTCTCAGCCTTAGGATTGATTCTATGGTTTGCTATGCTTTCTTTGAATGTTGTTCATTGGTGTGGCAGGTATGTCTAGACCGCCACTGAGGTCCCAGCCCGTGGGAGGAGGGGCTTTGGCCCAGCCACACCCACATTGCTTTTATTTCCCACCCTCCATGTGCACAGCTGGTGTTTTTGGTAAGATGTAAGCTTGTGGAGCTGAAGAAGAGGCTACCATCAACAGCTGTGGTTGCTTTTCTAGCCACATGCCACAGAAAAAAAATGTGTCACTGCTTCTCGGTAAAGTCTGACTTGTACTTTATTCATTTGGGGAAAATATTTTTTAACCATCTTATTTGTAGGTTCCATGAATACAAATGATGTAAACTTGATAGATGGTTGCCCACCGGTCGACGTGTATACCTGGACACCCTACATCCGGGTCATTCCATGTCAAAACAGCCAATATTGAGGTGCCTTGTACATGACACCTCTAAGATTTTGCTCAAATTTTGTCCAAAAATACTTTATGGTACCAAACAAAAGAATCCCAAGTTTCATGTCAGTATCTCCGATGGTTTTCGTGTGAAAATTTCTTGAAATTTGGGTGAAACGCCCCTTTTTGACTTATGTGAATTGGTCATTTCATTTTGTAGCATTTTGGAAGGACCATAACTTCTCACGTAATGGAGACAGGAAGCTGAAATTTCATGTGCTCATGCATTCTGGCCCATATATCAGGATTCTGCAGCCAGAATCACCATGAGAGATCAGAGGGGTGAGAGGAGGGCCCCCAAAATCCAATTTTTTTTTCAGGCGGCAAGTGATTTTTCTCTTTTGGGGGTCCCTAGAATTCAGTTCAGTGAATGTTACTGTTTGAAATGTGTTTCTCCCTCATATTTGGGAACTTTCCCACCACCAAACTAAGTTTTAGGATAATAGTACCATTGGTGGAGGACTTGTGGGGGTCAGAAAACCACTTCGGACCAAAATGATCCTCTCAGACCCTGGACTTCAGACACCCAGATGACCCTGTGGGCACTGGATGATGGTAGTGGCATTTTAACCAGATAAATATGCATATTTAAACATTGATTTAGTGAAATAAAAACTTTGATTATCAACCTCCTTCTATATGAACACATTTTAAGAAAAAAGGCATTCTGAGACCCTTATTCGACAGAAATTTTTCCAGAAACAGGATTACGTAGAAAAATTGTCAA
Source organism: Gymnothorax javanicus (assembly GCA_029692085.1). Classification (NCBI taxonomy): domain Eukaryota; kingdom Metazoa; phylum Chordata; class Actinopteri; order Anguilliformes; family Muraenidae; genus Gymnothorax; species Gymnothorax javanicus. The sequence continues at coordinate 97,457,212 of CM056198.1, forward strand.
AAATCAGTTATAACATTTAATACAGGTGTTCATCAATGAACACCTGAGGCAAGTATCCAAAATGATGCAAAAATGGACTTTAACCCCTAGTACACCATAACACGACCATGACCTAATGTAGAGGGAAACCAGGTTATAACATACTGTCAACATGGTCAAGGTTGATCACTCCATGCAAGATCAGGAATCCCATGTTATACTACCATGTGTCCCAATAAATTATGCTGTTTATGATTCCTACCAAATGAGATATAGCTAAGGGTTAAAATAAGGGCCCAAGTACTGCATGTCTTAAGCAAGGGTAGTGTCAATTCGCTGGAACCCAATCAGAATAAATTTGCAAGGATTCCAAGTGATGCAAGACACATGAGGAAGAAGCAACGTGGTGATGTCTATGTGAAATTCATGAAAAGTGCCTACAATATCCCTTCTTGACCATCTGACCAGGAACAGGTTCTATGCTGGGTGCCATTCCAGCATAGTATCCGCTGTATAGAAGCACCTGAAATTCATGGACGTAGTGCGCGCCAGTACAAAGTTGTGGAATATGACCATCAAAAAATCATGTTGCTGCTTCCTCAATTTTTAGGACAAAAGACCTGAAGGATTCTGAATAAATGGTATTCCTTTTTCCTGGTAACAACAGAATACTACCACGTGTCCCAATAAATTATGCTGCTTATGTGCTGAAACCACGTCTTGAACAATTGTTGGCAGTATGTTGTAACCTGGTTTCCCACTACATGAGGTCATGGTCGTGTTATGGTGTACAAGGGTTTTAAGACACTTTCTGCATCATTTTGGATGCTTACCTCAGGTTTTCATTGATGAACATCTGAATTAATGTAATTATAACAGATTTTAGAGAGTTTAGTCCACTCTTTCTATGTAATCCTGTTTGACCTAGTTTCTGGACTTCGAAATGCTTAAAAAGAGTCTCAGAATGCCTTATTTCATAAAATATGTTCATATAGAAGGAGGTTGATAATCAAAGTTTTTATGTCATTAAATGATGTTTAAATCTGTATATTTGCCACTACTATCATCCAGTGCCCACAGGGTCATCTGGGTGTCTGAAGTCCAGGGTCTGAGAGGATCATTTTGGTCCGAAGTGGTTTTCTGACCCCCACAAGTCCTCCACCAATGGTACTATTATCCTAAAACTTAGTTTGGTGGTGGGAAAGTTCCCAAATGCGAGGGAGAAACACATTTCAAACAGTAACATTCACTGAACTGAATCTAAGGGACCCCCAAAAAGAGAAAAATGCACGAATGCCAGAATGCACGAGCACATGAAATTTCAACTTCCTGTCTCTATTAGTTGAGAAGTTATGGTCCTTCTAAAATGTTACAAAATGAAATGACCAATTCACATAAGTCAAAAAGGGGCGTTTCACCCAAATTTCAAGAAATTTTCACGCGAAAACCGTCCGAGGTACTGACATGAAACTTGGGATTCTTTTGTTTGGTACCATAAAGTATTTTTGGACAAAGTTTGAGTAAAATCTTAGAGGTGTCATGTACATGGGTGGCTGAGTTGACATGGAATGACCCATCCAAAAACGCCTATCACTCCCATAATCAATTGACTTTGTGACCTTACCACACACACAAGATCCACACCAAATTTGAAACTAGAGCTGCGTTCAGAGAGCGCAATTACCTCCGCCAATGTACTCAATGTTATTTTTGCCAGTATTAGCTAGCAACCTGTGTTTATGCAGTCCTGTAGTCTTCGCGCAAATATGTTTTTAATGTGTTTTTGACCTTTTGCATGCCCTTGACCTTGACCTTTGATCTTCACCTCCCAAAATCGAATCACCTTTTCCTTGAACAATACTTAATCATTCCACCAAATTTCATGAAAATCCATCCACAACTTTTTGCGTAATCCTGCTTACAAACAAACAAACCAACAAACCAACCAACAGACAAACGGTAATGATCACACAACCTCCTCCAACTTCATTGGGCGGAGGTAATGAATCCATAAAGAACTGTGACCTGCACGATCATACACTACAAAAAGTATCTGTCTTGACAAGTCATTTAGTCCTAATATAAGACATACTGCTGCTTTTTTTCTCTCAAGTAGAAAATATTAGCTTATTTTAAGTCACCATGTGCTCGACAAGTGAAATTTTGTTATCCCATTGGCAAATCTAGAAATGGGTCAAAATTATCTCACCTTACTGGCAAATTTTTGTCTTATTGAGAAAAAAAGATAATGGAAATAAGTGTTTTCAGTGTCCGTATAAGATTTAACTGCTTGGTAAGGTGGACTTACTTTTCATTTTTTGTTTGCTGTGTAAGAAATCTCTACGGACACGGCAGCAGGCGCGGCATAACGATCGCTGATCCATACTATCCCCGACTCATCGTCTCGGGATACAATAATGTTAGAAAAAATATATCCAATTTTTTTCAGCTCTGGTGTTCTCACAACTGAGCTTTACAGCTGAGTCGCAAGCAGATTTGCTTGATTGTTTCTACTGTGTCTCTATGTCCCTATCATGATGGCTGGATGAGCAAAACTGCTGGAATGTGGCGACCTATGGGGTTGGGGGGAGCAGTAAGATAGAATCGGGGTGGATTTTTTTTTGGTGAGGAACTGCTAGCCCTCACCACCAGTCAATTACCAAGGGTATGAGGGAATTGTATGTGACCAAGGCGATGCCACGCGGACCAAAGGGTGGACCAGGCTTTGCTCATAACTTTGTTTCACAACAACAGAAAGAACAGCCAAGCTATTCTGGGTTTGCGCTTGGGAGAATAAGCAGTGCAGGACAGCACAAAAAAAAAAACAGCCCAGTTGACATGAATCTGCATGTTGGCTCATTCACCACTAAGAAGACTAGTTTATTCTCCTGTTAGCCCTGATTGACCAACCTGCTGTTTGGGTTCTTCACTGATGCTGGCAGTTCTGCTTTTTTTTTTTTTTTTTTTTAAATCTAGTCAAGGCTTTGCTGGAACCTACCACTGCAGTAGGTCAAGAGTGCATACCCGGAATGTTCCATTGCAAATTGGATAGACATTGGCACTGAGTTGTGCGAATTCCAATTCTAAGCTGAAAGAAGAACTTGTGTGAGTTTGGCTTTTGGAATCTGAGCCAGAGCTGCCGCTGGATCACGGCTGCATGGCAGAACCAGAACCTGACATTTGTATTCACTTCCCTTTCTCACCTGAGCATTATTCTTTCTTCGGAATTTAAATTTTAAGGCTTTTCAAATTTGTGGTATTTGGAGTGAAAGTTTATAATTGTTTAAGTATGTGGAGAGCTATCATTCCCCTCCTTTTTGGCTTAATCCATTTGTGCTCATTACAGAATTCATAATTTCCTGTAGTGCATGTTTTCCAAGTTCGCCTAAGCACAGATCTGAAGAAATGTTTGAAACTGGACGAACCACATGGCAGCAAAGTGTATTTTTCTTTTTGTGCTAAATTTAGTCTTTGGGCACAAGTGACTGTGGTTTTTTTTCTAAAAATGGTACAAAATGTCCTAAAATGACCAACTAAAGTAAAGCGATTGCTTAAATGTTCAGTCTACACACGTAGGAGGCTCATGTCTTTGTACTAATTCTAAATGTTGTTCAAATATTACTAGGCCCGAATAAGTAAAAAAAAGCCCTCATCCGTTAGTTTCAATGGATTTCAAAGCATTTTCAGGAGTAATATCTGTCTGGTCACATTAAACTGCATAAATTGCTTTTTAGCACTAACTGCTGACTTGCATACAAACTCTCTCTCTCTCTCTTTCTCTCTCTCTCTCTCTCTCTCTCTCTGTTTCCCCCTCTCTCATGCACACACTCACTCACATGTGCAGAGATGGAGTGAGAGAAAGAGAGAGCTCAATCCATTGAACATTTTCAATTAAAGTGAAAGTCAATATTGCACATTAAATCCAACTATTGTACTGTAATAAATCTCATTTGTTCAGAAAAATAAATAAATAAAATGATAAAATGCATTTATCTCTGCATTGGGCATCATCAGATATGAATAAAAGCTATGTTAACCTTCAGTTCTGTAGAAACATTGAATTGTATATCATCATAACAGGAAAATCTTAAATCTCAAAATAGGCGCAAGACCTGTATAAAAATAATAACTGGTTTAATGATGGATTATAATTATGAATGAAAATTCACAAATGCATGGCATATATCACGAGGGTGGTTTATTGTATAAAGTCATAACAGGAGGAACTTCAAACTCAAAATACACGCAAGACCTGTATGAAAGCAGTAACCAATTGCATGACCAATTATTGTCATAGAAGAAAATTCACAAATGCATGGCCAGCCTCAGCTATGGAGTCACTTCAGTTGAAATTAACCCCGTCCTTTACTTCCTATGAAATTGCTCTTGGGTCTCGAAATCTTGGATGAGCTGAGTATTTGAGCTTGTACACCCTCACCACTTCCCTTCTGAATATGTGACGATCCAATTGTCGGCCCCATATCAGCACTGTCTGCACTCTCATTGTTGGGTGGCTCTTTGCAAATGTCAGCCATATCAATATTCTCTGACTAAATATACTGAATCACTGGCTGTAATATTAACTATCTGTTTTCTGGAGATGAGTCATTTTCTCCCCATCAGCCCTCTTCCTGTGTCCTGACTGACTGTAGGATTGCCACCAGAAAAGTTCACTCAGCCCTGGTTCAGAAGTTCAGTTCAGTTATTCCAGCAGGTGTGTCAGACATAACAAGAGCTACTCTATTTGTAAATACTTTTCTCTTCTTCCCAGTGATTCTTTCTGTGTATGCTAATAAATTAAAGATGTGTGTATGTGTGACTGTCTGTCTGTTTCTACCTGTCTGTTAGTGTGCGTTTGTGTGTGTGTGTGTGTGTGTGTGTGTGTGTGTGTGTGTGTGTGAGAGAGAGAGAGAGAGAGTGAGAGAATCCTACTTATGAGTCAGTAGTTATCTCCAGAAAGTAAGTTCTATTGGACCAAACAAACATTACTCCTGAAAATACATTGAAATCTGTTGTAACTAATGGAGGAGGTTTTTTCAAAAAACATTTTCACTCAGTGTGTCCTAATAATAGCTCAGGGGAACTTATATATATTAGCCTCTTAGATGAGTAGACTGAAAATGAAAAAGATCCCTTTACTTTATTAGGTTATTTAAGGATAATTTGTGCCATTTTTTATAAAGTTCTGTAGTCCCTTGGGCCCAAACACAAAATTTAGTATGATTAAAAAAGGTTGTATCTTAGAAACCACATGGAGCACAGTCACATATTTGGTGTGTGAATTCAAAACAAGTTGTAGATTAAAGATATGCACAGTTGTCAGGTGGGAGTTTTTCTGGTCATATAGATGGCAAGTTATAAACACAATTTTAGTGTTTTTTCTAATGTTTACAAAAACCCAACTTTGACCACATATAAAAGTATGATTCTTTCATGCAAATAAACTGGGAAATGTGTTCAGCAAGATGCTATTCCATGTTGTCTCTGTACAAAATGTCATAGTGTCAGACCAATCAGAACAAGATGTATGGGATATTTGGGCTGCCCAGTGGCTTGCTGAGGGGGCAGTGTCTTAAATCACTAGTGCCCTTGTTCATTGTTGTTCACACTGACATTGATTCACATCACCATCTCCACTGTAAGGACCCATTTTGTGGGTTTTCTTAAATTGGTGTGGATTTCTCATTGGAGGATTTTACTTTAATTAGAGTTTCACTTTCTGGCTTGGCTGTGCGACTTAGGGAAGAGCCTTTGTGCTATGTGAAATACAAATCTTTTTGCGAGTCACAAAAACCACTGTTTTACTGAGTGTGCACCATCCACAATTCACAGCTGCCATTTCTTATATTGTTTATGACAATGATTTCTGAACCATCCGTAATTATCGTCTTGTTTTTAATTTAAGGCTACTCTTAATCACAACCTTTTTTATTTCCAGGTCCTCTACTAGCCTATGTCCCTTGCTGACCAACTGACCTTGTTGAAACAAACATGTGAAAGAAGGCTTATGCAGTACATGTACTTTCTGCCTAACTCCACAGAGAGATTGTGTCACCTCCATTGACTGCAGTGAAATGAGAAAAGAGTGCAGTGTCTACAGTGCGTGGAGATATTTCTCATCTATGCGGTGATGCATGGAGAAAAATGCACTGATGGTCGCATTTATTTTGAATATTTTTGAGTAACAGGAGTATTATGGTCATTGTAAAATGGCTTAATGATTATTTAAAGGAGGAGACAGCACCTCGGCAAAGTATATTTTATTTTATATATAGAATACTTGAAGTGTCTAAAACGCATGGTTTTATAAATTTTAATTTGGTAATGATCCTGTGCGATGCATTTTTAAACCAGCGAGTCTTCAAATTGGCTTCAATACCAGGGGGCGGACATTTTACTTGGGGAATCTTCTGATTTTGAATTTGATCTTCGGAAACCTCACCTTTCAAAATGCGTAATAACCTTAACCTCTCGCAGTTTTCATCTCCCTATTAGCCACAGTTGCTCAGACTAATTGGTAAAAACAGTCTAATTTACTTTTGATAGCATTGTTATGCATTGCACCACAAAATTATGAGGCGTCTTCTACGCATAAATGACGACGTAAAATATCAATATGTCTTCATAATTTCGGCGCTCCTTACGTGGCGCAGATTTGCGGAAATTAGTTTGCATGGCTGCGGGAATCCGTTCTTTATTTTGAATGTTGTCACGGCTAAAGGGCGCTGTAAGGTTGCGCAGCTGTGTGACAATCCCAAGGACGGTGAAAATGAATGCTGCAAAGTCAGTGAAAGTTTTGGATTTACAATGCCATATCAGTTATATAAATGTAGGCAATGGGAATTCACCTTTCATTACCATTTCTAATTATAGGTCATGTATTGGTCTTGGTCGCTCAGTTGATAAATTGTTTGATTGTTAATCAGGCTAGCTTAAGTAAAAACAGCTTGCGGGCAGCCAAGCCGTAAAGGGAGAGCTTACTGAAGGCCCTTTGAACTACTCCATGGCCCAGATGAAAGGAAAGAGAACAACTGACGTCACGTAAGAGAATAACTGATGCACAAGCACTGCGGCACTGGCGTTTGATTGGATAATGCGTTCAAAATGCACACTCACCCACTATATAGGGCACTGTGTAGTGAATGTTCTACATTGAAAATAATATAGAGAGTGAGTGAGCGAGTGGACAAGTGTGCATTCCGAACGCAGCCTTAGATTCCCCAACTAAAAATGTCTGCCCCCTGGTATTGACACCGATTTGAAGACTTTCCGGTTTAAAAATGCGTCGCACTGGAATCATTACCACATTAAAATTTATAGAACTATGCGTTTTAGACACTTAAAGAATTCTACTTTCCGCTGAAATGTACTTTGCCGAGGTGCTGTCTCCTCCTTTAAATAGACCGCATAAGGCTTAACAGGAATCACAGCAGTTGTGACATTTTTTTTTTTCCCAGTAATATTATCATGTATTCCCCTCTAAGAAGAAATCAATGTGGTGGACTGGACTGGACAAAGCAGTTGAAAAGCGCTTTCTCAGGGTGAACGGCCCAAACGGTCTTTTTTGAGTGGCCAACCCTGGTAACTAAGCCATTAAGCCATTTCTATTAACTGGGGGGGGGGGCAGTGTTTGTATAAGTGAGCCGTTCCAGCTAAAAACGATGAGAGTGTGGGAACCTGGAGAGTCGCACAATTAGAAACAGCTGTGGACAGAGCTCCAAGCAGCAACAACAGCTGAGGACTGTGCAGACCCTGAGCCTCAGCCCTGCCAGTACAGTGTGAAATGCCCTGTCTCCGATTTTCAGCCTGTTGTGACGGACCAAAGAAAAGAAAGTCCTCATAAAGGTTATAAATCATCTGAGCTGCAATTGAAAATTTCTCAAGTTGGAAAAATTGCTCTGTTTAACAATGCCGTGACCTCTCTTGATGTTTTCCAGCTCCACATTTGTTGCGATAGATTGCAATAGCTCGTTGCCGGAATTAAACATCTGCAGTTTCGCTGAAAATGATTTTGATAGAACTGTGAAGCCTTGATATCAAATTAGATTCAGGAGCGTTGCTGAAAAAGCTGAACTTTGGTTTTTAGATATTTTTAAAAAGGCAAGTGGAGGCATACGTTTTATCACCCAATTATCATGTGGAATGGATGGTGTGAGCGCTGTGTAACATCTGGAGCAGAACTCGAATTAGCATGTCTCCTTACCTTCTCTCGGCTGTTGAGTTTGCCAGCCCTAGCAAAACCAGATGATTTGCCCTCTTCACATAGGTCTCTGTGGAATGCTCATGGGAAGGTTTTACGAGCCAGTGCCCAACCAGCTCCAAGTATGCATGCCAGTGAGAATTTATCATCTTTTCTTTCACCAGAGCACATATCATTCTCACTTAGCTGGCAAAAGAAGAACCCAAATGGTACAGTAGCATCAGGCGTGGTGTGTACTGTATACCAGCCTGAATATTTTGTCGTATCTGCAAAAAATTAAATGTTTTGCCCATTCCATATGTATCAGATTTCATCATGATTGCATTTACTTCAACTTCCCTTCACGCATAGTCAAGTGGACATGGAGACAGATACGAAGACACAAATAAATGTGGGATCATCGCCCTGCTATTTCTGTGCCTGTGTAATGCTGTATATTTAAAAAAAAAAAAAAAAATTATAAGTCATTGTTACGGAGCTTCATTATTATCAATTACCATTAGTGAGCGTTACATTTATGCTTTTTTAGGAGCATTTAGATCAAATATTTGTGTTCTCATTCCTTATTAAGTTAAAGGTTGTATGTGTGCTTTTCTCAAAGGCAGCATGCTAAACAGACCAGGTGCAGATTTTCATCTTCTGGCTGGCTGCACAGGCACGCTTGCACTTCACGGTTTACGAGCACCAGAAAAGACTTTGCTGTAGATGCGTTTCTAAGGCCGACGAAGGGGCGCCATGCATAACCATGGGTGCCGAAAATGGGCATTTTGAAAGGTTAATGAATATTTAAAATGGCTAGACTGAGAATTTGAGGGATGCGACCAGTGTGGGTCCACAGGGAAAGCAGACAGTTGAGGAATTGAGGTTGGGGGGGGATGAGGGGGGAGAACAAGGGCCAGACGGTGCTCCGGGCTGTCAGAGGCATCAAAGCTCCACTCAGGCAGCTCCGTGCTGACAGCTCCCCTTCACCTGCAGCATGTGCCAGCACCTGCAAAGCATGATGGGCCGCCTGGGGAGGACTGTTGGATCAGGTGTGCAGTCTGATAAGAGCCGAGGATTCACAAGGCTGTCTTTCTTTTTTTTTTTTTTTTTTTTTTTGAACTCCAGGCTCTTCTTAAAAAAAAAAAAAAAAATATTTGTTGTACTCATCAATAATTTGTTCTAGTTCGGGGCATACTGCTCCATCAATCTTCATTCATATTCACCCAACATATACATGAAATATTTCATGCAAGAACCTCAAGAGAAAAATAACCTGCACGGGTGTAGCGCAGATATTTTTCAGCTGTGGCAATGGACAGATTTCCATTAATGAGTCTGTGAACCAATTCAGCAAACGTAATGTTCCAACAAAACACAGATTTAGGGTACAATCCGCAGGGGAGTCTTTATTAACAGGTATATGGTAGTAGAAGAGGGAAAGGCTGTAGTTCAGAACTGTTGAGGGGCAGTCCGTCTAGGCTGGTAATGACTGGATAGGGTACTGGTGTGTCCGCACACAGGCCAGTGGCTGTCCTGGGGCAGGAGCCAGGTGGTGAATCCCACTCACAGAAGCATGATCGCTGAACAGTAGAACCGGAAGGTTCAACATGAACGCAGTCCCAATCCTGGAAACTGGTGAAGGCTTGGGGGCTGGACTTAATTAGCTGACTCTGAGGAACAGAAAGGAACAGTGGATTTACAAGAACGCAGTCCTTATCCCGGAGACCGATATGAAGGCTTAGGAGATCGGCCCTATGAATAAGACTCCAAAGACTAGTTACATCTTTCTTTATCATTAATGTCCCGAAAACACAGGTAATAAGATCTTGGCTTCATACCAGAAGACACAAACTGACTGGAAGGCTTTGCAGGGTATAAAGCATGACAATCCAGCAACCATACTGAAACCATAATGGACTTACATAGATGGGACATTCACAAAAGGAGCGAGGCATACAAATGAGAACGCCTGGGAGCAAAGGAGGATAAGAGACAAATCAATTAAACGGAAGCGAAAAGGACTGCTGGAACAGGGGAGGAACTCCTTATGGACACACACTGGTTCTGACACAAACATTAACCATTAGATGAGCAAGATGGTGTCCCAGTCATCAGGAGTTGCTTGATTCAAGAATGATCCTACTGCTTTTTCATGCATACTCTGATGACCTCACGGTCTACGCAGAAACTGAGTGGCACATCGTGTCGGTGGCTACATTCTGACGAAGGGCTCCATGCATAAATGGATGGAGCCTGCTTCACCGAGTCAGCATACATGAGGCTCACATAGCCCCCCCCCCGCCTAGGGTTCTCTGTACGGCTTCAGTTGGTATTGATACCTGAAGCAGCGCGTATTAGCTGGGGCTGTACAGAGCTGCCCATGCTCTGACCTGCCCATAAACAGCATGCAGTGCCAGCTCCTGTGGGGTGGGGTATACGTTTAGAGGGCAGTTGGGTTGGGGGGCTTTTAAAGTAAATTACCTATTACACACTTCCGTGCTTCCATTTTTTTTCCTCTGTTTTTGGCTTTGTTTTTTTCTTCTTCCTGGGGATTTTCTGAGCTATGTTATTACCACTGTTTTATGTTTCTAAGGTTGGGTGGGTGAGATGGTGGGGGGGGCGTGCAGTGGAGGCCTGTGGGGGATGGGAATGGTGTCTTATTCAGTTTGAAGTGCTTCTGCTTCTGTCCAGTTTCACGCCTTCTTGTGTTGGAGCACAGAAAGAGTCTCTTAGAAGACCACCACTCCAATGCAGCTCGTTACATCGAAGGGGAAGCCATTGCAATAACTAAGCTCTGTCTGTATTTTCTCACTCAAGCATGTCGTTTGTTTGCTTGATTCTGACTGAACAATAGTTGTAGATATTTGCTGTAATGTAGTTAGACGCTAGAGCAGTGGCTCAGCAACCAACCATTTTGTAGCAAATTGGGGAACGGCCCATCGGCGAACTGTAATTTTCATCAAGCTGAAAAAGATTTCCCTGCGTTTCCCCAGCGAAAAAGGGCAATTGGCACTTGACACGGCTCAATGGTACAGAAAGCCGTGGCTCGGTGGGAGTCGGCGAGGGTTGCTTGTCTCCCACTGCGCCATCTGGTCGCTCTTCAAAGTAGCGGCTGGATGAGGGGAAAAAAACGGCACGAGCAGCGTGTTTGCATTTCAGGGCGCATGTGATTACGACTTTTTGCCACGAAACCAAGCCATACTGTTGGTGGGAATGGGTGCATGGCGTGGTGCTGACTGCAGGATTTTACTGGAAAACGCATACTGAAGCACTAGCCTGCAGGCCTTGCTAGGTCCTCGTCTTTGTATCAGACGTTGTTGCTCCATTAATGTTTTATTATGTCCTTGATTGCAATATCGTTAGGGGGGGGTCAGCCCCGCAGCCAGTCTGCTCTGTACCCGGTTTGTTCTTTTTAATGCTTTTCTCTACCCACGTGCCCCTCTTCTGCTTCTTCAGCCCCAAGGCTGATCGACTGTGATTCAGAGTGTAGTGGCAGTGCTGTGGGAGTGGAGAACGGTAATTATTTGTTGAACTGAGGACCCGAGAGAGGTGGGGGGGGTGGGGGGGGCGCTCACTGCTGCTTTGTTCCCTCTTCCCTGAGATGTAAGGAGAAAGAGGCTGTGGTCCAGACCGCAAGAGCACGGCTACTTCTTTTCTGGTGCTGTCGAGAGAAATGTGTGTGTGCTCTTTGGGCAGAAACTGCACTTCACATCCTAATACCAGAGTTGGTGCAACGTCCCAGGATGAGCTTTCTCAGAGAGTTGAGAGGGGATCGCTCAGGAGAGGTTTGGATGCTGGAGGGGACGAGACTGGTCGATAGGAGTGTGTGGAATGGGTGACAGCGTTAATGCTATTTAGTTGTGACAGAATAGCATTGATAGAACTCCAAGATTACAGTAGAAGACTACAGCGAACACAATCTCAGTTTCGCCATCAGAAGTGCATCCTCCTCAAAACAGCTTTTTTAGCTGATAAATATTTTGCTGTCATGACTCACTATTCACCATACAGTGCTGTGAAGAAGTATTTGTCCCCTTCCCAATTTCTTCTGTTTTTGTATATATGTGTCATTTGAATGTTTCTGATCAACAAACTTATTTTAGTATCAGGCAAAGACAAGCCCCATACACATAAAATGCCGTTTTTAAATGAACATTTTATTTTTTCAAGGAAAAAAGCTATCCAACCCTACCTCGCCCTTTGTGAAAAGGAAATTGCCCCCTTAGGTACTTAATAAACCAATTAAACAAATTGAATTGACAATTAGGTTCAACTTCACCAGACACACAGACATGATTAGTGTCAGCCCTGATGAATCTAAACGTTACTTTAAATAGAACCTGTCTGTCAATGGGAAGATGTCATGATCTACAGAAATTTATGAACAGGTGAGACAAAAGGTTGAGAAACAAGGTTTTTGACGTCCATCAATCTGGAAAGGGTTGCAAAGCCATTTCTAACTCTGCTTTCACACTAAAAGCAGCCAATGGCTTCAAAGCAGTCAGAAATCATTCGATTCCAATTAAAGCTGGTTTCACTGAGCAGCAGAAGCTGCCCGAACACTCAGCGGTGCTATCTGAGCACCGTGGCAACAGGATTTGAGCAGCTTGGCGACGCCAAAATGCTGAGCTGTGTTAGCTTCACGGAAATAAGCATCAATGCAGCTCAGTGACAAACCAACGAGAGAGAAGATCTTAAAAACCAAAATCATGAACTTTCATTATGTGCAAAGTTTGGTTCCTGAAAAAACAGGGGAGAAACATAGAGTTGCCATGTGAAAGCGCTAAAGAAATTACTTGAATTCACTTTGAAGTAGGTTGACTGCACACGTATTCAACGAAAGACACTCCTGTCTAGGAAGACAGATCAGAGCTCATTCGCAAATCGATTGATAATTGCATTTTGCGGGGTGACGTTTGATTGGTATTATTGCTTTTTTTTAATATTGAAGTAACAGCATTAATAACAAACACTCTCTAATAATAATGCCATGCCATTCCACTATATGGGGTAATGGCAGTCTTATTTACAATTTCGTGGCACTTGTCATTATGTACAACAACAGAACTTGCGTGCTGACTTAACCTAATTGCTGCCTGAGTTACAGTGCTTTTGGAACGCTTTCGCGGAACCAATGTGATGGAGCCGATATTCTTTTATCTAGTCTACTTTGATAGACAAGTCCTATGGAAATGATTGACAACAGTTACAAAGAGACTGCTGATGTCTGTCGCCCTCCTGGTGCTAGAAAAAAAGCCCCTATACTGGGCACTTACAAATTTATACCAGAACAAAGTGGGCTGTTCTTAGAGTTCATATTGACTCTACAGGGAAAAATGAATGGAAGGGAAAACCAAAGAATGACCTACAGGGGGTTTTTGAGGGTAATTTTAATCGATAAAAATGGAAGGGGGTAGTGAGGGAAGAGTGGTACAGATACAGAAGGGGGGGAGGGTGTGAAGAGTGCTTTCTTCCTCCACAATCCCACTGGCAGCTAGCTTCTCAACGGTAAGTAGTCAACCTGGAGCTTGCTAGCATTTTTGAAGTTTTTTGTCACTTGCGCTTTGAATATGACATAGGGTTCTGGGACTCCAGCGAATCACGGTGAGCGCCATTTATCTACAAATGGAGAAAGCTTGGAATGGGAATGAACATCCCAGGAGTGGCCGGCCTACCAAAATTCTTCCAAGAGTGCATCGACAACTCATCTTGGAGGTCACAGAAGAGCCCAGACTAACATATATTTAAAGAGCTGCAGGCCTCACTTGCTTCAATTAAGGCCAATGTTTAAGATTACTCATCAAGAAAGATACTGGGCAAGAGTGGCATCTGTAGGAGGGTCATAAGGTGAAGTCCACTGCTGACCAAAAATAATGCCAAGGCTCATGCCACATTTCCCAAAGAACATGATGACCCCCTAGGACTTACGGGGTGGTAATCTGTGGACTGATGAGTCTGAAGTGGAACATTTTAGAAGACCTTGGTCCCATTTCATCTGGTACATCTGGCATATAGATAACACAGCAGTCCATATAAAGAACGTCAGACAGTCAGTCACGGTAGTGGTAGTGTGATGGTCTGTGGCTGCTTTGTGACTTGACCTGTGCAAATTTCCAAAAATGATTGGACATTGAATTCTGCTCTCTACCAGAAAATCCTGACAGAGAATGTCTGGCCATCTGTTTGTGACCTAAAGCTTGAATGCGGTTGGGGTAACCTAACCAGTTATTAGGTTTAGGGGGACAATTATTTTTTCACATGGGTGATATACGTTTTGAATAACTCAGTACCTTCGATAAATGAAATGGTCACTTGGCTGAAAACTGCATTTTGTGTTCACTTATGTTGTCTATGTCTTCTTTCAAAATTAGTTGGATCATCTGAAACATTTAAGTTTGACAAACAAGCAAAAATAGTTTAAATCAGAAAGGGGGGAAATAGTTTTTCACAGCATTGTATGTTAGAGCTGACTATTTGTTTATCAATCAAGAAGAAAATATTTTAATGAAAGATTTTAGTCCTTGCTTTCATGGTTAAATTGCATTCTTAAACAACCTATCCAGATCTCATTCCTCAGGTAAAATTCCTGTTTTCAAGTTTGCATTGTGTGAATTCAAACCTCAACACACCCCTTTTTATCGATCCATTATCTATTCCGCTTCTTCCTCACTAGGGTCATGGAGTAGCTGGAGCCTGTCCCAGCTGACTGTGGGCAAAAAGCAGGGACACACCCTGGACAGCTCACCAGGCCATTGTAGAGGGCACACACCATTCACACACACACACACACACGCTCATGCCTACTGGCAGTTTAGAGACTCCAGTTAGCCTAACATGCATGTCTTTGGACTGTTGGAGTACCTAGAGGAAACCTAAGCGAACACAGGGAGAACATACAAACCACTTGGAGAGGATCCAAGCTGAATTTGAACCCATGACCTTCTTGTGAGGTGGCTGTGCTCAGCATTGAGAATATTCTTATTGTGGCATATGCATTTGTTAAAAGTGGTCCTATGAGGAACAATATAAATCTGCTCTAGCCAGGGCAAGCTATTTGAAATCATTCTCCAACACCACATCATTTTTTTTTTTTTTGTAGTGCAGGGATTAGCTAGCGTAATGTAACTGTGGTACACCATGGGAAGCAGCAGCGACTGCGGAAGGTGGGAGTTGCTGGTTTTCTCTCAGATAGATTGGTTGCAAGAAGACGGAGTCAGCTAAGAGGCATGGTGTTAAATCATGCCCCACAGACAGTGATGGTAACTGGGCTCAGTAATACCAACTCTAGGAATTACTTAGCTGAGGTCATGTTAGTCACTGTTGCTACCACCCCCGGACCACAATTCTTCGTGCATATGCCCTGGGCTGTGTGTTTTAGCATAGCTAAATCAACTCTGGGTGAAAAACCATGCGACATTGCAATTGTTTAAAAAAAAAAAAAAAAAAAAAAAAAAAACCCATGAAAATGGTGAATGTGATAGAAAATGTAATGGTAGTTGTGGATAGTTTCTATATCTATGGTACGACCAGGATTGCCTAATTCAGTGACAAAGCGGAAGGATATGGCGTCACCTTGCGCAATGTGTACAGTAGATCATTGATATTAGGTCTGGCAGTATGAGTAATGTAGAGCTAACATACCTCGTCCATGCATGCAAAATGAGACCATTGTGGTGAGATGTCCAAGTTGAATCTGATCCATATTTTTCACCCCCTTAAAAAAGAAAAAAAGAACAACAGCTCTGGGCCCTGCTCTTTTTTAAACTGAAAGAGTTGCAACCTATTTTTGCATTTTAAATTCAGTGATGCGTGCAGTACACTAAAATGTCAGCAATTTGTGACATAGCTTGCTGGGCAAGTTCTGCCCCTCCCATTTGTGAGACACAATTTATCACATTTGCTCTTAAAATTTTTTTTTTTTTTTTTATCACTGGCGGTTTTAAAAATCATCTTGAATAAACCTTTAATATTGACTTTTAGCCAGAAAAGGTGAGTTTTCCCTGGATAGGCTCTATAAGTTTTCGTTTGAGTTCAATTCATTTTTTTCCAATTCTTAATTGACTAAGCACTTTTTAGTTGCATGATCATTCATAATACATGGTGTGGCCACTCGCAATAAATATATTGTTCTCTATTAGTGGCTACCATTAATTCTTATGAGCGTTACTGGAAATGCTTGCAAATGATTAGTATTGTGTATGGTCTCTTATAGCAGTCAGGTTTCTGGACCACAAAAATGGAGGATGGCTGGATTTTTGCTCAGCCACCCTCGTCCTCTCTCCTCATATGACCCGTCCTGTCATCTTGTATCTCTTCATGGGAAGAAACTGATGTTCTGATAACAAGCACTAAAATCCAGTCTCTTCAGGATCACTGCTGGCATTTGGCTGACAAAGGAAAACCTGATTTGTGGTTGGAATCATGTGATCACTATTATTCTTGTCAGTGACAGTGAGCTAGGCTCTGCACAGTACAGGTCTTTTAGCTTGGCCTGCATCAGGCTGTGGCTGGAGATGGTGGATTTGAGATTTGTGTTAATTAACACTCATTGTCGGTGAAGGAGCTTCCTTAAGTCACAAACAAATTTCCATGTACCCCATTTGGCAGCTGGTGAGCTGAAAATTGAAAAGAAGAGAGCATCCCTTGAAACTAGCGATTGGTCTTCTTGACCTCTTTTCAAAAATTTTCCTTGATTAACTGATTTTCCAATGATTAAAATAAGCCATCAGAAGTTAAACTTGCTACTTCTTTATGTGGTGTTGCAGAGGTTAAATGAATATTCAGTGCAGAAACACGTTTCACTCACTTTGTAATAAAGATAAACTACTATGTTAACTTGATTTGATTATTATAATCCACACCAGGAATCAAGTGCAGAGGCAGAGTACAATAAAGTAGTAGGGTTTATTGATAGTAATACTGCAGACATTGGGACAGAGCCTAGAGGAAAATGGCACAGTTCAGTTCAGATGTTATGGGTGAAGTAGTGTAGGTGTTGTCAATCTCCAGCTAGTGGCTTTCCGGGATGAATGCCAGGTGGAGTTCACACTTCGCCGGAGCCGAACTGCTCAAAGGCAGGATGCAGTAGCGTAGGAGGAATGCAGTTCCAATCCTGATGACAGTGGAGGGATTGAGAGCTTGGTCTTAATAAACTGAAATGAGGAACATACTGGGAAAGGATTAACAGGAACGCGGTCCCAGTCCTGGAGACTGTTAAAAAGGCTTGGGAGCTTGTTCCTGTTAAGTAGATAAGGAGGGAAACCTCTAAGTTTCTGTCACTAAAGATCACGTTTCGCTTTCATAAGACTTGGAGTTTTACTCGTAAATGCTGACTAGCCCTCAGCACTTGTAGCAAATTACAATCCAGCAGCTTGCAACTCAAAAGAGGGGGTATAAATATGTTGCACACACAAGAGGTGGGGTAACTATGAAACAAGACACAGTCAGGCATTAAAGGAGCATGTTCGATGCAAACCAATCAATGGAGAAATTATTTCTTATAGACACGCAAGTTGCTGAATGGGAGGAGACATGGAAGGCATTCACACCAGGGTTGTGACTGTGTTTGCTTTTAGGACATCGTGCTGTGTTGGCTGTCTAACGTGCTCTGTCATTGTTTAATTTTAACAAAGAAAACAAAGATTACCCACAAGTATCCACTACTGAAAAACGTTGATTAAAGTGCCGTTTTGCATCCGAATGAAGCATTTTATTTCTTATGTTACCTTAGCAAGGAAAACTGACCACACCCAATAGTCTTGAGTGTTTTTGCAGTTTGAGTAATGTTGACTTAAATGAGTGATGGACTATGAGTGAAAACCAACCATTAGTTTCAAGGGACGTTTTGTGCCTCCTCAATTTTCAGCTCTACAGTTGCCACTGCATTTCATGCTTTGGCAGATAATATGCTGAAATTGGAGTGAGAACTCTGCATGGTCCCCATTTTGTAAATACATCAATGCGAAGAAGATTGGCCATGTCCTTTGGCTCCATTTCATGGTGTGTAGACAACCAATGGGGGACAGAGAGCCAGAATTCTGCATACTTGAACTGAGTGAAAATTTATTAGCATATCGTGGATGAGAAAACCTCAGCTTGTGAACTCAAATTCATTTTTAAATATGAGGTCTATTTTCGTCCAGCCCTTGGCAGTCAGGTAGCACACATCTAAATTAAGCTCTGCTGCAGGCTAGTAGCAATCTTTTTGGCTTCCTTTGAAGAAACTGGTGTTTTGTCACTAAATATTCCCCTTTGAGGCTACAAACCTGGGCAACGATAGTGCGCTCAAACATTTACAGCTCTGAAAAGGCAGCTTATTAATATTCAAAAATCAAAAATAACAGTTTGGTTCTGTAGTCTTGCAGTGTTGTATTGATTACCATCAACCATAAAAACAGAATTTACATTATTACTCACAACACAAAAAGATTCCTAATTTCCAATATGCTATTACATTGATTGCGCCGTAGCCCTTTGTTTATAGCTGGCTCACATACTTGGCATGAAATTTCTTCATAACATTCTTAATTAACTAGTCTTCCCAAGAGTCAGCACAACTAATCAAGCTATTGAGCTGAATATTCAATTTAAAAAAAGTCTGATTGAGTTATTGATTACTGACTTTGTTCTAAACCCAAGAGTCTTTGATTCTGGTAGTCTGTATGCTGGAAGTATGGTGCTATATAATTAGTTTGAATTTATCACTCATTTGCAATATATTATAACTGCTCCCCATAAGTAGAAATGGATTAAATACTTATGTCATTCTAAAATGCACAGTTTTTGAAGATGTGCTGTAGCGCCTTTGATCCTGGGTCCTAAAGCCTGCTGAGGAGGGTATATTTCAGTGTCTTGGCATATCGACCAGAGGTTACCTGGTACACCGCTTCAGCTTGGAGAAATGTAGGGTTTTTGCATAGGCTGGGAATTGGGTAGAACCGTTAGCATTGATGTTGCCTTCTCCTTGGAGAACCCTCATATGGTGTGGGCAGGAGTCAGAGATTGGGGCGCTCGTTTGAGCACTTTCTGCGCGCTCACAATGACTGTTATGTGAAGAACTGTCATACGGCGTGATAGTGAGTCATGGATGGTGTGCGCGTGTTTGAACGTGTCCCCCGTGCTCATGGTGTCTGTTTCTTGGAGAGCCCTCATAGGGCGAAATGGTGAGCTGGAGAAGGAGCGCGTGTTTGATCATTTTCCCTGCACTCGGCTTCTGCTCCCAGAGAAACGTCAAGCATCACGAGCCAGAGTGAACACTCGTTTGATCGTGCTCCCTCTATCTGTACTTGGCTGAGTCAAGATTGGCACTCTTATCTATGTGCTGTCTTTTTCTGCTTGATGCTGAATCACAGACATTCTGCCTGTCAGTGACCACCTGTTATTTCATATGCCGTGTTTGCTTGTTGCCGAGGTAACCTTGCAAATTTCCATAAGTCTACCTGTCGGATGAACATTAAAATGAGTGTCATGTTTCATAGGTGCACATAAGTTCATCATTTTGGTGAGGAATCCGCCGGTCAGAAAAGGTACTGAAACACTGAAATGTTTCTTTAGAGCTTAAGGAAAGTCAGTGGCTGGCGTCACAGTGGCCTATCCATAGTTTAATGCAGTGTATGGCAATGGTCACCAAACTTGTTCCTGGAGCTTCACTTTATTGCTGGTTTCCAGTATTTTGTTGCACCTGACAAATAAGGTGCTCAGTGCAGATTTCTAGCTGTTGAATTAATGCTTTGTTTGGGTCTGAGTTAAAACCTTGTGGATGGTAGATCCCCAGGAACAGGTTAGTTTGCGGTAAGCAAATGAGTATCTGGATGTTTGTGCTGGATAGGTCTATGCATGGTCACGTGTATGTGTCCCTGATTTGGCAAATGAGTGTGTAATTTGTGCTGGGTAGGTGTTTTATGTGCATGTCTGTACGTGTATATATGTTTGGGTTGCATCTAAATTGAAAGATACAAAAAGAACGATAAAAAACAGAGCGCTCTGGGGACATGTATTTCTTCTTGTGTAACGTTATGGTGGCCTTTGGAGAGGAGGGAATGGGGCTTATTCTAGTTTATTCTAATAATACAGTCATAATTCCTATCAAATAGCTGTAATAATGCCATCATAGGTCTGTCAGATTTTCCCATTAGCTACTACGTTGGACTTAAGTTCTCACGCAAGAACTTGACATGATGGCCCTACTTTTAAAATAAATTGAATTCTGCTTCAGAAAAGAAAGGAAAAAATCTTGCGAGGGGGAAATTAATCATGGTTATATTTCTTGCTCATATAATTCAGTAATATCGCCTTAATTAGGAATTGGTTTCATGTGACAGAGAGCATTTGTAGGCCACTCAATCAAACCTGAGCCCATTTTTTAATGAGGGGGGTTGAGTTTATTCCTGGCCCAACGGCCATTCTTACTGACTTCTGTGGTTTACAGTGACCATCCTGGTAGATTACCTATATTGTTAGCATTTGTGATCATGTGCGTGTGTATGTGTGTGTTTGTTTGTTTTCCTTTGTGTGTTCTGTGTTCTGTGCACATGAATGCAAGTGTGCGTTTCTGCGTGTGTGAGTAACTGGTAGCCACTGTAATGCTGAAATCCCACGGTCACGCACCAGTGTTAATTATTGGTAAATTTTTCTGTTTTTAATTTTTTCCCTTCCTTCCGCCCATAAACCAGTTGATAAAGAGTAAACATCCATTCTTCTGGGAGTGATGTACAGAGGAAGAAAAGGAGACTGTTTGCTCCTCAGTTTACCTTTGCATTTTGTTTTACATGAAAGTGCTCTGGCGTTACGTTGCCTTAATCAGGGTTGGCCTGTGGTGGTGCCTTTTGTGGTTCCAGAAACAC
This sequence comes from Gymnothorax javanicus, assembly GCA_029692085.1. Lineage (NCBI taxonomy): Eukaryota > Metazoa > Chordata > Actinopteri > Anguilliformes > Muraenidae > Gymnothorax > Gymnothorax javanicus. Next base: position 97,478,215 of record CM056198.1, read on the forward strand.
CACACTACTCGACTGAAAGACACTGAGCACCGTTTCATACAGTATTGGTTATTTTCAGAAACGCACAATAAGCCTGGTCCTGGGCTAGATTCACTTTGGAATTGAGATTCTCCATGGAGAACTCTGTCGAGGCCAGGAATAAGCTTTATATACATCTTGGAAACTGCCCCTGTATTGTTTTCACAATCCTTGGTTTGTTAGCATACAGTATATAGGTGCAATCGCAATGCAGGCAAACTGTCACAGTAACCAGATTGTGCTTTTTCTGACTTACTTTTTACACCCTCGCTAATCTTCAAATTAAAGAGGAAATTTGATAAAACTTAAATGAACAATCGTAGTTTGCCAATTTATGTGATATGAGTCTATCAGATGTTCCCTCACCTTCTTATCTCTTTAGCTATTATAAGCTCAGCATAATCCATTCTTTTTGCTCTAATTTATGCTGTAGTTTTCATTTGCTGACAGATGGCAGACTTGAACTGCTCATGACCCAAAATTATAAGTGCTGATATTGCAGGTCCTTATTACAGTAGCTTGCCGCACTTTCATTTTGCAGCGGAGTGACTGCAAGTGAACTCCAATGGTCGTTTGGGCAACCACTGGGCTATGGGCAAAATGTAGATTAATGCTTGAAAATGCTGGGGAACGGGGTGTGTTATTAGGGGATAAATGTAGAAGACGGAAGGGGTGAGTTGCGGCGTCGCAGTCGGTTAATGTGATTTCGGTGCCTGAGGGGCTGTAAGTTTAGGTTGAGACGGAGCGCAGTGTGTCTGTGATAAACCAGACTGCAACCGCAGTGGGATGGGTTTGTGTCTGCAGGACGGGCCTGCCGTGTCCCCATCGAAAGAGCGATATGTTTCTCAAACCTGCATCTTTCTCCGACTCCTCACGCTCTGTTCTGTCTTCTCTCCCTCTCCAGGTGCCCTCGCCCTCTCTGTGACCCAGAATGCCGTTAGTGAAGAGGAACATCGAGCCCAGGCACTTGTGTCACACGGTTCTTCCTCGGGGGATTAAGAATGAGCTGGAGTGCGTGACCAACGTGTCCCTTGCCAATGTCATTCGGCAGCTCAGCAGCCTCAGTAAGAGCTCTCCCCCCTCAAATAAACATGCCCTGTCAGTGCACCTCTCCGTCTCCATTCAGACCCCGTCCACGCAAGGCTTTAGGACTCTTTGTCCCCAAATAGTTCATCTCCAGACTTTTTGTCCCCTAGGAATTTTTTCTCCCTGGACTCTTCGTCCCCATGGACTTTTCATCCCCAATAATGCTTTGCCCTCTGCCTGCATTATAACCCTAACCCTAACCCTTATCATGGTGATCTATCTGTCCTCCATCTGTCTATCTGTCTGTCAACAATGGTGACACATTTCTTTATCATTAGGGGATGAAAAGTCATGGGACAAAAAGTCCTTGAAGACGCAAAGTCCAGGGACAAAAAGTCCTCAGGGATGGAGAGTCTGGGTGCGAAAAGTCCAGGGACACAAAGTCCTCAGGGATGGAGAGTCTGGGTGCGAAAAGTCCAGGGACGAAAAATTTGGGAACGAAAAGTCCGGGGAGGAAAAAGTCTGGGGTTGAGAGTCCTGTAACCTCCACGCACGCACGCGCACACACACACACACACTCTAGTGTTATCAGGCAGCCCCCTTTCACCTCCCCTGAATAACCCCCCACCCTTTAGAACCCTCCAACTTATTGAACAGAACCCCCCCCGCACCGCCCCCATTTCGACATGCACTGAACATCCTGCAGCCATGCTCCAGTGTTTTAAATCCCTCTCTTTGCTCCACCCACTTTGCAGAGAGAGTTTTAGATGTGTTGGCTGAAAGAGGGAGACTTCCTGTTAGGCAGATATTTCGAACACCAGTCATTCTGTCACATACAGTTTAATTGCACACCTATGATGAGACATCCAATTTTCCCGGCATATTTATGCCCATGTTTGCTTTAAATGTGCGCTGAGGGATATTTAAAATTGAATCCACATATATTGGAACTTTTCCTAACTATAAGCAGAATGCTATCAAAAGTAGGTTCTTTTCAGTTGCTGATTTTAATATTTTGTTAATGCCTTATACTTCTCCTTGGGAAAAAAGGACAGAAAATGATCACAAAGAAAGTATTTTTTTAATATTTAGGTAATAAATCAGCCAGGAGTGCATATCCAAGTCTGACAACCTTAAGAGAAATGGAAGTAGTGGCTTTTACATTAATTCAATAAATGAAGTTAATGGCCCATTAGGTAGCTTAATGCTGTATGCAGGATTTAGAGGCCTGTAAATACATACTAATGCGGTGAGGTGCTTGAGTCTTCTGTGGAGGTGCATTGAGTTAATCTTAGCAAATTTAACACTGATCAATTCATATCTATGGACAGTTCAGTTTATAAGTATGGATGTTTGTTTTGACATTGTTCAAACCTGCTGATAATTTCATCCGGGCTTACATGAAATGGATGTACAGTGCTGTGAAAAAGTATTTTCCCCCTTCTCAGTTTCTTCTGTTTTTGCTATTTGTCATATTTAACCGTTTCATATTATCCAACTAATTGTAATATAACTAAAGACAAAGTGGGGAAAAAACACAAAATAAAACCTTTGAATGAGGACTTTATTTACGGTTCCTCTTTGCTGAATTGCTTTCGGAGGGTTTTAGAGCACAGCTTGCCTGTTTCAGGTAATGTCACGGCATCTCAATTAGCTTGAAGTCAGGACTTTGATTAGACCACTTTAAAACATTCATTTTGTTTCTTTTGAGCCATTCAGAGGTGGGCTTGATTGTCTGCTTTGGATCACTGTCCTGCTGTATAACCCAACTGCGCTTGAGCTTTAGGTCACAAACTGATAGCTAGACATTCTCCTTCAAGAGGAGCAGAACAGGGAGCAAACTTTTGACATACCTTGCATGGTCTTATCACAGGACAAAATGGGTATTATTTAATTCGTTAAGATGTCTACTTTATGAAAATGGATGTTATACTCCAGAAATAATGGGGTAACATGACATTTTACCCCCTTCTTTACGACATACCAAGAATACAGCATAATAATAATAATTTCAATAATTTGGATTTATCACAAGTTATGTAAATTTCCTTTGTACAAATTGGAGGAAATTCACCCTGTCTATCTTTGGTCTTATATTGTACTTTTAAATAGATATAGATGGATATAGAACATTCTCTGTGTCTGGGGTACCATATAAGTCCTGGTAGAGGGGGTTGGCCTCTGCAGGTCAGGGGGTCAAGTTTTAACCATAACCTGCTTGATCCTATGACAAGACAACTTTGGTGTAGTTTCACGCAGAAGGATGTCAAATCTATGAAAATATATGTTACACAAAGAAATCATGGGCTGATATTTCATTTTAACCCCTTCTTCCAAAAATACGCTGCTATATTCAAACATACAGATTTATTACCAGTTACCAGTTTTTGGCAGATGTCATAACAGAAATGGAACACAATGGTATTAACTACATCGCTGTGAGTGATGTTACTCTGATTCTGAAGAATTAGGCTTATTCTATCAAAGACGGGCACATTTGCAACCTAAATTAATGATGAGATTGCATATGAACATATAACCAAGTGGCCGCAAACAACATCTTTGCCTTCCTGTTAAAACATGGCATATTTTCATTGCGTCTAGGATTGTATACATTGGTTTTGCAGGTACTCGTGTGCATTTATTAATTAGGCACCAGACCCCTCCCAAGACTCAGGGCATTTGATCGAGGAGATTAGGTACCTTCTCCTCTGCGGTTACCTTGGAGAACCTATCCACCACCATCGGTATGATGGTTTTATTCTCAGAGGTGGGAAGCCCAGAGACAAAGTCCAAGGTAATATGGGAGCAGGGACATTGAGGAACAGGTAAGGGTTGGAATAGGCCTGCTGGCAGAGAACTGGAACCTTTTTTTGCAGGTGCAGAGGGCAAAGGCTCACACAAAGTCTCTCAATCATCCCCCTTGGGGAAACTACCAGAACTATTGACGGATCAATGCTGCCGTCAGTCATACCCCAACATGGCTAACAAAGTTGGAGAAGTGGCCCTACTGAAGGACCTATGAGTGAGCAGCATCAGAGTGAGACTAGTGCTGCTGAAGTTGCCCACAGAGGGTATCCATGCTAGAGGCAATGGAACTGAGGGTTTGGGGAATGGCCTCAAGCTGGGCTTAGGGTCTTCCCTACAGAGCCTCTTGACAGTCCCAAACAGAGCAAAGCTGACTACCATCTGCTGACTCCATCCTGGTGAGTCGGTACTGACAGACCTGGGATTCAGAACTAAATCGCCAGTGGAAGTTCAGCTTCACACAGTTTATTAAATGCAGGCTCAGAGTCAAACAGTCTGGGTCTTTGACACATGAGAGAATTGCAGCACCAAGACAGTAGGCAGAGTCAGTATTGATAAACATGCAGTAGTCCAACAACTAGGCTTGCAGAATGCAGTTCATGGGGGTGGACAAGATCATAAGTCATATTAAAAGCAATAATTCCAAACAAGACAAATCAAACACTGAGGGCAATCCAGACTTGTAAGAGTGTAAAACAAAAAGAATCAAAACCAGGAATCAGACATTGGAAATACAAGGCTCATAAGTTACTGAAAGAACAAAGAGACAGACTCCCGAAAGAAACTGAAACTGAGAGCTACTTTTACGCGGGGAACTAATCAGGGAAATAATTACAGGTGAGACACAGGGGGACAGGGCATTCAAGGGTGTGGCAGCAAACAAGGAAATGACTAACAATGATTGTACGGAGGGGGGGGGGGGGGGGTGAGAGGGGAGCAGGAACAAAACAAAGACACATGGACCAAGGCAATTACCCTCTTCCACTCTGGAGTTGTCATCGGAGGGATCCTGGCACTGCTCATACCTCGCCTTAAAGCAAATTATATCCCCAAACCCGTTCCCATTTAGGTTTCCTAATTATCAACTAAATGTCAGTTTGTTCAGTTGCAAGGATCAATCCGTATCCATTTCCTTTCAGCTTGCATTATTGTTCATTATGACAATTATCAAGCAATTTCCTGTCCACATTAATGGTAGACCTAATAAAATGTCAATGTCTTACAATGCTTCTGAATTTCTGCAGCTCACAAAATGGTATTTTTTTCCTTTACCTGTTGCATCACTATTCAATTTATCACTTTGTCTGATAGGCTCTTTCAAACTTCCGAAAGGGAGTCGATTTTTATCATTTTGAATGTGGGAGTTGTGGCTTCATGTCATGTACTAGAAATAAATAAGAAGGTGGTGCTATCTGAGTGGTGAAGTTGATTACTAAGCCGACAGGGTGCAAATTAGATCAAAATTAATTCTTAGACAAAAAAAGGTAGCTACTTACGTCATTCCTGTTAGAACTATCCTGCGATTTCAAGGAAATGTTGATTTCTTAGTAGAAATATGAATTACAGCCAACATTATTCTTGGATTTTATGAAACAATAGTGGCCATTTTTATTCAGGGTCAAAAAGCACAAAAATGATTCTGAATGTCCAAATGGAACTCGTACTTTTTCAAAGTTAGAGAAGACTAATATATTGGCTTCAAGAAAAGTAGACTGGGTAGGATATGATGCAAAGTTGTCTGAAAAACAGAGTGATGGTTCAGTAATTATCGAAAAGACGATTTGATAAGTTGCACAGAAGGGGTTAAAATGACATAGAAATCCCTTTTCATAAGTAAAACAAGAATTTTTTTTTTTTTATGGAGACTATCCCTCTGAGAGAACTAGCACCAATGCTGACTCTTGTTATAAGATTAACAGGTTATGGCAGAAGTTGACCCCTTGATCGGCAGAGGCAAACCCCCTCTCCACTGTGGCTGAGGTGGTATCTCAGACCCCCAGAATGTGCTGTCGACATCCATGCCTTTTCAGTAGTACAGTATTAGTCCTAGCAAAGATGGGCTCGGTGATTTTGGTCTAATTTCTGCAGAGAAATTTGGCATAATTGGTAATAAATCCAAATTATTGAAATTACGCTGTATTCTTGGTATGTTGCAAAGAAAGGATTAAAATGACGTTACCCCATTATTTCTGGAGTTTAACATCCATTTTTATAAAATTTACATCCTAACGAGCAAAATGATATCCATTTTGTCTTGTTTTTAGATTATGCAGGGTATCTCTATTTTTAAGGCCCTTTTGAGGACTGGTCTGCTTAACTATTCAGGATTTTTTGGTAGAGAGCAGAACATCAATTATGGCAAATCACCTAGGTCTTGAAGCAGCAAAGTTGCCCTTGACCATCACCCTACCACCTTTGTGTTTGATTGTGGTATGGCGTTCTTATTGTTAAATATTCTGTTAGCTTTATGCCGGATGTAATGGACACGTCTTCCAAAAAGTCCACAGAATATTATTCCAAATATTTTGGGGGTCATCAAGATTTTGGCAAATGTGAAACAAGTCTTTGTTTTCTTTTTGGTCAGCAGTGGTTTTTTCCCTGCAGTTCTCCCATGAATGTCATTTTTGCCCAGTCTCTTTGTTATTATTAGCTCCCGCCGCTTGCGGTGCGGGAGCGGTGGGAGCTAAGGTATCGGGCTCCGTGCGTGCGTGCGTGCGTCCGTCCGTCCGTCGTCAACACATTTTGCTTTATCTCATCAACTATTTCAGTTACAGGCTCCTAATTTTTACTGGACATGCATCTCATAAAGCCCTACAAATGACATGCCTAAAGGTGACATTGGCCTATTTTTTCAAGGTCACTAGCCTAAAAATATCACCAAAAACTTCGACATTTTGCTGTAACTCATCAACTATTTCAGTTACAGCCTCCTAATTTTTACTGGACATGCATCTCATAAAGGCCTACAAATGACGTGCCTAAAGGTGACCTTGGCCTATTTTTTCAAGGCCACTGGCCTAAAAATATCACCAAAAATTTTGACATTTTGCTTGATCTCATCAACCATTTCAGTTACAGGCTCCTAATTTTTACTGGACATGCATCTCATAAAGGCCTACAAATGACGTGCCTAAAGGTGACCTTGGCCTATTTTTCAAGGTCACTGGCCTAAAACTATTACCAAAAACTTCAACAATTTGCTTTATCTTATCAACATTTTCAGTTACAGGCTCCTTATTAGCTCCCGCCGGGAGCTATGGTATCGGGCTCCATCCGTGCTTGCGTCCGTCCATGCGTGCGTCCGTCAACAAAAACTTCAATATTTTTTTTTTATCTTAAGGGCGGGAGCTTCTGGGGGCCGCCAGTGCCCTATATTTATTCTGGAGTCATGAACACTGACCTTAACTGAGGCAATTGAGGCCTGCAGTTCTGTTGATGTTAGTTTGGTTTCTTTTATGACCTCCTGGATGAGTTTTTGATATGCTCTTGGGGGAATTTTTGAAGGTTGGCTACTCCCGGAAGTTCATCGCTGCTCCAGGTTTTCTCTATTTGTAGATAATGGCTCTACCATGATCTGCTGGAGTCCCAGAGCCTTAGAAATGGCTTAGTAACTTTTTTTTCCAGACAGATAGATGTCACTAACTTTGTTTCTTATCTGTTCTTGAATTACTTCAAATCGTGGCATCAGGTACTGCTTTTTGCCTACTTCTCATGCCAGACAGGTTCTGTTTAAGTGATGTTTAGATTCAGTTAGGTGGGCAGTAATCATGCCTGAGTGTGTCTGGTGAAATTGAACCAATATGTAAATTACATTAAGGGTTCTCTCCACCGTAATAACTGCCCATCTGCCTGAAAATATTACATTGCTGATTGGGCCGTTACGCTGTTTTCGCGGGTGTGTAATGGGAAAATTATCAATTTTCTATGTTGAATGTACCTAGCAAGCTTACATTTATTCAGGCTAATATTTAGCAGCCAGCGCCGCGGCTGAGTTTTGGCTGTTTTGACATCTATCCAAGTGTGTTTGATTGCTTCCTATGTGGGTTATCAAGGTTAATTTATAAAAATAGGTGGCCTGAGATCGTCTCCGTCATGCAAGTGCTACTACCAAGAATTTCTCATTGCTCTCGTAGCTTTGTTTCACTTCATGAAGATTTCCCATCAATGCCTGAAACGCGTTTTTTAGCCCGCTTGGCCGACAGGCCCAGGCGGGCTTATGCTGTGCTTAGGGTCATTAGTGGTGGTCTGACATGCGCGTGCGTGCGTGCGTGCATTCACAATTGTCATTTCAGCGCGATGCAGCTTTCAGTTTTCCACAGATCCTTTTCATATTTTATATGCATGTATATGGGCCCAAGATCTAGCCCGAGTTCGATTTTGGGCATGCTGCGATTCTCGGTTTGGCCACCAGGGGGCTTTTTCTGCAAAACTTCAAACAGCTCTAGCTCCCTTATTCTACGAGCTAAGATGCTCAGATTTTTACTGTGGGTTGTTCTGCCAAGGATTCATCATATATATAATGGGTTTTTGATTTGACCTAAATTTAAAGGTTATGTAGGTCAAAGGTCGTAAAATGCACAGATTTCGTTTCACTGCAATAGTGCCATCAGTTTTCAACGGATCCTTTTCATATTTTATATGCATGTATATGGGCCCAAGATCTAGCCCCAGTTTGATTTTGGGCATGCTGCGAATCTCGGTTTGGCCACTGGGGGTTTTTTTCTGGTAAACTTCAAACAGCTCTAGCTCCCTTATTCTACGAGATAAGATGCTCAAATTTTTAGCCCGCTTGGCCAAAAGGCCCAAGGGGCTTATGCTATGCTCAGGGTCTTTAGTGGTGGTCTGTCATGCATCCGTGAGTAAACTTTTGGCTTGTCTGCGCTCTAGCGTCTTCAGTTTTTGACCAATCCTTTTCATATTTCATATGTGTATATAGGGTCATAAGGTCTAGACCAAGTTCGATTTTTGAGCCCAATCGGACTGATACTTTGGCCAATAGGGGGCGTTCCATTTTGGCCACGTTTGGCCAAGCAGGCGCAGTGGCATTGCCACTATTTTTTGGGTTTGAGAGACCATGAAGGCTTGCACACAAGAAATTCCCTGTTTACACAGCACTGGCTGAGTGTGTTGACCTGGGGATCCCCCAGTATCTGACACAATATTTTAGCCAGTCAGTGATGTCCTTACTAAAGGTTTAGGATTGTTGGTCTGGATGGTATGTATTTTGGAAGGATTTTTATTTGATGATCATTCTGAAGATTCCTGCATGAGGCAGGAATATTATGTAATATTCATGTAATGCCATTAGCTCACATTGTTCCAGCAACGGTCATAACAGCACACGTATGCACGCGTGCGCGGGTATCATCCTCGTGCCTCCTATTGCTGCCAACGCAGCTAGCTCGCTTGCTGTGCATGCTGGCTGAGATGCTGTACTGTGTGTCCATGTCATGCATCTGTGCTGCCTAGCCTCGCCCCGATCTATCTTTCCAGGTATATGATATGCTATGTGATAATGCTGCGAAATAAATCGACATTGTTACTCAACACGGTTGGCTTGCAAGGTTTCCTGTATTGTCCCCGTTTCTTTGTTCAATTTCCCATTTCACTCATCTTTCTATATTGAACATTATGTGGAAATTTACGAATATCCTCTAATAATACTTTGGTAAGACTTTTTTTTTTAATTGTATGACTTAGTAATGAAGGGCGCAATTACTTTTGCACATAGAGCCAGGTAGGTTTGGGTAGGTTTTTACCCTTCATAAATGAAATCATCATTGTAAAATTGCATTTTGTATTTACTTTGGTGATTTTTGACTATGCGGAAGTTAGTTTAATGATCTGAAACATAGGAGTGTGACAAATATGCAAAAATAGAAAAAATCGAGAAGGGGGCAAATACTCTCTCACGGCACTGTAAATGCTGTTAAAGGAAACTGACAGTCTGTAGCCTCATATCCACTGTTTACAAGCAAAGAAGAGACAAAAAGCAAAAATAATGTTCCTGCCTTATTTCTATCAGTATGACAAATGAAGTTGGTGAAGTTACAGTTATTATAGTTTGACTGATGTTATTTTCTTGTAATTGGTTTTAAGACACACAATATCCTCATCACCTTGCTAGATAGCCTCTGTTGTAGACATCTTTTGTGGTTTGCTTCCCTTACACAACAACGTCTGCGCACTCGAGCCGGGTTTGTGTTCAACCAATCAGAGAGAAGCTCTGAAATTTCTGGAGGTAATTATATATGCACATGCTGTTGTGGGAGGGAAGCGAACCACATAGGACATCTGCAATGGAGGTTAACCAACACCAACATGTTGAAAATGTTCAAAAGGTGGAATTTCTCCAGGTTTCTTTGGTGTTAAAGTTTTCCCAAACTGAAGTTTTTTTGCTGCAGAGCAGTGCGCTTTGGTTGGTGCTTTGCTCGATAGACGTTTGACACGGGGCCAGTCGCTATCATGGTAAAGTTGCTTGATTTCCTTCATGGTCTCATCCAGTTTGCTTTTTATTCTTGAGAACTTTTCTAATAAACGGTAACATCCTGTATGGCACACAGACAGTTGGCTTCAGGAATATGGGTATTTACGGAAAGAACGCTGCTTAAAATTGCAGGAACGTCAAGTTGGCTTTTTCCATGTGTTACTGTCTGATTGTGATACCAGTCATTTTGTGAATTGACTTAAAATTTTTAGTCATTTCATGAAATGACTGAAGTTCAGCGCTAGCCATTTAATGAAATTACTGAAATTTTTAGTCATCTCATGAGATTACTGGTTTCACAATCTGACTGTAACATATAGTACGTATTTTCCCTTTCTTCGATCCGATTCTTATTTTACATACAACTGTCATTATCAACGAGTGTTTTGTTCCTGCCATTTTTGTGTATTAATATTTGACTGGGGAAGCCCAAAAGGACTATCATATAAAAAGCACCCTGATTAGCTTATTTCGCACAATGCCATTGTGTCACGGAACGCAAAACCTGGCTAGACCGCACAGATGTTGTTGTGGGAGGAAAAGGAACCACATAAGACATCTGCAATGGAGGCTGCTTGTTAGATGGCTTAATGTAGGTTAGTGAGGTTGAACTAATCCATTCTCATGGCATGATACATGGACTGCGTTTATATGCTAGGTCGGTGTTAGCTGGGTAACTTGGCCAGCTTTTTCACGGTTTAATTGCGGTTTTGCCAGCTTTTCACTGCCCAAATGCTAACAGATCGCACAGTTTTTACTGTATGTTCCTTTTTCAGGTTCTTTTATTGTATGGAAGAGCTAATTGACTTTCCCCGTGTTGAGAAACTGATGAGCTAATGTAAGTGTGTGTGTGCTGTGTCTGTGCAGGTAAATATGCAGAGGACCTGTTTGGCGAGCTGTTCACCGAGGCGCACTCCTTCTCCTTCAGAGTTAACTCGCTGCAGGAGCGCGTGGACCGCCTGTCAATCAGCGTCACCCAGCTGGACCCCAAAGAGGAGGAACGTAAGTGTACCGTATGCTCATGCTCTCGTGCGGAGTTGTGCGTTAACGAGTGCACACACACGCTCAGACATGATCACACACATGCTCAAATACACGCTCGCGTGCAAGCCCACACACACACACACAAACACAGGCATTCAGTCTCATACTCCCGCTTAAGCCGACAAATATACATTTGTATGCACAAATATGCAAACACAGGGCCATCTGGAAACGCATGCACACACATTCATGGACAAATATGGGTGAAATTTCCAATTATCGCACAATTACCCCTAGGGACAGACAAATCATGAAAGTCAATATTGATTAAAAAACGCTTTTTTACAGTGGAAGACCAACATATTGGCTCCATCAAAAACCTGATTCACACCCTGTGCTCCTAACATGTCAGTTTTGGTAGCCCTGCAACAATAACCATCCATTTTCCTGTTACGTCAGACACTTTTATTACTATAATGTTACAAATCTAAGGTTAAAATGCTCATATCAGCTCCAAATTTTGTTTCCAAACAGGGACAATTTATAAGAGTTTGCATACCAAAAAGCAAGTTCCTAAGTTAAAAAGTTTTGAAAATATGGCAAAATTAAAATTTGGGGATTGTCGATATTTTAAGTTTTTTTGCGAACACTGTATTAACTTTGGTGTAGCACACTAGATCTGCATCATACACTCATTATTATCCCTGTGGATAGGAATACCACTCATTTCATCACCAAATATGTCCAGAACGTCTCCAAACTCAGTACACATGTACAAAACAGGTTGCACGTCTCTTTTAAAGTCACAAATTACACCACCTATAATTTCTAGGAAAAAAAGTATGTGGTATTGAGTAAATTGCTGTTGCATTTGATAATAGTATCGTAGGGGCATCTTATGTTAAAATATGGAGAGGCTACTCCAAGGCTAAGTGGTATTTCTAATAGAAAAACTGATTATGTAACGTCAGACACTTTTATAATTTTAACCAAAATACAGCCCCAGGGAATAGGATATGATGCCTATATAGCTCAGGATGTTTTATAATGTGTATATTGACCCGAAAAACACAACAGCAGTGACACATATTAGATATGTACAGTTATATGAGCAGAAATCTAAATAACATAAATACGATGTGACGTTAGACACTTTTATAACCTATGCCTCTGTGATCGACTACAGGGGGTATATAACTCGTCTAAAACATAAACAAGGTGCCGCTGACGACTGCGCATGTGCAAGGGATCGAGACCACTACCGCCGGTTAATCTACGGCGTCTCAAAGTTTTACACCTCGATAGAGCGAATAAAAGTGTCTGACGTTACATCGAGCGAAGTACATGCACAGGGACCTAATGGAAGCAAGTATCGATACAACAACTGGTCAGGATTGTTGAAAATAATCATAAATACGAGCCAGGGTGCAAAAAACCCAGAAAAACTGTAAAGAATACACAGGAGGCCAAACGTTGATGTAATGTCGGACACTTTTATCCAGTTTCAAATTGTGTTTTGCTGTGTAGCATGTAGGTGAATGACAGTAGACCCAAAATCTTTACCCCAATGTACTAGCCCTAGGCACTGTTCAAAGTGGGGATAATAGTTATAATCTGCCTGCATTGGTTGTACAGTACATGGTGGGTTAAAATGGAAGTGTCTGACATTACAACGCGTACTGATTTCTGATTCAAGCCATGGCACACCAGAAGGAAGACTCAACCAATGGTTCAACCTAATGAATCTTGGAGCCAACACCCCAGGGCACATGAGAAATAAGTTTGGGGTGTACTAAAAGTGCCACTGTGGTAATTCCACACACCCAAATATTTAAAAAAACGTCCCCAAAACAGGTTTTTGAAGCATTTTTCAACTTCGAAGGCCCATATCTCAGGGAATACCCATGGGATTCACATAAACGTACACTTTTCTGAAAGCCCTAACTGTCCTGCATTGAATGAGACTAAGATAGGCCAGATTGGTGGATTCATTTATATTCTGTAGCACTGAGAAGGTGGAAAGGCTGGAAAAAGGCCAAATGGACGCTAATTGAAAACCTGACCCATATTATGTATGCCTACATATGTATACCCCCACAAATGAATGCACAAATATGCGTAAATTTTAGTCATGTAAATACATACACACACGCGCGCGCGCGCATACTGTACATGCATGGACACCTGAATGCACATGCATTGGTCAGTCTTTGCTCTGTTTTATTTCCTTGTGCTTGTGTTTTCATGGTGTACTGCACTGAACAAGTGAATGTTAACCTATAACAAATGACTCGAGCAGCCTGCCTCATATGTGGGTTGTTTGCCATAGTAAGCACGCAAAAATGTATGCCAGTTATAATGACGTCATAATAGTCGGTTTATAGCCTCTGGATGAGGGACTCTTGCTGATGTGGATATGCTGTTCTTAAATGTGTTTTGATTTGCTAAACCAAGGGTGTCTAACCCTGTTCTTGGAGAGCCACCATCCTGAAGGTTTTCTCTCAAACCGAAGTAAGGCACATCTATATTTCCTGTTAGAGATTGGACGAGCTGCTAATTAGCTGAATCAGGTGTGCTGAATTAGGGTTGGAGTAAAAACCACAGAGGGCAAATCTCCAGGAACAGTTTGAGACCCCTGTGCTAAACCATGGATCCAGTAAGTGAGAAAAGTCAAGGTAAAGTTCAGTCGCTTCCTGCAGACTCTGAAACTGAATAGTGCACCACAATTTCTCTGGAAGGATATCAGATACCAGCTATCTGTGGTTAGAATCGAGCACTCGAGGAATGCTATCGGCATCTCAGAAGCAGAGCTGGTATATTCCTACCAACCGTCTCCAGACTCGTGATGTGCTCTACTTTGAAGACAAGCCTCCTCCAAACTGTCACCTGACTCACGAAGTAGACACTTTATCGAAAGAGTTCTGTCTTGTCCTTGACTGTTTCTCCTGATGTCGACTCAGGATTTAATGGGTTGCCCTGTCACACTGAGTGATATCTCTGAGTTATATATTGGCTGTGCTCCTGTCAGGCAGCAGCTCTGTTACCTGAGATGAAATCCCAGCATATCGGCCGTTACCCCCGCAACCAGTCAACCAAAGAACCTCTGCTCACTGGAGATTATCCGCTCACACACACACACACACACACACACACACACACACACACACATACACTCACGCACACACACACACACACACACACACACACACACACACACACACACACACACACGCACACACACACACACACACACAGGCAGGCACCTCAACTTGCATGCTGGTACTCACACACACACACACACACACACACACACACACACACATACACTCACGCACACACGCGCACACACACACGCAGGCACTCCTCAACTTGCATGCTGGTACTCACACGCACACACACATAAACACACAATGTGACACATTCATACACACATTGCATAAACTCTCGTACGGGCACACTCAGACGTATAGACAAACTGGGCATAGGCACACACTCAAATACTGTGCTACATCCCTGCAGCCCAGTGTTAAGGGCTGAAAACCCGGGGGTCTGCAGGCTTCAGTAGGAAGATTTGGGGCATCCATTGCTCAGTTAGTCCCGGTGCAGAGCTGGAAAAATCAGAGAATTGAGGTCCTGCTTTATTTGTTATTAGTGTATTGATTCAGGCGTTTTGGTTGAATGGATGAGAGCCGTGATTTATGGCCTGCCGCGATCGATGTATTTCTCTGCACGGACAGTCACGATCCGTGCCTGTGAGGTGGGGCTATCGAGAAACAACTGAAGGTGCCAGTGTGTAAAACTGGCGTAGGAGCAGAACATTACAGCAGAACACAGATTTTGATATTTAAGATGACTCTCCTCATCAATCAGCTGAAAAAATTGTTCACAAACGTTGAACAAAGATCACAATTATTGACCTGTTTATGGGATGTTGCATCCACTGACAAAAAGGGGAGATGTTCTTCTTTAACAAGCTATGATCCAGGATGTATAGATATGTCAGAAAATCATAGTGTCATTTTGGATATGTGTGAACAGTAATAGTGGGTGAATATAAGGAAGACTTGGCCAACTCAATTCGATACTTTTTTACTTAAGGCTGCAGTTAATGAATAAAGGCAGCAGAATGAAAGCCCGGTGAAATTAACTTCTTATTAAAGCAGGGCCAGTGTGCAATGACCGGATTTTAATGCGTAATGAAAACATTACTGTGATGTTTTACTTTGTTTTTCAGTTATGTTGCGGGGAATAGGATTATTTTTCTGTTTTATCTCCTCTCATCTCACCTTGTGGGTGGAATTATGAACAAGAGCAAAAAACAAAAAAAAAAGAACATATTTGCTCATAGCATTTCCTGTCATTTACTGTGAAACAATTTCAGGTTGTGATTTTGTTTAACAATGGGTACCACTGAGATTTTATAAGCGTTTTTAAGACTATGCAATAGACCGTGCAGCGACTACAGGGTTTTTAATGGCAACAGTTCTTCATAAGGCAGTGAAATTCACTGCTATTAAGGGATAAAGCAGTGCAGTCATTGATTTAATAAACCTACTCTGAAAGACTTTCTTTAGTTTTCAAGAAAAAAAAAACATCCTATTGTGCGAGTCTTTTGAGAGGGTAATGGCACCTGGTTGGGAGGCTTCTAACAGAGAAGGATTAACACAATACTGCAGTTTCAGCCCGACGTCATTATGATAAGCGCATTACCACCTCATGTCACGTAATTTAAGCTGCGGGTTTTCTTTGATTTGCATTGTGAATACGTCCCATTGTGTTTCGCCAAAAATCGGCACTGCACAGGGTCTCGCCAGGACTCGGCTTAAAAGATGCATGGGGGGACTTATGTGGGTTGCACATGGGGGTTGGAGAAAGCATTCAAGAGGTACAGGGGAGCACCTACGATGAAAGCAGAATGCTTGAATGTTCTAGAGAGACACTCTCTTTCAAGGTTCCGGAAAGTTCCCTCTATGTCTCCTGCTGCGAACCTACTGCTGAACAGCTCTGTTGAGAGCCCTTTTTCGACACTGTCTGGCAGTGGCTATTTGTATTTTATTCGCTCCCTTCTGCATGTGTTTAACCAGTCTCTCATTGCAATATTCTATCGTCGCATGACTCACATCACATGACTCATAAGCCTCCCCTTTAGGCGATTACACCAGGCAGCCTCTCGGCTCCTCCTTCTTGAGTATGTAATATAACAAACCTCACTTATCATTCTTGCCAGTAAATGTAATATGCCTTGACGATTCCTTTTCCCACCTACATCATGACTTGTGCTCGTAATGAGACACAGTCAGCTCTTTGTTTGCCACTGGGCTGCACTAAAATGGTCGCTGAGAGCCCCGGGGGTTTCCGATAAGGCTGAAGCTGGCATATACTTTAAAACTCTGTCAGTGTTCAGAGAAATCATTTATCTTTTTGTTCCTCTTTTTCTTCCCTCTCCTCTGTGTCAGATATACTGCAATTGCCCAGGAAAGGAGAGTTCTGGGAGCACATTTCTTTTTGGGTGGGTTGGTGGGAGGAGGAGGGGGGTGGGCAGTGAAGTAAAACAGACGGGGGTGGGTACAGGGTGAGAGCTGCAGGCGCTGACTGAAGACCGACCGTATTGTATTCCCCATCCGTTGAGATTGGAGTCTCAGGAAAATCTAGAGCAGGTAACCTCAGAAATCCAGCACTCTCCTTTGATATACAGTACCCTGGCCCATTTACAGAGACGGTAAGAGCCGTGAGGACTTTCAATATTATGGTAATGGCTCTCGGCAGAGTGAGCCCAGACGTACAAGCGAACCAAATCTGCGCAGGCCGGGTGTCAATTCCTGGTAACTGCACCTTGTGACCATCAGAGTTAATGAACTCGGTGACTCTCAAATCCCTGATGTGGGGAAAGGGCAAAGAGGAGTGTTGGTGGGCGACTGTAGGCTTTGCAGCGACATAAATCTCCGAGCCTTCAGTGTAGAGGGGGTGGGGCGTGAGGTGGGGATCGGTGCTGACGGTTGTCCAGAGAACACTATGATGACTGTGGCTAGTCAGTCACCCGCCCCCAACGCCGTCTCTTCTCTCTGTTCCCCTCTCTACTGGGGGCATTGGAGCACTAGCCGGAAATCCCCACTTTTCACGGAGACGGGTCCTCGGCCACCTCGTTTGCCGGCACCGCCCCGAGGGAAGAAGCTTCGCGCTAGGATACCCTTCAGCCCCCCGGAGGTCACTCCCGCTCGGCTGATTGATGGCTCTTCTCCCGCCATTCCCGCCGAGTGCCATTTTGGGCCTGTCAGGATGCGGAATCACTCTTCCCAGCTAAACTAATGGTCCGTAGCCTCCATTTAATGGCTATATTATATCACCGAGATGTCTAACTGTAATAATGATTGCAGACATTGCCGGGAAAGACCCTGAAGCCTTTTTTTTTTGAACGGCTCCTTCCCTCCTGCCTATAGCCCACCCCCACCCCCCATTTAATTGCCCATATCCCAGCGCAGCAATTCTTTTTGAACTGGTTTTTAATTTTCCATTTAGCCGAAGACACCAGAGAGAAGTCACTGCTGTGTCGTCAAACAACATTCGGTCGGCCTCTTTTTCTTTAGAGCTTTCAAGAGCGAGAGGCACAGTGGCCGTCTTCCTGACGGGTCCTTTAAAAATAATTTTTCAAAAACAGTACTGCAGTACGGGGCCTGAGTCTGCACTTCCCGACAGTAAAAATGTTAAAACCCTGCAGGCCACCTTCTGTCAGAACAGCTACTCGATCACAGATGGGCCTGAAAAACAAATTAGGAAGGACACCCACCACCCCCACTTGCATATTCTCTCAGTGTGTGTAAGTACTTCCAGTCCTCCTCAGGCATGAATGGCTTTCCATCAGTAGTGTTGAGCAGAAAATAAAACCCAGAGCGAATGGCATTTCCTGCGCTTATTTGTGTCTAAAGCTCAGGACTCGCATCAGCTGGAGGCCTCAAATATTCTGCACAACATTAGTGCTCCTGGTGTGTACGAGTACACGGTCATGCTGTGTATTCTTTAGTGGCAGTCTTTCGCAAATCTCATGATTCCTGATCGTCCTCACCTGAAGCAGTGCTGGTTATATCGGTCTGGAAAGTTCTTTGTTCCTCTGTTTTACCTGATGATGGTCTAAGGATCAAAATGTTGCATTTCTAAAAGTGTATTGCAAGTAAAAGAACAGTGTGTGGGAGTTTTCTTCTCTCATTCTTTCATAAATGAAATGAGGCGTGCTACAATATCCATTAGTGCTGGAACGAGAGCAGGTCTTGAAGAGGCATTGAATACCAAAGCAATGAAGAGTAGGAAATTTTCAAACCATGCAATAGTGCAATAGGGTGAGCGAGTGCACATTTTTGCTTTGATCCAGCACTAAGACACCTGCATCTACTCATCAAGGTCTGGATTGAAGGCCATGATTTCTTAATTTGTTGAGTCAGGTGTCCTTGTGCTATGCTAAAAAAGAAACCGTTACTCGCGCTGGCCATTTTTGGAAATGATTAGAAATCCCTGTCCTAGTTCTTTGAATTGGCTGCACTGCTACAGCAAGGTTTATACATTTTTCAAGAAACCCCAGTCGTAAAAAGCTAAGAAAGAACTGCCTTACTGCAACTTTCATCTTAAGAGCTATGCGTGAAATTCTGATGTCGAGGTTCACCATTGATTGTGGCCTGGAGGGAGATCCAAGGTTCCTCTGTGATACCAGTCAGAGGTGTTGGGCTTGGCAGAGAGAAATGCTAACCCCTCTCTCCAGGGATAGAGCATCTCTTGGCCTATGAAAACACCATGTCATGATTAATTGACTCTCATATCCCGCCAAACAGCTGCTGTTCCTGCCCTGGCTATATATCTGCCTGTATCGAGTGCCCGCAGTTTGTCGCCCAAAGGTACAAACGATTTTGGCATGGTTAAGACCAGGGGGCACCCCCAGGGTAAGTTTAAGTATGACTGGAGATTTACTACAGATTCTGTTTTTCCTTTCCAAATCGACTTATTGTTGAAATAGCTAGTTGCATCTCACTCCTGCAGTGCACGCTCACTCTTGCTGTTGACAGTGTGGGGATCAGGTTAAGCCCTGAAATTCTCGGGCTTCTTTGCTCTCCTTCATTAGAATGATGGTGCTGTCCTCACAATAGCTAAGAAAAGGAAAGATTATTCTCTGTTGTTGGTGTGGTTGGTGCCATTTTGATGGACTGGATGATTTGACTGGCATTTCATTTTAGGAGTGCTGTCTCCTATTTGAATCAGAATGTGAATTGGAAGGTGACGTTCTGCTGTTTCTATGTGTTTGTTTCCACTGTTCAGAGTAAGGCCAATCATTCTCATTATAAAAGCAACAATAATACTTGGCTATTAGAATTCTCACTTGAGTATTTCGGTGTGTTTGTCTGCATGACTCATGCAGGTGTTCACCATGACTAGAAAAGACAAAATTTTCTGATGAGAATTAGTGAGCTTGCCTCAGCATAAAAATGGAAGTAATTGAAAGAGAAGTAAGAGTTCCAAAAGTGATGCGTTTCAACTTTTTTCTCATTGACTGCCATCATAAAAAAAAATAAAAAGTATAAAATATGAAAAGGTTAAAAAGCAGACAAAATGTGGAAAATAAGCTGAACCCGAAAAGTTGAGTTTCTGCAAGAAAGTATAAAAGAGAGAATTTTGAGAAATCTGATGAATCAGCTAAAATGAATAGCTGGATTCTATTGGGCCAAAAAAAGACTTTTAAAAATTAATTGAAAAACCTGAATAATATTAAACATCTGTTCAGAAGCTCTCTATTCCAGAACAATCTGAACATTTTAAAGTTTGAATGGTGTCAATTGCTTAAATGGTGTGGAAGGAGCAAAGGGCAAAATGTTTGCAGTGTAATAATTATTATTATTATTATTTTTATTTTATCATTATTATTATTATTATAGAACAAAGAAGAGTGTACAGTATGCTGCTTTGCTGAATCTGAGGCAAGCATACAAGTTTTATACCCACATCAATGCTGTTCGGAGGCCTTTTCACATTTTACAGTGGTGTGTGTATGTGTGTGTATAAATGCGTGCTTGCATGTTGCACATTTGTTGGAGTTTTTAATGCTTGTATCTGTGTCTGTGTGTGCTGTCTGTCAGTGCGTGCTTAAAACTGGAGCTGGGTATTCATTTTAAATGCAGGCTGGGAGAAACTGGCAGATTGTGAAAATAGCAGTGGGTTAGTTAAGTATGCGGTTTTCTGGGATTCTCTCCATTAGATAAAAGCTGCAGATGTCTGTGAGGAGCTCTGTGGAGGTCAGGGGTCTCAGATTAAATTGGCATGAGGGTGAAGTTCGTGAAGGTACATGGCAGCCCTAGAAGTTTTTTGCAGGTGCACTGTCACAGTTAACCCCTCCCGCCAGCTCAGCAGCTCAGGAATACTGCATTACACTGGAGCAGCATAATGACACGGACAGACCATTTCTCATACAGGGGTCTGAAATGAAAGGGGAAATGAGGAAACACAAAATAGTTTTTTAAATTATAATTTTTTTTATGAAGAAAAAAAGCCAGCTCACTTTTCTGTTTCTGATCCACCCATTATCTATACTGCTTCTTCCTCACTCGAGTCGCGAGGCTGCTGAAGACGACCCCAGCTAACTGTGGGTGAAAGGCAGGGAGACAGCCTGGACAGCTCTATGACAGGGCTCACACAGCATTCCCTCACACCTATGGACAGTTAAGAGTCATGCATGTCATTGGACTGTGGGATGACACTGGAGTACCTGATGGAGACCCGCACAAACATAAGGAGAACATGCAAATTCAATGTAGAAAGGCCACTGGCCAGATTCAAATCCTCGACATTCCTCCTGTGAGATGGCAGTGCTAGCCACTGCGCCACTATGCCCAAGTAAAAATGCAGGTTAAACATAATAAGTGGTTGTTACCATCTTAAGCAACAGCTGCAATCAAATGCTTCTTATACCTGGAGATCAGTCTTGCATTGCTGTGGAGGAATTTGGTTCGATTCTTCTTTGCAGAATTGCTTTACTCATATCGGAGGGTTTTTGTCTATGAACCGCCCATTTAAGGTCCTACCTCAGTGTCTCTGAGGGGTAAAGTCTGAACTTTGATTTGATCACTCAGATCTTAAATTTGTGTCTTTTGAGCCATTCAGACGTGGACTTTGCCCTTATGCTTCAGATTGTTGTCTTTCAGCTCATTCCCAGCTGCACTTGAGCATCAGATGATGGACAGATGCTCGGTCATTCGCCTTGACCTTGTTTCTGGTAGAGAGCAGAATACATGCTTTCATTCATGGACCTGAATTAGAGAAGTATCTTCACTCTATCACACAACTGCCACCTTGTTTGAAAGTTGGTGTGGTGTTTTTATTGTTCAAGCCCTTTTCCAAAAAAAGTTGGGACGCTGTTTAAAATGTAAATAAAAACAGAATGCTAAGATTTCAAATCATTTCAATTCTATATTTATTTGAAAACAGTGCAAAGGCAATATATCAGATGTTGAAAATGAGATATTTTATTGTTTTTTGGAAAATAAGTGCTCATTTTGAATTTGATGCCAGCAACACATTTAAAAAAAGTTGACAATATTTGGCGCATTATAAAATGAAAAATGATGAGGAGGCTGCAAAGTACTGAGCAGCTGAAATCCTACAGGAAGCAAGAATAAGAAAAAATTTAGCCTTCCAAACTACAGCAGTTGGGCTCCCTTGCTCCCAAACGCTTACGGAGTGTTGATTAAAGAAGACCTTATGCAAAACAGTGGTAAACATGCCCCTGTGCCAACTTTTTTGAAACCAATTGCTGGCATCAAATTCAAAGTGAGCACTTATTTTCTAAAAAACAGTAAAATATCTCACTTTCAACATATGATATATTGTCTTTGCACTTGGCATTTTCAAAATAAATGTAAAGTTTAAACGATTTGAAAATCATTGCGTTATGTTTTTATTTACATTTGACACAGTGTTCCAGCTTTTTTGGAAATGGGGTTGCAAAATGCTTTGTTAGCTTTACACTGGATACAACAAGACCCAGAACTTCCAAAAAGTTCCACTTTTGACTCCTTAATTTTCTCGTAAGGATTGGGGTCGTCTAGGTGTATTTGGCAAGTGGCAGTTGGTATGCCAGTCTCTCCTGGGAGAACTTTCTAATGTTGTAGATTTTCTACATTTGGTCATATTGGCGCTCACTGGTTTTCTGTTGTCTTGGAGCCTTAAAAATAGCTGTGTTACCTTCTGCGGGCCTGTGTCTTTTGTTTATATTCTTATCTATCTCTTATGGAATTTCATTTGAGTGCAGCACTTTGTGGGGCTTGTTGAGGCCTTCTAGCCTTCTTGGGGGAGAAACTAAGGGTGAGTTATCTTCTGACATAAGGCCACTTGGAGTTGGATAACTTTTGACTTTGTCGTCGTCGCATTTGAAATTTTGTTTGAAGATCTGAAACAGTTGTAACAAATATGCAAAAATCAGAAAATAAAGAAATCTGAAACTGGGCAAATACCATATCGCTTGCTTTTCGTTCTATGACAGCAGACCATGTATTTTTTATAGTTCTTATAATATTGTGTTCAAGTGTATAGTATGTAGCTTGCTGAGCAAAGCAAGTTGTACACTTTTGACTGGTAGAACGATTGAAGCTGAAGAGTCTTTGAGCAGACTGTCTACCCTCTGTAGATCGATTGGCTGTGAACTGTTTTGTTCAGCTTTTTTTCCCCTTTTTTTTTCTTGAGGCTTTGGTGCGCTTTGAGTATGTTTTGGACTGATCTCAGAACAGTTCTGACATTTTCATTCTGCTGTATGCCTAAGCCATGTCAGTCTTATGGTGATATATATATCAGGAGACGCTAGGGATGGAGTCAATACCTGACTGTAAAGTCTCTAATAGGGTTTAACGTTAATCAGCTTATTCTATAAGGGCAGGATTACTGTTTTAGACGTTAATTGGATAAGGTACTAAGTACAGCTCCAACAAGCTGCTTTGTAGTGATATTTTGTTTGTCATAAGGGCAGTAATAAATGTAATTGTCAAAGAGATAATTTTGACTGGGAATCAGAACATCAGTACTATGATCGTATTTAGTGTCTCCCACTAAACAATGTGATCTTCACAGGGGTTAAAACTGCAAGCTTTTTCTGTGAGATTACATCACAAGTTTTGCTTCGGTTTCAATTACTTGAAAATTGCGGTTTCGCTCCTCTCTAATTCGGTCCTGTGTTAATGTTTCGTCGTCGTTAAACTCATTTCTTGTATCTCACTGTGTCTCACACTTGCATACATTTCAAGGGCTCCAATCATATCCTTTAATTTGGCGAGTTTAATTGAGTTCCCATCTCTCCAGGGGCTAAGTGGGAGAGGACACAACCCCACACACACGTGCACACACGCGCGGATACACACTCGCACATGCAAAACGCAGACACAGGTAGTGTCGACAATTGTTTGCACTGGAGCCAAGAATGGGTGGAAATGGGCTTTACAGGGTGGTGTAGCTGCTGATAGATATTCAAGAAATATATTTATTCTTCAGTTCAGAGTTAAGTTGTCTTTAAGCTATCATTAAGTTGTTCCATCAGCGTGGGCAAAATATCGGTTAATTGATGAAGCCTTTTGCATGTTCATATAACAAAAATGGAAGGGGTCCTTGTCTGTTTGTCAGTATGTCTCCCTCAAATTTGTAGACAACTGTTCATTCAGTCAACTTTCGTGGCCAGTTCATTGCTGAGGACCCAAGGAAGTGCTGTGTTGAGTGTGAAGTTGTTTGGCTGAGCAGTTCTTGAGAAAGCTGCAAGCAGCAATTCTGCAGACCGGGAAATCGGCCCGTTCCGAACAGGCACATTTTGAATGGACGCTGGTCTGGTATTTTAAACATGAGTGAGGAGACATGGCTGGAAAGTTTCAGATTCAATAATGGTCTCAAGAAAAAGAAAATTGAAGACCCTTGTGTTAAAAATACAAGTCACAAAATGTCTTTTTTGAGGGGAAAAAAATTGGTCTGAATATATAATAGATCCGTATAATCTGCTAATTGAAGACCCCAGTGCTAAAAGTATTCAAGTCACAAAATGTCACTCCTGAGAAAATTGAGTAAATTGACTTGGGAAACTTAAGTAGACATTTTCCTGTTCTCACCGCATGGTGTGTGTGATACTGTGACTTAAGTACTTTTAGCTTGGCTTTTACTCTTGGCTTTTCAGTTGTAAATGCCTGCGTGTTTTATTTATTCTTGTATATCTCTCGTGTCCCTCTGTCTTAAGCCTGAAGCCTGCTGCTTGGGAGTGGCGTAAGGACAAAGTTTCAGTAGTGGATTTTGGAGTACTGATTCTATGGGCATGTACAATAGCTGACAGGCTTGTCGATTATGCATCATAGACTCTGATGAATCACTGTGCTAATGTGCCAGGCTTGGCTAGTTTACCCTTCTGTGAAAGGATGAGATTTCTGCTCTTACAAATCATTTTGGCTACTACAGTTGACCAGTTGGTGGTTTTAATGTGTGAATGCAGATTTATTTCTTAAATTTTTCCCCTCTGTCATCTTTCAAAAGGATATTTTCAGAGTCTGCATGTCGGCATTCATTTTCAGCATTGTTAGATTTCAGGCTAGGCGTTGGGGTGTCATAAGCAAATCATTCCCTGCTTGTCGGACAATGAGCCTTCTTGGCAAATGATCACTTTTCTGCATGTAAAAATCAACCAATTAGCACAGATTACCATAATTAAACATTTAGAATGTGTGGGAGACAAAAGGTTTGCAAAAATATGACATTTCCCCCAATGCTAATTATGATAACGATTATGAATAGTTAATTGTGATGCTAAATTATAGCCTCATACAGAGAGGAAATAAAAAGCTGCTGTGCTGTTGTCTCTGGTGAATGTGACACTCGCTGAGCCTGAGCTCGGGGGCTTGTACTGGCTCTGCCGTGGAGGATTGACTCAATTAAAAAAAAAAATCTCATTCAATGCGCAGGAACACATAGGCAAGCAGTATCAAAGATGAGTGATGTGCGATCTTGAAGTCTTTCGCACGGTCGCTGAAAAGTCTAGGAGCTCTGTTCTTGTGATTTTCTTTGAATTTCTTTTTGGAATTATATGTCCTTTTTTAATGTTCCTGCCACTCTCCTTCTCCTTTGGTTTCATTAAGTTCTGAATGATTTCTAACCAGTATAACAGTGCATTGCAGTCTGTACCTATCTGGATAGTGGCAGTATATAAAAGGACTGCTTTAGTGTGTGGTTCATATCCCATGGATGTAGATGCCCGCAAATTAAAGCTGGCAGTTTCTATACCAACCCCTTACTCATCATTACAAATCCACTGTGATGGAATACAGAGCTATGAAGCGGGAATAACATAAAATGCACTGACCTAAACTAGCCATTGAGGTGTGCGAAAATTGTGCATCGTGTTGTTTTGAGTGACTGTGCATGAGATGAATTTGCTTTTGTGTGATTTGTGTACTTTGGTGGTGATTATAAGAAGGAAGGGAAGTTAAATGCCATGTATTTGTGTGCCTGGGTCAGTGTCACTGCAGGACATCACCATGAGGAAGGCCTTCCGCAGCTCTACTATCCAGGACCAGCAGCTGTTTGACCGCCAGACGCTTCCCATCCCTCTGCAGGAGACCTTCGACCTGTGTGAACAACCTCCGCCCCTCAACATCCTCACACCTTACAGGTCAGTACTGTTCCCGCCCCTCAACATCCTCACACCATACAGTCAGTACTGTGCCCGCCCCTCAACATCCTCGCACCCTATAGTTCAGTACTGTGCCCACCCCTCCACATCCTCACACCTTACAGGTCAGTACTGTGCCCACCCCTCAACATCTTCACACCTTACAGGTCAATACTGTGCCTGCCCCTCAACATCCTCACACCCTACAGGTCAGTGCTGTTCCCACCCCTCAACATCCTCACACCTTACAGGTCAGTACTGTTCCCACCCCTCAACATCCTCACACCTTACAGGTCAGTAAGCCCCTCAACATCCTCACACCCTACAGGTCAGTACTATGCCCGCCCCTCAACATCCTTGCACCCGATAGGTCAGTGCTGTGCCCACTCCTCAACATCCTCACACCCTACAGGTCAATACTGTGCCCGCCCCTCAACATCCTCACACCCTACAGGTCAGTACTGTTCCCACCCCTCAACATCCTTGCACCTGATAGGTCAGTACTGTGCCCGCCCCTCCACATACTCACACCTTACAGGTCCGTACTATGCCCGCCCCTCAACATCCTCACACCCTACAGGTCAGTACTATGCCCGCCCCTCAACATCCTCACACCTTACAGGTCAGTACTGTGCCTGCCCCTCAACATCATCACACCTTACAGGTCTGTACTATGCCCGCCCCTCAACATCTTCACACTTTTCAGGTCAGTACTGTGCCCGCCCCTCAACATCCTCACACCCTACAGGTCAGTACTGTGCCCGCCCCTCAACATCTTCACACTTTTCAGGTCAGTACTGTGCCCGCCCCTCAACATCCTCACACCCTACAGGTCAGTACTATATCCGCCCCTCAACATCTTCACACTTTTCAGGTCAGTACTGTGCCCGCCCCTCAACATCCTCACACCTTACAGGTCTGTACTATGCCCGCCCCTCAACATCCTCACACCCTACAGGTCAGTACTATGCCCGCCCCTCAACATCTTCACACTTTTCAGGTCAGTACTGTGCCCGCCCCTCAACATCCTCACACCCTACAGGTCAGTACTGTGCCCGCCCCTCAACATCTTCACACTTTTCAGGTCAGTACTGTGCCCGCCCCTCAACATCCTCACACCCTACAGGTCAGTACTATATCCGCCCCTCAACATCTTCGCACTTTTCAGGTCAGTACTGTGCCCGCCCCTCAACATCCTCACACCTTACAGGTCTGTACTATGCCCGCCCCTCAACATCCTCACACCCTACAGGTCAGTACTATGCCCGCCCCTCAACATCTTCACACTTTTCAGGTCAGTACTGTGCCCGCCCCTCAACATCTTCACACCCTACAGGTCAGTACTATGCCCGCCCCTCAACATCTTCACACTTTTCAGGTCAGTACTGTGCCCGCCCCTGAACATTCTCACACCTTACAGGTCAGTACTGTGCCCATCCCTCAACATCCTCACATCTTACAGGTCAGTACTGTTCCCACCCCTCAACATCCTCAGACCTTACAGGTCAGTACTGTGCCCGCCCCTCAACATCTTCACACCTTACAGGTCAGTACTGTACCTGTCCCTCAACATTCTCACTCCTTACAGGTCAGTACTGTTCCCACCCCTCAACAGCCTCACACCCTACAGGTCAGTACTATGTCCGCCCCTCAATATCTTCATACTTATCAGGTCAGTACTGTACCCACCCCTTAACATCCTCACACCCTACAGGTCAGTACTATGCCAGTCCCTCAACATCCTTGCACCCTGTAGGTCAGTACTGTGCCCGCCCCTCAACATCCTCACACCTCACAGGTCAGTACTGTGCCTGCCCCTCAACATCCTCACACCTTACAGGTCAGTATTGTGCCCGTCCTTCAACATCCTCACACCTTACAGGTCAGTTCTGTGCCCACCTATCAACATTCTGCTGTACGATCCTATTCCTGCCCCTCAATTCAGTCACATCCCATGGCTTACCTGTTTGGATAGGCGTTTTTTAGTACCGTCCTGGAAAGTTGTGCTGTATGAGTTGGCATTTTTGCCTCTGTATATTATAGTGGTGCATAGGGTTCTGAATTTGCTTAGTTGCCGTATTACTTTTATGTGGTAACAGATATAACACTGATTAGAGACAGGATGTCTGCCCTGCTTGGCTCTTGCCACACCGTTCAGCTACTTCTACACTCACTTGACCACCAAATGCTTTATTACCTGTGCCATTGCTTGGTCAGCAGCACTTTAGTTTGGTTACCTGAACTTCCTGGATTGTTTATCTAGATGGATACCGAGCCTGTAGTCTGCCCACATCGCCTCCCTGATCCAGCTGGTATGATGGAACACTGCTGTCAGTCTTCCATCTGTTAATAAGAGGGCGAGTACGCTGTCCATTCATTACTGCAATTCCGCTAATTGCCTCCGTTAATTTGCAGGACTGCCTGTTAATGTTAATCACACGCCTGCTCTGTTGCGAGGGATTAACGTTTATTATCTGTTCTGGCATCGGCTTTTCGCTGCAGAATTTATCCCACGGCCAATCTGCCTCAGTCACCCCCACTGTTGTTATTCCCATGCGCCAGCAGGGAGTGCTAGTTATCCCAAAGTCAGTGGGTTCAGGAGTGAGTAGCATCCCCTCTGCTGAGAGCATTTTTAGCCCACTTGGCCTTTAGCCCAGTCGGGCTTATGCTGTAGTTGGATGCTTTCGTGGTGGTCTGTCGTACGTCCGTTTGTGCGTCCGTAAACTCTTTGCCTTGTCAGCGCTCTAGCGCCTTAATTTTTTTACAGATCCTTTTCATATTTTATATGCCTGTATATGGAATGAAAATCTAGGCCAAGTTCAATTTTGGCCATGTTGCAATAGGCCGAGTGGGTGCAGTGGCTTTGCCACTGTTTTTTTGTTTAAATTGTCAATTTTCAGTTAGGTTGCCACACATTTACAGCTGATTGGCTTGGCAAAGAATGAGACCATGTACTGCGACAGTGCTGGAATTCCGAATGGCAGATCCTGTGGCTAGAGGCTAACGGGTCTGATGCCACCCCAGCACCCAGTCAGGGAAGCGGTACGAAAGCCCATTTGCTGATCTCAGCAGGTTCCTTCCTTCGAAGTCTCCCAGAGTGATTCTATCTCCTCCTGGGTTATAAAAAAAAAAAACCTTGCAGTGGGAGGGAATTTAATTGATTCACTTGTCACGGCTGGGATCTGAAGTGATAATTGCTTTCCATTTTGCCTGGTAGCTGGGCCTATTTCCTGAATGCAGTATTTGACCGTGAACTAAGCAAGAAAAGAAGTGTGTGAGAGAGAGAAAGATGTAGCACAGCAAGAAAGCCTTCCCCCTGCTGTTGTCAATACCTTAGTGCTGTTCGTTCTCTGTTCTGTCAGCTTGTGCTTGCCACCTTTATTTATATGGATTCTGGAGAGAAATGAGGCATGTTTTTGTTCTGAATATGTTGACAAAGAGAGTTGTGAAGCGTAGTCTATCTGAGAGCAAGCTCCGCTCGCAAACGGAGCCTGTATTTCACCTGAATGATCAACTTTGATGAGTTCATCATCCCAAAACCTATATTTTTTACAGAAACCTGAATCTTCCAACTGCCAGCTGAAAAATGAACTAATTATTTAACCTCTCAAACCCAAACACCCCCGGTACCGGGGGCGATCATTACGCATCATAAATACAGTATGTTACCTAACAGCAACATTGTCTTGTGGCTTATCCACTTCACAGGAAGAAACTCAGCAAAAAGCTCATGTTGAACATTTTTACCTCAACCGAACACAATTTAAGCACCAAGCAAGTAAAGAAGCATGTAGCAAAACACAGGATAAAATAATATCAGCACTCAATCACTAGCATTTCTGCTGACTTTGTGCTAGGCATACAAAAGATACATCAAATGTAAGAGGAAAGTCCACAGAATCCAACGATATAAGCATTGTCATTTTAAATCAACACCACACAGACACACAACAGACATACACTTAACATTCTACAGAGATGAGCAAAGAATATTTCTTACGTTTGATATTTTTTTTTAAAGATTATTTTTTTGGGGAATTTTTCCTTTATTTGACAGTTATACAGTGTACAGAGACAGGAAAGTTGGGAAGAAGAATGGGGGAAGACATGCAGCAAATGACCTGAACTGGAATCGAACCCAGGTCGCTGCGGGAAGGACACAGCTTTTATGGTGTGCGCGCTTAGACCGATGAGCCACCGCGGCGCCCCTACCTTTGATATTTTGCAATAAAAAACTGTTTGAGGGTAAATCTGCGCTTGCTATTGTTAGCCCATTGTGTCCGTGTTATAACGAAACTAGATCTTCCAGTCTCCGTGCATGCTTTTTTTTTTCTGGGGCACTGCATCAGATGATTTCAATTTCTGAGCATTCAGCTTGCTCGCAATGTATTTTCCTCTCTGTGATCGGCTTGTGATGCTGTCTGTATGACTTTGCCATTTGGTGGCCATTTGATTCTACGGGCTGACGTTTCCAACGAGCCCTAAACCACCTTAATCGCACAAACCTTGCCTGAGATAGAGCCTTGCGTTCTGGTGCGTCAAGCTGAGTCCGTGGGCCATTTACATATACTTAAAGAGCGCAACAATATAAATGCTTAACTGGTTTATTTGTGGTTTTTTCAGGGTGATTATCCGCTAAATATTCAACAGTCGTTTTCAAAGTCTTTTCTGACAGAGAATCCTTGTGGCATTAAGCACAAGCACTAAGACGGGCGGCAGTACAAACGCTAAACCTGGGTGCGAGACGTGTTTTCTTGACTCACAGCAATTTCTCGGCAATTTGAAGAGAGGAAAGCAGTCAGCTAATGTAGCCTAGTGGTTAAAACGAAGCGCTGTGGTCTGGGAAACCAGGGTTCCAGTCCTGTGATGGCATGCATTTATTTTGATTGTAAAAACATTATTCTGCATAAATAATTGCTGGGGTTTTTGTTCTTTGTATTTATAATTTTGTTCATTTGCGAGTTTTTTTGTTTTTGTTTTTTTTTTTTCTTAAATAAATCTGCTCCAGTGGAGTGAACTTCATTTTCTTTGTATGTATTTTCTTGGAATGGGAAAATGTATTCAGGACTGGCAGGACTGACAGGAATAATAATAAAGAAAAATATTAGATGGTAGTAGAAGTAAAGTCTCCAGATCATTGTCTTTCCTGTCTGAGTTTCTGGACACCCCCAGAAATCTGCTCTCTCGTCTTCCACAGGCAGCTCTTATAAACTCCTTCAGGCCTACTGAGGATAATGTTACTCGTGGTGGTGCTATCAAAGACTTTTTGAGACTTCGATATGAGTCTGAGTTAGATGTAGTTATTGAGAACTTGAATGTAATATTGTATGATCTCTGTACCAGTTAATTGAACTGCACATCACATTGGAGTGATCACACCTTATTTTATTGTTTTGTATTGTGGTATATGTTTAATTGTATTGCACTGACACAAAATGTATACTCTTGAGTAGCACAAATAAATAATTATTATTTATATATATATATATATAAAATATAAAAAATTTTAAAAATTAAAGTGGTTGTATTCGGATGGATTGCCTGTAGTGACATATGCCTGTAGTGACATATAAGTGAAATTAAATGAGTTAGACAGTCTGGTACCAAAGAAATCTGAAATGGCATACAAGGTACCCGAACTGCCAATTTGGAGAAGCCACCTAGACATTCCTCTCTAATTTTGCTCTGATTTGCTTGATTAGAATAAACTTTGGCACAGATAATGATGATATTCTGTGCCGTAATTTTTATAGGGTTCAGACTGCAACTAAATAAGTTCACAAGGGATAGAAGTATAACCTTGCTAGGCGCAAAATGAGATCTTTCATTTATGCTGTGTTCCATCTTCATTTACTCTGACTCAGTGACATATATACTGACTTTTACACCACGATAGAAATCCCAAATGGTGTGTTACCTTTATTATGATACCAAGATTATTCAAATGGACCAAGTTGTTGCAGAGATATTCATTTAATTTTGGGCATGCCATTTTTGAACCAGAGGCTCAGGGCTTAAGAGGTTAATTTACCTAATGCTTTTCTTCTCTGTTGCTTTTAAAACTTTTTAAAGATTAATTACAATTAATAGTCATACTAATAATAAGATTAATAAAATGACAATTATTTGTAAAACCACCGTCAAATACAGCGGAGCTGTTGTTGTAATGTAGGGTTTCAAGGTTGCTGGAGAGTGAGTGCCAGCCAGAATTTTTTCTCCTGATTGAGGTGATCCCCAGATTGTGGTGCCTTGAACAGAGGAAAATGAAATCTGATTTTGTTTTTCATTTTTGTTATGTTTTTTTGACTATCTGTCCGTACAGGGATGATGGGAAAGAAGGGCTGAAGTTCTACACTAACCCATCGTACTTCTTTGACCTCTGGAGAGAGAAGATGCTCCAGGACACAGAGGACAAGAGGAAAGAGAAAAGAAAGCAGAAGGTACGGAGGCGGGGCATCTACAGGAAGTGGGGCTGGTGTCGTAGGCGGAGCTTGCATTTCAACTGTTAGCACTGATCACAGTGTATTGAGATGCCATCATGTCATATCACTGATTTCATTGGCATGGTTGTCTCCACTGCATGAGTTAGCTTTCATCAACATACATACTCCTCCAAGTCAAGCTTTCAATATAATTTATGTAAACTATCTGTTATGGTGTTTCAGACAGTGGACTCATAAATAACATTAATTTTTGGCTTTGGGTTGGACATTTTTGCCTGGATATGTAGTTTTTAGTGTAGCCTTGCACATGAAATCATTAGGTTAATGACATAATTTGTTTTCTGTGCCAGTTTTCCTGCTGTGCAAATTGAGTATATGCACAATCGTTAGTGGTATACACAATATATGTCAGACAATGGGAGGGATTCAGGAAGCAGAATAATAAGACAGTGGTTCATGTAATTTCCCCACTTTGGAACAATGTGGGGCAGCTCAAGTGAGATTCGAGAAAAATTTTTCTCAGTATTAGAATTGATTCAGAGGATATGGATCCGACTGCAGTAGTGTTGGGTGATGTTTGAATAATAGATTTGCAATTTTCAGTTACCAGCCATGGTTTAAGGTCCTTCTGGGCGAAGCAACAATTGGCGCAGCCTTGCCGGGGGATTAAGCCAGTTGAAAATTCGTTAGTACATCACTTTTTAGCAACCACTTTTAGTTGGCTGGGCGCATGTAGCTGTATCAGCTAAATTGTACACTCACTATGTGATCCTTAGATGGCATAGGCAGTGTGTATTTGGCGGTGTGACTGCATAGTGTAAGAGAAGTGAAAGCTGGTCGTCACATGAGTTGGAGGAATCTTGTGTTGCGGCATCTTCCTCCTCAGTCGATGGGAGCAGGTCTCTTTGTGGTGGGCTAAACAGTTTGGCTGTGTTAATGGTGGAAAAATCCAAAAGAAGTTGAATGTCCTGGTGAGTTACAGCCCCAGTGGCATGACTTTTTTTTATTTATTTATTTTTTTGAAATTTCAGGGGGTCTCACCCGAATAAATGAAGGAGATATATATATACACTGTCTGTCCAAAAAAAGGCCGCCTTTTGGGTATAAATAAACCAATACAATGATTGGATCATTAATGTAGCGATTAAGGTGTTTCATCTGGCAATAATTATTTTAACCATAACTGATGAAGTGCGTAGCTTCTCATTCCCTTAAAAAATTATGTCGAAAGACGTATCCATTGGTGGCAGAAAAGATGTTACAATGTTTTAGAAGGGGCAAATTATTGGCTTGCAGGAAGCAAAGAAAACAAGAAATGAAAAAAACAAGCATGAGGAATCATTTTCACACAGAAATTGACCACCACAAAGTCCTGACCTTAACTGCATTGAAAGTTATTGGGACGTGCTTGAGAAGACGATTGGTTCAACTATCCCTTCCTTAAAACAAGATGTCGAGCTAAAAATTTATTCAACTCTGATTGAAAATAAATGTTCTGACATTGCGTACAGTTGCCAAAACAACGACACAATGAATTGGCTTTATAATCAAAGCTGCAGAGGTTCCAACTTAATATTTGAGTGTGCGACTTTTTTTTTTTGGACAGGCTATGTACATAAAATAAAATGTTCTTTGTCCATATATACTTATATTATTTAATAATGTTCACCACCTTTTGTGTTCTGGTTACTAAGAAATTTTGGCTTCAGGTTTGTGCAGAATTTCAGTCATCTGTAATGTCAGGATTGCGCACACTTTCCATGAAGTGTCTGCCGTTTTGCTTCCCATCCGGAGCAAGCCCCATGTGGTTGGTCTGTCCAGGGATTATCGTTTGTAAGCCTTTGATCTCCGCTTTCACCTTAGAACCAAGGTGAATTGAAGATGATTTGAGCCCAGGTGTACGTGCCAATACTAGGCAATGTCCCTTTCTGACTAACTTACAGTACAACTGCAATACCGTGTTAAAATGAGCATGAACTGTTGGGCTGACCCCATTTGGTCATTGGGTTGATTGTTTGGTTGATGGGCTGTTGGTCGACGACGATTTGTTTTGATCGAGCAATCGTATGCGATCTATATCCATGGAATAATCTATTCGGGATGCGGTGGGTATAACAGTGACAGTCTTTCTTTCTTACCTAGGACCAGCTTCTCTTTAAATAAATTATATTAAGCAATTATGGCAATAATGATGTTGTGAATAATTCAGAAAAAAACTAGTAAAAGCAATATTTTATAGTAATTGTTTTTTATATGCAAAACTAACGTGTCACACCCCCTCTCATTCCTACATTATAGCCTTCTTTTACAGGCACACGACTGTCCGCTTTAATTGCAGTCTAAGATTTTCCCTAAGCTGCAGTTAAGGTCTGTGACAGGCACACTTAAATTGCTCATTTGGCCCTAACCTTGGAAAATAATGTTGAAAAAAAATCTGGAGCATGGCAGCATTTCATTTAAATGACACGATTGACCCGACTGGGTCCAAATTATAATCAGGTCATTCTTGGACCATTGCATACCATTCCTGAAAATTTTGCAAAAATTCAGCAAATTGTTTTTGTGCTAGACTGCTTACAGAAGAACATACAAACACATGCCATCGAAAACAATAATCCCCCCATGAGGGGAACAATAAGGGGAGAGGGGTAGTTGAATACGTTGTCTTGAAATTATATATGTGCTAAATGTTTCCATTTCCAATGGAATCGACAAAGGGCATGCCCTCCTTTTCTCCAGAATTACAATAAAAACCATAAACAAAGATTGCTTCTGCTCCGATACAGATTCTATCCTATGATTCTCTAGTCCTTTGGCTGTTGATTGCCACAACTGGTATGCTGTGCGGGGCATTCTGTGCCATGACCGATCAAGGCACATGTCTCTTTTTTAGGGTATTAAAGAATATTTATCGCTATTCACATTGTATTGTAAATGCTTTATACTAATGTTACAGATTACACAAGATGTTGCAGAAGGTCTTGGTGTTAAAATATTCTAGTTCAAGGTTAGTTAAGTGATCTAGCAAGGCCAGAGAACATTTTATGGGGCATTCTCCTTGGCATAACTTTAAGCAACTGAGATTTCTTGGTACATCTGTGCACTCAGAGCTGTGTTGTTTTTTAGGATTTTTAAATAAATGGAAATGGTACTCCTGTATAACCAAGTAACATGTAAAATATCTCACAGAGCATTTCTTTCATAATAAAATGTTTATTGATGTCCTTTATGTGGTTTGATTTTTATATGTTCATTGACTTTGGTGTAGTGTTGCCTGAGGGGAAAAAAGGTTTGCCTCCTACAGTAAAAAAAAAAAAAGCAATGTTTTCAGTACTAGGGCACTTCTGAAATAATTTTATGGAGTCATTTATTCTGATTTCATACATTTCCTTGATGAAGTGAGCCCAGATGTCATTTTTTTAATTACACTTATCTGTTGAATCCCCATTGTGATTACATTTCTTCTTGACCTCAGCTCTGCATTCGATACCATCTCCCACAAAATTCTTCTGGATCGTCTCCTATCAATTGCCATTTCTGACCTAGCTCACCTTTGGCTCTCCTCCTATTTAACCGACCGTAAGCAATTTATCTCCCGAAAGATCACAGATCTGTCCATGCCCATGTCTCCTACGGTGTCCCCCAGGGGTCAGTACTGGGTCCCCTCCTCTTCATCATTTACCTTCCCCCTCGGACGCATAAAGAGACACCATGGAATCCTCTTCCACTGTTATGCTGATGACACCCAGCTGTACATCTTCACAAGCCCACAGCCACTTCCCCTCCCCTCCTCACTTATCCTCTGCTTCCATGACATCAAGAACTGGATGACTCATAATCTCCTTCACCTCAATAGTTATAAGACTGAAGTCCTTCTCATTGGCACAAAATCCACTTTGTCAAAATCTACCAACTTTAGCCTTACCATAGACAACACCAATCTCTCACCTTCACCTCATGTCAAAAGCCTTGGCGTCATCTTGGACAACTCCCTCTCATTCGCACCACACATAAATTCAATTTTTCGCACGTTTCTTCCACCTCCGTAACATATCTCGACTCCACTCCTCATTATCCCAGTCCAGCACAGAAATACTCATTCACGCCCTTGTCACTTCCCGACTCGACTATTGTAATGCTGTCCTTTCTGGGCTCCCCACTAAACTCCTGAATAAACTCCAGCTCATCCAGAAGTCTGCAGCTCGCATTATCACATGCACCTGTTCCAAAGACCACATCACACCTATCCTCCGTGAACTCCACTGGCTCCCAATTAAACACCGCATTGATTTCAAAATCCTCATGCTCACCTTCAAGTCTCTCCACGGACTTGCTCCCCCCTACCTTTCTGAACTCCTTCATGTTTACACACCCCACTGGTCACTGCGCTCTTCCTCTGCTGGCCTCCTAATCACCCCCCATACCCGCCTGTCTTCTGCTGGAGCACGCTCTTTTAGTCACTACGCCCCGCGCCTCTGGAGCTCCCTGCCATCACACCTCAAACAGCTAGATTCCATCTCTACATTCAAAGCACAACTCAGGACTCACCTGTTCAAAATTGCATACACATAGCCCCTGCCCCTCTTCAAATTCCTGACCTGGACAACACCTACCTTCTGTCCTTCCGCTCTCTCACCTCAATTGACCATTATCTCTTTATTTTTAATTCATTTTATGTATTTTATCCTATTTTACATTGTCATGTACTGTTTTTACTTCTGTCATTTTATGTATGCCCTATGTTGTTTAGTTCATTTGTTACATCTCTGTACTGCGTGCTTGGGTTTCTAGAAAGGCGCATTATAAATAAAATGCATTATTATTTTTATTATTTCAGGTCAAATATTCAACCTCCCTAGCAGGCTGCGAGTCCATACCCACAAATCAGCACTGAAGCCTTGGGTTTGTCTCTGTGAGGCTAGGCTAGCTTTCAAAGAGCCAGTCTGAAGCAAACTCTGCAAAATTTTGGCCCTGACTTTCTGACACTGTCAGTCTTCCCTCGAAGGCTAAGATTCATGAACTCTGCTATCTGCTATGAATACATATTTATCCCAATGAAGATAAATCATGTTATCGATGACATAAGTCTTGCTGCCTACGATTTTCACATTTTCCTGATTCACCTGACCCACAGGGTCAGGCTAAACCAGTCATTGCCTTGTTCTAGTTTTGTTTATTGACCTATGGCCCATTGTTGATGCTCTCTAATAAGAAGAAGGTCCGATGGCCTGATGAGTATGGCTGGCAGGTATCTGCCGCGTTTATCTGTTGCTTTTTTGCCCATGCGTTTGAAGGTGGGATTGGCGCTTGAAATTTATTACCTCAGCCTTGGGGGCCAAATTCAGTCAGAGCAGTGTCCGCGGCCCTACCCCTCACCTCTGCGCCCCAGATTACGAGCCCATCCTTGCTATTGTGCAGTGAATTTACCGGCCCTCTGAAGAGCACAAAGCCCGCTGTTTTCACAGGAACAGTATTGTGAGTTGGTCTTTGTTAGAGGGTGACGTCTAAAGCTTCTTCAATACTGGAGATTAATCGAGGTGGGCGGAAGGAGAAAATTAGCTGTGAATTTCCTTCCTCGAGGTTTTCATCATGGGCAGCGACTCGGACAGTGTTAGCGGGGGGGTAAAAACCATTTTATTTTGTATGTGCGCGCGGATCTTGACGTCGTCTGAAGCTGAGCAACAACGGCAAAGACTGTAAACTGGGAATGTAATAGCCTTGAAATGTCTGCAAAATCTCATCTCTAAATAGAGGGTAAAACCCAAATCAAATTGCTCTGTCGTGCAGAGAGTGATTGACTGTGACGGGAGAGAGAGGGGGCCAGTGGCAGGCTAATGAAAGCATTCTGCGCCGTCTGTGAATAAGCCGTGATTCGCTCGTCCCAGACCGTACTAGATTCAATTAAACCTTTCCGGGGAGGAGACATAAAGGGGAAATCAGTTCTAATATACATTAGGACTGTCTCATGTCAGTTTGGATGTTCTGGGGCTGCTTCCACGTTGAGGAGTGAGGTGGCCGAGCGGAATAGCCTACTGCAAATTGCATTTGATGCTTTAGCTCTAAATTTCATTAGAAACATGTTCACAGGGCTAATAAATAAAAGTGTTGAAAAAGGGGCCCAGCTTCAAATTAAAAGGATATACAGAACACTTGTTGTATTTCTCAATGCCATTTTACTGAGTTTAGAGCTGAATTTC
Organism: Gymnothorax javanicus; assembly: GCA_029692085.1. Classification (NCBI taxonomy): domain Eukaryota; kingdom Metazoa; phylum Chordata; class Actinopteri; order Anguilliformes; family Muraenidae; genus Gymnothorax; species Gymnothorax javanicus. Next base: position 97,516,837 of record CM056198.1, read on the forward strand.
CCCCGCACACTTTATTTTACATTTCCATCATTCAATCATATGAAGGTGGAGTAATGTCTGGATTTTGGGGCCCAGATTCAGTGTAGTGTTGTTGTGAGTATGCAAATTACGTATTACCTGGTTATTATAGTGACCTCGAAATGTATTTGAATACATGTTTTAAGTTCTGAAGGGAGAGAATAACCAGCTAAGAAAACAAACTGCTGCATTCATGGCCACTGTAGATGCGGTTAGTGCGGACCCTGAGAGTCGCAAATCAGAAACAGCAAGGAGCTGCAGTGAGTTGTGCAAGTTTGTTTGCTGTATCAGTGGCCCATTGTGTTCCTTCTTTTTCCAGTCATAGTCAGCATAAGGATTTCAAAGCGATGCCCGTCTGTCATTGGGAGAGGAGCAGAGGGGCATTATTTGTGTGAAAGAACACCACACCTTTGCACCAGCAGTACCGCTAACAGTGTACTTCCCTTGATCTGAGGGATGCGGTGACCTGCTTTGGCTTGAGGCCAGGTGGAATTGAAGACACAAAAGAAGCCGCGGTCTTCTATATTTCATATTACCCCGCCAGCCATGAAAACTTGAACCAATTAAACCCTGCATTACCTAAAATCGTAGCAGTGGTGGGCAGGGATGGTCACTTTCTGGATCTCTTTCGGGCTTTGGCTGCCCAGGGTTATTTGTTATAAGTTCAAAGCCATTTTAATTTAGCGGTGTCTTTTTGGTAAGCACGATTGCCATCTGAATTCTGTGTCCCTGTTGTCGACTTGTACCTGGCCCTGAGGAAATCTGTAAGTCAACCTGTTATTGTTGTTAATTGGAGCACTGAGCCAGGGTAAGCAGCGAACACAAAAATCTGTGTGAACACTGAGCTTTCCACGACCAAGGACTTTAGATTGCTCAGCTGGGAACATGCACATGCATTTAAAGATGTCATCTGATTTTTCATGCCCATTTAGGAAGGATCACTCTTGAGCCTTTAAGGACCCGTAATATGGAAAATAATTTTTTCAGTCATCCTCTACAGTCATGTACATTGTCCCCACAGCTCAGAGAAAGTTGACTTTGAAGACTAGATGCTTAACTATTACATCTTCATTTCCATTTCAGCATTTTAAACCCTCAGTCAGAAATTACAGCAGTTTTCTACTTCACAAACAAACCTGCTCTGAAAGTTGAAGTCTACCATCTCTCTCTGAGTGCCCTGCTCTCTCCGACAGCCATGTTAGACCATCCCACTTCTTCCCCTCATGGTGCTAATGCCAATTTTTTTCTTTTTTAGCTCAGCCAATAAGAACAAAGCTCATTATCATAGGGAGGAAACTACTCTTCTGAGGGAAGAGATTGACTGGCGGGGAATGGCCTTGAAATTGTGGATATTTATCGGGGTTTCATGGCTCTGTGCCGGCGATAGCTCCGGCCAGAGGCATTGGCATTATGTTTTTGGGTCATCCGTCCACTCATATGTCCGTTTGCACATCTGTCCATCTCAATCTTGTGAAAGCGTTATCTCTGGAATGCATGAAGGGAATTTTTTGGCGCAAATGTCCACTTGCACTCAAGAATGAACTGATCAGATTTTGGTGACCGCACAATCGTTTCATTCTCTGTGCCCTTTAGGCTATATCGGGCCATTTATTAAAACTGCTCATACTGGTACATTTTTGCAGTGTGAAACCTCAAATTTGCTGCGCAGCTTCACATTAGGTCAGATTTGTCATTTTTCAGGTTTTCTTGATGATCTCCGACTTATATTCCTCCTTTTTCATCTATTCTTTTTCAGCTCAGTAAACTTCCATTCATTTTAAAAAGCCCTCGTACTCCTACAATTTGATGGCTTGAGTTTCCAAACTTTCAATACAGCTTCAGACTGTCCTGACAGATGGATGTTGGCTTTTTTTTTGTTCTTGCCCTGCCCCCTTTCTTTTCTTTTTCTATCTGTCCATTTTTCTTTCAAATCTTTTTATCTCTTGAGTCTTGCAACTTTCAAGCCAGAGCCTTCAAACTTGAAAATGGAATGGCACATCTCAAGGGATTCATTCAAATAAGGAGTTTTCAACACTTAAGACTTCCCCTACAAATGGATGTTGATGTCTCTGCCCCCCCCCCTTCCCACTCATACGCACGTATGCAAAGAGCGTTCTTCTTCTGTTTTCATCACTCTGTCCTGCCTGTTCCCTGAATGGAACATCTTTGATCTTTCAAAATTTTTTGAACCATTTGTCATAGAGTGTTGGGGTTTGGGTTGTTGGACTCTGGAAAGGATCTCATGTTAAATGTTGAAGCCCTACACCCTTCCCTGATTTGTTGATATTGAGACTTCATAACATGCAAACTGTTTATTTGAGAGTTGGGGGGGTGAGTTGTTGGACGCGGGAAGGGGTCACGTGTTTACCATTGACACCCTGCCAGGGGTTTGATTGTTGGATTCAGAAAAGGGTCAGATGTTAATTGACAAAGCCCGTCCCTTTACTGATTGGTTGATATTTGATCCTTAATGACTATTGAAATGTGTGTCAGAGAGTTGGAGGCTTGGTTGTTGGATTCGAGAAAGGGTGACATATCGAAGCATATCGAATGGCTGTAGAATCAGCCTTTCGTGCAACAGCTGGTTTAGACCTCAGAAATATTATGTCTACTCTTCTCAAGTGACTTTCATTATGCGCTCAAGGTATGCGCTGAGAACCAGCGGACACTGCAGCTCTCTAGTTCTGAAGTGTAATGCCACTGTCCTGGCAACTGTTAATAAATGCAGGATTCTGAACACAATTTTCCAGCCAGTTCTCTCACCTGAATGAGCACTATAATCCTTTTAAGTTACACCATTAATTTGTTCTCTTTGATTTTGAAAATCATGTCTTTTCCCCCAGATTCTTGCAAATTCTCAGCAGCTAGTGAATAAATATTCAACTTAATCCTTCCTCATCAGCATTCATGAAGCGACGTCCAGCGAAAATTAAGCATTTCCTTGATAGAATTAATTAATTTGCCTGACTGCGGGAATAAATGTTGATCTCTTTGTGGTGACTCATTGAGTGCAAAGAGAAGTAGAGAGTTGGGCAGTGGGTGGGGGCAGAAGTTAGGGGTTGAGTCATTCAAATATTTTGGAGTGCATGGTACCATTGACAGAATGTACGTAATTATGCAGAATGTACATGTTAAACTAGTTGAAGAGCAGCATTAGAGCTGAGAGGGGATTATGCGTCTGTTTTATTACCCTTTGGTTACCGCAGTGCACCTTGGCTAGCAGCGCATCATTTACTGCTGAGAGTCTTTTCTTTTCGGATATTCTTTGGTTCACCAGAACAACACAGTCCTTTAGCGCTTGTAAAAATACACAACTATGTTCATCAGACTAAGACAATGTGGACTTGAGTGGGATAGAGAAAATATGTCAACTCATTTTCATGGAAATATATTTATCATCTTGTTTAAATGACTCTGGCCTGTCATGTATTTGAGTGTGGCTCTGCTAGATTGTGCGCAGCATGCTATCGTTCTACATGGCGGAGTGTGAAAACTTAAAAGGCAGTGTAGTGAATTGAGAGCATGCTTTATTCATGACCGCTTTGTAGTGCATATGCAGTGCAAACCTGCCTTATACATGGTAGTGTCGAGCAGGTCTTAATATTATTCCACACCGTAAGCCTTCCCAGGCGCTGCAGTTTATGCACTGCAACATGGAGTGAGATTTTTATTGGGATTCAGGGTACTGTTTGAATGCCATGATAGTGATTGCTTTAGTAGGCCTGAAATACTTTGGTTGAAATAATGTCCGGAAAAGGGCTCTCTGGGTGAAAAGTTAGGGAGCATTTTAGCTTTTATGAAGATTATTCACATTTTTTGGCTTGGCATCCTGTTAGGGGCTTCTTGTACGAACATCACTTGGAAAAATTGATACAATCTCCATTTTTACTGTGCCAGGCACTTATGTTGATATTTCACATACAAGTTATGGGAACAGAATATTTTTTCCTTACTGGATACAAATGCAAACTGCTGGACCTGCAGGAGATAGCATATTGTTATGGAGTAGTATCGTTTTAATGTTTTGCCCTTAGAATTCTGTTGTGCCTCAATAATGGGTTGATTTCTGAAAAGATCATTTCCATTTCCTCGACAGTTGCCAGAAATCTCTACTGGCACAGTTTTGTGCATTTAGGAGTTCATATTTATTGTATACATTTCAGTAAAGTCACAACTCCATGATGGGACTGCTCCAACATTTTTACTCGTGCAGTCATTATAGAACCAGATGCCTCCACTCAGCCGTACTCTATTCCATTTGGTCACATTTCTGTATGTGGACTGCGAAAGTATTTTTCCTTTATGATCTCCTACTGGCAAAGCGGCAGTTTATGTGTTTGGAGGAAGCTTCATTGATTTTGGGGGGGAGAAATCCCTCTGTACCACCCGCCGTTAACAACCGCCATCTCTCAGCCCTGCTCATTACATGCGCTGCACTTGTTTCTCCCGCTGTAATTAGCACGTCAGACTTGCTTCCCGGCCCCAGGTTATATGAGACCGGCGGCACATTTTATTTATCGGCATTGCGTTTATTTCTGATTCCTTTCTTACTTTTTTAACTACATGGAGCATTTTAGGATATTCAGCAGGTGTGTATGTTTTCTCTTCAGTTTGAAACGATCCTGCATGTGTGTCTGTCTGACAGCCCCAGTTTTGAGTGCCGGAAACCCTGTCCATAATTATGTATTGCTTGCGGCAGTATACGCATAATTATGAAAAATATACAACTGATGGCACACACTGCATTGTCAAGATGGGACAAAGAGGCAGAAGAGCATAAGAATACTTGTTGCTGAGAGTGAGTTGTTGCGCTATACCAAGCTTTTATTTTTGTAATATTGAATAAGCTGATGGTCTTAGCCAGCTCCATGGGAGCCTTTACGAGTCGAGCACCATCCCTTGGCAGCGGTTCTGTTCAGCGTACATTCCGTTTGCAATTGGACAAGGTGCAGCGACGAGTTAGTCTTTCAGTCGTCATGGTAACTAGCAGCTCAATTCGCCGTGGCAGCCCAGGAATGAATAGCTTTGGTGTAAAAGTGAAAGGTGACAGTGGGGACTCTAACCTGTCAATTGTGTGGACAGCTGAAACTAAATACGCGGGCGGTCATGTGCTCATGTGTATAAAAAATGTTCCATTGGAAATAAACGAACAAACACACCGATGACAATTGAATCAGATGGCGTGTACTTCTGTTGTGCACATTTCCATCTGTATGTAAAGTAGTTGCAGGTGCCAGGGCTGGGTTGAAAAAGCGGTGCAGGCTAATGGGTGATGCAGTCAAAAAACATCTGGCACTGAATATCTGCTTTAAAGTGGTTACAGTTATGGTTCAGAAGCCTCCTCTCTTTCATATGCCATCTAAAACTGTTCCGTAAGCTCCATAAATATTTGGACTTTGATAAAGTTATTGTTTTTATCCTTCCGTCACGGCATATTGCAGTTCAAATTAAATGCTGAATATGCGCTCAAAGTGCGAACTTTTAGCTTTAATCTGTTGGTATTTGCATCCAAAATGGCTGAATTATTCTGGGTTAACGGCACTTATGTGTGGTCTCCTGATTTTTAAGGGAGCAAAAATAACTGGACAGTTAGATGCTTAGCTGTTCCATGGCCATGTGTTTGTTATTCCCTGATTACTGAATTATCATTGGGCAGATAGAAGGTTTGCAGTTGATTTCAAGTGTGGCTTTAAGGTATATTTGAAATCTGTTGCTGTGAACTCTCCACATGAACTCCAAAGAGGTGCTACTGCCAGTAAAGAAAGCCATCATTAGGCTGAAAAAGCCTTTTAGAGACAGAGCAAACATATTGTGCGGCCAAATCAACTTCAACTTAAAGGAGCAGTATGTAAGTTTGTGGCCAAAACTGGCACTACAATCACATTCAAAATATTGCCGAGCGCAGTATCCCCTCTCCCTCTCCCCCAGACGAGAGGTTGCCAGCTAGGTTGCCGGATCCAGCAAGAACGTCTACTACAAGGAGCTACCATGGCTACATTTCAATATCACCAATGATTTGCTCTCACGAGGTTGTGTTCAGTTCAGTTCAGAAAAGATCGAGACTAATGACTAACTAACTTTAGCAATGGTCATATTGGTCAACTTGCTCGTCACTCTTCTGTGTGGATAGCCCACTGAAGTCCATACTATAATATGCGTAAAGAATGAATGAGGACTCATTTGACCAATGTACTGTCTCAATTACATTTCATATTGCCATAATGGCTGTGCTAATGTTGGAACGGTTTCCACAGCATCTTAGCATCATGCCAGAGAAACAGACTCTAATAATGCATTGCTAATGTCAGCAATGGCGAGTCGTGGTTTTTATTTCTCAAACAATTTGTTACCTAGTCAATTCGATGACCCACCTGCATACGCACTAACGTACCATGAACAAACATACATAACGTTATTCGACTGTAGAGAATATTTGAAATGTCCGTGCCTACATTAAATAGAATTAAGTTAGCCAAACTTAGCTGAATCTTACCTGTCCAGGAGAAAATTAGCAACTTCGGCGTCGGTCTTCAAATTCTTCTCCGCTTTCAGCCGTCTCCACCTTTCAAAGGCATGTCCTATACAGATCCTTGTTTTGTTTCTGACTTTGTCACGACCTATTTCGGAATCATAACGAGGCCTTCTAGGTTTAGTAACCTCAGACATTTGTGCTCCGAAACGCTGGTAGCTGCAGCTCAGTGGTAACTGGCAACCTGGATGCCGAAATGCTACTGACTTTGTGATTGGGAGATAGGTGGTGGAGGGCGCAACCAAAAAAACACAAGATGAAAACATCAACATTAGTTGTGGGCTGCAACTTCGCTTTTGTAATGAAAATCTTCTGGCTGGACTACTGTTGTCAGTGATATAAGTATTTGAAATTAACATCATTCCTTAATGTCTGGTGATATATCAGGGCCATTTCATGATTAATCAACATACATTTCTTACATATTGCTCCTTTAAAAAGAAAGAATGCACATAGCTCATAACAACCGTGGTGGACGACCAAATAATTCTTCCCCATGTGAAGAAAAACCTCTGCACATCAGTAAGCTAGATCAAGTAGGGCCCTATTATTTCCGCGATCACGGAATCGCGGAATTGGCCAATAAAAACGGAATTTATTGATAAACGGGGAATTTCGCGGAAATCGGCATAATTTGATTGAAATGCTGTTCGTAAAGCCACGTTTCCACCGAACGCTGAACAAAATATTCGCGCGTCCAGATTACATTCAATGTAAAGACGCGAATGCACGCAAAAATGTGAGCAGCCTTCGTTAAATTCACCTGCCCGAGTGCCAGGCAACACATCTCTTCGGTGCTACTGAAGATCTGTGGGAAGAAGTTTTTCGTTGTTGTAGACGAGACCACTGATGCCAGGGATTGCAGGGTCCTAAACATCGTCATTTGTCATCTTATGTTAGCTTAACAACTTTTATAACCGTTTAATAGCCTACAATATGTCTTTTCACAGTCTACTTAGTGAATTGTGTGCATGCAAACTATGAGGTAACGTCGTCCCCCAGTGATGAAATAATAGCTGATGCATCTTTGTGTCAGTTTGTTCATGTTTAATCATTACTGTAGAACATTTTGTCCTAGGATGGAATACACAGTATTGGGATTACTGAACCAAAGTTTCTTAAAAATAAAAAAAGAAATTAAATATAGCTGATGCATTGGAATCAGACAACTGTTGATTCGCGGGGGAAACTGAGTGTCATTGCTCTCATACATTCATATATATACACAATGTATATACAATAAGATTATAAATGATTAAAAAGGGGCAGTCAGAATAATACATGTCAGTACGGCCGTTGTCTGCCTTTTTGACTGGAGCTTACACTTCCTTTAAAGAGACAATTTTATTTTGTAGTATTATTTTAGGCTAAAAAAAAATCTTTCATCACAGTGCAATGTTATATTGCGTCATTATGCAGTACTTGTTCTGACTTTATGTACTGAGGAAAATGGAGGGTTGCATCAACTAATTTAAGGTGATTTCTATTTAATTAGTGAACATTTTATTCATTAACATAAATAGCACACTCTCTCTGATGGTAAAATTGTTGTAATTGGTAAAAAAACGGAATTCCAAAAAATTAAAATGGAATTTGGGAAAAAATAAAACGGAATTTGGAAAAAAATAAAACGGATTTCATAGGGCCCTAATCAAGAGCACTCTACAGGAGTTTGTTTTCTTCGACAAAGATATACACATCAAGAGCAGACTTTACTTGAGTAAATAGGAATACACAACATCCAATAGACAGATGAGACACAGACCAACTTGTTCCAGAATTATGAAAGGGAAGAGAAGACTATGGGCCCTACTTTGATGGCCTAAACAGAGTCGGCAAACGCAAGAGCTAGCGGTATCACAGATCATAAATGGGCGTGTCTAGCTCCATTCTGGTAATTTTGTGGCTGTGGCACTGTTGAAGGAATGAATTACCTCTGGGTGTGGTCAGGGTTTGGTTGTCATTCCCTTTAAAACCAGCGTGTTAATGTCATAGTGAATTCTTAGTTTCCAAAAATGAAGATCAGGCACCTAACTTGCATTACCACCGCTTCCTTTTGTCCGCTGAGAACCACGTTCCAGTGTAGCAACGTGTAGAGGCGTTTTGGGGGATAGTTGACGATTCATCAATTAATGCGATTTGTGTGAAAAGATGTGGGCTATTTAAACTGTATGTAAAACCGCATTCGTGGTATTAAAACAAGTGCGTGACTGAAGTTAATTATTTGTATTTCGCCCACACAAAGAAAATATTCACCTGTGTTAAAATACCCCCACACCCTCCCCTTCCCATTAGACCGCACCATTTTGTTGGCTTTTCTGTCTCACACTTAACGAAAACTAAAGTGGAAAGTAAACAATATGCGTTTATTTGTGAACAGCTCCGCTGGCTGCGATTCAGTCCTGTAAAACTACCTTATAGTGTTTGTGGTAAACAGTGGTGTGGGTGACTCGAAACGAAAATGAGGTCTGTGACACAAAAATTGCACAGCTCCAGCTTTATGCATTGACACACCTCCTTTTGCACTGTCAAACCCCTTGAGACGCAGATGCTATTATCATAGAGCAGGAAACTACCAAACTGGGCAAAGGCGATAAATACGCTGCTTACATCAAACAAAATTGTGCAAAAGCGTTGCTGCTGCTGCTGCTGTATGTGCTTCCATTTGCAAAGAGACAAAAATGGAGCCCTATGGAGGAGGGAAGGAATTGATCGTGATCCAGAGCGTACCACCTCATCTTTGAAGCACTGCTGAGGTAAAACTACGGCGTGGGCATGTATGGCTGCCAATAAAGTGGGTTCTTTTGTTTTTATTGATGATATGACTATTGACAAAAAGCAGGATGAATAAGGCCTGGCAGAGCATCACATGGGAAAAAACAAAGTCTGGTGATTTCTATGGGTTCCAGACTGCAGCCAGTTCTTCACTGTATTGATGCCAAGTATTAAAAATGAAAATTTAATTCATGATTATGGAAGTTTGTCCCTTTAGTTTTCAGCCCCAAAAATTGGGGGTGGGTTATTCATCAAAATGGTTGTAATTCCAACATACTATATTTTTGACAAAGTCATTAAACTCTTGCTGAATGTTTACTCCTATTGATTAATATATTTCAAATCAATTGTGGTGCCGCACGGAGCCAAAATTATGCCCAAATACTTACGGATCTGACTGTGTACCCCTCAAAAAGTGATACGCAAAAAGGTACAACTGTACTTCATGTTCTCAGACGGCTGTACCAGAGTGGCTAGAGCCAGCTAAATTGAGAGAAGTGATAGCATCACTTAAAAAAAAAAAAAAAACGGGAGCCAACAAGTCTGTTATTCTAATACGCAAAGGAGATTATTAGAAATAAAATCTTAAAGGCCAGGAAATAGCATTCCAGGGGCCGAGACTAAACTGCTCTGGGACAGTGAAATTGCGCCCTGGAAACTGTTGTGACAGTGGGTTGCTGAGTACGTTATTGTTCCAATTTGTCCAGTAATCAACAAAGATCAGGGCAAGATGTGCAGTTTGTGCAGTAAAGAGCAGGCTGGCTAAATTAGATGAGGGATGTACTGAGAGTGAGGAAAAGCTTTAGCAGCAGGGCCAGACCTCCAGGCAGAGAAAGGCAAACTGTGTGTTTGTTGTCAGCTCGGCTCACATGTAAGCCTAGCTCAGAAAAAATCAGACCAGTCATGTTGTTACACATGACGAAATCATACAATCTGTTCAGTTTTATGTTTAGATCACATGCTGTGGGTTTACGCATTTTCCACCTCCCACACACACACGCACACGCTTGTATCCACACACACACAAAGCACCATATGTAAAAGGTCATATACATCCATTACAACTTGCTGAAATTTCCAAAATAAAGCGTTACACACTGATTATTTTCAGTTCCTCTGCCTGAAGAACTGATGCAGCTCTGAAAGAGTGGAAGAGTGCCGAGTGAATAATTTTCACTTTTTACCGTTTGTCAGTGCGGTCGTATCATTGCAAAACTGCGGCAGGTTCCTGCCCGGCCTGAATGAACTCAGGCAGAAAACCCGAGGAAATAATTGAGATTTTGTAAGTGCCGGTTTATGCCATTGCCATTCCAGTCTAGGAGATTAAATGGCATGAGCACACAGCGGGGAAATGAGAATTTATTCAAGGTGAAATCTGCCCGCTCTTTTGACAGGTGATATTGATTTCTTTTGTCTCGGGAGCTGCCGCACTCTATTCGTGGGCGTGAGGAACGTTAGGTGGAAAGATCCGGGTGAAGACCTTGTCTGTGTGCCCACTATGGTGATAAGCGTTTTTATCGGTTGTGGTGTCAGCAGTCGGATACAACATACACCGTAATCTTACACACAGGCTTGGTAATGCTCATCCCATGTGCCCAACCCAACATTTTCTTCTCATGAGCCACATAACGCACCGGTGTACAAACACCGGCCCATGCACCCATGCAGACACACACACTCACTAACATGCAAAATCAAGGCTCTCTGATACTCCTGCTCGCTTTTTTACAAGCTTTCTTGATGTCTTTGACTCCAAGCAGCTGGAAATTCCATTTCATGTGTCGGCGGAGGGCTTTAACTGTGTCCGCACAGAGCCCGCCCACATCATCCTGGAGGTAAGACTGAAACTAGGCCACACCCCCTCCACCTCCCCCCACCCAACACCCTCCAACCAGCTTGCAGCCCAGCAGTTTGATTAACCATTTGATTGGTTCACAACTAACCTCCACTGCCCTCCACCCCCCGCCCCCCCAACCTCAGCCCCAGTTGAGAAGCTTTTAACTTGAAATTGTTTGCACTGAGAGAACTGCTTTCTTAGTTGAGACTCCTATGGGATTCTGCACACGTGTATGCAGTGATAGATGAGGTCACTGCTTTTTTTTGCGTTTGGAGGATTCAGTCGTCGAAACGAGCAGAGCCGGCAAGTTCATTCTGGTCGTTCACGCTCGCAAATTTCAAATTAATTTTCCTCCCAGGATTGAGTTGAGTGGAACAGTTGACCTTTTCTTTCCCAGCCCAGTGTCTTGTTCCAATTACGGGCCATATCGTGGACTGTGCAGAATTTCGGTGCCACTATCAATTTTTTTTCTGCTATAATCGCAGCTCAGTAACTCCCTCCAGTATCACAGTAACGTCTCGCTCTGTGCCTTGTCATGTCTTCCCCTGGAATAATTACATTTCTTTGGAGAAGCGTGGAATAGCTGTAGTCTGTCTTCACACGTGTTTCTAGAAGACCTCTCTGTGTTTACAAGTGGCCCTTATTTCTTATACCTCTCCTTCTCACCCTGTCTTTTCTCTCCCTCTCCTTCCAAGCACTTCCTCATTTCTGATTTTCCCTGCTGTCCTGCCCCCAACTGGCCTTCTCCTCTGTGTGACCTTGTCAGTGCATTCACACATGACACTGGACAGTTTGCACCATGTTTAATGCATTGAGCATGCCAAATGCAAGCAACTGTGAAGGATGTTACTGATTTAATAAAGGTGTGCATTATCATGAGTGATACGACTGCATCTCAAAACTACTAAATCTGTCCGAGCTATCAGTACTGCAGTTGAGGGGGATATTTCTTTATGCGTGGGGAGAACTTGAGTTTTGGCTGTCAGTAATTAGGTGACATCATTTATTTAACTTGAGTGTATTGTGCTACTCCTGCCCTTCAGAATAAGCTGCCGACTTGAGATTCGTAATGTCTCTCACGTCTCATTGGCGTTAATAACTGCTCAGTGCTGTTTATAATCAGGCATTTTACTTCCACCTTTCTGAGCACCAGTCACTTCTCCATAATTCAGCATGTTGATATAAGAAACCGTTTACTGGAAGTTGGCTTCTCTTTCTTACATTGGGCATTCTGTTCAAAAACTAAATCTCAATTTGAATTTAAAAAAAAGAAACCTTTTATTTCACTCTTTAACTCTTTTCCCCATAGACTCCCTCCTCCCTTTCCCCATAATGACTACAAATGACAATTCTAGGGGAGGCTAGGGAAAGGGTCCATTGATATACATATAGGCGTCATATGTAGTCATTATGGGGAAAAGAGTTGAAGCTGCTGTTGAAGCAAAACTGAAATAACACAATAGTACTATTAAAGTTAAAAGCTGACCTGCACTTAGGTGTCATATGTGGTCATTATGGGGAAGAGCGTTAAAATGGTATTGCTCAAATTCCGACATATCCGACAGAAGTGGCGCATTCTAAGATAAATATCATTATGCCAGCGTCGGAGCTGTTTTTTTGTTTGCTCTCACGGCTTTTTATTTTTTGTGTATTTTTTTTTGGGTAGCTCGACCCAGATACACACAGCGGCTCTGGTTAGGGGGCGGGAGAACTCTTGATGCAATGCGGAATCCCTTTGAGTTGCGCGCTAACGCCAAGAAGCAGTAACAGGGAGAGACGAGATTTGCACTGACTTTGTGTGGACACGGAAAGCTCGGAAACACAGCACAGAGATGCACAGCGCTCTGAAACCCTCACTGGAAATCTGCATACCCCCGCAGACGATTTGCATATCTGCTTCTAGCTGAAATGCATTACATTTCACTGTATAAGGTAAAGCACTCTGTGCTTTCAAATCAGGTATATTTATTACCGGACTCATCTGTTTTTTGTTTTTCTCATTTCACGCAAGTGTTGTTCGGTGCTCCGCGACACATGCATAGTAATTTTCAGTCTGGGGCCAGGATTTGCTGGAGAAATGTTAGCCCTGATTTTTCTCTAATGGCTGTTCATGTGTTTATTTATCCACCAGTACTTAATCAACGTAATGGAGCATGCTTAATCAACCTTAATCAGCCCGCATTACTGTTCTAATTCATTACCTACTCTGAATAATGGAGGCCATCAGCGATCAGCAAACACACGTGCGAGGGGTCGCGGTGTGTTTTTAACAACCGGTGTTCTGGAATGCTCCACTGCATTTTTCTGTTTGCTCGCTCAGCATACAAGCCATGTCATAATCCCACAACCAATGCATTTTGCACACTTTTTTTTTTTTTTTTTCTTCTGTTGTCACCGCTAAACAGGATGTTCTGAAGTGCAGTTTATCTCTGCCTCTCTACATAGGGACTCTGTGAGTGTAGCATAGTTAACATTGAGCCAAAATGGCAGGTTTGACTGTGGACCGTGGACACTGTAGCAAGAGCTTAGAAACTGCAAGTGCCACGAAAAGTAAATCCACAGTGGAATCTCTACGGCTATGCGGATCTGTAGTTTGTTGCCGGAGCTTCATACGCGCAAAGCTATGAGCCAAACCCCGTGAGCAAATAGAATCGAAAGGATGCACTGTGTGATGGAATTGTGTTCTCATGCTATACATTGCATATATTCAGAATGTTTGCTCTGAAATGTTATGCTGTCGATAAACTAGCTAGCTAGTTTACTTCCCTTCGAACAGGCGCACTGCAGAATAAGCCTTACTGTGTGCAGTTTATCCTGCTCTTGCTGAAATGTGCATGACACTGTTTTGGTGCTTTATTGTGATTTGTTTTGTAGTTGCAGGATCCCAGCAGGTATGATCAGGTCTATAGGTATTTAGACCTTCCAGGTCAGGTATGTGTGACACAAAAAAAAAGTATTTGAATCAGTGCAGTTTCTTTTCCTCAGCACTGCTGTATGTTTTAACACCTCACAAATTCTCAAAGACAGCTGTTGCTGTGTGTTTGCCTTCTACCTCGGGGGATGGGGGATCAAGGGAGCAGTACAGCATCATAATTGAATAAATTTACACCGAGTCTGTCTGGCTTCACCTGGCTGCACCTCCTGCCTGTGCTACGGGTTTATTTCTTGGAGGCTTGTTACTGACACCTTATACTATTTCAGTGCGTATCAGACAAGTTCTGCTCTTCTTGTCTACCCGTTTCCTTCGACGTAGAGCATTCTCTCACCTGTCAGAGTTCTGTTTGCTGTGCTTTGTTTGCCGAAATTCACCACATGTATTTTTAAGAAATGCATATAAAACATATGCGTGTGTGTGTTCAGTGTTAAATTGATTCCAACTGATTATATATGGTCCCAACTGGACTCTCTGTGTTGAATTAACACTGGAGATTTTACTGTGTATTTGTATGCACTCGCACACATTTGATTGCCTTGTTTTTGTGGTTTTTGTATGTGTGGGAAAAGCGACAAGAGGCTGGGTTTGTGTGAAGCTGTCAGGGACAGGCTTCTGTGCAGACGGCCTTGCTCAATGAGCAGCGGCAACTGCAGAGGAGCCGACTCCCTAATTCATTTTTTTAAGAATGTAGAAACAAGGCATACATCTGGCAACCTTTTGACAGTAAACTATGAGTCTGGGGAATTCAAACACAAACACTTACTGGGTCTGAGTATCTGCCATTAGCTGTGTTAGCTCTGAAGTGCCTCATTAAAGTCACTCGTGGGCTAGAGATTCCACATGCCTCTCCAAGGTCAAACTGGTCGCTGATTGAAAGAAAAAGGCAGGAGTCGGGCTTCCAGGCTCGGGGTCGGGGGGGTGAGTGATGGGTGCTCGGTGTCGTGAAAGGAGACCGGAGGCGATTGCGGAAAAGCTTGGTTTATGTCCGTTGTAAAACGGCGCAGATCAGCTGCACCCCACTCTTTTCCAGTCTATAGCTTCCGCCTTCAGCAGCAGACACCCTCCCTTTATTAAAATGATTGTTAAAAAAAAAAAAAAAAAAACCCCAAATGCGACAGAAATGGATCTCTTATAATGTCCAGAGAGCCATGTGCTCAATGGCCCGAGGTGTGCAGTCAAAGAGAGTCAAAGCTATGGAGTAAGGCTTCCAGACTTGATAAAATGCTGAATTAGTCAAGCATTAATCTTGCAATAGTGTTCACGGTTCGTGCTCTGGGCATGTTGTTCAAATCGGCATTGGTAACAGCGGTGTTGGATTAAAACCTTAAATTCTGAAGCATTGTATTCAGTGTGCGAGCCTTATTGCTTTCCACTGATCTATTATGATCCCATACCTCTAAGACTATAAACAGCAGCCTCTCTGAATCACAAATTGCCTTCCTTTCATTATGTTAGTTTCTCAGCACTGTAGCGAGAGAAATAGACGCACAGGGCTCCTTCAGCACCTGTAGCCTGCAGCTAACAGGCAGTTAGGAGCCCGGTTAACTGTGGAAGTGGAGCCGAGCTCTCTCTTCACTAGTGCTTTTTCCCTTCTCTTTTCCATGTGTGTGATTAGCGCTGCATCATCTTCACTGACTGCTCTGTGGACCACGGGGCTGGCCGATTATTACATTATTAGGGTGACTGATGAGGAGGGAATTAAGCTAGTTTGCAAATTCGGGGATTGGTACAAAATACGCAAAAATGAAATATACACAATTTCCTGAACATGGATTTTGTACCCACGCTCTGCGGCAAGCTGATGGATTGCCTTTCTGAGCATGCTCAGTAGCCAGCTTGCTGCTGTGGACAGTGATACTCGACAGGTTTAAATAGGTAAAAATGGGAGGCCGAGGGCTTGATAACCGATCTGGGGCCCCCTGGTTTTTCGCATTTCAGCTGAAGAACATTGACCGCCCCCATGAGCCGGAGAAGGTGCCCCGGGCCCCACACGACCGCCGTAAGGAGTGGCAGAAGCTGGCGCTGGGCGCCGAGCTGGCAGAGGACGACGGAGAGGAGCCGCACAAGCACAAGGAGGCCAACGGCTCCGCCGCGTATCACGACCCCAGGTGTGTGTCTGAATACACTCACGCTCACTATCACTCTCACAGTCCGACGTAGTCATACACACAAGCCCCGAACTGCCAGCACCCACCTCCAGGGTGCAGCACTGACAGCCCCTCAGATGCAAGCCTGAAACTCACCAGCGCTGAATGGGAATCGACTTTCTTTACAACTCCATCACACTCGCATCTCCAGGCACGGGAATCCTCCAGAAATGTCAAACAGTCCATTAACTGACAAATATCTGCTTATCATTATATCATATAATGCCTATATCTGCCACCGCCCTCCCAGACAAAATTTTCTTGGGGGTTTGGTGGGGAAATCCATTATCCTGAGCCTGGAATGGGACAGTTTATATATATTTATGACTTAATATCTGTCTATATCTATGACTCAGACCTGGTAAATAAGTTCGACTTCCATTATTCTCTCTATAATTCCATGGCCTCTACAGTCAGACCCTCGATACAGGAGCCCTTTAAATTAGCCAGTCAGTCTCCATCTCTCAGCCTTGATATAAATGGCGCAAACAGTCCATACGTTTCCCCCGAGCGCTCTCCCATTCTGCAGCGGAGGGAAAAATGAATGCGGTCCCGAGTCGGGCTGATGGATGCCTTCCTGTGCAAGCAATGTTATTGACCGGTGGGCACGGCCGAATGCACGAGGTGCTGAGGGGTGGTATTTTTTTCTCTGCCCTCCTGCAGGCAGCCCGTGTTCGCAGAGCACATGGACGGGCCCTTCTCATTGGCCGCCCTGCCCTTCAGCCAGATGAACGAGCTCCTGAACAGGACCGGGGACCGTATGTACGTGCGTCCCCACGAGCCGCCTCCACCGCCGCCCATGCATTCTGTGGGAGACATCAAAGCAGCATCCATCATCAGGTACGACTGACCTCCCTTCACCTCTCATTCCAGCCCTGCTGGATCGGTAAGCTACCTGGGGATAGCTTCAGTGGTCCATTTAGTATAGTTTCACATGCATATGCACACCATGTACAAGCTTATGCACACTCAAATGTGTGCACACAAATTAATGTTCTTCTACACTCATGGGGATCAAAATATTATTTTTGTCTCATCTGATTTTCATACCTTCAAACCATAAAATCAACCTTAATCTTAATTTGAACCCCTGCCCTAACTGTAGCCTACGGACCCCCAATTTTTAAACTTAATTCAACACCTCTCTTCTACCTAGAGCATAATTATAATGCCCAACTTAAAAATTAGGTCTTGTTCTAACCATAAGCCCTAGACCTAAGTCTTGCCGTTGGCCAAGAATTAAGCCTTTCCTCCTGGAAACTGAAAAAAATGCCCCCACGCAGTTATTTTTTCAGACTTAACTTGACTCCTGGAGTCTTAAAGTCCCAAGAGGGCATTCTTAGTCACTATAAGCACAATCTCAATTCCAGAAGAATTGGGAGAATGTGTATAATGTAAATAAAACAGAAAGCAGTAATTAATAACATAATTATATCAGCAATTATTTTGTCAATTTTGTGGAATCGTCATTGCCGCCGTATCCGTGTCCATGTCTGCCGATTTTTTTTGTGTTAACGCGATTACTCAAAAACTATTTTATAGATCCTTTTCAAATTTTATATACCTTTACGTCTTATCGAGATTGGATTGATTTTGGGCTTTTTGGGTATTTTTAATGATAATAATAACAATAAAGTAATTAACAATTTAATTTCCTGGAACGCTGAGTTCTGCAATATTGCTTGATGTGATCAATATCACCTTGAAATTTTTCCATTAGATTCTTTCACTCGTGATCAATAATTGCTGAATACTCTGGCAAAAGTATCAATAGAT
Source organism: Gymnothorax javanicus (assembly GCA_029692085.1). Classification (NCBI taxonomy): domain Eukaryota; kingdom Metazoa; phylum Chordata; class Actinopteri; order Anguilliformes; family Muraenidae; genus Gymnothorax; species Gymnothorax javanicus. The sequence continues at coordinate 97,534,854 of CM056198.1, forward strand.
TTAAGCTATAAGTAGATAAATTTATTACTGAACTCGTGTAAAATGGTTTAGTGTATTTTTCATTTTTAATGAGTAAATATAGGTAGTCTGAAAATGTATAAGATAAAACTGGGTTCAGTTTGTGACAGTTTAATAAGTTAAAGAGAAAAGTTTATTATTTATTTATTTACCTACCCTGATTTATTTTGGACCTTCTGAAAAATAACTTTTTCTTTATTGATGAGTTACGATGGGCAGTTTCAGCATACCTACCACAACAGTGGATTTGGATTCTGCAGTATTTGGACAAAACACTAATTTTCTAGTGGCATTACTCTTGTCGTCCATGCTGCCTGGGGCAATACTGTAGCTTTGCTTTCTTTTTGGGAGCTTTTGCTTTGTGGCTTTCACCAATATACCCTTTGCTGTCGCAGGCTACAGCAAAGGCCTTGTTGTCAAATCCTTTTTATCCTGTCTTCAATTGAAAAATGTGAAAACAAATAAGTAATTTTTTTACTTTATTGTTTTTCATTTAATAGCCATTTTGAAATCTGATGTCTGCAGCACGTTTCGATGACGTTGGGCAGGTGCATGTTCACCACTATGTAACATCACATCTTTTTTATAACACTCAGCAATCTGTTTGGAACTGTGGAAGCCAATTGTTTGTGTTTTAAAAGTGGAATTTGTTCCCATTCTTTCCTCATAAGGACTTAAGTTGCTCACCAGTCCAGGGCCTCCATTATCGGATTTTGCACTTCATAAACTCCACAAGTTTTCAGTGGGAGACAGGTCCGGGGTACATTCAGTGCCCGTACTCTGCGACTACAGAGCCAAGTTGTTGTAATATGTGCAAAGTTTGGCTTGGCATTACCCCACTGGAACAAGCAGGGGTGTCCCTGAAAAACTAGAGGGCACATATGCTGTTCTAAATGTGCATGTACCCCTCTGCATCAAGTTGCCCATGCCGAATGCACTGATGCAGCCCCACACCAGACAGATGCTGGCTTTTGAACATGTTACTGATAACAATCAGGACAGTCCTTCTCCTCTATGGCCCTGAGAACACAATGTCCATTATTTCCTAAAACAGATTAATAGATGGGGTTGTCAGACCACAGCACTCATTTCTACTTCCCCATCGGTTCATTTCAGAAGAGCTTTAGCCCAGAGAAGTCAGCGATGCTTCTGGATGGCAGTGATATTTGGCTTCTTCTTTGTGTGGTAGAGTTTTAACTTGCATTCTATGATGCCACGACGACGTTCGTTCACTGACACAGGTCTCGCGAAGTATTCGCAAGCCCATTAGGTTATGTCTATTACAGAATGGTCTCATTTCTTGATGCAGTGCTGCCTTAGGGCTCAAAAGTCAAGCACATCTGTTGTTGGTATTTGACCTTGCTTTTAACAAGGCTGAATCTTTTCCTGATCTCACCATATTTTGGAATGTTTGTGGTGAGATCCCAGAATTCTGTGTAGTCACTTGTTGAGAAATGTTTCAAAACTGTTTGAATATTTGCGCACAAAGTTTCTGGCATGGTGAACTTCAAACCATCTAGCTCAGGGGTGGCTAACCCTGGTCCTGGAGAGCCGCGGTGTCTGCTGGTTTTTAGTGTTACTCAGCACTTGATTGATGAATTAAAGCAGTTGATTACACACTTCACTTACCTCACCTGATGTCTTAGGTTTAAATCGGGTGGAGAAAACCAAACTCAGCACACCCTCTGGCTCTACAGGACCAGCGTTATCCACCCCTGCTCTATAAACTTTTATCTGTACTCTGTACTTCTACTTTGTCTGCATTACAGCTATGCTAAATATCCAACCACAAATCTTGGTTAACATGTAGACTGCTGTCACAACGTGCAAGTCTGCTTAATTGGCTCTAGGAGTCTTGTGGGTTGTTCTGCTAATTGCTTGATTGGCTCATTATTACCAAATTAAACCTGAGACACCAGGTGAGATCAGTTAAGTGAATAATCAACTACTTTAATCCATCAATCGAGTGCTGAGTAACACTAAAAACCAGCAGACACTGCAGCTCTCCAGGACCAGGGTTGGCCACCCCTGATCTAGCTGGTAAACGACCGTGCGTTTTGTGACTGCACTATTTATACTGCATCATAATTGAATCACTTGTTACCTGTTCCCCTGTGGAATGTTCCAAACAGGTGTTTTTCCTGAAGATTCTGCAACTTTTCTTGTCTTTCCTTCCTCGGTCCCAGTTGTTTTGGATTGTGTTGCAGGCATCTAATTTTGAATTTTTGCAAATTCTTACAAAAATCAAGAGTTGATTCAGTTAAACTGGAAACATTTTTTCGTGGTGCTTTTTTCAACTAAATGTATGCAAGATAAAATTTACTAATCACTTGATTCTGCTTTTATTTGCATGCTGTCCCTATTCTTTTACACTCGCATACAAACCCACACACACAGCCACAAGTTGAAGGGGTTCAGTTCTTCCAACCCCTGTACCCAGCTAAATGGTTGAGAGACCACTGATTGGGTCCCTGCAGGAGATTCTGTAGGCAATTAGCCAGCACTAATTGGCTGAACAAATGGAGAAAAGCACACTGTGCTCATTCCGTGCTGCTCTGAGGTTTAGCAAAGGCCTTCATCCATGCGCTTCACTCTTGGCTTCTCCTGCTGCTGCTCCTCTCCTTTAAATACAAGTAAAAAAAAAAAGGTACCAACGCCTTTGATAAAGAACTACTTTCAGGCAAACGTACTCAATTCAGTGGTTAGGCGGGGTAGAGCTGGGGGTTAAATTGGAGGGTGGGACTAGATTAAGAGGAAGGCCCCATTTACACGTACACGGTTATTTTGACAAACGGAGACATTTCCCTGCGTTTGTGCCCTTCGTTTACACGCAAACGGAGAATTCGCCTCTGAAAATGATTCTTTCTAAAAACTCCGGCCGGAGTGGAGATTTTGGAAAACTTCGGTTGCAAGTGTTGTGGTTTTCATTCAGACATATTTTTCAGATTATGAGGTTCCCCCATCCCCAAGCAATTGGAGAGAGACAGATTCTTCAGACAATTAGGCTTCATTGTGGCATGTTGATGAATATAAAGCCGAGTTCTTTTTGCGCAAGAAGAACTTGCATCTTGCCTTTCACACCCAGTTTTTATACCTTCATCACAGGAAATATCTTCCAAATATGGTCTTTCCGCTTTCTTGCCTTTCACACTCAGTTTTTATACCTTCATCACAGGAAATATCTTCCAAATATGGTCTTTCCGCCTTCTCATTCTCACGCTACAACAGGACAGGCAAACCAAAACACTGCCAACTAACCTTGAGAACTTCAAAAGCAAAGATAAGGATGCTCATCTCTACAAAGGACTGGAAAATTACAGTCGAGAGGAAAAATACCGCCAGATGAATAGGATACAAGTAGATACATAAATGATTCAATTGATTATGTTTTCAGTAACAACTAAGGATTTTACTGAACAAATATTGATCAAAGCTACAGAAATCAAATACATCACCTGATTATGTTTTTGAATCAACTAAACAGAAGCCTGCTTACTAATCAAAGCTACAGAAGCCCACTGCTTATGTGTGTGAGCTGCTCATGCATGTGTGAATTGAATTGCTTGTATGTGTGTGTGTGTGTGTGTGTGTGTGTGTGCGTGCGTACATGTGCTGCATGTGAATGTGTGTGTGCATGTGTCTGTGTGCACTGCTCATGTGAGTGTGAACTGCTTGTATGTGTGTGTGTGTTACTGCTGCTTACATAATATGGTTATTGATTATAATTATTCAACATGGCAATTGATCTACTGATAAGTATGATGAGAAATATTGAAATATAATCCTCAACACAAGTTTGCATGTATACTGAGAAAAACGGAGTTTTAGGCAGCCGACATCAGGTGGTAATCATGGATGATCGTAATTCGTTTCTGTTGTTGCTATTTTCGGGATTCTGATTGGCTTACATGGGCTTGAGCTTATCGTTACACTGCCACCTACAGGTTTGATATGCTCTTGACGGCATATACACGGGTACGTGTAAACGAAAACTTTTCTGAAAACTGATACGTGTGCATGATATTATTTTTGAAAACGGAGACGGTGAAATGTTCGTTTATGAAAATAGCCGGCCACGTGTAAACAGAGTGGAAAGAACAACAGAATTTTCGTCCCTTGAATTGTGACAAAAAGAAGTAACGCCGCCTTCTCACTGGTTCTCGATTTCTGACAATGTTATGTGAGGTACCTGATTGGTGTAACGCCACGCCTCCAGCCCTCCAATTCACCAGCCTATTAAGACCTGGACCGCATTCCACACTCCACCTAATGGTCTTCAGGTGTTCCCTATTGCGTGCATTCATGCAATAGTGTTCTGTATTTAAGAGAGACTCTCGCACTCATTCGGAGGGAAGTCTCGTAAACTGCGTAAGCCTCACAAGCTTGTTGTTATACTATAGTCTTGTTTAGACTTAACTCCCGCAATTCGAGCGTATATTTGTAAATCTCTAAGTACTGTTCTTTTTTCCAATTCGGTCAGCGCTTCCTTTAGTAATCCAGGAACCTTGTTTCCATATTTCTTTATATTAGTAATACATAGTACTGTTGTCTAAGTCCCAGTTGTATGTATTACTTATATTACTATTTTGGAACCTCGCTTCCTTGTTCTTTTGTACTGTGTTTTCTATGCCTTCCGGCTGTGCCGCGAAGACATAATAAATAACCAAATCCCTCTTCGCACCTGAGTCCAGTCCACACTTGCTGATCTCCATGCACAACACCAGTGCTCAGTGATCAACACTTACAGTCGGACAGCCCCGTCTTCTGTTTTGAGTCCTACCTGGCAGCTGCCCTCAGTCGGCACTTTGATCTGTGATCCTGGATCAAACCGGCCTATTCCTGGTCAGGGCTGCAGCGGGTGTTGGAGCCTATCCCAGCATGCTTTGGGTGAAGAGGCAGGAAATTCACCCTGGGCACATATAATTCCCTCTGGGGTCTTTCATTCAACTAGGATAATCGAAACTGTATCTATTTTTATGTCCTTTTATCTTCTCAGCTTATTTTCATTTCATGAACTCTTCCCCTGGGCTAGACCCTAGAGCTCTGCACTGTATACATTATTATCCAGTGGACTCCAGAGGTGGCGTCTCACTGTCAGATAGAGCATTAGAGCTCTTCATTGTTGTTATGAATTTTCTTTTTTTTTCCGTCCTCAGTTCCTTGCTTTTCAAGGGCCACTTTCATATGCTTGTACCCGCTCCCTGTAAGATGGCTATCAGTTTAATTCCCCCACTACATGATTAAGCTGTAATTGAAAGAGGTAATTAAGTCCTTTTCAAATGAGATCATCAATTGTCTTCCCAGCCACAAAACCTTACTTACAGTTCTCAAACGTGAACTTACTGACTCCGCCCGTGACGAGGCTCTGTATGGCCTGAATAGGTATTGTATTGTTATTATTGTTGCACAACTCTGTTCTTGTTTCGGCTCATTGGTAAAATGCGGTGAGAATTCTCCTTTGGGAAAAACAGTATCCATAACTCAGCCATGCATTGAATTTACAATAAGTTTAATCACGCCGCAAACGAGCAACTGCAGAAAAAAATGACAGGCTCTGTAAAAAGAAGGAAAGCTGCTTTAACAAAGGCTGACTGGAGAAAGGCAGGTGTAAAGATTGAGCGGAGGTCCTGAGAGGTGTTTGGTCGTGAGAGCGTGTCTCTTGAGATGGAGAGTGATTTGCTGCCGTTAATCAGAAAGCCCCCGGTTGGGGAGGCGTATTCTGAGGAGCTGGCAGACGTTATGTGCTTTTGCTTACAGGTGATACATCACCAGGCCATAATCAGGCTGCTCTGTCACTGATTACTGCAAGGGGGAGACGTTTCGAAGAGTTTCATTTGAAGTAATTTCTATGCGTCATTCGCCAATTTGGCCGCTCCCGGCTGTGTTCCGAGTCACCTTTCTAACCCCTCCCCATGCTGTCCTTCACTTTTCTTTTCTCTCCTTTCTTGGTCTTTGTCTTTCTCTCCCCCCATTCTCTCTTTTGCTAAATTTTTAATCAGCTATATGTTTGCTGGTAGTGTTGGTGGGAATTGTGTGGATTTTATTCTTTGTGGTCTGTGCAATGAGTTGAGTGATGAGTTATAGTTAAAAGTGTAAATCTCTGTCCCTCTTTCCCTCTCTCACACTCTCTGTCTCAGTTCTAGCTCTGGATTCACTGACAGCCGTGACCAATCCCCAGCCAGGACCCCGGTGTTCCTCAACCCCAATGCCCCGCCCCCTCCTCCACCCCCCCTGCCTCCGCCACCGCCCCCCTTGCCCTCCTCCATGCCCGGGTCAGGCATGCGGGGCACGCCCCCTCCCCCGATCCCTCCTCTCCCCAACCAGCCCCCAGCCATACCCCCGCCTCCCGCCCCGCTCCAGATCGCTCCCGGGGTGCTTCACCCCGCCCCTCCCCCCATCGCCCCGCCCCTTCTCCCCGCCTCCCCTGCTCGTCTCCAGCAGGTCCTGGACAAGGGCCTGCTGCCCTCCCAGACAGACGGGCTGATCCTGCCCCCCCCTCCGCCACCCCCGCTACCCCTCCCGGTGCCCGGACCGCCTCCCCTGCCCCACACCACCGCCCCCCGGCCCGCCCCCCGTGCCTTCCTTCCCCTCGGGCGCCGTGTCATCCCCCCACGCCGGGCATGAAGCCGCCAAGCGCCACCCCTCCAACCTGCCGGTCATCAGTGATGCCAGGAGCGTGCTGCTGGAGGCCATACGCAAGGGTGAGTCTCCGGTTGGTGCAAACCAGGGGCCCAATCAGGAGGCAGTATCTTAACGTTATTCATCAGAAACACTGCCATAGATGCCAGATTTGTGAACAGCAGAACTTACTGGTTTTCTTGACCCTGTTTCTGACATAAATTGACTGAATTCTGCCTCGATTTCCGGAGCTATGCCTCTGAACTAACCAGCAACCATCTGACCAAGGGTATATCCGTACAAGTCTCAGGACTTTCACCTCAGACCTTGGTTCTTTGTTTTGCTGCCTCTTTTCTTTTAGTGTTTGGCACATTTCAGAATTTGTGGCACAATTTCTCTTTGAGCCTTTGATAATTATTTAAGTTCTATAAACTAACACACCTGCAATTCAAGCACTAGCAATTTGGTCTTTTTGGAAGTCTGCTTGTGTGCTCATCCTGCTCTGAAGACCTTCACAGTAGATCCTGCTGGGCAGACCTCCCTTTGCAGGCACTGCCAATAGGAATGCCCAGTGTATGCTGTTTGTTACTTTCTGCTGCCATCCCTGATAAACATCACATGAGCGTGTGCTGAGGATGGGAACACTGCCACCCTTAGGATGGTGGTGGAGTTGCATTGCAGTGAGGCAGTCTGTAATTGCTGCTGTTTAGTCTGTAATTATCGCATCTTAAAGTGTGTAATTGCTGCAACCTAAAAGTCTGTGATTGCTGCGAGATAATGTATGTTATTGCAGTAAGTTAAATTGTAGCAATGGCTGGAGTGCGAAGACAATCACTGATTTTCCTCCAGAATTTAGGTCAACTGTAGGTCCATTTTAAAAGGTTCTTGTAGCATTTTGGTGCTGGTGAATTTGTCCTAGGCCAGCAGAGCTGCACTATGATAATGCATACAAGTGGCATCATTCCCATCAGGCAACAGGAGCACCGAAGAGCTATAATACCTTCAGGGACTCTAGGTTATTGCTGGGCTACAACTTGCTGGCCCCTCTGATCATGACCAATCATACCTCTGAGCCAATATGTTGATCACATTAAAGCACTTTGTGTGTGTGCGCGTTTTGGTGCCCAAATGTCATTGAATAAAGTTACAAATTTAATGATGTCGTTTGTTTATCTGACCTTTGTTTTCCAATTTACCATTGCTTTGCCGTGTCCAGATCATTCGGGCTCGTCCCATAAATTTTGAGTGTGGTAGTGTATGGGTTTTCGCAGAATAAATTGAAATGGCTTTCTGCCAGTAGACCGGCACATGGTGAGCTGCTTAGTTACGCTTGGTGCCAGTGCCACCTATCATCCACAGAGGGAAAACAGGTGCGCCACTCTTTGTGCTGTCCTCAGAAGACCCCTGAACGCAAAACGGCAAATTACCAGACGTGTAAAATCCAGGTTCTGAAAGCCCCAGCATTTTGTGTCAACCTCCTAGATTGTACTCAAAGTACAATTGAAGAGCCTAGTGCTAAAAGTACTTAAGTCACATTTTCACACAGCGTAAGGGTGGGCAAGTGGCTTTTACAGTCACCCAAGTCAATTTTCTCAAAATGGAAATTTTGTGACTTAAGTACTTTTAGCACTGGGGTCTTCAATTCCTCAGCCAGACTGGTGCTCACGGTTAGAATAAACACAGGGTAGGACTTTTACCATTTGACCCCTGGACTGTGCACCTGGGCAAATTTCCTTACAGGATTCTGTGAAGTACGTCTTGTCTTGGGGTTTACACTGTTCCTATTGTAGGAGCACTCGCCCCTGAGCACTAGCGAGTGCTTGCTGGGAAAATAATGTGGGAGAAGTTATTAAACAGGAGGCATTAGTGTGTGGGTTCTGTTCAACTGACACGCTTCCCCTGCCCGTCCCCCTCTGCCCAGGGATCCAGCTGCGGAAGGTGGAGGAACAGAGGGAACAGGAGGCCAAACACGAGCGGGTGGGGAACGACGTGGCCACCATCCTGTCACGCCGCATCGCCGTGGAGTACAGCGACTCCGAGGACGACTCCGAGTTCGACGAGGTGGACTGGATGGAGTGACCCTGCCGAGGCCACTTCCTCCTCATTTCCGTCTCTCATTCTCCCTCTCCTCTCCCCTCTCCTCCCCTTCCCCCGCGTGCTAAACTCATTTGTGGTCCCTGTTTCTGGAGGCTCGTGGGGGAGCGCTCCAGGTCATAGTCATTTTCCAAATGTTTTGCAGATGTTTTGTACTCATTTTCTACACTACATCTTTTTTCTCATTTTTTTCTATTGTATGAATAGTCTCCTCTTTTACAGTCGAAAAAAAATAACCAAATTTGTTTCTCCCCTAATTAAAGCTATGGAGAGAAAAAAAACAAAACCCTCCTTTTTATATTGCTGCTGAGGCAGTTGAGCATCGTTTAGAAATAGTCTTTCAGTTTAGTTCTTTTACAATCTCGCCATCTGCTGGTTGGAAATGGAAGTAAAAAAGTACCGTAGTAATCCTTTCATTTATATTATTTATTTTTTAAAACTCTGGCAATTTTAGAGCGCCCTAAATTTCTGATGTAAACCAAAATGAGAGGAGAATGTAACGTGGTGGTTTTTCAGAACTTGCATTTTATTCCTTTTATCATCATCCTAAAAGTGAGTTCTGCTGGTTGAAAAATGGAGAGCTGTTAGCATCAAGGACTGATATAAACTTTATAAAGTTGTCCGTACATGTGTCAACATGATCTGATGAGAACAAGTCATACTGACCACTTTTTATGATACAGGCTGACTTGCGCGTCTCAAAACACGCGGGGTATACGTGTACGGAAATGTTTCATGAAGCAAGTTGCTTTTTTTTTTTTTTTTTGTTCGAAGTTTGTTATAGGGTATGGGTTCAGCAAGCCACTACAGTTCATTACGAACACGAGCAGCACACGTAGCACCCACTCGTGGTTACTGTGTTGCATGCACACTGGCTCCGGGGGGAAAGAGGGAAAAAAGAAAATAAAAGAAACTCTGGAACAAATGGCAGCTGTGAACGTCGTTTATACGCCGAGTCTGTGGAAGAATGTGTGGCGCCACCCTGTGGTACGATACGTCATTGCAGTTAATTCAGTGGAAGAAGGATGGTCCAATTTCAATTGGCCCGTGTTCTCAAAGTGAAGTCGTCATTGATTTTTCTTCTACTATGCCTTATTGTTTGTATCATACATGTTAAGTTGATGAATGTACTGTGCTGTACTACTTTGCCTGCGCATTAAAGTTTAGCTGTTTCTATGTGAGAATACCTGGGTTAAATTACGGTATACTGTGTAACTTATGTAACTGTTTCTGTAACAGTTTGCTTGAATTAATAAAAGCTACGTTATGTTTAAAAAGCTGTGCTTATAAGAGGTCGTCATTTCTCTTGTGATTTTCCTGAAATCGTGTACATGGGCTGCTGGGTTGGCTCACGAGGTAAAGGAACAGTTGTGCCAGTGCCGACTGTGGCCAGCAGCCTCGCAAGAGCAGTGCACAATTGGCTTTACACTGTTGCGGATATGGGAGGGAAACAGGGTTTTGGTAAGCAGTTTGTTGCTAAGGGAACTCCTATAGGCCATCCAGGTGCTTGTCGGTTGCTTTCCCAGTGAACACCTGCAAGTTCCTTGACCAGAAGTGAAAAGTGGTGCCTGTCTGATGCGCATTTCAGAGGAGAAGCGCGAACTGTCTCAGCTCTTCCGAAATGGCAGCATGAGTCGTGTATATGTCCATGCTCGTACATAGCTCGTTGATTTGAAACTCCTGATAAGGGTTGGTTCACAGATGCCAAATACATGGCTCAGCCAAAATAAAGTCACACTAATATTTTGTTGGACCGTCTTTTGCTGAGATCACAGCACACATTTGTTGTTGCATTGTTTCGACAATCTTATGCAATGTGGAAACATTTATTCCGACCAGAGTTAAATTAATTTTTGCCGAATTTTTAACTATCGATGGAACAGTCAAACCACTCCGAAGCTTTCTCTGGCACTTCCCAAAGATTTTCAACTGATTAATAGGAGGACTCTGTGGTGGCCAATTCATGGGTGAAAATTATTTCTCATGCTTCTAAACCAGTCTTTTGAGCTGGCTGAGTCTTGGCATTGTCATCCTGGAATATGCCTGTGCCATCAAGGATTAAAAAAATCCATTGATGGGATTACCTAATCATTCACTTCATTCAGGTAATCTGAATTTTATTGCTGTTTAACATTGCGGAGCCTAGACCTGAGCAACTGAAGCAATCCCAGATCATAACATTTTCTCTGTAGACTTGTTTAATGGGTGCTATGCATGACGGGTGCATCACTTCAGGGGCTTGCTTTCTTATCCTGAAGGACCCATTGCTCTGGAATGGAATAAATATTGTTTCCTCAAACCACATGACTTTTTACCATCACCTTGCAGTCCAAGCTTTATGCTCCCTAGCAAATTGAAGTTGTTTTTTATCGATTATCCTCACTAACAAGTGACTTTCTTGTGGTCACACTGTCCCAATCCTGCAAGTTCTTGTCATAGTGTACTTCCCCAATTCGGAAATAATTGGGACAAAGTGTAAATTGTGAATAAAATCAAAATGCAATGACTTTCAAATCACACCCAGGCAGTATTTTATTTACAAAAGAACAGAGATAACATAGCAAATGTTGAAACTGAGAAATTCACAATTTTATCCACAAAATGAGCTCATTTCAAATTTGATGGCTGCTACAGGTCTCAAAAAAGTTGGGACAGGGGCCTGTTTACCATGGTGTAGCATCCCCTCTTCTTTTTAACACAGAGTGGAGGTGTTTGGGCATTGAGGAGACAAGTTTCTTGAGTTTAGCCATTGGAATTTGATCCCACTCGTTTAATACAGGCTTCCAGCTGCTGGAGAATTTTGGGTCTCCTTTGACGGACTTTTCGTTTAATTATGCGCCAAATGTTCTCAATCGGTGAAAGGCAGGCAGACAGGCCAGTTCAGCACATGGACACTTCTACTACGAAGCCATGCTGTTGTAATAGCCGCAGTATGTGGTTTTGCATTGTCCTGCTGAAATACTCAAGGCCTTCCCTGGAGTAGATGTCATCTGGAGGGGGGAGCATATGTTGCTCTAAAACTTTTATATACCTTTCAGCATTCATGGTGCTTTTTAAAACATGCAAGTGTCCCACACCATATGCACTAATGCATCCCCATACCATCAGAGATGCTGGCTTTTGAACTGAACGCTGATAACAGGATGGGTGGTCTTTCTCCTCTTTAGCCCAGAGGACACGACGCCCATGATTTCCAACAAGAATGTCAAATTTGAACTTGTCTGACGATAGGACACTTTGCTACAGTCCATTTTAAATGAGCCTTGGCCCATAGAACACAGCGGCGCTTCTGGATCATGCTCAACAATGGCTTCCTTTTTGCATGATAGAGTTTTAGGTGGCATCTGTGGATGGCACGGCGGACTGTGTTTACAGACAGTGTTTTCTTGAAGTATTCATGGGCCCATTTAGTAATGTCAATGACAGAATCATGCTGGTGAGTGATGCAGTGGCATCTGAGGGCCCGAAGATCACGGGCATCCAGAAAAAGTCTTCGGCCTTGTCCCTTATGCACAGAGATTTTTCCGGTTTCTCTGAATCTTTTGATGGTGTTATGCACCATCGATGATAAGACCCTCAAAGCCTTTGCGATTTGACGTTAGAGGAACATTGTTTTTAAAGTATTCCACAATTTTTTTACACAAGCCTTCACAGGTTGGAGAGCCTCTGGCCATCTTCACTTCTGAGAGACTCAGCCTCTCTAAGGCATCCCTTTTATAGCTAATCATGTTACACACCTGATGCCAGTTAACTTAATTACCTGCTAAATGTTCTTTCAGCTGATTCTCTTATATATTAATAGCTTTTTCAGCCCTTTTTTGTCTCTCTCAACTTTTTTTGAGGCCTGTTGCAGCCAGAAAATTTGAAATAAGCTCATTTTGTGGATAAAAATGTAAAATGTCTGTTTCAACATTTGAAATGTTATCTATGTTCTGTTGTAAATAACATTTTGGCTCATGTGATATGAGATTCATTTTGATTTTTTTCGCAATTTACACTTTGTCCCAACTATTTCGGAATTAGGGTTGTACGTGTGGAAAGGCATTTATTTCATAACTAAACACAGCCATGAGTTTTACTGTCGATTTTTTTTATGATGAGACTTCTCCAAGTGTTTTGGTGATCTGCTATCACGATCATTCATGAATCGTTCAGACCCATTTCTTTTGTGAAGTTGATGGTTCATCACTATTCTTCCAGGTTTTCATAATTCCTCGGACCGGTCTTAACCCTATTCCAGTGATTTCAGCAATCTGCTTAGTTGTTTTCTTTGCTTGATGCAGGCCAACATTTTCCCCCTCTTGAAATACAGTAACAGCTTTTCCAGAACCATGGGATATGTCTTCTGACATGGTTGTTTAAGAAATGAGAAGCTACACGCTATGTTCTGTAAGTCAGGGTTAAAGAAATTGTCGTAAAGGAAACATATTAATCACTGCAATAATGATGCAATCATGGGCTGTTAAGGATTTGCTTATATACAGTGCTTAACAAATTTATTAGACCACCTGTCATACAAAAACGAGAAAACATGAATATTTAAGAAAATTGTCCAAAACTTGTTTAAAACTAAAAATTATTTTGGTATTTCTTTGGCAAATAACAAACTGAAACCACTAAATAGTCCTTATTCACATATAAAAACAAAATAAACCATATTTTGTATGGCCTCCTTTGGCCTTGATAACAGCCTGCATTCTTGCATTCAACTACTAAAACTAATTTTTATGTTCAGGAATGCAGGAAAATAACTGTTCTTTGGCATCTTAATCAAAAATAATAATGTGCTTAACTATTTTTTCTGCTTTTTTTTGAAACGGTAAATTCGAAAATTCATGGATAACAACAATAATTATATTTTAGCATTAAAAATATAATTTCGTTTAAAGAGCTCGCGCATACTGGTGAATTAACCATTACAGAAACATAAAAATTAGTTTGATAATTACCAACACTGTTAATTTAGGGCAGCTGTGGCATAAACCTTACATTAGGTGGTGGTCTAATAAATTTGTTAAGCGCGTAGATCTAACTGGCAATTATTTTGGCCTGGCAATGTGTGTGTGTGTGTGTGTGTGTATATATATATATATATATATATATATATACACACACACACACACACACACATATATATATATATATATATATATATATACACACACACACATATACATATATATATATATATATATATATATATAGGGCTGACTGCAATAAACAGTTATGTCCAGATGTTATACATTGGACATAACTGTTTATTGCAGTCAGACCTCGATATATATATATATATATATATATATAGTGCAATATTACAGTATGCTTATATCTTCTATAGCGTTTTGTATGGTATTATGTATAGAGGTCAGGGCATTCCGAATATTCATGACAACACACTGCAGAGGTTGAAGTCTACAATATATTGCCAATAAACAGTATTGGATTCAATGAAGAAAATTCAGTTATTAAATCTGACTAAAGTATTGCTTTCACTGAAAGATGAGCTGAATTTAATTGGAGTCCTGCACCGAGTGTAATCGATTCCAGGAACACTGCCTTAATTTCATAAACATATGGCAGGGGTGGCTGAAGCTAAGCGTCAAGTCAAATCTAATAATGTGCAACCCTGGAGGAAAAAAAAAATCAATTTCATACAGTTCATGAACATGATGAAAATTTAACGAAATGTTTAAGATTACAAACAAAGAACGTACATTTTCATTGTGCCGTTCCTTCATTTGGATAAGCATTTCAGGCAGTAAATATGGGTCCAGGGTTTGACTGGAATTTAAAGATCATTCATTTGGAATCAGGAAATGGTTTTGGTTTTATGTTTTTAAAGCAAGAAATTATTTCACAAATAATGGGGCTGTCAATTTATAATGTAGAGCTCTCTTTGATTTTATGATGAAATTTGCCATTGTTTCAAAAAGAAACATTTTTCATTGTGTGGGATGTAAAATTTGCTTTCAGAGGGGAAATTGCTGTTTCATCAATTTGATTTACTGTTTGTAGCATTTACAGTTTTGATGTGTGCCATCAGACTTCTATTACATGATTTAGAAGTTATCTTAAAAGGAAAGTTGAGTCTCATCAAACAGCACTTTAGGAAATCATTTCTCAACCAACATTTTGCAGAAGCCAGTGGCTTTGTTTTCTCAGGGTGCCTGGCGATGTCAAATTAAACAGAGCGTGGGGTCACCATCTGTTAAACATTAAATGGCATCACAGCTCAGTGATGTGTCACAGGTCCTCCCCTCAACTGCATGTGAATTAATTGGCACTTTGTGCGATTGAAGTTGCATCAAATGCTCCAGACATTCTCATTGGTTGGCTATGTACTGATATGCTTTTGAGGGAACAAGTTGACATCAACCTGCAATTCTGTCGGCAGAAGTCCCTCAGTGTAAGATGTCTTGAATATACAGTACTTTGCAAAGGTCTTAGGCACAATTTCGTAGGGCAAATATGCTTGCAAAAATTATTAAATTAAAAGTTTAAAATAACTGAGAAATGTACCAAACAGAGCTGTAAACTGTTAAAAACAAAGCCAAACCTATATTTGGTGTGACTATACTCTGCCAAACAATTTGGGACTCTGTCCTGATTGGCGTTTGCTTGTTCTAAGCAGAGTGGAAAACTTACCGTCATTCTTCTGCAGACTGACTATCTCACTTGCACCTATCCCTCCAAGTAATCGCAGACGGCCATGATGAAGATGACTTCAGGGCTCTGTCAAGACTATGTTGGGTTATTCCATGTCAACTCAGCCACTCATGTAAATGACACCTCTCAGATTTTACTCAAACTTTGTCCAAAAATACTTTATCGTACCAAATAGAAGAACCCAAGTTTCATGTCAGTATCTCTGACGGTTTTCGTGTGAAAATTTCTTGAATTTTGGGTGAAACGCCCCTTTTTTGTGAATTGGTCATTTCGTTTTGTAGCATTTTGGAAGGACCATAACTTCTCCCGAAATAGAGACAGGAAGCTGAAATTTCATGTGCTGGTGCATTCTGGCCCATATATCAGGATTCTGCACCCAGAATCACCATGAGACATCAGAGGAGTGAGAGGAAGGCCCCAAAACCCTTATTTTTTGGGCTGGGCCGAGCAGCGGCCAGGCCCCTATAAACCGATACGACAGTTAGCAAGCTTGGAGGACAGTATCGGTTGTGAGATTGAATAGGGAAATTAAAAACACGTTCCGACCATTGTGAAGATTCTTTCCAGATAGATTGGTACGATGTGTTACATTCCTCTGTCTCCCTTTTGAATTTCGCAGCCGGTACCAGGATTATACTCTTAATCTTCCTATTGCCTCTCGCAACCGACACGAGAGAAAACCGGTACAATGAAGGGACTTTGGTACATTATCATACAGAGGTGTACATGCACTTGGTTTTTTTTTTTTTTTGAGGATGTGAACTTTACTTGAGTTTTTTTTTTTTTTTTTTTTTGAACCGGGACTTTTATTTTTACTGTACTACAATTAAAAGATAAAAAGTATACTTTCACTTCCTTACTTTCATACTGGCCACTTCATTACTTGTTACAAATGAAAATATGAATGTAATTCATCATTTAAGGATTATCTGGATTTGGCGTGTTCGAGAAGAACAACGGTGGTCGGCAGGGTATCTTTGTGCAGATGTGTCCGCCAGTGGACATAGAGCTGCAAATTTATGCACGCAGTTACAATATTCTATCACTAGATGACACACCAGGATCAGTTATTGAATATTCACAAGCAAGCCGAGCTTGCGGTTTAGAATATGGACGAGTTTACTCCAATCCCTAATTTTCAGGAGTTACCTGAATAAAACTCCTTGGCCAAGCCTGATGTGCAAACTGCTCAATATACTTGCCCGTAGTATCTATCCAGCAGTTCAATCAAAATTATTTCTTACTACAGAAATAATCGTTGTCCTCTGCAGCAACCACTTCAGCTACAGTGAGCCAATGGTATCCCAATTAGTAGTTAAGAAAAATCAGTGTTCTGAAGCAAAAATTCGACATGGTATTGATACTATGTAATTCTACTATTAATTATAGCCAATTACAGTGGTTTTTAAACCACCAGTAAACTATTCAAATGTATAACATTCTTTTCATATGTTTTCCTTACTCAAGACCCCCCCTCCCCCCTCCCACTCCCTAACACACTCTAACTCTCGCTCACTCCCTCACTCTAACACTCTCACTCACACTCTCACTCTCCCACTCCCACACTCTCGCACCCTCCCCACCCACTTTGTAAATAATTTATCAGCTCCAGCTCATTACTAAACTTGCACTTTATATAATTGCGTGAGCTTTGCCTCACTTATCACCCTTTTCTTGGGCCCAAATTCTCATACAGAGAATTATATCTCATATACAGCCATATACTAGGTTGCACCTAGTCTTGTTTAAGGCAGCAAGTGATTTTTCAACTCTTTGGGGATCCTTAGGACTCTGTTAAGTTAATGAAACTGCTGGAAATGTGTTTCTCCCTCATATTTGGGAACTTTCCCACCATCAACCTAAGTTTTAGGATGATAGTACCATTGATGGGGGACTTGTGGGGGTCTGAAAACCACTTCAGGCCAAAAAGACCCTTTCAGACCCTGGACTTCAGACCCCCAGGTGACCCCGTGCATTTCATGAAATAAAAAGTTTGATTATCAACCTCCTTCTATATGAACATGCTTTTTGAAAAAAAGCACTCTGAGACCCTTTTTTCAGCAAAAAATTTCTAAGTCCGGAAACTAGGTCAAACAGGATTACATAGAAAGAGTTGACCAAACTGTCTAAAATCAGTTATTATTGTATTAATACAGGTGTTCATCAATGAAAACCTGAGGTAAGCATCCAAAATTCAGCAAAAAGGGATTTTAACCCTTTGTACACCATAACACAACCATGACCTAATGTTGGAGCCATTATTTTTGGATCCACTTTTATTTTGAAATCTCACCTGTAGGTAGGAACCATAAAGGCAGGTACCTTGGGGAGAGAGGGAGTGGGGTTGGTGAGCACATGGTTTTTCGACCATCTTGGATTTTCTTTGTTTGAAGTATGGCTGTGAACTTCAGCATTTTGGGATTCTCTGCTTTGGATGTTTTACTCACAGTAAAACCACTAAACTAAACCACAACGGGACTCCGTGGAATACTTGGAACTGATGCGTCGGAAATTACCAATCCAAAAGTAGCCTACAAGTTGGACAGTGTTCTAACGGCTACTTTACCTAATGTAGTGGGAAACCGAGTTAAACATACTGTCTGCATGGTCAAGGTTGATCACTCCATGCAAGATCAGGCATCCCATGTTATACTACCATGTGTCCCAATATACAACCCCAACCCCAATTAGTTGGGACGAAGTGTAAATTGAGAATAAAATCAAAATACAATGACTTTCAGATCACACGAGCCAGTGTTATTTACAATAGAACATAAATAACATTTCAAATGTTGAAACTGAGACATTTTACACTTTTATCCACAAAATGAGCTTATTTCAAATTTTCTGGCTGCAACAGGTCTCAAAAAAGTTGGGACAAAGGCAAAAAAGGGCTGAAAAAGCTATTAATATATAAGAGAATCAGCTGAAAGAACATTTAGTAAGTAATTAAGTTAACTGGCATCAGATGTGTAACATGATTGGCTATAAAAGGGATGTCTTAGAGAGGCTGAGTCACTCAGAAGTAAAGATGGCCAGAGGGTATCCAACCTGTGAAGGCTTGCGTAAAAACATTGTGGAATACTTTAAAAACAATGTTCCTCAACGTCGAATTGCAAAGGCTTTGAAGGTCTCATCATCGACAGTGCATAACATCATCAAAAGATTCAGATAAACTGGAAAAATCTCTGTGCGTAAAGAACAAGGCCGAAGACCTTTACTGGATGCCCATGATCTTTGGGCCCTCAGACGCCACTGCATCACTCACCGGCATGATTCTGTCATTGACATTACTAAATGGGCCCAGGAATACTTCAAGAAACCACTGTCTGTAAACACAGTCCGCCATGCCATCCACAGATGCCACCTAAAACTCTATCATGGAAAAAGGAAGCCATTGTTAAGCATGATCCAGAAGTGCCGCCATGTTCTGTGGGTCAAGGCTCATTTAAAATGGACTGTAGCAAAGTGGCAAAGTGTCCTGTGGTCAGATGAGTCCAAATTTGACATTCTTGTTGAAAATCATGGGCGCCGTGTCCTCCAGGCTGAAGAGGAGAATAACCACCCCTCCTGTTATCAGTGTTCAGTTCCAAAGCCAGCATCTCTGATGGTATAGGGATGCATTAGTGCATATGGTGTGGGACACTTGCATGTTTTAAAAAGCACCATGAATGCTGAAAGGTACATAAAGGTTTTAGAGCAACATATGCTCCCCTCCAGACGACATCTATTCCAGGGAAGGCCTTGTTTATTTCAGCAGGACAATGCAAAACCACATATTGAAGCTATTACAACGGCGTGGCTTCCAAGTAGAAGAGTCTGAGTACTGAAGTGGCCTGCCTGCAGTCCTGATCTTTTACCGATTGAGAACATTTGGCGCATAATTAAACAAAAAGTCCGTCAAAGAAGACCCAAAACTCTCCAGCAGCTGGAAGCCAGTATTAAACAAGAGTGGGATCAAATTCCAATGGTCAAACTCAAGAAACTTGTCTCTTCAATGCCCAGATGCCTCCACTCTGTGTTAAAAAGAAGAAGGGATGCTACACCATGGTAAACAGGCCCCTGTCCCAACTTCTTTGAGACCTGTAGCAACTATCAAATTTGAAATGAGCGCATTTTGTGGATAAAATTGTAAAATTTCTCACTTTCAACATCTGCTATGCTATTTCTGTTCTATTGTGAATAAAATACTGGCTGGTGTGATTTGAAAGTCATTGTGTTTTGATTTTATTCACAATTTACACTTTGTCCCAACTATTTCTGAATTGGGGTTGTATTATGTTGTTTATGATTCCTACCAAATGAGATATAGCTAAGGGTTAAAATAAGGGCCCAAGTATGTCTTCAGCAAGGATATTGTCAATTCGCTGGAACCCATTCAGAATAAATTTGCAAGGATTCCAAGTGATGCGATACAATCAGTCAAGACATGGTTTCAGCACATACACAAAATAATTTATTGGGACACATGGTTATATTCTATTGTTACCAGGAAGAGGGAATACCATTGATTCAGAATTCTTCAGGGCTTCTGTCCAACAAAGTGAAGAAGAAGCAACATGATTTTTTGATAGTTGTATCCCGTAAGTTTGTACAGGCGCACATAGCGTCCATGAATTTCAGGTGTGTCTATACAGCAGATAATATGCTGGAATGGCACCTAGCATGGAACCTGTTCCCGGTCAGATGGCCAAGAAATGATGTTGTTGGTGCCTTTCATGAATCATCAACCTTGACCATGTTGTCAGCTGTAACTTGGTTTCCCACTACATTAAGTCATAGTCGTGTTATGGTACAAGGGCTTAAAGTCTCTTTTTTGCATAATTTTGGATGATTACCTGAGATGAACACCTGTATTTATGTAATTACAACTGATTTTAGACAGTTTGATTAACTCTTTCCACGTAATCCTGTTTGACCTAGTTTCCGGGCTTAGAAATTCTGCCAAAAAAGGGTCTCAGAATGCCTTTTTTCATAAAATATGTTCATGAAGAAGGAGGTTGATAATCAAAGTTTTTATTTCATTAAATGAATGTTTAAATATGTTTATGTGTCTGGTATAAATGCCATTATCATCATATAGTGCCCACGGGGTCATCTGAGGGTCTGAAGTCCAGGGTCTGAAAGGGTCATTTTGTCCCGCAGTGGTTTTCAGACCCCCACAAGTCCCCCACCAATGGTACTATTATCCTAAAACTTAGTTCCATGGCAGGAAAGTTCCAAAATATGAAGGAGAGCCACATTTCCAACAGTAACATTCACTGAACTGAATCCTAGAGACCCCTAAAAAGTGAAAAATCACTTGCTGCCTTCAAAAAATTTGGATTTTGGGGGCCCTTTTCTCACCCCTCTGATGTCTCATGGTGATTCTGGCTGCAGAATTCTGATATATGGACCAGAATATACCATCACATCAAATTTCAGTGTCCTATCTCTATTACATGGTAAGTTATGGTCCTTACAAAATGCCACGAAAGGAAATGACCAATTCACTTAAGTCAAAAACGGGCGTGGCACCCAAATTTCAAGAGATTTTCACACAAAAACTGTCAGAGAGATTGACGCCAAACTTGGGTTCCTTTTGTCTGGTCCCATAAAGTATTTTTGGACAAAATTTGAGCAAAATCTGAGAGGTGTCATGTACAAGGCACCTCAATATTGGCTGTTTGACACATGCATTTATTTATAAAACTTCTCTTTAAATCAGCATTTGGAATTTCAAATTTACTTTTTATCTTCAGCAATTCGAATGTGGAAAATGAAAAGTAAACATCTAACGCAGATTTAAACTTTAGGGTGTCTAAGACTTTTGCACAGTACTGTATATACAGTGGCTCCAATCAGTGTTTGTACACTGTTGAACAATCACATGAAGTGATGTTTTATAAGCAAGATGATGGTGTGTGCATATTTGAAGAAAATAACCTATTATACTGTATACTGATTTGCACCCATATCCTAATTATACCCTGTGGTAGAGTACTTTAGTGATATAGAAGCGGAATTATGTAAGCCTATTAATATTTGTACAGTTTTATGCGTGCTGAACCATGCCCCACAAATGCATAATGCAATGCTGTCAAAAAATGAACCTCGACCTCAAAAACAAAATTCAATTGAGTCTGACTGTGTTGGAACTTGGACACTCATTTTGTACAGAGGCAGGGCTATATACAGGGACTGACCATACTCGTAATGAATTCCTGCAATATGGCGAACAGAAGGGAAGTTCCCAATATATTGGCCAAAGCCCAAGGAAAATTGGGGCAGGACAGTCTCTGCGTTACACCACAATGCTGTCCATCGTCAAGAAGTACAAGAAATCTTGCCAGATTGTGAACACAGCCAGGAAAGGGCATCCAAGGAAGACCAGTCAGAGCACAGATCAGTATGTATCCCACTTAGTACAGAAAGGGAGAGAAAGGGAGAGAGCTGCCCACATTGCACCACAAGTGAAAGATGTGACTGGTAGTCACGTATGTGCCCAGACCTTACGTAACTACCTCCAAGACATTGGCTTAGCTGGCAGGGCTAGGAAAAAGCCCAATATCAGTGCCAGAATTGTCCATAAGTAACTCAGATTTACACCAGAGCATGTAAAGGAACCTGCAGGATTCTGGAAAAGCATTCTGTGGTCAGATGAATCCAAATGTAATATGTTTGGGTCAGATGGAAAGAAGACCGCATGGAGAAGGCCTGGAGAAGAGAATAAGCCAGAATGTGTACAGCCTACAGTCAAGCATGGTGGTGGAAATATCCTTGTCTGGGGGTGCCTGTCCTTCAGTGGAGTTGGGTCTTTACATTTCATTGATGGAATAATGGATTCAGCAATGTACAAGGACATCCTAAACACACACATGGTACCATCTGCAAGGGGGTTGCTGGGTCACAGATATGTATCCCAGCATGACTGTGACCCCAAGCACACAAAGTGGATAAAGGCTTTTTTGGAGTGCAGGAAGGTTTAGGTTCTCGAGTGGCTTCCACAAAGCCCCTATTTAAACCCAGTAGAGCACCTGTGAGTGTAAGTTTAGGGAAAACGTCATGGTCAGCAAGGCAGGTCTCCAGAAAACTGGATGCTGATCCAAGAGACGTTAGACCACCTAAACCCAGAGGTCTGTCAGAAACTGGTGGACAGTATGCCTGCAAGGTGTGACACAGTGATCCAGACATGTGGTGGCCCTACAAAGTACTAGGACTTCATCAAGATCTTACTGTACAAATACTTTTTTGGATTTAAGCAAAAAGAAAAATCGATTTATTCAATTTCATTGACAGTTTTGTACAAAGTTCATACATCAGCTCATTAAAACGTACATAGACTCAATTCTTCCTAAATGTTTATAAGGTTTCTGTGTATAAATAAATATTTTGCAAAGAAGCCACTGTTTACAGATGGGTTAGAAAATTAAAGCTGCTGTAACTGATTTGGTCATTTTTGTAGCTTCTTTTCTAAAGCCTATATAAGCAGTCCCCACCCCCATTCTCAAGCCACGCACAGGAACACGCATCGGTTTCCGACAGAGGCAGAGGAGATAGTGACTCAGTTACAATATAAGTACAATATAAACAAACGCTGTCAGTGATCGTCGTGTGAAAGCCACACTGAAAACATGGACTAATGACACATTACATCCATGCAGAAACTTCGGTATGAATGGCTTTTTGAAGGCCGTAGCTAAAACTAGCTAGTGTCCTATAGCCACACATGCTGTCATTACACAGCGAAGCAAGCTGTAGTTGGCCACAAACGATGACGGTTCATTTATAAACTGACATTAGCAGGATTAAAAACCACCAACAGGACCATCCGAGACTGATAAAACTGCATAACTGCAACAGAGTAAAACACAGCTTACCTGTCCAGTAGCAGCAAGGCTAGCTGTGCAGAGTTTTTTAACCCTTTGATTCCTTCAGCTTTCCCTATTGAAAGCGACACCGATATAAATACTGCTCTTGGCCATCTCGCGTTTTTCCTCCTTAATTCTATTTGTTCCGCTACCGTTCGTTGGCGCTTTGGCTGTTTAATTGTGTACACCGCCTCCCGTAGCGCTGGAATCGGAAGCTTCATCAGCTCTGCTATTGCAACTACACAGATTTTTCCTTGTCTTCTTCTAATGATTTTTCTGGTAGATGGTGCACTAACAACGCAGATTCAGTTCCGCACATTCACAAGCAGAGAGAAACGCGTCTTCATGGCGTTCTCTCACCTGATTGGATAGAGGCAGTCGGTGACTCCAGAATTTTATTTGCTGCTTTATTGTGGAAGACAGTGACTGAGAGACCAGTGTTATCGACCAGTTACTCTAAATAATTTAACACTTTTTTGAAAACAAAAAAATCACTTACAGCAGCTTTAAAGGAGCCGTATGAAAGTTTGTGGCCAAAACTGGTACTGCAATCACATTCAAAATACTGCAGAGCGCAGTATCCCCTCTCCCTCTCCCCCAGACGAGAGGTTGCCAGCTAGATTGCTGGATCCAGCAAGAACGTCTACTACAAGGAGCTACCATGGCTACATTTCAATATCACCAATGATTCGCTCTCACAGGGTTGTGTTCAGTTCAGTTCAGAAAAGATTGAGACTAATGACTAACTAGCAATGGTCATATTGGTCAACTTGCTTGTCACTCTTCTGTGTGGATAGCTATGAAGGTATTATTGGTGAAAAAGGTTTGAGCACCTGTAACAGTGGAATTTGTAGTTGTGTACAGCGATTTGTATGTGTATCAGTAAATTTGAGGTCACATACTTTATGAGTTGTGTACTTGTAGATTTTTTCTCTCTGCACAAATACAACACAACACTTACACATTCACAAATTCTTAATTACAGGTGCACAAATCCTATTTTACAAGTCACAGATTAAAAAACTGACACGCTCACATTTTTGCTCCTATTGTTGCAGTATATTTGGTGCAAAACATATTTGTGCACCTGTATCAAACAATGTGAAGTTGTGGACAAAATTTGAATATGTGCAAATCTGAATGTGAATTTGTGCAGTAAAAGTTCTATGTATGTGAAATAATTTCTCACGAAAATATTTGTGTTCTTTTAAAACACAAATACAAATCGATAACTACAACTACTCGAATCTTCCCCACGAGTCACAGATTCTGTTTCCTACAAGTCACAAATCGCACCCCGTCCACTGAGATATGTGGTGCAAAACTATCTGTGCATTCAGTCTATGGAGAAAAAGGCGGGTGCTGATCTGAGATCGACTGATTCCACAGCCAATCAGAGGAGATTATAATTTAATTATAATTAGGTCTATGTACTGGCACTCATTTCAGAACTCTTCAGCGAATGAAGGTAATTTTGGTGACCAGTGGTTTCGTCCGTTTATATTTTCCCATCGGACAGCAGTATTTTTTACAGCAAGTCGCGTGACCGTGCTGCAAAAACAGGTGTAAGTACTTCTCGCCGAAATTACCTTCATTCGCAAAAGAGTTCTGAAATTCCGCTCTCTCTGGAAAAAAAAAATACCGTTGCTGAGTGCCAGTGCATAGACCTGTTTATAATGAAATTATTTTTCTGTACTGAATGTAGCCCATTATTTTGTCGCTGTTAGATCGCATGGGGGAGAGAAGCTGTGTCTTCAATTGCCACTTTATTATTCTTGCTCTGCGAGTGGACAACTGTCAAATACAAAGCCACACAACTTCTGATATTTGAATAATATGCATGACGTCATGTTTGCGCCGATCTCTGATTGGACAAGAGTCTGCCATACTGCCTGAAAGGTTCAGGAAAAAAAAATTCGCTGGCCAGCACATCTGCTCAAAGCGCGGTTGAGATACCGTGCTGAGCACCGTTGTTCTTCTCGAGCACGCCAAATCCAGATAATCCTTAAATTATTAATTAATTAATATTTTAATTTGTGACGAATAACGAACTGGCCACTGTCAAAGTAACGAAGTAAAAGAATACTTTTTCTCTTTCAAATGTAGTAGAGTAAAAGTAAAAGTCCCGGTAAAAAATAAAAAAAAAAACTCAAGTAAAGTACAAATCCTCAAAAAAACTACTTAAGTATTGTAACGGAGCATGTACTTCGTCACTATACACCTCTGGTGCTGAATCGACTCCACCAACGGGAATTCTCATTTCACTCCGCAATGTAGACAAAAGCCCCTCTCCTTTGATTGGCTGTGGGACGAAAGCCGATCTCCTCTGATTGGCTGTGGAATCAGTCGATCTCAGATCAGCACCCGCCTTTTTCTCCATAGACTGAATGCACAGATAGTTTTGCACCACATATCTCAGTGGACGGGGCGCGATTTGTGACTTGTAGGAAACAGAATCTGTGACTCGTGGGGAAGATTCGAGTAGTTGTAGTTATCGATTTGTATTTGTGTTTTAAAAGAGCACAAATATTTTCGTGAGAAATTGTTTCACATACATAGAACTTTTATTGCACAAATTCACATTCAGATTTGCACATATTCAAATTTTGTCCACAACTTCACATTGTTTGATACAGGTGCACAAATATGTTTTGCACCAAATATACTGCAACAATAGGAGCAAAAATGTGAGCGTGTCAGTTTTTTAATCTGTGACTTGTAAAATAGGATTTGTGCACCTGTAATTAAGAATTTGTGAATGTGTAAGTGTTGTGTTGTATTTGTGCAGAGAGGAAAAATCTACAAGTACACAACTCATAGAGTATGTGACCTCAAATTTACTGATACACATACAAATCGCTGTACACAACTACAAATTCCACTGTTACAGGTGCTCAAACCTTTTTCACCAATAATACCTTCATAGATAGCCCACTAAAGTCCATACTATAATATGCGTAAAGAATGAATGAGGACTCATTTAAACGATGTACCATCTCAATTACATTTCATATTGCCATAATGGCTGTGCTAATGTTGGAACGGTTTCCACAGCGTCTCAGCATAATGTCAGAGAAACGGACTCTAATAATGCATTGCTAATGTTAGCAATGACGAGTCACGGTTTTTATTTCTCAAACAATTTGTTACCTAGTCAATTCGATGATCCACCTGCATACGCACTCGCGCACCATGAACGAACATACATAACGTTATTCGACTGTAGAGAATATTTGAAATGTCCGTGCCTTCATTAAATAGAATTAAGTTAGCCAAACTTAGCTGAATCTTACCTGTCCAGGAGAAAATGAGCAACTTCGGCGTCGGTCTTCAAATTCTTCTCCGCTTTCAGCCATCTCCATCTTTCAAAGGCATATCCTATACAGATCCTTGTTTTGTTTCTGACTTTGTCACGACCTATTTTGGAATCATAACGAGGCCTTTTAGGTTAAGTTACGTCAGACATTTGTGCTCCGAAACGCTGGTAGCTGCAGCTCAGTGGTAACTGGCAACCTGGATGCCGAAATG
Source organism: Gymnothorax javanicus (assembly GCA_029692085.1). Classification (NCBI taxonomy): domain Eukaryota; kingdom Metazoa; phylum Chordata; class Actinopteri; order Anguilliformes; family Muraenidae; genus Gymnothorax; species Gymnothorax javanicus. Next base: position 97,561,628 of record CM056198.1, read on the forward strand.
CTACTGACTTCGTGATTGGGAGATAGGTGGAGGGCGGTGCAACAGGCCAAAACACAAAATGACAACATCAACATTAGTTGTGGGCTGCAAGTTTGCTTTTGTAATGAGAATATTCTGGCTGGACCACTGTTGTCAGAGATATAAGTATTTGAAATTAACATCATTCCTTAATGCCTGGTGATATATCAGGGCCATTTCATGATTAATCAACATACATTTCTTACATACTGCTCCTTGAAGTAAAAACCAACTCCAGTTCGTAGAAACCAACACAAGCCACCAGAACTGCTTCAGAGTACCTCTACAAATATTGTGCAAGTCTCTGAAAGTCTGCCAGTGGATGGAACGTCATTCTTCCAAAATACTTTCCCTCATTTAGTGTTTCCATAGTAGTGATGGATTGCTGTCTAACACATTAGTCCAGTCTCTCATGGGCTTTCAACTGGCTCGCGCTCTGGTGACTGCAAAAGCTACAGCCATATGATTCACATTCTTTTCAGGCTCATCAGACTAGTTCCAGTCACTTGGATCTGACCTTCTTGCTGTCTTGATCCAACTTGCTCCTCAGATTTAATTAGCTTCACTGTGCACAAAAGCCAAGGCAGCTAGGGGGCAGCATTTCACTGCTTTTTGATGTTCTAACACATAATCAAACCTCTAACTATGAAAGCATATTATTTCTTTTTATTACTATTTCCTTCCTTATTAAATCTGAACACTTTGTAATATTTTATCAAACCCAATGAAACTGTAGGCTCCGTAAGCCTATCCCTGAAAGTGTTTTACTATTCTTTGAAAGCAATTTCCAGTCAACAGCAAGGGAATTCTTGCAGTCTTTAAAAGTATTGCTACATGTCAATTTTTTTCTGACAGGATAAAACTAAATTTCAGGACTAACAGAACCTTTGGAGAGAGCATGCTGTTCTGGTTCCGAGATATTTTTAAAAATATTTTCATACGTCATTTTTTTCTTATTCTTGTTATCTAGATAAATTATGCTATTGTCTTGCACTGTTGTGAAAAAGTATTTGCCTCCATCCCCGATTTATTCTATTTTTTTATTTATCATACAGTGGGCTGTAAATTACTGGCACCCCTGACTGACAATGCACAAATAATAATTTAAAAAAAAGATATTTATAGAGAAGCTCTAAATACCAACATGTGAGGAACAATCTACGATATTAATGTTCCAATCAAACCAACCAAAATCATTCACTGATTTAATTATAAATCAATTTCCTCCAAATCAAGGTTTCACAATTAATGGCACCCTTGCAGATCATTGTAAATTACATCTACCAAAATTAAACCAGGTATCGAATTCCTTCTATTTAAGTTTTATCTAAGTGTCAAGGAACGATATTGAGCCATTACATCACTTCCTGTTTCACTAGGTTATAAAAATGAGGTAACACACATGCAGTATCCCTTTGTCATCCAACACCATTAAGAAAACAAAACAATTGCCAATTCAATTCAAAGGAGACAGACATTCATAATGTCATAGACATTCATAAATCTAGTAATGGTTACAAGGAGATTCACAAATGATTGAATATGCCACTGAGCACTGTCAGGCCAATCATTAAAAAATTCCAAAGATGTGGAACTGTTGAAAACCTCAAGGGTTGAGGAGGCAACTGCAATCTACCCCCCTGGATATTGAGGAGGATGGTGAGAGAAGCAAAATACATCCCCAAGAATCACTGTTAAGGAATTGCAGGCCTTGATGGCATCTTGGGGTCACCACATTTAAAAAAGCACCATCAGGCGCCACCTCCACGACCACAGGCTCTTTGGAAGGGTTACCTTTTCTGACAGGAAGACACAGAAGCATGAGCTTGGAGTTTACCAAATGTATTTAAATTATAACTGGAACAAGGTGCTTTGGGCAGATGAGACCAAAATTGCATGTTTCGGTCAGATACAGCATCAGCATGTTTGGTGTCAAAACAGAGCTGCATGTATGGAGAAGCACCTCATACCCACTGTGAAATATGATGGTAGGTCAGTCATGTTTTGGGGCTGTTTTAATTCAAGGGGTCCAGGGGCACTGGTTAAGATTAATGGCATAATGAATTCCACCAAGTATCAGGATATTTTGGCTGACAATCTAGTTGCCTCCGCCAGAAGGCTGGGACTTAGTTGTAGGTGGACTTTCTGACAAGACAGTGACCCACAGCATACCTTAAGATTCACGCAGAAATGGTTCTGTGACTACAATATCAACCTTCTGCAATGGCCATCTCAGTTACCAGACCTCAAAAAATAATTGCCCCCCTGACCCTGAACCACCCAAGGCTGCACCACCTGCAGTCAAACATCTGCAATAACAGTCAGCGAGTCTTTAATTCCACTGGGGAGGAATTTTGGCCCTCTCTTCTTTGCAAAATCATTGAAATTCAGCCACATTGGCAGGTTTTCAAGCATGAACTGCCTCTTTAAGGTCAGGCCACAGCAACTCAATCGGGTTCAAGCCAGGACCTTAACTATACCGCTTTGAACCTTAATTTTGTTTGTTTTGAGCCATTCTGCTGTGGACTTGCTTGTGTGCTTTGGATCATTGATCTGCTACATAACCCAGCTGCGCTTGAGCTTCGGGCCACGAACTGATAGCCGGACATTCTTCCGCAGGATTTTCTGATTGGAAGAGGAATTCATGATTCCATCAATTATGGCAAGTTGCCCAAGTCTTGAAGCAGCAAGGCAGCCCAAGACCACCACACTACCACAGGAGTGTTTGACTGTTGGTATGATATTCTTATGGTGGAATGTTGTGCTAGCTTTAGGCTAGATGCAAGGGGACCCATGTTTTCCAAAAAGTTCCTTGTTTAACCCCTTAAGCCCTGAGCCTCTGGCTTGAACATGACATGCCCAAATGAAATGACTATATCGCTGCAACGAATTGGTCGATTCGAATAATCTTGGTATCATAATATAGGTAACATCTTGGGAATTTTTGTCCTAGTGCAAAAATCAGTGTATATCGAGGGTTTGGAGCACAAGGGGCGTAATAGAACATACCCCTTGGAGCACAAGGGGCGTAAGTGACATTTTGGGGTAAAATGACATTTTTATATCACTAGAAAGGTCTTGACAAGCTCTATCCAATCAGAATGCTGGTTTAATCACTTTGTCCAATCAAAGTGACCTAAAGGCTTAAAACATTAAAGGCGCAAGTAAAAACATTAAATTCAGTTTTGAGCACAAAAGGCGTAAGTGCACTGTGTTTGGTGCACAAAAGGCGTAAGTGCCACACTTTCACTGACAGAACCTGCACTGGCCCATTTTGACTATCATCATGGATGGTAATGCCAGAGAAGAGCTCACAGAAGCTGAGCAAGTGCTACTTCACATCATTGGAGAACTTCCAGTTGAACTACATTCCATTGGTTGCAAGTAAATAGCTGTATAATGAAAGTAGTATTGATAAAGTTTTAGCCTTTTGATCAACATGTTAACCTACAATCCTCACATCAAGCTAATGCTAATTAGCTGGCCGCAAAGCCATACTGCTTAATAAAGGAATAAGCCCCGAGAAGCAGTGGGTTACAGTGATATAAAACGGTTACCCTACATATAGCCCATTTAATAAACACACAAGAAAAAAAATCAACAATTTATTGGTAATAATGCAACAATAAAATTGAGAACTATGCCACCAAGCAAGACAGAGTGGACAGAATGGTTGGCAAGCAACACAGACGCTAAGATTGCTTTTTCATCTAGCGCCATTATCAAATCACATCAGGCTATTTGGGCTCGTTAATGTAGATATACCATGAAAGCAGGCTATTTGGAATGTCTCCTTCGGTCTCCCGAAGGCCCCGTTTAATAATTTTACGTTCATTTCGGTTTCGGTCTTCGAGTTTCCTTGTTCTCAACTCGCACCGATCTGCCGTATTATTACAACCAGCAGCGAGAGTAGGGAACAAGATTGACTTTTGTCCTCCACACTTGCCGGTGTCCAGGAAAATATGTTGAATTGCGTATTAGTTTGCTAGCCAGCTTGTCAACTAGCTAGCGTTCACTACAATGGATGTGTTTACCCTACATATAGCCCACAAAATAAACACACAAGAGAAAAATCAACAATTTATCATTAATACTGAAATAGCGAGCTAGTTAGCAATGTAGCTAGCAAGCTAAAGTGATATTGAACTCTATAATGCTATAGCTAGCTAGGTAGATAGCCAACTGGTTAGTGGGCTAAAAGGCTACACTTCACCAACACTGAAATAGCGAGCTAGTTAGCAACCTAGCTATAGAGTTCGATATCACTTTAGCTTGATAGCTAGGTTTAAAAAGTCTTGAAACAAACGTTACCTAACGAGTCAGTTGAGTGCAGAGTAGTTGGTTGCTAGGCCAGGCGCGCAGGGATATTTTGTGCTGCGGTCTGCCTCAGAATGCAGAGGGTTACACTGATTTTATACCGGCATGGAACGCGGCTCAGCCAATCACATTTAAGGATGGGAAGCACCCGTTTTATAAGATCACTTTTGCTATAGCTCCCAGTTAGTGCTGACAAAGCTTTTGGCTGGTACTATTCATTCATTCATTCATTCAGTCATTCACATAATCTATTATATTGTGCATGTGACTTTCAGTATGTCGGAAATAAGTATTTGTTTATCATAAAAACATATTGTATACAAATATCGACATCGGTAAATATCGGCTACTGGCCATAACAGCAATGTCAAAATTGGTTATTGAGATCGGCCACAACATTCACATCGGTGCACCATTCAAGAATGAATACATTCAATATATAAATAATTAAGTACTGTGAATACTAATCCATTGGCTATTTCTCTATATGTCAGATGAAGCTCAAGGTGAGGCAGCTTTCAGTGAAGAACAGTAGTGGGAGATGGTAGATACCACTGAGGCCATAGAAACCAGGGAGGAAGCAAGAGAGATGGAGGATTCTGGAGATAAGGAAGCTAGGGATGAGAGACAGGAGCCAGACCCCAGTGATAACATCAGAGAGGAGGCCAGGGATGAGGGAGAGGAGCAAGGACCCCGAGAGGAGACCAGTGATGAGGGAGAGGAGCAAGGAATCAGAGAGGAGACCAGTGATGAGGGAAAGGAGCAAGGAACCAGAGAGATTTTAAAGATAATTCTGCCTTAATCTCTCTGTTTCAGTAGTATCAGTATTTTAAATGTCACTTACGCCCTTAACAACTCACAAAATAGTAGGAATTGTTGGTGCACAAAAGGCGTAAGTGCCTTTTCTATCGCCTGTTGGGCTTCTTGGCTGAAATGTAATAGTAAGTCAGAGTTTTTTGTTTATTATCATTTAGAATATGAATTCCTTACAACTTTATCTCTGTAACATTATAGAATGCTTAAATATATGGCTCTCAATTAAATAGTTGCAATCAATGCAAAGTTTGTTTTTGTTCTCCTGTAAAATTTGGAAAATGTGACTTACGCCCCTTGTGCTCCAAGGGGTATGTTCTATTACGCCCCTTGTGCTCCAAATCCTCGATATGTCACTGAATTAGAGTAAATGAAGATGGAACAGTACATAAATGAAACATCTTTTTTTGCACCAAACAAAGTTTTGCTTTTATCTGCCATAAATTATTCAGTTGCAGTCTGAAACCCCTAAAAAATTACAGCACAGAATCCCACTATTATCTGTGCCAAAGTTTATTCTAACCAAGCAAATCAGAGCAAAATTAGAGAAGCTTTAGTTTGGCAATGTCTGGGTGGCCTCTCTAAGGTGACATTGTGTTCCGTTTCATATTTCTCAGATACCAAACAGTAAAACTCATTTAATTTCACTTATATGTCAGGACAGGCATACATTCCATCTAAATACAACCACTTTTTCATTCTTAGAATTTAAAAAAAATGTGTTATTATTTCTACCAGTTTTGTAGCCTATACAATTTCCCATTCAAAGATAATATATACAAAGAAAATGAAGTTTGACTCCACTGTAACAGATTTATTTAAAAAAAAAAACCAGATAAATAAAATTATAAATACAAAGGCAATGTAAAAAAATAGGAAAGAAAAGTAAAAAGAACAAAAACCCAGCAATTACTGTGAAGAAGGACAGTCAGTAAAGGGTTAACCACTGTTGGACAAGCAGTCAATCGGATTGCACGGAGCGACGTGCTTGAGTGAAGAGGGCAGATTGACGATGTGCGGGCGAAGCGGAATGGTGGATTGGGAGACTGTAAAGTTATAAGACCTTTTATAGTTCAGTATTGATGTTTTTTCCAGGAGCTTTCACGGTCGCCTATTTAGGATTGTGTGCGTACAAACAAACAGTAAGTTCTCCTGCGATCTGAAGTTATAGCAGTAGTTCTCGTGATGTCACGAACCTGGTCACGTGGGGTTGTTGACTAGTGTGGTTGGCAAAAAGCCTCAACATTACAATTGATTAAATAGGCAAAGTACAGTTGTCTTCCACTTTCTGTAATAATACCAGTTAGTTGCAGCGTAATTAACTGCACAAATCGATTCGTTAAGGGCTCGGGTATATGTTTCCTTCGTATTCCTGAACAAGAACCTAAAAAATCCGTTTGGATCAATTCAGTTCGACGAAAGACCTGGGTGCCGTCGACCCACTTGCGTATTTGTACTATTCACTTTCTGTCGGGTAAGTAGCAAGTTATTTTCCATCATTTCTAACATGACATATTTCTAAGTTTTCGCATTTTATTATTCGGTCATAGCCAGGGAATGATCTTCCTTTTTATGTTGGGTAATTCGATCGGTTCCTTGTGCTTTCCAGTAGCAAGTAAGTGACAGTTCAGATATTAGTATTGAAAAGAATTCCGTTTTCAACCGTCAACAGTAAGGACTGAGATCAGTAATTTCGGCTTATCTTCACTTTTGGGTACACAGAGAAACATTCGAGTGTGTGAAAATGACTAGCATATGTCCAGTCAAGAAAATTTAGAGTTTGATGGCTACTGCAGCTGTAAGGGCGGCAGTCTTATTACTGATGACACACCGGCTGGCTAGGGAATGCGCAGTATATGCATTCGCGATATTAAATATTAATGATAAATTCTAAACCCCCTTATCACGAATAAAACCCACCAAAATATATTGGCGCCCCCTTTTAAAATCGCTCCGGTAAACGTACTACTGTGAATTACTTTAACTGCTCAACGATGATCAACAAATGTAGAATTTATGTTCGATCAAGGAATATCTTTTTTTTTTTTTTTTTTGCCACCACCCCCCCTCTTTGGAGGACAACTTTGTTTTTATTTTCAGATGACAAAATGCAGATTAAACAGCAAAATTAGGGTTTGTAAAGAAAAAGGAAGAAAAAAAACATAGATATATAGTACATTAAGGAAAAAAAAAAAAAAAGAAAAAAAAAAAAAATAATAATAATAATTACAACAAAAGAGATAACTCAACTTGAATAACAGTAAATAAATGCAAAATTTAATGTAAATTAAATATTTAACATTGGTGAATGAAGTGTGTAACAGATAGGAAACGGGGGGGGTAAGGGCGTGTATCAATGGCAGATGTGTAAATGTTTATTGTGTGAGGTGCGGGCTTTTACATATACATAAATGGACACATAAACAGACAGACAGATAAAATGACGGACAGAAGTTGATAACTAAATGTAAATGTGTGTGTGTGTGTGTGTGTGTGTGTGTGTGTGTGTGCGCGTGTACGTGTGTGTGTATGTGTACATGCACACGAGCATATGTCTTCATAATAGTCGTAATATATTTATTTATATTATAGTTGATAGGTATAATAATTATAATCAAAAATAGTTATTGTGGTAGAAATTGTTAAGGTAGCAACACTTATTTTTTAGTAAAGCTAATGACGACGGCGCCAAAATGACGACAGCAACAACAATCAATGATTATTATGATAATAATAATGACGATAATAACAATAATAATAATAATAATAAGAAGAAGAAGAACAATAATTGCTATATCACTATTACATCCATAACAATAATAATAGAAAATTTAAGAATAATGAGAACAATTACAATAACATAAATAGCATTATTAAGTATTAAATATTAAGAAGGCACAGGGCCCGTGACCCCCACCACCCCGCCCATGCCAACCCCCACCCCATCCCGGACGCCACCCACAGCCCGTCTGCCTTCTCCCCCCTTCCTTTTTTTTTTTTTTCCCCCCTTTTGGGGGGGGGGATGTGACTCAGCTAGTGTAGTGCATTAAAAAAGTGAGGAATGTGACGAGAAGACAACCAAAGGCCAGCCCCTACGTCCAAGCCCCACTTGCCCTATTCTTTGAGTGTGTTTTTTTTTTTTTTTTATTGAAGATGGTGTATAACATATACGAGAGACAAAAAAGGCAAAGGCATGTAAGGCGGCATTAGCCCAGGCGTGAGGATTGGAAGAAGGCCGAGACGGGCGAAGGCAGGTGCAGGCCACAGAGCCCATGTTGCCCCCCTGACCAAATAGTGATAACAGCAATCATACATTCACCATTGTAGTTTAGCAACTGTACATTTATCATTTCTTGTCAATATTATTATTGCCGCCCCGTCACCTATCGTCACCAGCTTAAATCATTATTTTATCATTTATAAGTAAAGATTTGTAGATTGTAGTGTTATGAGTCATAGACTTACAGAGCAATTATTTATATGTATGTTTTATGCTTGAATGTATGCATGTGCGCATGTATGCTTGAATGTATTTTGTGTTTGTTTGTATGTATGTATGTGTGAATGTAAACATGCATATAAATGAGTAATTGAATAAATGAATGAGCTTAACGTCATTTGAGATTGGTTCCCAGGCAAAAGAGGTGTATTGCTTTGCCAGATTAGGTTTGTAAGAAGTTAATGAGAGGGACCAGATGGACGGGGGGTTCTGTTGTATGCTGTTGGGTGGGGTCGGGATGTTGTGTTTTCCATAGTAATGTGATCCATCAGATAATTCTTCCATTGTGTGATGTTTGTGTTGCTTTTTGATTTCCAGTTCATGAGGATTGTTTTCTTGGCAACAGTTAGGGCTATTAGAAGAATTTTTTTATTTGGTCTTGTCAAATTTGTAATTGTTGTGTCACCTAGTAAGCAGAGTGGGGGGATAGAGGGATGTGACAGCCAAAGAGATCAGAGAGTGAATTTGTGACCTTTTTCCCAAAACTGCTGAATAGGTGTGCAGTGCCAAATAGCGTGGATATAAGTGTCTGGTTGGTTTTGGGTGCAGTTAGAACATGTTTCTGAAGTGAAGCCCATTTTAGACATTTTCTGGCCAGTGTAGTGGGTTCTGTGGAGTATCTTGTATTGAATTAACTGTAGGTTTGCATTTCTAGTCATGAAATAAATATTTTGGCAGATTTGGTTCCAGAAGTCAGAATCAGGAGCAATCAGCAGATCTCTTTCCCATTTTCCTGTTGGCATAGAAATTGTTTTATCTGATGTTGAGATTATGCTATATATTTTTGAGAGGAGTTTTTTTGTTGAATGAATGTTGATTAGGTCTGAGGCTGATGGAGGTAAGTCAAGGTTGATGGATTTTATGTTACAGGTAGCTTGAATTGATGATTTTAGCTGCAAGTATTCTAGAAACTGATTGCTCCTGATGCGTGCTCCCGGACCAGGTGAGTGAATGAAACCAGTGTATTATTTTTGAGTGATATGTGATAAGTGAGTGATCCCTTTTTCTGACCATGTGAGGAAATGTAATGGTTTTTATTGCTGAGAAAATCGGGGTTATTCCAAATCGGAGTGAATTTTGAAAAAGTTAATGTGGAGTTTGTGATTTTGTGGAATTTCCACCAGGCTGTCAGAGTTGCTGATATTGTGAATGTCTTAAAGCAGAGGTAACGTTTGATGGACTGACTGAGAAATGGTAAATCTGAAATAGGGATATTTTTGCAATTTGTCTGTTCTATATCTATCCATGTATTATCTGATTGGTGGGGATGAATCCATTTGAATAAATACTGAAGCTGATTTGCAATATAGTAGTGAAAAAAATTTGGTGCTGCAAGTCCTCCCTGTGCTTTGGGTTTTTGTAGGGTTGTTAATTTAATTAATTAATCAAGGAATATCAAGTGGTGATCCAGCCGACCCAGACCCAAAGAAGGGTCATTCCTCCAACCTTTCAGCTCGTTAGGATCTGGAAGCCTACACAAACCTTCGTTGTACTTAAGCTTAGAGAAATATCTTGTCTTCACGGTACTGTCAAGGTTTTATACATATTCAGAGACCGCCGAATCGGTTCCACAACTGCAGGATGCCACACTTCCCCGTTTTGTTGTATTGATTTACACTTGTTCTTACCAACCACGCTAATGCGCATGTCTGAATATGACGTCAATGTTAGTAAACAAGAACTAGTCCTATATTTAGTCAATTAAGTAATGCAAGTCGCGAGTATTAGCAAGCTAATATTGTTAGCCATCTCGCCATTAATTGTTATTGTTTGAGTATGAGCGGAGCATGGTTGTTCTCGGTGTGCCAATTGCTACTCAGTGTGCCAATTGCTACTTATGTTACCTACCATTGTGTACTTGTTGGTGCGACACATTTATAGAATTGTTCGTACACACCAAGTGCCTTTGTTAGATTGTGTTGATCTATGCAGTTGTATGATGTGAAGAATATCTACGTCCGTGCTGCGTTTGAATTGTGGTTACTGTGGAGGCTAAGCGCCAATTTGAGGGTTCAGAAGCTTGCTGTTTTAACGTCAATTGATTTATAGCGATATGCACAACGTCATCATTACTGCTTTTTTTTTTTTTATTTGGCATCTCCAATCCCACCCGAATCTGGAATGCCCAATTGGTGAACTATGTACAAGGCTTGCTCGTATGCGACCCCTTGCTGCCAATTTAGGAGAGTGAAGACAGTTCACGGCTCTCCTCCGAAGCACCCGCCTGTCAGCTTGCTGCTTCTTATACACTCATTAGTTGAATCTTCGCAAGTTCAGAACGAGGGCGGAGGATACCCGGACATGAACAGGCTTAGAATCTTCCTGACGAGCGCGCCGCCTGGCCAACGGGAGGCGCTTTGAGCAATCTAACAAGGCAACTATTATTTTCCCTTCCCGGCAGTCCCTTCCCAATTTGCAACACTATAGCGCAATAGCCAATTGTGCACTATTCTGAAAAAGCTGCCGACCACTGCTGGCTGGTACGAGGCGGGGATCGAACCCGCGACGTGATAGTCACTTCTGCTTCGTAACGCGATGCTTTGTTAAGCAGATGATCCTTTATCTTGTTCTGGATTTGTATTCACTTTGAGTAATTTTTCAGTAATCACACCATGTAAACAGAAGTGATTAACCTCAAAATATTGTGCACTATCTGACTGGAGGTATGAAACACTGCTGGAAAATATATGTGAACTTGCACTGATTATTCTTGTATCTGTGTTTCAGAACCACACACACACACATGCATTGAATTGAATAAACAATCAAAGGGAACAACCTGTATGCATTCTAACAGATGCCCCTCGATGGTCACAACCTAGTTTAACTTGCATTGCATGCAAAATACTGGAATCTTTCATAAAAGACGAGCTGGAATTATTTCTTGAACGTAATAATATCTTGAGAGATAGCCAACATGATTTCCGTAAGGGAAGGTCATGCCTGAGAAACCTTCTGGAATTTTTTGAAGGGGCCACTAAGACTTATGATCTGAGCAGGGCTTATGACATCATATACTTGGATTTTCAAAAAGCATTTGATACAGTACCGCATAAGAGACTCATTTTTAAAATGAGCTCCATTGGAGTTACAGGTGGTATTCTGCAGTGGATTCAAAACTGGTTACAGGACAGAACACGAAGAGTAGTGGTCACTGGAACCTCATCTGAGCTAGGTATGGTGGGGAAAAGTATTGCCAAAAGTATTGAGTACAAATCCAAGGAGGTCATACTTCTCTTGTACAACACATTCGTCAGACCACATCTGGAGTATTGTGTACAGTTCTGGGGTCCATACTTTAAGAAAGATATAAAGGATTTAGAAAAAGTTCAGAGAAGAGCCTCTAAGCTAATTCCAGGTATAAAAGACGAAAGCTATGAGAAGAGGCTGAAGATCCTTAATCTTTTTAGTCTTAGGAAAAGGAGACTTAGGGGTGATCTGATTGAGGTCTTTAAATATGTTAAAGGGATTAACAAAGTGTATTATGTTGAATTCCTTCGGCCAACTTCTGTTAGTAGAACGCGGGGTCACAAATGGAAGTTGACCAAGGGTAAATTTAGCACTGATATTAGGAAATATTTTTTCACCCAAAGAGTAATTTCGATGTGGGATAGCTTGCCTGACCATATTGTTGAGGCAGAAACCTTGGGAATTTTCAAGAGCAGGCTTGACTTAAAGCTAGATACCATTGAGTCCTTGAGTATCTGAAGTGATATATTCACAATAAAAAAAAAAAAATAAATAACTGGCGAGCCTAGTTGGGCTGAATGGCCTGTTCTCGCCCTAAATGTTATGTTATGTTATTTAACCACTCAAGAATTCAGCCCTTTTTTCATCCACCAAAACAATTACTTATAGAAGAAAAATGCAATTATTGCCCTAATAAACATTTGCCAAAGCTGGGATTTGAACCCTGATTGCATAGACTGCAATACTGCATCCTAACCACAAGGCTACACTAGCAAACTGAATGTTCCATGTCAAATTGCCCACATAACGAATGGGTCAAGAAAACACGTACTATGCTGTTGTACTTTCAGTATTCATGCGGAATGGCACAAAGATTCTGACAGAAAACGACTTTGAAAATGACTTTTCAATATTTAGTGGATAATTATTTGGAAAATACCACAAACAAACTAGTTATGCGTTTATTTTGGTGCGCTATTCAAGTACACGCGAATGGCCCAAGGACTCAGTTTGACGCACTGGCTTAGGCTAGGTTTTTGCGATTAAGGTGGTTTAGGGTTTGTTGGAAACGTCAAAGCCCATAGAATCAAATGGCAACTGGCATAGTCTTTCTGACAGCATCACAAGCCGATCACAGAGAGGAAAATACATTGCAAGCAAGCTGAATGCTAAGGAGCTGAGATCTTTGAAGCAATGCCCTGGGAAACAAACGTGCTTGGAGACTGGAAGATCTAGTTTCATTATAACATGGACATATTGGGCTAACAATAGGGAGTGCAGATTTACCCTCAAACAGTTTTTTATTACAAAATATCAAAAGGTAAGAAATTTTTTTTGCTCATCTCTGTAGACTGTAAAGTGTATGCCTGCTGTTCTTTGAGTGTGGTGTCGGTTTAAAATGACAAGGCTTATATTGATGGATTCTGTGGACTTTCCTCTTTCATTTGAGTTATCGTTTGTATGCCTAGCACAAATTCCGTAGAAATGTTAGCGACTCAGCACTGATATAATTTTATCCTATGTCTCGTTACATGGTTATTTACTTGCTTGGTGCTTGAATTGTGTTCGGTTGAGGTAAAAATGGTCAACATGAGCTTTTTACCAAGTTTCTTCGAGTAAAGTGGATAAGCTGCATGACGGTGTTGCAATTAGGAAACATGCTGTTTTTATTGTGCGTAACGACCACCCCTGGTATCGGAGGCATTCGGGCTTAAGGGGTGGGGTGCCTAAGTGTAACTCATCCTTCTGCTTTCTCACTAACGCTTTTCTCACAGTCATGTGAGCACAGGATAGTCAGCTACAGCGTCTACCCTCCGCCGAACTTTTAAAACTTTTTAAATCTCTGATGCTATTGGGCACTTTTTTCCAGTTTTTGAAAGTTTCCATTTTTTTCTGAAAGTTTAACCTATCCTTTTGAAATTTGCCAAGTTTATGCCAGCGATGAGACGTAAACTTGCCGCTCAGCCAAACACAGTGGCCAAAATGCAGACTGAGTTGGGGGAGGAATCTGCAGTACCTGCAGTAGTATCTGAAGATGTTTTGGCCAAATATTTCAAAGAGGTTGATGAAAGAGCAGAGGCCCGTGCCTAGAGACTCGAAAAACATATCAACAAGATGAACTCTATATTGTCACGCCACACAGAAGAAGTAAAAACAATTCACTCAGATACTGCCAAATTGAAGCAGCGCGTCTCCAACACTGAAAAGAACTGCCTGTCAAAAGGACTTGGTGAACTAGAAGATAGATTATGAAGAGACAACCCGCTACTCTTCAACCTCAAAGAGGGTCTGGAGAAACACCACGCACTTGCCTACCTGACAGAGAAGATTCGGAATGGTTCACCAACCTGGCAGCGTCGCCCCCGGAGCTAATGAGATCTCACCGCCTCGGACGGCCGCCGAGACCCGGGCCTGACGGGAGGAAACCTGGCATCCGGCCAATGATAATCAAGTTTCTCCGCTACACTGACAGGGATCGCGTCCTGAATGCCGCCAGAGTGAGTCCTCCCACGGTGAGCGGCCTCCAGCTGAAGTTTGCTCCTGATTATAGTGCAGAAACTACAGCACGCCGAAAACCTTGCTACAAGCTAATGCATGATGTCCGCACCCAGGGCTACAAGGCGTTTCTACTTTACCCTGCCACCATAAAGCTCACCAAAGGAAATGAAATCCACACGTTTACGGACTTAAAAGCAGCCGCGGATTTTATCTCTCCCTCCTCACCTGCGGCTGAGGACTGAGTGCCCGGTGACATTACTGTTAGGATTCAGAGGCTGCTATTAACAGTCGGAGGTAAGACTGTCTTTGACTGTGTTGACTGTGTGGCTGGAAATCTCTTGCACACTGGAACTGGAAAACGATGAACTAATTCACTAAACTCTGTCCTTATTATTTCTTTCTTTTTTTTCTTTTTGGATGACTTCTCCATTTTTCTTTTCTTTCAATAGTAACTAGAGCTTTGTCTCTAAGTTTGCCTTTTCTCATGGTGCAACGGAGAATATTACGACGTTGTCATGTTTATAATGCAATTTGGGGACCCGTTTCATTTTTTAGCTCATTGATCTATAGCCCACTTCTATCGCACAGTGGGGGGGTTTAGGTGACGTGGCAGTCGCTCCCTGATGTACAGTATCTCACAAAAGTGAGTACACCCCTCACATTTCAACAATGAATTTATTATATGTTTTCAAGGGACAATGTTACAGAAATGGAACTTGAATATATTCTAGAGTAGTCATTGTACATTAAGTGTAGCAGTGTAGATTTACTGCACTGTCCAAATAACTGAATAAACAGTCACTATTTCCAAAGTGGGTGGCAAGAAAAGTGAGTACACACCCCAATTGGTAATGGTCAACCAAGCAATGAAACGTGTCTTATTCATCATGTTCATGCTTTTGTCTGTTCAACTGGGCCATATGAGTTTGTGTAACATGTGTTGAAGGTTTAAATTGTGGTGCTTTGGATGCAATGCTCTTATTTTGGTCACTGGATGGTCAGCATGACACCTCATGGTAAAGAACTCGCTGAGGATCTGAAAAAGAGAATTGTTGCTCTCCAGAAAGATGGTCTAAGCTACAAGAAGATCTGTGAAACCATGAAACTGAGCTACATCACGGTGGCCAAGGTTATCCAGCGGTTTTCCAAGACGGGTTCTGCTCAGAACAGGCCTCGTCAGGGTCAACCGAAGAGGTTGAGTCCTCATGCTCTGCGTCAGGTGCACAAGTTGGCTTCAGAAAACAGACACAGGAGTACTGGCAGCATTGCTAACGAGGTTGCAGCAGTGGGAGACCAGCCTGTCAGTGCTCGGACCATACGCCGGTCTGCATGGCCGTTGGCTAAGACGGAAGCCTCCTCTGATGCTAGCCCAAAAGAAAGCCCGAAAACAGTTTGCTGAAGACAACCAGTGCAAGAACATGAACTACTGGAACCATGTTCTGTGGTCTGACGAGACCAAGATAAACCTGTTTGGCTCAGATGGTGTCCAGCATGTGTGGCGGCGCCCTGGTGAGGAGTACCAAGACAAGTGTGTAGTGCCTACAGTCAAACATGGTGGTGGCAGCATCATGGTCTGGGGCTGCATGAGTGCTTCTGGTCCTGGGGAGTTGTGCTTCATGAATGGAATAATGGATTCCAACATGTACTGTGACATTCTGAAGCAGAACATGATGCCCTCCCTTCGGAAACTGGGCCGCACGGCAGCTTTCCAACATGATAACGACCTCCAAGATGACAACTGCCTTCCTGAAGAAGCTGAAGAGGTGAAGGTGATGGCGTGGCCAAGTATGTCTTCAGACCTGAATCTCATTGAGCACCTGTGGGGCATCCTCAAGAGGAAAGTGGAGGAGCAGCAGGTGTTCAACAACCACCAGCTCCGTGATGCTGTCATGGAGGAGTGGAGGAGGATCCCAGCAACAACCTGTGCAGCTCTGGTGAATTCCATGCCTAGGAGAATCAAGGCAGTGCTGGACAACAATGGTGGTCACACTAAATCTTGACACTATGGACACAATGTGGCATGTTGACGGTGAGGTGTAGTCACTTTTGTTGCCACCCATTTTGGAAGTAGTGACAGTTTGTTCAGTTATTTGGACAGTGCAGTAAATCTACACAGCTACACATATTGTACAATGATTACTCTAGAATATATTCAGGTTTCATTTCTGTAACGTTGTCCCTTGAAAAGATATACTAAATTAATCATCGAAGTGTGAGGGGTGCACTCACTTTTGTGAGATACTGTATGTCTCACTCTTGCTGCACGCAGGGTATTATGCTGCTTATGGGTTTGTCTGCTTGTTGTCTTCATTGTTTTTGTCTTTGTTTGTCTTCTCGTTTGTTCCCAGAAACCGTTCTCTGCAGCTATTCTGGCCATAAATGCCTGTTTTTATATGGGATTTGAAGATTTAAGTTATGATGAAAATTATTTACAGCAGTGCATAAGCATCAATAGGAATTTAAGTTGTAATTATTATGCCCTTGAGAAATTGAGCTGTATGAATAAACATAATAAATTCTCACTTCTGCACCTAAACATTAGAAGTCTGAATAAAGACCACGATGACCTGGTTGCCTTTCTTGCCAACTCAAGCGGTAGTTTTGATGTTAAAGGATGTTGTGAAACGTGGCTGAATGATAGATCATTTGTTGATATCCTGAACATAGATGGTTATAATTTTTATTATAAAAATAGACCTGGTCGAACTGGAGGGGGGATACGTTTTTATTTAAAGTCAAAATACCAGGTAATTATTTGTGATCTTGATATTAATGATGACTGCTCCGACTCTCTCTTTATTGAGACAAATTTAAATAGGTAAAAAACTTATTATCCGTGTAATTTACCGCCCCCCTGACTCTGACTTAAATACCTTCAGGGTCAAGCTAGACAAGCTTTTGTTCTCCATAAATAATAAAAATAAAGCGTGTGTCATCCTTGGGATTTCAATATAGATATCGCCAAAGATAATGGTGCTAAAAATGACTTCATCAATACTTTACATTCATCCTCTTTTTTTTCCTACCATTAATTTATACACTATAGTAACACACTCCACCAAGTCAACCATTGACAACATTATCACAAACATCCAGAACACTTGCCTAAATTCTGGTGTGGTGCTTCCTGATATTTCCGATCACTTTCCAAGTGTACTATTCTTTGAATCTGTTTGTACGATGAAAAATCTACATGGCATAATTAAAACTGAAGTCCTAAATTAGAGGAACCTACAGAAATTATGAGAAATCCTGCAAGCCAAAACATTTGACTCTGTTTCTTGCACAGATTCTGAAACCGCATATGACTCTGATAAAAACTCTCACTGATTCCATTCGGAGTACTATGTAACAAAAGGCTCTGCAGAGAATTATAAAAACTGCACAAAACATCACCAACTCCCAACTACCAGCCCTGAACGATATCTTCACCTCTTGCTGTCTGCAGAAGTCACACAACATAATCATGGACACTTTCCACCCTGCCCACTACCTTTTTGAACTTTTGCCATCTGGCAGAAGATACAGATCCATTAAAACAGGCACCACACGATTCCAGAACAGTTTTTATCCCACAGCCATAACCACACTGAACAGTGAAGCAAAACTAACATAGTAATAACATGTAATATCTGTTTGAAAGTGGTACTGGTGTTATCTGCCTAACAGACATTTTATTGCACTACTGGTATAGGCCCAGCATACATTTGGTACTGATGTGTGGGAGATGCATATTGTTTGTTCTATCTATTCTGTTAAAATTTTTTTTTATTTATTTATTTTCATGAGTCCACATCCTGACTGTGCACCTTAATTTCGTTGTACATACGTATATAATGACAATAAAGTATCTTATCTTATCTTATCTTATCTTACCTACTATACCGGAGAAGACTGTCAGATGCAGTGCTACTGAATGGAACCCCTGGCTCACAAAGGGGATTTTAATATCAATTAAACACAAAAACCAACTCTATAGGCACTACTTAAAGAACCCAAGTAACACTAACAAGGAAAACTACACTAAATATAGGAACAAACTGACACACATTATGAGACATAGCAAAAGAAATCATTATACTGAACTCATAAAAGCATCTCAGGGAGACACAAAAAAATCTTGGCAAGTGCTAAATAAAGTCCTTCACAGAGGCCAAACAAACACTGCGTTTCCCAATACTGATGATCTTGTAAATAGCTTCAATGATTATTTACTTTCTGTCGCTGGAAATCTATCAAGTAAAATTAGCCAGCCATGTGGTGCTTCGTTTAAACACTATCTGTCAGGCAATCACTTAAATTCATTTTTTATGATGCCTACTGATGAAAACAAAGTCTTAAAAATTATTTTGAATATGAAAGGCACTACCACAGTTGGGGTAGATGATATCTCCAGCAAAATTCTGAAGGCCATTGCAAATTTTATCATCGGTCCTCTCGTTTATTGCATAAATCTCTCTTTATCATCTGGAACTGTGCCAAAAATGGCAAAGATCACTAGAGTCGTGCCAGTATTCAAGTCTGGAGACAAAAATAACCTAAGCAAATACCGACCTATATCTGTTTTGCCCACACTCTCTAAGGTCCTTGAGAGAGTAGTTTATAATCGACTGAGTGGCTACCGTGATAAATTGAACATTTTGGCGCCTTCTCATCATAGCTTCAGAAAAAAGAGAACCACATGTATCTCACTGAAAGGATTAATGATGCCATTGATAAAGGTGATTGTGGCATAAGTGTGTTCTTGGACCTATCGAAGGCCTTTGACACAATTGATTTTTAGATTTTATATATAAATTGCAGTATTTTATTTATATTTATTATATTTATTTACAGTCAGAGGTGTCGCTCTCACTTGGTTCAAAAGTTATATGTATGGGAGATAACAATATGTATGCATCAGTGGTCACAAATCGTAATGCAAATTCATCAAATGTGGGGTCCCTCAAGGTTCTATATTGGTACCACTCTTATT
Source organism: Gymnothorax javanicus (assembly GCA_029692085.1). Taxonomy (NCBI): domain Eukaryota; kingdom Metazoa; phylum Chordata; class Actinopteri; order Anguilliformes; family Muraenidae; genus Gymnothorax; species Gymnothorax javanicus. The sequence goes on from CM056198.1 coordinate 97,580,938, forward strand.
TCTTCTGTATATCAATGATTTTGTAAATTCTTCTACTGTTCTTCACAAAGTATTTTGCTGATGATACAACTCTGTTCTTGTCTCACAAGAATCCAAAGGCATTACAAGACATCTTTAACAAAGAGCTAGTAAAAGTAGATATATGGTTTAAATGTAACAAATTAACCCTAAATATAAAGAAGACTAACTGCATTTTCTTTCGCTCCGATAGAAATCACTTGAATGACTTGCCAATTACTCTTAGTATTAATGGGCAAGATATTGAAAGAGTTTACTCCACCAAATTCCATATCGATTAATTTTTAAATTTCAAAGACCACATTGATTCTGTAACAAGGAATCTGTCTAAATATGTTGGCTTGTTCTTTAAACTGAGACACTTTCTCCCTCTCTCTGCACTACTTACCAAGTACAAAACTTTATTTGAACCTCATATAAATTACTGCAATATCATATGGAGCAACACCTTTCCTGGTCACCAACAGAAATTACTGGTTCTCCAAAAGAAAGTCCTACGTGCATTAACATGGTCACATTTTCTTGCACCCACGAAACCGCTTTTTTCTGCTCATGGTTTATTGAGACTTACTGAATATAACATCTTCCATAATGCATGTACGATGTATGAGGTAATTTATGGATTAAATAGTCAACTTTGTGACCTTGTCCCAGTATGCCGCCCACTGCACACCCATGGCAGCAGGAAAAAGTGTTTTATTTTTTGGTGAGAAACGCCGGCTAAAATGAACCACTCTGAGTGTCGTGTGCAGGGGTCCACAGATTTGGAATGAGCTCGATGACAATATTAAAATGTCACGATTATTCTCTACTTTTAAGAAAAGGTTAAAACAACATCTTCTCTGGTTGTATAATGAAGTTGGGTAATTGATTCATGCTGCTGCTCATTGCACTGTACTGCTTATTGTAGGTTACCCTATCTTCTGCTGGTTTTGATGCTCTCACCTCTATTTTTTTTTTTTGCGTTTTACAGCCACTACCGGGAACTTTTGGCTGGTTGTGATCTAGTCTCAGATTAGCGCTGATGCCTCTATTTTAGATTCTGTTTAAACTTACTAAGCCATTAACAAGAAGCTTGGCTATCTTCTATTTCTTGTCATTAAATTCTAGTGTCAGCCATTGGGCTGAGTCCTGTGGTGATACCGTCCGGGATCCTGTAGTAATAATTAAAGGTGGGGCTGTTTTGTCCAAGGGAGCCACCGAAGTGGACAACCACGCAAAGGTTCCTATTGTTATGAAAATCCTTAGATTTTTTTTTTTTTTTTGGATCTGAATGACTGCTGCAGAGATGGTTTCTGGGATTTATGTTTGTTGATTTATGTTTGTTGTTGTCATGCGATTGTTGTTTGTATTGATGGTATTTTCATTTGGGTAGGACTGGGCCCCCTCCTACAAGCTTATTTAGCTTTCCTGGGGTGATCCCTTTTCACATGTTATCTTGATATAATCCCCAAAACTGTGCTTTCTTCTCTGATACGTGTGAATAAACTTGAAACTTGAAACTCATCAGTCCATAGAACTTTTTTTTCCAAAAGTCTAGAGAGTCATCAAGTACTTTTGGCAAATGTGAGACGAGCCTTTCATTTTTGGTCAGCGGTGGTTTTCACCTTGCAGCTCTCCCATGAATACGATTTTTGCTTTTTTTTTTTATTTTTTCACATAGGGTTTGGGGAGCTTTTTTCCCTCTAAACATGAAATTATTAATGAAAAACTGCATTTTATGTTACTCAGGTTATCTTTGTTTAATATTATAATTTGCGTGATGGCCTGAAACATTTACATGCGAGAAATAATAATATAATAATAATATTATAATTTGCATTTACATGCAAAAATTGATTAAATTGGAGGGGGGCATGTACTTTTTAACAGCACTGTATGTTATTTCTGAATTAAATTATAATGGTGGCCTATTTATAGAACCAGTCTGAATTTTGCTTGATTCCTTCAGTTTGGAACCATTTCCTCAACAATAAAAATTTCAAGTACCAATAACCATGCCATTAGCACAATCTAATGTGTCCCTAGAGCCTGAAAGCAAATTTTAGAAAGTATATAATTGAGCTACAACAATCTTGAGAGAGCTTGAGGTTTCCCATTTGGCCAGCTTTAATAGCTGCCATTACATCCCTCAGGATGACTGCATTAAGATGTTCCAAAAGAAATACTAAGATCTCTTGAGCTGTGACAAAGTTAGAGTTCTCCAGACAAAGATTCGAAAAATCCCTACCTATAAGAGTAGGGAATCATTGTTGCACAGAGTTTGAGTCCCAGGTGAAAGGTGGAAATGGGGCCCGTGGTGGGAAAAATATCCCTAAAATATTCTACGTTCAAAGTATAACCATAATCACAGTTCAAAAGAAAGAACTGAGACAGGTTTGTATGGCCTTTAAACTACTGTAAGAGTGTGTAGCTGCGAAGAGGCAAAAACTCATAAATCTGTGAACAAAACTTGATAAAGAAGCTCTTGAAGGCCGGCTGGATGAGCAAGTCTTCCGGAATGACCATATCGGTAGGCAACCAACAGGCGGTCCCGTTATATGAGCATGCGCACTCCAGTGTTCTGGAACAATCCAAGAACCCAGCACCTAAACTGACCTTCAGGTGAACCCAAGGTTTGAGGGGCTCAGCCGAGGTGTTCAAGCACCCCTGGACGCCTAAAATGAATTTACGCTATTATATAGCGGCAAACTTGTAATTAAGGGTGGAGGATTGCTATATGACAATGTATTAATCAGAAATTAATAATGTTCGATAAGGTAGAAAGAGTCACGTTTAACCCCACTTAAAGGAATGTCTCAAAAGGCTAGCACTAGTAACACCCAAAAACCGAGAAAGTGCACCTTTTTCCAAGAAATCCCTATAAAAACAGAACACACCGAGGTTTACTGAAGATTTGAGGCCAACTCGGTTAACCTCGGAAAAATTTTACCGAGGTATCCAAAAGTCTGTCCAGTTTACTTAAGTTTGGACAACACCTCAGTAAACCTCGGTTAAATTTTCCCGAGACACACCGAGGATTGTCTGGCCCTCTGAAACTCAGAGACCACATCGGTATTCCTTGGGAAAATTTTACCGAGGTATCCCGAAGTCTGTCCAGTTTACTTAAGTTTGAATAACACGTCAGTAAACCTTGGTTAAATTTTCCCGAAACCCACCGAGGATTGTCTGGCCCACTGAAGCTCAGAGACCACATCGGTATTCCTCGGGAAAATATCACCGAGGTAGACTGAAGTTTGTCTGTTAGGCCTATGCTCACACCAGAACAACGGAGAGGTGTGAAGACAGTCAAAACACATGCCTCATTGAAGACCTCCCTCCAGTACAGCAGTTCAAACACCAATTAATTATGCAAATTACCGGTACTGCCTGTTCAACGAGGTGCAGTGTAATTAAGCCAGGCCCTAGATGCAGTCTGGATGAAGTACAGGCTTACAGAACTGGCCATTCTAAAGTTCCCCAATCCGAAATTTGCCGAATTTTCAGTGATAATTCGTCCTGCAAATTTTCCTGAAATTTTTTCGGCTACCAAATTTTTAATGGAAAACTATTAAAAAAAATTTTTGGCCACCGAAAAATTTTCAGATGTATGAAAAAACATGAACATTCACCGAGTTTCGTGGAAAAATTAGATAAAATCTTTATTGGACATTGAAACACTAACCTCCACCGAAAGCAACTTTGTTACCAATGCTTATGGCTGAAATTGATGTGGAATATGCCTACCCCTAAAACACGACTCGATCGTGGCAGCCATCCTGACAGAACCGCGTTGCCACCAGTAGCCTCTCGCATGATTGAATGATATTATAAGGGGGCGGCCTACAGAGCCCTCAGCCCCATGGCCGAATGGCAGGTTAAGACGGGACTGCATGTGGTTTATTGGGGCCAGCCGCTAGATATGCTATTAGTACTTTTCTACTACTGCGATACACAAAAAAACTCAGTCACCAACTACCTAGCCCACTTGCACTCCAAAATCCTCTTTTCCCAAACTTTACCTTCCTGACAACTGACCCCCACCAAACCCTCTGTCCAAAATTGCCTGTATTTCTTCCCCTTTCACATATGATACCACCAAAAATTCTCTTGCTGCATACCCACTACCATTTTACTTCTCTGTTATACTTTCAATTTCACTGGAACAGATTACCAGCATTGCGATGAAAGCCAAAAATATCTCTCATCGATGTTCAAGATATCTCTATCATCTTTTTTAACTGCCTGAACGCTTACCTGTTCTTTCCCCATATTTGCTTTCTCCACCCTCACTCTCTTAGTTCACTCTGCATAGGACATTTTGCCCTGAATTCGTGTCCTTTCCTCCTCCCTCTCAATTTTCCATCCTTCATACTCCAGTGAACCAATTTCATGGCTTCCCCCATAGTGAAAACACACCACCTGCTCTTCTGATAAACTACATTCCCCCTCCACACATCCCCTTTTAGCAGACCTTCTACACCTGTGCATTTGCTTCCTTCACAATGCTGCCATGTGGTCATATTCCAGACACCAATGACTCTTAAGTGGAAGCCTTTCACATTCCCTTTTCTTATAACTGACAAAATCTAAGAATATCCTTTCAGGTAGCTTATTTTTAAACATTGACAAGCTTTCCTGCTCCTCTCCTGTGGCAGTTTTCATTAATAACACATACATTTCAATTCTCAGGCATTCGGTGTGAGTTTAAGTGGCGTATTTACATTCCTCCGCTGTAGTCAGCAATTATTCAATCAATGCGTATGTAAGAGATTCTCGCGCGGAATTGAAGTCCTTGTGGATGGAGGGGTTGGAAGCAATGGAATTGCATAAAGACGTTGCAAATGATCTTATTTCATTTAAATGATCATAAAATACATGCATTGCTTCCAACCCCTGAGTAAAGTAAAGCGTGAGAAGTCTGGAGTCATAATCGGTATGCGTTATAAATGAAAACTGGCCACATCTGATAATGTTGAGAGTTTTTGGAGTTTCTGTAATGGCAATTTAAATGAGTGATTCAAAACAGGTCATGAAAAATCATTAATTCTAAGGGATTGTTTGAGCTTCCCCAATTGCCAGTTCACGAGCCACCACTGGTTGACTTTGTTATTGTGTCTAATGCTACATTTATTTAACTCAATATTGCATTTTGCTATTTCAGTTCATGTTTGTAAAGAGACATGTCTTCTTGCTTTTAGATTGGCAGCAAGACCACAAGGACAAAGCACTAGAAAGTAACAGCAAAGGTGGAGATATTCTATTGTGCCCTAATCAGTATTATTACAACAGCTGCCTCCTGTAGATCAGGGTCCCACAACAGCTGAAACAGGTACTGCCTCACTGCCATGCTGACTTGTTTTGGAGCTCACGCACCCAATGAAGCAGCCAATCAGAGCAGAGCCTAATTTGCGTAGACTCACCGGCCACTCATAATAGCAGCAAAGTTAATGAGGGGGTAACTGAGAAGACGGGCACCAGCTGCAAACTCTCACTTTGTGTGTGTGTGTGTGTGTGTGTGTATGTGTTGTTTTCTACAAGCTTCAAAACGGATGTAAATAAATTGCACAGGGAATTATCTTAAATAGCTTGAAATGAGTTAAATTTTAAATTGCTCCACCCTCCTTAATGGATTATACAGTAAAGGATATCTACAGCTCCAACACCATATTCCAGTTAAAGGTTTGCGCACATACTGTATGTCTGGGGGATAAACAACTCTGAGTGTGTCTCACTGTGTTGTGTTTCACAGTTCAACAGATCTGCACAGCGCTTCAGCTTGAAGCCCCCGCTCAATAGCCATAGAAACGATGAAGCTAATCCATACTGCAACTTCCCTTAAAGCAAAAAAAATAGTCCCGGTTCCGATAAATATGAATTCAGTACTACGTCTTTGCGGCCCACTGAATTAGCTAACACTGCGCTTGACTGGTGTGAAGCACCAACCAATGCAAAGTGCGAAAACCCACTTGGGCTGTAGTTTCTCTTAAAGGGATAGTTCACTTTTTTTGAAGTGGGGTTGTATGAGCTACAAATTGCCACTACTTACATTAGATGCAGTAGAAAGCTCTCTGATCTCCTCCAGGTAGCCGCACCAGCGCATAGTGCTGGGTGGAAATTTAGGCGATACACTGTTGTGAACGGAACCAGGGAAACGGCGTATTTTTGCGGCCTAAAAGAAGTCCTACTTGAAAATAATACACCATTTCAGTTGTACGCTATATTAAAAAGAATTACAGCGCTTTGCCTGGAAAAAAACACAGCTCCTCTTGAACTAACCAACTGACGTATTCCATTGAAGTAAACTGCGCGCTGTAGCGATCAGCTGTTTGAGTGAGATTCTGAGTGGTTTTGTGGCAGAGACAGCATTTCAATGACATAGAATTACGTCTCAAATTTAAAAAAAAAATCCCTATAATAACCAGCACAGCAGATACACATTATGTGGCTGCGTAGACCCTATGCGATATCAATTGGTGCTGCAACGTTACATTAGATTTTTTCACAGGTGTTTCACTCTCTTACCTGATGCATGGGTACAGCAGTGCTCTTCAGCGTGCACTGTTGAGATTTCCCTGAATGTAGCCTCACGAAATCCTCTTTGGAAAAATGAATACTGCAAACACGGAGCTCTTTTAGGGATACAGATGGCGTATCAATATCCATGTTGAGCGCAGCTAGCCACAGCTGCCAAAGTCCATCCCGCAGAGGAATGCGGTGGAAGCTGTAAGTGCACCAGGATACAGCTTTGCTTTCACGTCCAGGAAAGCAACACACACGGACCATTTTCGAAATATTTGCACAAGTTTAACAACCGTCTGACCTCGCAATCACAGTTAAGCCGCTTCCACACTGGACGCGAAACGAATTTTTCGCAAGACAGATTACATTCAAAGTCAATGCGAAGACGCGATATTCGCGTCTTCGCATTGCCTTTGAATGTAATCTGTCGTGCGAAAAATTTGTTTCACGTTCAGTGTGCAAGCAGCTTTACTGTGATCCAAACAGCTGATCGCTACAGCGCGCAGTTAACTACGATGCGCCGCGCAAGGACTACGTCAGTTGGTTAGTTCACGAGCAACTGTGTTTTTTTCCGAGCAGGTAAAGCGCTGTAATTCTTTTTAATATAGCGTATAACTGAAATGGTGTATTATTTTCAAGTAGGACCTCTTTTAGGCCGCAAAAATACGCTGTTTCCCTGGTCCCGTTCACAACAGTGCATCAACTAAATTTCCACCCAGCACTATGCGCTGGTGCGGCTACCTGGAGGAGATCAGAGAGCTTTCTACTGCATCTAATGTAAGTAGTGGCATGAAATATCCCTTTAAGGCTGCAGTGGTCAGGTTTGCACACTACAGTGTATTTGTTTCTTTGACCACCATACAGCTCTAATGCTCCTGGTGCCCAAGGATGTAATAGGGGCACCAGGAGAGTGAATAAACGTGATGACCCAAGTGCAAAGGATGTAGAATTTTATTAAATAATCAAAATGCACAAATGAACAAAAAGAATAAACAGGAGAATAAAAACTAGAAACTAACCGGGGGTGTTGTAACTAAAATGTAATGTGAAGCTACCTGCCTGTGAAGGGGAGAACCAAGGTATAAATAAAGGGAAAGATAATTAACCTCTTAAACCCGAACGCCCCCAGTACCAGGGGAAATCATTATGCATCATAAATACAGCATGTTTCTTAATAGCAACATTGTCATACGGCATATCCAATTAAAGGGAAGAAACTCAGCAAAAAGCTCACAATGACCAATTTTTCCTCAATCGAATACAATTCAAGCACTAAGCAAGTAAATAAGCATGTAGCAAAACATGGGATAAAATAATATCAGTGCTCGATTGCTAGCGTTTCTTCTGAATTTGTGCTATGTATACAAACGATACATCAAATGAAACAGGAAAGTCCACAGAATCCAACGATATAAGTTATGTCATTTTAAACCCACACCACACTCAAAGAACAGCAGGCGCTTTGTACATTCTACAGCAATGAACCAAAAATTTTTCTTACCTTTGATATTTTGTAATAAAAAACTGTGTTTGAGGGAAAATCTGCATTGGCTATTGTTAGCCCAATGTGTCCGTGTTACATCAAAACTAGATCTGTCAGTCTCCATGCATGTTTTTTTTTTCCAGGGCACAGCTTCCAGTGAGATCTGTCCCTGAGCATTCTGTTTGCACGCTGTGCATTTTCTCCTCTGTGATCTGCTTGTGATGCTGTCAGTTTGACTTTTGATTCTATGGGCTCAGACGTTTCCAACAAGCCCTCAACTACCGTTATTGCCCAAATGTAGCCTGAGACACAGCCTTGTGTTCCTGATGCTTCTATCTGAGAGTCCATGCACCATTACGCACATGTACTCAAATGACAGTATAATCTAGGGTAACCAGATTTCCTGAAACTAAAACCGGGACACTTTGTGTGTGACCATAGTGTGCGTCCATGTGAGTTCACAGACGCGGATATTAGGCTCAATTTCAGCACGTAGGACTACTGCTCACAACATAGCCTAATGGGGAAAAATCATGTATGTTTTTGGTAGGCCTATTTACACATTTAAGAGAAAATGAAAAGACATTGAATGAGTTTCGTGTGGGACTATCTTTATTTTTATGAATCAGCCTGAAGCTGAAGAAAGTTTTGGAAAATACACCAACTGAACGGCCTTTTTTTTAAACAAAGCATTTTAACACATTATATCTCTTTGATCTCTTAGATCTCTAGTAGGCTATGTCTGTGTGTGTGTGTGTGTGTGTGTGTGTGTGTGTGTGTGTGTGTGTGGTGTGTGAGATGTCAACCTCATAGAGCTCCGAAAACATGACCTCAACACAGAGACAAACGCTCTTCAAATTAACCTACATGTATTTGTTTGAGTAGTGAATTTGCTCCAAAATCGATTTGTTGGCTGACAGCCTGCTGTGGAACTGCAGACAGGTGTCATCAAAATTGGCCCGTTTAACAATCATAAATTTTAAGAGATTCTCATGTGGAATTGAAGTCTCTATGCATGGAAGTTTTTCAGTTTTTAAAACAATGAATTTAAACGATCATGAAGCGCTAGTTAAATCGCCTGATGTGTGGAAAAGGTAGCACGGAAATTTCAGAGCAATTTGTCTTTCGTAAAGCATTGGCCAATTGATAAGCAAATTATTTTTCTGTGCTGAATTTAGCCCATTTCATCGCTGGTAGATGGCATATGGGGAGAAGTCGCGTCTTCAATTGCTATTGGATTATTACAATAATTGGAAAACACATCAATAAAGGGAAATTATTCAGAATTAGCCAGGACTAATTGTTGTCATAAACTAAAGACACCGCGCCAAACCACCTGTGGAAGCAGGACGCCGACAGCATACTCTGTTCAAGTCATGTCAATCGGAAACGCGAACCCTGGAAGTTGGGTTTTAATTTCAACCATCCAAGGAAATGATGAGCGAAACTGACGTTTAGTTCATGTGAACAAGCCACAATGCTCAGTAAAATGCAGCGTGTAACTGAACATCTCGCTACTCGACAGTCCATGCTGACCCAAGTGAAGATTTCTGGTTTGGCTGAAATTAGACCGATTTGCTGCTGACGGACAGTGAGCAAAATGATTGCAAATTACCGGAAATATGATCGTATGATGTATGATTAAAATGTTTGGTTTGATGTTACTCGTTTACTTGTTTGTCTAAACGGGCTAGTCTCTTTAAGCTGAAAAACTGAACTGGATGGCGAGCCTAAGAGAAAGCACTGTGTACTGTGCCAATTAAAGATTTTTTTTTTCCTGTTCGATGCCCAATGAGTGTGACTTACCTTTAACATTTTTGTTTAAAACTTCACATGCATGAGGTTTAATGAAGCATGAATGCTACTCTAAAGGTTAGATAGTGTACTACAACACTGTTGATTTAAAGGCCTTATTATGTGTTAAGTATTACTTTGTGTTATTTGTACAATGTAACGTTGCTGGCGTAGCCTACGTGTGTAGCCTAGCCTACGATACGCTGACACACACACACACTCACACACGCACACACATTGTTAAAATCATATGCTAGATGCTTTATTCTTTCTGTGTGTTTTTTAGTTAATGATCGGGCTATAATAAGACCACGTTGGCTATGTAATCGCTGACAACAGGGGACATTTCATAGTGGTTGGTGGAAACCGAGACATTTTAGCGTCCCGACAGGCTTTTGTTGGGACTCGGGACACACAACTCAAAATCGGGACTGTCCCGGCAAAACCGGGACGTCTGGTCACCTTAGTATAATCACTTAAATGGTTTTTGTTTGGTATTTTCGCTATAATTACCAACTAAATATTCAACAGTCGCTTACACAGTTGTTGTGAGAATCCTTGCGCCATTATGCGCAACTATCACAAGCGCTAAATCAGGGTGTACTTTATATTAGCAAAGAGAAAACTGGGATATTGTCAGATGTAGTAGCTAAGGCAGGGCTATTGCACACGGTTCAGAAAGGGCCAGTGTGGGTGCAGGCTTTCATTGCAACCAAGCACTTACATACCTGTTTCTACAAATCAACCCTGAGATTCTTCACCAAGGTGCTTGATTAGTAGTATCAGGTGTGTTACTGCTTGGCTGCAATTAAAGCCTGCAGCCACACCGGCCCTTTCTGAACCGTGTTGAATAGCCCTGGGCTAAGGTGAAGCGCCAGTATGTCAGTAACTCGGGCTCAAACCCCGGTTACAAACACGATCTTACAGAACAACAATAGCACAGTTTTTGCTATATTTTTATTTAGACCCCGTTTACACTTAGGAAAAACGCACATATTTTCATGCGGTTTGGCCTCTTTTACACGCAAACGGAGCTTTTTTCACGGAAAACGATCATTTGTAAAAACCCCTGCCAAAGTGAAGATTTCTGATAACGCCGTTTAGGTGTTGCCGTGTAAACTGGGTGAAACAGGGTTTTAGGTTCTGAAACGTCACAGCATGCGCCAGAAAATGCTTAACGTCATGTGGGCGACCTATCAGTCCACACAAACAAACCTCATGCCATATTTATTGTTTTGAAAGGAACAGGAAGTTGCGTGTCTTATTCGTTGTTGTTGTCAATTCTGAGGATTCTGATTGGCTAGCATGGCTTTATCCTTCTCCCTACACTGCCGCCCATAGGTTTGGCATAGTTATGATGGTGCTTGACGGCGTATTTATCCGGGTTCATGTAAATGACAACATTTTTGAAAACGATGTTGTGTGCACGATGTTATTATTGAAAACGGAGTGAGGGTGGGAATATTCGTTTCAGTAAATACCCGGCTATGTGTAAACGTGGCCTTAGTAGTGGCACCCCACCGCCGCTAAATTATTCCCGCTTCTTCAGAATGGGATATTTTTTTTTACTCCGAGTTGCAGTTGACCACAGTGGTGGGTTCAGAATGAATGGTCTCCCGCTCAGTCTATGAGCGCGAGCGAATGGAATACTGCCAGAATGTCAAACACTCCTGATGTCATGACAACCACAACAGCGCAAGCATTTTCTTAACATTTTATAGAATTTTTGAATGAGGTTAGACCACCTTACGTTAACGTTACTGGAGCTTGAAGAACAAGAAAAAATGTATACGTTACTATGGATAACGTTAAAACCCTAGTCACACTAGAGGCGGAATGACCCGGAATGCCGTCGGGATGAAAATTCTTTGTATATTCTTGGATATTCAAAGTGCGTTCTAAAAATTCTGACTGCATTCTGAGTGCATTCCAAATATTCGAGCCCATTCTTGTGGCCGGCCCGAATGTTTTGCTCATGCTCAAAACTTTCCAGGTGCATTCGAAGAGGAGAAATATCGAACGGCATTTGAAGTGTATTCTAACTGCGCTCTGACTGCATTATAAATATTCTTACTGCATTCCAACAGCATTCAAAACATTCTGATTGCATTCGAGGGAGAATCGAAACGGCAAGCCACGTCAAATCCTGCCAGAATGTCCTGAATGCGCCTCGAATGAGCCAGAATGCACCTTGAATGCATCTCGATTGCTGCAGGAATCTATTTCAATATGAAAACAATTCAGCTGGAATGCACTTCGAATGCCGTTGGAATCTTTCGATTGCTGCTGGAATCAGTGGTGGCTGGTGAACTGGTGATAGGGGAGGCTGAAACCCATCCCTTAAAAATAATGATTGGTCATGACTCATGACCTGTTTTCAATCATTCATTTGAATTACCATTACAGAAACTCTGAAAACTCTCAACATTATCAGGTGTGGCCAGTTTTCATTAATAACGCATACCTGTTAATTGACGCATTCGGCATCAGTTTTAGTTGCATATTTACATTCCCCTGCTGTAGTCAGAAATTACTCAATCAACGCATATGGGACACTCGTGTTACATTCTAAGTACATTCTGAGTATTCAAGCTGCATTCTGTTTGAATTCTTGGACGTTCCAACCATATTCGGCGGCCAATCCGGGAGCGTTCTGACTGGTTTAGAGGTGAATTCGTACAGCATTCGAGGCACCTTCCAATGAGACTTCGGGTGGTTTTCAGGCAGCAATTGAACCGCTCTCGTACAGCATTCGAAGCATATTCTAAATATTCTGACTGCATTCTAACAGCATTCTAAATATTCCTACTGCGTTCCAACTACATTCAAGCTGCATTCGAGAGCCAATACACCCAGAATGTGCAAGAATCATTTGAGGCGGGTTTGAAGCGCATTCTAAGTATTCGAACGGCATTCTCCCAAACCTGTAAGCATTTTGGTCAATTTGAAATTCCTGCCCGAATGTTGCGCAAATTCTTCATTCCGGCTGGTTCTGCTTGATTCCTGCTGATTTTGAATAAGCGTGACGGGGGCATAAAGAGCATGAAAACCCTTCCTTCACTTTCGCTGTGCTTTCCTGTTCTGTTTGAGTACACACCCAAAACCATTTGGAGACACCTGTTCCACCCGTTGGTCCTTTGTTGTTGCCGTGTCACCAAGGTTTGAAAGTCACCATTTCGCGCTGCCTGGCTAAAAATAGGACGGCGCTCTTGTTAGAGGCATCTGACGTCAGCTCTAGAACACAAATCAACGTGCAGGCGGCGCCAGGCGCACATGAACAGGCATAATTTGCATTCAGCCATTGACTCGCGTTGTTTTGATTGTTTATCTAGCTTTTTGAACGATGGTTCAGCGTTGTGTTGTCAAATTCTGTAGAAATTCTGATAAAACCGGACATAGTATTCACAAATTTCCAACCTACCCCTTTCGCAGTTTACCTCTCCCGATTAGCAACAGTTGCTCAGACTAATTGGCAGAACCGACAAGAGTCATTTATTTTTGAAAGCTTCGTTATACATTGCACTTCAAAATTATACGGCGTTTTCCTCCGCACATCAATGACAAAGAAAAATATCAATAAGTCGTTATAATTTTTGCACTCGTGTAGCTGGTGAAACGGCACATATTTGCGTAAATTAGTTTGCGGGGCTCATTGAGCAATAAGCCATGAGAATCCATTCTACAGTCTGAATAACGTGACAGCTAAATGCCGTTGTTAGGTACGATGCACAGCTGAGTGATGGCGAAAATAGTTGTTGCAAAGTCAGCCAAAGTTTCAGATTTTTTTTCAGATTGTCATCCTTGCGGAGTCACATCAATTATATCAACATAGCCAACAGGCATTTGCTTTGTCATTATCATTTCCCAATCATTACGTGTCATGCATTAGCGGTGGTTGTTCAGTTAATACATTGTTTGATTTTTAATCAGGCAAACTTGATCGCAAACAGTTTAAAACAATTTATGAGGGAAAGGGTGATGTTACTGAAGGCCTTCCTGACATCTGATGGCACGCCACTGCAGTTTGCTAATAGTCCAATATATTTGCGGAGATCGGGGATGTTAAACTGCGTCAAATCATTCCTTATACACTTGATTAATTTACTATTGTTTTCAAATAAATGTTACCGTAATTCAAACTATAGGAAAATAACACACCAAGTCGTATTACCAACATGATCTTGTAATAATAAGGCATCGTCAGGAACGGCATCAGCTGCATGTCCCGCTTGGTCCTCCATCTCTTGCCTTGCTGGTGGCCCATACAGGTAGGGTTGAGGACCGTTGTATTCCTCCATATCTGCCAAAGTAAGAACTAATTCTCTATCTCCTGATTCCTCATCATTCCAGTCGTGAAAACTCTCACCGGAATTCCCACTAGATTCACTGAAACTGTATGACGCCATGTTGACCTTGCCTATTTGTGTACTAGCGCTGATGTCATGCATACTTCGGGTGCGCTCACGCCGTGGTCGGCATACTCCGCTGGAGGTGATCAATAAATTTAATTTGCAGCAATCTGCGATCGACTTTTGTAAAAAATAAATAAGTTTAGCGATCTTTGAGTCATTCCTTATCAGATAATGATTGCCTATCCCCTGGGGTTTTCATGCTCTTTAACCCTTTAAGGCCTAATGCAAAAATCCCAGCAGAGAATCATGCTGCCATGTTTACCATAGTAACCTGTATTTGGGCTGAAGCACAGCTTCTCAGCTTTCAGGAACAGTTGGAATTTTTTCTATTGCGCAAAACTTACAGTAATTACGGTACTGTCATAATTACGCGCATATCTGTGTCGCAATGACACGTTCTTAAAATGCGCACATGCTGTCCCAGTTTAAATGGGTTAAGGTACATTAAACTTAATCACATAGCTGTAGCACTAGATAAAAAAAACCGCTCTGCATTTCGTCACGCTGTTAATATGTAGCTAAACTGAACACCAAGTGTAAGTGTAATGGAGTTAGTCCAATGCTAATTAACTAACGTTTCCATTAAGGCGCTGACGGAAATTACATTTGTCTTCTATTAAATTATGCTATTATGTTATGTGATAAACAGAATCTTACACTCTTAGTGATACCACAAGAAAGTTATGAAATGAGTTGAGTAAATTTTATGTTTGCTGCAAGCTTTCCCTGCAAAAAAAATGTTCTATAGGACTTCTGTGGAATTCTATAGAATTCTATAGAACATCAATGGAACTCTATAGAACATTTTAATAGAACAGCATGTTCTATAGGATTTTCCGTGTGTTCTATAGGAATTTGCTGTAGAAACCTATAGAGCACCTCTGTGGAAAAGAAAGTCCTATAATATTATTGCTGTTCTATAAGACCTTCCTGTAGAACAGCCTAGTTGAAAAACCTGTTCTACAGGACTTTGATGGTGTTTAGGACCTTCTAATAGAACAAAAGCTTAATGGAAAAGACATCTTTTGACTCCTTGCAATGCTCTGTCGCAGGGTCAATTTACTTTATATGTACCTGGGTTCTAGAAGTGAGAGACCAGACTAATGGTATGAAAATGTGCAATATGCAGTGATATCCACTATACTGAAGTAGCAAGGAAATCTTGTCCCTTATAACTTTAAGGTGTGCTTAAGCACATGGGGTACCAGGCACATACCAACTCATTGATTCTCTGAACAGATTGATTGACTGACTGACCACACAACTTAGCAGTATTTCAGTTACAGTATATGAAGACCTCTTTTCATTTTGTCGGCAGCAATTCAAAAATATAAATGTAAGGCACTATAACTTTATTATGCTATAATGGAAAACTCGTGTTCCTCCTTTGCTTACGAAGACAGAATTATGCTGAAAGTTTGAGCATTTGAACTTCTCCCTTAATTTTAAAAATTCAATCAAATTATTCCTTTCCATTTACATACATGTGATTGCAGATTATATGCAGATTTAGAATTAATTTGAATACAATTTGAGGTCTGCTTAAGACTTATTCTCACCATCTTTATACATGTATCATGGTCACCTAACAGGATTACTAACATGGTGTTCCTTTTCAGCAAAGGCACTCAGTTCAGGGGCAGATCCAGGAATTGGTGAAAGGGGGGGCGCAGCAAGGAGGGGGGCTGGGGGCCCTCGGCCAGAAAAATTTGAAAAATGAATGTGCTGAAAACACGCTTTCCTGGTATCTTGGGAGAAAAATCTGGCCTATCTGTTCAATGATTTTCTCCAAAGGTTCCAAAAATTAAGCTAAAAAAACTTTCAAAGCGCAGTTATAACGCAGTTTTACATTAACTGACAACTTTAGCCTTTACCTAAGACTTTCACTTTACTGTCAAAGTTCGTGGCCTTAACCCTGTCACTGCTGTTGGTGACTTGGTCAAAATTTCAAAGGGGAGAAAATCTTTCGAAATCATCCAAACCCTATAGTGTTGGTATGCATTGGAAAGTGCTTGATGAGAGCTTTCCAGTGAATACCAATGTGCTATGGTTCGAGCGATTTTCAAAGGTTTTGATGTTTCAGAAATGTTGACAAAATCATCACTAGCAGTGAAAGGGTTGAACCATATTTCCCACAAAACATTTATATTATTAGTTTTTGAGTTTATATAACACCAAATAGCCTCCACCAAAATAATTGTGATGTATATCTAACATGCAAACCCAGTGGCTAAATGCATCTGTGATTTTAGCAGATGTTAACAGATCACCAAATCCCCCCCCCCAAGTCCCTAAACCAGGTTTAGTAAAAGATACCACACTCAACAGCTTATAAAAAGTTATTGCAATGCTGTGATTGCCTTTTTTCAAAATGGATCTAAAAGATGAGGCTTTAATGCATCCAAAAAACTCCCAAGTGTTGTGAGAGTAGGAAGTGTTGTCATACACATGATCCGAGTCACATAAATTGAATTTCTGCACATGTGAGTGAATTTACTAATCTGGAGGCAGTGATTGGGTGGGTAATGTCCAAAAACAAATCTTATTTATATTAAAGATCCTATTTATCCTCAAGATGTCCTGATATAAATTTAATACAATGATGCTGTCCTATATTAAAACATAACATTGTCAACATCTAAACTATTTTTTTTATGGAAATATTATTATTATTATTATATTTACATGAATGAATGTGAAAAAGAAATGTGACTTTAGGGCCATTTATAATTTTTCAATAAGACCATTGAACTATTTGGATTGACGCATACATAACCTTTTTAAAATAATGTTACATATCTTACTTACAGACTGAATGGCTCACTAGCTTCAGAACCGCAGTACTCGCTGTTTACAAGTTTAATGACAGATGATTCTGAACGTCAAGACGGGGTTTTGGAATGGAAAATTTGGAAAGTCTTCCGGTATTCCAGGACAAATTTTATTTGGCACCGTAAAACAACTAATCAATATGCAGTAGGCTATGAACAACTGGTCCATCAGTGGGGTCCTTTTGTAAGCTCAAGCAAATTTTAACTGAACGCATACTTGCGATAGCCTATTATTTTAACATCAGTCTTACTGCTTCCATGTCCCCCTGCAAATGAAACTGCTTGCTACGAGGATCATCGTGGCCAAATAGCTGGTCATTTTTTTGCATTTGAAAGGCTGAGCCTCAAATGTCGGTTTGCTTTATTCTGTAAGCTTTTCCGCCTTTCCATTGCTTTCTGACATTTATAGTCGTTGAAACGCAACCGCAACATGGGACAAGCAAGGCCATTGGTCGAACAAATTTCCCAGCAAGCCTGCCTTCTTAAACTTTAGGACAAAAACAAAAAAATCAAATAAACTGTACATAGCTTAAGTCCATGTATCGTTTTTTATTTGCAAGAAAAGAGTTTCTCGGTCATTCCTATCGCATAAAGCAAATATATACAATTGGATCCAAATAAATTTGCGATGATGCAAGATAACCAGAATAGTGAAGTTGCACTATCAAAACCATGGGGACTGATTCCATATTTGTGATTATAGTATGGGAGATTATTAGAGATGTTCATTACCAGAACTGTGTATGTAGTAGAATTGGGCGCATTCAGAGAACAGAACTTGTGTGATTTTTTTTCACTTCTCTGCTCGATTTCGAACTGCAATAAAGCTTATTTTGATTACCATTTTCAAGCTTCAATATCTTTCCATATACTAGTGTGAATGGCACTAATATGTATTAAAAGTTAATGCCAAATGGTTTATAAGAGGCACTGTACAAAATTTGAGATCTCTGACATAATTACAGAGCTGTCCATAAGACCATGAAGCTATAATCGAGAATTAGCATTCCAATATAAAACATAATTTTAAAAATTCATATTGGGAAAAAGAGAAAGATCACCATCACAATTTTTGGATATATCATTAACAAAAACCTGCTCTTTAAGGTGAACTTGATGTGGATTTGATACATGTGTTATTCAACAGGAATATGGCTTCAAAGTTGCAGGAAAATGTGTTTTTTCTCATTTTTGCTCAGCAATATCTCAGATGCGATTTACTTCACATTGGTAATTTTTCAGAAAACCATGTACCTAGTCCAAAAGACACCCCCTACAAAATATCAGCCTCCTGTCGTAAAAACTGATGAGTTTACAGGCCCATAAAAGTGCTGCCACAGTTCGCGAATGGAAATTTTCAACAGAATCTGGGGGCATATTACTGCATGTTACACATGAGCTAGACTGCTGAAAGTTAAATTATGTACAGATGTAGCACCAGATATTTGACATACAAACTTTGGAGGTCCTAGCTCAAGTACTTTTTAAGATATTCCAGCTCAAATTTAGAACTTCAGAAGGCATACATGCCAACTCTACCGCTTTCGGGGCGTTTCATTCTGAAAAAAACGCCCCAAAAGCGGTAGTCTACCACCAAAAGCGGTACAGTTGGCATGTATGGAAATGCTGTTTCATACATGCCAACTCAACCGCTTTTGGCGGTAGACTACCGCTTTCGGGGCATTTACAGCGGCGGCGTTAGACCTGGGCTAATATCCCTCCCTTTATTAATAATTAGTCCTGGCTAGTTCTAGATGGTTTTCCTTTATTAACATGTTTTCCATTTCAAGAATAATCAAGTGGCAATTGATGACACAGCTTCTCTCCCCCATGCGATCTAAAAGCGACAAAATAATGGGCTGCATTCAGTACAGAAAAATAATTTAATTGTAATTAGGTCTTTGCACCGGCACTCGGCAACGGCATTTCAGAAATCTTCAGCGAATGAAGGTAATTTTGGTGACTAGTACGTGGTTTCGTCTGTTTACATTTTTCAATCAGACAGCTGTATATTTTTTACAGCGAGTTGCGTGACTTGTCGCCAAAATTACCTTAATTCGCTGAGGAGTTCTGAAATGCCATCGCCGAGTGCCGGTGCATAGACCTAATTATAATTAAATTATTTTTCTGTACTGAATGTAGCCCATTATTTTGTCGCTTTTAGATCGCATGGGGGAGAGAAACCGTGTCTTCAATTGCCACTTGATTATTCTTGAATTGGAAAACGTGTTAATGAAGGAAAACCATCTAGAATTAGCCAGGACAAATTGTTGTCAATAAGGGGTGGGATAATAGCTAATAATTTTCGGGTCTAACACCGCCTCTGGGGTGTTTCATTCTGAAAAAAACTCCCCAAAAGCGGTAGATAGTTGGCATGTATGAGAAGGCTATACTAAAAAAAGGATCCTTTGTCCTTTAAATAATTTGTTGTGGCCAAACTATTGGCAGTAGAGACCTACAATTTTGGGATTATTCTATTAAGAAGTGAATCCACCAACATGATTTTTTTTCAAGAAAATCTGAGAGGGTCATGCGGGAGCCATTCGGTGAATTGACACAGAATGACCCACAGGCTTCCAGCTGCTGAAGAGTTTTGGGTCTCCTTTAACGGACTTTTTGTTTAATTATGCGCCAAATGTCGTCAATCGGTGAAAGATCAGGACTGCAGGCAGGTCAGTTCAGCACATAGACTCTTCCACTACGAAGCCATGCTGCTATAATAGCTGCAGTATGTGGTTTTGCATTGTCCTGCTGAAATACACAAGGCATTCCCTGGAATAGATGTCATCTGAAGGGAAGCATATGTTGTTCTAAAACTTTTATATACCTTTCCGCATTAATTGTGCTTTTTAAAACATGCAAGTGTCCCACACCATATGCACTAATGCATCCCCATACCATTAGAGGTGCTGGCTTTTGAATTGAACACTGATAACAGGAGGGGTGGTCTTTCTCCTCTTTAGCCCGGAGGACACGACGGCCATGATTTCCGACAAGAATGTCAAATTCGGACTCGTCTGACCACAGGACACTTTGCCACTTTGCTACAGTCCATATTAAATGAGCCTTGGCCCACAGAACACGGCAGTGCTTCTGGATCATGCTGAACAATGGCTTCCTATTTGCATGATAGAGTTCTAGGTGGCATCTGTGGATGGCTCGGCGGACTGTGTTTACAGACAGCGGTTTCTTGAAATATTCCTGGGCCCATTTAGTAATGTCAATGACAGAATCATGCCGGTGAGTGATGCAGTGGTGTCTGAGGGCCCGAAGATCACGGGCTTCCAGGTAAAGTCTTCGGCCTTGTCCCTTAAGCACAGAGATTTTTTCAGTTTCTCCGAATCTTTTGATGATGTTATGCACTGTCGATGATGACACCTTCAAAGCCTTTGCAATTTGACATTGAGGAACACTGTTTTTAAAGTATTCCACAATTTTTTTATGCAAGCCTTCACAGGTTGGAGAGCCTCTGGCCATCTTTACTTTTGAGAGACTCAGCCTCTCTAAGACATCCCTTTTATAGCCAATCATGTTACACACCTGATGCCAGTTAACTTAATTACTTGCTAAATGTTTTTTCAGCTGATTCTCTTATATATTGCTTTTTCAGCCCTTTTTTGCCTGTGTCCCAACTTTTTTGAGACCTGTTGCAGCCAGAAAATTTGAAATAAGCTCATTTTGCGGATAAAAATGTAAAATGTCTCAGTAATCTATGTTCTATTGTAAATAACATATTGGCTTGTGTGATCTGAAAGTCATTGTATTTTGATTTTATTCACAATTTACACTTTGTCCCAACTATTTCGGAATTGTGTGTGTGTGTGTGTGTGTGTGTGTGTGTGTATAATAAAATGCACAAATACATGTTATAATACACATATGTACAAATAAGTATTTGTACAAATATATATAAAATAAATGGTACAGATAAATATCTTCTAAAGTTTGATTTGCAGTCATGTCTTTTCTAAATACTTTTTAAATTGATTGATATTCACATGCTCACACAATCAGGATACAAAAAAAACCTTTGCCCCCGCCTCTGAAAAAAATCCTAATGGAAACACTGAATAGCATTTGTTCTGTATAAATAATTCCTGGGATGTTTGTTCTTTTTACTTTTTACCATATTTTACATCTTTGTATTTATTTTAATTTTACTTGTTTTATTGAAAATAAATCTGATGCAGTGGAGTCAAACTTCATTTCCTTTGAATATATTTTCTTTGAGTGGGAAAACGTATACAGAACTGGCTGAAATATTATTTAAAAAAAAATTTAAAAATTAAAATTAAACAAAATAATAATGGTTGTAGTTAGATGGATTGTATGCCTACAGTGGCTCAGAAGTGAAATTAAATGAGTTTTACAGTTTAGTACCTGTTTGGCACACAGTGACCAAAAAGGTGCCCGAATAGCCAATCTGGAGATGCCACCTAGACATTCCGGAACTAAAATCTCGTTAATTTTGCTCCGATTTACTTGATTAGAATAAGCTTTGGCACAGATAATGGTTAGATTCTGTGCTGTTTTTTTTTTTTTTTTTTTAAATAGAGGTTCAGACTACAACTAAATGATTTCCAATGGGATAAAAGTAAAATTGTGAGGTGGAAATGAGTTCTTTCATTTATGCTGTGTTCCATCTTCATTTACGCTGACCAAGTGACATATAAACTGACTTTTACACCATGACAAAATTCCCCAAGGTGTTTCCTTAATTAAAATACCAAGATTATCCAAATCGACCTAGTAGTTGCAGAGATATTGTGAGGTAACGCTCAGGAACCAGTCGCGAGAACCAAG
Organism: Gymnothorax javanicus; assembly: GCA_029692085.1. NCBI lineage: Eukaryota > Metazoa > Chordata > Actinopteri > Anguilliformes > Muraenidae > Gymnothorax > Gymnothorax javanicus. Next base: position 97,602,780 of record CM056198.1, read on the forward strand.
CAATGCAGCAGATGTGATTTTATTGAGCGAGGGGGTAAACCCCCGCAGGGCAGAAGGCAACAGTACAAAATCCACAATCCAAAAATCACAATCCAAAAGGGCAGAATCCGAGTCGTAAACCAGGGCAGCAATCACAGTACTCGTGGTCGGGCAGAAAAAGGGTTCGATAATCAGATGCAGACAAAATACCAAAACAGAGCCAAAAATCGTAAGTCGAGGACGGTCCAGTCAGAATAGAATCACTAAGAGTACGAGGCGAAAACAAGAGTAGCCAAGGGAAACGTTCTGACGGGGAACTGCTGTGAGAAGACTGCTTAAATACACACAAGGGAAGTCACATGTTATGATTAGGGACAGGTGAATTGGATCAGACTAATTACGAAAGAGCAAACACGAGGGAGAACCTAACCACATGAAATTGGCAAAAGCCAAAACGTGGACAGGGATCACGAGACAGCCTATTGATAAAACATACAGCTCCGGTTAGGGAGTTCTAACGTGCACAGATAATGAGAGGCAGAACAGAGTTGAGCAGGTGCGGAGGATCCGCTGAAACGCAGCAAAGAAGATTAAGTGAAGGCAAGAGGTGGAGACTAGAACAGGGCGAGTGCTGAGAGCTTGTTAATCAATTAGTAAGGTGCAGCTATACAATCCCTAGTGCTCGTTAGTAAGTTGGTAATATATACAATGTTAGTTTTGGTTAGTATCTTTAACAAAACAACAAACTGTTAGTACTTGTTAGTAAAATAGAAAAGCAAGGTGAAGGAAGCAAACGAGATTAGAAGGAACTATGAAAACCCAGAAACCAAGAAATCACCTGAAAGCATGGCACACAATACTAGGGGAAAATAAGCTGTCACATAACACAAGACCAGACAGGGGAGACAAAGTGCAATGCAGGGCAAGAGCAAAAACATGGACCGGAATAATAACAGAAATGTGGATAGTGGCAGGAACATGGTAATAACAAAAACATGGCATGGAACAAGACTAAACAAAACATGAGCAGAACAGAGCAGGACATGGCAGAATCATAACAGATATACTCACTTCATTTTGGGCATGTCATTTTTGAGCCAGAGGCTCAGGGTTTAAGAGGTTAAATGAATTAAAACCAGGTGTGAACATGATCAGAGAGAGAACAGGGGATAATTGGATAATTGAGGAATGGCAGATAGCTGGGGGAACAGGAGTACCTGGCAGGGGAGGGCATTGCAACAGCAAGTAACACGCAAGAATGAACTAAGTCCGATTAGGGTGCGCTTTAAACAAGCTAGTCGCAATATTGCTAAAAAAAAGTACTTCAAGGCCTTTCTATAATGACCTCAGATGGACTCCCCTGGTACCCAGTTCATTAGTTTATCTTAGTTCATCATGTACTCTTTATTCATTCCCACAAGTTGTTGGCTAATTCCAAATTTTTGCAGCAGCATGTAAATGCTTTGGTATTCATGCCTTCATTATGTATCAATGACCACTTACTAATACTGCTAACCTTCACACACATAGACACACACACACATACATACATTTTCCTTTTTTTGATGTATTGAAGCTCCTGAATCGTGCTAATTGCTGTCATGCCTGTTTTTAGTTGTAGGTCAGAATTCTTTCACATGGCTGCTTGCGTGATGATCGCTTTGCTGGTCGAATCGAATGACTACAATATTAAACTTTTGGGAGTCAAATATCATTATACAAACATCTTTCCTTTTTTCTCATAACAAAACAAAAACCATCAGTTCTCCGCGAGCAGCGGCAAGTTTTTGTCTGGTCCCTCATCACTTACGTGTAGCTGAAGCTAATTATTATGTAACATGTCTGTATATCTGGTGTCTGTCAAGCATATTCACACTCATTTGAATACCTGACTGAGATAAATGCAGCAATAACTGTATTTATTTAAGAGACATGATTCCTGTCATTTGAAGTACGATGCAGCAAAGCTGAATCAACAGGAGCTTTGGCTAAATATATGTGTGGTCTACTTGGTGGGTGAACTCTGTCATCTTGGGGCCTTTTGCAGATGTGTTTTTCATTGTAAACTAATGACAGAAGCTAGAAATCCAGCATAGTGTGGCTTTAAGCACGCCAATGACTTGATTTGGAAAACAAATGCAGTACCAGTCAGGTTTGCCGACTCAGTTGCTGCTGTTAGAGACTGGTCTCACTTGAGAGCTCAAAAATGAATTAAGATTGCAAGATGGAGTTGTGTTTATGTAGTCTTGATTAATTGGCAAACTTCGGAGCAAACATTAGCGCCGATTAGTATTAATTATCATGTGAGAGTGTGATGAAAATGGTATTAATCATTTCCTGTTTTCTTTTTCTTATTTCATTGAAAAACAGGCATGATTAATTTGTTATCAGTCAGGCAGTAATCATACTTCATCAGCAAACATGACAGCTGCAGCCCCAGGTAAGTGATTTAAGGCTTGAGCATACACTACCCCTGAGTCATCGCAAGACTCAACTGACACCAGGCACGTGAAAAATTCTGCTGATACATTTACTGAGCAATACCGGGAAACTTCACAAACAATGACACAGACTAGAATAGCTGATCATCAAGATATTTTTGTGTCAAAACACGTTCCTGTAAAAAAACACACCTTAAGTAATTTTTTTTCCTCATAACAACTCTTAAGTGCATATTTACAAGCCTAACCCCTAAAATCTTTGGTCTCATTAGCCCTGATTGAAGTTAATGAACCATAGAGTCACCTGAGAGCACCAATACAGCGCTGTGCACTTATAACATTATTTCCCAGAATTCACAGCATATTGCCCTTCCACAAGTGAATGCACAGTAGCAGCACTAGAGTCCTTCATTCACTTAAGGAAAGGAATTAGGGCCATACACATAAACATTTTAAGATAAAAGAGCAGATTTGCAATGCGTTCAGCCTTTTATCTCGTCATGAACAAGGTTAAATTATGAAGCCGCAAAAGCTGACCCTAGGTCAGCACATGTTCCTTGAGAGGCTTTATGAATATGGCTCCAGGTTTGCCAGCTCAGTGCCTGGGAGAGTTGAGCTTATTGTGAAGTACAGTGCCTACTAGTAATTTTAAGATCCTTTGTTTATGTTGTTATGATTTAATGCCTTTAATGTCTATCCTGATATGCAATTCAAAATATTAACAAAAATATAACTGTTAATTGACATGCAATGGTTGAAAGAAAAAGATAAATTATCATCATGAAACAAATATTTTTTCTCAAACATGTTTGCCGCAATTATTGGATCACCTTCATTTATTACTGCGCTGCTGGCCCATGCCAAGCTAATAGCTCCAAAAGTACAGTCGATAAACAGGCTGAAGGTCAAGAACGAATGGGCAACAGCAGGCAGTGCAGGGAACGGCCAAATCAGAGAACTCTGAACAAGATCAAAATTACCAGGCAGACAGATGAAGGACTTGAACAAAATTGGGACAAACTGAACAATGACAAACTAGCTGCAAAACACAGAAAAGACGGGAATAAATAGACACGGACTAACAAGCAAACGAGTGACAGCTGAGGAATGGGGTGAGAGACATGCAAGCAGGGAGGAACGAGACATTAGCTATGTTTCCATCAACAAATTTTCAAAGCGTTTTAAAATATCATGAGAAAAGGTAAATGGAAACTGTAAAATTTGGAAACACTTCCTCATTTTCCCAAAACGTTTTCACACTTGTTTTAGGTGGTTTTGCTATTTTCGAAAAAAGGGTTAAACAACTAAATTGAAAGATGAAGACACCTTGGTTGACATAGTGAAAATTTAACAGCCGTGTCTGTCAGCTGTTTCTGATTTGCGACCTCTCTTTCTTTGATTCTGTTTATTAGAGTCATGCGTAACTTAGCTATACTACCATCTAGTGGAATTTAAGATGTATAGCATTTATTCAGGCAAACGCCCTATCTTGCCATCCCATAATCGTATCAAATCCTTTAAAAATCCCTGGATCCGGACAGTGATCCATATCACCACAAAAATCTATTGGATTGTTCCTTGGGCCTTATACCATGGTCTGGGTGAATACTCTTTTCTGATTGGCTGGCAGGTGTTGATTAAAATCGTGGAACCGCACAGGTAGTTCGGGCTACGGTAGTTTCACCGTTCGAAGTTCGAAATTCATCCGCAAGCCAACCTATAACCATAGCAATGTTAGAGCGCTGACATTTGGCTGGGTATAACAGAATCCAAGCTACTCATTTATCTCCAGTAAATTTTGCGGCGTTAAGTTACGTCCTGTGGGGCAGTTAACAATAGGTGCTCCAGCGATAATGACTGCAAATATTAAAGCAGCGAAGTAATCACGCTTTATTCATTAAACGATAGTAGCTGTACAGTTACAAAGGAAGTTAACATGTCCACTTCATGTATCAGCAACTGCTGACAGTTCGCTAGCTACGTGGTGTGACAACAGACTAATTTTAGCTCGCTGGCTCTACGGAAACCGTCATAAGTTCATCGTAATTGCGGGTAGCAAGTTAGCTACAGTCTGCATAATCGCGCATAATGTTGTGTTATGCATAATCTCCGTTTCAGATGGAATCAGTTACCAAATCATTAGCTGGTAAGAGGATGATAGATTTTTTGCGCACGCTTTCTCCATGAAGTTAAGCTGAACTAAGTTAGCTGGTTCAGTTTAGCTTGGCCTATAGCTATGAGCTATTGGCTATGAGAAGGCGCGGCGCCTATTGATTGATTACCAGCTCGTTTTTAAGTGCAAAACTTTCACCAAAAATTTCTGAATGCTTTGATTTGATATTGCTGGCAAATGACCATGGTATAAGCGGGATAATCAACTCGTAGGTGTGCATCGCACGGTTTTAAGGCACTTCGTGGAGGCAACCACCCTCCACTTTGCGTTGGGTGGTTATTCGCTTCCGTGTCGTGCCTTAAAACTGTGTGATGCACACCTTCGAGTTGATTATCCCTTGCATATCCAATCAGTCCAAAAAAAATTTTATCGAAATCTGTTCTGAACTTGTTGAGTAAAGTTGCTATCAGCCAGACAAACACAAGCAAAACAATGGTGAAATATCCTTTACAAAATTCCTGGATCTGGACAGTGATCTGGATCACCACCAAAATCCAGTGGATTGTTCCTTGAGCCATACCGTATTCTTCAAAAAAAAAAATCCTGAAAATCCATTCATGAATTTTTGAGTAAAGTTGCAACCAGGCAGACATAATGACAAATGCAGGCAAAAGCATAACCACTTTGGCAGAGGTGGAAAAAAAAAGAATAAAAAAGCTGACCCTTTCCCTGAGTAGGCACATGATATTATCAATCTGAGATTTAAGGGACAGTTTTTCATAGATCCAGATGCTGAGATATTTATATTTAGTGACTCTTTCAATAATAAATCCATTTGTGGTAGAAATACAGTGCTGTGAAAAAGTATTTGCCCCCTTCCTGATTTCTTTTCTTTTTTTTTTTGCATATTTGTCACCCTTAAATATTTCAGATCATCAAACAAATTTTAATATGAGACAAAGATAACCCAAGTAAATTCAAAGTGCAGTTTTTAAATGATGATTTCATTTATTAAGGGGAAAAAAGCTATCCAAATCTACCTGGCCCTATGTGAAAAAATAATTGCCCCCCTCCCCCTTGTTAAATCATGAATTAACTGTGATTAACTACATTTTTTTTAGTTCAATTTCACTAGCCACACCCAGGCCTGATTACTGCCAGACCTGTTGAATGAAGACATCACTTAAGTAGAATCTGTCTGACAAAGTGAAGTAGGTTAAAAGATCTCAAAAAGCAACACATCATGCCGCGATCTAAAGAAATTCAAGAGCAGAAGAGAAACAAAGTCATTGACATCTATCAGTCTGGAAAGGGATGCAAAGCCATTTCTAAGGCTTTGGGACTCCAGCGAGCCACGTTGAGAGCCATTATCCACAAATGAAGAAAACTTGGAACAGTGGTGAACCTTCCCAGGGGTGGCCGGCCTACTAGTATTACTCGAAGACTCATCCAGGAGGTCACAAAAGAACCGAGAACAACATTTAAGGAACAGCAGGCCTCACTTGCCTCAGTTAAAGTCAGTGTTCATGATTCAACAATATGAAAGAGACTGGGCAAAAATGGCATCCATGGGAGAGTTCCAAGGTAAAAAAAACCACTGCTGACCAGAAAGAACACAAAGGCTTGTTTCACATTTGCCAAAAACATCTTGATGATCCCCAAGACTTTTGGGAAAATATTCTGTGGACTGATAAGACAAAAGTTAAACTCTCTTGAAGGTGTGCATCCCGTTACATCTGGCGTAAAACCAACACAGCATTTCATAAGAAGAACATCATACCAACAGTCAAACAAGGTGGTGATAGTGTGATGGTCTGGGGTTGCTTTGCTGCTTCAGTATCTGGATGACTTGCTGTAAATGATGGAACCATGAATTTTGCTCTCTAAAAGAAAATCCTGAAGGAGAATGTCTGACCATCAGTTCGTGACCTCAAGCTCAAGCACACTTGGATTATGCAGCAGGACAATGATCTGAAACACACCAGAAAGTCCACCTTTTAATGGCTTAAAAAAACAAAATTAAGATTTTGGAGTGGCTGGTCAAAGTCCGGACTTAAATCCGGTTGAGATGCAGCGGCATGACCTTAAACAGGCCGTTCTTGCTCAAAAACCCTCCAATGTGGCTGAATTAAAACAATTCTGCAAAGAAGAGTGGGCTAAAATTTTTCCATGGCGATGTGAAAGACTCATTGTCAGTTATCGCAAACATTTGATTGCTGTTGTTGTCACCAAGGGTGGCACAACCAGTTATTAGGATTCGGGGGGAATTACTTTTTCACATAGGGCCAGGTTGGTTTGAATGGCTTTTTCCCTCAATAAATGAAATCTTCATTTGAAAACTGCATTTTGTATTTACTTGGGTTGTCTTTGTCTTATATTAAAATTTGTTTGATGATTTGAAACATTTGTGTGTGACATATGCAAAAAATAAGTAAGAATATTGTAGTCTTTGGCTCTGGCTCTGAAAAGTGGGAGGCGAACTGCAGTCTGAGGAATCCAGCAAATGGGAACCTTGCAGGTGGTGAGGGCAGTAAAAGCAGCTGCAACTGTAATGAAGCTTTGGATGATGCTGATAGTATAAGTAGGCAAATCCAAGGAATCTCTGAAGTTGTTTGCAGTTCGCCCGTTCCAGCCAATCCAGATTTGCTTGTGGCTTTGCTTATCAATCTTAATCTCACCAAGGAAAACAGTAAAGCCAAAGAACTGAACTGATGTCTGATGGAATTCACGCTTCTCTGGTTTAAAGTATATCTGGTTCTCCAGCAGGCATTGGATTACACGGCAGACATACCAATTATGATCCTCCAGAGTGCTGGAGAACACTAGGATTTCATCAAGATAGACATACAAAAAGTGGGTCATCATGTCATGGAGGAGGTCATTGATGAGACTCAGGAACACTGCGGGGGCGTTAGTGAGCCCAAATAGTATCATAAATTACTCCTAGTAGTCGGGTGAGGTGTTGGAGGTTTTCCACTCATTGCCCTCCTTTATGCAGATCAGGAGGTAAGCATTGCACATGCCCAGCTTGTTGAAATAGTGGCATCCTTGGAGGTCGGAGTAAGCAGAATCCATTCACAGCAGCAGGTAGCGATTCTTGACAGCAGTAGTGTTCAGGCCCCTGTAGTCAATGCATAGACAGAGAGAACCAGCTTTATTTGACACAAAGAAGAAGCCAGAACTGGCAGGTGAAGATGAAGGTTGGATGATGCTGAAAGCCATGGCCTCTGAGATATACTCATCCATAGCTCTGGATTCGGGCAAAGAAAGTGAATACTGCCGGCCCCAAGGAAGCAATATTTTCAGAAGGAGATTGATGGCACAGTTGTATGGGCACTGCCTCGAAAGTGACTTGGCTCTGGACTTGCAGAAACGCCTGACATGGCTCATAGTGTATGGTGAGAATGCCTTGCAGGTCAAGTGGCTCCTCCTTATGGCTGCAAGGAATAGATGCAACTGGGCTCAGTGCATAGTGCAGACAGGTCTATGAGCAGGACAAACTCCTTTCAACTATGGCACCTTCAACCCAATCAATGCGGGGGTTGTCACGTTCTAGCCAGGGTCTTCTCAATACCACAGGGGCATGTCAAGACTTGGACCTTCAGAAATCAACAACCCACTAAATATCCATATACATTGATTTTCAGCTGAAAGAAGTGGTTTGGGGGTTTAGTTACTTTTCAAACCTTCATCAGCTGTTGGTGTTATTAGTGCCTAAAGTGTGAGGTGATTTTTATAGTTTTTCTGATGTCTGATCATAGTAACAGCAGGTTTTCACGAGTGGAAGTTTTGTCTTCATGAAATCTACGCAACTGTGTATAATTCTGATTTTGATCACAATTTCATGCTGTTATACAACATTGGAAACTGGCATTTTGCATAACATTGGTTTGTTGTGTGCACGGGAACAACATGTTATGTATAATTGTATGAGGCTTATAATCCACTATATAATATGATCACGGGATGAGCTGCTCAGCCATCTTATGTTCCCATTATGTGTGTTGCCATGTTAACTGTGAAAATGAATACACTGTCGAGTAGGTTTTGTTCACATGACATTATGGTGTCTGCTACAACAGCGAACCTTTTGTAAGGAAATGCTGCAATATTGTTCATTAGGATTAAGAAATCGTGTGCAAACAGAACGCACTGCATCCGGGAAGGATTTAAATTTTCAGCTCATTTCAGCCCAAGTTTTTATGTTAGCATAATTTAATAAGACCAATGGCAGGTCCACTCCAAAGTGTTATTGTTTGAATCCAGGAACAGATGTCTCTGAATGGTTCCTCTCAGGAGTAGGGAGACATAACGCTACTCCATGTAAAAAAAAGAAAGAAAAAAAATACAGTGCCTTCCACATCCCTCAAGCTGGACTATGCAAGCCAGTCAAAAACCGGCATGACGCACTTCTAATTCAGCATGTGAAGTGCATTATGGGTTCAATTAAACAGTGCCAGCATAAACAAAAACATTTTTACACCAAAAGGCGGTTTCATTCATGTGAAGACAAAGATTTCTTTTTTCAACCTCTCTTCCATTTTCATATTTCCTTGTTTTTTTGCCAACTCACCAGCCATGTTCACTACTGCCGTGTGTTCCAGTAACTTCTTTGGTGCACATTCAGAAAATATTTGGCCTGGGGAAGCTAGCTGTTAATCAGTGTCCAGAACTTTATTTGCCTTCATTACCCCTGTCATTTCCCACCGGATGAATGAGCCACCCAATGCACTGCTTGGGTGTCACATGACAAAGTAAGATGCAGTTTTACTTTTTTGGAGTCAGCCCCAAAATCAGTCCCACCTGTTAGTGCCATTACTGCACACTCCAATGCTTCAGAATCAGTTCCTGGCAATTTATACCATCGCTGCCTCCCGAACGCAGAAATATTGCCCAGGTACATGATATGGCCAAATGCTCTATGTGGCCATGCCTTTGTCTGGCATTGCCTTAAATGATTTAAGCAAGGCCACTTAACTCATTCCCTACAGAATACTTTTATATAAAATTGTCGTGTTTGTACAGAATACTTTTCCCGAAAATTACACAATATAAAGTATTGAAGTTCAGGTGGCCCATGATCGCGATCGTGTTTTCATTGGACTGCGAATGGTCATCCACGCCACTGGCACCAGCTTACTGTAGGGAATGGTAGGATTCGCCGCGCCATTGGCAGCGGCTTGCCATAGGGAATGAGTTAATTGTGCTGACAGAAAATCTCGGCACTATCCCGAACAAAAAGACTAAAATGGTTATCAGCTTCCAACAGCTGCCTTATTGAGTGTGATAATGTACACGTAAGCAGAGAAAGGTTAATACATGGATTTTTGCTATTGGTGTGGTTGATTGATTTTTTTGGGCACAGAGCCCTGACCTTATTGAACACTGTTAAGATCAGCTGGATAACCAACTATGAACCAGGCCTAATACCCAAGCATCACAGTGCAACCTTACTATTACGTTTATGGCTAGAGTGATTAAATGAAATGAAGGCTTATACATTAGTTCAGCAAAATAAACAAAACCACACACCTCCATTAAGCTGCCCTCCTCATGTACAAATAGTGATTCATTTTTTCATGCAAAACATGCAAATACATGTTTATACATGAGATACTGATCACAGGTTTGACCCCAATTAGACCCATTCACTCCACATTTAGGTCCCAGGAAAGTTTTGGGATGTTGCTGGCCACACAAAACAGGTTGGAAACTTGAATTTCCTACTCATCACATCTGAACAGAAGTTGGGAGTTTTCTTTTTTTTTTAACTTAGATTGATGGAACCATGAACGGAACTCACTGCAATGTGATTTTTTTTTTTTTTTTTGTTCTGGTCAAAGCAGGCCGATTGTGGTTGTCATGGTAATGCAATGAAAGGAACAGCTGTGGAGCACACAACACCCTCTTACATGCTAAATTAATGTTCTGCTCCTGTAACAGCCATGTCTGATTAGAATGCTGGAGCTGGCAAGCCCTATTTTGTGCTGCTTAAGGGGACGCAAAAGTAGCCATGGGTTCATTTGAGGTGAATTTACATGACTTCAGAAAGGCAATTTGTATAATTGTCGTGGAGATTATGTGCACAAAAATATGACTTTATTTTATTAACGTGTTATGAACAAGAACACGGCCCCAATCCTGGACCCTGAATTAGGCTTGGGAATTTGATACCACCCAACTGGATAAAGGAGCAAACTCAAACTGGGTTAAGTAGAGCACGGTCCCAATCCTGAACCCTGAATTAGGCTTGGGAACTTGTTCCAATTACCCGTGCAAGGACGAGAGTTTCCGCAGATTAGTAGCATTAAAAGTTAGATTTCACTTTCTAAAGACTAACCCCCGAATTTATAAAGGGTGTTTTTCCCTTGATCTCGGTTAACTTGGCTAAACAGTGTATAAACAGGTGATGATCGAGCGGACAAATTTAGGCCCGAATTCATAAAGAGAGATCAGATCAGCTGCTGTTTATCCAACGTACATGGTTAGTCACACCTGTCTAAGTAACAAAAGAAATTCTAATCGTCCCAAGGGGCTTGTTTATCTCATGTACAAGCTACCAATTCTCTGTTGGCTTGCTTGTGTGGCTGGACGATGACCATGGATCTCTTTGCATAATTGAAATAGCACAGGAAGAGAGGGCTGACCAAAGGCAAGGTGCCGAATTGAGGGTTTTCAAAGACAGGACGAATCCTTTAGAAGAGTATAGCGACACGAAATTTGTCAAGTGATAGAGAATTTCCAAAGAATCATACCGTTATATCAGGGCTGCCAACTTTCTACGCAATCTCACGCATATGGTGTAAGTTTCACGCATTTTGAAGGTGTATTCACCGTAGTCAGCAATTACTCAACCATCGAATATTAATGAGATTCTTACGCGTAATTAAAGTCCTTCTGAGTAGAAGTTCAGTTTCACTTGCGTTACGGTGGATTTCACCACGAGTAACATGGAAGCGATTGTGACTCCAAACATTGTGCGCTTTTCCTCACTCGGGGGTTGGAAGCAATATGTGTGTTTTCATGATCGTTTAAATTGTTTAAACAAAATAAGACCATTTGAAATGTTTTTATGCAATTTCATTGCTTCCAACCCCTGTGTAAAGACAAACGTGAGAATTCCAGAGTCATAATTGATTTCCACCTCTCTAGTGGTGAAATCCACCGTAATGCACGTGAAACTGGTTAACTTCCATGCTCAAGGACTCAATTCCACGCGAGAATCTCTTAAATGCGCCTCAGTTGAATAAGTGCTGACTGCGGCATGGGAACGTGAATGCCTCTAAGAGGCGTGAGACTCAGGGCGAATGCGTGAGAGTTGGCACCTCTGGTTATATTCTAGACCTAATCGAAGCAGACGTTGACCATCCCACTAGATGAAACCATGCCCTTTTTCCAGTACCAACTATGTATTGCCCTGCGCTTTTATGCATGTGGTGCATTCCAAATGGTTGTTGGTGACACGTGTGGTGTTTCACAGGCTACCTGCTGTCGAGCAGTTCGTCGTGTTACCGAGGCAATATGTGCCAAGAAAAACCACTTCATGCCATGCAGAGTGTCACATGACACCACTACACATCAGCTAAGCGGGGATTTGTACACGGATGGGTAAACACCCGATTATGTTCTACCTGAATTGCGCTAGTCATAGGAGTTTATCCACACGCGCACTTCTCTGTTTTAGCCACCGTACAGTAGTTGTACGTGACTAAAATAATCGGGTGATCATCACCCTTTATGAATTCGGGGGTAAGAGTTTCTATTAGGGAGTACAAACTGGTTTCAAGCAGGAATAGCAAACTACAATCCAGCAACTTGAAACTTAAAGCAGGGGGTCTAAATACATGTTACAGGTACATCAGGAAGTAACATTGATGCAAAACACAGCCAGGGATGGGAGCACATTGACAGAGCTAACTTGCTGATCATCTTCCCCGTCTTCTTTTATTATTATTATTATTATTATTATTATCATTATTATTACGCTGTATTATTATTATTATTGCAAAAACACGTCTTACAGCTTGGAACCTACAAGCCCATAAATTGGAGGGCAGCTCCGTGGATATGGCAAGGCAGGATCCTTGTGGTTTCTGAGTGGATTGCTCACGTCTATTCTTTCTTTTGACCACTTTTCTTCCCTTTTTTTCCCATAGACTTATGGACCATTGCTCACACTCATGCAATTTCATAGCAAGTAACCTCAAACTTGCTGTGTAGCTTCCTGATGGGTCAAATTTGTGAATTTCAAGATTTCTTTATGATCCCTCCATCACAACCCTCGTGTGAATCCCTTGTGTGTCTCCTTGTAATTCAGCAGCTTGCGAGCCCATTCAGTGTATAGGTGTTGTGATTGGTTTGCCTCTAGTGCATCTTTCCCCGTCGGCTCAATTTCGTTACACAGTTCTCTCCTGATGACCATGTGACAAGTCTAATGCAAGTAGTACTTCAGCAACAGCCTTTTCTCTAAGATGTCTTTATTGTCATTTTGTTAATGCGAACAAGCTTCCAATCCTTATCAGGGTCCAATATTGGATCCGAGTTAAAGTTAACTCAACCCAAGCCTGTTACATCTGCTCAAGTTTTCAAGAATATGCTTCCAGTCCTAATTAGGGTCCAGGACTGGGTCCGCATTTTTGTTAACCTGTCCAAATTTGTTTTCCTTGTCAATTTGTTAGGAATAAGCTTCCAACCCTGATTCAGGTCCAGGATTGGGACTGCGGTCCTCTCAAGCAACCTCTTCATCCTCTGAAGCAGTTCGGAGCATGCAAAGTCTGTTTAACACCTGGCAGCATCTCGGAAGCCACTGGCCAGCAACTGCAGCCCAGCTTAGCCAATAACATCTGAACTGTCTATCATTATTCTGGGGTTCTGTCCCCCTTTTGTATCATATTACAGTCAATAAACTACTAGTTGAATAGCACATCTGAATCCCCACTTGATTCCTGGTTTGTTTGGACCATAATAACCCCACTTCCAGCCCTCCTTTTTCACCTCTTCTTTTTCAGCTCCATAAACCTCCATTCATTTTCAAAAGCCCTCATTTTCCCACAATTTGAGGTCTACAGCCTCCAAATTTTCTATACAACTTCAGACAGCCCCAAAGGATGGTTGCTGATGTTTCTGTAGCCCTGTCCCCCTCTTTCATTTGAAGGGCTTAGAACCAGAGCAGTCTTATCCACAGAACATTGTTTTTGAGGTAATAGATGTCAAAGTTTTTAAAATATAAAAACAGAAATAAAAAATATTACTCACAATATTGTTCACAGGTATAATACACCTCATGACACCAATTTTGTTTTATGAATCTTATCAAAATCTGTCACAATATGATCCAAGCGCTAATTTTCATTTTTTGAAGTTAGACCATTTTGGTTGTCAGCCCTTCATCTCTTTTTCATCACTCCATCCTCCATGAAACTCCATTCATTTACCAAGTCTTGCAACTTTCCAGCGAGAGTGTTCCATATTTTACTCGGACTTCCCAAAGGCTGGATGCTGATGTCTCTGCCCCCCCTCACCATACACACAGGCACAGACAGTGAGCATCCTTCTTTTTTTTTTACATCACTCCATCCCACATATTGCCCAAAGGGATGATCTTTGATCCCTTACCACTTTTCAACTGTTCACATAGAGTTGGGTATTGGGTTGTTGGATTTCTTGATCATTCCCATCTATTGAACCATTTGTCATTTACAGTGGAGTTCGGACACAGGAATGGGTTTGCCATAGAGAGTTGGGGATTTGGTTGTTGGACTTGGGAAAGGATCAAATTTAAGTGGTGAAGCCTCACCCCCTTTCCTGATTGGTCTTCATTTGATCCTTAATGACCATTGTATTATTTGTTGTTGTGAGTTGAGGCCAAGGTTGTTGGACTTAGGAAATGATCACATGTAAACTGGTGAAGTCGTGCCTAGTTTTGTCATTGGTTTATATTTTATCCCTTATAAATACTGAACTGTTTATCTTAGAGAGTTGGTTGTTGGGTTGTTGGACTCAGCAAAGGATCACAAATTTAAATGGTGAAGTCCTGCCCTCTTTCCTGATTGGTCAATATTACATCTTCCTAACCACTGAACTTTTTGTTTTGGTGTGTTGGAGGCTGGTTGGACTCAGGAAAAAGTCCATGTTAATGGACAAAGCCTTGCCCCCTTTCCTTATTGGTGAATATTTGATCCTTCATAGCTACTGAACAATCTATCTTAGAAAGTTGAGGATGGGGTTGTTGGACTCAGGGAATGATCAAATTTTAAACTGCTTTCATTTGTCATTGGTCAATTTGATACTTCATGACCATTGAACCATTTGTCACAGAGATTGGGGGCTGGGCTTTTGAACTCAGGGAAGGGTCATGTGTTAATTATCAAAGTCCTGTCCCCAAGAGGTGACGACCTTCAGTCTTTTCATTATTTGGCCATTTGAAGCATTGTACAACTTTATGCAAAAATCTCAAAAATTCTAAGGTGTAATATTTGGACTCAATATAAGAAATTCCTTTATTTAGTGCTGGTTTTGTGTGAAGGTTGCCTTTCCCTTTCAAATCTATTGAACTTTATGTCAGAGTGAGTGCATCAACTCTGTAAGGAACAATGGGCCAGGATTTTATAAGATGGCAGATCCTGGAGACCCTAAATAGTTCCCATCACCTGCAGTTACCGTGGTGAGCAATTCACCAATTCAGGCTTTTATTCCAACTTTTGATTAATTTTAGAACCACCAGTGGTAATTTTTATACCTTCTGATAAGCTTTGAAATTGGTACATGTTGTCCTGTACATCAAGGAGTGAAACAGGCCTCAAATTTACAGTTGAGACCCACTTAGACTAATATCAATGGGATTGATGTATCAAAGTTGAGTTCAGTATGTACACAGTCAAGGCCTTTCACAGAATGCTTAGAACACCCCATCTTGGAAGAAACAGCAATTGCAAAACAACAATTGCTATGTGTTTATATATGAGATTATTTTGTGGTTAGATACATGTTTATGTTCATATGTGCCCCAAAAAATGACTACTAGTCTCATCCTGCCAACACCATTGAATATTGCCTGGCTGTGCTACTGTCTGATGAAACAAACCTAGTTGGGGTTTCAGAAAGGATGGGCTTAAAGGAAGTGCATCTTCAAAAAAACAGCACAGAGCATTTAAATCTGCCTCCATACTCTCATGAGGGGTAAGGTGGAACTAAATATGTGCACATATACAACATCACATAATAACATAACACCCCATGTCACCAATGAGATTTTTAGAGGGTACTTCATTGAATTGTTTTCCAGAGATGTGCATGCAATGATGCTTTATTGTGGGTTTTGATGAATCAAAGTGCCCTGACTGACACGTGCCCTCAAAAAATTATCATGTAATTGTGCTTAAATGGAGTACCCTGGGGAGTTTGGACCCTATTGCACAACCTTTGACCCTTAAGGCCAGAAAATCAGTGTTTTTGCAGCAGCATGTCAGAAAATGGTTTTCCTTTCCAATTGACAGTTCCTGTATAAAACAAACAAACAAGCAAAAACCCACTGTGAGTCTGTGGGCAAATAGACGAGCTTGTACCATAGAGTGGCAAACAATCTCACTGTTCATTAATGTGAACTGAGCTGATGCAAATGCACATTAGGCCTATCAGCATGCAGCCCCTTTCAGTGTTGGACCTGCTCATGTTTTACATAGAAGATCAAAAAACATCGTCAAGACAAGCTGCTGTCTTTTAGCATGACAGGAGATGAACATCAACAAACAGACTTTACCACCAGGGGAGGAAACTGATTGGCCCAGAGAATTAATATTGACCTTCATTCATGTGTGCTTTATTATATGCTGATTAAAGTAAACATCCGCATTAGAAAAGTGTAAAGATGCATAAAGAGCTATGCTGCAACCTTGGCCCAGAGATTCCAAGAGTTTTCTTGTCTGCTACATCACCCTCGATCAATGGTTCTCAAGGTCAGTCCTGGGGACCGACTGTGTGTGCTGGTAATTTCTCCAACTACAATTATCATTCACAAGGTTATGATTATCAGTTGCCTTATTCATGTTTATAAGGATTATTTACCCTTTTAAGCCATATTTTGTCAGAAATACCCATGCATGCCCTGCAGAGGTCCACATTCATAGTGTCCTGTATTGCACTTCTTTTTATCGCGTAACAACAGGGGAAAAGAGTTGAAACCAAACAAATGAAATAATAGTTGGTGAAAATGTTGACACATGGTCAGTAAAAATAGCCACCAATAAAAGAAATGATAACGAGCCAAACCAGCAAAATGTAGAAGAGAAAAAAGTCACATTCAGCATTGGTATTTTTGAGAAACTGCACCTCTACAGTCCCTGAGTGCAACACCACTGTCAAAAATATGTCACAGAATGACTCCCTCCACCCCTCATGGGAAGCGGTGCACATGCATTTGCTGACAAGCTGAAGGGTTTGGAATCATCAAAGATGATGTAAGAAGCCAAATAAACATGTTGATTGACAAGGTGGATTGACTGGATTTTACACAGAGATGACTTTGCAAATTTTTATTTTGACATTGGAGACGAACACTTACATAAGAAAAAGAATAACAAGAAAGAATGATAGATGTTTTGGTTTTGCTGAATTACTGCAGGCATTTTTAGTCCATATTTATTGTTTGCATGTGCATTGGTCATGTCGCTATTCGCTAACACCACTTCATTCGATTACACACACTCCACATTCAAAAGCTTAGCAAACAATGAATATGGACTAAAATGCCTGCAGTGTTTCAGTAAAACCAGAACTTCAATCAGTCTTTCTTGTTATCCTTTTTGATATGTTAGTGTTCATCTCCGATGCACATTGGACAGTATAATTTATTACTTGCTGGTTAACATAGGTTTGCAGGGGTGCAAGCTTTCAAGGCTTACGTGATGTGAGATTTCCAAAGACTGACCAGCCATCTTAAATGTATTCATTTACATGCTAGCCTGAGATGGAACTGAGATTTTATAACTTTTGACATCCGCAAAAACTACAGAACTCAGTGAGACAGGGATGACACTGATAAACTTATAGCCTACGGCTGCAATCATAAGTAGCATTCGCAAGGACATTCTTTCCTTAGATTGTCCTTGTTTTCCCATTAGCAGTGATGTGAATGATGCTGCTAACACCAGGCTATAACACACAGGAATGCTGGGGGTGGTGAGTGGACTCAGAACAACTAGAAATTAAACTCATGAACTTCAATTCCCTGAGAGGAAAAGTGATGCCAATTGGGAGAGGAAGCCAAAGTTGCTTGACCGCAACTGGCATAAGAGCACTTATTACCAACCTCAGGATGTCAAACAGAAGTTTAGCTAGCATTTAAACCTCTGTGGAAATGGGCTAATTTGGCTGATGATCAAAAAACTGACAATTTGACACAACTTTAGTAACACAGCCAAACATTGAGCAAGTGCAACAACACAGGATAAAGCAAGCAAGCAAATATTACTTATAAGTCCAACAGCAAGAAGGCAAGCTTGGCATCTCTCTTGCAGCTTTTTATTTCGCATAACTTTGACGTAAAGCCTGACCAAGATTTACTCTCGCCCAACCTCTTGCTTGGTCACTTTTTTTTTCTTTCTCTTCTTAGCTTCCTCCAATAATGTCCTTTTTTGGTCTTTGGCAACGTTCAGACTGAGAATGCTGTGCTGGGCTAGCTTCCTCTCATAGCTAGCTAGTTGAACACCAATGTGGTGGTATGATGTAGCTTTGTGCCATAAAGCACTCTGCACTTTTTGCAAACGATTTTACCCAACCAGCCGAACTTACATAGAGCAAGATCTGACATTTGGAGAGCAGAGTGGGAGTGAAAGTTGCATCATTCTCCTTAATACAAGTCAGTGCACCATAAACAATTATTTTTGTTTGGGGTTTTAAGATAAAATAGGTGCATAATGTTGCTTCGAACATAAAAGTGACCCAACTAAGGAAAATTAAATGCTTGTTAGGCCCGAGCCTGGCCGAAGCCGGCGAGGGACTATTAAAACCGCATGGTTCCGTTAATAATAATAATAATAATTATTATTATTATTATTATTATTATTGTCCTTTCCCCGCTTTGAACGCAAATTTGACCCGTTGAACATGAACAAAAAGTCAATTTTATTCGACCAAAAACTCAAGCCTGGCGAAAAAATTTTTTATTTGAAGTCCCCAAGAAAAAATATTGAAAAATGACTTGGCCCCGCCCTGTCCAAAATCAAAATACATTACGCTAATGGGAGCCCACCCCAAACTTTTTTCCACGTAGAAAAATGAAACTTGGTAGAGGCATAGCCCATGTTGGGACAAGTGAAAAATTACATTATGGCCCCACCCTAAACCCAACAGGAAGTCGGCCATATTGGGCGGAAGAGTGGACATATAAAATCACACCCCTCATACTTTCAACATCTCCTCCTAGGGGCTTCATCCAATTTCCACCAAACTTGGTGAAAATCACCTACACACATTTGTGGTCAAAAGTTACTATTTACATTTTTGATAAAAGGTTGGGCGTGGCTGTGATGAGCTTACAACGAAGCGGCCATTATCAGAAGTATAAAAGTATGTATATCTCAGGCATACAGTGTTGGATTGAGTTGGACCCAATGTAACATTTCTGCAGAATGACAACCCAAACACCCTGATACAGACAATGGTTCTCCAGCGCCCCCTATATTTTTGGAATGGGAGGAAAAAAATTATTTTCACACAGTCAAAAAAAATTTGGCAATTGGAAATTGTGCAATGAAAGACAAGATATGCTGTCCTGTCATTGGTGAGTGGCCCCACCGCTCGCAAGGGAGGTGATCGGACAGGAGGGCGAGGGCCTTAACACCTCTTGCGGTTTTAATTAACGTGATTATAGTTGCATTTACAGCAAAAACAAACATATCCAGTGGGTCCCCAGGATTGAAGAAGAAAACCGCAGTCCAAAATCGCCCACTTACTGTGTTGGTGGGGGTGGGGCACCTGTAAACCAGCAGCTGCATTTAATCAAAGTAAATAACCAAGGATTATACTTGTATTTTGATGAAAGAAATTTAGATCGATGAATCAATAATTTATTTCATGTTTAACCTCACTGACCGGGGATTTTCAGTGACTTCACTTCCTTTAGTAACTTCATCTTAAAATGCAGAATAATTCCAAACTGGTTGCCATTTAGTTTTCCTGATCAGCAACCAAGATAAGAGAGAGAAAGAATGCACACCAGTGTTGGAGAGGTGCTGACCCTGGTGAAAATAAAAATGTGACAAAAGGCTCTTGTAGCCACAATGCAATAACAGTTCATTTATTAATTTGCCAATTGTTTTGATGTTAGTCTTCTTTTGGGTTTTGAATCATCCCGTAATGCCCAGAAGGAGACATACAGTACAAAAATTTGGACACACCCACAATTTTCTTACAAGACATGTTAAATAAAGAAATAGGTACCGTTTATTTTGCAAAAAAAGAGATCCAATTCTTAAATCCATCAAACTAACCAGCATTTTCTGTCATATTTACAAAGCATACTCACATTTTTTTTTTTTTTTTTTTTTTTTTTTTACAAGAGCTGTTAATGGCTATAATGAGTTTGCTGCTGAGCGGCTGTCTAAGTTCCCAAAGATGTGCTGCACTTGTGATTTGCTTTTCATTGACTTTTTTGCTCAATAAGTTCCAAAACAGCTTGTCTTTAATTTGGCTGTTGGAAAATGGAAAGAGCTTGTTTGTCTGCTTACTTTGCAGAATATGGCTTCTTTGAGAATTCTAAAATTTTGGACACTATTCAAACAAGTAAATTATTGTCTTTTAATTCTGACTGTTTACCTCTTACTAGATTCAATTTGAGATTATATAGAGAAGATAAGCCATTTAAATTTCTCTATAAACAGAGCGCTGTGACATTAGCAAAGTGTGTCCAAACTTTTGACTGATACTGTTTGTCAAAACATTACCTACCAAATATTAATCTGCTCATTTGCAAAGACTAATTATTACAATGGTCGGCCAATGTATTTGTGGCATTGTTGTTAATTGCCTCACAGAATTATCAGACATTTTCCTATCCATGTTAATGATGACATAAAATTTCAACGTTTTTCGAAGATCCTGAATTCTTTCCACCCATGAATGGCATGTATGTATGTATAGCCTGGCTTTTAAGTGACACTGTTTTGCATCAATGCCCATAATTCAATGTGCTTAAGAGAATTTTTCCTATTTTTAATGTATTACTTTTAACACCAAAAACATTTTGAATAAGTTAAAATGAATTACTCTGCTGAAAAAATGTAAAAACAGGAGATGAAATTCAGAGTAATTTTTTGGATCATTTACTCTTTTTAATGGTCTTGATCATTCAGTCAAATGAATTGTTTAATAGTTAATTGGGTGATCTTATATGGGAACAGGATGAGAGCAATTATGTGTTAATAGATGAGAGGCTTCTCTGCCTCTGACTGTATCCCACAGAAAATCCCTCAACAAGCTAACCCACAGGGGAGGTAAGGTGAAAGAAGTTAAACAGCGGTAATGTCAAATGTATTATGGGTAACTGTTAGAACAACAGTTTCATTCATCACACCTTAAAGGCATAGATCACCCAAAAATGAAAATTCACCCATCATCTGCTCACCCCAATGGTTGGTGGTTGGTAAAGTTTTTTTTTCACTCCTGAACTTTCAGAGGAAAACAGCAGTGCAGACAACTTCAATGCAATGAATTAATGGCGACCAGTTTTTCAAACATTAAAAAAAAAAAAAATAACAATGACTGAAAAAAAACAAGAAATGCCTCCATACTAGGGGTGCTCCGATTGATCGGCGACCCGATCGGCATCGGCCAATTGGCCTACTTTTAGAATTAATCTGAGTTGTCATTTAGGCTGATAAAAAGAGCTGTTTGTATGACGGCAACACAACACACACATATGGACCCGAGATGCAGCAAATGCGCTTTAATAATGTGCTCTCCTCAGACGCTTGGCTATAGGCAATTGCACTATGACAAAAATGGTAACTAAGAAATAGAAGCCGATGATCATGTTACTGTCATGAACTTCAGCGACATTTTAAGACTCCGTTATCTGGAAAGCATCAGCGAACTCCTAGTTAATGTGCTGAGTTTGCCGCGGAGTGACATTGTCATTTTAATGGTTTCACGCACATTATTGCTGTGTGCTCAGTCTTTTATAATCAGATGGGCTGGTACAGTCATCAGTGGCGGTTCGTCGGCCGTGACAAAGGGAAACCTAAACTTCGCCCTTCAAAGCTTAATGACTTAAACCTTTCGCAGTTTACTTTTCTTGATCAGCAGTTGCTCATACAAATTGGTAGAAGGACAGTCAAATTTATTTTCGATAGGTGAGAGCAAGGTAAGTCTCTCTCACCGGGGTAGCAGACATATATCTCAGCAACTGTTGAGATATGGAGGGGACACCCATTTTAGAAAAAAATAAATAAAAAATTTATTTTCGATAGCAAATGACGACGCAAATTATCAATAGGGGAGACTTTGGCCGCGGGGTTAGGTTTGTCACCCCAGTTTTTTTCATTGCAAACGCACTGACGGGTAAACAAAAATGTACAAATTATGTGACATCCCAGCGACGTCATCTCTTGGAAAGAAGAAGGACTTGTAGTGTCATGTAAGTGTTTTCTGCCTAAATAACTGAATATTGACCCAATTTGTAAACTTTAAGTTTCTGAAAGAAATGCTTCTAGCTTCTTTGAAGACAAAGATTTCCACAGTGTTTTTACTGTTTCATAAATGTATGTAACTAGAGTTATTAACAACACATAAGATACAGGCCTGCTGCGATCATGAGATGAGAAATGCTGCCTGATTTCCAAAATGGGAGCACGGGGCTACACTGGCCAAGCAGCATGGGGTTAGTTGTCAGGGTGCTGAGGTTGCCCCGCTTGTAGGTCCTGTGTTAGGCCTATTTTAAAATATTCCAAAGTCAAATAAAGGAGCCGATTTATTGTTTTTCAGACACCTATAGTGTCTTAATAATTCTAATATTTGCATTTATTTTATGTTTATGATAGAAGACCTATTAGGGCCTTTGTTTGGAGGACACAAGTATGAATGTGTAAGGGTTTGCTCCTTGCAGCCCCTCCCCTTTCTTATTCTTTCACCTCCACCTTAATGGGCCTGAGGTGGGGCCCATTAAAGTGGAGGTGTTGGCAGAGTATTTAGGGTTGGCAGGTGCCAGCCCTGGGGCCTCTGCATTTCATTCCATTCCTTTGTCAGTGGGAATGTTTGCTGCTCCTCTTTGGTGTCTTGGTCCTCACACATCATCCAAAGGTGGAGAGGAATGGGTCCAGTGCTGCTCATGCAAAGGGTGGGCACATGAGGACTGTGCAAATGTCAGTGGGCTTGCCTACATATGTCATAACTGCAACTCTGATGGTGACTGTGCATAAATCATAGCTTGTGTGGGTTCATTGTAAAAATAAAACAGTTCTCACCATCTCTGTTATGAGAGTATTGGACTGTCTTTTTCAGCTTCAGCTGATTGCCAACTATGACGATTTTACCCCACCCATTTGACGAAGTAACCCCTGGTATGGGGTTACTTCGGCATGTTTGTGATATATCGAAAATTGAATATTGTGACGTAAATATATGTTATACTGAGATTGTATCAATACAAGTTTTGTGGGTGACATTCTGCACTACACATATACCATAAAGTTATTTCTCTAAGTTTTAACAACAAAGAGTTATGGAGCCAAATACAAAATCATGACAAGGTAACCCCGGTCTCCCCAGCGTCTTTATAAATTAGTTTGCATGGCTTCTTTCGCAAGAAGCCACGAGAATCCGTTTTCTACAATCTTAATGTAGAAGTAAAGAATGCGATGTTGCCCAGCTTATTGCTTAATGAGCCTCACTAATCAATTTGCGAATCTATGCCATTTCACGAGCTACTTGAACGCGGAATTTATAAAGACGTAGGCCTATGGTAATTTACGTCATAATTTATGTGTGAAAGAAAACCCCGCATAATTTTGTGGTGCAATGTATAACAATGCTATCGAAAATAAATTTGACTGTCCTTCTACCAATTCGTTTGAGCAACTGCTGATCAAGAAAAGTAAACTGCGAAAGGTTTAAGTCATTAAGCTTTGAAGGGCGAGGTTTTGGCTTCCCTTTGTTACGGCTGACGAACCACCACTGACGGTCATAGCTTCGATTTGTTGGGATGTCCAAATGTCTAAAGTAAAACCTATAACAGAGTTTTGAATAATATCACAGAAAATTTCTCTCACTGCTGTGTATTCTTGATTAGCCCTTCAATGATTTTTGTTTCTGCGATTTGGAATTAAGTACCCCGGCTCTTACTTGTTCATAAATTGTATAAAACCTTCACCCTGCACGGTATTCACTGGCTGCATGTCTATCGCAATCACAAGCGCATCCGTTATTTCCTTTCTCCTCCTCTCCAGCAAAGGAGGTTCATCACTTCTCCAGGGTTCATTGGCTCGTTGTCGCAGGTGTAGTTTGTTGCAAGCAATGCACCCATGTTTTGTAAAAAAATTATTGATTTACGTATTTTATTTAATAACTTTATTTCACTACTCCAATGCGGAGTTAGTCCATTCATTCATCACAGGCTTGCTATTTTGGATACTAACAATTTAACCAGCAGCCTAATTGATGACATAGTCTCGTTTACTATTTAAGCTAAGCCAAGCGAATTCAGAAAACTTTCATTTCTCAAATGAGTTGCCATGTTTGCTGAAAAATGATAATACCTACACCAGTTTCATCTTGCATAACTGGTGCTGGGTCATTCCATGTCAAATCATCCAGATTTTGAGAAATTTTCAGGTCACCACCTCAAAAATCTTTGAAAAAATTCACGAGTAAATATTCACACGAAATTAAAAAATGCCAAATATTAGGCCAGTATCTCAAATAGATTTCAAGTTATTACCCTTCAAAATTTGAATAATATTTTAAGTTTTTTGGCGAACCCATTTTCAGCCAACTTTGGCAACTTATTGCTCCAAATTGATTGCTTATACAAGGCTGAAATTGGGAATACTAACCATATTCATCCCCTAGAATCTGAAACTGGCCTTAGCTTCCATGTATCTTGATCCATTGATTTGTATGGTAAAGCCTCAAAATCAGCCAAAAACACAAAACGCAAAAAAACAAGCTGAACATCATTCTAATTTTTTTTTCAGACATTGTTCACATTTATAAGATTGCTCAGTAAAAATTTCAGAGAGATGAATAACTGGTGACATGGTCATTTTTTGTCCCAAAAAAGGGTATTTTAGGGCAAAACCGGAAAAAATTTACTTAGAAATTATTTCATTAAAGAACTTCTACAGATGATTTTACTTGGATTACTACATTTTTACAGAGAGATGTATCATAAAATCATAAAAAATGAATTCTAGCCTTTTATCTTACTTTAGTTCCTGAGTTACAGGTCATAAAATGTGGTTTCGTTTTTGGGCATTTTGTGTTTTTGGCTGATTTTGAGTCTTTACAAAAGTGAATCAAGATACACAGAATCTAAGGCCATTTTCAGATTCTAGGGGATGAATATGGTCAGTATACCCAATTTCAGCCTTGTATAGGCAATCAGTCTGGAGCAATAAGTTGCCGAAGTTGGCTGAAAATGGGTTCGCCAAAAAACTTAAAATATTTTTCAAATTTCAAAGGGCTATAACTTGAAAACTATTTGAGATACTGGCCTAATATTTGGCATTTTTTCATTTTGTGTGACTTTTTACTCGTGAAATTTTTCAAAGAATTTTGAGGAGGTGACCTGGCATCCCCTGGATGATTTGACGTGGAATGACCCCGCTGCACGTTTTTTGGGATCATCGTACATCTAAATATGCTCCCAAACCGCCGATTTCTTCTACATTTTTTCTTGGTAAGTCCTTTATGAGTCCTTGATGCACTTGATGGTGACCGACTCGATGACGGAGCGCCAGCACCAAATAAAAGCAGATACAGTCTATTATCTTTTTAAAGAAGTTGAGTCAGCAACCAATGATAACATTGTTGGAGCTGAAAATGATTTTTGTTACTGTGGTTGTTTAAATGAAATATTATGGCTGTCGCAGCTAGACTGCTTTGCTAAGGTGTCAAGTGCTAATAGCAAAAAGCGTTTCACTGCACACAGTGAAAATGTGGTGTCTGTCACAAACACTTGGCAAAGACAGCAAGAAAAGTTTTCCCATCCTGCACTGTCACAGCTATTCGTGATAACTACCCTTCTCACATTGGACTGTGTGTGGGATTCAAAGACTCAGAACAAGCATTTGAACTTACTGAAAGACATTTTAATGGACTACTATTTTGCAACATACATTTTTATATTGCAAGATAGTATTACATCTGGCACTAGTTCAATACTAGTGAATTACAAAAAATGATAATGACAGACATGGAATGTTCCTGCATGAATCACTTTTATTTAAAAAAAAATGAAAATCAACATTTTGTTTGTTACATTGTGTACATTGTGCAATAAACAACAACCACCATCAGTACTAAGTTGTATTCACCCCTCACTCCAAGGGAGACCATATTGCATATTGCAGGGGTTACACAACCAAACCTTTAAAAAACTGAGAACACTAAATACCATGATTATCTTTTGATTATCATCTCAGTAAGATCTCTATCTGTTGACAAAGTCATGCTTAGTTTTGTTCAGAGCAGGCTTCCCTGAATGCCTAAATGCATTTTACCCTGAGGATCTGGATAGCAGTTGGCAAGGTGGTGCAGAGGAGAGCACTGTTGCCTCACAGAAAGAGGGCTGCAGGTTTGCATTTGGCCTATAGGGCCTATCTATGTAGTGTTTGCATGTTCTTCACGTGTTTGTATGGGTTTCCCCTCGGTACTGCTGGTTCTGCCCATATTCCAAAGACATGCATGCTTGGCTAATTAGAGACTTCAAATTACCAAAAAGTATGAGTACATGAGTGAATAGTGTGTGATTACCCCTGCCAGTGTATGCTGAGATAGCTCCAGACCCCTTCCCCAAACCTGTTGAGGAAGAAGCAGGCAGATGAGATGATGGATGGATAATGTTTGGAACAGGATAGCAAAGACTCCTCTGGGATTCCTCAAGGAATCTAATCTACTGACCTCAGGTTTTAGGTTCAAATTCAAGCAACGATTAGAAGGCGTCGGCCATCTCACCTTGTAATTGGTTCTCTACGACCAAACTGCCAGGGAACTGAATTGAATGAAAAATTCATGGTAGTTGATGATCACCATCACGAGTCTGTATATTAATTTTTAAAGAACCTATTATGTATGAAAGAATTAAGTTATTAAATTTTCTCCACGACTGCTTCTGGGCCCTGTCTAAAGGAAAATGACAAATGTTTAAGATAGTCTGAAAGTGCCAATTCATGTAATGGGAATTTGAAACGTCAATAGAAGAAAGTGAACCCATTAAACCTGCTCATGTTTAAAAAAAAAAATAAATTTTGTGCATATATGTGCATCAATTTTGATAGTGTACAGTTTATAAGCAAGGCATCATAAAACTATAGTTGTGGTAGTAAATTCCTCACCTGCATGCCCCTTTTCCCACTTGACTTGACTTTTTGGCTCTGACTCTGGACCACCTTCTGACCTCACTCTGCCTGCCCATTTGGATTCTGTCTGCTGCTGCTCACCCACTAACATGCCTTCCCTGCATTGTCCTGTCTGCTGATGATAGACCTTATACTGTTGACCTGTTCAAAAAAGATGTGTATTCTTACTACTGGTTTGCAGGTGGCTCTGTCTGTCTGTCTGGTCATGGGAAAACAATCTGTCCAGAAATAGAGCCAGCAGACAGGGTCAAAGATTGTTCAACGCTGTGCTACCAGGGATTTCCCCTTGAACAGCAAAAGGCAGAGCTGTGCTGTCTGCATAGTCCTTGCAGACCTGTCTGGCCACATGTCCACTATGGTTGAACAAATTCAGAATTTTGCTGCTGCTGCCCAAGCCCCCAGCACCCTGGCCCTCCACGCCCGAGCCTGTTAACAAAGAAAATTCAAGCCCAGCATCTTCCTCCGAGATCAGTATGGTGGAAATCCCACCTCCTGCCACAGCCTGTTCGATAGTATCTGAACTCCAGCCCTCCTCCTTTCCCACAGAGAGTAAAGGTGGCCTACACCATCACTTGGCTAAATGGCAAGGCTTGCAATTGGGCAGCTGCTTGCTGGGAGGCCGAAGACCCAGCTGCCCACCCCTTTCAGAACTTTGCAGAGGAACTGAAGAAGGTGTTTGACAATGCTCAGAGGGGCGATGGACTACGCTCCATCTTCACCAGAGTAATCTCGATGTTTCTGATAACTCCATGAAACCCATGCAGGACGACAGGACAAAGCTGAGCTGGTTTTCCTCCTCCAGCACCAACATTGCATTGAGGGAGGTCTGCGTCTCTACTGAGGCAGCACCGAACACCTA
Source organism: Gymnothorax javanicus (assembly GCA_029692085.1). NCBI lineage: Eukaryota > Metazoa > Chordata > Actinopteri > Anguilliformes > Muraenidae > Gymnothorax > Gymnothorax javanicus. Next base: position 97,630,743 of record CM056198.1, read on the forward strand.
CTGGCTTCCTGCCCCATCCGATGGCCACGCCCTGCCAGGAGAGAAGAGGACCTGACTAAGGCTTCTTTATTCTTCACCTCCTGGCCATTGTTCCTCATTCAGCTTCTCTATCAAAACCACCACTTGTCGGTCAAGGCTCTCTGACAACAGGGCTGACGGCAATTTCCTAAGTCTACCTTTCGCCCACCAACAAGGAGCACCAGGATATCCAGACCTATCTACTCGCAGGCCTTTCTAAAATTCTACTGATGGAGATTGAGGAGACCACCAGGAGCAGTAAGCAGTTGGTGTTTTACCTTATGGAGTCTCCTCATGCCCTTGTAGTCGTGGGAAGGCTCTGGCTGGAGAAACAACCCCCTCTTTGACTGAAGCAAGGAAAACATCTCAGAGTGGAGCCCTTTCTGCCCTGAGTCCTGCCTTTGCTCCACCTCTACCTCCCAGCACTGAGGGGGCGCCCAACCTGAGTAGAGTCCAGTGGCGGCTGTTGAACTGACAACAGGGGAGGCTCAAACAATCCCTTAAAATTAATGATTGGTCACGACCTGTTTTCCATCATTCATTTAAATTACCATTACAGAAACTCCGAAAACTCTCAACATTACGTTTTCATTTATAACGCATACCTGTTAACTCTCACGCATTCGGTGTGAGTTTAGGTGGCATATTTACGTTCCTCTGCTGTAGTCAGCAATTATTCAATCAATGCGTGTGTAAGAGATTCTCGCGCGGAATTGAAGTCCTTGTGCATGGAGGGGTTGGAGGCAATGGAATTGCATTAAGACTTTTCAACTGATCTTATTTCATTTAAACGATCATGAAACACATGCATTGCTTCCAATCCCTGAGTAAAGAAAAGCGTGAGAAGTCCGGAATCGTGATCGGTATGCGTTATAAATGAAAACCGGCCACACCTGATAATGTTGAGAGTTATCCGAGTTTCTGTAATGGTAATTTAAATTAATGATTGAAAACAGGTTGTGACCAATCATTAATTTTAAGGGATTGTTTGAGTTGCCAGTTCACGAGCCGCCGCTGGTAGAGTCCTGTCCATGTACCATGACCTATGCCTAATGTTCAGCAAATCCCAAGTCACCCCTCTGCCCCATTGTCTGTATGACTGCCAATTGCTTCCAGGAAGAACATCTTCTAGAGGAAGGCTGTATTCCTTGTCTGCTCCTGACACTAAGGAAATGGATAAGTATAACACGGAAGCCCTGGCCTCAGGAATCATTCGTCCTTCATCCTTGCTCATTGGTGTGAGCCTCTTCTTTGTGGAATAGGAGGATGGCTCCCTTTTGTCCCTGAATCAATTACAGTGGCCTCAACATCATTACCATTAAGCAGAGGTTCCCAAACTCTACCATAGGGCCTCTCTATTTATGCTAGTTTTTGATCCAACCACAGTTGCAATTGTAGGATTTTAACAAGCTATGAATTTGTTTTAATCAGGTGCATGTACTTTTAGAGCAGTAATTTATCGTCATAAAATATAATTTGATGGATATGCATACACGCGATGAAGAATAAATTCCATGTCTACATTCTGATATATGAGTAACAACTGCATAAAATGAGGAAAAAAATTTTACCCAGTCAAAGTAAGCAATCAGTTGGTTCCTAATTGGTGAAGCTGTGGACATATGAACTAATAATTTTTCAGACAAGCAGATGACAGGGTGAAACCTGTTCTGTGTTATGTTTTTGTTACTGAGTGCAAGCAAATTATTTTCAAAGAACTCTTAACATCTGTCTTTAGGAACTGGATTTTTTTTTTCTGATTTTCTCAGTGTCTAATTTGATCTGTCTAAAAGTATTGAAATTGCATGCAACACAGAAAAAGATCCAATATGTTCAAGGGTCTTTTTTTTTCTTTTTGACATACATGGATATTTCTATTAAAATTTAGCTTAAGACAGCAAATAACTTCTTTAAACACAAAATGCACTTAATCAGGACAAATTAACAGTTAATTGATATCCTGTGATGGCAAGTATTGTTGGACTGAAAACTAGCATACACAGGGAGGCCCCAGGACCAAGTTTGGCAAATCCTGCCATAAAGACCTTCTATCCAGTGCCTTCCAGTGTTCTTCTTCTCTCCAGCGTTCATTCTGGTTCCCTCAGTCCAGTGTCTGTTTTGCGGCCACCCTTGCCGCATGTCATCGCCTGTACCAGGCCAAAGGTTCCTTGCTTGTGTGCCCCCACCGCCACTCGGCCTCACTTCTTGGCTCTGACCCCCCGGACTTCTGATCACAATCTGCTAGCCCCTTCGGATTCTGTCCTCCACTGCTCAGCCTCTGCCTGTCCCTCGACTTTGGCTTGCCTTGCCTGCTGCACTGTTGACCTGTTTAATAAAGCTCAGTGTTTTCCCACTCATGGTTCTGCAGGTGGCTTTGTCTAGCCTTCCAGTCATGACAAATTTTGAGTCTACGTTGATATCACTAGTAAATACTGTAAATGATGGATCTTGATGCAGTGCCCCCTGAGTGGTCAGAGATCAATGGTAGTTTAGCTTAGGCTTGCACCCGTGCCTTTTATGAAAAGAAATTCCTCCAGATTCATTACATTTTTTAATTAGGTTATGCACCATACGCTGTAAAAAATAAAATGCTGACTAAACTTTAAAAGGTTTGGCAACCAGTTGCAAAATATTCTTGAGTTTGCTTAATGACAAGTTCCAATTTCTTCCAAAAAGAATTGTGCAACAATTGGGACTTGAAATGGAGCAAACTCCAAAAACTTTGCAGCTGGCTGCCTTACTTTTTAAGTTTAGTCAAACTTTTATTTATTGTAGTGTAGGGGTGAAATAGCCAAATCCCCTCCTGTCTTTTGCTGAGGAACATTGTGTTTAATCCTTTCAATGATTTTCTCAGTCATTTGTTGGTACCTTGGCGATCCTTGGCCTGTCGTTGGTCCTGACTAGACCTTTCAAGGATGCTGCTTTCGCACTAAAAAATAGGTACTTGATGAGTTCTTGTGTTACTGCAGATTGGAAGTTCACTGCAGGCTAGGAAGTTTTACTTACAGGCTTGCGGACTGATAACTCCAGAGCGTGATGTCTACTTGCGCACATGCAGTAGACACAATATGATTACCATCAACTGCTGACATCAGTTCTTTCAAATCACATTATTATTCAATTTTTTTGCCTTATGTCTAGCCCTAAACTGCCACCATCCCAATTTATTTGGAATGTGTTGTAGGTTTGAATGGCAGGAATAGATATATATTTACGAAGGAAATTATGTTGACCAGACAAAACTTCAATATCTTGCCTTCATACTGTCAAATGAAATATAAGTCGAAGTCAATTTAGACATCACTGATTTCTGTTGTCTGTGCATTTTCCTTACCGTCCCAAATTTTCCAAAGTTGGAATTGCAGAAGAGCAGGCCTTGGGATTATTTTTTTCATGATAAAAGGGAAGACCAATTTGAAATGTTAACACTGAGGGTTGACTCAGTTAAGAACCGCAGCAAAGCTAAAATCCTACGAGGTATGCCTTGCGAAGTTTTGCGACGTTTATAAGTTAAGTGCGGGATTGGCAAGTCTTTTGGAAGAATCCAGTAGAGGCCGCCATTTCTATCAATTTGTCAAACTTCATAAGGGATAGAAGGCAGGCCTCTCAATCCGCCAGGTGCTCGTCTGTGTAATCCTCGTTATAATAAACGCTCAGCGCAACATTTGTTATAAACGCCTGTTTGAACAAAGTCTCTCCATACGATATAGCCTATATTTCTCTGCGTGATAACGTTGCCGCCGCGGTGACCATGAAAATAAATAAATAAAATAAAATAAAATAATAATAATAATAATAAAACAGCTCGTGCAGGCAACATATTTAGCGGGGGGGACTATTGCACTAAATCGCAGATAAAATTATCCGATATTCAAATGGGAAGTCACCCTTCACAGAGCGACTGATCGTTTACATGTTATATTAACTGCTTGGTCTCATTTTCAGGTGTAGGTATAAAGTAGTTTCTATCTTTTTTTCACATACGATTCCATGTTACTTATATTGAAGTGTGCGAGTGGCCTACAGGAGCCATTATGGGTACTGACTATACAGACCCAGAAGTGGTTATTTTGTTTACCCTCCTTTAGCGTCGTATTTTTATATTATTACTCATTATTTTCATTAATGTGTGATGTCCGATTACTTGCAAGTATACGTAGCAAGTCTGTAACAAGATGCATGACCAATAATTCGACTGTGATTTCTTTTCAGCCTACTTCCCGGTCAATCACAGCATCCGACTTCACCAATTAACTTTCTTATTCACTTCACACAGCCAACTCTTTCACTTTCTTGCATATATCGACAGATACCTCTGAAAATCCTCTTACAAAAGGCGACGAATTTATCTCAAATTTCTTTCCATTTCTAAAGAGATTTTACCGACTGAATGGTTCCTAGCCGAGCCGAACGTAGCCCATACGAACAAAGGCAATACACACGTGAGTTTAGTGTTGTTTTTATTCATGTTCGTCACTTGTATAAAACGCACATCATAGACCATCTTGCAAAATAGAAAATGATAAAGAATACTGACAAGTACAAAGTAGTAACATACAGGCCTGTGCAAGACTGCTTTGGCATTTTAATACATACACTAGAAAAGTGAATAATTGGAAATTGTACTAAATTATGGACAATGGTTGTTTTCAGTGTTTTTTCCATGTGACTTCGAACGAATCAATACTTGATACAAGTATATAAACAGTTGAATTTCCATATACTCACTAGTTTTGTGTGCAACTCCCGTCCATAATTTTCTGAAGTCATATTTAACAGTGTAAAGTGCTTATTTATGCTGTTTTTATCCATACATTCACAATGCAGCCTTTTTCTTCTTTTTACTCATATTTTACACAGTAGCTTGTTCACAGTATTTAAATGGATCATTAGTTGTCTCCAGACTCAATAAAGTGCCAGATGCATCGCACATCATTTACCAAATGATTATGTTGAAAATAGCAGACAAACCAACCAAAAGCAGATTGTCACAGTGCAAAAGTTTTTAAAAATCTCATACAAGTTAAAACACCACTTATACTTCACTTGGAGATCTCGACCGATACGACACATTAGTTTGAAAGCAGCCACAAAACAGCACACAAAGTGATCGCTGGATCTCTGTGTTCCTGTAGGCATAAATTATAGGATTGATCATTGAATTGTAGGTCGCTGGTAACAGCGTAGCATAGGTGTATACGGACGGGTAGTCCTGTTCACCCACGAGGCAGTAAATGGCAAAAGGCAACCAGCTCGCGCCGAATGTTCCCAATATGATGGCAAGTGTTGAGACACCTTTCTTCGTAGCGACGTAGTGGGACGTCGAGAAAAAATGTTGTTGGAGGGCAATCTGATGGGCATGTCTGCACACAATCTTGCAGATCTTGAAATAGAGAGTTAGCATGATCATAAATATGACAAAAAATGAAAATGCCAGCAATATTACGTTGCTCTTGGTCAACGGTTTGACGATACTACAGGTAGACGGTTCCCTCAAACAGTTCCATCCAAGAACGGGCAGTAGTCCTAAACAGAGCGAGACGCCCCAGGTAAAAACGAGCATGACGTGTACATACATTAATGTCTTTTCTGAGAAATAAGTCAATGCGTTGTAAAGAGAAAAATAACGGTCGACGGTGATTGCCAGTAGGCTGCTGATCGATGCAGTAAATGAAGCAACCAGGAAACCTACGGTGATGAGGCTAATAGTCTCCGACGAGATTAAGTACTGGAACACGAAGTTTAATATTAATCCCATCCCTGCCAGGAGGTCTGCGGTGGCCAAGCTCCCGATCAGTACGAACATAGGTGTTCGCAATGTTGGCGTGTAGAATATAATGGCGACGACAATGGCGTTCTCGCACGCGATCACAGTCCCTGACATGCACAGCATTATGTCCCAAGGGTTGATTGGGAAGTCCAGCGGTTCGGTGGACAGCTCCAAGCTCCGGTTGCCATCTATGGCTTCGATCCAGGGGACTCCTGCCGAGGATTCATTTGTCTCCAGGCTTTCATTCATGTTTCCACCACTATTCTTTTCAGAAAAAAACACATGTATATTTTCAATCACTCATGCTTTTAAACAAAGTGATAGCATAATTATAATAAAAATGAAAAAAAAATAAACTGTATATAACTGTATGATACTTTTTAGAATGCTGCTTATTGTCGTGGGCATTGCACTACCAAACAATCCAAAATGGATATAAATATACATAACAGGACTAAATATCTCACTAACAGAGATAATAAATTCATGAAGAATTTATTTCTTGAAATGTGTTTTATGCTTCTAACGTAACACAGGACTCGTAGTAAAGGATTTTACACTACGTTCTCAGTTATACAGCGCTAGCCATGGTGCTGAAATATGAAAAGCAAAACTCAGACTTCGCTTCCAACGAGGTAAGTGCTTAAGGCACCCGGGGACATCAAGATCCATCGGAAAAATATACCTATTTGAATGCATTTTTAAATAATACAATGCAAGCGAGCTCTTACCTTAGTTGGCGCATGGAAACCGAAGATTTCAAATCAATTGACGAGTAAGCTTCAAATAAGCGTCTTCTTCAAACGCTCAAGTGAACCCCTCGCTACAGTTGTATTTCCCTTGAATGGGATTGGCAGCGCAAACCGGGGCTTCAGGCAGCATTTACCAGGGGAGAAGAGAGTGAACAGACTAACTGTCAGCAGCGACAACACACACACGTCTAATAAACCCTAATGACGTCAATAGTCATACTCCGAGAAAATTGGCCTGTGATCACGTGATTACACATAGAAAAACAGATAGCCCGAAAGGCATGCATTCAGCTCCATAAATATTTGAACCGAGACAAAGTTATTGTTATTATGACAGTCACCATGCCATACTGGAGTTGAAATTAACTAATGAATATGAGCACAGTTCAATTTTTCAGCTTTGATTTATGGGTATTTACATCCAAATCAGGTGAGCAGTTCAAGAACTACAGCACCTTTAATGTATACCTAATTACGCAATCATTTCATTTGCTAGTAAGCAGGTAAAAAGTCTACAGCTAATTTCAAATGTGGCATTTGTATTTAGAATCTGCTGCTGTTTACTCTCAATAGTAAGTCCAAAGAACTGTCATTTCCAGCGAAGCAAGCCATTATTGGACCAAAAAAATTCCAGAGAAACCCTACAGAGAAATAACAAAAACAGTTGGTTTAGCCAAATGAACAATTAGGTACATTTGTTAAAAGATAGAATGCTCTGGTCGGCTCAGGGACCCCGGAAGGCCTGGAAGACCGTGAATGATAATGATGGTGTATGACAGAATAATTGTTTTCCTGGTGAAGGAATACTGCAAGGCATACTGCATCTGCATCGACAACAAACAAGAGACCTCACCTAAGCAATCACAGATGCTTAACCGTAAGATGAAAATCATTGGTAAGCCTCAAATACAGGAACTCCATTAAAAAAAAAAAAAAATTAAAAACCCATACGAGATTCTTCAGGGCATGCATGGATATTTCTGTTAAAACTCAGCTTCAGAGGGTAAAGAACTGCTGTAAAGAGGATATGTCCCAAACTAAGAAAAATGATTTATAATCTCCTAGTTATAATCATATAATTGCCATACTTTTTCAAACAAAAACCAGCATAGACAGTGGGCGTATTTCATGTAGTGGTGGTGATCAGTGGTGATCTATTTCACGTAATTTTATGCGTAACATATCCACCAATTCATCGCCGACAACGATATGTGCCTTTCATACACGTGACAACTAATACTTGAAGCACAAAGTGTCGCTGGCGACAATACATGCCGTAAAGCAGGGAACAAATTGTCGCTGACGACAATAAATGCTGAGAGAGACGGTGCGCAGGGCGACAATATATGCCGCAACAGCATTGTCTTGCTGAAATAAGCAGGGACGTCCCTGAAAAAGGCATTGCTTGGATGGCAGCATATGTTGCTCCGAAACCTGCATGTACCTTTCAGCATTAATGATGCCTTCACAGATGTGCAAGTTACCCATGCCATGGGCACTAACACATCCCCATACCATCGCAGATGCCGGCTTTTGAACTTTGCGCTGATTACAATCTGGATGGTCCCTTTCCTCTTTAGCCTGGAGGACACGACGTCCATGATTTCCAAAAACAATTTGAAATATGGACTCGTCAAACCACAGCACACTTTCCGACTTTGGGTCAGTCCATCTCAGATGAGCTCGGGCCCAGAGAAGCCGGCGGCGTTTCTAGGTGTTGTTGATATATGGCTTTCACTTTCATTTGCATGGTACAGTTTTAACTTGCACTTGTAGATGTAGCGACGAACTGTATTAGTTGACAATGGTTTTCCAAAGTGTTGCTGAGCTCACATGGTAATATCCCTTACAGAATGATGTTGGTTTTTAATGCAGTGCCGCCTGAGGGACTGATGGTCACGGCTTTTAATGTTGATTTTCAGCCTTGCCGTTTATGTGTAGAGATTTCTCCGGATTCTCTGAATCTTTTGATGATATTATGGACTGTAGATGATGAAATCCCTAAATTCCTTGCTACTGCATGTTGAGAAACATTGTTCTTAAACTGTTGGACTAAATGCTCATGCAGTTGTTCACAAAGTGGTTAACCTCACCCCATCCTTGCTTGTGAATGACTGACCTTTCGGGGATGCTCCATTTATACCTAATCATCACACTCACCTGTTTCCAATTAACCTGTGGAATGTTTCAAACAGGTGTTTTTTTGAGCATTCCTCAACTTTCCTAGTCTTTTGTTGGCCCTGTCCCAGCTTTTTTGGAATGTGTTGCAGGCATCAAATTCAAAAAGAGAATATTTCCAAAAAACAATAAAGTTTATCAGTTTGAACATTAAATATCTTGTCTTTGTAGTGTACTCAATTGAATATAGGTTGAAAAGGATTTGCGAATCATTGTATTCTGTTCTTATTCACGTCTAACACAAGGTCCCAACTTCACTGGATTTGGGGTTTATAGATTGCAGAATCTCTCAGGTCCTTCAAATTCCTTTGTTCATGTTTATGGACTCTCCTCTTCAACTGGTCCCACAGAGTTTGTATTACAGGGCTTTCACACCATAAGCAACAACGCGCATAGTTTGCGCGCAGTTGAGAGCAAGATCAAGCGCATTACGTCATGAGGAAGCAAGTTTTTTTTTATTTTTTATGAGGAAGCAAGTTAGCATGAAGGGATAACTTCAGCGAAATGTAGCTAAAGCTGATGAATTATGATAGGGATTTTTTTTTCTTACTGGATTGCCACCTCGTGTGTTTATTGGGTAAATATATTAATCATTCCACGGTTTAATGTAGGCCTAGCAAACTTAACATTTTCGCAGATGGCTGTTGTGTCGCTTTAAATTATTCGGCAATGCTGCTGTTTGGCATCTTTGGAATCAGAATGTGAAATATGTAAATAACGGACCTTTTTTTTTTCAAACTGTATATCCCTATCGGCCATGCAAGTGTTTTCTTGCCCAAGTTCCTGTACATTTTAATTGTGGAGTTGTATAAATCCGGATGCTCAGACACACATAGAATTAATTTTTCCTTTACTGTTGATTCTTGCTAGGACACTTCCGCAAATGGACTCCCTCAAATTCAGTAATGTCATTGGACATGCTTTAGAGAGGCCAGGGCAATTTGAGGTCAAGGTTCAATGCAGCTGACCTTTGGATGCAAAACTTCGAGGAAAATCAAGCTGCTTCGCGCCGCTTCAGGTTGCACCACTGTTCAGCCGAGCAGTGTCACGTCCTTCAGTGAAAACAGTGGTCTTGCTCCGCGTGATGTTGCGATTGCGCGTATGGTGTGAAAGCCCCGTTAGGCTTTGGTCAAGAAATTGTGATGGCCATGGTAAAACTTTAATCCTGAGTTGTTGAACCATACTTTTGTCAATTTCAGTGCATGCTTTGGAGCACTGTTCTGTTGGATGATCCAACTGTGGCCCAGTTTAAACTTTTTGGCAGAATCAGTCAGGTTTTAATTTAATATCCGCCGTTACATTTTTGAAATTCAAGATACCATGAATACCTAGATGTTGTCCAAGGTCTTCGGAAAAAAAACAGCTGCACAGCATAAAAAATCTGCCACTATACCTCACAGTGGGCAGTGGCGTCGCCAAGGGGGGGGCCACCTCGTGCCCCCCCATTTAGGATACGTAAATAAATAAATAACGCAGTGTCTAAGTGTCCGAAAGTCGGACAGGGTTTTAATATAACTCCGTGTCCGACAGTCGGATGGTTTCAATATAACTCCGTGTCCGACAGTCGATTATTGTTTTTAATTTCTTCAAATCTACTGAATCTTCTAGATATTAAACGTTAATGTTTTGATAAGAGGGCTCAGTTCTTCAAGATGAGTACCGAGAATTTCAATCAATGTTTCTGTTTAAACTCTGCTCAATAAAGTGAGTCGACACTGGCGCGGGACTTGGTGCATTTATGACGAATTTAGCGACTGTCGGCCAGAGATCCTAAAATACTCCGCATCCGAAAGTCATAAAAGTTCAAATTTTTCGAGTATACCAGCAAATATTAGACGTACAAACTTGGCCATGTTTTTGTTCGACCTTCACAAAATGCAAATTGATAGCTATCGACTTTTCTTCGTCTGTTTTCTTCCGTTGACGATAGACCACAGTCTTTATTCGGTCTCTCTTGAAAATTAGTTAGATGGATCGAACAGATTCACGCTTTATTTCCACACCAGAGTTAAAATAGTGAGCAAATCAATTCCATGACCATTGACATTGTGAATTAAACATCGCATGCACGATCAAGACTGTCGAACGCGAAATGCAAAATACTGCATGCCCGGCAGCCAGCAGAAAGTAAAAGTATTGATATGAGAGCAGATTTATAACGAAATAAAGAATAAAATATATCACCAACAATCGGAACATCCAGTGGGCACTGCAATGAATTTATTTGGGCCATTTTTATAAATACAACGAAGTCCGTGCAATGCCAGTCGGACATTAAATGCTCCGTGTCCGACAGCCAAAAAAAAAAAAAAAAACAAAACAAGAGGACGATTAGAACAGATTTATAACGAAATAAAGAATTAAAAAAAAAAACATTTTAACAACAAACAGAACATCCAATGAACACTGTGATTTTTTTATTTGCGGGCCATCTTTTTTGGATGTTCTGTTTGTTGGTGATTTTTTTTATTCTTTATTTCGTTATAAATTTGTTCTCATATCAATACTTTTACTTTTTGCTAGCTGCCGGACATGGAGTATTTTGCATTTTGCGTCCAACAGTCTTGATCGTGCATGCGATATTTAATTCACAATGTCAATGGTCATGGAATTGATTTGCTCACTGACTACAAGCACTATTTTATCTCTGGTGTGGAAATAAAGCGTGAGTCTGTTCGATCCATCTGACTAATTTTCAAAAGAGAGACCGAATAAAGACTGTTGTCTATCTTCAACGGAAGAAAACAGACGAATAAAACGACCAAGAAAAGTCGATAGCTATCAATTTGCATTTTGTGAAGGTCGAACACAATATGGCCAAGTTTGTACGTCTAATAATTGCTGGAATACTCCAAAAATTAGAAGTTTTATGACTTTCGGACACGGAGTATTTTAGATCTCTGTCCGACAGTCTCTAAATTCGTCATAAATGCACAAAGTCCCGCGCCAATGTCGACTCACTTTACTGAGCAGAGCTTAAACGGAAACATTGATTGAAATTCTCGGTACTCCTCTTGAAGAACTGAGCCCTCTTATCGAAACATTCACGTTTAATATCTAAAAGATTCAGTAGATTTGAAGAAATTAAAAACAATAATCGACTGTCGGACATGGAGTCATATCGAAACCATCCAACTGTCGGACACGGAGTTATATTAAAACCCTGTCCGACTTTCGGACACTTAGACACTGCGAAAAAAAAAAAAAAAAAAAAAAAAGAGTATCTCGCTCGCCTCCCTCCTGCCCCCAACAAAAAAAAAAAAAAGAAGACGACACCGCCCCCACCCCGTCAACAAAATGAAGACGACACCCCCCACCCCGACCCCCCGTCAACAAAATGAAAGACCCCACCCCCCCCCCAACAAAATGAAGAACTCCCCCATGAACAAAATAAACGCCAAATAAATTTTTTGTGCGTGCCCCCATCAAACTGTTGTGCCCCCTTTGTGCACACCCAGAATATAAAGTCTGGTGACGCCTCTGACAGTGGGGATAGGGTTCTTTAAGGAATGTCTATTTCTATCTTTATGCCAAACCCACCTCTATGGCTTATTGACAAGGACGTCTATTTTAGGCATGATTTATTCTGGCCTTATCTGACCATAGAACCCAGTCTTATTGAAAGTTTCAGTACCATTTGCCAAACTGCAGGTGCAGGATGATGTTTTGTGATGACAGCTGAGGCTTTTTTCTGGAACCCCTACGAATTATTGTAACATGCAAAAAAAAAAAAAAAAAAAAAAAAAAAAAAACGTGTATTGTTTGCATAGAAGCAGATCAAAGTTTGTAGACTTTATAACCCTAATACATCATAAATATGTGCATTTTTTTTTACCTGTGATCCTTGGAGTTTCTCTTATCACTTGAATCATCCTGCTTACAGTGCATTCTTTCAAAATAGACACAAATCCTTTTTCAGGTAGATTCTTAACATCGCCTTCTTACTGCCATGACATTTACAATGGGTAATTTTCAACTTATCAGTCATTTACTTTGAGCCATTTCCTTATTTCCCACACATTTTTCTAATCTAAACATATTTTTTGGTTTAATATTTAAGAATAGATTTTTTTTTCCCTTCAATCAGTTTCCTTAAATTCCGGGTTAGATTTTTGTTCATTTTTGAATGAAAGATTGGGAGAACCACATTTTTTCATAGCATTTTAGCTAGTAATTACCACGGGTGCAAATATTTTCAAAGTGCACTGTATATTCCCCCCCATGGCTCTTTCTTGCCTTGTTCCATTTAACAGTAACTTCTAAGTAAATTCATACTCAAAAATGGCATGCTCAATGTTATCTTCTGAACAGTTCGCTTCTCTCCATGGAGCAGGATGTCATACACTGTAAAAATAAATAAATAAATAAATAAATAAAATAAAAAGTTGACTAAACTTGAAAAAGTAAGGCAATGAGCTGCAGCCGATGGGGGAAATTAGCCCTGAAGGCTTTCTGCCTGAAAACCTTTTGAAGACATGATTAACAATGTAAAAGAGTATATTTTAATCCAAACCATGATCTTTTCCTAAACTTAACCAAAGAGTTTTGGTGCCTAAACCAAAAGTAGTAGTTCTGTTGCCTAAACGCAGCCAAGAAGTCTTGCTGCCTAAACCTAACCAAATGATTTTGTTGCCTGAAGTAAACCAAACTGTGACTGAGAACTGAAAATTATCAATAAAACAGAAAATAATTTCAACTAAGTCTAAAAGTAATAAATTATTATAGTTTCATGTGGGATTTAAATCTTGTTTGTCTGCATAGGAGTCCCATGCTTAACCCATTCATCCACCGCAACTTAATTGCCATGGGGTCTCTATGGCTCTTTATGCTACATTACCAGACTTCTGAAAGCCTTCAGGGCCAACTTCTCCCAACAGCTCAGCTGCTACGTTTTTTTTTTATTCTACTTGACCTCTAGTCCCAGCTGGTGTACAATTGGATTTTTGAAAGAACTTGGAACTTGAAGTTGAGCAAACCCAAAAGTGTTTTTGCAGCTGGTTGCCTTGCTTTTTAAAGTTTAGTCAGCTTTGATTTTTTTACAGAGTAGTCCAGTCCTGGAGGTCTGTCAGCAGGTTTTTGGCTTTTCTGCATGAGTGATTCATTTAAGTGAACAATTGGCTAAAGAGTCCACACACCTTGCACTCATGCGTTACCAGTAGTAAAGAGATTAGGAGAGCCTGCCAACCTCCAGCACTAGTGTTTTACACAATCAATACTCCATCATAGCTGTGAATAGTCAGAAACATGGCAGATTGACCCATTATGCCAGACATAGAGTTAGAAGGAAGTTTATCTATCAAATAATTTCTAATGTTTCTTTTTCAACAATTTTTTTCTGAATGTGTAGGCCAGTAAGCCGCTAATCAGCATTTTGTTCTTTGCCTCTGCAAAACTGTCCAATCCCATTCTACAGCACTCTCAGTGCCATGGTGGCGGTAAGTTCCGGCAGTATTTAAAAGCGCGTTACACAACTGACAGCCATGAACGTCCAACCTGCTAAAAGGGAAGTGTCTCCAAGCCCAAACTTTTCGATATTAGTAGACAATCAGCAGACGTGCAGTGCTTGATTTGAAGGACAAAGATATTTGAGAGAATTTAGACAAGAAGATAATGAAATCAATATTTCAAATTAGTTTGAGTACATAGAGCCAACAGAAAGTGCTCAGAGCCACATGTGACCTAGTCCTGTTCAAGGCTGAAAAACAGTTCTCTTCACCAGTCAAGTTCATATAATCCTACCCCCTTCCCTCAAGAAATAACACTAACGTCAGTCCAGAAACAAGTGTTCAGCTTTGTGAATAGGACTGGTTAATTTTTACAAATTCAACACATTGCCAAGCCACCGGCCACAACAATTGATGATGCAAAGTACTGGATACACTAGGGGTGTCAAACGTCAGTCCTGGGGAGCCACAGTGTCTACAGCTTTCCCATTCTCATTCAACCATCAGTCAAGTAAAGCCTTGAGTAAAGGTTTGTGGAATCCATTGCAACTGGCAACTTGGATTAATGATTTATGCAGAGACACCGCAAAACCCAGCAAATACTGTGGCCCACCAAGACAAGACTGGAGTACTATACCACCAAGATGCTGAGAAATAGGAATGTCACTGTTAGACAAAGGTGGAAAATCTGAGGTGAAAGTAAGTCTTGTGGGTTTTTTTCCTCTCAGCAATTAACTCTGCCACATTGTAAAAAATAAAAAGTTGACCAAACTTAAAAAAATAAGGCTATTAGCGACAAAACGCTTTTGAGTTTGCTTATGCTCAAGTCTCAATTTTGAAAGAATTTGAAACTTGAAGTTGAGCCAACTGAAAGTGCTTTGCAACTGGTTACATTTTTAAAATGTAGCCAGCTTTTTATTTATTTATTTATTTTTTTACAGTGCAGCTGATGCCAGTAATTAGTTGTACCACCTGGGTGATGAATTGTGCCGATTAGGAGAGCAATTTAGTTGGAACGAAAGAGGAGATTTCTGCTTTCTGAACCTGGATTTTACATTGTTGCTTGTAAGTAGTTTTCACTGTAGCTTAGTGCAGTAGTTCTCAAACTTGGTCCTGAGGGACTCCTCTGTCTGCTGGTTTGTGTTCCAACCACAATGGAAATCCCAGAATTTTGACTAGCTGTAAAGCTTTCAAACTAGGATCTTATACTGTGGGAATACTTAATCTCTTACATCACATTCTGCCGGAAATTACTATACATGTGATGAAAAATGTATCCTCTGAGGGCATGTAGTACTTATTGGAATAAATTTCAAACAGTTCATTTCAATAAAGAGAGGTAAATGATTAATAACTAATGAAATTAAAGACTGAGGTCAATCAGCAAGCTCTTAACTGGTATGCACATCTGGCCACCAATCCTAACGGTCTGGATGATAATGAAGAATTCATTAACAACACACATGATAATGAGGCCCACCTATTTTGTACTATTTATAAGGAAAAAAGTAATTATTGCATATACAAAAATTAACCTGGTAACCTGTTAAGTCGTAAAGTTAGCCTATTAATCTCATTAGTTTGGTAATATTTGGGGCATTGCAAAGCTATGTTTGGCATCCTGTGGATTAAGATGGTAAATTATTCTCTGAACATCAAAAGCGCAGAATTTAGAAAAATTAAAAGCTTGTTAAAAATCTGTGATTGCAATTGTGGTCAGACTGAAAACCAGTATACACAAAGGTCCCCCAGGACAGAGTTCAAAAACCACTGGCTTGGTAGATTATAGCCAGGAGTCGACAACTGTGAGAACACACCTGCACCATCTTACCAAAGGGTGGGTGATTTCTCTTTGGCTTGTGATCCAGAGTTCAATGCTGCAGCTAAACAAGAGCCCTGCTGCATGATTTCCCAAATCTGGGCTTGAATTTGAATCAGATCCTAGCTTGCTTTCTTACCAAGTAAAAGAGTAAACCCTTTGTGCTACTGACTGATTAGACGAGCTGCACACTTGAGGTTCCAGTATTGAGAGAGTGGAAGAACTCTTGGGAGAGAGGAAGAACCGTAAGGTCTGTGATTTGAGGAGCAGGGTATTGCAGGTCTCTGTAGTTCTGAGCCAGCACTGATAGAGCCACAATAAGATGTACATTCAATTGGCATTTCAATAAGATCACTGAGGTCTGAGGTTAAGAATGGCTGGTTTTCCATCTGGGAGTCTCGCTAATCTGCAGCATTAACCGCTGTTAACACCACAGAAAAGAAGAACAGAAAATCATAGATTTAGATCTGATGGCCAGAGGTTGGAGGAGTTGACAGTGATGCATCTACAAGACCAAAAAAAAAAAAAAAACTCTATAATGATGGATTAATGAACTATTAATGCAAAGTATTACCTAAGTTTAAGAAATTACAGCACATTAAGACTTAAACATCAACCTTTCAACATCATGCTCCTGTTTAGACTGCAATAAATGGTGGAGGAGGATATTATCTGGAACAAGCAAAACATATTGCGCGCGCCGACACACTGCAATAGGACATTGGAGTTCCGTTAAACAAGAGCACTGTGTATCGATAATAGCAGTCTTTCAGTACAGTTTGCGTGATTAAAAGCGCAGCACTTAAAAAAAAAATTACTCGATTCAAGATGCAGGAAAATCGCAGGTGAAATTATGTAGTGCTGAAGACGAGCCATGTACTGTAGCAATAATTAAACCGTGAATTCAAATCAGCATTTTTCATCCCTGATATATTCAAGTCAGTGCCTGCCGCCTGTATCCCAGCAACCACGACTGCTTCTTCCGTGTTTCAAAAAAAAAAAAGAAATAAAAAAATAATTAAATTAACTCACTCGGCAACGGATGAAAATCAACCTGGAGCCTGTCGATCCCGCATGGATTCGAAGGCTGACAATACAAATTATTTGCTGTAGCCTACATGGTAATGTTTGTCTTTCTCCTACTTCGAGTTTTATGAATTTGCTTAGTATGTGGCTGAGTAAACCTGACAAACGCCACTTCCTTTTTAACACGCTTTATCATGCGCTTTAAAAAAAAGAACGCTACGGATCAGACCGTGGGTCACAGCGAAAGGCTGCACAAGCATACAATGCCTCGAATCTTAGCACCCGGTCATCAGCAAGAGATGTAGAGTAGTTTTACAAGATAAAATTGCAAAAACATTAACGGTTGAATTAGTATTATGGACATAAAAAAACTTTTTTATTGAAGTAGGCTAAAAAAAAAAAGAAAAATGAGCTTGATGACAAATCCTAAAGTGAGTCAAACTGCCTTCCCTCATGAGCAACATTTTTGGCTTATTTGCCAAGCGATTAACACAAGATTAATTTTTATTAAATTTTTTTTTTTTTTTTTTACAAATGCTGAGATAATTTTTTAGTTTTTGCAGAAAAAAAATCCACATCACCAAAACTAGCATTTGTTATAAGTTTCCCCGTATGGAGTTGGGGATGGGGTGGCGTTGCGTGGGTGACCACAGTGTGGCCCTGAAACGCGTTATAGCCCAGAAGGCTGCCGCTGCATCAGATCTCTCTCGTTCAGTTCTGCACGTGGAGGCTGTATTGCAAACCGCTCCTCCGCATGACCGTTCAGTCTCCGTATCCGTGGCAACCAGATATGCACCAAAATTGAAAGGGCAAAATCTTAAAAATAAATAAATAAAAAAATAAATTTAAATCATTTTTTAAAGGGGAAAAAAAAACCTCCTTCCCAAGAATACTGAGCACAGACAGACAAACATACCATGTATAAGTTGCACCCCCTGTCCCCCATGAAATGGTGCAGAAATCATAGTTAAAAACACAGTTCAGCATTGGGGGGTGGCGCTCCAGGACAGCCATAGCCCTGTATCCTTGCATGGTTTAGATGTCCATCATCAAAGCGAATTCAAATTATTGCCTTGTCAAATCAAACAGCTTGTGAAGGGAGAGAGATCTAAAACATGCTGGGCTATGGCTCTTCAGAAGCAGGGTTCCCTACATCTGTTATAATGTTGGGGGAGAAGGGGGGTAAAGGCAATCACAAAGGCACGTGGTCACACACCAGAGGGGTGGGGTTTCACAGAGCATGTGGAGCTAGAGGGGGGCGGCTCAGGGTGTGAGGAGATGCATGGAGCCTAGGGCCTCACATTGGCTGACACCTGCCACCCAGAACTGGCTCCACCTCCACAGTTCCGTTAACTGCTTGATATAGCAGGGTATTTAAGGGGGGGGATGAAGACAAGAGGGAGAGAAAAAAAAATCCGTCCACGTACTTTTTCATCCGCTATTACATCAGCTCTTAGGAACAAAAATAAATCATATTACAAAACCCAAAACCAGTGAAGTTGGCACGTTATGTAAATCGTAGATAAAAACAGAATACAATGATTTGCAAATCCTTTTCAACTTATATTCAATTGAATAACTGCAAAGACAAGATGTTTAATGTTCAAACTGAGAAACTTTTTTTTTTTTTTTGCAAATAATCATTAACTTAGAATTTAAAAGGCAGCAACACATTGCAAAAAAGTTGGCACAGGGGCCTTTTTACCACTGTGTTACATCACCTTTCCTTTTAACGACACTCAGTAAACGGTTTGGGAACTGAGGAGACCAATTTTGAAGCTTTTCAGGTGGAACTCTTTCCCATTCTTGCTTGATGTACAGCAAGTTGTTCAACAGTGCGGGGTCTCCGTTGTCGTATTTTACGCTCATAATGCGCCACACATTTTCAATGGGAGACAGGTCTGGACTACAGGCAGGCCAGTCTAGTACCCGCACTCTTTACTACGGAGCCATGCTGTTGTAACACGTGCAGAATGTGGCTTGGCATTGTCTTGCTGAAATAAGCAGGGGCGTCCATGAAAAAGACGTTGCTTGGATGGCAACATATGTTGCTCCAAAACCTGTATGTACCTTTCAGCATTAATGGTGCCTTCACATATGTGTAAGTTGCCCATGCCTTGGGCACTAATACACCCCCATACCATCACAGATGCTGGCTTTTGAACTTTGCGCCTATAACAGTCCGGATGGTTC
Source organism: Gymnothorax javanicus (assembly GCA_029692085.1). Classification (NCBI taxonomy): domain Eukaryota; kingdom Metazoa; phylum Chordata; class Actinopteri; order Anguilliformes; family Muraenidae; genus Gymnothorax; species Gymnothorax javanicus. Next base: position 97,649,943 of record CM056198.1, read on the forward strand.
TTTTCCTCTTTGGTCCGGAGGACACGACGTCCACAGTTTCCAAAAACAATTTGAAATGTGGACTCGTCAGACCACAGAACACTTTTCCACTTTGCATCAGTCCATCTTAGATGAGCTCGGGCCCAGCTGGCCGGGGGCGTTTCTGGGTGCTGTTGATAAATGGCTTTCGCTTTGCATTGTAGAGTTTTAACTTGCACTTGCAGATGTAGGACGAACTGTAGTTACTGACAGTGGTTTTCTGAAGTGTTCCTGAGCCCATGTGGTGATGTCCACACGGATGTCGGTTTTGATGCAGTACCGCCTGAGGGATCGAAGGTCACGGGCATTCAACGTTGGTTTTCGCCTTGTCGCTACGTGCAGTGATTTCTCCAGATTCTCTGAACCTTTTGACGATATTACGGACCGTAGATGATGAAATCCCTAAATTTCTTGCAATAGCTCGTTGAGGAATGTTGTTTTTAAACTGTTCGACAATCAGCTCACGATTTGTTCACTAAGTGGTGACCTCGCCCATCCTTGTTTGTGAATGACTGAGCATTTCAGGAAGGCTTTTATACCCAATCATGGCACCCACCTGTTCCCAATTAGCCCGTTCACCTGTGGGATGTTCCAAATAAGTGTTTGATGAGCATTCCTCAAAGTCTTTTTTGCCACTTGTGCCAGCTTTTTTTGAAACATGTTGCAGGCATCAAATTCCAAATGAGCTAATATTTGCAAAAAATTACAAAGCTTACCTGTTCGAACATTAAGTAACTTGTCTTTGCAGTGTATTCAATTGAATATAGGTTGAAAAGGATTTGCAAATCAATGTATTCCGTTTTTATTTACGATTTACACAACGTGCCAACTTCACTGGTTTTGGGTTTTGTAAATAATACAGCTAATCACCAGCCCAGGGGCCCAGAGGTCAACCAGGCGTTTTGATGCAGCCTCTGGAAAAGGCACAGCGATGGAAGACACATTTTATTTGTGGAAATGAGGGAAGGAAAAAAAAAAAAGTAGATCAATAAAAAGGAAGTGAGCAACAAGCTTAATTATTCATCCTCTTTTTATTTTAAAAGGGAAAAAAAAGTTACAAAAGTTGAAAGGGACTCACAAATCACAGAGAAACAATTCAGCTCAGCTCCATTCCAATTTCATCACCAGAGGAAATGAACTATATTCAGTCCAAATATTAAAAATAGTTTGAGACTAAACCTTTACTTTCTTTAAGGTATGAGGTCACAAGTATACAATTAGAATGTAACAAAACACTGCATTTTTTTTAATATAACAATTGCAAGGGACCTCTGTGACATGGACTTAGAAGAAGAATATCTTTCCAAAAGACACACTCAAAGTATTAACTTGAAGATACTTTGGGGCCATATCACAGACACAGATTAAAGTTAATCCAAGACAAAATTCAATTTTCAAAGAAGATTCCTCATACAAATCTAAATTTAATCCAGGACTAAGATTAATCCATGTTTGTGTAACCAGCCAATTAAGTAACTGTATCACTGAACTGAATTTATGTATTCATCCCCACTAACTGAAATGGAGCGGACTTCAGTTCCACAAAATGAGCCAAAACATAGTGTGGATTATTGCACATCCATTGCGTTACTCCATATAGCCAAAAGTGTGCAGAGACTTCACCAAAACCTCACTAACATACGTAAACGATGGACATTTTTGAAATCTAAATAGCTTACATTTTAACTGAAACTTGGAATTAATCAGTCAGAATGGCCTAATAGGACAGAAATTCAGCTGCCAATGGAGGGCATTGCCCTTCAAATCCATTTCATCATTAGGATTTTTTAGCACTCTGTCAACCCCTTCACCCCCTCTATTACAGAGTGCTGAAAGGTAACCAATGACAGTTGTGGGGGGAGGGGCAGGTACAGAATGGGCTACAAGTTGTAAATCTTGCCCAAGAATTGTATGAAAATACACTTAATAAAAGTTGAGGGGCTGTCATATCAGCTCATACTGGCCAAATCACTCCAAATTTGTTCAAAATGTCAGATATTTAGAATTTATAAACATCAGTTTTCTGTGACAATGAAATTTCAGTTAAGTGACCACAGACTTTTGGCTATAGAGTGCATCTTGTTAATGTGTTTAAGAGAAAAATATGGAAATCTGAGGAGCACATATTGTGCACAACAGAGTCGGTTTTTGCAAAAGGCAAGGCGAGGATTAAGTCATATATGCTTCTTTTGGAGGAACAATGCAGGAGAAAACACAATTCTAGTAAAACATTATAGAAAGAACATTAACACCCTAAAATCAGGAAACCGAATGAATGGAAGGCTGCAGCTTGGCCACCCCCCAAATTGTAGCCTCTTTAGGGCTGGCCCAATGGTCTTGTGTCCCTGGTAGTTCATGAAAGCACTGCTCTTTTCTGCCTTCCATGAACAAAAATGAAAGAGCAAGACATGTATTTTTTATGTTGCACTCTAAGTACACTTGCTGGAGGGTTCCCTACATGTATTTGTTTATGATATGCTCCCAGTACACTTGCTGAAGGGGTCTCTATATGCAGTTGTTTAGGATGTACTCTCAGTACACTTGCTGAAGGGGTACCTACATGCATTTGTTTAGGATGCACTCGTAGTGCACTTGCTGAAGGGGTCCCTACACATATTTGTTTAGGATATCTCTTAGTACACTTGAAGGGGTGCCTACATGTTTATGACATATTTGCAGTGCACTTGCTGATAGGGTCCCTCCATGTATTTCTTTAGGATGTACTCACAGCACACTTGCTCGAAGGTTTCAACATTCATTTGTTAAGGATGTACTTGGTCAAAGGTTCCCTACACGCGTTTATATAGGATGCACTCACGGCACACTTGCTGTAGGGTTTCCAGCAGGTATCTGTCCACAATGTGCTCCTGGCACACTTTGTGGAGGGGGCGCAATATACAAGTGTTCATGATGCACTCGCGGCACTTCTTGGAAGGGTCTCTACATATATCGGTTTTTGATGTACTCCCGGTACACTAGCATGTCCTCTCGGCATAGGGTCCGGACTTGGCCCTGTCCCGTGAGGATGTGGCTTTCGAACAGCTCCCGGCTGGTCTTGTCCACTTTGGGCAGTTGCATCTCATATATGCTGTCCTCAGGGAAGTAGGACACTGGACTCCTGGGAGGGCAACCAGAAAAAGCACAGGAAGAGATTGATGTTAATGTCTTTGGGAGAAGAGAGAAAGCTTTTTTTGGTTTGTTGTGTGTATTGTGATTTTTAGTGCGTCCCTGCATCTTATCCTACACAGATTGCTGCACAGCCAGGCAATAAATACAATCGTTAGCCTCATAGCATAATTGCCCATCTCATTTTTTAAGGTTTTTTATTATTTATGAGAATGGATTTTTTTTTTTTTTAATTTTTGAGAAAATAGGAAAAAAAACATTTTTTCGCCAAAACAAAAGAACAGGCCGCCGACATCTCAATTTGATAAAAATATGACGTAGGCAATTATGCTATGAGGCTAACACAATTTAAAACTGAGACTAAGAGACAAAGAGAAAGAGGTTGTTGAATTAACTTTGCCGAGAGAGTAACAGGTCATACTTGTTGTATATCATGCATGATACATGTATGTTTCTGTGCACCTTTGTTTAACCCAGGAGTCTTAAACTCAAATGCAAAAGGGTCTCAGTCTCTGAAGTGCTAAACTGAAGTTACAGTGTCTAAGGAGTCCTCACACCTTGCTTATGAAGCCTGCTGATTGAATGCAGGCCTAAAGAATTGGTTTGAGACCTCTGGTTTAATCCCTCTTGGCCGGTGAGCAAGTCGCAGAAATGAAAGCCTGCTCAGGGAATAACATTAGAGAACAGCATTTGCTCTGAACTCGTGCATCGCTTCACTCAGCAACTTTTAATTTAGAGCTGTTCTTATCCCGCGTAAACAGACCATGTCTTCCGCCAAAGCATTATTAGGTGCAGGCAATACGATACAGAAGAAATACAGAATCACTAGTTGAGGCAAAACTGACTGTTCAATTTGTCACTTTGATGTAGAAAGCAATTAGTATTTTTTCCATGTTGTTGGGAGAATTGACAGGAGGGAGATGTAATTCAGTAGCAATTATAAAGACTGGCGAAGATGCATATGACTAAAGCAAATAGTACATAGTACTGCTTGCTTTATTTATGCGCAATGCAATCAATGAGAACATACTTTGGAGTAGAGCATAGTGTGCAAGAGTGTACAACAGAGGGTATCGCCAATACAAAATAAAAATGCCCAAATGTAGCGCTTTCATACATATATACGGTCATTGAGCGTATAAGTCTCTCATCCAGGCGTATTTCTGAAGTTTTTTTCCGCTTATTTTCGTTTGACGAACACATGGCAGCTTCACAGTAATGACCCATGGCCTTAATGACTACAGTTCAGTTACTGTTGGGCTCTGCAGAGACCGGAAACGACTGGGTTACCGAACTATCCCATAATGCATCTGAAACGGGCGCGAATGCAACATCCGGGCATTTTTTCGTATTGGCAATACCCTCTATTTTATAGGTGGCTATGTGTAACGGAGAGGCTGTGAGGATGAGCTTGCATTATTTTTCGTAGTATTGTCAATATTTAATCTAGAGGGACAATTTTATATTGTTTCAACAGACAATAAGCCTTTGGTTAGTTTCATGAGATTTAGTTTGGAGAGGAACTAGATAGGTACTTAATAACCCCCTTCACTTTAAGTAGCAGAAAGGTTAAAATGTACTGTTATCCACTTATACACATCTCCAGGGCCAGATTTACCATAGAGCCAGTTGGGCTCGGGCCCAGGGCCTCCACACTGAGGGGGCCCCCACAAAAAAAAAAAAAAAAAAAAAAAACTATTTTTATTATTATTATTATTATTACGTGGCTATCTTGGATGAAGCGGTAAAACTGGCAGCTTTCAGCTCAATCGATTCTTTGTTCCAAGCACTTTCCTCCAACAGACTTTGAAACTGACACGTCATGGAGTGGTTCGACAAGTCCGACTGGAAATCAACAGCAGTGCCATCAGTGTTTTTCTACGAGTCAGACCCAGTGACAAAAACGTTTGATTGGGAAACGCCAAAGGAAGTGGGAGAACAAGTGATCGGTATGTGTAATTGGGAAAGACTTCTGCATTCTACCCAGGGCCGGATTTACCTTCGTATGCATTCAGAACTTTTTTCGGCTGAACTTGACATTTGGGTACCGTGAGAAAAACTCGGGTGAGTATAATCGTCAAGTGCACATCCAGTCAAGAACACTTGGTTTCGTCGCTAGTGCTGCTATACGTGGTTGCTAATAGCATCTAACGGCGGAAGCCAATACAAGTTAATGGATTGTATTATGTATAATTCGCTAGCTGGGATGCCAATGCTTTTAGCCCTTAAAATACATTGAAGCATCCACGACAACAGTTACTTGTGTTACTTATTACTTTACTGGCCAAAAGCGTTTACATACTAGCTAATGAATTATTCATCCAATTGTCTTGTAGTTATTTGCAAAAGTTGACGTTTGTCAATGAACGTAGCAGTAGTGGGTTAAAACAGTTTGTAGTGGCAAATGGGTAGATAACATGCTGGCCAGCAACCAGCAGAAGTAGTGAGTCTAGAGGCAACATATCGAGGAAGATGTGAACAGTTTGCGACGTAAATAAGATCTTACACTCTTAGGAGTGCAAGGAAAAGGCAGCTCTTAGTTCCTTTGTTTTATTTTATTTTATTTATTTTCTTTTGTTTTACTTATCTTTATTGAAGTTTCAGTTCAACATTTAATTTATTCTGTTTTTTTTTTTTTAAATTTAAAGACAATTTATATAAATATATTTTTATATACTGACTGTATACACATGTATGTTGGCAGACTCTGTTTTCCATATCGTTTTTATTTTAGTTGTGCTGACAGTCTTCTTGGAGCTAATGTTTTTGTATTCCTTTTTAACAATTCAAATTAAAATTAATCGTTTGATTGATTGCGTGTGAGACCTCTGACTCACTGTCCCTGAGTAGATGTCAAAATTGACCTAAACTTATCCAATTATTGCTTAAAGGGATAGTCCACCCAAAAACTATAATTTGTATATCAATTACTCACCATTAGATGTCTCGAACGGATGAAGTTGTTTTTCACCTGGTGCGACTTTATGGCCACTGGAGAGTTTTGAAAAATTATCCAAATTCCTTTTTTGCTGGAAGCAAATGGGGTCACCCAGTAGCAACGGAATAAAGTCCACAAAACGTCTGTTGACAAACTTTCAAACCATCGTCAAACGCATCGTCCAGTATAATCCAAGTCTGCTTTGTCCACTCGTATCCTCAGAACTCTAGAAACTCTTTTTGAAACACGTCTTCTCCCTTCTCTCAAAAACTTTATTAGTGTCTGGGAATGAGCCGGGACTTCCGTTGAATGCGCGAGCTAACTTGAAGCGTAACTATTTGATTATTTTTAGCAAAAAAAAACCGCGTTTCTAGAGTTCTGAGGAGACGAGTGGACAAAGCAGACTTAGATTACACTGGACGATGCGTTCGACGATGGTTTGAAAGTTTGTCAACAGACGTTTTGTGGACTTTTTACCATTGCTACTGTGTGACCCCATTTGCTTCCAGCAAAAAAGGAATTTGGATGATTTTTCAAAACCCTCCAGAGGCCATAAAGTTGCGCCAGGTGCAAAACAACTTTGTCCATTCGAGACATCTAATGGTGAGTAATTGACATACAAATTATAGTTTTTGGGTGGACTATCCCTTTAAAAGTCCTTCTGGGTGGAATTCACTTCACGTGTGAAGGGGGGCGCCACTATCACTACCATACTTTCAGCCACCTGGGTAATATCTGCTTTACGGTGAGTTGGGACCCCCACATTTAAGCTGGCCCAGGGCCCCCACAGGAGGTAAATCCGGCCCTCCACATCTCAGATGAAGCACAAGTGAGTCTCATGAGTCAAAATAGCTGCTTTGCAATAAAACAAATGATTATTTTATAATTCCACTCAATGCACAATATATCCATTTAAAGAGCTTTGGACAGGTCATATTTGGCTTCGCAGGCATTCAGTAGTTCTAAATACAACCCTCGGATGCAGCATACTCACGGTCAAAGAGTTTATGATTTGGATTGTTTTTTTTCCAATAACTTCAGAATTTGCATTGTTTCTGTTTTTCTCCAAGAATGAACTGAATAAAAGGGAATTCTGAATGACACAAGTGTGTCATGTTTCATTGAAGCTATTTTCCAGCTCAGCCAATAAAACAAACTGAAAACTGAAATCAAGAAAGAGTGAAGTAGCGAGAAAGACCAGATAACCAAACTGTCAAAAAGCCCTGTGGGGGGGAGTCACATGATCTGATCATTCGAGCAATCGAGTTAAAGAATAGGACTGAGGCACAGCCGCTTATTCCGCTGGATTCGCTCTTCTCCGAGCCAAAATGGAGGCCAAAGGGGACAGTGATTTCACAATCTGCAAACATTTCGGTAAACAGGTCACCCAGGAGTTCAAGCTATGCACACGATAAAAAACAGAGCCAGCGATGAGTCAATGACCTGAGCCATCTGCCACAGTTTTAAGTAGCCAACGTGGCTCAAATCATCCTGGAGACGCAGAGTATTTTCAGGAAGTTTCCGGGGGATGTTCCCCCCCTGCCTCAACCAGCAAGGATCGTACTCACCGCGGGGATGGGGGAGGGGGTTGTTGGGGGTTAATATTGCTCCAAACCGGTGACGCTACGGTCAGTACACCTTATCATGCTCATTTAGCGTGCACACTTATCCAGAGAGGTTCACAGCACAGGACACCCAGCACATCTGCCTGATTAACACAAGTTGTAGAGCAGGTAAGGCCGATATCATTACCACAGCAGTGAGTACAGACACAGCACCACTAAAGCACTTAGAATTTACCAGACTGGACAACTGTAATCACCCTCTTCCGGTACAACTTTGGATAAAACGCCATTGGTTGTCAGAAGTGGGCTTGACTGCATGTCTGTCAGCATGTACATCTGTTTGAGTGTGCGCGTCTGCCTGTCTACATGCATGTCGGTCTGTCTGTCTACATGTCCGATTACCAATGTGTCCATCTATCTGCCTGTCAATCTGCATTTCTGTCCGTCTTTCTACTCATCTAGAGACAAGGCTGCAAACCGGGATTCGACTGCGGCCTGAGCATAAAATGTGAAGTTTAGCGCCTGGACCTCCACACCAGCCACACTCTGCATCCTTTCTTCAAGTCCACCCGAAGCAGCCTTGAGACGGACGCAAGGGTAGCCGGCTTCCGGTAGTAAATAGTGAACGGCAAGGGTACAGAGTGTGGTTATTTTCCCACCGAGAGCAGAAGGAACATCATGCAGGCCGAAACTGGTCGTAGCGTGTTTGCCAAGGGAAGCATGAAGCAATTAGCCTTCCGCAATCCCATTTTACAGAGGCTTCTAAAAATAAAGAAGCAGAGTATGATAGCTGAGCGAGATCCTGTCGGTTTTCTTCACAGACAGCTCACGGGAAGGGAAGATACCGTAGCCAATATTAATGATTTGCTCGCATTTCCTGAGCACGGATTCCATATCGCTATGAAGGAAAAGAATGCAGCGTACTTAGGGGTGTGTAAATATTTGGACAGCGAGACAATCGTAAAGGACTGTACTTCCTGAGGAGTTCGTTCCACATGAATGCAGTTACCCTCATATCAATGTGTAGGCAGTCAGCTTTAATGAGACTGTATGCATCCATAGTCAGCAGATCGTATAGAAATTGGCTACAGCCCACTGAAGTTGTCTGACTGACCAAATACTTATGGGGCTCGTTGCCTGCACATGATTCTGGCAAATTGAAGAATGTAAAAAGATGTAAGAGAGAAGGAAACACCTCCATCCATTCTCTGTACCACTTCTTCCTCACTAGGGTCGTGGGGGAGCTGAAGCCTATCCCTGCTGACTATGGGTGAAAGGCAGGGAGACACCCTGGACAGCTTGCCAACCCATTACAGGGCGCACACACCATTCACACACAGTTCACTCTCTCACTCACACTTATGGGCAATTTAGAGTCTCCCAATTTGCCTGACATGCATGTTAATTGGACTGTGAGAGGAAACCGGAGCGCTCCGAGGAAGCCCACGTGAACACGAGGAGAACAGGCGAACTCCACACGCAGAGAGGCCCCAGGCCAGACTCCAACACACAACCCTCTTGCTGTGAGGCTGCAGAGTCACCCACTGCACCGCCGTGCCGCCCAGCAGGAAACACAGGAGCATCAAAATCAGACAAAACTAAATGGGCTATTGAAGATGATGGCAGAGAGTGAAAGTAAAGATGTACATGACCATAACTGAGGCATGGGGGAAGGGCTGCAGCTCGCTTGGTCTCCATGCATTTTTCCATCATCAGTACAGAAAATTCTAGTGTTTTTTCAAGGTGCAAATAATGAAGCAAAGCATGAACTACACTCCATCTCCACTGAGCTTCAAGTGGAAGCTTAGGGGCCAGTAACCGATGAGAAAGCTTAGACCAGCAAGCAAGCACAAAAACTGAAGCTCAAACCCTCATATCACATGCTATCCCAAGCTTGACCTGCTGAAGTAATGGCGATTTGTAGACTTCCCCACGACCAATGAGCCAACGGTTCGGTTCCAAAGCGGCTTTCAGGGTGACGGAGTTCAGTCGCAGCTGAGAGGAGGACAAGTGGGTGGGAGTTGATACGTGGGCGGCGAGATTCACCGCAAATGCACCCATTCCCTGACCACCCCCCCACTGCTTGTCCTCTTTTTCCCTGTTAATTTAAATCATCTGCCATTAGTTTATGTAAATCACAGAGAAGATGCAGCAAGGCATTAATTGTGGTTAATTGCACACATGGATAAGAGCACATGTGGGGTTCAGTGCATGTGCGCTGGTAAGTGTAGATTTGCAGGAAAGCGGATACGCATGATTAAGTGCACCTATGTTATTAAAGGTATTCCCAAATGGTTTTTTTCTTGCTTGATATTATTAGCCACGAAATGTATTTTATCTTATATGCTAGGTACAAAGATTGAAATTTTAAGCTATCAAAAAGGTGCTCAATTTGATGGTGAAAAAACCTCAGAAAATTTTGTCTTCTCAGCTATGATGTCATCAGAGGCAGACTCTGTAAACCAGGCATAGACTTGGCTACTAAAACAGAGGGAGATTCAAGCTCCACTTCTGACTCTGATGACCCCTCTAGCCATAATATAACACTTACATGGGAAGTAATGCAGGTAAGTTGTGGAGATGAATTTGCTAAAATTATTAAGGAGCAGACCATGCCAATTTGAGAACGATGATAATGTCGAGACGAGCGAAGGCGAGTGCACAGATACAGAGGGTCCAACGACTAATACAGAATGGCATATTCTTAAACTTCTACAGTATGTAGATAGGCCAACATTTCTTGCAAATTTCATGAAAATTGATCAGAAATGCAGCAGGCCTACATGTGCATTGTCATGTTTGAAGCAGACTTACCCAGACTGCTGTAAATTTTATCGATTGTCAAACCCAAGATTGTGGACGCGAGATGGATACATATAACTGTAGGCGAACAAAGTGCTTCTCTACCACCATGCGATTTCGTTTTTTTACGTCTGGGTTACCGAGAATTGATCCAATCAGTGACGGAATAATCAGAATCTTTCGTCGCTTGTAACTTGAAACTTCAAAGCAAGATCCTGACCCTCAATCAGATCCCTCCGTGTGCGTCACTACAGTTTCTTGAGGCGTTTTTTGTGATTTTGGAACCGCATTTGGCATTAGCAGCTTTGGTTTGTTATACCTTTACATGCATGAGCACAGATATGTGAACGTGTGTGGTTAAGCACACATATGCATGTGTGCAGACATGAGCACATGTGGTCAAAGTGGATGCATGCAGTTCAGTGCATACATGCGATTGAGAGCACAAATGTGATCAACTGCACATATGTGGTCAAATGCATACGTGCAGTTCAGTGCATATATGAGGTTAAGGGCACATATGTGGTTAAGTGAATATGTGTGGTTATCAGCACACATATGTAGTTAAGAGCACGCGTGAAGGTAAGTGCATGTGTGCAATTAAGAGCATCTGTACAGTTAAGAGCATATATGTGGTAAGTGCATGTGTGCAGTTAAGTGCACGTATGTGGTTACGGGCATTTGAGTGGTCAAGTGCACGTATGTGATTAAATGCACGTATATGGTTACCTGCACTCGTAAAGTGCATGTGTGGTTATCTGCGCATATGTGGTTAAGTGCACGTGAGCAGTTAAGTGCGTGTGTGGTTAAGAGCACATGTGGTTCAGTGCATGCATGCAATTAAGTGCATCTGTGCAGTAAAGTGTGCATGAGCAGTTAAGTGCAAGTGTGCGGTTGAGTGCATTTAATTGCATGTGTGTGATGACGTGTATACATGTGGATGTACACAATTAAGTATATGTGTGTGGTTAAGGGCTTGAGCGTAGTTAGGTACACATGTGGTTAAGTGCAAGTATGGGGTTAGTTGCACGCATGCAGTTAAATGCATGCATGTGGTTAAGTGCGTGTGTGGTAAAGTGTACACGTGTAGTTAAGTGCATGCAAACAATTAAGTGCATGTGTGCAGTTAAGCGCACGAGTGTAGTTATGTACATGGGGTTAAGCGAACATATGAGGTCAGTTGCATGCGTGTGTTTAAACGCACATATGCGTTTAAGAGTTTGCATGTGCTTTTGTGGACATATGCAGTGAAGTGCATGTGTGTGGTTTAGTGCATGTATGTGGTCAAGTGCATGTGCACAAGTAATTGCACTAGTACATGTGTGCCGTTAAGTGAATATGAAGTGCCGTGAAAAAGTATTTGCCCCCTTTGCGATTTCTTGTATTTTTGCATATTCGTCACTCAAATGTTTCACATCATCAAATTAATTGTAATATTAGACAAAGACAACCTGAGTAAATGCAATTTGCAGTTTTTTTTTTTTTTTTAAAGATTTTTTTTTGGGATTTTCTCCTTTATTTGACAGTCACACAGAAGAGAGAGACAGGAAAGTTTGGGGAAAAGAATGGGGAAGACATGCGGCAAATGAGCCGAGCCGGAATCGAACCGGGTCGCGCGGGAAGGCCACAGCTTTTATGGTGCGCGCGCTTAGACCGATGTGCCACCGGGGCGCCCCCAATTTGCAGTTTTAGATGATGATTTTTTTTTTTTTTATTGGCCCGATGTGAAAAAGTAGCACCCCCCTTGATGTATAAATGGGTTCAATTTCACTAGATAAATGCAGGCATAATTACTTCCAGCACCAAAGTATCTAAACATCACTTCAATAGAACCTGTTGGCAATCTGACATAGGCAAAAAAAAAAAAAAACACCACATGAAACACCACATGATACCACAATCTAAACAAATTCAAGAAAGTTTTTGACATCTATCAGTCTCGAAAGGGTAACAGAGCCATTTCAAAGGCTCTGGGACTCCAGCGAACCATGGAGAGGGCCAATATCTACAAATGCAGAAAACCTAAAACAGCAATGTACCTTCCCAGGAGTGGCTGGCCAACCAAAATTACTGCTAGAGCGCACTGACGACTCATCCAGGAGATCACACAAGAACCCAGACTAACATGGAGAGAACTGCATGCCTCACTGGCCTCAGTTAAGATCAGTGTTCAAGATTCCACAATAAACTAGAGTGCCAAGGGCCCTGAAGGTTGCTGGTAGTTACAGTCTACAGTGTGTATATAGACAATTCCACATGAGTTGCTAAAACAGCAATTTTTAAAAAGTGTTTTATATTAGAAATATATAAGTTTTCATGTAGATGACTCATTACCAAATCAGACAATGAAAACAGTTTTAAAATATCTTTGACTGTCTTCTCAAAATTTGGATTTGAATTTTGTAATTTTTTTAGCTCCAGGACAAGGATCAAAGGTTATTTTTCCAAAGCTGACAACTCCTAAAAGATATTTATCCATTTCCTGGTATTTACTTTATTTCCATACATTGGTAGCCAAAGTATTTGAGGCTGTAAGTCATTGCAGGAAATTGAAACACACAATTCCAGTGGCTCATTGTGAAATTTGTCATTTTTCAACGTAATTCTGTTACCGAAATTGCAATGTAGTTCTCTTCATCATCTTATTTCTGCATTTATTTTATTGTTATTAAGAATTCTCTTCCTTCTTATGTCTATACTGAATTTCAGACATTAACCTCTCTAATACTTACAGTAGCTGTAATCCTGGAAAATTTGTGGTAACGGAATTACACTGTAACGGAATTACACCAGTAACAGAATTACAAAATTATTCTGAAAGCCAGTGAAAAACAGAAGATAGCACAAGGTGGCATGAGGACTTTATGGAGCATAGTGGTTCATTGTTTTGGACATCTATAGTTAAGTGTTTCTTCCTGTGAGTTAAGTTTCCGTAATCAGCGCATGAATTATACCACGGCCTAGCGGCAATTGCCGTGGTTGCCCCCCTGTGTGGCCGTCATGGCCGACTACCCAAACGGCCAGTTTGGCTTGCCCTTTTTTCAAGTGGCCGTGGTGCCCAAAAATTACCCAAAGTGGCAATTTTCGACACAGCGACTGAGCTGTGCGGCTCCCGTCGTCACGCTGCGCTGGACTTCTGAGCACAAAGAACCAGATGGATAGAACGGACAGGATTACACATGTATAAACAGTGTTTGTCTTCTGCCAATAATGGATAATACTTATGGTTCATTTAATAGTGTTTAATGTTAACATGTTCATTTTGAGCTTTGAGTTGAGTTATTGATATTTCATACATTTTCTTTTGTGTGAAGAGACTGCCACTCATGACTGAGAAAAGTTAGAAAGAATATAGATATTGCAAGCAATGACACATTTGAGATTTGTACAGTGCTTTTGACATTGGCTGTGTTGCCGTAATTCCGTTACTTCATTACTCACAATCTTTACCCATTGAATGATGCTGAAACACTGTTACAAAGTAAAAACAAATGTTTCAGGATCCAGTCAGTGAAAGAACAACAATTTTCATGCATGTGACCTCTGATATTCATTATAAGCTCACATTTTGGTTCAGAAATGAGTTATTTTCATCAATATCATGTATTGCCTTCCTTTTGCCCCGACTTGTTGATCAAAATTTTGGTTCAACAGGAGGTCAGCAACACAAACATCATTTATGATACCAATTTTCAATTGCTTTGTCCAACAAAATATCTGTGAACATACCAGTCAATATAAACTTACCATGGCCTGGTTAACATCCTAGGCCACCAACTTAAGCTTAAACCTACTGCCCATCATTGCCAGATTTCAGAGAAATGCCTGTCAAAGTAAAGGCAAAAAAAAGGCATTTTTTCTGCCGTAATTCCGTTACCAACATTTTCACCTTCGAATAGCCTTCTACAAAATAGATTACCCCAAACTTAGTGTTATACAGATCAGTAGGCATGCCAGTGGAACTGATAAAAGCACAGGCAAGTAGCTACTGCATTAGAGTAATAGATGGCAGGTAAAAATGACACGAAAATTACTCTTGATCGTAATTCCGTTACCGTGGAATTATACTACAGTGTTAAAACAATGTTAAAACAATGCATGAAATATACATATATCTGCAACACGTTTTGAAAACTTTGACCCCAAAAAATCACAATAGTGTTATTTAGTGACTTGGGTACTTCTTGCGCACAGGTCTTCAATTACCTTTGCCCTCAGTAAAATGAGTCAAATATCGACATACTTGAAAGGCTGCTGAGCAAGGAAGAAGCCACTGCTCCAAAACCACCATAAAAAGGCAGAATACAATAGAATTTATGACAGCTTGAGGGGACAAAGATCTTGCCTTTTTGAGATATGTCCCCTGGTCTGATGAAACAAAAATTGAGCTGTTCGGCAATAATGACCACTGCGGTATTTGAAGGGAAAAAGGGAAGGGGCTTGCAAGCCAAAGAACATCACAATCTTGAAGCACAGGGGTGGTAGCATCACATTGTGGGGGTGATTTTGTAAGGGAGGGACTGGTGTACTTCACAAAATAGATGGCATCACGAGGGAGGATAATTGTTCAGATGTATTGAAGCAACATCTCAAGACATCAGCAGGAAGTTAATGCTTGGTCACAAACGGATCCTCCAAAAGGATTATGACTTCAAGCAAACTTTCAAAGTTGTGGCAAAATGGTGCAAGGACAATAAAGACAATGTATTGGAGATTGGAGTAGCCATCACAAAGTCCCAACCTCCGCCCAACAGTAAATGTGTGGGCAGACCTGAAAATGCTTGCGTGAGCAAGAAGGCTGACTCAGTTACACCAGTTCTGTCAGGAGGAATGAGCCAGAACTCCAGAAACTTACTGCAAAAAGGTTGTTCAAGGCTACAAGAAACATCTGACCAAAGTTAAACTATTTAAAGGCAACACTACCAAATACTAAGCGTATGAAAACCTCTGACCCACTGGGAATGTGATGAAAGAAATAAAAGCCAAAATAAATAATTTTCTCAAGTTTTAATCTGTCATTTAATGTTCTTAAAATAAAGTAGTAATCCTGTCTGACAAGAGACAGGGAATATTTACTGAGATTAAATGTCAGGATTTGTGAAAAACTGATTTTTATCGTTTTTGGCTAAGATGTTTGTAAACTTCTGAGCTCTGACCTCAACTATATCATAAACATTTGTAGTTGTAGCCACCAAGGTTGTGGTGCAAGGAGTTATTAGGTTAATATAGGGTGATATAGGTTTCGAATAACTCTTCACCTTCTATAAACTAATTGATCATTTAAAAGCTGCATTTTGTGTTGATTCACATTGTCTTTGTATCCTATTAAAATTAGTTGGATGATCTTAAACCTTGAACTATGACTCATAAGCAAAAATGAAAGAAATTTGGAGAGAAGCTAATACTTTCTTACAGTATAGTGTTACATGCATGTGTGCGGTAATGGGCACATACAGTAAGTGGTTAAGTGTATGCATGTAGTTAAGTGGCTGCATGTGGCTATGGCCACGTATGAGGTTAAGTGCATGCGTACAGTTAAATGGACATATGTGGTTAAGTGCATGTGTGTAGTACTGGGTATGTGCATGATTCAGTACACATGTGGTTAAGCTTATGTGCATATATGTGATTAAGTGTATGTGCACTGTTTAGTGTTCGTAAGTGGTTAAGTCAGTGGTTCCCAAACTCGGTCCTGGGGCCAGCCCAGGCATTGTTTTTCTTCCAAACACAATTGTAAAAATAGGATTTCAATAAGATGTTAATTTGTCCAAATTAGGTACATTTTGTGTTTAAATCAGGTAATTGCTGTCAAATTTTGATAGAAATATCCTTTTGTACAACAAAGATTAAAAAACCCTAGAATATATTGAGTTAATTTTCCTATATTACAAGCAATTTCAGGTTACAATATTTTTAAACACATCAAATAGACACTGAGAAAATGTTAAGCAGCAAATGAGGTTGCTGAATGCAAGCATTTACTGTTATTTCACAATAATATCCACTCCCCGTTGTTTTCCCACCCTGAACACAGCCGAACTGTTTAGTCTACCACAGCAACTGGCTTCCATCAGCTCAGGAGGATGCCTAGGCGAGTTGCAAGTGCATCGTCAATCACACATCGTCGGAGGATAATACAATTAGCGCATATTTAGCACGTGTATCTACAAGTGCTACACCGCGATGAAATGGATGAATTTAAACAGCTATACCCAACAGAGCTGAGCCCATTGTTGCCTCACCCATGCAGACCACGCCCACAGCCGCAAACACCTGACCACAGGGCTCCCACATGACCGTCTTAGCGCCCCTTTCAAAAAAATTTGCTTGACCTTCATAACATAAAAATGACACATAACAGGTCTGACTATCATTTGCTTGCATAAAAGCTAGCCACGCAAAGTGTGGTAATATGCTCAACGGACAGCGTTGTCTAAACTTGACTAATACTTTTCCAATCATCATCAAAATCACTAGGTATCCTCTTCATATCATCGACCCATAAAACAAAAATACTGGCAAAGCCACTGCGCCTGCTTGGCCGAACATGGCCAAAATGGAACGCCCCCCTATTGGCCAAAGAATCAGTCCGATTCGGCTCAAAATCAAACTTGGTCTAGACCTGATGACCATATATACACATATGAAATATAAAAAGGATCGGTGAAAAACTGAAGACGCTAGAGCGCAGACAAGCCAAAAGTTTATGCACGCACGCATGCACGAACGAACGCACGCACGACAGACCACTACTAAAGACCCCGAGCATAGCATAAATCCCTTGGGCCTTTCGGCCAAGCAGGCTAAAAATGAGGGAAAAAAAAACCAACAAAAATTCTATAGAATGAGAACAATAAATTGTCAACAAACCAACAGACCAACCGAAAGACGGACACGGACAGTAGCAATATACGCCCATCCGGTGGAGTGGGAATATAAAAAATTGTTTCACTCAGCAACAAAAATTTAACAACACCCAAATTTTAAGCACCGTTGAAAAAAATAAAATATAATGAATCGGAAAACTACAATGCTGTGAAAAAGTATTTGCCCCCTTATTTCTTATTTTTTTGCATATTTGTCACGCTTAAATGTTTCAGATCATCAAACAAATTTTAATATTAAACAAAAATACCCCGAGTAAATGCAAAATGCAGTTTTTGAATGATGATTTCATTTATTGAGGGGACAAAGCTATCCAAACCTACCTGGCCCTATATGAAAAAGTAATTGGACGCACACCTTCCAAAAAGTTCAACTTTTGTCTCATCAGTCCACAGAATATTTTCCCACAAGTCCTGGGGATCATCAAGATGTTTTTTGGCAAACTATGCTGTATTTAGTTGTTTAAAATATGTCCAGTGGGTCTTTAAAATAATGTTAAGAAGTCAGTTACTTAAAAGAAACCACACACATCCAGGCCCAGTGAGACCTCCTCTCTCACCCTGTCTGTGCCGGCCTGAAATGCGAGCAGTTTTGAAATGGGCGGGGAGGCTATGCTAATGAGACGCTGCTCTGATTGGCTGCCTGGCCGCTTCGATTCCGGGGGAGGGTGCAGACCCGAAAAACCAGGAAACCAAGATGGCAGATATTTCAGGACAGCTTTCCGCGACATGCGTTGCTGTGAGACTGTACTTGTTTGATCCCGAATCCGATGCCGAACAGGAGGAAGAAGCAATTGAAGTATTGCAGCAATGTTTACAGCAGGATTTCAATGAGTGGCAACTTGAAATTTTAGTGTTTTGCTTGTACTGTCTCGCCTTGTATGCATGCGATTGTAGCTGTACTGTTATATAATCATGTTATACAGTGCTGTGAAAAAGTATTTGCCCCCTTCCTGATTTCTTACTTTTTTGCATATTTTTCACACTTAAATGTTTCAGATCATAAAACAAATTTTAATATAAGAAAATGTTACCCGAGTAAATACAAAATGCAGTTAAATGATGATAAACAATGATTTCATTTATTAAGGGGAAAAAGCTATCCAAACCTACATGGCCCTATGTGAAAAAGTAATTGCCCCCCTGTTAAATCATGAATTAACTGTGATTAACCACATTTTTTGAGTCCAGTTTCACTAGCCACGTCCAGGCCGGATTACTGCCAGAGCTGTTGAATCAAGGAATCTCTTCAATAGAACCTTTCTGACAAAGTGAAGTAGGCTAAAAGATCTCAAAAAGCAACATGTCATGCCGCGAACTAAAGAAATTCAAGAACAGATGAGAAACAAAGAAATTGACATCCATCAGTCTGGAAAGGGTTGCAAAGCCATTTCTAAGGCTTTGAGACTCCGGCGAATCATGGTGAGAGCCATTATCCACAAATGGAGAAAACTTGAAACAGTGGTGAACCTTCCCAGGAGTGGCCGGCCAACCAAAATTACTCCAAAAGCGCATCAACTACTCATCTAGGAGGTCACCAAAGAACCCAGAACAACATCTGAAGAACTGCAGGCCTCA
Source organism: Gymnothorax javanicus (assembly GCA_029692085.1). Classification (NCBI taxonomy): domain Eukaryota; kingdom Metazoa; phylum Chordata; class Actinopteri; order Anguilliformes; family Muraenidae; genus Gymnothorax; species Gymnothorax javanicus. The sequence continues at coordinate 97,668,854 of CM056198.1, forward strand.
CTCGCCTCAGTTAAAGTCAGTGTTCATGATTCAACATTAAGACAGAGACTGGGCAAAAAAATGGCATCCATGGGAGAGTTCCAAGGCAAAAACCACTGCTGACCAAAAAGAACATGAAGGCTCGTCCCACATGTGCCAGAAAAACATCCTGATGATTCCCAAGACTTTTGGGAAAATATTCTGTGTAATGATGAGACAAAAGTTGAACTTTTTGGAAGGTGTGCGTCCCATTACATCAGGCGTAAAACTAACACAGCAATTCATAAGAAGAACATCATACCAAAAGTCAAACATGGTGGTGGTATTGTGATGGTTTGGGGCTGCTTTGCTGCTTCAGGACCTGGACGACTTGTCATAATTGATGGAACTATGAATTCTGCTCTCTACCGGAAAATCCTGAACGAGAATGTCCAACTCTCAAATTGTGATCTCAAGCTCAAGCGCACTTGGGTTATGCAGCAGGACAATGATCTGAAACACACCAGCAAGTCCACCACTGAATGGCTAAAAAAAAAACAAAATGAAGACTTTGGAGTTGCCTTGTCAAAGTCCGGGCCTAAATCCTATTGAGATGCAGTGGCATGGCCTTAAACAGGTCGTTCATGCTCAAAACCCCTCGAATGTGGCTGAATTAAAATAATTATGCAAAGAAGAGTGGGCTAAAATTCTTCCACAGTGATGTGTAAGACTCATTGTCAGTTATTGCAAACGTTTGATTGCAGTTGTTGTCGCTGAGGGTTGCACAACCAGTTATTAGGATTTATGGGGCAATTACTTTTTCACACTGGGCCAGGTAGGTTTGGATAGCTTTTTTCCCTTGATAAATGAACTCATCATTTAAAAACTGCATTTTGTATTTACTCAGGTTGTCTTTATCTAATACTAAAATTTGTTTGATGATCTGAAACATTTAAGCGTGACAAATATGCAAAAATAAAGAAGAAATCAGGAAGGGGGCAAATACTTTTTCATGGCACTGTATACCCACTTAGCTATCCAGAGGAAAGTTTGCTAAAAGCCCCTGTTAACCATTTCCACCAAAACGAAACGCAATTCCGACACCAAGCTACTAAATGAGTTTGTAGCAAAATACACAAACGGTGTAAGCCTTGCTTATGTGGAGCAAGCAAATCGATTACTTCTACCGAAAAAATAAAATCTGTATCCGATCTCCGCTTTTTTTCCCCAACTTTTTATTCAGAACAATTTTCAAAGGTGGACGAAATTCCACCACGGCAATGCAGAGAAATTGTTTGTTATACCAGACACTTTATAGTGCGTTTCGTGATTACTTTCACCGCGGAAGGATCAGAGAGCTAAACCCATACCACGGTAAAATACCCGGCTGACCCCGGTCATGGATAAGTAAAACAATCATTTCACAGGAGCAGTAAACAAACCCAAACACGTAAACTAAGCTCCGCAAAGCCTACGCCTGGTCAATCTGCAGCCTTATCAGGCCAACTTTGCAGACACGCACAACACCTCTCCGGTTAGCTTCAACTGTAGCGGCTACGGTCAGGTAATGTAATGATAAAACTACCATCTTGATGCTAACCAAAGTAACACAAGCACATCAATCTGAATTACTGCATATAAATTAAGTATGAGCATTTTTTAAGTGGCATGGAACGCGAACTAACATACGTTAGTAACCGAGCGGTCATCATAACGACAGAGACAAACGTTACCCTGCAAAACAGGTTTTACAGACAGTAAGTTCCAATACTGTGAACAGTTATACCAAGCATCCAACTTACAAACAAGTATGAAAAGTTAGCTTCAAATGAGGTTTATGTTCACACACCTTCGGTTGAATGTCCCCTGACATTACTCTTGCGTATTTAGGACACAAACATTAGCAACAGTAAGTTAACGTAGTAGCTACGTTAGCCGCAGTGCTACAGCCACATTCAACGGGCTATCACGTTAGGTAGGCTTATGCAGTAAAGCAGACGGTAAAACTTACTGCTTCCGCGTCTGAGAGTCACGGACAGTTACTACCGATCCAGGCTTTATCTTCAGATATTTTACAAAGCCTGCATTTGAGGCCGGCTGTTAGTGCTAACTATCGTTAGCAGTCCTGCTAGCCACCCGTAACACGTTAGCTTCACTTACATTATTTGCTGTTATATCCTTACTTACAGCCTGTGGCTCCGAGCTCTTGATCGATGCAACTGCTCCAGGTTTGAGAAGCAGCTGAGACGCATATCCAGCGTCCAATTATCCTTTATTGACAAAGCTGTCTTCAGTGAAATGCCGAGTACAAACAGCTAACGGTCCCTTTGAGTGTGGCTGTTTGCTAGCCTGGTAATACCAGACTCTGCTACTTCGCTTTGCTTCGTACGCAGAGTTTGGACAGTCGTCATTGACAAGTGTTCACTTCCTGGTGGGTGGGCACTAGTCTGAAGTTTAAAATCATTGGTGTACCCGTAAACTAATCGCTAAAGTTTGGCGATGACGTATGTTATGCGCCGGTTCAGCTGCCTAGTTCTTCCGCTATCAACACAGTCCTTCATGCCAGGAATGAAGCAAAAACAAACTGACCAGTACATTAAAGTTAATACTGTACTCATACATATGCCCATCTACCTCATCTCAGCCTTCACTCATTTACTTAAAAGAACGAATGGCGCCCTTTCTGTTCTCCTTACAAGAAACAAACTGTTGAGCGGTCGTTTTTCCTGCCGATACTGCTGCTATTAAAAAAAACCGTAAAAGACCCGAAACCAACAACAGAATCGGCGAGAATAACGCATTTTTTACATTAGGACGAAATCTGCGTTGACACGAAAACTGAACCGTTAACCATACTTGCGCTGACATCATACCAAGCTCGCTATCTAACTTCATAGTAACAGTTTGGCTCTAAGCGTTTGACTGTCTCAGACAGCCATTTCATTCATGGATAATGACAACATAACACTGAGACAGCGAATAGCTCTTGTGACATGAACAAAAACACGGCTTTTAAAAAGTTCGCTGCTGACTTATAGTGTGAAATTCGCGGGCAATATAAAACTAGAAGCTACAAGCTAGCTGAGGTGGTTCGACTATCTCTCACAGAGATGAACAAGGTGCCTATTTCATATGTTTCATGATGAATATTAAGTAGATATGACAACTTTTCCTTAAACCTGTAGGGAGTAGCGCTACAACATCATTTCCATTCAAAAAACTAACCAAACATTTATCCTGTAGTGGCTTTAAGTCACTGATACCGGGGATTTTCTCCACAAGAGCGAATGGCCTCCCGTATATCTATGTCCATGGCCATTGTTGATTTCGGAGACTACAAATAAAAAACTCGGCACAGCGGCTACGTCATGGGTCTCAGCCACGCCTTCTGTTCGTTGGTTGGTCCGGCGTACTTTCTGCCGAGGTAAACAAGGCAGAGCTCATCGTGATCAGATGGAGTGGTGAAGCGAAATGAAATTGAGCGGAAGTACATGGGCTGGCGGAGTCAGGCTAGCTGTTTGGCGCCAGCAAACAAAAAAGCTACCCACTGATTTCTGGTGGCATCGTCTTTGGGAAGAGAAAAATAGTTGTGCTTTTTTTTCACATTCAAAAAAACATGGTCGAGCAGCTTTGGGAGACATACTGATGAAACTGCACCTCAGATGATCCGCGGTTCTTCTTCGTCTTCTTTTGAATTTGAGTCGCAACTGTGTCTGGCATTCATGGATGTCCAATTGTTCCCTGTAATTGTCAAGACAATTAAATACACATTTCTCTGTTGTTAACTAGTTTATTGTGCATTGATAGCCAGTATTACTAAACTTTCATTACTGAGTATAATTTCCACAACCATCTGTTCACGTTTTTACCAGTCAGGACACTAACGATTGCTCACTTTGGTTAAATTATTTCCCTCTTTTTATGAAGTTCTTCAAATATATTGCAGTATGGACTTGGAGTTTATTCTTAATGGCATGTGATGGCATCTGTGAGGCTTAAGTTGGTAATTAACTGCTCTAAACATAAATGCACCTAACTGTTAATTTACAGCTTGTTTGCTTCTTACAATTACAATTGTGTTTAGAATAAAAGCCAGTATACACAGGAATGGCCCAAGACTGACTTTGAGAACCACTTTGTTTAGTGCATGTGTGTGGTTAAGAGCACGTATGTGTAGTTTAGTGCATGTGTGTGGTTAAGAGCACGTATGTGTAGTTTAGTGCATGTGTGTGGTTAAGAGCACGTATGTGTAGTTTAGTGCATGTGTGTGGTTAAGAGCACGTATGTGTAGTTTAGTGCATGTGTGTGGTTAAGAGCACGTATGTGTAGTTTAGTGCATGTGTGTGGTTAAGAGCACATAGACGTGGTTTCGTCCATGTGTGTGGTTAAGTGCACATATTCGGTTTAGTTCCTGTGTGGTTAAGAGCACAGGTGTTTTAGTGCATGTATGCGGTTTAGAGCATGTGAATGGTTAAGTGCACATACTGTATGTGGTTTAGTGGATGTGTGTGGTTAAGTGCACATACGTGGTTAAGGGCATGTGTGTGGCTACGTGCATATACGTGGTTTGGTGCATGAGTGTTGTTAAGTGCACATGCTCTACGTGGTTTAAAGCATGTGTGGTGAAATGCACATATGTAGTTAACGGCATGTGCGCTGTTACTTGCATGCGCACGTCTAATTGTATGAACAATATGTGGTTAAGTGCACGTGACATTAAGTGATAAGTACACATATGAGGTTAAGCGCACAAATGTGGTTAAGTACATTACAAGACTTTCAGTCATAATGACAGTCCCACAGGAGCAGCACTAGGTTGTGGTTTCACTAAAGGGGTGTCTCATACAGTGAAGGCACCAGTGCATGCTGTAATCTACACACCCCACATCCTAATTCCAGCTCAGACCGCCAAACTATTTTCAGCACTACCCCTTCTCACGGTGGACACAGCGTGACTGAAGCAGCAACAGTGAGTTTCCCTGTTGCCGTGGACACAGCAGGACTACAGCAGCAGCAGTCAGTCAGTCTTCCTGTTGCCGTGGACACAGCAAGAATAGAGTAGCATTTTGAGTCCCCCCGCGACAGCAAACACCATCTTGGATCTGAAATGATCAAACCAGTCATCACTCTCCCTCCACCCTGTGATATGACCAGCATTATCCCTCGACCCCCACCCACCTTCAGCCCCCCACTGAGAACAGCCAGGCCACCCCCCCGCTGAGACGGCAAACAGAGCTCCCCAGAGCAAACTGCGATCTACCCTAATGAGATAGAAGGAATTCTCTTCAGCACAAACGCCTAATTCATAACCCAGGCTGGACTGTGTAAGTAAGAGGAGGCATGTAGGGCCACGACTGTCGGAGGGACACCGGCGGAGGCAGAAGCTCACAGGAACAACCCGCCCCGCCCCAAACAACGCACACACACACACACAAATACACACGCACACAACGTTACTGGTGACCATTGGTGTCCATCCGCATCTACATTGATAAACTCATGCTAAATTCCACTAGAAAATCATTCATTCATACTGAACTTCAAGAGTCAAAAGTTGCTTTGTGTTAAACATATGATTATTTTATGATTTGAAAGTGCGCAGGTCAAGGGCCCTGACAGCATGGGGAGCCACTTGGAGAGCTGTCTTATTTGGCTCATAAACAGCAGATAATTTTGAATACCACTGTCAGATGAAGTACACTTGTGGTCAAGGAGTTTATGATCCCAGAAATGTATTGTTTTAACTCCCGGCCATTTTTCAATTCTCTGTATTTTTTAAAATATAATTTCATTGCTGAATTTTCATGAAAAAATTTTTTTGTGTTTGCGGCCCTTACTCTCAACTAGAATTATGAAAAGAAACAGTAATACGACAGAATTCAAAATGCTACAAGTGTTTTGTAAGAGCCGAAATTACATTTTGTTTTCAATTATATGCTCCAGCAATATTTAAGTTTAAACGTATTAATTGTATTATTAATTTTACACAAATAAATAGATAGGAGTTTTGTTTTTGTGTAGCCTCCCAAATTAAAGAGCGCACATTTCTCATTTATCATGCAAGTATAATTCTGCGCAACTGCAGTCATTTCATACGGGGCTTGGTGCTCAAGGAAGGAAAAGCTATACATTGGGTGCTTACGTGGCTTTTGGGTGCAAAGAATCATGGGGTGTGCTTGGCAGTTTTGAGTGCACAGTTTTTTGACCGCAGTGTTCAGATAATTAAAAAGAAAAATAGGACCAAGGGTCCTGTAGCTTACCGGCAAGCAGTCTTACAGCGATGATACAAGTTATGAAAATTTCATGTAAAGTGTGACATTTGAATCAATGAAATCAATGTCAAGGTCACTATGTTTACATGCGCAAAATTTCTCCAATCCGATCCTAACCTTGGTTGATCGGAAATTCATATGTGACTTCCTATGTCAGTAACACAAACCTAGGCTCCATCTGTGACCTTTTCAGTGATAGAAGTCATTGAATTTTCTCTAGGTCAAGTTAGACCTTTGAAAGTTCATACATGACTTCCTAGACTTCTTCAATACAAACCTACACACAATCTGTAACGATTTTGCTGATATAAGTCATTGAAATTTCACCGTATAGTTTGGCCGTTCAAGGTCACTGAAGGTCAAGTTCAAGGTCACCCAATGAAACTTCATACATGACTTCCTATATGGCCATAATACAAACCAAAGCTCTATCTGTAATAGTTTTGGTGATAGAAGTCATTGAAATTTCACAATGCGAAGTTTGACCTTCGAAGGTCACCAAAGGTCAAGTTCAAAGCCACCAAATGAAAGTTCATGTATGACTTCCAATACATCTCCAATACAAACTGAAACTATCTGTAACCATTTTGCTGAAATAAGTCATTGAAATTTCACTGTGAAGTTTGGGCATTCAAGGTCACTGAAGGTCAAGTTCAATGTCACCAAATGAAACTTCATACATGACTTCCTAAATGGCCACAATACAAACCTAAGCTCCATCTGTAATAGTTTTGGTGGTGGAAGTCATTGAAATTTCACTATGTGAAGTTTGACCTTCAAAGGTCACCGAAGAAGTTCAAGGCCACCAAATGGAAGTTCACATATGACTTCCTAAACATCTCCAATACAAACCGAAACTATCTGTAACCATTTTGCTGATATAAGTCATTGAAATTTCACTGTGAAGTTTGGGCATTCAAGGTCACTGAAGGTCAAGTTCAATGTCACCAAATGAAACTTCATACATGACTTCCTATATGCCAGCAATACAAACCTGTAATAGTTTTGGTGATAGAAGTCATTGAAATTTCACTATGTGAAGTTTGACCCTTCGAACGTCGCCGAAGGTCAAGTTTAAGGCCACCAAATGAAAGTTCATACATGACTTCCTATATGTGTTCAATGCACATATGTTCCCAATCTTCGATATTTTCAAGCCTAGAAACCTTTAAAAATTGTAACATTTTGCTTGACCTCAAGTTTGACCTTTCAAGGTCATCTGAGGTCAACTTTAACACAGCCAAAATATAGGTCATATATTAGTTCTTATATGTCAGTAATACAAACTTAATCTCTATCTGCAACCATTTGGCCTCCACAGGCCATCTTGCATATTCATAAAGTACAGTGCCCCCAATAGACCCACTTCCGTCGATTCAATCAAAATGGCGCTCGCACTGTACATTGACGGTACCAAGGTAAGTTGATTGCCTGATTTAGAAAAAAATTTATCACGCAGTTTTTGAGAAATAATTTTTTAAAATTTCTCAGTCTTATCTTTAACATTGGAGGCAAAAATTCAAGGGCCCATAAAACGGATAAAAATGATTCAATTAAAAATCCGAGAAAAAAGTCTGGAGATATGGTCTAGTAGTATGTTATTGCAAATTTACACGAAAATTCTTCAGGCCAGAAAAAAGATAAAAAATGTTCCGGACGATGGACGACGGACACCAGACGACGGACGCCAAACCATGACAATAGCATATCAGCCCATAGGGCCGGTAAGCTAAAAAGTGAATGGATTAGATATAACGTTCGTATGTAAATAATTGTTGAAAGAACAAGCGTATAACGTTCGTATGTAAATAACTGTTGAACGAACAAGCGTATTTTCTCTAAAATAAAATTTTGTTTGACCTTTTAAATCTCTGGAATCCGTGGAATTCTTTTGGAAACACGCGAGTCAAATCCTCATTCACTGCCGCAATACCAATGAAACGGAACCTACGTGTTTTGTTTCATTTAAGCCATTTTCCTCCTCTTTGTGAAGCTCAAATCTTGAATTATAAAGCCTTAAATAGGGTAATGCATAAATGGCCTAATTTGGCTTCTGCCTAAAAGGGGTTATTAGGTTTGGGGAGCAATTATTTGTTTACATAGGTGATATAGGATTTGAACAACTGATGATAAAACCATCATTTAAAAACTGCATTTTGTTCTTCCTCATATTGTCTTTGTCTTAAAATTAGTTGAACAATTGGTAACATTTGAATATGACAAATAAGCAAAAACAGAAGAAATCAACAAGGCGGCAAATACTTTTCCACATCACTGTAATGCCCGTAGCTGGCATTGACGTACAAAAACTGCCTTTTTCCTCACAGAGAATGTTCATTCCATGGCAGTTTATCCCATCTAATGGTCTCCCAGTGGGCAGATCAGTTGAGCTACAATGCTATTTGGGCCATAGAGTAATGTTTTTTGGATGAATGAGAAGCAAGTTATGTAATTTCAGCTCACCCAATTCATATACGACTCCACCTTGGCGGCTTTACTGCTCAGACTCCTTGGCTCCAAATTGAATAAAGTGGCGGCAACTGAAAACTGCACTTCTCTGTACCGAAACGTAATTCATCAAGCCTGAACAATGTTGGCTGGTGTCACAGTGACTCGGTCAGTAGTTCATATAGCATACAGTAGGAACACATGACTACACTCATGCAAACATACAGTGGCACGTTCCTCCGACGAGAAATTCACAAAGGCACAGTCATTGTAGCACTATAGGGGGCCAAACAGAACTAGCACAACACAAGCCCAGATAGCACAAGGCTGAGAGAATAATGCACATGATCCTTTGTGGCTGATCCGGGCTCAGGGAGGACAAGGGAGTCTGGGGGAGGGCTTTGAACAAAAACCCTGAACATTTAGCTCCACATGTAGAGTTGAATGAATTCTTGAAACAATTTTCAGTTCATGACTCATAATTATTCATGGTACTCCTTGCGCTGCAAGTTTCTTGTTGATGGGTCATTGCTAAGTCTCTCAAATAGCTTGATTGATGGATAGCACCAATGTTTTTAAGATCTCTTTTGTTCATTAGGAAGACTATCGAAAGCTTTGTCAATGATACTGTATACAAAACTGGAATCACTTGGGTCAAACGGTTGAAGAGATACAGGCAATTTTACATTGCTGCATCTTATAATGCCACCTCCATATTTAGGAAGGCTTTGGTGTTTTACATGGTGTGATCATTAAGCATACCACCACAATAGTCATGTTTTGTTGAACAATCAAGGTTTAATTGACAATTCGGTGATGCCCGTCTCACACTGACCGGTTTTCTTAGGGGACAATGGCTGTCGTCTGCAATGTTCAGGCCACGGAGAGCAACAGCTCATATCCGCGTCATACTGCCACGTTGTCTGAAGCCCCGAGAGACTGGACGGAGTAAGACACAGGTTCAGTGCTGTCAAATCATACTTGGAGAGACACAATTTTTGCTCTTTGGTTTTGCCTTCAAAAAGAGTAATAAATATGAAGTTAATGCACAGACCGTAAAGATTCATGTTGGGGCCGTTTAAAACCGTATTGTGAGAACCGTGTGCAAATTACAGCCTTTCATACAGCCAGCAAATACTTATGGACTGCAGTGTAACTTTAGAGCTGAATTTTCCCTCAAACCAGACCCAAGTCGCTGCACTTAAATCCCTGACTGAAACACAAAAGGAAAGACTAAAGATCATTTGGAAAAAATGCCACAAAATGACCACTTTCTAACTGACAAAAAATAAGAATTTTAAACACTGGAATTTTACATACAACAATTGCAATTCTTTCGAAAAAGTAAAAAGTTTTCTTGATAGTAGAAAGTAATGTCATTTATCGCTGATTTTTGCAATAAGACAGTGCCTCTCCATTAAGTGCCCCCAACGATGTTTCTGGTGAGACAGTTTGCGTTTAATGGGAGCCATTTTAAGCTCGTCTAGAGAAGGCATCTCAATTTTTACTGGCGCTCTCAAGGTTGGATTCCCATAATCCTACAGCAGTGCACTAACCTCGCCAGGCAACCAGCTTGCAAATTGCCTCTACAAAGTAATAGGCCCTCGAAAATTGCCCTTTTTCCCTCATCCTCAGATGCATATCATTTTGTTTATTTGCTTCCAGAATGTGCAAAAATATTCACTATTAATGTTCTCAAGTTTGCGCCCTAGAATGTTTCCTGTGACTTTGCACCTCAAAGTCAGAGGAATTAAGATCAAAGGCGACGTACAGACACTTTGGACGACCTTACCATCGTTGCAACCGCACGTTTCACGCCGAGCAAAGGAACAGAGGGCTACCAATCTGTCAGTACTTTGATTCAGACCCCCTGTGGCCAGGAGGACTCGATGACTGTTTACATGCACACAGTATTCCAGTTTTCGCCCTTATACTAAAAAGACTATGTTCCTACTAAGCTGTTTACATGACTTATGAAAATGAAAATTCCTATAATATTCTAGTGTACATGCAGCCCTGCATACTCTGATTAAAAGATAGTTTTTTTTACAGCATAAAATGCTGTTAACATGACCCGTATCAAATTCAGAATTTTGTAATATTCGGAATATTAGTGAAAAATTAGTGTGCGTGTAAATGTATCCAGTGATACCAGTCAGGAAAAACAAATGTGATGTTTCACTGCTTTCTACATGTGAAAAAGGAATTGGTGTGCTTTCTTCTGCACGTTGAAAAACTCTATCCAGTAAAACCAACTTTGACAGTGAGCATTATTAAAAGTAATTCTCCCTCAAGCAAGAGGCCCACAAGTTAGCACGAAGGACATCATGAGAAAGATAAAAAAAAAAAAGAGCGAAACCCCGAGATATTGCGTAAGAGCACACAAGCGAGGGTACCGACCCACAAGTTGATTAGCCTCCTGAGCTGCTCTGACATTTAAATAAACAATGAGGTGCCGCAATTATATCATTCTGCCATCCTAAGCGCGGAAAGCATTAGTCAATGCAATTGATATGCATTCAGTTCGCCTGCACCGCATAAAAGAAATAAGCCTGTTGCTATGACAACCTGTTGCCAGAATCTGCGCGGGCTGATATTAATACAGCACTTCAAGGCAAAAAAAAAAAAAAAACTAATAATAAATAAATAAATAAATAATACCGCTCAGAAATGTCAGGAAGGGCAGAGAAATTGCCGGAAAAACAAAAGCTTTTCAAGTCCAGCCCGCGTGATAATCCATACTGTAAAGTCTGCTAGCGGTAGCAAGGGGCCAGGCAAGATCTAAAGATGAGGTTTTGTTCAGTGATCTGAGAGGTCCAAGAGGAGAGCCCACCTGCCCGAAATTAAAGGACCATTGTGAGATGTCCAGATGAGGGCTGCCAGTTCGTTCTGGTGGGCTCAGCAGAATTTCAACAAATTTCTGTCTGCTAAAATCTTGCATGGATTACAATCCTGCGCATTTTCAGTCCAAACTTAATTTGACAGACCTAGCAGTGCAAATCAGCAACTCAAAAGAGATTGCGAGCCCTTCGATGAGGAAGTGCTCTGTTGGGTTCAGGGAGGAAGCATACAGGGTGATAGATCTCCAGGAGCAGGGACCATCACTGTCGAGCAAAACAGAAGTCGCTGGTCGGGGGACTGAATGCAGTGGCGAGAGAGGAATGGGTCAAATTTTGTGCGAATATTTTGGGCTTCCGTGCTCGACGGGAGGCAGAAAATGACACCCTAGCAGAGCAGCAGATCTCTCAGCTCTGACAGATGGCTCTGCCAGGAAGAGGACCGGTTATGCAGTCTGCACTCACCCGAGCTGTCCTCATTTCAGCAGTACAGCTCACAGATGCACGTGTGCACACACACACACGCACGCATGCATGCGCGCACACACACACACACACGCGCGCACAGGCACCAAATGAGGCTGTCCATCTATCAACATAAGAGTGCAAGCACAAATGTACCAGCAGAGAGACTGTAACAGACACAGACATACACACATGAACTTAGGCTTTCCTCGTATCAACAGCAGCATCCTGAGACGAGACACCCACACACTCTCATACACGTGGCCAAATACAGGGACACACACAACCAAACACACAAAAGCAAATGCAAACACTAAGGCTATCATTGTATCTGCGCACACAAATGCACAAGCAGAGACAAAACGCACACACAGATAGATGTTCAGAGACAAACACACAAGCAGACTGCCTCACACAAACACAGTCGCAGACACATCTGCTGGGAGAAATTGAAAAAATTAGTGCAACCCCAATTCCGAAATAGTTGGGACAAAGTGTATCTTGTGAATAAAATCAAAACGCAATGACTCTCAAATCACACCAGCCAGTATTTTATTCACAATAGAACAGAGATAAAATAGCAAATGTTGAAACTGAAAAATTTTACAATTTTATCCACAAAATGAGCTCATTTCAAATTTGATAGCTGCTACAGGTCTCAAAAAAGTTGGGACAGGGGCCCGTTTTCCATGGTGTAGCATCCCCTCTTCTTTTTAACACAGCGTGGAGGCGTCTGGGCATTGAGGAGACAAGTTTCCTGAGTTTAGCCATTGGAATTTGATCCCACTCTTGTTTAATACAGGCTTCCAGCTGCTGGAGAGTTTTGGGTCTCCTTTGACGGACTTTTTGTTTAATTATGCGCCAAATGTTCTCAATCGGTGAAAGATCAGGACGACAGGTAGGCCAGTTCAGCACACGGACTCTTCTACTACGAAGCCATGCTGTTGTAATAGCTGCAGTATGTGGTTTTGCATTGTCCTGCTGAAATACACAAGGCCTTCCCTGGAATAGATGCCGACTGGAGGGGAGCATATGTTGCTCTAAAACCTTTATGTACCTTTCAGCATTCATGGTGCTTTTTAAAACTTGCAAGTGTCCCACATCATATGCACTAATGCATCCCCATACCATCAGAGATGCTGGCTTTTGAACTGAACGCTGATAACAGGAGGGGTGGTCTTTCTCCTCTTTTCCCCAGAGGACACGACGCCCATGATTTCCGACAAGAATGTCAAATTTGGACTCATCTGACCACAGTACACTTTGCCACTTTGCTACAGTCCATTTTAAATGAGCCTTGGCCCACTGAACACGGCGGCGCTTCTGGATCATGCTCAACAATGACTTCTTTTTTGCATGATAGAGTTTTAGGTGGCATCTGTGGATGGCACGGCGGACTGTGTTTACAGACAGTAGTTTCTTGAAGTATTCCTGAGCCCATTCAGTAATGTCAATGAAAGAATCATGCCGGTGAGTGATGCAGTGGCCTCTGAGGGCCAGAAGATCACGGGCATCCAGTAAAGGTCTTCGGCCTTGTCCCTTACGCACAGAGATTTTTCCAGTTTCTCTGAATCTTTTGATGATGTTATGCACTGTCGATGATGAGACCTTCAAAGCCTTTGCAATTTGACGTTGAGGAACATTTTTTTTATAGTATTCCACAATTTTTTTACGCAAGCCTTCACAGGTTGGAGAGCCTCTGGCCATCTTTACTTCTGAGAGACTCAGCCTCTCTAAGACATCCCTTTTATAGCCAATCATGTTACACACCTGATGCCAGTTAACTTAATTACTTGCTAAATGTTCTTTCAGCCGATGCTCTAATATATTAACTGCTTTTTCAGCCTTTTTTTGCCTGTGTCCCAACTTTTGTGAGACCTGTTGCAGCCAGAAAATTTGAAATAAGCTCATTTTGGGGATAAAGGTGTAAAATGTCTCAGTTTCAACATTTGAAATGTTATCTATGTTCTATTGTAAATAACATATAGGCTCATGTGATCTGAAAGTCACTGCATTTTGATTTTATTCACCATTTACACTTAGTCCCAACTACTTTGGAATTGGGGTTGTACCAAAGGCCCATTTCTATACCCCCAAACCCCAAAATTGTTCATATCAACACTGCGTAATGCACCCACAAATGCGCAATGACAGAGACTGACACGTTCAGACACACACTGACAGACACAAACACTCATACACACATGTGCAATGTCTCTCACGCGCGCACGCACACACATACACGTACAAACACACACACATGCAGCACGCACAAAAAAAAAACAGACACACACGCACACACGCGCGCGTGCGCACACACAAAAACATAACGTGTTGCTGAATACCCCTCTGCCTGTGCACATCTATGGGCCACAGAGAGTTACCATACCAAAATTGACGAAGCTGCCATCAGTAGTTACCGAGTACTGGGCCGGACAAAATTTCCACGGTGAAGGTCACAGCACTAAGGTCAAAGGTCAAATCCAGCCAAAACCCTGGCACTGCATATCTATGGGTCACAGTGAGTTACCATACCAAATTTGGCGCAGCTACGACCAATAGTTACTTTGTACTTGGCCGGACAAGATTTCCACGATGAAGGTCACAGCGCTAAGGTCAAAGGTCAAATCCAGCAAAAAACCTGACATTGCACATCTATGGGTCATAGTGAGTTACCACACCAAATTTGGTGAAGCTGCGATCTTTAGTTGCTGAGTACTGTCCCGGACAAAGTCATGGACAGATGACAGACGACAGACAGACACGCAGGTGACGACAATACCCCTCTGGCCAAAATTTGGCCAAGGGGTAAAAAACCACACACACACACACACACACACACACACACACACACACACACACACACACACACACACACACACACATATGCATACACACACGCACACCCACCCATGCACAGGCCATCCTTGTTTCAACATCATGGGGCCTGCTCAAGTACACTCGCAGACATAAACACACAGAAATCCGCCTGTGCACTGGGAGGGGGGGGCGGGTTGATCTCCGCCTGCTCACTCAGTACCCTGAGAGCAGCGACGCCGCAGAACAAATTTAGCCAAGGCCTCAGAGACGGGTTCGGCAAGCGGCGGGGAGACGCCGGGTGAGTAATGCACGGGGACGCGTCACAATCGTAATTCCCCAGTGACACGAACCGGACAGCAGAGGAACACACATGGCTCCCACACGTGTCCCTGAGGCCCAGCTGCACATCCGAGCGCTGAGAAATAGTGCTGCCTCACCATGGTGAATCAGGATTAGACAGGTCTGGGAGTTAGGGGGAAAAAAAATCCATCCAAGGGGAATACTTCACGATCGATCGCTAATGAATGCGTAAAAAATCGTAGCCACTGCAAGTAACACAGGATGATGCCTGAAGGGCAACGATTCTCGACAGGTGGGTGTGGGGTCTAAACGAGGACGGACGGACGGACGGACGGGGGTGCTCGAGGTTATGAAACTCAAATTATTGATCACTTCGATCAGAAAACATCAATACGTAAGAGAGACAAGGCAAGTGTTACTCAGCTAGCTACATAACACTGACACAATAAACAGATTGTAGGTGACATAATACCTTGCCAATTTTCACAGCAGTCACTAACAAGCATTTGTTATGCATGGGGAAAAGGAAATAAAGGATTTTTGCATTTTAAATACTTATGGATTGCTTACATGGTATTATTTATTTATTTATTTGTGAGGTTCAATAGGATTTGCTTGGCAAACTGAATTTTTAAAGTGTCAAGAGGAGGCGCAACAAGATCAGGCCTTTGTGGGGTCAGGGGTCGCCAAAATATTTCCATGGATATGAGGAGCCATGGGGGGAAGGAAGAGTGACTGATGCAGAGCATCTTCATGAAAAGAGAGGTCCACATTGGACATCCAACGGAATCGCATTGAAAAATAAACCCGGTTCCCTCACCCAAGAACACTACAATAGGAAAATGAAGCATTTTTTTTCTGGACCTTTAACCCTTTCAGTACTAACGGGACACATGCATCCCACAATATTTCCAAATATCCTGTCTGGACAAAGGAGTCCCAGAAACCCTTACATTTGGGCCAATTCCGTATTATAGTCACAAAAACGAGACACGTATCCAATGGGTAACTCTGATTTATATTCCTGTATTCAGTATTGAAGGGGTTAAAGAATAGTTTTTTTTTTTTTTTTTTAAATAATCGTCCCCTCTTTCCAAAAAACAAAGTCTTCCAGAGCTCCATGGCTTTCAGTGACTAATGATGACTGTTACACCAGCATCAGAATGTTCAGTGGAGAATGTTCAAATAGCGTATGTGCAATCTTTGTCAAAGAGTCGAGAAAAATGCAGTAATGTTCCATAACAAACCTGCAGGAGCGCTTCCATAATTCCACCCATTACACAGCCCCGGGAGAGCACGATTCTCGGCTGGCTGTTTGAGATGACGCATGGCTGGTGTTAGTAAACCCGGCTCTATGCCGAGGTGGACAGGACAGCGCTCCATTACCTCAGTCTGGGAGCAACAATCACCTCGAAAAAAACTAGCACTGGCAATTTTCACCTGATCGAGCCGATATATGATCCCACTGGATTTTCGGCAGTGGAGGAGGGGGGTTATCGAGGAACGAGACTGGGCGTTAAGACCGCACAACCAAGCCGTACACGTGAACGCCGCCAATAGCGCATGAGGCCAGACACACGCCGGGAGGGCCTTTAGCGCGACTCCCTGACGACTCGCGGGAAAATGACCGTCCCAGCACCTGCGAACGCCCACGGCACAGATACATATCCTCGCAGACATGATGTTCTCCAGCTTTAATTTTCACCCTCTATTCCATTCCAAAGGCACAAAATACATTAGGCTGACTGCATTTAAATTCATAGCAGGGCAGCCAGTTTATCTCGATGAAAGTTTACATCAAGATCGAGTTGAGCTGACAATCTCCCACCTTGTAAATAGGAGACAGTGACCAACATTTTTTACAGAGGTACGTCACGGTGGAGCAAAGCAGAAAATAAAATAAAAATGTGACCTAGCTTTTATTTGATTGGCAATTACCAGCTGATCTGTAAGACTGTGGTAGAGGGACAGGCAGGGAATTGTCTGAACTCTTTCCCTTCCTCTGGTACTCTTTCCCTTCTTCCGTGATGTCACAGCTAATTTTGGCTCCACTCACCGGACTTGAAACATCCAAAATGTCATTTTAACCACTAAAGCCGGGCCATAACTCACTGGTTTGAAGATCAACACAGCTCCAGATTCCTGGATATATAGCAACATTATGTGTTCGCTTCGGTTGACTTGACTTAAGTCATTAATAAATGAGACCAACACCTATGATATTTAATTAGTTTCAAAACCCGCCCACATGAAAACCTTGCACGCGATACGAGTATGCAGAACAGCATCCATGAGCGGAAAAGCATTCTCGAGAGGCTACTTACCTTTTCCAGAGGAACAATGGAGACTGTGGGTGTTGAAGCTGACCAATCACAGGAGCAGCATCACCCCTCCGAAGACTCAAAAGTCAACTCGATGAATGATCGAGTGTTGAGCAGTTGTGAGCGAGTTGGGAGCTTTGAGCTTGTGCTGATCGCAGCCTTGCGCTGACAGGACCTCGTGTGAGCATGTGGAGCAGAAATGCTCCCTCACAAGGATGCTTTTCCTTCTCGCGGATATTGTCCTGCGTGGTCTTGCCACGTGCACGCTCCTGATTTTTACGTGCACTGGATATGAGACTAATTAAACACCTTCAATATCCATCAACCCACTCAGGATGATATCCAAACTCAATTTGCCAGGCTTTTATTTTCTTTGTGAAAGCAGGGAACTTGTGAGGAAGGTACAAATGTAATTTAAATTTTTTTGTGTCCCTTGTGTTTTTTGGCACAGCATAGTCTCAGTTCAGAGTACTCTGGAAAAGCTGTGCGTCCAGCATAAAGATCAATAGAAGAAGTAGTCCAGGATGGCTGAATAATGTTTGCTCAGACAGAAACTCCACTCCTCAAACTGCCCACCTCTACACAACAGAAAAAAGGCTAAAAGGGCACTCACAGGTTGATGATGTTCTCCAGGTGCTTGCTTTCCGTGACCTGGCCTGTCCTCTCCACTTTGTGCTGGTTCTGGCCCAGGTGGACAAACCTGAAAACATAGCAACCGCAAAAACCATTCATACAGCAACCACGGTAACAAATGCAACTATATAATACTGGAGACTCTGAGTCATCCCAAGTGTACGACACAATACTTCTCACCACATCCCAAAGTTGCATAACATTCCAGTTGAAAGCTAAGGACAGAGTGAATGGAAAAATAAAGTTCAAAATGAGACATCGTACACAAGGACTTCAACAGAATATAACAAGGGAGTTTTTTATTTTTATTTTACTTTTTTTTTTTTTTGGAAGAGAGACTTTGAAAAGTCTTGCTTTGACAAAAATCCATTTCATTGTTAAGCCAGCAGGAGCTGCGTCTCAAGACTATTTTCCAGTGGGAGTTTTGTCCGTGTCCTAAGAGCGCAAGGCGGTCCTTTTGAGAGGCTAGCGACACGCATAGCGGCGCATTCTGCTTATGGATCCGGGACCCCAATTTACCCTCAATTCAAAGCCCCGGGCTGGCGGGCATAGGAAGGACGTAATGGACAAGTGGCTCTTAGTGCAGAGCACACCTGAGCTTTCTGCTGGGTGACACAAGGGCAAGAACTGAACACGCTTCACGCAGTGCCGAGGTGCCATTTTGTGCTAGGAGTCCCAACATCCTTTAATTACCAGACCTTAGAGATGAGTTTTGGGACACACGTCTCAGACTGGAATCCACATTTTGGACATTAGATAAAAACCAAACAACCCGGCCCAGTGCTAGTGCCATCATCCTTAATATGAATTTTTTGTGCAAACTTTTCTAGACAATGACACACAAAAAAAAAAAAAAAAAAAAACGCTATTTTTCATAGTTGGAAAGATGAAACGCCCATAGCAGACCGTATGACTGGCCACAGTAAAGGACGGTACCTGTAGTTTGTAGTTAATAATTGAAAGGGCCAGGCAACACTGGGGAACTGGGGAGCCAGATGGTGACGTAGCTTTTGCAATGAAGTCCTCCATGCGATAGGTGCCCATTCAGTTGATTAGCTTCAGTTACATTTGACCATGAAGAGGAAAGAACCTATTTTAGGCATTTTACGCCTCAAAATCTGGTTGTTTAACTGTAATGAAAGCACAAGTTTCTATATCAGGCAGTTCAGAATACAGCTCAGGGCCCTGGGCATCCAACTCAGGAGAGAGAAGGTTTGATTAGGAGTAACACGGCCACTTTGTCTACTGGCAAGTGCTTAACCAGAATATCCAGGATAAATCCAGAATGTTCACCTTCAAAAAAGTAAACAAGCCATCCCACTTGGGATAAAAACATCTGTAAGTGTCGACTGGCTATAAATAAAAAAAATGTCAAAACAAGATTTTTACCAAAGTGGCAGAGAGAGAAATCCAAATAAGCACAAATGAACAATGCTAAGATTCAGGTCAGAGTTAAATATCACTTTGAGTAGCCAGATTGCATTCAAAGAACTCGGAGACTGGAAAATCAGTCTGTTTTTCAAAAAGCTACTTCAATAGGCAAGACGGTGTCTGAAAATTGTTAGGCCCAAATAAAATGGCAGAAATGGACAAGAAAAATATGGGCCTGGAAACAGAGAAAAAACACAAGAATACCGCCATTAAACACGCTGAATAGGATGGAACGGATGAATGTGCTTTTTTTAAAACTAGAATTGTTTGAGTAAATGGTGGGTCAGTGGAGCATTTCAAAGCGGTAGTGGCGTCCTGAAAAAAAAAAAAACATGAATAAATAAATGGCGACATCTTTGAGAGCGAGTGGCATTTTCCGCATTGTTAGACCGAGCGATAATACTGTCTCTATAATATTCCTCTCAGTGTCAGCCAGCGAGACGGCGGTAAGCGCATGTGCTGCTGAGCAGCTGCTAATGTTCTCACCTGTGATAGATCATCATGTCGTCCTCTGCAGGAAATTCGGAGAGATTCAGCCCGTACGTCTCCCTCATTGGCTGCTGCTGAATGTCCTGAAAAGAGGGTAGAGAAAAACACTGCCTAAGATCCCCATTTTAACTTTAAAAAGTGGTGGAGAGAGGCCAGGGCAGTTTGACAAAAAGAAAGCACCGAATTGCTGGTATTTTACGCAAACAAGACGGGTGCGATTGACAATATGGTCTGCCACAGTGTGGGTCATACTTTGGAGCCCATTAAAAAAAAAAAAAAGAAATAAAATAATCCTGGTGCCATAAAGCCTATGAAAATACAATTGAGACACAAGTCTGCATGGACAGGCTGTAAAAATTATCTATCAGTTCCGACTACCTTGGTGAAAATTCCAGTTTAAACCAGTTTAAGCAGTTCAAGCTTTACCAGAGGAGCATCCTATAGTCAGCCAGTCCACTTGTTTGGCCTCTAACTTACACTACCAGCTTTGACTAGCACCAGAAAGAAGAGGTGAAAAAAAGTGGTGGCAATTTGAACCATCTCCAAGTCTCAGCTGGCCTTAAAGAATTTTGCTGCAGAGTGGGTAGTAATGTATTTTCAAACAGACAGAGCTACAATATAGTCATACATTGCAGTCATGATTAATAAACTTAATTTTGAAATCCCGTATATTCAAGGAAATGACGTAAACACCTATTTGTGTCGTATCCTTGAACACCTATGTTTTCTGAGGTATGAGACCCACGAATGCAACCATACCTCAAAAATAGTGGACATTAAAGGAAACAATGCAAACACCTTTCCAGAAATAGGCCAATCACACACCGTTTTCAAAAAAACAACCAACAGCATAGCGAACATAGCTAACACAACGCTACTCTTTCCCCCTCACAAAGAAAGGCAACATGCTGCCGCTCTTATAGTAAATGAGAGGCACACGTGAATATGGTGAATGAGACCAAATGTACACTCAACCCGGCAATGTCAGTAAAAGCTTAAAACACAAAGCCAAGTCCTCTCAGAGACAAAAAAAAAAAAAATCCAACAATCAGCAAGTTAGGCCTCAGCCCTATCATTTTGCCCACTCATGCACATGCAAGCAGGTGATTATCTTTACAATACATCCATTTTACATACGGTCTCATTCAGAACGACGTATCCCAATAACCGAGCCCATTCATATAGATAAACGAGAGCAAGAGCACTTCCTGAAAGGTGCCATTATTACGTCTTACCGGGCGCAACTTCAACATGAAAATAACAAACAGAGCAAGGGGTTGAAAGCATTTCTCTTTTTTTGGGGTTCACCGAGTACATTGGAAGAAACACACGCAAATTTACGGCTTTCCAAAGCTTGTGGAATCACACAACACTGATGGTGTTCAACAACATAGAAGCATGCAAGCACGCACGTCTTAACAGTCATATTAATATCCCAAACAAAATAAAAATAATAATTACGAGGCAATTAAGCCCAGGGGAGTTTTATCATCGTTAAACAATAGAGCTGATTTCCGCTCATCCAGCAAGAGTTTAAATGAGAAACGCTGCACTCTGGATTAGTTAGAATAGCTCAAGAGGGGGCCAGGGCTGGAGTTTTTGACACTGTATATGTTTACCTTATTGCCGCACTGAAGTGAGCCCAGTTAAGTCACTGCTGTGGTTACATAACCATAATGGAGAGGTGTTAAGAGCAAATTTATCTTAACCCCCCACTTTCTAGTAATATGCATTATGCAAACCAATATGCTCTAAATGACCATTTCCATTCCAGCTCTAATGCTGGGTTTTGTCTTGTAGAAGGGAAACCAAACAATATCAATCAGACAAATGCACAGGCAGGCAAGGACGCCAATGTGCATGCACGCGCAGAGACACACGCAGTCACACACACAGCCACACACACACACACACACACACACTCAGTAAAACATTGATTCAAGCACAAATATATGCGCGCAAACACATCAAGCACATATAAAAGAATTCATTGCTACATATACAGTACACTCGCATACAGCGTTATGCACGTGCCCAAACATAGGCACACACACACACAGAATGACAAGCAGGCACACACATGCTCACACATTCAAGCACATGCCAAGACAAACAAACAAACAACCGAAGACACATGCGCTTACGCACACGCGTACGTATATAGTGGTGGACAAACACCAACACTTTATGAGCTCCAACACACAAACCCATGCATATGAATCAACACGTGACTCCAAACAAGTACGCATGCACATACACACACAGACACACGTGCATGTATCTGAACAAACTCAAACACGCACCAACATGAAATTTCAAAACTGCAGCTATATAGTCAGCATGGTAATGATCACACCATTAAATATTTTAGCATTACTGCAGCCAGAATACTGGCCTAGCCTTGGGCACCAGACCGCCGCAGGCTCGCTTTAAAAAAAAACAGGATACGTCCACGTGAGCAAACAAATAATCGCAGAAACACATTTAAACATGGACCCATTATTGGACATTCAGCAAATTGACACTGAGAGAGAGATGCACATTCACATATACAGATTAGCCACAATGCAAATGGGAGGGATAACTTGCCACAATCATCACTAATGTGCACAATAACAATAGAGAAGGGACAATTATATCTCTTCCGTGGGACAGACACAATCAGAAGCACAGAGATGAGCGCATTCTGATCTGACTGCAGCGTGGTCCACACACGTGTTACATACAACATTCTGAGTCATCTGCCAATGACGCACAACAAGACATACAACCGTCTTCCGCACGCTTGTTCCCCGGCTTCACAACTCGTTCAGCTCCATGCAACCCGCTGAGGACTTCTCAGCAGCAGAAGAGATGGATAAGATCAGACCAGTTAATCAAGGCTTGTGCTCTTAAAATTTTGCAGATTAAATGACGAGATGAAAGCCCAGAATGACTGCAGCATAGTTCACATACATTTATAAGACCTCCTTTATGTTTGTAATACAATCGTACACTCTGAAGCAGTTTTGGTGACACAAGTCACTGAAACTTCAATATGCCACCTGTGAACTTTAAAGGTCACAAAAGGGCGAGTCGAGGTCACCAAATGGACTTCATAAACAACTTTCTAAATGTCTCTAATACAAACCTTGGCTCCATGTGCGACCATTTTGTTGATAGAAGACATTGTAATTTCACTACGTTGAGTTTGACCTTTTCTAAGGTTACCGACAGTCAAGTTGAATTTCACCAAATGAAAGTTCATATGCGACTTCCTAGATGTCTGTAAGCCCAGAATGACTGCGGCATAGTGAGTAAATTTAAGCGTTTCCCCATGATAAAAAATTGCAAAACACGCAGCCACCAAACTCGGCTCTAGGCCAGGGAATTCTCTCCAGCGGCTCCCCAAGAGGGGCGATTGTAACCGTGAACGGACAGGGCTGGCAGGACACCTTTTCCGACACTGACTGGAGTGGGGCGCATGCTGGCTTTGCAGCAAGAAAGTTATGGGTTGAATCTGGCCTGGGACCTATCTGAGTGGAGTCTGCATATTCTACTGGTATATCCACAGGTTTTCCTTGCTGGTGGTTTAGGTTCCTCTACCAGTCCAAAGACACACATGCTAAGCCAATTACAGACGAATATGTCCATGAGCATGCAAATGAATGGTGCGCATGCCCCGCGATGGATTGGCAAACTGTCCAGGGAGGGTTTACTTCTCTCGCCCATTGGGCACTTGGATTGACTCCATTTCACCAGCAAACCTAACCAGGAATAAGCAGGTTAGATAATGAATGGATGGATGGATGTATGGATGGATAAATGGATGGACAGATTGATGAATAGATGGATGGACTCCCAAAATTCACCAACCAATTTCATGGCTTTACCAGCAAACAAGATATTTTGAATCAAACAGGAGCTCCAAGCGATGAATACCTTGTTGTAGTGGCTGGGAGAGTAGACGAACCCCTTAACAAAAAATGAAGTTTTGCCACATTTGGCTGGTGATCATTTTCAGCTGGTGCTTAACATGACGGTCATGTAAGTCATTATAAATAATAGCATAAGCTAAATTAAATCAATAAATAGGTCCCTCAAAATTGCTTTATAGCAGCACAGAGTATAACAAACTAATCTTGTGACCCTTCCTGACTGAGGACAGTGATAGGACTTCATGTAACAGCAGCAATCAAAGTCTGGAACGCAGAGGGTTAAAAACATGCACGTGTGAGTGCTCTTTCCAGAAGGATTAGCCAGAGCATTGCCAGAGCAGAACAATGTTGAAATCCACTTATCCTCCATGGTGCATTGATTGCACACCTGGCGACCGAACGCGGTTTCATTTACCCAGCGCTTCGGCCGGCCCCTGATATGGAGGCTGGATGAAGTGGTGATGCTGGGCTCAGGGCCAGGATTATGCAAGGTAGATGGACCTGGCAGGAATGATGATAAACTGGTTGGCAGACAACCACAGTTTTATCGCAAAAATAAATATATATTTATTTGGACAATTCAGACTCTGCCGGCACTTGCTGAAAAATAACCGCATACTTCAGGCACCGAGAAAATTTCCAGAAACAAAACACGAAAAAAAAAAAAAAAAAAAAAAAGAGGCAAAGAGAAAAAGAGGAGATAAAAAGATGATCATCTGGAGCAAATTCAAAATTTTCTAAGACTGGCAGCAAAACAAAGGATAAGGCCCTTGTACTTGAGAGACATTGTTTGGGCAAAAAATACTTCCGTAACTCAGCAGCAGTCGGCATTCCCTGATTGCAGTTTGATAAACATAAAAACACATCCGCCTTTGGGCACTCAACTTCAAGGCTGTTGACCTCCACGTTCAGGCCAACCTCTGCTGTAACGTCTGCTCCATGCTCAGGCCTCTTCGTCTAATATTTTTGCCTCTCAGCAATATAATAATTAAAAAAGATGTGGTGGCACAGTTGTTAAGCGTGCTAGACTGGGGATCGAAAGGCCCTGAGTTTGAGTCCTTGCCATGGCTTTCATGGTATCTTCTTGGGAAAAACGTTTCACTCCCGCAGTGCCTCACTTCACTGAGGTTCATGACTGGGTACCAGAAAATTGCTGGGGGGAGGGGGGGTAACCTGCAAAGGACATCACATCGCGGGACGAGCAGCAAAACTCCTAATCACTTAATGCTATGGAAACTGGCCTGAAGAGCCATGACTGGCCTGGGACAGGTTTTACCTTGTTAAGTTACATACGTTGCGTTTGTTACTTATCAACTTCGAATAAGAATTTGATGGGGCGCGATTATACGTAAACAAGTAGAAGTTCAATGTAGCCCTGGTTCAGTGGTAGGACTAGCTGGCATTAGTGAACTGGTGGCATCACAGCCAAAGTTGGTTACTGGTCAATAATTTTAATTAGCAAGTAAATCGCGCAGAAACCTTTTCTCTAGATTCACAGTCCATGTCCCTTGCATTAAACGTCTGATGTATGACCAACATGTGCATGGTTAAGGCCAAAAGTTAGGAGATATTGCACGCCAGGAGATATGGAATATCAAAACTAGACAGTCCAGTCGGCTGCGACCATGGATGTAGCCCCGAAAGGCTATGGCAACCGAAATTGATAGTTGTTATAAGTGAAGTATATCACATGTCAAACCAAAATGTGAAAGTAATCGGTCTAAAATTGCAGCCTGTGCTGCATCCACAAGGAAATCTCTATGTTTTGCCACTAATGTGCGTATTATGCAGCCAATACTGTCGCTATGGCAAGCAAAATTAGTAGGTGTCATAAGTGAAGTGTAACACATGTCCTTACCAAATATGAAAGTAATCGCAGCCTGTGCTGCACCTGCAAGGAAATCTCTTTTGCCACTAATTTGCATATTATGCGGCCAATACTGCCGCCATGGCAACTGAAATCGATAGGTGTCATAAGTGAAGTGAAACATGTCCATACCAAATATGAAAGTAATTGGTCAAAAACTACTGCCTGTACAGCGTCCCCAAGGAAATCTCAATGTTTTGCCACTAATTTGCATATTATTCAGCCCATACTGTGGCCATGGCAACCGAACTCGATAGGTGTCATAAGTGAAGTATAATACATGTCATTTTCATACCAAATATGAAAGTAATCGGTCAAAAATTACAGCCTGTAGAGCGTCCACGAGAAAGCGTCTACGGACGCTGACGTGGTGGCAGCGGCGGAGACGACGCACATGAATCCACAGTAGCCACCCGACTTTGTCCGGTGGCCACAATTATGGGATGAGTGTGATTTAAAACCACTCAGGAGGTTTCTGTCACAAAATGTGCAAAAATCCCTTCATGTTTCTCCTCTGAGAATGTGTAATAACTCACAAAATGCAGCAAACAAAGGCAAAGGCACAAATGCCACATTACTGAATGGAACAGCCAATATCTCTAAAAATAAGCATAAAAATTATAATGCCGAATATTGACTGCAAACAGGGATAAATCTGAGTGGAGCACCATATAGTGATGACTCAGTGCTGTCAATCACCCTCCGCCCCCAATGCCTGCCTGCAGAAACAGAGCCAGGCAGTTGGCAGAGGGTGCAAAAGCCGATTGGTTCGAGTCGCCATCTCTTTACCTCCTGTTACAGTGTCTATCTTGGGGTAGTTCCAGCTTCCGCCAGCCCGGCATCAGTGATCAGGAGCTATGTGAGCCAGCAGGGCAGGGCAGGGAAGGGTGCGACGGTCAACAGTCGCCAGGTTCTAGGCCGCCGGACAAAAATCTTGCTCTGGGCAAACTTTTCTTTATCTTACAGTAATTCATGCAGGCCCCCCAATCTATGAACCCATACAGCCATTGTCGTCTTCATCCCCAGATGTAATGGTGCGCAATTGACAACCTTCTCCTCATTAGGGCAGCAGGATATATTGAGTCACACTGTTCTCTAAGTTTAACCCTTCGAACCCTGTATTATATATAGGGGCTCGTGGACCTCCTCCTATGCCGAAACACAGCTTACTGTGATGGGAAAACCACCTGATCGCAAACAAGGTCACGTGACAACTGAAAGTCATGTCATCAAAGTCACATATTTGCGGGCCGGTTTTCTGGCATTTTGGGTTACTGCACATTCTCTGTGCGGCCGCTAAACCAGTCTTTGGGGTTTAAAGTAAGGAAAAACACCTGTCCCAAAAGTATACGGAGCAGGTTCACCCCTCTCCCCCTCTCACCTCCGGAGCCCGGGCGCTCTCCCCTGGCTCGGCCAGCTTGACGGGCGTCGAGCGCTGGGACACGGCGCCATCGTCGTCCCGGTCCTCCTCGGAGTCGTCCTCCGAGCTGCTGGAGATGGCCTCTTCGCTGGGGGGTGGCGGAGCACTGGCCGCCGTCTTCCGCTGGAGCACTGCCTCCTCCTTGTTGCTCTTGTTGCTAGGGGTGACGGCAACACAGACAAACGGAGAGAGACAGATGGGCGCAAGTAATCAGTACCGCTCTGGACAGACAGTGGCTGATCCTGCTGTCAGAGCAAACGAACAAGCAGAGAGTGAGAGGTCGACGATGACATCATTGTGCTGTGATATTACTGGCGACGGACCCCCACGCAATTTAGTCTGTTCGCAGCGAAGCCTCGACCGTCATCATAACATGGTAGCCTCCATAGCCCACCACAGCTGCTCACGTCCTGTTTGCGAGGTCACATGACAGGATATCCAACACTTTTGCCGCTCTGTCCTCAATCGTTCAACCATACCATAACCAGCCCAAGGATACATGTGCATTTTGTGTGTTGGATTATGTATCTTATGCTTTCTCCATTTTTTGCAACTAGAAAATGGTAGCAGAGTAAGAGTAACCCTATATCTTTCTACTCCAGTGAAGTTGCATGATGTCCTTATTGTGGCAATTTTCCAGATGATTCTCTGAGCCCATAAGTAAAGATATGCTCTGGGAATATAACAATTAAACAAACAGATGAGTAACGCATAAATACAGCCAATAAAGGGAGTGACATGACACTTCCTCTCTGTACATGTGTTTAAGTCTAGGAGGATTCAACAGTCATGATTTCATAAAATTTACACGCAAAAAAAGTTGGTAAATTATGCACATTTCTACCTATAAGTTACATTTTAACAAACAGGATACAATCCTTTCTTCCTAACCCATCGTCAGCTGTGATCACAACCTTCTGTCTAACGAATACTGAAAGATGCCATTTTTATGGTAAGTAAGGTTGTGCTTACTGAATGCATTATGGAACAATATTTTACCATGTAAAACCGGTGTACAGCGTGGCAGACTGAATACTGAAATCCTCAAGTGAAAAATAAACAATCCACCACAACTATCAGACATCTGGCATCAGAAACCGGGAACCCTATTAACCAGGCTCATATATTCATACTGAAAGCAACAGGGAGGACTGAATAATTGATGACTGACTAGCCCACCAGAGTTTGAGATCACCTGGCTAAACGTGAATTTGTTTTTTTCCACCCAAGAGGGCAAGTTGCCGAAGTGAAAAGCTAAAAGCATATCCCCATCACAGTAAAGGAGGAGGGAGCCTTACGCCAGGACGGATTTCCCAGTTTCCTCGGGCTTACGGACTGTAAAGGGGCTGGGGTCCACACCAACAGTCTTCGGCATGAACTCCCTTCCAGAACAAAAACAAAAGAACAAGAGAACTCAGATTCAGCGCAAACATTAGCAGAACCACAACATTAGCAAAACAAAAATGCATAACCAGTTTAATATATCGGAGGGAAAGAAAACAACTAAATTGTGAGCCCAGCAGTCATTTCAAACCTATGTTTCTACAATTCAAGTCAAACATTTGTGTTTTTGAGGCAGGCTGACCAAAGATTGAAAAGAATATACACAGCATTGCCCTTTCCCTGAGCTCCCACCCCCTCATTTTTCTTGAATCAAGTGCAAAATGAGACTATTGTTCTGACCACCTTCACTCTTCCACCCACGATCCCATTTTCTTCTGGAACATTACGGCAATATTACATTGAGTGGCGTTTTTATTGGGCCTTCAACGTGCTTTATGAACCTGTGACAGAACACAAAAGGTACCTTTCTACAGCAAAAATAAAGAAAAACAAATCAAAAAGCACACAAGATCACGTTGATCCGACAAGTCTGGTCAAACGGACAGAACGTGCGAGAGAGATGAGGATTGTTGACCGCTGACACGCTGAACAGACCAGGCCTCGGGTCAGTAGACGGACGAATGATATTAAAGTGGCTCTCGCGAAGCGCAACTCATCATGAATAACTCATTACTTTGTCAGACTGTAATGTAGACTAACCGCATGGCCTGGGATTTTAATAATAGCAAAGGTGCCTTTTCAAATATTGCGAGTCAACCTCGATTTTTGTGAAAATGTATGTGCAGCTTCTATTGTTTGGAGACATGGGCCTACCAGTACAGTCCAGGAGATGTGCTGGTTTTGTGGTTTCGCAACCCCCTCAGACCAGCCTGAAACCAGCAGCCAAGTGGCTAAAGTGTTGGAGCGGAAACCAGAAAGCTGGTTGTTCGAGCCACGGCTAAAGACTTCCCAGATTTTTTTTTTTTAAATGTGTATGTAAATTAATTGTTACTATGGAAGACTAATTATCTTTTGTCTACACTTCTCCTGTATTGTGCAATTTGTATTTGTGAATTGTGCGAAATAAAGACTATATATATATATAATAAGAACGAAGTGCGATTAACCACACATTGCCCTTAGAGTGATTGAGCCCTGCTTAGACATATCTACAGCAAATCCTTTGAATTAAAAAAAATGTCAGCTAAAAAAATCCATATGCAATGTAATTAGAATACCATAACCAAGGTCTGCTGCTCAGGCAATGCTCCAATGCCGTCGTCATGGCTACGAATGCTCCTCAGTCTTAGACGTTGTGGCGTTTTGCTTTCTGATTTGCAATGGCAAAATATAGCGTGAAATACTTGGAAAACAAGTGTGGGATTAAGTGGGATGTCAGTACCGTGCAGAGTTAGTCATGGCCATGCAGAAGGTGTCATCGAATGAGGTGAGCTCGTAAGGCTTGAAGAACTCTGTGTAGGTGTCAGTGCTTTCATCGTATCGGTTCAGCCTCTTCACTGCCACCTTCTTCTTATTCTCTTCGCAGGGGACTGAAACACACATAAACACAGCCAGACACACACACACACACACACACACACACACACACAGATGACTGCACTGACAGAACCTCAACTATCAGCACACTAAAAATGTGGTATACTTAGGATAAGAGGCTGGACTCCGCATATGCCTCAAATATAAAATATCAAATAGATAATACAAAATATAGAGCAGATAATTGCCTTTAAATAAAAGGGAAAAAAATTTAAGGAAAATAATCTAACAAAGACTTACTAAAAAGATTTTCATTATACCAACATATTGGAACATAATGCGTTTTATACTGTAAGCATGACCTACGTACATACATGCATAATACATAAATGATGCAATCAACATCTTTATTTAAAAAAAAAAAAAATCAATCCAATAAAGAGATATCTTTTTACGTAACAAAATGTCAATACCTTCATCATAGGGTAACGGCAGATAGGACAAAATCCCCTCAGACCACCAAAATGTGTAACTACGGGACAAAACAATGGAAAGGAAGAAAGAAACTGAAATTACACTCTCAGCTCTATAGTTTCACATCTTAATACACAAAGACAAACCACGTTTTGTGAAAACAACCTCGTCCGACTTAAAACATATGAAAAACACTCTACATGTCCATAATGCATTTATTAATGGCGAAAGACAAATTCAATCACACAGCAACCAGTTCCAGTTCAGTTTCACTGTATGCGAACATAATGAGGACTTGGTGTCCTTTGAATTGCACTAATTCTACCCTTGTTCCAGTCTCCTATCAGTCTGTTATTCTTCTCTTGATTGTGTGATTGAGGGACCCCATTGTAGAAGCAATTCCACAACGATTTAACAGCCAGATGAGCGAGTAAAATTTTGGGTAAGCCAAAAGTATTGCCCTGTTCTCTCGCTACTTTTTAAATAAAACCAATAATTCTGAGGCATTTCAAACGAAAAGCGGAGAAGTAGCAACGGGGAGGGTGAGGCGTAATGAGGAGCTGTGAAATAATGGTCAGAGGTGCCTGATCGGGTATGTGGGTCACAGAGAAAGGGCTGGAAAATGGAACACGCGCCGGTCTCGAGGTTATCAGCACTCTGCACGATGCCCAGGAAATGACACGGTGCTTCCCCCACACTGCGTCGCATTGACACAGTCAGAGTCCTCTGGGTCAGGTGGCACAGTGGACACCAAGCCCCATTAACCACCCGGCGTTGACCTGTCAGGAGTCCAGTGGCAAACAGCCGTGTTGTAATGAGGAACAGACCCTCAAGGTCATACAGAAGTGGAAGTCTCCAAACCGAGGAAAGCACAGGAAGCTCAATGTCCCATTAAACCCATGAAAAGAGGATATGAAGCATTAAACCAAGTTGAAGTGATGAAAAATGTTAAAATATAAAAGAGAAAAGAAGCAATAGTTCTATCTTTCGAGGCAAAGACGCTGCCATCTTGCAGTACCATAACCTGTGCTGTCACGGGGTTGGTCGGCTCAGATACAGATACAAGAAATATGCTGGGGGAAACGGTGAAAAACTGCGATGTTGAAGGGCCGAGATTGTAAGGAAAGGAGAACACAGAGACAGTACAGAGGACAAAAGGCAGGCCATTACTGTATTGCTCTGACTGGGATGTAAAATAGTTTTTGGAAGAAGATTAGCTAGCTACATAGAAAAGCACTTTGAGTTTGGCAACCAAGCCACAGACTGATACCGAAGTACGACTGTTGTTGGAGTTTGTTGCGCGGTCAGTAAAGCACAGGTTATGGGTGGTCAAATTGGGAACTTCAGGCTATAGTGAGCTGGTCCAGAGAATTGCTAGGTTGCCTCACTCAAATGTCTAGTCCAATATGCAGCGAGCTAATCTTCCTCTTAAGAAGTTAACCGCTGATCCAAGAGTCAGTGCCTAGAGGGTTCGCTCTCTTCAGTGCTGCAAGGCAGCTTAGCAAGTTGGTTGCAGTTTATGAAAATGGACTGTTCTGTCCTTAGCTTTACCCATCACTGAAAATCATTGAAAGACAAGGAAATGCACTGTACCTACATATATGCCTAGGTTGAGAGATTATTATATTATGACCCCTAATGAAATATTTTCAGAACAGAAATGACAGGAACGTGGTTAAGAAGGTTTTGCGTGCCAGCAGCATTGACCGCGCATTATCAACACCAGACAACTCCTTCTCTGAGTTAATAAATATATCTAAAACCATCTGCTATCAAAAAAATGAGGTATGGGTTTGTCTCTAAAGTCTTTAAAAACAGAATCACCGGCGTGAGGAAACAAGATCACGTTAAAGTCAATTCGCTCACGTTAATGCATTCTCCTAACCGAGACAAGCGAAGATATTAGCAGTGTTGGCTATCGTTTACAAGCCAGTAATTTTACAGCCCCAATTCCGAAATAGTTGGGACAAAGTGTAAATTGTGAATAAAATCAAAACGCAATGACTTTCAAATCACATCAGCCAGTATTTTATTCACAACAGAACAGAGATAACATAGCAAATGTTGAAACTGAGAAATTTTACAATTTTATCCACAAAATGAGCTCATTTCAAATTTGATGGCTGCTACAGGTCTCAAAAAAGTTGGGACAGGGGCCTGTTTACCATGGTGTAGCATCCAGTCTTATTTTTAACAGAGTGGAGGCGTCTGGGCATTGAGGAGACAAGTTTCTTGAGTTTAGCCATTGGAATCTGATCCCACTCTTGTGTAATACAGGCTTCCAGCTGCTAGAGAGTTTTGGGTCTCCTTTGATGGACTTTTCGTTTAATTATGCGCCAAATGTTCTCAATCGGTGAAAGATCAGGACTGCAGGCAGGCCACTTCAGCACACGGACTCTTCTACAACGAAGCCATGCTGTTGTAATAGCTGCAGTATGTAGTTTTGCATTGTCCTGCTGAAATACACAAGGCCTTCCCTGGAATAGATGTCGTCTGGAGGGGAGCATATGTTGCTCTAAAACCTTTATGTACCTTTCAGCATTCATGGTGCTTTTTAAAACATGCAAGTGTCCCACACCATATGCACTAATGCATCCCCATACCATCAGAGATGCTGGCTTTTGAACTGAATGCTGATAACAGGAGGGGTGGTCTTTCTCCTCTTTAGCCCGGAGGACACGATGCCCATGATTTCCAACAAGAATGTCAAATTTGGACTCGTCTGACCACAGGACACTATGCCACTTAGCTACAGTCCATTCTAAATGAGCCTTGGCCCACAGAACATGGTGGCGTTTCTGAATCATGCTCAACAATGGCTTCCTTTTTGCATGATAGAGTTTTAGGTGGCATCTATGGATGGCACGGCAGACTGTGTTTACAGACAGTGGTTTCTTGAAGTATTCCTGGGCCTATTTAATAACGTCAATGACAGAATCATGCCGGTGAGTGATGCAGTGGCGTCTGAGGGCCCGAAGATCACGGGCATCCAGTAAAGGTCTTCACCCTTGTCCCTTACGAACAGATTTTTCCAGTTTCTCTGAATCTTTTGATGATGTTATGCACTGTTGATGAGACCGTCAAAGCCTTTACAATTTGACGTTGAGGAACATTGTTTTTGAAGTATTCCACCACAATTTTTTTACGCAAGCCTTCGCAGGTTGGAGAGCCTCTGGCCATCTTTACTTCTGAGAGACTCAGCCTCTCTAAGACATCCCTTTTATAGCCAATCATGTTACACACCTGATGCCAGTTAACTTAATTACTTGCTAATTGTTTTTTCAGCTGATCCTCTTATATATTAATTGCTTTTTCAGCCCTTTTTTGCCTGTGTCCCAACTTTTTTGAGCCCTGTTGCAGCCAGAAAATTTTTTAATAAGCTCATTTTGTGAATAAAAATGTAAAATGTCTCAGTTTCAACATTTGAAATGTTATCTATGTTCCATTGTAGATAACATATAGGCTCATGTGATCTGAGAGTCATTGCATTTTGATTTTATTCACAATTTACACTTCGTCCCAACTATATCGGAATATACACATATTGGGGTTGTATTCTGACCTTATAACGCAAGGTTTGAATTAATGTACCGCTTGTGTACTTACAGTGGTGAAGCCTAGCTTGTTGCATCATTTCCTTTATTTGAAGCTCATGGAAGTAACAGCTAACTAACCATTTAGCTATGTCACGCTAGCCAGCTGGTTACATATTCTAAAGGTAAACTCATTTTTGCCTATGTTGTTAAATTCATGTGTTGCAAAAGGTTCTTGATGCTCCCACTGAAGTCCACAATGATCTGAGTAGCGTTTGTTGCAGAATATTGCAAAAAAATTAAGTCATTCGCTTTGTGCGCAGTGTCAGACGACTAGTCGCTACCCTGACTATTCTCTATAATCAACAGTATCTAGCGCTCATCTAAAGCCATTGTAACACATTGGATTTATTACCAACAGCGGCTTTGTGCTTAAGGGGCCTTCAGATACGTTGTACGCCGGGTATACAAAAGGTCCACGACAGAAATGTGGGGCAATTCGTGAAACACTCGTGAGAATGTCCTACGAAATTCATGCATTCTACGATGGACCAGGCCGTCATTAACCCTCGTTGTAGAATTTTGAACATTTTTTTGGCATCGTAGGCGATTCTCTGTCAGGACCCATTTCGTTGGTCCGTCATGAGGCGACCTACAAGTTTGTCTGATGTTGTTACACTAGACCTATGCTTTTTGTTTGATTTTTGGGGTCATTTAAGGTCCTCATTATCTTTGGAATTTCCGATGATAGACCTACGGTCGGCCTACATTAAAAACATTACAGTCCTACGAATGTTCCACCATTGCGCGTCCTTTCTGCGACTGTCATGAGTTAATCGAATGATTACAATTCTATCCTATGTCAGTTGCTCGGCTGTCTTGGATTTTTTATGACACATTTTCCTACATCGGTAGTACCACACATATTGTTTTGACCACTACTACGCAACCTTCAAATCCTCTTCTCCCAAATGTACATCAGTCCCCTCTGTCGTGGACCCACTAAAATCATACGACATAAAAAAAAATAAAAAAAATCATATGATGTATGTGAAAGCCCCTCTATAAGCAATCTGCTTTTGAAGTTATGTCGTCAGTCCATGATGGTGCGTGAGGAGCCCCTGTGCTTCACCTAACATTACACGACCGTTACCTCCAAGCTAGCTTGCCAGTAACATTAATGGCATAAATTTCCTATTTAGCCATCTTCCTCTACCGATGGGTTCAAGTATTCGTTTGAAACGGAGCCCAATTTTTTCTCTTTTTTTTTTTGGTTGAGACTTCGACAAAAACACCTGACAGCACAACGGAAAACAGCACGTAAACCGCTGGCCGCCGGCCTTCATGGAGAACCCTGTGTGTGGGGTGTGGGAAGTGTGGGTGTGTGGGATGAGTGTGAGGTGTGTGGGGTGTGTGGGGTGTAGGGTGGAGTGTGGGGAGTGTGGGGTCACCTGCGTCTGTGCTGCTGCAGCTCCATACTGTTTCTCTGGTGCAGGTAAAAGTCTGTAGGCAGCTCCCACAGGTGTGGCTTTGCCTCAGATGGCTGAAACACCTGGAGGAAAAGATTGATGGCGTCCTGTCTGTCTGCATCTGTGTGGGGCATTGCGAGAGAGAACAAGAGTGAGTGAGAAATGAAAGCACAACATCCAGTTTTTCAGGCCCCCAGAAATTGGGAAACTAATCCTGAGAGCCGCAAGATCTGCTGGTATTTCTGGGTTAAATTAGCACAAAATTCAGGCCAAGTTATCCAGATGAAGTGATTTAATCACAAAATCAGCTGCTCTCATTGATGAACTCCTTAATCAGAGACATAACTAGACTTCATAATCTTTATTATCAGAACACTTCAGATCTTTTCAATTGCAAACTTTGAGACCACAGCAGAGTATTCGTTCTTATGCTGATTGACTGTTTTTGGTAGTCAGTTGTTTTCACCTGACCTAAAAAGTCCATCTTAATTAGGAGTTGGACCAGAAACTATAGATATATGTGCATTGCCCATTGTTATTTTATTCTGATCAAGATCGTTGTGATTGAAACAATCATGATATCTCTGCAATAAACTTTTGGGGATCAAGTCCTACAGTGTGCGGACTTTATTACATCACTATTTTTGATGCGGATCTTTGGTTTATCCTGCACCTGCAGTACAGTGGATGTCCAATCCATGCTCCATCTTTGCACATTTTATCCATGAATTTCCCCTCAACCCATTAAGACCAGATGTGTCGCCTAAATGCTTCTCCCGTTCAGACATGATGCAATGTGAGCGCGTTTTGGATGATGTCATCATTTCTGAGAAACGTGATCAATGGATTGCATCGTGAACTACTAGAATGAAAGTGGGGAGGGTGAAATGCATCATGGGTTTTGTATTTTTGATCCCCCCCCCCCCATGTGGACTACACATCAGTTTCCAAAGCTCAGACAGTGACAATGGCTGACGACCTGATTGAGGGGAGCAACATTTATTTATTATTACACTGCTGCTCCTTTTCATTGTTAACTGCCAGTTACAAACAAATCACCGTAAACGTTTTTTTTTTTTTTTTTTTTTGGTTTGTTTTTTAAAAATATGTTAATGAGCATTCAGGCATAAGCAATCATTTTGAGCAAAAGCCAACGATCAAAGCTCCAAATGATTTTCATCCCTTGTTTCCAAGGGCAACAGAGGCTGAAAATCTGAGGTTTTAGTGAATTTGACAATCCTGTCAGGTTTAACAGAAAACCCTCAGGTGGGATTGTTATCAAACAATGCCTTAGGATTTAGAATGCTTCTATGGCAGGTGTCCTAGTCCTTAATGGGCTAAGAAGGTTAGGAAATTTCCAATAAAGCGGAAGTTAGAAAAGCATTTTTTTTCCAATTTTAGGACAATGCCACATACATACTCTGTATCTGCTGGCTGCAGCGCCTCACTAAAGCTTCATCCCAGTCACATAAGAGTGAAATATTTAAACCCAGGATGCTGTGTTTTTATGGCCACAGAACATCCGTTAGGAAATATCTCGATCTTTAGCATCACTTCACACGTGTTCCCTCGAAGTTGAGCAGAAAATATTTGGGATTTTTGGAAACCTTTGGATCTCCACCGGAATTTAAAATGGGCTCAAGGTTTAACAGGTTCGAACATAGCAGCTGCATTTGACAAATCCACGTGCGGGTCCGTTGCTTTTATGGGGAAAAGAACAGTGAAACACCCAAAACCAGCAGAGCCAGCAGCACTCAAAGACCATCATCGGAGGGGAAAGATTGTCTGAAGGTCTAAGTTTATGGTACCCTAAGTAGCAAGGTTTCAATTCAAATGGTTGACATAAGGAAAGTCATTTTTTATGACTCCGTTAAAGAAACAGATAAACTTTTTGCTCATTATCTTCAACTGTATAACTCAAATTAAATTATTCTCAAAATTCTACCTCATGAAAACAATCAAAACAACAATGGCTCCACTCCCTACAGGTAGAGCTGTGTTCACCCATCATCTAGTTTCCATCCTCTTATTCCATTAGTGCTTATTCGATATGCAAGCAAAATCGCCTCTGTCAAATGTATAGTTTTAATCAAAGTACTTTGCATGTGTTTCCGGTCTGGTTTTATCCATACAAATTAAAAAATTTTTCAAAACAAGGTGGATAGCGACGCATCAAGTGTCCAAACCTGTTTGAGGTAAGGAAATAAAAAAATTGAGGGTGTGTGAGAAAAATACAAAAAGGGTGAAAGAAAGATGGTCCAAAACTGGATAATTACAGCATAAAATATTGAAAAGACAGGAGTCAATGAGTAAGGATGGTTTTGGACAGGCAATATTGAACGTTAACATAGGCAGGTTCGCCCATGCAGCCAGATGAAATGAAGGGAGCAGATGAAAAAATAGCCTTTTTTTCATTTTTCAGAAGAAAATCAGAAAGGTTTAACTCATGCCAAGCAAGAGATGAGCGCATTTGCATGCCACAA
Organism: Gymnothorax javanicus; assembly: GCA_029692085.1. Lineage (NCBI taxonomy): Eukaryota > Metazoa > Chordata > Actinopteri > Anguilliformes > Muraenidae > Gymnothorax > Gymnothorax javanicus. The sequence goes on from CM056198.1 coordinate 97,706,811, forward strand.
ACACTCAAAGCAAGGTGGACACGCGCACAAAGTGTTCAAGCGTACATACAGTACTGTGCAAAAGTCTTAGGCACCTGTGCTTTTTAAAATTTAAACCTGCTTTAGATGTTTACTTTTTGTTTTCCAAATTAAAGTTGCTGAAGATAAGAAGCAAATTTGAAGTATTTCATTTATAAAACAGCCAATACAGATAATACAGCCTTGATAGAGCCCTGATGTCAACATCATCGTGGCTGTCTGCAATTACTTGGAGGGACAGACACAAGTGACAGACAATCTGCAGGAGGACTGTGACAAGTTTTCCGCTCTGCTTGGAACGAGCAAAAAGCCAATCATCTTATAAACTATAGCACAACAGGACAGTGTCCCAGATTTTTTGGCAAAAGGTAGTTACACCAAATATTGGTTTGATACGGTGTTTAACAATTTACAGCTGTTTCGTACATTTCTCAGTTATTAGAACCTTTTTATTTCATCATTTTTGCAAGCATATTCACCCTTTGAAATAGCCTTAAATGTGCCTAAGACTTTTGCACAGCACTGTACATAAATACATGAATGTGCATGCAAACAGACACACACCAGTTACACACACACACACACACACACACACAAACACAAGCACACACAACAACGAGTGCACATCAAAGCCTGCACAGTGACAAATGATATGGTAAAAAACCTAAGACTTAAGCTGTACAATCGTCAGTATTTAAACCTTATTTTCATTATTACAAATCCAACCTGCCGAAGGTAGTGAGCCAAAAACAATAATAAATTGCGTTACTGCCCAAATATTCATCATCTCTACTGTTTATATATACGCAAACAGAATAGGCATGTACATGTAGACAGACTTCTAATGTCATTTCTGACATTAATAGTAATACACCATTACTATGACCATGATAATCATTATATTAACAAGCAACATCACTCTGAGGCTGGCATTAACGAAGGTCGCACACTTGACTCGCCGTCTCCCGGATTATCAAATGAATGCGAGCATTCATTAGCAGTGCACACCTGGAGAGCCACGTGCGGCCTCTGATTACAAAGATTTACCTCCACAAAGTAAATGAATTGGTGTAATTGCAAGCTTTCTGGCAGAGCAGTTTTCAGCTGTAGCGCATCAAAATAAGCATTCCTTATCACAAACCCATCATGCAAAGGTGTACGTCTCTAAACCCTATTGCAGATGTACACAAGAACTGACTGTAGTTATTGTTAAATCAGCATTAAAATGGTCTAGGCTCTTTCTAATCTTTCCAATAAGTACTTTATATCGCAGTTTATTGATCTGCTTGTGATCTTGACATCCCAGGACTCTCTGAAGGTCAGGGGTGTATTAAGGGAGGCACGTGTTTGCATCGCTCAAAGGCCACATGCACGCGCCGCGCCTGCTAATCAGCATGTAATGCAAAGGCAACATGCCCCTGCACACCGTATCCGCACAAAGCTCCAGTATCTCTAATCAAACCGTATCCGCACACAGCTCCAGTATCTCTAATCACACCGTATCTGCACACAGCTCCATTATCTATAATCACACCGTACCCGCACACAGCTCCAGTATCTCTAATCACACCGTATCCGCACACAGCTCCAGTATCTCTAACCACACCGTATCCGCACACAGCTCCAGTATCTCTAACCACACCGTATCCGCACACAGCTCCAGTATCTCTAACCACACCGTATCCGCACACAGCTCCAGTATCTCTAACCACACCGTATCCGCACACAGCTCCAGTATCTCTAACCACACCGTATCCACACACAGCTCCATTATCTCTAATCACACCATATCCGCACACAGCTCCAGTATCTCTAATCACACCGTATCCGCACACAGCTCCAGTATCTCTAATCACACCGTATCCGCACACAGCTCCAGTATCTCTAATCACACCGTATCCGCACACAGCTCCAGTATCTCTAACCACACCGTATCCGCACACAGCTCCAGTATCTCTAACCACACCGTATCCACACAGCTCCAGTATCTCTAATCCAGTATCTCTAATTATCACTAACACACGGATCCACACACAGCTCCATTATCTCTAATCACACCGGATCCACACACAGCTCCATTATCTCTAATCACACCATATCCGCACACAGCTCCAGTATCTCTAATCACACCGTATCCGCACACAGCTCCAGTATCTCTAATCACACCGTATCCACACACAGCTCCAGTATCTCTAATCACACCGTATCCACACACAGCTCCATTATCTCTAATCACACCGTATCCACACACAGCTCCAGTGTCTCTAATCACACCGTATCCACACACAGCTCCAGTATCTCTAATCACACCGTATCCACACACAGCTCCATTATCTCTAATCACACCGTATCCGCACACAGCTCCAGTATCTCTAATCACACCGTATCCACACACAGCTCCAGTATCTCTAATCACACAGTATCCACACACAGCTCCAGTATCTCTAATCACACCGTATCCGCACACAGCTCCAGTATCTCTAACCACACCGTATCCACACACAGCTCCATTATCTCTAATCACACCGTATACACACACAGCTCCAGTATCTCTAATCACACCGTATCCGCACACAGCTCCAGTATCTCTAATCACACCGTATCCGCACACAGCTCCAGTATCTCTAATCACACAGTATTCACACACAGCTCCAGTATCTCTAATCACACCGTATCCGCACACAGCTCCATTATCTCTAATCACACCGTATCCGCACACAGCTCCAGTATCTCTAATCACACCGCATCCGCACACAGCTCCATAATCTCTAATCACACCGTATCCGCACACAGCTCCATTATCTCTAATCACACCGTATCCGCACACAGCTCCAGTATCTCTAATCACACCGTATCCACACACAGCTCCAGTATCTCTAATTCCACGGCCCAGTGAGAATTCCTCTGGCGACCTGCTAAATGACAATTCTGGGAGCGTTGGAGTAAGGTCTTCTCGTGGGGGCTGTAATGCTCACGACTTCCCCCTCAAGCAAATCGATTATCAATCTGCACAGCCACTTGGAGGAAGGGGGGGGACATCGGCACAACTACTCTCAGTGTACAGGTAAATGTACATAAATGGACAGGGACTCATTCACAATGCCAACAGTGCATGGGGGATTAGATTCGGAAGATTATGATGGTTCAGCCATTGTTTTCAGAAACTATGTAGGCCTACTAAGGGGATCCGCCTACCACCTTTATGCTGACATCTACAGGCAGTATTTATGATCAAAATCTTGAGCACAAGAGAGAAGAAAACCAGACTAAAGCAGTTAAAGTTACATAATTCCCTTTTCGCAAATAAAGGGCATGAAGGTGCAGGTACGGTTTGAAGGGTTTCATCCACATTCGTAACAATTCTGCCTGGTCTATCAAATTATCTTGAAATTACTGGGAAAACAAATACAAGAAAATGACACAGGCTGCAAATGATCAAAGAGCATGCAACTGAAAGTAGAAATAAATGAGTGGAGTTCAGGATTCCCTGTACATTATTGTACATTTACCTGTACACTGAGAGTAGTTGTGCCGATGTGAAAATAGCGCTTAAAAGGGGTCTTATTTTTCCAAGTAGGATTATTTGTTCCAAGTTTGATTGTGTTGCATTTTGAAGTTCTTTGAATAAGCTTTCATTTGAGGCCAACTTTTTGAAAATCAAAACAGGCCCACATCGTCAAAATGAGGGTCAAAAAGTGCACCGTTACGGTATTTAGCTGAAAAGGGGTTCATGTTTCTCCAAATTGGATGAAGATAGAAAGATGTTTTTACCTTCATTTGAAACTCCATCAGGTATACCATCAACAATGTAAATGGCAAAGGGAACATTCTAAGGATACTTGCATAATATTTCATTTGAAATCGACATGTTCGGCACCAAATTTCAATGTTTAGGGGTTAATTGCAAAGCACTCAAAGGGTTAACCACTATATTAAAAGGTTTGTTGCAGACTATTAGACAGAATAAACATATCCTGAAAGAATGAAATTTGTATCCTTATTAGTTCATCGGTTATAACCCTTTGAAAATGGTCACAAACTGTGACCAGAGGGTTAACGTGGGCCACGCCCCCTTTTTCGGGGGCCCATAAAATGAGAACGGAACAAGATATCAAATTGAAACCACCTGCCATTTGATTTGCTCATCATATGCAACAAAATGTCACCCGATGAAGCAATTCTGAAACCATCAAGCTGGGAGCACCCCCCATTTTGGGTGATTTCATATGGAATGACCCACATGGAATCCCATGATTGCAAGATGAAGCTCAGCTATAATTCCTTACATTAAAAGAAACAGACAGCAGTCAGATACTCCACTGTCAGCCGTCAGGCTGCACACAACAGAACATAAGACCTTGCTGAGCATCTGTCCAATCTATGCAGCACTGAGGGCAAGGCTCAGTAAGCCATAAAGAGAAAACAGACAGCACCCCGTTAAGCTTCTACTATTCAGAAATCCTGACCTCACCCCCTCTGCCACCACTCTATTGCCAATATTGTTGTAGACATAACACAAAATGTCCCAGCCAATTACATAAACTTGGGGAAATTAACCTCTTAACCTGTTAGTCAAGGGCAGAGACTGCTCTAAAACCCTCTAAAACTGCAACAAACTTGCTCTAGTTTTCCTTCGCCATTGTTCCGCAACCTTTTCCACCGTCAGCCGAATTTCTCCCACCTCGTTTCCACTCAACACTGCTCCAATTTTTGTTCGTTAAAATAAAATTTCACCTAACCCCCACCCTGCTGTTTTCTCAGAGCAGAAGATCTAAAATCACACAGGAAATACACCAGGCCACGTCACAGTGAAGACTCTCGACAGCCCGATGAAGGGAATTGGGCAAAAATAATGAAATGCGGATCACCACGGAGGGCACAGTGACACTAAAGTTCTGCACTCCTGTCAGGCACCGTCACACACGCTCACTGCAGGCTCGCCACTGCCAGACAGAAACACCACTGAAAGATACATCACAGGTATCTTATGACCTATTGCACAATTGCAAACACTGGAATACATTGCAATGCACTATAAACCTGTCATGGTTTTTTTTTTTCTTTTCTTTTTTTAAACACCCAGTATTTTCACAGAAATTGCTAAAAATGAGGCAATGGCTCATGATCACCACATGGAATACGAAAAAGGCATTTGATGAATCAATAAATACTCTACCTCACTGCACAGTGACTAAAATTAGGGCCAACTATAGGCTAGATTTCTTTTAGAAAATATCTAGCAAGAAGGCAAATTCCATCGGTGGATGACAGCAGGGTACCTGAACGACTGCATTCTCCCCATAGGAAAATTCACAGTTTTGCCACGTAGGGGCACTATCGTAAACGGTCTAGGGTCCAGAAAATCAACTGCAGAATGACTCTGGGCTCAAAGAATGTTCACAGCAAATTTTATTCAATTCCCATGGGAATCACTTAACTTACTGCATTTTTTAAAAAGCAAAGTTTGGCCGACAGGTGGTGCAGCAGGAACAGTCATAGTGCCACAAAAGCAATAGGACTGCTCTCTCATGCACCAAAACAGTCACCGCAAAGTTGATCGCATTTCCATTCGAGCAGTTTTGATTTGTACATTTGGAAAAGCGGTTTCACATAATGGTAGTGCTACAGTAAACGTAATAGAGCCATCATAATCATTAAGGTTGCTCCAGTGTGCACCACCAGTCTTGACAGCAGATTTGACAGATTCCCATTAAAACTGTTCAATTTGTTGCATTATAAAAATGTTCTGGGGTCACCAACATCACTTTTAAACAGTAGGAATAATCAGAGAAGGTTTGACATGAATCTCAACAAAACTGAGTAATTGCATTTGGAAATGAAAGGTTTGACCATGTGCTGACGCAGCAAGAAAGGTTATAGGGTCACACCAAACAACAGTGTTCGTCATCTGTACACCAAGAATAGACACAAGAAGTGTAAAGTGATTCCCACAAGAAAGAAAAACAGTCGAGTTTTGTCATTTTTAAAAATTAAAATTTTAGCCTGGTGATAGCCCTACTGTAAAGTTCATATGGTGACCATCATCAAAAACAGCCCTTCTCTATGCATCAAAAACAATGAAAAAAGTGTGACATGATTTCAGCAAAACTGTGTGAATTATTGGATTTGGAATCGTAAAGTTCAAACTGATTGTGGAGCTGCAGAGAAGGTTGTAGGGTCGCACAAAACAATAGGGTTAATCCTCTAAGCACCAGGAATGTACAGAAGGTTTTGCATAATTTCCCAGAAAAAAATAGGACCAAGGGTCCTATAGCTTACCGGCAAACGATCTTACAGTGATGATACAAGTTATGAAAATTTAATGTGAAGTTTGACCTTCAAATCATTGAAGGTCAATGTCAAGATCACTAAATAAAAGTTCACATACAGTTATAAGACCTCCTATATGCCTGAAATAAAATCCTAAGCTCTGAAGCAGATTTGGTAATATAAGTCATTGAAAATTCATTATGTCAATTGTGAACTTTAAAGGTCACAAAATGTCAAGGTGAGATCACCAAATGGACTTCATTACACAACGTTCTAAATGTCTCTAATACAAACCTTGGCTCCATCTGTGACCATTTTAGTGATACAAGTCATTGAACTCTCACAATACACACCTAAGATCTATCTGTAACAATTCTGGTGATGAAAGTCATTGAAATTTCCGTGTAAAGTTTGAACTTCGATGACCTTCAAGTTCAAGGTGACAAAATGAAAGTTCATATGACTTCCTATAAGTGTTCAATACGCATACGCTCACTACCTGAAATATTATCAAGCCTAGAAGCCTTTGAAAATTGTAACAGTTTGCTTGACCTCAAGTTTGATCTTTCAAGGTCATCTGAGGTTAACTTTAACATAGCCAACATATAGGTCATATATGACTTCCTATATGTCGATAATACAAACTTGATCTCTATCTGCCACCATTTAGCTTCCAAAGGCCATTTTGCCCATACTTTATAAGGCCCAATGTTAAAGTACAGCGCTCCCACTAGACCCTCTTTGGTCGATTAAATCAAAATTGAACTTGCACTGTTCATCTAGTGTACCAAGATGAGTTGATTGGCAGATTTAGAAAAAGGTTATCAAACAGTTTTTGAAAAATAATGTTTTCAAATTTCAAGTCCTGTCTTTTAACATTGTTAATATTTTCCTTGGCCTCGAGTTTGACCTTTCAAAGTCATCTGAGGTCTCATTTAACATTGCCAAAATAAAGGTCATATATAACTTCCTATATGTCATTACATAAATTGAATCTGTATCTTTAACCATTTTGTCTCCACAGGCCATTTTTACATATTCTCCATAAGACCCAATGTTTAAGTACAGTAAGACCCGCTTCCATTGATTCAATCAAAATGGTGCTCGCACGGTACATTGAGGGTACCAAGGTACAAAGCCCAATTCCAATGAAGTTGGGACGTTGTGTAAAACGTAAATAAAAACAGAATACAATGATTTGCAAATCCTTTTCGACCTATATTCAATTGAGTACACTACAAAGACAAGATATTTAATGTTCAAACTGATAAACTTTAATGTTTTTTTGGAAATATTCACTCATTTTGAATTTGATGCCTGCAACAGGGTCCAAAAAAGCTGGGACAGGGGCAAGAAAAGAGTGGGAAAGTTGAGGGATGCTCAAAAAACACCTGTTTGGAACATTCCACAGGTGAACAGGTTAATTGGAAACAGGTGAGTGTGATGATTAGGTATTAAAGGAGCATTCCCGAAAGGCTTAGTCGTTCACAAGCAAGGATTGGGCGAGGTTCACCACTTTGTGAGCAACTGCGTGAGCAAATAGTCCAACAGTTTAAGAACAACGTTTCTCGAAGTGCAATAGTAAGAAATTTAGGGATTTCATCATCTACAGTCCATAATATCATCAAAAGATTCAGAGAATCTGGAGAAATCTCTACATGTAAGTGGCATGGCCAAAAACCAACATTGAATGCCCGTGACATCAGTCCCTCAGGCAGCACTGCATTAAAACCGACATCATTCCGTAAAGGATATTACCATGTGGGCTTAGGAACACTTCGGAAAACCACTGTCAGTTAACACAGTTCGTCGCTACATCTCCAAGTGCAAGTTAAAACTCGACCATGCAAAGCAAAAGCCATATATCAATAACACCGAGAAATGCTGCCGGCTTCTCTGGGCTCGAGCTCATCTGAGATGGACTGATGCAAAGTGGAAAAGTGTGCTGTGGTCAGACAAGTCCACATTTCAAATTGTTTTTGGAGATCATGGATGTCGGGTCCTCCGGGCTAAAGAGGGAAAGGACCATCCAGATTTTTAACAGCACGCAGTTCAAAAGCCAGCATCTGTGATGTTTGGGGATGTATTAGTGCCCATGGCATGGGTAACTTGCATATCTGTGAAGGCACCATTAATGCTCAAAGGTACATACAAGTTTTGGAGCAACATATACCGCCATCCAAGCAACGTCTTTTTCAGGGACGTCCCTGCTTATTTCAGCAAGACAATGCCAAGCCACATTCTTCATGTGTTACAACAGTGTGGCTTCACAGTAAAACAGTGCGGGTAATAGACTGGCCTGCCTGCAGTCATACTGAACTCAACTGCAACTGAAGTCATACATCAAGCAAGAATGGGAAATAATTCCACCTACAAAGCTTCTACAGTTAGTGTCCTCAGTTCCTAAACGCTTATTGAGTGTTGCTAAAAGGAAAAGTGATGTAACACAGTGGTAAACATGCCCCTGCCCCAGCTTTTTTGGAACGTGTTGCAGACATAAAATTCAAAATGAATGAATATTTCAAAAAAAAAAAAAAAAAAAAAGTTTATCAGTTTGAACATTAGATCTTGTCTTTTTTGTGTACTCAATTAGGTCAAAAAGGATTTATAAATCATTGTATTCTGTTTTTATTCACGTTTTACACAATGTCCCAACTTGACTGGAGTTGGGATTTGTAATTTAATTGCTCGTTTTAGAAAAAAATTTCAGGCAGTTTTTGAGGAATAATTTTTAAAAATTTCCAAGTCCCATTGGGGCGAAAATTTCAAGGGCTCATAAAACAAACAAAACGATTCAATCAAAAATCCTAAAAAACATCCCTGGAAATATGGTCAAGTAGTATGTTTTGGCAAATTTACACGAAAATTCATCAGGCCAAAAAAAGAAAAAAAATTTTTCGGACAACAGACGCTAAACCATGACAATAGCTTATCGGTCCATAGGGCCGGTAAGCTAAAAATAAACTTTTGCCTGGTGGTGGCATTAGAGCAAAAGTCATAGGATGACCACCATCAATAACAGCCCTGCTACATGCACCAGAAACAATCACACAAAACGTGTGACATGATTCCCATCAAAACTGTTTGAGTCATTTCATTTGGAAATGTAAAGTTTCACCTGGTGGTGGCGCTACCGGAAAGGCTGTAGGATAAGACAGAAAAATATTGGGTTCCACGCACCAGGAATGCACACAAAAGGTTTTTCTGAAACTCCCATGAAAATGGTTTGAATTATCAAAATAACACGAAGGCAGCAGTGGCCAAGGACAATACAAAATATCCCCTAACGCAGTTTTATGAATATGATGACTAAAAAATTGTCATAAGTATATTTACTGATATGCAAAGCATAATTATAGTAAAAAGGCATATATCTACAGTAATAAATATATTTTCTGTCAATACAGTGAGGCAGATATAATTTCTGCATGGGCCTTTAGCCGGAGTGCAGCTGTGAACAGACCGGGAGGCGATAAGAAAATTTGAAGGCTGTCAATTTCGCCTGGGGAAGAAATTTGCATTGTGCAGGACTGTTTTTATAGTATATTGTAGAACAGCCTAATTCTGTTCTCGGACATTTACCTTCCTGAAGTGCTCCCTTTTCAGCCCCAGTTTTGCAAACATGACTGTACTGCAGCTCACGAGTGAAAGATTCTCTCTTAGGGTTGGAATGAAAACCTACGAATGTACAGGAATAGGACTGGACAACCCTGTTTTAGAGTCACCTGGTCTTTTGGGAACAAGAGAGAAGATACAAAAAATTTGGGCACAGTGCCAGTTAGGACCTTGCCCACAGCTGTTCACTGGTTGCAATCCACAGCTGTGGACGGGGGGGGAGAGTTCAGTTGAGGTCACCTCTGACTGCTGATTAAGTGACAGGTCCAGGGGCTGTGAGGATCTTCGCACCCATTTCCATCACGATCCAATTACCTACCTTGCTGTAGCCAGAGCGGTCAGGTGAGAGTTAGCCAGAGGGCTCAAAGGAGCCAACACTGAATCGAGGCGGAGTAAATTTTTGCAACTCAAAAGCAGTGATGCATTGAGGAAGAAACAGCACAAATAACCTTTTTTTTTTTTTTTTTTTTTTTTTGGAAAGCTCTTAATGAGGAAATAATCAGCCGGGTAGCACTCAGAGGAGCAGAACAAGATCAGTTTTTACAGAATATCAAAACACAGCACATGGCATCATTACATCTGTTTTAATGCAGTCCGCGACAGCAGCAGAGGCTCGTTCGTGCAGGATACCGCTACGTAATTTGAAAAAACTCATAGGCAGCCTTTCATCCACTTTGCTTAATTGGAAATGGAAACTGCATGAGCGGAGAACGCGCTTTTATTATGAACATAATTCTTGCTGTGAAGGAGGCATTGGGGAAGGAAATTAAAATTTCGGTTATCAACGATCCCCACACCAAGAGACAGAAACTAAGGTACAGAGCCCTATTATTTTGTTGACAACCTTCATGCTCATTGTAGAAGAAGCAAATGGGAAATGTGAAAATCTTTGTGGACCAACATTATTGACAACAGGCAGACAATTTTATAGGCAGAAAAGCAGAGCAATAAGAGGCAAACTAAAAAGGAATAGACCACATTATCCAGAATCATATTCATATAATTAGCTCCATGATATATTCACAAGATGACACTGTAATCCAAGTCAAGATGGCATTTGGGCATTTGGTACATAATCACAGCTAAATGACTGAAAAACTCGTCTCATTGCCTCATTACAGGCAGGGTTTTTTCTGCAAAGTCTGCTGAGGCTCCTTTCAGGGTCTCAGTGTCAGAGATTGCCAGTAAGAGATCGTAAGAAGGAGAAAGACAAAGGACTTACAGAGCAACACAGAGATGTATGAAACTGAATAAGACCTGGACTAAAATAACAGAATGATGACTTTTATCCCTCATTTGGACTCTCAGACTAATGTACTGCGCAAAAGTCTTATTTTTAAAAATAGTTCTGGCTTTGGGTGTTTTCTTTTCTGCACAGGTGTGTCAGTTAAGAGGACTATCAAACACTGATTTTCCAAAGAAATAAATGTTGCTGAGAAATATTTGTGTTTTTCAAAAAAAAAAAAAAAAAAAAAAAGCCGTTCTCTACATAGCCCTGATCTTCGCATCACCAAGTCACAAAGCAAGCCAGACATCTAGTCCGCAGAAAAATGTGTCCAATACGCTAGGAAGAACCAAACAGTAAATTTTCACATAGAACTACTCCCTGAGGTACCCAAGTGAAACATATTTGACAGCAAAGGCTGGGCACTCCAAATTATTGACTTGATTTTGAATTTAACAATTCACTACACTTAATAGGACTTTTTTTTTTTTTTTTTACATTCCGAAACTTTTTCAGAATATTTTTGAGTATGTGCCGTGCATGGGTTTTAAATGTGCATCAGACTTTACCACAGTACAGTTTATAAATCAAAGACAGCAAAAATAACAAAAAAGAAAATAAGACTGAATCAGAGGAAGAATAGAGTGAATAAAGGTCAGACACGGACATAAAAAAGAAAAAGGTGAACTGAATCGGACAAGCATCCTTGTGGTTTTGGGTACTTTTGAAGATGCGATACCTGAGAAGGCGTTGCTGTAGTAGCGGGACAAAGTCTGCATGATGTCTTTGGAGTGCTGAGTCCAGGGCGCGATTTTTCGGTAGGTCTTGACCCTGTGCACCAGCTGGGACCCCCCATATTGAAGGGAGAGAGTGTCCCCGTGGTCTTCATAGAGCTCTTCAAACAGCCTGGAAAAATGCATAGCAGACCCCCTTTAAAAACGTACAGGAGCTATACTGACTTCAACACACAATAGAGCATGCAACTCAGTAAGCAATCCTCACTTTCACTGACATAAAACATATTATTTCTATCCATTTCTAACAAGACACCTCTGAAAGCACATCATCCCTCACCGGAGTCATGACTGCGATATGCGTATCATCAGTCTATCTGTGGCACATATGCAAAGTTTCAGGGATGTCCTGAGAAAACTGTAGGAAGAGTTGACTGCACCAGCCAATGATCTTCCGATATGGACAAACAGATAGACGGAGGAATGGATGGGCAAACGGCATTCGCCACGACATAATGCCCTTTTTGGGCTTTCGCTTGGTGGGAGATAAAAACCAGAGTTAATGAATGAATATGCACAAATAACAATGTTGTCATTGTAGCCATCTTAATACTGGCCGTACAGATTAGATACACATGTTGTGAGAGGTCTGTAACTATTAGGACAGTGATAATTATGAGGGGCTGTAATTCCTATATGTTTCACACAATGAAAACAAAATTCCTGGTAATTAATGTGCATCTGCAACTTTAATTTGAGCCCATTTATAGCCAAACTCAGTTTTAATCAGAAAACTGTGACACTGCAAAGCAAGAAATACTTTTGGACAACATGATGAGCATGAATTTATGTGTGCATATGCATCAATCCTAAGAGCCCTTCTACATTTGAGAATGCATGCACTATTTTACCGATTCTGAAAAATTGTTTGGAGCTGCATTTTATCAAGAAATGAGGCAAAAAAAGCATGATGAAATTTAGAACTACACATATTTATTGCATGCCTTTTTGGCGGGGGATTTCCTCAGTGCTTATAAGATCATTGCAATTTCCCGCACAGTTTTACATAAGTGACATCGCATGACTGAATAATTGAAATTACCCTTCAATCTCCGGAACAAATACGCACATCAAACTCTTCAGCAGAGACTGTAGAGGCAAGCAGCAAGCCTTGATTTGATTCAGCCACATCAGGTTCAATAAACAATAAATGTAAATGGCCATTACTGGGTTCGCACCAAGTAGCCTGTTGGTGGAAAAGACACAGGGTCATATGAAGATAGGGACATGGTAGGAAATTGCCTTACCTAACACAATCCGTGTCGAACTGCAGCTTGGGCTTGTCGATCATGCCCAGTGCGTATAGCTGGTATGCCAGGGCACACTTCCCCACCATGAACTGGGCGGTGTTAGTGCGGTCCAGGCAGTCCACGCAGTTTGTCCGCAAAACGCCCGTCTGTCCCCCAACAAGAGAGGGAAAAGGAGGTCTGAGTCTGGGCTTACTACGATTTATAAATAAGCAGTGCTCAGAGTTGGCCCAAACTGCATGTTCTTGCAAAAGTTGATGCATCTCTTTGATGATTTCCATAATTCAACTATTTACATATGACAGCGATGTCAACAAAGGAACAAAGCCACAGCTGAGGAGAATGGATTACCGGACAGAACTTTCAGTGACAGATGGAACATCAATAATTCTCTGTCACTATAGCAACATGGGAATCCTCTCCTCCGGCTAACATCCCCAGACATTTTGCACAATAACAATAAGGGGGAATGGAGTTTGTGGGTAGGGCTAGGAGGCATTGAGAAGGGCAACGCGGTTAAAGGGATAGTTCACCTTCTGGTGTTGTTGCATGTTATTTCAATTGTTGCACGTCTTCAAATAGACTCAGAAAGCTTTCGCATAGGTCAAAGGACATTTTAGACAAAGAACTGAAGGATGCTTGAAACTGGTCTACTTCAGGATAACTAATACACTGTAGGATCATGATTTAAAGCGGAAGTGTACCAGTCAGCCATTTGCACCAGATCAGCAACGTTTTTATTAAAATTGGGTAGAATCATTCCAACTTGCATTTGTCCCGCACCAGCGCTGATATCTGTATCTTAAGAGAACTGAAAATAATTCATGGGCCGCACCATTACACTTTTCAATCTCTGACAGGAAGCCGTGTTTGTGACGTCAGATCATTGATATGTTGCCGTTTTTGCCAGAACCGTCTTGTACAGGGTGCCTGGGGATTGTTAGCAATCATTTCAAAGAGACAAAAAGGCTTTGGAGAAAATATAAGCAGAATTGTTATGCCCCAAAACACAACTTTGATCGCAAGACAGCTATGGTAAGACAAAATTCATGGTTATGACTGTACGTAGTGCAGTTTATTTATGCCATTTTTGGCTGCTAATTCAGTGCGTTTTGGTTGTAGAGTGATAAACTTAGAATCCGTAGAGTCTCTGCTTTTATATGATATATCACCTGTGCGGTACAATGAAGTTAAAGATTCGCTAGCACCAGATATGCAAAGCATGCACTGTTTGCATGTTTTTGCTGCAAGCTCATTCAGTTACTTGGAGTTGGAATTATGTTCTGTTTTGATAAAAATTATGATCATGATAGCCAGTTAAAATCATTATAGCTAGTTATAATAGTTATCAAAAATAATTATCATTTTAGTCAAGTATCTTCCCAGTAAGTGGGTATTTAATATGACTATGCTGCTACACGGTTACCATGCCCTCGTATGATATTTGTCGTGAGATGTGCTGCTGCCCCTGGTACCGGGGGAGTTCAGGTTCAAGAAGTTAAAACATAACCCACGTCCAAAAGATTACCTGTAGAGGGGCGGCAACAGAACAGCCATACAAGTAAAATATTTGGTAGTTGGATTAAGGTAAAAAAAAAAACCATGCTCAATTGATAATTCCGTCCTTCTTCACAGGGGCTGTATGCCTACGTGTAGAATTATGCCAAGCAGCATCAATGATCTGACGTCAAGTCCTGTGCTGCCATCACGGATATCCATGATCGTAAAACTCACCACTCTTGCAGCTATTCAAAGTTCAACATGTGTCAAGTATTTATAGTTTTCTGAGATGAAAGGAAATAAATATAAACAGTAGCCTAGCATTTCTCTTTTTGAAGATGGATTATTGACCAACACAGTTCCCCTTTAAAGGTAGAACATACTGTACACTTGCACAGCAATGCCATGGCTCCCAAAGGTTTAGAGAGTCTACTAATCAGTGACCTATTTTAACATTTTCATTCAACCTAATCCTCAGTAGTAATTATTTCCTTTAATAAACACTGCCTAAAATAATCAAAGTAAGAAGAAATGTACAGGACTCAAATGGCGTTGAGGTGGCATTGGGGAGCAGGAGGAGTTGTCACGGATCGTTATCCAGTATACGGTGTAAAGAATAAAGAACTAAATATAGAAAGAACCACCAGAATGTGAAATACTGCTTTATGGCTTTAAAATTCAGGGAAATCTTTATAACACACTGTACATAACATCGGATAGTCATTAGCATTTAGCCCTGTAGAACCTACCTGCATTCGGCCATGTGATGTCATACATCCGCCTAGGTCGCCCCACCTATATAAACAAAATAAAATTAGGAAACACAGAGACACCAAAAGACAGTCAACAGGCTGGCCTTCATGTCTGCTTCCATGTCTGATCCTTGACACAGGGTGGCGTTTGGCTCATGCCGAAGAGTAAGAGTTAGGTATGGGCAAGGTGTTCCAGGCCTAGCTCCTTTGAAAGCAGTCTGACAGAAGGAGCAGAATCATTATTACTATTTTTTTTGTATGGGACGTCAGTGTCTAGCAATATCCAGTGTCTGAGAGGTTACTCTGACATGCAACAGGAAGGTTATTTTAAATGCGCTTTTTTCCCTTCACACAACAACAATTCCCCCAACCCAGAAGGCAATTCCACATAACATAACTCACCGGTATACATCCAGTGAAATATTTATCCACTCTAAACAAATGTGTAAACGTTCACACAAGTGCATAGGTAACCATGTAGCTTATGCTGGTAATGCAAGTATGTATTAATAAACCTGTGACAATACAGAAGAGAAATAGCACTGTGTGGCAGCAGGTGCTTTTTTCTAACAAGTCAGGCATCTTAACTCTTTCAACCCCAGATATTCTAGCATCACTATACCCTTCAACCCCACAGCCCTCTGTAGAGGGCTGGTCATTATCTGGACATTGTATCTTACTGTTATCTCTGGAATCCCATTAAATGTAACCTGATATGTTCCAATCAATTAGTCTGATTGTTTGAATTTTCCCTACAGGAATTTGGGGTTGAAGGGAATATGTTGGTCAGCCCTCTGTAGAGGGCTGTGGGGTTGAAGGAGTTAAATCTGGAATGTCCTAACAGCAAACTATGTTCAGGCATATGCTTGTACGAGACTCCAGCTGCGATCTCGGGAGAGTGCAGACAGTTTGTGGTTCTTGTCTGAAACACGCACATGTCAGCTAGCACTTTTTTTTCTACACATGGTTACAGACCTTGAATGCACAGAACAAGGGTGGAAAAAACTCAAAAACATGCTTGTTTAGAGAGCAACCAAAAATAAAATGTATTTCTCTCTCAAGCAGAACACAAGCTTTTTTTTCTTTTTTAATATACAGTTCGCTTGGCATTTGAAATATTCTCACTACTTTGGTATCTTGCCATCTTGAGGCAAAATCTCACCTCACTGGCAAACTGTTGAGTCTTATTTAGGTCTTAAAAAGGAATAGAAATCATTTAAATCAAGATAGCTAATAAGACCAAAACACACGTTGAGACTGAATCATTATTTGGTTTCGCGCAGTGTTCAAAGGAAACTTACCTCTCATCGGGCCGAAGAGAATGGCAATAAAAGTCGGGCCGGTTGACGAAGAAGCCCGTCCTTTTCACTACGTTCTCCGCAATCAAGCTCAGCCGATCCAGCACATTGCACAGCTTGCTGCAGCCATCGTCCCAGCAACCCACAACACGTGCAGAAACATCAAAAAAGTACAAGATGGGTGTGAGGGGCCAGCATGTGATTTAAAGCAAGGACACAGACCACAAGTAGAGAAACACATTTTAAGAACTGCAAAGAGAAGACCTTGATGAAAAGCCCAAAACTTGACAGACTGCAGTCAGTACAAAATTAAAAAGATGTGGCCTCGCATGCGCCGCCCACACCTCCTGGAGTGCTTCTGTGGATACATCCCATGTGTGCCAATCTGGGTAGCACTGCTATGAAAGGGCTCATGAGTTAAGCGCAGAATCAGATGGTCACAGATGTGAAACCAGGTACAGAAGAAACTCAAGGCAAGGCCTCACTGTTCATGGAAAAAGATGAGGAAATATGTAGCACAGCGCATCCATCCAGCATGGGCACAAGCAAGATGCTGAAGTGAGTAAAAAAAACACAATTAAAAACATCAAAACTCACGCTTCACAGTGTTTCGGTCACAAATAGTCTTTGTCAAGCAAACGGACCAACCAAAACTTTGCATCTTGAATCAACTGCAATGGAGCATTTGATGGTATGCAGTGAAACTCTTTCTCAAATGGAAGAAGTATCCAACAATAGAAATACATGATAACACAGTGCAGTCAATAAGTGCTCGGACAGTGACCCAGTATTTGTCATTTTTAATACACGTCACAGGACTGGAGGAACTTAACTCGTATGCCACATTGGAGAGCAGCAAGCGCCTTAAATATAGCGCTATGAAGAAGTATTTGCCTCTTGCCGATTTGTTTTTCTATTTTTGCACATTTGACACGCTAACTAGTTTCAGATACTCAAAAGAATGTATTTATGAGTTTATTTATAAGTTTTGAACAACCCCAATTCCACTCATCAACTTGGGATTAGCAAAAGGCACCACATCAGGTCATGACAATTGTGCACACCAAGTTCTGCGAAAAAATATTGAATGGTTTTCAAGCTACGCTCCGGAAATGAAATGTTCACAGACAGACAGATGGACGGATGGACAGACAAGTGCACCCATGACTATATCCCCCCGCATTATATGCCGGGGGGATAATAATTTGCAAATCTCATAAACTGACATTTTGTTGGATTGATGAGCCGAAAGTGGAACTTTCAGGCAGATACGGGTCCTGATCAACATGGTGGCAGTTGTATAGGGGGAGATTTTAGCAAGACAGTGATCTGAAGCACAAGTAGAAATACACTTGTAAAGGGTTCAGAAGAGGCAAAATGACGATTTGAGTGGCCTAATCCAAGCACTGACATGAATGTGGTTGAGATGTGGTGGCTGAACCTGAAGTGATTCTTCTAAAAAACCCTCCAATGTGATTGAATTAAAGCAATTCTGCAAAGAATGAGCCAAAATGCCTCCACAGAGATGTGATCTCCAGTTCTTGGAAGCATTTAGCTTCGGTCAGTGCCATAGGTCACACAAACCATTATTAAATTTAGGAGAGTAATTGTTTTTCACATGGGTGATAGGGGTGTTGAATAACCTTTTTTTCAATAAATGAAATGAAAACTCGCAAACCATTTTGTGTTTCCTCATTTTATCCAAGTATTATATTTAGTATGAAGATTTGACAACATTTAGTTAGCTAAATGTGCTACATTGGAGGATATCAGGAGTGGGGAAAATTTTTCAAGGCACTGCATCAGTCATTTTCCCCTAAAATGAATAAAATTTCAGTTCTACTATAGTAAATATAAATACACTGATAACCCAAATTTATGACCATTACTCTCTGCACAGCATACTGTAGCTCAGATTGAGAAAGGCGTTAACCCCCCAATGATACCAAAAAGTGTGCAGGCTGCCTGATTATGCATACAGAATCAACTCACACTAAAACTGAAAAATAACAGTATGATAAATAGAAAGCTTCAAGAAGAAAGATAAAATGCACATCACAAAACCAATTTAAAAACTGATGAATAAATTACTTAACATTTGAAATGCTGACATGTTCATTTTGATAACAAAATAAAGACCTAAATTTATAAAAATTTCAGCCAGATATCATAGTCAAAACTGATTTGTTTATCTCGCAAGTTAATTGCAAAATGGAACAACCCATTACTGTGCTGAAACTTGCAGACACTACTGAAATACTAACTAGTATCAAAAGCTTGAAGCTTCTGAATATCTCTCCATGGCTCCACCATCCAAAATATGTTCTTAATTGACAATTGGTAATTTAGGCCATCTCTTCCAGGTATATACACAATATATGCACACTGGTTTCTACGACTGCTAGTACTGTAACACTCCAGAGAACTTTGTTGCATTGTCACAATTGTCACAAGATTAACAATGAAGAATAGGCTGCAATT
The DNA here is from genome assembly GCA_029692085.1 of Gymnothorax javanicus. Taxonomy (NCBI): domain Eukaryota; kingdom Metazoa; phylum Chordata; class Actinopteri; order Anguilliformes; family Muraenidae; genus Gymnothorax; species Gymnothorax javanicus. The sequence goes on from CM056198.1 coordinate 97,726,011, forward strand.
CCTGCAGTATGGCTCATATGATATGGCTGTAAAAACCTGCAAATCAAAGCTAACACTATCTACTTTCACCTCATTTTCCCCATTTTCAAATTTAAACTGCGAGTGTGCACAGCCAAAAAGCTTCATCTATGTCACAAACCAAATAGTTACCTTATTGCGGCTCCAATTCAATAAATAGGCCAGGCCTTACCTCTTGGTGTAACGGGCCATGTCCCAGGCGATGTAATCGATACAGTGGTCTGGTGGCAGGAACTGGTTCAAGTTGATCACAGCCGGAAAAAGCTCTTCACTCAGAATCTTCTCATGCTTCCTCTTTTCCCGTTTCTGCAGGGTCAGACCGAGTGATGTCATACATGATGTTGTAATAATCGACACATGACACCTATTGAAGAATTGGTCCACACCTTGAATGTAAGGTCATTCCAGACACATAGTGACATACTGGCACACACCAGAGCTGTAGATAGTAATTCCATAATAATAATTCTGTATTACCCGCAGATTATTTTATCACAAACCCCTGTCCTCCCACTTACTCATGCAACTATCGAGTCAGCCAACCTAGTTAACATTCAGCTCAAACATCAGAATGGGGAAAAATGTGATCTCAATGGCACCGTCTGCACCAAGGTACCAGACATAGTGGTTCAGGGATTTCAGATTTTGCGGATTTCCAAGGATTTTCACACACCATAGTCTAGTTTTTTCTGAATCGTGCAAAAAAAGAAAAAAAAAACCCCAAAGCCATAAAGAATTCTGAAAGCACCGGGATCCCAACTCGAGGGACAGACAAACGGATTGGAAGACGGACAGAAGTATGAAAAGGCACATCTACACAATGGGTTGTGTCCATGCATTAAATTATGGAGAGAAATATCACACAATTCAATAGTTCTGGCCTGGAACAGAAGTGTGATGGACGAGGGACAGCCCTCACTCCTACACCCCAATCCATTTCAGGGAAAAGCAATGTTATCTAGTGACACCAGCGCATGTCAAGCTCTGTAAACAATTGGTTCTTGGAGATGTAGAAGGAATGGAATCTAAGAGACTTTGACAAGGGCCAAATCATCACGCCCAGACCACCTGGTCGGAGCATCTCTAAAGCAGTAAGGCTCGTGCGGTGCTCCCCATCAGCAGTGGCAAGTTTCTGAGGACCGTGGTCCGAGGAGGGACAAACAATGACCCGGTGACAGAGTGTTGGGCTGCCAAGGCAAATGTGAACAGGCAAAAGTGCCAGATAGTGTAATGATGGTTACAGGAGGAATGTGTCACTAAACACCATGCATTGCACCCTTTTAGCCACAGTCCAATCAGAGTGCTTATTCTATAACTTCTGTCCCCCACCAAGAGCCCATACATTCGAGCATCAAAATTGAACCTCAGAGCAATGGAAGAAAGTCACCCCGGTGTGATGAGTCCCTTTTCCATTAGTGTCATACACAACAGCCAAATATGTGCACTCAATTTTTTTTTTTTTCTGGGTAAGAGAGAGCACCAGGATGTGCTGTGGGGAGACAACAAGCTGGTGGAGGGAGCGCTGCTCTGTGAAATATTACGCCGGAAAACCTGCTCATTCTAGTGGACAAAGAATTGTCCAAGCTGTTTCCATAGCACACTGAGGAGTGGGGACCAACAGAATACTAGGCAGGTGGTGATAGTATTTTGTCACATCAGTATTAATATGTACATGCATAAGTAACAATTAAAACAAAAATAAAAGCTCAAAGAGCACATACGGTGCAATTAAATGAACAAATTGCGCTGGAATTGATCGCCAAGTCCAGAGACCAGGCTCAGCACTGAAAAAACCACCACATGCATTAGCAGCCTTTGAATGCAGTCCTGTGGAGAAAATCTATCACCAATCACGTGGAGCACCTCATGCGAAATACAGAGGATGATGCAAGGGGAGGACAGAGATTTTCCACCGTTATAACACACAGTTTAACTGCTAGCTAGTTAGCAGCCACACCCTCATTAGCAAGCTATAGTATTATTCGCAAAAAGATGAAATTTTACTTGTTACAAGACCGTAAGGATAAAGTGAGAAAGATGGTAGTAACTGGTTAGGGACTGGTCGTCATGGTCGGCTGAGCAGCTCATGTATACATATCATTGGGAAATGTAGTCCGGCGAAAGGCTCGCCGTCTGTTGTCTGCATGAGTCTAACCTTGTATTAGAACACCATGCAGCTCAATAGCTACATATATTGTCATGTTATGTAGCCTTACAGGGTCAGATACTGGCCTTGGTAAACACTGGTCACCGGCGACGAAAACAGCCGAACGGAAAAAGAAGCCCAAATTATGAACCCCAGAAACGTACAATTATGGCGAGAACAATCCTAAATATTAATATAAATGGGTGTACAGCAGGCTTAAATTTACTATTTCACTCCGAGATGGCACTCTTACATTTGCATTTCTGGCATAAATCAGCACCGTAAAAAGTACAATGTCATTAAATGTCCGACCAATACTTTTCCAATAGTCTACTTGGGGATTCCGTGTTATGATATTTTGTGTCAAGAAAATGGAACATATTTCGCATGTATATTCTGTAATGAGTGTTTTTCACTCATTTACCATATATAAAGCATAATCACTGACATGTAGTCACTTCGTCTTTCCCGTCTCGAATCTTTACGTCAGTTCACACATTCCACTTGCTGTTTCATACTCCAACCCAGTTTTCTAAGTCTTTGAAGCTTTGTTTGGTCTGGCAAGATGTCTCGACATAATGAACTGAGAGGTATGTTTAATTTTTTGCGAATTTTCTCTCAATTAATTTCTGCTTGAATTCGTATATATTTTGGTAGTCCTAATATAAATGGTAATATTGCGCGGTTATATCGGCCATAGAGGAAGACAGGTTCCGTGAAAAATCCGTCACTGTAAGCAGACCCCCCCTTGGTGAAAACCCAGTTAGCCATATCTACTAACCCCATTGAAGATCAAAACAATACAGTTAGATAACTGGTTAATCTTCCGTCTTTTCGCGAACAGTACTGTAGTTAGCAGCTACCCCCCAAACAAGCCAGGACATCGAGTTCTATGAACTAAAAACATACATAGAGCATGATTGAAAATTTCATCTACATCAATTCAGTGAACACTGCAAGACTGGGTGCATTCTTCAGGCCTTTTGGCATCTTAAGTGACAAATGAAATGTAAAAAAAAAAACCATAGAAAACTAAATGAATATGTATGTGGCAATCCAAGCGTTTGATTTTAAAGGGTTCATTTTACAAACGGCAGACCGTATGTCCAAAAATCTCCACTCACGTCCCCGCAAAATGGTCATGTTGAAAGGGAAAGCACAAACAGAATGACTGCGCTTGCTCCTGACCAAAGGTTTTAGTCCATTTGAAGCTGAGAGCCAGTCATTATACCATGTTCTTCCTACCCCCTCCTTGTCTTTCATCTCCTAGACAGCTTCTGATCATCACAGGAATGAACTTAACTGGGTTGCAGGAGCGCAAAAAAAATATGAAACTCATCTTGTGGACTGACCTTTCATACCTACAAACATGCATCAATCAGTTTCATCGCTGCCTGGGAGCCATAGGGGTCCAATTACCAGCGTCTTACAAAGCAATTTACTAAGGTCACTGACTAAAACACCACCATTCCTTTCCCTCTAGAATCTTCTGCCACTCGCTCTCTCCTACCCTATATAGATGCATTTGTCACTCTCCATCATTTCCTCCCTCCCACTGTCCATTGCAGTTTGCTGTCATTTTCTCAAGCTCATGGTCACTCTTTCCCCCTCCCGCTCCCTCTTTCTCACTCTCTCTCTCCCCCGCCTGGAATGAGCCAAGGCACCATGGCTGATGGAGAAATCTTAATTAACATTTTAATCATTCCTCAGAGGACATGTGCCGACTCGGCAACAGCAGCAAGAGAGGTCCTTGGTGGCTAGATTAGCCCAAAGAGGCTTATCTACATGCTAACGAGGTAATTTACAAATAATGGATTGCGATTTTGTAGAAGGGCCGGGAGGGGTTTTTTTTTTTTTTGGAAGGGGGGCGGGGTGGGAGGCAGGCAGGCCGATGGTTTTCACATGCCTGGCCATGTGAGGCCCCCTCCCATCCTTGGGACCGAACGGCTAACACGAACCGCTGTCCACAACAAGTGGGATTTTCATGATTCAATCCTCAAAGCACCACAAACCCCACCCCCCACTTCCCCTCGAAACCAAGGCGAGGGGCTATTCGGCTCCACCCCTGAGTCACATGGCCCGGCCTATTGATCCAACTGCTGGGTACCAGTGAGCATATCCCACACGAGTCTCCACATGACGGCACAATCTGAGCAATGGTGTTGGCGGCTTCTTCACCAAAGGGGGGCGGTATTCCCAGGAATACCTTCATCTCCTTCCCAAGCTAAGCTTGAGCAGAAAGCTCCCTGTTCTGCCATTTTCCCCTCCGTCAATAGCAGCCGCTGTGTCCATTTGCAGTGCACTGCAATGATTAGAGAATTGGGGTTGCGATCAACCAGATGCTGTTGCCTGGTGGAGTAATACCACCAGCTAGGGCTCCTAAACTTTGTATTTACGGTCCTCTCCTGGTCTCTAGCAACACAGCTGCTGGTCAGCACCAGTAAAAGCATGATGTCATCGATCTTGGAATGCTTGGTGGTTTGGAGACTGGGAACTGAAGTATGAGAATAATGCCATTGCACACTTAAGTACTTTATTCTGAATGAGCATCAGCCAAATCCTTGTAATGCAAAGGAACTTTAAAGTTCAAGTCATCAAGTACTGAACCACAGTCAAATACCACATCACATTTACAGTATCTTGGCAACTTTCATGAACCAGTGTGAAGCGGGAAAAAAATTAATGTGCAAGTTCAACAAAAGCGAAAATACAAGCACGCTCTGTTATTTCAGAAAGAAAATGAACCTCCTTTATGTACCTCCTTTATGTAATCAAGGCCCACAAGGCAGTTGGACCCAACTATAGCCGTTAAACAAACAGCCATCTGCCACATGCGCAGCAACTGCCAGCACTGTGGAGCATGTGGAGGGGGAGTGCGCCCGTCATGGCGACAGCATACCTTGACGAGGTTGAGGATGATTATGGGCGAGCCGAACCGCTGGAGCATCTGATCGAAGTGGAGGGCGGCGACGTGGGCGTAGGGGTCTGCCTGGTCCACTGTGACGAGGGAAAAGTGCACGAATTAGCGAAGAGGACACCCAGAGTCCACACATGTGAACAACGCAGGCATGCTCCAGGCGTGCGTCAACATTCAGAGAACACTGAAGGGCAGCGTTACTCAGAAACGGGACGTTTTTAATGTACACGAGAGCACACCGACCTTCTCACGCACGCAAGCGTGCGCGCACACACACACACACACACAGCGCACATGCAAAAACAGGCAAACAGGTATATGTAGGTTAGCAACAGATGTTCAGTCACACATTAAAGCACACACATGCATGCACATGTTTGGACTCAAATAAGAAACATTTAAAAAACAGACAAAAAAATGTAAATACACTAATGCTCACGAGCACACACGCACGCACGCATGCACAAGCGCACGCACACCCACACACGCACACACACGCATCCAGACTTTAACTTCCCAGACATTCACTTGTACGTACACACACACACACACACACATATTTCACTATATTCCAAGGGACTGAAAAATAAGGGAAAATACAGAAAGAATGGTGGGAATCCCATTTCTCCATCCTGGACACTGAAATCAACCATAAACTTAAACCCTTTCTGAAACCAAACAATATCGTTAAAAAACAACTCCTCCCCTCATATAACCCCATTTTAAACCTCAGTGTAATACCTAACCTTCACCAAATTCTAAAACTAATTTTAAAATTAGACGTAGTCCTGTCAATAATTGTGAAACTAGACATAAACCCAGCCTTTGGCCCACAGAGGTGCATTCAGCAATTCTCTGCCAGTTTCTGTGAGCTGCAAGACAGCCGCATGGATGTAGAAAAGGCTCTCTGCTGCCTACACCAGAGTAGGTCTAGCTAAAGCTTTCCTTGTGGTAGCGCGACAAATTACCCCAATACTGCTGGGTGCAGACACTAGAACAGAGAAGTAGCCCAAGATTTCAGGAATGCTGATCAGACACTTAAGTTAATTCAGAGGGAAGTTGCCAGCAAAATACAGTATTTACTGAGTAAAAACTATTTTGCAGTTGAAGATGAAATCATTAGAAACTACTGTGCTGAAGTAACCTACGATAATTAACTTTAACACTATCCATATCATCAATAGACTGTGGGCAGCCTACCACAGAGATAGCCCCAGCCTCATACTGCAGGTAGTTTGTAGGCTGCACACCAGAGCATTTTCAGGCTGCTCAGGGGACTGGGGCTGCTATAGGCATTAGTCTTTATATTGGCAAAGTTATTTGTTTGATAGTCCCGGTGACATGCCTTCTGATTGGTTGATTCGTCATTCTTAAACAGGATTACCCCTATATGAACCAATCGTAAGTTGTTTGACAGACTCTGGATTTACGCATATATGCGTCACTGGGGTTTCCCATAATGGCGGTAGACCCACTTGTATGCGGCAGTGGTATTCTACCTTATCAGCAAGTGTCAAGCAGCGCATATATGAGTCACATTCAGCTAAGGTGTAACAGGAAAAGCCAACGAAACTATAATGTCATAAATTATTCCCTTGTGAAGAAAATACCCAATTTTTAGTTGGATATCACAATTTAGATATTGAAGAGATAGGGTGAATAGTTTGACGACAATCAATGAAGTAAAGATGAAAAAAAATATATATATATATCCAGAAGAACCATGTTTTAAGCAGTGTCAAGCGTCACATGCCCACATAGCCTTCATAGTTTACCTAATAATTTTATCTGTTAGGGCCCAGTGGTAATAAACACTGGTCCATCCTAAAATATATTATCAGAACTATTGTGACATATAGAAAAAAGTATTCCATAACCCCAGTAAACTGGGGGGAAAAAAAACCCCTCAAATGTTATGCTTGTGCGCGTTAGTGCGTCTGTCAACGATTAATGGGTAGTCACCCACGAGATTTCTATAAAACTAGCAGTGCTTATATCGAAACATACACAACTGAGCATTGGAATACTGATAAACAGAAGCTAAGAAACCATTTTCCGGCGAAACAGTGTTCTGTGTTTTAAATACTGAAGTTGGAAAATGAATCTAGCCCTATCTGTCAAAAAATAATGTGCATAATTTGTGCCACAAAATCCCCGACGATCTCAAGGCCATGTGACGTAGTCACTTCCAGGAATTCCCCGTAGGTATCACTTGATGATTTCGTCATCATCCTCATCCCAGATGGCCGTAATGGAGGACAAAACCCAGAACGATGCTGTCTGTCAAACAAAATAACGTCGAAAATACATAACGTACGTGACTATAATGTAGTGTTATCTTCAGAGGTGTATAGTAACGGAATACATGTACTTAGTTACAGTACTTAAGTATTTTTTTTTTTTTTGAGGATTTGTACTTTACTTGAGCATTTTCTTTTAAACCGGGACTTTTACTTTTACTCTACTACATTTAATACATAAAAAGTACACTTTTACTTTGCTACTTTGACACTGACCACTTCGTTACTCATTTCAAATTAAAATATGAATGTAATTCATCATTCAAGGATTATCTGGATTTGGCGTGTTCGAGAAGAACAACGGAGCTCGGCAGATGCCGGCGGACCTGGAGCTGCCAATTTATGCACGCAGTTACAATATTCTATCACTAGATGGCACACCCGGATCAGTTATTGAATTTTCACAAGCAAGCCGAGCTCTAACACGGTTTAGAACAGGGGTGAGCAATTTCGGTGGTAAACGCTGTTGATTGATCAGAAGACTGGTGGTTGGAGCCGCTGGGTAATCAATTGGATTTTTGCTCAAAAGGTCTCCAATGTATCAATGATTGGGCTCTTCAGGTTAGAACTAGTCCAGTTTTTGTGTACAAAGCATTTCTTAAGCCTAGTCTGACAACGTTCTGGTGGAACTAAACACTTCACTCGCAGATTAGAATCGTCTGTCAAATATAACACACACAAGCCACCATCGTATTTTGGTGAAGTTGGTTTTTGGGTGTTTGTATCTAGTCCCTGCCTTTACATTGTACTCCATAAATGTGATATGATCTATGTCATTGCCTATAGCTGTACTTACCAAGAATTTGGACAATTAAGTCACAAGGATAACTGACAATGTGAACTGATCCAGGAGTCGGCCCTCACATGCTTTCGAGACTGAATGGGATTGAGTAATATTGCATCCACTTCTAGCTGTACTTGCTGTTTCTAGTATGAATTGATGAGCACTGTGACAAAGCCTGTTAGTCATGCTGTACCGAACAGGTGATGACGTCACTCCTTGCACGCATTTGTGCTGTGCTTCTTGTTTAGTACTGCCTGAGCTGTGAGGAAACCCTCAGACTTTCGTTTCTCTGCTGTGATTGCAATTACCGTGCATAAATGAGTACAATGTAAGTACTTATAGTGATTGTTATGTTAGCATTGGTGATTGTTATTTATCAATTTGCTGGAATCGCCAAGTGCACAGGTAGCTTGTGGTTTAACGGCAGTATTAATTTAGTAGTTTGTTCGTCATATAGTGGCTAGTTCGGCTAGGTTGCTACCAACGTAAATGACAATATATGTGTAACTTAGCAGTGAAAATCGCCTATATGTTTGTGTTAAGTATGAAGTCATGCACCTTGTTCATACGTCGTACTGTCAGTTATTCCATTGATGAAAGAGTATTGATGTTAATGCTCTTTTCCAAGAACCAATGTGTTACAAATGTTACACTGCATGCTAATGTTTGTAGCCTTTGATTATTGTGAACCTGTGTTCTTCAGTTAAAACTACAATAGCAGCTATTGACACTGTAAAGATGAGAATTTATGCTATTTAATTTACTTGCATATATTGTTGTTGTTATTATACACTCAGGTACTGTAATGTTTTTCCTTTTATGTTTCCTGTAGACCACACACCCATATTCTCACACCCCCACTTTCTTAATAACAAGGGCCCATGTGTGAATAAAGCTCCTGAAATGAAGAATCCCTCTCTGTGATTCTCTGACCGGAATTCAGTCTGTATCGCCCCAACTCTACCCAGCAGTCTGAAATTCAGAGGTCCCTTCACCTCTATTATAAGCACTAAGGCACCTAAATGAAACCATTCCTTGCCTGATAATAGGGCTAACTGGAGAATACCAGCAGAAAATACCAACAAAAGTCTGTCAAACTATAACGAGCAAATTGCTCAAATCTTTAGCAAAAAACCAAATTTTTTTCAAAAAAAGTTTGAGAAACTATATTGTGTATGCCATTTTGCCATTTGTAGGAAGTTCAGCTTTCATAAAACTTTGACAAAACAAAGGATTTAAGAAATGTATAATTTTACCTCAGTGTGACACTTAATTACACCTTAGCTGAAAGTGACTCATGTGCGGCAGGGGGATTTCGCCACATGGCGAATTCAACGCATATATGCATCTGTGGTACAGATAGTGTTATTAGCTAGCCTACCAAACTTAGGCACTACATAGCCAAAGTAGAAAGGCAACTTCATTGTCTAGGGTTAGCAAAATGGATAATAGTTCAATAAATCCAAATACATCCTACATAGAAAGAAAAATAATTTCAGAGCTTGTCGTGGGACTCAGCACAATTTAATACAATTCCTATTTGGTCATATACCATCCATCCCAAGAAAAGACTGGGAAACATAAAGCAACCACTGTTCTAAGGATACTAATAATGTGCTGGTTTTTTTCTTCTGTGGTAAGAGATCATGTCCATATCATGGTCACAGGATTTCAAAATGTTAGGGTAAGGTTGAATGTCCCAGGTCACAATGATATGTTCCACCTTATGGATGGGGGAAACGAACTGAATTCTCATATCATTTAAGCAGACCTCTTCAAGCCAATAAATATCAAAGCACAATATTCAATTTTATACAAATTTCCCCAGAACTACTGAATACATGTCTTAGCCTTTTCCCAATTAGAATCCAAGGATGTCCCCACAAGGCTCTTTTGGAGATAATACAACACTTGTGAGGTCTTTTAGTATTGAAAAACAAGCTCATACACAGAGACAAAAAAATATCAGAAAAAGAGACAAACTTAAGCAATGGTAAAACAGTAAATCATGAGCAAATGAATCAGATATCAATAGAAATCTGTACATGAAAGGGAAAATTTGCAGAAATAAATACAAATCTGGCCGTGCAAATTGACAGATGAAGACTTGCCATGTGCGGTAAATATATCATCCTAAAAGCACATAAAAGGTGACCGTCTTTGACAATCATATCATCAGGCGGACGGACATGGAGCTTTGAATACAACGCTACAAGACCAGGAAAATGGGCCACAGACCAGCCTTCCAACTCATTATCAACACACTGTTCAGGCATCAGTCATGCCTCTATTGAGAGACAGGACAATGGCCCACAATAACTACAGCAACATACACCACATGAGAAAGAGGGTGGTTGCATAAGAAACCCAAGCGTCCTTGTAACAATTATGAAAATATAAATTTGCCTTTGGAGCGACACAGACCTGTCAACTAAAGGCAGCTACAGCTGATAATATATGGCACAGTTCTGTGTCACTGGCTGTGAAAGAAAGACTGGGTGTACCAAATATGACCTTGCTCCCATTAGAGTAAAAGGCTATTGCGATGTCAACGATCACTTTAAGGAGGAAGAAAGGCTATAGAACGCCCAGTTTTAGTACACATATACACGGTTAAACAGACACATCTGTCAGTATTTATTCAGTTATTAATTTATCATTATTTTATCAATTTATCATTTTGGCTCAGTATGACACCACAAATGGATTTGCTGCTCAAAAGTAATTGGTCAAACTAACATAATCATGAATCTAATTGTCATTTTTATTATTTAGCTGCAAATCCTTTGCATTCAATGACTGCCCGAAGCCTGGATCTAGAAGCTGGTTTTCTTCGCTAGTGATGCACTGCCAGGCTTTCGCCGCGGCCTCTTTAAGTTCCCGCTTGTTCGTGGGATGGTTTGCCTTCAGTTTGCCAGCAGCAAGTTAAATGTGTGCTCAGCTGGATTCAGGTCAAGTGGTTGACTTGGTCATAGAAGAACATAGCACTCCTCCTGCCAACAAAAACGTCTGTGGTTGCTTTCGTAGTACGCATCAGATCATTGACCATCTGCACTCTGAAGAGCCCAATAATTAGGTTTGAAGCATTTGACTGAAACTGAGCAGTTAATATAACAGTATACAATTCAGAATTCATTCAGCCACCCTAGTCTGCAAGGACATCATTGATAAATACAAGAACACCAGTTCCATTGGCACACATTAAACACTCATACATGACCATTCTTCATAGATGATGAGGTATACTTTGGATCATGAGCAGTTACTTCCCTTCTTTATACTCTTCTCTTCCCATCATACCGGTACAAGTTGATTAGGGTGGTTCAAAAAAATTAACTTCATGGTATTAACCAAGGCACCTCCTCATTTTGTTTGTTTTACTAAACTATGTAATTATGCCAAAAATCTTAGTGATATTTTTCATAGAAAGCAGTGCTCATGGGGTCATCTATATCCAGGGTTTCCTCCAGGATTTTTTGAAACTGTGGCGGAGGGCTTCAGCATCAGGTCAAAACTCAGCATCATCAGGTGTGGCCAGTTTTCATTAATTAGCATGTAGGCCATGTAATAATTGAAGTCAATGTGCACAGAGGTTTATCTGTTTCACATGCATCATGGTGGATTTCACCACTAGTAACATGGAAATCAATTATGACTCCAGACTTCTCACGCTTTTCTTTACTCAGGGGTTGAAAGCAAGGGAATTGCATAAAAACATTTCAAATGGTCTTATTTCTCTTAAACAATGCATGATCGTGAAACTCATGTATTGTGGTTGTTGCTGTCTTTTTGAAATTAGTGTTGTTTAAATCAGAAGTGAATGACCCACTTTTGTTCATAATATGTTAAAACAGCAGTAAAAGATCTAGTTTTAGTTTAATACAGCTCTTTGTGTTATTTGTTGGATGGAATAATATATGCACTCGAAAGTTTGCAGGTTCTCTAATACGGCACAATGATAACAAATACAAAACCCAAAACCAGTGAAGTTGGCACGTTGTGTAAATCGTAAATAAAAACAGAATACAATGATTTGCAAATCCTTTTCAACCTATATTCAATTGAATACACTGCAAAGACAAGTTACTTAATGTTCGAACAGGTAAACTTTGTAATTTTTTGCAAATATTAGCTCATTTGGAATTTGATGCCTGCAACATGTTTCAAAAAAGCTGGCACAAGTGGCAAAAAAGACTGAGAGAGTTGAGGAATGCTCATCAAACACTTATTTGGAACATCCCACAGGTGAACGGGCTAATTGGGAACAGGTGGGTGCCATGATTGGGTATAAAAGCAGCTTCCCTGAAATGCTCAGTCATTCACAAACAAGGATGGGGCGAGGGTCACCACTTAGTGAACAAATGCGTGAGCTGATTGTCGAACAGTTTAAAAACAACATTCCTCAACGAGCTATTGCAAGAAATTTAGGATTTCATCATCTACGGTCCGTAATATCGTCAAAAGGTTCAGAGAATCTGGAGAAATCACTGCACGAAGCGACAAGGCCGAAAACCAACATTGAATGCCCGTGACCTTCGATCCCTCAGGCGGTATTGCATCAAAACCGACATCCGTGTGTAAAGGACATCACCACATGGGCTCAGGAACACTTCAGAAAACCACTGTCAGTAACTACAGTTCGTCGCTGCATCTGCAAGTGCAAGTTAAAACTCTACAATGCAAAGCGAAAGCCATTTATCAACAGCACCCAGAACGCCGCCCCGCTTCGCTGGGCCCAAGCTCATCTAAGATGGACTGATGCAAAGTGGAAAAGTGTTCTGTGGTCTGACGAGTCCACATTTCAAATTGTTTTTGGAAACTGTGGACGTCGTGTCCTCCGGACCAAAGAGGAAAAGAACCATCCGGACTGTTATAGGCGCAAAGTTCAAAAGCCAGCATCTGTGATGGTATGGGGGTGTATTAGTGCCCAAGGCATGGGCAACTTACACATATGTGAAGGCACCATTATGCTGAAAGGTACAAACAGGTTTTGGAGCAACATATGTTGCCATCCAAGCAACGTCTTTTTCATGGACGCCCCTGCTTATTTCAGCAAGACAATGCCAAGCCACATTCTGCACGTGTTACAACAGCATGGCTCCGTAGTAAAAAGAGTGCGGGTACTAGACTGGCCTGCCTGTAGTCCAGACCTGTCTCCCATTGAAAATGTGTGGCGCATTATGAAGCGTAAAATACGACAACGGAGACCCCGGACTGTTGAACAACTTAAGCTGTACATCAAGCAAGAATGGGAAAGAGTTCCACCTGAAAAGCTTCAAAATTGGTCTCCTCAGTTCCCAAACGTTTACTGAGTGTCGTTAAAAAGGAAAGGTGATGTAACACAGTGGTAAAAAGGCCCCTGTGCCAACTTTTTTGCAATGTGTTGCTGCCTTTAAATTCTAAGTTAATGATTATTTGCAAAAAAAAAATAAAGTTTCTCAGTTTGAACATTAAACATCTTGTCTTTGCAGTGTATTCAATTGAATATAAGTTGAAAAGGATTCGCAAATCATTGTATTCTGTTTTTATCTACGATTTACATAACGTGCCAACTTCACTGGTTTTGGGTTTTGTAGCTTGCGAAATTGACCCATCATGAGCACTGCCTTTACTTTCATATATCAACTTGAAATTGTGCATGTTAGATTAAAGTGATAATTGGAACATTTTGAAAAGGTGCCTTAACTTCTACTGTATATAAAAAAAATTCGGCACATTATTGGACCAGCTAAAGTTGATCTTAGTCTCAACCCTCCATAGGATGTTGTTGCAGAATAGCTGTTGTTTTTGGCGATTTTGTTGTTTTTGTGGCTTACAAATGTTTTACATCGTGAGGTAAACCCTCTGTATATACTCCAGTGAAGGCCAACAAGCTGTCGCAGGCACTAAAAGTATTAACTCTGTCTGTGTCCTGGTATTAACGCACCTAACTTGACAAATCATCTAATAATTATTAGGCTACTTATAAGGCTAATTAGCTCATTAACTCCACATTAATACCCATGATTTTGGAATTGACTATTGCATGGGCAAGTGACAACAGGCAGTTTGGTGCAAAATTAATGGCGACCTTCATACAAAAAACATTTTTTTAATTAAAAAAAAAAAAGGCAGCTAATAACAAAAATATTAAGTAATTCAAATGTTAATTAACTGTCACTGGGCCCTAATTAGGGCCGGGGCAAATGTGAGAAAATGCAGGTGACAGTTAAGGGGTTAAAGCTGAGCTAGTCGAGTTATCCATGAACAAATAACATCTTCCTTCATATATCAATCAAATGGTGAGAGTATAGGGAGAGAAACGTAATTGCCCGCACTTCAACTGACCCATAAATTTCAGATATGGGAGCCAACATGGTTGGGTGTGATTGGAGGAAGGCATCTAGCTGCAATGTGGTGTTATATAGAACACCTAGCAAAAATGATGGAATCACTACACCTCGAGGATGTTTATCCAGCTTTTTAAATTCACAGCAAATAAACAAATCACAGCAATGACACAAAACAATTTTCGTTAATTAGCTTAACTATCAGGCTTCACAAAACACACCTCAAATTAGATTTCAAAGTGATAACAGAGTTCATTTTTAATCAACAAAACAAGATCAAAAACGGGCTGAATGGTCCATATCCAATTATTATGCTAGTAAAGCTTTTGTTCAGGTGTTCCTCACTTTTTACACTATAACACAAAAAAACCTGAAATAAAACACTAAGACTGAGATCACTCTGTGAAAATGAACACCTCAGGCTTCAGGATAACGAGGACAGTCAACAGAACCTGAAGACAAGAAGAGGTGATAAGACGATAATGGGTTTGAAGGTGTTTCCAGGACATGGTGATCTGCCCAGCATAAAACCAATTGATTCAAGCTGCTTTTTTATTTTGAGCCTCCCAGCCCAAAAACCACGACTCAGAATCGCCCTTCTTCTCATCAAGAGAAGGACTGGACTAGCTCCATGCTGTTCCTTTCCCATCTCTCCTTAGGCGACCCACACATCCATCCATTACCTAACCTTCTCATCTCGGTCAAGGGTTCGCGGAGGGTGCCCGAGCCCACTGGGCGAGAGACAGGAACACACCCCCGGACAGGTCACCAAAGTATCACAGGGGACACAAAACTCTCCTGACTTGATCCCCTCTTGTAACCTCAAGACCCCAAATGATGCCTTCGTTTCAGGTCAATGTTTGAAAAGGCCGTGCCTTCCTACTGAAAGGATTTTCAGGAAGCTTCCCTTTTTTGATTAAAAAAAAAAAACAACAGGGGAGGAGCAAGAAGTGGGCAAACAGGGTACATGTTCTGATCACAGCAGGTTACCAACTGCTCCAGAAACCTAATTGCCGTCAGTAAAAGGTTAAAACAAAGCATAATCATTAAATTTTGCCGGCAATGTTAATTAGAGGTGTACTGAATTATGAAAGAGTGCTTAACAGAACACATCTGATCGGTCCGTGTGTGGACAAACGGGATGCGAGCCTTTCTGCATCCTGGAAAGCAAGTGCTTCAACCCAGTCACATATTAGAATGCCAATGAAAACAAGTGTGCATCAAAAGTTACCCGTGTACCTGCGCCTTCTACATTTTTGCTCGCTTTGGAAGCAAATTGAGCCCATCAAGGTCGTGCCCCCTTCAGCCGCCTCATCGCGACTTCTCTGAACGCCACTTTTGATGCAACTGGACATAATTTCTGAAATACTGTACAAAAATGCTGATGCTGTCCCCTCCCATTTGCCATTTCGTTCTGGAAGGCAGACTGTGTGAAAAGGCATTCAGCACTATACCCAGGAAAACCAATAAAGCTTCACTATGCACACATCTTGCCCCCCACAAAACCCAGCATAGCTCTTCATTCCAGCAATTTCCCCAAATACACTCACATCTTGAAGCCACTCACTTTTTGTTTGGTTACCATACTTGATTGACCGCAATCTCAAACCACTTTCAAGAAAATTTCAAGCGCAACGCCTCAGTAAAACGCTGGCAATTTTCTCAAACTTACAAGTCCTACACATTTCTTCAAATTCCAAATAAAACACTCGACAGTTTTGTCACTCATGACCAATGTGTGTATCCCTGGGCACTAGCATTACTCGGTCACTCAAGCAATATTGAAAGACCATCATTTGGCCTTGATCCTTTGGTAAGAGCTCAGGACCAAGATCATAAACCAATTCACAATATATACATCGCTACTTGCGCACGTCACTAACCTAAGCTCTAAATGCAGTAATATATCCTGTAATTACAGGTACCTCACTAATTACTGGTGAAGGGGTCAATTAGGCTGATGATTGATACACTTCACTGAACAGGGTAGCTGGTGACTGAATCCATCAAGGCTTTGGCAAAAATGAAGTCATTTAGAATGATACATGTCTGTCTATCTTGTGTGCAGGCGAGAGCACAAGGCAATATTGAGAAGTACTGAAGGTACAGGAGTTTGCCGTTTGACCTTAAATGCAAGGTCCAAAATCAAATCCAAGGTCACAAACTGATTTGCAAATATATGATCAGTCCCCAAAACAAACCTAAGCCCAAAATGTGACAATTAGCAAGATATGAGCCATTTTGTATGGGTTTGCGTTATTTAGACCCCTAATTAATAATCTTGTAAATTATCATCCAATTTCGATAGAAATCAATTGATGTTGAGGCCTCTACACCACTAATGCCCATGCCTAATGTAAACAAAATTGGGTGACATTGGTGACCAGCAGCCTCATCACAAAAAAATCCAACAGACGCGGTGGCGGACACAGCAGCGAAACGAACGCAAATCCAAAGTATCTCAACTTTGTTTGGGGATACAGTACAATAAGCACAAGTTACGAGCTAGAATTGCAGGCGGGTTCAAAGTAGCACCTTTCACAATGAAATCAGTAAGTACATTGATGGTGACACACACTTTCTTTCAAGCTCTGTACTCCAGCCCACTGGAGTTGAAAACACAGCGACTGAAGCAGAGTGTCAGCTTTAATTTGTTGGTACTTGCACCCAAATTGTGTGAACAGCACGATTTGACCACAGGGATTACAGCCCTTTTTATATGGCCTCACAATCCAAATGATTACGAATCTGACTATTTTTTTTGTTCGTGCCACCATTTTACTGCTTACGGCGGATTGGTGGCTTCGGCATCATGGTGGAGATGTCTTGAGACCAGTAGAGAGGGACGGATCCGCGGACCTGGACGTATGACGAGTAGCTCCCTGCGGTGAAGGACATGACTGAAGCATCATGGATGATCTGCTCTGTCTCCACCTCATTAGCCACATCGCCCTGGTGGATGAAAATTTCAGGAACACAGTCATTTATGAAACACAATGATACCATCCAATTAAAAAAAATAACAAACTGAAAAACAAATATAAGTTCAAAAAAAAAGTTCAAATATAATTTTTTGCTTTGGTTCTATACCTTGACATGCCTACCAAAATACTATGAGTATTTTATTTATTGATAATCAAATGCTAATAGCAAAAAATACGGCACAATGCAAAAAGGACAATATCAGTTTGGTGATACGGACATTGAATAGGATGCAGGTCAATGCCCTTCCAACAGTCGCAAAATTACGCTGCAACATCAATTCAAGTAATGACCACACTTTCCCTTTACTTTCAGCCCAATTTCAGATATTGGTCATTTACAGGGCTTTGCTACAGTCATTTCCAATCGTGAAGAATAGGGAGTTTCATGATGAAACGCAGCGTGCCAGCAGTGTATTTATTACTCTGTATGCAGAGCACTGTTACATTTGTCAGGCCGAAAGGCACCCAAGGCTAATGAAAACTAGAGGAAATGCACACAGAGAGCATCAGCCAGGTTCTTTAATGATATACAGGCCACGTAGATCAAACAAAAAAGGAACAGAGCATTATAGGTACCTCACAGTTGGCGCCTCGCTTCAGAAAGCGCGTGCCGGCGAATTTGCTGGATCTCCTCGCAATGAGGGTGACGTGCACCGGCCTGCCGTAAATAAGCAGCTCTGAGAGCACAAGGGGTTAAGGGAGGATCGTGCGATGGCGAGAACAAGTTGCATACCTATAGCTATGCTTCAATCAGCACTTATCAGCAAGAAGCAAGAACCTCTGATGACAGAAGGAAAACCCATTTGCTGAAGGACCAGAAAATGTCATACAGTGGCTATGCAATTTTATTGATCCCGTGCATAGTAAGTGGAATTCTCATTAAAAAACAAGCGAGATTTTCTTGTTTCTTTAACAACACTCCTAGCAATTTTCCAGCTCTCTCATGTATTACTCTACTAAGCATGTATGAAATCAAAGCGCTCACAATTCTCTTGGATATTCATACTTATGGGCAATTCGGAGTCTCCAATTAGCCTGGCGTGCATCTCTTCAGACTGAAGGTGGAAACTGGTGTGGGTTTACGCTGGGTACTTGAGCAATAAGAGAACCTGCAAACTTCTTTCTGAAAAGCCCCAGGCCAGCTTCGGACCCAAGACCTTCTTGCTGTGAGGCAAAAGCGATACATACTGAGCAACGTAGCTGTCCCCAGAAAGCAAAAAAATCTGCAAGTTTATATTGCGAGACAAATTCATTTCTGTTTCATTTTGATATTCATAGAAGATTTTTTCCATCACCCAGAAATTGATTGTTATGCAATTACAAGCCAGTCCGGTGCTTCACACAGGACTGTTTTTTTCAACACCTGATAATCAGTTCTTAATTACGCTTGAAAAAAGAAACGGCGCAAAGGCATAAATCTCTTGATTTCGCACCTGCTTCAGCATCACAGCTCGATACATCCACGTGCCTGGCCGGCCACGGGCACATTTTTCAAAAGGTGGGGAACGAGCGACGGAGAGAGGGTGAGGAGTTGAATTCACTGAAATTTCCATTTCATTTCTAGTGAATAAAACATAAGCTGCTGGCAGCTTCCCATTATTCAAGACAGAACAGTCCAGAGATTAAACGCACAACAGAGGGAAGGAGCTCAGTGTTTGTAGAACTGTGTACACAGGGTCTTATACAGACTACGCTAGTTCACAAGACCAAGCAACTGAGCAAAAATGGCGTAGATTGACGAAGCCATTTTCAAGTTATCGTGCAGGATGCAAAATTCAAGATGGCGGCTGTGGCGGCCACGATGCTGAAAGGCCCAGTCTACCCCATCAACCACTGAAGAAAATCCATCTACTCACTTTGGGGCATACTAATATACAGGTTTCAGCACAGATGCATGAAAGAGCGTATCTAAAGGAGATTTGTACCTGAGGAGACAGGCTGCAATTTGTACATTTATTTATAAGTCAGGAATCCTTCAACTCAGTGCGCACTCGAGCATCGATGACACGACACTCAGCCACACACCATCTCTGTATTCGTGAGAACCCGGACGTGCTCGGCAGCTGAGAGCTTCAGGACATTTAAGTGGTTGTACCCTTGTGCGTGTGAAATCAAGATGGCAAGCAGGGACACACGTGAAGCAGGGACCTTTGGAGAAGGTAAAGGGGCCAGGCCACTAAGTAAGGAGGAAAAATACATAAGTGCTTTGAGAATGTAAGTTATTGGGAGGGAAATAATTGTGCTCCTTCTTGTGAACATATTGAAGTATACCTTCTCATAAGTTTGCAAAAAAAAAAAAAAAAACCTGGCCTTTCTACATGAAATGTTCTCAGACGCAGTACTGAATAATTCCCATACACCGAGTATGCAGGAGAAGCATGCAGCACAAACATCAGGCCAACGAGTGTGCCACGTGACTGTTATCCTCGTACAAAGTAACGCATGTTTCACAGGGAACGCCTTTCCCAACTGAAAACTCAGCCAAGGGGACCCCACTGCGTATGCTGGCCCTTGATCATGCCAGCCCTTACTGCAGCTTCAAAATCATGACAAGCTGTGAGTGTTTCTCAATATCTAACAGAGGCTGAGTATCATTCTCGAGGATATACAGCACCAGAAATTGCCAAGCACGCAAAAAAGAACAAATGCACCATATTTTCATCTGAGTGTTACTCAAGTCAGATAAGCAAATATTTTCTTTGTCAGTGAATTCAAAAAGCGATTCACTTAGACTCCCAGCTGAAATCATGGATCCCAAATACACAGCCCGGCAAAAAAAAAAAGTCGCACACACAAATATTTCGTTGGAACCCCTGTAGCTTTGATCACAGTGCCTATTCATCTTGTCGTTGTTTTGACAACTATATGCAGTGCCAGAACATTTATTTTCGATCAGAAATGCCATAATTTTTGGCCGAGATCTTGTCTTCTCGACATAATGGTTGAGCCATTCGGTGGTCTTTCTTGAGCACATCCCAATAACTTTTAATGTGTTTAAGGTCAGGACTTTGTGGTGGCTAATTTGTTAGTGAAAATGATTCCTCATACTTGTTTTTGTCATTCATGGTTTTCTTTGCTAAATACAGGCCAATAACTTGCCCGTTCTGAAATACTGTAACATCTTTTCCACCATCAAGGGATGTGTTTTCCGACATGATTTTTTAAGAAGTGAGTAGCGACGCGTTTCATCAGTCAGGCTTAAAATGATTATTGCCAGCTGAAACATATTAATTACCGCAATAATGATCCACTTATAGAATTTGTTCATTAATTTCCAAACGGTGACTTTTTTTTTTTGGCCGGGGCTGTGTACTAAAAGACAAAAGATCACAGGAACAAAAATGTGTTCAAAGTGCAAAGTTGAAAGCAGACCTTCATCATATTTGATATTAACTGATCGAGAGATTGGTAGTTATGAAAACCAGCATGCATACATGACAGAGTTTGTGAGCAAGTGTTCTACCCTACCTAAAAAAAATCATCATTATTTATGTGCATCAGCCAACTTTCTTACCCACAACAACATACCTGTACATTTATACACAAAGCATTGAACCTGGGAATCAATCCAACCGTTCAGCTTTTTAACAGTCATGCATCATTGCCGCTTAAACAACACATCATTACTCATTCCCAGAAACTAGACTCTAGTGCAGCACATACCAGGAAGAGATGTAAAGAACGAGAGTGAAAAATAAATATGAGCTTCAGCTCTTATTTAGCAAGTGAGCACACCACTGTATTGCTGCCATTTCAAGTGAGTGGGGAAAAGAATATTGTCTAAATGAATGCAATCCGCTGAAACACATTCCCCCCCCACCAGTCACTGAATCTTAAAGGATACTGGACTGGCCACAAAAGCCGTGGATGATGTACATGAGCCAATCAGGATGGACAACATCTTTAATCTTCTCCAGCAGTTTCCCGTTCCACACGTATTTGGCGTACGGCTCATTCCTGATCCCGTTCACCACTGAGGAGAAGCAGACATAAAGCAAAACAAAATTATGACCCAAGCAAACTCTAAAAACTGAACCATATGGAGAGAAATTGATGTCATCTACTGGCATCTAACATGCTCTCAGAATGTGGCTAGAATGCTTAGCCAATGTTACACTGCCACTCCATTACACACACATTGTGATGATGTTTGGTCTTCGCTGTTAATGCTGGCCATAGGCTGTATAAAAAGATGGACGAAGCTACCGTGACGTCACCCATTGGTTTCAGCATACCATAAAGGAAGCCTCGATTTTGGCTATTTGAATTGCGCCATGTTGTCATTTTGAAACCGGATGTGATTTCTATTGGACGAGAGCGTGTATTGAAGATCCGGGGAGGACCGGGGTTCTGGATCTGACCGCATCAGACGAGGACCAGAGGATAGCCACGCCCCTAAAGCACCTACTGGCTTTATCCTTTATTCTAGTCTATATGGGACCATAATTTACAAAAATGAACATCATTATATATCGAAGGAGACTTGAAACTTGCTATAGCTACCATAAAATAATGTGAAAAATCATTATTTAAATGAAAAATCAGGTGGGAAAGTAGGGTCATTTTCTCAATGACTTCCATAGCATTGAACTTCTTTCTGCAACCACCGACGTCACCATCTGCTGGCCATTAAATAGAATGCCATTTTACGGTGCTTCCGCATGGGCTTCATCTTTCAGACCAGGGTGCTGCGTCCATCTTTTTATACAGTCTATGGTGCTGGCACATTCCAAGTCTTAATGGATTTGATAACAGAAAGCAGCAATGCCACACCGCTGCACCTATGGAACGCCATTTGCGTCAATATTAAATAAATAAACACAGAAATAAATACATATGCCTATGAAATAAATAAAACAGCTATGAAATGAATCCTGAAATAATTAAATGAGCCAATAAATATATAAATAAATGTCAATAAAAATATATAAATGAGTCAATAAATAAATAAATAAATAAGTTTTTATTTCAAAATGTCGTTTTTCAAAAGGACTACTTTTATTTATTTCATGTGACTTTTATTTCATAATTCCGCATTTATTTATTTCAAAGGACTTTTATTTCCGAATGCCACATTTATTTCCCAGCTCTTTTTATATCCATTTCTTATATTCAAATTAATGGGCGTGGTTATATCAGATTAGACCAAAGCAACATCACCAGAACAGCACTTAAGTTATACGTCAGGGGTGCCCAATCATGTGCCATGGAGGGCCGAGAGTATGCAGGTTTACATTCGAATCAATCACGACACCTGCTGATACGTATACTGTTGTGTGGACAAAATGGACGACATCAGTAGGCTCCGAGATGCCATGCTATCCTTGGCAGATCAAATTGATCAATAGGGTTTATCAGCGGATGCCGTTTTAGAATTTCCGGCAAGCTGTAGCCGTACGGCGTAATGCTGCCCTCCACAGTTCATTACAAGACACTATTCAAATCTTCTCACCATTCGCTCTCATGCCTATGGTCAATTAGGAGATAAACCTACAGTTTTTTTCGAACACGAGGTATTTACCGTAGGACAGATACCTGGAAATTAAATGTAAATTTCCAGGTATCTAGCCTACGATAAATACCGAGTGCTCGAAAAAAACTGTAGGTTTTCCTCCATTCTACCATGACTCTTGTCAACACCTCAACGAAAACATTGGATAAATACTGAGTGCTCGAAAAAACGGTAGATTTATTTCAATTCTACCATGACTCTTGTCAACACCCCTACAAAAATACTTATGGCCCGTTTTTTGATAGCAAAATTCGCTAGCTAGCGAAGGAGCTAATCTGTAGCATCAATGCGCACTTAACAGACCAAGCAGCTACCCCCATAACGCACCACGCCCCTGTCCGCGATTTGTTCAATGCAGTACTGCAACCTAAGCGATGCTATAAGCTATTTAATTCATATTAATGCCAGTTATCAAGCTAAATACTTGCGGTTCAACTCGAGCTGAGTTTGTTGGCGAAATAATGGCTATTCGTTGATCATCTTTTGCATTACATGCACCAAATACCTGTTAACTAAGTAGGCTAGGCTAGCGAACTAGCTAGCAAACTAACGTTAGCTCGCTTGCTAGTCAGAAAGCCTTTCATTTCATTGCATTAGGCCGTTTCACTGTATTTCTGCAAATGAAACCCCTAATAAAAGTGATATTATCTCAAACTAAAGTAAATGGCGTTCATCTTTCGTGACAATGACATTAATGCGCCTTGAAAAGGCCCGAAACGAAGCGTAAGCCAAGGTGTTTATCGGTGAATAGACACCTGCAGTGTTAACCAATCAAAATGCAGAATTCGCTGGAGTGAGTGGTGGAATTTGATGTCTCCAATTAACCTAACATGCATGTCTTCAGACTATGGGAGGAAACCGGAGTACCCGGAGAAAACCCACGCGAACACGGGGAAAACATGCGAACTCCACACAGCAAGGCCCCAGGTCGAAATCAAACCCGCAACCTTCTTACTGTGAGGCAACAGTGCTACCCACGAGCTACCCGCCCGTGATTCAGCATTGTTCTGGTGTTGCTTTGGTCTGAATCTGTGAGATAACCACGCCCATTCATTTGAATATAACAGATGGCGATAAAAGAGCTGGGAAATAAATGTGGCATTCGGAAATACAAGTCCTTGGAAATAAATAAATGCGGAATTATGAAATAAAAGTCACATGAAATAAATAAAAGTAGTCCTTTGAAAAACGACATTTTGAAATAAAAACCTATTTATATATTTTTGGCACATTTATTTATTTCAGGATTTATTTCATAGCTATTTTTATTTAATTCATAGGCATATGTATTTATTTATTTATTTAATATTGACGCAAATGGCGTTCCATAGTTCCATACACGACACTTCAACTCTGCAAACGTTATTTCACTCCATGATTTCCTTCCTAAAGGCTGATATTGGATAAATATCATCCCCTAAAATCAGAGAGAGAAACAGGCAGTTTTGGAAAGCAGAGCGACAAAGCATTGATAGGGCCTTCAACAAGCTGTTTATAAAGCTGAACCAGAGGCAATGGGTTGTTTTGTTACCCTGTAAAAAAAGGCAGCCAAACACGGATGATTGTAAATTATGGCGCTGAGCAGAGAAGGTACTAAAAAAAAAAAAAAAAAAAAAAAAAAAAAAAAAAAATCGAAGTGCTTGCTGTACCCTGAGTGGGAAGACCTTCATCCTCGAAAATGTCAAAGCTGTCCTGCCGGCTTTGGGTTTGAACCTCCTCCTCTTCTTCCGTCTCCTCCTCCTGGGTCGCGTGCAGGTCGCAGGCGGTATTGAGCAGGGTCAGGTTGTACTGCAGAGAGTGACTCAGATCGTAGCTGTAGCTGTAAATGGAGTTCAGTGTGGAGTCAGCAGCCAAACCAGGCAGCCAAAATGCAGCCAGAGTTTAAAAAAAAAAAAAAGATAAAATTCTGCTCCTGTTGCCTGGCAACTAGCTTGAAAGAGACAGAGCTGAGCACAAAGTTTCTCAAGGCAGGCGATAGGATGGCAGAGAACACGTGCAGTCCAAGGGCGATTATAGCACATCATCTGCTGTTCTGGTATCAGTTCACAGTCCCTATGTTACTCCATTCCTTGGTAATACTGCCATAGTTCATTTAAACCTTGAGCAAGCACTAAGGAAGAGCTATTTAAAATACTGCCAAGTAACAGCAAAAGAAAAAAAAAAAAACAGACGATGAGAACATTAGGCAAGACAACAATCACAGAGCAAATACTTTAAACACTTGTTCAAACTACAAGCGTTAATTCAGCAGTGTAGCCGTATTCAACAAGTGCAACAGATAGAAAAATAAGCCAGGGCTGCTTAGCGCAGTGGACAATTCCAGTGTTACCGCCATTGAATGACAAAAGAGATTCCAAAATCGTTAAACATGAGCAGGTTATGGAGATTAAACATTATGGGGACATCAGGCTAGGCAGACGTCTACAAAAAGTGGTGGAATAATAAGTATAATTCTAGCCCCCTTAAGCATAATGGCAATACCGTGCTTTGCTTTGTAAACGCCATAATCAGGAGTCCATGGCTTGCAAGTGCATATTACAAATCCTTACGAATTGAAATTTAGGGGTTTATACATCTTGCTTTGCTGTCATTGAATCCATAGAAGTGGTAGAAACACTGTCAATCATTGCAACAGGCATTCCAAACAAATTTATGGATTTCAGCGAGTTCTTGTGGTCACAATTCAATGGCCGTTTTTACCGTAACGCTGGTGTATTCCATTTTACATATATCAATTTTTGAATGAGTTTCTCTAAGCAACCTCAATAATGTGATAGCAAATAACTGCATAATACAAATATGTACAGTTTTATTATCTCTGCGCTTCCGAAAAAGCGAGGAGATCTTGTAATACAGTTCAACGTCTGTCTGTGCGTCCAAAACAGTAACTCCTCCTAGGCCGTTACACCAATCAACCTGAAACTTTGGTGTGTGTAAGGTAGTGACCGAGAGGGGTGCACAACGCTTTTAGAATTTAAATTCATTTCCTCTTCTGGCCACCAGTGGCCTTTTTGTGAAAATTGAAAAATGGCCATAAGTTCCTTATGCATTGAGCAAGGACGCTCAAATTTTTATGGGAGGTGCATGGGATGACCCTTCATCACATATCAGATGGGTTTTTGATTTGACCTCATTTTGACCGTTTTCTAAGTCAAATGGCATCAGGTGTGCCAATCGTTGAAAAGGATGGCACCTTTATTTTTTACTCAACGTAGAAGGCTGAAAATTGGTATGGATATGTATCTTGGTGATAGCAACCTGCATGCCAAAAATTGCCGTCCTGTGATTCATATTTTGGCCACTAGGGGGCTTTTTGTGAAAAAAGAAAAATGGCCTTATCCAACTTATGCACTGAGCTAGGACGCTCAAATTTTTATGGGAGGTGCATGGGATGACCCTTCATCTAATATCAGACGGGTTTTTGATTTGATCTAATTTTGACCGTTTTCTAGGTCAAATGGAGTCAGGTGTGCCAATCACTGTACCGTATGTCTGTTCCTTTCATAATACTCTCATTTCAAAATGAAGAGTAATTTATGCCCTCAACAGACACTCAAAAAGTACTCTACCCAACTAACCAACTTTATCACATTGCTATAACTCTGAACAGTATCAGTGCTTTTTCACTGCAACAAGCAGATTATCATTTGTACAGCAGAATGCCAGTTCAGTGAATTGCCCTCTGACACATTACTACTACTCCCATAACATTCGTTGCAGGTACATGGACACCAAATTCCAGTAAATGTCTATGAAGTACAATTTTAGTTTCTGTAGCCCCATTCAGTGTCCGTAGCCCTACTTTGTTTATTTGAATAAACATTAAAAAAAAAAATCAGACAGTTGTATTACTGATTATTAAATATGTATAATTTATATCAATCTTGGGAGTATATTTTATTTTTAGTGATTCCTACTAACTGTAAGTAACATAAGAGAGATGAATACGATTTTCAGTGTCTGTAAAGTGTCAGTGTCAGCCCGGAGGACACGACGCCCATGATTTCCAACAAGAATGTCAAATTTGGACTCATCTGACCACAGGACACTTCACCACTTTGCTACAGTCCATTTTAAATGAGCCTTGGCCCACAGAACACGGCGGCGCTTCTGGATCATGCTCAACAATGGCTTCCTTTTTGCATGATAGGGTTTTAGGTGGCATCTGTGGACGGCACGGCGGACAGTGTTTACTGACAGTGGTTTCTTGAAGTATTCCTGGGCCCATTTAGTAATGTCAAGGACAAAATCATGCCGGTGAGTGATGCAGTGGCGTCTAAGGGCCTGAAGATCGAGGGCATCCAGTAAAGGTCTTCAGCCTTGTCCCTTACACACAGAGATTTTTCCAGTTTCTCTGAAACTTTTGATGATGTTATGCACTGTCGATGATGAGACCTTCAAAGCCTTTGCAATTTGACATTGAGGAACATTGTTTTTAAAGTATTCCACAATTTTTTTACGCAAGCCTTCACAGGTTGGAGAGCCTCTGGCCATCTTTACTTCTGAGAGACTCAGCCTCTCTAAAGGCCCATTCACACCGGGGCGAAGCAAAAAAGCGGCATGGATTTGCGGAATATTCGCAGCACGGAAATTCCGCGTGAAACCATTCACACCGAACCTGGTGCGAAATTTCGCGTTCTTGTGTTCCAATTTCGCAACCAAATCCGCAAGTGATAATTTAACCAGAATGAACCATGATAGCAGCAGCAGCAGCAATGATGACATTGTTTGTATGTATCTGAATGATCACGTTAGCCTCACAGTCTACTTTTGCACTGACGTAGCCAACGAAGGTTTTCCTTATTGATGATCCGGACCTGGCTATTTCAATAAACTTAACTTGTCCAACCCAGATGAAGCTACGTCATAATTTGCACCTCAGTGACGCACAAATATTCAAAATAAGAAAACGTTAATCGAAAAAAAAAAAAAAAAAAACTATGATTAGCTAGATCTCTACTATGAAAAAGTAAACTAACTGCGCACATAGCTATGAGATGTCACAATAAATTTCAGTGTTAACTGAATACAAGCCATCTAGCAAATCAAAAGGTTCAAATGCTGTGACATAAATAAAAACAAATCATTTCATTGGCTAAAAGTATAATTTCGCTTTCGGATTTTCGCAGAAGCTTAAGTCCGTGCGGATGTTTTTTCTGCCGCATGGAAATTCCGCCTTGGTGTGCAAGCTTACATTAGAACCCATGGAAATAGCTCCCATAAAAATCCTCGCGAATAATCCACACGGAAATTCGCGCTTGGTGCGAATGCGCCTTAAGACATCCCTTTTATGGCGATGCCAGTTAACTTAATTACTTGCTAAATGTTCTTTCAGCTGATTCTCTTATATATGAATTGCTTCTTCAGCCCTTTTTTGCCCGTGTCCCAACTTTTTTGAGAGCTGTTGCAGGCAGAAAATTTGAAATAAGCTCATTTTGTGGATAAAATTGTAAAATGTCTCAGTTTCAACATCTGAAATGTTATCTGTGTTCTATTGTAAATAAAATATTGGCTCAATGTGATCTAAAAGTCATTGCATTTTTATTGTATTAAAAATTTACACTTCGTCCCAACTATTTCGGAATTGGGGTTGTATTTCATACATGTTTATACAAATGGTAAGGGTATTTTGTTGTTTTGAATAAAGCTGTTACAGCTATAACTCATGTTCACATGCAGTGTCCGAAGCCCCAACCACAGTGGTATCATTCAAATTGAAAGAAATTTGAAAAAGTACTCAAAATTCAGTTTTTCAAGGCGTAATATTTGCACTTTCTTCTTAACTTTATTTTTTTGCCCAATATTTTCAAATTAAATTATTTCATTTTTGCTCACGTGCTACACACCCAGTACCCTTGATTGTGATTTACCCGAAAGCTAACCTTTCCCAGTAATGAGTCCAGAGAAGTAAGGCTTTCTTCTGTGATTTGAAACAAGAAACATAGACTGGGACAAGCACAATTAATTTTCCAGGCTAAATAAAGGATATATATTTTCTTGGTATACCATGTGTTATGTGCAGCCCAAATCATTTATTCATTCAAAAACCCTGTTAAATGCCTTCCATGTTTCTTCTGAAGTTCTCTGTGGAAAAATGGCGTCAACCCTTTAAGTGCTAAATTATTTTTTATAAAACACCAACACACCGCTCAAAATAATTCCCACATGGGACACTTCAGCGCTGAATCAATCAGATCAGAATTTCTTGCTCCTCAAAGCTAATAAAGCCATCACTTTGAGCAAACAACGCAACTAGATATTCAGCATTTTCATTGTTAAACTCACTGCCATCACTTGACCAGTTCTCAGATACCGGAACAGATTTGGCACAAAGTACACATGAAAGCTTTTTAAAAAGCACACCTTGTTTCTGGGAATGCCTTGAAGCAATCAAGGGAAACAAGGGCAAAGTGTGCTTTTCCCTCCATTTCAGGCTATTGGAGGCTAAACATTACAAAAAGTGCTGTCAGAATGCACCCTTTTAGTGTACAAACTGACCATCAGTAAATCTGTTCAATCTTCATTCAGTATAATTTCTCAGCAAGCCACGCAAGGCCTGTGCCCTTCAATCAGCAAGACCACATGAGCACAATATCAATACATCATCGAGGTCCAAATGCACGCTAACAAAGGGCGATGAGCCATATTTAAGGTTAAGTGCTTGTTCGTGTGACCGGTGAGATACACGTGGTTAAAGTAAAGGGAGACATTAGCAAAATCAACAGATAAAGAACCAAGAACAGCCTCAATGGAATCAGGAGCATCAACTCGATACAAAAAGACCAAGGTCTAACTGAACACCTAGATAGTTCGGCCAGGCTGTGAAATATTCTGGTCAATATAGTTTACCACATAACCATCACAACATCCTGGTCTGAACCAGAGATTGGCTTACCTGAAGTAAAAGTTACTGGATAGGTCCACATTCTGGAATATTCTCACATATCTACAAAAAAAAGCAGAAAGTTAACAATCTGATGCAAGATGCTGCTGTATCTGCAGCGATGGCTCATAGTGCGTTGCAATTGTAGCTTGCGAAGCAGTTCTTTAAAGGAGACTTTACACAGAAAGGCAAATCCGAGTAAATGGTCTGTTAAGTCTAGCCATGTATCTAGATCTCTATCCATCCACAGTTATTAATTCATCTCTCCATCCATCCATAACCAAAAGAACTGTAAGAGGCTGAAGCCATGTATGAATTTCAACTATGGAGAATACAAACATAAGCAATTTTCTTCTACATTTATCATGGCTGGACTCTAAAGTATTGAATAAATTAATATATACTGCATAAGAAATACGTTGTAGATAAAAAGTATATTAGCAGAGCAGAACAAAATCCAGCAAACATGCATTTTTCTCACTGTGTTCGCACACAAATTGATCTTCATGAGCACGATAAGGATGAACATTTAGAAGTGGAAACCAGGCAAGATTCACATGGTTAACTTGATCACTCGACTTTGCAAGACCTGGTACTTTTTTGTGGAGCCTGCCTGCCTCAGTTCTGGGCCCTATGCCACAAGGCTGGATTACAGACTTTGCTTACAAAAAACTTCAGAGTGTAAAGCCTGGGGTTGTAGAAGGACCCCACAAAGTATCCCCTAAAAATAAGCTATCCAGTCCAACGCATCCCGTTTTGTGAAAAGTCCCCTTTACATGCATTTTAAAACATAGCTTAAAGAACGTCAACAAATGATCAGGTCAAACTGCCAACACAACACCACCGGGCTTCCTAGAGGTGTTGATGACTCTGAAAGGTTAGAATAACCTGACACCAGTGTGTACTCGCGCCTGTATCCTGTTTACCGGCTCACCTGGCCTCATCTGGATGGGTAATCCGCACAGAGTCATTGGGAATGTAGATCATGTTTGTGTCTTCGATCTTGTATATCGAGTGCCCACCGATGTCAGCCATCTTCCTTCTTTTGGTGATAAGGATGATATAATGACCCTCTAGAAACCGTACAAATCCTAAAAACACAAAAATTAAAAAAAAAGTAAAAACTAAAGAAAAAATAACACTTGTGAGTGCCTTACTATCATTATTCTGTTTATGATCAACTTCAATCTGTCAGATAAAAATGTAATTTGTTAGAAAAAGCGCATAGGACCACATTTACAAAAATGCAAAGCAAAGCACAACATTTTGAAATGAAGATGGAAAAAGAAAAGTGGGGAACTGCATTATCATTCTAATTATGAAACACATATCGCATTTGCTTTTTGAAAAAGAAAAAGCATTTCAAAGAATGTATTTGCAATGTAAGATCAGCGTTTTTATTTTCATTTTGTAGGTGATATGACAGAGAACTTCTTGAAAATGAAAACACAAACAGGAATGTATTTTAATATTCAATTTGTTATAAAAATTGCCTACATGGACTTGAAATTGAAAATGCAAAGTGGACAATTACGTCATCATTTTCATGATGATAAAAGTAATGCACTTACTTCCAGAGAAAGAAAAAACATTTCTGAGAACGTACTTGGATTATAAGATTCGCGTTTTCTTTTTCATTTTGTTAGCAATATTGCGGGCCACTATTTGAAATTGAAAACACACATGGGGAATGCATTTTAATTTTCAATTTGTTATAAAAATTGCATACATGGACTTGACAATGAAAATGAAAAGTGGAGGATTACATTTTCGTTTTCATACAATTCAAATAATGCGTTTGCATCTTGAAAATGAAAATGCATTTCTGAGAACGCATTTTCATTTTAATATTGTTAGCTATATGCTTCCATACTAATGAGCCTTTAGCTGAAGAAACATCTTTAACAGCAGCCCGACGTGTGCAATTCAAAGTTAATCATAACCAAGTTAAACAATTCAACTGTGCCAGCTCTGCAGCAGATGGAGTTCAAGAAAAAAAATAACTCCATTTGACAGCCCACTGCCATTTCATTGGACAACACTGCACTGCAAAAACCTGCTTTATGAATTTTTTCTCCAGAAGCTGAAGATCTGGCAGAGCACACTATGGAAAGCTAAAAAAAAAAAAAAAAAAAAAGACAACGACTGATTTCACTCCGAGCTGTCACTAGGTTTAGAGCAAGCAGCATATTGCTGAGTTCAGCCAACCTTACAAAAGTAGGGGATATGAAGTGAAAATAGGCCTTCGTAAACACAAAAATTTTATCATTTTTACTTTTACTCGTTATTCTTGTTTTTATTTTGTCTTTTACCCGTTTATGTATGTATCTGTATGACTTTGCTTTTATAGCTTGTATTTTTGCTTGATTTTTACTGTGAAGCACTTTGTGAATTCTTTCTGCAAAAAGTGCTATATAAATAAAATGTATTATTATTATTATATTATTATAAAAACAACAGCGAAGACACTAGAAATTCAGCCATTAACATGACATGGTGTCACAGAGGCTTTACCATGTAAAACTATCAAAAAAAAAAAAATCACAATGAAGAATGTGATTTCATAAGGAATGACCTTGTTACCATGATTAATTTCAGCTGTTCTATTTTTGACTTGGCCTTTACTGATGTTTGTTATGAGTCCTCTTTGTAGTCTCAGTTCCAGCCGATTACTAGGACAGAAATAGGCCCTGTGGGAAAAAAAAAAGGCCTCAAGAGATAATTTTTCCTGGCGGAGAGAAACGGCAGAGGTAGACATCAGATTCATCTCCTGTCTATTTGCAAAAGCCTCACACAACCCTTTGTTTACAGTACTGGTCTACTTTTCTTTGTTCTTCGCCAATGTTGAAGTTCCCCCGACGGTGACGAGCGATTTTGTCCTGCGTCATCTAATTTCAGTTGCAGATAATCCCGGAAAAATGACAATGGAAGACTGACCTGAAGCCAAATCACTGTGGCAGCCATGTTGACTGCGGGTGAAATTACAGTGATGGAACAGTGACAACTGCTCATTTTCAGGTATTTAGGTCATGCCTGTTCGTTATTCAGTCATTGCTGAAAATTATGACGAGGCGGCTCAAAAACAAGCCCCCCCACTTCAAAAAAAAAAAAAAAAACTTGAGAATAACATGGAGAAGCGACATTTTCAGTAAGTTTTTTTAATCAAAGATTGTGTAAAATGGGCGGGTGAAGCGGGGGGTGGGGGTGGGGGTGGGGTGAAAATTAGTCAGTGGTACAGAGTCCCTCACTCAAGATCTGGGCCAAATAAACAAGTGTGAATTTTTTTGCCATCCGATTACTCTTCCTGCAATTCACAGTGACATCAAATGTACAGTGTTTCATTGTAGGTTTCTCACTGGGTGACGCAAATACTGGTTGATGTGTCGATTTCCCACATGAACTCGGACAGCAAGGAATTTAACAAGAATGAACAAGAATTACACTCTGCACATTTTCATGAGACTTGAAATAAAAAAGGACCGATTTCCGTTCAGTCTAAAACTCCAGCACAGAAGCCAGTTAGGAGTAGTGGAATTTACCTCCCCTTCCTCCGATAAGGCAGTTTTGTGCGCTTGTCATTTCAAGATCAAAAGCACATTCACTGCCTTTGCTGTCTTAATTCAAGCAGGGAGGAGCCCACAACGTTCAAGCAGATGTTAATGGTACAATAAAAGTGACATTTTAGAAGTGTCCTTTAAACCCTTTAAGTTGTAAGGTCATAAATATGATATTAACATGTTTTTAAGCAGATGTGCTGATGTTTGTGTAGAGTTTACTATCAAATGTAATCAATATTCCAAACACCATTACTTTCAATTTCTTTTTTAGAATTTTTGACAGTAAAGTACTCCAAAGGAGTCTTTTAAGGGGTACAAATGGACAATATCATGGAGCAGCTTACTGCTCAGGAAAGATGAGCATGATCATAAAGCCGCAAAAAATCTTACCCACAACTCCACAAGCGGTCACTGCCCTGGACAAGCCGGAGGACCCCTTCTGCCCGATTTTGGTGCGGTTTCCCAAGTCCAGGCGTCCCAAGAGCTCGCGTAACTCTTGTTGATTGTAAACATGCTGACAAATTGAGTAGGAAAAACCCATATTATACAGCATACTTCATATTTTTATTTGGTGCATCGTTTAAGTACTGTGTATTTAAAAGGCTTTACATCTGAAGAGGGCACATCAACTTCAGCGCGCTCACTTTACAGCGAGAACATTTCAAATAAAAAGGATCACAGTGGGAGTGGATTTTGCATCAGCTCAGCAAGGGGACAACAAATTATACTTCACTAGGACGTGACTGAGAAACACAGTTGCTTAAATAGGCACATTGGGTGTTTTATTTCTGGGCTGAGTCACTGACCTATTTCAAAAAAAGACTGGACAACCCTACCTATCAGAAACTGGATCAGCAGTTTTCATGTACATTTTTAACAAAGGCCCACTGATACTGGTGAATTAATGTAACTGTTACAGCACTTTTCTCACAGTAAAGTGATGGTTACCACTATATTGGTCAAAGACATGCATAGCGGAGAACCAACGGTATCCTAATTGGTCAGATGGTCATTATGTTACAGTTCGCACCACAATGAACAAGACTACAGTGTCATCACTATCCCCTGCCACGATCAACGGCCATAACTGTAAAAATATGCTTTGACATTCATTTTCAAACTGAAAAGTAGATCATGAGTAGCTTATTAAGGATAAAAATTTCACGCATCTAGGAAGAATGGTTTCAGAGAAATTTTTTCCCCATTGTGGCCCGGACAGACGGACACACGCATGGATGGATGGACGGAAGGATGGACCCCAATCTAATATCCCCCATCCCACTTTGTGGTGGGGGATAATAAACACTGCATGTATGAACTGTGCAACAATAATTCCTATGCTCTGTGGTTTGAAATACAATTACAAATTAGATAAAGTTGGTACGGTATGTTAAAGGAAAAGACAGGTGATGTTGTAACCATACTCTTTCAGAAAGCGTATGATCTGTAGTTTCAAACTGACCAACTATTAATGTC
Organism: Gymnothorax javanicus; assembly: GCA_029692085.1. Classification (NCBI taxonomy): domain Eukaryota; kingdom Metazoa; phylum Chordata; class Actinopteri; order Anguilliformes; family Muraenidae; genus Gymnothorax; species Gymnothorax javanicus. Next base: position 97,760,917 of record CM056198.1, read on the forward strand.
AGGCACGGTTCCCAAACGACTTGTATGGCTAAGAAATGCCACAACATTTTCGGTCTTGCGCCTCGCCATATTAGCTGCTTGTATCTGCAAGCATGATGTAGAATGGGCTCCGCTGTACTCTCATGCGGGAGGTGGATATTTTGCTGAGGTTTGTCAAAGTGCAAATTACAGCTGTCTGTTCGTGTTCAGGTCACCAAAAACCAAAAACCTCCGACGAGTGCGCTAAAGGATTTCAAGATGGCTGCCGCGGCAGGCATATTGGTTGGCGGAGTGAGCTGAAAATCGATAGGCATCATTCCCTATGTATGACCATTCACCCCACCAAAAATCATAAACCTCCGTTGAGCGGTATTCATGTTAACGCGCGACAAAGGATTTCAAGATGCCTGCCATGGCAGCCATATTTGTTGGTGGAGCGAGCTGAAAATAAATAGGCATCATCCCCTATGTATGACCATTCACCCCACCAAAAATCATAAACCTCCGTTGAGCGGTATTCACGTTAACGCGCGACAAAGGATTTCAAGATGCCTGCCATGGCAGCCATATTTGTTGGTGGAGCGAGCTGAAAATAAATAGGCATCATCCCCTATGTATGACCATTCACCCCACCAAAAATCATAAACCTCTGTTGAGCGGTGTTCACGTTAGAGCGCGACAAAGGATTTCAATATGGCTGCTGTGGTGGCCATATTGGTTGGCAGAGTAAGCTCAAAATTGATAGGCATCATCCCCTATGTGTGACCATTCACCCCACCAAAAATCATAAACCTCCGTTGAGCGATGTTCACGTTAGAGCGCGACAAAGGATTTCGATATGGCTGCTGTGGTGGCCATATTGGTTAGCAGAGCAAGCTCAAAATCGATAGGCATCATCCCCTATGTATGACCATTCACCCCACCAAAAATCATAAACCTCCATCGAGCGATGTTCACGTTAGAGCGCGACAAAGGAAAAGTTTACGACAGGATGCTCGGACTGACGGAAGGGGTGAAAACATAATGCCCGCGACAGACTCTTTCGAGGTCGGGGGCATAAAAAGCAATGGACGGTAAATTGTCTTTGACCTGTATTACGCTGAAAACAAAATGCAACAGTACACAACATGATGTTTCATCACACAAGTCTTATTGATTTTTCCAAATAAACACATTTCAATTTCGATTCTTGAAACCTTTTTTTCAAAACAAGAAGGGACAGTTAAGGATTCACAACTTGGTGTTGTTGCGTTCCTTTTCAAAACACTTCAACAATGTTGAAAACTGAAGACACCAAGTGATTAAGAACATCAGGTGTAATTCTGTCCCATGCTTCCAGCAAGAAAGTCTTTTGGTGTACAACAGTACAGGTCTTTGTTGTTGCATTTCAAAATGTGCTACATGTTTTCCATTGATGCCAAGTCGGGACTGCAGGTAGGCCAGTCCAGCACCTGCACTCTCTTCTCACGCAGCCATGCCTACGTACAGCATACCCAATGCATGGCTTCTGGACTTGTTGCTGGTAACATTCTGGATGATCAATTTATTCTTTGGTTAAAAGCACATGATAACTATTTCTTCCAAAAAAAACAAACAAAAAAAAAAGTCCAGAAATATTGATTTGTCTGAGCACAAAATAAATTTTCAACTCTGTGATGGTTCATCGCAGATGCCTCCGAGTCCAGAGAAGTTGATGGCGCTTCTGGACACTGCACCAAAAGGCTTACTTTTTACTAGTTAAGTTTTCATTGGCATTTATGGATGTATTTACGCATTTCACAAAAGTTTGCCGAACTAATATAGAGCCCATGTGGTCATATCACTGATAGATAAATGACGGTTCTTGATGCAGTGCTGTCTGAATGATCAGAGATCACAGGTATTCAGTTTAGGCTTGCACGCTTACCTTTTACGCATAGAAATTCTTCCAGATTCCTTTGATCTTTCAATTACATTATGCACTATAAATGTTGAAATATCCAAATCCCTTCTGGTCTTTCTTTGAGGAACATTGTTTTTAAACTTTTTACTGTTTTTCTTATGCACCTGTGGGCAAATTGGCGATCCTCATCTCGAGTCCCTGGATAGAGTTGCGACCACGCCAAAATAGAAGCCATTTTGTTTATATCTCATGAAACTGAGCAGTTTCGCGCAAATCGTTGGATTTTTGCCTCCTTTTCTCGGAAGAGAAACTTATTCATTGAGGGGATAAGACAATAAATCAGCTAGCAATGGTTTCAATTAGCAAAAGAGAGGAAAATATTCAGACATGGGAAAAGAGAAAATGGGCGGGGGGTACTTATTCACTTAGAGACGGCGCCCAATAGCGTGATGGAAACATAATGGCTCCATGACCAGATTTTATAGAATCCACATGATGCGACTCACCATCTAGAAACTCCATCGTTGTCCTAGTATTGCTCTTGGAGGACAAGACTTTTTAAGGATTCTGCTTTTGTACCAGATCAAGATAACAATAACCTGCTGACATCAACTGTTTCAAATCACATCATAATTTTTTTTTTTTTTTTTTTTTTTTTTTACCCCATTATTAGTCCTGAATTGCCCTGAAATGCCCGCTTCCCGACTTTTTTGGAATGCCTTGCTGTCCTGATTGGCAGGAATGGATGTATATTTACAAATAAAATGAAGATGAACAGACAAAACATTAACTGGAGGGCACTCAGAGAGCGCATACCTCCGCCAGCAGGTTTTGATCCACTAGCACATATAATCAGCTGCAGAATCCAGATCTGTATACGAATTATGTGATCTGTATCACCTCCTCAAATTCATACACTCTAACTTCCCGTAGAATTTTGTGGTAATCTGTTGAATAGTTTTTTGAGTAATCCTGCCGATAAACACAAACACAGACACAGACAGACACACACTCTCACACACAAGATCACAATACCTCCTAGTGAAGGTAAATATATTGTCTTCAAACTTGCAGGAATAAAATACAAGTCAAAGCAAGTTTAGAAATCACTGCCTTTGGTTTTTATGTGTATTTTCCACACAGTGCCAACTTTTTTCGAGTTATGGTTGTAAAACTGTAGAGGATGAACTCGATAGCAAAAATGCATCCTTTACAGACAAAGGGAATCAAATTCAAAATCATTACATAAAAACCCATTAAGCAAAAACACACTCCAGAGCAAAATAATGGGTCAAGTCCAAAATGGCAAAATATGAAGCTATTGGTCTGAACAACAAATCATTGTCAGGAAATTGGCAATGATTAAACAAATAGATAAAGTAACAATGATTGGGATTGGTTTTCCCTTCGATTTCTTCAAATGTTGAAGCTTAGGGGTAAACTTACAGAGAGCCTTTTACGGAAAGTTGAGTCTGTTGTTCCACTCAATGTTCATGGCTTCAAACAATTCTTGAGCAGTTGGAAGACATTTCTCGATTAACTTTTGTTTAAAAGAGGCCAAGTAATCTCTACAGGGTTCAAATCTGGACTTGGATACCTCTGCCCCCAAGTATAACTGTGGTAGAGATGACCTTTTGGAACATGAGTGTACATGTTTTCTTGTTCTGGGAAAGAACAAAAGACTGGGGGTCCAGAATAACAATAACATCCCTATACGAACAAGGGACCAAAAACAAACTCTGTGTCACATTTACCACTGTCATTAACACATACGGAAAGGTGAAGTACTGCACAATTCCCCAACCCCCAAGCCACTTATGTAAGCCCTGTGCTCATCTAATTCATTGGATCCACAGTGCAACCCACCTTGTCATCTATTATTACCAAGTCCTTGGGCTCCGTGCGATCAATTTTCAAAACACGGTGTTTTGTTTGGGCATGATTGCTCCCGACCAGGAAATACCGCTGAAAGAAAAAAAAAAAAAATCAACATGACAGGCATGAGTGTGTACTGCCATTACTTCCCTGTAATACTACAGCAGGCTTCCTTGTTTTTAAACATGCTGATAAGACTGAGTGAATTGTACAGATTTTTCCATTTTTCAGTCACATTACTTGGTAGTTCAGAAAAATTTCAGCAAAGATTGCCTTGACAAAGACTGTAGAAAACGGAGTTGTTCAGTCCTGAGAAGATAACACATTGACTCAATCAGCTGGCACTTTCAGTCTCTGCCTCCATCAGTACTAACGGAATACAGGACTGAATAAGACCAATAGAGCATATTGGCCTACAGTCAGTATAAAATAGTCTGAAGCAAACATTTTCAGTTATGTCTTCATCATTTTGTTTTAAGTACTGCCACTCAAGAGAAAACAAAATTCTGCTTCTGATTTGCAGTAATTTTGACTCACTTCCAGATTTCCCACGGGGGGAGATAATTCACTTATTTCAGTGGCAGAATTTCTTTTTCCAAGAAAAAAAAGGTTATAGAAAGAAGTGTTTAAGTCCAAATACAAGATTAAAAATGCTTGGTAAGATTTTGTTTTGACCTCACTGACCAAACCTTCCTCTAACCTTGGAAACACATTAGCCAATTACTCTCGGCCCCACGAAGCTACAGGCCTCAGTCAGCAACATGGCCCAGATGTGCGTTTTTTCCTCATTTCCCATTATTTCCCCAATTCCACAATAGTAAATACATAGTTTAACAATTTTAGCACATTTATGGGATCCAGCTGTCACTAGTAGTCAGAGAAGTTAATTTTACACACTCTCATTACAAGAATTCCATTGGAGACCAAGTACATAGTAAGGAAACAGCGCATTTTCCTTACCAGCAGTAAAAAAAAAAAAAAAAAAACTAGCAGTAGTGCCCTGTGCAAAAGGAGAAACAAGACTGCTGAGACACAAGTAACCATATCTTTTAGCATTTTAGAGCCTTTCCCTTTCTATATTCATGAAGCAACACTGTGCATGTGAATCTGACCTCAATTTCTCTTGCTGTAGCGGCATAACCTAATTTTTGCAGGTGGCAGAAATGTAGTACCCAACACAACTCGTATATAATGATAAATAAAGGCGAAATCTACAATGGTAAATATTGAATTGACATTGCAACAAAAAAGTGATGTCGAGACAAGGCGCCCAAATGCCATTTTCTCATCAAAATGTATTGCTGCCTTGAGGCATTTAATGATTAAGACTCAACTAAACTCGCATTCAAACACCATTCATGACCCAATTTCCTCAATAGGTCTACGAGGTAAAGAGCAAAAAACATGGAATTAGGATCAAATGCATCCCTGATGCAAGTCTATGATGGTCAGTTCAATTAAATTGCCAGTGATGTGAACTCTACCCCTTATTGAGAGTCAAATACAAAGAGTTTTCAAAAGCAAAAGAATATTCTTTTCTAATAACCAAAGCACAGCTTTTGATTCAGTCCAGTTCCAATAGCAAATTGTGACACTGAACTAGGAGACAAAATAATCACTGGGTAATGGAAAAACAGATACCACTGACTGACACACTTCCCCGTATCAGAGCAAATTACACCATTTAGAAAAGTAACAGTAAATCATTACAAATACAAATGACTGAAGCGAAGTAATCAATTCCCCCATTCAGACCCGGGGAAAAACTCAGTCTCCTCAATATGATTGTAAAAGAAAGCTAATTTGGTCAATTTCCAACACTAATAGTGCATAACTAACTGACTGTAAATGATACTCTATTTTTCCAGAGCACTGCCAATGCCATCCCTTCCATGAGGCAGCTGGGCAGCTCCAGGAATTCCTGGGCGTGAATGAGCCATGAGGTCTCATATCTACTATACCACTGTTTTCCTGTATACATGAGCCCCATGGACCCGCATCCATTAAGCGGCTGCTCTAATGCATAGATGACCACCATGGTTTTGAATCCTTCAAGCTACTGTTACAGTACATGGACAGGCACCATGCTCCTTTATCCCTAAAGCTTTTGTTCTAGAGCATTAATATGCAGCACTATCTTTTATCCCTAAAGCTTCTGTTATAGAGCATGGATAAGCAGCACGTGTTTTATCCTTAAAGCTACTGTTCTAGTGTATGGACAAGCAGCATGGTCTTTTATCCCTAAAACCTCTGTTCTGGAATATGGACAAGCATCATGGTCTTTTATCCCTAAAGCTACTGTTCTAGAGCATGGATAAGCACCATGGTCCTTTATCCCTAAAGCTACTGTTCTCGTGCATGGATAAGCACCATCACAGCCTTTTATCAAGAAAAATACTGCTCTAGCCCTTTCATGCATGGAGGTCACTACAGTGTACAGCTGTTTAAGGTAGGTAGACACTCCCAAAATAGGCTTTTTTTTTTTTTTGAAAAAAAAAATTGTTTTTGACATTTTCGTAAAATGACCTTAAGTTCATAGTGCGTGCACTTGATAGGACTATCAAAAATATGGACATCTGTTGTTTTTTGTCAATTTCTCAAAAAGCTGATTTTGACCTGCCAAGCATTGCTTCAAACACCATTTCTCCTCTTTCTCTTATGCTATCATAGTGAAACTTGGAATATAAGTTCACCAGATGCATGTCTATGGACCGTTCAGGCATTTTGAAGAATTCAATTGAAGCACTACCCAAGGAATGAATGTTTGCAAAATTTCAGGTCTGTAAGTGCAGTAGTCGCTGAGATATGGCCATTTATATTTTAAGGCATTTTTTTTTTTATTTTCGCAAAATGCATTTTTGACCAAATGTGAATGCTTATTTACAGCAAAGTAATGATGCTGCACAGTTGTAATCTTGCATATAGGGCTAATATTTCCTGAATTTTTCATTTTTGGCGTTATAAAAGGTGTACTAAGGATGAAACTTGGTATGTATTATCCTTAAATATGTGCCAGTACATGGTAAGAATTTCAAGGCTGTCATTTACTGTCATCCGGTAGATTTTGGTGGTGAAATATGGGCTAGTTTTTGGAAAAACATAAAATGTTCTAATATAAATAGGCCACTGGAGCTGGAAGAAATGGTTATTTAAAACTTCTGACTGCTTGCACACATGTATAAACATCAGTTTAGACATCATGAAAAATTTCAGATCTAGACAATGAGCCATTCTCCCTCAGCAGTACTGCAAAGATACAGCATACTTTCGTGAAATCGGCTTTCTCTTCATTTTGGGTAGTCAATCGATGATCAGAGACTGAAGATAACCTTTTACAAAGCCAAACATGAAAAATTCTGGAAAAATTAGCCCTATGTGCAAGATTACAACTGTGCAGCATCATTACTTTGCTGTAAACAAGCATTCAAATTTGGTCAAAAATGCATTGTGCAAAAAAAAAAAAAAAAAAAAGCCTTAAAATATAAATGGCCATATCTCAGCAACTACTGCACTTACAGACCAGGAATTTTGCACTCATTCATTCCTGAGGTAGTACTTCAATTGTGATTTTTTTTTCCAGACTTTTCTGAGGCAGTGACCTGGGGACCTCTGGTTGATTGGGGATGGTATGATCCCATGGTCTTTTATCCCTAAAGCTACTGTTCTCGTGCATGGATAAGCACCGTGGCCTTTTAACAATAAAAATACAGCTCTAGAGCATGGATAAGCACAATGGACTTTTATGCCTAACGCAACTGTTCTAGAGCATGGAGAAGCACAATGGACTTTTACCCCTAAAGCTGCTGTTCTAGAGCATGGATAAGCACCAAGGTTTTTTATCCCTAAAGCTACTGTTCTAGAGCATGGATAAGCACCAAGGTTTTTTTATCCCTAAAGCTACTGTTCTAGAGCATGGATAAGCACAATGGACTTTTATCCCTAAAGCTACTGTTCTTGTGCATGGATAAGCACCATCATGGCATTTTATCAATAAAAATACAGCTCTAGAGCATGGATAAGCACAATGGCCTTTTATCCCTAAAGCTACTGTTCTAGAGCATGGATGAGTCCCATTGTCTGGTATCCTAATCCAGTATAAGGATAGGACCCCAGCCATGTGTTGCTCCCAGATAGGAAATAGGCACAATAATCACATAGGGTTGATAGACAGACATTACTCTGCCCTCAAATTAATACCAGAGTTTGAAAGAACATGATTGAGAAAAACAGGGTAAAAGAGATATATCCTCCAATAGCAGACAAGTCAAAATTCCTTCCTCCTTATCCAGCATGACATACAAGACCATGTGATGACATGAAATGTTGACCCAATTAAAGAGACAACCCCTTGCACATCTTACTGATAAATGCAATAAAGTATGCATATAGCTTTTCAGTACAGCTTCTATACACATTACTTTTGTTTTAACAAACAGTATTCAGACATAAGGTCTCACCTTAAGGGGACTTATAGTTAAGCAAACATTTTTCCATGATATTCACTTTTTTAACTAAGAATTATTATCAAAATAATTCTATTAGGAATTGCAACTTAAAACAATGAGTTTCTGTAGCATCACATCAGTGGTTGCCATGGCAAGGGCTGTTTTAATGAATATATAGATACTTAGAGAAACACAGTTATTGAGATAACTAAACAGTGTTTGGTTATAATTTCAGCTGTAATGTGAAGGAAAAAACATTCCTAATGTCACTACTGAGCTTTTGTTCCAGGTTTCTATGTTCTAGTATTCATTTTGACCCCCTTAAATCAATTTCGGCGCAAAACAGCTAATTAAATATGCATATTTTTATTTACTCATATTCAGAGGAACATATTGCAAAAAGAGCTCTGTACAGACATAGATCATCACAAAATGAGGAAAACTGCCAAATATGAAGTTAATTGGATGTACGGACAGTTGCTGAAAAATCTGTATTTTCTTGCTGAAAATCATCCGTATTTTTATCAAGGTTTTAAAGTGCTTTTTAGTGTAAAAGAGTAATTTCAGAGCAATTTTAGAGCAAGTTTAAGACCAATTAGGCGGAAACCAAGTCCGAGGCCATGGTTCTCGACCGGAAAAAGGTGGCTAGCCCCCTCCGGGTTGGAGGAGAGCTCCTGTCTCAAGTGGAGGAGTTTAAGTATCTGGGGGTCTTGTTCACGAGTGAGGGAAGGATGGAGCGTGAGATTGACAGACAGATCGGTGCAGCGGCAGCAGTAATGCGGTCATTGTACCGATCTGTTGTGGTGAAGAAGGAGCTGAGCCAAAAGGCAAAGCTCTCAATTTACTAGTCAATCTACGTTCCTACCCTCACCTATGGTCATGAACTTTGGATCTTGACCGAAAGAACGAGATCTCGGGTACAAGCGGCTGAAATGGGTTTCCTCCGCAGGGTGGCGGGGCGCTCCCTTAGAGATAGGGTGAGGAGCTCTGTCACCCGGGAGGAGCTCAGAGTAGAGCCGCTGCTCCTCCACGTCGAGAGGAGCCAGCTGAGGTGGCTCGGGCATCTATATTGGATGCCCCCTGGACACCTTCCTGGGAAGGTGTTCCGGGCATGCCCCACCGGGAGGAGGCCCCGGGGGGGAAGACCCAGGACACGCTGGAGGGACTATGTCGCTCGGCTGGCCTGGGAACGCCTCGGGATACCCCCGGAAGAACTGGAGGAAGTGTCCAGGGAGAGGGAAGTCTGGGCATCCTTGCTTAGACTGCTGCCCCCGCGACCCGGCCCCGGATAAGCGGAAGAAGATGGATGGATGGATGGATGGATAACCAGTGTAATGCAATTGGAAGGAGGTTCTAATAAGACAGTTTGGAATGTTTGTATTTAGTATTCTTTGCATAAAAAGACTACTCCAGGCTTTAGGTCACTGTATCATCATAAGCTGGAATAAAGCCTGATAACTTTCTCAAGCTTCTGTCTAGGGAAGGGGATTGGGTACCCTTGGGCAGAACAGGCGGCGGCGGAAATGCAAAGCTCAGTGGGCACGTTAAAGATGTGATATAGCGCTGGGGAGCGGACTGAAGGCCCCCCGTGTCCAGTGAAGTATGAATTGCCATTCTGCCGTGGCACCGTCTAGTTGGCGTGTTTGTCACATGTAAGTGTGTGGGCAACATGTGGTACGTGGGTGACAGCCCAGACCTAGCAGAGGAGCGTGACAGATGACCTCTGTGAACAGGGGAGGCTGGTGAAAACGGTCAAAGTTTCTACACCCATAGCGAAGTGGGGTAGAGATCAGACTGTCGGTTCCCACCTGAGTGACTAGTAACCACTACAGGACTCAGCTATCGCTCTTGACTGGGTCACCGGCCGGTTGGGTCGCCGATCACCGTAAGACCACAAGGAGGGTGGCCACCGTGCTCGGCTCCATGTACAGTCAGGCCACCACAAGCCAAAAGTGAATGTGTTAGTAGGCGAGTGGCGGTTCTGTGATTGGTGGGCTTTCAAAAGAAGGTACTAGGAAGCAGAAGGCAGAGTTCTCAACCTGGGGGAGCCCGGGCAAAGATCTCTGTGGAAAGGGATTTAGCCTGGAACTGCGCTCTGGGAAAGGGAGGTTTGAAGGATCCAAGTGCTCTCCAATTATTTGAAGATAACGGGACCTCGAAAATATGAAAACATGTCTGAATGGGAAACCACAACAGAATTTTCAGCACTTTCACGCTAAGGAGGCTAACTATAGTGTCACACATCTCGAAGTCAACAAGGATGGATACAACTATATTTTACATCTAATATTTTACATCTAATAGACTCTGCTGCAGTGTGTTCCACAAAGTTTTGGGTTTAACACGCTTGCATCAACACTGCTAGCATGAAAGAATCATGGTACAGATTTAATTATTAAAGGGAAATGATTACTTATTTTATTTATTGATTTATTTTTCCCTGATCCTAGGAACCTGCAAAATGCCCATGTCAAAGTATTTGCCATTAAGGGCCAAGGGATCTTCATTAGCAGAGGAGTTTGAATAAAAAGTAACATACTATATTTATCCGTCCCCACCCAAGTATGAGGTTCTGAGTGTACAAGGAGATTTTTGCTGCTTTAATAAGGAAAAAGAAACCTCAAGCAAGATTACCAGCAAAAACCGTCTTTTTAAATAGGGCCATCTAGTGTTCTACTAAAGAACTGCAAAACTTAACTCATACTTGACCTTCAAAGTTTTTCATACAAATCTTGCAAACAAACATGGCATACCACACATCCCTGTCATGAAAATAAGGTTATGCAAAACTTCTAAATCTGAAATATTACACATAACCAAAGAAAATGAAAACCAAAACCCATATCAGTCATAATGGCTTCATACAACTTCCAGTAGTTTTTCTACTCACAGCTCTCGTCTCGTACAGCACCAGCTTCTGTACACCGTTGATGATAGCCGCAGACAAAGGCATCGTGGATCGATGATGTCTGTGTGCACCATCCAGTTAAAATGTAAAATTGTTGAAATACATTCTGAAATAGAAATCAGTGATAACATTAAATATTTATTCATTAATCCTTTTAGTATTATAGCAGAGGATATAACCAGGCATACACCCACCTATTTTTTTTTAATCAATTAACAATATTCCCTCCTATTAGCCAAAAAGTAATTTAAATACTTAGAGTATACCCACTTTCTTCTTAATGATCTTCAAACCCCAATTCCAATGAAGTTGGGACGTTGTCTAAAACATGAATTAAAACACATTACAATGATTTACAAATCCTTTTCAACCTATATTCAATTAAGTATACTACCAAGACACAGTGTTTAATGTTCAAACTGATAAACTCCATTGTTATTTTGGAAATATTCACTCATTTTGAATTTGATGCCTGCAACACATAGCAAAAAGCTGAGACGGGCAAAAAAAGACTGGGAAAGTTGCGGAATGCTCAAAAAACACCTGTTCGGAACATTCCACAGGTGAACAGGTAAACTGGAAACAGTGTCATGATAAGTTATAAATGGAGCATCCCCGAAAGGCTCAGTCGTTCACAAGCAAGGATGGGGCGAGGTTCACCACTTTGTGAACAACTGCGTGAGCAAATAGTCCAACAGTTTAAGAACAACAATTCTCAACTTGCAATTGCAAGGAATTTAGGGATTTCATCATCTACAATCCATTATATCATCAAAACATTCAGAGAATCCCGAGAAATCTCTATACGTAAGCGACAAGGCCAAAAGTCCGAGTCCAAGGCGAGTCCAGATTTCAAATTGTTTTTGGAAATCATGGACGTTGTGTCCTCCGGGCTAAAGAGGAAAAGGACCATCCAGATTGTTATCAGCGCAAGGTTCAAAAGCCAGCATCTGTGATGGTATGGGGATGTGTTAGTGCCCATTGCACATCTATGAAGGCACCATTAAAGCTGAAAGGTATATGCAGGTTTTGGGGCAACATATGTTGCCATCCAAGCGACGTCTTTTTCAGGGACGTCCCTGCTAATTTCGGCAAGACAATGCTAAGCCGCATTCTGCACGTGTTATAACAGTGTGGCTTCGTAGTAAAAGACTGCGGGTAACACACTGGCCTGCCTGCTGTCCAGACCTGTCTCCCATTGAAAATGCGTGGTGGCGCATTATGAAGAGCAAAATACGACAACGGAGACCCCGGACTGTTGAGTAACTGAAGTCGTACATCAAGCAAGAATGGGAAAGAATTCCACCAACAAAGCTTCTACAATTAGTGTCCTCAGTTCCCAAACGCTTATTAAGTGTTGTTAAAAGGAAAGTTAATGTAACGCAGTGGTAAACATGCCCCTGTCCCAGCTTTTTTGCAACATGTTGCAGGCATCAAATTCAAAATGAGTGAATATTTCTAACAAAACAATACATTTTATCAGTTTGAACATTAAATATCTTGTCTTTGTAGTGTACTCAATTGAATATAGGTCGAAAGGATTTGCAAATCATTGTATTCCGTTTTTATCCCAACTTGGAATTGGGGTTTGTACCCATCTACCCAGTGAACTATACCCATTTTCCAGGGTGCACTACACCATTGAATCTGCCCTTTCGAAGGTGGACAGTCGACATGTATGACTAATGAGGCCACACTACAGCAAAAAAGCTCCGAGCTGACCGGTGGAACAATCCGTTATGAGTCATTCCATGTCAAAACAGCCAATATTGAGGTGCCTTGTACATGACAGCTCTCGGATTTTGCTCAAACTTTGTCCAAAAATACTTTATGGTACCAAACAAAAGAATCCCAAGTTTCGCGTCAATATCTCTGACATTTTTCGTGTGAAAATTTCTTGAAATTCGGGTGTCGCACCCCTTTTTTAACTGATGTGAACTGGTCATTTCATTTTGTAGCATTTAGGAAGGACCATAACTTCTCACATATTAAAGAAAGGAAGCTGACATTTCATGTGCTGGTGTATTCTGGCCCATATATCAGGATTCTGCAGCCAGAAACACCATGAGACATCAGAAGGGTGAGAGGAGGGCCCCCAAAATCGTAATTTTTGAGGCAGCAAGTGATTTTTCACTTTTTGGGGGTCCCTAGGATTCAGTTCAGTGAATGTTACTGCTCAAAATGTGGTTCTCCCTCATATTTGGGAACTTTCCCACCACCGAACTGCAACCCCAATTCCGAAATAGTTGGGACGAAGTGCAAATTGTGAATATAATCAAAATGAAATGACTTTCAGATCACATGAGTCAATATGTTATTTACAATAGAATATAGATAACATTTCAAATGTTGAAACTGAGACATTTTACATTTTTTTCCACAAAATGAGCTTATTTCAAATTTTCTGGCTGCAACAGGCAAAAAAGGGCTGAAAAAGCAATTAATATATAAGAGAATCAGCTGAAAGAACATTTAGCAAGTAATTAAGTTACCTGGCATCAGGTGTGTAACATGATTGGCTATAAAAGGGATGTCTTAGAGAGGCTGATTCACTCAGAAGTAAAGATGGCCAGAGGCTCTCCAACCTGTGAAGACTTGCATAAGAAAAATTGTGGAATACTTTAAAAACAATGTTCCTCAATGTCAAATTGCAAAGGCTTTGAAGGTTTCATCATCGACAGTGCATAACATCATCAAAAGATTCAGAGAAACTGGAAAAATCTCTGTGCGTAAGGGACAAGGCCGAATACCTTTACTGGATGCCCGTGATCTTCGGGCCCTCAGACGCCACTGCATCACTCACCGCCATGATTCTGTCATTGACATTACTAAATGGGCCCAGGAATACTTCAAGAAATCATTGTCAGTAAACACAGTCCGCCTTGCCATCCGCAGATGCCACCTAAAACTCTATCATGCAAAAAGGAAGCCATTGTTGAGCATGATCCAGAGGCGCTGCCGCGTTCTGTGGGCCAAGGCTCATTTAAAATAGACTGTAGCAAAATGGAAAAGTGTCCTGTGGTCAGACGAGTCCAAAATTGACATTCTTGTTGGAAATCATGGGCGTCGTGTCCTCCGAGCTAAAGAGGAGAAAGACCACCCATCCTGTTATCAGCGCTTAGTTCAAAAGCCAGCATCTCTGATGGTATGGGGATGCATTAGTGCACATGGCGTGGGACACTTGCATGTTTTAAAAAGCACCATGAATGCTGAAAGGTATATAAAGGTTTTAGAGCAACATATGCTCCCCTCCAAACAACATCTATTCCAGGGAGGGCCTTGTGCATTTCAGCAGGACAATGCAAAACCACATACTGCAGCTATTACAACAGCATGGCTTCGTAGTAGAAGCGTCCGTGTGCTGAACTGGCTTGCCTGCAGTCCTGATCTTTCACCAACTGAGAACATTTGGCGCATAATTAAAGGAAAGTCCGTCAAAGGAGACCTAAAACTCTCCAGCAGCTGGAAGCCCTGGAACAAGAGTGGGATCAAATTCTAATGGCTAAACTCAAGAGACTTGTCTCCTCAATGCCCAGACGCCTCCACTCTGTGTTAAGAAGAGGGGATGCTACACCATGGTAAACAGGCCCCTGTTCCAACTTTTTTGAGACCTGTAGCAGCCATCTAATTTGAAAATGAGCTCATTTTGTGGATAAAATTATAAATTTTCCCAGTTTCAACAATTGCTATGTTATCTCTGTTCTACTGTGAATAAAATACTGGCTGGTGTGATTTGCGTTTTCATTTCATTCACAATTTACACTTTGTCCCAACTATTTCAGAATTGGGGTTGTAATTATTAGGATAATAGTACCATTGGTGGGGGACTTGTGGGGGTCGGAAAACCACTTTGGGCCAAAATGAGCCTTTCAGACCCTGGACTTCAGATCCCCAGATGAGTTAAGTTGTAAGTTGTGTTTTACCGGCATTCCCTGTCAAAAGGATGCACACGACCCCCAGCACCCAGCCTTATGTCACCTAGGTAACCAGCAACCAGTCAAAAGAACACATTGAGTGTTCCCACTTTCCGCATGCGTTTGTTTGCAGAAGTGAGTGATGGACTACTCGCTCGCATGACAGAGAGTCATTCATGATTTAGATTGTTAATCGTGAAACCTCACAATTTATTACTTGGGAATTTTTCTTTTGTTTTTTTGCAAAAACAACTGCTCACTGCTGTCTGCAAAAATCCACAGCACTTGAGTCACTACCATTGGATTAACGTTACAATGCAGAGTGTAGACTGCCTACAAGTTGCAACATATCACGGTAAGCGAGTAGCCTACTACAAATGATAACGTTTGTCCAGTGCACTAAAATCTACTTCAGCACGTCACGGGCGGCACATTCTGTTGATGATTTTCATGTATTCATCAAATTTACATTTATTTCTGAGAAATTCGCTTGAAAATTGAAAGGGCTCGCGTTGCGTGCAGGGGTTAAAGTTGCTCTTCCGAGGCGTACCCCTGCATACCTGCTGTAGAGGACTATATCTCTTCCCGGTACGGCATACCGCTGCGTTCCAGCTTACTTTCACCCCTGCCGGAACCCAATCAGAATAAATCTGCAAGGATTCCAAGTGATGCAATACAGGTTTTATGCTGGGTGCCATTCCAGCATATTATCTGCTGTATATAGGCACCTGAAAATCATGGACGCAGTGCGCGCCAGTACAAACATGCGAAATATGACCATCAAAAAAAAATCATGTTGCTTCTTCAAAAGACAAAAAACCTGAAGGATTCTGAATAAATGGTATTCCTTTGTCCAGGTAACAATAGAATACTTCCATGAGTCCCAATAAATTATGTTGTGTATGTGCTGAAACCATGTCTTGACCAACTGTTGACAGTATGTTGTAACCTGGTTTCCCACTACATTTGGTCATGGTCGTGTTATGGCGTACAAGGGGTTAAAGTCCCTTTTTGCATAATTTAGGATGTTTACCTCAGGTTTTCATTGATGAACACCTGTGTTAATGTACTTATAACTGATTTTAGACAGTTCGGTCCACTCTTTCTATGTAATCCTGTTTGACCTAGTATCTGGACTCAAAAATTTCAACCGAAAAAGGATCTCAGAATGCCTTTTTTCGTAAAATATGTTCATATAAGAGGAGGCTGATAATCAAAGTGTTTATTTCATTAAATGAATGTTTAAATATGTATTATCTGTCTAGTATAAATGCCATTGCCATCATCCAGTGCCCACGGAGACATCTGGGGGTCTAAAGTCCATGGTCTGAAAGGCTCATTTTGGCCCAAAGTGGTTTTCCGACCCCCACAAGTCCCCCACCAATGGTACCATTATCCTAAAACTTAGTTTGGTGGTGGGAAAGCTCAAAAATATGAGGGAGAACCACATTTCGAACAGTAACATTCACTGAACCGCATCCTAGGGACCCCCAAAAAGTGAAAAATCACTTGCTGTCTTAAAAAATTTAGGATTTTGGGGGCCCTCCTCTCACCCCTCTGATGTCTCATGGTGATATATCCTGATATATGGGCCAGAATACACCAGCACATCGAATTTCAGCTTCCTATCTCTATTACTTGAGAAGTTATGGTCCCTCCAAATTGCTACAAAAAAAAATTACCATTTCACATAAGTCAAAAAGGGGCGTGGCACCCAAATTTCAATAAATTTTCACACGAAAACCATTACAGATATTGACATGAAACTTGGAATTCTTTTGTTTGGTCCAATAAAGTATTTTTTGGACAACGTTTGAGCAAAATCTTAGAGGTGTCATGTACATGGGTGGCTGAGTTGACATGGAATGACCCTTATCTAAAATTCCAAGACATCTTTAGTGTTCCAACTGCACTGAAAAAAATGCGCTGTAGTGGCACATTATGAATTATTGTGTGTCCATCATACTTTTTTTAAACAGATGAAATTCCCATTTTGAACGAATTTTTCCTGGCCACATAATTTGGGGAGCAGATTCCAAAGTCCAGGAAGAAGACGCAATTACATAGCAAAAAACTAGATACAAAAATTAAGGTATTAGAATTCATTAATAGAACATTTCCATTGAAACGGAAGGGTGCACATCAGTTATTCTGTTGGCTTCACATGCTGGGCAACTACTACTTCAATACAAAGGGCAGTTGGACCCTCGTTAATAACATTAAATAATAGTGACACTGTACTTTTCAGCATTTCCTTTTGGTAATGTTAGGAGAACTCAAAGGGTCAGTGTATCAATTTATGGCATTGTGATTGGGTGATATGCACCTTCCCATTACACAACTATTGACGGGAAAAAAAAACATCAAAGCCTCAAGACATGGTCCGGCCGCACTGGCCAAATTAGCTGGCAAGCCTTCTACAGTTTCATAATAAATCGGTACACACACAAAAAACATTCAAAACTAGCTGCCTATCCAGTTAAGTTACGCTAATAGGCAACATGAACACGCTACAGAGCATCGGCCCAAATCCAGATGGTATGCCAACTAATGACCCACAGCGGCAGAGCTAAATAGCGTGCATTATCATTTTAAACATATGACTATGTCGTTCGCGACCAGAACGATTAGCCGTATTCGGACTTCATTTCTCCAGCGAATTAACGTTACTAATGGAAATGGGGAAATGGATATGGCAAGTTGTGCACGTAATGACAGAAACAAACGGCACAAGATATGCAAATCTAGCAATTCCATATCTTTGATAGCAAGCTACTTATTTGAAATGATAAAGAGAAAATACTTTTTCACGTATAATACTGGGAAACGGTACCTACCATGAAGCGTTTGGTGATCAAATAAGGGAATACTCTTTGTTCCCTTGCAAATTCTCAGCTCGTTTGTTTCGATCAGATGACTATCATGGAGTGCAGCTGAGACGGAACGCCATGAGGTCCAAACAAAGCAAGCCACGCGAAGCGCAGAAAAAGAATCGAGTTTGTTTCATGCATTGCTATAGTAACTGCACTAGGTTGAGCAGAAAAACAGCGAGATCAGCGGCTTCGCTGATTAGCAAGATGAGTAATCGTGAGTATTAGAAACAACTTGAGGTTTTTTTTTTTGCATAATTTCGTGAGCGCGTTTAATAATCGCACATTTTGCTATTTTCTTGCGAATCAGTGGGGATCAACTGTATAAAAAAATGTTGCAGCATTACTAATCTCTCAGTTTTGCACATATCAAATTGCTGATCTTTGTTCAAATACGTTTTCAGTTGACTGGTACAGTAAATTAATGTTCGCTATTCTTGGAGGGAATTCTGAAATCTTGTACGTTCTGTCAGGTTTGGAAGTTGGGCTGTTTAATCATCTTTGTGATCTCACTCGTACGAATGTGAGCTCTCTTCCTCCTCTGTTCTCTCCTTCGATCACCTGAGTTCAGCACTCGTCCCTACAGTACGTCTCGGAAGTGCTGAAATGACCCCTCTTGCTGACAACCTCATTGAAGACGAGGCAGAGAAGGAACGTCTTCTCTGTAAACCGGCTTGTTATATAATTATTGGAAAGCCAGTAAGTTGTCAAGATTGCGCTTCCCTCACGCCATTTAAGTGAGCTTGGAGGAATAAGTCACCCGTGGAGCAATGTATTATAAACCATTGTTTTCACAGTAGCTACTGCCATGTACAACGTCTAATCATTATATTTAATGCAACTTTTATTAATTGTTTGTGTCAAAATGACCACATTCAATTTGTATCACTGTTGTTTTTATGAGACCATTGTTTTTATTGTTGTATTATTTTTAAATGGAAATTATACAAAACGTTTTTAAAACCTTTCACTCCATGGACATGGTTTGTTTTCTCTGAGGACGATGTAAGAGCAGTTTCATTCTGTTTTTATGTTCCAAAAGTGAGCTGAACTCTCATGTTAAAAATGACACTTATATTAAGGTAGCTGTATGCTGTAATGGGTTTATTTTTATGTGAATGTGAACTTGAGATAGTTTGATGCAATGATTGTGATACTCAAGAACGGATGCAACTTTGGTTTGACTATTGGGCTGATCAAAATGTAGCCTATTGATAGATGTCAATTGGCCTGTTATTGTCTTGTGACACTGGGAGGGTTGCAAATCAAAATTACGTCCTTGCCCATAAACAGCGTAGTTGGATTTCTCTTGCATTTGCTCTTTTATGTCTGTGATTCTTAAAAGCATGATATGTCTTTTCACAAAGGGAGTTGGAAAATCTACACTTGCTAAAAGGCTAGCCCAGTCCTGGAAGTGCGTCCTGATTGATGGTACTTATCTCTTTGGAATCACTGTTACAAGATATGTAAATGTGGCTAACTTCAGCCTAGTTTGACAATTTACCAATGATTTTGCTTTCAGATACGGAATTGCTCAATAATCATGTTGTTAATCAAACAGAACAAGGATTGAAGGTTAGTAACGTAATCATATGCAGTGCATGGCTGGTGCACGTGCTTCAGTCCTTTCCCATAGCAACATAAAACACATTAGCTTTTGTTTAATAAAGTGCAAAGCAGTGTAAAATCTTACACAATGTCGTATACACATTTGCTCCACATGAAGATCTCAGGCATTGTTGTGCTGAAGTTTTGTTTTTTACTGGCGGAGCACACAGTTGTTGTGCGTTAATCTAATTCGTTTCCTTAGATTTTACAGATTCTAAATGAGGGGAAGAGTATTCCTGAACAAATGGTTTTTGAATTGATTCTTGACAGACTGCAGTCCTCTGATGTTCTGCATTATGGTATGTATGCCTTTGATGTATTGATTGACCATTTGAAGTCCAGTCAAATCTTTAGCTCCGAAGGGACTTTGCAGTTGAAAGGTTGAAGTTTGCTTTAAATAATTTACTTTCAATTAATGGGAATTTTTTGAGCAGGTTATGTGTTAAGCTGCCTTCCAACAACATCAGAAGAGCACCTGAAGATAACGGAACAGATTGAACTGATAAAGAAACTAAGGATGTGCCCTGATTTCATCATAAATATTAAGGTGCCCGTTCATTTTGGCTTGAGGGAAATGCTGCGTTTTCCTCAAATACTTTCGGCATAGTACCCTGAGAACCTTTACGTTGCTTGTACGGACCAGCACCTAAACCCTAGACCTTGTCTGCATTTCCATCATACAATGTAGTCTTAAATCTAGTCGGAGTTGGTAATAGCCATGTCAAACATGGGTTTGGTTTTGTCCTTGCCGTGCAAGAGTGTCTTTAGATTGCAGTATTTCAAGCTCCACCTTTTAGTAGCGGATCAGCGTGCAAGGCACCCCAACAGAACGGTCGTGAAAAAACGGGATGGATTGGAACGGTTCATTTGGTACCATCCATAATTTTTGATAATGGAAACACTACAATTATTGTTCTCATATCGAACTGAACTGAATTGAACTTGACTGCTTGATGGAAACAAGGCTTAAAATGTCAGGTATAACTTGCGCACATTTTCCAATTGGGTGACTGAAAACTGAACATTTTGCTGTTAGGCATTCATCATTTCTTTGTCATGTAATATTATAACTTGAAAATGTGTTTCCCTTCAGTCTTGGATTGTACGTCGTTCATAAATGTTCTGTACAGTGAGTAGCAAATGAAAATGGAAACTTTAATCCCATAACCAGAATAATGCTGAACATACTGGAAAATGCAGACATTGTCTTGTCTTGTGTGGGAACCTAAAGACAACACAAGGTACTTTGCCAAGTGATACTAGGAGGTGTATGCCCCTATTCCCTTATGTAGTGTATTCCATTCCTGTCTGTTTCCCTAATACCCCCATTCTGACCCCAACCAACTTCACCCCCCCATCATCAGTGTGATGACAGAGACCTGATTCGGCGGCTCAGCACACAGAGGCAACATCCCGTGTCTGGTCAAGTTTTCCAGAAGGAACTTTGGGATCCCGTCAAAAAGGACATGCCGAAGAAAAGTGGCAATGAAGAGGAAGATGGTGATAATGAAGAGGAGGAAGACGAACCGATGGAGGAAGAGGAGGAGGAGGAGGTACTCTAGCAGTCCTGCAGTCCTCTCAAAGCATCAATAGTCACAAAATGCCAAAGTTATAATACATTTGATGTCATGTTTTTCTGTGCAGGTGGGCGACAAGGACTTTGAGATGGAAACAATGACACAGCTTGTCAGGCTACCAGAGAATTTCCCCGACAATGTGCAACAAAGGATTAGTCTCTACAAAGACACCACTCTCAGACCTGTAGAAGTAAGACCAAGTATCAATAATATTTGGTTGTTACAAGCAAATGTTGATATTTCAGACCCAGCAATTAATTTTGGTCTTGTTTCGGGGATAGGAATCTCTATGCGGAGAAATCAAAGAGAACCATATTGAACCAGAGGGCACTCGGTAGCACGCATGCCTCCACCACACCATATATCTGTTCTTTTGTTGACGGAATATGTTCCAGATTACTTCCAAAATTAAATCCAGCTCCTCCTTTGACTACCACCTATCATCCTGCCAAATTTTGTGCCAACCCATTCATATCTTTTTGAGTTATCTGATCAGAAATATCACACAGACCCGCGTTAGATAAGTTGAATTCTTCTGGATCCTGAATCCGGGATATAGTCCGGATCACTTCCAAAATTGAATCAACTCATCCTTGGATTAGCACCTATCATCTTACCAAATTTCGCGCCAAACCATACGTGGGCAAAACTTTCAATAGGGGTCAAAGTGGAAGAAATTTACATCTGGGCTTACTATCTATTAACATGTTCTTCATTTACAGAAATATGCACACTGACATTTGAAGGACATTAAGCCTCATTGGGAACAAAATTCCATCTCTCTACTACTTTTACTTTTTTGGTGAGGGAGAGCGGAAACTTGATTTTTCACCAAAACCTCGATGTCCGAAATCAGGGTGGCTGTGTAGTCAGGCACAGAAGTCATCAAAAGTCACCAAAACAAGTCAGCAAAAAAATTTCTTTATTCAGTATTACCATGTTTAGCATATCCATAGCTTCAAAGTTTATTCCAAATGCTATTTTTGGAGAAAAATCCCCTTTTGTCTCTGTCTGGAAAAATCCACTCCACAGTGTAGCCACCCATGCAGTGTCCCCCCCCATGGAACAGAGATGAAACTAGAAAGTTCTGCCTCTGCAGAAAGTTTTTTGTGTGAAACCCATAGCTACAACAGTGTCAACTTGCATTTCTCCTCCAATTTTTTTCATTTTACCTGGTTAATCAGGTGAGTATGCTTTTTAATTTCTACTCTGTTACAACTAGTAATTACCATAGAAACACAGGAGCAACTTTTTGAAGTTGGTCATCAGAAAAATGATGGATGACATTGGGTGCAAAGATGGCAACCATCAATCTCTGCCTCAGTGTGTGAGGTCTATCTCCACATTTGTGAAAAACACTCCACTCTGTTACCTCCACTCCATTACCATTTTGTGTTAAAGAAGTGGAGTGCGCTGATAATGGAGTGAATGGCAAGAAAAAAAAAATAGGAATCCAGCTCTGCTGGTATGCTGGTTGCATACTACTTGGCCACCCCTGTCTAACATTGGAGGAAAATTGTTAGAAAATTGGAGGAGATCATGCAACTTTTGTTTCAGGGGAATTACACTATCCAATATGGATCCCTATTGAAAATTTCACCCTTATAACATTGAGTTATCCTCAACAGTCAAACAAACAAACAGGTGAAAACATAACCTGCTTGGCAGAGGTAATTAGGATGGTCCGGTTATCTCATGTAATTTACATTTAATAGTGAGACCTATGCGTAAAAATTTGCCAAATGCAATCTGCAGCTGCAGTTGTGGCTTTTCTACCACAATGTTTTTTATCTTTGGCACGATGATTTTATACCATTCTTAAAAGTAATTTTGTACATGAAAAGTTTGTTTTTAAAAAGCAATATATCCATTTTACTAATTTTGAGTAAATCAGCTTTTTATATTTTGGCGCCTATTGCATTTTATAGAAAAACACAAACTTTGACAATGAAAAAGTAAACCTTATAGTATGAATTTCTAACAAGGGAATTTTGCACCATGTGAGAAGCACAGGGCTATCACTTGATGGTAGTATCTCAATTTTTGTAATGTAGATACTTACTGCATTTTGGAAACAAACTCTTCATATTTACCTGCAATTGGATATTTAGGTGTGAAGGCTGAAGTGTGTGAAGAAAACACCCAAGCTGGTCGTGGTCCAGTCATTTTTAAGTTTTATTGACTTAAAGGGAACCTTTCAGAGATAGCAAAAATGTAATCCGCTGTAACGACTGAGCCCTTACTTCCAGGATTACATGTTGGACCATGATCCCCTACATGTTTTTGAGCTGGACGGAAACAGTGAGCCTGGGGAGCTGTTTATGGTGAGTATAACTGGTCTGACAATTAACCGTGGACTATATTGAAAGAGGCCAGCTTGTTGTATTTTTGTACATTGGGTCATTCCCTGTAAGCTATCATTAAAAAAAATAATAAAACCGAAAGTTGACCATTATTCCTTGTGATTAAAAACTGGTGAAAATAATTGTTGTATGTATTATCATCAATGTATTATTTATTGTATACTTAGACATAAAATTGTTATTCTTTGACTTTATTCTTAAATAGAAAAATATTGCCCAAGATTTGAGAAAGTATGATCACTTCAAGATTTGCAGTGTGTTGTGAAAATTACCCTTGTCAAAGCAAAAAGTACCAGTAAACAAGCTTTTATTCTTGACATGAGAAGAAAAAATTAAAGCCTGATTGCAAAATAAAATCGCTTGTTTAGACAGACTTATTGCACTTTAAAAATGAAATGTAAAGCTGTCGGTTAGCAGAGGGTAATTTGGTGCATTTGACCATCTCCCATTAGGTTCTATTACTGAACAAAAACACAGAATTATGACCTCTGAATAACTTCTTTTGGTGTCTCTTCCTTGGTTTTCCCAGTCATCTGAAGTGGTGACCATTCTGGTAATCAGAAGAGGAAAGACTCACACATTTGCTTGATGTTCTGAGAAAACTAATGTGAATATTATCTATTGAGTCATGATAACATTTAACGTTCCGACCTCATCTGTCTTTTTCAGAAAGGTTGAATGGTTTCTGTTGAAGAGGCTAAAATGAGACTAAAATGTTTGGTGTTTTTTTTGGCTCGGCAAATTATTACTAGTTATCTTCTTCAAGCATTTAGTGAGTTTTAAAGTCTTTTCTTCTGATTCTAAATTTCTCTCATATCCCAACTCCAGGAGAATTATTTTAGTGTGTGATTGTTTTTCCTTTCTTGGTACATGTTTTAGGTGGTGATGTCACGACTGGAGATGATGGCGGTCAGTCGAGCCATGGTTCCAATCCACCTGCTGCAGACTGACGAGGAAGAGGAGGTTCCGGACGAGATGGAAACGGTGAGCGGTCCTTTGTAGGTTCAAACAGGGCCATGTTCATTTATGCTAGGGTTCCCCATCCCTTTTTCTGGGAACTGCAGTTCTGTTGGTGAACACTCCAAGCTTTATAGTGAACTGTTACGAACTTCAGAGAAGGAGCAGGCGCAGATCCACTGAAAATGGATGGAGGCACGTTAATAAACTGCGGAAAAACAACTGAACAGCCAGCAGACTGAAGTAGTCTGGGACGTTCAAGTCAGGCAAGGGGCGAACAGGATCAAAAAGGAAGAGCTAGCCAAAGTCAGGAACAGGTCCACGGTGAGTTCTGGGAAGATGATCTGGGGTATAGGGTACTTGAGGCATTGCCAAGTCACAAACTCTTTGCTTGGAGGGACCGGCCAACAAAAGTGTTCAATAGAAAATCTCATCACTGAGAACAGAGGGTGAGGGGCTTGTAAGCTAACAGGCTTGGAAGACAATTAAGAGAAACAATCCAGCAGGGACAGAATGTTAACCAGGAACTTAAATATATGCCACAATGATTAACAATAGGGAACAGGAGGGGGCGGGAGCACAGAAGATTAGCAATGTGTTACAACCCTTTTGTCTAAGTAATTAGTCACTTTCCTGTTCGAGTGAACTTTAGGGAGTTTTGCAGTTTGTATCCCCTCATTGATTAATTTTCTTGTCTTATCTCCTGCCTCCCAGTGTGAACATTGTATGCCTGGCCCCTTACAATGATTGTCTTGTCTGTTTAATTTGCTTGTGGATTCTCAGTGTTCACTGGATTTTCTTTGCCCCCTGTCTGAAAGTAACCTTTTAGTAATCTAGTATTGAACTAAGTTCCTCTTCTATGAGTTTGGTTATTGAAATGAAAAACATTAATCTCTCCTTGTGAGCACTTGGAACACCTTCCTGTTTTCCTGTGATCTCTAGAACAGGGACTGTGTCCCTATAAAGTACCCCTCCTGGCTTCTGACCCCTGGACTGTCTTGAATTGACCATGGCTAGGATACGCCCCTCGACTGCTGCATGCCAATCACTTAACTCGGACTGCCCCTCACCCTGAGTTTTCCCTAGCCCTTTTCAGTTCTGTTGCCTATTGCTCACAATAAATACACTCTTTGGTCTTTCGTCATTGATCTTCAAGTAGTTTCTTCTGCCTGCATCTTATCAGTACAGTCCTGCCAAGAATGGAACCAGCAAATTTTACCAGCCCAGTTGATGGCATTATGTTCCAGGGATTTGGATTGGACAGTCAGTGACAGCGCTTTGCCAGCTACACCAATCCATTGGCACGATCTCCAGCCAACTAGTAGCAATCATCATCATCTCCTGAGATACCGTCGCCGCCCCTCAAGCAGCTTGCATTATCGTGCACCACACCTTCCCTCAGGCAGTTGCCCCCTGCGAGCCCAACTTGGCAACGTTAGACTCCTGTGATAGCAACCCTTCCTCCTGCCACAGTTTCCTGGCCCAGTGTTCAATGATCCTCAAGCTATAGCCATCTTCATACCATACTGTGTGCTCCCGAGTGGCTGTCATTATCAGTAGGCCTTTGGGCTGGCCTCGGACTTGGGGCCACCTACTTGGAGGCAAGGGATTCTGCAGTGCAGAATCGCGTAGTCAAGCGGGTCAAGATACATTAGCAGCCCCCTACTGAATGACTGCGAAGGATCCAGCAGAGCCTGCGTTTATACTGCGCAAGCACTAACCACCCAATTGCTGAATGTCCAGTCCAGCGACTTTGCCACACCTCTGGAGAAGAGCATTATCTTCCTCTCGATCACTCCTACTCATCACCTGACCTGGTTGGAGCGCCAACATACCACTAAGCCACTGATTGACCCAGGGGCTTATTGAAACTTCATCCATTCTGGTTTCCTTTGTCACCAGAGGAGACCTCTCAGAACCATTGCCAAAGCTAATCTGTTCTCAAGGCCTCACGGGAATTTACCTCTTGGTCATCACTGACATAACCAGTCTGGTGCCCATGTTGACCTCCGTTAACCATGCCAAAGTGATCACCCTCTTCATCTTGGACTTGCTGCATGGACCGGTGATGGTTGGAAGTCCTTGGCTTGATGTGGACTGACCCTTCGGATTCATCCAGGAGTGGAGTGTCTCCTGTCCCCAGCCATGCTTCTGTTCAGAATCAAATGCGGTCACACCTCTTCTTCCCGACCATAAGGTGGAGCTGCCTGACATGAAGGGGATTTCCACCATTTACCACAAACTTCACCAGGCATTCAGCAAGACAAGCGCTATGGTGCTTCTGCCTCAGAGACCAGATGACTGCACCATATATCTGCTTCCTGGAACGTTGCCCCCTTTAGGCCGGCTATACTCCAAGTGAGCACTAGAGTTCAAGGCTATGGAGCAGTATATCACTGAGTCCCTGGTGTCCGGCATAGTATGATCTTCTTCATCACCAGCTGGAGCTGGCTTCTTGTTCATCTCTAAAAAGGGAAATTCTGTTTGACCCGGCTAAATTCTACTACTGTCAAGAATTTCCACCCTCTCTCCCTGATAGACTCAGCTTTCTCAAACCTCCAAGAATGCCGGTACTTCACCTAGCTGGACTTGCACAGTGTTTACCAATTGGATCACATATGGGAAGGAAATGAATGGAATATGGCATTTAACACCCCTAGGGGCTAGTAGGAGTACCCGGTGATGCCATTCAGGGTCACCAACACCCCAGCTGTCTTCTGGAACCTCGTGGACGATGTCTTCTGAGACTTAGTCTTCCAGTACATCTATGTCTACCCTGACAATATCCTGGTCTTCTCTACTATTATTGAGAAACACACCCATCAATATCCGCTTTGTCATTCAGAGGCAGTTAGAGAATCACCTGTTCCTCAAATCCAAAAAGTGTCAGTTCTGCCACACCGCTGTCCAATTACTGGGCTTCACTGTGTCTCAAGGCACTATCAAGATTGATCGCCAGACAGTATGAGCGGTACTGGACTGGCTGGACCCTGAGGACCGTAAACAGTTTCAGCGATTCCTCAGGTTTACTAACTTCTCTCTGCGATTCATAAGAGGATACTCCATGGTGGCTGCCTCATCTCAGCCTTCACCTCCCTCAAGACAACCTTCTGCTGGACTTCCCTTGTGACCACCACCTTTCGCCAGCTTTCAGTACGTTCACCAGCGCTCCTTCACTCACACTTCCTGACCCCCAGTGTAAATTCATTGCGGACATAGATGCTTCAGATGTAGGTGCTGGAGCGGTCCTCTCCCAGAGAACAGCTAACGCCAAGCTCCATCCATGTGCCTTTTTTCTCAGCGGCTGCCTCTGGCAGAGAGCAATTATGCCATCAAAGATTATGAGTTATTAACAGTTAAGCTGCCATTTGAAGAGTGGATGCATTGGCTGGAGGGTGCCAGCATCTTTTTCCTCATCTGGACAGACCATCACAACCTGGAGTACCACTCCTCAACTACGAGACTTAACCCCAGGCAAGCCCAATGGTCCCTCTTCTTTGCCAGATTCAATTTCATCCTGATGTACTGCCCAGGTTCCAAGACCCATAAGCCTGATGCCTTATTTTGTCTCCACTCACCCCTTCCTGATGAATCTACCGACACCATTATCCCTGACCAGTGTCCTCTGGGGGCCACTAGGCTTTAAATTGAGTGCAAGGTCAAAGAGGCTCTCTGGTCCTGCCACCACCATCGGACACCCCACCAAGTCGCCTATTTGTACTTGAAGGAGTGAGAGGACTCCCACTCTTCTCAGCTGGAATGCCATCCCAGCACCTCCCGTTCCCTGGTATTCATCTGTCAATGCTTTTGGTGACCCACTATCTATCGGGATACCCAGGAGTTTGTTGCTACCTGTCCTGTGTGCGCCCAGTCCAAGTACAGTAACCAGTGCACTAGTGCCCTTTTCCAGCCCTTGGAGGTCTCTCATCAGCTGTGGGCATGCATTGCCATGGATTTCGTCACTGGGTTGCCTCTGTCTGATGGGTTCACTGTTGTTTTCATTATTGTGGACCGTTTTTTGATGGCAACTCACTATGTCCCACTGGCGAAGCTGCCCAAGGCCAAGCAGACTGCTGAGTTCCGACTTCAGCATGTGGTGCACATATATGGGGTACCCCAGGAAGTGCTCTCCAACTGCGGCCCCCAATTCGCCTGCCACTTCTGGGAGGACTTCTGCACCCTGCTGGGTGCCAACTCCCACCTGTCTTCGGGATTCCAACCTGACACCAACGGCCCAGTGGAGAGGGTCAACCAGGAGCTGGGAAGAACCCATTGCTGCTTGTTGGAAGATAACCCTGCCAGGTGGTCCCTTCTATTTCCCTGGGATGACCTAGCTGAATTCCTTGCTTGTGGCTGGTTTAAGCACGTCACCCTTTGAATGTTGTTGGGACTATTGACCCCCATTATTTCAGGTTGAAGAGAGAGAAGTGGCAGTTCCCACAGCTTAGCTCCTGGTTCAACGTGCCCGCCAGGGTTGGAGGAGAGTTCGGGCACTTCTACTCAATCACATCTCAGGCTTCCAGAAGCAGGGTAACCTCTGCCCTCGTCCAGCTCCTTTCTTCCACATGGGACTGGAGGTGTGGTTGGCGATTAGGGGTATTCTGCTCAGGGAGTTGCCATAGAAGCATGAATGGAGGAATGAAGTGGTTTATCAGTCCTTTCACTCTCTCCAGAGCGCTATAATCATCTGCTATCAGGCTTCTCCTCCCACTTGCCTTGTAGACTTTACCCAGTGTTTCATGTCTCTGGACTAAAACCTGTTTCTGTTTCTCCTTACAGTCCTCCCTCCCACTCCTTGCCACCTTTTCCAGCTCATCAGTGAGGGCCTGGCCCTCACAGTGTGTCGTATCCTGGATTTTCAGCATATCTCCCTTGTCTTATCCCCTTCCTCCCACTGGCCCTCATTTATCAAACTTGCATAGGATCTGGTGTAGATTTTGGTGTAAATATCAGCGTTCGCCAGGTGTCACGTCTGATTTACTAAAAGTGTGTACTTCGCAGATTTCGGTGTAGAACTGACGTGGTGTTGATAAATCTGGCGGCTGAAACCATCTGAATTTACATGACACGCCCCTATAAATTCATGCTCCGGGAGGCATAGTCCTGCCCACTTTACGACAGGGACTCTCGAAAGACGGCAAAGAAGAAAGAACTTCACTGAGGAGGAAATATAAATTATCACGTCTGAGGTGGAGAAAAACAAAATAATTTTATTTGGAAGCTTTAAGAGTTGCATAAAGGGAGCCCAGAAGGTTGCAGTCTGGAAAACTATTGCTGCTGCGGTAAACACCGTTGAGGTGGAAAATTGATCGAAATTCGCGTTAGACGCACTTATAAGTGTGGCCATAATGCACGTTTCTCCATTGCCCACACTTACTTTAAGTGTATCCAAAGCTAAATTTTTTTTCTTGGCCAAACTTGTTTTAAGCGGTAGGCCTACTTTCTATACACTGCACTGGAATGGTCATCAACTGGCGCACTTATAAGTGTGGCCAAGAAAAAAATTCAGCATTGGCCACACGTATAAGTGCGAATAACATTCGCCTTAATAAATTCAATTTATAGATCCATGATATTTCATGTTATATAGCCTAACTGAAAATCCAAATGCTTTACATGTAGGTTAAAAAAGTGGTCCGATTTTAAGATCGCCACCAAGAAACGGGTTTCGGCCACTGATCTATATAGAATTATATATAGATCAGTGGTTGCAGTGCTCAGGCGTAGCAGCGCTCCGACCGGTGGAGGCCAACCAGACTCGAACCTCCAGCTGTCACCGTTCGAGGAGCAGGGCTCCCCCTCCATCGTGAGAATACGAGGCGGTGGGGAGACGGATGAGTCCCCACCCCGCATGGAGCTGCATGAGGGTAATTGTTAAAATACAGTCTGCAGAGATCACTCTTCATTGTACTTTTATTAGTAGGCTATTACTCCATGACATTTTATTGGGTGCCACGCAAAACGAGCAGCCACTCGTCACTTTCTCGGAGGAGATTTTCTCTGTGTCGAAAGTTCCTCTCACCTTGGACAGAAGCTTATTCCTCTTACAATAGCAGATCTGCCATTGTCAAAATGTTATCACGGTCAAAGTGTCCGTAGGCCTATATATACTGAGCAACAAAAGAAACGCAAGTTAGCTAGTTAGTTAATGTACTATTATGGTTACTCAGTCAGAGTGACCGCAAAATAAATAAAAGTTTGATGAAATGAGTGTAAATATGCATGTGCTAGTAATAAATTTGAATATGCGCAAACTTACTTTCCAGTCTGCCTTTAATTAACTTCCGTCTCTTTTGTTGTTCAGCATATATCTGACTGGATGAGCATCTGACGTACCACACTGCATATCTGCCAAGCCACGCATCGCGCTTAATCAAATTGATTGTTATTGTCAGCCGTCTGTCTGGCCTGACAAGCAGGTTGTCTCAAAATTTAAGTTTAATTAATTTCTCAACACAGGTGTCTTATTTATTTATTTATTCATTCATTTATTAATTTAGCCTATTTAGCTGATTGATTAATTTTACTAATAAGAGCAACAACAGCATGACGTCCGCATCGCTGCATATGGTTTATTACTCATTTTGACAGCTGCACTCGTTCCTGCATCTTGTTGGCTGGTTTCAAATCTGCATACACCTGGTCAGACCTGGCGTGAGATTTTTGCGGACCATTCGCTCACGTTCAGATTGATAAATGCCGATCCTTGTGGGAGATTTGGCGTACACCCATTTTTTTGGTGTAAGCACGTTTGATAAATGAGGGCCAATGTGAACTATTGAACTTCTCTATTTAAATTGCTTGTGGAGTTTCAGTCTTTGCTGGATTTTCTTTCTCCCTTGTCTGAAAGAAACCTTCTAATACTCTAGTATTGAGCTAAGCTCTTCTTCTGTGTGTTAAGTTATATTGAAAAGAGAAATGATAATCTCTCCTTGTGAGTACTTTATTAGGAAATCCTTCCTGTTCTGCTGCGGTCTCCAGAGCATGGACTGTGTCCCATTAAAAAACCCCTCTTGGTCACAGTCCGGCCACTGCAGTAATGGATTGACCACCTAGCTTCTGACCCCTGGATTGTCTAGACAATGACTTGGATACACCAATTTACTGCTGCATGCTCATCGCTTGACTCGGACTGCTCCTCACCTCGTGTTTTCCCAAGCCCTCTTCAGTTCTTTTGCCAATTGCTCAAGGTAAATACGCCCATTGGGCATTTGTGATTGATCTGCAAGTGGTTCCTTCTGCCTGGTTTGTAACCGCAATGCACAAGACAAGAAAAGAATAATGAAAACTATTGAGGGGAACAGAGGAAAAACTTGACAAGAATGACTGGACTGTGGGAAAAACAATCAAGAGAACTTAGGACATTACACAAAACATCTCGTTCAATAGCTGGATATCACATTAGAGCTGCTAATGTATTTAGCTGAATCAGATATGTAGGCCTAGATTTGGAGTAAAAACGAGCAGAATGTTAATTCTCAAGAAACAAGGTGGGGGAGTCCTTATTTTTGTTAATTCATGTCTATTCTCTTCCGTAACTGCGCAAGCCACCACCAGATTCAAAGAAGGGCAACCCAACTAATTCCAGACATAAAGATAAAAGTTACGGGGAAAGTCTAAAAATCTCTTCATTTATGGTATAAGGAGACCTAAGGGTCATTTTGTTGCGATTTTTATAGTTTTTGATCTAGCAAATAGGAAAATACTGAGGGTGATTTTTCAGGTAATGTTATGTCAGCAGAATGAGGGGTGGTAAACGTAAATTGGCAAAAGGTAGAGTGGTCACACTGAGAATAGCTTCCCAGGTCCTGTAGTGCAGTGGTTCTCAAACTCGGTCCTCGGGGACCACTGTTTATGTTGGTTTTCATTGCCACACCAACTGTAGTCCCAGCATTCTGTTAAGCTGTTGATTTGTCTTAATTAGTTGGATTTTTTTTTAATCCTTAAACTTCACATTATGAGAGAAATGCTATGCCTACCATGGGAAATGAAAGCCCCATGTCCATATTGTGTTTATAATGCTGCAAATCAAGTAGCTTCACAAGGTCTAATATATTTTCTGATCCAATTGTTCAACTTGTCAATTGCCTTGCCTTTTAACTCCTCATGATCAAATAAATGGTTCAATTTAGTGACCATGCATTAAACTAATAAAGAGCCTACTCACATTTTGAAAGTTGTTGGCACATCCATTTAAATTTCTGTCCTATTATTCTGCTGTTTCCCATGTAGCATTGTGCGAATATTAAACTTCAATTTTTCATCGCATGCGTAGCTATTTTTGACAATATTCCTTAAAAGGGTAATGAAGAAAAATGAACAACTCATTAAAATTCTTGTTGGAGGCAGAAGTTTTCAATACCAGACTTGATGCGGTGTTAACTACTATCTTCTTTGTTACTAAACTAAACATTAGGTAAACCTCAATGGAAAAAAATGTTGGACTTTATTCTGAAAGGCCTGATCTTGTCCTTATGGTATGTTCTGAAATAATTTGGTTTTAATTTCAATAATTGCTTGCAGGAGGATCTTCTGCGGATGGTTTCCGGAAGCAAGATGCTGGCTCCCGGGTTCCGGTGGAGGCGGAGCCGCTGGGGTCGTACCTGTCCTGTGGCACTAAAAGAAGGGAAATTCGTCCAGGGGAAGCCGCAGTTTTCTGTTGGGTTACGTCACATGCTCTCTGCTCCCTGTGGGAGTGTGCTTCCCACAGCAGTAGAATACTTTATGAAAAAACGAGAGAAAGAAATATGCCTGATACAATGGCTAAATGCAGTCATGCTGTATTGGTGGTTTGAAGGCTAATGCCAAATATTTTGTGGACTCACATTTGACCCATTCACACTATGTGATGGTCCTGGGTTATTCCTGTTCACTCAGTAACTGGAGTGCCAAGTTTAACTACTTACACATTTTTTTTTTGGATGTGTCTACAATTTTTCTTTTGCAGCCTACATGAATCATGTAGATCCATAAAAAAACTTTTTTTTTTTGGTCCCCCGCCTCTGCGGTAGCGAGCGAAGCGGGGGACATAGTATTCGGCTCCATCCGTCTGTCCGTCCGTCATGTCCCGTTTGTTGTGAACGCTATATCTCAAGAATGGTTTGACCGATTTCATTTCATTTAATTCATTTCATTTGGCTTCAGTGTGTATTAGTGTGATACGCCGACTGCAGTCGATGTCCGTGACCTGGCAGGGGGCGTGGCCACGTTTAGTGGCAACACTTGTTCTACTGGGGCTCAGGCTCCATTTTTAGGTTGTTTAAATTAGCCCATTAGATGAAGTCTTTGAGTCTATTTAGTGATTAGAGGACTCAAAAAATCTAAAAATGTTTTGAACTTCAGGCCTTGCATTAAAAAACAAACAAGTTGACATGGTCAACAACATCCCCCGCCAAAATGTCTTCTTTAAAGATACCATGAACAGAGGCTCCCAAAAATGCCACAAGGGCAATAACTGTGGGAAAAATAATCGTGTGCTTCTTATTTTCAAACTCCATCAGGGTCTTTATGGTCTTAAGCTACACACCAAATTTGGTTATCCTATGTCAAATAGTTTCTGAGAAAAGCTGTCCCCTTTAGAGATACCGTGGACAGAGTCCAAAAATACGGATCAAGGGCAATAACTGCGGGGAAAATAATTGCGCGCATGTCATTTTCGAACTCCATCAAGGCCTTTATGGTCTGAAGCTACACACCAAATTTGGTTGTCCTATCTCTAATAGTTTCTGAGAGAAGCTGTCCCCTTTATCTCGGACGGACGGACGCACGGACGGGCGGACGGAGCTCAAACCTATATCCCCCTCACACTTCGTGGCGGGGATAATAATGCATTCTCACTTTGAGATGCTTCCCATTTCTTTGCACTATCTGGCCAAATTCTGCAAGACAGATCCACTGACAGGCTGCAACACTGAATTTGGAAAAATCTTTAATTCAGTTTCAAGAATAATTGTAATGACGATCATGATGACTTTAGAATGGGCTCAAATAATGTCGGTTACCATAGTTGATTTGAGTAAGTTTATAACCTCATTTACAAATATACCCTATATGTATTTTATTCCTTTAACAGCTATCGCATACTGCACAAAATGCCTATCATCCTTTAAAAAGCATTTCTGATTGGGATCAGTGATGTTCCTTGATTAAGTCATGGGACAACAATTCCAAGTCAACCTTTTCATACCAAATTCCTTCCAAGGCTTACTCAGGTTGTTGCTTCTATATGAAAAGAGTGTTTGAGTAACCAGATAGGAAAGGATGACAAGTTGAAAAAAGGAAGCTATATTGTTTTGAGACTTGGGATTTACTTCTGTCTTTCCAAGGTTCCAGTTTATAGGTGGCTAAATTCTAGGAACACTTTCCTTCACTTACAGGTTCCTGGATAAGATGTACATCCTGTCATCCCAAGAGAACTTGCAGAAGTTTATGTTGAATCCCCGTCCCTACCTCCTGCCACCCATGCCCCGCCCTCCCTGCAGAGTGGCGGTGGTGGGGCCTCCGTTGGCGGGGAAGACGACGCTCTGCAGTTTAATAGCACATCACTATGGCTCTGAGGTGCTGGACGTGGAGGCCATGATGAAACCTGTGATGGCTGAGGCCCAAAAGGCCATGCTGGAGAAGGTCAAGGAGGAGGCCACCGCAGCTGCAATTGAAGCAGTCAAACTGAAGCTCAGCTCATCACGCAATGAAGGTAACCTACGGAGCCGCAATTTTTCTGAAGTGAAATCTCCATTTGGCAGCTGCCCTCGGTCTGTGTCCTTGCTAGCTGCCAAGTAGCTTTCTGTTAGTTTTCTTTTCACTTTATATTCCACCCTAGCTCCCATTGGTGAATGATCTCTCCATTTTTCTGTGACCTGCTCAGTCCTTGCCAGTCTTCCAGCCTGACTCATCCCTTCTGACAGTTCCAGACCTTACATTACTCTTACATTGAGGTCTTACATTGCTGTACTCAGACCTCCACTCATTATCCTCTTGTGATGGCATCTTAAAACTTGTGTTAGGAGTAAAGCCAGGAAACTGTTCAGTCCCAGGAAAATTGATGTGGGGTGTTTCTTGTTGAATCTATTGCTTTGATTAATTGTATTCCCCACATGAAAGTATCCAGGGATGCTCTAGATCACACTTCGGTCCGCGTCCGCTGCCTTCGCATCCGTACATGATTCTTGTAATCGCTCTACAGGCTTCAAATTTAATCAGATTGTTCTCATATTTGGTGGAAATGTTAGTGATGGTAAGGTCACGTTACCCATCGATTTGGGTTAGGATCAGGTAATTATGAATATCAATAATTTGCAATGCTTTACATGAACTTATTGATTTTAGTTTGTAGCTTGTAATCGCTGAGCAGTTCAGTGCGGATGGAGTGATTTTACATATATTTTGTGGAAACATTTGTGATAGGGAGATCACGCCACCTATTGATTTTGGTTGAGATTGGCAAATTATAACCATTAATAATGATCAAAATAATATATTAACATGGTGATTTTGTATGGCGTACCTTATAATCATGCTGTAGGTCCCACACGTTGATGTGCGGTCTCCAATTCTTTTCTGAGCAGTGTAGTTTGGATGGAGACAAAGACCATGGGTGTCAGTTGTGATTGCCCTATTATAAATGTATCAATTATTGATTATTACAAAATATGTTAATGTAATTTTTTTAAATGACATTTGCCATTGATTATTTCTGAACTAAAATGTGTTTTCAAAGGAGGAATTTTCTCCCAGTATGGGGAATACACCTGACTTGGACTTTACTCTGCTGCATGTCGCTGGTTTGAAAACTACCTTTCTGACAGATGTATTGTGTTAAAGTGGGAGATGTACAATTGGAGTTCCTTCATATTTTAAAAGATGTTCACCAAGGCTCTATTTCTGGCCCCACATTGTTCACCATATACATACATAAATGATGCTGCGAAATCCTTGAGAGCCTGTAACATCCATGTATATGCAGGTGATACCATCTATTATTGTCTATCACATTCTGCGGATTCCATTCTTCAGCTGCAACATACTTTTGATGTCTTCCAAAAATCACTGTTAAATCTTAAATTGGTGTTGAATGCTGACAAGACCAAATATATGTTGTTTTCTAGTGCAAGAGACACTAATTATAATGATCTTCAGGTCTGCACCTAAAATCGCACATGTAATGAACAAGTTCCCCACTATAAATTTGGAGTTTGGTTAAACGACAAATAGTCTTTTACAATATAGATCGATATTTTAATTAAAAAATTGCTGATGAATCTTGGATTCTTCTATCAAAACAGATCCCAATTCCTACTAGGAAAAGACTGATTGACGTGCTTTTCCTTTCAGTTGTGAAAAATGGGACATATTATGTCGAAATGAATCTGTTTCCACGCTTTAACCATTAGACGCATGCAGTTTATCACTCAGATTTATAACTGGCGATTGTTGCCGTACCCATCAATGCATCCTGTATAACAAAGTTTGTTGGCCCTCCCTTCGTATCTGGAGAGATCAGCATATTGGTATCTGTTTATTTACAAAGTCCTTACTGGGCAATTACCATTTCACCTCGGCTCGCATTTACATTAGAACATTGGAGCATGCTCCAAGGATTGTCTTATACTTGAGTTCCCATGTGTCTCCGCGGACCTTGGAAAGACTGCATTTAAGTTTTGCGCTCTGTATACATGAAAAATTTCACATGGTTTGCGGATATATGATTCCTTTGTTCCCTTGGGACAATTTTAATCAAAGATATCAACTCTGCTCAAGCTTAATTGCACCTGTTTTAAATACTACCCTAACAAGGATGGACTGATTTGTGTGATTTTCTTTTAGAATTATCTTCTTTGCCTATTTATTCATTAATCTATTTATTTTTCATTAATTTCCTCTATTATTTTATTTGTGATTTTTTTATTTGCAATCTCGAAACCACTGGAAAAGAGGGTCATTACCTTCAGTGTGTCGTCCGAGAACCGAATGAATGAACAGTCATAGGCAACCAAATTTTCTAGTCACTTAAAGGAGCCGTATGTAAGTTTGTGGCCAAAACTGGTACCGCAATCACATTCAAAATACTGCAGAGCGCAGTACCCCCTCCCCCTCTCCCCCAAAGGAGAGGTTGCCAGCTAGGTTGCCAGATCCAGCAAGAACGTCTACTACAAGGAGCTATCATGGCTACGTTTCAATATCACCAATGATTTGCTCTCACAGGGTTGTGTTCAGTTCAGTTCAGAAAAGATTGAGACTAATGACTAACTAACTTTAGCAATGGTCATATTGGTCAACTTACTCGTCACTCTTCTGTGTGGATAGCCCACTAAAGTCCATACTATAATATGCGTAAAGAATGAATGAGGACTCATTTCACCAATGTACTGTCTCAATTACATTTCATATTGCCATAATGGCTGTGCTAATGTTGGAACGGTTTCCACAGCATCTCAGCATAATTCCAGAGAAACGGACTCTAATAATACATTGCTAATGTTAGCAATGATGAGTCACGGTTTTTATTTCTCAAACAATTTGTTACCTAGTCAATTCGATGACCCACCTGCATACCCACTAACGTACCATGAACGAACATACACATAGCGTTATTCGACTGTGGAGAATATTTGAAATGTCCGTGCCTACATTGAATAGAATTAAGTTAGCCAAACTTAGCTGAATCTTACCTGTCCAGGAGAAAATTAGCAACTTCGGCGTTGGTCTTCAAATTGTTCTCCGCTTTCAGCCGTCTCCATCTTTCAAAGGCGTGTCCTATACAGATCCTTCTTTTGTTTCTGACTTTGTCACAACGTATTTCGGAATCATAACGAGGCCTTTTAGGTTTAGTAACGTCAGACATTTGTGCTTCGAAACGCGGGTAGCCGCAGCTCAGTGGTAACTGGCAACCTGGATGCCGAAATGCTACTGACTTAATGATTGGGAGATAGGTGGAGGGTGGCGCAACAGGCCAAAACACAAAATGACAACATAAACATTAGTTGTGGGCTGCAACTTCGCATTTGTAATGAGAATATTCTGGCTGGACTTCTGTTGTCAGTGATATTAGTATTTGAAATTAACATCATTCCTTAATGTCTGGTGATATATCAGGGCCATTTCATGATTAATCAACATACATTTCTAACATATTGCTCCTTTAAGTGCTGAGAAAACAACCAGCACCCCCTGTGGCTCCCCAGAAAAAGTGTTACAGACTCCTGTGTTGGTGTTTACGAGCTGTGAAACACCCTCAAGACTGCAACAATATGCTGGTGAATGGAATGCTTTTATTTTGCAGTGAGCGATACCTTGAATTTTGATGAAAAAGGCAAGCTTGGAGACCCTGTGAGCGACACGTCAAACTTGAATGAAAAAGACGATTCTGGTGACGTAGTTAGCGATACGTCGAACTTGGATGAAAAAGTTAAGTCTGGCGACACAGAAGGTGATACATTGAACTTGGATGAAGAAGTTAAGTCTGGCGACACAGAAGGTGATACATTGAACTTAGATGAAAAAGGCAAGTCTGGCGACACAGAAGGTGATACGTTGGACTTGGATGAAAAAGGCAAGTCTGGCGACAGTGAATCAGACCGGAGAAGACAAGGAATGACAGAAGATTCAGGTATATTTTTTTCCATGCGTATTATGCGTGCATCTACTTTGAAAAAAATTATATTGGCTGCTGTTGCATTCTTGAAATTCATTTAGCGCCATCTCGCTAGCTGTATAGACTCATGGGAATGCTCATTTTACCATCTTTACTTTATATTGAGTGTTTGAAGAATTTCAAGGAAAAGCTTTGTAGCTCAGAAGAATCATAACAGGGAGCTGGTCTCACCTGTGCTTTTCATTGATCCTTTTCTGGCAGATTTCCTTCTCTAAATTATGGTTGTGTGTTTGACTGTGTGAAATTACAATTGAATGCATCCCACAGATCCAGCTGTATTGCCCCAAATTGAAGAGAAAGGAGGTGAGTGCTCTGTGTGAGTCAAAAGCATATCCAAGGTTGTCTTTCAGCCACAGCTGCTATAGTATTGTGGAACTCACTCCATGTGTACTGCCTCTACACTATATTGGTATCGCAGTGCACCGTGCATTATCAAGTATTTGTCCAGCTATGCATACATGGTTAAATTCTCGCTATCGCTAATACGAAAAAAATATTTAGATGCTGCAAACAAGCCCCATTTCAGGTGCATTATGGGATAGTTTGGTAGCCAAGGGTTACAGGACTCTTCTTCCCCAGATTTTTCGTCCCCTAATTTTTCATCCCTGGACTTTTTGTCCCTATGGACTTTTCGTCCCCGGATCTTTCATCCCCTAATGATAGTGAAACGTGCCGCCATTGTTGACAGATGGATGGATGGACGGACGATGGACAAATCACCATGATATAAGGGTTAGGGTTATTATGCAGGAAGAAGGCAAAGCATCATTGGGGACGAACAATCCAAGGACAAAGAGTCCAGGGAAAAAAAG
This sequence comes from Gymnothorax javanicus, assembly GCA_029692085.1. Classification (NCBI taxonomy): domain Eukaryota; kingdom Metazoa; phylum Chordata; class Actinopteri; order Anguilliformes; family Muraenidae; genus Gymnothorax; species Gymnothorax javanicus. Next base: position 97,800,757 of record CM056198.1, read on the forward strand.
TCCATGGGGATGAAGAGTCCAGGGACAAAAATTCCCAGGGGATGAAAAGTCCAGGGACAAATTTTCCGAGGCGACAAAAAGATGGGGACAAAAAGTCTGGGGACAAGGAGTCCTAGAGCCATAGCCAAGTTGTATCCGGTCCCGTGCAGCTTCTTTGCAAGGAATTCCTCTCTTTCCATCAAAAAAGCTTTCAGCTGGGAAACAGTCATTTTCTCAAAGCTTCGAGAAGGGCTTTTCATAGCGATATTCAGGTAATTGATAAAATTACTAGAAAATTTTTGGCGTTGCCGTCGAGATTCGCAGATGATAAGATCGCTATCGTTCAATGTTATGCACATGCAGTAGGCTTGAGCACTAGCGCACAAAGAACACTGCTACGCAAGCTGCGCTATCGGAAGTGTGGCAGTTCAAGAAGTGTAAGAAATTTCAGTGAAAAAGCCACAGCTGGGTATTTTTTCCATATTAGTGATGGCAAAAATTGATATGAATGAATGGATGAATGTTATGGATGAAGTTAAACCTGGTAGTTCTGACCTTAACCAAATATGAATTGTTAACTATCCCAATTTGCTGGAGTTCTCAGCCAAAAAGAAATAAAAGGTTTCCCTGTCCAAATACTGATATTACACCCCAGTGTATACTACATTTATCCATAATGGCATTTGGTTTTCCTGTGAATGAGGGAGAGCATTAGGAGAAACTTGTGCATTGAAAGATGACAGGTATCTCAGCTGCTCTGAAAACTGGTCTTCACGCATTGGCTCAGGTGCAAGAAGGAACTGAACGCTTGTCAAAATGCAGAACTGTTGGAGCCAAATGCAGATCTTAGAAAAAACCCTGACGGGTGCATGTAATTAACAACGCGGGTCAGCTGTTTGAAAGCATGGGGTAGAAGCACAAAGGGAGGGGCGAAGCCACCAGAGAATAATTGAATAATAAGAAACAATGAAACAAAACCAAAACTGATACAGACAGCTAAACTACGGGGAAACACTAATCAGCAAACATTCAGGATGTGACAGCGCCAGGCACAGTTGGCTAAAATTGTTTAACTGGCTTCTTTCGCTGCTGTGTTTAGAGTCAGGGGACCACTAATTCCTTGTGTGCTGCTGTTTTAAAAATTCCTTCTGTTTCATTTGAATTTCACTTGGAAAGCATACTAATCATCGATGAAATAAGTAGTCTGTTAAGACACTGACAACTAAAATCTAGGACTCAGAAAGTTGAATTCCTGCTGTGTGTTAACCGACTTGACCGATAAGGTCTACCGACTGTTTTTTGTAACTGCACTGATAAGATAATCCAAGCGATTGGAACCAACTATGGGGGAAGACTTATACTTTGCAAACCTTGGTTTCAGTCTTTGTACGGTACACAGTCTGTGGCTGTTTCTCCATTTGACTTTTGGAGGGTTTTGAAATGGGCCTGAGGGTCATACTTTAGATTCAGAAGGCTATGCTCTCATATTTAGAAATAAAGGAGGTAAAGGAAGTGGAAGAGGAAGTGACATGGCAGCATCCTCAGGTGCAGGCTATGGTGACGGAAGCCCTGACGGAGGCAGAGAAGAACCCTGTCTTGCCTCCACCCAACCTGTGCCTACAACTGTTGGAGAAGCGGATCCGGGAGGTACAGTTTTCATCTCTGGCATGGAAGTTGGCAGCAGGGTAGTTTTACAGTAATGGTAGTGAGCTTGGCTCTGAGTTGTAACAGTTCCTCACTTCCTTGGTGGTGCCATACTGGCAGATATTTATGCTAAAGTGTTTGACTGTATGTTCTTTTACCCTTTTATGTGAAAGTTTTAAGGAATATTTTTTCAAAATTCAAAGTCAGTGTTCTAGAGCTCGATTACCTTCAATTCACAGTTGAAAATTATCATTAGTTATTTATTTTATTATTAATTTATTGATCAATTAAATATTTATTTCATTTATTATTATTTATTGAGTTGTTAAGCCACTGATGTATACCCTGTTTTTTATACAGTGTGTATATGAAATATTCTATGAGAGCTAAACAGCTTCTGAAAAAATAAGATCTCCAGTTACAGCACTAAAATTCATCCAAGACTATTTTATGAATTACAACTCCAATTCCGAAATAGTTGGGATGAAGTGTAAATTGTGAATAAAATCAAAATGCGATGACTTTCAGATCACATGAGCCAATATGTTATTTACAATAGAATATAGATAACATTTCAAATGCTGAAACTGAGACATTTTACATTTTTATCCACAAAATGAGCTTATTTCAAATTTTCTGGCTGCAACAGGTCTCAAAAAGTTGGGACACAGGCAAAAAAGGGCTGAAAAAGCAATTAATATATAAGAGAATCAGCTGAAAGAACATTTAGCAAGTAATTAAGTTAACTGGCATCAGGTGTGTAGCATGATTGGATATAAACGGGATGTCTTAGAGAGGTTGAGTGTCTAAGAAATAAAGATGGCCAGAGGCTCTCCAACCTGTGAAGGCTTGCGTAAAAAAATTGTGCAATACTTTAAAAACAATGTTCCTCAAAGTCAAATTGCAAAGGCTTTAAAGGTTTCATCATTGACAGTGCATAACATCATCAAAAGATTCAGAGAAATTGGAAAAATCTCTGCGTGTGAGGGACAAGGCCGAAGACCTTTACTGGATGCCCGTGATCTTCGGGCCCTCAGACGCCACTGCATCACTCACTGGCATGATTCTGTCTTTGACATTACTAAATGGGCCCAGGAATCCTTTGAGAAACCATTGTCTGTAAACACAGTCCACCGTGCCATCCACAGATGCCACCTAAAACTCTATCATGCAAAAAGGAAGCCATTGTTGAGCATGATCCAGAAGCACCGCCGTGTTCTGTGGGCCAAGGCTCATTTAAAATGGATTGTAGCAAAGTGGCAAAGTGTACTGTGGTCAGATGAGTCCAAATTTGACATTCTTGTTGGAAATCATGGGCGTCGTGTCCTCCGGGCTAAAGAGGAGAAAGATCACCCCTCCTGTTATCAGCGTTCAGTTCAAAAACCAGCATCTCTGATGGTATGGGGATGCATTAGTGCATATGGTGTGGGACACTTGCATGTTTTAAAAAGCACCATGAATGCTGAAAGGTATATAAAGGTTTTAGAGCAACATATGCTCCCCTCCAAACAACATCTATTCCAGGGAAGGCCTTGTGTATTTCAGCAGGACACTGCAAAACCACATACTGCAGCTATTACAACAGCATGGCTTCGTAGTAGAAGAGTCTGTGTGCTGAACTGGCCTGCCTGCAGTCCTGATCTTTTACCGATTGAGAACATTTAGCGCATAATTAAACAAAAAGTCTGTCAAAGGAGACCCAAAACTCTCCAGCAGCTGGAAGCCTGTATTAAACAAGAGTGGGATCTAATTCCAATGGCTAAACTCAAGAAACTTGCCTCCTCAATGCCCAGACGCCTCCACTCTGTGTTAAAAAGAAGAGGGGATGCTACACCATGGTAAACAGGCCCCTGTCCCAACTTTTTTGAGACTTGTAGCAGCCATCAAATTTGAAATGAGCTCATTTTGTGGATAAAATTGTAAAATTTCTCAGTTTCAACATTTGCTATGTTATCGCTGCTCTGTTGTGAATAAAATACTGGCTGGTGTGATTTGAAAGTCATTGGCCTTCATTTATCAAACATGCGTACACCAAAAAAATAGGTGTACACCAAATCTCCCGCAAGGATCGGCATTTATCAATCTGATCGTAAGCAAATGGTCCACAAAAATCTCACGCCAGGTCTGACCAGGTGTACGCTCATCGTACAACATGCAGGAACGAGTGCAGCTGTCAAAATGATTAATAAACCATACGCAGCGATTTGGATGTCATGCTGTTGTTGCTTTTATTAGTAAAATTAATAAATAGGCTAAATGAATAAGACACCTGTGTTGAGCAATTAATTAAACTTATATTTTGAGACAACCTGCTTGTCAGGCCACACGGCTGACAATTACAATCAATTTGATTAAGCGCAATGCGTGGCTTGGCAGATATGCAGTGTGGTATGTCAGATGCTCATCCAGTCAGATACAGGCTACTGAACAACAAAAGAAACGCAACTTAATTAAAGGCAGACTGGAAAATACGTTTGCGCGTAATTATTTTAGAAAATCAAATTTATTACTAGCGCGTGCACTTTTACACTCATTTCATCAAACTATTATTTATTTTGCCATCACTTTGACAGAGTAACCATTAGAGTACATTAACTAACAAGCTACCCAGATAGCAAGCACCTCCGCTCCGGATCTGCCCGGCTCTGTGCCGACTCCAGCTGATCCGGCTCAGAGCCGGGGGCAGATCCGGAGCGGAGGTGCTTGCTATCTGGGTAACTACCGTGATCACATTTTGACAATGGCAGATCTTCTATTGTTAGAGGAATACGATTCTGTCTGACGTGAGAGGAACTTTCGGCACAGAGAAGATCTCCTCCGGGAAAGTGACGAGTGGCATCTTGTTTTGTGTGGTACCCAATAAAATGTCATGGAGTAATACTAATAAAAGTACAATGAAGAGTGATCTCTGCAGACTGTATTTTAACAATTACCCTCATGCAGCTCCAATCGAGGCGGTGGGGACTTATCGGTGTCCCCACTGCCTCGTATTCCCACGATGGAGGGGGAGCCTATCAGTGCTGCCACGCGCTCCTCGAATGGTGACAGCTGGAGGTTCGAGTTTGGTTGGCCTCCACCGGTCTGTGCGCTGCTGCGCCTGAGCGCAGCAGCCCGTTTTTTGATGGCGATCTTAAAATCGGACCACTTTTTCTTACCTACATGTAAAGCATTTGGATTGTCAGTTATGTAGGCTATATGACATGAAATATCATGGATCTATAATTTGAATTTATTAATGGATTAAATCAAACCTCTGCTGCACTCCGGTTTTCCACCCCAACAGTGTTTACCGCAGCAGCAATAGTTTTCCAAACTGCAACCTTCTGGGCTTCCTTTATGCCACTCTTAAGGCTTCCAAATAAAATTATTTTGTTTTTCTCCACCTCGGATGTAATAATTTATATTTCCTCCTCAGTGAAGTTCTTTCTTCTTTGCCGTCTTTCGAGAGTCCATATCGTAAAGTGGGCAGGACTATGCCTCCCGGAGCATGAATTTATAGGGGCGTGTCATGTAAATTACGATGGTTTCAGCCGCCAGATTTATCAACGCCACGTCAGTTCTACACCAAAATCAGCGACATACACACTTTTAGTAAATCAGACGTGACACCTGGCGAACGCTGATATTTACACCAGATTATTAAACGGGTGCTTCCCATCCTTAAATGTGATTGGCTGAGCCGCGTTCCATGCCGGTATAAAATCAATGTAACCCACTGTATTCTGAGGCAGACCGCAGCACAAAATATCCCTGCGCGCCTGGCCTAGCAACCAACTACTCTGCGCTCAACTGACTCGTTAGGTTACGTTTGTTTCAAGACTTTCAGCTCGCTATTTCAGTGTTAGCGAAGTTTAGCCTTTTAACCCGCTAACCAGTTGGCTATCTACCTAGCTAGCTATAGCATTATAGAGTTATCACTTTAGCTTGCTAGCTAGGTTGCTAACTAGCTTGCTATTTCAGTATTAGCGATAAATTGTTGATTTTTTTTCTTGAGTGTTTATTTTGTTGGCTATGTGTAGGGTAACCACATCCATTGTAGTGAACGCCAGCTAGTTGACAAGGTGGCTAGCAAACTAATGCACAATTCAGCATATTCTCCTGGACACCGGCAAGTGTGGAGGACAAAAGTCAATCTTGTTCCCTACTCTCACTGCTGGTTGTAATGATATGGCCGATCGGCGCGAGTTGAGAACAAGGAAACTCGTAAACCGCAACGAACGTAAAATTATTTAACGGGGCCTTCAGGAGACCGAAGGAGACATTCCAAATAGCCTGCTTTCATAGTATATCTACATTAACGAGCCCAAAGAGCCTGATGTGACATGATAATGGCGCTAGATGAAAAAGCAATCTTAGCGTCTGTGTTGCTTGCCAACCACTCTGTCCACTCGATCTTGCTTGGTGGAAGAACGAATAGTTCTCAATTTTATTGTTGCATTATTACCAATAAATTGTTGATTTTTTTCTCTTGTGTGTTTATTTAATGGGCTATATGTCGGGTAACCGTTTTATAAAAGCAATAAGCCCCTTGAAGCAGTGGGTTACAGTGATTTTATAACGGCGAAGGGCCCCTCCGTCGTTATAAAATCACTGTAACCCACTGCTTCTCGGGGCTTATTGCTTTAATCTACACCAGATCCTACACAAGTTTGATAAATGAGGGCCATTGCGTTTTGATTTTATTCACAATTTACACTTTGTCCCAACTATTTTGGAATTGGGGTTGTATAACAAAAGTCATTGAGTCTGAATGCCTTAAAAACTGAATTCAGGCAGGCCAAATAATGTTTAACAAAGGTAGCTTTAGACGCTGAACATTTGAAATATGTGAAAATTTGCTTCCTGTATCTCTGACATAAATACTGTTTGTCTCAGACTATGGAGCCTGCAGTTTTGGTGTATTTATCTGATTTATTGCAGATTGAATCTGCTGCTGCCGAGGAAGATAAGGGCAGAAAAGGCTGGGTATTAGATGGCTTTCCAAAGGACTGGACCCAACTATCCTCTATTCAGGATTCTGAGGTCATGCCAGACACTGTGTTCTGCTTGAGGGACCGTGATACTAATGGTAGGTGCTCTTGGATTGCCAGACACAAACTATATCTAAGGGTACTCTGGCGTTATGATCATTGTGGCGCAGTGGGTAGTGCTGCTGCCTCACAGCAAACAAATGGGATTGAACTAAAGCTTGGAGCGTTTCTGTGTTGAGTTTGTGTTCTCCGTGTGGGTTTCCAAGTTCTCTGGTATCCTCCCACAACCCAAAAAAAAAAAAAAAACCACATTGTGCATGCTGGTATAATTGAAGACTCTCTAAATTGTCCAGTAAGTATGAGTGTGTGAGTGAATGGTATGCGAACCCTGCACTGGATTGATGAGCTGTGTCTAGGATTTGTTCCTGCCACGGTGCCCTTGCTGTCCTTGGTATGTTGGAATCGGTTCCAGTTCTCCCGGCGAGGCTGATAAGAAGGACGTGGTCTAAATAATGGATGAGTGGATACACCTGCCCAACTGTGCTTTATAGATTTGTACAATTAAGTTTAGCATGAAATGTTCATCTTGTTCAAATATATATGCTGTTTTTTGCTAAATGTCATTTATTATTTTTACAGGCAACATCGTTCTGCGGCGACTTTACGAAGAGCACAAAGATGAAGTGAATGTGGCAGTGCAAGAAAGGATGGAGAAGGAGCAAAGGCTTCGATTGCTGGAGGCTCAGGAGTCGCGGTAAGCGGCGGCATTGAGCCCTTGCTGTGGTGCGATGATTATTACATCTGAGAATGAAATGAGTGCAATCTCGACTTTTCAGACCATCTTCCATTTGAGTTGGATCATTTCAAAGGGCAATTTGCAGCCCTGAAAGAGCCCTCTTGCCTCATGTCTCACTCACGTGGCAGGAAATCAATCATAATTTTAAAGCCTCCCAGTTCCAGAGAACATTAATGCCTGACCTGAGTACATGTGCAAACATGTGTAATGAAACAGACTGGTTGTTCTGCTGGGTAGGGAACAGACAGAATCGAAAGAATAAGCCAGACACTATTGGTCTGAAATAAGATTATAGTCATAGTGTGACTGAAGCGTAATGGGTAGATCTTAGTGGCGGCTCGGGAACTAGCAACTGGGGAGGCTCAAAACAATCCCTTAAGATTAATGATTGATTTAAATTACCATTATAGAAACTCTGAGAACTCTCACCATTATCAGGTGTGGCCAGTTTTAATTTATAACACATACCTGTCAACTCTCACGCATTTGGTGTGAGTTTAAGAGAGAGATATACTTTATTGAACCCTGTGGGGTAATTTGTCCTCTGCATTTGACCCATCCTATACTTAGGAGCAGTGGGCAGCTACAGAGCAGCGCCCGGGGATCAACTCCAGTTCTAAAGCCAGTTCCTTGGTCAGGGGTACTGGTTGGAGTGTTCCTATGATGCATGTTTTTGTGGGTGGGGGAAACCGGAGTACTCGGAGAAAACCCATGCGAACACGGGGAGAACATGTTAACTCCACACAGAAAGACCCCAGGCCGGATTCGAACCCACGACCTTCTTGCTGTGAGGCAGTAGTGCTAGGCAATGTAGCCATTGCTGGAGGGGTTGGAAGCAATGTGCAACATAATTGCATAGTCATTTCAAATGATCTAATTTCATTTAAACGATCGCGAAACACATGCATTGCTTCCAACCGCTGAGTAAAGAAAAGCGTGAGAAGTCCGGAGTCGTAATTGGTATGTGTTATAAATGAAAACTGGCCACACCTGATAATGTTGAGAGTTTTCGGAGTTTCTGTAATGGTAATTTAAATGAATGATTGAAAACAGATTGTGACCAATCATTAATTTTAAGGGATTGTTTTGAGCCTCCCCAGTTGCCAGTTCACGAGCCGCCACTGGTAGATCTGTACTAACATGTGCGACTTTATTGGGCTCCTGTAGGCCTGAGTCCAAAGCATCCCCAGTCCTGGTTGGAGATGGTCTGACAAAACTGGAGGCGGTGCCTGAGGAAGCTGAAGGTATTGATATACTTCCATACTGATGGGAAAGCAAGTTACTGCGACTGGACCCAAGCTTTCACGCCTCTCTTCATCCTTTCAATTGTTGCTTGTGTAAGGGATAATCAACTCGTAGGTGTGCATCACATGGTTTTAAGGCACAACGCGGAGGCGAATAACCACCCGACGCAAAGCGCGAAGTGCCTTAAAACCGTGTGATGCACACTTACAAGTTGACTATCCTGCTTATACCATGGTCATTTGCCAGCAATATCAAATCAAAGCATTCAGAAATCTTTGGTGAAAGTTTTGTGCTTAAAAAAATGAGCTGGTAGTTATTAAACAGGTACCGCTCCTTCTCATAGCCAATACTGTAGGCCAAGCTAAACTGAACCAGCTAACTTAGTTCAGCTTACCTTCATGGAGAAAGGTTTTTTTTTGCACACGCTAACATCCTTTTACCAGCTAATGATTTTGTAACGGATTCCAGCTGAATCGGAGATTATGCATAACACAACATTATTTGCGATTATGCAGACTGTAGCTAACTTGCTACCCGCAATTACAATGAACTTCGGATGGTTTCCATAGAGCCAGCGAGCTGAAATCGGTCTTTTGTCATAGTATGTAGCTAGCGAACGGTCAGCAGTTGCTAACACATGAAGTGGACATGTTAGCTTCCTTTGTAACCGTACATAATTACTATCGTTTAATGGATAAAGCGTGATTACTTGCTGCTTTGATAGTTACGGTCATTATTGCTGGAGTACTTATTGTTAACCGCCCCGCAGGATGTAACTTGTCTGATGCCACCAAATTTACTGGAGATAAATGAGTAGGTTTTTGTTGTACCCAGCCAAATGCCAGTGCTCTAACGTTGCTATGGTCACAGGTTGGCTAGCAGATGAATTTCGAACGGTGAAACTACCGTAGCTGAACTACCTGTGCGGTTCCATGGTTTTAACGCATACCTGCCAGCCAATCAGAAAAGAGTATTCACCCAGACCATGGTATAAATATAATTAGAATATTCTAAATTGAGAAATTTCTTGCTGATGCAATGGTCACAAAGGGCAGATTGAAAACAATGGAGTCAAGGAACTGTGACTTGGTTATGAAGAAAACATTTTAAAAATCTTGCTTAAAATCAGCGGTTCTATTCCTGATTGGCCCGCAGCTAAACTGTTTTGGTATGAGGAAAAGATATTCTTAGCCGTTATTCACAAGCTCTTAGAAGTTTAGCAAAATGTTTGATTCTTAGTGCACTGGGCTTGATAGATGATTAAGATCAGAACTGGTCATTGAATCTGGATACAGATATTGACCCCTTTACTGGAACCAGGTGCCAGAAATACCTCATAAACCAAATGAAGTACCCTGCCAGATAAACGAACGGCTGTTCTTTTCTCACTATTTACCTGCACCAATTAGGCTGGGGTTAATTTTACAGTGAGTGGCGAGCACATATAGATAGAGGGTAGCTAAATATTTTTTTTTTTTTGTTTTTGTAGCTCCTCCTCTTTTGGAAACTCTAATTTGAGTTTGTAAATTTCAAAGATCTACATCAAGCTAGGGTGTAGGCCTGTAAACCACTATCAGTCCCTCTTGTACTAAAGAGGGCTTTCCAGAGTTGCAGTAGTCAATTATTGGTTAACCAAGGAAATAATTTAATAAATAATGAAAACTTGTTGAACTCAAGTATACCTGACCCATTTTTCAAATCCTCCAGCGACGAGACCGATTTTCAGATGTGAGGTCTTATCCCCGCTTTGCCCGGTTTTATTATGTCACCTCTTTCTTGTCATTCTGTGCTGCTTGTTACGGACTCTTTTAAGTGCACAGAAAGGCATTTGAATTAGGCACTTAGAGCTCTCATTCACAGACCTCTTGGCCAGATCTGACAATGGGGATACTAATGATGCCGCAGCAACTGCCACGGGACTTACCCTTGAAGGTAAGGACATTTGAGGACCTTTGCCTCGACAAATTCTAATACCTTACATAACCTAATACATCTGCATACTGTTGTTTATTGAGCATTTACAGTACTAACAACTTTGTTCCCTTTTTTTCTGTGCCTGGGGTGTCTATTTTGTTCCAAAAAGATTAGACACCACCGTACAACATTTGTACAGCGCATTTGTTATGTTATACTTTGTAGCATTGATTCTTCTCAGCATATTTGAAATATTGAACACAAATTTGAACTAAAAGTGAAGTCTGTAGAGTGCCTAGCCCCACCACCAAAACCACAATCCCAAGATTTATTTTTGTTAAGTTTGCTGAAAAATTAGAATTTTTTTTATGTTATGTCATAAGTATTTTCCATTTTTAATACTTACCTATTTCTACTTGCTATGAAATTTCATCCCTTTAAGAAAATTTTGCTGGAGTGGTGCCGGAAGCTCTGGGTTCAAGTCCCCGCCTCATCCCCGCAAAAAAAAAAAAAAAAAAAAAGCCCCTATATTGTTACACTAACGGTGCAGGATGTTTCACTTGGTCAAATATAAGTAAACAAATAAGATGTTGCTTGTTTAATTTTCTTTGTGTTTCGAGTATAAGACAGTGCTGTATGATTCATGTGGAAGGTTGTGCTTTTTCAGCAGTGTTGCCTAATTAATTTTTATATTGCAAGATTGCACTTAAAATGTATAAATGTATTTTCACAATATTTAGACTGCACCCAAATATTCAATCAATGCATATCTAAAATTACTATAATTTTAAATTCAGGCAATATTTGTACTTTGCATATTATTTGTGATGCTTGAACTAAGAGAATTTAATCATAGGAAGTGTTAAAAATATATGTTGACTTTTGTCTTATATATTTAACTAATAGATCTCCAAAAAAGAAAAAAGGAGAAGAAAAAACGGTAAAGATATTTATCAAAAGAAACAAAGTCGGGAAAATTTGCACTGCAATAGGCCTAGCTCCTCATCACTTGCTCATAGCTAGGGCCACAAAGGCGTGTGGTTATCAGAGACACACCAGAGGTTCTTGAGCAGTACTATTAGTAAAGCACATCCGTTCCAGTTGACTGGTAACTTTCAAGTCCGGACTGTTCGTCTTCTGTGCAAGTGGGTGGAGCTTAAATTTCAAGAACTGGAAAAGACCAGTCAAATGCGCCCATTGCCATGACAGCATAGAGCATTTACTGCAACTAGTGTCATCTCCTGGGTAACATAGACATTTGTACAGGTGCGACAATGGAATTTTATACCTATCAGCAGTAACATTATGACCACAGAGAGGTGAAGTGAATAACATTGATTTTCTCGTTACTGTGATGCCTGTCAGTGGGTGGGACATATTAGGCAGCAAGTGAACATTTCATCCTCAAAGCTGGAGTGTTGGAAGCAGGAAAAATGGGCAGGGATATGGATGTGAGCGATGTTGGCAGGGCTAAATTGTGATGATTAGACGACTGGGTCAGAGCATCTCCATAACTGCTGCTCTTGTGGGGTTTTCCCGGTCTGCAGTAGTCCGTGCCTCCCAAAAAGTGGTCCAAAGAAGGAAAACTGTGAACCGACAACAGGGTCATGGATGGCCAAGGCTCATTAATGCACGTGGGGAGTGATGGCCTGCCCATGTTGTCGGATCCAACAGAAGAGCTAGTATAGCTCAAATTACTGAAAAGGTTCATGCTGGTTCTGATGGAAAGGTGTTAGAACACACACTGTATTGCAATTGCACTTTGTTCCGTATCGGGCTATGTAGCTGCTAACTGGTCAGGGTGCCCATGGTGACCTCTCTCCGCTGCCAAAAGTGCCTAAAACGGACATGTGAGCATCAGAACTGAACCACGGCATAGTGGAAGAAGGTGGGCTGGTCTGTAGAATCACGTTTAGATCATGTGGATTGCCGGGTATATGTTTGTCATTTACCTGGGAAGATGTGACACCTGGATGCTCCATGCGAAGAAGGCAAGCTGGCAGAGGCAGTGTGATGCTTTGGGCTAGGCTCTGCTGAGAAACCTTGGGTCCTGCCATCCTTGTGGATGTTACTTTGATGCGTACCACCCACCTAAATATTGTTGTTGACTAAGTACACCCCTTCATGGAAACAGTATTCCCTAATGGGGAATCTTTCAGCAGGATAATGCACCCTGCTGCACTGCAAAAATAGTTCAGGAATGGTTTGAAGAACACAACAATGAGTTCAAGGTGTTGGCTTGGCCTTCACATTCCTCAGATCTTAATCCAATTGGGCATCTGTGGGATGTGTTGGACAAACAAGTCCAATCTGTGGAGGCCCCACCTCACAACTTACAGGAATTAAAGGGTCTGCTGCTAATTTCTTGGTGCCAGAAACCACAACACACCTTCAGAGGTCTAGTGGAGTCCATGCCTCGATGGGTCAGGGCTGTTTTTGTGGCTAAAGGGGGACCTACACAATATTAGGCAAGTGGTCATAATGTTATGGTTGATCAGTGTAAATTGCCTATCAAAATGAACATAGATTTGCGCAAATTTATCTTACGGAAATGGGCTTGTGGCCCTCCTACCACTCCTCTACGGCCCAGTGCTATTCCATAACCTATGGTTTGAGAAATGCTGAAAATCCTTGAATTAAAACCAATCTCTCTCTTGCATTAGCTAGCTGCTCATTTTTGGAGTTAACCTCTTACACCCGGGACTTGCCATCGGAGGGATTATAGCCCTGCTCTCACCTCGCCTTAAAGCGCATTACCTCTCCAAGCCCGTTGCCATTTACATTTCCTAATTAGCAACTAAGTGTTAATTTGTTCAGTTGTGAGGATCAATCTGTAGAATTACTGTCCATTTCCCCTCAGCTTGTTTTATTGTTCATTGCAATAATTATCAAGCATTTTCCTACTCACATTAGTTGTGACATAAAACGTCAATGTCTTTCGAAGCTTCTGTATTTCTGTAGCCCATAAAACGGTTTTTTTTTTTTTTTTTCTCTGCGTCAGTGTCCAATCGGCTTGATATGCCTAAGGAAATGTTTTAAAAAATGTTGTTTGCCGAATCAGGACCCGTATTTACAAAGCATCTTAGCGCTAAAAGTAGGTCCTAACTGCCGGATTTAGGAGAAACCCCTAAAAAAATGGGCGTGTCAGTCGTAAATTTAGGACTCATTTCATGCCATTTCATGGTATTTATTTTGTCGCGGACAGGACATTCACAGGCTTTTTTCATTAATAAAAATTATTCCTGGGAATAATTGAAAAGTATTAACTGATGAGAGGCAAGTACTGCCCAAGTACCTTATTTGATAAAAACATCAAATGTTTTGAAGTTCATTTTCATTTTCAAAATGACGCTGGAAGTTGCGTTGTGGACAGGACAAAAAGTGAAGTGGGTTTTTTTTCCTTGGAGGGAAGTGAAAAGTTCTGTCCATCCACTGGAGTTTTATAATCCAAAGCCAGGTAATTTTGTTCCTCTACATCTTAGGTAGGTTTCAGAAGAAATTATGAATTTTTCACTCAAACAGTGAGCCGAGGGGGAGAACTTATTCCAATGGGATGAGCATTGCGGACAGGACGTGTCGGACAGGGCACTTTTTCACATGGATTAAAAATGAGCAAAAACACACATTTACTTCATATAAAATGTATTATATTGCATTATTTACATATTTAGAACATAAAGCTGCATTATATAAAACAGTTGACATGTTTGAGAGGATATCAAAGATTTCAGCAGACCCCCCCCACCAACACCACCACCACCTCACCATCAACCTGATGGGACATTCTCAGAAAATTCTAGTAGGATATATAAGCAGTACAGACAAAGTTCAAAATATGATTCCTGTCAAACAGTCATTTTAAACTCAAAGTGTGTGGAAATTAATCAAACAACAGTCCACTCAAATGAGCAAATATGCCTGGTTAATTAAGACTCCATTCCTCAAAAAACAATTGATTCAACTGAGCAAAGCTGCCAGGTTATAATAAGAAAACAATTAATTATTGGGAGTCATAGGGCATAATTAAGAATCTGATGTCCAAAGAGCCATTAATTGCAATTGAATTTTAGTAAATGATTTGGAAGAAAAGGGCTCACAAACATGTCAAACACTAATTACTCAAATGAGTAGGAGTGCCTAATGAAAGGAGACAGGGAATCCAGATTCAACACCAAGCTGCCCTGCCAGTGCCATGAAAACACCCATTCAAATTCCTAGAAAGTTAACTGAAATAAAACAATACTCTTTAAACATGTCAAACAATAATAAAAATCTTGAAATCTGTGTTATTGAATTGAAAGACAAGCCATCCTTGCACCAAACTCACACCCTTTTTTTCTGTCTTCATTTATAGGACATTTATTGTATGCAATCAGAAAGACCTACATTTGCATTTGTTTCCTCTAAAAGTGCCTCAATATTAGTTAAATAAGAAACCACCTCCTAGTATTTAAAAGCCTTAAATACATTAAAAGCCTTTATTCTAAGTAGAAGGGAAATATCCATACCAACTAAAAGCCAAATCCATTATCACTACATTAACTTGTCCTGCCCGCAACGTTTTTGTCCTGTCCGACACGCAAAACGTGGACAGGACAAAAAAGAGTTGTGGTTTCTGATGAGCTGTGTTCAGATTTTTCAAAAACCTTTTTGTTATATTGTTTTATACTACCTAAGCTAAGAGAATTCTAACTTTGGTGTTTATAGGCTTATTATTGTAGGAAAAAAATAAACTTTTTTGTTCCAACCCTGTGTTGGACAGGATACTTGACACCCGTGAAGTGGAAATTTTATCACTTCACAATCTGAAAAAGAAAACTCATTGATGGATTGTCTGCATGGACATAAAACGTATCCTGTCAGCAAGAAAAAAATTTCAAAAATGAAACGCACCACGAGAAAATTACGAAAAAAAGGGGGTCCTGTCCGCAACGCTCTGGACCCATGAATTTGCAAGAAAATCTAATTTGCATAATTAAGAAGCAAGAATTTCGACTCAATTTTCTTTTTTCCAGTAAGTTCAGATACCTATCTAAGTCATCCAATTGTTTTTTTGGTAAGATTCAGACATTTAATTTTTTCATGCCACTTCACAATTACTATGAAATGGCCCACTCCTAATTATTTTTACTAAGTATTATTCACAAAGCATTTTAGGCCTAAAAGTAGCTCCTAAGTCTGGGAGAGCTTAAAAGTAGTCAAGAGGACTCCTAACTCGCTAAAACCTATTCACAAAGAATTGGAAAATGGCTGCTGCTGTTGAAACACGGAATGACTTGGAAATTCTGAATGATGCGCAGTCGTTGAAAAGATATCGGATCGATCGTGAAGGGATTTTATTTGTTGTTGACTTGGTGAGGGAGAGAATTACGTCTCCAGCCATGAGAAACAACCCAATAAGCCCCGAAATGAAATGTTTGACAACACTTCATTACTTGGCCACCGGAAAAATGCAACTTTGCAACGCGAACAATTTAGGGATTTCACAATCATCTGTCAGTCGCTCAATTCAACAAACAATCAATGCGCTCTGTGAACCCCATATCATCTGACAGTTTATCCAGTTTCCAATGGACATTCGCCAACAACACAGAATCAAACTTGAATTCATGCACATCTCAGGTATGCCCGGTATCATCGGTGCTATTGACGAGACCCATATTCAAATTATTACTCCGACCCAAGATGTAGAGGTATTTGTGAATAGAAAAAAAGTTCATTCCATCAAAACCCAGATAGTATTTGATGCCGAATACAATATTTTGGACATTGCTGCGAAATGGCCAGAATCCACACACGACTCGCATTTTAATGGAAAGCAGCTTATGCCAATTATTTGACAGACATTGCATGCCTGTGGGATGCCACTTGCTCAGGGACAGTGGCTTTGGTGCTGTACCTCCTCCTGCTATGCATGAATTATTTTATCAGGCTATTGAGCGAGGGTCACTTTTAATAGATCATCATAATAATACCAGCCTATGTCATATTTTGTATGCATATTTAAATTGTTGGCTATAAATAACAAACCAAGCTTAGTATGCTTTCCTGTTTGAACGATAGCCCGTTTATAGGCTGCAACCTCGGACCTCCCCTGCGATTGCAGCCCATACCACCGCTTCTCGCAGTCATCTGCCGTCCGAGACACCGAGGGGAATGCAGCATTGATCTGTAGGCTGATATTATCCCACTCATCCCGCTTGGATTTGCTGTTCACCCCCGAGCCAAATTTTCCTTTGATTACATGCTTTCGATCCAGCACCAACTGGGTCAGCGGCAGTAACTGGTCGTGGCTCCAGTTGGGCTTTCACGTCCTTTTTGAACTTTCATCCATGACAGTTTAGGACAAACAAACTTGAACAGCCCAACATTTAAATGATAGCAACATATTCTTATTGGTTAATAAGTTGCTGATTATTGGGGCAAATGAAGCGTTTTATTATTGACTCGTTTTATGCTATTGGCGTTTTTACAACTATCTCTTTCCTATGTTTGTTTATTTGCCTAGAGCGTGATATGTGGGGACTGCGCGTAGTGCATTTTCAGGAGTGCTCAACATGTTATTATTTTATAGGACAAACCAGCCGCGTGGACTATTTCCTAATTTTTTTTTTTTTTTTCCTCCATGGGTTGTATGTGTGATATTTTTTCAATGGGCCGCCCTGTCACCAAACAACCAATCACCGTGCTCATTGTCCCAAGACTCGTGCATGAGAATTGACGTCATCCATAGCAACGGAGATTTACTCCCACCTTTCTCAGAGCTACTCCTAGTCTAGGAGTTACCAGTTTTCTTAACTAAATGTTGCTCTCAGCGGCTTTGTGAATAACTTTTCAGATTTTACTCCAACATAAAATGTTTTAGCGTGACTTAGGAGTACTCCTAGCGGTAAGATAAGATGCTTTGTGAATACGGGCCCAGGTCCGCAAGTTAAGTTAGCTTATGTAAAAACGAAACTCTGTCCACAATCAATGACATTACCATAACGCAGGTTAACTCTCAGCTTGTTTCTGATCAAGAATCGATAGTTATTAATTTAAATAATTTACTGAGCGAATAGGCTACTAATAAGCTGCATTGCCATTAATAATTAATGAAGACATTTGGCTTACAATTTGCTAATGCGTTATATGTATGGTACCATGTTATATACCGAAATAAAATGTACCTGAATTATTAAATACCCATATTTCTTGCTTTTCTGTGTTCACTTTAACTCTGAAAAACTGTAGAAACAAAATAAACCCAACAAGCCCTTGGTTTTCAGATTTTCATCCCTTTGACTTCAGGAACTGTCTACTTTTAAGGGGAGGAGAAATCCAAAACAATGGTTTTTCACAATTTTTATCAAAATTTTAATTTTGGTCTTAATTAAAAGTTTAATCATTCATAATTAAGAGCAGGTGGATCCGTCGTGCGTTAGGGGGGCAGAGAAGGCCAACCTAGACTCTGAAAAAGCCAAAAGAAAGAGCAAATCACTTCAATCTGCTCAAGAACAGGACAATCAGAGGGAGCAGGAGGGAGAAGTTTATGCTTCAGGGGCATTTTAATGTTCTAAGTTGACTGTTACAATGATTTGTAGGTGTACTTTGACTTTAACCTGGATTTTCTCAAAACCTGATTTTTGCCCCGATTGCTATCATTTATGGCACTATATCTCACTTATTTGTGGAGCTTTTCTCATGAAATTTTGACAGAGGTCTGTGTACATATCAGGAAGTCTACTGAACTAAAATTTTTGGTTTAGCACTTTGGGTCTGTGAGTTATGGTGATTTATATTTCATATTGAGGGGGCGAAAAATGGCAAAATCCTCTTTTACCCCACTAAATCTCTAGTATTATGTGTAAATGCTTTATTATATACTGGACAAATAAAGTTAGGGATCACCCCAAATTTTGAATTTGAAATATTTGATAGTTTGTATTTTTTTCCATATCATATTTTAATATTGAAAAGTTGGGTGATCCCTAACTTTCTTTGTCCAGTATAGTTCAGAAGAAGGTGTAAACATAACTAAATCTAATAAAAAAAAACCTGATTCAAATATCTTGCTTCAGTCCTGAGATATAAGGCAAAGAAATAATGGTGAAATCGGGGTGGCAGCCATCTTGAATCACATGACCTAATAATGCAAATTAGGTCAAATTCATATTTTGTGTATTTCAAGTCATATACTGTCAATACACCAATGAATGATTGAATGATATGAATGATTTCTATCCAAAAATGACCATTTTTTTCCAAAAGGTTTCTCCTCCCCTTAATGAAGGGAAAATGTGACAATTTCAGCATGATTTGTTCAAGCGCAGGTTTCACCTTTTTCTCCTTCCTCTATCAAGCACAAATAGAATCCATTGATAAGAAATTGTTTTGAAATACTCTCTTACCGATCCCCATCTCCCTATCATTGCTAAATATTTTTCTACAGCAATTTAAGTTCCGAGTTAACGTACGTTGGCCATTCCGTCAATATTGGAGGGGCAAGTCACAACCTACTGAACGCAGCTAAGACTTCGTTAGTTTTGGTCAGCACAATATACCCATGAAATAACATTGTTATGCCATTTTTTTTTTTTTTTTTTACTAATCCACGTGTGAGCCGAGAGGTATGTACTTCCGAAAAATACCTGCACCTTTTCTGTTAAGATTCGACGTACTTTGCTCACGCCATTAATTTCCAAGCAGCGCTAATTCCAGGAAATCGCGATTAATCAATATCTGCATCCATGCTCACAGAAACCACCGACGTCAAACATTTCCAGTAAATCGATGCGAATGGCGAGTTTGAGCGTCTGCAGAGGGATCTGTCAAGGTTTGTAACGTGCGTTTTTTTCAACGTACATTGAATATAAACCCTGATAATTAGTGATTTACTCAAATAAGTGTGTTACCCTACCTTCGATACGTAATACCTTGATCTGTGAACCCGGAATCTGAATTGCGAGCGATCATTGTGATCGTTTTTGGGCGGCGTGTTTGCCAGCATGGCAATGCACGTCGGAATCGGACGGAATATGACCAACGCAGGTTAGAATTTGACAGAAGCTTTTTAACATACGTTGAACTCGGACAGATGTTTTTTCAACGTAAATTGTCTAATAATGTGAATGGAAAGTGATTTGATTTTTTTCAGCTGTCGTTATTGGTTATTGTATGCAAACTTTTGCAAAGTGAATGACTTGATCGGTGATCTTCATTGGTGTACGGGTCGCAGCTGGGTGTAGACAAAGTTGGTCTGCAGTCGTCAATACTGATCTTTGTGGCAATGTACGTCGATTTGACGGCTATATCGCAATGCACGTGGAATTTGATGGATTTTTTCAACGTGCATTTAATAATGAAACCTTACAACTTGGTTGATGTAATTGGCTTGGAATCTGTAGTGACAACGTACCTGTCAGTTCGTTACTCATGCCAGATCTTCCCATACGTAACTTCCTTTGTCATGCTTTAAATATTTCTACGGAATTTCTGGCTGATTTCATGAATGTATGTTGATCTCATATGTAAGCCTTTGCAAAGTGCTGTGAGTACTCAGGGTTTTGCTTGTTGTGCCATAGATTAATTACAAACAGGGTGAATAAGCATACTTAGGCAGATTTACAGGTTGTATTGGTGTTCAGAACAAAATTAAGCAAAATACATAACAGTGCAAGTGGGACCTGTTTCTCGATTTTGGTATGTTTAATGCCATTTGATGTTCTCAGATGAGTTTTTTGGTGTTACATTTTGTGTAACTATGTCTAACTTTCTAATTCTTCATTTGTTAAACCTGATGCACCATAAAGTAAGGATTTTTTGGGGACATTTTTGTGTTATTTTCCGTCTAAGTCTATGTGCGTTGACTCCCACCCTCATGAAGTTTATTTGACGTATCAAGCTTGTGACACTTGGTATTGATTTGTACCATTTAATTTGTGAAACCTGATGCTCTTGGTAATCAGAAAACCTAAAAACAAATGTTGAATTACAGACTTCATATTTTAACTCCCCTGTCACATTTTTGTAACATATTAGCAAATTGTGAGCCATATAGCTTTGCATCAAAGAGGAAGGCTTCAATATGACATTGCATGGATGGCAATTAAGTGAAATTTCTCAAAATTCCATCTTGAAGTACAATGTCATGTCATAAATGCTGCTGAAGATGGTATTTAGATAAGGTTTAAATTTTGTTTCTAATTAATTAATTAGATTATTATACCTATTTTATGAGCTTTTGGGGAGAACTAATTTTTAAGCTTTAAGTTATTACGCAAATTTTAATAGTGGCAGGTGAAGCGGCATTTATATTGAAACAAATTTCTAGCTCAATGAAGTTGATCATGTGCCATTTCTGTTTTAAGAGATATCACTGCCAGCAGAGTGGGAGAGTGGCTATCCAGAGGGGCCAGAGATGGGTGTCTTCAGGCAACAGATTAAACAATTTGAGATGGACTGGGAAAATATGGAGACCTCTCTTACTGGGAGATACAATATCCTGGAAATTTCTGGAAAGAAACCGCAAGACCTGCAGAGTGAGGTTGTCTTTCATATGGAAAGTGAGTAGATGATGAGGTTTGTGTGTGTGTTTGTGTTTGTGTGTGTGTGTATTCATTTGTTTGTATGCATGGGTGTCTGGATGTGTGCGTCCACACATTTTGATCCATCCAAGGCTTTTAAAAGCTAGCTGTGAGATTGCTGTACAGCCTAAATTGATTGTCATTGATCCGGCCAGTTTTTCTTAAAGTGGCAGCAATTAAAGTCAACAGTGCAAATTGACACGGGAAGATGGGGGGGGACAATTTTCCCATTCTCATTTTGTCTCATTCTGTCATGTCATGTCTCATTCTGAATATGTGTTTTCATTGATTTCTTGCAACAAATAAAAGACAATGGTTTAATCTTACATACATTACCTGAAATACCACTGGTTTGACCGATCTGTGCGCACACCTGTTGTCAGAGCCTTTCAGGTACGCTGCCTGGGAGATGACAGGGGTGGACCTGGATGAAGAAGATGAGGACGCCCTGGCAATGGCTGATTGGGACAGAGGAGAAGCGGAAGAGGAGGGCGAAGAGGAGCAAGAGGGAGAGGTGATTCCCGATCACCTTCAATTCATGAGTCGAGGGCATCTCGCTAAAACAGCAGAATGTCTTCTGAAGTCCGGATATACAATACAGTTTGCATGAATTCCAACGGTGACACAGTTTTTACTTTTTGTGCCGCAGGACATTGGGTTTGAACACAATAAATACAGGGTTAAAGTACTGGCATCTTAAATTTGTGGGTAAATTTACAGTACATTCATATTATATGCACCTGATAGGAAATGTAACCCTTTTCATACAGAATTACCATCTTATGAACTGCTCTGAGCTGCAGGTCTGGAGGAGACTAATACTGGCATGAAAAGCTGTTTTATATTGAGCTAGAGTAAAAGGTTGGAACTAAAATCAAGAGTATATACCAGACTGTCAGGACTGGAGTTTTTTTCTCTAGCTCTAATATAATAAGGTGCATCACAAGAGGCATTACCATTCCATATTATCTAGAGGTATGAATGCTAGAGGTATGTATGTCTATTCCCTTACACTTTAATATCCCAGCATGATATCGCCTAGTACAAATATTTACGGAAGGCAATATAATCCCTCTGTTGAAGGAAGAGGCTGTGTCATCCAAGAGGGCTCTGGGAGACTCTCAGCACTTTTGCCCTGTGGTTCTGAGGGAGCGCGGGGTCCTCGTACCCTGTACCGATGAGTGTGCCGCGAAATACAGGGAGAAGGCCTACTACTTCTCCAGCCCAGAGGCACGTGATCAGTTTCTGCACAACCCAGAGGAGTACGTTGCCCACAGTCAACGCTTACAGGTAAGAATCAATCCTCAAAGGCCCTGTCCACATGTACGCGGGTATTTTTAAAAACGGGATTGTTATCTCGTCATTTTCCAAAAGAATCTACATCCACACAAAAATGCAAAAACACAATTAAAGCACTGTCAAGAGCATGCCTAACCAACAGGTGGCGATGGTATAATTTAATGTAAGACCATGTAGGCCAATTACAAGCCATAGAAACACTCTATAAGGCACGCACACTCTAATGTCACCAGCTAAAAACTGCATTTTCCCTGTCAACACGAGTTTCAAGAGATCTTCACCCTGAAAGGTGTTTTCCAAAAGGTTTGTTTTCAGTGACCAAAAATGCAGTTTGCTTATGAACAAAAGGGTGAAACACAAAGAAAATGCATTTTTTCAAAAATACCTGCATAAATGTAGATGTGGCCAAAGACAGTGTAAACTAACATTCTACCGGGTGCCCTGGTGGCACATCAGTCTATGTGCATGTACCATAAAGGCTGTTTCCTTCCTGTGGTAGCCCAGGTTTGATTCCGGCTCGGGGCATTTGCTGCATGTGTTCCCCATTCTTCTCCCCAACTTTCCCATCTCTCTGTACTGCACAACTATCTAATAAAGGAGAAAATCCAAAAAAAAATCTTTTTAAAAAAAACTTACTCTGTACCTCTATTTCACTATAATTCAAACAAAGATTGAACCCTGATAAGCAACTAAAGATTTTGTTAAGCTGCTATGTAAAAGCGAGCATGCCAAATTGGGTTAGCCTTGTCCCCCAGGGATTTTCAATTCCATGCCTTCAGAAGCATAAACACCTTTCTGTAAACTTTCCTTAAAATGCACGTTAACACCGAACCAGTTCCCATTTGCTTCTCCATATTAGGAAAGAGAAGGAACTTTGCCACGATGTGATAATTATGAATTTATTAAATTATCAATGTTTTTGACACAAGTTTTTTCCAGGGTATTGAATCAGTCCTCAATGCCCTGAAGAGGACTTGTGCTGAAACATTGGTCATTTAATACAAATTAATTATTATCGCATTGCGACTGCAAATGTGCGACTGCCTCTCATCATATCTAATCAGCAATCAAACACTTGTGTTAGGGGGTTATAAGTGACGCCGTTTCGTGCCAATGTTTGTAATTCAATACACTTAAGAAGATGTTTCTTATTTTAAATGTATTCTTTTCAACACAGGAAAAATTCGAAGGCATATTAAAAAAAAATTAGTTGGTTAGCATCCCCACCCACCCCAGAAAAAACATCTCACCTCCGATTTAAAAAAAAAAAAAAAATTTCATGTTGAAAAAATTCATTAAAATTGCGCCGCAAAGTAAGTGAGAAAAATACTCAGTATCCATCTTCATGAAGCAGACGATCTGATCGGCTTTCAATCACTGCCCCTATTATGCATTTTGCAGATTTCGATTCTTTATTTTAGTACATGTACTTGTGATTTCGATTTGTCATTCTATTTGGATCTCGGACTCTTATTATCATAAAATAGCAAATTAAAAAAACTTCTCGCCCCAAAAAATTGAAACGTGAAGGATGATAAACAGCTAATATTTTATTTGGCCTAATTTTAAGTAGATTACACTGCAAACACTGGAGATGAAATTCAGTATAGTCATTGGATGAATAAATTATTTGTTTTATTGTCATCCTTACAGTATCACATGTATTGCATTTACATTGTCACCACGGCCTATTGGCGATCTCTTTATCTTGTCAATTCATAATTGCAGTCTTGATAACTCAGTAAATAAATCGTATTAATTAGACAATCTTGTATCGAAACAGGTTTAGAGCATTATGCATTAAGATGTTAAAGGCTACTCTACCTAGTCTGACGGCATGCCACTAAAAATCTGTCTGAAAATCCGGGAGCACTGGGGTAGAAGAGGCTAAAGTAGAAATCTAACAGTGGGTTTATGGACAAGGGACAGACTAGTTGATGTCTGTTAAAATGGAAAGCGCAACAGTTAGACAAAAGGCTACTATCCAGAGCCATAAGCTATTACTTATAACTTTGACTGTTCTTAAAAATGTAATATTGGAGCCCTTGATTTCCACAAAGAAATAGTTAGACATTTAATCCAATTTTCCTGCCTGCTGTGATCTCAAACTCTAAAAGCCTTTTAGAAAATTACAAGGCAACAGTTAGCTACTCATCAGCTCATTGGAAAAGGAACTATCCAATGTTCTGTTTACAGTTCGCATATTACATTACATTCTCAGAGTTCCTATTAGTTTGTCAAGCATCCTTTCATCAAAATGGCAATTACATGACGCATTGATTCCCGAAGCTCTCTAAGTCTGTCTTGGAAGTGATACAAAAATACTTGAATCACTAATCATCCTAATTAATATCAAACTTTGTGCTTTTTCATCTATCAAGTGCATTCTCTCTTGATTATTCCCGTTGAAGGCACCTGCTCTGAGAGTATTTTTACTTGGCGTTCGTGGGTCTGGAAAAACCACGCAGGGTCGGTGGCTGGCGGAGAAACTGGGCATTTTCCACATCCAGTTTCGTGAGAGGCTTCAGGAGCTGATCATGAGCAAGACACTGGGGCCAGTCCCTCCCCCTGATGATGTGGAGCCTCCGGAGGAGCCTCCCATAGATTTGGAGGCTCTGCGTAAATCTGTGGTAACAGCGCCCTCTGCTGCATCGGACGCCTCACAGAGCGGGCAGTCCAGCCCTCTGGAAGATGATGAGGAGGTGAGGCATGTTGAATAAATTCTCTTTTTTTTTTCCCTTTGTCTCTGTGATAAGGCATGAGTTCAGAAATATATGATTCCTGTGCTATATACTGAGCATTCTAGTGCTGTTATGATAATCATCACTGATTCTTGAAAGCAAAAGTGATAGAACATTGACATGGAATTTTGAAAAAAAAAAAAAAGTCCCTAAGAACCTATGATTCAAAGAGCTAAAATTACTACCGAAAAATATTTGGGAGACAGTGTGATTTTCCTTTAAATGCATTGCCTCCCCTTAATTTCCTTTGAGGTTTTATAGCGCGTAAATCTTCCACAAACTTCTCACATCATAGAAGATTGATACATGCAGTGAAGTCTTGTGCTAAAAATATAAAAACAATATCCCCACGAAAACGGAATGTATTGCAATGCTTTTCAATACATGGATATATCTTGAAAGCACAATGATAAATATATAATCATTATGTCATTTACATTAGTATAAAATGTAATTTATGATAAGATCTCCATGCCTTAGCCAGCATGATGTGACGTTTTCTATGTCTGTATTGCTGTAATTGAAAAGAGGTGTTACCTGTTCCCTATTGTTGGACAGACGGTTGAGTACACTGCTGAAGAGGAGTTGATTAGGCTGTACCTGTCTGAAGGGCAGCCTCTGCCCCCTGAGGTCCTGGACATGATCTTGCCCCAGTGGTGGGATGAGGAACCATACAAGTAACAGTCACTCTCCCTCTTTACTGCTCCCCCCCAATCTCTCCTCCACGCTAGTGCCTCTATGATATATCTTATATGTACTCGCCAATGCTCAAAACATTGTCTTTTCCCACTACCACCTTGGCTCCTATAAATGCGTATAAGGGAATGAGATGAGTGGAGGAGAAGACTAACATTATCTATGGCACCTTACTCCTGACCCTTCTGATAGAGTCTCTTAACAGCTGCGGTATGATGGCTTCAGAAAATCTGGTCACGTGACATACAGGGCCATAATGTTTCTGTCATCTTATGAGGCGCTGTTCTATCTGAATGAGTTCATATCCATCCTACTGTTTCTGACATGCATCTCCTGAATTCGTCAATATGACTGGTTGCTGCGCCTATGTGTGTAGCAATAGGTCAAGAAGAGATAAGGTTAGTATATTATTATTTGTCATTATGGAAAATACTGTTATAACATTATAAAAATATGTCCAAAGGTTGATATGATGAAATAGAAAGCTTTGTAAATGTTGTTGATTACGTAATAGACAAAAATAGCCATAAAACAAACTGAATAAATTGTCGATAAAAGCAGAGGAACTATAAAGGGATCCGCGTTTCACATTGAGAGAAACTGTAACGCCACGGCCTCGGCGTCTTTACAGATCAGCCTATTAAGACCCGGACTGCATTCCTCAGCTCCACAATCATTGCCTGCATCTGTGTCTTATTTCCACTGTGTGGTAGTGTTGCCTATTTCACTCTGAGCTTCAAACCCATTCGGGGCAAAGTCTCGTAAACCACGTAAGCCTCTCAAGCCTGTATTTACTGACTAGTCGCGTTTAGACTTATCTCCCGCATTCGCGTGTATTATTAATTCTCCCGCATTCACATGTATCTCCCGCATTAGCGTGTATTTTTAATTCTCCCGCATTAAATGTGTATCTCCCGCTTTAGCTTGCATTATTAATTCTCCCGCATTAAGCGTGTATCTCCTGCATTAGCGTGTATTATCAACTTTAACTTCCACACTATTACTATTTATGTTCAGTGCTGTAATTAATATCCCGGAACCTCGATTCTGTGTTTCTTTCTATTTGTAATACATTGTACTCTAGCCAACGTCCAGTGTTAGTATTACCAATAGTATTATTCGGAACCTCGTTCCTTGTATTGTATCCTGCATCGCTTTCTTGCTGTGCAGAAGTCATAATAAATACAACCAAGTCCATCTTCGCATCTGGGTTTAGTCCTGCATTTCCTGTCCTCCGTGCGCATCAGCAGTGCTCAGAGCACAACCCTTTACAGAACGTGCCTAAAATGGGACCGAATGCTTTACAGTGAAATGTATTACGTCACTCCTGCTCGTGAATCATTTCTTCATTTTCACTTTTCCCATGTCTCAACATTTTCCCCCTTCTGCTTGATTCTATTACAAGCTGGAATATTGTGTTTCCTGCAAAATTAATGTTTCCCTTCCTATATTATAAAAAAGAGAAAGGAATGAAAAATGCCACGATTTGCCTCCTAAAAAAATGAAAAAATAATATTCCACCAGGATTGGCTGCCTCGCGCCATTGCGCGGCCAGCCTCAGTTGAGCGGTTTCACACAGTTGAAAAGAAATGGCTTCAAATCTTGAGTTGTCGCTACTCACTCTATTAAGAGACTCAACCTTATGATTTATTGATGCATTCTGAGAGATCTGGCCACACTCACTACCCAATGCAGTAGTGTCTCACTGAATTTGCATAACCCTTTCATGGTTGAGCACAAATGTATGGATATTTCTCGCCCATTGTTGCCGTTTGCCTGTGTTTTATTTATGTTCCACCACTTCAAGAAATGCCCCTGTGGTGTGATAGCTGTGGCTCTGTTGCATTATGTCCCACTGTGCTGTTTTGTTGAACTATGCTGCTGCATGTTGACCAGTATTGTGTTGGATTTTTCTGCATTGCATTGCATAATGTGCTACATTGCGTTGTGTTGAGCAGTGCTCAGTGTGATTGTGTTCCATTATTTTGTGTTTCATTGGGTCTCATGCAGCAACATTCTCTTATATTTTCTCTTATTTTTTTGCTAAGAGAAAAAATAAGAGAAATAAGCTCCGGATGCACCAAACGCTCTTACCGTCCAAATCTGCTCTTACCCATGTGTGCTGAACGTTGAATCCCACTTGATTGTAAATTGGAAGCGCGTGGCCGGTTGTTTTAAATTGGCATACATGACACCCACTAAACACCATATAAAAGCAGGTGTGCAAAGAGCCGACTGCCGTGGCGATCTAGGGCGCTTTCACACCAGGTACGACTGTTCTCTACCGTGCCACAGAGCAAAAATAAGAAAACATTGGTGCATCCCAGAAATCAGTGGGTAAGAACAAAATAAGAAAAAATCAGGGATATGAACAAAAATAAGAGAAAATGTGTTCTTATATCGCTTCGTGCATGAGGCCCATTGTGTTGTACTGCACATTTTATCATTATTTTGTGTCACATCATGTCTTGTTGCTCTGTGTTGTCTTGTGCCTCGCGGTGTTGCAACATGGTCGTTCCAGGTCCACAGGCTTCATCCTGGATGGCTTCCCTCAGCAGCCGGAGGAGGTGGAGTACCTGGCGCAGCGTTTCCTGTTCCCCGATGTGGTGCTAATGGTTTCCGTGGAGCTGGCGGACATTTTGCCGCGCCTGCTGCCCCCAAGGCTGCAGCGCTGGAGGGAGAGGCGGGACCGAAGGCTGGAGCGCCAGCAACATCTCCGTGAACTCAAACACCAGATCAGGGTGAGGAAATCAGTGCTTTGGATATAGGCTGCAGACCAGGGGCTTTGAGTAAATGCAGGGATGTAGGGTGCAGGTCATAGGAATGGACTACGGGCAAAAGAGTACAGGGTGCGAGTCATGGGAATGGGCTACAGGCACAGGCACAGGATACAGGTCAGGGGAATGGGCTACAGGCAGGGGTACAGGGTACAGGTTGTGGGAATGGGTTACAGGCAGGGGTACTGGGTATTGGTCATGGGAATGGGCTATAGGCAAGGGTACAAGCTACAGGTCATGGGAATAGGCTAAAGCGGGGGAACAGGGTGCAGGGTGCCAGTCATGGGAATGGGCTGTAGACAAGGGCACAGGATACAGGTCAATGGAATGGGCTACAGGCAGGGGTACAGGGTACAGGTCATGGGAATGGGCTATAGGCAGGGGTACAGGGTACAGGTCATGGGAATGGGCTATAGGCAGGGGTACAGGGTACAGGTCATGGGAATGGGCTACAAGCAGGCGCACAGGATACAGGTCAAGGGAATGGACCACAGGCAAGGGCACAAGGTACAGGTCATGGGAATGGGCTACAGGCAGGGGTACAGGATACAGGTCAAGGGAATGGGCCGCAGGCAAGGGCATAGGATACAGGTCATGGGAATGGGCTACAGGCAGGGGTACAGGGTACAGGTCATGGGAATGGGCTACAGGCACAGGATACAGGTCATGGGAATGGGCCACAGGCAAGGGCACAGGGTGCAGGTTGTGGGAATGGGCTACAGGCAGGGGTACAGGATACAGGTCAAGGGAATGGGCCACAGGTAGGGGCACAGGATATAGGTCATGGGAATGGGCTACAGGCATGGGTACAGGGTACAGGTCATGGGAATGGGCTACAGGCAGGGGCACAGGATACAGGTCATGGGAATGGGCTGCAGGCAGGAGTACAGGGTGCAGGTTGTGGGAATGGGCTACAGGCAGGGGTACAGGGTACAGGTTGTGGGAATGGGCTACAGGCAGGGGTACAGGATACAGGTCAAGGGAATGGGCCACAGGCAAGGGCACAGGGTACAGGTCGTGGGAATGGGCTAAAGGCAGGACTACAGGGTACAGGTAGTGGGAATGGGCTACAGGCAGGGGTACAGGGTACAGGTTGTGGGAATGGGCTACAGGCTCAGGATACAGGTGAAGGGAATGGGCTACTGGCTGGTATACAGCCTACAGGTGCGAAGGAGGGCTCAAGGCCTTTGTCAGATGTTGGCAAAAGTTGCATCTGCAAATAAGTTATGTGACTGCACTAATCATAAAACTGATTGCAGTACATAAAATTGTTCTTTTGCTTTCCTCTGTGCGGGTGCGATATGGCAGTTTGATTGTCTGTTTGCTCCCTCTAACTCCTTATGCTCCCTTTAAGGTCAATGCTTGCTTGAACAACAGCGTGTAGCATTATTATGTCTAGATAGTACTTACATAGCATATCTTAAATAATATAACCCCCTCTGTTTTACCTAAGGTGATATAGCACTGGTCTTTATACTGTGTGAGAGTGCTTATAAGTACTGGTTATCATCTCTTGTTTCACTCACAGGAGGAAGCAATAGCCAAAAGAAGAGCTGAGCTTTTAGCTGAATATGCTGAAAAACATATGCCAGAGGAGGTAAGGGAATATTCTACTGGATTTTTCCTGTAATCCACCACTGAAT
Organism: Gymnothorax javanicus; assembly: GCA_029692085.1. NCBI lineage: Eukaryota > Metazoa > Chordata > Actinopteri > Anguilliformes > Muraenidae > Gymnothorax > Gymnothorax javanicus. The sequence goes on from CM056198.1 coordinate 97,831,026, forward strand.
TAAACAAGTATGATAGAAACTGGGTGGGCTTTGCGGTAAATCCTTAGGACTGCATATCTCCAAATACAGAGTTGAGCAGCTGTGACATAAGTAATTGTCGATAAGGGAATTTGGTTTCGTTCACTGCTGGACGACAGATGGTTCCTCATTTTTCTGTGTATATTAAGGTTGTATTGTCCTTGGGCACTGAGCAGGTTGAGGGTGATAATGAAGATGGGGAAGAAGATGAGGAGTTGGAGATCGAGAATGTGCTCCAAGAGGAATTCCCTCCTGAAGATGAGGAGGAAGGAGAGGAAGAGGAAACGGAGGCTGAGGCTGAGGAGCGCTTGGAAAATGAGATAGGCGAAAGATTTGAGACCGACGACAGTAACGTACAGAGGATGGTGGTATGGGAAATCCTTTGTGCGTTCATCATTAAAACACAGATAATTCAACCCAAAAAAAATGTTTTTAGTATTTTGTGAAAGACTGAATCAATTCCTCCAAGGTTGAATACAATTTCATATCTTCCAGTTAAGGTTATTCATGGGAATGGAGTTTATAGAACACTATGGGAATTGTTTAATTCCTAGTTTGATTTCGGATTAATTTTCTCATTCATCTACAGAATTTAAATGGAAAGAAGACCATTTACCATGTGAAAGGAAAAATTTTTGAAGGCATTGTGTTCTTCAAGTTACTTTTGTTAGGCGAGGTATTCTAGAAGAAGAGACTGCAATTTGACTGGATTTGTAATTTCACATTTCAGTATCAAAGGAGTAAGATTTGTCCATTGGTGTTTGTAAACACAACAATCAATCGCTGTATTTCATTTTTTACCCCTCGGCCGACTCGCCCGAGGGATATGTCGTCCGTCATCCGTCATCACCCATGATTTTGTGTCAGTACTCGGCAACTCTGTCGCTTCAAATTTGGTCTGGTAACTCCGTCATCCGTCATCCGTTCCATGACCTTTTTGTCCGGGCCAGTACTCAGCAACTAATGATCGCAGCTTCACCAAATTTGGTATGGTAACTCACTATGACCCATAGATGTGCAAAGTCACATTTTTTGCTGGATTTGACCTTTGACCTTAGCTCTGTGACCTTGACCCTGGAAATCTTGTCCGGGTCAGTACTCGGCAACTAATCATCGCAGCTTCACCAAATTTGGTATGGTAACTCACTATGACCCATAGATGTGCATCGTCAGGTTTTTTGCTGGATTTGACCTTTGACCTTAGCTCTGTGACCTTGACCCTGGAAATCTTGCCTGGGTCAGTACTCGGCAAGTAATCATTGCAGCTTCACCAAATTTGGTATGGTAACTCACTATGACCCATTGATGTGCATCGTCAGGTTTTTTGCTGGATTTGACCTTTGACCTTAGCTCTGTGACCTTGACCCTGGAAATCTTGTCCGGGTCAGCACTCAGCAACTCATTCTCGCAGCTTCACCAAATTTGGTATGGTAACTCACTATGACCCATAGATGTGTAATGCGAGGTTTTTTGCTGGATTTGACCTTTGACCTTAGCTCTGTGCCCTTGACTGTGGAAATATTGTCCGGGTCAGTACTCGGCAACTAACTCTCGCAGCTTCACCAAATTTGGTATGGTAACTCACTATCACACACATATGTGCAATGTCATGTTTTTTGCTGGATTTCACCTTTGACCTTAGCTCTGTGACCTTGACCCTGGAAATCTTGTCCGGGTCAGTACTCGGCAACTAATCATCGCAGCTCCACCAAATTTGGTATGGTAACTCACTATGACCCATAGATGTGCATCGTCAGGTTTTTTGCTGGATTTGACCTTTGACCTTAGCGCTGTGACCTTGACCCTGGAAATCTTGTCCGGGTCAGTACTCAGCAACTCATTCTCGCAGCTTCACCAAATTTGGTATGGTAACTCACTATGACCCATAGATGTGTAATGCGAGGTTTTTTGCTGGATTTGACCTTTGACCTTAGCTCTGTGCCCTTGACTGTGGAAATCTTGTCCGGGTCAGTACTCGGCAACTTATTCTCGCAGCTTCACCAAATTTGGTATGGTAACTCACTATCACACACATATGTGCAGTGTCATGTTTTTTGCTGGATTTCACCTTTGACCTTTGCGCTGTGACCTTGAGGCAGGAAATCTTATATGGGTCAGTACTCAGCAACTACTGATCGCAGCTTCACCAAATTTGGTATGGTAACTCACTGTGACACATAGATGTGCATCGTCACCTTTTTTTGTTGGATTTGACCTTTGACCGTAACGCTGTGACGTTGAGGCAGGAAATCGTGTCCGGGCCGAGGGGTATTCAGCAACGCGTTATGTTTCTATCCTGTGTCCATAATTTTCTACCTTTCTCTTGGGAACTTAGGCCTCGTCCACACAGAGACGGAGATTTTCGAAAACGGTCTTTTTTTTGTCGTTTCTAAAAAGTCTCCCGTCCACATGGCATCGTTTCTAAAAATATCTGCATCCACACGGAGACGCCTAAAATGACCCAAAATGCTGTAGTAAATATTCCAGGCCTGTGTGTTGTGCTGTATGGAGCTGTAGCGTTTCGACCGAAATAGACCAAAAACGGAAAAGAACGCACATGCCTGCCGCCGCCTTCTCCGTTTTTGGTCTATTTCAGTAGAAATGCTACAGGCCTGGGGGTTGTGATGAGGGCTATCACGTCATTGTTTAAAAAAAAAAAAAAAAAAAAAAAAAAAAAGATTTTTGTTGTCCCCATGAAAATGCTGGGGTGGCGTTTTCAGATTTTCTCACTCTGGAACCTGTTTTCAAAAATACCGTTTTCGGGCTGCGTTTTCGCCGTCTCCATGTGGACGCATGGCCGAAACAATAAAATATTTATAAGTCTTCAAAAAAAACGTTCTCGTGTGGACGGGCCCTTAGGCCGCCAAGTTTTCACGAAGTCCTGAGTGCTGTTATTGGCTGAGGGCTACACACCCTCTGTCCAAAGGTTGATTCCTAGAAACGTCCCGTGAAAATTTCCTGAGATACAGACACCCCCTTGAAACATAAGAAAATCAAGTAATCTCTGAGATCATAAACCCTTACTATCTTATTGTAGGACCTACTTGCAGACCTGCAGATTCCCAACCTATCAGTGAGCGGCGGAAAGAAGCCGCGGATTGTGCGCTATCAGATGCAGGAAAGGCTTAAGCGCCTGGTGGAGAACAGGGAGTCCCTCCTTGAGAAGTGCAGGCCACTAAACTACAGCCTTGCCCGTAAGCTGCTGCAGCTCTCCTACAAGTACCACAGTGCCTTTAGGGTCTGGGATCCGGTAAAGGTGAGCTTCCCCATGTTAGTGCTGCCTTCTCAATAGAGGCAGAATATGCTGCAATATACCATCATTAATTGTATGGGCATCTTCCAAATAAAGATTCTATACTGATATTAAATCTTTTATTATAATCAGAGAAGTTATTTGACTTCACAATACACTGACAAATATTAATAAACAAACATACTGTCATTTATAGAAATCGCGATGTATTTTTATCCCTTTTTAACCCTTTTAGGTTTGAGATCTCAAATATGGAATGAGAATGTGTTCTGTAGTTTACATGTATTTTAAGCTGTGCTCAGCTTAAGAGGTGCAATTCAGCGTGTTAAACAATCACATTTTTTCTGAAGCTCTCTTAAGGTTTCGCTTTGATGCATCACTTGTTTTTAATTGTGCCACCAGTGGCTTAGCTAAGTTTACCATATATTGAGTAGTTTTTTATCTCTGCTTTGTGCATGTGAGATGTGTTCTTGGTTTGGCAGTACACTGAGGATGTTTTATTGGTTTACAGTACAGTGAAGGAGACCTCATCCCACCGATCCAGAGTCCCAGCAAACCCAGCTTTCCCCTGCTCTTCCACCAGTTCATATATTTTTTTGCATCCAAAGAAACTCGCAGCAGATTCATGCTCAACCCCATGAAATATCTCCAGCAACCAAAACCCAAGCCGACCCTACCGATCAAAATCACCATCATTGGTCCACCTAAGTCAGGGAAAACAACAGGTAAAGTGTTAGAGAATATACACTCAGTTAGCACTTTATTAGAACACCTGTACAACTGCTTATTCATACAATTATCCTATAACATAGCAGCATTGCATGAAAATATGCAGGTACAGGTTAAGGGTTTCAGGTAATATTTTATTTTTAAATTTGGCATCTCCAATCCCACCCGAATCTGGAATGCCCAATTGAGGAACTATGTACAAGGCTTGCTCGTATGTGACCCCTTGTTGCCAATTCAGGAGAGAGGGACGGTTCACGGCTCTCCTCCGAAGCACGTGCCCATCAATACTGCTTCTTTACACTCATTGGTTGAATCCTTGCAAGTTCAGAACGAGGGCGGAGGATACCCGAACATGAACAAGCTTAGAATCTTCCTGACGAGCGCCCGGCTGGCCAACAAAAGGCGCTTGAGCAACGAACAAAGCAACCATTTTATATGTCCCTTCCCGGCAGCCCCTTCCCAATTTGCATCCCTGTAGCACAATGGCCAATTGTGCGCTACTTCTGAAAAAGCTGCCGACAACTGCCGGTTGGTACAACCGGGGCTCGAACCCGTGCCTTGATAGTCACTTCTGCTGCGCAATGCGGTGCTTGAAGCGCTTCAGGCAATATTGACATCCAACATCAGAATGGGGAAATAATGTGATCTCAGAGATTTTAACTGTGGCCTGATTGTTGGTGCCTGATGGGCTGGTTTGAGTATCTCTGAAACTGCTAATTTGTGAAAAGCAGAAAACATCCAGGGCCAGTTGTTCTGTGGACGGAAACACCATTTGATGAGAGAGGTCAGAGGAAAATGCATAGATTTGTTTGAGCAGACAGAAAGACCACATAAATGAAATAACCACTCTTTACTACTGTGTTGAGCAGACGAATCTCAGAATGCTCTGCACGTGAAATGTTGAAGTTGATGGGCTACAACAGCAGAAGACCACATCGGGTTCCACTCCTGTCTGCCAAGAACATAATTCTTGGGCCTCAGTGGGCACAGGCTCATCGATGCTAGACAGTTGAAGATTAGAAAAGGCATGGCCTGGTCTGATAAATCTTGAGTTCTGCTGCAACACACTGATAGAAGGGTCAGAATTTAGCATCAACAGCATGAGCCCTTAAATCCTGCCTTTTATCAACAGTTCAGACTGCCAGCGTGGTTCAATGCCGTAAAGAATGTTTTCTTGGCATCCAGTGGGTTGTACCATAACCAGTCTATCATTGTCTGAATTCCACTGCGCGAGTAAAGCCCAGATGCTTTAGTGCTCCTGCATGGAAGACGTGTGACTGCTGGAGCGGACGCACAACTACAGTATCTCACAAAAGTGAGTACACCCCTCACATTTTGGCAATTAATTTATAATATCTTTTCAAGGGACTATGTTACAGAAATGAAACTTGAATATATTCTTGAGTAGTCATTGTACAATATGTGTAGCAGTGTAGATTTACTGCACTGCCCAAATAACTGAACAAACAGTTGCTATTTTCAAAATGGTTGGCAACAAAAGTGAGTACACCCTCCAATTGGTAATGGTCAACCAAGCAATGAAACGTGTCTTATTCATCATGTTCATGCTTTTGTCTGTTTGACTGGGCCATATGAGGTTGTGTAACGTGTTGAAGGTTTAAATTGTGGTGCTTTGAGTGCAATGCTTTCATTCTGGTCACTGGATGGTCAACATGGCACCTCATGGGAAAGAACTCTATGAGGATCTGAAAAAGAGAATTGTTGCGCTCTACAAAGATGGTCTAAGCTACAAGAATATCTGTGAAACCTTGAAACTGAGCTACAGCACGGTGGCCAAGGTTATCCAGCAGTTTTACAAGACAGGTTCTGCTCGGAACGGGCCTCGTCAAGGTAGACCGAAGAGGTTGAGTCCTAGTGCTCTCTGTCAGGTGCACAAGTTGGCTTCAGAAAACAGACGCAGGAGTGCTGGCAGCATTGCTAATGAGTTTGCAACAGTGGGAGAACAGCCTGTCGGCGCTCGGACCATACGCTGTGCACTGCACCAAGTCGGTCTGCTTGGCCGTCGGCCAAGACGGAAGCCTCTTCTGAAGCTAGCCCACAAGGAAGCCCGAAAACAGTTTGCTGAAGACAACCAGTCCAAGAACATGAACTACTGGAACCATGTTCTGTGGTCTGACGAGACCAAGATAAACTTGTTCGGCTCAGATGGTGTCCAGCATGTGTGGCGGCACCCTGGTGAGGAGTACCAAGACAAGTGTGTAGTGCCTACAGTCAAATATGGTGGTGGCAGCATCATGGTCTGGGGCTGCATGAGTGCTTCTGGTCCTGGGGAGCTGCGCTTCATTAATGGCATAATGGATTCCAACATGTACTGTGACATTCTGAAGAAGAACATGATGCCCTCCCTTTGGAAACTGGGCCGCTCAGCAGTTCTCCAACATGATAACAACCTCCAAGATGATAACTGCCTTCCTGAAGAAGCTGAAGGTGAAGGTGATGGCGTGGCCAAGTATGTCTCCTGACCTGAATCCCATTGAGCACCTGTGGGGCATCCTCAAGAGGAAGGTGGAGGAGCGGCAGATGTCCAACATCCACCAGCTCTCTGTGATGTCATGGAGGAGGATCCCAACAACAACCTGTGCAGCTCTGGTGAATTCCATGCCTAGGAGAATCAAGGCAGTGCTGGACAACAATGGTGGTCACACTAAATTTTGACACTATGGACACAATTTGGCATGTTGACAGAGAGGTGTACTCACTTTTGTTGTCTCGCATTTTGGAAATAGTGAATGTTTGTTCAGTTATTTGGACAGTGCAGTAAATCTACACTGCTACACAAATTGTACAATGACTACTCTAGAATATATTCAGGTTTCATTTCTGTAACGTTGTCTCTTGAAAAGATATAATAAATTAATTGTCGAAGTGTGAGGGGTGTACTCACTTTTGTGAGAAGCTGTCTGTTAATCAGCGCTGCAGTGCCCACCGGGTGCAGCTGCACCTTGGTTTCTGTTCAGAAGCCCTCCGAAGCCAATACTGAAGTTTCTAATGTGTCCTTATTTTTCAGCAGCCGGTCTATTTTTTCTGGATCTGCTTGCGTCTGACAAGCATGAAATGCAATTTGTTGACTTATGACATAAATATCAATATGTAAGTATCATGGCTACGTGTTGGTCAGTCAAATATGCAGATTTTTGCCAGACCAATCCTGAATGATACGATTTGCCTATTTAGATTGATCTGTGAAAACATTACATTCGTATGAATAATAGAAACACAAAATTAATAAGCTATGAGGGGGATAGCCTACTGTATAGATAAATATTTAGAGATCTTCATTTATTATTATCTCTGCGCTTCCGAAAAAGCGAGATCTTGTAATACAGTTCGGCGTCTGTCTGTCCATCTGTCCGTCCAAAACAGTAACTCCTCCTAGGCCGTTAGACTAATCAATCTGAAACTTTGGTGTGTGTAAGGTCGTGATCCAGAGGGGTGCACAACGCGTTTAGAATTTAAATACATTTCCTCTTCTGGCCACCAGGGGCCTTTTTGTGAAAATTGAAAAATGGCCATAAGTTCCTTATGCATAGAGCTAGGACGCTCAAATTTTTACGGGAGGTACATGGCATAACCCTTCATCACATATTAGACGGGTTTTTGATTTGACCTCATTTTGATCATTTTCTAGGTCAAATGGTGTCAGGTGTGCCAATCATTGAAAATGATGGCACGTTTTGTTATTACTCAACGTAGAAGGCTGGAAATTGGTATGGATATGTATCTTGGTAATAGCAACCTGCATGCCAAAAATTGCCGCCCTGTGATTCATATTTTGGCCACTAGGGGGCTTTTTGTGAAAAAAGGGAAATGGCCATATCTACCTTATGCATTGAGCTAGGATGCTCAAAATTTTATGGGAGGTGCATGGGATGACCCTTCATCACATATCAGACAGGTTTTTGATTTCATTTCATTTTGACCGTTTTCTAGGTCAAATGGCATCAGGTGTGCCAATCGTTGAAAAGGATGGAACATTTTGTTATTACTCAACGTAGAAGGCTGCAAATTGGTATGGATATGTATCTTGTAGACCAGGAGCTGGCTCATTTTATTTATGTGAAAAGGGTAAAAAGGTTTGACCTCTACAAGTCAAGCTATTCTACGTGATGTATATAAATCACCATTGCTGGCTGCTGGACTCCTGTACGTTTGACCCCGGCAGCCTTTTTACAGGGTTCAAAAAGAGATTTTATTTATGTGAACGCTGACAATGAAATCAACTATATGGGCTTGTGGGGTGATGATGTGGCATCATAAATTTGTCAATGCCAGCAACTTCAGCTTGAACCCTTGCAGGGACAGTGAGCCTTTAAGGGGTAGAAACAGCCAAATATTTATGTGAAGGCCGTCAAACACGTGGTTTACCTTTTCTTGAAGCTAGAAGAGCCCGCTACTTGAAAACCGAAGTGCCAGCAAGTTTTGACTGTACCAAACCCTTGCCAGCAAAACCCTTCTTAAGGGGTCAAAAAATCAAATTATTCATGCAAAGGCCGATATACACGCGATTTACCTTTTCTTGAAGCTGGCAGGGTCCGCTATTTGAAAATCGAAGTGCCAGCAAGTTTTGAATGTACCAAACCCTTGCCAGCAAGACCCTTTTTAGCCCTATTCAGGACTTTCGGGGTCCAAAGGACCCCAAGCACTTTCATTTATTATTATCTTTTTCATTTTAAAATGACACGTGTCGGAGATTTCATGTAATCCTCCATGGTTTAGTCACACAAAATATAGAGCAGAATGGCACTGCTAGGGCATGCACTTTTTGAGTAAATTGACAATAAAAAGATATCACAGTCTTCTAAGCAAAGCAGAAGGCATTGTGCTATTTCTATCCCCTTGAGAAGTTCTGGATACTTCCTGGCTAGAATATTGTTGCAGCAGCAGGATCATTTCTTGAGATTGGGAGGACTTTATCCCAAGTAAGTTACATAATTATCACAGACATAAAAATTATTTATTTCTTGTCCATGGCCATGTTTTACCATGTAGCCCATGTTTTAACAGTATATAGCCCCCTTTTGGTAGCTTACAACTTCTAATTACACGTGTTACATACAAAGTTATATGGTCAGAGCGGTGCTGAATTAGAACAGTATAGCACAGGGACCACTGTCCCTTCACAAGTATACCAGGGCTGCTTTGATCACTCTTGGATACTTTGATCTAAGAGAAAGAGCACAAAACATGCAGCCAGCTGCAACGAGAAGATGCTTTCTGTGCCCACGTGAACAAGACCGGAAGACAAGAACCTGTTGCATTGATTGCAGAAACCATGTATGTTAAGAGCAGTGCGCAGAAAGAGTTTTGTTTGATCAGTGCCTTGGAACTGGCGAGAGAGTGAGAGTAAACTCTAAAGTAATTTCTGAGATTAAGTTTTAGTGCTGGGACACTTTGGCAGAAGCTGTTGTAACGTAGAACTTGCAAGGTCCAATGGACACCAGAGATATTACATCATATTTGCTGCTCAGAAATGAAGACATTATGGAAGGCAGTACTAGACTGACATTTATTAGCATGCTATGCGGTAGTTCTTAGTAGCTGAGCTGCAAATTTTCAAAGAAATTGTAATTTCTGGCTATAATGCCATTTTGTTGAATTTTTAGTTGGCAATTATATGTAGCATTAGAAATCTGATAGTAGATTTTAGCTAATGTACACTTAAACTCTGTATTTTATGCAGTAAAACTCTCCTCTGAAAATAAACAGGTACTTTAAGCTGTATGAAGTGTTTATTTTTAGCTAAAATAATGAAAGTTACCTTTGGGTCCATTGGACCCCAAAAGACTGTTAATGTAGGTCCTGAATAGGGTTAAGGGATCAAAAAATCAAAATATTCATGCAAAGGCTGATATCCACGCGATTTACCTTTTCTTGAAGCTGGAAGGGTCCGCTATTGAAAAACCGAAGTGCCAGCAAGTTTTGAGTGTACCAAACCCTTGCCAGCAAGACCCACTTACAACAGGTATGGTTTCACCTTGTTCGGAACAGCCTTTGAATACAGTGTAGACCAGGGGTCCTCAAATACAAATCTTAAAGGTCCACAAAGAAATTTTTCAACGAGTCAAAGGTCAGTTTATTAGTTGGTCAAGCCACAACAAATCAATGTATCGTCCACCAACCAACCAACTTAACAATACTGTGTTGTACAGTAGAAAAATAAAATGCATGACTCAACCACAAAATGTACTTTTAATTTTAACACATATTCCCCTCCAAAATTCCTCAGGTAAATAAATATATCAGGTGGTGTTGTGGTTAAAGAAAACAAAATGTCCTTGTCATAAAAACAACAAAAAATACATACTAAAAAATAAAATGTCCTTTTGATTTTAACGAGAAAAAAAAAACAAATAAAAAATACTCAAAAAAACTTCTTTTTCTTTTTAACATAAATTCAAATAAGTAAATACTTAAAACAAAACAAAACACAGTGCACAATACATTCACAACCCCTGCAAAGAATCCAAAACAAATATATCAAGAGGGGGGTAAATAACACTTTTCTTTTTAAATACAGACACAAAGGACACAAGAAAGGAGGAAAAATCCATCACTTCAGTCATATATTCTTTTATTATCTCTGCATCAGAGAATGGCTTCTTGTGCTTACCCAACACCCATCCCACTCTGAGTGAGCACTTTGCTGCTTTTTGTTGTTGTGTCATGGATGTAACAAGAATCCTGCTTGCAGCTTGATATGATTTCAGCTCCTTGATTTTTGTTGTTCTTAGCTCAGAATTTTGTGGATAGGTCTCCTCAAAATAGCTGTGTTTTGTCTCATAATGGCGTTTCAAGTTTCCCTCTTCACCAGGGCTACGGTCTCTTAGCATATTAGGCACATTGGTCTTGTGCTCGTGGTAGGGAGAATGAAGGCATATTGTTCATTCCATTCCTCTTTGAATAGCTGATTTTCATTGTCTACCTTTCTTTTGGTGAACTTGGAATATGCCATTATGATTCAGTGTCGAAATCTTCTCTTCTACTCTTGATGACTGCTGGCAAAGCACCGGTAAACGAACTGCTTCAAAGCGAAAGTTAAAATGTGCCGCGTCGCGCTGCAGCTGTGAACGCGCAGCGTTGTCATGGAGATCACAGCTGGTCTACACTGTATTCAAAGGCTGTACCGAACAAGGTGAAACCATACCTGTCGTAAGTGGGTCTTGCTGGCAAGGGTTTGGTACACTCAAAACTTGCTGGCACTTCAGTTTTCGTATAGCGGACCCTTCCAGCTTCAAGAAAAGGTAAATCGTGTGTATATCAGCCTTCGCATGAATATTTGGCTTTTTTTACCCCTTAAAGGCTCACTGATTTTTTGACCCCTTAAAAAGGGTCTTGCTGGTTCGAGCCCCGCTTCGTACCAGCCGGCAGTGGTTGGCAGCTTTTTCAGAGTAGCGCACAATTGGCTATAGCGCTACAGGGTTGCAAATTGGGAAGGGACTGCCGGAAGGGATTACAATAGTTGCCTTGTTCGTTGCTCAAGCGCCTCCTGTTGGCCAGAAGGGCGCTCGTCAGGAAGATTCTAAGCCTGGTCATGTCCGGGTATCCTCCGCCCTCGTTCTGAACTTGCGAAGATTCAACCAATGAGTGTATAAGAAGCGGTGGTTGACAGGCGTGTGCTTCAGAGGAGAGCCGCGAACTGTCTACACTCACCTGAATTGGCAGCAAGGGGTCGCATACGAGCAAGCTTTGTACATAGTTCACCAATTGGGCATTCCAGATTCGGGTGGGATTGGAGATGCCAAATTTAAAAAAAAATAAAAAATTTAAAAAAAAATTTAAAAAAAGGGTCTTGCTGGCAAGTGTTTGGTACAGTCAAAACTTGTTGGCACTTCGGTTTTCAAGTAGTGGGCTCTTCTGGCTTCAAGAAAAGGTAAACCTCGTGTTTGTCAGCCTTCACATAAATATTTGGCTTTTTTTTTTCTACCCCTTAAAGGCTCACTGTCCCTGCAAGGGTTCAAGCTGAAGTTGCTGGCGTTGACAAATTTATGATGCCACATCATCACCCCACAAGCCCATGTAGTTGATTTCATTGTCGGCGTTCACATAAATAAAACCTCTTTTGAAACCCTTTAAAAAGGGATATTTTCTTTTGGAATTCGTGTCATGAAGAATTGAAGCTGAGCTGACGGTTAAGGGAGGCCCTACCCAGTATTATTATGCCATTTCTGATAAATTTCACTGTGAGTGTAAGCGTGAAATGTGTCTGCAGTATATCTCTTTGTTCCTTTTCAGCTAAATAAATGCATTTATTTGAATTGGTTTTATAGGCCAAGCAAGAGTATTCAACTCTGATATTTTTGTGGAATTTCATGCAGCTGCCAGGAGGTTTGCCAGCGAATTTGGACTCCAGAGGCTGTCAATCGGGGATGCCATGAGGTCTGTGCTGGCCAATCGGAGCCAGACTGAGCTGGCCAATCAGATGCGGAAATATCTCTGTCAAGGTTTGGCTGTGCCTGATGAGCTTGCGGTCCAGTGTCTGGAGTTAGCTCTCATGAATCTGGTGTGCAGCACGAGAGGGTATGGCTCCATATTGTGTGCTCTGAAGCCCAGTTCGATTAGTCCATTTCAAAGCTCATTGCTTCATTCAAAAAGGCTCTCTTGACTTTGTTCTTTAGTTATCTCTTAATCTATTTTTACTCTCCTATTATGTTGAAATGAATAAACCATTTTTGGTTTGAGGGCAGTTTGATACCCGCAATTTCAAACTACATAACATGTTTTTAACTGAAAGTGTTACCCAATCTTCTCTCAGCTCCTTTATGCCTTTCTACTAACCATTTTAATGGCCAAGTAAATAAAACACGAATCCCCGATCCTCTCCTTATTCATCAAGCATTGATTTTACATGATTATGGCGAAATGAATGAGACCAAATGTGAAATGAATGAGAAATTGATTTGAAACATACCCCCAGTATTAGTCAACACTACAAAAACAAGATCAAAATGATGGTTTTATATAATCATCGATCTCAGTGTGAAAATGACCCAAACAACACTGATGCTTACATCATCTGTACAGGGCATAAAATATTTTTTTGAGTTAATTTCATGTTTTTCTTGTATTGGAAAAAAATCTTGCTGAAAAGAGTTTGATAACCATGTTTTTAGAGATGGTGAACACTGAATCGGGTCAAAATGTCCCCAAACATAATAAGAGGGTTAATTCTGTGGGTTCATGGGCTTTTGGCCTTGAGGACTGTTCCTTTAAACAGATGACCATTTGATTCTAATTTATGTGTATTTTAAATTCCACATACTAATTTTGCCTCCACGTGCTACTTTTGTTTGCAGATTTGAATTAAATTTACTGTTGCTAAGTTTGTTAGACGTGCCAAGTCAGTGGCCTTGACAGTGATGATTTTGTAAGAAGGGTTTGGTAGTATCAGAAATACATTTTCTCAGCATTTTCTTTTCTCTCGACTATCTTTTGATTCCATTAAACACAATTCACGGAGCCTGTGTCCTCCAGAGGGAAGTAAAAAAAAACACATGATAGCGCAAAATCTGAAGCCAGGAAAATAAACTAACTTCATATGTTTTGTTGCAGTCGTTAAGAAAACAGTCGTACCAATCATCCTTGGCAACCTATCTTTCGGCAGATTCGTCCTTGATGGTTATCCAATGACAAAAAAGCAGGCAGACATTATGGAGAGCCGCAGTATTGTGCCAATAAGAGTGATAGAGCTACAGCTGGACACAATTGATGTCCTGAAGAGGGGACTGGCCGACAAAATGAAGCATGCCAGGTTAGCATATAGCACACTTGTTCATCACCTTCAGCATTATCTTAGCCAGACCATGTGGATTTCCTCTGCAGTCTTTTAACCATGACCCATCTTTACAGTCCATAAATAATCATCTGCTCTATTTTTACCTAGAATGATAAAACATAATAATTTGGTAAAATATGAAAACTTATGTATGCACAGTGCCAAAATGTTCCTTATTCACAGCAGCCTACCTTTGAATCAAATGTTAACAGTGCTTATCAACCCACACATCATTTTCTCAGTTATATTTACAAATCTGACAGTGCTGAGCCTGTGACAACCCTCATGATGTTGTTTACTTGCAGGCCCTACCCAGTGCACGACAGTGCCCAAATTCTCAACATTCGCAATTCCTCCTACAAGCGAGAGATGGCGGAGTTGAGGCAGCATTACCAGCAGCATTATCAGAACTGGGTTTGCTTAGATGGGCTGAAGAGCAAGTGGTGGGTGTGGAGTAAAGTTCTGGAGGAGTGCAGGATCAGTATCAGACAAATTGAGACCTACCTAGAGAGGATCAGGGCAGGTAGGAACACATTTTGGGGCTCATGGTTGTCAAGCATGAGCAGTTGCATTTTGCTAGTACTGGAAGGTGCTAGTACCAGATGTGCTGACAGTATATAGCATTCATTGTCTTCAGTTACAGTAAGTTCATGTCAGTCAATATATATCCTTTCATTTTTGGGACTTTAAATAAACAGATGTGCTTTCAGGTGAAATGAATGTTGTGGTAGAATTACAGCAGTAAAAATGTTATCTCCTTGATGTGCTGTGTTCGATAAAAGTTGTAAAGATAATAGACTTTTGCTATTGAACTGAATTCCAGTTCAAAGATGGTGGATGATGATAACCAATATTTCTTTTCCTAATAGACGAACTGGCATTCTGATAAACAAACCTGCAAATGGCTATTACTTTTGGATTGTCAAAGGTTTGAAAGTTGTCCAGTCTGTTAATTTTGCGACTAGCCTTAAACTTTCCTTGTAGTGTTTTGTTGATGAAAGTTTTCTGCCAATAGCTCTCCCTAATCTGCCGTAGGGCACGCTGCCAACATCGACAGGCTGTGCATCACCCCGAAGGAGCTACAATCCAGACTGGGGGAGTTTGGCCTGTACTGCCCGGTCAGCCTGGCCCTCCAAGGCCAGCTGGTGGACTGCTCTCACTCTCCCTCCCTAGAGCTGGCCGCTGAGTTCCGTGGCCGCTTCTACAAAATGGCCTCTGTTGAGTTCCTTGAGGTGCAGTACATATTGCCTGAGGGATAAGAGGGCCTCATCCTTGTGGCCAGTGTCGTGTATTTTCTGTATATTTTACTTGTATTAAAGACTTTGGCTCCTTTAACTTCACTTCTGTTTTTCATTAGCAGCTCAAAACTAGCTGATCTGCCGTGAACATGTCATCAAACTTGCTTTTGTACGGAAGAGCTAATGAGCCATATGCATGAAAACAAGCAAATGCTTATGAGCAAGAGCAAACTAACCCACAAATGCTTAACAAACAAGCAATTGCTTGAAAACGTACGCATAAAGCATACCTTTTACTCATAAATAAAAGCAATCGCTTATTGTTTCATAAGCTCCTAGACAGGCAGCTTCAGCTTTTGCTTAGCTTGTCGATGAACTGTTGGTATCATGTTTATGCTCATGAGAGATAAGCCATATGTATACAAGAGCAGGATAGATCGTATCTAGGTTTCACAAGACACTTATCAGAAATGATTTCAGTTCGACAAGGACGATGTTCAGTGGGTTGAGTGAACATTTTTGCCAAAAAAATTGAGATGTGGGGAATGATTGACACCAGTTTGTTTGTTGGAGCACCGTGGTCTTTTTTGGTTTGCACAATGCAGCTGGCTTTTTCTATTAAATGGGGTATTCTTCAATGATGTTCACCATTGTTTTACTTAGATGCTGATCAGTTTGAGCAGCGGTTTAGTCATCGCTGTTTGATGCCATATTAGCAAATGCACCCAACGTAAGCCTTCATAAGCGGTAACTGACTGTCTCACAACTGGTAGTCAAACACAATTGGCTGCCGATGTGCTATTATTGTACACGCTTCAGCATTTTCTAGGCGAGCTAAGCAAAAGGTAATGCATACGCTTCGAAGCAATTGCTTTCTCTTGAGCTTTTGCATATCAAGCAGATGCATTTGCTCGAAGCTTTTGCTTGCTAGCATTTGCTTATTTTTATGCATACGGCCCACAGCTTCCAGCTGTTGGCTACTAAATGCATTTATCACAGATTGGGCCTCCATTAAGATCCACTTTACTTGCACTTATTAACAGAAATTTCTGGAGAGCCCGGAGCAGTATACAGTCCCAGCATGCCCTCGCCCTCTCCCTCCCCCCCACCTGCTGCCAAAAAGTCTCACGGGGCCAGAGGTGAAGGCCCGGTTTCCCCAGCGGGTGGAAATGAAGGGGTACTGCCCAGTCACCTATTTGGACGGGCGACAAAGGTAACAATACGCCTTTTTGCTGACTTTATGAAGTGTGCAGAGATACTTTGAAGTATAGTAAAACATACATAGGATTCCATAAACTATCCCTGTTATTGAAGCTTAACCTCTGTGAGTCTTAACCTGCCAATCTCTAACAGCTATCATCACAGCTATCATCAGCTATCATCATGTAGCCATGATGTGGTGATCTCCTCATCACCCTGATCTACACTGCATTCAACCCTTTCAGAGTAAACTTGACAGTGAGTTACAAATCTGCCAGATGCCACAGAAACTCATTCAGTTTGCTTTTACATTCCTCCTAGATATGAGGCTCTTGTACGAGGTAAACCTGAGTATGCTGTGGAATACAGGGATAAAATCTACGTCTTTGAAAATGAGGAAAAACAGCAGAAGTTCTTGAGGTAATGATTTGTTTTTATTTTTTACGTTTAATATTTGTTGTTGTTCTTGGTATTATCCATTTTTGGCCTTTATCACGGAGCTGAGTCACTTAGTTAGCTGAATAACTGCAGACTAAATACTGGTCATAATCCTCTGAAATCTGGAACATGAACTGCACTCAAAAAGAGCTGCCCTGGCTATTATTCAGTGCTGTTATCCAGCAAACTAAGTAATCTTTCCACATCGTACAGATCCATGGTGTTTTGATGTGACGACAGTTGTGTGTTTATGACACTAGATTGCCTGAACTCTATTGGGACCAGAAACTGCCCCAAAAACTGCCTCCAATGAAAGAACCTGTGCAGCTGACCTCTCTTCCAATGCTGGGTTACTTGGAACAGGTAAGGTTCCATTTCTGTGTCTCTTCAACCAACAGGTAAAACTGTCAGTAGATACGAATGGGAGTTTTCCCCATTGCACTCAATACAGGCTATAATACACATAACATGGATGAAGAGCAATGCCCAGTTTAAGGTAAAAATATATGTTGTTTATTATTTATAATTGAAGTACTTATTTACTATCTATATACTTCATTCACAGTCTGGAATGTCTCCTTTCAATAATTTTGATATATATTTGAAACTATATGATATGCTATTTAATATGTAAGTATTTTAATATTCACTTTGGTTTAGATTAATAACTTTACTGCAATAGTTTAAATAATGTCTTTTCTTCCCCGTTGTTTGGACATCTTTTTATTGTATGCATCCAGGGTGTTGCAAAAGAGGTAATAAAAGCAATGACGGCTGTGGGGTGTTTCAAGCCGAAATTTCCGTACCTCAGCGTCAAAAGATCAGCTCTGACGTACGTTGCTTATCACTTGAAAGGTAAGCAAGTTCCTTCTCTGCAGTAGCACCTGCTTATCATGCCCAATTCTCTTTCACAGTGTGTACATTTGGCTTCAAACAAGCAATAAATAACCATCCATTTCTTTTTCACAGCATTCAATTCTAGGAGCTCGGACTACGTCCGCAAGAAGTACAAGAAGGAACTGGACAGCTTTGAGGAAAGCTGTGATCTCATAACCTACCTGGGCACAACAATGACTGAGATGTACAAAGAGCCTGAAGAGCAGCCCATTGACTTAAATCAAAAGCTTCACAAGTTCCTTGCGCTAAAAGGCGCCTGGACAAATTCTGCTGGCGATCTCTGAGAGAATGTGATTCATTCCACATTTATTCTAGCCTGCGTGCAGGCTCTCTTGTTTGCGATGGGAGGCGCGAGTTGAGGGGCGGAGCGAAGCGAGTCGGCGACCGCATTGGGGAGAGGGAGTGAAAAGAGAGCCTGCGCGAAAGCCGGGGTTTTGTGAGTGCCCCGCGTTCGTCCACGAACGCAGCATTCTGATTGGTCGAATTTGACAGCTCCCAAATTCAAATTTGACAGTTGAACACTCGCAGGGCTGGCGCTAGACCTGAAAATGCGGGGGCAATTATTGACAAAAATTAGTCCTGGCTAATTCTAGATGGTTTTCCTTTATTAGCACGTTTTCCAATTCAAGAATAATCAAGTGGCAATTGAAGATACGGCTTTTCTCCCCCATGCGATCTAAAAGCGACAAAATAATGGGCTACATTCAGTACAGAAAAATAATTTAATTATAATTAGGTCTATGTAAAGGCACTCGTTTCAGAACTCTTCAGCGAATGAAGGTCATTGGTGACTAGTATGTGGTTTCGTCCATTTATATTTTCCAATCGGACAGCTGTCTATTTTTTACAGCAAATTGCGTGACCGTGCTGCAAAAACAGGTGTAAGTACTTCTCGCCGAAATTACCTTCATTCGCAAAAGAGTTCTGAAATGCCGCTCTCGCTGGAAAAAAAAAAAAAAAATTACGGTTGCTGAGTGCCAGTGCATAGACCTAATTTGTCTAACCACGCTGACTGCTTGTTAGGGGCGGTATTCAAAAACCCCTGGCTTTCGAGCAGGCTCACTTTTCCCTCCCTCTCCCCAATCCTCTCGCAACTCGCGCCTCCCATTGCAAACAAGAGAGCCTGCTCGCAGGCTACATTTATTCTTGCGTTTCTTTTTTTTTTTTATTAAGTCAGCTATTTTCTCTCCGAAAACTGTAGGTGTATTATAAATAAATCAGTTAAATTGGAAATGTTTCACCAAAGTTCATCTCAGACTGAAGTAAGTAAATTATATCATACCCCCACTTTTTTTACTTCGGATAAAAAATATCTCAGTTGAGACAAAAGTTGACAGTTTTATCATCAGCATCATATGCAGCCACAGAAATGGGAACTCATTCAAGGAGAATCACCTAAGAGCCAAATATGGTGGTGGGTCATTGATATTTTGGCATGGGTCACTGCCAATGGTCCAGGGGCACCCGTATCAATAGTTTTTTGAATTCCACAAAGTACTAGGAAATTCTGGTAGGAAATCTAGTTGTTTCTGCAAAGAGGCCGAGACTTGGTCATACCTGAATTTTCCCCCTGGAAAGTGTCAAAAAACATGAACTAAAATGCACAGAAATGAGAACATCCGTGCACTTCAACGGCCATTTCAGTCTCTGGACTTAAATCCCACAAAAAAACCTGTGGTCTGAACTAAAGACAACAATCCATATGTGCAAATCCAAGAAGTTGAATCAAAAATTTCTGCATGGAGGAACCAGCAGCGGCCTTTGGCATCAGGGGGCCCGTTTCAATACTTAATATGGGGTCCTACCACCTAAAACGTAAACATAATTATGTTTGCTGCGTCCTGCGTCCGTGACGCATTAAAAGCTGGAAGAACATAAACTCACTATCCATGCGTCCCAGGGACGCACATATTTTCCCATGTAATACGATTCATTGTGACAACGTGTTAAAATCATTACCAGGACAAGAAACCAGGACTCAGCAGAAAAGACAAGGATTCAGGTTGGTTTGCAATAAGTATACGGATACTTCATTGTCCCTTAAAATCCCCTCGACTTAAATTAATAACAAAAACAATGAGTGCTCCGCTTTATTTTTGTCCAGTTTTGGTCAGTGCACTCGTTTACTTTCTGCATAAAAATCAACCATATTTCACCCAATACCAAACATTAATGAACACTTAAGCTGCTTCCACACCGGACGCGAAACTTCTTTTTTTTTCCGAACAGATTACATTCAAAGTCAATGCAAAGACGCGGGTGTCTTTGCATTGCCTTTGAATGGAATCTGTCGTGCGAAAAAAAATTTTCGCGTCCGGTGTAAATGCAGCCTTAACATGAACAATAGTTCTACGATATCCTCAGATTTAGTAACAAAACAAATGTAACCAAGACGTTCTGAGCAGGATGTTTTACATTTGAAAAATAAACTTGTCAGCGTTCCTGGATGGCCGAAGTATGTTCATGACCTCAAACCTACTTTCTGCACTGGGTATCTTGTTACTTATAGGCGGACATACAGCAACGGATTTATCGCTGTAGCTCTGATAGTGTCGATCAACGCAAAGCTAAAAAATATTGATTTTGTTTGTTCATATGCGGCCGCTAGCGTTACAGGAGTGGGCGGCAGCCGCAGCTGTAGTCGGTGCAGCTGTCACAGATGCAGGACCAAAGTAAGAGGTCACTTTTGGTAGACTACGCACAGCTTTCCTTTTGTTTGCTGCTTTTTTTCATTTTTCAGCACCACTCTGGTATGTGCGTTTCATTTTTTGATTGGGATGTTTGCTTTCTAGTTAGGTGGTGGCGGGCAGTGATTTATTATTGTGAGTCTGCCTTGCGGCATTTATTTTTGTCTGTCAGCTGGGGGCCCCCTGGTGGCCGGGGCCCGTTTCAACTGAAACGGTTGAAACAGCTAAGGCCGCCTATGGGAGGAACTGAGGAATCCAAATATGGTCTGCAAGCTTATCATAGATTAACAGAGTGCCAGGACTGCTGCCAAGCATGCTTGTACAATGAAATTAACAAGGTGTGCCCATAATTTTAACACCTGTGATTTTCATTAAGAAATTAGATTACTTAAATGCAAAACTCTGACACATTAATGAATGCATTGAAATGAAAGGATATTTTCTCCCATGCAATTAAACTTGACACATTAATAAATATGTTGTTTATTATACATAGCCTTTTGTTTCTTTTTGTGTCAGGAACCAATAGTTATTCCCCAAACTGCTTGTTAAAGGACGTGAAGGTAATGTTTTTAAATTATCAGCAATGACAGCTCCTCCACTTCCCTCTAGCCCAGAGGCATGACAGTAGGCTAGTCAATAGATTCACCCCCACCTCTGCCTTTCACCCATCGAATGTTTTTCATTTTACTTTGTTGGAAAAAGAGTCAAGAAGCGCATAATCACCTTCATCAACATCTTCATCTTCAGCTTTAGTTAGCCACAGTACTCAAGAGAAAAGTACCTACTGTTAATTGCTAGTTCTTCCTCTTTTCTTTACAAATTCCCATCGGCAATATTAACCTGAAAATGTGAATTGCACTGAAGTATTTGTTAGCCACTATAATTATTGAAGTTAGTGTTACATATCGAGGGCTGACTGCAATAAACAGTTATGTCCAATGTAAAACATCTGGACATAACTGTTTATTGCAGTCAGCCCTCGATATTCTCCACCATCATTAATTTGCTGTGAAGAAATCGGAATAAGACGGCTACAACTGTGAATAATCAACCGCCCACCGCTGAACAAAATCAAATCTGGTGATATATTCACTCTAGGGCCTAAAAAAAAAAAAATAAATAAATAAAAAGAGACAGGGAGCTTTTTCCATTAGTATCATCTGCTCAAATGCGGATCATATAATGTTCGAACATCAGTCCCGAGGAGAGGACCCCCTGTTTATGCTGGTTTTGTTCCAACCATAACTGCGATCCTGAAGTGTTAACTTTCCAAAAATTACGTAACCGAGTTTTATTACAATTCACCCTTTGGAGCCGCAATATGTTCGTAATAGCTATGAATGTCCAGCAGAGCTCTATACTCATATTGAGCTGTAATTGTGTTATAAATTCAGATGGTTTAAGGACGTTTCATCTGAAAATCGGGATTTCCAAGTATTTCGCTGTTTCAAAAGCGTGAACCTACATCAAAACTGATAGGTGATATAAGGAAGACTCATCACTTCCATTTCCCCGGAAGCCGGAGAAATTGTCAGATGATCTATATAGGTTCTCTAACATAAATTGGCGTACATTAGAAGTCACATCGGATTCATACCTCTTTTTCTGCGTACGTACTAAAAAGACGACTACCAGCCAAATAAATTGTGTAGGGTTTCCATCTTGAGCTGCTTTCACACCGGACGCGAAAAGAATAATTCGCGTCTTTGCATTGACTTTGAATGTAATCTTTCGTGCGAAAAATTCGTTTCGCGTCCGGTGTGAAAGCGGCTTTACGGGTCCTTAAGACTGTCAGATATGTATAAAACAGCAAATTCACGACTAGTGCCTTTTAAAGGTGAAGTGTAAGTTTCATTGTCCCATGCGACCAGCAACTCACTTAACTTCCGTAACCCATGTTGCTATAGAGACCGCTCAAGCAAACGCATGTTTTCTCTGGCTGTCACAAGAAGTATTTGTCGGGCATGGAGAGTGAAGTACAGATTGAAATAGTTGGTCTTTTGAAAGAGCACAACTTTCAAATCGCCAAAGGAATTGCCGAGGTATACCTCACACTAGATTTGGTTTTTACTCGGTAGCTAGCTTGCGAGCTATCCAACTCACAATTGCGGATACAGGATGCTCGCTTGCTAAGTTAGCTGGCTAGCTAGCTGTTAATTGTCATAAGCCTTCGTTTTTCGCTAGCTAGCAAGCTAAAGTTAACTAATGTATTGACTAATTTCGTTTACGATTAAGGACATGTGTCGGGTTATATGCTGTCATTATTAAACCAGCAAATTATGACATTTGTTCAAATTAACAAAAATCCTACCTCTGTTGTTGGCCAAAATTACCTAATAAAAACAGTCTTTTCCTATCGCCATAGGGTTTAAAGCAAAAGTTTCCTTCGTCCTTCTCAGATGTACAGATTCACCCGTTGCTGGAGTGCGACTGGCATGAATACTTGGCCGTTAAGAAAAAGGTGGGCTACCCAAACATCGTTATGTTTCCATTCGTTATATGCCTACCAGTTATCCAGCTGACTGTCATGTGTTTTCAAGCTTGAAATGTCCTGTTGACCACCACATTGACGCATTGAGGTTCATTGGTATTTGGACAGTGAAACCATGCTAAAGCAAAATCTGTCTGGTTTGCCAAATTCCTCCTATTGAAGTGTAGGTCAATTTGTGAGTTTTTGGACTGACCGTCTTTTTTTTAAATACTTTACCACAAGCTAAAACGTTTTATTCGCATGTACAGTATGTTATCGATGAAGACTCATTCTATTAGTGAAGTAATCCGCAAAGCGCTGAGAATGTATCTGGTACAGAAAGGTAGTTTTTTTTTTGACTGTCCATGTTTACATCTAGGAGCTGAAAGGTGATGTGTGGGAGTTTACTGGTAAACTGATGTGTTTCCTCAACCATCAACTTCTCGGAGACGAGAAAGACTTGTCAAAGTGGGCGGAGAAACAGTGGGGATTCACCTTTCATAGACCGCGAGCGCTGTACCTGGCCCTGGCTGAAGAGTACTACACCAGGCACCTTCAGAACACTGGGGCAAGTCTGCCATTCCCAAAACTTGTTAGATAAAATTGCAGTTAGGTTGGAGCACATGATAGTAGTTCTCTGTGTTAGAAAGTTAATTTTGTTACAAAACGACAAATTATTATAAAAATATGCACAAAATTATCAAATGTAATTGGGTGCTGGGCTAACATGAAGAATAAAATAAATGAAGGACTGGGGGGGGAACAAGGAACAAGGTATTTATTTCTATTTACACTAAGGTACTTAAATGTTGCCACACATTTGCATGGAGATTTGGCTTTAGCTACACATGGTAAATACATCTCTCCTTTGAAATAATCTTTAGTTCTCCATCTTGTTGTATCCCTGCAGCACACTTTTGTATTCATGGATATTGAAATTAACGGAGAGCCAGTTGGAAGGTTATTGTTTGAGGTGAGAGGGTATCCGGTTTTTGAAACAGTGTTTGTCAATGCTCATTTCACCGGCACAGCTGATCATAGTTCTTTTGCTCAGCTATTTTCAGACTTGTGTCCAAAGACAAGCAAGAACTTTCAAGCACTCTGTTCAGGGGATGCAGGCTTATCAAAGAACAACATTATGTTAACCTACAAGGGATCTGTATTTCATCGGGTTGTGGCCTCTGGCTGGATTCAGGGTGGAGGTAGGATGTGGAGCATATTATCCCTTGGCGTTTTATTTCTGTTGTATGAAGAATATCAAAGGTTGCAGTGATCAATGTAAAATGCATGAGATTCGCATTTATTGGATGGTGAGCAAGACACTGTAATATGGAATTTGAGGCTGGTATTTCAAAATCAAAATGCATCTGTAACTGTGGTTTATGTTTTTTGAGTTGCACTGCTTAGAGAGAAATTCACAAAATATTGTGCAGTAACCCAGTGTCGTTTGTTTTTAAGTCTGCTTCGTACATGTCATCTAAATTCATGAGAATAGTACTGACAAGTGTTTAAACTGTAAAACTTGCACATGAATTTATTCCCAATCCTATTATGTTTTACAGGATAGAAACTGATTTCATTCATTTGGCTCTTAATGATCACATTCAAAACATTGGCTGCCTGTTATTTCTAACTGAACCCATTCTTTCACAGATATTTCACCTGGGGCCAGAGGAGATGGTGGCGAATCGATTTATGGACCAACATTCGAAGGTAACCTGAACTCTCTCCAAGCCTATGCTGAATCTGAATCAGCAACTTGTATCCATTATGACATTATCGTTTCCTAAAGGCTCATTAGACAGATAAACTGAACTTGAACTCACACTTGGACACACCCAGAACGTTTCAGTGCAAATCATACTGATCTAAAAGTTAGGTATGAAAATGATTTCAGTATATTTTGCAAGAGTTTCATAAATAAAATGAAGCCTCTGAAAGAATTATGCATGCACGTTTTTTCAGAGCATGCTTAATTCTGTCTCCACATGGAGAAAATGCAGCTCCATCAGACTCAGTTTGCCCCTCACAATAAGCAGAAATATTAATTAATTGTATCTTTGTTCTGTTCAGATTTCTTTTATATGCTGCTCAAAAAAATTAAGGGAACACTTAATCATCATTGTATTACGCCAAGTCAGTTAAACTTCAGGGATATCAATCTGTCCAGTTAGGCAGCACAAGTGATTGTGAAACAGTCTCACCTGCTTTGGTGCAAATTAAATTGACAACAGGTGCGATGGAGAGGCAAAAGTAAGTCAACCTCCAAAAAGGGGAATGGTTGTGGATATCATGGCCTCAGACAATTGCTCTCTCCTCTTCCTTCCTCACAGATTATACTCTAGTTTCGTGTTCTGTTAGTGTCCGTGTCACAACTGATAGCATGAGTCAGTACCTTGGGCCCAATCAGGTTGCACAGGTAGTCCAGCTCCTCCAGGATGGCACATCCATGAGTGCGTTGCAAGAAGGTTTGTTGTGTCTCTGAGCACAGTCTCAAGAGCATGAATTAGACATTAGGAGACTGGCCGTTACAAGACGAGAGCTGGACAGGGCCGTAGAAGGGCATCAACCCAGCAGCAGGACTGATATCTGTTTCTTTGTGCTAGAGTGAATAGGAGGAGCACAGCCAGAGCCCAACAAAGTGAGCTCCAGCAGGCTACTAGTGTGCATGTTTCTGACCAAACTGTCAAAAACAGACTCCCTGAGAGTGGCATGAGGGTCTAAAGTCCTCTAATGGGACCTGTGGTCACAGTCCAGTACCGTGCGGCTCAATTGGCGTTTGCCAGAGAACACCAGAATTGGCAGGTTCACCATTGGCCCCCCGTTCTCTTCACAGATGAGAGCAGGTGCACACTGAGCGCATGTGACAGGCGTGAAAGAGTCTGGAGATGCGTGGTGAACGTTATGCTGCCAGTAACATCATCCAGCATGACCGATTTGGCGGTGGGTCAGTGATAATCTGGGGAGGCATATCCTTAGAGGGTCACATAGACCTCCATGTCATAGCCAGTGGTACCCTTCACTTTTGTCCTGATGAAGGCCTGTATGTTAGGTCGAAACATGTTGGCAATGTTTTTTAAAAGTTCCATTATGAACTAGCCTTTTATTAAAGCTTTTTATCATAGAAGAGTGCCTTGGTCTTACCATTTTTTTGGGTACCCTGACTTCTGTTCGGTACTGGGATGAAATCCTTTGAGTGATTGTCAGCCCTTATGCTGGTGCAGTGGGTCCTGGGTTCGTCCTGGTGCAGGACAATACCCGGCCTCATGTGGGCAGAGTGTGTAGGCAGTTCCTGGATGACGACTGGCCCTCTTGTTCCCCCGACCTAAATCCAGTTGAGCATCCGTGGGATGTTATTTATCGGTGCATCCGACATCACAAAGTACTGCCACGATCTATGCAGAAGCTTACTGATGCCCTGATCCAGGTCTGGGGGAGATCCCATAGGACACCATTTGGCGACTCATCAGGAGCATGCCTGGACATTGTCAGGAGTGCAAACAGGCGTGCGGGGGCCATACACACCACTGAGTCACATTATGAGTTGCTGCGGTGAAATTTATGCAAGTTGGATAAGCCTGTAATTTCAGTTTTTAGCCCGCTTGGCTGAAAGGCCCAAGGGGCTTATGCTATGCTCGGGGTCTTTTAGTGGTGGTCTGTCGTGCGTGCGTGCGTAAACTTTTGGCTTGTCTGCGCTCTAGCGTCTTCAGTTTTTGACCAATCCTTTTCATATTTCATATGTGTATATATGGTCATAAGGTCTAGACCAAGTACGATTTTGAGCCGAGTGGGACCGATACTTTGGCCAATAGGGGGCGTTCCATTTTGGCCATGTTTGGCTAAGCCGGCACAGTGGCTTTGCCACTATTTTTTACTTTAATTTTCGGGGTGATTTTGAATCCAGCCCTAAATGGGTTGATGATTTTGGGTCCCATTGACCATTGTTAAGTCATTTTGTTCTAAACAAATTATGCAATGGACATCAGTAAAGATTTTCAACTTCAGTAATTTGTTCATCAAGATCTGATATGTGATTTAAGTGTTCCCTTACTTTTTTGGAATGGTTTATACACCGTTTGTTATAGTTTGACCATTTAATTTTAAAATGCACATAGATTCCGTGCTACCCAACTAGACCGGAACTGTAAGGTAATGGCCTGATCAGAACTTGAGTGTCATTGAAACATACTGGGGACCATTCAAAGTTGCGTTCCCTACTTCCCTCATTTTCTGTTTACTGAATGGTGTTGCCCTGGGTAGAGCTGACTAAACCACGGCTGGCATTTAGTCATGCCTGCTTCATCTTCATAACAATCTGATCATATGGAAGCAGGTCTTGACCTGGTTTCAGTAATTTTTTTTTGTATTCTAATGATATCACACTCGAAAGAATTTTCAACTATTTTCAAAGAATTTATTAGAAACTGCATCCTTTTGCATGTTTTGTCTCAAAATGTTACCCAAGGTATGTGAAACAACTTGCAGTAAAATTGAATTAGTGCAGAAGCTAGGAAAATTCAGCTGGAGTCCATACATCGCGGGCTTGACTGAATGCAAAAGAACCAACGATCGAAGCCGCTGTACTGTTGGCCTGGTTCTTTGTATGGCTCTGGTGTTAGATAAAGGACTGGAATCTAGACCAGGCTGTGGGCACACTGCACTGCTCATGTTTGCTTTGCCGCATGAACAGTGTGGGCCACTCATGTACCATTATTGGGGTTTAACAAGAATCAATGGAGACAAAACGGTTTAAGGATTTAGAAATAACCTCACTTGAAAACACGACCAACGTTGTGTGAAATGCAAGTGAAAAACAAAGACGAAGGGTGACCGAAAGGACAGAGGAACCGCAGATGAGGGTACCAAGACCAACGTGTTTTAAGAAATCCCAATTTATTAAGCAATAGTTATCATTGGAAATAACTAGTAGCAGGAAACTGCAGATTTAGTGCACATAAATAACATTTTTCACCTTTGAAAGCTGTCTCACTCTTCTCAGTCAGCAGGGGTTTTTCTGTTACTTTCTTATCATCTGTTTAATTGTTAACCCTGAAGTGACATCTGTTCTACCAGATGAATGCTTTGCAGTACCTCATAATAAGAGAGGGATCTTGGGAATGGCCAATCAGGGGACTCATACCAATGGATCTCAGTTCTACATCACCTTGCAGCCTGCTCATTGGATGGACCAGAAATATGTGGCTTTTGGGTGTGTTTCGCGCCAAACTGATTCTGTTGTGTGTGAGAGTGCGTGTGCCTGTGTCTGTGGGTGTTATTTGGGGCCAGGCAGCCTAAGCTGCCAGGACCCTCTTTTCCTCCTCCTCCTTCTTCTTCTTCTTCGTCTTCTTCTTCGGAAATCCTACTTCCCATGGGCGAAAAATGACCAAATTTTGCACAAAGGTCCAGTCCCATGCCAGAATGCCTCAGTTGCAAAAACAGGCCAATAATCCTGATGGTAGCGCTACAGCAAGCCTCTAAATTTCAAAATTTTGAAAATTCACAACAAATCAACCATATGTACTACAGATTTGCAACTTTCTCCGAAATGTAGCCCCAATACTGAAGAAACTTTTGTACATTTAAATCTATTGCAAAATAATTAAGTCCCTCACTCTGTTTTTTTCAAAAACTGTAAAACTTATTAAACCTATCTCCTCCCACAATTTTTGCTCAATTGACACCAAACTTGCTAAAGAGCATCTTCAGGCTGTCCTACACCAACAATCCACACAGATTTTTGATTTATCAAAAATTGAGCCCTACAGTGGATAAAAATGTTTGACTGTAAACTGTATTGTAAACATATACTTGCAAATTCTTGCTAAATACATTTTCAATGTTCATAAAAAAATGACAAAATTTTGGAGTCATGGTAGATGATGTTTGGAAAATGTCAGAATTTTATCTCAAAAACTGAATTTTTTACAGCATTTTGAATTTCACTCTCATGCCAACAATTGGAGTCAATGCAAAATTGGCATTTTTAAACATCAGTTTTTCACTTATGGAGGCAATAAATCATTGTTAAAAACAAATTACCAACATCTCCATGCTGTCTAGATGCAATTTGTGTATTTTCGGATTTTTGTCTTAATAACTGAATTTTTGACAGCTGTTTGAAATCTGCCTTTACACGCTTGGTCAGTTAGCGTCAATATATGATGCATCGGGATGAGAATGGGCTCACAGGTGACTTGGCTTTGTCAATTTGTGAAGCTACATGTGACATTTCCATTTGCCAATTAGCTCAGTGAGATAGAGCATAGTCTCCAGTGGCAGGTCTAAAACTGGGAATTGGGGTGGCACAGACACGTTCCTTTTAGTCTTGGCAAGTTCTCAATCATTTTCCTTTATTGACGTGTTTTCCAATTATTGTAATTGGCAACTGAAGACACGGTTTCTCTCGATATGCGATCTAACAGCGATGAAATCAGGGGCTAAATTCAGTAGGCTACAGTGGCGAAGCCAGAACTGAGAATTGGGTGCACAAAACATCCGTTTAAAACAATTATTAGTCCTGACCTGTTCTCAGTCTTTTTCATAATTAACTAAAGGTTCACTCCGAGAGCACTCCACACTTAACAGGTGCTGCTTGTTCTCCCCGATTAGGTAAGACGACAATCATTCTATCCGGACGCATATTTGCTGTATTTAAATCAACGTTGTTCAAAATTGCATACCTGTCGACTCTCAAGCAAATAGCTTGAGCCGCAGGCTTTTTATAGCCTATTTAACTGCCGAGTGCCAGTTTTTTTTTTTTTTTTTTTTTTTTTTATCAACCCATGCAATATTGAGAGTGAAAGGCGATATGTCATTGGAATGCAGACCAGTTCAATCAACGCGAAGCATTGGCCTATTAATGAGTAAATTATTTTTCTGTACTGAATTTAGCCCATGATTTCATCACTGTTAGATCGCATATGGAGAGAAACCGTGTCTTCAGTTGCTGATTACGATAATTGGAAATGCGTCAATAAAGGAAAATGATTGAGAACTTGCCAGGACTACAAGGGACGTGTCTGTGCCACCCCAATTCCCAGTTCTAGACCCGCCACTGCTCTTGTGCCAGAAATTGTGAGTTCAGACCTCAACTGATATAAAATGTACATTAGAGTACCACCTTTTTTTCCATCTTCCAACACTCTGCTCGTTGCTCAGAATTGCCGAATTTTGCCTAAAATTGCCCGGCCCCGACTGTTGCTGCGCAGCAACTATAATTTTATCTGGTTTCAGTACAGTGCCTGAGAATGTTCAGTAATACACAAAAAAATTGAATGAGCAGGTATGAGGTGAACATCTTTCTTTCATTCTAGACAAGTCATTGAAGGCTCAGAAGTCCTCAAGGAACTGGAGGCTGTACCTACTTACAATGAGAGACCTGAAAATGAGTGTAAAGTTACTGACTGTGGAGTATTTCTGCCTTGATATTGATATTATTACTATATTTTTCTACAGAAAACCAATTAAGTTACTGTGTTTTTTGTACTCATATGAAATTGTTATCATACAGTAATACTTTTGTATCAGCACCCAGTTTTTAAGTTGGCAAAATCCATGATGGACTGATAATAGCAGTTAAGCAATTGTATTAACTTGACATGGGGGTAAAGTTTTCAAATGGCATTGGATGTGTGGATTCTTACAAGATGCGCCAGGATATCAATGACTAGAATCTGCTAATCAGAGACTACAAATTGCACAAAATCATTGGAAAAGTAATGGGCAAAGACAATGCAATGTTATTGCAAATGTTTTTAACTCAAAGGTTATGAAAGATGGGTTGTACTGTCTCTGAAATAAAATATTCCTTCAGTGTATCGATGTCCCTTATTATGAGCTTCATTCATTTTTTTCTCTAATGGTCTGACTCTGAATATCCCCTGAGTGTTCGGGCTCCACATTGTTTTCCCATCAATGTGATGAGAGAGATCACAATGAAATAACAAAACAATGGTCTTAGGATGTTGGTAAATGTAATAGCCTATATATCCACAAACACAAACATGTGAAATATTTTTTTTCTGGCTTATGAGTGCCTTCAAAGGTACTCCAACCTAGAAATGAGCAGGACGCATTCCCGTGATTTTTATTTATTTACTGAGTAAATGAACTTCAGACAAGTTTACCAACTGCCCTCACGTGTTATCCCTCCAAGCTTGCGACTTTCATGATGGACCCCGGAGGCTATGTTGTCACTTTTGTCTTAAAAAATATGAATGCCACATTCTCGCGAACAAATCACATAACAAACTGTACTTGCACCAGGAAAGTAAGTTATTCACCTGGTAGATATTTATTATACTGGACAAAGAAAGTTAGGGATCACTCTGATTTTTAATATTGAAATATGATATGGAACATAATTTGAACTATCAAATATTTCAAATTCGAAAATTGGGGTGATCCCTAATTTTCTTTGTCCAGTATATGTCATTTAAAACAAGTTTAAAAAATAAATAAATAAATACTGGAAGTTATCTAGGGGGTATACTACGAAGCTGGCTTTGTGATTAAGCCTGACTTAGCTTAAGTAAAATCTGGAAAAGCACTTTTTACATTATTCCATGTTCCAGATTTGTAGAGTTTCCTGGTTTTACTAAGTGCTGAAGTCAGGCTTAATCACAAAGCCAGCTTCGTAGTATATCCCCCTGGGTTGTACTCGGGAGAGCCGCAGTCTGAGCGGACCATACTCGAGCTTTAAGCAGTGGGGGTTTTGGAAGAAAACATGGTCTGGCTCTCTTCCGATTGGCAACATGACGTTGCTACACATTGTCATTGCCTCACTAGGCCTACTGTCAATCTAATAAGAGGCATGTAATTCGTTGACGAGTGAGAAACAGGTGACATGCAGGCAGACGAGCGATTTAATGGCAAATTAAGAGGCTTTTAAGCGCGGCTTCAGATTAACTTCTGTTGCTATGGGGGGCATTATATGAAATGGCACTGCTTTAGTTTTTATTTCTTAGTCCAAATCCATAAAAAACGAACTGCCCCAAGGATTAGTCGAACATCCAGTCATGAATAAGTTAAAACTGCGGGACACGTCAACTTCATAAACGCACGGATCTCACTAGCCTCCTCCCATTATCTGTAAAAACTGCCACATGACCTGTACGTGAGAGCAGGAAGTGCTGTGTGGATCCTCAGAAACCCCCGTACACAGCAGAAATTGGTCTTACACTTTTCGGCACTTGTTACCAAACGTGTTCTTGCGGGAAGAAAAGAAATTTGAAAACATGTATTGGAGACTCTGCTTAATTACATTTTCTCTTGCATTGCTTCATAGTTGGACAGATGCAGAAAGTGGTAAGTTGATTAGTTGGCCAGCTTGGAGTTTGCTCGCTACGTAGCTAGCTAACAAGCTTGCTAGGTGCTCACTAGTTCTTCCCAGGTGGCTGGCTAGCCAGCTAGTAGCCGTCGCAATGACAGTGTATCTCAGTGTATTTTTATTTATTTTTTTTTTTTTTTTAGGAAAGTAATGTATTGGCAACCAAACGTTTTAGGAAACGATTTGCTGTATATGTTCAGGTGGGAAGTTCTAACTTGTTAAATTCTTTTTCGGCAGAATTTTAGAAAGCAATATTGCTCGCTAGCTACTTGGCTAGCAGCAGAGCTCCCCATTCGCTTGCCTAATTCCCTCTGGCAAGCTAGCTAGCTAGCGAGCTTATGCTATCTTTACAGATGGCCGAGAATACTCACTTAAGAGTCGAATAAAGGCTTATACTGTCTATGCTAGTGTTTAGTATTACACATCACTGCTGTGGTTTCGCCTGCTGGGAACGCCGATTAGTTCACTGTCCACCTTCGTTTGTTGATTCTACTCCTATTACTACGGCTTTCTTGCAGTTTTCTGGCATTAACTTATGTAACATTGACTCGGCTGTTACTGACAGCTAACACTGGCCATCGTACCCGACCAGTCCTAATATTGAGAAGAATATTCAGTTATTTCATTTTTATTTGATATACAGTCGTATCAGATTTGTTAGTGTTTCGTGGAAAATCAGCTGTTTTTTTTTTTTTTACGACAAAGAAAACATGATACAGCGTCAGACATTAGATTCCGAATAACACTGAAGCATGACAGACTAATGATAATGATAACAAATTAAGGTGAGAGGGAAGAAGAAAAAAAACAATAGTTGTAAATATAAATCGCATTATATTATTAAATAATTGGTTACTATAATAATGTACTGTGCGCATACTTTGTTGTATATATGTTTCAGACACTGCAAAAACAAGTCAAATTCTATTTAAGAAAAAAAAAGTTGAGAGGGCAATGTTTTCGCGAATTTAGATTTATGTAAGTGGAATTTACCGCGTAAAATCATGAGATTAATCATAACTGTGGCCATACTCATAAAATTGTCCGACACATATGATGACGAAACTGAACACCAATAGTGGGCGGTATTTTGCCAGCCGACTTGAGGACACACATTGACGGTGTGGGCTTCGGTTGATCACGTCATGTGAAAGATGCCTGGACTGAGTTCAGTGTGGGGGAACGGGAGGTGGACAAATGTATTGTTCAGTGTTGTTAAAGCTGATCGGATCTTCATTTCCCAACAACACTGGTTCGGAACGTTCTTACCAAATTACTAGGAATTAAGCCGCTTTCACACTGGATGCGAAACGAATTTTTCGCACGACAGATTACATTCAAAGTCAATGCAAAGACGCGAATACACGCGTTTTCGCGTGTATTCGCGTCTTTGCATTGACTTTGAATGTAATCTGTCGTGCGAAAATTCGTTTCGCGTCCGGTGTGAAAGCAGCTTTAGTCGAGACAATTTCGTGAGCCAGGAACGCTATAACCATAAATTTAAATCTTCTGCCATCAAGTACTGATAAAACTGCCCCCATTTGGTCGTGATTGTTTGTGAGTCGCTCCCCCCGTAACTGGGTTTATGAGTCATTACGTTATCGTTTATCGATTGGCTTTCTCGCAGCTAGCTTCTCGGTTATGACGCATACAACTAATTTGTAGCTACCACTGTCGCTCAAAAACCAAGGCCTGTTTGGTTTCATGCAAGGTCACTTTATTGTAGGGTTGATATGCTAGTGCTATAAAATCTTTCAGCATTTTAATGTCCTTAGCAGTATGGCATATGCGATATTAAAGTCCATGCATGGCTTCAATACTTAAAACCGTTGCTTGAAAAGCTTTTTTGTGATTTTTTTTTTTTTTTTTTTTTGTGTGTGTGTGTGTGTGTGTGTTCAAGTGATTTTTTTAAATCCCACTGATTTTTCATTATTGATTCTTTTTTTTTTTTAAATTAGTTTTGGAATGAAATGTATTTTAACTGAACTGATTTTTATAAGTGTGTTGATTGGATTTTTCTTCTCCGAATGAACTTTTGCTTGGGTTAAACAGGTACTGGACCGTCTTGTGATTCAGGATTGGGTTGAGGCCCCATGTTTATTGTTCTTGTGAATTTGATTCTCGGATTTCTCCTCGTTAATATTTATTTAAAAAATGGGGACTTGCATGCTGAGGCTGTTGTGTTCTGTTCACTTTTTCAGGTGACTGCTTGACTCTAGCAAACTGCACGGAGTGTCAAAAAAATGATGAATGTCACTGGATACTTTGCACAGGTAAGTAATGGCGCCTCTGTGATATTCGTCCTCTCTGATGTTTCAAGAGCCTGGTTTGAGTGTTGTTTGTTGGGGATGCTTTGCTCATAGCATGGATGTATGAAGAAACTGTAGTGGCTGTGCTCATTTTTGGACAAATGAAATTTTTAAGACAGTTTCAACTGTCCATATTGAGGAATAAGATTAATAAATACATTTTATATAGTGTGCTCTCAGTCTTCAGCAGCTGGATAAACAGAGGAAAGGTAACATTGGTTTGAGTTGTTTATTCAGGTATTTGTGCCAGTTGCACTGACCTACTTTCCATATGACTTGCTCTGTGGCTTTCTGACAAAATACCCACCCCTCTTACACGCACACACACACACACATATACACATACATTCTGGAGAATTACTTCATTCCAGTCACCATGACAACTGGAGATTCGTGATATTGGCACACACGAAGGTGCTTCTTCTCGCTGCATTGAGAAGAAACATCTCATCTGGTGTTTGAACCAGCAAACCTGTAATTACGGGGGCTCCGCCAAAGAGATTGATTGAAGGCCAGGCAGTGCTCCCAAACGGGAGTGGTGCCTCTGGGAACGCAAGCATTCTGGAACATTCCTCCTACATTTTAGTGTAGTGGTGGTGGGGGGAGTGTGAAGTAGTGCGGCCTTCCCAATCGCACTCGCAGAGATAGTAGAGGAAGTGCAGGGATGAATAGCAGGAAATGGCAATGTCCTTAAACTGCCGGAAAGAATGGTGTGAGTTGGGAAGAGTGGAGTGAGGGTTGTAGCTTGTGTTTTGGGGATCAGCCGGTCATTTTCTTGCTGAGATAGGAATGCATGACTCCTGGATGAATTCACAACCCAACACTCAGTGAGTACCGGTGAAGTAGTACGGGCTTGTAAGGGAGTAGCATATGTTTTAGAGTTTAGGTGGTTCGAGAACATGGTACGCACATGGTGCATGGCAGAAAACTCCCTCTTCATCACTGTTCGCTATGTTAAAACATTGGCACCATGCTTGGATTTTTTTTTTTTTTTTTTTCATTTGGCACATACAATTGCTCTCGAATCTGGAATGCATAATTGGCAAATTATGTACAGCCTACTTTAACACAACTCATGCTGTCATTTTGGTAGAGTGCTCACAGTTGTCAGTACTCGTTCACATCTGTCAGCCGCAGCTTTTCACTTGTGGCCAGTGGGAGGCACTTTAAGAATCAGCAATGCTAACCAATACTATTTGTATCCTTCCCATATCCCTGAGCGGCGAGAAGCAAGTTTTGTGTTATTCTTGTGAGACTGTTCACTACAGGCGTCATTGGCAGGGCTGGATTTGATTCAAGACTGGAGGTCATCCTCGCAAGCTTTTCCTTTACCAATTAAGCTTATCCGACTGTGTCGGATTTTAAAATTCTGATGGAGCAATGCACATCAGCTGTTGAGCTGCTCAGCTTTTATTAAAGAGCATTTTTATGCATTTTATTACAGTTTCAGCTTGAAGATAGGAAAGCAGTTTTTATACAAAGAACCCCATTTTTCACCAGACCATAAATGTTTGGGAGGGACATCATGGAAAATGAGATCCCTGGTTCAATTGTGGGTCACGCCTGGATGTCCTTGGTGGTTTCAACAGCAATTTCCTCTTTTACAGTGTTGCATCACTTCACTTAAACTCTGATTTTTACTCATATTTCCCCCTAAGTAGGTTCAGAGTTAAAAAAAAGAGAACGTTTTTATATATTGTCAGCCACTGCCACATACGTAATCTTCATCTGCTTGTTGCAGCATTTCACTGAAGCTACATTAGTGAAAATATTCAAGCCCATAACACCATGTTGCATAGCTGCTGCATTACATCAAGTGGAAAATACCTGAGACTTTTGCATAATTCAATTCACATTTTCCTGTAATTTAGCCAGACATGCCGTATTTGGAATCTTGTGAAACCTTGGGATCTTCAGTAGAATTTAAAATAAGCCTAAGATTCTGCTGGTTTGAATAAACCAGCTACATTTTACGAACCCACAAATGGCTCCATAGATTTTTAAGGGGCCAAGGCACTTGTTCAAATTTCCTCAGAATTCTGAGCAAGAAATGAACTTCTGAGTTACTGTGCAGAGCTGAGGGTTCTTGTCTTCAGCAGGGGCCAGTCTTTGCACAACTCCTGGTTCAGTAAGACCTTGCCTTGTAATTGAAGTAGAATGATTTATTGGCATGAGTGAGGACCATATTTGATTCAATTCAATTTATTTGTGTTACGCTTTTCACCAAGGAACCATTGCAAAGACGAGTTGCAATTTTTAACCTGAGAGGGCAGTTCTCAGCTTTTATCCCCAGGATGGTAAATGAGGTAAAACACCTGATGGAGAGAGAACCCATGAACAGTGGTGAGGAAAAACTACCCATTGGAAAGAAATTTGAGATTCACCCAGCTATAGCGTGGGGAGGCTCATCCTCCACTGGCTGAAAAGTTTTAGTATGTTGGCTTATAATGAACGCGGCAGGAGTCTGACGACGTTGAATGTCATGCGGACTTGAGTTGGGTAGGATGGAATCGGATGGCAGGTGGAATGTATTTGGGTTGGTAGAAATCGGGTAGGATCCCCAAGAGATTAGACTCCGGGTGGGGGAGATGTGTTTTGGGAATCACCAATGCTCCAACTAGACCCCATAGGTCCCTGTAGAAGGAAGAAGACAAAAAAAGAAGGAGTGAAAGGGAAGAAATCAAGAAGAAGGAGAGGATGGGAGAGATATGGGATGAGATGGACAAGGAAAGGCAAACTGGGGCAGCATACAGGGGAATGTTGGGTAATTGGTGAGTGAATGGAGCAGAGCTAAGGCGTGTTGCTTTTCTTGCGTTGATATATTAACTTCATTTCATTTAGTCCTGACTTGGACATTGATCTGCGCTGTAATTTTCGAAAAGCAGAGACTCTCGTTCCCTCTGCTAATGATTTGCCTGAAGTTTGAATATTGAAAATTAGAAATGTGCTGGTTTTTTTTTTTTTTTAAACATTGAATTGAATTTGCCGATTTGAAATTAAAGATAAGGCTTAGTTTGTGTTGCCCTCTGGTAAAGCTTGCCTGGTGTCCCAGATGATTGCCTGCTGAGTGTTTGAGAAAACCTACAATGTGGCATTGACTGAGAATTTTATTAATGCTGAACAACTCTCCCAAGACTCATGAAAATGTTTCTGTGTTGGGGAATTAAGGGTCAAAACAATCTTCTGGTAGATTTGGCTCACAGGCTCTGCTGCTGGTGTGTGTGTGTGTATGTTCGTGTGTTCATGTTTGTTTTCGTATGTTTGTGTTCGCTTTCTTGTACTTGCTACTAGGTGAGAATCAAAAGAAGCTATTTTTCCCTACGGAGTGGGAACATAATGAGTTATGAGGACATGTTCACCTGTCCTCACAACTACTAAGGCACATTGTGATTTATTAGTTAAGGTTAGGGTGTAACGATTCTGAATCGATTATGAATCGATGTTTTTTAAGGCATAGGACCGCCAGGGGGTGAACATCCGAGCTTTCCCTTTTCCTTTATTAAACCTGAAGCAGTCTTGAACGAAAGTGCCAAACATCAAAGGGCATGAGAAATGCTTCCGGAAAAAAAACTTGACTGACATAGTATTTTTCGGCGACATGCTGTGCGGAGCCAAGTAAAGGACTACAGAATCGTCTCCTTTTAAGCAATTAGGTTACTCTAATCTTGTCCCTGTTTACTTTGCTCAATTAGCTATTAAACATGGGATTCCCTTCTTCACTTTGCTGAATGAGTAGAGCTGTTTATTAAGATAGCATGTTTGATTGCCGCATTCTGAAAGTTAAATGGGCATAGATTTGCAGAACGTGTATTTGGCCATTTCGTGTGATTGTGATAATTTATAGCTCACATTCACTTTTCATCCGCTTTACAGAATGTTTTCCACCTTGTGTATTTTTTAGACGCTTGAAATCCAGGGCGATCTGAAAATAAATCTCTTTATTTTTATTTTATCATAATAGATCTCCTAAAAATACTACAATGAGAGATGAAATGCTGAGTTGGGATGTGGCGATGTTGAACGAGGATTTTTTTTAAAGTGTGATGAGACAACTTGCCGTCATGGGGTGTGTAGGCAGTCGCGTGTCATTTCTTGAAACATACACACCTGAAGCGGCTTAAAACGACTCAAAATGCCGTCGGGAAGAAGCCTGAGTTTAGATTTTGCTAATTGCAGGTGCTCCGCCCTTCCTTAAATCTGCTCCCATGTACTTGGCCTAAATAACAATCAAGAAATGCCCTTTGATGTTAGGCACTTTAGTTTAGGACAGCACAGGGGTTAATAAAGGAAAAGGGAAGGCTTGGATGTTCGCCCCATGGTAGCAGGTGGTGTTACTATGCTTTAAAAAAACATCGATTCAGAATCGTTACACCCCTAGTTAGGGGTAAAGTTAGAATTGGGTATAGGTCAAGGTTACGTAGGGATGCATTGCTTATTGTTAAGATTAGGGAAATGCTGCATAGACACACACAGAATGAATGGAAGGCAGTGTAATGTCATCAAAAGGATAGTAGTACAAGGATGTGTGTATGCGTGTGGTCCTCAGAGGCTCTGCTTCTTTAGTGTACTGCTCCCAGGCGTTGCATCAGTGGAGAAAATATTGTGAACATGGGGGGCAGCATCTTCATTGTATATTGCCTTCTGTTAAAGAAAAGTGCCCCTGTGCTCAATAAAGAATGGTGGATTGGGCAAGGATTATTTTCTGTTGATTGGCTGTGATTGAGAAGTGGGCTGTTTAGCAGTGCTGTTAAAATGTAGGTATTTGTACGGCTAAGCATTCTCACGGCACAGAATCATAAAATGGGGTCAGATTGGAAAATTATAGTTCCCTGAGCGCCATTGTTTGAAGTGTTGGGGAGCTGCATATGACTAAGCGTTATGATGACGCTGTGAATAATTAACACGTCCTCTGCTTTGTCTCTCCTGCACTGTTCTTGGGTAACTGTGGCCAGGAAAGGATGAGGAGCTCGCGGTTTACAGGAAACACACAGGATCTTAATCCTGTTGCCCTGTGACACAGTCTGCAGTATCCTTGGATACGCTGTGCCATCTCAAGGCCAAAGACCTCATTTTCCTTTATTATTTTATTGACAGACCGCCTCTATCACAATTGTGCCCGAGCTTGCTGAAGCTAATTTTAATTTTGCGATCCCTAGGGAGGGATGTGGTAAAAAAAAAATAATAATAATTAGTGTTGACCAAAAACCCTTCAATAAAATGAGGAACACTGTGGTGAATATTACAAAAGGTTTTATCACAACAGTTCATTTAATTGGAATATGGTGACTGGCTTGGGAATCATCATTTGTCCATTATTTTGGCAAACAGATGGAAAGATTTGAGCTATTGCCAAAACGAGTTTGCCATAGAGTTGAAGCTTGAGAGTCATAGTTAAGGTTGGATTTTGATTGAATGGCAGCTGGGATATTGGGCCTCAGGAAGCTGTTCGGGAGGTCATTCCAAGTCAAATCAGCCTTGGCCTGACACCCACCTATCTCAGATTTTGCTGACATTATGGCATGGTGTACACTGATGGAAAAGGGTGTTCTTTAAGCTTTTTTTTTTTTTTTGGTAAAAAATGTTTATTGTCCTCTTAAATTTAATTTATGGGCCACGTTGGCATTTTGACTGCAGATGCTTTTCTAGTAACTTTCTAATTATGACTGCCATTTGGACCAGCTTTGGCAGTATTGATAAATAAGGTGCAAGGAATCTAAAACGACAACCAAACACTACTCTTTAGCCCTCTGAACCCCACAATATTTATTTGGACTATTTCCTAGGGGTGCAGAAATGTTTAAAATGCTTATTGGTCCTATTGTTTAAAAGATTCCCCCCAGTCAAGTCTACAAAAGTTGAACATTGGAATCAATTCAGATGGCATTAGGCTATTGTTTGTGTGCCATGTACAGATCTATTCTGATTAGGGCGGTACCAAATTGTTCGAAGCGTCATTCATAATCTTGACGGTCGAATTCTAAATCAACATTTTAATGCTCTGCTGCCTTTTTTTTGCAGGTCTATTTTGCTCTGTTTACATCTATTTTAAGAAGGAGTCATATGATGGCAAAAGATATTACATAACATTTAATTTCATAGTTCATACACACAACATTTGGTCAAAACTTTCATTGTGTGCCTATTATGAGTCATGTTGCAACCCCAGCAATGGACTGC
Source organism: Gymnothorax javanicus (assembly GCA_029692085.1). Lineage (NCBI taxonomy): Eukaryota > Metazoa > Chordata > Actinopteri > Anguilliformes > Muraenidae > Gymnothorax > Gymnothorax javanicus. The sequence continues at coordinate 97,871,566 of CM056198.1, forward strand.
ATCAGTGACAACAGCTAAGTTGCAACCCCTGTCCATTGCGCAACAAGTGAGCATTGGTCACCCTGATCTTTTGTACCAGACTGTTCAGATTTGGGTAAAAAAATAATGTAACAACTTTAATTTTAAATGTTTTGATTAATTTTGTTGCCATATCTGTTGTAGCATGATGTTGCTGTAAGCCTGAGAGTGTGTTTTTTCAGCCATTTCATCATTATTCTATGCCCTTTATTGGATTAGCCTGCTGTCTACATCCATTTATGTTGCTGAAACTGGTGAGTTATATTTATTAAAAGGTTTGATTTAATAAAAAAAAAACTACCTAACCTGTGTAATCCAATGAATCACTTTATTCACTTTGAGCATTCTGTTTGAGGATTTTATTTTATTTTTTTAGGGTGATGTCGTATAATATGATGATATACATTCAAAGTTTCATTCAATAATTTCAAAATAAGCTTCGAATGTGAAAAAAACCAATATTCAGTGCAGACCTAATTCTGGTATTGCTATGAATGACAAGCAAAGCACAAATATCTCACCCTTGGTTTACAATTTGCTACCATCACTGGGTGTCCGCGCATCCTTAAAAAGTCTTAAATTCGTGTATCTAAAATTAAGGCCTTAAAATGTCTTAAATTCATTAAAAATGTTATACGCTGGTCTTAAATACATTACTCAAAGGTCTTAAATTTGTAGGGGCAGGACTATTTAATCTGCTTATCGGTTCCAAATTTATTAATTCAATCGCGGTCCGAAATAAACTGCAGTGAGTATAGATTTGGCGGGACCTGCTATCAGTAAGTGGACCTAATGTCCCGTGGTTTATTTATTTATTTTTACGCTGTACGTCATCTAAACAAGAGGATTCGCTTCTGTTTGCGTGATTCATGAATATTCATTTTTGTCCAACGCGCAACTGCATCGCCGGCTTTGTTTACATGGTGTTTGCAGCGGCTTGCCCCTAGAAGAGAACCGTGATTTGGCATTTGTTCCAGATTTTTCTTCATCGCGTAACTATAGCACTTTTTCCATAGCCCAACTCGTGACATATATTTGATAGTACCTTAGGTACGTATCACTTTTACGGAAATATTTGTCTGCGAGCTTGAGGGAAAAAAAAATCGCTCCATGTTAACTCATGCCGTTTAATATTTAGCCAAACTGAATGCCAAGTGTAATGTTGGTTAAATCTTAGGCTAGCTAAGTGCCACTCTCATAACGAAGTTAAGGTTACTTAACTAGTGTGCTCGCAGACCTTTCCATAACCATTATGTAACAGCAGTTTGTTTCCTTACGAGTTAACGTTAGTCAGCCATTCACTTGACAGTGGGAAAAACCGTTATTTGGCATTTGTGCCTTATTTTTCTCTCTCACTGAACTGTAGCACTTCTCCCATAGCTCAACTCTTGACGTGAAAGTGATCAGTACAAACCGAAGCTACTTCGAACGCGAAAGTGACGGCTTGACCGCAATGTAGAATGATAGTGATACTATTCTGGAGCTTACGGAAATTACTTTGGTTTTCTATTAAATTGCGCGATTCGGTTTTGTGATAAACGGCATCTAATACTCTCAGTCATGACCTGATCAGGCCACCGGTAATGCCACAATTAATAGAACCACTGGGAACGTATATGGCGATCATGAAACACTTGTATTTCTCGCCCTAAATCTGTCCTTACGAAGATGATCTTCCGGAAAACGATGAAAAACAAGATCAAAGTGCAATTTGGTATCCCCAGCACACTGCGGGACACAACAGTGAGACGCTGATTGGCATGCGACCATGCTGCGAAATGCGTGCGCAGCACAGCAACGGTCTGTTATGAATAGCAGCAGTCTGCCATTCCGAAATAACCATAGAAATATTTTTATTACGGAAGCAAACAGTTGTCACAGTTTATAATTATTTAATAAATGAGCACAGAATAAAGAGGCTATTTTTGCTCATGAAATATTTATTTTTCTCTCCCAAAAAAAAAAAGTAATTGGAACCAGGATTCGATAAGAACCGGATTCGATAAGCAGAATTGGAATCAGTGCCGGAATCGATAAAATTGAAACGATACCCAGCCCTATATATAACTCGTTTTGGACTAGCGCCTTTCGTCAGAAGCGAGCTAACCTGCAGCGTCAACAAGTCTTTTTTTTTTTTGTTTTTTTTGTTTTAATGTTGGACGAGACCACGCCACTAATGATAAGTAACTCGACGTGCACGTACGATATTGGGTCGGAAATCAAGCGCATTCACGTTACTTGGGCTCGAAATTCATGGGACACGCAACAGCTCAAGACTTACTGCACTACTTCAAAGTAAGTAATATGTATTTTTTCAATGACTAATTATTAACTTTATATGCATTTTGGCAGATTTGGGGGGGACATCTGCGGTCAATGACTGACTTAGCCTGTATAAATTTGCTATTATGAAACCAATGAACATATCTACAAAATGTTTAAAGACCACTTCTGTCAACAGTGCACACGATCTGATTGAGTTTCTGCTACATCTGAGATAGTGGGTATCAAAACCTTGTTTCTTCAGGTCACTTGACACGGGATACCCTGTATATTTTTCTCAGAGACGGCTTTGAGACCGATTGCTGGTGGTTAATCTTTCAGGGAGGGCCTGGAGAGGTGCTGGTAACCTGTTTCCCAGGGTGGAGTCCTGGAACCGCCGGAGGCCTAGGCTCTGATTAGTTAAACAAAGTGTGACCTTTTGTAATTTGTATACCAAATTATCTTGTGTTCTTATACTGTATGTGTATGTGTAGGTATGCATGAGTATACAAATGTATGTACTGCATTCTCTGTCATTTTGCTGGGCTAGCATTTGTTTATGGCCTCTGTTGGCCCATCTAATGATTGTACTTAACAATGTACTTGCTCGTTGGTTAGTATTTATTGTCTTGTAGTGTATCTGTTGAACCAGTGATTGTTGTTTTGTGTTTTCTATTTAGTGCTTATGTTTTTGTTCTTTGTTTTGACTGTATGTGAGGACCCCCTCGAAAATGATAGGACAAACCCCTGAAGATGAACCAAACTAAACTTGTATATATCCACCTGCACAGAACTACACACGGCCACATACCAAGTGTATGGAGTGTGCTAGAATTTGAGCTTGGCTACCTTTTTGCTGTACAGTGTGAATACATCTCCCATCTTCTACTGATGAACAGAGTTGGAAGGAATTCTGTAAGGGGCGATACCAGATGTCCCATTGCTGCGCACAGCACTGGAATCAAACCCTACTGACACAGATTGACTGGGCGTTTAACACAGTCCTGCCTGCAGTGAGGTCCTGCTGTATGATTTGCTATAGTTCAGGGTGTGACTAAACTCTGTAATATTTATTCTGCGCACACACACCCACTCTTACGTGATCAAGTTCACAGGCACGTACACGCACACACATCTGTGATCACTTGTTCACACGCTCTCTCACACGCAAGTATTGTGAATATTTAACTTGAGGATTGTATAAAGTTGGGGAAATGACAGGTGGTAATATCCAGGCGGGTCATGTGACGTTGCTGGTGTGTTGATTTTGATGGGGATGGGCCACGGGGGTTTAGATGGGGAGCCAGGTGATAAAATCTCTCAAAAGAACAAAATGGCCTGCAACTATTAGGGCACTGACTGGCTGTACAAATGTCTATATAAGACTTGACATGGGCATCTAGGGAGTGTTTGTCATATTTAAATGTTTCTGATCATTGAACTTTTTGTGATATTAAACAGAGATTACCCGAGTAAACACAAAATGCAGTTTTGGTAGGATTTCATTATACAGAGTGGGGGGAAAAAAAACTCCACACTTTTTAAAAGTCCAATTATTATATTCTATAGCAATGTATACAACATCTTTTTACATGTACGTTTTCAGCAGCTCTTTTTGCTTCTTTTGATACCAGTTTGCACCTTGTTACATTAAACCCACGACTGCTGTAGAACAATTTAAGGAGTTAAGTGAAATTTCACTTGTTCCAACTGATCAGGCTCTGATGCAAAGCGAACAAAACAAAATTTCCTCTGAAGTTTCAAGTTAACATAAAACATTTATGGCACATTGGGATACTGACGCCAAAAACTCCGCAGCACATTTGTAACGTTCCGCGTCCTTTGATATTCAGTGACCAAGAAGGCCCTTTACCTGGGGGTAAACTGTGGACGCACCATGCTTGACATTGCCAGGTCATTACGATCAATGCACAGGCAAGATTCATATGCCTGTTTTTAAGTTCAAATGACTATGCAACCCATTATGACATGCATGGTCAATTTCATATCCAGCCCTGGTCAGTTGGCCCAAGTCAGATTTCACTTGAGTCCCTTAATTGTCCTCTGTGCAGTCATGCCTGAAACCTGATGAGGTGTAACTGGTACCAATATCAGCGGAAAGATCTGAGGCAAAAGTAAAAAATCTATTGTATACATGTATATTGCTACACCATCACAAAATGGCCCGTTAAAAAGTGTATAGTTTTTTGTTTTGTTTTTTTTTTTTACTCACTCTGTAGATGGAAAAAACTATCCAACTCTACCTGGCCTTACATGAAAAGTTACGAAATTAACCAAATTATCCATTTAATTTGCTTAATTGGTTGCATACGAGACACACTCAGGCATGATGATCAACCCTGTTGAATTTAAGCATCACTTGAATAAAACCTGTCTGGCTGTGTGAAGTGGGCAAAAAGCAGCACATGATGCCACGATCTGAAGAAATTCAAGAGCAGATGAGAAACCAAGTCATTGACATCAGTCTGGAAAGGCTAACAAAGCCATTTCTAAAGCTCTGGAACTATGCTGAGAGCCATTATCTAAAAATGGAAAGAACTTGTAACAGCGGCGAACCTTCCCAGAGGTGGCTGGCCTACCAAAATTCCACCAAGAGCCCATCAATGACTCCTCCAGGAAGTTGCAAAGAACATCTACCGAACATCTAACTTTTAAAGAACAGCAGGCCTCACTTCCCTCTTTTGAGGTCAGTGTTTACAATTCCATAATAAGTAAGAGCAAAATGGCATTGATGAGAGCTGCAAGGCAGAAACCACTGCAGTACAAAAAGAACGCAGCCTCATCTCACATTTGCCAGGAACATTTTGATGACCCTGAAGATGTTTGGCATAATATTCCGTGGACTGATGAGTCAAAAGTGGAACTTTTTGGTAGGCATGGGTTAGATTGCATCTGGCTTGAAGCTAACACAGCAGTCTACAATAAGAACATCATACCAGCAGTCAAAGTCGATGGTAGTGTGATGATCTTGGGCAGCTTTGCTGCTTCAGGACGTGGGTGACTTGCCATAATAGATGGAACCATGAATTCTTCTCCTGAGCAGAAAATCCAGTTGGGTTATGCAGCAGGAGAATGATCCGGAGCACACAAGCAAGTTTACCTCTGAATGGCTCCCAAGAAACAAACAGAAGGTTTTGAAGTGGCCTAGTCAAAGTTCTGACTTGAATTCAATTGAGATGCTGTGGCATGACCTTCAACAGGCAGTTCAAGTTTTATGCAGAGAAGAGTGGGCCGAAATTCCTCCGATACAATGTAAAAGGCTCAGGGTCAGTTATTACAAGTGTTTGATTGCAGTTATTGCCACGAAGGGAGGCACAACCAGTTATTGTAGCCCCTGGACGAAGGCGGGCGGTTATTATGGATTCACGTGTGTTGTCCCCGCCACCTCCGCTTCCATAGACGCTTTCTTGTGGACACTCTACAGGCTGTAATTTTTGACCGATTTCTTTCATATTTGGCATGGACATGTGTTGTACTTCACTTATGGCACACATCAATTTTTGTTGCCATGGCAACAGTGTTGGTCGAATAATATGCAAAATAGTAGCAAAACGTAGACATTTCCTTGTGGACACAGTACAGGCTGTAAATTTTCACCGATTACTTTATTTGGTATGGACATGCGGTACACTTCATTTATGACACCTATCAATTTTGGTTGCCATGGTGACAGTATTGGCCGAATAATATGCAAATTAGTTGCAAAACAGAGATTGCCTTTTGGACGCTGTACAGGCTGCAATTTTTGACCGATTTCTTTCTTCGCCTCCTGTTAGCAATGTACTGCGTTTTACTATACCATTGAAAAGAGCACTTGTTTCATCTTACCTCTCCACAGCAGAGCTTAATACTGAGGAGAATACTGCAAATTTGGAGAAGGTTACGCCACTAAAATGTCAAAGGTCAAACGACATTAATATGAAAATTCTTATGAACGAAAGGAAACTGCCCAAAACAATATATTCGAGGATAAGAGGAAAAGAATAATAATGTGCAAACAGAAATTGATTTTTGATTTTTGGTGAAATGTAACATTGCATGGACATATGGGTCACACTTACAACACCTAGAACAAAACCTGAATGACAAAGATGTAGAATTTTTTTTTTTCTCTCTCTGAAATGTTTGCCGAGGTCCAGACCTCGGTGACCTCATAGCTAGTTACGGCTATGATGCTGGGTCGGATATGCCAAACTGAATATGAGTACGCTTCCTCACAGCTGGCACTGGTTGCCTCGATCTGAGAGCATGTTGCGATTACTAGTTTTGATTATGACATTGTCGTCATCGTCATTGTCGTTACTGGGGTTGGTCAAATGGGCAAAGGCTTGTGTTAAATAGTGGCGAGCCCCTGAAGTGACTGACGGGTGTGTTGAATCGCAGCCGTGAGGAGGACTTGATGGGCGTTTGCGGGCTCCGGCGCAATTGCACCGGTCTCGTGGCATGCACTGCACTTCCTTGTAGACGCTGTATAGGCTGTAATTTTCGACCGATTACTTTCATATTTGGTATGGACATGTGTTATACTTCACTTATGACACCGATTGATATTGGTTGCCATGGCAACCGTATTGGCCGAATAATATGCAAATTACTGGCAAAACAGATTCTCTCGTGGACGCAGTGCAGGCTGCAATTTTTGACCGATTACTTTCATATTTGGTATGGACATGTGTTCGACTTCACTTACGACACCTATCGGCTTTGGTTGCCATGGTGACAGTACTGGCAGAATAATGCAATTAAGTGGAGAAACGGGCTTTCGGGGACTATGCCCATGCAGTCGTAGCCGACCGGACTGTCTAGTATAATTTGTTTTTTTGATAATTTTTTAATTTATATTAAAAATGATCGATCAGGAAGGGGGCAAATACTTTTTCACGGCACTGTATTGGCGTGTGTGATCAGGTAGTGAAGTGTAATCATTCTGGCTGTATTTAGACGCTCTCATTGTGAAATGTTTTTATTCAGTCTACCTTCTTGAAGCCTCACGTGATCTAGCCTACTTGACTGAGGTGACTTGTTTCCAATTTTTCTGACCAGTGACTCATCTAGTAGTAGTTTTCAGTTGCCAACGTAGCCACTCAGACCAGAGTACCAAGTTATTGCCTGGGTTTCTTCAGAATTGGTCCTCTGAATGTAAACTTATGTGGGTTTAGACCAGGGATGCTGAAATCTGGATCGCAAATCCAGCCCAAGATTTCTGTTATCATTACCTTCAGGGCTGTGCTGTGCGACATATATGTCGCACGTGCGACATGAAAATTAGTCCGTGCGATGAATGAACGAACTGTTGTAGCACCGCTACGATGAGAGACAGAGGCGTTGTGTGTGTGCGAGAGAGCGAGACGTGAAACAGTGCCACCTCGGAGGTTAGTTGGGTGAGGCAGAATCCTCACCGTAAAGCAAACGATTACTTGCCTTTGCTTGATTAGCAATCAGACAATTAACTAATTTACTAAGACTATTCGGCAGAATGACAGGCCAGTTTAAGTTTCCGCGGCGTCATTACTCAGTACATCGAACCTGAAATGCTCACGAATCTGCAGATTTGCGCGTACTTGCTTACAGGAAGCGAATGAATGAATGAATGAATGAATGAATGCCGTTCATTTCTTTTGCTGAGTTCAATGCTTGATCAATTTGCAATATATTCCCCTTTAAATACGCATTTTTTTTTTAACCCCAGTCAAAAAATGGGGCGTTTATTTTCAGTCTTTCATAATCCGATGAACAAGAGGTTGAAACGAAACACGAAATTATCGACAGAGCTGAGATTTTTTTCTATTGATTAAACGCATTTCCATCTTTGCTGTCTTGAATCGAAGCGTATACGCCAATGAATCTTTTTGTCGTCATCACCTATCAGTGTACAGGCTCGAAATGTATACTCATCCATTATGTAGGGCATTATGTTGTGAATGTTCTACATTGAAAACAATATAAGGCAGTGAGTGTGCATTCCGTGTGTCAACAATCTGTTTGCCAGCATGACCATTAAAGGGACAATGTGTAACATTTTCATTTTTTTATTTGCCAAAATCTAAGTCTGCATTCATATATATGTCATCATTGGTGTATTATGACCTCCGCTAATAATCTGATATTTTCTCGTAAACGAAGAATTTTAGACTTGTTTCTACATTGGACGGGTAAGCTGGTAGGGGAGCGCGGCAACTTTGAAAATCAGTACTACTGCAGCATAATGCAGGACCATACATTTGCAGCAGCAGCAGCACAGGAGACGGTATCCTCATCCGCAAAAAAACGAAAAAGAGAATTGAAAAGGCAGCGCGACTGGCGCGCTCAAAAAACAAGGGTGAACATCGGGCTAGCCTTCCCCAGGTGGAAGGAGCTAATGAAGGAGAAAGATTTTCTAAGGGACGCTGAAGTTGCCAGCTTTCTCCTCGACAAGTAAGTCAACTGTACTGTCTAAATTAGCCTAAACGCAACTTTTCAGTTTTGTTACACAGCGTTGCTTGTTACCATAAGCAGCATAATAGTAGATCTTGCTAAAATACTGCATCCTCATTGTTACAGGTGGAACTGTATGTTTACGTGGTTTCAGTAGCTTTCATAATCACGGTAAACACCGGCTTTCAAAGCCTACCCACCGGCTTTTAGTGGTGGTGAAGCTGGTGGGTAGACTTCAGAAGCTGGCATTTACTGTGACTAAAAGTCGGCATTTATCGCGACTAAAGCTACTGAAACCACGTAAACATACAGGCTCATAACTACGAAAGGTGCTTATCTCCTATACATGAATGAAACGGCTAAACAGTTCCTAAAACGTGCTTAATTTTTGTCATATAGGACTAAAGAATAAGCTACGCTTATGGTCATGTTTTAGTAATGGGAAGGTGCCACCTCCTGTTTTCAGTGCATCAATTTTCCGGGCTCGATCGGCAGACTTAGTTTTATTTTTCATTCACCGCCAGAGTTCTTTGTACTCTTTGACGTTTCTTCTTGTGCGGTCCGGAAAGAATGCTGTTATTGCACTTTATGATGTTGGCAGTGGCGCACATCGAACGGGGAATGGGGGGGGCAGTTAGTTAGTTAGCTAGTTCTCAATCTTTTTCCTTTCCTTGACGCGTTTTCCAATTATCATAATTGGCAACTGAAGACACTGTTTCTCTCCATATGCGATCTAACAGCGATGAAATCGTGGGATAAATTCAGTATACAGTGGCGTAGCCAGAACTGAGAATTGGCTTGCACAAAACATCCGTTTTAAACAATTATTAGTCCTGACCTGTTCTCAGTCATTTTCATAATTAACAAAAGGTTCACTCCGAGAGCACTCCACGCTTAATCGGAGAGAACAAGCAGCACCTGTTAAGTAAGGCGACAATCATTCATCTGAATGGCGTGTTTGCTGCATTTAAATCGGCGTTGTTAAAAATTGTATACCTGTCGACTGTCACGCAAGTAGCTTGAGCCGCACGCTTTAAATAGCCTATTTAACAGCAGAGTGCCACATTTTTTTTATGAACCCATGCAATACCGAGAGTGAAAGGCGATATTTCATTACAATGCGGACCAGTTCAATCGAGGCGAAGCATTAGCCTTTTACTAAGTACATTATTTTTCTGTACTGAATTAAGCCCATGATTGCATCGCTGTTAGATCGCATATGGAGATAAACCGTGTCTTCAGTTGCCAATGAAGATAATTGGAAAACGCCTCAATGAAGGAAAATGATCGAGAACTAGCCAGGACTAATTGTTGTCATAAAGGACGTGTCTGTGTCCCTTCAATTCCCAGTTCGACGGCGCTTCTGGATGCTGGTCCATGCAGCAGACTTCTTTTCGTTAGACTTCGCATCAGCCTTCCTGTCACAAATATTAATTCAGGCTACGCGAACACCAAGGGGACCTTGTCTCTAAGAGCGTTCTCGTAAGCTGCACTGCTGCGGTTCTCTGCGTGTAGCACTGGTCAGGAGATTCCGTGCTGTCGGCTTTTGTCATTACCAAGTCGGTAAAGTGAGCAGGTGTAATGACACCAGTGTTTTCAGTTATTATATTTGATGAATGGCTTTGTTATATAGCGACTCGACTGCTTCACCTGTCTTTTATGTAACGTTACAGAATAAACAGTGAGGTAGCAAAGGCTGTTGTTTAACTTGGGTTGGATGACGGGTATGTATTCGGTAACTATTAAAGGTGACATCCTATAAGCGTGCATGTAGCTAACGCTTGCTTTGCTTTTTCTTAGTATGAAATGTTCAAGGTGCACCTAAGCTGAGTTGTTTATTACCATTACTTTGAATATCTTACACCGATTCACGGTACTGTGTTTAGCTGCTTCATGTATTATATCGAGGGCTGACTGCAATAAACAGTTATGTCCGGATCTTATGGATTGGGCTGTTTATTGTTTATTGCAGTCAGCCCTCGATATGCTGGCTTTCGGTTCAGTAGTACCAGATCTATTAATACATCCATGGTTTCATCAGCGTTGACAAGGCTTTTTGATACACGGTGGCTGCCGTAGTTGCAATACGTGTTTAAAAAAGTGAGGCGCTAGAGTGCATTATTCGTTTGAACGTAATACACGATTCCAACGCTGGATGGGAGTAATTCCTACACAATGTCCCTTTAAGATAAGCTAAACCTCCGAGGAATATTCGTGCAGATAACTTTAAGGCTCTCTGTCCACCGGCCGCCACTGCTAGCGACAGGAGCTTCTCTTACTTTGCATAGCGCATCAGCAAACGTGGATATGTATTTACTCTCTGAATTTCGTGAAATAAATATTTGAAATATTCTCAATCCTTCACAACTGTCTCATATCGTGTGTTTGATAACTTTGTTCTATTCTTGTAAAAAAAAAAAAAATCCTTTAAACAAATCGTGCCGTACATAATTTACTAAGAATAATGAGTGAATGAATAAATTAATTGAAGCCATTTTATTTGCATCAAGAAAACTTACAAAGAACTAATGTGGAATCACAGTGAAATACAATTGAAATAAGATTTGTACTGTTTCGCGATTTTTGTGGTCTCTGGTTTCAACGGTGGTTATTACTGCTTGAGTTCGTACGTGCGAGTGGTTTTTTTTTTCTTTTCTTTTTTTATATATACGTTCCGGTCCGGTCCATAACCCGTCTGTGCAGATGTTAATGCCAGCGGACATGGAGTTGCTCTATTTATGCACGCAGTTACACTATTCTCTCACTAGATGGTACACCCGGATCACTTATCGAATATTCACCACACAGTTCGAACACAGTTTAGAATATTGGCCAGTTCAGTCCCAACCCTGTTTTTCAAGAGTTGCATGAATTAAACTCCTCATCTAAGCCTCGTGTGCAAACTGCTCAATATACTTGCCCATACTATTTATCCAGCAATTCCAAAAATGCTCTCGTCACAGAAAAAAATTTTGTGCTTTGTAGCAACTACTTCATCTATAGAGAACCAGTGGTATTCAAATTAGTAGTTAAGAAAAATCGGTTTTCTGAAGCAAACATTTCACATGATACGCATACTGTTACTATTCTATCACTATCATCTATCTTCTATCGTTTCCCTCATGCAGGGGTATTTCTGGGCCAGGACGCGGACGCGCGACGACCGCAAATCCATAGTACCTCCGGACACTCCGTCCGGGGATACAATGATGTCTTTTTGTGAGACAAAGTCACTCTAGTATTTTATGGGCGAGTTTCACAGACATGGCTTAAGCATAGTCTTGGACTAAATAGAGTTTTGTATGAAGATTCTCTATTGAAAATTGAATTCAGTCTAGGATTAAGCTTAATCTGTGTCTGTGAAACTGGCCTTGTATGTCTTTAAATGATAAACTGCACTACTTGTGGTTGGTTTTAGAGATGTAACAGATGCTTTTACTGTGCTACAAGTTTTTGTCTTGTGCTACAAGACTATGAACCTCTGTAGCACCAGTGCTATGAGCAGAAAAAGTTAACGCACAGCCCTGACCTTTCAAACAAGGTTGCGTTTGTTCACCGAAGCTGCTGCATTTATGAAATGCGTTTCTTTGTCTGTGACCCTGTTCGTAGTGAAATTAGAAGTAACGGGGTTGTGTCCAATTCCATTCCCCTAATTCCCCCTGAGAAAGTTATTGTGCTGCCCCTATTTTACGAAAATTTCGCAGAAAATAACTTTACGGGTGCTGATGAAGCGTTTTGTTCTAAGGAAGGGTATCGGATGAGATGACGCATCGTAAAGCGATGAATTCTAAAACTCTGCCATCTCCTGCGATTTGCGCATTTGCTACGTGTTTTGCCTTCAATTTCAAAGTGAAATGTTTCATGAAGCCTGAATATGAATACTCTATGCCTTTTTCGTATATCATTGCTTTGCGTTTTTAGGTGGTACGTTATTTAGTGTGCAACCGAATCGGACACAACACCAGCTGCTGTCCTATGCATCAGGAGAATTTCAAACAGAAATTACAATTAAACACTCGCGGACTTTAGTGCCATAACGTGGTGACGGTAGTGCGCGTCCCCTGATTTAAACACATAAATATTTAACAAAATCGACGGAATCGAAGTAAACTTGATATAACTGAGGATGCCGTCGCAGCAGTAACATGCTGCGTCGCAACGACGAGCAGGTACCAAGGAGGCGGTACTATCCTCTAATGGAGAAGCAACCCCAAAAAAGTACCCGGTGCCGAGTAGGGTAGGGTAGGGTAGAGTGGAGCCGAGCCGGTATCATGTCGTGGAAAAACGCCAAAAATGGGCACTTGCAGTCTCTGATTGGTCAGACTGTCCTCACTCCTGACTTCAAGGTTATGGGACTGGAAAACCAGCAGTTCTTGAACATCGGGGACCGTGATTTGAGGTCTGGAGGTCTAGACGGATATAATATATTTTTTTAATTGACTGAAGATTTTAAAGAATGCCATGTTTGAGAAGGTGGATTTCATGTTTGAGACTTTCTGGAATCATGAATGATGCACAGATGCCTTTGCTGGGTTGCATTTTTGTAACTCAAAAATTCTGCTATCATTTGAATTGATTCTGAATGTGGGCCAATTTCCGTGATTTTCTCTTTTTGAACGGAGGTTCATTTTGCCTTCTATGCCCATGAAAAAGGTAGTACTGTGAACAGAGAGGATGTTTAAACACTAAGTGCCAAATTACTTTCCTTCCCAGCTGCTGGACACAGGGAATCTGGCAGATCCACATGGCTATTTTAACTAAACATTCATCAGTAAGAATACAAAACAATTTTCATATTGGGTGGACCATTATCATTGGCAGAAAACTAAACCATAATGGCTAGCTTGCTAAATTGTGGAAATAGGCTGGTGTTTATTTATTAAGTAATGAATGGTGACGGTGCCATTTTATAAACTTCACTTCCCTTGCATACCATAGCCTGTGCAGCAATGTATTCTAATGCTTAGGTGAGTCATTGCTGTGCTTTAACTTGATTGGTGCAAGCACTTTGGAGCTGTCCTGGTTTCTGTAGTAAGCAGTTCCCTCCTGCTCATAACATCAGTGACTGTTGCATCACCTAGCATGTGGTCGCTGAACCTTGTCAAAAGGCAGTTTTGCATTTTCAGAGCTAAAGCAGAGGCAGATTTGAATTCCTTTGCTTGAACTGCAGTTTTAGTCATTTAATTTCATTCTATTTCATGTGGTTTTCTGTCGTTTACGCTACAAGTTAACTGGTGCTGTATTCTTTTTTGCAGTTTTCAGAGCATTATTTATTAATAAAGAAGCTACTTTTTTGTTCCTGATTAGTGTGGCATGTGTTCCCTTTTCACAGACTCTGGCACCCAAAATGGTTCCTGTGTGAATGCTGCCATTACATCTTCAAATAGCAGTGGTGGGAGCTGTGAGCCAGTAACAAATGGATCCTGCCCCGGTACGGGAATGACCACTTTTTTATGTGTATTTATAAAGGTATTGGTAAATACTGTTAAATGCATGATTTTGAGCCTCATGTCCTGGCATCATGTCGGTTTGGGACCAAAAAGGCTATAATGAATCCATCAGTAATGTGTCTCTGGTTTTATCTTTAGAACGCAGGACAACATGATTGCATACATTATCAGTTAGAAGTTTTTCAGCGCTCCCACATTACTAACATCACAAACAGTTATCTTTTGGGGATGTAAAGACACTTTTTTTTTTTTTTTAAGTAAAATATAAAATTCTTCTTTTCATCAAAATGGCCTTTTGGCAATGACTGTTTTCTGCAAGGATGGTTATGAAGCCATTTAGCTGCCAAATGTGGGTATGTAGTACAGCATATCCTCTGGACATCAACTGCCTGGGGATGCTGATCATTAAAAAAAAATACAAATAATTGTTTAAAAAAAAAAAAATCAAATTCCTCTTGCTCATACACACAGACTCTCTCCTAACCCCAATGAACTTCATTTATTTTATAATCTTTTCCACTTTTTTATTTTAATTTCCACAGACTTGGCTGCTCCGTCACCTGACCCTACGACCCACAAGACTACTGCTCATCCGACCTCCAAACCAACTACCACTGCCCCCAAACCTCCTGCCCCGACCCATGCGCCCACCACTGAGGCCCCAACAACCAACAAATCCACTGAAGCTCCAACCACAGGTTACACTGGCTATAGAATCACCTGCGACCTGCAGACATATAGTTGTTGAAACTATTTTGAAATGATCCCGCAAGCCAAAGTTTTACTCCTGTATTATTTTCCTCCTAGCTCATGCAAACACATCCACTGCTGCACCTCCCACCGCTGGCCCAACTGCTCCTGCCAACACCACAACCACGGCCAGTCCACCATCGAGTACGTTCAGCTATGTTTTATACCTGTCCACAGGAGAGCGCTCGAGAAACGGAAGCATGCTTGTTTCAGTGCAGTGTGGATGACCAGCTTCTCGCTTTAGCTCTCTCTGTCTCGTTCCCCCTTGTGCTCATTCCCCCCCTTGCTCCCCCCCTTTCTCTTGCTCCCCCTCTTTCTCTCGCTCCCCCTCTCTCTCTCCTCACCCCCCTCTCTCTCGCTCCCCCTCTCTTGCTCCCCCCCTTTCTCTCTCACTCCCCCTCTCTCTTGCTCCCCCTTTCTCTTGCTCCCCCCCCCTCTCTCTCTCACTCCTCCTCTCTCTCTTGCTCCCTCTCTTTCACTTTCCCCCTCACCCCCCGTCTCCCTCTTGCTCCCCGTCTCCCTCTCGCTCCCCGTCTCTATCTCGCTCCCCCTCTCTCTTGCTCCCCCTCTCTGGCTCCCCGTCTCTCCTCTCTCTCCTCCCTACCTTCTCTCATTGTCAATTTCAATTTGCTTTGACATGACAGTGCGTGATATTGACGATGCGAGACTCATGATTCTATTTATTTTTATGTATTTATTTAGCAGTTACTGTTTGGGACATTTGTCTCTCTTTTCCCTCAGTCTTTGATTTGCAGTCAAACAATCCACTTTGTCGGCTTTTGTTATTTTATGAAAGGAATTTTTTTTTTTTTTTTTACACTTTGGTGTGAACATGTAGAAATGACCGCATTCTTGCACCATCCCCACCCCCTGCCTTATTTCTCAGGACCATAATATTTGGGATGAATGAATTTAATGGCATTTCTTATTAATCAAGACTATTAATTTGCTTTATAGTGCCTGTGTATGAGGGTTTCGATATCTAGTTTTTATCTTGGGCTTTTGCTTGCCTTTGACTTCTGGCATTTTTGGTCATTCCATGCAAATTGCCCAAAAACCAGAAAGTTCTGCCAGTGACCCTCTTAGATTTTACAGAAAAAATTACTAAAAATACCTTGAAATGTTTTATAAACAAATCCAAAGTTATAGGCCCAAGTTATAGGCGTTCTTAAAATACTGTGCCACCCCCTTTTTAGCTTACCGGCCCTATGAGCCGATAAGCTATTGTCGTGGTGTGGCGTCCGTCGTCTGTCGTCCGTCGTCCGGAACATTTTTTATCTTTTTTTTTGGCTTGATGGATTTTCGTGTAAATTTGCAATAACGTACTACAAGACCACATCTCCAGTCGTTTTTCTCGGATATTTGATTGAATCATTTTTGTCCGTTTTATGGGCCCTTGAAATTTTGGCTCCAATATTAAAGATAGGACTGAGAAATTTTAAAAAATTATTTCTCAAAAACTGCGTGATAAATTTTTTTTCTAAATCAGGCAATCAACTTGCCTTGGTACCGTCAATGTACAGTGCGAGTGCCATTTTGATTGAATCGACAGAAGTGGGTCTGTTAGGGGCACTGTACTTTATTCATATGCAAGATGGCCTGTGGAGGCCAAATGGTTGCAGATAGAGATTAGGTTTGTATTATCGACATATAGCAAGTCATATATGACCTATATTTTGGCAATATTAAATGTGACCACAGATGACTTTGAAAGGTCAAACTTGAGGTCAGGGAATATATTAACAATGTTAAAAGATATGCTTTGAGATTTCAAAAAATCATTTCTCAAAAACTGTCCGATAACTTTTTTCTAAATCTGGCGGTCAACTCACCTTGATACACTTTATGTACAGTGCAAGTGCCATTTTGATTGAATCGACGGAAGTGGGTCTGGTGGGGGCGCTGTACTTTAACATTGGGTCTTATAGAGAATGGGCCAAATCGCCTGTGGAAGCTAAATGGTTGCAGATAGAGATTAAGTTTGTATTACTGACATATAGGAAGTAATATATGACCTATATTTTGGCTGTGTTAAAGTTGACCTCAGATGACCTTGGAAGGGCAAACTTGAGGTCAAGCAAAATGTTACAATTTTTAAAGGTTTCTAGGCTTGAAAATATTGAAGATTGGGAACATATGTGCATTGAACACTTACAGGAAGTCATGTTTGAACTTTCATTTGGTGGCCTTGAACTTGACCTTCGGCGACCTTCGAAGGTCAGACTTCACATAGTGCAATTTCAATGACTTCTGTCACCAAAACTATTACAGATAGAGCTTAGGTTTGTATTGCGGGCATATAGGAAGTCATGTATGAAGTTTCATTGGGTGACATTGAACTGGACCTTCAGTGACCTTGAATGCCCAAACTTCGCAGTGAAATTTCAAAGACGAATATCAGCAAAATGGTTAAAGATAGTTTCAGTTTGTATTGGAGATGTATTGGAAGTCATACATGAACTTTCATTTGGTGACCTTGAACTTGACCTTCGGTGACCTTCGAAGGTCAAACTTCACATAGTGAAATTTCAATGACTTCTATCACCAAAACTATTACAGATAGAGCTTAGGTTTATATTGTGGCCATATAGGAAGTAATGTATGAAGTTTCATTGGGTGACCTTGAACTTGACCTTCAATGACCTTTGAACGGCCAAACTATACAGTGAAATTTCAATGACTTGTATCAGCAAAATCGTTACAGATTGATAGTAGGTTTGTATTGGAGATGTATAGTAAGTCATGTATGAACTGTAATTTGGTGACATTCATATTGACCTTCGAAGGTCAAAAATGACCAAGAGAAAATTCAACGGCTTCTGTCACTAAAAAGGTCACAGATGGAGCCTAGGTTTGTGTCACTGACATAGGAAGTCACATATGAACTTTCATTTGACATTCAGCCTGACTGTTGGTGACCTTTGAAGGTCAAACTTGACATAATACAATTAAAATGACTTGTATTGCCAAAACGGTCACAGATGGAGTCTGGGTTTGTATTAGAGACATATAGGAAGTCATATATGAACTTTCATTTGGCGACCTTCGTATTGACCTTCAAAGGTCAAATGTGACCTAGTGAAAATTCAATGACTTGTATCACTAAAATGGTCACAGATGGAGCCTAGGTTTGTGTTACTGACATCTAGGACGTCATGTATGAACTTTCATTTGGTGATATTCAACTTGACTGTCAGTGACTTTTGAGGGTCAAACTTGACAGTGAAATTACAATGACTTGTATCACCAAAATGGTCACCAATTGAGCCAAGGTTTGTATAGAGACATTTAGAAAGTCATATGTGAAGTCCATTTGCTGACCACATCTTGACATTCTGTGACCTTTAATTTCACAATTGACATATTGAATTTTCAATGACTTGTATCACCAAAACTGCTTCAGAGCTTAAGATTGTGTTTATATTACAGGAGGTCCTATAAAAGTATGTGAACTTTTATTTAGTGGCCTTGGCATTAATTTTTATTGATTCAAATGTCAAACTTCACATGAAATTTTCATAACTTGTATCATCACTATAAGACTACTTGCCGGTAAGCTACAGGACCCTTGGTCCTATTTTTTGTATTTTGGAACGTTTTTGGAGGTCCATTACTTTCTGAATGTACAAACTTTTAATTTGGTACATGGGGTGATTGTGCCCCAGGTTTTCTGAATATGCAGTCAGTGTAGAATCCACCATCCTTCCATTTTTCTTAGCCTCCTTAACCAACAACAGTTGTCAAAAAGACTCCAAAATCCCTTAGTTTAGAATATATCGGAAATTTGAATCTCGTGGTATTGTCTCAGTACAGCACTTGAAGAGCCTAGAGGTAAAAGTGCTTAAGTCATATTTTCATGCACTGGGAGGTAAGGCTTGGAAATGTCTTTAATAGTTACCTATGCCCACTACCTTGATGTTCTCAAAATGAACATTTAGTGACATAAGTACTTGAAGCACTGGGGTCTTTATTTATAGCCTTGGGTAGACAAATACATCATGTCTTTATGCTGAACTTGAATTGTCCAAAATGTGACTTAAGTACTCTTACCACTAGGCTCTTCACTTGTGTGACCGCATCATTCGGTACTAATGTGCTGTACGCTCACAACAAACATGAACAATTTTAATTTTTAGGTTTATTTTTTAATATGAGACGAACATTTCTCTCCCTCTGTCCCTCCCTGTTGCAGACTCCACCCAGACCACCGCTGCTCCAGGGCCTCCCACCGCCGCCCCGCAGAAGCACTCCACCTTCGACGCAGCCAGCTTCATCGGCGGCATCGTGCTGGTGCTCGGCCTGCAGGCCGTCGTCTTCTTCCTTTATAAGTTCTGCAAGTCCAAGGACCGCAACTATCACACCCTCTAAAAGCTCTGACTGTGGGCCCCTGGCCCGTCAAACAGTGTTTCCAAGCAGTTTCTTCAGTATCCCTAGTGCCACCAATGCTGTTGTGCATGCAGCCTGCAGACTCGATCCATGATGCCATCGTGACCCCAGTTTGACCCCACAGTATCATTTTGGCATGCTGCTGGTGGGGGGGATTGTGTTCTGTCCCAACTGAACTGAATGTAGAGTATCGATGTTCAAGATTGTGAGGTTTGAGCATGTTAACTTTCTAGCCACTCTTACACCTTCCAGTGGTAGTCAATCAGTGCAAGTGAAGAAGCCTCAGCCTAATTTATACTCAAGTGAAGCAGTGACCGTCATGTTGATAACATTTTCCCAACCAGTCTGTTGCTGTCCTTGAATTTCAGTCCTTAAATTTCAGTCATCTGCTGAAAAGCAGCCTTGCACAGAATGGAAGTCATGAAGTTGAGTCGTCTTAAATCTCCGGGCTTGAATTGCTTAGGAAACACTGTTTGAATGGTCTCATTCCCTTGAACCGCATCTTTCGGAAGATACAGCATTGCTTGTAAGGCTCTTGTCACGTCCAAAAAAAGGCTTTGAGATTTCTATGCAATCTTGGTAGATTTTCGTCCGGCTGTAGAAGTCTTTTTTTTTTTTTTTTTTTTTTAAGTATTGATAAGCAATGAAGCAATGCTTTATCCTCCTGAACTGAACCACAATTAAGATTAAATTCAGTGTCACGATTTAAAAAAAAAAAAGAAAAAAAAAAAAAAAATGAGTGTTGGCGATGGCTGATATTCCTGTAAGGGTGTGTTGAGCTATTTAAAAAAATAAATAAATTACTAGCATGTCGCCGTCAGCGAAGGGCACAAGCACCACAGAGCGACTGCCTCAATGCAATAAACACAACTTCACCACCCCCTTTCCTTATTAATTCGCTCTGTAGCCCTGGCCAATCCACTCGTAGAGTCCCACGGGCACCGCGATATCAGGCACGGCCCTGTCTCAACCCAGATCGCTCATCGCCCGATTCTGTAAAGTGCTATGCCAGAAAGTGGCCCAGAACCAAATTCATAGTTCAGCACTAGAAGAAAAGTCTGGGAAAGTAGTCAAATAAATGAGTAAAAAAATGTGTACCTTTTGTAGGTGGACATTGATTGGAGAAAAGTGCCTTAGCGGGGGTGTCAATCAGGCAGGTATTTGGTCAGTTGTGCAGGTGTCCTCTCACCTACCACCTCACCCCCCCACCCCCCTATACACATAATCCCCCATCCCAGGTCCTTAGGTTTGACGGCTCCATTGTGGAGCTAGTGTCCTACAGTAGAACATGAACTTCCGATGAAGTGGTATAGCTGTGTTGTTATTGGTAGACATATTGAAGTTCCCAGCTGGTCTGATTATATTATTGGTAATAACCATACTAATAATGAGAGTAGCCTCTGCTGGATTTTTTTCCTTTTTATTTTAGAACTTGCCGCCCCTCAGCCAAGTACGGCATTTAGATGGTGCTGTGGATGTTTATGGAGAGGAGGAATTGGGGGGGGGCAGGAAATGGGTTAGGGTTTTTTGTTGCATTAAGTGATATTTTGTTTGCCTTGTTTTTTTTTTTTTACCCAATTATGCACCTTTCCATCCCTTTGGTCGAAACTCTGAAAGCATTTCTCTGGTCCATGACAAGCAACTTTCAGTATTGGTCAAACCATTTTCAAGCTGCCTGAACAGTAATCAGGCTGATATAGAATTAGCCCAAGTGTGTTGCTTGTTTTGCTGTTGGTCAAATTTATGATTAACCCAGGTTGTGGTAAAAATCAGTCTTTTTTTTTTTTAAAAGTGAAGCGTAATTTTGAGCAACCAAGCCTGCTTCTGGCAAGGCATTCAGGAGATGAAGGTCTAAATGTCAGAGGCCCGCATTTGGGTAGAAGTTTAATGTCTTGATTTCCTGCTCATCATCTGTTGATCATATTTGTGCGTTTTCCCTGATGTAATGGTGAAATGAACAGATGAAGGATCCTTTTGAGAAGGTTGTCAATTGAATGGTTCGTTTTGGTGATGAGACAATCGACTCAGGTTTGTATTTTGTTTTTTTTTGTGCTAGGAGCAATTTACAGTGTTTATTTGAATTCTAAAATTTCAACTGTGGATGTCTTGGGTTTCAGTAATTTTGTGAACCACTTGTGTCAATTTGAAACTATAGATTATATATATATAAAACACTACTGCTTTGAAACAAAAGGCCAATGCGCAGCATGTTGAATGGAGCATTGACCGAGCCTTGCGTCATGTTGCTGTTCTTGGGCATTTCTTTAGTGGCCAAAATTTCACAAAAGCCTGTTAAAAAAACTTTGCTAAATAAGTTGCCAAATGAAAGTGTTTGCCTTGGATGAACACCTGTATAAAAATAAATGTTAGTGCATGGTGTCTCTGTGCCAATAATGGCAAAGTTGTATTGTTTATTAAGCACCTAGAAACACAATTTTTAATTTTTTTTTTCCTGAATTTTTGCATTAAATCAGCTTCATGCTGCTTCCAAAGAGTCACACCTGCAGCGAGACAAGTTCAAGAACACACTGCCTTAGATTCACCTGGAGCTCCACGTATTTGCTTGAAGAGTCCTACGCCTGAGACCACTTGCGCTAAAAGATTTTTGTTGTTTTTAAAGGTTGGGCTTTGCTAGGCAAAGCAGATTCTGTGTAAGTATTGAAATGCTTGTGATCGCGAGGCTTCAGTAGAAATGGCTTCATTTCAATTTGTCGCAATCTTAGAGAAATTTTTGATGTAATTTTTCTTAATACCCTGATTGTGATGAACATCGAATCTTCAGCATTTTACCGAGTGAAGTCTTTTTGAGCCACCGAAGCCCCATGAATCCGGTGTTGGCTCTGCTCCTACAGGGCATCTTTGTGTCTTTCGGTATGGTTGGACAAGTAAATTTTCTTTGGGGCTTTGAACGTGTAGAGCACATTGTGGTTGGGTGGACATTTTTGTGTGGTATTTTGGGTAACTGACTTCCTTGGCCAACCGATAAAGGGATGCCATTATTTGGAGCCTGAAGAAAGCCTAGTGGGTCATAGTGCCAGCGTGTTCCTACGACCCTTCACATTGAGACTTGAAATGTTTCGCACACGTTGAATGATTGTAGTTGTACAGTTGAGTAAAAAGTGCCTTGGTCGACGCTGCAGACACGCCGCAGTCATCAGACCTTAGAAGGAAAAAACTTGCCCCTTTCCTCATCTGCATCAAATAGTCCCATTCTATCCGCTCAGACCAAGTCTCTACCTGCTGCAGTTTCCGTCACAGCCCTCCTCCGCCACCCTTGGTTCTCTTGTATATGCAAATTCTTCATTGTGGATTTTCTCAGCTGAAGTTGGGGTTGGACATAGTCCTGTATTGATTGGCTGGCATAGCTTTGAACCTTGCTGCTGCTCAGATTTGGGAATTAATGTTGCTTATGTAGCCACAAAGCCCACCTTATTGTTTTAAGCTTTTTAAAGTGTTCCTGTCCTTTTTTGTCCTTTTCTTTTTTTGGTTTTCTAGTTTTGCAATGAAAGATGGATGTTAAAATCAGAAATAAAGATTTGGATATTGTTAAACATCTGCCTTTTGTTTTTGTATTGCCTGCATCTCTTGTTCAATGTGCTTTGTGCGGTTATGTACAACCGCAAACATTATGGAATCACCACTCTTGGAGGATGTTCATCCAGCTTACCTTCAAAGCAAATGAACAAATCCCAGATATGTTGCGGAACAATTTCTCTTCAGTAGCTGAACAGTCTGGCTTCATGAAATGCCTCAAGCAAATTATTTTAATCAATGGCTTATTTTTTATTTTCCAGATCAAGTAGAGGGAAAAAAATATGGAATCACTGAATGTTGAGGGAAAAATTATGGAAGCACCTCATAATTGGCATTTCTAAAATAAATACCTGCACTAAGCTAAATATGCAAATGAATCTGCAGTTAAGAGTGCTTGCAGGCTTTAACGAGGTGTCGGACCCTGGTAATGGAGAGGAAACGTAGCACCAACGAGAGCTGGCAATGGAAACAAAGGAAAGAATTGGATAAACTGCTCCAAGAAGGAAATTTAACATGGAGAATGGCAAACGATGTGGGTTGTCCCCAGTTAGCTGTACCTAAAATTTGTTGAGCGTAAATAAGTGTAAACCCAAGATTGATCTTGGGAGGTATTTGAATGAAGAAATGGTCTAAAATCCCTCCAAATGTGAGCCTTAACCTTGTCAAACAGTACAGGGAAAGACTCAATGCTTTTCCTCGCCAGAGGTGGTTTCGCCAAGTATTAGCCCAGGGGTGCAAATTATGGTGCAACCTTAATTTTGGTGAATTTGTTTGTTTAATAAATAAATTTATAATTTTTCTTACTTTCCTCGGAACATTAGTACACTGCAATATAGTTTACATCTTTTTTTATAGCCCCAATTCCAAAGAATCGAGTACATTATGGATAATGCAAATAAAATCAAAAAGGAATGATTTGAAAAATATGTGCATCTATATGGAAGACACCATGACAATTCAGTTGTTTATTGAAAATGTAGGCTTATTCAAATCTGATGACTAGAAGAGACTCCGAAGAAGTTGGTGAAGAGGCCATTTCGGAACAATAATATTATATCTAGTGTCAATAATAAGGTGATGTTGAACTGGTGATGTTAAACAGGTGAGCTTGTCAAGGAGTATAAAAGAGCCTCCAAAAAAGGCCTCGTCCCTTGAGAGCTTAGACAGGTCAATTTGCTTACAAATGTGAGAGCTTAAAATGCATCATTTGAGAATGTTTTACCCTCAACAGTGTGTAAAATCCTTGTAAAGATGGCAGAAATGTGGTCAAATCCTTGTAAATCCTCTGGGGTCCACGATGACATATACAGCATCAAAGCGCACCATATTAAATATCTCCAGAACACAGAAAGCATTTGACTTTTTTTTTTTTTTTTTTTTTTTTTGTCTAGGCGTTGACCTATTTAAACCAGCACTCCAGTGCCATCGTATCTCTTTCAGGTGGTTTGTAATCCATCCTTAAACCACAGTGTCTTTTTGGAGAATTTGGAAAATAAATCCATTATGATAAATCCAACACTGAATGTGAATATTTATCCAGTTTCCTGTGTTGAAAACAAATACTGCTGTCCAATATCAATCCAATAGACTAATCAGAGGCTGTGTTTTTGACTGGCAGCCATTGTTGTTTGTAACACTGATCAATGTCAAATTGTGCAATGGAATGACGAGAGGGGCCAGACGAAACGCGGTTTATTAGTCTCCTATGAGGAGCTCCTAAAGGAAAGTGAGAACCTCGCCCAGATTAGGGACACCAGGGCCCCCTCCTGGAGCCAAGCCTGGGAGGGGAGCTCGCAGGCGAGCCCCTGATGGCCGGGTTTTTCCCGGGACCCGGCTGGGCTATGCCCGAAGAGGCTATGGGGAGTTGCCTCAACGTGGGCCTATCGCCCACGAGGAGAGGAGTAGGGGTCGGGTGCATTGTAGATCAGGTTGCAGACAGGGGCGAAGGCCCTTGCGTCCTGGGCCCTGGTCATGGAATCTGGCTCTTGGGACATAGAACATCACCACACTGGTGGGAAAGGAGCCGGAGCTTGTGCGGGAGGTTGAGCAGTGCCAGCAAGATAAGTCGGACTCACCTCTACGCACATCTCTGGCTCTGAAACCAAGCTCCTTCATAGGGGTTGGACTCTCTCCTTTCCTGGAGTTGCCCAAGGTGAGAGGCGGCAAGCAGGCATGGGGATACTTGTGTCCCCTCGGCTGAGTGCCGTCTCATTGGAGTCCATCCTGGTGAACGAGAGGGTCTCTGCAATTCGTTTGCGGGTTGTGGAGGGGAATGCTCTGACTGTTTGTGCTTATGCACCAAACAGCAGTTCAGAGTATACAGCCTTCTTGGAGTCCCTGGGTGGGGTCCTGGAAAAGGCTCCTACTGGGGATTCCATAGTTCTGCTGGGACACTTCAACGCTCACGTGGGCAACGACGGAGACACTTGGAGGGGAGTGATTGGGAGGAACGGCCTGCCTGATCTGATCCCGAGCGGCGCTTTGTTATTGGATTTCTGTGCTAGTCATGGAACCAGTACATTTTGTAATTGTGGCCTCAGATCTGCAGGCATATGTTTTGGACACTCTGGTGGAGAGAGGGGCAGAGCTGTCAACTGATCACCATCTAGTAGTGAGTTGGATCAGATGTCGGGGAAGACTTCTGGACAGACCTGGGAAGCCTAAACGTGTTGTGAGGGTCGACTGGGATCATTTGGTAGAGGACCCTGTCCGAACGATTTTCAACTCGCACCTCCGGAAGAGCTTTTCCCATAGCGCGGGGGAGGCTGAGGACATGGAGTCCAAGTGGACCCTGTTCAAAGTCTCCATAGTGGAAGCAGCTGCTGCGAGCTGTAGCCTGAAGGTTGCCGCTGCCGGTCATGGTGGCAACCCAAGGACCCGTTGGTGAATTCCAGCGGTGAGGGAGGCTATCGAGCTGAAGAAGGTGGCCTTTCAGGCTTGGTTAGCCTAAAAGACCCCAGACACGCCAGACCGATCCCGGCAGGCTAGAAGGACTGCAGGCGCAATAGTTCTGGCAAACCGTCAGGCAACTCAGGAACGGGAGACAAGGCTTTGCCCAGGCTGTTTTCAGCAGGGGTGGAGAACTGCTGACCTCAACTGGGGGTATTGTCTAGCGGTGGAAGGACCGCTTTGAGAGGCTCCTGAATCTGGCAGAGACACCTTCCATTGAGGAGGCAGGGACGGAGGACTCGGGCAAGTCATAGCCCATTTCCCTGGTGGAAGTCACTGAGGTGGTCAAAAAGCTCCGCAGTGGCAAGTCACCAGGGATGGACAAGATTTGTCCTGAGATACTGAAGGCCCTGGATGTTGTTAGGCTGTCAATGTTGACTCGCCTGTTCAACATCGCGTGGATGTCCGATATATACTGGACAAAGAGAATTAGGGATCACCCCAATTTTCGAAATTGAAATATTTGATAGTTCAAATTATGTTCCATATCATATTTCAATATTAAAAATCAGTGATCCCTAACTTTCTTTGTCCAGTATAGTACCCGTGGACTGGCAAACTGGGGTGGTGGTTCCCAATTTTCTAAAAGGGGACCGGAGGGTGTACTCAAATTATAGGGGGATCACACTGCTCAGCCTCCCAGGAAATGTCTATGCCAGGGAGCTGGAAAGGAGACTCCGCCCGATTTTCAAACCTTGGATTCAGGAGGAGCAATGTGGGTTCCGTTCCGGCCAAGGAACAGTGAACCAAATTTTTACCCTCGCACGGATTCTGGAGGGGTCATGGGAGTTTGCCCATCCAGTCGACGTGTTTTGTGGACTTGGAGAAGACTTATGACCATTCCCCACAAGGTATCCTGTGAGGGGTGCTGTTGAACTATGAGGCTCCAGGGCTGTTAATTTGAGCCATTCGATCCCTGTAAAACCAAAGCCGGAGTTGTGTCCACATTCTCCGCATTAAGTTGGACTTGTTTTCAGTTGGTGTTGGACTCTGCCAAGGGTGTGCCTTGTCTCCTACTCTGTTCATGATTTTCATGGACAGGATATCAAGGCACAGCCAAGGTTTGGAGGGTGTCCAGTTTGGTGGCTTCAGGATTGCATCTCCGCTGTTTGTAGATAATGTGGTCCTGTTGGCTTTGTCAGGCTGTGATCCAACGCACACTGGAGCGGTTCACAGCTGAGTGTGAAGCGTTGGAATGAGGATCACCACCTCCAAATCTGAAGCTATGGTTCTCTCCCGGAAAAGATGCATTGTTCCCTTCAGGTTGGGGGTGAGTTGTTACCCCAAGTGGAGTTCAATTATCTCAGGGTTTTGTTTACGAGTGAGGGTAGGATGGAGTGTGAGATTGACAGACGAATCGCTGCAGCGTCTGCAGTGAAGCGGGCGTTGTACTGGTCCGTTTTGGTGAAGGAGCTGAGTGTAAAAGCAAAGCTCTCGATTTACTGGTTGATCTACATTCCAACCCTCACCTATGGTCACAAGCTTTGGGTAGCGACTGAAAGAAGATCGCAAATACAAACAGCTGAAATTAGCTTTCTCAGTAGGGTGGCTGGACTGACCCTTAGGGACAGGGTGAGGACCTCAGACATCCAGGAGAAGCTCAGAGTAGAACTGCTGCTCCTCTGCGTCGAGAGGAGTCAGTTGAGGTGGTTTGGGCATCTAGCCCTGATGCCTCCTGGACGCCTCCCTTCAGAGGTCTTCCAGGCATGTCCAACTGGGCAGAGGCCCCGAGGCAGGCCCAGGACTGGAGGGATTATATCTCCCAGCTGGCCTGGAAAATAGCTTGGGGTCCCCCAGGTAGAGTTGGAGGAAGTGGCCGGGGGGGGGAAGGGCGCTTGGGCCTCTCTGCTTAGTCTGTTACCCCCACGACCCGGCCCGGATAAGCGGAAGAAAATGGATGGATGGATGGGATAACATGAGACCATCTCATCCCTTCTACTTATAGATCTATACCATAGAGGGTAAGCACTCAAAATGATGAGTAGAATAGCATAGCTGTAGATTTTTCATGGGATAACCCTATACAGAGTGCGCCTTCTGCACATTGAGTATTCCATAGACATACATAGCGTGTTTTTGTTCGGTTTTTTTTTTTTTTTTTTTTTTTTTTTTTTTGGCTTCTTAACAAATATAGTAATGGACCATAGGTGATGTCAGATATCTGATTTAGTTACATGTAAATTTGGTTTTCATTTGTTCATTTTTTGTTTGGAAGTCACCTGTTTCATACAGTCTGGTGGATTGTGGGATTGCACTGTCTTCAGGCATTCTGTTAGTTACACAACTAATTCAATGTGGCATTTGGGGCTATACACAAAGAGTATGCAATGGGTTTGCTCAACAGGATTCAGTGTGGGGGGCATGGCATAGCTAACAGAAGAAAAACAGATGGAAAAACTAAAGAACTTCCTGGAGTAAATGTAAATCATTTTTGATGTGAGTTAATAACAATTTTTCCCCCTTGATTCCCAACACTTGGGAGAACAATTTTCTTAAGTCAAAAATCTTGTTCATTATGGTTCTGTGTGTGATTTGGATAGAATTCTGGGAGCTCCAATTTCAATTTTGTTTTTTTTTTTTTTTTTCTATAGCCATATAAATAATAATACATCCATGTGACATCACTACAGCATATGTATTCTGATAGCTCAGGTTGTCCTGAAAAAAATAATGTATATAACTTGATTGTGGATTACAGGGCTGAGGGTACACAAGCCCCAAGGTTACACAACAATGACTGATATATGTGTGTGATCTCTGCCTCAGTGTCTTAAAAACCGTCAAGGGACTGTGATGGAAATCACGTTATTGGATCAAGTATACATTGGTAAACCATAGTCAACTCAAAAGCTAATGCTTCGCTGTGCAAAGCCAAAGCCAAACATTAACACTGTCTAAAAGCACTGCCAACTTCTCTGGGCTTGGTGTCATCTGAGATGGAATGTGGCACAGTGGAAGCATGTTTTGTGGTTTGACAAGTCAACATTTTAAGTGTTTTTTTGAAAAAAGAAAACAGCCGCTGTGCTCTCTGGACCAAAGATGATGACAACCCAAACTGTCAGCAATGTCCGGTCAAAAAGCCAGCATCTATCATGGTATTGATGTATGTCAGTGCATTCGGCATAGAAGACTTGTACATACATTTGTGAGGGTACTATTAATGCCGGAGGTTCTGAGCAAATTTTGGAGCAACACATGCTGCCAACTAGACATTGTCTGTTCCAGGGACATCCCTGCATTTTACCAGCAAGGTGATGGCAAAAAACATTCGGCAGGGATTAAATGAGCATGGCTGCTTAGCAGCTGCAGAATTGACCTGCCTTTTTGATTGAGAATGTATGGCACATTATGAAGTGAAATATATGGCAACAAAGACTCTTTAATATTATGCAGCTGAAGACCTGCATAATTGTGACACATTTGGGGCAATGGAAAGCATTTGCAGCTGTTGTCTTTAGTGCCCAAATATGTAACGAGAGTGATATAAAGAGTTGATAATGCTACACAGTGGTAAACAGTTGATTGTGCCGACCTTTTTTTGGGCTCCTTTGCCGTCATCATATTGTATATTTTCAGTTTGCAATTAAATTCACTTTAGGACATCAAATAATGTGTTATTCTGCTAATTTCATTATAGGATAGGATGAATGGGGTTTTGAGAGGAGTCCCTCTAGATTTCATGTGCATTTTCCATGATGAGCCAACTTTGATGGAATTGAAGTTGTACTTCATCTCTGTAATGTTACTCTTTATTGTTATAGTATTATTAGTGCATTTCCAGTCAGGGGTACCAATAAAACTGGAGCCCGCTGTATGGTCACACAGCGAGCAAAATGCACCTTTCTAATCTTCATTTGTATATTCTTTAATCTAAAAACCCATTTTAGTTTGGATCTACTGTATGCTGCAATGTGCAGGGGAAGGACCACTGATGTATTTATCCTCACCCTCATGATCACAGTGATCTTGGTTGATTGCCTGTGTTAGATTATCTCATGTTTGCTTTCTTATGAACAGTGGTAAAAACTCAAATAGACATAACTACAGTCTAGGGACTGCCAATTACAGTAAGTGCAATGTGTGGAAATGGACAAAAATGAACTGTGGCATCAGGGAATTTGGCTATTACCTTAAGGTTCTCAACTTGGAAGGGTTTAAACCGATCCTCCAAAATAATTTTTGTGTGTGCACATGGTGCAGTATGTCAGAGTATAAGTTGAAGGGGATGGGTTCAGTGAGGATTTTTATTGTTGATTTCCTAGGAGACAGAGGGTAGTCTGTGGTTTGATGTAGCCCCTTGCAACAGTATGATGAAACTGAGGAGACCAACAGCATATAATAACAATACACATTTGTGCTGGACCTGTGCACTGCTTTCGTCACTTTCTAGGAATTGAGGGAATGCATGTAGCATTATAACAAGAAAAGTCAGTGCTGACATTGATTTTTTTTTTTTTTTGCTTTTTTTGTCAAATGGACTAATTTTATGAAGACAGAATGTGTAGACCCAATGACTGTATGTGATTTGATTACATTTTATTACGAGGGAGACGATTTCAATGACTCTACATTAGGAGCTGTAACCAGATTGGAGGCTGGCTTATTGAGTCCTTGCCTGGAGGACAGACTGAGCTCTCTGCAGTGGGTGATTAACCGTTCCCTGCAGAGCACCATGGAGAAGTACTTTCCTGAGCAGTGTGCGCCTCACTCCAGAATAGAGAAAAGAAAATGCAGCAGCATATTGGCGATTATATTGCTTTGTGTAAAACTGGCCATCTCTGTACAGAGCAGTCTGTAAGTGTTTGGACAGTGGCTCGGTCAGAAAATGGAGGCAAGTATTTCATGGTTCGCTCTGCATGGATGTGAATACCAACCAATAAAAGCTGATAGTCTCCATTTCTACCTGGTATTCATTCTTTTATTTATCCAATTTGCTACAATACAGAGCCAGCGGGGCCAAAATTGTGTCACTTAGCAAATTCTTATGCAATGTACTATCTACATAAATTCCATTGCATTGCAACATCTTCGACTATTTTCATTATATTCCATGATATTATATTTCAAGGGCTATTACCAGTCATAAACCAGCATAAATTGCCATTGAAATGACTAAAGGGCCCAGGGACTGGATTAAGGTTGAGTGCTGTAATTTGGTTTGCCATCCATCAAACACTGAAAACAGAAGTTCCAGACTGCATTCTTGTAGGGTCTGGCCTCTGGTTGTACATGCAGGGAGAGCACAGGATGTGCACTTAACGGCACTATCTATTAAATGGACCTCTGTAAACCTTTCTCTTGGAGTCTGAGTACTCGTGCTGTGCCTTAAATATTTTTCCTCATCAGCACTCTTCTTCCTCAGACATTTACTGCAGTCCTGTTACAGGCTACTGCTAGCTTCCACCCTTACCAGCAAAGCCAGCATTTCACCACCTGCAGCCTTTATCACAAAGCAGGATTTCCATGTTAGCTGCTTATCTGCACTGCATAAAACCCAGAAGCGTCCAAAACCTGGATCATGGTTTTGAGTAAAAACAGCTTTTCCAGATTATATTTAGTGCAGCTATCTAGCTAACTTAGTTCTCCTGTCTCTTGATCAAGGCGTCTGGTTTGTAGCGAACTAGGCACTGTACTGTAACAAACTTGTGGGAGTGTGCCATCTTGCATTACACTGACCAATGATTACTACGATTCAAGCATAATGGTCAGCTCTTTTGAAAGAATTTATTACTTTCCCTGGCTGCACCATGAGGGTGCCCAAGCATTTCCTTTTTTAGACAGAAACCACTCTGAAAACAGATAGCAACGTAGGAGGAATGCAGTGTCACTGCAGAGTGAAACAAGTGGAACCTTCCTTCAGTACTAGATAATTTTTATGACCAACGGATGTTAACCCTCTTCCTGAGACATCATATCTTTACGGCATTGTTCAAGACTTCATGTAGAGTCCTGGCATCGGACGCGCAGGCTGTGTGTCTGTGCTGAGTCACTGCTCAACCACACACTTGCTGACTTCAGCTAGATTCCCAGGGTGAGCATGCAGATGCACATCATGGGCCAAGTTCAGCCAGGGTGCTGCACAACATTTCACCAGCACTTTAACGCAAAGTTAAACCTCAAGTACCGGATCCAAACATACTCTACAGAGCATTTTACCTGACATTTCTGGCTTGATCAACCCGATGAATGCTAAGTCAGAGCTGTTCATTTTAACTTTGCTTGTGACTGTAATGTTTTGCTTCTGATCGTGGTGTTGTCTTCGAAGTTTTATTTAACCTTCCTGTTTGCACCAATATGTCCACAACCCCCTTTATACAAAACCCAAAACCAGTGAAGTTGGCACGTTATGTAAATCGTAGATAAAAACAGAATACAATGATTTGCAAATCCTTTTCAACTTATATTCAATTGAATACACTGCAAAGACAAGATGTTTAATGTTCAAACTGAGAAACTTTATTTTTTTTTTTTTTTGCAAATAATCATTAACTTAGAATTTAAAGGCAGCAACACATTGCAAAAAAAAGTTGGCACAGGGGCCTTTTTACCACTGTGTTACATCACCTTTCCTTTTAACGACACTCAGTAAACGTTTGGGAACTGAGGAGACCAATTTTTGAAGCTTTTTCAGGTGGAACTCTTTCCCATTCTTGCTTGATGTACAGCTTAAGTTGTTCAACAGTCCGGGGTCTCCGTTGTCGTATTTTACGCTTCATAATGCGCCACACATTTTCAATGGGGGACAGGTCTGGACTACAGGCAGGCCAGTCTAGTACCCGCACTCTTTTACTACGGAGCCATGCTGTTGTAACACATGCAGAATGTGGCTTGGCATTGTCTTGCTGAAATAAGCAGGGCGTCCATGAAAAAGACGTTGCTTGGATGGCAACATATGTTGCTCCAAAACCTGTATGTACCTTTCAGCATTAATGGTGCCTTCACATATGTGTAAGTTGCCCATGCCTTGGGCACTAATACACCCCCCATACCATCACAGATGCTGGCTTTTGAACTTTGCGCCTATAACAGTCCGGATGGTTCTTTTCCTCTTTGGTCCGGAGGGACACGACGTCCACAGTTTCCAAAAACAATTTGAAATGTGGACTCGTCAGACCACAGAACACTTTTTCCACTTTGCATCAGTCCATCTTAGATGAGCTTGGGCCCAGCGAAGCCGGGCGGCGTTTCTGGGTGCTGTTGATAAATGGCTTTTCGCTTTGCGTTGTAGAGTTTTAACTTGCACTTGCAGATGTAGTGACGAACTGTAGTTACTGACAGTGGTTTTCTGAAGTGTTCCTGAGCCCATGTGGTGATGTCCTTTACACACTGATGTCGGTTTTTGATGCAGTACCGCCTGAGGGATCGAAGGTCACAGGCATTCAATGTTGGCTTTCGGCCTTGTCGCTACGTGCAGTGATTTCTCCAGATTCTCTGAACCTTTTGACAATATTACGGACCGTAGATGATGAAATCCCTAAATTTCTTGCAATAGCTCGTTGAGGAATGTTGTTTTTAAACTGTTCGACAATCAGCTCACGCATTTGTTCACTAAGTGGTGACCCTCGCCCCATCCTTGTTTGTGAATGACTGAGCATTTCAGGAAGCTGCTTTTATACCCAATCATGGCACCCACCTGTTCCCAATTAGCCCGTTCACCTGTGGGATGTTCCAAATAAGTGTTTGATGAGCATTCCTCAACTCTCTCAGTCTTTTTTGCCACTTGTGCCAGCTTTTTTTGAAACAAGTTGCAGGCATCAAATTCAAATGAGCTAATATTTGCAAAAAATTACAAAGTTTACCTGTTCGAACATTAAGTAACTTGTCTTTGCAGTGTATTCAATTGAATATAGGTTGAAAAGGATTTGCAAATCATTGTATTCTGTTTTTATTTACGATTTACACAACGTGCCAACTTCACTGGTTTTGGGTTTGTACTAAGAATGGTTGTCTGATTTCTCAACTTTTGCAAGCACACTGAACCCCAAACCAAATCGAATGGTAGTGCAGTGTTAAAAAAGTTTTCATTTCAGCTGGCTATGTTATCACCTTGACACACTGCAACGAGAGCAGGACGCCTGGCCAAAAATATCCCGACTCAAGGTTGCCGGAACAAACTGGCAGTTTATTGTCAGTTGTCATACGATTTACGGTTTTGCCTTGGACAGGGAGTAAGAGATTAAGGGAAAACAATACTCTCACAACTTATTAAACTCAGGACGGGATATTAAAACGGAAACTGTAATTGGATTTACAGTCAACAATTCACTGCTCATTCAGAGAACAGTAGGGTAGAGTTCTGTATATGAAGATAGCTTCCTTCTATCCTGGCTTCACCCATATATTGTGGAGATGACGTGGTCCATGCACTGAAATACAAGAGGTAAAACTTATCTCAGCAGCTTGTTGGAGATGCGGCTCTATTCTTGCTTCGCTAAACAGGAAGACTGAGTGACTCTGGGTCGGGCCAATTCCTGCTAACTGCGCACATTTTTAAATAATAACAATAAAAATCACCAGTCAACATGGAAAAACGGAAACTGCACAGTGTGCGTGGACAGTTTTTGTGCCCTTTTGGCAGTAACATGGTGATGGCCTCGGAGATTGCTGCTCTGTTGTTGACACCCAAAAACACCATGTACTTGTGCACATTGCTGGCTCCCCAGTAACATTTAATCACATTGCAGGTACATAAAGTACTCATCTAGCAGTGGCTGAGACGAAAAAATGCACATTCACAAACCTAAATCCCTAATGCTTTTTTAATTCCAGGGCATTTACTCATTCTCGTGCATTAGGTTAGTGACAACTTGGTCTGTTTTTGTTTTTTTGTTCAAAATTCTGAAAGCATAGAGCATGCATGAAAATGGTAATTTTGAAAGTTCACTTGTGACAAAAGTTGTAATGTGATTAGCTATGAAGACCTCAAAGCACAGTAATTAGTTATTCGCATAATAACAACTCTCCTGATGAGACATCTGTCCTGGAGAGGTCTTTGCACGGTCTCTTGTGCTGTGGGGTCACATTGAACTGCAATGACCAATAATAGGAAAGATGGGAAAGGT
Source organism: Gymnothorax javanicus (assembly GCA_029692085.1). Lineage (NCBI taxonomy): Eukaryota > Metazoa > Chordata > Actinopteri > Anguilliformes > Muraenidae > Gymnothorax > Gymnothorax javanicus. The sequence goes on from CM056198.1 coordinate 97,906,412, forward strand.
TTGCTGGTCAAGCAGAAATAGGGAAGTAATGAACACTTTTCACAATTGATGGGTCCCATGGAGCAGGACAGTTTTGCACAGTACAACTCCACCACACCATATTCTGCCAAGAAACCATGGCCAACCCAGCCAGAACACTGCCCTTTTTTGTTTTTGCTCCACTGCACGGTGAGAGTTCTCAGGTTCAGCTTGAATAATTTGATTTCTCCGGCAGCAGCTGCCACAGTAATCAGGTTACACACTGAAACAAAGCCAGGGATTCAGTATGCCCTGCTGCTTACAGCAGACAGAGAACCCCGGCACTGCCAGGGTTCCACAAATACGGAAGAAAACAGTCAGGTTAGCTGAGTCAGTGCCTTGCAATCCTTGGTTTCTTGTCACATCACTGTGCCAGTTCTTGTTTTAACCCTTTAGGCAATAGGATTTTCAGAACGTCTCTTTTTGTAATTTTAAGTCAGAGGACTAGGACTCCATTGCGGTCTCATGGAGTCTGTTTGTGGTTGTTCTGTTAAGAACGCTCTTATCAAATATTTGTGATCTTATTCTAATACCTTTCAAGGTTTTTGTAAATTTCTGTTGCAGACCATGGAAATGAGAACAAACCCTTGTAAATGCTTGATTGCTGCACAAGTAGGAATAGGAATTGAACCACAAGGTTGGGGAATGTTTCTACACTCTTGAAGTTCCCCAGGAGTGGTCTGGAAAACCAGGGGCGTGCTTTTCCTGTGTGTTACTCCTGACGCAGACTGGTGCAATGTTAGCCCTGCTTCTTGGAGGGAGCTGGTTCATTTGCGTGTCAGTTACAAATTTTTGCGTGGAAGTGACAGTCATCACTGCGTCAATGGCAGGTCTCTGTGGCTCTGATGCAGGCTGGAAAATATGCAAATGGGACGCGCTGGGCAATAATGCTTTAATTGCAAACAGTGAGCGCCTGTAAAAATAAACTATATTACAATCTGACAAACTGCAAGCTGCACGCACAATGATACAAGGACAGCCTGCCCATCCCTTCAATACATGGTTTTTATTACACATACATATGTGCACAGCAGCTGCTCGCAATGTACAGCTTACACACTTCTTGCTTGTGCGAGGTAAGTCACTGGACAGCACAATGAAGATTCATGGCTGCTCTCCTTTGAATCCCTTTTGCACTTCCTCTTGTTTTATGTATCCCAGCATGCACTGGGAGGAGGGGGGGGGTGGTGGGGGGGAAGAATGACCTGGAAATCCAGCAGTGCTGTAAATTTATCCCATCAATGCAGGAGTCAGTAGACTAAAGACTGACCCCAGGGGATGGACACACACAAGCAGTGGAGAAAGGCGTAAGGGACTGGGACACCTGGCTATGAGAATTACTATGAAATATCTGGGGCTTTCCTCTGTATGCCTGCTGAACCCTCACAAGCATATTTTAATAATTGACTGCCGCTATTGTTATGGCAATTAGGCTTGGTTCTGGGGCTAATGTGCTAGAATAAACCACTCAAAGGACCAAGTCGAAAAATAAATGGAGAATTACATCAACATGAATTTCTCACAAAGTGCATTAATAAAAGAAAGCTCATTCACCATCAGCATATTTGGCATTTTCCATTTTTTTTTTAATAAACACAGCAATGGGCAACTACCTTAAAACTTGCTTTTGACAGAAATCTAGAAAAGAAACCTACCATTTACCTGACCTAGCGAAGTACTGCCATATAGGAAGTACTGATATTTACATGGCTGGAGCGCACTTGAAGAATGCGAGCCTGTCTGCTGACAGTGATTGGCTAAAGCCCTTAGAAAACAAGGAGACATTTATCAAAGTCCGATTTATATCACCCATTCATTTTAAGCACAGTCCTTCTGATATGACAAGGATAATCCAATAAACCACAGATCTGTGACCGCTGGCAAGACACTGATTTCCATGCTTTGTGGATTTTGAAAGCACAAAATCTGACTGTGAAGGACCTGTGATTTCAGACCAGCTAGCAGAAGGGGAAGAGGGAAGATTTGGAAATGAGACTTCATGGGAAAATTGGGTGAAAAGACTCAAAAGCAGTGCTGCTTCAGGCAGATATGAAAAAGGAGTTAGGAATTTCTCAAGGACATGTTTAGCAAGGACAGACAAGAAAATCCATTGTGGAAGGATCTTATCGGGAATATATGATGTGTCAATGATCCAATAAGCAATTGGAATGAGCATGCGGGACTTAAACTTGGACCAAATTAATCAAGACAGGATATCCGTTTAGAACGGCGGTACTCGAACCTGATCCTAGTGCCACTAAATTTTTACATCTTCATTTGGTGTGTTTCATCTTCAGTGGGATTATTCTTCATGGCATGCATACATCTATTCATAAAATAATTGGAGGAGGGAGATGACAATGACGAGGATGGTTATGTTTATTGTTTTAATGGTTACTATTACTATCATCAATAATATCGTTGTCATTATCTGCAGGTATTATTATTCTTTTTATTACTCATGAGGTTGAGATGGCATATAAGGCTTTCTGGGTTTCTAGCCCCATCCTGTACTACGTACTCTTTCCATTCATAGGATGTCCTCTTTTTATATGATCTGCAAGCAAATAAACAAAAAAAATATGTATTTTACCAGTTATGGCTATTTACCTCCAGCCTAGTGCAACCCCAAAAAGCCAACAGACTGAGGTTTGGTGTGGTTGATGTAACAAAACACCTAAAACAAGGCAAAGCGTTTTCAGGGGCCCGTTTTTACACATTAAAATCCGACAGCAGTTGCCTATCACATTGCATAACAGTATGAGACATATTTAGAATGCGCTAAATTTAGAAAAGGACATCCATTTCGGGGTGAGATCTGATATGTGGTCTCCTGACAATTCAGAGACATAATTTACTACTGTTGCTGGTAGAAGCTCTGGTTTGCACTGAGAGTCATTATTCATGTTGGATTCAGAATTTGTCAGTTACGTGGTAAATAAAATGTTTGGAATGTGGTGAACAGCTCTGTACAGCTGCAAACATAAGGCACAAATGTGGGTGCAATATGGAGGGGCGCACCACAAGGGTCAATGAAATTGCATTATCCCAATACTTGAACCAATGTATGGTTTGTTTTCCATTTTCGACTACTATATTCTGAAATAAAGTTGGTAAATATGTACAGTGGTTATGAATTAATTGGTTTGTCTTTTCTGTTCATCTTCTTGATGTTTAATTCAAAATTCAAAAGCTCGTGGCAAAATGATTGGATCCCCTGCAGCCTCCCTTTTTACCAAGATAACAGCTCAGTCTCTTTTCCTGTAGTGTGTACTGACATCGGGGAGGACAAGGATCCATCCTGAGAAAATCTCTCCAAATCCTTTAAATTCATGGACTCTCCTCTTCAGCTCATCCCGCAGATTTTCTACAGGGTTCAGGTCAGGGGACTGGGATGGCCCTGGCAAAACCTTGATTCTATGGCCTCAGAATCATTTTTGAGTTTATTTTAATGCAAGCTTTCTCTCATTGTACTGTTGGGAAATCCAACCAGGACAGTCAAGTTCACAATTGGCACAGGTCCTCTTCTTTTCAGGTTCTTAACAATGCCATAGGTCTTCACTTCTTGAAGGGCATGTAAACCCCGTTTCACAATCTGATTTTACCTCACAGATTGATTAAATGGTCCTCCAAAGTAATGCGGGTGATAAACATTTCATTGATAGAGCGCCACATCCTTGTTAAAGCACCTTTCAATTTTAGACATTTTCCTCTCCTCTCTAGAAATGACTGATGTCATTTCTGGCTCCTTTACCTTCATAAAATCATATCAAAGTAATAGATGATAAAAAAAAATTCAAACAATTTCTCTTAAAGCCCAATTGCTTAACAATTTTTTGAAACCAAGTTTCGTGGATTATCATGACCCCGGTGCGCTTATCCAGGGCATGTATTTGGGATATGCGGCAAATTGCAGTAGTGAGTGCAACACCGCGACTGAAACGTCTTAAGACTATAACTTTATATTTTGACATGAACAAGGATTTAGTTATCAAGAATTGATTTCTCGAAAGAATTCTCCATGATAATTTTGATGCGTTTTGCAAATTACATATTAATAAATAATAAAATTGATCGACTTTGTGAATCCTGTTGTGCCTTCACAACCACTAGCTTCTTGAAGGTTCATATTTACGTACAGGGCAGCAGCCCTACAGACACATTCTTCCGCCTCACTAAGACCAAAGTCTTTGTTTCTATGACTACAATCTGATCTGACGTCACTCCAGTCTTCCAAACAAACAGTCATCTGAATACAAACTCTCACTCTTAAATCCACCGTTTGCCAAACTTGATATACTGGCATGTGTCTGTGTGTTCCATCGCTTACGTAATGGGTTACTCGATACGGCTCGAGGGTGGTCTGCAGTTCTGCAGCTCTGATACTGTACGTTCCAGCTTTTTATAATGTTGGTCATTTTTTAGGGTTTACATGCCCTTTAATCACTGCCCTTACTGTCAAAAAGGGTATTTTAATCGTTTTTGTAGTTTTCTTTTAAACGTCCCACATATTAATGAAACTCGCTAACTTTCTGGCACACATCATTATAGTATTTTCGCCTTAACCATGGTGACGGATTACGCAAGGACAGTGACATGCGTCACCACAGTTATTTCCAAGGAAAACAGGAGGTAATAGTTACCAGGTAGCTAATAGTTAATAGTTGCCAGGGACAGTTGTGGGATATAGTCAGAGTACTGAAACTGTGATGCATAGTACGCATGTATTAGCACACAGTACTTCACTGAATGGGGTCTTACTTATCTTTTATTGACACAACATTGCATAGTGCCATCTACTGGATAACAAAAATACTTAGTCTGATAAATACTTTCTCGTTTTCAAAAGCAGTTGTTTTCAAGCATAAAATTCAAAATCTGCACTAATTTCTTGGCAAATATTCAAATGATGATTAATCAATAATGATTAAATTGTTCTTAAAATACCCAAATATTAACACAATCATTAGTTATAAAATAAATACATCGTCTTTCTGAGACGAGAAATTTTGGTGAATCAAGGAAGTTTTAGGTGCATGCACAAATATGCCAATTCACAATGTTTGTAAAATGTGACCACTGACGCAGTACTGATCACTTCAAGACCAAATTCATGGTTTTAAAATGACTTTTATTAAATATTAACACATACATCATTGGCAAAACAAATCAAAAAACTCACCAACACTCGTAAAATACACTTAATCATGAGCAACTGGTAAAAATAATGAAACATCCTGGAGATCTTATGCAACTGAGACAAAAAAGCACTGAAAAGCCAAGAATAAAAATCAGGAGCACTTTAAGCAGCCAGTTTTCCTCAAGCAGAGATAAATGTGCTGCGCAGGACGTTGACGTAAAAAATTCAATTACTAGATTAAATTATTAATGTCGGCCCTGCACAGAATGCACCACTCAGGAGCACCGGCAGTGGCTCCATCTGTCCAGCAGTTGATTGGGGGGGTTTTAACCCTAAAACACCTTTATGTCTCCCATACAATATCATCCTTCTTCAAATTGGTCTGAATCCGCACCGGCCCTTTAAGCCGAGGCCGGTCACTCCTGTTGCCCAGACAACTTTTGCCTTTGGTACGCTGCGGGGTGTGAAATGTCGGGGAAGAGGTCAGAGATTTGGGCTTGCTGGAGGCCCCGATCCTGCAGTCGGCACTGGCGGCCCGTCTCTTTAAGTCCCGGGATCTCCGTTTTAGCTTCTGCACCTGCTCAAATGGAGTCAGAGCCGTTCGGTACATATCTCACCAAGTGAAGGCAAACAGGCCAAACAACTCAAACAACCTTTTGCATTGGCATGACGAGTCAATAATAGTGCCACAGTGTCATGCATTTAATTTCCACAGCGATTGCTGGTCACCTGCCCACTCATTTACACCTGGCTTGTCATTGTGCGAGTGAAAGAGTGAGAGCTCCGAGAGTTTGCCTGAGTGCATGCATACGTGTACAGACAAGCCTGCACTGTTAAAGGTCAGCTGAAACTAAAATGGAAGTATACATGATATAAATAAAGTTCTACCAGTGTAATTTAGGGCTTGTACGAAAAAGTGCCAAAAATCATGTCTTCCCTTTGCATCCAAGAGCTTGCCTCCGTGTTCCAGTCATTGGTTACTACGGCTCTGAATACACTTGCAATGAGTTTTAATCACTGGAAACTTAGAAACATATTCGTTCAAATGAAATTGGTTTAACAGAGTTGATTAGCGAAAGTTAGTGTCCTCCGCTTGCCCTCTTCAAGTTTCTGGCTGGTTTGTCGAGAAGCCATTTGGAAAACCGCTAATTTGTCGTTCTCTGCTGTAGCTGTTAAATAGACCCTACCATACTGATGACCTTACTACTAGCGAAACTTAACAGTGGTGCCATAGTAACGAAACCACAGCTTGGCTCAGTTTACGGCCTTCAGAAGAGCTCTGGCACTTTTCAATCTGGACATGAATAAGAAGATCATTAATATTACCTATACCTCCTTTTTTGTTTCCGTTCCCATTTGAGAAGATGCTACAGATGGGGAAATGGAGACTAGCAGTGTGACCTACATCTCCCATGCATGCAGTACCAGCAGCAAACCCAAAGCTTTCCAACTCCCTCGCCTGATGAGCCCCAGTCAGACTGTGCCTGCATTCAAAAAGTCAAAAAATTATATCCTATTGTTCAATTCCCAACCACTTTTCTTTAACCTCGATGGAAAATGTCGTGAGGTCTAGGAAAAGTGTAAAGGGGAATTCATATTGGCTTAGGAAGACAACCGCGCTCCTAAGAGAATCCAAATGCACTAACACTAGGCGATGTGATCATGCGTCTCTTGTCAATCATGTTCGTTCGTTTTCGCAATTGGCTGGATGGATGGCCGTCGCTCTAAACATTGCTGCCACACAGCATTGTGGGGCGGCGTCTTCTTTCTTTTTGTAAAGGATGGTTCGGCGTACCCTATGCTAAAGGTGATACGATTGATTGATTCTCAATTGTTTAACAACACTTTCAGCAATTGTTCAGCCATCTCATGTCAGCATACATTTCATTCATACCAATGGGCAATTCGGAGTCTCCAATTAGCCTGACATGCATGTTTTTGGACTGTGAGAGGAAACCGGAATACTCAGAGGAAACCCACGCGAACAAGAAGAGCACATGCAAACTCCGCACAGAAAGGCCCCAGGCCAGATTTTGAACCCGTGACCTCCTTGCTGTGAGGCAGCAGTGCCGACTACTGTGCCACCATGCCGCCCGCTAAAAGTGATAAGTTAGGAAACATTGAAGCGCTTTTCCTTTACATGTATAGAATTCAAACACGCTTACCATGGCTGCCACGCAACTACCTCCAGGCCATTTTCAAGGAGTTAGGAATTTCCCCAAGCAAACAAAGACTACAGAACGCAGCCCTGTGACTCACCACCAGCTGATGCTTCTTCAGCTGGGAGATCTGAGTTCCCTTCTCCTCCATGCGCTTCAGCAGACAGTCCAGCTCCCTCTCCAGCTCTTCCCTGAGACACGGTTTCCGCGTTCCCTCAATCCGCTTCACCAGCTCCTGCTCCTCGCTGCAAAGCCAAAACAAAAGCACCTCATTATTACTGTCCTCACACTACAGTTACCTTATTAGTACATGAATCATGTATCTACACAATGCAATTCATTACAGCACAGTTCAAGGATTTGGGAAGTGACGCTTAAAAGGGACTGCAATTCCTAAATGGTTCACAAAAGTGAATGGTAATTAATGTAAATGCTAGTAAATTACAGATGATGGTCTTTAATTTAACCTCACTCATTGTTTTCAAATTAAAAATCTTTAAAACAGGATCAAAAAGTGGAAATTCTTTCACTGTCCAAATGCTAATGGACTGCAGTGTACTATGTTATGAAGGTTAGGCTTACTGGCTCAAACAAGACCTATTAAAGAGACAGAAAGTGCACTGAAAGTAGAGTCAGAAAGCCCAAAGGCCTGCACTTTAAGACCACTCTGATAAAAGGTCACAATCGCAAGCTGTTGAAGGAGGACAGCAGATCGCCAATTTCTACCAGATATATACAGCAAAATAACGTACTTTCATGTTTTTTTCAGAACGCTGTTCATTTAAAAACAAAGGAATCAGAAAAATGTCTCCTTTTCCTGTGTTACAGAAGGAAGCACAGGGTGTAAAGTGCCCTTTTGACTCTTTAAACCATGTTAGCCAGACTGGTTGCACTCCATGACAGATGCTATAACTCAGTGGTCCTCACCGTTGTTCCTGGGGACCCACAGTGTATGCTGGTTTTCGTTCCAACCACTATTGTAATCGCAGGATTTTAACAAGCTGTTAATGTCTTAATTAGGTGTTTTTCATGTTTAGAGTTGTTAATAGCCAAATGTTACATAGAAACATCCATACATGCTATGAAGAATAAAATACCGTAGAAGATAGTGTGTTTATTTCTATACTGCAAGAAATTTCAAGTAATGTAACACTTCATACAGATCAAAGTAGACACTCAGGAAATCCATAAACCCTAAATTAGGCTGCTGGACACAACTGTTTCAAGTTATTTAAAAAAACTTCATGTGAACTCAATTAGATTAACATGACACAAAACTGGTTTGACTCTTTACCATGTGCTTGTTGAATAAATTGGTCATGATGTGCCAATTAGTTTTCACCAATTAGGAGCCAACTACATCTTTAATTTGATTGGTTACATTGTTTTCTCTCATTTCATACTGTTATTTCCAATACATCGCAATGTGGGTATGGCATTTTTTTTTATTCTTGATGGCAAACATAGATATTTCTGTTTGCTTGTGAGTTAAGAGGGCAAATAACTGCTCTAAACAGTAAATGCACTTAAGACAAATTAACAGACTTGTTAAAATCCTGCAATTACAGTTGTGGTTGGAACAAAACCAGCATACACAGGGGGTTCCCAGGAACAGGGAAGACCACTGCTATAAGCTCAATTACAGAAACCGAGTGACAGCAGAGGGGCTTACAAACTCATCTGTCCCAGCTCGTCCTGCAGGGCCAGCAGCAGTTCTGACAGGTTACCCAGGACACGGGGCCCCGGAGTGACGGACGGGGCCTTTTGGGGGCCCCTTACAGTCTCCGAGTTGGACCTCTTGTGGTAGTGAACGCGGTCGCACAGCTGAGGGTGGTGGAACTTCAGCATGTGCAGGACGCTTTGCACATTGGCGCTCACCGAGTGACTGGGACCAGTGGACTGACGTAACGAAAGCAGATTCGCAACTAGTGACGGTGAAGCACCGATTCAACCGCTTATCTCAAGAACAAGACGAGCCCAAGAACAGCACAGAGCATCATGGCATTCAATACGAAACTGACAGGAACACTACACAGCAAGCCCACGTAAAGATAAGAGTGTACATTACCTACAGCAGAAAATGTACCAGGTTATAATGCAGGGCCTTCAATTAGGCAGATTAAAGCATTCATCCTTGGACTATTAGGAGAAGTAGAAACTGTTTCATCATGATAATACATACCATTCCAGCAACGAAGGGCATCGGCTTGGCCTTGGGAAAGGGATGATGGAGAGGTGCCACTGCAGCAGTTTTCTGATAAATAAAGTTCTCACTGTAACCCACAATCAAGGTTGAGTGCAATATATATTCCTTTTTTGACCTTTTCCCCAGTTTAAGTTGACTGGAATACAGCAGAGTTTGAGACATGGCAAGCAACGTGGCAGGGAACTAAACCCACAGCAAATGGGGGTTGTTTTTGTGTATGGAATTGATGGATTTTGACACATTCAACTGTCACAGTATTTACACATGGAAAATTATGGTCAACTACAATCACAGGCCTATTTCAGCAAGTAAAAAGTAGCACCCCCCCCCCCAACCCCCCACTAAACAAGTTGTAAATGTGGTCCTGATTGACCCACAAATTAGAGCAGGGGTGTCAGACTGAACTGTAAAAGGGCTGAGAGGCCGCAGGTTTTCATTCGAACTGAGCAGAAGCACACATGATACACCGAATCATCTGTGCAGGCTGAGATCAGTGGATTAAATTTGTTGTATCAGGTGTGCTTCAGCTTGACTGGATTAAAAACCTTCAGCCCCTTGGCTTTTTTGACAGACCAGTTTGACACCCCTGAATTAGAAATTTCATATGCATGTTCATCTTGTACTTAAGCTGTAGTCTGAAAACAAGCCATTTTGTGCCACCGTGACAAGTTAGTAATGCACGTAATCGAATTGCGGAGATGCAGTGCCATCTACTGGTCATATAAAGAACACAAACGTGAGGGCAAAACCTCAGAAAGGCTAACACTAGCTCATCTCTCATATCGCAATCTAAAATGTAACAAGCAATGCCAATGTCAGCTGCCGTGATACAGTCGCTGTATCAGCCCTCACCCTCGTAAGGGGCGTCTTCTTTTTCTTCTTCGGTTTCACCCCAGCAGAAATGGAGGAATACAGAGCGCGGTTCATTTCCAGGCTTCTTTGCAGCTTAAGGCAGAGCAAAGAACGAGACATTGAATCAAACAATAGCAATACTACATTTGCACAATACAAATAAACACACAGCAGAGAATTTCCCAGAAAAACGTGTGCAAGCACATGCCCGTGCATGCCTTATGAAAGTGGAACATACAGATGGTCGGTACAGACACTATCCGGGTGAAAACCAACCTCAGCCGCTTTCTCCTGCACAAGCTTTCGCTCATGTTCCTCCTTCAGAAGCTTCCGTTCCAGGAGTTCGATCTTCATCTGAAAGCAGACACAGATAACAGTAAGGACAGCCTGCAGACCCCAAACCTCGACCGTTATATTCAAACGCAGCTACTTCTGCACAGGATATTATTCCCCCCATAGTATATATTCAAGTTTGAAGACGGATATTAAAAATAAATTTGTCAGAGCAGCAGTTGAAATTGAAGTTTGAATGGTGCTAGGAAACCGAAATCACCCTTAGTTAACGTGCACTACATCTTCTAAGTAAACACAGTTGGTCAGGCTGCACAGCCACACCTTCTCTTCACTTACACTGAACACTGGTCTACCACACAAGACTTTGTGCAGAGTACTTTACTTCCTCTATACCTGGAACTACTTTCTTGTACATGGCTTCACTGCCATCGAGTTCGTAGATGACACCACGGTGACAGGCTTGGTGAGTAACAGCGAGACAGCCTACAGAGAGAAGGTCCAGCATCTGGTGGCATGGTGCACCGACAACAACCTTGTCCTTGTCACCAAAAAGACATAACTGCTAACCGCAGCCTACAGAAGCGCCAAAGGCGACCACTCCCCCCATCCGCATCCACACTGAGGTGGAGTGGATGTCCAGCTTTGAGTTCCTAGGCCCCCACATCTCTGAGGACCTCTCCTGGACTCTCAATTCCTCCACCCTGGTCAAGACGGTTCAGCAACACCAATATTTCCTGAAATGTCAAAAGAAAGTACACCCGTCCCCCTGGATCCTGACCCACTACCGCTGCAGTGAGGAAAGCATCAATACCAACTGCTTCTCCGCGTGATACTGCCTCGAACCGGAAAGCCATGCAGGGGGGTAGTGAAAACTGCCCAGACCATCACTGGCACCTAGATCCCACCTCTCAAAGCCCTACAGCACAAACACTATCTGTGTAGAGCACGGGACATGGTCAAGGACAACTCTCACCTGAACTATGGACTGTTTGCCATTTTACGATCTGCTAAAAACACTACAGGAGCCTCCACTCAGAAACCGCTTCTTTCCTGGAGCCGTCACCCTGCTGAGCTCCACGAGACGACTCCTCACGTCATCCTACCAAACAGATACACACAGCCTCCCACACCCCAACTTCCATACCTGCACCCTTGAGACTTACAAACCTAGCTCACATATTCAGATACATGTAGGCACAAGTATGTGGACACACATCTCTGCTTATGGCCACACTTTTGTGGATGTGCTCCGGTATAAATCTCTGTCCATTGCTGCAAATTATTAATATATCATATTGATACATTTACATTCTCCGTTTAAGGAATGTTCTACATAATGTACAGACAATTCTTGCACTTTTACAATCATAAATACTTTTTGCTCTTCTGCTCAGATCCAAAACGTATTTCAGTTTGTCTCAGTACTTGTACTTTGCCCAGTGACAAAGTTGAACCTAATCTAAGTTCAAGGTTTCCAGAGCTCCATTAACAATGGACTCTAAACAAACACTTCTCATCCGGGAGCCCAAGAGATCCCACAAAAAAATCTAGAAGACAGCACACAATACAAATTAGTACATCATTCAAACCCTCCATCGAATCTGTCCATCCATCCATCCATCATCTATACCGCTTCTTCCTCACTAGGGTCGTGGGGGAGCTGGAGCCTACACCAGCTGACCCTGGGCGAAAGGCAGGGACACGTCCTAGACAGCTCGCAAATCCATCACTGGAGGCACACCATAGTCACTCACACACTCCTACTTGCAGGGCATTTAGTCTCCAGTTACCCGGACATGCTCGTCTTTGGACTGCGGGAGGAAACCGGAGTATCTGGAGAAAACCTTAGCAAACGCAACACAGCAAAGCCCCAGGCCAGATACAAAGCCTGCAGAGCTACCACTATCTAACCTGCGTATTCCAAGAGGCAGGAATATATCCTGAACAGTTAACCATTCCACTACAGGGTGCATACAGTAACACACACTTTAATACCTATGGACAATTTAATGACTTCAATTAACCCATGACGATGGACAATGAGAAGAACACAGAGGACCCAGAGAAAACCCATGTAGAAACGGCCAAGCCTACTTATGGTGCGACGACAACGCTGCCCACTGCCTGATTGGTACTCGTGCTTCGAAATTATTTTTTTTTCCAGTTACCACATATTCATTTTCAAGGGCGAATTCTCTGAAAATATGACAACTGTAGGTTTCAATAGCTGCCACATGAACATGCACTGTACCTCTGCGACAGACTGGGTGTTGCTCAACTTCTGGCACTCTCTCTCCAGCAACTCCAGCTTCTGCAGCTGGGCCTCCACTTCAGTCTGGTCTGTCTGTCTCTCTCTGTGAACTGACTCCTGAAACAACGACAAACGAAAGGCAAACAAGGTCTGAAATTTGGGCTTGGGGTAACCCTTCGAGAAGTGAAGAATGCGTGAAGTGGACCGAGGACGCCACCTGCTGCTGAATAATCTCATTTCGGTCCTGCTCCGCTTTCTTCATCATACTCCTCATGAAGTCCAGCTGCTTCTCCAGGATGGAACATCGGGCTTCGGCTGACCGTAACTGTGCAGCCAGTTCTAGGAACAAACACAACAGAGGCTGCAATCCTCAAAGCAGTCTTCCACATGACAGTGCACAGACGTACATTTCAGTGATGCAAACCTGGACCATAGACTAGGCTCAGTGATGATATTCTAGAAAATTTCAAAAGTGGGCCAACTCCCCCTCGCACCCCCTGGACTTAAAAAAGTGGGCCAATGGGAAAAAAAGTGGGCCAACTGGGTATACCTGGTAAAATGCCATTTATATCAAGTTTTTAAACAGTACCTTGACTGGCTCACTTACGTATATGTGTACACATTCAGTTTTTACACCTTTTTGACAAAGCTAAGACATGCATGACAGTTTGAGTTTAAAGTTTTAATAGAAAACCTTCACAGTCTGTGCCAATCATAACAATTATAAAGTCAATGACAAAATAGCGCATAAAATAATAGTTCCTAATGCCCGATTTGGTGCATAGCTTAAAGCCCGCCTCCAAACCGAAGTCCCACTGCTAAAGTTGTAAGTACGGATACTTCACCAGGCAGTGAAGCCATTCTCTTCATAGGTGTACGTTGAGCAGCGTGCAGAGACTCACAATTTTACCCACATTTCGTTTTATTCATTCAAACGAGTTCTGAGCCATGTATTGTTTTTTTTAAAACCTATTAGCAAGCCTTGTGCTGCTTCAACCTCAAGCGATGCCGTAGCTTGCACACCAGAAGCTATGACTATGGCTATGGCTCCAGTGCCCTCCACGAGCACTGCCCCAGACCAGTTCCCTCTCTCTGCTGCCTCAGCCCCACCTCATGCGGTTAGTGTCTTGAATGGCGATGTTCCATCCCAGCCAATATTAGCTAGCTACCCAAAGCGTGCAGTCAGTGCTTTATGGCAATCATTCAATCCTGCCTGCTATCGTACACGACCGTGGCTTGAGTACTCAGTTCAGCGGGATGCAAGTATTTGCTTTCCCTGCAGGAAATACGTTATTGCCGGTGAGAGGGATGCTGTTTTTACCTTGTGTGGTTTTACCAACTGGAAAGCAGCACTCGAGCGTGACAGGGGGTTTCAGAAACATACATCCAGCCACAGTCATATACAGGCATATACAGAAGTCTCCTGCAGCCGACATTTTGACAACAATCTTTGCAGTAGGTTTATAAATTTGTTGAATAAATGCACAGAAGTTTCTTATAGACGATGTTTTCATATCAATCTACGCACTAGAACAAAGGATTCGCGCCAAATCATATGTGTAATGCGTAGTTGCCGGCGCACTGAAATCTTCGTTTAGCGCCAAGTCTGTCAAACTTGCGGGCTCTCGCAAATTACACATCCTAGAATCATCACTGAGCCTGCATTCTGCAGAACTGAAGGTTCTACATTCCAATGGAAAAACAAGCCAAAATGTATTTCCAGAATGCATCCCATGAAAAAATGTAATAAGCTTCAAAGAAAACTGTGGCCTCTGCTCGTACAAGAGGAGGCAAGAGTACAAGCAAAAAGTTCCGGGAAGACAGAAAGAAACCGTCGCAGGAACCAGACTTGGGGGAGTCTATCTGCCTTGAAGTAGGTCAGAGTGTGGGTTTTAATGACTGAGAGGGTGTTACCTTGGTTTGGCCTGCCTTCTTTCCCTCCAGTTTCCTTGCTGCCGGATTCCCCCGGTGTGCTTCCCGTATCCCGGTCTGCTCGCTGGCACAGGCGACTGGCGTCTCTCTCGGCTTGAACTCTCTCCAATTCCAGCCGACGAATCTTCTCCTGGAGAGTCTTCAAGGCTGCAATCACGGCTGTGACAACCGTCACATTCACGGTCACTCCTCTCAAGCAATCCAACTACAATATAATAGTCTATGACCAATACATAACTGCATATTTTTGCCAGAAAGACAGCCCACACTGGTGAGAACAGGTTCAGGGTTCAAGGTAATGTTACAAGAAAGCTAACCAATGTCACCTCTGCTGCCAGCGTCAGTTGTTGTCCGATGCATATGCATGTTGAGTTCTTGCAGCTTCGCAGAGCTTGTCATAGGGTCGTTTGAAGCATAGTCGACGACTGGAGGCGACGTTCTCCCCGGGGGGAGAAGGAAACTTCCAAAATAGCTATGTTTACAGGGAGATCCTAAACTCACGTTCTAAGAGAGGGAATATGAACACAGCTGGTTCTCAGAAAGACAACCCCAAAAAGCTTTGGAAAACCATAAAGTCTTTAGGTACCGGGTCCAAATCATCCAAAGGGTGCAATAGTTGTCTCCTTATTGATGAGAAATTGGTTTTTGATAAAAGAGAAGTGGCTAACGAGTTTAACTCATATTTTACCACCATAGCTTCTAAATTAGTAGACAACTTACCATCATGTAAAGGGTTGTTTGATACATCATTCATCAGGAACTTCTATAAATCAAAAAGTGTCTGACAATGACTTTAGATTGTCAAATGTTAGCCCAGATCAGGTTGTAGATATATTAAATTCTCTTAGCTCGGCTAAAGCTACTGGCCTGGACCAGATTCTGGCCAGCTTTGTTAAAGATAGTATTCCAGCTATCTCTGACCCTTTGACTTATATAATAAATTTATTCATCAACAATGGAGTATTCTCAGAGGATTTAAAATCAGCTAGGGTTGTTCCATTGTTTAAAAAAGATAGCAAAACCTGCAGTGGGAACTACAGACCTGTATCTATTTTAAGTGTGTTTTCAAAAGTGATGGAAAAACTTGTTTTTAACTAGTTAAAAAAATACTTGTCTAGCAAGAATCTGTTGTATAAACTCCAGTCCGGGGATCATATTAAACTACAGGCTGACAAGGGTAACATTACAGGTATGGTGGTCTTAGATCTTCAAAAAGCATTCGATATTGTAAACCACACTATTTTGTTAGATAAAATGGCTGCTATGGGTGTAAATATGACATCAATTTCCTGGTTTAGATCTTATCTTTGCAACAGAAAGCAAGTAGTAGATATTAATGGTACATTTTCAGATCCTACGTTAATATCATGTGGTGTGCCACAAGGCTCCATCCTGGGACCTCTGATGTTCATCCTGTATGACAGGGCTCTTCAACCGTGTCCAGAAAGGGCCGGTGTGGGTGCAGGCTTTCATTCCAACCAAGCAGCTACACACCTGACACTGCTAATCAACCCCAAGAGTCTTTGCTAATGAGCTTGATTAGTAATATCAGGTCTGCAAGTGCTTGATTGAAATGAAAGCCTGCCCCCACTTCGGCCCTTGCAGGATAATGTTGAATAGCCATGCTGTATGTAAATGACATGTCTGCTGCTGTAAGATGTAAACTTTTACTCTACGCAGATGATACTGCGCTAGTGGTATCTGAAAAAAAATGTCTCACGGATTGAAATTACCTGAAAGGGATATTTCAACATTTAGGCAAATTGGCCTATTGCGATAATCCCTATAGTCATATGAGTAGGTACATTACCTTTAGTTATCCGTGCCTGTTGTTTTGGCATGGGGGAGGGGGGGACGCGAGCTGCTCAGCGAACATAACGAAAGTGAACGGTACAGGTCCCTCACTCCTTCAAAACTCATCAAATACACAAACCAACAGCTCCAAAACGCTCTTGTGGACAAGTTGTGACCTGCACATTCACCATGCTATTAAATAATAATGTATAATTATGTAACATTACGACACATGAAGCAAATACTCGGAACTACTTTCTTATTCGGAACAAAGTATTGTTTTGAGTTCCAGAGCTGCAGTAAACATACGCTTTTAAAATCACTCCGCCCAGCCGGTATGTCTGGAATGTAGTTCCGGTTATGCATTTGCCTTGAAAATAACTCTGTCTCGTAATTACACATTATTATTTAATAGCGTGGTTAATGTGCAGGTCACAACTTGTCCACGAGAGCGTTTTGGAGTTGTTGGATTGTGTATTTGATGAGTTTCTATTTTATTGTCACACATTATATTGTGTTTTAGCTTGCCAAATAAATGTAGTGCACTGAAATCAAGCCGGTCACCTGGCAGCATTGGCCAACTATCTGTTCAAAGCTAGTCGGAAAATGAACCAATTGAGAATTTGATGGCAAACGATACTGGCAAAGTCAAATATTCATGGGTTTGTAAAACTTCATCGGACGAATTAAAACGACAGAAACGACGTCATGGAGAAATCGAGAGAACCCTTATTTTGCACTCGCATAAGCAGGAACGTCAGTGAACTTTCACCATGATCACCCAGGAAAATACCTAGCTAGCCATTAATTCATCATACCAGGATCAACAGCCATTTCAAAGAACAAATGAGGCCGAAATTAATGCAGTTAGCTAGCCAACTGCTGCCACAGAGAGTTCGCAACGTCTGTGATTCAAGTTAGAAGTTCAGTACTTGCAAGCTGCTTTACTGTTCAACAAGCTTTGTTTACCTCCGAACTTGTTTGCAAGGTAGCCTCCCAGGTCTTAGGCCATATCGGTCACGGTTAGCAATCGACATTAAAATATTGCGTGCATGCCGTTAGCAACCCATCAAGTTCTTTAGGGGAGCAGCTGAAGCCATTTACTTAGTCGGAATGAGCAGTTCAGCCATCTGGCTAGCCAGGAAGCTGGCAAGCTAGATAATAGTTAACGTTAACCTAAATCAAAATGAACAAAGCTCGCCGACGATCAACCAATCAGCTCAACAAACGCGAGAAGAAAACTGAATTAATAAAAGATCACCTGATCGTGAAGATGTTCCATGACAATTTAGCTGCTCTACTAATTTGTTGTCATCTAGCTAGACAGTAGACTACACAACTGAGGGGCAAATCAAATTTCCCTCCTCTCGTGCCGCTCTTCAGGTTCAGAGACTGTGGAACAACTTCCTTTGACGACAGGGAAGGGTAAATTCAAAATAAAAGCAAAGCGTGGCAGTGAAAATCGGGTCATTTTGCATAAAAATATATCTTAATTAGACCGCGAAACTCATAAATGACAAAACCTAAGAACAGGGCAGAAAAAATGATGAAATCAGAAAAAATCAAGTCAGGTTGAGTGAAATTTTGTGGAATCATTTTAATCCAAGACCTGTAATATAGACTCGTTTGCAATTCTATGTCCAGAGAATTTCTCAAGTGGAATAAGTTGATATGACCCTGGACTTCCAAAATGACCGAGGTGTTCGTCCACCAGGTGGTAGGTTTTCTCACAATGGCCGCCATCTTGGATTTCGCTAAGAAGAGCGCTGAAGTCATACTCTGTTTAATATACTGATGGACTTTAAAAACTTATAACCAGAATTGTAGCCAAACTCGGATTCAAATTTGAAACCATTTATTGACTTTACCCATAACAACAACTTCGACAAAATGTCAGATAACATCAACAAAAAAAGAACGACAAAAGAATCAACAATGACAAGTTTAACAACAAAATCAACAACAAAGATCAACTCCAATCTCAGTACCGAGTGTGACCGCCACGTGCCTGCAACAAAGCCATCACTTGTCTTGGCATGGACAGCACCATTCTGTTGAGCTGTTGCTGGGGAATGGCCTACCACTCCTGGAGAAGGGCTTCTTGGAGCTCTGCCCTCCTCCTGGGCACTGGAGTGCGTTGTCGAACCCGCCGATCCAACAGGTCCCACACATGCTCGATGCAGTTCATGTCAGGGCTGAAAGGAGGCCATTCCATGACTCGCGCACCATTCTGGGCCAGGAGATGCTGGGTCACATGTGCTGAGTGAGGTTGTGCGTTGTCTTGCATGAACATGACCTCAGGGTGGTCTGTGATGTAAGGCACGACGTGCGGTCTGATGATAAGGTCACATTAGCGGGCTGCATTAAGATTTCCATTGATTATGACCAGGTCGGACCTCCAGCCGCACCGAATGGCACCCCAGACCATCACCGAGCCTCCTCCAAAGCGATCTGTTTCAGCAATGCAGGGGGCCACGTATCTCTCACCACGTCGTCTGTAGACCCTCTGTCTTCCATCATGTCGGTACAGACAAAATCTGGACTCATCACTGAAGACAACATTCCTCCAGAATCGGTTGGGGACTCGTCTCTGACTATATTCTTCAGCCCAGCGAAGCCTGGTAGCCCTGCGCCGTGCATCAAGCTGCATTCCAACACATGCCCTGTGGGCTCTGATCCCTTGCTCTGCAGGTCGGCGACTCACTGTTCTTCTGCTGATCCTTGGTCTGTGGATTCCTCGGGTCTCCTGAGCCGTCTTGGTGCAGGTTCAAAACCTATCTCTCAGGTGGACGAGGCAGATCTGATTGTCCTGGGCTGGGGTCGTGACCCGAGGCTGACCAGGTCGGGGTCGATCATTGGTGCTTCCAGTCTCCTGGTAACGAGCCACAAGGTTAGAGATTGTGGGTTGGCTTACCCCAAAACGGTGGGCGATGCGATTTTGGGATGTTCCAGCCATCCATAGCCCAATGGCTTGATCACGTTGGGGTCTGGAAAGGCGAGGCATGGTGCACGTAGTGTCTTTGAACAAATGCTCTTGGGTTCTGGCCTTAATGACCTCAAGGATTGTTTCAAGGCATTTGACAGCATTGCAGTTGTGATCAGTGAAGCCGGACGAGGTTACATCACTAATTCTTCAAATCCTGCTCCACAGACACAAACAAGGTCATGGCCTTACACACTATTGTGTCTCCTTACTCAAAGACAACTGCATATCAATTATGTAATCATCTAATTAAAGTTCACCTCACCCAACTATACTATTTCTGTCTAGTCAGACATAAGTTTTTAAAGTCCATCAGTATAATTAGTCCATAATAGCTTGTAGTACCACTTTACCTAGGTTTTTTATAATGAGAAAATGATTTTATACAGTTGTTTTTGACAAATCATTCCCGTCAAATTCCACATTTGCCATCACAAAATGGCTGCCATTTTGGATTTTACATGATATTCATATCTTGTTTAATAATTGGTCTATAGTAGCTTGCAGTACCACTTTACATGGGTTTTTCATGATGAGAAATTGATTCAAACACTTGTTTTTGACATATGACAAGGTCTTTAGCATCAAATTACATGTTGGCCATCCTTGAATGGCAGCCATCTTTGATTTTACCTGAAAATCATATCTTGTTTAGCAATTTGTCCACAATAGCTTGCAATACCACTTACCTAGGTTTTGTGTGATGAGAAATCTACTAAAATACTTATGACTTGACCATTATTGTGAAATCCTTGTAAGTCATTTTAATATATACCAATAAAAGTATATGTCTTATCAATATTATCAAACATTTATTAAATGTATAATCAAAACCATAATAGAAACATTTTATTGTGGATTCCATTGCATCATCTTTTTTGGGATTAGTACAAAAAAGGGTGTTCGTCATTGTGAATAAAGAAACATTACAGATATCCAAATGTCAATAACTTCACACTTGGTTGCTACACGATGCTTTTATGCCAAGGCGATTTGTGACATTTTAAGGAAGTATCTGACTATAATCAGACTTCTTTAAACAATATTTGAGTGATGAATATGACTTTTTTTAATGAAGTAACACAATTAACATTATTAAAAAATAAAAGCATGTTTCAGAGAGTGTGAGTTTTCATATGTCATCAAGCCAAGATTACACCCTTTTGTACTTCCACATGCGAGTATGAGATATTCCAACAAAAGTATATTTGTAATAATATTCATTATTACAAAATATTATTGCAATATAAAATATGGTAAGTATATAGAGGGCAAATTAACTTAAGAATACAAATTTGATAATTTTTGTGGTGCAATATTTAATAAGGATGAATACAGCACTGTACAACACTGAGTCAGACATTGCACGTATACAATTAATTTTTTTTTTTCATTGACTTGACATATTCAACCTGTTGTTTTGAGGTTTAGGAAGGTCTCAGATGTGATAATTAACTGGACAAATATATTGTCATCCCAAAAAAATCAGGAAAAGGGACTAAGCACGTACATTTTGGCCATTTTCTACAAAAAACACAATTTTTGCCATTCATTTACAATGGACTCCAAGATGGCGGCCATTATGAGAAAACCTACCAACTGGTGGACAAAAACCTCAGTCATTTTGAAAGTCCAGGGTTATATCAACTTATTCCACATGAGAAATTCTCTGGACATCGAATTGCAAACGGGTCTATATTACAAGTACAGGATTATATCCTGCATCTGATTTCAAATCCATATTGGACGTTGGAATGTTTTCTGTTACCGAGTACGTGTCTCTGTTTCAAGTTTCAATACTTTATTGCCATACAACTTCAGTTGTTAGGAATTTGCTTTGGTAATGCTCTATACAACAAGACAGCCACACAAACTGAAACCACACAAGACAAAGAACAAGGACATATAAAAACAAATATAAATATGGCCTGTACCTGCACAGGGTCCCCTTGCTTGGAGGAATAAATAAATAATACCCATCCAAGGGGGCTAAGTGGCTATGCAGGGTGCAAGCCCTTGTAAAGTGCAGTGCAGTTGATTAGAACTAGTTGTGCAGCAATGTAATAGATCTGACACAATATAAAACTTCATGAGTATAGAGACAGTAGTAAAATCATAAAACGTCAATAAAAACAGTGCAAATTATGCAGGATCATTAAGGGTCTACATACGAGATTTCGCCATCCTAGATCATGGCGCAGCTCAACAACAAATCAGAAAAACAATTGAAGCAACCAATATGCCTACCCCAACCAGTATTCCTCCCCCTCTCATCATGCTGCATTATCTATACATTGCATTACTGAACCAGCTCTCTCAGTTTCATAAGACACTGGGGCAGGGATGAGGAGCAGTTTAGGGATCTGATGACACTGCAGTCAGTACTATTGAGGAACTGGGAGGTTTTAGTTGGGATATTCCTCAGTCTTCTGCCTGATGGGAGTAAATTTAGAAGGAAGTTGGCAGAGTGGGTATTATCTAATAATATTTTCAGGCCCTTTCTTTGGACACGGGCCTTATAGATGTCTGAGATGGGAATAAGATTATGTCCAATGATTTTCTCAGCAGTGTGTACTACTCTGTCTAATTGTGACCTCTCCAGAGCAGTACAGTTGCCAAACCAGACAGTTATAGTAAAAGTGAGAATACTCTCAATTATGGCCCGATAGAACTGAAGCATCGCCTTACAGGCCACCCCAAATTTCCTCAGCTGCCGTAGAAAAAAGAGCCTTTGATGAGCCTTTTTAATGATAAAGTTAACATAGTCTCTGTACATTTGCAATTCTCTAGTATCCTGATTACAGTGAATAATGTTACCAAATTGAATTAAATCATAAACAGTAATGTGATGGTCCTTTATCTTTGGAACAGATTTCAAATTCGATTGAATATGTTAGTTAGAACTCCTAGGACAGTTTTACCAAAGACTTTTCTAATTAATTTGGGCAAAAATTGGCACAATTCCTCTTGGAAGTTTTTATGGTATTAAAAAAGGGACTCTTCTTCCTAACTTGACACAAGGGCTTATTTGTCATACTCGTAAAAACCAAAAAGACCACGTACTGATGGACAACTGGAAGCCAATATGTCTTCTCAATAAAGTCTACAAAGGGTTTGCCTTAATATTCGCAGATCTAGATCAAGTAACCATAATAATCAGATCACTTCTAGATCTGATTATTGATGAGGTTCAATCAGAATCAATGAAAAATGTTGCTCAGATTCCTATTGTAAAACTGAAATTTTCTAAAATTTCTTGGCCTTGGAAGAACCTTAGTAAATGTGATTTTCATTCCTATAAAAAAGTTTGATACAACCCATATCTGTGATGTAAGTGTACATACCTCAAAATTAAAATTATGAAAACAAACATTTGTTTCAATCGATTTTACGTTGAACCAGGAAAAACTTAAGGTGCAGGGGGATTTATCAATAAAAGCACAAGTTTTGCTGACAAAGATAAAGCGTATAGCTCTCATCTAACCTATGCGGCCATCTCTCTGTATATTAATATTAAGATTTCTAAATAATTGATAACATGCTTTTTTATGATCCAGACCAGGAATCAAGTGTGGAGGCAGAATGCAATCAAGTAATAAAGTTTATTGATAGTAATGTGGTAGACAGTGGGACAGAGCTCAGAAGTGAACAGCACAGTTCAAATCAGATGTCATGGGCAATGCAGTGTAAGCCTTGCCAATGCCTGGCAACTCGAGTGGCTTTCCAGGATGACTGCCTGATGGAGTGCACTCTTGACCAGAGCCAACCTGTCTGAAGGCAGGATGGAGAGGCTTAGGGGTAACATGGCTCCGCTCTTGATGACCGTAGACCGTTTTGAATCGAGGAGTCCCCCAAGGATCCATTCTGGCACCTCTTCTCTTTTTATGGTATATTAATAACATTGTGACCAGTTGAATCACTCAATGTACTATATGTATGCTGATGATACAATCCTATATGCCTCTGCTCCTTCTCCCATGACTGCGGTTGCGACGTTGCAATCTGATTTTAACTCATTGCAGCACACTCTCATTCATTTAAAGTTGTTTTCAAAT
The DNA here is from genome assembly GCA_029692085.1 of Gymnothorax javanicus. Taxonomy (NCBI): domain Eukaryota; kingdom Metazoa; phylum Chordata; class Actinopteri; order Anguilliformes; family Muraenidae; genus Gymnothorax; species Gymnothorax javanicus. The sequence goes on from CM056198.1 coordinate 97,930,096, forward strand.
GCAAACAAAACTAAGCCAATGTTATTTGTGCCCAGCAATACTGAGGTTCCCTCGCTCTCTATTAACACCCTGGAAGATGTAAATATTCAGTTTGTTGATACCTACAAATATTTGAGAATTTGGTTGGATAAAAATCTTAATTTCAAACACTATATTGAAACATTTTGTTGGAAACTCAAGGTTACACTGGGTTTCTTGTATAGATTAAAGTCTTGTGTCTCATTAGTTGCACATAAACGCCTGGTTACTGCCCTGTTTATGTCTCAACTAGACTATGGAGATAACATTTACAGATTTGCTTGTCCCACTGTCTTGGGGAAACTTGACCCACTTTATCATGCTGCTTTGAGATACATTTCAAACTGAGTCTACCGGACTCACCACTGTACACTATATAACCTGGCAGGATGGCCTTCTCATGGCATACACGGATTGTAGCACTAGCACATTTTAATGTACAAGGCCATTTTGGGAAGGCTACCCAGTTATATTTGTTTTAAGATTCGCTTTGTTCAAAATGCCTAAAATCTGAGATCCAGTAATCAGCTACGTTTAAAGTGCCACCCGTGCGGACTGAGGCTGGAAAAAGGAGTCTATTTTATTTCGGACCTTGGTCTTGGAATGACCAACAGACTACCCTTAATCCAGGCTCCCTCATCTCTCTTGGTATTTTTAAACAAAGGTTATCCAGAATCTGTACCACAAACTGTTCTTGAGTTTTTGCAAAATTATCTTAATGTACTTGATGAATTTTGTTTCTATGTACCACATATTTTTGTGTATTTGCAACCCCTTTGTTTTTGACGAGTCAATTCTTTTCCCTCCCCCTTATGTATTTTTTTTGTATTTTTGTGTATGTAATCAGCATGTTATCGATGTTCAACCTTGCTGCCTTCTTGGCCAGGTCACCATTGAAAAAGAGCTTTTTTTTATCTCAATTGTTTTTTACCTGGTTAAACAAAGGTTAAATAATTAAAAGAAATAAACAAGGATTGGGAGCTTGTTCCTAATAAACTGCACAGATGAACAGACTGGGATAGGATTCCATAATTTACTATCATTTAAGATTAAATTTTACTTTTAAAAGACGAAGAGTTTCATTAGTAAATACTGACTGGTTCAAAGCATTCATGGCAAATTACAATCCAGCAACTTGCAACTCAAAAGAGGGAGAATAAATGTGTCACACACGAGGTAGGGTGACTATGAAACAAGACACAGCTGGGATGAGGGAGCACGCCAGATGCAAACCAATCAAAGGAGACATCACTTCTAATAGATACGCAAGTTGCTGAATGGGAGAAGACACAGAAGGCATTCATATGAGGGTTGCAACAGTACCCCCCTGATGGGCGCCACCAGGCGGCCCAGCAGTGGATCCCGGACCCTGACACAGAAAATCTTGAATGAGAGAGGAGTCTAAGATGTTCTGATCCAGGACCCAGGAACGCTCAGCTTGCTCGTATCCCTACTAGTCCACTAGGAATTGTCGTCCGCGCCCCCTATGCCGGACATCCAGTATCCGGCACATGGTGTAGATGGGGCCACCATTAATGAGCCTGGGGGGAGAAGGGGACCGGGAGGGAGGACTATAAGGAGACAAAGACATAGGTTTCATTACTGAGACATGAAACACAGGGTGAACAAAGGGAATTAGGAAAGAAGAGTCTGACAGAAGGTGAAGATAGGATTCTGGAAATGGTGAATGGGCCAATTAACCAAGGGTTGAGCTTTATCGATGTTTCCCGAAGCAGGATATCCATAGTGCTGAGCCAAATTTTTTGTTCCACTCGGTAGGCAGGAGCTGGCCTGCGACGACCATTCTCCTGCTTCCGGAATGCGGATACGTGCCAGAGTCGTAAAGCATAGGCTCTTCTCCAGCCCCAGCAAGCATGGCAAACTAAAACCTGAGCAGAACGAACTGCCACTTTTCTCCCCGCAGACTGGAATAAAGGCCGTTTGTAGCCCAGACAACATTGAAAAGGACACATGCACAAACCAGCCACTGATAATGAATTGTGAGCCAACTCCACCCAAGTTACCAGACAAGACCACCTGAGCATATTGCCCAGCTCCTGGTTCAGTCTTTCCACCTGGCCATTGGTTTCTGGGTGAAACCTCAAGGAGAGGCAAGGAGTGGCACCAACCAGGGTGCAGAAGGCCATCCAGCGGCTACTGGCAAATTGGGGACCGCAGTCAAATAGCACCTTTTAGGGCATGCCGTAAAGGAGAACCATGAGTTGAGAGAGAAGTTTGGCACTCTCCTTGGCAAGCCAACCACAGCCTAGACCTGTCTCCCATTGTAAATGTGCAATGTTTAAGAAGTGCAAAATACAATAATGGAGTCCTCAGACATCTGAACTGCTCAAAGCAGTTATCAAGGAAGAATAGGAAAAAAATCCTCCAAAACTGCAACAATTGGCATCCTCAGTTCCTCAAACAACTACTTGGAGGCTGTTGAAAGGAAAGGTGGCGTAACACAGAGGTAAACACATTCTGTCCCAACTTTTCTAGCCACCATGGCACTTTTAATAAATAGAAGAAGAACTCAAAGGTATTTTCACAGGAGAATAATAAGAAGATCGTCTGAAGTCAGTCAGAGGCAAACTGAAGCACAGGAGGACAGGCAAGGTGTGGTAGAGGAGACTGGTCCGTGGTCAGTAACAGAGATATCAAGGTATAGGATACAGAGCATGCAAAGCTGATGTGCACTCTTGAACTCTTATTCAAAGACTGGAAAGAGCACCACTTGTCAGAGCCACTGTCCCTGGGAATAAATCCCTGATAAATAGTTACTTGTTTCTTAATAATAATATCCTGAGGACAAAAAGCAAGAGAGACTAGACAGAGTGAGGAACATAGCACAATGTAAGGCGACAATCTTTTAAAGGGGAGACGAGACACAGGAACTTATATACACAAAAAGAATATGAAGCAGGTGAGAGAATGGGTGAGAAGATGTTACATGAGGAGAGGTTTGTAACAAGATCATAATTAAATAATGAGAATCAATTAACAAAATGGGACCGAAACTGATGAGGATGGCTGGACTGTGGGAAAAAACTATTAAGAAATACTCAGGATGTCACAGTGCCCCCTCCTCTGAGGGGTGCCACCTGGTGGCCCAGTGGCTGATCTCAGAAGCCAACACAGGAAGTCCCGGACCAGGAAGGGGTCCAGGATATGTTGCTCTGCCACCCAGGAATGCTCCTCTGGGCTGTACCTCTCCCAGTCCACGATAAACTGACGTCCACCCCCCCCAAACATTCAGGATGCAACTATGGAAGTTAGACTGCCATCTATGAACCAAGGGGAGGAGTCAGGGAGTAGGTAGGAGGACTGCATCAAGAGGAAGGGAGAGTTTTAATGCAGGAGATATCAAAGACAAGATGGACGTGGCAATAGGAAGGAGGGGAGGACCAGTCCAATTGCTGAAGGCAATAAGACCCAGGCAATGGTATAAGGCCTGATGAATTAAGGGGCAAGTTTCTTGGATTGCACCCTCAGGGGGATGTCAAAGGTCACCAGCCATACCTCTGTTTCCACCCAGTAGCTAGAAGCCAGGCAGCATTGATGGTTGCTCTGGTTCCATTAGGCCGAGACATATTTCAATAGCAGGACTTCAGGAAGGGGTGAAGTAGCAAGGACTTCCACCTCTCTCTCTCTTCGACTTGAGATAGAGGGGTTTAGTAGCACACACAGCACTCAAAAAGGACATTTTGAGACCCTCCCACAAGAATTATGAGTAAGTTCCACCTAAGTAGGAGATGTGACCACTTAGTGGAAGTACCTTGTGAAAGACAGTGGAGAGTTTTGCCCTGCTGCTGGTTAAACCTCTCCACTTGACCAGTGGTCTCGGGATGGAGGCTGAACAAGCAGTGAAGGGTGGTGTCCACTAGGGACCAGAAGGTCTACCAAGACTGGATTGCAGCCTGTGCCAAACAATCGATGATAACCTCTTACGAGCTGCCATAGAGGTGCACCGCATGCTGAAGGAAGAGCTCCACCATCTCCTTAGCCATAGGCAGCCTCCCCAGAGAGACAAAAAGGGCTGCCTTTGAAGAATGGTCCACCATAGTCAAAACCACCATGAAATCATCAGACCCCAACAGCCCAGTTACAAAGCCCATGGCAATGCATGCCCACACCTGAGGAGGACTTTGAGCGGTTGGACGAGACCACTGGTAGGCTGGTTACCAGACCTAGCCTGAGCACAGGTATCACAAGGGGCAACACATTTCCAAGAATCCTGTCGGCCACCAGAAATGGCAACAGGTAAAGGACAGGGCGCGAGAAACCCTGGGATGGCATGCTATAGGGAAGGTATGGATCCAGGTGAGGACTCTGGCTCTCACCCCTTCTGGGAGCCAGTTAACAGGACACCCCCGGGGGATAAAGCTGGAACAGAGGGACTCCTCAATGGTGTACTCCACCTCCAACTTGGTGGCGAGCACAAGACGTTTAGCAGAAACCACTGTCACTGGTTCCTGCACAGGGGTGAGGGAGTGAAGATGGGACAGGGCATTGGCCTCTGGTTCTTCAATCTCAGGTGATAGGGAAGGGTAAAATTAAAGTGGGCGAAGCACAGGGACCACTGGGCCTGTCTAAGGTAACCTTTTCACAGAACTGGGGTATTCAAGGTTCAAGAAGTCACTCCTCAAGGCAGTGTCTCCACCCTTGCAAACACCAGCTTGACAGTCAAGAACTCAGGATCCCCAATGTTGTAGTTCCTCTTCCCAGAAGACAGGCAATGGGAGAAGAAGGCACAGAGATGGACTAAGGGATCAGCTGACTTCTGGGCGAGGATGGCCCTAGCCCAAATGTGGGAGGCATCTACATCCATTATTAGCTGGCTCCAGGGGTTGGGGAGAGCCAGGAAAGGAGCGCTGGTAAATCTATCCTTAAGCTGGCAGAAGGAGGCGACAGCCTGATGAATTCAGTGGAAGGGGATCTTGGAGGAGTTGATGGTCATGAGGTCAGCAGTGGAGTAGCCTCCATAAAGCTGCAGTAAAAACTGGCAAAGCAAAGAAACCTCTGATGTTGATTGTGGTCTACAGGTTCTGGCCAATCCAGGACAGCTGAAACTTTCTGCTGATCCATGTTGATCTCTCCCGGAGAAATGATGAAGCCAGGGCACTGCACGGATGTCTGACTGAATTCCCACTTCTCCAGCTTCATATAGAGCTGGTTTTCAAGCAGGCTTTGGATCACTAATTGGATGAGCTAGGCATGTTCCTCCAGACTGCAAGAGAACACCAGGATGTCATCCAGGTAGACATACATGAAGTGGAAGAATATGTCACGGAGGACATTGTTGATGAGATTCTGGAACACTGTGGGGATGTTACTGAGCCAGAGTGGTGTCACCATATACTCATAATGACCAGAGGAGGTGTTGAATCCAGTCTTCCATTTGTTGCTTTCCTTTATGCAAATTAGATGTCAGGCATTGCACAGGTCCAGCTTAGTGATGCAACAGCACCCTTGGAAGCTTGAGGGCGGAATCCATTAGGGGTAATAAGCAGCGGTTCTTGATGGTGTTGGTATTAAGACCACTTTAGTGGATGCAAGGCAATCCTTTTCTGATATGAAGAAGAAGGTTAGTGAAGAGGAAGGATGGATGATGCCGAAGGCCAGGACATTAGCGATATACCCACCCTTAACACAGGATTCTGGTGCTGAGAGTGAATGCAGCCTGCCCCCAGGTGGTGAAGTTCCTGGGAGGATATCAACGGCACAATCAGGAGCAATGTAGCTCAAGTGAAGTGGTACGGGACTTGCAGAACATGTGGAAGTGATCATAGTAGATGCTAAAAACCCCCTTCAGGTCAGGCGACTCATCTTGGCTGGAAGGACGAGGTGCAATCGGGCTGAGTTTAGAGCATAGGTAGTTCTTGGAACAGGATGGATGCCACTTACTTGTACCACCACCAGTCCAGTCCATGCGGGGGTTGTGTCATTCTAACTAAGGTCTTACCAGCACAAATAAGGGATGATGGAGATGAAGAGGCAGCAGCCATAAAGAAGACCTCTTCCCCCTGGACTGGATGGAGCCGTCAGACTTGGTATTCTGCAATGAGATAGTAGGAGCTGATTCAGTACAGACATTGGCCAGAATAAATTGACCATTGTTGCTCCACAGGGTTACGGGGGGAAAGACTAGCTTAATTCACCTGCATGGCTTCCGAGGAGGGCATGCACAGGGTAAGTCTGGTGGATGAACTGATTGGCTGCAATGGAAGGGCCACCTGGAGCCGGTCCACCCCTCTCTCCTGCAGGCTTGGCCACTCTGAGGGCCAGGTTTATCAGTCCGTTGGGTCAGGTGGTAGAGGCACCTGCTTAGCTTATCCTGGATGCTATCCCTAAGGTCAAAGAGGAAGGCATCATAGAGCATCCAGGGGTCCCAGTGAATGGAGGTTGCATACTACTTTAACACGTAGTGTGGAGCTGATGTTACACCTTGGCATGATTAAGTGGCACATGGCTACAGTACTTCAGACTTTCCCACTACTGAAGGAAAGAAGATAAGAAAGTTGCCTTTTAAATAAAGTAAAGCAATTTAATCATCCCTTTCCCTTATTATTTGCTTTAGAAACGGAAATAAGAGCACAATAGCTAAGGTGCAACTACAACGTAATTAAGCACCTGGCTCATGCATATAAAGCTCTGTGATTTTACATTACCTCAGATACTACATGATAGGGTAGAGCGGGGTAAGACGCCCCTGAGGGTAAGATGCCCTTTGCTTATAATAAAATTTCAGCTGTGCCCAGTATGTGGCTCTTGACATAGACAAATGTCCTGCCACCTGGAGGGAAATCCTGAGCAACAGATGAGTCAACAGAGCAAGTGACATGTGAGAACTCAAAGTATTTATGTTTTTACTGTCTTTCTTATAAAAAATGACCAAATTAATCATTTTGCCACAAGTATTTGAATGCTCCAGGAGTTTGCTGGACATGTCAGCATAACTCTCTGATGCGTTCTCTATGTATAAAAGGGGATCCTGTGTGGTGATAATAGGAGAAATTGGGGTTAATGAGCCAAACCCAATATGGTAGTGCTGGGGGTAAGATGCCTTTTTTGGTTTGGGGTAAGATGCCCCTAGGGAAGGAAGGCCTCTTACCCCATTTTGAGTCATATTCATTCTGTTTTACGAGTTTTTTTCAAAAAATTATGTTCTATTTATAGGAAATATATATCAGACATGATGATTTTTATAAAGAACTTAGGAATGGAAAGTTAAGTGTATCCATACATGTTACACGTAGGGCCAAAAGGAGTTACACAATAATGAATCATGTATGCATCAATGAGGGCCTAAAAAGAAATATATTGAGTGAAATGCATTATGGTCGCTCTTTGTTTCAAAGACTTTTCACGGATACTCACATACGTTCTATCCTGCTACATGTATATCTAATGTGGTGCCTCATATTTTTTAGTAGTCCACAAGATATAACCATCTTTTCCTTGATGCATTTAATGCCAACAGTACCTTGCCATCACTTGTGCATTGGTGCTTAGTTAATAAAACGTTAAGTTTAGGAGAATGTACCTCTTTCTTTCTTCATTTCTTTAGCAAGGAAATTTCTAAAAAGATGTTGATCTTTTGTATGATGTGTACCTGCCAATTAAGACAGCTATAATATGGTAATTTCTCATGTGAAAGCAGTAAAATCAGTATGTATTAGGCTTTACAAGTTATTCTAGATAAGAGGCATCTTACCCCATCCAGAAGGGCATCTTACCCCAGGGGTAGGGTAAAATGACCTTTTTCTTCTTTTAAAAAAAGTAATTAAACATAAAAAAAATTTCTATAGTGACTATGTCAAAAATCTTTCAAGATGTGGCAGCTAACTTTACATACTATCCATTCAAGCAAAAAAATCATTAATTCATGTTATTTACCTTCAGTTATGAAAATTCCTGCTTAAGGGGGGCATCTTACCCCTCTCTACCCTATGTGATAATATATGATGAGGTATGAGATTTTATTTGGGCGTAAGCTTTTATATAGTAATGTACAACGGACAACAAAGTAAATGACATTACAAAAAGCAATGTTTTTCAACATGAGTTGAGTGTATGCTGGTGTCTGTTCTAAGCACCGCAATCGCAATCCCTGAATTTTAAGTGTTAATTTTTATTCAATGCACTTTTCATGATTATAAGGATTATTTATCTTTATAGCCATGCTATGTCAGAAATAGCTGTGCTCACCCTGAAGAGTCCCATATCCATATTGGATGTGGCTATTCGCCCTGCAGCGGGGTGAATTGGGGGAAAGAGATGGGCTATCTGCCCCGCAACGGGGCCAGCAAGAGAAACAGTTCTGCTATTCATACCGCGGTGGGACGGATAAGAGAAGCACTTCTGCTATTTGCCCAGCAGTTGGGCCAATAGATTTCAGTTTATGATCCGCCCCGCTCTTCGATCTTTCGCGCTGAAGCGCCGCGGGGCGAATAGCCTTTTCCTTTCATATTACACTGTATTGAAAGAGTTCTGTTTATTGCATAAAACGGAGAAATTTTGATGAAAAATAAAATAAATTTAAGAATCAACTGGCTTCTAATTAGTGAACCTGTGGACATATTATCAGTTAAAAAAAAAGCCATTCGGTAGTTCATGGCAAATGAAAAGAAAAGGCAAATGAAAACGCCAAACCAACATCGTATAAAAGGGAAGAGTCAGGTTCAGCAATGTTATCAGGACCCTATTGCTTCACCATCGTCTTTATTTCAGTTGGTTAAAAACGTGAATCCTGTCATTTAAAAAGATCAAATGTTCTCCTACATAGCATGCAGATGATGCAGTGATAGCGATTTCACTAAACAGTGCATATACCCTCTAGAACAAATAAGAGCTATGAAAAATCAATCGCTCCGTAAAATTGCAGCTGTGGTTGGGACGAAAACACATGCCGTGGGTCCCCAAGACCGACGTAAAGCACTGATACCTCCACTGCTGATCAAAATCATTCGCTTATATTCAAAGACGCAAGTCGAACTGCCCAAAATTTCCTAGTCTTTCTGCAAAAATTCCGTTTAATGCAAGATCTTACCATTTTAACAAAATATAATGGTTGAGGTTGCATGCCATAGTGCTGCTCGTACGAGATAATGGGAAACTGGTACTCTTAGAGGACAGGTTTGAAACAAAAACGCACTGAACTACCATTTTGCAGCATTTACAAAGCAACAAAAGATAACTGTATGAGGTGGGGGGCGTGTACCCTCGCAGCAAACTTCAGTTTTTCAGATAAACAAGTAAAGGGGGCGTCCATTGTGGACTAGCCTAACCTGTAGTTTTAAGAAAAGGTTCATGTAATTCCACCTATGGCTACTATTGACAAAATAAACCCTAAGTCCCAGCGTCCACTCTAATTTTCATGGACAAAAACCCGAACATCGATGATTGGTTTGATGACTCATAATACCCGCCTATGATTCATTATTTGAAGCAGTATTGGACAAATGAAACTGTCCATCCGACATCACCCTCTTCTCGCACACATTCTCAAACGAGTGGACTGCCAAAAAAAGGCACTGGTAGTGTGCCTGTGTAGAGGAACGGGGTAAGGGCATTTAATAAAGATCAACTGTTTTGTGTCTGCTTTGGAGAGAAAATTGGAGATGTTCTTTTTTTAAAATGAAACGGCATGCATCGTTACGGATTGTACTAATAATACCGTTGCTTGCCTTATACAGTTTGCGGCCAATGAATGGAGCTTCTAAACCAAACCTATCTCTGAGTGTCCAAAAGGGGATTTTGATGGCCACTGTGTATTTTTTAATTTGCTGCATGATTAAAGTTTTGCGTTTTATTTTATATGCCCGGATTCATTCTCTAATCATTTGTTTGTCTCTTCACAGGAAGACATGTTGAAGCAAGTCCGTGCCACCAACCATATCGACTTGACTACGTTATGATAACGTTAGCGAATGCGGTTAGCGACAGCAGATCAATCATAGTGGACGTCAACGTTATATGGCTAGCTAGCGAGCTTATAGATAACAATCAGGCTGACAAGTCTTCAAGTGAAGCAAGTTATGCTGTTGTAGTTATGCATAGATATGGCAAAGATTGTTTACGCGGGTAGCTATCGCTCAAACTCTGTTGGAATAACTGAGATTTCTTGAATTGTCTAACTCCTGTGTTGTTCTTTAAGTTGGGCAAGATTTGGTCCATCGTCAACACATCGTTTATCAGCTGTGTATGAAGATGGTGAACAATTAATAGCGATGGTTTCAGTCGTTTAGGTCACAAACCGATTATAATCCTTAAAAGTTTTCAGATGCGTCCATTTTTGCATTCTGCTACTAGCCAGTAAACATTACCGTTACTGAAGAGGGGTAGTTCTTATCCTCATTGGTTTGAACGGGAAGGCCATTGAACAAGATCACTGAACCGGCCGGCTGGTGTAGTAAATTGGATAATATTGGCTACAGTTGGACTTTTAATTGCATGTCCCCTAGTTGATGAGATTAAGTATCGGCTCTTGTGTTATCCGATTATTGTTTGCAGTTTATTTTTGTTGACAAATGTATCACAGCGAAAACATTCGGTGTATTAAAAGATTTGGAAATATTTGCATGTATCTGAACAGTTTTAATAATTGAAAAATTTTAGCTGGAGGTATTTCGTCTTGTGATTGCTTGAGGGACTGTAAAAAAACGGCGTTAGTCTGTTAGTTTGCGAATTTTGCTGACGGATTGCGAGGGGGATGGATGTTACAGATTCTGCGGGGAGGTGGGACGCGCTGGCTAGCAAAGACGAGAACTCCAGAGAGGTGGCGATGGAATCAATAGGACAAGAAGTGATGAAGTGTGTAGAAAACATAGGGCCAATCGAAGTGGTGCCCTCGCCTCCCGATTCAGCGGCGGTCTCTCTGATCGAACTGAACACCATTCTGGCCCGTCTGCTGATGTTGTCCAAGCGATGTCCCTACGCTGACGTCAGAGAGAAATGCGCCCGGGTACTGCAGAGTGTGCAGGTAGGAAAACAAAACTGCGTTAGATTTATTGGGATGGAGTCTGCTTGACTTCTCTGAGCACAGAATGTCTCATAAAGTGTTCTCAAAATGTTGCTGTAGTGCTGTGGCAATATTATGACTTCAAAAAAGACATTCAGGAACATTGTCAGAATTTTTGTATGTATTGTAAGGTGTAATGGTGTTGAATCTCGATTGTATATTTATACCTTCCAGAACTTGTCTTTTATTTGTTTGTGCAGTCATGTTGCAGTGGACAGGAGAACTGACTTGTGTATTCATTTTCAATGCAAAGTGTTCCTGAATAATTATCATTTGTTGATTCAAATGGTGACATGTTGTGTAACTTGCCACAAAACCTCTCTTGGGTAAAATGGAGTGAATTCCTCATAGCGTTTTTAACAGTGTTGTCCTGTTTGGAGAAAATATAAATTTTCATTAGAAATTAGCCAGTTTGCCCAATTTTAAGGCTGACAGGTGCATTGATCAATTCATATGTTTGTTTAAATGCTTTCTTGTAGTTGAGAGAGCTGGTTTTTGCCAGTGATCATATCTATGAACCATAGTGTAGCTTATTATCTGCTTCCACCTGGTGAAAATGTGTTTGATCAGGGAAAGGTTGCTTTGTACGCTAAAGGACCCAGTTCAGAGGAATGCTGCTGACAAGAAAACGCCTTAGGCATTGCAGTGCTCCAAGCATTGAGATCATCTATAATATACCACTCTCTTCAAACCTCTGTTTGTGCGTGTGTGTGTGTGTGTGTGTGTGTGTGTGTTTAGGGGTGGATGGTTATTTGGTGACAGTCATAACAGCTTTATCTTGGTCTATATGCTTACGCAAGATCCTTTTGTCTGTCAGACTCATGACTTCAGGTGGTGGGTCTGTTTCTGTCTAAAATAAGGCCCGGCTGAATTTCAAGTTTGATTCACAGCATTATTATCAGTTCTGTTGCAAAAGGTTCACTGCTATGGCAAAGGAGATGCTCTAGTCTGTTCATAAAGAATATGTTTAGGATGCATCCCTCTTCTCTAACAGACACAGACCCTGCATGTGATGTGAACATGGCAGCTGATAGCTCTGGCTTTGCTGGAATGTGTCTGCAGACTCGTCCCTCATTTGCTATCCTGCTGCATCTGGAAGTTTCTGCATGACAGTCAGAGTGCTGGGCTGTATTGTCTTCTATGATCACTTGTTAATAAACACTCATGTGCTATTTATTACACTCATGCTTCCCATTCTCATGCTTGACTTGCAGCTGAAGTAGAACACTGCAGACAAATTACCAGGAAGGCAGTCTCAAGTCTTGGGAATTTGGCACTGGACCCTGTAAATGCTGTACAATGGCAGTTGATGTACTGTGACGGGATGTTAAAAACAATCTGTACTGCCTTACATTTGTTGTTCACTTCAGTGCTCGTGGAGATTCGGTGTAGCATATATAGCTCAGCTGTAGAGCACTCAGTACCACCAACAGCCTACCTCCCCCCCCCCCCGTGCGCTGTATATTAATGGAACATTCTCAGTGTCTGTTCCATGACCTATATGCAGTCTGTACGAATGGTGGAATCTTATAATGTATATGTATATGCGCATAGAGTTACCGAGGACCTCCTCCTGCTCCCATGTTACTTGCCTGAGCTGTCAGATCTTGGAACAGGAAGAAGTAGGTCAGTGTCAGGCAAATGGCAAAATATTCATAAACCTTTTACTATTGATGATTTGTTTCGATTTTATTTACGTCTTGGTTTGTTTTTCTTTGAGAGCCAAGCTGGTCTTTCACTGCTGGGCAAAAGGTTGTGACTGTGTGATAGAGGGAAAAAGAGTGACCCTCTTTTATTTGGAACAGATCTTTCTTATTTGGAACTTCCTTTAGCTTCTGTGGAACATTCATTGTCAGGACTTGCAGATTTTTACTCTCTCTTTTTTGAAAGGAAATTTTGGATTAATGTGATTAATTGTATGTGTAACGTGTAATTTCCTGTTCTCCACTTTCTCAAGTACACATTCACTGATGGATGCGCTGGCCAGTGTACGATTACACTGGAATGTCTGTCACACAAAACCTTTGCTTAATAAGCAAAATAAAAATGCACAGAACCAAAATTATGGAAAACATTAAGAAATTAACTGCATGACATTTTATTTAGTCTTTCTGTGTTACCTTTATGCCCAGTTCTGATTTAGCCATTTTATGACCATTCTGATCCCTCTCTCCAGTTCAGTTTGCATGTGGCCAATTCCTACTTGCTCAGAAAAGCCCAGGTTAGCATGTGTCTCTCAGAACCCCCCCATGACCCATGACTAATTATTATTGTGGTGCTGTTGGCCTGCGTTTGTTTCTGCAACCCATGGAGACTGGAAGCTTACAGAGAGTGCCTGGTTACAGACAAGATCTTTGCTGCTGGTCGAAAGCTGAACTGGATTCTTTATTGAACTGTTGGATAAGACTTGTGTTCCTTTTTCTGTATTTGAAAGTGTGTGCTTGTGCAAATCAATCCATTAAAGGGGCCATATTATATCCATATCCCAGGTTAATATTTTCATTTTTGTGGTCTGTTTACAAACATTTGCACGTCTTGTGGTAAAAAAGCACCTCGTTACAGCTGTAAAGGCTGTGTTTGCAGCACCTCAGGGTCACACAGCCTGAAACGGGCTGTTTTGGTCCTCTCTTTCGGGCCCCGTTCCTTCAAGACTATGCAACGTCTACCATAGTGTTAGCCAGAATGGAACTCAGGGCGTCTCACCCCTGTGATCAGGCCAACCTGGCCAAAATGAAACCAGCTACAGTAGTGGTTCATCCCAAAGAACCAGCTTGTTGCAAACAAAAGGAATAACTGATGGGTATTTTGTGCCATTGACACAGAAGAAAGAGTCAAAGAAACCTCTTCAATTCAAAACACCACATTTAATTATACGAGAAACTCCTCTTTATATACAGCTGTACTTGCATCAAAACATGAGTGCATTAGTGTATTTGGTTCACTTAAGGGAACTGTATATAAAAGAAAATTGTGGCATTAGTAGAACCTTAAACCTATATGAATTCAGTGTTGTACTATGTTGCAGGGAAAACTGAAAGTGATCTTCGACGATATGCATGTGCCACGTGCGGACAGCCTCAATTTGAACTATTCCTAAGAATATTGGAAACAGCCGAAGGACGTCTCAAATGCTGAATGCCTTAGACACGATACAAGTTCCTTTATTTATTACAACCGGCAATGCCACAAGTTTATTTAGTTTGTTTAGAACAGAGATTCTCCAAGAATTGGCGCTAGTGGAAAGACTGGCCATTGCCCGACATCAGTATTCAGTAGGTGATTAGATCGTGTAGGGAGATTGAGTTCAGCGCCCCATCCACCGATCTGCCTTATCGGGTTTTCTGTCATTTCTCTGTGTAAGAGCGCCAGATATTTTTATAAAGTTACTAAATGAGTATTAGAATGCACATTCAGTGAATTTACTGAATCTATTATCCTAGCAACTTTTTTCAACTCTTAAACAGGCAGACAATGCCCAGCTGCCCACACACGCTACGAGCCTTGGGTGTGGTGCATAGATAATAAGACAAGTGCGCGGATTGGTCATATGTTAATGAGTTTATATTCAAGCCCAATTTCGCACCCGGCCTACAGTACCTAGGTTCACCAAATGACAAATGCTCGCCCGTCTCTCATATCGGTAATTTAATGCTGGAAATGGCCGGACCCGTCTCAAATCAGACTTGCCCGTCTCAGCGTCTCTGGTAAACATTGCCCGTCTCAAAGAAAGGGAGACGGGTGGCTGGCTAACACTATGTCTATGTTCTTCTCCCTTTGAGACGGGATGTAAAGTGTGTGTATTTTAGATGGCAGAATCGTTTTCTAGAAACATGACCAATGAAATGCATTGTGATTCGCTGAAATACCCTTGAGGAAGGCAAAATTCATTGTGGGATTTGTACAACATATTAAAAAAAAAAAAAAGTTTCAAAGCTGCATTTCAGACTGTGACAACGGGCTAGCCAGTGGGTGTGACACAGGTTTAAGGAGGATTTCAACAAGTTTTCTGGATTTCATGATTAGTTGGAAACGGGGAATTGTCACCTTTGTTGTAAGAGCGAGTATGGCTCAAGCCAGGGGTAAAACCTGACCTGACTGATGGTGCAACGCCATTCCCGGTGTTTGTGGTTGCGACTTGTGATGGAGAAAAAGTCCCATGCGGGACAACATAGGAGTGAAATGCCATCCAGCAGTAAGTGGTCAGTGAAAGAAACTGAAACCCGAAGTTATATCAAGGGACACATTTGCAGTGATTTGGAGACGATGATGATGATAATAATCGTCCTCGTCACCGCCATCTTCATCATCATCATCATGGTCATAAATGATGATGATAAATGTAGTCGTAGTAAATGTAGTAATGATGATAGTGAGAAATTGATGATAATGATGATAATAATAATAATAGTAATAATAAAATGAAAACTTCAAATTATGACAAGTCAGCATTTTACATATGCTTTCATCATTTGCATGTTGATTTTTTTTTTTTTTTATGTTGAACGTCAGAGCAAAGGCAATTGCTTAAACGAAAGCCAAAGTTTGAACCTCGCTAATGGCTTATATTTCATGTTTCTGGTATCTGATACAGCGGCTGAAAAATGAAGGTTTTGGTCAACTTTGACAATTCTGTCAAGTTTTTTGGAAAACCCTCAGGCTTCAAGAGGTTGTTTTCAAACAATTCCTTTGGTTGTAGAATGCTATTTTAGAGGGTGCCTTAGGTCTGGAAGGGTTAAAGCCCACTCTGCTGTGATTGGACAACTGCTGTTCAGGAAGCTGTGCTCTCTAAAATGAATGGAACGCCATAGAGGTTTGGGGTTATACTTAAATTTTATCCCCTGATTCTTCACTTTTCTTCTGTTTTAAGTCCATTCAAAGAGAATTTGCCTTCACATTGAAGAAAACCGCATTTTCTTGGCATGGTGTTACACACGAACCAAACCATTTCTGGCCTCTGCTCTTCCAAGTTTTGTTCGAAGGCATGCCAAACAAACTGCAAGTTGTGCATAATACAGATATATAACATGATAGATGCCTTGTGGAAGAAAAGCCTGGACTATGAACAAGGAGCAATTTTTTTTCTGTTTGAGTGAATAAATCCCTTTGGTGTGGACTTTGGGCTTTGAAACTGCAGATTTACACACACAAAAAAAGTATAACACACTAAAGGAAAGAAAAAGACCAAAGTGGCATAATAGGACCCTTGTATACTGACACACAGTGAAAACGCAACACCCAAATTTAATAACCAAAAAGAAGAAGCAACCAATGTTTTTGATTCAGTTTTAATACGAATAGAAGTAGTATTTCATTGACCATAACACTGTAAAGTTTCATCACATTATCTCATCAGATGTTTCCGATATGCCATTGTGAATGCACAGACCCTCCACAAACTGTCAGTAGCGAGTGTGTCCTCCCTGTGCTTGCACACATGTGCGTAAATGATTCACACAAACGTCGCACAGTGGCTTGGGGAAAGTTCCTCCACTCCTCCTGTAGCGCTGCTGGCAACTCGGGGACGTTGTGTGGTTGACGTTGACGCTGGCGCACATGACGACTCAGTTCATCCCACGTGTTCAATGGGGTTAAGATTGGGTGAAATGGATGGCCAAGGCAGAACATTGGCCCCTGCTTGTTGGAGAAAGTCTCTGGTGAGGCGTGCAGTATGGGGACGGGCGTTGTCGTGTTGGAACGTGAACGGTAATCGTTGTTGTTCAACAGTGGTCGGAGAACTAGTCTTAAAATCAGCTGTGCTGTTAGACCTCCACGCCTCACAACAAGTTCACTCCAAAATCCCACATTAATGGCAGCCCAGACCATGACACGACCCCCACCAAACTGAATTCTCTCCAGAACACACCTGTCTTGATGACGTTCATATTGCCTCCTGTACAGCCGTTGTCGGCCATCAGCAAATGACACACAGAACCTTGATTTGTCTGAAAAAATCCAACAGAAGAAGACTCGTGGCGGCTGAAGATGATGACGTCGAGCAAACTGGAGTCTGTTGTCTCTGTGATGTTGTCATGATGTTGCCTTAATACGGCCTCCGGCACCTTAACCCCGCGGCTCGCAGTCGGCGAATCGCAGTCATGGCATGGATGGTGCGTCCATGGTGTCTTATCGTGTTGTGAGCCTTGTCTGCTACTGCTTGGAACCGGTTCCTCAGATGCATCCGCTAGATGTGTCAGTCCTGACGTGCCGTTGTAACAGGAAGTTGTCCTGGTCGGGGGCGATGGTGAATGCTTCCTGTCTGTTGGTAGCGATGCTCCAGCCTGTTGATGGTGGATGGACTGACCCTGAACCGGGAGGCAACCTCTCTTTGAGATGTTCCCCCAAGCAGCATCCCCAAAGCTCACTTCCTCTGCTGTTCTGTAAGCTGAGGCATTCTGACACTGATGCTGATGGAGATGAACCACTGTGCCTTTTATGCGTCCAATGTCTTGCTTTGCACTTGCATGTGATTCAAATGATGCATTCAACCTTCTGCTAATGACATGACAAAGTTGCGTTTTGGAGAAGTGATCCCCTGACAGACGTACAAACTGGGTTCGAACCCGGACTTGCGCAAATTCCAGCTTTTAACCTTTATACTACTATATTTCTTCTGTGGTAATTTTGATGGCTTCAAAAAAATCAGCTATAATTTTAAAAATTAGGAATTGCGTTTTCACTGTGTTTCAGTATAAATGTGGATAATTTGGATTATTAGTTCTTACAGAGCTCTTCATAGTGCTTCAACAGCAGTTTTTTTTAATTTTTTGTTTTTTATTATTATTACTTAATTATTTTCTTGCTACCTTCACAGAGAAAGAGGAGGAAAGCCATGCTACTGTGTAGAGTACCATTCCTCTTTAGGTTAGCTGCTGATTTTGGGTCTGAATGCCTTTGTAAACTTTATCAGCTGGCTGTACAAAAACACAGTGTGTGCCAATCTATTTCAGACATTGTGGTCCCATGCTGTCTCTACGGAGGTTTGTGAAACAGGCGTTTGTTTGATTTGAAATCCCTGAACGAATTTATGCTGTTGATGGGTGTTTGGGGTCAGGAATGCTGGCGATGTTTAAGAAGTCTCAAAAGTCGGTCATTGCCTTGGGGCCGAACATGATGGTTAAATAGAGTCATTCTCTCAGAATAACCCCGTTGTCTTTCACAAGGTTCTTCCTTATTTATGGAACTTGTTTTCCATTGGACTTTCAATTTGATTGACTTGCACATTTGCGAGGCAATGCACAGCTGAATCTTTTTTTTTTTCAGGCTAACGTTTCTCTTAACCTTGACATAAATCCTGTGAGCTGGAGGTGGGATTCAGCTGATGGCAGATCTCTGTCGCAGCGGTCTTGCTGTGCAGATAATCCTGTGCCTGGGTGCTGTCGAGGCAGGAGTGATGACTTTAGTTATCGGGAGTACTGTAGGGTGAGATTCATTTTCCTGCAAAAATAGCAGAAAACCCTTAGAATGATCTGTCTAATTTCCATTCATTTGCTCTTGTGATGGAAGTGTCAGACATGTTGGTTCTTGGAAATATTTTCTGAGCTTTATTGTTTTTGCTGCCTTTGGTTCTGACATATTTAGGATCTTTTGAAACCCTGGGATCTCCGAGAATTTGAATTTTGAGTTAATTTCCACTTGTTTGAATAGAGAAACCCCAGAGAATTTGAATTTTGGGTTAATTCACAGTTGCATTTTTACAAACCCATAGATGGGTCTTTTGTGGGTTTTGAATTTTGAGTTAATTTCCACTTGTTTGAATAGAGCAGCTGCATTTTACAAACCCATAGATGGGTCTGTAGGTTTTATGGGGTGGCATGGCTCAGGAGGTAGAGCGGCTAGGCTAGGAATGGGAAAGTTCCTGGTTCGATCCCTGGCTCTCCCAGAGAACGTGTTGAAGTCCCCTTGAGCAAGACACTGAACCCCACACTGCTCCTGATGTGCCATCAGGGTGAATGAGCGGCATAATTGTAAAGCGCTTTGTGTCATCTGACTAGAAAGGCACTATATAAATGCAGTCCATTTACCATTTACCATTTATGATGTTGAGAATTCTAGTTGCCTGGCTCAGTGTAGTTATGGAAGAAAAACATAGCAGGACTTGCTTTCTAACCCCTGGATTTCCACCTTTGCTTCTGTTTGTCCCTTAGACTCATTGATGTAGCCCTGTGCCTCCTAATCTTGTTCATGGTGAGCTACCATCCAGCATGTTCAATGAGATGATACTGTTTTTAAATGAGAATTGTTTTGTTGGGTTTGGAGTGAAGGCAAAAAGAACATTAGATCACCCAGAATGTGGTTGATAACCGCTGATGAAGCCTGATACCAGCAGGCTCAGAAGCACCTTGGCGTTCTACAAGAACATTAGCAAAGTGGCAGCGATGTGTGGCTCAAAGTGTGTCATGATGAAGAACGTTAACAGCACTGAGGGGAAATGCAGTGTGTCAGCAGTTGTTTAGAGAGAGGCACAGCAGACGGCAGCTATGCTGCAGGACCGTGAATGCTGATGTTCTGTCATGGTGATGGATGGTACAGGGTGACCGCTCATTGTTTTCGTGAATTTTTACTCTCGTGGATCCTTGAGGCCAGTTTATGGAGACTTCCATGTTCGGCTATGGCATGTTTTGGCTCTGTGCCTCTTGGCACCTCCACCGCCAATGCGGACCTAAAAGTGAAGGGATGTATTGGAATGAAGGCATCTTCTATTTTCTCTGTGGTTAATTTAAGGTCCCATTATTATGTCATCTGGTGCACTGCCAATTAACCCTAATGTGCCAAGTCAAAATCGATCATATATGGCACCACAAGGGGGAGTGACCTATCGAAGGAACTGTTAAGCAGTTGGCTGAAGTAGATCAGTCCTCCTCGTCTCTGGGCAGTCACTTCCCCATGTGATATCAAGGAGGAACAGATTTTGAAATGGCTTATAATGGCTAATTGGCTGTGGGCCTGGTGACAATTGGGATCTTTAAAATCTGAGAGTGATGAGTTTGTTATGAAGAATTCAATTAGAAGTCCTTTCCAGAATAACAAAGTTTCTTCAGGGTACATCAACAGTTAAATAGACTTCATTGTGGAAATTTGTTTATTTGCTCTTCAGGCTTTAAAAAAACTACATTGACATTGGTATCCCCTGGAGTTTTCAAGCTCCTGGGGAAATACTAATCCCCGGTCCCCTGTATTTTCCTGCATGAAACTTGCCGTAATGCAGTGTTACAGGTGTCTGGAAAACGAATGTTCTTTTGCTTATCAGCAAAGGTTGCAATCTAGCTGCCAAACCAACTTAAGGGAAGTTCAAGGCTTTGCGTTTTTTAAGACATCACAATTTTTTCAGCAATAGTCTTTTTTTTGGTCACACGTGACTCCCATTACAGGCTCCCGTAATCGAACCTTACGCAGCTGTGAGCTGATTTCTGAAGGGGACACGCACTAGCGTTATCTTTGAAAGCAAACAAATGCGCAGGACTTGTATCTGTGGAGATAAAGAATGCAGAAAAAAGAATGGCGGAGCAGCTCTGGGAATGGAGGTCCCCACTGTTGGTCTTAGCACAGCGATGGCATGCTGAGATTCTCAGTAAACTCGCAATATTCTCTCAACGCTGCTGTGAAATGTTTTGTCTGCTTTATTACGTCGACCATGACATTGCAGCAACGTGATGAACCGAGTGTTTTGTGTGCAGTAATTTTTGTTCTCATGTGGTTGCATGCATTGTCCGAGGTGGAAAATCCAGGTTCAGAAGGTAAAAATTTTGACCTGATCTTTTGCTCTCGTCACTTGGATTTTCTAAGAAGCACTGTTCTTCAGGCAGAGGGTTGAACATTGATTAGTATGATCAGCTGGCTGTGTTCAATTGCAGAAGAATCCTAGTACCTTGTCTTAAAAGGCTTACCATCAGTGTTCACCATCAAGGAGGACATAAATGCTTCACTTCCATGAAGGATTTGTTGATATCCGACTCATTATGCCACACTCTCTCGCTGCGTTGCAAAGGGAAGCTTTTTGACGCTGGCTATGTTGTAATTAACACAAAGTATGGTGTCCTTACCTTGACCTGGTGGGTAGTTTAAAAAAAACCTACTCTCTCTTTTTTTTTTTTTTTCAAAACCTCTCCAACTGTTTTGAGTGTTGCTTTTTTGTGTTATTTTTCTTGTTTTGCGGAGGCCGCAGTAACTTTGAGATCTCTTCAGAACTTCTTTCTTCTCTCTGTTTTGGACTCCATATGAATTTTTTTTTTACCCTAATTTACCCAACTCCGACAACATTTTTTTTTTTTTTTTTTTTTGGGTCTGTTTATTTAGTGTAGGTTGTTGCTGGTTTTGAGGTAAACCAAAGTGCCAGGCCCTTTCCTTTGATAATGATCTTGACTCTGTTTTATGTCCTGAAGTTGTTGTGGCTGCGCTCCGGCACACATCACTTTAATTTTTCACAGCACTTGCGTGGTTGTCTGCAATATTGTCATTGACTATGCAACTTCTTTCGAAGTTTACAAGGTGTTTCCGTGGTGGCACTGGCGTGGGTTCTCGGCCTGTCCTGTTGTTGACAGTTCCCTACTTGAGACTTGTTTTTGCGCTGAGAAAGGGAGCCAATGGAACCCTCCTCCAGTCAGTGGCCCGTGTGGAAAAACACTGGATCTCCTCTGCTAAAATGTTACAGTGTATGCATTGCAGCAGGATCGAAAAGCAACAGCAGTCTTTATGCGGGCCTATTTAGTAGAGTAGCTCTGAAATGGATTCATAATGTTTGTTTTTCAGCACACAGAAACCCACATGGACCATTGAGTCCTACAAAACGAGGGTCTCAGTTCAGGGCTGGTGGCCATCATGGCCTCTGGCCCCTTTGAGGAGATTGAGGCAGTGGTACGGGGCACCCACCTCTCCCTTTTCCTTTGAAACTACCCTACACCTTCCTGTCCTCACAGCAGTCAGGCTGTTGTGGTCCATCGTGATTCTGAATTCCTTTAAATTGTGCATGTTTGTGTACAATTAACGACCTTCCAAGTTCTGGCATCCAACAACAAACTAAAGGTGAATTTATCATCTATGAGTTGGTCTGTGCTTGCTGTTGGGGATTGGATATTGTTCCTTTTTTATTTGTGTGTGTGTACACGTTGTTTCCCTCCAACTCAAGAGCTGCTTTAATTTAAGATCAAATGTAAATTGAAGGAAATCCTTGAGGGCTTCCCCACTTTTGACCTTCTTGTTTCAATGTATTTTTCTTTTCGGTTTCTTTTATCTTATATTGCAGCAGAATGAGTATACTGCTATAGGCTCTTCCTACTCTGAAACTGTCTTGTCATATTCAAAATATTGGGCAATTTATTGGGAATAGTATGCAGCTGGCCTGCAGCCCCTCTGGTCTGCATTCATGGGGCTGGAGGCTTGCCTCATTGAGCCATGCAGACTTGGGGCGTCTGATCAAGAGAGGTGCAGGAGGCTCGCGGAGAATACAACTTTCATGCCCCATCTTGTTGAAGAGTTGGAAGCATCCATTTGCTGGTTTATACTTTAATGTATTCTTCTATTATGATTAAAGTGACACCCGCGCCACTTGCGATAAGTTGGAATATATCTGAGACGGTCGACTTCGCCAGGTGATCTCACAGTGGTCTGTCACCAGGGCTGTGATTGACATTTTGCTGCTCTTCCCAACTCCTGAAATGTGAACATATCAAGCATAAACCAGGCTTTATGCCCCAGAACAAGAACTGCATTGCGTTGATGCCTTGACAGATTTGTGCTGTAAGCACTCTCAGCTGTTTTCTTTTTAAGCTGCTAAAACGGTGCTCTGTTCTTCCAAGTTCTCCAGGAACTTTGATTGTTTTCAAATGAGTGCACCACAATGTACTTCTTTGTGTAGTGAGCTCCCTAAAGTAAAAGTGGTGCACTCGCCCCAAGTGTTAGAGGAATGCAGTCATATCTGTTTTGCGTTGACATTTAGTTCCAATGGGCCTCATGCAGCAACATTCTCTTAAATTTCTCTTATAGTTTCTTATTTTTTTGCTAAGAGAAAAAAATAAGAGAAATAAACTCCGGATGCACCAAACGCTTTTGGCATCCAAATATGCTCTTACCCATGTGTGCTGAATGTGGAATCCCACTTGGTCGTAAATTGGAAGTGCGTGGCCGGTTGTTTTAAATTAGCATATATGACACCCACTAAACACCATATAAGGGCAAGTGACGTGCAGTGTGCAAAGAGCCGACTGCTCGTGGCAATCTAGGATGCTTTCACACTAGGTACGATTGTTCGTACCGTGCCACAGTACGATTGTCCCCCCTCCCCTCTCCCCCTGCTGATCAGCTTTCACACTGGTAATATCGTAAAGTACCCGAGTACACTTACATACATGTCATAATTCCGATACAGCGCGTTGCAGTATGCCCCTAGGTAGTTTTAAATGGGGAACGATTTTAAACGGAGGCGCCAATATATTTGGGGGGTTTATTATCAGTAAGGGGGTTTAGAATATTAATGTCAAATATTAATACCGCAAATGCATATGCTGCGCGTTCCCGAGCAACCCGGTGTGTCATCTGTAACATGGATTACCACGTATAGCAGCACGAAAAATTAAACTTGAAATTTTCTTGACTGAATGCTTGATGTTTTTACACATCGGAATCTGTCTCTGGGTTCCCAAACATCAAGGTAAGCCAAAAATGTACTGATTACATTCGATATAGGTGGATGTTGCATACGGAATTCTTTAGCCCTTGCGTTTTTGGTCGATTATGCTGTCCACCGCCTCATATCAAGAAAATTTATCTATTTCATAACTTGAGCTGCCAGACTTTCGCACCGCATCCCGCACTTTGAAATATCGCTGCGGAATTTTCTTTAGTTTGTCACGGCACTGATCTACTATTCTGTGATAACCACGTGAATGTAACTACTCATGATTATTCCATAAATCTCCGAATTTTTGCGTGTAGTATCCAGTTGTGATTGTATGTTTTTGTCCGCCTACATTTCCAGCAAGCATTGAATTTCTTCTTTTGAATGGAGATATCTTTTCGCCGCTGCATTTGTTAGAACAAGAGAACCGTAACACCTAACAGTAATCTTCTGTGCTCAAGTACGGTTGCTTTCACATTTTATATGAGTAGCCATTCATCTGTCTCAGCAAACACATCCGTGCTTTCTCTAAAAACGCCCTCTCTGCGCAAGGCCTGGATGGTCAAAGCGTCCAATAGCAATAGGTAAGCCATTCAGAAGCAGAACGCACGCAAGTATGTAAGGGTTTTTATAGCTGAGTCCTAATTAGGATCAACTGGCCAAACTCTTTAGCCAAAGAATTAAATAATAAAATCATTATAATTTCTCAAAAACATAAAACAATCAAAATTTGATTATAAGATGCATTTTTAATGTTTAGGTTTTAAAACTTGTGTTTCCGTGCATTGGACAAGCAATTTGTGGACGGAGATAACAGTTTTCTGTTTTCTCTTATCTCGGTAAGAGTGCTCTTGACCACTCCTAAAATTTCCTCTTACCTAAGAGAAGAGCAAAAATAAGAAAACATTGGTGCATCCCAGAAATCAATGGGTAAGAACAAAATAAGAAAAAATAGGAGATATGAACAAAAATAAGAGAAATTGTGTTATTACATTGCTTCTTGCATGAGGCCCAATGTCTGTTTAATCTGTATATTGGGAGATTTTATGAGTTGGATATTGTCCATAGATTTCGAGATATTAAATCGTCTGGGAACTTGATCTCAATATATGAAATATTGAAGATGATTCACATGTCAAGTCTCCAAGAAAATTTTGGGCAAAAAAATATCCGTATGTAACTATTATAATATGCAGTTCAGAACTACTCATCTGGCTACTAGGATCAATTTCTCACACATAGATGGGTCTTGGGCACCCAGCACCCTGTCAGTTGCGGTTTGTGGTTTGTCCCTCTGCAGACCGCTGACGGTCTGTATTCACCGCTGCTGACCGGGAGCGCCTCCCAGCCCTTTTTGTTTTGGAGATTCTCCAATCCAGTCGTCCGGCCGTAACGATTTGCCCTTTGTCAAAGTATCTCAGGTATTTACACCAGCCATTGCGCTGCCCTTGTAGCTTGTAATGTCGCCTCCAGCTCTGACATTGTCCCATTAAGCAACATTGCATTGCATAGCTATGTAATGTACTGCCATATAATATAATTGTTTTGAATGTCTATTTCCTATCTATTTATATTTCTCAAGGTTGCAAAGCCTTTTTGTGTTTCCGAGATCCGTCCTCCAGAGCGCTGAGAAGCCATCTTCCTAGGAATTCCCATTTCTTCCTGTTATAATTCTCTGGTTGCTGGATGACAAAAAGCTGTAGATCATCTAGGAAAAGGAAAAGCCTGAGTAATGGCTGTATTGCCTCTGAAGCTCAGGTAATATTTCAGAACCGGGGTTTATTTTTTAAGCTCTTGTCTGTGGATGAACGCTGCTTATGTGCTGCTGCAGTGGGCTCCAGTGTATTAGCTTTCAATGGTAGGAATGATGTGAAGATATGAAGTAACATCAAATACATTTTTGTATGTGTCCCTGTCTAATGTGTCAAAGTGCTGACTTGTTAAGAAATCATGTTACTGCAACCATGCAGAGGTATTTTTGGACAAATGAGGTGCAGGTTACATCTCTGTATGTGAAGAACTTGGGATATAACTCCAATATGACAGCGACCAGAAACTGCACATCCGGGGTTCTGAAGGTTTATCTCCAAGCTCAAGAAAAGCTTATGGGTGAGGTCGCCGAGACTTTGGTTTGTGGTTTTAAGTAGCCTGTGAGTGTGGAAACACTGTGACTTACCCTCTCCTCCTTTACATTTACTTATGTGTGATATTGTAGGGAACAGGGGGGAAAATGTCATACTAAGAGTGAAGTTGGGCGTTTCCATGGTGATCTGTAGCACTTGGTGTGTTTGAAATCCTGGACTATAATCCTTGCATCAATTTCTAAAATGGGCTGGGATATTGAAAATGGAAAAAAAAATATCAGCATGCTCTAGGCTTCCACGCAGTGTCCAGATGGTTGAAGGCAGGCTGCGTGCCACTTGCTGAGATTTCAGTAGTCCAACTCGTTCACACTGCCTGCCTGTTTTACCCCTCTTCTGTTCAGTGTTTTTCCCGTGTTTACATGTAAATCGGGTTGCCCTTGCTGTATGTCCCCTTCTGTCAGGATACCTGCTTACACCTTAGCACTCCCTGTGTTGTCTTCAGATTGGTGCCCTATATTTATTATATGTCCAACAGCATCCTTTGTTTATCTGCAGCAGAGGCACACTTAAGCTAAGGCGTATTTCTCTGAACATTATGGAGTTATAGGCTATGAGAGTTTCTCTATAGTGGTTACTCTGATGAAAGCATTTGCATTCAAACATTCATCTCGCAGCCTGAGCCCGAGCAGGATTTGCGTTAATGGTGCTTTGTCACAAGCTCAGGCTGCGGCTCTGGCAAGTATAATCAATTCAAGACATCTACAGAATTTTGGAAACTTGTTTAAAGGACATAATCAGCGCCGGCCAGGGAAATAACCGATTAAGCAAGTGTAAATTTGGATTGTTATGTGATTAATTTGCATAGAAAGCCAGAATCATGTTTTTTAAAGACTATGTGAGGACGGGTAAATTTTGCCACTTGGTTCCATTAACCTATGTGATGACTCCTGATGGTTGCCAAACTGTCTGGATGAGTTTTTAACTAAACAAAAAAAAACAGGAATGAGCCCAAATTATGTTTTGGATGAGGTACCTCTTTTGTGCAGAATGTTGTGAGCCAGCATGTGGTCAGGATCATGATTTGGCGCCGCAGCAAATTTAGTTTTAAGGACACAAACATGCTGGGGGGCATCGTACCCCAACTGTCATCACATAAAAAATAAACATAATGTATATTGAGGGTTTGGAGCGCAATGGTTTTATGTCCATTTTAGAGGTTTTGAGAAAAATTGATTTTTAGGTTTGCAAATGTTGTATTAAATCAGGTACATCATTTACATAATTTTTATGTCAGTCACTGTTTTACTGCATAGTTCAGAAGTATACTAAACATCATGGCCAAAAAAACGTGCTCAACAATTCTAGCACTTGATGTGCCCAATCTGTCACCATTGTGTTAAGTTTGTTGGCAATGGAAGACAGATTATTCTGTAATACTATTCATGTTTATTCATCAAAATATCAATGTTTAATTCATATAAGCAGACTTTGTTGGACATACCACAAAATGAAAATGTGAATTCTGTTTTAAAACTGAGGCATGGACATATAATTATTGTGCTCCAAGAATTAGCTGATAGAAATGTGTGACAGGAGGTGAAAATCTCAAAATCACAAAATTTGGACATATCACCTTTGTGCTCCAAACCCTTGATATGAGAAATATTTTTCAATATTTATTGAAATATTAATACTTTGAAATATTTAAGTGCATTGCTATTTTCAATTTAATCTTTGTACAAAACCCAAAACCAGTGAAGTTGGCACGTTGTGTAAATCGTAAATAAAAACAGAATACAATGATTTGCAAATCCTTTTCAACCTATATTCAATTGAATACACTGCAAAGACAAGTTACTTAATGTTCGAAGAGGTAAACTTTGTAATTTTTGCAAATATTAGCTCATTTGGAATTTGATGCCTGCAACATGTTTCAAAAAAGCTGGCACAAGTGGCAAAAAAAAGACTGAGAGAGTTGAGGAATGCTCATCAAACACTTATTTGGAACATCCCACAGGTGAACGGGCTAATTAGGAACAGGTGGGTGCCATGATTGGTATAAAAGCAGCTTCCTGAAATGCTCAGTCATTCACAAACAAGGATGGGGCGAGGGTCACCACTTAGTGAACAAATGCGTGAGCTGATTGTTTAACAGTTTAAAAACAACATTCCTCAACAAGCTATTGCAAGAAATTTAGGGATTTCATCATCTACGGTCCTTAATATCGTCAAAAGGTTCAGAGAATCTGGAGAAATCACTGCACGTGGCGACAAGGCGAAAACCAACATTGAATGCCCGTGACCTTCGATCCCTCAGGCGGTACTGCATCAAAAACCGACATCAGTGTGTAAAGGACATCACCACATGGGCTCAGGAACACTTCAGAAAACCACTGTCAGTAACTACAGTTCGTCGCTACATCTGCAAGTGCAAGTTAAAACTCTACAATGCAAAGCGAAAAGCCATTTATCTACAGCACCCAGAATTCGCTGGGCCCAAGCTCATCTAAGATGGACTGATGCAAAGTGGAAAAGTGTTCTGTGGTCTGACGAGTCCACATTTCAAATTGTTTTTGGAAGTTTGGACGTCGTGTCCTCCGGACCAAAGAGGAAAAGAACCATCCGGACTGTTATACAGCAAAGTTCAAAAGCCAGCATCTGTGATGGTATGGGGGTGTACTGCCCAAGGCATGGGTTACACATATGTGAAGGCACCATTAATGCTGAAAGGTACATACAGGTTTTGGAGCAACATATGTTGCCATCCAAGCAACGTCTTTTTCATGGACGCCCCTGCTTATTTCAGCAAGACAATGAAAGCCACATTCTGCACGTGTTACAACAGCATGGCTTAAAAGAGTGCGGGTACTAGACTGGCCTGCCTGTAGTCCAGACCTGTCTCCCATTGAAAATGTGTGGCGATTATGCGTAAAAACAACGGAGACCCCGGACTGTTGAACAGAAAGCTGTACATCAAGCAAGAATGGGAAAGAGTTCCACCTGAAAAGCTTCAAAAATTGGTCTCCTCAGTTCCCAAACGTTTACTGAGTGTTGTTAAAAGGGAAGGTGATGTAACACAGTGGTAAAAGGCCCCTGTGCCAACTTTTTTTGCAATGTGTTGCTGCCTTTAAATTCTAAGTTAATGATTATTTGCAAAAAAAAAAAAAGTTTTCAGTTTGAACATTAAACATCTTGTCTTTGCAGTGTATTCAATTGAATATAAGTTGAAAAGGATTTGCAAATCATTGTATTCTGTTTTTATCTCGATTTACATTGCCAACTTCACTGGTTTTGGGTTTTTGTATTTAATTGGAAGCATTTATCTCTATTGCAATAAGCAATGGATGAATGGCAAGTCGGAGGAGAAGAAACATTGAAATGTGAATTTTATTGATGAAATTTTCTAGACTTTGTTAGTTCACTTCATTAAAATGATAGTAGTAATGACACCAGTAATAAAAATGCCTCTTTAAATTTTGACTTAAATATTTTATAAAATTATAATCAATTCTAAACCGGTTGAGTTCCCCTGCGCTCCATTATGCCTATATTCTATACCCCCACGCTCCAAACTTAACACCATGCCACATTGCCCTAATGTCGCCAGCACTTAAAACCGCAATTAGTGATTTTCATCTCCCAGTGCTCTCTAACCCCTCTTAACATCACCTGAAAAATATTTGTGGTCTATTTGGGCCTTTCACTCCAGTTGTGAGAGGGCCTCTTACCCCCAGGTTTTCACTTCAAAAAATCTCAATATCAAATGAATTAGTTATCCCCTCATCAAGTTAATATAAAAAAAACTTCTGTGAGACTATATAATCTGAATGCCAAGATTATCAAATGAACACGTAGGCTTGCAAGTGACATCACTTACTCTGTTTCCATTGACAATGGCGTGTGCCACCATCGTGTGACGCAACCAGTCTTGGGTGTTGCTTGGACACATCTCATTGGAATCGAGCGAGAAAGTATGAAAGGGCCGCAAAAGTTTCTTCTGAATGACAACTTATAGCATCAAGTTTATCTGAAGACTGAATAATAAAAAAAATACCTTTAAATGTTCTTAGGCTTGTAATTTCATAATTAATAATGACAATATTGCAAAATGCTTTCTCTATCCAATTCAATAAACATCAAGATGACAATTTACCCAGCCATGGAAATAGTCCGTTTTTCTGTAGTCCTGACACCGTCAATGATAATAACATTAACTAAATCTATGGTGCACGCAAATAGGCCTACAAAGTTCCACATCAACTAATAACATTCACTATGAAGATTTAACTGAATTAGGTTTGTGCCTGTTGGATTCTAAAACCGCTCATCAGCCCAAGATGCTTTGTGTAGGACAAGCCACATAATTGTAATATTTCTTAGGGGTAAAAATCACCTTGGGAGATGCTCAAAATTCAAATTCAATATTTCATTCAGAATTAAAGTCAATTTTATTTTGCTAACTATAATGGATAACTGTGGATAAATTAGTTGCTATCTTGTCACAGTGTGCACACGGCATTATTTTTATGAATGAATATGACTGTGATATGTCAAATATTTTGTATCGCACAACCAGAGTGGAAAAAGGCAGCTAGCTAACACAAACCCAGCATAACACTCGGGCTTATCCTTCTTTCACATACAGCTTTTCTTTCCTTGTCTTTAAATCTGTCCTGCGCAGCTAGAGCAAGAAAACAGAGAAAATGTCAACTCTTGATAGAAATCGGATCCCTTCGACCCACATCCGCTGTTCCTGGGCATGATTATGGCTCTGAAAACATCCTACACTTATACTTTAGACCAACTTTCATCAGCTTGATACCTAGACAAACTGAACTCTATAGATGGTATAGATTCATATCAGATGGCAAAAGAGTGTAATGCTTCAATTGATGATTTTCCATTGATTTCTTCCCTAGACATGGCATGATATCTGGCCCTCAAATGCAGCGTGCACCGCTTCAAAGAATTCAAAGCTTGCAAAATCTTAGAAGCTCCCAGTTTAAACTTCTCAGTTCTCACTAATGCACGTTTGAGAGCTCCGACTGGGAGAAACAACAGAATAGGGGCTTTTTGTGTCAGTGTTGTTACATATTGACGTTATCTGCTCCCCAACATTAGAAAAAATTGGGCACCATGGTGATCTGATAGCTAGTCAACAATAATATTCCGTAATATTTTTTGAAGAGTAGGTATTACTGAGAATCAGCATTACTGAGTTCATGCTTTATTACTAACAAAATATTTAGCTAATATAAAAAGTCCATTTTGACAGCCTTCTTGCTTTAACGTCACATACAGTCTCTTGGTGAACTGGGAGGTGAGAATTCATACTGGAGCTTCCCAGTGGGAATTCCCACTAGAACAGGAGGTAACAGTTATTATATCTGGATGGATAAGAGCACTTCATTTTATTTACAGTCTTTGTCAGTGTCCACCCAGTATTTCAGTAGATTTGAGAAATCCATTTCCCTTTCCTATGTTTGGAAATATTTCAGATATGCTCTCTCAAATACTGTAGGTACTCTGGGATAGAATTATACAACTTTTTTCGTGAATAGACCAGTTTCAGCAGTTGAAAACACAGCAGAAATGAGACAAGTTCGAGGGTGTTGTTCACTTTATTTGTTGTTGCCGTGAGTTGTCTGTAAGGATGCTTGCCTCACAAGATGGCGGCTTGCGAGTGCTAATGGCAACATGATGTTAACTTGGATCAACTTGCCTCAAAACAGTCTTGATTAGGTGAATCTCCGAAATGCAGATGTCCAAGTGACATATCAGAATAAAGAAGTGCATAGCTGTTCAATGACTGAGTTGAGACTAAATTTAGTGCAGTTTATGGATTAGGAGAGCTATTACCCATGGGCAACATCTTGGCTCAAGACAGATCTTTTCCCCATCCTCCCTTGTTGTTGTAAATCTTGCTGTCATTGTTTCAAATGTTGATAACTGAATGTTTCCTTGGTTGTTACTACTCTTCCCAGTGTTAATATTTTTACAGGATTGCAATTATTGGTCCGGCTGTTGCAATTAATGTGGCTGGTATTAGAGTTAATGTTCCTACTATTACAAGTACAGATCCCTCCATTACTTCTGCCAAGGAGGTTATATTTTTGCTTCAGTTTGTTTGTTTGATTGTCACTACTGGTGGAATGACATTTGGTGGAAAGGAGAGGCATGAGCCAAGGAAGAAATCATTAAATTTTGGAGATTATCCAAATCATGGGGTGGATACAGGAACAATTTTTTTTTTTTAATGCACCCACTCCACTGGATGGGCATATATTGCGATCGCCCCTGTCTGTCCGTCGGTCAGGCCGTCCACAATTTTTGCTCTATTTCTGCCGACTACAATTTTTGTTGGATTGTTTTCATTGTGGTTTTGTGGGTAAAAACGTTTACTAATCTAGCCATGTGGTCTTAAATGTTTTGTGTTGGTTACTTTTCATGGTTTTGTGCCATTGACAAGGATTAATAGCTGTTGTAGTCATAGATAGTAGTGACATCAATTTTACACCTATAAGTCTATATCATGTCATCAATAAGGCTGCCATGTGGGCGTATTACCACACTTTGTGTGGCCATCTTTCGCTTTTGTTAACATTGCAGGAGGGCATTTGGTGTTGGTGGAGGTCTCCCCTAGAGTGCCCTTCTGTTTATTAACTCAACTGGTGGTTTAACAGCTGAGTTATTGAGATGATGTACACTCTGTCGTCTTTAAACTATTCTACCTGTAATCTCTAGCGGTCACAAATATCGATCAAATTTGACAAAACTTGGTGTGCAACATCTTAAGCACATGAACTACTTTGGGATTGTATTTCAGCCCCTGCACCCCCAATAGTGGGTGTGGCAGAGTGGTCAAGTTGAAAAACTGAAGTTGTCCATTTAAGACCTGTCTAATATTGATGACGAGCTGAAACTAAAGTAGTATAAAATCGAGTCTCAACATGTAAGTGACTGGTTTTGACAATTTCTAAAAAAATAAAATGGCCATTTGGTGACCCTCAACATTTCTTCAGCTATGAACACCTATTTGAAGGACCCATTACCTCCATCTTGATCAAATTTGATGAAACTTTGCTTGCAACATCTTTAAGGCATAAACTAGTTTGGTATTTCATTTCAGCCTTGTACCCCAATCCCAAGTGGGCATGGCAGGGTGGCAGACCTGTCGGGTTTCTGGGTCAGTTGAACATCTAGTCATTATTATCATGTTCCCATTTATTGTGCGCACTTGCTGTGCAGATAGTTTGAGTTGTGGCTAGTGATTATGTTGAAAAACAGTGGATAGAAATATGTTTGTAGATCATTGCTATCGGCACTACTGATTTTAACAGGGCTGATTTGAATTCATTCCCTTTTTAAAGATAGGGGAAAAAATGTGGTGCTGTGCTTCTCTCACTCTCACTCCCTCTATCTTCATGTGCTTCTCATTCCAGCTCCCAGCTGGAAATTTTAAGTGTTGCTTGATAGGTTCTTGGCCCGTGCCTGTATTTTGAGCTTTCCACCAGCCTTGGGGGAGAGATGCATAGCCTATTAATAGCCTGTTAATACATTCTGTGGCTTTAATCGTGATGAGATTCCAGCAGAGTCATCCATATTGGATGCATGCACGTTCTTCAGAGTTGACTCTAGTCGTCCCCTTTAGACATATAGACCCAATGTTCAGTCCTGTTTTGCCTTTGATTCTGTTTCCTCTGGGAAACTTCAGAGTCAGAGTCTGACCACTGATGAATATTAGTTGGGATTCAGTCAATTAGGACAGTGTTTCTCACAGTTCTCTTGGAATACCACTTCTACTGCATGTTTCAGATCTCTACCTGCTTTATTACAGGTGATTCAAATGATCAGGTCACTATCAATCCACATAGCTGTTTGATAATAAGCAAATCATTTGAATCGCCCATGCTGTAGCAGGGAGAGATCGAAGACGTGCAGGACAAGTGGTACATCGGGACAGATTTGAGAATCACAGGATTAGGAGATTCATATCCACCTCATTCCCACGTCCCATGATCCCTTGCGCGAATAATGGGAGCAACTTCCACTGCATTCTGTCACTGAACAGTTTACCATGGTAACGGCTAATGCTAGTCCTCTTTTTTGAAGCGATCGGTAAATAATATGCGAGAGAAAATCACTTTTTACCCCTCAGACGGGATAATGTTACGGTACCGCTGCCATCTACTATCGAGGAATGGGAGGACGACCTGAAGAAGTGGCCACAGATAATGTACACTAGCGTATTTGGCTACATTAGCGACTCCGTTGCCTGAGACTGCAAGCTATGAACAATCTAAAAAGCTCTGAAGCATATGTAGTACTTCCACAGCAACAAGGTCTGGTGCGTTTCGTTAAAGGAGGTAGGACACAACTTTATGTACCTTAAAGCAGATATAGTTTCTGAGAATATTTCTGAAGGATACGCTATATTTCAGTAGTAGATATTGCTCTACATATGAAATGTAATGGATTGTTATACAGAGTAAATTAAGTCGTCCGACAGTATGAGTCAAATTAGCTCTACTCCAGCCAACTACATTGTGCAGTATAAAGCTGCTTGCTAATCCAATACTAGGCTATAACATGTAAAACACAGCGAGTCCATTTTGCCCATACTTCTAATTTTAGTGAATTGAGGTTTGGAGTGCAAGACTATTGTTTGTAATGGAGTAGGCTATTTTCAAATTGCAGTAGACTATTGCTACTTCTTTAGCCTCATCTTAAACTGTACAGGATGAAACGTTAGTTACACTGACTGGCATTGCTGGACGAATACAACAATCTTCTCTCCGCTCTGCACGTGAGATCATACCTGATGCACTCCTGGCACTGCTGTCAAAATCCTTCTAAGGACCCGGCGTCTCCTCTGTGGCAGCTTGTTCAAACCTAGCCATAAAGCAGGAATCACTGTTTGTCGACATAATGGAATGAGCACCTAATGCTTTCGGGGTCTATTCAAATTCAGGTTTTTCATCCACATTCTGGCTTCCTCTTCTGAATTAAGCGATGGAAACCGTATCACTGAACGCAAGGACAGTCCCCTATGTTCTGGGTGTATGTTCAAAACACTGTTGATCAAGCCACAAATTTAGCGTCCTCTGGTTGTTGGTACAGCCTCAAACCGCACAACAGGTGCCGGGGCTCTGAAGGGACATTTTAAGAAAAGCAAGTTCATTTGTTAAAAAACGAGCTGTAATCGCCAGTTTAACTGAATTATTTTAGAATGAACCGCCACTGTTCTTGACTAGCCACTCGCTAACAGCTATTTCCGCCGGAAGTTGCACTCATAGTCATATCTACAGTAGCGCCCTCAGGAGTAAGGTGGATTTGATGTCCTTTATTTACTCTTTGCTATGAACATTGCTGTGAAAAAGTGTTTGCCCCCTTCCCGATTTCTTAGTTTTTTGCATATTTATCACGTTTAAATGTGTCAGATCATCAAGCAAATTTTAATATTTGACAAAGATAACCCGAGTAAAGACAAAATGCAGTTTTTAAATGATGATTTCATTTAATGAAGGGAAAAGCTATCCAAACCTAACTGGCCCTATGTGAAAAAGTAATTGCCTCCTAAACCTAATTGTGCTAATTGTGCCACACTCAGCGACAACAACTGCAATGAAGTGTTTGCGATAACTGGCAATGAGTCTTTCACATCACTGTGGAGGAATTTTGGCCCTCTCTTCTTTGCAGAATTGTTTTAATTCAGCTACCTTGGAGGGTTTTCGAGCATGAACGGCCTGTTTAAGGTCATGCCACTGGATCTCAATCTGATTTAAGTCCAGGCTTCGACCAGGCCACTCCAAAACCTTCATTTTGTTTTTTTAGCCATTCAGAGGTGGACTTGCTGGTGTGTTTTGGATCATTGTCCTGCTGCATTACCTAAGTGCGCTTGAGCTTGAGGTCACAAACTTATGGTCGGACATTCTCCTTCAGGATTTTGTGAGAGCAGAATTCATGGTTCCATCAATTACGGCAGATCGTCCAGCCCCAGACCATCACACTGCCACCACCATGTTTGACTGTTGGTATGATGTTCTTTTTTATGAAATGCAGTGTTAGTTTTACGCCAGATGTAACAGGATGCACAACTTCGAAAGAATATTGAACAGAATATTTTCCCACAGAATATTTTCCCAAAAGTCTTGGGAATCATCAAGATGTTTTTTTGGCAAATATGAGACGAGCTTTTGTGTACTTTTTGGTCAGCAGTGGTATTCGCCTTGGAACTCTCCCATGGACGCCATTTTTGCCCAGTCTCTTTCTTATTGTTGAATCATTAACACTGTCTTTAACTGAGGCAAGTGAGGCCTGCAGTTCTCTAGATGTTCTGGGTTCTTTTGTGACCTCCTGGATGAGTCGTCGATGCGCTCTTGGACTAATTTTGGGAGGCCGGTCACTCCTGGGAAGGTTCAGCACTGTTCCAAGTTTTCTCCATTTGTGGATAATGGCTGTCACCATGGTTCGCCGGAGTCCCAAAGCCTTAGAAATGGCTTGGTAACCCTTTCCAGACTGATAGATGTCAATTATTTTGTTTCTCATTTGTTCTTGAATTTCTTTAGATCGTGGCATAATGTGTTGGTTTTTGATATCTTATAGCCCACTTCACTTTGTCAGACAGGTTCTATTTAAGTGATTTCTTGATTCAGCATGTCTGGCAGTAATCAGGCCTGGGTGTGGCTATAGTGAAATTGAACTCAAAAAATGTGGTTAATCAGTTAATTCATGATTTAACAAGAGGGGGGGGCAATTACTTTTTCACATAGGGCCAGTTTGGATAACTTCTTTCCCTCAATAAATGAATTCATTATTAAAAAACTACATTTTGTATTTACTCGGGTTATCCTTGTCTAATATTAACATTTATTTGATGATCTGAAACATTTAAGTGTGACAATGCAAAAAAAAAAAAAGAAAAAAAGAAATCAGGAAGGGGGTAAGTACTTTTTCACAGCAATGTATACATGTAGCTCTTTAACTTTTTGAACTGGTTATATTGGAATGTTTTTTTCTTTGTCCCCCTCCCCGCCACCAACATGCGGTTTGTGTTTTTGAGCTCAACTACTTAAAATCCCAGTCATGATTATTCTTAACATTTTAATGCTAATGGTAACATTCTAGTCGACCATTTATGTTCTCCTTGCTGGCTTTTTAAGAAACAACAATATATTGTATGCCTGTGATGCACTGAGCTGCTAATGGATCTTAATTGGTTATAATGGGGTCTGAAACATTGAAAGTGTTGGCACAGTGGAACTGAAAACAAATGACAGGAAAAACAGCTAATAACCAATAAGGTGCAATAGGTCAAACCTGAATTGCATTCAGAATTTGTTTAAGGAACTTGAAAATGTGAGCACATGTTTTTAGTAATGATAATTGATCAAAGCGCAGTCTATAATGAAAACCAGAATGTACTGCTGAAGTAGGACCGAGTTTGAGCACTCCTCTGCATAAAGGCCTGCAGTTTGCAGATTGTAACACAGAGGGGCACTAGACCTCTTTGTTAGGCCCTCTTCTTGTGTTTGCGTCCGGAGCTGGAATTTTCCACACCGCACTCTGCCTCCTGGTGCGTCTCCAGTTTTAAGTGGGGGTCAGTAGGGAAGGCGGGGTTCCTACATTCAGAGAATACTGTGAAGTACTTGGGAGTGCAACTGCTCAAATTGCAAAACAAGTTACACGGACTGAATCCAGGATTAACCCCTGTTTAGCTGGTGTCTGGGGCTGTGTTGTGATACTGAGGCTGAGCAGGAGGCTGCCTGGCTAAATGCACACTGTGCTCAATTCTACCTGTATGCTGGATATTAAAACTCATTGCCGCTTGCATGTACAAGGGCTGGTGGACAATATGGCAACCCCTGCTCTTCCTCTCCCAGCTGTCTGCTGTGGCTTGTGGCAGAGTCCTGGAAAGTAGGCTTGCAGTTGGGCTCTCACAGACTGACGAGTCTCCTGGGCTTCTGTGATTTCATCAGTTGGCAAAGATTTCTCTTTGTTATTTATTTAAGAGCGAGATGTTATAAAGTTAATGGCTAACGAGGGAGGAATTCCAAGGTATACTTGGAGGAGCCGTTTGTTTACGGTTATATTGGAAAACTATAACCTTATTGAACCAAGAGAAGGCTTTTTAAATATTTGCCTTCTTCAAGAAATGGTGCCATTAAACTTCTCCCTCCTGTAGCTAACCTCCAACCTGAGCAACCTTGGACAATTTGGGCATTATTCTAGTCACCACTAAGTAAATTAGTTCAATGTGTTTAGAACATGTATTGTAATCAGTAGGGTTTTGTAAAACATCATATAAAAAGTAGAATTTCTTCATATTATTGTAAATTGTGAAATTTTATTGTAAATATCTTGCACATAGTAGGGTGTTTTCACTGTATCAACACTGCATTTTCCATTTTTTGGAGAAGATTCTGCCTCACTCTGATTGGGTGTCTTTAGTGAGGAAGGCCTCAGTGTATTGGGGGATGAGCAGAGACTAATAACTCTGTAGAGGGAAATAGGAGAAAGGGGGGAGAGAGAGGGAGGGAGGGAGGGAGTGATAAATCACACATCACTGACCCGGACGCTGTCCTAGTTTCCCATCTCTCTCCTCTCCAACCTGCTTCACGGCTGAAATTGCAAGAAAGAAGTGAAATAATGGACTCCTCAGAACTGAGCTCCACAGGACCTAAACACGCCAAGTGTCCTCATCTCTTCAGCCAAAGCTTTATGTATTCTTAGGACTGCTATGTCTGGCTCAGGCGCGGCCCTCTGTGCTATGAAAACTGGCCTGTGGGACTCTGCCGCCTGCTTGGCACGAGCCAGTCGTTTATTGGACCTGCTTGTCTTGCATTTCCGGGACATGAAGCCGGTGACTGCCCCGGTTTCATGATGGCGCATGTTTACGTGGCAGAGACTTGGTTCAGAATGATCCGTTTCTGCAGCTGGGTGTTTTAGCGAATGCAGTCTGGGCTTAAGAGCCTTATTCGTGGGCACAGCTGTCAGGCTTTGCCCTTTTACCTACTTACAAGCTAGCATCCTTAGCCTCTGCCTGCTCCTCACTGCCTCCTCGGGCAATATGATGCCTGTGCATGATCTGCCCTAATGCCTCTAAATGTGATGAGAAGGAGAGGGCTGTGTTTAAAACTGTGAACTGTAAAGTCATAACAACATTGTGGATATGTGTATAGGTGTTTTATATTGTGTTCACATTTATAGGTAGTAGCTTTTCGAGCCAAGAAATTTGTAGCCCCTTCTTTTTTCCTCTTTGCTGTTGATTGGATTGTCCACTAAATGAATGTGCTGTTATTTAGGCGGCTCCATGCTCCTGTTTTTAGTTGTAGAATGCTGAGACTGTGGCTCAGGACCACGAGGAGCGGAAGCCGGTGCTGCACGTGAGCCGCGGTGCTGCTCGGCTGCCACGGTGCGCCTGTGCACGTGCACAGGAGAGGAAATCATTGGGTTCCTCTTTTTAAAAGGCAGTCATTTTCAAAACTTTATTCAAAAAGAAAAAGAAATAAAAGCAGAAGTGCTCCCCACCAGTGTATGTTCTTTAAATAGAAATCATTCTCGAGTTTGTTCTATAAGTTCCTCTATACCGCTGTCTTCCTAAACCTGTATAACTTTGGGACCCAAATTACAAAATCCAAAGAGCTGGCACCCAAATCGGAGAGGTAGTTATATCCAGGGACTCACTTTTTCCCGACCTGTGGTTTATGATGCATTGCTCTGCATGTAAAGGAATGATCACAAGTCTCTGGGCCTGTGGTTCCCTGCCCTCTCCATGGGGCCCCCTGCTAGTTGCAGGTACTGAATGTATTCCCTTTCAGGAATACCTCATGGTCCTAATCAAGCCTTTGACTATTTGAATTTAGTGGGCTTCACCTGGAACAAATCAAATGCCTAGATGTGGTTGGGATCTGAGCCCTGAGGCAAGGGCTATGAACTGCTGTAGACTGTCACAAGAATTGTAAATGGAAAAAAATGAATGTTACTGTGTGAAGTTGTTTGAACACTTTTTGCATGCTGGTGCATCATTCTGGGTTCTTATTTGTCTTTTTAATTTGTCTTTTTTTGTTTGTTTTTTTTGTTCACAGAACTGCATTGAGGGCAATACTATTAGCATTTTTTCAAGTCTTGCTTTTTGGATTGTTCTCTACCGCAGTCCGAACCTGCTTCCTGCGACATGCTAGCGGTCCTGCAAACACCCCCACCCCACCGCGCTGCTGCGGTTTGCACGTTAGCAGTTTATAGCCCCTGAGTTAATAGCATGCCGCAAATTGCCATTTCCAACCTGTTTGTGTTTTTAATAGTAAACGCGCAAGTGCTGTAGCGCCTGCTACATTGCGCGGCAGCTGAGAGCGCGTTGAGCAACAGTGCAGCCGTTGCAGGATGGGGCACAGCACTGAGTGCATAGTGCAGTAATCGCACCTTTTGTAGTGTTGGGTACTGGCATCCCGGTGACCCCAGCACTGATGGACGAGCTGATGAAGAGGAGGAGGAGGAGTAGGTGGGGATGACGGCAGGAAGGCGCTCCTCTGTTCCTTTGTTGTGTGCTGGGCGGTGGGATGTGGGGGGCGGGGGGGCCTGTGAAATGGTCTGCTGCCAGTACAGTATCCCAGCGCCTCCCCCTTACGTTTGTGCGCTCCTCTCGCTGCAGCCTCCTCGCCCCCCACCCCCCGTGTGCTTCTAGTGCAGCGACCCCAGCCCCCCTCTTCGTGCCCAGAATGTTATTTTTTTATACCTTTTTTGCTTGTCACCTCCTGGTCAGAACCCATTGCTGAAACACTCATCTCTCACTGCTACTAGTTTTCTGTCCTCTGGATTGTTGTTGCTTTTTTTTTTTTTTTTACTATGTGTCATTGTGCTTGTGATATGGTAATGTTTGCTGATTACCGTCAGTGCAGTGCATGCATGCACGCCCATATTCCCGCACAGCGTCTGCTTATGTGTACATTTCCACGCTGTCCTATTGTTTGAGAAACGCGCTGATACGTGCAAATTACGGTCAGTGCCGCAGACAGGAAATAGGCACATGAGAACAGGCATGTAGTCGTGTGCACGTTTATACCTGCGCGCACATGCAAACACATTGATGCTTGCAGACGTACACACAAACATACGTACACACTCTGGATAAACTCACACACGCACATATACACAAGCTCACACGCAGGCACACAGGACTTGTGCTGAAAGCAGTCTTTGCTGCATCCTTTGTGCCTCCTGGCCCGGTTTTTCTCTGTTCGGTCTTTGTCTCTGAGATTAGCACTGATGTTTGCTTATTGCTGTTCATACAGCAGATGTGCGTGCAATCACAGCTTCTACACCTATACACACAGATGCTCATGTTTACACTACACACTTGTGCATTTATGCGTGCACTCAGTCATATACATGCATGCCCAAGAGACTGAAGCAGTCTGTCATATCATTTGTGCTCTTTATGTTGTTTTTTTTTTCAATACCTCTGCATTTTGAGATGCATCCTGATGTTTGCTTCATACAGCCAAGACAGCTTATGTTTACTGTACATGTACATTTGAATACATTGTGGTGCAGTGTCCAGCTTGGTAACAATGCAGCGGAGTGTCTGCGTGTTTTGAATTGATGTGCTCGTCATTCTGCTGTATGTGAGTCATGGTTATGTCTCCTTGTTGGGGAGGCGGGGATCTGTGCATCTGTGCCACTTCTGTATGGGTGAGCTATGAGTGCTCATGGGAAATTGAGTTTTCATTTAAATCACCCTCCTGCTTCCAACATGCGGAGATGCCATTGGAAGTCTATTTCATTTGTCTCGTCATATGTTTTATGGTTAATGTAACGGGGAGCTATGCAGCGCAGTGAAATACTTACATCAGCAGCTCATCATTTAGAAAAGCAGCTAACGGTAGGCTTTGGTGCACAGCCCTGAGCAGCCGCGGGCAGCCCAGAGCTCTTGTGCGAGGCCCTAATGAGCAGCGCTTTTGTTTAGAGTGAGAATAAACATCTGGTGAAATGCTACTTTTATCCATGGAATGTATGCACTCAAGAAGCACAGACAACAACTGCAATCTGAAGAGAATACATTTCCGCTGATATAGTTTAATCAGTTTGAAATATTACTCCCCTGTCCTGTTCAGGACTGTGTTGGTGTTACAGGCAGGCCCTGCCTCCTGCTTATAGCTTTATTCTGAAGAACAATTGGTAA
This sequence comes from Gymnothorax javanicus, assembly GCA_029692085.1. Taxonomy (NCBI): domain Eukaryota; kingdom Metazoa; phylum Chordata; class Actinopteri; order Anguilliformes; family Muraenidae; genus Gymnothorax; species Gymnothorax javanicus. Next base: position 97,972,005 of record CM056198.1, read on the forward strand.
GAATTTTGAAGTTGGCCTTCAGACTGAGTTTACTGAATAACATTAATTATGAATCTGTTGCCTTCGTTAAAAATGACCCATCGTGAATGACATAATGACAAAGTTCGAATTGAGTCAGCTGCTAGCTAAAGTCAGCTGCCTAATGTTGCAACAGCAGTGCCGATGGAGCTTACTTGGGTCACGCATGTAGGCAACTATTAGAAGATGTAGCGGTAGTGCTCACGTTGATGCTTGAACTTGGTACAATTTGATTTTGAGTGTTTCTTGCTTGCTTACATCTCTTTTGCTCCCACCGCACACTTGCGTAGCTATAGTAGGTGAGATTGATTTTGATTTTTATCTGGATGTGGGGAGGAAATGAGCTCCCTTATGATTAGTAGGATGCAAATGAGGTTTTGTATGACATATTATGACCAGGACTCTCTGAAACCCAAGAGACAAGCCAAGCGGAGAAACAAGGGAAAATCGATGGCTGATAGCTTTGTGTACTAGCTATTGCCTAAACTTTGCCCTGTGAATTCAGTCTTAGTGGTTTAAGTCCCATATACATATTTAAATAAATTTAATGGTCAAGAAAGGTTTATAGTCCCTTTTAAAGGGAGTTGATGGTCTGTTGTCCTGTCTGCATTCTTTCCTTACAGAAACTACCATCATAGTGTTGTAGTGGGAAATGAAACCCCTCTCCGTATTGAGGAGCTCAGTCGGTCTGGTTTATGTTCCCTTCTTTTCTGCATAATCTTCTAATCTCTCCTAACTTTTTGGAGAGCAGGGTTTGTTATTTCAGAAGAGCTGGTGGTCCTACAACATTAGTGCTTTCAGTTCGCTGCAGTGACTATTGCATCAGCATTAGAATGTTCAGGCACTCTGATGGCAGTCGCCATAAATGGCTCAATGTTCATTTGTCATAATGCTGCAGGTGGGGTCTAGCTGTCATATTTAACCCAATTAAAATAAAAAATAAAAAAACAATTACACGGCACCATTAGATTTTGTTTTCATTAGGTCTGATTGTGATCCAGTACTTGATGTGAGGGGCTGTTTATCCAAGGATGATGTTGTCTGGAAAATATGTTTACTTAACAAAACCAAAAAAGAAAACAAGTTGTACCTGCCTCCTCCCCTGACACTTGGAATGGTGAAATGTTCTCAGAAACTCAGAAGGCATTCAATAGATAAACAGTCGACACCTTATTCCCCTTGGTATTTCTTTTGGTATTTGGGGTATTTGAAGAGGACCTAACTATAAATATGCTAAGTATTTAGCTAAATGCTGGTAGGATGGTAAAACAGGTCTTTCACTGATGAAACCTCAGAAAAAAAGGGTACATATCAAGGGGCTTTATCCTGAAGATAAATGCATTTATGACAAAAAATTATTATTTTTGAGCCCCTCAGCAATGGTAGGTTAATGCCAATATGTACTCACATGGAATGGATGTGAGCATATGAGTATGTTTGTAAATGTGTGTTTCATGTTGGCCCGTACGTCGGTATATGAATGCGTACGCTAGTAGTGCCTTTTTTGTGGCCACTCTTCATTGTTTTTTCCTACGCAGAGACATGTGGTCACTCAGTTAAATAACAGATGCTGTAATGGTCTGCTAAAGATGTGAGTTAAAAGTTTGGACAACCTGCCTTTTCTGCAGACGAGCTGCTTTTGGCTGAAACCTAGGCCCAGGCTGCATTTGGTAATGGCATTGCCTCTTATATAATGTCTCCTTCAGAAACATGAAAACAACTTCCCTCCATATATTCATTAACCTGGCTCACTGCTCATTGAGTAGATTTTTGTTTGTACACTGCTAACTCATGACTTGGTTTTACTTGGAAACATGTTGCATAATTCTTATGTATGTGCTTTTCGACCTGAGCGGTGAATGCTTTAATTACATGTTTTAAGTGAAACAGGAGGATTATTTGCATCTGTGATTGTGAGGCACTTGTGGACATGTGCGTGTGCAGGTGCTAATCCTTGTGAAAGGAACTTTCATGTCCTGAAATTACCCGAAAGCGCAGCATCCCAGGCCAGCAGAAGGGCTGTAAAATGGGCCTCGCATGGCAGGCGGGGGAGGGGGTTTATCGGCAGCACCTGCTCTAAGGCTCTTTGGATCCTAGTCCGATCCTCTGGCATTGCCTCTTCTTGTACGTTTTGTGAAAAACTATGTGGAAAACCATACATTCGAAGTGCTGGCCACCATCCGCGACCTCCGACCTGTCCTGAGAAGCCCGCCCAGTATATTCTACTGGTAGGATGGGCTTTAGTCCCATTCCTCAGAATGCACCAAGGAATTTTGGGAAGTGGGAAATGTGGTGAGAATGTTGGCCACCACCACCTCTTTCCAGAATGTTCCACAACCACTAAAACATGCCTATTTTTTCTCCCTGCTCCTCTTAAACCTTACAAAAAAGAATATGGTAAAGTATGTAGTTTTGTGGGTGTTTGTTGTAAATTTAACTATAAACATTTTTCTCAGCTTTCATTTGTATATTTGCTCATGTATTCTGACATGCTGTAATTGCTGATTGACGTACTATTTAATTGCTTTTCATACTTCAGACATATCGCTGCAACTCACTGAAGGATAAGATGTTTTTCTACATTTTGATTCCCTGGTCTGGTTGGTTAACAATTAAGTCCTGTTTGAGTCAGGTTTTAGATGCTGTGTAAAATGCATTACTTTATGTTTGATTGATGTGTTCAAAGAGGTATTGTGGATGTCCCCATCATGCTGGATACAGTAACAGCTGTTTGAAATGGGCCGCCATATTATCTGGGATTGTTTCCGCTGGGGGAAGGTTACTTGGCTTGAAATCTCATGATCCGTGTGCCATTTCTGAAATGTATAATTAAAAGGTCTCTCTCCAAATGAACCCTTTACTCCTATGGGGCATGAATTTGTAATAAAATGAACTATTACTGCCACTTATTCATTGCATGGAGATCCTATGTAACCACCAGTAGAACAATGTTGACTGTGGTAGGTGCGTACCAATTCCTGCTGCAGAAGTCTCCCCTGATCACTACCAACGATGTTCTCCGTGAACACCGTACCCTATGCATGGTGGTGCTCCATAGTGGTTTCCATAAGAGATGTCATCAACACTGCCATTGATTTAAACCTTAAAGGTTTGACGTTCCAAAGGTATGATTAGAATGCTCTTGATTGCATCTAGCCTTGATGCTATAATTGTTATCGATAATTGTAAGCAAAGGAGTTCTGGAAAACTACGTTAGAATTTTGGATAAGCTGTACAAAAAACCCTCTCTTCAAAAGGTTGATTCATTCCATTATTTCTCTGTGTTGCAGGAAAGCAAAGTAGTAATATGAGTAGAGGAATTAGCTTTGTTTTTGCAATTCTAAATAACAATATGTTCAGTTGCACAATAGATTGATACTCATCTGTTTTTCTAGCAGCCTGGATCAGGAGGACACTTCCATGCCTGTAGAAAAGTAGTTCACCTTGTGTGTATTTGTTTTCTGTGCAATACTTCTTTGGGGAGAGCTCTTTAGTGCTAGCTACAAGAAATTCCTGAGGGGCATGATTATCATAAGTTTACGTTCCTGGGCGCTATTTTAAATAACCACGCCGGCTGAAGTATGATAGGAAGTTTCAGTATGTTTACCAGGGTCATACTGTATTTGAGCTCTTTAAAGGGGCATAACTCATAGTCCTTTACCATTATTTGGTTTGCCGGCATATTACTGTGGGCACACTTATGTCAACTAGTATGTGGACTACAGTAAGAGGACTTAAAGCTGCATTGTGTAGGAATTGAAGACTTAATTGTTTGTTCCAAACACTGATTCAATGCACTGTGTGCTGGTATTTTTTTTGAAAACATTGGATGTCCAAATTCAGTTTTATTTGTATAGCACTTTTTACTGAAGGGCTGTCACAGAGTCGCTGTACAGATTAGCGGAATGGTGGATGCTCCGTCTAAGTCCCCAGAATGGCACATTGTGTGTTTGACTGTAACGGGTTTCCATGGGCTGTGCTGTCTTGGAAGGCATGGCTTTTGCTGGACTGTGGCTGTAAGCAGTGCATTTTTGAATGACTTAAGATCCATTGCCTGGCAGGCAGGTGTTTATTTGCCTGTGTGGAGCACTGCAACTGGTGCAGGGGGTTGTGAATTACCCCCTCTCCCTCCTTGGCCACTCCACAGCTACTGAATTACTGGTGTGTTTGTGCTCGGTATCTTTGTTACGACGGGAAGGAATCTGAAGCCTATTAATGTGGAGGCCTGACCTTTCCTGTATAGCAGCTATCCATCACCGCAAAAACAACAAGCCCTACATATGGGGCCCCGCCTACTCGCTGCTCTCATTGGTCGGGAGGCAGGTGCTGCCGCTCCCAGATTGGCCGGGAGGAGACACACCTCCAGAATCTGTTTGTGCACCGAGCTGTGTTCTGCATGAAAAAAGAACATAGCAGCCCTAGGATGGGTGGGTTGTTTTTTGGCAGGAGTGAAGATTTGGGTGTGGAGGGGGGCTATTCAGTCTACTGGAGGCATTTCAAGACTTCTAGGAAACAGAACTGTTTGTTTGCCTTGCTTGGTGGAGACCCAATTGGTTAACCTAATTTCGCCCGCCTCATTTAATGAGGGCTGCGTTTAGCTTTTTTTTTTTTTCATTTTAGGACTTCGGAATGTCCTGTGCCTCAATGTTGTTTTTCTGTGAAATGTAAAATACAACATTGTTGTTTATCCCACAAATGGGAAAAGTAAAAACCATTAGACTCTTTACTCCAAAATCATCACAAGGTTGAAGAGAAATGTGTTTTGCTCATTTGAGTAAAAAGCTATTTATTCCCTCAAGGGAACACCGAGTCAATTCCAAAGTGTCTCTCATTCCAAATAGACAATGGCAACAAATTTCCTTTTGTGCATTATATCTCTGTTGCTAGAATAAGTTTGATTAACACTGTTGTTTTTACACAAGGTCTGTGGGGTGGCAGTTGGAAAACATGGGAAGCGGTCATTTTCAAATAAATTAAACCCTGCACCACTGACAGAATGAGCCAGGCTTAAAGCATGTACTTAAGTCCTGTGTTTAGACTTAAAATCATATTTGTTGTGTTTTTCAGCCTAAGCGGAATATTTCACTGGTCAAGCAAACAGTAACTCGAAACAAGCTAATCTTCTTATCTTAAAAAGGAAAAAAGATTTTTCAGATCTCAAGTCAAGACTAAAACATTTTTTAGAGGAAGGGAGGTCTTTGGACAGGCAGTTGTTTCTGCAGTTGAAGCTGATTGTTGACATAATTTTTTTTGTGTGACGCTCAGTAGTTCTTCATGTCACAGGGCCACGTTGTAAAAACACAGTCTTGCCCTGACCTGAGCTGAACAGAGCTGAGTTGTAGCCTTAGCCCCTGAGGGCTGAGAGAGGCTGGATATCTTATGCGGGTCTACAGCTCGGGGCTTGAATACGTTCTGCTGCCAGACGGCGCACCTCGCGTCCCAGCCCGACTTCCTGCTGCGACGTCTCTGACCTTTGTCCTCTTACGATCAACATCAGGGGCCAGCACTTCCTTTTCACAGGCCGTTCTGGTCATCGATGTGCTTGTTCTTCCCATTTATGCACTGTGCGTCGTAGCGAGACGGTGTCGCAACAGCCGCACTAGCTATCGGTGTTACGAAATCTTAGATCAGCGTGTTGTTCCGTGGATGTTTTCCACCTTCCTCACTGCTATTAAAAGCGGCGGTATTATTTTTCTGTGTTGGGGGTGGGTCTGTGAAACATCACGTGTGTTTCTGTTGACACCGGAGGGTGGACAACAGTTCGGCTAATTTACCGTTGGTTGTACAGCCAGGACCTGCGCCCCAGCTGCTCTGGGAGTGGATGCTTGTGCTACAGTGTGTCCATTGCAAGAGCAGTTATTCCTGAGCATTCATGTCAGCATTCTGGAAAAGTGATATACAGTAGGAGTTCATCTACTAAGGAAGCTGTGTTAGTGTTTAACTAAATTCCTCAACTCGGGAGTTCTTGTGGTCTCTGAGAAAAACACTATTGTAGAGCCATGGTGGCTGTTATAATCTTGTTCAGCCTTTGTTTTAAAGTGTTGCTGGAAGTCATTGTCCTGATTAGCCATTTATAGCCCTGCTACCGAGACCAGCGTTTTTAATTATATTGAGTAGCTAGATTTTGCGATGCCTGAGTGCTCCAGGTTTCCACAACTGCTTATTTGGCTGGTGTGAAGCCCTGGGTGGCAGAGAGGTGGAATAGCATAGTGGCTATCTCACTATTCTTCACCACTGGCCTGTAGCAGCTCGTCAAATCATGGTGGGGGGCTGTGCGTCCATCACACCATCTGTCTCAAATATGTTGTCCGCGCTGTGTCTTCTGATGGAGGGGAGAGATTTTCACCAAGTCAGACATGGTAACGCTCCTCAGAGGATAGCTGGAACTGATTAGGTTTTGGAGGTCATTGGGTTAAAAGTCAAGGTCACTTAAGGTCAGTTGTATATGGGGGACTGGTGATGATCAACTTTTAAACCGTATGATGCCATTCACTTTACATTGAGTTGTACCTTATTGTATGCACCAGTGTGATTTATCCAAATCCTTTACTAGCTTTCTCTGAGGAACAATTTTAAACCTTTTAATGATTTTCTTTGCTCCTGAAGGACTGGGCCATTCCTGGATTCTACTATAGTGCCAAATCATGATTACAGTCACCTGCTGACATCAGCTGTTTGAAATCAGATTATACAGTTTTTTAAATTTATTTAATTTTATTTATTTATTTATTTATTTACCTCCTTGTCAGTCCTAAATTTCCCTGTCTCAACTTTTTTTTGGAAAGCATTGTGGGCCTGAATGGCTGGAATGGATGTAGATTTACAAACAAAATGAAGTTGACCAGACAAAGCTTTAAATGGCTTGTCTTTCTATTGTCTGTGATGAAATGCTTATAAAATTTTAAATTTAGAGGTCACTGCTCTGTCTTTCTATACATTTCTCATGCAGTCCCAACATTTTCGAGTTGGAGTTTTATTTTTATTCTGCTTTCTTCCTCTTTCAGCTGACTTCTAATTTCCTGGATTTGAAATGAAACTTGCTGATAAGTCAGTAAGTGGTTGTTTAGCATGAAGGCTGGCCTATATTTAGTGACTAAGAACCCTGCAGGTCTCTTTTTTCATCTTCTGTGTGTGAGAATGCACATGCTCAAAGGGAAAGCAGTACAAAGGGAGCCCAGACTGAGCTTTGAGGAGGAATACTGTTGCTGTAATTGTAAGCCTGCATTTAGTGGTCCCACGTGGGCTTGTTCGCTTGTTTACAACATGTAGCATAAGGCAGGTTCGCACTTGCTTCAGACAAATCGCCGTCTCTCTGCCCCTTCTGCCGGTGTATATTCTATGGGTGTTTTTGAAATGGACACTCATTTAGGTCATTGTTCTTTTAAGTGTTGTTTTTGTCATATTTTCCTCAGAAATCAGTCCTTATAATTTTCATACCTGCATTTATTCGAATGTTTTTGTTTTAAGACCTGTTTAGTGTGAGGCGTGGCGAGGTGATGATGGAGAAGGCATGCTGGGTGGTGATGATGTCGACTTTATTTCTGTCAGCCAGCAGAGAGGCCTCTTTGAGTGCACCCTCTCATGCCTACCCCTAGAATTGGGTCTCGTTACAGGGAAGGGGCCTTGTTGTGAACCTGTCGATGGTTGGCAGACATGGTGTCAACATTTATAAACTTGTAATGTGTGGCGTGCATCCAGGATACATAAATGCATGCAGGCATAAGTGCAGCACTGTTCAAAAGTTTGCAATCACTGAGAAATTTGTTTTTTTGTTGAGAGAAAATCGCCATTGTTTCTCAGTTAAAATAACCTTAAATTGATTAGTAATACTGTCCAAACAGAATTAATGTTGTAGTTGACTCTTGTAGCTGGAAATGGCTGATTCTTCGTGGAAGATTTACATCGGTATAATGAAGGCTCATATTCAGCAGCCATCTCATCTGTGTTACAATAGCACATTGTGTTGGCTTATCCCAAGTTATTGGGAGGAGGGGGGGATTATATTTTGAACAGCTAAAGGTGAAATTGTACAAAAGTAAATTAAACGGCTCAAACTGTACACCAGTCGCAAAGCAAAAAGCCTCGCCATTCTATCCATACAAACCACTTGATGATCCCAATATTATTGAAACAACAGTGCCTCATTTTGTTGCAGTTATACACACAAAATGAGCTGCATTAAATCAGTGCCTTCATACCTTTTACTTGTGTATGAAGGCAGACATCCATACAGTCTCAAAGTTCACACCGTTTCAACCACAAGAATGCAAAAAAAAAAAAAAAAAACGGGACCAAGGACCCTGAAGCTCACCGGTAAAGAAAAAAGATGACTCATTACATCAAATATCCCATAATAACAACAATAATAATAATCCCGTACAATTTCTACCTTGTAAATGCAGTATTAAGGTGCATACAAGCAATTATATTCATCTTGACCCTGTTACTGACCTTTCTGTAAATTCATTATTAAGCAAGAGAAATGGAGAAGGTTTTTTTTTGATGAAAAAACTGAGAATTGTTTGTGTTTTCCAATATGTGGTATCAGGTTGGCAAGTATATGCAGACGGCAAGTACAGTTTACAGTGGGGTGCAAAAATTTGGGCACCCCTGGTTTAAATGTCTGTTACAGTTAATCTCCAAGTGATTGAAAGCAAACCTGAGCACTAAATGCTACAAAGTTAAACATGACACCTTTCTGAAATATAAAAGCAAGGTTTCTTTTTAGTTTAATTTTTCTGAGCTTTTAAATGATAAGAAATGAAAAAGGGCCCTGTGCAAAAGTTTGGGAACCTTTTTGGATTATTCTTTGTTACCTTTTAAGAAAATGATTACTAAGGCCCAGACCCAGGTGATTTACTCGTTAGGGCTTCAGTGAGTCAGGTGAATGTAAACTCCATGCTTTCTAAAGTATCTGACTGTGGTGGCTGTTGTGTCTGGTGTTAAAATCCATTTGTTCCTCTAAACAGTTGTCCAAGGATGTCAAAATCAAGATAATTCACTTCCACCAACAAGGAGAGGGCAACAAAAAACTCTTGCAACCTTTCAAACTACCTATTTCTACTGTCAGAAACATCGTAAGAAAATGGAAAATAAATGGAACAATTGAAGTCAAGGCAAGATCTGGAAGACCAAGAAAAATTTCAGATAGAATGGCCTGAGATCTGGTGAGAAATGCTCAGAAGAACCCACACATCACTGAAAAAAGAGCTGCAAAAAAGAGTAGCAGACAGAGGTCTAGTTGTTCACGGGACAACAATACAGCGTACCTTAAACAACAAAGACCTACATGGCAGAGTTGCAAGAAAGAAGCCTTTCCTACGACCTCAACACAAAATTAAGCATCTGAAGTATGCAAAAGAAAACCCTGAGAAACCTCAGGCCTATTGGAACAATGTGCTTTGAACTGACGAAACCAAAACTGAACTTTTTGGCCACAACCAAAGAAGGTATGTTTGGAGAAAAAAGGGTGAAGCATTTGTAGAGAAGAATAGGTTGCCAACTGTTAAGCATGGGGGTGGATCCATTTTGCTTTGGGGTTGTGTAGCAGCTGGGGGCACAGGTAATATTGTGCGGATGGAAGGAAGAATGGATTCCACCAAATGTCAAGACATTCTAGAAGCTAATGTTCGAAGCTCAGTCCAGAAATTGAAGTTGAAGAGACATTGAGTATTCTAGCCAGACAATGACCCGAAGCACACCTCAAAATCCACCATGAAGTACTCCAGGAAAGACGGATGAAGGTTTTGGAATGGCCATCACATTCCCCAGGCTTGAATATTGTTGAAAATCTTTGGAGAGACCTCAAACATGCCGTGTATGCAAGAAGATCGAAGAATATTTCTGAGCTAGAGGTGTTCTGTCCGGAAGAATGGGGAAAAATTCTGAAGACAAGAATTGACTCTTAGCTGCCTACAGGAAGCGTTTCCAAGCTGTTATAGCTGCCCGAGGAGGAGTTACAAAGTACTAGCTGACAGGGTTCCCAAACTTTTTCACAAGGCCTTTTTCCTTGTTTTATTATTTTGAAACTGTAAAAAGTTAAAAATAAAAATTATTCTTGCTTTAAAATGTGATGAAATGTGTCATGTTTAACTTTGTAGCATTTAGTGTTCATGTTAGCTTTCAATCACTTGGAGATTAATTGTAACAGACATTTAAACCAGGGGTGCCCAAATTTTTGTACCCTACTGTATACTGAAGACATCCCCCGGAGCCAAATACGACCCATTTCACCACTGAAGATGCTCCAAAAGAAATCCTTCACGACGGCGATGAGGAGGCATCTATTTCTAGTTCTTATGAGGGGCAGACATGATTTTTGGAGGGCTTGGATCTTGTTTCCTCTTAATACACTCTCAAAGTAATTTTATTTCCTAGACCACTATCAGATGAGTGTATTGGATGTGTGTGTTTCCTGTTTGGTACTAAGGTTTAATATTATAACGCATAAATACATGCAGGACTGTAAATCATCTTTGATGCGCAAAACAGATAAAGTTCATTTCTTTTTATTCATGAATGCCATTTAAGCAGAACAAGAGTACAGGAATCTGTGTTTGGGACAAATAAAGTAAGAACCTTGACACTCACCTGCTCTGTAGTTTCAGTCATGCACTCCTTCTCCTTTATTGGTTCAGTGCAGGGCAACGAAAAGGGAGAGAAGGGTTGACTAAAGGAGTAAACACAATATTCCTGCCACTGTAGATGGTATATTGTTTAATATATTCCAAGTAGTTTATTATGAATAATGGTGAATATGTTCACTCGTTCCTTCTATATTTAGTTTTCCCAATAGTGGAAATTTTTAATGAGTAGTTTGTGTGGTGTTGTAGGTGTATATCTAATACGCAGTATTTTACGCCCCAAAAGACCCAAAATATCATTTGATTACTTTGTGTCCATTTGAAGTCTCCAAATGGTCTTTTCTAATGTCACCAGGCACAGCTAGAGGTTTCATTTTTTTTATTCAAAATCAAAAAATTTAGGCGGTAAAAAGTTTCCTCTTCTACCATGTTTGAGCTCGTGTTGCTCCGTATCAGTAATACTTGGAATGCTTCTGAATACTTTAACTACTTCTGAGTGGGTGTGTAAGTGCCCATGCGCGTGTTTTTATGAGCGTCATAATTCATTCAACAGGGAGGCTTTATGATATTTAGTTTCTTTCGACCGAGTCGATCATCAGATCGCAATCCAATTGAGCATTCATTTTATATGCAGAAGAGGAGACTGAAGGTAAACAGTCCCTTGCATAAGAAGGAACTGTAGATGTTTGCAGTACAGACTTGGCAGAGCATCACTAGGGAAGATACCCAGTCATTGCACAAAAACGATATGCAGTGGAATGTTAACTATGATTACTTTATTCTAAATTATATTAAACTGTCCATTATTTCTTTATGCCAGAAAATGGGAGACAGACATTGTTGTTATTTTAAACGGGTCATCCAACATAGATGAAAATTAGAGCTGACAATCCGCACTTAAATCTCATTGTCATTGTATCCTCGTGGACTTAAAGTACTAGAGTACAGAACCAACATAAAAAATGTGTCACTCTACAAAATGTTGTCTTTACAATTGTGTACTGCTTTGTTTCTGAAAATAAGAGCATTTTGCGGTTCAGCTTTGTTTCCAAGCATTTGAAACAGCCTCTTTTTATATGCTATAAAGTGTGGCACTTTTATTCATTTTAACATCCATCACAATTTTTTTTTTGCCCCTCTTGTCTCAGTGGGGGAAATTTGCCAAAGGAAGGGTGTAGAAGGAATCGCTGCTCATCAGAGTACCTGGTCGCATGGGGTGCATAATTCTGGGGACGTTTAGCAGGCCGAATGGAGTGACTGCGTATTTACATTACCCGTTTTGTCCAGAAGAGGTCATTTAGGGCATGAAACCTTTCAGTGGAGCGGCTCTGACATGAGAGAGCTTTGTTCATGCAGGAAGTGGGGACTGGTGTGTAAGAGGTTACCCACAGTCCGCATCCAATGGGGAGGGAGGGGGAAGTCCCAGCATTCTGTGCAGCCAGAGTGCAGTCACTCCGGACACACCAAGAGGTGCTAAAACTCACGCATACGGACTCATCTACGTTCCTGCTCTTTCACGCCTACGTATGTGTGTGTGTAGGTACTCTTGTGTATTTACACACTCACAAGTGCACTCACTTAGATACGCCCACTTGCATGCACACTGTTTCATACAAACATCCTCCTATATGAATGTGCTCTCTCACCTGTTCATAAGTGTCATTCATTCTCTCAGGAATACAATCTCACACGTACGCATTCTCACACACTTGCACCTGTGCACGATCGTGCACATGCTTCCATACTCGCACACTCGCATAATGTAGCACACACCCACATTACCATTGGCGGCAGGGAGCTGTGACGCAGGTCTCCTTGTTATCGTGCACAGCTGGCCGAAGGGTCTTCCTGTAAAAGTAGCAAAATGCTGAGGTGGCAGGGGCCAGGCCTTACTGTTCTGAGTGGTCGACGGCAGTGGGGGGATTGTGGCGTAATGAGAGATGGCTGGGAGGCGGTGGAATTGGAAGGAAACTGTGACCCAGGAGCTTCTTCCTCTCACGCCTCCCCTGGATACACAGCTCCATCCATCATAGCATAGCATGGCTGATACGTGGTAGGACCCCTCCCCTCCCAAAATGCTCTCAGTCACCACTCAACAGGCCCGGCCACCACTGCAGGGGCACACTTCCTCCCAGCTCGGCCATCACCACTTCCCTCTTCCTCTGTGGCATGGCACTAGGTCACAGAGGTACAGAGGTCCCTGGCTGCTGGGAGAAGGCAATAGATGGCAGCTGACTGGAGTCATGTGAAATGACCTGGGATCCATCCCCTTTGCTTATGTAAGAATGGATGACGACCTTAGAGGTTATTTTGGAAAATGGACAGCTGAGTGCGGCATTCCTAGTGCTTGATAGTGAATAGGCTATATTAATTCCCCCATTTATCTTTATGTTTTCTTTTTTCGCTGGGCATTGATGGAATTTCTGGTGGATTAGAATTAGTGGAATATGTAGACAGAAATGGTTGTTGGTAGGCAAGGAGGGTAGGTATGTAGTATTGATTTTGGCCCCCCCCCAGAGTGGCAGGAATTAGTTGTGTAAACACAGTTTCCAAACCCAGCCGAACTGGCCTGTTGTTGGGTGAACTGCTTGGCTCCTGCCTGTGCCAAACATAACTCTATTGTTTATAATAAACTGTTTGGTTTGCAGATTTTCTTGAGCACTGCTCACCAAGCGGAAATGAATCAGTTTTGCTCTTGGAGTAGATACATTGTCACATAGAGAGGAGCACCCTTTGTACAGACTGACATGTTTATGAATGATTTTTCCTTTGTTCTCAAAGGCTGACTGTCAGTTATTTATTTAAAAGGGCTCCAGTGCTCAGTATTGCTCAAAGTATCTATATTACTCTCGGTGTTGGAAAATTGGACCAATGGGTATTCTGCTACAACTGGGATGGGGGAACGCACTAGTGGTTCAGGGGCACTAGTTAAGCCCAATATCAAAACTAATTCCACCCAGCACTGGGAAATTTTGGCAGAAAATCTGGATGCCTGTTCTTGGAGGCTGAGATCTGATTAGGTTGATTTTCCCAACAGGATGATGACCAGAAAGATCCATCAACTTCCAGACAGGTTTGTGTGGAAAAATGTCCTCTTTAACCATATTACAAATTACTGGAACAAACTCCTCTTTGCCAGGGATGTTTCTATGAAGCAGTACACCTGTGGTGCCAATAATTTTGCACCTATAATTGAGATTAAATTGAGATTTGAAAAAAATGCAAATATGAGGATAAATATACTAAACAAAAAAGTTAAGGACCACTGAGTTTTTTTTTTCTCTAGTATTTTCTCCAGTTCTGAGCTTCCCCATATGCTGTCAAGCTGTGTTGAGAGCATGTGGTGATCACACAAGATATTGGCATGACTTTGGACATTCTTTGACATTTTGATTTAATGGTCTGGTGTGATTCTGGTCTTCCCTGTGGATACCCTATTTTGAGGTAATAAAGTCATCTGATCAAGTTTGTGGAAGCATTTTGTATCCAGGATTAACACCAATAATGCAACCAACACTTGGGGTTTACATTCAGTTTTTACAATTCACATACTCGGGTAAAAATGGAGCGTTCCTTAACTTTTTTTAGAGAGTATATTAAGGTATATAGAGGGGATAGTTTTCCATACTGTTGAACTGAACATATGGAGTATTATTATTGTTATTTATTATGCACAGCCTTTTTTCTTCATTGTTAGCAAGGTTGGAAAGGTTTTGTTCCTTAAAAATTGTCAACAGTATGGGTGCTCTTTGCATTTCATGCTCCTTCAGTGGAAACTTAATCTTAAATGATTTTTTCCAAATATCTATGTTGTTCCTGTCTGCCCTTCTCAAGTAAATGTTTGCCTCGTGGTGAAACATAAAGAAATTGCAGGAACTTGTGCGCGCACACACACACACGCACACTCACACACACACACACACACACACACACACACACACTCGCACGCACAAAGTTAAAATGGATTGCCTTGGCAAAAGCATCTGTTATTGGCAGTTATGCGAGATGGTAATCGTCTAGAAGTTGTGCTGTGACATGGTGTCCATGTTAACCTCCCGATGGGGGTGACTTGTTCCAGTGAAGTGGGTGTTTGGGTGGAGACGGGAGGTGGGACGATGGCAGGCCTGACAGGTGAAAATGTGCAGCTGCGACGGATGCCCCACGTACAGTCCACGCAGGATGTGGTGGCGTCTGTTGCCTCCACGCCTGCCAACCGGGAACTCCAAGAACGGAAAGCGCCGGCCCTGGACCCCTCCTTCCTCCTTCCCCCCAACCTGCCCCCTGCTTGGCCTTCTCTTCACCCAGCCCCCCCCAAATGCATTGTGCCTGCTGCTTTATTCTCTAGTTACCTTGCTGTTCAGCTGTGCCAGGAGGAAGCTTTATGAAAGTATCGCTTCTTTGGGCGTGCAGGCCTCGATGCAGCTTCTGGAGTGCTGTTTGATGGAGTGGTTGCTGTGCGGTTGTGAGAAAATGGACCACAGTAACCTGAGAACTGTGCTGCTGCTCCTTAGACGGGGACTTTTTTTCTGCCTCCTGTGATTTGGTAGCGTTCTAGGGTGGGGAGTCTACAGGGCCATTTGGTTATATGCTTGCATTGAACTTTCATAGCTGAATATTCTAATGCTGAATGATCCATCTCTTTCTGGTATCTGAAAGGAGTTGTAGTTTTTGAACACTGGTCTAGAATCTTCCATTCCAAAAAAATTTCTTTTGCTTCATATGGCTTCTACACGCTTCAAGTAGCTGAAACTGAGACCGTTTGCACAAAGGTAGTATCACACACTGCAGTAAGGGAAAAGTTATAGCAGGGTTGGAGTACTGATTGACTAGGCATGGACACATTTGTAGATAAAGCCCCTCCCCTTGTTCTGGTTTTATGCATTTCACACTCTATGTTGCTCTGCCTTCTGCAACTCAAAGCTTGCTGAAGACCCTGAACAAATTATTAGGATGCCTCCCGTCCCACCCTTCTCTGCCCATCTCACCAGATTCTCACACGACCTTCACGGAGGCAGCTACTGAGGTTTGGCCAAAACCTCACCCTGCTGCATGACCGAAGCCTTGCAGCCAATGCCACCATCTATTTGATCCTGCTCTCTGCCCTTACTGGTTAGCGTGTAGGTAAAAGCAGACTGGCGGTACAGGTCATCACAGTCCAGCGGGAATTCAGAGTACATGCCAATCCGGTTGTTTACGACTGTTGGTTGTATTGCTATCATCACCCGATACTAAGTGATCCATTTGCCATATTCAGCTGGGTCAGAAATGCCACACCAGGGAAACGAAGGTCACAGTAAGGTGACAAAAACAGGGACCAATCGGCCACCCTTTTATTATTTCCCGGGATGGGCTGAGCCCGTGTTGGAACTGTACAGCGCGTTCCTTGGATCTGGCAGACTCTAGGGTGTGTCCGGACCCAGTGCTTTCTCAGTGTGTGGGTCTAGTTATTGCACTCTGGTGAGGAAATGCAAGGCCTCCCTTATCCAATCCGATTATGTAAGTATGGGCACGTGGACCCAGTGCGTGGGTGGCTTTGCATTAAACACTTTTTTGGCCGGGGGGGCATTTTGTGTAAGCGATTCTGCAGATCTAGAATTGGGGTACGAAGAATGGGTCAGACGAACCCTTCCAAATTCAATATCCATACCCCATGGTATGGATGATGGGGTTCCAGCTAGAATAGAAGAAAAAATATTCACTTTAATGCTTACTTACCCCATTTCACAATTACCCTTAGGTGATATTTGGTTCAAAATGTATTTTTTTAACCCAGAATCCCATAGACTTGGCTTTTCTGTGAGAAACTTGGAAAAACACTCATTTTCTTTTGAGTACATACACTACACCTTCCTATAGACGTATGTTCACAAAGTGAACGGGACAAATAATACTTTAAAGAATTCAAAAAATACATATATTGAGAAACTCCAAAATAATGTGAAAAATACCTTACAATATAAATGTTCCAATGGAAACAATCAAAATGATCCACTGACATAATTAAAAATCAGTTTCCTCCTCAAGTTTTCAATATTAATGGCTCCCTTAAAGATTATTGTAAATAACATCAAACAAAATTAATCCAGGTATTAAATTCCACTGATTTAAGTTTTATCTAAGTGTTAAGGAACTATATTGATCCATTACATCACTTCCTGTTTCACTAGGGTATAAAAATGAGGTAACACATATGCAGTATCCCTTGGTCATCCAACACCATGAAGAAAATGAAATAACTGTCAGTTCAAACGAGTCAGATTGTCATCGACCTTCATAAATCTGGTAGTAGCTGCAAGAAGATTCACGAACGATTGAGTATGCCTCTGAGCACTATCAGGGCAATTATTGAATCATTCCAAAGACATGGAACTGTTGAAAACTTTAAGGGTAGAAGATGCAACTTCATTTTGCCCCCCAGGATACTGAGGAGGATGGTGAAAGAAGCAACAAAATCCCCAAGAATCACTGTGAAGGAATTGCAGGCCTGCAAGGAGAAGCACCTCATACCCACGGTGAAATATGATGGTGGGTCAGTCATGTTTTGGGGCTGTTTTAATTCAAGAGGTCCAGGGGCACTGGTTAAGATTAATGGCATAATGAATTCCACCAAGTATCAAAAAATTTTGGCTGACAGTCTGGTTGCCTCTGCCAGAAGGCTGGGATTTGGGTGTAGGTGGACTTTCCAACAAGACAGTGACCCAAAGCATGCCTCAAGATCCACAAGGAAATGGTTTTGTGACAACAAAATCAATGTTCTGCAATGGCCATCTCTGTCGCCAGACCTTAGTCCTAATGAAAACCCGTGGGCTGAGTTGAAGAGGGCAGTTAATGAACGCAAACCCAAGAATGTGAAGGATCTTTAAAGGATCTGCTTAGAGGAATGGTCCAAAATCCCCTCAAGTGAGTGCCTTAACCTTGTGAAAAATTACATGAAAAGACCCCATGCTGTTAGCCTTGCCAGAGGTTTTGTGATGTCCCAAACCTACTTCTTGAGCTTTCTTTCAGTGAAAAAATAGCCAATTTATCCTTATCCATTCCGGAAATATGGCCTTGGCAATATGCGGTAACTTTGAGGAAAATGGACATTTTTGGAGGCACCAACATTGAAAGACTCCTGTACAAGTGCAACGTAATACAGTTGATATCCTATTGGCATTTTTCACTCGTGCTAAGCTTCCTCTCTTAGATTGCGAAGGAAAGGGTTGTTCCAATATTCCTGCCTGTAAAATGAACGCTGTGAAGAACATGACATAAGTGACTACTAACATATTAATGCTGTTTCTTCATAGTTCCTTCCTTAGCTCATGAGGGGTAGCATCTGAGAATGTTTTATTTAAATTTCATCCATAATATAATGCCCTGTACGTATCAAATTGTAATTTTTTTTTGGGAATATCTCTTCAAACAACCTTTACTTTTTAGGGTAAAGTGTGAGGATAGCAAGTATTACAATTTAATTCCAGAGTATCTTGAAAGATGGCAGCACCTCATTATGTAATTTTATTGCACATGATCAACCATGCAAGACAACTGGACACCTAAATAATCAATTAGCATGAGGTTGTCCTCCTTTTTTGGCCACATGTCCAGAGCACTGGTGTTTATCCAAGAAATCTGAAGGCATCTGTTCAAACTCATCACAAAACCAAGGCAATGTTGGGAAAAATGAATCCTATTAACAGGCTTCTGAATAGGTCATTATGAATGTGGGTCAAATGGTCTTTTTGAGTGAGAATAGGGGGTCCCTTTCTGTATATTCCATTAGGCTTCTATCAGATTGAGAGTCTCTCTCCTGATTTGGGGGGTATTTTTTGGACCAGTAGGCTTGACTGGTAAAGATCTAGGGTGCCAGAGTTGGACAAAGTTAGAGCCACCTTCAGTGACCTGTAGACTAATCGGATTAATGCATTAAAAAATCTGAACTTGAACTTGGACAGTTTACTTTTGACAGCAGGGTGGCTATTCAAGACACTCACATTCCAATGTTGTTCAGTTTTGATGAAGTTCAAAAAACTGGTTAGGCAGTTGTGAAATGTTCTTGATGTTGATTTAACCTTAATATTTAAAGTTTCAAAAGTCGGACAACTAAACTTCAGACCATAGTTGTTTACAGGGGGTTAATCAGGGCAATCGGAGTAGTTTTATTAAAGGAATTGACAACGGAATGTAAGTATATGCAGAGGTTGATAGCTTATAATATTGAGAGCCCATGAAAAAAATTTCAGGCATACTTGACCATTTATGAAAAAGTTGTGAGCATTTTTGTGTGACAGTCTGAAGGCCACTACTGAGCTGCTATTTTGCCTCCCGGAAGGGCGATGCGTGACGTCACATGGGCGCAAGGGCGAATCTCCACTCTTCATTACTCTTCTGTTGGCGCATTTGGTCTTCTACCGTGAACTTGCATAAATTCAATATTTGGTTGCTGTTTTCTGTACACAAGACCATTAGAAGAGCACTTACCTAAAGCCTAACCATCAATGACATTTGTTTTGAATGATTAAGAATGAATTGGATACATTTAATTGTTGCTATACAGAGCTGTGGTGACATTACATCATATCTTCATGATAGAGAATAGCTCCAGTTTGGTGTGCAGCACCAGAAACAGAATGCCAGCAGATAAGTTACTTTGCATTATACAGTATGAATAAATACAGGAAATTATTTTTAATTCAAAGTCAATGCACAGACTTTGTGAAAGCAGCTTAACTCAGACACAATCAACCAAAGAAAGGGTTTTACAGGCGGAATGTGTGTTCGATTTGCTTTGCAACAAACTATGGACATTAGGTAGGACTAGCTTGCGGACTTGATGATCATAAAGAAGTGGTCTGCTCGCCTGCATCCAAGGAACTTTTCTTACAGTGGATTATTGTGGAAAAATCGCTGATGATGTGCCTGACATAGCAGATATGTATAATGATGGAATTGAATTTTCCTGCTAGACATTTTACATTCAACTTAGAAAAAGGTTTCATAGCCGGAATGTTTTTTTAACGGTTTGCTTTGCAACCAACAGTGGACGTTGGGTAGCCTAGCTTGCAGACTTGTTTTGATCATAAAGAATTTGTCTGCTCGCCTGCAGCATCTAAGGAATATTTACTCCAACGCTTGTGGATTATCATGGAAAAAATTCCAGATGAGGTGGCTGGCATGGATTTTATCGGTTTACAAGAAAAGGTAGGATGTGCATTTAATTGTTTATGGGCCTGATGACAGGCAGGCTGGCTGACAGGGAGGTGTGTGAGTGAGACGTAGGCGAGCCTGCACCGACTATCGCTGACCGTAACTTCAGGGCTGTACAGTAACAATGCTTTGATGCGCGGCTAAACAAAGCCAGAGTACCTTAACTCAACGTCAGCATCCCGAAACAAAGGCTAAGCACAGTAACTGCAGTTACGCCATTCTGTCATGGTTTCTGGTGGGATTTTCGGAGTTACTGTTGACACAGACCTTGATTTTTTTCAAAAAAACAATCAAATTGACTCAAAATATTCATCCACATGATAAAGGAGGTCTTCAATACCCCCAAAATAACAATAACTCATTTTTGACCAAATGTGATGTTACGGTGTTTTGCCTTTGCACGGCAGCATAGAATGTGCGGCCATGCTGCTGACCTGAACCAGTCCTGCATGTACACCCAACCGCTGCACACACAGGCATATTGTTCTCTCTCTCGGCCTTCAAACAGCCTTCTTGAATATTTTCACGAATAGTAGGGTCTGTTTGTGACTAACAGTGTCCTTTGGCACAGAAAAATGGTGACAACAGTGAGTAATTTAACAACTATCCCAATGCTTGTGCAGTCTCACTCGCCATGTATAGCGCAACAAGCTGCGCCCATGTGACAGCAGAGCATCTCCGCGAGGATTCCTCTGATTGGTTGAAATATTTTCAATGGCGGCATCTATGAAATCGTCAATTCTGCTTCAGAACCGACTTTCGGAGATGGATAGCTTAGTTGTATGAGCTCTATATGTTCAAACATTCGCATGAATCGTTAGTTTATGACATGATCTATCTTCCAAACTGTATTTTGAAATTCCGTTGTCTATTCCTTTAACCTAGTTTTCGTATTCAACATAAGTCTTGGAGCTTGGGATCCTGTGGAATAATGCATCACAGAAAACTTTTTGACATCTTGTGCAAATGTAAACTTGCAATTAAATTCATGAATATTATCATTTCTTGACACTGAATTCAAAACATAACCACTATTCATATTCACTTCCAGGTAATACTGGTAATTTGATCCCATGGAGTAAAATTAAAATATTAAAATAATAAAAATGTGTGAAAATGTTATGGATGGTTAATGCTTTGTTATAACAAGAAATTTAGGGTTTATTACCCGGGCCAAAGTATGGCCATCGGGCATTGCGAAGACCTTGCGTTCGTCTGTCTGTCCGTCCGTCTGTGTAGACAATAACTCCTTTCTTATTAATCTCAGGTTAAAGAAATTCACAGGGACTGTTCTTGGGACATATAGCTTGGACAAGTTCGAAGATGGGTAACCTTGACCTACTTTAAGGGCTCAAAAGGTCACATTCTTTGTAAACACTGTTTCCTTGATTACATCCACTATTTTTGTTGTAGCCGCGCAAAATTTACAGAGTGTATGTTTTGGATAATCAGCTTGCAGAACATTAAAGATGGATGACCTTGACCTGGTTAATGGGGTCAAAAGGTCACATTGTTTCTGAACAGTGTTACTTTCATTACGCCTTTGCACTACCATGACATTTTTTGGTGTAGCTATGTCAAATTCATAAGGTTTACTCACTGGATAACAGGGCTCGAAGTAGCGGGTGCATAGGTGCACGTATGCTCCCGGTTTTCGGCAGGTGCACCCAAAATTTAAAGTCGGATGCACCTCGTGCACCTAGTAAAAATCTGCCCCCAAATAAATCCTCTTTCTACAAATGCGCTCATCCTTACCTGAAATTATAAATTTTATCGGTAAGGGACGAGAATTAATGACAAAATCGATGGGACTACAAGACTGTGGAACACTTTGGTCTGAGGCCACGTATGTGTTATAATTGGCTGATTGCGTAATGTATATTTCTCATCAAAGACTTTCCCTGATCCAGGATCAGGGAGTTTGTGGGACATTTGCCCTCCGCGGCACCAGGGGGCACCGCCAGCACAGACCACGACCTGCACAAATGTGACAGCGGCCTAACGGGAGAAATAAGTGACGTTTTACACTGATTGGGTGGACACTTGAAATTATGCACGCGCATACTCGGGTAGACCCTTGGGAAATTGTAATTGAGATTCATGTTTGAAGACCCATTCATGTTGGTTGATGTATGCACAATGTGTATGCACTTACTCGTTGGAAGTAATGTAAGCTGCTGCTGGGTGATTAATAAAATCTTACAAAAAAAAATTATTCTAGATTAAATATAATCTAGGAGGAGAGGGTCTTAATTATGAAGAATGTAAAAATATGAAAACAGCAAAAAGCAGCTCTGTTGCTGCTATTGAGGCCAGAGAGGTCCTATGATGGAGTTGTGGAAAATTACTTTAGTTTCTCGGCCAAGTCAAACAAAGTGAAATTAAATTATAGATTGAATATTATCTGACTGTGATAAATAACAATAGTACACTCAGTTTTACCGATTTCTTTGTTCTTTTTTTTGTATTTTTTCCATTATTTTTCTTCGATACAGCATGATTTTAATAAAATCTTATCCCACCAATAACCCTAACCTGTCGCACCACTGCAAATTTACAGTAGTCGTTTGGCATATCAAAGAATATGAGTTTAAGAATATTTGTTTGTTCATTTTGTAATGCTGCAAAGCGGCTTTTTTTAATTGAATTAAGCAAGTTTTAGACTGTGCACCTAAACACACACGAGTGCACCCATTTAATCAAAAAATCCTCATTCGAGCCCTGGATAATCAAGTTGGAGGACATGGAAGCTACATGGCCTTCACCTACTTTAAATACCTTCTAATAACAATTTCATTTAGCAACATTATCAACCAAACTGTTCAGTCACCTTCAACATAACAGAGAATTTTGATGACTGCGCATCATGTCAAACTTCATATTCTGAATACCAAACGATGTAAAGTCCCAGCTGTCCTGTTCCACACTTTACATATAACATGCCAGGTCCTAGATGAAATTGGACAATTACCTCTGTCTTCCTTTTACTCTTGAAACTTCTCCCGAGCCCGAAAGTATTAAACACATTGTGTTACATAGGCATACATTAAAAAACCCTTTATATGTTGTCATTCCTTGTCTTATGCCCATACGGCCGAGGGTACTTAAGCATTGCGTTGTATGTTTTATATTCAACTTGTGAAGAATTAAACTGCAAAAACCAGTTTTTTGGTAATTGGGGACAAATTTTAGGTATCATGGTATCATATTTTCTGTTCTTAGTTGAAAAAAATGTCCTGTCCCTGTTTATCTGATTGATCTTCCTCCCTGTGCCTCTAAATCTGCAGAAAACACCACCTGGTTCATTTTACGCTGTTGGTGTGGTCTTGATGGTGCGTGACGGACATGACATAGAAGTTTGATAGCATCAGCCACAGCATTATCCAAGATGAGTCAAAATATTTACTACCCCAATTCCGAAAAAGTTGGGACATAGTATAAATTGTGAATAAGATCAAAATGCAATGACTTTCAGATCACGAGCCAATATGTTATTTACAAAAGAACATAGATAACATTTCAAATGTTGAAACGGAGATATTTTACATTTTTATCCACAAAATGAGCTTATTTGAAATTTTCTGGTGGAAACAGGTCTCAAAAAAGTTGGGACACAGGCAAAAAAGGGCTGAAAAAGCAATTAATATATAAGAGAATCAGCTGAAAGAACATTTAGCAAGTAAGTTAACTGGCATCAGGTGTGTAATATGATTGGCTATAAAAGGGATGTCTTAGAGAGGCTGAGTCTCTCAGAAGTAAAGATGGCCAGAGGCTCTCCAACCTGTGAAGGCTTGCGTAAAAAAAATTGTGAAATACTTTAAAAACAATGTTCCTCAACGTCAAATTGCAAAGGCTTTGAAGGTCTCATCATCCACAGTGCATAACATCATCAAAAGATTCAGAGAAACTGGAAAAATCTCTGTGCATAAGGGACAAGGCCGAAGACCTTTACTGGATGCCCGTGATCTTCAGGCCCTCAGACGCCATTGCATCACTCACCGGCATGATTCTGTCATTGACATTACTAAATAGACCGAGGAATACTTCAAGATATACAAGACTTCAAGGAATACTTCAACCACGGTCTGTAAACACAGTCCGCCGTGCCATCCACAGATGCCACCTAAAACTCTATCATGGAAAAAGGAAGCCATTGTTGAGCATGATCCAGAAGCGCCGCCATCTTCTGTGGGCCAAGGCTCATTTAAAATGGACTGTAGCAAAGTGGCAAAGTGTCCTGTGGTCAGACGAGTCCAAATTTGACATTCTTGTTGGAAATCATGGGTGTTGTGTCCTAAAAAGGAGAAAGACCACCCCTCCTGTTATTAGCATTCAGTTCAAAAGCCAGAATCTCTGATGGTATGGGGATGCATTAGTGCATATGGTGTGGGACACTTGCATGTTTTAAAAAGCACCATGAATGCTGAAAGGTATATAAAGGCTTTAGAGCAACATATGCTCCCCTCCAGATGACATCTATTCCAGGGAAGGCCTTGTGTATTTCAGCAGGGCAATGCAAAACCACATACTGCAGTGATTACAACAGCATGACTTCGTAGTAGAAGAGTCAGTGTGCTGAACTGGCCTGCCTGCAGTCCTGATCTTTCACCGATTGAGAACATTTGGTGCATAATTAAACGAAAAGTCAGTCAAAGGAGACCCAAAACTCTCCAGCAGCTGGAAGCCTGTATTAAACAGGAGTGGGATCAAATTCCAATGGCTAAACTCAAGAAAGTTGTCTCTTCAATGCCCAGTCACCTCCACTCTGTGTTAAAAAGTAGAGGGGATGCTACACCATGGTAAATAGGCCCCTGTCCCAACTTTTTTGAGACCTGTAGCAGCCATCAAATTTGAAATGAGCTCATTTTGTAGATAAAATTGTAAAAATTTCTCAAGTTCAACATTTGCTATGTTATCTCTGTTCTATTGTGAATAAAATACTGGCTGGTGTGATTTAAAAGTCATTGCGTTTTGATTTTATTCACAATTTACACTTTGTCCCAACTAATTCGGAATTGGGGTTGTACTTTTCATTATGGTTTCCATGTGTTTGCACTAGTCCAAGATTAGAATAAGTAAACAGTTCCTTAATCAGCAATAATAAAATACACACCCTAATTTTTACAGAAGTGTCCCGTTTTCCGTGACTTCGCTCAAACTGTATAATTTTTTTGTAATTTTTGTGCATTTTCAGTAAGGAATGCCAGTAATCTTGAAGCCCGCTGTACATGTGAATACATTGGAAAGCCCCAATTATCACTTTTATAAATTGTTTAAATGTCTCCATGCTCCAGTGTTTTCCACATGATCAATGCATTTTTTTTTTTTTTTTCCCCCGCACTCAATCAGATAAAGAAGTATTCAGTCAAAAATCCTTAATCGAAACTGAGAGCATAGTAATGCATCCCAGTTAGTAGGTGTGCTCTGGAATTATTCTTCCAGTTGGATATAATTCAATTTTGGGAGCAAATGCTCCTAAAGGGGGGCACTATTAATTCCTGCGAGTGAGCATAATAACTGAGAACAGTTTGTTTTGTGCACAGGCGATTTAAACTGCTGCTGCATTGGGTGTTAGCTCTAGGTTAAAAATGGGGATGTTCACCCTTGAAGCTGAAGAGTGATTTTGTAGTTCTATTTTCAGCTGAAAGCCAGCTCACAGGGGACCCCTAAGAAAAACATAGCAGATGGGTAGATGCGTTTGGAATGGTAGGTTTTTTTTTTTTTGGAAGTATTTTTTTCAAGAATTATAAGTCAGTGTCTGGGACTCTCACCTTCAGTTGCCTGCATACAAAATTGTACTTTGTAACCAAAGTCAGACGCAGCCAAAATTGAACTGTGGCTTAACACGGCACTGCATTCAAAAGTAAGTTGACTCAATGTTTGTTGCCACCCATGTATCATTTTAGGCTGATTGCTGGTAATTTTTGCATTGACGTCAATGAACAAACATCTCTGCAAGTTTTGCTAGGAGCCGCGCTTGGACAGAGGTGGCCAAAGTCAATGCAGAGCATTGTTTTCCTTGCAAACACAAAGACTAGCCTAAATTTGTTTACATGGCAGGTATGTGTCTAGCTTCTGAAAATTCATTTGAGAAAATTGTTTGGGGGCTTAATTTTTGGGATTAAAAATGAAAGCCCGCAGCCAATCAGGAGCAGACTTTGAGATTCCAGGCTTTTAATCGCCAGGAGATTGATCTGGGTGGGTGGCCGTTTTTGGGGGCTCTCAATGGAAAGGATCTGGGGAATGGCAGTCAATGTGATTTCAACCCCCTCCCCCCAGGTCAGACTGGTGGTAAGAAGAGCAGAGCAGCCAAACCCTGACTTGTTATGTCTTATAGCACCCACCCAGCTGCTGGCTGACATGCACTCGCTGCCCTAGATGCTGTGGGCAGGGGCATCAGTAGGTCATAATGTACAGGGTGGCGTGAGATAAGATGAAAAATAAAACCTTGAACACAGTGCTTTGATGTGAACTGAACTTCATCTTAAATACCCTGTGGCGCAGCCTGCAGGCTGAGAGGATTGCAGTGCTAATGCAGATAGATCTCAGTCCAGGCTGTGGTGGGAATGTGCTGTGAGATCCCTAAATATTTGGACTGTTGAGCAATTTTAAAGGACTGTTACTCTCAACACGGTTCGCTTGATGCGAACGCACTTGACGGTCGGCACATTAATTTGAGGGTTTTTACGCCTGTATCTAAATATGGGGAATTACTGCCTTTATGTCACTGTCCAAATACAGACTTCGCTGTGTTGGTCATAACGTAAGTGCGGGTTGTAATGATGGAGTAGGCTGTAATAGGAGGGTGGATTATAATAGAAACTGCAGGGTTTTTTTGGGGAAAGTGAATGGAGCTCTATTGTTGTAGCGCGCTGATGATTGTTCATCCCGGGAAAAGGGAGGCGGGTTTGGGAAGTATCAGGCCGCCCCTCCCTCAGCCGAAACATCCGCCCCGGGCCAGCTGGTGTCCTTTCCCTACATTCTTCTCTTCCTTCCTGCTTTGGGCAGCCGTCAAAACCGCACGTGCTCAAGGCTGCTCTCTCGGCGCGAGGTTCGCTCGCTCGCTCGCCCGCGGTTTTTCGTTTACTCGCTTGGCCACACTCCGAAGCTCCTTTCCATTTGCCTCCCTCCGAGTATTCTGGTAAAAAAATACATCAGGGGTGGATGAGGAGTAGGGACGAAACCATGCATTGTGTTAAGTGTTACCCAAACGCTGGTTGTATAAAGGAGAGTGGGTCTCTGTTTTCAGAACAGGGGTTGAGGGTGATTGTCAGGTGTGAGAAATGGCATCAGGGTGTGGCAGTGCCCGTGAGAATGGACGGGTACTGGTCGCAGCTTGTGCCGCACTAAACGAATGGTGTACTGAGGATGCTCTATAGCATCAAGTCTTCCACTGGACACAGTCATGCCTCGCAGTGACCAGTCTTCATTATCATGATATAACAGCGCATCGTTACATCGTTTTATAGCTGACGCTTTTATCCAAAAGCGACTTACAATTGGCTAGACTGAGCAGGGGCCAATTACCCATGGGGCAATGTGAGGTTTAGGGCCTTGCTAATGGGCTCAACCGATAACGGTATGGATACTGATACTGATATCAATTCGGTACTGACTCTTATAGTTGGTTTAGGTATCGATAACAATAGATCTATCTGGCATTGGATACCATTTTTTTAGTAAGTAAAATTCAGTACATTGATCTATGTGTATATTTGTTACAGTTAGTTTTACAAAGTTAGGAAAGCATAAAAAAAAAAAAAAAAAATGATTCCAGCCTCTTCGATACAGTGAGGCATACAGCTTATTAAACAAACAGTAGCGTCAGATCAGTATTTGGTATCGGCTGATACCCAAAGCCCAGGTATCAGTATCGCGACTGAAAGAGCCTCATCTGTGCATGACTGCTGCACTGGGGCTTTAACCACCAACCTTCAGCATCCCTGTCAAACCCATATCATGGCTGCACTTTCTGCTTTTTTTTTTGGATCTATACTGTTCAGTTGGTCTCTGCTCCAGCCCTAGCAGAGCACACTACATTCCACTGCTATAGATCTCATTAAGGTGCTAATTGGCATAATCGGGTACTAATTATGGGATGAGGTAACATTGTTACATTACAAAACAATGTGATATTTTAGCAAATGTCGTCATTCAGGGTAACTTGTTTAGGAACTGAATGACTGCATCCACCTGAATTATGCTAACAGCTGACTGCGTTCCCAGACCAGCGAGTGTAGAGTCAGCACCTCTGAAGTGCTAAATGTGAGTTACTTATGCTCTCTTGCAACCATAATAAAACTGGCAGCACTTGCAGTCTGCAATCATGAGGAGGCCTTTGGCCGACTTTCAGTTCATGACACAAGACTTCAGGTTTTTTTTGACCGTTCATGCCACTGCTTCTTAGGAAAGTGCTGTGGGTGTAGGATTAGGGAACTGAAATTACTGACATCGGTTTTTGTGTTTCAATTCCGGGCTTGAATATATGGTATGTATTGGTTGTCTTGTGTCTGTGTGCACCTTGTGTGTTTGTAGTTGCATTAGCTGTACCACAGAATGAATGATGTAAAGAAAGTAATCCACCACTGAAATAGATTAAATGACGACTCTGGCTGGGGAGCGGTTCTGTGCAGATTGTGTTGGGGAATGGAGTGCAGGTCGGAGCTGGAGTAGGTGATTGGTAGATTTGCACATTTGCCATGTCTCTGCCATTCCCGACCCAAGTCCCACCCCCCTGCCAAATAACACATGCAAAACCCCGCACTTGCACCCCCGCACGTTCCATGCTGGGGGCGACTGAGGGACTGACTGGTGCTGGTGTTTATGGGAAATTCAAGGCTGATGTTGTGATGAAGAGTGCAAGGACATCGCAGGTGATGCTAACCTGTCCTCTATCTAGAGCTAACAGTTGCAGCATTGTGCTTGGAAAGGTACGCTAACTGCTGGGTGTCAATACTGAACAATGGTGCCCTGTGTTACGATGATTAAATTAGCCTAGCGTTCTTAAAGGGCCACACAATGGCAATTGTTCTGCAGATTCATTGCCAGGAAGGTCAAGGTGCGGCCACACCATCGTCGACACCCCACACGTGCCTTTAGCCGACTTTTTCTGTGGTGCGTCCTTTAAAATTGTGCTTGCTAATCATTTTCATTTCGCCCTGGTCTTCCTAAAATGCCGCTTGTATGCTTGTTGCTTTGTCTTCACATGAAAAAAAAGAATGCAGAAACTGTACACTTTATACCCCTGCCAAGGTTTCCCAATGTGCAAACGGCACGCATGTGTGTTTGTGTGGTTTAATTGTGATTCTCTTTTTAAACTCCTGGAGCCTCTCCCTGACAGCCTGTTCTTTTTCGTATCTGTGTAATAAACACTTAAAATGTGTCACGCAGATGGGTAGGCAGGTGGCCAGAGGAAGTGGGATCTTAACTTATGCAGCGGGGGCTTGTCAGGGCCTCGCTGCTGTGCTGTTATTCAAACACTTTCCACTCCGAGCCGCATGGCCAGAGTGTCTATAGACTCTAGTCTGGGCTATTTGTGCAAATGAAATGTATGATGGCTCCTATAGAAAATCAGACAAAGGAATGTAAGCACCATGCTCTGTGCTAACATTATTTCTTCCATGGAGCACATGTGCTCCTTGGTTGAACATTTTTGGAGCACTCGAAATGATAAATTGGTAGGCATCAGGAGCAAACACTCTTAAAATGGGTGTTCTTTAGAGAGATGGGGCATAGAGAGAGATGGAGAGTGTGGGGAGAGGGTGGGAGTTGGAGGGGGGAATGGAGTGGGGAGGAGTGAGAGAGAAGGAAAGAGAGTGAGTGAGAATGGGTCTTTATTATGGTGGACTAGGGGGCTGCTATCCATCAAACTGAGCCGGTTGGGAACAGCTCTGTGCACTGTGGGCCCCCCCCCCCCCCCTTCAGAAGACATGTTTATTATGGTTCTGTGTTCTTTATGTTTGGAGTAATTCCAGTTAGTCCCTTTGGACATTGTGTGTGTGCGTGTCTGTGTGTGGGTATGGGGGCGGCCTTGTGGGTAAAATTGGCTTGTTTTTCAATTTGACTGTGAATTAGGCCATCTAGTGCCACAACATTATCTGTAAAGGTCCCAGTGCTGGAATGCTTTTTTCTTCGCCCTTATGAGCAGCCGAGAACTTTGTTGAAACAATCAGCAGGATTCAGTAGAATAATAATTATGGCGGTATTCTATACAATTCACAAATAATACACCATAAAATGGCATAATAAGGGACGGCTGGGTAACGAGACAATTTTCTCGCGAAGTTTTTAAACGTAAATTCAAGTTTTGTTTTAACACTCCCTGTGATGATGCATTATTTTATGATACCTTGGTAGGTACTTGAAAATTGCAAGGTCAGCTGGATATGATTGACTAATTAAACAAATAAAAATAAAGTCACGTGACCCCACACGCTCAATATGTCCGGTAGTAATATAAAGCCTGGATACTAAGTCACAATGTGACACATACCTGGCCTGCAAAGCTATTATGCTTTAGGAGGAATCAAACACAATATCTCAAAGGTGTCTCTTCATACTCCATTTTTATGGTACTTCATGAAAGTGTGAGTGGGCATTGACTTCCGTTTTGCTATTTGGAGTCTCGTATTTCAAATTTTTACCTGTTTTGGATACAGAAGACCTGGGAGGTGGTTGTCTTCATCATCCTTGTTAGTGGGGGGGGTGTCTCCGTCATCAAGCAACTGTTCAGCACTGGGAGGTATCAGCGAAACCCTACACAGCACAGCTGATTATCAGGATGTCAGTCACTGTGACGCAAAGAACATTCACAGAACGAACGGGTGCTGCCAGAAGGCAGGTAAACAAGTCCTTTCCCTGTAGGGAAGGACTATCGCTCTTAGTAAACAGCAAGGTAGTACATTCTGGTGCCTCAAGACTGCACATGACCTCAGAGAATTGTTATTGTCTGTCATAAAAACGTGTTTTTTTCAATTTAGATATGTTTATGGGTCCAGATGTCGCTGTGCATATTCTTTAAGCATTTTTACATATTTGGGTTATACGTGTGCTTTAAATATGGAACGAGCACCTAATTACAGTCTACTGTCTTCCAGAGGGCAGAATCAACAACGTCCTTTAAAAAAAAAAAAAAAAAAAAAAAATGTAATCTTGACTTGTGGCCGTCTAATATTTTTTGCCATCCAAGATTTTTCTGGCAAAGGGGGTGAACTCTATTTAGTGTGTCTGTGTTCTGTGCTTCTCTTTTTTGTCACTTCCTGTTTTTTGGTACCAGTTTTATCTCTGCATGTAAGTAACCTACGCTCAGTCCCATATCAGCTCTTTTGTATAGCTCCATGAGAATCTACAATCCAAAGCAGATACTTCACAGCATATTGAATTTTTTATTCAGTAAGTAATAAGCTTTTGCGCTGTGCGTCTAAAGACCAAGGCTGTGGGAACCGATGCTGCTGATTCCTTTCTAAAGGTTTTCACTCCAAAGGCCTCGTCACATAAGCATTTAAAACAGCAAAATTTCACTTTGTCTGTCACTGACTCCCATTTAAATTTGTTTGAAATGAGAAATACGTTCCATTTCCGGTTGCAAAGTGTTTTTGCGCATTCGCATTGCGGAAAATTGAACAAATTTGAACTTTGACCTGCAAATTAGCGCCGTCCACCTGATGTTAGCCAATATTATTATATTATTATTACTGACCTATCATGATGGAGGAAAACATCATTCTGGTGGTCTCACATTGTGAAATTTTGTGTAATACAGCTTTGACTTATCATAAAAAAACATTAAAAAAAGTGCGTTGATTCCAGTCTGCATCGAGACAACCATAGACGATTGCATCATGTCCCATTTCACTGCAAAGTGCAAACCTCTGTTGTAAGGCATTTGCACGTGGGACTGGGCCTTAAGCCTTACAAAGAGATGGTAGATCTCCATGGTAGTTAAGGTACGACCAGTTTTGGTCACTTAGCAATGTCTGACACCCTCAAGCTGCTGTGACTGGGGGGGAGTTGCAACCATCTGGCACCCCAGATTGCCTCATCAAATGATGAGCATTTTTTGGGTGCAATTTAGAATCCTTGAAAACTTGTGCTATTTGCTTACACACTGGAACGGACTGAGAGGCTCCCCACAGCAATGATGGTATATTTGGTCGACCATTTAATGGTGAAAGTTTTCTTTACGAATTGTGCTGTAATTTTAAAAATTAAAAAGTGACATTGGAGATTAGACTGTGCCATACTGTAATGTATTACCTTATGAACATAACATTTTTTTTGCTCAAATGAATTCAGTTGAATGCTTCCTCATTACCTATTTATCTGTAACTTTTCCTCTTTTTGGCAGGTCAGGGTGATGTTTAAGAATGATAAATAAGTTATACTTCCTTGTAGCTTTTCTAGGTATCAGAACTCACTTTCATGAAACAAACATATCCAACACATTTATACTCAGTGGCAAGTAACATTCAAAATTATAAATTCAGCTTAAAATCAGTAAACTTTCAGTAAACTTGTATAGGTTTGAAACAAGTCTTCGATGAATGTAGCCTAGCATGCCTGAAATGACAACAGGTTGCTGAATACTTCTCAGGCGGTTATTTTTAATCTGACGGAAGCCCTCTATCTCAGTCCGTCTTCTGCCACCAGCAGCAGCAACAACATTAAGACAACTGACAACTGCGGGCAAGCTGGCAGCAAGCAAAAACGCAGCACAACAGGACTGGAGTTTGCAAACTCCCCAACTGTTGAAACAAAGATTTCATTGGACAGAGCCAGTGAATAACACGTGCCTAACCACAGAAATTTCACCAGTTGGACAGTTTAAACAAGAGCAAGTGGGATTCGCTCAGTATGTTGACCACGTCTGCAACAGTGGAGCATTGACTCCCTTTACCAGAACAGACTTGTTTACCATGACTCCATTTCAGTTTAAAGTACTAGTATCCAGAACCTGTTATACTCCTCTTGAGTTTGTGGGGGACGGTAAATACCTGGCACGCTTGCTGCTTTTCTACATAAATAATCTTTTTTTTTATTATGTGGTTTATTTTGGATTGCCCTCAACAGGAAGTAAACTTGTGATTTATGCAAATTTACTTTTGTGGCATAGATGTTTTTGCCCCTTGGACTAAAATGAATGAATTTGTCTGAAGGAAGAAAAAGAAGATTGAGCAAGGATAAAGGGTTTTATTTTTAAAGATAAGGGGCAGTCTGGCCTAAAATTGGCTTTGTCCCTGACTGGGTAACTGACTTGTTCACATATGGTGAGCTCCAGAATTATTGGCATCCCTGACTAGAAATGTGCTGAAAATACTCCAAAAAATAATGTGGAGAGAAACTCAAATTGCAAAGATTAAAAAAATAGAGAAGTTTATTATTGTTCTAATGGAACCTTCCAAAATCATACATTTATTTACAAAACTCTCCTAAAGTTAGTTATTTAGTACTCGGTGGGGGTGGCATGGTGGCACAGTGGGTTTCACTGCCGCATGGGAAGATAATGCTGCACTCAAATCTGGCCTGGGGCCTTTGTGGAGTCTGCATATTTGCATGGGTTTCTTCTGGTTACTCCAGCTTCCTCTGCCCACAGAGACTCTAAATTGCCCATATCTTATGAGCGTATGCATGCATGCCAAGTAGTTTTGAGAGTGGCACTTGGCTACATAGACAGCCAAGCTATGCAAGTTTTACCTAAATTAATGTTACATTTGGAATTTAGTTTAAATATTAAGAGAAATCGGAAACTCTGACCTAGCTAGCTACAGATGCTCGTTGAAAATAAACCTAAGCCACAGCTTCTTTGCATCTCCCGACGCTGGCAGAAAATGAAGACATTTAACGTTATGTAGATCCTTGTTGTCAACAACCCAAAAAAATGAACCTTTTTCAGTGACTATCCTGCGCCAAGAGCTACATTAAGAAATCCTTCGCACTATGACATCATACTATAGCTAGAGTAAAAAAACTTGTTTGAAACGGAGTGATAAGAGATGTAGGAAACCTGAGGTTTTTCTCACAGGGATTATTTCAGCATGAATTTACTTCATTATTTGAAACTTCGGTCACATTCAATCTGAAAATCCTTCATTGCAACAGTACACACAGATTAGTCATAAGATTAAAACCACTGGCCTCATATAGTGAAGGTCCCCCTTGTGCTGCCAAACTGCTGCATCAAACTGACGTCACTTGAATTCCCAAACTCGGGGTTTCCCAGCAGAACATTTCCCAGAGTATCACGCTTTCTCCACCAGCTGGTCTTTTTTCCCACAGCGTGTCCTGATGTCATCTCTTCCCAGGTAAATGGTGGAAACGTACCCTACTGGAAGTGCATGATGTAAAAGTGAATAGGATTCACTGGACCAAGCAACCTTCTTGAACTGCTCCAAGATCCAGTTCTGAAGCTCAGATGCCCACTTGGGGCACTTTTAGAGTTGGACAGGGGTTAAAGTGGGCACTTTGACTGGTCTGCTAGGTAAAAAGTGCAATGCACAGCTGGGTATGAGGCACTGTGTGTTGTGACACATTCCTTATGTGAATATTATTGAAATTCTCAGTGACTTGTTCCGCAGTCGCCTTTCTGTCGGTTTCGACCACACGAGATGGCCTTCATAGCCTTGGGTGCCCAAAACCCTGTCTCTGATCCACTGTTTTCTCCTCCTAGGACCACTGTTAGTGGGTACTCATATCAGCTGACATGGAGCACCCTAGAGGTCTTGCCATTTCAGGGATGCTCTAACCT
This sequence comes from Gymnothorax javanicus, assembly GCA_029692085.1. NCBI lineage: Eukaryota > Metazoa > Chordata > Actinopteri > Anguilliformes > Muraenidae > Gymnothorax > Gymnothorax javanicus. Next base: position 98,006,538 of record CM056198.1, read on the forward strand.
TTTTGTTAGGCCTTAATTTGGCCCTCGTCAAAATCGATCAGTTCCGATTTCTCTCACATCCATCATGTTGAAAATGAGACCCGACTGTTCGTTTACCGTCCAAGACCTGTCTGCAGACCTTGACGTGCTGTTATTATGAGGTAATCAACATTATTTGCTGCATCTGTGAGTGGTTTTAATATTTCGGCTTACCGGTTTATATAAGACGCAAAATACGGAAAAGCATACTGGGTGCCCTTTTAGGTGCGCTCCAAATTTTGGTCACACTGACTATAATTTCAATGCTAAAAATGAGGTGTGAACAGCTTCATCATCTCCATTTATTCGTGATCTCTCGTAATTTTTTTGATTCACAATTAGATGTGGATTTTCGGGTGGGCCTAGGCCCATCGAGATCAACAACTGGCATATCCAATCAGATGCTTGAAAATGAAAAGTTGATGTCATCCCAAGGTTTTTTTTTTGGTTAATATTATTCTCTTGTCTTTTTTATTATCATTATAAATGTTGCACCTTTATGTTTAACTGATGAATTTAATCTTTTCAGAATTTTTTCAGGCTATGTATGAGAATGAGGTTCACGTCAACTTCACACTGGTTGGCGCAAAGGTATGTTGAACACTGGCGTGTTCAGAGCGCCAGTTTCATTAGTGTATACCGAATCTTATGGTGTTCAGCACAATGGGTTAAATGTCATTTTTTAAAAAGCAATGCCTTGACGATGCAACGTTTTCTATCAATAGAGACCCCCCTAACCTTCCATATTTTTGTGTGCGGGGAGGACCCACGGACCCCACCCCCTGTAGGGCTGAACAAGTTCAGCCACAATTTTCCAGGCCTGCCTGTTGCCCATTTTCTACATATGTCACTGCTTATAATTTGTAATGTGTACCCTATTCAGAATGATTTTGGTTAACTAGTGTCTATTGTTTAAGGGTTATGGCCCATCTTGTTCTTGAGGCAGATTTGAGCAAAACTACAAAATTTCTTCAAGAAGATTAAATGACTTCCGATTGTGGAAAACAAAGAAAAATGCTGCTGTCATATTGATAACCAGTTATGTGTTTTATATTTAATATTGCGGCTGATAAGATTTTTTAAATCTTGCAAAGCTGTGGTTGTTCCTCGGAGCAGTAGGTAAAAGCTTAAGGACCGTGAAAAATAACTGAAAACTTTTTAAAATCTGTTTTAATTCTTCTGGGTGTTAATTTAACAGCACACTGACCATTGAAATGTGGTCTTTGGACCAAACATAAGATACTGGCACGTTATTATTCTGTGTTCTTTAATTAGGGCAGATGCATCTCCGAGAAAGACCAGTTTTTGTTCTACTAGCATTTGTAAACATATTCATTCTCTTTATTTGGAAGGTGCAATGACCGTTTTACTTTTGATGTCATGGCAATTGTGGTTTCTATGCAGGTAGTGAGATAAAAATCATTCACTTTTGGTAGTAAAGAAGAGTTGCGGCCTATTTTACCTGCCTTCTAATTCATTGAAGAACTTGGGGCAGGCTTCATATGAGAGGTATTTAACACTAATAATGTTTATTGGTTGTTGGTTGTTGAATGGGGGGATGCCTTTCCTTTTCTTGAGCGAGGGGCATGGCACTAATATTGCGCACATTCCGCATCTTCCAGTACTTTGAATTTTACCTTTTTTTTTTTTTTTGCGCGCACGGAGATGAGAATGCGATATAGAAAATCCAGTCGGGGCGGAATCCATTTTTGCCAGTCCAAGTTGATTCTGTGGCAGCCCACAGTGTGTGGGAAACACTGGTATCCGCTAGTACTAAGCCACCTACTCCATTCTTCACCTGCCCTGGTGTCCTGTCCAGTCCTTGGCTTGTAGACTGCCTTTAGTATGTTGCAGAGAGTATAGCCTATTGTCCATACATATATTTTATTTTGATAACCTCACACCTGTATCAGTTACCATGGTTACCAGTACAAGTACCAAGCTTAAAAAGGCAGATTTGCTTTAACTACTGCTTCCAAGCCAATATCCGTCCATCCTCACACAGTCCGAAAATGTTGTTTAAAATAACCATAATGTTAAGAGAGGTCTCTAGAAAACCATTTTGTTCAGATATATTGAGATGAGAGGTAAAGAGACCTTTGAATTCTTTTTTTTTATGATAATAAAACTTTGTACATACTGAAAAACACATTAATAACATTGTAAATTTGAAAAGTAATGTCATTCTTTATTTAAGATACACGATTTGACATACTTAAATAGCCGGTCTTATAGTTCAGCGTTGTGTTGTGTGTAATGAATAATAAGGCGAAGACCACTCCTCTCTTGCCAGCCAACAGATTTTTATTCTGCGTGCAACGCATTCAGTAGAGCAACTTCGCATGTCACGTTTCTGCATCGACAGCTATCCACTGCAGAGCTTAATGCTAACTTAGTATACAGCATGTCATAACATTTTCCACTTAATGGGACTGAAAACATAACCTCATTTTACCTTAGATGGCGGAGGTAATTTTGAAACGGGGAGTTCACGTACCTACGTGCAACGCATTAATGTCAGTACAGCAACTTCGCATGTCACGTTTCGACAAGCGCAGCTTTAAAATAGAGATGGAAGAAACGGCGAACCGCACGAGAAACCACCTAATGCTCCATTAGCCTGGACTTACGATAGGTAAATTAGCATGCTTCACAAGAGTGCCGTATACGATAAAATAAAATTGTATAAACTCCAAAGTAATGATCGAAGCAATAATGAACAAAATATTCGACCTCTACAAAGAAGTATCTTCGCCTCCGTTTAACATTTTACTGCGTTTTACAAAACCACTGAAGAGCACTTACTTCATCTTACTCTCCAATGCAGAGCTGAATACTGAGGAGAATACCACGAATTTTGAGGAAGTTACGTTGCCAAAATGTCAAAGATACACTTAAGATACCTAGAACAAAACCTGAATGATAAAGACGTTGAATTTTTTTTCTCTCAATTTTTTACAGAGGTCCGAGATTGCTAGTTACTGCTAAGATGATGGGTCGGATTAATATAAGTACGCTTCCTCACAGCTGGCACTGGCAGGGCTGGACTGGGACAAAAAAAGGCCCTAGCATTTTCGGCCATGGCAACCCAACCTGATTGTGACGTGACGGCCCGCCATAAGCGCACACTTTGCTGTTGCCAAAAAGTAAAATTAAGTTCAGTCATAGCCTACATGCCCTGGAACTCCACACAGAAAGGCCCCAGGCCAGAATCGAACCCACAACCTTCTTGCTATGTGGTGGCAGTGCTAATCACTTCACCACCATGACAAAAAGAAGTTATTATTATTATTATTGTTGTTGTTATTAATAATATTAATATTATTATTATTATTATTATTATTATTATTATTATATTTATTAATATAATGTGAAAAAGAAATGTGACTTTGGGGCCATTTATAATTTTTCAATAAGACAATTGCTCTATTTGGATTGATTCATACATCACCTTTTTAAATAACGTTACATATCTTACAGGCTCAACAGGGCATAGAATAGCTCACTAGCTTCAGAACCGCAGTACTCGCTGGTTGCAAGTTTACTGGCAGGTGATTCTGAACGTCAAGACAGGGTTTTAAATGGGAAAATTTGAAGGTCTTCCTTGCTGTATTCCAGGACAAATTTTATTTGCCACCGTAAAACAACGAATCAATATGCATCAAATAGTAGGTTATTAACAGCTGGTCCATCAGTGGGGGCCTTTTGTTAGCTCAAGCAAAGTTTAACCGAATACATACTTGCGATAGCCTATTAATTTAACATCAGTCTTACTGCTTTCCGTGTCCCCCTCCAAATGAAAACTGCTTGCTACATGAGGATCATTGTGGCCAAAAAGCTGGTAAATTTTTTTTAGCGTTTGAAAGCCCAAGGCTTCAATATCTGTTTACTTTATTCTCGAAGCTTTTCCGCCTCTCCACTGCTTTCTGTCATTTTTGTCTGATCTCGTGAAACGCGTTTTTAGACTCTTAACGCAACTGGGGACAAGCAAGGCCATTGGTCAAACTAATTTCCCAGCAAGCCTGCCTTCTTAGACTTTTAGGACGAAAACAACAACATTAAATAAACTGTACATGGCTTAAGCCTTTGCATCGTTTTTTTTTTTTATCTGCAAAAATATAGTTTTTCGGTAATTCCTATATCTTAAAACAAATATATAAATAGATACTGAAAAATGGTCAAGATGCAAGATAACCGGAATCGTGAAGTAGAAGAATAAAAAATTATATATAGCGCATGTTTTACCTCGAACTTAAAGTTCAGAACAGCTCAGGGAGCACTCTTCAAATAGCATGAGGTTGGGAGAGATATGCTATCCACGTTAACTGATTTTCTCTGTATGAAATTCTACTCCGAATTAGCTAAACTCATCCTGCTGTTTGCTCGCTGTAATGTGGGCCACTGGCTACCAAGGGGCCGTACGCAATTGCGTTTTTTTTTTCCCTGAGGAGGGAGGGCTCAGAGATTTCATTGGGCCAGGCCTGTGTCAATGTAGAAAATGAACCAATGGGCCACTTTCTGTGTTTAAAAGGCTGGCGAGGTCGTTCAAGATTATCGATGTTAATACAATTTCATAAATTATGATTGCGTCGGCCCACCGGGCATTGTCCGGTACGCCAGATTATCAGGCCAGCCTTGGGCATTGGTTGCCTTGATCTGAGAGAATGTTGCGATTGCTAGTTTTGATTATGACATTGTCGTCATTGTCATGGTCTACCAGGGTAGGTCAAATGGGCTAACGCTTGGATTAAATAGCGGCGGGCCCATGAAGTGACTGACGGGCGTGTTAAATCGCGCCCGTGAGGACGACTTGACGGGCGTTTACGGGCGTCGGCGCAATCGCACCCATCTCATGGCACGCACTGTAGCTTGTGTATAGCGTATGTCCCAGCTGACCCTGATAGCGGCAAATTTTGTGTTGCCCTCTGAGGAAATGTACCTTGCAAAAGAATGTGGTCGGATTCCTTTTTAGAGTGTGTGATTTAATCTCGATTAATGTTTAACCTGCACTAGTCACAGTGGCTCCAGTTATGGAAATTACGCTATTATCGTGATGCGCTCAGCTTTGATCAGAAGCAACTTGGTGTGTTTTGAGTTGAGTAGTGGAACTGTTTGCGTAATGTTTTGCTGGGATGCCCACAGAACAAAACGTAAAAGAGTTGACATCTTTGAAGTATTTGTGTTTTCATGTCTGCTGTGGATGCTTTGGGTCTGTTCTCATCACCAATGGATCCTTGGATCCATCCTCAGCATATTGCAAGATGCATGCCCGTTCCACCTGTAGGTGGGAAATAAACAATGTTTTGATGACACATCCTTGGGAGTCTTGTGTTTTTGCTCTGTTTTTAACCTCAAGGCTCCACATACTGCTAAAATAACGGGCCTGTTAATTTTGGTGTCCTGGCTGCCGCAGTATAATTATTTATGGGAGAGGATAAAATCCTCCTTGACAGGGCCTGGAGAAGTACAATTTTGGGGAGTGGAGGTTTGGGGTAGAAAGGGGGAAAGAGTAGAGATATGAGGAGGGAGGGAGGGGGTAGGGGGCGGAGGCATGGAGAATTGTGGGTGTTAGAGGGGAGGTAGAGTGTTTTCTTTCATTCCACTGGGGTCAATTAGACTGGCCAGTGCCATTTTACTTTGAGTGGTTTGTGAGGAGTCACTTAAACACAAACTAGAGGGGAGGCACTGGATGCAGATATTTGTGTATAAAATCATCACATCAGCCTGTGCTCACATCCACCGTTTACTTTGAGTGGTTTGAGAGGAGGGTCATTTCATGCCAAGTGGGAACACACCTGAGCCATCATGGTCTTGGATTCTTCCAAATTCAAACACGGTTTCCATGGAAACCATTGCAGATACAACCATTGTAAATGATGGTGGTGCTAGAGGAAGCCTCATATTACAAATCCATCCAAACCCCAGACCTGTATCAGTAATGGGGCCAGAGATATAAGGGTTTTTCTACAGCATGTTTTGAAAAGCGCCCCCTACAGGCCATTTCTTCAGAGGTTCATAAAACCAATACCAGAAGGTAGTTTGCAAAAAATCAGAGAGATCCATTATTTTGGCCAAAATGAACAAACAGACAAAGTTAAAGTAAAATCCAAGACCATGATGGCCGAGGTGTGTTTCCACTTGGCATGGAATGACCCTAATTAGGTCTCTACAATCACAAGGAATATCAATATCAGGTTTTCAGCTCAAATAAAGTAACCCACATGATGTTCAAGAAGGTTTCTTTATTTCCAGTACATAACAGTACATTGCCATGTACATTTCAATACAAAGAAAAACAATGTTTTTTTTTTTTTTTTTTTTTTACAACTTTTTAGGCCATAGCAGTGTAATTCAGGTCATTAGACACTGCTCAGGTGCAAAGTGGTGTCAATGCAGCTTTCCCCCGGGGGCGAGCCAGGCCCTTAAACTTGGGCTCTTTTCAGCTGCAACCAACTTTGAAAGGGTAAATCTGAAACAACTGTTTTCTTTTTCTGTTTCTGAAACAAGTTTTCTTTCGATTTTTTGATAGAAATGGCAAGAATCTACCTGAAATAAAAGGTTCCTGGCATCAGTTGATCACTCCCTCCAACTATTAGCGAGTAATTAGGATTGAAAAAGTGGAAAATATTTTTGTGAACCCCAGCTTTGACCGTAATTTCCATGGCATTCGCCATTGATACAAGCAACCTTTAAGATTGTCAGCCTAGAGCAAGGTTCATGTCAAGGATCAAGCCACCTTCCAGATCTGTATCTGTCATAGAATCAAAGATATAAGACTTTTTCTACAGCATGTTTTGAAAAGTGCCCCCCACAGGCCATTTTTTTCAGAGGCCCATAAAATCCCTACCGGTGGGCCGTTTGTGAAAAAATTTAACATACCCATCATTTGAGTTCAAATGAACAAATATACAAAGTTAGAGAAAAATCTGAGACCATGATGGCCAGAAGGTACCTTAAGCATTTCCACTTGGCATGGAATGACCCAGGAGTCACTTAAACACATACGGGAAGGGAGGCACTGGACGCAGGTATTTGTTTATAAAATCATTACATCAGCCTGTGCTCACATCCACAGTTTACTTTGCTGTCGCTTTTTCCCCTCTTGCTCCTTCATGGTCTTGTAGCTTCACAAAAAGGCTGCAAAATGGAAAGAAGATGTTTAATTACGGTTGGGCCATTGAGTGTAGCAAGCGAGATCCAGTTATGATCCAGCGTGAAGAAACTTCTCTTTTTTTGTCAATTATTTCACCTGACGAATGCTCTAAAATCTGCTTGCGGGAATCAGTTGTAGTGTTGGGAACAGAACCATAGAATCTGAGTAAATATTGAAGGTTAGGTGTTGAGTCAGTGCCACAGTGCCACTCTCATTGACGCCCCTGAGAAAAGTTATTCCGTGCTTGTTTGTTACGTTTTTGTCCATCTTGGAAACTTGTCGTGCAGCAATGTAAATTAAGCAAAATATGATGCAACAACAATGATGTGTCAGGCGTACACAGGTCACCAAATTACATTACGGAATTAAGGGCACTGTATGAATATATGGAGACACTTGTATATCCAGCTGCAACACATAATGTATGATAACGTAGGTTGGAGCTGGTCACAGTGTGCATACCATCGTAGAAAGCATTCGGCAGATTAACGAAAGCTGCTGCACATTGTCTGAATGAGTGTTTTGGTTCGACTGGTGCAGTTTGAGATAAGGCTCCCCGCCAGGCTTAGAAACCTCACAAGGACGCCTGCCTGCTATCTGATAGCTGTAAAGAGTTGACCCAGCCAAAGACCAGATCTGGGTTGCACTGAATGGTCTTCTTTGCTTAGAAAAGTCCCTAACTTCATAGAAATGACCCAGAAGTATTTACATGGCAGCCATGCCAAGTTTGCAGTCTCTAAATGCTAAGGAAAGGTGCTGGCTGGTGTGATTTGAAAGTCATTGCGTTTTGATTTTATTCACAATTTACACTTTGTCCCAAATATTTCGGAATTGGGGTTGTATTATCCCACTTGTGTTTTCCTTGTCTGGGTCATGGGGGAGCGGAGTTGGGGGGGGGGAGGAATAGGGCCTAGCCTATCTCAGCTTCCATGGAGAAAGAAACAGGAATACACCATGACAGTTTGCTGGTCCATTGCAGGGCTTGTGCACATTTGCATACACCCTCTTGCCAATGAGTAATGTTTTTCCAATTAGCGTAACCTGTATATTTTAGGCCTGTCGAAGGAAATTGGCACTCCTGAGTAAACGCATACTGTCACTAGGAGAACATAAGAACTTATTTAAGTTCAGACTGGCCACTGACTTTGTTAATATACCACTATATAGAGGATCTTACACGAGTGGGCGTGTCATTTGAAAGTTATCAAACAAGTTCCGTAAATTTTGCGTAAAGCTCGCAACAAACCCATAATTTACTCAATGAGTTTCATGACCTTATGACGACACGACCAAGAGTATAAGATTTTGTTTATCACATAACGGAATTGCATAATTTAATAGAAAACAAAAGTAATTTTTCTTGGCGCCTATTGTTTGTTAGCACTGAGCTAACTCCATCAATCAGCTAACAAAGTACATTCGTGGCTGAAGCAGTAACAGTTCGTAAATTCAGTTAACTGAGTAGCTAGCTATTGTTTGCTCGCTAGCTCACAAACTAATGTTACATAATGGTTCTGAAAACGTATAGCATACATGCTGCCTAGCTAGCTAAGTAACGTGAACTTAGTTATTTGAGTGGAACATGGCGAGCTTGCCACAGGGCTGAACCATACCGATTTTGATAACGTTATACGTGATATTCAGTTTGACTAAATACAAACAGCGTGACATAATGCGGAGCGATATATTTATTTATTTATTCCCTTTGGCTCTCAACCAATGATATTTTCACAAAAGTGATATTACCCTGGGGTAATATAAAAAATATCTCATCGTCTGGGCTATGGGAAAATTAATGCAGTTATGTGATTATAAAGGATGTTGAATAATGGATGTGACATGGAGTGAAATAACCCCATTTCCCAAAAAGTTGGGGCACTGTGTTATATAAAAGTAAAAACAAAATGATTTGCAAATCTGTAAAATTCGATATTTAATTGAAAATGGTACAAAGATAACATAAAATGTTGTAATTGAGATTTTTTTTTCATAAATATCTGCTCATGTTGAATTTGATGCCATCAACACATCTCAAAAAAGTTGGGATCAGTTTAAGATTGGAAAAGTTGCATGATGCTTTAAAATAATACACCTGGTGAAACATCTCACTGCTAATTATGTTGATTGGCAACAGGTCAGTAACTTGATTGGATATAAAAAGAGGGTCCCAGAGAAGCGGAGTCTTTCACATGTAAAGATGGCAAGGGCTTCACCACTTTGTGAAAGACTTCATGGGCAAATACTGTAGTTCAACAATTTAAGAATAATGTGTCTGAATGTAAAATTACGAAGAATTTGGGGACTTTGTCATCTATGGCTCATTATGTCATTAAAAATTCAGAGAATCTTTCAATATCTTTGTATGCAAGGGACAAGGCTGAAAACCAAAATCGAATGGCCATGATCCGCTGGCCCTCAGGGAGCACTGCATTAAAAATAGACCGGATTCTGTGGAAGAAATCATTGCATGAACTCAGGCAGACTTCTGAAAAACATTGCTAGTGCGCATAGTTCATCACTACTTCTACAAATGAAAGTTAGAACTCCACACCATGCAAAGATAAATCCATGTATAAACAAGATCCACAAACACCGCTGCCTTTTCTGGGTGCAAGCTTATTTAAGATGCACTAAAGCAACGTGGAAAACTCCTTTGGTCTGACCAATCAAAACGTGAAATTATTTTTGGAAATCATAGACACCAGTTCCTCTGGCCTAAAGAGGAGAGGGACCATTCAGCTTGTTATCAGTGCTTAGTTCAAAAGCTAGCATCCGTGATGGTATCGGCGTGCATTAGGGCACATGGCATAGGTGAATTGCACGTTTATGAAGACACTGTTAATTCTGAACAAGGTATACAGGTTTTGGAGCAACATATGCTGCCATCCAGACGTCTTTTTTCTAGGAAGGCTTTGCTTATTTCAGCAAGACAATGCCAAACCACGATCTGCACGTATTACAACATGGCTCCTTGGCAAAAAAAGTCTGGGTGCAAAACTGGCTGGCCTGCAGTCCAGACCGGTCAACCATCAAAAATGCGTCTCATTCTGAAACAAAAATATGACACAGGAAGCCGCAAAGTCTCCTGCTCTCCTCAGTTCCAAAATGCTGACAGAGTGCTGTTAAAAGAAGAGGTGATAAAAACACTGGAAAGCATGCCTCTGTCCCAACTTTTTCAAAACATGTTGGCATCAAATTCAAAATGAGCACATTTTTTTTTAAAAAACAAGATTTCTCAGTTTCAAAATCTGATGTGTTGTCTTTGTAACATTTTTAATTAAATATAGAATTGAACTGATTTTCAAATCATTGCATTCTGTTTTTATTTGCATTTTACACAGTGTCCCACCTTTTATGTAAATGTGGTTTTAAGCAGCTGTATGAGTTCATGACATATGAACAACCTCCTCTGATTAATCTGGCCTTTTGACCTCCTATTAATTATTGGGTTACTATACTGCCTGACCAAAAAAAAAAAAAAAAAAAAAAATGCTCTAATATTTTGTTGGACCCCCATTTCCTAGTGGCCACACAGCTGTTAAGACCTAATCCTTGAAGTTCTTGTGGCATTGTGCATATGGAAATGCTCTTACTTTGGCAATTAAACATGGCCTTGAGTTCTCCTGTTGAGAGACTTCACCGAGCATTTAGTGATCTCTGGTCATCTCTGCCATGTTGATGGTTCATCACTTACCCTTCCAGGATTTAATAATGCGTTGGACAGTTCTAAACCTAATTTCAGTGATTTGAGCAGTCTCTTAACATCATTTTTACCCCTCAGCCCCGACTAAGGGGCAGAGGGTATTGTCGTCCCCTTCACAGACGGGCAGACGAGCGTCCGGGCATCCAGCCATTGTCCAGGTCATTTCTCTGTAACTGCTTGGGTTAGGAACTTCATTTTGCATATGTGGACTCGCCTAGGTGGGTAGCCGTGCCTCGTCGAGGTTTCGTACCCCAATGACCTTTGACCTTTGCTTATTGACCTTGACCTTCGAAACTTTGTCCACCTTCACCTATCATTCAATATGTCAGGGCTGAGGGGTACTGCCTTCGCTCCCGCGAATCACATTTTTTTTGTTTGATGCAGGCCAATAATTGGCCCCTCTTGAAACTCTCTTACAATCTTTCCGTGAAGATGGGATACCTCTTCCGACATGGTTGTACAAGAAATGAGAAGCTATGCGCTGCATCAATTGCGGTTAAAAGAACTGTCGCCAGTTAAACCATATTTATCACTGCAATAATGATTTATTTTGAAGATTTTGCTTATTTAAATCTCAAGTTATTTTTTTGTTTTTTATTTTTTGGCCAAGCAGTGTATGATGGTTAAACCCATCAGTCTGCAGTGGTCCTGGTGCGTGGATGTAATCCCTGTCTCCAGACGGGGTGATCTCATTTGGGCTGGGGCTGAAGCTTGTGCCTGTTATTAACTCTTGGTCCCTCGATGGGCCATAAAAAGTTACTCAGCCTACAATGGAAAACCACTGCTTTCTTCACAGGAACTGAGCTTCACGTTTTGCAATAGATGTGAATTTCCTCCTAGCACGTGTAAAAATTTATGGACCTGTTATTATTTAACTGAATCCCAGCATCTTGTTTCAGAGCACTTTCCTGGAACAATACCCTTCCTTCACAAAAAAAAGAACAATAGAGGGTATAGATTTAACCGTTTCATGGTTGAGTTAATTTGGAACAGAAATGTTCTTTGACGTCCATGGCTGCTCACTTCCAGTGGATGTATTTAGTAGTCACAATTTTTCATCCGTGATGTTCATGTGTTTGTTGGAAATTGGCACAAAAGAATGTATAGCTGTATATTTGTGTTAGGTGGGTGTATTTGTGTTTGTGTGTGAGTGTGCTTGCTTGTGTAAATGCAATTGAGTACATCTTTGTTGATGGTGTGCTGACTGTCACTTCAAAGTGTGCAGAATGGTGAGTGTAATGTGAGCATGAACGCTATGTCTCTGTAAAGGAGGTTATCCTAAACAGTTTATACCTACAATGACCAATAGTGCTCCTCAATAGCTTGCATTGTGTGATGTGCTTTTTTCACATGGAAATGTAGCAACAACAGGATGAGGTGATATAGATTTTATTTCGGTCAACCTAACGGAGTTTCATAAACTATTAAATATTAACAACCACCATTCAGTTTGTCCATAGCTGCAGGGATTAGGTTCTGCAAGCCTGCTTTGTGAGGATTGCAGGAGGTCATCTGGTATTGATGAGGAAATGGACACTGGGAAATTTCCCATGGGGCTTAGGGGTGCATCACGCCTGTGGAAGTAATCATTTCAATCTCTTACCTGGTTAATCCCATGAAAATGGGGACACAGGCCTTCAAAAATTTTCTCACACATTTCTGTGGAAATATGTATTTTTATAGAGTGGAACATACTTTACGGAACAAAAAAATACAAAATTCAGTATTTCCGGCCAAATTCTTTCAGAATTCTTTGAAGAATGGTGCTTCCTTTGGTAATGCTGCATTTCCTCTTGGAATCCAAACACTCCATTACACCTTTTATCATTCTTGATGAATGGTAATATACCGTGCTGTTAAAAAATTAAAAAGTTGGGAATATTTCGCGCGTCAGGATTAATTTGACTCGCGTTGACCAGCCTTTTAAAATTTTCTTCAGCTACACTTGCTTGTCTATGTTTGTCTTGCGAAACATTGATTAAAATCTGTATGCAGCCACAGCCAGTTGGATTTTATTTTCTACTCTGTGATGGGAAAGGAAATGGCCTGAGGAATGAGTTGTATTATCTGCTGTAAGGTATAGTGCTGTGTAAAAGTGTTTGCCCCCCTCCTAATTTCCTTTACTTTTGCATACTTTTCACACTAAGCAGTTTCAGACCTTCATGCTAAATATAGTAGGGTAGGAGCACATGAAAAAATCCAAGATAGCGTTTATCAATGACTATCTAAGGAAGAATGAATCACCCAATTTAAAACAAAATGCCCCCCCTTAAAAATTTAACTTGTTGCGGCTAAAAAATGGCAGGACAAGGGGAACCTAAGGCCTCCAAAAAATAGAGATCAGTTTTTCACATCGCTGTGCAGTTATTTATGCAATTCTTTTTCACATTGCTTTTTGAGATGCCATTTCAGGGCCTATCACAGCATCTTAGTTGGGTTCATGTCAGGACTTCGACGAGTCCATTCCAAGATTTTAATTTTGTTTCTTTTGAGCCATTCAGAGGTGAACATTCTCTTGCTGGATTTTCCGGTTTAGGACAGAACTAATGGAAGAAACTACGTGCAAATACATTTCATCATGTATTGCATGCTGTATGTTGTGCTGTTGACTGCAGTTAGTAAACCACCTTACCCAAATGGCAGGAGACTGCAGGCCGGATTCTGCCCGGATCAGCTGCAGCCGGCACAGGGCCGGCGCAGATCCGGAGTGGAAACGCTTGCTATCTGGGTATGGACTAGCTTCCTGAATCTGTGATAAGTCACTACACTTAGCTGAGTGGTCTCACCAGGGGCTCTTGCTGCCTGCCATGTGGTGGCAATATGGGGGTAACCCAGTGAAAGATGAGACCCAAACCCAGTTATCAGAAGGTAGTTTCTAGTTCTGGGAGATGTTCTTCCATCCTTAACCAATCAGCAAAGCAGTCAAATTTGCATCTTTCAGGCAACATCTGTCCATGAATCCCTATGTTTCACCCACTGGATGTTCACTGAAATCGTAAGGCCTCTTGGTTGGCTTGCTGAGAAAAAAAAAAAATTGGAAGCTTAGAAATTTCACGGCTGACTTTTTTGTCAGGAATGTCTATAGTTAGTAATGCAATAAAACCATACGATGGTTTTATTTCTCAATCAAATTATTCAGGGTACCCTATTGTGACAGCTGTGAGCCCCTCGCTCTGTAATAACTTCCCGGGGAAACCAGCGCTTCCTCACATGTGGAAAACTTCTGGGAGCATACGCCTGGAAAGTTCTGGAAGCTTGAGCCTTTTCCACATCAGCAGCCAGGGAAAAGGCCTTCGGGTGTGATAGTTTTTGTTCTCCTTTCACAATGTGTTTTTTTTTTTTCAGTGTTTTCATCTATTTTAGGTTTCTGTGATTCTGAAGTGTGAAAAGTGGGTTTGCGTTGGTTTGTGTTTGGGGGGCGGCTTTTTATACTGGAAGTTCTCAGTGCTGAAGCAGATCAGACCAGACCAGAACTAAGGTCGCATCCACAGCTGGTCAGAACAAGCTCAGTTTTGGTGAGGGGGGTGGGTCGAGCGCAGATTTTGGCCACGGATGACTTGAGTCTTCATTTGAATACAGACCCTAGAAAGCGTCTTAAGTGAGTCATATTAAGCAGTGTGTGTTAGCTAGAGGTGTTCCAATGAACTTGAATTAAATGTTCTGTGCCCTCTGACTATGTCATTTTTTTTTTGTAGAGGAGCAGTCCGTATAATGCAGAGCCACAGTGCAAGATTCGGCCCATGAAATGAGTTGTAAGTGCTACCTGATTATGGCTGTGTAGGTTTATCCATGGGCTGTAGAGAGGGACAAGGAGCTGCTGAACATGACCTACCTGCATATGAAGTCTTTTCACTGAAAGGCCACAAGCTGACTGGCTTATTATGTTGCTCTCCACTGAAAACTACTTTCCAGTCAGAGACTTTACTTTTGATCACCACTGTCATTTTGTAGAATTGGGGACAACTCTATTTTGATGCACGTTTTAAAGGAATTGGATCATTAGATTTCCCTCATGCTCCTGCTTTTATATAACATTTCAAACGTGACATCCATTAGCTATAATAATGTAGAGAAAATACAAATGTAATAGAATAATGCTGGATATGTTATCCCTGTGGGAAAGTATGTGGCTGTTTTCTTAGCCCAAGTTTTATGCATATTTTGGTGTTTGAAGTTCAAAACAAAAATGGGCTTACTAATTATGGCTACGGAATGAGTGCTTTTAAAGCAGTTCCTGAAATTTTTGTAGTCATTTGCCTCCTGCACTACAGTATGAAGATATTCATTGCTACGCATGTTTGTGCTGTAACAGCTTTCCAGAGTACGGGGAGAACAAAAAAGGGGTTGGACGGTTTAGCTGTTATTCTGCCTTCTGATTCGTCAGTGCTTGTTGCTAGGCTTATGTCATTGTTTTTATTTTTTCTGTAAAGTGAAAAAGTCAGGTTTGAACTGGTTGAGTCGTCTGTGTCAGGCAACCTTCTGCCACTTGTTGAACACCGGGCTTCTGTGGTTTTGTGTCTCTCGTGCGTGGAAAAACTGCACACTTTTTACTGTTCTGTTTTTCGTTTTTGTTTTCCTATTATTAAAACCAGGCATACATTTTACAAAACAAAGCTCTGCATTTAAACTTGTTTGTCATTGTCTTGAAATTCGTATTTTCGTGTGGCATCAAAGCTTATGTAGATAAAGGTACAGTTTTACGTGGGTTCATGCATTTTAACTATCTCGAAATCAAAGTAAATACTCATGCAAAGCAGGTTTCTGTAATTTTCTTTCATTTTTGAGTTAGTAAGGAAACAAGTGACCCCTTAAAAGTTACATGATCCCCAGTATGGTGCTATTGCATTGATGTGGGTTCTGGAAAGCTTTTGACTCTGTGGGTAGCCACTTATGACTGTAAAAGAATATTAATCCTCTCTTGTCAGACTGGATCCACTTACTAACCGAGTGTTTGTATATAAAGTCAACCCACAAATATTTGGCCAATGATAAATATATTTATTTAAGTTGTCTACCACAGCATATTGGAATTGAAATGAAATAATATGAGCTCAAAGGGCAGACTTTTATCTTTAATTTGCAGGTATTTGCCTCCAAATTGGGTGAAAGGTGAAGGAATTATGAGACTTTTTATATGTGCCTCCCACCTCTTACGGGACCAAAAGTTATCAAGCAGATGGCTGCACATATGGCCAGGTGTGTTATTCCCTTATTTAATTTATATGTAATCAGATAAGTGATCTGCTGTTGATTTAAATTTTTGCAATCTTTTGTTCTGTTAATGCTCGATAGGAACTCCAAAGGCCTGTATTTATTAGTGAAGCAAGTGGTCATTGGGCTATAAAATCAAAACAAACGCTTCACCGAATAGTTTAAAGACATTAGCCAGGCAAAATCAACCATTTGGTACATTCTTAAACAGGAAAGAAACACTATGATGAGCTCAAGAGTGCCAAAAAACCAAGAATTCCACAGATTAGAACTTTGGTGAACACTCTTCAGGAGGTGAGTATGTCTGATTCTGTGTCAACAACCAAGAGAAGTACAGAGGCTTTCCTACAAGATATAAACCATTGGAATGCCTCAAAAACAGAGGATCAAATTAGATTTTGCCATAAAACATAAACAACTCCAAATCATCCCATCAAGTTGGTATGGTATGCTAAATTAAAATTAAAGGCACTGAAATCAGCGATTTGTAAATTCCTAGACTTGTATTATGTTGAAAGCAATACAACAGCACATTATTTGATGTTTCATATTATAAATTTGATTTAAAAAATTCAATTTTGACTCTTGCAGCGTATATTTTAAAAAAGTTGTGACAGAAAAGTACTCATCACCTTGTGATGTTGCCATTCCTTTTCAAAACAACTGATGAATATTCAGGGAGTGAAGACAAGTGGTTAAGTGTTTGAGTTGTAATTTTGTCCCATTCTTCCTGCAAATGTGCCTGAAGGTGTGCAACAGTACGGAGTGTTTGTTGTGGCATTTTGCATTTCAAAATGGGCCACATTTTGTATTGCAGATAAGTCAGGACTGCAGCCAGGCCAGTCTAACACCCTCACCCTCTTCTATGGCAGCGTCGATGGCGCTTCTGGACACTAACGATATAAGACCTTCTTATGCGCAGTAAAGTGCAGAAAAGTTTTAATTGGCATTTTTGGATGTAACCAAGTATTGTAGTACTTGAAAGGTTGGCCAAAGTAATCCTGAGCCTATCACTTAATGATGAATGATGGTTGTTGAGGCCGTTTCGTTTGAGTGATCAGAGATCATGGGCATTCAGCTTAAATTTGCACCCTTGCCCTTTATGGACTGAAATTCCTCCAGATTCCTTGAATCTTCTAGTTACATTATAGACTTAGATGGTGAATTATCCAAATTCCGTCCCTTCTTTCTTTGAGGAACATTGTTTTGAAACATTTTTGTGATTATTGTATGCATTTGTTGGCAAAATGGCACTCCTTGGCCCATCTTTGCTCCTGCAGGACTAGGCCTTTCCTGGATGCTGCTTTTGCACCAGATCAGGACTATAGTCTCCTGCTGACATTAGCAGTCTCAAATCACATCATTATTCAATTTTTTTTTTTTATACCTCATTTCTAGTCCTAAATTCCCCCCACCGTACTTTTTTGGAATTTTTGCAGGCTTGAATGGCGGGAATGCCTGCATATTTACAAATAAAACGAACATGACGAGACAAAACAATTAATATCTTGGCTTCATACTCTCAATGAATTACGAGTTGAAGTAAATTAAGAAATCTCTTCTTTCTGTTTGTGAATTTTCCATACTGTCGCAGCTTTTTTTTACAATCCCAGTTCCAAAAAAGTTGGGATGCTGTGTAAAATGTGAATAAAAACCGAATGCAATGATTTGCAAATCTCAAACCCACATTTTATTCACAATAGAACATATCAGATGTTGAAAGTGAGACATTTTACCATTTCATGTAAAATATTAGCTCATTTTGAATGATTTTTTTGAATGATTAGCTCATTTTGATGGCAGCAACACATTTAGAAAAGTTGGGACAGGGGCAACGAAAGGCTGAAAAAGTAAGTGGTACTCATAAAAAACAGCTGGAGGAGCATTTTGCAACTAATTAAGCTAATTGGCGACAGGTCAGTAACATGACTGGGTATAAAAAGAGCATTTTAGAGAGGCAGAGTCTCTTAGAAGTAAAGATGGGCAGAGGTTCACCAATCTGTGAAAAACTGCATCTAAAAATTGTGGAACAATTTCAGAAAAATATTCCTCAATGTAAAATTGCTAAGACTTTGAATATCCAACCATCTACAGTACTTGTTCAAAAGGTTCCGAAAATCTGGATAAATATCTGTGCGCAAGGGAAAAGGCCGATGGTCAATATTGGATGCTCGTGATCTTCGGGCCCTCAGACGGCACTGCATTAAAAACAGGCGTAATTCTGCACTGGAATTCACTGCAAGGGCTCAGGAACACTTCCAGAAATCATTGTCTGTGAACACAGTTTGCCGTGAAATCCACTAATGCAAGTTAAAGCTGTATCATGCAAAGAAGAAGCCATATGTGAACACAATCCAGAAACACTGCTGTCCTCTCTGGGCCAAAGCTCATTTAAAATGGACTGAGGCAAAATGGAAAACTGCTCTGTGGTCAGATGAATCAAAATTTGAAATTCTTTTTGGAAACCACGGATGCCGAGTCATGCGGACTA
Source organism: Gymnothorax javanicus (assembly GCA_029692085.1). NCBI lineage: Eukaryota > Metazoa > Chordata > Actinopteri > Anguilliformes > Muraenidae > Gymnothorax > Gymnothorax javanicus. The sequence goes on from CM056198.1 coordinate 98,025,114, forward strand.
AAGAGGAGAGAAACCATCCAGCTTGTTATCAGTGCGCAGTTCAAAAGCCTGCATCTCTGATGGTATGGGGTTGCATTAGAGAAAGGAAAAGACGCCTGCACACTTACTCCAAGCCACCAAGAAAATCTTTAATTAAAATAGGACGTTTCGATCCACCCTGGATCTTCATCTGGTCATGATGACCGGACGAAGATCCAAGTTGGATCAAAACGTTGTCCTATTTTAATAAATAAAGATTTTCTTGGTGGCTTGGAGTAAGTGTGTGGGCGTCTTTTGCTTTCTCCATTGACGCGTTTTATTTGATAGCATTGCACCTATACGTGATGTGCGTGTAACTCTTTCTTCGTATAGGGCTGCATAGAGCCTATTGCGTGGGCAACTTACACATCTGGAAAGGCACTATCAATGCTGAAAGGTATATACAGGTTTTACAACAACATATGCTCCCATCCAATGTCTCTTTCAGGGAAGGCCTTGCATATTTCAGCATGACAATGCTAAACCACACACTGCATCCATCACAACTGCATGGCTTCGCAGTTGAAGAGTCTAGGTGCTGAACTGGCCTGTCTGCAGTCCAGACCTGTCACCAATAGAAAACTTATGATGCATCATAAAATGAAAAATCTGGCAAAGAAGACCCAGGACTGTTGAGCAGCTAGAATCCTACATCAGACACGAGTGGGACAACATTCCTCTCCCAAAACTCTAGCAATTGTTCTCTTCACTTCCCAGACATTTACACTGTTGTTAAAAGAAGAGGGGATGCTACAGAATGGTAAACATGGCCCTGTCCCAACTTTTTTGAGATGTGTTGCTGCCATCAAATTCAAAATGAGCTAATATTTTTCAGGAAATGGTAAAATGTCTCACTTTCAACATCTGATATGTTGTTTTTGTTCTATTGTGAGTAAAATGTGGGTGTATGAGATCTGCAAATCGTTGCATTCTGTTTTTATTTACATTTTACACGGCATCCCGACTTTTTTTGAATTGGGGTTGTACTTTTTCTGAGCTGGGTCATAAAAAAGCCTATGCAGTTCTGGAACAGTGTCCTATTGACAGATAAGACAAAGATTAACTTGTGCCAGAATGATTAATAGAGAAAAAAATATGGCGAAAGGAGGAACTGATCATGTCCCACAGCACACTACTTCGTCTATGAAGCATGGTGGAGGTTGTGTTGTGCTGCTAGCTTGTATGGCTGCTGATCAGTCTGGTCCTCTTATACTTATTTTCAGTCAGACTGCTTGCAAATGCAGCAGATAATTACCAAATTGTAAAGCTATGTCATCTTCACATTCACACCAACACCTCAAAACATATTTCAGGGCACTTCTCAAGGCAGATGAACAGTGACCCAAAGCGCAGAACAAAAGCAGCCCTGAACATTTTTCAGACATGTTAGCATAATGCTTCACAACATTAAACATTCTGCAGTTCTGGCCTGGCAGAGCATCGTTAGGGAAGAAACCCAATGTTTGGTGGTGTCTGTGGGTTCCAGACTTAAGGCAGTCAGAGAATGCAAAGGGTTTTCAAAACCAAGTTTTAAAAAAATTTTTTAGTTTTTGGTTATGTTAGTTTGACTGCTCATTTTGAGACCATGAAATTCGGGGGCATTGTATAAAATGATTGTAAATGTGTGAGTCCTATGTGTTCCATGGGCCATTCCATCTCAAATGGACCAGTAGCCTGGGCATTTGTAACCACCATCTTCCAGATTGTACTGATTTTTCCACCAGCATTTGCTATATGTGCATGGACAAAAATCCCAAAATTTTGGCTGCCAACTCCAACTGGTTACAAAATGGCAGCCATTTTAAAAAATTGCCTTTTACGCGCATCGCGACGTGCCCTCCCGCTTTTTTCAAACCCTTTTTTTGCAATAAACCAAAAACTATAGCACCTATTGGCACCAAAATTGGCACTCTTATGTAATTTTTCATGCTGATTCTGAATCTGCAGTCAAATAAATGATAGCTCCTACGGTTTGGAAACTATTGGATGAAAACCCTTTTTGGGGGTACTGAACTTTGGCCCCCCTTATCTCAATGCTGCCACCTGATATCAAAATTGAACTTGTTTTATGCTCATCACCATCACTTAAACTCTGTAATATCAAAAAATTAGAGAGATATTCTGCTTTGTTTTGATGTAACCCTCTATAACGTAAAATAGATATTTTGTGAAAACAATATCGCCATGTATACACACATGTACAGAGTATATAGTAGTATCTATAGGGATATTGCAAAACTATTGCAAAAGGTCAGCAGTTTGTAGCCTAGTAATCTAGCATGGATTTGATCTGCGCAATCTGTACCCAGGTACCTTGCTGACTCTGTTAGAGGTCACATATATAGCACTTGTTTACTGCCTTGAAACAAAACATAGCATCAGTTAAAGTGGGCTCTCTCATTCATTAAGCCAGTGGTCTTCAACGTCGTTCCTGGGGACCCACTGTGTATGCTGGTTTTTGTTCCAACCGCAATTGTAATTGCAGATTTTTAACAAGTGCCAATAGGTGCTACAGTTTTTGATTTATTGCGAAAATAGGGTTTGAAAAAAGTGGGAGGGCACGTCGCAACTTGCGTAAAAGGCGATTTTTAAAATGCCTGCCATTTTGTAACCAGTTTGATTTGGCAGCCAAAATTTTTGGATTTTTTTCCATGTACATGTAGCAACTATTGGAGCAAAAATCAACTAAGTCTGTGACGGGGTGGTGTCACCCCCCGGTCCATTTGAGCTGGAATGGCTCTCACGCAATGTTTTTGTCTAAACCCTTCATTTAAAGCTGATTGTCCACAGTTGTTGATGTGGGTTTGAGCTTGTGTTTTTAGCAGCCTATTTGGTTGTGTTTAAATCATGACTTCACTCTGTTCCTCTGTTTAGTTCAGAGGTGATGAGCTTTTTTTTTTTTTACATTCTAGCCCATTCTTTCAGGAATAAATCAGTTATTCTCTCCCTCCCCCTGTAAGTGCAGTTTCAGTCTCATTTGTATAGCGTTTTCACTGAACTATCACTAAGATGCTTTACAGAGTAACAGAGATTTTACAGAGTAAATCTGGTTATTGGCTTGACCATTTCAGAATTAATAGCGTTATTCAAATGGGCCTTTCTTTTCTTTTTTCCAAGCATCAACTAAATAGAGAGTATAATATGGGCATTTTCATATCACACCCTGTATCAGCCTGAGACCCCAGTATCAGCCCAATCGCTAAGGCTCTTGGACTGATTTTGGGGTCTTGGATTGATACAGGGTGTGATACGAAAATGCCCATATGATGTTCTATTTATCATACACTCATTTTGACCATAATTAACATTGCATTTTATCCAAAGCTACGCCAATGGTTGCTGCCCCGATACACGATTTTGCCCACGGGCAGATTTGGGTGATACAGGATTTTGCCAGCGGGCTGATGCAGCCTCGTGCCTGGCGCTTGTATCACAGGTGCAGATTCCCTGTATTTTATAAGGAAGTGTATGGTAAATAACCATATTCAGCCCATTTATCTTGCTTTCGATTTACCGACTTTCCCCGTCCGTCCTACCATGTTTGATGGTTGTTATGATTTAAGTGTGGTTATGGGTTGTATATTTGGATTGTAATTTTGCTTTGAGGTGTAGGAGTGGAACTTTATTCTTACCACACTGCAAAATCATTTGAGTACCAGTCAAGTGGCTTCTGGCCTTATTGTGGCTCCTCTGAGGTGTCTTTTGTCCTCCCACCCCTGAAAAACTTGGTCTTGAGGTTTTCTGTTCCGTTGTTTGGCCTTTGTGATGCTGAGACTTACCTGATCTTCCTTGTCAGTTGTTACAGACCTGATGGAGTTCATAATAATGTGTACTGTAGTTATGGTTTTGTACACAAATGCATTAAAAAAAATCTGCTCAGGTGGAACTACTTGGCATATTCGGTTTGATCAGCAGAAAATGGAACAGAGCTGACCCCAATATAAGTTTTTAATAAAATGGGGGTGATTAATTATCAATGAGTCATTATGTTTTTTTTAGTGTCAATATGCAATCGTGTGATTTAGAATGTATTGAAAAATAATGTATTGCTTTTAGATATCACGTTTGTGATAGGAGAGGTTTGTGGACTGGCAGTTTGGGGCATATATATTGGTACAATTATATGCAGCTCTCTAGTTCAATTTCAGCTGACCATTTAAAAATGTTCGCGCAGCTTAACAGTTCTCCAAAAGTGTCAAGTTGGTTTTGTTCAGCAGGCACAGTAAAGCTCCTAAAGTTTGCCACTTGACAATCATTTTGGCAGGGGTTTAATAGGACCTAAGCCAGGCGCACACCACCCCATCCTTGGTTTGCTGAGCCATGGAGCTTAAATCTGTTTCCCATCATTGTGCTGACTGTGGTTCCCCAGGCCTGTTTACAGCTTGGCCAGCATACACAATGAACTTGCTGAATGGCGACTATCTGACTTGCAGTCTGTGCCAAATCGACAAGCTCTTACAGTATGTGGCTTGCCGTGGTTTTTCTAAAACCAGTTTCTGTCATAGATTTACTATTTCTATAAGTAGACGTTGAATATTGTTCGTTTGTCCCCATTCTATCACATAATAGTCTGGGCTACATTAATTTCTCTGCAAATTCAGCAGCAATTTACCGAAATTAAGTGGTAGGTTCATGTTGTTGATTCCTATGTAGACTTTTTTTTCTTTAGAAGTGCAGTGCGCTGGTATACATTTACTTGTGTGAACATGGCAAAGTCTCTTTTATGAAATGCAGTTTAATTGCTGATTTCATCATACCAGGAGAATTATGTGGAATTTTTTGGGTTTATTCACGGAGATGCCCTTGATTAAAAGTGTTGTGCATATTTGTCCTTGTCGGACCACTGCTCATAAGAGAGCAACTGGTATTTTACTTACAATATGATGTGTAAGAATGCAATTGAATTTCACTGTCAATGTTTATACAGTTGGCTTCAGAATTTTGGACACCCCTGACTGGAAGTGTGTTAAAAATTCAAATAATAAATAAATAAATAACTTCGTGGAGAGAAACCCAAGATGCCTGCATGTGAGAAATACTGTAATTCATATTTCAATGGAACCAACCAAAATGATTAAATTGGTTAAAGGTGCTATGTGAAACTTTTTCATGTATGATTCACTTTCTATTGCCAATGTATGAAGGACGCTTAACTTAAAAAAACTAGACTTTCCCAACTTTCTTGGTCATTATAGCAGCCTGAGTACTGATTTATTTGCGGAGGTATGAAGGCGGATTTTCCAAAGAAACTGATGTATATGGACACTCCCGAGTGCCTTGCCTGCCTCTCTTTACTTCCATAGACATTGAGTCCACTAACATCCACAAATGACTGGTGATGGTAACCGTGAAATGAACAAGGTGTAAGCTGTAACAGTACACCAAGGTAAACTCTCCTGTGATCTGGAAAAACCTAGTGCATTTGTCACTTTTGGGAGAAACTGAGTTTGACCCTCATTTCGGTAATTAAGAGTGGTGAAAATCTTAATACAATAACTATTGGTGTTATTTGAACTGTCAAAATCTGGTTTCTATCCGTTAGAAAAAGTCCAGAATTCAAAGGTTTTGGTCAGTTTCGAGAATCCTTGCTACTGATAAATTCACTACGTTTTTCCAGATCACAGGAGAACTACTATAATACATGAAATGATGAATGCATGGACTATGTTCTAGCATAATGCCAAAAGCGTCTGTTTGATAGAACCTGCTATGTTATTTTGTATCTATATTTTATGAGCATTATCTCCAGTCTAACATTATTCATCCCGCTCCAATCCTCTATTTATTAAAGTCGAGCTGAATGAAAAATGCCTTTTTAACCCCTTTAGATCACATCCCCGGTCATATTGTATATCTATTTAACCATAAATGACAAAAAATTGCGAAACATCAGTTTCTTTGTATTCTTATATCAAAATCCAATAATTTTTTCTTCATGTAAAACAAAATATGCCTTGTGCTTACGTAAGCTAGTACCAACCTATTTCAACCAATAATATCACGACATCCACCCATCAATCAATCTTAAACTTTTAGCGACACAGAGCTAAGATTCATTCGTTAGCTAGCTAGCATGGTACATCGGTGCGTCTTTGGGTGTTCGCCACCTCAAACTTTGTTTCATTTTCCTAAAATACTGTGGCTACGGACCCGCTGGCTAGAATTTATTCACTTTGAGGAAAGTGGTATCTGTGACAGCTCCAGATTATGCGCAAGGCATTTTACAGTGGACTGCTTCACCAACTACATGGAGCATGGGATGGGCTTCGCCTCTCTCTCCCTGATGGATCCTGCTGTCCCATCGGTGTACACCCACTTTTCAACGGTCAAATCAAATTCCGCCCAACGTTATATCCCGCCTGTCTATGCTGTTTTGCTCAGAAATACGTCACGATAGGGAAGTTGGATACTCTCGAAATGCCGTTTCAGCTCGACTTTAATGATGTTAATGTAGGATTAAGTTTTCATTATCTCAACCCACTACCAGACCCAGATTCAGCAAAATAATGTAAGCTGAAAATAAGAAAAGGGTCTGTTGAATTATGTGAAATGTTTGTGTATGGATGCAGCAAAACGAGAATTGTGAAGGGAGCGATAATGTGGCAACTCGTTTCTAAAATTTTGTCTATTTCACTAACCAGTAGTGTTATCATCCAGAAAATATAGCTATGCTGACATCACTGAGCCTCTCAGTGAAAGCTAGACAAGCAGCGATTGATAAGGCTGACAAGCTTGCTAATGACGACGCGACATATATTAACGAAGTCGATGTATCATGCTATGATGCTATGACAATGACTCCCAAGAATGGATTACGTCAACATCACTGGCTGATATTGTGTTATAAATTCATTTTTAAAAAATGTAATACTAGAGGCACTCCAAGAGTGCAAACCCCCGCCAAGGCACACAGTGGATATCTTGCTGAGTGAACATGACTCATAAGAGAGTTTAAGTATCTGCAACATAGGATTTTGAGATGGTTGCTGTGGTGGCCATATTGTTTGACCGATCATGGTCAAAATCAATAGGGTCCATCCCTGATGTAATGGCAACCCACCCACAAAATTTCAATTCAATTAAATCTGGTTGTCTTTGCCAGAGTGCTGAGACTTGGCTGTTTTGGATTTTCCAGTTAATGACCCGAATCGATTACCCTTAACGCACCTCAAAATCCACACACAAATGGTTCTACGAAAATGAAATATGCATTCTGCAGTGACCATCTTAATCACCAGACCTTAGTCCGATCAGGAATCTGTGGGCTGAATTGAGGGCAGTTGATGAGCGCATTCCCAAGAACGTGACTGATCCTAGAATAATCTGCATAATGGAACGGTCAAAAATTCCTCCAAATGTGTGCCTTAACCTAGTCTGACAGTTCAGGAAATGACTCACAGCTGTTATCCTTGCTAGAGTTGGTTGGACTAAGCTCTGATGCAGAGGTGCCAATTATTTATGAAACCTTAATTTTGAGTGGTTATTTATCATTTTATAGTTTTTTTGTTACGCATTTCCAGTCGCGGTGTCAATAATTGTGGAACACACTGTTTAGAATTTTTCACTCCACAACGTAAGGAGAAGAGGAGCCTCATAACTGATCTATCGACCTTGGTATTCTGTCTATGGATTGAAGTAGGCTTACTTTTTTTTAACAAGCCTTAGGAATTTTGGATTGGATCCAAACGGACTGACACCTATCTGCATGTTTTCGTGAACAGGCTTTAGATATGCTGTGTTTACACAAGATGCCAGTATGCCAGTCCAGCTGGATGAAATCGTTGTTGATCTAATCCAATAACATAAGCGAGAGGAAACGATGTACACTTATTTTTACCTTACTTTCTTGGGAAACATGATGGAGGAAAATGTAGCCTTGCGCAGACTTGTTTACACCTTTCTCTGCTTACAAGGATTTGCGATCGAGCTCCTCTTTCGAGAGTGACGTTTGAAACAGGCAGTTTGTCAACTATGTTAATCCTCTGTAACTGATAAGGGTAAATTGCTTAAGAGAACGGAGGCCGACTGTTAAATGTAAATCAATGAGCATTCGAGTTTTTAAATAGGGTTGCTAAGAAGTTAGGCGAAATGAATGATTCCTTCATGAGAGAAAACCCTACTGGGTTGTTGATGTTGTCGCTATTATTCTGACAGCGACTGCTTCTCGATTCATTTTTTTTAAGGCAACTAAATATGTAGTACTTAAATGCGTAGAACATATAAAACGTTGCTTCGACTTTGATCACTGCATTTTGTACAAGCAGGAAATGAATGAACAGTTACTTGTCCTTTTTTCTGTACTTTGCCGTCATCCTGCATTTAGTCCCTCCTTTGTTCCCCACCTCTTTATCTAATTTGATGAGAACGAATACGTGTGGCTGTGATTGGCTGCTCCAAATGTCAGTACTGTGCATTGCCGTTTATTTATCCAAGAAAGGCGACTGAGCCACCAGTGTTCTGCTATATCATCGAGTTGCTTGACCAAAGAACAGCTGAGTCGTCGCTGTCACACTGCAACAAAGATCAAAGCAGACTCCGAGAAGTGTTTTAAAGCAATATTTTTTTTTTGTTAAAAGGAGCTGAAGAAACTAATATATCAGGTAAATAAGACACAGAATGAGACACTCCACATCAGCCAACGAACCTACGGAAAACGGAGCTTTTACAGTATCAGAGCTATTCAACATATGCGCTCATTGTGACCGTCTCAGTAAAAAGGTAAATATATAATTGAAACGGATTTCAGTACGTTGGAAAAGGAATATGTATGCAACTGCGTCGATGCATCGGATCTTTTGCTGAAGGGTCAAGTTCAAAACCCGTTTCTTCGTGATTTCAGGAAGCAACTGCAGTCTTTTCTTTGTGCTAGAGAAGCAAACACGTTCCATGAAATGTGCTTGGAACTTCGCTGCATTGCATCGAGGGAACATTTTTTTTTTGTCAAATTTTAATTTACTTTCTTTATTCGTGGTTTGCAACTTGACTATGAACATCCGTTGTGATACTGTTGCGAAGAACAATAGTCAGCGCTCCCCGTTCGGTCATTCATTACCTTGGTAGGACTGCATAATGCAGTAAAACAACGACCGTGTTGCGCCAGGTTGTTTTTTTTTTCTTTGTGAAGTCTGCTAATTAACGTGCATGTGCCAGATAAATTGGTTCATGGTTATAGATGACTGTCATTGCATGAATACCTTGCCATCAAGCTTGGTAAGCTAAGACCACTGAGCCAATATTGTTTCTGCAGGCACGTACAGTATAGCTCGCTGTAGATGCACATATCAAATCACGTCACCGCTTTGTGCATCACAAAGCTGCTACCAACTGCGACCGCAGTTTGTTTGTGCAGTCTGCTTTAGGCTCTGAACAGATGTTAACGCTAAAATCTGTCCAAATCACCCAAGCAGTCGGGAAGTTGGTGGAGGGCTGAGATTTGATACTCCTAGAAAAGTAACATATTTTATGTCCTGGGCGTAACGCCAAAATGTAATCCAAAGCACGTTTTGATTTTTTTTTTTCTTTTTCTTCCTGTAACAAGATGAATTTTCACCCAATTGGATCTTGCAGTTCGGGTTGATTATTTTTCAGAGGACAATCATCTGGGTTATTTGACTCACTGACGTGATGATGAAAAAACTGTTTTGCATTGCAGGAGATTGGAATAAGGATCCCGAGACCTGTTGGGAGTGGACCAAGCAGATTTATCCCAGAGAAAGAGGTACTTGTCATAGGCCAGCTGGTACTTGGAGCATGAAGTAGTTCAACCTGGTACTGTGAACTGTAGTTGATGCACAAAACTGGAAGATGCCTTCATTTTATTTTCTGTTGTTTTGCGTGATTATTTTTACATTGGCCTGTGTTTCCCAAACCTCTTCTCTGGTGCTCCTTCAGTTAGTTCCATCAGGTGTGCCAATGTCGGATTCGCTAACCTTCAGGATCTGGAATCGGGTCTCACAGCAGGGGTTCGGGAACCATTTGCGCTGATGAATAGGACGTTAATGCTTTTTTTTTTTTTTTTGCTCAATTTGTGATTCATCTCAGCGAGTGCCCTTCCCTCTCTCTCTCAACAGATACTCCAGGTCAGCAAAGTGGATGCAAGAACGCAGTCAATATTCCAGGACGCGTTTTCCAACATGGGACGCCTCGATAACATTTCCTTGGTGATGGGCTTTCACCCCCGCTACTTGGAGTGTTTCCTGCGCACGCAGCACATCCTGCTCCAGATGGATGGCCCCCTGTCCCTAAAATATCGGCACTACATCGGAATAATGGTAAGGGGCTTTTGGGAGCAGAATGTTACAGTACGTTGGAGGTCGGTATACTTATGACATCCTGAGTGATATTGCGTGTGTTTTCCCAGGCTGCAGCCCGGCACCAGTGTTCCTACCTCGTGAACCTGCATGTCAGCGGGTTCTTGCAGGTGGGGGGAGACCCCAAATGGCTGAACGGTTTGGAGGGTGCCCCACAGAAGCTCCAGAACCTCGGGGAGCTGAACAAAATCCTGGCTCACCGGCCGTGGCTTGTGACCAAAGCGCATATAGAGGTATACCATCCCAATTCACATGGTTGTCAGTGACCGAGGAGTCTATTGCTAGCGCACTATATATCTGCAAATCTGCAGCACACTCACAAATGTGCTTTTCATGGAAGTCTCTGTTTAGGTGAGGCGTGATCCTGGTCTTGGAGACTTATAAGCTCTATTGGTTGTTTGCTCTTTAAAATGAGTACCCTTTTTATACTAAAGAGTACTGGGGTGAGGGGATTCAGCTGTTCTAATTGATTAAATGCAGAATGAAAACTAGCCGCTCTGCTGGACTAGGTTTTCACTACCTCGGTACTGAGCAAAAGAACTGTGACAGTGGAGCACACTCACTTACTATTAAGTATTGAAGTTGCCTCCCAGTCAAATACAACTTACATACTCTGTAGATAGCAAGTAGGTGTTTGGACAGTGTCATTTTGTTTTGCACACTCAAGGCCTGTTCACGCCAAGAATGAGAACTATGAATACCATAAATAAATACATAGTGTTTAAAATTGTTTTAGCTTATCCCAATGGCACAGGCAACACCACAACTATGACATCGTTTAAGAATGACATTGTTAACGATTGCTTTAATGCAGTTTATATATTTATTTTTTCCCAGCATCTTGAATAATAGAAACACCAGTCAAAATCCGTCCAAATATTAGGGGCGTTACATTCAGATAACAGGCTGTTGCAGAACGTTTCAGTTACAGAACGTGTATTCGCATCTTCATTGCTGTAATTATCCTCATGGTTTTAGGTCTTGGTGTGGATGAGAGTCTTAAGTATTGGACATCCTTACGTTTTCTTGGCTGTTGCAATGAACGAGTCGTGTTGCTTTTTTTGTCAACTATTTACGCAGCACCTACTGAAAGCGGAGGAGCACAGCTGGTCGCTGGCCGAGCTGATCCATGCTGTGGTGCTGCTTACGCACTACCACTCCTTGGCCTCCTACTCTTTCGGCTGCGGGATCACTCCCGAAATCCACTGCGAGGGAGGTCACACCTTCCGCCCCCCGTCCGTCGGCAGTTTCTGTGCCTGTGACATCGCCAACGGCAACGGGGCTGAGACGGACTTGCAGAGCAACCGTCAGGTTGGTGTCGCTTCTACATTCGGCCTCCTGCTGCTCCAGTGTCAGTCAGCCTTTTAGTAAAATTCATGCAAAGTGAGCTGTATTTTTCACTCCTAAGGGCAGATGCGTACCCTGGAGGACTTATGAAAATCAAATCTATGTCAAGTCATTGTAGAATTTATGTAGATTTTGCGGTGTTTTTTTCCCACACAAACATCTGTTCTACTAGTGTGCCACTCCTTAATTGATTTTACTTTAAGTGCTTCCAAAAGACAAGCATTTCTAATTGCGACCGTGAGGACTGGAAATGATTTTTGGCACCAGTGGCTCAGACAGGTGCACCTCTGAATAGCCATTAAATGGTGCTACCTCATTCAAAATTAGCCGGAGTGTGTGCAAGTCAACACCTCCAGTGAGGGTTTTTTTTTTTTTTTTTTGTGACTGGATTCATAGGCTTATTGCAGCCCTCGGACGAAGTTGGGCAGCTACTATGTATTCATGCTCGTCACCTCCACCGCCGCGTCCATAGACACTTCCTTGTGGAAGCACTACAGGCTGTAATTTTTGACCGATTCCTTTCATATTTGGTATGGACATGTGTTATACTTCACACCTATCGATTTAGGTTGCCGTGACGACAGTATTGGCGGAATAATGTGCAAAAAAGGGGGACAACGGGACTTTCGGGGGCAACACCCATGCGGTAGCGGGCGACCGGACTGTCTAGTTGTTTTTGGGACTTTCTCCAAATGGCGTCCCCACACACTCCCACACACTCCCACACACAAAGCTGACCCACCAACCCCATGTCTGACCACGCTACAACCTGCCCGACCAAACCTGAGCCCATCCCAAGCTCTGCTATGACTCCGCTCCATCCTGACTCGGCTTTGTCGATGTTTGCGCTCGCCAGGTGTCGCAGGCGTCCTGTGAGGTGGAGCAGTTGATGGAGAAGATGAAGCAGCTACAGGAGGGTAGAGACGAGGAGGAGGCGACTCAAGAGGAGATGACCACTCGCTTCGAGAGAGAGAAGACCGAGAGCATGCTGGTGGGGGCAGCAGGTATGCTGCAGACCATCTCTTACCCCCCCAATCCCTTCCTCCGCCTAGTCACCCCTCCTGCTCTCCATTTCTTCATCCCCTCACATCTCTCTCTCCAGTCCGTTCTGCTCTCTTTCACACCCCCTTGTAATGCTCTCGTCATCAGTGAGAGAAGCGACCGCATGCTAACTTTGTACATAACAGGGAGAGAGAAATCAAACCACAGTGCCTCCCTCTCTACTTTTTATTTAAGTGCCCTGGTTAGGTATTCAGTATTCAGCTTCTGATTAGGTCATGTCTGTTCTTGTTAGCCGTTTTCCGATTTATGCTTGACAGATCCTGGAAATAAATGGCAGACAAAATTTATGTTTAAAAAAAAAAAAGGGTTTGGCTTGCATAGCAAGACCTCATTCCAAGAGCTATTATTAGATCTTGATCTCACGCTTGGCACAGTCCCTGAGGCAGTTCAGTTTTACTTGTATAGCGTTTTTGTTTTTTTCTGAACTGACATACTCATCACCGAGTAGCAGAAGGGAGCGCTTCAAGCCTAACCTCCCCCAGGCCCCATGCATGAAGATGGAAAAACTAATTTGGTTGAAAGTCTATTTGCTTATCCTTGTCCCTCCATACCTCCGCAGAGGATGAAGACATGGTGCCCTCGAGAGACATTTCCCGCCACTTTGAGGACCCCAGTTACGGCTACAAGGACTTCTCCAGGAGGGGGGAACACGTACCCACTTTCAGAGTTCAGGTACGAACTCGGAAAGGACGAAAATCTGGAATTTTGGGTTCTCTGCGGATGGGTGGGGGGAAGGGGGTGAGGATGGGGAGGTGAATTCCCCCCCGATAAATGGCGTTCAGCTGGATAACCTGGGCTCCCCTCTCTTTAGGACTACAGTTGGGAGGATCATGGGTACTCCTTAGTGAACCGCCTCTACCCAGATGTTGGGCAGCCACTGGATGAGAAGTTCCAGATGGCGTACAACTTGACGTACAACACCATGGCATCGCACACAGATGTGGACACTTCCACGCTGCGGCGGGCCATCTGGAACTATATACACTGCATGTTTGGCATTAGGTAAGTTTCAATGTTAACGCTGGAGCATGGTTCAATGATTGGTCATGAATCATATTGTAGCATTAAGTTCTGGTTTGCAGACACTGATTAAATTCTGATAAAAAATTTTGTTTAGAATGAAAATTCTCCATACAGAAATCAATTTTATCCAGGAATTCATTTGTGTCTGTAAAACGAGCCCTTAATTTTTTTTTTAATCCTGGTCTAACACTTTCATATTTATCTTCCCTCTTAGATATGATGATTATGACTACGGAGAGATAAACCATCTGCTGGACCGCAGCTTTAAAGTATATATCAAGACTGTGGTCTGCTGTCCAGAGAAAATTACCAAAAGAATGTACGATAGCTTCTGGAGACAGTTTCAACACTCCGAGAAGGTGGGCACCATATATTCTGAGCATAGATTTTAAATGGTTATTATTTTGGAATTGGGATGTACTACTCTTGTTGATGAGTGGGGGGAAAAAAATAGCTGATGCTGGTAATTTTGCTGTAATCTTGTGAGGAAAAGATGCAGATATTTCATAGAACCTGAATTCTTTCCCTCTCTCTCTCTCTCTTTCTGCAGGTCCATGTGAATTTGCTTCTTATGGAAGCGCGGATGCAGGCAGAACTGCTATATGCTCTAAGAGCCATAACCCGCTATATGACATGAAGTGCTTTTTTTGTTCTTGTTTTTGTTATAATTTTTTCATTTCTTTGTGTGCTCTCATGGACATTTCAAAGAAGCCTGAATGTGACATAAAATATCTCCACGACTGAAGCCGAAAGCAAAAAAAAAAAACAAAACAAAAAAAAAAAAACAAAAAACAAAACAACAAGAAAAAAAACAAAGAGTCATTAGAACCTAGAGCTGGACTAACTGACTTGACGGGGTGCTCCAATTGTGCCAAAAAAAATCATAGCGCAAGGAGGCGGGCCTCAGCCTGAGGCCTTCCTGCGGTTCGCCGCCTGAAGTACGGGAGACTGAAGATTAGCATAAGCTGTTCATGCGCATTAGCAGCTGCGTCACTGCATGCACATGATTCCACTGTAGCCTCTGAGGCAGCGAGCAGTTCTGCGCTCCGTTATGTTCGCGTGAAAGAGTTGACGCAGTTGCGCGACGTGCCTGACTTGTAGCGCAGCGGGTGACGAAGTGGGAGAAGAGGCGACATTCTGCTAAACTTCTCCAGGATGGGATGCTGTTGACTCTGAAAGCGCATGGCTGCTCATGCTAAGCTAAGCTAACACAGGAGTGTAAAACTGTCTGAGCCTATAGGGTGGTTTGCTCCAGAGAAACCACTCCCCCCTCCCATCTCCACCTTTTTCTACATTGTGACACAATTTGTATTTTACCTTTGTAGCCTTTGGAATTTCAAATGCAAAACACTTTGCGGAGGATGACTGCTTCTGCTGTAAAAGACAATTTACAATTTTTTTTGTTTTGTTTTGTTATATTTTGTTTTTGACACAAAGCTTTTGTCCTGTTAAACAGTCTTCCTGCGTTTAAAAGCACTTCCTTCCTTCGTTCCCTATGCTTACGTCTTCCATACGAGGAGGGGGATCTAACATTTTCAGTTTTGCATTTGAGTATAAATACCTCTGCAAGTGCTCGTTCTGAGTACTGTTAATGCTTCAGTACCTTTCCCCCCACCCCCCTGTGATGCAGCTGAGGGGGCGGGGTCACGGGGTCACTGTTTCCTGTCTGCGTAGCTGCAGACGGGGATATCATGCTTGTTATTACTGTTGAAATGTAACCAGTATATGCTGTTAGTTTTTTTTTTTTTTTTTGTCTTGTTTACTTCACCAGTAAATTACTGGATACAGGCGAAGGTTGAAATGGTTGGATGTAGGATCCAGGAGGAGGAATGTGGAAGATGGTACATTTTTATCAAAAAGCTTGTATGAAGCAAAAAGGTTTTCACAGAATGTCAGTTACTGGCGTTTTTATAAATAAAAGTGTTTTCATATTTGATGAAGAGCTCAAAAGTAATTTTGTTTGATTCTATAAAGAAATCACATTTTTTCCCCTCAATAAATACACATGGACATACCTAACTTCATGTTCAGACTTCACGCCTGAAGTGAAGTCTTAACCATAATATTGGTTTGGAGGCAGTGGACCATACTCATTCTGTGAACTGTTAATTGTGTCATTGCATTATTATATAATGGGGATGCGAAAGCATTCTGGAACATTCAGTGTGGTGCGCGCTTCCATTGTCTTCCATTGCTCCTTACAGCACATGGGATGTAAGTTCATCCTTTTGAACATGCGTGTAATTTCACAAGACCACCGACTGCCATCATCAAACCATGCTATTGTAGAACATATCTATTTGACATGAGCAATGCCTGACATCTGCATTTACACACCTACCAGACCTGCAGCTCTTAAGAAAGCAAGTGGCCCTATAGAAATTAGATTATGACCCAAGATGTCATTGACACACTGCCAAGAATACGGATTTCTAAAATGCAAAAATACCCGTTCGAAAAATGACAATGGGCATGCTTTTGGATAGAGATGACCTTCAGATCTTTTTTTTTTTTTTGCATTAATAGGCAATTTAAAAGTTGAATGTATTATTGCAGGGAAGTAAGCCAGTTGTGTATTTCTATATCCACACAGTATGTTTGTAAGAATTCCTTAGATCACACGACAACAGAGGGGGCACTATCAACTTTATTATTCACACAGTCCAGGGAGGATTGCTATATTCATAAATTAGATACTACTGCAAAACAACACCTGTAAACTTCCCTGGAGCCATTTCTTATTAAACACGTGCATTTTTATTGGCTCTGACAACACTTGGTTGATACATGTATTCTAATTGGTTGTTTTGGTATAAATCATCAATTTTATTGGCTATTCAAAGAGAAATGGGGAAAATTATCTGCTTTCTCATGATTCCATGTAAACTTTAAATATTTGTGAAGTGCATCATAAGTTGATAATTGTGGCTTTGTGAATTGTATGGAAACGTATTGTTGGACAATTGTGTTAGTTACGTTGTAATTACAGCCTATTACTCTGTTACTGAAAAACAACTGAAAAACAGCATTTTATTAGAGGAAGGGTGCCATTTTGTGTCACTTGATGTGAAAAATGGATGATGCTGTCAATCGTATGGCAGCTCTGCCATATTTGTGTAATAAAGCTTTCAAAGAGGCGTTGTGTTTGAGCATCATTATTTAATTCACAATATTCTGTCATCACACTGAAATCGTACAGTAAATCATCACAAGAAATTATCAATTCTTCATTTTTGAAAATGGTTTATTTCTTTATATGTTCCCTTTTCATGTATAAAGTGCATACAGTACATTTTTCTCCTGAATATGATCTAGCAAACTGATCCCAAACATGAGCATTGTGCAAAGGCACCATGAGTAGTAAAGTGCATTATTGAAAGGTATAGAAGCACTGTGGACAGGCAGCCATATGCATGACTGCTAAGAGGAGGCACTGAGGGGCTCCAGCAAGTTCACCTGGCTCTGTATTCTGTTCCTCAGCCTCTGGGCCACAGGGAAGAACTCCAACTCCCAGCATGCTTGGTGGACCTCCCTCACATCCTCACTCATATTCCATTGGTGCATCAACTCCTCATCTGTTGATAAGCAAGTGAGTCGCCATAAAACAATCTCTTGAAACGAAAACAGATACTTCAAACACCAAAAGCTGCAGTTGAACTCTGAATATTTTTGGCTTGTTGCATACAATCTCCTAAACTCAATTGGCTCTTGGTTGCCTAGGAGAAAGAAGGCGGGGGTATGGGTCCTGTTTACTGAGGTAGAAGGTGAGGAGGAGGAGGAGCTGGTCCTGGGACCGGTTTCACGAAGACCTTGCAAAAAATTAGCGATGCAAGGGCTTAGCGAAGCGATTGCGACCAAGCAACTTTAGCAATGTGAGCAATTCACAAAAGCCTTTGCTAACTATCCGCAAGAGTGTCATTTTCGCAAAGTCGCAATTCGTGCGTGGCCTCGTCTTCCTACAATTTTCTAGCCCAGTCTCATCTTGACGTGCCATATATTGATGCTACCTGACGCTTCCTGACAAGGGATTTGTGATCATGAGCTAAAATTAATCAATTTTGTCGCCAAAGGTTTCACCATCATACATGCCACCACGACCCCATCTTTGTTGGGAATGAACAGAGTTGTATAGGCCAGTTGCAGGTACACTTTTTGCATCACTTAAATTAGCACATTAAATAGGCGTGATGTGACAACACGCTCTCATCCCAACTCCTCATACAGTGACGCTACCTGACCAAGCATCAGTATACAATGGTTTGGTTCAGTCAAAGATGGGGTCAGCTGCCGGGTTAGCTCACTCGGTTAAGGCTCCGCAATTGCGGAGCAGTAGTGACTACTACGGCGCGGGTTCGATCCCCGGTCGTACCAACCAGCAGTGGTCGGCAGCTTTTTCAGAACAGTGCACGATTGGCTAAAGTGCTGTGGGAATGCAAATTGGGAAGGGACCGCTGGGAAGGGAAATTAAAATGATTGCCTTGTTCGTTGCTCAAGCGCCTCCTGTTGGCAAGCCGGGCGCTCGTCAGTGAGATTCTAAGCTTGCTCATGTTCGGGTATCCTCCACCCTCGTTTCGAACTTGCGATAGTTTCGACCAATGAGTAGAAAGATGCAGGGGCTGACAGGCGCGTGCTTCGGAAGAGATCCGCAAACTGTCACTCTCTCCTGAGTTGGAAATAGGGGGTTGCATACCAGCAAGCCTTGTACATGGTTCTCGGATTGGACATTCCAAATTCGGGTGAGATTGGAGACGTCAAATTTATTAAAAAAAAAAAAAAAAGATGGGGCCATGCGCATGTATGATGGCGAAACGTTTGTCAACAAAATTGATAAATTTTAGCTCATGATCGCTAATCCTTTGTCCATTAATCGCATGGTACATCTTGCGACAAATTAAAATGTCTTCATTTTGGGAAGGTCTCTTTTTCCAGTAATAAGGCTGCCACCAATGCAACCAATGATGTTCAGTATTTGCTGAGGCCATTCATCGAAATACCCCTCCTTTATTTTTTCTTGCTGGCAATCACGTTAGTACGGGAACTTGAAGAAAAGATGCGCCTTCCTCATCTGTGCAGTCAATACATGTAGTACTACGCGAGATACAGATGCCTGGCTACGGCCCATTAGGTCCCAGCATGTGTACAGGAAATTCCCTGTGAAATAAAACTGAAGCGCACACAACACCGGCAAATGCTCAGGAATGGCACTGGACCTTTGTGCTGGGGTTTCCAGATCATTCTTAATAAATGTCTTGGTAAACAAAATCGTTTTAGAAGCTGTGTGTCATTCAGAGACTATTGGGTAGATCCCATCAGGGATAACCCTGTCTCGGCTGAAAACACAAGCTTCCTCTTCCAGCTCAAGAAACAATGCCATTCTGGAAGCCTCTCTACACTTTGGGAGCAGTCAGGAGCTCCCGCTAAAAATGGCCAGTTCACAAAGGTAAAGCAATCTGATTGCAATAGCCCAAATTTAACGAGGGCTTTGTGAAATCACGCCAAAATCTAGCTAGGGCTTGGCAATGCGATTTCGATTTGCCGATTTCAGTGAGCTCTTTGCGGCCTATGAGTGAAGTGTGATCTTCGTGAAGGGCAATTCCATGAGAATGTGGACGCAGGACAAGAAAATTCATATTGATTTTAATGCATTTTTGATTTGTTCAAGGCAAAACTATAGAATATCAAAGGCTCAGAAACTGATGCTGCTTTCTTGGTTTCATTTGTATGTTCTAAGTACCAAACGTTTTTACATTCATGTTATTTTCAGCATCTTGGAGGCACAAAATTTGCTGTAATTGGGAGAGAGCCTTGTCCATCATTAATTGTGTTATATCTCCAAACGCAACACATTTAGATAGTTCAAGGCAAACCCTTTCTAGATATGAAGTCCATTTTCATTGATCCTTCATCATTTTGGGCATAACGGGCCACAAACAGCAACACTGAATGTAACGTGAGTTACCAAAAACAAGGTATTTTTAATATCCAGCCCACATCTCCGAGTTAAATCTTCCTCTGCTGTGGGTGTAACCTTTATGTAGGTACCTAAAAAACAAAGGGTGTCTGAGCAGCACTGGCCCTATTATTTGGGTGTTATTAAGAGCTGACCGTACGGTAACATGAGTTACTGTAACGTGAGTTACCCACCCTCCTGGACTTTCTTAAGCCTCAGTCCATTGATAGTTATGTCAGTGTAATTCCATTACTTGCAATAGAACCTTCAGAGTGTTGTTTATCAATCATAGGATTTTCAGTTTTGTATCAGTTCTATCTTTTAAGAAATTTTGAATTGAAATTAAGTGATGTTTTTGTGTGTCCTTTTTGCGTAACGTGAGTTACCAAGCTGTTGGTGCCTCCAATTCTCACATTTCAAGGGACAGCACTTTTCTCTCCCACTGGTGTATGTATATGGGTGGGATCGACTTATGTACAGAAAAACAACTTGTCACAGGTGACTGACAATGACATGACTGCTGATTGAAAATTGATATTAGCCTTAAAACGTAACGTCTGTTACCATGGAATTGCCCTGAATTATAAAATTAGCGATGAGAGGACTTTTCTTGTCTTTGTGATACCGGTCCCTGGTTACCTAGGGTAAGGGTGAGGGCGCGGAGCCAGGGGTCTAGGTTACCAAAGCAAAGGTTGAGTAGGTGGAGCCACAGGTGTTGGTTACCTAGGCAAAGGGTGAATGGGCAGAGTCGTGAGTCTATGTTACCTAGGTAAAGGGTGAGGAGGCGGAGCCGCGAGTCTATGTTACCTAGGTAAAGGGTGAGGAGGCGGAGCAATCCGCTGGTTTCCTGTTCGCTGAAGCTCAGTACCGCCCCATCCTCGCTGCAGTTCCACAGAGTCTGACAAAGCAGGCCAGCCAGCTGCCAGTCCTCAGGGCCCAGGTCACGAAGGCAGTCCAGCAGCCTGCAGGGGGGAACAGAGATCACAGGGGTGTCCCCAAATATCCTGCACACCTGAAGCTGAAGCACACATGCAGGAGAGAATGGGCATTTGCACACGTACACCTAGTGTTGTGGACTCAACCAGAGTCGCTCATAAAGGATTGCCCAAACACTAAATGCCTATTCTCCTCAGCTGTAAGCCACAGGCATAAGCCTATGTATAATATGAAAATGCTAAAATCCTGAGATTAAACGTTTGACCCAGACGTGAACCGACTCAACCGAGTGGTTAAGTTCTCATCTTCCACTCTCATTTTGAACTAACGGCTAGATTGGTGGTTAACTTCAGAGTTTGACAAAGGGGGGCTTTCTTTTGTAGCGTTTTGCATGTTGCATGTCATATAAACACAATCCCAAAGATGCTTCACAGAAACAGCTCCCCATAAGCCTGCTAGGGGAGATCTAAAAAAAAACTCCCCAGTAGGAAGAAAAACAAGTGGCGAGACCTGCACTAATTCCTCTGTGCACTAATGTAAAACAGGCTTATATTTTGGTTTTGGGAAAATATGATGCACGGTTTCAAATGAATCAGGTCCTAATTCCGGCAGAGGAAA
Organism: Gymnothorax javanicus; assembly: GCA_029692085.1. NCBI lineage: Eukaryota > Metazoa > Chordata > Actinopteri > Anguilliformes > Muraenidae > Gymnothorax > Gymnothorax javanicus. The sequence continues at coordinate 98,046,378 of CM056198.1, forward strand.
GTTCCCCATGCCCAGCCTTACTTCTGCATCAGTCCCTCTGCTCTCAGTGCCGCCCTCTTGTCTCTATCCGACGAGAGGTTCACCAGCACGCCGCAAGCAGAGAAACACATGTCCGAGTTCTTCGAGTCCAGAAGGGTCACCAAAAACCGGTGGACTGAGCCAAAAAAAATTTAAAAACACGTCAAAAATACAAAGGCATCAGAGATATTGATGAAACTGGACAAACATCAACACACAGAGTGTAAATCAGAGACGCTACTTAAAGATGGTCATTTTATAAATTCAGGTAGAAGTACCGAGCTAAATCCTGTTCTAAACACTCAGTAACTACCATGTAGGAATTTTTTTTTTTCCCCAGTCAGTGTTCTAGGACTCTACTGCTGTCAATTACCAGTAATGGTAGTTACATCAGCATTAGAATGGAATGTTCTTAACTGAACAATCACCTATTTGTGATTTATGTTTCACACATGGTGAAATGTGGTGCAAGATGGCAAATACAAGCTTCGTGGTTGTGCTGCGGCGGTTTCCGTGGTCAGCTGGCAAAATGACCCTTCTGCCGACATGGCCGTGTTCTGAAGCGAGCAGATGCCACACAGGGACGCTGGTTTAACCCCAGTTGCACACTAGCTCTGGTGGATAATTCACAATCAGGGGTGCTACTGCTTGGAGTGGTTTGATTTTGTGCTGCAGGACGAGCTGTACCTTTGTGCTCGAGGATGAAGTCACGGACCACGGTGGACTGTGAGAGGTTTCCAAACACTCGCGTGGCCTCCAGCATTGTGTCCCTGCTGCCGCTCAACAGAAGCTTCAACATCACTAAAGGGGTTTGAAAACACAACCAAAGTCTCAATACACCCCTTATCCAACCACGTCACAGCGATATCATGCTGGCATGCATGCACAAACTGGATGCAGGAAGAAACCAGAAGGTAATGCAGTTGAGAGAACTTTTAATGGAAGGAATAGTTTAAATCTGTTTTAAATGTTGTGTTTTGCAGGGGTGTCAAGATCTGTAAAGGTTTAAATCAACGTCTTCAAATACCATCAAGTAACACTTCGTTCAATGCTAACTGCAGACGTCTTTGGCTGCAAGCCATCCGAAGACGTGAATGGAAAGAAGAGCTCATTGATTATGCCGGACATTGTAGCTAAATCAGCTGGTTACATTACTCGGAACATATTTATGAGTATTTTTAAATGTAGATTTAATATGGACGCAACTTACAGGATAAGCATGTTTGTATGCATACACATTGGAGTCAGACAAGCATGAAAGCCTACCTAATGTCAATCACATGTCTGTGTAACATGAAATGCATCAATTTGAGAAATGTAATTTGATAGAGTAGACTAGTTGCAATTCGGTCACAGAATTAGATCCCACTTGGTGGGGTCCTTCAGCCACTGACAGCTAGTGCCTGAGAATCGGTTAATGATACCCCATGCACTAATGTCAGTTTGACGCCATAAACCTACCAATACACGAGTGACAAGTTGTTATGATTCTGAGTCAACATTTAAAAACATAAAGCAATGACATAGTTGTGCATAAAAATAGTACTTTGACCTGTTACTTTTTTCTTTTCAAACGATGTGCGTTCGCATCGTCAGTGTTTGTACACAAATAACTGGTCTATCAAAGCCCTTGAAAATTACTTTTTCATACATTTGAACGGCAAGTCATCTTTAAAAATGTCTACATATATTCTGTTTGTCTAATAGCACCTTGTCATGAACCATGGAGATTTTGAACAAATGTAGCTAGGTTTTCCCACCAAGCAATTACTTCACCAGCTAATTTCACTAAGTAGTTGTTTCTGATTGAAGGTGTGTGAAATAGTGGAATCAGCAGCACTTGCGGTTGGTTGGAATAAAATCCTGCGCGCCCCCAAACTTTCATGGCATATGATAGGGCGCCTTTATAAAAAGATAGATTTTCACGTCTGCGATTCAGGTTAAGGACATAGCTAAAGGTTATGAAGGTTATAGACATTACTGAAAATGAATACTGCCAGCGCTCTTTTACCAGCACGCCACACCACCATCCAACATTGCCATCCAGGCTACGGATGGTATTTACCTACGAGTACACAAAGCATTGACCACCACAGCATATATACCATGACATATCTTACACTAATAATTAAGCAATTTGATAAACATATTGACAATTACAAAACATGATATTTGGAGGCGCTATTTTTTCTTTTCATTTTGTGTGATACAGTTGACCAACATTTTGAAATAATAGTGCTTAAGGCAAAGAAAAAAGAATAGACAAAGAAGATTCCTCAGTGAATACAGTGAAGTGCTGTTGCTGAAGAGGGGTGTGAGGGGCTTACAGCGAGTGATGGGGATCTCTCTGGCTCTAACTGCGGAGCTGTCCTCACGGTAGAAGGACAGGTTGTTGATGGCGGCCGCTGAATTGATCACCAGCTCCTCACAGTCAGCGCTGGCTTTATGCTCTGAAATGGGGGGGAAAAAAAAATCAAGGTCCTGGGACATGAGAGCCATTTAGTCTGCTCGTTAGACCGCTTGTTTGTGCTGCTAGAGTGACGCTCACTGTCACCTAGAGGGAAGCAATGAGCGGCGCAAACGAGATGCAGTGTCAGAGGTCTGGTGCTCGAGTGGTGGGATTAAGAGGAGAGGGGTCCCCATGAGCTACACTGACAGTCAACCATCACCCCCCCCCCCAGGCACTGGGCCGGTGTTACTCTGTCTACGCCTGAACCATGAAGTGTTTACATACAATCAAAGAATGCCTTTGCAATACCTGTCACTAGCAGGATAGCGCAAAGAAGAAAAGGTGCAGCATTAAAAACACACAAATGATTTTTGTATTTTTCATGGGAATTCAACTGCACATATTCCCATGATCAAACACGTACAGCCTTTTTAAGGCGGATTAACCAATTTTTTCCCCCTCCATCATTACAGTAAATACAGGTAAATTATAAACTATGTTCAGAGCTACAGAGAGCACCATAATTCATGAGACAGGGACAGATTTTTTGTTGGTTCTATCGGCCAATGACCAGAACTGCATACAAATAAACATGCATTTAACATGCTGAAGTGGGCACTGAAAGCAAAAAGCAGCCGAAAACAAATGAGAGCTGAAGATGGCTGCAGTGCAGGCCTGGCAGAGCATCACCAGGGAAGATATGCAGCAGTTATCACATGCAAAGGCTATGCAACAAAATGTTTAAAATGACTACCGACCCCATTCTACATCAAGTTAAATTGTCTGATATTTCTCACGCGCCTGAAAATGGGGGAGATCATGTACACTACCTGGCCAAACAAGAGTCCCAAACTTAAGTTCAGTTGGACCACCTTCTGCTTTCATCACAACACGCATTCGTTGTGACATTTTTTCCACAGTGTTATATAATGTTACAACACTTATTTTCAACCAGAGTTGCATTAATTTTTGGCCAGGATCTTTTATTGACGACAAGTAAGTCAAACCACTCAGTAAAGCCTTCTCCAGCACATCCTATAGACTGTCAATTGGTTAAGGTCAGAGCTCTGCGGTGGCCGTGTCACGAGTGAAAATGATTCGTGACGCTCGCTGAACCACTCTTTCACCGTTTGAGCCACATGAGCCTTGGCATCGTTATCCTGAAATATGCCTGTGCTGTCAGGAATTAAAAAATCCACTGGTGGGAAACCTGCTCATTAAGTACATTCAGGTAGTCTGCTGACTTAATTTCATTGCTGCATAATATTCCTGACCAAGTGAAGCAACCCCAGATCATAACACTGCCTCAAGAGGCTTGTACAATGGGGATTATGCATGACGGGCGCATCGCTTCATGGGCTTCCTTTCTTATCCTGATGTGTCCATCACTCTGGAATAAGGAAAATCTGGATTCAGACCATACGGCCTTTTTCCAGCGCTCCACAGTCCAATCTTTATGCTCCCCGGCATCTTCCCCCGATTATCCAATCAATCCTGCAAGTTCTTGTTGCAATATACGCATGGAAATGCTCCTACTTTCACAAGTGAACACAGGAATGAGTTCTACTTTTGACTTTTTATGATGAGACTTCCCCAGGCTTCCCCCACAGTGGTTTCCAATCGCGATCATTTATGATTTTTTCACACCCATTTCTTCAACAAAGTTGACGTTTCACCACTATCCTTCCGGGCTTTGATAATGCATTCAAATAATTCTTAACCCAATAGGCTTTATGCACAGCTCCACTACTTCCTGAACTTAAACCAGCTCCTTTATTTCCTGTCTTTCATTATTGGACAAACTGATTAATCCAGGTGTGCCTGACCATTGTTGTTGTGGGGTCAGGCACACCTGGATTAATCAGTCTGTCCAATAATTAAAGACAGGAAATAAAGGAGCTGGCTTAAGTTCAGGAAGTAGTGGAGCTGAGCATAAAGCCCATTTCAGCGATTTCAGAATTCTCCTTGGTTTTTTTTTTTTTTTTGTTTGATATAGGCCAATAATTTGCCCTTCTTGAAACACTAACATCAGAACCATGGGATACGTCTTCTGACAGTTGTTAAAGAAATGAGCAGCTACGCGCTGCATCAGTCTGGGTTAAAACAATTGCTGCCAGCTGAAACGTATTAATCATTGCAATAATGATTCAACCCTAGGCTCTTAAGTATTTGCTTTTTAAAACCCAACAGGAACTTTTCTTTGGCCAGGCAATGTATAAAAGGAGCATTCACTTTAAACCGTTGATCCAACATAGATGAAAACAACCTAAAATTAAAGCTGACACACTGCGCTGCAACCTCATTGTCAATGTGCCTTTTCCAGCTCTAAGAGCCAGAGTAAAGAACCAAAATTTAAAAAAAAAAAAAAAAAATGTTCCAATGACCAATGAATTATGGCACTCGCAGTATTTCATCTGGTTTACAGCACAATTTAACACTGACCTGTTATAGGGGCAGATTATTCTCCCCCAGGACACTAGTAAATCAGGTATTCAGTTGTGCTTTGGAATGTTGAAGACGTGACTTACGGGGCTTGACATCCTCGGATTTGTCACACATACTACAGCATATCCACTGCAGCCTGCGCCTGGTTTTAGCATTTAGCATAACAGTAACTGCCTTCTAAACTACAAAACATAAGTAGAATCTGTTCTGCACCAAATTGTGTGGTGAAATGAAAAACAGTCGCTTTGTTCTTTCCCGAGCAGCCATTCTGGCTCAAGCACACTCTCAGGCCTTGTGGTCCTGCATAATAATAAACTTTCTTTTCACTCACCAAACACACATCTCACCCTGCGTTGGACTAGAAAAGAACAAGCAAAGCTACGCAAGTCTACTTTGTAGGCATGAGACAGTAACCTCTGCAAAGATTAAAATGAAAAATGCAATGGAGACTTAGTGAGGTAATCAAACTATTTAAATGCGACAGCGTGTTTCAGTATAATGGTGTCACTGAATTATGTATCTCCTTTAAACGGCTTAAATTTGGCAGTCCCACAGTGACCAGCATGTTTTCTGGTTTTAGAGTTTAGTGGTGTCACAGGCAGCTGGGAGAATAACACCATTTCAGCGATCCATTTTATGAATCTTAGCTAATTCTTCACCCTTCGGGCGCTGAAATGAATTTCCAAAAGATTGTAAATTAAATTATCTTGTGCTGTTGAAAATGTATCATGTGACAACTTGTTTAAAAGAGCTCCTTTGTGGGAGCTCTTCTAAGTTGCCACATGACAGGTTTTCAACAGCTTTGAATTTGATATCTTACATCATTGAGCAACACTATTTGTATTTAGCCCTCTAAGGGTTAACGAAAGAGTTAAGAAATACCGATGCCGAATCTGGGGTATTCTAGTTCATGACATGCCCAGATGTGAATCTGAGTGTACAAACAGTGCACACTTTCACTGAATCATTCCGCGTTTGTGCTACTTTTGCACCTTACGGCAGTCCGCATGAAGACACGTGCTAACCAAATGCTCTCACCAACAGACAATCACCTCCTCTCATACAATCACCATCTCACTTCACAGTAATTCAGATTCTCCGTCTGTTACTTGCATTTGTCATTAGCATTGACTGCAGATGTAATTTGGTGTGAGTCATACGCCTTTTTTTCCTCAGATGTTGACTGGAAATTGGCCTTTTGGTGGATACCTTTGGCCTGGGTGCACTGTTGCCCTCATTTACATCAACTACAGGCACGATCAAAACAGGACATTGCAGCGGATAGAGGTTGGCTTAGGACGGCAAGTACTGTACGTAGGAGTGCAGAACTTATACTGCGTAATGAACTCCAGGACGATCACTGATACGAGGCTAAGCGTGCAATCTGCACCTGCTAGTTAAAAGAACAAGAAAAAAAACTCAACTCTCTCGCCGAAACTGCAAGCTTTATGATTTCCTGTTTTTTTTTTTCATCTAAGTCCCAAAAGTCTGCAAATGTGTTTTGATAATTGCGTGGGAACCACACACGACCCAGCAGGCAAATATATATATATGATATACAGGCTTGAATTTCCAGTTAACAAACAAATATAAGCAGTCAGGTGAGGAATTATTGGTATCCTTGATGCAAATCATATCAAAAGGTAGCATAAAAAAGAAGGCTGGAAATAATCCATAAATTCCATCAAAACAAATGTGAAAACCACATAATTTTATTTGAACACAATTACACTCATGTTTCAGTGCTTTTACCAGGTAATCAAATTTTTTTCTGACAATTAAAAGGTATTAACATTTTTTGCCCCTTTAAGAATTGTTACTAATAAAATCAAGCCAAGATATACAAGTTTTTTTCGAAGATCATTTCATAACAAATGAATGACATTGCGCCATTCCACTACTTCTTCTTCACAAAGGTTAAAAAAAAAATTAGGCGACACACATACAGTGATTGAAAAAAAAAAAAATAAATAATACGTGTGACACAATTATTGGATTGAAAGATCAAACCATAGCTCACTTTTAGCTTTCTGGCAGAGAAAGTTAGGTTTACATTTAACACCTGAATTTGTGATACCATGAATGTTATCAAGTTATCCTAGGCCACCGGAATAAAAACAGCCCCAGAATATCAAAGATCCACCATCATAGTTCACAATGGGGATAAGGTTCTTTACACTATTGAATCTTTCCTAGTCGCCAAAACCAAAGCACAACTGTGGACTCATCGGACCATCCAGTCCCATTGGATGATCCAGTGCCATTTGGCAAACTGCAAGTGTAACACTGTTTTTTGATGACAACAAAGGCTTTTATCTGGGAATCCTCCGACACATCTCACAGTCGTTCAGGTGACGTCTGATCGTAGTTTTAGACACTTTTCTGACCCCAAGGCATAATTAACATCTGCAGTTCTTCAACTGTCATCGTTTACGACCTGAACCACCCTCCTCCCAAAGGATGCATTCAAAATAGACAGATCCTCTAGTTCCAGGCAATGTTTCAATACTGACATAGGCCCTAATCTTTTTAATTATTGCCTTCATAATCAAAATGGGTATTCAAACATTTTTAGATATATTTTTATAGCCATTTCTACATTCGCGAAGCTCTAGAACTTATGATCAGCATCACTTGTGTATTCTTTTGTCTCAACCATGATGACTGTGGGATATTGGCTTCCATGTCACCTCATATTTATGATACATAAGGGAAACAGGAAGTCATGGGTGACCATTTAAATTTTCCTAATCATTAAGGTGAATGTAAAAACTAAAATATGAATAGGAATAGTTTTCAATTATATTTTTCTAGACAGACTTTCTGGGGCTACCATTGATTATGGCACACGGTTTTGGGAAATAAACAAGAATTTTTTTCCATCAATTTTTTTTCCTTTGAATTCCACTGTATATTTTTGCCAATGTTTTGAATAATAGATTAGAAAAGTAAACAGCAAGCACATTTTTTCATAGCTTTTTCAGCTGATATTTACCAAGAGTGCAAATAGTGTTGGAGAGCACTGTACATGGAGATGAATAAAAAGACAGATTTCAAAGACAGCTTGTCATCTACACAGAAGGAAAAGCAGACAGCCAGACAAACCGATATATGGTGAAATCTGTTTTTATCTTAAATTTCAGAACCATATCCACTACATGCCCCAGTACGTGATGGGGACACTGTGCTGCAGGAGACACAATCTTTCAGATAAAGCATTAAACCGAGGTCTTGACTCACTGTGGTCATTAAACATCCCACACTCTTCGACAAGAGTAGAGGGCTGCCCTGTGTCCTAGCTAAATACCCAGCCAGGGCCTTTCACCCTGCTACATATTCATCACGATTTAATTGAATCGGTGAATTGAATAAGGGCCCAACTCCACACATTAAATGAGATTAAGCCATATGAAAGTAAAGCGCTTTGAGTCCCTCTGAGAAAACGTTGCATGAATGCAACGCTCATTCATCCACTCATACTCATTCGAGTATGTACATTTTCCCCTGCCACAATGCATTTGATCCATTTTGGTCCCTGGAGGCCCAAAACTGTGCATATATTCCAGTAAAGACAGACAGGTACGTAGATGAATAAATGGAAGGCCTACCAAGCACGCTCAGCAGGAGCTCCACACACTGTGCGTTAGACGCCAGGGCAATGCCCACGTCGGGGTGGATGGACAGGTTGGCCAGGACTCTGATCAGCTTTATCAGGACGTCTTCTGCCTCCGTGGGATGCCCGAGGCCCTGAGGGGCTGTTGGGCAACCAGGAGGGGGCAGGTCTATGTCCTGATAGGACAGGAAAATCCCTAGCAGTGTGTCTAAGGCCCCAGACTCCGCACACAGACGCTCACGAGCCTCGCTGTTCTTGGCTGTCAGGTTTCCCAGAGTGAATATGATGCGCACCACCAAGTCCTGCACGTTCAGAGCACATCACACAGCAGAATAGGCCATTGTTATTCACAAACTACGTCCTCACATTATGCACACTATCTTCATCCACTGGGCTGCCAGGTCCCTGTAACTACTTACTGTCAATTTTTTTCTTCTTTTTCACCAAGGTAGCAACATAATATTACAAAATTACTGTGTGACTATCTACAAATATCATTCACCTGTTCAGAGGCCTGTTGAACACAGCTTGATTTCTTGTTTAACTCCGTAGCTTAAAGCTTAGTTAAAAACAAATTTGGATTTCCTGGTGCACCACCTTGGCTATCTTCTTCGCGAGTTAGATTGCCATGGTAACTTAGGCTGTAAAGCTAACCTGCTCCTGCGCAGGTTAGGTTCAGGCTTATGGATAGCAAACAGCGCTCAGACCAGTCAGTGGGAAGTGACATATCGTCTGATGCACAGAAGGGATTCCCTGACACTCTTCCAACACTGGAACAGTGAAGAGGTCAACAGACATCCACAGTTATCATATAGAACTTGCGTGTACAATATGGTCCGAAATGCTCAATTTGAAACATTAGTATAAATTCTTTAGAGGAATACAGAACTAGGTTTGGCACCAATAAGACACTATTTTTAAGTGAGATCCTGTCCTAATAAGATGATTCACCAGAAGCACCAACAGAAAAGACATGGGCAGAATTCAAAATTATTACAATTATCAGAGTGAAGGTGGCACACCTCTTTTTTGCAGTGTGATGGACAGGGTATAGGCCTAAAATGTCTAAGTGGTATTGTGACAACTCCATTCAGAGGTACAAAATCAGGAGAACTTCATCGCTATAAAAAGGTGAAACCCTTCAACACACCAAGCATTTCTCACTATCAATTAATTCAAAAGAAAACAGATTTTCAGGAGTAAATACATTTACTTAACAGTAACAATAAAAAAGACACGAGACACAGAACTGTGCTTATTCATTGGTGCAGTCAGCGATTTTTTCCATGATGCCTCCCTTGTTTTTGCGGCAGAAACAGTATTGCCCTTCACAGTGGTTGTCGATTTGTATAATTCATATTTCGTTGCTACTATAATACATTGTATAAACACACCAAAGTCTTTTTGTAAATGCCATGTCCAAAGCAGATGCCTCAACAGTAAAAGGAAAAAGCCCTGCACACTGGCTTAATGCTCCAAAAAAAGGAAAAAAGTATAATTTTCCAAATAAATTATACATTTTTTGGAACATTGAGAATGTACAAGTCTTCATCCTGATGTGATTCTCATTTTTCCATAATAAACTGGTGCACCAGCACAGTGAAATAGGAGGTTCTTGCCCAGCTAATAGCTGCACACGACATGCTTTTCGTGCACGCCCCTGATTAGTACACCTAAACTGAGTGCGTAAGCCTGGCTCGACATAACTTGTGGATAACCAGTGTTGTGCACCCACTTTATGCTGATTGCATTTGTTTGGTTTAGAGAAGCTCGGCGTTAGTTCATAGCCTCAGTGTGCTTAACACGCCTTCGCACAACAGGCCTCAGCTCTGCTCACACTAATAAACAATTAATATCAAAAACACCACTACACACACTACATTATAATAAACTTAACTTGGTTCCAGACACCTATACCCACTCTCACATTCTCTTTATATATCAGCATAAAGACTACATAGGAAAACGCCTCCAGTTGAGCTAAGTACATACTTATGAAAAGTAATGTCATGCAATATCTGCATTACCGCCTTGTATATTTACAAACGCGCAATCGGCAATGTATGCAACATGCACGTAAACGCACATGAATGCACACGCCCAAAAGAGCACACACTAACCAGTGGAGGCTGGTGAACTCGTAATAGGGGAGGCTCAAAACAATCCCTTAAAATTAATGATTGGTCACGACCTGTTCTCAATCATTCATTTAAATTACCATTACAGAAACTCCGAAAACTCTGAACATTATCAGGTGTGGCCATTTTTCATTTACGACGCATACCTGTCAACTCTCACGCATTCGGTGTGCGTTTAAGTGGCATATTTACGTTCCTCTGCTGTAGTCAGCAATTATTCAATCAATGTGTATGAAAGAGATTCTCACGCGGAATTGAAGTCCTCGTGCACTGGAGGGGTTGGAAGCAATGGAATTGCATAAAGACGTTTCAAATGATCTTATTTAATTTAAACGATCATGAAACACATGCATTGCTTCCAATTCCTGAATAAAGAAAAGCGTGAGAAGTTCGGAAGTCGTAATCAGTATGCGTTATAAATGAAGGAAGTGGCTATTCGCCCCGCAGCGGGGTGAGTTGAGGGAAATACATCAGCCATCTGCCCCGCAGCGGGTCCGATAAGAGAAGCAGTTCTGCTATTCGCAACACGGCATGGCAGATAACAGAGGCACTTCTGCAATTTGCCCAGCAGCTGGGCCAATAAGAGATTTCATTTTGTAATCCGCCCCACTCTTTGAAGTTTCGAGTGGAAACGCTTGCGGGGCGAATAGCCTCTTCCATAAAGGAAAACTGGCCACATCTGATAATGTTGAGAGTTTTCAGAGTTTCTGTAATGGTAATTTAAATGAATGATTGAAAACAGGTCGTGACCAATCATTAATTTTAAGGGATTGTTTTGAGCCTCCCCCATCGCCAGTTCAACAGCCGCCACTGAACTAACACATATAATCATTTGATGGCATCACTTTCCGTAAAAGCGAACAAAAGGGTAGCGAAACGTGCAAGCTCATCATATAACAAGAATGCATACTTTGCGACAGTTGTTTTGCTCAGACTCGGACTCTCTAACTGTCTCACGGCTACTGCCTGGTATCACACCAGTGCCTCCGCAAACAAAGTAAAAGGAAAAATACACCAAAATTCTGGTCAGGCCAGCTTTTGCCAGAAATATCTTTTACCCGCAAACCACTTCCTGTCTGTGTTTACTGCTTCAGATGCCTCATTGGGGATCTCCGAGCCACAGGTAACCAAAGTCACGTTTACAGGTTAACAAAAGACGAGCCACTCAAAAAAAAAAAAAAAAAAGCCCTCAATTGCAAAACCAGTCAGGCATTTCCATTTCACAGCCGTTTGACAGTCACGATCGTTCATGTTAATCCCATCAGAAATTTTTTATACCCTATATCTGTCCAACGTGAGACCTGGATCCATTTCTATTGAACCTTATAAAAATGCATCCATAAACTCATTGTGGTTACATTGACTGAAACTGCAGTGTAAGCATAGGTTTATGTGCACACGCAATTGAGACAGCTTCCCATTAATCAAAATAGGTGCCCCCAGCCCCCCCTCCTAGCCTTGTTCAAATCAGTAAGCACAGGGAACAGAACACTGTGAATTAGACTGGCAGTTAAGAAGTCACGTACAGTTCATGCGACCGACCGTGTCTCAGAACACTGTGTGATACAGCTATTCCTGCGCGATAAGAACATGTGGCATTTATGTGCTACAACACGGCTGCTTCCTGTGCGCGTGCAGAGGAGGACGCCCGTCTGCTCTGCCAAGGCTACATTCTGCTTCAACTCGCCTTCACGCCCACCCACGCTGACATCACCTTGCTGGTTAGGTGCTGGGGAGACGTTCTTTATCTGGAGTGGCTTACAGAAGTGCACACGCACTAGCTTAAGGGTCATGGTAGACATTATGTCAGGCCATCGCCGCCACAGCCAATAACAGCAGCCCAAAACATCGACAAAAACATACAACATTCATAAACCCACGACATAAAGTTCAGGGCCCCAGTTGGTGTCAAAAGCAGTGGGTCCTGCAATAACCAATAATATGAGATATCTTAACTGACATACATCTACTGTGAACATTCTTTGGTGAATATTCTTATTCTCAGCTTACAAGCACAACTGGTTTCGAAAAAAGGTCAAGTAAGAAACTACATAAAGTGTATTGAGGTACTAAATGTCACATGTAAGGTTTGTAAACCCATAATAAATGCTCAGAGTTCAGAGTTACTAGTGTAAACAGGTGTATTTTCAGCTGGCATCAAGCAGTGCTGAACTTCAGCAGGTAGAGCACAGGTTGGGGGGTGGAGGCAGGAATCCTACCTGCTTTTTCTGGTGTTTTCTCAGGAGCTCTAAAAATATGCCATAGCAGCCAGGGACCTTAGCCAGCGCAGCACAGCACTCGCTGTATGAGGAAAGCTTGCTGGGGACAGAGACGGGGTTTTGTTGTAAGCAAGATGGCATTCTCCTCTCAGGGCCTTAAGACTTAGATCACTCAAAAGTATACACATTTCATCAAATGCAGCACCTCATGGAGGATCCTGTTGCCAAAACACCTATTTTTTTTTTTTTTTTTTTTTATTGGAGTATGCGTCAGGTTTATTCCGAACGCCAGTCACGTAGACCTACCGCATGATAGCGGTATGGGTTCTATTTTAAGAGCAGGGCTCGGGTGCCATTAAGCCTGATATGGTGTGTGGTGTGATTCCATGGTCACTGTGAGGTCACCCGTTGGCAGCTACCTGAACACCCTGGTGTGAACCCCCCCTCTTCTACACTACCAGTCGAAAGTTTTTGCACACCCCAACATTTTCTGTAATTGTTACAATTTTTTATATTTTGTTCTTGTGTAATAGTCTCATATTGGTTGTATAACAGAAAGGTAGGAAAACTGAAGCCCAACGTATAAACCATGTATATAATAAAACAAATTAAGAAAAACCAGGATCAGTCATTTTGTCAATATTTAAGCAGATCAGTAATGATGGTCTAATTCAGTGCTTCCCCACCTGTCCTGCATGTTTTAGATCTCTCCCTGCTCCAGCACAGGTGATTCAAATGATCTACTCATCAAGCAGCTTCAGGGGGTTGATAGCGAGCTGATCATTTCGATCACCTGTGCTGGATTCCTTGTGGATTTTTCTCGCAAATGTATTATTTGTAATAAACAAGTACTGGGTTCCAGTGATTTCTTTGTTGCAAACATACATGAAAGAAAAAGACTTGACAAGATCTTGGGGTTTGCAATAACTTTTGACTGGTAGTGTACCTGAGGTGACACCATGTCTCCAAACCCCCCCCCCATTGCACACACAGCTGGCTGCCACCTGAATATCCTCGCTGCGTTGGTGCATATGTCCTTGTCGTCATTGTGCTGCTTCAGGACGGCACACAGCTCCGGAAACCCCCCATGGGACAGGAACAGAGGGCGAGCCTCGGGAAGATCCACCAAATTCCTCAGGGTCGCCGTCAGCTGGAGGAAAAAGGACACAGTGAAGATGGAGAGGAGTCATGCTTCACAAAACCCCTCCTTAACCCCCCAACTCCGACTGTGGCTGGGAGGTCATAGCTAAAATGGGGACGACCTACTTCAGCACCCGCACTGGGTTACACCAGCTTCCCCTAAGTTCAAACGTAGCCTAGTTTGAACGTAATTTTCTAACTAAGGATAGTTTATGTGCTACTGACATTTTAAGGGTTGCATACTTGCATCAGCCAAAATAGTTCCAACATAGGCATAAGGTAGAACTTAAATTTTACACCTAACCCTAAGTAGGTGTTAGGTCCTCCAAAAAAAACAAGGTTGTTGTGGCGTATTGTTCTGAAAGGCAGGATAACTTGGAGGATGAGAAGGAGCGAATGACACTGGCTGTTTTGCACTGGCGACATGTACTCAATGACAGATCACACCCCTGAGACATTTTTGATGACTTAGATTAACAGTCTCTCTTTCATTTTCCATGAGCACAGAAATTAGGCTACCTCATGTTGTAGTTGATGTTTCCCCACTCAGTGTTGCTGTTGTCATTTTACACAAGCGATACATAAAGGTTGTAGGCTACAGTTGTCACCTAATCATGATGCTTTGTCCTAGTATACATACCATTTCATTGTTGTTTCGAGATTAATCGAAGCTATTTTTAGCCATTGGCATCTTCATTATTGTGTGGTATATTGCTCAAAAACAATGGGGCACGAGAAACAGAACGAGTATTAACACTGTATTAAAAATAGTGCTTTTCGCCGATTGGCCAAAAGAAGGGAAAACGTCATTTCTTGCTACAATATTTTGGTTAGTTACCAAAGGATACGGCAGAGTAGTAATGATGAACCTTATGTCTCTGTGGTGCAACCAAACATTGACATAGCTTTAGTATACAACTAACTAGTTTCAATGTATCATTTAGTGCGGACTTTGTATCCTAATTTAAGTCAGAATTTATATACAGCTACTGGAATGGGCCACTGGCCCATTATGACTGGGGTGTATGTGGGTGACTTTGATGGAAGTCGGTCGAAGAATCAAGTAAAGCGTTCCATGGATCTAGCCCTTACTTACCCATCCTCCTCAAGTGAAATAAAACTAGAGGCACACCCAGAGTGCAAACCTCCACTGAGGCAGCACAGTCCAAATCTTGGTGAGCGGGAGCAAAGTTCAGTCATCGCGTGTCATACGATTTCAAGATGGCGGCCATATTCTTTGACTGATTGCAGTCAAAATCAATAGCGTCCATCCCTGATGTAATAGCGACCCACCCACAAAATTTCAGAGATATCAGTTCATTACTTTTTGAGTCATCTTGTTCACAAACAGACACACAAACGGCACCAATCACATAACCTCCTACCAACTTCGTTTGGCGGAGGTAATAATTAGGACCCCTCCCACCTTAGATACCTCCATCAAGGAAAAAAAAAACCAGCTGAGCGGCTCTGTAATTTTGAGGCTTCCCCGGTAATTTTCAACGATGCAGCTTTGCCTGATCTGATGTGAACTCATCAGCGAAACTGAACCCTGCTGCTAATTCAACACAATTCCAAATATTTCCATTCAAAACAGCAAGAGCCCTGCCTACCCACTGCTCTGACATCAGACTCTTCAGCAACACAATCTTCAAGCTCAGTGCTTCTTCTCATTTCCTCTAATGCAGTATGAGCTGCTGGCATTCGACAACAAACCCCTAACTTCCACTGAGCACATCAAGTTATAATATAAATTTCATTACAATGGATCCAAGACTGAAGGGCAAGCCCGGCCAAGAGCTTTCTACAGAGGTCTTATACGGTGGGCCAGAAGGCAATCATGTTTGTACATTGAGAACTGCTGCAAAGTCCACGCCTGTAGTCATGTGGATTTCCGAAAGGTCTCCGGTTTTCACTCATCTACTGCTACAAGCCTTGCTGCAGCTGTTCAGCTGTTGCAAACATGATACAGGTGACTAAGCTCTACAGCAGGGGTCATCAACCCTGTTCCTGGAGAGTTAGTATCCTGTAGGTTTTCACTCCAACTCCAAAAAAGCCCTCCTCATTTACTGGCCAGGGATATCCATAAGCAGCAAATTAGAAGAATCAGGCTTAATACAGTCAATCAGTCAGAATGTACAGTAACAGAGTAGGTGACCACTGCCCTACAGAGCTCTCATTTTGGGATAAATTACTTGTGAAATCTGCTGGGTGCTAACAGGAGAAACGACTTAGTACACTTAGTACTGTGGTCTCCAAACCTAGACTTGAACAGCTCCCATCCAGAACATTTTCTTTACAACCAAAGAAAAGCACAACCCATTCCCCAGTAAGAGATCTTGATGAGCTGTTAAACTGGTAAATCAGGTTTGCTCAATTAGGGTTGGAGCAAAAACCGACAGGATGGTAGCTCTGCAGAAAACAGGGCTGTATACCACTGACTAAGTAACAAACTAACTTCAGGGCATTGTTATGCTCCTTTTTTGTGTACTCCTTGAAAACAAGAGCCATTAGGAGATGGCACATCCCCGGCCACGAAAGGGACTACAGCATATGTCTGATGTGTTATGCAAGTTTTAAGAAGAAATATTGAATGGTTTTTGAGTTCTACTTCAGCCAAAAAATGTTTACATACGGTCAGATGGACCGACAGACAGGCAGAGTGATAGCAATACACCCCCCATTATATGCTGGTTTGATGAGTGTGGAACTGTAGCAGCGCACTTTAAGGTGGTTAGCAAACGGGCCACGTTCAGGGTTAGCCCATGGAATGACTCTTGTTCCCTAGCGCTCGGCACACAGAGTGGGATGTTCATCTTTCTGCAAGAGCCACAGTCAGGGCAGCTCAGAGAGGCCCCCGGACAAAGGGCCGTTGTCACGGCACTCACAAAGACACTCTTAAGGCCGAGTACGTCGCGTTCCACGCCGAGAAAACATCAGCGGGGAACGACTGGGCCGAGATCCTGCAAACAAACGCATTCCCATACAGAGAGCCTCCTCCTTGTACAGCAGTGAAACTGCTCTCTCTTTCCCTCCATCTCATTCGCCTACTCCCTCTCCATATCAGTCACTCCACCACGCCCTCAATCGCTCTCCATTACCACCATGGCTCAGTCACTCAGCATCATTTTCTTCCCCATCAGTCCCTCTCTTTCCTTGTCCTTCTCTCATCCTCCCCCGCCCCCTCTTTCTCTTCCCCTCTCTCCTTCAGTCTGTTTCCTTATTCAGAATGCAGACCCAGCTTGTAAGCACCACTTCGCCTAACAGATGGTTCGGGACTGACGGTGGTGTAAGTGCTTGGTGTGAAACTTACACTGAACCCAAAAAAAAACTTGTGATTTACTGAGAGCATAACACTGCATAACATTACAAGAGATTCATTCAGTGAAAGAACAGTCACTATTGAACTTCAGAGTGACCCAGTCTTATAATTAGCTGACTGACTGGACTCAGAATGCCCTTTTAATGCCATTATGACAACAAGAACATTAGTACAAACCCCTGCTTATTCTACATATGCTCATATAGCACTGAGTGGCTGCATTTTTGCAGGATATTTGGCTAAGCAGATTAGGAAAAGTTCTATAAGGACAAGGTGTGCTCCATAAAAATTGCACTGGAAATTCATTGAGAAAAAAAATCTAAACACTATCAAAAATAAACTCTGAGGGATGAAACGTACAGAATGCCCCCATGAATATTTCATATTTTATTCCCATGTACATACAGAAGGAAACTTTTGACTGACGATGCTTGAACCCGATTAAACAATAAAAAAACATGACAGAGAGGCAGAAAGGCGGACAGGCAGTTTGATGGAGGTGAGACAGAGAGAGTCAGAAGATAAATGGGTGGCAGAGGTAGAGGTACAGGTGAAGAAGATTTATTGACAGAAAAAAGACAGTGAGAGAGACAGAAATGTGATTTTAAAGAAGTGAGACGGACAGAACAGAGGTACAAGAAGAGAATAGGACAGAGCAGGGTGGTATCAACCAGCAGGACAAGAAACTGGGGCTCTGTTTCACAAAGAAGTTAGCAAGATAAGTGAATGGGGTAAAACCCAGAACACTAATCTCTAAAACTTAGTAAAATGTAATAGGTTTTTCTCAAGGTAGTTATGCAGCGACCACAGTAATCCTGCTTCATGATAGAAGCTCAACTACCGTGGTAGTGAAAAGAAGCCTGTGAAATAAGTTTGACATTTAATTTTGATTAAACAATAACAAACAACATCAACGAGTTTGCTAGAAAACTGCTCTGAGTGAAAACCAGAACCTTCCAAAATTTGGAACAGTTCTGGGTTTTACCGGCATCCACTGCCACAGTTATCCTCAGCAATCCTGCTTTATGAAATACCAACTAGGTCAGGCTAAAGATGCTCACCTGGACCAGGATGTGACCGGACACTGTGAACTGGGCGTGACCCGGGGGGACATCGCAAGCGAGCCTGCCGGCCAATTGCAGCAGGTCGGGGACGCATCCCGCGGCGACCAGGGCTCCGAGCAGAGCCCTGTTTCCAGAAAGGAACTTAAGAGTTCCCACACAGTACAGTGCAGCCTCGGCCGTGGACAGGACGTCCTCGGAGCATAGCACGGCGAGCAAGGAGTCTGCAAGAGAGCAGCGCGGAGACGTTAACGTCACTATCTGCAAAAACTAAGCTCCCCTAACAGCTCACATTCACACCTCATCTATGCCGTTTCTGCGGCCATCATCACGCTGCAAATCACAGCATATACGTCATCTTTAACCGCTAAGGTGCAAGATCACAATATACCTGAAAATGTAATTGTACATTTCAAGTCTGACTAAAGCTAACGTAATACTTTCCAGGCACACTTGTACGTGAGGGACTGCTAGAGACCGAATGGCTTAATTTTCACTATCAAAGGGTTTATGTGAAGGCTTTGTGTGAACGTCCACACAAGTCCAATGTTTGTGACCTACGCTATGCTACAAGGGCACAAACTGTAGCCACCAATCTACTGCACGTGTGAAACGCATCCACCAAGCGGACTCCAGAAAGTATAAACAGAATTACTGTTGTGATGTCCGCAAAAGTGCAGGTGCACCTTAGCTTTTGAGCACATTTAGGCCTTTAACAATAACTACTGCTAATCAAACACAACAAAATTCTTCAAGACAGAGACAATTTTGATATTTGGATTCCAAAAAAACTACCCATCACAGAGCTAAAATCTCCCTTAAATTGGTGAAAGCAAGGATTTAAGATTAGGGTGGCCTGGAAAGACCATGCCAAGATGCATTACTGAAGATTATCGTAATGAGAAGTTGGCATGAGAAAACACCTTACCTATGATGGAGTTATTTTGGAAGAGAGAGTCATTGTTTTCACTGCGGCTGATTTTGAAGACCAGTTTGCAGATATTGAGCAGATTGTTCCCACTAATGCTGAGCTGAAAATAAGCACAAAGCACATGATAGCAGCTTTCATTCCCTCACTAAGTCCGACTGTAATGGTGATGTAATAACTTGTGTTATACACTGTTACACATATATAGTAATGCTAGCTATATATGACTATCTTGTTTTGCATAAGCGCCACACCATGCTAACTGCAGGAGGGTGCACCACGGCACCACTCGGATTTTTCTCTTTTCTACTTGTTGGTGGATCATGAGGCGATACAATTCCTTAAAAATTGAGCTTCATACTCTTTTGTTATGCCGGTGCAGCCACACTAGAGTCTAGGAGGTTTTGCAATAAAAAATGTGGAACAGTATGAAATGTGTTTTTGAGAGGTCTGTGACTTCCTAATGGAAAACCCCAGGTCACGTCTTCAAAAATGAATATCCAGGGGGTAGTATTCTGTGAAAAATTCATATCTGCTCCCAGAGGAATGTACCTACATAACTTTTGGAGACATTTGGCCCAAGAAAATGTTTTATTTTTCCCCAAACTGATGACCAATTCTGAGGTCGTACCTCCACTAACAAATATGTTTAAAACTTTGAAGAGCATTTTTTCATTATGAAAAAAAAAAAAAAAGACTACTACTAATTATGAAAAGAACGTACTAATAATATTAGCTGAGAAATGACCCTTGGAAACCAGGGTCTAAAATTTCATCTGAGCATTAACTTATGATATGTTGACCTCGCATAATCCCACAAAACCTACTGACCCACATATCAGTTTGTAAAATGACACTGATTTATTAAAAACCCCGGAACATTAGACCTATTTTACACTCTGGTGGAGATCCAGAGGTTTCCACACATCCCAAACATGTCTCGCTGAATTGAAGGGAAATGTACATAAAATGGCACACAAGATCTAGGTATTTTCTATTTGATGTAGCGCTGCTGCCATCGAAATAAAGTGCCCTGGGTTTGGACATTTAACTCACCAAACGTGTCATGTAGCGTCGGTGAAAAGAATTTGTTTAGGTCATTGTCTACCAATATGCAAATCATGTTTGATCTAACGCTGAACCTACTTAAGGGGAAGTTCAAGCAAATTCAGAGTTTAAGGGTCAATCAATTCTTCTAGAGACATTGCTGCAATAAAAAATGAAGTTTGTTTATACAACATTTCTAGCAATCCTATGCAAACTTCATATACATATCACCAAATTCCTGTTTTCCCTCCATCATCTAAAAAAGGAGTCCAACTGCAATTACCAGGCGGCTGATGTTACATTTTATTTTCTTCCAAAAACAATAAAAGAAAATATCCAACAACAGCTGCACTTCAACCTCATGAAGTTGGCGTTGAATAACCACTATACTCTGGTATATATATCACTATACCAGACCATAACTTCTTTGATTGTTTTTTTATGATGCTGTTTGAATTATCATCTGTTGATGGAAAATACTAACCAAACATCGGAATACAGCTCAACAACAGGAAATCTCATTGACGTTAATGGTTAGCTGAACACAGCTATCAGTAGAAAGCCCTCCTGAAGGAAGTCAGACGTACGAACTTCCTGTCACAAACCTAGTACCTAAACAAATACACAGCATTTCGCCTGCTGTATTCTGTAGATACTCTGAATATAAAATAAAATATAAATACAATTAGAGCTTAAAACCCTGTTTACAATAGATTTCACACTGAACATTTTGTAGTGTTGGTCTTCGGCTGTTTGAATTTTTCAGTCTGCCTATATTTTCACGACATTGTCCGAGTTGGTCCATAGTTGTCTGTGCTTCTCCGTTCATTTTAACTTGTATGTATATGCAGGTGTATTCTTGTTGATGTTAGCATTCGTCCGAGTTTACCCGCCTTTGAGTTTGTAAGTGGTTGCCTTATTTTGTCTACACTGTGCTTGCCTATGCTAGAGTTTGTCAGTATTTGCCAATTTTTGAGTTTGTCAGCGTTAGTCGTCTGGCAAAGAGGGTCACTCACAGCCAGTATGAGTTTGGCCAGCTCCAGGGTGAGCCGGGCTGATCCCACATCGATCAGTTGAAACAGGGTCCTCAGCAGAGGCGCCCTCCTGCTGCATCCCCGCCCCAGCAAGTCCGCCTCTCCCAGGATGCAATGCAGCCGCTTACAAGCTCCATACATTCGCTCCACACCCTCCTCTCCTTCTGAGAAGTAAAGTTCACAGGTTTCACAATAACACTATTTCAGAATTATAGAACACGGCGTCTCAGATTCACTCGATGGCACTCACCGAACATTATTTACATGGGCTACAACCTTTGATAACTTGTCATTTCCTGAGGTTCACGTGTGTTCCAATAGGTTCCATCTTGCAACAGATTCTTTAATTTGAATATAATACATACAAAAGGTGCTATACACATATTGTCATATTAAACTGCTTAAAACCTGGTCATCTGGTTCATGAATGACTTTTCAATTAAACTTACATGATATCATAGGTGCTAATATATTAAAGTTGTACGTAATCCACATATCATTGCTAAACCCTCATTGTTTTTCCCCCCAAAACAAGTGTATTTTCTTCTGAAGGGAAAAAGTTGTGGGTTGACACATTTCCAGTTTATTTAAAGGGGACCAATTATGCTACATTTCCAAATTTATATTTTGATCTTGGACTCCCCTAGAGTACTCCTGATCATTCAAAGTCCAAAAAAGGGTCCTTATTTAGCTCATACTGCCATCCTCAAAAAACCCCATTTGTAGTTTCATTTGTAGTGTGAAAACTGCTTAATGCGCCCATATCGCGTGTATTCGCATCTTTGCATTGACTTTGAATGTAGCTAATCTGTCGCGCAAAAAATTTGTTTCGCATCCGGCGTGAAAGCAGCTTGACGTGCCCATAATGCGTGTATTCGCGTCTTTGCATTGATTTTGAATGTAATCTGTCGCGCGAAAAATTAGTTTCGCGTCCAGTGTGAAAGCTGCTTAACGCGGCCATAACGCGTGTATTCACGTCTTTGCATTGACCTTGAATGTAATCTGTACTGCGAAAAATTTGTTTCGCGTCCGATGTGAAAGCAGCTTTATGGATAGTACGCGACAGCTAGAGAGAGCTCCGATTATGTTATGAACATAATACAGGTTTTACAGACCGAAAGTTCCGTTAGCATGGACAAGTTGCTCATGTGGAGCAAGCGAATCGATCACTTCTACAGGAAAGAATTTCCTATTCAATCTCCGCCTTTTTATTAGCCACAACAATTTCTAAAGGGGGATGAAATTATGTCACGGTAGTGCAGAGAAATCATTTGTTACACCAGACACGTTGGAGCTTCTGTGTTTCGCAATTGCTTTCACTGCAGAATCAGAGAGCTAGCCCAGATATTTGTGCAGTATCTGGCTGATCCCGGTCATGGATAAGTGAAGCGATCACAACTAAGCAGCCGTAAACAAACCCAAACACGTATCCCAAGCTCTGCAAAACCTACGTCTGGTCTAACTGCAGCCTTTTCAGCCCAACTTTGCGGACACATACAGCACCTCTCCGGTTAGCTTCAACTGTAGTGGCTATAATCGGGCAACGTTATGATGAAACTGCCACATTGATGCTTACCGAAGTAACACAAGCATAGTGATCAGAATTACTGCATATAAGTTAACCAGGAGCATTTTTAATTAGCAAGGCACGCAAACTAACATGCAGTAGCTGGTAACCGAGCATTCATAACAACCACAGAGACAAACCCTTGCAATACAGGTTTTACAGACAGCAAGTTCCGTTATCGTGGACAGTTGTACCAAGCATCCAAATGACAAGCAAGTATAAAGAGTTAGCTTCAAATGAGGTTTATGTTCACACACCTTCTGTTGAATTTCCCCTGATATTACTCTTGCATATTTAGGACACAAACATTAGCAACAGTAACTTGGCTACGTTAGCCGCTGTGCTACAGCCACAATCAACTGGCTATCACGTCAGGTAGGTTTATGCAGTAAAAGCAACTAACAGCTTCTGTGTCTGTGAGTCACGGACAGTCGCTACCGATCAAGGATTTATCTTCAGATATTTTACAAAGCCTGCGTTTGAGGCCAGTTGCTAATGCTAACTATCGTTAGCGGCCCTGCTAGCCACCCGTAACACGTTAGCTTCACTTACATTATTTGCTGTTATATCGTTACTTACAGCTTGTGGCTCCGAGCGCTTGATCGATGCAACTGCTTCAGGTTTGAGAAGCAGCTGAAACGCTTATCCTGTGTCAAATTATCCTTTATTGACAAAGCTGTCTTTGGCGAAATGCTGAGCACAAACAGCTAACGTTCCCTTTGGCCGTGGCTGTTTGCTGCCAGCAAACAAAAAAAGCTACCCACTGATTTCTGGTGACATCGTCTTTTGAGAGAGAAATAGGTGCTTTTCTTCACGTCCAAAAGTAAATGGACAAGCAGCTTTGGGAGAGATACTGACAAAACTGCACCTCAAATGATCTACGGTTCTTCTTTTGTATTTCCAAAAGTGTAGATGCTACTAAGGCATAGTATGATCTGCCGTTGTTAGTGCTTGCTAGAATAGTTTCCGGTGCGAGCAGGTCCAGCGCCGTGATTGGCTCTGGCTAGGTCTGTATTAATTGGACGGCACAACCTGACGTCAGGTTTTGCCCAGATCTCGTGAAGATCTCGGGACCAGCTGTTCAGAGAGGAAATCACGTTCACAAAATCACGTTCTTGGATTACGGCAAAACCCCTGTATCTCATGTTTAGAAACTTTTCAGACGTTGAGTACGGACATCCAACATTATAACATTACCTATATGTATTAAAAGAAGGATCAGCATAATAGGTCCCCTTTAATGGTTTTACCAGAGGCAAAATCTGACAAACTAGTAACAGCTGAGCGAAATGCATTAGCCAACAGGCACTTGGAATAGTTAATGATACATATTTAATATTTGTGTTTGAATTAAAATCCAATTCAATTCCAAAATGGCTATAACATTAACTCGTATTAGATTTAATTTCTTGAGATTCCCTCGCTCTGGCAGTCAAGCTAATGAGCTCCGCACTGAAACCATTTCAATAGCACCAGAAACCACTTTTTTAAATCGATATTATGGGCTTATTGTAGGGACTTTTTGTATTCCTCTTGCCCAATAACCTCAAGGCCAGATGATATGGCATTGCAGAACTAACTGCAGCAGATAACTGAACTGTTAAAATCAGCAAGATAAATGTGAGACACATTAAAAAAAATAAAGAATCTTCCTGTATGCTGTTATTTAACGGTTTTATTACAAATTCCCTCACCCTGTGGGCCAGACTCCAGCTGCTGAAGAAGGGGGATGACTTGAGTCTCCCAGAACAGGCTGTCCTTCAACTGGTCTCTCCTTTCTCCTTCATCAAACACTAATGAGCCACAGCAAGGCAAAAGGAGGTCAGAAATTACAAAGCAAAATGTGGGATTGATCATCAGAAGACCAACACAGTCAGTGGCATTTACAAACTGAAAGCTGTTGTAGTGGTCTTGTGAGAATTCTGTAATTAAATTTATCACAAGCCATACATTTCCTCAATTTAATCATTTTAAATGCAGCCAGGGTGACCAGGTGGCACAGCAGGTAGCGCTGATGCCTCACAGCAAGAAGGCTGTGGGATCAAATGCGGCCTGGGGACTTTCTGTGTGGAGTTTGCATGTTCTTCGCATGTTCATGTTGGTTTCCTCAGGATACTCCAGTTTCCTCCAATAGTCCAAAGACATGCATATGCAGCTGACTGGACTCTCTAAATTGCCTGTAGGTATGAGTGAGTGAATGGAATGCCTGCACCCTATGATGGATTGGCAGTCTGTCCAGTGCATGTCCCTATCGCCCATAGTTATCTGGGATAGGGTACAGCGACCCCGCAAGCCCTGTAATGGATGCATGGAACATGCAGCCAACCCATCATTTATGATCTTTTGCTGTGATCCATTTCAAAAATCAATCCTGGTATTCATTATATGTATTTTTTTCATGGTTTTTGTGGCAGAGATTACTCGTGTTTTGAAAAAGGACCCATAGCCCTTGTGACGGAGGGGTGAACCCTCTGCAATGCCAATTCTGCCTTTCACCCAGCTCATGCAGGAACAGGCTCCAGCATCCCCACCACCGTTACTGGGAACAAATGGAGTAAAAATTGGATTGAAGGAGACACTCATTGAGGGAATGGATTTGATTTTGAGGCCTCCCTCACAAACAGCTCCAGACCACAGTCTGTATTCAGCACAAATTTGTCCTTAGCTTTTATTTCTGTATTCACCTTTTCAACAAAAACTTGGCAATGAAGTTTTAGTTCACAGCCGATTTGGCAAAACAAGTTCAAACATGAGGAGACAAGACTGAATTGTTTGAATATCAATTCTATGCATTCGTACCTTTATCAAATAAAAATGCTATACCTTACATCTGCCAAAAATTATTTCCATTTTTGGACATACCCATTGCAACATCTTAAATAGCTGCAGTTACACTGGCACTGGCGCACATTCATTTACTTAAAATAAATCGCTACGGAGGAAGCTTAATTTCAGTGTAAAGGTCACCATTCGCATCTGCACTTCCCTGTTTTTTTCCACTTTGATACTATATTAAAGATTTGCATATCTCTCTAACAGTCACAGGAAGCAGTTGCTGCCATTCGCTGCGCCTCCTGTGATTGGCTGCTGCTTTTAGAACGTGGGAGCAAAACCCTTAGCAACAGTTTAGCGGTTTAAAGTTCTGAACAGATTGCAGCTTCGCAGACGAAAACAAAAGGTGCGGGCGATTAATTTTCTGAGATACTACCCCGAAACAAACTGACAGATTTTGCACAATGCAAATTCTCACACACAGGATATATTTTGCACGCACATCTCGCTGCAGTCACGTAGTCCAAGGCTTATGGGTATGCAAGAGAAATATTGGAGCAAACACACGAACACAAATATAAACATACACACACACACACACACCTATCCTTGCACTTCTTGTGAGGACATTACATTGACTTCCATTCATTCTTTGTGCATCTCTACAGCCTATCCCTAATCTTAACCATAACCAACATATGCCTAACCCAAAACCTTACTCTTACCATAGCGTATCCGTAATTCTAATCTTAACCCACACCTTACCCAACAACTCATAATTTACCATCTTAGTTGTGAGGACTGCCTAAATGTCCTCACTCCAAAAACATGTTTCCCCTGATGGATTTTTTTTTTTTTTCCTGCTTCTCACTACTTAACAAGAACAGGAACACACACAAACAAACACATACAAACCCACCCACACACATACACGGACACAGGCAGTCATTCAAAGGGTCTATAAACAGCTCTAGTTCAGACCTGTTTCTTGTGAAGATGATTTTGCTGGTGAGACAGCAGTCCCTGGGCATGTTTTACTGGATAACCTGAAAAACAAACAGATCCGGACATGAAAACAATGGTGACACTATGCAGATGGTTAACTGTCAACCAATACATCTGCCATTTAAAATGGCCTCAATTAACCCATTTGCTATCACAAACAATATTTATTTGTATCAAAGAAAAACAATTTTAAAAATGGCAAATACTATAATAATGAAAGAAGCTTAAAGGATGAAAGTACAGCTCAAAGTTTAATCCTGTAATAGCAAAATGTATCTGTTACTAATATCAAGGCATTAGAAATGCCACATTCACATCATTACCAGCACGCTACGAGAAGGCAACCTGATATTAGCAACGCTCCTTTTAATCCCCTTTGACATAATTAAGAGCACCTCTGCGCCACAAGATGTCACTGTGGTAATGTGTGAATCATGAATGTGCCAGTTTCCTGAGCCAGCAATGCAAATGGCAAAGGCAGGAACAGGCACACATCAGGCAACATTACCACAGATCATAGATCACAGGCCCACAAAGAACAACACATATTTAGGCTGGTTGATACGTGAATCAGTCATTCTGGATTCAACCTAAATTCTGTCTAAACTAGGAATGTCATTTTCCCTATTACAGGGTAGAAAGCAATCATATTCATACAGAGAGGATCTGAATTAGGTCAGTATTGCACAATTGGTTTCCTCTGAAATGAGTGACTTGCTATAAAACTGCCATTTACCACCTTAAAAATACTGTGCTATCGACAGGAATTTGGAAGGAGAAAGTCTGATAATTCATCAGTATAGCCATAAGTCCACCATTTACAATACAACATTCTGAGCAGATTAAAAGGGAAATAGTAGCAGTTGGAACTATAGCACTGTAGCCTAGATTTGGAGGTGGTTTTATGAATCAAAAACATTTGAATTTGTTTCAGCTTGTATTCAGTCTAGTCTGTCTTAAATCAAATACTTGTCCACTTCACACACACAAGCACAAGTCCAGCGTACAAAATAACTGCATGCTTCATTCCAATTTATGAAACCTCTATTGATGACACCATACAAGAAGAAATTTAATAAAATATACTGGTTCCTAATGACACTGCAAATCAATATCTAACCTGAAAATTCGGTCATCCACAGCTGCAGGTGTACCCCCCTTACATCCAGAACTTTACTTCATGGTACTCATACAGTATCACTAAACAATAATCGCAGCAATAGAAACCAATAAATAACAGCAAACAGCAAACAGCAATGATAATATTAATGATAAATATTATTGATTTTGTCCTCTCATCATTAGCAAGGTCAACACCAAATCTGAAACTGATAGGAGGATAATAGTGGGCTGGAGAACGAGTACAAGGAAACCTCCACAACAGCAGGGGACGCGGACCGCTGATCGATAGTATCGTCAATACTTTTGCACTGGGATACAATAAATGTTCATGCTAAAATAAGGTAGAGCAAATACTCATTTTCGCAAAAGACAACACTGTTCATACAACCCCAATTCAGAAGAAGTTGGGACAGTGTGGAAACCGGTACATAAAAACAGAGAGCAGTATTTTCAAAATTTACTTTGACTAAAAGTTCATAAAATTTCATCCCAGACAATACAAAGACAAGATAATTAATTGTTTAGTCTGGTAATCTACATTTTGTTTGTAAATATACATTCACTCTTGCCATTCGGCCAGCAATGCACTCCAAAGAAAG
The DNA here is from genome assembly GCA_029692085.1 of Gymnothorax javanicus. Taxonomy (NCBI): domain Eukaryota; kingdom Metazoa; phylum Chordata; class Actinopteri; order Anguilliformes; family Muraenidae; genus Gymnothorax; species Gymnothorax javanicus. The sequence goes on from CM056198.1 coordinate 98,074,857, forward strand.
TTGGGATGTGGGCAATTAAGAGCTAGGAATGAGGGAAAAAAATCTGAATAATGATGTGATTAGAAACAGCTGATGCTAGCAGGCTGTATACAAAAACAACATCCAGGAAAGGTCTAGACCTTCAGGAGCAAAGATGGGTCGAGGATCGCCAATTCGCAAACAAATGCAAGTTAAAATCATTGAAAGGTTTAAAAATAATGTTCCTCAGAGAAGGGTATGAGGGTGGATATGGATATTTTACCCTCCACTCTGCATAACATAATTAAATGATTCAAGGAATCTGGAGGAATTTCTGTGTGTAAAGGCCAAGGGTGCAAGCCTAAGAAAAATATTTGTGATCTTCAATCACTCAGACAGCCTTGCAACAAGAACTGTAAAATATCTATCAGTGGTATGACCACATAGGCTCAGTATTACTTTGGGAAACCTTTGTAAAGTATTACAATTCAAAGAAACGCCCACTAATGCCAGTTCAAACTTTACTCCGCAAAACGGAGACCTAATGTTAGCAGGGTCCTGAAGCGCTGTAAACTTCTCTGAGCTCACATGCATCTGTGCAGGACCATCACACAGTGGAAGCTGGTACTGTGGTCAGAGGAATCAATATTTCAAGTCCCTTTTTGGAGGAAATGGATTCCTTGTGCTCCAGACCAAAAGAGGACAGGAGCAGAGACTTTAAACGTAATGCAGGTCAAAGAAAATTTTCAAATTACTGGTTTCAGTTTAAATTTAAATTTGACAAAACATCCAAACTTTTCTCATTTTGGGTGGCAAAAACAGCATATACAGAGCAACCCATCAAAATTATCTAGCCAATACTGCCAGTTGATTACAATACACTAGGTAAAAACTTGCTCAAAGCTTGAGCAAAATGTTTTCAAAGCTGAAGATCAAGCAGAATTTGGGATACTGGTCCAAATGCTAATATTAATGTCAGGACCCAAAAAGAATCAGGGGGACTACAAGATACCTGTCCCGGAGTGAGTCCGCAATCCATAAGGCCAGGCTAGGATGAGCAATTCAGGGGTTTCAGAGAGGTTACATACATTTGTCTCCGTGTTCACTAGAAATGGATATCCCAAAGAAAATATGTATGTTTGCAAAGCATTAAGGCAAGTTTTTCTTCTTGATGTATTCCTCTATGACTGGCACGAACAGGCTCCCTAATACAAGATCGTGGGAAAACATCAAACTTGTACTCCTCCGTAGAAAAGGTACCAACATTCATCTAAGTGTCCACAACAGCGAATATCTCTGTAAGATCGTGCAGCGCAAGTGATTATGTCACTTGTGTAAATAATGGGTCGTTTTTACACCGCACAGGTGGGCAGACTCCCCGCCCTGAATCAGGATATAATGAATCAGAGCTTCCACTTGCTCTCTCTCTCCCTCTTGGCCCCAACTTTCTTTGCCCGCTCTTTCCTCTTCCCTTGGCCGAGACACACCAAGTGCAAGGACGGCGCATGTATCTGAAATTAGCACACCCTGCGCAGTTCCATGCGGCCTACCTACAGAGTGCCCACAGCTCTGTTGAACTCGGTTTTTTAAGGACAGCACGCCTCATCTAACAAGCTAGCTTATGCGCGGCACTGCTACTAGTTAATCGCGGACACGTTCTGTGATGTAATTCTTTCGAACAGGAAAGGCCAAGACTTTGGCGACCGATACAGTCGAAAGACATCGTCACTCCCCGTGGACACTGGATCTGTGCATCACTGCTGAAATCCCCAGCAGGACCCGGGATCTACGCATCACCGCTGAGTATCTCCACAGGACAATCACCGCCGGGACCGCGTTGTTCTATGGATCATGAGAGGCGACCAATGCAGTGAATTTCAGTACAACTGACTGAACTTTCCAGGCGGTTAACAATTTAGCTTTGTTTCACTGAGACTACAGCGTTTCGGTTTGTCCTTTTCTAATGTAATTGTGCAATCGCTGTTTTGTCTGTTTTTCTATTTCAGTGAGCTAGTTAGCCATTCGCAGACTGAGTACAACTGCATGTCAGTCTCCTGTTGGCTAACTTTCCAACACTCCACCTAATATGCTTGCAGTAGTATGGATGGTAGCAGCTGGACAGCCCGATTACTAATACAAATTGCTTCTGAGCCGAAGTTAGCTTCACCTCTCGATATCTGTAGAAGCTAAATGTAGTTATCCAGCCATGCATAGGCCTACCTATACATTGCGAAATACAGTCGCGGCAGGCGTGTCGTCTGTAGTTTCTCTCTTTGTCTCGGAACAAAGGAAAGCAGGCCTCCAAGCATGCACGCGCGCGCACACACTCTCACGTAGGCATGCATAACCACTGTTACCTTTCCATAGACTGTACATAGTTCTCCCATTTGATTTGCACCTATACGTCCTGCATTTGTTTGTTTAACAAATTCATTTATTAAACCCGGTGTCTGTTTTAGTGCTGTATAATGTGGAAAAACCTACTTAAAATTCCAAAAATCCTTTGGATTTTTATTTTACTTCATTAAAATGCCTAGTATTAATGATCATCAAATAAAATTCCATATTTTTTCCATATAATAACAATAATTTTATGAGAATAATTACTAACTTTAACAGGTTTCCTGCCACACCAAATTTGTATCCTGCGGAAGGATTATTCAGAAAAACACATCTTAATTATCGATCCTCGCCATTTCATATATTGTGAGGCACATCCCGTACATCCTGTCACAAATAAACCTGCAGCAAGAATAATAGCAGTCGGGTCTGTCCCACATCACGTCACTGCGGTCCCACTTGTTGACATATAGACTCAAACCAAGATCAGTAATTCTATATGATATTTCCCTTTTAATCAGTTCAATGAAGTAAAAAAGGAAATTTAAAAAAATTCTGAGCCTCTTAAAATGCTATTTTACATGACTTGGGACAGCAATAGATATCTAAATTTCACCAATGTCAACAGGCCTTTCAAAAATGGCAAGTTCCATCCGAACCTTTGGTAACTTAGGCTCCGATTGGCTGCCAGTTGAATGGCGCTTCTTTGTTTCAGCCTAGAGTCTGGAGACATGACCTCATCCTCATCTTCAGGCAAGAGCAAAAACACCAGCTAACATGAGGGCCGGGCGAGCCAAGCACAGATGGGAATCTAAATCTAATAGAGAGCCATTTGGAGCAATAACCCAAAGCTCCAAGCAGAATTACCATCCTCTTAACTTCTAAGGCCAATTTCTTCATCTCGGCACAAATATGGAAATGCATTACACATAGAGTCACTGTAATTGTGTTTCAAATGGAGTTTATAAAAGCAAGGGCTGCTCATGTGTGCACATAATCCCTGCAATCAAAGACAAGTTTGGTAATTGGAGAACCACTGAAAGGTCACTAAGCCCATGTCTAGCAGCAGTATCATATTATGGGACACAGGGTGGGTGGGATTATTAATGAGACCCACCCAGTGAAGTGATAAAACACGTGTCAGCTATCTGCCAGCACAAGATGGCCCAGCTAACCGACAGAGAGGTGATCTTTATCTTGATGTTGTAGCTCTTCTGCATATCTCTTGTAATCAGGCCCCGCTTCCATTTGTAACATGCCGTAACATTACTGCTTATGCTAACTATATGAACTAGACCTGACATTCATGGCTATAGAAAACTGACACTACGAGAATTTACCTTACACGAGCACTTTTCTGCTGTTGCTCAGTGTAGATTTACTGAAAGCAGTAGTGAATAAAAGTATAGACAAAATAAATGTCACATAATGCATGCTAGAAATCTCTCCAGTCCCTCAATTACTGAGTGGGTCAGGTGGAGGAATGGAATTTCATCAATTTTCTCAGGTCTACGAGCTGAAATCCCATATTAGCGCCAGACCCACGGTGGGAAGTCCAGGGCTCAAAAAGTATGAGTCCTGGGGGCGCCCCGGTGGCTCATCGGTCTAAGCACGCGCATCATTAAGCTGCGGCCTTCCTGCGGCGACCCGGTTCGATTCCGGCTTGGGCCATTTGCCGCATGTCTTCCCCATTCTTCTCCCCATCTTTCCTGTCTCTCTCCACTGTGTGACTATCAAATAAAGGAGAAAATCCCAAAAAAATAATCTTCAAAAAAAAAAAAAAAGTATGAGTCCTGCCACGCGTTTCTCCCATCTTGTGGACTCAAGACAGCGGATTTCACGTTTAGTTCCACTTCCAGACGGGCAAATTTGTGTAAATTAACTAATCTAGGTAGTTGGGAGGACCTTTACTTTCTGAACTTGAATTTTCCACAGGTAGGGCAGTCTGGTGCATTTCTGTAACACATGAGCATAGCAACACTACTGCTTGTAAATGCAGACTGCAGACGAGTGATACACTAGCGACAAATGCAAAATGAGGCTATTGTCAGCAATTTTGGGAGTGCTACCTTCTCCAGCCTCAATTATCAGAATTGTTACAGCGGATCCTAGTTTGAACCAAATCTGTACATTTATACGCTTCCATATATGCAGATGTGCTCATCTAGATTGACTTGCCAGATTGTACAAAATAAGGGTCAGGCAAGAAAGAGAGATGATAGCCACTGACACAATCAATTAACATAACTGATCGTCCGCTGAAAATGTAACATTAAGCATTAGATTAGATGCAAAACTATGAACAAAAATCCAAAGGAGGGAGAGAGAGAGAGATTGTTCTCCTCACAGGGGCAGCCAGTATCCTTGAGGCTAGAATTGATGACAGGTTATTAGACGGTTGGTAATTCAAGCCCTTGCAATGCACCTAATGCTTTGAAGCAAGGTGTACTGAACTGAAGGCAGTGGGGTGGGTTGCTGCTTTGCCAGTAGCAACACCTTGCCTCGCCTGTTTTCAGAGCCCGCTAAGGACTTGTTGATCGTTACACCCAGCTGCTCGTACCATTGTGGTTTGGCTGGCAGAATAAGAGGCCTACCTTTCACTGGAAGGCCAGCATGATTTTCTGGTTTCGTGATCCTCTTGGGGCTCAGATCCACTCCCCTTTAGTAGCACATTTCCATCACCACACGGCCCCAGCAAGGATCGTTCTGCTGGTGGACAGTGTGCCTCTGAGGCCTGCCTCTTTGTATCTAAACAGAAGGGCATGTCACTGTTTCGTTTCAGCTATACTCGTTGCAAGGATTTAGAAATTTCTTTTTGTTTGAAGACATGCAGTAATGACACATGATCAAGTAAAATTAGTAATGCAGGCTGATATACTGAAACCGAATGCACTATAATCTGGCATGACAAGCAAACGGTTGTAAAGTTTTCTCCAGTGATGTAGAAGCAGAAATAACTTTGAGGCAGCAGTCTGGTTAGCTTCTCCATAGTCTTACATTCCTCTGATAGCTTAGCTGGCAGGAGTCCCATGGCAGGGGCTGATTTGAGCTGGCGGGGTCGGGCGCTGTCCGGTCTCTTCCGCAGCTGAGGGCCTGAGGGAGGCCGAGGGAGAGCCGCCAGGCCGTTCGGGTCATCGTCTGGAGGCCCGGGTAATTTAGGCTTCTATTCAAGAAAAAAAAAAAAACTTCGTCATTCAGTAGGATCACTGTGACCAGAGCAGGTCTCTTCATGAACAGCTCTGAAACTGAAATAACCCACAGCAATCACTGTAAAGCCTAAGTTAATAGGGTTGGAGTGTTTAAATGCACAGCGCATGCCAAGTAAACTTTAATACATAATACAGCACATTTAAGAGAAACTGAGCAAAGTTCTGAACATGCACAACTTGTTTATTAGGGGATGTCTTAATACTTTAATTCCCAAGCCCAATCTGATGTTGCCTCACCAAGATAAAGCATGGTATGGGCCTCTGGGTACTGATAAGGGGACTATACAAACACAGTGTCTCAATTTTTTAATAAACTCAACTGTGATTAATCATATAGGCAAGCATATCTCCACTACACATGTTTATGGTTTCCATTTGAAATTAACCTTCAAATAGATAATGACAAAGCTTACGTTGGGGAAGCAGCTAGCTGTAAGATGTAAGGCTTGACAAAGGTCAGGTACAGTGATTATGTCATGGATGACAACTGCAGTTCTTTAGTTGTTTCAGACTCTGTTAACACTTACAACAAGCCACCACCATCAGGATTCCCATGAACTGAAATGTGCCCACTTCCTGAGGGGGCTTACAGTGAGAAGCTTGAATGCCATGTCCTTTGTTATGAAAAACAAGAATGGCATGATTCAGCATCCTCATTGCACGGCTGCACTACAGTATACGTCCTCTCCCACAATCAGGACTGTACACCATGAGGACTGAACACCATTTTGGCACTTAAGATTATAGCGGCCGAACATAGCGACTTTGCATCATTACCCACACATGCAGTCTTGCGGTCTTGATTGAGCATTCGTGCGCTACCGAGTAGAAGACGGTCCAATTTCTGAAAATGCCCAAGCCTCTAAAGCACTTAATCCACACTTTATGACCCTTTTTTTGTACAAAGAAAGCAAGGAGTGGTTTTTAAGAGGATAGGCAAGAAAATTTTTCAATGTAATTAAATTAGACATGTATTGATTTGAAACTTTATTTAAAAAATTGTAGCATTTGGTATCATCCAAAAGGCCATGCAATACTCCAACTATCATCATTTTTCACCAGGAGATGATAGTGGAATTGAGTAATCATGAACAGCACTGTGAATCGGGCAAAGAGCTGTGATGTGACTTGTGGGATCAATTGTGACACAAAGGCTAATGCATGTGTATTTTACAATGCAAGCAAGGTGTCGAAATCCACCAAAAACGTCAGAATTTTTGCTTGACTTGGAGATGGAAATTGAAGAGATTCCAGCGCAAGCTCAACAACTAGTGACAGTGATGATGACGACAATGGAGAGGTAGGAGAGATGGAAAATGAGGAAGAAATCGGCGATGACGCGGGTGCACCTGAATTCTAGCAGTTACCGCAAGTGTACCAGCTTGAACCGGAGCCTCGGGCACAAGTGAGTAAGCAGGAAGCAAGTGCTGGGGTGCGTTTCCCCAAAGCGTCGTTGCTAACCTATTTAGTGGTAACCACTGACTGTATATGGTCGAACTAGCTATGCAAGTTGCTAACATAGTTAGTAACTATTTTGGGAAACCTACCCCTGAGCAAGGGCAGAGGAAAGCCAAACATGTACAAGCTTTGAATTTTACTGACGAGTGCCCTAAAGCAACGAACAATGTTACAATTCTAGAGTCCCAAACTGGCAGTCCTGCCAAATTTATTTCCCTGCAGCGCGAAGCCAGCTGTGCACTGCTCTGAAAAGGCTACGGGCACTGGCGCGACCCGGGCTCCAACATAGGCCGTGGTGCTTGCAACTTTGGAGTTACAAAGAAAAACAGCATTGAAGACAAATCCGACTCAATTGAAGTCATTGGTGACCATTCTTTCGAGCGTAAAAACAATTTAAAACCACAAAATGCCTCCACACTGCTCGTGCGGCATAATCCAAGTGTCTGTAAGCCCCGATATTCAAATTTGACTCGAAAAGATGTCTTTTCACCATGTTTTCAGCCTTAATGTTCAATGTAGCCTTTTAGCTAGGACCCTTGTTCATCTTCAAGGAAGAAGTTTAAAATTCATGATTTACCTAAGGTGGCCAACAAGGGCAAATAACGCTGCGACGGCCCTAAACATCTCCAATTGGAGAAACGTGCTGCAGTTTTGAATGTTAGTATTCACTGACTGAATAGCGCATTTTTATGGTCGGCCAACGTAGCGAGGTCAACTTCCGCGAAAATAAACAGGGCTCCGAGCTAAGTGGCCACATTGGACACTAAGGCTGAAAACATGGTGAAAAGACATCTTTTCGAGTCAAATTTGAATAACGGGGCTTATAGACACTTGGATTATGCAGCACGAGCAGTGTGGAGGCATTTTGTGGTTTTTAATTGTTGTTTTTACGCTTGAAAGAGTGGTCACCAATGACTTCAATTGAGTTGGATTTGTCTTCAATGCTGTTATTCTTTGTAACTCCAAAAGTGTTTTTAGGACAAAAGAAATTCTCGGACCCTTCGATTAGCCTTGGGGTGAGTAGATGATGAGTGAATTTTCATTTTTGGGCGAACTATTCCATTAAGCTTCTGTTCTTGGACAACATACCCTGTATAAATTAAGCAAATGTGATCTAATTGCTTGCTCAGTTGTTGAAGCGTATGTTAGCCTATTTATTTATTTACAATTTTGGACGATGTTTTACTTTTTTTTTTATGTTTGGATTGCTAATTTGGCCTTATGTCATTCTTGACTTATAAAATCCTCAAACTGCTGCTTCGACTGGAAACTTTTTCTTTGTCACTTGCGTCCCAACATGAAATGACAAAACCTCACTGCACTTGCAGTCTTTACGCCTACTTATACACTTAGGCAATATGTCACTCGAATGGCCACTTGACTAAGTAGAAAGACCGCAAGTGTAGTTACTGGGACCAAGCCACTGGCATTGGTGAGACGTCTAATTAGCATTGGTCACAGAGGCTGACACAACATGGATAACTGGGCCACGAAGGAGAATTTTTTTGATGTTGTTCATTTCATAATTTGAATTGAACCATAGTGCTTAGAGAAGTTGTTGGATCAGGAAGTCAACGCCTTTCAGCCTTGTAACTGCAACAAAGGTCGACAAAATCCTGAGAGAGTTAACTCATACAATATACAGCCAAAGATGCATGGACGCTGCTGAAAACTCACTGACCTACATAAAAAACAGACATACCGTATATGACCAAATAATCGCCCGCGTGCAAATACGCGCCAGTGTGCAAAAAGCCACCGGGGGTCCGACCTCATTTTGCGTATTAAACGCCGGTTCAATTAAACGCCCAGGCGATTACTTGCATTATTGTTTATAAATGTCTGTGTTACCCCGTGTTGCGGTAACACAGACACTAAAACAAGCTTCGGTTTGTCTTTGTATGTATATCTGATGTCAATAAAGATGTGGGGGGGGGGGGAATAGCAGACGGTCTTTGGCAAATAAAAAAACTAGAGTGGACAACGTCATTGGCTGGACCAAAGCGCACACGGCAGAATAGCTCCCATCTTGTGTATGTATAAATGTCCAATGAGACGCATGTAAACAGTAAACATGGATGTCGACAATTATAATTTTTTTGGGTGGGGGACTTGTTTTCCGTGTTCTTTTTTATCTTTTCGTACTTAAAAAAAGGACACGAATAAGGAATTGTAAATCGACAATATTTATGCTCTATTATTTGGCAAAGCTGAAGAATAAGCTCTACGATTGCCTTACCCTTTATATCGCTCAGTTAACTACGTTTTCGTTTCGTTCAAAGAAAAAGTGTTCGCATTCAGCTGTGCCTGCGAGTCTGACTCAGGTCTATACCTGGAAGAAACTAGTCGTTATATGCATATATGACTTTATATGTATGCTTTGTGTATGAAGATCGGGGCAACTTCATTCTGAAGTGTTCATACCTACTTGTTGTCTTCATTTAGTTCGTCTTTGCCCTGACATGATGGATAACAGGATGATATTGCGTGTTGCCCCAACTGGGATCAATGTAGTAGTCTCAAAACTAAAGTAAGTAAATGAAACCGCGCCAGTTTCAGTTTCCGCGAATACACTGTTAATTATAAATGAATAAACTGAAGCTTTTTTTGCCAGGTAATTTAACTAGTACCTTTTAGCCAGTTATTTTAACTGTAACTTTACAATAAGTTTACAACGGAGTTCAATGCATGTTAAGTGTAAACCACGGTTAAATGCGCGCAGGACTCCACTTGCAGTTCAAATGACAAAGAGACAATGCGTTAATTTAACGGTTAAATTCAGTCAGTTTACAACTGTGTAGGAAAGACAATCTGGCCTGGTGCAGGTCGGTGCAAAAATAAATAATGGCCTGTTGCAAATACCCGCCTGGTTCTTATAAATGCCTGGGGTCCAAGTCGATTTTGCGAAATAAACGCCCGGGCTACTAAATGGTCATTTACGGTAATTCAGTTTTAAATATCAGAGACATTTTAATTGAATTTGGAATGATTTGGTAACACTGGGATGACAGGAAAAATTTAAAGCTTTCATTGGAGGGTATTTTCATACAATTTTGCACCACAATTTGTATATTGTCGACCTTTCTGCAGATGTTATACCAATTGTTAATGTGAATTTGACAGTAGTATTTAAATCTATTTCAGTGTTTAAAAGTCTATTTCAGCCCTTCAAATTTATACCACAGCCCAAATAATTAATAATTATGGACCCCATTAAATGGACATTTGGCACGAGTGGAAAAAAGGCAAGCAGTTGACTTACATGGTCCAGGGGGGAAAGCCTTTTTCCAGAACCAGGCCTTGACTCTGGTTCTTCAAAATGGCGTGCATGGAGGCTGGAATGATAAGGGTGCATTCCACTCAACAAGCAGTAAAAAATAAAGAACACAGCGACACATCTACACAAAGTCCACAGTGGTAGGTAGATCTATCTAATGTACATGAAACTATCTTGGTAATGAATCCTAAATACTTTGTTGCTCCAACAACATATTGCAAGAAAATTATGCATGCCACTTATTCATGGGACATTGGTTAATTTGGTCACTCGCATTGCCCGGACCACATATTGTAGTTGGCTGGTAATATAATGCCAGTTTTTAGATTTTTTTCCCAAAAAAATTAAATCTATGTCAGTGTGGGTATTTTTATCGCCCAAATGAAGAGAAAACAGGAATGATACACGGTTTGTATTACCCTACAAACCCCAGTTCCAATGAAGTTGGGACTGTAAGATTTCAGGGTTTTCTCAGCGTGTTCCCCTAATTTGTCTTTCATCTTTCCAAACGGATGGTGAGCTGTGAGAGCCAATTGCTTTCGGTCAAGGCTGTGATTGCCGCTATACACTAAAGTATCTATGCAAATCAACTGGGTGCCGGCAGATGGCCACCATTGATCTTATTAAATTAGGATGAGGTGTTTTGACATCCTGTAGCAGAACCGGCTCCTCTGGATGGGCTGGTGGGGGCAGCTTCCTGGCCGGGTGTTATTTGTCACTCCTTTACCCTACTTAAACTGCCTATTTTCCTTCATTCTGTGTGTGATGCTGACCTCTCCCGTGGGCACAACCGTTTTCCATCGCAACTGAACTTTTAATAAAGTGCTTCACGTGTCTCATCATTACCATTGGCTCCGTATGCAAGTTATTTCCAGCCGGGATTAACAGTGAACTAAACAGCCCGTTTTGGAATCGTCGAATCAGTGGCGAAAGAAGAAACTAAACAACAGAGATTTTCTTCAGGACGTTGTGTAAAACGTGAATAAAAACAGAATACAATCATTTGGAAATCCTTTTTGACTGATATTCAACTGAGCACACTACAAACACAAGATATTTAATGTTCAAACTGATTAAATTTTATTGGTTTTTTTTGGAAATATTCACTCATTTTGAATTTGATGCCTGCAACACATCCCAAAAAAGCTGGGACAGGGGCATGTTTACCTCTGTGTTACATCACCTTTACTTTTAACAACACTCAATAAGCGTTTGGGAACTGAGGACACTAATTGTAGAAGCTTTGTCGGTGGAATTCTTTCCCATTCTTGCTTGATGTACGACTTCAGTTGCTCAACAGTCCAGGGTCTCCGTTGTCGTATTTTGCGCTTCATAATGTGCCACACATTTTCAATGGGAGACAGGTCTGGACTGCACGCCGACCAGTCTATAACCTGCACTCTTTTACTACGAGGCCACGCTGTTGTAACACGTGCAGAATGTGGCTTGGCATTGTCTTGCTGAAATAAGCAAGGACGTCCCTGAAAACGACGTCGCTTGGATGGCAGCATACGCTGCTCCAAATCCTGTATGTACACTGCCCGGCCAAAAAAAAAGTCGCACTCTCAAATATTTCGTTGGAACCCCTGTAGCTTTGATTACAGTGCATATTCGTCTTGTCATTGTGTTGACAACTATATGCAATGCCAGAACATTTATTTTCGATCAGAAATGCCATAATTTTTTGCCGAGATCTTGTCTTCTCGACATGATTGTTGAACCACTCGGTGGTCTTTCTTGAGCACATCCCAATAACTTTTAATGTGTTTAAGGTCAGGACTTTGTGGTGGCAAATTTGTTCGTGAAAATGATTCCTCTTACTTGTTTTTGTCATTCATGGTTTTCTTTGCTAAATACTGGCCAATAACTTGCCCGTTCTGAAATACTATAACATCTTTTCCACCATCAAGGGATGTGTCTTCCGACATGATTTTTTAAGAAATGAGTAGCGACACGCTTCATCAGTCAGGGTAAAAATGATTATTGCCAGCTGAAACATATTAATTATTGCAATAATGATCCACTTATAGAATTTGTTCATTCATTTCCAAACGGTGACTTTTTTTTTTTGGCCGGGCAGTGTACCTTTCAGCATTAATGGTGCCTTCATAGATGTGCAAGTTACCCATGCCATGGGCACTAATATATCCCCATACCATCACAGATGCTGGCTTTTGAACTTTGCGCTGATAACAATCTGGATGGTCCTTTTCCTCTTTAGTCCGGAGGACACGATGTCCATGATTTCCAAAAACAATTTGAAATGTGGACTCGTCAGACCACAGCACACTTTTCCACTTTGCATCAGTTCATCTCAGATGAGCTCGAGCCCAGAGAAGCCGTTGGCTTTTCTGAGTGTTGTTGATATATGGCTTTTGCTTTGCATGGTAGAGTTCTAACTTGCACTTGTAGATGTAGCGATGAACTGTGTTAACTGGTTTTCCGAAGTGTTCCTGAGCCCACATGGCAATATCCTTTACAGAATGATGTGGGTTTTAATGCAGTGCCGCCTGAGGGACCGATGGTCACAGGCATTCAATGTTGGTTTTTGGCCTTGCCACTTACGTGTAGAGATTTCTCTGGATTCTCTGAATCTTGTGATGGTATTATGGACTGTAGATGATGAAATCCCTGAATTCCTTGCAATTGCACATTGAGAAATCTTATTCTTAAACTGTTGGGCTATTTGCTCACACAATTGTTCACAAAGTGGTGAACCTCGCCCCAGCCTTACTTTTGAATGACAGCCTTTCCGGAATGCTCCTTTTATACCTAATCATGACACTCATCTGTTTCCAATTTACCTGTTCACCCGTGGAATGTTCCAAACAGGTATTTTTTGAGCATTCCTCAACTAACCTAGTCATTTGTTGCCCCAGTCCCAGCTTTTTTGGAACGTGTTGCAGGCATCAAATTCAAAATGAGTGAATATTTCCAAAAAAACCAATAAAATTTATCAGTTTGAACATTAAATATTTTGCCCTTGTAGTGTACTCAATTGAATGTAGGTCAAAAAGGATTTACAAATCATTGTATTCTTTTTTTATTCACATTTTGCACAACGTCCCAACTTCATTGGAACTGGGGTTTGTAGGGTAATACAAACCATGTATCATTCCGGTTTTCTCTTTATTTGGGCAATAAAAATACCCACATGGACATAGATTTTATTTTTTGGGGAAAAAAATCTAAAAACGGGCACTATATTACCAGCAAACTACAATATGTGGTCCGGGAAATGCAAGTGACCAAATTAACCAATGTCCCGTGAATAAGTGGCATACATAATGAGATGTATTGTACCGTCTCAGAGTAAATTGTACATTTAAACAATGCCATTCAGTGAGGCAACTCATGGCAAAAGTTAATTGTGCCGAAAGTTCCCATATAATTCTTGGTACAGTGGAATATATCCATGCACGGGGGTCACCAACAATCTACTGGACTTGGGGGGCGGCCTGAACAATTAACGCTGCAGTTATGTGACCTGACCTGAAAGCGGACGGAGGTCTGCAATCAGTTGTACGAGAAGATGCCTGTCCGAACAAGTGCCTCTGATCATCTTTGGGCGTGAAGGGCCTTCTGGTATTAACGGCCCTGAGTGATCTTCTGGCTTCGCTTATAATTTCTGCGCTCGTCTTCCTCTTCGGACTGGGACTCAGGTAAAAAGGCTCGCGTTTGTCGCATTTTTTCTCCATAGAGGACATAGTTAGCCCACCATGTCCCGGGTTCACCGAGTTGGACTGCGCTAAATGTATTCCATGCTTTCCCAACCAATGAAGGCCCACGGGTCCTCACTGCATCTGAGGAGTAAAACAGACCATCTCAGAGTAAGGCAGTCTGAGTTTGTGACAGATATGCTGCATCATTTGTCCTCCCTATGAAAGCAAACGAATTTAAAACGTATTATGATGTGAACGCAATGACAGCGACAGTTCAACAGCAAAAACTGAATTTGGCGTATTAACTTTACGTGTGTACAATTTAGTTTCCGAGCCAAAACTTATGCCCCTTCGAAGAACTTCTAACTCATGACCGAAAATTAACGATATGTCAAAACATAACGTAACAGGAACTGCGGAATCGACACGAAATGCGAATGAACTGCAGATGGCAGTTGAACGCTGGCTGCCGTTACCTTGATGAACTTGGCTAACAAAATATTATTTGTTGCACCAACCGATTGTAAGACCTTAGATTGCTGGCTAACCAACGTTAAATAAAACTAGAAACATTTTGGAGTCACTTGGCAGGCAAGCTGGCCAATGTCATGTTGTCAATTTTGGATACTTTGTTTGTCATACTGTTCTCTTAACTGATGGCACTTCGCCTTTCAGAGGACCAGTAATGTCAGATTGCTTCTCATCTGACCAGAAAACAATAAAACATGATGGGGGTAATTTTTCTTTCGTTATTCCTTTGCAAACATAACGTTTAATGAGATAAGATGGATAATTTCCAATCATGCAGCAAGCGAATAAGGGAGTATGTGCGTACGCTTTCCATCACCATGGCAACCAAGCACACTGGTAGCAAGTGCACAGCTGATACCAACCAGTGTGATAACGGCAGCCTACACTCAAAGTAGCTAATGTTAGCAAATTTGGTTAACATCAGATACTAACCTAGCCTTATACCGGCTAGGATACATCATCCAACGCAAGATCTAGCGACATTAAGGTGGCTAGCTTGCTACCTACCCTAACTAACGTATACGATAACGCGAGTCTACTGGGCTAACCTTATCGTTGGTGTCGTTGTAGAGCAGTTGGCTAGGTGGTTAATAAAGGAGCATTAACCTTTGCTTACTGACGAAAGTATACTTACCGTTGCTTGTTTAGCTTACGATGGTAGCTTCTGGTTGTAGCCAAAGAAAACTAACAGTAAAATGTGTACTCGCTGCTCACGATTACTATGGGGGGCAGCGCTAACTATGGCTGGCTAACTAGCTGTAGTTAACGGTGACAAATAGGTATTAGGGACACACACGCCTCCCAGAGAAGCGTCTTCGTCACGTGATGGACTCGATTTCTTCAGAACATCGAACTGAGTAGAGCTCTGAGCAACAGGAAAATTCCGGCAATGATGAATGTGAGATCTCTAAGTCAAGATGTATCTGATTATTTTATGATGGACTCATGACGAGTTATAAGATCCATTCAGATGGTCCCCCTCACATATACATCAAAAACGCCAAATCTATGCACAAGACGAAATCCGTTATTTGCAACCAACACATTTTAGTTTATATAAAGTATGGCTTTAGAACGTATCTCTCAAATCTCATATAGATCTAACATTTTTTAATGGTTTTCCGACCTCAACAAAAAATATTTTTTCAATGTTGGTATTTCCTTGCTGACCTCTCATACAAACAGCTGAAACAGAAATATTTTGAGCTTTGTACAAAACCTGATTTTACGTGAAACTCTTGTGATTAAGATCATTTCTGCTGTTTGAAACCCAGAATACCACATCAGAGAATGTGAGATCCTTTAATGCTTGTCAAAGTCTACGTGGAGCCTTAACTGACAGACTGAATACTCATAAATGCCTATATGTTGTCCTCATGCTCATGCTTGGTAGATTAATATTGGCATCAATCAGATGAATTTAACATTTTTGTAGTTGGGTGAATTGGTGTCAGTGTACGCCGATTAGGCATAACATTATGACCACTGACAAGTGAAGTGAATAACATTGATTTTCTTGTTACAATGGCACCTGCCAGTGGGTGGGATATATTAGGCAGCAGGTAAATATTTTGTCCTCGAAGTTGATGTGTTGAAAATTGGAAAAATGGGCAAGCGTAAGGATGTGAGTGACCTTGACTAGGGCCAAATTGTGATGCCTAGACAACTGGGTCAGAGCATCACCAAAACTGCAGGCTGCTCCCGGACTGCAGTAGCCAGTACCTACCAAAAGTGGTCCAAGGAAGGAAAAACTGGTGAACTGGCGACAGGTTCATTGATTCACTTGGGGGGCGAAGGCTGGCCCGATCCAGCTGAAGAGCTACTGTCGCTCAAATTGCTGAAAAAGTTCTTGTTCCTTCCTGATGGAAAAGTATCGAACACAGTGCATCCCTGTTTATTGTGTATAGTCTGATGGATCACATGTTCTTTTAGATCATGTGGATGGCCGGGTGCGTGTGTATCACTTACCTGGGGAGGAAATGACACCAGGATGCATTATGGGGAGAAGGCAAGCCAGTGGAGGCAATATGATGTTTAAGGCAATGTTTTACTGGGAAACCTTGGGTGCTGCCATGTGGATGTTACTTTGACACGTATACCTACCTAAACATTATTGCAGACTAAGTACACCCCTTCATGGAAATGGTATTCCCTAATGGCATTGGTCTCTTTCAGCCAGAAAATGTGCCCTGCCATACTGCAAAATGGTTTGAGGAACACAACATGTTCAAGGAGTTGACTTGGACTCTATATTCTCCAGATCTCAATGGAATAGAGCATCTGTTGGATGTTCTGGACAAACTAGACCAATGCATGAAGGCCCCACCTGGCAACTAACAGGACTTAAAGGATCTAGTGCTAACAACTTAGAGCCAGATACCATAGCAAACCTTCAGAGGTCTAATGGAGTCCATGCCTTGACGAGTCAGGGCAGTTTTGGCAGCAAAAGGGGGACGTACACAAAATTAGGCTGGTGGTCATAATGTTATGGATGATCGGAATATATTATGATGATCTGTTTCAATGCACTGATGGATACCTTTTGCTGTCTTTATTTACTGTAGAGTGTTATCAAGCTCCTAATTATGGCTGAACTTCTATGATCAGTGCAGGAGTATGAGGGGGAACATTGGGACCCTGTTTTTGCTGTCCATCACTTTTTTTGTTTCATCACTCCTTCCCATGAACCTCTTGTGAGCTAAATCTGTAATTTTTAGTAAATGCGGTAAATCATTGTTTACTAATTTTTTCATCCAACGTCTCTTAATTTTAAAAACAATCATGCCTCATTATTGAAGCTGTTGGCTTTTTTGGACATAAGCACAGATGTGCAAAGGCAAATTCAAGGGTACGATTGTCCATTTCATACAAAAACAATTGCTTTATTTAAAGATAATTTTGTTAAATTGTACAATAATAAAAGCATTTTCGTTATTGCCAAGTTGTAAGGCACAATGTTGGAAAATTATTTTGTCACACAGCTGGCAAAGTTTCTCCATCACAGTGGAGGGATTAAAAATCAGTATTATTACCAGCCTTTCATGAATCATCTCTCCCTCTACCATGCCCTTGCATAAAACTGCTGATGGCTTTGCATATAATTAAGAGCAGAATGTCCTGCACTGCATGTACAAAAGAAAGCCAGGGATTAGTCACCGAGCTGTATGAATAGAGTATTATCATGAAATTAATTACATATAATCAAAGGTTTCTCATGGATTTATTGGGCAATCAGTATTCATTTCAAGTGCAAAATTAGGGCTCAAATGGCTTTTGCACAAAAGGGCCATTTCTGAAGATAATGCGTATCCTCTGTGAGGTGGTGTATGTAGTTGTTTGGCATCTTTCCAGAATAGATTATCCTGCCGCATACGTCAAATAAGGGATATTTTTGACAACCTTTCATCTTTCTGAAGGAATGCATGGAAGGATGAGATGAGCAGAATTTATTATTATCCATATACTTTTTTAAGCGCTTGTTAATTTATGTTAGGAGAGCAAATGAATATGATGTCCTGAAGCAACATCAATGAATATGTAATCTCATGTTCAGCGTGATTTTATGCATTCTTGCTAAAGCTATATTTTTGTTGATAAAACAATTTTAAAGGTACGCACTGTTACGTGCGAATGTACACGTTATCAAGCCTTGTCAAAACTCTCTGCGGAAAGATTGTTTCGATGTGTTCCTTCCTGGTTGTGCTGGAGACCATTTCCCATGATTCCGTCTGTGTTGTCACAGCGACAGTGTTTGTGTTCTTTCCTCTCCGCAAGCTTATAGTTTACGGCAGCTTTAGCATAGGAAGCAAATTGTACAGGCTGCAGTGTAGCTATAAATCAGGAACACTCTGCCTGTTGTTCAGGGATTCAGTCTACAATGTATGTTGAACACCATTTAGTTAATTGTGTGACTGCATCGCAGACTTCCAGAGTTGCTTATGCTCTGTCCTTCATGTAGGGCTTGACACGCATTTAAAATGGAAAACTCTCCAGCTTGCATAACCAGTTGGAAGCCTTTACATGCAAGTCACAGGGCAATTTTACATTGTATGCACCAGTGATCTTGAATTGGCAGTGTTTACATGCACGTGTCTACGACTTGGTCAGGGCTCCGTAGTTCTCAACACTTGTTTGTTTTTACCTGGTTGGTGGATGCTTGTAATGATGGCTCCTCTTGGGATTGCAGTTTGTAAACTTCAGGTTTAATACCTTCCCCAAGAGTACAGAGGCTGTACTCCACCTGGAAGTACAACCTGTTTCCCTTTTTCCTATCCATTAGTCAGCACTGCCTCTCCCGTAATGCATTATACATGCTGTGCCTTCAATAGACATTTGCATGCGTCAAGCTGAACACTGCACTGGCCAGAATGCAAGAGGCTGTGGTGAAACAAATTCTCAAAAAAGTGTTTACATTTGAAATTCCACTGTATTTTTTTAGTTGCAGGAGACTTCAAACAATGTGCATTAAGTTTTAGTCGTGAAGCCCTGTATTATGTTTATATTATTATGATCTCTGAAATAATTTGCACACAAGGAGAGCACCTTTTATCTCTGTAGGCAACAACAGGTTGCGTTCCTTTCTTTGCTGACACAGTATTGCATTTTTATTGGGGATTGATATTTGTATCACCAGTATTGACATTTGTATCGGTATCAGGCACCAGTACTGCACATATACCCTTCTCTTACTCATAAAACGCTCCGATACCCAAACCAATAACAACTCTGTGCTTCTTCTATATGCATTTAGGTGCGGAAAGCTGCTGCTTTCGAACAATTGGCGCCGCTACTGCACTTTCATATTTTACATAATAATCAGGAAAAACGCAAACCACTTGCCCTTTCTCTTCTTCATGCGGCTGTCCGCAACTATTCGTGAGCGAACTGAACAAATGTGAGTCCCCACCATACTAGTACACATAAACCTATAAACCTATACAAGCGTGCAAAATGTCACTATAGCTAAACAGAGTGTTCAGCAGTTTTTTTTTCCCCTCGGCCAAACTTTGGCCTGAGAGGTATTGTCGTCACCTGCGTGTCTGTCTGTCGTCTGTCCACGACTTTGTCCGGGTCAGTACTCAGCAACTAATGATGGCAGCTTCACCAATTTTGGTATGGTAACTCACTATGACCCATAGATGTGCAACGTCAGGTTTTTTGCTGGATTTGACCTTTAACGTTAGCGCTGTGACCTTGATCGTGGAAATCTTGTCCGGATCAGAACTCAGCAACTAATGATCGCAGCTTCACCAAATTTGGTATGGTAACTCACTATGACCCGTAGATGTGCAATATCAGGTTTTTTGCTGGATTTGACCTTTGACCTTAGCGCTGTGACCTTCATAATGGAAATCTTGTCCGGCCAAGTACAAAGTAACTATTGGTCGTAGCTTTTTCAAATTTGGTACGGTAACTCGCTGTGACCCATAGATGTGCAATGTCGGGTTTTTGGCTGGATTTGACCTTTGACCTTAGCGCTGTGACCTTGATGCAGGAAATTTTGTCCAGACCAGCACTCAGTAACTACTGATCATAGCTTCACCAAATTTGGTATGGTAACTCACTGTGACCCATAGATGTGCAATGCCAGGGTTTTGGCTGGATTTCACCTTTGACCTTAGTGCTGTGACCTTCAACGTGGAAATCTTGTCCGGCCCAGTACTCAGTAACTATTGATGGCAGCTTTGTCAATTTTGGTATGGTAACTCTCTGTGACCCATTGATGTGCACAAGCCGAGGGGTATTCAGCAACGCGTTATGTTTTTTCATTCACCACAACCAGATTTATCAAGAAAACTCACTGCAATACACATTAAATGGTCAGATCTGTACTCCATGCCTGTCAGCTCAACTGAATTCCCTGGCCTCTCTCTCTAACCTGTCCTAATTGAGTTTGGTTCCCTGATCTTCTCCCAGTTCGCTGAAATTGAAAAGTCTGCTCATCTGCTCTAATTGTTATAAATGATATAACTGCTGTTTCTAATCAGTCAATTGAATACATTAAAAGGTACCATCAGCATTGACTACGTTTACATGCACACCATTATTCCTGAATTAATCGCAATATGAGTATATTCCGATTGCGTACCTGTCATGTAAACACGTGCAATAACCCGATTAAGGTCATTTTCCGAATCAAAATATTCCGAATAAGACCCCTGGCATATGCCTGTTTTAATCGGAATATTGGGTCATGTACACCTTAATCGGAAAATGCCCCTGAACAGAATATTCAATTATGTCTGCGCCTGTTCAATTCGCAGGGAATTATCATTTTTGGAGCGAAGAGGAGACGACTGTGTGCATTCAGGTAATGAAAGACATGAATATTAAATGTTATTAATTGCTTATTCCGTATTGCCTTGGTATTGGCCTGAGGGTCGCCGTATTGGTAATACCGCGACCCAAAGGCCAATACCAAGGCAATGCGAAAATAAGCAGTTTATAATATTTTTATTAATTGGTTAAGTATGTTGTGCTATCATATGACTATGACTTCTGAAGTACGCGACTTCAAGACTCGGCCAATACAGGATTTGGCAGGCCGTTTTTACTGTATGCGACCAATAACATACTTAACCAATTAATAAAATGGAATTTATCGATGGGCGAAAGCACCATAACAACGATATCTTTAAGGTGTACGAAAAGCGGAGAGAGGCTGGTTTTGTGAGAACTGCCAACCAAGTTAAGCATCGCTGGAAGACTCTGAAGGCGGCATATTCCAAAGCGAAAAAAAGGCAGTGGCTATTTTTACGCCAGTCTTAATCTTATTCCAATTTGCTATTCTTACGAGCTTCCGTATGTGCATGTGAAATGTAGGAAATCTGGACTTGGAACAAGACTAATTTATACAGTCTATGCTTATACCATGGCATTAGCTATAATGTATCAGCTGACGTTAGCTAGCGGGACGGCTGTAACATTACTTATGTTTTCTCGCTAGTTGCTTAGCTTAGCTAACGGGTTAGGTAGTTATGAGAGTGTAATTTTAGGTTCAGCGTTTGCTCGCTAATATTTGGGGAACTGTCAGGTCTTCTCTCCCTACAATCAATAGTCAGTAGTGATTAGTGTCGTGTAGAAGAGCTGATTAGCTGCACAAAGTTTGTCCTTGCAAGAAATTTTAGAGTACAAGTTGGCTAATGAGTAAAATGGCAAGCTGGCTAAATTAGCTGGCTAATAACTAACCCTACCTAGCTTGAGCAGGGGACATCCTGACAGTAACTTAAAGTAAGTCGGCTAGCCGGTCTAGTAATGTTAACCACAAGGCATGCAGCGAAAGCGGGATGTTTTCAACCCAGTTGAGTAGCAAATATTTTTCCGAGGCTGAATTTCCTATTGTGTATGCGGATACGGAAGTCCGTAAGAATAGCAAATTACAGTAAGTTTAGGACTGTTGTAAAAATAGCCACTGCCAAAAAGAAAACAATACCAGCGGCAGTCCTAATCCGACCAGTTTCATTTATTTCGCAGCCATGGATGAAATTCTGGGACAGAGACCGCTGGTGATGGCAGTGGCCAAGACAGTGGAGTCGATATCGGCTTTGAAGCTCTAACAGAAGGCAACCAAAGCCATGACGATTACGTTCGAGCATTATATTTGCTGAAAACCCGATGTTGAGATTGGGCCAAAGTGGTGGACATGCCAATTAACATGTTAACAGGAATATGCCCATCGCTCAGCGCATATAAACAGTTTATTCGGAATATTACCTTAACCCGAATATGGACCTTAATCGGAATATGGTGTGCATGTAAACGTAATCATTGTTACTGTAGCCAATTGTCATAAAAGTATAACCGCATTCAGAGAATCAGTCTGTAAAAATACCTGAGCCACGCATAGTTGGTGTAAATGTTTTGTGAAAACATTTTAGTAGATTCTTTCCATTTATTTTCTCATCTCATTTTCATTTGTTTTCATGGGTTAAGTAGCCTAGAGAGGGCCAGAAGATGACAAAATTGCTCATTCTTTGAACGAAAGAAAAGCAGGGAAAAAGTAACATGTCGTGACGTAAGGGAAGCATCAACATAGTGGGAAACATGTCCCAGATGCTGTGAGACTGTTGAACTGTTGGGCTCTGTCTGTGACCAATGCACTTTAAAACAAAAACAAAACGCTGCCAGTGATAATGCACCTTAACTAAAGATTGCACCTTGCAGGTTATATCATCCTGCCACTGTGATACTGCTGCACTTTTCTGCACTTCTTGTGAGAGACTTAGTGTATTGATGTTTTAGTTGTTATTGATGTTTTTAGCCTGTTTTAACTGGTTTTTAACTAGATTTAACTTATTCCTTAATTTATCCTGAGACCTGAGTACTGTATCTCGCTCATGTCTTGACATGATGACTGACAAATAAAGCTCCTTGATCCTTGAACCTCAGCGACATTACTGGTTAGAAAATGTTGATTTATTGTGAAATGTAGAAGTTTATTGATTGCTATTTAAACCTTGTTTGTTATCCTTACATTTAAGCGTGTAACGATCCAAACGGAGCGGTCTATTTTAGAGAAATATTTAGCCATGCATTGTGTTTTGCCAGCGATATTGGATTATTGTTGTCAGTAACAATTGTTGCAAACTGATCACGTGCCAGATTAGAATGTGCAGCCATATGATGGAACTTAAGAATAGTGGATAACAAGACTGCAATTACTTAAATCTTGGCTGAAAACTATCAGTACATTTACATGCACTGTCAAGTCGAGCTATGGTAATAGCTCGATTACGCCATTGAATCGGACTACTGTCCTTGTCCTAGTATACATGCACGTGAGCAAAGTTGATTTATTGACCGAAGCATGTCCGTCTCCGCTACAATGGGTAGTGATATGCCCCCTTTCAGCTTATTTGTGTCAGACCTTCTTCTGGCTGACCTATTACGTCATAGACCAATTTACAAACAAGTTAGCTAACGGCAAACTGGTAGCATGTTGAGTGGTGAGACATTGAGTCTTGTGAAAATCGTACCTCGAAGTTGCTCCACAACGCTAGGGACCAGGGAGAGTGGATATCTATACTTCATTGTGACGTCATTTAGTCCTCTGTAGTCTATACAGAGGCGTAGACCTCCATCCTTCTTCTGGACAAAAAAGCTTGAGGATGCAGGTGAAGTGGAAGGATTAATGAAGCCCTGCTGTAGAGCTTCTTGTACATACTGCTCCATTGCTTGAGTTTCAGCCACCGATAGGGGGTAAACATGGCTCCTGGGGGTGAAATGCCGGACAGGAGCTTGATGGCACAATCCCATGGACAATGAGGAGGTAACTGGGTCGCCTTTGTCTTGCTGAACACCATTTGCAGGTCCCAGTACTCTTCGGGAATTTCAGGCTGGTCTCCTTGGTCAGGGCTCTCGACGATTGTGGAAGCAATGGAGAGGGGGCCACAGTGCCCAGATAGGAGGGTTACCAGAAGATGAGACGTCTGGTTTGCCAGAAGATGGTGGGATTGTGTAGTAGTAGCCACGGAAGACCAAGGATGAGTGGGTGGCCTGAATAGTTGAGAAGCAGCAGCAGGAGTTCCTCCAGATGGCACTCTTGTATGCAAAGGGAGATCTGCGCCGTCTAGTGAATAATGTTGCTGCTGCCCAGAGGTTTCCTGTCTACAGCTGCCACGGTGATGGGAGTATAGCGCCAGTAGTCTGGGGCCTTGAGCTGTCACACTAACTGGCCGGAGATGAAGTTTCCCACTGCACCGGAGTCAATCAGGGCCTCTGTGAAAAGGGTAACATTGTTAAAGGCCACCCTAACCGGAATCTTGAAACGCTGGCCAATGATGGCAGTAGATGACACCTTTACCTTGGGGGCGTTGTGTCTTTCTCTTGACTGTGGGTGCAGGGGCCAGTTCTCCTCCTGGGGCGACAGTTCCATAGGCTCTGCCCCCTCCTTAGGCAGCTGGGTGGGGCCTCTGGGCTGGACCTGCCATCTCTGCTGCATGAGCTGGTCCAGGCTGATGGCCACGTCAATGTAGGAGGGCAGGGACAGGTCTAGGTCCCTGCAGGCCATTTCTGCCCTTAGCTCTGGACACAGCCCATTCCAGAAGATTGTCACTAGGGCAGGTTCATTCCAGCCGCTGGCTGCAGCCAAGGTGCAGAACTGCAGGGCGTAGTCAGCTGTGGTCTTCATACCTTGGCACAGGTCCAGCAGCTGGTCCCGAGCCTTCTTCCCAGGGTGGTTGAAGAATGAGCAAAACTGCTGGAGGAAGCTGGCATAAGTGGGAAAAGCCGTTTTCCCACAGACAGCAGTCGCCCAGTCAAGAGCCTTGCCAGAGAGGCGGGTCACTGCTGCGGCAATCTTCTCGGTGTCACTCAGGGCGGGATGGTTGGTGAAATAAAGTGTGAATGAAGCCTTTGCATGCAGTGGGGTTTCCGTCATAGCGTTCTAGCAGGCGCACGGGTGATTCACCCCGAGGAATGGCTGAGGGAGCCTGCATTCTGGCAGGAGTGACAGTGGTGGTGGAACATGGGAGATGGAGAGTTTGTGGACCCCGCAAACCAGTTCGTCCAGGGCAGCCCCCAGACGTGCAATCTCCCAGTGATGTTCCGCACCGGTGATGTGCACGGAGGACAGGAAGTGTTGGACTGGACTCAGGTGCGAGATGGACTTGGTTGTATTTATTATGCTTTCAGCACAGCAAGAAGGCAAAACAGGATATAACATAAAATAACAAGGACTAAAGGTTCCTGGAAAATACTATTAGTAATACAGACACTGGTCTTTAGCGACAGTACATTGTATTACAAATAGAAAAAAAGAACAAGGAATCAAGGTTCCTGGTAATAAAGTTAAAGTGCTGATATTAACAATGAACAGCACTAAGTTTAAAGGGATAGTTCACTTTTTTTGAAGTGGGGTTGTATGAGGTACAAATTGCCACTACCTACATTAGATGCAGTAAAAAGCTCTCTGATCTCCTCCAGGTAGCCGCACCAGCGCATAGTGCTAGGTGGAAATTTAGGCGATACACTGTTGTGAATGGGAGCAGGCAAACAACCTATTTTTGCGGCCTAAAAGAGGTCCTACCTGAAAATAATACACCATTTCAATTGTACGCTATATTTTAAAAAATTACAGCGCTTTACCTACTCGGAAAAAAACACAGTTGCTCTTGAACTAACCAACTGACGTAGTCCTTCGTGCGGCGCATCGTAGTTAAGTGCGCGCTGTAGTGATCAGCTGTTTGGGTCACAGTAAAGCTGTTTGCACACTGGACGCGAAACGAATTTGTCACATGACAGATTACATTCAAAGTCAATGCGAAGACGCGAATACACACAAAATTCATGTATTCGCGTCTTCGCATTGACTTTGAATGTAATCTGTCTTGCGAAAAATTTGTTTCGCGTCCAGTGTGCAAGCGGCTTAACTGCGGTTGCGAGGTCGGATGGTCGTTAAACTTGTGCAAGTATTTTGAAAATGGTCCGTGTGTGTTTCTTTCCTGGATGTGAAAGCAAAGCTGTATCCTGGTGCACTTACAGCTTCCACCGCATTCCTCTGCGGGATGGACTTCGGCAGCTGTGGCTAACTGCGCTCAACATGGATATTGATACGCCATCCGTATCCCAAAAAGAGCTCCGTGTTTGCAGTGTTCATTTTTACAAAGAGGATTTCGTGAGGCTACATTCAGGGGAATCTCAATGGTGCACGCTGAAGAGCACTGCTGTACCCATGCATCCGGTAAAAGAGTGAAACACCTTTGAATAAGTCTAATGTAACATTGCAGCACAAATTGATATCGCATAGGGTCCATGCAGCCACATACTGTGTATCTGCTGTGCTGGTTATTATAGGGATTTTTTTTTTTTTATTTGAGACGTAATTCTATGCCATTGAAATGCTGTCTCTGCCACAAACCGCTCAGAGTCTGACCCAAACAGCTGATTGCTACAGCACGCAGTTTACTCCGATGGAATACGTCAGTTGGTTAGTTCAAGAGCGACTGTGTTTTTTTCCGAGCAGGTAAAGCGCTGTAATTTTTTTTTTTATAGCGTACAATGGAAATGGTGTATTATTTTCAGGTAGGACCTCTTTTAGGCCTCAAAAATTTGCTGTTTCCCTGGTCCCGTTCACAACAGTGTATCGCCTAAATTTCCACCCAGCACTATGCGCTAGTGCGGCTACCTGGAGGAGATCAGAGAGCTTTCCACTGCATCTAATGTAAGCAGTGGCAATTTGTAGCTCATACAACCCCACTTCAAAAAAAATGAACTATCCCTTTAAGAATTATATACACGCGAAACGAGGGAGATTAGTCTATACAAGACTTTTGAGTAAATACAGGCTTGTGGCTTATGAGACTTCGCAATGATTAAGTGCGAAGCTAGGTCTTAAATAGCACAACACTATCACCCAATATAAATGAACAGCACGTGCATGCAATGATTGCGGAGCTGAAGAATGCAGTCCGAGCCTTGATAGACCGGTGAGTTGTAAGGCTGGAGGCGTGGCCTCACAAACTGATTTGACTGCTGCAATAAGTTTTGTGATAATGCTAACTGGGACCATAGTAAGCTAATAAGATGTGACAGAAACTTGGCAACAAATGTAATCAGCTTTTTGCACCATCACCACAAAGTGAAAGAACTGAACTTTCAAATGATGTTAAAAATATTGGCAGTGTGGAAGTTTGATCAAGTGAATGAGGCAAATGAGTCAGGCAGAACATAGAATTTGCTCTGCCAAGGTACAGAGAGGAGGGACGAAAGCTAGTTTGTTCTCCACTTGTAACCTAATCAAATATTTGAAATCTGGATATTTTGACCAATGTCAGTAAAACAGCATTTTCAAAGCCAGTATTTCCTTGTTGTTTCTGTAATATTGAAGTACTCGTTTTAAACTCTGTGTCTGCAATTCGATCAATCGTCAATTCAACAAAATTGCCAGATCTAGCTTTTGCGCCAAAATTTCTTACACTTCAGAGACTACCACACTTCCGGTGCGCAGCTTGTTAGTGCTTAGGTCTATTACATGCGCATAACATTGAACAATAGCAATCTTATCATCTACATTAGTGCTTTTCAAACCTCCCCTGGAGTACCAACTCTCCTGCATGTTTTACAGCTCTGCCTGCTCCAGCACAGGTGAGTCAAATGATGAGCTCGTTACCCATGAAGACGCTTGATAATGAGTGAATCATTAGAATCATTCAAGCTAGCGGGGAGAGATCTAAAACATGCGGGAGAGGTGGTACTCCAGGAGAGGTTTGAGAAGCACTGATCTACATCATCTGTTATTATTATTGTCGTGCAACCAGCACATGGCAGCTTCGGAGTAACGACCTGTGGCCTTACTGACAACAATTCAGCTAGACTTGAGAAACTGCAAACAATATAAACGCAAAAATCAAGGCAAGAAAAAGTACCGGATGCATGAAGAATTAATACATTTTCTACGCTTGGTATCGTATGACCAAGTATCCGTGACTGCGCACGCTAAAGTAACCTTCCACAGCTCCATGAGAACAGAAGTGCCTCAGCCACCTAACTATCTCAAGAAGCGTCGGAATAGGTCGCAAAATCAGGGATTTTTTTTTTTTGTATTGACAATTGCTCAAATTACCCAAAGGCGAGTACTCATAATTGGTCCTAAAAAATTGGTATCAGTGCATTCCTAATTTTTAGCCAAATCTTCACTTGCGGTTTTCATCCGCAAAATGAAGTGTCACTCATTGCGCGTACCCAATGAGGTATAGATCAACATGATTGGTGATGACGCAGCAAGCTGATCATGGCTTTCTCATTCTCTCCCACGACCTCCATTCAGATTGCAGTAACAACCCTGTTAGACTGTGCTATCGCAATAGCGAGCTGGAGTACTTGATGCCACCATGGCTTAAAAACCCTGCTCTTTAACTCAGTAATGAGAAACGCTTTATGAACCTCAGAATAGACAGTCTTCATTTCATACAGTAGAATAGCAAAACTAAACTCAAAGTTTATTTTTCTATGCAGATTCATTAAAAAAAAATAAAATAGATGAAGTAACACATTTAAGCCTGGGCTTGGGAGGATGAATCACCGTAATTACCTCAGTGTACGCTGGTTTTAACACTGCTCTCTCAGAATAATTGCCTGGTCTTCAGCAAGCAGCCACTTTTTTTTTCAAATTTGAATGGTGACTAATTCATAAACACCCCCATATTTTTTGTCTGATATTTACTTTTAAATAAAGCTTTGACGGGTTACTTTAAAATAGAATATAGCAGAGTGCAGTGATGCGGGTGAGAATCCCCACAGTGTGAAATGCTGCTCCCTCATATGAGATGCTGTGGGATTTACTCAAAACAGCCAGGACACCCCCGCCCCCCCTGTTTTTCATGTGCTCCTTGTGTTCAGGTGGAATAATTCTGGCAAACACCGGCACATTTACTAAAATTTTATTTACAAATTCACCGAAAAATTGAATATGAAATTATTTGCATGTGTTTGTTTTACTGGTGGCTAAAATGCACAATTCAGAAATTCATATTTAAAAATAGGTAATTCCAAAATAAAGATTCACTACTACAAACAGAATAATGAAAATGTGCCTCTGAGTTAAAGAATAAAATGGCTGCGCACTTGCCCTCACAACGAAGTTGCATCATTAGATGAGCCACGCTGCTCCACTAACTGATTTTACGTGCTCTGACACTGGAGATATTTCTCAGACGTTAAACTTAGCGGCCGTCCACCCAATTTAACCACAGCTGCTCAATGTGGGAAGATGTTCTATGCATGTGCAATGTATAGGCAGTTTTAATAATATTCATAAACTATTCTTGACAGCCAAGTCGTGGTATGCTGCAGCAAAGTCTTAAAGATTTCATCGTTGGGCTTCATTATTTAGGCACTTGACCACCTCACAGGTGGGGAAATTTGACAAGAATTTTCTGTCAGACCATGCGCTTATGAACCACCACATCCCTCTTTTTTAATGTGAAATGTACGTATTACCAATCTTGTTCCCCTGGTTGGATTTAAATAGCTCCACATGCTTCATTCTCTTGGATACAGTGAGCCTGATTGGTTTGCAGCATCTCCTGACCCTGGCCAATCAGGACATCACCAAGATGGTTCCCGCCAATGAGTGCATGGATGGCTTTCTGTAATTTCATTGTCACTAAGGGACAGAAAATGTAGAGCCAGGGTTGTAATATGGAGCAATAGAGAGCCATGAAGAAATGGCCCAAATGAGATGCTGTGGCTGTGGATAAAATGTATTTTTATAGGAAGTATTTATGTCACTTTTTATTGAATTGAATACTAAATACAGGCTCTCGCATCTCACATTTCACATTCTATTACACATCACATGGATGCGTGAAAATGCTTGTTATCATTCTCCTTTATGGTGTTGCGTCTCCCTAGCAACCATCTCCTTGTGGGCAGCCTGTGGACATTAGCTGTCATGGAGGTGGTGAGGGAGAGAGATGGGAGAGGGTGAATGAGCGAGTTGTTGGGGGAAGGGGTACAATTTGTGCTTTCTCCCCAGTTGCACTGAGGTCTGACCATTCATGATTCCACAAAACGAACCGCGGAAGAAAAAGGCTTTGTGCGTCACAGTCCCGATTCATAACATTTCAGCCTCCCTTGAGGAGAAGAAATTGTTTTGTGGGACAATTTTCTGTCAGCTGAAGTGTAATGCACTGAGGATTTATCCACACAATAGGTACATGGTGACAGGGAGGAAAAGCTGCGAAGAGAACTATTCGGGGGCTCTTTTGTACAGAAGTTTTTTTTTTTTTTAAAATCTGTGTTTCCCGTGTGGACATTCTGTTTACACTCCATTCAACATAGTTAGAGAGAAATGGACTACTAGAGTCCAGAAGCACAGCGCAGGCTCGTAAATGCTATAAAATGAGTTTATCATTCTTTTTATAAAAATTCGGAAAAATTGCCGACGCAGCTTTGTTTTTCATACGCGTGGAAAACTGGTGCATCACTTGCACCCACATAGCTGCCCCTGAGGGATTTTAATCAGTAGGAGAATAATCAGAGAACAAGAACCTGACAACACTTGATTTTGCCGGGCCCCTTCGTGGGTTCGCAAAATAAAGGAAATGAGCGAATCGTAGGCTAGAAGAATTATTTTGTCCATGGCCGAATGTCTCTGTGTTCACTACCTCAAAGGCGGACTCATACACAGCCATGTTCATGAATCTTGGCTGCGGACTGAAGACTGAAGATGCATAATTTTAGCCCAAAGTTTCTGACCATTTACCAGTTTTCTTGGACCACATGGATGTCCAGTAGCCCATATCGATGAACGACCAATGCCCTCTACCAATACATGGCATAAACACCTACTGTATATGCTTCAGTCAGTGATTGAGTTTGACAAGTATCTTGCAAGGCTTTAGACTTTTCTACTTGTGGCACTTGTGCCACCCCACCCCAACTAAAATAAAATTTACTAGCTAAAAAAAAAAAAAAAAAAAATGCTGGCTCAATATCAAAATTAGGTTGCACCAAAAAGCTGAGTGGGACTGCGCAATATTCATATTTTTCATGATGTGAGCATTTACACGTGCATGTCATGCAAAATCACTAAACTAAAGCATAAATCAGAATCATGTTTAATTGTGAATTTTTGTTTCTACGGCAAATAATTGGAGCAGGCATATTTAAAGAGCTTAACTTTTTTTAAAGGCAATTTTCAAACTCCATGAAGTAAGGGATGGTAATTTATACTTGTAAATGCGACTACCTCTTGGTTTGTTTTCTTTCCTTCAGCAATGAGAAAGCTTTAATTACTGTGGTCACGGATCGCTAGTCTCTTTAACGTGTGACAATGACTTCCCACCACTTTGGGCCAGTGACCTTCCAGTTTGTCACATGAACAATCAGAGGCGTGGACTGGGAAGGTAGGTGCAGTGTCTGGGTCGTCCTATTCATTGGACTTGATTGGAATCGCACCCTAATTTGTGACATAGTTCATACCGCACCAATTTTTAGAGGATACAAGCATTACAAGGTGCTACTTTCCAAAGTAATGGACTGTGTAGTAACCAGCATGTGACAATAATTATGTCATGAACAACAGTCACGTGACCACCAGGTGATTAATTAAGAATACAGGGCATAGGTGGGATGTCACCATTGCCTTGGTTGCCCACTGCAAAATTTTGGCCTGTGTAGCTTATCATTGGGGTGTATTTGTAATGGTGGTTAATTTCTTGATAGCATACTGTATATGAGGAAGGTATTGAGGAAGGTATATCACTCATTGCTTTTGACCATGAATAATATCTGAGTCACACGTAGTAGGATACAGCCTGAACATAGCCATCCCCTGGCAAAATGAATAATGACATCACGATCAGGTCAGTCTGATAGAAGTGATCTGTTCATGGAAAATCGTTTTGGGGCTTCTTAAAAAGTTCACTTGGATAGAATTTCAATTTAAAACGTTTAATCGCGCAAAATGTACTAAACATGGTCTCCCATTTGAACATGGGACGATATAAGATGAAAATGAGGCAAGAGTGCTTAAAAAATACTGATGATAAACTAAAAAAAAAAAAACTTTAACATGTACAGCAATGACGTTAGCTGGCTGTAGTGTAGGCTTTGTTGCGCTCTCCAAGAACCACAAGGGTACTCCGTTGCCATGACAAAGAAGTGGTGTTCCACTCCTGAGAAGACCTCATTTTCAGTTGTAATTCACTAGATTCCTGCTCTCTTTGGCTTAATCTTAGCATATTTTCTGAGTGACTGTACAAACCTACTGTGTGCGACATCTCTGCTGCCATTGTGGGTCTGGAGTCGGGACTCTGTGTGCTAATGACATCCAACGCTATTCAGACTTGGGACACAACTTTTTTTTTGAACAATTTGTTTATAGGATTTTATGAAATGGATAAATTATCACGGTCAAAATAATGTACTCAGTATAAGTCAACTGGGAATTTAAAAATGGGAATTTAAAAATTTTAACATGTCTGACAAAAAACAGATATGTTATGCTGATGATGATAAAAATTGGAAACGAAGTATCTAAAGATTAAAAAGATTGAAAGACAAGCTGAAAAAAGGTGGTAATTCTCGTAAGACTAGTGAGGCAGAGCAAACTCCTTGATCACCTTTGCAGATCAACTCCCAGGGTTAAGTGAAGTGAGAGCATACAGTATGAGCACTGTTCAGCTTGGGCGATAGTTTTTCAGCACAGTGCAAAGACTGTATGGGAGTGGAATAAATGGACTGATTATATAAGGAAGCTGCTACTGTCACCTGGAGTTGAGTGAAATTCCCGTATGAGGCTAGACCGCTATACACGTACACTCCTCGATCTGTTGATTAGCTACATACAGGCAGTATTTTTTTTTTGACATTTGCGACTGCTTCATAATGCCAACCATCGGGGGCTACGCACTTCATGATTCGGTAAATATAACTTTTCCTAGTTGTATTCTGTCAACTAGTTTCAAGGAGCAATATGTATCACAGACAGCAAGCGACTAGAATGGGTACTGCTGTCCAAAGTCACAACATTGGAAAGTGTTGCCTCCCCCCAGCCCCTCCTCCCCAGACTTAAAGCTCACATGATTGCCCGCTGGAGGATGCTGCCTCAACAAGAATAAGCATAAGCCTCATAAATTTCACTTTAATCTGTGATGTGAAGCACAATCACCATGAACATTTGGTGTAGGCAGATAAACTGAGGCTTTTTTTACAACCCCAATCCTGAAATAGTTGGCACAAAGTGTAAATTGTGAATAAAATCAAAAAGCAGTGACTTTCAAATCTCACCAGCCAGTATTTTATTCACAATAGAACAGAGATGACATAGCAAATGTTGAAACTGAGAAATTTTACAATTTTATCCACAAAATGAGCTCATTTCAAATTTGATGGCTGCTACAGGTCTCAAAAAAGTTGGGACAGGGGCCTGTTTACCATGGTGTGGCATCCCCTCTTCTTTTTAACACAGAGTGGAGGCGTTTGGGCTTTGAGGAGACAAGTTTCTTGAGTTCAGCCATTGGAATTTGATCCCACTCTTGTTTAGTACAGGCTTCCAGCTGCTGGCGATTTTTGGGTCTCCTTTGATGGACTTTTCATTCAATTATGAGCCAAATGTTCTCAACCGGTGAAAGATCAGGACTGCAGGCAGGCCAGTTCAGCACACGGACTCTTCTACTACGAAGCCATGCTGTTGTAATAGCTGCAGTATGTGGTTTTGCATTGTCCTGCTGAAATACACAAGGCCTTCCCTGGAATAGATGTCGTCTGGAGGGGAGCATATGTTGCCCTAAAACGTTAATATACCTTTCAGCATTCATGGTGCTTTTTAAAACTTGCAAGTGTCCCACACCATATGCACTAATGCATCCCCATACCATCAGAGATGCTGGCTTTTGAACTGAACGCTGACAACAGGAGGGGTGGTCTTTCTCCTCTTTAGCCCGGAGGACACGACGCCTATGATTTCCAACAAGAATGTCAAATTTGGACTCATCTGACCACAGGACACTTTGCCACTTTGCTACAGTTCATTTTGAATGAGCCTTGGCCCACAGAACACGGCGGCGCTTCTGGATCATGCTCAACAATGGCTTCCTTTTTGCATGGTAGAGTTTTAGGTAGCATCTGTGGATGGCACGGCGGACTGTGTTTACAGACAGTGGTTTCTTGAAGTATTCCTGGGCCCATTTAGTAATGTCAATGACAGAATCATGCTGGTGAGTGATGCAGTGGCGTCTGAGGGCCTGAAGATCACGGGCATCCAGTAAAGGTCTTCGGCCTTGTCCCTTAGGCACAGAGATTTTTCCAGTTTTTCTGAATCTTTTGATGATGCTATGCATTGTCAAAGCCTTTGCAATTTGATGTTGAGGAACATTGTTTTTAAAGTATTCCACAATTTTTTTACGCAAGCCTTCACAGGTTGGAGAGCCTCTGGCCATCTTTACTTCTGAGAGACTCAGCCTCTCTAAGACATCCCTTTTATAGCCAATCATGTTACATACCGGATCCCAGTTAACTTAATTACTTGCTAAATGTTCTTTCAGTTGATTCTTTTATATATTAATTGCTTTTTCAGCCCTTTTTTGCCTGTGTCCCAACTTTTTTGAGACCTGTTGCAGCCAGAAAATTTGAAATGAGCTCATTGTGTGGATAAAAATGTAAAATGTCTCTCTCTCAACATTTCAAATGTTATCTATGTTCTATTGTAAATAACATATTGGCTCATGTGATCTGAAAGTCATTACATTTTGATTTTATTCACAATTTACACTTTGTCCCAACTATTTCAGAATTGGGGTAGTAAAGTTTATTTTGGTTGGAGAACTTCAATAAAGTCTGACTTCTGCACACAGCTATAGTTGTCTTTGTTGATTACAAGCCAAAAATTGTGAAAAAAATTAGACCCCCTGAGAAAATGAAAAAAAAAAAACATTTACACAAATAACATTACACTTGAGTTGACAGTACATGTTGAAGCATTTTAAGTTACTAAAAATGCATCATACGGATCCATAATTTTGCAGTATGTGTAGCATCCCCAGCTGAAGTGTGGTCCTAGACTTTGACTCAATGTTCATTTTTGCAACAAACGATAATGTAGCTCAATGAAATCCATAAAAAAACACGTTGAACTCTCCGTAAGAGCTGAGAGAAGGCAAAAACAATGTAAGGTTAACATTACCATCCATTTTTGTAATGACAGGCTTATTGTTAGGGCTGGGTATTGCCACTGATTTCCTGAATCGATTCGATTTCGATTCACAAGATCCCGATTCGATTTGATTTCCGATTCGATTCGATTCAATATCGATTCAGTGAAGGATATTTCAGCTACAGTACCTGTTTTGCTTGAATATGAAAGGGAGTCTTAGAGAACTAATGGCAGAAACTATACTTTCAGTTGAATTATTAATAAGAAACCTTATAACTAGGCACAATATTTAAAATATTAAAGTTCACACTAAAAAGTGACCCCAAACTTGTTTCCTGAAAATACTTTTTATTGACCAACACATTTGATCAATCAACATAATAAAGTGCAACATAGACTTAACAGTCAGTAGAATATTATTCTCTGAAATTGGGTCAATATTACATGCTTCACTTTGCAAGTTCATTTTCCAGTAAATGTTACGGAATTTAAACCAATATCCTTGCCCAAAATACCCCACATGGACATGTTCGACTGTACAGAAATAAATATTACGATACATTCAACAAAGAAAATAATGTTGTTTTTTTTTTTTTTTAATTTGGCATCTCCAATCCCACCTGAATCTGGAATACCCAATTGGTGAACTATGTACAAGGCTTGCTCGTGTGCGACCCCTTGCTGCCAATTCAGGAGGGTGTAGACAGTTCGCGGCTCTCCTCCGAAGCACGCGCCTGTCAACCACCGCTTCTTATACACTCATTGGTTGAATCTTCGCAAGTTCAGAATGAGGGCGGAGGATACCCGGACATGACCAGGCTTAGAATCTTCCTGACGAGCGCCCGTCTGGCCAACAGGAGGCGCTTGAGCAACGAACAAGGCAACTATTGTAATCCCTTCCCGGCAGTCTCTTCCCAATTTGCAGCCCTGTACCGCAATAGCCAATTGTGCGCTACTCCGAAAAAGCTGCCGACCACTGCCGGCTGGTACGAGGCGGGGCTCGAGCCCGCGACGTGATAGTCACTTCTGCTTCGCAACGCGATGCTTTACCGAGTGAGCTATCCGGCAGCCCAATAGTGGATTTTTTATTCAAAAACTGGTTGAAATGGTGGACTAAAATTGGGACCCGACGCTGTTATTGAAAATATATCTCCCAACACAGGTAGTTGAGCTTAAAATAAAGATCTGATACCGAAATTTAAATCCAACATTGATTTTGTTCTCTCATCTTTACTTGTAGCTTGAAAATCCGGCCTCAATTTACCGTTCCGTACGTAACCACTCGTGTCCACTGCAGTTACGTACGGATCACAGTACATTTTTAACCGTCAACGGGTAGTTTCGCATTTGCAGCATGCTTTCTATCATTGAAACTCTGCTCGATGTACATTTATATGACACGCAGTCAAAATACCTCTACCTGCAATTAACTTATTCATTATTATCCGTTACGTCGGGAAATTTATTACTCAAGTAGTTTTTTTTTTTTGAGGATTTGCAGTTGAGTTTTTTTTTTTCTTTTGAACTGGGACTTTTACTCTACTACATTTAAAAGATAAAAAGTATACTTTTACTTCGTTACTTTGACACTGGCCACTTCGCCACTCGTTACAAATTAAAATATGAATGTAATTCATCATTTAAGGATGATCTGGATTTGGCGTGTTCGAGAAGAACAACGGTGCTCGGCAGGGTATCTTAAGCGCCTTGTGCAGACGTGTCCGCCAGCAGACATGGAGCTGCAAATTTATGCATGCAGAACAATATTGTATCACTAGATGGCACTCCCGGATCAGTTATTGAATATTCACAAGCAAGATGGAAATGCACTAATAAAAGATCGATCTTTGAATAAAATGAATCGATATCGAAATTTTAAATAAAAAATCGATCTGAATCGGAAAATCGATTTTTTGAACTCAGCCCTACTTATTGTATCTTTTACAATATTTACCACAACAAAATGATACGTTATCTAGTCAAAATCTCATTATACTACGCACAATTATTTAGGGATATTGCAGGGTGTACAAATATATGTTATTGAGGGTTTACATTCTTCATTCTGAATGACTCTGTATGTGACTAGGCAATTGTATCTGCATGCCAGACACGCCTTATTTTGTAATGTCTGAGAAGTGTGCTCAGTGTACATGGTCCATCTGGCATGCTGGGGTCACTACTCCAATATCTAAATAATGGAAAGTCATGTCAATCAGTCCCTTCCTTATTTTTCAATACTATAAATATGAAACATGATGAATATAGCCTCAGCAGTACATCATATCTTCACTGATGAATGCACATCGACGATTGACAGAGGAGCAGCGCCATCTAGCCATAGCCCGTCTCAGGGTTTGAAGCACGCAGTCTGATGTCACCACTGAACTGGGCGTGTCCCACAGTTTCATCTGTAGACTGTATTGACATCATCGAGCCACTGGTGGCAAGCATGATAGGCCCAGAAGTGGAGCACCTTATGTAACTGATAGGGGTGACAACCATTACCTCAGGACCTACGCTCTCAGACACTGTGATGCAAGCACCACCCAACTCCAAGCACGTCTACGAGATAAGAGAGGCACCAGGATGTCCCAACAGACCATCTGCAACCGACTTCATCACTTCATCACTTGAATGCTTGACGACCTTTGCAGGTCACACCTTTGACAGCACAGCAATGAAGTGATCGTCTCTAGTGGGCATGTGACCACGTCACCTGGAACATGCAGCAGTGGTCCACAGTGCTGTTCACCAATGAATCTAGGGTCACCTTGCACAGAAATGATGGCTGTCCACACTGGTGGAGACATCAGGGTAAGCGTAATGCGGAGGTTAACATGGTTCCGAGACTGCAATTTGGGGGAGGGGGTGCAACAGTCTGGGCAAGTGTCAGCTGTGCAAGCAAAACCCAACTGGTCATCACTGATGGAACTGTTACTGGACCGTCTTACCTGCGAGGCATCATAGACCCCATCATCATCTCTCAGTACCAGGAACACGCACCAGACTTCAGCTTCATGGACAACAGTGCACCTCGTCTGAACAAAGTTTGGGTGCCTCATATGCAGTAGCCAGCCACATCCCACTATCTCAACCCAATTGAGCACATCTGGGATCATTTGAAGCATCGCCTGGATGAATGTGCCCCTCCAGCACGTGACCTTGCCGAATTGCGAGCAGCGCTTGTGGAGGAGTGGAAAGCTCTTCCACAGAACAGTATCATGAGGCATTGCTGCCAAGCAGTGATGGATGCAAATGGTGTGGAAGTACCCGTTTCTGAAAAAGTCATTTTCTAATCATGTGGGCACATGCAAAAATATGCAGATTGTTGCTGGTAATAAATGTTTAAATGAATAGCTGGACTGTTTTGCCTTTCATCATTTGTCATAAAAGTACAGTAGGTGAAAACAGTCATTTGAAAATATTTAATTCCCAAATTGAACCACACCTAACAACATCCCACTATCCCTAGCTTGTTGTGAGTAGTGTATATTCCAGTCAATCATATTTAAATTATGAAATATCACCTTATTTACAATCTCTGAAGAATGCAAAAATACCAGCTTATTACCATTACACATGCACTTAAATGCTATACTGCAGCACCATCAAATGTAAAATATTGATTTTATTTATGGACAATCGAGATGATTGCCTATAAGATCAACAGCATTGGTTGATTGGCAATGAGCAAATAACTTTAATGACAGCCTCTTTTGCTTTTGTTGTGGTTCCCATTCAGATATTGATGGCCTCATGCAAGAAGGGTGTAAGTGATATTTTACAAATTTTACAAGAGAGCCAAAAAACTGCCACAGCACCACCTGTTAGCCATATGCTGAACTATCGATGATAGTAGTATAGTACTTGGTAACCTATTGGGATGCCTACTAGAAATTTTCATGATTCTTCGTCATTTGGGAGATAATTAGCTAAATGCACTTAAGCCCATTTAGCATGGGCGAAGATGACCATTTCGATTACAGCTGCACCAATGTTAAAAAGGCATTTTAACCCCTTTATGATAGAAATAGAGACTCCAGACTTGGTCAGGAGATGGGCTAGTCTCAGTTATTCCAAAACAACCAAAAAAATCATTTATGACCGAAGTGTCACTTACGCCCTTCTTGCATGAGGCCATCGGTATGTTTTTGTATTTTCGTGTTCCCCTTCAAATAATTGGAGAGAGGCAAAAGCTTCAAAACATTATCAGTCTTTATTCCAGCTCATGATGATACAATGACCTGAAGCCCTGAGTAGTCCTTGCATGCAAAGAATACTAATCCAAAAATTCCGAACTGTCTTTTTTATTAGAACCTCGCATTACACTGGTTATTTCTTATCTCTTTCCCTTCCCCTTTTAGTTGGCATGTTCTTTATGGGATTTTCTGGAAACTATTGGAGGCACACAGAGGTACTGTCCCAATAAAAAGGAAAGAAAAATACATTTAAAATGGAGAAAAATACATTTAAAGGTCCCCTATTATGCCACCAGGTGCAAAGCTAATTAGCCATTCTGAGCCAGTTAAAAATCTCCCCTTCCTGACATCACAAGGGGAAGTGAACACTCAGAAAAATGAAAGCTGATTGACTGCTTGGCTGAAGGTGATCAGTTCCTCTTGCCTCTGGTTAGTTACTTCCTCATGCGATGTCAAGAGGGGAAAGATTTTGAAATGGCTTTTAATAACTAATTGGCTGTGCACCTGGTGACATAATAAGGGACCTTTAAAAAATAAGATACAAATAGATATGTAAATGGCTCAACTGATTATGTTTTCAGTAATTAATATAACTAATGATTCTACTGAACAGATATTGATTAAATCAACTGAACAGATATTAATCAAAGCAGAAAACAACTGAACATATATTGATTTAATGAACTGAACAGATATTAACACTTAGATCCTTCAAACCTCCGCTACTTAAATCAACTGCTTATGTATGTGTGTGTGTGTGTTACTGGTGCTCACATAATAATCATAATCAGTAACCATATTGATTTACTGATGAATGTGATGAGTAATACTAAAATATGATCCCCAACACTTTGTCATCTTCTGATAGATATATTTTAAAAGTGAGCTCATTTTCATCAGAAATTGACATTACATCACTTTCTTTCATATCCCATGTCAGCAGATCAGCGTTCTACATGCTGAAATAAACATGTGCGCTGAGAGCATCAAATGACTGGTTACTGTGGGGAAAATAAATATTGAACGCGTCAACATTTTTCTCAGTAAACATATTTCCAATCGGGTTATTGGCATGAAATTTTCACCAGATGTCGATAACAACCCAAGTAATTCACAAATACAAAGAAATCAAAACAAATAAGTAATCAATAAAGTTATGTGTAATAATGTGGAATGACACGGGGAAAAAGTATTGAACGCATGAAGAAAAGGAGGTGCAAAAAGTCATGGAAAGCAAAGAAACCAGCTGAACTCTGTCAGTATTTAGAAAGCAATCCTACTCCCTATCAGTGCAAATTAATATCAGCTGGTTTAGTCCTAACTGATGGCCTATGAAAAGGTTTCTCATTACCAAGGTGTCACACAAGAAGCATCTCATGATTGGTAAAACCAAAGAGCTCTCTCAAGACCTTCGCATCCTTATTGTTGCAAAACATTCTAATGGCATTGGTTACAGATGTATTTCTAAACTTCTGAATGTCTCAGTGAGCACTGTTGGAGCCATAATCCGGAGGTGAAACAAACGTCATTTCACCATAAACCGGCCACGACCAGGTGCTTCTTGCAAGATTTCTGACAGAGGAGTCCACAGAGTAATCAGAAGAGTTGTCCAAGAGCCAAGGACCACTCGCAGACAGCTTCAGAAAGACCTGGAATTAGCAGGTACAGTTGTTTCAAAGAAAACAAGTAATGCACTCAACCGTCATGGCCTCTTTGCACGCTCACCGTGCAAGACTTCATTGTTTGTTTAAAGTTTGCTGCACAACATTTGGACAAGCCAATGAAATACTGGGAGAATGTAGTCTGGTCAGATGAGATCAAAATTGAACTCTTTGGATGTAACAGCACATACAATGTTTGGAGGATAAATGGCACTGCACATCACCCCCAAAACACCATACCAACAGCGAAGTTTGGAGGTGGGAACATCATGGTGTGGAGCTGTTTTTCAGCATATGATACTGACAGACTTCATATAATTGAAGGACAGATGAATGGAGAAATGTACCGAGACATTCTTGATAAGAATCTGCTTCCATCTACCAGGATGCGGAAGATGAAACGAGGGTGGACATTTCAGCAAGACAATGATCCCAAACACACATCCAATGAAACTGCTAGAATGGCCCAGTCAATCACCCGACTTGAATCCAATTGAAAATATATGGAAAGAACTGAATATCAGAGTTCATGGAAGAGGCCTCCGGAAGCCTCAAGATTTAAAGACCGTTTGTGTGGAAGAATGGGCCAATATCACACCTGAGCAATGCATGCGACTAGTTTCTCCATACAGAAGGCGTCTTGAAGCTGTCATTACTAACAAAGGCTTTTCTAGTAAGTATTAAATAAATTTCAGTGAGTGTGTTCAATACTTTTTCCCTGTGTCATTCCACTTCATGACACATTATTTAATTTATGGACTTATTTGTTTTGATTTCTTTGTATGTGTGGATTACTTGGGTTGTCAGCGACATCTGGTGAGAATTTCATGTCAATAGCCTCATTAAAAATATATTTACTGAGAAAAATGTTGACGCGTTCAATACTTATTTCCCCCGCTGTAAGCAAACTCAGCATCATTCTGAGCTCTAAACCGTCTCCGTCTTCAAATGAATCTCCAGTATTTGCCAGCGTTTTATTATATCTCTGGTCATAGAACTTTGTTAGTAGGGTGCAAAGGCTTTTTAGGTAGGGTAGAATTTAATGTTTGCTCTATTAATACAAAACCCAAAACCAGTGAAGTTGGCACGTTGTGTAAATCGTAAATAAAAACAGAATACAATGATTTGCAAATCCTTTTCAACCTATATTCAATTGAATACACTGCAAAGACAAGTTACTTAATGTTCGAACAGGTAAACTTTGTAATTTTTTGCAAATATTAGCTCATTTGAATTTGATGCCTGCAACATGTTTCAAAAAATGGCACAAGTGGCAAAAAGACTGAGAGAGTTGAGGAATGCTCATCAAACACTTATTTGGAACATCCCACAGGTGAACGGGCTAATTGGGGAACAGGTGGGTGCCATGATTGTATAAAAGCAGCTTCCTGAAATGCTCAGTCATTCACAAACAAGGATGGGCGAAGGTCACCACTTAGTGAACAAACTGAGCTGATTGTCGAACAGTTTAAAAACAACATTCCTCAACAAGCTATTGCAAGAAATTTAGGATTTCATCATCTACGGTCCGTAATATCGTCAAAAAGGTTCAGAGAATCTGGAGAAATCACTGCACGAAGTTTAGCGACAAGGCTGAAAACCAACATTGAATGCCCGTGACCTTCGATCCCTCAGGCGGTACTGCATCAAAACCGACATCAGTGTGTAAAGGACATCACCACATGGGCTCAGGAACACTTCAGAAAACCACTGTCAGTAACTACAGTTTCTTACATCTGCAAGTGCAAGTTAAAACTCTACAATGCAAAGCGAAAGCCATTTTCAACAGCACCCAGAACGCCGCCCGGCTTCGCTGGGCCCAAGCTCATCTAAGATGGACTGATGCAAAGTGGAAAAGTGTTCTGTGGTCTGACGAGTCCACATTTCAAATTGTTTTTTGGAAACTGTGGACGTCGTCCTCCAGACCAAAGAGGAAAAGAACCATCCGGACTGTTATAGGGCAAAGTTCAAAAGCCAGCATCTGTGATGGTATGGGGGTGTATTAGTGCCCAAGGCATGGGCAACTTACACATATGTGAAGGCACCATTAATGCTGAAAGGTACATACAGGTTTTGGAGCAACATATGTTGCCATCAACGTCTTTTTCATGGACGTTGCTTATTTCAGCAAGACAATGCCAAGCCACATTCTGCACGTGTTACAACAGCATGGCTCCGTAGTAAAAAGAATGCGGGTACTAGACTGGCCTGCCTGTAGTCCAGACCTGTCTCCCATTGAAAATGTGTGGTGCATTATGA
The DNA here is from genome assembly GCA_029692085.1 of Gymnothorax javanicus. Taxonomy (NCBI): domain Eukaryota; kingdom Metazoa; phylum Chordata; class Actinopteri; order Anguilliformes; family Muraenidae; genus Gymnothorax; species Gymnothorax javanicus. The sequence continues at coordinate 98,118,010 of CM056198.1, forward strand.
AGCGTAAAATACGACAACGGAGACCCCGGACTGTTGAACAACTGCTGTGCATCAAGCAAGAATGGGAAAGAGTTCCACCTGAAAACCTTCAAAAATTGGTCTCCTCAGTTCCCAAACGTTTACTGAGTGTCGTTAAAAGGAAAGGTGATGTAACACAGTGGTAAAAAGGCCCTGTGCTAACTTTTTTGCAATGTGTTGCTGCCTTTAAATTCTAAGTTAATGATTATTTGCAAAAAAAAAAATAAAGTTTCTCAGTTTGAACATTAAACATCTTGTCTTTGCAGTGTATTCAATTGAATATAAGTTGAAAAGGATTTGCAAATCATTGTATTCTGTTTTTATCTACGATTTACATAACGTGCCAACTTCACTGGTTTTGGGTTTTGTATATACTCAGTCAAAAAAGACACTTCACACTCATAAATTTCTAAATATTTTCTTGAAACTTAATACAAGAGATATTATTATTATTATTAGGGGTAAATGCGTTGTCAAAGACATCATGACACACAGCAACTCCGACGTGCACAAGCATGCAGCACGTACTAGCATACATTAAGGTAAAAGCATGTTTCCTCGTGTTCCTAGTCACGTGACCTTATGAGACACGTGCAATTGAGCCCGTGTTAGCACGGTAGAGTGACATCTCGGAAAAACAAGTTCTTACAGTCAATTATCCGTTGATTTGCAATGCCACGACTGTCAAACATTCAATGTGAACGTGCCATTGGCATGCTGAATACGGGAACGTTGGTCACTGACGTTGCCAGGGTTATGGGATGCAGTCGACGGACTATCCATGATCTTCGGACACGTCTCCAACAAACTGTCACCACAGCAGACCGACCTCATTTGGGTAGACCTCGTGTGACGACACAAGCAGAAGACCGACAAATCGTCTTACGTCATTTGCGTAATCGATTTCTCACTGCAACATACACTAGGAATGAATTGTTTAGAGGTCGTGTGACTGCCCAAACCATACGATCGGCGCACTGCTCGTCTCCATGCACGCCGGCCATATTGGACCAATTTTAACCCAGTTACACCGGCGTCCAACGGCTTCTCTGGGCACAACGACATCTGAGATGGACTCAGCGTGATTGGAATAGGGTCGTTTTTAGTGACGAATCCAGATTCACTTTGCACTTCGCTGATGGGAGAGTTTGGAGGAGACGCGGTGAACGCAACGCCCAGTGTTGTGTGCAGGAAGTGGACCGTTTTGGGGGCGGTAGTGTTATGGTTTGGGGTGCCTTTAATGGTCCTGCCCGTTCCCGACTGATGGTCGTTCAAGGAAACCTAACTGCTGCAGGATACAGAGATCAAGTGCTCATTCCAGAGCTTTTGCCATTCGTGGCAGCTCATGGCCCAGGTCTGACATTCCAACACGATAATGCCAGACCTCATACGGCCAATTTAACGCTGAATTTTCTTAGGAATGCTGGCATCAATGTCATGGAGTGGCCCTCAAGGTCTCCCAACCTTAATCCCATAGAACATGTATGGGATGTGTTGGGCAGAAGACTCCGTCAAGTAAGGAACCCTCCACAGAATTTGCAGGAACTTGGTGCCATGTTGGTTCAATTATGGCGACGCATCCCCTAAGCTGTGTTCAGATGCATCATTCAATCCATGAGGAGACGCTGCGTCGCAGTTGTGAACGCTCATGGAGGGCATACACGCTATTGACATGCTTTCATCAAGTTGTAACTTACCATTTTTACTCTCTTACACTTCCATAGCATTTCCGGTGGAACTGGTTACATTATGAACATGATTTTTATGGTACACCGTCCTTAATGGGTACAGAATGGAATTAAATAATTATTTAAAACCACTTTTCTTGTATGTTCAACTTATCGACCTCCAAACGAGTGTGAAGTTTCTTTTTTGACTGAGTATAGATTGCTTGCTTGCCTCAATGGCTGCAATAGGCTGTTTTGCCTGCCAAACTGTGTCATAACTAGCAACACTGGGTGTTGAAATGGGCTTTAGGCTGAATCATACTGGCCAAAACACAAGGTATTGTTCGTGAACAAAACGGAAATTAAAAAGGATAGCATACTGGCTGTAGCATTATTGGTGCATAAGCCAGTATTTCAACTTAGCCTTTTTCCTCAATCTTTGATGATATTTCAGGTCATTTAATGATTTATTATAGTAAATTTATAATAACCCCATTTCCAGAAAAGTTGGGACGGTGTGTAAAATGTCAATAAAAACAGAATGCAATGATTTAGAAATAGTTTAAACCCTACATTTAATTGAACATAGTGCAAAGACAACATATCAAATGTTGAAACAGAAATGTTATTGTTTTTTGAAACTTATTTTGAATTTGATGCCAGCACCACATTTCAAAAAAGTTGGGACAAGGACCACAAAAGACTGGAAAAGTAGAATGATGCCAAAAAAAAAAAATACACCTGGTGGAACATTTCACTGCAAATAAGGTTAATTGGCAACAGGTCAGTAGCATGATTGGGCATAAAAAGTCTTTCAGACATAAAGATGGCAATGGCTTCACCACTCAGGGAAAGACTGCGAGGACAAATAGTTCAACAATTTAAAAGAACGTTTCTCAATGTAAAATTGCAAATAATTTGGCGATTTCATCCTTTACAGTGCATAATATTATCAAAAGGTTCAGAGCGTCCCAAGAAATCTCTGTACACAAGGGACAAGACTGAAAACCAGTATTGAATGGACATCTTAAGGCAGTCAGGCAGCACTACCTTAAAAACAGACAGGATTCTGAAGTAGAAATCACTGCATTGTCTCAGTAACACTTCTGTAAGCCATTGTTAGTGAACACCATTTGTTGCTGTATCCACAAATGCAAGTTAAAACACTGACATAATATCTTCTCCAGAACATGAGGATATGATGATGGACAATTTAACTAAATCTATCATACTTGAAAGTCTGTGAAATATAAATTGCTTGACTAATGAAAGTAAGTGGCGAAATATACAATGAACATTACCCAAATGTAGTTGCAAAACTGAAGACTGGGGCTGTACCAGACATCCCACTTCAAACTGAAACTGAAACGGTCTTGTCTCCGCTACCACAACAACAACAATAACATGTTTACCTGCTTTCCTACTCCTTATAAGAAAGCTCCTCCTGGACTTGAAAATTACTGGATACTGTCAGAGATGGTTTCAAAGCCACAAAGACTTTTGGGCAAATATGAAGTGCATTTTATGCCCTTGAACACAACTTGGATTGCAAGACTGCCAAGGTATGGTCATGTCTATACAAAGTGCAGTTTTTTTTTTGCTGATTCGGCTGCTGATTCAGTGAGTTTTGGTCATAGAGCGATAAACCGTATGTGTTTAGAATCGGTAGAGTCTCTGCTTTTACATGATGTATCGTTTGTGTGGTAGAATGAAGTTACAGATTCGTTAGCACCACATATGCGACTCGTGCAGCTTTCCGTGTTTTTGCTTCAAGCTCATTTAGTAGCTTGGTGCTGAAATTTGTTTACTTTTGATGAAATTGGTTTTCATGGGCTGAAGGCTGAGTTTAATTCTGTTAGGTGGTTTTATAATATGACTAGGCTGCTGCATGGTTAACATGCCCTTGGATGGTGTTAGTTGTGAGATGCGCTGCTGCGCCTGGTACCAGGGATGTTCAGGTTTGAGAGGGTAACCCAGTCGAGCAAGCAGGTCACGGACCAACATCGCCTTTGAAAGGTATTTACTGCAAAGCCTATGGTGATGTTTCAGCTCAAATAGCAAAAGCGCTTTGAGTAATGGATACATTGTGTCCGTGTTGCTGGATTCTTCAGAAAGGAAAAGAAAGCAATACCGCATATCTGCTTCAGCAAGCTATTGAGCCATGTGCTGCATACTGAATAGGCATCCTGCAAGTTTTGGCGTAAAATTTGTCAAAAAAGCTTGAATTATTGTTGAGAAAGCAAGTGATTGAGTGAGTCAATGAAGCAACGCAAATGTCGGCTTTACTATTGACCTTACTGTGATGTCACCCGCTAGTCAGCTTCCATTTTGACTGCTCAGCACATGATATTCAAAGCAGGAATTCAACTCAAGAAAAGGTGCACATATGAAGATGGAACCTCCTCTGATAAAGGATTCAGTGACAATGATGTATGGAAACTCCTCCTTATAGCAGTACTGGAAGATACTACTGAAGATTACGAATCGCTGAAAACTTTCCTAGAGCCACTGAAGCTACCTCCAGCCAAATTCTTGCTTTGTGCCGATCTGAAGATCTGTACAGTCAAAATGCTCCACCCTAATCAGGACTTCAGGTTTTTCTCAGCAATGAAAGGCATAGACTAAGTTATGTATATCCCAGTCATTAATTACATCGTGGGCCTCATAATGTAACTGATGACAGGGGGAAAGCTGTTTAGTGTGATCAGTAATATGGGAAATGAAATTATATTTACATGGTCCAGTGATTCTTCTGAATTGTACCTCGGACTAGGAAAATTAATTGGTTGCTATAGCAACCACCAATTGGTGATAAATTGACAATGATGGTACAAATTGCTTTTTTTTTCAACATGAGAAAGCAGTAAAGTGTGAATTGGAATCATCTGCCCAATATTTCGACCATCGGTTATGTAATAAAATCTCAAAATATCAAAATTTCGAAAGAGTCACTTTTTCTCAAAAAATTCCCAATGGATAATTTTCGTTTCTTCACCATGTCAATCTGTTAGGTGAAGGCAACCCATTTTCACTGAAAAATCTCCAGTAGAGCTTTTTTTAACTCAAAAGGCCTTAAAACCCACTGTGCTTCGCTCTCGAATCTCAAATATGCATAATTGCCGCAGGCTTGTTACTGGTCAGAAAAACACGGACTGTGGAAAGGCTGACTGTAGTGGTTGTGCGCGGCTTATTTTAATGATATATTTTTTTTACCACAGCATTATAGGCCATAAATGAGGAAATTTGTTGGCATGAATCCTTTAAAAGAACAGGTGATGCAACACAGTGGTAAACATTGCCTCTGTCCCAACTTTCTTGAAACAAGTTGCTGGCATAAAATTTTAAATGAACAAATAAAAAAAAAAGAAAATAACAATACAATTTCTCAGTTTCAACATTTGATATGTTGTTTTTGCACCATTTTCAATTAAATATAGGGTTTAAATGATTTGCAAATCATTGTATTCTACAACCCCAATTCCGAAATAGTTGGGACGAAGTGTAAATTGTTAATAAAATCAAAATGCAATGACTTTCAGATCACATGAGCCAATATGTTATTTATAATAGAACATAGATAACATTTCAAATGTTGAAACTGAGACATTTTACATTTTTATCCACGAAATGAGCTTATTTCAAATTTTCTGGCTGCAACAGGTCTCAAAAAAGTTGGGACACAGTCAAAAAAGGGCTGAAAAAGCAATTTATAAGAGAATCAACTGAAAGAACATTTAGTAAGTAATTAAGTTAGCTGGCATCAGGTTGTAACATGATTGGCTATAAAAGGGATGTCTTAGAGAGGCTGAGTCTCTCAGAAGTAAAGATGGCCAGAGGCTCTCCTACCTGTGAAAGCTTGCATAAAAAAAATTGTGGAATATTTTAAAAACAATGTTCCTCAACGTCAAATTGCAAAGGCTTTGAAGGTCTCATCATCGACAGTGCATAACATCATCAAAAGATTCAGAGAAACTGGAAAAATCTCTGTGCATAAGGGACAAGGTCGAAGACCTTTACTGGATGCCCGTGATCTTCGGGCCCTCAGACGCCACTGCATCACTCACCGGCATGATTCTGTCATTGACATTACTAAATGGGCCCAGGAATACTTCAAGAAACCACTGTCTGTAAACACACTCTGCTGTGTCATCCACAGATGCCACCTAAAACTCTATCATGCAAAAAGAAAGCCATTGTTGAGCATGCTCCAGAAGCGCCGCCGTGTTCTGTGGGCCAAGGCTCATTTAAAATGGACTGTAGCAAAGTGGCAAAGTGTCCTGTGGTCAGACCAGTCCAAATTTGGCATTCTTGTTGGAAATCATGGGCGTCGTGTCCTCCGGGCTAAAGAGGAGAAAGACCACCCCTCCTGTTATCAGCGTTCAGTTCAAAAGCCAGCATGTCTGATGGTATGGGGATGCATTAGTGCATATGGTGCGGGACACTTGCATGTTTTAAAAAGCACCATGAATGCTGAAAGGTACATTAAGGTTTTAGAGCAACATATGCTCCCCTCCAGATGACATCTATTCCAGAGAAGGCCTTGTGTATTTCAGCAGGACAATGCAAAACCACATACTGCAGCTATTACAATAGCATGGCTTCGTAGTAGAAGAGTCCGTGTGTTGAACTGGCCTGCCTGCAGTCCTGATCTTTCATCCATTGAGAACATTTGGCGGATAATTAAACGAAAAGTCCGTCAAAGGAGAGCCAAAACTCTCCAGCAGCTGGAAGCCTGTATTAAACAAGAGTGGGATCAAATTCCAATGGCTAAACTCAAGAAACTTGTCTCCTCAATGCCCAGATGCCCCCACTCTGTGTTAAAAAGAAGAGGGGATGCTACACCATGGTAAACAGGCCCCTGTCCCAACTTTTTTGAGACCTGTAGCAGCCATCAAATGTGAAATGAGCTCATTTTGTGGATAAAATTGTAAAATTTCTCACTTTCAACATTTGCTATGTTATCTCTGTTTTATTGTGAATAAAATACTGGCTGGTGTGATTTGAAAGTCAATGCGTTTTGATTGTATTCACAATTTGCACTTTGTCCCAACTATTTCGGAATTGGTGTTGTATTTTTATTTACATTTTACACAGCATTCCAACTTTTCTGGAAATGGTATTGTATATATGGAACCTTTTCGGTTCCATTTTCGAAAGCTTGCAAGCTCTTCAGCTGACATTTCCCCTGGCCCCACTAACTTAAGCAATTTATTCACCAAGATTGTTTCAACTTTCTTTCAAGGGCACAACACTAGATTGTTTAGAAATATCCACATCTGTTAATCCCGAGAAATTTCATGAATTGATTGTGAATAATAGGTCATTAAATGACCATAATGCTGCAGTTCAAAATATTTAAATGAATGAGGAACTTGTTATATTTAGAGTTCACTATTATGTTTTGAACTTTGCATGGGATAGCAAGAACTACATCCCAGAATTATGCTGTCCTGGATCTTAAATAACTTTGAAGGGAGTAACGGGTGTACATATTGTACAAGAGTGGTTCTGCGAGCATGAAGAATCGCATCAGATGTGCTGGAGAAGACTTTACAGAGTGGTTTGACTCCCAACACAGATTTCAGCTAAGAACTGTTACAACTCTGGTTGGACATAAATGTTGTAATGTGGAAACAAGGCCATGAAGAATTAATGCCATGATCAAAGCCAAAGGCTGTCTAACAAAATATTCCAGCATTCAAGTTTTTTTTTTTTTTTTTTTGGCCAAGCAACGTACACCAGAAACTGGCAATATTGAAACATTTGAAGAGAATCCTGGTGAGTCTGGGGATCTGTTTGAACCAGAGAAATCAGATTGGCCACATTTGGTATCAGGAGTATGAGAACATAGCCAATATGAGCAAGGGAATATTCCACACAGGAATGAGCTCGCTGATGTCACCCCAAGAACGGGGGGTAAATGGCCTGACATGGCGATTTTCTAATTACAACTGGCCATTGCTTTACCATCTTTTACAATTTTCACACCAATTTCCTTCAACAATTAACACCCTAAAGTTTTGGCACTTTATAGGTTATTTTGAGACAGACATTCCCAACTGCCAGAGGTACCCTTTAAAGTGAGCGTTGCACTTTTTGTCATTCTGTATCACCTGGTGGTCCCTCTGTACCTCTTACAGCAGAACAAAGGTATAAATAGAGGTCCTAAATAGAGTTGCGATAATTTGAGAATAGAAACCATTTTGTTGGTATCATTTGAAACCGAGCTATTAGCACTATGGAAATCTTTGTATTTTTTGGTTCTTTTCTCGAAAGGAAAACACATCCATTTCAGGAGAAAAGCAATAAACCATCTAGCAATGGTATTGACAAGCATAAAGGGGGAAAATGTTCGTACATGAGAAAAAGGCAAACAGAAAAATGATCGTGAAACTGGAGTTGTGTAATACGTTTTACTCTCTTCTTTGAAAGTATTCTGTCGTATTTTAGGATGTATCTCTCCACGTGACACTAGGATCCATTTAAACAAGGTGTTCTCCCCCTTCGTTTCCAATTATTTTGTTAGTTTTATGGTAATTTTATGCCTATTACACGGTTGTTTGACAGAGAACATTTACAAGCACACAACAAATCAGGAATGGGAATAGCCAAACTAGCTATATAGCTGAGGTCCATGATCGACAAAAATGTTGCTTCCGAAGTATGAGGTTGTCAGATGGCAAGATAAATCGGTGGAAATATTTAATTGTATTTTATAATATGGCGTACACTTTAACTGATATATTTGTAGATAGGTCATTTTAGGTGGTTAAAATGCAATTTTGCTGCTGGCTCATTTGCAGCATTACACTACTACATTAGCTACTTAGCAAGCCTGGGGACAGTCCAACCGCCGATTGTGGGTAGTGCACTCACTATAGATGTGTACCTCATACGCCTTCACTTGAAAAATCCCTACAAACCTTTGAAGGTGCTAGCTAGCCTAAGTAAATGCTTGCAAGTTTCTGTACACCTGTTTTTTTTTTTTGTGAAAAATGATTGACGATTGGCAGAACAAACAATGTAAGTGGCTTAATGGCGTCTCATAGCTAGGCCTAACTATAATGTGAGTTGCTGTCATCATTCTGCTGATCTGCATGCAACTAATCTTGAGGAGCTACATCATAGACTACCATATATTGTCAAATATAGGAAATACTTCTATTCAGTTTATTTAATTCAATTTCGTCAGAACGGAGTGAAAATGTGTCCTGCCGCTGATCAAAATTAATGACAAGAGGAGGGACTTGCCTCACAAAGCGACGATGACTAGATTAGTTTCCATCCTTTGCGGTGGACTTTAACAGCCCACTTTTTCTTTCTTATTGGATCAGTGGGGAACCTGTACATTTTGTGGCCTTTTTCAGACTGATGGCTGTATCCACAGGCGCAGCTACCCATCCTATTAACAAATTTTGAAAACCTAGCTTCAAAATTATGTCCTCATTCAGGTATGTGATTAATTCATTCACTTTGAGATGGCACCCAAAAACGTAATGGAGTCGTAATGGCTCCATATCTCATATGACTAGGCTTTTCTGGAATCTTCATATCGCAACTTTCTAACTAGGATCTGTAGGTATACATAGTTGGCGCTGGCATTCCTGGTGCCAGGAGGTATTAAAAAAGTCTTTTGTCTCAGATTGCACGGCAGTATACGTACTCACACCGCTGTATTCATAGGTATATCAGTCAGTCAGTAAGGGACCAAGGCTTGTGCTGGCTGACATGTCCTGGGTTCAAAAATAATTTATTTTGTACTGTTGAAATTCCTGGTACAAATGGGGTTCTCCCAGCTTTTACAGTTAAGCAGTTTTCACTGCTGCATCCTCTGGTGTTAGTCTTTAAGAGCACAGTCAGGTGCATATTATCAACTCACACGCACTTTATGCATGTGTCAACTGGCCTGCAAGGTGACCGACCAGCAGGAGGGAAGTCATTGGTGCCTGATTTGATGCTGTCTCCCCAACCACTCAAACTATTCCTTTGAGTAAACCAGCACCAATTTTTCATGGCTTGCAGTCAGGTTGGCCATAATACTTTAAACAAGTTTTGTTGGCCAGAGGCTCCCACTGCGGTTGATTAAGAAAGAAAATGTTCTACGCAAATGTATTGTCACTACCACTAATTCAGAGACATCCATTCCACTTTTGCATCATTAATTTTATTCTGAAATTTTTCTTATTTTTACTAAATGCTTTTATAAACCACCGGCAAGTATTTTCACAATCACTCCATTCTTCTGAAACCTGTAGCTGTGTTTTCCAGGGCTGCACATTTTTGACTGTGACTTAAAGTTCATGTTGTCTTAGATTGTTTTGATTTAAATAGCATTGGTTAGGCACTTGAACTGCGGTCTTACGTTCAAACAGGGGGTCTGATCCAATTGACTAAATCAACCCGTAGATTTGGTGGATCAGCTAACTCATACAGCCATTTGATAGCAGTGAAACACGGCTTTCACTGCAGTCCTGGAGATTACTGGCACCACCTGTTTCTCTAGTGGAGTCACCATGGTAACCGAGAAGGGAGGAGTTTCCACGCACTCCTGCAGCTCATGCCTGCGAGGGAGTGAGGTCACTGGTGGAATCGTAGGAGTATTATAAAAATACCATACCAAAGCTTACTTGAGCATTGGTAATGGCACCAAAGAATTAATTTTTTAAGAGGGGATTTTAAGAGACTTAAGTACTGCCACAACGGACCATCTTTTCCTTGAGGTCCGTGATAAAGGAGTGATGACGAGGTATTGATTCCTTGAATAAGAATGCCTTGCCTCCCCAGAGGTATTAGGCTGGCATTGTGGTGCAGAACTGTTGCCTCACAACAAGAGGGTCGCTGGTTTGAACGTGGTCTGGGGCCTTTCTGTATGGAGTTAGCTAGTTCTTTCTGTGTTTGCTTGGGTTTCTTCCATACTCCGCTTTTCCTCCCATGGTCTATAGACCGATATATTAATCTAACTGGAGACTGTAATTTTCCCCAAGGTGGGAGTATGTGAGATTCCTACACTTGCTTAAGGAAGAGTACAAAGAGGGACACAACATAGGCCTAAGGAAGTGTTAAAGTGTCATTAAACATGTTGTTTATAAATTACAGATTTATTTGAGTTTGATTTGTCCAACTCATGCCCCTTCCTTGAAATAGATTTCTTTGGTTATTTTAGTTTTCTCTATTTTGCCCATATTTCTTCACTACCTGCTCTTCATTACCTGGTATTTTGTGGATGTTTTTTAATATAGCTGCATTTAGATGTTCCATGTAGAATTGCACTTTTTTCATCCATTTATAACAGCCAGGAGCTGTTATACATTACTAATGGGTGCAACTAGAATGCCTTATCTGGGAATCAAACCTACAACTTTTATGTCTCAAAGCCACTTACCTGCTTTTATTTCCATCATTTGTGTGGTTTATGTTTTTATAGGGTTGTTATTTAGGCACCATTGACTGAGAGTTGCTTTGCAAATGAAAAAAAAAGCTTATATACAGAATAAGTCTACAATGCAGTGAAAAAGTATTTGACCACTTCCCGATTTCTTCTATTTTTGCTTATTTGTCACATTTAAATTTCCTGATCATCTGACTAATTTTAACAGAAGTAAATTCCAGTGCGATTAAACACAAAATTCAGCTCTTAAACGAACATTTCATTTATTGAGGGTAAAGAGTTATTCAAAACCTACAGTGGGCTCAAAAATTTCTGGCACCCCTGACTGGCAATGCACAAAGAATACTTTATAAATTGCCCGCTCCAATCCCACCCAAATCTGGAATGCCCAGTTGGGGAACTATGTACAAGGCTTGCTCGTATGTGACCCCTTGTTGCCAATTCAGGAGAAAGGGGCAGTTCACGGCTCTCCTCCGAAGCACGTGCCCATCAACTACTGCTTCTTTATACTCATTGGTTCAATCCTCACAAGTTCAGAACGAGGGCGGAGGATACCCGAACATTAAAAGGCTTAGAATCTTCCTGACGAGCGCCCGGCTGGCCAACAGCAGGTGCTGGAGCAACGAACAAAGCAACCATTTTTTTATATCTTCCTTCTCGGCAGACCCTTCCCAATTTGCATCCCTGTAGCGCAATGGCCAATTGTGCGCTACTCTGAAAAAGCTACTGACCACTGCCGGTTGGTACGACCGGGGCTCGAACCCGTGCTGTGATAGTCACTTCTGCGCCGCAATGCGGTGCTTTAACCGAGTGAGCTATCCGGCAGCTCCTGGCCTAGATTTTCATCCCATATACACACATACAAAATTTCAAAAGGATCCGTGAAAAACTGTTGGCGCCAGAGCACTGACGAGGCAAAAAGTTTTCGGACACATGGACGCACAACGGACCACCATGAAGGCATCTAACCACAGCATAAGCCCAATTGGCCTAGAGGCCAAGCGAGCTAAAAACTCTTAAAAAATGTATTTATAGAGAAACTCTAAATAACAACATGTGAAAAATATTGTAGGATATTAACGTTCCAATGGAACCAACCAAAGTCAATTACTGATTTAATTAAAAATCGATTTCCTCTAAATCAAGTTTTCACAATTAATGGCACCCTGAAAGATTATTGTAAATAATATCTACCAAAATTAAATCAGGTATTAAATTCCACTTATTTAAATTCTATTTAAGTGTTAAGGAACTATACGGAGCCATTACATCACTTCCTGTTTCACTAGGGTATAAAAATTAGGTAAGATACATGCAATGTCCTTTTGTCATCCAGCACCATTCAACAAAATGACTGTCAGTTCAAAAGATGCAGATAGTCATAGACCTTCATAAATCTGGTATAGCTACAAGAATATTCACAAATAATTGAATATGCCACTGAGCACTGTCAGGGCAATTATTTAAAAACTTCCAAAGATATGGAACTGTTGAAAACCTCAAGGGTAAAGGACACAACTGCATTTGGCCCCCCAGAATACTGAGGAGGATAGTGAGAGAAGCAACAAAATCCCCAAGAATCAATGTGAAGGAATTTCAGGCCTTCGTGGCATCTTGGGGTCACCAGGTTTCAAAAAGCACCATCAGGCACCACTTCCACGACCACAGACTCTTTGGAGGGGTTGCCAGAAGAAAGCCTTTCCTGACCAGAAGACACAGAAGCAAGTGCTAAAAGTTTGCTAAATGTCATCTAAATCATGACTGGAACAAGCTGCCTTGGTCAGATGACACCAAATTGCATGTTTTGGTCAGATACAGCATTGACATGTTTGGACTCAAAACAGAGATGCATACAAGGAGAAGCACCTCCACGGTGAAATATGACGGTGGGTAAGTCATGTTTCGGGGCTGTTTTAATTCAAGAGGTCCAGGGGCACTGGCTAAGATTATGGCATAATGGATCCCACCAAGTATCAGGATATTTTGGCTGACAATCTGGTTGCCTCCGCCAGAAGGCTGGGACTTGGCTGTTGGTGGACTTTACCACAAGAAAATGACCCAAAGCATACCTCAAGATCCACACAGAAATGTATCTGTGATAACAGAATCAACGTTATGCAATGGCCATCTCAGTCATCAGACCTCAATCCAATGGAAAACCTGTGAGCTGAGTTGAAGAGGGCAGTTCATAAACGCAAACCCAAGAATGTGAAGGATCTTGAAAGGATCTGCTTGGAGGAATGGTTCAACATCCCCCCAATTGTATGCCTTAACCTTGTCAGCAGTTACAGGAAAAGACTCCATGTTGTTATCCTTGCCAGAAGTGGTTACATTAAGTATTAAATGAAGGGTGCCAATAATTACAAAACCTTTATTTTGTTGAAATTTAGTTTGTGTAAAATGATTGTCATTATTTTGGTTGTTTCAGTCCAAACATTAACAAAGTGAAGTATTTCACACGTTGGTATATTCTGTTTCTCTATAATTATATTGTTTATATATTTTTTTTGTATTGTTTGTGCATTGCCGGTCAAGGGTGCCAGAAATTTTGGAGCTGACTGTAAATCATTTTGGTAATGTTATTTTAAAAAGAAAGTTATTAACTGTTCTTCTATAGCCTAACCAGTTATTCAGTAGAAGGGAGGCCACAGAACACCAGAACCGGAACGTAAAAATTACGTTTCCATTCAGAACAAACTGAATTGAAAATAGATTTGTTTTTAATCCTTGACTATCACTATAGAGTGACCGTTTCAGCAAATATTTAAGTTAGTTTTATGAAAGTTACGTACTGCACCTTTAGGATATCACTGTTACAACAGATTTGAAAATTGCATCAAGTATCATATACTTCAAATGAGATGATACACTTCATGATAAGCTACCGTTTAAAGTTGGCTGTTCCCTAACTGTCAAAAAAAAGTTTATTCAAAAAGTTATTTTTTCTCCTTTTTGGTTATTTATAGTTTTTTACTTTTGACTTCTCACAGAGTTTACCACCCCAACTGCCTCAATCCAGAATCGAGACGTCTTTAAATTTTTAACCTGAGCACTCTTCAACTTCATTAGAGCTCACCACCACCCACAAGACATAGCAAGAGTACCCAAAGGAATTATTATTTTTGGTAATTTTGCTGTATTTACCCAACAAACCCAACAGCCCACACTCAACCACTTCAAGAAAATCGACCAACAGTGAAGATATGGGAACCCAAATCCTAAAGGTGCATAATTCAATTATAATTTCAGATTTTTCCAACAACTTTCTTCTTTTTACCAGAATAAGACTGACAGAGACCTGGAATGTAGCTGTGAAGTGGACAAAGTGTCATGGTTTAGGTGTGCGTTTGTTTGTTGGACCTTTCTTTGTTCTATCGTCCAGGACGATATCGGGTTTCTTTTCCATCGAATTCCTGGCCCAGCTGGCTGATTGAGCTGGGGCTGAGTTTTCCGGACTCTATACACATGGCCAGGGGTTCGCCACGCCTATCGCTAGAGTGTCTGTTTGTTTCTAGCACTTCGGCCGGAGAAAATCTCTAGTCAGATTTCCTAGTGATTTGTGATATTCCATTTATTGTTAGGAATTGCTTCTTTTAGAAATTTTCTCTCTTCCCTTTGGTTGTTTATTCTCTCTCGCACTGCTTCCGTGTTGTGGACATTTATTCGTCCTTGGAAGCGCGAGCTTTTACCGGAGGTGTGTACCTCTTTTGGTTTGTCTCTTATCTGGGCTGCTCTCAGTTCTTTCTCTCACTGGTCGCGGCACCTGGTGTCCTATCACCGCCCATTACACAAAGATATCATACCCAGACCTATGGGATCTGAGATTTTAGAAAAGTGTGTTGCCTCTCAGTTGATCTCACACATGAAATGAACAGTAGTAATTTATATTTTTTTTATATATTTTTTTATTATATTTTTAAATTTATATCAGGATGCCCCGCACAAATTTCTTATGATGTTCTGCTAGCCGCTGATTCTGGGGCTGGCTGAATTTTATTTTTGCCTGAGTTCTGCATTTGATATCATTGACCATGACATCCTTTTAAACTGTCTTTAAAACTATGTTGGCATTAAGGGCTGCATTTGCTTTGTTTCCATCCTATCCATCTGACAGCTCTTTTTCTGTGAAAGTAGGAGAAGTTTCCTTATCCTCAGCTCCCCTTTCATGGGGTGTGCCTCAAGGGTTGATTCATGGTCCAGTGTTATTCATGCATTATATGCTCCCTCTGGGTGAGATAATTGGTGGGCATAATGTCAGTTTCCACTGTTAAGCAGCCGAGAACCAGCTTTATGTTTCAATGACAAGTGGTGATTGATTATTCCAAGTTAAAGCAGACATCAAATGCTGGTTGTCACAAAACTTCCTCCAACTAAATAAGTCTATATCTGAGACCCTGCTAACTGGTCTCCAGAACCTGACTTATGACTAGAAAAATTATCTTGGTTACTTATTTCATGATGTCAAACATTCTGCCAGCAACATGGGTGTGTTCTTTGATCTTTTTTTTTCAAAATTCAAATCACAAATGATTCCTCCAACTTGGGAATACTGCAAAAGTTGAACAATTTCTATCTCAAGCAGACCTTGAGATGGTTATCCATGCTTTTGTTTCATCACATCTCGATTACTGTAGCCATCTTCCACCTCCAGCTTGTTCAGAGCTTGGCTGCCAGACTTCAGATGAATTCCTAGAGACAAGTCCATATTACACTCATACTAACCACACTAACTGGCTTCCTTTTAGTTAACAGAATTGATTTTAAAATTTAGATAATTACCTTTAAAGCCCAACATGGCCTGGCTTCTACCGACATCACAGACTTGTACCCCATGAGCCAAGCAGAGTTGGGTTCAAGTACTTTCAAGTAATTTCAAGAATTGGATGAAAGTATTTTTTTTTTAAATACCAAAGTGCTTGCACTAGTATCAGAGTACCTCCTATTAATGCCTAAAGTACTTGTACTTGTATTCAAATAGTTTCCAAAGTTCTTGACCAATCTGTCTCCTAAGTGCTGACAGAGATTGGTCAAGTATTTGAAAAGTACTTGGATACAAGTACATATACTTATTATTAGGTATTATTAGGCATTAGGCCTAATAATATTATTAGGCCTAATGCCTAATATTAGGCATTATTAGGTAGTACTCAGATACAAATACAAGCACTACAATTCTCAAAAGTACTTGGACCCAACTCTGGAGCCAAGCTGCCGCCTGTGTTCCTTTGGTAGGAACCTCTGTACTGTTTCCACCACCTGTCTCATCATGACAGGTACCCGTGCATTTTCTGTCAGAGCCCTGCTGCTATAGAACTCTCTCTCTGAGGAACTTAAATCTGCAAACTCACTGCCCTCTTTTGAATCACTCCTCAAAACTTATTCCTACTGAAGGCTTTCCTATAATAAATGTGTTGCCTATATACGTAATCTATTTTACCTGACTTTAACACTTTTTTATCAGTTCCTCTATTCCATGGTTTCATTTTTGTTTCTGTTTTTACCTTGCTACATGCTTTTATTTGTGTTACTGCTCGTATTGTGTATTTTACCTTATCCTGTAAAGCCCTTTGTAACTATTTTTGGAAAGTGTTACACAAATAAAGGTGTTTAACTTGCAAGGTGCTACTTGGAGTAAGACAAGGGGACCATCTTCTTACTGGAGGTATTCCACTCCCCATTTTTATAACTATTGTAATTATGTGCGTAGCCCAGGATAGTTGCCCATCAAGAGTAGACCACATTAGTTTAGTCTCCATAGGGGTGCCCTTTACTGTTGGTCAAAACTGGTTCTTTCTCTGTACTGCAGAGTGACTGGGCCTTTAGCTTGGTGCAAACAACACCTGGCTAAGTCCTGGCTAACTGAAAATGGCTGTGTTTTAAATAGTTGAAAACATGTATGCATGAACTTCAAATATCAAGGATTTTTAACCAATGCCCAAAAGCATCTGATTTTTAATTGGCTCATTTTATGGATTTGCGTGGATTTTATTTTCAAACCTTTTTTTTATTTTTCTAAATTGACATTTTTTTGAGCGAAATCTTTTAGAACCAAGATCTTCAAGTGGTAAATCAGCAGAATGAGTGGTATGCGTGAAAGATGATTGAGAATTACATTTAGTGCAGTACTTTTGCTATTCCAGAAACATGGGTTACTCCTATTGCTATAATTAACTTTTTTTTCCACAGACTCCCCCCTCTCTTTCCCAGAATGAATACAAATGACAACCCTGGCCATATCAATGGAGACGGCATATGACTCCTCGGGGATACCCTCGCTTTCAATGAGTGGGGAGGCCAGGGAAAAGGTCCATTGTTATACATTTAGGCATCATATGTAGTCGTTATGGGGAAAAGAGTGAGGCATCATGTGTAGTCATTATGGGGAAAAGAGTTAATTCTTGAATCTTTGCTCCTCTAGATGGCATTGTGTGGGTGGCTTAGAAAGTTTGTGTGACTTCAGAGTTTGCTTTTCTCTAAGCTGCCACACCCATGAGAGGCCAGAGTACACTAAGACTCCCAGGACTTTCATGGTATGCATGCTCACAAAACAAATGTCTCTTTCATGGTTGTTTTTGAATGAACATTATTTTTGAGGAGGAATCTGGTGTCAAAGGAAGAACTAGGTCCTGCAACCTCTATTTTGAGCAGCTAAGAAAATGCTTCTAGCACACTTCTATGGGTGCTGATAAATTATTGGAACAGCACAGTGATAATTTGACATGGCTTCAATGTTAATAGTTCTCTATGGTTTTTTTAGACGTTGGAATTTCGCAAAGCAATTTTTCATCTGTGTCGAGTCCCTTGAGAACTATGATAGAAGTTGTCTTTGGTAGACTGGCCTTGCAGCCTTGCTGTGCAGTGTAAAACATTGTGTGGACAGTACGCTCAAAGATCACAACTTTTCATGTTTTTTCCCTTTTGAATGAGTATACATTTTTTTAATAAACTGCCTGAACTCTCTTAATCTTTAGGAGAGGGGAGAAAACCAGATGATATAATTATCAGAAATAGGCTGACTCATAAACTGCAAGTGAAGTTGCCATATTTACAATTAATTTTTTGGCTTAACTTATTGTAGAATTTTCTGAATGTACCAGCAGCCATACTGGTGTGCGGACAAATGGGAATATTTTTGTGAGCATTTCAATGAATTGTTAAAAGTATACCTTTGAGCAGCCTTGCACTCCAGAGCATGTGCTCTGTCCATTAGTTCACATAGTTTTGCTATTCTGGATGAACAAAGCTTGATTGGATCAGATTCCCCATGTAGAAAACATGAGATACAAAGCATACGTTATTTAATTATACTGATTAGGCTAAAATTTATAAAATGGTGGTCTGATTCAGGTTTTTTAGCGGACTATTTTTTCTTGAGGCATTTTCCTTATCTTTCAATAAATCCTTGATGGAGGAGGAATTTTCTTTTTTTGTCTGTGTCAACGTCATCTGCCCACAAAATCCACAGAGGTCTCAGTGGAACCTCCAGCCCTTGCTGATTTGCTGAAGAAAAGCGTGTGATGAATGACTCCCTCCCTGACAATGTGGTTTTGCAAGTGCAATGCTACCCAGAGCACACAGCACATACAAAGCCAGATGGAGTTTTCTTTATTTGCCTTTGTCTGTGCAGCGTGTCACAGGGTCACTGTCAGGTGAGCATGGGTGTATTTTGATCTTCATGGGCGTGTATTGGATCGGAGCCCATGGCTCTGTCAATGCCCTTCTCCTCCACCTGCCACTTATTCCTGCTGTACAACCATGACTGTGCAGTGAGGGAAACCAGCATGCTGCTCACAGCATGTAATTCAGGGTTTCCTGGCCCTGTTTCCAGGGATCTGTCATCCTGCAAGCTTTCATTTCAACCCTAATTTGACCGACCCGATTCTACTAACTGGCAGCGGAATGATATCTCTTCCTGTTCAGTGAGGTGTGCTTTGTTTGGGTTTTGGATAATATTTGGATAGGAAGGTAGAGATCTAGCAACAGGGTTGGGAAATGTTGAAATTATGACAAACTGGTCATATATTGCCTCCATCTGGATTTCAGTGCTGAAAGATTTGAAAACCGAAGGCTCTCTGCTCAAGGGAATCATTTTGTAGGGTGAATAGCCAGTCTTGGCTGTACTTGCTGTCTAATAAGGACCCTGTGGTGCGCAGGAAATGGTTTTCTGGCTCAAGCACCATCAAGATGGAACTAACTTAAAGGAGCTATGTCACAATTACTGCACATGCTCAGAAGATACATCCAAAGAAAGAGAATCTGCTTGACTGGAAATCCATCCTTGCTGATCCGTCTTCTTTTTCCTTTGTATTTATATATTTTAGTTACTACGGCATCATACTTTTTATTTTGAGGAGCTTTCTATGGAAATTTGAGGATTCAAAGTGCTATTTTAAGCTTTAGCCAAGGGATACGAAGAATGTAAGCTGGTTGCCATCGGCAATAATCATGGAAGAAGAAAAATACCTTCTAGATTTTGACTTGCAGTTGAGCAGATTTACTTTGTTCAAAATAGTGAGCATGTGCAGTGATCGCGACAGAGCTCCTTTAACTCATTCTCGACGGCAAGCCACTGCCAACGGCGAGGCGAATTCTACCATTCTCTAGGGTAAGCCAGTGCCAGCGGCGTGGATGACCATTCGCAGTCCGATGAAAACACAAAATCAGTTGACGATCGCGGTCATGGGCCACCTGTACTTCAATACTTTATATTGTGTAATTTTCGGGAAAAGTATTCCGTACAAACGCAACAATTTTATATAAAAGTATTCCATAGGGAATGAGTTAACATAGTTGTTCATCAGGGATGGGGCACGCTGGTCCTGGAGGGTGGCAGTGCCTGCTGGTATTCAGTGTTTCAGCACAAATGATTCATTTTAGTCTTTTATTGGCTTATGAGTCAGCACACCTTGTTCCTTAGGCATTGAGTGACTGCTGATTGAACGAAGACCAAAGGAAAAATATTGCGGACTGGAGTTGCGCATCCTTACTGTTGGTAGTTTATTTTGAAAGTACGAAGGAAATCTGTTCTTGGATTATGTATAGTGAACTCCAATATTCGGTTATATACTTCAATGGGGCTCTTGTGTAAGATTCCTTTCCCAGCAGGAAAAACACTGAACTTGTGGATTAGAGTCCTTAAATCATTGACTGCTGTATCTGCTTTAGAAAGGAAATTACAATATGATCTTGACCTCACTTTACGCTCATAAACTTACCTCTATTGTTCATCATATAATTTACTCTTAAAATAACAAGAAAACACTACCTGTGGGACACAATGGTCTGAGCCTATTTTTCTCACACCCAGTTGAGTGAGGTCAGCCATCTTAAAACATTTGGCACAATGGAGTCATTCTGCAATCACTGGGTATTTTTTATTTTACGTTATTTAATTTTTTTTTTGAGTGAAAACGTCATCTAAGCTTCCGCGGCAGAAAAGTTGCCTGCGATGTTTGTTATATTCCAAGGCAGTATTCAACACCTCCATAGCTTTCATTTACTGATTTACTGGTGTTGATATTTACATCAGAATTAGTTTAATTAAAGCCATTCTAATGACATATTTGTGTACTCACGCCTTAGCAAAATATTAACCATCCATTTTAGCATGTATGAATATTGAATTGAATCCTTCAGGGGTGCACACCCAAAGCTATCTGCCAGCTCACAGTTATGTTATATTATGTTATATACACAGTTATATTATGTATCCTGTGAATTGTGGCCATTGCTCCAATGTATATTTTATTGGAAAAGATGGTATGTTCCAGGTAGGGGCTTAGGGTATATCAGGGCCCTATTTTCTATACCTCAAAGAGGAGTGAGGGGTGAATTTCCTGAGAGCAGAAAGGTGCTGTGATGACAGATTCTATTTTTTTTTTTTGTAGTTCTGTGTACATATTTTGTGTATAGATATTTTTTTCTTCTCCCCTTCTTGCACTGTACATTTTTTGACGCTTATTTTGCACTTTGGTTGGATCCTGTGGTTTTGCACTATAAATAAACCTTTTGCACCTACATGCTATTGCGGCGGAGCCATTTCTTTTCCGGAGTCGGAGCCCTGTGTGATTTACTGTTGCCGACATTGTTAATCAGGGAAAAATGATTGAGAGTAAGTCAGGACTGATAATTGTTTTGAGGGGATGTTCTGTTCCAACCCAATCTTCAGTTCTATCTATGCCAGTATTGCAAAGTACCAAGATGGTTCAGGTCTCATAAAAACGTGCATTGCATGATTTCACGGGCCACGCCAGTTTTGCCAGTTACTAAGAAAACAATGACGCTACTGTGGTTACTCTACTAGAGATGTCGGCAAGCTTCAGTGGTTTATTTTAGTTTCCATGCAGGATCTTAAAGTTAACAAAAATGTGGAAGTACAATCTGTAGTTTATTCAATCTCCCAAGAGCCCGAAATTGTCCACTAGAAAATTCTCGGTCCAGGCAACATTGACGGAAGTTAAACATTGTTCATTTGCATATACTAACCACAATGTAATTATACAAACTTGATTGAAAATTGGCAAAGTATCCTTTTAATTAGCAAAGGTTGCTTTAATATTACTGAATAAAAACTGTGGTATCATTTCTCAAAATCAATAGATGATAATGCAGTAATATTTGTTTCCTTAAAACTTCAGTTGTATTAACGTGTTTTTAAAATTTTTTTATCCCACTCTCCTGATAATACCGTAAACCGTGATAAAATCCCAGTTAATTATAGTGATAGAAATATTTTGTATCTGATTATGCCAAATCACAAATATCTTGCCCAATATCTACTGAAGGAGTGGTGGGATTTTCACCAAATCAGGCATGGTAACTCCCTACAGGGGATGGCTCAGTTCATTAGGTTATGGAGGACACTGGATCAAAGGTCAAGGTCACAGGGTCATTTGCACATGGGGGCCAAAGATCACCTGTTAGGGGTATGAAGCTATAGCTGGCAGAGGCACAGCAGTGAACGCTTTGTGTTGTGTTGTACCTTCTTTTCCTTTGTTTTACCAGCTCCTTAAAGCAAAATCATGGACTCGGCCCTGGCAGTGAGTCGACAAAAGGTTGTGTGAGTGCATGTGTTGCGGTACATTGTCTTGCATCTTGTATTAAATGTGTTACACTGTAATAAAAATGCAATCTGGTTGAATGCTTTGCATTAACCGAGCGTGCCCGGGCATGTTCTTTATAAGTTGGCAAGTGCCCATATAGTTGATTAGCATGTAGCACATCCCAGTATGACTCTGAATGAGTCGGCATTCAGCAAAGCCCTGCCCTGCAGAAATCAAGAGAGGTGTGTGCCGGTCTACATTCTGATTATGCAGATGTGCTCGAAATGTTGGTACCCTTCCCCTTTAAAGCGAAAACTCACAAATTTTTTCTGAAAAAAAGGGTAACTGCCATAAGCAGTTGGCATCCACCACTTTTTATTCCATATTTAACAGTAATTACATGTTGCTTTGGGTTTTGAATATAAAATAATATTTAAATTACTAAAACAGATGAAAATTACATGGAAAAAAAATATTGGTAACCACAACTTAAATATTTAAAGCACATCATCAAGTGCTTTTTGTAGCATGGAATGACTTTTACATCTCTCAACTTGTAGTGAGCCCACTGTTCTTGAGAAAACTGCTCAAGTTGACTCAACTGGTCGTAGCTGATTATTAAGGTGGTGCAGACTCTGTTGTCATCTGTCATCATCTTTTGTCTGTTGTAAGCAATTCAACCCATACCCTCTAGCAATCGCAATTATCAATAAAATTTAACAAAACTTGGTATACTACATCTGTAGCATGGAAAGTGCTTTAGGATTGAATTTCTGCCTCGCTCTCCCAAAAGTGGGCCTACAGGGATGGTCATATTGAAAAAATGAAATTGTTAATTGTGGACTTTTCTAATATCGACTAAAGAGCTGAAACTTGGGATGTAAAAAGTATACAATGTGTCATTTTGACAAACACTCAGAAATGGCCATTTTGTGACCTTTAACATTCTTTGCCCATAGACACTCATTTAAATGACCTGGAACCTTTTGTAGTCTCAAATATTGATAAAATTTCATGGCATTTTCCAAACAACATTACAGGATATAAACCACTTTGATATTTCATTTAAGCCGTGCACCACACTTGAAAATGGGCGCGAGAAGGCAGCAGACCAGTTGAGTTTCAGGTTCTTTGAACCACTTGTTCTCTGGTTTGGTGGGTGCCTTTTTCCAAATGCAAGTTTCAACTATTTCCACAGATGTTCAATTGGATTCAGATCGGGATGCATAGCAGGCCACTTCAGAAAGGTTCAGTGTTCTCTTACCCATCCTTGGGTGCTTTCAGATTTACGTTTTGGGTCATTGTCCAGTCATTAGATCAATGACCTTTGACGAAGACTGAGCTTTCTTGACACTGGGCTGTATGTTTCACTCTAGAATGCCTTGACAGTCTTCCGATTTCATTGTTCCTTGCACAAATTCAAGACGCCCTGTGTCAGATGCAGCAAGAAGCCCCGTAACATAACTGACCTTCTATGTTTCACAGTGGGCATGGTGTCATTTTCTTTGAGAGCTGATGGGATTTCCCAAAAAGCTCTTATTTGGCTTTGTCTGTCCGAAAGACATCCTCCCAGAAGCATTGGGGCTCGTCAACCTGCATTTTGGCAAACTTATCTTTCTTTTTCATGTTTCTCTTTCAAAAAAAGGTCTTCCTGGGTCTTCCACCGTGGTGCCCTCTTTCATTCGAATACCAATGGATAGTGCAAGCAGACACTGTTGTACCTTGATCTTGGAGATTAGCGTGTATCTATAACGAAGTTTCCTTTTTTTGCACCATTCAAACTATTTGTCATTCTATCCAGAGTCAATTGTCCTCCTGCAGTTATGTCCAAGGAGGTTTGCTGTTGTCCCATGGACCTTAAACTTGGTTAAACCTTGGTTACAGGAGCATTAAGCTGCTTGGAGATGGTCTTGTTGCCTTGACCGTGACCATGCTTGGTAATATTTTTCTTCCTTATCTCAGAAAACTCCCTTTTCCTTTCTTTACTTGCCCATACTATGACTGGTGCACATCATGATGCCGAACGGCACAATTTAAATTGGCTGAATTATGGATTACTGGGAAACCCCTGTGACACTAATCAAAGAAAATGGTCTGCTTGAAATATCCCTACAATTCAATTATTTTTTATTATTTCTAAGAGGTATCAACAATTTTATCCACACCATTTAAAAAAATATGTTTTTGTAGAACAAGCAAGGATTTAGCTTGTTTAATAGTTTTTGTTTTATACTATGGAAAACCAAGAGCATGCAAGTTTGCATGACAATAGAGCTTTCGATTATAAGGCTATGATGGATCCTTGTTTCAATGATGTGCAATAGTACCAACACTTTTGACCACATCTGTACATAGTGATCCCTGTGAATGGCCAGCAGTGGCTTAGCCAGAATATCAAAATGTGTACGCATAAAACATCCCTTTTATAACAGTTATTAATCCTAGCTAGCTCTAAATCATTTTCTTTTATTAACATGTTTTCCACTTATCAGAATAATCCATAAAGACACAGCTTCTTTCTTAATGTGATCTAAGGGCGACTCAATAATAAGGTAAATTTGGTTTAGAAAAATAATGTACTCACAAGTTGGTATTTGCTTTAGGAAAGGTAAACTGCTCTGACACGTCCACGTTATCTTTTTGGCACATCAGGCAATCTAACCTGTGTTTTATTATTGTTTAAATTAAACCAAACACAAAGATTTGAAACATCTTCACACAATTTTGAGTAAGGGTGATTGAAACTCACCAATTACACGTCCAAATGAATGGTTGACGTCCTGCCCAATGAGGAGAATGACCAACATCTGATAGTGTTGAGTGCTTTCAGCATGAATGTATAGTGAACTAAGAATTACGATTGCGAACGAGTCAGGAGTAATAATTGTAGCAAAGGGATGTTCTGTGCGTACACATTTTAAAGTTCTGGCTATGCCACTGATGGCCAGCAAGACCAGTTGTGGAGTCTGGACCCTTTGTACTCCCTCTTTGCCCGGTTGCTAACCATGATGGCAATTTACCCGCTCATATTTGTGGCAGGAGAAATAGGCTCACACCTGGTAGCTTAATGGTGTGAATAATCATTTACATGTCAGAGAGAGCAGTGGCTGTGTTAGAGCCCTGTGACCACGGCTAGGGACTGTGGCTAAAATATATCAGCCTACAGATGACTTCAGCCTTGACGTTTAATTTCCATTAACAATCCGCGCTGACAGTGTGTGCATGTTGGGCTAATTCAGCAGGTCCCTCTGAAAGAGCCCAGCTATCTCTGGCACCCCTCCCGCTGCTCTGAATAATTTACGGCCAGTTAGAAATAAGTATCTGTGCAGATCTGACAAATTGAGAGGTGAGCTGTGTGTTAGATTACTGGATGATTGTGAGTCATTGGGGGCTAGTGCTGGTTCGTTATGGAGTTACAGAGGGCAGATCTGAGCTTTGCTGCTTTTGGCTTGGCGAATTGTGCCTGTGTATTCACTGTAAAAATGTCATTTAATCTCAAATATTGTATTTGTCGCCAACTCATTGTCACAATTTGTATTTTTGAGAGGGGAGATTATTGTGAACCGCAGTGGTTCAATTTTGGTCGAGGTGGTCGGCTTTATTAATTTTTTTTTTTTTACCATCCACCCATTCAAGTCAGGTATCTCACTCCATATAGCCACCTTCATCTACCTCTAGCCATCTCAAGGGAAGGTGAGAAGATGCATTTTCTATTCGTGAGGAAATAAGATCTGTAGGACCGGTCTTCTCCCAGTCTGACAACATTCATTAAAAAGTGGTGCAGTGGTCGTAATCAACCGAGCCGTGGATAAAAGGGCTGTTGTGAATTCCAATCAGATGAACGCGCCAGGAGAACAAACTGCGACTGCCTCTGACGCCAAGGGCATTTACACGTGAACGTGACTGAGTGCTGAAGACATGCAACGCTTTAGACGATCGGCTCTTACTGTGCCGTCTGAAAAATCTAAGCACGTTCAATGGGAAACGTGCACATCTGATTAACGTGCAACAAACAACAAAGCATTCCCATAGATGTATAGGGAATAGTTAGACTGAAAAGCTGTTGAAATATTTTTGCCCGAAATGGTCCGGAACATGAGTTTCACAGCGTTTTTTTTGCCTTCACCCCACACAGTGAATGGGAGGCACACGGTTTTCTGGTCATCTGTCCGCCAGTCACTCACATTTTGTGTGCACGATGTCTTCTGAAGGGGAGATCGTATTTTGGCCGAATCAAACATGCTAACTTCCCACAAAGGCTAGGTAAACTGATGAGGTTTTGGAGGTCATTGGGTCATCAACTTTGATGGCGTATGAAGCTATGGCAGGCAGAGGCATAGCAATCAAGGCTTTGTGTTGGCTTCTACCTTTTTCTTTAAGCTAGCGACAAAGCAAGCTGACCCTGTTAACCCTGCACATATACATAAACCATCACATCGCTGGGACCTTGGTGGCACTTGCCAAAGATAAGAGATAAACATTTAAAACAGAAGACTGTAATTTAATGACTGCTGATACAGTCCTTGTTCCATGAGGGCAGTTGATTCATGGATCGTTCCACCCTTTTCTTATTCAGCTATAAAAAGACCTTTTCAGCCTAGTTTAGACTCAAGTTGGCTATGGCAACACCTTGAAAAGAGAAGTATAGAGCAGTGGAACAAATCCAGAGACAAGTATGTGTTTTGGGAATTGCTTTGTCATGAGAAGCAAGTGCGATACTTTTTTTTTTTCAGAGAAAAATTAAACTGGGCGAACCAGTTTGGATGTAGAGGCTACTTTTACCGCGTTAGTCACGTACCCTGCTTCCAACAATGGTAAGGGCGTGTATTTTGTGTCCGAGCTGTGTTTTTAACAGAGGACAAGCAGTCTTGCGGTTGTTTTGTGCTGCTGTTTCAGGCACTGCTGATCATGCATCCACCCTATTTCAGAATACTTTCTGAACTCGGCATACACAATGCTAAACTTGGCCTTCTATGTATGCTGGTTTTCACTCCAACCAAAAGTGCAATCCCAGAGGCAGAGGCAGGTAATAATTTGTGTAATATGCTTAAGAGGAAATCAGTTGTGTTAAAGGAAACCTCTGGAATTCAGATAAATCTTCCCAGCTTTACTTGTCAGAATATAAATAAATACCTCCATGCAAAATCATGGCTTTCTGGCCTTTAGATTTGATTTTACTTACTGTGAAAGTAAGGCCATAGCATGGTTTGAAAGCCCTGTGGGCCGCCATATTTGCAAGCTTGCAAAGCATCTTGGGAGCGTGATGTCAACTGGTTGCTTGACCACATAAAACACAGCTGTCTGAAACACTCAAGTGAGAAAGGCATCATAAATATCACAGAAAACATCTCTGTATGGCTCATATTTTGCCATATTAGTTTGAACCAGAATATTCCTTGGGGAAAGAAATGGAAAATGTGACAGAAATCAATAGCAGCTAATCAAATTCGGAGGAAAATGTGACTGTTAGTACTGGCAATACATACATGGTAGACTGATCAGTAAATTATTGAACAATATAAATTATGTACTGGCATTTTAGACAAAGAATTGAATATCTCAGCAGTTTTACTGACCATCTATTTTTGAAGGAAATTGCAATTCGCGGCAACAAACACTTAAATGTCAGTAACTTTAGCCATCGCCGCGCCAACCCTGACTCCAGGATGCATTGCCTGCGAGGGTTCAGCCAGGCATCAGTCAACCAGTCTTTGTGACAGCTATTTTAAAATTTACATGGGTAAAAATTAAATCAGATTACTAATCTCACACCTGATTACATTTTGTGACTTCTGGCGACTGGTATTGTGCAGTTATCCATAACACTACCACAAAGCTAAGACGCCAAGCCCCTCCCTCCTCATAGTTACAATAAATTAAAAACCAGTTGCTTTGCAAATAAAAAGATACAAAATAGATTGCTAGCTAAAAAAGGCGCTTGCTACCAGCCAGCTGTGCCTCTTTGTTAGAATGTCTACTAGTTAGCCATCCATTAGTTCTAGTTCAAACTTTATTTTAAATCGGAAATACACGGAGGTGGAGACTTCATACAAAATAGCGGAGTAATTGTCTTTCAACTAATGCATTACGTACACTGATTTGAAGGTTGTTCAAAAAACTTACCGAGGACAGAGGAGGTGCAGAAAGTGGTATTTAGAGCAGTCATGATTGCATTTCATAATTCTGATCTCTATTGTCACATTAGTCTATTTAGATCAGCTTGGCATTTGATTTCTGCAGTGTTCGCTTGAAAAAGCTAAATAACGGAAGCAGTGGTAAGGAAACTGTCCTTTTGGCATGGAAATGTCAGAGATGTCTGCTCACTCACATTCAGTCACATTACTAACATTACTGTGACATAAATGACCGATGCTGTTCGCAACCAACAAATACTTTGTGCACGATAATCGCAGAACATGATCTGTTCTTCAAAGTTGCTTAAACATCAATCGATATGTGTAAAAAAATTGAATCAGTGAATTCAAAAAGGGCCCAACCCCATGCTGAAAATGTGTGGAGTTGGACCCTTTCTGAATTCACCAATTCAACTGTCAGCTTCAAATGCACTTCAGTTATCTAAGTTGGCCAACAACACATGTGGTGTTTATCTGAGAAGCTAAGAAAAAGGAATGTTTTCCTGTTAACAAAGCTCCTAGCTTGTGCAGTTTTGTCTGTTTTTTTGAATAATTTTCATTTAGTATAGATAATTAGGACAATATGTGTTACCAGAGGAGTATGGAGGTAAATCCCTATCTTTATTCGAGAAGTATTTCAACTTGAGAGCTGACACATCAATTTCATGTGTAGATATTGCAAAATTTTCCCCCAAAATTCTGCTCTCGCATTCAAATGAATGGGCCCATAACAAGGCAGTGATAATTTCATTGGTTAACACAGAACTTGACATTCTATTGGTTGGCGATTTTTTTTCTTTCTTTCTTTTTTGAAAAAAATTAATTTGGCATCTCCAATCCCACCCGAATTAGGAATGCCCAATTTGAGAACGATGTAGAAGGCTTGCTCTTATTCGACCCCATGTTGCCAATTTAGGGAGAGCGAGACCGTTCGCGGCATACCTCCAAAGCACGCGCCTGTCAGCTGCTGCTTCTTTTTACACTCATTGGTCAAAACCTCGCAAGTTCAGAAAAAGGGCGGAGGGTACCCGAACATGAGCAAGCTTAGAATCTTACTGACGAGCGCCCGGCTGGCCAACAGGAGGCGCTTGAACAATGAACAAAGCAACTATTTTTAATATCCCATCCTGGCAGTCCCTTCCCAATTTGTTTTCCCTGCAACGCAAAGCCAATTGTGCGTTGCTCTGAAAAAGCTGCCGACCACTGCCGGCTGGTACGACCGGGGATCTAACCCACACTGTGGTAGTCACTAATGCTCCGCAATGCGGTGCCTTAACCGAGTGAGTTAACCTGGCAGCTCTGGTTGGCAATTTTTGACAGGAATGTATTGCAAAAAAATCTGAGCGTGAGCAGAAATGTTCCGGGTGCAAGCAGAAATGTTTCAAGTGCGCAGAGGCAGTTTTGAGCGCAAGAAGAAAAGGCTGAAGTTTGCCCGCAAAAAAATCCAAGCAGCAGCAGATTCAAGCGCAAACGGGGGCTATTTGAGTGAGTGCGAGAGCAGAATTTTGGGAAAAAATTTTGCAAGATCTACGCATGAAATCGATGTGTCTGCTCTCAAGTCGAAATACCATGCTCTCCAATAAAGAGAGGGATTTACCTCCATACAGATGGGGCAACATTTGTTTGAGTACATGTACTGCGACAGCAGCACAAAGCATGTAACATCCTGCTTCTGCTTTCCAAAAAGCAATAAATACATTTTTTGACAACGTCAAGTATGATATCTACAAGACATTTACAAAACCCAAAACCAGTGAAGTTGGCACGTTATGTAAATCGTAGATAAAAACAGAATACAATGATTTGCAAATCCTTTTCAACTTATATTCAATTGAATACACTGCAAAGACAAGATGTTTAATGTTCAAACTGAGAAACTTTTTTTTTTTTTTTTCAAATAATCATTAACTTAGAATTTAAAGGCAGCAACACATTGCAAAAAAGTTGGCACAGGGGCCTTTTTACCACTGTGTTACATCACCTTTCCTTTTGACACTCAGTAAACGTTTGGGAACTGAGGAGACCAATTTTGAAGCTTTTCAGGTGGAACTCTTTCCCATTCTTGCTTGATGTACAATTAAGTTGTTCAACAGTCCGGGGAATGTATTTTATCATAATGCGCACACATTTTCAATGGGAGACAGGTCTGGACTACAGGCAGGCCAGTCTAGTACCCGCACTCTTTTTACTACGGAGCCATGCTGTTGTAACACGTGCAGAATGTGGCTTGGCATTGTCTTGCTGAAATAAGCAGGGCGTCCATGAAAAAAGGCGTTGCTTGGATGGCAACATATGTTGCTCCAAAACCTGTATGTACCTTTCAGCATTAATGGTGCCTTCACATATGTAAGTTGCCCATGCCTTGGGCACTAATACACCCCATACCATCACAGATGCTGGCTTTTGAACTTTGCGCCTATAACAGTCCAGATGGTTCTTTTTCCTCTTTGGTCCGGAGGACACGACGTCCACAGTTTCCAAAAACAATTTGAAATGTGGACTCGTCAGACCAAGAACACTTTTTCCACTTTGCATCAGTCCATCTTAGATGAGCTTGGGCCCAGCGGCCGGGCGGCGTTTCTGGGTGCTGTTGATAAATGGGCTTTGCATTGTAGAGTTTTAACTTGCACTTGCAGATGTAGCGACGAACTGTAGTTACTGACAGTGGTTTTCTGAAGTGTTCCTGAGCCCATGTGGTGATGTCCTTTACAAACTGATGTCGGTTTTGATGCAGTACCGCCTGAGGGAAAGGTCACGGGCATTCAATGTTGGTTTTCGGCCTTGTCGCTACGTGCAGTGATTTCTCCAGATTCTCTGAACCTTTTGACGATATTACGGACCGTAGATGATGAAATCCCTAAATTTCTTGCAATAGCTCGTTGAGGAATGTTGTTTTTAAACTGTTCCTCAATCAGCTCACATTTGTTCATAAGTGGTGCGCCCCATTTGTTTGAATGACTGAGCATTTCAGGGAAGCTGCTTTTATACCCAATCATGGCACCCACCTGTTCCCAATTAGCCCGTTCACCTGTGGGATGTTCCAAATAAGTGTTTGATGAGCATTCCTCAACTCTCTCAGTCTTTTTGCCCTTGTGCCAGCTTTTTGAAACATGTTGCAGGCATCAAATTCCAAATGAGCTAATATTTGCAAAAAATTACAAAGTTTACCTGTTCGAACATTAATAACTTGTTTTGCAGTGTATTCAATTGAATATAGGTTGAAAAGGATTTGCAAATCATTGTATTCTGTTTTTATTTACGATTTACACAACGTGCCAACTTCACTGGTTTTGGGTTTTGTATTTTAATGTCAAGAGAAATCATATTCATTTTCATGAATGTGTTTTAGAGTGAGTATTGCAGCCTGCATTTCAAGTGCTGAATTGTTTGTGGTGAAAGATGACATCTAAATATAATTAGTGCTTGATTGGCTACTTTTCTGGTAATTAAAGCCATTTGTTCTGTCATTCCTTCCCAATATTTGCTCATTTGCCAACAGGGATTTTTTTTCATAATGTAATAAAGTGGCCTCAGAAAGTATTGAAACCCTCTCACTTTTTTGCGCACTTGTTACCGATTGAGCTTAAGTATTTGACATGCGGTCCCTTCATTCATATTATGGAAGCTCATTTGGAGGCAATTACAGCTTGTAGTCTTCTTGGGTAAGTCTCTGGCTGATTTGTACATCTGTACATTGACAGTTTCTCCGATTCATCCAGGCTGATTCTTTCAAGTGCAGTTCGACTGGACAGAGCACTTCTGTGGAACTTAAATTTTCAGGTCTTTCCACAGATGTTCAAAGGAGGTCAAGTCTGGGCTTTGGCTTGGAGGCTCGGGGACATTCAGAAACTTGTCCCGAAGCCAATCCAGTGTAGTCAATGCTGAATGCCTTAAGTTGTCATGCTTCAAGTGGGCCTATACTCCAGTGTGAGGCTTTGTGTGCCCTCAGCCAGTTTTCTAGAACTGCTTTCTATTTGGCCGCATTCATCCTTCCCTCCCTTCTGATGCACCTCTTCATCTCTGCTGCTGTAAAGCAACTCCGTAGCATGATACTGCCTCCACCGTGCTTCACCGTAAAGATGGTTCTGGCCAGTTGATGAGCAATACCTAATTTTACCTGACCTGGGTTGCTTTTCATTATGCTAACCTGTCTCCTCGTTTCCCTCACTTGCGTCTATTTGTTGCATCTTGGCTCCACCCAGCAAGGATCTGCGAGAGAGATGTGAGGAGGTGCCGCAAGGATGGAGGAGAAAAAAGCTGCCAAATGAGAAATCCTTCATTCCATTAAGCGCTTTCACAGGTGGAGGTGTGAAATCACTTAATTGGCATTCAGTCGGCTTAAAAATGTCACGCCACTTGATAAAAGGCTTCCACAAAAGATACACTCCTGTTCCTCGCTTTAAGGTCCTTCAGAAGCCTCCTCTTGCCTCGCTTCGCTTCTCCTCAAGTTGCATTAAAGGGATTGAAAGATCCTTCATGATGGCAGAGGGAAAATGATTTCCAGAGAGAGGACATGAGGAAGCATAAGTTAGCATAATGAAAAGCACTCAAAGGGGATTTCAGAATTTTTGTAAAGAATATGCGCTAAGATGCTTCCAGGTGGCAGAACGCAGGCAGCTTCCCACTGACCTGAAGAGATCCAGCCGGGAAAGTCTGTCTTAAATTAATAAGATCGGGGTTTATGACTTGATATTTTGTAATGTAGCACAGCGGCTAACGTAGCCAAGTTATTGTTGCTAATGTTTGTGTCCTAAATATGCAAGAGTGATATCAGGGGAAATTCTACAGAAGGTGTGTGAACATAAACCTCCTTTGAAGCTAACTTTTAATACTTGTTTGTAATTTGGATGCTTGGTACAACTGTTCACAGTAACAGAACTTGCTGTCTGTAAAACCTGTATTGCAAGGGTTTGTCTCTGTGGTTATGACCGCTCGGTTACCAGCTACAGCATGTTAGTTTGCGTGCCGTGCTAATTAAAAATGCTCCTGGTTAACTTATATGCAGTAATTCTGATCGGTATGCTTGTGTTACATCGGTAAGCATGAATGTGGCAGTTTCATCATAACGTTGCCGATTGTAGCCACTACAGTTAGTGATCGCTTCACTTATCCATGACCGGGATCAGCCGGATACTTCACAAATGTCTGAGCAAGCTCTCTGGTGCTACCGTGAAAGCAATGCGAAATGCAGAAGCTCTACAGGTGTCGTGCCAAGGTAGTTACCCCCGATAGAAAGTGTTTCCCCTGTCCGCGGGAGCACGCACGTCTTGCTATTGAATGAAGGGGAAACACTTTCTATCGGGGATAACTACCTTGGCACAACACCGGTTTACAAATGATTTCTCTGCACTACCTTGACATAATTTCATCCCCCTTTAGAAATTGTTGTGGCGAATAAAAAGCCGAAAAAGACAGATTAAATAGGTAATTCTTTCCTGTAGAAGTGATTGATTCGCTAGCTCCACATAAGCAACTTGTCCGCGCTTACGGAACTTACGGTCTGCAAAACCTGTATTATGTTCATAACATTACGGAGCTCTCTCTACCTGTCGTGTACTATCCATAAAGCTGCTTTCACATCGGACACAAAGCGAATTTTTCGCGGGACAGATTAGCCTACATTCAAAGTCAATGCAAAGACGCAAATACACGCGTTATGGGCGCGTTAAGCAGCTTTCACACCGGACACGAAATAATTTTTTGTGCGACTGATTACATTCAAAGTCAATGCAAAAATGCGAATACACGAGTTATGGGCACGTCAAGCCGCTTTCACACCAGACGCGAAACTAATTTTTCGCGCGACAGATTAGCTGCATTCAAAGTCAATACAAAGACGCGAATACAGGCGTTATGGGCGCGTTAAGCAGCTTTCATACCGGACACGAAACTAATTTTTCACGCGACAGGTTACATTCAAAGTCAATGCAAAGATGCGAATACACACATTATGGGCGCGTTAAGCAGCTTTCACACCGGACGCGAAATGAATTTTTCGCGCGACAGATTACATTCAAAGTCATGACCGCTTATCAGCTACTGCATGTTAGTTTGCGTGCTCTGCTAATTAAAAATGCTCCTGGTTAACTTATATGCAGCAATTATGATCGGTATGCTTGTGTCACTTCGGTAAGCATCAATGTGACAGTTTCATCCTAACGTTGCCTGATTGTACCCACTACAGTTGAAGCTAACCGGAGAGGTGCTGTATGTGTCTGCCGAGTTGGGCTGCAGTTAGACCAGACGTAGGTTTTGCAGAGCTTGGGGTGCGTTTTTGGGTGCTTGTGAAACGATTGCTTTACTTATCCATGACCGGGGTCAGCCTGATTCATCTCCAATGTCTGGGCAAGCTCTCTGATGCTACCGGTGAAAGCAATAGGGAAAAGCGCAGGCTATAACGTGTATGGTATAACAAACGATTTCTCTGCATTGCCATCGATTGAATATTAAATTCTTTCCTGTAAAAGTGATCGATTCGCTAGCTCCACATAAGCAACGGTTCACGCAGACGGAACTTACGGTCTGTAAAACCTGTATTATGTTCATGACATAACTGGAGCTCTATCTAGCTCTCGCACACTATCCATAACGCGCCCATTTTCCGCGAGGAAAAGCTGGTCATTCCGAAGCAATAAGTAAACCATTACCACGGGCAATTTCTGAAAAGGCCATTTAGCCTGGAGCTTTCGCCCCTCCGTCATATACCAGCGCGGAAGCTGTTCGTTTCTCCATGCTAACAACACACCACAGCTATGCAATCGATCCAGCAGGTCCTAATACACACCGAAGCAGTCCATAAGCTGTTGGTCCACTTTTAGCTGCTCCTCACTGTCCATGTTTGCCTCTAAACTCAGACCCACCGGATTTTTACGGTCTCTGGTCTACACTCGGGCATGTCGACCCGTTCTACAAATGTGTCTATATGGGGTGGATTCTAGCTTTCCCTGCATCCTAGCTACAGAGTAGAAAAACCGCTGTACTCACCACTGTTGTCGTAGCAAACTGTAGCCGATAGCAAATTTGTGCTTGAGCTGCCAGACTTTCGCACAGCGTCCTCCACTTTCGCCGTTGCGTTTTTTAGAACAAGTTAATTTCATTAGATCTATACACATGTACTGCGTTAGATTGCAGAATATGCCCGTTGATTCCTTCGGGAGACGCGTCAGTTTCACTCTGAAGAGCCGGACCAGGAAAACTGCGCTCTGCTGCCTCGTCCCGCCTAGATCCGCCCTCCACAGAGCTGGCCAGTCAGAAGAAAGTGGGCACACGGGGAGTGGGGGCCATAGCGGAAGAGCCACCCCAATGAGGCGTTTCAGGCAGAGACTACTATGGACTACAAATGGGGTTTTTTGAGGATGGCAGTATGAGCGAAATAAGTACCCTTTTTTTACTTTGTGCGATCAGGAGTACTCTAGGGGAGTCAAAGACCAAAATATAAACTTGGAAAAATAGCATAATAGGTCACCTTTAACAAAAACAAAGCTCAAGAGAAAAAATACTTTCATACCTCAAAAACAGTTTTTTTCCCAATAAATCCTGGAGCAGCTCTTGAAACTGCTTGCTTTTTCTCTGCAAGGGGGGGGGCATCCAACTGAGCATGTGCAGGGTGAGTGTCATCACTCTAGCTTGTTTCTGATTGGAGAAAAATGACATGTTGCAACCATCCCCTGTTGCAACTGTCCCCGGTCTCCCTACGGCAGTCGATTTCAAGGGATTAGGATAAGGATTAGGGATTATGGTTAGGGGAAGGGTTAGGGGTTGGGGTTAGGGTTAGGGTTAGGGGAAGGGTTAGGGGTTAGGGTTAGGGTTAGGTTAGGGCAGGGCTTGAAATGGGAACTGCCGTACCTCTCCACATTGAAATGCATTGAAAAACTGCCGTACCCGTAGCAACTGCCAAATTAATAACTTTTAACAAATAAGAATGTTTTTTGCACTGGATCATAATTTATGAGTGTATGCAGCAGCATTAGTATCGCTGACGAACGCTAATGACACTGGTCTCGCGGCAGTGCATTAATCTGATAGGTGATAAGCTGCCGGGATCGGCTAGACGGTCTAAAGCTGCTTTCACACCGAAACGAATTTTTCGCATGACACATTACATTCAAAGTCACTGCCAAGATTTTGCATTGACTTTGAATGTAATCTGCGTGCAAAAAAATCGTTTCGCGTCCAGTGTGAAAGCGACTTAAGATTGACATGACATGAGGGAGAGAGGGGAGGGGGAGGGGTGTATTCAGGAAAATATTGGTCCGGCGATCGCCAGGTCTGCCGGGCCAGTTCCTACGCCCGTGTGTGTGTGTGTGTGTGTGCCTTACTCAAAATCATATCCATTTAATTGAATTTTCTACAGGTGGACTTCAGTCAAGTTCTTGAGATATCTCAGTTTGATCAAAGCTGATCAGATCAAGTTGAGTTGTATTGAGTCCCTTATCAAAGGCTGTTGAGAACTGGGCTGGAGTCCAAGGGATGCTAGTGTCTGTAGTCTACTTTCAGCTGTTGAACTGCATGAGTTTGCCGATCGGAATTGTGTAGCTTCAGTGATTAGGGCATGCGTGTAGGGCCAGGGCCCTCAAAGTTTATTAATTGCAGTAGCTGGGAGAACAGAAAATTCTCAGATCGTGCTTTGTGACCTACAGTGCCGTGAAAAAGTATTTGACCCCTTCCTTATTTCTTATTTTTTTGCATATTTGTCACACTTAAATGTTTCAGATCATCAAACAAATTTTAATATTAGACCAAGATAACCTGAGTAAATACAAAATGCAGTTTTTAAATGATGATTTCATTTACTGAGGAGAAAAAGCTATCCAAACCTACCTGGCCCTATGTGAAAAAGTAATTGCCCCCTAAACCTAATGACTGGTTGTGCCACCCTCGGCGACAACAATTGCAATCAAAAATTTGTGATAACTGGCAGTGAGTCTTTCACATCGCTGTGGAAGAATTTTGGCCCACTCTCCTTTGCAGAATTGTTCTAATTCAGCCACATTGGAGGGTTTTCCGAGCATGATCAGCCCGTTTAAGGTCATGCCACATCATCACAATCGGATTTAAGTCCAGACTTTGACTAGGCCACTCCAAAATCTTCATTTTTTTTTTTTTTAAAGCCATTCAGAGGTGGAATTGCTAGTGTGTGTCCTGCTGAATAACCCAAGTGCGCTTGAGCTTGAGGTCATGAACTGATGGTTGGACATTCTCCTTCAGGATTTTCCGGTAGAGAGCAGAATTCATGGTTCCATCAATTACGGCAAGTCGTCCAGGTCCTGAAGCAGCAAAGCAGCCCCAGACCATCACACTACCACCGCCATGTTTGACTTTTGGTACAATGTTATTTTTATGAAATGCTGTGTTAGTTTGCGCCTGATGTAACGGGATATACACCTTCCAAAAAGTTCAACTTTTGTCTCATCAGTCCACAGAATATTTTCCAAAAAGTCTTGGGGATCATCAAGATGTATTTTGGAAAATGTGAGATAAGCCTTTGTGTTCTTCTTGGTCAGCAGTGGTTTTCGCCTTGGAACTCTCCCATGGATGCCATTTTTGCCCAGTTTCTTTCTTATTGTTGAATCATGAACACTGACTTTAACTGTAACAAGTGACGCCTGCTGTTCTTTAGATGTTGTTCTCGGTTCTTTTGTGACCTCCTGGATGAGTAGTCAATGTGATTTTGGAGTCATTTTGGTAGGCTGGCCACTCTTGGGAAGGTTCACCACTGTTCCAAGTTTTCTCCATTTGCGGATAATGGCTCTCACCGTGATTCGTTGGAGTCCCAAAACCTTAGAAATGGCTTTGTAATCCTTTCCAGACTGATAGATGTCAATAAATTTGTTTCTCATCTGCTCTTGAATTTCTTCAGTTCGCGGCATGATGTGTTGCTTTTTGATATCTTTTACTCCTCTTCACTTTGTCAGACAGGTTCTATTTAAGTGATTTCTTGATTCAACAGGTCTGCCAGTAATCAGGCCTGGGTGTGGCTAGTGAAATTGAACTAAAAAAAATGTGGTTAATCACAGTTAATTCATGATTTAACAAGGGGGGGGCATTACTTTTCCACACAGGGCCAGGTAGGTTTGGGTAGCTTTTTCCCCTTAATAAATCAAATCATCATTTAAAAACTGCATTTTGTCATTTTGTATTTACTCGGGTTATCTTTGTCTAGTATTAAAATTTATTTGATGATTTGAAATATTTAAGAGTGACAAATATGCAAAAAAATTAGAAATCAGGAAGGGGGCAAATACTTTTTCACAGTACTGTATATTCTGAACAATTAACTATCCAGGATCATATGAATATGTATATTTTTACATAAAATAATGTATGTGTGTATTTAAATACATGCATATCATAGAAAAATAACATTTTTCCTAACATAATATTTGATGATTAATTTAAAGCGTTTTGCTCATCATGGAGTTTAAGTTTCTCAAGAAAACTTGAGGAAGAAAAGGGGCTAAGTTCCAATTCTTGAGTTTGAACTATCATTGTGAAATGCTGAAAATATTGGACATTTTTGTTGGTCTGCATTGCATTGTCACACCAAAGAGTGCCCATAGCTGGGCTCTCATTTTATTTGGGGTTATATGTTTTTGTTGCAGAAGGACAGGATCAACTTCTTTGTTGACTGTGTTACACCCCAAGTTGTCAGAACTGAGGGCTATCCTGGTTAAGAATGTGTAAATAAGGCTAAGCGGGTTTTTTTGTCTCCTGTGATCTGGAAAAACCTAGTGAGTTCATCAGTGGCAAGGGTCTTGCAATTGAACAGAAGCTTTTGGATTCCAGACTTTTCCTAACCGAAAAAATAACAGAAACTTGATTTTGACAATTCAAATAACACTAATGTTTTAAGATTTTCACTACTCTAAATTACTGTAAATGAGAGTCAAACTCAGTTTCCACCAAAAATGACACATACTAGGTTTTTCCAGATCACAGGAGATGTGCGGAATCGCGGTCTCCATTCTAATGGAGCAGGCTTGGTGATGACAGGATGTAGGAAGGCTTATGGCTTATTTAAGACTACAGCAGGGCCGGATTTACCATAGGGCCAGTTGGGCCCGGGCCCAGGGCCTCCACACTTAGGGGGCCCCCACAAACAAATAAATAAATAAATAAATATTTATTATTATTATTATTATTACGTGGCTGTCTCGCATGAAATGGTAAAGCTGGCAGCTTTCAGCTCGATTGGTGCTTTGCTCTGAGCACTTTCTTCCAACCGACTTTGAAACTCTCACAGAACTTTTGTCACGTCGTGGAGTGGTTCGAAAAGTCCGACTGAAAATCAACAGCAGTACCATCAGTATTTTTCTATGAGTCAGACCCAGTTACAAAAATGTTTGATTGAGAAACACCAAAGAAAGCGGGTGAACAAGTGATCAGTATGTGTAGTTGGGAAGACTTCTGCATCCTACCCAGGGCCGGATTTAGCTTTGTAAACATTCAGAACAAACTTGA
Organism: Gymnothorax javanicus; assembly: GCA_029692085.1. Classification (NCBI taxonomy): domain Eukaryota; kingdom Metazoa; phylum Chordata; class Actinopteri; order Anguilliformes; family Muraenidae; genus Gymnothorax; species Gymnothorax javanicus. The sequence goes on from CM056198.1 coordinate 98,157,719, forward strand.
CATTTGGTTACCGTGGAGAAAAACTCGGTTGTATGATCGTCAAGTGCACATCCAGTTATTTGGTTTTTTATTTAGTTAATAGCATCTAACGCAGCCAATACAAGTTAATGTATCATGTATAATTTTTGGGATGTTTTGGCCATTAAAATAATACATTAAAGCATCGACAACAGTTACTTGTGTTACTTATTAATTTCAAAAGCATTTACATACAGCTAACTAATTATTCATCCAATTTATTTTATTTACGAAAGTTGACGTTTGTCAATTTTTTTATTCAAAAGTCAAGAAAAGGCAGTTCTAAGTTCTTTTGTTTTATTTAGCTTTATTTAATTTTCAGTTAAATATTTAATTAATTTTATTTTGTTATTTTTTTATTTAAATATGTAAATATATCTAAAACTATATTGTCTGTCATATATACACAGACAAAAGGCAAGGAAAAGGCAGTTCTTAGTTCCTTTGTTTTATTTAATTTTATTTAGCCAATGTTCTTTTGTTTTACTTATCTTTATTTAAGTTTCAGTTCAATATTTATTTTATTTTGTTTTTTTTTATTCAAAGACAATCTATATAAATATATTTTTATATACTGATTGTATACATGTGTATGTTGGCAGACTCTGTTTTCCATATAGTTTTTATTTTAGTCGTGCTGACGATCTTCTTGGAGCTAATGTTTTTGTATTCCTTTTTTAACAATTCAAATTAAAATTGATCGTTCGATTGATTGCGTGTGAGACCTCTGACTCACTGTCCCTGAGTAGATGTCAAAATAGATCTCAACTTATCCAAGTATTGCTTGAAAGTCCTTCTGGGTGGAATACACTTCATGTGTGAAGGGGGGCGCCACTACCACCGCCATACTTTCAGCCACCTGGGTAATATCTGCTTTACGGCGAGTTGGGGCCTCCACATTTAAGTTGGCCCAGGGCCCCCACAAAGGTAAATCCGGCCCTGGACTACAGACACCTGCCACTACCCCCACTTCCCCTCCTCCACTAACTGCATTAGGCCCACAGGACCACAAGCTTATTTTAGGCCCCACTCATGGAATAAATAAAGACGTGTAACCTGTTTTTTTTTCTTCTTTTTTATACCGCCAAAGCACGATGCAGAAGCTCAAGTGCAGTGACTGTATTTTTTTCCTCCGTGGTACATGTGTGGAAGGAGGAATTAACTGGAACCTGTAATCATGTCTAATGTTGTGACAAGATGCGGCGTAAGCACACCACAATCAAGGAATTCCATGGCAACAGCCGACAATTATGTCATTGTTAGGGAAAAAAGTATGGAGCTGCTAAGATTAAAAATACCGTACGGCTCTTACGCTATTGGGAGTGATGGCATAGTTGGCAGCAGGACAACGAGTTTTTCAAGGTCAAGTTTTTGCCTTTTCGAGTGTCTGGTGTATTTGTAGTTCACAGAGAAAAGAAATAAACTGTTGGATATGAAGAGGAGTTCCTCTCCTCTCTTCTCTGGATTAGCTGGGCCGCTAATGAAAAGGTCCCACTACCAAAAATAAGCGAATTGGGTTGAAGGTCTGTCCAAAAATGGTTAACCTGTTAATGCCCTGAGCCCGGGTCTCCTGCATGAGCCCCGGAGCTGCTAATACCGACGCTGGGGATGACCTCCCCATTCCCACAATCCCTTCCACTGACATTGGAGGGTTCCATGGCCACGAGCCAGGTATGCTTGATAAAAATGCATTCCAGATTCAGAACTGCACAGGCTCTGCCCTCGACCACAAACTGGGCTGAACGTGATTAAAAAGAAATTTTCTTTGCCGCTGGGAAAGTCCGAGCAGGCAGGATAGGTAAGAATGGGCAGAGAGAATTTATGGGTCCATGATAAAAATAATGGAAACTGGAGCCAAACCTGTTATACTCCCAAGTGTTGATAAATAAGTGTGGTTTTTCCTGGTTGTCAGTCCATGTATGCTTATACACTCCTTGGCCAAAAATAAAGTCACACACTCTAATATTTAATTGGACCACCTATAGTTATGATTATGGCACACATGGCATAATTTTGATAAGCTTATGCAATGTCACAACATTTACATCTGTCCAGAGTTGCCTTAATTTTTCACCAGGGTCTTGTATTGATGATGGGAGTGTCAGACCGCTGCATAATGTCTTCTCCAGCACATTCCAAAAATTCTCAATGGTGTTTTGGTTTGGACTACGTGGTGGCCAATCCATGTGTGAAAATGATGTCTTATACTCCCCAAATCACTCACAATTTGAGCCCGATAAATCCTGGCATTGTCATCTAGGAATATGACCGTGTCATCAGGGATGGAAAAATCCATTGATGGAAAAGTCTGGTCATTCAGTATATCCAGGTTGTCAACTGACCTCATTTTTTGGGCACATATTGTTGCTGAACCTAGACCTGACCAACTGAAGCAAACCCAGATCAGAACACAGCCCAGAGCTACCTTAGCCTGGGAGGTCAGGTAAAATATGCTTCAAAAGTTTTACTGGCAGTTAATTTACGCATGCAAATTCTTGGACAAAAAATCAGTTCACGCAGAATTATTCCAACTACGCCTGGCAAGTGACTGCTAGATGCAAATTACCCACACTGACTAAACTCTGTTGTAGTAATTAAGTTACGCCCCTTCATTTCGTCGAAACAATGCCAAATGTTTACATTCAGCCCTATATCTGTACATCTCTATAGAGGGCACCTCATTGTTTTCACAGCATGAAGCTTTTTAAGTTACTGTGAGGTTGTTATGAACGTGAGATACCGTGGAGTTAATCGAGGCTAACACTTATTGGAAAATGTCCTGACAGAATATGCTTTAATAATTGCTCTCATGTGCACGCAAATGGAAATTCTTTCTAATCTTGGATCAACAATATGAGTTGGATTTTCTCCAAAATGTTATCACTTTCTCAAACATTAATTTACATCCATGCACATATTCCGCTGATGAACAAACGAACAACCCAACAAACGGTGCTGAATATTTGTCACCTCCTGGCAGAAGCAAAATAATCAAGTAATATATTCCTTGGTATTGGCAACCTGCTGAAGCAGTGAGTGCTTCAAGCAGTTGTTAACTTCAGTTCTCCCCAGACACACTAGATGGGAGTAAAACATTGCAAATCTTCAATCTATCACCTTTAATTGGTTTTCATCCAATTTAGCTTGCAAGTGGTAAATACCAGTCTTTATGAAGGGTGTGGAATCTGAAGGCCTGACAGTCAGAGATGCTTTACTCTGCTGCATAAATGAATAAAATGATAAAATAAAATAAGTTAATGAATAAATAAAAGCTTTGTGTTTTGCTGTAAAAATGGCTAAATAATGAAATGGCTAAAATGATTATTCTGGATTTAATTTTTAGTTCAAGGGCCCTATCTTGCGCCAGAGTCCCTAAACCCGTTATTTGGGGATTTAGCATTGCGTAAGAGGCGTTCCCCCGCAAAAGTTGCTATCTTGCACACCTGCCTATATCCCTAAAACACCTGCGCTACCCGTTATATTATGCATAGGCGTGGTTTGGGCGTTACGCCAGTTAAACCAATCAGTGTACTAGGTGCCATTGCCTTTAGGAGCAGGCTGCGCTATCCCAAATCCTCAAACCGAAACCCGTGATGGAGAGGAAGGTCGCCACGTTTCTCCGAAGACTAAGTTAAATTGCTCGTGCATGAGGTCAAATCCAGACAGGGGAGGATCTGTTTTTGTTAAGTTAATCATGAATTGTATTATTTTTTTATTATTATTATTATTATTTGACATTGACATATTGTTTAATGTTTGGTATGTAATAAAAAAAACATCAAGCCTACCCTTTTTGTGATGGAAACTTCAAAAAGAAAAAAAAAAAAAATGCGTTTCACCATGATTGGGTCATGCCTCCAATTGAGCTGAGTGGGTGTTGGAATGACCCACTAGCATAGAAAAATAGTGCCAGAGTAACCCTAACAGCAACGGGCAAGGCATACGGACAGCTGGCAGCGGTGTGTACATCATCTGCAACCAGGTGACATAATTCCGTCACTGCCTGATTGGAGAGGCGCAGTTTTGTCACGCGTGCTCGTTCTGTGGGAAATAATACTCAGGGCCGGCGCTAGACCTGAAAATTTGGGAGAAAATATCCTTCCCTTTTTTGACTACAATTAGTCCTGGCTAATTCTATTTGGTTTTCCCTTATTAACACGTTTTCCAATTTAAGAATAATCAAGTGGCAATTGAAGACACGGCTTCTCTCCCCCATGCGATCTAACAGCGACAAAATAATGGGCTACATTCAGTACAGAAAAATAATTTAATTATAAATACGTCTATGCACTGGCACTCAGCAACGCTAATTTTTTTTCGGCGAGCGGCATTTCAGAACTCTTTTTGCGAATGAAGGTAATTTCGGCGACAAGTACGCACACCTGTTTTTGCAGCACGGTTATGCAACTTGCTGTAAAAAAAATAGACAGCTGTCCGATTGGAAAATGTAAACGGACGAAACCACGTTCTTGTCACCAGAATTACCTTCATTCGCTGAAGAGTTCTGAAATGCCACTCTCGAAAAAAAAAAAAGCTATTTTCGCTGAGTGCCAGTGCATAGACCTAATTATAATTATTTTTCTGAACTGAATGTAGCCCATTTGTCGCTGTTAGATCGCATAAGGGGAGAGAAGCCGTGTCTACTAAAAAAAGTAGTTTTCTTAAGGCTACGCAGCTGTTTAGTCTCAATCTCTTGAGTTCTTTTTGCATTGTTTGTGTGGAAGTGCTCTAACTTTCAGTATTAAACATAGCGCTCAGTTTTCCTGTTGATTTTTTACGATTTGATTTCACTAGACATTGAAGTGATCTCTGATCACGATCGTTCAAGATTCGTCCTCGAAGATGGTGGTTCACTACTGTCCATCCAGATTTTCATCCTTAAAGTGCTAATCAATGCTATAATCACACAAGGCACAAAATATATGAAGTGAAATCTCAGATTTCAGCTTTCAAAAGGTCAACAATTTTGTCCATTTTTTGTCGGCAAATTTAGTAGGCATGGGGTAAGTTAAAATTAAGCATTTTAAGAGTTAATAATGCATTGGACAGTTGTTAATCCCTTTGCGTGGAGCCAAAGGCGCTGGCATCTAAGTGATGACACCACTGTGAGCACGTAACTACTGTACTTAAGTGGCGGACGCAACTGTAGATTGAATAGTGATGAGGAGGTGGTGCCCTAGAACTATTCAAAAGATGGGAGTTCTTATGTCAAAAATGGTGAAGTAAATGTTGCATTAATTATATCTCCCCATAATGGCTGATCTCCTACCAGCCTGGGATACAGTATGTGGCTGCAGAAGCTATCAGGTATTATGTCATTATATATAGTGATTATGAAAAAATCTGTCTAACCTCCTAGAAACAACATAAATCCACACATACTGAAATGAATTTGAAAACTGCAGTAAAATGCTACTTAGAGAATAAAAGAAATACTCAATGAATTCCAGAGTTGTCAGTTAACTATCAAAATCTCCCATTTAATATTAATATAAATACTAAATGTTGCAGGTGCTCACGCTTTGAGAGGTCCCTTTGAAAATTAAGCATTTTTTCTGTCTCGTTCGTGAAACCCCAGGGAAAAAAGAATCATGAATGAGAAAAAAGAGCCATGACCGAAAATGTTCTCTCTCTGCACATCTAGTTCAGTAAAGTCTTCATCTGAGTTTTTTTTTTTTTTTATAAATTTGGCATCTCCAATCCCACCCGAATCTGGAATGCCCAATTGGTGAACTATGTACAAAGCTTGCTCGTATGCGACCCCTTGCTGCTAACTCAGGAGAGCGAAGACAGTTCACGGCTCTCCTCCGAAGCACGCGCCTGTCAGCCACTGCTTCTTATACACTCATTGGTTGAACCTTCGCAAGTTCAGAACGAGGGCGGAGGATACCCGGATATGAACAGACTTAGAATCTTCCTGACGAGCGCCCGTCTGGCCAACAGGAGGCGCTTGAGCAACGAACAAAGCTATTTATTTATTTATTTATTTCCCTTTCCCGGCAGTCCCTTCCCAATTTGAAACCCTGTAGCGCGATGGCCAATTATGCGCTACTCTGAAAAAGCTGCCGACCACTGCCAGTTGGTATGACCGGGGCTCGAACCCGCGACGCGATAGACACTTCTGCACTGCAACTTTTCACTTCAAATTTGAAAATCTCAAAAAATGCCAGATAACTTTTTTTTCTAATTAGGTGCAAGCCTTCCATATGATATTCTGAATATTCACTGTGAAAACTAGAAAATTCTACACACCAGTTTTTGAGAAATTCAGCATTTTGGACTTATAAATCAGTGTTTGTGCTAATTTTTTCAGTCTTACATTCATATCTCAACAAGAGGCCTGTCAGCCTATAGAGAGCTCCGCTGAGGATGACTGAAATGTCCATGTCATAACTTAATTTCATAAATCCTTGAAAACTATTGCAATATGAACCAGGCGCGTAGCCAGTAATGGGCCTGGGCGGCACTGGCCTGCCTAGTTCGTTCACTGGCCCGCCCAGGTTTCCACCCGGTCTTGATGTTTTTTTTTTTTTTGAATTGTATAATGATTGAGTAGTTGGTTGAGTGAGTAATTCACTATGAACATGGACTGTGTTTTTGCATGCGCAGTAATGTAATTTGTGTTTTGGATAACTGACGTTTAGAAAATACTTTGAATGTAGGCTATGTGGTTTTCTGGGTCTGACCCCCACAGTCCTTCTTGTCATAACATTGTGATCAATGAACAGTGCTTTCGAAAATACATCCCCCTATCAATTAGTCTTAGCAATTGTTGCTAATCAGGCGCAGAAAACTGTGAGAGGAGGATTTGGTAATTCCTAAACAAAACTCCTTTGCTTCATTAACAAAATTCCCCCTCGTCAGAAACCATTAAAATAATTCCTCCTCGTAAAAATTGAGCCTTGGCTACCATACACACTCGTCTTTTAGAAGGTATAGACCACTGGCTGTCTGTGTAAACTGTTAAGCTGGAGTCAGGGCTGATATAGTCCAGGATTGTTCTGTTCAATCAGCACATAATTGCCAGTGGGTGCACTTACTTTGTTTTTGAAGGGTTACGGTACAGATCTACAGCTCTGTATCATGAGTAAAAGAAAAGCTAATCAAAGGGAAAATCTTAAAGACTCAAGGCAGCTACCTCAATTTCAAAGCCAATTAAGTGGTGTTTATCCAAGCTTGCTTGTTCTACGGATTGAAAATGCTGACAGGCTTTTAGCTCTGGATGACTATCAAGGTTAGATCATCAATTTCAACATATTTTGACAAACCTGAACAATGCTATACAACTGAACTTATGGGACTCCATTGACAGGCGGAGGGTCGTTATGATTTTCGCTATCGTATTTGCATCATAAAGCAGCTAACACAGTTCTATTGCTGAGGCAACAAACTTTTGAACACAATATAGTTCTCCAATGTAGCACAGTATCTGTCGGCAGGCTATAAAAACACAAATAGGCGGCCAACCCTGGAACCGGTGCTCATGAAAGGGTTAGCCAGCTTTTCTTTACTTCAACTTAGCTAGTAAAAATAAAATTTCTTCATACAAAACTTTCTTGAATTTCTTGAGTCATAAAATTTATGATGACATAGTTACCTCTGTACTATACTACCTCTATATCTGTAAGTGTTGCCATTAGGGTGTATATTTACTCAATGGATACTAGACTTTCTATTTGCTTGGTTTATTTTTTCACTGCTGAGAATATGATGCGAATGAAGTGACAATTCCATTAGCTGTCAGGCGAATGAGCTAACAATGGTTCTGAAATATCAGTGTAAGTGTAGGTGTGAAGGACATTGTAGCCTTTAAATGGTCATTTGGGCTCAGGCATTTTTCAAAGGTTTCTATTTGTCTGTTTGCATGGCCATGTCCTCGTGTGCTGGATGTATAGGCTATATGTACACTTGTGTTATAAAGGGTTTTTGACTGTTGGTTTTATCTTCTGGGACATAATTAACATAAAAATGTTTTGCCTGCCAATATTTTTATTTGTTTGGTCCCCATTTCTCTGTTTTGTAAGCCTAATGAAAGCACAATATATTTTTCATTTTAATCTGTATTCTAAGCCAACATTTTCTGGGGGGAAAAAATGGCCTGCCCACATTTGTTTAGGCCCACCCAAAAAAAAAAAATTCTGCCTACGCCACTGATATGAACACATATGACACATAAAAGTACTGAGGTCATGCAAAGGTATCTCATAGGGATGTCACCTTGTAGCTCTGTTCAGTGTGATATTCACAGACACCAAGGACCCAGCCTTTGCATGCCCCAGGATCTGTCAGGCCATCACTGTGACAATGTTATTCACAAGCTTTGACCTCATCTGTACGGGGGGGATTTGTTGGTTGTTAGTATTGCTTGCTGGTAAGATGATTGAAATAAATGATTGCGATTTGTAGCGGGGTTCTATTGTTATACTTCATAAATTGAGACACCAAACTGGTTCACAGCATATTCTGGTCACAAAATGTGTCATATGTGTTCATATTGCAATAGTTTTCAAGGATTTCTGAAATTACGTTATGACATGGACCTTTAAGTCATCCTCAGCGGAGCTCTCTAGGCCGACAGGCCTCTTGTTTATACAGCAGGTTCACGATCTCAAACCTGTCTTTCTAGTCACACTGTATATCGGCATGGTTAGTACCAAAATGCTTTGTGACCCTCCAGTCCATTTGGTTTAGTAAAATCGAGGGTTTGAAATGTGTCATGTCAGCAAAAATGCTAAATTAGCATATTTTTTAAAGTGGTAAATGGTAATGTCGACAGTTAAAATTTGCTGAAAAAGTTTCATACAAGTAATCGCTTATCCTTTATGTCCATGTATACCAAGTTCCATCGACTAGCTGAAACTCCTTCAGGTAAAAATTGATAGGACAACTATCCTTGATCACAATGAAAATGCTAATTAATCCAAGGAGTGTTTTTTATCTTTAAAAATACCCCCAAAAGTTAAACAGATATTGGTAACAGGTTACACTATACAACAATTAAAGCCATGTTTCTTAGTATTTAAAATAAATTGGTGCATTAATATTTCTAATTAAAAAAAATATATCAAGACTTCAAGATGAGCAATTTTAAGATGCTTTATTGATTACGCTGGACAAATTGTAATATAGAGAGATCATAAATTTCCTAGCAAAGGAGATAGAACAATTCGGTTTCACTTTGTAAATATGTTTTTCAGGAGTACAACCAGATTGTTTGAAGTAAACTTCAGTAGCATTTGATGTTTAATTTACATTTTGGGTTTTTGGTCATGTGGTGTATTTCAGACTTTTGTTTTAGTCAAGCCAAACCGAAGTCAAGGGGCCAAATGCGTTTTGGTACTTACAAAGTCGATATATAATGTATCTGTTTACGATCCGTGATATTTTAAGGCTTTAAGTAGAAAACTATCAAAAGCCACCCCTTTTGGGTTAGGCCGGGAGCCCTGTTCAGTTTGGCGTGGAATGACCCATGTCTGCTTTTCACCAAGACAGTTCGATTGACTCACGTTACATTAATTAGCTGGTTAGCAAGCTATCTAGCCACTCTCCAGAAAGCTAGCGAACATTACGAACAACCACTGTATAAAACTTGCTTCCAGTAGAGTTTATTAAACTTGACCAGATTGTGATCGGTCACCAGAAACTACCAGTCAAGGATTTTTTACATGGTTCGTAACGGTCCTATTTGTGTTATATCGGAGTCGATCGTAAAAACGGACTGTTTCTCAGTTTTCTGCACAAAAAGCGCAAGGAACAATTCGACTGTTCAAAAAACGGGTAGCAATTGCCATCAAGTCGGTAAGGGCAAACTGGATGCTTGAAACTGCAGTTCAATAAAAACAAATACTGAGTAATGGATTTTGCAGGTCTTTATATTGTAGCAGAACGATGCAAACAGTAGGATATGTCTATCTAGTCTTCTCCCAGCTTACTTCTATGCTGCCTGCGATTCACTCTCTTGTGAGAAGACTGTGTGGGTCTTGTCCCGCATGCCACATGCATTTCTCGGCTAATTTAGGTATAAATGGCCTCCATCTGACAAGGGCCACGTGCCATGTGGGGTGAACAAACACTGCGTAACTTTGGGGAATGGCTTTATCTGACAGTCACAAAGCTTTAGCACTGTATAATAATACTCATCTGCTTTGTGTGTTTGTTTTTTTTTTGTATGGTCCAATGTGTGGGGGTATTTTTCGTTTTGGCACGAATGTGTCTGTGTGTACAAAACAGAGTATTTAGGTTGAGTTCTGTGCGTGTTTGTGTGTGTGTGCGCATGTGTGTGAGAGAGATAGGGGAGCACTATGGCATACCCATTTAAAGACTGTTTCAGCATCAAATCAGCTGACAGGTGAATGTGTCAGTTCAGGCAGTATCTTTGGGGGTGGGGAGCGTGGGGGCAGCTGGAAAAAGCTGTAGATACATTGCATGCTATTCAGCAACCCAGCAGGAATAAGGTAGAATAACTGTGTCCACTGTGATTCATTTTGACACTGTGACAAATTTGTGACTGTCCTTGTGTAAGGACCTTAGGCTCAGCAGGACTAAGGTGTACAGTGGGAATAAGTTGTTTGTGCAAACGGGTACATGCGCACACACTCGTATGCAGGCACATGCATCAGTGTTCAGTAGGCTTGCATTCTTTCACTGATGCACTCATTGCCAAGCATAAAGCCACTCATACAGTAAAATATTCTGCTCAGTGCTGAGCCAGGTGGTGATTCTAAATAAGATTTGAGACTGGATTGTTCAGCCACTTGGATTGCACAATACAAAGGCACAAAATTGACATCTAGGGATCATGGACTCTGAGTGTGTGGGGGAGGGTGTCAATGCTAGGTGTCATCCATGTAACAGATTTTAGCAAAAAAAAAGATTTGAAAAATGCTCTGAAAAGAGGAATAAGTGTAGGAGCATTGAAAATGAGGTGGTCGTTCTATCTCACAAACAGGATCACAATTTTATCCTGTGATCAAACCTTTTTTTTTACATGCTAGAAAAAGAGGCAACAGGAGGGCTTCTGGTGTCCTCAGACCACCGGTGCTCATAGAAGGGAATACTTCAAATAAGGGGAGGAAATTATGACCAAAAAAACAACGGTATAATGAAGAAGGCGCAAGCCGATACGCGTTGATGTACATTAAATGTTTTCATAACCCTATGAATTAAAGGCCTTTTATATTTTTTCAAACCATCCTGAGTGCCTGGACTTTGATTATTTATATAAATGTTTTTTGGTCATAAGTTTTCCTTCCCCCTCCCCCCCCCCTTTATTTTCGTTACTTGCTTTATATTTCTCTTATAGAAAGACAGCAGTTCCCTCTATATCATTGTATTGTAGTTTTTGAATTCTGTGCTAATTCTTGGCAAAAAGCATCTCAGATTTGCTATACTTCAATCCATGAGGTGAAAAAGTCGGAGTGTGAATTAGCCTGGAGCAGAATGAGAGACATGCTCAGTATCCACCATGCTGGATCAGCTGCGGGGTCGTGCGAGGACACCCATCAGAAATCACCCGAGAGATATGCATGCTTCGGCTTAGTGCACTTGACTACTGAATCTGGGTCACATCTTTTAAGACTGCCACACGCTAATTTACATTTCCCTCAATATTACCAAAATAAGAGCAGTGAAAAATGAGCACATGCCCTCAGTACAATATTGACATTATGTTTTTCTTTTGATGTAAACTGAATTTGCTTTTAAATTTGAACTTGGGGATTGAATTTTTCACATGGCAATCCAAATACGGGGAAACTAATCCTGCAGTATACAAACAGATATTCTGATGTCTTTTCTATGATTTTGGCAGACAGTGACCCAGACATGAACCAAAACAAAATGCTCGCTCTTACCTCTTTGTGAGATGAACTCTGTCTGACATCTTTGTTGTTTATAATTCATATTTGCCTGAAGTGGGTAGCATTGCCAGACTCAAAGAGTGCGTTACTACAAAAGTGAAGTCAAAAATGTCTCTTGATTTTGAGTTTTATACCTATGCGTATCCTTTTGCTCTATTGAAGCCAATTATTACTCAATTGAAAAACATCCGCATAAGAACATAAAAAATATCAGTGCAGTCTAATACAAAGACTAGTTACTGCACAAAAAGCTGTCAGTGCTGAGTTATATATATGTCTCAGTTTCTCAAACCTACCCTCGCTATGATGTAATCACTAAGTGTGCGGCATAATATGTTGACATTAATTTTTGCCATTGATGTCCCAAGTTAAAAATCTAGATTGTTTGCATGGTGATTTTCTATCCTTACAAGTTATTACTATATTGCAGAAGGATTGATGAAAAAGGTTCCATTTTAACTAGTTTGTGAGCTTGTTTTGTCCTCAACATTGCAAGGTCCACCTCAGCTGTCCAGTTTAAGGTTTTATTTCCTCTTAATTAAGGCTAAGATGTTGTGCGAGTCTTATGCCATCCTGACACTTGCACGATTTTTGTTCCCACAGTGCCACGCAATGCGTCGTGCCAATGATTAAAATCTTCGGGAACGAGCGTGAGGAGTGTGTGAAGGGTGCGGGGGTGCATGCCATGTCGTAGAGAGAATTTTGAAATGTTCAAAAATTCGGCACGCATTCGGCAAGCAATGTTCGTGCCATGTGTGTGCCACTTGTGTGAACCATGCATGAACACTACGTGAACTCGGCGCGAACACTGCCGACGGTATGTGTCAATGACGCGTCTTTGCATTGACTTTGAATGTATTCAGTCGTGCGAAAAATTCGTTTCGCGTCCGGTGTGAAAGCGGCTGAAGGACACATACCCACATAGCCTACTCACGCGCCCACATGCACATCTCTCTCTCTCTCTCTCTCTCTTTGATCTGACATCAGGACAATCGATATAGATACTATAATTTATGTGCTGATTCAGATAGTTACATTAAATAGTGGTTGCTGTAATTATTTATTGCATTGAAATGTGCCTGACATTCTGGAAACCTGCCTGTGAGGTTTCGGTGTGACGCAGCGCACTGTCGCCCGGTCAGCTAAATTACCACTGCACAGAAAGTAAACCAGGTTGGAGCTGGCGAGCTCTCTGGCGCACTTTCGGCGGAGCCATTATCCACGAAATTGTCACTGCGTCATGATGAATATGTGACACCTCCCCTTACTATGCCGCCACACCCATCTCGGCGCACGTCCGTCTACCAAATTGCAAAAGTGGCTGCACACGGTGTTGCACCGCACAAAATTACCACTGCGCGGGCTGCACCAGACGAAATTACCACTGTGCGGGCTATGCCACGCTGTGCCAAGAAATTAGAGCCCGATGTGTCAAGACTTTTCAAGAGCTATCAAGAAGTCACTAATACGAAATCAGTAAGACTGAGTCGTGATATCACCAAGACGTTAATAAGACACAAGATATGAACTCGATGTCAGTATCGCATGGGAATGCAACTTCTTGGGTGTACTTGATGGGTTCTTGATAACTTCTTGTAAATGTCTTGTTTACATCATGTCAGTGTCGTGACTTATCATGACACAAGGTGACAGGTAGTGAAGGATCTGCCTGCTTCGGGGTCAATTTTTGCACTCACAACTTAGTAAGATTCATCAGGATGTTGTCACAACACCAACACAACATCAATATGATGTGTCACGACATCTAAGACACAAGACCAACTGAAATTTTTGAACATTTTGAAATTTGTTGGTGTGTTTTGTGGCATCGCCCGATCTATACTGACGACTCCAGATGCTGCTCGATATGTCGCAAGACATTAATAAGACATCAGTAAGAATTACAAAGACTTATATCATGGTTTAGTTCGGCCCAGGTCAGCTTATAGATCATCAAAGTGGGAACCCTGCTTAAATCTTCTGGACATTCCTCATGTTGAATAACACATTTTCAGTGTTGTACCTGCAATCACCATATGCTATATATGAACCTGTCATCACCATATACCAATAAAATATTTTTAAGTGGAAAAATGGACATTTACCAAGTACAACCCCAATTCCGAAATAGTTGGGACAAAGTGTAAATTGTGAATAAAATCAAAACGCGATGACTTTCAAATCACACCAGCCAGTATTTTATTCACAATAGAACAGAGATAGAATAGCAAATGTTGAAACTGAGAAATTTTACAATTTTATCCACAAAATGAGCTCTTTTCAAATTTGATGGCTGCTACAGGTCTCAAAAAATTTGAGACAGGGGCCTGTTTACCATGGCGTGGCATCCCCTCTACTTTTTAAAACAGAGTGGAGGCGTCTGGGCATTGAGGAGACAAGTTTCTTGAGTTTAGCCAATGGAATTTGATCCCACTCTTGTTTAATACAGGCTTCCAGCTGCTGGAGAGTTTTGGGTCTCCTTTGACAGACTTTTCATTTAATAATGCGCCAAATGTTCTCAATCGGTGAAAGATCAGGACTGCAGGCAGGCCAGTTCAGCACACGGACTCTTCTACTACGAAGCCATGCTGTTGTAATAGCTGCAGTATGTGGTTTTGCATTGTCCTGCTGAAATACACAAGGCCTTCCCTGGAGTAGATGTCATCTGGAGGGGAGCATATGTTGCTCTAAAACCTTTATATACCTTTCAGCATTCATGATGCTTTTTAAAACATGCAAGTGTCCCACACCATATGCACTAATGCATCCCTATACCATCAGAGATGTTGGCTTTTGAACTGAACACTGATAACAGGAGGGGTGGTCTTTCTCCTCCTCTCGCCCGGAGGACACAACGCCCATGATTTCCAACAAGAATGTCAAATTTGGACTCATCTGACCACAGGACACTTTGCCACTTTGCTACAGTCCATTTTAAATGAGGCTTGGCCCACAAAACATGGCGGCGCTTCTGGATCATGCTCAACAATGGCTTCCTTTTTACATGATAGAGTTTTAGGTGGCATCTGTGGATGGCACGGCAGAGTGTGTTTACAGACAGTGGTTTCTTGAAGTATTCCTGGGCCCATTCAGTAATGTCAATGACAGAATCATGCCGGTGAGTGATGCAGAGACGTCTGAGGGCCCGAAGATCACGGGCATCCAGTAAAGGTCTTCGGCCTTGTCCCTCACGCGCAGAGATTTTTCCAATTTCTCTGAATCTTTTGATGATGTTATGCACTGTTGATGATGAGACCTTCAAAGCCTTTGCAATTTGGCGTTGAGGAACATTGTTTTTATAGTATTCCACAATTTTTTTACGCAAGCCTTCACAGGTTGGAGAGCCGCTGGCCATCTTTACTTCTGAGAGACTCAGCCTCTCTAAGACATCCCTTATATAGCCAATCATGTTACATACCTGATGCCAGTTAACTTAATTACTTGCTAAATGTTCTTTCAGCGGATTCTCTTACATATTAATTGCTTTTTCAGCCCTTTTTTGACTGTGTCCCAACTTTTTTGAGACCTTTTGCAGCCAGAAAATTTGAAATAAGCTCATTTTATGGATAAAAATGTAAAATGTCTCAGTTTCAGCATTTGAAATGTTATATATGTTCTATTGTAAATAACAAATTGGCTCCTGTGATCAGAAAGTCATTGCATTTTGATTTTATTCACAATTTACACTTTGTCCCAACTATTTCGGAATTAGGGTTGTACATGCAATAATCACTGACTCCATATATATTAAAAATGTAATGTTTTATTAGCTTACTATCAGTGTTTATGCATGAATATATTGGTGCAGTATAATCAGTGTTCAGTATAATCAGTAGGAAGTAGGCTATGTGAGTGCGTCAATTTGGCACTTTCCCATTGTCACTACAGACAATAAAATACGTAAAAACAAATATTGATAGCTTGTCAAAGGTTACAGGCGTCAGGGTGAGCAACAGTGCCCATGACACTATTTTTAAACTTCATTACGGCTTTTCCCACACGATTATAACAGATGCACATGAAATACAGCGACTGCCAGCTGTCTGCCTCTGCTGACGTCACAGGCAAAACTGACTGAGGTGCTCTTTCCTAGTTTGAAATGCAAATTTCTCAAAAAAAAGTGGTTCTTACATACTGTTGAAGGTTATATGATTCTGACTTCAAAGCGAGTCACTTCTGATGCATAATTTGTAACCTTGGCCATTTGAGTATATTTTAACAGCATGAAGGTTGTGGGTAAGAAATCCTGCCTGGATTTTTCTGTGTGCGGTTATCATGTTCTCCCTGTGTTTGTGTGCATTTCGTAAATTGCCCATAGTAATGAATGTGTGATTGAATGGTACATGGTTGCACCAGTTGTTTCAGGGAGAGTATGAAGAGTAACATAACATGGCCTTAAGGAAATGCTGAAGTGTCTTTAAACGTGTAATAAATTAATCATTTTTATTTTATCGGCAAGGGCCAAACTGTTGACTACAGTGCTCCCCAGATTCCTCTAGTCCTGCTCTGGGAGAGAGCCTGCTCGAGGATGACCAGTGACTCATGCTGTTTATAAACGGTAAGCAAAGGTCACTGTGAACTTTCCCTGTCTGCAATTCAAAACACTGCAGTTAGCAAATAAAATTTGCATCATGATGAAATCTAAGAAGAGTATATGGTGAAAGAGTTACCCCAGCACATGGTCAGATTGTCAGAGCATTTCTCAATCTAGATTTTCATCCCTCAAGATGCCCAGATTCCAGTTTCGCTTACTCAGATTACACCCAGTCCAGTGACAGGTGGCATTGATTGTGAGGCAGATGGGGAACTTGTTTCAAAATGTAGATTTTGGTATTATGTAGCTTCAGTAAGAAAATGCTGCTTGGAATAAAAATGATTAGATTACTGATAACGCGTGCAGTCAAGCATTTAGATCACTCCCTTTTTATTATACCCCCAACCAGAAAGGGCAGGGGAACATAGTTATACCAAGGACTTCGTCTGTCCTTCCATCTTTCCATCTACTCATCCTTTCAAAGTCATTTTTTTCCAAGTGATATCTCAAAAATTTTACCTGGGATTGTTTTCAAACTTTGCTCGTACGATCTGGGTTAATAGGAGACGTGAAGTGCCAAGTTCAATAAAAATCCAATAATTTAGTTTATAAATAAAAATATTTATAAATAAGTTTTGGACATATTCATATCTACATTATTCATATCCGATATGTCAACAGCTGCATTGGGAAAAATAATGTGCAACGTCAACTAGAAAAATATGTTGCCATTTCCTAGACATGGATACACTCTCATGTAATTTCATTGCTTGAAACACAAAATAACAGGTTTGTCCAGCCAGTTTACAGCATAAAATGTATTGGATTAAAAACTAAAATGACATGTAAGCTAAATGGATCCCCATCAATGTTGATCAACATAATCAGTGGTAAACCTAGATTCTGTATATTTCTGTATAAAATTTAATTGCCTATTTCATGGTATTTTAAGTACGTAGATATTCTAATGTCTACGTACACACTCAGGAATATCTGAGTGTGAGTAGTTGTATCATCAGCCCTCTGTGGTGTTACATGGTGTCTAGTTCCAAAGACAGTGATTTCAAAGTTGATTAAGGTCACTTGTCAGCCGGTCGCAGCCTCTCCAACTTGGAGAAAATGTAGGCCTAACATCTAGACTAGGTATTATTCCAGTTCTTTAACTTGCTTCATTTTCTTCCTGTGATTCCCTTTATTTACATAAACATTAGTTGTTTTATTGAAAATTCCCATGATTACGATTTTCTGTCATAGGTCTAGAAATTAGCTGCCAAACCACTAATTCCAAACATAGAGAATTTGTATCACAGAAATTGGGGAATGATGTGCATTATCTTCATTCAAGCAGGTTGAAAGCAATTGTAGTACATTTAAAAAAATTGTCTTTGATTGTACGTACATTACCGCTCAAAAGTTTGGGATCACTTGGAAATTTTCTTGTTTTCCATGGAAACACACATGAAATTAGTCTGAATAGGAAATATAGCAAATTAACAGAACATGCTGAAATTGTCTGAGTTAGAAATAATGATTTTAATGGAAAATAATGAATATGTACTTCAAACTTTGCCTTCATCAAAAAAAACCACCTTCACTGTTGATACTGAAACTGGTGTTTGACGGGAACTATTTAGCGCAGCTGCTAGTTGACAACTTGTGAGGCGTCTTTGTCTTAAACTACACACTCTCAGATATTTGTCTTCTTGCACAGTTGTGCATCGGGGCCTCCCACTCCTTTTTTCTGTCCTTGTGTGCGCCAGTTTGTGCTGCTCTCTGAAGGGAGTAGTTGACAGCATGGTAAGAGATTTTAAGTTTTCAGTTTCTCGCATTGAATAGCCTTCTTTCTAAGCACAACAATAGATTGATGGGTCTCTAAAGGAAATTCTTTCTTTCGGGCCATTTTGAGCCTGTAAACAAACAAACAACTGCTGATGCTTCAGGCACTAAACCAACCTCAAGAATGCCATGCTCCCTTTTGCGCTCCCTTATTAGTTCAGCGGTTTTCAGCTGTGCAACACATTTGCAGAAGGCTTTTCTAATAATCAATTAGCCTTATAAAATGCTTGACTTGGATTAACAGCCATACCAGGAGATTGATGCAGAGGACTGACAGTTGCTGATAATAGGCCTCTATGCAAAAATGTGGATCATTCTTTGAAAATCATCTGATTAATTTTAATCGTTTGTGAAATGGATAAAAATGTTTGTGAAATGGAAAAAAGTGTTTGTGAAATTCATGAAAATGTATTTTTCTTTGGAAAACAAAGAAATTTGCAAGTGATCCCAAACTTTTGAGCGGTAGTGTATGTATGCATTTTTTTCCCCTGCCATATAAAGCAGGGGGATACAGTCGTCGGTGCGGTCATCTGTTCGTCTGTTGACATTTCATTTCCGGGACAGAACTTGAAAACTATGTTGAATGTTTTCACGAAACTTTACTGTTATATTGATTGACCACTGAAGTGGCGCCTTTCACTATTTTTGAATTTCGACTATTTTTATCCCCCTGACATATAATGCGGGGGGATATAGTCATCAGTATGTCTGTCCGTTTGTAATCATTTCGTTTCCAAAGCAGAATGTGAATACCGTTCAATATTTTTTAACGAAACTTGCTGTGCTTATTAATTAGGTCCTAGACTGGTGCCTTTGGATATTTTGAGATTTTTGAGATTAGATTGCGGGGGCCGGGGGGATATGTCCAGGGGTGTAAAATCCGGGGGTCAGAAAGTAAAAGTCCTGCTAAGTTTTTCTCCCTCCCACAGAATGAGCTGATCACTCATATTGGCTCAATCTCCTGTCCGAAGTAAATCCAGTTGGTTGGAATAAAGTTCTGGGAGGAATTTTACTTTCTGAACCCAGCCTTTACACCTCTGGATATGTCATCTTCTGATGACTCTAGTTAAAAGTGACGACGTTTTGAACTAATACAATGTCAAAGTGGCTATTCACCCACCATTGGTGGAACGGGGGGGAGGTTTCTCTTATTCCCCCATTTGTTGGTGAAATAGGTTGCTCTTATTCCCCTGGTAAATCTAAGACACCATTCAAATGGTGCCAAAAAGTTTCACCTAAAGATGTCTCTCAACGGTTGGGGGAATAGCCTTTGCCATAAAATATAAGGATTTTTAAGTGGCAAAGAAAATATTGCCATCTTGGAAAATAAGCAAACACTTCTAAATGCCAATTGATAGGCCACGAAATGACATTTATAGTGCATTTATCAAACGACATGGGAACTAAATTTGCTATAGATAAAATTCTGCATACTCTGTCCTGTAATAATATGAAACTACAAGTAAATTCCAAGAGGAACAATTTAAAGAATGTCACCTGGATCTAGTTTTTCTCCCACCTTTGAACAGTCATGTAGGTCCAATAATTTTTGTATCCCCAGTGGAAACTTGGGAAAGAACAGGAAGTTAAGGGTATCAGTGAGATCTGCTCTCTTTTTACATACAGTTGGGTTAAAAAAATAGCAGTGCTTTAAATAAATGTGAATAAAATGCAACTATTTTTTAAAGCCTTCAGTTCCATATTTCAAATATAGTGGAAACATTACACATTCAATTCCAAATCAAGGCATAAAATTTGATAAAGTCTGTGTCATTCTTTTTCAGGAAGCAAAAAAAGGGATATATATATATATATATAAAAAACTGTGTCAACTATTTTCTCTTCAAACTCAAGTACTAAATTGAAATCAAGATTTATCTTCACTTTAAATTAGTGAGCTAATATTTAGTTGCATAACCATTGTTTTTTGATAACTGCGTTGCATCGGGTCAATCAACTTTTGGCACCTAGAAACAAATATTTCAGCCCAGGATGAACAAACTACTTTCTACAGTTCCTGTGAAATTTCAGGGTTTGCTTCAGAAAATGCATTTAATGTCATCCCACAAGTTTTCATCTGGGGTTGAGGTCAGTGCATTGAGCTGGCGACTACATTACCTCAGTCCTGCTTGTCTGGAACCAAGATGTTGCTTGCTTACTCGTGTGTTTGGGGTCATTGTCTTGTTGAAACACCCATTTCAGGGGCATTTCCTGTTCTACATATGGCAACATAATCTCATCAAGTATTTTGATGTATTCAAACTGATCCATAATGCCTGCTATGCGATAAATAGGCCCAACACCATAGTATGAAAAACATCCCCATACCATGATTTTTGCACCACCATGCTGCACTGTCTTCACATTGTACTGTGGCTTGAATTCAGTGCCTTGGGGTCATCTGATATACTGTTGACGACCACTAGACCCAAAAAGAACAATTTTACTCTCATCAGTCTGCAGAATGTTACGCCATTTCCCTTTGGGCCAATCGATGCGTTTTAATTGATTCTGCACATGCCATTTTTCAACAATGGTGCTTTACGAGGGCTCCTCGGTGTTAGCATAGCTTCGATCAAACGTCTTCTGACTGTAACAGTGCTAACAGGTAATTCTAATCATCTTTGATTTTTCAAAGGTGGTGATTGGCTAAATCCTTGCCATTCTGACTAATCTTTGATCTGTTTTAACAGTAGTTGCTCATTGCCTTTTGCGTGTTTCAGGTTTTTGTTGCCATTTTAAAGCAGCACTATGTAGTTTTTTTCACTCTCAAATACATATTTCCAAGATCATTCTGGTGATAAATCAACTCACAATAGGTTGAATGACACCTTTGTCATGGCTCAATCGCGCCTGCATCGCCTTCACTGGCACTATGTCACTTCGGGTTTCGGGTAGGAACCCAGGCCCAACAAGAACTACAAAACTTACTTACTGCTTTACGGCATACGTCACACAATCCCCCTCCCCCACATCTCTCAAGACCAGCGAGTGAATGTAGAATGAAGCAGAGTCGGAAGTGGTTGTAATTGCTGAAGCGGCGAGGAAACCGAAGAAGGCAAAGGTGTTGTCGGAGGAGACATTTAAAAGGAAACGTGAAAGCGATAAACTAAGAGCCAGGACTAGGGTCAACATTGGACCGGCTTTCATTCGCTGGCGAGAGCTGAAAGAGGAGGAAGGATGTCCAACGGATGGCGACCTGGCATTGTTACTTTTGGACAAGTAAGTACAAATTGTTAGCTACCTTAATCCTTCATTCTAGATTTAGTTCTAGTGCGTTTGAACTTGCTTTGTGTCAGGCTGTGTCATTGAAATTATCTAGTATCCCGTTTATGCTCAGTCAAATAATTGTCTACAGTGATTTATCTATCTAGATGGTATCTGACATGCTAGCTAGTTGTCACGCTATCGCTAGCTAACATTGCTAAACTAGTCGCCAGTCGAAATGTTTGATCATAAACGTGTACTTCACTCCCGTATAGAGTACTAAGGGTAGAAGATTTGTCGCGTTTTATTTCGGAAGGATAAGGTAATGATCTGGCTGGGCATGTACTCATGTCGTTCCATTGATTTTCTGCCAATTCCCTGCCGCCCTCTTGTTTTATTGCACAAGCTAATTGGTTCTGTCAGCTGTATTCCTACAAGTGATAAACTGTGCAGACGTGTCTCAGTCAAATGTAAGTAATTTTTTCAACCGTGCAGATTTACCTGCGATGCCTCACATTACAGGCTACAAAGCTGATTACCTTTAGAGTAGCATTCCATCACAGTAGGACAAGCAAAAACTAAAACACTAACCTACATTAGCTAACATATGCTCTCAAATGGTTTTTTTCCCGTGTTAGGTTTCATTCCTGACATTCAAAGTGCATGCATAAAATGCTGTAAAGGGCCGTCCACTCGGAGAAAGATAACTATAATGATAACCATAGCCATAACGATTTGTGCGTCAACGCTGATGAACGATATCGTTGTGTAAACATCGATGTTTTGCGTTCCAGCTGTGTCAGAGCCCTTTTTTCTCTGCGATGTCATCTGCTGTGTTGAATGAACGCAAAGCCCTGTAAATTCCGATGGATTTCGATTGGCAGTCAGTTTGTGCATAAAATCGCTCTGAAAGTGACCGTAACGATGTCGTTTGCCATTATCATTGTCGTTATAGTTGTAGCGTGAACTTCGCCATCTACATGAGTTAGACCGATTTTTAAGTCTCCCTTACCTGGTCTGAAGACATGGTTGATCGGATCGCACATTACATGTCCTGCTTCAGAAAGTTCGCTGGTGTCGTTGGCTTGTCTACAAATGCACGTGTAGACAGATTTTACGACAGTTGTTACAGACAATACCGTTTATCAACTGCAGGCGGACACCGCGAGCAAATCCGGCAAAAACTCCATAGCGCTGCTTTAAAGCATTTGAGCTCATTTTAGCTGAGCATCCTATAATTTGCTGCACTTCTTCATACATTTTCCCCAAATCAACTTTTTATCAAATTATGTTGTTCCTTCGAACAGTGTTTGGAAAGGTCCTTATTACTTTGCAATTCAGTGGGAAATGTATTTATAACAATGTTTGAACCATTTGCTTCCCTTCTTCCTTGATAAAGGGCAAATAATGACAACTGTTTCTTCACACAATGAACAAATCCTCTAATTAAACTCCACACTGCTATTATTTGAACTCTCCCCTTTAAATGAATGAGTCAATTTCTCAGAACAAGCAGCGCGCATGTCATTACAGTTGGGTCAGTTGTTTTTCTATTGCACTACTACATATACAAGTGACCAAATTCTTAACATCATTCTAAAGACCCATTGGAAATATTTTAAACAACTAAATACAGCATAATAGGGGACCTTTAACTGACAATGGTTTTCCGAAGTGTTCCTGAGCCCACATGGTAATATCCTTTACAGAATGATGTCGGTTTTTAATGCAGTGCCAGCCTAAGGGACTGACGGTCATGGGCATTCAATGTTGGTTTTCGGCCTTGCTGCTTAAGTGTAAAGATTTCTCCGGATTCTCAGAATCTTTTGATGATATTATGGACTGTAGGTGATGAAATCCCTAAATTCCTCGCAATTGCACATTGAGAAACATTGTTCTTAAACTGTTGGACATTTGCTCACGTAGTTGTTCACAAAGTGGTGAATCTCGCCCCATCCTTGCTTGTGAACGACTGAGCCTTTCGAGGATGCTCCTTTTATACTGAATCATGACACTCACCTGTTTCCAATTAACCTGTTCACCTGTGGAATGTTCCAAACAGGTGTTTTTTGAGTATTCCTGAACTTTCCCAGTCTTTTGTTGCCCCTGTCCCAGCTTTTTTGCAACGTGTTACATGCATTGAATTCAAAATGAGTGAATATTTAAAAAAAAAAACAAAGTTTATCAGTTTGAACATTAAATATCTTGTCTTTGTAGTGTACTCAATTGAATATAGGTCGAAGGGTATTTGTATTGTATTGTATTTATGTTTTTATTCAAGTTTTACACAACATCCCAACTTCATTGGAATTGGGGCTTGTATTTTGCTCCTTGTGTGACTATACCGGTGATTAGCACTTTAAGGGTTACTGTAGATGAGGAAGAGCAGGGGTCCCAACCCTGATCCCCCAGAGACTCCACTTCCCACCATACTTAGCTCAGATGAGATCCCTCTGACCACAACTCTGGGTTCTGTCCTGTCACCAGTTCCGAATCCACTTCAGAATACTGACAATAATTTCTATGGTCCTCATTTTAAAAAATAGTCTCTCACGAGGAACTGTGTCAAATGCTTTCTTAAAATCCAAGTACTTTTGTATATGACACTTGTTTAGTGTTATTTGACTTAATACCAGAAACATTCAAACTCTTCCATCGATTTCAATTAGTAATGCTTTTGCATGAGTGTGCTTTGTAAAGGTGTACTTGCTGCTTTATGAGAGAGCGTTTGTTGCTTAAGTACTTTGTTAAACACCCTCTTTCCTTGCAAGATCCAACATTATTGGGACACTCACCCCTGACAAGTGTGTTCAGAGAATTAGCTTGGGTGTGAATCAGTGAGGAAATCAATTGCTGAGCTTTAGGGCGTTGGAGTATGTTGTAGGACAGAGAGCAGAGGTTGACCCTATTGATTCTGTTCAGTGCACCAATAATCTGTTTCGCTGTCTATCTTTAGCACACCAAACAACATGCAAGCCAATAATCAGTCAATGCTTGTCTGTTTCAGCTTGCTTCCATTTCTAGAGATTGTGAAATTTGTGTCAAAAAGGCCTGAAATGGTTTAGATGGTTTGATTAACATTTCTAAAACTAGCATGTACCCACAGTATTGACTTTGTTTATGATTTTAGTGTTGCCCAACTCGCTTCACCTTTATAGCATAAGGGGGCTTCAGTGGTCAGCACAAGCACTTAAAAGTGGCTTTTGTAAGAAAGCTTCAATGGTGGGTCCAAACTTGGCCCCTTTGTAGGGGCAGCTGCTTGCTGTCTAGCAGGCAAGTTCATCTTTATTGATTTGGTGAATTACTATTGATAGCTGGCTAATATTGTAAGACCACGCCATAAGTTGTCCAGCTCACCGGTGTACTGAGGCCCGGACTGTATTTCTCGCATTATTCCATTATCACCTGCACCTTCTCATTTCCACTGTACAGTAGCAGTGTGCTATTTAAGACCGAGCTCCGCACTTAGTCATTGCGAAGTCTCGTCTCTATATGTGACCTGTCACGCGAAAAGGATACTAT
Source organism: Gymnothorax javanicus (assembly GCA_029692085.1). Taxonomy (NCBI): domain Eukaryota; kingdom Metazoa; phylum Chordata; class Actinopteri; order Anguilliformes; family Muraenidae; genus Gymnothorax; species Gymnothorax javanicus. The sequence goes on from CM056198.1 coordinate 98,182,694, forward strand.
CCTCCAGGAAGTAGTTTTTGAGATATTCGCTTAAATAGAAAAGCAAAGTTCAAACGTCAGATTCAAATTCATTTCAGATCAAAAGAAGCAGCTGTTGGTGAAAAGCTCTTTTCTTCACTTCAGTTTCACTGATAGCTTGTCTCTATCATGTAGATTAAAGACTAGACTGTTTTGGTTGGATAGTACCCTTTTTGCGTGACAGGTCACACATACCTGTGTTGTATTCCTAGTCTGATTTAGACTTATTCTCCACGTTTCACATGTATAAAACTCTAAATCTAACTTGGTGCTGTTTATTGTTTTTATCCAGCACTTTATATTAAGGATTCTCACTTCCTATTTGTTTTCGATATGTAATACATTGTTACTGCAGTCTATGTTCAGTGTCTGTATTACTAATAGTGTTTATTAAGGAACCTCGATACCTGTGTTGTTTTGTATTGCTTCATTCGTGCCTTCTGCTGAGCAGTAGGCATAATAAACAACCAAGTCCATCCTTGCACCTTAGTCCAGTCCTCAACTTCCTGTCCTCTATGCACCTGAACTGTGTGCAGAGCACAACCCAAACAAATATTGTGGAAATTCTCGTGCAGAAAATGTCTCATCCTGGAGTGAGTTTCCCAAGGAGTTTGTGAAGGGCTAAAAGCACTGAAAAATTGGTTCAAATTGAGAATCATCATTTATTTCAGGCGTGTTTCCTGGAACTTGAGGTGCATATTAGCTATCTTGTTTTTTTCTCCCCAACAAACACCACAGACCATTAATCAAGAGAAAGAAACATCTTGTTGACGTGTGATGGAGGTCCACAGTGGGTCGCTTCTTAATACCATTCGGTTGTAGGTAATGCCAGTGATTTTAAAAGCCCATAGGCAATTACTATTGTCTTAGCGATATTTAATTTATTCACAAGATGGAAGCAATGAGCTACTTGGGCTGCGTCCGAATAGTCTTTTTTGCCTAAGAAAGTTCTTAAGTCCTCAAAAATGATCCAGAAATAATTACGTGGCAGGCATGATAAGTGCATTCAAATTCTTTAAATGTTAAGGAAAGGTGTCTCAGTGCTACCTAATTTACCTCTTTTAGCGTTGGGTACACAGAACCATCCTTTTCAAAAAGAAAGGAGATAATGCTATCCCACAATTCTGCGCAGCAGCAATACTTAAAGCAGCAACCATTTATCCGGCCAATTGCGCAAAGAAACGTACATGATGGGCAGGGCTCATGATCATGTTGCCTAGTATAAGTGCATTCGGATTGTCTAATTAGCACCGTTGTCTTCCTAGGCCATTAGGAATTCCCTTTTACACCTTCCTTTTACCTTATGACATTTTCCACAAAGGTTAAAGAAAATTGGTTTGGAATTAGTGGATAGAACATAATTTTTTGACTATTTGGACTCAGCCTTGGGCCAGAAACACAGTTAGTGCTGCTGATTGGCTGTCTTGATATTCCATGCATCTCACTCCCAGTTCAAGGGAGGGTGGAAAACCAGCAGCTCTTTGGCCAGAGGACTGAGATTTGCTGATCCCTTCACTTGACCACATTCAGAGCTAACAAATTAAATGACCAGTAAACAAGCAGAGAGACAAGTGTAAATAAAAACTAAGGCCAAGCCAAACTGTAGAGCTTCACTGAGCTTTATTTACATGCTCACCATTTCTTATACAAACTAGATTAGAATTCATAGTGGGACACAGGAAAGCACACGCTAACAACAAGTAAAGAGGCAATTACTACAGGCGATTAAAGAGGGTAGGAGTGGTGGTGAAAAAGGGTGAAAGGTTAGAAACTTGACATGAATGATCCTTTATTAAGGTAGTAGCATCTTCTGACTTTCGAGGTGGGTGTAAAACATTACATCTAAATATAAAAGCACCACTGGGAAATGACATTCAAGTCTACATTTACAATATGGTGAAGTTCAGGGATTGAGCACCAAACTGATGTGTATTTCACACCTGGGATTGTGTTGGCTAACATATTCATTTGAGTGAGAAGTTTAACTACAGGGGATGGGAAGGTTTGGTTAATGCAGCCCTTGATTGATGCATTTATGGCCCTGTTTGGAAGATTCTTATAAGACTAGTTTCTCCCCAATTCAGCAATGGAAATACCGGAAATTAAAACGAAGTGTTCTGTTTTTTTTTGGGGTAGAATGTTGGCTTCTGTATGTTGCTGTACTGCTGAGTATTGCGAAAGAGACGTGCACATATGGCTGGACCACTTGCTAACATTTTCCTCTCTTATCGAGCCCCAATATGGTTAGTGAGGTGTTTATAGGTTTCCTTTGATCGATGATGCATCTATGCGTTTACAATGGAGCGCTTGGGCTTACTGGGGAATTAATAGAGAATCCATGGTACTTCAGACACAGGCACTAGAGAAGCTTTAGCCATTTAAAGAGACGTTTTCTGGTGTTTAAATGACGCGATTTTGATCGTCTCCCTCCAATGAATCCCTATTAGTGAACTGTACTGCATTCTTCAACAGGACTGCATTGCCACTATCCTTTTGTGCTGCCAGAAGAAAAGAAGGCAAGTAAGAACAAAAAAGGAAAAGGCTCAGCCTGTTGAATGTGCTCTTGTTGCGTGGTGATGAGGCAGTGATCCAGGACTGCTGCTCGCTCACTGGCTGATTTTGGGGGCGCTGTCCAGGGGAGGGAAGGGGGGAGGGGGCATTGTATTTCACTCCAGGCCTGTGCCAAATCTAATCACCACTCTCCTACTTTGAAGCCATCCAGAAAACTTCCATTTAGAATAATAAATAAAAGCTGCCCCCACCCCAACAGTCTCCCCTTCAGCAGTACTAGAAAAGTAATTTAAGGTGGCATCGACTACTGGCATTTCTGGTTGTTCTCCTCCAACCCAGGGTCTATAAATGGGATTTTGAGTATAATACTACCTTAATAAGAGACAAGAACCAAAAAAAATTCAGGACTGTAATGCCTTGAATGGCAGGTATGACATTGTAACCATATTTTCGCGCAGAAATGCATTTCATCAGTGAATGAAAAAAAGTGGCGAGGGTCGGAGGTGGTGGATAAAGGAAGGGGGGGAACCTGTACTTATAGAACAATAGGTGCTCAATGTTAAGGACAGTTTTTAAGGAAGATCTGACACATTTGTATAAGCTTCTCTAAAGCTGCTGATTCACCTTGGGGGGAGTGTGTGAGGGTAAACACTGTATGTGCGTGTGAATGTGTGTGTATGTGTGGCAAAAGTGGAGAGGGATCATGCATTCAGCTTCAGGTCGCACAGCTAGATGCATTTACCTAAAACCATGCATTATAGGCTTCCTCTGCTTCATGTTTGCAAAGCTTCACACTATTTTACAAAATGGAAAACCTCCACTATCTTCACCACATGGGAAAACCGGAGCATTTCTGCTCAAACGACAGCGGTTACTGTGGCTGAAGTCATTGCACGGCCAGTTTGATCATCCTTCTCACTCTTAAGCTCCGCTTTTCTACTGCCCAGTTTTACAGTGCTCTCACTATAGCACCATTTGGAGAGTAAGCACAACACAAATGCATGAAAGCACCAAAGAGGATATATCAAGCAATGTATTGGCAAGTATGCGTAAATACATGTACACATCCAGAAGCATGGAGGTGCTACAGGGAAAAACACTCAATAATCTATTTCAACTCGAAGGAAACAAGAGCAATTTGGGGTATCACGTGTAGGGCTTCCACAGCTTTTGGGGTTTTCAGCTCCAGAAATATCTACAGACTGAAAACTCCACATAAATGCAAAAAGATCACAAAAAAAGAGATCATAATCTCCTCTTCTAACAGACCAAAGCTTAGTCAACACCAGTGTCTTGCAGGGGAAAAAAAGCCAGGGTGCAGAAATAAAATCCATTTCTGATGTCCCACAGGCTTTTCGCACCCTGAGCAGTGGTTCAGTTGCATATATGAAATTTCCTCATTTCCACCATCTGCAACAGCCAGAGCTAAACTAATTTCCCTGTTCATATGTTATGCTTTAGTTTCTCTTTTTTTTTGGCTGCCAGCATCTCTCACATGTTCAAGTAATTTGGCAATGTACAAGATAGCTTATTGATGATTTACTAAAACTGCTTTCAGGTGGCAACTCACCTGGAATGCTGCAATATCTTTCTTACGATTATTTGTGTATATATATTTTTAAATCGCCACTACTTTCTCTGTTAACTGGAAAACACAAAGCCTGCATGGACAGACTGAACACTGTTTATTTAGCACCCAATATGGTGTAGAAGTGTACACAAAGCTGAAACATATTTTGGCTACATATTCTTTAGTCCCCATAAACCTCCAAATGGGACATCACCCATTTCATAGCACTTCATATTTACCACACAGAACCTCTAAAGATGTTTATTTTTACAGTTACACATAGTTACAATCTCTCCTATATTTGTTGTTTGGATTATACTTTTTTTGGGATTGGGGGAGGGGGTTTTGACCATCTTGGCAAGTAAGGGGAGGTGGCCAATAATAGGATTTAAATTGAATATGGGCTAAAAGCAAAAGAAAGTTAATAAGTCTATGAAAAGAACTAACGACAAACAAGCTGAAGTCCACCAAATTCCGAACAATTTATATCCCTGGCCTTGGGTTCCTGGCCTGAAAACTGGAGAGCAGCAGCTAAATAGTAGGGGAGAAAGGTTAAAGGTCGAATGAGAAACAGTGACAACTTACAGAAACATTAAAAGAGTGTAGGAAAAACAGGAAGATATTCGAACGAAAACTTCCCAGAAACCACTGTATGAGAGAACACCACATCACTTCTTACAGAAACTACTGGAAAGGGCTACACTACACTCACAAGCTCTTTTTTTCTTTTTCAAGAACAACTATATCTTTCTGACATCTATGCATGGTTTATTACATGTTATTTCTGGAAACAAGGTTGCATAATTTTAAAACAAGTTCATCCTTTCTTGTCCTTTTTTAATGTTTGTTTGGTGCTGTTGTAGGGAAATTTGTAAACGCTGAAGCAAATGTTCTTGAATCTGTGCCAGTTGGGTTTCTGGTGACGCGAGGAATGGATCTCGGGAGGTTTCCTGCTGTATTCGGGGCCGTCGTCTGCACATCATGCTGCTCGCTAGTTTGGCAAAGGATATTGTAGTGGGTCTTGCATCACAGTCAGGATCTGTGAAATTAAGAAGAATGACAAAACAGATCTATTTAGAGATTTAGAGAGAAAGATCCAGCAGAAATAGATCCAGATTTGAGATGAAGATATGTGTCCATTTTTGTGCTTTCCTGGCGGGACCACTCGTTCCAGAGCAGGACAGTTTAGTTTCTGGAGAATAGGAGATATGACCAAAAAGTTCCAAAAACTTCAGCTTTATTTAAATAAATAATGTTCATATATGTACATAAGTATTATCTGCTGTCACCTCCTAAAGAAACTCCCCCAGTTAGTTCCTGCCATTTTTGGAAGTCTTTAACCATCATGTAATGTCCTGTTATCATATTAGAATGTCATCAATTTGCTTTTCTTTTATCTTAATTTGGATTTTTGGGAACAGAAATCATATGCGGAAGGAAGGGGAGCATACAAGGAATGCGGTATTTTGCGAAGTGTGACGCACACGCAAGATGTCATCTTGCTTAACCTAAGTTCATGAAAGTGATCAGAACGTTCTTAACTCAGCATCCAAATGCTGATGTCCCAATCTCCCTTAGAATTTGAAGTGTTCTTGGGATTTTCTAGAACACCGACTTATGAGAAAGCATCATGAGAACGACTATAATTAAGCATTCCAAAAAAATTACTCTTCAAAGGGTGAAAAGGCACAGTGTCTTTGATGTTGCCTAAAACAGCAGGGATATGACAGAGCCTGCTAAGAGGATTCCAGTTTACGTGCATCGATCTAAATTAATATGCAGATCTGATAATTGGAGGCGCATTCAAGCAGGTGGAGATGGGACCATGTGCCCTTTTATTGCGCCTTTTCTCAATTCCAGTGCGGTCATTTTAACATGTAAACAAGGTTTTCAAACATTAAGAACAATGGTTCTCAAACTCGACCCTGGGGGTTAATACTCCAGTCTGACTGGCTGCAGGGTGTACATTATTTTTTGATATATGGACACCCAAGTAGTTCCAGGGAAAATGTCTGTTCACAGTTCTAAATTAATGCACTACAGCTGTAATTATGGACATTCATCAGTCTGAATAAAAGGGGTAAATCCTGGGCTATTCTTTCAATGTTTTATTCACATGACCAAAATCCGATTAAAAAAAATGGAAATTTTCCTTTTCAACTCCATGAAAATTGATGAAAATTTCAACAAACAAGGAACGACTGCAAACTGAGATTTAAGCTTACGGTAATCAATTGATTCGGGATGGATGCTGAAGCCACAGTTTTTTTGTAACTTAGTTTGTCCCTTTTGCAAAATCCAATTTGAATAAAACTTTGTCCAATACTGCTGAGACATCCAATCAACATTATAAAGGTTTGGACTTTTTTTACTTCCCTTTTGCAACTCCGTGAGGGCAAACTTCTTTTCAATCAAATTAGCAGCTGAATTAGAAATTTGACGATCAGTTGGAAAAATTCAATAACGGGAGAAGCCTCAGACGTAATTTACATAGTCAGCCTAAAAATAGCGGGAGAGAAGCCTAATTTCAAGTGGGTATTTTCACATTACATACAGCGGCAATTGTCACGCGGAAAAGTGGCTTAGAGCCGTCAGGTGATGGCATTGATTTGTCACGCACTTTCAACAGGCTAATGTAATCAATTTAATTTCCATTATTTGTTGACTAATTGTACTGGAATTGCTTAACTGTCTCTTAGTTGAGCATGCCAGGCTTGCCTAACTACAGTGTATGATAAACATTCCCCACTTCCCCGTCTGACTTGAGTAGGCTATTGGTAATTTTGCGTCGTCAAAAAAAAAAATTGAAGAAAGCATGAATCGGAGTTGAAACAACACTGACGGCATTTCTAATATTTAGAGTAAATCATAAATGAAAACACTCATACATCAATGAGCCACACAATATATTTTAAAAAGCAATATAGCCTTCAGGTGGAGATATATGTCCATGCAGGTGCGGGTCTAATAATCAGAGAAAATAATAATTTCGAGTGGGTGGCAGGTGGATGATTTGAACATATATCAGTGCATGCCAGGAGAAAACTGCACGGGCACTATCAGTCACTCCTGCCAATTCTCCAGCAGGCACTATTTTTTCCACTCCTGCCATTTGTTTGGCAGGCATGTTTTTGCCTATCGGCTCCCACTGTACTTCAGTTTTAACTGTACATGTATTTGCACCCCATTTTATTTCTTCTTTGCTCCATAAGTATATTCATATTGTGCATGTAATGGTACCTGCTAGCATTACGCCACCTACTCCATTCTTCACCTATCCTGGTGTCCTGTCCTGTCCTTTGCTTGTAGATTGCCTTTAGTATGTTGCAAAGAGTATAGCCTATTGTCCATACATGTATTTTATTTTTATAACCTCACAACTGTATCAGTTACCATGATTACCAGTACAATTACCAAGCTTAAAAAGGCAGATTTGCTTTAACTACTGCTTCCAAGCCGACAACCATCCATCCTCACACAGTCCCAAGATGTAGTAAGTTTAAAATAACCATAATGTTGAAAGAGAGGAGGGAGAGAGATTTTCCATCATCAGGACTCCGGAAAACCATTTTTGTTCAGATATATTGAGATGAGAGGTAAAGAGACCCCTGAATTTTTTGTTTTTTTATTTTTATGGTAACAAAACTTTGTACATACCGAAAAACACATTGGTAACATTGTGAATTTGAAAAGTAATGACTTTCTTTATAAGAGATACACGATTGGATATCCTTTTATACCCGCTCTTATAGTTCAGCGTTGTGTTGCGTGCAATGAATAAAAAGGCGAAGACCACTCCTCTCTTGCCAGCCAAAAGATTTTTATTCTGCATGCAACGCATTAATATCAGTACAGCAACTTTGCATGTTACGTTTCTACATCCACAACTCTCCACAGCGGAGCTTAGTACTAGCTGAGTATACAGCTTTTCATAACATTATCCAGTTAACGGGACTGAAAACATTACCCCCTTTTACCTTAGATGGCGGAGGTAATTTAGAAATGGAGCTCACGTACCTGCATGCAACGCATTAATGTCAGTACAGCAACTTTGCATGTCATGTTTCTACAAGCGCAGCTTTAAATTAGAGATGGAAGAAACGGGGAACCGAATGAGAAACCACCTAACGCTCCATTAGTCTGGACTTACGATAGGTAAATTAGCATGCTTCACTAAAGTGCCATACATGATAAAATAAAAATGTATAAACACCAAAGTAACCATCGAAACAATAATGAATAATATCTTTGGCATCTTCGCCTCCGTTTAGCATTTTACTGCGTTTTACAAAACCATTGAAAAGACCACTTGTTTCATCTTACCTCTCCATACCGGAGCTCAATACTGAGGGGCGTTTACGGGCGCCGGCGCGATCGCGCCCGTCTCGTGGCATGCACTGATATATGCGGATTTGGATGACGCGAGAGCCGATCTGCGCTTCTCCACTTCCACTAGCAAGCATAACATTTGCTTTCTCATAGCTGAGCCAAAGGGTTAGTTTATCTCTCGAAAAACAGAGTTACAGCTGCACAAAAATTTTAGGGGTTGATTGCAAAACGCATCAAATTAACGTTTTTTTCAAGTGACCATGATGTAAGCAGGGTAATGCTTTTCAAGGTGTCCATTATCAGGAAATTATGGAATCCATAAAGGCAACTGTCCAATGCACTGGCCTCCGCATCATCCATTATTTCCAGAAAATATTATTCTGCAGTTAATGCCTCTTCAACATCTTCTCATTTCTCTGCCACTACAGGCACTACTCAAAATTTGCACTTGCACTAAAGGGCCATCCACTTTCCTCAGATTGCAGTACACCAGTCTTTAACCCTTTCATTACCATTGTCGCATTTCCGCGACAGCGCCGATCCCGCATCACTTACCATTGTAGCTATTTTGCGCCTTGAGAAAGTCCCTCACAAAAACTGTCAAAGCTCCGCAACAAAACACCCCTTTGGACGAGTCTGGTATCGCACAACACGTCAGTGATGTCATCAGGCTTCCCGTAGTTCCTAATCCTCCGGTTATGCACAGTCCCTCGCTGACTTCACCGTCATTGCAGGCAGTGCGTGCTGCAGCGCGTGTATCTCCATTTGTACACAAATGCACGTGTATCTCCTTTTGTACAGAAATGCGCGTGTATCTCCGTTTGTACATAAATCCCATAGAGGAGAAATCATCATGTCTTGACAAACCGAATACGGTTTTTATTCTCATTTTCTGTTTTTACTTTTGGAAAAACTGAGCAAAGATATGTGTCAATGGAAAGGTAAATGTATTTTGAACATGTTTTCTGTACATAAAATTGTCAATTTCTGGCGTTTTTAGTTCGAAAAAGGGGGTGAAAATCCACATGCAATATCATGCTGTGATAGCACAAAAAATTACGGTAAGCAACTGTTGTCTTATTCCCAGTAAGCGGTAGTGAAAGGGTTAAAGAGGAACTAAAAAGGGTTTGAAATTTTGATATTTTTGGGTTTTAGTGGTAGATCATGGATTTAAAAAAACAACATGAGAGATTGGGGTGAGAAATATGTTTTTAAAGGCACTTTGTTTCTGCGCCTACATTGTCAGAAATCAAAGCATGACCATATATGTGAAGACCTGACATCATTCTGAAACTCAGTTGCACTGTGTGCAATAGCTTTATAGTGTACGAGCAAGCCTTAGTGGTACATGCAGTAACAGGACTGTAGGCTTAAAACGAGCCGTTATCAGATTGTTCATGTAGTGCCTTCGTCTGATCTTCACAATAAATCAATAGCAACAAAAGGTCGAAAAAACGTTGATTTTTTTCATGCTAAATAAGGTTTGTGTTGCTGCTGTAGCTACTCAAGTCAGAGTCAGAAGTTGAGGCTGCGTTCAAATTGCGGGATGGTGCTATCTATTTACACAAGCACGAAGACATACAGAGAGGTAGAGAAAAGAATTATAAAAAATGCTAGCCCATGAAAAACAAAATAATTATAGCGGTTCAGAGCATAGACTGTATACAGCCTAATGGTTCACAAGCATAAGTCACTAAATGAGGACAAACCAGTGAGGCCGCTGAGGGGAAGAAACGGCAATCACAGCAGTCTCAAAGGTTTCTGCAGGTCATCGGCGATGTCACTTGTTTCAGTCATTGGCATAATAATGTCTTCACAGTGAGCAAGATCTCACACCAACATTGATTGCGACATTTTTGACAATTTTCCTCATACAGCCTCCAACTAGGCAAGATCGAGGCATTCTATATTTGTCGAATAAGATTTATTAAAAACAAACCCAAAGGCGAAGCTTTAGCAAGGATATTTCACCAGGAACATATGCACTTGTTTCTCCCCATCAAATCCAGAGCTGCAACGAGTCTCAGAATGACGTCAAATGCATAAATTAATATGTAATTAGCTTTTCGAAAATAGGGGAAATCGCATTGCAGCTGGGCTGGTTTTTGATCTTCTTTTTTTCAACACAAATGGGACGATTGAGGTTGGTTACAAATGTATTCGGGGAAAGAGGAATGTAAACTATCTAAAACTGTCAAAACCGCAAAAAAGTCCAGTATGTTTTAGTTCCTCTTTAAACTGTCTTCTCAAAGACGAACAAGGCTAATTACAGCACAGCTTGTGCCCCGCCAAGCCTTCTCCAAGGACTCCACGCCATGCATTCCAGCAAACTGATAATGTCTACTGGCATGAGAGAGAACGAGACTTGTGCATGAAAGAGGGCGCAAAACATGGTAATTGCACTGGTCCTATGGTCAAATTCAGTTTCCCCTCTGGGGAGTTTTAATTGCAGGAATAGCTGAAGTCATCAAACTTTGCTGTAAAAATGGATGAAACTGTTCTAGTTCAAAGTTCAAGAACCTGATTGCTCTTCCTCTGTTATTCTCGGCATTCAAAAGCACCAGTGCACTAGTGACAATCGAGCAATAATTAAAGTTGGCTCTGTGAATGTTCATCCTTCCGCTCATTCAGCCTTGAATTTAAGTGGTAGACACGTTTGCTTTGTAGGCAGGGTCAGACTACAGGCAGAGCCCATTTAGCCCTGCCAAGCCCATCAGTCACTCTTCGCAGCGCTAATGTTTGTTTACCAAACTCTGCCAACTTTGTCAAAACTTCTCGAGAACGGCTTGCATTGGTACACTCTCAAATGTGCAGCTTTTCCTCCCTCATCTGAATTAGTTTTGGAAAATAATTGGCAGACAGGGAGGGCATAGTTGTTTCATAATTTGTTGGGAAGCTGTGTGTGTGTGTGCCTGTGTCTGTAAAATATATGAAATCACAGCAACACGCCCATTTCACAGCAGAAATAGTTCTGTTCCATGTACATCACCAGAACAAAGGTCACACATTCTCACATAAATTTAACAATGATCAAATATAATTCAATATCTTTCATCATGCAAACCAAAGTCATTCATGAATCAAATAATTGGATAAATTAGAATTCAAATAAATCCAATAAAATTCATTAGCTCATCTGGGGACTACCAATATCTCAGGCAGTCCTAAAGCAATCTTGTGAGATTAAATGGCCTGTTTGAAACAGTTTGTAACGGTAAAATGCTTTTGACTAAAAACTTCAAGCTGAACTTTCACACTTGAAACACATTGATCTTGAATTTCTAATCCAAAGTAGTTGTGTACAGAGCCAAAATGATGAAAATTGCATCATGGTCTAAATACTTACGGACTGGACTTTACATCCAATCACTTGCATACGCGCACACACTGAAGTAGTAGTAGTAGTGTACATAGAACAAAAATGGATTAAATATCTTAATGTTATTCAAATGTACTTGCAAGCAAGTGTGAAGCCACCATATTAGCTGTGAAGCAAGGACAAGACGTGTACATCAAGAAAAGCTGAACTTAAACAACCCGAACATGGAGATGTGTCCTTGAGTCACATGCAGATGAATTTCCATTCCTACGATATGGCTGGAAAGGTTTCTGAACTCACCTGCTGTGCCTCTCCTTCTCACCGTCCACCCTCAGCCGGGCACCCAGCTCTGGGAGGTCTGCTTAGCGCTCGCATAGCTGCCCACGTTGAGGTTCACCACATTCTGTGCGGAGATGAGCGAGTCAAAGTTGAAGTCCAGGCCGTCGGCGTCCATGAGCTCGCTGCGAATGATGGAGTCCATGTCGCACTCCAGGCTCCCGTTGAACATGTCCAGGTCCAAGTCGCTGGGGAACTTGTCCTGGCTGCCATTGAGGCCCGTGTACAATGACGAGTCCAATGACCCCACCTGCATGGCCGAGTTTCCACCAGAGGACTGCAGCTGGTTCTTGACAGAAACCAAGTTGTGGGTGTCATTTGCCAGCCCGAGAGCCCCGTTGATGGAGAGGCCCGTCCTGCCCCCAGACAGCAGAGAATTCTGGGATTGTGTCTGCTGGAGGAGGAGGCTTCCGTGGCCGGGGCTTCCCTGGCTGGACTGGGCGGCAGTGAAAGACATCATAGGATCATTGCGAAGGATGTGGTTCCGGCGGGAGTTCTGCGAGGAGACTGAAGCGCTAGCTTGGGACATGAGTGGGTCGGACTGCGTCATCATGACATCGGCGTGGCTTGGCGTGTCAGAGCTGAGCAGGTCCTGCAGGGTCTGGTTGCCGAAGTGGGAGATGCAGGAGAAGGTGGTCTGCTTGTTCTCCTGGATGGTCTGCATAGGCGACTGGCGCATGCCGGTCAGAGAAGGTGGGCCAAAGATGGAGTTGCTGAAGCTGCTGGAGGAGGAACCCAGCCCCCCTCCCTTGGAGCCAAAAGTGAAGCTTGAGCTGCGCTGGATGGGACCCCCGGCCCCCCCAGCCGCACCCCCAGCCCCGCTACCTCCCCCGGGGGACTGCTGCTGGGATGGAGCCAGGTTGATGTTGTCCAGGAGGTCGTCCATGAGGTTCTCTGTCAGCCCGTCGTTGAGGTTCATGGTGCCGGCGAGGTCGGCCAGGCGGGGCAGCTCGGTAGGACAAGGCTTACCCCCTGAAGGGGACAGGCTGTTGGGGCTCGAGTAGAGCATGGGCGAGAGAGGCGACTCATCATCAGGCACCTCGTCCAGTTCTGGGTTAGCCAGGATTGGGGAGAGACGGCCGCTGATGGTGCTGGCATTGGAGTTGGTGCGGGAGCGGAAGTCAGTCCATGCGTCAAGCTCGTCGCTGCTCCGAGACGTGGGGCTGCCAGGCCACTTGGACAGGCCTGACGGGCTCTCCGACCCGCCCTCCTGCGCGGCCTGCAGGGCTGCTTTCTTCTTTGCCGCCCGCCCCCGGCTTTTGGCGTACTTATTGCTGTTGTCCATGGAGACGGCCCGTCGCCGTGGAGCTTTACCGCCTTTACCACCGTCGGGGTTGATCATCCACCAGGAGCTCTTTGCTGTTCCCTCATTCTGCACCCGGATGAAGCGGCTGTGGAGGGAGAGATTGTGCCGGATGGAATTCTGCACACAGACAAAAAAAGAAAAAAGGTGAAGAAGTTGATCAGAGTACAGCAGATGCAACTCTGATTCACTGACATTTTAAACTATAAACACTTGCAAAATGAATGAACATTTTGCACATATTTTCCACTGTCCTCTCATTTACAAACGCCCAGACGCCAGTGAAATCTGACGTTTTCGTGGTTTCACCCTTTGTCAGCCGAGATATAAGGGGAGGAAGTGGGGACTTTGGATACATTCTAATGAATCCCTTCTAACCAAGGTTATCCGGCAGATTTGTAACAGTACTCAAAAGTTCATGTTATAACTATGTCAAAACAGAGCTTAATAATGATAGGAAACGGGTGGACGCACTGTACCGTGTTACATAATTCAGCAAAACAAGGCGGGGTTCATTGTAACCTGATGAATATCATCCATTGTTAATGCAAGTACCAGAGAAAAACTCATGAACTATAGCTCAGGAAACCACCTCAGAGAAAAATGACCTTCGAAATGAAATACATGATACAAACTACCTGTTCTGTAACTCTTCAAAATGACATTATATGCTCATACTTTACTTTATGAGCACATTTTACCAGCGCAGTTTCATAAATTGTAGATTCTTAAGCGGATCCCAAAACTGTATGCTCATGAGAGTCAAGTACATTTAATTCGCTACCAGGAATGCAGAACTTGCCGCAAAATCTAAACGGGGTGCAAAGTCTTGCAGAGGGAATTGTCTGATCTAATATTATTGTCAAAGGAAAACCCTTAAAATAGGCTGCTTTTTCATTAGAGATGATTTTGCTGATATCAAAATATTGATCGTGACAAACTACAATGTTCACATTTAGGTCAATATCTTATTTCATGCTGGAAATGACTAAATTTTATTTTCCTGGAAGCTATTCAATATGTGTCAGAATGTTGCGAAAATTTAAACTTGAGCCCCTTGTGGTTGTGAAAATGTTAACTAAAAGCAAAATTTCTACAGCAAACCAATTTTAGACGAGGAGGACAAACACACGAGTTGTTCGATCGAGTGTTTATGAGTAATGTGAAGCACTATCTGTTCGCTAACAATTTGGCTGTGACACTTGCTGCTGGCAGAGGTTACTGCTTCGGCTTCCAAGGTCTGATTCAGAAGGCTTCTTGAGCCCACTGCTAGAGTCGCGTGATTGTGGAGTAGAGTTTGTTTGTCGTTGCGGTAATTCTTGAATGTCGATGAAGGGGTGGGAGGAGGGGTGCTTAAGTAAAATCATTCCTTATGAGGCTAGAAAGGGCAGGCGAAGCTGACCAAGAAAGTTCAGCTGAGAAACACTCAGAGTTTTTCAAGCCCTCATTTACATTTTCTGAGAACCAAATGAACCAAATAGCTCCTTTTTTATTACCGGAACAATAAATGCGCACATCTGATAGTGCTTACTAGTCCTTTTTTTTATTACAGAGGGCATGAGCTTCATTATCTGAGCACATTTTGCTGCAGCCGTTGAGCAGAGAATACTTATTTCACAACACAGTTCCTCCTTTCCAAGTGTGTCCTTGTTTTACACTTACCACATTTTTATCAGCGAACTGGTACTGCTCATTTATGGACCTAAATAACTAACCAAGAACAGAGCCACTTGGACAGGAAAGTGACTTTCTCGATCACTAACCACAGTTGCTGGCATATACAAAATTTTTTTGGTAAATGTAATGGTGAAACCAGGTATTTGAATAGAACAAGGCAAGTCAAATGGACTGGTAGCTTCGAACTGATGATTTACTAAAATACAACAGCATTTTCTTGTTGGCTAGTGTTGATTTTACCACCCTGGAAGCCATTAAAATCTGCTTCAAGGACTCATACACGCAGGCTACTTTGTATTGAATAAACTGGACTGCCCATTGCAGAAATAAGGACCGTACTGAACTGGGCTTTGAGTAATTCCTTTGAGACATTTAAAAAAAATATGATCCATATGTTTGAAATATGTTTAAAATATGACCCATATTTTGCTGCCATTGATAAAAATGCCCCCAGAGTAATAACAGAAATGACATTGAACATGCGAGACCATCTGCAGGGCTCGGTGCTCGGATGCTCCAGTTCACAAAATTTGGGAAGGGCCTGGGATCCAGCGTGCCAAAAGCTGGCTGCTGATTGGGATTAATAGCCAAAGCCATAAATGCAAATATATACTGTAGACAGCAAATATTTAGACAGTGCCAGAATTTTTGCATTTCTACTGTGCTACCACACATTGAATTTGAAAACAAGAGTCAATGAGCTTTAATTTCTGGGTATTTGCACCAATATTGTCTGAAACATGAAGTAATTGCAGCCCTTTTTATATAGTGTCACTGTGCATACACTCTGCACTGTAGTGATGACGTCTGCTCAAAATAAGGGCAGTAGGATGTTTCAATACTGAAATCCATCAGGACAATTGTGTCAAGAGCGATCTTGTAGCTCTGTCCTAATGAGGTTTTTTTGGGGGGCCCTAATTAGTCCAGGAATAGCATGTCGGCACATCACAGCTCATTCTAAGGCTGCTCTGTCTTCAAGGAAAATTCTTCATGCATCCAGGCTTAAATGGCATTTTCCTAAAGGACACACTTTAAATACCTAAAGGGAGTTCTTCACAGCCGACACATCTCTGAAGAAAAAAAAGAAAGCTTCCTTTGTTTCTCAACATTGCCACACTCTCAAAGATAATTTATGACTTGACGCTTTGCCACACAGACTTGTTTTCCCCCCTTCCATCGATTGCAAAATCTGGGAAGGCATGGCTTCATGGTCCTGCACGGGCCTTGCACTGTCTGTACACAGTGTACCAGGTTAGCAGGCACATCTACACGTTGAACTCCGTTCTTTCGCTGCACGTACAGGGGTGAGTCACAACACACATGCCCACACTGAACACCAGTATTGGCTGAAAATCAGTGGCTTTTCAGAAAGAACAGAATGTGACTAATAAAGAGCAAAATATACAACTTAAGAGAACAAGTGATAGAACATCAGTCCTCAACCTGTGCTTGTTGGTTGTAGCGAGCTTTTTATCACGCCCAACACGCAACATATCGACCATGGGCGTCACTATACAACAAAAACAGGAATCCTTTCATGTTACTTTTGGACGCCATAGCCTAGATTAATTTCTAATCGAGGAAAAAAGCAAAGGAGCCAATCAGATGAAGTCTTGAAATAGTAAGAAAGTCCGCGTAGGGTAGGACACCAGGGTGTATAATAGGGCAAACATAACTGCGGATTTTCACACAGACCCACCATCAATCCTTGTTTCCAGCCGCCAGTTTGAAATATGCGCTTGCGAATGACATCTGTCTTTTAAAATGCAGATCCTGTTTCCTGAACTTTTAACCTTAACCTTTCACTTAGAACAATCACCCTTCCCTCATCCTAAATCCAGCCTTTTGAAAAAGCACTGTCGCATTTGGACTATTGCATTGCCCTGCATGTTGGAACAAGAAGATATTGTCATCAATATACCCCGTCACCATGTAATCCTGTTTTCAAACCCAATCAAGGTCACGACGAGTTAGCCTGGTAATATTAGACTCTGCTACTTCGCTTTGCTTCGTACACAGAGTCTGGGCAGGAAATTGACAAGTGTTCACTTCCTGGTGGGTGGGCGCTTGTCTGAAGTTTAAAATCATTAGTGTACCTGTAAACCAATCGCTAACGTTTGGCGTGCCGTTTGCCCTCCCCAGTTTCTTGGCCACTAATGGCAAAAGCTGAAAAATCAAACTTTTCCCGAAACCTGCAGGGAGTAGGGCTACAACATCATTTCCATTCAAAAAACTAACCAAACATTCATCTTGTTGTGGCTTTAAGTCGCTGATACCGGGGATTTTCTCCACGACAGACTGAATGGCCTCCCGTGCAGGGGTGAAAGTAAGCCGGAACGCAGCGGTACGCTGTACCGGGAAGAGATATACAGTCCTCTACAGCCGGTACGCAGGGGTAACGTTACGCCTCGGAAGAGCAATTTTAACCCCTGCACACAACGCAAGCCCTTTCAATTTTCGAACGAATTTCTCCGAAATAAATGTAAATGTGATGAATACATGAAAACAATGGCGTAGAATTGTGTATGGACCGTATGGACGTGTCCATACCAATCTCAAACGATGGCTGAAATGTCCACACCAATATTAAGGTTGAAGGAAAAAAAAAATGCGCTTCATGCGGCACACAAAGGGTTAAATCCTTTCCCAATTGGGCACCGCCTCCCAAATATGTCTTTGAGACCTGTCTGTTTTTTCATTGGCTTAGCTCCCTGTAGGCTGTTTTGCTTGCAGGTTTCGCCGGTGTTGACGGTGCACTCTGAAAACTTGCTAGCTACCTTAGTTAGTTTTTACCGGAAAATAATGCAAACGAATGTTAATTAAACATGTCCGCTAGTTTCAACTAGCGAACTAAACCTGGTTTCTGTCACATGTTGGTTAGTAATCGGGTTGCTAGCAGTAGTAAATATAAATTAGGTGGATATGTCAAATTATTAGGTGAATTTCAGTGGAGAAATCCCGCGAAGGTGCCATTATTAATGAACTATATGCAGGAACCACAGCAGCAAGCAAGGGAAACAGAGCAAGCTGATGAGGATACAGGTGTATCAGGGCTTCAGGTGAGGTCATAATTATGATTTGTTCTGTGGAATTATAGGGAAAGTTAGTCTCATGATTTTCAGCAAATATAACCTTTGAAAGACAAAATGTCCAAACCAACTTAGGCTCAGCAGGGGAAATGAAAGAAACATGTAATCGTAAATCTAACATGATCCAGTCCGATTAACGCTCGGTTTGCGTCTTGTCCAATTCATAGTCGGTGGTCCATTTTGAAGTGTTTATCGCGGCTGCAATCGCGTTACTGCACATTAAGATGCTTAATAGAGAGGATTACGAGCTGACTTGCTAACGTAATTGCATATCCACTCACTTGGTATCAATGTCCAGGTTACTAGATCTGAGCGGGTTTCATGAGTGCGCTGAGACTCTCTGTCATGCGAGCGAGTAGTCCACCACTCACTTCCGCAAACAAACACATGCGGAAAGTAATGATTGGATGCTGGTTGCCTAGGTGATGCAAGGCTGGGTGCTGGGGGTCGCGTGCATCCTTTTGACAGGGAATGTTAAAACACAACTTGTTCAAAATGCAAAGAAAAATTGATTATATATTTAAAAGAAAGAGAGATGATAAAACGGTGGCAGTTGAGGAACAGATGGAGGAAGATGCAGAAGAACAACATGGAGCAGGTAGGCTATGCAGACAGCCAGAGATGGGCGGCTGACAATGCACAGAATTTAAGAATCTCAAAGTCAGTAAAGAGCAGTCTTTAAATCTCAAAGTCAGAAAAGAGCAGTCTTTAGTATCTTTAATATGATGCAAGCGAGCAAAGTGCGCAAGCAAAAAATTTTTTTGAGTAGCACAGTTCTTGCAAGAATCTAATCTTACTTTCACCCCTGCTCCCATGTATCTATGTCCGTTGCCATTGTTGATTTCAGAGACTACAATTTTAAACTCGGCGCAGCGGCTACGTCATGGCTCTTGGCCACGCCTTCTGTTTGTTGGTTGGTCAAAGGCAGCTGGGGTCTTCGCTGCCAAGCTGAGCTAGGCAGAGCTCTTTGCTTCACTACTTTGTCAGACGAAGTGGAGAAGCGAAATGAAATTGAGCAGAAGTACATAGGCTGGCGGAGTCAGCTAACGACGAGTAGCATGCACAAGCAAAATTTCATTAATCTTGGTAAAGTCATTTCTGAGAAAGCTTGTTCTCAATTATCCCGACGGACGGACAGAAATACGAAGTAATGAGCTCCATTGCAATACCCTTACTCCATTTCGTGTCATGGTGAGGGATAAAAATGATACTAAAGAGGTACCCAGTGCATTCCAAAGTGATGCCAAGGGGGTCCTGACCTGGTGCTGACCAAGCGTTTGTATGTGACGAGTTGAGAGAGAGAACATGTTGCTGCATGAACACAATGGTGAGGAGGACTGGATCAAGTACGAAAGGGCTTGTATTTCTGTCCTGAAAGAGACAGATCTTGGGTTTCATATTTTGGGTTCACAACTCTGCGTGGGGTCACCTAGTTTACAAATTTGGCTGCTAGAGTAATTTTTTTTGAGGCAAGTTCACTTTCTTTTTCAGAAATTTTTTTTCTTTCTGTACCACTTGCTTCAGGTGTGCCTTGCTGTGATTTGGAGGTTATGTTCAGAAGCAGAAGTATCCCATAGGAGAATGTACCTTTATAATGCATACCAGGAGATAATGGTAGAAATGAGAGGAGAGCCTTACTGAAAGATACATTCCTTTACGTTGGTCACTCAGAGTTTTTCTGAAGGTCAGTGCATATACTTCTGACATGGGATTGTTGTTTGCACCCAATGTTTTCAGCCTCATTTCACACAAGCAGAAATATTAAACCTGATGGGAGGATGCATTTTACTTACTCTTGATAATTGTTATTGGGGGCACAGTTAGTCCTGAAGGACACTGCAATACTAAACTGCTGAATTGATTTACAGCAGTATTCAGCTAGGAACACTGCACGTTCTTTTTTTTTTTTTTTTTTTACGCAATCACCTCACTCCTTTCTGTTCAATCACCACCGTACATTCCGTTGTTTTCAAACAAAAGGAACAGACCCGAGAAACAAGATACCGTTGGGAAATAAATCAGATTTAAAGGAGGCGGCGCGATACGCTCGTTAACTTGCACCCCACCCCAAGGAGACTCTGTAAGCCAGTCTTGTGACCTTCAGTGTGTGCACGCGCGCACGTGTGCGTGTGTGTGTATGTGCGCTCATGTTCTGCACTGTAATGAAGAGAGATGTCAAGGAAACGACTATTTACTTAAGCCAGCATCTCATGAGGAATGACGTCAGATATTTTACATGCAATTTTGACAAACACCGCCTGAAAAACACATTTAAGAGTTCCCAGCTCGGCGCAATTGTTTATTTTCAAAGAAGAAAACATTATTTATGTAAATATAAATAAAAGCTGTTTGGAAAATGGTCTAAAGTCAAGCACAGGGTGAGTGCTGTATCAATCATTTTCTCCAGTGTTTGAAGCGTTATTGTAATGCTGCGATGAACTGCACACCAGTCTACTGGTGTACATGTGAAAATTTCTGCGCGTATGTGAAAAGTCCCAGCATGCAATGCATAGGCGCAGAGTGCACGTATGCCACTGGTTCTTCATGCTCATATTCTCAAGCTAACTTGGAAAGAAGCACAGGAGTGAGAGTTCTGATACTGAAAACTCTATTTCCCAGTTCAGCATCCAGGCTTTAGCTTGCTTTACCAGTGTTGGTACCCCCCCACCCACAACTTTCAGGAATGACTAAATTGTTAATTCCTCGACCTGGAGCTAATGTGTAACTGTCAGATCCTGGAGAATGCTTGCCAAAGTTTCCTGTCTTATTTTTATACTACCTCCGCATGCTATCCACCTTACTTGTGTATCAGACACAAAAATGTTTTTTCATCTCTGTCTCTCTCTCTCTCTCCATTAGCAGAGACACCAGCTGTAAGGAGCGACAAACGAACACAGAGCTCTTTTTGTCTGACAGCAACATGTGGTAATCATTAATCACTGTCAGCTACACAAGTAGGAATCCACAGACTTTCTTTTCCTTTCCTTTTTTTGGTGTATTCGGGGGGTGAGTGTGAGGGCAGGGGGGCAGTGAAGTTGTGTAACTGGACCCTGCAGTCCTTGGCCTAACTCTAGAGTGAGGCAGGGCTGGCAACAGCTGTCTCCATCAGCCAAGATATTTCCAGAAAAAAAGTGAATCGGCTCTCTCTTTCAGCATGCCCACAAGGACTCAAGAGGACCAATCAAATGGAAAATTACGCCCCCGGTACGTGAGACTGTTCCTTTAAGAAAGACATCAGGAAATGATAAACCAGGGATCACAGCAAAGTTTGAATGGCATTCCATCTGCTGCCGTTTGGTTGTAAAAATTAGGCCATGTCAGATTCTCATTCTCTCCTGTCAAAATTTTCCTTCTGATTCCACTTCTTCATCCTTTGTAGCCATGGATGGAGGGCTTCAGTATTCCTGGTTGAGAGTGTGGATCAATAATTGGCCACTTCAGTGTTCCATTCATGAGCAGCTTGAGCAAGAGGTCAGAGTTTAGATCTTCCTAAGCAATAAACCGAGTGGGTGTGGCCTGGCCCAAAGCCTTAATCCCCAACGCCCCGCCCACCCTGGCCTGTAGTGTAAAGCAGCTTGAGGCTGGAGGGAATTCCTCAGCCAATCACGCAGCCGGGCCCTAAAGCAGCCCATCGGTTATGCAACTGTAAACATTGAGGCTCTCTTTCCACATGCAGAGGAATTGGGCGGTGTAAGGGGTATGGGGTGGGGAAACCCACTTAGAGAGAAAGTTGAAAGGCGGGTCAAACCAAACTCTGGTTCATTTGATTTCCTCGATTTCCTGCACGCCCAGAAAAAGGAATATTCATCATTCCACCCCCCCCAAAAAAACCCCAAAAATCCAGCTCCACTGGTTGAAGTTTCTCACTTTGCAGTCACATGGTCTCCAGTACACCTGCATTCAGAAACTCATGTTATATAAAACTGGAGTAGGGAAAACATTAAAACACATTCCTCTGAACTCCTCCACCAATTTTTCAAATAAAGATGGAGAAAAATGGTCTCATCTTTATTTACTTTCCTAAAAAGCCTGGGGGTTCTCATATCTCTGACTAAATCCACAGCAAATATTGAAACGAACGTTTTATCTACACAGTTTTTCCACTTCCTGCAGAACGCCAACTTTTCTATTGCGTAACTTCTGCCATCCGTAACCTGTGTGAAACATCAGTATTCACTGCCTGTGGGGAATCACGTATCCAGATTCTTAAAAATGTTTAATGAGGTTGAGACCGAACACCTTAATACAAACCCAGCACTCAGCAAACGTGACACAGTCGGTCAAGAGCCCACAAGACATGGCACCAAAGGATCAATTTTAATGTGCTGGATCCTAATAGGGAATTGTTTGAAGTATCATTCATATTGCATTACTAGGTTCAAAAATGCTCGATATATTTTAATTTCTGTTTTGTAAACGTAATGTAAATGCATGTAGTAAGTGATTAATTTGGGAGGAGAGACGAAACTGTTAGCCGGAGTAATTAGCTGATTTGCGCGTACACACCCTAGGAAGACTTTGAATGAGGCTTGATTCTTCCTGGCCGAGGGACATCAGTGATCCACAACACCGCTAAGTAATGTCACACCTGCAGACAGGCCCCGCCCTCCAATCAAAACCAACACCCCTCCAAGCAGATTCCTTCATTGACTCAACTGGAAAAAACCCAGCTGGGTCCTTGATATTATTTGCACTCCCGCCAATCACCATTATATAAAGCTCAGTAGTGCTGTCGTCTGTTATACGTGCTTGCCGTGTGTTATGCGGATGGAAAATTACAAGTCTCCGAGCTGCAGAAGCAGCCCAGTGGGAGCAGACAGAGAGTTCCCCCGCCACTTTACAACACCGGCTCCCTCAGCACAAGGGTGCTCTGTTTCGCAAGCACAGGAGGGCAAACTCGAGCTAAACAATTTTATGGGTTTGTCTTTGAGCCCAACAGATCATGTACATTTGGCACCAAAGGCATCCTTCTTATTTTTAAGAAATAATAGAGCTCGTGACCACAGTAAACTGAAAGAACATTCTGGAACTTTAAGGAGTTATTAGAATGTATGAGATCCAGCAATTGAAACTCATGAATACGTCAACAAGGCACACAGAAGTGAAAAATCTGATGATAAGAAGTAGTCTTGGCTTTAACCGCTTTGCGCAGAATACAAATAATGCCAAATATTTCCTGTTATGCATGAGCCAATTTAGGCTTGATAACTCATCATTTGTGTCACAGAGACCCTGGAAAATTATTCCAGTGAAGCAAGACATTTGGAAATTCAATTACAGAATTATTTAGGAATTAAATGTAGGAATTTACAGACGCTGGTGTCTACACCTCTGTAAAGGGGTTAATCAGACTGGATTTTTAGAGCTGAGAAGAAATGATTTACCGTGCGAAGCAGATGTAGGGCAACCCGTTACCACATGCCACATTCGTACCTGGACATACAGTACAGACACACCTTTTATTTAAAGTAAAATAAGCGTTTTGGATACAGTGCAGCCCTTGTAGCTACACGGCGAGCAGCACAGTTGATGCGTAAATCAGGGTTTATAAATAAGCAGTGGTGAGGCGGTGATGTGTCCGTGGTAAGGTTATTTTTACATTGACCCAACTCTCTCTCCTCCCATTCCCAGCTGTTGTGAGTTCTGGAGCGCAAGAGAGAACATTCCATTCTCTGCAACCGAAAGAGCCTTTCCGGGCCAGGCGCTGGCCGGCTCTTCAGCGTCCCGTGCACGACTTCGGATGGGGACCAAGGGTGGGGAAAATGGGCTATATTGGCCTTCTCCAGCTGCCCCCCCCCCCCCCCCCACACACACACACACACCACATAGACTCCACTAGCCAGCCCACCCGTAGGAATGCCAGTCCCTCCCGCATGCCACTCGCTCTTGTTTACAAACACACACATTTACACACTTACACACAGACAAGTAGGCAGACAGAAACACACAAGCACCCACAGATACAAATATAAATACACCAAAAACATGCAGGTAAACACACCTACACATGCTGTATATTCACACAAGAGCACACACTCTCAGCTAGACAGAAATAAACACAGACAGGAACACGCGCAGCAGGTCTGGAGATCCACTGAAATGGACCCAGACCAGGCTGCAGACAGCAGACAGCCACTGCCTGAGAGCCCTCCTTGTACAAACTAATGCCCCTAAAGATGAAAAGGCAGAGCAGCTTTTCTGTCCAGTGCCCGCAGCTCACACCTCAGCACTTGTATTTTCACTCCCCACCTTCATAGAATGTTCAATATCCAAGACACATAGATGGTTATTTAGCCTGCACCATGCGTGACCCTGTGTTTTTGATCTACTCAGCGTATTTGCTGCAAGGCATCCTGATACACAGCAAAACATGCAGAGATGCTACTCTAGACAACCAGAGACTCGGCGATCACGGTTGAAAAGAACACGCCGTACAGGACAGCTTTACGGCTGGGTTTCTGTACAGAATGTCCAAGCGCTGCACAAGACCAACAACACCAACCAGCAGACACTGGTCAACACTGCCCCACCCTTTGCGAGGAAGAGTATTCTCAGACTTTCTCTGAGGATAAACTCAACAACGCAGTCTGTAGTTGGCATTTTGTCATTTAGTACCAGTTTCGGAAGCTTGTATCGTTGTCTCCAGGATGTTATAGTCCATCATGTTCTGCAGTTTCCTGGTGCTCCGAAACTAAACATTTACAATATACATCCTTATTTGTACTACCCCAACTTAGAGAAATTTGGGACTGTATGGAAAATGCACATAAAAACAAGCCATTTCTTAAATTACTTTGTATTTCACTGCAGGCAGTATGAAGATAAGATATTTAGTGTTCTGTTTGGTCAACTTCATTTTATTTGGAAATCTACATCCATTCCTGCCATTCAGGCACACAACACATTCCAAAAAAAGATGGAATGGGGCAATTAAGGCTAGTAACCAGGTTTAAATTTAATAATGAAGTGATTTGAAAAAGCGGATGTCAGCAGGTGATTGTAATCATGATTAAGCAGCATCCAGGAAAGGCCTGGTACTTCAAGAGCAAAGATGGGCTAAGGATTGCCAATTTGCCCACAAATCCGTGACAAAATCATTAAAGGTCTAAAAACAATGATCCTCAAAGAAAGATAGGAAGGAATTTGCATATTTCACTCACTATGGCACATAATTAAAAGATTCAAAAAATCAGGAAAACTTTTTGCGCTTAAGGGCAAGGGCACAAGCCTAAACTGAGTATCTGAGATCTCTGATCACACAGTCAGCATAGCCTCAAGAACCATCATTTATCCATGACTTATATAACCACAAGGGCACAGGAGTACTATGGCAAACTTATGTCAAGTATTCCAATAAGCAGTTTAACATCCAGTTAATACTGTAATGCACAAAAAGGAAGCCATATGATCATGGTGTCCAAGAAGCATTGTCAACTTCTCTATGTTTGCGATGGACCATCTTACAGTGGAAATATGTATTGTGGTCAAACAAATCAATATTTGAGGTCTCTTTTGGAAGAAACAGATGCCATATGCTCTGGACCGAAGAAGAAATGAACCATTTAGACTGTTACCTACAAGTCCATAAGCCATATTCTGTCATGGTATGCTGTGTCCGTGCCCCTGAGAAGGGTAACTTGCACTTCTATGAGGGTACCATTAATGCTGAAAAGTACACTGAGATTTTGGAGCAACATTTGCTGCATCCAGGATGACACCTCTCCTGGAGACTATCATCCATTTTTCAAGACATTTCAAAACTGCCTTCGGCACACATTAAGAAGGCATGGCTATGTAGGAAGAGGGTGGGGGTGCTGGACTGGCCTGCCTGCCCTCCTGACTTGTTCCCAATAGAGAACATGAGGTACACTTTGAAAAACAAAATGCAGCAACAAAGACCCTACTGAACACCTTACGACTTGTTTGCAGGAAGAATAGGACGAAATTACACCTGAGACACTAAATCACGTGGTGTCTTTTGTCCCTAAATATGCTGTGAAAAGAAATGGCAACACTACTAAATGGTAAATACTTTTCTGTCCCGACTTTTTTGAAATATGTTGCAAGTATTGAAATAAATATTAAAAAAAAAAATCTATAAAATTCATGTGGTGAAACATCAAGTAATGTGGTACTGTATAGTTTTCCTAGTGATACAGGTCAAAAGATAAAACCGAAAGTAGTGATTTGTTAATGAATTTAACTTTACCATACCATCCTAGCCTTTTCTGATTTAGGGTTGTACATCAAACATGCCTTAATGGCACCATATAACAACTCCTACCAGAGGTTGAAGAACACAAGCGACTAGCCGTGAAAACTTGAAAAATGTCAGAATTCAAGATATTTTCCAATGTCTAACTATGCTACTGGGTGACTGAGATAAGGTTACGGACACACCAACTGAAAGAAAAATCAAGATGGCAGTTCCAGGTATTACCTTACCCAGATGCGAGGTTCCACCCTATATTTCAATTTCCTCTCAAATTCCACCAAAAGATTTGTCACACTCACGTTATTGTAGGAGGTTTCCCTGTGCATCTTTCAATTTCATGTTGTCTGAAACCGGCATGAAAAAACTTTCAGAAATCTCTCCATTGCCATTGCATACCCAAGCCATACTCTATTCCCTGACCAGCATATCTAATATGGGTAAATTATTTCTACACAAGTAAAGAAAACAAACTTGGCATCTCCAGTGCATTTGACTGCACAGGAAGGCAAAGCCTCGCAGTGTGAGTGAACACAGCCAGCTAGTTTCCTGAACCAGGGCTCGAGAAATCGCTGTTCTGAGCGCCCAGGACAAGTAAAAAATTTTGTTGGACAAGCAGAAATTAAGAGGCGCTTGCCTGACGGGCTGGCTGAAAATTTCACGCCACATAGTAATTTATTATCTTAACATTTTATTCACTGTACCAATGTGGCCACTAAATTCATTTGAAACAAAATCCGATTTGTTGCTGAAAACCTATGGCCTATTTCACAAAATTTTAGGCGTGACTGTCACAACTTTCCAATTACCGGTTGCCAAGTGCCATAGCCAAATAGCGGGATTTTGATCCGCCGCGGTCTAGTTTGGTTGGTGCACGCATAAGCATGACTTGACCCAACCATCAAACCGAGGGCTGACTGCAATAAACAGTTATGTCCAGATGTTATATATTGGACATAACTGTTTATTGCAGTCATCCCTCAAAACAGGGGAAGAAAGGCATACATGCGTGCAGCTAGCGCTAGGAATCACGTCGGACGGCCATTCCATTGAACTGTCACTCACAAAATCACTTTCTCGGAACATGGTTATAATATAGGCTAATGTTTGAGTGAGAGAAGGGAAACTTTTATTGACATTTGTTGTTGCTTTTGTGTGTTGTTGTTGTGGTTTAAAAAGGCCCACAGTAAAGTGAATATATTTATTTAATATTAAAGTTATTCATCTAAAGCCAGGGCCAGCGTTTGCCTTGAAAATTCGGAGGCGAAGATCCATCCCTTTATTGACAACAATTAGTCCTGGCTAGTTCTCAATGGTTTTCCGTTATTTACCCATTTTCCAATTTAAGAATAATGAAGTGACAATTGAAGACACGGCTTCTCTCCCCCATGCAAACTAACAGCGACAAAATAAGGGGCTACATTCAGTGCAGAAGAAAAATTTAATTATAAATAGGTCTATGCACTGGCACTCAGCAACGTTAATTTTTTTTTTCCAGCGAGAGCGGCATTTCAGAACTCTTTTGCAAATGAAGGTAATTTTGGCGACAAGTACGTACACCTGTTTTTGCAGCAGGGTCACGCAACTTGCTGTAAAAAATAGACATCTGTCTGATTGGAAAATGTAAACGGACGAAACCACGTACTTGTCAACAGAATTACCTTCATTCGCTGAAGAGTTCTGAAATGCCGCTCTCGCTGGAAAAAGTTACTGTCGCTGAGTGCCAGTGCATAGACCTAAATATAATTTAATTATTTTTCTATAGGCCTAGTGAATATAGCCCTTTATTTTGTCACTGTTAGATCGCATGGGGGAGAGAAGCCGTGTCTTCAATAGCCACTTGACTATTTTTAAATTGGAAAACGTGTTAATAAAGGAAAGCCATCTAGAACTAGCCAGGACTAATTTTTGTCAATAAAGGGACGGATATTTGCCCCCGATTTTTCAGGTCTAGGACCGCCCCTGTCACAAGAAAGAATATGTTGTGATGTTGCACTTGAGGAAGCTAATCGGCCACTGTCAGAGCAACATACGATTTTCAAAATGAGACATTGGAGCCAGAGACCGAATTAATGTGGAATTGTAAAACACTTCGATAAACACTTCGATGACTGATTACTTAATAAATATTACACGGAAGTTGTTCATGTTCGTTGGAGAACTCGCACCATGTCAAAATATCTAGCAAAACAAGGCAGCCCGTAAGATAAAATGCTTCGTTGTCATTTCACTTCACGACATGAGTCCAAGGTTTAAACCACTCACTGCGCACCCCCGATTGCGCGCCTGGTGCTCATTCATTCATTCATTAAGAGTTAAATGTAGCTTTCATAAATATGTCACCTAAATCACTACAATCCGGGCACTAAAATATATCTGATTTTGCTTTTAGAGTTGTATACGTGCCGCTTATTGTCAGTCAAAAGGGATTATGAAGCATCCATAATTGTTTTTTTTTTTTGTCCTTCATCTAGTCAAAAGACCGTAACGTATGTCAGTATCTCCAACGACACAATTAAAAATTTATTTTAAACGCCATTCCAAAACAGAAACAAAATGGAAAGCCATAAGGTTGTAAATGGTTTTTCAAGAAGAACACGACCACTTTCAATCACTTAGTCTACAAGATTTAATTACACAACCCTCCAACAATTGTTGAATATTTCGATCGTGTGCCGTTGTAAAATGTCAATAGTTGATTTGGCCATCAGACGTTTGCAACAGGATCGTCAGTTATGTTTTACCGATATTATGATGAGTGTGCTCGCACATCAATGATCAGAATATCATGTAGAACATACTGACGTCCATTAAATAGACAAAATGTAACAGTAACTTATGCCCCATTTCTACTAGGCTACGTGGTATCGGCTCTTCCCGCTTTTTTTTTTTCATTAAGTTGCATAGAAGGAAGTAGGGAGAAGTCATTAAACGCTACGTTTTATTTCGTGCATTACAGGTAGGCCTATATATTATTATTGAAATTCTATTGAAATAAACAAATGTTCCGTGGTGTGAAAGAATGCATGCTAATAATGAACGTTTGTTGGTGTTGATGAATACACATCGTAATGCAAATCTCCTTTATGAAAATGCCGCCTACATAAATGATTTTCTCCTCGCTAATTATACACTTTTCAGCGCAATGATTTTTCTCCCTGTTTGTAATGAACAGCAAAAGTTGTAAAACCTTTTCAAACGGTAACTGATATGTTGGTTACGTGGTTGGTGAAGCTCATAGCGCACACAAATGCATGATGATTACCATTAACGTAATGTGTGAAAACACCTCTTCAAAAAATGACTGCGATGGCATGGCACATTTGTCTGAGTGGTAAAGAATCAACCGCATCCAAAAAGGGGCATACAGATATTTTAAAAGTTTTGTGCTGCACTGCTATGATGACCAGCTACACTGGGCTAGTACTATCCTCTAATGGAAAACCATCCCCCAAAAAAGTATCCGGCACCAAGGTGGGTGGAGTAGAACAGTGGTTCTCAACGTCAGTCCTGGGGACCCCATGTGTGTGCTGGCGTTTGTTCCAACCACAGTTGCAATCATAGGATTTTAACAAGCTGCTAATTTGTCTTAATTATGTGCATTTAATGTTTAGAGCAGTTATTTGCCCTCTTAACCCATAACTTAACAGAAATATCTATTTGCCATCAAGAATTTCAAAAATACCATTCGCACACTGCAGTATATCGGAAATAACAGCATAAAATGAGAGAAAACAATGTAACCAATCAAATTAATGATGTAGTGGGCTCCTAATTAGTGAAAACTACTTGGCTCATCATGACAAATGTAGTCCACAAACAAACCAGTTTTGTGTTATGTTGATCTGATTAAGTTCACCTGAAGCTTTTTGAAAGAACTTGAAACAGTTGTGTCCAGCAGCCTAATCTGGGGTTTATTGATTTCCTCAGTGTATAATTTGATCTGTTTGACATGTTATGTTACTTGACATTACTTGCAGTATTGCAATAAATACACTATCTTCAAGGGTGTTTTATTCTTCATTGCATGTATGGATGTTCCTATGTAACATTTGACTAAAGAGATATATTAACAACTCTGAACATGAAAAGCACCTAATTAAGACAGTCACAGCTTGTTAAAGTTCTACAATTGCAATTGTGGTAGGAACAAAAGCCAGCGCACACATGGGGTCCCCAGGACCGACGTTGAGAACCACTGGAGCAGAATAGAGTAGAGCCAGTACCATGTAGTGGAAATGAGGCATCAAGGCCGAATTCGGCGAGGTCTCGGGCAAGCAGAAAACTTTTCGGGCAACCAGGAATTCACTTGCGCTTGCCCGACGGGCAACCGTTCATTTTAGAATTTTGCGAGCCCTGTGAACCTGTCACAATGCACAGCCTACAGTCTCTCAGCTAAGACTTTTACATATAAATCCACACATAAACATTTCAATTTGTGCCGCTGTATGACAGAGGCCTAATCATTGGAAATCAATGATGTCATTCACACTGGGGACATCTCCATCGCCTTTTCAGATGGTTCATATTTTTAAATTGATTTGTCTCACTCAAACTTAATCACTACACTAGCGTAGCTTTTGCTTCTCAATAGCAAGCTCGCTTTTATCAACAAGCTCTGTATAAAACTCACCATGCTCATTGAGGTAAATATTTAATTTGAGCATGAATAATCCTTTTTTCAAGTCACCTAAAACTGTCCAGGTACACAGTGGCCACTAGAACATAGCCTATCTATTGGCATAATCTGATACCGCTGTGAGAGTGTTGTTCCAAGATCAACAAAATGATGCTTTCCCAGGGGCAACATTAACATTTCCACCGATGAATAGCGGCACTGCTACAATGATGTCATGAAACCAGGAATGCTGGTTTCAACCGTGCAACAAATGCGGACAGCAAGGACCTTTGGCTAGCAGTTCGACCAGGGAAATGCAGTGCAATTTAAGAGTGACAGTGATAATATAGACTTCACAAGGAAAAAAATATGGGTTTTCCTGATATTCATCTCTGCAAGTCTCTGCTCATCTGTGTGACAAGCTTGCTTACATTAGCTAGGGAACTTTAGACAACGAAAAGGCATGACATCTGTAAGCGCAGCAGAGATATCAGAGCCGCTATTGGTAAACTATGTTAATCCTGGACCAGCATTTTGTTCCTGTAACAACACTTGCTTAGCGATATCAAATTGTGCTGCGTATTGCCGATGGTAGTAGTAGGCTACTGCTAACTACAGTATCTCACAAAAGTGAGTACACCCCTCATATTTCGACAATTAATTTGTTATATCTTTTCAAGGGGCAACGTTACAGAAATGAAACCTGAATATATTCTAGAGAAGTCGTTGTACAATATGTATAACAGTGTAGATTTACTGCACTGTCCAAATAACTGAACAAACAGTCACTATTTCAAAAATGGGTGGCAACAAAAGTGAGTACACCTCACCGTCAACATGCCAAATTGTGTCCATAGTGTCAATATTTAGTGTGACCACCATTGTTGTCCAGCCAGAGGTCACGCTACACTTTCTGAGTGTCCATCATTGTGACGGACAGGGGCATTAAAATTCCGTCATAATCACTTATTATCCGTCATTGTAATTTTATTTTTTTAGATGATAATCATCTATTTTTTTAAAATAAAATAAACAGAATAATTTATAGATCACGCATTAGCTGATGCCGACAGTGATTCATGTGGACACACATTGCGCACTGCGTTAAATACAGCACTGCGTGGATTTTCGAACTTACTGCTATATGAACTTTATAAAACATCATAAATGATTTCTCCCCCCACACAGTAACAGTGTGCAAATGAACAATGCTTTCAGTTATTGCTGGGCTTCACTAAGCCTGACAACCGCAGTCTCGGTAAGCGGTCCTACGAAGCTGCTTATCAACTCGTTATGTCAACCGGGGGCTTTCCCAACCTAGATATCTACGTGTTCACATAATAGAGACGGCGTTTGTAGCATATGACCAATCGTCTACCGGCAGCAGAGCAGCATATTTTGCAAATGATCATATTACAAAAATATGAGGAATACAGGATCATAGTCCAGAGATGCCAAGTCTCACGATTTTCGGGGCGTGAGTCTCTCGCCTCTTAGTGGCATTCCCGTTCCTGTGCCGTAGTCAGCAATTAGGCTGTTCAATCAACGCGAACTGAAGAAATTCACTCGCGGAACTCAAGTCTTTGTGTTAATCAGTTTCACATACATTACGGTGGATTTCCCCACTAGTGACACGGAAATTGATTATGACTCGGGAATTCTCACGCTTGTCTTTACTGAGGGATTGAAAGCAATGGAATTGCATAAAGACGTTTGAAATGGTCTTATTTCATTTAAAGAATTTAAACGATCATGAAACACATGCACTGTTTCCAATCCCTGAGTAAAGAGAAGCACGAGAAGTCCGGAGTCATAATCGGTGTCCATGGTGAGGTCCACCTTCACGCAAGTGAAACTAAAACTTCCATGCACAAGGATTTTAATTCCGCATGAGAATCTCATTAATAAGCGTTCATTGAATAATTGCGGACTAAGGTGAATAAGCCTAAAAAATGCGTGAGACCTACGCCGAATGCATGAGACTAGGCATCTCTGTCATACAGATCAAAGACAATGCTCAAGACAATATGACACCCACCACCAATTGGACGGGGTGTGCATTACATTCTGTCAAAATGACGGACGGCCTTCAAAATTTTCCGTCATTGTTAAAAAAAATCCGTCAATGATGGAAAATATTCGGTTAACGCGACCTCTGTGTCCAGCACTGCCTTGATTCTCCTAGGCATGGAATTCACCAGAGCTGCACAGGTAGTTGCTGGGATCCTCCCCCACTGTCTCTTCAAATAATTGACTGTAGGCAGTACACACTTGTCTTGGCACTCCTCACCAGGGTGCCGCCACACATGCTGGACAAGTTTATCTTGGTCTCATCAGACAGCAGAACATGGTTCCAGTGGTTCATATTCTTGGACTGGTTGTCTTCAGCAAACTTTTTCCGGGCTTTCTTGTGGGTTAGCTTCAGAAGAGCTTCTGTCCCGGCCGACGGCCATGCAGACTGACTTGGTGCAGAGCACGGCGTATGGTCTGAGCACTGACAGGCTGTTCTCCCACTGCTGCAACCTCATTAGCAATGCTGCCAGCACTCCTGCATCTGTTTTCTGAAGCCAACTTGTGCACCTGACGCAGAGCACGAGGACTCAACCTCTTCGGTCTACCCTGACGAGGCCTGTTCTGAGTAGAACCCGTCTTGGGAAAACGCTGAATAACCTTGGCAACTGTGCTGAAGCTCATTTTCATGGTTTCACAGATCTTCTTGTAGCTTAGACCATCTTTATGGAGAGCAACAATTCTCTTTTTCAGATCCTCATAGAGTTCTTTCCCATGAGGTACCAAGTTGACCATCCAGTGACCAGAATGAGAGCATTGCACCCAAAGCACCACAATTTAAACCTTCAACACGTTACACGACCTCATATGGCCCAGTCGAACAGACAAAAGCATAAACATTATGAATAAGACACATTCCATTGCTTGGTTGACCATTACCAATTGGGGTGTGTACTCACTTTTGTTTCCACCCATTTTGGGATAAATGACTGTTTGTTAAGTTATTTGGACAGTGCAGTAAATCTACACTGCTACACATATTGTACAATGACCAATCTAGAATATATTTCAAGTTTCATTTCTGTAACGTTGTCCCCTGAAAAGATATAATCAATTAATTGTCGAAATGTGAGGGGAGTACTCACTTTTGTGAGATACTGTATATTTTGCATAAACTGAATAAAGAAAACCTGTTCTGTTGCTTTTCTGTA
Source organism: Gymnothorax javanicus (assembly GCA_029692085.1). Taxonomy (NCBI): domain Eukaryota; kingdom Metazoa; phylum Chordata; class Actinopteri; order Anguilliformes; family Muraenidae; genus Gymnothorax; species Gymnothorax javanicus. The sequence goes on from CM056198.1 coordinate 98,216,897, forward strand.
TTGTCTGTAATGAATTTGGTAGTATTCTGCGGTCTTTAAGAGTAGCCTACTAAAGAGGAATCTCATGCAAACTGCTTTGTCGCTTCCCGCTCGACACCATAAAGTGAAGCACGAAAGCAGCAGCAGCAGTGACCTACATTCCAACACATCAAATATTAATTTCACTCTGGTTTATCAGACCTTTTCCCGCTCGTTATGAGCCTGTGGCAGGGTGCGAGGGTGCGCACCATCAGACGTGCTCGATTCTGCACGTCTGCGCTGGAGGCCACACATGGAAATGGTCCTGCATGGCTATATAACCGTCATTAAGATTTGAGCCTGTGATTTGCGCTTGAAGCTGTCGTCTCCTCAGCCCCACAGTTACCTAAATAAGACGTGCACAAAATGCAATAATCCGTTATGCTGAAAGGTAGTCATCAGAGACACTAAAAATGGCAAATGACACAGGTTCCCATAAAAAAGGTGGCTGTTATTTAAATTCTTTCCGCTTTGCATTTGTGAATACCTGAAAAACCCCCACTATGATGCATAGTAATCGTGCCTCTTCAAATAATAGATGGGTGAATCCGCACTGTGAAATGCATTTGCATGATTAAATGCTTAAATATATATTTGCCCACATCAACTGCTACTCAAAATAATAAAAACTGGCAAATTAACTGAAGCTGAATAACCATATTTATGAAGAAAATAAAAAGGTGCAATTCTTTAAACCAATTTTGGTACGCGCAACTGAGGGGAAGAAAAGCAAAAAAAAACAATAAATAAATGATCAATCATATATGATGTGAAGGAAGATGCTGTGAGTACGAAGAGCCCAGTCTCATTCCGATGCATCATATAATGTCGATATACGATGCAAAACGAGGCTTTTGGCGTCTTTATTTAACGCCAGTTTAAAATGAACCCTACCCCCCTACCCCTAACCTTTAACCTGAACCCTAACTGTAAGCATCAAATAAGGACGCTAAAAGCCCTTTTACGTTGTATATCGACACATGGTCAGGTAGCGTCAGTATATGACGAGTCAGAGTGACAATGTGTTGGTACAAACGTTTGTACATTACTACAAAATATGATTCTTATAGTATACTATATAGTCTTTGAAAATACCATAGCGGGCTTGCTTAATCTTGCTTTTTACATTGGTCATTACTCACAAAACATTACCATCTATGATAATAAAAAATAATATCAATATCAAGGGACAGGATTTTACTTACCTAATCCACCCACACGGACAGTAAAAAGAATGCATTTCAGTTTTTTTGGAGCGCTTAATGTATACAGTGATGTTACATTATTACTGCAATGGGAGTTTTTCATACCATTATCCTCAGCCAAAAATACACCCCCTTAGTTTCTACTCAGTTCTGCTTCCCACATGATCATTATTAATCTTGTGAATATGATACAGATATAACGTGAAACAGAAGCTAACTTGTACTGCCAGTCGCTACTGCAGTTATTGCAAGTTGGCCGCCATAGTTGGTGGGTTTCACCCTGCTTTGCTAAAGCAGAATGACTGAAATTTTGCAGCAGCAGAGTACCATAGTTCTACCCTAGACATGTCTTCAAGCATTAAAGCCTGCATCTGCCATGCGTTCCTGAATCACACAAATCTGCTGACTAAGCCAGAAAAATCAGCTGAGGGAACATTATACTTCAGTGGAACTTTTCTTTGACCAGGATGGCAAAGATACAGGGGTACGAATGCTGAGCAATGCTGAGAGATTTTCCGCTCTTCAGCATAGTTTTTTTTTTTTTTTTTTTTTTTCCACTGCCGACACTGCTCAATCAGCCATTTATGTGTCACTGGCCTGAAAAATTCTGCAGGTTTTCAATACTATAAATATTTTTAAGGATATTTTAAAGGGAAGTGGGAATGTCAGGTTTTTGTGGCATATCTATCAAAATGATATAAGATCGCAGTCAGTTTGAAGACAGGACAAGACAGTCGTACACACATGCACACACACGCACTTTATGATGAAGACTTTTCCATAGGCAGTACAATGGCACTTATGTGGCTCCGGCTCTGTGAATTGCAGCTTTACCAGTCGATGTGGGCTGTGGAATTTCACTGGGTTCAGAACAGTGCTCCTGTGGTGAGACATTAAGTCACCACATTATGTTATATTCTGTGACCCCACTGTCGTTTAGCCCCCCACATCTACGCCTCCATTTCATGAGTTGTAGGCATGGGGGAATTAACTTAAAAAAAAAAAAGATTCTCTTTGTCTGCCTGGTGAAACTTGTTCTTGGGGGCAGGGGGGCCGTCATCTGTGTATTTTCAGATCCAATCAAATTTAATCCCAGATAAAAGTCCCTCAGAAATAAATAACTATAAACTTTAAGCTCAAACAGAAGCAGGCACTACTCTGGCTGTCTGGACAGGATCTGTGTAATTTTGAGTGGGCCATTTCTCATTGTAAAATTACAGGTGACGTAGAGCAGTCGCCCCTCTCTGCAACTGCACTCAGTGTTTTTTTTTTTAACTGGACCACTTCCACGTGGCAATTGTGATTTAATGCCTTTTGCTGGGAAAGTATAAGCCTCACTTGCACTATTGGTCCACATCAAGCATTATGTAAAATACTGCAACCAAGTTATTTTTTTAACAAGTACAACCCCAGTTCTGAAAAAGTTGGCACCTTATGCGCTCTTTTTGAATTTTCCCACAAAGTGCATAAGAAAGTAAAATGCAGTCAAACAACATTGAAGTTCACAACTCTGTTGGAGCCCGGCCCTTGAACCATAACCAGCAGAGCCTGAGGAACGTACGCAGCAGCACTGTGCCAACTGGGACTGTCGAAACCACCAGGTCCACAACGGTAAACGGTCGACTCTGAAAACTTCTTCGGACTCTGTTGCAGGAATCACGTTGTATATTTCAGATAAGCAATTAATTCAAATTTAAGTTTAAACTTTCTGGAACGAAAATTAATGTGGTGTTCTACAGTTTTTAATATAGTACAGGATGAATTGACTGTGCAAATCAGTCCTTTTTAATTTTGTGTGCATTTTCCACAATGTGCCAATGTCTTTGGAATTTGGGTTGTTATTGCAAAGTTCACGGTCATTTTTTCCTGCAAGTCGGGATAGATGATAAAATGAATGGATGCCCAAGGGATTAAGCACATCTTTCTATTATCTGCCATTATTGTTACGGTGGCATCTATGATGCAAATTTTTGACTGAGGAGAGCTACAGTTTTCAGCAGCCACAATATCCCCTGATGGGACAAGATTGCTATAAACATAAATGTTCCCCTCCCCTTTGATGTATGAAAAAAGATACCTAAAGGCCACATGTGGCTTTGAAAATGCGGGGCAATATTACCAAGATAAGCTAGAGCGCAACGGTTTTAAAGGTGAAAACCATGCACCTACAAAGGTTTTCTACTTCTGAAAAAAAGTCATGTTAGCAGAATACTTTCAGTATGCAAAAGTCACCTTTTACACTTTTGTTTTTCAGAATTGCTCCACAGATCACCACCCACGCCGCACATTGCCAACCCCCCATCTACCCAGTTGAAACCCTTGCCCCCCCAGGTCCTCACCCCACTGTCACTGGCTCAGTCCCAGCGGAGATGTGAAAATTTACAAGCAGGGGGCTGATGTCTTTCCCCGACCCGGCCGGTCAGTCACCCACGCACCACCGAGTGCATACCAAGAGTCTGGGGCATAAACAAACCGCTTCACTGTGCTGGAGCCTCTGCCAGTGTGAGGCTACAGTCCGCAAGCCTCAGACAAAAGATGCATTCAAAGCATAATACCCAGGCCCTGGGTGGGCACTCCCAGAGAGAGAGAGGGAGCGAAAGAAAAAGGGGGCAAAGAAAAGGAGGGGAACTCAAGCTGGATGAAAAGATGAACACATTCCTCTTTCTCATGTGCCCTTCCAACTCTTTCCCTGAATGGATTTTATTCCTCCCTTAACTGGAAAGCGCTGCATGAACAGTAGTGAGAGATGGTTGACACCTACTTGCTCCCCCTCCCCCCCCATCATTATGCAGTTTGCTTAGTGCCATTATATGAGCCTCAATCCATGGATATTTAAAAGCACAGCTCGAATGAACTAAATTCCCCGGCTAGAAAGGGCGTGATGAAACGTGGCCCTGGGGTTCTAGGAAAAGCTGTCAAATGAAAGCTAATAATATAACAATCATCTTTATTACTTAAGCTGAAATTACAAGAACAAAAACCACCACCACCCAAAACAGACACCCTACTTACAATCTGCCAAGAGTTAGCATTACACAGGCCAGTGCCAGCACACAATGGGAGAGAAGCATGAACACAGTGCGGATAATTGGTTAAAATGAACACAGACTCAATAATATTTATCTTAAATTAACATGGAGACTATTGTAGTGTTTTCCTTCATTCACTGCCACATATTCTACAAGAAAGTCTCCAGAGACAGTAATTCTTTTCAATCCAGTCGCTGTCAATTGAGTTTTCACAGCTTTCGCTTTGGGTTTTGATTGCATATCCATGCATATTTCGTCAGCTTTTTCTTGCGTGCGCATTTCAACTGTGTTAGTCAGTCAGTTAGTCAGTAAGAGGAAAGGAGATTGCCTTAGTTTGGATGGCTCCAGAATCTGAAAAAATAGGTGAGTCACACCATAACACAGAGGCCTCTCTGAGTTTAAGATTTTCTTGACCTTCCTGTCCCTGCTAAAATACACGTGGATCACGCCCGTTGTGATGTTCTGACTAATCGGTGTCCAGAGAAGTGCCACTAAGGTGTCTGAAGGAGTGGTCTTTCATCGGCTGTTTCCGTAACACATACTCCTCTTTGGTTGCTGGATCTGCAGGGGTGGAGCGGTAAACTCAGTGAACCCCTAAATGGCAGCATCAGGCTGCACCACCGTACATAACAACGGCTCTTCAGAATCACTGGAAGAACACTTAGCAGGGGTGGCTCTCTGAAAGTTGGGCGCGTCTTCACCGATCGCCCACGCGCAGCAGAAACTGACAGTGAGGCTCACCACCCTGGCACACAGCCGGCAGAGGGTTTCAGTATCTGTGCTGATAAAGCCCGCATCTTACAGACATCGTTATCTTTTGCATTGACTGAAACAATTTCTCAGGTTAACCACCCCCTTGCTCCCACTCCAATTGTGATGCGGCCGCAGAGATAATCTCGCCGTGACATCTGCCATGTTGGCAGGAGAGGTTTCTCCATTGCTCAGTGGGTAGAGAGAGTCCTGCCCGCATGAAAATTACAACAGACCCACTCACAGGGCAGACCAAAGGCAAATAAATGTCAGAAATACCATAACGCTGGCAATTGAGGCTGAGACAAACTGATCAAAATGATAGCAAGGGCCCTTGCTCAGGTAAATATCCCTAAATTCAGTAAATTCTTGGAATGAAAATAACAGAGCAGAAAGCAAAATAAATAAGTGGGCGGTAGAAGGACAGGTGGTGCTGAGTGGGTGGAAAAGGCGATGAAGCCAATAAACAGAGCACAAGTGCTATAGAGGCAACAGAGCCAAGAAAGTGACGAGCACAGAGCTCCACACCGTGACTGTGGACACAAAGCTCCACAGAGTGACTATGGGCACAGAGTTCCACACAGTCACTATGTACACAGTTTGTACAGTCCGTGTCCATGTGTGTTCTTCGCTCCCCTATGACACTGTATCTGCCCAATTGGCTGAACGATACAGCTTTGCCTGAACTGAAGGCTGCAGCTGTACATCTCCCCCAGTCAAAACTACAGTTGAATGGACTGGACTGGTGATTAATGTAATGACCACGATGCTGATTTCACACAACTCTTAAACTGACTCACTAATTCCAGTGCTTTACCTTTATTGTGTGAGAGAGTATAGAACGGAACCTCACTCATCCTGACAGCAATGTGAAAGTGCACAAATGTACACGACACTGCAAAAACTGAAAAATAATTCCACCTTACCTACTAGTTCAATCTTGTATTAAGACTTAAAACACTTATTTCTATTACCTTTTTTCTCAGTCAGACAAAAATTTGCCAATGGGGTGAGACAATTTTGACATTTCAAGGTCTGCCGATGGGATAAGAAAATTTACCTTGTCAAGGACATGGTAACTTAAAATAAGCTCATATTTTCTACTTGAGAAAGAAAAACTAGGAAGTTAGGTCTTATTTTAAGACAAAATGACTTGTTAAGACAGACACTTTCTGCAGCACTCTTTTATGCACACACTACCACACATACAAAGGCAGAGAAACACATATTCACATGTAAACACACACAGAAATGCACACAGTGTCGTTCCTTCCTTCCCACATCTTTATGTACTTGCCCAAAATCTTCTAAAGATCATTAAGACTTGAGCCCATGCAGTGAGTCAGACTGCTGACGGTAAGAGCTGTGAGCCAGCTCCTGGCAGCAAACACTCCGCACTTAACTACGCAAGAAGAAAAAACAGACAGCCACTGAAACATGGATGGAAATATGAAGGACCATTTCAAAGAAGGGAGCATGGAGAGATGTTTTGTGAATCTAGCCTGTGCACAGCTGTCTTCTCTTGCTATATTTTCTTTCTTTTCTGTCCAGATAGGATGTTTGGAAACCCAACAGACACGCAGCACAGTGGTCACGATAATTTAACCAGAATCAAGCTTAAACGTGTCCCCGAGGGATCAAAAATGCACCCTATCAGTATGGGAGCTGCTTTAATGCTAGGCGTATGTGTGCATTCCAATATGCTTTTCTAGGAAAATTGAGTTCAGGAAAGGGCACCGCTTTCCAGCAAACTCTCCAGGCAATAGCTAAGTGAGAAATAGAAAAAACAGTCCTTTTCAAACGTGGCAGCAGCAGGGAACTCAAAAAGCCCCAGTTTGTGTAAAATCAGGGGGCCTCCCGACTGTGCTCCCGTGCCACGGATTTAAACGTCCTGCCCCCATCTCTCCGCCCCTTCAGAGGATTGCCCGATTGTTTGAAGAGAGCGGGCCTCTGGCGCGGGACGTACGCGTTTTGGAGGACCACTCCGGACGGACCGCTTGCTTCCTCACATTCCTCTCAGCCCCGGCCGACATCTGGGAAGGATTAGCAAAGGGGCCCCTTCATTGAATATTTTTGTATTTGTGCCTTTAAAAATAAACCTTAAGCAAGAGGTCCCTGGTGTGATAGCTCGAAAATGCTAATTCAGAGTACAGGGACAGAATAAAAACATTGGTTTCCTCAAAAGTTTCTGACGGTTCTTCAAGCATATGGGGGTACAGGTATATTTCAATTTTATTCGTATCATAATTCCTTCTAGGAACCCAACCATCTCTGACCAGATGATGGCACAGACTGGGTCTATACATGCCAGCACTGTTCCCTACAGGAAATGGTTGAAATATAAAGAGTGTGAAAAAATCTGCTTGTCTTATTGTCCATAGAGAGGCCTCTCTCGCCTCTAAAAGACACCAGAACCGCACCGAAAAACGCTTGCAAGCATGCATGTTGCACAATGACTATATTTTATCAGAAAGCAATCAGTACAGAAAGATAAACAGAAGTACAGAGCTAATGGGGTTAAAACAGACTTGGAGTAACTCCAACAAACTAGGAGAAACCAATCAGGAAGCTTGCATGCGATTACAGCCCATTAAGGAAATGGTGGGGGGAGAGGGGGTCTCCTTCAGTTTTATAATCTGACACTCTGGCTGCACACAGAGATCCTGCAGAGAAATATTTTAGATTCCGTCAGATCGATTGGCGAAGGGTAGTTTTAAAGTGCAGCACTCAAAAATAGGCAAGTGATTGTATTGAACTCAAAGGGATAGCGGAGGAAACAGGACCTACAAATTATGACTGTCATGAATCATTTTTTAAGAAAACAAATGAAGATGGGAATCAGAAGAAAAAAGTGGGCTGGTGGGAGCTGGTGTCTGGAGGTTTTCCAACTGTCCGGCCAGCTGCAATCGATGCGTACTGTAGCAGTACTGCCGTCCAATCAGGAAGCAGACATGAAAAGCTCCTCCCACCAAGAACAGATGTCCTATCAACTTTTTATGTTAATATAGGAAAAACAGCTGTGCACCATTATTTCCCCCCACTCATCTTTCACTGCAAACGAGGACCACAAAATAAAGGACTGGACAATGACGTCACTATAGGTCAAACTGTCAACTGGAAAAGAGCCCACAGGAAATGAATTGAGGGAAGAGCAAGCCAAGAGAATTGTTTGCTATCTTTGTGGTAGTAGAGATGAAAGAAATTTACCAACATATAAAACCATTGATTGAAAATAAAGCCTCAAAAGAACTTGAAACTCAAACTGGTCTGCCACTGTGACCTGCCAGTTTGGTAGCGGGGTACAAGGCTGAAATGAAATACCAAGCTAGTTTATGTTTTAAAGATGTTGTATGCTAAGTTTCATCTAATTTGATCAGTATTTGGGGGCAGGAAAATAAACTTCGTTAACTCACCTGACTTGCCTGTGAGCCAAAATCAGGCATAGCGTGCTAAATCTTGAGCTCCAGTCTGGAGCTGGCAATTGAAAAAAGAGACACAGATACTGTGATCAGCAACAGGACAATTGTGGCAGCAGGTTATTTAAGCTGCATAAATACTGCAGTGCACAGAATCAGTCTGTGTTCTGCAGCTGTAGACAATAAAACAGATTTTATTTCTTATTTCTTAGAACTGTAAGCGTTACCTGCTGGCGTTAACTTTATATTGAGAGCAATCACTGATGAATCACCAATTTAGCAGGATTCCATGTGGCAGACAGGGAAGTGCTTATCAGGATTTATCTTTCACAGGCCTACTGCTTAACCCATTTAAACTGGGACAGCATGTGCGCATTTTAAGAACGTGTCGTTGCCGACACAGATATGCCCGTAATTTTGAAAGTACCGTGATTACTGTAAGTTTTGAGCAATAGAAAAAAATTCCAACTGTTCCTGAAAGCTGAGAAGCTGTGCTTCAGCCCAAATATAGGTTACTATGGTAAACATGGCAGCATGATTCTCTGCTGGGATTTTTGCATTAGGCCTTAAAGGGTTAAACAAAAGTGCCCGTTCAGTCAAAGTTGCATAATTTTGGTGAGACAGCAGTTATACCCAATCTCGGTCTAGGACCTGCAATCTCTCAAGAATTTAGTTGCTTCTTGAGCTCCAAATCTATCCAGTTTTGATCAATTTTGCCCAAACAGCTTCTTCTGCATAAAGGCCTATTCTTTCCATGTCAATCAGTGACCTACAATCATACATCAGTTTAACTTTATGAGAGTGCATTGTTTTTGCTCCAACACAGACCTTTTTTTTTTTTTTTTAACAAAAATCAAAAAACTGGCAAAGTCCACCTCATTTCAGAATGAGAAAATGAGTGACTATGGTCACTAACCGTAGTTTTTTAATTCCTCTCCACTCCGTAACTGCCATGCAAAGAAGAGAGAACAGCCTGAAATAGTAACAAGCCAAAACAGAATTTTGAAACTGAAACTACAATTGCTTCCGTCTGACTACTGAAAAGTTTATGTGGTTTTCAGAATTGGTCTCAACTTCTGGCTCAGGTCTGGCTTCACAGGCTGCTGAGAGAGGCCTGATACCGGCAGGGAAGAGTTGGTCACAACAAGTTCAGAGCGAGAGGCACTTCCTGTAGGAAGGCTGCCATGGCCTACTGTGCCGTGTCGTGAACAGAGAGAATGACCACAGGAGAGGCAGAGGGGTCATTCTGGGCAACTGGGTCCAGGGGAGGGGCTGTAAAAGCTGGTTTGTGGATTAGCTGTCTGCGTGCATGATCCTTTACCTCGTCCAACACCCCTCCTTCCCCCAGTACCACTACAAGCGGCAGTTCCAGGAACTCTGCCTCCTGGAAGTCCCCATGTTGTGTCCCAGTGCCAGTGGGTGCCCAAGCTCTGTTTAACTATCATATTTATATATCTATCTATTGGCTTTGAGCATACTAACAAACTGTCACAGCCTTGTGACCTGGCATGTGCTCTGCGTCCACTAGTTTGCTGTCACTGGAGCTGCCATCTTATATTGAAAAGCAAACAAGAGGGGGGGGCTGAGATTAAAGACTATTGAATACAACACCCCACCAAGAAGGCTTCACAATCATTCAATTGAATCGAGCATGCAAAGTGCTGTCCAGCAATTTTACAAGTGAACTGAAACAACCTCCTCGACTCATACGTCACGGTTCTTTTATTTTCTAGAATGTTCCATTTAACCATCGACTGCAGGCATGAGTCGAGATGCTCGACCATCTTACCGCATTAGCTCCGAGCTGCTGGCATACTCAGGCAGTGCTAGCACACGTTAAAAATACAAATGGACACCTACTGTGCCTGTACGCCTAGGTACAGCAGGGAAGTCAGCACTGGTGGGCGATGTGTCTCGAAGAGGGGATGGGAAGGTGGAGAAGGTAGCGGAGGTGGGTGGGGGTGAGAATTCTTTCAAGAAAGATGTGTATTAGGCAGGCTTTCTGTCAGAGATTTTTTTTTTCTCACAGGTAAAAGTTCATTATATTATTTCTAAAAAATAAAATACCACAGTAAAATGCCAGTGACGTACATTCATGGGGTCAGATAGTACATGTCCAGCCATGTTTCACTTCCAGCCATAAGATCAGCCGGCTGATTTCACTAACAAGTTCAACTTCTCCGCAAATCCAGGTTATTTGAATAAAACAAAATACTGGAGAGAATTTTGAACCTGTATTTTCCAACTCTGGAAAATGCATGCATTCTTTTTTTTTTGGTTTCCCCTCTTTTTCCCCCTCCCTGAGCACAACCAAATTGTTTAGTCAACCACAGCGACCTGCTCCCATCAGCTCAGGAGAAAGATGCTGTGGCGTGCGATTCCTCTGAGTCGCTTAATAACTAGTCCTCGCTTCTTTAACACAATGCAGTCATACCGCCAACTGCACACTGCCTATGCCAGCGGTGGATAACAAAGTCAGCATACCCATTGTTTGTAAAGCTAGAAGCACCTGTACGTCCAGAAATGGCCACTACAGAGCGAGAGGACTAATCGATTTAGACTGACAACCCCTACTATCCTGGTGAGGCTAAGGCAATCGTTACCTGGCCCCTGTGGATCTCAGGCTAAAGTCGGTAAATGGTAAAATGTGCACATTCTATTCCAAAAATTTCATAAACCAAGGCTTGGGTATACATATTTGCCTTTAGTTGATTATCAGCCCATAAACATTAGATAAGTACCCATTTTCCCATACCTCCCCTTTCCTATCACCCTTCCTATAGTTATACCATTTTTCAGGGACAAAAAATGTCCTATTACCACTGCTACACTCCTTTGCCATTCTGTTATTGATAATAAAAGGCAGGTTGACTGCAGCGGTTCTCTTCCTCGCTGAAGCTCGCTGAACAAATCTCACCATAAAAGTGACTCGTTTCAAAGGCGTCAACCAGCCAAGCTTTACTAGGGGCCATTCAAACACCTCTGGCCTCCTGGTTTACCTCTTCGTCTGCAGTTTGTTACTAGCCCCCCCCCCCTTTTGTCACCGTGACCCTTCAGTTTTTGCGTCTCCCCATGTGCTGGTGATGCAGCTCTGTTTTCGGAGACTCGTCTGCGCGGAGCAGAAGTCCGAGGCGCTGCCTGCTGAACTCAGCTATTTTTGTGGCCCTCTCTATCCTCCCAGCCTTGATGTGGCCCAAAACCCACGTGGCTGAACAAGGTTTTTGTCTCTAATTTTAAACCAACACCCGAGTATGACTCTGTGTCGGGAGTTCTTTTTTTGCTTAAACCCACTGCGCCGCTGCCCAACACAGCCATTTGTGCAAACCTCAGTTTTTAAAAACAGCCAGGCTTGCAGAAAAGTGAGGTCGGCTGCGCTTGCCCAGCTGAGGAAGTCATGGGCCTCTATTGTGATGGCAGCATTTCTATTTTCCGCCTTAAAAAATTGCACAATCCTAGTCTCTGAATTTTTGTGTGGGGCAGCTACCACCAGTCAAGCAGATATACTCTCAGACTTAACACATTTAGTTGAGTACAAAGCTTAATTAATTTTGTCTCTCTTTCATCTTATAAATTTCTTCTGCAACCTATTTTTGCACTTTCCGCTGCAGAGAGGTCTGGGGAATTCCCCGGTGATGATCTCACCCATACACTGATTTAAACATATAGGGCAGAGATGGGCAGCTCTGGTCCTGGAAGGCCACAGTGTCTCCAAGTTTTAGGTGCGTTTTTGTATGAGTGATTAATTGATGTAACTGACTGATTAAAGAGCCCATACATCTTGTTTTCGGGCATTAATTGCCTTCTGATTGAAAGCAGACCATTAAAGCCTGCGTATACTGTGGCCCTCCGGTGCCCATCACTGATTTAAGGTGTAAGATCACAAATATGGGACAATAATGCTCTTACCTGAGCAATGCTGATGTAAACATCTTGACTGAAAGCAATGGATCTCTAGAACCCAACCCTATAGAGCTAAACAATAAAATAAGAAATAAGGCCTATTCCTCTTGAGTATTATGAAGTTCATCAGTAGTGAGACTTCAACAGAGCAAAGCTGCAAAGAATGATCGTTTGTTTGATTCATCATCAGCACGGTGAGAGACTGGCCATTTCAAAGGATGTTCTCTCCCCTCGGACAGCTTATCAATAGCAAATAGCATGGAACAGAAAGTTGGGGAATGACTTACTTTGTATGGCTGTAATGGGGCACTTACAAAACCTTCACATGAATTAATGTGTGCTGCATTTGGATCCGGAGCACTTTTCAGAGGCATAACACATCGATACAAGTTTATAACGGTAGACATTGTACTTGTGCATACTCTAACAAAGTAATTTGTCTCCAGCTGCAATTATAAAAGACCGTGGCAGCAGTACAACGAAGGCATTGACATTTCGCAATCTCGCGTGCGCCCCAGCAAACGCTCGCACAAACGATTTAAGAAGGACGATGCCAGGTTCCATTTGTATTTTTCCCGGCCTTTGAAATGCACTTTGAGAGGAGCTTGAGCCTTACTAAAACCAAACGCCTTAAGACCATTAATCACATCCACATGACACCAGATAAGGTGACTCGTTTCCCCGTGCTAAGTGCTAAGTCAGCTTAATTCTGACTGTTCTGCACAGCATAGGTCCTGGCCCCTGAGAGGAGTAGCAGCCAGTTTCAATCAAAACAATACCCAACCAACCTACATCCAAAAGCTCCTTACTGCCAATTAACTACATCAATCCCTCAGATGCATTCAAACAAATTCATTTAAATATCTTACCTGTTCATTGTGTTTACTTACGAACACAGTGAATTTTCTAGTTGCATTTCCTTAGTAAGTGCAACTGAGGGTGAGAGAAACGTGTTTCGTACGAGCGATAGAGTGCTCTACTCTCCGTGGTATAGCGAAGGTCCAGTATGTCAGTGTAGAAAGCAGCTGTAAAATGTGATGAGCACATTTGAAAGGACTTTTTTCACTGAGTTTATCCTTGAGAATGATCGCATGTTTCACCCTGATTCTTGTTTGTAGCACCAGCAGGCTTTTCTGTACCCATCATTTTTTGTTCCTGCTGCTTTGAGGCAAATAACAGAAGTTGTTCTGTGGGAGAGCAAAGAGGTGCTTGTCTGTCCTCTCTGGGTGCTGGTGCTCAATAATATTTTGAAACCTTGGCTTTGCTTCCATTTAGTTGCAGCTCCTGCCGTTACATAGGTTACTGCCAACTCAAGTAAACACGCGCACACACGCCACATACACACACGACTCCCTTGCGTGCCCATAGAGCCTACAGCCGCCTTGCGAACAAATGGCGTCTGGGAAGGTGTTATCTTTCACATTCCTCTGTCCCCCCGCTTCTCCATCAAACACTAATCCTCAGTTGTCACCGAGCCCTCAGAATGCACAGGGCTGTAATCATTCAAGTGGAAACGACCAGGGTGGAGGAGGTGGGGGCAAACACATTCAGTCTCGACAGGGGCATCGATGGGGCTGTGCTTGCCCCCATGGGCAAGACGTAAAGGAGAAAAAAAAATTCACATCAACTCAAATGGTCATGGAGTCCCGTATTCATCTTAAGATCGAAAGAGCTGATCTGAGCTTTTTACAGCCTATGAAGGTGATAACCAACCACGTTCCTGGAGATCCACCATCCTGTAGGACTTCATTTCAACCAGAATTTGAAGCAAAAAAGATGATAATCTAAATGTAGACCTTTGACTGTTAAATGAGGTTTACTCAGTTTGCGGTGGAGTGAAAACCTACCAGATGGTAGATTTTCTGTAACAGGGTGAGTTGGAACTGGCCAATCAGGAGAAACTGCTCCAAAGTTGGGCCTGTGTTTCTCTACTGGACAAGTAGCATCATTTATTCACCTAACTACACATGAAAGAGGAAAATCAGGGCAGGATTTGGATTGGAAGGTTAGATTTTATTATCAAAGACAATAATGAACTAATGGCATTCAGAACTCAAAGAAAACTAGCAGACTATGTAGCTCTCCAGGACTGGGGTACCCGTCATATCCTATATCCATAAAAAGGCAGAACGAATTGGGTGTCAGCCCTATTTTATGAGTTAATGTTCAAATTAGAGCCCCAAAAAAATCCCCCCAGTAATGTTGCCTTGTTAATTGAGTGTTCGATAAGCACGTCTGCATCGTCCTAAGCCGGGGAATAAGATCCAGAGCAGAACATCTGAGATCACAGTTTTCCTGAGAGCCAGGCTGGCCAGTCCATTCGGGACACGGTGACCGACTCGCTGAATCAGATTTCACCGCGACGGCAACCACCGGCGGCACAAATCAGTCAGAGCCAGTGAGTCTCTATTACATAATGGGTTACAAGCCAATCACAGCAACCGAGGCAGAGCATGATAAACAAGCAAACAACAACAAAAACAGCTCGTCAGACGCGAGGCATTTTCCACTCCGCGTTGCCAGGAGCCGTGCTTCTCCTCTCGCTTGCCTAAGGACGTGATGAGTGGAGGGGCATCTTAAGACAAGAGCTCCATTCATCAGGACACAGACTTGTAAAGCTTATCCGTGGCGTGATCCTATTTGACCCTCATCGTTAAGCCGACCCCAGTAAACATCTCAAGGTAACACTGTGAGTGCGGGACGTTGGAAAGAAGATCACCCACGCATAATGGGCTTCGGTCAGATGCTACGTTTACCCTCTCATGTGATTCAGTGATGCCTATTTAGCTTTCTGTGCTGCTCCGTTTCACAAAAGGCACTCCTCGGGAGTGTACTGGGCAGCACAAGGTAATACAGACTTATTTTGAGGCTGCAGATTCAAACAGCTCTTAGCCCTTTTGGGCATTTTTCATAAAAGAAGCAATTTTTTTTATGTTTCCTCTGTGATAAAAGGGTCAATGGAAGCTGGCCTAAAGCAGTTACAAGGCTCTCTGTCTCTCACTCGCTCGCTGTGCTTTTCAGAGTTTGTTTTCACAGTACCATCAAGCCCTTTTGGTGAAATGGCCCACAATAGCAACGCTTACAGCTAAGCTGCTAACTGCACTTATCGGACAGAATTACCCTCCCATCCTTGCGCTATGAGCGGTGTGACCAGCGCAGCACGTACTGTAATACAGGGTTGTTTGGACCGCCCCAGTGACATCACAAGATTTCTATTAACATCTCCGCTTAAGGCAGTTATTGGATTAAAACTACAGGCTAACTTATGGGCCTCTGAAACAAACCCGTCCAGCTTGAACTTGGCAGAGACCTTCAGGATGAATGCTGGTTTTCACATTTTAAATGGACTGAAATTTACAGGCAATTAATCTTACCAATCAGATAAGGTTCAGGTCAGATGAGAACCAATCACAGAAGCTTTGAAAAGAGTTTGGCTTCCAAGTGCTATTGGTTTGCGTGTGCTGAGGCATTCACGTTCACTGGTGCAAAAAAGGTATAAAAAGCTAGATTTTGCCTTGGGGCTAACAAATTTCCAAGTTTACAGTCAAAATATATCTTTCCTCTAGTACAACTGTCTAAAATTCTATGACAGACTGACCGCATAACAATTGCTAGAACGCACATGCATGCTACTTTACTGCTGCAATGAATCTGACCTGCTTAAATTTTTAATGGTTATTTTGCAATAAATACCACCAGGAACCATCAGTGAATTAATCTGATTGTTTTTACCTTTCTTTCAAAAGAAGTTTCATCATATATCAAATAATAATTTAAAAAAAGTGTATTTTGAACAACCCATTCATTTAAAAACCAAAACAGTCAGGGATATTTAGATAGCCAGTTCCCTATAGGCTATTTGCTTCATAATGGGAATTGAGACATGCAGTATGTTTAGCAAACGTTATTCTAACTTTGCAGTGACAGTCGCACCGCATATGTTATAATCATTGAGTGTGTACTGACACAAACTTTCCATGAACTCTACTTCTGTGCGCAGTACATTTCTCATGTTGCGACACCAGCAAAGCTCGAACGCAACAGCGAAACCGCAGCCCAGAGCGGGGAGCGCTGCGATACAGCTGCTGTTACTCTGCATCTTACAGTTCAGCTGCCAAATGACTCAGCAAATAGATACATTCAAAATAAATTCCTGTCCATTTCTGGCTGAGACATGGATCGTATAATAGTGAATGGTTAATTAATAATCTTTATGTAAATGCTAAATAACTGACTGCAGAAATCCTTCACTACGGCTTTAAAAACCATCACCTACACCCCCTTAAACCTGCCCCCCACCACCACCACCACCGCCAAATTTTTAAAGATCTTTTCTGTGTGAGGTCATATAACAAAGCCTGGTAGTATATTGTGCAAGTGCCGCTGGAGGCCGGCCAGTGTGGTGTGCGCAGGGGGTTTACTGCAGTCCCAACAATGCAGGGCCTATTGCTGCGACTGCAGTTCCACCCCGCTGCAGTTTGAGCGAGCGCATCGAGCCCCCCCATCCCCTGCCGCTCATCCCCCTTCCCTCGTCCTGCCCCCTTCCAGCCCACAATGAACCCAGAAATCATTTATAGATCTACAGGACACCTGTGAGGGAAAAAACAAATACATTTACTGTGATAAGATGGCCTCCCTCTCACTCCCTGCCCCTTGTACCCCCGGCCACCTCTGTACAAGCGGTGTTATCGAATATCAACCTCACTCAATCATGTGATCGCTCAGGCAATGGGCTCTTACATACACAAACAAGCTTGCCCAGACACATATGTGCAGACACATGCTTCTCAGAAAGTCAGCTCTTATTGAGTGGTGCACACGAGCACACTCACACACACACACACACACACACACACACACACACACACACACACACGGACACACTTCTCAGAAAGCTCACAGCACACAAACACAAACACTCCTAAGACAACCCACATGCATTGTGCAGCTACACAAACAAAATCCTCAGAAAGCCCACTTGAATTGTGTGGGTACACACAAACACACTCACATACACGTATATAATCCTCAAAGAGCCAATTGTGGGGTTAATACACACACACACACACACACACACACACACACACACAAACACACACATAATCCTAAAGAGCCCACTTGTTCTGTGCGGTCTCACTCTCACACACACACACACACACACACACACACACAAGTACATACAATCCTCAGAGAGCCCAGTCGTATTGAGCGGTCATGCTCACGCGCACGTGCATACACACACATACATACACACACACACACACACAATCCTCAGAGAGCCCAGTCGTGTTGAGCGGTCACGTACACGTAAACACACACACTCAGGCGTACAGAGAGAGAGAGCCCTGTGGGTGCACTCTGCACTCGGCAGCAGAGGCAGCTCTAGCTGACGCATTAGCGGTAAGCCCATTCTCTGCGGCCAGTCCATTTGCCTTCTCCTGCCTGGATTTAATCCCCCCTCTCCTGTTACCGGCCGTATGAGAGCTAGGACTATTTAAACAGACTGAGGCTCTCTCTGCAAAGCACTGCACCAACTAAGGATTTATTAGGAACTCTTTTAGACTGAGCAAACTGCAGAATTTCTGCAGTCCAATCACCACCACTCCTAATGAAACATAGACAGAAAAATGTCCCCTTACAGTTTTTTTTTATTTTTTAATTTGGCCATGTTTATTCCCACCTGAAGCTGGAACGTACAAGATACTCATACGTGACTCATGGTGCCATCTCAGTTCACCGCAGACAGATCGCGGTTTTCCTCCGCAACGCGCCTCTCAGCTGCTGCTTCTTATCAGTCTTGGTCGCAGTCCAAACTTGTGCAGGACAAGGGTGCTTAAGTAACAAACAATGGTACCCCAAACTGACTGTAGCCCTCCCATATCCCTGAGCAGCGCAGTCAATTCTGTGCTGCTCTCATGAGGCTATAGTCTATAGCCAGGACTAGCGCTGCTACAATAAATCTGAGACCGTGTTGGTGACTCTTGCACTAGAAGTTGTGCCTTTACTGAGTGAGCCAAATCAGCAACCTCTCACAGTGCTGAAATGTTTATTTCTAAGTATCAAAAATGCCTTCCTAAACTGTAACCTTGAGTAACCTAGCACAAGCTTTGCACTTTACCACACCTTACTGTGCTTCACAACAACCGAGCCATGCTACTAATGCTAAACCTACAAAGTAATGCATCATTCACTCAAACCTGTGTAGATTCAAAAGAGGTAAAATGGCTGCATTGTGCACCAGATTCTCTCCATTAAATGTATCGTTATCAGGTGACATCACACACCATATACCATCTCACAACTAACCGCCGGTTCCCAGTGTGCCCCGCAACAGAAGCCGCGGCCCAGAGGCCTGCAACACGCCGTCAAATTTCCAGCACGTCACAACACCAACAGGGCTTGACGGTACGTTTCCAATTCATGAAGTGCAAATGGTCCGGTCTGGCGGAACCCCGGCATCATGTGTCATGATGCGTAAACTGCCGAGTAGGCGGAAAGAGGCCTTGGCCATCTTTCACAAACCTGGCTAGCGGATTCGTAATGACAGTCTTCCACCATGGTACTGATGAAAAGACAAATAGGTGAGCAGTGCAGCTTCACAAAGACCAAGCTTTACTAAAGCACATATCACTGATAGTTGGGAACTGACCTGAAAATTATATCTGCTTTGACAGGACAAAGAGCAAAGATGTGCAAGCTATAAAATTTATCCTGCCATAAAAAAAAAAAAAAATTCTGAATCACGCTCCAATACTTGTATTCAGAGTTTCGTTTTTAGTGGGTTCATTAATAAACAGACTGCAGGGGTGGCGTGTGGATGACTAGACTGTTTAAAAAAAAAATCCCGACACGCTGAAGTGCTTTTCAAAAGGCTGCAGGGCATTCTGCCGACATGCTAGCAACGAACCAGTCGAACTGGTATTTCAACCAACATCTTTCTCTCTGGGCTATGTGCCTTTCCAAGTATATTTTAAGAGGCAAAGTCCTGCGTTTTAACAGTCTCTATTACCTCGCCAAAGCCGATGCCAGTTCATCGGGACAACATCTGGGACTTTGCAGCTTTAGACTAGCCCACATACTGGATTGAATATGAACACAATGCTCTGATCTTTTTGCAAATGTCCGTTCATTTCAGAATTTACAGCGGAACAAATTGCGTCGAAGAGGTGTCGAAGTGTGGCAATGGTGGAACTGACTACCCAGGGCCCAGATGTGAGAAGATAGAGGGGTTTGGGGGAGTGGGGGTAGGATGTCCTCAAAAATACTGGACTGAAAAGCAGAAGAGGCCCACAGAGGCTGAATTTGCACAGGGCCTAGAATATCATAATGCACTACAGGCGTGAGTGTGTGTGTGTTTGTGGGTGTGCATGTTCATATGTGTGCGCATGTACATGAGGAATCTACACAGTGAGAACCTCTGACATGGAATTTTACAAATTCTATGAAACAAAATTCATTAAGACCATATTTTCTGAGTATATTTTCTCTGAGAAAGAAACAACTACCACCAAAAGTCCTTTCGTGAACCATATGCTGGACTGCAACTGAATGAAGGCAGAGTTAACAGCACTGAACAGCCACACTCGATTTCAAATGTACAAAGTTTGTTCTTCCCTCCAACGTGCAGATATAAAGAAAAGATTTAACAGCCGCTCAGCATGCCGAGACCGGGTATTGACACAGGCCCTACAAATTCAAAGACACTTGTTTATTCAGTATTCAATATTCTCTGGCGATCCACTTGCACACAAAATGTCAGAATTCTTAAAGGAACGGCGTGTTTCCCCAGAGACCAGTCCGTCAACTATCCATGTGTGTCTCTGTTCATTAATAAAGATTAGCCTTCAGGAAAAAAAAAAAAAAACTGAACACCATTGAGCATGAAGCCATTTTTCATTGTTATGAAAGATAACTGATTTAAGAGGTGATAGCCAACCACTGCCCCACCCCCACTTAACCAAGAGATATAAGAATAACACAAAACAGAACTGTAAAAAAAAGGAAGACCATAAAGGGTGTGAAACATATTGTTTGGTAAAACGTCTTCAGTTCCTGAGTAACTTTTCACTCACGGTCCCTTTTTCCCTCTGAAAAGGAAACATTGAAACACATGACAAGAGGGAACATTTGGAGGCAAAATGTCAAGGGTGGGGGAAAGCAAGCGCAACTGTCAGCCAATCGGGAGCTCTCGTTCAGTGGCGCATATTAAGCAACCTGCTTGGTAAGGTATGGGGGGGTGGGGGTGGAGCTTATCAGGACAATATGACATAATTTTTTTAACTGCGGGCTGCAGTTTTGTCATTTGCAAGGAAAGCACCCGACCAGCGGACTACGACTCAGGAGTCAGACAGAAAAGTTCACCCTTCCCCCCTTCCCTCCCTCCCCCAGCAATGCTGCTCGCCCGCTCGCTCTCTCGCTTTCAGAGCAGTTTCACAGAGACTGGAACGCCGCCAATTTATACAACCGCTGGTTCAGAGAGTAAAGAGCTGCTAGCAGCTTTCACATTGCTACACACTGACCTACATACTCTTCAAGTCAGCTGATTGAGCCCTCCACTGCAGCGGCTAGCCAATCGACTGAAGGGGTGGAGTGCGAGGCAGCCAATCGCAGCAGACCCCATTGGACTGAAGCTCTCAGTTTCCATACAGTTTTCAATAATCACCAGGAGCCGTGCAGTCAAATAAGCTCGAGAGCTGTGCAGCTTAGCCAAGGAAGGGGAGGGTGGAAGGACCAAGCTAAACTGACAGTTCCTTTTCTTGTGAATAAAAGACAAATACTTTGGGAAAAGGACAGCTAAATATTGCCTGAATTCACCTGGATTAAATGGCATGGTCAGAATCAGACATTTCTCTGCCATTGCACAGGCTGTGAATGTCTTTTAGGAGATACTCACAAACACTGAAACATGGGCACACATACATACACACACACACACACACAAACTCTAGACTTTTTTGCAGCATTGCAGATCATGCAAATACCAGTCAAACATGCAGTGTAAGTACCCTGACAGTCTAGTCCTCTCGCAGAAAAAAAAAAAAAAAAAAACAATTAACAATTAGACAGTGATTTTTCAATATTATTTTGGTCATATAATTTCAGTTATCAAGATACACCAGAGAAAAGTTAATGGAAATAATTTGACTCATTTTCCTAGTGTATTGATCTTGGCTTCAATAATGACAATGTGACTCAGAAATCATCTGTATATAGGCCCAGAGAGCAAAGATAAAAGTCATCATTCCTCCATAAAGGATCTGTATCCATCTGCACAGCCAACGGACAATTCTAGAATAAAGCATATTAGGACTTGCTGCCACCAGCCCCAATCATTCTGTTCAAGTAGCATCTGTCTGTCTTTCACAGCATCAATGACACACCACTGCTTCCATTTATCAGCACTGATAGTTCTATCAGCACCGCATTGATCATTAGAAGATCAGTATTTGTGCAGCATTCTAATCACAAATTTATGAAATAAAAACTTGAAGGGTAACTGTTTAGAGGGTAGGTAACTGTAGGTAACTGTAACTGATTAGAGCTGGGCAATATGATGATGTATATTGTGGAGACGACATAACATTTTCTACTGTCACAAATTTAAAAACCGTGATGTGCAAATGTGTTGTTTTTATGTCACTTCTGACTAGCACAATCTCCATCCAGCTCTCGATTCTCTATTGACCAATCAAAGGACTAAGGTGTTTCTAACCCCACCTTTTAGTCTTGCTTTATTGTGTTAGGTGCCCCAACAGAGGGGTAATGGAAAAACGAGGCGGAATGGAACGGCTCCTTAGGAACTATCCACAACTTTTGACAATGGAGCTACAATGGAAAACTAGAGGGCGCTCGGTTGAGCGCATACCTCCGCCACACCATACATCTGTTCTTTTGGTTACAGAATATGTTCCAAATTACTTCCAAAATTAAATCAACTCTTCCTTGGACTACCATCAATCATCCTGCCAAATTTTGTGCTAAACAATTCGTAACTTTTTGAGTTATCCAGTCAGAAATATTAAACACCAGGGTTAGATAGATACTGTAATTCCTCCTGATCCAGAAGCCAGAATATGTTCCGAATCACTTCCAAAATTGAATCAACTCATCCTTGGACTACCACCTATTATCCTACCAAATTTTGTGCCAAACCGTTCATAACCTTTTGAGTGATCTAGTTAACAGACAGACAGACAGATGGACAGAGAAAGAAACAAAACAGGAGTGAAAACATAAACTCTTTGGCTAATATGTCACAAACTGAAACGAACTGATCTGAACACCACTGCTTGGTGGAAACAAGGCTTAAGGTGATGGGCCTTCACAAGATGTCAGATCAGCTTCAACATGCTTTGGCAAAGAGTATACCAGTTTAAGACTTTACGGAGACATAGAGTACCAATCATCCAAGAAATATTCCCTTATTTCGTATTTTGATGATGGAGAAGGAGAGTGCTGTCTAACATCTTGCCCCAAAATCTCCAATATGAGTTCAGTTGGTCAGAGATCCGTTGACCGTGAAGAAGTGTCAAATGCTTTGGATCATTTTCAAACTCATGAAACCATTCAGTGAATCCTTGTGCCCCGAGGGGCCATTGTGATTCTGGAAGAGACCAATCCCGTCATCATTTGTCCAACAGTATGAATACCGTTATTGTGATAAAAATATACTACATCATGATGTAGATGAGGGGTTCCAGCCATGCAATTACACACCCAATACCACGAGAGTCTTTGAGGAAGATCTTGATTAGAAGAATCAGGAGTGTAACTTCATGGGTGGAATGAAAGCCTGCAACCACACTGGCCCTTTCTGGACGCTGTTAAGAGCCCCTGCTGTAGATCAGTCAACACTGGAATGAGTGACCCGTGTGAGAATGTTCATCACATCTACAACATACCTGCCAGATGTGTGATTAATATTTTCATGGCAGTCTAGATGTACAGCCAAAACAAAATTGAATGCGTGAATTGAGTGAGGATAAAACTACCACTTGAACCTAAGTCATTGTTTCTAAATTAAATTAATTAAAACCATTTTTGGCTCAAATAAGGACACCAAAATGTGACATCAAAAATAATTTTTATCAGAAAAGAAGTGGGAAATTAAAATCAGTAAGTAACATGTAGATTTGCCCATTAGTTATTTACTCACAGTACAGTGAATAAATTCAACTTTGTTACACAACTTTCCTGGTCAGAACATTGGACGATATCAGACTGAAATTATTGGGTAACAATTGTTGCCTGTTGTGTCCACTGTGCTCATGCTGTTACCACAGCAGGCAGGTCGTGAGAGAGAGGTGCTGCACGAATGTACGCGCAACTCCACAGAACTAACTTTCCTTATGCTGATAAACCAACCTCTTCTCTGCAAATCACCGTAAATTTTGAAAGATATCAACTCAAATACTAAAAAAAATACTAAAAAATTTTGTGTCCAATAAATCACGACTGTTAAGAAAGACAAATTTGGATTTTTATTCTATGATTATACGCATCAATTAATTAATTTGTCTTGTTCTATGGAATGACTCTGCACACCTTTTATCAGCAAGGAAATTTTTCCAAACTATTACTGTGAGTCGGCTGATTTTCGTTACTATACATTTCATGTCCACAATTTTTTTTTACGCCACAATGACTGTTACGTGAAAAGGGAATTATGATAAAAATCTTCTAAAATCCATCCTTATTCCTTACCATTGTTCAGCAATTGGCCATTCTCCTGCAAGTTAAGACGTTACTGATTGCTATTTTAATGACTTTTCCGTATAATTTGTGTTATTGACTTTTTATTTTAGGATTATAACGCAATTTGTTATCATGCAGTGACGGGTTCATTCGTACCTATTTCTTTTCCACTGTGAGTCCACCATGATGAAGGTTATGCTTCAGAATAATGTTGTTCTCTCATATATTGCATGACTTAATTACACAGTCGACCTGACCCGTGAGCAATGATGACAAGTGTTGAAATTTAGGGCTCTAAATTCGTAAACCAGGCGCAGGCGCTGCGAATGGGGGGTGCGCCGCGCCAACGGGGTGTATCCAAGCGTATGTTGCGATTTCATGCCCGGCGTAGCCTAGCGCAAGTACTCCTCTGTCCCGCCTCGGTCGCTCCTGCCGGCGCAAGTGGCAAAGAGGGAGGAGAGAAGGCGTGTTTGGGTATAACATAGCCGAGTCAAATCTTCACCAATCAAATGAGCTCCTCTCCTCACCTTTAATGTGTTGGAATATAGAAGCCTCTGTCCTATATCTGCATGATGCGTTAATGTTGCATTTTACTTTGCTGCTTCAGGCATGTTCTCTGCACCGCTTACGTCTATATCAGCCTAAGCATTCCGAATATGAGTTAGCTGGCTAGCTAGGGCATTCGCGCATTATTACCATTAGCGAACTTGAATGGAATTTTAAAACTAAACTACGTCAGATCATTCAAACTTATGAAGTTGGAATGAAATACGACGGTTGCTCATTTATTTCTTCTGCCTGCATCATTGGGAAGAGAAACGATGGATAGCATGTTCCTACTATTACACCCTGTAGCTGCTTGAAATTTTGGGATTAACATGCATGGACAACAATGCAAGATACGTTACACATTTATTTTCAATATGTGATCTTAACTCAGTACGAGATCATAGCAATCACGCTGTATTCCTTTCCCCTACTAAAAACAATAAAACCTAAGTGACAATAATAGTAGCCTAGTATTAAGCCGCTAGCACACTAGACGCGAAACGAATTTTTCACACGATAGATTGCGTTGAACGCAATGTCTACGTGTCCGAAAGTCTGACAAGGTTTTAATACATCTCCGTGTCCGACAGTCGGATGGTTTCAATATAACTCCGTGTCCGACAGTCGATTATTGCTTTTAATTTCTTCAAATCTACTGAATCTTTTAGATATTAAACGTGAATGTTTTGATAAGAGGGCTCAGTTCCTCAAGATGAGTACCGAGAATTTCAATCAATGTTTCTGTTTAAGCTCTGCTCAATAAAGTGAGTCGACATTGGCGCGGGACAATGTGTAATGCCTGTCGGACATTGAATGCAAAATACTCCGTGTCTGACAGCCAAAAAAATAGAGGACGGTTAGAACAGATTGATAACGAAATAAGGAATAAAAAGAAACATTTTAACAACAAACAGAACATCCAATGAACACTGCGATTTATTTATTTGCGGGCCATCTTTTTTGGATGCTCTGTGTGTTGGTGATATATTTTTATTTTTTATTTTGTTATAAATCTGTTCTCATACCAATACTTTTACTTTTTGCTGGCTGCCGGACATGGAGTATTTTGCATTTCACCTAGGACAGTCTTGATCGTGCATGCGATAATTTATTCACACTGTCAATGGTCAGGGAATTGATTTGCTCACTGACTACAAGCACTATTTTATCTCTGGTGTGCAAATAAAGCGTAAATCTGTTCGATCCATCCGACTAATTTTCAAAAGAGAGACCGATTAAAGACTGTTGTCTATCTTCAACGGAAGAAAACACACGAATAAAAAGACCAAGAAAAGTCGATAGCTATCAATATGCATTTTGTGAAGGTCGAACACAAACATGGCCAAGTTTGCATGTCTGATAATTCCTGGAATACTCGAAAAATTAGAACTTTTATGACTTTCGGACACGGAGATATATTAAAACCCTGTCCGACTTTCGCGTCTTTGCATTGACTTGGACTGTAATCAGTCGTGCGAAAAATTCGTTTCGCGTCCAGTGTGCAAGCGGCTTTACTGAGCATAGAACGCAAGCATTATAGGCAGTTTGTGATTGGCTGAGAAAGATGTGAAGTCGTTAGTTTATCACAGATTCAGCTGCGTTGATTAAGCCAGGTGGAGTTTCCATTAAGCGTGCCAACCGCCTTTAATCTGACATCAGGACAATCGATATAGGTACTATAATTTATGTCCTGATTCAGATAGTTACATTAAATAGTGGTTGCTGTAATTATTTATTGCATTGAAATGTGCCTGGCATTCTGGAAACCTGCCTGCGAGGTTTCTGTGACGTGTGTGCACTGCGCCGGTCAGCCAAATTACCACTGCACAGAAAGTAAACCAGGCTGGAGCTGGCGAGCTTTCTGCGCAACTTCAGCGAAGACTTTTTCTACGAAATTGTCACTGCGTCTTGATGAATATTTGACACCTCCCCCTACTACGCCGCCACACCCATCTCGGCGCACGTCCGTCTACCAAAGTGGCTGGGCACGGTGTTGCACCGCACAAAATTACCATTGCGTGGGCTGCGCCACGCTGCGCCACGCTACGCCACGCTGCGCCACCCTGCGCTGCGCCAAGAAATCAGAGCCCTTAATGTGAATTGGTGTTTTCTTTTTTTTTTCACGGTCACATTCATTACCCAGAATTGTGAAACACACATATGTATGCATGCTGTTCTACTCTGTCCTAACCCCAATAATAAAAAAAAACTGGCCTAAATTTATAAAACCCCTCAAAAGCAGTAGTACTGCACTAAGTCCAGTTTCCCCTGCCCACCTCCTCTCCACATTCACTGAGAGCGGAAAACAGAAAATACAAAACTGATCCTAGATCAGTGATATTACCCAGTCAGAATATAAGCCACTGAGCCTTTGTTTTGTATTGCAGTGAGCACAGTTATACTGCTGGGCCCAATCTTAGCATGATGAGGATCATATGGGTGAGGGAGCCCGCAGAAAGTTCTCTCGCAACCAAATCCATCATACTGCCATTGGCCTTTCTGCAAAGGCGAAACAGCCCCCTCACAGAACAGTGCGGTGGCTGAATATAAGCAAGTGCAGACACGCTGATAACTACCAGCCCACTGTGCAGCCAGAACGAAGTAAAGCTGTTTTACAAATAATTCTTTTTTCCCACCCAAATTCTCTCCTTGAGTGTAATAGACATTAAGCCCCAGACCTGGTCTATTAGATGCCCTGGAGCTATGTAGCAGCGCCCTTCAGAATGTTCCGGCAATACGTCCACTGCGCGTTCCAAGTAATCTACAAAGAGCTCCAGAGAGTCAAGGCGAACACTGTCAAATTCAAGGCTGGATCGACCAGACGCAAGAGTGGAGAGAAGGTACTTAACTGCGGTTATTCCCCAAGGACATTTGGATTTACCACCGTCAGTGAGCACTGACTGAAAACCTTTCTCCCAAATAACCCTTCGGGGCTACTGCCACCTTACACAACTGATTTTCTGAAACATTTTCATATGCCAGAGGCAATTTCCACCTCAGCATCCGTATGTTCAGTTCATACAAATACTTCAATAAAACATTTTACACAGTGATTTTACACCTTAAAGCATTTCATTTAATGTCTGGACCCGACTAGGATACACTTTCATCACTGAAACCCAATTTTGAAAGAAATTTTGGAATTCATCAAACACCATTAGCGGAATCAACTTTTTTTGAAGACTCATTCCAGGACCCACCTTATGCACTCGAGACCCATTTCTCCTGTAATCTGGAAAAACCTAGTGAGTTTATCAGTAGCAAGGGTTTTGCAATTGAGCTAAA
This sequence comes from Gymnothorax javanicus, assembly GCA_029692085.1. Taxonomy (NCBI): domain Eukaryota; kingdom Metazoa; phylum Chordata; class Actinopteri; order Anguilliformes; family Muraenidae; genus Gymnothorax; species Gymnothorax javanicus. The sequence goes on from CM056198.1 coordinate 98,244,743, forward strand.
ACTTTTAGGTTCTAAACTTCTCCTAACAGAAAAAAAGTAAGAGAAGCTTGATTTTGACAGTTCAAATAACACTAATAGCTAGTGCTTTAAGATGTTCACCACTCTTAATTATTGCAAATGAGGGTCAAACTCAGTTTCTACCCGAAATGAAATACGTACTAGGTTTTTCCAGATCACAGGAGATTTGGCTCTTACAAACGAACGGCAATATAGAAAAGTCTCCAGCAGTCCTGTAGTCAAACAGCACAGAGAGAGGCATGGCCTCTACCACCTGAGACCACCTCAGACAGCATTCTACAACCCAAACCATTCCTGTGCAGGGGCTATTATCCCCCGCCAAGCAATGGGACTGGGGGATATTGGATTGGAATCCGTGCGTGCGTGCGTCCGTGTGTCCGTCCGTCCGGGCTGCAATGGGGATAAGATTTCTATAACTATTATACCTAGATGCGTGAAATTTTGTATGCTTAATAAGTTACTCACAATCTACATTGAGCTCGAAAATGGATGTAGAAACATATTTTTTTTATGGAGTTATGGCCCTTGACCGCGGCGGGGGATAGTGATGACACTGTCGTCGTGTTTAGCTAGTTTTAGAGCTCTAGCTTCTGATGTGCCAGTGTAGAGTTAGTGAGGATGTCCATAGCAGATAGGGGAGACCAATCCCAGCATGTTAAAATGGTTAAAATGGCTGAAGAGAACAAAGGACGGAGTAGAAACATCTTTATCTTGCACTCCTCCCAGCCCTGAGACCTCCCCCCCTTTTCTGTTATTGATCCTTAGAGTACGAGCATATTCTCAAATGTCTGAATTATGCATGACTCTCATTTGGTAAATAAAATATTAACTGCCATGTGATTAAATTGATTCATGTAGGTGCCATTACTTACGGTGGTCACCAGGAGGGAATCTGAGGTGTGGGCTGAAAGGACATATCCATACACGCTAATGCACGCATGCAGACACACGCAGTGTGTATGCACACACAGACATACACACACAGACACACACAAAATGTATTACCCAGTTTCACAGATAAAAGACAAAAAAAATTTGATGTCGTCATCCTCGGCCCATTCGATGCCTCATTACGGTTGAACAATATTTACAATCACAATATTAACAGCGTTTTTATGCACCACTCAGCAGAATTCAGACCATTAACGCAAAAAAGGTTACCTGCAGGTCATGCTAGTACAGACTGCGGTAAATCAATGGCTAAGCTGCTGACCCACCATAACCCCATTCTGAGACTGATATAATGAAACAGATTCCTAATGGCTCTATGTCTCTCTCCCTCTCACTCCATCTTTTTCCTACTCTCTCTTGCTCTCCTTCCCGCTCGCTCTCTCGCCTTTCTTTTCTATCCCTCTTTTGTCATCCTCCCTATCCCTCTCTCTCAATATCCAGTATTGAAGAGGTCTCAAGAGAAATGCAATGACAAATCGGGAATTTAAAAGGCCCTTCACCGAAAGCCAAGCAAACCTGCACATTGAATAGCATTTCAGGGTGGGACCATTCAAATATATAAGCTGCTGCTTAATTGTGGAAATGGATCGGAGTGAAAATACACCAGACCAGCCAGGGTTTCTCATTGGAAAACATGGAGTACAGCGACTGAGCTAAATCCAGTCCAGGTGTTTTCATAAACCCCTTACTAATAATATTAGCAGTTTGTCTAAGCGTGCAAAATTTTCTATAAGCCAATAATACACGCGCACATCTTAGGTGTAATACTGACACAGAATTTGGACACTCTCAAGCGATGGACCAGTGCACAACAGCTCAGAGCTTGACAGAAAATACAGGCCCTAGACAGTAATTTCTGGGTAGCATGAAGTAGCCCCCACTCCACCCTAATCGTGGTGGGATATTGCGTTTGGTGCATTTAATACCTCTGCGTTGGGCATTCAGAATGCATAAATACTTCCACCTTGGCTAACCTTCCTTTTAAAGTATATACTATCTTTCTCAATAGGCCCTCTCTCATATTTGCTTTAGAATTTTGTGACTTGAATAGATTGAAATGCTGTGGCATAACCTTAAACAGGCAGGTCATGCTCAAAACCCCTCCAATGTGGCTGAAATAAAACATTTCTTCAAAGTAGGGTGTGTCAAAATTCCTCCACAATGATGTAAAAGACTCATTGCCAGCTTTCACAATTGTTTCATTGCAATTGTTGCCACCAAGATTGGCACAACCAGTTTATAGGTTTCTGGGGGTTCTGACTAACTCTTAACCCTCAATAAATGAAATAATTAAAAGGCTGCATTTCGTGCTTACTCGCAGTGTCTCTGTTTTAAATAAAAATTGGTTGGATGATCAGCAACTTTTAAATATTACAAATAAGGTAAAAAAAAAAAGAAGAAATCTAGAATGGGGCAATTAGTTTTTCACAGCACTAAGCTGCACTTAGACTCAAAGGCTGATTTCCACTGACTGGGATGAAAGCTGTGTTCGAAACCAACATTAAAGCATGTAGAGAGAGACAGAGATTATTCGCTGGGCAGAAATTCTGCCATCTGTGCTTCGAGAGAGAGAGAGAGAGAGAGAGAGAGAGAGAGAGAGAGAGAGAGAGAGAGACGATTGAGATGGTGTTCCTATCAGCAGGGTTCAGTCAAGTCCAGTCACGTGGGGTGCAGGAACAATTCCTGACGTAATCGCTAAATAACTAGAGCACCTCAACAACCCAGTCTTAAAAGGTTCAATTTCAGCTAAAACACTGTCTAGGAAGACAGCTGCCTTTATAGGCAGAAAACAGCTAGGGGAAAAAAGTCTGGAAAAAGCTTGCTAAAACAGCTTGTTAATTGTTGCTGTGATCTTGGTCGGCTAACTAAGTGCGTTAGCAATAACTTAAATCCATTATCGAGTAATGAAATAAACCAAAGACAGCAGTCAAAATTTGCAGGATAAATAATGGGTGTTTGGAGGGTTCATGTTTTTGGCTGAAACACAGGAAAGTGGGGCCTGCCCTATACATGCAAAAGTCTGGGCCTAAGTGACTGGCTCTGTCAAATGTTGAGGTTCCCCTATTGGCCACTGCTCTTTAAAAATGAACAGCCATAAACACTGTCCAGCTATGCACTAAGGTTTCACCGAGTCCTGTCAAATATTTTGGCTTGGTTAAAAGCTTTTGAAAAGGTAAGAAGGTGTAATGCAACTATGCTTTCTATTTTGGCTATTCCCTTTAAATAGCTCCCTAAACATTTACTGAACATCTTTTTAATTTATTTTGGAAGCTAGCGACACACCCATTGTTCATTTGGGAAACTTTATTTAAAAAGCAGGTTAATCATCCCTGTGCTGTCTCTGCCAGTTTTTAAATGTAGACTGGTGAATATACAGGCTATTAATATACATACAGCAATAAACACTTGACTATGGAAGCTGGATTGCATTATTCCAACAACAAACCCGAGGCATTGCAATAGTGCCTGAATCACTATTCCAGCCCCAGACTCACTGCAATGTAACAGACTGACTATTCTAGCACTAGACCTTTAATGGAGCAACATGTACTTGAGGCAGTGATTGCATTGTGGTCGTAAACTCCTCCTAAGAATTAACTCGGTTCATTCATACAGATTTGACAAAAAAAATTTAAGGGCTATTTGGATTACCTGTGACTGGATTAATGTGTTTGTCAAAAAATGTGCAAAGCTGGTATACTAACACTACACACTCCTTGTAGGACTCATATCACTTGAGGAAATTGCTTTGGGGTCAAAAGACACAATTTGTTTTTCAAACCAAGTAGACACCTAATGGCAAATGCAGAAAACCAGATAGCTATCCAATGTCAACTTATTCGTGAGCGAGTAGACCAATTTATTGGGGGAAGATGAGGGGGTCAAAGAATACCCTATTCAGGACTGCAAAAAATGCAAGAATACGCTTTTTCTTTTTCTGTAACATGTTGAGTGATTTACTCACTAGCAAAAGATCAATTTCAAGTATCCTCGAAATTAACAGCTGCAGAATTTCTTTGGGAAAATGCTGAATTCAGCAGCAGTCATGTAAATACCACACTACACATTGTGCTTTTTTTTTTTTTTTTTGAAGAAGCAATGGCAATCTACACCATTTTTAGGGGAAATAAACGTAAATTTGCGCAGTAACGGCTGTGACATTGACATGGAGAGCTGTAAAGATCAGCCCATGGGAGACACTTGCACACAATGGCCCGCACTGTGCCCGGGAACGGCACCGTGTTTATTTTCACTGCGCCACAGCTCCCGGCCACAGATTAATCAGCCTAAAAGCCTTTCAGTGGATCTGTGATGTCACCACTGAGAAATAATCAACAATCTGCTCCCAATGGGACCAGCGCAATGATGGCACTTTGCAATGCAGGCTAAAACCTTTATGGAGGCGGTTTGAGAAAAGGGAGGCCCTTTATGAATTATGCATTGTTTTACTGAAGTGCTTGTATGACAATAATTTCTGACCATTACTGACCTAAACTACTCCAGAATGTCACTTACACTAAGTAGCTCCGTTGAATAGACTGCAATCATAGCATTATTACCAAAAAAAGAGAACGTTACGAAATAATGTATTGTAATCTTCCTGTCAAAATTTAAGATTAATGTCTCTTTATCTCAAGAGGTTGGAGAGACCACAAGGTCAGTCTGCTTCAGAGAAAACTGTAATGGGCACAAACGTGTCGCCTGTCTTTAAATGTGATTTTCATTCACACTGAATGTTCTGAAGTTGACACATTCACAACATATGCATGGAAAAGTGTGATATCAAAGCGCTCAAATCATTTTTTTGTGAGCATCAGTCCTGCTTTCAGTAAGAAAAATGACTGATCACTGCCTCAGATGAGCTACAAATAAACACACACACAACCACAGACGCAAATACACGCACCTACATAGCTCTCCGTCTTCAAGAGTGACACATTATCATGACTGGAGATTTTTAGCATCAGGGCAGTTGGGGTTTCTGACTTGGCTTAGCCTACTGAGCCATCTCCGTGAAATGATGCCACTGTAATCACTTCCAGGTCAGCAGCCCTCTGGCCTGCTGGGAAACTGATGTGTGGGGGGCAGGGCCATCGTTAACAGGCCTGGTAACCAAGGCAGCACCAACCTACAAAAGAAGACGACTCCTCAAGCGCTCAAGTATGGGCTTCTGAGGAGAAACTCAGTGACAAGAATATCCAGCATAACCTTAGAAAGCCTCTCATATGTGTAAAAAAAAGGAAAAAGAAAACAAGGGAGCGGATGGAATGTGTTCAGAAGAACTGCTCTGAATGTGCATCACCGTCCTTCTGTCACATGAATTCACACATAGGTTTTGATGCGCAAATTGTGTCCTTAAAGCAGCCATGGCTAGATTGCGTGACAACTTCATATTCCATCTCATCCCTCCCCTTCTTCTGTACGGGAGGGGTCCAAGCACCGACGCCTCATTTCACCACGAGCTTTGCCTTTTGACAGAAAAAAAAAAAAAAACAAAAAGAAGGAGCTGAGGGTACCTGCGGTCAAGCAAGCCGCCCAGCCGGCTCGCCGATGCTCGCGAGTGAGGCCCACCCCCCCATCTGAAACGTGTCAGTGTGCGGTCGGGAAAGCTCGCCTGGCTGTAACAGTCCTCAGCTCTCCAATGTGCGCATCAGCTGGGCTCTTATTCATGGCAAAAACAAAACCACGCACAAAAAAAAACCCCGAGCTGGGGCCCACCTCGGCTCCGACTATTGGAGGAAGCTGGCAAAAAGAATGAGGTGAAATTTTACCTCGCTGTGCGTCTGTGTGTGGGAACAAAACCCTTCCAGGTCCAGGTCGTGCGAACGGGGGGGATACAACTGCACACAGTTTCTGGGGGAATGATGCCTCAAAGGGTCTCCCAAAATTGGCAAATGAGCCGTTTTTTCATCCAGCTCTGTGAATTGGAGTCATTTTGGTAGCACAAGAGCACTAACACTGCCATTATGTTCCGTCATTATAGATTCAGTAACTAATCCCTTTTCGTCCCAGAATGGTCGCTGAAGTCCAGACGATTTACGGTTTGTTGAGCATGTGCATAACAGATTACCAGATTTTACTTGAATTTTTTTTTTCACCCACCACTTTCAATAGCGGCCTTGAAGCATTAAAATTAAATGTGCATTGTGGGACGTCCAGACATACTCAGTAGTGCCACTCTATCGCAATTCATCAATCTTGTGAGCCTTTTGTCCGCTGTTAAAAATTTTTTTCTGACTTGAAGCGCTACTATTATCACCATCAATCTTCTGTGGGCTTTGTACATCCAATATTAAGGTCCATTCACAGTAGGCACCCCATCACACTGCCCGAGAGGCTATTACGACCTTATTGCCGCAGCAGCCATTCTGAGCAGTCGCTGCAGCAGGCCGGTGGAGACATGGTTGAAAGGAATAGAGCGCCGACAAAATCAGCACTCGAGGGCCTCAGCAGAGGGGCAGAGTGGGGTTTTTCGAAGGTGCAAGAGTGTATGAGGGGGGTACAGCAAGAGGCAGAAGACTCCGCAGAGAATCGCGTTACAAAATACTCCTCTCAATTTCATCAGCTGAGCTGAGTGCTCATATCACCCGCCCTATAAATCTCCCCTGCTGCAGAGGAGGGCTGCTGATTTTAGAGGGATGGGATTGGACAGTGCAAAAAGAGCAGATCTATGAGCTGGTCTACGAGTGAGTCACTCACAGTGCATTCACTGTCCAGGAATACTAGCATGCTGGGAAAATGGAGACTCCTGCTTCCCCACTAAAATGCCCAGCACAGGATCCCATACCAGCCCATAGCCTCTCATGCAATAGCGCTTGACGCTAATTGAAATCGGGTGAAAGCAACTTCACAAGGGCTGTTTGTGATCACATGAGATTGGTCACAGTACAAACTGACCCTTGCGTCGCTGTGGCTATTTAAGCTGCCGCTGCTTTTGATGACATCATCCTAGTGTTCTGCTGGAGAACGTGTTTACTGGCTTGAACTGTGGGATCAGAGCAACACAGTTTATAATTCAGCAAGATCTTTCTACAGAGACACACTGAATGTAGGTGGGCTGGGGCTAAAAATGGGACTTCACCCTCATGAGTCAGACAAGGACCCATAAATAGGACACAGAGATGGGATTTAGTGGTAGGATTGAGAGGTAAGATTCAGAATCGGGACTCAGACAGGATTTAAAGACACAACTCGGAGATGACAGGACTCAGAGCTGGGACTATGAGATGGCTAGAGATAAGAGCTGGACCCAGACAGACAGAATGCACACGCTGGGTTTGAGCATAAACCGCGCAGTTCTGTGAAGAAGAACGCCTTAGAGCACTGGAGCAATTTCATGCCCTTTTAAGCAATGGACGCCATTCGAGTCTGACACGATGAGCCGCACTGGGCTCCCCATCATACATTTATACAGACAGACGCATGCACGCACGCATACATACTCACAGGCACACAAAGGCGGACACACACCAAAACACACTCACACAACTAGCCTAGACCACTGTGAAAATAAGCTCTGGTATTTATTCATGAGTCCCCGCTGGTTTTGCATTGCTTGTATATGTTGAGTACTGCCCTTGTTCTTGGAAAAGGAGGCATCCCTAAATGGAGAAGTACACATCACACAATACTGCAAAGGCAGTCACTGTCAATGTACTGTATATTCTTCTCAGCTAAACTAAAAAGGCAATAATGCCCTTAAAGGAAAATAAAACACTTTTTCAGCTTACCCAATAAAAGTACACTGTCCCTACTATTCAAATATATTTTGGGTAATTTTGACATTTTTTTAAATGACTAAATCAGCTCAAGAAGATCAGATTTGTACACTGTTGGTGGAGCGCCATGTTTGCTGGAATCGGAGTAGCTTGCCATGTCACCCAGACAAGGAGCTAATGAGGATATGACGCTATTGACCAGAGACCAAATGCAGCCGGTCCCTTACCTTGACTAAAATTACAGATTTCTCCGGGTTTGAAGTTTTGTACATTGTATTAAACATTTGGGATAATGTAAGTACACAATTCAACAAAATATATAACCTAGGTTTATTGGTTTTTAGAAATTTTAATGCTGAAAAGAAACATATTACTCCTTTAAAGGGGTCATATAAACTGTCAGTTTTTCCCATCCTGTTAGAGTATCATATAGTTTTTAGTGCATGTAAAACATCTGCAAAGTTACATAACCCAAAGTCAATGCCATAGGGAGTAATTATCGCTGACAGACAACACAGTGTCAGAACTGCCTGAAAACCTCATTTGTAGTCCTGCCTTTTCTTCCATAACAAGTCTCCGTCACTCACAACGTAACATAATTCCCGACAGGCAGATAGATTGGCATGCCTTCCGACAAATCCAGATAGAGCGGAGGCTGGAAAGAGTTTGGTTTCTGCACATCGCCACATTGAAAAGAAGCAGTTTTCTTCAGTGCGAAGGCAAATTCCTATTGTTTGGACTTCCAATGGACGACAAAGAGAAAAATCAGTAGTTAAAATTGTCCCACTATTTCACAGCCTTTTATAGTGTTCCTTTGCTTTTACCAACAAATGCTTCCTGAACCGTGGTTGGCCAATCACAATAGAGTGAGCTTTAAAGGACGGAGCCTTAAAGACACAGGAGCCAAAACAGCCTGTTTCAAGCTGAATGAGTCTGAGGTGCAGCACACACAACCTTTACAGCTGAAACTAGGAGCTTTTTGACCATAAAAACATGCTATGGTTTGTAAACAGACCACAAAAATCAAAACATTAAACTGGGAAACTGGCATAATATGACCCCTTAAACTTCTGACCAATATCAACATTTTATTTCCTGACGTTACACTTCTACAGAATTTTGTTGCCTTTAATTATCAGTTTGTTTTGTATCCAGCATTCTGACACAAGAAGCTAGCCTTATTCGAGTCAATTAAAATTTAATCAAGAACAATTTACATGCACTCACAAGAGAGCGATGCGCGACTGAATGGCATAACTGGAAGAGACACTTTCAGGGAGGAAAAAAAAACAAATTAAAGTTTAAGAAATAAAGGCCAAACTGGCTGGTCACCTTCAAAAAACCCTTCTCTGTGGTGAAGGTGGGAGTGTGGAGGCCCGTGACGCACACTGTTAAAACTGAACTGTTACACTGAGCTGCTAATCTTGCCTTCCTCCGGACACCCAAGACTCCCACTGCGACGTGTACGAGACCACAGCAAAAAAAGTACCTTAAAAAGTCTTGCAAGGAGTCATAACTTCATATTTCATTCTTCAAATAGAACACATTTGCTAGTATTAAGTTGCAGTTTCCTTCAGCAGTGAAATGTCCTTACTCAACTGCCAATCTTGATATTAGTCAAACTGCCTCACAAAAAGAAAAAAAAGTCAAAAAACATTTCCAAATATAAGATTAAGTCAGCACATCATACACATTACTGTATACCATTGATATTGTCTTATTTTTTGAGTTTTGCCTTGAACCAAGAGTCTTTAACAGAGTAAGTACGTGCATGCTGGCCTGACAAGGGGGTCGGAAGCTAAGCAAGAGGGCGTTTATCAAGTGACACCCAGACATCATCATGCTTATCTGCGCCCTGGGACTCCTAAGTAGAAGGGGGCAGCGTTTTATCCTGCCGCCGCTTTATCAGAGAGCTACCATGTGCACCTACCTCCCATCAACTAATCAAATACAGAAACTCTACTGAAATAACTTATTATACAGGGCACGATCACTGAACATGCTCTTCTACAGCAACACCCTGTTAATGCCCCCCTCGATTACATTAACCTGCATGCGTTACTGTACATGATAATCAAAGGAGACGCAAGAACCCAGAAGAACCCATTCAGGCATAGGGAGAGCATTCCAACTTTTTATAGTGAGGCCCATACTAGAATTCAAACTGGGGACCGGCTTAAAGTAAGACAATAATGCTTCCCATAGCACCTCCATGTTTCCCCATCAGATATACCTTATCACTCCCCAGCCTCCCACGGCAAGCACAAAATGACCTGACTCTCGTTATCTTACTTACTGGTCATTGACCAGTAGCTGAAGTACCAGTCGTTGCAGGGTACTGTCTACTCACAATTGCATGACACTGGATGGGAGCCATACTCCTTTGCACAATGGCCATGGCTTAAATGACATGTTCAGCTCTGTCGCCGTCGAGCCTCAGACAGTGAGTCATCAGTGGACCCAAGGCAGTTACAGGACAGCAGGAGTGCCACTGAAGGGAAGAGCACTATAAACTGGGCCTTGGAAACGGCAGGAGTGGTGGGTAAGGTAGTAATTTTGGGGAAATTAGAGGAGGGCTTCATTCCCCAAGTCTCATGCTCCAGAGGAACCACTTCCTGAATGCATGTAAACACAGAAAGAAAACACACCCAACCTCTTGTCCACTTATTTATCTTCCTCCCTGACACTATAGTTTTTTTTCTTCAAACATGCGAGTTTGTGACAAACAAAAATATCAATTTTACACTGGACTGGTAACACTGGCGTGATCCAAGTTACTAACCCGTTCAAAAGAAGAGGAAAATGCCCAGCTATGTGTGGCAGTAATGATGGAATGAAAGAACGGAGTCTTGAATAAGGGGGACTAGAAACCTCAAAAGTGATTTTGCAACTTCTCCTTTGTGAATGATTTAGCCTTAATTGCACTCCGTCTTGAAGCTCAAATTTGGAGCATGATTAATGAAGAACAATTTTAAAAGAAAACATTAATTTCCTTGATTTTAGGGAATAACGTCCACCATTCCTAGTGTTTCCCATCAGTAGTATGTTCAGATTATCATTAAGACTCATACTTTGCAGTCACTCAAAATTAAGGAATATAAATCCTGCGTTATTAGGGAAACTTGTATTTGTTAGCATTTTCCCCCTTGAAAACGTGCAGTGAAAACTGGACATTTCCTCTTGCTGGTGCCTCGGCAGCAGATTTGGAAAATACGACCCAGCTCTGTGAGATGTGGGAAAGAGCCCAAGGCCTCTTGTCATGTTGTTGAGGACATTTAGTATTTCAGAAGGCTGAGGAGCAGAAGCCAGTTGATGAAAGATACTAAAGTGTACTCAAATGGTGGCGGTCACTTAAAAATTAATCGAAGGAGCTGAATTAATGCTGAAAGAGCTGAATAATTAAAAAGTGAGCTGAATGCACTGGCAAAGAAAAAAGTACTGAGAGAGGAGAGGTGTGGAGCAGCTGAAGCACAGTATGAATGAAGTATCTCACCTTCTCACTGATATACCCAACTGGATTATTTTACATTTTAATCTCCACCATTCAACTTCTGGGACATTTGCAATACAAGTGAAAATGTCTTGCCCCTAGGTCTGGGATTTTGCCAGGTTCAATGTGTATCGTAGAGCTCATCGAGCCAAAAAATGGCGAAAACAATTTTCTCTAATCAGGCGAGTGGTTCCTAAGATAAGGGCATTTAAAATCTGGCCTCTTGGGGATGCTCATCTTAAAAAGGAAAACCTTAAAAGCTCAGAAAATACCCCCAAATGAATAAATAAATTATTAATTCCAAGATTCCAGTAGTCATCTTGATTTTTATGTAAAACAAAAAACATGGTTTGTCACTTTTTAATTTCTGCAATTAAGTGCGTTGATAAAAAGCTATATGACCATACAGCCTTGACAACTTTGGTGGCCAGTGTCATACTTATAACATAAAATAAAAGCACTGTAAACTTAACACAGATTTTTGCAATTTCTAAGACTAAATGGGCAAAGAACCAAGACATCTGCCAAATTAGCTTTTTGGCAAATGAATCATCTGAATGAACTTCAACTTCTATTTACATTTTCAACCATGATATTACTTTCACACATCCAGTTTCACATCCCAAATGGGGGACAAGTTTTCGACTTGACTTTTTCAAACTTTTTTTATTTCAGCAGCTTGACAAAATTGTCATATTTTTAAAAAAAATTATAGACAAAGGAAGCAGATCTTGTTGAGGTACTGCGCTGTGAAAAAAGTATCTACCCCTTCCTGATTTCCTCTATTTTTGCATATTTGTCAAACTTAAATGTTTCAGAAGTAATTTTAATATTAGACAAAGATAACTCAAACAAATAAATGCAGTTTTTAAATGATGAATTCATTTATTGACATTTAAAGCTATCCAACCCTACACCCTACGTGGCCAAAATTCCTTGAAGAGCACATTGAGCATTGACCACTTATCTGCGTGTCACTAAAGTGTCCAGACTAACATCTAAAAAACTGCAGGCCTCACCTGCCTCTTTTAAGGTCAGTGCTCATGACTCCATAATAAGAAAGAGACTGGGCAAAAATGGCAGCAAATGGGAGAGCTGCAATGCAAAAATCACTGCTGTCTAAAAAGAACATAAAGGCTCATCTCATATTTGCACAAAAAAATCTTAATGACCCCCAGAGACTTTTGGGATGATAATCTGACAACTCATGAGCCAAAAGTGGAACATTTTGGAAGACTAGGGTCCTGTTACATCTGGTGTAAAGCCAACAAAGCACTCCACAATAAGAACATCATACCAACAGCCAAACACGGCAGTGATAGTGTGATGGTCTGGAGCAGCATTGCTGCTTCAGCACCTGGGCGACTTGCCATAATTGATGAAACCATCAATTCTATCTCTTTCAGAAATTCCTGAAAGAGAGTGTCAGGCAATCGGTTCATGAAATAAAGCTCACGCGCAGTTGGTTTATGCAACAGGACAATGATCCAAAGAGTGCAAGCAAGTCCACCTCTGAATGGCCCAAAGAAACAAAATTAACGCTTTGGAGTAGACTATTTCAAGCCCTGACTTGAATCTGCCTGAGATGCAGTCGCAAGACCTTAAACGGGCAGTTTACAATCAAGAACCCTCCAATGTGGCTAAATTAAAAGGATTCTACAAAGTAGAGTGGGCAAAATTCCTCCACCGTGATGTAAAAGACTCAGTTCCAGTTACTGCAAAGGTTTCATTTCCACTGTTGCTGCTAAGGGTGGCAAAACCAGTCATTAGGTTTAGGGGAACAATTATTTTTCACATAAGTAATATGAGTTTTGAATAACTCCTTACCTTCAATAATAACAATAAAAAGGAAGCATTTGTTGTTTACTCACCTTGTCTTTGTCTTATATTAAAATTAGTTGGATGACCTGAAACATTTGAATATGACAAATAAGCAAAAATAGAAGACATTGGGAAGGACTATACACTTTTTCACAGCATTGTAGCTGCAGCACATACCATATAGGGTGCGGACAAAAAGATGGTCTGATGGTCCATGTGGGAGCATACCCAAAATCTTCGCTAATATCTTCCACAATTCCAGCCAACCAATATTCGTCGTATTCTATGGCTACAAAAGACATGCAAGACTTTCAACACTCCTTGGAGTTTCTTTGATAAATTCATTTCACCCATCACCGCCTGATATTCAGTCGCAGGTGAACTTCCAACACCATTCTGACAAAAGAGGCACCTGACTACCTGGCATAGAATTTATCTCATTATTTGCTTTATAACATTTTAATAGGTCAAGCAAACACAAAAATATGTAAACTACAAATATGTTTTCAAAGCACTCCTGACAATTATTCGGATTTACACTTCTAAGGTCTGTTGATTCTAAAAACTTGTTTTACTGTCTGAGGCATAGGCCAGCTACATGACAAAGTTAACCAAAAGCTCACTTTTGATTTGAACTGACATGATAAATACATGATTTTTAGGTTTGTAGTGTAATTTCCTCTTAATAACACAATTTTCATTTTCAGATTCATCATGTGTTTGCCAGGCCAATGGCAATTACAATACAGACAATTAGAACTCCTGGCTTATGAATGTTTAGGTTAATTCTCAAATGCTTCAATACCATAAACATCATGCGCCACAAAATCTGTTATTTAAAGAAATCTTTAAAGAAATCTAGCGTCTGATTGACAATTAGGAAGTAAATACTTTTGACAGCCCTTGTTCACATTGTTAACTTTCACCTTAAAGGAAACTGAACCCGAAAAAACAATGATATTTCAATTAAAAGAGGAATTATCTCTGATAATAAAAATCAATGGCACCCCCTACCAAAATACACAAGCGAGATATAAATCATGATTTTCTTGATGTAATTCCAGCCCTCTCAATGCGGGCTGGAGGCTGCCATCATTGCAAAGCTCCCCCAATTCTGTGACATATCATGCGTAAATGCATTCCTCAGCCTTAGTCAATGTTATTTTAGGAGAACTGTTATAAGTTAGCAATCAAAATTACTTTGTTTTGTGGTAATACAAGGTAATTTGATCATTAGAAAATATTTCATAAACAAAGAAATATCAAAAAAAATTTTTTGTATCAAGCAATATTCAATGGAATGGGATGAATACTTTTCTAACTAGCATGCTAACAATTTTCTCCATTGCATTAAATTCAAGCGTCTGCCATAACATAACGGCCAAAAGTGTTAGCGTGGTAGCTAACTAATTATTTATCCCATAGACTTGGATAAACGCTTGGCTGTAAACCATAATGATCACGTCTAAACTACATTGTAGTTCTACGTCTACACCGTAACATTTTCGGGGGCGGGGGGTCTAGACAGAGTGCAAGAACTGGGCCACATCCAGCAATATTTTTGGTACCTTCTAACAGGCTCCAGCTGCACACTCACAGCACCAAATCTGATGACTGATAGATCAAATTAAACAGTTCTCTGTCCTCAAGAATACTATGTACAGAAATTTCCCCAGGTTCGTTTTCCTTTAAAGTTGACCACAGTAAAAAACTGATGTGGTAGAGAACTGCAAAACCATGTTTTTTCTACTCCAGAAAAAAATTGTTTGCAATTTTTTTAGCTGTACACTATACAATGAATCTTAATCCCTTATTTTGTGCTCTTAAAATAGAATGCTCCATCTACATCCATAAAACAACTTTATTCTCACAAAACATAAGTAAGGGATAATCAACTCGTAGGTCTGCATTACACGGTTTTAAGGCATGACGGGGAGGCGAATAACCACCCAACGCGAAGCGAAGGCCTCACCTTCTCATAGCCAATACTATAGGCCAAGCTAAACTGAACCAGCTAACTTAGTTCAGCTCACCTTCATAGAGAAAGAATTTTTTGCAGATGCTAACAGCTTTTTACCAGCTACCGGTAATGATTTGGTAACGGATTCCAGCTGAAATGGAGATTATGCATAACACCATATTATGTGCGATTATGCAGACTGTAGCTAACTTGCTACCCGCAATTACAATGAACTTATGACGGTTTCCATAGAGCCAGCGAGCTGAAATCAGTCTGTTGTCATAGCACGTAGCTAGCGAACTGTCAACAGTTGCTGATACATGAGGTGGACATGTTACCTTCCTTTGTAACTGCACACAATTACTATCGTTTAATGAATAAGGCGTGATTACTTCGCTGCTTAAATATTTACGGTTATTATTGCTGGAGTACCTACTGTTAACCACCCAGCGGGATGTAACTTATCTGATGCCGCCTAAATTACTGGAGATAAATGAGTTGGTTTCTGTTACACCCAGCCAAATGCCAGTGCTCTAATGTTGCTATGGTTACAGGTTGGCGAGCGGATGAATTTCGAACGATGAAACTACCGTAGCCGAACTACCTGTGCAGTTCCACGGTTTTAATCAATACCTGCCAGCCAATCAGAAAAGAGTTTTCACCCAGACCATGGTATAAGACTTAATAATGTTCTGAAAATCTGAGCAAATGCCATTCCTAAAGCACTCCTATTGTCATGATAGTGTGATGAAAGTAGGAACAATACAAGCCCCATCCTAAACATCAAATGCTAGCAACCCTTGCCCCTCTTGTCAATGGCCACCCCTGTAGATGTGACTGATCTTACCTGGGCTTCCTTGCGATGCCTGGTTAACCTTGCCCAACAAACAGTATCTGACTGTCATTCCAACAATGTCTAGTGACCTTTCAGCGAAAGAAACAGTCAATCTTGGTGGCATTAAGCTTTCCTCCCACCAATTTTAATACTAATCAATCCAGGATGTTTCTGCGCACTGTGTTGCCACAATTTAGAAACCTCATCCATTGTTTCTGCAGCATCTACGGTAGCAACAGTCTGTGGCCAGGGACATTCTGAAAGGTCACTATGGCAGTGTGGGCCAAGAGAAGGGAAAACGAACAGCAATCAGTCACTGCATCTTCTTTCTCGAAAGAAAAGCTCTTATAAGGGCATATGCATGAACATTTATCATTCAAACTCAAGGATATACTGGGAGAATCTGTTGAATATTTCAAACTGTATGATTGAAAGGATTTTGGAAATGTTTTGCTGCTCAGCTTTTGCCAGCAATAACAATAATAAGAGAACTACATAGATTTACTTAAAGCCAATGGCAAAAAATGAGACAGTTCCAGGGGAGACAACTTCTTTTCACTGCAGAGTAAAATTTAGCTATTTTGGTTTACTTCCTTGCAAAGCTAAAAATAACAGCGATATCATTACCTTAGAGAACTTGTCATCTCTAGCAAGTGCGACAGCACTCGCTCTACAAAGAGAAGAGGACGAAGCAACTGAGGATCCCCATGTAAATGAAAAAATATTTGCCACTATGGTACTATGACAAAACTGTGAAAAAATAAAAACTGAAAGCAGCTGAGTCTTGTTTGCTGTAGCTCCCCATCCAATAAATTAACGTTCCCAGAGCGCAAATTTAAAAAGAATGAAAAGTTCGCAACCACATTTGGACTCCAAAACAAAAATAACAGCTCAAAAATACAGAACAATAATCAACCTACATGACAACATGGCTGAAATATTCTACAGTGCAAGGATTCCAAGGATAACACTCGATACTCGAGGATCCTCAATATTTTAATAAAAACGAAAGATGCACAGAAAGGAGCAAATATTCATGCACAAACTTCATGATAGTGCCCCTTTAAAATACACATAAGCACTTTGCTCATCAAGTTCAGGTATACTTACAATAAATGACAAAGTAAACAATATTCTGGAGTGTTGGTATGCCATGTAGCTGCAGTAGATAAACAAAGTAGCGTTGGGGGATCAGCTGAACTACACTGAACAATGCACATGGTTGACTTTCACCAAAAAATTAATGAGCTTAAAATGAAAAGTAGGCCAAGTATACAGGTGGCTAAAAGTTGGCTTTAAGATACAGGATTTGATGTCCTACAGGGGCTTCATTGTGCTTAATATACCAGGGACCCAGATGCTCTCATATGGGCACATTTAAAGCCTTCCTGCCTTAAAAATACTTTGTCATGACCAATAACATACTGTGTGTTTGCGCATGTCTCTCATCTTTTGAGCAGCTCTCTCCTCCACATCAAAATTCTCCCGATGTTCCAGTGGCTCTATTTTCCTATTCATTCACCCTGCATTCTATACGCATTGTCCTCTTTTGCTGAGAATTATAGCCGACAGGCAATATAATACCCCAGACTGAAGTCAGGCTGTTTATTTGACACTTTTATATTGTGCCTCAGTACTAAAAGGACAGGCCCCTCGCTGTTCCCGTAAGTTTGCCAATGGGGGAGGGGAAATTCAGTGGGCTGGCAACTTTCAGCGGGGTTCCATGCTTGTTCTGAAATCGATTTCTTCGGAAATTTCTCGTAAAACTGGCAGCTGCCGATTTAGTGGGGACGCAAGGCACTATTGGACTTCTGCATCAGCAGTGTGTGTAATCCATGCAGTGCCAGGGGTAAACTAATTTTCTAAAATAATGATTGAATTGCATGACTGGAGGATGACTGGTAAGAATTTCTACATCCAAAAGTGTGTTAACACTTCACAGAAACCTCACTGACATACATAGAAAATTGAAATTTTTGAATTGTCAATATCTGACAATTTAAATGAATGCGGAATCAGTTGGTCTGATAGGACTGACATTCAGCTATTATTTGAGGGTACTGCCATTCAAATCTGTTTTACCATTAAGATTTTGTAGCACTTTGCATACCCTTCCACCCCCTCAATTACTGAAGGCTCCACTGAAACAAACTGGAGCAGTAAAAGGAGGGGAGGTACACATACAGGAAGGGCAAATTTTTCCAAATTGTGGAGCAGAACTGTATGAAAATTCTCTCAAACAAACGCAGAAAGCGTGTTGAATCATCCAAAACTTACCAGTTCTTTCCAAAATCAATACAATTCTGTTTCAAATGAAGTTGGGATGCTGTGTAAAATGTAAATAAAAACAAAGTGTAACGATTTGTAAATCATCTACACCAGGGCTATTCAACATTATCCTGCAAAGGCTGGTGTGGTGCAGGCTTTCAATCCAACCATGCACTTACACACCTGATACTACTAATCAAGCTCATTGGCAAAGACTCTTGGGGTTGATTTGTGGAATCAGGTGCGTAAGTGCTTGGTTGGAGTGAAAGCCTGCACCCACACCGGCCCTTTCTGGACATGGTTGAATAGCCCTGATCTACACTCTACATTTAATTGAAAATGGTACAAAGACAACAAATCAGATGTTGAAACCGAGAAACTTCATTATTTTTAGAAAAATATCTGCTCATTTTGAATTGGATGCCAGCAACGGCCTGGGCATGTTAAACACTGCGTGTTTAGGAACTGAGGAAAAAAACTGCTGTGGTTTTGAAGGCAAAATCTTTTCCCATTCTTGCTTTATGCATGATTTCAACAACTTAACACTTTGAGGCCTCCTTTGTCACATTTTTCATTTCATAATGCTCCAGATGTTTTCACTGAGTGACAGGTCTGGACTGCAGGCAGGCCATTTTAGTGCCCAGACTCTTTTAGGAGCCATGTTGTTTAAATCTGTGCAATATATGGTGTTTGGCATTTTTTCGCTGAAATAAGCTATGCCTTCCCTGAAAATGACGTTGGCTGGATGGCAGTATATGTTACTTCAAACCTGTATTCATTGTTCAGCATTAATGGTTTTTTCATTGATGCGCAAGTTACCCATGCTATGTGCAAAAATACACCCCCATACCATCATGGATGCTAACTTTAGAACTTTGCACTGATAACAAGCTGGATGGCCCAGCTTTTTAGCCCAGAGGATGCAAGTGTCCATGATTTCAAAAATTAATTTCACATTTTGAGTGGTTAGACAACAGGACAGTTTTCCTCCTCGCCTCAGTCAATCTTAATTGAGCCTGGGCCCAAAGAAGGCGGGCTCGTTCCTGGATCTTGTTAATATTCAGTTTTATCTATACAAGGTCGGGCTTTAACTTGCTTTTGTGGACGCAGTGACAAACTGTGTTCACTGACAGTGGTTTTCAGAAGTACCTGAGTGCCTGAAGATCACAACCATTGGTTTTCGGCTTTTGGCCTCGTCCCTTGCGTACAACGATTCCACTGAATTTTCAGAATGATTTAATGATATTATGTACTGTAGATCATGAAATTCCCAAATTATTTGCAATATCCCATTGAGATATGTTATTCTGAAAATGTTCAACTATTTACCCATGCACTCTTTCACATTGTGGTGAAGCCCTCTCCATCTCTACTTCTGAAAGACAGCCTCACTGGGATGCTCTTTTTATACCGAATCATGTTAATGGCCTGTTACCAATTACCTTAAGTAGTTGTCAGACGCCCCAACAGGTGTATTTTTTTGGTATCATACAACTCTCCAGTCGTTTATTGCCCTCGACCCAACTTTTTTTGAAATGTCTGCCTGGCATCAAATTCAAAATTAGCAGATATTTTTCAAAGACTTATCCAGGGGGTCACAAAAGATCCCAGACTAACATCTAAATAAGTAAAGGCCTTGCTTGCCTCAATGAAAGTCAGTGTTCACAAATCCACACTAAGAAAAACACTGGACAAAAATGGTGCCCATGGGAGAAGAACAAAGCAAAAATCATTGCTGATCAAAAAGAAAACAAAAGCTCATCTCACTTTTGCCAAAAAAACATCTTGATGGCTCCTAAGACTTTTGGGATAATAATTTGAGGTCTGATGAGTCAAAAGTGGAACTTTTTAGAAGACATGGGTCCCATTACTTCTGGTGTATAGTCAACACAGCTTTCCAGAATAAGAACATCATACCAACAGTCAACACAGTGGTGATAGCATGCTGGGGCTGCTTTGCTGCTTCAGGATCTAGGCGACTTGCCATAATTGATGTAACCATGAATTCTGCTTTCTACCAGAAAGTCCTGAAGGAGAATGTCTAGCTGTAAGTTTGTAAACTAAAGCTCAAGCACAGTTGGGTTATGCACTAGGACAATGATCTGAAAAATAAAAGGAGTTCCACCACTGAATGGCTTAACAGAAACAAAATGAAGTCCTGACTTGAATCCAATTAAGATGCCGTGGCATGACCTTAAACAGGGAGTTCAAGCTCAAAAACTCTCAACGTGGCTCAATTAAAATGTTTCAGCAAAGACAAATGGGCCAAAATTCTTCCACAGCGAAGAAAAAGACTCATTGCCAGTGATTACAAATGTTTCATAGCGTTTGTTACCGCCAAGGGTGGCACAACCAGTTATTAGATTTAGGGGGGAAATGATCTATTCACATTTTTAATATAGGTTTTGAATAAATGTGATGAAGGATTTCAATAAATGAAAAGATCTTTTAAAAGCTACATTCTTTATTTACTCACGATGTCTTATGTCTTTCATTAAAACTGGTTGGATGATCTGAAACATTTGAATATGACAAATAGCGAAAATAGAGGAAATTGAGAATGGCAATTTTTTTTCCTCAGCAATGTATTGCTGCGTTCAATTTGGCTCGGAAATCGGAAGTCGGGGTTGAGAACAACATCATACCCAAGCTGACTGCGTTTCATTAAGTAAGTCGGAAAACTGACTTGGGGTCAGTGGTGTGTCCTCTGACAAGGATAGCCTTTATTAGCCATTGTTAGCTATACTAGTTGATAACAACGCATTACTCGGTATTTTTTGCGTGCCAACACCGGAGAAACAAGTCCGCCGATAAACTATTTTCAGCACTGCGTGTACCACTGATTTAAATGAAACACAAATGAGACTGAATTGCAAACACACAGTTTATTATCACAGGTTTCGCCTACTGTTGATGTATGGTGCAGCCATCTTCAACTCGGAAGTCGGAACTCGGGGTAGATGAAGAATCTCCGACTTTCCGAGTTCAAAATCCGACTTCAGGGGGCGTCTGAATTGAAATTTCCGAATGGGAGCTTGGATATTCCGACTTCCCAGTACAAATGGAATGCAGCATATGTCTAAGATCATTTTTTCAACATCAAGAAAATTTTTCATCAAAAAGACAAAATATGAGCATCCAGAAATTTGGCTAACTAGATAATAAGACATAATTTGGCAAATTTGGCTTTCTTTCCAGCCTCCAGCTCTCTCTAGTTCTCTTTCCATTATTTCTCAGTGAGATATTTGCTGTGCAAGCACTGGTAAATACTCGCTGTTGTGTGGTGGAGTGAAAGTAACATCACTCCTATAAATCACTGGTTAAAAACAGTGTTCACAAAATATGTTAATGGGCAACTGGAAAGATACCCTCAGTTAATCGACAATATTATAAGAACTTCACTTAGATTCAGTCCACAATCTAGGCTGATAAAGCTTGAGTATCACCTGGAACTGAATCCAATTATTTCACAAATAATTTAAAATGTCATGTAAGTGGAACCAGCTTGGCCAGCTAGATCATATTTTGGAGTCAACTGTTTTTATCTCCACTATAGCCATAATTGGAAGGAACAGTGGAAATATTTAACCCTTTGAGCCCTGAATAAATTTTCAAGAAATTAAAAATGTAGTTATCCTGAGCTGTTGAAAACCTATCATGTGGCAACTTATTTAAAAGAGCTCCCCTGTGGGAGCTCTTTTAAACAAGTTGCCACATGATAGGTTTTCAACAGCATCCGATTTTGATATCTTACATCATTGGGCAACTATAGTTGCCTATGGCGCTGAAAGGGTTAAGCCAACCTCTGTCAACATATTTCATATTGAAATTCCCATGATATGCAAACATCTTTCTGCTGTACTCCATAACAGCCAACTCCTGAAAAGAGATGAATAACTGAACTCTTCAGTACCCAAGGCTGCAAAGCATTGAAAACAACTACTACCATGAATTGGATACTAAAAACAAACTCATTGTTTTACACAGCAACTTCACAAAATTCTCCCAGTCTTTGAGAGATCAGAGATTGTTGAGGAACTGAGGACACTTAACTTTGAATCTGGATTTTTTTTCCCCTCATAAAGATGAAAATGGACAGGGTTTTTTTTATTATTTTTTTTTTTCACAGAGCAGCAAATGATGTCTTTCATTTTCATGTCACATTCTTTTTCTTACATTACAAACAAGTCAAAGTTCAAGTGCATTGTCATTCATGCATGTTCCCAAGGATTCCTGGATGCAACATTATGCCATTTTCTAGCACTTCCATGCCATTACTTTCCATTTAGTAAAATATGTTGCAGCTTTTAGCAGAATTTTCTGACCAAAACAATGCAGACAGATTTACATTCTTACATACTGCCCGTTAAAAAGCTGGATATTTACTGAAGCAATTCAACCAAGCCCCTTCTTCGATGGTGCAACTTCAGCACCAAGTGAGAATCACATCCACAACTGTTGAGTACCAAGGCCAATTCCCTAACGACAACACTACACTGCCATCTGTCATAAGATTTTCATTTTCATTGTGTTAAATGCTAACAGGCTTAATTTCACTTTCATATGACAATGGGAGCTAGTGTGACAGAGATTATAGAGGGTGGACAAAACATTGAGAGCACCCAAAAACGGTTTTCATGTAGACGTCTCTAGACCACAATTACAAAATTATCCATGCAGGTCACTCCAATTAATTTGAATGGTAATTAGCAGCTTCTTGTGTCTACTTAACTGGCAACACTTTGCCAGACAAGTCTCCGAAGCAATTGGAGTTATCATCAGACTTCAAAAATGGCCAAATTGATCCCCGAATTCCAGGAGGGCCAGACACCAAAATTACTGAGATTGGGATTGGGAAGTGTTAAAAATTAAATGTGGCTGCAAGTCAAAGATCTCCAACAAGCACAGATGGATACTTGGTGGGAAAGTCGCTCATCACCACAGAGCTCAATCTCTAGAAATCACTGCAAAATTGAATCAATACATATGTGATCTCATCTCAAGAAAAACATATTATTGTGAGGTTCTCAAATCGGGTATTTTTAGCAGTGTTTCAGATTATTTGCCCACCTCACGAATATTCCTGCTCAATATTACATTTTCAGGGCAGTTTTTTCCCCCACCCAGCTATAATAGGCTGCACAATACTCCAAGTTCAATGAACTCAATTCATACACCATAATGATTATCATCATTCCTAATTTCTATTTCAGTTGCTGTTTTTGGCCGATTTCCAATGACCATCAAGGCTGACAAGAGAAAGTGGCCTTCAATAAAACAAACAAACAAAAAAAAACAAAACACTTTGGCGATCACTTCGGCTTCGATCATCTTGGGGATAGGATTATAAAGGATAGGTTTTAACAAGGGCACCTGAGTGCCATCATCTGAAGCAACTGCGATTCAGTCGCACGGAGAGTATAGTGCAGCTAGGAGAAAATATGGTTTAATATAGGACTGCAAATATTGAACGCTACATGAAGTAACCGCAGGTAATAGCTTGCTGACATAACCCGATACTGTGGCAGGCGTTTCCCCACAGTTGCTACGAGGCAGGTGAGAATCCGCAAGAAGTTACGCATTGTTAAGTAACGGGGTACAAAGTTCAAGTCCGGGCAAATTTCCAACACTGAAAAATACATAAGAAGCATTCACAGGAACCCTATATAAACATCTTACATCGAGTATGTATTCCGCCGTTTCTTTCTGCGTATAAGCGGGACGCATGTGAGCCAGCCTGGTCTGTGCCAACCAGCTGTGGCGAAACCAGGAAATGTTTGATGATGGTCTATTTTTAACGTCAGCAGGCTGCTGTATTTAGAACAGACTGCACGAAGCTCATATGGGATTTTCTTTCTTCAAACCGACTCAAGAAGTCGCTCATATCATTGTGCTTTGTTAAACCGAAGCGTCAGTATGCTCAGAGGATAGAAGATACCTAAGTTATTTCAAATCAGTCCCACCCCCTAATTTATTGCGGCTGACGTCATTCAGAGATAAGGTTGGTCAATAGGCCAACCAATATGATACTGACATGCAAACCGTGAGCTTACAAGCAGAAGGCAGACTGAATTAAAAACCAGCACGCTGCCGCACCTTGAGGTTCATGAGGCCGTCAGCGCTCAGCTAAATGTATACCGACAGCACAAGCTCATATACAATTGCTATATATAGAAAGACACGATACCAGCTTGTTGGCGCGGCCTGTAGAAGCTTAACCTGCGGTTGTAAGATAATATTCCGTACGATACATTCCACAAGCGTCAGAGTGGTGGCGAAACATCGTCTAATAAACTGCACAGAAGTCAGAATGGACAAACTAGCGCAGTTTGGCCATATTCTTCCACTAATACAAATATTTAAGGGAGCAAGTCATGATTTAATTTGACATTTTCATCCGAGGGTACGGCTTCTTTGACAAAGTGTATTCCGAATAAAAGCACAGGGTAATCATGTAGTTCCCGAAACATCACTGTATTAAATAGCAACATTATGTAATCTCAATAGCTGTATTTAAACGGCCGCGCGTATTATCAGTGATCGCACTGGACTTTTACATAAGCCACCTGGCAAAATGTCAAAATCAGTTGTCACATTGCCAGTGACTTTGAAGACCTTGAACAGGTAGTGCTGCAAATGTAAACAATGTAGGCTATTTACATCGTATTATTATTGAAAAAAGGCTCCGCTGCCAGGCAATAGGTTCCGTTGGTTGAAATATCATCTTGGAGAAACAAAATAGCATTTAAATCAGCATTGTCAACAAATCGATCAATTAATCACCGGTCAAAAAGCCAAGTATGGTAATTTTTCTAAGCAACGGTCGCGCTTAATATATGCTTTACTTACATCTTCAAACGGCTACGACCACAAAAACTGGTCAGTGCAAGGAAACGAGAGAGCGAGCCACAGGCAGCTCCATGTGTTTCTTGTTATTGTTTTGATGGGCGACGTAAGCGCACGCTGCTTACCTTCCAACCAGCTGAGCTGTTGCTGTCTCCTTTGTCCTTGAAGTAAGGTACACATCTGACCATCCAGTCGTAGATTTGGGACAAGGTCAGTCTTTTATCGGGCGTGCTCTGAATGGCTTTGGTTATAAGGTCTGCATACGAGAGGTTCCCCCAAGCGTTCCTGCGCGAGGAGGTTTTCCTCGGCTGCTGCGATCCCAGGCCATTGCTGCTCGCGCCGCTGCCTGAGGTGGTTGGGGACTGGGCAGAAAGCGGGGAACCCGCGTTGTCCTGGCCGAGGCAGGATGCATTTATGTCAGGGGTTATGCCATTTTGACTGTTTTGGTCTTCCTCTGCGATGCTGGTGCTGCTCAGCGTGCCGCTGGCGGTGGTGGCCATTGAGCTGACCGTTTCCTCTTCATCGTCCTCCTCCTCGGGGATAATGTCGGTGTCAGTGGGTTCGGGTTTCCCAGCGTTGGACTCGGGTCGGGGTAAAGGCCAGGTGCAAGACCTCGGCCTTTTTTGAGGTTCAAACTCAGGGTCAATTTCAACGTCCAATTGAGACAATGGGTCGGGGGGTACCATTTCAGCCATTTTTACGCTCGGTCTTCGTCCCTGCTACACAGTCAACGAACAAGTAACGAATACCTGTCAAAGTCGCATTCCATCAATGCATCTGATTTCGTTTTAACCTAAATTATACCATAGAGTACAGTGTCCACGACCAGATAGAACACTATAACATGTAAATTAGGCTAAACGTTGTTTAATCTGCGAGGGTTAATATTTTCTTCTTTAAAACGAGCTTTCTACCTAACAAACATAAAACTGTTTCGAATTGCCGCGCGTAATCCAGAAACATATATATTCTCTTCTAAAAAGCATCAACAATACGAGCAGAAGCAGAGACGGTGGTTACCAGGCTACAGAGAAACGATTACTGCCCACAAATTCATACTCCTCTTGCCGCTGCCATCTTGACAGTTTTCCTTTCACTCTCGGGTCCTTTTAATAACTGGACAGGAGAGGGACGTCGGCTTCGTTGTCAGCTCTGCGTCTAAAACAGCGTAAATGGTTCACCAACCTATGCTTCCTTGCATCAGTTTTCAGAACAATCGCAAAGCAGAGCGCAAAAATGCAAAATAAAATGAACGGGCGCGACTTGACACTGAAAGCACCTTGCATAACCCAGCTAGTGCATTTTCCTAATTCACATTCCGTCTTCTGTCAGCGAGAAGCTAGCACAAACTTATACAGTACTGTATTTTGAGACTCAGCCTAACCCCAGTTAGAAGACCTGCCCCCTGGATTAAACATGCGGGATCGCCTTTTAAAGAGACAACATCCGAATATACAGTACTGGGGTATTAAGGCATGTCGAGGCAAATGCCTTTTTGGTAATAGCGTGCACGCAAAATCACACTGTAGCGGAATCCAGATTTAAATACATGTAATCAACCTAATACTCGGAAGCCTGGAGATAAGCAACTGACTCGAGTCAATAGCTGTTTTAAGAGGGCCACGTTAAATCAATGTTTCGTCTCGACGAAGTACTTTCCCCATTACTAATCTGTTCTAATGAGTGTTGCGATACGCATTCAGAGTGTTTTCACAGATGACCATATTTTTTTAGTATTTTCATGTAAAAAAAAATTATATATATATAATTACATGAAATTACACATGAAAGTATATAAAATATACATTTTACATGAAAATGTGTGTGTGTGTGTGTGTGTGTGTGTGTGTGTATATATATATACACACACACACACACATATATAAGAATTATGTTGGGATTCTAAGGAAGATTATATCAAGAGTACTTCCACAAGGTTCCACAGGGAGTCATGACTGAAAGATTCTAAGAACCACATCATTATTCTGTAACTGTAGAAGGTAGTGCCACCATTGTGTATCTGATAATTGTTAAAATTACGAATACGTCATGTGTGCTTGGATGAGATATAGGCAAAGCATTCCGACAGCGACTCGTTAATTTTTTATTTATTATTAGTTATTTACCTAACTGTTTCTACCTGCACGGTTGATGCAGTATCTGCTTCAAAATGTCCAATATCTTTACCCTGCGTGACTTCTGTAAGGCCTGTCCGTCAAGCTTGCCTGAACGGAGAGGACCCGCCCACTTCAAGCTAGTTCGACTCCCTCAAACACATGACGTCATTTTATTTATAATCAAGAGACAGGAGGAATCGAATCGAGCATCATCCTATAACTGATGCATTAGTTCACCCCTCCCCCACCTTGTTTTTCTTACTGTACAGAAACGGTAGTGCCTTTGTTCACGAGACAGTCCCAACGGGGAATGTCTGCTCGGATCCAATTTATGTAACGGAATGCGCCCGTGCTGATCAATTGGTGTTTTTTTTTTTTTTTTTTTTTTTTTGTCAGAGGGATCTCAACAACGAAAAGACATCATTTGGTATAAGGAGGAAGTAGCCCACAGACTAAAGGGTATTTTTAAAACACTTGACGGTATGTACGTAGCTACTAAATTCGAATGTACTGTATTCACCTGTGATAGTACTCTGAATAGGCGCCACTACAGAATATTTAATTAGATTACGTAATGTGATGAATATTGCCGAAGCATCATGCCATTTTCCGCAGTGTCCTATTTCTATTGCGTGCAAACAGTTCTCGGGACATACAAATATTAGGAATATTGTAGTGAAGTTTTTGTACATATTTTTTTTTCTGTGGTTCTGGGTGAGAAGTATTGGCATTAGGGAATGCATCCATTTTTAATAGTAGTGCAAGTAATTTTAGTGCAATGTAGGATAGTGCCACTGCTGCATGTCTCTTGACTGCAGCTTCAGTCTGAGAAAAGGATATTTCTCACCTACCATCTCTGTTATGTCTTCAGTTCAATCACTTACAGTTCTCTCTGCCAGCCCACCCCCGCACCAACACCCCCAACCCCCATCAGCCCCTCCCACACCTACCTCTCCCCTTCCCATCCCTGTCGGAAAATGTGAGTTCAGCATATTTTGCATCGCTCACTACTGCAGCTCAAGACAAAGAAGAAACTGGCTGAGTTCTTTTCCTCAGAGTCATTCCCTGGAATTAAATACCCCAACATCCTAGGAGTGCTACCCCAGAAACACCTGCCTCACTGACTATATAAAAAAAGGTTACTGAATGGGTGTGGTCGATCGATAAGCCCTTCTCGGGTTTCAGACCTCACCTGCACATTTTATAACTCACTCTTTATAGAGTGATCTTTCCATGTAATTGCTTTTTTAATATGTGCAATTAACTAACTAAATAAATAAATAAATCTCAATGCTGGTGTACTAAGTTAGCTGGATAACTGCATCAAGTAAAGCCTGAAACCCTCCCAAATCTGGAACATGGACTGAAACAAAAACAGCTGACCTTGGCTTTACAGGGAGCAGTTGTCCAGCTAACCGAGTAATCCAGGGTGCAGTTACCCTGCTTCCCTCCACCTCAGTTCAACAAAAGGGAATGTTATAGAGAAGGGTTTGGGGAAAGGGGGGCACGGTGAGACATAAAAGTTCCAAATGTGCATAGGACAGAAGTGGTGAGAGACTGAAATTATCAAATAATATCAAGATATAGACTACAAAGATATTTAGAGGGACCTTGTGCTTGTCAGATTAAAAGGAAGGACACTAAGGCAATCAAAATGAATGACTTCTCACTGTCCCACTGGTGGGCAACTTTGAGACACCACGTGGGACAAGCTGAGAATTTTATTTGATAGGTTCAGATGTAATGAAGATGCAGAACATTGGTGGCAAGCAATCTTACTTCAGCAGAAGCAGCATACTCTCCTCTCTTACTTCTTCTTCTTCTTCTTCCGCCTAAATTTGGCCGACGAACTCCTCCTACACCGTTTAAGCTATTGATTCCATTCAAACTTTAAAAAATTCAGCTTGTTATGCATTACGTTTCATCTGTACAGATTTTTGATTTTCTTTTCAGTTTTTGAGATATTTAATTTTAAAAGTCATTTTTTGGGGTCCTATTAAATCAAGCCATTTTTGTGCTGATTCAGTAGATTCAGCTATTTTCTACTATTTTTTCACTCAGTCATACTTTTAGCTAGAAATGTCATACCAACTGCAAAATGTTAAGTTAAGCTTGTATAATTTCTTCACTGTTCAAAATATCATAACCTCTATAATTTTTTAATATAATTTCTGTTACAATACATTCTGGGAACTTACATTGTGGTGACGTCACTGTTAAGCCTAATTTATGGTCGTCCAACTCCGTCAATGCACAGACATGTAGTTGTATTGACGGAGATGTGGACCTTTCAGACTTCTCCGTTGCTTAATGAGTGTTGCAAAGCAATTCACCGCCAGGACAATAGGGGGCGTAGCGTTTTTTTCGGAGACCCGCCTACTATTTCATGACGTCTATGGTCGAGGATTGTTTAGTGTATGAGACAAGGAAACCGGAAGAGCGGCATTCCGGAAATGATGTAGTTAGCTGACCAATCACAGGCTTGCGCTATCCATGGGGTCTCCGTCGTTTCAACGGATAGTTAGAAAATTTGGGAGGTGTCCGTCATGCATCCGAGAGCATGTTGGAGAGGGTTTGCGACATCGGAGAGGGGCTCTGCGTGTCTGCGCATTGACGGAGTTGGGTGACCATAAATTAGGCTTTAGAGTGGCGAACAACTGTAAAATCATCAAGAAGTCTTCTCTTGAACTTGCTCTAACTCCCACAGTTTTCACTCCACATAAATATTTTTATATCTAAGTTGTAGCAAAAGTTGTGCTGTAACTATGCAAGCAATCGGACTGACGGTTTTGGCAGTATGAGCCGAAAAGCGATGGGAGCACAAACCAAAACTCCATTAATTCCTATATTAAATCAGACAGAAAATTCCGGTTGGAAAGCTGAAAAATACAGTTTTATAACTTGCTCTTGTTCCCACATTTTTTGGCATTACACACACAATTTTGACATATTTTGCTCAGCAGACTCTTCTCTTTAGTTTGGTATCTCCATTTCATAGATTGGACTTACTATCATTGAGGTAGAGGCAGTAGTATGTAAGAGACGCCTTAGCTAAAATCTCTGTTGGACCGAACGCTTTAACCATTAACTCAAATGGCTCAGCGAAATTGTGGCATAGTGGTATTGCGGTTTAATTCTGCCCTCTGCTGGACTTTTTCCTGGGCTCAGCATTATCATCGTTCGGATTAAGATTGATATGACTGTTAAACAAATCTCATTCTTCTGCGTCAAACTCAGTGAAAGAATTTTCGGTATCGTTGTTTGTACAGTTGCTCAACAAGAGAGCAGCAAAGACCGGTCTTTTTGCAGGGCGGGTCTATGAGAACACATGTTACAGTAAAAAAATTGCAAAGCAGAAAAAAATTGCTCGAGCTCCTATTCCTGTATATACAAGCAACTGTTCGCACTACCTAGATATATTTAAGATCGTATCTAAAACAGGCAAAATACTGGTATCAAAATGACCGTAATTGCCATCCTTGCTAAGCCAGCAGACGTAACTTTTCTGCACTCATTGAGTAATTAAATAGTTAACGTCAGCTAGCTATTGATTATGTCATCCGCAGTGACAGCAATTTCAAAACTCAAGTTCAACCCGTTTCTAACACGTTCTGTTCACTGTGTGTTCGCGAGCTAACTAGCTAATAATAGCACAGAAATAAAAATAGTGACTGCGCCTGCTTGGCCAAACATGGGCAAAATGGAATGCCTCCTATTGGCCAAAGTATGGGTCCGATTCGGCTGAAAATTGAAATTGGTCTAGACCTTATGACCATATGTACACACATGAACAATGAAAAGGATCGGTGAAAACCTGAAGACGCTAGAGAGCAGACAAGCCAAAAGTTCACGTACGCACGCACGTATGCACGCATTACAGACCACCATTAAAGACCCCAAGCATAGCATAAGTCCCTTTGGGCCTTTTGGCCAAGCAGGCTAAAAAGGGAGCCGTGAATAATATCACAACATGTGTTACTGATATCTTGCAGCTTGCCATTATTAGCTATTTAGCTAGCGAAGACACAGCGCACAGAAATGAACAGAGAGCCGCAAATACAGAGTGAGTCAAAAAGTACTATACACTTTTTAAATGTCCAATTATTATATTCTGTAGCAATGTATACAACATCTTTTTACATGTACGTGTTCAGCAGCTCTTTC
The DNA here is from genome assembly GCA_029692085.1 of Gymnothorax javanicus. Taxonomy (NCBI): domain Eukaryota; kingdom Metazoa; phylum Chordata; class Actinopteri; order Anguilliformes; family Muraenidae; genus Gymnothorax; species Gymnothorax javanicus. The sequence goes on from CM056198.1 coordinate 98,275,932, forward strand.
TGCTTCTTTTGATACCAGTTTGCACCTTGTTAGATTAAACCCATGACTGCTGTGGAACAATTTAAGGAGTTAAGTGAAATTTCACTTGTGCCAACTGATCAGGCTCTGATACAAAGCAAACAAAACAGAATTCCAAGTTTCAAGTCAACATAAAACATTTATGGCACATTAGGAAACTGACGCCGAAAACTCCGCAGCACATTTGTAACGTTCCGTGTCCTATGAAATTCAGTGACCAAGAAGGCCCTTTGCCTGGGGGTAAACAATGGACGCACCATGCTTGGCAGTGCCAAGTCATTACGACCAATGCACAGGCAAGATTCATATGCCTGTTTTTAAGTTCAAATGACTATGCAACCCATTATGACATGCATGGTCAATTTCATATCCAACCCTGGTCAGTTGGCACAAGTCAGATTTCACTTGAGTCCCTTATTTGTCCTCTGTGCAGTCATGCGTGAAACCTGATGAGGTGTAACTGGTACCAATATCAGCAGAAAGCTCTGAGACAAAAGTACAAAATATGTTATATACATGTATATTGCTACACCATCACAAAATGACCCGTTAAAAAGTGTTTTTTTGACTCACTCTGTAGTAGCATTTCACTACTTGGCGAGGTTAGCGATGTACAGTTCGGGACTGGGGGAGACACTGACAATGAGCTATAAGCAACAACAGCTGCGGCAGTCTGCCAATGTGGCCTACCATGTTTGCTCCGCCATAAAGCTAATTTCTCAGTATGTACTGTGTTGACCTAGATACGCACAGAGCCATAGAGAGATACATCAACCTCATTGACTCCAATTCACCTTTTTTTTTTACAGCTGGGTTGAAGCGGAGTAGACTCGGTCATGATGCCGCTGAAAAGTCAGAATTCCTTAAACTATTACTTTCAGCTTTAAAGTCTTTCGTTTACATTTCAGCAGTTTTTCAACATTTCTTCAGCAATTTCCTTTGCCTCTCAGTTTCCAAGCACCTTCATTTTATAAGCCAACCTCTTCAACTTTTCTCGCTGAAGCAAGCACACAAATTTTCTTCAGAAAATTTAGCCTTTTCTAGTTCAATAAAAACAATTTTTTGAAGAAACAACTGAAATACTTTCTATTTTATTTTATTTATTATTTTATCTATTTTATCTAATTTATATTTCCTCCTCAGTGAAATAATTCCTCTTTGCCGTCTTTCGAGAGTCCATGTCGTAAAGCGGGCAGGACTATGCCTCTCGGAGCATGAATTTATAGGGGCGTGTCATGTAAATTACGATGGTTTCAGCCGCCAGATTTATCAACGCCACGCCAGTTCTACACCAAAATCAGCGACGTACACACTTTTAGTAAATCAGACGTGACACCTGGCGAACGCTGATATTTACACCAGAATCTACACCAGATCCTACTCAAGTTTGATAAATGAGGGCCATTGACTTTACCGAGAATGTCTCTACATGGCTCAGGCTCATGAACTGGAAACCAAGGAGGGTGTCAAATGAAAAACTGCAAAAGTGAAGCTACACCTTATTTTTAACTTCTTTCCTGATCTATGGGACCAAAATTATTATGTGCAAAAAACCACAAGATAAGATCATTTTTTGTTTTTGCGTGACAGCCTGTCAAATTAGGGTCTCTCCAGTTGTCAAAATGGTCAGTTTTAACCATAAGAAAGTACTCATGCTTTTCACCCCAAACCCATATAATGCACGACTATATCTGTATCTCCTTATGATGCTCTGATATGCATAGTAGGACTGAATAATTCTTGGAAAAATACAAAACAACCCTTGTGATGAGTGAATAAGCAATCACATAATGTCCCTAAAGTTGTGTTACATTTTGCACATGGTTGAAATTAGCAGTTTTCATAAAAACTGTTCTCTATCATTCCTTATAAAGTGAAAATACTCTGGTCTAGGCCCAAATTGGTTATTTTAAGCCATTAAGGTATATGTCCACTCCATGAATATGCAAAATTGGGATCCTAAACTAAATATATGCCGAGGTATACGGACACCCCAACATGCTTCCGATGTGCTTCCCCATCTTACAGTCAAAACATAAAAAGGCCTAATTTGCTGGGCACACTCAGATAGCCTCTTGCAAAGTTTTATCATTAATTCTAGTCTTAAACTAGACGTACATTGAGAAATCAGAAAATGGGCAAATTATACCTCTACGGAAAGTCATGGAGATGATGAATTAAACTCTCACTGGACACTCATTCAAATAGGAAGAGAATAAAAGAGGCAGTTTGAACACCCTTTCAACTTGCGTACATCCCCAAAACGACCGAACGAAAATAGCCCCTTTCTGATGACTGAATTCGTGGGAGACAGGGACACCCGGTAAGGAAGTTGAGTGCACCGACCATCGTCTGCCTGATGTAATTTGTTCATTTCTTGGTCTCTTTCGTTTTATATTTCTAGCAGATTAGATTTATGCTCATCAGAAAGTATATTATTGTTGATGACGCAGAGCACAAGTCCCTGTAATATTTTGTTTTCGATTTTTTTCCATGCGACGAGCAGTACTTTCCTGGACGAAGTTCTGGGTCGTAAAAGTTTGCCTTACTTTACCTCATGGAAACTAAAAAGTCCTCAAAGCCTATAATTAAGCGGTAGTTCGTGTAATTATCTACATACTGTATATCTGAAGTTTTATGCACAATGGATAATTCCCAGAGTACTTTATTCAAATCCCAAACCCCAATGGTGGAACTGGTGGGTGGCTATTTTGCGTCACAATTGTCTAGATTTGGGCTTGCTTACTGCTCAAAATATCGCTATGTATACTTGATTTCCAAGTCAAGCAGGGGTTGAAAAAATTCTGACATTTTTAGTGGATTTCAAAGTCTTGCTTGCAATGGCCGCATCCGACCGGTGCTTTCACAAAGTAATTGTTTCCATAAATGTTTCTGAATGATTTGATTGGTATTGGAAGCGCAGAAATTTGATTAGCTACTCACCAGCGAGAAACCTGCGTGAAATTTCGTGAATTAGCGGAAAACATTGCGGAAGCACGTGAATGGCAAATTGCTGTTGTATGGTATGTGGGTAGAATGGGGAAGAAAATATACTCAAGTACCTGTACCCTGGTTAGGTGATTGTGCTGCTTCAAAAGATTTTACAAATTGATTGAAATTGTATGATGGGCAATAATGTATGTGATTCGCATTAGAAAGTACCGCAAACTGCGGCAAACCAGGAAAAATACACAAACTATCCCCTTCTCTTTGCTTCTTGTTCGATTTCGGCAACACAACGTTTTCTTTACTTCCTCTTTCTTGGGAGATTCCTCCATTTTAGGAGCACCACTGTCTAGATCTCAAAGACCCGTTCGACTGGCAGACTTGCTAACATTAACAGTATGTCACTGCACAGGTGGGCATTTTTTACTTCTGGGCAACTAACAGTCGAATAAGGCCAATGTAAAATACACATAAGATGGCATGTGTGTCAGAATTGCTCCCACAAGTGATGTCACAGCTCTTGGCCTGATTCACAGTGCTGTTCAAGGACGATATTGGGGGTTGCTAAAAGCCTGTTTTACATCCATGATTAGTCTATTCCATTATCATCTCTGGGTGGAAAATGTTGATAGTTTGAGAGAGTATTGCATGCCCTCTCAGATGATACCAAATATGGCCATTTTTTAAATAAAGTTTCAAGTCAATACATGTCTACTTTAAATCAATGTTATGAGTGTAGAATGATGCACAGCCCTTTCTGACAAGAGAAGAGAGGTTCATGGTGATATTTTTCCCCCTCCCATGGCCAAGGTGTGGGAAGATAACATTTTTTGAATGTTCCACCTAAAAAAAGAAGCATATCATCATACCAATAACATATAAAACATGCAATACAGCCCTACATGCATCCTTTTTCATGTTTTTGACAAAATATAGTCAGGCTGGATGTCAAATTCCAATACAAATGAATACAGACTGCATCTGACAGTAAAAACGTGACTTACGGTTAAAACGCAAAAGTGCCTGAAACTTCATCTAACATCATCTGACTATGAGTACAACTATAAGTAAATGGTTACTTACCTTTCTTAGAGGAATGGTACAGGATGGTTGCAAAGGCAATTTGATGGTGGATAAGTCTTAAAATGTGGCTTTAGATTTATCTGATTGATGTACTATTCCTATGTCAGTCTAGTATTCACATACCCCTCCCTCCAACCCCTCCCCTCCAAGCCTTGCTAAGTCAACTCGTACAGCCGCTCCTGATCGGATGGGCTCAGAGTTACAAATTACAACATTGAATGACAGATAAAACATTGCCAAGGATGGTATTATTATTCTAAAACCCAACAGGATAGGCAAAATAGGTTAATTCACTCCCTAAAGGCCAACGTCCCCCTAGCGTTAATGCTGGCATTACAGGATTTTCAAATGACATGCCGCAAGCCTCTAACCCTTAAATGCATATTTGCTTTCTAGTTGTTCCTGTTTAAAATTGCTTGAATAATAATCATACAATTTATTCATTGAATAATCAAGACCAATATATAAGCCTGTAATTATCAAGCAAGTATAAGAAATACACTGGAGCGGTTCGCAGCTGAGTGTGAAGCGGTCGGAGTGAGGATCAGCACCTCTAAATCTGAGCTCATGGTTCTCCCCTGGAAAAAGGTCGATTGTCCCCTTCAAGTGAAGGGTGAGTTGTTACCCTAAGTGGAGGAGTACAAGTATCTCGGGGTCTTGTTTATGAGTGAGGGTGGAATGGAGTGTGAGATTGACAGACGGATCGCTGCAACGTCTGCAGTGAAGCAGACGTTGTACCGGTCAGTTGTGGTGAAGAAGGAGCTGAGCGTAGAAGTGAAGCTCTCGATTTACTGGTCAATCTACGTTGCAACCCTCACCTATGGTCACCAGCTTTGAGTAGTGACCGAAAGTATAAGACCGCAAATACGAGCGGCCGAAATGAAATTTCTCTATAGGGTGGCTGTGCTGACCCTTAGAGATAGGGTGAGGGGCTTGGACATCCGGGAGTGGCTCAGAGTAGAACTGCTGCTTCTCTGCATCGAGAGGAGTCAGTTGAGGTGGTTCGGGCAACTAGTCTGGATGCCTCCTGGACGCCTCCCTTTAGAGGTTTTCTGGGCATGTCCAACTGGGAGGAGGCCCCAGGGCAGGCCCAGGACACGCTGAAGGGACTATATCTCCCTGCTGGCCTGGGAACGGCTTGGGGTCCCCCAGATAGAGTGGTAGGAAGTGACTGGGGAAGGGGGCACCTGGGCCCCTCTGCTTAGTCAAAATGAGCTAATATTTCTCATGAAATGGTAAAGTGTCTCACTTTCAACATTTGATATGTTGTCTATGTTCTATTGTGAATAAAATGTGGGTTTATGAGATTTACAAATCATTGCAATCTGTTTTTATTTACAGTCTATGCAACATCCAACTTTTTTGGAATTGGGGTTGTACTACATAGCATAGAAAATAGCATGGAATTTCGAGAACTTTCAGTTACGTGCCGTCCACGCACTCTCATATTGTAGCCTGCCTCTTTGACGCAAAGCTGTATGTTTTAATCGTTAATGGTAAGGTGACACAGCTTATTGGAAGCCTATTTGTTCAGTAAATTAAATCAATTAATTATCTGATTCTTACTCAGAACTAGGTTGAGTGTTAACCAGCATTATGGTGATGTCACTGGTTGTAGACAGAGTTTTATTTTTACATAAGCTAACTTAACAGGCAGACCTGAGTTGGCAAAACTGCATTTTAAGAAATGTTTTCGTAGGCATATCAAGTCAATCGGACATGGACGTAGAAAAATATACCGTTTTGTGAGCTGCAGGAATTCAGAGGCTTTGTAAGACAAACGTTTTATGTTATCATTAATGTGGATAGGAAAATGCTAGATAATTATTTCAATGGACAATAATGCAAGCTGAGGGTAAATGGATATGGATTGATACTCGCAACAGAACAAATTAGCACTTAGTTGCTAATAAGGAAACCTAATTCGGAACAGGTTAGGAGATGTAATGCACTTTAAGGCGAGGTCAGAGCGGCATCAGAGTCCCTCTGATGACAAGTCCCGAGTGGAAGAGGTTAACGAATAGCTGTCAAAACTACATTGCCAAAGAAAACTTTAGAATGTTTTAAATGTAAGTCTTTCATTCAAGGTCCAGTCTTGAATAGAAATTAAATTCAAACAATCATAGCACCATTCTAAATTTTACTCATATAAGTCTACTATCATTTCCAACAGGACACATGCAGCAATTCTTTGAGATATGGAATGTACAGAGCACTCATTGGTACAAAGTCAGACCTGGGTTTTAGCCATTAGGAAATGTTTTAGCATGGTGGGTTTCCACATGCATCTATTTGAGAAAATACCACTATGTACATATAACCCATTTCTGTACCTTTGATTTGAAGCATTAGTTTGGTTAAATATACAATTTGAGAAGGGCGTGCAGCACAATTTAGGTTTCCTCTGTAAGAAAAGGTTTTAACCAGGTGAGATCAGCTAATCAGCTCTTCCTGCTGCACTGGCGGACTTCTTGAACAAAACAATGAAATTCTGTTGATTCACATAGATGGAATCTGCATAAAACTTCCTCAGTTACACAAAATTTCATGAAATGTTTGTGAAAAAAGGAGAAAGTTATCCAGAAATACTATCCCTTGATCAAGAGCAAGGCAGAAGTTGTTCTTAAGAAATCTGAGGGTAAAAGTTGTTCCTACTACAAGTGCGTGGTCTAAAACCTGATGTAACAGTGATTTCCCACCAACCTTATGGTTAAAACATGCTTACAGTTAAAATGGCCTGTAAGCACCCAAATTTACTGTTAAGAGTTGATCTGATTATTAATATTTTGCAATAAATATGTCATCTAAATGATATATAAGCTGCATAGCAATATTTCATGTACAACGTAGATTCTGAGAAATGACACTAATGGTTAAAACTTCCTTAAATCTGTCATTCTCGTTTGATGCTTTTCAGTCTGTGTATTGAAACAATCACAGGTCAAATCTCCAATAGAAATATTTATCAGAACATTTGGCATCATAATGCAAGCATTTCAGGTAAAAAACAGTGATTTTATTGTATTTTTTTCATACGTTGTATATTGGTATATGTGTGTCTTTCGGTTAAAACATGATTTCAGAGCACTTTTTATTTTAGATCACCTAAGATACACATAACACACTAGCCTTTCAACATACCGCTATTATAGACCCTACACATGTTCATGTGAAAGGAGAAATAAAAAAATAGACATAAGAAATATGATAATGCATGAAATAAAACAATATTCAATTGCACTTTTAAATAGGACATGGCAAAAATGGCCATTTTTGGCCACTTATTCATCTTCATATGTAAAATGACCAGGGAGTATTCATCTGACACAAACAAAAGTATATTGTTCTGAGTTTTCATCGATAAGCTCTATCCATTTTTTTAGGATGGAGAAGGATTTAAGCAAATGTCAAGATTTGCGGGCCATTGGACATGATTCTAGGAGGGTGGTTCCCACTTTGTGAGCATGAGCCGTATCTGTTTTTGTCTCACAGTTCCTCATTTTTACATTAACAGCTGAAAAATAAATAAAAATAACAAAAATTACTTTTTGTACTTGCCAGTATGGATGTTGGAAGACAGGTGGGATATATTGAGACATTGTTTCACTGTGCCCCACTTTCCCCTGCTCAGTTTGAGGTCCATTAAGAAGTCAAAGCAAAATGAGAAAAACCCTTTGCCTTTTGATATTAAGCACACACATATGTACGTATGGATATATGACTAAATATCAAATCCTTCTATGTGACATGACGTAGATATGTGGCACACATGAGTACAGTAGCATATGTCACTGAATTGAGTCCTGTGTTGGATGTTGCATAAAAATGTCCGATGTGAACCATCTTCAGCTACAGCTGGTCATTTTAAGAAAACCAGGAGTAAAGTGCACATACATCCAAAATAATAAAGTTAGTGGCGCACTGAGTTTATCATAAAATTGGGAATATGGTCTGCATGCCTTACAGAAAAATATTATCCATCCATTATCTAACCCTCATATTCCTGGTTAGGGTCACAGGGATCACACACCATTCACACCATCCTGCCTATGGGCGATTTATTATCTCCAGTCAGCTTGATATGCCTGCCTTTAGACTGCAGGAAGAAACCTGCGTACTCAGAGGGGGTATTCCGTGTCAATTCACCTGAAGGAACAAGACTTTGACACCCACCATCTCAGATATTGCTGAAACTGCATCAGATCACGTATGCTGATGAAAAATATATTCCCTAAACTTCACTTTGTAAAAATGTCTATTGGTTTCATAATAATGATGATGAATTTACACTTACTGGCCACTTCATTAGGTACACGAGTACAACAGCTTGTTACCGCATGTATCTAATCAGCCAATCACATTGCAGCATTGCAATGCATTTAGGAATGCAGACATGGTCAAGACGATCTGCTGAAGTTCACGCCAATTATCAGAATGGGGAAGAAGCTGATTTAAGTGACTTTGAACGTTTCATGGTTATTGGTGCCAGATGGGCTGGTCTGAGTATTTCAGCAACTGCTGATCAACTGACTTTCACGCACAACCATCTCTAGAGTTTACATTCAATGGTCTGAAAAACAGAAAATATCCAGTTTGCCGCAGTCTTTTGGCTGAAAATGCCTCATTGATGCCAGAGGTCAGAGTCAAAATTTTAAAGTTATTGAGTGTAAAATAAATTACCTGCAATCAAAATGGCTGATTTGGCCCATATAAATTGACCATCATTTATGAAACCATTAAAACTTACATAAAAAGTGTTTAAAGAATACTTATATCATCATTGTACACTATGTGGTAGAGTTTCAGCAACATCTGAGATGGTGGGTGTCTGGCCTAGGTGATCTGACATGGAATTACCCAGAGAAAACCCACATGAACATGGGGAGTCCTTCACCTGCACTGAGCTTGGCAGTTTTTGGGACCCTTGAAACGCTGGTGTCATGGGACACTTTGCTGTGTAATGACTGCACAGATTCCAGCTTTAACCATGTGAAGAATTTACAGCATACTCATCAGAGCAGTAAGGTGTTACACTTGTCCGCTGGCATTTTAAGCTTGGAAGTCAGCCTGCTCTTTGCAGACCTGCTGTGCAGTGGCATTCGATTGTCTGGGTAAAGCACCTTGGAGCGTCAAAGGATACCAGTGCAATGGTGCCAGCACATCTGTTTCCTTTATTATGTTTTCCCCTCAAATCTTCCACATGTAGCTCTGTCCTTCCATGACTCCATTTCCAATGGTAGATAAGAAAACTCCAATGACAACATTCTGCTGCTATCGTGTCTACGAGAGCTCATCACCAGCCATTGTTCCTGCCATTGTTGCAATGATGTGAGTTTCCTTGGTGACAGTGTAATTATTGCATCAGAATCACTTGTGATATGCCCTCTGTGAATTATTTTCATAAAAATTTAAGTTTGAGGGAAGAAGTAGACTAACCAGCTCATATTTTTTTCACTAAAGGGACACTTCATGGATTTTTATCTTGATTCTCATCTATCCGAGTCAGGGATATAGTGCGAAAAACGCATGAAGTTTTTGCAAATGTTCTCTGTGTCTCTGAGAGAGAATCAGCAGCAAAATCTGTTGTACCTCCCCCTCCAACACTGTCATATGACGTGTACTGTGACGTGGTTGTTGGCAAGGCGGAACTGCAAGCAATGATAGCGTGGATTTCTCATCTCTGCCTCTGAGCAGCCAGAGGGCGCACTCTAGATGGCGCTCAAAAATAAAACTTCCTTGTTGTGGGGGGTCACGTGACCTGCAGAGAAGATGGCTGCGTAGTGCTTTCGCTCCCGCACCTGCACCCCCATTTTCATTTTAAAACCACCCTTAAACTGTTTTTCTTTATTTACAAATTTGATATTTGGTCCACGGACAATCGCTGACCAAAATGCCGAACGAAGATCAGGGAAAAAGGAAGAAAGAACAGAAAAAAGGCGACGGCGATGAGCCAAGCATGCTAGCCGCCATGATAGACTCAGCTATGCAGAAACAACAAGTGTTCATTGAGTCACAGTTCGTAGGTCTAAATGGAACACTTGACAAAATAAAAAGAGACCTGGCTGGCTGCACTGCAGATGTCGGCAGGCTTCGCAAGGATCATGACGCCCTGATCAAAAAAGTGGACAAGGCTGAGAAGACCACCTCTTCCATCCAAACCAGGCTGGCTGGCTACGAGGCTAAGCTAGCGGACTTGGAAGACCGAAGCCGCAGGGACAACATACGCATACTGGGCGTACCAGAGGGCATGGAGGGAAATAATGCTGCCCAGTTCATCTCCACAAATCTCCCGAATGGTTCCCTAACTTAGGCGAGCGGCAGATGTAAATTATGCGTGCACACCGCATCGGCCCCCCTACCTCCGAAAACAACAGGCCGCGGACTCTGATATGCAAAATGCTTCGCTTCTCTGACCGTGACAGGATAGTACAAGCTTCGCGGAAAAACCCACTTAAGCTCTGTGATCGAGGTATCCGTTTCTCCGCCGATTTCAGCAACTACACTGTCACCCGGCACCGAGCGTTTGCCCCAGCAACAGAAGAAGCAAAGAAACAAGGATTTCAAACCTTTTTGCTTTATCCGGCCAAGCTGAAGCTGATCCGCGGGCAAGACGAACACTTTTTCAATACTCCGGCGGAAGCTGAGAATTTTCTCGACATAAGTCAGTTAAATCGAGCTGAGGGAAGGGAGAGTGAATGACCGCGGGAAATAGACGGCGGATTTCAATTAGCGAACCAGCGAAATTGTAGGACTGCAGGATGTAGTCTGTGACATTCATCTAACAGCCCCAGGGCTTGGCATAACCGGCTGATTCTTTTTGTGGCCGCAAAGTTCTTTGCTTTGGTTTTAACACTGCTGGGTACAGTAAGTTGCACTGAACTGCTAGTTATAGCAGCATGCATGTGTGTCTATTGCACGCACATAATGTATGTTTATTGCAGATTGTTATCCTGCAGCATACAATGTTCCCATAACCTCCTATTGGGCTAGCCGCAAAAGTTAATAGCAAGACTATGGGGAAGTTTGCTACTTTAATTCATTTTTCCCCACGGTCAAAATGACATGACAGTTGTGCTTTTTGTTATACTTTGGTTTGTTGCTAACAACTGTCTTAAATATGGCTCTTATTTAGTAATGGTACTTATGTTCAGTATTAAGGGTGGAATACTTTCATACTGTCAATTTTGACAGTCATTTTATAGGGGGGCCGGGCGGATTCGTCCGACAGCTGCCCGCTCTCTCAGTGTCAAGTGTCTGATGTTTTTTGGGAGGGGGTTATTTTCTTTGGAATTTGTTTTTCTTTTGGGTTTTTAACACACTTGTTTCCCAGTTTGAGTTCTAGGGTCAGTGGCGGCTGGGATTTGGGATGGGTTAGATCTTATCACTGTAATTGTTATCATACAGCTATAATTATGTTTGAATGTGTTTGCAGTGTTAGCCTACATAATGGGATTTTGCCTAATATCAGTACACCTCATTCAGTCCCGCCTAGTCTTATAATTTTTCCATGACAACTCTGCAGTTTGCGAGCTGGAACATAAATGGATTGAACGGTTCGATCAAACGAGCAGCTTGTCTGGATTTGCTCCGTAGAAATCATATTGACATCACATTTATCCAGGAGTCGCATCTTAAAGCGTCCAATGTGCAATTGTTTTGAAACGCTCACTGCCCATAACCATCCTCGATAGATTTGGCAGTGAAGATGGCCGCATTTCATACATTAAATCCATTATTGCTGGCTGTAAAGTAGTGTTTATTTCAGTTTACGCTCTTAACCAACCCGAACCCACATTTTTCACCAATCTATCCAACAAACTGCTCGAGATGCAGTATGTTTTCAAATTCATAGCTGACTTTAGCTTAGTTGATGTATTCCGTGCTATCAATCCTACAGTCAAACAATATAAGTTTTTATTCAAATAGGTACAAGGCCTATTCACGCATAGACTACATCCTAACCTCTTCCTCAGTTTCTGAAATACAAAATGCAGTGTTGTCTCCTAGTCCATTATCCGACCATAGCGTAGTATTAGCCAAACTCACACTCACAAACACGCCCACTAAAGCTACACACTGGCGCTTTAACACAACACTACTTAAAAATGAAGAGTACTGTGCCTACTTCAGAAGAGAGCTGAGCAGTTTTATGGCTGAGAACACTGGTTCTGTAGACGACCCCCAAATTTTTTGGTACGCTCTGAAAGGATTTATCAGAAACACCACAATAGCTTTGGCCTCACATTTCAGTAGGACTTGGCTGGCCAGAATAGATGACCTTGAATCCCAACTTACTTCTCTGGAGCATCAACAACAACTCTCTTTCTCTGAAGCCAGAAAGCAAAGCATTGATTTAATGAAAATTGAACTTAACTCTCTGCTCAGACGAAGAGCTGAATTTTTAATCCATAAAACTAGAAGGACTTTGAACTTTGACGGCCCTAGGCCTTGCCACCTTTTGGCTCTTAGACTCAAGCGGAGTGAAAGATTCTCCAACATTCCAACCATTCGATCGGGGTCGTCTCAGAACATTTTGTCTGATCCCAAAGCTATTAATGCAGAGTTCAGCTATTTCTATGCTAACCTCTACACATCTGAAAATAAACTAGATCGTGACAGGGGCAACAGTTTCTTATAAAAGGCAAATCTTCCTACCTTAAGTCAAGAGGAAGCGAATGACTTGGGAAGGCCTATCTCACTGGCAGAATTAAAAGACGCCATTGAGAAAATGAAAAAGGGCAATTCTCCTGGGTGGGACAGAATACCCCCTGAAGTTTATCTATGTTTTTGGAACGAGCTGGGTCAATTGATGCTAGACATGATCCACTCAGCGGTGGAAAGGAGCTCATTTCATCGGGATGCTAACTCTGCTATCTTGATGGTCCTCCCCAAGCCTAACAAAGACCCCACTCTTTGCAATAACTACAGACCCCTGTCACTTTTAAATTCAGAAATTAAGATCTACACGAAAGTTCTGGCTTCACGTATTGAGACTCACATGACAACACTTGTACACCATGGCCAGACCGGTTTTATAAAAACCCGTCAAGCTGCAGACAACATCCGCAGACTGTTTCATGTGATATACTTCTCTAAAGATATTAACTCCCTGTGTCGTGTACTATCATTGGACGCCAAAAAGGCCTTTGATAGACTTGAGTGGGATTATCTTTGGTCAGTTCTAGGAGCCTTTGGTTTAGGCGCTAACTACATAAATATGGTTAAGGTATTATACTCCAACCCCTCAGCTATGGTAGTTTCAGGTAATATTTTTTCTCCCTCGTTTCCAATCGCTATAGGTTCCCGTCAAGGCTGCCCTCTCTCACCTCTATTATTTGCCCTTTCTCTCGAGCCTCTTGCACAAACAATCAGACAGCACCCCTCCATCTCCTCTGTATCTTTTTGCCACACCTCACATCATATATCCTTATTTGCCGATGACATTTTACTATACATAAATAATGCACCAGTGTCTATCCCAGCTATACTAGAGGTGTTTGATGAGTTTAGTGCACTTTCGGGTTACAAGATAAATTGGACCAAGTGGTCGCCCCTTAACTCCTCTCTCGACCCATCCACACTACCAACACAGATACCAGTAGTTAGGAGCTTTAAATACTTGGGCATAGACATCTTCCCCTCCCTCTTCTCCATTACTAACAAGAATTTCCAAGGTATTCTGAAGCGGATGGAAACAGACTTGGAAAGATGGTCTCGTCTCCCAAACTCCCTGCAAGGACGGGTGTCAATAATTAAAATGGACATCACCCCTAGGGTGAACTTTTACTCTAACATGATACCCCTTTCTCCACTTAAAGGGTACTGGGACAAATGACATAGTTTAATAACTAAATTTATCTGGAATGGGAAGTGACCACGTGTGAAGCTCACTACCCTGCAGCGCAGTAAACAAAAAGGAGGCCTAGCTGTCCCCAACTTTAAATTTTACTTCTGGTCCTATGTATTGCGATCGCTGTCTACTTAGCTTGACCCTTAGGCTTAGGTATCCTGGAGACCCATAGAAGAGAATTTGGCCTCCCCTCATCAACTACAAGATTTGGTATACTCAGGTCTCCCTCTGAAGCACGCTAAATTTAAACTGGGCCCTATAATGTCATTCCTTTTAAGTGTATGGCGTTCAGTGGAGAAGGTGACAGATTCTACCCTGAAATGGCACAAACAAAGCCCTGTCTTCAGTAACTATGCTTTACTTACGCGGGGTGTGCCCTTCTCCTTCACTGCATGGTCCGAGAGAGGGGTTGGTGCCATGTCCGATATCTGCGACGACAGCGGTTTCAGGACATTTAATGACCTGCACGTCAGCTATGACTTACCGGGAACCTCATTTTTCCTTTACTTGCGTCTCAGATCCTCTATGCGGGCATATGGGGTACCCTGGGATACTCCCCTCCCCACACATAGACTGCACACACTTTTAGATGTAAGAGGGAGTACGAGAGGACTAGCCTCGAATCTTTATACTTTCCTGCTTGAACCTTCCTGTGGGCCTCTGGCTGTCCATCAAGTGTGGGCTAGGGATCTTGGGTTTTCCGGTGATGATGTCTGTTGGTTAACTGTCTGGGACAACTTAGACGGAACCTCAAAAAATCTTAACCACAAACTTATACATTTTAAACTTTTACACAGAATGTATCTGACACCAAGAAGGCGGCACCTTATGAAGCTTACACCTTCTCCTGTTTGTAACCTCTGCCCTCTGGGTTCCTTCCTACACATGTTCTGGGAGTGTCCCGGTGTGAAGTCTTTTTGGACAGTAGTATCCTCTACACTGTCGGACATGTTGGAGGTAACCATACCATGTTGTCCTAGGCTGTTGCTCCTAAATGATACTTCACCCCTAGACCTGACCTCCACTCAAATCCACACTTTACTTGCAGGCTTAACCGCAGCTAAGAAAATGCTAGCTTTGCGCTGGAAGCCTCCACACACCCTCATCCGTACCCAATGGCTGCAGTCTTTTCTAAGTATACTTTACATGGAATTGTCGGTAAAAAGAATACATGGAGCTGGCTGGAAAACGATTCAATCATGGACCAGAGGTCGCGATACACTTTTTGATTGTCCGTCACAATGATGGACAGGGGCATAAAAACTCTGTCATAATCAATTATTATCTGTCATTGTAATTTTATTTTTTAAAATGGTAATCATTTATTTTTTTAATAAAATGAACAGAATAATTTATAGATTACGCGTTAGCTGATGCCGACAGTGATTCATGAAGACACACATTGTGCACTGTGTTAAATACAGCACTGCATGGATTTTCAAACTTACTGCTATATGAACTTTATAA
Organism: Gymnothorax javanicus; assembly: GCA_029692085.1. Classification (NCBI taxonomy): domain Eukaryota; kingdom Metazoa; phylum Chordata; class Actinopteri; order Anguilliformes; family Muraenidae; genus Gymnothorax; species Gymnothorax javanicus. Next base: position 98,291,296 of record CM056198.1, read on the forward strand.
AACATCACAAATGATTTCTCCCCCCACACAGTAACAGGGCGCAAATGAACAATGCTTTCAGTTATTGCTGGGCTTCACTAAGCCTAACAACCGCAGTCTTGCTAAGCGGTCCCACGTAGCTGCTTATCAACTCCTTATGTCAACCAGGGCTTTCCCGACCTAGATATCTGCGTGTTCACATAACAGAGACGGCGTTTGTAGCATATGACCAATCGTCTACTGGCAGCAGAGCAGCATATTTTACAATGAAGAGCAAATGATCATATTACAAAAATATGAGGAATACAGGATCATACCAGAGATGCCAAGTCTGACGCATTCGGCTTGAGTCTCTCGCCTCTTAGTGGCATTCACATTCCTGTGCCGTAGTCAGCGATTATTCAATCAACGTGAACTGAAGAAATCCACTCGCGGAATTCAAGTCATTGCGCATTAAAGGTAGAGTTGATAATGTTGGAGAGCAAGCAAGATTTGAAAGTGGCACCTCCTCTAAGCTCCACCCGCTCCTCCCCCTCCCGTCAGTGCTCCGTCCAAAGCCACACCCCCACAAACTTGAACGCGCATCTGACAGTCGGACTCAGCAGGGCAGAGGAGAGCCGACTCAGCCATTTCAGCACATTTTGGACATCAACCAAACTACCTCATGTCTCATTCACCCGTCAGTAAACTATATTATTATTGTAGCTTTCAAGCTAGCATGTTATGTTTAGCAATACTAACCTTACACGTTTTGTGTTGTATGAACTCTCAAATGTACGTCACTTTGGATAAAAGCGTCTGCTAAATTACGCAAGCGAATCAGACGGACAACCTGTCTGCTGCGCGATGCAGTTGCATTTTGCTCGGCTGTCACGTAGGCAGAGCCCGTCCAGTTCTGTCAACCACCGCCAGTGCAACTGCGTCGTGCAGCAGACAAGTTGTGCGTCTGGGTCGCTTGAGGAAACGCGCCCCACCGAATCGGATGGTTTATCCCCGTCAACTCCTCCACCACCGTACATGGTTCATTCACCAGGCAATTCAATGCACAGTCCTGTAAAAAGCTGCTTTCATACCGGACGCAAAACAAATTTTTTGCACGACAGATTACATTCAAAGTCAATGCAAAGACGCGAATGCACGCGCCTCCTGTCAGTTTACTGCGCGCTACGAAAGTAAACAGAAGCGGACAGACACGTACACAGACTCCAGCATCATGGCAAAACATCACCACCAGTGAAGGCAAATAATTTCAAACCTCTGTCAGTGACGCACGGCACAATCATTTCAGCCCTGAGGCTTCTCATGGGGAATACCACGACGCTTTCTTTCCAACAAAATCTAACATCCTGGCTATAGTCTTCAACAGCTAAACTGACTAAAAGAAAGTTTATGATTTACTAATCATGAAAAATATAAACCTCCTTGCAATATCTGCTCAGAGACTGTGTCCTTAATACGCAGACAGTTAGGTGGACAGTGAGCAACACAGGCAAGCCTTTGTTTATTCTAGCGACAATAACTGGCATGATCATTTGCAGATAACAAGAGAGTTATGTGGCTACCTTGACAAAAAATAAATAAATGCACTGCAAGAGAATCTAAAAATACGATCAGTTCCCAGCCTGCGTGTTCTTTGTTCGCTAACGTTAGTTAAATAAACAGCAGGATAAGTACACTGGCATTGGTTGACGTTACCTTGTTTTTCAGGAGAAATTTCGGGGCAAAAGAGCGATTGCAAACCTAACGTCAGAGGTCAGCTACGATCATAATTGCCTGTTTAGCGGGGCGAGCTGTTACAAGTAACGCTGGATGTGGTATTTTTGGCTGCATTTTCTCTGCCATTGTACCCTTATGAACTTATTCCCCTGCTAACTTGGTATTTCTGCTGAGGAGTGTGCTGAATATTTCCGGCAACGGTGAAACATGATGAGTGTGCACGAGGGGAGGAGGGAGGGACAGAAGGGGGCGTGGGCAGGACGAGACACGAAGGCATCTGATTGGTTCTTTCCACTCGGACCGAAAGGCGGGGATTGGTCAGAGTTTTTACAGTTTTTACAGTCCTGCAGCTGCTAGAGAGGTCGGATTCTCTTCGTTCCTTGTTCTGAATACATAATGTATTGACTACTCTCAGGATGGAAGGACTATTTCACCCAGTATAACAAAAAGTGTTTCTGAACAGGATTACCAACTATACCTTTAAGTTAATCAGTTTCACATGCATTACGGTGGATTTCCCCACAAGTGACACGGAAATTGATTATGACTCGGGAATTCTAACGCTTGTCTTTACTGAAGGATTGAAAGCAACGAAATTGCATAAAGACGTTTAAATGGTCTTATTTCATTTAAACGATCATGAAACACATGCATTGTTTCCAATCCCTGAGTAAAGAGAAGCACGAGAAGTCCGGAGTCATAATTGCTTTCCACAGTGAGGGCCACCTTCACGCAAGTGAAACTGAAACTTCAATGCACAAGGATTTTAATTCCGCGTGAGAATCTCATTAATAAGCGTTCATTGAATAATTGCGGACTACGGTGAATAAGCCTAAAAAATGCGTGAGACCTACGCCGAATGCGTGAGACTTGGCATCTCTGTCATATAGATCAAAGACAATGCTCGAGACAATATGACACCCACCACCAATTGGACGGAGGTGTGAATTACATTCTGTCAAAATGACGGACGGCCTTCAAAACATTCCGTCATTCTTAAAAAAAATCCGTCAGTGACGGAAAATATTCGGTTAACGCGACCTCGGTCATAGACGTCAGCAGCATCTATGGTGAAAAACTTGTTGGTCTGAGAAATATGCCTGTAAATAAATGATGGTTTATGGGAGAATGATATTGATGTTTGTATAAAGTAGGCCTCCTGAACATGAATATGACCTGAATGTAAATATACTGTAACAACATGTACGATGTAGCCTATGGTGGTGAAGATCTTGGGGTGGATCTGGTGGGTGGGTGGGATGGGGTAGCCACTGGGGGGGAGGGATTGGGTAGGAACATGGAGGGAAGTGCTTTCTGTTAATGTGCCAATATTGTGTTGGTGTTTTATACTTCTCTTTTGAAAATAAAAATAATTGATCACAAAAAAAAAACTTCCTTGTTGCCTTTGCTTGTATTGCAAAATACAGTAACTACGCCTCCAACAATGGGAATGGTGTCCCAAACTATGAATGCAGACAGAGGATGTTAGAGACGAGGATACATTTTACAGGAAGCTAGATAATGTGCCTTCTATAATGTCACCTTTCGATCATCTAGCTAAAGTTTTCCTCAGCTGGCAGTTTTCGCGAACTGGATCAAGCAGACAAATAGTTTTGCTATCCATTCCGGCAATGTAACCCGTTTGGCTCTGTCAGTTTCATATCTGTCAAGAATTGTTGGATTACAGTTGAGATATGAGGTGGCTGGAGCTAGAGCTAGCAAGTGAAAACTTTCACCAGTCTTGAGTCTGGTAGCACACTGTTTTGCTATCATTGCATTGACATGTATGAAAGCAGGTACTAGGCTACCTTACACACTGCGTTTTTGTCAGTCTTCCTCTGTTCTCTTGCTGAGATTTTGAGGGCAAAATTGAGCCTTGCTTAAAATAGATTACTGGATCATGCAATAGAAAAATAGACGGTTTGGCCGCATCGTTCAGAATTTGTTTGGTGGGGGGGGTTAGGTCAACCTAGTTTCTACGAAGAGATCTCTCTTGTAGCCTTCAAGACAGAAATGCTCATGTGAAACTCTCATATTTGTACACTTACGTGCTATTATGTTTACTTTTCAACCGCAATTCCAAAAAAGTTGGGATGCTGTGTAAAATGTAAATAGAAACAGCATGGAATGATTTGCATCTCTCATACACTGACATTTTATTCACAATAGAACATAGACAACATATCAGATGTTGAAAGTGAGACATTTTACAATTTCATGAAAAATATGAATAATAATAATAATAATAAACTTTATTTATATAGCACCTGTCTGGGAAGTGAGGAGACCAGTAGCTGAAGTTTTGGAGGAGGAATGTTGTCCCACTCTTGTCAGATGTAGGATTCTAGCTGCTGAACAGTCCTGTGTCTTCTTAGCTGGAATTTCGCTTTATGATGCGCCAAATGTTTTCTATTAGTGAATGGTCTGGACTGCAGGTAGGCCAGTTCAGCACTCAGACTCTTTTACTGTGAAGCTATGCCGTTGTGATGGATGCAGTACGTGGTTTGGCATTGTTATGCTGAAATACGCAAGGCCGTCGGTACACCAAATATGAAGTCGGTACACCAAAGCCAAAGCACAAATAGAGTTGGAGAGCCAGGAAGTAAACAAAGGAAATTCAGAGGTCAGTACAATGGAGTGTTAGGGCATAAGGAAGATTTTATTTCTTTATCCATTTCGAGAATAAAGTCAAAATGTAGAGAATAAAGTGGAAATACCGAGAATAAAGTCGAAATGTCGAGAATAAAGTGGAAATGCCGAGAATGAAGTCGAAATGCCTAAAATGGCGAGAATAAAGTGGAAATGGATGTGATGAAGTATTCCGCTATTACAACCCCAATTCCGAAATAGTTGGGACGAAGTGTAAATTTTGAATAAAATCAAAATGCAATGACCTTCAGTTCACATGAGCCAATATGTTATTTACAAAAGAACATAGATAACATTTCAATTTTTGAAACTGAGACATTTCACATTTTTATCCACAAAATGAGCTTATTTCAAATTTTCTGGCTGCAATAGGTCTCAAAAAAGTTGGGACACAGGCAAAAAAGGGCTGTAAAAGCAATTAATTTTATAAGAGAATCAGCTGAAAGAACATTTAGCAAGTAATTAAGTTAACTGGCATCAGGTGTGTAACATGATTGGCTATAAAAGGGATGTCTTAGAGAGGCTGAGTCTCTCAGAAGTAAAGATGGCCAGAGGCTCTCCAACCTGTGAAGGCTTACATAAAAAAAAAGTGGAATACTTTAAAAACAATGTTCCTCAACGTCAAATTGCAAAGGCTTTGAAGGTCTCATCATCGAGAGCGCATAACATCATCAAAAGATTCAGAGAAACTGGAAAAATATCTGTGCGTGAGGGACAAGGTCGAAGACCTTTACTGGATGCCCGTGATCTTCGGGCCCTCAGACGCCACTGCATCACTCACCGGCATGATTCTGTCATTGACATTACTAAATGGGCCCAGGAGTACTTCAAGAAACCACTGTCTGTAAACACAGTCTGTCGTGCCATCCACAGATGCCACCTAAAACTCTATCATGCAAAAAGGAAGTCATTGTTGAGCATGATCCAGAAGCGCCGCTGTGTTCTGTGGGCCAAGGCTCATTTAAAATGGACTGTAGCAAAGTGGCAAAGTGTCCTGTGGTCAGACGAGTCCAAATTTGACATTCTTGATGGAAATCATGGGCGTCGTGTCCTCCGGGCTAAAGAGGAGAAAGACTACCCCTCCTGTTATGAGCGTTCAGTTCAAAAGCCAGCATCTCTGATGGTATGGGGATGCATTAGCGCATATGGTGTGGGACACTTGCAAGTTTTAAAAAGCACCATGAATGCTGAAAGGTATATAAAGGTTTTAGAGCAACATATGCTCCCCTCCAGACAACATCTATTCCAGCGAAGGCCTTGTGTATTTCAGCAGGACAATGCAAAACCACATACTGCAGCTATTACAACAGCATGGCTTCGTAGTAGAAGAGTCCATGGGCTGAACTGGCCTGCCTGCAGTCCTGATCTTTCACCAATTGAGAACATTTGGCTCATAATTAAACGAAAAGTCCGTCAAAGGAGACCCAAAACTCTCCAGCAGCTGGAAGCCTGTATTAAACAAGAGTGGGATCAAATTCCAATGGCTAAACTCAAGAAACTTGTCTCCTCAGTGCCCAGACGCCTCCACGCTGTGTTAAAAAGAAGAGGGGATGCTACACCATGGTAAACAGGCCCCTGTCCTAACTTTTTTGAGACCTGTAGCAGCCATCAAATTTGAAATGAGCTCATTTTGTGGATAAAATTGTAAATTTCTCAGTTTCAACATTTGCTATGCTATCTCTGTTCTATTGTGAATAAAATACTGGCTGGTGTGATTTGAAAGCCATTGCGTTTTGATTTTATTCACTATTTACACTTTGTCCCAATTATTTCGGAATTGGGTTGTACTTTTGGGTCATTGTTTGTTCTGTAAGCTTCCATCCACACAACATAGCGGCTAAAACCATCGATACAAGCATTGATGGCAATGCCATACGGCTTTAGCTTATCGTACGAATCCATACGCCATAGCGCGTTGGGACCTTTGTTGCGGTAATGCCTGCGTCTCAGACGCCGCGCCCGCCTAAGCTCCACACCCTCAGGATCAATCAACTTGATCAATTGTCTTATTGTGTCCTGGGATACAATATATCCTCTCTGTATTGCATGCAGGTGTAACCATCGATACCCTTGCATCTGTCCATTACCAGCTATTTCATTTTGCACAAATGCGGCCACCTCTTCTAAGTTCGTGTGGTTTCTCCTTCTGAACAAATGCAATTTTGGGTACAATCGCTTCAAAGTCCTAATACTTATTACCACACCGTGTTTATGCGCTAAAAGAGAAAGAATTTCAATGTCACAAAAACCAATTCTGAAGTACAATTTCACTAATTCATCTACATTAGGAATTTTGTAGAAGCAGCGATATGCGCTAATGTTCGCAGTTTGATTTGAAGTTCGACTTACATCTTAAAATGTCATTATTATTCTCAACATTTCAACTTTAATCTCGACATTTTGACTTACATCTCGGTATTTCCACTTTATTCTCGACATTTCGACTTTATTCTCGAAATGGAAAAAGAAAAAAAAATCTTACTTATACTTGGCCCTAATACTCCGCCGTAGGTCAGTAATACTCTAAGGACTGGACTGAATCGTAAGTCAAAGTACAAAACAAACCACAAACAGAGACTCTAGGAATCAAAAAATGCTTGTGATGAGACACACAAAGTGCAAGCTTACAAAGTATTTAACACTAAAGGAAATATAAAGGAAAGGTAAATAACTAATTATAATGAATGCAGGTGTGGTGAGCTGAGGAGACGTGCAGGGGGGTGCGGCTACAAACGAGGGAACAAGGTAATCCTTGTTACCTTGTGTGGGAGTGAAAACAGAAAACACGTGGCAGGTGACAGGTTCTGGAAATGGCTGATCTAATACATGGAAATTGCTAAAATACTAACACAGAAAATAATGAAGACATGAAAAACATGCAATTATTAAAACTAAGCAGACAGACTAAATTCGATCTCAGCAGAGGAAATTCTGCAAGTCACAATTCAAAATGAATTAATACATTCTCTGAACTTCTCCAGCTGCCCCATACAATAGAACTGGACGCTAGCCTCTTCCTAACAGGCAAACTTGTGGGCTCCTGCATCACCTTCTATATTTAGACATGCAGTATTGATTAAGGAGTGTAGGTTGAGTGATTGAAGTCTGTGAAACTTAAAGAATGCTCAGCTGGTGAAATGTATCAAGAACTCGAAATACTGTATTGTGAGTGCAGCAATGAAAGGCTGTGTGAGGTGCAAAACTACACTACCTGTCCAAAAAAAAGTCACCGTTTGGAGATAAATAAACAAATACAATGATCGGATCATTATTGTAGTGATTAATATGTTTCAGCCGGCAGTAATTACACTGTTGGCTCCCAATGTTGCAAGAAATTATTTTTACCCCTTTTCATGAAATGATTGTGACAATGTGATTTATGTTTGACAGAAAAGTATCTTAAGAAAAAATTATTCTAACTTTATGGGCAACGGTATATTTTAACCCTGAAGCCCCTTTCACAGCAGGCTGCGTAGGGGCGCGGAGCAGCCCGGATGGCCATACGCGTTAATGTGCGTGGAGAACGCAAAGACATCCGCAGGGATGCGCAGGGGTTCGCAGTAATGCGCAGTGGTGCGCAAACATCGAGCGCATTAAACATGTTTAATTTTTTGCGTGGACCGCTGCAGTGGCCTACAATACGCAATGAAACGTGTTATGAACGCAGTCAGAACACACCTGTGCGTATTGCACACGTGATCTGAACGTAGTATAAACGTGCGCATATGTGTTCCGCACGTGATCCACATGCGTTTCCATTCTGGAATAGGTAATCCGCACTCAGTTTCCTGCGGATCTGTCATTTTCATTGTGTATGGCCATTCCCGCTGCTCCGCGCCTCTACGCAGCCTGGTGTGAAAGGGGCTTATGTGATGAAGCACTTTGCTTCTCATATCTTCAAAAAATCATGTCAGAAGAGCTATCCCTAGGTGGCAGAAAAGATGTTACAGTGTTTCAGAAAGAGCAAATTATTGGCCCGCATCAAGCAAAGAAAACAACAAATGGAAAAACAAGCATGAGGAATCATTTTCACACAGGAATTGGCCACCGCATAGTCCTGACCTTAACCTCATTGAAAGCTATTGGGACGTGCTGAAGAAGATGACAGAGCGGTTCAACCATCCCTTCCTTAAAACAAGATCTTGAGCCAAAAATGAATGCAACTCTGGATTGAAAATAAATGTTCTGACGTTGCAAGGGGTGTAAAAACAATGACACAATGGATTTGCACTTTAATCAAAGCTACAGGGCTTCCGACTAAATATTTGAGTGCACAAATTTTTTTTTTTTGGTCAAGCAGTGTATTTACATGTGGCATAGAGCACAGTATAGGCACAGTATTCACTCAAATGGTGTTTAGTTGAGAGGAACCTACTGGCGCTTATCACCACCTTCTTTCAGTGAGATCTCAAAATACAGGAGACGTGTATTCAAATATCCCAGTGGCGGCAGTGAGAGTACCCACCACGTGTGGCCATTTTATGGAAACCAGGAAATGTTTCTTCCCCCCAGAGGCGTCTGAGCGTGCTCATTAGCCCCAGCCCATCCATTATCAGGCCCCTCCCAGCCTTTTCTGCGAAATGACACAGGACTGCCGAAGTCTCCTGTTTTTATAAGGGCTGTGGGAGAAGTGCCTTACCAGTATCTTATCCCTAGACTGGGGCCTGAAACACACCCAATCCACAACCAAAAGACTACCCTCCCCATCTCCAATGACTGCAATAACAACTGAGGAATGCCCGACAAAAAGAGAGTGCAGCTCTAGCCTAGGGTGGGTCCAAACAGGCTGAGGGGAGCTACAGACAATGGGCCCATTCAGTAGAGCCTGCCTCTGGAAGGGAGAAGGTAGATTTGGGGATAGCTACCCCATTTATCCGCACCAGCACCACTCCCAAATGGGGAATCCTGTTCAACAAACCTTGCCATAATTACTTTGTAAGTATAAAGGATATTGCTCCCTATCTCATTTTTCCTTCCTCCTGGCTTCACAGCATTCTTTTAATCTAACTGCCACCCATTCACCCAATGTTCACTCGCAGTCTCAGTCCACAATTTAATGGGGCTATCCCTGAAGCTCTAAGGTTGATTGGGGTATGGCTGCAATGTTTTGCTGGTGAAATCTTGATTGATTTTTGATTAAATAATGAGCCAAAAGCACAATATTCTGCTATAGTGAAAATTTTTACATTTGAATTACGAATTGCTTCAAGGCTCACAGGGGCTATGATGCACTACTTACATTCAACTTGGTCTTTATTTGGAAAGAGTGGCGGCTGTAGTTTCAGGTGATAACTGATGTTGAGCGAGGCAGATCTTTTTTTACTGCAGCAATCAAATGTGTCCTTGATTTTTCTGGGGCTTCAGTAGCTGGACATTTTTATGTGTAAATTGTGATTTTGAGATATGGTTTGAACTACATAATAAAGGATTACAGTTTTAAAAGCCTTAAGCACCACCCCTGTGGAAAAGGATACCCCAATTGTGCCAAAGCGAACGATACACACCCTTTTCACCAGCTGGTTACAATGTAATGCTGCTCAAGACCTGGTACCAGGTTCATAGGGGCCAGAGGTGTCACACCCCTTGCGTGCTCTTAATTATTTTCTCCTCCCATCCATCAATCTGTGTGGCCTCTATATTACACCCAGTGCAAAGCAGAACGCAAGTGTCCTTGCTACTAAAAAACCCACGCAGATACCATTTTTGCTTGCAGCGTCCACTCAGCATAAATAGCTAATGCATTTGCACCTAACTGAGCACCCATGGGTGTGTTGGTCTTAAAATGAGGTGTGGTCAGGCGCTCCGCTGGCGTGTTGTAATCTTGAGGTAGCATAAAGCTCTTGCGCCATTGACCGACAAAAACCTGGTCTAAAGTCAATGGTCAGTTTCTAACTGCTATTTGAAGGGCGCATTATTAAGAAAGTATTATGTGCCTTTGCTGGCCTGTGCACAACAAGCGTACTCTCGGCCTATGACACACGCAGGGATGAGCTGCAGCACGTAGACATGCAAACCATTAAAAATAAAAAGATTACAATGTGAATGACTGTTATCAAATAGGTCAAGATATTTAGATGTCATAATGGCGAGTGCAATCATTAGCAGGCCCATGCAACTGTGTGCGCAATCATTGAATGCTCCATGAATGCACTTAATTATTTAAATCGTGAGGGAACGTAGTCCATCAACATCCACGTGATTCGCGATTCAGCGTGCAAAATCACACATTTAAGGTATTTGCAAAATATTCAGGATATCATATAATTAAAAAAAAACTGTGAATTTCCATTCAATCAAAAATAGAAAACGCAAGTTAGTTAATGTATCCGCATGGTCACCAAGTAAAAGTGACTGCAAAACAAAGAAATGTTTGAGGAAATGAGAGCAAATGAGCATGTGTTGTAAATAAGTGAGTTTTTTTTATGATAATTACGCACATTCTTAGTTTCTGCTCAGTCTTGTATTTATTTTCATTTCCTTTGTTGCTCAGTATAGAAAGAGTGTTTGGGGCCCTTCAGACGTTTTGGCGACGCAATTATCTCAAAATGAATTTTAAACCGAACTGACCCACAAAAACTATACCAGCAATCCATTTGTCCTGCTTTTGTTATCAAATACACAACTTCGCATTTCGTTTCAAATGTATTAATTATACACTTAACAAAAATATAAATGCCCCATGTAAATTATTTATGTAACATGAAATGTGTTACCTCAAATGAGCTGATAATGTCTTAATTGTGCAAAATGGTTATTTGTCTTGATTCGTACACAACATTTGTGTTCATCTCTGCCAGTGAGCACTTGCTCAGTGATGCATTGATTCCACCCACAACACAGGTGTGGCATGTGCAGGCGCTGCTCAAACAGCGTGAACAGAACTCAGACACTCCCTAAAACTGGGGACAATAAAAGGCCACCCCAAAATGTCAAATTTCATCAAAAGTAACCATGCCACAAATGTCGCAAATCATGCGGGAACGCGCCATAGGAATGCTGGATGCAGGAACGTCCACCAGAGCGGTTGCTGCACAGATGAATGTTCACTATTGGACAATCGGGTGTTTAAGAGTGTGTTTTAGACAGACTGGCAGTACAGCAAATCGACCTCACCCTCGTCGTCCATGTGTGACCACACGAGCACAAGATCGTCACATCCGGCTTCTCCACTTGCGTGATCACCTCAGACCTGCAACACGCACAGCAGATGAAACAGTTGGTCTGCACAACAGACGTATCACACCTCAAACTGTCCGGAACCGCCTGAGAGAAGCGAACCTACACACTCGTCGTCCTCATCATGATCCCAACCGTGTCTACCAGTATCCCTGATTGCCATACGCCACTATCTTGCTTTAATGCACAGTAATCCTTTGCATATTGAACAATGAAATGAATTGTGTATGACTTAATATATTGTAAAACCCTTAATGCTAATTAAAGTTTAAAAGTGTCAAATGGGGCGTTTATATTTTTATTAAGTGTAATTTGTTTGGCTGACAGATGAAGCAAACGTAAATTGTGGAACTTTAGGAGCATTAAAGTGATGGATGAAATATAGATGGTCACAGTCTATAATTAATTCAAATTTCTTCCATACATCCAACTTGGCTTTCAAGGATGAGATGTCAACAATTGGGTATTCACCAACATTTATATTTGTTTTTATGTCATTCAGGTTGAACCACTTCTTTCCCAGCCTCACAGTCAATAAAGCAGAAGCAAGTTCAATTCACTCCTGCTTGATATTATTCAAGGGGTTACAGTGGCATGATCAAAATAGCTTTATTTTGTTTCTTTCTCCTAAGCTGTTATTTTCCTTGTTCATTTTAATTTCTCTCGGTCGTTGCCCCCTCCGCACATAATTATGTTTTTACTCGCAACCCTGAATTAAAAGTTTTTTTAAATTTTGTTTCCTTGTTTAATGCGCACTTTCAAATGCGACTCCGGGATCAATTGTGTATGAAGACTTTTTTCATCGGAATATGATTAAAACAATTTTGGATCAATATTTGTCCATTTTTGGGACAGCATAGAGATCAGGTTTCAGGAGTCGTTTGCTCGCGCGCCTTCATTTCACGCACAAGTTAACCCATCTCTAGAGAGAAGTGTTTTGCCTCCGAGCTGGAAAGTCCGATCTTACAATAGCAATTCATCAAGGTGCAAGGGCATCTGGCTCTTAAAGGGCATGGGAGATCACACTCTGATTGGTTTATTTGAAATTATGCCCAAAACACACCTATGGTTAATTAAGAACTTAAGTACAACCCCTTTGAACCTTGCGCCTAACTTCACACCTTGAAAACCTGCCGTCAAACTGGCAAAAATGGATTTGGACATGCCCTAAATGCACTTGGGCCATGCGCTTCAGACCGTGTGCTTAGATAGTTAAAATAGGGCCCTGTGTCTTTTAAAAGTATTGCCCCCTTTAATGAGTTTAGCCTCTTGCGTTGCTCCTCCTCCAGGTGCGTGTACAACATTTTTATTGGAAGCAATGGAATTGCATAAAGATGTTTCAAATGATCTTATTTCATTTAAACAATTTAACCTATAATTAAACACATGCATTGCTTCCAACCCCTGAGTAAAGAAAAGCGTGAGAAGTCCGGAGTCATAATCAGTTACTAGGGGTGAAATCCACCATAAAGCACGTGAAACTGATAAACCTCCATGCACAAGGACTTTAATTCTGCGTGAGAATCTCTTACATATGCGTTGATTGAATAATTGCTGACTACAGCAGTGGAATGTAAATATGCCACTAAAACTCATGCCGAATGCATGAGAGTTGAGAGGTATGTTTTATTAATGAAAACTGATCACACCTGATAAAGTTGAGAGTTTTCAGAGTTTCTGTAATGGTAATTTAAATGAATGATTGAAAACAGGTCATGACCAATCATTATTTTTAAGGTATGGTTTGAGCTTCCCCTATTGCCAGTTCACCAGCCGTCACTGATTTGTATTTATAACCTTACTGGAACCATGACCCAAAAATGTAAGACAAACTATTTGGTCACCATGACAGTCCACACGTATGTACTTGCATTCAATCCAAATCTAGAGGGCAGTTGATTATCAGGTCCTGATTTACTTTAAAAGGGGTGATTCCATTTTAGGAGCAATTGGTCTTTCACACATGACGTAAAACCCACTATTATCAAAGAGAATTTTGGGTTTAATTGCTATTTTTGTGGTATTCTGTAGTCAAGGTCATCCAATGTAGCAAGTCAACTCTGAGCATTTTCTTTGCGTTCACTTCTTTTTAGGAGTGCGGTATGCTCGTGTCGCGAAAAAGTTTCAGTATGTAACTTCATCATCATTACTGCCAAAATTTGTTACACACACTGCTCACAAAAATATAGGGATATTATGGTTATGTCACATGTAAAATAAAATATTGAAGAATTAACATTAAATGTACCATTTATTCTTCCTTAACATTTCATTGAGCCAATTGAAAAAAAATGAAACGTTAACAAGCAGTCTACCAGTCTGTTGCGAGTGAGCAATGGAGTACCCGTATCCTGATGAAAAGAGGAGGTGGGTCATAGGGGTCAATATCGAGTGTGACCATCTCTAGCATCAATCATTGCCTAACGAGTTCTCATACTGTTCACAAGCATAGACTGTATAAAAAGATGGACACAGCACCCAGGTCTGAAAAGTGAGGCCAATGCGGAAATCTCAAAACATTGCATTCTATTTAATGGCCAGCAGATGGCGATGTCAGTGGTTGCAGAGAGAAGCTCAATGCTATAAAAGTCTATGAGAAAATGACCCTACTTTCCCACCTGAATTATTATTTCAATAATGATTTTCCACATTATTTTATGGTATTTGTCGCAAGTTTCAAGTTTCCTTCGATATATCATGATGTTCATTTTTGTAAATTATGGTCCCAAATAGACTAGAATAAAGGATAAAACCAGAGTATGCTTTAGGGGCATGGCTATCCTCTGGTCCTCGTCAGATACGGTCAGATCCACCCGTAGATCCACCCCTTACTCCTCCACGGATCTTCAACTCACGTTCTCGTCCAATAGGAATCACATCCAGTTTCAAAATGACAAAATGGTCCTGTTCAAATTGCAAAAATCGAGGCTTCCTAAATGGTATACCGAAACCAATGCGTGACTTTGTCCATCTTTTTGTACGGTCTATGTTCATAAGTGTTCTCATGCGATCCTGAGGGAAGTTTTGCCATTCCTCTTGCAGCGCCACCTGGAGTTCATGCACGTTTGTTGGAGGCTGTGGGCGATCTTGAATGCATCTTTTTCATTGATCCCAGAGGTGCTTGATGGGATTCAAGTCTATAGAACGTGCAGGCCACTCTAAATGAGGACTCTCCGGCCCTCTGGATGTGCTCAGTGACAACTTGCGCACGGTGTGCTCTGGCTTTGTCATCCATGAGCAGGAAATTAGGGCGGTGACAGCGATGTAGAGGCACAATAATTGGGTTAATTATTCTGTTCAGATAGTATTGGTCAGTAATTTGCCCATTCATGATGATTAAATCAGTTTTAAAGTCACTAGACATGCCTACCCACACTATAACACCACCACCTCCATGTCGTTCATGTTCAACAACATTGAAATCAGCATACCGCTCGCCCCTCTGTCTCCGAACACGCCTCCGACCATCTGATCTGAACAAGTTTACCTTGCTTTCATCAGTAAAGAGCACTGATGACCACTGACGATGTGTCCAGTTGACGTGTTGCCTTGCCCACAGCAGCCGTGCCCTGCGATGTCGGTTTGTCAGGGGTTCAGCCAGCAACGGACGTCAGGCATTCAACCCAAGCTGATGAAGGCGGTCCCGAATAGTTTGTCTGGACCCCCTGAGTTGCCTGACCTCTCTGAGATGCAGCTGCAGTTGTGTGGCATTTACAGTTTGGTGACGTAAGGCATACATACGAATGTAACAGTCATCTTGGCAGATTGTTACACAATGACGCCCTCTGCCCTGTCTTTCCTGAACGCTGCCAGTCTGTCTAAAGCAAGTAAGGAGTCGAGAGATGACACTCTGACTTACGCAAAACTCTGCGGCTACCTCAACTTGGCAACTTCCTGTTTGGAGTCTAGCCAATGCTAGGTGGCACTGCTCCACAGTGAGACGTCTCCGGGTCGGCATTTCAACAACACAAATCACTGTATTATCACAGCAGCTGACTGTCTCTGACTGAGAAAAAGCTCCATACCCACTTTTATAGGAATAATCTTATCCCTGAGTTTTACTGTACTATCCCCTGTACACAACACAGTACTGTTGAAAAATAAATTATGTAGTGCATTCACAGGTGGTTAATTCTGAAAGCAATACGAATGAGGTATTTCTCATAGACAGCATTAAAGAGTGCCACATACACTTATTACAAAATTTCAGGTACCTTTACAGTATCCAGATATTTTTGTGAGCAATACATATTAAGAGTAACATCTTCCATGAAATCCTTTGGGCAGGTGAACAGTAACCATAAATTTTAGCATCTCAGTAATACAATAGTTGTAATTGCACTTGGAATACATAACTGTATATGGATATTCATGAGAGTGCGCTGCCCGAGAACTATTCAGGAGATGGGAGTTCTGAAGTCTGAAACATTGCTGTCGACGTTGCATGTCTCAAATCTCTCCATTAAACCTGATCTGCTAACAGCCTGGCAAATGGGGTTATAGTAGCTACACGGGAGTATTTAATTATATATATATATATATATATATATATATCAGTGGCGGCTGGTGAACTGGCGACAGGGGAGGCTCAAAACAATCCCTTAAAATGAATGATTGGTCATGACCTGTTTTCAATCATTCATTTAAATTACCATTACAGAAACTCTGATAACTCTCAGGTGTGGCCAGTTTTCATTTATAACGCATACCTGTCAACTCTCACACATTCGCTGTGAGTTTAAGTGGCATATTTACATTCCACTGCTGTAGTCAGCAATTATTCAATCAATGCATATGTAAGAGATTCTCGCGCGGAACTGAAGTCCTTTTGCACTGGAGGGGTTGGAAGCAGTGGAATTGCATAAAGACTTTTCAACTGATCTTATTTCATTTAAACGATCATGAAACACATGCATTGCTTCCAATCCCTGAATAAAGAAAAGCGTGAGAAGTCCGGATTCGTAATCGGTATGCATTATAAATGAAAACTGGCCACACCTGATAATGTTGAGAGTTATCGGAGTTTCTGTAATTTAAATGAATGATTGAAAACAGGTCATGACCAATCATTAATTTTAAGGGATTGTTTAGAGCCTCCCCTATCACCAGTTCACCAGCCGTCACTGATATATATATACATATATATATATATATATATATATATATATACACACACACACACACACACACACACACTACCAGTCAAAAGTTTTTGCACACCCTAAGATCTTGTCAAGTCTTTATCTTACATGTATGTTTACAACAAAGAAATCACTTGAACACAGTACTTGTTTATTGCAAATAATATATTTGCAAGAAAAATCCACAAGGAATCCAGCACAGGCGATTGAAATGATCAGCTCGCTATCAACCCCCTGAAGCTGCTTGATGATGAGTAGATCATTTGAATCACCTGAGCTGGAGAAGGGAGAGATCTGAAATAGGGGTGGGACTTGTAAACGTGTACACGGTTAGTCAATCATAAACGTTTCTAAAAAAAAAAAAAAAAAAAAAAAAAAAAACCACTAACTGTGTACACGCGCTCATCGGCTGCGTCCGAAAAGTAAAAAAACGTCATGAGGTAAAGGAAAGGTGTGAAGGAGACTCTTTTACTGCTTAGGAAGAGAACCGCGCTAATAAGAGAATCCGAATGCACTTACACTAGGCACGGTGATCACCCCATGGACCTATAAATGTAAAACATCCTTGGATCACCCGCCTCCTGCCCGTCATGTTTGTTTGTTTTCGTGATTGGCCGGACGGACGGTCACCGCGGAATAGCATTTCCTCCTTTCTTTTCGAAAAGGATGCTTCAGTGTACCCTATGCTAAAGGTGATTAATTAGGAAGCATTGTAGCACCTTTTCTTTACATTTAAAGAATCCGAACACTTATCATGGCTGCCACGTAAATACTTCTGGGTCGTTTTCTGGGAGTTAGGAACTTTCCTAAGCAAAAAAGACTATTCGGACGCAACCATCGTCTCCAGGCTCAGTTCCTCTTTATGTTGCTTTAAAACACGATTGGTTAATAGCTCAGTATTTTTATCTCACATATTGTTCACTGTGTTTTTTTTTTTACATTTTTGGTGGACGTTTTGTCGGCCGCCTATATTTGCATGTACAATCGCGTCTGCTCGGTAAAAGAAAAGCATATCCTCGGCCTGCTGATAAAATCTCGTACCTCCAAATTGAAAAGAAACGAAAACGCGTATGTCCACTATTCTTACATGCAAAATTAAACATTTTTTATTTTATTTATGTTTAAAATTATATTTATATATTTATATTATTTTTTTATTTATATGTATTTTTTATTTTCCTGTGAAATTTATCATTTTGAAGGTAGGGGAGAGCCGGTGCGAAAGTAACGTGGGACGAAAGTAATACGGCGATTTACTCACAGTCATCCGCACTTCGATGCATCATATTAGGTCAGCACGTCCAGCTCGCGACACTCTCCAGACCCGCGAAAAATCTTGAGGCTTCGACGCTTCCTGGCTGAACGAGACCGGGAAGACCCTTTTCCACAGTGGTGAGTAAATTCAGACAAATGGTGAACTTTTTTGACTTAAAGATTGTCTTTATTGCTCCATGTGTCATTTTTATGATGAAGTGATAGGTCATTTAGTTTTGTAACATATCCTTAAGTTTGAAATGTCAGACTTTTTCCACTTTAGAAGCAATCCTGGTTCTAATGTCTGAAGTCACTGTGGGGGCGGAAGTAGCAACAGTTACGTTCGTCCCTCTCTGCTAATGCGGCCGAATTTTCTTGTGTTATATTTTACCGACAGAAAATGCCAAGAGTTAGGGTCAGAACTACCCAGAGAGGAAAGGTTGACCAGCAGGTTTACGGAAGGGCCTTTCTTGATGTCTGAAGAGGCGAGAGTATAAGGAGGGCAGCAGAGGTGCATGGCGTTTGTCATGTCACCCTGTTCAGGTACTGCAAGAGGAGGGCAGAGGCAGGAGGGCAGCAGGCCAGAGCCCCAGGGTACAGGGCTCACAACAAAGTCTTCACAGAAGAACAGGAGAAGAGACTGCAGGCATATATAAAGAGAGCAGCTGATATATATTTTGGCCTGAGTCCTAAAGAGGTTGGAGTAACACTGCAGACAGAGCTACACCACTATCACCATTTGCCTAAGATAGCAAGCACCTCAGCTCCGGATCTGCCCCGGCTCTGAGGTGCTTACTATCTGGGAATTAACCTCTTTTTTCATGCTGTTTTAGGTGCGAAAGTTTGCATATGAGCTGGCCGAAAATATTGGCCTCAAAACTCCATGTTCATGGGAGAAAAACCACATGGCAGGGAAGGACTGGCTCACCTCCTTCCTCGAGCGCAACAAAACCCTCTCCATCCGTCGACCTCAAGCCACCAGCATGTCCCGTTCCACCAGCTTCAACAAGACCAACGTGACAGCGTTTTTTAAAAACCTAAAGACTGTCCTCACCCGCTATAATTTTGAAGCAAAGGACATCTGGAACATGGATGAAACAGGTAAAAATTTATATTTAGATGAATTAAAAAGCAACAGTGATTTGCAACAGCAATAATTCATTTCATTTATTATTTCAGGTACAACAACGGTTCAAGTGCCAGACAAAATCATTGCCACTAAGGGGCAGCGCCAGGTTGGTGCTGTGACCTCTGGGGAAAGAGGGACATTGGTGACTGTTGCCTTTGCTGCCAACGCACAAGGCAACTTTGTTCCCCCTCACTTTATCTTCCCAAGGAAGAGGTTCCAGCACCACTTCATCCGGGATGGCCCCCTTGGCTGCACTGGTTCTGCCAATGGATCGGGGTGGATGCAGGAGGCCGATTTCTTGGCATTTTTACAGCATTTTGCAAGGCACACCTGCGTGACCCCGGAGTCAAAGTTGCTGCTACTCTTAGACAATCATCCATCACACCTCTCTGTGGTAGCTATTGACTTTTGCAAGTCACACGGCATTGTACTCCTGTCTTTTCCCCCGCACTGCTCCCACCGTCTTCAGCCGCTAGACCGAAGCGTTTTTGGTCCTCTGAAGCACTACATTAACACTGCAGCAGGCAATTGGATGCGGATGAACCCTGGAAGAACTTTGACCATCTACAACATCCCAAGTCTTGTGGCTAAAGCTCTGCCTCAAGCTGCGACAGCAAGCAGCATTTCAGCTGGGTTCGAGTGTACCGGTATCTGGCCCTTGAATCCAGATATTTTCAGTGAGATAGACTTTGCTCCAGCTTTTGTGACCGACCGTCCTGCACCTGCACCAGCACCAGCACCAGCTCCATCCCCAATGCCAGTGCCAGCTCCATCACCAGCGTCCTCTTCGTCACCAATGTCCGCTTCATCACCAGCGCCCTCTTCATCACCAATGTCCGCTCCATCACCAGCGCCCGCTCCCGTAAGACACCAGCAACCTAGCCAGAGCCCATTTGAGCTGCATCCCCATGAGTCTGCCATTCCTCTAGATGGTGAGAGTTTGTGTCTGTGTGTGTCTTTTAAATGTGCATGTTGAGCCTTGCCAAGCATTTATTATTTTTTTGAAATATTATCTATCCAGGTATGCTTGTGGTTCCAGGAACATCTAGTGGCACGCCAATACAGAGGTTCAGCCCAGAAAAGGTTCGCCCATATCCAAAGGCTGGCTCGAGGAAAGAATATAAAGAAGAGGCAGAAAGAGGTGAGCAGAGCGTCGTTTTTAACTTGTCTTGATTTTCTTGCTTGTATAAAAACAAGCTGATTCTGACTACCATCTCATTGAATGTTGCAGGTCAACAGCAATACTGATCGACACCCCAGTAAAAGCTGCCTTGGAGGAGGAGACTCGGCAGAGGGGCCAGAAGAAACAGTCCTCTTCAAAACGCCCAAAGAAGACGTTGTTAAGCGGATACACTGCAACCACAGTTTCTTGGGGCAATGAGGAGGAATGTCTTGTTTGTGGGGAGACATTTTCCTCATCTTTGCCTGGAGAAGTGTGGGTGTAGTGCATCTTTTGTCTGCTGTGGTCACATGAGGCATGCACTGAGGGTGCAGCTCATTATATCTGTCACAACTGTGATGAAAATGTTTAAAACAAATGTGTGATTGTTTCGCTTCTGTTTTAATGTCATTTTTATGATTGAATTGAATAAATGAGTGCATTGTATATTTACAATTGCATGTTAGCAAAGACATTGTTTGATTTTTTTCAAATGAAAAACCACAGCAATTCAAAAGATTCCAGTTAATTTGATCAGGTTACTTTTGTCCCGCCCGTGCGCTACTTTCATCCCGACTGGAGGGGGCGAAAGTAGCAATGCGCAACTTCCATTGGACGGCAAACTATGCCGAAGTCAATATATATTGGGACGATTTAGCACCTTATATTGACAGAGCACACACAAATGTAGTTAATAACTCCGAATTTTTTTTTCGGTCTGTAATGTTATCTTTTAAAATGACGTTTATGTGAAAAATGTTACTTTTGTATCAGCTCTCCCCTACGAGGTTTTACCAGCAGGCCGACGATATTCATTTTGTTATTTGAATGAGAACACGTAAAACGCAGTTAACATTTCTTTTTGTTTTAGCGTTGTGGATGTAAAAAGTGTTTCTCAATTTAGTTTTACTTTATCAGCTGCTTTTCCTCCTCAATTACAATTCACTTTAATGACGCTATGAAACGTAATGATAGTGAAACGCAGCTGTGAGTGAGGGATGCAGTTTGCCGTTTAAATTTACAAATCAAAATTGTCCAAAAACAAGGTACAATAATAAGGACTATGACAAAAAAGCAGAGCTAAACTGTTAGAATTCATTCATGTCCATGTTCTTGCTTGTCAAAATTATGATTTTCGTTTATGGTTAATTCATGTACAATGGTGAAAGGGCCTAACATTATTCATATAGTTGTGATTTTATGCCAATCTGATGTTGGCCGTAATTTTGTATTGGAGTAACCTACAGATTCACTGTTCCCAACTATTGATTTAATAAACCTATCTGGCTGATCACTGCGTTAATGGTTGTCTGGACTGTGTTACTGGAATGGTGACAGTGCCCTCTAACGGTTGCATAGCGGTCAAAATCCACAAACTCTGAAGATACGTGTACAGGTGTACACGCAATTATACGGCGTGTGTACATGTTTAGAATTTTTTGTACACGTTCCCAACCCTAATCTGAAACATGCAGGACAGGTGGTCCTCCAGGAGAGGTTTGAGAAGCACTGGATTAGACCATCATTACTGATCTGCTTAAATATTGACAAAATGACTGATCCTGGGGCCTTTTGCACAACAGTCGGATCCTGAGATCCTGGATCAACGCCAAAGCGAGGATTGTCATATCCCAAACAGCGCATCGCTGGCTTAATTGATTACACAAAGCCAACAGCGGGTGGAGAATGATCGGCTACGTTAAGCCAGCTACAGCTGATCCTCCTGAGTGCGCGCACTCGGCTACCTCAAATAGACCTCGAGACTGATCACAGAATCGCTGATCATCACCATGGATACTCAGTAGATGCAATAGACGCATGCGCCAGCTTTCAATAGACCGATCCAGAGTACAGCCCACCCAGGCCTATCCAGGCAATGAGATCCAGGGCTGCAATCACGTGACCGCGCCCAGCTAGCGCTCGCCATAACCTCGGACAAACAAACACTTGTCCGAACTGCTTTCACTATTGGGAAGAGCACATTCACGCTTTGTTTTCGCATTTTTTAAATTATGAAATCTCACAATGGCAAAGCGGTGTTGTTACGGTGAGTGTAAATCGGACACGAGATACCCCGACAGGGTCGTAAACACTACTTTCAGGAGGGAGAGGGCTGGATATGGCAATTTATTTGCTAATAATAACTCATTATTCTCAAAGCTCAACTCGCTTTGTTTACGAACTATACTGGACAAAGAAAGTTAGGGATCACTCTGATTTTTAATATTGAAATATGATATGGAACATAATTTGAACTATCAAATATTTCAAATTCGAAAATTGGGGTGATCCCTAATTTTCTTTGTCCAGTA
The DNA here is from genome assembly GCA_029692085.1 of Gymnothorax javanicus. Lineage (NCBI taxonomy): Eukaryota > Metazoa > Chordata > Actinopteri > Anguilliformes > Muraenidae > Gymnothorax > Gymnothorax javanicus. The sequence continues at coordinate 98,313,811 of CM056198.1, forward strand.
TATAAACCCTCTTGATGGCTTTGCACTGGGCCGTAAAAGGGTCAAGAGGCTGCAGGTTTTCATTCAAACAGAGCAGAAACACACCTGATACGATTAATGCAGGCTTCACACAGAGCTCCGTTTCAAAGACTGTCTTGGGCAATAACACTTGGGTGCTCCGGAAAAGGTTTATGATCTTATCACACCATATGTAAATTGAATGCTACGTACCCTGCTTTGCAAGAGCACTGGCCGTGAACAATGCTTCTCTGTTCCTTGTTGATCGTTATTATCAATGAGTGTGGCTTCTGGGACTTCAGCATTGAGCGAAAGCATTTGCATTTCGCCTCAACTTCACGGGCGTTTATAACAGAAAATGACACTTCGTGAATACACCCAGATAAAAAATAATTATAACCCTTGTCTTTTGCTTATTTTGCGATGCAATCCGTTTTTAAAAACTCGAGATTGATGTTTTCAGGAAGCGCTTCCAATGAGGTTATAAGGGACGTTGGCGCCATCTTCAGCAAAGCTTGACCTAGGTCCGGCCATTGCTATGCGTAGTTAGGGGGTGGGCGGAGCTATGGATCAGTCTATTAAAGACCGCCTTCAGACAGAGGGACGACGCCGTCTCTGAAACGCCTGTGCTAGTCTTTCAGTTTCTGTCTTAATGGTGCAAAGCGCTTGAGAGTAGTATGAAAGTGAGCTAAACTCAAGTTAATGTGAACTCAAGAAGTGTTTCAGCGCCGTCGAGAAGGAGTAGTTGATGCACTTCGGTGTCTGTCTGAAAGGGATAAGCCATCGTTGCTAGACATACCCTATTTAAGATAGAACATTGAGACACGAAAAAGGGCAGATGTGATTGTGCATAAAATGCACACGTGAACAGCCAAGCAAACCCAAGTGCTTTGAAATTTTTACAAGCATATCTTTTCCAATATACCAAAATTTTGCTTAAGCCCGTTTTTGTCATGCACAAACTCTGAAATGATAGTCCGATCTAGAGGACGTTTTTACTCTAGTTGACTTTATTTTCTGCTTTTAATCACTTCTGAAGGAGTCATATTCAAATTAAAAAGTAAAATGTGTACGTAAGAAAATAACTTCAACCTCCTGAAAGTGTTTGATTCCAGTATCGCGAAGCGAGCAACATTGCACATGTATCCGGTGTTAAGGCAATGGCTTTATCTTACCCGTCAAAGTCTGAATAAAGACAGAAAAGTAGCAGCAGTGCTGTATGAAGGGGGTTACCGTAGCGATGTAAGACCGCGTTGAAACACTGTAACCCCTTCATACAGCACTGCTCATCTTCTACTTAGATGGAAGTCTCATCTTGGGGAATAAGGACAAATCTGATGATGACAGATTCTAAATATGGTTACAATGTGACATGGAAGGGGTATTGATTGAATTGTGATGGTGACTGTCACATGGATACTTGAATATAATGACTGAATATTGGCTATTTTACTGTCATTAATTGTCACAAGTTTTTAAGATAATTACTCTGGGCCTACTATAATTGAGATAGCAATGTGTAGTGGACAATTTAGAATGACTGTTTTGGACATTGATTTTCAATTTGGGTGACTGCTGACTGAGGTGAGGTGAAATTGGCTGGAGGCTGGAGGCAGGAGCTAAGCTTGTTGGTAAGCCTGCTCCGGAGCTGGCTAGCTCTACAGACTTTGTTTCCATAGTAACTAGTGTCGTGGCTTAGCCCACATGCTCTGTGCAACCGAAATGGGGTTTGAGATCAGGCTAATCCCGTGCTGATCCTAGGCTAATTCCTTATCCTGCCTTTGTGCAATAGGAAAATGGGTCCAGGGCACATGAAACCCTCCACTTGTGCCCTGGACCCATTTCCCTCAGCCCTGATAAAAACCCACTCCTCTGCAATAAGTCCCATGATCACCAAAATCATTAACCACTCCCTCCAGGCCGGCCATGTCCCTACTGCCCATCTCCAACCTCCCTTTCCTATCAGAGGTGTTGGAAAAGGTAGTTTCTGCCCAACTCCACAATCATCTCAAATCCAACAGTCTATATGAGAAGGAGAAAAAGGAGAAAAAAATATCTCCCACTGACCAAGGCACTCCAAACTTAAAAATGTCTTTATTAAATAGACATATCCACAGAGGACTTGTTTTAAAAATTGCCCACGCGTAGCGGCAGGACCTTCTTCAGGGCCTTCATAAGACCACTTTGTTTTTATTTGTTTTATGCCCTGAAGAAGGTCCCTATGCCAGGCAATTTTAAAACAAGTCCTCTGTGGATATGTCTATTTAATAAAGACATTTTTAAGTTTGGAGTGCCTTTGGTCAGTGGGAGATATTTTTTTTTCTTTTTTTCTCCTTCTACACCAAAGATTTTTGACCTTGGACCAAAGAGCACCCAAGTATATTAATTAACTAAACTTTAAGGACTGAGCACGCCACAAACTCTAAATTCATGCAGTCTATATGAGAAGTTCCAGTCAGGTTTCTGCTCTGGCCACAGCTCAGAAACCGCTCTGGTCAGGATCACCAATGACCTGCTGATGACGGCTGATGCTGGCTCACCATCTCTTCTCATCCTTCTTGACCTCACCGCAGCATTCGACACTGTTGACCACCTCATCCTTTTATACCGCCTCCACTCCTCCATCAAACTCTCTGACTCTACCCTGGCCCGGTTCACATCTTACCTCACAGACAGAACAGAGCATGTTTCCCTAGGAGGAGCTAAGTCGGACATGCACTCTGTCACTTGTGGTGTCCCTCAAGGATCGGTCCTTGGCCCCACCCTCTTCACTCTATACATGCTCCCCCTTGGCCGTGTCATCAGCCGGCATGGAATATCATTCCACTGCTACGCTGATGACACCCAACTCTACATTAAAACCAACCCAACGCCCTCGGCAGCCCTGCCCTCTTCCACACTCTCCACCTGCCTGGAGGAGATAAAGGCGTGGATGACGACTAACTTCCTGCAACTAAACAGCACAAAAATGGAAGCCATTCTTGTTGGCACCCCACACCAGACCCGGTCATCCACCATCACCAGCATCACCTTCGCCGGCCACGACATCCACCTCTCATTTTCAGTCACTAACCTTGGTGTCAGAATGGACCCTAACCTGACCTTTGAGGCTCACATAAAACACTTATGTAAGACCTCCTTCTTCCACCTCAGGAGCATTGCAAAACTCCGCCCTACACTCACCCTGTCAGATGCCGAAAAGCTTGTCCACGCCTTTGTCTCCTCCAGGCTGGACTACTGCAACGCAGTTGTCATCAGGATCCCCGGTAAGAACATCCAGCAGCTGCAATACATTCAGAACAGTGCTGCCAGGATCCTGATGAGGGCGCGAAAGTATGATCACATCACACCCCTCCTCAAATCCCTCCACTGGCTTCCTGTCCAGTACAGGATCGAATTTAAAATCTCCCTGCTGTCCCACCAGTGCCTCTATGGCACTGCCCCCCTTTACCTCAAAGAACTGCTCTGGACCGGCCAACCTCCTCCAGCCTTCGAGGACAAGGCTTAGAACTATGGGTGACCGCGCCTTCTGCTCAGCCGCTCCCAGTCTGTGGAATGCTCTCCCTGACCATCTAAGGGCACCACAGACTGTGGATGCTTTTAAAAAAGGCTTAAAAACTCATCTTTTTAGAAAAGCCTTCGATTGACTGTTTTAACTATAGCCTCTCAGTTCTTTTATTTTAGTTATGTAGCTTCTCTGTGTCTTAGTTTAATGTTGTCTCTTAGATGTTTGTTGCTTGTTTTTATGCACTGTAGCACTTTGAGATCATTTATTTGATGTAAAGTGCATTTACAAATAAAATCTATTATTATTATTAGGCCCCTGGTTTTTCTTAATTTGTGTTGTTTTATGCATGGTTTATACTACGTACATTGGGCTTCTGTTTTCCCACCTTTCTGTTATACAACCAATATGAGACTATTACACAAGGACAAAATATAAAAAATTGTAACAATTAAAAAAAACATTGGGGTGTACAAAAACTTTTGACTGGTAGTGTATATATAGACGTTGTATATGCAACCCCAATTCCGAAATAGTTGGGACAAAGTGTTAATTGTGAATAAAATCAAAACACAATGACTTTCAAATCACACCAGCCAGTATTTTATTCACAATAGAACAGATATAACATAGCAAATGTTGAAACTGAGAAATTTTACAATTTTATCCACAAAATGAGCTCATTTCAAATTTGATGGCTGCTACAGGTCTCAAAAAAGTTGGGACAGGGGCCTGTTTACAATGGTGTAGCATCCCCTCTTCTTTTTAACACAGAGTGGAGGCGTCTGGGCATTGAGCAGACAAGTTTCTTGAGTTTAGCCATTGGAATTTGATCCCACTTTTGTTTAATACAGGCTTCCAGCTGCTGGAGAGTTTTGGGTCTCCTTTGACGGACATTTTGTTTAATTATGCAACAAATGTTCTCAATTGGTGAAAGATCAGGACTGCAGGCAGGCCAGTTCAGCACACGGACTCTTCTACTACGAAGCCATGCTGTTGTAATAGCTGCAGTATGTGGTTTTGCATTATCCTGCTGAAATACACCAGGCCTTCCCTGGATTAGATGTCGTCTGGAGGGGAGCATATGTTGCTCTAAAGCCTTTATATACCTTTCAGCATTCATGGTGCTTTTTAAAACATGCAAGCGTCCCACACCATATGCACTAATGCATCCCCATACCATCAGAGATGCTGGCTTTTGAACTGAACGCTCATAACAGGAGGGGTAGTCTTTCTCCTCTTTAGCCCGGAGGACACGACGCCCATGATTTCCAACAAGAACGTCAAATTTGGACTCGTCTGACCACAGGACACTTTGCCACTTTGCTACAGTCCATTTTAAATGAGCCTTGGCCCACAGAACACGACGGCGCTTCTGGATCATGCTCAACAATGGCTTTCTTTTTGCATGATAGAGTTTTAGGTGGCATCTGTGGATGGCACGGCGGACTGTGTTTACAGACAGTGGTTTCTTTTTTTTTTTAAAAGATAATTTTTTTGGGAATTTTTCCTTTATTTGACAGTTATAGAGTAGGGAGACAGGAAGGTTGGGGAGAAGAATGGGGGAAGACAAGCAGCAAATGACCTGAGCCGGAATCGAACCCAGGTCGCTGCGTGAAGGACACAGCCTTTATGGTACGCGCGCTTAGACTGATGAGCCACCTAGGCGCCCCAGACAGTGGTTTCTTGAAGTATTCCTGGGACCATTTAGTAATGTCAATGACAGAATCATGCCGGTGAGTGATGCAGTGGCGTCTGAGGTCCCGAAGATCACGGGCATCCAGCAAAGGTCTTTGGCCTTGTCCCTTAGGCACAGAGATTTTTCCATGATGATGATGTTATGCACTGTCGATGATGAGACCTTCAAAGCCTTTACAATTTGACGTTGAGGAACATTGTTTTTAAAGTATTCCACAATTTTTTTACACAAGCCATTTTTTTTCCCAGCCATTTTTGCCTGTGTCCCAACTTTTTTGAGACCTGTTGCAGCCAGAAAATTTGAAATAAGCTCATTTTGTGGATAAAAATGTAAAATGTCTCAGGTTCAACACTTGAAATGTTATCTATGTTCTAATGTAAATAACATATTTGGCTCATGTGATCTGAAAGTCATTGCATTTTGATTTTATTCACAATTTACACTTCGTCCCAACTATTTCAGAATTGGGGTTGTATATATATATATATATATACACACACACACACACACACAGCAGTGTGCAGTGATGATTGTGCTTCAGCACAAAAGGGTCCCAATATATTACTCCTCTAAAATTTTTTGGTGAAAATGTATTGAAAAATACTATTGTAGGCAATGAGAACAACAACAGCAAAAAAAAAAAAATCATCTCCACTAGTATATTGAGGTAAAAATATGGGTAATAAACAAGAACACTAAATACATGAATTTTCTTTATAACAACTGAAAGGTGTCGCAAATTTAATTTTTTTGACTCTGCATAGCCTAAATGCATGTTTAAAGGCTCATTCCATTATTGTTGATGCTAAAATATTTGTTAAACTGGTTTGAGGCAACATTATTCTGCAAAATTACCCCTGATGGTCAGTTGTTCCAGCTTATAAGGTGACATGAACTTTGTGCGGTGTCACAATGTTAAACACTATGGCACAACGAAAGGAGCTCTCTGAGATTGTTCATAGCTGCCTTACATGATGCTGAAGACATTAAATGCTGCTATGGCACTGTTGGAAACACCATCAAGCGTTTAAAAGAGACTGGTTCGCTGAAAACTAGAGGTAATAGAGGTGCAAAATGGAAGTTAAGTGCCTCTGCTGTTCATTATCTGAGTACGACTAGTAAAAAAAAAAAAAAAAAAATCTCAGCACGACAACTCAGCGATGATATTAATAGCGCCAGAAGTGAAGAGATGAAAATATCAGGATCTTCCATTTCCTGACGCCTGTGTGAAAATGGTTTGATAGGTCATGTTGCTGTCAAGAGCTGGCAACATCAAAAAAAAAAAAAAAGATTTGAGTTTGCCAAGAAATTCAAGGATTGGACACCAATGGACTAGGAACAAGCCCTTTGGAGCGATGAATCTAATTTTGAAATATTTTCACCCAAACGCAGAATTTGTGTGCTCCGTAGAGCTGGAAAACGTTTCAAAAATGACTGTTTAACCCCTTCAGTAAAACATGGGGGTGGTAATATGGTTTTAGGCTCAGTTTGCTCTATCAAAGATCCACCACCATCCTTCAAAGTGGGTACAAGCTTCTTTTCTGAATGGCTCTTTCGGTTTTTGCCAAACCCACCTTTGATGTCTGTTAATGTCTATTTTGGTCTCATCTGACCATATCACCCAGACCCATTGAAACCCCCGGTAACATTTGGCAAACTGTAGGCGCTTTCATTTCTTGTTGATTGACAGCAGAGCCTTTTTTTGCCTAGTAACCCTCCAAAACACCTTGTGATGATGGTGGTGGCATCTGATGGTAGTTTTGGAGACTTTCTGATTCCAAGACTCAACTAACCTCTTAACCTCTCCAGCTGCAATCCTCTGAGATTCATCTGCAAGTCAAAACATCATCCTTACGGTGCGTAGGGTATATGTACACGTCCTCTTCCACGCTGATTCTTAACATCTCCTGTCCCTTTCAACTTCGTTTCTTGACCAGAATGTGGAAATGGGTATTTTCAGAGATTTTCTTATATTCATTTCCTAATTTGCGCTGCTCAACAACTTCAGTAACTGAGAGAATTTAGCTTGCGTCACCTCATATTGATACCCTAGTGAAACAGGATGTCATGTTTAACCAACTGAAGAGTTCCCAATCAACTGGAGGATTTTAAAAATTCAAATATGACTGGAAAAGCACTTGTTAGATTTTAATCAAGGGATTTTATATGGGTGCCAATAATTGCGAGACACATTTAGGAGAAAAATATTTATTTACTGTCAAGTCAACTTTTTTGTATTTCTTCCTGTTTAGTGATTTTTCTTCAATGAAAAGATAACATTTTGTGAACAATTTGAATGAAAGACGAAGAGGATAAACAGCAAAGGCATTTTTTTTTTCATGTGTTTTGCACAAATTCACTGAAGGTGCAAATAATTTTTGAGGGGATGTTCACTGAAAAAATTTACTTGGTGCACATTGCATTTTGCAATGTCTCCTTTTAATCCTGTAAGAGGGAAAGCAGGGTTTTTTTTTTGTTATGTCCTCTATTTTCTGGGCCTATTGGTCCGGCATTAACACATCAACGGTCCAGTGATGCCAGTACTCTTCTAATATTAATGGGTCCCTGAGGCCACCTGCACTCCTCTGGCTTCTCTGCACTGGAACAGAGCAGAGAACAGGAACAGGCCAACTCACATAACCCTCCAACAAAGGGGAGCAAAGAGCATTCAGACCACACAATATGCTGGACTGGAACATGTACACAAAGATAGTGACCTATTTGACCAGTCAGTTGGCTAAGGTTCCAGAAGGAGTTGATGCGGCTTTAGACATTAGCTCAGGGCATGGAGTGTACCAATGGGTGCACGTCTTCTTTTCAAAATAGCCAGCATTTAGTAACTCTGAAAAACTGTCGATACGGACCATGGCTTTAAACAGCAGGCCTAAAACCGGCCGACTGTAACGTGATTGCGTACTCCGAATAATCAAAAAGACAGAATATTCCCCCTCAATAGCCTCTCTTGATTCTTAACCAATGTTAACCCACTGCTTTCACAGTACCACTGTAGATGAAATGGTCATCATAATGTGGTAGCCAAATGAAGAGCAAAAGAGAAAAAAGGAAATTGAACACTAAATGCCATGTGTATGGCCATGAACATGAAAACCAATAAGATGCTTAAAAGAGGACGCATCTACTTTGCACCCTTAGGCTGTACATTGGTTTTACTTCACAGTAGTTCGTAAATAATTCTGATTTTTTCATAATGCATTAATGCTTCTGAGGGTCCGAGATCTGATGGAAAACAATCTTACCGCAGAGCTGCATTAGGCCTAAACTTAGCCTATTCCCCCTATTGTGCCTGGGGTCGTCAATTTCTTTATTGACTTTATTACAGTTCGACCGCGATAATAGGGCGGATGGACTTGTAAGTTCAGCATACCATGCCCTTCCCTGTTGAATCACCCCTTTCATGATCAAAATCATGAGCTATCGGGAATGAATTCTTTTCAGTGAGCGACGTTAATCATCCAATTAATGCGTACGAAGTTTACTCGCCTGCTCTGCTAAGTGTCTGAATATAAAGGCTAAAGAAAAACGAAAATGCAGAAGGGATTGGTTGTTTTAATGGCTAAAGGAGGAACACGGCCGCATCCCCACAGTAAATGCCACCAGCAGAATAGGAGGAACACGATTGCTTCGTCCGTGCAGAGTCAGTACAATACCATGTCGCGCTTAATAATGCATACGATCGTCCCTGCTCTGCTCCTAACATAGTCCTGCCGATCCGCTTAGCCCTGACGTAAGTCAGTATAGAGCACTCTGCGGAACCACATTACATCATCTTTCAATGCACCACAGCCACACTGCTGCTTGGCCTGGACGTTGCTGCTATCTTGTGGAAACCCTTAAAACTGCAGCCATTCACATTACTCTTTCTCCGTATTGCACATGCCAGCCAAAAGTGAGCTTATTCTGAATCTCCATACTCTCTCTCTAGGTTTTCAGTGATTAAAAGGACAGGAGACACTGATCTGACGTCCTGAGAAGCCTGTAGACAAATCTATCGCATTTGCCCGCAAGTGTTCAGAAATGTACTTTTAATTTTCCCCTCTGCATAAGATCCCCTTCTTTCACTTTGATTTGAAAGAACTATATATCATGTCCTAGGACTGAAATGGTCAAACACGTCTCCATTGTTGACTCAAATATGGGACCGGAGGGCACTCGTGATTAAATAAAGCCTTTTGAGCAGGGCTGCCCAAACCTGTCCCTAAAGATTGACCGTCGTGGAAGGTTGTCACTCCACACCAAAAAAAGCACACGTCACTCAATAGTTAGAGACCTCCCGGACCTGAAGCAGAATGCGTCTTTGCTTTTAATTACACTTGCAGTAACTATATTCTCCACAAGGTGGTACTCTACGCATTTCATAACTAAAGTCAATTATTTGACCAGACATTGCAACCATTAAGCTGACAGAATCATACATTTCAGCATTTTATCAAGCAATAAAATTTGAAATACTGACAATACTAAAGGGTACTTTCTAGGATAAGCTTCAAATAAACAAAACTTATTTTCCAATAAATGTTTCTGCCATAGCCCAGAACAGTGCCTTGAATTGTACAGATCCTAAAAGATTCCAGAAATGCGGTATATTGCAAGGCCTTATTTATTTTTTTGCGAATGAAAATGAACACAAGTTTCAGTAAAAATATATACAAGCAAGTTCAGTATCATTAAAACCTAATGTTTATTGATCATTAATAGTGCTTGTGCTCTGAAAAGTCAGTTATCATTGCATGTAATTATGGCATTAATTTGATGTTCCAATAAAATCTAGATATGATGATGATCGTGGTGGTTATTATTTATCATTATTATACAAAAGTGATACCATTTGTTTTTGATGAATGCATATCGCAGAATATGCACACATTGGCCTTAAGTTGCCAGTAAAAATACATTTTAAAGACAATATGAAGCAGGATCAGAACTAATGCGCAGATGAGAATCCAGCTCATGGGTTTTATTGATAATCGTGGTCAGACAATTTGGGTCAGTAATGGCCAGTGAGGTTTCAGTACAGTAGGGAAAAACCAAAACCGTAATCACAGTTCAGTCCAAGAATCAAAAAACCACGACGACAGTACGCCAAAGCCATATCATAAAAAGAGAATCGAAATCCAAAAAGACATTGAGAAATCAAACAGGGGTAAATCAATACAAACACGAGGAGCAGGATTGAAATTGTGAACCAAGGAACAAATCGAATTGTGACCATGATCGTAAACTAAAGAACTAATCGAAATGTGACCATGGAATCTCAAGAACCAAAGAACACTCATTGGTAAGGAACTGGCTTCACAAACTTGCCATTTCCCAGACACAGGAAGGGGAATATAAAGGGAAGCTGAGTGGCTAACTGCATGAGATACACGTGTGGTGGACTGAGGAGGGGTGCAGGTGGGTGTGGTTGCAAATAAGGAAACATGAAAACTAATTAACTATCAGGACAGGGAGAACGAGTGCGGGAGTGAAAACAAAAAGCACGTGGCAGTGGACAGGTAATGAGAATGGCTGAACTAATACAGAGAACTGCTAAAATAAACATTGGAACATGAAAAATAACCTATACAAATACAAAATATACACAAAACATGTACCTAGACAGACTCAGATCCAAATAAAAGATGCTATTTTCAAAAATATATACATACTGTCTAATATTTAGAATACATAAAACACAAAATGGCAATAACAGATGCCTTTACAATTTAAGGGTTCAGTGCAATACCATAACCTGCGCCAATTTTACAGAAATCAAGATTTGGATGGTTTTGAATATTGCTTTACTTTATTTATGCAACAACTATACACATGCTTTACAATGTCATCCTGACCAGAACACAACACTGATACATACACAACGCTGGTACATTGTGAAAGTATATTCTGTGTAATTCCAAAAAAAACATGAGATTGGCATTTATAGAGTTATTGCACTGAACCTTTCAATTGAAGTAGCTCAGTAAGTTTTGGACAAACCTATTGCACTGAAGGGACTGGCTCTTGTTCCAACTGCAGGGAACTGCACGAGTCCAGCAACGTTTGCGAAGCTACACACTGCTCCTGTCCCCAGCAGCCCAGTACTGCGCAGTCTGCATCTCTGACAGGCGGGAAACCGTCCTGCGGAAGGCGAAGATCTCCTCCTCAGCCGTAAATAAGGAAAACATCTTCCATGCATTCTGAACAGAGGCAGACAATGGTAAACAACTGCAATGTTACTACCTTCCATTTTATCTCTCAATACACAATTTGGCAGCTGGGTGGAGCTTGCAAAAACAATGACCACAAATAAAGACAAATATTTAACATTTACAGCAGGCAGTTATTCACTGACAATAAATCAGAGGGCCAAGGTTGAGAGTGAGACATGAAAGAGATTTTCTCAAAATTGAAACGTGAAACAGAAATGAGGTGGAGTTGGGCATTGAGCAGTGCAGCAACTACCTAATTAACGAATGAGGTCCAAGTGAAATTTGAGGAATTGCTATTAAATGTCCAAATCTTGCCGAGGGTTGCACTAGATTATTTGCGTTATGATACACACTTCCAGCATGTGAAACTGGTTTTCCCTTTGCATGTTCATGCTATGGGCAACGCAAGTGAGCTACTGTTAATGTATTCAATTTTGAACTGTTGCCCAATCGTACATGTTGACTCAAAGTAAATACCATAGCTGTATCAGAGATACTGTATAATAGGCTTTACTATTTTTGGCTGTATATCGTCCACTGACCTGGTGTTACATTGCTAGTGAAGAGTACTGGTTGCTGTGTTTACTGAAAGCGCACTCTCTGAAACTGAAAACTGATGTGCTTTAATCTCCAGCGCATCAGCTAGGGCTGTGACATTACGCATATTTTCTTAACGCGGTGAAAAAGCAACAGCGGTTTGGCAATTCATCGCTAATGCCTGACCCCCCCCAGCATAAAAAAATTATCTTTTTTATTGGACTTTACGGTCAATTCATGCTATTTAAGAATATTTATTTAAACAACATACGAGGAACTGTGAACCAAGCTGTTTATTGCTTTAAAAACTAAGAAAAAGGTCAAGAATGCCTGCAGCTTGCAAACAAACACTGGCAAGTCATAAACAGAGATGTATCTTCCAGGTAAACAGTGACCTCACCTTTTAATGTATACTGTTGATATTAATGCATATATCTTCAGCAGCTGCTCTAAGGCTCTGGCCAAGGGCTGCTATCGCTGGAGGCAAGACCAGGTCGTCAAGTTTGTCGCTGAGGCTATTGACAAGGGGATTTGGGACAGTAGATTCGCCCATGCAACAGCGAAGACGATCACAATTGTGAAGGAGGGAGAGCAGGCTAAGAGAGGACCCAAGAGCAGCCCTGCGGGCTTGCAGGCCACTGCACGGGACGAGTGATGATTGTCGACCTAGAGAGGCAGCTTAAAATCCTTTCACACATCACCCAGTCCTCCCTGAGACCAGACATCACCTTAGTCTCAGAAGCCACCACACAGCTCATTCTGCTGGAGCTAGCTGTGCCGTGGGAGGAGAGGATGGAGGAGACACAGGAGAGGAAGAGGGCAACATACCAGGAGTTGGTGGAGGACAGCAGGAGGAACGGATTGAGGACCAAATGCATGCCAGTGGAGGTGGGCACCACAAAGTTTGCTAGCCATTCTCTCAGCAAGGCCCACAGAACCCTGGGCATTTTGGGAACGAGTAGGAGAAAAGCCATCAAAAATAACATGGAGGCTGCAGAGACAGCATCCAGATGGCTCTGGCTGAAGAGGGGTGCCCAGTGGGGTTATTTACATGCCACTTGGACACAGGCCAGAGTCTGATAAAACCCGGTTGGGGTTGCCTGGAAGAGGGTGTCTGTTGCAAGACCCGAAACACCCAGTGACTCCAGGATACAACATTGATTATGCGTCCAAGTGTCTGCATCAGAAGATGTATGATAAACTGGAATGCTCTAGTATCACCAGTGACAACCAGGAACAGACTGGGTGATGACCACGAAGAGAGTGGTGACATCTGGAGAGATAGAGGACAGCCAGAGAGACAGCAACTGGGGTGAAGAGGGTTGGCAACCCAAACCACACCTTTTAAGAGGAAGAGCTTACAAAAAGCTACAGGACCCACAAAGAAGTAATAACCCCAGGGGTGCCTAGTAGGGTGGAGGATGAGTATCCCATCTGGAGATATTCAAGGTTGCAACACAGAATTATGGAACAATGTCACAGAGAGTACAGTGCATCTGTAGAAGACCTGTAAGAACATAAAGGGTTTGAAGATCCATCAGGGCAAGATAAGATGCTTGTCAGTGGAGTCGATGACACAGTGCACAGAGTCTTCTGCTGAGACTCAGCAGGAGCCAGGCCAGGCGGCAACTTGCAGTGCCCAGAGCCTCCGAGTGTCGCCCATATCCACTGCCAGCATGACACTGGCCACTCCATTGGCCAGCAGCGCTCAGAACCCCAAAGCCCTTCAGCAGACAGCAATGTACTGTCTTCCAAGAGCTTCCAGGCATCACCCATAGCTGCAGTTGGTGTTCCATGAGCCCAAACAAGAATCCAATGGCCAAAATCCTCAAGGACCAGATTGGAAGGGACTGCCAAAGGGGATGTGGACCACCAGCTGAAGACCACGACAACCATTATAGTAAAAATCGCAGGTGAGAAATTTGGGACTGAGGCAGCTAAACCCGCATCAGTGACCTACGCTCCAGACCACCGAACAAGGAAAATCCAGCGTACCAGGGAAGAACTAAAGGCACTCAAGAGACAGTTCAAGAAGGCAGGAGAGGTTGATAAGGCCAGCCTAGCAGAGCTTCGGGCAGTTCTCAGGAAGAAGCTCCTGACCCTGCGGACAGCAGAAAGCCACAGAAGGAGGTGGAGATAGAGGGCAGGAAAGAGAGCAGCACTTCTGGCCAACCCCTTCGAGTTGCAGCAACAGCGACACCAGGAGAGACCAACCACTGGGTCCATGCGAAGCACTGATAACTCCTCCAGAACAAACAGTACACTTCAATCTGAAGGAGCCCAACTCAGGGAAGTGCAGTAAGAAGCAAGGATGGCAAGATCTAGCTCAACACCAGGCCTAAGTGGAGTACCTTACAAGGTGACAAAAACTGTCCAAACCTACTCCTACTGGCTTTGTAAGGCCTTGAAGGTGAGCTGGAGGAGAGGGAAAATCATCTAGTCATGGAGATATGCGGAAGAGGTATATATACCGAAAGAGGAGAGGTCCGAGAATATTGACAAATTTTGAATGATCTCCTTGCTCAGCGTGGAGAGCAAGCTCTTCTTCCGCATCATCTCGAAGAGACTCCCAAAATTCCTGCTAAGTAACAACTACATCGACACAGCAGTACAGAAGGGAGGCATACCAGGGGTCCCAGGCTGCCTTGAACACACAGGCATGGTGACCCAGTTCATCAGGGAGGCAAGAGAAAGCAGAGGGGACTTGACTGTGCTGTGGCTGGATCTCACTAATGCCTATGGCTTAGTCCCCCACAAGCTTGTTGAGGTTAACCTGGAGAGACACCACATATCCCAGAAGGCGAGAGACCTCGTAATGGACTACCACAGCAAGTTCAGCTTGAGGGTCTCCTCTGGGCTTGCCACGCAGCCTGGACAGCATCGCATTGTATGGGAAAAGCAACAAGCTCAGGCTCCCGTTCAGCTCAGTCAGGGAGGAATTCGTGGCAGGACAGGCGCGAGAACACCTACAGTACACCAGCTTGAGACACAGCAAGGTGTCCAGTGTAGGAATAGTCATGAGGACTGGGAAGAAGTGGAAGGCAGCTGAGGCAGTCCAGCAGGCAGAAGCTTGGCTTAAGCATAGGGCCCTCCTTGGAAGTGTGGCACAAGGCAAGGCAGGGCAGGGCGTGTGAGCTCAACATCAAACTAGTATGATTCTGCCAGTGGGAAAGAGAGGCGGACGCTGGTGCAGGAAGAGGTGCAGACCTCAGAGGAGGAGGAGCGAGCAAGCGGAACAGTGGCAATGTGCCTGGATGAGGTGGGAACAGGCATTTGGACATAATGTCACCTGGCAGGACATCTGGAAGTGTAACCCCCAGAGGATCAAGTTCTTGATTCAGGGAGTCTACGATGTCCTCCCCAGCCCATCCAACCTATTCACAAGGGACAAAGTAGACACACCTGCATGCCCTCTATGTTCCAAGATGGGGACCCTTGAACATATCTTGAGCAGCTGCTCCAAGACTCTGACCGAGGGCCGCTATTACTGAGGCATGAGCAGGTCCTCAAGTCCATCACTGAGGCTATCGACAAGGGGATCAAGGACAATAGATCCGCCCATGCAACAGCAAAGACAATCACCTTTGTGAAGGAGGGAGAGCAGCCTAAGAGAGGACCCAAGAGCGGCGCTGCAGGTTTGCAGGCTACTGCATAAGACTGAGTGATGACTGTCAAACTAGAGAGGCAGCTTACAATCCCATCTTCCAGTCCTCCCTGAGACCAGATGTCACCTTAGTCTCAGAAGCCACCACACAGCTCATTCTGCTGCAGCTAGCTGTGCCATGGGAGAAGCGAATGGAGGAGGCAGCCCCTGCCTCTGGAACACTGCAGGCTAGTGACTGAAGGCCTTTACAGTAGACGAAACAAAAGGCTTCAATTTAAAAAAAGGACACATTTATCTCTATGATCTGAGACTTTCGTATTTTGCTTTTGCTATGCGGATTTCTTTCTTTCCCGCAACCAGGTCCAGTCCCGTAGATTTTGGATGCCGATAAAACAAGCCAACCAACAAAATGACTTTTGCTCCCAGCACAAATTTACTCATAGTTGTCATGGCAGAATCGATGAGCTAATCTTCAAGTTGCTGTGAAGTGCGTGATAGCGGCATTTTCCTTTCGATTTTGAGTTGTTTTCTGTTGTGAACAGGACATGATCTTGCGTTGAAGTATATTTCCTGCCGAGATGGTTAGCAAAGTTTTTCTTCCAAATTCAGCATATTGCCCCATTTAAATCTGCCAGCTGCCTTGCATTCTATGACTCAAAGGCAACTTATTTGACTATGGAACTAGATACGTGGCATTACTGTTGAATTGAATACTGTCGACTGGCTAGCAGCAACTGCATGGGCATTACCACTTAAAATTAGAGTGCTCGCTTAAGGCACTTGCAAATGAAATCTAACTCCAACTGTTAACTTTATAATTCTGTCTTTCATGCCGGTGCACTAAATATTCCCTCGGATCATATAGGCTCCAGATATCACAAGTACTCTAACATCAAACGAATAACTAATAATCAAACAGAAACAAAAAAAATCTCCCCCTTACGCTTAAATTACTGCTCCTACCCCTGACGAAGCTAGAGTGATGAACAACTGACAGAAACCCATACATAGGGTGGAGAACGGTGTATGATGAATGTATTCATTATATTTGATATCACCATATGCACTCCTGAAACTTTCAGCAGCAAGAAAACAAAAATGAAATTTAAAACATTGCGGTGATGATGATAATTAGCTGAACCCCGCGGAAGGCATCACATGACTGCGATATTGCCGTCTTGCGGTTATCGTCAAAGCCCTACGCCAGCCAATCACATGCAAAGATTTGGTGAGAAGATTTGGTAGCACCACTGGCAGCAAAGCACTGAAATTTAATTGCGATCCCTAAAATTCAATCGTCTTATCCTCTGGAGAAAAAAAAACTGAGGTAGTCTAAGTCTCCACAGAAGTATAGTAAATCTCTATTCCCCCTTTAGGGAAAAACACTGAGGGACACTAAATACTCTTTCCCATTCAGGGCAGATCAATGAGGTAGTCCAAGACCCCTTTCCATTCTAGGCGAAACCCTGAGGTATTTAGAGTCCCCTTTCCCCATGTAGCTGAAAATGCTGATTTAAGTCTGGTTTAGAGGGTAACTCTGGCTTAGCTGAAGTCCCTCTTTCCCCTGCAAGGAAAACTACAAAATTAGTAACAGGGCCCACTAAGGTAGCCAAAGTCCCATTGCATGGGAAAATACTTGGAGCCCCCTTTCCCCATTTTTGGGAAAATTCAGACAAATTGAGTCCTATTTACAGGTGAACACTGCAGCAGTCTATGCCTCCCTTTCCCACTGTACGGGAAATCACTCGGGTAGTCATGTGCAAGATAACATTAAGGGAGTTGAGGCCCCCACAGAGGTAGTTGAAATACCACTTTTCCTAATGTAGGGGAAATCAGTACGGTAGTCAAAGCCCCAACTAAGGTAGTCTCAATCCCCTTATCTCTTTTTAGATAGAACACTAAGGTAGACTAAGCTTGAACCAAGGTAGTCTTAATCACCTTAGACTCAGTCCCCTGCCCTCATTTTTGGGAAATACTCATGCAGTTGAAGTTTCGTTTGGGAAGAACACTGCGGATGTCTACGCTGCCGATCGCACCAAACGCGTTTTATTGGCATGGGGCGCTCTTTTTGTTAATATTTTTACTGACTTGAAGCATTTTTGACACTGCTTTATGTGCCCCTGGTGTCTCGCCGTTTTTAGTGATTTGAAAACATTCTTATTTGAGATGCCTCTTCAAATCATTATGTGAGGGTACAATTATGTGAGGGAGACGCGGTAGCGCAGTGGTCGAGTAGGCTTGACTTGAGATCGTAAGGTCCTGAGTTCAAGCCCCGGCCTCGGCCTCCGTGGTGTGTTCTTGGGCAGAACACTTCACTCCCACACTCCACGCCTCGCTCCACCCAGGTGTATAAATGGGTACCAGCAAATAGTCAGGGAAACCTGACGAACAGCTGGGGGGAGTACCTGCGATGGACTGGCATCCCGTGCAGGGGGAGTAATAATATTCCTAGTCACTTCATGCCACAGAAACCTGGCTCGAAACAGGCTTACTTCTTCTTCTTACAATTAAGTTTAATTTTATTCTATTCTATTGCAAACAAAGATGGCAGAGAAATCTGTGGTCACCGTTACTGTCTTTCCCCGATGACAAACGGTTTCACTGAAGTTGCTAAATTTTCCAATTATTTTATTTCTCACTCTCATTCTGAGCAAAAGCAAGTGCCGACCATTTATCTGTTATTTTAAAAAATCAAACAACTCATTAGACTTTGCGGTGGAGTTTTCTTGCTTCTGCCGTTAACATTGCTCAGAATGTTCGCATAGTGAGTGACAGGTGCATTATTTATCAACTGCAAAAGACGTGCTCAGCTCATTTTACAATGTAGGCTGCAAAAAATCAGGACAGAAGCACCTCATGTTTCCAAGCCAATGAAGCACATTCGGTGTGATTGGCTACAAAGTCCCCCTTACCTCTTGTGGTAAAAAACACTAAGGTAGTTGAAGTGCCACCAGAGGCGCTTTAAGTCCCCTTTTCCCTTTGAGGGCAAACACTAAGGTATTCACAGTCTCCTTTCCTCTTTTACCTACATTTAGCCTTAAGGGGAGAATGCTGTGGTAGAAGGAACTTGTCATAGACCAAATTTCCTTGGGGGGAGAGCACTGTCTAAGCTAAACCCCTAAAACACTAAGTTAGTCTAGGCCTTCGCTAAGATAGTCTATGTCCCCTTACTACTTTTAGGAGAAAACCCTGTGGTAGTCAGAGTCCTTGTTCACTCTCAATGTAAAACGCTTAATTACTTTAAACCCCCACTGAGGTAGCTTAATATCCCTTCCTCCTTGCAGAGGCAAACACTGATGTAGTCAATCCTCTTTAGGGGACTACACAGCAGTATTTTAAGTCCCCTTTTCCAGCTTCTAGAGAAAAACACAGGTATCTTAACTCCCTTTTCCTCTTTTAGGACAAACACTGAGATAGGCAAAATCCTATTTTCTACTGATATAGGTCAGAGGAAAGACAGATGCTCTCAGTTTCTTAAATCCTCTTTCCTCAGCAGGCTTTTAGCCTTCAGTGGGTTTCACCTTGCCCAGTCCCAGGTCATCCATGAGCAGCCTATGACCCTCGTCCTCCAGGCTCTGCTGGGTGTGAACGAATATCATGTGGGGCGGGGCTTGGGCTAGGATGACCACCCGCACCTGGAGTGGGCGAGAGCATAATGACATGATTACTTTCTACACCTTATATCCAGTGCAGGTATGTCAATGAGCACTTGAGCATGATTTGTTACCACTGAACCAAGCATGCTGGGAGAGTCCACAAGCCCCAGTGTTCTAGGGCTATAACATCATATATCGGGTCTCTTAGTCGTCAGGAGCTTAAAGTCTGCGACAGTAAGAGACTCTAGAGTGGATCTAAGCCTATTCTGGCCAGAAATCCACACTGCAAAGTTTGACTTGCTAGTTATTTGAGCTATGGAAAAGGTAATTGCTGTCACAACTGAAGAAATGTACAGTATGTTACCTTTAAATTATGAGTTACATAGAACTGATAAATGCCTCTGATAAGTAAGTTCATGAAAATCAGAAAACTCAGATGCTGAATGAACGTGTGAGGCAGACAAATGAAGTTGTTATGAAATGCCATTTTCAATGTTCCTAATCAAGTTTAACAGTGATTTGACCTGCAAGGCTCTTCATTGGGTAGTTTTTGTGGAATACAATAACACCTGCCTCTATGTGCCATTAAGGTAAATTTAAAGAAAAAAAAACAATTGGATTTGAGAATCAACACCGACAATTGAGTATTAAAGTTACATCATAAACCAGGTCCAATCACAGCACTAGACGGGCACCCCTAGCCTGTGACAGCTTGGGGTTACCTGGGCAAGTGAAAAGGTGCGAGCGTTCAGCTCTTGGGCGGTGGCACACCTTGTTGTCATACAGAGTGTCAATCAGGTTGATGAGCCGCCGTGCCTGATTGAGCTCCTTCAATGTCAGCTGGGGAATATTGCGGATGAAGACAGTGTCAAAGTGTTTGGCCAGCTCCAGGTAGTCTCCAGAACCCACCGGCTGCGTACAAAGGACATTGCATTAATTCCTCTATTAATCATTATTACATTTAATTATTCTGCACTGTTTAACACATATCCAAGTGGGAGAAATAGCATGTTCCATTAAGTGTAGGACAAAAACAAACTACTATCCAAAAAGGTGGAATCACTGAGAAACAGTCATGTTTTTGAAGGAAATTGATACTGTAATTCACCAAGGTAGCATTAAATTGATTACTAAAATACAAAACAGACTTTATTATGTTCAGGATTATTTTTACTGTTTGAAATAAATCTTTTTATTTGTCTTTAATATATAAATGGGCTTTGTTGCAGTAATCAAACAGTATATTTTCAATATACAATACCACAAGTTCACAAGTAAAAACATCAAATTCTGAATTGCAGAGTTTTCAATATAGCAGAGGATGAACAGATTTTCCAAATCACTCCTTTTTGAATTTACCTGCATTTTCCATAATGTGCCAAATTTTTTGGAACTGGTATTCCTATGGGCAAAATGAATGTTCCAACAAGTGTGCACCAAGCATACAGCAAATCTCTGCTAGGTACGTTTATTGTACCGTGTGATAGCAAGATTCCAAACTGAAGCAGTAATTGATCATTTGTAACCTCTACCAGCCAGTTAAAAGGAGTGAGGAGTCAGCAGTCAAAGGTTTATAAAACAGAGCAGTCAATAAAATCAATTTTTCAAAAACTGTGAATCACCACGAGAGGCCCTTGAGCATACAGTTATATATGTGCACAGAAAATATTAGGCTGATCGATCCTGTATTACGCAAGATTAGCTGCGGACAGATACACACCAGCAAACCTACACCCGCAGGCTTATTTTGATGGAAATAATGAATATCCGAATGAAAGGACATTACCCAGAACATGAACCATACAAAGGTGAAAATGACATTCCTCTTCAAACTTTCGACAAATGTTAATTAGTTTATAAAGTTTATGTCAATAAACTTATATAAAGTCTGTAGTTTATGTCAATTAGTTTATAAATAACAGAAAAAGGGGGAAAAAAGCCCAGTTGAAACAGTTTGGGAACTGCTGAAATCATCCACACTCACATTTTGAAAAGATAAATACAGCCACAAGTTGCCATTCCAGGGTTCAAACCTAATTGGCTTATTAGAAAGCAACTACTAGGAGGCGTCAAGACTATTGCTGGGAAGTTCGCGTTTCTAAGTCTGTTAACAAAAGAAGAGGACCTCTGCTCTCAAAATTGAAGCTGCAGATCGGGAATAAAAGCAGAAGTTTTCAAGTGATTATATAATTAATAGACATAAAAGCATGCTTTGTAAATCCATTTTCTCATCAAAGACTGTCTTTGTATTCAAATAGTGCTACAACACTTAGTATGAGCAGAAAATAGCAACATTAAACATGGTCTATAAGTTACTATCATTAAAAATTAAGCCCTCAACTGTGGACTGAGGTAAATAAAAGATGATAATTTTGCAAGGATTCACTGCAGGAACTATTCATAAATGGACAGCCAGCAACAGGAATGAGGGAAGAATAGGAACAGTCATTGTTGGACTAGAATTTCAGTGAGGGTCTATTAGGATGGTGTATTTCGAAATCAGTACAGTAATTTTGTAAAAGAGAATATCATTCATACTGTTTTTTGTATTGCATCTCTTCGTAGATGATTGTACATGATGGTACGTAGCCCACTGCAATTACAACAAGAGCACAATAAGGCTGAAGTATCGTAACATGAATTAGTTGGACATGTAAATCAGATCAGTGTAGATGCAAGTTTGAGCCTTTGTTTTACTTTTTTTGGTGGGTAGGCCTGCAGATGGACTGGTGACTGCAGGAAAAAAGTGGGCAGTCAAATGTGCCATTTAAACCTGCTCTACAGACTTGCACTCCCAATTATGAAGTCCAATGCTGTGTCCGAAATTCCATACTAACAGACTATAGAGTATGCCAAAACGTCATGCGAGACTTCTTAGTATGTCTGAAACCGTAGTATGAAACCAGTAATTAGCGATATGCGTACTATTTCCAAAGAAATATTACAGTACAGTACTATGCCTGCATATACATCCCATCATGCAGCGCGGTGATGACCACATCTATTACAGGGTGTTGTTGCAAGTCAGTCTGCTCCACCCCGTGGTTAAAATATGACATGGCAGTCAGTAACCGGAAACTTACAGGAGTGTTTGCCTTTACTGCAAGGTTGAAAGAACTCTACGACGCTACATGAAATCCTATACTTACATTTAAACTGAAGAGTTATTGAGGTAACAAAGGCGTCGAGATCGCTGTCCTCCATTGTCCATTATGATCGATGTTGTTGCATGTTGGTGGACATAGGACGCTAGTCATACGGTCTATAAAGATTCTGCCTCTGTCACCTCAATAACTTCTCAGTTTATATGCAAGTATAAGATTTCACGTAGCGTCACAGAGTTTTTTTAAAGTTTAGGTCAGACGTCATGATTCTTCCAAGTCAAATGTTTGGTCACAGCATTGTATGAGACGTTAGCGGTAAAAGCACGGTCATGGTCGCAATGTTAACAAAGGAGCTAATGTTTTCCAATGTAAATTAACTGTTAACGTTAGCAATGTAATGTGAGTGAGAAGGGATAACCAATGGAGAAGTTGTTAGCTTCCTCCGGTAATTGTGGAGATTATCCATCTTGTTTGCTGATGGGGCTGAAGTTAACTGGCAAGAATGGTTGACAGTTAAGTGTGTCCAAAAAAAAAAAAAATACTATTTACTAAATATTAACGCAGGTCTCCAACTGGCAAGAATGTTATTCAAAATAACAATAAAATTTCATAATAAGGAAGTTTTAACAGTTAAAATCGTTTGGATGTGTCCAAAAGTCATTCAATAAAAAAAAATACTATTTACTAAATATTAAACACTAAATACTAAAAATACCTATTTATTTACAAAAGTATATTAAAAGATAGTACATATATTAAGTATATAGTTCCTAGTGTCCGATTTCAGACGCAGCTCCAGTTTCAAGACATTTGCTTGTTATGCCCCCTATGTCAGGTGAAAGTAATTCCTCTGGTGCCCCATTTCATTCTGAAATCCACCAAACCTTTAGAATGTTGTTGGCACTCCTCTGAAATGAATAGGCATAGGACCCTCTCGAATTATCCAAGGACACCCAAATTAACTCTTTTCCCCATCGACTACCCCCTCCCTTTCCCTATAATGACTACAAATGACAATTCTAGGGGAGGCTAGGGAAAGGGTCCATTGATATACATATAGGCGTCATATGTAGTCATTATGGGGAAAAGAGTAGAAGCTGCTGTTGAAGCAAAACTGAAATAACACAATAGTACTATTGAAGTTAAAAGCAGACATGCACTTAAGCGTCATACGTAATCATTATGAGGAAAAGAGTTAATATATAGTCCAGTTCCATCAGCAAGAACATGGCTGCAAAGAATATTCAAACATACAGATCAACCAGGTTCCATAATGGCCTGTAGATTGATAAGAAATGCAAAAAATGAGCCACACATTACTGCAAAAGAGCTCCAGAATACAGCAGTGGGTGCAGGTGTATGCATTAACAGATCAACAATGCAATACACCTCATCTTTTCTTTGCCCTAAATCGAAAATGATATATGCTACAAAGTAAGCCAAAGTCAACATAGAACAAGCATGTCATACCTAGATCTCCTGGCATTCTGGCCTGGAAATGACAGAGGGAGGGACAGAAGAATAGGAGGACAGAAGGAAGTATGAAAAGGAACATCTACACTTAAACTGTATCTATAGATTTTGGGGAAATATGTTGAATGGTATAGAATTTCTGGCCTGGAAAAGGAGAGTGACAGGTGGATACATGAACGGACAGACGGATGGACATGTGGAAAGACAACACTCACACCTATATCCCCTTCCACTTCCCACCCACTTAGTGGCAGGGGATGCCTTTTGGAACAATGTGACTATTGTTCCAAAAGGCAAGACTATTGCACAGGGCTTTTTCCTTTGTTTTCCATTTTGAAAATGATTAGTCAATGAAATAAGGCATATTGGTTCAAATGCAATAAATTTATTTTGTTTGATATCATATTGTTTGGAGTTCAGTAGTTCAAGTACTCCTTTATTCAATGGAGCACACATTTTGTCTCAGGGTGCCCAAACTTTTGGTTTGTGTCTGTCTGTATACACTCAGACTAGTGACAAATTAATGGGAAAATCAAAATCAAGGGCTTTATCTTATTCCCCGAGCAAAGCGGTGCCAAGCATGACGCAAGTGTCTTTGCTAGTCTAAGACTGACGCAGTAATAATTTTCCTGTCCAGCAACCATGTTGCTTAAATAGCCAATGACCTTTCATGATACGGAGTACTCATGGGTGTGCTGGTCTTTTAATGAGGAGTGATTAATCGCATTGTTGGAGTGTTGCTACCTTGAGGAAGCAGAAAGCAATTGTGCGATTGACCAACAAAAACCTGGACGAAAGTCAGTTATCAGGTTTTGATGGCCATTTTCAGGGCGCTTTATTAAGATATTATCATGCGTCTTTGTAGGCGAGTGCACAATGCACATACATTCTGCTTGGTACACATACAGAAAAAAGGAGCAGTGCACCCATATTTAAACAATTAAAAAATAAAAAATTTCAATATTAAAGACTATTCAGGGCTGGCGATAAGCGGTATCGCATCGCAAAATGCGATCAGTTTTTTTGAAATGCGCCAATCTGCGACAGGCTTTTGAAATCCCCATTGCATATTTTGCGATACAGTCTTCGGATAATGTGAATAAAAGTTTTTGTCCAGTTTTGAAAAAAAAAACGGGCTCCTACAGTCTCTTAATATCGTCCTGATCGGCCTCCGCCATTGCACTATGGATAACCTAACGGCGCGACTCTGAAACCATGGTAGCGAGTCGAATGACCCCATTATTTTCCTACCTCCGCGCCAGTCCTGCCCACAGAGCTAAAGAAAACACTAGAGTGGACAACATCATTGGCTGAACGAAACTGCAAAACGTGAGACGCGTCTGCCATCTTGTGTACGGAATCGGCAGGGGAATCGCGCAATCAAACGCTGTACGTGTGTATATGCGCCTAGATAAAATTAAATGAAAAACACTGGACTGATGTCACGCATCAGCCTACAAGCACGACCATTATTTAATAAATAATTATTTCATTTACGAGTGTTTTTTGTCAGGAAATTAGACATAGTTAGTTAAAATTAAAAAAAAAATTAATTTAAATTAACTATATATATATATATATATATCAGGCCGGGTCGATTTCTCTAGCAGAACGATCAAGGACGGGGCACTTATTAACTAGTAAGATAAATTATCAAATTCCGGGAAGCTTGATAACAAGTGTCTTATTGTGACCGCAGCCAAGTTGTGAAACTAGTTGATTTGTTTAGAAAAAAAAAAGGTTTGTAATTGGATCAGACACGTATATAAGACTATTTTTTTGTTTGATAGAAGCTGCATGATGCAGACCCGGACACTGACATAACGATGGACGAGGAACAACTAAACCTATTCGCCTCTACTGACAGCGGCTGCTGATGTCAACGGTTTTCGGACGTGCCTAACTCTTAAGTCGGGAGTGATTCAAAGAACTGTGGTATTTTCGCTTGTTAGGACTGTATGGCACTCAGTGGAAATCAAAATTTCTGGAAGGCATGAATCCACTTTGGTACACCTGTCTGTGATGGACGCCCGTAACAAGATGCCGAACAGACTTGCACATTGAAATCAGGGGTAATATCCATGCTCCAGTGTGACTAGCTGATAACGGATATCATCGATCTAACTATAACCCGTAACATCCTTATTACTCCGGCCGGTAGGCCACGAGTCTAAGTTTCGGCTCCGTTCTTTTTTTTTTTTTTTCGGGGTCGCAATTGTCCTGCTCATGCGCGCGCACAGTTTCGCGATTGGCCCAGGCCTAGACCCCGCCCGAGTACAGGCTCTGAGGAGTCTCTTGCCTTTATACTCAACCAATATGAATGGTTATCATGTCATTTTTTAGTGTTTTTAAAGCACTTTTCAGTGGTGCCACTTGCACTGGTATTAGCGGAGTTTGAATTTTTTGTTCACATAATCTTCATATTGTTTATGCTTGACGCGCGCCAAGAATGGACAATTGGCTCCTGCAGCATTCATGGGTCAGCGATTCTTGCCGGATAATCCTGCTCTGACGTCAAAAAAGTTAAAGTTGAATATTTAGATTGAAATATGCCTTGATTTGAAGCAGATTATGGAGACTCTTTCTGTAGACACGAATTGACTTTCTGTATCAGGAAAAACTCCGCCACACCCCGGGGCTCGCGAGTTGCGACTGCTAGAACACTTGAGTAGCACCACTCTGAGGAAAAATCCTGGCTAGAACACTGTATACAGACATTTTTGTTAAGTTTTATTTTTGATACAGTTCTTAAAAATGCAACAAAATGCTACAGACTTCAAGAGACTGCATAGCATTTTTGCTACGCAGTTCTTTTTGCTTAATGCCGGCCCTGGTATTGTTGTGTAAATCAATATATTTAAAAATACATCATAATGGTTAATGTGATCGATTGCATGCAACTACTTGCCCCCTCAGAGAATGCTCTGATGTACTTGAATCATGAGGGAACTTATTCTGTCAACATCCAGGTGATTTGCAATTCAACAAGTTCAGTTACGCATGCAGGAATTCGCAAATCAGTCTTGATAAAACCATGACTTTATACTGGCAAACTCTTTTACTCCCGGAGTCTTCCAGGCATAGGTTTAGCCAGGAACTCCTCTTTTGGACGGACAGTTTGAAATATTGACAGGTAAAAAATTAAGAAGGCGGGTGAACTGATAATGCACGGCCATCTACATGCATTGCATCTGACTGTAACTTTCGAAATATGGGCATTGTGCAGTCATCAAAACTGAACCAGCTATCCCAGCATACAGTACCTCCGAACAATCCCCATTATACTTTTCGCATATATTATTCTTTGTGGTTTCCGAAGAGAGATTTTCCATTTTTTTGCGCATTGCTGATTGGGTCTCGGTCAGAGCTATAATTAGTTCTGTGTCCTGCAGCCAACACCCAGCATTGAACTATAGATCAGGGCAGACATCCGGGCACTTTCAACATCTGGGTCTGGTGTATCCTAGCGACCAGATGGTGCCGGCGAAAACAAATAACCAGTCAGAATTATAAATAGAAGACACCCGTTTTATTTTCGTGATTATTTCACGCGTCAAAGCAAAATCATGCCGAAAAGTTGTGTGGTGGTTGGATGTACAGCAAATAACAAGTGTGCAGACAGGAAAAGATTGTTCTACGAGCAACCCAGAAGACATTTAAATATATATAAAAAATATATATTTATATACGTTGTATATACAATGCTTAAAACAGTGTTAAATTTTCACTCAACTGTAAACACAACCTGCAAAAGAATGTCCGGAGCATGGAAAAAAATCAACTTTGAATCCGACCTGATCCATTAATACCTTGCAACCTATCCGTCCCACTCCTATTATCAAATATACAACTCTGCATTTTGTTTTAAATGTGTTTATTATAATTTACAGTTTGGCTGACAAAAGATCAGCTCTAAAAGGCAGCACTTTTAACAAACACCAAAGTAACGGATAGCATTGTTGTCACAGTCTGTAATTAATCCAAATTTCTTCCATACATCCGACTCGGCCTTTAAGGATGAGATGTCAGCAATCTGATATTCACCAGCAGTTATTTTTGTTCTTAGGTCATCCATGCTAATCCATGTCTTGCCTAGGCTCTCTGTCTATCAAGCAGAAACATGATCATTTCATTTATAGAGGATAAAGAGTCATTAAAAACCTATATCTCCCATGTGAAAAAAATAGTTGCCCCTTAAACCTAATCACTGGCTGTGCCATGCTTGGTGGCAACAACTGCACTCAAACGTTTGTGATAAGTGGCAATGAGTCCTTTACATCACGCTTGAGGAGCTTAGGCAACTTTTATGAAGAATTGTTTCAATTCAGCCACATAGAGGGGGTTTCTAGCATGACCTGCCTGTTTGAGGTCATGCCACAACATCTCAATTGCATTTAAGTCAGACCTTTGATTTGGCCGCTACAAAACCTTAAATTTGTTTCTGTGAGCCATTCAGACATGGACTTGTTGTGTGCTTCTGATCATTGCCCTGCAGCATAACCCAACTGTGCTGCACTCTAGGCAAGTTCTTTAGATGTTAGTCTGAGTTTTTGTTTTGTGACGTCCCAGATGAGTCATGGATATGCTATTGGAGGAACTTTGGTAGGCTAGCCACACCTGGGACTGTTCAACCCAGGTCCTTGTTTTCTCAATTTGTAGACAATGGCTCTCCCCATGATTTGCTGGAGTCGGCTTTGTAATGCTTTCCAGACTGATGTTAATGCCTGGTCTTGAATTTCTTTTGATTGCAGCATCATGTGCTGCTTTTTGCCCACGTCACATTGTCAGACAGGTTCCATTTAAGTGCCGTTTAGATTCAACAGGAGCAGCAATAATCGTACCTGGGTGTGGTTAGTGAAATTTAACTCAATTATCAATTAAATTTGTTTAACTGGTTGATTTTGTAACTAAGGGGGCAATTACTTTTTCACATAAGTCCAGGTATGAGGTTGGATAGCTTTTTTTCCTTCAATAAATGAAATCATCCTTAAAAAAAAAAAAAAAAAATCACTTTTGCATTTACTTGGGTTATCTTTGTCCAAAATTAAAATTAAATTGATGCTCTGAAACATTTAAGCGTGACAAATATGCAAAAAAAAAAAAAAATCAAGCAGGGGGCTAATAGTTTTTCACAGCACTGTACATATATGGAAAATGACAAAGTTATTGTGGAATTACATTTTCATTTTCAAGTTAATATTATCATTTTCAAGATAGCGTCTTATCAGGGGTGCCTGTATTTTCAAGAAAAGGACTCCTACGTAACTTCACTTACTAAAAAGGATGCATTTAATGATCCAAAGGTATCTAACATTAATGTTCCCCACATAAGCAAACTTTACTTGCTAAAAGCAAGCCATATTTGGCACATGTTAAACAACGTGGCTTCTTAATCGAGAAGTGCAGCTGTTAGACGGGCCTACCTGCGGTTCTTTAAGAAGAACAATAGACAGCGATGATGAACCTAAAAGTCTGAGTGGCTAAATACAAATATTAATGACGAACTGGAAAAAAATCCTTCAAAACTACAAAAAATGGTGTCCTTGGTTCCCGAAATGATTACTTGGAAGGAAGTTAGGAACATTTATGTAACGGAGAGGTAAACACTCCCCTGTCCCAACTCTTCTGGAGTGTGTTGCAGGCATAAAATTTGGAAGTAATGGTCATTTCCAAAAGAAATAAATTAGAGAGCGATATATTGTCCTTTCAGAATTTAAAATTTCATAAAGGTCAAAAATAATGTACAAATCACTGTTCTCTATTTTATTGCATTTTCCATATCGTCCCAACATTTTTGGCAATAGGTTTGATATATATAAATAAATTTGTACAGGTCACAATTTAAATGGCACAGTCCAATCTTTTGTGTGAGTGGCACAAATCATAATAACTGCCACTTCAGCCATGTATTCAATTTTCGAATGCAGCAGCCTATTCACAACCGTAGTGTTGCATTATTAAATGTCAATTTATAGATAATCGTTTCTCAGCACAGGCGGTGGGATGAGCAGCCACAGAGCGGGCAGGAGCCGTGAAAAGGTCATGGCTGCATAAACTGGCTTATGACGCAGAGAGGGGGATGAGGAGCAAAAGACGGGGAAAATTCAAGTATTGTTTTTAACATCATCAATCCCTCAGGTGTACTCGACTGCGTAGCTGCCGGCTGTACAAAATCGTTTAATAATTTCTCCATGACAATGACAACAGCAACAACAAATGACCTTCTAAAATGAAAAAGGCAGGGCAAAAAACGTTGGTGGAGAGGTGGGGGGGTGCGTTTACAGTTTATGTGGATTTTTCACTCACGCGGTCGCAAAGTTCCTCAAAGGTACAGTCAGCCAGGGTCCCACAGGTTTTGCGCAGAAACAGCTTTCTGCCCTGCACTTGAAGAATCCTTGGTCCAGTAACTATGGGAACATGAACAAAGCATGTTTCTTGCTTGGGTAATTACAACAGCATACAAAAATACCTCATCCCTCCAGAGCGAGGAAATGCATAGCCGGGTAAATAATAGCGAATGATTCAACACAGAAATCAGGCAAAATACTGATACAATGGCAGCCACTTCAGTCTCTCTCCACCCATCATCACCAGTGGAACTTATTAATTGGTCAGCAGAGATTGGGCCTCCATTGTCCTCCCAAATGTATTCTCTTTCAAGAGAAATTAACTTACGTACTATCATTTTGTCTCCGCGCCAGCTCATCAAACAGCTTATCCATGTCTGCTTGTACATCAGCCTCGCTTGTGCTACAGTGAAAAGGACAATAGAATATGAAATTAATAACACTTGAAGGCAAGATCAAACAGCTGTTGGGCCTCGCTTAGCTTTTTGCAAGTCACAAAAGAACAGGATGTTACACTCTAAATACAAACATTAGGTTTCCAATGCACATGAAAAGCCGAGGGATATTAACTCTCGGGGAAGATGATTCGCCACTTATTTGCATACACTGAAAGAAGGGCCACACTCGAAAGCTGAAGCCAGTAATGAGGCAATACAGAGAAAGCAAATCCATTAATGCTATGGATACACAACAGAAATAAAGGCCATTGCCTTTCCCAAATAACAGGCTAGAGGCAGAACAGTCAAGCCTCCGCAACGACCGTGTGCTTATGTGTGTGCGAGAGTGAGCTTAAGTATAACTGTCTCAGTTTCAGAAAGTGTGTGAGTGCGTGTATAAGTTTGTGATTTTGTGTTTGAGTGTACGTGCTTGAGCATAAATGTGAGTGTTTTCGTGTTTGCGCAAGTGCATGTTTGACGGCTTGCCTTTCAGTGATTTTGTGCGTGTTTCAGAGTGCATCGACATGTGCTTTAGAGTGTTTGCATGAGTGTACAAGAGTGAGCCATACCTGATTTTATCTTTTGCAACCACCCTTCCACACTCCAATAGGTTGCGTCTGTGTGTTATCATAAGTGGACATTTAAAGATACAGTATGTCCATGAAACGTGCCAATATATGTGCTAAATTCCTACTATTTCAACGTAGAATTTTTCGGGAACCATATGGCCCATTCCACATTCCATGTATGCATCTACATGCATGTGAGCAAACGTAAAGCCTGGATATATTCACACATTTATTCATACATCAACCCATAAAATATAAAAAATTTCAGAATTTGGCCAATGTATTTGTATAATAGGTGCACAGAAAACAGAGAAATGTAAAAAAAACAACTGAAGCATTCCAAAAGAAAATGCATCAAAAGCTTCAGTTACCCGGTACTACCGGAACAGAAAGCCAAACGGGTTCAGGTCGCGTACAGACCGATGACAGCAACTGGTGGGGGAGGAGGAGGGTGACTAGCTGATGCCATGAGAACCTCTCGTGTTCAAAGCGGGGCCCTCCGCTGTGGAATGACCCCACCGAGTCGCAGGGAGGGAAAGGACCAGTGACCCTCCTGAACAGGTTTACATCTCCGGGCTTAACACAGCCAGAGAGCGACTCAATGGCTTAAGAGAAGGCTATTGACGAGAGGGGGCCCCGTCGCATTACCCCACACGGAGCCATGTAAAAGATGGCCGGGGGGACAAAAACAATAAAACGGGTGTTATCTGAGGGCCTGAGACAAGGGTCTTCTCAGGGGGGCAGGGAAACTAGGCCAAATCATCCGATCATTAAAACAGATCTAGGGGAGGGAAAGGGGCAAAGGATAAAAAAAAAAAAAAAAAATTTACTTTTGTGATAACTTTAATTACACTAAGGAACAGTGTCATGGAAATGTATTAAGAGCAGTCAGAGAAAAATGTTGACAGTATTACCCTACATGCAATATCTACAGCTACACATACACTGGCTGGCCAAAAAAAGTTGCCGTTTGGATTTAAATAAGCAAATACTTAAGAGCCTATGATTGGATCATTATTGTATTGATGAATATGCTTCAGATGGCAGCAGGTCTTTTAACCCTGACTTATTCAGTGGGTACCTTCTCAGTTCTTGAACATCCATGTTGGAAGAGATGTTACCATGTTTCAAGAGGGGCAAATTATTGGCCAACATCAAACAAGGACATAGCTGGAAATACTGGCATTGGGTTAAGAAGTGTGCATAAGTAAATGTATTATTAAAACCTGGAAGGATAGTGTTGAACCATCAACTTTGTGGAAGAAATGGGTCAGAAAAAAAATCAGCAGCGATCATGGTAAGAGATGGCTATGTAAAATTGTGAAAGTGAGAGCATTTTTACACGCACAATGCAATAAGAACTTGCAGGATTGGGATTAAACACACGCATTACCACAATAAAGCAACTTGTAAGAGAGATTAATTGATGGAAAATGACTTCAGTTCGCTAGGGAGCATAAAGAGGGCAATGAAAAAAGTCACATGGTTTGATGAGTCCAGATTGGCCCTATTCCAGAGCAATGGGCGCTTCAGGGTAAGAATGGAAGCCCAAGAAGTGATGCACCCATCATGCATAGTGCCCACAGCACAAGCCTCTTTAGGCAGTTTTATGTTCTGAGGTTGCTTCAATTGGACAGGTCTAGGCTCAGCAATGTTATGTAGCAATAGCAAGAAGTCAGCAGACTCCCTGAATGTACTAAATGACCAGGTTATCCTAGCAATAGATTTCTCAAACCCTGATGTCACAGGCAGCACCCTAACAAAAACACATAGTAAGCTGACGGAGGGCCCCCACGAGTGGGCCCCCTTGCTGCAGCACGCAGCTGGAATTTTAATGTTTCAAATGCACGAAAAGACCACTTTAGTACTCTGGACAAAGATTAAAGAGTTAATTACACTTCTCCAGTCCACACATTGACCATGCATACCAGCCTATTAGATTGTTCCAGTGATGCCTAACCACCTGTTTAAACTTTTGCGACCATGTTGGATGCGTTACTTACAAAGTAGGCTGAAGGCAAAGTATTTACATCGCAACAGTAAACATACATTTGTTATGTGGCTGAAAAACAATGGTCCTTATTGGCATACCAGCCAGATACTGGATATTCTGTTTTGTCTTTGATTATACTGCTCTCTGTGCGATCGCGTATTAAGTCACGTTTCTCATTAGATAACACAGCCCTCTAGCTAGCTAACTAATGTTAACTATGGACAATCTTTGTAAATGATATTATTTGGTTTTGCCCTACCTCTACTAACTTAGCTGGCTGTAATAGGCATGAACTTCTTTGATATATTTTGTGGCGTTTTTGTGTGTCCGAACTGCTCAGATTTTCAGGATGTTTTAGCAAATTTGCCAGCTGGCTAGCTCAAGCGCAATCGCTGTTACAGCGAGCTAGCTTGTGAAGTTAGGGCAAGAACAAAATGACATCGCTTAAATATGATGATTATTAACAATGATTTTCCTTAAATAGCGTTAGCTAGCTAGCAAGATGGCCATAAAATCTAAGGAGTAACGTAATACCCAATCGCATACACAATGGTGTTGCACAGCTGAAATGATCTTTGAAGTATTGTTTCACCTCAAACTGTCTGCTTGCTCTTCAGTCAACGTTGTAGGAGATTGTGTAGGTGTGATTGTGTTGAAAGTGACCGATCAGTGTCGTGAGAATGGTTTGGGCATCGCAGGAGCAATGTAATTGCCTGGTATGTTGATGAGGAACGTCATCTGTGCGGAGCTCTGCTGTGAAAAAAAAAAAAATTTGCGGGTGGGGCCCATTGGATCGGTTCGGATGCAGGGACTGTGGGGGTATACTTTACTGCCCAGGTAACAGGCATATCCCCGGATGACAATGCCAAAATTCATCACGCTCAAACTGTGAAAGAGTGGTTCAGTGAGCATGAGGATGTCGCAACCCCCGTATAAATTCCCTTAGTCTCTCCTTCCATACAGCAACCTACAGTGCTATGAAAAAGTATTTGCCCCCTTCCTAATTTGCTATTTTTTTTGCATATTTGTCACACTTAAATGTTTCAGATCATCAGACAAATTTTAATATTAGACAAAGGTAACCTGAGTAAAGACAAAATGCAGTTTTTATATGATGATTTCATTCATTGAGGGGAAAAAGCTATCCAAACCTATCTGGCCTGGTGAAAAAGTAATTGCGGCCACGTTCCTGCCTCTCCAGTTTGTTCCTCTGCCCAGTTCATTAGGAGCACCTCCCTAGCCTTCCGTGGCTTTGGGACTGCATTCCTATTAAACTCTTAGAATCTGCCATATGACAGGTCTGCTCTGACGACAGTGATCACCATCTGGCTTCTGGCCCGGGATGCCACTGGCTGGATGTGGACACATCCCTTACCCAAGCCCATTTACCATCTGAACTGAACTGTCCTCATTCTACTCTGGGCGTCATCCCACTCTGTCATTATCATAGTCCTCTCAATAAACCCAGTCTTGGATTTTACTCTGACTCCTTATTCCTCTGGTTCCTTGTCTGGATCAAAGCAGAACAATCCAGCCTTGAAATGGAACCAACAGAGATGCTCAGCCTGGTTGATGCCCTGAGATACCAGAGTGTGCAGATTGGTCAGCAGGAGGAAGAGCTCCACCAGCTACACAAGTCCATTGGAGCCTTATCCAATCAACTTGTCACTATTACCAATATTTCCCAGGACTGCACTCCCACCACTCAAGCAGCCAGCTACTCTGCAGCAGATTCTTCTGCAGCTAATTGCTGACTTGGGACCTAACCTAGCAGTGCTGGACCCCAACAACAGCAACCCCTCCTCCTGCCATAGTTTTGTGGCCCAGTGTTCAATGGTCTTGGAATTACAACTATCTTCATTCGTTATCAAATAATGCAGTGTGGTTATTGTCATTACCTGCCTCTCCAGATGTGCCAGGGACTGGGCTGCCGCCTGTTGGGAGGCAGGAGATCCTACAATATGAACCTATGCTGCTTTCATTGAGGAAATGAGAAAGATGTTTTACCAGCCCCACTCCAGCCACGCCGCTGCCCGGAAGTAGCCCCAGTTGCATTGAGGTAGTTAGTCAGTCTCGGAATGTTCCACCAATTTTCAAACTCTGGCTGACTCCACGAGCTGAACACCGTGTGACACCTACTTATTTGGCTTAACGCGATGAGTCCAGGATAAACTGACCACTTGTACCCTTCTCCCTGACTTGGAAAGCCTCATTGACTGGGTGCTCAGAATAAATGTCTTGCTGCAGGAGAGGCTGGATTGGCGGGCAAGGTAACAGGCGACTGCCCTGCCTGTTTGCCAAGATGCTTTGCCCGGAGCCACATCCCATCTGGCTCCTTCGATACCCATAGCCATTAGCTGGAGCCAGCTTCATAAGCTGGCCCTAAAGGAACAGCTGTGCCAAATTAAGCAAAACCTATGCCTGCATTGCGGAAGTGCCAACCACATCATTGCTGAAGGCCCTATTCAGCAGACAGCTGTGAGAGAGGTACTGTCCAGAGCTGCTGTGTCATCTACCCAACCACTCTTACCCATTTACCTGACCTGGCAGAGTCTCCCACTCCCCACCAGGGCATTAGTCGACTAAGGGGAGGACAGGAACTTTATCCAGCCTGGTCTCATTCGCTGCCTGAGGGTCCTGACTGAACCACTACCAGTACCCCTTTGGTCCCAAGACCTCACAAGGATTGCCTTTCCTGACATCACAGAAGTAAACACACTGGTGCCATTGCTGAACTCTGGTAACCATTCCAAACGGTCAGCATTCTTAATCATGGAGTCACCACATGCCCCATTAGTGCTAAGAGGGCCTTGGCTTGAGCACCACAACCCGCATGTAGACTGACTATCCAGTTCCATCCCAGAGCGGCATTTGTCTTGTTCCCAGTCCTGTCTTCGCTCAGCTTCTAGTTCGAATGCATCCTCTTCCTCTGAGCTGCCAGACCTAAAAGGAGTTCCTGTTATCTATCAAAATCTTTTTCAGGCATTCAGCAAAGTTCAAGCTATGTCACTTGCACCACATAGATCCTCCGATTGTCACGTCGACCTGGCACCCAGACTATTGCCTCCCAGGAGCTGGCTGTGCTCCCAAACAGCAGAGGAGTCTCAGGCTCTAAAAGAGTACATAAATCAATAAATCAACCCGAAATCATTCAAGCTTCTTTGTCACCAGCCTGAGCTGATTTCTTCATTGTGGCCAAGAAGTACGGGTCTCTACGTCCCTGCATTGATTATCAGTGAATGAACTCCATAAAAATAAAAAAATTGTTACCCTCTTCCTCTCATGGACTCATTAAGGGCTGTCATTACTTCACTAAGCTGGACTTGCGCAACGCTTACCACCTAGTGTGCATGTGGGAAGGAGATGAGTGGAAGACAGCGTTTAACACCCCTTTGGCAAAGAAAAATAACTGGTGATGCCGTTTGGGCAAACTAACACCACCGCTGTGTTCCAGAATCTCATTAATGATGTCCTTCAAGATATGGTCTCCCGGGTCATTTATGTCAACTTAAATGACAGCCTGGTTTTCTCTCCAACCCTTGTGAACCATACCCGCCATGTCTGCCTGGTTATTCTTCAACCCCGGAGGACCAAAACCACCATGTCTGCCCGGTTATTTAAAAGATTGTTCAAGAATTAAACAATGTCAGAAAAATGCTAATTATATCATACCACTATCTCCTTCTTGGACTTCACTGTTGCACAGGGTGCCTTGCAGCTGGACTGCCATAAAGTACAGGCTGCGCTGGATTGGCTGGACCCAAAGCACTAAAAACAGCTGCAGAGGTTCCTCGGGTTTGCCAATTGCTACTGGCAGTTCATTTGAGGGTACTCCACAGTGGCAGCCCCTTTGACTGCACTTCTGTCCATCAAGACTCCCTCCGACTGGTACCCCCCGGCGGCATCCACCTTTCGACATGTCGAAGAGTTGTTCACCACTGCTCCCGATTTCATGCTCTCAGATCCTTAACACTGATTTATCCTTGAGTTGACAACTCTTTCAGCAAGCCGCCAATAGCAAAATACATCCATCTGCCTTCATCTTTGACGGTTGTCTCCAGCTAAGAGAATTACTCCATCGGTGACTGGGAGCTGTTGGTCTTGAACCTTGCCTTAGAGGAGTGAAAGGAGTGGCTGGAGGGATCCAGTCTCCCCTTTCTCATTTGGACAGACTCTTGCAACCTGGAGTACCTCATAACTGCTAAAAGGCTGATCTCCAGGCAAGCCCGTTGGTCCCTCTTCTTCGTAAGGTTTAATTGCATCTTGACTTATGGTCCTGGTTCAAAAAATACCAAGCTTGACTTCTTGCCTTGTCTTTACTCTCCTTTACTCAATAATCATCCTGAAAGCAACTGCCTAGGTCAATGTCCTCTAGCGGTCACTAAGTTCAAGGTGGAGCGCAAAATCGAAGAGGCGTTGTGATTATGTCCCCCACCATCAAAGAATCCACCTTATCATCTCTTTGTTCCCAAGAGATTGAGAAGCATTGTCCTTTCCTGGGCCCATGCTTCTCAGCTGGCATGCCATCCCGGCATTTCTCACAACCTCGCACTCATTCGTCGACACTTCTGGTGATCCACTATTTGCTAAGATACCTTAGAGTATGTCACAGCCTCTTTCTATACGCAAATGGTCCAAATGCAGTAATCAGCACACCTGCAGTCTGCTTCAGCTTTGGAGGTTCACAACCAGCCGCAGGCTAGCATTGCCATGGATTTTGTCCCTGGGTTGTCTCAATCAAACTGGTTCACGGTCATCGACTCCATCATCGACTGGTTCTCTGAGGAGCCAGTTTCATGCCAGAGGCAAAGCTTCCCACAGCCAAGTATACCCCGGAGTTCCTATTATACCATGTGTTTCGTATCCACAGCATACCTCAACAAAGTGGTCTCCGACCACGGCCCTCAGTTTTCCAGCCGCCTCTAGAAGGCCTTCAGCACCCTGGCGGGAGCCATGCCCCTCCTGTCCTTGGGATTCCTCCCAGAGACCAACTGCCAGGTGGAGAGGCTTTAACAGGAGCTAGGCAAGACTCTGTACTACCTGATGGCAGGTTAACCTGCCGAGAGGTCCCGTCTTCTTCCTTTTCGTGAAGCAGACTGACAATTCATTACCTGTGGCTGGTCTGTGCATGTCACATTTCCAGTGTTGTCAGGGAGACTAATTGCTTCTCTTCCAGTCCAAGGACAAAGAAGTGGCAGTTTCCTCTGCTCAATTCCTGGTCTGTTGTGCCTGCCAGGGATGGAGAAGAGCCTGTGCATTACTACCCGAGCATGTATCCATTTTCCACAAGCAAGGTAATCGTTGTCACTGGCCAGCTCCATCCTACCAAGTAGGACAGAAAGTATGGCTGTCCACAAGATATCCTGCTCCGGGAGATGCCAAACCCTGGTTCATTAGCCCTTTCTGACTGTTCTCTGAATCTGCATCTGGTTCCTTGTCTGGATCATAACAGCGGAATCATTTTCGGACATAAATTGGACACTATAGAGTCATAACCCTAGGCAATTGAAAGTCTTTGGCATGTTCTGACAAAGACTTTATGGAGAGATTTGACTCCCATCATCACGACCTTGACCAAAAATTAATGCAACTCTGGTTGGAAATGAAAGTTATAACAGTTCATCAGATTGTCAACACAATGCCACAATGAATATGCGTTGTGATCAAAGCTAAAGGTCGTCTAACAAAATATTACACTGTGCGACCCTTTCTTTTGCCAGGCAGTGCAGCATGCAAAAAACATCCAGTGTGACTTCAATAATGGGATGCGCCAGAGTTTTTCCTGCTGTTAGTCAGGCATGAAATGGAAGAAGTTTCCTCACAGGTAGTATAGCTTTCCAGCAGCAGGCATTTTCCTTAGGCGGTAGTCCATTCCAGTATCCAGGCACACTATATGGCAGTATTCCTTGAAAAAGAGAGAGAGAGAGACCCTGTCATACACTTCTTCAACTTACAGGACGGTTACATTACAGCAGGTCAAGTGGGCTATAAAAGGACTCTCCACACTGTAAAAAATTTGAGATTTTTTCAATTTGCCCCAAAATCCCTGGTGGCACCTTTCTCTTTTTATTTGTTTTTTCAACTTCACTAAACCAGAAAGTCCCTTGAGATAGAATTTATGTTCTAGAAGAAAAACCCAGCCAAAACAGCAAAAACACAGTAAGACGAATGAAACACAAAAATAAATAATACAAATGAAGAATAAAAATAGCCCCAAATGGGATCACCCTAAGCACATCATCTGGCAGACAAGATTAAAAACCAATACATGAGCTGAAGACCTGTAGATAGAGTAACAAAGAACAGTGAGCAGTGTCTGTGTTTTATACAAAGAAAGCAACTCAGATCTGCTTGGTTAACTCATTATGTCAGTCTACTACTTTTTATGGACAGTCACTAAAGGGATCTGAACCTCTACCAAGCTGGAAAGTTGGCAGCAATGCATACTGCATTTCACCAGTCACGACTCACGACTCACCACTGGGAACTAGGATGGAAGCTCACCAGACGGGGAATATCTACTTCCTTTTGTGCTGAACAGCTTTCATGCAAGTAACTAATAAACTTCTACAGACTTAAATACCTCTCTCACACACAGGTGAAAGTGGCTCATGTTATTATGAAATACTTTGTAAGGAGGTTTCAGTCATATATAGTCATGGTTTTAATAGCACAGGTTCAGTACTTGTGCGCATGATGTTACCAGTACATGTGCATGATTTCTGCAATGTCTCTGAGGTTTCAGTGTTACATGTACATGGTTTCAGTAATAAGAGTATGTCATGTCAGCCAGGGGAGTGTATAGATGTTTGAAACACCTGACCTGAGCGCCAATGAGAGGAACCAAAGATTCTGCATTCATTTTTGAAAATTGATTAATTAGCCAATTTTATTATGAAGTTTCTCACCTGGGTTAAACCAGAAAACAATGTATAGGCCTAAAACATGGAATTTCATATGAAAGCGACAAATCAAACGCAAAAAAAAAGAAAACATGTAACATCGTAATCAATACTACACATGAATGCCCTTCCAGTCATAGTAATCAAGGAAATATTGATTTACTTTTTTTTTTTTTTTTTTTTGAGAAACCTAGCATGCACAGAAACTGGTGCATGCAATTAAAGTATTAAAACCAGTAAAATCTGTCGTCATGTCTTGGTTTTCCACTGTTTATAATCAGAAAATATTTGAACATCCTCTAGTGTGCACCAAGCAGAAGAGGTGGCTACACATGGTAGCTAGCCAACACGTGAAAAATTTCCATCAAGATCAATACAGATTACGTTGAACCATGCTCTGTACACAAATGATGTTTCATACAGCTGACCATTTTCCGCCAATCTGTGAATAAATTCCACTGAGTCATGAATAAAATTTATTTTTGTGTCATCACCGTTTCCCTCTTTCTTCCCTGACCAAGCACAAGACCCCCCCTCACTATTTGTTTCTGTCAGATTCTGAGTACGTTTTCTGGGTGCACTCACTGTTGTTGGTTGTGGTGGGTGAGGAGAATGTCATTTTAAACAGCGACTGCAGTGGGGAGAAGGGTACTGCTGACAAAGTGCCAGTTATTGTTATATTTCTGCCTCCAACATTTCCGTGTTCACTATTAAATTATTAATAAACAATCACATTCCATGAAAAATGCTGCATTTTTATTGAATAACAGTTAAAATCACAATCTTCTAAGATAAATTCACGATGATGTGTACCAAATGGCACAGCTGTCAGGCTGGGTGCCACAGGTCTGTAAATGGTCACCGTTTTTGCATCATCCTACGTGCAGTGGTGCAGATTTTATTTAAAAGATAGAGAAGTGAAGTGTCTCAATTGCAGGCATGGTAATAAATTGCCATATAGGCTACAGACTCAGTGGCTGAATGACTCAGGACAGAAGAGAAAAGACCTTGGGCTACAGCCCAATCATCAGGCCCTAATCACACCCCTGGTTTCAGTAATGTGTGCACATTGTTTTACGAACACATGCACATGGTTTTACTGCTGCCTGTGCCTGGTTTCAAAAGCCTTTAGGTGATGTTTCAGCTGTATCTGTGCATGGTTTGAGTAGTTTACATGCGTAGTTTTCCAAGAACAGTTAAAGCCAAAAGTTTACATACACGTAGGATAAAAAAATTAAAACTCAGTTTTTAACAATTGCAGAGATTTTATGTTAAACTATAGTCTTGAGTTTTGGCAAGTTGTTACGGACATCTACTTTCCTCATGACACAAGTCATTTTACCAACAATTGTTTTCAGATTGATCATTTCACTTCTACTTCACTTGATCACAACTCCTGTGGGTCAGAAGTGACCCTAGCCGACGTAAAACAGGGAATTTTTAATGGGATTAAATGTCAGAAAATTGGGGGCAAAACTGCATTTAAATGCAAACAGGTGTGTGCAAACTTCTGACTTAAACTGTATGCAAGCATGGCTTTATAGTATAAGAGCATGATTTCAGCAGTACGTGTGCATGGTTTTCCTGCTATGTGTGTGTACATTCAGTACTATGTGTGCACTGTTTTTCAACCATGTGTGCATAGTTTCCATGCGGTGTCAGTGAGGTTTTGTTCGTTAATGTGGATGGTTTTAATGGTGTTTGCGATGTGTAACAGCGTTTGCATCATATGCAAGATATTTTTCAGTTGTGTGTTTTTCTGATGCACGTGCGGCTTCCGAAGTAAGTTTGCATGATAACATGAGTGTGTGTGGGAGGTAAACTTGTCCAAGTAAGTTTGCATAATTACATGAGTGTGTGTGGGAGGTAAACTTGTCCCATGTAGCCACTCAAACAGCCCTTCTCCACACTACATCATCCCCACAGGTAACAATTTCAACTCTTTTATGGTTATCCACTACCTAAAAACATGGGTTTCACCTCCAAGCTGGGTCCATCCCTTCAATGGACTATTGCCAGTGTCAGAGAAATAACCCCATGATCTACAGAATATAACAGAGGACGTTGTAGAGCCACTTCACAACAACACAAAAGCCTTTTCTTTTGGGTGAAAAGTGAAAATGTAGCCTTGTACGGATGGCTAATTTGGCCTTTAAACTAAAGATGTGGACATCATTCCATTTTATTTTTTAGCCCCTTAAGTTCATTTCATAGTTCTGAAAATATCTCCAGTTTTGTGAGAGACAATTGTTTTCTTGGACAGCTGCAGACAGAAGTTGGAAGCAGACCGGGAAGCTCATCGAGGCTTTTGAGCTCGTCTTTTTTATGAAATGTGAAAGAAAATAAAGATGGCTGAATTCAGTAAATGTTCAAAGCACCAAAGCATGCTGGGAAACAATGTCCAAGGACATCCCTGCCATTCTCCTGCACGTCCTCAAACCAAACTACTGCACGCAGTCTGGACTCTTAACCTTTAGCTGCCCAACACAATCTGCAGGCATTAAGTGCCTTTTCTTCTTTTCTGAAAGTAAAGTGCATTGTCTCGCTGAAGATTTTAATTGAAAACGTATTGCATTTACTTCATTGCAAGTTGCCCCTGAATTTCGAGTCATTGGCAAAGTCTGTAGAGATCCTCATGCACACAAAGATAAAAATGGAGTCCTTCTCATTGTACATTTGAATTCAGCTGCTTCTTCCACTTGAGACAAATTTGAACTTCAATAAATATTGCGAGGAAAATATGAACATGGCCAACGTGATAATAAATGTTGAATGTATGAAAAGAAATAATTAAGGAGCGAGCAAAAGTACTCTGGGAACAACTTTTGATCCTTTATTTTGCACCTCTC
Organism: Gymnothorax javanicus; assembly: GCA_029692085.1. NCBI lineage: Eukaryota > Metazoa > Chordata > Actinopteri > Anguilliformes > Muraenidae > Gymnothorax > Gymnothorax javanicus. The sequence goes on from CM056198.1 coordinate 98,356,629, forward strand.
CCAAAATTTGTATTTTCCCAATTAGGATTTGAATTTGAACGAGCTGTTCACTTTTTAATCATATATTTTTATTCAAATGTTACTGTGCAGTTAAAAGTGTTCATAATTACACCTGAAGTTCAACTGAAATGGAAGGAAATTGCATAGTATTACTGCTGTAATTGCCCTAATCCACTTTCACCATTCAGTTTAGCAGTGCATAAATGTGAGTCAACAACATTTTAACTCATCCTCAGATGAAAAGAAATAAAAGACCGAGAGCTAGCTCATGGCCTCGTTTGCTCCTGACCTGAGCTCACTTGTAAGTGCCCCCTGCTGGTGGTACCTCTCCCCTGCACCCTCAACTGAAATATAAATCAAAACACAGGTCATGAGTATGTGAACACTAACAATGAATGAAAAAGATTCATTCTAACATGGTTCAATATAGATATATTTATCAGGAAATTGGAGATGAAGTCTGAATATGTAACCTTATGTTCATGGTTTTCAAATGCCAATGTGTGGAGCAACATAAACAAAATGCCAAAATTCTGTCAATTTACCTTGGGGACTGTCCAATAACAACAGCAATTTGACAGTAGAATCTTAAATACCTGACTTTATATTTAGTTAACATGGCATGAGACTAATATCCCCATCAATCCAATTCTGATTGAAAGGAGGAATTGTCATAATATCACAAGATTCTGTAGCATCAGAAGACAGTTTTCATTACCCAAAGTGCATTCTCTCTGTCATAACCCTCGTGTAAATCCCCCTTCTGTCTCCTCTCAGCCAGCAATTTGTGAGTCTTAGGGCACTTTCACACTAGGTACGATTGTCCATTCCGTGCCACAGCACGATTGTCCCCTCTACCCTCTCCTGCAGCTTATCAGCTTTCACACTAGCAATATCGTACTGTACCCGAGTACACCTGATTATGTCAAACTTCCGATACAGCACGTTGCGGTATGCACCTGGGTGGTTTTTTAAATTTTTTTTTAAAGATTTTTTTTGGGGTTTTTCCCTTTATCAGACAGTACTTAGTGCAGAGAGACAGGAAAGGTGGGACAAGAATGGGGATGACACGCAGCAAACAGGCCCGAGCCGGAATCGAACCAGGGCCGCCGCGGGAAGGACTCAGCCCTTTGTGGTGCACGCGCATAGACCAATGTGCCACCGGGACGCACCTGGGTGGTTTTAAATGGGGAAATATACAGTAAGAAGAAGAAGCCCTTGAGTGGAAAGAATTCCGTATCCAACCTCCACTTTTTTCGGTTTTTTATTTGCCAGTACGTTTTTAAAAGGCGCCAATATATTTTGGGAGTTTTATTGGTGAGTTGGGGGTTCAGAATATCAAAATCAAATATGAATATCGCGAATGCAAATACTGCGCGTGCCCTAGCAACCCGGTGTGTCATCAGAAACAAGGATTACCACATACTGCAGCACTAGAAATTAAACTCTAAATTTTCTTGGCTGGATGTTTTACACATCGGAATCTTTCTCCGGGTACCCAAACATCAAGGTAAGCCGAAAAAGTACTGATAACATAATATTGGTGGAGGTTGAATACGGAATTCTTTCGGCCTTGCGTTTTTGGCCGATTATGCTGTCCACCAGGGTTGGGTTCAATTACCTTTTTCAATTACACTTGATTGTAATTGTAATTGTAATTACAATTACTTTCTGGGCAGAATGTTCAGAAAGTAATTGTAATTACAATTACAATCAATTGTAATTGAAAAAAGTAATTGAACCCAACCCTGCTGTCCACTGTCTCATACCACAAAAATGTATCTTTCTCTTAACTTGAGTTGCCAGACTTTCGCCCGCACTTTGAAGTATCGCAGCCGCATTTTCTTTAGTTTGTCACAGCACTGTTCTATTGATAACCACGCGAATGTAACTACTCACGCATTACTTCATAAATCTCAGAGTTTTTGTGTGTAGTATCCAGTTGTAATTGTAGCCTATGTTTTCGTCTGCCTAAATTTCAAGCAAGCATTGAATTTCTGCGTTTCAATGGAGAGATCCTTTCGCCACTGCGTTTGTTAGGAGAAAAGAGCCGTAACACTGATCTTCTGTGCTCATCTTTCACATTTGATACGAGTATGGATGAACTGTGCCCGAGTCCTCCTCTTCCAAGCGGACTCGCATACCGTGCCCAAGCATGGTACGGTTCTGTTCACTTATCAAATGAACTGCACTTTGGGGACAAGTGTACTCAGATCCATGCCTGAGTCCCTAGTGTGAAAGCGCCCTTATAGATGTATTGTCTCCTTTAATTGATTAACGTCCCGTGCGCATCCCCTAAGCTGTTATGCATTTGTGCTTTCCCATTTCTTCACTTGTGTGTTAGCATATGCACACTCCTTACTTAGAGACTGCAGGATTGTCACTTGCTATATGCCCTTTAACAACCAGTCAGTATCATCCTGGTAAAACTTTATCATCTTTGGAAATTATTCGTAATCTTCAGTTGCTACTTCACCCGTGCGCTGGTGTCACAGGTGGCGACATACTCCCGGGTGTCCTGCCAGAGAGGTGGCTACCACAAATGCTGACAGATGAGGGTCAGGGTGCGGGAAACCTTGGGATGGCATGCCGAGGGGGAGACCTGGGTGCAGGCGAGGACTTTAGCTCTCATGCCTCAAGGGACGAAAAGCCAATTCACAGGACCCGAGGAGCAGGTTCACATGACGCTGGACTGGAGGACGTTCTCCATGATGTGGCACCACCTTCAACTTGCTGGTTACCAGGAGGTATCCATCAGGAACCACAATCGCTAAGTCTTTGTCAGAGGTGAGAGAGTGCAGGCGGGAGAGGGCATCGGGCTTCTGGTTCTTGGACCCAGGGTGGTAAGTGAGAGTGATATTAAAGCAGAAGGGACCAAAGGGCCTGTCTGGAATTAAGGCTCTCAGCAGAAGTGCAGAATTCCAGGTTCTGGTGGTCAGTCCAGATAAGGAAGGGGATGTTGGCCCCCTCAAGCCAATACCTCCACTCTTTAAACACCAGCTTGATGGCCAGAAGCTCATAATCCCCAATGCTGCAGTTCCTCTCTGCAGTGGTCAGCCGGGAGACGGAGGCGCTGCAGGGATAGACCTTGCCGTGAGCTGCCCGCTGGTGGAGGATGGCCCCTGGTGCAGGGGTCAGAAAGAGCCAGGGCAGGAGTGCTGTCCTTAAGCTGGTGGAAGGCAAAAGCCAGAGCTGTCCAGTGGTAGGGGACCTTGGAGGACGTGAGGGCAATAGGGGGAGCAGTGACAGTGGAGCAGCCCTTGACGAGGCACTGGCAAAACTTTGCAAAGCCAGGTAATCGCTGAAGCTGCTTGCAGTCCGCTGGTTCCGGCCAATCCAGGGCCGTCTGCACTTTCTGCCCATCCATGCTGATCTCTCCCCAGGAGAAGGAACTGCTCTGATGTTTGATGGAATTCACATTTCTTGGGCTTAAGAAAAAGCTGGTCCTTAAACAGGCACTGTATCTCTCGGCAATGGCTCAGCAATGACAGTGGAGAGATTTTTGGTTTTTGGGAATTATAAATAATACATTATTTTACAAGCAACTGTTTTGATGCATAGTACAAACTTCAGCATCAAATTCAAGGGGATATTATAATATTTAAATGTTTTGACAGTTAAAGGGGGGGCTCTCATGCAGTCCCCATCCACTCAGTCTCCAAATAAAAAGAAAACTAACTGAAACTTGTCATAGAAATTTTATCAAATTCTCCATTATGAAGTAATATAATTCCCAAAATGAAAAATTATGCAAACTTATCCTCACAGGTTCTTTCACCGACTCATGCCGTTGAAATTATACTCTGTTGTACAATAACTTGTTTGGTTTTAGCTCTTTGAAATGTTTATCCGATCTTGCCTCTGCCTTGCATAGGAAAGGCTTTGCCAACTTTGATATGAGTTTAGCTACGCGAGGCGACGTGTTAAACATGTTCTCAGAGCAGACCCAGATTGCCCTCAGGCAGTGGGAGGAAATTCTCTCACTGCCCAATTTGTTTTTTTTTTTGGGGTTATTTTCTTGTGATGTCTTCTACTTATATGTTTTTCCATATGTGCGTAATAGCATGAAATAAACTCTATTTATTTATTTATGCTATACTTCAAAGTATATTTTGATTAGTTCCATTGCAATGGTATCATGTTTTACAAATGTCACCATCTCTGATCAATCCACAAGCAAAATCACATTCATTTTGGACATAACATGAGTTTGTAGTATTGCTTTGGCACTATTTGGTCGTGTTGGATACCAGGACAAATCGGCTATTCAAGCAAAAGCAAAAAGAGTTGGCATTAATAATTGCAGCGAACATACACATGTGAAAAATGCGACAAAACACAAATATAAACTTGACTGTAACTAGCAGTTCAACAGACCATTTGTCTCCATCATATGCATCTTATTCAGGTTTTACAATTACTCACTCAGTATGTAACAATACTTGATAAAAATGGGAAATTTAACTTCAGGAAACTTAGCTAAATGGCAAAGTTGAGAGGACAAAAGGGTAATTTGCCTAAACTCTTTCTTTGGAATTCTGTCCTTTTCTTTTGAAGCTGCACACAGTGATGCGTTGGAAAAACAATGCACAAAATAAGGTCCATTACACGTTAGGTTTGTGATCCCTCAAGAATGAGATTCTGATTCAAGCAGTACTTGAAAACAAAAGTCATCTTCTAGAGGATTACACCACGATGACTTACTAGAGGCCAGAAAGAGATTTAAAGGGAAAAGACGTGCAACAAGAGAAACTGTTTTGACTTTTTTCTGGAGCTCTCACAAATGGGAAAAATAAATGCTGAGGTAACATTATAATAGGAAATATGATATTTTGATAAATTACAAACAACACAGGAATTCAACACGTATATTTTGTTATTCTCTGCGCAGCATTTTATTTCTGTATTTATGTGCATTCGAGTATGTACGGCTTTATGTTGTCATAATGAGCTTGCACTTCTTGCACCAACGTTTGCACCTCTGCACTTTTTTGCACTTTTGCACAGTTGTTTTTTTGTCTGTATAGTCTTGGAATGAATTTTGGGAGAAATATGTTAAATTAAGACTCAAGTCCTTTTTTTTCTGTGTGTGAGTCTTTCTTTGTCATTTTTGAGATTTTTTCTTGACTACCGCACCAGAGTATAATATTTGAGGAAAGTTTTTAAGGTGCAGCTCAGTCCTTGTGATACAAGGAGCTCAGACACATTTTTCATGATCAATATACCTATCATCAAGTATTTCCCAGGAGCTTTAGCAGCCAGATATACCAGGCTGATAGTAGATTAGGTTTAATGGGAAGAAATGACTCGTGCAACGTCTGTACCACAATTTCAGACTAAAAGGGTGGCTAATTGGTTGTTTTCTATTCCAATTTATAATATTTTTGGATGGCCAAGGGGAGATTTTTAGCATAAAAACTACAAAAATCCAGAATTTTTAGGCAAGTTGATTCCTGTCATTCCACAACCTCCAAAAAACTGGGCATTCTGAGTCAATATCCCCTCTACGAAATGAGTGCTGTTCTGATTGACCAGTGAACACAGCCACCAGACCTGTGTACCAATGGAGAGCAATGATGTCACAATCCCCCAGCTACTGACAAGTCTCCAAATACAGATGGAAGAAAAAGTAGCTATTGAGCAAGCCATTAAACTACATAATGAGTATGGAAAGATGACATCTGCAGGCTAAGCTAGGATGGTAATTATATTCACTAAAAAGAGCGATATACATTCACAATTAAACTACACTCAGAATTCTGTCTCTGACATTAAGAATGATCCGTGGCTAGCATGTGTACAGTAGCAACCATAAGCTAACATCCCATGTATTGTGAATGATGTGCTACTCTTCTGCAACTGAATTATATTAAAACAGTCACCCATTCTATTTGTTCCTACTGACATGTTTTGTACATTGCCTCTGGATAAACTAGCAGAGGTTTCTAAAGTCAAAGTCAGTTTTGTAGTTAGCTAGCTAATAAACATCAAAATGATTAGGTAAAATGGAAAGGTAATATACGCATGCTAGCTAGCTAAGTAACTCTGAGAGTGGCACTAAGCTAGCCAACTTCCTACATTGACAACCAAGCCATACAAATTTAATGTTACTCTTGGAATTCAGTTTAAATATGAACAAGAATTTGGAAAATACTTAGCCAGCTGGCTACAGATTCCTCTTGAAAAGAAGGCAAAAGCTGCAGCCTCTTTGCATCTTCCGAAAAGCATAATACGGAGGGCTCAAAAATTACTGGCACCCCTGACTGGCAGGGCACAAACAATTCTTTAAAAAATTCTAAAAAATATATATTTATAGAGAAAGTCTAAATAACAACGTGTGCAAAATACAGTATGATATTAATGTTCGAATGGAATCAACCAAAATTATTTACTGATTTAATTAAAAATCCATTTCCTCCAAATCAAGATTTCACAATTAATGGCACCCTTAAAGATTACTGTAAGTAACGCATACTAAAATTAAACCACATATTAAATTCCACTTATTTAAGTTTTATCTGTCTTAAGGAACTAAATTGAGCCACTACATCACTTCCTGTTTCACTAGGGTATAAAACTGAGGTAAAACACATGCAATATCCCTTTGTCATCAAACACCATGAAGAAAAATTCAGAACAACTGTCAGTTCAAAAGAGGCAGATGGTCATAAACCTTCATAAATCTGGTAATTAGGTAATTCAAGAACAGCTGAAAAACAAAGCTGTCGATGTCTACCAGCCTGGAAAGGGTTATAAAGCCATTTCTAAGGCTCTGAGACTCCTGCAAACCTTGCCGAGAGCCATTATCTACAAATGGAGATAACCTGGAACAGTGGTAAACACTCCAAGAAGTGGCTAGCTGACAAAAAGTCCTCCAAGAGCATATCTGCTACTCACCCAGGAGGTTTCAAAGAACCCAGACTAACATCAAAAGAACTGCAGACCGCATTGCCTCAGTTTAGGTCAGCTGACCAAAAAGAACACAGAAGCTTCTCTCGCATTTTTCAAAAAACATCTTCATGACCCCCCAGACTTTTGGAATAATACTGACAATAAGCACATCATACCAACAGTCAATTTAAAATTATCGTTTAAAAACAATATTTTGAGTTTACTCATGTTGTCCATCTTATATTAAAATTAGTTGGATGATCTGAAGCACTTAAATATGACAAATAAGCAAAAAAAAAAAAAACACAAATTGGGAAGGGGGAAAATGCCCTCTCACAGCACTGCGTGTAACCGCATAACCTTTGAATGCAATGACTGCTTGCAGCCTGTGAAGCACAGATATCACCAGATGCTGGCTATCATCCCTTCCGATGCTCTATCAGGCCTGTACTGCGGCCATATTCAGGAGTTTTTGGCTTTAGTCTCCAGCCATGTTCAGTAATGGCGCTTTTCCACTACATGGTACCGGCTCTACTCTACTGGGCACCGGGTACTTTTTTGGGGTTGCTTTTCCTTTAGAGGATAGTGCCCCCTCCGTGGTACCTGCTCGTCTTTGCGACGCAGCATGTTACTGCCGCGACGGCATCCTCAGTTATATCAAGTTTACTTTTATTCCGTCGATATTGTTAAATTATGTGTTTAAATCAGGGGAGGCGCACTACCGTCACCACTTTATGGCACTAAAGTCCGCAAGTGTTTAATTGTAATAGCTGTTTGACATTCTCCTGATGCATAGGATAGCAGCTGGTGTTGTGTCCGATTCGGTTGCACATTAAATAACTTACCACCTAAAAACGCAAAGCAATGATATACGTAAAAGGCATAGAGTAACAGTTATTCATATTCAAGCTTAATGAAACATTTCACTTTGAAATTGAAGGCAAAACACGAAGCAAATGCGCAAATCGCAGGAGATGGCAGAGTATTAGAATTTATCGCTTTACGATGCGTCATCTCATCTGATACCTTTCCTTAGAACAAAATGCTTCATCAGCACCCGTAAAGTTTTTTCCCCCGCAATTTTCGTAAAATAGGGACAGCACAATAACTTTCTCAAGGGGAATTAGGGGAACAGAATTGGACACATTTTCACTACGAACAGGGTCACACACAAAGAAACGCATTTCATAAATGCAGCAGCTTCGGTGAACAAACGCAACCTTGTTTGATAGGTAAGGCAACGCACAGTATATTTATCAAGCTGCCTAAAACAACACACGTTTCAAAAACACAGTTTGAGGACCTGTTTCAATGATCGCAAGTGAAGCCAGTTTCTTAGCGATAATGCGGAAACGAGTTTTCTTTTACAGAGACGATTCTCTCTGACCAATCAGTGGGCTGCAATGTTGCACGTCACATTTTAGTACCTACTAGTACCTGGTCGGCCGTTTTTTGGAACCCCAGGAGAGCAGGTACCAGAAAAATTATCTACTACCTACCTACTAGTATCCGGTACCAGGTACTTTCTTCCTAAAGGAAAAGCAAAAAAGGCGAGTAGAGTACAGTAGAGTAGAGCCGGGACCGTGTAGTGGAAAAGCACCATAAGATACCAATCTGGTGATTGACACAGCTAACAGAACCAAACTAACAAAAAAAGCTTTGCTGTCCAATACATTATGGTGCTCACTGTATGTCCCCATTAACGGTCTTTAATTTCCACTGAAAGAGCAGCACAGTGGCTGAGTAGAAAGCGTTGTCATCTCATAGCCAGAAAATTGTGAGTTTGAATCCAGGCCTGAGATTTTTTTCGTGACGTTTCTTCCCATGTTCACATGAGTTTACTCCTGGTGCTCTGGTTTCCTCCCACAGTCCAAAGACATGCATGGTAAATAAATTGAAACCTCATAATTACCCATTGGTATGAATTAATGGTATGTGCTTCACTTTCCTTAACAAGATTATAAGAGCATGGCAGGAGACATGATATTGTGTAACAACACGTTTAGCTTTTCGTCAGCAAGGAAGAAAAAAAACAAAGTTCCATTGGAAAAAAAAGAAATTCTGTGTAATGTGTGGACTGCACACATTACCAATGTAATGTTATGGACAAAATACCACAAAAAGTTAATCTTGCCAAATTTCCTGGTAAAACCTACCACAGATATTTCTGTGTAAATTCAAATTCAAATGTTAAGAAGACTAATGTCAAACAATGTAATCTAGCTCATTCTTCACACCAGAAGGGGAAAAAAGTGTAGCATTGCTGAACGAAAGGAATTGAATCAGTGTTCGATGTCGGCTCCAACAGATTATTAAATCAGTGAATTTCTACCATAGTCCGCCATGAACTGGGAATAATTAGCAATCACCACAAAGCTAGAGGACTGAAATACTCTATTCTTCCACGCTGTCAACTTTTATCTTGGCCCCCGCTTAAGTGAGCAGAGTTCTCCTTTTTTGAGGCAATGGGTTGAATCAGGCATAATAATAACCTGACATGTTCTCAATTGCGACACAAAGAGATATGTCATTTCATCAACCTTTGGTGACCCACCGCCGCTCCAGGATGTAAATAGTCTGAGCGCATAGTCACATTATTGAATCATGTACATCTTTTGTCTCAAATGTAGCTTGACACCCAATGGGTTACTTCATGGATCATTTGGGGGGCTGGTGTGAAAAAAAAAAAAAAAAAAAATGAAACACAATCAGCTATAATTCCATTGGATATTTATAATCAGATGGGCTCCTCTTAGGCCTTCAGGGATCATTACATAATTATACTCTAGACGAGTTCATTAAAACTTCCTACTCCTCACAGATTGCTCTCCTCGTTCTCTCACTCGACCCCTCGGCACCAGGGGTGACAGCCATCCCATATTTCCCTGCCTACTGGGAGGTAGACATACAGTATAGTGTACGGTTTTCTACAGCAGAGATGTAGACATGTATACTTGTAAATCCAATAGAAATACAATCTTAGGAGCCAAGCAGTGGAATTTGAGACGAAAGTTAGATTTGACAAATATTTCCACAGTGATTACCTGCACTTAATGCCACAAAATAGTACTCAAACCCATGTGCACATGCATTCTCGTAGACACACTCATATTGTCCCACACAAATGCAACAGTAGGCTGTTGCCTTCTTGAAAGATCCAAAATAGATTATTAATTCACTACTTTAAAGGTGCCAGTGCAGGCTGCCGGAAAATAGGTCAGCATCCTGAGCCACATGACAAAAGGCACAGTTTTTGGGTTTCAAAATCAATCACTGTAGGCTACTGGAATAAAGATTTAAAGATTTAGAGGTTTAGCTAAATACGTGCACACAAGCACATGTGCAAAAACAAACATACACATACGCATGTACGCATGCACACACACACACTCACACACGCACGCACGCATGCACACACACACGCATAACATGAGTAGTTCACCTGGTGTGTCATTCTAATACAGACCAGGACTCACTGCCACGGGTTAGTATACTGAAGACCGAAATGCGACCGAATATGCCAATCACAGGACGCTAGATTGGGTTATAGCCCACTGCCCTTCAGGAAAGAACCGCCCTGCGAAGGGAGAGAATGTCAAGCAGCAGAAAACAAAACTGCAAACCTCTACAAAACAGGATGAATTGATTTTTTTTTTTTTTAGAAAATTAAACCAACAATTCTGACTTCTGCTGCTTAGAATCACGTCAAATTTTAGCCAGGACGACATCTTTGAGGACTCAACCGCAAAACAAGGAGACAACATAGTCAGTTGAACCCATATTTGCCTCCCCCCACAGTCCAAGCCTTTCTGAGCCTCAATTTAGCATAAAAAATTAGTGGCTTTTTCCACTAAAAGTTGCTTTTGGGTTTTCAAAGAGAGGCAGCCATTGAGCTCCAACAAAAGCTAAGGATAGCTAACTCTTTCGCTCTGACGAGGTCCGCTGCCTCATTACCAGCAGCAGAAAACATCTGATGCTTTTTTTGTGTGGGAGAGAATTGTCCGGCCTGAAAGAACACGGGGTGGGAAACTGTAAAGGAGAGGGGGGGGGGAGGGAGGTTGTCATCCATTCAGGAGTTTGTGTCCTACAGCCTCTGTGGAGGGAAAAAGAAAGAGGGGGGGAGGGGGCAAAGAAAGCCTAAAACACTGCCTTTATCCTGCCAATCCAGGACGACTCCTCTCACATCAAAGTGTTTTCACTCCTGGGCTTTTCTGCACTAAATTTATTCAGTCCGAGGGACTCTGAGGGGAACAATGCGCACACACTAATTATGCCTAATTATCTATTCCCTTTAAGTGTGACCAGCTCCGGCCAGGCTTTTACATGGATTTCTCACCACCCCACCCCATGCCATCCAGCCATGTCCAGTGCTCACAGAGACACATCTTCACAGTGCCGGTCCTGCCTTTCGGTTGGCCTCCCTTTTCCTGTATTCTACCACGTGCCCCTTTGCCCTTATCCCTCAAATGCCTCCCCGCTACAGACTAACCACCTCCAACCCCCACCGTCCCCTCACCTGTGCCGAACTGCGGGCTTCGCCATTGTGCGCCGCGACAGAGACGCCTATCAAACGGAGGGACTTCCTTGTTAATTTGGCGAGTCCCCCACAGCACTGCCAGGGCTTGTGGGAGGTACGGATGGTTTTTTTGGGGGGGTCCTCTTGCTTTCTTTTCATGATCTAAATGAGACGTTTATTGGATTAGGAATCTTCTCTGCACAGCTCCACCGTGGCCCGGGACAAAAAGCCGCGAAACTAACTGCCTGTACTAATTGTCTCGCGATTCAGAGGCAAAAAAAAAAAAAAAATGGAAGAATTAAGAATTCACATTACCTCACAGTCATTCAACTGGATAGCCAATCAAGTACAAAGCTATGCTCCCTTGAATGAAAACAAAAATTTGCGCCCTAATCCACAGCTATTTAGTGAAGAATGACAAGAAGTCATGGAATAAATATAAAAAAGTAGAAAAGAAAGAAATGAAATTATGACAATAAGACTTAAAGCTGGTCTGTATGCAGTCAGTTAAGTGAAAATAGAGGGTTGGTAGGCAAACCCCTGCCCTCTTTAAAGTTTTAGTTTCTCTCCCCACTCTGACTCGCCTTCTGTGGGAGGCCCACACACTTCACGCATCCACTTTAAGATTTATCTCTACCTTCTGGGGTAAGACTGCATTACTGGGTGCTTGTTTCTTTTAATTTTACATTAACTTATGTGGTAGTTATTCAGTACAAAATAGGGGGAAAGCAGGCAGATAGAGGTTTAATGAAAGTGAAAGAGGTAAATTAGCGTTCTCATGTTTCCCCCATAATACTGTACTCTCCGCCTCACGGACAGAAGGAATAAAGAGTCAGTGCTTGTTCCTCAAGTTTGACAAACAAGCCGCAGCACTGAGCAATCACACGGAATAAACACAGGTCACCAGCGGGTTAGAGAGAGAGAGAGAGAGAGAGAGAGAGAGAGAGAGAGAGAGAGGAGGCAGGGGCAGGAGAAAGAGAGGGCAGCAAGATTTAACTAGATGCCCATCACCCCCCCCCCCCCAAAAAAAAACACAACAACCTGAGGTTAAAGGCTTAAAATATTTCCAACAGCTCATTCCCTACCTCCCTCGCAGTGCTCCGTTTATCTCATCTGTGAATGCAAACTACTCCATCAGCAATAGACTCAAATGAAAAACAATACACCTTTGATTCATACGTTTTCTTGCAAATCCCTTTAAAAAACATCACTGAATCCTCAAGGCAACAATTTTCTTCATTCATTTTCTATTTATTCTTTTTTTGTTTTCCCCTGTGCAATCTCTAATTTATTTTGGCGTCTTTATTTCCAAAATCAATGTAGTTACACTGCTGTTAAAAAAAGTATATGCCCCGTTCTTGATTTCTTCAATTTTTGCTCGTCATATTTAATTGTTTCAGACCATTAAACTAATTTTAATATTAAACTTGGACAGCATAAGTAAATACAAAATGCAGCAAGAGTTATTCAAAACCTATATCAACCATGTAAAAAAAAAAATTCCCGCCCAAACCTAACTAGACAGTTGGTCACCCGCTGGTCAGCATGTATCCCTGAACCCCCTGAAGCGATCACTCCCAAGATCGATAGGCTTCATGACCTTACCACACAAAGGCACCAGCCAAATATGAAACAAATCGGTTGAAATTTGTGGCCTACAGTGTGCTCAAAAGAAAATGCCTATGAAAGCAGTGGACGTGGTGGCGAACGCAGTGTGACGATCGCTGTTCCACAGTATCCCCGACTCGTTGTCCGGGGATACAATAACTGGCTGTGCCACCCTTGGTGGTAGAAACTGCAATCAATTGTTTGCAGTAACTGGTAGTGAGTCCATCACATTACTGTGGAGGAATTTTGGCCCGCTCTTTTTTGCAGTATTGTTTAAATTCAGCCACATTGGAGGATTTTTGAGCATGAACTGCCTGTCTAAGGTCATGACACAGCATCTTAATAGGACAAAAGTCAGGACTTTGACTAAACCACCTCAAAACCTTCATTTTTTTGTTTTACTTTTAAACCATTCAGAGGTGGTCTTGCTTCTGAAACTTGGATCAATTGTCCTGCTGCATAACCCAAGTGCGTTGAGCTTTATGTTACAAACTGATGGCTAGGGATGTCACGGTCATAAAAATTTGGCTGAAGATTGTCACACAAATAATTGCGATTAACGATTTAACTGTTTTTTTATTTATTTTTTTTCTTTAATATCACCGCTGTACCAAATGGAATGTAGTTGTGTACGTAGAGTTCATAAACTTAAATAAAATCCCCACCGTTTAAGGAACAATGGCAATTTATTGAAATTAAAGCAAATTGTAAATGGAAAATTGACTTGTAAAATAACCTGAAATAAAATTCTGATAAGGTAAATGACAAACATTACTGTAAAACTTCCATACAAAGCCTACAACTCTGGGATGCAGGGAAGGGTCTGCAGATCGTTATGCAAGTTCTACTTATTGATTGGGATGGCGATTGCTCAAATGATTAGATTTTTAGATTATGTTGCCGCTTTTAACTGATGCCATTTTTCAGCAAATTTGACAAATTGGTTCTTCAAAGTTATTGGGCTACTCCTTTTCTGTAGGTTTGAATCCTAAGTCATGGGCGTAGGAAGGATTTTTTTATTTGGGGAGGCTGACAGCAGGTACCAATATGAGTGAGTCATGAATGCATGACCGTACATACACTGCCCATCCAAAAAAAAGTCACACACTCAAATATCTAGTTGGAACCCCTGTAACTTGATTACAGTGCAAATTCATTGTGTCATTGTTTTGACAACCATATGCAACATCAGAACATTTATTTTCAGAGTAGCCTTACTTTTTCTGGCTTGAGATCTTATCTTCACGATGAGATGGTTGAACCCATCTATAGTCTTCTCGAGCGTGTCCCAATGTGGTTAAGGTCAGGACTTTGTGGTGATTCCTCATGCTTATTTTCCTCATTCATTGTTTTCTTTTCTTGATGCACGCCAATAACTTGTCCCTTCTGAAATACTGTAACATCTTTTCCGCCACCAAAGGATATGCCTGCTGACATGATGTTTTTTTTTTTAAATGAGATGCTATGCACTACATCAGTTAGGTTAAAATAATTATTGCCAGAATGAAACCCTCTTCCACTCCAGAGCTACCGCTGAAGGGATTATGGCACAGTGTTCACCTCGCCTTTAAGCGCATGACATCTCAAAACCAGTTCCCATGTAGGTTTCCTAATTACCAAATAAGTGTCAATTTGTTCAGTTGCGAGGATCAATCCACATCCATTTCCCCTAAGCTTGCATTGTTCTTAATTGCAATAATTATCAAGCAATTTCCTATCCACGTTAATGGTAACATAAAACGTCAATGTCTTACGAAGCTTCTGAATTCCTGTAGTTTATAAAACGGTATTTTTTTTCTGCGTCCGTGTCAGATCAGCTTGATATGCCCCAAAAAATTGCTTCTAAAAATGCAGTTTTGCTGACTCAGGCCCGCATGTTGAAGCTGCTCATGTAAAAATAAAACTCTGTCTACAATCAGTGCCAAAGTGCACCATCATTGGGTTGGGAATCACATCGTAAATCATATATGCAGAACTAAAGTCCTTCAGTATATATACAGTATATATTATCCATCCATCCATCCATTCTCTATACCCGCTTCTTCCTCACTAGGGTCCCGGGAAGCTGGAGCCTATCCCAGCTGACGGGCGAAAGGCAGAGACCCACTCTGGACAGCTCGCCAATCCATCGCAGGGTTCACACACTATACACACACCATTCACTTTAACGCTCATACCTATGGGCAAATTAGTGTCTCCAATTAGCCTGATGTGCATGTCTTTGGACTGTGGGAGGAAATCGGAGCACCTGGAGGAAACCCACGCAAACACGAGGAGAAAATGCGAACTCCACACCAGGCCCCAGGCGGGATTCAAACCCACGACCTTCTTGCTGTGCGGCGGCAGTGTGTGTGTGTGTGCGCATGCTTGTGCAGCCCCAGACCATCACACGACCACTACCGTGTTTGACTGTTGGTAGGACGTTCTTACTGTGGACTGCTGTGTTAAAGGGCATCTAAAGTAGTTTTTGTTTATCGGCCAATCAGCGAGTCGCACCTGCGCAAATGAACCGAAATAGAGGGATTATCTACGCATGTACACAAAACATTGGTTTATGAATGAAATTGGTCATGTGACAATGCAAGATGTCAGCAAAAGCAAGTGATTTGTTTGTAAACATTGATGGATTTTTTTTTTGTAAACATTGGACGTCTGAGAATCGACTTTAGATGCCCTTTAACTTTACGCCCATGTCTTCTAAAAACTTCCACTTTTGACCAATCAGCCCACAGAATATTACCCCAAAAATATTCTGGGTCATCAAGATGTTTTTTTTGTGACCTCCTGGATGAGTCGTGAATGCATTCTAGGAGGAATTTTGGTAAGCCGGCCACTCCGGAGAGGATTCACCACTGTTACAAGTTTTCTCTATTTGTAACTAATGGCCCTCACTGTGGTTTGCTGAAGTTGTAGAGGCATAGGAATGGCTTTGTTACTCTGTCCAGACTGATAGATGTCAACTACGTTGTTTCCCATCTGTTCTTCACGTTCTAGTTCAGTTATGAGTAGATTGTGTAGTGTCGTGAGATTGCACTCAATTGTCAAGTAAATTTGTTTAATTGGCAGCTTTTGTGACTAAGGAGACAATTGTTTTTTCACTTAGGGCCACATAGGGTTGGATAGCTTTTTTCCTTGAATAAATTACATCATTTAAAAACTGCATTTTGTATTTACTCAGGATATTTTAGCCTAATCTGAAATTAGTTTAATAATCTTAAACATTTAAGTGTAAAAAATATGCAAAAATAGTAGAAATCCTGAAAGGGGCAAATGCCTTTTCACAGCACTGTAAGACACCTGCTTCTACGATGTGACCATGCAGGAGCCCAGTGCCATCAACACTGCAATTAGTAGACAAGTCGACGCCTTGTGTGCTAACCTGCATCTCCAGCAGCCTCTCTACTAGTCCCGCTAACTGCTGATGGCAGCTTTTTCCTGCAGCATTCCCTCTTTGCAGCCAGAATGATGCAGAGGTCCTCAGGGCCCTTCCCCGGGGGCTCCCTCTACACTTATAGCCAGGTCCCCTGGAGGTCTCCAGAGAGGGCGAAGGCGGGATTCTCACTAATATGAAGTCAATTGGTAAGTTAAGACATCAGTGCGGGATTGACCTCATCATTTCGGCCCAGGTGACAAATGGGGGTTCAGACAAGAAGACTTGCTCTGACACCCCCAATCCAATCTTCCCACCCAATGTCCAAAATACACCCCCCTTGACCCCCCAGGTCTCGAGCCCACACCCATTTACACAGACCTCCCCAGGAGTCAATGGGAGCAGGGCCTGACAGCTTTAATTTCGTCAATTAAAGTCAGCTGGTGCAGGGACTCTCGGAAGGCAGGATGGTGGGCCGTGGGTCAACCACTGCTCAAACAGATGGCACCACAATGGGGACACAGGCAGGGGAAAGGGTGCCGAAGACAGAGAGGGGGGGGGGGGGGGGGCATTAACACCCCCAATCAGAGTGGATTAACGGACGCTTCAGAGAGATGACTTTTCAGGCTAGTGGGGTTGTGCGAAGAACCGCCTCCTCAACACACCCTGGAGAAAACAGAGCAGAACACAAGGAGGACTAACCCCCTCACCCCTGCCACCACCATCACCCCAGTCCCCCAGTTCTTCGGGGGAAAAACCCAAACTTAATCTCTTAATAGAAATTCAGTGAGAGAGTAAAAGGAGGTGCCGCGGCGGAAGACATTTCGACATTCCACGGCATTGCCAGCTCGCGCCCAGCCACCCAATTTTTAACCTTCTCAACCGCTCTAAAACTTCTACCCGCAAGCAAAAATTCATTCTAAAATCAATATTACATACTTTTATACATCCACCGTTTCATTGTCATTAACCATAGCACTTCAATAAATGTTAAAACATCTAGCTACATGGCATAGTGACTGGTCGCATGAGAAAAAGCAGGTCTCGTAGTGTCAGGTAGATCAAGCGAAAGGAGAACCTAAATATACTCAATCCTCCATTTATCCTAATAAATCATCTGTTTTTTCATTGCAAATGAAATATTACATCACTGGCATTTTGCACACACTCTTATCCAGAAGGACTTTGGTCATTTTTAGCATCATTTACACAGCTGGATTTATGCTGAACCAATGGAGCTATCTTTCTGAAGGGTACAATGAGAGAGTCCTTCTTGAGAATCAAACTTGCAGCTTCTGGGTTGTAAGCCCAGTTTCATCCATCCATCTGTCATTTTACTCCCTTTTTCCTAACCGGGACTATAGAGGGGCTTAGGCCTATCCCAGCATCAAATGGCAGGGAGGCTGGGAAACACCCCATAAAATCAAAAATCCAGAGCAGGGCCGACATATTCATTCATATACTCATACCTGTGGACAATCTAGAGCAGGGCTCCTCAAATCACGGTCCTCGAGGGCCAAGAACTGCTTGTTTTCCACCCTCCCTTTACCTGGGAGTCAGGTAAGATGACAATCTGGCCAATCAGCAGCATTAATTGTTCACTTAATTGCCTGTAAGGAAGGAAAACCAGAACTGTATTTGGATTCGAGGGCCAGATTTGGAAACCCTGATCTAGAGTCTCCCATAAGCCTAACGAGCATGCCTTTGGGCTGATGGAGGAAACTATGCCACCCAGAGGAAACCCAAACAAAGAGTAAAGGCAAGTGAACTCCACACAAAAAGGCCCGCGGCCAAATTAGGACCAACAAACATCTTGCTGCCAGGCAACAGCCCTAGCCATTGCATCACCGTGCCATCCCAAGTCAAATTCCCCATCTAATATACTACACTGCCTTGTGCACCAAAGTGTATGACTTAAGCTGGATTTATGGTTCTGCGTCGAACCGACACCGTTGCTACGCAGAGCCTCTGCGGCGACGTGAACCCCCACCCCAGACCCTCTGCGTCGCCTGCCGTGCACCTCGAAAATTTTCTAACTCGGTCCACTCTACTCGAGTCTCACATGATTTCACGACAGGTCCTCCGGAAACCTGACGCCACCTAGCGGTTTGTCGGTGAATTGCTTCGCAGCACAGCACAACGCAATCGACCTCAACACAGAACTTCGAAAGGTCCACGACGGCGTCGAGGCGACGGCATGCCCTATGCGTGGAGTCGACGCAGAACCATAAATCCAGCTTTAAACACAGTTTTTAGAACTCAAGAGAGCTACAGAAGACCTAGAAGTTTATGTACATAGAACTACGGAAAGCTGAAGTCTAGCTCAAAGCAGTTCTGTCAGTTGTAGTAGTGCTCAACAGTGTAGACTGTACCCTGAGGCACAGATTTCAAATCCAGATCCAGCCCTAGTTTTTGTTTTCTCCCAATTAATTAACAGAATACAATAAGTATTACTTAGTGGTCAAGTAGTCTTCATACTTGACTCCCAGGCAATGGGAGTTTGGAAAATCAGCAGGTCTCGGCTATCAAGGACTAAGATTTGAACGATGATGCCCTGTCCTCCAGCTGGCTTAAGCTGCCTGTGTAAAGCCGTGTGCTCCATGCTCTGTCAAACTCGGGCCAGTATGTATATGTGTGTGTGTGTGTGTGTGTGCGTGTGCATGTGTCTATGAGAGGAGGGAGCACTCAGCTTCTGGTATGGCTGTGGAGGGGTGGAGAGGGGCACATGTGAAACCAGAAAAAATGCCATTTTAAATTGTGGGGAGCAGTCAGTTAGAAAAGAAGTCCTCCCGTCCATCAATTATCTACCTAGCTTATTACTGATCAGGGTCATATCAAGGTCAGAGCCTATGCCAGCATATGATTGGCCAGAGTTAGGAAGTTAGAGTATAAGTAAAATATTTATTTTTAGAATATAACAGAATATGCAACAAAGAAATGGTGTACATTGTATCTTGCCTTGATAAGGAGCTGCAGGAACGATTGGATGATTGGCTTGTTTTGACACCAAGCTTTGGGCATTTCCCCCTTTCCTGCCTTGCGTTTTAAAATATGCACACCATTGTTTGAGAACGCGCGCAGAGAAACACAGGTGGGCACACAATCTCTTTTTTTTGCATTTGAATCTCGCTGCATATTTAAATACCTATTAATTGTGGAAGAATTTTCCCCTCTCAAATAATGCATGAAAATAATTCTCCTGTTTATTGTACGCCGGATCGCCTTTGTAATTGCAGGAGGCAAAAACAAAACCTGCTTAAAGCCAATACCTGCTTGCAATAATGTCATTAAATTGCAAAGTAGTTTTAGTGCATCAGTGGCTTCCATTCCCCTTCACTTTGAAATGCAGGCAGACATGATAATTCTCTCGTCCAGCCTGTTCATTATTCAGTGTCCAGTCCCTTTGTAACGATTTGCGCGAACGGTCCCTTTCCGCGTACCTGGTATGATCAAAGCGGTCCCTGCTTACAGCCATATTCACCCTCACGTGAAAAAATACATTTTTAAAAACTGCTCATCTGCTTCATCGTTACCTTCAACAGAGTGATGAACGGGAGAAAAGTGGCCCTCTGCAGTCCGCTTTTATACAGATCTGAAAGAGAAAATTGGTATTAGCTCTACTGTTTAGCCCTAATAATATCCTTTTTCCCTCCCTGATTGGCAAATAAAGCTCCCATTGAAGGGATAAATAGGAGGACACAAAGGGGATGAGCAAGAAGAGGAATTGATTTCTTCACCAGCAGCACACGAAATTTGTTACATTCTCAAACAATGAGCGCTCGCGTTAAAGAAAACAGGCTTGTTTTCCGAGCACACAATATGTAAGGCCCAAATGAATGAAAATTTCAATTAGCTCAGTGGAGCAAATTTCGTCTGAAGCAGCACAGGAAAAAACACAAAGCCACAAAGCAAAAAAACGCTTGCGGCTGCTAGGGCTGCTGAAGCCACGTTCAGTCAGCGTTTCAAACTAAGCAGAATTGAGGCAAAAAAGAGTGATGATTCTGAAGCAAAGTTGATATAATTTCAGAAACTAAACTTACATACTATGGTGCCAATTCAGTCCACATAGATTCTGTGTTAGTTGAGCAAAAATTCTCTCACATTTTTGACACATATTTTTGGAGCTGAGTCCGCAGAACTGAGGGATATCTCCGGAACCACTAAGCAACATAATAATGCTGATTAAAACCCACAATAATTCTAACTTCAGTTCCAAAAAAACAGATTTGAGACAATTTCACACAGTGCAATTATCCAGCTAACTAAGTAATCCTGCTTTGTGAAAAATTGCCTTGTTCAATGGCTAAGCCAAGCGAAAAGGGAAGTGTCACGGCCATGTTACTGTACCGCCCAAAACACATTAAACACGGCTTAGGCCACACAAGTCACATGGGTTAAACACGTGAGCAACACAAGCAGAAAACGTGCTACCGATGTGTGACCACGGCCTCAAATTACGAAACCTCTTCAATTAACAAACAAAAATTAATACACAGTATAAGAGGAAGGTTTCATTTTTCAAGTTCAAACGGAGAAACCACTTGCGGAGCGGTGGAGCCAGGATCTTAAAAAGGAGAGTTAAGCAGGAATTTCTGAGGCTTTCATGTTACATGTCCGTTCCTATAAAAGCAATTATGCATATTTCCATTAACCCTCTAATTAAAATGAAAAAGCTCATAATTAAGAGCTCCACCCGCCCTCCCTCCCCAACCAAAACGATGAATCAAAATCAGCAAAGCTGGCCTACAACAGCGCTCAAAACATCAATGACTGAGCACTTGAATAACAGGATATTAGCATTCTGTAAGAAGACATGGGAACTGCAATGTGTCCACTTCTATTACATATGCATGGCAGGAGCGAAACACGCTATGGCAATTAATAATGTACAAGTTTCCCGATGTACATGAGATGAGCTGCCATTGAGGGAGGTTTCAGAGCCAGTGACTCTAAGCACCTGAGTTACTTGCACAAATTAAAATATCGGCCATCCTTACCTGGATTATGCAAACAACAGCAGTGACCATAATAGTAATGGGGCACATATTTCCCCTCAAAATTCATTGAGCTCCTCAACGGGAGGGTACAGGGGAGAATCGTTATGTCTTTAAGATTGAGCGGGAATGCAAACCATTTACGTTTGCGCTTAAATCATAAACCCCCTCCCAGGACTACCCTCCCAACAATATGGTAAACACTCAAATTCAAAAAGCAGTAATTAAGAATAAAGGAAGAGCTTTGAGAGAGCTAGCTTCGGATGGCATTCTTCCTCCATCAGCCCTCTATAGAGAGTATATTAAGAGGCTACTGCAGGTGAACAGAAGCACCACCGCAGTGCTTATCAAAGGAGCTCTTTCTGACAGAAAAGATCAAATCATCTCTCTCTATTTGCATAATGGTACTATGATCTACAAACAATATACCTCAATTCAAATTTAACAGCAGCTCACGGCCGCAAACTACAAACCGCTCAACATGAAGGCCGTAAAATCCTACCCGCACAGTCAAGGTAAATGTTATGGCTGATAGCAGAGAAGCTAATGCTAGATTTAAGGTAAGTGTATAAATTAGTCAATCAGCCAGCTGGTCAAAGCTATCTAAACATTGTTTGACGTGATGAAAGTGAAAGTAGAGAGGTAAACTGTCCTCTCTTGTTAAACCCAATAGTATCTCCATCAATACCTAGCAATCATTATAAGGGCCATTGCTTGCGGGTTGGAAGGTGGGACTGATCTCGGGGCCAACAGCGTGGGTGGGCTCACAGGTGAAATGAGCCCACATTATGGGGGTCCAGAACACTAGTCTTTCAAGGGGTCCAAATTTCTAGTTGCACCCCTGATTGTCAGTTTACTTAAAGGCTGTATCAGCGATATGACGTCACCATTGTTGACAGTTGAAACGCTCTCAAAACACAACAGAGCCGCTCGCCCCTCCCCTTCAGGAGCTTGGAACATGAACGCGCTTTTCTTAAAGTGAAACGTCTGAGTAAGTATGGCTCACCCAGCTGGGTAAATGGCCGTGTACAGCTCGTTGTGATAAACGCCTGGTAGCAACAATGACAACCATTGCCAGACGATACATTTAAACTAGTGCTAGCTACAACAAGGTATCTCACAAGTTGCTTAGCTCCGCAGTACAAAACGAGCATTACCAACGTCACATAGATCACCACTTTTAGCTAAACTTATCACACGGTTGTACATTCATCAACGAATTTCAACTCTGAGTACTAACCAGAGAAAAAATGTTATTACACGAACACAAACTCTGGTTTGATCAGACAGAATTAGCAAACTCACTAGCTTGCCAACTGAGAGTTAGCAAAGGTTGCTAACTCGCTCCAAAGAGGAAATATCAATCTCTCTACTGTTTGATTCATTCTGACCAGCATGATCTATGCAAGATAGCCTTACAAAAACAATACACAAGCTTCCCTCAATTTTGCTCGGGATGACAATTTACAATTCACATCCAACCGAGTTAGCACCAGCTCAACTCACCTGTCCAGTAGAAACAATGCAACCTGGGCGTCAGAATTAAAACCATTCAACTCCCGGAATTCTCTCCAACGTTGGTATGCTTTCCCTATGTTTATTCGGGACTTCGCATAGCTGCAATCGCGTTCCTTTTTCCTCGACATGCCCTTGTTCAAGCGTCTCTTTTTCGGTTAAGCTTCCGCCATGGTTCACTCTGCGCATGGTAGTGCCACTGCTAGTTCGTTTCATTGCTCAGTCCCACCCACTTGTCATGCATGAGCACGGAACTGGCGCAGAAGACTCACCCCTGCCCTCCGATTCGTTGGAACACTTTTGTTGATGTTTTGGGAGGCGGGTAGGTCACCTCGAGTTTGTGTATCTTTCTCAGTGTCTACCTGGCTGTAGGTGGACTACAGAGACCGGATTTTTTCACCGCTCATTCATGAGACGAGCTGCTAACAGTTCGTGAGAAAAGATCTCCTGTACGTGACAAATTATGTTTTGGCTCAGAATCGCTGATACAACCATTAATGATAATGAGTCTTCTGCGAAACTGCATTCCAGCAGAAATCCGCTGTATTTCTAATGCAGCCATTGGATTTCTGTAAATTAGTTT
Source organism: Gymnothorax javanicus (assembly GCA_029692085.1). Taxonomy (NCBI): domain Eukaryota; kingdom Metazoa; phylum Chordata; class Actinopteri; order Anguilliformes; family Muraenidae; genus Gymnothorax; species Gymnothorax javanicus. The sequence goes on from CM056198.1 coordinate 98,380,106, forward strand.
TGAGATCTAAAACCTAATGCTCTGCAGTGTAAGATCAAAGAAAGAGACAGAAGTTCAGTGTTCAGATTGGACAGGAAGCCAGCGACTTCCTCCATGTGACCAGTGTCGTGGATTCCCCACATGCCACCCCCCAAAATTAATGAGGATTTTAAAAATTCATTTCAGCAGGACTTGATGGGTTTGTAAAAAAAGGAACGGGACTCAAATGGAGTAGGAGGATTTAGAGGAACCTTTTAGAGGGAATATTCTGAGAACACTGGCCCTGTACCAAAGCAGATTGATATAATGCCTCACCTTCCGGGGGTCTGTTTGACGTTGCCACCATTACTACCCCCCTCAGAAAGAGAATTTCAAACAGCCGCTTCAGGATCATGGCATCTGCTACATCAGTTACCTGTGGGGAGAACAGGAAGTCTTCACACTTAGATTCAATCCATTCATCCATCCATCCACTCCCTGTCCAATCCACCAATTCCTCATCATGATCACTGGAGGCAGGAGCCTATCCTAGTATCCTTTTGGCAAGAGGCAGGAAACACGCAAACTTTCTGTTTTATTCCATTGTAAGAGAGAATGCACAAGAGCAAGACAGAAAGAGGAACAGAGAGGGATCTTCTTGCTCATTTCTCACCAGCAGAAAAGAAACAGCAGGCATTAATCAAGCAAGGGAGAGAGAGGGCACGTATGAGCAAGGCGGAGGAGGAAAGAGCAAGAGAGCAAAAGAGACAGGAGCAGGAAGATCTCCCACTATCTTATTACGAGTGCCCAGTAACGACAGAGGGCTATAATTAAGCACATCCCCAGATTTTTCAAACCATCCACTTTTTCTTCCTTAACAGAACTTGTTTTCTTGGGCAACTTGATTCTATCTTCCACTGCGGTGGCTGAGGCGGGGCAGGAGATGAGTGTCGTGCACTCCACTGTTGCCTTCTGCTAATTAATGAGATCCAGTGTGAATACCAGGTGTTTTACATTTCTATTCCCCCTTTTTCTAGCCCCGCTCTCTCCCCCAGCGCCTGACTGCGAACGGTCATGAAGCGGTTTTTCTGTGGAAATGAGGACAAGTAGTCGGAGAGGCCCAGGCTCAGATAATGGCACGAGGTGGGGGAAAAAATGGAGCGATATGAAACAGAACCCACATCACAATGGCAGACCAAACAACTCACCAGATGGCCCCACACAAAGAAAAAACAAGCAGATTCATTGTGGTTCGAGAGGCCGCCATTACTGTCCCATGAATAATCGAGGGAAGAGCCATTTCTCTGCAGCCCAGCCGTAATCATACCACCTCTGCACACGCTGGACAAACTAATTCTGCCCATGCTAACCAACATCCTTATGATACAAGGATACTACTGCATGGACTCCATGGATGAAGCCATTGCCAGTGGGGAGAAAAGTGACATGGATTCTAATGGTATCTTCAAGTCATATGGCATTTCCTATAAATACCAAGTTTCTACTCTTAAATAGCCTTCACAACAACATCCAACTGATAATTATAACCAAGAGCTCTGATATATTCGACTGAGAAGTAAATAATGCCCAAGAGTCAGATGAACTCCACTGTTAAAGGTAGCTTAATTAAACCCAATTTCATGCTTTTTTAACTGGACACCAATAATATTTTGTTTAATTAACAGACTACAATTCAAAAACAGAGTATAATTGCACAACACCCCTAGGCACTGATGTCTTGATAGACTTTCTACCTGACTTGAATACTTGCAAGTCATAGTAATGGGAATCTTTCCTGCTTTACCATCTTTTACATATGATGTTAATGGTGCACAAGTATCCACTGCTAGAGACGGCCCACGTGTTATGAGTAATGGGAGGCCCAGAGCAGCAGAGAGACTGGAATTCCCAGCAATGACTTGTTTTATGCTGAGGCTCACTGCAGTCCAGTATGTAATGACAATGAAGTTGAGGATTATTCAGAATTTATTCCATGATTACTGATGCATCTCAACAACTAAGAGTTTTATTCAGCGCAAGTACCACATCTCCACTTTTTATTATGGACAGTATTTTTATTTATTTATTATTTGCATGAGCTACAGTACAGGCTGCGAGTATTCAGTCTGTCTATACATATGAAAATACACTGCCCTGCCAATAAAAAGTCACTCTAATATTTCGTTGGATACCCTTTAGCTTTGATTACGGTACACACTTGCTGTGCAGGGTTTCCAGCAGCGCTTTATAGTTAGAGCGGCCGCCTTGACAACAAATGCCCCCCACCATGACTACGTCCCCCGGAAAACAAAAAAAAAAAAAAAAAAATCTGCTGCATCCACGCATGCATAGACAGTAAAATAAGGCCGCACCTCGATGAGGGCGAATAGCGGCCGGCATCTGTTGGTTAAATATGTTACTGCGCCATCTATCACCTGTTGCTACGCCAACATCATTTTTTTGGATCGGGAAGAAGCTATATTATCCGCATATACAATAACCTGTCGTCGTCGTGGGAAGGACATGTGGAGGTAAGATAATTATTCATCTTAACTGAACATTTGAATAGTGTCTCCTATCAACTGCTTGCCCACATATTCTGTTTCATTAAGATAGGCTATATGCAATTCGTTCAGTTTCTTATCAAGGCTACCGATGTGTTTGCGCGTGGATATCTGCTATGTTTGACAATTGCACGTGGTTTTCTCTAGTGTAAAGTAATGGATGGGAAAAAGCAGTCAAAAATCAGGGTACTTCATTCAAAGAAGCCGGTGTTCTGTCAAATTTTGCTACCTATCAAAATATGCTACGTCGCGGTTCTGCGCTTGCGCAAACCTAAAATCTTGGGCTCTATTTCTTCGCTCACATCTCAAGTATCTTCAAATATCATAAAATATCGTCTTTTTTTTTCGGTGCGCCTTTCGACCTGTAAGCGTATACATATTTGCATGTACACGCTGGGTTTTCCTTAAAACGCAGAGATTGGATGATAATGGCATGCGGCATATATCATTAAACAAACTTACCCAACTCATAACATCTGCTTATGTTATAATAAGCGAACAAATAACAAACTTACTACTGTAAACTGATTCATATTGCAATATATAGGCGAAAACAAAGACTTTACGATCGCTTTGCATTACGGTAGCATTTTTTGACAAGGCAACACAAATTGTCAGAACCCCGGCCTACTTCACCATCTGCGTCGTCTCCTCCTCCACCACCCCCCGCCACCTCCACAGCCATAGCCCCAGCCACAGCCCCAGTCCTTTAAACATAGAGGTAGTGGGTGGAACCCAGAGGGGCTGTGGACCCGAAATATTCAGGTTGGCTATATCACACAGAACACGGTGAGTGTAGCATTAATCTTTTCTCAAGATCTCAAGATAATTACGAGATAAGGTGTACATATATATTTTTTTATCCTGTGAATGCAATGCGCTTCCGTACATAATACCGTTCTCCTCTCCCCAAACATAACCACAACCGCAAAGCATTTGAGGAACTGAAGACAAAACGGATAAATACCTTTTCCGTTCTTACATTAATTTTCGTTTAACCCTTAGGGACGGTTTGTGCGCATTTTACGCGCTTTTCATTTTTTTTTTTTGATAATTTTGGCTGTGTTCATGCATGCAGCATGAATTTTGGCAAGATTGTGTGTTTTTATCTGATCTTGTTATTTCCAGCTTAGCTCTTACAGTAAGGCTAAAATACACTGTGTACAAGCAAGTGTTACACTATAAAAACTTTGTAATAAAGTTACAAGACTGTTGACTTTGTCACTTTGTTATTGCACTTCAACTGCTTTGTTTATTTATAAAGAGTAAATAAATGCTGGCTGTTGCCCCCCGTCACCACCTTGACTAACCGATTTTCTGCGGGAAACCCTGCTGTGGCATCATTGTGATAAACATATGCAATGTCACAACATTCATTCCTGCCCAGAATTGAATTATTTTCCGCCAAGATCTTGTATTACTGATGGAGTCAGTAAGTCAGACTGCTGCATCAAGTCTTCTCCAGCACATCCCAAAGATTCTCAATGGGGTTAAGGTCCGGACTCTGTAGAGGCCAATCCATGTGTGAAAATGATGTCTCATGCTCCCAGAACCGCTCGTTCACAATTTGAGGCGGATGAATCCAGGTATTGTCAACTCGGAATATCCCGAGGGATCAGGGAGGAAAAATCCATTGATGGAAAAACCTGGTCATTCAGTATGTTCAGGGAGTCAGATGACCTCATTTTTTGGGCACATTTCATTACTGAACCTAGACCAAACCAACTAAAGCAACCCCAAATCATAACATTGCCCTTACAGGCTTATACAGTAGCCACTAGGCATGATGGGTGCATCAATTCATTCGCCTCTCTTCTTACCCTGTTGCACCCATCATGCTGGAACATGGTAAATCTGGACTCATCAAATCACCTGACCTTCTTCCATTGCTCTAGAGTCCAATCTTCGAGCTCCCTAGCAAATTGAAGCCTTTTTTTTCTCCCAATTAGCCTTACTGATGAGTGGTTTTCTTAAAATTACACAGCTGTTTAGTCCCAATCCCTTGAGTTCTCTCTGCATTTTGCATGAGGAAATGCTCTTCCCCTCACTATTAAAAATATTGGTGAGTTCTATTGTTGACTTTTTACGATTTGATTTCACTAAACATTTCAGTGATCTCCGATCATAATCATTCAAGATTTTTTTTTTCCACATTTCTTCCTCGAAGATGATGGTTCACCACTATCCCTCCAGGTTTTAATAATGCATTGGACAGTTCTGAATACTTAATTTTAGTAGTTTCAAAAATCTGCTCTCCTTCCTTGATGCATTCCAAAAATGTGACCCTTCTAAAACAGAGTAACATCTTTTCCATGACCACAGGATATGTCTTCCGACATGGCCGTTTCAGAAATGAGAAGCTACTCCCTGCATCAGTTAAGGTTAAATAACTTGTTACCAGCTGAAGCATATTCATCACTGCAGTAATTATCCAATGGAAGGCTCTTATGTACTTGCTAAGTTTAATCAAAATGGTGATTTTTTTTTTTTTTGCCAAGCAGAGAGTCTAGATTTCCTGAAAAAAAAAAAAAAAAAAAAATCATTCAACTAGTCCACACCTGAGGCTGGGCACGCCACAATGATGTGCAGACTTCCAGGGATGCGGAAAATGGAAAAAAAACAGCTTAGTCAGTCCCTGCCTAAGCCAGTGCCTATTCGCATTTGCAGTTTCAGATTGATCAGCCCACCCATTGATGAGAAAAATGGATTCACACGGATGGATGGATAGACAAACGGATGGAGTTTTCCTCATTTTATGGTAGATTGTAAATGTGATAGCCCTCAAATTCAAGCCAACCACTCAAAGCTGATACTTATCTCTTCAAATATGTTGTTTTATTTAAATATTCTGGATTAATGAGCTAGAACAAGACAGTAACAGTCCAAATACTTTTCTTTTTTTTTTAAAAGATTATTTTTTGGGAATTTTTCCTTTATTTGACAGTTATAGTGTAGAGAGACAGGAAGGTTGGGGAGAAGAATGGGGGAAGACATGCTGCAAATGACCTGAGCCGGAATCAAACCCAGGTCGCTGCGGGAAGGACACAGCCTTAATGGTACGCGCGCTTAGACCGATGAGCCACTGGGGCGCCCCGACAGTCCAAATACTTTTGAGGCAGTGCGGGATATGCATGGCCACAGCTACAAGCCCTTTCCTGCTCAGCACCCTGACTCATGTAACACCATGCTGGTGTTGGTCACCGTGGCATCCGCGGCCTTTGCAACTAGATCACACAGTGGCCTCTGTGCATGAGCAGTGCCATTCCTTATTGCATCCATACCGCTCGCTGAAGAAGCCCTCTCATCTGGGCGACGAGACTGCCACAAAAGCTCGGCACCGCGGTCGTCCAGTTCTCAAGATGAGAGGCGTGTGGCATGAATGGACTCATATTCTCAGCGCTTTTGAAAAGAGCAATTACGACCTTTTATTTAATCTCTATTTGTTTTGCATATACGCAGTATTGATTGCGATATTACAGAAACCTTTCACAGGGAGAGCTACGCGCCACTTTTACAAAACAACATGCTAATATTCAAATGAGCATCCAATTACAACAGCAAGAGTCACTTTTGTCTGCCGCATGCGGGTGCCAAATTAAGATCTTTTGATCTTGCACCCTTACTTGCGCAACTCCAGAGATGAGTCATTTTACAGTCTGACTAAAGGCGAGACAATGGCTCAAGCATTCTCTTCCACTCGGCCCTTTTCAATGCCGCACATTCATTACGGGCTGCAACAGAGGAGGGGGCTACAAATTACTGATAATGGCAGTGCGCTAATGAAGAGAATGGAGAAATTTCATTAGCATTTAAGAGAAAAGGTTTATATGACCTACAGTCGCTTTCCATTACGACTCACTTTAAGAAAGAAAAGAGTGTCTAAAAAACGAACGCTTCATTTACATGTGTGAGGATCGGGGCCTGCTGATTGGTCGGCCCGCTCCTACTTGTTATGCATCCGGAAAAAGTGTGTGTGTTTCTGAACTACATTACGACTGGGCAATGAAAACAAAGAAATTAATAAATAAACATGTTCAGGCACCATTTAGACATTGATTGTGTACAGATTAGTTGCGTGCAGATTGGGATACATGCAGAAAATGTGATTGCAAAAAATAATAAATATAATTTCATAAAGTGTGGCTGTTACTATTATCACGTCCACAACAAACACAGATTGTTGCTATAAGAAGTCCTGCACTATTATTCAAAGGTCATGTTTCCTCAGGGTATATCGGCTCATATGTGGACTAAAGTTGGCTTTGGGGGAAAAGTGAGCAACTGCTCACTGATAATGTACTTCAAACATCATTCTTGAATGGGGAAATGAAAGGTAAAGGGGAACAAAAGCTACAAAAAGCGGCACGAAAGGCCAGTTTATGAAACGCGATCCTATGACACTTTTTTTGCAGTGTTGTATCTCTTTAATAACCACATTCACGTGGCTCTATTTGAAGTGTCAATCTAAAACCTTTTCATATTAAAAAATACACAGGCCATCTCACAATGGCATTTCTATAGCAACATTCATGAAGTTTTCTCCATTACATGGTGGGTTGCATTGGATGTGACATTCTCTATACCTATTGAAACATTGTTCTTTGTATTGAACTAGTGCAGGGTTTCCCAAACCTATCCTAGAGTACCATTCGTCCTGCATGTCGTGGATCCTTCCCTGCTCCAGCAGTGGTGATTCAAATCACCCACTCATTATCAAGCAGATTCAGTGGTTGATAAATCTGATCATTTGAATCACCTGTGCTGGAGCAGGGAGAGAGATCATGCAGGACAAGTGGTGTTCCAGGAGAGGTTTGGGAAACAGTGAAAGATTATGATTTGCAGTGGTCAGATGAACCCTCAGTACAGCAAGCATGTAAAATCCAAAAAGCTTTTTTCATACTATGTCGCTCAATATTACTGTGTTATGATAGTGTACACGTGGAATTGTCAATTATCTTCAGGCAGTATAGTTTCCAAAGATACTACCAACTTATGGTCTAAGACTAATCGGGCACTTCATGTCCTCCATTAAACACTGCAGCTTTGTTCACGATGGAATTCAGGGGTTTGGAGTGCAAAAAATCTCTCTAACTAACTGTGACCGCAGGGAGTCATAAAGTCCACCAAAATGGAATGACCATGGATACTAGTTCATTATAGTAGTTACTATAAAAACCAGGGTTAGCCTGCCTGATGTGTTGCGGCAGGAAAAATATTAGTCACTAGATGGCACTGCACTGTTTGATGGTTAACAGGGCCACCGGAGTATGCAGGAAAAGAAAGACTGAGAGAAAAAGAGAGCAAGAGGACATTAACACTACACTGAATGGGTGGTTTGGCAAAGCCTAGTAACTATTTGAAACTCAATCTGATTTTGCACTGAACCCCGTTCACAATAGCACGCATTTTGAGTGGCCTTTTGAGTCATATCCTTTCAAGCCTGTTTAGATTTGTTTCTTTTTTTACAGTCAAGGTGTCTGGCCACAAGGAGTCCCATCCATTTCAAGGAAAAATCAACTACTTGGTTTCTTTTTCCCCAGTGTGTCAGTAAAAATCTCTAATATTTAAATTATTTTTACAAACAAAACTCCAGCTCATTGAATGTTTTAAGGTTTTCTACTTCTCCTTTCAGGCTCATTTTGATGGTATAAGGCATGCTTCTCTTCAATGACTGATTTAAGTGCTGAATATAGGTTTGTCTTGGATTTCCTGAAATCAAGTAGATCGCACTGCATGAAAGTTTAGCGCAAAGGTTTTCATTTCAACCAAAATTTGGCACACCCGAGTCAAAAATTTCTAGTTGCGGAAAGTGTACTTTGTAAGGGCCAGAGGTGAAAAGCAACAGGACTGTCAATCTCCAGAAACAGTTAGCTACCTCTTGTTGAGTCCATTTATTTGCTTACTTATTACTGTGGTAATAACCCACATTAGATTAGAATTTACTCTGAACTTTGACTTATGAGTAAATACTTCATCTTCACGAATTCAATTTGGCCAAATAAATTTAGTGGTAACTAATAACTAAATTGCTATCGTGAAAAAAAAAACAATTATTTGTGCTTCTTACAGTAGCAGATAATGATCCAGATGGCGGCACACAAGACAAAGCATTAACTGTTTGTGCATATACAGTTTCTTAAACATGAGATTTCAATATTCTCATCTGAATATTCTAATAATAGTGCAATAATTGCAGTATACAGGTGGAAAAAATCTCACATTAAAAAAAGACCAAGAACCTTACAATTCAGAGCATTAAACACAGAAAATGAGCTGGAACTGTATCACGTTAAGTGCTTGCATGTAAGGGAAACAAGACATAATCCCTACCTGAAACTCATCAAAACACAACAGGCAGGTCTCATCACTGATCTCCTGAGCAACTGGTGCGATCGGGTCGTAGAATTTGGACATGTTCCCCAAAGTTCGCCTCGGCTGGCTTTGTCTAAGACGGTGAATCCCTATCACAAGGCGGGACAGATAACATACCCTGTTTGACAGCTGGTGGGGATGGATTTAACTTTACAAAATACCTCTCAAGAGAAGGAACTTGCTTCTCACCTGTCCCCGGGTACTCAGTCACAGTAACACACATTCAGTTAAAATAACCACAGAACACCACAGATCCAGATACAATCACCCAGGTGCAGGCTCAAAATGATTCACTTGTTAAGGCTGTACAGATAAACAAAAAATCCTTCCCTAAAAGAGCAAGTTTTACAGGGTAATATATTTCTCCTATTAAAACGCACTCATTACACCCCTTTTGATGCTGCTGCAGTTTGTAGTGTGTAGCCTATATATTGTCATATGCTGGCAGTAGTGAAAGCTTATTTCAATGCTATCGCCCTGTTCATTAGCCCCACTAATGCCACCAGATGCCCTTGAAAGGACAAAGACAATTCCAGCACTTTTTCACCTATGTAGAATAAAGGGGCCACATCATCCATCCCCCACATACATTTTTTCAACAAAATACCTCAAAAATGAGCTTACAAACAATTAAAATGCCTGCATGCATTATCTTACATTTACAAAACAGACAACAGTTAATACATTTAATTACAGTGCACATTTAAAAGTCAAATATTACAACTTAATCGAGCAGGACCACTCACATACAGCATTCGCCCAGACAGCACATTTAATATTATGTTTATGACTAAACTGGCCAGTCTTTTTAGCAAATTAACTTGTCAGATATCTGTATATTGGAGTGATCTGTTCTATAATAGGGGGACAGAAAACTTGACCTTACTTTTATGTATATCTAACATGAATTCATTAAAATGGACCCTCTTTTTCCTTGTAATCTTCACGTGTGAGTAAAACAGGTCCATGATCATTGTTTTCCCCTGTGTAAAAAAAAAAAAAAAAAACAGTAAAAAGATTCAAAACAAATGCAACAATGTAAATGAAAGTGGCAATGACAGTGAATCAGACTGAGAATCTGTCTCTAATGAAAAGAATCTCATCATGTTACTAATGATGCTATTGTTTGAATGATCAGAGGCGAACCTTTTATAATTATAGCCAAACAACAAGTAGCAGTTTAACAATCTGTGCTTTACTTTTTCATGGTTTTATTTTGTGAATGATAAACCAGTGGCCTGAAAAGCATTACACATGCGTATTTTATCTTCATTATCATCATTAGCCCTTTCAGGGTGGACAAGACAAACGTGATAAAAAATTTTTTTAACAAAATATTCTGATGCTGATGTAATGATTACAAATTTAATACAGGAAAAGTTGGAGCATCATCAAAAATGCTACTTGTGCTCTATAAATCATAATTGACCTGCATTAAATTGAAAACAATGCAAAGACAAGCTATTTAATATTTTTCCTTCTCTATTTATTCACTTATTTATTTATCGGAAATAATGCCTGCAACACATTCCAGAAAAGTGGGGACAGGGCTGTTTCTCAGTGTATTCCATCACCTTTCCTTTCAACAGCCTCCCTAAGTAATTGTGTGGGGAACTGAGGACTCCAGTTGATCCAGTTGTGAAGGATATGTGAAGTTTTCCAGCTTTCAAGGTCTTTGTTGGCATATTTTGCGCTTCTTAAAGCAATGCATATTTTTGACAGGATGGGTCTGAAGTGTAGGTAGGCTAGTCTAGCATCCCACACTCTCCAAATAGAAAGCCACATTTTCTGATATCCAGGGGGTGTCCCTCAAAAGATGTCATCTAGAAGCAAGCATATTTTGCTCCAAAATGCAAAGATGCCCTTCACTATATATTGTTTCCCCCTCTAAGGCCATAATCTAAATACTGCATTGCCAACACAACAATAATAAACTAATCTTCAGCTCATCCCATAGGTTCTTTATTAGATTTGGGTCAATAGAAATGCAAAACCTTACTTTGGTCTTCGGTTAACCATGTTGCCTGCTTTGGATCATTATCTGGTTATAAGATCCAGCCATGGCCTAGTTTAAGATTTCTGGTGGAGGGAGTCAGGTTTAGTGCTCTGTGGAGTCCATAATAATGGAAATACTGAGCAACTTTGCCATTTTCCCAAAATTTATGCTGTTTAAGAGCACATTTAATGGGTTAACGAAGTCTGCGCAGAGTTGTGGCATGCACGTCTTCTAAAGCATGCAAGTCCTTGCTACACATGCTGCCTGGGGGGTGGACAGCTAGATCAGCCATTTTTTTCATCATCAAGTGTCTGCTTAACACCTGTGGTGTAGGATTACAAACTGACAAACCCAATGCACCTCTCAGTGTATGGCAAGCACCACAGCCTTCTAAAGAAATTAACAAGAAAAAAAAATTGGCTGTTGACTGGCCATTTCCTTTCAACATGTAACAAATCTGGTCATGCAGCAAGGCACTGAGCTAGACAATAAGCAGCTGATATAAAAAAATAAAAATAAAAAATTATAAAAAAATTTAATTTTCAATGGGCCTAATGCAGCAAATTCTCTTAAATAATTTTCTCTTATTTTTTCCCTAAGAGAAAAAATAAAAATTAAATTCCGGATACACAAATATTTCCAAATTTTCTGAATGGGCCTTGATTTTGGCCGGTTGTTTTAAATTAGCATATATGACACCCACTAAACACCATATAAGGGCAGGTTGTGTGCAAAGAGCCGACTGCTCATGGCAATCTAGGGCACTTTCACACTAGGTACGATTGTCCCCTCTCCCCTCTCCCCCTGCTGGTCAGCTTTCACACTAGTAATATCATACCGTACCCAAATACACTCGCAGACATGTCAAAATTCCAATACAGCGCGTTAGTGTGCACCTCAGTGGTTTTAAATAGGGAACAATTTTAAAAGGAGGCGCCAGCATATTTCGGGGGGTTTTATTTTTGAGAAGGGGGTTTAGAATATTAATATTGAATATTAATATCGCAAATGCATATGCTGCGCGTTCCCTAGCAACCCGGTGTGTCATCTGTAACATGGATTACCACGTATAGCAGCACAAAAAATTAAACTTATAGTACTCATAATAAATTTTCTTGACTGAATGCTTGATGTTTTTACACATTCAAATCTTTCTCTGGGTATCTAAACATCAAAGTCAGCCGAAAATGTACTGATTACATCCGATATTGGTGGATGTTGTTACTGAATTCTTTCGCCCTTGCGGTTTTAGCCGATTATGCTGTCCACTGCCTCATACCACTAAAATTTATCTATCTCATAACTTGAGCTGCCAGACTTTCGCACCACGTCCCGCACTTTGAAATACTGCAGCCACATTTTCTTCAGTTTGCCACGGCACTGATCTATTATTCTGTGATAACCACGCGAATGTAACTACTGACGAATTATTCCATAAATCTCTGAGTTTTTGCGTGTAGTGTCCAGTTGTGATTGTTTGTTTTCGTCCGCCTGCATTTCGAGCAAGCATTGAATTTCTTCATTTGAATGGAGATATATTTTCGCCGCTGCATTTGTTAGAACAAGAGATCCGTAACACATAACAGTAATCTTCAGTGCTTAAGTACGGTTGCTATCACATTTGGTGCGAGTAGTCATTCAGCTGTCTCAGCAAACAGATCCGCGCAATCTCTAAAAATGGTGGTAAAGCCACTGTGCCTGCTTGGCCAGACATGGCCAAAATTGAACTTGGCCTAGATTTACATTAGGGCTGGGTATCGTCAAGGACGTCACGATACGATACGTACCTCGATACAGTGTCGGATGATTCGATATGATAACAATACCGATATGATAACGATATAGGCCATACATTGCAAAACTCATCATTTTTTGAAATGGTAAAAATGGTGCAGAGAATGCAACTTTCTGTGTACGACTTATGTAATCTAGTAATAGGTTGGTACATCTCAATATATTGGTAACTGAGTTGACAAACTATTTTGATTAATTTTTCATGTTCAAATTTATTTAAGATAAAGTGCATATTTCTTATGCACGATGAACATTACATTTGTTTTTCGCTGTAAAAATGAAAAGTGCATGGCATCTTCAGTAACTTAAACCATAGCAGCTCAGAGAAAAAAAAACAAAATTTACCACTAAACTGAACACTGAATAACATGAAAACAAAGTGCATGTTAAGTATCATTCTCACATTCATATTCACTGTACACATGAACATGGTCATCGCCAAAATTATGGCCATTAGTTGCCATTTTGGCCTACATATGGCATAAAAATAGGTCAAATCAAAAACCCGTCTGACATACGATCGATGAAGCCTTCATGCATCTACAGTACAAATCTGAGTGTCGTAGCTCAAAGGACAAGAGAGTTACAACATTTGTTTTTGTGCTTTTCATGTAGCACCCCCTACTGGCTATTAGTGGTCAAATTTGGCTGGAAATCGAACTCAGCCTACATCTCATAGGAATACATGGACAAGACAAAAATAAAAGGGATCGATCAAATACTGAAGGTGACAGAGTGCTAACAAGGTCATCACCAAAAATTACAGCCATCTGTCGCCACTTGACCTACATGTATATTGCATAAAACTTGGTTAAATAAAAAATCTTTCTTGATGTGTGATGACCCCTTGCCATAGCTACCTTCCGTAAAAATTTGAGCATTCGAGCTCAAAGGATAAGGGACTTATGGTCATTTTTGTGTTTTTGATTAAGTGCCCCCTACTGGCCAAAGCAGTGGGCCAATTCGACTCAGATTTGAACGTGGCCAAGATCGTATGCCCATACATACACATGCAATATGAAATGGTTCCATCAAAAACGAGCGGCGCTGTAGTGCTGACAAAGTTGCAGGCAAAATCACGGCGATTGACTGCAATTTGACCTATATACTGCTTACAATTAGGTCAAATCAAAAACCCTTCTGAAATTAGATGGCCCCTTGCCATAGCTACCTTCCATAAAAATTTGAGCGCTCTAGCTCAAAGGATAAGGGACTCATGGCCATTTTTGTGTTTTACATAAAGTGCCCCCTATTGGCCAGACCAAGTCTAAGAAGCAAATCTGGTCAATTATCGAACTTGATCTGCGTCTCATGCCTACAGAGCCATGCACCGCCAAGCGAGCTAAAAATCTGAGCAGTCTAGCTCAAACGGTAAGGGACTTATGTCCATTTTTGTGTTTTATAATGGCCAAAGTAGTGGGCTGTTTGGGCCTGAAATCAAACTCAATCGAGATCTTATGGTCATACACCCACATATAAAAAAACAGAAGGTTATGTCAAAAACTGAAAGCACTAGAGCTCTGACAATTTCAAAGGTAAAATTGCGGTGATTTCCTGCCATTTGACCTATATATCACTTAAAATGTAGTCAAATGAAAAACCCGTCTGATATCTGATGACCCCTTTCTACCGTCAGTAAAAATCAGGAGCATTCTAGCTGAAACGGTACAGAAGGTATGGCTATTTTTGTGTTTTTCATAAAGTGCCCCCTATTGGCCAGAGTAGTGGGGCTGTTTGGGCCAGAAATCAAACTCAATCGAGATCTTATGGTCATACACCCACATATAAAAAAGCAAAAGGCTATGTCAAAAACTGAAGGCACTAGAGAGCTGACAAGGTCAAAGGCAAAATTGCGGCGATTTCCCGCCATTTGACCAACATATCGCTTAAAATTTGGTCAAATGAAAAACCCGTCTGGTATGTGATGACTCCTTACCATAACTACCTTCAGAAAAAGTGGAAGCATTCTAGCTCAAATGGTAAGGGAGTTATGGCAATTTTTATGTTTTTCACAGAGCGCCCCCTATTAGCCAAACTAAGAAGCAAACCTGGCCGATTATCGAACTCGATCTGCGTCTTAGGCCTATATAGCCATACACCAAGTTACATTTGATTTCACTGAAAACTGTAGCTGCTATTGCGCTGACAAGCCAAAAGTTAACAGACGTACGTATTAACGAAGGGACGCACAACAGACCACCACTAAGCATGTCCGTCATGGCATTTCAGCCCTTTTGGCCATGGGGCCAAACGGGCTAAAAACGCACTCTCTGCGCAGAGAACGCACGCAAGTATCTAAGGATTTTTATAGCTTAGTCCTAGTTAGGATCAACTGGCCAAACTCTTTAGCCCAAGAATTAAATAATAAATTCATTATAATTTCTCCAAAACATAAAACAATCAAAATTTGATTATATGATGCATTTTTTATGTTTAGGTTTTAATACTTGTGTTTACGTGCATTGGACAAGCAATTTGTGGACAGAGATAACAGTTTTCTGTTTTCTCTTATCTCAGTAAGAGTGCTCTCGACCACTCATAAAATTTCCTCTTACCTAAGAGAAGAGCAAAAATAAGAATACATTGGTGAATCCCAGAAATCAATGGGTAAGAACAAAATAAGGAAAAATCGGGGATACGAACCAAAATAAAAGAAAATTTGTTCTTCTATGCTTCTTGCATGAGGCCCATTGTTTTAGTTTTGAACGCCACAACAATGGATTTAAAAAGATACATTCAAGATGTGCTTGAAGTGCATGCTTTAAACGTCAATTAATTTTTTTCACAGGTATTACCTGAACCATGTATGAATTACACCCATTTTATGCACAGCCTCCTAAGTTAAAGGAGTTCAAGAGTAATTGGACAAACTGAAAATAAATTATCACATTTTCATTTTTAATACTTGGAGCCAAACCCTTTTGCAGTCAACGACTGTCTTGACGTGTGGAACCCATAGGCATCACCAGACACTAGATTTTTTCCCTGATGATGCTCTGCTGGACCTTCACTTTAGCTGTTTTCAGGCCCTGCCTTGTTGCAGGGGTATTTTGACTTCAGCAGGTGAAATGCATGCTCAACTGGATTCAGGTCATATGATTGACTTATCTATGGTAGAACATTACACTTCTTTGCCTTAAAAAAGTCTTTGGTTTTTGCAGTATGCTCCCAAATCACCATCTATCTGCATTGTTAAGCATTTTCCAAATAGTTCTTGTTCTAACCATATAATATAGTCCAATAAAATTCAGAATTCATCCGTCAGCTATTGTCAACAGACTTATCACCAGTAGATACAAGGGACCAGCTCAATTAGCAGCCATATATGCCCACACATAACCACACTTCAGAGATGAGATGGCATGCCTCAAGCATGAGCAGTTCCTTGACTCCATATCCTTCTTTCCCAGTCTTTCTAATATAAGTTGATATTTGTCTCATTTGTCTATAGGATGTTGTTCCAGAACTATCTGGGCATTTTCAGATTTTTTTGGGCATGTTTCCTGTTTTTTGAGCCTTACCAATTGTTTACATGTTAAAAATCAACCCTCTGTAGTTACTCTGGAAAGGCCTCAACACTGCTTAACAAGTCTACCTCTAGAAATGTTCTTGATCAGGCAAATTGTTGTGAAGGGGTTTTTCTGTACCAGGGAAATAATTTTTCAGCCATCCACCACAGTTGTTATCTATGGTCTTCCTGACCTTTTTGTATTCCCAAACTCACCAGTGCTCTCTCTCTTGATTAGGATATACCAAAAAATATGGTTGGCTACACTTAATGGTTTCTCTTTCTCTGGGTGGTTTGTTTTGATTTTTCAGCCTAATAATGGCTTGCTATACAGACAATGACAACTCTTTAGATTTCACTTAGTGAGTAAACAACAAGAGATTCCAAAAGACAATGCAACTCTTGAAATCAACTGTAGACCTTTTATTTGTGTTCACTTTTAATGTTTTTAATAGGAAATAAACACACCTGGCCATGGAACAGTTAAGCATCCAATTGCCCAAATATGCTTGTCCCTAAACAAAGAGAAGACCTCTTAAAAATGCTGCAATTCCAACATGGTCCACTCAATTTGTGATGTGTTATTCCTCAAACTGACGCAGAATTTCCTCATTTTAAAGTCATATTTATTATTACCTTGCCTAGGACGGAGTCCGGAGGGCGAGGTATTTTTTTTGCAGGGATTTCTTTGTTTCTGTCTTTTTTTGTTTGTTAGTTAGCAACATTACGGCAAAACGGCCAGACCAATCTTCATGAAACTTTTGGGATAGGTGGACATTAGTCCAGAATAGACCCCTATAAATTTTGGAGGTCATCGGGTCAAGGTCAAGGTCATCAGAAAGGTTAAAATTGTTTTTCTCCAATAACTTTGGTAAAAATGATAATATCAACTCCAAACCAAATCCACAATGTGAATCTTTCAACTCTGCTTCCACTCATGTGCTACATGATAGAGTATCCCTCATAGTTTTCTTAGCAGCTGGGGGTTAAATGTCAGGAGGGGGGGTCAAGGTCATTGCTTACACTTGCTCATTTTCTATTTTAACTCAAAAATGGTTAGAAATAGGGAGATGTTTATTATTAATGGCATATAGGAAATCACATATGGGCTTTCACTTGGTACCATAACCTTCAACTTTGAGTGACCTTGAAAGGTCAAATTGAAGGTCACAAATTTTCAGAGGGTTATAACTCGAAAACAGTTGCAGATAGAGAGATATTTACTATTATTGACATAAGAAGTCACACATGGATTTTTATTTGGAACCATGACCTTTGACCCTGAGTGACTTTAAAAGGTGAAACTCAAGGTTGTAGATTTTCAGAGGGCTATCGAATCAGGAGCTAAAGCACTAAAATAAGTGCTACCAGGCGAGGTTTGTTTTGCCTAGCAAATATTCTACGGCCAACACCTAAAATAATTATGTGGGTGATATATATTTTACACACACACACACACACACACACACACACACAAAAGCTGGTTTCTGAGCATGCTCTCAGGCCAGCAGGGGAATGACTCAGCAGCTGGGCCAGGAACAGGGGCTGAGCCCATACCTCCCCTTCCCTTTTTTTATCCTCTCCTCCCTAGCCTCTCCCCCTATTTTATCCCCCCCACCTTTCTCTTGCTCCCCCTTACCTTCTCTTCCCTTCCTATATGACTTTCACACTTCCCCCATCTTCACATCCTCCTGTTCGTATGTCCTTCCTGCTCTGTCCCAGGTATCCTCAGATGCCCTCACTAACTAATGTGCTCACTAAGGGATGTCGAGCACAGGAAGTACATCAGCCGGCTGATGCCCATCCAAAGAAAAAAGTCACCGCTTGGATTTAAATAAGCAAAAACTCCAAATATATACACACAGTACTTAGCAAAAGTTTTAGGTATGCTTATAAATATTCAGTGAGGCAAAGATGCTTCCAATAACCATGAAATGAGAGGTTTCTTAAAATTGAAAAATATTCCATATGTAAATACAATTGAAGCACCCCCAGATCATAACACGGCCTCCAGAGGCTTGTACAGTGGACACAATACATAGCGGGTGCATTGCTTCATGGGCTTCCTTTCTTACCCTGATGTGCCCATCACTCTGGAATAGCCTCACTAACAAGTGGCTTTCTTGTGGCCACGCAGCAGTTTAGTCCCATTTCTCCTAGCTCTTGTTGCACTGCGTGTGGCCCTGAGTTCTACTGTTGACTTTCATATTTTCATATGATGAGACTTCAAGGAGCATTTCAGTGAACTCTGATGGAGATTAGTCATGATTTTTCTCCAACCAATTTTTTTTATGAAGTTGACAATCACCACTAACAGTTAGGGCTTTAATAAATTGTTGGACAATTCATGACCCAATTCTTGTAATTCCAGTAATCTCCTGAGCCGTTTTCTTTGCTTGATGCTGGCCAATAATTTGCCCCCTTGAAACACAGCAACATCTTTTCAACGACCATGAGCTACATCTTCCAACATGGTTGTTTAAGTGAGAAGTTACGCACTGAATCATATTTAAATGTTTCAGATCATCCAACTTATTTTAATACAAGAAAAGACATCCTGAATGAACACAACATGCAGCTTTTACAACCCCAATTCCGAAATAGTTGGAACGAAGTGTAAATTGTGAATAAAATGAAAATGCATTGACTTTAAGATCACATGAGCCAATATGTTATTTACAATAGAACATAGATAACATTTCAAATGTTGAATCTGAGACATTTTACATTTTTAGCCATAAAATGAGCTCATTTCAAATTTTCTGGCTGCAACAGGCCTCAAAAAAAGTTTGGACACAGGCAAAAAAGGGCAGAAAAAGCAATTCATATCTAATAGAATCAGCTGAAAGAACATTTATCAAGTAATTAAGTTGACTGGCATCAGGTGTGTAACCTGATTGGCTATAAAAGGGATGTTTTAGAGAGGCTGAGTCTCTCAGAAGTAAAATGGCCAGAGGCTCTCCAACCTGTGAAGGCTTGCGTAAAAAAATTGTGGAATACTTTAAAAACAACGTTCCACAACGTCAAATTGCAAAGGCTTTGAGGGTCTCATCATCCACAGTGCATAAGATCATCAAAAGATTCAGAGAAACTGGAAAAATCTCTGTGAGTTAGGGACAAGGCAGAAGACCTTTACTGGATGCCTGTGATCTTCGGGCCCTAAGACACCACTGCATCACTCGGCATGATTCTGTCATGGACATTATTAAATGGGCCCAGGAATACTTCAAGAAACCACTTTCTGTAAACACAGTCCGCCGTGCCATCTACAGATGCCACCTAAAACTCTATCATGCAAATAGGAAGCCATTGTTGAGCATGATCCAGAAGCGCTGCCGTGTTCTGTGGGCCAAGGCTCATTTAAAATGGACTGTAGCAAAGTGGAAAAATGTCCTGTGGTCAGACGAGTCCAAATTTGACATTCCTGTTGGAAATCATGGGCGACGTGTCCTCCGGGCTTAAGAGGAGAAAGACCACCCCTCCTGTTATCAGCGTTCAGTTTAAAAGCCATCATCTCTGATGGTATGGGGATGCATTAGTGCATATGGTGTGGGACACTTGCATGTTTTAAAAAGCACCATGAATGCTGAAAGGTATATAAAGGTTTTAGAGCAACATATGCTCCCCTCCAGATGACATCTATTCCAGGGAAGGCCTTGTGTATTTCAGCAGGACAATGCAAAACACATACTGCAGCTATTACAACAGCATGGCTTCATAGTAGAAGAGTCCATGTGCTGAACTGGCCTGCCTGCAGTCCTGATCTTTCACCGATTAAGAACATTTGGCGCATAATAGAACAAAAAGTCCGTCAAAGGAGACCCAAAACTCTCCAGCAGCTGGAAGCCTGTATTAAACAAGAGTGGGATCAAATTCCAATGGCTAAACTCAAGAAACTTGTCTCTTCAATGCCCAGATGTCTCCACTCTGTGTTAAGAAGAAGAGGGGATGCTACACCATGGAAAACAGGCCCCTGTCCCAACTTTTTTGAGACCTTTAGCAGCCATCAAATTTGAAATGAGCTCATTTTGTGGATAAAATTTTAAAATTTCTCAGTTTCAACATTTGCTATGTTATCTCTGTTCTATTGTGAATAAAATACTGGCTGGTGTGATTTGAAAGTCAATGCGTTTTGATTTTATTCACAATTTTCACTTTGTCCCAACTATTTCGGAATTGGGGTTGTAAATGATCATACAATTTATTAATGGTAAAAAGATATTCAAAAAATATGTGAAAAAATAATTGCCCCCCTAAACCTAATAACTAGTTGCATCACCCTTGGCAAGCAGCAACTGCAATCAAACATTTGCAATAACAGGCAATGAGTCTTTTGAATTGCTGGGGAGAAATTCAGGCCGTCTTCATTGCAGAATTGTTTTAATTCAGCCACATCGGTGGGTTTTCGAGCGTGAATTGCCCGTTTC
Source organism: Gymnothorax javanicus (assembly GCA_029692085.1). Classification (NCBI taxonomy): domain Eukaryota; kingdom Metazoa; phylum Chordata; class Actinopteri; order Anguilliformes; family Muraenidae; genus Gymnothorax; species Gymnothorax javanicus. Next base: position 98,400,725 of record CM056198.1, read on the forward strand.
AAGTTATGCCATGCAACACAATCTGATTCAAGTCAGAACTTTGACTTGGATACAACAAAACCTTCATTTTGTCTCTTTAGAACCATTCAGAGGCTGACTTGCTTGTGTACTTCAGATCATTGTCCTGCGGCATAAACTACCTGCACTTGAGCTTTAGATTACAATCAGTGGCTGACATTCTCCTTCAGGATTTCCTGTAAAAGAGCAGGATTCGTAGAATCATCAATTATGGTAAGTCACCCAGGTCCTGAAGCAGCAAAACAGCCCCTGATCATCACACTATCATGTCTGACTGGGGGTATGATGTTCTTATTGTGGATTGCTATGCTAGCTTCATGCCAAATGTAAAGGGACCAATGTTTTCCAAAGAGTTTTGAATCATCAGTCTGAAAAATATTATCTCAGAGGTCTTGAGGGTCATCAACATGTTTCTGGGGAATGAAAGATGAGCCTTTGTGTTCTTTTTGATCAGCAGTGGTTTTCACCATGGATGTTGTTTTTTTCCCACTTTTTTATTTTAGAGCGAGAACACGGGCCTTAACTGCGGCAAGTGAGGCCTACAGCTCTTTAGATGTTTATCTCATGTTAAAGGTATAGTTAACGATCATAATCCATGCACTTTTTGTCAAAATCACCGTATTTCTCCTCACTATCTGCAAGCTGTCACTTCTGAGAGCATGCTGAAAAAAAATCCGGTTTCAATACACAGCCTGGGCTCTGAATTTAAGCAGGTAAAACTGTGGCTCGGACCGAGCCACCAGAACATGGGTCCACCCCTCCACGCCCAGGGGCGGATTCATACTCCTGCACTGGTCAGTCAGAGGGGGGAGGGGGAGTAGCAGGTCGCGTAGCGTGCGCAGTTAGAGTAGAGAGAGAGACATGGCATTGCAGCATTTGCGATGGCTGAAAAACAGCCCAAGAGAAAACGGTCGGAGGAACATAAATTAAAAAAGAAGGGCTACGACCATGAAAGGGCGAAGACCCGGTCAACATTGGTGTGGCTTTCCCGACGGTGGAGGGAACTCCGCGAATTGAAGGGTCTGAAAACGGACGCGGAGGTTGCCGTCTTTCTGCTGGACAGGTGAGCAACATTAGCTTTGCGGTGCTTCACACAACAGTAACAGCTGTCAGGCATTTATCAAAGTGTCTAATCTGCCAAAATGTACTGTTGTTGTGATGTTATCTATTTATAATAGCAGTCGAGTTGTGGGTACAGTTGTCTGACGGGTTAGCTAACCTTAGCTTCGCAAATTGAACTTGTGGCTACGAGTTCTTGTGAATGTCTGACATCTTATGTAAGGAATCAACGGGGAATTGGGCAATCAAACGCTGTACATATGTGCGACTACATAGAATGAAATGAACCGCCTTCGTCTCAGCTTATTGTTTTGCTTGTACTGTCTTGCTTTGCATGCATGCGGTTGTAGCTGTACTGTTATATACCCACTGTTCAGGAAGAAATTTTGCTATAAGCTCCTGATAACCATTTCTTCCAAAACGAAACAATTCCGACAGCAAGCTACTAAATGAGCTCATAGAAGAAACACAGCTTATAAACGGTCTAAGTCTGCGTGGACGAGACTCCCTATTTGCTTGTGTGCATGGAGCTATGACAGGCTTATTATCACCTTTTGAATACTACTAAAACTTGTACTGCTGTTTACATGGGAAAAATTCGGAGTATGAAGGAGGGAATCCATTTTCCACTTTTTTCAGCTTATAATTAGCCAGAAAGATTTTTTAAATGCATTCCTGACCGTTAGTCTGTTCGTGGACGAGACTCCTATTTGAGGCATTGCAGCTGACAAGCATGGTTTTAGCAGTTCTTTATATGACAGGCTTATTATCACCTTTGCTACAATACTACTAAAACTCATCACATGTACTGCTGTTTACATGTCAGGTTGGGCTGGATGGCGTCTTCATTGAACATTTTAAAACTGGGGGTGGGGGCCCAACCCGGGTAACTCCCGGAGTATGAAGGAGGGATGCATTTGTTTTTCTCTGAATGGGTCTGTATTCGTTTACACTTCAAATATCAACAGCCTCTCTACTCGTTTTCTCCCACATCACCGACTACACCTTTAATTCACGTTAATTCTTTCATGACCTCGTGGATGACTTGTCAATTCGCTTTTAGAGGAAATTTGGCAAGCTGGCCACTCCTGGGAAGGTTTGCCTCTGTTCCAAGTTCTCTCCATTTGTTGATAATGGCTCTTACTGTGGTTCACTGGAGTCCGTGAGTCTTAGAAATGGCTTTGTTACCCCTTCCTTTTATTGACTGCTTTAGTGTTGTTTTGTGTTCTTATATGTTATACTGGGTTTTTTATAGCTTTTATTGCTTTGTTTGGGCACTTTGGTAGGCCACTGGCTGTTTTAATCAAATCATTTGAAAAGTCTAATCTTTTTTCACTGTATTATTCATTTCATCCACCATTTTAAAAGAGAGAAATAGCAACCAGAGAGAGAGAGCATTGCTTTCTCAGAACAGTAAATCATTTTCACAAGGAAAATAAGTTGGGAGCCATTGTCAGCAGAAAGAGAGAAAGAATTCAATTGTTTGCTGTCCAAACAAGTAAATATACTAATCCTTGGGCAGGTAAAATGTGAAGCGGTGTTAGGCAATTTGATATAATGATTAATGAGAGTCACTTACCTACATGGCCATGAATGTACAAGCCTTTTGGAGGCAGCTTTTTCATGAAAAGCTAAGAATAAAAGAGGAAAAAAGGGCATGAACAACTGAAATGAATTGATCCACCATATCTTTTTTCATTCACCTCCCACACATATTTTTGGAGGAGGAGAATGACTCAGTTTCCAATGTCAGTGAAACAAGGCCTGGGTGTTAAGCAATGCCTCAGCACAAGCACTAGAATATTAAAATACGCTTACAACTCAAGCAGTGGCTTGCATGAGACTTATCACAAGCAATAAACCTAGCACACTGCAGTGCATTCAACAAACCTATTGTTTTGATGGTATTTTAACAAGGTACCCTCTCTTTATTTCTAACAGAGGAAAAATGAAATTCAGGAGGCAAAACAGATATTTAAGGGAGGGACTCTACGTATATGAGGCTATCAGGCCTCAAAAAAAGACATGTTTTGGGTACAAGTGAATATGGGTACACAAATGATTAATTCCACTCATGAAGAGGAGGCTGAAAAAGATCAAATTTTGCGCTTTGTTTTCTTACTTTAAAATTGCAGTTCTGCTTTGAAATTATTAAGACCAAGTGAAGTAAATTTCATGACTTCATGTAACCCATTTTCTTTCAATGCATAAATATTATTTCCATTTGAAACTGATCTTCATCCATGCAAAGACAAACTCCACCTAACTTTATTCTGTCAGGCAACAAGTGGTCGTTTCAGAAGTAAAAGCAGGGCATCGCCTGACGACCACTGACGCAGAAACGAGCCAAGCTAGCCACCAATGGCCTCCTGTGACTGAATGACTTCTCAAGCTCTCTGTGGCTGGTAATTGTTCCCGATGGCAGACAGTTCATCATGGAAGAGTGAAGAAACACAAGCTCTGACTCATTAAGGCCAATCAGTGGAGGGACCCAGAGTTACTTCAGTTTGAACAGCAGCTTCAGAGAACTGGCACACAACAGTGATAAGGCCACAAGTACCAACCACAATAACCACTATAAATTTACAAGCTGGAAAACCGAAGTAAAAATGTCTTGTTTTACATTTTATTACTTCCAATGTTGAAATCAGTTAAGGCGCATTTCAACCCAGTAGTTTTTACTTAATTCAAATAACTTTCATGATTTATCAAGAAAATTTGTGTCCACTGTACTCAGATGCTGCAGCATCTGGGAAAATCAACTAAATGTACCCAAGTTAAAACACCTGAAAAATCGCTAAAATTTGGAGAAAAATAAAAAAAAAAACTATAATATGCACATCTTTTGGGTCCTTACAAAGCAAATGTATAAGCTCAATGAATTCAGTTGATCAGTTTTTGAGAAGAACTGGATAGTCTACACCCCATATTACTGCAAAAAGAAAGGGAAACTTGACAAAATTTACTTTAGCTCAAACACCTGAAAAATCATCAAAATTTAAAATAAATTCAGGAACAAGTTATGAGATGCACAACCTTTGTGTCCCTATAAAGCACATGTACAAGTGCAATGAATTCTGTCAACTGGTTTTTGGGAAATAGTGGATAAACAACACCCCCCTCAAAATGATCAATTCCATGCGGACGTACGTACATATGTACATCCAGAAAAGGGTAGCCCTATATGCCCCCAGCCATATATGGCAGGGGCATAAAAATCAGAAGAACATCTTTATCACAAATACTTATTAAAATGACAATGAAGCACATGGCTCTAGAAGGCAAGAAACTTCAATGGGACCAATAAACAACAGTGGGCAATGCTGATACTACACGGAGTCAAATGAACTTAACTGGAGGAAACACAAACATCTCTCACCATGATATCTAAACAACAGCGCCAACAACTGGGTCAGGATTTCATCTACTTCTATTTTACAGAAGTCTCAATAAGTGGAGGACAAAGGCAGTGTACTGTAATTTGCAAACACTGAACATGGCCCAATTGAAACCAGCTTAATTGCAAAGGAACTGTAGCCGGAAAACATGGTTGCAAAGTATCGTCCAGAATTAAAAGCAATGTACAGACAATAGAGCCCTCATTATCGCTGCAAAAGAGAGCAGAGGCCAAGAAACCCCAGCAGGGGGTTGGGGAGGTTATCCTAAAAATCCAAACACCCCTTCCCCTGTGTCTGCGACAGGCTCAGATGGCAACGGTTCCCACACAACACTGTGCCGACACAACCCAAACACTGCAGCTATATTCTTGAAAGAATAATGTTGGGGCACTCAAAAGCTCGATTTCATCCACTGCATCATGCAGAGGGCAAACATTTTGGATGCAAACTGAACAGAATTGATGGTCTGTGCCTTAACTGTGTCTTGTACAGTGTACCTATGTGTCTGTCAGCAGACTCTTAGATAAATAACATGTTGATTGTGTCAATTTGTCTAAGGGAAAGCAAACCTTTGTGTTGGAAAGATATTTCCATTGAACTTTGTATGAATGGAAGTACATCTCATCTCTGTAAAATGGGGGCTGTAATGGGGGTAGCAGTAAAGCTTGCATCCCATTGGCTGATGAACGGGACCAGAAATATCAATACCAATGAGACTTCAATGCAGCAATATAGCGAAGAGACAATATGAGGAGTCATACAGTCAAGGCAGTGAAAAAAATGAATATGAGTATCTATACTGGAGAGAAACGTACCCTATAAGGATAATTTAAGTGTCAACAAGTAATCGGTTCATTACAGCAGTGTCCACTCCCGCAAAGAACTGGTGTTGGCGCTGATTTTGGCTGCAGCCCAACACTAATACACCTGATTCTATTTATCAAAGACTTGACTGAACCTTCAATTAGTTATTTAGTAGAGTCAGGTATTGTAGCACTGGACTTTAACCAAAACCTTTTCAGATAATATTGGACACCTCTGCTGTATTACAACAGTGTTTCATAATTTCTTCCATGCTACACATACCAAATTTACAAGCATACCTCTTTTTATGAGCAACTGACATTCTGACATTCATGTGGCATGTCAACCGCAGGCACAAATGTTCCATTAATACTTATAGAAATTATCTCAGACTGAAGAAACAGGAGTCATTCCATTTCTTCCCGTTTCACTTGGCAACCTAAATATGGTAACCTTCATAGAAAGTCTCAAGTGAATTTTTTTTTTTTTTTTTTTTTAATTATGGATTAATGCATGAAGAACGCAGAGACTAGAGGCCATTTCCCTCCTGGTCTTTGCTGGGGTTGAGGCACTGCTTAACACTGCGATTTCCCATGGTTATCTTTTGGTATCACACCTTATTTTGAAAAGGGGGCTTGTGCAGCAATTACCGGGGGTGATCTGGTTTATTCACTGGTCTAACGATATCCCAGGGCTAGGCTGGGCCTGCTCAAGAGCGGGGTCAGCACTTCAATCGTGATGCTGACATTTCAGGCATGAAACTGAATTTCTTACTCCAAGGCAGAGTCCTAGCCGAAGGATATTAGCAATATGCACTGTGGGTACTGTATGAAATACAAAAGTCAAAGAAAAAGAGAATAAAGTCGACTTTGATTCAGATGATGAAGGGGAGTGGAATCAGTAAGCCAGAAGGGGTAGCATTTTTGAGAGACAGCAAAATCCCCCTTGTGACACTGGCAGGTATTAGCACCTGGGTGGCAGCTTGGGGCACCACAGTTGCAGGTCGTGGCACTCTGTGGCATGCAAACGGCACTCGTTTGGCAATTGAGAGACGCAGCTCAATTAGCTTTCAACTAGGATGGAGCCTAATTTCCTAGGAAAATCACAAGAAAGAAGTGTCACCACACCAGATTTGTTCTACGCGTGTGAAAAAAATGTGGCTGCTTCCTGTTAGTGCCATCATTTCCCTTCATTGTCAAAAAGTGCTCTCATCTACTATGGTGTTTTTGAAAATCTCTGAAAACAAGGGCAATCTGCAAAACGGTCTCCCAAGATGGTGTATGTTTAGTTTAGTGAGATAACGTTTGCATTTCCTTAAGACCCCGAGAAAACTGAAAGACTCCATGTCCATAAAATGTGAATGTTGCTAACGATCTGCTATCATGAACAATAATTAGACAACAAGCCTGCAGGATGTTTAAATGAGCTGATGATCAGAGAACAGTGGGTGATGTAGTTCCATATCACTTCAACCTTAGCAGGTTGATAGCAACATTTACTGTTTAGAGTCTCAAATCCTTTCAGTTTTGGAAAGGTTTGAAGTATTCAATCACATTATCACACACTAAATAGTAGCACTTTCCACCCATTTATTTAATGGTGGACCTTCTTTTTGCCAATTTTTGAAAATTCATTTTTTGCAAAGGCATGGATCAGAAAATGACAAGAAGGCATTCGATATATCACTGGCATAGTCATTTCATTTGCATGTACATACTGCAGCTAGCAAGCAAGTTATCAACAGATGTTAGCTAGCCAACAATCTGAATAGAGTCAAATAAGAAATTTGAGTGTGTATTCCTTACAATTATCATACAACCAAATGACAAGAGTGCATCAATGACAGCTAAAGTTGATTAAAGCAAACTCAACTTGGCAACTTTGCCAATATATCTTGCATATAAAACCAGAACAAAATTCAGAGAAAACGTTACAACTTCCAGAAGTCAGATCTCGTTACAACCATTCTGGTTGCTGAACAAAGTGAATAAAACATATTTACAAGCTGCTGATCAGTCATAAGAATAAAGCATGCATACTTCTCCCCTGTAGTATTCCAAGGAAATTAGGCTCCGCCCAAATTTACAGCGAGTCGAGGGAGGCATCTGTAAAGTGCTGAATGGGTGCCGCTTGCCTGCCACAGGCTGCCACAGACCGCCATGACCTGCCACTGCCTGATCCCAACCTTGCTGGCATGTTCCCCCTACCTGCAAGACCCACGTTCCAGAAAGCACCGTCCTCAAACACTGAAGCTGATTTTTTTCTATCCCTTTACTAGGAAGTCAAGTGTGAGGTTAGTCTGGCCAATCAGCATCATTAACTCTTCAAAATTCCCAACCAGGGGAGAAAACCAAGGCGGGTTTGAATTAAAGGATCAGATCTGCACATACCTGACCTAGGGCAGCGCTATAGTTTAAGTTTAAGACTTGCCCAATCCACCTACAACTAGTGTACCCACATTGCATGCCGCCAAAGCCTTTTTACCCACCTGGTCATCTGTGTCACCTTGTGAGACACTATTAGTGGTCCCATTTGACTTATAGGGCATGAGCCCATTGCTGTATTCCGCCACTGATTTTTGTAACTTGTCCAATAGCTGAACCACATCTCTCTGTCGTTTATCCTCGTTCAATGCTCCTTCAAAAACAAAACTGTCAAAGTGTTCAAGTGGTCCATCCAAGCTGGCATTGTCGCCCTTAGTTTGAATTCCTGTGGTTTTATTGGTTGGTGGATTTGCGGTGTAGCCTGGATGGAAAAGATATACACACACCACATGGCATAAGGGTGAGAATTCAAAATAAATTGCCAAATTCTTAACAATACCCTAAAACTATTCAATCTTGCAACAAAATCATGTACTGCTTGGTTAGCCATTGAAGAGAATTCTGTACCCAACCTCTGCTTTTTTTGCCTTTTTATTTTCCAGAACGTTTGAATGGGGGAGCCAATATATTTTGGAGGGTTATATTAGTGAGAAGGGGGTTTAGAATTTAATATCACAAATGCATATGCTGTGCATGCCCTAGCAGCCCGATGTGTCATCAGTAACATGGCTGCCACTGTTATATGCCATTACCACGTATAGCAGCACTAGAAATTATACTCAAAATTTTCTTGACTGGATCTGCACTTGATGTTTTTATACACCAAATGTTTCTCTGGGTACCCAAACATCAAATTAAGCCGAAAAACAGCCCTGCAAAGCGGGCGTTACCCCCAAGCCACTGGATTGTTTGGAATGAATATAAATTGACGAAGGTTTTTCCAAGTTATCCTGCGTCATACGAAATTCAAGATGGTGGCTGTGGTGGCCATACTGGACATCCAGTTGCTGTCAAATTCGGCATGCTTCTGCAAGTACACAAGACCAAGCAACAGAGCAAAAATGGCGTAGACTGACGAAGGCATTTTCAAGTTATCTTGCGGAATACAAATTCAAGATGGCGGCTGTGGCGGCAATACTGAACATCCAGGTGCCGTCAAAATCGATAGGCTACACAAGACCAAGCAACACAGCAAAAATGGTGATGATTGACAAAGGCGTTTTCAAGCTATCGTGTAGAAGACAAAAGTTTACAGGACAGACGGACAGACATCGCACTTGACAACAATACCCCTCTGCCCCTTAGTCGGGGCTGAGGACTAGAAAGTACTGATTTCATTCAATATTGGTGGATGCTGAATACGAACTCTTTTCCTAGCCATTTTGCCAAGTTATCACATCAGCATAGTTGCCTGGTCTTTGCAAGCTACTTTGAAATCCATTTAAAAACTAGAGCTGGACTCGCGAGAGCCCATACCTCCGCCAGCATAGCTGGATTTGAACTTTGGCCTATATCTCAGCTGTACTTTGGCCTAGATATGCCAAAATTTAATCACTTGTTCCTCTTGTGCCACTTTAACATCCTGCAAAGTTTGGTTGAAATCTATGCAACCGTTTTTGAGATGTCCTGTTAACAAACAGACAAACAAATAAATAAATAAACAAACAGAAGCAAAAACATAACCTCCTTAGCGGAGATAATCAATTTTAGTGCCCTTTGATGGATCGGGAAAGTGTTCAGAACACTGCTCCTCATTCCTGCTCCTAAAACATGGAAAAAACATTCAGCAAATATAAGTCATCCTTAATATTTTGCTCCAATGTACTGATTTATTCATTAGCAATGTTGTTCAGCCTGCCTTCAAAATGAAATGATTACAAGCAGACAGCATGGAACTGAAGAAACAGATTGAAGGAATTTTTTTTCTTTCTAACCCCTGGACCGGTAACCTCATTATTTTTTGGTGACCAAAAAACCAGAAAGAATGAACAAGCCGAATTCCAAGTAATCGGAATTCCAAGTTATGGTAAACAATATCACTCTACTAATCAGCAAACAGATGTGTCACATCATTCTGCATGTGGAAAATCCTGCACCACGTGTCACAAAAATCGTTTTTAATCATGTCATGCTTTAAATAACTGCTAGATTAGATCATTTAGTTTGTGCAATATACAAACCGCAATTCCAATGAAGTTGGGACGTTATGTAAAACGTGAATTAAGACAGAATACAATGATTTGTTAATCCTTTTTGACCTATAGTCAATTGAGTACACCACAAAAACAAGACATTTAATGTTCAAACTGATAAACTTCATTTTTTAGGAAAATTTACTCATTTCGAATTTGATGTCTGCAACACATTCCAAAAAAGCTGGGAGAGGGGCATGTTTGCCACCATGTTACCTCACCTTTCCTTTTAACAACACTGAAGCGTTTGGGAACTGAGGACACTAAATGTAGAAGCTTTGTAGGTGGAATTCTTTCCCATTCTTGCTTGATGTACGACTTCAGTTGCTCAACAATGCAAGGTCTCCGTTGTCGTATTTTGTGCTTCATAATGCACCACACATTTTCAATGGGAGACAGGTCTGGACTGCAGGCAGGCCAGTCTATTACTAGCACTCGTTTACCACGAAGCCACGCTGTTTTAACACGTACAGAATGTGGCTTGGCATTGTCTTGCTGAAATAAGCAGGGATGTCCCTGAGAAAGACATTGCTTAGGTGGCAGCATAAGTTGCTCCAAAACCTGTATGTACCTTTAAAGGGCATCTAAAGCCGATTCCCATTGTTTTTGTTTATCGGCTAATCACCGAGCCGCACCTGCGCAAACGAACCGAAATAGAAGGATTATCTACGCATGTACACAAAACATTGGGTTATATGAATGAAATTGGTCATGTGACAATGCAAGATGTCAACAAAAGAAAGTGATTTGTTTGAAAACATTGGACGTTCAACTTCCCTTCTGAGAATCGACTTTAGATGCCCTTTAAGCATTAATGGTGCCTTCACAGGTGTGCAAGTTAGCCATGCCATGGGCACTAACACCATACCATCACAGATGCTGGCTTTTGAACTTTGCGCTGATAACAATCTGGATGGTCCATTCCATCCATGATTTCCAAAAACAATGTGGACTCGTCAGACCACAGCACACCTTTCCACTTTGCCTCAGTCCATCTCAGATGAGCTCGGGCCCAGAGAAGCAGGCGGTATTTCTGAGTGTTGTTGAAATATAGGCTTTCGCTTTGCATGGTAGAGTTTTAACTTGCACTTGTAGAGCAACAAACTGTGTCAACAGACAATGGTTTTCCGAAGTGTTCCTGTGCCCACATAGTAATATCCTTTACAGAATGATGTCTGTTTTTAATGAAGTGCTGCCTGAAGGACCGACGGTCACAGGCATTCAATGCTGGTTTTTAGCCTTGCCGCTAATGTGTAGAGATTTCTCTGGATTCTCTGAATCTTTTGATGACATTATGGACTGAAGATGATGAAATCCCTAAATTCCTTGCAATTGCATGTTGAGAAACGTTGCTCTTAAACCAGGCATTTCTATCCCTTGTCTGCTTCCTAGCCCTAACCCCACTAAAGAGCGGAAGTCTTGTCATGTCATGTTGGACATTAAGACATTTCCTGCAGGATAATTCAATTCTAAACAATATCGAAGTGTTAAATGTTGTTATCATCCTTGTCACTAGAAATTTGAGGTGGTGGCAACACTGTCTTAATTCTAATAAAAACAAATAACTGATCAAATACCTTTTTTTCTATTTTTTAAGCTATTTATTATTGGTAATTTTCAATAATAAATAGTGCGCTATCCATAAATGGAAAATAACGTATGACTGATAGGACAATTGTAGAGTCTGCAACAGTTGTGGCGTCAACAATTATTCCCAGGATTTAATGATTGCCGAGATTTTGATGTTTTACAGTAAACGCAGTCGGGAATAAGTAACAAGTTTCCTCATTTTGAAAAGTTATTTTGTGGCATACATTAAAGGTTACATGCGAATAAACATGATAAAGCATTCATTTTATAACAACTTCAAAGTCAGACATGTCTCTACATTGCCAGGGTCCGCGACGGTGCTTTTCCATCAATTGCCTGTCCTTCTTTTAAATCTTGCCATTGAAGAACTATTAATGATAACCAAACCAATTTTTAAAAATCGTCCAGTGCAAAATTACATTAAAAAATAAGCACCTGAAGATTTTCAAAAACAAGATTCAATTTTTGACTCATTTGCAAGGTATATGTACTCCTAATTGTGGCACAGTCGGCTAGCTGGCTAGCTTGCCAGACTGAATAAAACGATGCCAATTTCGTTAACAAGGCAGTATCAGCTCATTCAGATATTGCGTATATACACATCTGTACAATACCTCACCTCTTCTGATACAATATGCTGCAAATCTAAGGTTACTTTTGGAAATAACAGCCTCTTTAAAAAATAAACAAAACAAACATCTCCTTGCCAAAGGAACATGTGCGCAGCCATTTTGATTCAAAATGATCAATCTTTATTGTTTGCGCGTTATCCTGAAACAAGAACAGGGAACATTGCCTCCCATACCCTTATTCCTCGGATGAACTTCGGTGTAGCCAAGAAGTTGCATATCTTGGGTGTAGGTAAAGCCCTATCTCATGAATAAAAAAATGATTTTGTTCATCTCTGCTTTTTGTCTATAATCCTCCTTTATTTCCCATCTTTGTATTGGTTACATTCGGCCTGAACATTTAAATCACAATTCACAATAATAAAGACACCACACTAAACATTTACCATTGAACTACTATTTTAATTATTGTCACCATCAAGCAGCTTATACGCACAGCATTGTTTACAATCAAGCAGTCAAATGAGTAGGCCAAGAACAAATCAATAAACCAGCCTAAGCAGTCATTTCATACTTCGCGAAATAAATTCAACAGATGTTTTAATACCAAAACTGCGCATTAGACTCAACTTAAATCAATGCAAAAGCACAACGGTAGTATTTTGCCAGAAAAGAAAATAGACTACGTCAGTTCCAAGAGTCAGCTGCAGCTCAGCTGATCGGAAGTAGAAAATGCGTATTTGAGATCTCATAGCTTACGTGAGTAAGGAGATTAGACATGGCCGAGGCCATAGCTGATACTAGGAGGCTGCTCTCCAAGCCACAGACTTTAAATGACGCTTATGGACCCCCAAGTAATTTTTTAGAGATTGACGTGATTAACCCTGAGACGGTCGGCGTTGGGAGGGGCAGATTCACAACCTATGAGATTAGACTGAAGGTGAGCAACGTTTTAACAGCATTAGCTAGCTACGGGAAATAAACCTGGCCTCCTTTTTTGAGTGGTGTGGGTGGACGGTTACGTTTATCAAGGTAGCTGGCTATTTCGGCTTAAATTATAACCTTTTGTCTTGACTTTATTGAAAAACGAACAAAATCCGTTGGCGTTTCCGTTACAAGCTTATTGACCGTGGTAAAACATGGAAGCTAATGATAGCTAGCTAGAAACAAGCAAGCGTTAAATACTAGCGCCTTGCATTTTTTGACTTGGGTCACTCGGCCACCAACTGCGGATTACTTGGCTAGACCTCCATTTACCAGTAAACATTATTAAACCAGTTCGCGAGTTTAAAAGGTGAAAGTTATGCTGGAGGGTGAGGTGTTCCGAAGACATTTGCGAACTTCCGCGCCACACTGGCGTACAATATTGCTTTGCTGTCGGTGGTGTTAAGTCGTAATTTTGCCCATTTTAAATATGATGACCTTGCAACAAAGTAGCTAGACGTATTACGGACACGTGATTAAGCAGTTCCGCTGTCATGTGAAATATCATTATGTGTAACTGTAAGATCCGTTTTATATTTTGCATTATCCACTTCACTAAGGCCATGATTGCTTTTTTCAACGTATTTGGTAAATTTGGATGAATAAATAGGTTACAGTCTAGACAGTGTTTGCAGAAAGAAAAGTACGTCTAAAAGACAAAATGCGTCTGCATAAAACCTCGTGATAGCAATTGCCTTTTTTCCCATGGAAGGTTTCAACAGATCATTTGCCAATTGATCTTAGATCATAGCTGGGTTATCATTCATGATCGAGTCTCCCTGGCCTGTGTAATACAGAGCCAACAAGTCTGGGTGATTAAATGCAATACTGCATATTCATTCTTCCTGTGCTGAGAGAGCGGCGCAAATGAGAGTGGACCGTGGATCATCTTATGCCGCCTGATTTCTGGGCCAATTTGAATTGATTGGTATCCCACTGTCCGTACACTCGAGCGAATAAGTGGCCGCTGCCCCTTTGCCACCCACGCTCGCGACGTGAGCTTCAGGTGGCTTGATGACAAATTGATCACACGCTGATTAAAGCAAGTGGATACCTTTAACCGTCTGAAGGTGGGTATCCAAGCGGGCGAAACGTTGACCGTGGTTCCTGTCATAGCGAATGTAGTTATCAGCCTGCGGTGCCATCCCACTGTCCGCGCCAAGTGTGGTGCGTTCAAACAACTCTTGCAGACGAAATTTGATTGATGTGCAGTTGTGCACTTCCTATCGCTGCGTTTTTAGAGTTTGGCCCGACTAATTAAAGGTCAAATCGGATAAGAATCAGTGGCGGCTGGTGAACTGGCGATAGGGGATGCTCAAACTCATCCCTTGAAAATAATGATTGGTCTCGACCTGTTTTCAATCATTCATTTAAATTACTATTACAAAAGCTCCGAAAACTCAACATTATCAGGTGTGGACAGTTTTCATTAATGGGCATCTAAAGTCGATTCTCAGACGGGACGTTGAACGTCCAATATTTACAAACAAATCACTTGCCTTTGTTGACATCTTGCATTGTCACATGACCAATTTCATTCATATAAACCAATGTTTTGTATACATGTGTAGATAATCCTTCTATTCAGGTTCGTTTGCGCAGGTGCGGCTCGCTGATTGGCCGATAAACAAAAACAATGGGAATGGACTTTAGATGCCCTTTAATAACGCACATCTGTCAACTCTCACGCATTACGCTTGAGTTTAGTGGTATATCTACGTTCCCCTGCTGTAGTCAGCAGTTATTCAATCAACGCATGTGTAAGAGATTCCATGGAATTGAAGTAGTCAGGCAGTTTCGCTTTTCAATGAAGTAATGCATGTTTCATTATCGCTAAATGAAATAAGATCATTTAAAACGTCTTTATGCAATTCCATTGCTTCCAATGATCTTATTTCATTTGAACAGTTTAAGCGATCATGAAACACATGCATTTCTTCCAACCCCTGAGTAAAGAAAAGCGTGAAGTCCGGAGTCATAACGCAGGTCAAACTGATAAACCTCCATGCAAAAGGACTTCTATTCTGTGCGAGAATCTCTTACACATGCGTTGATTGAATAATTGCTGACTACAGCAGGGGAACGTAAATAGGCCACTAAAACTCGAGCGTAATGCGTGAGAGTTTACAGATAATGAAGACTGACCAAACCTGATAATGAGTTTTTGAAGCTTTTGTAATGGTAATTTGAAGGGATGGGTTTGAGCCTCCCCTATCGCCAGTTCACCAGCCGCCATTGATAAGAATTTATTTTAATTTGTGTCATAATTTCGTCACAGGCGTAATTTTCGGCAAAGCTCTGTTTGATCGTTCATTAGGGGGTGTTATAATTGTTTAAACTGGTTCATCGGATATGCTTAAAATGCTTCTCAGCAGCATACACTTTCGAAGCAGAAATGGGGCTGTTTTGCGTTGACATGGGGTGTTAAACCGGCCATAAATTGGTAAATCATTGGGTGAATAATTTTAGCCCTTTAAACTATTTAACGATATCAATTAAAAGTTCTAGTCTGCATTGAAGACAGGAAGTTGCTTGTTACAGTGAGTTAGGTCGGCTATACATGATGCACTGTCGAGCAGAAAATCAAGTAGGCTATAATTTGGCTACTTCAAGAACAGATGCTACACGTTCGTTTAATTAAACTCTCTTCATTGGAGAGAAAAATACTCAGGCAATATTCAAATCAAAATGGATTTATTTAATGAAGGGAAATCAAAACACAAGTCTGGAGAAAGGACTGGGGGTTGGGGCTAATGCTTAATGTCTAAGGAATTGTGGAAACAAGGTTTGTACTAAAACGACCGTTCGGTGGAATATCTCGTCGGTGTTTTAAATGGCTCATTATAGAGGCCATTCATCATGTTTCAGAGGCGCCTCATAAAAGCTACCTGCTATTGCTACGCAGGTCAAGAACAACACTTCTGAACTGTAATGCAGAAACTGATGTGTTTCACCATAAGATTTTAGAATTCCTGTCACCAGTACATTTGATAGTTGTTTTTGGCCTCATTACTTTAATTTTCATTCTTCAACATGCTTTATGTGCTCTTTTTTTTTTTTTTTTGCTTTCAAATTTCATGGCCTTAAAAACTAAATGCCCAACCCCCTGCCCCAATCAGAAAGATACTATGTACCTGTCTTATGGGTGGTTTTAGTCTTTTTGAAACCCCTGAAGCCATTCAAACATCTAATTTGCCTCACTGTATAACCAGCTCATTCTTGGTCTTTGTTTTTGAGGTCAAAGTCTCTCACAGAGACACCTTGGATGACCTGCAGGTTTACCAGCTGCTACAGCAGTGGCTGGTATTGTGTTCTCATGGGTCGTCTGTGTCATCGTGGCAAAATACGGTCCTAGAGGCGCACCTGATGTAGTGGAAACTACCACAGAAGCTGTTATGAGTAATTTGCCTGGGGATTGTGTCTCTCTGCCAATGGACAAATTTTGTCACCACAGTAGCATCAGAACTGTTCAAGATGCAGTTGCGAAACTTTACAGGTGTTGTTTAATTAAAAATGAAGGCAGAGTATGAAGCTGGATGTGGTTTGAGCAAGGGCTCCGGAGGTTGGAGAGTAGGAAGAGTGGCTGGTGTGATCCCATTGCAAGATGGTGCCTAGTTTTGGACTGTGTGAGAACTGGAGTACTCAGAGGAAATGCAAGGAAAACATACAAACTCAAAGCAGTGACCCAGGCCTGGATTGGAACCCAGGGTCTCCTAAATTTTTGATGGTAGTGACCAACTCTGTTTCTGGAGATATACCCTCCTGTAGGTTTTCATTCCAACCCTAGCAAAGCACACTTCACAAAAAGCTATTGATTTAATTACTAGTGTCCAGTGAAAACCAACTGGATGGTAGATGTCTAGGTACAGGGTTGATGACCACTGCTGTACAGTACAAGTGGCATCTATGTCTGTGATAACACGGAGCTATTCAGTATACACTACAGGCCAGAGGTTGGGAAGCAAGGCTAACACAGGTCAAAAATTTGGAAGCAGGGCGCCCCGGTGGCTCATCGGCCTAAGCGCGTGCACCATAAAAGGCTGTGTCCTTCCCGCAGCGACCTGGGTTCGATTCCGGCTCAGGTCATTTGCTGCATGTCTTCCCCCATTCTTCTCCCCAACCTTCCGGTCTCTCTATACTGTATAACTGTCAAATAAAGGAAAAATTCCCAAAAAAATAATCTTCAAAAAAAAAAAAAAAAATTTGGAAGCAACTTCAAGTTTCTTTTCATAATGCCTTTCTTAAAAACCAGTATGAAATCTATGGATTTTAGGATGTATTTACTGCATGATTAGACTTTTCTTTCATTGATATATCCTCTATTTACCTTTAGGTACTGTATACATTGATGTTACCAGACCATTGCTGAATAAATGTTAACAAACGAAAGGAGGGGCTTAGTTTTTGGGTTGAGAATATTTGCAAGAGTCACAACTTCAGTGAAAAAGTAAAAAACAATCACAGTTTGCATTATTCACTTCATGTCATGGTTTACAGCCCACTGGATGCCAACGGCAATCCTGCGGACACTAGGACCATAGGCCTAGTAATATGGGCCTGATAATTTGAGTAAAAATGTGTTCTGATAAGTGACTCATTATATAATAATCATGTTTATTTTATTGCAAAGTATGCCAATGAAACTATGATCTTTTTTTGTACAAATCTGGTCTTGCTTCCAAACTTATGGCCTGTAGTGTAGCCGTGATAACACGGTTGCTATCCAGTATAGCTCTGTTCAACAGCCTTTTGTGCATACAGACAATTCCCGGGGTAACCTTTGAAAAGTAAAGTCAACTGGGAGAATAACCCTGAGATTCCATAGTGTCTGACTAGGTGCTCCGTGTGGCGTGTGGAATACTGTGGGAAGACTATATCGAATAATGAGTGCAATAATGGGTATAAAAATACCACTTAAGTATAAAAATAGTTTGTTACCTAAAATGATTCAGAAAAATTTGTTTATTATTCATCTTAAACATTTTAACTGTAAACATGATATACAAAGCCAACTGTTTGCTATTACTTCTTTTGACATATAGACCCTCTGTAGCTCTTTGACATGATTACATGTACAAACCCCAATTCCAATGAAGTTGGTACGTTGTGTAAAATGTGAATTAAAACAGAATACAATGATTTGCAAATGTCATAAATCCACATTTTATTTACAATGGAGCATAGACAACATATCAGATGTTAAAAGTGAGACATTTTACAATTTCATGAAAAATGTTGGCTCATTTTGAATTTGATGGCAGCAACATGTCTCAGAAAAGTTGGGACAAGGCCAACAAAAGGCTGGAAAAGTAAGTGGTACTAATAAAAAAAAAAAACAGCTGGAGAAGCATTTTGCAACTAATTAGGTTAAGGGGTGATCTGGGGTTAAATGGGCAAAATTTGATTATTTTTCCAAAAAATCTTTTTTTGAATAAAAATATTCTATAATAACCCACCTTTAATAATCACTAATTGCTACAAGGATTAAAAACTGAATTTTGCCATAAAATCATGATTTAAAAGCAACTGTGATGGTGAAATTTATGCTTTTCACTCCAGGAAAGTGATAAACATTTGAATAATCAGATATTACTGTCTGAAAAATGGGTGTTAGCCACAGACTAAGACTGAACTCAACTTTTCAAAGCGGTCTAATGCATTTTCCATTGATTTCCTAAGGTATTACTTTTTCCACGTTTCTCATGTTTGTGGCAGCCATAACTTTTTCATTTATCATTGAAAATCAATGAAATTTGGGCTGCAGGTACTTTACTTCATTAGAAATGCAATGACCTAGGGAAATTTTGCCTATCTGTTACATACTTTGAATATCTTGAGTATTCGTCATATTCTGCACAAAATAATTTCAAAATTTGAGTAAAATGCCCCAAAATCACAAAACTGATAAATTGGGCAATAAATGGCTATGTCATTGCATTTGGATAAGCAATGGCTTTTAAATGATGAAAGAAAAGCTGAATTCTGTCATAGAGTTAAAGAGGAATTGGTGCCAGAAGTTTTCTGCATATTTAATGAGCTTGCTTGGTTACCATGGCAACCGCATAAACAGAAAAATGTCAACATGTATCTTTTTTGGTGGTTATTACGTATACCTCTTTAGATTAATTCTGAGTTGTTTCCTGGTGTCATTTTTTATTTAACCCCAGATCACCCCTTAATTGGCAGCAGGTCGGTGGCATGACTGGGAATAAAAAGTGCATTTTAGAGAGGCAGAGTCTCTCAAAAGTTAAGACGGGCAGAGGTTCACAAATCTGTGAAAAACTGCTTCTAAAAATTGTGGAACAATTTCAGAAAAATGTTCCTCAATGTAAAATTGCGAAGACTTTGAACGTCCCACTATCTACAGTACATTATATCATCAAAAGACTCAGAAAATCTGGAGAAATGTCTGTGCGCAAAGGACAAGGCCAAAGGTCAATATTGGATGCTCGTGATCTTCGGGCCCTAAGGCAGCGCTGCATTAAAAACAAGCATGATTCTGCACTGGACTTCAGGGCTCAGGAACGCTTCCAGAAATCATTTTCTGTGAACGCAGTTTGCCGTGGAATCTACAAATGCAAGTTAAAGCTGTATCATGCAAAGAAGAAGCCATGTCGACACGATCCAGAAATGCCGCTGTCTTCTCTGGGCCAAAGCTCATTTAAAACGGACTGAGGCAGAATGTAAAACTGTTCTGTGGTCAGATGAATCAAATTTTGAAATTCTTTTTGGAAACCACGGGTGCCATGTCGTGCGGTCTATAGAGGAGAGGGACCATCCAGATTATTAGCGCACAGTTCAAAAGCCTACATCTCTGATGGTATCGGGTAGTATTAGTGCCTATGGCATGTGCAGCATACACATCTGGAAAGGCACTATCAATGCTGAAAAGTATTTAGAGGTTTTACAACAACATATCGAGGGCTGACTGCAATAAACAGTTATGTCCAATACATAACATCTGGACATAACTGTTTATTGCAGTCAGCCCTCGATATGCTCCCATCCAGACAATGTCTCTTTCAGGGAAGGCCTTGCATATTTCAGCAAGACAATGCTATAACCACATACTGCATCCATTACAACAGCATGGCTTCACAGTAGAAGAGTCCGGGTGCTGAAATGACCTGTCAGCATTCCAGACTTTTCACCAATAGAAAACATTTGGCGCATCATAAAACGGAAAATCCGGCAAAGAAGACCCAGGACTGTTGAGCAGCTAGGATCCTACATCTGACAAGAGTGGGACAACATTCCTCTCCCAAAACTCCAGCAACTGGTCTCCTCATTTCCCAGACATTTACAGACTGTTGTTAAAAGAAGAGGGGATGTTACACAATGGTAAACATAGCCCTGTCCCAACTTTGAGATGTGTTTCTGCCATCAAGTTCAAAATGAGGTAATATTTTTCATGAAATGGAAAAATGTCTCACTTTCAACATCTGATATGTTGTCTATATTCCATTGCGAATAAAATATGGGTTTATGAGATTTGCACATCATTGCATTCTGTTTTTATTCACGTTTTACACAACGTCCTAACTTCATTGGAATTGGGGTTTGTACATTAACCTCTTCCATTGATTATTCAGTAAATTAGTTGTGTGATTATTAATCATGCAATCTTAAGCAGGCAAAGCCTGAAAGCGATAAATGCGTTTAAAGGTCAGAAGCTCACGGCACGCCACGGAATATTCCGTTATGCCGGCATTATCGCTGGGGGGTTGTTGGGTTGTAGGAGCTAAAATGTCATATTTTGTGGGAGACCAAATCCACTCTTGTCTTTATATGCCTTATATTGGCTCATTTCCGATAGGTGACATGACTGCTGACTTCTGCAAAGTAAATTCTGAAGTGTTCAGAAGGGCCTTAACCACTCCATTTCAACTAAAAGCTTCAATACTCAATGGATTAAGTTTGAGCCAATACCGGACAATGATTCCTTATATTCTGCCTAAGCAACAAATGAGTTTTTCATTGAGAAAAACTGGAAATTTTTCATCAGTGAATCATTCACGCCTGACTAAATTTTCATTTGCTGAAGAGGGGGGTGCTAGGAAATAGAAGCTGACCTCCAAAACAAATGGGAACAAAAAATTGCTGCATTTGCAGGCTCTGCTGCATTTAACCAGCAGAGATGCTTGGTGTAAAGTATAAAATTTTAAAAAATGGCTTGTTTGATTACATCAAAAAGAGTTTTAAATAGAGTTGAACCAAATCAAGGGGAGAATGTGTCTCTGTCCCAACATCCATGATATTATTTCTGATTAGAGTACCTGAGAGAGACATGGTTTTATATCCACCCTTTTGACTGTCTCAGTGCAAAATGATGCATTTTTATAAAAATGTTCGACTAAATCGAAGTGACCTCAAAATAATTGCAGAACAGCCTGACTGTTTTGCCTTGACATGCTTGCTGTTATGTGGAGAATCATTGAAGAAAATTTGAGGTGATGTCATTGGTTGTATCACATTTAAAAGCCACCTTTATCTGTGTGTGCATGTTGGCAGTACACATGGAGAGTTATTTTTGCTTGATTTCTTTTCATGCAAGTGGAATCCCTTATACAGGACTCCACCGCCCCCCCCCACCCACCCTGAGCTCATTTGCTTGCTTGCTGGGCACCAGCACTGAACGCGATCAAGCTATACAGGCCCTGGCTGATTTTATGCTTTACAAAAACAGCGGTTGTTTTTGGTGTCTTTGGCCACTCAAGGCTTAGTCCATAGTCCCTAATGGTGTAAATTATGCGAAACTTAAGCCTTTCTGCTCTCTTTTTAACCATACGAAATGCTCCACGTTTCTCTACCAAGTCAGCCAGACTGACAGAAATGGTGGGTGAACATAAAGCTACTGTACTGATCTGCGTGCAGTAATTAGCATATGCGTGTAATCAGCATTATTGTGTGGAATGAAGCCCGAAGTGACCCTGCTTTACATATGACTACAGAGAAGAGAGCATCTCTTGGGAGTGCCATCCTCCCCTCCCCCTCATCTCTACATGGCTTAAATGCTGTCTCTTATCAGGTGAAGGGCCCATCTCCTTATATACAAATGTGCAGTAACCTCTGGGTATCGAAACTAAGGGGAGATGTAATGTTTATATTTATTTGGTAACAGAATTTGTGCTCTGGGAAAACTTTGAACTCTGTCCCCCCTCCACCCACCACCCCACTCCTCATGCAGCCATTGCCTTTGGACTAAAAGAGCTACGTTAATCCTTTCATTGAGAGAGGAGGGGAGTGAAGGAGGGGGGTATTCCCTCTCCTCTGGGGCCACAAAGGGCACCTCATAACTTCAGACATCAGGCTCAGCACATTACAGTAGCTGCAGAACCAGTACACCCTGTAAAAAAGGGAGGAGGCAAGAGATGGGAATGTGGAGAAAAATGGAAAGCAGTGGAGCAAGGGAAGGGAATGATTAGAAATTGTGAGTGTAATGGAGAGATATTGTGGGGATGAAGAGAGAGGGTGAGAACAGGGAATAGACCATGGTATGAATGGAGATTGGGGGGGAGGGGGATTTTGGTCTGACAACTCTAACTAACAAATGACCCCATCCCCCCCAAGGAGGTAAAAACAACAGTTTGGTGGATTCAAGTAACGACAGTAGTAAAATATCAAAATTTTCCGATTAATATAAAATATAAAAATCCGTGATCAGATTTGGCGGATTCGCATCGCAAAATGCGAATCAAATTTCATCACCTTTGACGAAATGCTAATCATAATAACAAATTCTTCAAAAAAAAAAAAAAGCGTTTTAAAAAAATCTTTAAAATATTTCATTTATCCCGACTCACTGGCCCGCGAACTTCCAAGTCCTGAGCCACATTGCAAAAGGAGAAGTTTTAGTGACTTTGGCTTGAAAATGATGTTCCTCATTTGCATACCAACCAATCAGCTTCTGGGGAGTGCATGCATGCACTACGGAGGGTTTCATGATGGCTAGGCTGCTAGAAGAGCCATCATATATCAAAATACGTTGCCCTTTGGATATAGCGGCCTTGTTGTCTTGTAAGCTAACAAATGTTAATCTTTGTGAATGATCATCATTTTATGGCGATGTGATTAGTTTCTTAGCCCAACTTTACAAACTTTGCCAGCTGTAATAGGCATGGACTTTTCTGGTTTTGCGGCAGTTTTGTGCATTATCTTGATATGCATGCTATCGTTTATTATGTTATTGTTCAGATTATAAAGCTAGCCATCTTCATACCTTGCTGATGCTAGTTAAGGGAAAGTTTTGTAATCATTGTTATATTAAGGCGATGTGATTTGGTTTTTGCCCTAACAGTAAGAATTCCATATCTGACCTCCACTTTTTTCAGCTTTAACTCTGAATCGTCTTGACTGGATGTACACTTTACATTTTTACACACCCGGATGTTCCTCTAGCTGCCCAAACATCACAGTAAGCCGAAAAAGTTCTGATTTTATTCAACATTGGTGAAGGTTGTAGACGGAATTCTTTCTGTTAAATGTCCCAAACATCTGAAAGTACAGCTGGGACGTACGAAAGTGCTGCAAAACATATCACATGGGATCATGCCTATTACAGCAGGTTAAGTTGCCAAATGAGGAGCATCAGTTTCAGCAAGTCAGAGTCATCAAAACTTTTCCCATTGCCTTGTGGTTTAGGGAATCGCAAGTTCGCCACTGACCTCTCCCGAAACATGCACAATGATCTCTGATCATTAAAATGCATAATGTTGTGATGTCAAAATGGGACTGAGTTGGAGAGTGCCTTGTGTGACTAGATTTTAATGGGAATGGATCCTCTCACATCCCTGAGCAGGTGTTAAACAATATCCTATGCTACAGCAAGGTATAAATAAGACGGCTTTACTGCAAGTCACAAGTAGTTTATGGAAATTTCACTGGGAAATGAAAGTGTTCTCTATTAAATTAAGATCGTTCTGGGTAAAATTGATGCCTTTTGGAAATAATTTGTTTTGCTTTCAGAGTGGAGTTACATTTCTCTTGTAATTGTAATTTGTCATTAGGAAAGGGTAAAAAGGCTTTTTTATTATTTAAAATCTGATTTACTGTTTTCTTATTTTTGCTATTTGTTTTTCAGGTTTGCTAAGCAATTGCTAATCAATTGAATTGATATAATGATTATCAAAAATGCTAATCAATTTTTTTTCCTTAATCTGATCACTGGATTTGATTCATCAATTCCATTTCCAATTCAAATTGTCGAATTGAATCCAACCTGAAATATATTCAGCGTGGCTGTAATGTAATGCAGGCACGATACTGAGCAGGATAGAATATGTGATGATTTTGCCTTTATGTACTGTTGTTGTATTAAGGAAACTGCGCAAGGAGGTCAGGCTGATGGTGACATTGAGCAGCTAACCAGGCCTTGTAGCAGAGGGGTGAATGAGAACGGCGTTTGCACTTAGATATAGCCTATGCCATGATACCAGATAATTAGCTGAATAGATTAATGCATACATAAATAAAACCTACTGTTCCCTCCTAAAATGCCAACCTCAGGCTACATTGTTTGTAAATTAAGTAAAAAACCTTTGGTACTCAATCTTGGTGTATCAGTCATGCATCACGCTAAATAATGTGACGATATGTCATCAATTATTTGTTCCATGCCCATTATGCAGTGTTTTTATTCTGGGACAGCCAAGTAGGAAGGGGAGGGGCACTTTTATGGACAAAGGACCTGATTTATTTCAGCAGCCTGTTCAATGCGTAGTATTACTGCCCTCGTCTAGCAGCCTGAAAATGTGTGTCGATCACAAATATTTGAAGAGTAGCCTACAACAAATACGGTTTAACCTGTGACACATTTTCCCGACTAGTAAAGACAATAAGAGTATAATGAGATAATTACAATTTTCGTCTCCATCAACTTCAGGTGCATGGCTATCCATACTTTTAACATGGGAGTTGGTCAATGCCATTGCATTTTTACCTCCGCCAACAAAGTTGGGGCGGAGGTTATGTTTTCGCCCTGTTTGTTTGTTTGTTTGTCTGTCTGTTTGTGAACAACATAACTCAAAAAGTACTGCACGGATTTGTCTGAAATTTTGTGGGTGCATTGCTATTACATCAAGGATGGACCCTATTGATTTTCACTGCGATCAGTGAAACAATATGGCCGCCATGGCAGCCATGTTGAAATCATATGACACGCGATGACTGAACTTTGCTCCCACTCATGAAGATTTGTATTGTGCTGCCTTGGCGGAGGTTTGCACTCTACGAGTGCCTCTAGTTTTTTTTTTTTGTTGGCGTCATAGACATGGGACTCTACTATATCCACAGATTTGATGACGGGCTTGGTCACAAGAATTTAGTCTCAAAAATTCTGTTGCTGTTGTCAAATGAATGACTCCTCTCAATCCTGAGCAATGCGCTTTTGCAAGGTCAATTCCAGGCTGCGATTTACCGATACTCCCCTGTGGTGAAAGCCTTTCTCTTTGCACACCTTGCTGAACAGTTAATAAACCTATGTTTTGAAGTGCAAGTTGCTATAATGTAACAGGTACTGTATCTATAAACATCACATCTCATAAGTGCTCCTCATTAACCTATGATTCATGCTGCCTCTTGGATAGCTAGACCTTGGTGCTAGCCTGAATTCTGCTTGTGTAATTTTCATTATGAATAGGGATTTGATTATGTTCTTTGGTCCGATGGGCCAAATTGCATTCTCACCAAAGGTAAAACGTTCTAGAGGTCCTTTGGAGGCATGCCACCCTCTCCAGATGGACGGCACATGTGATTTGGTCTGCTCCAGAGTTCATTTTCTGCATTTGCACCTGACCAAACAAAACAAATTTTCATGAGAAACACTCCAAAGTTTGTTTTATCAGAACCAATAGACTCTGTAAAAATGGCTTAGGACTTCACCTAAGCTTGCATCTGTGCTGTGCTGTGCTGTCTTGGTTCCTGGGCTTGGCCAAGCAAAAGTAACAGAAGGACACTGTTACTTAACAATGTAATTAATTTAAAGTATGCAGCATGATGAATCTTTTTAATCAATTCAGTAAGTTGGCCTTGCTTAATAATTTCCCTAATCTGCTATAGTGTACGATATACATAATGTCCAAAATAAACTTGGTAACAGAAGGACAAATGTTCACTTCCCCTTGACCAGGCCCTCCTGCATGCCATGGAGGAAAGTTGACCCCCCCAATTGTCATTTTATAATTCACACTCTGAGTGTTGCCACATTATTATTCAATTACAGACCTATGGGCTGTGTGTTTGTGCTGGTAGAGGGGTTCCTCCAGTGCCGGTGGTGTGATACTCCGCGAGACAAGTGGGTCTTAAACCTCATGGTGCTCATCAGGCAGATCCAGGTGTTTGTTGTATTTATGGGCTTGATTGGTTGCACCAGGTATGCTCAAAGAGGAACACTACAAATACTTTGTTCTGGCTGGCACACCCTCCAAAGAAGTTTGAGATGCTCTAGAATTACTCCTGCTGCATTATTATACTACTCATTTTGGTGTGTATTACTTTTAACTTGTGCTCTAGCTTATAAAAGACGACAGTTGGGGTTTTGGAATGGTAGGGCAATGTGGGATGGGAATCGCCCAGTGAAGCTTACCTTTCCTGCCTGTGACACTGACTCATTGATGAATGTATATTGTACTACCAGGAATATCCCATGGATATTTGCATAATGCAGTTATGTCTGAGATGGTATTGACATGCGCTTCACCGATAAAGCAATATATAATGGGAGCCGGATTACCAGCTTGCTCTTGCACTGATTTGCTTATATTGTTGAGTTTTTTGACCCAAAGTCTTGATGTAAAAACTTGCCTCATCGAACCAGGATTTAATTAACCTTTGAAAAAAATTAACTTGATATGCACACTCCTTAGAAAATCGGCGCAAGCTTCAGTTTATTTTTTGAGGCAAAATTAAGGCCAAATGGTGATTCAGTCTGGGCCCCAGTGCAATTAACTTTTTTCCAGTGTCACAAGTGATACCATGACTGTGTTTGTTATGAGTTAAGGGTGAATCTAATCCTGACCTCAGGCTCCACTCTACACAGTAGCACTAAATCCAGTATGCCGCTTATGTAACTGACGTAAGCCGAGAGATGGGGACATGGAAAGGAGTGGAGAGGGGTGGACAGACGGACGGTACATGCTCTCAAATACCTGCATTTGCATTTCCATAAGCAGATGATTTGTACCTTTCTGATCTGTTCCTCGTTGTGCAACCATTCACTATGTTGGCATTTGTGCAAGAGAAAGTACAGAATCTGGTCTTTTCTCAGTGGGTCTTCATCGCTCAATTTTTTTTAGTTAAAATGGGACGTGGGTTATTTTAAATGTTCGGTGGCGTGTTGCACACAGTTTGGTCAGCGCATGTCATTGTGCTGAGTGACTTTATCCTCTCGCTCTACTGACATGGGAACTCCCGGCTGAGAGCTAATGTCACGGTATGCATAACCTTTTAGCTTTAGTATTTTAGATTAATCCCCTGACCATGTTAAATTGGAGAAAAGGACCAGGGGAGTACTATGTCTAGGCTGTTAAATGCCCCAAAATGGCCATCTGCAGGTCTGTGTTGAATACACTTGCAAATTATCAAAATTACAGTTTTTAGTTGAAAAAAATTTAGCCTGTTTAAATAGTTTTACAGTGATATTTTTGAGGACGCACTTTGCCTTTGTTATATTAAAAAAAAAAAAAAAAAAAAAAAATCCTAAACATGCACAAAAATAAAACGATTCCATGTTTCAGAGGTGGTTAACTTGCCAGTGTGGAGGCCTAGACCAGATTAAGTTTTACTTGCTTCCAGTGTAGTTTTTCATTCTGTGTTTCGGTTTTTGTTGCCCAAAATGTGCTTGCTGCTGAAGTGGAGAGCCACTTTAGAAGCCATTGATGTAGGATCACAGGCGATGGGAGCCACAACATATGTTGACTAACTTGCGATTTCCTCTTATGGAAATCAGCTTTTCCACTTTGAAATGTGAATTCTACTTGAGGCATGTGTCTTCACTTGATTACCTGCCTTTGGCCCTGTTTGGAGCAGGTGTCCTCTCCCAGCCTCAGAATGTGAAATCCTGCAGTTTTATGCAGCATGCAACATACCATTTAATGTATGACATCAGAAACACCGGATTTGACTGCCCTTAACAGAACATTTTCACTACCGATTTTAACTTTACATTTTAATGCTGATGTAATATACCTTGTAATTAAAAGCATTTGAGTTCTGGATCACTGACCTACAATGTTAAAAATAAAAAATAAAAAACTTACTCACCTTGCCAAGCGTTAAGGAAAAGTCATGATTTGACATGGAGACAAATTTTTGAGATATACACAACAGGCCAAGAGTTTGGGGCCACCCTCCAATTTAAAAAAAAAAAAAAAAAAAAAAAAAATTCACACACAAACTGTTCTTTCCTTATTTTTTGCACATGAAATGACTTTGGTGCTTAAAATATAGGAAGCCAACAAGTTTTGGGTGAATTCCAGACCTCAGACCACATTTTAAAGCTGTCTTGACTGATTGATCACTGACCACAATGTTTTATAATTGAGTTCCATTGCCTTTGTGTTACATGATTTTATGTCACTAGGACATGAACAATTTTATGTAACAAGAAGCCATGCTGTATTAATGCCTTCCCCAAAACCAAGGGGTCACATTGCACTTGGTGCACCATTAAAAATCTGAGGGTGGCCCCAAACTTTTGGCCTGTAGTGCCTATTTTTGCACTACTAGCTCTTATTTGTATTTATTTGTTTACTTATTTGTTTACTTTTATAAATACTTTTTTTTTGCATAATTGTCCACTAGCTAAACTATATAGTGGGAACGTGCTCATCTTGCTATTTTAGTAGCTATGCTGGATATTTATTGGGTGTACTAATTAATCACAAGCTCTCAAGGGTAATTCATTTACATATTTTCTTAAGTTGAAATGGGCCTGTAATGGTGCTCAAATTTGAAGGAAATTTTTTACCCCATGTGGTTAGATTAAATAATTTTAGTCATGTATATATTGTGCAGCCACTGTCTAGCCACTAGAATTGATGTCCATAATGACAAAGATGCATGCTGAATACCAGGGTATTTTCCATCTTTTTGATAGTATGAACTTTCAGGTTATGCCTCATCCTTAAACTCCGGAAAAAAAAAAGAAAAATCCTCGTTTGCTTTTTTTCTGTAAAAGCTCATTGCTACACTTGCCCTCAGATACCATTTTGTGATTATGTTGAGCATCACGAGAGGTTGGTAGTAATATGGTTTTGCAGTGTGATACAAGGCTGCTACCTTTCTGATCGTGTATCTGAGCAATTGTAATATTTACGCATATATACAGGCAATTACTACATCCTTATGTGACATTATTACTGGCATCTGCACTTTTTTTTTTTTTTTGCATGTCCTCAAAAAAAAAAAAATCGCACAATGATCACAAAATGACATTGCCCCAGCCATTTTCATCATTCGAATTATGGCCGTTTGTATTTTTATCATTGTTCTCAGTTTTATCGGCCCTGAATTTAATTTATTTATTTTCGTCTTGTTTCTAATTTCTGTGCCCATATGTTTGGTATAGGCCATTCAGTTCCCAAGGTGTAAGACTGAAGAGCAGCTGAGTGTTTTCTTTTTGTCCAGTTTGCTGCCTTTTCAGTCATACAGTTGGTTTTTTTTTTTTACCACTGAAAAACAAACCAGTGTTAGACCTTGTGCCTTTAGACTTAATCTATCAGATGGTAACAAATCCTTATAAAGTGAAATAAACTTTGGCGTCTCTGTTTATGAACAGAAATGTAAGGCCTTCCAAGCACTTCCCTATCACCCCCCCACCACCACCACCACCACACTGTTTCTTACCGCCATCTCCCCCCCCCCGTCTCTGTTTCTCTCTCCCTTTTTGAAACCTTTGGTCATTAATAAAAATGGGTAGCCTGTCAACCACAGTCAAGTGTAATCCAAACTATACAGCATCCTTTCAGACAACTATTTTAATGGAAATGCGCCACATATTGTATCAAGGCTACCATATCCTACTTGAAATGACAGTATCAAAAGTAGAAGTTGATACTATGGTAACAAAGCAGCTTTCTGCCAGCAAATCGAACAGTGTTGGGCCTAGAGAGAGTGCGCTGAGAGCCCGAGTCTTTTTTTTTTTTTTCCCCCCTCTCTCACTCCCTCTCTCCTCTCCTATTGTCCCCCGTCTTTGGAATATGATGCGATGAGATGGCATTGTGTTGCACCTGTATTCCATTTTTTCATACTTTTATTTAGAAGGGACTCTTTAACTTGACTTGATCCATCCTGCTAAAAGCTAATGCATAGCTGGCCTTGAACCTCACTCGGATGAGTGCAGCGACCTCTTGGTTTTTTAATGAGCTGCACTATTGTCTCTGCACATGCATGTGTTTTTGGACTGGAGCAGTGGGAGGGGATGGGGGTTGGGGGGTGGTGTAAACCCTGTAGAAGCTTTTATCAGATCAGTAGAAGCGGGACATTGAAGCTCACTAAGTAGATCTTTGAACAATGGCTTTTTTTTTTTTTTTTTTTTTGCGGGGCTGCATGTGAAAACTAGTCCTACTCTGTCTTTATTAAATGCCACTCGGGCCCTTGCATAACAGTGAGATACACATACAGCACCATTAAAAGTTTTTGCCCCCCCTTCCTGATTTTCTTTATTTTTGCGTATATGTCACGGACTGGTTTCAGATCTTCTTAGAAAATGGAATATAAGACAACGAGCACACACAAGTTATTTTTAATGATAGCTTTTCCCTTCAATAAATCAAAGTGTCTAAAACCTATATCAGCCATATGAAAAATTAATTGTTCACCTAAATTTAACCAGTTGTGTAACCTTTGGCTGCAGCACTTCTTGCTACATGCTTCCAGTGACTGGAGATCAGTCTTTCACATCACTTGAGGAATTTTGGCCCACTCCGCTTTACAGAGTGGCTTTAACTCGGCCACGTTGATGGGTTTTTGCCTCTGAACTGCCCATTTAATGTCCTGCTACAACATACCAGTGGGGTTGGGGCGAGATTCCTGACGTGTTTTAGCCTGGTCAGATGTTGATTTTATTTACTTTGAGCCATTTGGTCGAGAATTTGGTTCCATCATTTGCAGAAAATAGCGTAGCCTTTGAAGCAGCAATCCCCACACTATAGCACTACCACCATTGTGCTCGGCTGTTACTATGTTATTTTTGTGGAATGCTGTATTAAATTTTACTCCGCATGCAATGAAACCCATCCTCTAAAAAGTTCCACATTGAGTCGTCAGTTCACAGAACATTATCCTGAAATGCTTTGCAATCATCAGTGTGCATTCTGGAAAACATGGGACAAGCCTGTATGTTCCCATTGGTTAGCAGCGTTTTTCACAGTGCAACTTTCCCATGGATACCGGTCTTGCTCTGTCTCTTTCTTATGGTGGAATCATGAAAGCTGACCTTGAGAGAAATGAGGCCTGCTGTTCCTGAGTTGTTCATCTGGATTCTTTTGTGACTTCCCGGATTAGTTGTTGCTGCACTCCTGGATGAATTTTGGTTGACTGGCCACTTCTGGGAAGATGCACCACTTTTCCAAGTTTCTCTCCATTTAGAGAAAATGGCTCTCGAGCTGGAGTTCGTCATAGAAATGCTTTGTAACTACTTTCCAGACTGATATATTTCAATAACCATCATTCTTGTCTTCTTTATCTCAGTAACAAAGTGAGACCTTTTTGATTAGAGTTTTTGCCTACTTCCTATTGCTGGAAAGGCTTTATTTAGATAGTGTTTCAGATTCAGAAAGGCTGTCAATATATTTTTCGTGTATCTTGTTTAAATTGGCCAAATTATCCATAAAATTTAGTGAATTTTATGATTTAATGATGAATGGGCAGTTACTTTTTTATGCTGAGCCAGTTATCAGGAGCCTGGTAACTTCAATAAATTAAATAATTATTTAAAATCAGTATTTAGCGTTTACTCAGGTTGTCATTTTCTCATAAAATTTAGTTTTAAGATCTGAAAATAGTGCTACATGTATGCAAACATGGCAGAAATCAGGTAGGGGGCAAATTCCTCTTTTTTTGTACTATAATACACTGAGTGCCTTTATTGACATCAAGTTGTTAGTTGTTTTTTAATGCCAAGTGAATGGGATAAGAAAGGTGTCATTTACTTTAATTTTGCCCCAGTTACTTTCAGTTGTTTGCTGTGATGGATGCCTTTTTAAAGGTCAAATGTACAGGTTCCCAACTTTTTGAAGATTAGATTTTTTGAAATTCTGCAGTAACTTAAACGGCAAGATTTTTTTTTTTTTAAATTCTATACTGTGGTAATTCGGTTAGTCGCGGATCACTTGTGTAAATGTTATGCACATATGTAGGACGATGTGCGTGAACATATTTGTACATGTGTGTTCACTGGAAGTGTTCTAATGTTGGCATGATGTGAATTGATTATGCTGCTTGATAACTTATTCTAGGTTCCAATTCAATTGGCTTATTAAATATATTAAAGCTACCCTCAAACCCAGGTATATGTGGGCCTACAGAAAGTACTTCCATACCCAACAGTTAAAAACAATGCACCATGTGCTCTTGTTGGGTTGTAAGTAAGAATAATTTTCTCTCTAGTCAACACATAAGATGGTCGGAAGGAGTTCCATGTTTTATTAGGCTATTTTCATCTGCTTTTGCTGTTGAGTATCATCATTTGAATTTTGTTGGTATTAATTGTGCCTTACAAGATGTGGTTTGTTTGTATCAATTCTGAAAGTTTTTTTTTCTTGGCGAGTTGCTTGGTGATGGAATTTTCCGCAAGATGCAGTGATCCGATAATGCTAAATTTGCTTTGCTAAGGTTTAATGGTAGCTCAACAGAACTATTTTCAGTGCAAATACAAAAGACTGCTTGCAGTTTGTTTGGTATCACCGCAAAGAAGAAAAGATCTCTAAAATGATACAAATTTTATCATTGAGTTCTCTATTGAATTCATGCAATTAGCGTCCGATCAGAGAGTGATCCGCTACTCCTAAAGATATTGTCCTTTTTCCACTGACAGCAACCACTGTCCGTGTCTGGCGACATTAAAATGTTCATGAACATTCTGCAATTTCAGTCAGGTGACACCCCATTGCTAGACTATAAATTAGCCTTTATAAGCACAACTCTAAAAGAAGCATTCATATCAAGGATAGGCCGTTTGAGGAACTTATTTTTTTAACACTACCAATTGATTTTATCATTTCTATAAACTCTGCAAACACCTGAATTATACCACACATGATTAAGCATAAAATGCAACATCCCTTTGTACAATAATTTGTTTTAAATCCATTCATATGCGTTGTTTTTTAAAAAAAAAAAAACCCAAACAGATTTGTCTGCTGTTGTCTTTTTGAGGCCATGTTGGAACATGTAGGTACATTTTAGCTAGTATTTCAATGATTTTGAGTCTTGTTTGCATCTGATTATGTTCAGAAGCATGTGGTTTCTAGCATTGGCATTTATGTTGTCTTTATGCCTGAATATACTGAAGGACTTTAATTCTGCATATATTATTTTGGGTGTGATTTCTGACCCAACAATTGTTTAAAAACAAAATGAACTGATTTAATGAAAAATTGTTTTTATTGCACATTCAATAACAAGTTTTCGCCAAACTAGATTAAATTATTCCATCATCATCAAAGTGCACAATCATGGGTTTATGCCTAGGTCCCACTGGGGAAAAATCATCGGTGATGTGGAAATGGACAAATTTTCTCCCGATGGCTCCCGATGCTCCCGATGTTTTTGCCAAAAAAAAACGGAGTAGTCAAATTAGAAATTGCACTTATTAGGCATCGGGGATGGTCCGGTGAACGTTCACTGATGCTTGGGCTATGGTCACAAAGCTTCTGGGAATGTCCCCCAAACAATGCCCGTGAAACATTGGGGATGGCTCCCGATGCTCGGGAAAGCTCCGGGGTATTTATCCGATTATCGGGGAAGGTGCCCCGGAGCTTCCCCGAATTTGATATATCATCGGGGAATATCCCCGTAGATTAGGGGATGCATCGGTGAGTACTTGCGAACCATCCCAGGTGCCTCAGGAAAGGGTTATTGGGGAGGTATATATTGTACCGAGCTACAATGTGCAACCAGCCTCTATAATTATCGAACAGTTTGGATGGGAATCCAGTGAGAGACGCCAAGCAGGGTTTGGAAAAGAACTTCTTTTTTTACTGAAAAATCCTCTAACCTCCCTGTGCACTCCCTGTAACTCATCCCACCACAAGAACTGATATTGCCGAATGAAAACTTTTTTTTTTTTAATCACTCGCATTCACTCCACTTACTCCTGCCCCGAGTTACTTTGAACATTGTTTCCACCTCTCATATTCCCCCTCTAGCCTTTATTTTTACGATTTCGTTTCCTTAATTTTTTTCCTCTTAATTTTGATATATAATTGAAGTTTGTTTAATGACGAGAAGGCTGTCGGGCATTGCTTTATTTAGCTGACCGCGACTTGGGTCTGGCAAGCGCTTCTGGTTGTTATAATTTGTACTGCAGCGGCCCAATCTTTTCTTTTAGAAATTAATCAACTTTTTTTTTTTTTTGAGTGGCTGGATATACATATTTCGTTTTCTTGCAGGTGTCTAGGCTGGGGCCTGCAATTTGGGTTATTTATTTTCCGCGGATAAATGTTTTTTTCCCCTTAGCCTGTTCATTTTTTCTCTTGATGTAAATAATGTTATGATTTGAGCAAACGGAAGTGCCTCTTTCTTTGTTGGTACAATACAAGTTATTTACTTTCTCCTGGTTTTGTTGACGAGTTTTTCCGTAAAATGCTGTAGTGGAGCTGAACACAACTAATTTATTTTGGTCTAACAGACGACCTGGCGCCCGGACAAAACATTGATAAAATAACTGTGTTTGGCTACGCTATAATATATGCACATTTTGGGCTCAGCATCATTCTCTCTCTGGCATGTACTTATATGAAATATACTTTATAGTCTTGCCTTGAATGCAAAATCCAGCCAATCAGCGCCATGGGAAGAATGCACCTCTCAACCGCCGCCGAAATTTCGGCGAATATTAGGGGATGCAACCCTGACATCGGGAATGTGTCACCGAAAGGTCACCGAACTTTCGCCCAAGATTCAGATATCCCGAAGGTCCCTGATACTTCGGCGAGACATCACCGATGCTTCGGGGATGCCTCGAAGAAAACAATATTTCGCCAAAGCTCCGGGGAAGCATCCCCGGAGCTTCCCCGTGGCTCTGGAAAGCTCCGGCGAGGCCTCCTCGGCCTGTTTTCCCGACAAAACGTCGGGAACACATCGGGAAAAATTTCAATGCAAGCATTGAAATTTTTTGCAGTTCTCCCGATGCCTCCCGTTGGTTCCAGATGGCTCGCGATGCTCCCGAAGCTTCCCCGGGACATCGGGGAACCTGTTCCTGACGCCTCCCGAGGCGCATAAATTTCCATCGGGAGTACATCGCCGAGGCAAAAAAAAAATGCCCAGTGGGACTGAGCCTTTAGATATCACACTGTAAATAATATATGCAGAACTAAAGTCCTTCAGTATATGAACAAGTCTTTAAAATTAATTTATGCTAACCATTTTTGTGACCCTGTTAAGTACTATGCCAGCACAGTGGGTGTCAGAATTATTGGCACTCCTGACTGGAAATGCTATTAAAATTAAAATTATATGAAAAGAGAAATATTAAGTTATACAACTACAAGATGCTGGGCTGCAAAAAAGTTGTAGTTTATTAGCATCCCAAAAGAACCTTTCCCAATCAGACATTCCAAAATTAAAGTTGCATAATTATTTGCAGTTGTGGTGCAGTACTTGGTGCAACCAGTTCAAGAAAGAAAACTGCATGTTGTCTTT
Organism: Gymnothorax javanicus; assembly: GCA_029692085.1. Taxonomy (NCBI): domain Eukaryota; kingdom Metazoa; phylum Chordata; class Actinopteri; order Anguilliformes; family Muraenidae; genus Gymnothorax; species Gymnothorax javanicus. The sequence continues at coordinate 98,436,523 of CM056198.1, forward strand.
TCCTGTACTCATTGACAGGGTGAGGCACACATTTGGAGGGATCTTGGACCTTTCCTTCATGCAGATCCTTTCAGTTCAGCCCACAGGTTTTCATTCAGATTGAGGTCTGGTTGCTTGGATGGCCATTGCAGAACATTTTATTTTGTTGTCCTAGAACCATCTCTGTGTGTTGGTTCACAGGTAGGTCAACGAGCAAACCTTCAAAGAACTAGCTAGCTTTTACATGGGCTAGAGAGCCACAATGGAGCCACGTCATTACATAATAGTATAAGTCTGTATTTGTCTCTGCTTTCCCGCTAATGATAGCGCCAACTTCAAGAACAACAGGAACAAAGGTGGACTACATTGTCTCTTTACAAGTGGAGTTCTTGGCTTTCTGAGCCTACTCTGGCATCTAAATACGACTGGTCCAACGTGTATGTGCTGCTTGTCGTGATTGCTATGGGTGGTGATTACATTTGAGAAGAAAGATAATTGCCTAATGGGTTTAGATTCTTATTAATGTAAGATTTTAATGGTGGCTTCTGTTTGCCTTGACTAAATGCACAACATTGACTACATTGGTATTGATCACATTGCTGTTAAACAAATCTAATAAATGAATACCATACCAATAGATTTTTTTTTTTTTTTTTTTTTTTAACCTCCATTAGGCAGACTAGATACTACACTAGCCGGTTTTTTTTTTTTTTTTTTTTTTTAATAGCGATCACAAAGTTTTAATTAGTCTTGTTGGTCAAGATAATCCTGTCCCATGTTCATGACTTTAGCAGTTCTTGGTTCGAGACGAGCAAAGTGTTGGTGCCTCACTGGAACTTTTTTCCTGCCCAAGAGATGGTTCTCTAGCAGTTGTAATGCTAAGAACTGGATGAGATTTGGCACCAGCTTGGTGGAAAAGGGGTATTTGTGTATTGTGCTATGGGTCATTGCTTTTATAGAAAGTTCAGTTCTGGCCAAGTCATAACCCGCTGGCAGAGGCAAAATCCTTGATGCATTGTGGAATCCATTAACCCATTAATCTTGGCGCCCTAAATAATGGAGTACCTATTCAGCTTACCGGCCCTATGGGCCGATAAGCTATTGTCGTGGTGTGGCGTCCGTCATCCGGAACATTTTTTATCTTTTTTTTGGACTGATGAATTTTAGTGTAAATTTGCAATAACATACTACTAGACCATATCTCCAGACGTTTTTCTCGGATTTTTGATTGAATCATTTTTGTCCGTTTTATGGGCCCTTGAAGTTTTGGCTCCAATGTTAAAGATAGGACTGAGAAATTTTAAAAAATCATTTCTCAAAAACTGTGATAAATTTTTTTCTAAATCAGGCAATAAACTTACCTTGATACCGTCAATGTACAGTGCGAGCGCCATTTTGATTGAATCGACGGAAGTGGGTCTATTGGGGGTGCTGTACCTTATGAATATGCAAGATGGCCTGTGGAGGCCAAATGGTTGCAGATAGAGATTAAGTTTGTATTACTGACACATAGCAAGTAATATATGACCTATATTTTGGCTGTGTTAAAGTTGACCTCAGATGACCTTGAAAGGTCAAACCTGAGGTCAAGCAAAATGTTACAATTTTTAAAGGTTTCTAGGCTTGAAAATATTGAAGATTGGGAACATATGTGCATTGAACACATATAGGAAGTCATGTATGAACTTTCATTTGGTGGCCTTGAACTTGACCTTCGGCGACCTTCGAAGGTCAGACTTCACATAGTGAAATTTCAATGACTTCTATCACCAAAACTATTACAGATAGAGCGTAGGTTTGTATTGCGGGCATATAGGAAGTCATGTATGAAGTTTCGCTTGGTGACATTGAGCTTGACCTTCAGTGACCTTGAATGCCCAAACTTCACAGTGAAATTTCAATGACTTATATCAGCAAAATGGTTACAGATAGTTTCGATTTGTATTGGAGATTTATAGGAAGTCATGTATGAACTTTCATTTGGTGGCCTTAAACTTGACCTTCGGCGACCTTCGAAGGTCAAACTTCACATAGTGAAATTTCAATGACTTCTACCACCAAAACTATTACAGACAGAGCTTAGGTTTGTATTGTGGCCATATAAGAAGTCATGTATGAAGTTTCATTGGGTGACCTTGAACTTGACCTTCAGTGACCTTGAACGGCCAAACTGGACAGTGAAATTTCAATGACTTATATCAGCAAAATCGTTACAGATTGAGTGTAGGTTTGTGTTGGAGAAGTATAGGAAGTCATGTATGAACTTTCATTTGGTGACCTTCATATTGACCTTCGAAGGTCTAACTTGACCTTGAGAAAATTCAGTGACTTCTATCACTGAAAAGGTCACAGATGGAGCCTAGGTTTGTGTTACTGACATAGGAAGTCACATATTAACTTTCATTTTGTGACATTCAGCTTGACTGTTGATGACGTTCGAAGGTCAAACTTGACATAATACAATTACAATGACTTGTCTTGCCAAAACGGTCACAGATGGAGTCTAGGTTTGTATTACAGACATACAGGAAGTCATATGTGAACTTTCATGTGGTGACCTTCGTGTTGACCTTCAAAGGTCAAATGTGACCTAGTGAAAATTCAATGATTTTTATAACTAAAACGGTCACAGATGGAGCCTAAGTTTGTGTTACTGACATGTAGGAAGTCGCATATGAACTTCCATTTGGTGACATTCAACTTGACTGTCAGTGACCTTTGAGGGTCAAACTCCACAGTGAAATTACAATGACTTGTATCTCCAAAATGGTCACAGATTGAGCCAAGGTTTGTATAGAGACATTTAGAAAGTCATAGATGAAGTCCATTTACAGACCACAACTTGACATTCTGTGACCTTTAAAGTTCACAATTGACATATTGAATACATATTGACATATTTCAATGACTTGTATCATCAAAACTGCTTCAGAGCTTAGGATTATATTACAGAAGGTCTTATAAATGTATATGAACTTTTATCTAGTGACCTTGACATTGATTTCATTGATTCAAATGTCAAACTTCGCATGAAATTTTCATAACTTGTATCATCGCTGTAAGACTGCTTGCCGGTATGCTACAGGACCCTTGGTCCTATTTTTATAAAGTGCCATAATTTTCTCATTAGCATTTTGAGTTTGTGTCTATTGGTTTTCCCAGTCAGGGTTGCCAATAATTCTTAAGCCCACTGTACATTTGCATTTACATAATTTTTGATCATCAAATAGAATTAAGCAAAATGTAACTCCATTTTGGTTCATTTAGTGCCGATAAGCTACTGTCATGGTTTTTAATCTGTCCATAACATTTTTTTTTTATCCTTTTTTCACTACGGTGAATTTTCCTGTAAATTTGCCATAACATGCTACTAGACCATATCTCCAGACCTTTTTTTTTTATTATTTAGTTTTGATTGAATCATTTGCGTCTGTTTCATGGGCCTTTGAAATTTTGACCCCACTGTTCAAAAATAAGACTTAGAAATTTAAAAAAAAATATTTCTCAAAAACTTCCCGATACCCTCACTGTACAGTGTGAGTGCCATTTTGATTCAATCTACAGAAGTGGGTCTAGTGGGAGCTCAGTACTTTAATATTGGGTTGTATGGGGAATACTCAAAATGCCTTTGGAGGCCAAATGGTTGCAGATCGAGCTTAAGGTTCTATCACCATATTGCAAGACATATGACCTGTATTTTGGTGGTGTTAAAGTTGACTTCAGATGACCTCGAAAGGTCAAACTCGAGGTCAAGCAGAATGTGAAGGAAGTTGAAAGATAGGACTTGAAATTTCAAAAAATTATTTGTCCAAAACTGTCTGACAATATTTTCTCTAAATCAGGCAGTGAACTTGCTTTCGTACTCTTAATGTGCTGTGTGAATGCCATTTTGATTGGATCTTCAGAAGTGGGTCTAGTGGGAGCGCTGTACTTTAACATTGGGTCTTATGGGGAATACACACAATGGCCTGTCGAGGCCAAATGGTTGCAGATGGAGCTTAAGTTTGTATAATCGACAAACTCGAGGTCAAGGGAAATGTTAAAATTCTCAAAGTCTTCTATGCTTGAAAATATCAACGGTGGAGAATACATGAGTATTGACCACTTGTAGGAAGTCTTATATGAAGTGTCATTTGTTGAACTTCTAAGGTCAAACTTGACAGGGAAATTTCAATGGTTTCCATCACCAAAACGAGTACAGATGGAGCTTAGGCTTGTATTTGAGAGATGTAGGAACTTAGGAAGTCATACTGTATGAACTTTCATTTGGTAACCTTCGAAGGCTAAACTTGACATTGTGAAATTACAATGACTTGCATCACCAAAATGGTCACAGATGGAGCCTAGGTTTGTGTTTGAGACATAAAGGAAGTCAAATATGAACTCACTTGGTTTTTCCAAAACTCTGTATTACAACCATAACTGTTGGGCAGTCCCATGAGAATGTGGACACAGAACATGAAAATTCACTTGATTTAACTTTTTCTTTTTCTATTTAAGGCATAGCTAAGGTTCCTGAGCTGTTTTTCGCTCATTTATTTTCTAGTATCAGAATATTTCACATTCATGTCATTTTCAGCTTCTGTGAAAGTGCTTTCAAGCATTAACTGAGGTAGTAGTTAAACTTCTTAATACACTAATATATCTACAAAACTAAATATTAGTGAGTTACTTTTGTTACTGATGAAAAGTTATCAAATGAAGACCTCATAAAAGTTAAAAAAATGCCACAAAATGTAATGTGAGTTACTGTTGAATTGCCCTATTGCATATATTGTATATTTATTTGTAACTATAACTTGGCCTACGATGACAATCTTTGAAAATCAAACTTCCAGAAGTACAATTACTAGAACATGTTGCACTTAAAACTTTTGCAGATATACTGCATACTAGTACAATATATGTACTATTAGTATGTGATCATGTCTGAACTATAACCTCAGTGACTATAATTACTTCTGCCTTGATCTTAAGTTCATAACGAATGTTGCAGATCATGTGCCAACCCTTGGTCCTATTTTTGAATGTTCTCATCTACATGTCATGCACTTGTTCACTTGTACTGGAGTTTGAAGTTGGATTAGAAGGACATGCAGAACAAGTGGTCTTCACTGGTACTTGGTTAGCACACAGTGTGTAAAGTCTATCGTTTTTCAGGTGAACGGGCAGGAAAAAAGAAACTGGCTTCTAGTGAGCACCCACGTGTCATCACTGCCACTGAGAATAATGAAAAGCTCCTACAGGTTTCAAAGTGCCCATACTAACTGCTGCTTTGGCGCTGAAAGCCAGAGTTTGAAACTGAGCAGAAATTCTGTCTCTGTTTCTGACTTGAAAAGCCATGGCCTCTCTTTTTCTATGAGAATTACAGATTGGAAGACGCTAGTAGTTCTAATCTCTATCCTTTATTTCCATTAAAAGGCTGAAATGAGGTCCACTTTATTTTCTGTGCGGGAGAACTTATTCATCATTATGTGGCACACATTTATTCGCAGCTGTGGCCAGAAGCGTTCAGATGTGTAAGTTGCCTTTGAGAGAGCCCTAGATGGTTAGGCTGGCATGGAATTATGGCATCATTGGAATTGCAAGAGGCTGCATCGAGTTTGTGGCAGAGACTGCCCCCAGAGTTGTGATGTGTGAACGTGGCAGCTCTCTGCTGCCATAGCCCTTGCACTACCCTTTTGTTGACGGCTGACTGACCTCGTCCCTGAGAAGCTTACAACCCCCCTCCCCCACCCCACCCCACCCCACCCAAAAAATAAATTTTACCATTCTGCTTCATGAGATGTGGCTACACTGCAGAACCAGCCTCTCACTTTCCCTCCTTACCATTTCATTTTCAAAATTGGTAAGCACAGTTCTACTGCAGATTTAGGGATTAAGATTCAAGACTTGTATGATGACAAAGGTCAGTCTGCATCAAGAATTGAATCGTTCCCGAGTTGGCGCAGTACACTGACTTTTCCTATCCTCACTTGCTTACTTTGCATAGTCTTCTCATTTTCATTTGTATCTTTGACGTTCTAGCAATATGACAATTACACTTTTGGACCTATTTTTATTTTTTCCAAGTTTATATTTTGGTCTTTTGACTCCCTAGAGTACTCCTGATTATGGCATAAAAATTAAAAAATTGGATTTATTTAGCTCATACTGCCATCCTCAAAAACTGCATTTGTAGTACATTGTAGTCTCTGCCTGAAACGCCTCACTGGGGTGGCTCTTCCGCTATAGCCCCCACTCCCGTGGCACCTTCTTCTGACTGGTCAGCTCTGTGGAGGCGGTTAGGCGGGACGAGGCTGCAGAGGCGCAGTTTTTCGTGTCCGGCTCCCCAGAGAAACCTGACCGTCTGCAATCTGATAAAGGAAGCGGCGGGCAAATTCATAATCTAACGTTATACTTGAATATAGATCTAATGACATGATCTTGTTCTGCAGTGAATGGCGAAAGTGGAGGGCCCTTGCGAATATCTCTCAGCGCAAGCTCAAATTTGCTATCGGCTTACGGCAACAGTTGGTGAGTACAGCGGTTTTTCTAGTCTAGCTAGGATGCAGGAGAAGCTGCGGGTCGACATGCCCAAGTGTAGACCCGGAGACCCCTGGGTCTGAGTTTAGAGGGAAACAAGGACAGTGAGGAGCAGCTAAAAGTGGACCAACAGCTTATGGACTGCTTCGTGTGTATTAGGACCTGCTGGGTCGTGGTGCATAGCTGTGGTGTGTTGTTAGCGTGGAGCAACGAACAGCTTCAGCGCTGGTATATGACGGAGGGGCTAAAGCTCCAGGCTAAATGGTCTTTTTCGGAAATTGCCCGTGGTAATGGTTTACTTACTGCGTCCCGGAATGACAAGCGTTTCCTCGCGGAGAATGGGCGCGTTATGGATTCTTGCGCGAGAGCAAGCTAGAGCTCCGTATTGTTATGAGCATAATACAGGTTTTACAGACCGTAAGTTCCGTCTCGTGAACCGTTGCTTATGTGGAGCTAGCTTAATCGATCACTTTTACAGGAAATAATTTAATATTCAGTCGCCGATTTAATATTCAATCGACAGCAATGTAGAGAAATCGTTTGTGATAACCATACACGTTATAGCCTGTGCTTTTCCCTATTGCTTTCACCGGTAGCATCAGAGAGCTTGCCCAGACATTGGGGATGTATCAGGCTGACCCTGGTCATGGATAAGTAAAGCGATCGTTTCACAAGCACCCAAAAACTCACCCCAAGCCTTGCAAAACCTATGTCTGGTCTAACTGCAGCCCAACTCGGCAGACACATACAGCACCTCTCCGGTTAGCTTCAACTGTAGTGGCTACAATCAGGCAACGTTATGATGAAACTGCCACATTGATATTTACATCAAGTAACACAAGCATACCGATCAGAATCGCTGCATATAAGTTAACCAGGAGGCGTTTTTAATTAGCAGAGCAGGGGAACTAACATGCAGTAGCTGATAAGTGGCCATGACTTTGAATGTAATCTGTCGCAAAAAAAATTCGTTTAGGTGTCGATGTGAAAGCAGCTTTATGGATAGTACGCGACAGCAAGAGAGAGCTTCGGTTATGTTAGGAACATAATACAGGTTTTGCAAACCGTGACGTTCCGTTAGGGCGGACAAGTTGCTTATGTGGAGCTAGCGAATCGATCACTTCTACAGGAAAGAATTACCTATTTAATCTCCGCCTTTTTTCGGCTTTTTATGAGCCACAACAATTTCTAAAGGGGATGAAATTATGTCAAGGTAGTGCAGAGAATTCATTTGTAAACCGGTAGAGCTTCTGCGTTTAGATTGCTTTCACGGTAGCACCAGAGAGCTTGCTCAGACATTTGTGAAGTATCCTGCTGATCCCGGTCATGGATAAGTGAAGCGATCACTAACTGTAGAGCCTACAATAGAACAACGTTATGATGCAACTGCCACATTGATGGTTACAGTAGTAACACAAGCATACCGATCAGAATTACTGCATGTAAGTTAACCAGGAGCATTTTTAATTGGCACGACAGGCAAACTAACATGCAGTAGCTGGTAAATCGAGCGGTCATAACCACAGAGACAAACCCTTGCAATACAGGTTTTACAGACAGCAAGTTCTGTTACTGTGAGCAGTTGTACCAAGCATCCAAATTACAAACAAGTATTAAAAGTTAGCTTCAAATGAGGTTTATGTTCACACACCTTCTGTAGAATTTCCCCTGATATCACTCTTGCATATTTAGGACACAAGCATTAGCAACAGTAACTTGGCTACATTAGTCGCTGTGCTACAGCCACAATCAACTGGCTATCACGTCAGGTTGGCTTATGCAGTAAAAGCAACTTACAGCTTCTGTGTCTGTGAGTCATGGACAGTCGCGACCCGATACAGGCTTTATCGTCAGATATTTTACCAAGCCTGCCTTTGAGGCCAGTTGTTAGTGCTAACTATCGCTAGCGGTCCTGCTAGCCACCCGTAACACGTTAGCTTCACTTACATTATTTGCTGTTATATGGTTACTTACAGCTTGTGGCTCGGCGCTTGATCGATGCAGCTGCTTCAGGTTTGAGAAGCAGCTGAAACGCTTATCCTGTGTGGAATTATCCTTTATTGGCAAAGCTGTCTTTGGTGAAATGCTGAGCACAAACAGCTAACGCTCCATTTGGTCGTAGCTGTTTGCTGCCAGCAAACAAAAAAAAGCTACCCACTGATTTCTGGTGGCATCGTCTTTTTGAAGAGAAATATTTGTTTTTCTTGGCGTCCAAAAGTAAACGGACAAGTAGCTTTGGGAGAGATACTAACAAAATTGCAGCTCAAATGATCTGCGGTTCTTCTTTGTATTTCCAAAAGTGTCAACGCTACTGAGGCATAGTATGATTTGCCGTTGTTAGTGCCTACTAGAATAGTTTCCGGTGTGGGCAGGTCCAGCGCCATGATTGGCTCTGGCTAGGTCTGTACTAATTGGATGGCACAACCTGACGTCAGGTTTTACCCAGATCTCGTGAAGATCTCGGGAGGAGCTGTTCAGAGAGGAAATCACGCTCATTTAAATCACGTTCTTGGATTACGGCAAAACCCCTGTATCTTATGTTTAGAAACTTTTCAGAGGTTGAGCATGGACAACCAACATTATAACATTACTAATATGTATTAAAAGAAGGATCAGCATAATAGGTCCCCTTTAATTGCTGATTTAGCTAGTTCTCTTTGATGTCTTGTCAAAGACTGCTGCATCTTGACGGCCTAATTTTGAGGGTTACCATTTGGGTTTAAACGTTTTGTCATTTCATGACGCATCAGTTTGCTCACTGGAAACTTGCCATCATGAAAGGTCACAGGTGAAAATGGTCATTTTCTCCCACTTTAGGGATTAGAAGGACATATTGAACAATATGTGAAGTGTTTCTTTGCAAATGTCCCATTTCTGTGTCAGAGTGAGTGCTTCTTGGTGTGTTGAATTGTTAGTGCTGATTCAAGTGTTTTTTTTTTTTTTTTTTTCTGGCTTTTTCATTTTTCATATTTTTTTTCTTGTAATTGTCAATTTATTATGTCTGTTGTTAAAAGATGATATAATTTGAGACCAATCTCAGGCTGAATATGTCCAATTCCCACCTATATTTGGACTGTCCAATTATCTGAACTTGCATCTTTGTGTGATCCTTCTTGATTCCATTGCATGGGGTGACTTATTTGGGAGAGTATAGGTGTCTATCACTTGCCTCTGTAGATGGCTTGTTTTACATTTTGTACTTCTGCTCAAATCACTCCGAGCAGACCAGCAGGGGTTTCTGTGTAGAGTATGTGCAGCTATCCAGAATAGTTTTGACGCGCAGATAACCCTCTGCTGTCCTCAGCACTGACACTGGTGCTCTTGTGCCTTATTCTGATTCCAAATGGCTAAACTAGAAAAAGTGTCCTTTGTAATGATAATAATAGTTTATTATTTATACTGTGCAAAAGCGCATGTTAAAACATGATCTATTGCGCATGACATGAGATCTAAAATCCGATAATGAAAAAATAAATAATTAAGTAATAATAAGGTAATTGGGGCCATCTACAACTTGCTCTGTGTGCAGCAATCTTGAAGTTGGGCCTGTTAGTATAAATACCTTTTACAATTTCTGCTCAGAACTATTTCTGTTCTGGAACCAACCACAGAACCAGTCGTCATGTAACATACAAACACATCTCAACTGCTACACCAGTTCCACACTCCAGTTTGGTTGTCTTTTTTGCTTAGGCTGGTTGATGGCATGCCCATTCATGACACATACACCTTAATAATTTCCACTCAGATCTGACTGGCACCTGGTGCTCGCTGGAAACCAATATTATAAGTTCTGCACCAGCCTATTTTCGGTTGAAGTGCGCCAAAATTTGTTTGCGAACGGGAACCACGCTGGCTCTTTGGTTGAAAAGGCCCAAGAGAAATGCGGCTTACCTGAATGTTTCCTGGGAGGCTGTTTGAGCTTCCCCAGCCAAGCATGATCATTGCTTCTTGCAGGAGTGGTGAGCTCCTGCGGTTGAACTGCCATCCATTTTTATATGTATAGTGGTGGAAGAATAACCTGCCAAACTTGGTCACAATATTTTCTCGCGCCCACAGTGTGTTGTAATTTCCAAGGGGAATCTGATCAACTTTCCTCTGAACTTCTTGGGCCCGAAAAGAGACATTCTGTTGTTTTGGTGACACTGACTGTTCCTGTCGCACCGCCTTTAGGCTAAACATCCCTTTCTCAAAAATGCTGTACATTAACCCTCGTCCAACCAAGTGTTTTTCTACTACAACCCCGACCAAAGGGGGGGTGGTGGTGGTTTACCACCCCCCCCCGATTATTTTGAAATTAAGCGATAAACATCATCTTGTTTGGAATCCGTGTATAGCTACAGATGTCCTCTCTTCAAATCAAGTACAAATTAAACACATTTCAATATTATGACATCCTAGTGATGTCATAACTAACACCATATTGGGAAAAAACATTAAAATGACAAAAATCCATGTTTTTTATATTTTTCCCTCAATTTTAGCTGTTACATATTCCCCCCCCTCAATTTTAGGTGAAGATGAGCAACTTTCCACTACTCTACATGTACTATACTAGTGCTACTGTAAACAACATTAGTATCATACATATTGTTATATATTGTTACATATGAACTTGTATAATAGTAGGCCTATAGCACAGTATAAAAATAGTATACAGTACAGTAACCAGTCAAACACACAAGTAAAAATATGTCGGTCATGCACTTCTAATATTGGGTGAATATAACTTCAAGGTTACTGGTCACTGCTGGTCATTGTAATTCCAAGATTTACTAATACAAGGACGAGCTACATCAATAAATCAATAAGGATAACAATCAGTGTGGTCTTCAAAGTTCATTGATCATGAAAGATAATAATAGCATACTATTTTCAACTAATTTGTAAGCATATTTTGTATCAAAGACGGGCAAAAATTGATGCTGGTGGCAATCATCCCCCCCCCCACCCCTTCGACTTTGACGGCCTATCCTACCCCCGGGGGGTGAGATACCCTCATCGTTTTTTCATGAAAATGAGCGCAAAGGATGAATAAACAATTACCTAGAAGCATTAGATCATATCTGTTAACGTTTTTGTGCGACAGGAAAAAATCTGTTAGGGACTTGGTTGGACGAGTGTTAAACCATTCTAATGGGAATCGGGTAAAATTTGCAGTGAACATTGCTGGAGCTCGGAGTAGCTACCCTGTTGATTTTTTTTTTTTTTTTTTTTCTTGGACCCTGTAATCTTTCTTGCAGCTAGGGGAATTACATCTTTTCAGGGATATACCCTGCTGTCATTTGTCAACAGCGAATATGTAGTTATTTTGGTCTAATGAGGTGACATTATTTGTCCTATATGCTCCTGCACCAACTTTTTAGCTCACCTGGACAAATGGTCCAGTCTGCTTTTGTTGTGGCTTGGTTTTCAGTCATTGCCTGTCATCCGTCAAATAATGTAGCGTTGTAGTGCTTTGAATATAGCTGAGGGTGAGTGGACATTTCAAATCAGTCCCTTTTGACTTTATTTGAATTATTCATGATGAGCAAACTTTTATGGAATTGGGGTTTTACAAGGGGACCGGTTGCAGTGGCTGAGATACATGTCCACACCATAAAACTGCCTCTATCATGTTTCACCAGTGAAGTAGTCTGTTTTACATAATGGGCTGTTCTTCCCCTTCTCCATACTCTTCTCTTCCACATCCTCCAGCAAAAATTGTTTGTCTCACTGGTGACAATGATGAGATAAAGTTTAGTCCATTTTTCTACAAAACCAGCACAACACTTGTACAGATGAAAGGAAGAGCTTATTTTGTGGTCAGAATGTTCACCCTGCAGTGAAAAGCTTACTATTTACATAACCAATCATCCAACCGAAATGCAATCTTGTATAAATGCTTTTCACACCCTATAAGGAGCAAGTATAACTCACTAACGCGGTATTATCCGAACTATACCTCATTTTAACAAAACAGACATTCCACTATAGGAAAAGCAGGCAATATGCTACTCTAGATCAAATAGAATCTGTGCAACAAATGTAGAAGGGGATTTACCGAAGTCCCTGAGCTGTTCTCATTTATAAATGAACGAAAACGGATTCAATTTCGTTGAATGCGGTATAAATTCTACATCACCACATTGAACAAAGTGCGACCATATTCAGTATTATTAGCAATGGCTAATGGTTACTCATACTAACCAATGTGGCAAACGAGCCCTGTGATCATCATGGCTATGGTAAACCGAAAATAAAAAAACGGCTTGCCAGCTAGCTACCTTGCTATAAGCACTCCATACCACTCCATTTTACTGATGCATAATGAAGAAAAACTCTATCACTGAAGTCCTACTCCAGAGAAACAGGGCAACGGAGCCATCTGGTACAAGGAACCCTCCAGAACTGTTCCATTCTGAATAACTCCTGTTATCTATGTCGGTGTTACATTGCCATCTCATAAATGTAACCTAGGCACTTCTGGGTTGGTTTTGGAAGTTTTTTCTCGATTTACTCACGTCATTCAGCTGCGCGCAGTTGAGAGAATGCAACTTAGCTTGCTGTCATGCAAGGGTTTCAATACTTGTCTTAGGGTCCAACTGAAGTCTTTCAATTACTGTGGGAAGTTTACGAGTGTCTGGAATCCAATGAAAACATGTCAATCACTAGATAATTACCGGTCATAGTTCAGGTGGGTGTGAACTATAACTCTACTTTATGCAGATGAGCCTGAGCAAGCATTAGAGTGACTGGTTTTCAGTGAGAAATCATAGTGAGGACGTAAGGAACTGCTGAATTTGTAGAAGGATAAATCTACTCGTAAAACATTGGTAGAGAATCGCGCGTTTCTAATATCTGATGACTATAATTGATTGTAGAATGATATAGTATCAATGCCATGTTGAATTTTTGCTTCAGAAAACTGATTTTTTTTTTTTTTTTTTCCGCTACTTAATTGTGGTACCTTTGGCCTATTATAGCTGAAGTGGTTGTAACAAAGGACAGCATTTTTTTCTGTCGAAAGATACTGGATAGATACTATAGGCAATTATATTAGGCAGTATAATTATATCAGTAATTATATCAGGCTTGGCTGAGGAGTATAATGTATGCAATTCCTGGGAAACAGGGATGGGACTTAACTAGTCCAGTCCATGTTATAAATCGTTTACAGGCACCACTTCCTCATGAATATTCAATAACCGTTTCAGGCGTCACCTCTTGATGGAATAGTGTAACTGCGCGCGTAAATAAAGCAGCTTCATGTCCACGGGTGTTTACATCTGTGCGAACGTGTTGGATGCTTCTGGTCACTGGTGAGTGGTGACAATTACGGTTTGCCTATCAAAATTTGTTGTTGGCATAAAGCAGCGGAAGCTAGATAGCTCACCCTGTTGAGGCGCTGTTATAGTTCAATTACGGCTGCATTATCTAATATTGAACCCAAACTGTACTACATACCCTGAACCCGGCAACCCATTTGGACCACACAGATGCCAGGAACATTGTACTGATGGGAGGGGTTAGTGTGCTTTGGTGCTGTCTTGCTGTAGAGCTTATGTGAATCCTCTTGCTCAGCTGCATGTGAAGCAACAATGTCTGGGTACCATCTTAAGAACTGGGCTGCACAAAAAGGATGACTGCTGAGATCGAGCACACTCTCTTGGCTGAGAAAATGCGGTACATTCTTGAAAGGAATAAGAAAATATTTCTGTTGTATTGCATTAGTATTTTTCTGCAGATTCTGCCATTTTTGGGTTCATAAGGCCTCTATCAACTTATTCACTTGTGATGGCCTGCATGTCCCAACGCAGCCAGCTTCCTGTATCTTTAATTACTCATCGCTCTCAACATTGCATCCTCCAGTAAGGGGTTGCCTTTTCATTTTGCCCACTGGGCCTGGCCTGGGCCTGCCACCCCCCCCCCACCATCCGAGGGGGGTTTAGACGGGTGTGAGCTGGAGCAGCAGGGGCCCGGCGTACCGGATTAGCACCTCCTCAGTGGGCGATTACCTGTAACCGCGATCTGTTGTTGGGCGGATTAACTTCTGAGACTTCCGTGCTGAGGGGTAACTGAACTCAGAAGGAAAGCCATTCACTGAACCCCCCGCCCCCGAATCCCTGCGCAACCCACATAGCTGCTGTCACTAATCCACCTCTCCTGTAACCTGAGAGGGCATGGGGAAACGGAACGCACCGCCCTCACCTGGGTAGAGGGGAACAATGACAGATCAGCACTCGAGGTGTTTATTAGTGCTTTGTAGGGCTACAAAGGTGCTGGGATATCAAAACCCATGGAGGTCAATCCAAGGTAAAAAGCTAATGGGTGAAATAAGGCAGTAATCCAAGGCTTAACAGTGTACGATCTTTACTTAGGGGGTTAGCTTTGATTGGGGGGGTGGTTGGGTGGATTTGGAGGGGGGATGGCGTGGCAGAGGTCCTCCAGCCCCTCCCCATCCAATCAGACCACTGCTCTTTTGGTTGGGTTCTTATGGTTTGGAAGAGATCAGCAAGAAGTAAATTCAGTCTTGTTTTTCCCCTTCTGCAGGACTGACTTCTAAAAGGTTGGTCATTCAGTAGTATACTCAGTCCTGGATCCCCTGTTGTTGTCCCCCCCCCCTCGTCTCCACCACTACCCGCCACCCACTAACATGGCCAAGAATGTATGTGCTCATTCTCATGAAATCCATTTTAAATTGAGTTCTGGAGAGAGTGCTCCACAGTGTTCTTCAAACTGAAAGAAAATGAGGCGGCCAAAGAAACATTCAAGGGCACTGCGCTGACTTATTGTATTGGGCAGGGGTATGAGTCCTGTTGGCCTATTTCAATTTTCCCTTGCTGGGCCATCTCCACAATAATTTTATTTATGGCCTTTATGCCATTGTAATTTTTTCAGTTTATGTACTTGTACATCTATTAATTAGGTTGGCTGGAAAACATGCTACTTAATACATTCAGGACTTAATGGTTTTTGTTGTTGTGCGTATTCTGACCTGCGTTGTTCCTGTTTCAGTCTTGTATGTCTCTTTATCCCTGTGGCATTCTGACCCGTGTTCTTCCTGTTTCAGTCCTATACCCCTTTTTATCCCCAAGCATGTAAAGCAGGTGGATATAAAATAAATCTGTCGGTCTATTTTCCATCTGTCCATTTATCTGTGTGCCTTTAAACACATTTTTTGTCTGAGAAATAACTGAGAAACATCAAACTGATTTTTTTTCATTATACTTAATAGACATGTGGAAAAAAACCCACAGAGGATGTCAAAAGGCTACTTTCATGACTTCTGAAACGGTCATCTTTGGTAACTCTATATATCCAGTTTGTAGCCCTGATCATCATTTAATACTATGTTATTTACTTGTTTGGATTTTTATTTCGCAGTCTTGGCGTAAAGCTGTGTGTTCCACCACATCTTCACACAAAGATCTATAAATGATATGTAAATGAAGTTGCTGCAGAGTCATTCCATGTCAAGTCAACCAAATTTTAGGAACTTCCCCACCAAAAAAATTAATTTTTATTATGTTCCCCACAGTGGAAGATTTATATATCTTGTGTGAAATGGTGAAATAATTAAGCTCAATTATTGCCAGTTCCTGAGATTTAGCTTCTTTTAGGAGGGGGGGTCAGTTTTAAGAAAATCGCCATAATTTTGGAGTAAGTTTGAGGGCCTGAGAGATGCATTTGCAGAGCAAACAGACCCATAAGTTTCATTTTGCCATCAGAATAGTTGCTGAACTCTTGGCTTAAGCTACTTTTCTTTACTCAGTGTGTTAAGTTTACCTGTACTGTAGCCTGGAAAAAGCATAAAACACCAATCATACAAATTTTTACCAAATTTAATGCATTTATTATTCTGTAACTAATTAAGATAGAGCCCTGAGACTTGGTATGCAAACTGTCGGTCGACTTTCTGAAGACCACAAAAAATATCAGTCACAATGGTTGTATTAAATGTTTTAATGACCTTGGAACTGCCGTATGCTTCAGAATGAAAAGTGCGTATTTTGGGTCATTATAGTAGGTATATATCTCTAAAGGGACACAAGTGATCAATGTCATATTTTTAGTGCTTGAAGGCATGGGTCTTGGGTCTAACATATTAAAAAACTGGAGATGTAAAACTCTTCCTTTAGACTATACAGCATGCCAATCATATTAGGTGATTATCATTGGCTGATGTAGGGTATTGTTGCATTCCATCGCCAGGTGGAAGCAAAACCCAAAAGCAGGGCCCATTGGAAAGACCTGAAATCTCTGCCAGCATAGCTGGATTTGAACTTTGGCCTATATCTCAGCTGTATTTTGGCCTAGATATGCCCAAATTTAAGCACTTGTTCCTCTTGTGCTATTCTAACATAGGGCAAAGTTTGGTTAAAATCTATGCGGCCGTTTTTGAGATATCCTGCTAACAGACGGACAGACAGACAGACAAACCAACCAACCAACCAAAGCCGGCAAAAACATACACCTCCTTGGTGGAGGTGAACAAGTGTATGTGTCACATTCATCTTTTCACTTACACCATGGCTAAGGTGCCCTGAAAATTAAGTTAGACACCTAATATGATTGGTATGCTGTACAGTCTAAAGGAAGAGTTTTACATCTCCAGTTTTTTAAAATGTTAGACCCAAGACCCATGCCTTCAAGCGCTAAAAATATGACACTGATCACTTGTGTCCCTTTTGAGATATATACCTACTATGACCCAAAATACGCACTTTTCATTCTGAAGACAACTTCCAAGGTCATTAAAACATTTAATACAACCATCATGACTTCGATATTTTTTGTGGTCTTCAGAGAGTTGACCGACAGTTTGCATACCAAGTCTCAGGGCTCTATCTTAATTAGTTACAGAATAACAAATGCATTGAATTTTGAAAAATTTAGTATGATTGGTGTTTTTTGCTTTTTCCAGGCCACAGTGCAGATAAACTAAACACACTGAGTAAAGAAAAGTAGCTTAAGCCAAGAGTTCAGCAACTATTCTGATGACAAAATGAAACTTGTGGGTCTGTGAGCTCTGAAAATCCATTTTTGAGGCCCTCAAACTCCCCCCAAAATTAAGGCGATTTTGTTAAAATTGACCCCCCTTCCTGAACGCAGAGTCCAATCATCAGAGAACTTGTGAATTTGAATCCTTAGGGCAAGGAGCTTGAAGCCTACAAAATTGGGTGCCAAGTGGGCAATAGGTGGCGCCATACAATGCAACAATGTAAAATTGCATGTAATTCTTCAACCACTTGACCCTAATGGCTCTACTTTTTGCATACTGCATCTCTGAATGAGCATCTAATAGTTCTTCCAATGATCAAGAGAAATCTTTGAAAACATGGCCACTAGTGGTTGATCAGGTGACTGCTGCTTTTTAACATCTCAGCAATGACCAATTGACATTGAATTTGAAGGGCAAGGAATAATATGTGCAATTATGTACCATAAACTGGAAATGGTTTCAAATATTTGTACAATGGATGTATTAACTGCTTCAAAATTGATAATGGCTTCATTTTGCTTGGACCTTGTTATTTACTACTTGCGGTAATATTTCAATTTTATTTTTCCTGTTTTTCTGAAAACACATTTGTCTGAGGTTAATTTGACTGTGCAGCAGGGGCTGAGTGGATATAGCACCTCCTGATGGCACTTGTCAAATTTTTTTTTCCCATGAGGATCAAGTGGTGCTGGTTTAATTGGCACGTTTTGAAGTTTGTGGTCCAGTCCACATACCGTTCTGTCAGCTGTTGGACTGCCTAGGAGTCATCTAAATGACCTTGACTTGGATTTATGTTGCTTTCTAGCACAGTGCCTGCATGCAAGTGTTTCCAAATACTAGTCCATTGGCCACTGCCAGTCTTAATAGCAAAGTGGCTGTCAGTCCACAGAAATTAAGCCATAACGAATTTTGTGATCTCGTTGACCTTACAGCTTGTGTCTATCCTTGAGACTTTGACATTAAGTATAGCCATTCAGTGAACTGTGAATTGGAAAATTTTGAGAACCTCTCTCTTCAATAAAGCTGCTTAATCCTGTTCCTGAAGATCTACATTTCCTAAGCTTTTTGCACCAACACTTGTTTTGGTTGCTCTGTGAGTTCTCGACTTGTGCTTTTTTAGGACTGGAGTGCAAACCAGTGGCAGCTGAGGCTGAGGCCCCAGAATTATTTGATCGATTGATTGATTGATTGTTTGTTTTATTTTTTACTCTTTGTTTTGGTAACTTTTGGGATTATTCTCTGCTATTTGATCTAAAATTTTTGTCGCTGGAAAGGGATTCCAAACAAGCTACAGTGTCGGCTCCATCATCCTGAAATTCTGTTGTTGCCAAATCCAAAGCAGGCAGAGTGCACATGCCTCCATAGATCAAGCAAGAAGGTTGTTCAGCATCATTTTACGCATTGAGGGACCGGAATGCACGGGTCTCATTCACGTAGCAGCAAGGAGTACATTTTGATCAGTTTGTGAGGCACTTCTTTTTTTTTTTTTTTTTTTTTTTTTTTTTTTTTTTTTTTTGGGCAAAGATAATGCTGGTTGGGGAAAAAAAGGGTAATGTGACTCATCTATTACTTATTGAAGAATCCCAAGTAGTGGTGTAGTTTCTGGCACTGAAATTCTGGTGGGGCATCTTTCCGAGCATGATCCTGTGGCACTGCACACAAATGAGGAAATGTGAGATGACATTTTAGTCCGTAACCTTAGAGCAAATTAGCAGAAAACAGAAAACACTCACTGCCAAACTTGCAAAACACAACTTGCCAATATTTTTTAACTAAATCTGCACTGACAAATATCTTTCAAATTTCTGAGCTGTTGCTTTAATTACATTTTCTTGAACAAACATCTTAATGGGTCTTATACAGTTTGCTTGCACAGTTGAGGTGCTGAGAAATTGGTTAGCTTGCTAGTTTTGTGTTGTCTTGATTGAGATATTTGGTATTCGCTGACTGCATCTAAAGATCCCTGCCAAGTACATTCATTATATAGTTGGCCATTAGATGAGTCCCAACCAAGTCACAATACATTCACCTAGTTTATGTTATCTAGCTAGCTGATGATTAATGAATGGGTGTGATACCCCATTCACGTCATATGGTATTTACCATATAAACCACATTCCAACCTATATGTGGCGTTGCTGTCAAAATCAAAATTACAACTAGGAATTTTTTTTTTTTTTTTCTTTGAAAGCTTTAATATGTCCGATTATATAGTGGCCAACAAGGGCAAATGCATTATAATGGCCCAAAAAATCTCCATTTGGAGAAACGCGCAGCAGCCTCAGACATGATACAGATTCAACAAAATAAATTCAACAACACTTAAGGACCGTGTGTTGATGACAGCCCTCAGCCCTCCTATCTCTTTGTGCCAGCAGCAATACTGATTTTGTTTGTTCCCTTTCCCCCGCTAGACCAACCTTCCCATATTCAAGCTGAAGGAATCATGTGTGCGGAGGCGGTACAGTGACTTTGAGTGGCTCCGGAGCGAGCTGGAGAGAGAAAGTAAGGTGAGTAAGGGGAGGGTAGCGTTTAGGTGTTCCTCACGGGTCAAGCTTTGCCCCAAAATTAATTTATCCTAGACTTGATCATCCACATCTGTATCATGCACTGATAACATTGTGGGCTATTTGCCTTGCATTGCAAACTCTGCTGTGCCTGTGAATACAAGGTAAGGCACATTTTATTTGGCTTAGAATAAGCTGTGATTAGTGTTATAGAACCAGTTTTTTTTTTTTTTTTGATAATGGTAATGTCATGAGGGTAGAATTGATCCTTGAAATTACTCCATTTGTGTCCAGGTTGTTGTTCCTCCACTCCCTGGAAAAGCCTTTTTCCGTCAGCTGCCCTTCCGGGGAGACGATGGGATATTTGATGATTCCTTCATTGAAGAACGGAGGCAGGGCCTGGAGCAGTTTCTGAACAAGTGAGTGTGTGCTGTCTCAATGTGCCCTCAGGTGATACTAGGTTCATCTCAGAAGAGCAATGGGTTCCTGTCCTGTTGAGTTTTCCTGATGGGTAGTAAAATAGCCTGTTTGTGGCCCAACCTGCGCTCTGATCACCAAACCGTTTCATTTGGAATTTCAGGTCTGTCGGTACCTTCAGGTATTCTCCATTTATTAAATATGGTGAATATCAGCACATGGCCACAAAAAAGGCTGCGTGAAATGAGATTTGCTCAGAACTGCCTATTTTTGTGTTTTAACAGTACAATGTGATGCAGAAAATGAATTGATTACAGTAAGGAGATTGAGGGTAGAGGGGCAACTTGAGGTGGAAAGAAAAACCTTTAAAAAGCCATAAAAGGCTTTATGCATTATGTTTCTGCCTTGAGTTTAAACACTCACATTCACGTCATATCCACTATCAATGCGTGATACAAGGCCATCCCATCTATGTAAAAAAGGTTGAATTACTTTGTTTAATATGCTTGTCCCATTTCCCCAATTATTGATTTTGATCCATTCCAGGGCCTGGGCCAATAAAAGTAATGGATTTTTGAATGTTAAGATTGGTCTGGTTTCTCAAGTGGATTTGGCTGCTAGTTAGCCACTTGGAGTTAACAAACAAATGCATGCATCACTCATGTCAGGTAGAAATTTTCTTTTTCTTATAATTACCTTCAGAATGATTAAAATTGATGCAAGGGGCAAGTGCATTCTACATGAGTTTCTACATTTGTTTTATTTTAGATACGTAATTTATGCTAATTACAACTCAAATTACAGTACACATTTCTTTGAAGAATGTTGTGCGCACCCTTGGTTATTTTTGATCCGAGGTGCTATTCCACCCCTGCATGAACAATAAAAGTTATAGTGTAATTGTAATTATTTGCTGTGATTGCAGACGTTGCTATTATCTTTGTTTCATGTGCAAATGTGGCAAAGCTACCCATTTGAATTTTAATACACAAAACTTGATAAATTGGCTGAAAGAACAGGAGATATGTCAGTAATTAAGATTTAAATTTCAGAATTAAATGGCACTGTTGATCATGTAATTGTTCAGACTTAATAGCAGGTAGGTCTGCGACGCTCTGTGCCTGTTTGGTGTTTCTAAAGGTGTGATTAAATATTTTGCAGAGGTATACCTGTGCTTTGTCTCTCCTACACGGGCCAGCTGCTGTTAAAGAAGAATTCTCAGTCGCTAAAGGTTCTTTTTGAATGTTCATAGAAGTTTGTTGGCGCCTCCATTTATGCGAACAAACGGAATATAGACATACGAAAGTAAAAACTTCAGAATTCATTAAATGGTGATATCCAGACTTTGTGTTGTGTGCAGAAGGTTTTATTCAGAATAAAACTCTCCATATAACTTTTTGATGAGTTGTTGGGGGGTGGGGGGGTCTAAAAAAAAAAAAAAGTCAGTCTTCTTGAACTCTGTTGCTGTCTATTGCCTGCATTGATCGTTTTATCTGCATGAGAAAGCTCGGCTGAAACAGACATGCACGCACACACGCACCCTTCCAATAACCCTGATTATAAGACCGCCCCCCCTTTTTAAAGACTGGCTAGCTTGGCAAGCTACTGAACTGTCCTAAACAAATTTTAATGTGCAACAGTGATGAGTTTTAGCACAATTAACCCAGCCATGTGGGAACATGGCAAATGACATTTATTTTATACAAATTATAGGCATAGTTTCTAAACCTGTAAACGTACTGTGGCCATTGATGCTGGGTCAAACACCCACTCAAAAGATGCGACGGACAGGCAAGTGATCTAGTCATTTCATCCCCATCATTAAGTACAAGTTTGCTTTCATTTGTTATTTTTTCTTGACAAAAGACCGAAATGAATATGACCACATTCAATTTAGCTTGCTAGTTTATTATCAAGAAGGACTTACTGCAATTTAGCCTGCTTTTTCCTCTCTGTCAGATTTGTTTCAAGACTGCTCTACAATTGGACTTCCATGCGTCCGTGCGTGCGTCCCTCCTCCCGGCCACAGTGGGGATTTCTCTGATTTCTCTGAAACTATTACACCTAAATGCGTGAAATTATTGTATTCTTAATAAGCTACTCATGATCTATGTTGAGTTCAAAAATAGATGTCAAAGCATCCGCGAGTTTGTCCTCTTCCCACAGAGCATCTTTGTGCCATCTCCTCCCAAAGTAAATGGTGCACACGCATACGACAGTTGCACGTGAAAGAAAATGGGACTCTTTGGACCAGTTGACCTTCTTCAATTGCTCCAAGGTCCAGTTCCCACATTCATGTGCCCATTATAAGTGCTTTGGGTGGTAGACTCTGTGGTTTTTGGGGTTGTCATGGGCACTTCAGCTGGTCTGCAGCTACAAACTGCCATACACAGCAGGGTGTGATGCTGTGTGTCTTGATACATTCCCCATGTAGGTATCATTACAATCCTTTCCAATGCGTGCCACAGTTGCCCTTCTGTCAGTTGGACCAGACGAGATGACCTTTCTTGCCCTTGTGCTTCTGTGAGGCTTGGGCACTCAACACCTTTTCACCAGTTCATAATTTGTCCTTGTTTGGACCACTGTCGGTAGGTAGCCACTACTGCTGACTGAGAACACCCCAGAAACCTCGCCGGTTTGGAGATGCTCCAACCCGCTTTGTTTGCCAGAACAATTTGGCCCTCACCTAGGTCCCATTCCTCCCTCATCCAAAATGTCGAATACGAGAACTGACTGTTCAGCCACTGTTTAAAGTTATGTCTGCAGATCTTAACATGTGGTTTTGTTGCAAGATAAGTTATTTGCCTCATCTGTGAGTGGTTTGAATGTTTTTGCTCATTGGTGTATGTCACACTATGATCTACAATGTATGAGAACAAACCTGAAAGTGAAGTAAAAAAAAAAAAAAAAGAAACTTATAGTGACACAATTGGGATCTCACACCTCAAACGGTTACGTTGGCTTGCTTATTTCGGACAGTTGATTTGGTGTGTAAATTGAAAAGCTCAGGAAATGGGAACAGACCAGAGGGTCTGAGAGGACCGCTTTCCCAGGTTTGCTCCCCTGGTGCCACAAACTTTGAACCTCCCGATGGGGACCGATGAGCCAAAACAATATGCCTAATATGCTGCAGGTTCTCTGCGTGCTGCCAAAATGGCTGAAATTCGCATCTACGTGAATGCCCGGACACTGGTTTTCCCGGCAGAACATTTCCCAAAGCATCGCCCTCCCTCCTATTGTTCGTTGACTTTCCATAGTGCATTCCAGTGTCATCTCTTCACCCAGTAAACGGCTTACCTGTAACCAGCCAATATACGGGATGTAAAAGAAAACGGGACTCATCAGAACAGGCAACCACCTGCAATTGCTCCATGGTCCAGCTTCAGTGCTCTCATGTGCATTTTAGGCGTTTTTGAAGGTGGACGGGACTTAGAATGGGCAATCTTACTTTCTAGTACTTCGCAGGTGCAATGCACGGTTGGTTAGGACACGTTCCTCATGAGTGGTCATAATATTTTGGCTCATCTATGCATGTGTTTTTACAGCGAAACATATACAACCGCTACTCGAAAAAAGTTGTTTGACTTTTATTTCATGTCAGACAGTGTGAAGCAGAGATACTTAATGTTTTGTCTGGTCAACATAATTTTATTTGTAAATGTTCGTCTATTCCACTCTTTCCAAAACAAATGGGGGAGGGGGAAAATATTGGACAAGTATCAGCTGATGATTATGATTTGGTGCAAAAACAGCATCTAGGAGAGGCCTCATCCTTCAGAAGCAAAGACGGGCAGAGGATCGCAAATTTGCCCTCAAATGTCTGAGCAAATCTTTGAAAGCATTAAAAATAATGTTCACCACAGAAAGGGAGGAGGGGATTGGGATATTTTACTCTCTACAGTATATGACATAATTGGAATATTAAAGGAATCTTGAGGAATTTCTGTGCGTAATGTGCATGGGCACAAGCCTCAGTTAAATACCTGCGATCTCTGATTACTCAGAATGCATTACATCAGGAACCGTCATATATTTATAACTGTTATTACCACATAGGATCAGAATTTCTTTGGCTAAACCTTTTTAAGTATTACAGCACATGGTTACATCCACAAATGCTATTTAAAAATTAACTGCAAAAAAAGAAGCCTTGTGTTGTTTCCTAAAGCACTGTCGACTTCCTGGGACCATCGCAAAGTAGAATTGTGTCGTGGTAAAAAAAATCAGTATTTTTCGACAACCAAATGAAATTATGACTCATCGGACCACAAAACACGCATTGACTTTGCTACTGTTCATCTCAAACACTGAATCCAAGGAACTCGGCAGGCCTTTTGGAAAGTGTTGACGTATGACTTCAGCTTTACTTCGCCTCAGTGGATGCAGCTGCGAATGATTTTGGCTGACAGAGGTTAACTAAAGTAATACCAAGCCCATGTCATGATATCCATGTCAGTTACATGATGATTCTTAAGACCGTTACGTCTGAGGGATCTGTCACGTACAATCAGAAAGTGGGTTGGGACTTGCCTTTTTAACGTAGACAATCGACAGGATCACGTCCATTTTTTTTAACCGTATTATGCACTGTGGAGGGTCAATTGATCAGAATTCTACTGATTTTTCTCAAAGAGATGAATTATATGCTATAGCTTTCGTTTCTACCGTAGATTGTTGTGGGCAGATTTTGAGTATAGGGTGCTGGTGTGCTCTGGATGGTGTCCAGGCTGTTTGTGGTCTCAGGTGCAATTCATTTTCAGGAAGCGAACTGCTGTTCTGCATCCTCCCATTTTGTTCCTCCTACATTTCCCAGAATCCTATTCACTTCACTGCCACTTGAAATATTTGCTCTGATGTGCCTCTGGGTTTTATTTGTCAGTATTCCAAAAGGCTTCTTTTCCCCCAAAAGCTACTGATCTTGAATATTCTAGGTCTATAACTGGATATTAAAATAGCTGACTTCGGACAATTGACTAACAATCAATCATAATTGTTAGTATACTGGGAAATCTCATGTATAAAGACTGTTATTCCCACATCTTGTTTAACATTGTGGTTTGGTAGCTGGTCTGGTGGACTGTGAGGCAAAGATTGCTTACTTGGTACAAAAAAGGGATGTCCCCCCCTCCTCATGTGGTCTGGGGCTTTATTCCCTGCCAAAACACCTTAATCATCAGTGCATCCACCCACGCTCCCCACCTCTTTCAACCGGGGTGGAAATCTTTCTAACTTTGTTTTAATTATTGGACCCACAATGGAATTATACCCGCGAGTCGGTAACGCTGCATGCCGTCAGCATGATCCTTACAGTGGTGATGGTCCGCTGAAAACCTTCGCTCGATTAATTTTGCACCATTTTCTTTGCCTTCCAGGGTGGCCGGACACCCCCTTGCTCAGAGCGAACGCTGTCTTCACATCTTTTTACAGGATGAGTCTGTAGACAAAAATTACACACCTTCCAAAGTGGGACAAGCCTAGACCCTTCAGGCCACTGCAAGAGCCAAGGAATGTTCATGATCTGAAGTCCAGAGTGACTTGTTTCCTGCTTTGTACAAATACTTTACTAAAAAGTGTTATTACACAAAAATGTTTTTTTTTTTTTTTTTTTTCTTCTCTGTCCAGGTTCTGTTAAGTGGTGCTTTATGAATCCCTGCTTAATTGAATTGAATATTGAAACAACTGCATTGCTATTAATCTTTTTTTTGTTTTGTTTTTTGGTACCACTAACTCTTTACTTGCATTCATTCACTAAATGCATGTCTATGAGGATGGACAAATTCTCAAAATATGAATTTCAGTAATGCAACCATGTATTCACTACCATTTTAGATCAGTCTTCTCACTGCCCCGCTTTGTATTTTCTTAGCGTTTTTCCATTTACCATTGAGAAGATGTAGTTAGACGATTCCCTCCATGAAATTAAACATTTCTTTTTGCTGTTGTCTTTACCAGCACCTCCTTAAAGCCTGTGAATGATTTTTTTATAATGGATCAAAACAGGGAACTGTCATTTATACTGTGCACATTTAAAATTTGTACAATTGTTATACCATTTTGTTTATTGACATGTTATTTTCTTTCCCAATAAAAAAAGTCCTCTCCTTTGTATGACTAATTTGTGCGTGCATGCGTGCGTGCGTGCCTGCATGTGTATTTGTGTGTGCATGTATGTATATACAGTACCAGTCAAAAGTTTGGACACACCCACATTTTTCTTACAATATATGTTAAATTATAGCTGCTGCGCAGCAATGGTCGGGCCCGGTAAATTTTAGGCAAAATTAGGCAATTCTGAGCAACAAGCAGAGTGTAGGAAGATGGAAAAAAAGGTGGCATTCTAATGTGCATTTTACATCAATTGAGGCTTGAACTCTCAATTTCTGGCACAAGAGACTGTACTCTATCTCACTGAGCTAATTAGCAAGAGACAACTGCAGTATATATGCTCAAAACTTGTTCCAGCTCATTATAGGAATTCTACAGCTGCAATGACAACGTGTAAAGGCAGATTTCAAACGGCTGTCAAAAATTCAGTTATTAAGACAAAAATACGAAAATACACAAATTGCATCTAGACAGCATGGAGATGTTGGTAATTTGTTTTTAACAATGATTTATTGGCTCCATAAGTGAAATACTGATGTTTAAAAATGCCATTTTTGCCTTGACTCCAATTGTTCGCATGAGCAAAATTCAAAATGCTGTAAAAAATTCCGTTTTTGAGATAAAATTCTGATATTTTCCAAACATCATCTACCATGACTCCAAAATATTGTTTTTTTTTTTTTTTAATGAACATTGAAAATGTATTTAGCAAGAATTTGCAAGTATATGTTTACAATACCGTATACAGTAAACATTTGGATGCACTGTAGGCTCAATATTCGATAAATCAAAAATCTGTGTAGGTCATTTGTGTAGGACAGTCTGAAGATGCTCTGTAGCAAGTTTGGTGTCAATTGAGCAAAAATTGTGGGAGGAGATGGGTTTAATAAGTTTTACAGTTTTTGAAAAAAACAGTGATGGACTTCATAATTTGCAATCAGTTTAAATGTACAAAAGTTTCTTCAGTATTGGGGGTACATTTTGGTGAAAGTTGCAATTCTGTAGCACATATGGTTGATTTGTTGTGAATTTTCTCAATTTTGACATTTAGAGGCTTGCTGTAGCGCCACCATCAGGACTATTGGCCTGTTTTTGCAGCTGATGCAGTCTGGCATGGGACTGGACCTTTGTGCAAAGTTTAGTGATTTTTTTGTGCATGGGAAGTAGGATTTCCTTGGAAGAAGAAGAAAGAAGAACATGCAGGATAACAATAGGGTCCTGGCAGCTTAGGCTGCCCGGCCCCTGATATAGAAATAAGCAGCCTTTATTTTGCAAAAAAAAAAAAAAATCTAATTCTTAAATCCATTAAACTAACCACCATTTGTTGTCATATTTGCAGCGCATTTTTTTTTTTTTTTAAACAAGGGCAGTCATACGGCTAAAATGAATTTGCAGCTGCACAGCTGTCTAACTTCCCAAAGACGTGCTGCACTTGAGGTTTGATTTTCATCAACCTTTTCACCCAGTAAGTCCCACAACCGCTTGATTTTAATTCCGCTGTTGAAAAATAGTTTATTTGTCTGTTTACTTTGCAAAATATGGCTTCTTTGAGAATTCCAAAATTTTGTACACTATTCAAACAAGTAAATTATTCTCTTTTCACCTCTGACTGTTCACCTTTTACAAGATTCCATTTGAGATTATATAGAGAAGCCGTTTAAATTTCTCTAAAAATAGAGTCCTGCGACATTAGCAAAGCGTGTCCAAACTTTTGGCTGGTACTGTATGTGTGTGTTTGTGTGCGCAATATGCATTCCTGTCTGTGTGTTCATTTGTATTTCTGAGAGTGTGTTTGCGAGCATGTGATTTTTCAGATCTGCTTCCATGTCATAAACAGAACTGTCACAGGGGCCTAATTGATGCACCCACCTGGCGAGGTGATGGGGCATATGCTGCCAAACCTTGGAGTAAAGCAGCGGATGACAGAAGGTTTGACGAAAAGGTGGACATGCATTCTTAAACTGCTCTTTTGCTCTCGTGAATTTCTTGACCAGTGATTATTCATTCCACTAGGACAGAAAAAGGGCTCGCTCTAGAGGAAGAAATCTTCAGGCATGAAGAAGTGGTCTCTTCAATTGTTTGGATATTTTTACACATGGGTTGTGTAAATTAAAAAAAAATATTCTCTCCTAGCCACAGCTCATCTATCTGGACGTGTGGAAGAGTTCAGTGATGGAAAGCAGGATCTAGCTTTCAAATATTGGGAAACTCCCATGATATCTAAATTCCGTCCTTCCAATGTTCATCTGCCAGAATACAGAAAGCGAAACCTGAACTTCCTAAGATAATCGATACCAGTTGGTACTGGGCTGGCTTAGTATTGTATAATGTTTCTTTATACCAGTGGGTTCCACATGGTACTCAACCTGTAGACCTCCACAAATGGCGCAGTTTCTACTTTCACCTTAATGTTTATTACCTTTGTTTTTGGCTTATGTTTCTCTTGATTGTTGACTTCCACTTTAACACACTTTCAAGACTC
Organism: Gymnothorax javanicus; assembly: GCA_029692085.1. Classification (NCBI taxonomy): domain Eukaryota; kingdom Metazoa; phylum Chordata; class Actinopteri; order Anguilliformes; family Muraenidae; genus Gymnothorax; species Gymnothorax javanicus. Next base: position 98,465,522 of record CM056198.1, read on the forward strand.
TGTTTAAGTTGTTAACAATTAGGTTTCTTAACATTTACACTTTTCTTGAATAATTTTACCAGCTTTGTTTTTAATCTGTGGTCTGTTAAAAACACATACGGGCTTTTATGTACTTAATGTGTTGCATCATTATTTTTTATTGAATACTTGTCCTAAAATAATGTGACGTTTTACCGCAAATCAGGACATCGGTCACAGCAGAAGCTTGAGTGCAAAGCTGGTCTCTTGAATTCATGCTTTGTGTTTTTTCTGCTTTCTGCCACTGAGGTCCACAGTGAAAGGCAGTTTTCAAGATATAAAAAAAAACAACCGAAGGGCATTATGCACTTGAATGTTTTACTGCGTAGTTTCTATCCGAAGCGAAAGTAAAAAAAAAGTGCAATTTGAACTGAAGTCCTTGATTTCGAAAACATGTGAAACCTTGCAGAAAATGTTTTTTTGTGCAAGATTCTGCAAGGTCTAGGCTGTCAATTCCTTGTTCTCTCCCCCTCTCTGTTGATCCGCAGGCCATTCTAACAAACGTTCTAGATTTGTTGGAAACGGTCTCAACATAAAGTGCACGCAAGGATATCTGCAGCAAGGGGGGGACGGGAAACAAAAAATCATTCCAATATTTACTTTAACACACATCAGTGCAGTGCATAATTCAATTTATTCTAGCAATATATATCAGTACAACTTTCACAGAATTAAAACCACTCTTTACAACAGGAGAAAATATTTACATTCTAAAAAGAACAAGTGCTCAACATTTGCCAGTGTTAGTGTCTACTTTTCAATGTAATGGTAGCGCTGCCTTGAACACCCACCCTAGTGTGCTCTCAAAGATGCGTAATGGTCTACTTGTTTACCTTTTAAGTTGGGTCAATATTTTGCCCAGCGCAGGCAAAGAAACCACTATTTTGCCTGTTCTGAAAAGCCAACCACTATTGATCTAAAATCATCTCTGTCAAATTGATGATTTCCATGCACCTCACGGTCCTCCGGGCCCATTCATTTATATAGCATTATGATGCAATCCCCTTTGGTTTCAGCACTATATCAGGAACAGTGACCAGTTCCCTCTTCATTATGTCATGAATTTGTGTTCTGCATTATCTTTTTTTGGTTTTCTCTGCACTCATTGGTCTTTAAGACTCTGAGAATGTGTATCACAATTAAACAACCAACAAATTATACACAACCTTTTACAAGTCAACCATTCTTTGACACTTTCTTTACATATGAGGACATTTGTAGAAATTTATGCAAACTGGAACAAAGTGGCTTTTGACTAGCATTTTTCATTAGCTTTATATGGGTCAGAGGTAATTCCATAGGGCAAATACATTTTTACAGGTACAAAAGAGGTCATTTTCAGGTTCATGTAATCATGCCATTCAGGCTTTTGCCAGTTTAGGACAAAGAGAATTTCCTTGTTGATGGTGATTTTTGAATATTCAGCACATGTACTAAAATTGTTATTCTTTGGGGTGTTCGACATTGCACTCTCTCAAATGCTTGTGTCGTGTGTATGAGCTGCTTGTAAGCCCTGCCGCGGGCCCTTAAGATTCATATATCACTGGACTTGTACATATCTGAAAGCAGCCTTGTTATCGGGACATTTCCAATGGTCTTCTTGAAAAAGACCTCTTCGATCGTTGATGGACTCACGGATCGCAACGCTGGTAAAAGAAGCAGCAGCTTCCCAAAACGACAGGGCTGTGTTGGGTATCTTTAAATGACAAACATAAGTAACCATGATTAGTAGCCCATAGGCTCAAGCTTGATACAGGCGATATCTTGTTTAATAAATGTTTTAATTGGCCAGGTATCATTTCGTAACAACTACTACACTCACAGGTGACATTCCGAAGCGTTTATCGAGGCTGTTTCGTGACCTTTGTCAGACGTTTCACTTAAAACATTTGAATACCTGACGCGAAAAATTAGAGGTGTCTCTCTGTATATTTACAATTAATTTACCCTGAAACGGCACTGACCTTGAGTGGATGTAGCTGTTAAGGGTGAGTTGTGCTTCGTCCTGCAGGGCTGCAATGGCTGTGGCGTTGCGAAAATTTCTCAGCTCGGAGCCACTGTGAGTGGGGACTACACACATGTATTGCGCAGCAATGTTAATTCATCTCCCTCAACCGCAAAGCCGTCTCACTCGAAAAACTGCATTTGCTTTAGCTCAACAGAAATGGCTGTTCCATATTAGCCTATTTTATTATGGAGAACGAAAGTCAACAATGGTTATTCATTAACTTTGATTTCCTTAATCGCGCGATGGAATAATCAATAGTACAATGCTGGCATTTGGGACCTGTTTTACAATAACAAAACAATTACAACCATTTCTAACGAAGTCATTTTTGGCTACACTAAAATATAACTTGCGATCTTGAGTATCGATATTGAACAGTTGTAGAATACTACACAGTTTTGAAGGTAGTCTACTCACCGGCCTTGAACGTAACAATGCACTTCAAACATGCAAATTCAGTCGCATCGAGACGTAGCTGTCTGAATCTGGTAACTACTTCTTGGAGAGCTTGTATTTCTGAAATTATTTTATTAAGCCTTTGCGATTCCGTGTTCTCTGTGTTCATGCCTTGAAAGATAACACAAAATACATATTTCACTTTACATCTCTCGTTATTCACAGTCTGCTTTAAGCATGCAGGTGTAACATTACATTGGGCTACAGCCATTTAGAAGCCGTGAACCAGTACAACAACAACTGAAACGGAAATAAAAATACTACATTCGGTTTCATTCATTTTAGCCTCAACATTAGCAGGCCTCTCCAACAAAATTAGATGAGAGGCACTTGCGACAATGCTAACGCATAAAGAATGGGCAATGTTTCATGGAAAATTAATGAAGGTTTTTAATTCTCAAATGTCTTTAATGTATTTTTTTTTTACTTAATTCGAAAGTAATAAAGTAGGCTACACCAAAGCAAATACAGGATTCAGTATCTTCGTGACCTGTAGCTATGTTTTAAAGTAGGCCTACGTACCTGAAACTGCTAGTAGGGTGCTTGAATCGACCGGAATCGCCCATTGCGCAATGCCAAGGACGAAAAGTTCTCTCCAGGCATCTTCTAATAGGATTAACTGTAATACAGATTATAAAATTTCCCTATTAGAAACATATACATAGGGCCTACAGATAAAACCACTTTAAATTCCATGTCCGCTCTTGGAAAATGTAATCACGGATGGCCTATAGCTTAGCTCATCTATGACCATGGCATACACTCTCAAATAGTTATGCTCAAACACGATGAGCGATGGCAAGATCCAATTCATGAAAGTGAGAGGGAAAAGTCCGTGCAGTACATCATAAGTTTTCATATAGCTATTGGATTATCACCTGATCGGGTAAGGGGAGGGTGGAGAAAGCAGGCACACTTTTGGCCCACTTGATGCTCATGAAGAGAAGTCGCGCTGCTGATTCGCACACTGACTCTGTCGCCACTTCGTATAGGTACATCGGTGTTCCACTGACTTCATGAGGGTACTAAAATGAAAGATGCGAACTTGAGTCACTAGAAAAGGTAAATTTGTTCCACTCAAAATTCCCAAGTTAAAAGTGGCCTATTTGTCCGGCTTTCGTGTTTGATTGCGTCTGTGTGTCAGTGAAATTTTGGCGGTGCGTGCGCCCGTGCGAGCGTGTCAGTGCGTGCGTGTGTGTGAGAGAGAGAGAAGTAGCGGGAAAGTTGAACAAGTCTTTTCACACAAAGTAGACAATAGATGAGCATTTCGGAGGCTCAGCAGCGCACTCACTGCTGCCTAAGAAATTTGGATGACGAGAGATAGGCCTAAAGCTGAATAAAGTTGTTCATTCTTTAAGAAAGCTTTTGGAATCTTTGCGTGAACTCGTCCTGTCCGGTAAGCCATTGCTGTTATCGTGCTCGAACCGTACCTTCGGGGTGGGCTGCGCGAGCCCCACGATTGCCTGTCGCTCCGAGGTACTGGACACAGAGCTTAACTCCAGGCTGTGAGGCTCCAGCTGTGTGACTGCAGTGAAGAAAGGCGGACCCGGCACGGTGGACGCTGGAAAGTGGGTCGCGGACCCGTTAACTTCCTTGTGCCCTCTGAAATAAAGGGCAACCTGCTTCCGTATGGTGGACGTCCTTGGCCCTCTCTCATGCTGAACAGCTGATAAGATGGGCAAATAGATCGTTCGATTTATGAAAGAGTAATAACTTTGGTTATATATGCTTAATTGTGATATACGTTCACGACTGTCTTGTGTTTTCTATTGTTTGCCAATTTGTATATTTTTATGTAAATGAACGGATCACCTCGTGAGTTGGCTGCATAATAGGGCCTAATTGTGACAGCAGATTTCCACGGGTTGACTGTTTTGAGAACCCTGTGTATTAGCTACAGACTGCAGCAACTTCTGTTTTATTTTAGTACAAAGATGAAGTCCTGTTGCAGAAAAACATGTATGCTTATTAAATTATCAATTCGGGAGTAAGCACGCACATATGCAGTAAAGAGGGCAGGTGCTGAGCCAGAAGTGAATTTTAAAAAATGAATAAATCAGTAGCTCGCACACTGCAGGGCTCCAAATCCACTTATTTATTATATCTTGGTGACGTTTCGAGCACAACTCTTCATTGAACTACCTGATGAAGACTACTGAAGTCTGATGAAGAGCAGTGCTAGAAAAACGTCAGAGATGTAATAAATAAGTGGATATTGGAGCCATGTGCGCGAGCTATTTGTTTACTTACTTATTTATTTATTTACTTACTTATTTACTTATTTATTTAACATCATGTAATTAAATAAATTTACCATCTTTATTCATGTTGACTTCCAGACACTTCTTCAGTCGACAAGCTCGGCATTGATTTCTGTGCGTTTTATCCACAGGACACCCCCCCTATGATTTTGGGAGAGGGTTCCATTTAACATGAAGTTATACAATAACAAAAAGGCAAATCATCTTTGAAAGGAAACCAGCAAATCTCGGTAATAAAACAAATACTTGCTGGTTGATTTCACACACTTGAGTCGGACTGATAATAAAGGGTTTGAAAAGAAATAAATTACTCGATTAATTAATGAAACTAATTGCCAAACAACGAACAATATATTTTCCAGGACAGCACTTTTATGATAACACATAACGCACAATTACGGCTACATATAGGCCTAGGCCTTTTTCCATCATTCTGCACTTTTGCGCAACACATGCAATTTAATGGAAACACACCAACCAACATTTCAACTTTCATCAACGCAGCATTTTTAGAAATGAAACAAGCCTTTTCAAATCTGAAGCAACATAGGCTACGTAAATCAGTGCGGGTCACACAATTGTCAATAACTGATAAACTGCCTCGATTAAACGGCCTCTCTCCAGCCCAAATTGTGCGTGTAGGTATACGATGGTGGGGTGGGGTGGGTGAGGCCTTGATGGCGTGGGATGTACCTGATTGCCCGATTTGCAGACATATGTTCTGTTCCTGCGAATACTTCTCTTGAAAAATCCTGAGCATCCATCGCAGGCGTAGACACCGTAGTGTTTTCCAGAACTTCGATCTCCGCATACTTTACACGGGATATCCAAAATTCGACCTGATCAAAATAAATAACTCACGTCAATACCGCCATCGGTTGGTTATACATCGAAAATTTTATGAATTATGCTCATTCGTTTCTGTGCCGAAAAGAAATATAGGTTATACCAGATTTGCAGTCGGTAGGGCACATGAGCCAATGCAAGTTAGTCCCATTATATTTGCCAATAATAGACCTAATAAAAATGTTAAGATTCATATGTGACATTGATATAAAATTGCGCTCAATGTAAATCCTCCGACAAATATTCTGAGAAAAGTTTTGTAGAGGAGCAGTCCATATAGACTCCCTCCGCTCTTTTCTCTCCTAATCCACAAAAAAGAAAAATGCTGCAATGAAAACTGTCCCGCATTTTAATGTGTATGGGAATTTGTGAATTTATGGCTTTTTGGTGGGAAGCGTCATGTTGAAGTTTTCTAAGACAATGATTGAGGCCAGACAATGGCGACATTAGAGAAAGTGTTAACTTAATGATTTTCCCATTGAAACTCGTCTGACTGCCTAGAACCCGACAAGCTGCCAACTCCCTTTATAATGAAACACGACAGCTGCTTTATACAACAGGTCTATAGGCTGGAGGATTAGAGAGTGACATAGCAATGGGAATAATACAAACGATCTCGTTTCACAGACTAAAATGAAGTGCATGAAGATTATCTAGCAAAATAAATGGAGTGTCTTTTCATAATTTCATTTAAATGAATATAGACAAAAATATTTCCATGAGTATTAGGAGCTTGAAAAAGTCTATGAAGCCTAATTACAATGACATATTGCCACCTGCCCATAAATTCACCAGTGACCCGTCAAAAAGGGTAGCATGGGAATTCGGATATAACGACAAGGGGAAACAATCGACTTCAGCAGTGGATTCGGAGAAGCTCGGTCTTGCTGATTTTTTTTTTTTTCCAAGATTTGCTTACGATGATTAAAGTCAGAAAATTTTATCACTGTTATCTTTCAAATTTTATTCAGCTTGAATGCCCTATCAGTCCGTATGTTGGACAAAACTTTGTTTTTAAGAAATAAACTAAAATAGAACGCATTGTAAATTTGCGGTATTAAGTGATAAAATTGTCACTTAAAAAATTCAAGTTCAAAAATGGTTGATGCGGGTTCTATACCGAATTCTTGATCACTTTATAGTGTTTACAAAACCCCTGAAGCCTACAATTTTTTTGTCTTTCTGCGGTCTGTTTAGATTATGAGCGATTTCCTCAGTTCATCATTTGTTTTTCTCACTACAAAAAAAGTGAAATACAGCATCAATTTATTGTGTTGGTGTGAAATTATCTTCAACTTCTCTTCGAGGGGCAGTTTTCATCCTCAATGTGCGTTATATTTGCTGAACGGTAGCTTGCTCTACAGCTTCAATTATTATTAATCACCGAAAACTGCTGACAGAAGTTATCATTTGTTTTAGTGAGTATACCAAAGATTTTCTTGCCACCCAGGAAGTACAATATGTGGGTTACTGTGTTCCATATCCAAGAAGCAGCTGCACCACTGTGCCAATAATAAATATTAAAATAATTCATTGCCTCTGTTTAGACGTTTCATAAAATATTATGGCAGTAAATAATATATAGGCCGTCAAATTTATGATTTTTTGTATCATTATTATTATTATTACTATTATTAATGGGATAATATCATGATTATATCGTGCAACTTTAGCCTATAATTCTTAGAGTCGACTTGATTCATTTTTTCATTCATTTCAGTGAAGAAATGCTCATTTCAGTAAACAGCACAGAATGGCAAATTTGTAACTGCGGCACAAAGCTAAAACTAAATGAAAACACTGTGCCGTAGTCAAATTTGTTTCAATAATTACCTCTATCAAATGGAAAACGTATCTGTTTCCTATTAGAAAAAAGACAGTTACATAAACATCATACAACCTTAAAACATCACACCGGCCAAATGTGCGACTTTGTTTACACCTGAGAAAAAGTTGAGCACCACCCAATTCCTAAAACAAGTTCCACTTCACCAAAGGAGCAAATTAGTATCATCGATTGGCATTTCGGGAAATTTCATTTAGAATTTGGTGGCGCTTAATTTTTGGACCGGTGAATATATACGATCCCAAATTATATTACTTACAAGAGCCTCCCCGGATGACTAGCTGAAGTAGGCAATGGTATCAAAAGGCTTTGTAGGTAACATATTATAGACTGAAGTTGAAACCTTCAAAAACTGATATAGTGCAAACTATTGGCTCGTTATTTTATTTATTTATTTATTTTTTTGTATCGTGATTTAAGTAAATGAAAATATACGAATAGGTTTTGGACAGATATGCGCGCAATCAGCAAATATTTGCCAGAGCTGTCAATTTAAATTGAATTAGCTGCCAATTCAAGTCCACTCTTGAAATAGCCTACACCATCTATTAATCTCATGTACAAGGATCGTACATTAAGCAATAATTGATATAATTTAATACGAAAACTATTGCAACAGGTTTGAATACTTACAAAAGGCCCAAGCAAATGGATGTGATATTGTCTGATGCTTTTGGTCACCCGAATAGTCTCACAGCATAGGCTAGAGGCCTGGGTTCGTTATACTTTACATTTTCCGGGGGTAATGATAATGGAAAAGTATAGTACATTTTAATGCAGGCAAAGTAAACATTTTCAGCCAGAATACGCCTGTTCTCAAACATAAGATTCATTCGTGAAAAGATGTACTGCTCGACACAGCCAATATGCATTTTTGTCTTGCCTTTTCGCGTACAGATAACTTTTTGATCCCGACTCGATCCGCAAGTTTCAGTCTGCAGTTGTACAGTTCCCCGGATTTGCTGCCACTCGTGCGATGCAATGCATTCGCATAGTTCTTTACAGCTTAGCAAACCAATCGATTTATATAAAGCTGTAATGGGCAGAGTCGTCAACAAATATTGAATGCGAAGGATTTTACCAACATTAAGCTGGGGCTCACAATGGACCAAAATATTTTAGGGCACATATGTTGGCTATGACACAGCGCAAGTCGCAAGTGAAACCCACATCGCTTGACCAACATAATTGAAAATGACGTGGTAAAACATTTCATGCTACAACTTAAGAACTAGACAACCAAATGTAACTTTGAAAGGACGGCGTAACTGTCACTTACTGGATTTGACATTTAAAATATCTAAACACCCACTTGTTGATCCGGCAGGTTTGCTCATCTTGGGCGATCTTGATCGTTGGATTTTTATGTATGGACAGTATTAAATCCCGTTGCCTACACTATAGACGAAAGCCAATTTTTACACAACGAAAGTGTTAAAAATGAAGAAAAAAAAATCCAGGAGTCGTAACGGTCGAGGGCCACAGTTGCGTGCGGATTTTTCCTCCTCTGTTGGACAGAATTGAATAATTCCAGATTTCAGAGTGGAACGAGGTGTCAGCAAGTCTTAGAGTTGCTGTTGTTTCTCCAGAAGCCTATTAAAGTTGCCTAGCTTTTGATGCTCTGCACGAGAAACAAGGCTTGAAGTTGCAGAAACTGTCGGGGCAGCACTCCGAATTAGGTTGCCAGGCGAGTCTTGGACGAATACAGAAAAAATAATACGAATTATAATAACACTTGTGTGGAATTCAAAGCCCTGTAAGCGGTGACTGACTTCCTGCCGCGGGCTTCCAGATTAAAGTAATATTTATGAGAAGTGCTCAGAAGGCAGAGAGGGTGGAGAGCAGAACTCCTTTGCCCACTTAGCTTTTCCCTGCTTTCTCGCTTAACTCCTGTTTGAACATGACGTCACTAATCTTCGGGGGAGTAGAGGCTTCTGATATTTCCATGGCTCTCACACACTTCAACAGTAAACACAGAATAGCAATATTTAGAGTAGATTTATACTGCGGTTATGGATTGATTTTTAAATAATGCTTACATGCGCTTTAAACGATAAGGCTGTACAGCAAATACAGGCGTCCAAATTTCAGCTGCATGAAAAAAAGGTTTATCCAAAGTTTATGCTCTGATATTTAGGCCTAAATTGCAATTATACCTCCCGGCATATTTTCGATACTATTTCAGCAGGGACCCGGATAAATTGGATTTACTGAATGAGTACCACCACGTTTTTGTACAACTGAGGCTACACTGTATTGGTTGCCTTCCCGCTCGTTTGTGGCAGCCATAGGAGCTAGTACCTGTTCAGTAAATGTTCATAAGGATGTTCAAAAGTAGTTTCTGTTTTCTTTTTTGTTTGGGGGGGGTCCTTTTGAAAACAATTTAATAAATGGGACGTTTGACACACACAGCTTTGAGTATTTTTTCATGGTGTTGAGATGTTAGGTGTTGAGATAGGCATTGCCCTTAAGGCATGCTTTGTAGCCGACTTAATCGCATCCCTGTATAAGAATATCCATCACAGAATCTTGCGCTGGAATGTGAAGCAATCACGCCTTTCCTCATGAGTAGCCTGGTTTTTTTAGTCAAAAGGAGGTTGATTTTTTTTTTCGAATCCAGCGCATTAACATCAGTTTTGGATCCAAAATATTTCCAGAAAATGTCCGATTTTCTGGACTTCAGCGGTAACTTCAACGAATAAGTGCTTTTGAATAATAAACACGCTCCATATGACCTACCATGGAACTTCATTTTAAAGCTAATTTTGGGAGACTTTTGAGAAACAAAGTCACATGAATAGACTACATCCGGTCTAATTATCACCAAGGTTCATAATGGTGTTGATGGAGTGAAAATGGAGTGAAAGATGGATCACTCTGGCAGATTCATATAAAACATTTGGAGATTTTTTGCAAGCCAGAAATATTTATATGACTGTGCTTTCCTGCCCTCTGTATTGGCAGATTGAGACCTAGACAATAATTTGGATCAGTGCACCAAACTTCTCCTCGCCTCTATGCTCACTGATGTGGAAACATGGAAGGACCGCACCCGAAGCCTGCTCACTGACATTTTGACCTTGACAGCTTGTCGCATTTTCTCTGGCAACACCAGAAATCCATATTTTGCTTTTAATTATGTGCATTCCCACGGAACACGCAACCATGTGTGTGTTGAAATTGTATTTTTAACGGTGTGCGCGCTAGATGCGTGACTAATTGGGCTAACAGTAATTCGCTGCATTTCTGTCTTATTTTATTAATTTAGGATTTTGATTTTGAAAAAACAGATTTTAGAAATTAAAAATAGATTAGTCGTTATATATTCAGAAAATGCGTTATACATCAGGAATAATATTACAATAATACATATTGTAATAATGTCATACATTTTAAATATTCTATAAAATGAATAGGCTACAGAAACAGACATGTTTTCCTTTCTTTTTCACTTTTCTGTCTCTTTTAGGAGTGACATTTTAGTCTTATCATTTTAAATAATTTGCTTCGACACGTGCGTGTGTGTGAGTATGTGCTTGCGTGCGCGTGTGCGGGTGTGTGTGTGTGTGTGTGTGTGTAATGGGGGTAGTAGGATGTAGGCTACACAAAGTTCCGGTCTACTTAAATTTTAAGTTGTTGGCTTCACTTTTCAGTAACCTCATAATCTCAACTAGTTCTTGTTGAGTGCTATGAGCAATTGTGCTCCTCTGCGCGATGCATTCGGGAGACCTAATATTCATAACAGTAAAAAACAAAACTAATTAATACCAGTGTTCGTATCAGTAAACTACGGCGTCGAACATTAGCCTATTAATCGGCTGTAAGTTGGCCCGCAATTTTTTGAAGTGACGGCATATTGAGTTGTGCACTGGCCTTAGAAAATGACCTGCAACCTTACACGTGCACGGATAACTGTGGAGGAAGTAATATAAAAAATAAGATTAATGCCACGTTTCGTGAGTCGTTACTTTTCATATTAAGTCCTTCGAGTAAATATACAGTGAATATCGTGTGGTGGTTTCGCAAGGTACAATTCGATGCGCAACGTCGATTAAAAAAAGAAAAAGGAATACGACGTAAACATCTGCCCTGGCACTTAGGGGATGGAGTCTTCAAAATTCTTAACGAGGGGCTCAAGACAAATTTCGAAGAAGGAAGTTATTGCAAGACGTAATTCAGTACCGTGGACAGCTCTTCATATCAAAATTTTAAAAAATGCTCTAAATTAGGCGTACTTTAATTAAAAATATGAAAGATCTAACTCCTTATAAACGTCGACAGTTGCTTTTCAGCATACGCCAGTGAATGGTTAATGCAATCATCTAATCATGGCAGACTATGCTGGCGATATAACGAATCATTCGACGGGCTACTTCAAAAAATGCGAGTTACCGAAGGACAAAAATCAAGACAAGATCCACTCAAGTGTGGCCGAATAGAATGAATACAGGTAATCCCTTGATGAAGCATTGGCTTTTTTTTACAATGACCGGATTCCTTCTACTGACCGGCACGAGGGGAGCAATGTGAATGAGTCATTGTCAGTCTCGAGCCAACTGTCTGTAGCATCTTTTGCATTTACTCTCAGCCTGCACATGCGACAGTCATTCAAGTAAATTTGCAAATGGTGTCCAAGCTAACTACACTGCTGAACTCAAATCATTTCGTCGAACATGGACGTCGCAAGTGAAAGAATTAATGCATTCTCCAAACCCATGGAAAGTAAGGCATTCTGGGATGGGCTACCTATCAACGTGTGTGTGTGTGTGTGTGTGTGTGTGTGTGTGTGCGCGCGTGTGCGTGTTTGTTTGCGCGTGTGTGTGTGTGTGCGTCTGTGTGCTTGCCGGGACGGTCTGGGGTAACTGAAAATGGATTGGGGATGTTATTGGTGCATAAGCGTTTGAGTATTAGGCAGTATGTACCAGAGGCAATAAATTCAGATATTCAGAAATTTCTTTATTAGCTAGGGCAAAGCACTGGCTATTGGGGCTTTACACAAGGTGTAGTAAAAAGGGAGTGGAAATCAGGAAAATAATAAAATAATTTATAAAGAAATTAAAACGCTTAAGATTATCCACTTCATATGTTTGGAAATTAAAACCTTGAAAAAACACTTTGGTCCATAAACCATGGATCAGATGAGCGTTGGTTGGCAACAACACTGCTTGCAGAATTCAGGTTTCATTTGCTGGAGGCTGTCGATCAGGGTAGTCTCACGTAGCAGGTGGATCCAGGAGTGGTTTTTCCTCACAGTGTAAATGATTGAAACAACCATAGAGGTAACAGTATATATGGCACCTTCATTACATAGTTTATCACAATTTGAAGTCACAATTTAATTCAGGATCTATTAAAATGCAAAAATATTCCTTTGAAAGAACATGTCCAAATGTATAATTGGTTCCTTTGTCCTGAAATGCTGAGTGAAGTTCACTAATCTGCATTGGGAAAGGAGTGTGGTAAAGGTGCTAATAGATCATGTATTTCAAAACATTTGAATACATTGAGGTCCATAAATATTCAAACATTGACAAATTTATTGCCATTTAAGCTGTCTACCACGGTTTATTGGAGACCAAATAGAGCCATAAATATGCTTAATTTGACAGTATTTATGTTATTTGCAGCCAAATTAACTATTTGATTGCTACATTAAAAAAAAAAACCGCACTGGCAGGCTCACGAACACCAAAAGAACTGGAAGACCACAGCCAACAGCTGTGGTGGATGAGAGGAGTACTCTTTCCCTGGTAAGGAAACACTCCGCTCACAACAGTTGGCCTGATCAAGAACACTTTAGGAGGTATATCTGCCTAAAAGTTAATCATCAAGAGAAGTCGTCACCAGAGTAAATACAGAGGGTTTATCAGGCATGCTGGTTCCACTGTCTGTGACACTGCTCTCAGCTTTGATTTTAACACACTACACTCTTGAGAGATTACAAAGAATGACGTGATAAACAAAAATCATCCAATGAGAGGCAGTTTTGCTGAAAATACCATGTTAGAGTGAAAGTTCAGAGGAGCATCGAGAGACTTGGTCATGCGGCAAGAAAAATCCTAAATGCTGAAATAACAGTTGCCTACATGCAGTGTATAGGACAGCATCTCTAAACATAAAGCACATTGTACCTTGAAGCAGATGAACTGCAGAAGTAGAGGACAGCAGCAGAGTGCTACATCCTTGCTAAGCGTTGTTTTTGATCAGGTTCATCCTGGTCTAATCTTGTGAAATGGATACTTCAGGCAAGATAATGCTTGAGAAAAGCATACATTTCCTATAGTAAATCACACATATTTTTAGTGGTTCACCTCATAAATGTCTCAGAATCTATTTTTTTCCAGCTATGACCTTTGGTATGACAGTATCCTTTATGATGACCGCTGTCTTAATTTATAAGGTGACCACAGTGACAAAACATGCATGCGAATCTTATTGCAAGACATGAGAACATCTCCTCCATTGTATGGTTTGTTCCTGCATAACCTTTTGTTCCCCCTGCACATCATGACAAAGGATTGCTTAGGTTGAAAGGAATCAATAACAAACACTTGGATCATCTTCTTTCTGGTCTTCACATCAGACATTCCTGCAATTAATCAAATGATGTTTCTATGCATGGGCAACTGAGAACATCCATAAAATTCCTGTGAAAATGACATTGCCCTTCGGCATTTCTCCAGATCTACTGGTGTTTGTTTAAAATTATGAGGCTGCTTCCACCCCACAAAAATATTCCATAAAAACACTAGCAATACTGCCATTGAAGAAAAATTTTTTTAAGGTAAGCATCCCGTCATTCTGACAGATGACAATGAATCTATGCTGTTCCACAATATGACTTAGATTACTTTTAAAGAGCAGTGACATTGTGTCATCAAACAGTTTACCATAAAAACATCCCTGTAAGGGTTTGACTCTGAGCACCGCTGTTGGGCACAGATGTCAGGAAGTGTGGACTGGACTCAGGTGCGAAGATGGATCTGGTTTTATTGTACTGCCTTTGCGGCACAGCAGAAGGCACAATAGTACACGATACAAAAGAACAAGGAATTGAGGTTCCTCGATAAGGATATAAGTAATATATGAAACAAGGAATAAAACTACAGATATTACAAATAGAAAAGAACAAGGAATCGAGGTTCCTGGATAATAAGTAAAGCACTGAACATAACAGTAACAGTGCTATGTTTATGTGTTAAATATACGCGCAAATGCAGAAGAAAAGTCTAACAAGACTAGAGAGTAAATACAGGCTTGTGAGGCTTATGAGACTTTGCACTGAATGAGTTATCAAATATCAGTGTGGGCCCCCGCCCCCAACTTTCCATTGCCATTTTTTTACGACTACGTATCATGATGTTATTCTTTATTTTTCTGTTTCTCCGTGTTCTTGGCAGTGCCTAATGCAATACACCCAATGTTTCATTTTTTACGATTAACCACTCAACAAAGAGTCAGAGTATCATTAAGTAAATTATGAATTAGTAGTTGTCTTATTCACATTCACTCACTCACTCACCATCAAAAACATCTTCAGACTGCTGGTGGTGAGGGTCTATTGCTGGGTCAGGTTCAGATGAAGTGACCACAGCTGATTCTGGAGTAGCAGTGCATAAAGGTTTAATTGTTCCATTTCATATTACTTTCTTCAACATTTAAAGTTATGTTCCATGGAACAACTGATGAAGAACCAACCTACCGAGTCTTGGAATAAACAAAATCCTAATGGGCTTCTCAGTACCATAGCTCTAAGCACTCAGCTTCATTTAGCAATTGTTAAGAGGAGGGCAAGCGCTGAAAAATTACCCCCTGCGTGAACAAGACATGTCAACAGGCTAAAGTCGCAGTTTAGTTTTATTGAACACTTATGTAAGAAGGTAAAAGTAATGTCAGCCTTGCCAAGCGATTATTTAAGTTACACCTAAGGTTACCACACTGACTGCATGTAGTTCGCTAACCAAACCTAGCCTGTACAGTCACTTACAGCTAGAGAGAGCTAAGTATGCACTATGCAGTAACCACTTATAATAAGAATGGAGGAACGTGTCCTGCTGCTACCAGATTTTTTGACGGCATATTATAATGGCTGGCGAATGATAACCTTACTGATATTTTCTGTGGATGATACCATTAATAACTGAGTGATGTCATTCTTGTCAGGTGATTATTTACTTAGCTGACCACATGTTACATTAACGTCACATTAGCAGCTGAATAGCCAGCCTGGGATGCGTTTCCCAAAAGCGTAGTTGCTAAGTTAACAACTTATTTAGTTCATTCATTCACAGTCAACGGGCCCAACAACAAAAGTTAGCATCTGTGATTTCGGGAAACACACCCCTGAACAGTTAACATAGCAAGCTAGTCACCTTTCTTTGAAAAGAATTTTGTAATGTTCTGGACCTTTGCTTTGCCGCTGCTGTCCTCTCTCTATTCTTTTCTGGTGTCCTGATTTGTGTGTGTGTGTTTTTTTTGGACATCATATTCGCAAGGGCGGTACTACCTGTTTGCTGCCTTAGTTTGCGACCTTGCCAGCAAAAACGCTCAATTTTCCAAGACAAGCACGAAGCATGGACCGAGCCATTTTTGAGGAAGGGGGTTACGTAAATGTATTTCATCAATATTGCATGCCTTAATGGCTTTGTTTAAACTCTGATGCATTAGTATGAATATTAGGTAAATCTATGCAGAATAATTTTGTCATGGCGGCTACTGTGGGTTTTGTGGGCCCTAATGGACTGTGGGCCCTTAGAGTAGGAGCGATCTGATATAGCGCAAAACTGTTGAAAATCGGGAGATGAGATGAAGGAAAGGGATTTTTTGTCGACATCCGCACTTCCAGTAATAAGACCAGCTTCGCCAAGCCAAGGCATGCATTACGAAATGCGATGAGCATTGCGCAGCTTCGCAGTCGAATACCATCGTCGATACACAGAAATGAACATGAAAATACCGCAAAATTCAAAAAACGCTACAAATGAGTCAAAGCCGGAGTTCACGTTTTGGAACGAAACGCTATAAATCACCATTATATTAGCTAGCGTTCGACCATGCGCGGATATGAGCGGAAGTTCACTCGTCGACATTTTTACATTTGACCCGTGATTTTCTGCCGTCATATCCGCCTGGCGATGTGCCGTATTGTATATCAGATCGCTCCTATTGTCACCACCTTTCCCCCCTAAACGACGGCGCTGTTCCTAACTGAACTAAGAAGGAAATGGCCTTGAATCACTATCATTACATTTTACTTTCAAAAGGCAAGGAGTTTTACTGGTAAATACTGACTGGTGCTAAGCACACATAGCAAAATACAATCCAGCAACTTGGAACTTAAAGGGGGGGGGATGTATGAGTCACAGATACAAGGGGTGAGGTGACTATGAAACAAGACACAGCCAGGGAGAAGGGAGCTGCAAAACGCGAAACCGATCAAAGGTGACATAAACTTCTAATAGACACGCAAGTTACTCGATGGGCACCACCTGATGGTCCAGTGGTGGACCCCGAATGCCGGCACAGGCAATCAAAAACCAGGGAGAAGTCTAAGATGTTCCACTCTGGGAAAGCTCCTCGGGCCCGTACCCCTCCCAGTCTACCAGAAATTGGCATCTGCATCCCCGATGCCGGGCATCCAAGATCAGGTGCATGGTTTATATGGGGCCACTATCAATCAGCCTGGGGGGAGGAGGGGAACAAGACAGAGGACTGTAGGGAGACAAAAACGCAGGTTCAATTCTCGAGATATGATACACAGGCTTAATGTAACGGAGGAAATGAGGAAGCAGGAGCTTGGCAGAGGATGAAGATAGGATTCTTGAAATGCTGAATGGGCTAATGAACCGGGGGGTAAGCTTCTTCGACGTCTCCTGGAGCAGGATATGCTTCGCGGCAAACCAAACTTTCTGCCTCACTCGGTAAGCAGGAACTGGCCCAAAATGATGGTTCCCCTGCTTCTGGAAGGTGGATACATGTTGTAGTAGTAAAGCACGAGCTCTTCACCAACCTCAGCGGGCGCGGTGAACCAGAACCTGAGCAGAGGGAACTGCTACATCTTTCTCCTCAGCCTGGGATAAAGGCACTTGGTAACCCAGACAACATTGAAAAGGAGACATTCCCAAACTAGCCACCGGTAACGAATTGTGAACCAGCTCCTTGGCAGTGGGCAGCTTGGCCAATGGGACAAAGTGGGCAGATTTTTAGAACCAGTTAATTATGGTAAGGATGAAAGTACACTTATCAGAAGAGGATAATCCTGTGAAAAATCTATGGCTATGCAAGCCCATTGTCTGCTGGGAACTTCAAAGGGCTGCAGCAGACTGCAGGGTTGTTGGTTACTTGATTTGGAGTGGGCACACATATTACAGGCTGTGACAAATGTTTGGGTATCCTGGCAGATGGTTGGCCACCAAAAGCGGTGACGCACTAGGGAGAGGACAAAAGAGAGTCTGTGATGGCATGCCAGCTGAGAGGCATGGTCCCAGGCTAAGACCTTGCATCTCACTGTCTTGGGTATGAAGACTCAATTGGGCAGAGTGTCCCAAGGAGAGGGACAGCACAGCAATCCAGGAGGATGGTATCTGGAGAATCTTTGAGAATTGAAGGATATACGAGACAGGCAGCCAGACTTAGTAGTTTTAATACTGGACTGATATGCTAAAACGAAGTTGAATCTTGCGTAGAGGAGGGACTAACAAGCTTGCCTGGGATTCAGCCTCTTAGCTGTGGAGAGGTACTCCAGTTTGCATTAGTCGGTCCAGATGAAGAAGGGGAGCCTGGACCCCTCCAACCAGTGTCTTCACTTTTCAAAGGCTAGCTTTGCCGCCAACAGTTCCCAGATCACCAATAGAATAGTTCTTCTTAGCAGCAGACATCAAACAAAAAAGAAAACATAGGGGTGTAATATACCTTCGTCAGCTCACTGTGACAGAACAGCCTCGGCATCCAGATAAGATGAGTCGACTCTTACAATGAACTGATGCTGGAAGTCTGGGAGCTTAATGACAAGAGCGGTGGTGAACAGCCTCTTGAAATGCTTAAAGGTGGAGGCCAATTTGGAGATCCAGGCAAAGGGAACCTTTGTGGACCTTGTTTGGATGGCAGTAACAATTGAGTACCCTCAAATGAATCAGCGGTAGAAGTTGGCAAACCTGAGGAAACTTTGCAGCTCTTTGTGATCTTTGGGATCCAGCTAGTCTACACTTTCTGGCAATCTATCTCAAAGCACCCTGTGTTACAACAAAATCCAGGAAAGAGATGGTGGTGCAGTGGAATTTGCAATTTTCTGGTTTCAGATAGAGTTGATTCTCCAGGATCCTTTGGATGACCAGGTGAACATGACGGGTGTGATCCTCCAAAGTTTGAGAAAAGACCAGTATCTTGTCCAAACAGACATAGACTAATCAGGAGACCATGTCTTAGATGACATCATTTATGAGGTTCTGGAACACAGCGGGGGCATTATCAAGCCCAAATGGCATCATAAGGCCAAATGGCATCACCGAGTATTCGTAGTTGCTCAAGGGGGCGTTAAATGCTGTCATCCACTCATCTCCTTCCTGAAAGTTTACCAGGTGGTAAGCATTGCGCAAATCAAGCTTGTTAAAATGCAGCCACCCCGGAGATTGGAGAATGTGGAGTCGATTAAGGGTAAAGGATAACATTTCTTTATGGTAATTGCATTTGATAAATTCTAGACCACACCTGGAATAGTAGTCAATAATATTTATTAAATTGAATAAACAAGGGCATTTGTACTGATGGACAGGGTAGAGTCGAGTAGGTGGAGACCAGTGTAGGATAACGGGAAGCCCCGGGCGATGAGACTCAGAGTGGAGATGGTGTCTCTTTTTGGAGCCATAAGGGCTCTTCATGTCCCCTGGGGTTCCTATAGAATGATAGGGTCAGAGATGAATAGACAGGAATGGGAGGGAGGGACGCCGAACGAGACAGGCAAGGATTGTAGAATGAAGGTGGTATAAACAGGCTAGTTGGTTAGAACATGGATGATTGGAGTGACATCTTTAGATGTGGTCTGCTTCACTAATCTATGTTTCGAATTTCATTTAATGAATTCCAGAACACACCTAAAATAGTAGTTGAAGATCTTTATTGAATTGAATATGCATGGGAATTTGTACTGATGAAGGATGGAATAAAGTCGAGTAGGTATAGACCAGTGCAGGATAATGGGAAGCCCCAAGCAACGAGACTCAGGGTGGGGGTGGCATCTCTCCTTGAAGTCATAAAGGCTCTTCAAGTCCCCAAAAAGGTGGAGAGATTAAATGCAAGCATGCGCTTTATGGATGTCATGGATGTTGTGATGAAAGTAGTATGGGTATAATTATAATGGCGCAAAGTAGCCGTAAATTTTTACTAGCCGGTGTTGTGACTGTACGCCGTGTTTAAAGGGCCATGAGAAATAAATGTATTCATGATGAGACTGGGAAGAGGGCTTTAGTGCTTCAGAAAGCCTCTCATTACCATCATTAGGAATGGTGGTTTGAATGAAAAGTATTAAACCGATGTAATTGCAGAGGTCAAAGGAGAGTTTGAGGAGCAAAGCTGTGTAGAGTTGCGTGCAATAAGTATTTGGCTACATCAAGGAATTATGGGAAATCACCCACCTAAAATGGTGAGAGTCAAATTTCAGGTTGATTCTATTTTTATTTGTATAAGCTTTTCTAGGAAGAACTGTCACAGAGTTGCTTTACAGAATGAAAAATGGGCAGTGCCCAGCCTAATTCCAAGGATAGCAGATGAGGCACAAAAAAAAACTCCTGACATGGAGAAAAAACCTCAAACTGTGGTGAAAAAAACTCCTTTGTGGACAGAAATCTCAGGAGGAACCCAGCTGTTGTGGGGAGCCCATCCTTCATGGGCAAGCTACTTGATTGACTTCTTAATATTATTTTCTTCACATTCATAGGTATGGAGAAGGAATTAATGATTATTTTCTGATAGAAAATTGAAATTGAAATAGTCCTGTGGAAACTTTGGTCAACAAACAAGGCAAAAATGTCGATTTAGCCAGAAGCTGGCCTGGTAGAATGTGGGTCTGGGAGAATGCAGGTCTGGTAGAATGCTGGTTGGGGAGAATGCGGGTCTAGTAGAATGCTGGTTGGGGAGAATGCGGGTCTGGTAGAATGCTGGTTGGGGAGAATGCGGGTCCGGTAGAATGCTGGTTGGGGAGAATATGGGTATAGTACACTGCTGGTTGTGGAGAATGCGGGTCTGGCAGAATGCTGGTTGGGGAAAATGCAGGTCTGGTAGAATGCTGGTTGGGGAGAATGCGGGTCTAGTAGAATGCTGGTTGGGGAGAATGCGGGTCTGGTAGAATGCTGGTTGGGGAGAATGCGGGTCCGGTAGAATGCTAGTTGGGGAGAATATGGGTATAGTAGACTGCTGGTTGTGGAGAATGCGGGTCTGGTAGACTGCTGGTTGTGGAGAATGCGGGTCTGGTAGAGTGCTGGTTGGGGAGAATGCAGGTCTGGTAGAATGCTGGTTGGGGAGAATGCGGGTCTTGTAGAATGCTGGTTGGGGAGAATGCGGGTCTGGCAGACTGCTGGTTGTGGAGAATGCGGGTCTGGTAGAGTGCTGGTTGGGGAGAATGCAGGTCTGGTAGAATGCTGGTTGGGGAGAATGCGGGTCTGGTAGAATGCTGGTTGGGGAGAATGGGGGTCTGGTAGAATGCTGGTTGGGGAGAATGCGGGTCTGGTAGAATGCTGGTTGGGGAGAATGCGGGTCTGGTAGAATGCTGGTTGGGGAGAATGCGGGTCTGGTAAAATGCGGGTTGGGGAAAATGCAGGTCCGGTAGAATGCTGGTTGGGGAGAATGCGGGTCTGGTAGAATGCTGGTTGGGAAGAATGCGGGTCTGGTAAAATGCTAGTTGGGGAGAATGCAGGTCTAGTAGAATGCTGGTTGGGAAGAATGCGGGTCTGGTAAAATGCTAGTTGGGGAGAATGCGGGTCTAGTAGAATGTTAGTTGGGGAGAATGCGGGTCTGGTAAAATGCTGGTTGGGGAGAATGCGGGTCTGGTAGAATGCTGGTTGGGGAGAATGCGGGTCTGGTAGAATGCTGGTTGGGGAGAATGCGGGTCTGGTAGAATGCTGGTTGGGGAAAATGCAGGTCCGGTAGAATGCTGGTTGGGGAGAATGCGGGTCTAGTAGAATGCTGGTTGGGAAGAATGCGGGTCTGGTAAAATGCTAGTTGGGGAGAATGCGGATCTGGTAAAATGCTGGTCAGGAAGAATGTGGATCCGGTAAAATATTAGTCAGGGAGAATGCGGGTCCGGTATAATGCTGGTCGTGGAGAATGCTGGTGACTTCGAACAAGACAGATGAAGATTGTAGAATGAAGGAGCTATAAATAGGCTTGTTGGTTAGGACGTGAATGAATGGAGTGACGTTTTTAAGTGTGGTCTGATTCACTAATCTATGTTTCAAACTCCATTCATTCCCTGATAGTCAATGCAGGGACATAGAGGCCCATCTCTCTTGGCCAAGAAGAAGAAACTCGCTCCGGCTGATGACTAAGAAGCTCGAATTATTCTGAAAGCCTGGGACCGATTTATGCATTCCTCTATAACTTGGGACTCTTGGTTGGTAAGGGAGAACAGCCGACCCCTGGGGTGGCGATGTTCAAGGCAGTTTGTCAATGACACAATTATAGGGTTTTTGTGGCAGGAGTGACGTCACTCAGGCCTTGCTGAATTTGGAAATTCAGATATACTTTTTTCATCTTCAGCAACACTAATGTGGAAAACAAAAAATAAACTTCTGACGCTAGATTTTAATGGAAAAAAAATGTACGGTGCCTAAGACTTTTGCACAGTATTGGAGATTCAACCTTTTCTGGTGCAGCCATTCTGCAGGGGGCAATTTGTGGAGCTGAGCTCGGTCAACAGCCATGGGTACTGGAGAAGTCAGGTGGGGATAAGCTCCGGGTTTAACATCCTCGGATCTAAGCAGAGAAGGCACCTGTAACCTCGCCTGCCAGTCCCACCGCCTCTCTTGCCACCAGATTCGGAGCATGAAATCAATGAATAACCTGGTTCTGGTCTGGGGGAAGGACACCGGTGGTCAACTCGTCTTAGGCCTGTTCTGCCAAACTAAACAAGTGGATGTCATACAATGCCCAGACATGCCAATGTGTAAAGACAGCCAGAGTGCGGAAATTGACGGAATACTCCAAGACTGACACGTTGCCTTGACGCAGCTGCAGAAGCTTCCAGGCAGCAGCTTGACTAGATCAGGACTGGTCAAATACCTTCTTCATCTCTTTGGCGAAAGCAGCAAACAATGACACTGCAGCATCCCTTGCCTCCCAACAGATGGCAGGCCAGTCCCTGTCATATCCAGAGAGGCTGATGACAAATGTCACTCTGGAATGTTCTGTGGGGAATGATGTTGGCTGTAACTCGAAGATCATCGTACACTGAGCCAGGTAACTGCACCAGGTGGTAGGGTTACTAATGTAGGAGTCCAGGACCTCAAGGTTCAGCTCCCAATGCACTAACGCCTGAGGGAAGGTCTGTTGCAAAATGGCACTGCCTGCTTGAGCCGCGGTGGCGGAGTCCTTCTCTTCTCTAGCCCCATTTCCAAAAACAATTTCAAAGATGGACTTGTCAGATTATAACACTTTTTCCCACTTGCTGTTAGTCTATTTCAGATGAGCTGAAGTTGAGAGAAGTCGGTAGTGCTTCTGGATGAGGTTGATATGTGGCTTCACTTTTGTATAGTTGAGTCTTCATTTGGATTTGATGATGCCATGACAAATTAAGTTCACTGATACAGGTCTTCTGAAGTATTACCAAGCCCATCTGTGCCATCTGAGGAAATGTTATTATTATTATTATTATTATTATTATTATTATTATTAATTAATTAATTAATTTATTTATTTATTTATTTTTGTCATCAGCAAGGCATTGTGCGTGTGTTTACTTTTTTTTTTTTTGAAAACCTAACAAACCCATGAAGGTCTTGGATTAATCTCCTCCAGCCAGGGTGTCACACCATCAGAGGAATGAAAGTCCTTCAGTACTTCCACCTTAAATTCATGTTAACTCCAAACTGGTTCCAAATTAATTTCCCTTATTTAGAGAGAGAAGGATTGCACTCAGGTGTTGTGGAGGGGCACTCGCACACTCGTAGCCACAATGTGATAATAATTAATTTCTTAAATTACCAACAGTTTCGAAGTAAATCTTCTTCAGGATGTTGATTCATTCCTCAACACCCTGAGGAAGACTTATGTCAGAACGTTAGTAATTGTTAAAATTAATTATTATGGCATTGTGGCTGCCAGTGTGTGACTGCCATTGATTACATGAAATCAGCGACAAAACAGTACTTCACCCGTTTGACAAAGACCAATCAGTAGAATGATCGGTCAATTTTTTAGCTGGCTTTAACATTCATTGCATTGCACAGTTATCAGGCATTTTCCTATCCACATTAATGATGAAATAAAATGTTAAAATATCTTTAGAAGATTCTCCTGGATCATAAAATGGCACATATTAGTAAGCTGGGCTTAATAGTGACGTGATTTTATGCCAATGTTCATACATTGATATGCTTAAAATGTTTCCCATGATTTTAAAAGTTTTCGTCTTAGCGATAAAAACATTTTGAATTGAAATGTTAATCTTAAAGTAAATTAATCTGCTGAAAAAATGCTAAAACGGGAGATGGAAACTGTATTGAATTAACTTCCGAAATCCCAACATCCCCCTAGCGGTAACGCTGGCATTACGGGATTTTCAAATGAGGTGCCGTGAGCCCCTGACCCTTAAATGCATAATTGCTGTCAAGCTGCTCCTGTTTAAGATCGCTTGATTAATAATCACACAATTTATTTACTGAATAATCAAGACTGTTATATAAGCCTGAGATTATTCAGAAAGTATTAAGAAATGGCAGATCACTGAAGGGCTTCATTGACAACGTACTTAATAGTGATATTGTATGGATGGAAAAAACCAAATAATAATAAAAATAAATTTAATCAACCCAGTGCTTTCCCTGAATTCCATCTCCTGTTATGGGATTTTTTCAGCAGTGCAACCTGATTTACTTTAAGATTGCACTTAATCATAGTGTTTTCAGCGTTCCAAATAATTGGTTGCATTTGCAAGGAAGCGTAATTGCAAACTGGTTGCTGCCCTAAGGGATAATAATTAATTTATTAAGTAACCAACACTTCTTACGTCCAAGTGTTGGTAATTGAATAATTTAGTAAATTGGTTATTAGTGCATCATGAAAGTTTGACGCATGGTATGCATTTAAAATCATTTAATATGCATGCCATGCCTCGAACTTTCAAGGAAGCAAAGTCATTCATATGGCCTTTAAAGTCCAGCGTCTGGAACGGCAATTATCTAATTAAATGAAATCTAAACCTTATCTAAATACCACCTTCAGCAGCATTTACTACATTACATTCTACTTCAAGATGGAATTTTGAGAAATTTCAGTTAATTACCATCCGCGCAATCTCATATTGTAGCCTTCCTCGTAGACGCAAAGCTGTGTGTCTTAATCGTTAATGGCGATGCAGCTTATTGGAAGCCCGTTTGCTCAGTAAATTAATGCAATCTGCTTCTTGATTCTCACTCGGAAATGAGTGTGAGAGTTTTAACCTGTATTATGGTAATGTCACTGGTTGTAAACAGAGTTTTATTTTGCAGCCTAGCCACGCGGACCTGAGTCAGCAAAATCGCATTTTAGAAATGTTTTCTTAGGCATATCAAGCTGATCGGATGCAAATGCAGAAAAAAATACCATTTTGTGAGCGGCTGGAATTCAAAAGCTTTATTAGACATTGATGTTTTATGTTAGATCTACCAATTATGTGGATAGGAAAATGCTTGATAATTATTGCAATGAACAATAATGCAAGCTGAGGGGAAATGGATACAGATTGATCCTTGCAACTGAATAGATTAAGACTTAGTAATTAGGAAACCAAAATGGGAACCGATTTGGAGATGTAACGCACTTTAAGGCAAGGTGAAAACGGTGCCATGATCCCTCCGATGGCCACTGCAGAGGGAGAGGTTAATTAATTATTTGTATTATTGCCATCTTTACAATGTCACATATATTACATATACATTGTCATTGTTGCCTATTGAAGATCTTTTTCATTTCATAATTAATTATTTTGTGGTCATTAGTGGCTTATTTATTATTCTTTATTTTTCAGTAAACAAGTTGTTTGATTTAGGCGATCATACATGAGAAAAGGTTGAGAGCAATTATGCCTTAAACGGCAAGAGATTTCTATATCTCTGATGGCATGCCAAGGAAAATCTGTAGGAAAATCTGTCAGGAAATCTGGGGGCGTTCGAGTTGAAGAGGTTAATGGACTTCATACCTCTAGAGAGCCTGTGACCTCCGAGACCAAGACTGTCACTTGGGCTTAATTTCTGAGGAAGGGGCAATCTTTGTCACATGTCAAACACATTGCTATTTGTGTGGCCTGAAGGCCATCGAGTCCTTTCTCTGGAAGTTGTACTCCGTGCTGTATTGTAACCGTATTCATTCTCTCCTGTCCTGCATTACCGTTTAGCAGAGATTTCACTCTGTTCTTTGAGGTCCTCGTGTTTATGTGTGTGTGTTTGTGAGAGAGAGAGAGAGAGAGAGAGAGAGAGAGATTCTATATTCTCCTCATTAACTAGGCAGCCTGGTCATAGCACCCCGTCCTGTCTACTTTTCTGAGTTAATTGTTTGTTTATTGGATGTTGAAGATAAAGAACAAACACTTACATAATCCCCCCACGTTAGAGTAGGTACATGTTCTATCTGTGATATTCCAAGGTTGTTACCTGCAACTTTGTCCTTCCAGAGGACCTGAGACCCATAGGTTGACGCTGACAAATCTATTTGGGGCAAATTGTCAGTGCGAAACTTCCGCTTGAACTGCCAAGGACAAAACTAGCTGTTGCAAAGAGTAAATCCTGTTGCATGAAGCTCCGAACAATGGCCAAATGTGTTGATGTGCTGCTGGTGGGTTCGGGCTGACAAAGAGCGGATTAATTGGTGCCTTGGCTGACTGATTTGAGATGGCTCCACTCAGCCAACTCAGTGGGGAGTCCCATTGTCCCATCCCTGATTCCCACTTTTCACAAACTCTAAACAAAAGTCAATTTCTTTTTTAAGGGGAAAAATATCGACCCATGTTTTAGCTCGGGAAAGTGACTCAAAACTTTAAGGACGACTAACTCTCCTGTCGGATTTTTTTCCTTTTTTGGTCCTTAATCTGTATTAAAGAACATTAAAATATTTTGTTCAAAAAGCCTGGCAAAAAGCAGGGTGATGTCACAGCACCTGTTGAATGACTGGGCCCGCTTTATTGATGCCTATTAATATTAAAATATACAGGAATGCCATCATCCAGAACTCTGAAATTGGTCTGATGTGGCCTTTACTTTCCCTTGGGACAGACCACTGCTTTCAGTTACGTGTGAAGAGGGTATCTTGAAAAGGCTCATTAACAAATTATGACTGCTAACAAGAAAAGCTTATCCCATTCACACCAACTCAACGAACAATTTAAAGCAAGTGACAGATTTTAATTTAGCAATGCACAACATGTACTTGAACTCATTCTGATTTGAATGTATAGATTTAGATACTTAAGTTATGCAAATAAATCCATTCAAAAATTTACACCTAAAGATATTGACCCTTTGTGGAAAAAAAACATGTTTCTATGAAAGTAAAACAATGAACAGTTAATTCTGTATACCTAAATACATGAGTTTTAACTATTTATTTATTATTTCTTATTGTATTTAAAATCCTTTTAAATAAGTGATTTTGCTATCAGGGTTTTGTCTCCCATCAAAATTTTTAGTTAAGTCATTCTTAACCTAAGTCCCCATTCGGCGAGATAGTGCAGCTTTAAAAAAAAAAAAAATCATGATTATTGTAAAAAAATAAATAAATAACAAGGTTTTTTAAAAATTTGTTTACAAAATTTTCTGGATCATTTTTATTCTGTTTACTCTCTGCATATGCACTGGTTTACAAAGCAAATAATACTGCAGTCTAATATTTATTTTCAGTATTTGATTAAGATACCATATAGAATCTCAGTGGCTCACACTTTCAACGGATTAAAAAGAAGAATCAGTACCTGCGTAAATAAATAATATATATCAAAATGTACATAAATACACAAGTGCATAAATTATGTATGCATTAAAAAAATATTGAAAACTTAATCATAATGAGCGTCAGAAAGTATGTAACACATAATATGGTTTGTCAGCATTCATATGTTTTCATGTAATCACATCAAATATTGGTCAAAAACAAAAAATTAGATCTTCACTAATCACCACCAATGTTTTGGACAATGGTGGACGTCTGCCTGCCGTCCACTGGTCTGGTATAATGTGGCCAATGCAGACAACCCCCCAATGGGACACCGATGTTCTAGAGGACAGGGGTTCAGAACAGGTCAGTTTGACTCTCGTTTTTGACCACCCCAAGAAAGATAATCATTGATCTGGGGCATCCTGAGCCAAGGCTTTCCTGTCATTAAACCCTTTCACTGACAGGCTGGACCTGTCATCAGCCATCCGCAGACACTCAAAATGTCTCCGTAGGTTGTGTCTGTAAGCTTCACTTGGCCTTTAGCTGAGAGGCCAGTTTCTCCCTTTCTTGCCTCAGTATTGTCTTGAGGATGACAAGGGATTGTGGGCCCCATGAAAGATCAGAACCCCAGCAAACCTGAAAATACAATGTTCTAACATTTTTTAGGGCCTTTGTCAGTGCGTGTCGTCATAACTTTTTTGTTCAGTTTGAACATTTGAAGTACAATCACTACAGAACTGAAGAAACTGGGGCACAAGAAGTCATAAAGACTGCGTTCATGAAATGCGTGTGTTGAGCATCATGGAGAAGCAAATGAGATATCTTTCAACTTGGTTGAAAAAAAAGGGGAAGGATTTGCGCCCTGGTGGCACATCGGTCTAAGCGCGCACACCATAAAGGCAGTGTCCTATGTAACTATACTATAAAAAGAGAAAATTCCGCAAAAAAAATCTTAAAAAAAGGGGGAAAGGATTCACTGCTTTTCTATGCAGGCAGACATGGGATTGAAATACAGATTCCACTACTTCGCCATCCTTCCATTATCTTTCATACTTATGGTTATGGCTGGAAGGGCACCCAGCATGCATTTGGTAGGAGGCAGTAATACACCCTGGACCGGCCGCTGAGCTATTCATGCACAGCTTAAGGCAGGTTAGAGATTTAACCTGGGAAACTGTGAAATGACATTGCTATTTGCCCAACATGTAGGCAGACGTGGAATATCCAGGTTCAGAAAGTCAAAATCTTTTGCAGTAATTTGTTCCAGCCACCAGGATTTGCAAATTGGCACAATTATTCAGTCCTTGTGTGCGAATGAAGTGACCTTGCAAAATTCAGGAGTGGAGGAAAAGCATGACAGGACTGTTAATTTCTGACCTGTGGCTTTTACATCTCTGAGTATAGGCTGTCAGTTTTAATATTTGCACTGCCCAATTTGGAATATGATAGCCACAGTGAAGGACCTTGCCCTTCTTTTGAACCTTTCCCTTCAATTCGCAATATTTGTGATAGAACCAATATAAGGAAATAGAAAATAGTTCAATTTTAGTGCCATTCTGAAGGGAACATATTACGACAAATGATGACTGCATGTCTTTCAAAGAGGACTGCTTGGTCCTTGATGACAGTTTCCATGGACACAATTTTTATAGTTCTCTAACTGTAGGATGAAAACATTTAATAAATGGGAAAACCACCATCATGCTTTCAGTTCACAGTTTGTCAGCCTCCACGACAAAGTTTCATACAAAAACCCCACCTTGTCAAGCTATAACAAAAATCACTATAAAGGCAAAAGCTACAACTTATTTTAGGCACTCAGAAATTCTATTCATATATCATGGTGAAGATGATATTATGAAATAGTATTTCATACAATCAAATGTAATCATATAATCTGCATACTATTAAATGCATGAGTAACTATTGGTCTAGCAAAAAAACAAGAGAATATTATCATTTTAGCAATCACTTAAAAAAAATTAATTAAGAGCAACTTAGAGACTTGGAGAAATTTGGCCTAAACTGAGCTCCATGGGTCAAGATAGCAAATGTCTGATCAAAATGTTATTAATCAACTATTTTTATGTTGATGTTACAAACATTATTGCTAACTGGAATTTCAGATCGCTAAGATTTTGTTTATTAAAATTAAAAAAAAACTGAAAAACCTCTACACTTCTACTCTAATTTGTTATGATGTAATCATATGAATAAATGTCAGTCTATACACAATATAAAACATAAATATGGAAATGAGAGACATGAATGGATCATTTATTACAGTCTGGTAGTTACCATCAGTTGTGAAGCTACTGTCTTTTTTTTTTTTTTTTTTTTTGGTGGGAAGATCGGGCCAGGTCATTATGCAGGAAAGCTTCATTTTAAGCAGCAGACTGCTATTGTTTCTAAAACAATTCCTGTTGTGTTTAGGCTCCTTTCTCTGGCTGGCATGTCATTGTGCTCAATGTTGTTGATTAATTTCATTTATGCATCGCTTCTCTTCAGTGTTTGTAGTCTCACTAAGATTTTGCCCATCCACATAATCACAGTGCATAGTCTAGAATCCAGAAAATTGCATTTTTAAATCAAATATCAAACAACTTAAATATTTTTTCTCATATCGAAATGACCAGAATTTTTAGATGTGAACAATACACCCCCAGACTGTTCCTTATTCTTCAGCTTTCAGTACTTCTGTTGAGAAGAACTCTGTGTGGCTACAAGAAAAGGGACATGCATGCTTATCTATAAGCATTCCTTTATTGGAACATGTGCAGGCAGTTCAACCACAAAAACCTTAAATAGGATATTTTATGTTCCTACGGTTGCTTTCTGTTTTAAGTACCGAGCCAAAAAAGTAAGTTTACAACTCTTAGCACAATGGCACTCTTCACTTTAAGGTTGCTGAGACCTGGGTGACCTACGAAAGTTAATTAGGGGGTTAACAAAGAACAAGTTGGAGCAAAATACCTCGCCTCTCCTCCGGCTAAAGATGTCATCCATTAATTAGGAAAATCTTTAAGGTGGCCTTATTGAATTTACAGAAAGCCCACGGTTGGCGGGCGACAGTTTTGATCAAGCCTTTCCAACAATGGCCTCGCTGAGAGGCGGGGACTAGAAGAAGAAAAAAACGTATGGGTTTCAGCCCTCCGTACAGTTTAATGGAGTCGCCGCCAATTGTGACAGCTGGGATTCTCAGGGTATAGGGCATACCTCCTGCATGATGTCATGCAAAGCCAACCTGGGGAGGAGAGAGAGTTTTAGCCACACTGGGCTAAAACTACAGGAGCCATTCAGAGTTAACATCTCTCCACCTGCGCCAAATCCTCCCTGTTCCTTTCTTCTGGGGAGAGCCTTTCCAATGGGAAAGCCCTCCTTCAAAACTGTAACTTTGCCTTTGTGCACTCCTCCCCTCTGAAATTGCCTCTGCTTAAGAAAATAAAAGGATTGGTTGGGGGGAAGCATTTTTTTTCCCAAAGATTACAAGTTTTTTACTTTTTGAAGTTTTTTTTCTTTCTTAAATGTTGACATTGTCTTGAACAGTGTTTTTTTTTCAGGGCATCTCAGTGAAAATAATTTGCTGATTCGAAAGTGTGCTTCTTGGAAAATGGAATTAAATTTAATTGAATAATGCATGTATTAGGGCAGTGGACCAGCAGAAATGTTGTACAAATAAGTTCCATCTACTCATACTCATGTTGAAGATGGCACGTCTGCTTGTTTTGCAGAGAGATCAGTGCAATTTTTTCCTTTGTTGGTTAAATATGGCTAATTCTTTATTTAGTACAAAATATTCAGGAGTCAGAGGTGCAACTTGAGCAATATGATTATTAAATAAGAGCTAGACTAACATCTATTCATGTTTGTGTCACAAAAACAATGCTGTGCAGGCATTTTAAGCAATTTACAGAATGTGACTGATTTTCAAATGCCTAGTTGATGCTGTGAGACATAACATCTTGTCATGACCCATCTTGCAAAGTCATGGCAAACAATGGACACCACACTGATCCAATCAAGTATACAAAAATTTGCTTTAATAGTACCCCAAATTAACCCAAATTTGGTTAAGGCAAAATACTAAATGAGGGCATCACAATCTACTTGCCAAGCCTCTGTTATATGAAAACAGTTTGCTTTTTTTCAAATACTAAAAATTATCTTCGCACCTAGAACAGTTAAAGGCTACTGTATCCTCCCATAGCATTGGATGCCTTTGTCTTCAAATAATTACATTAAATGCAAGCAACTACATCGGTTTGCAACAATTTTTTAAATTCACTTCTGTAACACCCCCTTAAAAACAAAAAGTCAAATCCAAACTGCAAGGCTGAAAAAAAAACAAATTAGAGCCAAGCACCAAGAAATTGCCCATAATTAATGCTTACATGCTTATTATTACTAATAACAGCTTTCAATGTCAAAGTAACAACCATGAAATGTTGTGGCACAGTACTCTACGTATGAATATGTGTGGTCTTGATAAAAATGCTTATTTTGTCCACATTTTTTCTCTCTCATTTGCCCTCAGCTTGGGAGCGATTTTTGTCTGGAGTGGAGGAAAGTGAGGGCCAACCCTATAAACACGGAAGTCTGTGAATAAATGAGTGAGCAAGTGAGTGAATGATGAAGTTACGCCATTGGTGGGTCAAGTTTTGGAGTGTCCCCATTGGCCGTTGCTCCTTCAGAACAAATAACAGCAAACAGTCATCAAATATATCATCAGGAGGCTTTCACGGAGAGGCACAGATTACTGCTGTCACTTTTTCACAGAATCAAGGTTGAACAAGTTCAAACTAATAAGTTATTCATTTAAAGCAATTCCGACACAATGGAACCTCCCTTACTGAAAATTATTAGCTAGAAATACAAGTCTGTAAATTTGATTGGGATTGGTAAAGCTCTTTTTTGTTTACAATATTTCCAGCTGATCAGAACAACCAAATACTTGAACACTCGAACCTAAAGCTATCATGTGTTTTAACATTAGTCATAACTACCGATTGTAGCTAACTGGAGACCTGTGACCGAGTCCCACTTAAAGAGCAACTTGCAGGTAATTTTTTTTTTTTTTCAAAATTTTTGCTTTATCTTGTCTGAAAAAGACCATTTGAATAGTGAATGCGGTCTTAATATGTTTCACAATCCACAAGTGAAAAAATTCAGGAAAATGTGGCTGTTTTGAGCAAAGCTCTAAAAAAGCCTCTTTTCTTCAAAATGGCATCATATTACATAACAAAAGTGAGTCTTTTCTACTTCCATAATTCAAAAAGTTTATTACTATTTTTTCAATCATTGTGAAATTGTATAACCATTTGGAATGTATACATTTTGCTATGACTTCAGAGTTAACTGTGTCTGGCATATATCCAATGAAATCCTGTGGAATCTAAAGCATTATTTCAGCACACTTCATTGTTTTGAAAGGCACTATGTCTTCTTGGGTCTGCCTCGGTTCCAATGTTTTGTATTAGGTGGCAGTGAGCCTGAACTATTGTGATATGGTAAGTTGGTCTTTTTTTAGTAGTTTAATATTGCATTTCACCATTTATCCTCATGGTAAATTACTGCATTTGTGCAGGCTGCAGAAACTCCAGCATGTGTGGACATTGAGTCAACAATTTTCTGAACAGGTAAAGAAATGGTGCTAGCTTTTGACTTCATTGCAGAATCTGATAAAAAAAAAATGTAGTTTTGCGTGACGCTAATTTTAGACTAGAGTTATCTTCCTGGCAATATGTTGGGAGGTTAATACCAAGACTGGTTAAAACAGACAGCTTGTGCAGTTCCTAACATATATTGACAGAACACTGGTGGGATACATGATAATAAACTTCACAATATTGTGATGTGAGCATTTGATATTGTTAGCTAATGCCCATTGATATAGGCGTATATACTGTATGTCTTGAAGCTGATGCTGTTTACTTGCCAGGACTTGCCAGTTACTTGCTCAGTTCTGCACTGGTTCCCCTCACACAGAACTCAATATATCTCCACTGACCGTTACTCCATCAAACCCTGGTCTATTTCTGGACTTTTGGACACCTAAAAAGCTCGTTACACTGAACAAAAATATAAATGCCCCATGTCAAATTTTTGAGTTTTTATTGACAAAAAACTGGAACCGGGATTCATCTGTGAATAGCACTCTTCTCCAGCGTGCCAAGGACCATCAAACCTGTGCGTTTGCCCATGCGAGTCGGTTCCGACGCTGGACAGCGGTGAGATCCAGACCACGGTGAGGACGCCGAGCATGCAAGTTGGCTTCTCGCAGGCGGCTACGCACTGTCTGTGGTGTGATGCATCTGTTGTGCAGACCAACGGTCTCATCCGCTGTGCATGTCGCTGATCTGAGCTGATCCCGCAGGTGGACGAGCCGGATGTAGCGATCTTGTGCTGGTGTGGTCACACGTGGCCGATGTAGATGAGGTCGATTTGCAGTACTGCCCGTCTGTCGGAAACGAACTCTCAAACGGCCTATCATCCGATAGTTAACATTCAACTGCACAGCGACCGCTCTGGTAGACATCCCTGCATCCAGCATGCCAATGGTACGTTCCTGCATGACCTGAGACATCTGAGGCATGATGACTTTGGACAAAATTTGACATTTTGGGGTGGCCTTTTATTGTCCCCAGTATAAGGAGTGTCTGGGTACTGCTCATTCTGTCTGATCACCGTCTGGAAATGCCACACCCGTGTACTGAGTGAAATCACTGCATCACTGAGCAAAATCTCACTGACAGAGAGATGGATTAAAAAATGGTACACAAATCAAGAGAAATATCCCTATTGTACAAGTAAAAGTCAGCATATGCTCACTTAGAGTTGTTAACTCCATGTGGCATCAATATTTGACATGGGGCGTTTATATTTTTGTTCAGTGTATTATAAGGCTATAGTCTATCATATGTGTTAAAATAAACATTTATAAGTTTTTTAGTGACAAAACAATTGTTGAGATCCTTTAATTGCTTACTGTTAAACTCTACAGCTCTCCTTTTCGTTACACCACTTCTAGTTTGGCTTTATTTAGAGGTGGAAGTAAAATTCTCCTACTAAAACAACTCCAGAAGTCACTTTAGTATATACAATGCTGAGAAAAAGTATTTACCCCAACCTGATTTCTTCTATTTTTGCTAATTTGCCATATTTAAATATTTCAGATCATCTAACAAATTTTAATATAAGACATAGACAGTATGAGTTACAAAAAAATCCAGCTTTAAAATGATCATTTCATTTACCAAAGGTAAAGAGTTATTCAAGTCTTATATCATCCATGTGAAAAAAAAAAATGCCCCCCCGCCCCCGAAATCTAATAACTGGTTGTATTGCCCCAGCCGGCAACAACTGCAATAAAACATTTGCAATAACTGACAATGAGTCTTTTACATCTCCGTGGACAAATTTTGGTCCACTATTCTTTATAAATTGTTTTAATTCTAGCTACATTGGAGGGTTTTTGAGCATAAACATGTTTAAGCTCATGTCATGACATCTCAATTGGATTAAAGTCAAGACGTTGACTAAACCACTCCAAAACCTTCATTTTGTTTCTTTGAAGCGAGGGACTTTCTTGTGTTTTTTTTTTCTTTATCATTGTTCTCCTGCATAACCCAACTAGGCTTGAGCTTTAAGTCACAGACAGATGAATGAATATTCTCTTCCAGTATTTTCTGGTAGAGAGCAGAATTCATGGTCTCATTAATTATGGCAAGTCACCCAGGTCCTGAAGCAGCAAAGCAGCCCCAGATCATCACACTATCGCCACCGTGTTTGACTGTTGGTATGCTGTTGTTATTGCCAGATGTAACAGGACCCATGTCTTCCAAAATGCTTCTCGTTTAACTCATCAGTCCACACAATTTTATCCCAAAAGTCTTGAGGGTTATCAAGATGGTTTTTGGGGCATGTAAGACAAGCAACCTCTTTCTTCATGAGGAATTGTGAACGCTGACCTTAACTGAGCCGAGTGAGGCCAGCAGTGCATTAAATGTTGGTCTGGGTACTTTTGTGACCTCCGTGATGAGTCGTCAGTGCACTCTTGGAGGAATTTGATAGAGCGGCCACATCTTGAGAAGGTTTACCACTGTTCCAAGTTTTCTCTGTTTGGCTCTCACCTTGGTTTGCTGGAGTTTCAAAGCTTTAGAAATGGCTTTGTAACCCTTTCAAGACTGAAGGATCTGAATGACTTTATTTTTTCATCTGTTCAATTTCTTTAGATCACGGCATCATGTGCCACTTTTGGCCTTTATCATACTGCGACACATGTTTTATTTAAGTGATGTTTAGATTCAAAAGGGCTGGCAGTAAACATGCCTGAGTGTTTCTAGTAAAAATGAACCTATTTATAAATTAATTTTGTTTAATTATTTGATTTAGTTAGTAAACTAGATAGATTTTTACACTGGGTAGAGTTGCATGCTTTTTTCCTTCAAAAAATAAAATCTTCATTGAAAAACTGTGTTTTGTGTTTATGTGGGTTATCTTTCTCTAATTTTCAAATTAGTTTGATTATCTGAGATATTTAAATGTGATAAATATACAAAAATTGAAGAAAAAAGAAGAGGGGAAGTTCATTTTCACAGCACTAAATATGTGTAAATTTTTATGAAAATCCAGGTCGTATATCATTTTCCTAAACATTGATTCATTGCGATCTCTAACCTGCAAGTTGTCCTTTAACTAAATTATTGATTTTACAACCCCAATTCCGAAATAGTTGGAATGAAGTGTAAATTGTGAATAAAATCAAAATGCAATGACTTTCAGATCACATGAGCCAATATGTTATTCACAATAGAACATAGATAACATTGCAAATGTTGAACCTGAAACATGTTACATTTTTATCCACAAAATGAGCTTATTTCAAATTTTCTGGTTGCAACAGATCTCAAAAAAGTTGGGACACAGGCAAAAAAGGGCTGAAAAAGCAATCATTATACAAGAGAATCAGCTGAAAGAACATTTAGAAAGTAATTAAGTTAACTGGCATCAAGTGTGTAACATGATTGGCTATAAAAGGGACGTCTTAGAGAGGCTGAGTCTCTTAGAAGTAAAGATGGCCAGAGGCTCTCTAACCTGTGAAGGCTTGCGTAAAAAAAAATTGTGGAATACTTTAAAAACAATGTTCCTCAACGTCAAATTGCAAAGGCTTTGAAGGTCTCATCATTGATAATGCATAACATCATCAAAAGATTCAGAGAAACTGGAAAAATCTCTGTGTGTATGGGGCAAGGCCGAAGACCTTTACTGGATGCCCGTGATCTTTGGGCCCTCAGATGCCACTGCATCACTCACTGGCATAATTCTGTTGTTGACATTACTAAATGGGCCCAGGAATACTTCAAGAAACCACTTTCTGTGAACACAGTCCACCGTGCCGTCCACAGATGTCACCTAAAACTCTATAATGCAAAAAAGAAGCATTGTTGAGCATGATCCAGAAGCGCCACCGTGTTCTGTGGGCCAAGGCTCATTTAAAATGGACTGTAGCAAAGTGGCAAAGTGTCCTGTGGTCAGACGAGTCCAAATTTGACATTCTTGTTGGAAATCATGGGCATCGTGTCCACCGGGCTAAAGAGGAGAAAGACCACCCCTCCTGTTATCAGCGTTCAGTTCAAAAGCCAGCATCTCTGATGGTATGGGGATGCATTAGTGCATATGGTGTGGGACACTTGAATGTTTTAAAAAGCACCATGAATGCTGAAAGGTATATAAAGGTTTTAGAGCAACATATGCTCCCCTCCAGACGACATCTATTTGATGGAAGGCCTTGTGTATTTCAGCAGGACAATGCAAAACCACATACTGCAGCTATTACAACAGCATGGCTTCGTAGTAGAAGCGTCTGTGTGCTGAACTGGCCTGCCTGTAGTCCTGATCTTTCACCGATTGAGAACATTTGGCGCATAATTAAATGAAAAGTCCGTCAAAGGAGAGCCAAAACTCTCCAGCAGCTGGAAGCCTGTATTAAACAAGAGTGGGATCTAATTCCAATGGCTAAACTCAAGAAACTTGTCTCCTCAATGCCCAGACGCCTCCACTCAGTGTTAAAAATAAGAGGGGATGCTACACCATGGTAAACAGGCCCCTGTCCCAACTTTTTTGAGACCTGTAGCAGCCATCAAATTTAACAATGAGCTCATTTTGTGGATAAAATTGTAAAATTTCTCAGTTTCAACATTTGCTATGTTATCTCTGTTCTATTGTGAATAAAATACTGGCTGGTTTGATTTGAAAGTCATTGCGTTTTGATTTTATTCACAATTTACACTTTGTCCCAACTATTTCGGAATTGGGGTTGTAGTTCCACTCCTGCTTTGCTGCCAACATTACATCAAGCTATGCTCAAGGTGGTGAGCATTACACAATGGATTTTCAAAATCAATATGTGAAATATTCTATTGAACTTGGACCTGACAACTTGGCCACTGCAACCTGAGAGAAAGCAGGCCATTTTTTGTTTTGCCTTTAAAGAAAAGGCATGATTAGTAAACTTTCATGTTTCATTTTCAGGCATTTTCAGCCTCTAAGGTGTACCTCTCATTATCCTTTCCTCTCTAATAAGGTCAAAAGTAAATTCTACTGTGAAAGTGTCATACATACTGTTCATTTTGAATTTGAACATGTAATCAACATGCTGTCTGAAATGTGTCAGGACATGTGGACTCATGGTTTTCCGGACATTCACTGCACTAAACTCCCCTAGCTGCCGTAATACATACACACATTGGCTGATTGTTTGCTTTGTCCCTGGATGAAGGTCTTACGATTCAAAACAAGTTTGATTGATGTGTTTTGGGCCAATGGTTTTACAGAAATCATGAAAAAACTACGAAAAGATACAGTGTCTGGAATACTGTGAGAATTAGCAGTAATCCAGACATGCAGATATCCACTCACAGTATCCCAGACAGATTGATACATTCTTAGTGCTGAAAAAGCATATATTTTTATCAAATGTCACTGAATATGGTGTAATTCTATGATAAATAAATACCTTTTAACCTGTTAGGAACTATGTTGCCCGTCCACAGGCAATTCCCCTTTAAAAAACTGGCAGTAAGTATTGTATTGGTTGTTCTAAACATTTCAAGGGGTTATCTGCTACCATAAGTCTCTAATCTGCATAATTTCATGGTAATACAGAGGTCTAGGCCTTGGAATTTGGGCATGCAGTTCTAGGTGGAAATTGTCAAAAAAAAAAAAACCCCAAGATTTTAAGAGGTTAATTCTGCTTAATTCCTCAGCGTGTGTGTGTAAACATTACCATGATGTATGAAAAAAACATATGCTAACATTATGGTAACCTCAAGTGAATCACTTGCTTAAAGTTATAAAATGTGAGGGAACTGTTACAAATCATTTTAATGTTGTTTTTAATTGTTGTTACTCAGTCACAGTAACATAAATTCATCTAACGTTAATGGTGTTGACTTACTATTAATTTATCATGGTTATTTTTAGCTCACTGGCCAATAGGCCATGAGGCATTGTGATCAATGGTGTATGACATCACAGTCGTGATCGTGATTGAGGGAATGATCGTGATCGTCGCCCATCAGCAAAATCTTTAAATATCTTTTTTTTTTTCATTTTTTAAAGCATTTTTTTGCGGGGTTTTTTTTTTTTTCATTTGGAAACTTAAAAAATTTTCTAGAAAATATTGGCCAAATTTGGTATGGAGCTTCATTGGGACAATGTCTACCTTCTCAAAAATCCTGAGGAATGGGCTCAGTTATTGGGCTGGTGAGCTACAGAGCCACTGGTCCTATTTTTTTTAAACACGTAATTTCGTGTTGATGCCAACCCATGGCTATGCAAAATGCATTTAGCAAGCTACCTAATGCATTATCTTTTAAAATGCATAACTCTTTAAAAACTTTTAGGTTGAATAACTTTATAAAGGTGAGCCTCAAAATATTTTATGACAATTCCAGAGTTTTATTGTATTTATTGTGCTTTTTTATGTGTATTTAATTGCCCTTCCCCATCCTGGAACGTCCAGTAGCAAAACCCTCTCCATCCCCCATGTTCCTACAGCCACAGGCACACTCAGCAAAATTACTCTGATTTCACTCAAATGAGCAGAGTGTGAGCTTCATGCATGGTAAAATGAGAAAAAAGAGGGATAAATGCTGACACGGATATATATTTGCTTTATGACCAGCTTTATTTATTTATTTACGTCAAATTGTCAAGTGTCTGGAATATTGTGATGTCCTGAACACAGTGAGTTGTTAAGTACAATCCTTACTTTTCAACACAAGATTTTCAACCTGTTCCATTCACTTTGCCTGATCAGTAATCGGGCAAGTTATTTGGTCAATAACTGAGTGTAATCAGGGCAATTTATGTTTTGTTTGCATTAGTGTTCATGAAATGCTCATGAAACAGCAAAAATTTGTTTTTCAAAAAAAAAAAAAGTTTATCAGTTTGAACATTAAATATCTTGTCTTTGTAGTCTACTCAATTGAATATAGGTCGAAAAGGATTTGCAAATCATTGTATTCTGTTTTTAATCACATTTTACTCAACGTCCCAACTTCATTGTAATTGGGGTTTGTAAATACATAAATAAATATGCCATTCAGTGCCTCAAAAATAACATTAAAAGTAAATTTAGGCATTGATTAAT
This sequence comes from Gymnothorax javanicus, assembly GCA_029692085.1. NCBI lineage: Eukaryota > Metazoa > Chordata > Actinopteri > Anguilliformes > Muraenidae > Gymnothorax > Gymnothorax javanicus. The sequence goes on from CM056198.1 coordinate 98,505,721, forward strand.
CAATAAAATATGTCATAAATCGAGATTTCTGTATTAATTTGCTATTGTATCAATCTAGAGGGTATTTTTCTTCTACTATGATTACTAGCGATGGCAACCAGCTTACATTCTTTGTATCCCACAGCCAAAGCTTAAAATAGTGCTTTGAATCCTCAAATTTCCATAGAAAGCTCATTAATATGAAAAGCATAGTGCCAGAGTCATTGAAAACATATAAATACAATGCAGAACGAATACAGATTGGCAAGGATGGAATTAGATATTAAAAACATATAAATACAATGCAAAACGAATACAGATTGGCAAGGATGGAATTAGATTATGACTTGCAGTCAAGCAGATTCACTTTCTCCAGATGTACGTTCTGAGAATGTGCAGTAATCAAGACACAGCCCCTTTAATTCCTGATTGATTTACTTTTCAATTTAATTTTCAATTTTTTATTAATTTATTAATTATTAAATGTATTTATGTATTTATTTTCCCGTTGTTTTTAACTTCTTTATTTCCCCAAATGTTTCTGTTTGCTACTTTCACTTTTTTTATGCATGTCTTCTATATTATTCAAATGAGGGGGCTGTCATTCAAAGTGTGTCATAGTGTCATCTCTTTGCCTATTAGTTGATCGACTTCAGAGAGCATGGATCAATTAGAAATGGTTTTCTCCATTCAGGTGATTGCTAGAGAACTGAGGCACCTCGCCAATCTAGCTGAAATTCATGTTGTCAGTCAGGACTCAGGACTATTTGCTTTTTCATGTGGACGCTCCGACTGACAGTGTGTTTCAATTAGCAGCATACATGAACACAGTGGTCGGTCCTTTTGTTTGTGATAATTTGGAGGATGTGGCTCATTGCTTGAACATGTCCATATATCACACAAATAATGCTGGGACAGTTGGGCAACCTCCTCATATAATGCCTGCGGAAGGCTTGGAAAGTTTTTTGCTTGTGGGTTTGTTTATCAGTGACATATACCATCACTGCTGCCATTTTCCTCTGATGTCATGCTCAGGGTGGGAAGCTCAACTGCTGTGATCGAAAGGATAATGTCATACTGTCGTATTCCAGGTTGCAAGTCATAATAATGCAAGGAATCTGACAAATAACTATCAATTCTATGCTTCCAGATTGATCTGTGACTGAAAAGACGGTGGAGACTGAAAATTTGGAGGGACATCAGGTCATATTTCAAGGATGACCAACATAACATAAGATAACTTAACATGACATGACATGACATAGCATAGCATAACGTCACATACAGTACCATAACTTATAGGCAAGAACAGACTATTCAGCCCAAATTGGCATGTCATTTTCCTATCACTAAAGTGAACTAAACACTTGGGATACTTAAGGTCTACACGGAAACTAGCTCTGTATCAAGCCTGATCTTGAAAACTCCAAGAGTTTCTGCCTCTACGACATGACCAGGCAAGCTATTCCACATATTTGATAAAATATTTGCTACTTTCCATGTCAAATCACCAAAGCCTGACACCCACTATCTCTGGTGTTGCTGAAACTCCATCAGGTGGTGTACACTGATGACATAAGTATTCTTTGAACAGTTTTTTGTGTAAAAATGTTTTTTTGGTTTCATGAATAATAGTGAATTTATTTGGGCCAAGTCAGCCATTTTCACTGCAGATTTTTTTTTTTGACTCACAACAAATTTAAAATCATAACTCTGATTTTGACTGGCCTTCAAAACAAGCACCCCTCATTAAGCCCCTGAACCCCACAACTTGAGTATTAAACCTGACTGAATACAATACAACTGCACTATGCTGGACAAGACAAATGCAGCTGACCCTCTCAAATTAACTGCAGTTACATTTGATAAATGTTCCTCATCGAAAATTGCGATGGTTTTTTGATGGTTGTTTTTTTCTTTCAGGAGAATTAAATCTTCAAATTTATCACATGTATTATGCTTGTTATCACTGAGGCACCTGCAGAACCTGAATAGTTCACTGGATGTCCCTAGTAGAATGTTCCTACTGCAGCAGTGGAAATAATAAATGTGATAAATTTAGAGACAAAAAAAAAAAAAACAGAAAAAAAAATAATAACCATAAAAATTTTCAATGATGGCACTCTACCAATTGTACAGATATTAATTTCAGATGATTAGCTCCATATGTCTTGTCCCACGTAGTGCAACTCAGGGGCTCAGAAGCCTAATAAAGGGTGTTTGGTTGTTGTTTTGGAGTCCTTGTACCTTAATCGGTAATGCTGCCGAAGCTGGTCCAAGTCTGAGTCATAATTCAGAGTTGAAAAAAAAAAACACATGCAGTGAAAATGGCTAACTTGGCTCATATAAATTAACAATTATTTCTGAGACAGTAAATATTTTTGCAAAAAAAATGTTTAAGGAACACTTCTTTCATCTGTGTACGCCATCAGATGGAGTTTCAGCAACATCTGAGATGGTGGGTATCAAAACCTTATCTCGTTAGGTGACTTCTCACTGAGTATCCTGTTAGACAACGGCTAACATTTGCATTCAACCACTACCTTGCTAACGCGACTATTTAAAAGTGTTACATGACATGATAAGAAAGGTGAAAATTCATTCTGAAATATCAATGCACATCTTGGAAACATTTATTTAAGCTTGGAAGTAAAACACACAGGATGTAATTAAGCTTGCAAAGGGATATGAACTGTCTTGCTGTCTTTCCATCCAACCTTATACATGCTCACTGTCCAATGTCTTTTCAGTTGCTGATCAACTGGGAAATTATAATGATTGTCAGATGCCCTACATATATACAACTAGTGTTGTAGTACTCAAGACCGGACTTTTACACGGTCTTGGTCTTGTCTCGGTTTCGACACTCTCTGGTCTTGGTCTTGTCTTGGTCTCGGACATAACAGTCTCGAGGGGATTTCAAAATCCAGGCAAGCAGCTGGTCCTGGTACAGCCTCATTATTACTACGCAGGCTTCTTTAAATACAGCCAATAAGAGGCATCTATTTTAAAAACAAGTTACAATGTATATTTTTCCGTGCCTGCGCGGTCTCCCGTCCAGTCTCTCTGTCTCGTCTCACAACAACATATGCGCAACAAATTAGTCCAGTGAATCTATAAAAATGTCAGCTAATTCATCTATTATAAGGTTCTCCTATACAGTTTGCAAAGAATCTATATGCAAAATAAAGAAAAAAAAAAGGTTTCTGCTGTGTGCAGATTTTGTTGAATCGCCCTGACCGAGACTGCCAGTACCAGGGTTGGGTTCAATTACTTTTTTCTATTACAATTACAGTAATTGTAATCTAATTTTAATTGATTTTTTTATCAAAAAGTAATTGTAATTGTAATTGAACATTCTGTCCAGAAAGTAATTGTAAGTGTAATTGGTAATTGAAAAAAGTAATTGAACCCAACCCTGGCTGGTACAACGTCAACTGTCACCAGGCACTAGAAGAAGAAACATGCTGAGAGGTAAGCTAACATAGACTGGCTCTGCTCTTAAACTCTGTGAGGAAAAAAACTCCCAAACTTCTCAAGACCAAACACAACTTGTATATTATTGTAAAAATGTTGTACATGCATGCACGGTATAATCTGTTCAGGACTCGAAATTTAAGTTGTTTGCAAGCATCTGCTGACTAACCCTGGTTAACTGCAGTTAATCTCGCTAGCTCTAGCTGAGTTAACGGTCATTGGTCAGGTCAGTTATCACTAGCATTTTATTAAGTAAATTTCCTTGCGAATTCACTGGATGAAGCATATTGCTACTCAGTCATAGTATTGGGGAGCTTGTGCTGTCTTACAAATGAATGGCTTTGAAGTTTTGAGGATAGCTATGTATGCAGGGTAACTACTGAGGGTCTTATAAATGTCCTGGTGTCATGTTGAGTGTTCTGAACTTTCGTGTCTTCAATGGCTTTATCCGAAGCCATCAGCCAGATGAAAATAGCTAAAAACGGCAGGTGGTCGACTGTTGGTGGTTGCCCCCTATTTGCCCAGTTTGTCATCATCACTGCCGATATCAGTCTTGCCCAGTAAAATTCACTAAATAAGGCAGGCTATTCACTGGTTTCAGAAGATCCCAAAATTCATGCAAGGAAACTTTCCTCATAGGCTATCTGTTTTCCAGCTTCGTGAAGTTGGCACCCTGTATGGCAAAAATCTGAATGAAACCCATTACATTTGTTTCCGCTTTGTTACATTTGTGCAGGCAAAATGAGAATTCATCGCCTGCCGCTGCTATTTGTTTTGGATGGAAATCTTTAAATGTTTAATGTCTCCGGAACAGTGACAACGGATTTTGCACTGTGTAACCATACCAATCCCAAACAGGAAAAAATTTAAATGCCTATAAAGTCTCAATCCTCTGAAAGGGCAATAATAGCTGTTATGCAGTTGCTACACACAATCACTTTCACCCAAACACTGCCCATATTTACAGTGAAATGAAATTTTTTTTTGGTCTTGGTCTCGGTCTCGATCTCGTCCTGCTCTGGTCTTGGTCTCGAAATGGTCTGTCTTGGTCTTGGTCTCGGTCTTGGTCTCACTACCCTTTGGTCTTGGTAGTGTCTTGGTCTTGGCTAAGGCAGTCTTGACTCATATATACAACTCACAACACGAAACACACAAGTATGACGTTATCCTTTTGATAACAGCATTTAAACTTCCAATCTGAGCATGATATCAGAGGAAAATGACTGCCGTGCGGATATGGTCCAAAGCGCTTTTGGAGTTGGACAGAGAACAATTCATCATCAGAGGGCAGAGTATGGTAGGGCACAGGCACACAAAAGCTAGCTGGCTGGCTAACTGGCTACATTATATCCCGTCAAAACAGTATTGATAGCGTCAGCTGGCTGGCTGTTTGGATTGCATGAAGTTTCTGAGGTTACACTGGGACAATTAGCCTCACGTGCGGCAAGAAAACTCATTTAACATCTGTATAACTGCGTTTCAACAGTAACTTTGTGGCCAAAATGGCTGGGTATCACAACTAAGCTGAGTAGCCTAACCAGATGAGAACTTTCAGAAATTGAGAAGGCAAAAATAGAGAAGATATTGTGGTGTGAGTGCTGGATATTGAAAGGCTGACACTAAACTGCAATGCTGGTTTTATAAGTTCAATAATACCAGTAATGTGGGATGATTCTAGGCAGGTGTGTTTCTGAACATATACAGTAATAGCTGCTGAAACAGCAGTATGTGTGTGGTCACATGCAGTAGCAGTCGGTGTGTGGGAGACCATAGGAACTCATGCCAAAGTAACAGTGGCAGTTCCACTGTGTGTTTGGACCATAAAATAGAGTACTGAGGTGATTACTTCACTTCTACCAACCTTCTGGAGTCGGAAGTAAAATCCCTGTGGAAATTTATTATGGGGTTTGGACTCTTTCCAGCATTATTCAAATTAGAATTAGTTTTATCATCAGGTTCACTCTGAGATTAGCCTGAAGTATACATATGAAAGTAGTCACATGAAATTTGCAGTTTATTATCAAAAATGTAAAGCTATTACATTTGTAATTCAGTTTGTAATCCATTTTTGTGAACTACAGTGGTGTGCAGCAATGATTACACACTTAACAAAATGAAGATAAGTCAGAAATCAAGTGCTATTCAACTATTCATATCATGTATTATTGGGTATATAAAGTATACTGAAGAGTTAACCAGTTGTAAGGCCATGCCTTCAGCCTCCCAACTCACTGGTTTATTAACACCTGGACTGCATTCTTCAGCTCCGCAATCATTGCATGCACCTGTTGTTCATTTCCGCTGTGTGGTAGTGTTGTGCTATTAAAAACTGAGCCTTGCACTTAGTCATTGCGAAGTCTTGTAAGCCACAAGCCTGTATTTTCTCTCTAGTCTTGTACAGACTTATTTCCCGTGTTTCGCATGTATATATCTCTTGAACTTAGTGCTGTTTATTGTTTACATCAGCACTTTAACTTTATTACCAGGGACCTCGATTTCTTGTTCTTTTGTTCTATTTGTAATACATTGTCCTGTAGTTAAAGACCATTGTCGTTATTATTAATTTAATTATCCAGGAACCTTGATTCCTTGTTATTTTGTATTGTATCCTATTTTGCCTTCTTGCTATGCTGAAGGCATAATAAATACAACTAAGTCCATCTTCGCACCTGAGTCAAGCCCTCAACTTCCTGTTCTCCTTGCACCTCTCCGGCGCTCAGAGCACAACCCTTACACCAGTTGACTTTTGGGCTTAAGTGTATTGCTGAAGGGAGTAGTATTGTAGCAAATGAAGAACTAAGCTTTTTATTTTTATGTCCTCAAAAGTATGTGAGGACAAAGTTTCAGCATTCTAGCTGCTTTCAAATGCTCTCCAGCATGATATCGTGCAATTTTAAATATGGCCGACTGGTGGCCATGTTCGATGTCGAGTTTTGACACCTCAAACAAATTTTAATCTGTACGTCCATTTGTACCTCCCCACAAAATTTCGCATTGATCCTCTCAGTGGTTTGGCATAAGAAGATCAAAGATAATGCAGACGCCGACGCCGCCACATGATCCCATTAGCTCCCTCTGGTCCTTTGGCCCAAGTGAGCTAAAAATGAATTAATTCATTAATAAAATGGAAAATTAAATGGGAAAGTACTTAAGTGAGAATGAATACAAAGGTAAAGAAATATAGAAGCAATTTAAAACAGAGATATCAATTTTGATACTTTTTATCAATTAATTAATGCCGATATTTATTTCTAATCTTTCTTTGGTGCATTTAATGGTATATAACTTATTGAGTCATTCATTTATTTCTTTAGTTATTTTTGATTTTGGTAGTTTTGGTTTTTCATACTGAAATAGGTCCTCACCGTCAAGCCAAATACTAGGTTTTGATCTAGTCTTGTTCCCACATACTTCAGAACATAAATCCACTCTGCATGTTCTCATTGTTTGTTAACCAAAATCATAACAACCATTTAATACAGGATAAATTTAAACAAAATCAAGGTTTCATAATAATTGGCATCCCTCATTTAGTACTCAGAGCAACTATCTTTGTCAAGGATAACAGCATGGAGTCTTTTCCTATAATTTTTGACAGGTTAAGGTACACATTTGCGGGGATTCTGGACCATTCCTCTGAGCAGATCCTTTCAAGATCCTTCACATTCTTGGGTTGCGTTTATGAACTGCCCTCTTCAACTCAGTCCACAGTTTTCAATTGGATTGAAGTCCGGTGAGTGAGATGACCATTGCAGAACATCGATTTTGTTGTCATGGAACCATTTCTGCATGGATCCTGAGGTATGCTTTGGGCTATTGTCTTGTTGGAAGGTCCACCTATGGCCAAGCCTTCTGGCATAGGTAACTAGATTGTCAGCAAAAATATCCTGATATTTTGTGGAATTCATTATGCCATTAATCTTAACCGGTGCTCCTGGACCTCTTGAATTGAAACAGCGCAAAGCATGACTGACCCACCCTCATATCTCACCGTGGGTATGAGGTGCTTCTTTTTGTATGCATCTCTGTTTCAATGCCAAACATGCCAGTGCTGTATATGACTGAAACGTGCAATTTTGGCCTCATCTGACCAAAGCACTTTCTTCCAGTCATAAGTTAAATGACATCTGGCAAACTCCAAGTTTTTGCTTCTGTGTCTTCTGGTCTGAAAATGCTTTCTTCTGGCAACCCTTTCAAAGAGCTTGTGGTTGTGTGATGGTGCTTTTTGAAACCTGGTGACCCTAAGATGCCAACAAGGCCTGCAATTCCATCACAGTGATTCTTGAAGATTTTGTTGCTTCTTTCACCATCCTCCCCAGTATCCTGGGGTGCAAAATGCAGTGGTGTCCTCTACCCTCAAGGTTTTCAACAATTACAAACCTTAATTTTTTTAAATAATAGCCCTGACAGTGCTTGGTGGCATATTCAATCATTTGTGAATCTATTGTAGACATCATTTGATTTTTGAAGGCCCATGACCATCTGCCTCTTTTGAACTGACAGTTGTTTTGTTTGCTTCATGGTATTGGATGACTAAGAGATATTGCATGTTAGTTTCCTCATTTTTTGTACCCTAGTGAAACTGGAAGTGATGTAATGGGGCAACATAGTTCATTAACACCTAGCTAAAACTTAAGTAAGTGGAATTTAATATTAGGTTTAATTTTGGTAGATGCTATTTACAATACTCTGTAAGGGTGCCATTCATTGTGAAACCTTAATTTGGAGGAAACTGATTTTAAATTAAATCAGTAACTGATTTTGGTTGGTTCCATTGGAACATTAATATTGTACAACATTTTTCACATGTAGTTATTTAGAGTTCCTCCATATATATTTAAAGTATTGTTTATGAATTGCCCGTCAGGGGTACCAGTAATTTTGGAGCCCACTGCTTGGTCACTGGAAGTAATATTATCACTGGAAATATCGCATATTTATTTCAAAATTACTTTCAATGCTGGATATGTGGCACCTGTCATAGAACATGAAAGTTAAAAGCTTACTCATTTATTGCCTGGAATTGTCTCATTTTTCTTATTCATTTTCACTATTACCCTAATTTGACCAAAGAAAGTTATAAAGTCACAAACATCGCTATTTGCAGTTAATAAAAATTTTTGGGTTTGTGGGCAAATTTCAAAATTTTAAAGCTGACCAACCTGCACCCAGCTCAAAAGTTTGAAATAGGAGACTAATTCCCCAAAAGAAACCTATCTAAACACAGCCAAAGCCTCTCTGTAAATACAAAGATTAGAAACAAAATAGTTTGTAACTGCATACAGATGTCACATCCACAAATGCAACTTGCAGTTCAGAACAAATTTCAGTTCAGGATGGCAGAGAAGGCCTATTTTTCTTTCTTTCCTTGTTTCCAAACACTTTTAGAGACTGGTCAGGAAGCTAAGAAAGCCATCTTTGAAATGACTTAAAAATTAATTAGTATATCCTCCAGAGCACACCATGTTAATAATCATATAAGGTGCCAGCCTACATCTGTGCTGGCCCATTTTTCTCCTTGACATGGAGAGTGTAGCCCTGGCCCTATGGCCTGTCAGAAGCAGCTCGTCCTCTCATTCAGAGGCAGACCTTTGCTTTCACGCTCTCCCCGCATTACAGTTCATGAAACATTCAGGCGACTGACCGACCTAAACCTCCTCTTCAGCAGCCTAATCTGAGGGGTGGATCTATGTGTTTTGTTGCTTGTCAAAAACAATCACTCCTCTGGCCATTACATTTACTGCACGTCCTCCTTTAATTGGTGTAACACACTGAGAAATGAAAGGGGGAACGTCCCACAAAAGGAGCAGAGTGAATGAGCCCCGACTCACACAAAACTGCTCTTCAAAAAGTTCAGAGCTGCCCACTAACAAGGAGGTATGGGGCCCTTTTAAAGAAGGGGAGTGCTACGATAAAGGCAGGCCCCGGCCAGGCCAACAAAGCAAAAAAAAAATCTCAGTGTTTGGGCATGAGTGTTGTATCAAGGTATCGGCCCTTCGCAAACAAACTCAGAAACAACTGGGCGGAGAGAGAGAGAGAGAGAGAGAGAGAGAGAGGGAAGTAGCTAGAGAGTGAGAAAGATTAAAGGGAGAGAGGGAGAGAGATAGAGAGCAAGGAAGGAGGTAGAAAGTGGGAGAGAGAGGGAGACAGTGGGAATGAGATAACTGCAAACATCTTTGAGTTCAGAAAAGGGAGAAATACCTGCCTGTAAATTTAACTTTAATTTGCACCTCCACCCCCCTTTTACTATGAAAAGACACAGCTTTCAAAATGTGAAGTAGCCCCCCTTTTGAGGTAGCAGATGAATAGTTTTTTGCAGGAATGACATGCCTCTGACTGGAAAGCACAAAAAAGAGAGAAGAGCACCCCAACACCCCCCCACCCCCACCCTTCTCCTCCATCTTAAATATTTTTATTTGTCCTGAACTAAAGGGAAGACTCTTCAGTGCTTGGCTTTGTGTCACAATATAGCAGGGGGGGGACAACAACTTTATTTCCCAGTGAAGCACCCCACCCCTTTTCCAAATGCTCTCACCCGAGTTCAGTTTGAGCACCACGGACCTGTCAGTGAGGGTTTATTTTCAGTTCAGTAGAGCTGAAAGAAGTCAGCTTTGAGTCTTGTTATGAGACAAGACGTCCCTGGCTCTTACTCGAGGGCCGATGGACGGGCAGTCATGACAAGCCGGGCTCCCCGGTTAGCTGCTGTGTGCCATCCTTAGTGGCGACCAAACAGTGAGGAAGTCAAAGCCAGCTTTGTATTATTTTCTGCTAGCTGCCCATTTGGTAATTATCCTCTGTTCATACACCCAACTCCCCACAGCTCAGTAGCATGTGGAACGCACAGCAAACAAAATTAACTTTTCATGGTAAGGCAGAAATATTTGAATGAAGGATACTGTGAATTTGGGAACTAATTTATGATTTTTTTAATCAATGTTATTTTTTAATCATTTTTTGCAGTAAATGTCCATGCATGACAGGACACAGAAGTCTCATGTGCCAGTTCACCGGACTAGTCAATAATGTGACTAATTCAGGGATTTGAGAGGCTTGCTTTGCATGTTACAGTACTTCCCAGCCACAAATATAAACTAAAGATGTGATACTTTTATGTGAGCTGTAGCTCATTCATACATGTTGAAAAGTAATTTTGAATATACAATGAGTGCATGACACCCACCCATACACACTTATCCAAGCATGTAAACACACCAAAAAACATATGCACGCACACACTCAAAGTCAGAAAAACTGACCATTTAATTTCCATTACATCATTCCACCATTTCTTTTTGATTAGTTGAAAAATCTAAGATTTTTTTTTTTCAATTCAAAAGGAACAAAACACAAGCGATCGGTTATAAAGCCGTTCATTTAAAAAGTATACCCGGGCATCCACTTTGAGTAAAAGCATGTTTGTTTCTTCTTTCAAAACGTCCATATTATCCCTCTCCCTGCTTGATGAGTTCTCTCGCACAAATCAGTTCTTAGATGCAGGATACCAGGTCCCTTGATCCCCATCAATTGTCATTGGGAGTTTGGGCCACTTTGACCGCCAGTTAAGGGGAAGTCAGAGCTAATCCCCAGAAGGAATCGAAGGCAAAGAAAAGCAACAATAACCAAGTCAAGCGTAAAAAAATGAAAGAGAAATCTCTATTATCACTCACTACATTTCCCAGCTATGTACTGAAAATCAGCTAGTTTGTCATTCGAGTCAGACACCCGGAGAAGAATATGGGGTCGTGGTGGGTTGGTAGACTCACACGACGCGGAGAGCAATATTTCGGTGAATAGGGGCCCCGCATTTGCAAAATCCCCCTCACATCCCGACATAACCATTAAATACAGACTGACTTTATTTTGTATAGAAAGCAAAAAACAAGAAAAGAGGCACAGTTCTCCCATAAAAGAATGAGGTTTTGGGGGATTAGGGCTGGCCCGATGGATGAAGAATAACTTCTGCATAACTTTACAGCTATTTTTCTCTCTTCGCCTGCATGAGCCAAGTCTACACTATGCTAAAACAGAAAGCTTTAAGTTAACCCATTCAGGATTATCCTGAAGGGGATGGGCTTTTAGAAGTCCTAAATTAAGCCTAAAATTTTTCACGAATAGCGCAGGGATTTATCAAGACTTTTGATAACCCAAAGGGTATAGAATATAATGAAACAAACTTATTTCAAACTTATTTCAAAATTTAATAATGTTTATAAAACATATGTATCCATGCTATTTGTTTTTGTCCATTGAAATCCTGATGGAAAAGCTTCTCCAAAGACCCGACATTATCACTAAATAATTGTCATTAACAAAGGTATGAGTCCTAAGTCATATTTACGGAGTAGAAATAATTGGGAAATCACATAATTCATTTTGTATGAGTCTTGGTAATGCTGCACTCTTGTTGTATGGTTCATATTTCTTATAAAAGAAATAGACATATCTGATTGACATTTGTAAGCAGATCATTCAAATGGTGAGGAGAAGGGTATTAATTCAGTGTCCTTTCTTAAAATGGTAGAGGCAAGTTTTATCATATTTCACCACATGGGCAAAGGAAAAACAAAAACAAACACAGAATGTATAGATTTTGTTAAGACAATTGTTTTGTTCAAAATATTACTTTTGTACATACACAATATTTATATAAAAATAATATATTGATCATCAAAGACTTTTAGCCTTTCTCTGTAAAGTGTTGATTTGCTAGTTACAAAACCTCTTCAATGAATCATCTAAGTTAATCAATTTGAGAATCAAGGTCTATCTTCAAGGAAATTAGTCAACCATATTTTTGGCTGTCATTTTATTAATATAATCACTCCTTTTGAACATTTTTGAATTATTATGCCCGGCCCGGATTCATATTACTCTGAAGTCTTTGCTTCATCACCTTGCACAAGTGTACTTGAAACGATGGAGACACTCCGCTATCCTAATTAGTGATTTTTGTCCTCTTGTTACTGGGCACGGCATCTCATGCAAATGAGCTCTTCACTGCTTCCACCATTACCATTTGCCACAAAATTAAATGACAGTTATCTTTAATGATATGCTGATCTACTCTTAACCTAGCCATATCCCATCTTGATTACACCAATCAATAAACCACTGCAGCCATACTCATCACCAACAGCCAATTTGATGTGCGGGGCCAAATTTTTATCCAGATGATCAGATGATTATGGCCATATATATATATATATACAAAAGTACAGCTCCGCTTTCTATATTCAGAAATATAATTTTACCATTTGAATTAAAACTATTAAAACTTGTTTTTCTATACAGCGCTACCATTTGATTACTTTAGTAAACATCAAATCATGAATCATGCCACAAAATGTATACATTTTAACAAAAACGAATTGATATATTTTCAATAACACTGTGATCTCGAACATCTGACCAGGAGCATATGGATTTTTTTTTTTTAATGAAAGAGCCATAAACAGTCTTCGAGGATGGAGTCATCAAGGAAGTGGCAGGTGGAGGCCAGCAACAAGAATACCCAACATTGTCTATTTGTGAGCATGAGTCGGTGAGCTTGTATCAGAATAGCCCTAAAGTAATGCATGTGTGTCCTGTTCCCTTTCATTAGGCTTGATGACTACGGAATTGCTGTGGACTGTAAGTTATCAAGAGCCACTAATTTCACATTAAAGACCATTGACTGCAATGGGTTGATTCAAGGGTTTTTGACAATTAGCACAATCAGAATTTGAGCCCAGATCATTTACCTTGACTCTGTAATTATTTTACTCACGCACACATTCGAAAATTGCATGGTGTCAACTAGCAGTAAATATGAGAGGGATGTGACACAGAATAGTCTAGAGACCGCCATCCATCGCACTTAAAACCGCATTCTTCACAATTTCAGCACAATAATTATTGAGTGCTTTATGCAGAGTGCATTGCATGACCACATGCTGTAATTTCTTCTCTTCAGATGTTTTCAACCGCAGCTGAAAATGTCACAAGTCATGTCTTCAGATATAACACTACACCAGACCACAAAGTGAAATGGAAGTGTTTTTTGGCATTTGACTATTAAACTGCAGACTCCTTGTTTAGTCTATCTTTTATCATTGAGTTATATTTTTTAAAAAGCCTTTGATGTAAATTATTTGTGGAAATTTTTGGATAACAAGTGATTTAGGTTAAAAAGCCAATTGTTTTAGAACATACATTGGAATTAAATGTGATATACTACCATTTTTGAAAGAATGTGATGAAATATTGGAAAAACCAAGATATGCTTCTCAGAAAACATTTAACTGCAAATACAAATACACAAAAAATGCAACTAAAGGACTGAATGCAAAATTTTGTTATTTTCAATAGGTGCATTCATCAAAAAGGCATTCGTTCAATATCCTCAATATTGAGGAGACCAATGACGTGCAAAAAAATCGTGAAAAAACACCTTTCTTAAAAAAAAAAACAAAAAAATGACGTTTCAGATCTGACATAGCCTTTGGGCAGGATTTTCTTCCTGATATAGCCTGGAGTAATATGTTATGCTGATGAAAAAAGAAGCCTCCACAAAACCTGATGACATCATTGGGACTGTACCTAATGTCTCTGAGCAGCCTCTAAGCCATGGGAACTACAGCTACTGTGCGCAAGTCACTTTGAATGTTACAACTGAGAGCTGAAAGGGCCCATTCAGAGGCGTAAAATCCTGCTCCATGTTGACCTCAAACGTTGATATAGCCAGAGACAAAACAATAATAGTGGCAGATCCAGGACAGCTGAGATGTGCCCAATGACAACCAGAGAGGCTCTGTGTAAAAGCTTTGCATCAGTGCGTTTGAATAGACTGTTCAACCCCTCATAGCAGGAGGATGAGGATAAGGGGGTTTCTGTGACACTAATGTATTGACTTCCAGAGGTGTGATTAATTTACATCAATTGAATATAATCTCATTTTGGCATAACAGCAAGGTGAAGAAAAAAAAAACTAAACACTGTCAAAGATAAATAATAAAAAAATGCATCATTCAAAGATTTATGTAATTAGACTTTGAATTTGTCACTTGCCAGTTATTGTTTAAAAAGGCGTTAAGGCACAACTGCAGTAATGCTACGTCATTACCGCACCTCACGTTACTGCACTATGTAATTAGGTTTTAAATTAATGTTATTTTAATAAGTCGTTTTTACAAACATGAATAATGCAAAGCGGGACATACAAAGTGTGAGAATATAAACATCATTTTTCGATGTTGCAGCTGTAGGCCCATACGGTTCCATGTTCGTGGTATGTTTTTGTTGTTTGAACAAAAATTGTAATATGTATAGGCCTACTCCTGACAAAAATTTTCACAAATCCATTTTAATAAATTAAATATGATAATGCTTCCAGTCGATATTAAAAAGTTAAATACATGTACTGTCGTGCATAGTGTAGCTCCCCATTTATGTTGTATTATTGCTAGCTTGACATTATAGGTTACTGAAGCCCAGGCAAGCATGAAATATTCAGATCCCCTGCCACAGTCTTGGCGTTCTGGCCAGGAAACGAAACGCAACAGAGAGGCGGACAGGAGGACGGACGAAAATGTGAAAAGGCACATCAACACAAAGGCGTATCTGCGTGTTAGATTTCGAGGAAAAATGTAGAACGGCTTACTTTCTAACTCGGAAAAGAAGCGTGACGTACGGCCGAACGGACGAGCAGAGAGAAAACACTCATTCCTATACCCGCTCTATCCCACTTCCACTTCGTGGCGGGGGATAGTAATCACTTCGGAGTCCGTATCAGGATTTCGAAATGCTTGCTTTTTTCAGATTACAGTACAATATTGCGAACACATTTTAAAGAATGAAATTAAGCAAAACATTCTGTTTGCATCTACGCCAATGTCAGCGACTGGAAAAAGTAAAATTAAATTAATAAATAAGTAAAGCAGAAAATACGCATGTCTCGAGAGCGCACTTGTCATGTGACTATAAGCAAAAACAGGAAGTGTTTCCTTGTGGCGTGACAAAGGGGCTGAGAAGTAGCAATTGTTCAGGAAACATGATTTTCATGAGCATTTTAACTTGTGTTTTTACTTTGCTATTTTCTGTCAACATTCAGTCATCTGACGCAGGGAACAATCTCGCAGCTTCCGAATCGATCGGAGGCGAAGTTTGGACCACAAATTCGTCTGTATACCCGCCTTTGCTCCCTTGGAGCTCACATTTCTCACTCAGTTTGCTGTCCGCATTTCCAGAGGATCTCGAAATGAGCGACTATTGCCGTGAGCTCCTTAGCATCTTTGCTCTGCGATACGTATCGTATGTGAATTGCCTCGTTTCTTATGCTCGCCCTGTAAAAATTTGCCAGAACTGTTACATCCAGTTCGGAAGCCTGCGGGAAATCTACAGGAATATATCATCAGACCGGGTAAATAATTTGAAATTCAACTAGTGTGTCATTACTGAGCTATTCTTGGTGGTTTTCGTTTGAATGGGGGGAAAAACAAACAAAAACAAATGAGCTTTAGTTTAGGAGCTACTGCATTCGAATTGTCGCTGCGACTTGGCTGAGTCAGTCTGTCTTATGACCACTGCGGAAGCGCAGTGTAGTATGTCTTTAAAATCTTTGAACAGTTGGGGATCTGTGGGTCATTTACTTCCAACGCGTTTGATAAATTGAAGGATCTAGCAAAGCATTGCGTTAAGTGCTATTCTAGCGGGAGCTTTCGCACCGCGCGGTGGATAAAGCTGGTTTCATACCGGACGCGAAATGAATTTTTCGCACGACAGATTACATTCAAAGTCAATGCAAAGACGCGAATACACGCGGCGCGTCTTTGCATTGACTTTGAATGTAATCTGTCGTGCGAAAAATTCGTTCCGCGTCCAGTGCGAAAGCGGCTTTACTCTATTTTCTGATCACACGCTTCTTATTCGTGTGTTCTCCGAGCGTGTGTCCTTACCCAGGAAATATTCATTATTTTTGGTAGATACAAACTGTGTCCCTGCTCAGTCCAAGCAAGCACATTTCGGTTAACAAACGGGTACCTTTTATCATAAAAATGACGGTCGTTTCAGCCTGGCCCTTCCAATGTGAGCTGCAAGGATAACCTTCTTCGCTCAGACAGACTGATGCTGGTGTTCCGGCTGTTCGACAGTCTAAAGGAGACATGGATGCTGTCGGAATGCAACCGTGAGTCCCTTTTAGACAAGAAAGTTTGGCGAATGCACTGGAACTGAGCTTACTTGTGTCCTTAGCTCAGCTTGCAACGCAAGAAACTCAAAACTGAAAATCAGATTTTCTTGCTTTCACGGTCTCACCGGCAGCTGTGATTGCTCTCGGCCTCCGGTGCAAAACTCTGTTTTAATCTTTCAGAGTGGAACAGCACTGAATTAGTTATCAAGTATTAATTGCTGTGAACAATTCTTTATTAAGCGGCTTTCCTTTATTTTAGTACAGTAGCACAACTTGTTTAACACTGATTTTGTTCGCCTTTCTCCGTAGAGTGCCTTGCTGAAGATGCCCTGAGCTTAACCAGTGACTCCCTGTACTACATGGCAATGCTGAATGAGTCGTTAAGCTGCTTTGAGAAACACCAGCAGGTTAGTAACCCTGGGGGCTGACATCTGGTGCCACTCTGAGTGGTGCATGAGTGAAATCGGTGCTCAGCAACTGATCTTACCCCTTCTACTGAACAAAAGATTTTGTCACCATTGGGTTACCGGTAGAGCAACATTATTCATACACTTGCGGTAGAGCAACATTATTCATACACTTGCTGAAGTCTTTATTGCAACCACAGATATGGTTAATGGGTGCTAAATAAACTGTGTTATTTGATTTCAAGAGGAGTTGTTACATGGTTGTACTTTTTTAGTTTATTTAAAAAAAAAAAAAATCGCTGAATAGTACTGTGTAGCTGGAAAAAAATCAACCTGTGCAAGGGTTAAGTTGCTTCTTCATCACATTCGAACTGACCTTGAATTTAATGCATTAGTATATAAAAAAGCCCTTCCTTCCATTAATAATTCACATTAGTTGAAGGTTTTATTCCATGGATGTCGCTGATTTTGTTGCCCACTTTGAGATGCTGAACTTGTGCAACTTGTGTATGTGTGCATACTTTGTATGGGCATACTGAGCATTTTCTGCTTGCTTTCTGCTTGTATATTCTTGTGCCTGTGAATGTATTGTGTGTGTTTATGTGTACACACATGAGCTTGGTGTGCTTTTGTATGTATATTCTGTGTGTTTTTTGCATGCGCTTTGCATGAGTAGGTCTTAATTCTGTTTGTTTGTGTATACCTCAATGAGCCAGACATTATAACCACCTGCCAAGTATACTAATGGTCCTTCTGTACTGCAAAAAAGGGCTCCAACCTGTCGAGGCATGGACTGCTCCAGACCTCTGAAGTTTCTCTCATACTTAGAGGTTTGCAGCAAGTCCTTTAAATCAGTTTCCATTGAGGAGTACCTTTTCCATGAAGGGGTGTACCTCTTCTGAAATGATGTTAACATTGGTGAAACATGCCAAAGTGACTTCCACATGAATGCCTGGACTCCGGGTTTCCCAGCGGAATATTGCCCCAAGCGTCGCTCTGTCTCCACCAACTTTTCGTCTCCCCGCAGTGCATCCTGGTCCTATTTCCCTCCTTAGGCAAGTGTTGCACACGCAAGGGCCGTCCGCATGATGTAAAGGAAAGTGGGACCCCTCAGGCCAGGCAACCTTCTTCCGTTGCTCCAAGGTCGAGTTCCATGCTTGTCTGCCCATTGTAGGCAATGTCTACTATGGGCAGGGTTTAGCTTGAGCTCTCTGACCGGTCTGCAGCACCGCATCCATATATGCAGCAGGGTGCAATGGATGTTGTGGCCCGTTCCTCCTGTGACCATCATTAAAATTTTCTGTGCCTTGTGCCACAGTAGCCCCTCTATGATTTGAAACCAGGCTGGACAGCTCTAGGTAGTCTCCTCATGAATCAGTGGGTCTTGGCCGTCCAAAATCCTGTTGCCGGTTCGTGATTTGTCTCTCCTTGTACCATTATCAGTAGGCACTCGCTGCTGCTTATCCGGAGCGCCCCGCAAGCCATGTCATTTCAGAGATGCTCCCTTGTCTGGCCATGATGATTTGGCCCTTTTCAAAGTCACTCAGATCTTCACGGCAGCCCATTCACTTGCATACAACGCATCAACTTCAATAATTGACTGTTTGTCGTCTTATACGATGACCTTTGTTATGATATAATCCGTGTTATTCACGTCACTTGTGCGTGGTCATAATTTCGTGGCTCAACAGTGTGTGCGCTTGTGGGTGTATGTATATTTTTATATATATATTCGTGTGTGTTTATTTTTTGTGGTTTTTGTATGTATTTTGTGTTTGTCTCTGTGTACTCATGTTTCCCCCAATCTTTTTTTTTTTTTTTTTTTTTTTTATGTCCAGCAAGGGAATCAATCTGACCTTTGTAAAGAGTGCAAAACAACCTACAAACGTTTAAATGAGCTTTACAGCCAGATGGACATGAACAAGACCCTCTGCATTGATATTGAGGATGCTGTAAGTAGTCACTCCTTCACAGCAGTGTAAGAGTGCCTGGTACATGAGCACTGCAACCAAGACAGCTCGGTCACACTGCCTGCGTATCTGCAGACAGGTCTGCAGGCTCCTCCTTCCAACTCTGTCTCTGCGACTTTGCCCAAGAAACCACTATAAAATAATATATTATTTCGTCTCGCGTCGTTATAGCCTACTACACGTGATGTATATTTTGTATTGACAGTAGAGGAAGCATGCTCGAGCGTTATGAATCATACAAACAATTTAATTACAAGATCATATTACAATACACAGCAAACCCTTCTGAATTGGTCTTGCTCTTTCTGAAGGTACTTTAGGGGTAGGGGGAGGGTGTCGGGATGTGGAATGTGCTTTCAAATGCGATCTAATTTACATTAGTCGAGGCTGAAATCCTTCGTATAGGCTAGGCGCCGAACGACCGTAAAAGGAACAGTTCAGACAATTCAGAGACTGGCTGATGTGCTGTACGTTCATCGAGCCACTGTATCCTGCTTAGTTTTTTTTTCTTTACAAGTGTTAACAGTCACCTGAACTTGCTGGAACAAGTGGGGGGTTGTTTGTAGGTTCAGCAGTCGCGTGGGTGTCATGGCCAGAGTGAGAGATACGGAAAAATGCTGCCCTGATACTCTTTAATCATCAACATAATAAGCTATGTTCATTGGCTTGGCTACGCAATTAATGGCATATTCCTGCAAAATACGTTGATGTTTCTTTTCCCCCTGAACATCTAAATCCAAAATAAAATGAGCAACAGCGTATTAAAGCTTTCAAAAATAATTTGGGAATGACTAAATACTTCCCCATATATTCCCTTTGATGACAGCAGCCTATGATGAAAGTCGCTAATTTCCCACTACATGTCCCAATATTTCACGAAGCATTGCTGAATTGAATGGAAGGGATTATGTTCATACAAACGGGCTTTTAATATGATAAACATGCCGAAAGTGTTGTTACATTTTTTGTTTGTCAGCTTCATGCTTGTAACAGACACGCATCCTCGGCAATATAGCGAAATGCATGTATTTATGGCAATGTGACTGTCTTCTGACAGCTCTGCTTTGCCTTTTTCCGCATGCGTAGCGCGGAAAAATTCTGCAAGAGTCCGAATGGCCCGGGCCACACTGCCTGCGGTGGCGGTACTGATTCCGCATACCGCATGCATATTTTCGTTTAGGCTCCCATGTTATTCAATGAGAGCGGCCACACTGCATGCCGAAGCTGCGCGACTCACGTACGGAAAGTCCGTATTGCTACGTCGGAAAATATTTCGGACTCTTGCGAATTTTTCCGCGCTACGCATGCGGAAAAAGGCAAAGCAGAGCTGAAAATGACTGTCAGAAAGCAGTCATATCGCCATAAATACATGCATTTCGTTATATTGCCGAGGATGCGTGTCTGTTACAAGCATGAAGCTGACAAACAAAAAATGTAACAACACTTCCAGCATGTTTATCATATTAAAAGTCCATTTGTATGGACATAATCCCTTCCGCTCAATTCAGCAGTGCTTCATGAAATAATGGAACATGTAGTGGGAAATTCGCGACTTTCATCGTAGGCTGCAGTCATTAAAGGGAATATATGGGGAAGTATTTAGTCATTCCTAACTTATTTTTGAAAGCTTTAATACGCTGTTGCCTATTTTATTTTGGATTTAGATGTTTAGGGGGAAAAACCATCAACGGATTTTGCGGGAATACGCCATTAATTGCGTAGCCAAGCCAATGAACATAGCTTATTATGTTGATGATTAAAGAGTATCAGGGCAGTTCTTTTCCGTATATCTCACTCTGGCCATGACACCCACGCGATTGCTGAACCTTCATACGACCCCCCACTTGTATCAGCAACACTTCAAGTGACTGTTTCCATTGGTAAAGGAAAAAAAAAAGACTAAGCAGGATACAGTGGCTCGACGAACGTACAGCACATCAGCCAGTCTCTGAATTGTCTGAACTGTTCCTTTTACGGTCGTTCGGCGCCTAGCCTATAAGAATGGTTTCAGCCTCGACTAATGTAAATCAGATTGCTTTTGAAAGCACATTCCGCATCCCGACACCCTCCCCCTACCCAAAAAGTACCTTCAAACAGAGCAAGACCAATTCAGAAGGGTTTGCTGTGTATTGTAATATGATCGTATAATTAAATTGTTTGTATGATTCATAACGCTCAAGCATGCTTCCCCTACTGTCAACACAAAATATTAATCACATGTTGGTTATAACGACGTGAGACGAAATATATTATTTCACAGTGGTTTCTTGGGCAAAGTCGTGCAGAGACGGAGTTGGAAGAAGGAGCCCGCGGCAGACCTGCCGCTGCAGATACGCAGGCAGTGTGACCGAGCTGCAAGCGGTAAGCAGTTGCTGTGCTCGGCTTGCGGAATCCGCATCGCTACTGCAGGCAGTGTGGCCCGGGCCTGAGGATTTAGACATGCAAACTGTGACACGGTGATACCTTCTCAAGAGAATCCTGCAAGTGTTGCTGTGCCACCCAAAAAATTTATGCTTGAATGTTTTCTCAGGATTCTGAAACATCTATCGCCTACCTCCCCACATTCCGTTTGTAATCGCTTAAATATCGAGGCAGGAGCTGCTTATTACAAAAAATGAACTTTGCAGCTGCCAATGATTTGAATGCATGAAAACCGTGCCCCCTAGAGGCCACTGAAAGTCCTGCCTTGGTGAGGCGCCGAATAAACCATCTGCTTTCTTGATGTGTAATGGATTTGTAACAGT
The DNA here is from genome assembly GCA_029692085.1 of Gymnothorax javanicus. Classification (NCBI taxonomy): domain Eukaryota; kingdom Metazoa; phylum Chordata; class Actinopteri; order Anguilliformes; family Muraenidae; genus Gymnothorax; species Gymnothorax javanicus. The sequence goes on from CM056198.1 coordinate 98,527,463, forward strand.
TGCAGACCTTTAGTGTTTGTTCCTCACTCTTGTCGACAGCTCCATGAATTACCATCATTAAATGAGCAGTGAGATTACTTGCAATTGATTGTTCACCCAAGTTTTATAGTTTTACAAATTTACAGTGTTGTGCAGGCATTTTAAAAATTCAATGATGGATCACGAGAAGTTCTCTTCCAAGATTTCTGCATTTCGGAAAAAGGGTGCTGTTATGTCAGTTTTTACGTGTATATAAACCCCTTATTCTGTTCTTCGGACCATGGAAAGGTTTTACACAATGGCTGCAATGGCGACTTTTCAATATGCACTCATCCATGCAGCAATGACTAAAGAAGGTAACGCCTAGTCCAGTTGGTTCAAGTTTAAACATTCGCCATCACAGTATTCATTTCATATCTCGGGTATGAGATGTCCAGGGATGGCGCCTTAATTCACTTTCCCACAGTGCTTTCTGATCATCAGCTGCCAGAGCTTGCACATCGAGCAGCGGGGTTTCGGTCAAACCAGTGGGCGTGATGCAGCCATGGATGTGGTGGTGTGAGAGGGGAGCAGGGGTGACTCCTTGTGCCCTTTTGGAGTACTGCAGGCGAAGTTTTGGGGGCAGTGAAGCTCCTTTTGTTGTTTCATTAGCTCTTGTGTTGGGACTCTTTTCAGATGAATATGACCCGCAAATTGTGGAGCAAGAAATTCAATTGTTCTTCCCCTCGGGAAGAGACAGTCCCTGTCATTGCGGTATCCAGCTTCATGCTCTTCCTGCCCATCATCTTCTACTTGAGTAGCTTCCTTCACTCGGAACAAAAGAAACGCAAGCTCATTCACCGTGAGTAACCGGCTTAATGCACCCATTGTCCTGGTATTTTTTAACTGGCAAGTTTTGGCTGGGATGCCACAGGTTGTTTTTGGGGGAGCGCTAACTTTGCCTTCAGTTAATGGGTCTTTCTCTGCCGGGAGATTGTCGTTTGTAATATGCTAGATTCTAATAAATATAAATGTGTGTGTTTATGTGTGTGTGTTTGTTTGCTGGAGAATGACATTCGTCCTGTGTGAGTCATTTTCATGCAATGGAGTATTTCACAGGCAGTACTTCTCGGTGTCAGACAGCATTAGGCATTTAACTTGGAAGAGTGAAAAAAAACTTGTAGAGCAATGAGGTCAGATGAAGTCTGTTCAACTGGGAGATTTTCAAGGAAAATGGGTCAGTATACACTTCCAGTCAAAGGATTGAAATATCCTGAGAGGGAAGATAAAAAGTTTGTGAAGTCAGTGGTAACGTTTAAGCTTGCCCACATGCAAGCCTTTTTAAGAGTGAAAGAAAACTCTGTCATGCCATTTTGAAAGACCTTTTTGTATTTTTTTTTTTCTTGTTCCTTAAATATCTTAGCCAAAAGGGCGAAATCGACTAACAGCATGGCAAACATCCAGGAGAAGTACAGCTGAGCGACGGATGCTGACGAGGAGGAAGTTGGGAGGGTGATGTGGAGGTGACACAGTGCCCACCCCAATGGGGCAAAGCTTTTATTCTGATGTTTTGACAATGTACAGTGAGGCTGGCCATCAGGAGTTGAGTTGCCGCATGGTGTTACTTTGTCAGATTACACTGTAAAAATGGAGCACATGTAAAATGAGCAAAATGATACTGACAAGTTCCTTAAGACTGAAAAAAAATAGTTGATTATTAGATCAGTTTGTCCTTTCTGTTTTCTTGTTTGTTTGGTTTCTTTTTTCGTTCAAGTAAGCACTGTTGCCTGGTTTGTCTGGTTTTTCTGCTGGTCCCGTTCGACGGCTAATTACCTGCGACTGAGGGGCTGTCCTCCCCTTTGTCTCGCAAAGCATTTTATGCCGTTTCAAAGCCGAGGCTGGGTGTTTGAGGGCCTGGGAAATGGACAGCAGTAATGCAGCTCCCGGTTGAGTTGCTGGAAGCACTTTGGTGTCCATTAACAGTGGGACATGTGCCTCTACTCTGCTAGGAGAGCTGGCTGACCATTTGGACTTTTCAGAAATGGTGTGTGCCTTTTTTTCTTTTTTTTTCCTTGCATTTCCGGAGCGATATATTAACGGTGTGGGATAAAAGCACCGAAACAGTGTATATACAGGCTCCATTATGAAAGCCTTCTTGAGCTTCTTCTTTTACACTGCACACTTTTCATGTTGGGAGAAGACTAACATTGCATCTCCGCAGAATGTACTTTGATTGTCATATATTTTTCATTTAAAACCATTTAACCATTAATTAAACGTAAAAGTAAGTTACTAACATTTTCCTCCGCACGATCTAGCAGGCAATGCAAAGGCCCCCTTTTAAAATCTTCTACTTTGCTGTATATGGTCTCCTTTTTTCTTTTTAAGAATGTGTAATGCCAACTCATACAAACACAAACCGTTTCTGAGCTCAGTTAATTTTCTCCATTATTTCTTGGTATGCTAAAGTAATCCGAGCTATCGGCAGGGAAAAAAGCAGCTTTTTGACAGGGTTTTGTGTTTCTCCATTTACTCTGTTGAAAAGCTCTGGCTGGTGGCAAGGGCAGCTTGCGTCACGCACTTGAGGAGGGTCACGTTCAAGGCTGCGAGATGTGGCTCGGAATGCTCAGTTGTGTTGAGAAGTCCTCAATGCCTGTCACAACCAATCAAATTCTAATCTTTGACTTGAGTCCTTGAGAAGTCCTGGACAAAAAAAAAATGTACTTGAAAAGAAATTAAGGGTAGAATTTTTTTGTCAGTTTTCACCTCATGTTAATGTTCCTGCACTTTTTGTATCATGGAAATTACTTGCCATTGAACACGTTTGAAAGCTGTCTAATGAAGGTGGAAAAAAGTTTTAATGATGGAGTCGATGTTTGTGTTTACTGACACCGGTTTTTAATTTGGTACAAAAATCTGTCCATAAGGAAAGATATAATATTTGTATATTTGCTGATGGATATTGCGTGAATTTTATTTAAGGATTAGTATGACGTGTCTAATATTGCATAAAATACTGGACATGACTGTTAGAAAGACACGAATGAATGAAATGTAGGTCCCAGCCTGATGCTGGAACAGATTAATTTGAAAGGTGTGTTAACGATGATCAAAGCAATTAATAAAGTGGGTTGTGTTGCAACCTGTGTGTTTGTTTATTATATCCCCGAAATACGAGTTTCGGAGATATCAGGGTTTCGCCCCACCCGCCGCCGCCGCATTCGCAGATTTTAGCCGTTGGCGCGATAACTCACAAAATACTTTACAATGGCGTCTCATTTTTTGCATATGGGTAGATATGGTAGAGAGGATGAACTGATTTGATTTTGGGCAAGTATGCACTCCTGGGTTTGCCACCAGGTGGCGCTATATATTGAAAAGAAAACAGTTTTTTAACCATATCTCTGGAACAATTGCTTACACAGACCTCAAATTTGGCTCATATTGTAGGTCTAGCAAAGGGGAATCTAATAAAGGGGACTTCAAGGATTGGGGAATTTCGGGGATATACCCATTGCTGTCGGCCGCCGACAGTGTAGGCCTAGTTTTACAGGCAATGGTTTTTTTCTTGTATACATTGCTGTACTTAAGTCTGAGGCACCGCTGGCTTTTTAATGAAATTAGTCTTGGATGTTATTTATTTTTGTTTTTAAGATGGTGTGTAAATTAATCAAAGTGACACTATCGTTAACTCCTGGATAAGCTGTTTCTGAATTCGAGACCAGTCATCCATGCAAATGATTATATTTATCTTGCCGCCTGTGGTCGTGCTAACAGCAAGTTGGTTGGTTGGTTGATTGATGGATGGATGGATGAGTTACACTCGAGTCTCATCACAAAACACCTTCCGAAGCTTTGCTTTCCAGGATTAAAAAGGGCAAATGTTAAATTCTTAAACGTTAATTTCCCCAGAAACTTCATTCAAATCAATTTTCGCACCTCCTTACAGAGGCTCATGGTATGGGTTTCCACAATCTCAACATCATCAAGGTTGTCCAAGATGATGGCTATTGCTGGGGATTCTCAACCTTGTCTTCTTCAAGGCTCACATATTCATACTTGTAATGGGCCAGTGCCCATTAAAAAATAAATCCCAAATTTTGGCTAATATATTCTAAGTGTATCACTGAACTACAAGCTACTCCCTGTTAGCCAGACTAGAGCCCTCAAAATTAATTGACTACAATAAAAACAAACAAATTCTTTATAAATGTATGGATGTGCCAGAAGGCAACATAAAACCATAAAGGTGGGGCATTCTTAGTCAAAAAATGTATTCTATAAAAGGAGATGTAAATCAGCACAAACAACATGGGTTAAAATAGGATGAGAAAATTGATGAATACTCAAGTATATTCATAAGTAAAGCCCAAAAGGCTAACAGTTCATTGAAACACTGTCCAAAAACTGTTAAAATAAATTTTTTTTTGAAATCCAAAAGGCTGGAGGCCTATGATGTAGATGCTACTGAGAACCAGTCTGTTGAACTGCGGCAAAGTTATCTGACAAATAGAAATCTGCAGGACCATGTGTCCCAGAGAACTGTGCATTTGACTTCGGCACAGAGTTAAATGTCAAATGCATGTCCCTGTTATTTTTGCCATGTATTGTGAATTATTTTTCTTTTGCATAAAATCAGTTGTTCTCTGGTATTTTAGCGGCTAATACTTGACTGTATTATGCGACTATAATGAAACAAAGTAATTTTGTGGTTGCTTTATATTTTAGCTGAGCTACCACTGATTTACACCGTGATGCAAATTACAAAGGATGTTAAGTGGGTTAGCATTTCAAAATTTTAAGAATTTTCAACTTCTCTTTCTTAGTCATGTTAGTCTTGCATTCTGTTTTTTTTTTTTTTGAGAGTAGGGGGATTTCAGTTTTTCACAAGGTTATTTAGCTTTTCGTTGGATTGCAACAAATCCCATTCCTTTTATTAGTATTTAATCTAAATGTAGGATAAAGTTACTCGGCTGACTAATCATAATAACACTCAAATTTAAACTGCTTTGGCTTTTTAGTCCTCAGCACTGTGGCCTTTGCATATTAGCCTGCACTGTTATAGCATTAGCACCGATATTCAGAATCATATGATCGAGATTGCAAGCTTCTAAAAACAATCTTTCATTCATGCTGCCATGACCATACAGCAGAGCTCAAGAATGACAGCTTTGATTCTGTAATCTGTGGCTTTCTGAGAACACGGACGGTAATCGGGGCTGAAAGTCATAACTCCAAACTGAGGGCAATCTTGGCACGCGTTTGGATTCTAGGCCAAGAAAGCTTGCACATTGGCTAAGCCAGTTCCTCCTGAGTGTGAAATCAGTGGACAAATTTCAGTGAATTCGACGTATTCTGGTTTCTGACATTCTCCAGAAAAAAAAAATGAGGCTTAAATTTGTACCTTTTTTCGGCCGTTGACCATGGGAAGGGGCTTTCTAACTGGCTATGAATGGTTTGCCAATCAAAATTGAACATCATTGAGGATGTCTACCGGCATGTGAACAATGATCTTCTTACAGTGGTAGTTCAGAAATTTCAAAGGTGGCAATCCTTGCATTTTTGATGAATCTTTTCATGTGATCTTATTTTAAAATAGATTAAATTGGCCTGATGTATCTGTCTTTGAATCTTTCGATTTCCCTGCCACTGGCACTAGTGCCACCAACACCAAGTCAATATGAACTTGCCTGTCAAGAGCCCTGGCAGAGCATGTGTAATTGTCAATAAACCCTTGCAACAGCAGAACAAACGGGTATTAAATAAATGGCAAAATGAATGTGGAATACGGACCGACCAGCCTTTTACTTCATGTTTAGACCGCTTCTTCATTTAGCTTATTTTCATTATTTGTTTAATTTGATGGGCTTGGAATGCCAAGAGATGTAGCTAGAGATGCATTTATTGTCTGCTAATGTCTTAATTTAACTAACAATAGCGATGCTATTTGTTTTATGTTTTGTTTTAATCTATGGATACAGCCTATATGTTTAGATCGCTAAGTTCATTCTGCTGACTTCTTTAATAGTGTACATTTGTTGGATCATAGTGTTTTTTTTTTTTGCGTTCTATTGCTTTTTAAGTGTAGGCTATTATATGGCTATTTAAACATTTGTAGGCCTATACCCTGCACTTGACTCGTCGTCATGATTAATTACTTGACTGAAGCGCCCCCACACAAACTTTTCTACCCCTCCTTTTAATTTGTTCTTAATACTGCTTTTTTAATTTTCTTTTTTTATCTTCCTTGCCTCTATTGCTTTTGGAAAACTGACCGCGCAATTTCAGCACAGGCGCAGTGAGACTCCAGTTGGCTAATTTGTGCCTGACGAAAGATGTAATATGCTCACATTTTAGACAATGTAATTAATATTTTCACCTTACTGATGTATAATTTCACCCACCCGCAACCCATCCGCTATTAATTAGAATTTAAATTTTTGTGATCTGCCCTCCCGATCCACAGTCTGTTCATCATTAGTGCACAGGTTAATGACGACCAACTCCTTCTTCGCTCCCATGCGCTTCTGGCCGACCAAAATCAACCAGAGGTCCCCTGGTGTCCTCACTGTCACAGCATTTTATTTAAATTGTAGTAGGAGGAGCGTGGCCCAAGCCCCAACTAATGTTACACAAGACTTACCTCAAAATATTATGATATAGTGCTGTGACTAAGATATTTTCAGTTATCCTGATTTTTAAATTTTTGAGTATTTGTCACAATTGATCATTTCTACTAAAAATTCTTGTGAAGTTTAATACATGATAAAGATAACCTGAGCAAACAAAAATAAAGTTTTTAATTATTGTTTCATGTATTGAAGTTATGCAAAACCAAATGATCGTGTGTGAAAAAGTAATCCTCAAACTTGTCCAAATTTGATAATTTTGTTAAATTGGAGAAGACACACCCAGGCTTGATTACAGCCAGCCCTGTTGAATCTAAACATCAAATTTACGTAGAACCTTAACCACAAAGTGAATGAGGCTGAAAGGTCTAAATGAGCTACATACTTTGCTGCTATCAAATTAAATTACAAACAAGACGAGAAGGAAAGTTATGGACATATATCACTTTGGAAAAGGTTAAAAAGCCAATTCTTTGGTATTGGGATGCCAGTGAACTGCTGTTAGAGCCATTACTTCAAAATGAATAAAACTTCCTGTTTAAGTTTAAGAGAGTTTTTTTATATGATATTCTAGATGTTGGATTGCCTTTTTATCTCAGTAAATGATATGATCATTAATTTACTGCATTTTGTGTTTCTTCAGTCTTCTTATTCTAAATTTTGTATTTAACATGACAAATATGCAAAAATTGTGGAAATCAGATTGGGGGGGAGGACAAAAACTTATTTAATTTATGCAACATATTTATTTGCTGAAAATTACTCATGGTACTTCAGTCCTGCACAGCATATTAATGTGCAGAATTCAACAATCATTTATAGACCAAAATTAATGGATAAGTGTTCATATATAGTGAGCTTGTGACAGTCTGTGTTCTGGCTTACGCAAGAACTGGATGCTTGTTGTAGATTGAGGTTAATCGAACAGATTCTTCATACTTATAAGGTCCAAGGCTGGCCTTTTGATTCTGGGCAAGCTATAATAGTGTCTATGCTGACTTCTCTTAATTGACACTTCTTTTGGTTCAGCTGAATGATACAATTATTTTCTTCTCAATGACTGGTACTGCTGGATGTGTATTAAAATTGTACAGGATGCATACCTTTTTAAAGAACTGAAGTGAGGTTTGAATAGATTGGTTTTCTGTGTGCAGCAATACTCAGTAAGCCTCCTTGCTGATGGCAAGATCAATACAGCAGTACATTCCACAGTGTTTATAGTGTCATGTGTCATTGTGAGGTTCTTTTCATGCGTTTCATAAATGCTTAAGAGAAATACACGTATATTTGCAAGAAAAAGGTGCCTCAGGCCCAAGTATATTTTAGTGGTGCCAGTTTACTTCCTTAAAATGTTCTATATTGTTTGGTTGCCCAGGTGCCATGTACAGAACATATTATGTAAGTGCACTTATTTTTAGTCATGTGGCTCTAAGCATTTGTGATGGGCAGGCAGGGAGGTTGATGGCATGGATAGTGGTGTATCGATGATTCCGTGCTCATCTGTTTTTTTGTGTGTTTGTTTCTTTTTTAAGTGAAGTGTTCCTCTTAGTTTTCATGAAATAAAGAACTTTTGCTCATTGGTGGATGTGTTCTGCTCAGTTACAGAATTTTAAAACCTGCAATCCTTTCAATTCTTCCTCTGCTGGCATGCTCTGACCATTATACGTCACGAAGTAGCCAATGTTTCCTTCTTTACACCAATATTAAGAAACTGTTAGCTAAAGCTTAAGTTGTTATGCAAACCCCTTAAGCCGTCAATTAGTTAACTGGCTAATGCAGCTAAGCTACCTCTGAACATTTGTCATAATGAATATGGCGCTTTGTTAAGGGGGAAAACATATGCCTGGGATATATAATTACAAGAAAGCCCCCCAAAGTGAGAGCATGTGCGGTTGAATAAAGGGGCTTATCATACCTGTAAGGGGTCAAAGTCTAGCTCTCTGGCTTAAGGTATTATGATAGATTATAGAATCACTGTATTATGTTGGTCATTCAGTTTGTAATCAGGCCTTGGCAGCACACAGCTCCTTGAAGTCCATTGAACACAAGGCTCCCATTAGCTTCCCTTCAAAGGTCTCATGACATGGTCAGCTGTTGATGACATCACTACTGCCGGATCATATGTCAGAACCTCTGCGTTTCTGACTTCTGCCATGTTGTTTTGGAGCTTCTTAGGCCCAGGCATCCTGGGATGCAGTTCCTCTGTGGATAATTGGTGTCCCAATGGGGGTTTGGGGACATAAGGGGCGACCATCTGACCCTCCTCTTCATCCTCACCACTTACACGCCTGCTCAGAGAGGGGCACACATCAGCTGGAAAAGACAGTTTTATAGCCTTCAGTCTGAAAGAGGGAAAACTTCAAAGGAGACACATGTCTGCTAGTATATAGGGTGGTGCAGAGCCAGATGAAAGCCCACGCTAACTGCTGCTGTGTTGTATTTTGATATTAAAATAGACCTCCACCCGGCAGATACAGTTAGGCCTGGAAGTATTTGGGCGGTGACACAGTTTTCATAATTTTAGCTCTGTATGCCACTTCAGTGGATTTTAAATGAAAATATCAACATTTGATAGAAGTGCAGACTTTCAGTTTTATATTGAGGGGCTTAACAAAAATGTCTTATGAACTTTTTCAGGAATCACAACCTTTTTTATACATATATTTGTTAGTAGATATACTATTCACTTCTCAGCATTCTGGTACAAAATGATCTTAGTTTCACCTGTTAAAAGAATATTGTTCCAGAACTGTGCAGGCTTTTTGGTTATTTTCTGACCAAGTCTAATCTGGTTTTCCATTTTTGAAGCTTACCAATGGTTTGAACTTTGAGATAAACCCCCTGTTACAATCATGAAGATGCTCCTGAGCGTAGACTTTAAAAAATGATATGTGTCTCACTACCCTTGTGTGAATTCCTCTTGTGTCTTGTCCAGTTTAGCAACTTGAACATCTTTTTGGTGTATTTTTCATGTGATTGGTTTATGTTGTATGCGTCTCCCCACCCCAGGCTAGCCAGGTGACGGGTATTTAAGCCTTCTTGTCATCGTTGCAAGTTGCTGGATTGGAATGTGCTTTTGTGTGCTTAGAACCAGTCAGTATTTTGAGTGAAAACTCGTCATCTTCCTTATATGCAACTTGTACGTCAGTGATAGCAGTTGCTGATTATCATTCTCATAACTTAACTCATTCAAACAAGCTTCCCATCCTTATCAGGGAACCGGATTGGGACCACATTGAAATTAACCCAGCTCTAGTCAGTTTGTCAGTTCTAGTGCAGAAGAACAAGCTCCCAAGCCTAAGCAGGGTCCAGGATTGGAACTGCGTTCTAGTTAACTTCTCCAAATGTGTTCCTCTGTCGAGTTCATTGGGGACAAGCTCCCAATCCATCTACAGTCATCAGGATTTGAACCGAGTTCCCCTTAAGCTACTATCTTCTTGTAGGACAGTTCGGGCTGGCGAAGTCTGCAAACCAACTGGCTGTAATCCCGGAAACCATGGGCCGGCGACTGACAGCTCAAGCTTTGTGTATAACATTTGTACTGCACTGTGCTATCATTATCTGGGGTTCCATCCCCGCCTCTTCCTCAGGGGTTCCGTCCCCTTTATTACCGTATAAGCTGTCAATAAACTATCTGTTAGATTATACACTGCCTCTGCACTTAATTCCTGATCTGTATTGTAACAATGTTTACCTACAAGTGAGTGTTCTTGATTTGTCTACATGTTGTGATGGAGTTTTTTTCTTCACCAAGGAAAGAATTTTTAATCATCCACCACAATCATCTTCCATAGTTGTTCAGGCCTTCTGATGTTGCTGATCCGACCAGTTCATTTGTGTACCAAATTGTTGATATGGCCACTCCTGATGTTTCTGCAATCTCTCTCATGGATTTTTTTTTTTTTTTTTTCCTCTCAGCCTAATGATGAATTTCCTTGCATTGGAAGCTCTTTGAACCTTATATTCAGAGTTCACAGCAACACCTTCCAAAGACAAAGTCCACTTTTTGAATCAACTCCAGACCTTTTACCTTATAAAGGGTAAATGTTACGTTTTGTATAAAAGTCAGTTTCACATTAATGCTGAAATACATTTAAAAACGAGTATTAGGTTTGAAATGCTTCATTCTGTTAAAAATGGTGACACACACCTTTGATGATAAGAATTTACTTGAATCCTTGATTGTGACAAAAATGTTGTTCTTTGCTCACCTCATTATACTTTCTTGATCCAAACTATAGTTAAGGACTTTAGTTCTGCATAGATTATTTACGATGTGATTTCTGACCCAACAATCGTGCACTTCGGCACCTCGATAATCATGGTATATTTAATCTTGTTCAGCCAACACTTGTAAGCTATTGAATGTGCATAAAACCAACTTTTCCTTAAATCAATTTATTTTGTTCTTGAACTATCGTTGGGTCAGAAATCACTTCGTAAACAATGTATGCAGAACTAAAGTCCTTGGGTATATATACATATAAAAAAAAATTCTCTACAAATAAATGTGTCAAGTAACATTTTGGATTAGTATGGTTCCCGTACATTCCTGCCACATGCACTTTCGGTGCCATCTACAGGTAGCAACGTGCAACTGACGTTTATTTTGCGGTTAACTGTCAACGAAGATGCGCAACCTCACCACTGAAAAGTTGGGACAGTATGGAAAATGCACATTAAAACAGAAAGCTGAGGTTTCTAAATTCACTTTGACTTAAATCTCATTGCAGACGGTACGAAGACCATATATTTAATGTTTTCTTTGGTCAACTTTACTCCTGCCTTTTAAGCCGGAAATGCATTCCCAAAAAGTGGGACAAGGGCAGTTTTGGACCAATAAAGAGGTAAAATTGAGTAATGATGTGATCTGAAATGGCTGATGTTAATAGGTGATTGTAATCATGATTTGTTACAAAAACAGGATTCAGAAAAGGCTTAGTCTTTCAGGAACGAAGATGAGCCAAGGATTGCCAGTTTGTCAATAAGTCAGCGAGAAAATCATTGAAAGGTATAAAGCAATGTTCCTCAAGGAAAGATAGAATGGGATTTTGATATTTCACCCTTTACAGTGCATATCATAGTTAAAAGATTCAAGGAATCTGGGAATTTCTGTGTGTAAAGGGCAAGGGTGCAGGCCTATTTTGAATATTTGTGATCTCTGATCACTTAGACAACACTGCATCAGTAAGTGTTTTATCTACAAGTGATAATCACTTGGGGTGAGGATTACTTTGGCAAACCTCCGTCAAGTACTACAATAAGTGGTCACATCAACAAATGGCAGTTAAAACCTTTCTGCACGAAAAGGAAGCATTATGTTAACTGTGTTCAAAAGTGCCATTGACTTCTGTAGGCTCACAGGCATCTGCAATTGACCATCACGCAGTGGGAATATATATTGTGGTCCGAAGAATCAATATTTCAGGTCTCTTTTGCAAGAAATGGACGTAGTGTGTTCTGGACCAAAGAAGAACAGGAACATCCAGACTGTTATCAGCAACAAGTCCAAAGGCCTTGTTTGTTGTGGTATGGGGATGTGTCAGGGCTCTTGGCAAGGGTAACTAGCACTTCTGTAAAAACACCATTAATGCTGAAAAGTGCACTGCAATTTGCCTTCAAGACAACATCTTTGCCAGGGATGCCCATGCATAGTCAAATGAGAAAACTCAAAACCGTATTATGCACGCATTACAAAGGCATGGCCACGAAAGAAGAGAGTGCAGGAGCTGAACTGGCCTGCCTGCAGCCTCGAATTGTCCGCAAGGGAGAACACTATGGAAGCCCATAGTGGACAATATTCAAATGAAAATGTAATCCCACTATTGCATTATAATTTTCCACTTATGAATTTGTTATTTGAGACAATATTAAATTGAAAATGCATTAATCCAATTATCACTTTCATTTTCACATACACATATGGGAAATCTATGACTATATTTAAATGATAATGAAAAGCTGTTTGACATTTCATTTTCAAAGTCAAGCTCTGCAATACACTGGACAATATTCAAATGCAATAAGCAAAACAGCACCCCCAGCCTATTGCATTTACATTTACATGTCAACACGCTCTTTTAGGGTCAACATGAAAATGAAAATGCTATTTTCTGACTATTTGAAAATGATATTGAAAACGGCATTCAACATTTAATTTGCAAAGACTTAACTTGCTCTACTGAGGACAATATTCAAGTGCAATAAGATAAACAGCTCTCCCAGTCTATTGCATTTACATATACATGTCATCACACTCTTTTAGGGTCAACATGATCATGAAAATGCTGTTTTCTAATCACTTGGAAGTAATAATGATATAATAATGATGACGAGATTTGACATTTCATTTTCATAGACTTGTCCTGCAATACATGGGACAATATTCAAATGCAGTAAGAGAAACAGCGCCTCCCAGTCCATTGCATTTTGAAATACATGCCACCACGCTCTTTTTGGGACTCAATGAAAATTAAAATGCAATCTGTTAGCGTCTCATCAAGGCGGGTCTTCCGCTAGGACGTCACTCATTAGGAGCGCGAACGGAAACCATATTCCTCATTTGCATACCAACCAATCAGCTTCTGGGTAGTGCTTGTACGCATTATGCGGCTTTCACATCGGCTGCATCCAAATGTCCGCACTTCACTGCGCTCGCGAACTTTGCGGGCGCGTTCACGAGAAGTCCGGGAATGCTGAGGGCTGTCCAAATCCCAATTGATTCAGTCCACAAGGGGCCTCAAGCGGACTTCCTGCGGACTTCCAGAGAGTCCGCTAGTTAGACTTCAGCAGACTTCACTAGCGCAATTACGCACAATTCATTGCAACACGGACGTGACGTTTAATTTTTCCAAATTGCAGACAGAAAAAAAAGCACATTCACGCACACACAAAACCACATAAACTTATTATAAATTTATAATATTAAAACGTTACTTGAATAACGTAGGCCAGATATAAAATTCAACATCATAAAACAGAAATATAGGCTATAGAGGTAATCAATATGCATTTGCACGGAAATGAGTGAAACAGACACGAATCCTGTCTATCAGCTTTTTTATTACGCTACAGACTCCCGCACTTGCAGACTTTACGTGATGACGGTAAAAACGTCACATTACATACGCCTGAAGTCCGTGAGGGCTCTCAGTCTGCAAGTCTAGAGGGTGGAGATTTAGATTCAGCCATCGCCTGCAGTATGCCGCTTTCCTTTCCTCTCTGCTCGACGCTGGTCAATTGTGGTTGCGTTGTGCCTGCTGCTGACGCCGAGGGTCGACTGCTGATAATAGGCGGGGTTTTTTCGAAAACACTTCACGTCTGCGACCAGTGTTTTGGTGTGTGGTGTCGGCTACAGCATCTGTAGACATGTATCTATCTAATAGTTAATATTAGTCGCTCGCCCATGTTTTTTGTTGTTTGGACTACTATTTTTCCTTGGTCGCATGAGTTCACGTCATGCGTTCCGCGGTCAAAGTTGAACCAAGTTGAACTTCGACCTCGGCAAGCGGTAGAGGCGCAGTTATGGGCGTGGAAACGCAACACTTTCCGCACTACTCCACGGCAGCGGCAAACTGCTCTGGCGCTGGGGAAACAATTGAACCCAATGGGGTTCAGCGTTCAGCGGTGTGGCTGCTGCGTGCAATGTGAAAGCGCCTTAAGCCTCCGTGCGTACAAGCGCTACCCAGAAGCTGATTGGTTGGTATGCAAATGAGGAGACGCTTGATGAGACGCTAACAGATTGCATTTTAATTTTCATTGTGTCCCAAAAAGGGCGTGGTGACATGTATTTCAAAATGCAATGGACTGGGAGGCGCTGTTTCCCTTACTGCATTTGAATACTGTCCCATGTATTGCAGGATAAGTCTTTGAAAATGAAATGTCAAATCTTGTCATCATTATTATATCATTATTATTTCCAAGTGATTAGAAAACAGCATTTTCATGATCATGTTGACCCTAAAAGAGCGTGATGACATGTATATGTAAATGCAATGGACTGGGAGAGATGTTTATCTTATTGCATTTGAATATTGTCCTCAGTAGAGCAAGTTAAGTCTTTGCAAATTAAATGTTGAATGCCGTTTTCAAAATCATTTTCAAATAGTCAGAAAATAGCATTTGCATTTTCATGTTGACCCTAAAAGAACGTGTTGACATGTAAATATAAATGCAATAGGCTGGGGGTGCTGTTTTGCTTATTGCATTTGAATATTGTCCACTGTATTGTGGAGCATGACTTTGAAAATGAAATGTCAAACAGCTTTTCATTATCATTTGAATATGGTCATAGATTTCCCATATGTGTATGTAAAAATGAAAGTGATAATTGGATTAATGCATTCTCAATTTAATATTGTCTCACATAACTCATTCATAAGTGGAAAATTATAATGCAATAGTGGGATTACATTTTCATTTGAATATTGTCCACTATGGGTTTCCATAGAACACTTTGCATATTTTGAAAGGAAAAATGCATCAACTTAGTCCCTGTACAGTTACACGCCTGTAGACTTGTTTGCAGGAGGAATATGACAAAATTACACCTGCAACACTTAATCTCTTGGTTTCTTCAACCCATAAAAGTTTATTGAGTGTTGTGAAAAGGAAGGGAAACCTTACAAAATGGCAAATACTTTACTCTCCCAACTTTCTTTGAAATATGTTGCAAGAATCAGAATTTACATGCATTTGGTTTGAAAAATCAATAAAATTTATGTGGTGAAACATCACATAATGTGTTTTTTTATTGTACTCAATGTAATATAGGTCAAGGTAAATTTACAAATCTCTGTTCTTGGTTTCAATTTTAAAGTAACAATGTCCCAACTTTTTCTGATTTGGGGTTGTAATATTAATAAACAAACAAAAAATACCAAAATCTGATTATGGAGGATATTTCTGAACAATTTTTATTTATGTTTACAGTTTAAGAACATAATTAATTGAAATATTCCCAAACTATTTAGATTTTCCATGCTCCCGTAGTGTCTCTGTAGTATGTTGGTAATTTGGAGGCATTTAAACGTATTCTCTAGCTGTGGTCACTGAACTCCATGATCACATGTATTCACTAATAGAAATGCCCATTTCAAAAAATGTTTTTACAATAGTGTGTTGAACATTTACAACTATGATCAGTGCAAGAATGTCCTTTTGTTTGTTATTTTGCTTGGAAAATTGACAGATAGATGTTGATAGATATCACAACAATGAAATAATAATTCAATAATTATTGGATCAAATATGATTATCTGCATAAACACAATTCCTTGGTGTCCTTACAGTGGTAGGAAAAATACACAATTTCAATACACAAATTTTCATGAATTTGCATTAAGCACAACCCCAATTTCGAAATAGTTGGGACAAAGTGTAAATTGTGAATAAAATCAAAACGCAATGACTTTCCAATCACACCAGCCAGTATTTTATTCACAATAGAACAGAGATAACATAGCAAATGTTGAAAATGAGAATTTTTACAATTTTATCCACAAAATGAGCTCATTTCAAATTTGATGGCTGCTACAGGGCCTGTTTACCATGGTGTAGCATCCCCTCTTATTTTTAACACAGAGTGAAGGCGTCTGGGCATTGAGGAGACAAGTTTCTTGAGTTTAGCCGTTGGAATTTGATCCCACTCATGTTTAATACAGGCTTCCAGCTGCTGGAGAGTTTTGGGTTTTCTTTAACGGACTTTTCATTTAATTATGTGCTAAATGTTCTCACTCGGTGAAAGATCAGGACTGCAGGCAGGCCAGTTCAGCACACGGACTCTTCTACTACGAAGCCATGCTGTTGTAATAGCTGCAGTATGTGGTTTTGCATTGTCCTGCTGAAATACACAAGGCCTTCCCTGGAATAGATGTCATCTGGAGGGGAGCATATGTTGCTCTGAAACCTTTATATACCTCTCAGCATTCATGGTGCTTTTTAGAACATGCAAGTGTCCCACACCATATGCACTAATGCATCCCCATACCATCAGAGATGCTGGCTGTTGAACTGAACGCTGATAACAGGAGGGGTGGTCTTTCTCCTCTTTAGCCCGGAGGACACGACGCCCATGATTTCCAAAAAGAATGTCAAATTTGGACTCATCTGATGACAGGACACTTTGCCACTTTACTACAGTGCATTTTAAATGAGCCTTAGCTCACAGAACACAGCGGCGCTTCTGGATCATGCTCTACAATGGCTGCCTTTTTGCATGATAGAGTTTTAGGTGGCATCTGTGGATGGCATGGCGGACTGTGTTTACAGACACTGGTTTCTTGAAGTATTCCTGGGCCAATTTAGTAATGTCAATGACAGAATCATGCTGGTTAGTGATGTAGTGGCATCTGAGGGCCCAAAGATCACGGGCATCCAATAAAGGTCTTTGGCCTTGTCCCTTATGCACAGAGATTTTTCCAGTTTCTCTGAATCTTTTGATGATGTTATGCACTGTCGATGATGAGACCTTCAAAGCCTTTGCAATTGACGTTGAGGAACATTGTTTTTAAAGTATTCCACAATTTTTTTTTACGCAAGCCTTCACAGGTTAGAGAGCCTCTGGCCATCTTTACTTCTGCAAGACTCAGCCTCTCTAAGACGTCCCTTTTATAGCCAATCATGTTTCACACCTGATGTCTGTTAACTTAATTACTTGCTAAATGTTCTTTCAGCTGATTCTCTTATATATTAATTGCTTTTTCAGCCCTTTTTTTTTGCCTGTGTCCCAACTTTTTTGAGACCTGTTGCGGCCATAAAATTTGAAATAAGCTCATTTTGTAGATAAAAATGTAAAATGCCTCAGTTCAACATTTTAAATGTTTTCTATATTCTATTGTAAATAACATTGGCTCATGTGATCTGTAAAGTCATTGCATTTTGATTTTATTCACAATTTACACTTTGTCCCAACTATTTCGGAATTGGGGTTGTACTTATTTGTGAGGTTCATGAATGTCCAAAGTATTATAAAAAAAATGGCATTAATTAATTATTTGTGAGGTTCATGAATGTCCAAAATATTATAAAAAGAAAAGCATTAAGATGGAATACTTTCTCAAATAAGCAATGTCATCAGTTCTGTCTCATTTATTGTTTAAAGTTTTTGATTAGTCACAACAGAATCAAAATTTTGAAACATACGGTGTAATTTTACCCTCATGAACAGCTGTGAGTAAGTGCCAGAAACGGGGTATCAGTCAACTCAGATCTGTTATGATCCAGATAAGGGACCAGATGCACAGGCAGAGTACAATCCAATAGTACGGCTTGTTGATAGGAGTATGATAATTACAGATGGGGATGGAGCTAAGAGTTAGAATGACACAGTTCAGTTCAGATGGTAATGAGCTTGGATGAAGAATATGTCCACACCCAGCCAGTGTTGTCCCAGGGCAGAAGCCAGATGGAGATCACCCTTGCCAGAGCAGAACTGTCAGCTGGCAGGTTTGGAGAGTTTAGCAGGAACGCAGTTTTAATCCTGATGACTGGGGAAGGCTTGGAAGCTGTTCCTAATAAATTGGGCAGAGGAGCAGACTGAAGAGATAGGTTAGTAGTAACGTGGTCCTAATCCTGGAGACCAGGAACTAGGGAGCTTGTTGCTATCAATAAGACTACAAAGAGTCCTTCTGTAATTCACTGTCATTAAAGATTACAATAATTTCCGAAGACGATAAATTCTAAACTCGGAAAAATCTGATTGGTTGCTTTTAGGGTCATTCCATATGAAGTCAACCAGAGGTCCCCGGGTCACCGACTCAGATTTGGCTCAAATTTATTTTGGGCATACTTTTATATTCATAATGAACACATGGAAAATTTTAGGGTCCTACTCAGAGGGGTTTCCATGATATGGCCCCCCAAAAATCTAGGGCCATGCCCGCGCGAATTGCAAATGTTAATTTATAGGGATTTTGGAGGGCAATATTTTTGGAACAAATCATAGGTATGGACTGAAAATTGCTACCCAGGGTAATTTGGGTCCATGCTTTCAGAATCTCTTGTCAAAATTTATCTCTCTTTTCATTTTCAAGATATTGGCCTCTCAAATATGAAACTTTTTATGCGGGGAAATCAAAAATTCAGTTTTCAAGGGCTCCCTATGAGGCCAGGATTCCTTACAGAGGCTAAATTGTGCTGGATTCCTTCTATTTTAGGACAGGTCTGTCTCAACAAGGAAGATTGAGACCCTGAAAAGGGACCCAGCTGAAAAAAGTCACTTTTTTTGCCAATTTTGGATTGGCAACTTCACTATGTGGGCGGTTACCCATGATAATGAAAATTAATCTACATAAATGTATATATCTTGGCTTTATTTGTTCAAAATTACAACTTGTTTTCTCATTTCCTTCACTATTTAATCATGTTATCAAATATAGGTATAGTATTTTGGGGTAAAAATGCCCATTATCATCCCCTTTGTTCTGCAACTAGAGGTTTTAAATAGACAGTGCCTACACATAAGCTCAAGTTCTATCATTTCCCAAGATAATCTGACATCCGACATGATGTTGCATTCCCTACATAGGATCTGCCAGGTATTACATCATCTTCCATGGGTGTTGCATCAGATCTCCTGTGTATAGGGAACAGCATACTGTGAAGACAGTGACAAAAGAACTAAGACTTGACAATGAATATACTGTATTAGTATGGACGAAAGGAGGTTTTTGGCATTCATAGCAAGGGTGATTAATAGTGCAAATGAAATTGAAACAGAACGGAGAGGATAAGAATGGTGGTCATGCAGTAACTGATGTAAATGGAGAGGAAATTCAGGAAATTTTAGAGGAAGGCTTTGGTAGGAGCCAAATGCTAAGTAGTAGAGGGGTGTTTTAGAGAGGGAAGTTTGAATTTGAGTTTGTTTCACAAACAGCGGTTTTTCAACTTCTGCACGGTTTTGATGTAGAGTTTGGATTACGGATGAATGGAGATGGAAAGAATGACCTTAATGTGGCAGAGTAAAAAAGAAAAGGAAAAAGGAGCTGAAAGTTTAAATGGAAATGGGATATTTGTTGTTGGAATGAATGAGGCTGGTAGTGGTGCAAATGGTCTTTTTAGTGCTGTAGACGCAGTAGAAAAATTTTAGAAAAATGACATTGGAAATGTGAAAACCGTAAGGGTAACACAGGTTGACACAGTGATTGTAGAATGCCGAACCACAAAACAATGTGATAAAACATTGAAGATCAAACAATATGACTTAACAAGGGTAGCCTATTTCCTAATTAAACGAAAGAAAACCTTTAAACACATTGTTAGTGGCATCCTACTTCCTATGAAGGCAAATTCTTTTTGGAAGTGGAAACAGTTTGTGGGACAAGATGACTTATAGGCCACGGAGAAGGAGAGGAGCATGAAAGCAGGTCTGTATTGCAGGAATTTAACAGTGAGCTACCAGAAAGGTCTTTCTCAGATTGTGTTAGTCGTGGGGTGAGGGAGTATGAAAGGGCTCCACTTATGTGTTTTTGGTGTCAAGAATATGCACATATGGCCACAGTGTATAGGAGGAAGATGTACAGGTGTAGAAGATGTGGGTAAGAGGGATGTGTGGAGGATGAGTGTCATTTGACAAAAGAGCAGACGGTATGTTTTCTCTCTGGGAGAGGTCAGGAAATTGGTTCACTGGAGTGTGAAAGACGGAAAATGGAGAGGGATGTGCAAGGACAAGAATTCAGGGGAAAACGTCTTATGCAAAGGCAACCAAGAGAGTGAAGGTGGAGACAGTAATAAAGGGGAAAGAGCAGGTAAGGATATTGCCTGTTGAAAAGCAGCACAACAGAACAACTGAGATATTGTTAGAAAGATAGTTTTTGGCATTTATTGCAACAGTGGTCATTTATTCCTAGGATATTGAAATTAAAACAGAGAACTACAATGGTAGTGGATGCAACAAAAGAGTTTTTGGGGGTGACGTGAAAGGGGAGGAGATACAATGAATGACTGGAGAGACAGCTGGGTGGGGTCAGGTGTTTGGGGGAAAGGTTTGGGACGTGAAGGTTTAGGAATGCGGGTGGGATAGCTAGTCAGTGTCTGAGTTCCATCCACCCATCCATCCATCCATCCATCCATTTTCTGCCGCTTATCTGGGGCCGGGTCGTGGGGGTAACAGACTAAGCAGAGAGACCCAGGCGCCCCCCTCCCCAGCCACTTCCTCTAACTCTACCTGGGGAACCCCAAGCCATTCCCAGGCCAGCTGGGAGATATAGTCCCTCCAGCGTGTCCTGGGCCTGCCTCGGGGCCTCCTCCCAATTGGACATGCCTGGAAAACCTCTAAAGGAAGGCGTCCAGGAGGCATCCGGACTAGATGTCCGAACTACCTCAACTGACTTGTCTCAACGTGTAGGAGCGGCGGTCCTACTCTAAGCCTCTCCTGGATGTCTGAGCTCCTCACCCTATCCCTAAGGGTCAGCCCAGCTCATTTCAGCCAGTTGAATTCGCGATCTCATTCTTTTGGTCACTACCCAAAGCTCGTAACCATAGGTGAGGGTTGGAACGTAGATCGATCAGTAAATCGAGAGCTTTACTTTTACACTTTGCTCCTCCTTCAGCACAACGGACTGGTACAACGCCCGTTTGACTGCAGATGCTGCGGCGATCCGTCTGTCAATCTCACGCTCCATCCTACCCTCACTCGTGAACAAGACCCCAAGATACTTGAACTCCTCCACTTGGGGTCACAACTCACCCCCTATTTGAAGGGGACAATCCAACTTTTTCTGGGAGAGAACCATGGCCTCAGATTTGGAGGTGCTGATCCTCATTCCGACCGCCTCACACTCAGCTGCGAACCGCTCCAGTGAACTTTGGAGGTCGCAGCGTGATGAAGCCAACAGACTGAGGGTGCGTTTCCCAAAAGCGTAGTTAATAACTAAGTTAGCAACTTACGTAGTTCATCCATTCACAGTCAATGTGCCCAACCATGTAAGTTAGCATCTGTGATTTTGGGAAACGCACCCTGAATTGTTTTCTGAATATATATTATAAAAGCAGTTGAAAAATACTTCATAGTATACACAGTAGGCGGCGGTAATACAACACTTTGTTTGTCAGGCGAGTTCCCGTGAAGAAGAGAAATAGAAGAATCATGGCGATGGAAACTTGCCTTGCATTTCTGCTTGCGGAAGAACTGGACGCAGATGATAATGTGCCTTTCGTGGCCGATGCGCTGCGGCACCTTCAAGAAGTTAGGTGTGCATGGTTATCCTTTGATCAGGCTCAAATTCCTAAACATCAAATATTTTTCTCGTTGTCAATGTTACGTCTTAGGTAAGGCAAATGTTGGTCGCTCACTAAAATGGCTAGTAACTGCGTTGTTTGTTTTGATTCTGGGTTCGAGTCACGCCGCTACGCACTGATGATTAGGCTTTCAAAATTCCTCCGTTGCGTATTGAGTGGCACATCGGCTGTGTCAGAAACATGCGAGTGTCCACGTGTTATTTACCGTATTAGTACCGCGTTCACGTTATGTACTCAGACTGTGCAAATAGTACACATGGATGCCCGCAGGAAACGCTTGTATTTTGACCGTGAAGGAATGAATGGAATATTCATAGTAGCAGTACGGTTCTTGGTGTACGTTTGACGCATACCGGAGGACATATATTGGATGTGTGTTCATATTTATTACATGTTAAATGTGGGAGACCAGGGTTGGTTGGCACACGTCTCCATTTTCCGCGTTCTCCTGAAATTCTGATAAAAGCGATATGTCATCACCTGCAAACTCTCCCACTGAACAGCATCATCACATAATTGGTTGTCAAAAGACGCATTCTCCCCAGACTACAAATCGTTACTCTTTTTCGACAAATGCTGTCGGAACTGAATAGTTAGGTTTATGGTACGACGCTTCTTACTGTAACAGGACGGTGCGGTAGTTAAACATACAATAGCTTTTTTCATGTAGAAATGGACATGGTTTCATCTTAATTGGGTTAGAAAAATTATCAACGTGGGCTGGTTGGCACAAAAAATGTCAGTTAATGTTTACATCTTGAAGCATTCCTTACTATCTTTCAAAAGCTGGAGACTGAAAATATTCGAAATTTGTTATTTTGACTGACAGTATCTGTTCAGTGTGTGGCAGCAGATTAAAGTTTTCAGCTGTGGCTCTGATGCTGTAGATAAACCTGCCTCTCTGCCTGAAACATAACATTTGTCGCACGGCTCTATGCTAACATTTTTTTCCCCCCCAAGGAGCACATGTGCCTCTACTTTGAAAAGGCTGGAGCACACAAATAAATTTTGGAGCACACAGAGCACCATGCCCCCAAGTTAAACAAATTAGGAGGCACTATCAAAAAAATTTGGGGCACAGCCAACATTATTTTTTCAAGACTTTAAAACAAAAAATTAGCCATTCTTAAACACGAATAACAGATTAAAGCAAAAACCACAAATCCATAAGTGGGTGACATGGTTCCGTAGTTAATGGCATTGACTCCTTGCAGCTTGGGTGTCCTTGGATGACCTTGCTGGTGTCCACCTGTGTTGTGCTGGAATGTGGCCTTACAATGGGCATTCGGGATTACCATATTACAGCAGTCAGAATTTGGTGTATGTGCTTTCTATCTTGCAGCTGAGGGGCTGAGTAGCATTTTAGCTAAAAAAAATTTAGCAATTTTTTTTTCACTGCTTGAATTGCATCCAAACCCAAACAAATCATGCCCCCTTCTGACAAAAAAATAAATATTTAGTAATATATAAATAAATGTAAATCGCAATCTTGTCTGCCCTTCCACTTTGTGAGTTTGGTCTATGTCTATCTTCATATTAGTCTTAGTCCTAGCCGTCTGCTTCCCCCAGTTTGTCTGACTTCTGCCTGCCTAATGCTGACACTATCCCAACCACCTACTGTTGCATAATTCCAAATATTATACTTATTAATTTATTTTTTCTCTTTTTCAGTTTTTTGTTTAAAGAAAGCAAAACCTGAAATCATCTGTCAATTCTTGCTATTTGGTTTTGTTTCATCAAGTTTTGTTTGATTTGGATTTATTTGTATTACTCACCCCCTGTCTTTTTCTTTTCTTGTACCTTCCCCTCAGCACTTTAAGTACAAAATTATTGTTAATTAAAATAAAGCTGACCTCCCAAGGGGGGGGATTAGGAAATTTTGACTGATTTCACATTTCCAAGTATCTTTATTATTGTCAGTCATAGTACTCTAATATGATTGTGGTTTTTAAGCACTCCAGCTTTATGGAGCTGTTGGGGTTTCGCCTAATAAAAATGTTTCATTTTGGTAAAAAAAAAAAGTTATTGTGGTAGTTATCAAACATAGGTATCATTTTCGCACAGTTTCTTCCTATTAGGTAGGTATTATAATATGATTTTGTTGCTGCACAGTTTCCACACCTTGTATGGTGTTTGTTGTGAGATGTGCCGGTGCCCCTGGTACTGGTGACGTTCGGGTTCAGGAGGTTAAAACATACCCCACATTCAAGGGATAAAGTGTAGAGGGGGCATAATAGAGCAACCATATGACTAGAGTATTTGGTAGTTAGATAAAGGTAGACAAAACCACACGCGATCAATGATCCTGTACTTCTGGATAGGGGCTGTATGCCTATGTATGGACTAATGCCAGGCAGTGTGCGAACTGAAGTCACGTCCGGTGCCGCCATCACGGATATCTATGATTGTAAAATCTAGCTATTCAAAGTGAAATATCGGTTATGTATGTATATTTTTCTGAGAAAAAAGGCAATAAATATAAGCAGTAGCCTTGCTTTTCTCTTTCTGAAGACAAATTACTGACCACCGCAGTTCCCCTGTGATCATATGTAACTGGCTGCTATGGTACTCTAAAAAGAATATAAGATTTTCTCAGTGGCTCATTGTAGACTTAGCATTCTGTATATCATTGGTCTTTCTGTAGAGAATTAGAATAATATAGTAAAAAAACTCAAGGATTACCATGACACTTTAAGGTGTTCTAACGATATCTTGGTAGCCTAATTATTATTGATGACACATTTGTGGTGCTTTAACAGCTCATCCTCATAAGGGGTCACTACTATGTCTATAATTATTGTTCTGTTTTACCTTATGAATATATACACCCATGTGTAATGTTTGTTTTAGTGCGGTGGAACACGTGGCACCAAAATCACCCATAAACTAACATTTACTCAGTAGGCTAAGGCACAATGCAAGCCATATCTGAAACTGTGATGTGAGAATTCAACCTATTCCGGTTTAGTAAGTTGACAGAAACATGTGAAATTGTTTTCTGTACGAATATCAGATATACAGTTGGCACAAGAATCTTGGGAACCCCTGCCCAAAAATGCTCTCAAATTACTATAAAAAAAAAAAAAAAAAAATTCCATAATCGAGAGGAACTCAAAATGCCAGCGTGTTAAAAATACTGTGCCTTCTTGATGTCTCAGTGGAACTAACCAAAATGATCTCTTAATATAATTAAAAAGTTTTCTCTAAATGAAGTTTTCTCAAAGAATAGCACCCCTGAAGATTATTGTTCCCTCCCACGAACACGGACTGGAGCAGGCAATATTGCAATGGAACTTATCCGCCTGTCCGTCCATCCAAATAAGTGGGGACAAGTTTTTCAGAAACTGCCTGGATGAATTCAATTTTGTGTGTGTATGTTAGTAGTCATGACCTTGACTGGGCTTGAAAATGGGATTCCATGGTGGTGGGGGATGCTGAAGACAATGTTTGCTTGTTTTAAAATAAAATCTGCTAAATTCAAACCAGGAATGAAATTCACAGCATTGAAGTTCATATAAGTTTAAGAAACTATATTGTGTCAGTACATTACTTTTTGTTTCACTAGGGTATAAAAATTAGGTAATGCATGTGCAAAACCCTTTTGTCATCCAGCATTATTATGAAAATAGATGAACTGGCAGTTCAATAAAGGCCGATGGTCACTGACCATCATAAATTTGGTAGTGGTTACAAGAAGGTTAATGAAAGGAGAAAATACATACTACTGAATATTGTTAGGGCAATTGTTCAAATTTTAAAAGGTATGGTACTGTTGAAAACCTGACCGGTAGAGGATGCAAATGCATTTTGCCCCCTGGATAGTAAGGAGGATGGTGAGAGAAACGAAAAATGGCCAAGAAACTCTAAAAAAAATTGCCGGTGTTGGTGGCATCTTGGGGTCTTGAGATTTTAAAGAGCACCATCAATTGCCACTGCCAGAACCACAGGCTTTTTGGATGGCTTGCAGAAAGAGGGCGTTTTCAGAGCCAAAGACCCATGCATGCACTTGCGTCTTGCCAAAGGTCATTGGAAACATGACTGGACGATGGTGCTGAGGTCAGAAGAGACCAAAATTGGATGTTTTGGGCAGGTACAGCATTGGCATGTTTGGTATCGAAATGCCAAAATCCAGAGTCACTGAACTTGTACTCTTAAAATGGACATTCGACATATGGTTTTGCATCTACATCTGGAAAACTGTAGGGATAGATATGTCTAGAAAAGTGGGTGGAAATGTGAGTGGGATGATAGATTTGATAGATTTTAAGAAATGTTGCTTAAGAATAACTTTTTTTTGGCTTGTAATCACGCTAAAAATAGTGAATTTGCTTTGCAAGACCCTCCTCTATCCATGTTACATGATCACAGTAAACACAGCCTCAGTGATTTTTTTAACTGAGTTCCCTTTCATGACACTGAATGGTTATTCTAAAAACACTGACTAACTAATGAAAAAAGATGAAGCATCAATGGTTACAGCGTCTGCTAAGAAATGTTTATGAATAATCTTTATCATAAACTAGAAACATGCATTTCCACACGTTAACTAAAGTGTGATTGTACAGCTGTGTACAGTCTGGAAGGTTGTCGAAATGGTCTTTGGAAAAAAAAATCGTCATAAATTCATATCATTGTGCATGTTACACAGATTATCAGTGCTATCCATCAATATTTAGGCTGTTACGAGTAGTCTATGCAGGATACTGTTGCAAAATTATTTCTTTGATTATTTTGTGGGAATAATTTCATAATATTAAAGCATATGAATGGACATCTAGATGTATTATATTATAGAAGTACTGCATTGTCTGCAGATGGCAAAATGCATTTCGGCTCCAAAACTCCAATGGATTTTTGAAAATCATTTTAGAAGTTTGGCTGATATCCTAATGAGAGCAACTGCATTCTATGATGTAAGTCAAGAGCTGTGAATGTGAATTCGGGTTTGGTTGGGTTTTGAGGCATGAAATATGGACTGGCCCTGGCACAATCCATTTCAGAGGCGATAAAGTATGTCTGTTTTCTTGGTGTAATATGATATGGCCTCTAGAAGTGTTGAAAATATGGCTTCCCAAAGCATATTGAGCTGTTGAGTTATGAGCTGTTTTTTTTTTTTTTTTACAAGGGACAGACTACCAAAACTGTGGTTCAAACAGCATCTGAGTAGCTCTTAAACTTGTTTCAGGAAGGAACTAATGAACTCCATTACCATTCCTTAACTTCATTTTTCTTGCTGTAGGAATAAAGATGAAGGCAACTATATAAATACTGTGGTGCCTAAATACAGTATAAGTGAGTTTCAGACCCATTTCCAGTTAACACCCACTCAAGTGGAGGTATGTAACCAATTCTCTCATTTACTGATCTTTAGAGTGCACAGAGCCGCAAAAAAGTATTTGCGTCTCTCATGGTTTACTCTTTTGTTGCACATATGTCACACCAAATCATTTCAAATCTTCATACAAAATCTAAAAATAACAAGCATCACAAAGAAAAACAATGCAGTTTTTAAATGATCTGTTTTTAAATGATCACTCATTTCCTGAAAGAAAGGTTATAAAACACCTATAGCCCATGTAAAAAAAGTAATTGTCCCCCAACACTTAATAGCTGGTCATGCCACCATTAGCAACAACTATAACCAAATGCTTTGAATAGCTGCAAATCAGTCTTATACATTGCTGCAGAGGAATTTTGGTCCTCTCAATTTCATCCACATTAGAGGGTTTTCGAGTTTAGTCCCAGCCCTTCCCATCAGTGGAATCATGAATGTTGACATTACTTGAGGTGAGTGAAGTCTGCTGTTCCTGAGATGATAGTCTCTGTTTACTTTTGACTTTCCAGATCAGTTGTTGATGCGCTCTGAGAGAAATTTGGTAGGCCAGCCACTCCTGGGAAGATTCACCACTCCATGTTTTGTCTGTTCGGAAATAATAGCATATGATATGTTTCAATAAAATGCGGTCTCATCTCTTGTCACTCAGTGGAAGGGGGATGTTGGAATGGATGTTGTCCTTCCGTGTGTCCATCCGCATCTGTCCACATGTCCATCCGTCACACTTATTTTCTGCGCCAGAACTTCTTAACCGTTCAACTTTGTTCCACAAAATCTAATACGTTGATAAATCTCATTGTGTAGATGCGCCTTTTCATACTTCTGTCCGTCCTCCTGTACTTGTGTCTGTCTCTCTGTCGCATTTCATTTCCAGGCTAGAACGCCAAAATTGTGGCTAGGGATCTGAGTATTTCATGTTTGTCTTTTGTGGCATACTGTACTTCTTGTTGAGATTTTTTGCTGTGTTCATATTGCTGATAAGGTTCTATTTACTTGATTTTTAAATTCAACACACCTGGCGGTAATCAAGCTTGGATGTGTCTCGTCTAATTTTACCCAATTAAATTAGGTTTATTAACTGGTTGAGTAACTAAAGGGGCAATTACATTTTCTCACTGGGCCAGTTGGCTTTGGACAATGTTTTCCCATCAATAAATGACATGATCATTTTAAACAATAAAATAAAATGTGGCAAATATGCAAAAACAGAACAAATCTGGAAGAGCTGTATACACTTTTTTTCATGGCACGCTATAATTGCATGGGTGAAAGCATGTTTGACCGACTTGGAAACAATTGGGACGAAATGGAAAAGTCACAAAGAACAAAGAAAGCAGTGATTTCTAAATTTACTTTGTCTTGCATTTCATTACAGACAGCATGAAAACAAGATATTTCATGTTTCTACTCAATTTTATTTGAAAATATACGTCCATTTCTGCTATTCAGGCCGGCACTGCTTTCAAAAAAAGTTGGTACTTGGGCAATTTAAGGCTAGCAATGATGTAAAACAGTTGTATAATGATGTGATTTGAAACAGCTGACGTCAGCAGGTGATGGCAATTATTTTAGTGAAATAACGTCTATAAAAGGCCCTGTCCTGCAACAGTCAAAGATTGGCTCAGGGTCACCACTTTGCCCACAAATGCATGAAGAAAATGAAGGTTGAAGGTTAATGACTGATGTTCTTTGAAGAATGATAGGAGGGGACTTGGATATTTCACCCTCTACAGTGCATGACGTACTTAAAAAGTTCAAGGTGTTATGGCCCCAATTTGTTATGGCGTCACGGACAGCAAGGGATGAATCAACAGATTTAATTAAACAAACACATAGAACTAATCTACACCCTACACTACTGACCAAGATTGAAAAGAAAATAAAAAAATGAGATATTTACAATTCCCGGTAATGGAGATGGGCTGCTATGTTGTGATGTCCTGGGACAGGAAAATGCTCCAACACAGGCAAAAATCCACAAAAAGCTTAACAGGTCTTGAAAAGAGTGACAGGTCTGGTCAAATGTATCCTTCTTGCAATTTCTCCTACCACCACACACTCTCGATTTTTCTCCTTATATACTCTTGTCCAGCCCCCTCCCATTTCTGGGACTTTCCCCTCTGGGCATGCCCTGGACATGCCCAACCTAGCTTCAGACTGGGCTTCAAAAAAAAAAAGTCAATACTGCCATCTAGTGGCTATTTACCACATTACACCTCCATTCCAAAAGGGGAAAATTTTGACTTATAAAGGCAAAATTTTTCTTGTCAATACAAAAATGGTTAAGTAGACACTTATATATATATATATATATATATATATATATATATATATATATATACATATAATACAATATGCTAATCAACACAGGTGATATATATACACATATTCAAACACGGGATAAGCAATCAGCAATTACATTGTCAGCCCCCTTTACATGCTTAATTTCCAAGTCAATCTCTTGTAAAATCAAACTCCAATTCAACAATCTCCGATTTTTGTTTTTCATCTTACTCAAAAACA
The DNA here is from genome assembly GCA_029692085.1 of Gymnothorax javanicus. NCBI lineage: Eukaryota > Metazoa > Chordata > Actinopteri > Anguilliformes > Muraenidae > Gymnothorax > Gymnothorax javanicus. The sequence continues at coordinate 98,557,145 of CM056198.1, forward strand.
TTAACGGATTGTGGTCAGTATATACAATCATTGGCTTTTGCCCCATACAAACATAGACCTCAAAGTGTTGTAAGGATAGAACCAGAGCCAACAGCTCCTTCTCAATTGTGGAATAGTTCTTTTGGTGGCGATTGAACTTCCTGGAGAAGTATGCCACGGGATGCTCAATGTCATCAGAGTCACTTCTCTGTAGGAGCACAGATCCACAAGCTTGGTCGCTAGCATCGACCGCTATGGAGAACGGTTTGTTGAAGTCAGGAGATTTGAGCACGGGAAGTGACACAGCAGAGACCTCAGGCGATCGAAGGCTCTTTGGCATGCTTCATCCCAAGTGAACTTCACGCCTTTCTTCAGTTGGTTGGTGAGACTGAGAGCAATCTCAGCAAAGTTCTTGCAGAACTTGCGGTAGTACCCGATCATTCCAAGGAAGCGCGCAAAGCTTTTTTGTTGTCAGGAACTGGAAAGTCCATGATGGCTTGGACTTTAGCATTTATGGGTGCCAACTTACCCTGGCCTATGACGAGTAGCCAAGATACGTGACAGTAGCACAACCAAAGTCACTCTTGTTCAGGTTAACAGTCAGGTTAGCCTGGGTCAAGCGCTGAACAACGTCTCTACATCTTTCAGATGTTCTTCCCAGGAGTCACTCCATGTGATCTGGTCGTCGATGTACGCACCCGTGTGTGGCAATCCGGCGATTGTAGACTGTATCATCCTTTGGAGCGTGGCTGGGGCATTTTTTCATGCCAAAGGGTAGGACTTCATACTGGTATAACCCAGATGGTGTGGCAAAAAGCAGAGATGCTCTTGGCCCTCTCAGTTAAAGGCACACACCAATAACCCTTCAATAAATCAATCTTGGTCAGAAACTTTGCTTGCCCTACTCTATCGATACAATCATCAATCCTAGGTATTGGAAACACATCAGTTCTAGTTACAGCATTGACTTTGCGATAATCTGTACAGAATCTAGTGCTTCCATCAGGTTTTGGAACTAAAACACAGGGTGAACTCCACTCTGAGTTAGAGGGTCTGATAATATCATGTTCTAACATGTACTCAACCTCTTTCTCAGCAATCTTTCTCTTTTCAGGATTCATCCGGTATGGATGCTGTTTTATTGGTTTGGCATCACCAACATCTACATCATGAGAGGCTATAGAAACACTCTTTGGAACATCAGGAAATAGATCTTTATATTTCTTGATCAACCTCTCAAACTGATCTTTCTGTGAGGGTTCTAAGTGCTGGAGTTTTACATCAAGATTTTGCAACACTTCAGAATTTGACAATTTACATGAAAGAACTTCAGCTTTAATTCTAGGTTCATCATCTTGAAACTCCCCTCATCTTCACAAGTCTCGGCCATAGGAGGATCTGAAGTAACAGCTGCAACCCTAGCATTCCTATCATGATACGGCTTCAGCATGTTAATGTGACACAACTGTTTTGGCTTTCTCCTATCTGGAGTCTTCACAATGTAATTGAGATCATTGAGTTTTGTCCGAATTTCATAAGGACCATGAAATCTAGCCTGCAATGGATTGGACTGTAAGGGAAACAACACAAGGACCTTGTCTCCTGGTTTAAACTCACGGCTTCTAGCCTTATGATCATACCAAGTTTTCATTTTTCCCTGACTTGATTTCAAGTTCTCTTTGGCTAGGTCACAAGCTGCACGCAGTCTTTCCTTGAACTTGCTAACATAGTCTAACAGACTGATATGCGGCTCTTTCTCTTGCCATTGTTCACTCAACAATAGCAAAGGTCCTCTCACTTCATGGCCAAACACTAGCTCAAACGGACTGAATCCAGTAGACTCCTGCACTGCTTCCCTAGCTGCAAACAACAGCAAATGAACACCTTCATCCCAGTCTTTCTCATGGTCATAACAATAAGTCCTCATCATTGTCTTGAGAGTGGAATGAAACCGCTCTAAGGCACCCTGACTCTCTGGATGATAGGCACTGGAAAGAATCTGCTTCGCACCTAGTTCATAGACAACCTGCTGAAACAATCCAGAAGTGAAATTGCTACCTTGATCTGACTGAATTTCCCTGGGAAGGCCAAACAACGTGAAGAACTTTATCAAAGCCTTTGAAATTGCAGTTGCCTTGATGTTGCGTAGAGGGATGGCTTCAGGGAATCTGGTAGATGCACACATGATTGTCAACAAGTACTGATTTCCAGATCTAGTCTTGGGTAATGGACCAACACAATCAACAATGACCCTGCAGAAGGGCTCCCCAAATGCTGGGATAGGCTGCAATGGAGCTACAGGTGGGTCTAACTGGTGTTTTCCAACTACCTGACAAGTGTGACAGGTTTTGCAAAAGTTGGAAACATCTTTCCGAAGTCCAGGCCAGAAGAAGTGTTTCATGATCTTGTCAACAGTCTTGTTAACACCAAGATGACCTCCTAAATGCAAACTATGAGCCATTGTTAAGATCTCATTCCTGTAGACCTCGAACAACAATTTGCTTGACCACTGCCCAATCTGCATTGGCAGGGATATCAGGAGGGCGCCACTTCATCAACACTCCATCCTTGAGATAATACCCAACTGGAACTGTGTCTATTTCTTCATCAGGAAGGGCTCTCTTCTTTAGTACACAAATTTCAGGATCATTGGTTTGCTCCTGAATCAACCGCTTTCTGGACAGAGACAAGTCTCCAGACACATCAGAATCACCAGACCCATCTGGCTGGCTGAATAGAGAACTGATAAAAGTGTCTGATAAGTCCTCAAACGGAGAAACCATAGTAGGCTGAACAGAGTCATGAGGCGAACCACCTGAGTCATGACTATTCAAGGTGCTGGACGGCACCACATCATCTTCTTCTTGAGCCTTCTTGGCCACAGCACGAGCCACTGCACAGGAAGGATACAGAGATGGGTCTTCATCGCCATCTTCAGTGCTCGGCTGTGAAGTAAGATGAACGGGGGAACTACATTGCCCCCAGCCAGGTCATTGCCTAGCAACAGAGAAACATCCTTAATAGGTAGACTTGACATGAGTCCCACCTTTACCTGTCCTGTAACTAAATCTGACTTCAAGAATACAGAGCGCAGGGGTACAGATACAGTCCTCCCTTCAATACCTTGTACAAGTATGAAATCCCCAGAAGCGGTCTCATCACGTAACTCCAAGGAGTCCATCAACAAAAGTGACTGAGAAGCTCCGGTATCCCTTAGGATATATATGGGGACAGGAGGAGAATGCTCATTCAGAGCCACAAATCCCTCTGACACAAATGGAAGAAATTCCTCCCTCACAAAATCAGCAGTATCAGGCTTCTTAGCCTCACAAGGAGCAGGCAATTTAGCAGATCGGTCATCTACTACAGGGGTTCCTAACCTTGTCTTCACAAAGGCATTGGGTTTGGTATCCTTTTCTTGCTCTTTCTTAGCTTTAAGGAACCAACAGTTAGTTGTAACATGACCAGCTTTCTTGCAATAATTGCAAACTAGACCACTTTTGTCACTGTCAGCTTTCACACTTTGATCAGACCTTTGACTGGATTTCTGAGCACCATCACCAGATTTGTCTTTGTCTTTGGGTGAGGAATCTTGGGTATCACCGTTACCTTTCTTCTGAAATTGGGACCATCTATTTTTACTGCTAGACTGAAATTTGGACTTATGTGTGAGAACATATTCGTCTGCAAACTTGGCAGCTGATTGCAAATTCAGTGCTTGCTTCTCATTAAGGTAGGTCTTAATATCATCCTTGACACAGTTCTTGAATTCTTCAACTAACACCATCTCTTTTAGTGAGTTGAAATCATCCTTGACCTTCATAGAAGTACACCAGCGCTCACAGCAAACCTTCTTCTCGTTAGCAAATTCAACATAAGTCTGATTGTCAGATTTCTTCAGACCTCTGAATTTCTGTCAGTAAGCCTCTGGAACCAACTCATAAGCTGTCAAAATAACCTTTTTGACAACCTCATAATCAGAGGAATCATCTGCAGACAAAGCCGAATAGGCTTGTTGAGCTTTACCCTTGAGGACAGTTTGCAACATCAGAGGCCAGTGTTCCTTTGGCCACTGACAACTCTTAGCTACCTTCTCGAAGCACTGGAAATACTTATCAACCTCCTTCTCTGAAAATGGAGGCACCAGCTTTACCTCCTGGCTAGCCCGAAATTTGTTTTCGGCTTCTATTTTAATTTTTAGTTGCTCCATTTGGAGCCTTTCTTCTCTGTCTAATTTTTCTAAATCGAAATTTCTCTGTCTCTGTCTCTCTCTTTCTGCTCTTTCCTCTTCTCTTGCTAATTTTTCTAACTCAAACTGCCTTTCTTTCTCTCTTTCTGCTCTCTCGAACTCTCTTTGTTTTGCTAATTTTTCTAACTCAAACTGCCTTTGTTTTTCTTTTTCTTCAATTTCTAGCATTTTTAATTTAAGTTCCAATTCTACATTTGGATTTTCCACCGGAAACTGTTCCAGATCTCCTGGTGCAAACACATTTTCATCAATGTAATATTCAACAATCTCTCTCGCCAGTCTTGCTTTTCGCATGGCTGGTTTTACATCTGTCAGCTCTAACTGTCTGCATATTTCTAGCAGTTCTGTCTTTTTAAAAGACTTCAAAACCTCTACGGTTGGTGATGCCAAGAAATCATCCATTGCTGTTGATCTGCCAATATCTATCTAGGAAAATTCAAAAAACAATTTCACTATTTGAAATTTTAGATTTTCAATAAATGACTCGCACAATGGTCTATCCGGACCCGAGCCCCCAATTTGTTATGGCCCCAATTTGTTATGGCGTCACGGACAGCAAGGGATGACAGACAAAATCCTTTAAGTTCAACAGATTTAATTAAACAAACACATAGAACTAATCTACACCCTACACTACTGACCACGATTGAAAAAGAAAAAAAAAAATGAGATATTTACAATTCCCGGTAATGGAGATGGGCTGCTATGTTGTGATGTCCTGGGACAGGAAAATGCTCCAACACAGGCAAAAATCCACAAAAAGCTTAACAGGTCTTGAAAAGAGTGACAGGTCTGGTCAAATGTATCCTTCTTGCAATTTCTCCTACCACCACACACTCTCGATTTTTCTCCTTATATACTCTTGTCCAGCCCCCTCCCATTTCTGGGACTTTCCCCTCTGGGCATGCCCTGGACATGCCCAACCTAGCTTCAGACTGGGCTTCACAAAAAAAAAGTCAATACTGCCATCTAGTGGCTATTTACCACATTACAAAGGAATGTGGAGACATTTTCTGAGAAAGAAGGGCAGGGGCACAAGCCTAAGCTTAAGACCTGTGATCTCAGATCACTCGGATGGCCCTGCCTGAAGAACTGTCAGTTATCTGTAAGTGATATAACCACATGGACAAACCTTTTTGAATATTACAATACGTAGTTACTCCATAAATGCCAGTTAAAACTTTACAATGCAGAAATGAAGCCTTGTTAAATGTCCAGAAGTACTGCTGACTTGTCTAAGCTCAGAGGCATCTACAATGGACCATTACACAGTGGAAACATGTATTGAAGTCAGATAAATCAATACAGTATCTCACAAAAATGAGTACACCCCTCACATTTCGACAATGAATTTATCATATCTTTCAAGGGACAACGTTACAGAAATGAAACCTGAATATATTCTAGAGCAGTCATTGTACAATATGTGTTGCAGTGTAGATTTACTGCACTGTCCAAATAACTGAACAAACAGTCACTATTTCCAAAATGGGTGGCCACAAAAGTGAGTACACCTCACCATCAACATGCCAGATTCTGTCCATAGTGTCAATATTTAGTGTGACCACCATTGTTGTCCAGCACTGCTTTGATTCTCCTCGGCATGGAATTCACCAGAGCTGCACAGGTTGTTGCTGGGATCCTCCTCCCCTCCTCCATGACAACATAACGGAGCTGGTGGATGTTGGACACCTGCTGCTCCTCCACCTTCCTCTTGAGGATGCCCCACAGGTGCTCAGTGGGATTCAGGTCTGGAGACATATTTGGCCACGCCATCACCTTCACCTTCAGCTTCTTCGGGAAGGCAGTTGTCATCTTGGAGGTGTGTTTTGGGTTGTTATCATGTTGGATAACTGCCGTGCAGGAGGGCATCATGTTCAGAATGTCACAGTACATGTTGGAATCCATTATTCCATCAATAAGGCACAGCTACCCAGGACCAGAGGCACTCATGCAGCCCAAGACCATGATGCTGCCACCACCACATTTGACTGTAGGCAGTACACACTTGTCTTGGTACTCCTCACCAGGGCGCTGCACACATGCTGGACGCCATCTGAGCTGAAGAACGTTATCTTTGTCTCATCAGACCACAGAATATGGTTCCAGTAGTTCATGTTCTTGAACTGGTTTTCTTCAGCAAACTGGGCTTTCTTGTGGGCTAGCATCAGAAGAGGCTTCCGTCTTAGCCGACGGCCATGCAGACCGACTTGGTGCAGAGCACAGCGTATGGTCTGAGCACTGACAGGCTGTTCTTTCACTGCTGCAACCTCGTTAGCAATGCTGCCAGCGCTCCTGCATCTGTTTTCTGAAGCCAACTTGTGCATCTGACCCAAAGCACGAGGACTCAACCTCTTCGGTCAACCCTGATGAGGCCTGTTCCGAGTAGAACCCGTCTTGGAAAACCACTGCATAACCTTGGCCACCGTGCTGTAGCTCACTTTCATGGTTTCACCGATCTTCTTGTAGCTTAGACATTTTTGTGGAGAGAAACAATTCTCTTTTTCAGATCCTCAGAGAGCTCTTTCCCATGAGGTGCTACGTTGACCATCCAGTGACCAGAATGAGAGCATTGCACCCAAAGCACCACAATTTAAAACTTCAACACAGGTTACACAAGCTCACATGGGCCATTCGAACAGAAAAAAGCATGAACATGATGATGAATAAGACACGTTTCATTGCCTAGTTGACCATTAGCAATTGGGGTGTGCACTCACTTTTGTTGCCACCCATTTTGGAAATAGTGACTGTTTGTTCAGTTATTTGAACAGTGCAGTAAATCTACACAGCGACACATATTGTACAATGAGTATTCTAGAATATATTAAAGTTTCATTTGGGTCATTCCGTGTCAATTCACCGAATGGCTCCCGCATGACCCCCTCAGATTTTCTTGAAAAAAATCGTGTTGGTGGATTCACTTCTTAATAGAATAATCCCAAAATTGTAGGTCTCTACTGCCAATAGTTTGGCCACGAAAAATTATTAAAAGGACAAAGATTTGGGCGATTTTTAGTTTTTTTTTAGCACCACCTTCTGAAGTTCTAATTTTGAGCTGGAATATCTCAAAAAGTACTTGAGCTAGGACCTCCAAAGTTTGTATGTCAAATATCTGGTGCTACATCTGTACACAATTTAACTTTCAGCAGTCTAGCTCATGTGTAACATGCAGTAATAGGCCCCTAGATTCTGTTGAAAATTTTTATTCGTGAACTGTGGCAGCACTTTTAAGGGCCTGTAAACTCCTCTGTTTTTATGACTGGGGGCTGATATTTTGTAGGGGGTGTCTTTTGGACTAGGTACAAGGTTTTCCGAAAAATTACCAATGTGAAGTAAATAGCATCTGAGATATTGCTGATCAAAAATGAGAAAAAACACTTTTCCTGCAACTTTGAAGCTATATTCCCGTTGAATAACACCATGTATCAAATCCAAATCAAGTTCACCTTAAAGAGCAGGTTTTTGTTAGTGATATATCCAAAAATTATGATTGTGTTCTTGCTCTTTTTCCGAGTATGAATTTTTAAAATTATGTTTTATATTGGAATGCTAATTCTCGATTGTGGCTTCATGGTCTTGTGGACAGCTCTGTAATTATGTCAGAGATCTCAAATTTTGTACAGTGCCTCTTATAAACCATTTGACGTTAACTTTTAATACATATTAGTGCCATTCATGCTAGTATATGGAAAGATATTGAAGCTTGAAAATGGAAATCAAAATAAGCTTTATTGCAGTTCGAAATCGAGCATTTTAAGCATGTGACAGTACACAATTGTACAAAAAGTATTGTCAAAATTATTTCAAAGTAAGGTAGCATCTAGTCTGCAATTAGTTCTAAGAAAATAAATGTTGCAGATAACCATACCCTTGCAGCTAACCTACTCACACACATATACTTTTCAACTATATTGTGATAATGATAAATTTTCTGCAGCATACAAAAGCACAGACAAAACTTATCAGTTCTAATGAATAACACAGAATGAATATGATAGAACATGTTCTGTCATCCAAAGATGCCATCCTGGCAAATCTTTCTTGTCATCTGATTAATTTTTGCTTTAATCCCTTTATATAGTGCACCAGCTGATCTTTTTCAGACTTGCACAGATTATGAAATACCTTGTTCTTACATCATAGGACTGTCTCCTAATAAGGCATTAGAGCTGTCTGGCATCAGCTTTCTATGACTTATCATGACATGTGAATGAATTCAATATTAAAATCTTATCCACAGAAAAATAAAATTAATGAATTATGCAGTAACAATTTAGCTCAACATATTTATCTTGGAATGAACAAAAAATTAAATAAACTAAAAGCATTGGCAAAATAAGTATCAGCCAATTTCATATAATGTTATAACTTAGAAACTTTGACCAGCTTTAGCTTCAATGTCAATTTGAATTTTAATTTGCACGTCAGCTGCAATAGAATAATTTCCAGCTTAAAAAAGTCACAGCTAGAGGTACTCTGAAATGATTTCTGGTGATTGTTTTGTGTTGTCACATACTTAAAATAAAGTTTATTTTGATTTCCATTTTCAAGCTTCAATATCTTTCCAAATACTAGTATGAATGGCACTAATATGTATTTAAAGTTAATGTCAAATGGTTTGTAAGAGGCACTATACAAAATTTGAGATCTCTGACATAATTACAGAGCTGTCCACAAGACTACGAAGCTATAATCGAGAATTTGCATTCCAATATATAACATAATTTTAAAAATTCATATTGGGAAAAAGAGAAAGAACGCCATCACAATTTTTGGATGTACCACTAACTAAAACCTGCTCTTTAAGGTGAACTTGATTTGGATTTGATACATGGTGTCATTCAACGGGACTAAAGCTTCAGATTTGCAGGAAAATGTGTTTTTTTCTCATTTGTGATTGGCAATATCTTAGATGCTATTTACTTCACATTGGCAATTTTTCAGAAAACCATGTACCTAGTCCAAAAGACACCCCCTACAAAATATCAGCCCCCTGTCATAAAAACTGATGAGTTTACAGGCCCTTAAAAGTGCTGCCACAGTTCAAAAATAGAAATTTTCGACAGAATCTAGGGGCCTATTACTGCATGTTACAAATGAGACAGACTGCTGAAAGTTAAATTATGTACAGATGTAGCACCAGATATTTGACATACAAACTTTGGAGGTCCTAGCTCAAGTACTTTTTAAGATATTCCAGCTCAAAATTAGAACTTCAGAAGGCGATGCTAAAAAAAAGGCTAAATATTGCCCAAATCTTTGTCCTTTTAATAATTTTTTGTGGCCAAACTATTGGCAGTAAAGACCTACAATTTTGGGATTATTCTGTTAAGAAGTGAATCCACCAACATGAATTTATTCAAGAAAACCTGAGGTGGTCATGGGGGAGGATTTTCTGAAATTTGGTGAATTGACACGAAATGACCCATTTCTGCAATGTTGTTGTCCCTTGAAAAGATATAATAAACTAGCACTTTGCCCGTGGGGATCCACGGGTTCTAGATTCAACCCACATGGGGCCCAATTTTCAGCCCAAGTTTAAATTTTATTGTTTTATGTAAGTTCACTTTTATATTATAGTGAACAATGCACCATTATGATGTCATCACATGCACCTCTATGATGTCATCACGTTGCTATGGTGTTTCCATAAACGCTGCACTGCGCTGCACTGACATTCCGCGCTCAGTGGAACATGAAGTCACCTGCAAGACTGAGGAAAATAGCGTCGCTCGCGCTATGCTGCAGATACGCGCCCGGTGGAAGTCGCCTGCAAGACGGAGCAAAATAGCGTCACTCGCGCTATGCTGCAGATACGCACCTGGTGGAACCTAGCACTGTTTGGCCGGACACACACGCACGCTCACAGAGTCCACTCGGCTAAATAGATTAATTGTCAAAATGTGAGGGGTGTACTCATTTTTGTGAGATACTGTATATGCCCTGGACCAAAGAAGAAATGGAACATCCAGACTGTTACTAGCAACAAGCCCAGAGGGTTTAAATATATTTGAAACTTGAATATTGACTTGAAATATATGAAACTTTAATATATTTTAGAGTAGTCATTGTACAATACATGTAGATGGAAGCCTCTTCTGATGCTAGCCCACAAGAAAGCCCAGTTTGCTGAAGACAACCAGTGCAAGAACATGAACTGCTGAAACCATATTCTGTGGTCTGACGAGACCAAGATAAACTTGTTCAGCTCAGATGGTGTCCAGCATGTGTGTGGCGCCCTGGTGAGGAGTACCAAGACAAGCATGTACTGCCTACAGTCAAATGTGGTGGTGGTAGCATCATGGTCTGGGGCTGCATGAGTGCTGCTGGTCCTGGGTAGCTGTGCCTCATTGATGGAATAATGGATTCCAACATGTACTGTGACATTCTGAACATGATGCCCTCCCGCACGGCAGTTTTCCAACATGATGACAACCCAAAACACACCTCCAAGATGACAACTGCCTTCCTGAAGAAGGTGAAGGTGATGGCGTGGCCAAGTATGTCTCCAGACCTGAATCCCACTGAGCACCTGTGGGGCATCCTCAAGAGGAAGGTGGAGGAGCAGCAGGTGTCCAACATCCACCAGCTCCATGATGTTGTCATGGAGGAGTGGAGGAGGATCCCAGCAACAAATTGCAGCTCTGGTGAATTCCATGCCTTGGAGAATCAGAACAATGCTGAACAACAATGGTGGTCACACTAAATATTGACACTATGGACACAATTTGGCATGTTGATGGTGAGGTGTACTCACTTTTGTGGCCACCCATTTTGGAAATAGTGACTGTTTGTTCAGTTATTTAGACAGTGCAGTAAATCCACACTGCAACACATATTGTACAATGACTGCTCTAGAATATATTCAGGTTTCATTTCTGTAACGTTGTCCCTTGAAAAGATATAATAAATTAATTGTCGAAATGTGAGGGGTGTACTCACGTTTGTGAGATACTGTATATGCCCTGGGCCAAAGAAGAAATGGAACATCCAGACTGTTACTAGCAACAAGTCCAGAGGCCATGCTCTGTCATGACATGGGGTTGTCAGTGTCCTGAGCAACAGTAACTTGCCCTTCCTCGAAGGCGGTGTTGATGTTGAAAATTACATTGGAATTTTGTTGCAAATTATGAAGCCTTCAAGATGACAGCTTTTCCAGGGATGCCTGTGCATATTTCAACAGAACAATACAAAACTTAATTTTGCATGCATCACAAAGGCATGGCTGTGTAAGAAGAGGGTGCTGGTGCTAGACTGGCTAGCCTCTATTACCAGCTTGTCCCCAATAGAGAATGTGTTGCGCAATTCGAAGGGCAAAATGCGACAACAAAGACCCCGTACTGTTGCACACCTGAAGACTTGTTTTTAGGAATAGTGGGCCAAAATTACTTTGAAGACAATAAATGATTATTTCATGTCTCTAAACATTTATTAAGCCTTGTGAAAACGAATAGCAACTTTACAAAGTGGTAAATACTTTACTGCTCTAACCTTTTATAAAATAAGTAAGTGTTTATTTAGAAAAATCAGTAAATTGCATGTGGTGAAACGTCAAATAATATGCAGTCGTATTGTATTCAACATAACACAGGTCACAAATAATTTACAAATCACTGCGTCCAGTTTTAATGAATGTTTAACGTACCATCTCAACTTAAACTAATTTGGGGTTGTAGATAAATGCACAACAAAATATTGACAAGTCTGAAAAATTAGTCTTTAGAGTCAGCGCGTTGTTGGTCCATTACGTCAGTTGGTTGGTTGCATCTAAGCAACGCTATCACTTGTGTGTGCTGTGTATATTGCCTGCAGTAGCTAACCTGTAGCTGCAATTTGACTCATGCAGATATGCCTCTATATGACTGCAGGAGCTGATTACATCTCTGGAGCCGTTAAACTGGAACTTCATGAGAAGAAAATGGCCACTGAGGAACATCATTCTCTCAAGTCTCTGGACATTGACCACCCTCGAATCATACAGAGATGTAGCAGAGAGGTTCCAGACGAGCAAATCCGTCATCTGCGACCACTTGCATGAGTTCTGTGCTCTGATTGCTGAACATTTTTCCAACAAAATAAGGTGGCCCAAAGGGTTGGAGGCTGAGGCGTCACTGGCTGGGTTCTCGCTAGCTGGACTGCCAGGCACACTGTGTGCAGTGGGGTCCTGCCACATCCCGATCGACAAACCCCAGGGAGTTCCAGTTCCCGAGGCCTATCTCAATGGCAAGATGTTCTACTCCATCAACCTCATGGGCTTCTGCGACCATGGTGGAAGGTTTGTCCACGTCAGCGCTGAGCACCCTGGTGGGTGGCACAATTCCCAGGTCTTTGAGATGACAGAAGTGGGCAAGGCACTGGAGGAAGATCCACATGCTCTCCTTCAAGGCCGACATCTCGTGGGAGATGCCACCTTTCCGCTCTCTGAGCACCTTCTCACGCCCTTCCCTGACTATGGCAACCTGGTCATAAGAAAGGGACGCTATAACTGGAGGGTACAGTCCACCCTGAAGGTGGTACAGAACGCCTTTCGTGTACTTCACTCTCGGTTCCACAGGCTGAAATCACTACAGATGCACTCTATAGTGAAAACCAGCACTGCGGTGAAGGCTTGCTGCATCCTGCACAACGTGTGCTTGGACAACAACAACCCGGTGCAGCTTGATGACACAGATTGCGACACTGTGTCTCAAGAACCTTTTCACTTGCTGCCAAATGGGCACTCTGGAAGCTTGGGCGGCATATCCAAAAGACAAGATATTTCCAGCTCACTCTCGAAAAAGAGACCCCAGGATGTAATGTGATTCCAGTTTTTTATTATTTTCTTTAGCTGCTTGTTTAAAGCTGCTTGAAATAACTGTCTTTTGGTCACATATTTGCTTTTTGGCCCTCTGGCTCCCTCTGGGTCAGGAACAACAACGAAAATATCTAGATAAGTAATTCAAAACTGCAGCAAAAAAGATTGCCATGATCGATGGCCTTCATTTAATGAATAAGAAACAGAAGGACTTATCAATGAGGAACGTGTGTGGTCACAATGGGTCATAAAATTTTTAACTTTCTTTTAAGTTATGCGTTAAATATAGAAAATGTTACTACTGATATCCTTCTGTTCATGTTTGCATTGCGTCAACACGACACATTGGAAGTAAGTGATGATTGTTTGATTTGATTCATTAGATCATTGCATCATATTTAAGATCTCCATCACCTCGATTACTTACTGCTGTTGGGGTCCATTAAAAGTGTAAGAGAAACATTAGCATGGTGTACGACTTATTAAGATTGCAGTAATGTTACACATGTCATTATATAGTGTATAAACCATAAAGGTCGTAATAGCACGCTTAATATACAGCACAGAAAATCTCATATCAATATAAATGCATCAGAGAAAGAATAGGGATATTCATGGCAATGTACATATGAATAAAAAAGAAAAAAATTGGGTACCCGGTGAAAAAAAAAACAACAACCAAGAAACAGTCTGGAATGGGACAAAAATTTGCATTAATCAAATTCAAGAAATGCCCACTTAAAGGTGTATGTCATCATATAAAAGAAATACGTCACATACAAAAATGGAAACCAGAAAAGAATAGTTTCTCAGAGAAAGGGGGAGAAGTCAGTATTATTATTCAGACTGGCTAAAGTTGTACCTTTAAGCATAACAATCCAAAACGTCATATGAGTTGGGATTTGTATGTCCAAATATTTTATAAAGGCTAGCCATGGGATAATTGAGGTTGCCCATCCATATTACATATTTAAGTTCAGCAAGTCTTCCTCTGAGTCTGCATTTATTATGTCCAATGTAAAAGCATCAACACTCTCATTCTAGCCTGTATACCACAAGTATAAGTGCATTTTTGTTTTGCTTTATTAGGATCCTCATTAGCTGCCAATGTAATGACCCCTAGTCTTTCAGGGGTCCCAGAAGAAAATATTACAACAGAATGCAGATAATTTTAATAACAGTGACAATAGACTAAATATAAACAAAACTCTTGTAAAATGGACTTTTTTGTGAAAATTACGGACATGAAAAAATATTTAATTTAACATTTTTAATGAAAGCAAAATGTTCGCCTTCAAATGGTAAGGTTATAGCGTAACTGTGTTACTATTTGATAATTTCCCACCGTACAGGAGCCTGAATTAGATTTTTCTGGGAAAGGAAACAAAAACTGAAAAAAGAAAGAAACAAAACAAAATTAAAATCACCGAATTAAAATGATTTAAACCTTGGAAAATGGTGGGAAAATCTTTCTCATTCGGACTCAAACTATAAGGCAATCATTTTAATGACATAGTGCGCTTCGCAATGAATTGAGCTCGACTTCTTTTCAACTGTATGAGTCGCGAAAATCAGTCCAATTATTGTACGCTTTAAAAGAAAAAACTGATATTGTAGAATATAATTCAGCTGCAAGTGAATTATTTTAAATTCATTAACACAGCGGTGATTGTAGGCGTGATCTGCCGTGGAATGTGACATGCAGTAACAAGATGACGTTGCAATGTCAGCCGTACTGATTGCAAATTATGCAATGTGTGAGCTTTTAGTGAAAGGAAGCGAAAAAGTACTAGCTATCTCCATGCCAAATTTTAGGTCATTTGGCCTGAACATAATGGCACAGGAGGCAAACATATACATTTTTGACTATTATTACCCAAAAAAAGCTTATTTAAATCATTTCTAAGGCCAGCATCCAAAAAATGAAAAAAAAAGTCTGGGCGTATGTTGCTAAGCTACCCCTGTTCCAAATTTCAGGTCATTTGGCCTTAAAATGAAAGTGTGGTGCCCATATGATCAAAAAGCCAGGAGGAGGAGGAGAACAAGAACAGGAAATGGAGCTAAAACAGTATATTTCTCTCCCCCTATAGGGGAATGAAATATAATTACGATTAATACTCGACTTTGATTACATAACACAACATTTAATGTCCAGTTTGGCCCATCAAGTTTACCACTACACTGGTATGACAAGGACCACAACAACCCAGAATTCCAATGAAGAAGTCACAGCTGCCGCTGGCTGTGATCTGTGATAACAAAGAAAAAAAATCCAAAGCACTTCTCATCTGAAAGGGTAACTGGGTTGATTTAAAAAAATGGCCACAAGAAACAAGAACAACAAAAAAAATCTAACAGTCATCCGCAACAGTTCGCTTTTTAGTGTCTTTTAAAATCTGTATTTAACTGTGTGCTTGCTTCAGCAGAAGCAGCACACTCTATTCTCGTACTTCTTCTTCTTCTTCTTATTTTTTCTTCTTCCGCCTAAATTTAGCCAACAAACTCCTCCTACACCGTTTAAGCTATTGATTCCGTTCAAACTTCAAAAAATTCAGCTTGTTCTGAATTAGGTTGCCTCCGTACAGATTTTTGATTTTCTTTTTAGTTTTTGAGATATTTAATTTTAAAAGTCATTTTTTGGGGTCCTATTAAATCAAGCCATTTTTGTGCTGATTCAGTAGATTCAGCTATTTTCTACTATTTTTTTACTCTGTCATACTTTTAGCTAGAAATGTCATACAAACTGCAAAATGTTAAGTTAAGCTTGTATAATTTCTTCTCTGTTCAAATTTTTTGTAACTTCTATAATTTTTTTATTATAATTAAAAAAAAAATTCTGTTACAATACATTCTGGGAACTTACAGTGTGGCGTCGTCACTGCTAGAGTGGCGAACAGCTCTAAAATCGTCAAGAAGTCTTCTCTTAAACTTGCTCTAAGTCCCACAGTTTTCACTCCACATAAATATTTTTATATCCAAGTTGTAGGAAAAGTTGTGCTGGTCACGAAAATGTAACTATGCAAGCAATTGGACAGACGATTTTGGCAGTATGAACCGAAAAGCGACGGGAGCACAAACCGATTCTCCAATCACTCCTATATTAAATGAGACAGAAAATTCCGGTTGGTCAGCTGAAAAACACTGTTTTATAACTTGCTCTTCTTCCCACATTTTTGCCACTACTCGCACACTTTTGACATATTTTGCTCAGCAGACTCTCCTCTTTAGTGTAGTATCTCCATTTCGTAGAGTGGACCTACTATCTTTGAGGTAGAGGCAGTAGTATGTAAGAGACGCCTTAACTAAAATCTCCGTTGGACCAAACCATTAACTCAAATGGCTCAGCGAAATCGTGGCATTGCGGTATTGCGGTTCAATTCTGCCCTCTGCTGGACTTTTTCCTGGCCTCAGCATTATCATCGTTCGGATTAAGATTGATACGACTGTTTGACAAATCTCATTCTTCTGCGTCAAACTCGGTGAAAGAATTTTCGGTATCGTCGTTTGTACAGTCGCTCAAACCAGCTCCAAGAGAGCACACTTAGGGCAGCAAAGACCGATCTTTTTTCAGGGCGGGTCCATGAGAAGACATTACAATAAAAAAATTGCTAAGCAGAGAGCTCCTATCCTATTCCTGTATGCGATATTTTTTTTCCGTACCGTTAACCCTTTCATTACCACTGTCGCATTTCCGCGACAGCCGGTCCCGCATCACTTACCATTGTCGCTATTTTGCGCCTAGAGAAAGTCCCTCACAAAAACTGTCAAAGCTCCGCAACAAAACACCCCTTTGGACTAGTCTGGTATCGCACAACACGTCAGTGATGTCATCAGGCTTCCCGTAGTTCCCAATCCTCCGGTTATGCGCAGTTTTATTTTATTTTATACAGGTTATTGCAGGCAGTGCATGCTGCAGCATGTGTATCTCCGTTTGTACACAAAAGCACGCGTATCTCCATTTGTGCAGAAATGCGCGTGTATCTCCGTTTGTACATAAATCCCATAGAGGAGAAATCCTCTTGTCTTGACAAACCGAAATACGGTTTTTATCCTCATTTTCTGTTTTTACTTTTGGAAAAACTAAGCAAAGATATGTGTCAATGGAAAGGTAAATGTATTTTGAACATGTTTTCTGTACATAAAATTGTCCATTTCTTGCGTTTTAGTTTGAAAAGGGGGGTAAAAATCCACATGCAATATCATGCTGCGATAGCACAAAAATTTACGGAAAGCAAGGGTTGTCTTATTCCCAGTAAGCGGTAGTGAAAGGGTTCATGCGTCGCTATTCTGGAATTCTGGTCCCCCCCCACGTGACTTTCGTCCCTTAATGCGTGTCAATTTGCATCATGATTACGCCGACAAAATAAGGCAACAGTTTGCTTACAGTCTTATGCTGCATTCGAGTCGTGTCGTGAATTAAACTCGAAGGTAAGAGGAAGGGACAGTGAGGTCTGTGGTCAAAAGAACGGAATTCACCACTCGTGTCTCGAAAACACAGCTCGTGGGAAGCTTTACCGAATGCAGCATTACTCGCTAGCGAGCTAGTTGGCTACCTAGCTAGCAATAGTAAAGCTAGCGCACCAATGTATTTAGCTACATAGCCAATTGGCTAGCGAGCTAAAAAGGCTGCAGTTCGCTTTCAATGTCCGAAGTATTCTCAGAAATAATTTTGCCGACAAAATAAGGCTACAGTTTGCATACACTGTCATACTCGTTAACGAGCTAGTTGGCTTCCTAGCTAGCAAGCCAAAGTGATATTGAGCTGTGTGTCATAACTAGCACGCCAATGTATTTAGCTACATGGCCAACTGGCTAGCGAGTTAAAACGGCTACAGTTCGCACACAATGGAATACTCGCGAGTGAGCTATTTGGCTAGCTAGCTAGCAAGACAAAGAGACATAGATATCTGTAATGTTATAGCTAGCATGCCAATGTATTTAATATCCTAAAGTCGCTTTCACACCGAACGCGAAACGAATTTTTCGCAGACAGATTACATTCAAAGTCAATGCAAAGACGCGAAAACGCGTGTATTCGCGTCTTTGCATTGACTTTGAATGTAATCTGTCGTACGAAAAAGTCGTTTCGCGTCCGGTGTGAAAACACCTTAATTTTCCTCATTTCAGGAGGGCATTCACAGTAATTATCGCTGGGAATCATTAATATCTCTTCAACGATGAAAAGCTGTAGTGCCCAGCTTTCTTCACATTTGCTATTGGGAACAATGTGGACTGTGGAAGTGTTTTCTTTTAGGGGACTTTTTTTCTTGGTCTTCGAAATTGTGATGCATCAACGGCACAGAAAAAAAAATGCAGCCTGCGAAAAGGACACCATAAGCACTTGTCAAACAAAAAAAGGTTGAAAACGGTTTTTATTATTTTATTATTCTTTCCACAAATTTTTATCTAAATTTTTGTTTTTACTGCCGATGTTCAACTCTTCTTTTTCTTTTTGCCAACTTTCAGCAATGTTCTTTTGTGGATTGATCTGTAAAGTAGTTCTTTTCAGTCTCATGTTTGCAGGATTTTTAAACAGTGCTTTTTATACGCCCAAGAAACAATACTGTCCTCCAATGCCATACATGACTCTACAATCCTAATTACATTTCATGTGACATCATGAGCAGATGAGATATAAAATATATTCGGTAACACTTGTAAACACGAGTCGTGTCGTGAATTAAGTCGAAGGTACGAGGAAGGGTCATTCGGACAGTGAGGTCGTGAGGTCAAAAGAACGGAATTCACCAGTCGTGTCTCGAAAACACGGCTCGTGGGACGCCCTACCGAATGCAGCAAACCTGTCGCCTTATTTTGTCGGCGTAATCATGACGCAAATTGACGCATATTAAGCGACGTAAGTCACGTGGGGGGACCAGAATTCGTAGCCTCGCCCCTTTTGGGGGGAAAACAAACCACACTCCCCATTGACTTTAATGTAAAATTGCTGTACAAAATGACATAAATACAAGACCATCGAAGGTAAATCAGCTGAGAAATTATCTACAGACACCATGTCTGATTCACATACATCCACTCTACCAGATAGAGAACGTACGAGATATTTCGAAAAGATAAATCAATCTTGAAGCATGTCCCTTCAGTCTACCGGCATCTAGCTGGTGCAATGACCCCACCCAGTGGCCAGAGGTATCACACCCTGACATCTATTTTTATCTGATTGAGTCTTCAGGTAAGCAAAATACTATATGTTATTAATTGCTTATTTCCGTATTGCCTTGGTATTGGCCTGAGGGTCGCCGTATGCGGCCGAGGGCTAATACCGCGACCCAAAGGACAATACCGAGGCAATGCGAAAATAAGCAATTTATAATATTTTTATTAATTGGTAAAGTATGTTGTGCTATCATGACAATATTATGACTATGACTTCTGAATTACGCAACTTCGAGACTCATTAAAGAGCTAAATGCTAGATCCGCGACTGCTACCTGCTGAACTCGGCCAATACAGGATATACTGACAGGCCGTTTTTACTGTATGCGAGCAATAACATACTTAACCAATTATATCCCCAATTCCGAAATAGTTGGGACAAAGTGTTAATCGTGAATAAAATCAAAACACAATGACTTTCAAATCACACCAGCCAGTATTTTATTCACAATAGAACAGAGATAACATAGCAAATGTTGAAACTGAGAAATTTTATAATTTTATCCACAAAATGAGCTCATTTCAAATTTGATGGCTGCTATTGGTCTCAAAAAAGTTGGGACAGGGGCCTGTTTACCATGGTGTAGCATCCCTTCTTCTTTTTAACACAGAGTGGAGGCATCTGGGCATTGAGGAGACAAGTTTCTTGAGTTTAGCCATTGGAATTGGATCCTGCTCTTGTTTAATACAGGCTTCCAGCTGCTGGAGAGTTTTGGGTCTCCTTTGACAGACTTTTCGTTTAATTATGCGCCAAATGTTCTCAATCTGTGAAAGATCAGGACTGCAGGCAGGCCAGTTCAGCACACGGACTCTTTTACTACGAAGCCATGCTGTTGTAATAGCTGCAGTATGTGTTTTTGCATTGTCCTGTTGAAATACACAAGGCCTTCCTTGGAATAGATGTCGTCTGGAGGGGAGCATATGTTGCTCTAAAACTTTTATATACCTTTCAGCATTCGTGGTACTTTTTAAAATATGCAGGTGTCCCACACCATATGCACTAATGCATCCCCATACCATCAGAGATGCTGGCTTTTGAACTGAACGCTGATAACAGGGGGTGGTCTTTCTCCTCTTTAGCCCGGAGGACACAATGCCCATGATTTCCAACAACAATGTCAAATTTGGACTTGTCTGACCACAGGACACTTTGCCACTTTGATACAGTCCATTTTGAATGAGCCTTGGCCCACAGAACACGGCGGCACTTCTGGATCATGCTCAACAATGGCTTCCTTTTTGCATGATAAGAGTATTAGGTGGCATCTGTGGATGGCACGGCAGACTGTGTTTACAGACAGTGGTTTCTTTAAGTATTCCTGGGCCCATTTAGTAATGTCAGTGACAGAATCATGCCGGTGAGTGATGCAGTGGCGTCTGAGGGCCCGAAGATCACGGACATCCAGTAGAGGTCTTCGGCCTTGTCCCTTAGGCACAGAGATTTTTCCAGTTTCTCTGAATCTTCTGATGATGTTATGCACTGTCGGTGATGAGACCTTCAAAGCCTTTGCAATTTGACGCTGAGGAACATTGTTTTAAAAGTATTTTTTTACGCAATCCTTCACGGGTTGGTCAGCCTCTGGCCATCTTTACTTCTGCGAGACTCAGCCTCTCTAAGGCATCCCTTTTATAGCCAATCAGGTTTCACACCTGATGCCAGTTAATGTAATTACTTGCTATATGTTTTTTCAGCTGATTCTCTTATATATTAATTGCTTTTTCAGCCCTTTTTTGCCTGTGTCCCAACTTTTTTGAGACCTGCTGCAGCCAGAAAACTTGAAATAAGCTCATTTTGTGGATAAAAATGTAAAATATCTCAGTTTCAACATTTGAAATGTTACCTATGTTCTATTGTAAATAACATATTGGCTCATGTGATCTGAAAGTCATTGCATTTTGAATTTATTCACAATTTACACTTTGTCCCAACTATTTCGGAATTGGGGTTGTAATAAAAATGAAATATTTCACCTTTCGGTCCTGCTATTTGGATAGTATGCTAGTTAACAGTAGCACTGTGCTCTGACCAGACGGTGACAACGGTCTTAGCTAGGTTCGTAAGTTAGCCTGTCCGTCTGTCTCGTCCAGGAATATGCATGATTCCTCCCTCCGTATGGCTTGGAGCCATAAAGCCCTTCTCTCCGGATATTTTTTTGGGCATGGCAGAGGAATGAACCAGAGATCCTTGTTTTTTGTTTTATTGTTGGTGCAGCCAACAACACGGCAACTCCTCGGCATGTCGGATTCAAGTTAAATCGGCTTGTTTTAAGCGTTCGCGCTTTGAATGTCTATGCAGAAAGCAGGGTTGTTTTCCCCCTAAAAGGGGCGCGGCGATCAGGGCCCACTGTGGATGACGTATTGCCGACCTGATGAATAACGACGCATTAACGGTACGGAAAAAATATCGCCTCCTGCATATACAAGCAACTGTTCGCATTACCTAGATACATTTCCGATCGTATCTAAAACAGGCGAAATACTGGTATCAAAATGACCGTAACTGCCTTCCCTGCTGAGCCAGCAGACGTAACTTTTCCATACTCATTGAGTAGTTAAATAGTTAACGTCAGCTAGCTATTAATTGTGTCATCTGCAGTGATGGCAATTTCAAAACTCAAGTTCGACCCGTTTCGAGCACGTTCTGTGCACTGTGTGCGCGAGCTAACTAGCTAATAATAGCACAGAAATAAAAAGGGAGCCGTGAATAATATCACAACGTGTTAACGATATCTTGCAGTTTGCTATTATTAGCTATTTAGCTAGCGAAGACAGTGCACAGAAATGAACAGAGAGCTGCGAATAGTAACATTTCACTATTTGGCGAGGTCAGCGCTGTACAGTTTGGACTGCGGGAGAGACTGACAGTGAGCTATCAGCATTCAACAGCTGCGGCAGTCTGCCAATGTGGCCTGCCATGTTTGCTCCGCCATAAAGCTAATTTCTCAGCATGCACTGCGTTCACCTAGATACGCACAGAGCCATAGAGAGAGATTAATCAACCTCATTGACTCTAATTCACTTTTTTTTTTCTTTTTTTTACAGCTGGCTTGAAGCGGAATAGAGTCGGTCATGATGCAGCTGAAAAGTCAGAATTCCTTAAACTATTGCTTTCAGCTTTGAAGTCTTGTGTTTACATTTCAGCAGTTTTTCAATATTTCTTCAGCAATTTCCTTTGCCTCTCAGTTTCCAAGCACCTTCATAAGCCAACGTCTTCCACTTTTCTCGCTGAAGCAAGCACACAAATTTTCTTCAGAAAATTTAGCCTTTTCTAGTTCTGTACTAGCCTTGCGGAATCGGATTGGTGGCGTGTTCCAGTTAAATATGGCTCTATAGTGCACTGTGGATTTTAAATTATCATTCCTAGACTGTTGAAGTCGCAGGTCGCCACCCACTGCCTGTCTAGCATAATGAGTGTGACTGTTTTCATTATAAACTAATTGTTCAGCTAAAAATATGGGATTCCTTGGAAAATATACTTCAAAAAAAAAAAAAAAAAAAAGAGTGAAGGCTTACTAGGAGTCTGCATTCAGCTATCAGCTGTGAGAGGCTTTTATTCATAAAAAATATGTTCCTACTGTATGAGCACTGAAAAACTATCCTGGCAACTCTGTTTTACCCAACTGTAAGTTTGTGCAGCTCCTTCTGTGATGCTGATGATCATATGATAGGACAATATTCTAGATGTGACAAAACAAGTGACTGTACTACCTTATTAAGAATGGAAGCAGGTATGCATGTAATGAATTTCCTTTCCATAGCAATACCTTTCCCTATTTTGGCTACTACATCATCAATATGAGCTGACCAAGACAAGTGGTTCATTTGGAGTGAGCGTCTCGATATGTATGCTGAAATTTAGTGATCAACTCATTGGTGAAAAAGTATTTCTGCATCTGTTCAAGAGCAATTATCTCCATTACCTTACTTAGTGTAATACTAAGTAGACTAAGGGTTTGACTATTTGCCCTGTGAAATAGGATCTTTTATCTTTGGGCAATGGTATAACTTTGAACTACTTCCACTTCCCTGAGAATACATCTTTTAATTAAAAAAATGACAAATGGGAATAGGCTGATGCTTTGCTGCAACTCTAACCAGCTTGCGTCTAGATTATCGATCCCTGATGACTTTCCATCTGGTAAGGACATTACAATACCTTCGACATACTCTCTTTAAACTCTGTGGAATGCAAAGGTGCAGTTCTTCTCCTACATAATTTCTTAGAAAATTGCTGTATAAGAAACAGGACTAATCTTTGCGGGACTCCTTCCACTCTAATTTCTCTTCTGTGTTTGTGAAATAATTATTAAATTATTTTGCAATTTTGTGATGAAAACCCAATCATGTTCTATATGTGGTACCACAGTGTGAGAACTTCCACCTGTGATTTTGTTTGGTGTTCCTTGAAACTTTCCATTGTCATTCTTGGCATGTTTAATCTTTTGCCAAAAGTGCTCTTTTTTCCTCTTTTCATTCATGTTAGCTACCTTATTTCTCAAAGTGTGATTGTGTTCTTTGTCTACTGATTCACCAAAACTCTCTGCTTTTTTCTTTGCATTGTCTCTGTCTCGCATTAA
Source organism: Gymnothorax javanicus (assembly GCA_029692085.1). NCBI lineage: Eukaryota > Metazoa > Chordata > Actinopteri > Anguilliformes > Muraenidae > Gymnothorax > Gymnothorax javanicus. Next base: position 98,580,924 of record CM056198.1, read on the forward strand.
TTCTTTCTAATTTGCATCCAGCTATGGTGCACATCTTGGCCTAGAAGTTCTTCAGAGATGATGCTTATCAACAATTTTCTTTGATATATCTGTAAATTTATTTAGTGCTGAATCTGGGTTCTTTCCATACACTCCGGACCAATCTGCAGCTTGAATTTCAGTCACTAACAGCTCAAAACGCTTTTATGTTCTATGATACAGTACCCTACTGCCACCCTTGGGTAGCTTTGTTTTCCTTGTTACTCCCTTCATATTGCGATTCCTGCAGCTAGTTTTCACTGAAACTGCCGTTGAGCAGTGTTCTGAGACTATTGTGAAAATATGGTCTATACAAGCAGAGGATGTGACTGAATTGTTAGTACTACTCTGGTTGGCAGTGTCATACTTTGTTTTGGCATTGTGGTGAAATCCAATCGATATTTAAGTCACCTAAAATAATTATTTCTGTATTTTCATCTCAGACTGCATCAAACATATCACAAATCCCATTCAAATATTTAATGCTGGCACAGGGTGTTGTGCTATAACAACTAACCAAAATGGGTTTTAGGTATGGTAAATGAGCCTTTACCCACAATCCTTCAACATTGTACGACATCAGATCATTTCTCATTTTAACTGGGATATGATCCTGGATGTAGAAAGTGACACCCCTGCCATTTTTATTTCTTTCCTTCTAAATATCTTATAACCACACATCATTAGCTCATCATCCACAAAGGATGAGCTCAAGTGTGTTTGAGACAAAGCTATAATTTGAATATTAATCAACAGCATGTGAATTGTCTCCTCACGTGTTTGCCTCAGACTGCAAATATTCAATGAACTAGAGAAAGACCTTTCAGTTGAAAAGCTGAATGATTTGTATACATAAACTAAGACAGCATCATGAAACAAAATAGAGAGTGGTTGAACCATAAATACTTTTCAACTCTGTGTTTAAGTGTTTTTGCCCCTGGACTTAATGACTAGTTTGTCATATTTTAAGCATGCTATATCTCCCCTTTTATGGGCAGCTTTCAGCTTCCTCTGTTCAGTTCCTTTCAGTTTTTTCCTCCTCTTGTGCACAGCCTCTGAAAAGTCCTCATTTATGTAAATTGGTACCTTTCAGTTTCCTTGCTTATGCACAGTCATTGTCATATCTACCTTGTCGTGGCTGAATTCAGCTGGATTTCACTCCGTGAACAGCTCAGATGACATCAATCAGCCTTTTGTCCGTACTTTTAATGGTCATTTGCACAAAACATTGGAGGTTTTAAGGCTGCTTTTGTAACATCTCTTTATAAAAGCCTTACGGCACTCAAGCATCTGGGACAGCATCCTCATCGTTACAGGTGTTCCCGTCTTTGGTGGGGCTACCTCAGTATCATTTGGAGGCGTAGTGTTTCTTACTAAGATATCCCATTTGGTCCCGGGTAGTACCTTGGTTTTAGGCCTAAGGCCCCGAAAATCCAAACTGAAATGCAGATCCAGCTGATCTTGTTTCTCAGTTTTGAAGATAAAGTCATTGTGAACTTTTTTCATGTCAGGTTGAAGGAGAAAATTAGAATTAGAATTGCAGGGATGATTACAGTGATTCTCGTTAAGGTCAAAAATCAAGAGAAGAATTCACCAGAACAAAAACAGAGTTTTCCAATAGATTGCCATTCAACCCCTGCAGCTCATTCAGAATGCATTACGCTCTCAGCACATCTTCAACCTTTCTAAGATCTTGCATGTTACTCCCCTTCTAAAATCTCTGCACTGGCTACCAGTGTCAGTCAGGGTCAGATTCAAAGTCCTAACTCTGGCTCACACTGCTGCAGACAAAATGGCCCCTTCCAAGCTACGAGAAGTAGGCCTAATCATACTATACAGGCTTGCTTCACTACTTCACTCCACTGCAACAGGTTGAATATGTCCTCCTACCCAACCAGACAGCTTCTTCACCCCAGCTTCACAGAGCTGGAATATCCTGGGCATGTCCCTAAAACCTCCATTCTTTGCAGATCTTCCATCAGGGTTTGAAGGACTCCTCTGTTCTGGCAGTACCTGACCTAGATCTCAGTCTTATGCTCTTTGTCCACACATCAGTACCCATCCTTAACAAAAGTAAAAATCTATTTGTGTATCATAGAATTTCCAACACAAATTTGTCGTGTTTGCTTTTAATTGAAATCCTCAGCTTGTTTACTTACCTTCTCTTAATGCTCATAATTGGCATGTTCAGACCATGTAGTCTACGAGTTATTTGTTCATGACTGAGCTGATTGACTGTTGATAAATAGTACCCTTAATGAGTAGTACCTCATCTGCTGTGACATTGTTTCAATTTCCTTTTCTATGCACTTACTGTAGATTGCTTTGGAGAAAAGTATTTGAAAAACAGAAGTAATGTAAAGATGTGAGTAGGGATGTCCGATAATATCGGCAGACCGATATTATCAGCCGATATTTGCATAAAAATGTAATATTGGAAAAGATTGTTGTCGGATTTTTTGCCGATAATGAAAACCGATAATACAAGCGCACTCAGAGAGCGCAGCACCAAGCCAAGGCAACTCTGTGCATTAGTTATTTTCGTTGGCTGATGTAGGATATTGTTGCATTCCACCGCCAGGTGGCATCAAAACCTAAAAGCATGCCGATTGGAAATCTGGGCCCGTATTTACAAAGCATCTTATCTTACCACTAGGAGTACTCCTAAGTCGCGCTAAAACATTTTATGTAGGAGTAAAATCTTAAAAGTTATTCACAAAGCGCTGAGAGCAACTTTTAGTTAAGAAAACTGGTAACTCCTAGACTAGGAGTAGCTCTGAGATAGGTGGGAATAAATCTCCGTTGCTACGGATGACGTCAATTCTCATGCACGAGTCTGGGGACAGTGAGCATGGTGATCGGTTGTTTGGTGACAGGGCGGCCCATTGGAAAAAAAAAAAAAATCCCACATACAACCCATGGAGGAAAAAATGAGGAAATAGTCCAAGCGGCTGGTTTGTCCCATAAAATAATAACATGTTGAGCACTCCTGAAAATGCACTATGCGCAGTCCCTACATGTCACGTTCTAGGCAAATAAACATACATAGAAAAGAGATAGTTGTAAAAATGCCAATAGCATAAAACGAGTCAATAATAAAACGCGTAATTTGCCCCAATAATTAGCAACTTATTACCCAATGAGAATATGTTGCGATCATTTAAAAGTTGGGCTGTTCAAGTTTGTTTGCCCTAAACTGTCATGGATGAAAGTTCAAAAAGGACGCGAAAGCCCAACTGGAGCCACAACCTGGCCCAGTTGGTGCTGGAGTGAAAGCATGTAATAAAAGGGAAGTTTGGCTTGGGGTTGAACAGCAAATCCAAGCGGGATGCGTGGGATAATATCAGCCTACAGATCAATGCTGCATTCCTGTCGGAGACTTGGACGGCAGACGAATGCGAGAAGCGGTGGTGTGGGCTGCAGCCGCAGGGGAGGTCCGAGATTGTAGCCTATAAACGGGCTATCGTTCAAACAGGAAGGCATACTAAGCTTGTTTGTAATTTATAGCCTACAATTTAAATATGCATACAAAATATGACACAGGCTGGTATTATTATGATGATCTATTAAATGTAACCCTCGCTCAATAGCCTAATAAAACTAGAGGCACTCGTAGAGTGCAAACCTCCGCCAAGGCAGCACAATCCAAATGTGCATGAGTGGGAGCAAAGTTGAGTTATCGCGTGTGATAGGATTTTCTGTTTCACTGATCGGGGTCAAAATCAATAGGGTCCATCCTTGATGTAATAGCAATCCACCCACAAAATTTCAGACAAATCCGTGCATTACTTTTTGAGTTATCGCGTGTGATAGTATTTCAACGTGGCTGCCATGGCGGCCATATTGTTTCAGTGATTGTGGTCAAAATCAATAGGGTCCATCCTTGATGTAATAGCAATCCACCCACAAAATTTCAGATAAATCCGTGCATTACTTTTTGAGTTATCGCGTGATAGGATTTCAACATGGCTGCCGTGGCGGCCATGTTGTTTCAGTGATCGCGGTCAAAAATCAATAGGGTCCGTCCTTGATGTAATAGCAATCCACCCACAAAATTTCAGACCAGTCCGTGCATTACTTTTTGAGTTATGTTGTTCACAAACAGACAGACAAACAAACAAACAGGGGCGAAAACATTACCTCCGCCCCAACTTCGTTGGCGGAGGTAATAATTCATGCATAGCAGAAGGAGGTACAGCACCAAAGCCACTCTCCCCTAATCTGGTAAAACCTAGTAACTCACTTTTTCATGAAACTGAGAAAACTGAAAACAACTTAAGTCCTTCAGGATAAACTCGCTGTAAAAAAAAGAGAGAGAGAATGGGTATTCTCAGTGACGACTGTAGGTACTTTATTTAGTGCTTAATAACCTAGTAACTGCAAAAATGGGTCTAACTCAATTTCCACCAGAAAGTGAGTTACTAGGTTTTACCAGATTAGGGGAGCACTGTCCCCTAGCAAGTGGCATCCCGCAGGCACATAATGCCTGTCAAATAATTGGCATAAGCTGCTTTCCATTAAAATGCGAGAGTTGTGCGTGCATGGATCCTGGCCATTTCGCAACAATATCCAAAATATTGTATTCGGCATCAAATACTATCTGGGTGCTGATGGAATGAAATTTTTTCTGTTTACAAATACCTCTTCATCTTGGGTCGGAAAAATAATTAGAATATAGGTCCCGTCAACAGCACTGATGATGCCGGGCATACCTGAGATGGGCATGAATTCAAGTTTGATTCTGTGTTGTTGGCGAATGTCCATTGGAAACCGGATAAACTGTTGGATGATACGAGGTTCACAGAGCGCATTGATTGTTTGTTGAATTGAGCGACTGACAGATGATTGTGAAATCCCTAAATTGTCCGCGTTGGAAAGTTGCGTTTTTCCGGTGGTCAAGTAACAAAGTGTTTTCAAACATTTTATTTTGGGGCTTATTGGGTTATTTCTCATGGTTGGAGAGGTAATTCTCTCCCTCACCAAGCCAACAACAAATAAAATCCCTTCACGGTCGATCCGATACCTTCTCAACAACTGCGCATCATTCAGAATTTCCAAGTCATTCCGTCTTTCAACAGCAGCAGCCATTTTCCGATTCTTTGTGAATAGGTTTTAGCGAGTTAGGAGTCCTCTTGAGTACTTTTAAGCTCTCCCAGACTTAGGAGCTACTTTTAGGCCTAAAATGCTTTGTGAATAACACAGTAAAAATAATTAGGAGTCCTAAACTTACGACTGACACGCCCATTTTTTTTAGGGGTTTATCCTAAATCCGGCAGTTAGGACCTACTTTTAGCTCTAAGATGCTTTGTGAATATGGGCCCTGGCCCATTGGGAAGACTAAATCTCTGCCAGTATAGCTGGATTTGAACTTTGGCTTTTATCTCAGCTGTACTTTGGCCTAGATATGCCAAAATTTAATCACTTGCATGTTATTTTAGTCGGCCTTACTTGCTGCACACAGTTGTACTCAGGATGCAAAATTAACTTTTTTGTCTATCAGCCAAATGGCCTGTGAGTGTTCAAATTTTACCAGCCACTTAATAGGTTACCATTATTTTCTTTGGCTGGTGAGTGAAGCACATCTACCGGCCACCAGCATATTTTACCAGCATTTGGCTGGTGGCTGGTGCTAATTTTGGCCCCTGGTTGTACTAGTCCAGTATTTTAAAATTTGTGAAGTAGTCAAATTGCCTAGGTGTAGGGGGCATTGTCAGGATTATCTCAGGCAGAGTGTGATCCAAACTGTTGTGAAAAAAAAAAAAGGCTCTTTTTCCATAACTTAAGTTGAAGTTGTTTTCTTATTTTTTTCTTATTTATTGTTTACATTTGGAAAGCCTTGTTGCATTTGTGAATGCATCCAGTGGGGCATCACAAGAAAAGTAGACATGATGTGTTAATTCCACGACAGGAAATATGTCATGTTGCCTAAAATTAGTTTGGGGGGAAATATCAGTATTGGTGGATATCGGAATCGGAAATTAAGAGTCGACCAATATCGGCACATCAGATATCGGCAAAAAAGCCAATATCAGACATTAAGCCACTGGTAAGCCTCAAAACAGGAATACCAAATTAAAGTTTACCATTAAACATCCATAAAAGCCTATACAGCAGCTGTGGGCAGATGAGGCAAAGGTCAACTTGTATAGAAATCATGAGCACTGAAAAGAAGAACTGCTCATGATCAGAAGCATATCATTTGAGTAGTATGATGGACGTAACTTTATGGCTTGCATGATTCCCAGTGGAACTGGTTCCCTAGTACTTATTCATGATTTGACTGCAGACAAAAGGCTGAATTCTGCATCTTATGTTGCTATTTTAACAGCTCAATCCAGCCTAAGGATTCAAAACTCATTCCATTATGCTACATCATGTAGACAGACTAAACATAGGCCTACTGCAAAACCAACTAAATACTTCTTTCAGGAAAAGAAGTGAAATTTTCTTCATTCACCGGGCGGTATGCTGGATGACCAGTCCAGCCCTGCCTACATTTCTGACCGTCCTCCTTGCAAACTCATCAATTATATTGTCAAAATCTAGCTGTCTGACAAGATCTGACTCTATTGACAGAAATGATAAAGAGCTGAGATGATCTAATAAAAGGCCCTGCCTCATACTTTAGTTTCCCCACTGCCTGCAATGGAAACCCTCCAACTGGAGGGGCCTGTAGGGCCCTAACACTATAAGTGCTGAAGCACCAGGGGCCCTAGGGGTCAGTTGACATAACGAGTTGATAAGCAGCTTCGTAGGACCGCTTAGCGAGACTGCGGTTGTTAGGCTTAGTGAAGCCCAGCAATAACTGAAAGCATTGTTCATTTGCACACTGTTACTGTGTGGGGGGAGAAATCATTTGTGATGCTTTATAAAGTTCATACAGCAGTAAGTTCGAAAATCCACGCAGTGCTGTATTTAACACAGTGCGCAATGTGTGTCTACATAAATCACTGTCGGCATTGTGCTCCGTTTGTCAAGTTTTGCCATCAGCAGTAACTGTTGCTGTGATATAAATCGAACTCACAAGTTGTAAAGCGATCCACTGTGAAGAGCTTTTTCTTCATTAAAGTCTTGATCGCTCGCAGCAGCCATCGTGGTAATCAAATAGTGCTTTAACTCGAAAACAAAGTGCTATCTCAAAAATCTGGCAAATTTAAATCCAAGAGATCATGGCATTTAACCCATAGAGCCATATTCTAGGACTTGATTTTGACCGGCGTAGCGGCTATCCCGGTAACAGACAGAATGACTGACACACAAACGAACTGCCGCATGCCCCGCTTGTGCATGCGCACCGAGGCATAATAACTGTGCATTTTAAGGGGTTATAGTTATTTTATAGTTTTCTTTCTGTATTGTTTTATGGTGTTGTGTATGTTTTTCTCCGATGTTTTAATTTTTTATGTATTCTCCACTTCTGGAGGTTTTAAATAAATAAATAAATAAATAATAAAGTTTTACTTACTTTGATGCTTTGTATTTTGTATTTGTAATAAATCCTTATAATGTGCATTTATTTTGCTGCCATCTTGGTCAAGTGTCTCTTTTATAAGAAATGCATTATCTCAAGTGACTTCTTGGTTTAAGTAAAACATTATTGAACATTTTTAAATAAACATTATTGAATGTTTAATTAAATAACATACATCTCCTGACCTAAATCCCGTCGAGCATGCATATCAATTGCTGAAGGCAAATCTGGAAGGAAAAATGCCCCAAGTACAAGCAGGAACTGAAGACATCCAAAGTAAAGGCCGTGCACAGCACCAGCGAGATGAAATCCAGCATCTGGTAATAGCTATGAGTTCCACACCCCATGCAATCCTTGACTGTACTGGATTTTCCACCAAGTACTGTAAAGGGCAATTAAATTTATGTACATGCTGGTCTGCAATTACTTTTGAGCCCCCAAAATTGGGGGCTATGCATTAAAATGGTTGTAATTCTGACATGTCTCACACAATGTCTTTTTATGAAATATTCTACGAGCTGTGTCAGAATTACAACCGCATCTCATTACTCATCTCCTAGATATATTGTACCTGTATTAATTAATTAATTAATTAATTGTGTCCAATATTAATTAATTTCTGTGCTGGTTGTACTGATGCTATAGACTGTAAACAATCATAGAGGTTTCTACATGGCGAACAATGGCTTTAGTTGATTCATTTCAACAAAATGAAAGCTCTTGGCTTTTTTAACTTTAAGAATGTAGTTATTGGGTATTTTCACTGAAACTTTAAAATATAATGCCTCGTAAAAGTTGCAATGTTCTGCATTCCTTGGATGATTTGCAGTAGTAGTCTACAGTATATTATCCTTGGTTGTGGCAGGCCACAACTGTATACCTGGGCAAAAGTTAACTCATTCCCTACGGAATACTTTTATATAAAATTGTCGCGTTTGTACAGAATACTTTTCCCAAAAATTACACAGTATAGAGTATTGAAGTACAAGTGGCCCATGACCGCGATCGTCAACTGATTTCGTGTTTTCATTGGACTGCGAGTGGTCACCCACGCCGCTGGTACCGCAGGGAATGGTAGACTTCGCCGCGCCGTTGGCAGTGGCTTGCCATAGGGAATGAGTTAAACACTACCAAATGCTTAAAACAAGTTTCACTTTAACAAAGGACTAAATTGGTAACCTCAAACAAACATTGCCCAACTCTTAGAAATATGGCCTAGATATGTCTTTCCTAGCATGCAAAATCACTTTGAAATGAATTTGATCTTTACTTCATACTTAATTAGCTTTTAAAGAAAGGGTATGTTTTCGACTTAATTATGTCTAAAGTATGGGCCTAACATAATGTAAAGATGACATGGAGACCTGTGAACTTGAAGTCTCAGTATGGCAAGACTTAAAGGGACTTAAATTGTCAGTTGTACGAGGATGAAACCTAAGTTTTCAGAAATGCCACCCAACTGCTTACATTCAGCATGTGCAATTAAGCATGGTTCACGACCAAGCCTTTTGAATGTGAAATGCATGTGGAAGGCCTGCTAAAGCCTACATACAAATTTACAGAATTCAGGATTTACCCATTTTTGGAAAATTTCAATTTGAGTTTGTTGGTGCTTTTGTTTTGCCCAGATGTACATATATAATGTGAAAATGGAAAAATCATCAAGCAGCCCTGACACACAAATGGCAAAGACTGATACATGATTTATTTAGTCAGCAAGTCTTTAACGAAATTGATTGACTTAATGAAAAAAGTTAAAATGAGGTAAAGAATGGAGAAGGACATCTTTGAATATAGGTGGAAGCAGCAATGAGGGGGCCAAGCAGTCCCACAAGGCAGAGGTGCCACGGCAACTTACTTTGATCATGAGAAAAACATGGTAGTAAACACTAACAGAAAGTTTTTTGTGAATTAGCAAATATCAGGCGCTGCTCAAACATGAGCTAATGTCCTGTTTGTGTTGCTCGCCTTTGATTCAGCTGTAACAGACAAACTGTTCTGAAAATCTAAAATCCACCCAAAAACTTTTGTAAGGCTTTGTCAGGCAATCATTTTAAGAAAACTTGGTGAAAATTGGACAGAATATGTGATCTCTGAAGAATTTTTTTTAAACGTTTTGATAAAATCCAATATGGCGGCTGCATTAATATGGTTGACATAACAAGTTGCCATATCTTGACCCTAGGACCTCCCAAGGTACAACCTCATTTCCAAAAAAGTTGGGACACTGTGTAAAATGTAAATAAAACCGAATGCTATGACATGCAAATCAAGTAAAACCCCATATTTAATTGAAAATAGGACAAGGACAATGTATAAAATGTTGAAACTGATAAATTTTATTGTTTTTTGAAAAATATCTGCTTATTCTGAATTTGATGACAGCAACATGTTCTAAAAACGTTTGGATGGTACAATAAAAGACTTGAAAAGTTGCATGATGCTAAAAAAGACAACTTGCAGAACTCTCACGGCTAACTGAATTATTTAGCAACAGGTCAGTAGCTTGATTTGGTATAAAAAGTCTCTCATGTAAGTAAATATGGTGAGGGCTTAACCACTCTATGAAAGACTGTATGAGGACGTAGTTCAACAATTTAAGAATAATGTTTTCAACTTTGAATTTGGAGATTTTATGCTCTATGGTACATAATATCATTAAAAGACTCCAAGAATCCAGAAAAATCTTTTTACGCATAGGACAAGGCCAAAATCCAATTTTGAATGGCCGTGATTTTCAGGTTCTCAGGCGGCACTCCATTGAAAACAGACAGGATTCTGTGGTGGAAATCACTGCAAGGATTCAGGAACACTTCTGTAAACCATTGTTTACAGATGCAAGTTATGCAAATGCAAGTTAAAACTCTGCCATGTAGAGATTAAACCATATATAGACAAGATCCAGAAACACTGCCTTCTTCACTGGGCCTGAGCTCATTTAAAATGTACTGAGATGAAGTGGAAAACTGCTCTGTGGTTAGACTGATCAGAACGTGAAATTTTTTTCGAAAATCATGGATGCCACATCATCTGGACTAAGGAGGAGAGGGGCCATCTGGCTTGTTATCGGCAAACAATTCAAAAGCCCGCATCCATGAAAGAAAGTGCATTAGTACACATGGCATGGGTAACTTGCACATCCCTGAAGACACCATTATTGGTGAGTGATCTATACAGGTTTTAGTTCAACATTCACAAGACCCCCTCGAAAACAAGATGATACATCTCAAGGGATTTATCCTAATAAAATTGACATCGTCATCCAGATGCCTTCTTGAAGAGGAGACCTTGCACATTTCAGCAACGCCATGCCAAACACCATACTCTTTACGTATTACAAGAAAATGGCTCTGTGGTAAAAGTGTCTAGGTGCTAAGGTGGTCTGCTTGCAGTCCAGACTAGTCACCCACTGACAATATTTGGTGCATGATGAAATGAAAAATATGACAAAGGAGGCTGCAAAGTATTGATCAGCTGAAATCCAACATAAACCAAGAATGGGAAAATGTATTGCTTTTAAAACTACAACAGTTGGTCTCCTTAGTTCCTAAAGGCTTACAGAGTGTTGATTGAAGAAGATGCAATGCAACATAGTGGTAAACATACCCCTGTGCCAACTTTTTTGAAATGTGTTGTTGGCAACAAATTCAAAATGAGCGCATATTTTCCCAAAAACAATAAAATACTGTATCTAAGTTTCAACATCTGATATATTGTCTTTGTATAAATTTTCAGAGAAATATAAAGTCCAAATGATTTGAAAATAATTTCATTCTGTTTATATTTAAATTTGACACAGCGTCCCAACTTTTTTGGAAATGGGGTTGTATTAACAGACACAAGAATTATTGTTCAGGTTAACACATCAACATTTATTAGCCAAAACATATTTTTGATCATTGCAGCGCCCCCCTTCTGGTCACATGACACAATATTTTTTGTATTCTCTCAAAATGGTGACCCGAGTCCTTGTATCAGTTTTGGTTTTGGCATGTCAAAGTTTTGCTGAGGCATGACGTCACTTCCTGTTCGGTAGCTTCGCAAAGGCTTTCGAAAATCAAATATTGATACCTTTAGATACCATATACGTTTATGAGGCTTATGATGATCAAGCACAATTTGAAAACACAGTTTCCTTCGTGCAGCGCCACCTAGTGGTCAATGATGTAATAAACAACATGGCAAAAATTAGCATTGTAGGGGGCAATGAAATTTGCTTGATCAAAGGAATTCTATGGTAACTCATCTTAGAAAATCAGGCCTATACTTCAAAAATTACTGAGCTGAACGCATCTACACCTTTAACCTGTTGATGGCACAACAGTACTTGAGGCAGAAACATGAAACTTGGTGAAAACTATTGGGACACTGTCCAACAGAGCTAAAAATAACACTAGAGCAGACACCAGCCCCTTTCTTGCATCATTACTGGCTGCCATCTTGCGATGGTAAGCATCTGGTTATTCGTATTGCCTTGTTCTGTTTTCAACCGCAGACACTTTTTGAACCCCTTACATTTTCTTGGTTTTAATAAGGAATACAATTGTGAAAATCTTATTATGTATTTTTTGCCATATTGTTCACTTAAGTTTGACTGTGAACATAAGAATTCATCCACTAACTTCACTAATTATTTGCATTCTGTGATACTAAATTGCTCTGCAACCAAGTTCCATGATTGATGCTCAGGGGGGTTGAAAACTATCTTTTATGATGTTGCAGTCAAAAAAGTTGGATGAAAATGCAGATTTAGTAATGGGATGCAAGCCCAGTCAATGTCTGTTAACTGGAGCTAGGCACGATATCACCATTATAAGATGGCAGCCTCGCTGGACATTTTCCGCAGTAGTAGGCCAATGGCGTGTCTGCTCTATTGTTATTTTTAGCTCTATGGACTGTCCCCAATCAGTATGCCAAATTTCTCAACTTTTCACCATATGGTTCTGAGGGTTGCCATAGATTCACTGGTCAGTTGTACAACCCCAATTCCGAAATAGTTGGGACAAAGTGTTAATCGTGAATAAAACCAAAACGCAATGACTTTCAAATCACACCAGCCAGTATTTTATTCACAATAGAACAGAGATAACACAGCAAATGTTGAAACTGAGAAATTTTACAATTTTACCCACAAAATGAGCTCATTTCAAATTTGATGGCTGCTACAGGTCTCAAAAAAGTTGGGACAAGGGCCTGTTTATCATGGGGTAGCATCCCCTCTTCTTTTTAACACAGAGTGACAAGTTTCTTGAGTTTAGCCATTGGAATTTGATCCCACTCTTGTTTAATACAGGCTTCCAGCTGCTGGAGAGTTTTGGGTCTCCTTTGACAGACTTTTTGTTTAATTATGCACCAATTGTTCTCAATCGGTGAAAGATCAGGACTGCAGGCAGGCCAGTTCAGCACACGGACTCTTCTACTACGAAGCCATGCTTTTGTTATAGCTGCAGTATGTGGTTTTGCATTGTCCTGCTGAAATACACAAGGCCTTCCTTGGAATAGATGTCGTCTGCTGGGAAGCATATGTTGCTCTAAAGCCTTTATATACCTTTCAGCATTAATGGTGCTTTTTAAAACATGCAAGTGTCCCACACCATATGCACTAATGCATCCCCATACCATCAGAGATGCTGGCTTTTGAACTGAATGCTGATAACAGGAGGGGTGGTCTTTCTCCTCTTTAGCCCGGAGGACACGACGCCCATGATTTCCAACAACAATGTCAAATTTGGACTCGTCTGACCACAGGACACTTTGCCTCTTTGCTACAGTCCATTTTAAATGAGCCTTGGCCCACAGAACATGGTAGCGCTTCTGGATCATGCTCAACAATGGCTTCCTTTTTGCATGATAGAGTTTTAGGTGGCATCTGCGGATGGCACGGCGGACTGTGTTTACAGACAGTGGTTTCTTGAAGTATTCCTGGGCCCATTTAGTAATGTCAATGACAGAATCATGCCGGTGAGTGATGCAGTGGCGTCTGAGGGCCCGAAGATCACAGGCATCCAGTGAAGGTCTTCGGCCTTGTCCCTTATGCACAGAGATTTTTCCAGTTTCTCGGAATCTTTTGATGATGTTATGCACTGTCAATGATGAGACCTTCAAAGCCTTTGCAATTTGACGTTGAGGAACATTGTTTTTAAAGTATTCCACAATTTTTTTTTTTTTTTACGCAAGCCTTCACGGGTTGGAGAGCCTCTGGCCATCTGTACTTCTGAGAGACTCAGCCTCTCTAAGACATCCATTTTATAGCCAATCATGTTACACACCTGATGCCAGTTAATGTAATGACTTGCTAAATATTCTTTCTGCTGATTCTATTATATATTAATTGCTCTTTGAGCCCTTTTTTTGCCTGTGTCCCAACTTTTTTGAGACCTGTTGCAGCCAGGAAATTTGAAATGAGCTCATTTTGTGGATAAAAATGTAAAATGTCTCAGTTTCAACATTTGAAATGTTACCTATGTTCTACTGTAAATAACATATTGGCTCATGTGATCTGAAAGTCATTGCATTTTGATTTTATTCACAATTTACACTTCGTCCCAACTATTTCGGAATTGGGGTTGTACATGACTACATAAAACATAAATGTCTTAATAATTTCTGCGCTCATGTAGCTTGTGAAACAGCACAGATTTTTGTCAATTAGTTTGCGAGGCTCATTAAGCAATAAGCCCCGAGAATCTGTTCTGTACTCTGAATGTAGTCGTTGGCGTTGTTGGGTACGATGCACAGCTGAATGATGCCGAAAATAATGCTGCAAAGGCAGCGAAAGTTTCGGATTTTTTGCATTTATGTTTCCATACTAACAATGTTGTATCAATTGTATAAATGTTGGCAATAGGCATTCATTTTTTTTTCCATTATCATTTTTTATTATGGATCAAGGATTGGTCTTGGTCATTCAGTTGATAAATTGTTTGATTGTTTATCAGGCGAACTTGAACAAGAACAGATTTAGGACAATCGAGCGGTAAAGGGTGAGGTTACTGAAGCCCCTGGGAACGTGACTGCACGCCGCCGTGAATAAAAGAACAAAGAATAGCCACTTGCATTTAGTAATCAGCGAGTTCAGACTCTACTACCCCATTAACCAAACTTGCACTCTGTGAAATGGCAATGTCTTGTGCAAAAACAACAACAGAATCAAACATAGCTGCTGTGACGAAATGTCCAGGTGGAACTTGTGAAATAGGGCACAACCCATATTTGTCAGGATGTAGTTAATGACTCAAACATTCATCACATCTCGAAACAGCTTACTTATTTACAATTGCTTGGATGTCCAAGGCAGGCTAAGTAGTCAAGGATTCTGGCATCAAACATACGAAAAGATTATACTTATCTAATATTGACACTAATAAGCACAACTATTTGTACTCTGTATGCTGTGTAGACTGAATACAAAAATAGGAACATAAATTTAATTGGATTGAGTGCTAATGCAAAATTACAGATCATATCTTATTCAACCATGCTTACAAATTCTGAAAGTTGGGAATGCTTGTAGGCTGCCAAGCCAAAAAAGAAAAGTAGCACACAAATATTTTGTTGGAATGCCCTTAGCTTTGATCACGTGTGCATTCATTGTGGTATTGTTTTGACAATCTGTCTATTTTCAACTCGGGTTGCATTAATTTTTGGCCGAGATCTTGTATTTAGGACGGGAGAGTCAAACATTGCCAGATCTTAGAACTGTCCCCAGAGGCTCGTAGAGTGGGAATTATGCATGACGGTTGCATCGCTTCTTGGGCTTCCCTTTTTACCCTGACTCATCCATCACTCTGGAATTGGGTTAATCTGGACTCATCCTTTGCTCCACAGTCCATTTTTTATGCTCACTAGCAAATTAAAGTTGTTTTACCCCCATTAGCCTCACTAACAAGTGGCTCTCTTGTGGCCATGCTGCTTTTTATTCCCAGTTCTTCACATTCTTTTTGAATTGCACACGTGAAAATGCTCTTACTTTCACAACAAAACGTAGCTATTAGTTCCACTGTCCATTTTTACAATGAGACTTCACCAAGCGTTTTTGTGATCTTCGAACACAATCGGTCATGCTTTTCTCCAATCCATTTCTTCCGCGAAGTTGACGGTTCCCCGCTGTCTTTCCCGATTTTAATCATGCGTTGAACAATTCTTATGACCCAGGTCAAGAAATTTCAGCAAACTCCTCAGCTGTTTCCTTTCCTTGATGCAGGCCAATAATTTGCCCCTCTCAAAACAGTAACATCTTTTCCACAGCCACAGGATATGCTATCAACATGATTGTTTCTGAAATGTGAAGCAACTCGCTGTATCAGTCAAGGTTAAAATAATTATTCCAAGCTGAAACATATTGATCATTGCAATAATAATTCAATCACTGGCTCTTAACCCTTGTGTTCTGTTGGCTTTTTGGGCATCTGGGGTTGTGTTGTATGTGTACTCAATGAAAATGTGTTCTCTCACTTGTTTCTCAGAAAAAATAAGCCAAGCCTAAGGAGATTCAGATTTATATGGTATCATTTCTTTTAACGAAAAAAAAAAAATATCTGAAACGGATCATTTAGTTCCGAATAGCACATAAGGGTCAAGTATTTCGATAGCATTTGAAGGCAGGCTTGTCATTCGTAAGGGTCCTTAGTGCGCACGCGTAGACCACGTACCCGATTTCTCGCAGTGTCGTGCTGTTTCGCCGTGTTTGCAGCCAGTGAGTCCAGTCACACTGACTAGGGATTGACTGGGAAGTGTCGCGGCGGAGAGGAAGGGGGAACTTCAGCGCCGCTCCGAAATGGCTGGGCAGCAGTTCCAGTACGATGACAGTGGCAACACGTTTTTCTACTTTTTAACGTCCTTCGTTGGACTTATTGTCATCCCTGCCACATATTACCTGTGGCCGAAGGATCAGAACGCTGGTAAGGCCTGAAATCCTGGGTTACGAGTTACTGGTTGCTGGGGTACTGAGTGCCTTGGAGGCATTATTTGGCTAATGTTGCTGGTCAGCTAGCTAGTCCTGACAAGCCAGCAACCATGTTACAAGTTGCTAACGTTATAACGTTAAACAGGGACGCAGCAGCCGTTTTCGTTACAGCGGCTTCTTTGAGTATGTTCCCATAATCATGAGTACAACATGATGCATCAGTTTCCATCTCCTCGACGTTAATGGTCAAATAATTGCCGATCTGTACAACATTAGGCAGACATTGTTAGAGGTGATCGCTAAGTGTAACGATGGCTAGCTAAACCTGCAACATCGGTCGGGATTTCTAGCTTGCTGGATCAGCCAGATGGCTTGCCAAATATGGTTTGCTGCAGAAATCACTTCAGTTTCTCGCATAAGTTGGCCAACTAGTTCACGTGAGTTTGGTTGTTGGCTAGTTAGCAGGCTAGCTAACTAGCCAGATAACGTTCCTGTTAAACCGAGGAGGAGTCCACTCCTCTGCTGAAAAACTAGCCAGTGATTTCGCAAGCATGTTTAGTGGCCGCGGTTAACGCTGGGGCCGATCACAGGCTTCACGCTAGCTAACGTTTCTGATGCCCAACCTTCGATAGCTATTACTTTTGGATAGGCTAATGCATTGGGTACCCTATGAGCGTTGCTAACTAACTTGTTACCTCATGATTGCTGGCTACTTTGAGCCAACATGATGCCACTGGAGTCCACTGATGTAGCTAGCTGCGATAACGGCGCTAAAGCAAGAATATACTAATTGCTTTTGGAAAATGCACTAGCGTATCAGTAGTTGGCTAGCTTTTTGATCGTACTCAGTGCAGTTACGTTAGCGTTATGTTATCTCTTGGCTAACGTTCGTTTACTTACTTCGATAGTCCAGACTCGTCAGATAACGTTGGCTGACGACCGCCAAGACCGTGAGATGTTGGTTCGCTAGCTTGCTACTTATCTTAGTTTACCAACAATAACGAATGTTAACTTCGAAACGTTTGTTACTGAGTAACATGGATGGATGAGCGGGTTGGTTATAGTCGCGTAAACTATAAAAGAAAGTGGTGGAAATAGGGTCTCTGTTAATGTAATGTTGGTGTTGGTTAGCTAATGGCTGATTTATGATGCTTCCCTTCCCTGCCTGACGTTCTTGCACGTGAAACTTCTTCCGAACCAAAACCATAGTCTTGGCTGCACTGATTGATTTGGAATAGAACATTCGTGTCCTAATACAGAGTTAACGTTCGTTACAATTTTCTTTGGCTTGCTTACCTAATGTTATCGTTGGGTTCGTTCACTTGCGCTAATATTTATCTGGTATTTGGAGAACTTATCAACATACAAACTGTGAAATAAGAAAACCCATGGCAGTCAGATTTCTTTTTTTGTTTTGTGTGGGCTGCATTTTTTGTTAATAAAACATGGCAAGGCATGTAATTCCGATTTGGCTCCCCGTCCTCCTTCACATGTTAGCCCCTGATATTTAATCTACCCCTCATCTGAATATCTCCACCCACGCTTGTCTGTGAAGATGCCCCATTTTTCCGCAAGTGCTGGACTCGCTTGTATTACGTGCAAGTGGCCATTAAAGATCACCTGACACTCATTGAAAAGATTCGGGGGTTCCCTGCTGTCCTGGCTAAATTCCAACCTGGCACTTTCAATCTGCCACCTAGTCATCTCCGATTTAATTGGGTGGGCCAATTCCAGCTGAAGTGTGACATGACAGCTGAAAATTCAAACATGAAATGGCACTATAATGTATGTATGGCTGTATTGTTAGTATATCCAGGTGTATGGTTCAGAAGAAATTGAAGGTCTCAGGCAAACCAAATTTTTTTGATTCACATATTAAATAAAAGTTTAACATCGTTCACATATTGAAGTTGTGTAGAGACTACTTGATTGGTTGAATTATATTGAAAAAAAATGTTACTGGTTGTTCTGAGAGACTAAGGGTCCATGAGTGTGACATCTGTCTGGGGTGGGGGGAGGGGCACTCAGTGGGCAGAGGATGGACTTGCAGACTGGGGCCTTAGGCATTGGAAATCATGAAGGCCTCTCGAATAGAAATGGCTGAAAAATTGAGAATTAAAGCTGCAAGCAGCAATGAATGGGCCCTCGCACCCTTGTGCACGTTGGGGGTGGTGGTGAGATCCTGACAGGTGCAGGCGTGCATTCATGATCATTGGACAATGGTAGACTGGTTTAAGAGGCTTCAACAGCTGCTTTGTTAAAATTTTATATGGGGTGCTATGGAGTCATTTTTTCACGCCCATGTGCAAAGCCTGTACTGTAGTAAAATATATGCTGGGCTTTATGCATGTGCAAAGTTTTGTGAGTTTTTGAGCATGTTGAGGCCCTGAAAAATGCAGCTATTGATTAGGGTGCACTGTCGAGCCAGTGTGTCACGCCCAGGGCCAATTGGAATATCAAATTGAGCATCACAATTTAAACTTGTGTGCTAAGGTTTGCGAGTTTTCGAGCATGCTAAGGCTCTCAAAAATGTGTTCTTTAAATTTGTAAAAATGCAGGAAATGGCTCATAGCTCACTTCCTGTTTGGCAAAAGAATTTCAGAAAAATGTACAAAATACTTCCTTATCCACCCTGTCATCCCACCACATTTCATGAAAATCTGAGCATCTTCATGTCAAAATGGCCATGTGTATGGTGGCGCTATACATTTTGTAGATTCTGGTATGATGCATCATTCAGCAAAGGTTTTGTCACTGTAGATTACATGTATTTCTGCCAATTTTCCATTGAATTTTGAAAAATATAGGTGGCGCTACCGAGCCATTTTGATGTGTTCATTTGGATAAGCGATAAAATATCAAATTTTTCGCCAGGTCCGATGCATGTGGCAGATTCCACAGAAAGTAGGGGTGCAACGGATCAAAAAACTCACAGTTCGGATCGTATCATGGATTTGAGTCACGGATCGGATCACTTTTCGGATCAACATCAACAAAAAAAAAAAAAGAAAGACAAGACAAATATAACTTTGTCCTCCATTTATTTTGTAAAACACTTCTGCCCATTAAATAAAAAATAAAAACTTTAAATTATATAAAAACAAATTAAAGTGCAATTTAAGGCATGATACCTTCTTCTTTTAAACATGGACCATGAATGAAAAACAACTCAAAGTGCACTAAGCCATATTTCATGATACCTTCTCTAAACATGGACAGTGATTCAAAAACTAGCCTATGTTCACATCAAAAAAGAAGAAAGAAGGCAAAGCATACCTCTGCTTATAATTCTAAATTCTTTTTCAAAAAGATAAGGATGTCTACATTGTCTGGGGAGAGTGTAGACCTCTTTGCAGTCACTTTGTCCCCTGCAGTAGAGAATACCCTCTCGCTAGGCACTGAAGTGCCAGGCACAGCGAGATAGCATCTTGCCATCTTGGCAATGTGGGGGTATTTACACTCATTGCTTTTCCACCATGTCAGTGGATCACCATCCACTGGAATGCCGCATTTATAAACTTAAATAGCCATTGAACAGCACATATTTGCATGAATTCGATTCAACCTTTTTTTTTTTTCCAGCAGTGCAACCTAATTTATTTTAAGATTGCGCTTCATCAAAATGTTTCCTAAAGAATGGGATACTTTTGCGGGGAAGCGCAGCTGCACACTATGCCGCAAAGGGATAATAATATTGGCTTTTAAATTACTAACGCTCTTGCGTCAAAGCGTTGGTAATTGAATAATTTAGTAAATTGGTTATTAGTACATTGTGAAAGTTCACCTCATGGCATGCATTTAAAATGAATTCAAATGCAACCTATTCATCAAACTATCATGTTGTCAAAAATCATTTATGGGGTCTTTATAGTCCGGCTTCTGGGAAAGTTGTACGAGGCACAATATGAGATTGTATGAACGTCAGTTATCCAGTTAATCATAAACAAAACCTAAACCTGATCTAAACAACATCTTCAGCAGCATTTGCTACTTAATATTCTACTAGAATGTAGAATTTCAAGAAAATTCTGTTAATTGCCATTTATGCGATCTCATTGTAGCCCTCCACTGACGCAAAGCTTTATGTCTTAATCATCAGTGGTAATTGGTAAAGTATCTTATCAGTAGCCTACGTGCTCAATTATTTAATTCAACTAACTGTCCCATTCTAAATTAGAAACAGGTTGAGGGTTAACCTGCATTATGGTAATGTCACTGGCTGTAGACAGTTTTATTTTTACGAAAGCAAACTTAACACTCAGTAATCAGTCGGCAAAACCGCACTTAATAGAAATTTTTCTTAGGCGTATCAAGCAGGACACAGACAGAAAAAAAATACATGCTATTTTGTGAGCTACGTGAAGCTCCTAAAGACTTTGCCGTTTTATGTCACAATTAACGTGGATGTGGAAATGCTTGATAATTGCAATGAGCAATGCAAGATGAGGGGAGCGGAACAGTAATTCTACCGACTGATTCTCGCATCTAAACAAACTAACACCAAGTTGCTAATTGGGAAATGTAAATGGGAACAGGTTTGGAGAAGGTATGGTGAAAGCAGGGCTAGGTAATCCTCCGATGGCAAATCCAGGGTGCAAGAGTGTAAAAATCAGCTCAAACGCTACGATGAGAGATGGAATTTGGAGAAGGTTTTTTGGTAATTCTTTAGATTATTAGCATTCTTTCAATTTAACATTGTAGCGCAGTTACGTCTGCCAGCTCTTCTCTATCACTTCATAATCATTATTGGCAACAGGCTAAATTGCTTGATTGTCATTTGGAGCATATTATACAGGAGCAGATTTAGGGTGGCCGTTGAGCCTTAAAAGGTGATGGAAGCTGCTTAACCTCGCCAGCAATTAGAGGAGTTCTGATGTGAATTATCTTCCCGGAAGCACTTCAAATGATTGTCGTTTATTTCAGACCGCTTGTATGTTTCAAGAAGAAATGGGACGCAACTGTGTACACACACTCCATAGCGGCAAGCTGTCTCATTTCGCTTTATGATCATCGCGATTCGATAACGTCACACCCCTAGCACAACCTTTTTTTTTTCATCAACCAATCCGCGGATCATGTGCGTACCGAACCGTGAAGAGGGATCCGTACGGATTACGGATCAATGATGATCCGTTGCACCACTAACAGAAAGTGTGACCAACAGGTCCCACTGTACTTAACAGGATGAAATAATAAATTTATGGTATCTACGTGGTTTATTTCATTGATAACATAAAAACAAATGTTTACAGGAAGTTTTAGACCCGGATCACTGCAATTTTGGTAAAAAAGTGAATTTAAAAATTCGGTCTTGTTGCTAATGTTACATGGACGGAAAATTGGTTTTCGCAGGACGAAACTCAATGTCTGCTGCCAACAGTCCTCCTGTACACAGGATATTTAAATGCCACCATGACTGCTTTGTATTTATATCAAGATAACTGCATCTTTTTCAGATGACAGAGGACAACGATTGTTTCTGTAGCAAGAGATTTTTTTTTGATCTGCTGGATAGATACTATGGGCAAGTATATTGAGCAGTTTGCACATCAGGCCTAGCTGAAGAGTTAAATCCAGGCAATTCCTGAAAAACGGATTGGAGTGAACTCGTCCATATTCTAAACCATGTTTGAGCTTGGATTGCTTGTGAATATTCAATAATTGATCCGAGTGTGCAATCTAGTGAGAGAATATTGTCACTGCGTCCATAAATCTGCAGCTCCGTGTCCACTGGCGGACACCTCTGCACAAAAGGGTTTAAATGTTCAAGGTTTCGGGAATGTTTTCTGCAGAAATTTGGGTCAGAAGCTGTCTCCACACTTCGCTGAATAATGCTAACGTTATTTGTTGCCAATGTTATTATTGTGGATGGAAATGTTTACCTTTTTTATGAGGGGAAACAAACGCGAGTTGGTGAAAATTCTAGAAGGCCAGGAAGTAAACATCTGCTTGTGTATGCGCTTACCCCACTTTCAGACTACCGGTTGTTATAAAATGGGGACTTCAATGGGGAATGCAGAGCGTACGTTACGGCCACACATCGGACAGAAATTACGTTCGCGGCCAAAACTGGCTTCACAGCATGATACAGGGCTCAGGATATTTCAAAATGGTATCTAGCATGGTAAAACAAAGAATGGGGAACATATTCCTGGCCATACCTTCAGTAGTAGTTGTACTGTTATTTTCACAGTGGCCCTGTTGCTAACGTTACGGGACTGGACAGAACATGTGTAACGTTTGCAACTGGATTAATGCATTGGATTCATTGACTGGGACAATTTTCCGTCCTGATATCGCCCAATTCTAGCCTGGGTACCATCCTCCGTTGTTTTCGCTGGCTCCCACTGATCGCGGGCTTCACGACGTAGTCTGGAAACTCATCTATTTAAACGGCTTGGAATTCGAATATTTGTGCGGATTTTGAACGAGCTCGCTGATTGGCCCCTATCGTCTGAGCCCGCTGGCAGGAGTGCTTTTCATTATCATTAACATGTCCGACGCAGAAGTGAACGCTGGCGCTGAGTGCGCGATAGACAAAGCTATTTCGTCTGTTCTTGCTGAACTGGACGGAATTTCGGACCTAAAACGCGCACAGAAAGATGCACTGAAAGCTTTTCTCAGCGGAGAAGACTTTCTGGCCCTGCTACCAACCAGTTTTGGAAAAAGCTTGATTTTCCAACTCGTGCCTCGCATGTGCAAGAAGCTATCACTAAGAGGCCCCGCCCCGTGCATGGTACAGGGGTTAGCTCATTACCTGATGTCATGACCAAGCCGTTTGAATAGATGAGTTTCCAGACTCCGTCGTGAAGCCCTCGATCATTGGGAGCCAGCGAAAACAACGGAGGATGGTACCCAGGCTAGCCCAATTCCAGAATAAAGTTATCTTTTTAGAGAAAAGTAACAAAAGAACAACAATAGCCTTACTTTTGCAGGTTAAAAAATTATTCTTTATTCTGTTGACATATTTTATTGAAAATACAGAGAGATGGTACAGTTTATATTGGTTCAAAAATAAAAGTTGTCAATTGGTCACACTTTCTGTGGAATCTGCCAGCAGGTTGAATGCTTCACTTGAATGACATGCAAGTGCAATGCAAGACATTGGATGCATAAAAGGCACAGTGGTTTATCCCCATCAGCATCAATGTCAGAATGCCACAGCTTACAGAACAGCAGAGGGAGCGAACTTTGGGGATGCTGCTTGTAGGGACATCTCAAAGAGAGGTTGCTCGCCAGCTCTGCATGTCAGGACTGACGCATCCGGCAGATCCATTGGAGGAACCGGTTCCAAACAGCAGCAGTCACGGCTCGGAACACGATAGGACGTCACAGACACCCCGTCCACGCCATGACTGTGGTTCGCCGACTGCAAGCTGTGGGGTTAAGGTGCAGGAGGCCGTATTGAGGCAACATCATGACACAAAATCACAGAAACAACAGACTCCAGTTTGCTGGAAACGTCATCTTCAGCTGCCAAGAGTCTTCCACTGTTGGGTTTTTTCAGACAAATTGAGGTTCTGTGTATCATTTGCTGACGGCCGACAACGGGTGTACACAGGAGGCAATATGAACGTCATCAAGACAGGTGTGTTCTGGAGAGAAATTGGTTTGGTGGGGTTTGTGCCGTGGTCTGGGCTGCCATTAATGTGAGATTTCGGGGTGAAATTGTTGTGATTCGTGGAGGTCTAATGGCTCAGCAATTTGTGGATGAGATTTTAAGACCAGTTCTCCAACTACTATTTAGCAACCATGGACAGCAATGATTACCATTCACGTTCCAACACGACAACGCCCGTGCCGATACTCCACACCTCGCCAAAGACTTTCTCCAACGAGTAGGGATCGATTTTCTCCCGTGGCCATCCATTTAACCCGATCTTAACCCCATTGAACTCATGTGGGATGAACTGGGTTGTCATGTGCGCCAGCATCAACCTCAACCATGCAACGTCGCCGAGATCGACAGCAGCACTACAGGAGGAGTGGAAGAACATACCCCTTGCAACTGTGCGACGTTTTGTGCGAATCGTTTACGCACATGTGTGCAAGCGCAAAGAGGACACACTCGCTAATGAAAGTTTGTGGAGGGTCTGTGCATTCACAATGACATATCAGACACATTTGATGAGATAACATGATGAAAATTTACAGTGTTATGGACAATTAAATTCTTTTTCTATTCGTATTAAAATTGAATCGAAAAACATTGGTTGCTTCTTCTTTTTGGTTATTAAATATGGGTGTTGCATTTTCACCGTGTCAGTATAGTTGTCCCGTACATAACCTCATGGGTAATGGTTTAATAAATCAAAAAGTGCTTTCTGCATCTGGCAGAACAGGAGCAAGGCTCCTTCTACTTTGAATAGACACTTATGTCTGAACAAATCAATGTATTATTCAAAGCTATTTATTGGCTCTTTCAAAATTAGGATGAATGATTATTGCCTGATCTCGAAGATTGATATACTCAAAAGTAAGCAAGCCACTGGAGTTGAACAAATTCTGAAAATTGTTGGTTAATACTCAATAGAGTCTGGCAGATCTGATGTACAGATTGCAGGTGGTTATGAGGACAGGTTTCACTATTTTCATCACCATCATAGGGCTAACTTTAGGGTTTGTCCCGTACATAACTGCGGAAAATTTAATTTTTTGAACTCCCACCATTTTTAAATAAAGAAAAGTATTTGAAAAGCATTGTTTGTGTGTTAATTCCTTGCTATAGAGTTAAAAAATTTGAACAATTTTGAGAATTTTCATGATGGTTGAAATTTCCTCTCTGGTTGACACTGATGGCAAGTTTTCTTGAAACACCCCATATGTCATTTATTTTTAATACAAAAAATGTCATTACGTCTCTTGTTGTATGCTATGTCATGTCTATTTACATTGCGTCATTTTTTTCTATGATGAATCTTCACGATTTATTATTGAGTGTATTTGTGTCTTAGCCTTAATTGGCTGACAGTGATGTCAGAATGATGTCATTGGCCTACTCCCTTTCTGTATACCTGTCCAGGGGTCATGTGAGTCATTTGCCTGATGAAGACCCTGCTGGGTTGAAACATTGCCTGCTTTTCCAGTCAAAGTATTGGGAGCTACAACCCAGTGTGCGGACATTTATCATTTTTTACTTTCAAGGTTTAAGAATAGGCAATAATTTTAAGCATAAACATCAAAAGGGTCATAGTTAATAACTGTATTACTGAAAAAAATTAAACTAGAAGAATTAAGTGAGAGCCATACTCACACAATCCATTTTGTATCAACACACCCCATTTTCGGGTTTGCAACGGTCTGTTGATGCAATTGTTCGGATCATCCGAATCGGATGAAGATGTTACTAGTGTTGACACATCCTGGTTTTTTCCTTGAATGTTGGCCATACCCTAGGGCAAATTTCAGCAAATTCCCTTAGTGTGTCAAGGCCGGGAACTTTGTGAAATGTACCGTCGTTTACATGCGTGACCGTTGGAAATCTCTGTTTCAGAACATATTTTTTGAACAAATATCTTCGTGTCTCGGCAGTATGGCGTCAACTTCGACAAATTCTTTTTTTATTCATTAGGAAAATATATCCGCTACAATGTGCATTGATAAGCACATGATTATAATCATTGGTGACACTTTGTGGGGCCCCAGAATGGGTGACCCTAAAAAAAAAAAAAAAAAAAAAAAAAGTTAAATATGTCTCTTTTTTTTGTCATAAAGAAAATTGATATCGCAGGTTTCTCTGGTGGATTTATGAACCCCATGGGGTGGTTTATCAATGCTGAAAATTATTTTGAAATCGGTGGTTTGGGCCAGAAAATGCTTTTAATGGGACTCCACCTTTACAGAGTATTAATTGTTCGATTGGTGTAAATCTGTCCATAGGTGGCGCTATAGCATACACGTGGTGATAACTCTTAAACCATTTGTCGATCAGCTTGAAATTTTGCCTACTTCATGTTAGTCAGGGTTGCTTTGAAAATGAAAATCTTTATAGAGGAAAAGAAAACCCTGACAAAGCGTCATTCCAGTGAATGTTTAGCTATAAAAATACACATCTGAGCCAAAACCAATGTTTAATGTGTCATTATAAAACAATTATTGCATTATAAGCGATGAGTTCATGATTCATGCAGGGCGCCATTCATTCCTCGTCACCGACGACTTCTCTGGTGAACCTGCGCGAATATGACGCAGCGGCCACTCATCATGATTGATTCGGCACGTTGCAGTATGCACCTAGGTGATTTTAAATGGGGAAATATACAGAAAGAAGAAAAGGCAAACTTGCGTGGAAAGAATTCCGTATCCAACCCCCACTTTTTTTTCATCTTTTTATTTGCCAGTAAAGGAGGCGCCAATGTATTTCGGGGTGTTTTATTTTTTGAGAAGGGGGTTTAGAATATTAATATCATGAATGCATGTGCTGTGCTTGCCCTAGCAACCCGGTGTGTCATCAGTAACATGGATTACCATGTATTGCAGCACGAGAAATTAAACTGGGTGTCTGATGGTTTGAAATCACCCGAATCTTTCTTTGGGTACCTTAATATCAAGGTAAGCCGAAAAAGTGCGGATTTTATTCAATATTGGTGGAGGCTGAATACGGAATTCTTTCCCCTTTGCGTTTTTGGCCGATTATGCTGTCCACTGCCTCATACCACGAAAATGTATCTTTCTCATAACTTGAGCTGCCTGACATTCGCACCGCGTTCCGCATTTTGAGAAATCGCAGCCGCATTTTCTTTAGTTTTTCACGGCACTGATCTGTTGTTCTGTGGTAACCACGCAAAAGTAACTACTCACTAATTTTTCCATAAATCTGAGTTTTTGTGATTAGTATCCAGTTGTAATTGTCTGTTTTCGTCCGCCTAAATTTCCAGCAAACATTGAATTTCTTCGTTTGAATGGAGAGATCCTTTTGCTGCTGCGTTTGTTAGAACAATCATTGTTATGCTGATGACACCGTTATTTATTGCTGCTCATCATCTGTTATACAGGCCATTAACTTTCTACAGTCTGCATTTGATATTGTTCAGTCCCGCCTGCAGAAACTAAAATTGGTATTAAATACACAAAAAACTAAACTCATGCTGTTTTCTAACAGTAGTGAAATACCAACAAATCTTCCAAACATAATCACTGCTCAAGGAAGAGTAATTGAACTAGTTTCAAGTTACAAGTATTTAGGCATTCTTATTGATGGTCAGCTAACTTTAAAGTCCCATATTGCAAATCTAGTCATTAAGCTCCAGGTAACGCTAGGCTTTTACTTTAGAAATAAATCCTGCTTCTCCTTTCCAGCTAGCAGGGTTTCCCGCAGCGCTTTATACGGTAGTTAGGGCGGCCGCCTTGACAACAAATGCCCCCCGCCTTGACTACGTCCGCAAAAAAAAAAAAAAAAAAAAAAATCTGCTGCTTCCACGCACGCATACACAGTAAAATAAGGCAGCTTCGCGATGAGGCCGAATAGCGGCCGGCATCTGTTGGTTCAATATGTTACTGCGCCATCTATCACCTGTTGCTACGCCTACATTATTTTTTGTATCGGGAAGAAGCTAATTATCCAGATATACAATGACCTATCGTCGTCGTGGGAAGGACATGTGGAGGTAAGATAATTATTCATCTAAACTACACATTGGAATAGTGTCTCCTATCAACTGCTTGCCCACCTATTCTGTTTCATTAAGATAGGCTATATGCAGTTCGTTTAGTTTCTTATCAAGGCTACCGATGTGTTTGCGCGTGGCTTTCTGCTCTGTTTGACAATTGCACGTGGTTTTCTCTAGTGTACAGTAATGGATGGGAAAAAGCAGTCAAAAATATCAGGGTACTTTATTCAAAGAAGCCGGCCTATTTCACCATATGCGCGTAATTAGATCTCGTAATTACGAGATAAGGTGGATTTTTTTTTTTATCCTGCGAATGCAATGCGCTTCCGTACATAATACCGTTCTCCTCTCCTCAAACGTAACCACAACCGCAAAGCATTTGGGGAATTGAAGTCAAAACAGATAACACATACATTTTCCGTTCTTACATTAATTTTCGTTTAACCCTTAGGGACGGTTATGCGCATTTTTCCGCGCTTTTCATTCTTCTTTTTTTTTTTTTTTTTTGATAATTTTGGCTGTGTTCATTAATGTAGCATGAATTTTGTTAAGATTGCGTGTTTTTATTTGATCTTGTTATTTCCAGCTCAGCTCTTACAGTAAGGCTAAAATACACTGTGTACAAGCATGTGTTACACTCAGACTGTTAAGCGCAAGAAATGCGCCATTGAAACCCAGAAACCCATTCAAACTGCAATTTTTGATCTCACTTCCATGAAAGCATAATACATGCATTTTATTATATCTGAGCGTCAATCAGTAAAGTTACAGGAGTGTTGACTTTGTTAATGCACTTTAACTGCTTTGTTTATTTATAAAGAGTAAATAAACGCTGACTGTTGCCTCCACCCCCCACCCGGTCACCGTCGCCGCCCACACCGCCCCCAGTCACCACCTTGACTAACCGATTCTCTGCAGGAAACCCTGAGCTAGGAAATATCTTGTGTCAGCTACTTTCCTGCCTTTGCTAGATTATGGTGACTTATTATACATGAATGCTTCTTCACAATGTTTACGGTCCCTGGATACTGTCTATCACTGTGCCTTGCGGTTTGTTACTGGTTTTAAACATCTCACCCATCATTGTACTTTGTATTCTAAGGCTGAGTGGCCATCTCTGTGTGTGCGTAGACGTACCCATTGGTTGAATTTTATTTATAAAACACTCCTTGGGTTGGTCCCTTCTTACTTGTCCATATATCTTATTCGAAGTGAAGGCCATTACAACCTCTGTTCTCAAGATATTTTGCATTTGACTGTTCCGCGTGCTCGCACGGAGCTTGGGGAAAAAAAGCTTTTAAATATGCTGCCCCCTCTGCCTGGAACATCCTTCAGAAGGACTTGAGAACTGATTTCTGTTAATGCTTTTGGTGAAATGTTAAAGGATTTAGAATGTAAAAGCATGAGAAACTGTCTCTTTGCCTAATTTACTTATTTATGTATACTTAGCTCCATTTAAAAACGCACGGGTGAGGTATGTACTGTATTTGCGGCAAATTTAAGAATCGATTGATTTTTATTACTTTTCCAGTGAGGCACGAGAGGAAATAAAGAAAAGCGCATGGTATTGTAATCTGGCGCTGCACGTGCACGCGCTAAGCACTTCAGTAATAACAAACATTGAGCTGCTCGTGATGTGTACAGTGACACTTGACTTGTTCTTTTTAGTGTGGTCAATAGCCTACATAAAGCCAACAAAAAAAACGAAAAATGCTACTGCATCAAAAAAAATGCAACGACTTGTGACACGGGAGAGAAAAAGAACCTTTGGCATGTTACGGGCAGATCTCAGCCGCCGAGAGGTGGTGCGTCATTTACACTGTTACCGTTCAACAATCAGTCGGCTGTCTATCCGAGAATGGAACACAGGCACTGTCACTGACCGACCTCGCTTAGGGCAGCCACAAGTGACGATGGCGGCTCAAGAGCGCCACATCTGGTTACAGCCTGTACGTGACATATTCCGGACAGCAAACAAAAATGATCATGAGAAGAGGGGTCCAAGATGATTGAGGGTGAATGCAAGTATCGTTTGACGCCGTCTATGTGAGCAACACATGCGTACACACAGGTCGTACGGAAAACCCAGTTTTTGCCCATTTACGCATGGCTGCCCTTACCATGGTCAGTCAGCGACAGTCCCTGTTTTCCATTCTCAGACAGAAACGGGGAAATAAAGTGCCAAAAAATGACACAGAGGCAGGTGCCCACAGTCAGAAGTGAACAGTTCCTACTCCTGTTGATGGGCAAATTATGGATTTTCTGTAGGGGCCGTGTGCACGCATGTTTTGCTCACGTAGACGGCGTCAAACGGTACTTGCGCTCACCCTCAATCGTCTCGGACCCCTCATCTCATGATCAGTTTGGGTTGCTGTCCGGAATCGGTCACGCACAGGCTGTAGCCAGATGTGGTGCTCTTGAGCAACCATAGTCACTTGTGGCTGCCCTAAGCGGGGTCGGTCAGTGACAGTGCCTGTGTTCCATTCTCAGATAGACAGCTGACTGATTGTTGAACGGTGACAGTGCAAATGACTCACCACTTCTCGGCGGCTGACACCTGCCCGTAACATGCCAAAGGCTCTTTTTCTCTCTTCTGTGTCACAAGCCGTTGCATTTTCTTGGTGCAGTAGCATTTCTCATTTTTTTTGTTGGCTTTATGTAGGCTATTGACCACACCAAAAAGAACAAGTCAAGTGTCACGGTGCACATCACGAACAGCTCAATGTTTGTTATTACTGAAGCGCTTGGCGCGTACATGTGGTGCACGTCAGGATTACAATACCACACGCTTTTCTTTATTTCCTCTCGTGCCTCACTGGAAAAGCAATAAAAATCAATCGATTCTTCAATTTGCCGCAAATACAGTACACACCTCACCCGTGCGTTTTTAATGCAGCTAAGTATATTTA
This sequence comes from Gymnothorax javanicus, assembly GCA_029692085.1. Classification (NCBI taxonomy): domain Eukaryota; kingdom Metazoa; phylum Chordata; class Actinopteri; order Anguilliformes; family Muraenidae; genus Gymnothorax; species Gymnothorax javanicus. Next base: position 98,611,836 of record CM056198.1, read on the forward strand.
TTTTTTATGATTTTAATGTTTTGATATCTGTGTGTCATTGTCCTTGTATGAAACTTATATGTGTCCTTTTTATTTATGCTGCCCTCTTGGCCAGGTCACTCTTGAAAAAGAGATTTTAAATCTCAATGAGTCTTACCTGGTTAAATAAAGGTTTAATAAAAAAAAAAAAAAAAAACAAGGGAGCCGTAACACATAAAGGTAATCTTCCGTGCTCAAGTACTGTTGCTTTCACATTTGTAGCTCCTCCTCCGAATACTCAAGCTCATACTGATGAGGTTTCATTTGTGGTTCGTGCGCCATGTCGTACTTTAATACTCAAAATCACTGTATGTATGCTGCGCGTTGTGTGTACTGAATGTACTGTGTATAAGGGTTGTGTACAATATGCTGGGTGCCCGCTACGTCACTTCCAGTTAATATAAAATGCGAACCCACTGTGATGACTGTGGCGCGACACTGATTTTTTTTTTAATTGGCAAAAAACACCAGTTTGGTTGGATGAGCAAGGCTGAGCTTTGGCAAGGTTATCTATATTAATATGTGAATTCTGTGCATGCACTAAAATACTGGGGTTTTTCTTTTCCTTTAAGAACAAAGTGATGTATTGATCAACATGGCCAACCTTAGCCAATCAAATTTCAGAGGCCCTTATACTCACTTTAACCGTTATCTGTCATCATGAAACTTAATATTCTTGTTAAAGATGTGGAAAAGAGCCATTTTTATTAAAATGACTTTGATTGGCCATATGGAGGCGCTAAGGAGAAGTCCAATGTGTCTTGGGCAACCTTTAAATCATAAGTCGTAGAAACAAAATCCTTTTTTTATTAGATTCTGTGGGTCAAGACGAATCAATCATCTGCATTGTATCTGCAGATGTATCATTGTATCTGCAGACTTTCTGCCATTTTGAATTGTTTGTGAAATCTTTAGTTTTTGTCCCCCCCAGTTAGAGAGCTCAATTCACACAAAATTTAAGGGCATGGCCGATATTGATATAAAGAGCTGTAACTCAAGAATGCTATGTCTTATTACCACACTTGAGGTCATACATCTACAGGCCACGCAACTTCATCTCATCGAATTTGGTTTAAATCAGTTTGTGAGTTTCTTCAGCACGGCACTATGAATTTACGGTGGCTCAGCAAGTGCTGCTTCTGGCTAGAATACTGCCTCTACCTGACTGTTGTGCTGACCACATGTCTGTCGCTGTCCTATTTCAACAGAGCAACTTCGACTGAAGTCTTTACGGAAGGTGCATGGGAGATGTCTGTGGTATCGCTTGCGGCTCCTGAAGTCCCAGCAGAGCATCATACCAACTCTGAAGTAAGCTTCTCCTCCCCCTGCTTTTACTAAAGGTCGTAAAGGGAAATTTAATCTGCTTTGTACTGAAAACCGCTAAATGCAAGCAAGTGGGTATTTGTTTGCTTTATGCGCGCTGCAGTTTTTCACTGATATCTCTTATACCTTGGATTTTAAGGCTTTAAAAGAAGTATGAAATGCCCATCTCGCTTTTTTAAACTTCTTGAAGGAAATTATCCTCTATCTGCTAAATGAAACAACGGATATGTAGCCCCTGTGGTGGCGTGGTTAAATAAGGCTGCTTATTTTGGCAGCCTCACGTGCTCAGCCTGTTTTAGTGCGAGTTATGCTATGTTTTATTGGCGTAAGCTTAAATCTCAGGCTTAATCTAATGGAAAGCTCACCTGCGGGGCGGCTCACTCTGTAGAGGCACTGCTTGCGATGTAAGGGTGACCACTAGGGCATTCGGCCGAATCCAGCCATGTCTGTGCAGTTGCTTCGTGAGAGCACTCACTGCATAGTTGGCCTTGTGCTACTCATGGAAAAATGGGAGGGAGACAGATGCAGTTTTGGTTCCCATAGTTTATTGGTCAGGTGCCTCCTACTCATAGTGTTAGCCAGAATGGAATCTCAGGGTGTCCCACCCCCATAGTGTTAGCCAGAATGGAATCTCAGGGTGTCTCACCCCCATAGTGTTAGCCAGAATGGAATCTCAGGGTGTCTCACCCCCATAGTGTTAGCCAGAATGGAATCTCAGGGTGTCTCACCCCCATAGTGTTAGCCAGAATGGAATCTCAGGGTGTCTCACCCCTGTGACGAGGCCAACCTGGCCAAAATGAAACCACCTACGGAAGTGGTTCATCCCATCGAACCAGCTTGTTGCAAACAAAATAAATAACTGATGGGTATTTCGTGCCATTGACACAGACGAAAGAGTCAAAGACACCACTTCAATTCTAAAGACCACATTTAATTATACAAGAAACTCATCTTAAATATGCAGCTGTTCTTGCATCTAAACATGAGTGCATTTGGTTTCTGTATAAAAGAAAATCACGGCATTAGTGAAACCTCAAATCTAAATGAATTCAGTGTAGTACTATATCTATGTCGCAGGGAAAACCCGAAGTAATCTTAGACAATACGCATGCGCCAAGTGCGGACAGCCTCGATTTAAACAATCCCGAAGAATACGAACAGCCAAAGGACGTCAGAAATTCCGAATGCCTTTGACTCAAAACATGCTTGAAGATGGTACTCATATTTATTACAATTGGTTGTGCCACAAGTTTATTGAGCTTGGTTAGAACAGAGATCCTGGATGAATGAGCTCCAGTGGAAAGACTGGCCCTTTCCCTGGTATCAGTATTCAGGTGATTAGATTGTGTAGGGAGATCAAGTGCGGCACTCCATCTGCCGATCTACCTCATCAGTTTTTCTGTCATTTCTCGGTGTTACTGCACCAAATATTTTTCTAAGGTAACTAAATGAGTATTAGAATGCACATCAGTAACAAAATCTTGTTATTCTTCAATATTTATAGAGATCTCAGTTGGCAAACAACAGTGTTGAAAGTAGCGCCATCCTCCGACATTATGTCACTGACCGAAACGATGGGATTTCTCTCAACTGGGTTTCCCAGCACGTCCAGTCCGTCAGTGAGTCGCCAGCTCAGCGCAAAGCAGTATCCAGGGCGATCTCTCAATTGAGAATAGCTATAGCCCGGCCTGCAAAAAAAAAATTTTTTCTCTCACTCTGGTTCTGAGCTTGAATATAACATAGGCCTATAACATATAATCAATCATTTCTCATGTCAGAACCGCACACATAAAAACTTGGAATAACGAAGCCAGCACTTGGGAGCCTTTTGGCATGTATTAACACTTGGAATAACAAAACTTGCACTTGGAAGCCTTTTTGATGCAGGCTGGCATTCAGCAAAAATAACTGTAGTGAAAACGCTATGCAGTCTCTAGTAGTCTGTAGCATTATGTAGCATTTTTCAGAACTGTGTAGCAAAAATAAAACTGAACAAAAACGTCTGTATATGCATTTAACTTTTTATTTTCATCTCTTAGAACACTTGGCTAACAGTACTAACAATAATCAACATTGCATAATGAAGACCAAGGCAGTTGAGCTACAGTAGCACTGCAGTGTTAAAACTACTTGGACTTACAAACTGGGACCCACTTACAGCTAACATGTAGTAACTCAGTAACTGAATAGGAATTGGCAAGTTTTAGTTGGTTCTACCTAAGCCACTCACCTGACTCAGGCTGTGAATGAGTGAATATTCAGGACTGATTTTTATCATGCATAATATTTTTACTGTGAAAGAAATTAATACCGGTAATTATTATGAACCAAGATGAACATTTAAATATTAAAATAAAAATTGCCATAATCTACAACCCCAATTCCGAAATAGTTGGGACGAAGTGTAAATTGTGAAAATCAAAATGCAATCACTTTCCGATCACATGAGCCAATATGTTATTTACAATAGAACGTAGATAACATTTCAAATGTTGAAACCGAGACATTTTACATTTTTTTTTCCACAAAATGAGCTTATTTCAAATTTTCTGGCTGCAACAGGTCTCAAAAAAGTTGGGACACAGGCAAAAAAGGGCTGAAAAAGCAATTAATATATGGGTCAATAACAAATAAGCCTTTAGAAATTTTTTTTTTAATATATCTTTGAAAATGTACAGAATACATTTATTTGAAGTTGGAAGAGTGTGTTTAAACAAGTCTTACTGGTTGCATGACATTTATAGGGTTTTAGTACAGTTTCAAACTGTATTTGCAATTTCACCAGCCAAAAAATGTCAGGTGGCGCAACCGAAAGTTTCTTGGGGAAAAAAAAACACACTTCTCTCTCTTTTTTTTCTACGTGATTTTTTTTTTAGTAAGTATACCAGAGAGTGTCTACTCCGCCTAAAACATTACTATTTTGTAGTTGAGCTGGGTATTAAAAGTAACTTATGGATTCTTTATTGTAGGGACGGGTATTTTGGTTTTCCAAACAATTTAAGAACAATTATACTATTAAGCTTTGTTTATTTGAAAGGTTTTCAATATAAAGTTATGCTCCCATATTAATATTAAATTAATTCATATTTTAAATACATATTTAGTACATTTCATATATTAACTTGCTCAGATGGTTACGCCACCTGACATTTTGAGGGTTTGAGATGGCAAAACACATATAATTTTCAGAAACTGGAAATATGTTTAAATTAAACAGGTTTTATAGAATAAAATGATGCTTATTATGAATCATTTAAAATTATTTTAAACCAAAGTAATGCGCTCAGACACAAAAATCTGCATGTCACGTCATTGACCCATATAAGAGAATCCGCTGAACGAACTAACTGGCATCAAGTGTGTAATATGACTGGCTATAAAAGGGATGTCTTAGAGAGGCTGAGTCTCTCAGAAGTAAAGATGGCCAGAGGCTCTCCAACCTGTGAAGGCTTGCGTAGAAAAATTGTGAAATACTTTAAAAACAATGTTCCTCAACGTCACTGTGATCAATCACTTATAGGTGAATCCATCGCAGCCAAAGTGTTAGCCAAATGTGCCTGTAAGTAAAGTTTTTATATCGCAAGACAAAGCTTTTTGAGTTTTCTGTAAACAAATTATTGGTCTTAAGTCTGATTCAATGTCATGTGGATTTTGCGTGCTCTGCATGGTTTTCTCGGTTGACTGTGAAACTTAAAAACAAATTCCAAGTGCCGCAAAACAATGTTATTTAGTACCTGTTAAATACATCCCCCCGTACTCATATTGGTAGGGAGGAGTTTACAAGAGCTGGTCTACTTCCTGTACATCTAAGAGCTGAACAACTTGGGCTAAACCATATGTATAACATTGTTAATGGTCGTGCCCCCAAATACTTATGCTCTAATGTAACCATGGTCCACACGCAGCACAGTTATAACACTAGGGCCAGCATCCGCTCCTGCATAGTTCCTAGAGCTAATAATGCAGTTAAAAATTCTTTCTTTTATACTGGTATCATGGCATGGAATAATTTGCCTACTGCTATAAAACTCCTATCATCTCGAGGGATTTTTAAGAGGTCAAGCAGCTTTTATGGAACAAGGTGAATATTTGATTTTGGATAGTTTTATTGTATTTTGGTTTTTAGGTCACCTGAGATTCTAATCGCCTTTTGTCCGTCGTCGTGCGTCATCCGTCGTGCGTCCGTAAACGATTTACATTTTCGACGACTTCTCAGAAACCGCTGATCCGATTTCAATAAAATTTTGCAGGAACCTTCCTTGGTCAAATATGCACAAAAATTGTGAATTATATGGTTCTGAGGAAGCCAGGGGCTAAAACTGGTCAATACATTTTCCACTTCTTCTCAGAAACTGCTGATCCGATTTCAATAAAATTTTGCAGGAACCTTCCTTGGTCAAATATTCACCAAAATTGTGAATTATATGGTACCCACGCCCAGGGGCTCTGAGGGGTGGGGCTAAAACTGGTCAATACATTTTCCACTTCTCAGAAATCGCTGATCCGATTTCAATAAAATTTTGCAGGAACCTTCCTTGGTCAAATATTCACCAAAATTGTGAATTATATGGTACCCACGCCCAGGGGCTCTGAGGGGTGGGGCTAAAACTGGTCAATACATTTTCCACTTCTCAGAAATTGCTGATCCGATTTCAATAAAATTTTGCAGGAACCTTCCTTGGTCAAATATGCACCAAAATTGTGAGTTTTATGGTGCCCACCCCCAGGTGCTCTGAGGGGCGGGGCTGAAAGTGGTCAAATTGGCTGAAATTTTAAAAATCTTCTTCTCCAGACGCAGATATGCTGGAAAACAATACTCTGCATAGATGGAAGGCCCTTGAGGTGCTTTTCTAAATTGTGAACTTCATGACCCTCGAGCTCCATGTTTGCCCCATGGGAGGGGGTGAAATTTACTATAGTCTATATAGGAAAATGATACTTTTGGGAATGTTCATTTTCTACTGGAAATCATTCAAACTTGATTGGCATTATAACCATGAGATGACAGTTTGATACTATGACATTTTTGACCCTGTCTCTTCCCCAGGGGCTGAGGGGTGGGGCCCAAATGGGGTCATATTGCCAAAAATTTTAACAATAATCTTCTCCAGACCGAGAGAGGCTGGAAACCAATACTCTTCATAGATGGAAGGGTCTTGAGGTGCTTTATCAAAATTGTTAATTTCATGGCCCCCAGGCTCCATGTTTGCCCCTGGGCAGGGGGTGAAGTTTACTATACTTTAAATAGGAAAATGATACTTTTGGGTATATTTGGTTCATTGACATCAATAACATCAGTTTTTGTACAACTCAGGTGACCGTTAAGGCTTATGGGCCTCTTGTTTATTTATTTTGTTTTATGGGATGTCTTTTTTCCCTCCTAATACTGTATGCCTTTTTAGTTTGAGTTTGTCTGCTTCTTGTCTATTTGTGCCTCGTGTGTAACACCAAGGACCGAAATAAGTATTGTACTTTAGCGTGTTATCCTTTGGATTGCTGTTTTATCGACTTAATCCAGAAATAAATCAATCAATCAATCAAACGTCAAATTGCAAAGGCTTTAGAAGTCTCATCATCGACAGTGCATAACATCATCAAAAGATACAGAGAAACTGGAAAAATCTCTGTGCGTAAGGGACAAGGCCGAAGACCTTTACTGGATGCCCATGATCTTCGGGCCCTCAGACGTCACTGCATCACTCACCGGCATGATTCTGTCATTGACAGTACTAAATGGGCCCAGGAATACTTCAAGAAACCACTGTCTGTAAACACAGTCTGCCAAGCCATCCACAGATGCCACCTAAAACTCAATCATGCAAAAAGGAAGCCATTGTTGAGCATGTTCCAGAGGCGCCGCCGTGTTCAGTGGGCCAAGTTTTATTTAAAATGAACTCTAGCAAAATGGCAAAGTGACCTGTGCTCAGACGAGTCCAAATTTGACATTCTTGTTGGAAATCATGGGTGTCGTGTCCTCCTGGCTAAAGAGAAAGACCACCCCTCCTGTTATCAGTGTTCAATTCACAAGTCAGCATCTGTGATGGTATGGGGATGCATTAGCGCATATGGCGTTGGAGGCTTGCATGTTTTAAAAAGCACCATGAATGCTGAAAGGTATATAAAGGTTTTAGAGCAACATATGCTCCCCTCCAGATGACATCTATTCCAGGGAAGGCCTCTGTATTTCAGCAGGACAATGCAAAACCACATGCTGCAGCTATTACAACAGCATGGCTTCGTAGTAAAAGAGTCCATGTGCTGAACTGGCTGCCTGCAATCCTGATCTTTCACCGATTGAGAAAATTTGGCGCATAATTAAACGAAAAATCCGTCAAAGGAGACCCAAAACTCTCCAGCAGCTGGAAGCCTGTATTAAACAAGAGTGGGATCAAATTCCAATGGCTAAACTCAAGAAACTTGTCTCCTCAATGCCCAGACGCCTCCACTCTGTGTTAAAAAGAAGAGGGGATACTACACCACGGTAAACAGGCCCCTGTCCCAACTTTTTTGAAACCTGTAGCAGCCATCAAATTTGAAATGAGCTCATTTTGTGGATAAAATTGTAAAATTTCTCAGTTTCAGCATTTGCTATGTTATTTCTGTTCTATTGTGAATAAAATACTGGCTGGTGTGATTTGAAAGTTATTGCATTTAGATTTTATTCACAATGGGGACCTGCCCGATATCTAAAAATAGCCTGTATGTAAGGTGAACGTCATTCTCCGAACCAGAAGTCTGGCAAGCGAACAACAGGAGGCAATGTGCTGAGTTAGAAAAACTAGGTTTTTAGGCGATTTGATCAACTTTTATTTTAGATTTAACTTGTGTTGTCAATGGGGACCTGGGGTGCGTTTCCCAAAAGCATAGTTTTTTAACTACGCTAGCAACTTACGTAGTTCGTCCATTCACTGTCAATGACTCCAACTATGTAAGTTCGCACCAGTTCTTTCGAGAAACGCATTCCTGGCTCGGCGGAGCAGACTTAGCAATAGCAACAATGGCTCTGAAGAAATTCACTTCACCATCGCCAGCTAACGGGGAAACACAGATAAGGGGCAGTCCAGATAACACAAACCGCGACAATAACAACCCTTTTTCGTCTGCGCTTAGCCAGCTACAGAAATGCAAAAGCAACGTGTTCAATGCTCGAATCACGGCAGGATAACGGGGGAGACTTCGTATTCATACTTTAATTTGTGACCCCTGTGACAGGTTTGTAACGGCACGCTAGCTTGGTAACAGTTCGTTAACCTACTTGAGAATACACTAGTTGTATGATCCTATGCTAGAATTTAAGTTATTCCACCTATGTTGTTAGTATTTTCTTTTGCAGCGGCTGGGTTTCATTTGTCCGGTATTGTTCACTTTGGTTCAAAAGTAAGCATTTTTAGATTGCAAATGTGATGCGATACCGCTTATTTCAAACCTCGCAGTGTATGTAAAATACGTTGATTTTCAAGAATAATGCTCAGTAAGGAAACAAAGCTTGTGAAGACTATAAAAGGAGTTTTGTACACCTATCGCTGCTGGTGGGTCTACATAAGTATTGGAAGGCAGCAGGTTAACCAGGTTACCTGGGCATAAGTCGCAGCCCGGGACGGGGGAGAAAGGGACGAGTGTGACTAAATTTACCGCTCGTCATTCGCCCATTCATTCAGTGTAATCAGTTAATATTCATCAATATATGCCTCGGGAGGAGTAATTCTATTTTATAACTACCTTTAAGCACACATTTCCGCTTCATTCCATGGAGAAAAAACAAATAACAAGCAGTTTAGTGCGTCTCATTTTCAATTGTTTTCTATGGCAGATGCCCGATGCTTGCCAGACATCCACATCACGTGACGATTATTCACGTTTTTCATGACGTCATTCGGGCGGGTCCCCATTTACACTTTGTCCCAACTATTTTGGAATTGGGGTTGTCAAATAAAGAGCACTGTAGGAATTCAAGGTACAAATACGTGTTCAAAATATGAAAATAGCATTCCTTAGACATACATATACCACTCTTTTTTTGTATATATTTTTTGTATTTATTTACAGTTAATTTAAATGTAACTTTTTTATTTTAACTAACGATTAAAAATTTCCTGACAACAAACACCCGTAAACAAAATCATAATGTATTAAATAATGGTCATGCTTATAGGCTGATGTGTCACCAGTCCAGTGTTTTTCATTTCATTTTATCTAGTCGCATATACACACGCACAGCGTTTGATTGCGCAGTTCCCCCGCCGATTCTTTACAAAGGGTGGCGGACGCGTCTCACGTTTTGCAGTTGGTTCAGCCAATGACGTTTCCCACACCAGTGTTTTCTTTAGCTCTGTGGTTGGGACTGGCGCGGAGGTAGGAAAATGGGGTCCTTCCACTCGCTACCATGGTTTCAGAGTCGCGCCGTTAGGTTATCCATAGTGCGGTTGCGGAGGCCGATCGGAACAAAATTGAAGAGACTGTAGGAGCCTGTTTTTGTTCAAAACTGGGCTAAAACTTTTACTCACATTATCCGAAGACTGTATCGCAAAATATGCGATGGGGATTTCAAAAGCCCGTCGCAGATTGGCGCATTTCAAAACTAGAGTGCCAAGGGCCCTGAAGGTTTCCGGCAGTGACAGCCCCAACAGGAGAAAAGATCAGTCCGCGGATTGAACAGGAAGCAACACGTTGTCTACACGATACTGGCGTTAAAAAGCCCGAGCACGGACATCCGTTTTAACAGGTTTAATTTTTTCGCGAATTTCGGCGGTGATGGCGAACGGTCCCGTACCACTGCGAATCAATTCACGTTGTATACGCTCTTCTCTGCGAAACAAGAGAACTGTTTCATCCGCACACTTCCGCGGGCTAACGCAGCTCAGTGAGAAAGGGGTTTTAGTTACCATTATTGGGCAACTTTACAGAGCAGTCACACTTTTTCATGAGTGACAGACAGCAACATTTTTTGTCACGTTTCTGCCATTTAGCAAAAATATAATCTTTAAGAAATCTAGATCATGAAATCTGATTAGATTTTTTTCTTACCTGGACTTTCACTGTCGTCTGCTGTCAATTTGTGAAGTGCGCCACCTTCCCAATTCACTTCTGGTTCTTGCTCTGCTTTCAAACAATTATTATTTTTTTTTTACACAACACTGCCACCGAGTGGGTCTAATCGGTATTATTCTTTCTATTCCATGATGCTAATAGGAACAAACATCCAAAAATGGATTTTGACCAGCTTTTATTGCCACAATTGATCGCGACAAAAGGTTGACCGTGCGGTTACAATACCTGTTAAAATTTTAATTGCATCTCCCCGACGACGATAGTCGGGAGATACTATGGTTTAGTTCAGGGGCCACCGCCGCAGAGATTTTCTGTTCCAGGCTCTGGAGGCTTCAAAGTTTATAGGATTTTTCTCGAAATTTGCATAGTCAACGATGTTTATTTGGCAACGATCAATTCTCAGCAATTTCCGACATCAAATATGGCTGCTGGTGGCCATTTTGTCGAAAAAATTTTTTTTTGCAGATTTTGTGTTTTCTGCTAATTTTGAGCCACATGTATGTATATATACATACACAGGGATGCATATTAATGTTATAGCAAGAGTAAAAACGGTAACATTGCGGCTGTAAAAAATTTGCAAGTGATCTCTCATGGGGATCGGGGAGATACACGACTTGGTCCCTGTGGCGACCGAGTTATCTAGTTGGGTCACTCCATACTAAACTGTATAATTCACTGTGTTGTATAAGAATGGTCAATAAAATTTTTTCTAGGAGAATTAAATGATTTGTTCATATTTATTCAATCCCGGATTGAAGATATACATAAGAAGAAAACAGATTCATCAGTCCAACAACACAGCAGAAAAAGTGGTGTCCTGATGTCAGCCAAGGCATTGTGAAGGACATATTTTGTTACAAAATTTGGCAGCCAACTTCATGAAATGCTCATGACATGTCTGTTGATACTTCGAAACAAAGTAAAATGAAATATTGCAGAGAAATACCCATAATAACGGTTTCAATTGTCTGCACTAAATTACTGTGACTCGTCTGATCAGAAATACAATTTGAAATGACCGTCGTGGGCGTAACCAGTCGCGTCCTCACCTGTTACGTCCAGACCTGTGGGTTAATTTGCATAATGTATGCAAATGGAGTAAAGATGACCGCGGCAAACTAAGGTACTCACTTCCTGCATCAAAATTTCACAAGGCGTCAGACAATCATATACCATGCTTTAAAAAATAATGATTGAAAAAAGAAAATTTTTCCGTGTCCTAATATCGTGTTACGACCATAACAAGATCAAGAAATATGCATAGATTGTGTCCCGTGCATAGACTGTATAAAAAGATTGACGCAGCTCCCGGATCTAAAAAGTGAGGCCAATGCGGAAATCTCAAAAAAATTGCATTATATTTAATGGCCAGCAGATGGCGATGTCGGTGGTTGCAGAAAGAAGTTCAATGCTACTGAAGTCTATGAGAAAATGACCCTACTGTGCCACCTGATTTATTACTTCATTCTTATTCTTTGAAATGCCTTCTTGTGAATAAAATAATATATTCCTTTGGTGATATCGAGCAACCGGTAACCAGTTACAAAATTTTAACAATGCTTTGCACTGAAGCCAGGTGAACGGAATACAAACATTGAGGAAAATTGACATGAAAAACATTGACTGGCTGTAATTGTCCATAAATGTTACTGATAGACTGAGGCCATTTATCATAGAAAAGAATTGACTTTGAAATGTATCTGATTTTCAGGAATTCAATATCTGTTTTGTGTCCTCATTACACCCACAACGCCAGCCACCTTAGTGTATTATGGGGTCACTGAAATGAAGTGATCACTCTGTGTATCTTCTTGCTTGCTTCTTTGTGATGCCCATGGATGGGGTTTCACCACTGCAATGAAAAACTTTGGAAAAGGTGTATTTGAATTTTCATCATCATTGTGACACATTTGTACAGTTTAGTATGGAATGACCCAGTTATATATGGGTTTGTGCCTGATACATACTAATGTCTAAAGACATTATTAAATGAAGAAATAAATAGATTGATTTTGTCACGTGACCTTGACCTTGAAGACCAAAGTCAAATCCAATATGGTGTGTTTGATCAGCATACATGATTTGTCATAAGTATCCAATACATATCGAAGATCTAAAGCCAATATTAAAGGACTTTTGGGCCATTTTTGTCATTACCTGGACCTTGTTGCCCAAGGTCACATCCAATATGTCGAAAACAACCAGCATACATGATTTGCTATTAGTGCCCAACACATACCTAAGCTCTAAAAACAATATTAAACAAGTTATGGGCCATTTTGTCATATAACCCAGGGCTCTCACTGTTTTTTTTTTTTTGGAGTCAAGGGTCAGTGACTCCTGTAACTTTTTTTTTTTTTTTTCAGGGATCAACCCTCTGAACTCAGGGGTCATAAATGTTTATTCACAACTTTTCAGGGGTCAGATATGGATGCACTTATCCCTCTTTCATCATAAAGATTTCCTCACTTCTATTGCAGTTTGCTTTGTCTTTGCATGTGCTTTGCTTTTTCAATTAACGTGAGTACAGCTTCAAGATCTATTCAAGACTTAGAGTGTGACTGACCACTCCATTTCACACTGTAGCGGCTAAAACTGAGTTATTGAAGCTGGACTTGGGTTTAGCATTGGTTTGCTTAGATTTAAATGACTCCAGCAACTAGCCATTTCCAATGTTCAGTTTAAATTGTGGTTGTGTTAAATTTTGGCACGCACGTCTCCTGTCCCACACTGATGAATCTTTGGATTACTGGGGGATTAGGTAAGTGGGTCATTCCATGCCAAATCACCTAATTTTCAGGAAAGTCCCCAGGTGACCCTCTTAGATTTTGCTGAAACTCCATGAAAATGTTCATATATGCAAATAACGAACACACAGAAAATTTCAGGCCAAAAGTCCAAGCCGTTTTGAAATTATGGCTGTCCGAAGACCCCCCCTCTTTCGCCGTCCCGCGCTGCGTCGTGGATTTTGTTCATTTTCAAATGATCATATTTTTGGATTTGAAAAAGCTACAAAGCTGAAAATTGCTACCTGGGGTAATTTGCACACAAGCTTTCAGAATCTGCAATCAAAAACAGTGTATCTTGCTTCCTTTTGAAGATATGGGCACCTGAAAATGAAAGTTTTTTCTAGCGGAAATTATTTTTGCGATTTTTAGGCTTACCTGGTGCCCGAACCATTGATCTGAGGATACCCAAATTGCTGATACATAATCTCTACATATACATACAAATATATATACATATAAATATATAAATATATATACATATAAAAAGGTTATAAAAGATTACTTATTCTCATTTTTTGCCCTTTGACATCTACCGAAGACATTGTAATGTACAGCAAAATGGGGTAATTTGATCAAATTAGTGGGTTTCTTTGAAACACTGCCTAACTATGAAGGACTTAAGTCACATCAATGAAATTTGGTACATATAAAGGACAGATACATATAATTCTGTGGTGCAAATTTCATTACCCTGAGTAACTGTTCACAAGGTCAACCGACCCCCTGAAAAGGGGTGATTTTTGAGATTTTTTTGTGAAAGTCGATTTTGGACCCTAGCCATACCTTTACTGATTGTTTTATAAGTCTATGCTTGCAGGGAGTTATTTAGCTGTATGTAGAGATTATGTATCAGCAATTTGGGTATCCTCAGATCAATGGTTCGGGCACCAGGTAAGCCTAAAAATCGCGCAAAAATAATTTCCGCTAGAAAAAAAAACTTTCATTTTCAGGTGCCCATATCTTCAAAAGGAAGCAAGATACACTGTTTTTGATTGCAGATTCTGAAAGCTTGTGTGCAAATTACCCCAGGTAGCAATTTTCAGCTTTGTAGCTTTTTTCAAATCCAAAAATATGATCATTTGAAAATGAAAAAAAATCATGATGCAGACAGCGGCGACGGAAAAAAGGGGGTCTTCGGACGGCCGTAATTTCAAAAACGGCTTGGACTTTTGGCCTGAAATTTTCTGTGTGTTCGTTATTTGCATATATGAACATTTTCATGGAGTTTCAGCAAAATCTAAGAGGGTCACCTGGGGACCATTAGGTGATTTGGCATGGAATGACCCAAGTATTAATGTCACTCAGTGGGCTCACAGGGTGAAGTTTCCAATAACACTAACGAACAAATGGTGCCAGGCACAACAAACCCCGCCTCTCGCACATACTTCGACCTACTTTTCCGAAATTCAATAGGCATCTACTCTGGGTCAGTGGCAATCCCTAAACTGAATTTGGGGTGAATCTGGCCATTAGTTTTGCCCCTAGAGTGTTAACAAACAAACAAACACCCAAACAAACTGAACCAAAAACGATACCCCTTGCCCTCACCCTTCGGGTGGGGCGGGGTGATAAAGAGAGCCGAAACCCACATTTCCAGTCCATATAGCAGAGTTGGATAATTAGATCATGAAAAAAAATTATGTACACAGCCATTCAGAAAATATGATAGTCCATCATTGATGGTTGTATATTCCATTCAGTATGAGTATATCACATTCTGAATTTATCCATTCAAAAAAAGTAGAATTGAGATGTGGCTGAGCTCTCTGGGTTTTTAGGGCCTGTGTCCACAGGAAGCTGGAAGCGTCTAATTTCTATAGACCCATTTTCAGTTTGCAAACAACGATGACATAGACAGGTTGCGCACGCAGCTTGGCAGCAGAAGTATGGCGGACCACAACAGCTTGTCAAGCTATGCGAGGGTATTAGCCATCAAAGATCGCAAAAGCTACCTAAACAAATTGACTTTGACAAATGGCAACCAACTTCCAGATCCGTATGGTATCAGTGAGTGGGTAGATGATGTTAGTTAGCGGCCCAATATTCCGTGGCCTGATGAATATACCTATTTGATCGAGTAACCTAGCGTGTACACTAGGGAGAACCTATAAGCATGCAAGTCACTGGATGCTTATGACTTAAGTTATCTGCGGACATAAGCAGAATGTTAAATTTCATGACATAGACTTGTAGTTTTGCGTATCGAAATCAGAGGTCCTTCCTAGTCAAAGACAAGGGCATAAAACCGCCATGTATGACGCGTGGGTTATAATCAAAAAACCAGAAAACTATGTCCTGACCGCTAATTGTACCTGCATTGCAGGGTAAGTATTTGTATTGCTGGCTTGTTAGCTGCATTAAATTAGTGGTCTACATCTTACAATTGTTCATATAAACGAGCCTATCCAGTGAAATCAGTGAGTAAATAGATAACATACCTGATATAAAATGGGCTCTGCAAACACGATCATGTCCTCAGTCCAGTCAACGCGTTTGATAGCTTGCAACCATAGACTCCGCCGATTGCTCTGATACGGATGTGATCCTCTCGGAATCCTGTAAAACCTGAGTCCACCAATGGCATATCGATTCTGACAGCCGTACACGCAACAACCAGACATTTCGGTGCTGGTAAAATATCTAATTCAATGTTCGCAGATTCATAACTCGTCTGACTGACTTGGGGAGACCGCTACTTCCGTTGCCAAGATGCGCATGCATCTTTTTGATGTCGTCGGCTGTAAATGGGTCTATACAAACTGTATGAAGTTCATCATTGACAGTGCTGGTTGTTCTCGACGCAAAAACGCAGCGTACTTTCAGCGTTTTTTCCTCTCCCCTCACGGCGCATTTTGGAACAGCGCTGGACTCGTCAGTCACTTCTCTCCACCGACAAATCAAAATCAAGAAGAGGGAGGCCTTACAATATCAGCAGCTATGGTTTTTCAAATCAATTAGCAACAGTTAGGTTTGCTAAATATTCGCTGTTTAAGGAACTCGAGGTTTGCTGACAAGTTAGTTGGTTAGTATTAATGTTTTCTAAAACGAAGTTTACTACTGCAGCCCAACAGCTGTAGCGATGTACACTGTTATTGCGTAAGTTCCTATTTATTTTAACTGGGGCAGCTCGCTAGCCTCCGTTGCAGACGTCTAATGTGGTTCGCTTCCCTTCCAGGCTCCCACAACTGCATGTGCAAATATAATTAGCAAACTCAAGAAATTTCACTGCTTCTCTGTTAGAAAACAAAAATCAGTTCCAGTGCGCGGACATCTTTGTGGGTGAAGCGAACCACGTAAGACGTCTGCAATGGAGGTTGGGTAGCAAGCTATGTTTCCCGAAGGATAGTTGCGAGCAGCATAGCTCATGGGTCGAACCATATGCGACTGTGTACAGTTCTTGTTAAGCTTTTGGGAAATGGACATTCATTGGCTCAGTTGCTGACTATTCGCGATGTCTTTTAATCGTATTCGTGCTCCTTTCTAAGGTAACGTGACGCTATACTGAGACGAGACATTTGCAACGATGGATTGCGGAAGTGCCGAGAAGATGGTTCTATCTTCGCAACAATAAGCGCTGGAAGGGAGCGCCCTGATAATGAGGTTACAGGCAATTCCAGCTTCCCGCTCAAAAAACACTGACTGCCCACAGGCTCTTATGCTACCAACTGGTGATTTCAGAATAGAAGAAGCTGGAGATGGCGAGGCAACTTTGAAAACAACATGTAGAAATTACCAAACCACTTTACTTAGACTTTTTAGACTAGACTTCATACAGACAAGTGAAGAGTGGGTGGGCAGTGGAAGCTGGGGAGGCTCGTGATTGACTGAAGTATCAAAACAACTATGTGCCGGTCATGCTGCATTATGACGTCCGGATTGAAAGACGCTGCACAGGATGACTATGCTGCATAAATCAACTTTGATTTGAGCCCGTGGAATCAGGATATACTTCGACGGCGCTGTTTTGCCATGTGCCTTTTCTCCACTCTGGCTGGTCAGATAATTTTGTGCATCATTTCCTGATCGCCACGCATTAAACACTGGAAATGGTCAGAAAACTTCACTGTGTATCATTTATTCAACACGAGGACTCAAAGTTCTATGAATATTTGTGCATCGCACTGAGTCTTGCAATTTTCTGTTGTGCTTCAAATCTTGATTTGGTGCGTATTTGACCCGAGACCTCGGGTCATCGAGAGCCCTGTAACCTTGACCTTGAGGCCCAACGTCAAATTTGACTGACTGCCTAAGAATGTTCAGCATACATGGTTTCCTATAGGTGCCCCAAACATACCTGAGCTCTAATTGCCATATTCAGCGAGTTAGAGCACATTTTTGCCACTTGACCTTGACGCCCAATGTCATTTTCAACTTGCCGAGAATGTTTGGCTTACATGATTCCCTATAGGTGCCTCACACATACCTAAGCTCTAAATGCCACATTAAGCTGTTATAACATTTTTGCCCTTTGACCTTCACCGTGAGGCTCAAGGTCGAATTCGAACAACCGAGAATGTTTGGCATACATGATTCCCTATAGGTGCCTCATTCATATCTAAGCTCTAAATGTCATATTAAGCAAGTTATAGCCCTTTTTTGCCATTTGGCCTTGACCTTTAGGCCCAAGGTCAAATGTGACTGACTCACAATGTTTGGCAAACCCAATTCCCTATAGGAGCTTCATACATACCTAAGCTCTAAACGCTATATTAAGAGAGTTCTAGCACATTTTTGCCATTTGACCTTGACCTTTCGGTTAGAGGTCAAATTCGACCAACCGACAACGCTCGGCAAGCATGATATGCTGTACATGCTCAATGCATTCCTAAACTATAAATGGAATAATAAGCAAGTTACAACACATTTTGTGTCAAAACACCCTGAAAAATGACTAAGTCCAGACATGTTGCCTAGGTGGCGCAATTCAATCAAAACGCCGTTTACACTGTTGAAGCAGGTCATGATACTGATTCCATTGCTGCGATTAAAAAAAAAAAAAAAAAAATTCATCAGACAGTTTTTCAGAAAATTGCACCTAAGTGCCAAAAATGGCCATTTTCGACATAAAAATGGCTGCCAAGTCTAAACGAACAATTCAGTCATAAAAATTTCTGCTTGGGCATTAACTTGATGATTGATTTGATCACATCCCCAAATCAAAAAAAAATTAATCAGACCGTTTTTGACATATGGCTTTAAACGGACGCCAACGCCGCCGCCGGACGCAAAGTGACGACAAGAGGTTACTGGCCTACGGCCAGCAACCTAAAAACTGACGCAATGTGATACCGCTTATCGCCAGCTCTGGGATGTATGGGCTGTATCGTAGAATTCTAAGTTTCGTAGCTCGCCTCGCAATTTCAGAACACTATAGGCCTGTAACAATTATTAAATAATTGTATGATTGTCAATTATGTAAAATAATCGCGATTTCATGGTTAAACTGCAATTTGTCAAATTGCGCAATCGCTGCCTGCTGATAATGTATGCGCACGTTAAGGAGAAAAAAGAAAAAATGGAGAAATGAGAAAGTACTGGAAGACGCGGAATTTGCGCAATCTCTCCTCCCCCCCCCCCCCATTGCTTCCTGGTCTGTGGGAAACGTTGAAACTAGTTTGAAAAATATTAACTTCTTGACCGAAAGAGACAATTACATTTTTAATTGCCAATTATTTCTCAGACAATTAATTGTACAGCAAAATTTGGAATTGTTACAGCCCTACTATTAACATGATTGAAATAACTTGTTGGGAATCGCCATCTACGTGATCAAGAGACGACCAGTCCCGAAGTGGCAGAACTGTTAGCTTTTACACGTAGTTCGTATCAACTGCAGTGGATGGAACATCATCTCACTTTAAGATTGTCATTTCAAATTAATTATTAATAGGAATATTCGCCCAATTCTACCACTTGTATAAAACATGTCTCAATTAGAATTGTATTTTGTCATGTGGGCTCGGTTTTCAAGAAGGGGGGGCAAGAAGAAAATAATGAGTCTTGCACAACAAGTGGATCAGCTAAGGATGAAATCTGGTGACTGTTGACCTAAAAGCGGAAAGCTGGCGACATGATTCTAAAATAATTAAGCGCTGCCATGATTACTGTAATATATGGATATGTATTTCTTTCAGGCTACATTTACTCAAATGCCCGATTTCTGGTATAAAAGTTTCTATTGCCTAGACACCCATACACCATTACAAATAAAAACTACTGGAAGGGGCTTTGAAAGAGGCATTGAACCTTACAAATCAGTGCAATGCAGAGTGTTTTGAATCACATTACAGTGAATAAAATACTCTTGGACATCCATGTTATCAATACAATAACTGACCTACCTTTAAAACAACTTTGTTCAACTCTAATACAAGCGGACAGTGCCCAGTTGCCCACACATGCTACGAGACTTGGCAATGGCGCCATTCTTTGGTGCATAGATAATAAGACAGAAGTGCGCGGATTGGTCATACGTTAATGAGTTTATATTTGAGCCCAATTTCCCGCCTGGCCTACGGCACTTCAGTTCACTGAAGAATTAAAGTAAAATGGACTCCGCAGATTTTTGGGACAACCATTGTTATCTGTACAAATGCTCGCCCGTCTCGCATATAAGCAATTTAATGCTGGAAACGGCCGGACCCATCTCAAATCAAACTTGCCCATCTCAGTGTCTCAGGTAAACATTGCCCGTCTCAAAGACGGGGAGACAGGTGGCTGGCTAACACTATGCTCCTACTGGCCATCTGGGCACTCGCTAGATATATTTTGAGCTGGGACATGTTCTTAAAAGCCCTCGTTCTGAACCTTTAAGTTTAGACGCTGCAAGTGAATAGAATCGATTTTGTACAGATCTGTGCATGTTTTGGGAGAGATCAGTGGGCTGTCTGCATTCTCTGAGATGGCAGCAGGAGTTGCACTCAAGTATGCTTGATTATAGTTTGCCGATTGGGCATTCCAGATTTGGGACGCCAAATTAAAAAAAAATAAATAGATAAAAGAAATGCCTGCACTTATGGCTGGGTGATGTGGACAAAATCAAATATCTCAATATTTTTGAATATTTATATATTGATATTGTGCCAATATTTTAGTCCTATGACAAAATTTTCACTGTAATTTTTGATAGTCAATGGAAATGTGCATATGACTGCTAAGCAGGTTCAGACAACAGATAGAACAGACTAAGAAGAGCAGAAAAATGCATTCGTTTAGTGCAGTGCATTTTTAAAAACCAGAAAAGACTATACTTGTGTGACGTCATGATATTCTGACATCCTGAATCCCAGACAATATCACAGTATTGGTGTAATATCAATATATTACTAGCACAATGTGCACAATTTATTTGTTGGATATAGGCTAGTGTTTGATGTTGGCGATTTAATTTTGTTGAATTCGGCATCACCTCATGCATTGTTGCAGGAAAAGGTCACGTCTGCTCTGTACCTTTTATAAACGGGAGTCTGTTTGTGGTGCAGTATGAACAAAAGAACCTGATGTGTCGTAAGGGAAGGCTAGGGTCATGTGCCTTGTTGGAAAGCGGACTCCAGATCTCTCCTATTTGAGTTATAAGGACAACGTAATATAAAGAACGATGAAGACGGGCCACGTGACCCGTCTGTCTTATATCTGTCTGCAAAGGCCTTGGAATTTTTCAGCGGAGCACAAAACCTGGACTTGAGTTAGAACCTGATGGACTTCAGTTTGACTGTGTGACCTTAAATTACGGCCAAAAAATATTTATTATTCACCATTTGAACGTTTATATTGGATGGATGTTCCTCTGCCAAAGACAGAGATGACCTTATAGTTGCCCTACAGGTGGTATCTAATGGAGCCATTTGAATAGTTGTATTCACCTGTGAGTACAGTCCTCTTTCTGAGCTCGGTGGAAGGGAAATTCACAGATTGGTGGATAGCGGAAACATCGTTTCTGAGCACATGTGGAGGCGCACGCTTGAGCATACTGCAAGCAATGCACAGACCTGTGCTTGCTAGTTACCATGGAAACGTTAAGTGTTTCGGCTTGAAGGGTGACATTCCTATCCAATGAATAATAAAGGCAGGGAGTATCTTTTCTGTTAGCCACTTCTAATAACCCTCTTCGTGCCTCTGAAGATATGGGCGGTCATGTTGTTGCAGTTGTATGGTCTCCTTTATAGCTGGGACATTATGCGACGCCTACCATTGCCTAAAGATTGCATTGTTTTAGAGCCATACCAGCAGCAGACTAGAGCAGTGTGGTGCCAGGATTGCAGCAGTATATTGCGGTATGAAAATTGATGGTTGTCATGCCATCTGCAATAGCTTATATGTGGTATTAATTTACATGGTTTTTGGGGGACATGGGAACGAGTGTAATCCTTCTGCGTGTCCGTGCGTGCATCCATCCATCATGCTTTTCCGGGCCATAATTCCGAAACCGTATCGTATTTCTCAATGAAATTTTATAAATTGATACATCTTATTGTGTAGGTGTGCTTTTTTATATTTCCATCCATCCCTCTGTCAGTCCATGTACCGCATTTTGTTTCCAGGCCAGATGTCAGCCATCTCGGTCTTTTACAGGCCAGAACTCCTAAACTGTTAAGCAATTCTCAGCAAAGTTTTCTGTATGGTTACTTCTTGTTGTGCAGATGTGCCTTCTCATACTTCCATCCATCCTCCCGTCTTTTGGTCTGCCCCTCTACGGCGTTTTGTTTCTAGGTCAGATATCAGCCATCTCGTTCTTTTCCCAGCCAGAACTCCTTAACCATTCTATATTTCTCAAGAAAATTTTAAATATGGCTGCATCTTATTGTGCAGCGTTTTCATACTTCTGTTTGTTCCTCCTGTCCGTCTGTCCGTCCCTCCACCTTGTTTGTTTCTAGGCCGCACATCAGCCATCCCGTGGTGGGTGATTAGAGTCTTGTTGAGCTGAGCATCCGAGTTATACTTGTTTTTACTCCTGGATAAGGGCTTTTTCACAGTAACCTAGAGCACTGTTTCATGCATTTTGTACATACTTTCATGACATCTTTAACAGCAGCCAGATTATTTGATGATTATCTATTACACAGGAACAGTGGAGGGAAGCTGCAGAAAAAAAAATTAACAGATAGAGTTAATAGTTAAATTTTTACGAACGTCAGAAGTCATTTTTGGACAAAATTAACTGTCCCACGAGAAATATTGTTTATTGAATAAATGTTTTTTTTGATATTACATTACAAGTAAGTTTGTTTAGTTCTGTTTGATGGCGAATCACAAGTCTTGACTTGTTTCATCACACTGAAATTATCACTTCATTCGCATTTTTTGTTCTTGCGTCCAGCCTGGTCAATGCTCATATCCGTGTCTGTCCAAAATGTCCACTCCGAGATTTACTGCTGTTTTTCCCAGGTTATTAAAGAGTACTGGGGAGAAGTTTGGTAACTTGAAATGTCTTTGTAGGATATACTCCAAAACAAAACTTTTTTTTTCAGTGAAGTTCAATACACAAAGCAGCAGAGCACCCAACACATCTGTCCGGGGGGTTTGGCAGGCGACAGCCTGCCTTTATTTACTCTTTATAAATAAACAAAGCAGTTAAAGTGCAATAACAAAGTGACAAAGTCAACAGTCTTGTAACTTTATTACAAAGTTTTTATCGTGTTACACTTGCTTGTACACAGTGTATTTTAGCCTTACTGTAAGAGCTGAGCTGGAAATAACAAGATCAAATAAAAACACACAATCTTACCAAAATTCATGCTACATGCATGGCAAAACAGGCAAACACAGGCAACACAGGCAAAATTATCAAAAAAAAAAAAAGAAGAATGAAAAGCGTGTAAAATGCGCACAACCGTCCCTAAGGGTTAAATGAAAATTAATGTAAGAACAGAAAATGTATTTGTTATCCGCTTTGATTTCAATTCCACAAATGCTTTGCGGTTGTGGTTATGTTTGGGGTGAGGAGAACGGTATTGTGTACGGAAGTGCATTGCATTCACAGGATAAAAAAAATTATACACTTTATCGCGTAATTACGAGATCTTGAGAAAAGATTAATGCTACACTCACCGTGTTCTGTGTGGTATAGCCAACCTGAATATTTCGGGTCCACAGCCCACTCTGGGTTCCACCCACTACCTCAGTGTTTAGAGGACTGGGGCTGTGGTGGAGGAGGAGGCGGCGCAGATGGTGAAGTAGGCCGGTGTTCTGACAATTTGTGCTGCCTTGTCAAAAAATGCTACCGTAATGCAAAGCGATCGTAAAGTCCTTGTTTTCGCCTAAATATTGCAATAAGAATCAGTTTACAGTAGTAACTTTGTTATTTGTTGGCGTATTATAACATAAGCAGATGTTATAATGAGTTGGGTAAGTTTGTTTAAAGATACATGCCGCATGCCATTATCATCCAGTCTCTGCATTTTAAGGAAAACCCAGCGTGTACATGCAAATATGTGTACGCTTACAGGTCGAAAGGCGCACCGAAAAAAGACGTATATTTATATTTGAAGATACTTGATATGTGAGCGAAGAAATGGAGCCCAAGATTTTAGGTTTGCGCAAGAGCAGAACCGCAAGGTAGCATATTTTGATAGGTAGCAAAATTTGACTCGAAACCGGCTTCTTTGAATAAAGTACCCTGATGTTTTTGACTGCTTTTTCCCATCCATTTCTGTACACTAGAGAAAACCACGTGCAATTGTCAAACATAGCAGAAAGCCACGCGCCAACACATCGGTAGCCTTGATAAGAAACTAAACGATTTACATATAGCATATCAGAATATGTGGGCAAGCAGTTGATAGGAGACACTATTCAGATGTTTAGTTTAGATGAATAATTATCTTACCTCCACATGCCCTTCCCACGACGACAGCAGGTTATTGTATATCCGGATAATTAATTAATTATAATTTCCCGATACAAAAAATAATGTTGGCGTAGCAACAGGTGATGGGTGGCGCAGTAACATTTAACCAACAGATGCTGGCCGGCCTCATCGCGATGCGGCCTTATATTACTGTCGATGCATGCGTGGATGCAGCAGAATTTTTTTTTTTTTTTTTTTTTTTTTCGGGGGGACGTAGACAAGGCGGGGGGCATTTGTTGTCAAGACGTCTGCCCTAACTATAAAGCGCTGCGGGAAACCATATAAATGCATACCATTTAATGGTTTTATAATGGACTTGGATATCTCAAATCAGGACTAATATAATTGGTTAATTATTGATATGATGTTATTAAAAATTCATATACTGCACAAAAAGCACATGGAACTTTTCTATATTAATGAATTATGCTTAAATTTTTGTGGTGTTCACCCCACAACATGTTTCAGAATGTCCTGGAACTCCCAAATAGGAACTTTTTTTCATAAATTTTTCACCCTACTGGGACACTTTGCTCTAGGTTACTGTGAAGAAGCCCATAAGTGAGGATAAGTTTAAAACTGGAGGGTACACAGCTATTTTCGAGACTGCTATTAATTAGGCTCAAGACCAGAGGGCTGAGAATGGAAAAAACTTTCTCAAAAATATGGGAAGGCAGAATGTCCAAGGGACAGTAGGCTTCATATGAGGGACAGTCTTGGATAATTGGGGAGGAGAGACACGCTGAAAACAGTTAAAACAACTAGGCTGCGATTTTGACACGGAGGGGCCATCTGCAGGAGGAGGGATTTGGATCTTATATCCCGAATTTTTCCAATGGAAAAAGTTAAGAAATTGTTCACAGGTTTCAGTTGAAGCAGTAGGAAAGGTAATAGGCCTGAGTAAATTAAGATATTTGAAAAATGGATGTCACAATGACGTGTGCAATTGGAGGCATGCCTGTGCAACTGACTGCTCTGATTTATTTAAATTGTGAGGGAACGTGGTCCATCAACATCCAGGTGATTCGCAATTTAATGTGCAAGATTACTCATGGAGGAATGCGAAAATTATTCAGGATGAAGCTATGACTCCGTTATACTGGCAAACTGTCATTCCTGCAGTCTTCTAGGCAATCCCTACTCGAGGGATAGCCGTTTTGGGACCATTAAGGACGTGGGATATCGGGCCCTATCTTGCGCCAGAGTCCCTAAACCCGTTTTTTGGGGATTTAGCATTGCGTAAGAGGCGTTCCCCCGCAAAAGTTGCTATCTTGCACACCTGCCTATATCCCTAAAACACCTGCGCTACCCGTTATATTATGCATAGGCGTGGTAAGGGCGTTACGCCAGTTAAACCAATCAGTGTGCTGGATGCCATTGCCTTTAGGAGCAGGCTGCACTATCCCAAATCCTCAAACCGAAACCCGTGATGGAGAGAGGAAGGTCGCCACGTTTCTCTGAAGACGAAGTTAAATTGCTCGTCCATGAGGTCAAATCCAGACAGGGGAGGATCTGTTTTTGTTAAGTTAATCATGAATTGTATTATTTTATTATTATTATTATTATTATTTGACATTGACATAGTGTTTATTGTTTGGTATGTAATTAAAAAAAAAACACACCAGGCCTACCCCTTTTGTGATGGAAACTTCAAAAAAAAAGAAAAAGAGAAAAATGCGTTTCACCATGATTGGGTCATGCCTCCAGTTGAACTGAGTGGGTGTTGGAATGACCCACTAACATAGAAAAATAGTGCCACAGTAACCCTAACAGCAACGGGCAAGGCATACGGACAGCTGGCAGCAGTGTATACATCATCTGCAACCAGGTGACATAATTCCGTCACTGCCTGATGGGAGAGGCGCAGTTTTGTCACGCGTTCTCGTTCTGGGGGAAATAATACTCAGGGCTGATGCTAGACCTGAAAATTTGGGAGAAAATATCCTTCCCTTTATTCACTACAATTAGTCCTGGCTAATTCTAGATGGTTTTTCCTTATTAACACGTTTTCCAATTTAAGAATAATCAAGTGGCAATTGAAGACACGGCTTCTCTCCCCCATGCGATCTAACAGCGACAAAATAATGGGCTACATTCAGTACAGAAAAATAATTTAATTATAAATAGGCCTATGCACTGGCACTCAGCAACGGTAATTTTTTTTCCAGCGAGAGCGGCATTTCAGAACTCTTTTGCGAATGAAGTAATTTTGGCGACAAGTACGCACACCTGTTTTTGCAGCAGTCACGCAACTTGCTGTAAAAAAAAAATAGACAGCTGTCCAATTGGAAAATGTAAACAAACGAAACCACGTACTTGTCACCAGAATTACCTTCATTCGCTGAAGAGTTCTGAAATGCCGCTCTCGCCGGAAAAAAGTTACGTTGCTGAGTGCCAGTGCATAGACCTAATTATAATTAATTATTTTTCTGAACTGAATGTAGCCCATTTGTCGCTGTTTGATCGCATAGGGGGAGAGAAGCCGTGTCTTCAACTGCCAAATGGGTAGCGGGTGGTTTGAGGACCCGCTATACGCTTTCCCTAACCTGTGTGGTCAAGATAGCAATTGTAGGGAAAGCGCATAAACACGCCCACGGGCACACCTCCAGTCACAAATAAAGGATTCGGCATAATGTATAGCGGGTAGTGTGGCCGCAAGATACCGTTTAGGGATAGTGGAAGCTGCTAAATGCGTAATTCACGGGTAGCGGGTAGTGGCAACGGGTAGTGCAGTGTGAAAGATAGAGCTCCTCATGCCTTAAATTGCATAAATTTCTGTTCAATCGAAAATTGGAAATGTAAGTTGGTTAATGTACTCACATGGTCACCAAATTGAAGTAACTGCAAAACAAAAATGTTTGAAGAAATGAGTGTAAATGTGCACGTGCTGTCAATGAATAAGATTTCAATAATGACTAGAAAATTCCGGTAGAAGTTTTGAATGTGCCTGCTGCTCTACACGTGCCGTGTTCAGGGTGCTTGCCTGGGTTCTGGGAAGCGGTTGCTATGGTGTTCCGGGTGGTTGCTAGGGCATTGCTAGGCAGTTGTTATGGCGTTTTTGATGGATGCTAGGGCATTGCTAGGCGGGTGCTATGGTGTTCTGAGTGGTTGCTATGGTGTTGCTAGGTGGTTGCTATGGTGTTCTGGGTGGTTGCTAGGGTGTCGCTAGGCGTTTGTTATGGTGTTCCTAATGGTTGCTAGGGTGTTGCTAGGCAGTTGCTATGGTCTTCTGGGTGGTTGCTAGGGCGTTGCTAGGCGGTTGCTATGCAGTCCCTCCAAGATTTCGCGGGCTTTTTTTGTGATTGTTGAGGCCTAAAATGCCTGATTTTGTTGCAGTTTTTTCAAAAAGTTGCAATGAAAGTTGCAATGTTTTGAGAACAAAATTGCAAGGCCGTGCAAAATTCCTATGGATTGGTTCCATTTGCATTAATAGTTGGATTGCGACATCGCAACTTCCTGGAGGGGCTGGCTGTGGTGTTCAGGGTGGTCGCTAGGGCGTTGCTAGGCGGTTGCTATGGTGTTCCGGGTGGTTGCTAGGGCGTTGCTAGGGAGTTGCTATGGTGTTCTGGGTGGTTGCTAGGGCATTGCTAGGTGGTTGCTATGGTGTTCTGAGTGGTTGCTAAGGCGTTGCTAGGCGGTTGCTATGGTTGTCTGGGCGGTTGCTAGGGTGTTGCTGGGTGGTTGCTATGGTGTTCTGGGCAGTTGCTAGGGCGTTGCTAGGTGGTTGCTATGGTGTTCTGGGTGGTTGCTAGGGCGTTTCTGGGCGGTTGCTATGGTGTTCTGAGTGGTTGCTAGTAGGGCTGGGACGATTCTGAATCGATTTTTTTTTTTAGGCATAGTACCACTACCTGCTGCCATGGGGCGAACATCCGAGCTTTCCCTTTTCCTTTATCAAACCCGACACAGGTTGAATGAAAGCGCCAAACATCAAAGGGCATGTGAATGCTTCCGGAAAAAAACTTGACTGACATCAGTATTTTTCGGCAACATGCTGCTCGGAGCCAAATACAGGACTACAGAATCATCTCCTATTAACCAATTAGGCTACTCTTAAGAAAAGTAACCTGTTCCAGTTTACTTTGCTTGATTAGCAATCAAATGGTGGATGCGTTTACTCTCTAAGTTGAATAAATAGAGCTGTTTATTAAGACAGCATGTTTGATTGCTGCATTTTGAAATTTAAATGGCCACAGAACAGCACAGCATGAACACGATTTCCCTTGCCACGCATTTCGTGCGACTGTGATAATTTATATCTCACATTCACGTTTCATCCGCTTTTCGGAATGTTTTCCACCTTGTGCATTTTTTAGAGGCTTAAAATCCAGGGCGATCTTATAACAAATCTGTTTTAAATTAATCTTTAATAATGTCCTAAAATGCTACAATGAGAGATGCAATTCAGAGGAAGATTTTTTTAAATTATTCAAAGTATTGGCATTCTTTCATTCTAACACCGTAGTCAGTTAGGGTTTGTCTGCTTTTTCACCATCACATCTTAATCGTTATAGGCTACTGAAATTGCTTGATTGTTATTTAGGACAAGTACATGGGAGCAGATTTAAGGAAGGGCGGAGCACCTGCAATTAGCGAAATCTAAACTCAGGCGTCTTCCAGACGGCATTTTAAATCGTTTAAGCCGCTTCAGGTGTGTATGTTTCAAGAAATTACACGCGACCCCATGATGGCAAGTGGTCTTATCACACTTTTAAAAAAATCCTCGATCAACATCACCATATCCCAACTCTGCATTTCATCTCTCATTGTAGTATTTTTAGGAGATCTATAATGATAAAATAAAAATGGAGATTTGTTTTCAGATCGCCCTGGATTTCAAGCGTCTAAAAAATACACAAGGTGGAAAACATTCTGGAAAGCGGATGAAACGTGAATGTGAGATATAAATTATCACAGTCGCACGAAATGCCGTTGCAATGGCAATCGTGTTCATGTTGTGCTGTTCTATGGCCATTTAAATTTCAACATGCAACAATCAAACATGCTGTCTTAATAAACAGCTCTACTCATTCAACTTAGAGAGTAAACGCATCCACCATTTGATTGCTAATCAAGCAAGTAAACTGGAACTGGTTACTTTTCTTAGAGTAGCCTAATTGGTTAATAGGAGACGATTCTGTAGTCCTTTACTTGGCTCCGTGCCGCATGTCGCCGAAAAATACTGATGTCAGTCAAGTTTTTTTTCCGGAAGCATTTCAAATGCCCTTTGATGTTTGGCACTTTGGTTCAACCTGCGTCGGGTTTAATAAAGGAAAAGGGAAAGCTCGGATGTTCGCCCCATGGTTGCAGGTGGTGTTACTACGCCTTAAAAAAGAATCGATTCAGAATCGTCCCAGCCCTAGTTGCTAGGGCGTTGCTAGGCGGTTGCTATGGTGTTCTGGGCGGTTGCTAGGGCGTTGCTTGGTGGTTGCTATGGTGTTCTGGGCAGTTGCTAGGGCGTTGCTAGGCGGTTGCTATAGTGCTCTGGGCAGTTGCTAGGGCGTTGCTAGGCGGTGTCTATTTTCAAATAATTTTCAAATACTTAGCAGTGATTATCGAATAGTATTTTTTTTCCAGAAACGCACATCCCTAGTCTCAGCCACCGAGAGGTGGTGCGTCATTTGCACTGTCACCGTCAACAATCAGTCAGTTATCTATCCGAGAATGGAACACAGGCACTGTCACTGACCGACCCCGCTTAGGGCAGCTGCGAGTGACTATGGTTGCTCAAGAGCGCCATATCTGGTTACAGCCTGTACGTGACAGATTCTGGACAGCAACCCAAACTGATCATGAGATGAGGGGTCCGAGACATCTGAGGGTGAGAACAAGTTCCGTTCGAAGCCATCTATGTGAGCAACACATGCGTGCGCACGGCCCCTACAGAAAACCCAGTTTTTGCCCATTTATGCTAGTGCCGCAACTAACGATTTTTTTGATTGTTGATTTGTCAACGATTATTGAAACGATTAATGGACTAGTCAGATTGACTCACACAGTGCATCGGTTATTTAGAAATTAGCTTTTCAATTTAGCTTGAGGTCATTTTAGCCATGTGCTAACTAACAATAAAAAAAATAAAGATAAATACTTCTTCCAAAAATGTTTTATTAAACTTTGCTGCTCATTAGGCTACTTGTGGACAAAAGATAAACAAAAATTCAAGTCAGAAATCAAGTTTTTGAACTGTTGTCAGGTGAAGTGCGAATATAAATAATTAAATACATTCTTTTTCTGTTCACCAAGGACAGGTAGCAGCAGCAGCAGCAGCAGCAGCTGCAAAAAAAAAGAAGTTTTCCTTCAATTAAAAAAATCTGCATTTTGTGAACAACATTCTTTGGTCTAGAGCAGGGGTCACCAACTCCGTTCCTGGAGGCCTACCATCCTGTAGGTTTCTGCTCTACCTCCTATTCAGCACACCTGATTCAACTAATTAGCTACTTATCAAGATCACTAAGCTGGGCAATTGAGTGGCTAATTAGTTGAATCAGGTGTGCCGAATAGGAGGTAGAGCAGAAACCTACAGGATGGTAGCCCTCCAGGAACGGAGTTGGTGACCCCTAGTCTAGAGTCTTTGATATTAAACCAGGTATATCCAGAGATGTATAAAGCACTGAAAAAAAAACTAAGTAAAAGTAGAAGTGCCATGACTGAAAGTTACTTTGGTGAAAGTTGAAGTCACCCATAAGAAAATTACTTGAGTAAAAGTCTTAAAGTAGCTCACATTAAATTTACTTAAGTACCAAAAGCATTCTGTGAAAAATATACTTAAGTATCAAAAGTGCAAGTACAAGTACGAAGTTTTTTTCATAGTATGCATAGCATGAAGAAAAGCAACCATTCTTTGTTCTCTCCTTGTGCTCTTTAATCAATTATCAGGTGAATGAAAAGCACGGTATTCAGTATTGGGCGTGTTTGTGAATATTCAATACATGATCCTGGAGTGCCATCTAGTGATAGAATATTGTAACTGCGTGCATAAATTTGCAGCTCCAAGTCCGCATTATCCTGTCGCTTTCCTCTCTCCTCCCACCGGTCGCATTTGCGCATGCGTGACAGAGTTGCGAATTAAGTCAGATGGCTCACTCTGCAGCTGCCTTTATCTCCAGCTCCTGTGAAACGACGTTTAGTCCAGTTCCAATGCGTGAAATACGTTTGCAATGACGTAACGACAAATTATTGATGAATAAGTTAGTCAACAACAAACTTTGTCATCGAATTTTGTCGATGAATCGTTGCACCCCTAATTTTCGCATGGCTGCCCTTAGCGGGGTCGGTCAGTGACAGTGCCTGTTTTACTGCGGCTTCCATTCTCAGACAGAAACGGGGAAATAAAGTGCCAAAAAATGACACAGAGGCAGGTGCCCCCAGTCAGAAGTGAAGAGTTCCTACTCCTGTTGATGGGCAAAAATTGGGTTTTCTGTAGAGGACGTGCGCACGCATGTGTTGCTCACATAGATGGCGTTGAACGAGACTTGTGCTCACCCTCAAATGTCTCGGACCCCTCGTCTCCTGATCAGTTTGGTTTGCTGTACAGAATCTGTCACGTACAGGCTGTAACCAGATGTGGCGCTCTTGAGCAGCCATAGTCACTCGTGGCTGCCCTAAGCAGGGTCGGTCAGTGACAGTGCCTGTGCTCCATTCTCGGATAGACAGCCGACTGATTGTTGAACGGTGACAGTGCAAATGGCGCACCACCTCTCGGCGGCTGAGACTGGCCTGTGACGTGCCAATGGCTCTTTTTCTCTCACCTGTGCCATAAGCCGTTCCATTTTCTTGATGCAGTAGCATTTTTGTTTTTTTTTTTTTGTTAGCTTTATGTAGACTATTGACCACACCCAAAAGAACAAGTCAAGTGTCACTGTACACATCACAAACAGCTCAATGTTTGCTATTACTGAAGTGCTTGGCGTGTTCAAGTGGGGCACATCAGGATTACAGTACCACACACTTTTCTTTATTTCCGCTCGTGCCTCACTGGCAAAGCAATAAAAATCAATCGATTCATCAGAGGAAGCCTGAGCATTAGCTACCCTTTTCCTAGCTCGTTCAAGTTTGGTATTATTGAACTTGAGTTGACAGCTTGGGTGGTATTTAGCATTTCTCTGTCTCAGGGTGTCTCAACCCCTTCATCTAATCTTGCAGGATCCAATATGACAGGAAGTTGGTTGATTGTATGGAAAAGAGGAATGTTGGTGGCGAGCATTGAATAACCATCTTGCTCAGTTCTACTAGGTTTTGGTGATATCAAATCCTCTCCTTTTATGATGCTCTGACATAGAAAGCATTTATCCCAGTCAGTTCTTGTGTTGAACAACTTAGATGCTGACATTTTTTAGGCTTCAGGCCGCGAGTTTATCCTTTTACCACCTGTTGCCGTACATCACTGAATATAGAGACACATTCAGGTATGGGATGCAACTAGGTTCAGGCACAAGTTCTCCTTACATCTAGCCTGATCGTTCATCCAGTACCATTTAAGTCCCGTGTGATCTGTACTCAGGCCTCGAACTACAGGTGCTATGGGGCACGGCAAAAGTTACTGTGGTCCGTGCAGAAAATGAAAGGGCACTACGGCAAATGCGCCTCCGTATGAGGGGCACCACAGCAAAGTCTGCCTCTACCTTGGGGGCACAGCAGCAAATCCACCGTGGAGCTTTAGGTCATCAATTTAGCTAATAAAAAGTAAAGGTCGGCAGTCTCAGATGTTCCTCACATAAAGTGACCAATCAGCGTGCGCTATGCAAATCAAAACCATTCTTGAAAGAAAACGTTTCCCGTATTTTTCCCCCTTGCCGTCTTGGAAATTGGCTCAGTATTGCACTGGGACATCGTTTGGGCATTGCTATAATGCAAGTACAAGTAAAGGACATTCCAATCAATCGCCAGGTCATTGAAAAAATAATCATATTTAGCCATTCTGTCCATCCTCTGCCACCCGCGAAATTCGGATTTTATCCTGTCATTCCAACACTCACACTGACAACAGCGCTAGATACTGGCTATTAAGACCACTTCCCAAGCTTTATCAACACACAACACGCAACCTAAGAGAATTTCAGTACCTCCATAACTTCGTCAATTTGCCACACTTTGCGGCTGCCGACTGTAATTCGGCATTTTTTTCTTTTTTTGTTCCTTTTCACCTGTCGGCATCGTGATCGGAGTTAAAAATAGAGGAGATACATTAATTATTCAAGAATAATTCTCGCCCACGATCAAAGAAAAAAAGGGCGAAAAAAGACAGCTGTAAAAACCAGTGGCGGGTCGTCGTCGTAAATAAAGAGGCCAAAACCTCGCCCTTCAAAGCTTAATGACTTAAACCTTTCGCGGTTTACTTTTCTTGATCAGCAGTCGCTCATACGAATTGTTAGAAGGACAGTCAGTTGAGTCAAATTTATTTTCGATAGCATTGTTATACATTGCCCCACGAAATTATGAGGGGTTTTCTTTCACACATAAATTACGACATAAATTACCATAGGCCTACGTCTTTTTAAATTCCGCGCTCAAGTAGCTCATGAAACGGCATAGTTTGGCAAATTGATTAGTGAGGCTCGTTAAGCAATAAGCTGTGCAACATCGCATTCTTTGCTTCTATATTAAAGCAATTCTTACCCTTCTGGGACCTCACACAGCACTTAGTAAAAATTTGAACATGAACAACTCCGCCTCCCTCGAAAGTCCCACCGTCTTCCCCCCGATTGCCAGACTTCTCCTACGAAAAAAAATAGTTTGTCAGACTACAAAGGTAACTGAAAGTTACGAGGGCATTTTATTTTATACCACATATAGAATTTAATATTATTTATTTACTGTTGGTTAGTTTTCACTTACCGATGCCTCTGAATCTGACTCCATTGACCCATTTCACTCGCGCTGCTCACTTCCTCGCACCGCACGCAATATTTTTTTTTCGTAGGAGAGTGAAACGGGTCAATGGGGTCAGAGTCTGAGGCACCGGTAAGTGAAAACTAACCAACAGTAATGACATAATTTTCCATTCTATATGTGGTATAAAATAACATGCCCTCGTAACGTTTAGTTACCTTTGTAGTCTGACGAACTACCATTAACGTTATTATCGTAACAGCATTTCAGCACCCGTTTGTTTACAGTCAAATGCGTCGTTTTTTTTCTGCCAGAGAGGCGCGTGACTATAGGGGCGCTGCGACGGATGACAGACAGGAAGCTCGGCTAATCATTTTATTCGGACCGAAGAAAATGATTGGTCAGACTTTTATCAGAAATATATGAGAATTGAATATTGAAGAGTTTCAACACCTGGTGGATTTCTTTTACATTTTAGTGTGCCATACGCTTATTAGGAGCATTTTAAGATTACAAAAGAAAAGTGTAAAAATGCCAGAAAGGTAAGAATTGCTTTAAGATTGTAGAAAACGGATTGTCGTGGCTTCCTGCGAAAGAAGCCTCGCAAACTAGTTTATAAAGACGTATTGATAATTTTCGTTGTCATTTGCTATCGAAAATAAATTTGACTGTCCTTAATTTGTATGAGCAACTGCTGATCAAGAAAAGTAAACTGCGAAATGTTTAAGTTATTAAGCTTTGAAGGGTGAGGTTTGGGCTTCCCTTTGTTACGGCCGACGAACATCCACTGGCAAAAACAGGAAATGCTGTGTGATTTATTTATTTTGGGTTGGTGTTTTGGCCGAGAGGCACTTACGGCAGTGCGGGGAAAGGGCACGGCATTCTACTGCCATGAACTGGGGCTTTTGTAGGTGGGCAGCACGGCAAACAGGTAGGGCATCGACGGCAAACCGTCATGAAATTCGAGCCCTGTGTACACCATCCAGGTAACTAAGGCCCCGTTACCCTTGGCTCGGCTCTCCCGCGGTGGCACATCCTGTCAATTCAGGTGTGGCTATTTAATGTAACAACTATGAGTTGTTTCAAGGGGTGCATTAAATAGCTTTTGGGACACTAAAATATCGATGATAATCTAGCTGGTACTGGACCCCATGCTGAGTTTCACAGCAGTGATGTCACCAGTGTACCCTGGTGGCGTCATGACATTCACTCTACGTATAGTCAATATGGCATGAGAACGTTGTTATTTGATAGCACAAGGAGATACAAAAGAGAAAACATACAACAGCATTTCATATTCATATTCATAGGAAATATTTAGTTTGATGTAAAAGATAACAGTATTTTTTCCTAAATGTGTATGTTATTTTTTGAAATATAACTAATATCACTTTTATTTTGCCATAATTGGGTTTAACGTCCATTAAAACATATAATTTGTCACATCGCCGAAATTGATTGATATACATATTATTTAGACAGAAAACTAAATTTGGTTGGCTAAAAGGCGGCCATCTTGAAAAATGGCGGCCATTTTTAATTTTTTGAGTGGCTAGTGACTTTTATCAAAAGAGTGGACCATGATGAGTAATCAAGCCAATTTTGGTGCTTGCATCACTAAATGCATGATTTTTTCCATAATCTGCCCAGCTATGTACCTTTCACTGGTTAAAATGTGGTGGCTCTGAACATCTGCCCACATGGCCAACTTGCTCCATGAAGCTGGGGCTTTTTCCTTGTCAACAACCTGTGGAACCAACTTTATGACCTCATAATTTCCTTGTACATGCCATGAGAGGTACATAACATCTTGTGCTTATAGAATTGTGCCCAAATATACCAAAGATAAAGTATGGGCATCCTGAGCCATGTAGTTCAGATTTAGAAGGGCCTTGAAAATGTAATCTTTTATTTTGTCGTAAATTAAAATTGAGGTTTCAGAGGCTTGCAACACAAAAACTATAACCGATAGGGGCATTCTGATGCCAGATTCTGAAAGCCTCGGCAAGAATTAGATGTTCTATCAAGTTTCAGCCATATGGCATTAATATTGCAAAAGTTATAAGCCTCCAAAAACGCTTGCAAGTTAAGCGCCCCATTCGCGAGTGCCGAAAAAGGGCAAAACAGCGTTTTTTAAAATGCTCATATCATCAACACTATTGGGAGTTTGAGGGCTGAAACTTGGGGGTCCTTCCGTAAACATGTTTAGGTATTCTTAGGAATTTTTTCAGGAAAATCTGAGACCACTCACCGGGCCCATTCCCTGTTTTGCGTGAATTGACATGGAATGACCGGAGTGATTTTAGGCTTTGATCAGTTCCATGTGGCTTCAGAAAGAGTTGATAATTGGCCTGTTTTAATGTTACCATAGTGTTATGGCCCCAATTTGTTATGGCGTCAATTTGTTATGACGTCACGGACAGCAAGGGATGACAGACAAAATTCTTAAACTTCAACAGGTTTAATTAAACACACACTTTGAACTAGTCTACAGTCTACCTCTACTGACCAAGATTGAAATAATAATAAAAAAAATAGTTACAGTCTCTTGGTAATTGAGATGGGCTGCTATGTTGTGATGTCCTGGGACAGGAAAATGCTCCAACACAGGCAAAAATCCACAAAAAGCTTCACAGGTCTTGAAAAGAGTGACAGGTCTGGTCAAATGTATCCTTCCACAATTTCTCCTTGCAATTTCTCCAACTACTGCACTCTCTCAATTTTTCTCCTTATATACTCTTGGCAGCCCCCTCTGAGGCATGCCCCAGACATGCCCAAAACCTAGTTCCAGACTGGCTTAACAAAAAAAATGTCAATACTGCCATCTAGTGACCTTTTTTTTTTTTCCATTATACCTCCATTCCAAAAGGGAAAAATTTTGACTCATAAAGGCAAAATTTTTCTTTTCAATACAAAAATGGTTAAGTAGACACTTGTGTATACATACATATAATACAATATGCTAATAAACACGTGATATATATACACATACTCAAACACGGGATAAGCAATCAGCAATTACATTGTCAGTACCCTTTACATGCTTAATTTCCAAGTCAAACTCCTGTAAAATCAAACTCCAATTCAACAATCTCCGATTCTTGTTTTTCATCTTACTCAAAAACATTAACGGATTGTGGTCAGTATATACAATCATTGGCTTTTGCCCTGTACAAACATAAACCTCAAAGTGTTGTAAGGATAGAACCAGAGCCAACAGCTCCTTCTCAATTGTGGAATAGTTCTTTTGGTGGCGATTGAACTTCCTGGAGAAGTATGCCACGGGATGCTCAATGTCATCAGAGTCACTTCTCTGTAGGAGCACCGATCCACAAGCTTGGTCGCTGGCATTGACCGCCATGGAGAACGGTTTGTTGAAGTCAGGAGATTTGAGCACGGAGAAGTGACATAGCAGGGACTTCAGGCGATCGAAGGCTCTTTGGCATGTTTCATCCCAAGTGAACTTTAAGCCTTTCTTCAGTTGGTTGGTGAGACTGAGAGCAATCTCAGCAAAGTTCTTGCAGAACTTGCGGTAGTACCCGATCATTCCAAGGAAGCGGCGCAAAGCTTTTTTTGTTGTCAGGAACTGGAAAGTCCATGATGGCTTGGACGTTAGCATTTATGGGTGCCACCTTACCCTGGCCTATGACGTAGCCAAGATACGTGACAGTAGCACAGCCAAAGTCACTCTTGTTCAGGTTAACAGTCAGGTTAGCCTGGGTCAAGCGCTGGAACAACGTCTCTACATCTTTCAGATGTTCTTCCCAGGAGTCACTCCAGGTGATCAGGTCGTCGATGTACGCACCCGTGTGTGGCAGTCCGGCGATTGTAGACTGTATCATCCTTTGGAACGTGGCTGGGGCATTTTTCATGCCAAAGGGTAGGACTTCATACTGGTATAACCCAGATGGTGTGGCCAAAGCAGAGATGCTCTTGGCCCTCTCAGTTAAAGGCACACACCAATAACCCTTCAATAAATCAATCTTGGTCAGAAACTTTGCTTGCCCTACTCTATCGATACAATCATCAATCCTAGGTATTGGAAACACATCAGTTCTAGTTACAGCATTGACTTTGCGATAATCTGTACAGAATCTAGTACTTCCATCAGGTTTTGGAACTAGAACACAGGGTGAACTCCAATCTGAGTTAGAGGGTCTGATAATCTCATGTTCTAACATGTACTCAACCTCTTTCTCAGCAATCTTTCTCTTTTCAGGATTCATCTGGTACGGATGCTGTTTTATTGGTTTGGCATCACCAACATCTACATCATGAGAGGCTATAGAAACTCTCTTTGGAACATCAGGAAATAGATCTTTATATTTCTTGATCAACCTCTCAAACTGATCTTTCTGTGAGGGTTCTAAGTGCTGGAGTTTTACATCAAGATTTTGCAACACTTCAGAATTTGATAATTTACATGAAAGAACTTCAGCTTTAATTCTAGGTTCATCATCTTGAAACTCCCCCTCATCTTCACAAGTCTCGGCCATAGGAGGATCTGAAGTGACAGCTGCAACCCTAGCATTCCTATCATGATAAGGCTTCAGCATGTTAATATGACACAACTGTTTTGGCTTTCTCCTATCTGGAGTCTTCACAATATAATTGAGATCATTGAGTTTTGTCAGAATTTCATAAGGACCATGAAATCTAGCCTGCAATGGATTGGACTGCAAGGGAAACAACACAAGGACCTTGTCTCCTGGTTTAAACTCACGGCTTCTAGCCTTATGATCATACCAAGTTTTCATTTTTCCCTGACTTGATTTCAAGTTCTCTTTGGCTAGGTCACAAGCTGCACGCAGTCTTTCCTTTAACTTGCTAACATAGTCTAACAGACTGATATGTGGCTCTTTCTCTTGCCATTGTTCACTCAACAATAGCAAAGGTCCTCTCACTTCATGGCCAAACACTAGCTCAAACGGACTGAATCCAGTAGACTCCTGCACTGCTTCCCTAGCTGCAAACAACAGCAAATGAACACCTTCATCCCAGTCTTTCTCATGGTCATAACAATAAGTCCTCATCATTGTCTTGAGAGTGGAATGAAACCGCTCTAAGGCACCCTGACTCTCTGGATGATAGGCACTGGAAAGAATCTGCTTCGCACCTAGTTCATACACAACCTGCTGAAACAATCCGGAAGTGAAATTGCTACCTTGATCTGACTGAATTTCCCAGGGAAGGCCAAACAACGTGAAGAACTTTATCAAAGCCTTCGAGATTGCAGTTGCCTTGATGTTGCGTAGAGGTATGGCTTCAGGGAATCTGGTAGATGCACACATGATTGTCAACAAGTACTGATTTCCAGATCTAGTCTTGGGTAATGGACCAACACAATCAACAATGACCTTGGAGAAGGGCTCCCCAAATGCTGGGATAGGCTGCAATGGAGCTACAGGTGGGTCTAACTGGTGCTTTCCAACTACCTGACAAGTGTGACAGGTTTTGCAAAAGTTGGAAACATCTTTCCGAAGTCCAGGCCAGAAGAAGTGTTTCATGATCTTGTCAACAGTCTTGTTAACACCAAGATGACCTCCTAAAGGCAATCTATGAGCCATTGTTAAGATCTCATTCCTGTAGACCTTCGGAACAACAATTTGCTTGACCACTGCCCAATCTGCATTAGCAGGGATATCAGGAGGGCGCCACTTCCGCATCAACACTCCATCCTTGAGATAATACCCAATTGGAACTGCGTCTATTTCTTCATCAGGAAGGGCTCTCTTCTTTAGTACACAAATTTCAGGATCATTGGTTTGCTCCTGAATCAACCGCTTTCTGGACAGAGACAAGTCTCCAGACACATCAGAATCACCAGACCCATCTGGCTGGCTGAATAGAGAACTGATAAAAGTGTCTGATAAGTCCTCAAACGGAGAAACCATAGTAGGCTGAACAGAGTCATGAGGCGAACCACCTGAGTCATGACTATTCAAGGTGCTGGACGGCACCACATCATCTTCTTCTTGAGCCTTCTTGGCCATAGTACGAGTCACTGCACAGGAAGGATACAGAGATGGGTCTTCATCGCCATCTTCAGTGCTCGGCTGTGAAGTAAGATGAACAGGGGAACTACATTTCCCCAGCCAGGTCGTGCCTAGCAACAGAGAAACACCCTTGATAGGTAGACTTGACATAAGTCCCACCTTTACCTGTCCTGTAACTAAATCTGACTTCAAGAATACAGAGCGCAGGGGGTACAGATACAGTCTTCCTTCAATACCTTGTACAAGTATGAAATCCCCAGAAGCGGTCTCATCACATAACTCCAAGGAGTCCATCAACAAAAGTGACTGAGAAGCTCCGGTATCCCTTAGGATATATATGGGGACAAGAGGAGAATGCTCAGTCAGAGCCACAAATCCCTCTGACACAAATGGAAGAAATTCTTTCCTCACAAAATCAGCAGTGTCAGGCTTCTTAGCCTCACAAGGAGCAGGCAATTTAGCAGATCGGTCATCTACTACAGGGGTTTCTAACCTTGTCTTCACAAAGGCATTGGGTTTGGTTTCCTTTTCTTGTTCTTTCTTAGCTTTAAGGAACCAACAGTTAGTTGTAACATGACCAGATTTCTTGCAATAATTGCAAACTAGACCACTTTTGTCACTGTCAGCTTTCACACTTTGTTCAGACCTTTTACTGGATTTCTGAGCACCATCACCAGATTTGTCTTTGGGTGAGGAATCTTGGGTATTCCCATTACCTTTCTTCTGAAATTGGGACCATCTATTGTTACTGCTAGACTGAAATTTGGACTTATGTGTGAGAACTTATTCGTCTGCAAACTTGGCAGCTGATTGCAAATTCAGTGCTTGCTTCTCATTAAGGTAGGTCTTAATATCATCCTTGACACAGTTCTTGAATTCTTCAACTAACACCATCTCTTTTAGTGAGTTGAAATCATCCTTGACCTCCATAGAAGTACACCAGCGCTCAAAGCAAACCTTCTACTCGTTAGCAAATTCCACATAAGTCTGATTGTCAGATTTCTTCAGACCTCTGAATTTCTGTCGGTAAGCCTCTGGAACCAACTCATAAGCTGTCAAAATAACCTTTTTGACAACCTCATAATCAGAGGAATCATCTGCAGACAAAAAGCCGAATAGGCTTGTTGAGCTTACCCTTGAGGACAGTTTGCAACATCAGAGGCCAGTGTTCCTTTGGCCACTGACAACTCTTAGCTACCTTCTCAAAGCACTGGAAATACTTATCAACCTCCTTTTCTGAGAATGGAGGCACCAGCTTTACCTCCTGGCTGGCGTGAAATTTGTTTTCAGCCTGAATTTTGATTTTTAGTTGCTCCATTTGGAGCCTTTCTTCTCTATCTAATTTTTTAAATCGAAATCTCTCTGTCTCTGTCGCTCTCTTTCTGCTCTTTCCTCTTTCTCTCTCTTTTTTCTCTTCTCTTGCTAATTTTTCTAACTCAAACTGCCTTTGTTTTTTTTTTCCTCCCTTTCTTTTTTCTCTTTCTCTCTCTCAAATTCTCTTTGTTTTTCTTTTTCCTCCCTTTTAATCTCTAGCATTTTTAATTTAAGTTCCAATTCTACATTTGGATTTTCCACCGGAAACTGTTCCAGATCTCCTGGTGCAAACACATTTTCATCAATGTAATATTCAACAATCTCTCTAGCCAGTCTTGCTTTTCGCATGGCTGGTTTTACATCTGTCAGCTCTAATTGTCTGCATATTTCTAGCAGTTCTGTCTTTTTAAAAGACTTCAAAACCTCTACGGTTGGTGATGCCAAGAAATCATCCATTGCTGTTGATCTGCCAATATATATCTAGGAAATTCAAAAAAACTATTTCACTATTTGAAATTTTAGATTTTCAATAAATGACTCGCACAATGGTCTACTCCCGGACGAGCCCCCAATTTGTTATGGCCCCAATTTGTTATGGCGTCAATTTGTTATGACGTCACGGACAGCAAGGGATGACAGACAAAATTCTTAAATTTCAACAGGTTTAATTAAACACACACTTTGAACTAGTCTACAATCTACCTCTACTGACCAAGATTGAAATAATAATAAAAAAATAGTTACAGTCCCTTGGTAATTGAGATGGGCTGCTATGTTGTGATGTCCTGGGACAGGAGAATGCTCCAACACAGGCAAAAATCCACAAAAAGCTTCACAGGTCTTGAAAAGAGTGACAGGTCTGGTCAAATGTATCCTTCCACAATTTCTCCTTGCAATTTCTCCAACTACTACACTCTCTCAATTTTTCTCCTTATATACTCTTGTCCAGCCCCCTCTGAGGCATGCCCCGGACATGCCCAAAACCTAGTTCCAGACTGGCTTAACAAAAAAAATGTCAATACTGCCATCTAGTGGCCTTTTTTTTCCCCATTATAATAGATACCATCCTATGTATGCTTTGCAGTCTGTCGATGAAGCTAGCTTACATCTTACAAATCCTCCTATTAGTGGAGGTAACTTGATGACACTGTTCTGATATCTACTGTTGCTCATATACATGGGGCTTGGGAACTTGCAGATGGTATCAGCTGGACAGAAGATTCAGTCTGTTAATCTGAATTAAGATCCTGGATTGGATAAATGCATTTGAAATGCAAGGACCTCCCATTTCGTGCTAATTTGACTCTTTATGGTCACTTCGGGGCAGCTGTGTTCTGAAGTCCTTGGAATTGTCCCTGTATTATGAAGATTTCAGATTTGATTCACTGTCAAGATACCGCTGTTGTATCAGTGGGTAAAATGTGAGAACTAATGAAGTATTGCAAGTTGCTGTGGATATAAGCTAATCTTAAATGGACATAATGTAATGTAGGAATGCTAATTGTACCTCCTGTAACCCTTGTGTCCTACAGATTCTTCCCTCCCCCTTCCACTTACCATATTTTTGTTTCTCCATCTTGCAGAAAAGTGGCGCTGCTGTTTGGCTGGGCTGTCTTTTTGTTCCTTGCCTATAAAGTTTCTAAATTGGACAGGGAATACCAGGAGTACAATCCGTATGAAGTCCTAAATCTACATGCGGTGAGTCTCCGACTTTCTCTCACAGCCTCCCCCCACTTCCCTCAGTGTTTTTACCACCTGGCAATTAAATCCTTTGACTGCTCTGAAAAAAACACTGAAGACTGTCTTGACCTTGCCTGAAAATGTTCGCTAACGAGCTCAATTTGTGACACAAAAGAGTAGGAACTGTTATCATTAAAAAAACACAGAAATTTTTAATACACTGGTGTAAGAGTCTTTGAACCCAGATTAATATGCATTTGTGTGCTCTTTGCAGGGAGCTAGTATCGCTGAAATCAAGAAACAGTACCGTGTGCTCTCGCTCAAGTACCATCCCGATAAAGGTGGGGATGAGGCCATGTTTATGAGGATTGCCAAGGCCTACTCTGCGTAAGTGCGCCGGCAGCATTCCCTTCAGACCTTTTTTAATTGGCTTTCGGTCTGTCTCAGGAATAATTGGCATCTTATTTTCTGCAGGTTAACGAATGAGGAGTCAAGGCAGAACTGGGAGCTCTACGGGAATCCAGACGGGCCCAGAGGTACTGTAGTCTTTCCTCTGTCCTCCTTGATGTCCTCGCTGATGTGATGACATTGCACCGTGACGTCACAGGAATTTTCCCATAGTTTCCAGAACCGGCGAAAGGAGAGATCATTGTAATGGCAAAGAAATTAATTGTTTCTGAGTGGGAATGCATTTCGACGTTGGTAATAAACTGAGCATTTGTTCTGTCATGCTCGGATAGTTTATTCTGACGGATATCCTCTGAGATCACTGAAGATCAGTTTATTGTCCTTTGTACTTGATTGCAACCCCATTGTTTGTCACTTTTTATGAATTGCATAAGTAGAGTCCCAAGTTTCGCCCGCTTATCACTGCCCATTTCCGGTCCTCTCCCCCAGCCACAAGCTTCGGAATTGCACTGCCTGCGTGGATTGTGGACCAGAAGAATTCAATGGTGGTAGGTGTTATATTGAGTAATCTGCACCGTTACTGTCCCAAAACACTATGGGCTAATGTAGGACGGGGCCTTGCTCTTGTTTCCAGGAGTGAAATTATTTTGCGTGCTATTCGAGTGAATGGATGCCATTGGGATTTAAAAATATTAAAAAACATATCTGGTGTCAAAGCAGGCTGAGTGTTTATTTTCTAAGGAAAGCCAAGGGGAAATTACTCTAAATTAAATAGACAAGGGAAGTCTTGGGAAATTGAAAGTTCTGTTCATATCTCTGTCTCTTTCCATCAGGTACTCCTTGTTTATGGACTTGCTTTCATGGTCATCCTTCCTGTTGTGGTGGTAAGGTTTT
Source organism: Gymnothorax javanicus (assembly GCA_029692085.1). NCBI lineage: Eukaryota > Metazoa > Chordata > Actinopteri > Anguilliformes > Muraenidae > Gymnothorax > Gymnothorax javanicus. The sequence continues at coordinate 98,655,983 of CM056198.1, forward strand.
ATTTTACTTACTGTTTTGGTGATGCCTGGAGTTAATCAGAACTCCACAGCGCTCCCATTTTAGGAAGCATTTTTCGGTAAAAAAAAAGTGCTTGCTGATAATTTGGGATGCGTAAGTGTGGTCCCACAGTTTTCAGCTTAGGGACATATTAGAACAAAATATTATAGTCTTGCTAATGCAGGCCTGCAAAATATCTAGCAATTAAAGAAAGTGGAATTTTCAAAAAGAAGGGGAAAATTTTCTTTTTTTTTTTTTTTTTTTTCCTGAGGTGTTGCGCTGGTTGAAAATGCTTATGAATAATTGGTGAAATGCTTGCCACTGCACCAGTGTTGGCTGAATATTACTGTGCCAATGTCTTAGGTCAATTTAAAACAATTCTATGAAGCAAAGATTCTTCCAAAAATCATAAAATAAAATGTTTCAAAGTTTTGAAAACTACTATTAAGAGCTGTAAACAGTAAAATACAAAAAAATCAGCCTAAAAACTTGGAACACTGCCCTGCAGATTTTTATAATTGATTCTTTATTTGTTTTTCAAACCTCAGTTCCAATGAAGTTGGGACATTGTGTAAAAGATTAATAAAAACAGAATACAATGATTTGGAAATCCTTTTTCTATATTCAATTGAGTACTCTACAAAGATAAAAATGATAAAATATCATTAAAAGATATTTAATATTCAAACTGATACACTTTATTGTTTTTTGGAAATATTCACTCATTTTGTATTTGCCTGCAACACATTCCAAAAAAGCTGGGACAGGAGCAACAAAAGACTGGGAAAGTTGAGGAATGCTCAAAAAACACCTGTTAGGAACATTCCACCGGTGAACAGGTTAATTGGAAACTGGTGAGTGCCATGATTAGGTATAAAAGGAGCATCCCCGAAAGGCTCAGTCGTTCACAACCAAGGATGGGGCGAGGTTCACCACTTTGTGTACAACTGCGTGAGCAAATAGTCCAAGAGTTTAAGAACAACGTTTCTCAACTTGCAATTGCAAGGAATTTCGGGATTTCATCATCTACAGTCCATAATATCATCAAAAAATTCAGAGAATGCGGAGAAATCTCTACATGTAAGTGGCAAGGCCGAAAACCAACACTGAATGCCCGTGACCGTCGGTCCCTCAGGGGGCACTGCAGTAAAAACCGACATCATTCTGTAAAGGATATTACCATGTGGGTTCAGGAACACTTCGGAAAACCATTTTCAGTTAACACAGTTCGTCGCTACATCAACAAGTGCATGTTAAAACTCTACCATGCAAAGTGAAAGCCTATATATCAACAACACCCAGAAATATCGCCGGCTTCTCTGGGCCCCCGTTCATCTGAGATTGACTGACGCAAATTGGAAATTGCTGTGGTCTGAAGAGTCCACATTTCAGATTGTTTTTGGAAATCATGGACGTCGTGTTCTCCGGGCTGAAGAGGAAAAGGATCATCCAGATTGTTATCAGTGCAAAGTTCAAAAGCCAGGATCTGCGATGGTATGGGGATGTGTTAGTGCCCATGGCATGGGTAACTTGCACATCTGTGAAGGTACCATTAATGCTGAAAGGTACATACAGGTTTTGGAGCAACGTATGCTGCCATCCGAGCGACGTCTTTTTCTGGGACGTCCCTGCTTATTTCAGCAAGACAATACCAAGCTACATTCTGCATGTGTTAACAGCGTTGCTTCGAAGTAAAAGAGTGTGGGTAACACACTGGCCTGCCTGCTGTCCAGACCTGTCTCTCATTGAAAATGTGTGGCGCATTACAAAGCGCAAAATACGACAACGGAGACCCCGGACTGTTGAGCAACTGAAGTCGTACGTCAAGCAAGAATGGGAAAGAATTCCACCTTCAAAGCTTCTACAATTAGTATCCTCAGTTCCCAAACGCGTATTGAGTGTTGTTAAAAGGAAAGGTGATGTAACGCAGTGGTGAACATGGCCCTGTCCCCGCTTTTTTGGAATGTGTTGCAGGCATCAAATTCAAAATTGGTGAATATTTCCAAAAAAAAACAAAGTTTATCAGTTTGAACATTAAATATCTTTGTAGTGTATTCAATTGAATATAGGTCAAAAAGGATTTGCAAATCATTATATTCTGTTTTTATTCACGTTTTACACAATGTCCCAACTTCATTGGAATTGGGGTTTGTAAGTATGTTGGAGAACTGGCCGTAGTTCTTCTATTCATCTTTTGAATAGTTCTTGGGCACTACATCCTCATGAACATTCAATGTACAGTTCTGTGCTCCAGGAGCAGTTACTATATTGGCATCATTTAGACGCCTGCGTCTGGGGTTACTGCTCCTCTGCAGCGGTTGGTGCAAACAACCAACTGCTTAGGTCCTCTTGATTGATGAAATTTGAAGTCCTCAAAGGGCTTTGTGGTAAAAAGACAGTTTTCTGAACCTTTTTATGGTAAGGTTCCTGGGTCTTAGATGGAATTTTCTGAACAGTTTTCACACAAGCCCAAAGGTACAGCCAGTTTTAATTGTATTGAATTGATTTACAAATTGATGTATGAATATGTAGTTTTATCCACATCTGTAGTACCTGCAGCTTGTTTGAGGAATGTAAATAAAACTTGGAAATTTGGCTTCAACTTGTACTGGAATTTCAGAAGCTTTTTATCCTGCTTGGCCGCATGGCCAAAAGGGCTAATGCCATGACGAGCGTGCTTAGTGATGATCTGTCGTGCTACCATTCATTACTACGTACGTACATTGACTTTTTGCTTGTCAGCGCGATAGCAGCTACAGTTTTCAGTGAAATCAAATGTAACTTGGTGCATGGCTATATAGGCCTAAGACGCAGATCGAGTACGATAATCGGCCAGGTTTGCTTCTTAGTTTGGCTAATAGGGGGCGCTTTGTGAAAAACATAAAAACAGCCATAACTCCCTTACTATTTGAGCTAGAATGCTTCTGAAGGTACTTATGGTAAGGAGTCATCACATGCCAGACGGGTTTTTAATTTGACCAAATTTAAGCGATATGTTGGTCAAATGGCGGGAAATCGCCACAATTTTGCCTTTGACCTTGTCAGCGCTCTAGTGCCTTCAGTTTTTGACGTAGCCTTTTGCTTTTTGTCCCCCGCCGCCACGGTAGCGAGCGGAGCGGGGGACATAGTATTCAGCTCCGTCCATCCGTCACGTCCTGTTTGTTGTGAATGCGATATCTCAAGAACGGTTTGACCGATTTAATTCATCTTTGGCTTCAATGTGTATTAGTGTGATACGCCGACCCTAGTCGATTTTTGTGACCTGGCGGGGGACGTGGCCACGTTTAGTGGCAATACTTGTTTATATGTGGGTGTATGACCATAAGATCTCGATCGAGTTCGATTTCTGGCCCGAACGGCCCACTACTTTGGCCAATAGGGGGCGCTTTATGAAAAACACAAATGGCCATAACTCCTTTACCGTTTCAGCTAGAATGCTCCTGATTTTTACTGAAGGTAGAAAGGGGTCATCAGATATCAGACGGGTTTTTCATTTGACCACATTTTGAGAGATATATAGGTCAAATGGCGGGAAATCACCGCAAGTTTACCTTTGACCTTGTCAGCGCTCATGCGCTTTCAGTTTTTGACGTAGCCTTCTGGTTTTTTATATGTGGGTATATGACCATAAGATCTCGATTGAGTTCGATTTCTGGCCCAACCAGCCCACTACTTTGGCCATTATAAAACACAGCAAGAGGCCCAAGGGGCCTTAACGGTCACCTGAGTAACTTGTATGATTGTAGTGGCAATATGAATTTTCTGATGTTTTAGTGACTAGTCCCTAATTTGACCCAATGGCTATGGCACTGTACAATCATAGCTCACAATTGTCAATGCATTTGCATGTTTTGAGGCTCGTATAATGAATAAAAAATATTGTCATTACTGATGTATATCACTAAAATGAACATTGCTGATACATGGTCATCTTGAAACTATTTCAATGCCTGAGATGTCATATGTAACAGTTCTGCTGTTACCGTTTACTCCCAGTGACACTGGCAGGTGTTTGTTTACCAGAGCAGCGAATTGCAACGTGACCTAAATAATCCTTGTAGTTGAAGCTGGTGTTGTTTTCCCGCCGATTTTGGTGCCAATGGACGTATATTTATTTCAAATGTTAACAGAACTGATCAAAAGGTTTATGCACTGTAGGAGCCACACATTGTTTTTTCTGAGGATTATTTGTGTATTACCGCCACCTGGTGAGTATGCAGGGTTTGGGTCACATGGCCACCATAGATTATAGCCGTAGGTTATGATAGGCAGTGAATCACCTGCACTGGGGGAGAAGAGAGGCGAGTTAGGTAGCTGTAATTTTTGTTGACCGCATTTTTGTTCAGTTTAATTGCGACAGAGTGCTTTTGATACATGTGCGCAAACAGTGTACACGTTTCCATCCTCTGTGCATGTGTAATCTTAAAGGCGCTGTAGTAGCGGATGTTTCTGATTAAATACCCTGAACCTTATCTGGACTCAGCGTTCTTCTCTGTATCCGCAGTAGCGCGTCACACAAATATACAAGACCTAATCTCTACCTCTCAAGCGACTTTAACAGGACTGGAAAGTCGCAACATTTTGTCAACAAAAAAGAAGGCATCAATTAAGAAATTGATCGCTCACAGCGCAAAGGAATCACGGAGACGCCAAGTAAGTGCAGCAGTGTCAAACAAAAGTAAGACAAAGCGCCTCATCATACATCAGGCATAGAGGACAGGTAAGCTTACCTGTGCATGTATGTGTGTGGAGAAGGAATCCGGAATGCATCAATGTCGAAGTGGCTCCGTTTGGAACATTTGAATGAAGGAAAGCTGGTCGGATACGCGTTGTCTGTGCATTATGTATGCTCTGTGCTCTGAATGACGTCTGCACTTTGTGGCTAGTATATGTGAAGCTTTATAATATTTTAAGGAGGAACTCTGATGCTGCTTTGTTGAGATGAATCGCTCTGATTTATTGTGCATTGTGGATGGATTGAAATGCCACGGTTGACTGAAAACTTAATGAAAAAGGGTTAAAATGAGTCAAACAAATGACGCTGCTTCGTGCTCTGACATGCAGTTTGGGAACAGAAGGGGGAGGAAACTCACGGAAAAGGCTTTGGTGAATAAAACTGAAAAACTGCAAAATGAACGCAAACGTGTTGTTGATAAAATTAAAGGTTTGATACCAAAAATGAAAGAGCTCATGAAACAAAGGGAAAATGTGTCTCAGGTGAAACAATTTTTGGGGAATTTAAACACACTGTGTGAAAATGCCAGCACTGCTCTCAATGAACTGTTGCCTCTACTTCCTGAGGATGAACTCATTAAACAAAAGGAGTGGTTTTCAAGTATCATGAATTACAGCAATACATTTCAAAAGGACATGCAAAAATGGATTGTGGAAATTGGACAAAAAATCTCAGGAACAACACGATTCATCAGAAATTCCATTTCACTCTGTGGAAATGAATGAAAGAAATCAAATTGAGGATGACATTAACCCAAGTGACAGTATTTCAAATGTTGAAAGCCACAAAACATCTCAGTCACAACGTTCTTCAACTTCTTCTGCACGTTTAAAGGTGGAAGCTGAGCTGGCAGCCTTAACCATGAGGCACAAATTATTAAAGGAAAAACATGCTTTGGAAGAAGAGGAGCAACGGCTGCACGAAAAGGGAGAAGAGCTCCAGCTGAACACAGAAATTGCAGAAAAAATGGCAAAACTTGAAATTTTCAAGATACAAAGCACAATAAGTGGAAAAAGCACATTGAAGGTCTGGGATGGAATGAAATCATATTTGGAAAAGGCACAGTCTAAACAGTTACTCAATGTCAATGCAGATGAATTCATTCCAAACCAAATTGAAAGTAACACTATGGAACGAAATTTCTTCCAACAGAAATTGAATTTAATTTTGGTTTTGAATTGAATTTAATTAGTTTTGAATTGAATTTAACCTGCTTTGAATTGAATTTTTTATCAGGTTTTGAATTGAATTTTATCAGGTTTTGAATTGAATTTAATTGGCTTTGAATTGAATTTTATCGGTTTTGAAATTGAATGAACAAGTAATCTGAAACTGAATCCAATTATTTGTATTGAATTTAAGATAAAACTTGGAAGCATTTCATTCAGTTCGCACATTCAAATTCAGTTCAGAAAATTCAAATTCAGTTCTGTAAATTCAAATTCCAGTTGAGTAACATCACATGAATGCGCATTGCGAGCTGCAGCCCCGCCTCCGTCCCTCGTGGCTTGCCTTATTTGGAATAAGGTGACCTATAGAATGTCCGGGAAGCGCACCTTATGAATTCCAAACCCGCCCAACTATATACCGAAAAACGTTTACCATAACTTCGGCTCTTTATCAGTTCATTTGTTTTAGCTCATCATATTAATCTTAAACAGTGAACCCTGAGTTAGCCCAATTTCATCAGTAAATGCACTCGCTAATTTCTAGCATTTCTTCGGCGTGGTAAAAATGCTAACGTTAGTTACGTTTGAGTCACTTTTTCTCCCAATCAGTATGTGTGAATATATTTAGCTGGCGAGCCTACATGTTTAAGCTCGTGGGCTTCAAGTGTAACCTTATATTCTGTCAAAATCAAAATAATTTGATAGAGCTGTTCAGAACTTAAACTTCAACTTCATATGGCTTAATGGTTCATAATACCTGGAGTCACAAAATGATGACATTCCCGCGAAGAGAAGAGGCTGCAATTAATCCAGTAGGGGTTGCAGCTGAAACTGGTCCAAGAAATATTCCGTTTTTGGAGCAGTACTTCACGCACATGCAAATTTACTCATGCACGAAAATATGCAGTTAAGAGAACGGGGATATGCTCTCTGCTGAGATATGGTGCCAACACGGATTTATGTATTGTGTGCACATGGTTCTGTAGTAGCATTTTAAACGCTCCAGGTTCATTTATAGCTGGCTAGCTATATCCGGCAAATCATCTACAGCATTCACGGACACATGAAATGCGATGTAAATTCGGTGGCTCCTCGGAATTCAGTACTTTTCTACTGGTCATCGGCAATGTCACTAGTTCGGTCTCTGGCGGCGTCTTTACAGTGAGTGAGCAATGTCCGAGTTTTTACTTCAGCATATTCCTTCAGGGTTTTAACCAGAGTTTGGACCAAGTCATCATGTCCAAGTCAAATCAAGTCACTGGTCATTAGCTCAGACTCGAAGCAGACGAGGGAGAGCAATGAGGAGTGAAAGGGGGCGGGGGAACAAACTAGACAATGAGCTAACTAATTAACAAGCAGAGTGGGGAAAGCTGAAAGTGTTAAGCTTAGATACATTTAGGATCAGAAACGGGTCAATGTCAACATGAAATGCAGCTCATGGCTCTCAGCTTTGCCCACTCGGCTTGTTAATTAGTAAGCTCATTGTCTAATTTGTTCCCCCGCCCCCTTTCACTCCTCATTGCTCTCCCTCGTCTGCTTTGAGTTTGAGCTAATGACCAGTGACTTGATTTGACTTGGACATGATGACTTGATCCCAAATTTGGTTTTAACCTGCCAGAGACCGAACTAGTGACATTGCCGATGACCACTAGACAGTACTGAATTCCGAGGAGCCACCGAATTTACATTGCATTTCATGTGTCCGTAAATGCTGTATATGATTTGTCGGATATAGCTAGCCAGCTATAAATGAACCTGGAGCGTTTAATATGTAACTACAGAACCATGTGCACACAATGCGTAAATCCTTGTTGGCACCGTATTTCAGCAGAGAGCCTATCCCCGTACTCTTAACTGCATATTTTCGTGCATGAGTGAATTTGCATGTGCGTGAAGTACCGTTCCAAAAACGGAATATTTCTTGGACCAGTTTCAGCTGCAACCCCTACTGGATTAATTGCAGTCTCTTCTCCTCGCGCGTATGTCATCATTTTGTGACTCCAGGTATTCTGAACCATTAAGCCATGTGAAGTGGAAGTTTAAGTTCTGAACAGCTCTATCTAATTGTTTTGATTTTGACTGAATATAACGTTACACTTGAAGCTCACGAGCTTGAACATGTAGGCTCGCCAGTGAAATACATTCACATATACCGACTGGGAGAAAAAGTGACTCAATCTTCACTAAAGTTAGCATTATTTACCTAGCCGAAGAAACGATAGAAATTAGCGAGTGCATTTATTGATGATCTTGGGCTAACTCGGTGTTAACTGATGAAGATTAATATGATGAGCTAAAACAAACAAACTGATAAAGAGCCGAAGTTTTGGTAAACGTTTTCGATGTATAGTTGGGTGGGTTTAGAATTTGTTCCGAGGTGCGCTTCCCGGAAATTATATAGGTCACCTTATTCCAAATAAGGCAAGCCACGGGGGACGGAGGCGGGGCTGCAGCTCGCCATGCGCATTCATGTGATGTTACTCAACTTGAATTTGAATTTACAGAACTGAATTTGAATTTTCTGAACTGAATTTGAATGTGCGAACTGAATGAAATGCTTCAAGTTTTATCTTAAATTCAATACAAATAATTGGATTCAGTCTCAGATTGCTTGTTCATTCAATTTCAAAACCGATAAAATTCAATTCAAAGCCAATTAAATTCAATTCAAACCCAAAATTCAATTCAAAACCTGAAAAAATTCAATTCAAAGCAGGTTAAATTCAATTCAAAACTAATTAAATTCAATTCAATTTTTGTTGGAACAAATTTCGTTCCATATAACACAAACCCAAATACAACTTCATGTGGACAAAACCATGCGCAATTTCATATGAACCCATTCAACACACAGGATTCATATGGACAAAAAGGATTTAACACGGTGGATCTGGAAACTAGAGATGACGTTCTTGGCATCATGAGGAAACAAAACGAAATAACAACCTTGCTAATACAGCAGCAGTGCCTCTCTGCTCTACCTAAGAGAGAGATCCCAATCTATGATGGTGACCCATTGAAATATCACACGTTCATTAAAGCCTTTGAGAATGGAGTTGAGAGCAACACAACTAACAGCTGTGATTGTTTATACTTTTTGGAACAACATACTGAAGGTCATGCTAAAGAGCTCGTGAGAAGCTGTCAACACTTAAGTCCAGAAAGAGGATATGCAAAAGCAAAAGCTTTATTAAAGGAGCAGTTCGGCAATGAACAAAAGATCGCTTCTGCTTACATGGATAAAGCCCTCTCGTGGCCTCCAATTAAAGCAGAGGACGTAAAGGCCCTGCAGGACTACAGCCTCTTTCTCAGAGGCTGCTGTAACGCCATGGACGTGCAGTATCTTTTGGATATGGATATGCCTTCCAACATGTTGAGTATCATTAAAAAACTGCCTTACAAACTCAGAGACAGATGGAGAAACCATGCCTGTGAGCTGCAGGAACGACACAACCGGAGAGCTAAGTTCAGATATTGCTGACTTAATTAAAAGGCAAGTGAAAATTTTGACAGATCCTGTGTTTGGCAACATACAAGCCTCCCAACCAATGACCATAAACAGAGGAACAAACAAACCCAAGTCGCAGCTTTGTTCTGGAAACAAAGGGAGCAGCTTTGCTACCACTGTAGGCTCTGCGGAGAACAAACATCAGTCTGCAAGGAAAGAAAAGGAAATTAAACAAACGGGAAGGAAAGCATGCATCTGCTGTGGAGGAGGACACACATTAGATGTATGTGTACAGATGGGGAAAATGCCTCATGAGAGGAAGATAGGCTTCTTAAAGGAAAATGGCATCTGTTTTGGTTGCTTGTGTACAGGACACATTAGTAAAGATTGCCGTGAAAGGATTTCCTGCTCAAGGTGTAGCCTTAAACATCCCACTATGCTTCACAAGGAACCTGTTAATGATTCTAAGCAGACGGAGAGGAGCCCAGAGCTGCATGTTGACAATACACTGGTGTCAAGTGGTCTTACAGGGGCTGGAGAACAGGACTGCAAACTGCCTATTGTTCCAGTCCAAGTTAAATTTAATAAAGGATCCAAAGTTGTCATTACATATGCTTTCTTAGACCAGGGGAGCACTGCATTTTTTTGCACTGAGAGTTTAATGCACAAGCTCCACCTCACAGGGAGGAAGGGCTGTATTCTCCTTCGTACCATGGGCCAGGAGAAAGTTGTAAGCAGCAACATTGTGTCAGGACTGGAAGTTGCAGCACTGGAGGGGGATAATTTTCTCGAGCTGCCAAGAGCTTACACACAAGAGTATATGCCTGTGCACAGAGGAAATATTCCGACTGAAAGGGATATTAAACAATGGTCACATCTGAAACACATTCGCTTACCTCAGATTGATGCAGGAATAGAGCTATTGATAGGGACCAATGTTCCTAAAGCACTGGAACCACTGGAAGTGGTGTGTAGTGTGAATGATGGATCATATGCCATCCGAACCTTGCTGGGCTGGACTGTTAATGGTCCGCTGACAGGAAACAGTGGAGAGACTATTAACTGGGAACATTCACGAATAACTGTCAACAGGATTTCAGTTGTGAACCTGGATGTCCTTTGGCAGCAACAGTTTAAGAATGACTTCCCTGAAAGCAGCCTTGATGAGCAACCCGGAATGTCGAGAGGATCAAAGGTTCTTGGAGTTTGTCACAAACTCAGCCAAACAGGTGGAGGGGCATTACCAGATTGCGTTACCTTTAAGGAACATTGACATCAGCATGCCAAATAACAAGAGAATTGTTGAGCAGCGCTTGTGTTACTTGAAAAGAAGGTTTCAGAAGGACTCAATGTTTCATGCTGAATTCAACGCCTTAATGAATGACCTTCTGGTTAAAGGCTATGCTGAGAAGGTGCCCAAAGAGGAGCTTACCCGTGGCGATGGAAAAGTATGGTATGTACCACACCATGGAGTTTACCATCCCACCAAAGGAAAGATCAGAGTTGTGTTTGACTGTGGGGCAAGGTATCAAGGAACATCATTGAATGCTCAATTTCTACAGGGCCCCAATCTTACCAGCTCTCTTATTGGAGTGGTGACCCTATTTAGGAGGGAACCAGTTGTGATCATGGCTGACATTGAGTCCATGTTCCACTAGGTACAGGTGCCTCCTGATGACAGAGACCTCCTCAGGTTCCTCTGGTGGCCAGGGGGATATGAAGCAACTACCCACTGAACATCGGATGAAGGTGCATTTGTTTGGGGCGGCATCATCTCCCAGTTGTGCCAATTTCGCACTCAGAAAGTGTGCAGAGGACTATGGGCATCGCTACAGTGAAGAATCGGTGGATAAGCTATTGCACTGTTTTTATGTAGATGACTGCCTCGTGTCAGTGAGAAGGAAGCAGTGTTGCTTTACAGGAACCTGGTCTCTTTGTGTTTCAAGGGTGGATTTTCTCTTAGGAAGTGGATGAGTAACAGGCCTGGAGTGCTGGAAGCCATCTCAGAGAACCACAGAGCAAAAGGCACTGAAGGGTTGAACATGGAGCTGGACTCACTACCTGTAGAGAGAGTGCTGGGTGTGGAATGGAGCATTAAATCAGACTCCTGTAAGTTCAAGATTGTACTTGGGGAAAGACCACTCACCAGAAGAGGAATCCTCTCGATTGTCAGCTCTGTCTACGATCCCCTTGGAATGCTGAGACCTGTAGTTTTAACAGCAAAGAAGATCCTAAGGGACCTGTGTAGGAGAGGGATTGGCTGGGATGACACTGCGCCCGAGTCGGTCTAAAAGGAATGGTTAAAGTGGTTGCAGCAGCTGCATCAGTTGGACAAATTTGAGGTTAACAGATGTGAGAAGCCACCATGCTTTGGAAAGGCTACTTCAGCCCAGTTGCATCATTTCTGTGACGCCAGCGAACATGGATATGGAACAGTGACTTACCTGCAGTTGAAAACCAAGAATTCAGAAGTACACGGTGCTTTTGCGATGGGAAAGGCTCGAGTAGCTCCTTTGAAATGCGTTACAATCCCCAGAATGGAACTTATCGCTGCAACTATGGCCAGCCGCATTGACATGCTTTGGAAGAAAGAATTACAGATGGATCTTTTGGACTCTGTGCTCTGGACGGACAGCACATCTGTTGTGAAATACATCAGGAATGAGACCTCACGGTTCAATGTCTTTGTTGCAAACCAGGTCTCACAAATCCTCAAGGTTTCCTGTTCTACTCAATGGAGGTATGTGGACACCGGCAGCAATCCAGTAGATATAGCCTCCAGAGGTGTGAAAGTTGATGCGTTCATCGCAGATGCTACATGGGTGTCTGGGTCTCTTTTTTTTTTTTTTTTTTTTTTTTGCATTCTGAGAGTGAATGGCCTGACCAGGAAGACCTCGGTCACCTCTCACTTGGCGACCCTGAAATTAAGAGTTGTTGTAGTGAATGTTGTCCAGGCCCGGGAAGAACCTGTCACTCTTTTAGACGTTTCCAGGAGGAAAAGTACTCAAAGAAATCAGTGAGGTTTAAAAGCTGGCTCATATCCTGTGTAATGAAGAGAAGACGGTTACATCTGACCTATATGCAGTCTGACATTAACAAAGAACAACAGGCATCCTCTGTGGAAGAGCAGATGAATGATTTTAAGAGGACAGCGGCATACAGGGGTCTCTCAGTGAAGACTTGGACCAGGCTGAGCTAGCCATCATCAAGTTCTGTCAGGAAAAGAGGTTCCCTGAAGAGCTAGCCAATCTGGGGAAAGGGCATCCTGTTAAGAAGTCCAGTCACCTCCATAAGCTCTGTCCACAGCTGCAAGATAGAATCCTGAGAGTTGGTGGTCGGCTCAGTAGATTTTCTATGCCTGTGGAAGAGAAACATCCTATAATCCTAGCGAAAGATCTCCATATCTCAGAGCTCTTGCTTAGGCATGTACATCAGGAAGGGGGACATGGTGGCCGTAACCATATGCTGTCCAAGCTGAGGGAGAGATGCTGGATAGCTGGAGTGAGTTCAGCCATTAGGCGAGTGCTATCTAAGTGTATCACCTGTCGCCGTCTGCACGCCCTGCCAGTTCACCAGCTGATGGCAGATCTGCCTCATGAAAGGATAGTCCCAGATGAACCACCATTCACTCGTGTGGGAGTAGACTGCTTCGGACCTTTAAAAGTTAAGAGTAGAAGGAGCATGGTAAAGAGGTACGGTGTACTATTTACTTGCCTCGCTATCAGAGCAGTACACATTGAAGTTGCAGCATCGTTGGACACAGACTCCTTTATTAATGCACTCAGGCGTTTCACTGCCAGAAGAGGGCAAGTTCGGGAGCTACGCTCTGACAATGGTACGAACTTCGTAGGATCAGTGCGAGAGCTGAGGAAGGCCATCGAACAGTGGAATCACGTGCAGATCCATGATGTCATGCTGCAAAAGGGAATCCAATGGAGCTTTAATCCACCTGCTGGCTCGCACCACGGAGGGCCGTGGGAACGGTTGATACAGTCTGTGCGAAAAGTTCTTAATTCAACCTTGAAAGTACAAAATTTGGATGAAGAGAGCCTTCACACAGTGCTTTGTGAGATTGAAGCCATAATTAACAGCAGAACAATCACTAAAACCTCCATGGATCCAAACGATCTGGAAGCATTGACGCCTAACCACCTGCTACTGTTGAAGACCTCATCAACATTGCCACCAGGACAGTTCCTACCCTCAGACATTTATGCACACAGGAGGTGGAAACAGGTTCAGTACATGTCTGACTTGTTTTGGAAGAGATGGGTTAAGGAATACCTACCTCAACTGCAGGAGCGTCAGAGATGGACGGGAGTAAAAAGGAATCTTGTCATGGGAGACCTTTTCATCAAAATGGACAGCATGGCACCTCGAAACTCTTGGCCTGTGGGACGAATGATACAAACCTTCCCGGACTGAAGAGGATTCATTCGTCAGGTGCGGATTTAATGGCGGAGCAGCTGCCTGGACCGGCTTATCACAAAGGTTTGCCTGCTGCAGGAAGTGGAAGCCACTTGAGGACATACTGGCTTCACTTGTGACTTCTTGGACTGTTACTAGACTCCCTTTGCTGGATTTTGACTGTTTGACTTTGACCAGTGAGACTGTGGGCCTTTGAGTCACATCGATGTGATTCAAGAAGAAGAAAGAAGATTCAAATGTGAATTTTTGATGGACATTAATTGTTGAGCTTTATTGTTGAAAGTTCTTTTGCGTGTTTATGTCTCCTACTTGGTAAATGAGTAATTATTGAGGTTAACTCAATAATTAGGGGCTGGTGTGTGGGAGCCACACATTGTTTTTTCTGAGGATTCTTTGTGTATTACCGCCACCTGGTGAGTATGCAGGGTTTGGGTCACATGGCCACCGTAGATTATAGCCATAGGTTATAATAGGCACTGAATCACCTGCACTGGGGGAGGAGAGAGGCGAGTTAGGTAGCTGTAATTTTTGTTGACCGCATTTTTGTTCAGTTTAATTGCGACAGAGTGCTTTTGATACATGTGCGCAAACAGAGTACACGTTTCCATCTTCTGTGCATGTGTAATCTTAAAGCCGCTGTAGTAGCGAACGTTTCTGATTAAATACCCTGAAACTTATCTGGACTCAGCGTTCTTCTCTGTATCCGCAGTAGCGCGTCTCACAAATATACAGGACCTAATCTCTACCTCTCAAGCGACTTTAACAGGACTGGAAAGTCGCAACATGCACAATTATGTTTGCTGACTCAAAGAAAGAAAATTAAACATATTTCACAGTACATTTTGACCCATCAATTTTCTTGTGTGTACTTACCACAATCAACATGGACGTTATGAAAAGACCCATATGATCGAGGGTACAATGGAATACCAGAATCGAAGAACAAGGACCGAAACGAAACAAAGCAGATCGCGAATGTACCAAAGTAACACTTTAAATAAATTTTAGTAGAACACAATACTTATGAATACAGAGATGAAAATTATTAATCGTGAAAAAGGAGGAAACCTGTATTTTTAAGGATCTTTCATTGGAAATTTAAAGAATTAACATTGCAGCAAGAAGTTGAAAAAGGATAACTCACATGAAAGCAAAGCAGTACAATAAGGCACCAACAACACAAATGTGGCATTTATCTCTTGAAAAGCTTTTTTTTTTTTTTTTTTTTTTTTTGGCGAAGGGCTACAAAAAGTGAATAATTTTCCACAATTTACATAAATTACCTTAATTCCTGCAGTAAATTTAACATTATATGTGATCTGTTGGGGTTTGATGCTTCATGGAGTAAATTACATAATTGTATAACAAACTCCTTCTAGTACTCTCTGGAGAAATGACAACATTTGGGATCCTTAAAGAAACTATTAATTTACACATTCCCAGATGTCCATCTATTCAATCACTCTGAAAAGTAAATTTCATCACCATCTCTCAAGTACTTTCTGAGAAATAGCAATGCATAGCAAAGTTTTAATTGCTGAAATCTAAGATGGTTGGCAGATGGCCATATTGTGTTCCAGTCTGTCTGAAAATTGAGCATGCACAACTAGACCCTCAGGGGAAATCCCGTAAAATGTCATCAGAGTCCCTCTAGTGCTCTCTGAGAAATAATGAATAATGAAAACAAACTTTACGGCCATCTTGGGTTTCACATACACTCAGAGCTCATGGCAGCCATCTTGGATTTTCGATCCCCTCAAAAAGTATCAACACTTGTGCTGGACCTAATGAGGAACACTTGCGCTAAGTTTGGTATTCGTTCCTTCAGCTGTTCTTGAAGTTGTTAAAAATGTCTCAGCCAATCAAAGCTCATAGCTGCCATCTTGGATTTCAGATCCGCTCAAAAAGTAAAAACACTTGTGCGGGATGTCATGAGGAACATTTGTACTAAGTATGGACTTCATCCCTTCAGCCATTCTTGAGAAGAAGTTAAAAATGTCTCAGCCAATCAGAGCTAATGGTGGCCATCTTGGATTTTTGATCCGCTCAAAAAGTAACAGCACTTGTACGGGACCTCATGAGGAACATTTGTAGCAAGTTTGGGCATCATCCCTTCAGCTGTTCTTGAGAAGAAATTCTAAATGACTCAGCCAATCAGAGCTCATGGCGGTCATCTTGGATTTTTGATCCGCTCAAAAAGTAACAACACTTGTGCGGGACCTCAGGAGGAACATTTTTACTAAGTTTGGACTTCATCCCTATGGCCGTTCTTGAGAAGAAGTTCAAAATGTGAAAAGTTAACGGACGACGCACGACGACGGACAATAAGCGATCGCAATAGGTCACCATGCTCCGCTAGGTGACCTAAAAATGTGCATAAGTCCCGTACTGTTTGAGCTAGACTGCTCAGATTTTTAGCCGGCTTGACAGTGCATGGCTGTATAGGCATGAGACGCAGATCGAGTTCAATAATTGACCAGATTTGCTTCTTAGACTTAGTTTGGCCAATAAGGGGCGCTTTATGAAAAACACAAAAATGGCCATAAGTCCCTTATCATTTGAGCTAGAGTGCTCAAATTTTTATGGAAGGTAGCTATGGCAAGGGGCCATCTCATTTCAGAAGGGTTTTTGATTTGACGTAATTCTAAGTGGTATATAGGTCAACTTGCAGTCAATTGCCGCGATTTTGCCTGTGACTTTGTCAGCACTACAGCTTCTTCCATTTTTGATGGAACCATTTCATATCGCATGTGTATGTATGGGCATACGATCCAGGCCACGTTCAAATCTTTGTCGAATCGACCCACTGCTTTGCCAGTTGGGGGCACTTAATCAAAAACACAAAAATTACCATAAGTCCCTTATCCTTTGCGCTCGAATGCTCAAATTTTTACGGAAGGTAGCTATGGCAAAGGGTCATCACACATCAAGAAAGATTTTTTATTTAACCAAGTTTTATGAATATACATGTAGGTCAAGTGGTGACAAATGGCTGTAATTTTTGGTGATGACCTTGTTAGCACTCTATCACCTTCAGTATTTGATCGATCCCTTTGATTTTTGTCTTGTCCATGTATTCCTATGAGATGTAGGCTGAGTTCGATTTCCAGCCAAATTTGACCACTAATGGCCAGTAGGGCTTGCTACATGAAAAGCACAAAAACAGATGTTGTAACTCTCTTGTCCTTTGAGCTACGTCACTCAGATTTGTACTGTAGATGCGTGAAGGCTTCATCGATCATATGTAGACGGGTTTTTGATTTGACCTATTTTTATGCCATATGTAGGCCAAAATGGCAACTAATGGCCATAATTTTGGCGGTGACCTTGTTAATGTTTACAGTGAATATGAATGTGAGAATGATACTTAACATGCACTTAATTTTCATGTTATTCAGCGTTCAGTTTAGTGGGAAATTTTGTTTTCTTTTCCCAGAGCTGCTATGGTTTAAGTTACTGAAGATGCCATGCACTTTTCATTTTTACAGTGAAAAACAAATGTAATGTTCATCGTGCATAAGAAATATGCACTTTATCTTAAATAAATTTGAACATAAAAAAAAAAATCAATATAGCTTGTTGACTCAGTTACCAATATATTGAGATGTACCAACCTATTACTACAACCCCAATTCCGAAATAGTTGGGACAAAGTGTAAATTGTGAACAAAATCAAAACGCAATGACTTTCAAATCACACCAGCTAGTATTTTATTCACAGTAGAACAGAGATAACATAGCAAATGTTGAAACTGAGAAATTTTACAATTTTTTTTTTAATTTTTTTGGGGGATTTTCACCTTTATTTGACAGTTAGAGTGCAGAGAGAGACAGGAAAGTTGGGGAGAAGAATGGGGATGACATGCGGCAAATGACCCGAGCCGGAATCGAACCCAGGTCGCCGCGAGAAGGACACAGCCTTCATGGTGCGCGCGCTTAGACGGATGTGCCACCGGGGCGCTCCCAATTTTATCCACAAAATGAGCTCATTTCAAATTTGATGGCTGCTACAGGTCTCAAAAAAGTTGGGACAGGGGCTTGTTTACCATGGTGTAGCATCCCCTCTTCTTTTTTTAACACAGAGTGGAGGCGTCTACTCTGGGTATTGAGAAGACAAGTTGTATAGTTAAGCCATTGGAATTTGATCCCACTCTTGTGTAATACATGCTTCCAGCTGCTGGAGAGTTTTGGGTCTCCTTTGACGGATTTTTTGTTTAATTATGCGCCAAATGCTCCCAATCAGTGGAAGATAAGGACTGCAGGCAGGCCAGTTCAGCACACGGACTCTTCTACTACGAAGCCATGCTGTTGTAATAGCTACAGTATGTGGTTTCTATTGTCCTGCTGAAATACACAAGGCCTTCCTTCGAATAGATGTCGTCTGGAGGGGAGCATATGTCGCTCTAAAACCTTTGTATGCCTTTCATCATTCATGGTGCTTTTTAAAACATGCAAGTGTCCCACACCATATGCACTAATGCATCCCCATACATCAGAGATGCTGGATTTTGAACTGAACGCTGATAACAGGAGGGGTGGTCTTTCTCCTCTTTAGCCTGGAGGACACAACGCCCATGATTTCCAATAAGAATGTCAAATTTGGACTCATCTGACCACAGGACACTTTGCCACTTTGCTACAGAGCATTTTAAATGAGTTTTGGCCCACAGAACACGGCGGCGCTTCTGGATCATATACAACAATGGCTTCCTTTTTGCATGATAGTTTTAGGTGGCATCTGTGGATGGCACGGCAGACTGTGTTTGCAGACAGTGGTTTCTAGAAGTATTCCTGGCCCATTTAGTAATGTCAATGACAGAATCATGCCGGTGAGTGATGCAGTGGCGTCTGAGGACCCGAAGATCATGGGCATCCAGTAAAGGTCCTCAGTCTTGTCCCTTAGGCACAGAGATTTTTCCAGTTTCTCTGAATCTTTTGATGATATGCGCTCTCGATGATGACCTTTAAAGCCTTTGCAATTTGACGTTGAGGAAAGTTGTTTTTAAAGTATTCCACAATTTTTTTTTTTTTACACAAGCCGTCACGGGTTGGAGAGCCTCTGGCCATCTTTACTTCTGAGAGAGACTGCCGCTCGAAGACATCCCTTTTATAGCCAATCATGTTACACACCTGATGCCAGTTAATGTAATTGCTTGCTAAATGTTCTTTCAGCTGATTCTCATATATTAGTTGCTTTTTCAGCCCTTTTTTGCGCGTGTCCCAACTTTTTTGAGACCTGTTGCAGCCGGAAAATTTGAAATGAGCTCATTTTGTGGATAAAAAGGTAAAATTTCTCAGTTTCAACATTTGAAATGCTATCTGTTATCTGTAAATAACATATTGGCTCATGTGATCTGAATGTCATTGCATTTTGATTTTATTAACGATTTACACTTCATCCCAAATATTTCGGAATTGGGGTTATAGATTACATAAGTCGTACACAGAAAGTTGTATTCTCGGCACCATTTTTACCATTTCAAAACATGATGAATTTTGCAATATATGGCCTATATCGTTATCATATCCGTATCGTTATCGTTTCGAATCGTACGGCACTGTATCGAGGTACGTATCCTATCGTGATGTTCTTGACGATACCCAGCCCTAATGTAAATCTAGGCCAAGTTCAATTTTGGCTATGTCTGGCCGAGCGGGCGCAGTGGCTTTGCCACTATTTTTTGTGTGGCATTAGCATGTGCACAAAGTAGGTACTCTACCTGGTATTGTGGTGAATTGACACTGATATTAGCAGGCTGCATTTTATGTGATGCATATCATTATGTTTATGATGCTGCTTATCATGAAATGATGACTCCAACAGGCCATTCTGCTTAATAATGCTGGTCCTTTACATGCCACTAAAGTGCTCCTCATGCTTTCTCTTCAGCCTCAACGTAGGTCGAATCTGACAGCGTATCTGACCTGATCTAGAAAACCTAATGGTTTCTGTCTGTACTATGCGGCTTTATTACATCCCAAGTGTATTGTCCTTTCTACCACTATGGCCCATCTCTCATTCAGAAGTATGAAGCATTGACTTTTTTGAAGCGCTGTGAAGTTACGCTAATGCTTAGATACCATTGTTTTTGGTTTGTCGTAGGGCACATGGTGGTACCGGTCCATACGCTACAGTGGAGACCAGATCCTCATCAACACCACCCAGCTGTTCATGCACTTTATGTACAAAACCCCCAACATGAACATGAAGCGTAAGTGGAATCCTGGCTACCTGGCACCCCATCTTGTCTCTGTTTGCACCTAAAGACATGTTCAGAGACTTTGATGCATTTTTGCTCAGCTGGGTTGGAGTATTAGGGCTCATTTTTGGATAGCGATGGTTGAGTCTTGGGTTCTGGTCCTCCGACACATTCAGGCCCTTCAGCAAGCGTCTTGTCTTGTATTGCAGTTGAACTCTCAACTGAGGAATCCATCTCTGTTTAAAATAGGTGGTGGAGGATACAGTAGACTGCGTGTCCCTCCATCACTCAGTGTATTTTACGTCTCGTAGGCCTAACGATGGTGCTGACTGCCGCGTTTGAATTTGACCCGCGGAGCAACAAGGAAGCCACAATCCGGCCTACCGACAACATTGAGGTGCCGCAGGTAATTTAGCCGTTCTTCTCTGAGGGGTAGGGTCATTGTGCAGTTTATTTGACTCGCCAGAAGGGGGTGCTAATTGTGAACTTGTCTCACTTTTAGCTGATCCGCGAGCTGGGCAACATCAACGTGAAGAAGAAGGAGCCTCCATTCTGCTACCCATACAGCTTGAAGGCCCGTGTGCTTGTCCTGTCCCACCTGGCCAGGATGGAAGTGTCCGAGGACATCGAGGAAGGTGCGCCCACGTGTCTCAGCCTTGGGATGGTCCCGCAATAATTATGTGAAACACCAGGAAAAAGCAATCTAAAGCAGAGTAATGGGATTGTGGTGTGAAGTAATTGCTGTTTTTTTTTTTTTTTCATGCTGCTCCTGTGTTCCTTTGGCCCCCAGATCAGAGGTTTGTGGTGCGGAAGAGCCCCGCCCTGCTGCAGGAGATGGTGAATGTGGGATGCCAACTCACTATGATGGCCAACAGCAGAGGAGGTAAGTTTATATGTAACAGCCGGTGCATAAGCCCTCTGCAATGCGCGCTTTATGGTGATACTAGGATAGATATAGATATTGATAATCTTCCAACTAGACAGGTCGGTCGCCCGTGACCAATGGGTATAGCCCCCGATCGCCCACAT
Source organism: Gymnothorax javanicus (assembly GCA_029692085.1). Lineage (NCBI taxonomy): Eukaryota > Metazoa > Chordata > Actinopteri > Anguilliformes > Muraenidae > Gymnothorax > Gymnothorax javanicus. The sequence goes on from CM056198.1 coordinate 98,676,989, forward strand.
GTTCCTTTTTTTAGGTTGCCGGCCGTAGGCCAGTAACCTATTGTCGTCACTTTGCGTCTGGCGGCATCGTCGGCATCGTCCTTTTAAAGCCATATCTCAAAAACGGTCTGAATTTTTTTTGAATTTGGGGATGTGATCAAATCGGTCATCAAGTTAATGCCCGAGCAAAAAATTTTTTGATTGAATAGTTCGTTTAGACTTGGCGGCCATTTTTATGTCAAAAATGGCCATTTTTGGCTCTTAGGTGCAATTTTCTCAAAAACTGATGAATTTTTTTTAATTGCAGCAATGGAATCAGTATCATGACCTGCTTCAACGGTGTAAATGGCGTTTTGATTGAATCGCTCCTTCATAGCGCCACCTAGGCAACGTGTCTGGACTTCATCATTTGTTGGGGTGTTTTGTGCTATAACTCTCTTAATATAGCATTTAGAGCTTAGGTATGCATGAGGCACCTATTAGGGAATCGGGCATGCCGAACATTGTGAGTCAGTCACATTTGACCTTGGGCCTCAAGGTCAAGGTCAAATGGCAAAAATGTGCTATAACTTTCTTAATATAGCATTTAGAGCTTAGGTATGCATGAGGCACCTATAGGGAATCGGGTATGCCGAACATTGTGAGTCAGTCACATTTGACCTTGGGCCTCAAGGTCAAGGTCAAATGGCAAAAAAGTGCTATAACTTTCTTAATATAGCATGTAGAGCTTAGGTATGCATGAGGCACCTATAGGGAATCGGGTATGCCGAACATTGTGAGTCAGTCACATTTGACCTTGGGCCTCCAGGTCAAGGTCAAATGGCACAAATGTGCTATAACTTTCTTAATATAGCATTTAGAGCTTAGGTATGTATGAGGCATCTATAGAGAATCAAGTATGCCGAACATTGTCAGTCAGTCACATTTGACCTTGGGCCTCAAGGTCAAGGCCAAATGGCAAAAATGTGCTATAACTTGCTTAATATGACATTTAGAGCTTAGATATGTATGAGGCACCTAAAGGGAATCATGTATGCCGAACATTCTCGGTTGTTCGAATTTCACCTTGAGCCTCAAGGTGAAGGTCAAATGGCAAAAATGTGTTAAAACGGCTTAATGTGGCATTTAGAGCTTAGATATGTATGAGGCACCTATAGGGAATCATGTAAGCCAAACATTCTCGGCAAGTTGAATATGACATTGGGCGTCAAGATCAAATGGCAAAAATTGCTATCACTTGCTGAATATGGCAATTAGAGCTCAGGTATGTTTGGGGCATCTATAGGAAACCATGTATGCTGAACATTCTTAGGCAGTCATACAAATTTGATGTTGGGCCTCAAGGTTATATGACAAAAATGGCCCATATTTGTTTAATATTGTTTGTAGAGCTTAGGTATGTATTGGGCAAATCATATAGCAAATCATGTATGCTGGTTGTTTTCGACATATTGGATTTGACCTTGGGCAACAAGGTCCAGGTAATGACAAAACGACCTAGAAGTCCTTCAATGTTGGCTTTAGATCTTCGGTATGTATTGGATACTAATGACAAATCACGTATGCTGATCAAACGCACCATATTGGATTTGACTTTGGTCTTCAAGGTTGAGGTCATGCAACAAAATCAATCTATTTATTTCCTTGTTTAATAATGTCTTTAGAAATTAGTATGTATTAGGCACTAACCTATATATAATTAAAATTTTTACGGGCATTGTAACCGCATGGTTGACTTTTTTTCACGATCAATTGCGGCAATAAAAACTGGTCAAAACCCATTTTTGGATGTTTGTTCCTATTAGCATCATGGAATAGAAAGAATAATACTAATTAGACCCACTCGGTGGCAGTGTTGTGTAAAAAAAAAAAAAAAAAAAAAAAATCATTCTCTGAAAGCAGAGCAAGAACCAGAAGTGAATTGAGAAGATGGCGCCCTTCACAAATTGACAGCAGATGATAGTGAAAGTTCAGGTTAGAAAAAAATCTAATCGGATTTCGTGATGTAGACTTCTTAAAGATTATATTTTTGCTAAATGGCAGAAATGTTGCTGTCTGTCACTCACGAAAAAGTGTGACTTCTCAGTCGAGTTGCCCGATAATGCTAACTAAAACCCCTTTCTCCCTGAGCTGCGTTTGCCCGCGGAAGTGTGCGGATGAAACATTTCTCTTCTTTCGCAGAGAAGAATTGATTCGAAGAACCGTGAATTGATTCGCAGTGGTACGGGACCATTCGCCATCACCGCCGAAATTCGCGAAAAAATTAAACAGGTTTAATTTTTTTGCAGATGTCCAAGCTGGAGCTTTTTAACGCCAATATCGTGTAGACAACGTGTTGCTTTCGCAAGAATTCGTGTTGGCTTCCTGCTGAATCCGCGGACTGATGCTAGTTACTTTTCTCCTTTTGGAGCTGTAACTGCCGGCAACCTTCAGGGCCCTTGGCACTCTAGTTTTTCTAATTTTGTGTAAGTTTTTGACCCACAATATATCAATACATCACAAAAGGCTGCAACTCATGAAAAGGTATAGTTCCATAAGTTACCAATTCTACAACTGCACAAGACACACTGAAGGGTTCAGCAGGAGAGTTCCTGTGATCTCCTGTGTTCATTTTGCCTTATTTTTGACACAAAATTGTCTATTATTTAGTGAATCATGTTACCATGGCAACCAAAATTGATGAGCGCCGTGTCCTAAGCGCTGCCTGTATACATACCAAATGTAAAAGAAATGGCTTTAAGTTTGTGGCCTGTGGACAAGCATCCACAAGGAAATCTCTACGGCGGCAGTCGCATGACAAGGCTAATTCATAGTAGCCCCTATTTTGTCTGAGGGCTACAATCATTAATTCAGTCCTGCTTGCAAACAATATTTGTTTCAAACAGTATTTGAATATTTGATGACTGAGGAGTAAAAATAGGAGATGAGCTTGTCTGCTCTCTTACGTCCGCTAGATTGCTTTAACCCTTATGTGATTGTTCTTCCTGGAACATTCTTCCCCTGCAAAAACTTCTGTAGATGTTATACATTTACCAAACATGCTACCTCTCCTGTTCAGTAGACTGCTGAGTAGCAAATGCCTTTACATTAACCTTCTGCATTGCATATTTTTACATTAGCCTAGCCAGGTACTTCTTGCATGCTTTTCCATTAAGCTAGACTGCTACATCACACATGCTATAACATTAACCTAGCATGCTAGCTTATGCATTTTTACATTATGGTATCATCCTACCCAAGTATACTGTAACATTAACCAAGCTTGCTTAATTGACATGCTTTTACATTAACCTCGAATGCTAACTCACTCATGCTTTTGCTGCAGCCCACATACTTTCATATTCATCTTGCACGTAATACAACCTTACCACCACAGTGGGGATGATGACCATAGAAATTGCTAGGACGTTGCAAAAGCATGTGTGATGTACATGCTTAATTTGTAGAGAACATGTATCATGTTAGGTTAATGCAAAAACTTGTGTAAGGTGGCATGCTAGGCCAGGCATGTGTGATGTAGCAGACTAGATTAATGTCAAAGTATGCGTGATATAGCCCGGTAGGTTCTGTAAAGTGATGTAAAAATTTGTGATTTTTTTTTTCAGCCTAGCTCACTGTAAATGTGTGTGGTGGCTAGCATACTGGGTTAATGTAAAAGCGTGTGTGATGTTGCTGGCTATGTTACTGTGGGAGCATGTATCTTACAGTAGGCTAGCTCCATATAATGCATGGTTGATGTAGCTGCTAGCTGCACTCTCAGGAGGGAGTACAGTGTATTGAAGGCCCTTTCTCTGCAGGGTTCCATGCTCCCCGCCTGGTCTCTATAGAGAACTGCATGAAGCTGACCCAGATGATTGTGCAGGGTTTGCAAGAGTCCAAATCTCCTCTCCTCCAGCTTCCGCACTTTGAGGAGGAGCACCTTCGATACTGTATTTCAAAGAAGGTACTGCTTTAGCCCTGTGTGTGTGTTAGAACTCGTGTGTGAGAGGTTGTGTTTGTATGTCTGTGGGTGCAAGTTTGTGTGCGTGCTTATTTTGTGTGGGCGTTTGTGTGATTGTGTTTGCTTGTTTGTGGGTGTTTACGTGTGCGTTTGTTGCATGTCTGAGTGTGTGTTTGCGCTGAACTGCTGCTTTGCCGAACACTATTTACTATATTCATACCAGTCTGCAAATGAAATGAGTCTGTACTGCATTGAAATAAACTACGCCGAGCCTCTTCCTATGCAGGCTCCTGAGTAATCACCATTTACTTTGTTCTTCCCATGACCTTCCCGGCATTGTTCATTCATTTTTTTATACTTTGTTTTTTATTCTTTTGCTTCTATTAGCACACAAATTCACATTTACCCCTGAACTCATTACAGAACGATTGTAGTCCCAATTTGGGTTGTGTAACCACAGAAATGAGCTTGCCATTATTATTTAGAGTGAACATATGCTTACTGGAACTGCATGGGGGTTTAACTTGTTAGGTCTTGTTATGCACGTGGTAGACAATGATTGCTCTCAAGAGTATCTGCTGCCCGAACTCCTGGTAAGCTCAAATGTAGATGATGCTTTCACTGTGTAGGGAATCCGAGGTCATCTGGGACTACAAGTAGCCGATGAAAAATGTATTGGCTGTATGCAGTTATCTGTAGAAGTAGGTCGCCAGTGATTTGAAATGGATAGGAAGCTGAGTTTGTGACTCCAAGGTTGTCAGTTTGATTCCCATCTGGCGTGCTGGACTTGTAACCCTTGAGACCGGTGCTTATTTTTTGAATTTTATATTCAGCAATATAATTTTATTGTTTAAAAAAAAAAAAAAGCAGACTGTGAGGTGCTGAATTCTGAGCTGTAAATATAAGATATAAAATGGCAGTATGCTAACAAGGGCACTGTAGCAAAATGCTAATCTGCCAATACTGCTAATGTAAAATGGCTGTGCTTTTTTTGAGTGTGCTAGCACAGAATACTAATCTTTCAGCAGAGAAATTTGGAAGTAGAAGAGAGCAGAGGCGGAAAAAGAGGAGTTTATTGACTTGTTTCAAAAGCATGCAGGTTTTGAAGATCCATCTACCCACAGGCATCCACTACTCTTAACAGTGAAAACACTGTATGCATTCAGGGCTCTTTAACCTTGGAACTAACCACCTGTGGATTTTTACAGCTTATCAGTCTGTCTTCCTGTGGTGAAGATGCTGATACGGCATCTTCTGGAATCAGCCTGTGGAGGTGTCATTAAAAAGTCCCGTTCAGGCTCAAAACACCTCTCGCTCAATCATACAGTATTAGTAAATGCATTCACTTAGCATAAATGTATTACAGCTGCGTGTGTATCAGTTTTGTTCTGCAGCATTTATGATTATATATATGTAATGATAATTTTACCAGTGGCAGACTCAAATTTGTGAGCTAAAGGACTTCTTTTATAATGTAGCTATTACATTTAAAAATGTTTATTCTGTCTAATTTTGAATGGCTAGTTGTTTATACATATTGGAGCTCATTGCTGCAGCTGCCCCAATTGATTTGAGAGTGCAGACAAGTGACTGATGTTCATTGTGGTGCGCTGTCCTCTCATAGTACAGCTCTGTGTGCAAGGCAGGCTCACACAGACCGGAGTCCAAGGAGGATACTTTACCAGCTGCTCATCCATCATATGCTTGTCTTTGTGCTTCCAGTAGGGGTCTCTGCTGAGTGACAAGAAGCTGTCAAGTGAGACTGGCCAAAACCGGCCTCATCACTTGCGGGGGAGGCTAGAACCAATCGCAGCCTTGCAGTCGAGCACCAAATCCTAGGCATGCTGAGCACCGACTGTACTGCAAATGTTTAATAATATTAAACATTTTTGTATAGTTCCAAAGGTTGGGCTTGTCGGAGTTTTTTAAAGGAGGTTTTACACATTGTAGCTTCTTTAGTAGTGACAATGTTCTGGATAGTTCCATTCATTTGACTTGCTTGGCTTGCTGTGATTGGTCTGTAATTAGTAGTAGGTTATCAGAGGCAGTCACTTGGCTTTGTTCAATTGTGTGTGCTCAACTGGAGTGGCTATAAATGTCTGTGTCACAGCTGGCTTTTGCACCTAAATTAATGGCTACTGACTCTTGTCTGGTGTATTGAGTGTTTTGAGAAGCCCTGGCCTTGTCTTCCAATGTTATCAGGTGGCAAGATAGAAAAACATATAAATTGATAAATTTTTTTTCATAATACGAAATGATACTATCTTGCAAAAAAAATTATCTGAAATAGTGCGCACAAGCAGAAAATGGACAGTACTGTAGCATGCGGTGTTAGTTAAAATAGGAGGGTCTCTCCAGTAAGCCTGCTTGGCTCTTTCTTTCTTCTCTCGTCATACTCGTTGTGGTGGGTCTTATCAAGGGTAGCATTGACTCCTAGGCCTGATCCTTCTCTCTTTGCAAAAATGGTTACTCTGCAGGGCTTTGAGCCTGTCCTGCAGACCTTCAGTACTGATGTCTTGTCTCTCTCAGTACAAGATACATAGCCTGCACGGCAGTCTTCTGCTCTTCTGAATCCTCTGGTTATTTCAGCATCCCTCGCCTGTTCAGTGAAAATGAAATTACCGTGTTTGTCTGTACTTGTCATTGTGTAGCTTGATATAGTGTCCAGCCACAAAGTCATTCATTTCAATTGTGAATTGAAATCATTAAATACAACTTGGAGAGACATGTTCACATTTAAGAAAAACTCTCCCTATCACAACTCTGAACATGACCAGAGTTGTTTTTAACAAATAAAGTTCAAAATGCAGCATGTGGGTAACTTCACTGGAGACTATTCAGGAACTTTTGTGCCTTACATGCAAACACATTTGATGCGGTAATGAATCCTCATGCTGCGAGCTGTATTTTAATTTTTGTGCTGCATTTAGTGTTGTAACTCAAAAAAAAAACCTCAAAAAAACAGGCAAGCATCAGCATTTACAACAGCAAGCAATCAGCAAGCATTCTCATTGCCTTCCTTATTGTCAGCCTATCTGAACTACTTTTTATTTGTGGAAAAATTATAAGTCATTGATTTGTGTCGGTGAAAAAATACAAAGCTTCGGTTCTTTGTAGAGGTGAATTCTGAAGACCAAAGCAACAACGTCACCTTGATTTGTGGAGTGGAGTTCTGTGACTTCTTGTGCATTGTTGTTCACTGAATTAAAAATAATTCTTTGTCGAAGATCTTTTGATTGAGAGTTCTATGAAAATATTGTAGAGTTGGTACTTTTTTCTGCTGGTGGTAACGTGATAATGTGTGAATGAGCTGACCTAATGATCTCTGTCCCCTTCTCTGTCAGTATAAGGTGCGCAGCCTGCAGGACCTGGTGAGCCTGAAGGAGTCGGACCGCCGCAGCATGCTCCGCTTCCTGGGGGAGGAGAAGTACGACGAGGTCATGGCCGTCCTGGGCAGCTTCCCGCATGTCACCATGGAGACCAAACTCCAGGGTGGGTCCAGCTGTGCCTCACAGCTCCCCAGCGCATGCTCCCCACTCTGAAGTGGAAGACTTTTAATGCGTTATACATTCAAACAATTAGCAGATGTTCCAGGCCCATGTGATTCTCTCATTGTAAATACTTTTCTGTCTTTACTCAGTGTACACTATTGGATGTTTACTGAAGCTTCTCAGATTAAAACCAGCATCACATGGTGCGGTTTGGCTTCAGCATTGCAGAATGACCTACGTTAAGACATGATTTCTTGCTGAGTCTTACGATGTGAGGGTGCCTGAGTTTAGGACAAAATATATATATTTTTTTATATTGCCAACGGAAATCTTGGCTTAGCGTTAGAAACTGTAGAAAATTGTTGCATGTTTGGGGTGGACATGGATAATTGTAGGAATTTGCAAGGTTATGCGGATAGCTGTTAGATGTGCGCATGCACTTCCGACACTACAGCTTCCTGTCAGCAAACGATCCGTTTAAACAATGATGTTCAGTTGGACAGAAGCAAAAGGGGACTTTTTGGTGGAGCTGTGGCATGAAAGCCCGCTGCTGTACGATTTAAACTGTAAGAGTTTTTATTACAGAAGTACAAAAGTGAGGACCCCAGAGGAAATGTCAACAAAACTTGGCTTTGCAGGTATCTAGGTATACATGCAGCTAACATGTATGCTCTATGCTTGTCTGTCTAAACCGTTGATATAATGTTGTTAACTTACATACAATTCCTGCCAGAAGAAAGTGTTTCATCCGGAATATGTATGATATCATGTAAGATATCATAGGTTGTCGCAGTGAGTGAGAGGTGCCGTCCTGCGATGACCTGCAGCTGCAATTTGCTGCGGTTTTCTGTGGCTGAACATGGAAAATTGTGACGGTAGCGTAGCATAGGAAACTGTGGAAAAACCATACTGTGTGAGGCTGGCTTAAGGGACTAGCTTATGGATACATTAACTGTGCTAGATATTTTAAGCCTCATAACATAATTGCCTATCTCATTTTTTTTTTTCCTCATCAAGTTTTTTTTTTTTTTTTTTTAAATTACTGAAGAGAATGAATTTCTTTTCATTTTTCTTGAGGTTTTGAGGAAAAAGGGGGGAAAAAAACATTTTTTTGCCGAAACGAAAGAGCAGGCAGCCAATAACTCAATTTGGCAAAAATGACTGGCAATTATGCTATGAGGCTAATGATATGGAAATCAAACCCACAGCTTTGGAGTTGTTATCTCAGTTTGGTAAAATACTCTGTGTGATGGGAGCTGTATTGGTCGAGTAATGGTAGAATTTGTGCAGTAAAACAAATTCAGAAAAGAATCTCATTGCAGGAGGTAATAAGTTCAGTAACAGAGAACATGACCTTGCACTAGGTTCCCCCCCATAAAAAAAATCCTTTTTACTTGCGCAATAAATTATGGAAGTGGCTGTACCAGGACAGTCGAGGTGCCTTCCGATTTTCATTGCTTGCAAGTACTCAGGCTGTCAGTTGCGCAGCTCGGTCTCCTCAGCTGGTTTCTTTGGTTTGAATTGGTCGCTGAACTATTGTTGAGAACTATGGAATAAAATAGAGTAGAATAGAACTATATTTATGTAGCACTTTTCTAGACAGATGATACAAAGTGCTTTGCTGGGGGTAAGAAAACATAAAATAAGAAAACCGCTCAACATTAAATAAAACAACTTAGCAGTGATCAGAATAGGCGGATTCGCATTGCAAAATGTGAATCAAATTTCAGCAGTTTTGACGAAATGCTAATCATAACAATCCCTTCGCAAAAAAAATGCGATTCAAAAAAATCTTAATGATATTTCATGGATCCCGACTCACTGGCTTGCGAACTTCCGAATTCCCGAGCCACATAGGAATAGGAGAAATTTTCATGACTTTGACTGGCTGGAAAATGATGTTCCTCATTTGCATACCAAATGAGCGCTTCTGGGGAGCACATGCATGCACTTGGGACTCGAGAGGCTTTCTCATTTTGCCATACGCTCTATTATCTTTGTTCATGGCGGCTAGGCTGTGCAGTGTGAGCCATTTGGAGACATCGCGTATTAAATTATGTTGCTCTTTGGATACAGCCACATAGTTGGCTAGTAAGCTAACTAACGTTAACTAAGGAAAATCATTGTAAATTGTCATTGCATTAAAGCGATATGATTTGGTTTTTGCCCCAACTCTAACTTGGCTAGCTGTAATATGCATGGACTTATCCGAGGTTTCGCGGCAGTGTTGTGCAACCCAAGTGTGCTTGCAGATTTCTGAGACGGCTCTAGCTTGCTAGCTTGTTCAAAAGCAATCGCTTAGGTACAGCTAGTTAGCTAGTGAACCTATGGTAGGCTTAGTTCACAGGGCAGGTCTTAATGCTCAATTTTGATTTTTTACACTGATCCGATTTTTTTTTTGGTTTGGCAGTTTACATTAGCCTGGAATCCATACATATCAAGTGCTGGTCGCTCCCAACGGTCACTGACTGATATCAGTCCGGCCTCAGTCGTATAGCCAGAGTTTAGCCCTTACGTCACTAATGAAGTGAATATATGAATATTCATGTTTTCTGCTCTTGGCTGATTGGGTGACCTTTAGCCGAGAACCACCAATCGCGCGGCGCCATTTGCAGAATGAATGCTGACCGGGTTATCCGTCATCTTGTAGTCAGAAATGGTAGCTCATTAGGCGAGCATTTAACCGTTGGGATATACAAGTATCTATCTTATATCTTCATGTTGCGTGTATATTTCCTTTTACTTTGCTACGTCAGGCATTTTACAACACAACTAACGGCTGTACACAGCATAACGAATATGAGTTAGCTGGCCAGCTACAGCATTCGTGAATGTTATTTGACATGAGCTTAAAAATTAGATTGTGGCTTGCTTGCGTTTACTCTTGGAGTGGTTGTTAGGTTTTGAACAGGATAATGTTTGGCCATATCTGCATTTTGTTTATTTCAGTGGGATTCTCCGGTATAATGAAGGCTAAATTAAATAATACTCAAATTGCATGCCGTATTTCACTGTAATTGGCATTAGCTATAGCTCGAAGGGCATGATTGCATCAGCTAGATTAAAGTGATACTCCACCCAAAAACTATAATTTGTATATCAGTTACTCACCATTACATGTCTTGAACGGACAAAGTTGTTTTGCACCTGGCACAACTTTATGGCCACTGGAGAGTTTTGAAAAATTATCCAAATTCCTTGTTTGCTGGAAGCAAATGGGGTCACCCAGTAGCAATGGGAAAACTCCACAAAACGTCCATTGACAAACTTTCAAACCATCGTCCAACGCATCGTCCAGTATAATCCAAGTCTGCTTTGTCCACTCGTATCCTCAGAACTCTAGAAACGCGGTTATTTTTCGCTAAAAATAATAAAATACCACAGTTACGCTTCAAGTAAGCTCGCGCATTCAATGGGAGTCCCGCCTCCCGGCGCGTTCATTGCCCAGAGACTCTGCTGCCACTCAGATGAATACTCGTATAAACACAAGCCTGATCTCCTGATCTGTTGGTCTTAAAAATGCCATTGCAGCACCAGAATATTTGGAAGATATGTGGCCTGTGAAAAATAAGTCCAGCATTTAATTCTGTGACAATGGGGCAAAATAATTTGTGCTCACGTTCACTCCTCCCCATTGGGATACATTCATTCAGGACCATGGAGGTAATATAATAGAACTGGAGAGAGCGAGGAAGTACCGCCCCTATTACTTTCAATGGGAGATGCTAGGCTAGCTAATTCAGCCCAGGAAGTACAGAATTGACCGACGCCATCTATAAAAATGGCGTTCCATGGGTGCTTATTTCTGGCACCATTTCATAAGATTGCCAATCTGATTACACAGCACAAATGGCCAAGAAAATGTGTTGTCTGTGCGGATTGGCGAATGTGTTCGAGGGGAAATGACGAGCAACGCTGTTAAGCCGGAACGCGCACGCAGTATACACTCATTGGCTGAACTGCTGCAGTCAGAGCAACAGCTGGACAACCAAACTCCTGCGCGAGCTGTCATCAAGCTCTAAGTATCAGTTCTTAATTTACAGGCCCTCTTGAAAACATCGAACAGTTGCGTCAGACGAAGAACAAAATATTGAAGGATTACCGAATACATTTTCTTTTGTTTTCTCTTTATTTGGCAAGAAAAAAATGCGCACTTTTCAATTGGTGTCTATGGAGCTGCCGCATCTTTGGCCACAAAATTGCACCCTTGGGAAACGCGGAAGCAGGAAGCTAACATACTAACTGGCTGAAGCAAAGGTACTTCCTCGTTCTCTCTGGTTCTATTATATATCTCTATGTTCAGGACCCGCCACAAGTCTGTCTAAAGGGGCGGTGCACCCTTGCGACTGTGAGCCAATCACAGATCTCGCATGGATTTTGTGCGAATATTTGAAAGTCAAACGCTGGCCTACCGACTGAGGCCAGACATATCTGAAAGTGACCGTTGGGAGTGACCAAAGCTTGATATGGATGGATTCCAGGCTAGGTTTACATTACTTTTTAAATGTGACCTATATTTGACCTACATTGATTCCCGTGTGAACAGTCCACGGCCCTGAACAGACCTGCATGCGCAGAAGAACAATAACAAAGACGTCAGGATGTCACGCGCAGTGCACTGTTTACGGTGTTGTGCCGAGAAATGCACCCCTGCCTTGAAATGCACCCCATTACGTCACTCAGTTCGAAATCTACTATGGCAGCCAAACGAATTGGGAAAACTCGATGATTAAAATGATTAAGAAGAGATAATGAGAAGCAGACAGACCTAACCAGGCTGCCGTGTTAGATTGAAAAAATGTTCATAATCTGAATATATAGCAGACCTCTGAATTCCACCTCTCGTAGAATTTTTACATATCATTAAAAAGATTTCTTAAAAATAAACCATTTCAAGATGGCCTTGGTTTTTAAGCATTTCAAAACATACACAAAGTGGAAAACATTTTGTGAAGCATCTCGAGCGTGAAAGTGAGAGAAATTATATTTTCGCATTGCATGCAATAGACAAATACAGCGAAGACTTGGCAAACAAGTTCAGGCGAATCTGTGCCGCAAATTTGTTGCATTTTTTATTTGATAATTGAACAAGATTAATTTAAAATAATTCATAGCTCTTGATTTTGGTTACTTTTGAGCGTCTAATAGCCAACAGTGAAGGTGGAAACATTTTGTTTAAGCATATCGAACGTCTGTAAAACTAGAAATAATCTAGCAAACAGATTCAGGCAAATCTGTCATGTTTCATGGTCATTTAAATTTCAAAATGTAATAAACAATTCATTCAAATAAATCAGATTGTCTACCAATTTAAATCGTTAATTGAGCGAATCAACTGTTTGATTGCAAATTGAGCAAAGCAAATGGGAAGGGGGTGAGAGCAATTGTCGGGTAGAGGATGATGATTTTGCAGACCTTAACTTTGCTTTGTTCAGCACGTAATTTACCTGAATGTGTTTGTGAGATTATTTCAGTTTAACGTTCGGTCGCGCTGCGTGCTAATACAATTACAATTTCTACACGTCACGTTCGATACGCTTAAACAAAATGTTTTCCACCTTCACTTTAGGCTATTAAGACGCTCAAAAGCAGCCAAAATAAACAGCCATTAATTACTTTATTTGAAATCTTGTTCAATTATGAAATAAAAAAAGCTCCAAATTTGCGTTTGCCTGAATGTGTTTGCCAAGCCTTCACTGCATTTGAAAATAATTTCTCACTTTCACGTTCGATATGCTTTACAAAATTTTTCCACTTCGTGTATATTTTGAAATGCTTAAAAACTAAGGCCATCTTAAAATGGTTTATTTTTAAGAAATCTTTTTAATGATATGTAAAAATTCTACGAGAGGTGGAATTCAGAGGTCTGCTATTTATTCAGATTATTGACATTCTTTCAATCAAGCAGTGCAACCTGGTTAGGTCCGTCTGCTTCTCATTATCTCCTCTTAATCATTATTGGCCAAATTTTGGTTTTGATCAGTCAGTTGGTTGCATAAACAGCTTGATAGCAAGTTAGGCAAAGTACACGGGAATTGATTTAAGGTGAGCTAATTATGCCAAGGCGATGGTGGCTGTCCAACCTCGCTGGTAATTAGCAGACTTCAAATCACAGTTTACTTCCCAGAAGCATTTCAAATGACCGCTTTAGGTATGTGTCATAGAAAAGGTAATAAGCAAGCTCGTCTGTCTGCCTCATAGTGGCAGTTACTTTTATTGCGCTTGCGATAACTGCGATTCCGTTTATCGTGCAGCCCTAATTCACATGCATGATGTTGTTATGCCAAAATGTGACTGAGTTTGAGAGTACCTTGTGTGACTGGATTTTACTGGGAATGGATCCTTTCACATCTCTGATCAGGTGTTAAACAACATTATGCTACAGTAAAGTATAGATAGGGCAGCTGTACTGCAGGTTACAAGTAGTTTATAGAAATTTCATTGGGAAATGGAAGTGTGCTGTATTAAATTATGATTGTTCTGAGTAAAATTGAGGCCTTTTGGAAATGATTTGTTATGCTTTCAGAGTGGAGTTGTATTTCTCTTGTAATCGTCATTAGGAAAGAATAAAAAAAGCCCTTTTGTCATTTAAAATCTGATATACTGTTTCATAATTTTTCTAATCATTTTTCAGATGTGCTAAACAATTGCTAATCAATTGATATTATGATTAGCAAAAAATGCTAATCAATTTTTTTCTCTTAATCTGATCATTGCTCAGAATATCCCAGTTTAAGATCAGTATAAAAATACCAGCAAAATTCTGTGAATTGGTAACAAGAGGGGTGATGAAAATAATTATAACAGGGACAACAAAAACTGGCAACAGCAACAACAGATAATGATAACAATAATAATGAATACCACCAACAATAAAAATTCTATCGCAACAATAAAAGCAAGAAAAACATTTAAAACGCGCAAAGGAAGAAGCTGCAGCAATTAATAAAAAGCAACTTGAAAAAAGTGTGTTTTTAACATTTTTTGAAGACCGAAACGGACTTCGAGGATCTAATCTGAAAGGGGTGGTTATTCCAGAGGGTGAGTGCAAGCCAGCGCAAGCCCGATCACCCATGGTTGCGAGTCTGGTGTGGGGCAGGACTAAGTCATTTTTATCTGCAGACCAAAGAGCCCTGGTTGGGATATGAGGTGTAAGTAATTCAGACATATATCCTGGGGTTCACTATGCAGAGCTTTAAAAGTTATCAATGAAATTTAAAAATCAATTCTAAAACACTCTTGCGACCAGTGCGAAGAAGCCAAAACTAGAGTAATGTGGGTCCTGTGACTAGAATTTGATGGAAACCTTTAATTTTTGCTATATTCCGTAGTTGGAAAATGCAGGCCTTCGCTGTATTTTTAGGTTGCCGGCCGTAGGCCAGTAACCTATTGTCGTCACTTTGCGTCCAGCGGCGTCGTCGGCGTCGTCCGTTTAAAGCCGTATCTCAAAAACGGTGTGATGAATTTTTTTTTAATTTGGGGATGTGATCAAATCGGTCATCAAGTTAATGCCCGAACAAAAATTTTTTTGATCGAATCGTTCGTTTAGACTTTGTGGCCATTTTTATGTTGAAAATGGCCATTTTTGGCACTTAGGTGCAATTTTCTCAAAAACTGTCTAATGAATTTTTTTTTTTAATCGCAGCAATGGAATCAGTATCATGACCTGCTTCAATGGTGTAAACGGCGTTTTGATTGAATCGCTCCTTCATAGCGCCACCTAGGCAACGTGTCTGGACTTCATCATTTTTCGGGGTGTTATAACTCTCTTAATATAGCATGTAGAGCTTAGGTATGTATGAGGCACCTCTAGGGTATCAGGTGTGCCAAACATTGTGAGTCGGCCACATTTGACCTTGGGCCTCAAGGTCAAATGGCAAAAATGTGCTATAACTTTCTTAATATAGCATGAGCTTAGGTATGTATGAGGCTCCAAAAGGGAATCAGGTATGCCAAACATTGTGAGTCAGTCACATTTGACCTTGGGCCTCCAGGTTATGGTCAAATGGCAAAAATTGCTATAACTTGCTGAATATGGCAATTAGAGCTCAGGTATGTTTTGGGCACCTATAGGAAACCATGTATGCTGAACATTCTTAGGCAGTCAGTCAAATTTGATGTTGGGCCTCAAGGTCAAGGTTATATGACAAAAATGGCCCATATTTGTTTAATATTGTTTGTAGAGCTTAGGTATGCATTGGGCACTAATAGCAAACCGTGTATGCTGGTTGTTTTCGACATATTGGATTTGACCTTGGGCAACAAGGTCCAGGTAATGACAAAACGGCCTAGAAGTCCTTTAATGTTGGCTTTAGATCTTCGCTATGTATTGGATACTAATGACAAATCATGTAAGCTGATCAAACGCACCATATTGGATTTGACTTTGGTCTTCAAGGTCAAGGTCATGTGACAAAATCAATCTATTTATTTCCTCGTTTAATAATGTCTTTAGAAATTAGTATGTATTAGGCACTAACCTATATGTAATTAAAATTTTTACGGGCATTGTAACTGCATGGTCGCCCTTTTTCCATGATCAATTGCAGCAATAAAAACTGGTCAAAACCCATTTTTGGATGTTTGTTCCTATTAGCATCATGGAATAGAAAGAATAATACTAATTAGACCCACTCAGTGGCAGTGTTGTGTAAAAAAAAAAAAAAAAAAAAAATCATTGTCTGAAAGCAGAGCAAGAACCAGAAGTGAATTGAGAAGATGGCGCCCTTCACAAATTGACAGCAGACAACAGTGAAAGTTCAGGTTAGAAAAAAATCTAATCGGATTTCATGATGTAGACTTCTTAAAGATTATATTTTTGCTAAATGGCAGAAATGTTGCTGTCTGTCACTCATGAAAAAGTGTGACTGCTCAGTCGAGTTGCCCGATAATAGTAACTAAAACCCCTTTCTCACTGAGCTGCGTTGGCCCGCGGAAGTGTGCGGATGAAATATTTCTCTTCTTTCACAGAGAAGAATTGATTCGAAGAACCGTGAATTGATTCACAGTGGTACGGGACCATTCGCCATCACCGCCGAAATTCGCGAAAAAATTGAACAGGTTTAATTTTTTCGCGGATGTCCAAGCTGGAGCTTTTTAACGCCAATATTGTGCAGACAACGTGTTGCTTTCGCAAGAATTCGTGTTGGCTTGCTGTTGAATCCGCGGACTGATACTAGTTACTTTTCTCCTGTTGGAGCTGTAACTGCCGGCAATCTTCAGGGCCCTTGGCACTCTAGTTTAACGTGTTGGGAAAACTTCAGCTTCAAAATAGCTTCAGATATAACGTCCAGCTTTTTTGAAGGTTTTATATTAGCTGTAAGTGGGCCCATACGTTTATGGTTTTCCCTGGTGAGTATGTCAAGGCAATAACTAAGATGTGTTTTGTGGGCATTAATATGAAGGAAGTTTTCAGACATCCAATTTTTCATAGCCCCCAAACAGTCACACAAATGATTCAAATCCTGATTCGAACTGAGCTCTGTAGAACACGATGGGCTTCAGGTACTGGTTTTAGATGATCATTATGTGCAGTATATGCCCAGGTGAGCAAAAATGCTAAGTTTAGGCTGTTCTGAAAGCTTTGTTATGTGATCTGATATTGTTTCTCCTCCAGTGCTTGATGACGAAGACAGCAATAACATCACTGCAGGGTCCATTGTGACTGTGACCGTCACCTTGACAAGAAAAACGATGGCGGTAAGCTGGTCGTTTTATGTGAGGTTACTGGTGTGTCTCCCTTTATCTGCATCGGCAGTGTAATTATTCTATGCTTGGACTGACCTAGATGTCCTTAGCTGCCTGTGAGTTTGGCAGTCATGGTGAATCTGGTTCCCTGCAGATGGTTTTATTATATTTATTTATTTATTTATTTATTATTTTTATTTTTTGCAGTTGCACGTTGGCCACCAGGTGGCGATTGCCGTATCTGAGTCAAATTGTAGTTCAGCCAAGCCCTTTTGCCTTCTGTGCCACAACTGTGGTCTGATGGAGACAGAGTCAGCAAGGGGGGGATATTTGCCATTTTTGCATAATGTAAGGAACCTGCTGGGCTGTGTTTGTTAAACTGCAGCAGTGCTGATGCTAATTGCTATGCCCATTAGCTGGAGCAAAAACCCTGCTATTTGTCAAAAATATATATGTGCTACATGTAATCTCCAGTCTTCCCATTCTGAGTGATTTTCACCCTACAATAACTTTCGAGGAGGAAAAAATATTAAATGTCAGGCACACAAGAAAGAGGAATTTTCGTCCATTCTTTACTACAAGTCGAACACTTAGGTTCTGGCAACCAAATTAAATTATATTTGTTTTGTACATATTGATAGGGAAGTTGCTAAGTGCAGAGCAAAAACACTGGCTTTAACTCCCAAAAAGCTGACTGGTAACAAATTAATTGGTGGGCAGAAAAAAATACTGAAGTTAGAGAGTGAGAACTCATGTACAGCACTCCAGCACTCTTTAGAGGGCCTATTGGGGAACCCCATCCTCAGTTGACCATCATGGTGTAAAGTAGAGTTGGATTATTGATGTAACAAGTATGTGACCCTTCAGTGCGGATTATCCAATGGTTTGAATCTTGGCTGTGATTGATCCTGGAGGATTAGGCTAGGAAAGTAGCTGGAGGCGTAATTTTGAGATCTCATTCAAGTGAAAGGTCTGCATTACTTACTGTTGAGGTGATGTATTTCTATGGTTACAGGAACAGTTTGAGAAGGAGCAGGACCTGCTGTGTCCTGGAGAGGAAGCGCCCTCTGAGGAGGCGGTAAGTACGCATGGAGCGCTGGCTCGCCTCCCAGATCAAGTGCGTTTCTTCAGTCCCATTGCTGCATTGGCCCTGACCTGTAGTGATACCTTTGTTTATGTGGTACTATCCTTTTGGGTGAGTGCCTCAGATTCTGCTGCTAGTTATCGATGTCATATTGCACATATGCGGTATCAGTAAAAGTTTGGAGCCCTATGTTTTCAAACGAGCAGAGGTTAGAAAAAAAACAAAAGCCTCATTTTCCCAAAAATGAATGTAAGTCATAAGTTAATTGAACACAGTGGGTTTTAAGGCCTTTTGAGTTCAAAAAAATTCTACTGGAGATTTTTCAGTGAAAATGGGTTGCCTTCACCTAACAGATTGACATGGTGAAGAAACGTAAAAAATCCATTGGGAATTTTTTGAGAAAAAGTGACTTTTTTGAAATTTTGATATTTTGAGATTTTATTACATAACCGATGGTCGAAATTTTGGGCAGATGATTCCAATTCACACTCTACTGCTTTCTCATGTTGAATAAAAGCAATTTGTACCATCATTGTCAATTTATCACCAATTGGTGGTTGCTATAGCAACAAATTAATTTTCCTAGTCCAAGGTACAATTCTGAAATATCACTGGACCATGTACAAAGTAAATATAATTTCATTTCCCATATTACTGATCGCACTAAACAGCTTTCCCCCTGTCATCAATTACATCATGAGGCCCACAATGTAATTAATGACTGGGATATACATAACTTAGTCTATGCCTTTCATTGCTGAGAAAAACCTGAAGTCCTGCCCAATATTTCGACTAATAAAATCTCAAAATATCAAAATTTCAAAAAAGTCACTTTTTCTCAGAAAATTCCCAATGGATTTTTTTTCGTTTCTTCACCATGTCAATCTGTTAGGTGAAGGCAACCCATTTTCACTAAAAAATCTCCAGTAGAATTTTTATTGGCTCCCGTCGCTCGCGGTGGGGGAGCTATGGTATCGGGCTCCGTCCGTGCGTGCGTCCGTCAACGCATTTTGCTTTATCTCATCAACTATTTCAGTTACAGGCTCCTAATTTTTACTGGACATGCATCTCATAAAGGCCCACAAATGTTGTGCCTGAAGGTGACCTTGGCCTATTTTTCAAGGTCACTGGCCTAAAGTATCACCAAAAACTTGGACAATTTGCTTATCTTATCAACATTTTCAGCTCCTAATTAGCTCCCGCCGCCTGAGTGGCACAGGAGGTATGGTATAAGGCTCCATCCGTGTGTGCGTCCGTCCGTGCGTGCGTCCATCAACAAAAACTTCGACATTTTGTTTATCTTAACGGCGGGAGCTTCTGGGGCCGCCAGTGCCCTATATTTTTTAACTCAAAAGGCCTTAAAACCCACTGTGTGAAATAACACCTTTTGCAATCTTAATTGCAGAGCATACTGCCATTATTCTGCTTTGACAGCAGTTGTGTGGTTTCAAAAGTTCACACCTGCACAGCAGTAGATTTTTGACAGTGCTGCACTTGCGGCTTGCTTCTCTTGGAGCTCTCAGTCCAATAAGTCCTCAACGAGCTTGACTTTTAATTCACATTTTGGAAAATTAAAAAAATTTGTTAGTCTGTTAATTTTTCCAATTATGAATTTTTTAAAATCACAATTTGAACTTTTGACTATTTATGCCTTTGTGCCATTTGAGGTTATTAGAGGTTTATACGTTTAAATTTCACCAGAGACAAAGTACTGTATATGGCTTGGGATTTTATCATGGTTCACAGTTTTATCACGATAGTGTTGATTTCAAAAACCTTAATCCGATTTGAGATTGAAACAAGCACGCATTATATCTTGTTTTTGTACAACAATACCACAATTTTTGTGTAAAAAGTTGTACAAATAATATTAAAGCAAACTTTGCTAATTACCAATTTACAAGTATCAATTAACAACTGACCATTTTAAACATTTATTGCAAATTTTCCAAACCATAAAAAAACAGCACCATGAATGGACAGAAACACTCATTGAACGTTGTCAGGATGACAATAGTGAATTGAGCGAACTATCTCAGAGAACCAATTAAATACCATAAATAAATAAATTCCATGTTGCTTTTAAAAATTGTATGAAAGCATTAGCTGCTCTGGTGGGTAAAAATTGAGGGTTCAGAGCCAGAATAGTTTATCTCCAAAATTTGGGCATTTTGGGTTAAGTGCAGCTACAAGTTACAAATCATGTCTAGTTTGTCTGGAAAAAAATTTTATCTCCATATGCAAATTTGGAGATAAACCCATCTGGCTCTGAACTCTCAAAATATTGTGTTTCCCATTCAGTTGCATTCTGTCCATGATCTCATTCAGGCATTTTCTCAATTTATGAGAACAATTTAATGAAAGATTTATTGATTAAGGAATGGAAGCTAATGCAAATTTTAATGAATACAAAATTCTACTTACAAAACATGAAACAAGAGGACAGAGTGGATACAGTAAAAACCTATTTCCTGAAAAGCTGGGACGCTGTGTAAAATGTAAATAAAAACAGAATGCAGTGACTTGCATGTCATTTAAACCCTATATTTAATCGAAAATGGTTCAAAGACAATATATCAAGTGTTGAAACTGAGAAATGTATTGTTTTTTAGAAAAATATTTGCTCATTTTGAATTTGATGCCAGCAACATGTTTCAAAAAAGTTCGAATGAGGGCAACAAAAGATTGGAAATGTTTTATAATGTTAAAAAAGTGCACCTGGTGGAACATCTGACAGCTAATTAGATTAACTGGCAACAGGTCAGTGACATGAATGGGAATGAAAAGAGCATCTCGGAGAGATGTAGTCTTTCAGAAGATGAAGGGCCAGTTTCACAGACACAGATTAAGCTTAATCCTAGACTAAATTCAATTTTCAGTAGAAAATCTATATACAAAACTCTGCTTAGTCCACGACTATGCTTAAGCCATGTCTGTGAAACTGGCCCGAAGAGGGCTTCACCACTCTGTGACAGACTGCAGAGGAAAATTGGTCAACAGTTCAAGAATGAAATGGCAAAGAAACTGGAAATGTAATCATCTGTGGTATGTAGTATCATAAAATTATTCAGAGAATCCAGAGAAATCTCTGTATGCAAGGGACAAGGCAAAAAACCAATATTGAATGGCCGTGATCTTCAGGCCTTCTGGTGGCACTGCATACAAGATGAACAGGATTCTGTAGTGGAAATCAATGCTTGGGCTCAGGGACACTTCTGAAAACCATTCTCAGGGAGTACAATTTATTACTGCATCCACAAATATTAGTTAAAACTTTACTATGCAAAGAAAAAAATGTACATAAACAAGATCCTGAAATGCTGCCGCCTTCTCTGGCCATAAGGCTCATTTATGATGGCCTGAGACAAAGTTGAAAACTATCCTGCGGTCTGACCAGTCAAAATCTGAATTTTTTTTTTTAATCAAGGATGCCACGTCCTGTAGGCTAAGACTGAGAGGGAACATCGGGCTTTCTCTCAGCGCACAGTTCAAATACCAGCATCCATGATAGTATGGGGGTGCATTAGTGCATGTGGCATGGGTAACTTGCGCATCTGTGAAGACAGCATTAATGCCGAACAATATATACAGAATTTGGAGCAACATATACAGCCATCCAGACATCATAGGCCGTTCCATTTTCTTGATGCTGCAGCATTTTTCATTATTTTGTTGGCTTTACGTAGGCTATTGACCACACCGAAAAGGACAAGTCAAGCGTCACTATACACATCACAAGCAGCTCAACGTTTTTTATTACTGAAGTGCTTGGAGCATTCACATGGTACGCGTCAGGATTACAATACCATGCGCTTTTCTTTATTTCCACTAGTATCTCACTGGAAAAGCAATAAAAATCGATTTATTCTTCAATTTGCCGCAAATATAGTACAGACTTCACCATTGCGTTTTTAATGGTGCCAAGTATAACTTTTCCTAGTAAGGCAAATAAATGTGCTCCGCAGGCTAACAAACATTTTGATTCTGATTCAGCATGCATTTAACATAGGTATTTAACCCTTGACGACAATAAACATTTTAATAAAAAAGGGCATGGTTATACCATGTGATTTTGCCTCTTTACTCCACAAGTAGGAAACGATGCACAATGGTGAGTGCAAATATCTGCCCGTCCGAAAAACGTGTAGAATGAAAATCAGCCTGCCCGACGCCAAAATAAACTCGTCTCAGGCGTTCGGACGGGGATCTTGACGCAGTCTGCTATCTGTGTTTATGCATGAGTATCTAGGTGCAGAATATGACCAGTGTAGTCTCCACCACTGTGTACTATATATGTTATAACTTAATTACACATGTAATGTGTACGTTGGGAGAGGGCTATGTAAGTTTGTCACTTTGGCCCTTTCCCATTGTCACTTCAGACAATAAAATATGCAAAAACTAATATTTGATGGCTTGTTGAAGGTTACAGGTGTCCAGGTGAGCTACAGTGCCCATGGCTTTTTTATTATTATTATACGCCCGCTCGACTTAAGTCGAGAAGGGCGTATCATGTTATGGCGCACGCCGTCCCTCTGTCCATCCGTCCCTCTGTCCGTCCGTCTGTTAACAATTTTCGTTTCCGTCAATTTCGAGGAGAACAACTTGTCTGACGGAATTGATTTTCGCACTGTGGATTGGGGTTGACTAGGGGAAGGTTGCTTTCGAAAATGGGCGCGCTCCGATATTCAATATGGCCGCTACGGCAGCCATCTTGAATTTCGTTCCCGTCAATTTGGAGGAGAACGACTTATCCGACGGAATTAATTTTCACACTGTGGATTGGGGTTGACTAGAGGAAGGTTGCTTTCAAAAATGGGCGAGCTCCGATATTCAATATGGCCGCCACGGCAGCCATTTGCATTTCGTTTCCGTCAATTTCAAGAAGAACGACTTGTCCGACGGAATTGGTTTTCGCACTGTGGATTGGGGTTGACTAGAAAAAGGTTGCTTTCGAAAATGGGCGCACTCCGATATTCAATATGGCCGCCACGGCAGCCATTTGAATTTCGTTTCCGTCAATTTCGAGGAGAACGACTTGTCTGACGGAATTGATTTTCGCACTGTGGATTGGGGTTGACTAGGGGAAGGTTGCTTTCGAAAATGAGCGCGCTCTGATATTCAATATGGCCGCCACGGCAGCCATCTTGAATTTCGTTCCCGTCAATTTGGAGGAGAACGACTTGTCCAACGGACTTGATTTTCGCACTGGGGATTGGGGTTGACTAGAGGAAGGTTGCTTTCGAAATTGGGTGCGCTCCGATATTCAATATGGCCGCCGTTTCCCTCAATTTCAAGGAGAATGACTTGTCTGACAGAATTGATTTTCGCACTGTGGATTGGGGTTGACAAGAGGAAGGAGAACGACTTGTCCGACGGAATTGATTTTCCCACTGTGCATTGGGTTTGGCTAGAGGAACGTGCGGGCGTATATGCTCCGCCTCAGCGAGCTCTTGTTTTTAAAGTGACAGTATTTTGACTTCTACACGGTAGCTCTTTCGGGCAAGATGACTCATGTTCGGTATTATTGTACGCCAGCACATGCTTACTGCATACATGAGTGAGTTGTGTCCATACTTTTGACTAGTACAGTATTTGTACTGCGAGTGTTTTAGAGTTTGGGTGGCTTTTAAAATTTCAGAATCCAGTTGTGAACAGAAATGTGCAGGATGTTGCTGGCAATCTGGAGTTAAAATCTGGGCCGGTTCTTCAGTCCCTCAGTTGGGACTGCTCTTGAAACAAATGTCAGCAGCCAGGTCCCATACATCTTCAAGCACCTAATAAGTAATGGATTTAAATTGTGGTATTTGGGAACCACAAAAAGCACTTTATTAAGATGGCCTTTTTGCACTGCTGTATACTCACTACAGCATCATGATCCCAAACAGTTCTGTGTTAATTTGCGTGTGTGTACTGTTATCCATACATTGCGGCCTTCCTGATAAATTATGTGCGCTGTAGCGGCACGGCTGTCAGTTTGGTGGAAGAATGTGTGTACTTTCCTGAAATGAATTTTGAGCTCATTTGTGTGCTGAAAAGGTCCTTGAGAACTGGTGGAATTTGTTGAGGGTACTACAAAAAGTCCTTGACTGATCCACCGGAACAAATATGAGATTTGGAACTTTCTTTCCTGGAGGGTTAAAGATTTCCTGCATTTTTTTTTTTTTTTTGTCACCTTAGAGCGAAGCCAGTAAAAACAAAACCAAAGTTTGGCAGAACAAGAACAAAGGAGCGAAGAAGGCGGCCAAGTCGAAAAAGAAGAAACTGACCAAGAAGAAGGGCGTGAGCCAGCAACAGCAACAAAAGGCTGACAAGCAGAAGCAGGCCAACGGGAATGTGGCGGGCAATGTAAGGCCAACAGAAATACCGCAGACTGTTCAACACTCTCCCCAGCTTTTCTGCTCCATTCTTAACACGCATTGCCAGACTCGATCAGCTGTTATTTAACCATTTTGCTTGACAGATGCAGATCAGTCTGCTCAGTATTTATGACCTCACTTTAAAAACAACAGTGATTGTAATTTTTAACCCCCCAGTATTAACAATGAGGGGGGATGTAGCTGTCACTATGTTTGTCTGTCAGTTTGTCTGTAGGCATGGTTTTGTCCAGAGTATAACTTGAAAACTGTTTCATGTAAAACTAGGCAAACAAGTTCTGTGGGATTGGTGCATTTCTCCATTTTGGATTTATTTATTTTTTTTAATCAATTGACCACAAAGTGGCAATATAACAAGCTTCAGTTTTTGGCCAAAAACCTTTGAACCATTGATCTTAGTAACAAAATTCTTCTTTAGCTGCACTCTGTTGGTCTGTAGATTGTATTTGTATTGCGGATGGGTAATTTTCCACCATTTTGAATTTTTTGTAAAATCTTTAAACTTTGTCCTCCTACACGAGGTGACCAATTTGCATGGAATTTGGTAAACAGCATCTTCAAACCAAGGTCTTCTAATGTTACACACAGAGTTGACTCAAAAGATATGGCCGCAGCGAGCCTATGAATTTCGTGGGCGTGGCCTCATGCTATAATGAGCAATGATCCCCGAATGCAGTGTCCAGTCATTACTAAACTTACGATTGTTCATCTACAGACCATTATACTCAAGTCTACCAAATTTGATGTAAATCAGTCTATTGGTGGAGTTAAAGCGAACAAATGGTCATAAGTCCAAAACCAATCGACCAAGCAACTTAAAATTTTGCATGCTTCATGTTGATCAAGGGTCCTCTGGATATCTAGGAGTTCTGCATGAGGTGATTGTTCCAATGAGATGGCAGTCTTCAGCCAATCTCATTTCAGCATCCATTCTACTCTCAGACCTTTCATGTATCGCAGTGGTTCTCAAACTCAATCCTGGTTGGCCCCCTGTGTATGCTAGTTTTTGTTTTGACCACCATTGCAATCTTAGGATTTTAATTGGCTATTTATTTGTCCTGATTTTGAAGGCTCGCAAACTAATTTACACAAATCTGTGCCTTTTCATGGCCTAAATGGGTCCAGAATCTTAAGCCCAACGCTCACCGGCGGCACAGCGTCACGTCAAACGCCGAACATTTTAAAAGCCACTGTAAGTGTCAGTAGAATCAATATTGACAGATGACAAGAGGACCGAGAAGCAAGCCACGGATGTCACTTAAAATATTCAACGAGACAGCCTGTAATTCAGCCTTCAGAGAAAGCTTATTTTAAGCAAAGACAAAGTGTGACATTCAGTTCACTGTGCATTATATGTTACATACAAGCATAATTTACCTCCTAATTTTAGCCATCATCTACTAAGTTAACATTATGATTTACTTTAATTCACCCAGTTGCGATTTGGCCAGCTAGCTAACTTAGTTGTGTTAAATTACTAGCAGCGTACGTTGACTTAGATACTGTCTGACTGTAGATGGCTTGATAATTTAAATGCCCGAAAAATAATTGATTTCAGTTTAAAAACCGCAACTTGATTAACCCTAGAACATTATTGCTAAAATTAGTAACACCATCACTAACGCTGGATGATTTTTACCCGATATAATATACCCAATAAAAAGTACTTGTCATCAAAATATATCAAAATATGACAATACATGACAAATTAGAGTAGTGTTCTTTTATTTTCAACTGTGCCATGTCTAACAGAATGAAAAAAGTACCATGAGGTGAACAGAACACCCATGCCTTCAAAGATGTCAAAGACGATGCTGAAGCTACCCAGGGACCCATGACACTCAGACAAACGCAACATAATGAAAATTACGTAAACACGTTTGCTCGGGTGAAAATCACCCGGCGATAGTGTTCTAGGGTTAAAAAGCGGTTTTATTGAATTCAACAACTGCATGTTAGGATTCTGCTAAATGTGTGCCACCAACCATGACAAGGCAAAATTTTTAAATAACCTAAAAGACAAATGCATTTCTATATAGTTGATGCTGAAGAAATAGAACAGTGGTGAAAAATGAAAAAGTGATGTGCTTCGACACTCATCACAAGCTGCCAGTGGGCATTGCTCCATTGAAATGAATAGAACCTATTTTCTGACACGTGACACACGCTAGTGGGCGTTTGGCTTTAGAGAGACATATCAGCAGTTCACGTTGTCATTTATGTTAATATGAAAATGCCTCTTAATTTTATGATGTAATGAGCAATAATGCTAGTTATCAAAAATGAATTCGCCTATAATTCCACTAATTGGCGTTAGCAACTGAGTAAGTCAGTTTTTTTTTTTTTTTGCTGATCAGGTGAAGTACGCAGTGAGTTTTAGCATGATTTAGCATTGAAATGTTGGGTTGCTGCAGGCCTTTCATACTGTTCACTGTGCACCACTGTAATTCAGAACTCTTCTGCAACTTTGCTGGAGATTCACTGCGTAATGTTATCTTGGACATCAATACACGGAGACCATTGCTTGCCACCTAAAGACTTCATTAGCAAGCTTATAATGCAAGGCGAAAAGCAATATACAGTACTTTTAAACACGTACCTCCCTTCTTGGGAGATTTGCTACGTCAGTATTAATTTCTATATCTTGGACGTCCATACATGACGTCAGTACATGGGCACTGTAGCTGGCAGGGTAGGTAATTTATTAAAATGCTAATGGAAAACAGGAATCAACAATTAAACTTTGGAACTGTTACCTGACTTCTCTGGAGGTGCACTGTGTTGCTCAGCAGTAATTTCTACATTTTGGATGTCAATATGCAGAGACGATAGCGAGCTACCTTGGTACTTAATTTGCATGGTAACGCCAGCGGCAATTCAGCAATGTATGGTACTTCTGAACTCCTATCTGACTTCTCTGGAGATTTACCGTGTGAGAATTAATTTCTGTCTCATGGACTTCAATACATGGAAACCTGTATCATAGCTAGCTAGCTATGTGCTTTATTCACATGCTAACAACAAATGGCAAATTAGCAATTCAACATCAAAACTCTGACCTGACTGACCTGGAGATTTTCTGTGTATTTAAGTATTAATTTCTCTGTCTTGGACATCAATACACAGAGACCAAAGTGGGCTAACTATGTAACCAAATGCTAATGTTAAACTTCATTTCCTGGACATCAATGCACAAAGATGTTAGCGTAGGTAACCTATGTTAGGATCTCCATAACAGGACTTTGTGGCAACTCAGAACTAAGGCTTGTCTGGGGGTACTTGGGGATGGTGAACACGCCATTCTTGTTCTGGTGTCTCTACAATCTTCTGTTCCCGAGATTGGAGTTCTAGTTCTAGCCAACTGTCCAGTTTTTACCATTTCCTGTGGTGCATTTGACTCCGAAGAGTGTTCAGCTGACTACATGTATATAAAAATACTTGAAATCTAACTGTGGGATCAGTGGCCCGAAGGTAAAGGGGTTGAATGATGGCACAAACAAACACATAAACACATGGCTTTCCAATTATAATGGTAAGATTTGAAATTATACGTCCATTCTTGCCTTTCAGGCCTGGGACACATTCCAAGGAAAGATTAGATGAGGGCAGTTTTTGACTATTGATGGGATAAGAAATTTGAATATTGATGTGATTAGAAATGGCTCGTGTCACCCTGTGATTATAATCGTGTTTCGGTAGTAAAGCAGCATCCAGGAAGGTCTAGTCTTTCAGGTGCAAAGGTTGGCTGAGGATCACCACTTTGCCTACAAATGCGAGAGAAAATCATTAAAAGATTTAAAAACAATGTTTAACAAAGAACGATGGGAAAGAATTTAGATATTAGAATTTAGATATTTCACCCCCAACAATCCATAACAATTAAAAGAGCAGCATATGCTGCCTTTAGTACAACTTTTTTTCAAGAGACAGGCATGCATATTTAAACAAGACGATGCAAAACCGCATCCTGCAAGCATTGCTGCATATAAAGAGGGCTGGCCTGCCTGCACTCCTGGGTTGTCCCCAATAGAGGGTTTGTGGCACATTTTGAAATGCAAAGTGCGGCAACAAGGACTGTACTATAGCATGCCTTAATAGACTTAATTGTGGGGGAAAAAATGCGACAAATTTACCCCTAAAACATGAAATCACTTGGTGTCGTCATTCCCTGTACATGTATTTTAATGTGAAGTGCAATGGAAACATTACAGAGAGGCTAAAACTTATATTTAATGTGACGAGAATCAAGATTGACAAAATGTTTTTGAAAAATTGATGAAAATCTTGTGGTGAAATATCAAATAATGAGCTGCTGTTTTGTTTTGTCAGTAATGTAGGCCAAGGATGTATCACTGATAGTGTCAATTCTAATTTTACATACTGTTTCAACTTCTTTCAGATTTCAGGTTGTTCAGTACCTACACATTAAACTGCTAATATTGTGAAGTTGTGAGACTGAGTTGAGCACCTTCATGTTAAACTGAGTAGTTTGAAGGTGTGTAGCTGAGTTAAGCACCCACATTTTAAACTTAGAATAGTGTCAAAGTTTGAGGTGTGATGGAGTACCTGTATTTTTGTGGTGGTGAACGCTTCCTGTTTCTTGCTGTTACTCAGGAAGCGACCCCCATCGCTAAAGATGAAGACGAGGACGCGTCTGACAAGGGCAGCGATTCGGACGAAGGCGAGGCCAACAAAGACTCCCCGAGTGAGCGGGACGAGGAGAGTGACAAGCAGAGTGACACGGAAGTGGACGAGATGGGCGGAGATGACGAGGAGGTTTGTGACATGGAGTTGGGTCATTAGCTCAACTTTGGGTCTTGTCCTAGTAGTTTTCAAAGTGATATGTGTCTTCATTGTTGGATAATTGTGTGAATAGTACTGGGCAATAACTTCATGATCACTTCATTCCCAATAACTGGCTTGTTACAGGCTTTGACTGACCACTGGTTCTAGTCATTGTGTTGTGCTACATTGGTAGTAATGTGCCACGGTGCTGTTACTGAGTGGTGTGTATCTGCTGTGGGTGAGAACTTCGCTCTCTTGTCTGTGCCTCTTTCTCTCCCTCCCACTCTTTTCCTTCATCTCTCCCTCTCCCTATCACACTGTTCCTCTTACTTTCAATATTATGCATGCTCTATTGCTTTTCCCTCTATTTTGCTTTCTATTGGTCTTCCCTGTTCTTTCTCGCTGTCTCAATCCTCTCCCTCGCTCTTTCAGGAATGGGAAGCTCTACAGCAGAGCATTCAGCGTCGGGAGAGGGCACTACTGGAGACCAAATCCAAGATCACGCACCCAGTCTACAGCCTTTACTTTCCAGAGGTGAGTCCCGACTAAACATGCTCAGTCTGCCCTGGAGTAACAGCCCAAAGTAACAGCCCCCAGCCCAGAGTATACTGGAGGTTAGCCTGTTTCATACCCCGGGTATAAACTGGGCTAGCTGGGCTCGCCAGGCCAGATTATACCCCCCCACATTCAATCACAAAATATTGAAGGATACAGTATAAGTATGTGATGGGCAGGTATAGTCTGGCCTAGGCCAAAATATACCTTGTGGTATAAACCAGGCTAGGCCATTTTTAGCTTACCGGCCCTATAGGCCGATAAGCTATTGTCGTGGTGTGGCGTCTGTCGTCCGTTGTCCGGGACATTTTTTATCTTTTTTTTGGCCTGATGAATTTTCGTGTAAATTTGCAATAACATACTACTAGACCATATCTCCCGACGTTTTTCTCAGATTTTTGATTGAATCATTTTTGTCCATTTTATGGGCCCTTGAAATTTTGGCTCCATTGTTAAATATAGGACTGAGAAATTTTTAAAAAATTATTTCTCAAAAACCGCGTTATAAATTTTTTTCTAAATCAGGCAATCAACTTACTTTGGTACCATCAATGTACAGTGCGAGCGCCATTTTGATTGAATCGACGGAAGTGGGTCTATTGGGGGCGCTGTACTTTATGAATATGCAAGATGGCCTGTGGAGGCCAAATGGTTGCAGACAGAGATTAAGGTTGTATTATCAACATATAGGAAGTCATGAATGACCTATAATTTGGCAATATTAAATTTGACCACTGATGACTTTGAAAGGTCGAACTCAAGGTCAGGGAATATATTAACAATGTTAAAAGATGGGGCGCCCCGGTGGCTCAGCGGTCTAAGCGCGCGCACCATAAAGGCTGTGTCCTTCTCGCGGCGACCCGGGTTCGATTCCGGCTCGGGTCATTTGCTGCATGTCTTCCCCATTCTTCTCCCCAACCTTCCTGTCTATCTCCACTATGTAACTGTCTAATAAAGGGAAAAATCCCCAAAAAATAATCTTTAAAAAAAAAAACAATGTTAAAAGATATGACTTGAAATTTCAAAAAATTATTTCTCAAAAACTGTCTGATAACTTTTTTCTAAATATGGCAATCAACTCACCTTGATACACTTTATGTACAGTGCGAGTGCCATTTTGATTGAATCGACGGAAGTGGGTCTAGTGGGGGCGCTGTACTTTAACATTGGGTCTTATGGAGAATGGGCCAAATCGCCTGTGGAAGCTTAATGGTTGCAGATAGAGATTAAGTTTGTATTACTGACATATAGGAAGTAATATATGACCTATATTTTGGCTGTGTTAAAGTTGACCTCAGATGACCTTGAAAGGTCAAACTTGAGGTCAAGCAAAATGTTACAATTTTCAAAGGTTTCTAGGCTTGAAAATATTGAAGATTGGGAACATATGTGCGTTGAACACTTATAGGAAATCATGTATGAACTTTCATTTAGTGGCCTTGAACTTGACCTTCAGCGACCTTTCAAGGTCGAACTTCACATAGTGAAATTTCAATGACTTCTATCATCAAAACTATTTCAGACAGAGCTTAGGTTTGTATTGCGGGCATATAGGAAGTCATGTATGAAGTTTCATTTGGTGACATTGAACTTGACCTTCAGTGACCTTGAATGCCCAAACTACAGTGAAATTTCAATGACTTATATCAGCAAAATGGTTACTGATAGTTTCGGTTTGTATTGGAGATGTATTGGAAGTCATACATGAACTTTCCTTTTTGTGGCCTTGAACTTGACCTTCGAAGGTCAAACTTCACATAGTGAAATTTCAATGACTTCTATCACCAAAACTATTACAGATAGAGTTTAGATTTGTATTATGGCCATATAGGAAGTCATGTATGAAGTTTCATTGGGTGACCTTGAACTTGACCTTCAGTGACCTTGAACGGCCAAACTATACAGTGTAGTTTCAATGACTTATATCAGCAAATTGTTACAGATTGAGTGTAGGTTTGTGTTGGAGAAGTATAGGAAGTCATGTATGATCTTTCATTTGGTGACCTTCATATTGACCTTCAAAGGTCTAGCTTGACCTAGAGAAAATTCAATGACTTCTATCACTGAAAAGGTCACAGATGGAGCCTAGGTTTGTGTTACTGACATTGGAAGTCACATTTGAACTTTCATTTGGTGACTTTCAGCTTGACTGTTGATGACATTTGAAGGTCAAACTTGACATAATATAATTACAATGACTTGTCTTGCCAAAACGGTCACAGATGGAGTCTAGGTTTGTATTAGACATATAGGAAGTCATATATGAACTTTCATTTGGTGACCTTCGTATTGACCTTCAAAGGTCAAATGTGACTTAGTGAAAATTCAATGACTTGTATCACTAAAACAGTCACAGATGGAGCCTAAGTTTGCGTTACTGCAGGGCTTCCATTAGCTTTTCTTTCTCTGGGGTCCCGAAACCCATGAGTTCCTTTGTATGGGGGTCCTGATCCAGATTCGGGGGTCCCTGGCTCTCGCTCAAGAAGTTGAGCACATCCCAACCTCAGCCATGACCAGAAGGTGTTGGTAGTGCGGTAATTTAGTGTATCTCCTCAAGCCATGTGGCCACAGCTAGAGTGAGAAATATCGATCGGAGAATGTATACATTAACTGCCCGCCAATAATCGATACAATACATATAATACATAATCAACAGTATTGGATTCAATACCTTGTGTGAAATGATCCTATTCTGATTTCATGTAATAATTAGGGAAACCAGTAATGTAACTGTCTGCTTTGTTAATACTCAGCAGCAAAACAAACATAAGTCGTGAACCAGAGCCAAGTCTACAGTATTCTGAACAAACTCTGTGATTGTCGGTCCAAACAATGAAATAACAGTTCCGACTTGTACACAATCAGTCCCTGAAGGCTAGTCACATCCTGCTTCTAAGGACATATTTGACGCTTAGCGCTTCCTAACAAAAAATTTCAATAAATCAGTGGATAGCTACAACCCATGAGATACAGGTTTGGTATCACGCATGTGTGATACAGCTTTCTTGCGTCACGATTGGTCAGATACGCACACTGGAAAATACAGTAACTTGGTAACCGATAACCATCACCAGCATTAGTTTCTAGTTCGCGGTTTATTCGTTGTGATGAATAATTTGCTAGTGAGCACGCTAGCAGTTTTTGCCATTAAAGTTAAAACAACACGTGTAATTGTAATTGTAGAAACTTGAATGTATTAATTTATTGGCGAAATGCGTTAGCGTACTGGCTAGCGAATTATCATATTGATTTGAACAAATCCATTTGAAATTTGGTTAGGCGGAACAATATTTCCTTCTTGAAGTTCTTGCCGTTGATGCACTTCTCCCCCCTAACCACAAGGGCACGCACATTCGTTTCATCAGAGCCGGAAGGGTCTGTGTCAGAATTTTTTGGATTAGAAGCATGTAGTGTGTGCATTATTTTGATAGCAGTAGGAGTACTGATTTGACAGGCTACAGTTCTGTGTCCATACCGCCACGTTACTGTGTTGGATTATTAGAAATCATATACCTAGATGTAATTCCATCTGGTTGTTCACTTGGGAGAGGGGGAGTGCATTTTTAGTCAAATAGTGGAGGGTTCTAATCTGCGCACTTTTTTCTGAATCCGTCACGGTCAGCGGCGGCGGCTTCTGCCTCTCTTATCTGTACTATACCCCTCTCTTCCTAGTGATCCAAGCATCTGCGACTATGATGTGGTCTGGGTTCGTTTGGGGTCTCTTGAATGCACTGATTTGCAAATTATGTGACCCTGGAGACACGAACGCATTCTGCTACCCCATATCTGTGCACCATTTACAGAGCCAAAATTTCCTTCCCACTATCATTATTTTTTCTAACCATGAATATTTGAATCGCCACTCATCACGCCAGCATCTATGCTTACGAGCCTCGCTGGTAGTAGCTGATTTGGGGCTTGATATCTCTTGCGATTGGGAAGTACTCGCAGTAACATCATCCTCCTGCTTTTCTCCCCACTACTTTTGTTTTCCTAATTAAGTCAGTGATTTGGCTTTTGGTTTTACTTTAAACAGCGATATTTATTGCGAGACAAAGTAAAGGGTAGGCGAATTCAGACTAGGCTCATACATACTAACATTCAGTACAAATAGGAAGTATTGATGGCATAGAGAAACAACGTAACTCACATTAATCTCTGTGATTGGTCCGTAGTTATTTTTATATGACCGGGAATGGAATGACTGGGGATTGCTGAGTGGTATAAAAGATCGGAAATTCTGCCGCGTTAAGGGTAACATGGCATTATTTTGATAAACTTGGGAAAATGGACAATGCTACTGAGAGTGGGTATTGCATTTTCAACGACAAAGAACCCAGCAAACAAAATAACGTCCCCAGGACGTCCTCTAAAGGTCCCCTCCGAACGTCCTTGTGCATCCCCGAAACTCAGAGTCATGGCTCACTGTGCGTCCTGTGTGATTTTCGTGCGTATTTCACCCGAGGTCTCGGGTAATCGCGAGCCCTGACTGACATCTAGGAAGTCACATATGAACTGTCATTTGGTGACATTCAACTTGACTGTCAGTAACCTATAAAGCATGTTCCTATAAAGCATGTTTTTGTGGGTGGGGGAAACCGGAGAATCAAGGAGGAAACCCACGCGAACACGGGGAGAACATGCAAACTCGACACAGAAAGGCCCCAGGCTGGATTCGAACACACAACCTTCTTGCTGTGAGGCGGCAGTGCTAACCGCTACGCCCACAAGTTCACAATTGACATGTTGAATAGATATTGACATCTTTTAATGACTTGTATCAGCAAAACTGCTTCAGAGCTTAGGATTGTATTACACAAGGTCTGTGTGTGAACTTTTTTTTAGTGACCTTGACATTGATTTTCATTGATTCAAATATCAAACTTCACATGAAATTTTCATAACTTGTATCATCGCTGTAAGACTGCTTGCCGGTAAGCTACAGGACCCTTGGTCCTATTTTTTACCCTGGGGAGACTCTTTAAATTGAAATACAGACTTATTTATGAAAAACAAAAGGGTGTATAAACTGGGCTGTGGGGATATGGTCTGGCCAAGGCCAAAATATACCCAGGGTATAATATACCCATTTTGTATCCCGGTGCATATTTTGGCCTAGGCCAGATTATACCCGGGTATAGTTTAGCGTGGTTAATCTGAGCTGCTACACCGGCACCAATGTATTGGGTGCCCAAAGCTCTTTGATGCATGAGGGCAAAGAAGGCCATCATGTCTGGTCTGAACAGTCAAAGGGGCAACTGTGTGGCACTAGTTGCGGAAAATTTGAATGGCGGTCATGGGTTCATCACACCCAGCTGCATATTGGGCTGTATAGCCACAGACTGGTCAGTTTCCCCAGAGTGAAATGTTCCTTGTCAAAGCACTTACAGTGGGCGGGACTGGACCTTGGAACAATGGAAGGAAGTTGCTGGTCCAAAGAGTGCCATTTTCTTTTACACATACATAGGCTGGACAATTGCGTGCCATTCCGCTTTGGTAGAGATGGCACCAGGATGCACTGTGCGAACAAGACAAGCTGGTGGATGGAGTGTGATTCTCTTAGAGATGTTCTGTTGGGAAACCCTGGATCTGCAAGTTCAAGCCGACATGCCGAGGGCCGGCAGAATATTAGGCATACAGTCTTATTGTTTTGGCTCTTCATGTATACACCATAAGTACAGGTGCATACTACTCTCATGTTCAAATATAGAATATACGTAATTTAAAATGGAAAAAATCAATGCATTTTGAAATGGGGGATGCTTTTACTCAGAGCTGTGTAAGTCCAATGACCGTTGCACATGGGTGCATGTGTATGTGCTCATGCGTGCATGCATACATGTGTGTTTGACGCAGGAAACGCGCAGGTTTTTGTCTTTATGCTTGCTGCAGGGGCTGCATTCGTGTGCTTGCTGTAGTGGAAGCACAGAGCGTGTGCACAGGCAGTTGTGGCTGCTTGTGTGTGTATTTTTGCATATGTGCTTGCTGCAGTAGAAGCGGAGGGAGTGTCTGCTCACGGTTGCGTGTGCATGTGTGTTTCTTCTCTACAGGAGAAGCAGGAATGGTGGTGGCTGTACATCGCAGACCGGAAAGACCAGACATTGGTGTCAATGCCGTATCATGTCTGCACTCTCAAAGACACAGAAGAGGCAAGTGCTGCTCTTTTCTAAAACTGAAGGTCATCAAACTGAACAGCCTTCTTCTTTGTTTGTTTTTTAATTTTTGCTGAATTGAGGGTGAGGGGTGGCAATGTGTTTGTGCTTTTTTTTCCCCCCCTTCAAATGAATATGATTTTAGTGCTATAGCCTTCACAAATAAGTTCTTCCCCCCCCAAATCTGCTGCAGTGAAGTGCGATGCTGTTCCCAGGCTGAAATTGTGCTCTTCTGGTAATTAGAGAAATCGGCACAGAAGACAAGTTTGTCATATTAAGGGTCTCTGAAAATTTTTTTTTTCCTGCATTTCTTTTTTTAAACCATTGAAAGGCAAAGAGGCTGCTTCCACTGACTGCTCTCGCTTGTTCCATAATTGGTTGCTAGGCAACATCTGTGTTGCAGCGTCAGACTCTTAAAGCACCAGAAGCCCTGTCTGAGCCCACTTTGTTTTGACTACAGCTTCGTCTTTGACAGAGCATCGCGCGCACTTTGAGTGCGTGGTTCTCAGCATTGCCGCTTTTGTTTTTCTCCTTTTTTTAATTTTATCATGTTTAATCTGACCAATTCCGTGCACTATACATGAATATCCAATAAAAAGAAAAAATACAAATATACAGATACAACGGTACTGTACATGTTCACACAAGAAAAATGTATTAAAATTAAGGGTTAAAAAAAAAAAAGCTTCATACGAAGAAGACGACTGAAGCCAATGCTCAACTTTAGCCATTTGCTTTGGCGCTCCTCCCAAAGTGAATGGAGTCCACCCTCCACCCCCACCCCCCAGCCGTTAGTAATGCCTGCCTGTAGCCATTCTCCAGGTTGGGTTTAGTGCTTAAATTGTTAGGGTGGAGTCATACTGACAGCATCACAAGGAAAAGAATCAATTATGTGGCCGAGCTGCCATACAGGTGACGCATCAGGTTTGTGCAAAGCATCGGGGCGGCATCCTGGACATTAATGGTTGTCTGTAGCGGAGGTGCCTATTCGCATTGGATTTATAGCTGGAAAGGAACTTTGCGGGAAGATTAATGGACACTGTTAGACTAGCGCTGGTTTGTGAATACTGCCCAAAGTGGAGAGTTTCTGTGGAAATGTATGAATAAATTCTAACAGTAGATGGTGGAAATTCAATGATTGCCATATACGTGTTAATATTTTGTCTTGATGTAATGCTGTGGATCTATATTATGGCTAATATAGGTTTTTATAATGGCACAAATGCCACCTTCTAGCATTCCATGGACAAGTTCACTTAATGCCAACTTGTTTCTTACAGGTGGAGTTGAAATTCCCTGCTCCATCAAAAACTGGAAACTATCAGTACTCGGTGATTTTGAGATCGGACTCCTACATGGGTTTAGATCAGATTAAGCCATTAAAGGTAAGTGAGTTTTTTTTTTTTTTTTAACTTGCCTATTGAACAAGTGGAAATAAATAAAAGGCAGTTTTATGTCATGTAAATGTATAATGTAATGCAAATGATTATGTTCCTAAATTCTTTGGTTCGGCATTTTAATTCTCTCTGTCAGTTGCATGCTCATAGATATTAGGCAGTGAATTACTCCATTTATATGTGTGCAGCCATGGAAATGTGTCGCAAATTTGCATTCAAATAAAGAGAAATTTAATGTTTGCGTGGAATTGCCATTTGAAGCTCAGCCTGACTCCGCCCTCTTCCTGCAGCTTGAGGTCCATGAAGCCAAGCAGATGTTGGACAACCACCCGCAATGGGATATCCCAGAGACGGAGGAGGAAGAGGAGGACCAGGAAGACAGCGACGGAATCGAAGAGAGCGAGGACGATGACGAGGACAATGACTAGCCCTGTGAAAGCCACGGACTTAACCCCCCTGTTCCACCCAACCCCCCACCCCCCACGACAACCCTGAAATCCCCTCCCCTCTCTTCCTCAATCACCGCCCTTACCCACAGTCACCTACCCTAAGTACCTGACTCGCCTGGCAGTTGTGACAACCCGCCCAGTCTCCCTGCATACTGTTCCAAAGTTTCTCCCTTCTTTAAATTGTTTAAATGGAGGGAAAACCCCACCCAAGCCCAGACCCCAGTGAGTCTGCAGTGTTGGTTATTGTGTGTCAGGATGTGGAGTGGGCAGTGCATTGTGGGGTATATTCCCTCTCAGCACTGTCCCTCATGTGAGGCAGCAGACATGTCCAGCCCAGGCCCGTCTTGGCCTCACCTCTTCTGAGATTTTTGAAGGTGCAGACTAAGCTGCTCATGCCCGATCTCCTTTAAAGAAATAAAAAGAGAACTGGCCTGTTTTTAATTTCTGTTTTTTGTTGTTTTTTTTTTGGGGTGGGGAAAATGATGTATTTTTATTTTGTAGTTTTTAGTATTCAACGGGTCTGCTTGAGAAGTGGAAATAATGTGAGCCAGTTGCTATAAACAAAAATATCATTGTTAAGATTTCTTGAGGATTTTCTGACTATAGATTGTTGTATTTTCACAGCACGAGTGACAGAACTATTTTCTGTTAAATTACACGGGAGCGTGGACACACCAGGTTGTGTTCAAATCAGAATTTTTTCCTCTGTGGAGTTTCGTTAAGAGCCAGGAGCGGTTCATTCCGAATCATTAGGCCACAGCACTTTGCTCTCCTGTTTTTATTTTAGGACATAAAATGGACATTCCACGTTGGACCCTCGCCCCCTACCTAAGGACTGTAAAGATGCAGTCATAATTAGCTATGGTTCTTTATATACTCATATTTTGGTTTTCAGACGATGTGGAAATTTTTTTTTTCTTTTTTTTTTTTTTTTTTTGATGCAGTGTGTTAATTTAGCAAAATTTTGAATCATTGGAACATCGTAATTCTACAGTCCACTAACAGTCGTAGCTTGAAAGCAAAAGTTAGAAGTTCGGCTTTCTTTAATTAATTGGCAATCTGCTTCTGCTTGAATGTGAACAAGTGGCTCCTAGTAGAACAAGTGATGTGGGATGACTGCTTCCCTTGTCACTTCCATCGTACTTCTACACGGGGTTTTTAGGTCGTGCTGACTGCTTCCAGTTGTTGTCGGCACGCTATAGCACGACATTTTTCAGAAATGTGCGGTGGCAGATATGATTTATGATGGGAGCACATTCCGGTCTGTCCCTTCATCTGTACTGCCTTATAAAATCACAAGATCATCACATCTGAGTGTAAATGCACATGTACATATGCACCCGTTTTGGAGATCTGACCCCAATTCCTTTCTCCCACTGAACTATATGGCCTTCATTTCAGTTTTTAATTGAACAAACTGTTGTGGACTCAGGAGTGCCTAGATTATTCATAAATTAGCCCATGTACAGCATGGTGAGCAATGCCCAATGTAACATTAGCCTTTAAGGGAAGTAATTTGCAGTCCGCTAGTGTTGGGACAGTAATACGTTTATTTTTTTATTTTTCATTGTTTGCTTTTTGGCTCCATGTTCCATAAATAGTGTTGAATGAAGGGGCAAAGCCCAAACTGTGAGCTTTAATTTTAGGGTATTTCCAATAATGTGTGATTTCCATGGGAATTACAGCTATCTTTAGTTTCAATGACTGTCCAAATACTTAACAAATTTCACAGTATACGCAGATGGCCTTATTGATCTCAAAAGGGCTGTGGGTTGAGTTCGAGGCACAGATGAGTAGAAGAGTATCAGAATATACCTCAGCCAAATGAGAATGGAGACAGTAGAAACTATTTTAAAGTCTAACACCCACAGCAATGTCCAGCCCCACTGGTCTGTATCAGGTCAGGTTTTTTTCTCCTGTTCATCATTGTTGTTTAAGGGAAAAAAGACCTTAGCCTCTCATAGTGAAAAGAATTTCTCAATTTGATGAATTTTTGTTCAAGGAGCTGAAAGCTTGGCACATGGTGCTGCTTGATGCTACTGAATATTTCTGCAACATGAGTGGAAATGCTCTTGGGGACAACACCTTACCACAAATTGGGACCATCTGTTTGGGACATCAGCCCCTGTACAGCAGGCATTGAAATTGTACGTAAGCATCTGCAACAGAGAGATACTCCTGCCTTTGGAGTGTTGGCGATTCTCGTATAGAAATAGAAATAAAGAGATTTGAGCTGTTCTAGAAGCCTCCAATGGTTACTTGTATTTAAGCCCATTTCAACTGATTTATCATTTGTCTAAAGTAAAGATTGTATGAAATGTAACCCACAGGACATGCTTTCAGTTCTTATTCCTTTTTTTTTTCACCAATTTGAATTTTTCGTCATGGGACTAGGCTACTAGCTACTTGATGTTTGTTTTATAGTTTTTTTTCTTTTTTTTCCCCTTGAAGTAGCGCAACAAATTAAACTTGAATAGTGACAAAGATATACTTTTTTTTTTGTTTTGTTTTTTTTTCTCCAAAAATGAACTGTTGGATTGAAAGAATTCCAGCAAGACTGCATGCCCAGTTGACACGAGCACCAAACTGTAAAATCAAATTTCAAATGGGATATTGTACTCAAGTATTACTGATCTGCAACAGTGTAGCATTAGTTTTTATGCTGTATTTAAAACTACAGTAACATACAGTACTTAATTTTCAAGAACAGTCTAAACCCTTGCAGGCCACATAGGAATAATTACCCAATAATATCTGCCACCTTTGTTTACAAAAATACTGTCATTGTAAATGGAAAATATATAGTATTTGTATTTAAATCATTTCAAATAAAATGGTAAGACCTTTTACAAAACGAGACTTGTTTTTTCTTTTATCCCTTTCTCGAAGGAATAGCAAATCTGTTTATTGGTGTTCATTATTGCATTTCAGTTTTGTCAGGCCATTTCTGTGGTAATTCAACTACTTCTTTATCAAGTGCAATGACGCAGTTCTTAATTGGAGCCATTATTGAAAATACATGGCTTAAAGATTGCATTGCGCCAGAAAAATGATTACACTTTTGTATAATTATTCATTTTGGTCCTCGACGTAACCAATTCCTCACAAGGCCCGTGGAGTGACCTTTTTCATACATGTGTGGTTAAATGGGATGTTTTAAGGACTTTCATCTATCCATTTAAATTTGACTGACTCCTTTGGACATCTCGTATTTTGCTGGTACTCTCAGCTGTGTAGTCGGGTTGAATTACTCAACGGTGCCATTTGTAGTAGTCGCTTTGAGTTCAGTTTTACTTTCTACATTTTGTGTTTTCCCTCCTCCACTTTGACCGGAGTGCCTCATTTAAATTTTAATTTGATATTTCACTTTGTTTGATGTGAGTTCGTTCGCTCGTTTCGTAAAAGTAGTATTGGCCTTCAAAAGGTTGACCTTCTGTATCCGGAATATTAAAAAAAAAAAAATTGTCAAGCGGAAATGCCAGAACTAAGCTAGATTTGTGGTCTGATAAACGTCAATTAACACTCATAACGTTCCAAAAATCAAATTTTCCGATGCACAAACTCGTGGCAAGCGATGCATTCACGTGCTAACGTTTTCGTGAAAACATGACTGGTAGGATTTTCTGGGTTTCATTCAGCTAATGTGCATGAAAGCGCAACTGCAGGAGAATTTTAATTAGTTGGCGACTGTGCAGGAGCACCGGGTAGTATTTGTATATTTTAAAAGGATTGGGAATGGGTACGTTCTGGATGACGCAAAACAAAAATTATTTTGCAATTATTTCGACAAAGTTTTTTATGTACATTATCTAGTATGAAATCTGGAAGAAGAAAAAAAAACATTAACCTGAATAAATGTATTTACAGGCGTGGTACTGTCCCTAAAATATGAAGAAACTTTCGGTTACCTAATTTCTGCAAGCTAATATGCAGGTTGGCGTGTGTGGACTATTCATGAACCACTAACCAAATATTAGTCCACCTTGGAGTGGCAAGGGTGCAAACAGCTGAAATTTCAATGCGCATGCTATAACGATTTTCTCATGGGCAAAAATAAATGGATATGTCAATGTTGGTTCAAGCTTTTTGTTGAAACTTAGTCCACAGGCTTTATCATTGCCTCACCCATCTAAAAATACCCCAAATAAGGCTACGCTACATGGGGATTCTATCCGTATAGCCGAAAATCTACGGTCGAATTCAATGTTTTATGAAATGAGAACTACCGTAGCCTGCAGTTGCCGCAGAACTAATCGAATAAAGCCGCCGTATGTAATTTTAATGTAATTGAATTTTAAATTCCAGGTTTGTTTCCATATGGTATTTTTGGGTTGACGTGTCTCCCCGCAGTCTCATTTTGCGCATTGGATATCCAGTTGAAATTGGCGAGCTAGCCAAGGCTATATGAATTCCCAATTTAACTAGGTTATAATGGGAATGCGGTCTTCTGGCAAACAAAAACCAAACACGTACAATCTGAGTTGCGTCTAATGAAGTTTCTAATCGAGTCTCGTTACGCTAAATCGAAGAATGGCTCCGTCGGTTTATTTGGCTGACTGCAATCCAGATGTTCGTGTTAAGAGATTTAGCCATTGAAGACATTAGCCGTTCTTGTCCACAGCCTACTCTCAAGATTTGTGCCATTTTTAAACCTGAGTTCTGCATCTCCTCAGCAGTGGAAGAAGATACATAAGGTCAGTTTGCGTTGTGCGCTCAGTAAGGTACATCACAAAAACGTAATATCTGAA
Source organism: Gymnothorax javanicus (assembly GCA_029692085.1). Classification (NCBI taxonomy): domain Eukaryota; kingdom Metazoa; phylum Chordata; class Actinopteri; order Anguilliformes; family Muraenidae; genus Gymnothorax; species Gymnothorax javanicus. The sequence goes on from CM056198.1 coordinate 98,719,633, forward strand.
TCACTTCGACGTCTCCCCTTCCATTAGCCTGCGTTTCAGGTGCTGTAGACCTGAATTTCTACTTCCGTCATTCATATGTTAACAATATCGCGACGACGAGCCACACACATAAGGAAAGCAAAATGGTTTTGCGTTATTAAAAAGGTGTTAATATTTGACCCAAAGCTGTCAAGCGGTACTGCACTTTCGTTGGCTGCTCGCTGCAGGTGGCAGGAAAATAGTTTTAAAGACGGTCCGAAATCTTATATGACCCTCTCGGTGGAATGTGAGTCGCATATCTCGCTATATCAAACGTGTTTCAGCCTTTGAAGCGATGCGGTGTTAATTAGTAGCACATCGAAGTGAACGGTAACTTGGCTGCAGGTTCTCGCAACCGAACCCGTCTGTAGTAGCCGGGCCACGGCGCTCGCTGAAGCATCTACATATCTGGGATACGCGAAAAATCGAGTCCGCAGTCCAGCTGCACGTCGGGAGACGCGCAGTACAGGTAATGGTCTGTCTGACGATAAATAAATGATTATATCAGAATACAGTCAGGTAAAGCTGGTCGTTGCTTTTGAACGGTCACCTAAGGTTTAATTGTTAGCTTTAAAAGGTCATAATTCGAAAACATTCCCAGCGTCACAAATCTTTGCCAAATGAGTCGTTTTTCTAGACGAAATTAACTGATTTAGTGGCTAACTAGCTAGCATGGATCATTTCACCGTGTTTCTGAATCAGTTTTTTTATTATTTATTTTTTACTGTCGCATCGTACACGTTTCATAAACATGAAAAAGGACCGCTGACAGACATCACCTGGCATGTGAGCTAACATTAACTGCTGCCAGTTCACGGCCGCACCTCCAAAGCCCGAATTTCTAACTAGTAGGTTTCTGCATTCATTTTACACATGTATAACTTTGCGCTTTCATGCTCTCGAAAATGTCTGCTGTTCGCCCTTTCGAACGTCACCGCCTCTGCTTCTTTTTTTAACGCATGCGTTAGCTTTTGAAAAACAAAAAATATGTATATGAAATAAAAACTCAGTTCTTTAATAGCCTACTAATTATTTGATTTTTTTATTATTATGCATTACGTGCAGCCTTTAGAAACTAATTCGTGCCGATTGCATTAATGGACAATAATTGCTAAAGCGTCTGCAACATTACCGTAATAAGTCAGCTTTCTAACGTTTCAAAACCAGTTGACAATTAAAAATATTTCATTTATTTTATCATGTCAGGGATATTTGCATCTATAAGGACTGGGTGCCCTGCATGTATGGTCTGCCAGTATGGTCCATGTGTATCTGAGGAATAATTATCGGTTTATATTTGGACGGATTGTTATTGTAGATTTATTAGAACATTAAACTTTTTCTTTCTAACGTGTGTAATGTATACTTGCTAATTAATACGCAGTTAAGCTATCACTGAACTGAATTTATGGGCAGAATGTTACATTGGTGAATAGTCTTGAAGGGCTTACGGAAATCCATACAGGTAACGTTTGTATAGGCTAATTACCTGTATGATGCTAATGTACATAGGCTATCCTATTCGCATTTAGTGCAAGTAGGACAGAGACCAAAATGAATGTATCCTAATATTAAAGCCTATGGTTACTCTGTACTTCGGCTTGGTTTAAAAAAATTTTTGCAGTCATTCACTCGTGCCTCGTGCATTTCCATTACCATTTGTAGCATTTACAATATTTTGCAGTTTTATGATTGTTTGCTTCATGCATATGCTAAGATAAATAAGAAAATATTAAATAAATAAATCGTGTTAAATGTTGCATGTTTTAAGGTAGGCCTACGTTTGCTGTATTGTTTTCTCTGTTCCTTGTTGATATTGTCTAAATAGGAGGAACATGGATTGCATTGTGTTTTTGATGGACAGTAAACATTTTAAGTTTTCTTTTGAATTTTTTAAATATCAAAGGAGAAGCCTGTTTAACTTACACAAAAAGACATAATCTTTGTGTGTGTGTGTGTGTGTGTGTGTGTGTGTGTGTGTGTGTGTGTGTTAAATACATTGGGCTTCTGGATACCTACTTTTGCTTTTTTATTTTTTTGGATTTTGGACTGTTTTTTTTTCCTCAACAAAATGGAACAAAATGCAAGATATTTATTGAAATTTATTTAGGCATGCGATTTTTTTATCTGTAATGACCGGTAGAATGTCTGATGGAAGGGTTGTTTGAGTGTTGTGAACTGCTTTTCTCACATCCCCTCAAACATTTAAACCACTCCTATGGAAGGCTGTTACCATGGCAAGACTGCTCTGATCTTATAAATGAACAGCATGAAGGTACTAACGGTACATCCTGAGGCTAAATGCCAAGATGAATCAGTTGATTATTTGTAACAATTACTACTAGCTTGTCAGTTTGCTGGAGATTCTGCCTCCTCAGCTGAAGGGGTTATGGAACTAATCCCCCATTCATAGCTGTGATGGAGCTCAAAAGACCTCTTGCCAGCGGGATCAGTTCACGGTAAATCCAGTAAACCTTTTTTGGCTGAAATCAAGGCATCAATGAAGGTTTGTTGAATGTCTGGTTGCATTGACATAATTGAATAGAATGATTAAATGGTAGGGTAATCACCTCAAATAAATGAAATATGTACTGGCTAAATTCCTGCGATTGCCACATGCTCAATCACTCACTTTTGATATTTTATTGAGGTAGCTACTTTGCATAGAATTGATTAAGTACTTGAAATTCATTCTCAAATTTATTTTGAATTCTTGATCTGTATATATTTATGATTAAGATGGGGCCTCTTGGTTATTGGGATAGTTGTGTTAGTCAAGTGAAATGCTCCAAAATGCACTTGTTTTTTGTGGTGACAAGGTGCAAAATATGCCCTACTTTGTATGATTTTTTTCCTATCCTTGTGTGGTATTTGTTCCTGAATCATTGCTAATTTTATTAGCAAATTTCAGAGACAAAATGCTTCAAAAGACATTTTGTTCATATGTTTCTCTGTATTTTATGCTGTGGCCTCCAACTGTTTTTCTGGACTTCAGCAAAGCAGCTGAGCTTGGCAGAGGCTTTGCTTTCAAATGAAATGAGTGATGTTCACTGCTGTTCACAAAATGCTATTTATTATGTCCATTGTCTAATGGACTGCACGACTGAGCATGGTCAGTTTTGGCGCAGTGCTATTAATGAAATAATTGCGCTTGTCGACCCGTCGTTGTAATTGATTTCGAAATGTGTGGGTTGACCTTGAGCAGGGATGGTTAAGGCCACAGCATGAGCAATGATTATTTGAATAGATATAAGGTGATGGCTGGGATGTGACCATTCCTCATTGTCAGTCCAAGGTTCTCTGACTACTTGAATTTCCTGGTTTTCCAGAATTATTATCTTTTCCCGTGCTGGTCTCACCCTTTGTGAAACCTGTTAACTTGGCCTGGACACCTGATTATTTTTGGTGAAATGAATTATGGTTTTGGACAAAAATATACCATACTTGTATTTGCTATTTATGATTCTAATAAATCAATTTTTCTTGAGCCTGGTAGTATGAAACTGCGTGAAGTCTGCAAGTTTTCAGCAGCACAGCACAGGTTCTCTTTCCACCCGTCCTAAAATGTTGGTCCAGCTATCTATGTGTTCTGCATTTATGTCCTGTGGTTTTTTTCCCCTCACTGATGATAATCCTTGCTCATTTTTGTGGATTAATTTTTGCTTTAATGGATGCTGTTGTTGTTTATTTATTTCTTTATTTATTTTCCTCAGCCATCCAGCTTTAGTGCCACTAAGCCTAGAAAAGTGGCTTCCTGTGGCCCCATGGTGTCTGCTTGTATGATTAGTGTATAAAATGGGAATTCTAAATAAGTCTGCTGGGTATAATCAAGCAATGAGAGCTTTAGCATGTATTTGGTGGCTGCACTTGGTTTGGTTGTGCCAGGCATAATGTCAACAAAATGCTACATTTCTTTTAAAAAAATCACTGAAGCTCTATTTTCTTTTTAAAAAGGTTGAAGGTTTTGGAGTGGCAGGAATGCGATCCATCAAGCTCAAATCAAGAACATGTGACCGCTTTTTTGGATGATTTTGTGAATGCGAAATATTTGGATTTGCTTTTTGTGTTATTTATTTAGAGATCACAAATAAGTTTTCTTTTTACATTTCACAAGTACAATTTGTAGCAAAAAAAAAAAAAAAAATTGTGTATTAATGCACTCAATGAGCCATACATTTACTACCTGATTTTGGCTGCCAGTCAACTGATATGAATTTTAATCATGAATTTGGAACAGCAGATGCATGAAATCTTCAATAAGAGTTCAACAGGAAATTTCATGATGTTTTTCCAGTTCTACAACATTTTAAGTACTCTCTTCACATTTTCCCTGAACAGGCTTCAATTAGATTTCCTTTAGCCGCAAACAATTCTTTTTGCCGCAGTTTTTCTTCAGTCTGACACCCTTGTGTGCTATTCTCTGTTCCAGACATGAAGAAATAGCCCACTTGAGGATGACGCCTCTTCGATGAAGTCGCGACAGGGTATTTCAGACACTTTCTGCTGTGACGGCTCCCTAAAGTGACACAGAAGGTATTTAACATCTCAGCTCATATCAAATACATAACCAACCCCCTCCAATAAAAGGAAATGCCCTAGCTTTTTTCTTTCTTAGTAAGTAGCTTTTGAAAGTTGGGTTTCCGCTTGGCACAAGGCCCTTTAATCTCAGGCAGGGGAAGGGCGGGGGGGGCGGGGGGGGCTCTCTGGGAGGGCCCATCAGCTTGTCCCACATGTCTAATTGTATCAGCCTTGGGGGGCCACTTCCCATTTCAGCTTTAACAATGACATCCTATGGTGAAAGGGGAGCCAAAATAATAACACCTCCCCCCCCAAACCCTCGACCCCTCCTCCACCGCTCCTGACAAGATGCCAAGTGACAGTGTTTTAAAGACTGTCGAGATAAATGATGACCTCAAGGCCACAGACTGCCTGCAGACCAGGGTGTGCAGTGTTCTAGCCCTGGGGATTTAGACCCCAGTTTAATTTGTCCCTGAAAATGGATAAAAAACTGGAAATGGCCCTGTCATTAAAACGGCGCGCTGGTGTGTTTTTCCCATCTTAGCAATCTGGGGTCTGCATGTGTATGTATATGCCCGCGCGATATGCCCTTGTGTCAATTTGCTGCTGATGATTATAATAAAAGCTTTATGTATCGAGCATGAAAATGTTTTCGCAGTTTTATGAAATTGTGCTCTCTTGGTTATTGTGTTGCGCTGAATTTAATTTTCCGGGCACTGAAATTGTAAATGAGATTTTCATGATGTGTGTTTTAATGCCCCCGAGGCTGCTGCTCGCCCTCCATTGTTGTTTTTTTTCATATCCACAAAGGCTGCACTCTTGGATGAGTATTCTTGCAGCTTACTCCATTTTCACAGACAGATGTTAAAGACAAAAATTTGCTGAGCAGGACAGTACAGAGGTTTGGCGTTGACCTTTGATCTGTCATTGTATCCCTCAGCATCTTCATTTTATATTTATTTAAGTACAGCTACATTTTCTTGCCCTGGTTTGGCTGTTGTACATTTTTTCTGTTATTTTGCATCGTTATTGCATGATTCACTTTTTACAGTTTGTAACTGTAATCATTCAGTGGTCTTTATTGTACTATTTTTTGTGTAGAATTGTTTATGACATTCTTTGGGAAATACTGCTAATAAATGACAATGATACCCAATGCACAATACAATTACTTAGTCCGTCAATATGTAGGCTGTCACTATTTATAGAAATGGTGGTAATTTCTAAGAACATCACCCAATAAGGATGCAAATCCCTCACATTAATGCTGAGAGTTTGCACTTCAGTGTCATATTTATGTTTCATTTCAGTGTAGTGATGTGCAGAGCCAAAAAATGCCACTGTTCAAATACTTACAGACTGCACCGTAAATGTTTAGTTGTAGATTATTGATTGGAATGCAAGTTCTGTACCATGTCTAATGCTTTTGCTTTGGATGTCATCACCTGATCATCTATGTTATCTGCATAACCTAAAATATAACTAATTTGTTGTCTCGGCAACAGTCTGGCCGGGCAGAAAGTGGGAAGTGAAATCCTTCACGTTGGAGAGTGACAGTTGTGAGACTCAGAAAGACGGCCTATCAGCTGAGCACAAAGGGAGAGGACAGATATGTGTGTGTGAGACTGTGCTTCCCCCACTGAGCTGTTATGTGTATCTGACAGAGCTGGAATCTATCCCATAAAAACCTCCACACCTTCCAAAGAGAGCAGATACTGAGGTCCTGGGATCTATTAGGGTTCTAAAGAGATTGGGCTGGAGTGCAGCCAGGTCACAGAGTCTATGTGTGTGGGCGGGTGGATGTGTGTGTGTGTGTTTTTTTTTTTGGGTGGGGGGGAACGGGGGCAGTGTTGGATTTGGGTGCCGAGGGCACCACCAGACCTCCAGCTCAAGAATCTTGTGTTGAGCCCCATCAGGGACACCATTTCTTCATTTTGGCTCGACACCTCCACATTGGATTTGAAACTAGAGGCACCCGAGAGTGCAAACCTCTGCCAAGGCAGTACAGTCGAAATCTTGCTGAGTGAACATGGCTCATAAGAAATTTAAGGTATCCACAACATAGGATTTTGAGATGGTTGCTGTGGTGGCCATATAGTTTGACCGATCACAGTTAAAATCGATAGGGCCCATCCCTGACATAACAGAAACCCACCCACAAAATTTCGGAGATATCCGTTCTTTACTTTTTGAGTTATCTTGTACACGCACAGACAGACCGACAGACTAACCAACACTGGCAAAAACATAACCTCATTGCCAGAGGTAATTAATCGATCAAGATTTATTCAAAGGGTCGACTTTAATTCAAGAGTTATTTCAAAAATACTCCAGTGAACAGTGTAGGAATTCCAACTATTTTTGCATATACCCCCCCCACCAATGTTGGGGCTCGAAAGTAATTGGGAAAAGTAGCTTGATCATAAATTGTCTTTTTTTAAACTTGGTTACAAGTCCTTTGTAGTCAATGACTGCCTAAAGTCTGGACCCTAAAGACCTCATCAGACATACCCTTTCCTCTCTGTTAATGCTCTGCCAAGGCTTCACTGCAGCTCACTTCACTTCCTGCTTGTTCTTTGGGTGTTTTGCCTCCAGCAAATGAAATGCATGCTCAAATGGATTCAGGTCAGGTGACTGACTTGGCCATTGTAGAACATTCCACCTCTTTGCCTTAGAAATGTATTGGATTGCTTTCTCAGTATGCTTCTGGTCATTGACCACCTGCACTGCAAAGTGCTATCCAGTGAGTCTTTCAGCATTTGGCATAATGTGGATAATATAGCAATATACAATTCACAATTTTCATCCTGCTGCTTTTGCAGACCGTCACATCATCAGGATACGCCTACCTCCTAGACTGTTCTTGATCTGGCTGACGGTTATGAAAGAGTGGGTGGGAATGCTTCTGTCATCCTCAGAAGTTGTTATCTGTGATCTTCCAGGCCTAGTGGTGTCCGTGAGCTCACATTGTTCCTTTGTAAGAATGAACTGTATAGTTGGTTTACTATTCCTCTGATGGTTTTCTCATGATTCTGTAGTCAAATGATGGCTTACTTCATTGGCAGTGACAGTTCTTTGTGATTCATACTGAAGAATTTTATCTGCTTATTTAGAAATTAAATAATGATGGACTAAATTGCTCCTAGCCATGGAACAGCTGGCCAATCAATCGTCCAATTACCTGAAAAAATGGAGGCAAGGGCACATATAGTGCAGCTACTTCTGCGCTGCTCACCCAGTTTGGTCAGGAATCCGGAATGGTTGAGTTTAAATCTCTCAATTTAAAGCTGAAATTATGCCTTTTCAGTTTGTGTACATTATTCAGTTTCATCTCCAGTGTGCTCTGGCACACAACTAAAATAACTAGAAAGCATTCAGAGAGCACCTACCTCCACCAGTGTATTTGGAAAATTTACTATTACCGAGAGGATTTTAAGATGTATGGCATTTATTCCAATCTTGTAAGCCCGCAATGGTGAAAAATCCTGTTAAAGATTCCTGGATCCAGATAGTGATCCGGATTGCCACCCAAATCTAATTGCTTGTCACTTGGGCTATGGCCCACACTTCCACAAAATTGCATTGACATTGGTTGAGAAATTTGAAGGATATTGTTTGCGCAAACAGACAAACAAACAGACATGGGTGAAAACGAAACCTCCACCCAACTTTGTTGGTTGGCGGTGGTAATAACGGATGCTGCCGGCCCCAGCAACAAGGGTATATCTCTGAATTCCCCGATCTCTTTTATCCTATTAAAGCAAACGTGACAATAAAATGCATAATCACTGAGATTTTGGTATCAACGCATTGACAGAATCAAATCAAATAAATCAAATAAAATTAATTTTTAAAGCACATTTAAAACAACCCATGTTGACCGAAGTGCTGTACAGACAAGATCTGGTAGCTAACATCATAAATGCAAACGACACCAACATAAACATCAAGTAACACAGCGTATAGGCACAAACGCACAACACATAGGGAAAGGCACAAGTCAAAAATTAGCCACAACGAGAGGATTCAAACGCCAGTGAATAAAAGTACGTTTTGAGCCTGGACTTAAAAGAGTCTATGGATAGATCTGATAAGGAGGAGAATGCTGATCCACAATCTAGGGGCTGCAACAGCAAAGGCTCGGTGTCCCTGCAGCTTGAGCATCGATCGCAGTACAGCCAGCAGCTTCTAGTCAGCTGACCTAAGTGACCTGGAGGCTGAATAAGGGGTTAGGAGGTCAGCAATATAGGAGGGGGCCAGCCCATTTAGGGCTTTATGAAGAAACAGGAGTACTTAAAAATCTATTCTAAAATGAATAGGCAGCCACTGGAGGGAAGCCAAAATAGGAGTAATATGGTCCCTCTTGCTGATACCTGCCAGGAGCCTGACTGCAGTGTTCTGGACCAAATTGAGGCGAAATAGGGATGACTTGCCAATCTCTTTGTATAAGGAATTGCAGTTATCCAGTTGAGAGGATATAAAGGTGTGTATGACTTTCTCATGACCTTTGAAAGAGAGAAACGGTTTGACTTTAGCAATAGTTAACAGCTGGAAAAAACTGCCTTTAATTACTGCATTAACTTGTTTATCAAACTTAAAGGCGGAATCGAATATCACACCAAGGTTTTTGACATGGGGTTTGACGAGGGTGGAAAGATTGCAGACTGTTAGTTATTGCTTTTATGGAGTCAGAGCGGCCGAATAGAATGATTTCAGACTTTCCTTGCCAGACAGGCATTAATAATTTAATTAATAGCAGTGAAATTTATTATATATTGATCAAAATTGATAGGGTTTTTCCCCTGGTAGTTATAAGTAACCATACCAAAAGATTCCAATTAAACCTGTTATTATGGTGACATGGGAGATGTGCGGTTGTGGTAGCATATGCAGCGATGGCTAGGTTGAAAGTAATTTGGGGAAAAAAATGAAATTAATGTGACAAACTCAAATTGCCAACTTGTGAGAAATACTGTACTTTATTAATACGTGAATAATTTTTTTTACCAGTCATTTGATTAAAAGACTCAAAAGATTTGGAAAATTTTAAGTGAAATGTAATGTTAACATTGAAGTGGCAGATAAATGAGGTAATAGGATTCAGTGGTTTACTAATCCAGAGTGAGGAGTCTGCGCTGCTTAGATTTTGCTGTGCTGTGAGTGCAGTCATGTAAGTGTTAATGTACTACTATTACATGCACTCATGAATGATAGAGCTGATATGTCTGTCTTATGTTTTATGATTATTATTTTTGGCACTTGGTGATGAATTTCACAGGTCACAGCAGTTAGAAATCACTCTATCATGTTTGGCTTGGACTTACCACACACTGGTCTGCAACAACATCTCCCAAATTATATAAGTGAGCCCACATTTTGCCAGTATAGCATGCGGTAGAGCTGGACTTTCCCAAGTGATTTGGTTCCCTCGTTCCTAATGAGCCAAATATGCAATTCTGAGAAGGCAGTATTGGATATTTTGGATTACTCTGGTATGATAAATGTATGCGTATAATATTTAGTATTCCCAAGCCACTCAACATGGTTCAGGTAAAATCCTACTCCATGTAGACTTAAATAGTTGCTTTTTAAAAATACTTTTTAAAAATACTTTATAAAAAATCGAAGTCAGCTTTGTAGCTCCGCTGCTGTCAATTACCTTAGCGACCGGTCCATCAGTATAAAGGTGCTCCGTTAAGAGCATTCTAATTGTACATTTGTGATCTCTTCCATTAATGGGTTAAGTGTTGTTCTCAGGTAGAAAGGAAAGTGCTGATGGGGCATAAAAGGAAACAGTGAAAATGGGTGACTTCCTCCACAAATGGGAGCCATTAAAGATGGAAAGGGAAATTGTTTTCTGCTCGTCACCGCTTTCAAACAGTAGGGCTGCTCATGCGCGTGAAAAGGAGGCAGGCTATGAGAAAGTGATTTATGCCTCCTGTTAAATTCATAATCCTCGAGCATTGGGAGGTTTGCATATTTTATGAATGTGGAATTTGTCCTCTTGGCCTCTGGATTGTTGCTTGTTTCATACTGTGAAGCTCATACTTGGAGTTTGTTTATTCCTGCAGCTTTTGGTTTTGCAACAAATTTCATGCTCATTTCTTCTTGTTTCTGAAACAATATTGTATGCTGTGATACATATTTTAATGATTTCTCTGAAATATAATTGAAATCTAAAATTACTTATTTGCAAATATATTCATTGTGTTGGCCAAATGTCAAAGCAGAGATTCAAAATTGGGACAGGAAAGTAAATTGTTGGTTTTTTTTTTTTTTGTTTGTTTAAAGCTTTAAAGCTCTGGGAAGTTATCTAAAGTATGCACCATGGAGTTAAAAAAGACTGTAGCCTACATTATTAGAACTGAATGTTCATCAGAATTTAATTGGGTTCTTGGACAAAATTAAAAAAAAAAAAATCAACTGTTTGCTATGAGGTTGAGGTCCATGTATCAATCAAAAATGGCAGTTGACCATTGAGGTAATTCTGATGGGTGTGTATTCTGGACAGGGTCACAAAGAAGAAAATATCTCAGCTCAACATGGGACCAAATCAGTTTTTAATCAGTGCTTATGTGAGAAAGAATGAATTTTAAATTTATTTACTCTCTAATTGGCGAATTAAAGGAAATCCTATGCTCAGGACACATAATGTTTTTTCAGCTGGATCCCATGCATATGTGGAGGTATGGCTTTTTTTTTCTGGCTCTCCAGAGAGGCAGCGGTTTGACTGCAGCTTTTTCCCTGTCCCTGTGTTCTCAGTGTAATGCTGTGCTCCAAGCGGTCTGCCCAGTTGGAATGAGACTTAGAGGCAGGGACCTTGAAGATTCTCCCGTATCCTGGATACCCAACATTCTCGGAGTTCAGAGCGTCAGGCTGAGGCTGAGGCTGGATCGTCGTGACAACAAAGGCAAAGGCTGTTGGCAGCTGGTTGACTTGGGCAGTGGGAGCGAGCAGAGCTGCCGAAAACTACGAGACAGGGCGCCGCCGGCTGTGTCCCAGAGTAAGATAAGCTGGCTTCTGTTCATCTCTGCATGTGTGTACAACAGGGCTATTGTTTTATCAGTGTGCTTGCGTGAGTGCATGAGTGCATTTGTGTTGCCTATACCCACGATATGCAGTGTGTAATGGTACTGTTCGTGCTTGGCTTCTAGGATGAGTAGTTGCTTGTCTCATTTAATGGGAGAACAGTTATTGATACACTAAGTGCGAAGGTTGAAATAAGATAATTTTAATGGAAGGTATGGACTGCTGATTGTGGACTGTTGGCCATGGAAGGGAGGTGTAGCTGTACCCAATTCGCTTAGCTGACTTCATGGCTTTGGCTGTATACGTTGAAGTTTTGATGCTACAGCGCGGCTGTGTAAGTCTGAGATCTGCCCAGAGCTGCAATCATGACTTCTCTCTTGCATGTTTTTGGATTTTTCAGAAGCTGCAAATTACATAAATTCATTCACTCGGTGGTTGATTCAGATGGCAGCCTGTCATGTTTGAGTGTGGATTAAATGATTGTGCAGTCAATGCCTTAACTGCCCCCGCTGGTGGCCTGAATAGTGTGAGACTGGAGAGCCTCGGTACAGGTAAACCTTTATGCACTGTGGAGGTGGCAGCCGCATTTCTGTGGGAGGTTGTTAGAAGCTTAAGAATCTCCAGATCAGCCTTTTCTTTATCATCCGTAATGAGAACTAATTTGCATACTCCTCCTGGGCACTGTTAAGTGGGCTGTCTCCACTATCTCTAACATGTATTGCCCATATTTGCTAAAACTATAGAGGTGAAAATATGTTTTGTTACATGGGTCAGTCTACCACAGTGTTAAACAAATGGTTTCATGACAAATTTTCAAAATAAGTTAGTGTTGGCAAATAATTTACAATTTTGTTGAGCTTTATTCACAGCTTAGAATCAATGTAAGTGCTAGGTAATATGAGGAAATATGCCGGCAATGAGCTTTTTTGCATTCAGCTTAGCATGTGTATTGATCAGAATGCCAATATTTGGTCCTATAGAAAATAGCTGCTTAACATCTCCTCCTGCCTCATAAAACTCTCCCACCACAGATTTTTTTTTTTTTTTTGAGAAATTTGTTAAAATCGCACCAAACAGAAAGTGCAAAAAATGCTCAGAAACCCTGTCCATGCTGTGGACGATCTTTTCGGCTTTGAATCACTACATCACTTATGGGTTTGGCAGATTTGATTCCTCATGTGAATACATGTACTTGTGATTTGGATTTGTTGCGCTATGTGGATCTAAAACTCTTACATAATAAAATTAGTTAGATAGATCAATCGATCGATTGATCCTCCTGCCTGCCCCTGAAAATTGAAATGTGAAGGATGCCAACCAACTAATTTTTGGTTATATGGCCTAAATGAAGAGCGAACTGATTCTGTTTGCTTCTAGAACAAACATTTTTTTCATGCCTTGAAATAAACAAGTGATCTTATCGGAAAAAGTAGAATGACAACATTTTGTGTATGCAACATTGACAGAAATTACGAACAAAACACGATCCAATACTTAACTGTAAAACTGTAATTTTAGCCGCAAAATTAACTGTATTGTCATGGCAAATGAATGCCAATACCAATTGTGGTACGTAACATTGACATTTTTAAAAGTAAATCAAGATAAAGACATGAAGCATTTGCCAGCTATCACCTCACTCTGTTCAAGAAAATTGTGTCCTGAGGGCTTGCAGGTGCTGCATTTTGAGTAAATGGCATCTTCAGAATTATTTCCATTACCCCTAAACCTTTGTTTACAACTATCTGGTGTATGTAGTGTTGACAGAAATATCTGAAAAAATGACCCATTCTGAAGCAAACAAAGTTGCAAGGCTGTTTTTACTCATTTCAGACTACAGTTTTATCCAATGATTTCCAGCGAATGTGAGTAAGGACATTGTTATTACTGCTTCTTGTGGCTTTATGAAAAAAAAGGTCAATGTTACATACCTACTGGCAGTTCAGATTTTATAAATAATATGAGATAATTTGAGAATCCTTATCCCTTCAGATGTTATGTTGAAGTACCAGTGTCAATATTGTGGACGAAATTTATGAAACATTTTGGAGAAAATCATCTCCATTTCCTAACCTTGCCATAATCAACTTGCAGAGCTAACTGCATGCAACATTGAACTGACAACAGTGATCATTTTCTGTGGCAAATTTTACAAAGTTTGCTCATTGCAATGCCACTGCTGCATTTGTTATTGCTGGTAATGTTTGAATCAAAAGGGTTTTTAAGGTTAACTGCGATTCAGACATCATCTAGGAATGCAAAACATTATACAAACCCACAGTGGAGGTGTAAAAACTGACTTCCTGTCACAGTGTGTGTAAAAATAATTAATGGATGACTTTTCATGGGAATTTGCACTTTGGCCCCCTCTTTGCAAAAGGATTGAATATATAGACATACCATGTATTTCATTTATATTCAATATTGTCAACAATCTAAAAATCAACAGAAATATGAAAACAGAAATGTGTGTAACTTTGATCCAAATGTTCAGGTGAAAACCAACAAAGTTATTTTGAAAACCAGTGAAGTGCAAGGCCCAACAGAAAATCCCCAATGCACTTAGTGTTCCCATATTTAAAACATCTTTAAAAATTATGCACATCTTGCATCTTGCAATTTACAGTGCCTTTGCATCAATGTCATGTTCATTGCAAAATTGGATGAAAAAATGATTTCAGAAATGTTTTATAACTTAGATAATTTATCAACAACAATATTACAACATTTTGCATGAATTTTAATAAACGTTGGAATTTCCTTTAAACAGATTTAATTTCAAATGAAAATAAAGGTATTCCAAGCAGTTTGAAACTTTGATATGCACTTTTTCAAGTCCAGTTAGTCATCAAAAAAAATTCAACTTGACAAGAAACTTTATACTTAACAATAATAAAGGTCACAACATACAACTTTCCAATTAATTATTTTTAGCACTTCAATGAATTAAAGAGATGATCCATAATATTTCATTAAAGTATTTGATTACATGTAACATTGACACAAAAAAAGATACCAACGCAATTTAAAAATCTAAACTCCAACTGGAAAAAACTGGCAGACCCTATAGAATTATCAGTTTTGATGATTTTTTAAAAATTAAATTCACAAATAATTTGTGCTGTTCATGAGTAGAACAGACCAAAATTTTCAAAAATCAAAGTGGCTATTGTATGTGACTCTATCATAACTATCCAAATCCAGTTACTCACCCACCTCAAGTATTATCAACTGCTAAAAATAAAACTTGAGACCATTTTGGGATCACACCAGCTAGTGTGAGCTTCCCAGATCTAAAACAGATGAAAATATCATGCCAAACTCTGATCATCATCAATAAGTAAATTTTTCATGTCAAATGACATTCTTCAAGTAAGCAAGCACACATTCCAATATTAGAGCCAATGGTCACACTTTAGATGAAGTGTTGCTCATAAAAGCTTTATACCGCATGTATAATGCCTTCATAAATGAGACATAAGCAAATGTCATGCTTTGTAAAGGGTGGAATAACACATCCTTATTCAGCATGTGATGACTAAGGATGAAATGTCACCCTTAATAGCATTTAGCCACTAGCTAAGTGACATTGTCAGCTATATCACATCTGGCATCCGATGCTGAATGAGGACATTATGAAGACATTATGTCTCATTTATGAAGGCATTATACACGCTGTATCAAGCCTTTATGAGCAACACTTCATCTAAAGTGTGACCGAGCCAAGTTACAAACAAAATGTTGATCGTAAAGACCACTGAAAATCCAAATCTGTGTAAATATTTTAGATTTTCACATTCACAAATTGTACTTACTTCGACAAGATGGAAAACTACACGGTACAATCCCGTAATTAGGTCCAATTTATGTACAAAGGTGGTAGTCACCCCACACAGGGCATCAGCATGGTGAATATTGACGGTAAACATCGTCTGAATATTGAATCCAGCATGACTTCAATGAAATTATTTGGTAGCAAAATAATCTGGTTATAGAATTCTTTTAACCAGCAAATGTATTGGACAATAAAACCTTCATGTGCATAACAGTTTGACATTTTTAAGGTCATCCTTACCTGGAAGTTCATGGTCCGCTGATCACCTGAGGTCTGTGAATGGAACTACCATTAATGGGTCGTATGCCTTACCTTTCCTCCAATGATGTTGCAGAGTTTCAGTTTGACAGAAGTGGGATGAAAAATCAGGATTGGATACTTGACCCAAAAAATGTGATTTTACTCCAAGTGAAATGGTCATAAATGCAATATACGATGGTTTTGAACGATAAACGATGGCTATGAACAATGAACGATGTTGTTCTTGCGTTGATGTATCGTTTTAACTAGACACAGTTAGGGCTTGGTTTTTGTACGCATCAGTGCTTGACCAAAATAATCTTTGAGTATTGTCAGAGAAAAAAAAATCTTGAAAATTGAGTATTTTGTTTAAACTTTGGGCTTATGTGGTGCAATACTTATGGTAGCCTCATACTCAAAGTGTTTTTTTTTTTATGACCAATTTCTTTTTTTTTTTAATTTAATGCATTGCTGTACTGCTGTGGGAACTATCATTAGGAGAGAGTGTACAAAAAATGTCAGTGTGCAGTAAAATTTCAGCAATGCTTGATTAAGATTTTAATTACAGCTCCATTAGACAGCTGGAGTCTATTAAGTAGAATTGGATTAATCCTACCCCCCCTTTTGGTGTAGATGTGATTTTCTGTTCCAGGTATTGCATTCCGCTCTGATATGTATGGGGGAAGTGAATGTGGGGGCATATGTTGTGTATACATGGTTAAAATGAGTTGATAATTGTGCTACATTTATGCCCTTATTTGGATTACTGAATGTGTTGGTTTTATGAAAGCGAGCATGTTTCTTATGTTTAAGTTGAATAGGCTGCTCAATATCATTTTATTATATTCCATACTTGCGATCGTGTTTATGTTTCATATCTCAGTACATTTTTATATTACCATAGCTATCTAATGCAGTGAATGCAGGAGGCCTGCATTTAATCAACATATATTCATAGTTACTAGTTGAAATTTTGTGAATTCAGAGCAAAAACTCTGAATGCTTATTTTGGAAGAAAAAAGTATTTATCTACACTTATATACAGAGGCAAGTGATTTGATGTTTTTTATTTTTTCTAAATGCCTTCATTATTTGTCATAGTTAAGATGTACACTCAGTCTGTATTCCCTCGTGTGAGAAATGTCAAATATTATCCACTTTAGGCTTCAGGCCTTATGAAATCTAAAGAGAATGGTAAATTGAGTTAAATGCCTTTGTATTTCAACATCCTGAATACTTCAGCAAACTTAAATGTTTTAAGGATAGTAAGTGTTTTGCATTTCATAAAATAGAGTAATAGCTTGTGAATTCGTTTGGGCAAAATGGTAGGGCCAGTGTCCGCTTTTAAGAATTAAGTAAATCAAATGTGCAAGGCCGTTGATGATAAAGAAATGTGAAACTGATCTGAAGGGGGAGGTGAGGGTGGAGGATTACGGCTGTGTGTAAAAAGCACTCGATTTCTACACCTGGTGGCTGTGTGGGTTTGTTGCTGTATTAGGTTCTCTTTCTGTTGCCATGGCGACATTACCTTTGCTGAAAGTATCCTCTCATTGTTTAGAATATCACACGCTTCTACCAGCGTGCCTGTCTTCTCAGAGTAGTGCTTTACAAGGTTGAACTAATAATGCCATTGTCGCCATCAGGGGATGTAGATTGATGGGACTCCACCAATTAATTATTTCATGGCTTGTCATCCAAGACTTCAAAATCAGAACAGTCTCATCCACTGGAGCTAAGAAAAAATTAATTCATTATAGACAATTATGCATGATAATTGCCATGGAGACGTCTTCACTAATGCAGCTAGCTACTTACTTGGCTCTGCGGGCCTATTTGGCTTGTGTGTGCATTTATGTATATATAGCTATAACATTATGACCATGTACCCTGTATGCCATTGATTCCCCGCCTGCTGGCAAAATGGCTCTCTCAATGTCCACTGGAATGCCTGGATGCAGGGTTTGCCCACAGAACATTTCCCAGAGTGTCAAACTGTCTCCACCTGTTTGTCTTCTTCCTACAGTGCAGTCCAGTTCAGATGCTCACATGCCCATTTTAGGCACTTTTGGCAGTGGACCAAGGTTCAAACGGGCAACTTTGACTATCTGTAGCTTCGAAGTCTTATACTCAGCAGGATGTGATGCACGGAGTAATGTGATACATTCCGCACGTAACCATAATTAAAAATTTCTGCAACTTTGGCCATAGTTGCGCTTCTGTCGATTTGGACCTGAGAGCCTTTGTTGCACTTGCATGTTGAGCAGCCTGGGGTGCCCAACACCTGTAGCCGGTTTGCGGTCAGTCTGTCCTCGGTGGGCTGTCGGTAGGTACACACACTGCTGACAGGGGGTACACTACAAGCCTTGCTATTTCACAGGTCCTCTGCCCTAGTTGTGTGGGCAATTGGCCAGTGTCACTCAGGTCCTTACATGCGCCCTTTTCTCCCGCATCCATGACTTGGACTATGATAACTAACTGTTTGCTAACTGTCTAATATATCCCAGACCTTGACATGCATTGTTCAGCTGATCTAACTGAATTCGGCTCATCGCAATGTGGTCGCAATGGTTTGCCTCATCGATGTGCACTGTGTATCACAATACATCATAAATCTGACTGTGACAGTTTTTTTTTATTTTAGGGAAACATTTTTTATTTTTTAGTTTGAAAGGATGACAGTGTCACTGAGGTTGAAGTAAAAAAAAAAAGAAGTAAAGATAAAAGCCATACGCCATATGGATCTGTTTTTAACCCTGAGTTTTGAACAGTTTTAATGGCACCAGCATTTGCACACACACTCACACACAGTTTGTACTGGCAGGTGAGCTGAGATACCCTTAGAATGAAGTGTGTGTGTGTGCGCGTGCGTGCGTGCGAGAGAGCGAGCAAGCGAGTGAGTGAGTGAATACGCACACTTTTGTGTTGATTCAAAGCGTGCCTTCTCATGTTTCTGTGTTGGAGAGTGTGTATGTGCGTAAATGCGTATGTGTCTGCATGCGCACACATGGCTGAGGAGTTTTGCTGGCACATGCTTGCATCAGGTTTCTTCATCTGTCTTTCCAACTGGTTACTATTGGAGAAAAATGAGTGGAAATAAAAGATGGAAAAAAATTCTCATTCATCCATCATTCGCTCATTCTTTCACACTTTGACCAGAACCACGTGCTTGAAGTTGCCCTTTCAGCCCTCTTGCTCATTTTTTTGAACATTTGTGAGCTAGTTTGATTGAATACCCCCTTATGTTTTACCTTTTGCCTTATTATGGGCCATCAAGCTGTCATTCTCATCCTTTTATCCCGGCCTGAGTGGCTCACCTCTGTGTTTTTTGGCAAAAATTTCCGACACAAAAATTTGAGTGCATTTGCCGCACATCCATCCCAGTTGAAACAGCTGGTTAAACCCCCCTCCTCCCTCGACCGCCTCAGTAAGCCAGGCTCTTCAGCCAGATTGCAGGCCATGAGAGCAGCAGGATTGATTGCACAACCCTCCTGCTTTCTGTACTCAATCAGAAGAGCTGGAAATGGAACAGAATGAGGAGAAGCGAGATGAGATTTTTGATGGGCTCCGCTCTAAACTGCCATTAATGTTGCATGTCTTCGGCTCTGAAGAGCCGAGTGTTTAATTAGCAGTATGCATATTCATTCAGTTTTCCCTGCCCCTGTCTTTGCAGCCCCCCCCCCAAATTGCCAGCTTACCATCGCAGATCACCCAAGTGCCCAAAAGCACTTGGAAAGTTTGTCTCCAGAAGCTTTGACTCCTGAGCACCCATTTATGATTATTATGGCACCCTTTCTGGCATTGGCTTGAACTTGGATATAGGTTCTACAGCTGATTAAAGACTGTTTTCTGTCCGCACCCTATGTGGCACATGATTCTGTTGTGAATTTTTGTTGTAATCTAATTAATTTTAACATTTATTTGGTCCTCTATTTCTGTTTGTTGGTCTCCTTTTACAATTGCTTCTTATTTCCATCATGATCTCTATCATTGTTCCAAAAAATGAATCAGTGAGGCTTAGGGTTATATGGAAACTACTGTTAAAGTTCCTCATAATAGGGGTGGAATGATGTGAATCCCTTATGGCAATATGACAGTATTTAATGTTGGTAAATAATACAATGGTAATGTCAGCCAAACAGTGTAGCATAAACACTTGGGCTTCATATCTCCGCAAACATCATTTATCCTTACTTTTATCTCAGCTGTCAACTTTCTCTAGAAATTTCATTTCACTTTGCACTAAAGGCACTGTATTTGAAAGAACATTTGATAGCAGAGGACATTCATAACGTCGCTCCCACCGGTAACCTGTCTGAGGATGTTTCCGTCTCTGACAAATTATTCCACCGAGTGACGGCGTCTGTAGAGCTGTGTGGTTTATTTGGCTTTAAAATAAACATGAGGTTGTGGTGTCAAATGAGGCCTCTCTCCCCTGTGGTAGGGTAAGAAGAAGGTCATGGCTAAAGGAGGAGGTGCTTTAAACCCAGCTCAGCACCTTTATTAGCACAGCCTCTGCAGTCGCAGTTAAAACTTGTGATCTCAGTATATGTGACATTGTAGGGACAGCTCGTACTACAAGGCTTGGCCATAAAATATTCACAATGTGGAAAGAACGTCTGGAGAAAAGAAAGTTGGCAAGAGAAATCCTGAACAGGGCAGTTTGCATTACGGAATAAAATGCAGAATTCTTATTACGTTGGACACGACATCTGGATCTTTCCATGAAACTGGGTTAATTTTGGTGTTTGGAACCTTGCCAGCTTTATACTCCCTATAATTAAATAGAAATGTAGACCTGTTTTCTCCTAGTATATCTTGTGATGAACTTAGATAAATGCATACAAATTATTCTCCTTCTGCGATCCCTCCCAAAGTTAATGATTGTTTTAATGAAAAATTGGGCCAAAAAAGGACAAAAACTGGGACATGAAAAACTCCTGAGGTGTTGGTGCCATTTTATATTGACAGCATTGCTCTAAATTACCTGAAATACAGATACAAGTAAAGAATGCATGTTATACTTGGTACGACCAGTCATTTTTTTAAATCCAAGAGTTCTGGTTTTCCATGACTCGGTGGTCAAATTCGAGGGTGCATAATCCACCGACTCTGCTCATGTTACATGCTGAACCTGACCATTTAAACGCAATTAAGTCACAAGTGATTTTACAACAGTCTTTGTTTTTGTGAGCCCCTCTGTCTTGCATATATGCAGTACTTTGATTCCCACACTGCATTTGCGAGGAACTTCGAAAATATTCCATGCCCAGTATATAGTTTTTCTGTCCTTTTTTGCTGGTTTATATCAGGGAAGGCATTGCCACAAAATCATCCATAAAGAGGTATTTTCCAACTTTTGTAACTGCATGATTTATGATAGTATGTGACCTGACTTGCATGGCAGAAGTACACCAGTGTCATGGTGCCATTTGGAATGCTTTTCCCATTCAGACCCCCTAAGAGTCTGCATTATTATGCATGGAACAAAATGATACGCTGGTGTTTTTCTATCATTGACCTAAAGAAAAAAAAACTTAAGGTAAACGCAGAAAAGTTACATTGTGCAGATTACACAATACCATAATAAGGCAAATTTTAGCCAACTTTTGTCGAGACATTTTGCTCACCAGCTGGGTTTGTGCTGGTTCAATGCCATTGCAAGGCCAATTGTGCTACACCTTGGTGGTGAGATTAGACAAAACACATTGAATTCTTGCTATTTTACTTGTTTCTTGGTTATTTCAGTCTGAATATTCAAACTTATGAACTTCATACAGGATACTGGATTTGCGTTGAAGATTAACCCGAACACCTGCTTGCCCATTAGCATATAAGTGATGCACGTAGCATGAATTGGCTGGGAACATTCACTGCTGAAATTTCAGTTTTTAAAGAATTGTTTTGCATTTGAAGCACTAGTTTATAAAGAAAATCAGCCGATAAAGAGGCACGGATTTCAAATCTATATGTGAAGCTTGAAGGTTGTATTGGTGTGTATTTTTTCTCAAAATAAGCGCGATCGGGAACAGTTTAGTTGGTGTTCTCTAGCGTATATCTGATTTGTAATTTGTATTAGGTGATTACATTTTTGCCAGTGGCAGGTGGGTACTGGCTCTTTGGGCTGATTTTGATTTAGGGGGCAGTTTAGTTAGAGTACATGTTCTGAAGGCGTTCTGGCACTAACTGTCCAAAAAATACATTTAAACCCTGCCGTTTGTATTAGAGGTAATTTATCATCCGACTTCTGGTGTGACCTTTTGGAAGTGGAGATGGTATCTCTAATGAGCAGGCCTCCTTGGATTACTGGATGACTGCCTTTGGGAATTGGTGATAGTATCTCTAATGAGGGGGTCTATCTGGACTCCTGGATGACTGGCGGTTTGTCTGAGTTGGAGCCTCGCGTGGGCTGGAGAATCGTTTGCAATCTGCATTTGCTCTATGCTGCGGACTTCCTCTTTTGTGAAACGTGTTCCCTCTATATGGCCTTGAACGAGACGAGAGTTGAGAGGGTTTGGGGATGGAGCGAGGTTTGGGGTATGCAGACACAGTGAACACATTAGCGTTGATATCTCGCTAGGGAACACGGGTGAAGAAATGCAGCCACCACTGAATGAATAATTTTGTTTAACGAGCCTGTAATTCACTTGGCAGGAATTCTGCTACTGCACAGGACCAGTAATGCATAACAGATTCGATGGGCGTCATATCACTTGCCTTCTCTAAAAATGTTTGTGTGTGATAATTTGATTAAAAAAAGGCTTTACTCTATCAAGGCAAGAATGCTCAGCAAATGTGAACACAACCAAAATTAATTGACTTGGATTGGAGTGGGGGAAGGGTGTGAGAGAGAGAGGGAATGAGTTTGTGGAGGGTGGGGAAAGGGGTGTATTTATGATCTGTGTTGAGCATAATCTGTGCAGCTATCATGGACCTCAGGGACATGGATTGAGCTCCAGCAGTGTGTTAATCTTCATCATCCATTACCTGTTAGCTGAACCAACAGTTAAGGTAGGGTTTTTTCCCGCCCCAACAACACGCACCCAATGCGAGACTGCCATCCAGCATGTTCTGTTTGTCTTCCCATACTTGGACCTTGGAATAATCAAGTTAAAAGTTCCTGAAAGCTGGGAATATTGATCCTCCTGGCTAAACTTCCCATCTACAGTCAGGTATGCTAGGAAGGCATTGCCTCCCTCGCTAAAAGCAGAATTGACTTCAGTGCTGGGAGAATCTGTTCAATGTCATCTTGCAGGATCAGTACTGTGCTGCTGGTCAGAAGATTGTCCTTGTCAGGGAAGTGTCTTTGAAAGCTAATCAGGCCATTTGGTGTAAAAGGTGCCTCTGCTCATTCAGAAGTGGGTGGTGTCAGGGCTGGCTTTTGTTTCTGCCTGATACTTGGACACCTGATTCAAGTTCATGGTTTTATGGACGGCCATGGACGCTTAATTATTTGACTCAAGTGTTTCTGATAACTAATGTGTAATTACAGTTAGTTTTTTGGAATTAATCCATCATCCTATTATCACCTGCTTATTCCTGGTTCGGTGAGAGCGGGGCATATTCCAGCATGCAGTGGGCATGAGGAAGGCCAACCAGGACAGTGGGCCATTTCATCACAAGAATCATCGTAAACTCCATTCACCCATGCTCTCATACACACTCATAAGCAATTTAAATTCCTTAATTAGCTCTACATCCTTGTGCTTGGACTGTGGAAGCAAACCAGTGTACCCTACATGAGTACGGGGAAGATCAAACTTAACACTGGAAACTCATACAGGCCAGATTTAACCCACAGCTTTCTTGCAATGAGGCGACATTGCAACCATCTGCTGCATTGTGCCTCCCTATAATGTTTAATGAAAATTTCTGATGAATAGAAATCATACTTCTATACTGTGCAATGTCTGTACGTGCTGCTGAACTCACACACTGGAGAAAATGTTAAACTTTATCATTGGTAAGTCTTGTTAAGTATTGCCTGGTATGCTTTTACATTGAAATATGTTTGATGTTTTTCCTAAGGTATTCAAATTCACCATTTGATTTTTCAAACCATTTCAAACATGTAATAAACATTGAAACCTTTATCAAAAATATTGTAATGGACTGCTGCAAGTTTTCAATCTTGGAAATGTGGTTAGAATAGCACCTCATTGATGGATCATGGTGTATCCCAGCAACCATTCATTTAGTTGGATATGAAGAATACTGATGGACATTGTGGGGAGGTCAAACTCCACTAGGATTGAACATAAAACCTGACACCTGATTACTGCAACATGATTAGTAATGCAATATTGAATTTTTGCTTCACAAGAAGAAATTTCATACAGTCAGGTCCACAGATATTATGAAATTGACGGCTATTGTTATTTCATTTTTCTTCCACAGCATGTTGGACATGAAATTAAGTAATGAATATCTGCTCTAAGTGCAGACTATCAACTTTATATTGAAGGTATACATGTCTAAATTTGGTGCAAGGTGTAGGAATGACTTTTTATTTGTGGTCCCCCCCCCTTTTAGGGACCAAAAGTAATTTCATAGAGTTGATATAAAGTGGGACTTTTATATCTTGTCAATTACAATATCCGATATCCAAAGTCCGAAGAACTGTCACTATCACTGAAGCAAGTTGTCATGAAGCTGAACAATCAAACAAAAGCATCAGAAAAATGGCAAACACATCTTTGTGAGACCAAATCAGCTCTCTGGGGCATTCATAGAAAGAGAGGATGCACTGGTGAGCACAGGAACACCAACAGGCTCAGAAAACTATGGATAACAACTGTGGTAGATGACAAAATCTTGGGTTATTGTTACAACCCTGGACATCTCTGTTGCCTTTAGAGGCAGGGGGACAGCAAGCTCACTCTGTGCAGGGGTGCAGGAGGCACGGGGGATATGTCCCACGCAGTTTTGAGAAGACGGGGATCCGTTCCCCCCACTTTTGATAAGTGAAAAATGTACTTAGGCGACGCCAAATAAAACTTTTGACAAATAGCATCGCATCTCAACTAACCAGAGCCATGAATCGAGATGACACTACCTCGCATTCGCTCTGCTAGAAACAGTTACGGTACATATCTAAAATGGTTGATCATTTTGCGTAGTTTGACAATAATCATGAGCTAGACTACTTGCTTCTGTAGGCCGTAGGCCGTCTCCCGTTCGCCCTGTTCGTAACGTCAGATAATTTATGGGCTATCAACCAACTGAACTGCTATTGCTAATACTCAACTCATTTTCACTTATGGCACTGGGACGATTAAATAAAGGATGAATAACTCACCAATGTTAATTCCTAATACATTTATTTCAAACATGTTTTAGCGACATGATGCAGATCTATCTGTTGAGTTACCTAAGCCCAGAAGTGTGCAGTTCTTGGCAAATTCCATACGGGAAAATGAATGGGTTTTCGCACAAATCGGCCAAAAGAAGGAATTAGTTAAACAACGGCAGCAGTAAACATAGGCAAACGGTTGGATGAGTTAAAATATAGTTAGCTGTCCACCTTTGGTAACCATCGGTGTCTTTATGACGTGACGTTAATATTTCATATTTTGCAATCGATGTGCTTGAACAGAAATCAGAAGGACTGCATCATGTAGCTTGCTTCAAGCAAAATGCGGGAGTCTAGAATGGTATCCATAGTTACAGGCAACTCTTTTCTCTTACCATGCAGTTTCTTACAAAACATGACGTTTCATCTCAAATAAGTCAATATCTGATTTATTCTACACAACACGTTGTGGCCATGAAATTCTCAGGTAATTGTGATCTCCAGTCGATAAAGGTAACTATCATTAGCCTCTGCTTGCCTTGTGAATTTGGTGACGCATTAGCTAAGTGATTTGCTTTGTAGCTTGTCCGTTAGTTTTTGCTGTCAGCAAGGGGATGCCAACAGACGTATTTTAGAAATATAATCTTAAGTCTTAAGTCTATTCACTGGCAACGCACCTGTAACATCATCAAATTCGGGGTCTTTCAAAAAGTTATTACTCTACGGAGAGTAAAAAAAAAAAAACAACAACAAAAAAAAACGCATTCCCAAAACCGCATTTATTCTCCTTCATGCTTTGTTAAAATGTTATTTCTCATGTTAATGCTAATAGTTGACTTTAAGGGCAAACTAAGTTGCAAAATACTGTTTTCTGGTTACAGTTAGTATAAATCAATAACCAGTGACGTCTCATAATTTGTAACAATACAGTATGATCAATGTTTACTTCAAACGTATTGTAAGGAATGCATTTTGTATCGGTGGTTTGTTTGGCAATTTCATACCAGAAAATGAAGTAGACCTAATCATTTGATCATGTATATTAATAAGTGTATTAAGTGTAAACTCTTGTTCCTCCATGGCTTCACAAACTGTCGGCATCCCATGTTATTTTTAGAGAGTTAATCCATTAGCCAAAACAATGTGGAATAACGCAATCAAAACAGCAAAAATAGAATTCTATAACCTTAATAGTTGAGACCTCCCACATAGCAAGAGGCCAGTGGACCACTGGAGGTAGATCTGGCGTTTTGCTGGCATTTTGCTCATCGGTTTGAGGGCGGTCCACGGCCGGGTCACCGACAAAAAACCAACAGTTTTGCCAATTTTGATCAAAAAACCTTTTAAATCCTTCATTTATACTTCTTAATTAAGTTTAATAACAATTCATGTTATTTTCATAATATTCAGGCAAGGCAAAATTATGATGGTACATGGTGGTCCAACAGTTGGCCAAAAGTGGTGGTCCAATATCGGGAAATCTGATTTTGCTGTCTGGGATTTGGTGCACGATTTGGTTCCCCTCACTTTGAAAATATCTCCTGTGCCCCTGCTCTGTAGCAACCACTCAACGTCCCATCCAGCTCTTGTTGCAGTTTTAGGCTGTTTATCTGTCTGTTAGTGTGCTTTTTGTAATTAAATCATTTATTTTTATATCCATGTTGCTTAGGTCATTTTATGTTGAGATCTGTCAGTGGGCTGGTTGTAACGCCATTCCATGTCAACTGGACCAACGGCCAAAATTCAACCCCTTCAAAAACATCTGAAAAATTTCATGGCTGTTTATCATCATGAAGCAGGACATTTTCCATAATGTTTGGTCAATATACACATTTTTACAGAGTTATGGCCTTACAAATTATAGGGGCAAATTCTGAAATTCTCACTGAAACATCTACCACATATAATCACTTGACTATAGAGAAACCAACATTGGTTCTTGTCATATATTTTCAGTTTTCTGTTCAGGTATTATTGCAAGTTTCAAGGATTTAGCTTTATGGGAAGGTATAGAAATAATGGCATAAAAATGCTGTAGCACTAGTTTTTTATCTGACTATTTTTCACCAATTTACGATTGTAAATTCCTCATATGTGTGAACTTACTTGGCAATAAAGCACTTTCTCATTCTTATTCTATAAACTAGCATGCCACTCATGAAATACCTTTGGCCCATGTAATTTGAAGCGCCATAACTCAGTGTAAAATGCTTGTATTGACCTAATATTTTGCAAAATTATTTTTTTCTAATTTTTTGAGGGGGCCAACCTCTGAACTTCCCAAAA
The DNA here is from genome assembly GCA_029692085.1 of Gymnothorax javanicus. NCBI lineage: Eukaryota > Metazoa > Chordata > Actinopteri > Anguilliformes > Muraenidae > Gymnothorax > Gymnothorax javanicus. The sequence continues at coordinate 98,746,848 of CM056198.1, forward strand.
ATTGGTCCAGTTGAAGTGAAGAAATAGCCATTCACTACAATTGGCCAGATCCAGAACACTCAAACTCAACAATCAAGACCCCTCACGAGAATGGACAAAAAGGGTTTACCACAAGATAGGAAGTGATAGGAAGTCATGATTTCTGGAACATCAAATAGATGGATGAGACAAGATTAATGTGCACCAGAAAGATGGGAAGGAACTGCTTATGGTATACCTCATCTTTGAAGTGTGGTCATATGAGGGCATGTATGGTTGCCAAAGTAACTGTTTACCTTGCATTCATAGATGATGTAACTGTTGACTAAAGGAGCGGTATGAACTATGAATTATACAGGGTAAAATTTTCTGCTCCGATTCAGCCAAGAGCTTCAAAACGCACTAGGGATGCATCATCACAATGAAAGGACAGGCGATGCATCACAATAGAGGGACAATGACCCAAAACATGCTGAGAATGTAACCAAAAACATTTTTAAGGCAAAGAAGTGAAATGTTGCACAATGGCCCAGTCAATCACCTGCTCTGAAGCCAATGAAGCATGTATTTCATTGACTGAAGGCACAACTGAGGGCAAAACACTCCAAGAACAAATGGACTCTGAAGGGAGCTGCAATGAATGCCTGGAGCGGTACAACCAGGTAAGAAACTCGGCGTCTGGCAATGTCCGTGGGTTCCAGACTTCAGGCAGTCATTGACTTTTGCAACCAAATATTAAAAATGGCAATTTAATTTACAATTAACTGCCAGAATTTATAACGGTCAGGTGGATTTCTATTAGGGGTTGATATATGTGTGATAGTAAATGGCCTGAAATTTCTTTTGGTGTAAGATCTATTAGTAAATAGGAAAATTCCAGGTTTTTAGGTTCCAGAAGTCGACGGTTTGGTTTTTATGGTCTCGAGAAGGGTCACCCTCCAGAGGGCCAAAATTGAACTTTTAAGAAAAATAGGTTTTTGAGTTGAAATATCTCAGTGCGCCCTCAATAGCCCAGCTTCATTTTTTCTGTTGTCAGTCTATATTAGGAGGAGTTTTGGAAAATTACAAAGTTTTGGTGGGTTGTTGAGGGCGCCACCTATAGGGGGCGCTTGAAAACGCCATCTTGGACCAAAGTAGCAGTCACGTTTGAGGCATTCCTTGCTTGCGCCCGCAATAGCCCAAGCTTGTTTATGCATGATATGATTCTATAACAGTGCCTTGTACTATTCCACTTGAAATTGTAGTGGGATGGTGAGGGCGCGGAAGTATAGGTGGAGCTCAATCGATGAAAATGCAAAAATAGGGGTAATCCGCAGCTGTAGATCTCCATGCGCTTCCATCAGATTTGAATGAAATCTGTTTTATTTGATAGCTCTACATGTTCACTGTGTGTTCCAAAAAGATTGATGTGGGGTTCAACTGTTTTAACCCTTTTTGACCATCATTCTGAAAGGTGTGACGTGACCATTCCATACGCTTGTCTATGTAGTGCTGTTACGGTACATAAGTCAGCATAGGTGTCGGTTTGAATTCAATGCCAATGGATGATTTTTAGTGGAGCAATCAGCAATTTAAAGCTCTCTTCTGAACCAATGTATGGGGTCCAGCCTTCTGCTGACTTCCTTTGGAATGTTTAGAAGATTGGAGGCGGGGCCGGACGGATTGCACGCTTCACCACTCATGAATAAATTTAAAAAAAAAAATTGTTTACTTCTTTTGTCATGCCAATTTCAGGAAAATAAATCACTCATTATCTCCATCATCCCTACTTTGTTAGAGAAAACTCTGGTGAAAGTATGATGTCAGACACTTGGTTTTCCCCCCTAGTCTGTTATTTTTTGGAGATAACGACGGAAAACATGAAACGAGCCAACAGTTAGAAAGTAAAAATTGTGCTCATTGTCAGGTGAAACTGAAAGTACACAGTGCAACAGTTTGATGCATACGGATGTGAATGAGAAAATGTGGTGACTCCTATTTGATGATCTTTTCCAGCTTCTGCTCAGCAGAGGGTTCTATCTGATCCCCCGTCCTGGGCCCACCCACACGTGTGCAGTTACATGTATTGCTTTTCCTGTCCCAGTCTCACTGCTGCTCAATTGGATGAATAGATTTTTATTTCAGGCCCTCCAGCTAATGAAATAACCCTTGGCCAAGGGCCAGATGTGTGCACCTTCAGTTGGTTACCTTTCCATCATGCCTTGTTGCCTTCATCCCTTTATTCAATCCATAGACCATGTATTGTACTAATTCGCATTTGAAACCTTGCCTTACTGGGATGATCAAAAAGGGGTTAATACAATTGAACCCCACTTCAATCTTTTTGGTACATATAGTTGACATGTAGGGCTATCAAATAAAACAGACTTCATTCAAATCTGATGGGGGCGCATGGAGATCTTCAGCCGCAGAATACCCCTATTTTTGCATGTTCACTGACTTGAGCGCCACCTATAATTCCACGCCCTCACCATCCTACTAAAATTTCAAGTGGAATAGCACAAGGCACTGTGATAGAATCATATTATGCAGAAACAATCTTGGGCTAGTGAGGGCGCAGGCAAGGAATGCCTCAAACGTAAGTGCTACTTGGGCTCAAAGTGGTGTTCTCAAGCGCCCCCTATAGGTGGCGCCCTCAACAGCCCACCAAAATTTTGTGATTTTCCAAAACTGCTCCCAGCACAGATTGACATCAGTGAAAATGAAGCTGGGCTATTGAGGGCGCACTGAGATATTTCAACTCAAAAACCTATTTTTCTTAAAAGTTCAATTTTGGCCCTTCAGAGGGTGACCCGTCTGGAGGCCCTAGCAACCAAACCGTTCACTTTTGGAACCTGAAAATTTGGGATTTTCCTGTCTACCCAAAGGCCTTCCACTGGAAAAAAATTCCGTCAAATATCTAACAGACATATATCACCCACCGCCTGAACGGTGTAAATTCTGGCAGTTAAACTTCAGCGTCTGATATTGCGATTTTATCCACAACAGTTGGATAAACAATATGTTTATTTAAAAAATAATTAACTGACATTCAGACTCAATATGATCAAATAGTTTACTTATTTTTTACTCTGCCAACAAAAATATTTCCCTCAGCTGACGAGCTTTATGGCGTCTTGTCTGCTTCTATTCAAAGCACAGACACCCTAACAACCCATCAGTCACTCGCTTCAGTGCCTGCTGGCTTGCCCACATTGACTTGTACATTCCTGTTAACAGTGCATCCAGTGAAATATGACTTTAGAGATGGGGAGTGTTTTGTCACTTCAGTGGTTCTGGGAGTTAGTTCTGGTCTACTAATGTTCCACTCCAGCATTCCCCACACTCAGTGGCTGGTTTCCTTCAGGATTTTTGTGAGCTTGTTCTTCCCTCCTTTACTTTTCATCTGACAAGTTCAAATAGGTCAAAAGTTACATGCATATGTATCATTTGCCATGTCCACCTTGATGCTATGAACATACGTAGATTATTAACAGTAGCTGTCAATATAACAAATGAACAACATTCCAATTAATTAGAATTTCAAGTAGCAAACGCAGACAAGCGGAGTGATGCATAAAATGAAACGGAGAGAGGTCATACTAAAAATTCCGCAGAATTCTGCTGTACGCCACCAATGAACACTGCGCTATCCCATAAGGCCACTCGAACTGAGATAACTACTTGTTTATAAGATGACAGAGGTATTGATCTCTTTGTAGAAAACAATCCATAAATATAAATTTAACAGGAAAGCTACATTAGCCTGTATTGTAAAAAAAAATAATAAAAAATTATAAATGCTGCCTATTTGATGTAAACTTGTTTATTTCAATTTTTGTGGGCGTACGTTTAGGCTGTGTCATGGGTAAATTGGCTCTGTAAATTTATGAGATGGCAGCTTTATTGTACGCCCAATTTTGTGTAGTGATGCACGCACAGGGTTCCTAATACATTGATGGTTGAGTAGTAGGTATCAAACCAAAGTCTATTAGTACAAACGTAGTATGGGTATTCAGACATACCCCTTGAAAGCTACATGCCCAGTCAGCATTCTTGATCAGATCTATCTTTTGCATTAAAGGGGACCTATTATGCTGATCCTTCTTTTAATACATATTAGTAATGTTATAATGTTGGCTGTCCATGCTCAACCTCTGAAAAGTTTCTAAACATAAGATACAGGGGTTTTGCCGTAATCCAAGAACGTGATGACGTGAGCGTGATTTCCTCTCTGAACAGCTCCTCCCGAGATCTTCACGAGATCTGGGTAAAACCTGACGTCAGGTTGTGCCATCCAATTAGTACAGACCTAGCCAGAGCCAATCATGGCGCTGGACCTGCCCACACCGGAAACTATTCTAGCAGGCACTAACAACGGCAGATCATACTATGCCTTAGTAGCATCTTCACTTTTGGAAATACAAAAGAAGAACCGCAGATCATTTGAGGTGCAATTTTGTCAGTATCTCTCCCAAAGCTGTTTGTCCGTTTGCTTTTGGACGCGAAGAAAAACAACGATTTTTCTTCCAAAAGACGATGCCACCAGAAATCAGTGGGTAGCTTTTTTTGTTTGCTGGCAGCAGAAAGCCACGGCCAAAGGGAACGTTAGCTGATTGTGCTCAGCATTTCACCAAAGACAGCTTTATCAATAAAGGATAATTCGACACAGGATAAGCGTTTCAGCTGCTTCTCAAACCTGAAGCAGTTGCATCGATCAAGCGCTCGGAGCCACACGCTGTAAGTAACGATATAACAGCAAATAATGTAAGTGAAGCTAACGTGTTACGGGTGGCTAGCAGGACCGCTAGCGATAGTTAGCACTAACAACTGGCCTCAAACGCAGGCTTGGTCAAATATCTGAAGATAAAGCCTGTATCGGTCGCGACTGTCCATGACTCACAGACACAGAAGCTGTAAGTTGCTTTTACTGCATAAGCCAACCTGACGTGATAGCCAGTTGATTGTGGCTGTAGCACAGCGGCTAACGTAGCCAAGTTACTGTTACTAATGTTTGTGTCCTAAATATGCGAGAGTGATATCAGGGAAAATTCTACAGAAGGTGTGTGAACATAAACCTCATTTGAAGCTAACTTTTAATACTTGTTTGTAATTTGGATGCTTAGTACAACTGTTCACAGTAACAGAACTTGCTGTCCGTAAAACCTGTATTGCAAGGGTTTGCCTCTGTGGTTATGACCGCTCGGTTACCAGCTACTGCATGTTAGTTTGCGTGTCGTGCTAATTAAAAATGCTCCTGGTTAACTTATATGCAGTAATTCTGATCGGTATGCTTGTGTTACTTCGGTAAGCATCAATGTGGCAGTTTCATCATAACGTTGCCCGATTGTAGCCTCTACAGTTAGTGATCGCTTCACTTATCCATGACCGGGATCAGCAGAATACTTCACAAATGTCTGAGCAAGCTCTCTGGTGCTACCGAGAAAGCAATGCAAAACGCAGAAGCTCTACCGGTTTACAAATGATTTCTCTGCACTACCTTGACATAATTTCATCCCCCTTTAGAAATTGTTGTGGCTAATAAAAAGCCGAAAAAGGCGGAGATTAAATAGGTAATTCTTTCCTGTAGAAGTGATCGATTCGCTAGCTCCACATAAGCAACTTGTCCGCGCTAACGGAACTTACGGTCTGCAAAACCTGTATTATGTTCATAACATAACCGAGCTCTCTCTAGCTGTCGCGTACTATCCATAAAGCTGCTTTCACATCGGACTCGAAACGAATTTTTCGCGCGACAGATTACATTCAAAGTCAATGCAAAGACGCGAATACGGGCATGTCAAGCCGCTTTCACACCGGACTTGAAATGAATTTTTTTCAAGCGACAGATTACATTCAAAGTCATGACCACTTATCAGCTACTGCATGTTAGTTCCCCTGCTCTGCTAACTAAAAACGCTCCTGGTTAACTTACATGCAGCAATTCTGATCGGTATGCTTGTGTTACTTCGATAAGCATCAATGTGACAGTTTCATCATAACGTTGCCTGATTGTAGCCACTACAGTTGAAGCTAACCGGAGAGGTGCTGTATGTGTCTGCCGAGTTGGGCTGCAGTTAGACCAGGCGAGGTTTTGCAAAGCTTGGGGTGAGTTTTTGGGTGCTTGTGAAACAATCGCTTTACTTATCCATGACCGGGGTCAGCCTGATACATCCCCAATGTCTGAGCAAGCTCTCTGATGCTACCGGTGAAAGCAATAGGGAAAAGCACAGGCTATAACGTGTATGGTATCACAAACGATTTCTCTGCATTGCTTTCGATTTGAATATTAAATCGGCGACTGAATATTAAATTATTTCCTGTAAAAGTGATCGATTCGCTAGCTCCACATAAGCAACGGTTCACGCAGACGGAACTTACGGTCTGTAAAACCTGTATTATGCTCATAACATAACCGGAGCTCTAGCTTGCTCAAGACAATCCATAACGCGCCCATTCTCCGCGAAGGAAACGCTTGTCATTCGAAGCAGTAAGTAAACCATTACCACGGGCAATTTCCAAAAAGGCCGTTTAGCCTGGAGCTTTCGCCCCTCCGTCATATACCAGCGCAGAAGCTGTTCGTTGCTCCACGCTAACAACACACCACAGCTATGCGCACGACCCAGCAGGTCCTAATACACACCGAAGCAGTCCATAAGCTGTTGGTCCACTTTTAGCTGCTCCTCACTGTCCATGTTTCCCTCTAAACTCAGACCCACCGGATTTCTACGGTCTCCGGTCTACACTTGGGCATGTCGACCCGTTCACAAATGTGTCTATATGGGCTGGATTCTAGCTTCCCCTGCATCCTAGCTAGGAGTAGAAAAACCGCGGTACTCACCAACTGTTGCCGTGAGCAAACTGTAGCCGATAGCAAATTTGAGCTTGCGCTGATAGATATTCTTTTCGTCCTCCACTTTCGCCGCCTGCGTTTGTTAGAACAAGATCATGTCATTAGATCTATATTCAAGTATAACGTTAGATCGCGGAATTTGCCCGCCGCTTCCTTATCAGATTGCAGACGTGTCTCAGGTTTCACTCTGGGGAGCCGGACACGGAAAACTGCGTTCTGCAGCCTCGTCCGCCTAACTCCGCCCTCCACAGAGCTGGCCAGTCAGAAGAAAGTGGGCACACGGGATTGGGGGCCATAGCGGAAGAGCCACCCCAGTGAGGCGTTTCAGGCAGAGACTACAATGTACTACAAATGCAGTTTTTTGAGGATGGCAGTATGAGCGAAATAAATACCCTTTTTTTTACTTTGCGCAATCAGGAGTACTCTAGGGGAGTCAAAGACCAAAATATAAACTTGGAAAAATAGCAAAATAGGTCCCCTTTAAGACTAATATCTAGATTTGGTCATATTTCACTAAATTTCTCAGCAGAAATTCTTATTGTTTGGCTTGTATAACATAAGTTACTGCTATTACTACTTGATTATTTTAGTGCAACAGAAATTGTTGATTAATAATTATGTACAAGATGTTATTTAGCTAGCTTGCTTGTTATACCTGACCAACAAGCGGGCTAGTGGGCTACCACCTAAATGCCCCACAATTTCTAATGGTACCAGATCTACTGAAATATTCAAATATCATGATGATAACATCACTGTGTCTATGGAGTCTAAAGACAAGAAACTTGTGGAAACACTAACTAGCCTTATACCAAAAGTTACAATTGGTTGATATAAAGTTGCAGCAATGTTAAAAACCTGCTAAAAATTCCATATAAGACCTGCTAGAATTCTTTACCCATCTCTGCAGATGTAGACGCCTGCGGACATGGAGCTGCTCTATTTATGCTCGCAGTGACATTATCAATAGGTCGTACACCTGAGATAGTTATTGAATATTCACAAGGAAGCGGCACCTGTAAACGATTTAGCATATGGATGAGTTAAGTCCCATCACTGTTTCCCAGGAATTGTATGAATTAAACTCCTCAGCTAAGCCTGATGTTCAAGCCGCCTAATATACTTGCCCATAGTATCCATCCAGCAGTTAATTAAAATGATCTCCTGCAACAGAAAAAAATTGTAGTCCTTTGTTGCAACCATTGCAGCTATAATAGGCCTAAGGTATCCCAAGTAAGTAATAAAAAAAAAGCAGTTTTCTGCAGCAAATATTTAACGTGCTATTGATACTGTCATTCTACCATCAATTGTAGTCATCAGATATTAAAAATGCGTGATTCTCTACCATTGATTTATGTGTAGATTCGTCCCTCGAAGAATTCAGTGGTCCCTTAAATTCTCATACCATCTCTCACTGAAATCCAGTCACTTTAATGCTTGCTCAGGCTTATCTGCGTAAAGCACAGTTATAGTTCACAGCCACGCAAAACTTTCTCAGTAATTATCTATTGATTGACACATTTTCTTATCCAATTCCAGACAGTATAAACTTTCCACAGTAATTGAAAGACATTGATTGGACCCTCAGAAAAGTATTTAAACCCTTACATAACAGCAAGTTAGGTCACATTCTCTGAACTGCGTGCAGCTGAATGACATGAATACACAGAAAAAAAGACTTCCTAAAGCAACCCAGAAGTGCTTAGGTTACATTAACGAGATGGAAATGTGATGTGGACATAGACAATGGGAGTTATTCCAAATGGAACAGGACTGGAGAGTTCCTTGGGCCGGATAGCTCTGTTTCTCTGGAGGAGGAATTCAGTGATGGAGTTATTCTTCATTATGTGTAGATACAATGGAGTATATATTACTTATGGCTAGCTGGCTAGCTGTTTTTTATTTTTGGTTTACCATAGCCATGATGATCACAGAGCTTGTTTGCCACAGTGGTTAATAAGAGTAACCATTAGCTGGTCACACTTTAGATGTAAGTGTATGTATGATGCCTTCATAAATGAGACATAATGTCTTCATAAATCATACATTAGCAAATGTCATGCTTTGTAAAGGGTGAAATAACACATCCTTATTCAGCATGTGATGCCTGATATGATATAACTGACAATGTCACTTAGCTAGTGGCTAAATGCAATAAAGGGTGACATTGTCAGCTAAGTGACATTGTCATTGTCACATCTGGCATCACATGCTGAATAAGGATGTGTTATTTCACCCTTTACAAAGCATGACATTTGCTTATGTATGATGTATGAAGACATTATGTCTCATTTATGAAGGCATTACACATGCTGTATAAAGCCTTTATGAACAACACTTCATCTAAAGTGTGACCCATCTGCCTTTGCTAGTAATACTATTGTGGTGGTATTTTGCTCAACCTGGCAAATTGTTTTAGAATGTATACCACATTCGACAGAATAGAATGCCTCAGTTTTTGCTCATTTAAAATGGTAACAGCTCGAAGACTTCGGTAAATCATCTGCTACATTTGTTGCACCAATTCTGTTGAATCTAGGGTAGCATACTGTCTGCTTTTTTCCTGATCGTGGAATGTCTGTTTTGTTAAAATAAGGTATATTTCAGATATTACTGTGTTAGTGAGTTGTACTTGCTCCTTATAGGCTGTGGAAAGCGTTAATACAAGCTTGCGTTTCGCTTAGGCGCTCGCAGGTGAGAACAGGGTGCAGGGTGAATGTTCTGACCATAAAATAAGCAGTTCCTTTGATGCCTGTGTGTGCTAAATGATGGGGCTCTGAAAAAAATTGGACAAACTCAACTTTATCATGGAGAAAATGCATGATTTTGGTTTGGAGAGGTTACTGGTGACCATTGATGTCCATCCACGCCTATATTGATAAACTCATGCTAAATTCTGCTCCAAAATCATTAATTCATATTGAACTTCATGAATCAAAAGTTGATTTGTGTTAAACATATGATTATTTTATGATTTGACAGTGTGCAATTTTTAGGGCTCTGTTAGCTTCAGGAGCCACTTGGAAATCTTATTTGGCTCATTAACAGTAGATAAATTTGTATATCACTGTCAGATGAAGTACACTTGTGATCAAGGAGTTTTTGATCCCAGAAATGTATTAATTTAACACCCAGCCATTTTTCAATTCTCAGTATTTTTTCAAAATAATTTTATTGCTGTATTTTCATGAAGATTTTTTGTGTTTGCGGCCCATACTCTGTGTGGATGTGATCAATTTTTGTCCGGAGCATAACTCCTAAACCGTTTGCATTATCTCAGCGAAACTTTGCATGCTTACTACTGAGGTCCTGCAGTGCTGAATTTTGGTATTTGGCTGTATGTCTGTCTGTCCGTCCGTCCGTCCGTCCAGTGGGTTAGACAGGGAAGGGGGCCGGGGGTGAGATGTCTGTTTTTACGAGTAAAAACACATTGTAGCTATGTTTAGGGGAGCAATTATTTTTTTTTATTTTTTTACATGGGTGATATAGGTTTTAAAGAACTCTTAAGAGGCAATTTTTTTAAGATTAGCACAGGGGTGGAAACTCACCATCTCCAAATTTGTTCATATTTCACAGGTTTGAAGTTCTATGCCAGGAATAGAAAAATCACCCATGTCAGTTCCAATTGACCCCTCCCCTGCCGTTTGGGTGACACCATTTTTTATTTTTTTTTGGTAGTTTAACAACCCTAGCTGTTTGAGAGTATTTATTTTTGAACAGAACTGTTGGCCCATGGTTTTCACTGCTACAGGGCACTTACACAGCCAAGGTGTACCATCTCTACTAAAAAAAATGTGGACGCACTTGCTTCTGCCTGAAGCTAGCACCACCTGGATTACAAAAAAATGTGAATGTGTATCCAAGATATTTGGCCCTAGATTAAGACAGAATGGAGCGCTCATGGAATTTATGACTATTTTTCATTAAGGAAGTGTCCCTGAATAATCATAATGGCTAGGTACCTTGGGCCACCCATTTTGCAAAGAGAAAATGGGTATCAAACTAGGACGATGGGCAACCACGCCCAAATTTGGACCATGCCCATTTCCAGCAGAATCACCGCCCGCCAAAAATTTAAGTGTAGTATGCAGCTCTGATGCCTAAATTTTTACTATCAGCTAAAAAATTTATGGGCAACCCATAGAGAATGCCATTTTAACCCTTTTTATCCATCATGTTTCACCACAGCATGTATACATAAATGTATATACTGAAAAAATATAAAATATATAAAATATTATAATAATATATAACATTATTATAAATATTATAATAATATATAAAATATACAAAAATGCTAAATTTGGACTCCAATCATTTTTTCTTTGTGGTCTTCATATGTTTGAACCTTTATTACTGAAAATTCTAACACAACCAGGATTTCAACTTAATGCAACAGTAATTTCCTATAATGGGCGCTAAAGACAAAAAAGTCCTGTCACTCACGTTACATAACTTACGTTACAAGTAGATTTTTAGTACTCGCCGTACTGCATTTACTGATCATTCACAATGTTTCAGCCATGTCAGCCATTTCTATTCAAGAGACCTTCATGATTTCCAGTTTCTAAGGCCCCAATCTGCAAGTCCATCCTCCACTCACTGAGTAGCCCCTGCCCCCCCGGACAAATGTCACACTCGTGGCCCTTAGTTTCTCAGAACAAGGGGTAAATTTTTTTTTCATAATGGAAGCAACCCAGTAGTCTCTCCACAACTACAGTATTTGAATGATGTCAAACTTTTATCAAATATGCTTACCAAAAAACTTTGGTTTGCCTCAGACCTTCAATTTCCTCTGAACCATACACCTGGATATACTAACAATACAGCCATACATAAATTAAAATATCTTGGATACACATTCACGTTTTCTGTAATCCAGGTGGCGCTAGCTTCAGGCAGAAACATGTGGCCACAAATATTTTTAGTAGAAATGGGACACCTTGGTCATGGTAGTACCCTATAGCAGTGAAAATCATGGGCCAACAGTTCTGTTCAAAAATAAATGCTCTAAAACAGCTAGGGTTGTTAAAGTACCCCAAAAATGGGCGTGGCCCACATGGCAGGGGAGGGGTCAATTGGAACAGACATGGGTGATTTTTCTATTCCAGGCATATTACTTCAAAACTGTGAGGTATGAACAAGTTTGGAGACGGTGAGTTTCCACCTTTTGCCAAAACTGTGCTGATCTTTAAAAAAATTGTCTCTTAATCTTCAGTAAGAAATTATCAATTAAAAGCTACATTTTTTATTAACTCACATCATCTTTGTCTTTTATTAAAATTAGTTGGATGATATGAAACAGTTGAGAATGGAAAATAAGCATAAATGGAAGAAATCGGAAAGGGGCAAATGCTTTTTCACAGCACTGTAAGCATTAGCCATTTTAAATTGTCATTACAACTATTTACTATAAAGACTAATATTTGAGGTCAAATAGTTAACTATTAACAAACCCGTTGCCCCGACTGCATTTAATAATACACAGCTTTTAATAAAACCACAAACGATAAGTGCATGAGCTATTAATAGTGATAATACAGGGGTCAATGACAAATAAGCCTTTTGAAAATGTTTTTTTTTTTTAATAAATCTTTAAAAATGTACAGAATACATTTATTTGAAGTTGGAAGAGTGTGTTTAAACAAGTCTTAATGGTTGCACAACATTTACAGGGTTTTAGTTCAGTTTTAGCTGTATTTGCAATTTCAGCAGCCAACAAATGTCAGGTGGCACAACCAAAAGTTTCTTAGAAAAAAAAACCACACTTCCCTCTTTTTTTTCTAAGTGATTTTTTTTTTTAGTAAGCATGCCTGAGAATGTCTACTCTGCCTAAAAAATTACTATTTTATAATTGAGCTGGGTATTAAAAGTAACTTATGGATTCTTTATTGTTGGGGGCAGGTATTTTGGTTTTCCAAACAATTTAAGAACAATTACACTATTAAACTTTGTTTATTTGCAAAGTTTTCAATATAAAATTATGCCCCCATATTAATATTATTTTGATTCATATTTTAAATTACATATTTAATACATTTCACATAGTGTTAACTTGCTTGGACGGTTGCTCCACCTGACATTTTGAGGGTTTGAGATGGCAAAACATAAAATATATATCATTTTTATGATAAACTGGAAATATGCTCAAATTGAACAGGTTTTATAGAATAAAATGATGCTTATTACGAATCATTTAAAATTATTTTAAACCAAAGTAGTGCACTCGGACAATGTCACGTCATTGACCCACAGACATATAATCCATGACTGCAGTTGTTCCACAAAAAAAAAAAAATTGTCAATGCCTAATGCAACCAAGTGTATCACATCATTAGTTGCTGTTATTATTATTGGCTAGCTAAGCTTGAGCAGTGAGGCACTTTCTTTTACAAAAGGAAAGAAATGATTTGTTTTGTGGACTAGCTGAATTGAAGCATTTTCTCTGATGAACAATAGTGCAATGCTGTGTTAAATAAAATTGATTTTCATTGAATTTTGAGCATTTTCCTTTTGATTTTCTAAACGTCATTCATTCTCCACGATTTGATGTTCTTTAATGTGACTCAGTGTGCTTAATTGTAAAACACAGAATTCAGAAAATTTTAAAACTGAAAACACAAAATTAGGGAAGAAATGAAACCGAATATGGAAAAAAATCAATTGCATTTCTGTCACGCATTGCATTGAATCTTTGCCTCAATTGTTTTCCCCTGCAATCTAGCTGTCTTTGTCAATTTCACTTTCAATTTCCCTAATTAGTTCTCATTATTTAATTAATGTCCCGTGCTTTGCCCCCCCAATGCTCTTCCTCTCATCTGTTCCCTATTGTTAATTATCATCTTATGTATTAAAGTTCCTGGTCTATGTCTTAGCTTTGCTGGATTGTTGTTTTCAGTCTTCAGTGTTTAATCTTAAGAAAGCAAGTACCTTTTATCAGGGAGACCCTTCCTAGAGCTTGTGGTCCTGGCTAATGGTTTCTTCTACTCCTTCCTTCAGTGCAGTCCATAGGTGCGCGCCTGCTCAGTGTGCCCTGGTTCATTCCGTTGGTAGCTGACTTGGGACCAGTTTCGTCAACTACACCTTGCCTGACTCTGTTGTTTCTGATCGCTCCCGCCTGAATTTGGACCATCTTTGAAAATTCTCCAGCGAAGTCTTCTGGGTTATCCTTTGTCTGTTAATAAACGCCAAATTCAACATCACCTGTAATCTGCGCCTTGTTCCTTTTTTGAATTTGCGGAACATTTCATAGAGCCTTAAATTACAGTCCTCGCTGGCACAATTTGTTATATGAAATCTAGATATTATTCAACGATGTTAGCCAAATAGTTAGCATACTAGCTGGCTAGCTATTGCAAGATAGGCACAGCTGGAACTTTACACTTTAGCTAGCGAGTACATTGGCTTACTTCACTATGAATTGCAATTCACTGTTGTCAAAAGTAACATTTAAAATCAGCAAAATGACAGAATTTACCAAATTACCAATAATGCCAGTGTTGCAGCTCCTCAAGTCTGCTGCTAACTCTGCCAAAGCTGATGTCATAGTTGATGAAGAATTTCTGTAATTTTGTGCCTCATTTTGCTCCTCAGGGTCCTTCATGCTTGTTTGTTTTTTGCACTACAGGGCTGCTTCGTGCTTTATTTTTTTTTTCTGTATCTTGCATATATGCACTTCGGGGCAATAATTTTTTTCCTCTCATTTTCACCCATCCTGAACACAGCCAAGCTTTTTAGTCCGCTGCAACAACCTGCTCGCACTGATCGCAATAGACTCCAGAAGGATGCCATGGCACATGATTCCTCTGTCTAGTGTGATGACAAGCCCTTGTTTCTCTACATGTTGCAAGCACGCTGCTAATTACTCACTGCTTATGCCATCAGAGAATAGTGCAGTCAGCATGTATTTGGCTCGTTCATGTACAGGTTCCTGGCTGACCTGGAGCGACCACTAGAAAGCAATGAGACTGATAAATTTAACTGGCTTCGGCAAGGCCAAATACTTATGGATCTGATTGTATGTGAATCTGTTTTGCTTCCGCATGCCAGTTCAGGTAATTTGATCTGTTAAAATGCTTTTGCAATGCTAAAGGTTTTTTTTTACTGATCTATATCAAACATCCAGTTCAGCACCTTTCCATTTCTTCTGCTTAAGGTGTAATACAGGCACTTCAAAATGGTGCCAGTTGCCCCAAAAAATAGGGACACTGAAGGACACTGTTTTTGTTGCAGTGTCAAAATTGGCCCCCTAGAGTCCCACTAGAATTTGCATTTCCTGCTGTATGCAGTATCTGTGTTGGAGGGGGGGATTAGGAGGGGAGGGGACATGTTGACCACGGATCGACAATAGGAAATTGGTAATAATTGAGAAAATTGAAATTATTGAAAAATTATTGCCCAAATCACATGCAGGCATGAGAGCCCTTTCAATTTTATTACATTTATCCAAACTCCAGCTGTGATTTGTCCTCCCTGTGTCTAATGAAGGGTTTGGTGCAATAACTTGATAACTGCCAGTCTCGTGCTTTATGGTATTACACAGAGTATACTTTCACCGTGTGCTACTGTTGTTTACTGGTCAGAAATCCGCTTTTCTCATGATATATTGTTTCTGAATCTATCTTTGGGGAAATTTTTACTAAAATATATAATCTTTTTATCCCCTTCTCTCATATAAAACATGAGATTGGCATTTATCAAGTTATTGCATTGAACCTTTCAAATGAGGAACCTGCTCCATGGCCTGAGAATAAGGAAGAACCTCTAATACTGTCAAACTAACTGTGCACTGTATACGGCCTCTGCATTTCTCTGTGCACCAGTGTTTGTGCACTGCGCATTTTACAGGCCACATACCTTTTATTGTGTCATTGTGAGTTTATTAATTACTTCTTAAATTTTGTTCAGTGCATTGAACATTACATTATGCTTTATTTCCTTGCTGTGCAATATGGATGGTGCTAATGATTCTTTTTCCTCTGGAGTTACGGATCATTAAATGATCTTTTATTAGGTAAAGTTGCTATGTTGTAATTATCATGAAATTGCCTCCATAAAATCATTAATATTGTTTACATTGCTGGTTAAGATTGACTGCTGTATACGTATTTATAAGATAGGATTAAGCTGACCCAGGGGTAATTGTTTAGATGATAATTTCACCTCTGATGAGATGTTTTGAATGCAGATGTTTTCTGAGCAAAGTGATTCAAAATCAGTTGGGTATTCCATTTGTCTCCCAGTACGGAACAGGCAATAAGTGCTAATTAATGCATTCAGACATTAGTCAATGCAAGTATTATGAATGGTTCAAAATCTTGCTGAGGGAACATCGTACAGGTAATAATGATGCACTATGCTGTATTTTCCTTGCCTCTGTCATTTACAGACTAAAAGGTATCACCTTCCTGGTTCTCAACCCTGCTTACCCCTTCAAAATGGCCAATCACATCAATCAATAATGCAACAGGCATATTTTGCTCTGAGTTATGTTGGTCTTTAACATCATTCTCTGGACTCATAGAACTGACCGATTTTTAAAAAATTCCAGTCATTTCAGTCATAGAGTTAGAAGTATGCCAAAATACGTGAGTTGTATCCACCTTTGAAATGTATTAGGAGAAGTCAGTTACTGTAGCATTTAATTTTCTCAGACATCTCGCCTCTCTATAAACTTTGGGAGTCTGTTGGATTTTGGCATGAGCTCCTCGCCCATGAGAGGACTGAATCTCCTGGAAATGTGCGGCAGTAACTGTGCAAGGACATACAGCTATGATAACCAGCCAAGTAATAGTTCACAACTGAATTTAGTGAGCTAATAATGGTAGCTGTCTTATGTTCCGGAATGCCGGGCTTCTACTTTCCTAGTGGTTAGCCGTGTAGTCTATCCAAAATACATAAGCAGGCATACTCACAATCCCCTCTTTGTATTTTCTCTTTAGTTTTTCATAAAGCTTCGTCTCCCAGAACTCGGGGTGTTTTGAATTTGGATATTGGCACAAGCCAGCTGCTTGCAAGAGGAATCATTCTCCTGGAAATACATGATAGTGACGTATAATGCAGTCATCATTACCAGCCAGTCAACGTACATCTCTGCTCCAGTGTTTAAAATCACTTGTCATTTGCACAGTCCTTGCTACAGTGCTGTGAAAAAGTATTTGCCCCCTTCTTGATTTCTTACTTTTTTGCACATTTTTCACACTTAAATGTTTCAGATCATCAAACAAATTTCAATATAAGACAAAGATAACCCGAGTAAATACAAAATGCAGTTTTGAAATGATGATTTCATTTATTAAGGGGGAAAAGCTATCCAAACCTACCTGGCCCTATGTGAAAAGTAATCATGAATTACTTTTGAATTACAGTTAATCATGAATTAACTGTGATTAACCACATTTTTTGAGTCCAATTTCACTAGCCACACCCAGGCCTGATTACTGCCAGACCTGTTGAATCAAGAAATCACTTAAATAGAACCTGTTCGACGAAGTGAAGTAGGCTAAAAGATCTCAAAAAGCAACATATCATGCTGCGAACTAAAGAAATTCAAGAACAGATGAGAAACAAAGAAATTGACATCCATCAGTCTGGAAAGGGTGGCAAAGCCATTTCTAAGGCTTTGGGACTCCAGCGAATCACTGTGTGAGCCATCATCCACAAATGGAAAAAACTTGGAACAGTGGTGAACCTTCCCAGGAGTGGCTGACCTACCAGAATTACTCCAAAAGCGCATTGACGACTCATCCAGGAGGTCACAAAAGAACCCAGAACAACATCTAAAGAACTGCAGACCTCACTTGCCTCATTTAAAGTCAGTATTCATGATTCAACAATAAGAAAGAGACTGGGCAAAAATGGCAACCATGGGAGGGTTCCAAGGCAAAAACTACTGCTGACCAAAAAGAACACAAGGGCTCATCTCACATTTGCCAAAATACATCTTGATGATCCCCAAGACTTTTGGGAAAATATTCTATGGACTGACGAGACAAAAGTTGAACTTTTTGGAAGGTGTGCATCCCGTTACATCAGGTGTAAAACTAACATATCATTTCATAATAAGAACATCATACCAAAAGTCAAACATGGTGGTGGTATTGTGATGGTTTGGGGCTGCTTTGCTGCTTCAGGACCTGGCGACTTGTTGTTATTGATGGAACTATGAATTCTGCTCTCTACCGGAAAATCCTGAAGGAGAATTTCCAACCATCAGTTGGTGACCTCAAGCTCAAGTGCACTTGGGTTATGCAGCAGGACAATGATTCGAAACACACTAGCAAGTCCACCTGAATGGCTTAAGAAGAACAGACTGAAGGTTTTGGAGTGGCCTAGCCAAAGTCTGGACTTAAATCCGATTGAGATGCTGTGGCGTGACCTTAAACAGGCCGTTCATGCTCAAAAACCCTCCAATGTGGCTGAATTAAAACATTCTGCAAGGAAGAGTGGGCCAAAATTCCTCCACAGCGATGTGAAAGACTCATTGCCAGTTATCGCAAACACTTGATTGCAGTTGTTGTCGCTGAGGGTGGCACAACTAGTTATTAGGTTTAGGGGACAATTACTTTTTCACACCAGGCCCGGTAGGTTTGGGTAGCTTTTTCCCCTTAATAAATTAAATCATCATTTAAAAACTGCATTTTGTATTTACTCGGGTTTTCTTTGTCTAATATTAAAATTTATTTGCTGATCTGAAACATTTAAGTTTGACAAATATGCAAAAAAAAAAGAAACCAGGAAGGGGGCAAATACTTTTTTCACGGCACTGTATTTTATTCAATAAAAGTGTACAATACTTGTAATGGATTAAATTATGGAAAAAAAAAACCTCTAAAACATTGTAAAATACATTTCATTTCTTATTCAAGTATTTTATCGCAAAAAAGTTTTCAAATGATATATTTCATGGTTATCCATTTTAATGATCTCCCATCGAAGTCTCCACTGTGAGATTTAATTACTGTTTTGCAAATTTTAGGTATTCAGGATATTAACCCTCATCCAACCAAGGGTTTTTCTACTACAACCCCGACCAAAGGGGGTTACCCCGATTATTTCGAAATTAAGCGATAACCATCATCTTGTTTGGTATCAGTGTACAGCTACAGATGTCCTCTCTTCTAATCAAGTACAAATAAAACACATATCAACATTATGACGTCATAGTGACGTCATAACTAACACCATATTAGGAAAAAACATCAAAATGACAAAAATCCATGTTTTTTATATTTTTATTAGTTTTAGCTGAAAATAAGTAACTTTCTGTAACCTCTGGAACTACTGATACTACAATTAATGTTTTAGTATTATTATAAATGTTATAAACTCATGAGTAACATAAATTTGACATTACTATGATGTCATAAATAACTCATTTTGGGAAAAACACGCACGAAAGGAAAACAAATAGTTTTCTGAACATTTTTCACATTTTCTTAACTTAGTTTTTCCCTATGATAGAACAAGGCTTATAATATCAGTAATATGTCTGGTATATATGTTCTCTTTCAAAACAAGAATCAAACATCAAACTTCAGCACTGTGACGTCACAATGACGTCACTATAGATGTCATATCTGAAAAAAATACAAAAATCCATGTTTTTCTCATATTTTTCCCTCAATTTTAGCTGTTACATATTTCCCCCCTCAATTTTAGGTGACAGTAAGCAATTTTCCGCTACTCTACATGTACTATACTAGTGCTACTGTAAACAATATTAGTATCATATATATTGTTATATACCAAGGAGTAACAGTAATGTAATAAATGTACATTACAATGACATCACTAATTAGTAAAATGACTCATGTAGACCAAAACGTAAAAAAAAAAAAAAAAAAAAATACAAGGACAAGCTACATCAATAAATCAATCAGGATAACAACCAGTGTGGTCTACAAAGTTCATTGAGCATGAAACATAATAATAGCATACTATCTGCAACTAATTTGCAAGCATATTTTGTATCAAAAACAGGCAAAAATTGACGCTGGTGGCAACTACCCCCAGGGGGTGAGGTACCCTCATCATTTTTTTGTGAAAATGAGCGCAAAGGATGAATAAACAATTACCTAGAAGCATTAGATCATATCTGTTAACATTTTTGTGCGACAGGAAAACATCTGTTGGACATACTTATATATTTTTTTTTCTTCATTTTACTTTTATTGTAGTAGTCAAGCCATAAGAAATCTCCTCTTAACTTGCACCTTTGCTCATTCTAATATTAACATCATAAATTGTACTAAAATGATGGAGGGCCTTACTCAGAAATGGCCAAGATAAGCATAATATCGTGCACAGAAACGGATGAATACAGACCAGTGTGCCATGGTAGTGACTGAGCGTAGTTGCGTCAATATTTTCAAGTGAAAATCCTGCATAATCTGTCTTTAAAGGACAGTGTGTTCATAGTCCTTTTATCAAAAACAAGTGAAGGAGAGAGTTATGTGATCACATAGTACACAAAATGTTGTGGCTGGGAGTAGATCCCCTGGCCAATTTGATTCATAAATGAGTTTGACTGTCAGCTGTGATTGAAAAATGTCACTATCTCTCCCCAAATATTAACAAAGGCTTCTAAAGGAATAGAAATTTCCATTCCATTTTTGCCATTCCAGGCTTTACTACAAGGAGATAAATCTATTGTGAGGGCTGCATAGTATGCAAGCATCCAACAAGGGCCTTTCATTCGGTTTACTAGCTTGTTGGTTATAAGACCAGGACTGGATTAAGCCAGGAGAACTAGAGAGACACTCGGTAGAGCGCTTACCTCCGCCACACCATATGTCAGTATTATTTGTTCTTGATCCACACGAATATTAAAGTGACAACTATAATCAATTCTAATCAATTAGTGTAGATTCTATTTAACACTGAAATTATATGAAAATCTGATCATTACATAAGGGACTATCATTCCATTCAGGTATATTTTAACTTCTTCCGGATCTAAAATCCGGAATATGTTCTGGATCACTTCCAAAATTGAATCAACTCTTCCTTGGACCACCACCTACCATCCTACCAAATTTTGTGCCAATCCGTTTGTAATCTTTTGAGTTATCCTTTTAGCAGACAGCCAAACAGGTGAACACGGGTGAAAACATAACCTCCTTGGTGGAGGTAATTACTAAAGTCTGCAGGCCTGTGCATTAGCATACTTTGGTTGGCACCCTGGTTGGAGGATTTGTAGTAATGTATGTAAATATTTGAACCTTAACACAATTTTTACGTCCTGGTTGTGTACTTCAATGCATTGGATTTTGAAAACGATGAAGATCAGGATAAATACGGTTGGCTGGAATTTTTGGGTATTTGCATCGGTATCCTGCGAACTATGTAGGAATTGCATCCTGTCCCAATACTCACAGACTGCACGGCAGATTCTAGCAAATGTAATTTTGGATTCACCTTACATTTCTGCATGCTATTCTTGCATGCAAGGAGCTGTGCTCCTCTGTTCTGTCGCTTTTAGAAGTGCTGTGGCCTGGCTGTTTGCAAACAGCCGTCCAGCGGTGCTGGAGCCTCTAAAATGAATAGCTGGGTTATTATTGGTTGCTGCTCTGTCATGTTGATAGAGGGCTTCCTGCTGTCAGGCTTGGCGGGGTGAACTTTCTCCCTCTGTGCGTGTTGGCTGTTTCCCAGCTGCAATGCAGAGAGGCCCCCCCCCTTCCCCCCCTCCAGTGCCGTGCCTTACCGGGTCACTCGATTTATTGAGCCTGACGAAGGCCAGGGTCCACAGACCGACAGGCAGTATGTGCAGTTCAGCTACTCGCTCCTGCTAAAGTTTGAGCATTTTTACCTCATATGCTAGCTATTTTAGGGTCCAGCCTGGTGTTTGCCTGTCTGTTGCGGTGTACAAAGCACCTTTGTGATAGTGTGTTGTAAGAAATTGCGGTTTAAACTGAAGTGAATTGAATGGAAGTGGTTGGGGTCTGTTGCATGTGTTGATAATGGATTGCTGTATCTCAGATGGCAGTTAAGCGAGAGGCACTGTGTATTTTGAATGTGCGGGCATATCTGGCTGTGCTGCAATAAGGTCAGTGGTTTAGGCACTTTTATTATATTTTTGGCATTTAGCAGATATCCTTATCTTGAGTGACTTGTGCAGCTTAATTCTGCTTGAATTTCCCCTTAAGTAGCTTCAAAGTTAGAAAAAGCAGTTTTTTTTCATGTTGTAGGATAATGTCACGGACATATTCTATATCTGCTCATTGTGTTGCTTCACTGAAGCTATATTCCTTTTATATTGAGTGAAATATTCAAACCCAGAGCGCCATGATTTTATGGCATTAGAATTCCATGAAAATATCAAATCAAATAGAAAATATGTAGATCTTGTGCATCATTTCATACACATTTCTCAGTAATTCAGCAGGACATATCTGGGATTTTTGGAAAACTTGGGATGTCTGCTACGATTTAAAAGAGGCAGGAAGTTCCAAAGGTTTGAATAAGGCAGGTTCTTTTTATGAACTAATATATGGGTCCTTAGATTTGATGGAGTGAAATTCTTAAAAGCAGACCATTCCTACTGCTGAAGCAATTTATGTGGAGTACCTCACCCAAGGATAAAGTGGTGGTTACCCAGCGAGGACTCAAACCAGCATGTTACCAGTTTCTTGTCAATTTGCCCTACCATTTGGCAGTGCCACACTGAAGCCAAACTGAGAGATGCCACAATCCCTCTGGGAAGTGACCCCTCTCTATGTGGAGGCCTTTGAAGCCAATAGGACTTGAGGGTTCATGATGATGACAGTTTATACTGTGAGCTTGCAAATGGATTAGGCTGGTAATGTATCTGTATAATGTGCTGGGGATAGCCTCACCCAGAATTTCAGTCCATGTTCTGTCTGCTTGGCTTAAAACCTTAGAGTTGTCCTCTAATGAAATTTATGTGCCTTTGACCTGCTAAAGTAGCACGTTTTTCTAATTTGGTCTCATTTCTGCAAGGAGCAATGTGGTGGCTCAGTGGGTAAGAAGGTCACAGCAAGGAGGTCACTGGTTCAAATCCGGGCCTGGGGCCTTTCTGTGTGGGGTTTGCATGTTCTCTGCGAGTTTGCTTGGGTTCATTCCAGGTGCTCTGGTTTCCTCCCACATTCCAAAGGCATGCTAGGCTACTTGGGGACTCTAACCTGCCCATTGGTATGAATGTATGGTATGTGCTTTAATCTGTGACATGTTTAGAAGAGTACAGTTGGTGACATGACATAGCGACAAAAATTGATTAGTTTTAAAGAAACAAACAATACATTTCATCAGTTGTGCATATTATGTGTTTATTCACCTACAATATGCGAGGCATAATGTGCGAGGCAACAGAGACTTTCAATATTGTTTTAAAGGACTTTCAATATGATGGGACTGTCGAGAAAAATGGTCTGTTTTAATTATGCCCTCCTGATATTCGTCAACAGCGCAGGCAGTAGTGGCAAGCAGCTTGAAGAGAAACATCCTTTTCATTTGGCAGTCTTATCGACAAAGCAAAATACATTTTGGATTCTCCACTGTCTGCAAATTAGATGGAATCAGAGTTGAAAGCGGAGGAAAATCAGTTTTATTTTCCCTCTCCTTGGGAGATGAGGAGAGCCCCATCTATCCAGAATTACTTAATTAGCATGATGAGAATGACATTTCCATTATTAGGCTCCCGTATAGTTGAGTAAACTGGGCCGTCCCCATCTACAGTAATTAGACAGATGAATAGGGGGAGTCTTATGCTGGAATAAACAGTCTGCATACATGGTATACGGGGCAGGGCCTTCTTATACTATTGCATGTGTGGTTAAGGTACTTCTGCACCATGCAAATTATATGGTCAAACGGAAACTATGAAGAGCGAGTTGCACAAGTCTGCCCTACTCTCCCTTTCCTCCCTCTCACTCTCACATGTACACAGTTATTTATTAATTGACCCACTCAGTCTATCCCCCTTTTTCTTTACCCTCCTCTCTCGCTTATCTATCTGGCTCACACTCATGCGCATGCGCGCACACACACACACACACAAAATGTTTCAACAATTCTGTTTTTTTCTATGACTGAAAGTAAAAGCGATTTAATGACTAAATTCTGTTTTCAAGTTTGAAGTTGTAAAAATAGGGCTTAAAATAACACGGGCATTGACTGTTTCAGCTAGCTCTCCTGCAACGTACATTGGCTGGTGCCTGGATTGTGAAAGCGGTGTTTTGGTTTTTGAAGAACATTACAGACACTGAAAATTTTTTTGGAACATGGTAACCAACTTCATTGATTTTTTTTTTTTTTCCTGTGCACTAAAGACCACTCATATGCTGTGCTTTGGGGGGAAAAAAAATTAATGAACTGGAGGTTTCATAGGGATTGATTCAAATTTGTATTGCTTTTTTTGGAATTGAACATTATTTTGTTTAATGGTAATTTTTTTAGATGTGTACAATCTGCTTTTACTTCTAGAATGTAGTCTTATTTTTTACTGATTAGAAAAATAAAACAATTTTGTTTGGAAAAAGAGAATTTTGTAAGAAGATTAATATAAAATGCCTAAAATTATACTTGAGGAGCACTGCATACTGTTGGATGGTGCTGCTGCTTTCAATTATAGTGACAATAGCCTATTTTTATCCCTATGCAAAATGGCAGAATGAAAAATAAGGACATGGTAGTTCAGTTTGTAGACACTGGCGGCTCGCCAGCTCCCTTTATGTCAGAAACCGAAGCCTCTGCAAAGCTTTACAAGATGTAAATAGACGTTTGCATTTTCAAGGACCGTGCCAACCCGGAACAAAAGCTGTGTGTTTCATACGGTAGGAAACAAGGCTTCCTGTTTATTGCCTAAAATACCAACGAAACCGAAAACAAAGCAAGAAAAAGGGAAACGTTACAAACAGATCCTTCATCCTTCAGCGACGGGACGACGTTGCCCAGTTACACCCCCACCCCCATCCAACCCCAAGAACTGCGAGCAAATTGCAGACGCTACCACACTGTAAGACGGAGACCGACGGCGGTAGGATGTTAGAGCCCTGTTGCCATGACAACAGAGGAGGGACAATTTTCTGCGCTCGCAGCGGTGACAGTGGAAGCCGGAGACTAGCCTAGTGAGCGGTGCCGAGGCCAGAGTACTGAGGGGAAGCGGCTCGGGCTTAGCAGTCGTCCAAGGGTTATAGCAACGGACGTAGAATCTCCTTTTTAAACCGCTCTCCCCGACTAACTCCTCGCAATTTTAAATGGTACGTCTTCGTATTTTATTCATTTTGTTGTAATTCTTCTGTTCCGTTTTGTGATCTCGCGTCTTGCTGCATGGTAAAAAAGGAAGAGGAACGGAGTACCGTGTAGCATTGTGCTACGCCACGGATCGCAGATACCGCGGTATGTTTAGAAATTACGCTGTCCTTTTCCTTTTTTATTTTTATTATTTTTATTTTATTGCTTCACCGAGCGTCTCTTTATGTTTAAGATTTGCCTAAGCGCGCATTTGGGGTCGTTTTTCGGGTTGTGTGCGTGTGTGGGGGGGAAGCCAGCTGTTGGCCGCCTCCCCGGACGCGACGTGGTTCGAAACTGTCATCTTAATGGAAATTCATCGCTATGTAGCCATGGTGAACGGAGTTTTCTGCCTCTGTGCTGAATGCATTAGCCTAATGAGATGTTTGCAGCTGGTGTGCCCAGATACGGGATTGGGGGAGAGATTGAGCGAGAAAGAAGGGAGAGGGAGAGGGGGGAGGCAGCGCAGAGTTGGCAGGCAGAAGGGGGGATGATGGCTTTTCTCCCTCTGTGAACAACCCCTAACCCAGAGCCCAGAGCAGAAGGACTGGAACAGGGAAGCGAGAAAGCTAGAGGCTTTGGTTGTTAGCGGCACTCGTAAGTAAGGTAATACGGGTGCTCCTCTGGAAGGACACTCGGAGCTGAAATGGGGAGACTCCCAGAGGGGTGACGGGAAATAGAAGCTGTATTGACTGGAGGAGCGGGGGGATGGGATTGATGTTAGCGCGTGGTGAAATGCTTTATGTTGTCAGGTTTCAGCTGCTAGCTGCTATATTTAGGGCTCTGTTTCTTCTCAAATTATTCTGCCTTGGCTGCTGTGCGTTTTCCTGGGTACCTGTGATGTGTGTTTGTGTGTGTGTGTGTGTGTGTGTGTGTGTGTGTGTGTGTGTGCGTGCGTGTGTTATTGTTTATATTTGCATTGTAAGCATCTTGGTGAGTTTTGGTTGTTGTTTCCTGTTTAATTACATCTAGATATTGTGTGCCAAATGATTCGTTTGGTGTGATTATTTTTAAAAATGAAAGCATGCTTTCTTTGCCCTGTAAATCGACTGAGGCTCAGCTATCTGGATCTGAGGCCATTTGTTTGAGGGGATTAATTTTTCATCAGCCTTTCGGTACAGGATTTCTGTTTTTACCATCCTTTTGTCATCATGCTGCTGGGTTATTTAGAACTGGATAATTAAAAGGGAATTGTGACTCACTGTGTGCGTGTGTGTGGCCTCTTTATATGATTGTGTGTGCGCTTCTTTATGCTTCCATGCATATGTTACTGTGTACTCCTGTCAGTGTATGTGTGTGTTATCTGCGTGTGTATGTTTACTCCCAGCACCACTGTGACGCCCCCTCCCTCCTCCCTCTATGCACTGAGTAACCGAGTCGTGCTGTGTTCACAGGTCCAATGAGTATTCCTGCGGCATCAGCACAGAAAGCAGACAACAGTGAGATGCAATCGCCCGCCATGAGCCCCTCCTTCATATCCGGCCAGAGGGGGAAGATTCCGGGCAGGAAGCGGGGGAGACCCCCCATCCGCAACGTCCCCAAAATGGACTTTCAGAACCGCTACGCCGAGTCCCTGTCGCCCCTCAAAGTCCCCAAGAAGAGAGGGAGGAAGCCTGGGTTTAAGGTCAGCATTGTTGGGGGTGGGGGTGCATTTGCGGTCGTTCGTTATTCTATGCGCTGTGAGTCTGTGGGGGTTTATTTCAACAGACAGGCGAGTCCCCAACCCAGCAAGCTCTGTTCTGGCTCACATCAGTGACAGTGGTGCTGTTGTCGCAGTCAGCGCGTGTAACTGTCATCCATCAAATTTTTGTCATTTTATTGCTCTAGAAATTTTTTTTCAAATGTACCGAAGATTATCTATTTGTAGCCTTATTTCAAATATATATCCTAACTTGGATTTGCTAAAATTAAATCATGTAAACTTCATTTGTTCATTTCTTATAAAAAGTAGTATTTGGTTTAAGTTTTGTGATATCAATAAAAAAGGGTTTGCAGCTACTATTGGCTAGTTTGCATTGCGACGCCGCATGTAGCCCAGTTGACGTAGTAATTGCTGGGGGTATTGCACTGCATTGTGACGCCGAATATTTTGTTCACGCATGAATGGTTGCGAATGGGACTGAAGTGGGATCTTATTTCCGGCATCTGGTGTTGCTGTTGATAAAAACGTTCATTGAATCCAATAAAATGGGGGGGGGCAGGTTGCTGGACGAATTTCCCGGGGCCAGTCTTGATGAGACTGAGATGGCTTTGCAACTGCCACCAGGAAATGAGATTTTTACCCCCCTCCCCTCCCCCAACCGTGTACGATAGGCCACTCAGTACTGACGCCTCCCCCCGGCCCTTCTCTCCATTAAGTGTATTGTGTCTGATGTATCTGTGACATGAGCTGACAGGATTTCAAAGGAAGTGTGAAACCAGAGGCCTGGAGGTGCTTTGCATGATTTTTGCCTGGGAGCATTCCAGCAAAATCGAAAATAAAAAAGGGAAATGGAAAGAGTGGCTTTGTGGTATATTTTTAGAATTGGGGGTGGAAGGTTGTGATGATGGCGGGGAGTTATATTGGTTAAGTGATACAGGGTGCGCTTGCATTTGCTAAGCTAATTGGTGCTGAGAACACAGCAGTGTGTCCTTCTCAAACCCTCTTCTCCCCGACTCCCCCCAGGTCATTATGCTGCTCATTATTCCTAGTCAAAGGTCAGCACTGCCTGACTGAAGCCTTGATCCCCCTGCCTCTCGTCCAGCCCCACCCCCCGCAGTCTGGCATCCCCACAGTGTCAGTCAACGCTGCTGCCTCGGTGGGACTGCATCAGACTGGCGTCTCTCGGCTACCACCGCAAATGGAAGCCTAGCGCCGGCGCTTCTCTATCTCTCCCATCCTCTGCCTCTGGGGGCGCGTTCTGGGAAGTTTAAATTGCTGCATTAAATTTCCCCTCTTAGCTTTTAGCGCACTGCACGTTTGGTGTGGGTGTGTGTGGATGTCGCGCCTAGGAAAGACGAGCTGAAATGGTAGAGCCCTGACAGCTTAGCTTCTGTTGATTAAGACTTAGTTCTCAGCCATTATTGACAACAGAGACTAAATTCGTGCTAATTGTCCTTGGTTGTTTTATTATTTATGAATTCTAGCTGATGAACATTTGTAGTTTGCGAGTTCTCTTGTTGTTACAGGAAGAGAAGACAGGCATCTTTTTTTTGTTCACATTGTTTCTAATTAGGGAGATTATCTGTGATTGGTCAGGTTGGAGAGCTGACTGGCCCTGTTGTGTGTTTATTGGCCCCCTGCAGCTGAAACCCCGCCTGGTGATGACCCCTCTGGCCATCTCACCTCCCAGCAGCACCCCTGAACCGGACATGAGTTCCATCCCGCAGGACGCCGCCACCGTCCCGCACTCGGCCACACCCCAGGTGCTCACAGGTAGGACCGCCCTCTCTGCCTCCTGAAACCTCGCTCCCCTGTTCCCATACAAGGATTTTTGTTCCGATTAGGCTGCCAGCTGAATCGTATGGGCGGCCACTGGCAGAAGGGTAGTCTTTGCGCAGTCCAATGGTCGCGGGTTTCGGCGGAGATGAATCCGACTTGTGTTCAGAGCTCATGAGTTGAGGCTTGGAGCTGCAGTGTCGTTACTGAAGGGGCAGTGGTACTCCCATCTATTTTCAGATGTGGAAAGGCCTGTGGTGAGAAATTGAAAGGCGTTTGACGTTTCTACCACCATTGAAATTTTCCAGCTGATTTTACAAATTATTTTGATTTCCTGGCTGGAAAGCAGTGTAAACTATCAAACCCTTAAGTTAAAACAAAATTGCTGAGACGTATCTGGGGTACGTTTCTCAAAAACACAGATGCTAACTTACATAGTGGGAAGCTGATTTGCGAACCCTAAGATGGCAAAGGAAGGTCCCGCTTTGACTACGCCCCGAACGAATTTCATTGGTTATCCGAACACCTTCTTCTTCTGCTGCTTGTTTTGGAGGATGGTTAGGGTTAGGGTGAGGATTAGGTGTTCAGACAACCAATGATATTCGTTCTCGCCATGGTCAAGGCAGGACCTTCCTTTACCGTCTTAGGATTCGCAAATTCACTAGTGGGAACCATTGACTGTGTATTATTGAACCACATATTTGTTAACGAAGTTAGCAAATATGCTTTTGGAAAACGCACCCCTGGACCGGGATTGTATACCTGTTTATCATTTCTCGTTCTGGTTTTACCCATCTATAGTGCCTTTTCTCAATTTGTACTGTCCTACTTCACCGAAGAAAGAAATGTGTGCTGTCGCGGAAAAATATAGAACCCCACGCTATGTGTTACCTTCAATGCTGCTTGTGTTCTTCATATTTTACTTGCTCTTTTCCAGTTTTACATATGAAATGATGTTGGAATGTATCACTGCTTCCAATTATTTTTATGTTATTACAAAATGGTGCTGTAAAGGGATAAAACATTCATTGTGATCTCCCCTCATTTGCATAAACTCGGCCTGTGCAGTATATTGAACAAATTTGTAGCAGGCAAGGAAATTACATGAAAGAACTGTTTAGTGTTGTTTTTTTTCCCCCTCGGTTGCTTAAATTAGCTTCTCTTGAAGTGTTAAAGGGTGGTGTGTTGTCACCTTTGACACTACTCCTCATTAAATACAGTGTTTACCACAAGTGACATTTACAAAGTCTGTTCAATTAAAGAATACCGTTGGGAGGGTAGGCTTTTCAGTGGCACTGTGGTTTTTTCGAGTGTAGTAGCACATTATTACTCCTTGGTAGGTGCTATTCATCCTGAAATGCTCATGATTTATTCATTTGAAAATTTTTCGCCATCTTTGGAGTGCATTTCCCCAGAGGAGGCATCAAAGAGGTTCAAAAATAGTCGCTAAAGCTGCTGATTTTTATCTCAGAAGCTGTTAGGTTCATGTTTATTTTTTATTTAATGCTTATTTTTTGGAAACTTTGAACCAGATTTTACTTATTAGCCGTGAATTATGTCTGGTGTGATTGAAAGTGAGTGGCTTACCAATATAATCTTGCTTTTTAGTAAATGTAGCATTGACTTTCTGTATGTGATTATGGCTTTATACTGGAGTGTTTTGTATTAAATATGAGATTGAGTGTCTTGGGTGTGCGGCTGTTATGTCGAAAATTTTATCGTGTAGAGTCGATACTATGCAACTCTGTTCGTGGACAGGCTTTATTGCATTAGTTTTTCATAATGCAGCTCTTAAATGTTTAGGGAGCTTGAAGATATTTGTCACTGTAGTTGCATACCGCAACCTCACTCACCAGACTGAAAGGCGTGTACGTTTGAAGATTCTGAGCTAGTTCTTGTTTTTCTGAAAAAAATTTGGGCGCAGACGGTTTGGGCAACTGCATGACAAATGTGCGTGCCTGTGGCTCGCAATGTCTCGAGCAACCTCCGGGGGCCCCATTTCACCCCCGTCTTATCCGTACCCACAGGAAACTTCCTCTTCAGCTCCTGCAGTTGTAAAGGTCACCGTGGTAATTTCTAAACAAGCAGGCGGGGTGATTTACGCGCGAGCCTGGGGGCCCCTGCATTAAAGCAGTACGTGTTTCTCTCGCTCTGCCGCAAAAAAAAATCGTCTTTCTGCTCAGGCGGCGTGCGTTCATTTAATTAACCGGAGAAAAATGGCTGCATGGGCTTTGACCCAAGGCCTGACGTGGTCTCTCCTTTCTCTGGTGGAAGCCATCAGTCTCTGGTTTTGGGAGGGGGGGGCGTTGTTCAACTCTGGATGAACTCAGGCATAAATAGCTTTTTATATGTTCATCAGAATCACCTCTTCATGTACAACACAACATCCCCCGCCGGTGTCAGAACTGCAATATTGGTATCATCAGTCTACCTGCGGCATATGTGCAAACTTTCAGGGATGTCTTATGAAAACTGTAGGAGGCGTTGATTTTACCAGCCAAGTATCTTCCGATACGGACGGATGGACGGACAGTCAGACGGACTGCGCCACGACATAATTTCCCTTTTTGGCTTTCGCCCCATGGGAGATAAAAATAGTTAGCGGGGTATCCCACCATCAGTGATGCAGTCCTCTGCACCTCATATATTCTCAGCACAGAATCGCCAACATACAGTGCAGATAAATAATTATGTTTCTCTTGTAATGTCATTTGGAATTTGTTGGGGTGAAATCCTGCTAGTGAAGTTATAAGCAGGCATTTTACACCTTACAAAATAGTCGTGGTGGTACTTACCCCTCTTGTTTTTCCAAAGCATGCTCCGTTTCCTCAAAGACAGAGAGGCAACCTCAGTGTTTCTGTGTGTTGTGTCACACTCTCAGATATCCCTGCTTTGAGATAGGGGAAGGGTAACTCAGGTTAGGCGTATTTGGCCTGTTTCTCTCCAGATTTTCAGAGTTCCCTTTATTATATGCTCTAAGGCTCGCTGTTGACTCTCTTTGTCTCCGTAAGCCGTGAAAGTCTGCTTGGTGACGGTTGGCGCTTGCTTGGTTTTCGAGCTTAGCCAGTTTTGTGATGGCTAGAATGAGCGGGAAACAGAGAGAAAGCCCAAACATTGGGCTGGATTAATTGATAAAAATTTGATCGTGAAGGTTTTTTTCTTTTCCACACAAGTCTTTAACGGTAAATGTCACATCATAAAGCAAAGTCAGTGTTTCTGCCTGGATTGTATATAATGGTTCATATGCTCTGGAATAAAGGATGAATATACCAGAAGGGTAGATGATCGAGGTTGAATTGTTCTAAATCAAAAAATTACAAGCAAGTATGGGTTAAAAACTGTCTAATATTCTCCTTCAAAAGATAAATATTATTCTTGGAGTGATTGAATCAGGCTGTGGATCGTGTGAAGTTGAACATATAATCATAAAATTAGTAACACAAGTACGGTAATTAACAAGAAATAGTTGCAAGGTGGGGTAAACTTTAATTCAGCAGCCCTCTGATTTTCTTTCAGGGATCTTATGAACTGTTTAACTTAATTTCCTAGCAATTGAAAAAGTAAGCCCATGGTTGCAGTGGCACATTATAAGTAGCACATTTGTGGCTTGAGTTGTCCAATGACACTATCAAACTAAAATGCACTACACGGACAATTGACTGTTGCGTTGAACACACTGCTGTCACTGAAAATTTGTTTTGTTGAGAGGGTCATTGTTTCCTTTTGTTCTCTAGTTCACCAAATGCAGGAACTGAAACATTTTTTTTGTGTCATGGTGTACCTCAATCTAATTTGCACTCTTCCTGGTTGTCTGCGGGGAACTTCTCCATGATTGGTTTACTGATGGCTCAGTCGTGCAATGTGACTTTGTGTTGGTTTTTTATGCAAGTTTGTCAGTTCAAGCAATCGATCTTGATATACTATTGAACATGTCGTATTTTCATGCAGAGAAAAGTTATATTGAGATATTTATCGCTATTGTTTTTTTTGTCTAGCCCAAACCAGACAGTGCCCTGTACTCTGCTGCCCATGTTCCAAAACCCGACATTGTTTCATGTGCACCTTCTAGAATATTCTTGAGAGTTGTACAAAACAATGTAGCACCATTGCTTATAATTCTCCACTGACAGCTGAAAGCTACCCTCCCACCCATCACCTCCACCTCCTGACCTCCACACACCCGCCCACAGACGTGCAGGCCCTCCCACCTAGATTCTCTTAGACCCTCCTCTCCAACCCACCTCTGTTCCGCACGTGCTCCCAGCCTACCTGACACAACCACTGGCCTCTGGCCTTCATTCCACAGCAACAACACAAACCCCTGTAGCCACAATAGTACTTTCAGGCAGTGTTTAATGTCCTGCCCCCCCAAGTACTACAGCTGACCAGCATCCTAATGTGCTCAGAGCTTTACTACAATCTACCCCCCCTCCCTCAAATGAGGAATTAACCACTGCATTAAGCATGGGCTGGAGCCTCAGAAAAAAGTGTGCCATTAGTCTTTCTGAGAACACATAGCTACAACTCCCCAGCATTCACGCTGGCAGGAGGAAGCCCCTTTGCAGAAAGTGCTGTCACACAAAGCCAAAACCCAGCCGTGGGACTCGCTAGAGAAGGGAAAATAAAGCGAGCAAAGAGGGGGGATGGGTAGTGGCTGGCTCCTCTCCCCTCCCCCTCTTCCATCTCTTCTAAGCGCATGCAGCTTTCATATCGGTTTGAGAGGAGAGCAGTGCCTTATGGGTAATGGATGTGGAAAGGTTGTTATTAATTCTCAAATTGTGTTGTTTATTTGGAGCGATTCGTCTCAATGGGGAATGACAGGGTTGCTCATTCAAATGCTGGACCCTGGAACTTCACAGAAGTGTTGCATTAATATGAATACACTGCATATCCTGCAGACAGTCGGTGTGGATTGCTCCCTTTTAGAATCATAATTGTTTTGTTGTTGTTGTTAGTGGATAGAATTTTTTGTTGTAATGTTGTGTTCTGCAGAACGGAATCTGTGGTGCTGTGTTTCGGAAAATATATTGAACTTTGCTTGAATTATCGCTTTCATTTGAGCTCTCGCTTTACTAAATTCATTGGACTGCAGATAAAAATTGAACATGTTGTAATAATACAGCATAAATATTCTGTAGAGCTTTATGGCCTATGTTGTTATTTTCAGCTCCATTCTTTTGTATAGTGAATTCTCAGACACCAAGCCAGTGTTTAATGGATATTTCGCTGTTGTATATTGTATAATTTTTACAAATTATTTACTATTGCCATTTTTGATCTTTAAAATGGAAAACTGAGAATGTAAGAAGTCGGTGCATATAGATATGCCGGCTGTGTAAACTGCGATTTTTGATAGTTGTATGTCAAAACAGTTGATCAGATTTTATCACTGATCATCTAAATGGAGGTTATTGCTTCAGGGGTGCTTTCTATTATTTCCTGTTTTTATATGAAATACCTTTCAAAAGTTTTGGAATTGCTTACTGAGGTTTTGTTTTTGAAAGAAATTGATACCGTCATTCATCATGGTCTCATTGCATCGATCAGAAATAAAGCTCCTTTATAGATATTGCATCAAATTGCTATAATTGTTTGTACAGTTGTAATTGTTTTCCAATTCAGTTTTTACGTGAGTCCCATGTTTAGCAACCATTACTTCAATCTCCAAATGTCATGCTTAAGAAATTAATCCCACCATATTAAGAGCAAACAAGACTAAACATGTCTTCCATTCCATTTTAGTTTAGAAATGACAAAAAATAAATCACTTTTTTTGGAGGCTTATCAATCCTTATTTTGAGAGATGAAAGCTTCAGAGTTATTCCATATATCACGATTGTCAAGGAACTGCATTATTGGGGGGGGTGAAATGAGTGCAACTGGGGAACTGGGGCGGAGAGAAACATGGCAAGCCCAGATGGTGAAATGTGCATCATGAGTACTGTTACTTTAGGGTCTCTAGAGCAGTACTGCCCAGTCCTGTTCCTGAAGGCCTACCATCCCTCAGGCTTTCACTTCGACCCTAATTTAGCACGCTTGACTATGATAATTAGCAGCTGAACAGTCTCTCCACCAGTCGAATGAGGTGTGTATTGTGTCCTCTGTCAACAGTTCAGGCTTGCAGTGATGGTTTGGGGAATAGTTTCTTGGCACAAATTAGGCCCCTAATACCAATTGAGCATCATTCAGCTAAATTCCACAGCCGACTTGAGTATTGTTGTTGACCATGTGCATCATTTTATGGCCAGAGTCCGCCCGTTTATGAGTGGCTGCTTGCATCAGGATAACGTGCCATGTCACAAGGCGCTGACAACCTCACACTGGTTCCATGAACGTGTCAATGAGTTCCATGTACTCCAATGGACTCAGCTCAGTCACCAGATTAAGCATCCAATAATGCTCCCTTGGGATGTGATGGAACTGGAGATTTGCAGCATGAATGTTTGAACGACAAATTTACTTAGTGAGTTATCATTCTGGAGGCAAAGGAGAGTCCTGCACATTATTAGAAAGCTCTACCGTTTAAAGTGATGCTGCTTTTGTCAGCAGTCACATCATGAATAAATACTAGGGACCCAGACCCATTGGCAGGCATGCATTCCCACACCATAACACTACCTCCACCATGCTTCCCAGATGAGGTGGCATGCTTTGGATGATGAGCAGTTCCTTCCCATCAGCAATATTCTTCCCATTATTATGCTACATGTTTAGCTTTGTCTTATCTGTCCATAGGGTGTTGTTTTAGAACTGCACAGGCTTTTTGAAAATAAATGTTTTATTGTTAACTGTTGTTTGGTCTTCCTGCTTTGAGGCTTACTAACAAGAGTCATCAGAAGATGACATATCCCCCCGGCCCCCGCAGTCTAATCTCTGAAATCCCAAAATATCAAAAGGCACCAGTCTAGGACCTGATTAATTCGCACAACAAATTTCGTAAAAAAATATTAACGACCACGCTGAAGACTGTACCCCCTGCATCATTATGCCGGAGGGATAATAATTTGCATCTTGCAGCAAAGCCTTTGTATTTACTCTGGTGAAGTCTCTTTGACACAGATATACCTTCCTCGTCTTGATCTAGCTAACAGAAGTGAAGCAGTTTTCCTTCACTTGGGAAAGAATTCTTCTGTCATGCTTAACAGCTGTCTGTAGTCTTCTGGGTCTTTTGTGGTTCCTTGGCTCACTAGTGTATTCTTTCTTTTTAGAATGTACGAAGTAGTTGATTTGGCTATCTATACTGTTTTAATATATCCCTAATGGGTGTCCAGGATTTTTATGCCTATTAATGCCGTGTTTCGCCAGTACTAACCATTTTCTCAATATAGACTTTATACTGAGAGTTAACAGCTATAGATTCCAAATGAAAACCACTCTTTGACAACTATCTGTTGACTTGTATATTAAAGAAGGAAACGATGGCTTTATATCTCCAGTCAGTCATATTTAATGTGACACAGTGGCGGGGTAGCATGGCAACACTGTTACCACTGTTATCTCTGAAGAGGGAGCTTCTGAGTTTGAGTCCTGGCTGTCTGCAACCTTCCTGCTGGGAGTTTTCTTGTTTTTGCTGGGCTTGCTTGGGTTTCTACCAACTGTCACAATTTCCTTTGACCCCAAAAAATGCTCTCTAGGAACACTCTTGCTGTTGCCCCTCCCCAAAGCTCTGGCTTTAGGAACTGGAGTCGGCCCCGGTGGGCTGCATTATGGATGCCCACTGCTCCTGAGTCAAGGATGGGTCGAATACAGTGGAACAGTGGACAGCTTGCTCCTCAGGGTTCATTAAAGTAATAGGATCGTGTTTATAAAACACTAAAATTTTGAATTTGTGCATTTTTAGGCATATAGATGTTGTAAAATGGGAACTTTGTGTCCTATCAGCATAGTTCTATGACTTGAGGTAATATTAGCATTAAAATGTATTGACTTCATTAATTTGTTCTCTTATCAGTGACAGTAAACTTCAGTATACCATTAGAAATGAAGAATGCAGCTGTGTTGCATTTGACAGCTGTAGGCCAGACCTTTCGTTTAGAACCAATTTTTTGAAAAGCGAAATGAGCAATGTAAAAGACTCATTGCCAGCGATCGGAAGCAGTTGATTACAGTTGTTGCTACCTAAAGTGGTGCAATCAGTTAGATTTAGGGTGAGATTATTTTTCTCACGTGATGTAGATTCTAATTTAATTTTTTACCTTCAGTAAATGAGATAATCATTTAAAAGCTGCATTTTTTGTTTACCTGCATGGTTTTTGTCATGTATTAAAATTAGTTGGATGATCTAAAATATGAAAATTTAAATTTGAAAAAAATAATCACAAATTGAAGACATTGGGAAATACTTTTTAACATTCTTCTCTGTAGTGTGTATACATATGTGAGCATACACACACACACACACACACGCACACCCACACTCATATACCCACACTCATGCACATAAATGCAACCCCCTGTGATTGTTGATATATTTTTTTTGTTGTTGAGCTTCTCCAAGACTGTATTGCTCACTGTTGTTCAGTGGATTTTAATCTGCTCAACTCAAAGCTGTGGCTATATTAATTGCTCAGTTGCATAATTTCAGAGTCCAAATGAAATTAAATATTTACAAATCTTGATAAATTTCCTGGTTTTGCATTTTTTATGTGCGCATATGTGGGGGCTTGGGCATGGAGGCGGTTGACAAATTAATGGAAAAATCAACAAACCATTTTATTAAGGTGTCTGGCCTCCACATGCTGCCAGATCAGCTTGAACACAGCTTGACATAGAGCATATCAGTGCAAAACTTTGCAGGGGAGAGGGAGTACCTTTCTTCTAAGAGATATGCCCTTATTTAATGTTTCGTGATGGTTATGTTGAGTGCTGTCTAACACGTTGTTCTGAAATCTCCATGAGTTCATTTGGTTGGAGATGTGATGACTGTAAAGACGTTGGCGCATGATTACGATCATTAACATACCAATTAAACCATTCAGTGACCCCTTTTGCTCTATGGGGCTTGGGCCATGGTCATTCTGGAAGAGACCACTCCCATCATGGTATGAACGCTTCATTATAGGATACAATGTTGATCACACAGAAAAGCTCTACATTGCTTTGCAATGACCCCTCCTCTTTTCAGGAGACGGTGGTATATGGTAACCGTGGTATATGCACAGTATACAACATACAACGACATTATTACAAAAATAATTGCACACCTTACTGACTGTTAACCACTTTGGTATTCATATACCCTGCATGTTTTTCTGTATTGCTTACGTACACACTCTTAATTATACAACCCCAATTCCGAAATAGTTGGGACTAAGTGTAAATTGTGAATAAAATCAAAACGCAATGACCTTCAAATCACACCAGCCAGTATTTTATTTACAATAGAACAGAGATGACATAGCAAATGTTGAAACTGAGAAATTTTACAATTTCTTCCACAAAATGAGCTCATTTCAAATTTGATGGCTGCTATTGGTCTCAAAAAAGTTGGGAGAGGGGCCTGTTTACCATGGTGTAGCATCCCCTCGTCTTTTTAACACAAAGTGGAGGCGTCTGGGCATTGAGGAGACAAGTTTCTTGAGTTTAGCCATTGGAATTTGATCCCACTCTTGTTTAATACAGGCTTCCAGCTGCCGGAGAGTTTTGGGTCTCCTTTGACGGACTTTTTGTTTCGTTTTGCGCCAAATGTTCTCAATTGGTGAAAGATCAGGACTGCAGGCAGGCCAGTTCAGCACACGGACTCTTCTACTACGAAGCCATGCTGTTGTAATAGCTGCAGTATGTGGTTTTGCATTGTGCTGCTGAAATACACAGGGCCTTCCCTGGAATAGATGTCATCTGTAGGGGAGCATGTGTTGCTCTAAAACCTTTATATACCTTTCAGTATTCATGATGCTTTTTAAAACATGCAAGTGTCCCACACCATATGCACTAATGCATCCCCATACCGTCAGAGATGCTGGCTTTTGAACTGAACACTGATAACAGGAGGGGTGGTCTTTCTCCTCTTTAGCCCGGAGGACATGACGCCCATTATTTCCAAGAAGAATGTCATATTTGGACTCTTCTGACCACAGGACACATTAGGGGTGTTTCCACTGGGTACTTTTTGGAAAGCGGCTGAGTGTTTTGGCTACACCCACTTTTTAGTTCCTCTCGGCCCTCCGTTCCCATTAGGTACTTTAGTAGCGGCTCACCAACGGAGATGGAGTGTGACGTTAATTGAGGATGTCGTCAAGCAGCTCGAACCACTTTCCCGTCCGTCGGTTGGAGCCGCTTCTATTGTTGTGGTCTTTCAGGATTTTATAGTCCTGCTTCAACTTTTTTATTTTTTCCCCTACTTGCTTCCACGTATGGGTGTATCCCAGTGTTTCCAAGTGGGCTGAAATTTCCAGATATATCTTGTCGTTTCGTTTGGATCCTTCCAGGCTCATCTGGACCCTCTCTTGCCCCCAGTAGACGAGCAAGGCCTGGACCTCGCAGTCAACCCACTTGTCGGCGGTCTTTCTTTTAACTTTTTCCATTATTGTTTTTCTATTCTTGAATTCGATTCTCTCAAATGTTGCTCTGCTTATTGCTTGGCGATGTTTATGTTGTGGTTTGTGTCGAGTTCTACTCACGTCATATCCCATCTCAACGGTATCCAATCAGCATCGACTAGTGAGTAGCGGCTCAGAAAGCGGCTGAGAAAGTACCCACCCGAGGTACGTACTTTCTGAGCCGCTTCGTGAGCCGCTTATCGGTGAATGTGGGCGGATCTTGGGCGGATCCTCTCTCCCAAGCCACACCCATAGCGGCTCACGAGGGCAAAAAGTACTTAGTGGAAACGCGCCTAATGCCACTTTGCAACAGTCCATTTTAAATGAGCCTTGGCCCACAGAACACGGCGGCGCTTCTGGATCATGCTCAACAATGGCTTCCTTTTTGCATGAGAGTGTTTTAGGTGGCATCTGTGGATGGCACGGCGGACTGTGTTTAAAGACAGTGGTTTCTTGAAGTATTCCTGGACCCATTTAGTAATGTAAATGACAGAATCATGCCGGTGAGTGATGCAGTGGCGTCTGAGGGCCCGAAGATCACGGGCATCCAGTAAAGGTCTTCAGCCTTGTCCCTTACGCACAGAGATTTTTCCAGTTTCTCTGAATCTTTTGATGATGTTATGCACTGTCGATGATGAGACCGTCAAAGCCTTTGCAATTTGACGTTGAGGAACATTGTTTTTAATGTATTCCACAATTTTTTTAAAGCAAATCTTCACAGGTTGGAGAGCCACTGGCCATCTTTCCTTCTGAGAGACTCAGCCTCTCTAAGACATTCCTTTTATAGCCAATCATGTTACACACTTGATGCCAGTTAACTTAATTACTTGCTAAATGTTCTTTCAGCTGATTCTCTTCCATATTAATTGCTTTTTTCAGCCCTTTTTTGCCTGTGTCCCAACTTTTTTGAGACCTGTTGCAGCCAGAAAATTTGAAATAAGCTCATTTTGTGGATAAAAATGTAAAATGTCTCGATTTCAACATTTGAAATGTTATTTATGTTCTATTGTAAATAACATATTGGCTCATGTGATCTGAAAGTCATTGCATTTTGATTTTATTCACAATTTTCACTTCGTCCCAACTATTTCGGAATTGGGGTTGTACATTTTTTTGACTCCTCAGAAAGAAAGTGAGCATAAATGGTGGTGTGAAATGAACAACGTGTACAGCGAATCGTATTTTCTGCTGAAACATATGGGGAAGCCATGTACTTTCTATTTTCAAGAAGTAATAAAAAAACAAAATGAATGCTGTATTGAGTCGTACATATTATGTACGTATGTATCTTGTATTAACGTGCTGTAAAATTATTGGCACCCGTTTGATTAATATTTGGTTGAACTTCCCATGGAGAGGATAACAGCACTTCGCCTGTTATCTCTCATGATGTTTTTTAACACTTATGGAGGTATCAGGCATTCACTCCTCCATGCAATAAATTTGCAGATCCTAGATGTTCATAATTGTGGACTGCCCTTTCCAACTCCAACCACAGGTTTTCTATAGGGTTCAAGTCCTGTGACTGAGATGGCTATAGCAGATTGCTGTCTTTTTCCCTGAAACCACTTCATTGTTGGTGTCAGAGTAGCTATGTTGGGGGTCATTATCTTGCTGAAAGGCCCGTCTACAGCTAAGTCTCGACAGGAAATCGGAGGCAATCAAATTTGGCTAAAATATCCTGGCGCATAGTGGAAATCATTACAACATCGATCTTAAGAAAATTCCTCGGATCGCCAGCGGCAAAACAGCCCAAAGGCATAAATGATTCTTCTCCATATTTTAACTTGGTACTTTTCATTGTATACACCCTTTTCTTCACCTAGATGCCATCGATGTGCATGAGGAAAAATTACAGTGGTCTCATATGACCTCAGCACATGATTCCACCCATACTTTTAATAACTCTTAGCAATATGCAGATGTTGCAATATGTAGGTTGCTCCAGTGTGGGCTTCTGCTGTGCAACTTTTCCAAACAACCTGTTGACATGAAGAGGAGGTTGTCAAGTCGCGTTTAAGTTAATCGTCCGCTTCAATTGTACACATAAAACCGTGCAGCTTATTATTTATAAGTTTATTAGAGAAAAGTAGTTTCACCACATAAGTTGAAAATTTGAGTCATTGTCTTTATTGTTTATTTTATACCTTAATTTTTGCTAATTTTCATGAGAGGGTCCAGCACTTCTTGAGTTGCCTGTATTTACACACTCTTACATTTTACAATGTATGATGGCTCTTTTCTGGTTGGGTTAGTGAATCGGTCTGGAGATCTGATAATAATTTGTGCTCCCATCCATACAGCTGGTAGGTTCGATGTCAAAACATTCTATCCCTGTGGGGTGATGGAAAGCATGATGCTGCATGCATTAGCGGGGGATGTCATCACTCCGTAACCAGTGGTCACAGTCTGCCCTATTTTTGATTATATTAATGTGCAGTTGCTTGAGAAACGGCACAAAATTTTGCACCCTGATTCATAGGTGTAGCTTTGTGTGTTAACGCTGTTGTGCGGTAATAAATTCATCGGGTGCAGCATGTGATTGAAGGCCATGGTGGCCAAAGGAGAGGGCAGCACATTGTAAATGGGAGTTTTTCAAATGGCCGTTACCTTTAATCGTGCTGACCATACGTTAGAGGCATAGGTACCTCAGTCCTTGATGGGAAATTCTCTCAGGCAGATTAATTTCAGCCAAACTAGTTTAATTTTCTCAGGCTTAAATTTTGAAAGTGGGCAGAATTCTCATGCCCTTTATCATTAACCTGTTTGTTATAGTGGGAAATCATTATAAATTTTCACAAAATATGTTGCTGACATGTGTTTCTAATATAGATTTACCCTATTTAGTTTGCTTTCCTTTTCAGTGTAGGCCCATATCCTGCCATTATTGCCATAATCATTAAAGTATTAAAAATTATATTATTTATTGAGATATCAGTTCAAATGTAGTTAATAAAAAAATATTAATTTGTTAAATACAATGTTTTGTGTGCAGTATATTGATCTGTCATGTAGGCTTGAGAATATCAATATTTAGCCAGACAGTAAGCAAACATTTTTCTGGTCTGACTAATGATTTACTACTGCCTGCTCTTATTACTGAGTGAAGGTGTACAAAATCTTTTTTTCACACTCTGAGGGAAGGATGTAAAGAACAGGGAAAACACATAATTTAAGGACATGCATTGTGGCTTTTGACCGATGTCTGACCTCTAATATGTTTGCATTTTCTTCCTCCCTGTATTGTGTCTGCAGTCTGCATTTATATAAACAAGCAAGCCAACACAGGTCCTAATCTTGACAGGAAAAAAGTGCAACAGCTCCCTGATCACTTTGGGCCTGACAGGCCCTCAGCTGTGTTGCAGCAGGCGGTCCAAGGCTGCATTGACAGTGCTTTCCAGCAGAAAGCAGTCTTTTCCCTGCTCACACAAGGTTACGGCGGGGAGAAAATCTCAGGTACGCGTCCACAATGCTTCTGTACCCTTACACTCCCTGAAAAAAAAAAAAAAAAAAAACGCTGTTTAATATCTCTTAGTAGGAACTTTTTTTTTCTTTAAGAAACCTTATAATAGTAAGTGTGAGGTGTGAAAGCTCCTAGAGCTAGAACCATTCTGCCCATCATGAAAACATTGAACTTGACGGGTTACTCTACGGAATCACAGAGGACCCATTTGCAACCTTTTTTTTGAGAGTGTAGAGAGTAGGTCACGTTTGCCCTTTTTGATTTCTGCAGTCTTTTTTGTTGTTTTTTTTTTTATATGCCCCCCATTCCTAAACCTGCCCTTGCCCCCTCACAAAATGAAACAAAGACCATTGCTAGTTCTGTACTTGACATCTCCTTAAAATTGTCCCACAAAAGCATGGGTGGACGCCTTTTAAGAATGCGATGAAGTAAACTAGACACGACTAGGCATTTATTTTGTCTGACCCGAACTGTTTTTTACTCACCAGTCTTGGGATGTGCTTTATTTTGTAAATCACTGTTCTGGGCAGTTTAAGAACCTTCTCTGCATAAGGCTGTATTCCCTTTTCAAATGAAGGAATAAAGATGATTAGTCCGCAACTGTAGTTTTCAGCCAAGTTAAATTATTATAATTGGCAGTTGTTTCTATCACTGCAACAGTTTGGTCTCAGAGTGAAAACAATATGAAAAAAGATCTTACCGCACACTTAAATGGATCACAGTGGTGTGCTGAAATTGAATCCAGGTTTGAATTTTAATGTTTGCCATTCAACTTTTCACACAGAATAATTTGATTTCTGAGGCAATCCGCATAAGCTGAGAGCAAGACCAGCAACACACATACAAATTTGTATATGTATACTCCTTTGTGGAGCAGTTGCATAATAATAACAACTGTAATTTACATATAAATGGCTTTTGAAGGACAGATGACGCAAAATGGGCACAGCTGATGGCTGAGTTTTTTTCACCTCCTCAATTTTTCCTCTCATCTGACATTAATCAAAAGTCTGGCATTCTTCACCTTACCAAATACACCAAGGCCTTTTATAAGATACTGGTTCCAACATCTGTCTTCAGCTGTTGCGCGTTATATTTTTACCCATATTGTGTATGAATACATTTAATTGATTCACTGTTTGCTCACAAATAAGCCAAAGTTAAACCTTGACATTTTTCATTTTCAAAAGAAAAAGCCCTCTGAAAGCCAGGGTGGACTCTTGTTTGGAAAATGTTCCTAATTGTGCATTGACATATGAGAAGCTAATTACCCTAATTTTATAGATATACGTCTTCCGAAAAGATTATTATGAACTTTTTTATGTGCAGATATGGCGTTCCTGCCCCCGACTCACTCTAGTTTTTGTGTCGTTTTGTTTTCAGCCACATTTGACGGGAAGCAGCACCTTCTGAGTCTGCCCGTTGTGAACAGTGTTGGCTATGTGCTGCGCTTCCTGAAGAAGTTGTGTCGCAGTTTGCACTGCGAGAATCTCTTCAGCGACCAGCCATTCGCTCCGCCCCACGCCGCCTCCTACCACTTTGAGGGACATGCGCACTCATGTACGTACGCAAGCGTCGCACACGACACCCTCACTTTAAAAAAATGACCATGCCTTTCGTTTTCTTGCTCATTTTTTGTCATTCAGTCATCATTTTCTCGGCATATGCGAAGGTTTGAACTCGATTTCACGTTTGTTGACTTCTCTTTGACATTTAGAAATAATAAAAGGCACATTTTTTACAGTGGTTTTTTTTTTTTACTGCCTTTGTTTTCTTTCCAATTTTTTTCCCCAAAGAATTATGCAAAGAAAATTAAAAACAGCTCTCTGACAAAGCTCATTTTTCAGGCTAGTGGGATGGCAAAAAATTTTAGCCACGTATCTACATTCCTCATTTTTTAATGACTATTTAAAATAAATTCATATTTATGTGAGCTTCAGTTGTGCTAATTCCTTTGACCTCTTCAAAAATGACGAAATGTTTCCTTTAAATGTATCATAGGTTAGTTTTTCTGCAGTCATGATACTGGCCATTAAACCGCTTGAATAAGGCTATCGTGAAACACCAATATTTTTCTCAGTTGTACTTGCTGCAGTAAATAAACAATAATTATGTTTAAAAAGACGGCTGAGTTGTCACTGGCTTGAATGGGAGGAACCTGAATCTTTGGCATCTGAGAAGTTAGGATCATTTGTAGCTGTTGAAGGACAGTAGAACACCAACTGTGACTGTAATTAAATATGCAATGCCATATTAATTATCACATAAAGCAAAGCATCGTAGTCAGCAGACAGCTGTCTGGCGCCATGAGCAGTTGATCACTTGTTGCCGAATTGACGGAAGTCTGCTTGCTGCTCTTGGTCCTCTGATCT
Source organism: Gymnothorax javanicus (assembly GCA_029692085.1). NCBI lineage: Eukaryota > Metazoa > Chordata > Actinopteri > Anguilliformes > Muraenidae > Gymnothorax > Gymnothorax javanicus. The sequence goes on from CM056198.1 coordinate 98,791,699, forward strand.
GTCTCCGTTGCACGTGGTTTCTCTGTCACTGCTGACTGACACGGCCTGTTTTGAGCCAATCCACCTTCGCTGAACCAGACTGAGCAGTTGTCCTTCCTAAATACGTGCCTGTATGTGCTGGTATTGAGAGGCCTGAGGGTGATGGGAGTGGGGAAAGTAGAGGAAGCAACGTTTTAATTAGCTTTTGCTTTTTCTGTGGTCTGCCACAATATAGACACAGAACATAAGCTCTCCCTCTGACTCAGAAAATCATAAAACACTCATGCACCGAGTAGAATTTGATTGAGGCAGAGTGTTTTTAGTGTTGCTTGATTCGGTTTGGCTTTGCGTAGGTTCCTTCATACTGAGAGAACTTTTTTCGGTTGCGTCTTAATTCACAGAGGCTGTGTGAAAGATAACTTACTTCAAAGTTTTCATTGGCATCCTGGTTTGCTCAGGCCATATGAGAGTTTGCCCCCGCTGGCTCATCAGGAATTGCCACCTGGTGATCCTGTGCCATGGTGAACAGCTGGAAAATACAGGGCCTGCTGTTTATGCCTGGGCACACATACCTGGCATAACTCTCTTCTTGATCTTTGGACATCTGGGCCAAGCGCCAGGCTTTATCATCCCTCTCCCAGCCAGGGATGGTGAACCAGGTGCCAGCTGGCTATCTGCGTTTAAGAGGGGGTGGGGGGTGGGGGTCAAAAAAGTGAGCAGGCCTGATATCATGGGCTAAGGAAACAATAAGGCCTGTGTCACAGACCCAGTTCGCATCTCTCATTAACTTTACAAAGTCTAATCTCTCCACAGCTGTAGGAGAAATGTGTAGTTTTGTTTTGTTTTCTGTCTGGTTCAGCTTCTCAGGTCATGGAGATGTAGTGTCTGCAGAGAGTGCAGTGTTTGTTCACAATTTGAAGGGTTGAATATACACTGATTAGCCGCAACATTATCTGCCTAATATTGTGATGGTCTCCCTTGTGCTGCCAAAACGGCTCTGTCATTTGTATTCCGAAACTCAGGGTTTCCCAGCAGAACATTTCCCAGAGCATTGCACTACCTCCACTGCCGTCTCTGCACAGTGCATCCTGTTGCCATCTCTTCCCCAGGTAAATGGTGCACAGTATGTACCCAGCTGATGCACATGATATAAAAGAAAACTGGATTCACTGGAACAGTTGAGCATCTTCATTTGTTTTAAGGTCCAATTTTGACATCACCTACCCATTTTAGGTGCTGTCGGTCGTGGAATGGAGTTAGAATGGGCACTTCGACAGGTAAAAAGCACTATACGCGGCAGGGTTTGATGCACTGTGTGTTTTAACACATTCCTCACATAAGGATCATTAAAATTCCCTGTGACTTCTGCCACAGTAGCCCTTTTGTCTAGTTCAGACCAAAGGGGATGGCTTTCGTTGCTCTATCATGTCGGTGAGCTTTGGACGCCCAATGGCCTGTCGCTGGTGTATGGTTTGTCCCTCCTTGAACTCCTGTAGGTAGGTACATGCCGCTGCTGAAAGAGAGTGTTCTTGAAGCCTCGCCCCGTCAGAGATGCTCTGACCCACTCTTCTGGCCGTAACGTTTTTGCCCTTGTCAAAGTCACTCATATCCCTTTCATACTGCGCCTAGGTCGTAAAAGTCGTTTTATACTGCCCTTCGCGACCACCCAGGGTGTGTGCGAGACTGATGTACTCGCCACAGTAACCTATCGCCCCCCTCACGTGTGCGGAGGTTAGTCATGCTTACATGCATGTCTTCGTGTCATTACGATATACGGATGGGTCTACGTAGCGGTAAACAGGACGTCACGTGCTGCGCGAAATTCAACCTTTCTTTGAACGTTACATGAAAATATACTTTACGCCGCTTACTGTTCTAATACTATCTTTCCTCAACTAATTGAATATCTCCTGACAATGGAGATAACCTACATATTGATATTTGCGATGCTTGCAGCTCACCTTGGACATTCCAGTTTAGGGGCCAATGAATCTAGAGCGGTTGAGTCTCTTGGTGACGTTTCATACTACTGCTGAAGCGCTTCTGAAGCGGCCGTGAACCACCTTCGAGAGCGCCCTAACTTTAGAGTGCCCCAAAATTTCAGACTGGTCTCATGACCCTTTAATACTGGGATTTAGAGCCCCTCAGAGCCGCCTCTGAAGCACTCTAAATCCCAGTATAAAAGGGGTATCAGTTCTAATTTCTCCCACGTCCAACAGGTTGACTGACAGCCGACTGTCTGCTTACCATTTATGGTCTGGTTGACCTTAACTTGTACTGTTATCACGAGATAATCAACATTATTTGCCCCATCTCTGAGTGGTTTTAATGTTTTGACTCATTGACACACAGATGCCTTCATATAATTTCTTTTTTCCTCTTTTCAATGGTCCCTCAGCATCCATGTTGTACAGTCAGTGCACAGAATGTTAATGGTTACCATGTTAATGTGAAGTGCTTGGGTTTCATCTCAAGGGGGCAGAAAGGGTGAATCTTCATCAAAGTATGAGGGTCATTAATCTCTCTCCCTGGAAGTGCAGGTTCCATCTCTTTTATTATGAGGTAAAGGGGTAAAACTGTTATTTTAAATATGAATAGCCTCCATTTCCCGAGGGACATGTTCACTGTGGGAATAATTTAATTTCCCCTGGGAGGCTGGAATGGCCCTCTCGATCTGATAACGTTGTTCTGGGGGCAGCTATAGTGCCTCTTCACTATGGCCAGAGACTCTTACAACCCTTACCTGCTGAAATCAGAATTGATTTTACATTCACTTAAACTGCAGTCTTACCCTGGGGAATATTTATTAAATAGACATTAAGCGCAGAGGGAGTTGAGCCGTTGTGATATTTAATTGCAGTGGATGTGACTGTCTGTGAAGTCAAGCTTTGCTGCAGACTAGTGACAAATTAATGGAGAAACACCTTAATAAATGCAAGGAGAAAAATAACTAATTACGGATGCCTTGGTTCATTATCCTGGCATGGACTGGGTCCTCTCGTACCCTTAAAGGTGGAGAGGTTGCTTCAAGTCACTGCTGAGTTATGCTGTGTGATCACCTTGATATCTAATGAAGCATTCCCATGATGATGGGAGTTGTCACTTGCAGGATGACAATGGCCTGAGCCTCACAGGGTACTATGGGTCACTGAATGGTTTTATGAGTATGAAAAATATCCGAAACATTTACCATGGCCTTCACGGTCACTAATCAAATTACCTGAACTCATATGAGACAACAGTGAGTTGGTAAGCACTCTCCATCATCATCATCATCAAAGCATCAAATAAGGGAGTATCTCTTGGCAGAAAAGTATTCCATCCCTAGCCATCATACTGCGGCAGTCTGGCCTGTGCTATGTTCCTGTTATTGCAGTTAGCTTTATTGCTCTGACTTATCGTCACACAGAGTTAACTTGGCTAACTGTGCCACCTTCATTGCATGGACTTTCATTCCTCCAAGTACCATCCAAACGGTTGTGTTAACATTCTTTTCATGTACTTCAGCAAGATGCTCTCATCCACAACTAGTTAGCTTGTGTTCCATTGCATACGATCCACTCATGCACCTCAATACTCTGCAGTTTGTGATTATGTGGACAGCAGGACTGAATGAAAATGGAATTTCTTTCAACAATGTCCTTGTAATTTCCCTCAAAATAAGGCAGGCGGTATTCAACCACACATTTGTATTTTGTCCCCATTCATTCCATTGTGCAAGAGTTCAGAGTTGTAAAGCAAAAATTATGTTACTATACAGATGCTCATGGACTGCTCTCTCATTACTAGATCAATGTAGGTTAAGTGCCTCATTTAAAGTGCAGCAGTAGGGAATTTAATGGGCAGCCCCAGAGTAACAAGCTCTGTTCTGTAGTGTATTGATGAATAAAGCCTCTTGGAGACAAAGCCACAAAGCCATGGCTTTGTCTATCAATAGCCTGCATTGTTGTGAAGTAAAATATATGGTTTTGATTGGTCTAGGTATTGGAATGCTCCATAATATTACACCTGTTTCTAAAAATAAATCTGAAATATGTATTTTCAAAAGAAGGCTGCATATAATGTTTGCTTTTTTCTTGCAGTCCGTTGTTCCTCAAAGAGGACTCTTGTTTATCAGGTGTATCTGATGATCATATGTTGATTGGCCACTGCTGGGATTACTGTTTTACTTGGCATGTGATGGTATGGCACAGGCAGGGTCATGGTAGTTCATGCGGAACTCAAGCCATGGGTGTGACTGTGAGTTTTGTCACGCCAGAGCAGGCGAGGACACGGTTCTTGGATCTCAGATTTTCTCCTGCTTAGTGGGACAATATTTGCCATTAGTTTGGTTTTTAAGTGCAAGGGAATGCAAACTGCGTTGAGGCCATTGAAATTGATTTGATATGTCAAAAGGCATAGTGTTTGTTTCCTCAAAATTTTGTGCAACAGCGAGACTTTCCCTTGGGTATTGGCTGTTATTTCTTGAACAAAATTACTTCAGAATTTATTTTCTTTGAAGAAAACAAATAACTGTTAGGCTACCTAAATGCGTTATGTCTGTTGTTGACACTAAAGTGGCGGAATACAGCTGTGCGCACTCTCATGTATGACGCATTGACACACCCAATGTTAGTGCTGCAGTGTGTTTCTAAAATTTTTCTGTATATATTCAAGGCGCATAGCCTTTCAAAGCGCAGACAAGAGCTGGCTTGTTGTGCAGCATGTGCTGTTATACATTTTATATTGTTGGCAAGTGGATCCTTTGTGTCTGCACATGCTCAGTTTGAAGTATTAGGGCTCTTTGTGTCTGCACAATCTCAGTTTGAAGTATGCTGATCCCTTGTGTAGACATATGCTCGATTTGAAGTTCCTTTCAAATGTAATGCCTTCTGCTGAAACACCTTGACGCTCAGATGGCAACTGTCCTCTCTGTATGTGCTCGGTCTCCCCTGTGCGTATTCCTGATTTTAAGTGCTGTGGTTCTCTTTGAAGAACCAGCCTTTGAGCACAATTCAGGTTGCCTTTTAATTGCATTATGTATGCATGCATTATGCATAACACCATAAGCATCATAAGCAAATTTAATGAGCATAAGTCTTTGTCGGCAGAAGCTTGGCAGAGTGCACTTAAATATCCAATAAAAATGTCCACACAGGGAATAGCATCTTTGCTTTTAACTTTAAGTTGGTTGCACTGTTTGTAGGTTGTGTGTTGTCTGCGCTGTGTCTGTGCTTGTGCGCATTAGGTACGTGTATCTCTGTGTTTGTGCAGGCACGTGCACGAGTGTGTGTGTGTGTGTGTGTGTGTGTGTGCGCGTGCGCGCGCGCTGCTTAAGTTGATTTCCCTGTCTGTCTGCGTGGAGCAGACTGCCTCAGACTCCAGCCTCCACAATACAGCCTGACGCAGCTAGGCTGCATTCTGTTGCCATGGCAGCGGATTTTACGGATGTGATCTCAAGGCTGCGTCACCATGCCTCAACCTTCTCAGGGCATTCCTGCACCCCACTGCCCATCCGGTGCACCACCCCCCCAGCCGGGCATTTCACATATGCTGGGCAGTGCCAAACTCGAGTACTGGAGGAGAATGTAATGGTATTCATTAAATTCATTCTTATGTGATATAACAATATATTTTATTGGATATTTAAGTGCAGTCTGCTAAGCTTTTGCCAACAAAGATTTATGCTCCTTATGTTTGCTTCTCATAATTATGACCTAATGCATAATGCATGCAGACCTAATGCAATCAAAGACGACCTGAAATGTACTTAAATGCTGCTTCTTAAAAGCGGGATGACTGAGTTAGCTGAGTAACTGCACTGAACAAACCATCTCTTTATACTTAAGACAAAGATTCAGATTTGGGGGAATTTCAGGTTTTACTATGTGGGCAGTTACCCAGCTCGCTCTGATCATACTGCTTTGTAAAGCTAGAACCAGGCTCTTTTTGCTTTAGGGAACCTGATTTGAGGTCAACCCTGCCCTACAGCCCTCTCAACCCCTCCCATACCAGCCCCTCTTGGGTGGTGTGCAGCGATGTCTAGTGTACCGATGAAAACAGGCCACATCCCCTAAGGTTTCTGTTTCAGGCCCTCCATTTCCTATTAAAAGCTGATCTCAGGTCAGTTATAGGAGTGGCGAGTGAATTAGCGATGGTCTGTGTGGTGTGCTCTCTGTTCGCTGAGGTCAGGCTGGCCTGTGGCTGAGGACAGTCAGTGGTGTGGAATCAGTGGGATGCAGGAGGATGCTGTGGGGGCATTACTAACAGTCTGCTGCGCATTGTGCTCAGTTTCTGACTGAGAGCGGCTGACTGCAGCGATTTTGCAGTGGTTATGGTATTTCGGCTGATTCAAACCCAGAAACGTGCGAATAATAGCTCCTTCAGTGAAACATTAAGATTTTATCTGTTGTTTCAGTTTAAACTGTTGTCTTGAATTCCAGTCCTGGATGGCAGCCATCACTGCTGGTTTTGTGATTTCTTTCGATCGGTAGCCAATTTAGACCTTGTAAATAAGGTGTCCGGGCTCTTCAGCGGATCAATGAGACAAATTGAGTACTTTCACAGGCCAGGAGCACCTCAAATACTAGCAGGCATACCAGACCTCTGGGCCTTGGATTTGATATTGTTGTAATAAACTCTTCCCTTTCTCATTAATTCGCTGATTAGGGATCAGATTATTATGAGTGCCTGTTTTTTTTTGAGGATGAGGGTGAAAACCTACCTTCTGGTGCTGACAGGAGTGACTTAAATGTGTGAATTAATGGTAATAGTTGAATGAATCTTGCTCTGGCTGCTCAGAGATTGATTCAAGAGATTGTTAATATTTGACGGGCCACAAAAATAATTCATGTTGTTTCTTAGTCTCTAAAAACTGCTGAGAGGAGACTTTTTGGAGGCTTGCATTTGCAGCAAGGAGTCTGCCTGTTTCATTAATTGTAGTATTATCAACCTAATTTGTGCGGATTTTATTTTTGGGTATTTTTATTGTTAATCATACAGGTAGGTCATATGTATCCCTCCAAATAGATGCTGCTGCGATTAAAATAATTGTCAAAAACTCTTATTTTCAAAGTGGCTTCTTTTCATGTAATCAGCTTGCGTAGTTTGCGGTGAAACAATTTGTTCTGCTAACTAGGAACATCGCTCCCAAAGCTTTGTCACTGTAGACTCCCTAAGTTGCCATCAAAGGATGGTGACATCCCAGACATAACAAATAATCATGTAAAAGCCCCTGAATTGCTTCTCACAACACTCCATTATTGGATGTGTTCCTTTGTTTTTGGGCTTTGGCAGATGTATTGGTCAAGTAATATCACCACAGGTCAGTATGGGTTTTGTAAATGAGGTTTCTTAATGTCAGCGTGGGTCAGAAATGGGAACTGAGGAAGACTGGGATTATGTGAGTAACTTTGAAAAAGGTTACGGATGAATTGTTGAACAAAAGCGATATGCTGCCTTTGTAAATATGTTAACAGTTTGTCTCTGAATTCTGTAGATCTGTAAACCTGAAAAATGAAGGTGCAATTTAATTTCACATTTCTATTGCTGTATTTTGTGCTCCCACTAGCTAGTACTCTTATGATGCTCCTGAAAATTGTTCCTTTGTAATTAGCTAGTTCAGTGGTCAATGGACTTAGACACTACATGCTCTATTCCAGGAAAATGCTTGAATAGCCTAAACTAAAAATATAGTGTGCAACTGCCTCTGAATGTAGACTGAAAGAGGACCTATTCGGACCCTATGCTGTTTTTCCAAGTTACAATAATCTCGGCTTTCCAAAAGGGACATTTATAAACTTTTTGCATAAATAAATAAGGGAAATTCCATTATTTCTAGGCAGTTTGATTCCTGTCTTTCCTAACCCTCTGTCCCCTCTATGAAATGAGCTCTATTCTGACTGGCCAGTGAAAAGAGCCACGAGCCCTATTGGTTAACAGAGACTGACAATGTCATAATCCACCAGCTCTCGGCAAGCCTAAACATGTAGATGACTGAATAAGTAGCTTGCTAGCTAAACTACACAATGAGAATAGAAAGGGAGCATCTGCAGGATAGGCAGGGATGGTAGTGACATTCACAGAGAAGTGCGACATGCAGTCACTATGCTTGGAATTCAGTCACTAACATGAGGATTAATGCGTAGCTCGCATCTGCCTCGCATTTGTATAGTAGCAACCATTAGCTAATATTCCATTTATTGTGAATGACTGTGCCACACTTCCAACTGAATTCCACTAAAAACGGTCACCCATAATATCTGTTTCTATCAACATGTCTTGTGCATCGCCTTTGACTTAACTAGCAGCGGTTTATGAATTCACAGTCAATTAAGTAGCTAGCTAGCCAATAAACTGCATAGTGATTATGGAAAGGTTTGGTGTGCTCGCTAGCTAACTAAGTAGTTCTGAGAGTTGCACTTTGCTTGCTAACCACATCAACAACCAAGCCATACAAATTTAACTAAAGTTACACTTGGAACTGAATATTGACAAATTAGAAACGCTTACCTAGCTAGCTAACTACAGATTTTCTCTCTTTGTATCTTCCAAAAAGCATTATGGGTCCCCTGTAATATAAATTTAGTTGCCAGTCCTGCGGTGTACTGACCCAGGTTAATAGTCTAATGTGGAAGCAGTCAGACAGAAAGTGGATAGCACGCGCGCATGTGGATGTTGACAGTAGGGATGTGGGGTGTCGACCACTTCCTTTTTCTGCACCTTCACTATTTTTTTTTTTTAAAGAAAGAATTGGCCCTTACATTTGTCTGACTTTCACTTCTTTCATTTGTGCATTCATAAAATATCAAATAAAAAATGAAAATGTCTGTAAAGGGCACATACTAACATGGAATGCACATATACTGATCAGTCATAATATTATGACTACTGACAGGTGAAGTGAATAACATTGATTATCTTTTTACAATGGCACTTGGCAGTAGTGGGATATATTAGTCAGCAAGTGAATATCTTGTGCTCGATGAGGTGTTGGAAGATGGAGAAATGGGCAAGCGGAAGGATGTGAATGACTTTGATGGCATGAAGACTGGGTCAGAGCATCTTCAAATCTGCAACTTTTGTGGGGTGTTCCTGGTTTGCAGTTGTCAGTACGTACCAAAGGTGGCCTAAGGAAAGGAAGCCAGTGAACTGGCAACAGGTTCATGGGTGGCCAAGCCTCAATGATGCACGTGGGGAGTGAGGGCCGGCCCGTCTGGCCCGATCCGATGAAGCAGCTACTGTGGCTCAAATTGCTGAAAAAGTTCATGCTGGTTCTGAAAGAAAGGTGTCAGAACACACAATGCATTGTTGTGCTTGGGCTTGCGTAGCTTATTTATTAAATTAAAGCCTTTACCGGACCCCCTCCCCCCCATAAAATAGTTATAGTTCCGATATATATCCACTCGGCTCTTCAGTCCTCTGAGGTAAGGAGCCTGGTCTTCACTGCCAAAAATAGAACAGTTAGTTGCTGTGCTTTGCTCTTCAATTGGATGTAATGCTAGTGGGTCAGGGGCTTGTGAAAAAAAGAAGCACTTTCTCATACAAGCTGTGGGTGGACATACTCAGGTGAGGGTCTGAATAATTCTCACGAGCCTGCATGTGGTGTAGGAAAGGGAAGAGGATTTGAATGGCATGCCAAATGCCTCATTTTATGGACAAGGCTGCCAACAATAAACTGACTGAGTCGTTATTTCACAGTTTGTGGGTTGGCAGGCATTCCAGGTACCAAAATGCAAATGCCCAAGCATTGAAAATGTGAGTTTTTCATAATATGTCCCCTTTTAGAAAACCTGTAGTTTCAGTATCCAGGTGAACCCACTTGTCGGCAACTAATACTGTTTGTTTCTATTGACTTATAGCAGGAGCCGGAGATTTTAAAGTATATTTTGGCAAAGTTACCCATCCTGGCAAAGAACAATAAAAAGGATCATATTAATAAAATATGATGGACAAATATGCTCTCTGAGTGGAAAGGGATTGCGTCATTGTTATATCAGATGGCAAGAAAGCTGTAGAGGTCAGCCTGTAACAACTATCAGCTGAATGTATGAACGAGTTGGCGTGTAAGTTATGTGCGAGAGTAACAAAGAGAGAGTAGATTAGGAGTAATGGGGAAGTGTGGACGGGCTGCGAATGTAAATGCATACTCGTATGTACATATCCAGCAAGTCCTAGTCTGATTCCATCCTTGCAAATCTGTCTTCATTTTGTATGGTGTTTATATATTTTAGTTACTCAGGCATTATGCTTTTTGTGTTAAGGAGTTTCTGTGGAAATGTGAGGATTCAAAGCACTATTTTAGCACTTTGGCCAAAGGATGGGAAGCTGTAAGCTGGTTTTCTATTGTCAATAATCAAAGAAGGAGAAAAATACCTTCTACTACTTCTCTGATTATTGGTGGTTGGCAAACCAGTAACTAAAATATATAAATGCACTGCAAAACGATGACAGATTTGCTAGGATGGAAGTAGATTTCAACTTGCAGGCGAGCACATTTACTTCGTTCAAAGTTATGAGCATGCCCAGTAATCATGACACAGCTCTTATAACCTGAGTATGACAATATCTGATATAAGACGATCACTGGTTGCTTTCAGTAATGTGGCTTCTTTTTACAGACATTATATTCATTCTTACACTTTCTCACTGCCTACCCCTTCCTCTGTCCTTTCTCACGTTTCCCCCACAGCAGAGACATCGATGCCTGAGGACTACCTGGTGGACCCCATTGATTCCAAGCGCTATTCTGTGGACCCCAGCGACTCCGCTTTTAATGCCATGAGCTCACCCTACCCGCCCAAACCTTACGGCTACCGTTCGTGCCAACAATTTCCTGGTGGCTCCAACGCCATGGGCATGTGCAGGCAGCCGTCCAGTCCCAGCACCTTCCAGGAAGGAAACAGAAGTGGTGAGGAACGGATGTAGGAAGTAGTCAGTAGCAATTTGGAAGTTGGGCCCCAGAAGATGCAGGCCCTGTGCAAATCAGAGCCTTTCTATACTACTGATAATGCGAGCTGAATACACTGCAAGAGCATGTTTTAAATAATTTTCCCCAAAAATGTGATGAACGTAAAGTCTCTGGCTTAAAAAGTTCACTCACTTTGGGGTTTTTGCTCTGTATTTTCCAGAACTTATTTTTCTGGAAGTAAGTTCACATTTTATTGGCCCCAGTAAGTCCCAAAAATGGACATGCAGCCTCACTAACATTTTCTTTCAAGGACAGTAGCGAGACCTGAGATATAAATGTTTCTATAAGGGTGGGACCTCTTGCATGTTGTTTGTGTACGATGCTCCTGTAGAGGGCTCAGAAGTAATGGATACTGCCACAGTGTTATGATTGAGCTGCATCTTGCTTTGTGCCCTTACACACGTTTGCACGTGACTCGTCGTAATTTGCGGGCCATATAACAGCCGGACATGACTGCAAACAACCCTTGCATTTTATAAAATTTACCTAAAATCAGCTGAAGTACTACTCTAGAAACTGCTTCGTGTAGTTGCATAGTCAGAATCGAAAGTGTTCAAACATTAGAGGACCTTGTACAGGACTGGGGGAACAGTGCTGCACGGTGTATCTAACACCCAACCTTTGCCTCTCATCTCTGTCCAGCCTACAGTCCATCTCCTGAATCACAAGAGTCCAAGCCTCCACCCAGCAAGGACCCCTCCACATGGACCGTAGAGGACGTGGTGTGGTTCGTCAAAGACGCTGACCCCCATGCCCTGGGGCCACACGTGGAGGTCTTCAGGAAGCATGTATGTCCTCCCCGCCACATATTAAAAATGTTTTTTGAGGTTCTCCTTCAACCTCACTGCTGCACTTGACGTAACTATGAGGTCCCAGAATTGTTTGACTTTCTCTTCTCTCCTGCTGTGTTTTTAGAATAGATGCGAAGAAGGGCAACAAAATTGCTATGCAGTTTGAATTTTATGATGGAGACGCTATAGATTTTTAAGCATTAGGAAGGATAGGCAAAATGAGAGGAAGAAGGATTGATAGGCCTAATTACAACACGTTTGTTAAGTTTAATTCTGTTGGTAGGGCGACGATACACCACTGTGAAAGTACTTGTCCTCTTCCCACGGCCCAAAATCCTGTAAAATTAAGTGCGGATAGAGACTGGTCTCATCCTTGTCATTTTCATGCCCATTTAGAAAAGACCACAGTGGAATGGTGTTTTCAGTGTGTCGATTTTGTTACATTAAAAAACTGAGGTTTTCTACGACTCCAGCAGTGCCCCATCATGTTCAGCAACTTTCAGTCTGTATAATGAGGGATTTTTACCGTTAAATTTTGGTTATTTTGAGCGCACAAAAAAAATCGCACAACCCAAGTAGTACCTAAGCCATGCTGCCTGATAGCACCCGGTGCGCAAGTAGGATAACAACATGGCTCCTACTCTGCCAGCTGTCCAGACTCTGTTTATAGATGGCTCTGATAAATGAATGCAGGTAGTGGCGCCAGGGGGACTAGTTTAATAGCATGATCGTCACACTTTTTTGGTTGATAGCAGGTGGAGAAAATGGAGCAAATAAATAGTGAAAACTGCACGAGTTTTTATTTTTAGTGCTGGGCGGAGATTTAACTCTTAAGCTTCAGTGCTGGGGGCCACGAAAGCTGCTGGGCGGCGCTGCCCACCTCCGCCCACCGTGGGCAGAACCCTGTGGTGGATTATGTATAGCTTCTTGGCTACTTCACATTGCCAGACAAGTTCCATTTACGTGATGTCTAGATTCAAAAGAGCTGGCAATAGTCATGCCCAGGTGTGTCTAGTGAAATTAAACCCAATTATCAATTAAATTTGTGTAATTGGTTGATTTACTCACAAAGGGGGCAATTACTTTTTCACATGGGGCCAGGTAGGGCTGGATAGCTTTTTTCCTTCAGTAAATGAAATCATGATTTAAAAACTGTTTGCTCTGGTTATCTTTGTCTAATATTACAATCAATTTGACGATCTGAGACATTTAAGTGTAACAAATATGCAAAAATAGAACACATTGGGAAGGGTGGAAATAATTTTACACAGCACTATAGGAAATGAAAAATTTCAATTCCTCTTGAATATCAGGAAGTATTTTTAAGCACAGAGTAGTCGGTGCCTGAAACAACATTCCAGGTCACATATTAGAGGCCAGGACCCTTTGGCAATTTAATTCTGTCTTCAGTGTTTAGCCGACTTCTGAACTTTGTTGGTAAACTCTGTCCATAAGGGCTGAATGTCCTTGTATTTCCATAATTCAACAATATTTTATGTCCCTGTCTCTCTTTTATTACAGGAGATCGATGGGTACGCATTACTTCTTCTGAAGAGTGATATGATCATGAAGTACCTGGGTCTGAAGCTGGGGCCAGCCTTGAAGTTATGTTACCACATCGACAAATTAAAACAGGCCAAGTTCTGAGGGCCGGAGAGATCAAATTTTCCAATTAATATCATTGTAATTAAGGGGGAGGATGGGGCATGGGAATGCAAGAATAAAGGTTATAGTATTTATGTTATGGGGGGGATTTTTTTTGCCTTATTTTTTTGAATGGATTTAAATTTTAAGCTGAAGGGCAGCTAACAGTGTGTTGAAATGGTGAAAGAATCTGTTTGGTTTCAGAGCTGTATGTGGATAGGTCTGGCATCTCCTGATGTCTGAGTTTTGTATTGAGAATGCGAAAAAAAAAAATCTACAGTGGTGCTATTTCAGAAGATTCGTTTGAGGCAACCCCGTGATTGAAAATGCATCTATATCCCTTATTGTCAGATTTTCCTTAATGCTACATGGAGGAAATACCATTGGCTTTAATTAAGATGGAGCCCAATGTGTCATTTCCCCTGGAAGATGATGATAATGGCAATTACACAATTTCTGTGGTGCAAAGATTCCGCCTGCTAAAGGTTTTAACTAGATCAAGAAAAACCTGATTGAGTTTTGATCTATTGGATTTTTTTAGCTTCTATCTTTTTGTGTGTTGAGCTAGAGATCTTACAATGACTGAGCAATGCAGTCTCATCCAGAATGATCAGATATCCATCTAGCGGAGATTCATTTGGAGGGTTTGAATTAGATTTTCAAAGGAATTAGATTTTGACCCCAGCTTGCAGTATGCTGTAAGATCTTAGGGGGAAGGGATTGACGACAACTGTTGTTAATTTGACTGTAAGGGGTACGTGATAACCAAGCATTACCTGGCTAAAGAAATGCAATTAAAAGCGCATGAGGTGATAAAGTCGGGGCAAGATCTTATGCAAGGAAGTGTTCACTGCCTGCTTCATGTGGAAAAAAATAGCCCCTCTGTCTATTTATAACGTTGTAAAGTAACCCAGTCAACTTTGGCTGTTTTTAATTACATGGAACTCCCACTCGATCTGCAGTGACGTAAGTGCCGCCTTGTAGTTTGTCTGTTGGCACAGCATCCAGAAAAAAATGCACAATGCTGACAAGGATAGAAGAGTCGAGCGTTGCCGAAACCGCATGCCTTCTGCTGCCCCCTGTTGGTATACAGAAGCATAGCAATGCATGCCAGCCGCATCTCGGCAGGTTGAGTTACCTCTCCTTGAGTCACCAGCACTCATCGCTGTTACACTGCAGCTTCAGTTGACAAAAATGAGAACTACATGAGGCAGCAGCTCATTCAGGTTATTCACTGTAACCACCTCCACTGTCCGGTGCTAAACTCTCTCATGTAAATTTGACTAAAACATAATCCGTCATCCAAACACAATATTTGGGCTTTTCTTTGTTTGAAACGCGCCTCCTCGATATTTTTGACAATATTTCCTCCGATTCATGTATTGTACCTTTCAGTGAACAGCTGGGCTGTATTTGGGGTTCTGCTTTTGCAGAGAATTCAGAATATGTTACGCTGCGGTCTTTCGGACAGTGATTCTTTGGATTTTCAGTGGGTGTTTTGTTTTTTTTTTTTTTTTTTTTTTTTTAAATTATGATGTGCACAACAGCTAACCATTCGTTCATAGACCCGGTCTCCAAGGTTGTTTCAATTTGAGCATGAGGGACAGATTTACAATCATCCAAACCTTTTTATTTTTTGAAGAAGTTATGACGGAAGCAGCAGTCGTTTAGCACACTGAGAGAAGTTTGTATTTCTTATTTGTCTTACTGTATTCCAAATTGATTGGGGGCAGCTTTGGGTGCAAAAGATATGTATCTTTTTTTTTAGAGGGATTTTTAAATATTTGTTTGTTTTTGGTTTTGAAATACATGCAGTATATATGAGCTTGATGTTTTCTATGTATCGCGGTACACTTGTAAATAATGTCATTTTAAAGTAACAATGTATAATCAAATGAACATGATACAGTCATACAGGCATACCTATGTTTTTGCTGACATTACCGGAATTTGTAATCTTCTTAACGTCCTTAAACTATTTAAACATAACTATTTAAAGCTGGCGCCAAAAAAGTTTGTAGACGGCTTTTAAATTGCTTTACTGCCTCTATATTTCCATCTTAAGTCATTCCAGGCTACATTTCTGCTTTGATGTTCTATTTTTTAATCTGCATCAGAGTAGCTCCAATTTCTTGAGTTCAAGTCTCCGACACTATTGTTTCAAATATGTAGCGGTCCCTTTCTAAACCTTTCAGCTTAAAGCTGAAGCGATAGTAATTATTCCTGCTGCAAGCTTTAAAAGCAGAGATGGGCTACTAATGCTTCAATGATGGATTCGTCATTTTAATAGAAAAACCAGCTTCACAATAATTGACTAAAATTGCCACAAATCCAAATAAACCTATATCAGTATAGAAGCATTCAGCTTTGCTTGTATGTGAATACGTATTGCATTTGTGCATTTTTTTTATGATATGTATATCTGAATGCTACATTTTAAAAATGATTAATGAATGAAATGTAGGTTACGAATTAAAGCAGAAATGTCACTTAGATTTTCATGTTTGGATATGATTACCAGGACGGCTGCTACATGGATCACTCATGTTGGTGCTATATTTGACTGTGTACTTTTATTTTATCGGGTTTGCTTTAGTGTTGTGAAAATTTGTGTGATTAAAATGGAAAAAAGATCTGCGTATCTTATGTGAGTAATAAACGGAGCGTTATACTATACAAATAAAGCATTACACGTTACCCTGGCATTTCAACCTTATTTTTACACAGTATTTGGTATTTTGTTGGCATTTTATTTCATATACAGTAGTGTGCAGTGATGACTACACAGTTAACAAAACAAAGACAAATCAAAAACCAAGCTCTAGTCAAATATTTATTTTATTTAATATTGGACCATATACATGAAAATAAGTAAACGGATAACAATATATAGTAAAAACAAAAATAGTGGCAAAGCCACTGTGCCCGCTAGGCCAAACATGGCGAAAATGGAACACCCTGTATTGGCCAAAGTATCAGTCCGATTCGGCTGAAAATCGAACTTGGCGTAGACCTTATGACCATATACACACATATGCAATATGGAAAGGATCGGTCAAAAACTGAAGATGCTAGAGCGCAGACAAGCCAAAAGTTTACGCACGCACGCACGACAGACCACCACTGAAGACCCTGAGCATAGCATAATCCCCTTGGGCCTTTTGGCCAAGCGAGCTAAAAATAATAATGTCTTTTTGAGAGAAAAAGTCAATATCTATTGTGGCCACCCTTTGCTTTGATGGCAGCATTTACACTTTCAGGCATAGTTTTCACATATTTTTTTCTTTCCTCACTCGCTAAACCATTCCATATGGTATGAACTTCATTCCAAAGAGACTATCGATGTTACAGCAGATTTGCTCAATCGGATATAGGTCTGGACTTTGAGCAGGCCAAGTCATAACTTTTATGTCCGTAACATGAGTAACACAAGGTAGCAAGTGTCATTCCCAGTGAAAACTTTTTCCCCACCATGAAGTACTACAGAAGCGCCGCCTTAGTTCATAGGACGGAAAACAGTTTTCTTCAGGAATGTCACTTGCGACCTTGTGTTACTCAGGTGTCGATGTTTCTTTCCAACTGAGATAATTCTTGCACAACTTAGATGTGTGTTTAGGGTCATTATCTTGTTGAAAATTAAATCCCAACCCATCAGTTTCTTTCCAGATGGCAATGCATGCCTCACAAGGATGCTGTAGTACTTCTTTTGATCCATGATTCCATCAATTTTTATTAGATCACCGACTCCTTTTGAGCAAACTGAACCCCAAACCATAATATTACCACCTCCATGTTTTATTGAATGGGTTAAACAGTCCTTTTTGAAATGTTCTCCAACTCTACAGCGCGCATAAGTTCTGCATTTCGAGTGAGAAATTTTCAAATTTTGATTTATCGGTCCGAAGGACTTGTTCCCAGTCAATTAGTGTCCAATTCTTGAATTTCTTAGCAAACTCAAGTATTTTTTTGATGCTGCCAGCTCTTGGCAGCAATATGATCAATCAGACGATTTTCACACTGGCGTCTGGAGATGGTAGATCTTGATACTTTCATATGTTCACTCCTGGCACTATTAATATGCTATAGTTCTCGACACGGTGGCTCCCTTCCTTCTACTGTTGATCAACATCATCCTTTCCTCTGGTTGCGTCCCGGCTGCCTTCAAGCATGCCGTGGTGCAGCCATTATTAAAGAAGCCAAACCTTGACCCCGCTATTCTCTCAAACTTCAGGCCTATCTCCAAACTACCCTTTCTGTCAAAAGTCCTTGAGCGTGAGGTTTATGTTCAGCTGCAATCTTTTTTAACCAACAACAACATTTATGAGAAATTCCAGTCCGGCTTTAGAACAGCCCATAGCACGGAGACTGCTCTCCTGAGAGTGCTAAATGATCTGCTCCTAGCCGCTGACTCAGGTAGCCCTGTGATCCTGGTGCTTTTGGATCTTACAGCAGCCTTTGATACGGTGGATCACAGGATCCTGTTGTCTCGCCTCGAGCATCACGTTGGCATCAAAGGCACAGCCCTGAAGTTCTTTCAGTCCTACCTGGTCAACAGGAGCTTCTCTGTCCAGATTGGGGACTTCTTCTCTTCTGTTGCCCCCCTCACCTGCGGGGTCCCTCAAGGCTCTATACTACATCCCATCCTTTTCCTGCTGTACATTTTACTCCTTTGGGAAATCCTGGTCAATCATAACATCTCCTTCCACTGCTTTGCCGATGAAATCCAGCTGTTTCTCCCCCTAAAGGTTGATGGACAGGCTGCACTCCACCCATTGCTTGACTGTCTGGCCGACATCAAGGCATGGATGGGTGCTAACTTCCTCAACCTCAATGAGAGCAAGACGGAGATCATTGTATTTGGCAAAACCTCTCCGGCCTTTTCCACCAATGCCCTAGGCCCTCTCGTCTCTAACATGCGGTCTTCTGTCAGGAATCTTGGTGTGATTTTTGACAGTACCTTCAAGTTCGAGCAGCAGGTCAGTGCAGTAGTTAGGAAAAGCTTTTTCCACCTGAGAACCCTAGCTAAGACCAAAGCCTACCTGCCTCAGAGTGATCTAGAGAGAATTATCCATGCCTTCATAACATCACAACTGGATTATTGCAACGCTCTATACACCGGCATTGACCAATCGCAGCTTCGCTGCCTGCAGTTGGTTCAGAACTCAGCCGCCCGACTCCTCACTTGCACAAAAAAGCACCAACACATCACCCCGGTCCTCGCATCACTCCACTGGCTCCCCATCCGTTATCACATTGATTTTAAACTTCTACTGTCTGTTTATAAATCCCTCCATGGTCTGGCCCCCATGTACCTGTCTGATCTTTTACGCCACCACACCCCCTCCAGAGCACTATGGTCAGCTGACCAACTGCTGTTGGAAGTGCCCAGGTCCAGGCTAAAAACCAGGGGGGACAGAGCCTTTGCAGTAGCAACCCCCAGACTCTGGAACTGCCTCCCCCTCCACATCCGTGCAGCCCAGACTCTGAATATTTTTAAGTCCCATTTAAAGACCCACCTCTTTTCACTTGCCTTTGATTAGTGTCTCCTTCTTCAAGTGCCAGTGAATACTGTCCCATGGTAATTCCACAGTTACCTTTTAAATTATCTTTTCTCTTCTCTTTTTATTTTTAATTGCATTTCCTTATCTCTTATAGTCAATGTCTTTTAATCTTTTTTCCTTTTGCCTTAGGTATTTCCTGTTTTTTTTTTTTTGCACTCAAGCACTTTCTTGTGAAGCACTTTGGTGCGGCTCAGCCGTCTGTAAATGTGCTATAAAAATAAAATGGATTGATTGATTGAATATCGTCACAAAGCTGTCTTGCTGTCAACCGCAGATTTTTTTTTTTTTTTTTTACATGGCATACACAGATAACAAACATCAGAGGCACTTAACTTCCGTTTTGCACCTCTATTACAACTAGTTTTCAGCAAACTGGTATCTAAAATGCTTGATGGTATTTCTTACATTGCCATGGCAGCATTTAACATCTTCAGCATCAGGTAAGGCCACAATGCAGCCACTAACTACCTCAGAGAGCACCTTGCCTCGTGCTAACGTGTTTAACACTGTGGCACTGGTCAAACTTCATGTCACCTTATACACTGGAACAACTGACCATCAGAGGCAATTTTGCAGAATAATTTTGCCTCAAACCAGTTTAAACAAATTTTTTTGCATTAATAATCATGGAATGAGCCTTCAAACATACATTCAGGCTATGCAAGAGTCAAAAAAAAAAAAAAAAATTTCAACACCTTTCGATTATTATAAAAAATTGATGTTTTCAATGTTTTTGTTTATTACCCATATTTTTATCTCAATATACTTGTGGGAATGTTTTTTTTTTTTGTTATTGCTCACAATAGTACTTTTCAATACAAGTTCACCAAAAATATTACAGAAAAGCAATATATGAGGACCCCTTTTAGACGAAAGTGGTGGTGTATGATCATCACTGCACACTACTGTATGTTCTCATGTCCCATGTTACTAATCTGTGTTATTTTAATCTCGGTCTGTTTAGTTCGACAGTCTGAAAAATTATGCAGTGAACGAGAATAGCCAATGATCCTATGTAATCCTAAACTAGCCTATTCTATGGTAGACTAATTACAGTGCCTTCCACCTATATTGGCACCCTTGGTAAGTATGAACAGAAGTATAATTAATTCTTTTATTTTTTACCCACTTGATATTTAACTCATAATATCAACAAAAATAAAACCTTGAATTGAATTACAATTATTGAAGGAAAACCTCATCATGAAACAAATAGTTGTCTCAAAAACATGCGTGTGTGGCACAATTATTCAATTAATACATGTAATAAAACTGAGTGCGGCCTCCCTCTGCCTAGATAAAAGCACTGAGTCATAAATGGTGTGTAACAATTATAATGGTGTATGGTAGTTATTCAAAGTATGGTGGTGTCACAATTTACATATTTCTGCTCTGTCGATTTTGATGAAGCATCATCCTTAAAATCTATTAATGCTTTTTATGCATTGGGGGCTGACATGGTCATTCTGACTTATTGAAAACAATGAAGTGACTGCTGCTGAAACTATTGTGCACACCTTACCAGTGAAGGCCATGTACTGTGCACTATTATTCTCAAGCAAAATAAAGATTATCTCTCATTAATGTTCCAGTTTTCCCACGTCACTTGGATATGAGCAGGACACACTTGAACAATAAGAAGTGCGCCATCTGCTGTGCATAGTGGTCACTTACATGCATTTCAAGCAGCAATGAACCACTTCTGGGCAAATAAAGGCAAAATGGGCATCTCTGCCGCAGTAAAGCATGGAGCAGGAGGTTTCAGTGTCCAGATTTGAACCCTAGAGAGAATATTCGGTCTGACATTAAACACAAATCACCAGGGATTTTGAAGTTGTAAATATCGAGTGGAACAACACTGACTTGTTCCTGTAAAAAGCTGCCAGCAAGTTTATCCACAAGGCTTTGGCACAAAAAAAATTGAGAAGGTATCTCATACCGAGTTACTTTATTTGTTTGATGCTTGCTAAATTCCCAACCAAAGATTAGATAAGACCATTAAAAGCCTCAAATTTTGCCATTTTGGGCTTGGCCCGTTCCCCTCCCTCCCCCCCAGAGTGGAGTAAGATCAACCTGGCCTCGAGAGGAGGGATCAAGAATATGAGATTGAATTTAGAGTTTTCCGACCTGAACATTCTGGTTCTGGTGTAACAATCACTTCGAGCAACCAAAAGCAACTGAGCAAACGTTCAAAAAATATTGCAAAAAAAACTATGCTAATGTGATTGGATGTGCAATCAGTATTAGGCCTTCTATGCCCACTGTAAAGACAGACAGTGCCAACTAATGATCCTTGTTTAAGGGGCAGACTTTGTCCACACTTGGAGTGTGTTTATTGTGACCTACAACTGCTTCCATGTTTGGTGTTATTTTTTCTGTTTATCCATAACAAGTACTTATGGCTGCTCTCATTCATGCTAGCATGTGATAATGTCCAAATGAAAGAGATGAATGGGTAAAAAAAATGAATGATAACAGACTAATTGTTGTTCAAATGGAAAAAACGATCGCGCCTTTCTTGTAAATGTCTGGTGCCAAGTCTTATTGAGCATACATTACCGTCTGGTCACACTTAACCCAAAGTAGGATCATTTCTGTGTCTGGGCTGACCCACTCTGGGTGATCATGTCCAAAAACTTGGTCATGCATCAGTCAAGTAACATTCATTTTAACTGCGGTAATTATCTGTCCACTCAGAGGTTAGCACTCTTTATCCTAAATGACTAATCTTGTTGGATTAGCTGTAATTTTCATAATTTTGAATACATAACTGAGGACCTGAAAACCATTGAATTTCAAAAACATCTTTCCAGTGCTGAATTTTCCAGGTTAGTAGATGATGCTGGAAACCCTCTAAGGAAATGCTGCAGAAAATAGGGTTTATGCATCCCCCTCACGTAAAATATTGTCCCATTCCCTCAAACCCAATTTTTTATTACCCCACAATGCAATTGTCTTGGATACTAAAAAACGGATGAAAAATATTTCAATATGTAATTCTTTTTTATACGATCCCTTCTAGAGTAGGTTTCTCCATAGTTGAATATATGTGCTCAATGACCACTTTATTAGGTACACCTTTCAAATACCATTAGGACCTCCCACTGCCCCCTGAACAGCCTGAGTTTGTGCAGAATGGATTCAACAAGGTGCTATAAACATTCCTTCAAAATTGAAGTCGATTTTGATATGATGGCATCATGCAGTTGTTCTGAATTTGTGAGATGCACACTCTGGCCACAAATTTCCTGTCCCACAACATCACAAAGGTACTGAATAGATTTAAGATCTCATGACTGTTGAGGCCACTGAAGTAAGCTAAACTCATTTCCATGTTCGTGGAACCAGCTTTTCATATTGCATGCTTTGTAACGTGGTTTGTTAACCTGCTGCAAGTGGCCATTAGAACGCGAGTACACTGTGGCCATAAAGGGATGTACATGGTCATCAACAACACTCAGGTAAGCTTTTGAATTTAAATGATTCTAACTTGGAATTATGGGGCCTACTGTGTGCCATGAAAATATCCCCCATAACATGGCACCACCACCACAACCAGAACTGGTGGCACAAGGCAGAATTGATCCATAGATTGTTTTTTATGCAAAATTCTGACCCTACCATCTGTATACCACTTAAAGAAATGAAGAATTGTCATGGTAGCCTTTGCCCACTGTGACCTCTTTCTTGATCTTAGCTGACAGGAGTGGAAGCCAGTGAGATCTTCAGTTGCTGTAACATATCTACTTCAATATGCGATGTGTTGTGAAGTCAGCAATGCTCTTCTACGTAGCCCTGTTGTAAGAATGGTTATCTATGTAACTGTCTGCCTCCTGTCAGCATAAACCAGTCTGGCCAGTGTACTCTGGCATCTCACATGAACAAGGCTTTTTTATCCCAACAGAGCTGCCCCTCACTGAAGCTCTTTCAGTGGAGACACTCGTGAATGAAACTCCCAGGGAATCAGCAGTATCTGAGATGGTCAAACCACCTTGTCTGACACCAAAAATCATTCCTTGGTCAAACTCCCTAACATCACACTTCTTCCTCATTTGTATGTTTGTTCAGAACAGCAAATGAATCTCTTGACTATGTCTGCAGTCCATATACACTGAGTTGCAGTCATGTTAGCCAATTAGCATTGGCCTTTTATTAACAAGCAGGTGAACCCAACAAAGTATCCGGAGTGTTGCTCATAGCATAGCATAGCATAGCATGAGTGGCGAGAACAGGCCATTCAGCCCAACTGGGCTAGTCATTTCCCTGTAACTGAATTGAACCTAACACTTAAAATATTTAAGGACTAGGTGGAATCTAGCACTGTATCAAACTAGTCTTGAAAACTCCCAGCATTTCTGCCTCTACGATATGGCCAGGCAAAGCTATTCCCCACTGAGATCACTCTCTGTGTGAAAAAATATTTTCTAATGTTGGAGCTGAATTTACCCTTGGCCAACTTCCATTTGTGACCCCGAGTTCTGCTAACAGAACTTGGGTTAAGTAATCCTGCATTTTTAACTTTGTTAATTCTTTTAACATAATTGAAGACCTCAATCAGACAGCCCCCAAGACTCCTTTTACAAGGACTGAAGAGTTAATCATCCTGAATCACATTAGAAGACCAAATTGTTTGCCAAACCTCCTAATTTTGCATCATCTACAAATTTAAGTAATTTGCTTTCAAAGTTCCTGTCAAGGTTATTTATGTAGATGAGGAAGAGCAGGAGTCCCCACACGGAACCCTGAGGGACTCCACTTCCCACAATGCCTTGCCTGGAGGAGATCCCTCTAATTACAACTCAGTGTTCTGTCCCATAACCAGTTTCGAATCCATTCCAAAATATCTCCTATAATTCCTATGGTCCTAATTTTAAAAATTAGTCTTTCGTGCAGTACTGTATCAAATGCTCTCCGAAAATCCAAGTATATGATATCATAGGCCCTGCTCTGATCATAAGTCCTGGTGGCCTCTTAAAAGAATTCCAAAAGGTTCATCAGGCATTACCTTACCGAACGGAAACCATTTTGGCTTTCCTTCAGGATGATATTACGTTCAAGAAATAATTCCATCTTATCTATAATGTTAGATTTCAATATTTTACACGCAATGCAAGTTAAACTGAGAGGCCTGTAATTTCCTCGCTCAGTATGGTCCCATTTTTTATATTCTGAACAAAAAACTTAAGGAACACTTGATTTTGACCCGAGTATATGAAATGTAAAAACTAAAGTAAATCCCAAGTGTTGTGTACGTCATTGGGGTTAATCCAAGACACAAATGCATTTAAACATTTGATAAAATGACTTTAGCACTCCAAAACAGGGTATCCACAGGGAAGAGGTGTTGGTGGGCCAGTAGGTGGCGATCTTCCCTCTGGCGGAATAATCCCCAACGCCCCAGTGCAGTGACGGGGACACTGTACTGAAGGTGACGCCGTCTTTCGGATGAGACGTTAAACCGAGGTTCTGACTCACTGTGGTCATTAAAGATCCTATGACACTCTTCGATAAAGTAGGGGTTCCCGGTGTCATGGCTAAAGTCCCAACCTGGCTCTTTTCGACCTGCCACCTAATCATCCCCTGATCCAATTGGCTGTGCAAATTGCCCTTTCCCTCCCCACCTCAACCCCCAGGGCTCCCTTGAAAAAGAGATTTCAATCTCAACGGGACTTCTCTGGTTAAATAAGGGTTAAATAAAAATAAAATAAAAGACCAGAATCACAGCAAGTCAGACAATATACAATCATTTCAAAATCTTGAGTGACCATCTTTTGCCCTCACCAAGCTGGACAGCATCTTGGGAAGCTCAGAACAAGAGAAAATAATAGAGAAAAAACTCAGTGGTCCTTAACGTCTTTTGTTGAGTATATATTGGTATTATACCGCCCTGCTTCCAAGCTTTGGTATTTCACGAGTTTTGAAAGACTTCCAAAAAATAACTGACAGTAGTTTAGAGATGATTTCACCTACTTTCTTGAAAACTCTTGGGTATAAGGCATCAGGGGCAGCCGCCTTATTTGTCTTTAGTTTATGCAATCTATCCAATACTTCTTTATCTTCAATCTAAATTTCTGCTAAATACTTTCCAGCCATGGGAATGCCCTCTGGCCAAATAGAAATCCTTTCTTGATATTTAGACCACAGATTCTGGTAAAATACATGGGACAGAAATTAATCGCTCGCTTGTTTTGATTGATTGTTTTCTATCCTGGTTTCTTTTATCCTGTTATTTATAATGTGTGATACAATTTTTCCCCCTTCAATATTTCTACGGTTCTATTGTACTGTTTTTGTGTCTGCAACTGTGTTATTTGTGCTGCTGCCTGTCTTGACCAGGACTTCCTTGCAAAAGAGATTTTTAATCTCAATGGGTTAAATAAAGGTTAAATAAAAAATAAAAATTGTGCTAGGATGAACCTGGGAATGATTTCTGCCTCTTTCAGGGAGGCCTACTGAATTTCAGTCAGGGTGCCTGACAAAAACATCAATAAATCAATTTTTTGGCAATTACGTGATCACTTAAAAAATGAAGTAACCTTTAATATAAAACTCCTTTGACACGCTTATAAAAACAAAACATTTGGACCCTTTTCGTTATTGTAACTACTGTGTGCTCTAAGTTTAGGACAGTTAAGAACGGAAAATTAAAGAACAATTCACCGCAGAAGTTGACCACCTCATTTAAATGTGTTTCTAAGAATTTTTCCCTCAGAATGCATGTTCATTTTGTTGACAATGCCGTTTATCCGTCAATAGAGGGTGCTCGTGTACTGCATAATATCGCGACGGTATGCAATACCATAATAATACCGCGCCAGGAAAGCACTGCAGAGCACGTCATGCAGTGAAGAATGGCATAGTACAGACTGTTATTCATCTTTGATAAAGCCGGAGATTCTTGGGATAGAGGCCTACCTCCGGCCTAAAAACATGGCATTTTATTGCAGACTTTTAAAAATTCTACCTCGACGTTGTTTAGAGTGGATGCAGCACTGTCAAATTCAAATAATTCCGCACCTGTAAGCTATGGTTTCGCGCTATTTCAAAATTAATTTCCTGTGGTTAATGACAGAAAGGGAATCTGCTTACATACAATATTAATTTATTGGTGGGGCTGACGCAACCCTGGCCCTTTTATCTTTAGTCTCGCTCAAAGATAACCATTGTCCATTTTCATAACGTGAAATAACACATTTTTTGTTCATGCCCCTAAAACAGATACATAAGAAATCTCACTTGTCCTATTGGCACAAACGCTCTGAGAGAGAAGTGGCGTGGTTCTCAGCGCAGCCCGTTTTAATTCTTAAGCTGGTTTATTTAAAGCTTAATGACATGAAACTTCCACGAGTAAAAGACAGAACCTATCTTGGAATGTAAATTTAAGACCGCTAACTCCTCTGCCTCGTTTCTAAGCAGTTGAACGCTAGGCTACTGTGATTTTCATTGTCAGTGAAGCAGAAATGAAAGCAATGTGGGAACGGGTTTCATTACGAATAGAAACAACGACAGCAGATAAATAAATAAACTTTCAAGAACTCTGTGGGACGTCAATCCTCTCACTTGGAGTAGGCCTTAAGCAAATTCGGGGATGCCGTATGATTGGCTCTCTTAAATATCGCACTTTTGTGGCCATGTGTCATGCTCAAAATAGTGCCTGAGCAAAATAATAGGGTGGGGGTTACCTCTGACTTCTGCCTCGGCTAAATTTAGCAATTTGATCGCCGGGTCAGCTAGCTGTGCCATACAAATGATTGCTCCCACTGTTGCCAAATATGTTCGCTTAAAAGAACATAAAAGCAGAGCTTTCCCAGACAGATGTTTCTCCGCAGGCGATGAATAGAGTAATAATAAAACTGCAGGGTGGAACAGAACTCCAGAAGAGGACATTTACCGCATTTGAGTACAAAAAAGCGAGTTCACCGGGAGCTGCCCGAGGCTAGTGCAGAGAAAACGGGTTGTATACCCAAGTTAGGCTGAGCCGGCTTTCGATTGAGCACTCATTTTAAATTGCCCGTCCAAATAAGAAAAAATAAAGTCGCCGCTTGGATTTAAAACGCAAACACTCATAGGCGTATGATTGAATCATTATTGTAGTGATGACTATGTTTCAGCTGAAAATAATTATTTTAATCCTAACTGATTCAGTGCATTACTTCTCATTTCTTGAACAACCATGCCAGAGGACATATTCCATGGTCATTGAAAAGATTCTGTGTTTCAGGAGAGACAAATTATTGGTCAGCATCAAGCTGAGAAAACAGCTATGGAGGTCGCTGAAATTACTAGAACTGGGTCATGAACTGTCCAACAATTTATTAAAACCTGGAAGGATAGCAGTGAACTGCCATCTGGTCTAATGAGTCCAGATTAACCCTATTCCAGAATGATGGGCACGATAGGGTGAGAAACAAAGCCGATGAAGCAATGCACCCGTCATGCTTTATGTCCACTGCACAAGCCTCTGGAGACAGTGTTATGATCTGGGATTGCTTCAGTTGGTCAGGTCAAGGCACAGAACTGGTCTGCATCCATCATCTTCTTCATCATCATCATCATTTTTCCCACAGGCCACATCACTGGCCTAGGGGCGATCCTGATGGGGAAAGTCTCTCATCCACCAGTCGCATCAATGCTGTTTTGTCCATCATGATTTTCCGCGCTTGGAGTGTGTCAATGCCTAGTATTTTCTCGACATTGATCCATACTTTCCTTGATGTTGTGACATCAAACAGAACTTGTTTCTGTAATGCACAGTTCTCCAGCCTGCATACATGTCCCAAATATTTAAGATGTTGTCGATGGTAGAAATTCCTGATTGGTAATGTGTTTGTTATTTCTCGAAGGCGTTCGTTTGAGATTTTATATCTCCAATCCAGCTCACTGTCCATTTCCTTCTGTTTACTCCACCTGCTCGGTACATTTATACGCTCATATCCACCCTTAACCATTTTTCTCAGAAAACCATGCCATATGATCTCCAATGTACATAGCTCTTTCTCTGTAATGACCATGCCTGGATACTATATAGAAGGCGAGAGCGTACACATGTAGTTAGGAAAGTCACTCGTTTCGATAGCTTTATTCTGCAATCAGTAAATATATGCTTGAGTTCATTCCATTTCTGGAAAGCAGCTCCAATTCTTGCATACAGGAAACGAGATGTATTCAATTCTTCATTTGTAATTGTATACCCAAGATACTTGAAAGTTCGCACATTCTTGATTTTGTTATTGCTGATGGTTATTAAACTTTCCTGGTTCTTGATTTCATCGTAAACATTGAATGCCATTGTTTCTGTTTTACTATATGACATTTTCAAGCCGAAGCGTTCAAAGGTTCGATCGTAGATTTCCATGATGGACTTCAGTTCTTCCACAGAATTGGCAAAAATGCTTCATCATCAGCATATAATAGCTCGGTAATCTGGATAGTTCCACGTGCTGGGGCTCTCTTGCGATTCTCCCGCGGTGATACTTCATTGGGTATGCAGTACTCTACTTTCAAACCTGATTCTGGATATTCCTTCAATATTTCATGATGTTCAACTCGTACTATGAAGTCCATGTAGATGTTAAAAAGGACAGGGGATTCCAGTGTGCCCTGGCGGCATCCTACCAGTGTTTCAAAGAGGTGCTTGCTTCCTTTTATGCATGCCTTCGTGCCGGAGTAAAGTGCACGTAGTACCGACACAAGATGGGGTGACTTCAGTCGGATTTCTAGACACTTAAACAGGGCATCTCTAGGAATCCAATCGTAGGCAGCCTTTAAGTCCACAAACGCTATATACACTGGTTTCTTTGATTTCTTTGCATTTTCGAGCAGCTGACGTAGTATATATATGGCATCAGAGGTCGATCTATTTGCTTGGAAGCCGAATTGCGACTGCAGAAGGATATGCTCGTACGCTTCCCTGATCCTCCCAACATTGATCCCAGATAGAACTTTGGACATTGTTGCAACTATACTCAGCCCTCTGTAGTTCTCCGCCAACGATTTTAGGCCCCTCTTGTGCAAACACGTAATGCTAGCTATTAACCACTTGGACGGTACTTGAATGTAGGACCATACCAAACCAATGAGAGGCAAGATATGGTTAGGCAGACCTGTTGACTGCAAGTACCTCAGTTGTTCCTCATAGATCTTATCCGTCCCCTGACATTTGCCATTCTTCAGTTTCTTTATATTGTCCTCTACTTCTATACTGCGTGGCACTGTAGCATCTATATTAGGTACATCATCCGGTGGTAATATATGAGGATAGTCTTCTGGTTGTTCTAGTTGGGGCTGTGGCTCATACTTGTGATCACTGAAGTGCGCAGAGAAGTGCTCCTCTGATTTTCGTATTGGAACAAGTGGTCTGTTTAACCGTGACACTGATGTATGTTGTTTCATCAGCCTGAATTCCTTCTGTGAACCTTTGCTCACTTGCAAAATTCAGTTTGTCCGCCTTAGTTTTGAAATAAGCTTTCTTTAACTTTGTACGCATCTTTCTCGTCTCATAATATAATGCCTTTTTCTTTATTGAGTCCATCTCAACGTGGAATCTCTGAGTCAGTTCCCAGAATGATTGGTTCGTCCACGGCTTATCCATCTCTTTCTTAGTCTTTGCTGGTATCGTATCTTTAGAAGCCTCAATGATAGCTTTTGTCATCTGTTCCTCCACTTCCTCCATTTGGCTCTTGTTTTGGACATCTCCCAGCAGAGAGTCTAGTCTCACACTATATCTACCCTGAATGTCTGGGTCATCGCTTAGTTTTCTAATATCCAAGTTTACAGAGGGCACACTGGGTTTGGAAAAAATTTACGTACTTGTCTTTTTTGTTGGAAACGCAGCACGCATAACCACTATTCGATGGTCAGATTCGAATATTTGACTCTGCATCGGGTATACTCGACAATTTGTGGTGGCACGTTTTACACACCAGTCAGCCAATATATAGTCAAGTCGGCGTTTATAACCAAGGTTAGAGTGGAACGACCACCTGTGTTCATCTGATCTTGTTCCATACATAGTGTTTAAAAGATAGAGCTGGTTACACTCAGCAGTTTCCAGGACTTTTGTGCCATTAAAGCTTGTGGGATCTTCATCATAAAATGAATTCAGCAGACTACCTGAATATACTGAATGTCCAGTGACCCATCAATGGACTTTTTAATCCCTGATGGCACACGTATATTGCAGGATTCATTAGGCTGAAATTGTAAAAGAGTGGTTCAGCAAGCATGAGGAATCATTTTCATACGTGAATTTGCCACTTCAGAGTCCGCAGCTTAACCAACTGAAAGTCCTTGAGATGTGCTGGAGAAGGCTTAATGGAGTAGTTTGTCTCACCCATCATCAGTACTATATCTTGATTTAAAATTAATGCAAATCTGGTTGAAATAAATGCTGCCACATTGTATAAGATTGTTGAAACAATGCCATGATGAATGAGCACCATGATCAAAACTAAAGGTGGCCCAACAAAATATTATAGTGTGTGACTTTTTTTATGGACGGGCAGAGTAGTTTCCTCCACAATGCCCACAATAAGTCTAATGTATACCTGAAAGTGGGGAGCCTAAGGCCTACTTGGTTTCCACTCAAGAGGAACTGTCCTGGGGTGCATTTCCCAAAAGCTTAGTTGCTAACTAAGTTAGCAACTTAGAAAGTTTGTCCATTCACAATCAATGGTTCCAACTACGTAAGTTAGCATCTGCGATTTCGGTAAATGCACCCCTGGGCGGCTGGAACATTAGATTTTTCATTAATTTTTCAATGACAATGTTAAGTAGATAAATAATAAACATCCAATTATAAATAGAAAAAAAAGTTTTTGACTGGAACTATTTGGAAAAAAGTAATGCTCAGCTGCTTTGAAGTGATTTAAATTTTTTTATTTTTAGGAATATTTTGGCAGTCATCCCACTCTGAGTGCCAGTGACAGTTGTTCAGCTGAAATTAGAGGAAGCACTAAAAAATGCTTTTTGCTGATAAGTAGTCTTCACCTGTTTTCAATAATTTTCCTGATTAACAGGTTTTTAAATGATCAGAAAAATCCATTAGCAGTTAAACAACTTTCATCTTCCGGCAATATTTGGAGGGATTAAATAGTAAATTTGACTTTTTGCAAAAAGTTTAATCACTTTACAAAGGAAGAAAAATTACCCTGTTAACTTCCTCATTTGCTTTGCAGCGCAGGCTATCTGACCTACACTTGATGATTGTTTAATTTACATCAAGAAAATGAAGATTACTGCAACAAGTATCCACAATTGAACAACATTGATTTAAATTACAGGTCAAGGCATCTTATTTCTCACCTTATTTGGCCTCACCTGACTGTGTGGTGTGTACTCCGAATTCGCATAATGCCCATTTGAATAAATGATTGAAAGCAGGCCAAAACCAATCATTAGTTTAAAGTAGTCCCCTACTCTGTTCCTGGAGTGCAACCATCCTGCAGCTTTTAACTCCAACCCTAATTTAGCACACCTGATTCAGCCAATTAGCAGCTCTTCAAGATCTCTAACTGGAAAATTAGGCGTGCTTTGAATTGGAAAAACTCTAGGATGGTAGCTCTCCAGGAATGGGGATGGAGACCACTGGGATGTTCAGTACTTCCTCTATTTTGTGCTCACCAGCCGACACTGCTTTGTACTCATGTTTTATTATGATTATACTCTTAGAGACTGATCTTCAGCCCACATTCTGTTTTGAAGAATATGGGTTTGGACTGGGGTTGGTAAAGCTGGATCTTAGATCGGTATCCATAAACTTGGATCAAGGCCATTTTTACATTATTTTTCTGATGGACAAGAATACACATTACAAAACCCAATGCATTCTGAACTCATAAAATCATTCACCATTCCTGCAACTTTTAAAATGTCTTTATGGGAAAAAACCAATTTGTTCCAAAATGTCAATACAGGTCACTTATATATTGGTAATAATGGATATTTTTTACCTTGTGTTTTGGCTTTTTCTTTTTTTCTGAGCAGGGTTCTTCTCATCTATGCTATTTAGCTCTACCCCATTGTACACTATTACTACAAATATTGCATTTAAGGAGTTCATTTTAGTGGCTAAGGTTGAGGCGTCCAGCCTTATCTGAAAAGGGCAATTGTCCTTATTGGTCATTTTTAGCCTAACATCATGACTCACTTTTTGATTATTAATTAATGGTGGCATTCCATCAAGACTCAGTTAAAGTAGAATCATGATTTTTAGTGCTGGGCAAATACAAAAATCTGCACTCAGGTAGCCTTTGCTGGATAAGAGTTGACAGTCCTTGATAGGGGTATAGCTTTTAACTCAAAGGTTCTGAGCATTATTCCCAACGGGGCTGCTGTGTCATTTTAGCAAGGCACTTAACCTGAAATGCTTCAGCAAAATGTCATTTTTTATGACTGTAATAATAATATGTGTAATTTGAGCTGGATGACAGTGTCTTATAAATGTTAAATGTTAACCCTCCCAAGCTCCCACTGGGAGGGTCTAGCCAACCACCCGATCAATCAGATTCCTTTTTGCATATCCAATGTGGCCACTGGCCCCAGGTTCCGCACATAACCTAGCACACATTGACTTCTGCGGCTATGTATGGGACTGGTGTGATCATGATTTGGTGCCAGACCATGTGCCAGACCTCCACACCAAAAATCACTATCTATGCAGGACAAACCAGCTAGAGGCCCCATAGCTCCTGTTTTTCACTAAGAAAACTCATATTGCTGAGAAGTTTGTTGATGGGGTCCATGCTTTTCTTTGACTATTCTGCTTAGATTGTAAAAAAGCCAATATTTTTCAATGACCTACCAGGTATGTGAACAAAGTGGCAGACAGTGTTTCAGACATGGCTTATCCATCTCAAACAATCATGTCATGTGGAATGTATTGCTAAGTTCTAAAATGTGAACTAGCCAATGAGCATTCAGTATGAGATGGCGTCATCTCCAAAGGCAGAATAAATTGTTTAGTTTTGTTTCTGGGTTCTGTGACAGAACTGTTTAATTTAGGTACATTCAGACAGGCTATTTGGAACACAATGCAGAGCAACTGTACCTGAACTATTTAAAAAGGTAGTCGGGGTTCCCTCAGCGAGATTTTAGTTGCTTTTCCCACCACACAATAAGAACCGTTAAAAAAATCCAAATGAGGAGTATTGATATCAATATGCAAATCATTTCACATGCAACAAAAGCCCACGGCTGCTTACAATAATACAACAACTACAGACATGATGTGGGAGATCGAGGGGCTTTTTTCTTTTTTATGATTGTCGGTTTCATGCATTTGCTGAGGTTGGAGAAGAGATGACAAGTTGTCCGAAATAAGATTGTAGAGATCATGGTGAGAAGGGCTATATGGCTTCAACAGCTTTTGCAGGGAATGCAGGCAGTCAAATATTTCCTGATGAAAGGAAACGTATTTAAAGATAAATTTGACCATGTTCTAACAAAAATTGATACATGTGCAGTTCAAGGAGTGATAACATTTTACCCTGGTCTTGTAGTTCCCATACCTTGAAACATCTTCCCTCAGGGCCAACAATCAGTGTTGTTTAAACTTTTAAGCCCCTCCCAGTAGTTTTTGTGCCCCAAAAAGTACTAACTTGAATGAGCAGTAATAAGATGACTAGACACTATGATCAAGGAATCAAAATGTGGCCTGATTCCACAGTGCGTAAACACTGAACTCCCAAAGTTCCGTAAAATGTTTCAGAGTTCCTAAAAAGGTTCCAGGAGTAAAAAAAACCCTTTTTTGTGGTGCTGCACTCGACCGTCTGGCCATTATTTTAAAGACCCTATTACAAAACATATTTTATTCACACTCATTAAGGGTCCAGGAATTCTGACCAGTACAATTTCCCCCTATTCCTACATTATTCAGGTCTTCAGCTGCCCACTTGTACAGGGTCTTTGTTGCCATATATTTTGTGTCATAATATGCTATACTTTTTCAATTGGAGATGGATCAGGACTACTGGCTGGTCAATTTAACACTTTCACCCTCTGCTTTCACCGCCACACTCTTGTAATTTGTGCAGAATCTGGTTTGGCGTCATCTTGCTAGCAAATGCAGGGATGTCCCTGAAACAGCCTGTATCTAGATGGAAGCATATGTTGCTCCAAAATTTGTATATACCGTATATTTCTGAATTAAAGGTGTCCTTGCCAAAGTCAGTCATACCATGTACACTTGACATACCCAGCTATGCAATGACAGATGCCGGCTTTTGGACCTGATGCTGAAAACAACTTGGGTTGTCGTTGTCATTTTTGGTCCGGAGAACATTGCATCTGGTTTCTCCAAAACCAGTTACACGCCCTTTACACACCAAAATTTAACCGTATTTCTCCCATCTCTTAATTATATAACGCACTGCACAGGCTGAAATGCCTTAAATCCTACTGATTTGCAGTACAAGTGATGGATTATAAGCTCTCCCATCTGTTGGTTAATTGATTAACCTTTACCCAACATTGCTCTGGAGGGAATGGGCTGCTTTTGAGGCTCTTTTTATCCTGCGACATGATTAGCTCAGCTGTTTCACCTCACCTTACTTTTACAACTTATGATGTAATTATTAGTCCTAAATTACTCTTGCACCAACTTGGAGTCTGTTGCAGTCATCAGATTTGAAATGAGCGTATATTTTCAATAAACAATTGATTTTGCAATTTAAGGCAGCAACTAACGAGTTGTTGTAGTGTTTTCAATAAGTAGAGGATGAATGGACTTTTCAAATCACTCCTTTTAAATTTCTATTGTCCTTAAATGCCAACCAGTATGGAATTGGGGCTGTAAATTTTTTTTTTTTTTTTTTTAACAGCTTGACTGGTCGGACCACTGATTTCCACTCAATGAGTGTATTTACTACTTCTAGAATATGAACAAGTGCAAAGATTAGACTGACATTTAAGTTGCACGATTAGATGTACTTTAAGGTCTAGTCTTCCTACACTGTGAACAAATTGAAAGGAAAGAATGCCACTTCAAAAATGGGAATGCTCACCTCTGAAGGAAAAGTTTGTCTTGACATTTACAGTCTACTTGCTTCAGAAAATACTGGCAAAATGGCTCTTATTTTTGACCATCAACCCTCTTTAAAGATTCTCTCCTTTTGTCCTGGGTAAGAAATGAGTCTGTGGTTATAGCCAATGCACAACACAAACATTTGTCAAGCATTTGGTTTACGGTAGGCGCTGAGCTTTGACCGTTGATTTCAATTAGCCCATGGCACAGAGCCTTGAGTTAATTAATTAATGGGGTAAGATTTAAGTTATTTCCATTGCCTTGATCGCCCATATCCTGATTCTTAGTAATCACTACTGCTGTAGCTGCTAGATCAATACAGACTGAGATACATAGCTCTGGGTATATTAAGTAATTACACTTAAAAGGAATAATATATTGCTCTTGGCAGTGTGTCCACTAATGCCGGGATCAGACAACACAATGATTTTGTCTGTTCTAAAGATCACTATGTCAGATTAAGCGATTATAGAGTTATAAATTCTTTCTGTGATGTGGCCAAGAGAAGCGGCATGCTACACGATGCTACACGACCAACTGTCATTTGCAGTCTGTCACAACGTACGCCGTATCTTTCAAGGAATGACGTGTAATCTTTCCCTTAATACCTTAAAAACTATGCCTTTTCAGAGCGTGTATAGACAGTAGTAACCAGGGTAAGGTATAAACATGCCGAAATATTTATGTTATTATTGGCGTAAGCCAGCTATCTTATTAGGGTTTATAATAACTGGAAAAAATGCTTAATCGGTTAATGTTGCTTACATGAGTAACTGCATTACCAGAGTACTTCAATACCCCCGTCAGAAACCGAAATATTGAGGACATGAACTTAAATGTTATCACTGCGTTGCCGGCTTAATGCTCCTGGCAGTCTTCGCCGGTTTGCTGAAGTGTCTCGGCTACTACTCGCCAGATATCAGCTTTATTCCCTCCGTCATAATACAGTCCCTTGAGGAAATATCAAGAAAGCACGGAAGTTGTTGCCATAGGACGACGAACCTTTCCTCCGTTTCAGTGCTCCACCTTGCAATAACAGCATCATTCTTCTTTCTCTAGGCCATGTTTACAAATGTGCGCGCTGCAGCTTCATCTCTTCCTGCAGAGAGCTGTCAGCTATGCTCCTATTGGTCAGCGACGCAACCCGTCGTGAAAGACAAAGAAAGAAATTAAACATGCTAGACTTTCTGTCGGGGTGTCGTGAGGCATTGCAGATGCTACAACGGTTGTCGTCCACTATGGCACACTACTCGGCATAAAACGATAAATCTTTGCCCACAATGACCATTCATCATTTCCAATCCCACCCGACGCCCTAAGACTTCCAGATCGGGCTAAAATCGGGCTGAAATCGTGCAGTCTGATCCCGGCATAATATAGTCATATGATGGTGCTACCTGTTAAAGGTTGAATGACAAAAATGAAAGCATAAGGAAGGATGCATCCTTGTTTGAAAATGGGACTTAACAATTTCATGTGATCAATTTCAGATAATTGAAATCTTCTCAGATTTATGAAAGTATATGTTCTGTGTGTCATAAAGCTTTTTTGAATAGTCATCAACTCCAGCAGTGACTTGTGAGTTAATTTTCTACTGTGGTTCCCATTTTTGAGCCAGTGAGAATTGAATGGTTTCAGAGCATTCCTGTTGTACAAGTACTATTGTAGGTTCATCTAAGTCTCGAGACTGAAGAGATCTGTTAGAGTCAGGAGAAAGTATTCTTTTGGTCCATTCTACACATCCAAGGAACAAAGATACCATCTGCCAAGGTGTTCAGAGAGAAACAATGTCTGAAAGCAAACAGGAATGCCAAAAAACCTTGAGCAATTCTACATTTTGTGGTGACAAAGAATAATACTACAGAACTGCTGTTATTGTTATGGCTGGCAGTGTTCACTGCGGAAAAGCCGATGTGCTGAAGGCTGCTACAAGAGCACGTAGCCTTCTACAGCAGAAGGGCAAGAGAGAGAATCGGGGGAAATATTCTGTCAAAGCAGTAAGAAATGACGAAAAATACTGGAGCTATCTCAAAGCAATTTCCCCCTCACAACTCACAAGACAGCGATGTGCATATCTTTATTGCTGTGTCTCTTCTACACCATTGCCCACCATTGAATCTTCATCTTTCACTTTTCAGATTTTTCTGACTGCTGTATAATACATTCAAGAAGGGACCAGGGCCTGGTTTCACTTCTTTAATTTTCTGACCCCCTGGATATTGAAAGCTCCACACTCAAGTGAATTATGTACTGTATTTCGCGATGCACCCACAGGATTTGTGATTCTTGAAAGTGCATCAGTTTTCAGGTCTTTCACTCCTAATTTTAGGAAAATTCTCTTGGTTTATGATGAAAATTGCAGTAGGTTTTATGGAGCTAGTTCTCTCCATAAGGAAATTACAATTGTTTTCAGGATACCCTGAGTTCAGTCATTGTCTGAATGCAGATAATAAAAATAACAGCGTAGATCTACACCAGCTAATGGGACAATCTTCTCAGAAAACAGATTTATAGCATGGCTTAATGAGTCTTAATGAGGCTAAAACCTGAGATGTTAAGAGAGGAATTTGAAACCTCCTGTTGACAGCGGCTAGAAAAACTACTTCACTGGGCTGTAAAAGAAAAATTGCAGCTGTGCTTGAGGAATACTACGCAAATCACACTGTGAGAGTCGGCCATTCATTAAATACAGCAAGACTTACACTTAAAAATGATAATTGCATTATGAATGTTCCAAGTGAGAAGTCACCTTGAGGACACTTGCTGAATTGCACACTGAATTTTTCATTCCTCCTACCATAGTCCACTATGGAAAATGATAATTAGAGGCATGCCTTTTGTTTTATGATATAAGGATAATATAACAGTTGTGCTTTGTGCACAGTTCAAATGCACGGAGGACAGGAAGTTAAGGACTGGACTCCGGTGCAAGGATGGACTTGGTTGAATTTATTATGCCTACTGCACGACAGAAGGCACAAACGTTGCAATACAAAACAAAATGGAATTGAGGTTCAGTAACACTATTAATAATACAGACCCTGGGCTTTAGCTGCAGTAACAATGTATTACAAATAGGAAAACAAATGGAAACGAGGTTCCGTAAAATAGAGTGCTGGAATAAACATTAACAGCACTAATTTTAAAGAGTTTAGAATATACATACCCGAATACATCAAAACAAGACTGGGAATGCCGCACAGGCGTGAATTACGAGACATCACACAAGACGCAATAAATACAGACAACACTGAAACAAGGCTTGTGTATCTCGACGAGACTTCGCCCCGAATGGGTGCAGAGCTCAGTCACAACGCTGCCATTTAATGGAAACAAGTAACAGGTGCATGTAATTATTGAAGCGAAGAAGAATGCAGTCTGGGTCTTAATCGACATGTGGGCTGGAGGCGTGGCCTCACAGATAAACTGTCCACCACATTTCATGCCTGTCATGAGAATGCTTGAATGTACATAAGAGAACATAAACTAGATGCAAGCTACACTTTCTTGTCAATTCTTACAAGGTTCAAGAATAAACAATCATTCAAATTTGAATTTATTGTGAAGCAGTGTACAGTTGATTTACTTTATACTACAAGTAAGAAATTTAGAATGTCTGCAGAGGAGATTTTCAATAATTAAAAGCCAATAAACAATGATGGAAAAAAACAACCTGAAGTAGTTATTAGTGTATGATCTTTTTCTCAGAAAAATGGCGCAATTCGCTGTATCATTTTGGAACAATTTAGTTCAGTGAAAGTGGTTAACACAACGTGCAGTGGTCAGAACTTTAGATTAACAGTATAATCATTATAGGTACAGTTTTCATGCTATACACTGCAAAGCACTCAGTCTCCCGAGGACATGGTCTGTTTACAAATAAATGCTGTGGCTCAGATTGGACTCAAGCCTACAATATCCTTGATAGTGGTACAGTTGCTAAGATGTGAAACCAGCATAATAGTCAATCATTCATTCTGCCTGGCAGACACCATAGTCCTCAGTGGCTCACATTTTCAACATCTTGCACATTATCCATTTATGAAGCCAGATGTTTACACAAGCAGATTATATGAGGTACTCCAAGGCATCACCTTGGTGCCCATCTTGGAATCAGACCAGAGACTTCTGGTTACTTGCCCAGTCTGTTAACTAGCGTGTTAATAACTAATAAATTATATTTTCAAACAGGCCCAATAACTTTTTTTGTTCAAATTTCCACTCTCCTAGGTTCAAATGTCTCTTGTATGAGTTTTCCTTGTGTTGAAATGGAAGATCTAAATGTGACTGCACTGCCTTGGCCTTTTTTGAGTGGTATGTAAATGACTCTAATATGGCAATTAACAGGCAGGGGTTGAACCATACATTCCCAATTACATCCTAATTTTACCCCAAAATGAGGTTTGGACAGTAATTATGCAATAAGTGGAAAATTTGACTGAAAATAGCCCAAAAATTAACCAATAAATGATTGTCTGTGCAGAACAGCATTTGGTACCTTAAATGGAAATTTAAGCAGGGCACTCTCGTCAGATTTAATCATTTATTATAGAACAGCATGCATTTGTGTTTCATGGTGACTCAAGTGATGCTCTGGAATAATCTGAGCAAGCACGACACAGACAGTCCCTGAGATCACATAGTCACCAGCATGACCTGAGATTCAGGACCCTTAAATTATTGAACACAATATGAACAGATGCTCCTCACAAATAGAAATTATGTTCAGGAAGGAGGAAGGTAGGGAGGAGGGGGAAAAGAGATGCAGATCTGTACTAGGCCAGAGTAGGAGGGATGCACAGGGCACGAAGCAGAAGGGATGAATTGACCCTGCCTTAGTTATAAAAGTGGATGGGAGATGCTGAAGTCAAGAACGATTGGACAGAAAGGGGCTTGAGACAAGGCCGGAATTCTGTGCCTCCCTCAACCAATGGTTTCGCTGTCACCCCCGAAAGCCCGCTTCTCCCCTTTTTTTCCGCATTATTCGGCGAATACTGTCGCCGTGGCAACCGAAATGCATAGGTGTCATAAATGAAGTGTAACACATGTACATACCAAATATGAAAGTAATCGGTCAAAAATTACAGCCTGTTCAGCATTCACGAGGAAGAGAGTATGTTTCAGCACAAATTTGCACATTATTGACCAATACTGTCGCCATGGCAACAAAAATTTTTAGGTGTCATGAGTGAAGTGTAACACATGTCCATACCAAATATGAAAGTAATCGGTCAAAAATAGCAGCCTGTTCTGCTTCCACAAGGAAATCTCTATGTTTCGTCGCTAATTTGCATATTATTCGGCCAATACTGTCGCCATGGCAACCAAAATCGATAGGTGTCATAATTGAAGAGTAGCACATGTCCTTACCAAATATGAAAGTAATCGGTCAAACATTGCAGCCTGTGCTGCATGCACAATGAAATCTCCACGTTTTTTCACTAATTTGCACATTATTCGGCCAATACTGCCGCCATGCCAACCAAAATTGATGGGTGTCCTAAGTGAAGTGTAACACATGTCAATGCCAAATATAAAAGCAATCGGTCAAAAATTGTGGCCTGTGCTGCTTCCACAAAGAAATCTCTATGTTTTGTCACTAATTTGCATATTATTTGGCCAATAATATTGCCATGGCAACTAAAATCGATAGGTGTCATAAGTGAAGGGTGACACATGTCCACACCAAATATAAAAGCAATTGGTCAAAAATTGTAGCCTGTGCTGCTTCCACAAGGAAATCTCTATATTTTGTCACTAATTTGCATATTATTTGGCCAATACTATTGCCATGGCAACTAAAATCGATAGGTGTCATAAGTGAAGTGTAGCACATGTCCATACCAAATATAAAAGTAATCGGTCAAAAATTCTAGCCTGTGCTGCTTCCACAAGGAAATCTCTATGTTTCGTCACTAATTTGCATATTATTCAGCCAATACTGCCGCCATGGCAACCAAAATCGATGGGTGTC
Organism: Gymnothorax javanicus; assembly: GCA_029692085.1. Lineage (NCBI taxonomy): Eukaryota > Metazoa > Chordata > Actinopteri > Anguilliformes > Muraenidae > Gymnothorax > Gymnothorax javanicus. Next base: position 98,832,617 of record CM056198.1, read on the forward strand.
CTAAGTGAAGTGTATCGCATGTCCATTTAAAAAATGAAATTGATCGGTTTGAAATTGCAGCCTGTACTGCATCCACAAAGAAATTTGAATATTTTGCCACTAATTTGCATATTATGCGGCCAATACAGTCGTCATGGCAACTGAAATCGATAGATGTCATAAGTGAGGTGTAGCACATGTCCATACCAAATATGAAAGTAATCGGTCAAAAATTGCAGCCTGTGCTGCATGCACAATGAAATCTCTAAGTTTTTCCACTAATTTGCACATTATTCGGCCAATACTGTCACCATGGCAACAAAAATTGATGGGTGTCCTAAGTGAAGTGTGACACATTTCAATGCCAAATATGAAAGTAATGGGTCAAAAATTGCAGCCTGTACTGTGTCCACAATGAAATTTCTATGTTTTGCCACTAATTTGCATATTATTTGGCCAATACTATCGCCATGGCAACTAAAATCGATAGGTGTCATAAGTGAAGTGTAACACATGTCCACACCAAATATAAACATAATCGGTCAAAAATTGTAGCCTGCACTGCTTCCACAAAGAAATCTCTATGTTTTGCTACTAATTTGCATATTATTCGGCCAGTACTGTCGCCATGGCAACCAAAATCGATAGGTGTCATAAGTGAAAAACAACACATGTCCATACCAAATATGAAAGAAATCGGTGAATAATTACAGCCTGTAGAACATCCATAAGAAAGTATCTACGGATGCGGACGCGGATACCGGGGGCTACAATTTAGGCCAGCAACAGTATGAGTGCAGTGACTGTTGCTGAAAATAATTAGTTGTATTTATTTCTCTCAGTTAAGATAGTTATAACATGCACATCATTCCTCGTACCAACTGCACATTTTTTGTTGAAGACAAAAGCTAGAAGATATTTTCAGTTTTATTTACAATGAGTAATGTTGGCCAGAATATGTGAATGGTGAAGTCCTGTTCTCATTTGAAACCTGGCAGCCTTGAGAAACCAGAAGTACATCATGTTGATGAATAATGTCAAGGCAATACCATCATATACGTGGCCAGAAGATGCCACTATTGTTGTTAATGTTCCTTTCTGGGACCAAGACTGTCATTTATACATGGGTGCAAGAGATATACTTTTGGTTGAACATGGGGGGGTTGAAGTGCCTCACCCATTATAATATGATATTGGGGCTGGGGGTTGTAATTGCTGGTCTGAATTATTGGGGGGGTTACAACCCCAATGTCCAGTGTCCACCCTCGGTTCATCTTCAGCATCCTGGTAGATGGCAGCAGATTCTTATCAAGAATGTCTCAGTACATTTCTCCATTCATCCTTCCTTCAATTATAAGTCTGCCAGTACCATATTCTGAAAAACAGCCCCACACCATTATGTTCCCACCTTCAAACTTCACATTTGGTATAGTGTTTTGCGGGTTATGTGAAGTGCCGTTTGTCCTCCAAACATGGTGTGTGCTATGACGTCCAAAGAATTCAATTTTGGTCTCATCTAACCAGACAGTATTTCATAGGCTTGTCCAAAGGTTGTGCAGCAAATTAAACAAGCTTCAACATGGTTTTTCTTCAGCAATGGAGTCTTGCGCAGTGAGCGTGCACAGAGGCCATGGCGGTTGAGTGCATTACTTATTGTTTTCTTTGAAACTACTGTACCTGCTAATTCCAGGTCTTTCTTAAGCTCTCCGCGAGTGGTCCTTGGCTCTTGGACAACTCTTGATTATTCTTTTGACTGCTCTGTCAGAAATCTTGCAAGGAGCACCTGGTTGTGGCCCGTTTATGGTGAAATGATGTTCTTTCCACTTTCGGATTATGGCCCCAACGGTGCTCACTGGAACATTCAGAAGTTTAGAAATACGTCTGTAACCAATGCCATCAGTATTTTTTGCAACAATAAGGTTGCAAAGGTCTTGAGAGAGCTCTTTCTTTTTACACATCATGAGATGCTTCTTGTGTGAGACCTTGGTAATGAGAAACCTTTTTATAGGTCATCAATTACGACTAAACCAGCTGATATTAATTTGCACTGAAAGGGGGCAGTATTGCTTCCTAAATACTGACAGATTTCAGCTGGTTTCTTGGTTTTCCATGCCTTTTTACACCTCCTTTTCTAAATGTGTTCAGTACTTATTCCCTGTGTCATTCCACTTTATTACACATAATTTATTGACTTATTTGTTTTGATTTCTTTGTATGTGTGGATTACTTGGATTGTAAGTGACATGGTGAAAATTTCATGTCGATAGTATATTATATATATTCATGTCAAAAATATATTAGACATATATTTACTGAGAAAAATCTTGATGTGTTCAATACTTACTTTCCCCGCTGTAAATATTGAAAGTTGCATTGATGATTCAGAGTGTTTTGAGACATACCAGTTGGTTGCATTACGACCGATCATTTGCTGGAAATCTGTATTTATCCCTTGACAGTGCCCCAATGCACGGCTGTCGGATGTTCTAACAAAATAGGCGATCCAAACCTGACTGATGTGACCTTTCCCTGTTTTACTTTTAATACAAAAGAGCTACCAGCTCGGCTGACATAGGCATCTTCTTCCAGCCCAATGAACATGGCGGCTTTCTCATGCTGTCTTATACCCAAGATTTACATGCAGTTTGCACAGTGCAAAAAAGGCTTATCGTCCTGGATAGCAGACATTATGTACTTTATTTGGCAATGCAGCTCCACAGTAGCTTTTCTTGTCCTTTAACTTTGAAGATTCTGAATTAGAATGACAAAACTGACTGCAACAATGATTTTTTTTTTTTAATTTAAAGGCTAATTAGTAATATAAATAATCTTAAAGAAGGTCCTACCAACTGCATTTATGTGTTCAAAGTATGATGATGATACAAACAGTTCCAAAGAGGCCCGCCAGTTGATGCTTGAATTACAGGTGCATTAGTCACAAACAGGCAAAATTATTTCAGGTGGCAATGGAAACTATCTAGAAAAAAATAGGACAGCTTAGGCCCAGCACTTAACAGGGGATCTCTGACATGTCTGGGACAGACAAACACTTGGTAGAATAGTTAAGAATAACCACCAAACTACAGCTCTAAAAATCACCACATAACTAAATCAATCCATATCAGAACCTGCGGCGTGCTGTCAAATGTTCAGAGGGCCTTCAGTAACTTCACCCCATACCGCTTGATTGCTCTCAAGCTGTACTTGTTTCAGTTTGCCTTATTAACCATCAAAAAATTTATCGACTGAATAACCAAGATCAATGCTTGACCTGCAATGAGAAATGATTATGAAACAGTGAATGCCTATCGCCAACACTTATATAATTTATATGGCATTGTAAGGATGGCAATATAAATGCAAAAAATCCAAAAAATTTTGCTGACTTCACAGAATTTATTTTCGCCATCCTTTCCATTTTCACTCAGCTGTGCATTGTGCCTACCAAACGCCCTACAGCCATGACTGCAATCAGAATATACGTAGTAGAATGGATTCTCGTGGCTAATTGCTTAATGAGCCTCGCAAACTAATTTCAGCAAATCTGAGCCGTTACACGAGTGGAATTTATAAAGGCATCGATATTTTAATTTGCCATTTATGTGCGGAAGAAAACGTTAAGTAAGTATTGTATCTATATGCAATACTTTCATATTTATTATTTATATAAATAATACTATTATATTTATACTTGTATTTCGGTAAGTATTGAAAGGTGAGGTTTCTGAAGGCCTTTGTTACTGCCGACGGACTGCTACTGCTCAGAACCAGTCTCAACAAAAACAGTATAGTCTGAGCTTCAAAAAGATGGTTATCATGGCAGGGTCCCATTGGGAAACCATGTGTGACCAGTGATAGCACAATGAGTTTTAATGACCAAAAATTAAGAATTGAATTCTGGCTTAAATCACAGCTCTATCTTCACCAATCACCGTGATATTCAATTTTGAAGTTGGGAAGTCCTGACCCTACTTTGTTTACAACTTTCAATGGCTGATATTGGCTGCAGGTGACGTGTAATATTATAATGAATACTGTACATGGAAAGCGGGGATTCCCCACTGTATTTTGGTATATGGATGATGGGGATTCCCCGGCAAAAACGTGAATGAATTTATTGATGAAATTGGTTCATTTACGGCTTATATTTAAAATAATTTTCGATCATGAAGTGAACTACTGTTACAAACAGCTCATTTTTACCCTTTATTGATGTTTTCTCGCCAGGAAAGCATACCAGGCAGAAATTTTAACATTATAAAGTGGCTTAAAAAGAACAAAACTTTTTTTTTTTAAATGTATGCCCTTGGGCACATATTTGGCATTTTACTGAAAGTGCATAGGCAGGACTTAAGACTCATTGTGCTATCACATTTGTCTCAAAGGCAAATACACAAAAACACAAAACATGGTGTAAAGAATTAAAAAAACCTGAAACCCAGACCAGTGATGTGAGTCATATTTTACTCTTCTTAATGCAAATAGATAGGTTTCTGTTTGGTGAAAGCCAAAGGAGGCACTAAATCCACAATGTCTGCAGCCAACTGTGGAGCATGATGGTGGTTTTGTAATAATGTAGGCAACCATTAAGTGGTTGCCCATCAGACAGGCAAACAATATGAAACAATGTTATAAGACCAGGTGCACCCAGTGGTACAAACACTGTTCCCACAAGATGTCCCCATATTACAACAGGATAACCCTCCCAAACTGACCGTTTACAACATTAAAGATAAGTTGAAGAATTATGTCTTCCATGGCCTGCACAATTAGCAGATCAAACATAACCAAACCATTAAAGCAAATTTTAAAGCTCAGAGTGCAAACTAGATTTCTGTCTCCTTCATCTCCCAGATCATTTAATCAGACGATATTCTTTTACATATATTTTGCCTGCCCCCTGTATGCAGCTATGTTCTCTGTGGGCCAGTAGTATTATACGTATACTGTATGTGCCTCAATACTGTCACCTTCTGTATGTTCCCTTTATGGGCCAGTACTATTATATAATGTATTCACCTTCACACTGTCATCTATGTACCCTGTATGTGCCCTGCAAATACAGTATGAACATTGGCAAATGTGCACCCAAGGGACCAATGCTATCATATACGGTTATGCCAATTTTGAAGTAATGCTGTCATGTGCCCTTAATGAACTAACACTGTTCAAGACTGTATGTACACTATATGGATTAATGCTATTATATATGCACCATTAAACGATGGATACTCTTATCTACGCCCCTCATTGACAGCTGCTCTCATCAGCCGTTAAGGGATCGATACCCTTACAGCAGAAATATGCACTTATGGACTAACACAGCCTTATACAAGGTATTTAGGCCCTAGGTGTGACTGCGTAAATGAATAAGCTGATGTCAGGATACCAAGCATTGTAAATCTAAGTGTTAACAAACACATTTTGGCTGGTTGGAAAAAAAAAACAACTATCTGTTTACTTTTTTATGTGGGATCGTTAACTCAGAAAAGACAAAAATGTAAGAAGTTCATACAAAGGGCTCTTTTTTTCCCCATCACAGAATTAAAAGTTTGCAGTCTTGAAAGAGAAATTATACTTGTTTAGTTGTGCAGCCATGATTAAGCACTTTCTTCCCATTTAGGGTAACCCATTTAGTATAGCCAGAGGAAGGAGTACTGCAGCTGGAAAAAGTGCACTCTTCTGATAAGTTGACAAGTGACTATTTTACTCCTCGCAGGCTACACGGTATGTTACAGTAGAGCTAACCTTGCATGGTCGAGAGATATATCACTCCAGCCGTAACCACCGAACCGCGTGGCATGAGAAAGGTTGTGTTGTGTTTTTTTTAGAAGTCCTATCATTGTTGGCTTTTGCTACAGCTCAGAATTGTGGTATCTTATATCAGCTGCTGGCCTGCAAGCATCTTTCAGAAAGCATTACTTCACTGTCTGCACTCTGCTTAGTATAAATTCCTGTATCTTGATTTTATCAAAAACCTTTGCTTATTGGAGAGGATGTAGATCAATACATCAGATTATTCTGTCCAAGTATGAAACTTGTAAATGTGGTACAAATTAAATTATAATTAAAAAGCACAACACAACCACAGTACAGATGATATTACATTATAATAGAAAACATCATAAACAATATCATGATTTAAATTTACAATATAAATAAGATATTACAATAAATAAAGTCATTTTTGTTGCCTCAACACCACTCTGTTTTCATTTCCAACAGTGTAACAATAAAGAATACCGCTTGACAAGATGCTCTGTACTGTCCCAGTGAGCTATACTGACAGAATATTAAATAGGTTGGTTGGAGGAAAAATTGCTGCATACTGCAGTGCATTTGCATTTTTGACGAGGTTGAATTATTTCCACTGCTTCAGGGATTCCAGAGAAAGAGGGAAGATGAAAAGGTTAAAAATTCAGCAGTTTTTGTTATGCTGGAAAAACGAAATAATCTATGATCAACAGGGATGTGACTGACAGAGACATCAACAGTAGGCCATATCAAAGCATTCATGGTGTCTGTAATTACTCTTTGTTACCACCTCTTCCATCTAGCTCTTGGTCGTGAAATATGAAATACGATTGTCAATTGTACTCCATTAATATTCTGACAGGACCACTTTGTTTAAATAGTTTATTTAATGGGATACAGGCATACACTGAGTTTGGCAACATGGCTCTGTTTTGGGGTATATCTGCACACCCAGGCATGGAACCGAAGGCAGCTACCAGCAAACCACCCCCACAATAGAACAGAGCCAACAGCAACAATTACTCAAAGGAAGAAACACTGTTATAGATCAGTGTAGCTCCATTGACACACAATATATTTATACTTCACAGGTGGAGCAGGGGTGGCAGAGGAGTGTGAAGTGTGCACAGCAAGAAGCTTCTTTAGATGCTGCGCTTACATAAGACTCTGGCGTTAACAAGCAATTTTCTGACGGGGCGAAGTCAGGTGATGATCAAGTGCAATCAGTTGACTGACAAGCTTAAGCAGCTGATCAAATTGCTTGACAGTGTGAACTGTCAGAACCTGTGCACAGCTTCATTTCTGATGAGACCACTTTGTCAGAATAGTTCACTGAACAACATGCAAATATACATTGAGTTTGGCCCTATTCTGGGAGATTTCTTCCCATCGATGCATGGAACTGATGGCAGGGAGCAGGAACTTACGCCCTAACAGAACCATGTGGGGCACAAGCTAACTGGACTTCAGGTTTAAATTATGTGCTATGACTGGTGACTGGCAGGCAGGCTGTGACATTTTGCCTTGAGCCCAATACAGGAGAAATATGGTATTTGAAGTGTTCTATGTGCAGTGACAGCCCACTGCTGGCAAGAATTTGCTTCAGCCAATATGAGAAATATGCCGTGTAAAGTAAGGTATATGTAGCAGAGGTCACGTTAACCGAATATTTTCCATCATTGACGGATTTTTTTTAACAATGACGGAACATTTTGAAGGTCGTCCGTCATTTTGACAGAATGTAATTCACACCCCCGTCCAATTGGTGGTGAGTGTCGTATTGTCTCGAGCATTGTCTTTGATCTGTATGACAGAGATGCCAAGTCTCACGCATTTGGCGTAGGTCTCACACATTTTTTAGGCTTATTCACCGTAGTCCACAATTATTCAATGAACGCTTATTAATGAGATTCTCACGCGGAATTAAAATCCTTGTACATTGAAGTTCCAGTTTCACTTGTGTGAAGGTGGACCTCACCATGGAAAGCGATTATGACTCCGGACTTCTCGTGCTTCTCTTTACTCAGGGATTGGAAACAATGCATGTGTTCCATGATCATTTAAATTGTTTAAATGAAATAAGACCATTTGAAACGTCTTTATGCAATTCCATTGCTTTCAATCCTTCAGTAAAGACAAGCGTGAGAATTCCCGAGTCATAATCAATTTCCATGTCACTAGTGGGGAAATCCACTGTAATGCATGTGAAACTGATTAACTTAATGCGCAATGACTTGAATTCCGCAAGTGAATTTCTTCAGTTCGTGTTGATTGAATAATTGCTGACTATGGCGCAGGAACATGAATGCCACTAAGAGGCGAGAGACTCAAGCCGAATGCGTCAGACTTGGCATCTCTGGTATGATCCTGTATTCCTCATATTTTTGTAATATGATCATTTGTTCTTCATTTGTAAAATATGCTGCTCTGCTGCCGGTAGACGATTGGTCATATGCTACAAACGCCGTCTCTGTTATGTGAACACGCAGATATCTAGGTTGGAAAAGCCCTGGTTGACAAAACGAGACTGCGGTTGTTAGGCTTAGTGAAGGCCAGCAATAACTGAAAGCATTGTTCATTTGCACACTGTTTCTATGTGGGGGGAGAAATCATTTGTGATGTTTTAAAATTCATACAGCAGTAAGTTCGAAAATCCAGGCAGTGCTGTATTTAACACAGTGCGCAATGTGTCTACATGAATCACTGTCGGCATCAGCTAATGCGTAATCAATAAATTATTGTTTATTTTATTTCAAAAATAAACGATTATCATTTTAAAAAATAAAATTACAATGACGGATAATAATTATGATGGAATTTTTATGCCCCTGTCCGTCACAATGACGGACAATCAGAAAGTGTAACGTGACCTCTGATATGTAGTGACAGCCCAGTGCCTACCATGATTTCTCTTGATGCAAATCCAAAAGAAATATGCTATGTGAAGTGTTCTACAGTATGTGAAGTGACAGCCTGGCAACTGGTGCAATTTGTCTTGATGCCAATACAAGAGAAATATGCTGTGAAGTTTTCTATTTGTAGTGACAGCCAGGCGACTGACACAATTTCCCTTGAAGCCAATACGAGAGAAATGTTCAATGTGAATTGCTCTGTGCCGAGACAGCCTGAAGCCAACAATTTCTCTCAAAGCCAATATGACAGAAATATGCTGTAGGAAGAGACAGAGTAAGACAACAAGCCACGTTGTCATTTGCTTTAAAGCTAAAAAATACAAGGGAAATCTCTTGCAAACATTTACTACAATGCGGTTTACAGGAAATCTTAGGGTGAACCCCCTCAAGCAGGCCTGTGGCAACAATGGCAAGAAAAAACTCCCTATGTGGAACAGATAGGAAAAAACCTTGGGAGGAACCAGGCTTGAGAGGGGAAGCCCATCCTCCTCTGACTGGCCTAGGCAATAGGTCTGTGATGGCTAACATAGTCAACTAGATAACTTGGTCGCCACATCTCACCGATCCCCAAATTTTGGACAAAATGGCCGCCGGCAGCCATATTGGACATCCGAAATTCGTGAAAATCGGTCTTGAGCATTGTCCAATCAATATCTTCGCCTGTGTGAAATTTGGAGAAATTCCTGTAATAATTGTGGCTTCCAGAGCCCGGAACAGAAAATCTCTGCGGCGGCAGCGGCGGTGGCCCCAGAACTAAACCATAGTATCTCCCGACTGTCATCGTCGGGGAGATACAATAAGTCAGTTTAAAAGGCAGTCCTGGATTGGGAGGTAGACTGGGATGGTGCCATGGACTGGATGATTTCAGTGGCAGTGACCATGCAGTACTTGGGCCAAGGGCTAGATGACAGCAATAGCCGGGACCTAGCAGTAGCATGCTCAGGGCACAATCCCACCTCATGGAGAGACAATGCAAAAATCAAGCAGTTTACAGAGGGCAGCAGGTAGCAGCAGTGACTGTGATGTGATTATATATACCATATGATGAAACTACAGGCAAGATGATGCAATGTTGTTGATTCCCTCTATGCAAAACTATCAAGGAAATATACTATGCGATAAATTGATGTCATGTTGTCATTTCCATTGAACTACAAGAAAAAGGGAAAAAATACAATGAGAGGGGACTACAAATGAGCATGTGTGAAACTGAGAGCATACTCCATGAAATATTAACTCCATCACATTTTCCATTCATGCGTGACACGCCCATCCAATTAGTGTATTGCCTTTTATGGCATCCTCTCATAACCTGATTGCATCCAAGCAACGTTTTACAAAACCAAAAAAAAATCTGTGCACTGAAATGCAGCGATGTACAACAGCCAATGCAGCTTAGGCTATACTTTATCCTTTGCCATAGCAATCATTTATTTACATTCAACTAGAATACTGCCAAGCTCAAATTGAGCATTTAATGGTCAACCAGGCTGCATTCATGCTTAGGATATATTACTCTACAATTTTGAGGCAAAACAACAGATGACATACACCTGTTGCCAAAGCCCCCTCCAGATTGCACATTGGCAACAATTCAATTACGATTACTTACAGTCTAAGAAAAGTAAGCTCCACGGGGAATAGCATTCTTAGCGGAGTGCTCCAATGTTGGCAGCATCAGTAGAGCTAAATTAATAAACATCCAAATGAATTCAACATATTTTGAATATTGACTGATCTACAACCTTATGCTGAATTACCGAATGCACTGGTGCTATACAAACAGTAGCCAATTTACCGCGATTAGGAGGAGATTCCAGCAATACCTTATCAGGCATTGCCCACTAGTACAGGGGTATTTTTGAAAACGTAGTATTTTTTTTTTTGTCACAGCCTCTTCCACCTCTTCCAAACTGTTTTTTTTGGTACCTGAGATTAGACCTTTTAAAAAATGCTTTCTAAGGTGAAGATTTCTAATAACTCAAGTTTCACTGTTTACATATGGACGGGAAACAACGTTTTTGGCTAATGCTGCTTGTGACATCAGAGGGTGACCTGCCTTATAGCGGGTTTTTAAGACTTGTGATAGGCCTACAAAGTCTTAGGCTACATTAAATTATTTCAGACAGGACACTTACGTCAGATTTAACCATTTATTTGGAATGACATACATTTGAATTTGGTGGTGAGTCTGCTCAAGTGATACTCTGGAACAATCTGAGCAAGCATGACACAGATATTCCAGGAGATCGCAACCGCCCGGCAGAGCCTGGTTCACCATGTTTAAAAATGAAATGAATGACAATACAGTTTACAAACAATGCCGATACCATACAAAACAATGCCAATACCATATAAAGAGTATGACATGACAAGTACTGCCAAAGACCATGCCGTTGGAAAGGAGGAGGCTGGGGAGGTGGAGGGGATGTTTGCGCAGATCTGCAATGGGCCTTGGTGGGAATGGTAGAGCTTGGTTAGTTGAGATGGAGAGCGCTGCCTTGGTTAAAAAGACACGTAAATTAGGTACGTGACGCTGAAGTCCAATGCGATTGGACAAGGGGTGGAGCCAAGACTGACTTCCGTCTCTGTCTGAACTAACACTGACGCTCCATTTCAGACAGGACACTTACATCAGATTTAACCATTTATTTGGAATGACATACATTTGAATTTGGCGGTGACTCTGCTCAAGTGATACTCTGGAACAATCTGAGCAAGCATGACACAGATATTCCAGGAGATCACAACCCCCAAACTCGCGCTCCTGCTGGGAGCAGATGAGCAGAGTCGCCCGCGGGGATCTGAACATGAAATACGTTTCGATGCATTAAATTCTGAATATGAATAACAAACGAGATCATTCTACGATCAAGGAATAGAAGATAGGACAATGACAGGAGCATTAATAGACAAACGAATCAATATGCGGAAAGTGTGTTACGTGGGGATAAACAATGTGAGTGCGACAAGCATGTCGCATTTCCTTTAAATTCATTCAAGCGTGCAAGACCTTCTCTTCTGGATGCAGGAGATCAGCAGCCTGCTGAATGTAAACAGAAGAACATTTGGCAAGACACTATGAGTGACTTGATTCAAAGGAAATATGCTATGTGAGAAAGAGATATGTGTAGCGACAAGCATGTCGCATTTCCCTTGAATTCATGCAAGCATGCATGACCTTCTCCTCTGGATTCAGGAGATCAGCGGCCTGCTGAATGCGAGCAGAGGAACATTCGGCAAGTCCCTCATGAGAGACTTGATGCAAAGTAAACGTGCTATGTGGGGTATGAATCTAGATATGGTAAATACATTGACATTTTAAATTTTAGACGGACAGAAGGCAGATGCAGATAGTGAATCGATATGAATGAAATGCCAGTTTCCCCAAGTTGAACGGATTGGACGATACCCATGAACTTTGAACGCTTTGATTATCCTAAGGCCCATTACAGTTGACCAACATGAAATTCGAGGTGGCAAAGCATGGTGTGCATAGAATTAACATTGCAAGAACAACAATTTACCGATTACATAAATTACTCATTGCTACTTCTGCGGACAAAATTCGCTAGTATTAAGACGGACATATTTCTGGTATACTCCTGAGGACCAGTGACCCTGGGCTTGGAGAACAGATGCTGGAACTACGAAGGCAGCCGTACTTGCAGCGCCGATGCTAAAGGAATGTGTGGTGTATAGGTTTGGGGGCAGACCATAGCACTGGCACAGGATGCGGAGACGAGCAGCAAACTAAGCTCTAGACATCACCTTCCCAGAATCGGTCATGAACAGGGGCTCATCTCCTCTTGCATTGGCTCGCCATTTCAGATACCGAGACATAGAAGAAAAAAGGACAAAATGCAGTGTAAGTTCTGGCAATGACTACAGAAGTGCCTTTACCACATTTATTAGTTTTGGAATGTTTGAGGTTGATAGTGAACATAGAGTTATCGGAGGAGAAATCAAAAATGGTGAGGTTGTGTAAAGGATTAAATTTCTCTGAAGGTGTAGTGAGTTCCCCACATCTAAAAAACCCAAAGAAAGCTGTAAGAAAGACTACTTCCAACAATACATCTACAAAAGGACTAAAACCCAGCTCTTAAGTGCGATACCAACTTTTGCACCAAATAAAGTGTGAGGGGAAGACGCTTATCATTGCCTTCTGGATGAGCCTTCTTTAATCCGTTGAAGGGGAGGCGAATGGAGGGATTTCCAAGCAAGGTAGTAACTGAAGGATCTACACATCTTAAGTGAAACTAGACCCCAGCAATTCATGCTTTAATAGAGGAGGGATGAATTTTCTGAAACTCTGAACAATGCACAATAAAGGCACAGATCATGGAAATGTTAACAGGCAGAACTGGGATTAAAAACCTGCACAAAAAGAGGGGAAGTACGACCAGGCACATCATAAACTTTTAATGTGTTTTTGACAATCCAAACCTCATGAAACCAACTAAACCCCCAAAACTAATTGAGGGAGCTGCATCAGTGAAGAACCCTAAGGCGAACGATGACTCTGGCATATCGTTATAAAAGAAAGATATGCCATTCCAGTGCTTGCACAACCGTGACCAAAAGCGCAAATCAGATTTTGAATCTTCGTCCAATTTGACAGTTTCATGCAAATTGATTAAAGATTTAGAGAGGTCAAGAAGCCGGGACACGAAGGAACGGAAGTTGAGGTGCCCCAACAGGGACAACAATTCGCACTTTGTCATAGACGAAGTCGACATTGCATTCTCCATAACCTCCCTGACTCTGCGCAATTTATCCTGGGGTAGAGATGCTCGCATTTTAACTGAGTCAAGAGAAATACCTAAAAAACCAATTTCTGCGCAGGACTCCAGTTTCTTGAAAACTTCTATCAGTGTAACGATGCTGCGACTTTATTCGGAATTGGGAAAGTCTGGGAATTGATCAAAAAGTCGTAAAATAAATGTAAAACGAACGGCAGTTTGTAAACATTCAGAAGTATCCAGCAAAGAACCTCGGTTAGAGTAATGAAAATGCGGGGGCTGCTACAGCATCCAAAGGTCAGACATACTGCGAAATACATTTTTCTTTCCTATTAATTCCAAAGAGATTCCACTGAGAGGGGTGCAGAGGCATAATTTTTAAAAGCATCAGTAATGTCAGCTTTACCCAACCAAGCCCGATCCAGCAATTTTAATGAGTTTAATGGCGTGATCGACAGTAGTGTAAAAGAGCGAGAATAGGGGGTGAGGGATGAGATCATTGACGCTTTGAATCTTTTGGTCATGAGGGGCAGACAAATCAATGATCATGCGCTTTTTTCCAGAATACTTACGAATAGCAACGCCTATAGGTTTAATACAGTATGAAGCGAACAGAGATTTGGAAAATGGACCAATTATGTACCCCTTTTCAACTTCTCTGGCCAGGAGTTTATCAACCACATCCGGTTCCTGCTGGGCAGACTGCAGGTTATTGCATTTCACACTGGAGAGAATATAGTATACTTACTTACTTATGACTTTTACCCCTCCTGGGGCATAGGTCGTTGACAAGGTCTCGCCAAACATCCTTCTCCTGTGCTTTCCTCTCCAGTTGGTACCATGTGTAGTCCATCCGTTTAATGTCTGCATCCAGCTCCCGTCGCCAGGTGTTCCTTGGCTGTCCTCTCTTCCTTTTTCCTTGGGGGTTCCAAGTTAAAGACTGCCTGGTGGTGCTCGTGGTTGGTTTCTTTAACTCCGCCATTGCCGGTCCCAAGCCCGGATGAAAAAGGAGGAGGGCCCAGGTGTGGGGCCCCCCCACCTGTGGTATCCTTATGGCTACAGAAACGTTAACAAGGAATATTGTATAAACCCGCACAAAAGCCATTAATCAAACCAACAACAAGTAAGAGACAAAACAGTGATCTGGGTGGTCCTTCAGCGCCTTTGAGAGTTCTGGGACGTTGATGGGGGTAGATGCTTTATTTAATTTTTCTTTGCCGGCAGACGCAGCTTGCGGCAAGGGCACACAAACTTTGGATGGCTGTCTCCGCAAAAACTTGGGCTCAGTGGCAGAGGTACAGTGAGGGGCTGTCACAGGGGGTTTGGAATCGGCAATGATTTTAGGGCAGAGGGAGGAGAAATGAGAGAACGCTCCGCAGATAGTGCAGGAGATAGCACGATGACCCGTAAAATGCCTGCTTACTAACGCCAAATCGACCTGAGACCAATCCAGTCTTTGATTAAATTTTTGGAGGAATAGGCAGCTTTAGCAGAAAAGGACTTATGATACTCGTAAAACAGAGTGCCACCATAAGACAGAGCGAGATCAGAAATGATAGCCAAGTAGGTGTCTAGCTCGGCCCTGCGTTCCGGGTACATTTCACAAATCACATCCTTGAATATCCCGAATGCCACAGTAAACTCTGTCATGGTAAGATTTTAACAGTCTCGGTCCTTCAGAATAACAGAAATGTCCCCGTTGTCCACCAGGCATTTCTCGCCTAAACCAGATTTGGACAAACGTAACAAAATTTTAACCAAGTTCATGTCATTACCTGCCAGGATCTGACTGCGAAGATGGGGAGAGATGGCAGCTACAGGGGAGAACAACGGGACACCAGTGGAAGGCCCAGGAACCGCAGTAGCCAAAGTCTGGCGGTGGTTGACACTGTCAGTGGTGACGACACTCAGGTGGGCGGGGACGAGGGGCTCGGACGGGGACCTGGATGAGGTGGCAGGTAAGCTGAAAGCCGGATCCGCGGGAGCTTATTTCTCCAGAGCTTGAATACGATGATCCATGGAGTTGAGTGCGGTCTGGATCTTGTTCAGGGCGAGCAGCAGAGGGTCAACTTCAGAAAGGGAGGTAGGAGGCAGAGGATTTCAGGATCTCGTTGGAGCTGGCACGGGATCTCAATGTTTTGTTTTCCTTTTGGCTTTTATTTATTATTTTATTATTTTATTTTTATTTATTTATACTGGGAGTCCGATTGAGAGCAAGCTCTCTTTTGCAATGGAGCCCAGTAGCAAAAAACAGAAAACACCAAGTACAATAAATAAAAACTATGACTACATTACACATGTACATTCCTGCTTTGTGGCAGCCAATAAAAGACATTTAAAATAATCAATTGAAATAAGACTTTCCAACTTTAAAAACTGTTGAATCCTATTCCACTTCTGTGGAGCATAATACATAAAAGCAGTTTTACTCAGTTCAGTACGCACCCTTGGGACATCTAAAACCAAAAAGTCAAGAGGGCGCAGACCGTATTCCCCCTTCTCACGTTAAGCAAACTGGTCAGATATCCAGGCAGTTTACCCAACAATGCCTTGTAAATAAAAAGGCAACAATGTTGCTCCCTTCTCACGGCCAGCAAAGACCAACCAGCGCTAAAATAAAGTGTACAGTGATGTGTTCGGAAGCCATCTCCAGTTATGAACCTTAATACAGCGTGGTACACTGCGTCAAGTGACTTCAGCAAGGAGGGTGCAGTGTGCATATAAATTACATCACCATAATCTATTCTAGAGAGAACAGTTGCTTGAACAATCTGTCTTCTGCAACTCCTCGGAAAGCAGGCTTTATTCCTGTACAGCATAGCCAATTTTGGCTTCAAATTCTTGACCAGCTCATCAGTATGCTTCTTAAAATTAAGATTGTCATCCACCCAAATGCCAAGGTATTTGTAGTAAGGAACTCTATCGATTTGGATTCCATTTATTGTCGTGATGCTACCATTATGGAACCTAGCAGCTGGTTTATGAGAGAATAGCATGAATTTAGTTTTTTCAGAGTTTAAAATTAGTTTAAGGTCTAAAGATCCTTCTGGAAGATTTGGAAATCAGACTGCAAATTTTTAAGAGCTAAATCAGCAGAAGGGGCAGCTGAGTAGATGACTGTATCATCTGCATAGAGGTGGATTTCACTATTAAGAAAATTAGCACCGAACTCATTAATAAAAAGTGCAAACAGCAAGGGCCCCAAAATTGAACCCTGTGGAACCCCCTTGCTAAGAAAAATTAAGTTGGATTAATAGCCATCGGCCACAACAGCTTGACACCTACCAGATAGATAATCTTGAAACCAATTCAGAGATTTAATATCAAACCCAATTGCACTTAGCCGCTCTATGAGTTTAAAATGGTCAACTGTGTCAAACGCCTTTGATAGGTCAATAAAAAGGGCAGCGCAGTCTTGCTTATTGTCCAAGGCAGAAACTATATCATTTAATACCCTGGCTGCAGCTAATACAGTACTATGACCTGGTCTGAAGCCTGACTGAAATACATTCAAGATAGCATGGTCTGATAAAAAATGCTCTAACTTGATGATTATTGAGTCTCTCTAAAACCTTAGCCAAGCACGGCAGCTTTGAAATTGGTTGATAGTTATTCAGAACATCTGAAGAACTACCTTTATGTAAGGGAAGAACAAAAGCCGTTTTCCACAAGACAGGAATCGAACCGGTCAACAGGGTTAAGTTAAAAATGTGTGTCAGGATAATAGCAATCAAAGGTGAAGCCAGCAATAAGAGGCTTGGGTCCAATTTATCCGCCCCAGTGGATTGCTTAGGGTCAATGCTAAAAAGTTCTTCAAGCACTTCCTCTTCAGAAAAAGGACGCAAGGAAAAACAACCAGAGTTAATCGGTACAGGTACAACAGGCCTGCTATCACAGGTAGGAACAGCTGGCAATAATCCTAAATTTTCAAAGAGGTGGCCTGCATTAACAAAATGCTCATTGAAAATATTACAAAGTTCCCCTTTATCTGAAATAATGACAGAATCCTTAGTAATGCTACTTGGTAAAGTCGAGGAGGGGAGCTGAGACAAGGATTTAAAAGTTCTCCAAAATTTCGCAGAATTGCCGCTGGAGTCAGTTAAGTTGGAGAGATAATAAGATGACTTGGCTTTCCGAATCGCTGTAAGGGTTCTGTTGCGAAGGCAACGAAAATCTTGCCAGTCAGAACGCAACCCAGAAACACGCACTTTTTTCCAAGCGAAATCCCGAGCTTTTAACAGCTCTGAGATGTCGGGGGAAAACCAGGGATTCGCCCTGTTCTTAACTCTCAACTTTTTAAAGGGGGCATGCTTATCCACTACAGTATTAAAAGACGTGATAAAATGGCTTAACGCTAAATGAGGGTCAGGAATAACAGCAGAGTAATGAATGTCACTCAGATACAAGTCATGCTTTCCTTGGAGGGGCGGGAGTGGACGCCGACAAACCATGGGGAGGGGCGGAGCTGTAAGCACTTGGCGTTTCCTGGTGTGGATTATTTGATGAATCACGGGACCGCAATGAATTAGCCAAAAGAAACTCGAAAAGTTCTTCGTGGCTTGCGCCGATCGGAGGTTGGATCTGACGTTGAAACAGGTTTCCAAGATTCTCGGGACCGGCCAGGAGCGAATAGAAGGAGTTTTCCCTGCAAGACGAGCGCTCCTTCGAACACTGGCGATAGATGACATTTCGTCATCAACTTCGGCGGCAGGTTGACTTGCTGGAATGTCCAGGACGCATTCCTCCTCCGAGGAAGGATCAGGATGCCCAGACATAATGATGATGCACGAGGTAAGAAAGAATACCCAAGTACTGATTCTCATACCTTAGAGAACTACAGGCATATATGTTTGCGCAGATCTGTAATGGGTCTTGGTGGGAATGGTAGAGCTTGGTTAGTTGAGATGGAGAGCGCCGCCTTGTTTAAAAAGACGCGCAAATTAGGTACGTGACGCTGAAGTCCAATGTGATTGGACAAAGGGTGGTGCCAAGACTGACTTCCGTGCTTGTCTGAACTAACACTGATGCTCCATATCATTGCTGCCTCTTGGCATAGCATGTTCCTGACAGCACTTTGTGTTTTCACATCTTTGTGCGGATAGATAGCCTAGCATTGCCAGACCAAATAACAAATGTGAATTGGTATGGAACTTCTCAGTTCATTTTTGATTTCCAGTGGGCATGATCAACGGACATAGACCAAAATACCTCTCATTGGATGGACCAACAATCAATCAGAGCAAGGAAACTTGTAGAACTGAGCGATGAAGATTAACAGACTAAAGCATGCAGAAATGAGCTGTAATGGAGTAGTATCAATATCTTTGTTGATGACTTACCATTTTTGCTAAAAGAATTTGAAAATGCTGTACAAAGCGTTATAACTGGAAAGCTATTCAGTCAGGTATCTACCAAGCCAGTTACAACATCCTATTCTTGTGGCTTCCACTTCAACATGACACATAGGGGCTGATGTACTAACAAGTTAGTGCCTGTTTTAAATGTAATTTCTTTGCAATGTGCGCATAAAATCATTGCGTGGTATGTACGAACACACCGTACAAGACTCAAAGCGCAATCTGCCCTCTTGTGAAGCGCAGAATGGCAAGATGCGCTTTTCTAACTCATGCATATGCATTCGTGGGAGGGTCGAGGTTGAAGGGTAGACTTCCAGTAAGAATGGCAGCAGTTACCCGAGTGAGATGAAGAAAATGGATAGGGAGACCTGCTGAGAGGATTTTTGCCACAAGAATTACCCTTTTTCAATTGAGTGAACAGGAAATCATCAAGTGTTACAGATTAAGCAGTCACGCAATAATGCAATTATTGGAAGAAATCAGAGATGACATCGAATCGCAGACTTAGCGTTCACACTCCATACCAGCAGTCGTCAAACTCCTGTCCACGTTGCAATTCCTGGCATCTGTATCATTCCAAACAGTAATAGCCTCCTCAGTTGGAATATCACAATCTGCGTTCAGCCGCGTCTTCACGATGGTGTTCAATGCACTCCTGAGACGCAGGAGTGAGTCAATACATACACTTCCCCACTACTGATGTTGATATCAGACGCGTCAAACAGGATTTCTTCAATATTGCACACTTCCCAAATGTCATAGGAGCTATTGATTGCACCCAGATACTAACTGTGCCTCCCTCAAACCACGAGCATATATACAGAAATAGAAAGCAAACACATTCCATGAATGTGCAGGTTATATGCGATTCCAAACTGCAGATCACAAATGTTGTGGCAAAATATCTTGGCTCAGTCCACGATAGCACTATTTCTGAATATGAAACTATCTACCACTCATTATGCAACGGGGCTTTTGGAGATTCATGGCCACTCAGTAAGCATCATTTCTATTTTTTAGTATGAGGACGTTTAACAAACGTACTTGCTCACTAGTATCCAACGGCTCAATTTCAACCAGTGTTCCAAGCATTTAACAACACAGTGGGTCTACAGTACCCAGTTTGTCCGTGAACAATGGTTGTCTCATGTTTCATCTTTATTAAAGGTGACGGTGGGTATCCCCAACAACCATGGCTCATGACTCCGGTACAAGACCCGGTTACACTTTACTTGAAGGTACCGTCATAAGAGTGACACGACACTGTCATAACTGTTACATGTGTCATGTAACAGTTATGACGGTGTCATGTCACTCTTATGACGAAGTTGTCATAATCAAGACAACCCAAACAATGTCAACTTGTCATTTCAAAAACCGAATGACACTTAATGACAATGTTTAGGACATTGACATAATGTTTATGACACGTTCATGACTGTGTCTTGTCACTCTTATGACGATACCTTCAAGTAAAGTGTTACCCAAGACCCAACCACGGCACCTCAGCGGAACTACAACAGATCACACATTTGAACTAGGGGTGTGATTGAGCGCACATTTGGACTCTTGAAAACTCAGATGCGTTGCTTGGACCGCACAGGTGGAGCACTCATGTATACACCCGAAAAGGTGTGCAAGATTGTAATCGCCTGCAGCATCGTACTCAATATAGCCGTTGGCAACGGAATGCCCATGGAAATTGAAGATATGGACCCACCAGATGAGATCGACGCCTTTCCCAATCAAGGACCTGACATTGCCGAAGGAAGGAGACTGCGTCAACAGGTCATCAGACAATTTTTCCCCCTGTAATAATTAGCCTCACTTGTGTTTTTTGTCGACAACAGCAAATGCTAAACTGAAACAATTATTACAACCCATTGGCCAACGTCAAAAGTAAAAAACATGAGAACATGAGCAGGACAATTATATTTTGAATTCCTTTATTTATTAAATATTCTTTCAAGGGAATAATTCATTTTTCCCCCCTCTTGTGGGTTTGACTTTGGTCGGAACGCACTTTTCTTTTCCTGAGGACTCGTGTTGGCACTGCTGACGCGTGGGCTTCGGAGATGTCTTGATCCTCTTTCTTTTCGCAACTCCCTGGAGTGAGGCTTGTTACGATGCTCTTAAGACAGGTGTTGGTTTCTCGCTGCTGGCGGCATAGGTTTGTCAGCACTCACGTCATCCCGGTCTTTGCACTGACCAGTTGTTGCAGCTGCTGACTGTTGCGCTTCATCGAGGTGCTGATGCGTCGAACATCACGAGCCATCATTAGCAGTACCCTAGTTTGGGCACTTTGCTTGGCTAAGAGCATTTGGTCCAGCTCTTCCACATTAGAAGAGAGGATGTCGGTGGTGCGGGTGTGAAAGGTGTGGACTCCACTTCGGTGTCAGCAGGTGGTGTCGCCAAATCAATGCTTGCTAAAGTAAAAAAAAAAAAAAATTAAAAACAATTTTAACGTTGAGTAAATCAAATGACCGAATGAACTTAATTGCACACAATAACTATTGCATCACTAGTCAATTGAATAGAAATAATCCAATGCGAAGTCTGTGCGTAACAATGAACAATGATATGGCCTAGTTACGCATGTTGTCCAATGCAAATCTATATAAATAAGAGGCGCTAACGATGCCAAAAAGCAATTTTACGACTTCTTATAGCAGATAGGCCTACCTTCTTCCCGTGGACAGGGCTCAGCTGTGTCGATGCCCTCCACGCCTTCTACCTGTTCGCGAATGAGCGTTTGATGCACAGTTTCCTCTAATGGAGTTAACTCTCTGACTTCAGGGGGTCCTCCACCAGTTCTAGCAGCTTGAGCACAGTTGAACTTTTTCTTTTGTTCGCCTTTTGATGTCCTGCCATCTTTTCTTCACCTCTTCCACCTCCCTATGTGTCGATGCCACGGCATTAACTTTATTTGTTATAGCCACCCAAACAGACTTTTTTTGGGTGGCGGTACAATTACGTCCCTGCAGTATATTGAGATTAGATGTTACCTCGTGGACTAGTACCTCGACTTCTTGATCGCTGAACTTTTGTTTTCGCTTCCTTTGAGTTGGCAGTTCCATGATGGATGGCGCTTCCTTTGCGCTTTTATCGCAGTCGCAGATTACGTTTATGGGCAGTAACATGCGCTGATTACGCAAGTGGCCACTGTCTTGATACATACCATGCAAAATGAAAAGGCACAGTGCGCGCATTATGCGGACAGTGTAAGTCGCAGATAACGCTGCGGTCGCAAACGTACGTACATCAGGCCCATAGACGTTTGGCATGGCATGATTTAATAGCCAAAACTTACCATTTGTAGGTAACGTGAACTTCATGTTCAACAATCACCATAAGGTTTTCTTGTTAAACCTTGGATGCCAATAATTCTTGTCATTTATTGTTCAGTGGCCAGGACTTTGGGCTACCAAATACAAGTTAGCAATGTCCACTGCAGATTTCTGCCATATTGTGAACTCCACTCAGGTTTTCACCATGCCCCATGTTCTTGGCAACCAGTGGGACCAAGCAGTAAAAGAAACTTTTACCAAATTCCATCAGAGATATGTCAGACACTTTCTTATCTGCTGTCCATTCGCTTAGAGAAAAAATTCTGTCCAGTTCATTTAATGCTGTCGTGATCGCAGATTTGACACACTGTTCTGCTTGTCTTGATTACAAAATGCTTTAACGGCGCTCCTTTATATAATCATTGCATCAAACCCACCACATATTATGGTTGTGACTGGCCTGACCAAAAACTGGTCGGATGGAAATCGGTCTGAATGGGAGAGTGGCCAGACGCACCTGCAATAGCACATAAAACATAAGCTTGCAGATTTGTCTGTTTTGCAGGATGGAGATTTTTTAGGAAAACTAAGCAGGAAAACCCCGGTTTTAAAAATCCCCTGTACAAGGGGACAAGGCCTCAGACTCAACCCAAACTCAGCAAGTTAAAATGACGTTTCCCAGCCAGAATCCACAGCTCGCAAGCGTAGAGACACAATCCTTCTTGATGGTACATTACATTACATTACGGGTTCTTAGCAGACGCTCTTATCCAGAGCAACGTACAAAAAGTGCAAAAGATCGGTCGAAAAGTGCAGAGCTCCTAGGAGACAAGTACAAGTGCTAACAGTAAAAGTGACAGAGAGCTTATTATTCAGTTGTTACAAGTCCAAACCAATAGGCAAACACCAAATATACTGACAAAAAGACCAAATAAAATTAACAAAATCAAGGATAAGCAATTAAGCAATGAGGGATGTAATGTCAGAGTTATTCAGGGCAGTGGAGTAGGGGAAAGGTGGAGCCTGAAGAGGTGGGTTTTCAGGCTGAGCTTGAAGGTGCTCAAGGACTCTGATGTTCGGACCTCGATAGGTAGATCATTCCATAAACGACGAACCAGGACAGACAGCAGTCTTGAGTGGGAAGGGCAGGAGCGGAGAGGGGGTGGAGCCAGGCGACCAGAAGTGGCAGAGCGGAGTGCTCTGGCAGGCGTGTATGGTCTGAACAGTCTCCGGATGTATGCTGGAGCTGTTCCGTTGACTCCCTGGTAGGCTAGCACCAATGTCTTAAATTTGATGCGAGTTGCGACAGGCAGCCAGTGGAGCCTTGTGAGCAGGGGGGTGACGTGGAAGTGTCTTGGGAGGTTGTGGACCAGGCGAGCTGCAGCGTTCTGGATGAGCTGCAGGGGTCTGATGGTAGATGCTGGGAGGCCGGCGAGGAGGGAGTTACAGTAGTCCAGGTGGGAGAGGATCAGCGCTTGGACCAGGAGCTGCCTTGAGTAGCTGGTGAGGAAGGGCCGGATTCTTCAGATGTCATAGAGGAAGAACCTGCAGGTCCGGGTCACTGCGATGTTCGCAGCAGAGGAGAGCCTGTCGTCGAACAGGACCCCAAGGTTCTTCACACACAGCGAGGGTGAAATAGTGGTTTCCCTCAGGGTGAAAGTCAGGTCCAGAAGGGGGGAGGATGGAGCAGGGATGTAGATCATCTCCGTCTTGCTTGGGTTGCGCTTCAAGTGATGGTTGTCCATCCAGCTCTGGATGTCCCGCAGGCAGCCGGAGATGCAGGTGGAGACCTGCACATCAATGGGGGGAAAGAGAGAAAAAGTTGAGTACCATCAGCATAAAAATGATACGAAAAGCCATGAACAGAAATAACAGGACCAAGAGACTGGATATAAAGAGAGAAGAGAAGTAGACCAAGAACTGAGCCTTGGGTGATGCCTGTGGTAAGGGGGTGAGGTGTTGATACTCCACCAGCCCAGGCAACCTGGCAGGAGCGACCGGAGAGGTACGACTTCAACCAGTTGGGGGCTGTACCACAGATCCCCAATGCAGACAGGGAAGACTGGAGGATGGAGTGGTCGACAGTGTCAAATGCAGCGAAGAGGTCAAGGAGGATCAGGATGGACGAGATGGAGGCGGCAGGTGCAGTGTGAAGCACCTCGCTGACGGAGATGAGCGCAGTCTCCGTGGAGTGGGCAGCTCTGAAGCCAGACTGGTGAGGGTCCAAGAGGTTGTTATCTGCAAGAAAAGAGGAGAGTTGGTTAGCAACAGCGCGTCCAACAGTTTTTGATTGGAAGGGGAGGAGGGAGACTGGGTGGAAGTTCTGAATGACTGAGGGGTCAAGGGAGGATTTTTTCAGGAGAGGGGTGATGATGGCCTGTTTGAAAGGAGAGGGAAAGCATCTAGAGCACAAAGAGGAATTAATAAGGGAGGTAACAAAAGGGAGGATGTTAGGTGTGATAGATTGGAGGAGGGGTGCGGGGATAAGGTCGAGATCACATGTGGTAGGACGGTGAGAGAGGAGCAGTTGGGAGACATCAGAAGAGGAGAGGGGGGAGAAAGCGGAGAGGTGATGGGAGGGGACAGGGGGGGAGGGGGAGAGGGGAGCGAGGGAGGAGAAGGAGTTGTGGATGGACACGATCTTATCCTCGAAGAAGACTGCGAAGTCCTCTGCTGTGATGGAGGTCGAAGGTGCTACAGGTGGAGAGCTGAGGAGAAAACAGAAAACAGTTGGCGAAGGTTAGAGATTGAGTTATGGATTTTAGGTCGGTAAAATTTAATTTTAGCACAGGAGATCGAAGAAGAGAATTCAGCTAGGAGGGACTGGTAACGGGACAGGTCTACTGGGGCCCTAGATTTCCTCCATTTCCTCTCTGCTGCTCAGAGGCTTTACCTGCTGGAGCGGAGTGTTTCTGACATCCAGGGGCTGGGTGGGGATGATCTGGCTGACCTGGAAACAAGAGGAGAGAGAGCGTTAAGTGAAGATGAGAGGGAGGAGAAGAGAGAAGAGGCAGCAGATTCAGTGGGGAGATCAGAGAAGGATTCCACGAACGTACAGCTAGTTTCCTGTTTCCTGTGTCGAGTGCGAGTTTCCTGTGTCGCTCGCGGGAGCATTCTGATTTAAAAAAATTTGATATTTAAAATTAATCTACGTGCTCCTT
Source organism: Gymnothorax javanicus (assembly GCA_029692085.1). NCBI lineage: Eukaryota > Metazoa > Chordata > Actinopteri > Anguilliformes > Muraenidae > Gymnothorax > Gymnothorax javanicus. Next base: position 98,857,809 of record CM056198.1, read on the forward strand.
GGGTTGAATGGGACCCAAAAAGCCTCAAAATCAGCCTCCTGACACTGATGAGATAGACAAAATTAGAAGATTTCTGTCCACGATCAAGCAGGAGGTCGGCAAAATTGCAACCCAGCAAACACAGATCCTGAAACTCATGCAACAAGTGACCAATCTCCAGCTTCAGGTGGACGGCCTAGAAGCTAAACTGAAGGAGAGGGATGAGAAGGTTCAAAAGCTGGAAAAGAGAATCCATGACTCCGAACAATACTCACGTATTGATGATGTTATTATCTCCGGATTGAAAACCAACCACCGCACCTACTCTAGAGTCCTGGCTGCCCGCAATGTCGAAGATGAGGAACCTCCATCTACTGAGACGGAGGCCCTGGAATCACAGGTCATCCAATTCCTCGGAAGCAAGGGAATTGCCATTCATAGCCAGTAGATCTCGGCTTACCACCTGCTCCCCCGGAAAGACACCAACGTGATGCAACCACTGGCAATTTTAGTTCGCTTTGTGAATAGAAGGCACAAAATCGGATTATTGCAGCAAAGGTACAAGCTACAGGGGATGCGTGTACATGAACGAGCACCTCAGGAAGAAGAACGGCGACATTGCAAAAGCAGCATGAAAACTCAGAAGGGACAAGAAGATTAAAACGACCTGGACAAGGAATTGTTAAGTTTTCATTCGGAGGAATGGAGCAACATCGGAGGAGGAGAAGACAATGGTGGTGAGAGAGATTAACGAACTGGAACAGTACATGGGATGGTCAGTACAACAAACCCACGCTATAGACTATTAAATTTTATTAACTGTTTTTGTTTAAGTCTTACAGTATCGCTACTGTCCGTTGCAGGGTTTTTGATGCTACGCTCTATGAACGGTGCGTTCGCTATTGACTGGGACAAGTGGATTAACATCCTGTGAACATATCCAGTTGGACATGGAGTAGGCGTAGGCCTACCCAATAACCAGTGGACTTGCAGTTCCTCCTATCTGACCGTGATTTTGAGTCAGACTGATGACCCGCCTGCCAGGTACAAAACTATCTATTCTCTATGGCCTCCTTTGACTTACCTCCCATAACCACAGGGACGGCTGTCCCTGCGGATATTGATTCTTTAATCTTCAATCCGTTTGAGCTAAACATGGACAGTGATGGCATTTATGAGACTTTCTTTAATCCTGACGTTAATCAGTGGAATCTGAATTCTGTAAAATTGTCATGCAATTATTATACTGAAGATCTGTTTAAAAACTTGTCTAACACTTTCTCTGATATCAACTCAGGTCAGAATGCCTTTTCTACCTTCCACCTGAATGTTCGTAGTTTGTCTAAAAACTATGACGAACTGAAAACCTTCTTATCAACCTTCATCCACTCTTTTTCAGTCATGGCCTTATCGGAAACATGGCTGAATGATGATATTCTTAGCTTATATCCCCTGTCTCAATATAATGCCATTCATTCCTGTAGAAAAGACAGAACAGATAAAAGAGGAGGGGGGAGTCTCTTTGTACGTGTCAAACACCTATAACTTCATCCCCAGAAATGAACTAAGTGCGGATTTCGACACCATATTAACAGAGTCCCTGTTTATTGAAATCCTATCGTGTCTCCAATTCAATAGAAAAAGCATTCTGATCGGTTGTATCTATAGACCACCGGATTCAGACATAACTACCTTTATTGATGCACCTTACTCCACTCCAGAAATCATTAATAATGAACGTAAATTGTGTGTTTTACTCGGTGACTTCAGTATTAATTTGCTCAAAGGTGATCTCGCATCAACAACAGATTTTTTAAGTTCACTTTATTCTTTCAATTTCAACCCTTTAATTACTAAGCCGTCCCGAATCACCAAGACATCAGCCACACTTATCGATAATATCTTGTTCAATTCCTTTGATTTTGAGGTTACTTCAGGTCTACTGATGTGTGATGTCTCAGATCATCTTCCTGTATTCCAAATTATCCATACAAAGGAGTCCCCAAAGGCCAAAACAGACAACGCTGAGAATGATCATAACAAATACCGTATATTCACCACAAAGAACATGGAATCTTTCAAGGCAGCTGTTAGATCTATTTCATGGAATGAGGTTCTCATGTTACAAGATGTAGATGAAGCCTATCGCTCATTTTTAGTACTCTTCAATTCGGCCATAGAGACTTCTTTTCCTTTAATAAGTTTGAAAGCTAGAAATAATTCTTCCAGGGGGAAACCCTGGATTATGGAAGAACTAAAGAAATTTTCCTGGAAAAAAAAATTAACTCTACAGGAAATCTCTTACAAACCCCTCCCCCTCGAATATAGAAAATTACAAGAAGCATTAAAACCAATTCACAGCTTTGGTAAGGAAAACAAAGAATAAATACTACTCAGATAAATTTGCTCAAGCTTTAAATGACATCAAGTCAACATGGAACCTCATTGACCATCTATTAAATTGCAAAAAATCACCAGCAGCTGCATCTGTGGAGATGAAAGGAAAAGAGGGGCCTCTCATCAATCCAATAGAAATAGTTAATGGTCTCAATGATTTCTTTATCAATGTTGGCCTTGAACTGGCATCTAGCATCAAGGACACTGATGAGAACCCTTGCAGTATAATTAAGGGGCACTATTCTTCACTTCAAAACCTAGATCCTCCAAATTCGCAGGAAGTTTACAGTATCATTATGGCATTAAAGAACTCGGCCCCTGGACACAATGGCAATAAAGTATCCTCGTCAAAGAAACGATTGATTATATAATCCAACCCCTCACTCACATTCTTTCGTTATCCCTTCAATCTGGAATTGTCCCACAGGATCTAAAAATTGCTAAAGTCATTCCTGTATTGAAATCAGGCGAATCTAAAAATTTGGAAATTATCGACCAATATCTATTTTGCCTTGCATCTCGAAAATCTTGAAAAAGCTCATTTACTCTAGAATATCTAAACATCTAGCTGTAAATAACATAATATACAAACACCAATATGGCTTTCGTAAAAAATATTCCACTGATTATGCCCTAATACAGATTGTAAATCATATCTCTACGGCTCTCGATAACAGGAAATTTGCTATAGGGGTCTTCCTGGATTTGACTAAAGCCTTTGATACGGTTAGTCATGATATACTTATTGCCAAACTTAACAGATACGGAGTGGAGGATACTGCCCTGAAATGGTTTACCAACTATCTTGCCAACAGAGAACAATATGTGTGCCTCAATGGTTATTCATTTAAGAAATCAAAAATCTTGTTTGGTATCCCCTAGGGATCAATCCTGGGCCCTTTATTATTCTTAATTTACATAAATGATATGGCTATGTCATGCACTCATTTCCATCCAATATTGTTCACGGACGACACAAATCTCATAGCCTCATGCGAGGATTTTAACTCATTGATCGAAAGTTCCAATGATGAACTATCTACTATTGCTAAATGGTTTCAAATTAACAAGCTAACCCTCAATGTGAAAAAATGCAACTTCAGATCTTTTGTAACATTAATAAATATTATCCCAAAGAACAAGCCAAAATTTTAATCAATAATTCTGAAATTGTACAAGTACAGCAAACCAAATTCTTAGGAGTAATCATTGATGAAGGTCTAAATTGGTCCAATCATATTGATCTGGTATGTAAAAAATCTATGAAGATGCTAGGCATATTGAGGGAGGTTTGTCCCTTAATTCACTCATCAGCTCATTTAACATTATACTACAGTATTTTGTTCCCATTTATACATTACTGCAATATTGTCTGGGCGGCGACTCATCCCACTTATCTCAACAAGTTATGTATAATCCAGAAGAGGTATCTGAGAATGATATCCCATTCAAGTAGATATGCTCCATCTGCACCTCTCTTTAGAAAATATAAATTACTACCTATTGACAAGGTGAATGTCTATCAAACATGTTTATTCATGCACAAATTCTTAAACAGGAGACAAGATCTTCCAGACACCTTTCAAAATTTCTTTATCTTCAATTCAGACGTTCATTTACACCAAACGAGGCACAGTAATAATAGTCTCTTCTTACCTTTCTCCCGAACCTTTAGTCACCAGTATAACATAACCTATAGAGGCCCCAAGCTCTGGAGTGAATGAAGCTTACCTCTGAGGTCTATGTCCTCTCACTATGCCTTCAAAAAGCATTTGAATGTCTACATGATCTCTCCTGTCACTTTCTTCCCCTAGTCCTGTATCAACTCATCCCTTTCTGATTGATTTTTTCTTTCCCCTAGTCCTTTGTGTTTTTGCTTCTGAATCAAGTAATTTAGTTTCGTTGATTCTCTATTTTTCTGGATTCTTTATTTATTTATTTATTTATTTTTTGGCTGCACATTATATGCATCGATATGGTTAGGGGCGGAACTCTGTACAAGCCTGCAAGGGCTTAGTTCCCTCCTTGCAGTGGTATGTAATTCAATCTGTACTGTGACACTGTCACATTAATTAAAGTATTCTGATTGAATATTTTTGTTGTTATTGCGCATAATTGTAATCACATAATTGTAATTGTGAAAATGTGTAATAATATCCATGTCCAACGTATATGTGTTAGTATGTCTGTGGTGTGGGAGGTCACTTTAAGTCTGCGGCTGCCGCAACTCCTATCACCACGCACCCAAACTTACTTAGGGATTGGCGTGAGGTGCGGGAAGAGGCAGGGGGAAAGACTCAGCAAGTGCGGGTGTGAGTGGAATGAGTGGTGCCAGCATTGTGAGCTGCAGCCAAGATTCTGTGTTGTGTCCGTGGTGAGATGTGTGACGAGTTCGGCTTTATAGGCCTAAAACACATCTTCTCAACCGGAGAGACGATACCCGAGCTTACTCAACAAACTCAATTATTCCATTGCTGTCTATGCGCATCTCCATCAAGAGGACGTGTGGAACTATGAAGATTGTTGCTGTCGCGGCGAGATAGCAGTCTACAGCCCCGGTAAGATTGATCCTTTTTGTTTTTGTTGCATGGTATACCACTGCCTCAACGCGATTGCTTTTTTGCCTTTTTTGTTGCGGATTACTTTTTTCGCGTACTTTGGACATTGGATTATTGGTGCGGCCTAAGCGCTTCTTGGAGTTTAAAGACTTTGTTTCGTGGATTGGACTCAAGGTTTTCATTTAGTTTGAACTCTTAGATCAAGGTTGTGGACTGATATATGCGGGTAATTCTGGGGATTTATATTGTTTGTTTTGTTTTGGGTTGTTTAAATATAGCGCAGAGCGCGCAATTGGATTGACTTGAATGTGCGTCTTGCTTGATGTAGGTCAGCGCCGACTGATCAAGTAATTAATATTTGTGTGCGTGTGTGGTATAGAGAGCGCTACATAGGTGGTTACATATGACCTGTGCTGCATTTAGGGACTTTCTACAATATTCACCACTCTTGCTGTTAATATCATTATTTTGTCTTGTAGCATACATACATGTACAGCTTTCATTCCCTTTATTTAAAAGAACCCCTTTGGTGTTTTTCAGTAGCTCAGTCACCTATTAAGGGGCTGATTGTTACAGTTCTAAACAAATAAACCTAAACCTAAAGGGAAAGGAGGGAAGCAGTGACATGGGAGGAGGGGGAGAGAGCGGAGGTCACAGCAAACTGTAACAGTGGGGGCCGGAGAGGGAGAGGGGGAGAGAGAGGGAGAGGGAGGGAAAAAGAGATGAAATGGTGATCAGACAGGTGGAGAGGGGTCACAGTGGGATCATCATCAGTTGTGAAGGAGGACCAAGTCAAGGAGGTTGCCAGCTTTGTGGGTTGGAGGTGAGGGCAGGAGGGAAAGGCCAAAGGAGTGGAGGATAGGAAGAAAGGCAGTAGACTGAGAGGCCTATAGGTGGAGGTTGAAGTCTCCTAGGAGAATCAGCGGGGTGCCGTCCTTGGGGAAGGTGCTGAGTAGGACGTCCAGCTCATCGAAGAAACATCCTACAGGGCCTGGGGGACGATACACAACAATGATAAACAGGTTAATTGGAGAGGATATAGAGACAGAATGAAATTTAAAGGAAGAGATAGAAAGGTGAGAGAGAGGAAGAGGAGAAAATTTCCAGGTAGGGGAGATCAACAAACCGGTCCCACCATCTCGCCCGGATGGCCGGGGGGTGTGGGAGAAGGAGAAGCAGGTGGAGAGAGCCGTCAGGTTGCGGTGTTGTCCGGTGAAATCCACGTCTCTGTCAGCGCGAGGAAGTCGAGGGACTGGAGAGAGGTATACCCACAGATGAACTCAGCCTTCCAAACAGCAGACTGGCAGTTCCAAAGTCCAGTGGCAACCCGTAAGGTGTTGGTGGAGGTGGATGAGAGGTAGATCAGGTTGGCGGGACAGCGATGATGAGGGCAGCCCTGGTGGTAGAATTGCCTTCTGAGGGAAAGAGAGCAGACAGGGATGGGAAGGATGTACATACTCAGATGGGGATGGGAAAAGAGTCGGGAAAAGAGTCGAGAAAACGGAAGGAGTGCTTAAAAGCCTCCCTAATTACTACACAAAACGGCTGATCGCCCGCGATTGAAACCGAAACTGATAGTAATAAGTGCCCTGCAGCAACAACAACAAAGTGCAACTCTAAATCACAAGTGCTATTAGACAAGAAAACACTGAAACTTAGCCTGCTCTAGGAGGTATCTGTAGCTAGCTTCTGCTTCATGCAGAGCATCTTAAAAAAAAATGAAAAAGCTACCTTTCGTCCCCAACAACACAACAGTGAAATAATATGTTCCATCAATAAGTAAAAGTATTAAAAAATGAAAGTTAAATGGCCAGTGTTTTGCGGACACTTCTCATAAACCACAATCTATTCATTGCACCAAGGAGCTCCCCACAGCAGTCATGCAGACTCACTGGACAACGTCCGTTCAAATAATGAATACACCTCTGCTCTAGCTTCAGTGCAATCACACTCAAAAATGATTATAATTCAGCTGGGACAATCAAGCATGTCAGCCTTTGTAAATTAGTTATTTTATACACTTTGTGTACAATAGAACAATGGTTGTGTTTCTTGGATCCTAATTTTTGCCCACCGGTCATAGTTATCACCCGTATTGATCCTGGTTTTAGAATTCTTGCAGTCTAGTTCTTTCTCTCATTTCTTGATGATGCTGTCCCATAAACTGAATAACTTTGCCATTTTACAGGGTCATAGTCAATGTTTCCAGCAGCTAGGCTCCAAAAATCAACCTTGGATGTGCTGGCCAGGTTGTCGGGATCATATATAGATTCATTTATCATGTGACTCTCCATAATTTTAATGTACCCATGGCAGTTTGGCGCCTAAATTTATTGTTCGGGCTGTAGGATACATTTCATGATGCTTTATTTATTTTATTTAACCCTTATTTAACCAGGAAAGTCCCGTTGAGATTGAAACCTCTTTTTCAAGGGAGCCCTGGGGGTTAAGGTGGGGAGGGAGAGGGCAATTTGCAAAGCCAAATGGATCAGGGGATGATGAGGTGGCAGGTCGCAAGAGCCAATTCGGGACTTTAGCCATGACACGGGGAACCCCCTACTCTTACCGATAAGTGTCATAGGATCTTTAGTGACCACAGTGAGTCAGGACCTCGGTTTAACGTCTCATCCGAAGGACGGCATCTCTTTAAGCACAGTGTCCCCATTACTGTCCTGGGGCATTGGGGATTATTCCACCAGAGGGAAGATCGCAACCTACTGGCCCACCAACACCTCTTCCAGCAGCAACTTGGTTTTCCCAGGTGGGTTCCCATCCACCTACTAACCAAGCCCACACCTGCTTAGCTTCAGCCACGCAGCTGGAGCAGATCGAATGGTGGTATGGCTGCTGGCTATCTAGCAACCCAGAAATCCACCCAACCTAAGCTGCAGCCTACGTTTTGAGAAATTGCCAGTGCAAGCGGCTAAACAGAACCCAACTGTAAAAGGTGCATAAATCATACATTTAAAAATTAGAGTGTATACCTCTTGACATCTTAATGATGTCCAACATTTTTGGAAAATTGACAAGCTATTTTTGTAAATAAGGATTTCAGGGTTCAAGCACCTAATTGATGAGAGTTAACCCAGCCCCTCAACAGAAAATCTGTCCACCCCCATTAATGCCATCACACCAATCTGGCTACAATTCACCAGGAGGGCGCTCGCGAGGTAGTCCTCAATGACTGGGAGTGGACGGAGCTAAATGGCTAAAATAATTATTTACACCTGCATCTTGAAAAAAAACAAAATTTTATTTTTTAGTTTGCCAAATAGAATACTGATCATATATCAGACCTGAAATAAAAAAAAATACACCTGTCCTTTCTTTTTTTTTTTTTTTCTTAAAGGGTAGATGATTTTGCCCATCACGTGCTAGCATTCCGCTAGTGTATTATGTTATGACTGACTGCAGCGGAACATCCTCCCTTGACGACACCGAGAGTTTGCAGCGGGCTAGTAATGTTGACTTTGTCCAACTTACTTTCTTTACGACAATTACAGTATATGAATGCAATAACAATAATAATGGTTTCGGCGGACTGAATTTTCCAAACCATAACTACAAAAGACGTTAGGCGTGTGGTTACATCAAAAAATTTGCATATACTTCCTGTTCTACTGCAATCAAGTAACTGGGCAAATGCCTTGTGGTGCATGGTGCATGACTTCACTAATACTTACAAAACAGTATTTTACTGCAGTTGAAAACCTAGAAAAATGGAACTACAGTGGGCTCCAAAATTATTGGTATTACTAACTGGCAATGCACAAATAATACTTGAAAAAATTCTAAAAAATATATTGATAGAGAAATTCTAAATAATTACACATGAGAAATACTGCACAATTTAAATGGTCCAAAGGAGCCAACCAAACTCACTGATTTAATTAAAATGAATTTCCTCCTAATCAAGGCCTCACAATTAATGGCACCCTTAAATACCATTGTAAATAACATCTACCAAAATTAAAACAGGTATTAAATTCCACTTATTTAAGTTTTATCTATGTGTTACAATGTTGAGCTATTACATCACTTCCTGTTTCACTAGGGGGTAAAAATATGGCAACACACATACACCAACACCATGAAGAAAACACAACAACTGTCAGTTCAAAAGAGGCAGATAGTCAAAGACCTTCATAAATCTGGTTATGGCTGCAAGAAGATTCACAAACGATTGAGCCACTGAGCACTGTCAGGGCAATTATTTAAAAATTCTGACGATATGGAACTGTTTAAAACCTCAGAGGTAGAGGATGCAACTACAATTGGCCCTCCTGGATACTGAGGATCGTGAGAAAAGCAACAAAATACCCAAGAATCACTGTGAAGGAATTGCAGGCCTTGGTGGCATCTTGGGGTCACCAGGTTTCAAAAAGCACCGTCAGCCGGCACCTCCACAACCAGAGGCTCTTTGGAGGAGTTGCCAGAAGAAAGTCTTTTCTGACCAGAAGACACAGAAGCAAGTGCTTGGAGTTTGCCAAACATCATTTGAAGTATGAATGGAACAAAGTGCTTTGGTCAGATGAGACCAAAATTGCATTTTTCGGGCAGATTCAGCATCGGCATGTTTGGCATCAAAACAGAGATGCATACAAGGAAATGCACCTCATACCCATGGTGAAATATGATGGTAGGCCAATCATATTTTGGGGCTGTTTTAATTCAAGAGGTCCAGGGGCGCTGGTGAAGATTACTGGCATAAAGAATTCCACCAAGTACAAGGATATTTTGGCTGAAAATCTGGTTGCCTCTGCCAGACGGCTGGGACTTGGCCATAGGTGGACTTTCCAATTAGACAATGACCCAAAGCATAGTGCAAGATCTACACAGATAAGGTTCTGTGGCTACAAAATCAATGTTCTGCAATGGCCATCTCTGTCGTCAGACCTCAATACAATTAAAAACCTGTGGGCTGAGTGGAAGAGGGCAGTTCATAAATGCAAACCCAAAAATGTGAATTTATGTGATCTTTTTTTTTTTTTTTTTTTAAATTTGGCATCTCCAATCCCACCCGAATCTGGAATGCCCAATTGGTGAACTATGTACAAGGCTTGCTCTTGCGACCCCTTGCTGCCAATTCAGGAGAGTGTAGACAGTTCGCGGCTCTCCTCCGAAGCACGCGCCTGTCAACCACCGCTTCTTATACACTCATTGGTTGAATCTTCGCAAGTTCAGAACGAGGGCGGAGGATACCCGGACATGACCAGGCTTAGAATCTTCCTGACGAGCGCCCGTCTGGCCAACAGGAGGCGCTTGAGCAACGAACAAGGCAACTATTGTAATCCCTACCCGGCAGTCCCTTCCCAATTTGCAACCCTGTAGCGCAATAGCCAATTGTGCGCTACTCTGAAAAAGCTGCCGACCACTGCCGGCTGGAATTTATGTGATCTCTGACCCCTCAAACATCAATGTCTTTAGAAACTGTCATTCAACTATAATGGATATTACAACTTGAGCTCAGAAATACTTTGGTTAACATTTGTCAGTCAATTCCTTTTGTTGCTGCATCCATAGATGCAAGTTTTGGGTTTACCATGCAAAGCTGAAGCCATACATCAACATTGTTCAAAAGCACCAGCGAGTTCTCTTAGCTGGTGGTCATCTAAGTTGGATAGTAGCATAAAAGAAGCATGTTTTGTGGTCCGAGGAGTCGATGTTTCAAGTGGTTATGGAAAAAAACAGCTGCCATGTTTTCCAGACCTAAGACGACAAGAACAACCCAAGTTGTTCACCCAGTGTCAGCTCCAAATGCTAGCATCTGTCCTAGTATGCAGGTATGACAATGCACGTCCTGGGTGGCTTGCACATTTGCATGGGCACCATTAATGCAGAATGATACTTACGAATTTCATGGCAACAAATGCTGCCAGCAAGACATCTGTACCAGAGACATTCATATATTTTGCCGCAAGATAATGCTAAACCGCATTCTGCACAGACTGCATGTGCATGGCTACAGTAGCAGAGAGTGCAAGATCTTGATTGGTTTGTTGGCAGTCCTGATCTGTCATTAATAGCGACAAATGTATGGTGCATTATGAAGCTAAATATATGGCAAGACAGGACCTGTCAAATTGGGCAGCTGAATATCTACGTAATGGAGGTATGAGAGAAAAAATCTGCTGCTAGATTTGAAAAACTTGTGTCTTCAGAGGCCAATGATTGATGAGCAAGATTGAAATCCAAGGTGATGTTGCAAAGTGGTAAACAGTTGACTGAGTCAATCCCTTGGGTCTCTGTACAGTCATTGCATTGCAATTCATGTTAGAACATTAAATAATGTGTTGTTGCACTGTTTTCAGAATAGAAGAGGGTGAATGGACTTTTTAAATCAGTCCTTTGTATTTTTATTTGCATTCTCCATTATCTGCCAACTTTTTGGAATTGGGTTTGTAATCCATATGACCTCTGTTGGTGGTTTTTATCGCCCTTAAGCAACTACAGAGTTTCAAAGTGATTTTTTCTGGGTTTTTTTTTTTTTTTTGTCTACTCCCCCGTACATCTCTATGATGCTCAAAACTTACTTCGATACTGATTTTTTTAGAACACTGTAATACAGTCATGGCTGGACAGTGAAGAGTCCCAATGGAGCCTGCAGAAGTTTGACCGCATATTGATCACAGGGTGATGACATTAATGAATGCGAAAAGGTTAACGTTTATGAGCTGTGAAACAAGCCAAGTTGGTGGTTTGCCAGACCCAGTTAATGTCCCAGGCAGTGAACAAAACTAATTAACATTCTTTTCAGTTGGAATAATTTATGTTACGGTACTAATAGAATTGCCATCGCGAGACATTTAAAATACATTGGAAATGCCACCGTGTGAGCCATCTCCTTTACCCTACACACATTATGTAGCATAATTTCAAACGCTACCTTGGTCTTTGAGCATAGATCGGCTTCTTTTTTTCTGTCAATAATATTAGCTTTTTAAAAGTCATTTTTGCCTGGCAAGTGAAATTCTGAGCCAATTTGAACATCTTGAAATGAGTTAAACTACCCCTCTTTAACAATCCTTTAGTCTTCTCCTAGCAAAAAAAGATTTACATCTAAATATAAGCATAAATATATGCACGAAAAATTATAAAAAATCAATGATTAATTAATTATGTTTAAAATTAAGCACACTCCCATGCGATGTGGAGTGAAATTGTTTTATGATGAAAATGAACAATTTTATCCATAATTTATTGTACAAGGAGCAAGGCACGGTACATGAAGCAGTGTTTAAAAGACACTTTATTTTGTTGAGCTGGGGTGGGGGTGGGGATGGGGAGATGTGTTTTATTTTGTTTATTTCAATATTGCGCACTCAATTGCGCATCTGGCTTGCGGCCAATTGTTTTGGCGGCCCCCTTCGTGCACTGCATATACTGTATACACACTTTTTGCGCCACTGATAGAGAGCCAATATGAGTGATCAGCTCATTCTGTGGGAGGGAGAAAAACCTGGCAGGACTTTTACTTTCTGACCCCTGGATTTTACACCTCTGGCAATAAGGCAGCAAAAAAAAAAAATGTACCTCTGATTCCCTCATTACTTGAGTAAAAATAACAAACATAATTGAATGACTTCAACTTGTAGCCATAAAATGAGTGCAATCTGCCCTCTAGAGCTCTCAGGAGCGATGGTGATGTAGGATCTCGCCATTTTTAACTGTGTTGGTGGGTGTCGAGTCGACACTGCAATGAAGAGCAGGGTGCCTCTAAAAGCAAAGAGGAGATTTGGGGAAAATTATTCAGCAGACCTTTAACATAAGAGAATATAAAAAAATGATATAACTTAACTACTTATTTGGTTTTGCTGCATATTAGGTATGCAAAGCAGTAGCTCACCAATACCGTCTTCCCAATTGAGGCAAGACAATATGAAAATGTTTTTTTTTTCAATTTTTGCAAGGATGTTCTACCTATCTCTTAATTCTAACCCCTTGTAGACACCAGTCCTACTTCCCAAACATTCCAAGAGATTTTTTGTCATTTGCTGGAGTATGACAGAAGAATTAAGTATAAAATCCAATTCTACTGCTCAGAACTATGCTTTGGAGTAATAGGAGAGGGATAGGAGGCAGAGGTGTGAAATATTGAAATGAGATAAAAGCAGTAAAAACAGCATGCAGACATAGGGCATTGCGAGGAGAGCAGGACCAGAGGCACTGCTTCCAACTTAATGATTCTGTGTTAATTCATCAAACTGTTTTATGCAGCACATTACATTTTGTCAGAAAGACATGTAGGGTTGGTCCCACCTCATATCAGCGAGAGCAGTGAATGTTATGACAGCGTAAGCCCTGCAAAGCTCTATGAAAAAGCCATTCAACTAAAATGGCTTATGTGGTGCACTGACGTTGAGAAAAAATTGTTGAAAAAAATACAAGTTTTAAAATACATTAAATCCACATCCTTTTTGCCATGGAGCCCAAACTGCCATTGTGGTCCATGCATTGCAAATTATGCTCACTCAGTCTTGCGTAGACATTTAGCAGAGACACATAGTAGGGACATTTTAGTGGGGCGCACACGCACCATGCGCTGTGGGTCTGCGCGGTTTCATGCTTGTTGATGATCTCATGAGATGTTAAGAGGAAAATGTGGTTAAGAAACTAGGAATCATCCTTTTGCGTCATATGGGCCGTCACCTTGATAGTGGAAAATCTCCAAATGAAATGATATCACAATGTAAGACAGGACACAAGCCAGCAAGTGGCTTAAAATGGATGCCTTGGAATGACAGAATAGACACTATTTTTCAAGGAGAAGTCAGAGTCTGGTGTTATCCCTGATGTGAGGCAGTTGTCAACCTATCTTATTAGAGAAAGCTTTCACGCATCTGATTTTATCATTTATATCCCCCCTCTGCTGAGGCAAACGTCAGATTTAGCTGCATTGATTTGTTCGCAAGAGAGCACCCATTTACTGCTCATGGTCTCAAATATATCCTTCATGCATGTGCTCAGAAGTTCATGATGGCAATTTGAATGGTTTTATTGGTTCTGTGATTATCTAAGGGATTTTCTGTTAATAACTTGCTGCCGTAATATAAATGTGACTTAATGACTTCTGTCACTTCATCACAATTTCTTGATGTGGGCCAAGTCAAAAATGTCTGCTTTTGGGAGCAGTCACCATGCGTGATCCACTGAGGCTTCTCTCTACTGCTTCTGCTCAAAATGCTAAATCTCATACTGAGTTGCTTTTCAGGGATCAAGGTCAGCAGAAATTTTAAATGTTTAATCTTGAGTTGGTTCACAGTCAGACTGGAACAGAAAAATATCTCTTGCCGTGCCACTGAGATGACATGATTGAATGAGGATGCTGAGGAGTCTATTCTCCACATTAAAGACCTTTATAGTTTTCTGTGATGCTTTGCTGTGTTATGGCCCCCCCGTCTAGGGTAAAGCTGTAACAGCTTCAAGTGAGCGTCCCCTTTCCCATTCCCAGAACACGCAAACACACTATAAGTGCAAAAAAGATAAGGGTCATTCCATGAAAAAGAGAGCCAAAGTGTGACATGACTGTTCAAATTTGAAACAAAGATTTTGCAAGAAGTACTGGTTGGCGTTCCCATGAGTCAAAATGTGACACAAGTTAAATGGCAAGATCTACTGTGGGATGAGGCAAGAGGCAAGGTGTTGAACGTTCAGCATTGCCGATGTAACAAGGACATGAAACTAACACAAAAGTATGCAATAAAAATTTTATTTCAAAATGTAACAAAGTCTCAACTTGTTCAATTAGTAAAACAGAGAACAAACTTAAAACAAACCAGCAGTTTGGCAATGCCCAGTGGTACTCTAATAAGGTCTGAACATGTTTGGCAGGGCTTTGATAAGTCGCTCATTGGGTCATGTTCATCTGAGGACGGAACAAATGCAATATTCTGGACGAAATATATATGAGAAGGCAGCCCATGTAAGTACACATCAGCTCTGAAAATATTTTAGAGTAGACTAGTTTGGATTGTACCACATGACAAATGTTGCGAATGTAACATGGACACGAAAAATGCTCGACTTAGCAAATGCATCACCTGTTTTCGCCCTACGCCCTTTTTGATATTGGAAACCACTAATTATTCAATTTACAATGGTACAGCTAATGGTCAACAGGATGAATTTGTTGATTTCAATTCCTCAGCAAGAGCATGCAGTTAAACATTCAACACAATTCTGGGCTGAAATACAGGAACTTCACAAAAAGCAACCCTACATTTGCTGTGCAACATTTATAAAAAAATAGTAAATATGAAACAGGCAATTTAGCCAAACAACTTCCAAGTGTGTTGAACGCAACATGGACAAAATAACAGCAGTGACTGGCCATGTCCCAGTTAGGTTTGCCACAACCCCCACAAAAATACACCTAACTGCCGAGTGGCGGTTTCATTGAGAAAATATATGGATGAGAGGTGCCAGTAGACATGTAAACAATAGTGGTGGGACGCGGTTAAAAAAATCAATCTAATTAATTAGAGGCATTGTAATTAATTAATCTCGATTGATTGCATTTTTTGTCAAATACCAATTTTTGACACAATAAGCAAAGTTTTTCAATTCAAATAAATTTTGGTTGACGAGTGAATCAATGAATAGGCATATATGTGATCTTAAACAACAAAAATGTTTATTTTTCATCTATATTTATCAGTGCATTTTTCATCTGTGTACTACATTCACTGATTAGTGCAAACTCCCAAGTGCAATTATAGCCGTTTTATTCAACATTTTAAGACTTTAGGTGCATTGCTGCCACCTACCGGGCTAAAGTGTGTGCATCAGTGTTACCGGTGTGCCAGAAATGAGGGAACTGAGAAAGGTGCGATTAAATGCGTTATTTTTTTTAGCACGTTATTTTTCCTGTAATTAATTAATCCAAATTAACGCGTTAAAGTCCCAGCCCTAGTAAACAATCAACAATAAGTTGGTAAAAACCACTGAAAGCTGTTGTTTCAGCAATGGCTTTGTCTAACAAAACAAAGACACAAAATCACTTCTGTGTCCAAATTCTAAACAAATCGCGAAGGCCAAAGCTTCCGCCGACCAAAAACAATGCACCACTCCTTCAAACACATGAAATGGCAGGCCAAATTATGAATCCCAATAGAAAACATACCTGTGTTAAAAATCGGTGATTTACCAAAAGATTTTAGCGATTGAACGTCACTCCATTTGAACGTAACTTTCTGGGACACAAAAACGCTAACCTGCTCATCTTCCTTCATGAAGACAATAGACTGGTTCCCGGATGAGAAGTAGGAGGTTCGAAAGGAAATCCATATCTGTGACAACTGTGAGACCCCAAGGGGATACGGGAGATCAGGCAGCGAGCCTGGCTCGTGTTGAACGTAACTTAGAAATATGACGCGAAAAATTTTGCTCCACAAAAAGAAGAATTTTACTGTATGTTTTCTGAGATAATATTTTGGACGGTTATGAAACAGATTAATCTCTACACGTTGGTAAAAATCTAGATAGTATATTCTGTTTCCTGGGTTTTCTCAGCACTGTTTCAACGTAAATTTTCAGGACACCATGAGTTCACAACAATATTTTAAATGCTAATTGCAGTGTTATACATCTGGATTTCCCAGTTAATTGCAGTCGTGGGTTAATCACTTGGAATTGATGTTAAGAATAAAAGCCATTTCAGCCAGACTTTTATTTAAAAATTCTGAGAATTTTACATTCAAAGTCTGAAGGCAATGAATGTCACAAATTTGGACACTTTATCCACAAGAAGAAACACAAGTACCAAATCGTCTTTTTGGAAGGTACGCAAGACAATGTTTATCATACCAATTTTTCATTTTTATCTGCGACGCAGCAAGATTTACTTTGGCGATATCACAGGCCCAACGAAGTCGCTCACGAAATGAACTAACATAGTCAAGAATAGAGACAGGAGCGGACTTTTTAACCAACAACTGTTCACTCAATTTTAAGGGACTATGAACTGTATGGCCAAAGACTAGATCAGCAGGACTAGAACCCAACGTCTCTTGCACCGTCTCGCGAACAGCAAACGTCAGGAAGGGCAACCCCTCATCCGTATCACTACCGCTTTCAATGCAATAAGTGCACAACATTGTTTTGAGCATCTGTTGGAAGCGCTCCAAGGCACCTTGTGACTCCGGATGATAGGTACGCGATAACTGATGTTTTATTGACAGTTCCTCCAAAACGTGAGCGAACAATTTAGAAGTAGGGCTAACATTGGATCCCTGATCAGTTTGAATGACTTTTGGTAAACCGAATATGGAACAAAATTTCACCAGTTCTTTGACAACAAGCCTCGCTTTAATATTACGTAACGGAATCGCCTCAGGGTAACATATCAAAGCACACAGCGTCCATATATACACTGATGACCTGCCTTCGACTGAGGCAACGGCCCTACACAATCAATTAGAAGATGCTCAAAGGGCTCACCAATTGCTGGAGTTGGTTTGAGAGGAGAGACGGCACTACTTGGTTTGGCTTACCAGCTAGTTGGCAAACATGGCATGAGCAAAAAAAAGTTGCTCCAGCAGTTTTCAACGCAGGCCAAAAGAAATACTGCAAAATCCGACAGTAGGTTTAATTTATACCCAAATGACCCGACAAAGCATGATCATGAGCCAACCGCAAGATTTGCGAACGATACCCAGCAGGCACAACAATTTGGTAGGTAGCATTCTCTTCGGCCTCATTCACTGGCGACACCGAATGTCGCATCAATATCTCATCATCCCAGAAATAAACAACACCCCGTTTCCTGGGATCATCCATCTCCAATGCTCTTGCGATGCAGCCAGTAAGGGAGGGATTAACCCTCTGTGCCGCAGCTAACTGTTCTCGGTCAACTTTAGCAGGTAAATCCTAAACAACCAAATTCTCAGTCTCAGACATGACAGGAACAGGTGGTTCTTTAGGCGTGTCACTGTCTACCTCATACCTTGATCCAGTAACCGGAAAAGACTTTAATGTTGGATCTTTCGATGCACGAGCCTGCGCGCGCGTCACAACACAATTCAGGAACACCGCTGGAAAACTGTCCACCAGGTCAGTTGGATCAGCGAGAGCGTCTGGCCGGTCAACCACCACAGGATAAGGAAAAACCCTACGGAAAAATCATCTAGCAGGTAACCCCTGCTAGATGATTACCCAAAATGAAGCTCACACCTTCCACGGGTAATTGAGAACGTACTCCCACCTTCACAACTCTGGTAACCAGGTCAGATTTTACATAAACGGTATGTAGGGGAACGGACACACAACCCAATTCAATTCCGCGAATAAGCACATGGGTTCCACAAGATGAATCCGATGAAAAATTCAGAACGCTTTCGAGTATAAACGACTGCATGGCACCAGTGTCCCTCATTATCGAAATCTGTTTGGTATCCGTGCCCTCTAAAAGCGAAACGGTGCCTGACAACAAAAATGGAGTAAAAGGTGTATCTCCAAAAACCAAGCCACTGGTTTTCAACATAGGCTCAGCAAATACGACGCCCTTTGGTTGGTCAGTGCATAACCGTTTCTGCCACCAAGCCACACAATCGGAGATAAAATGCCCAGGATCGAGGCATAAAAACACACACCGGTCACGCGAACGCATGGGACCAGAGTTACGAACCTCATTTGACCGTGAGTCACGAGGAAATTCTCTGTCAAGTTTTACTCGTTCACTAACAGCATCCCGACGCACAGTAGGGGAAAACACGAGTCAATGCGTCAGCACAAATTCACCCGCCGCTACCGCCGCGTCCGCAAGGACACACACCCCCCGATCATTCAAATGCAAAACCAAGTCCTCCGGCAAACAATTTTTAAATTCCTCAACAAGTATCAACTCACGAAGTTGTGGAAACGACTCAACTTTCGAGGCAGCACACCTTCTATCAAAAAAAGACGACTTTTCTCAGGCGAATTCTATATACGTTTGTTTGGCTGTTTTTAAATAAGTTCTTTTTTTGGCAATAGGCCTCTGGGACCAATTCATACGCCAGAAGCCAAACTTTGGTGCACAGGCAGGGACGCACAAATCTCCTGCGCCTTTCCAACAAGCTGGCACTGGAGTAACACATCCCACATTTCCTTTGGCCATTTCAGCACCATAGCAATCCTCTCAAACGCAATAAAATAACTGTCAACCTCAGTCTCACGAAAAGGAGGTTCCAATTTAGTATGCTTACTGACGTCAAAATCCACGGAATCCACACGAGCAGGCGAAAAAGCGTCACTTAAAAGCAAAGGCGGTGCACCAGGGTTCCGCTGCCTATCCGCCCCTAACTGTAGCTCTCAGAGACGAAGCAGTTGCGTCTCATGCTCCTGCCTCTTAATCTGGAGTTCAAGCTCCTTTAATTTAAGAGTGATCACAGGATCGAACAAAGGCGACAGAGCACCAGCAAGCCCCGCCACATCAGACCCGGCATCGGCAGCAGATGAAACCCCCGTGCCCGCAAATTTGACCAGAACGCTATGCTCTACCAAATGGCTCTGAAGCTGAGACCTAAGCGCCTGTTTTTTAGCAGACTTTAAAAACAGACACACCAAAATACTCCGCGATTTTCAACAAATCCTCCTTGCGACACTTATGAAATTGAGCCCAGTCAGGATCAGCAACAAAGGCGGACAAATCAAACTCCATACCGCCCCACACAACAAAAAAAAAAACAGCCAAACAAATAATGCAGTCAGCGAAAGTCAATTGGAAGATTAACAGTAAGAGAATTTGGACGAGCATTTACTTGTTACGGCCTCCGTCTAGGGTAAAGCTGTAACAGCTTCAAGTGAGCGTCCCCTTTCCCGTTCCCAGAACACGCAAACACACTATAAGTGCGAAAAAGATAACAGAATTTATTGTAATGCTTACACGTCGGCCCCAGAGAGCTACAGGCTCCAAAGTAGGGCACTGCTTACACGTCGGCCCCATAGAGCTACAAGCTCCTGATTAGGCAATGCCAAAACAATAAACAAAAGAATCTGAAAACAAAACGAACTAATTTTCCTTACCGAAAAACAAAAAGGACAAATCAACTTACCCAACTTCCTAACATAACCAGGAGAAAAAGGAATAAACAAAACGGCACCCACTCCTTACAGCTCTTTAGAACACACAGGGCTTAACGACGTATGAACTATACACAACAACTGCAACCAGTCAGATATAGATTATCATTTCGTAACAAGTTCAACAAATATACGTTTGTACTTTCAAGAATCAACACTACACGCAACAACGGAGGCAACAGATGAGGTTCTGGGGGCGAGGAAGGGAAGACTGCCAGTCACACGGCTTCTGCAATCTCTTATGACGTCGAGGTTCCGGTCAGGTCCAATCGTATGCAGCCTCCTTAACAGGATCACCTGTGAGAAGATCATTAGGCACACATACGTCCTCGGACATAACAGTAAGTCTAACAGGAATGTTTTGAGAGTTTACTTGCGGACGTGAAGCAACTCAGATTTCCTGTGGTGCCTTTGTGTTTTTCTCGCAGATCTTTTGTAAGATTGTTTTAGGCGATGTAATAATATACCGTTAGACTGGCTTCCAAGGACAATGACTTTTCCTTACTGAAGTAGGAACAATGATTAAGACCAATCTGCCGTTTCTTGTGATACTATGACATCTCAATGAAATAAACCAAATGGTCTGCTTGGCCTTGCAACATACTGTAAAATACATTTACTTTATGATCACCAACCAGACCACACCCTACAAATTAGCTGAGGTGAGTTAGCTGTGTCACTGGCTGCATTTGATGAAAGCAGTTTTTGAGTAACAATGAAAACAAACACACACTGTTGCCTTCCAGGACCAAGATTGTGAAGCCCAGGTCTCACATCAAAAATCCAATCACTGTCTGCTTGAAACTGAAGTACTTCCAGAGAGATCTGTAAAAACAAAAACATAAAAAATTGCAAAAACAGAGGCTTCACTTTATGGCATTGGCTTAACTATTGTCACTATGCTTTCTTTAGTGATCCACTCTGCCGCTCAGCACAGAAAGACTACAGTTAGCTGTTGTCTAGGAACAGCAAAGATTACAAAAAGTAAAACCCCATGTTCAATTTTTCAGCCGTGAGCAGTTACATGAAAGCGATACTCAGCCCCTCTGAAATCCAGTTTAACAGCATGGATAATGCGCTTTGACAGCTTAAGAGCGTGACTATGTCAGGCTATAGTGTTTCCACATCAAAGTTTTCCTGTGATCTCTCACTCTAAGTGCTTTATCTTATTCACCAAAATGGCCAGACTGTGAGATGATCCACCCCCTACCCTCACGGCCACTTCCTGCCACCTTACCTCACTCCCCTGCATTTTTTGAAGTGACACAAAAGGTGTCATTTCAGATAGCAAAGGGCAGCTCCAGCTGTGGTGGATATATTAGCAATGCACTCTATGTTATCGACAGGATAATATTCCAGTATATCCACATCTTAATTAACATTCATCAATGCCTGGGGCTGCTAATACCAGCACATGGTCTCGGCGCCCCTCCTCCAATTATGAATCCCTGATTGTCAAAATGGCTTACCCATTTTTCAGAAGACTGATAAGCGCTCCACCTTAACAGAGCTTTAATTATAGAGCAGAAGAAAGTTGCATTTTGCCATTTATTTCTTTATGCTGTCAATTATTAGGCCGCAGCGATCACTAACTGACATCTGTGGCTGTCCATGATGGGAATGCTAGATAATAAAAACGATATTGTTATGAACAGGCTAGCTTGGAGTGCTCCACCCTCACTCTTGGGGACATACAGTGTTGCTAAGTGTGAAAATGAGAGGACTTTTCAAACCATTTCATGTTGGAGGATTATTGGTCATATGCTGGTGCGAGAACACATGCACACACAAATTAAAGCCATTTCATGCTAATATTATTCAGAAAATCTGGGCAGAAAGCTGAGTTCCCTATAAGACTATGTTGAATTTGCATTCTACATGAGTACAAATGCCACATTCCCTATTTGTGTACCCCATCCTGTCATAAAGTCAATGTAGATAACCCACACATTAAAAACATGGACTGTTTCATGTCTGCAGTTGCATATTACTCATGCATTAGAGTGAACATGAAGCTGTCTGATTCCTGTCAACATACCCATGCAGTGCCGTATCACTTTCCAGGTCTGAACGATTTACTCCGGTGTGCATTCTTCTTTCTGCACAGCTTTGAGAGTCTGAATACGTTTCTGTTTACAGATGTGGCAGGCCAAAGGAGGGCCCGGGCGGGGACTTGAACCTCCAGACTCCCGGGTAATAGTCAAACGCGCTGACCACGTCGCCAAAGAGCCAGGCTCGTTGGCAAGGTAGCCAGGGCGCGTACTTGTTAGGAGGCATTACTAGTGACAGGACCCTTCAACTGTCACACAGACATTTTATTTAAGCCTGATGGCCGTGATTGTCTCATAAGAACCCAGTCAAGGGAGAGATGATAATGGAATCTTAAATTTTTTCTTTTTCAGTGAGTGAACCTGAATTTCAAAGCCGGTTAAGGTGTCATTTCCTTGCAGATGCTGCTTCGCACTCAGGTTCACTCTACACCCCCAATCATACGGCAACTCCAATTCCCCCTGCCCCACTATACCTCATTCCTTGCACCAATTTCCCACTTTATGGCTACACATTGTTCATAAACACTAAGTTGATTTATGTAATGGAATAATTCTCAGCTCCCAGAAAATGCTTGAATGCTCCACTTGTACCTTAATTCAAAATTATGTTTTGTCACTCCCTTTCGTGACTTCAAAATTGCATGTGTTCTATTGCACAGGGAGTGAGTTTGTACTGCTCAAATATGTTTTTGTTTTAATTGTGCATTTGTATTCCCCCTGACTCTGTCTCCAGTTGCTTCATATAAACACTGAGACTACTGCTTATGCATGAGGAGCGTACCTTATACCTCAGTCCTACTTGGAGAAATTGTTTTACCAAAATTCTCTCAGGGAAATTGTTGCTTTGCTGGTTCCTGTAGGTGAAGATAACCAACAGCTCAGTCTGCAGGAAAAATTCCTCTGAAAAGCAGCTTATGCCATACATTTCAGAAAGTGAATCCCTATCCTATTGCTGGATATCCTCTGGGATCTTATGAATCCCTTATAAATCCCCATCTTTTTGAACGCTGGAAATTACATTGAGTAGCTTATTAGTTGAAACAGGAGGGCAAAATTATGTTTAAAATTAAAATCTGCAGAATAACAGATAAGGATGTAATTTTTAGAATCATTGATGTAGAATCATACTGAATACTTGCAGCAAAGTACGACCTTATTTCCAGAAAGTTTGGGACGTTGTGTAAAATGTAAGCAAAAACAAAATGCAATGATTTGCAAATCATTCAAACCCTATATTCAATTGAAAATAGTGCAATGACAAAATATCAAATGTTGAAACTGAGAAATTTTATTTTGAAAAACATTTGCTCATTTTGAATTTGATGCCTGCAACACCTTTCAAAAAAGTTGGGGCAGGGACTACAAAAACTGGAAAAGTTGAATAATAAAAAAAAAAAAAAAAAAAAAACACCTGGCGGAACATCTAACTGCCAATAAGGTTAATAGGCAACAGGTCAGTAACATGATTGGGTATAAAATGGCTTCACCACTCAGGGAAAGACTGTTTAGGCAAAAAGTTCAACAATTTCTCAATGTTAAATTGCAAAGAATTTGGGGAGTTCATCCTACAGTACACAATATTATCGAAAGATTTAGAGCATCCAGGGAAATCTCTGTTCGCAACGGACAAGACTGAAAACCATTACTGAATGGCCATGATCCTCAGGCCCTCAGGTAGCACTGCCTTATAAACAGATGGGCATCTGAAGTGGAAATCACTGCATTTGCTCAGGAACACTTCTGTAAACCCTTGTTTATGAACACAATTGTAGCTGCATCCACAAATGCAAGTTAAAACTCTGCCATGCAAATATTAAACCAAGATCCAGAGATAATATGGCCTTTGCTGGGCTTGAACTCATTTAAGATGGACTGAGGCAAAGTGGGAAACTGTCCAGTGATCTGAACAATCGAAAATGTAAAATTATTCTGGGAAATTATGGATACCACATCCTCCCAGTGGCGCTGTGCCTATACATTTAGGGCGGGCACGTGCCTGCCCAGAATCGTGGAGCTATTTTTTTCCCCCCTTTCCCCATGTCGCAAAATCAGCTTTAGCTATGACGAATCAGCAGCACTTGTCCATAAGTGCAACATTCCGCGGCTCGTGTCATCCCCTCGTCTCAGGGTAGTCTCTGAACTTCTATTGGTTTATCTTTGGTCAAGAGGCGGGCCTGAGTGAATCCCATCTCGGGAACTTAACGTAGCGTACTGTCGGTGGAGACGAGCCCGTAACAGATGAAACTGGTATAGGCGTGTTTATAAGTAAATATTTTTTTTCTGTACTGAATGTCGCCCATTATTTTCTCGCTGTTTGATTGCATGCGGACTGAAGCCGTGTCAATTGCCAATAGATAATTACTATGATCGGAAAACGCATCAATAAAGGAAGACAACTAGCCCGCAGGAGTGTTTGTTGTTGAAATGGGATGCGTGTGTGCTCCCCCCAAATCTCAGTTTGGGTGCCGACACTGGGCGGCAGCCATGTTACTGAGGGATGGGACTGAACTCGTCTATAATTGTAATCCGTGTGCTTGTGAATATTCCATAACTGATCCTGGTCTGCCATCTAGTGATAGAATATTGTAACTGCGTGCATAAATTTGCAGCTCCATGTCTGCTGGCGGACACATCTGCACACGGGTTGAATATGGAGGTAAATCCCTATCTTTGTTCAAGAGCGTGGTATTTCGTTTCGTGCATAGACAGTACAAAATTTTTCCCCGAAATTAGCGTGGTATTTCATTTCGTGCGTAGACTGTACAAAATTTTTCCCCGAAATTCTGCTCTCGCACTCAAATTGTCCTCGCTCGCGCATGGATTTTCTCTCCTCGCACTCAAAACTGCCTCTTGCGCTCAAAACATTTCTGCTTGCACTTGAAACATGCTGCTCATGCTTGGATTTTTTTTCCTGCACTCAAAAACATTCCTATGAAAATTTCTGCCAACCAATAGAATGCCAGGTTCCATGTTGACCATCAAAAATGATCACTAGCCAGGTTCCATGTTGACCAATTGAAATTTACTTCATACAGTGTACTGTACTTCATACAGTGTTTACACACAGACCCATTCCGAAGATACCGTAGAATCTGGCTATGCAGCGAATGCGCAATCGCTTATTAAACTATGTTACTCTGTGGATTATGTAGCCATCTAGCTAGCTAGCTAACGTTAACTATGGAGAATCTTTGTAAATAATCGTCCGAATTTAGCGGTGTCATTTGTTTTTGCCCTAACTTCACTAGCTAGTTTGCAGTACCGGTGATTGCTTTTGAGCTAGCTTGCTAGCTAGCCAACGTCCCAAAATGTGAAAATGCGGTTTGGACGCACGGAAGCTAGCTAAGATAGTAAAGTCATGGCCAAATCAAATCATATCGCTTAAATAGGATTTTCCACAGTTAACGTTAGTGTGACAGAGTGGTTTTTAAACCCATCAACTTTCAGCAGAAGTTGTAGATCTTTCACCATTGCCTTGCAGTTCCCTGTCATGTTTGCCGTATTTCCCAAGCTATGCCTGTAATGCAGATGTGGTATATGCAGCAGTGAATGTGCGCCTCAGGGTCGTGTTTGTCATTAAAGCCATGTCATATCTTGCCTTTGCCACAGAGGTGCAAATAACAGTCGTATGCATCTGAGGTGGCTGACATCCTTCTGATTCCGTTACATTAGCTAACTAGAAGGCTAAATAATCAAAAGAGTAGTGTAGTTTAATAAGCGATCGGTCACACAGCATAGCCAAAGATACTGCAGTATCTTCGTGAGTGTGTCTGAGAGTCACCGCCCCTAGCCCCCACGATTTGCTACCTGAAGAGCAATCACTGGTACAGCTAACAGCTGGTGAAATTAGGGCAAACACAAATGGCACTGCTTAATTAGGACGATCATTTACAAAGATTCTCAATAGTTAACGTTAGCTAAATAGTTAGCTAGCTAGATGGCCACATAAGCTACAGAGTAAGTAGTTTAATAAGCGATCGCGCATTCGCGCCGTAGCCACACATTCCGCAGAATCTGCCGAGTGGGTTTGTGTAAGCGTCACCTGCCCCCACGGTACACTGTATGAAGTTGAACGAATGGGCCTGCAACAAGGCAGCGATCATTTCATGGGTCAACACGGAACCTGGCATTCTATTGGTTGTTGATTTTTGATAGGAATGTACCTCAGTTGACACCTCCAGAGGGCTCAACGGCGACACCTGGCGTCCCAGGTGTGCCCCCCTCAGCTTTTACCCCTGATGGTCATTTTGCAGTCCAGTTGGGGTCCTTTCTCTTGATCCAGAGCCAGCTGCTGCTTCATTCGGCAGCCTCTGACAGTGATTTGACGGCTTGTCGGAAGGCCTGTCCTCGCACTCCCATTCCCTTAAGAAGCTTCGTTGTGGACATGGCAACAAATCCTCTACACCCGACCTCAACCGGAAGCACCTGGGCACGCCAGCCACGTTGTTCTGCCTCGGTTGCTATGTCGGATTACTTCAGTTGTTTCCGTTCATATGCTTCACCAACCTCTGCCTCCCATGGTACAGTTAGTTCCACAATGAAAAGCGACTTCTGAGAGGTTGACCACAAGACCAGGTCCAGCCTGAGGTTAGTAGTAATGATCTCAGGTGGGAAGAGGAGTCTCTGGTCTAAGTCAACCTGCATTCTCCAGTCGCGGGCAGTGTCCAAGAGGGTTGCTTCCACTCTTGCAGATGGTTTTGCTGGGAGTTGTCCTGCTCTTACAAAAGGGGTGGTGTTTGAGTGTCTAGGCATTGTTGGAGGGAGGGCATTGTTGGTAGTTCTCCTTCCTTCCAGGGTGATCGCCAGTTGTCGTAGGACCTGGTTGTGTCTCCAGGTATAGCGGCCTTGGGACAAACTGGTTTTGCAGCCAGTGAGAATGTGCTTCAGTGTTGCGGTGGTTTTGCAAAGCGCACAAGAAGGATCTTCTCCAAACCATTGGTTTAGGTTCTTGGGTGTTGGAGGAACATCATAGGTGGCTCTGATGATGAAGCTGATTTGGCTTCCTTCCATCTCCCAAAGATTCTCCCATGTGAGCTTTCGATGCTCCAGGTTTTCCCAGCTAGTCCATTGGCCCTGTTTGGACTGCGAGACTGCCTTTGCGCATCTGTCTGCCTCCTCTTGTTGCCGCACCTGAGCAACCACTAGCTTTCTCCTCTGGGTTGATGTTACCTTGTGCCATGTGGGTCGACTTGTTCAAATCCAAATCCACCTCTTCCATGCTGCACCTGTCCTACAGTGTCTCCATGTCTGAGAGCAGATTTTGCCTGTTGTACCGCCTCAGATGGAATCCATTTCCTCCCAGTTACCAGTCTGGGAGCAGCCACTCTGATCTTTTCATCTTGTGACTCGGTCAGGGTCATGCTCAGCCTCACTTTGGCGCATTTAAACTCCTCTGTGAGGCTAGAGACAGGCAATTCCAGGGCACCGTGTCCATACAAGCCGATGTTGCTGAGGCAGCGCAGAAGGCCAAGCCACTTCTTGATGTATGAACTGACTGTCCTCTACAGCTTCTCGACTTTGGTCAGGGGGATCTTGAAGACCGTTAGCGGCCACATCAGGCGGGGGAGCAATCCAAACTGCAGGCACCACAGTTTCAATTTGCCAGGAAGCAAGGTTTTGTCAATGCTAACAAGGCCTTTGATGGTTTCCTCCCTCAGCTGATCACTCTGGTCTGAGTCTTTGAGGCTCGCGTTGTACCAGCACCCTAGGCTCTTGTCTGGCAGCTCTGACACCAAAGGAATGGGTGTATCCTTGATGTGGAACCTCTGGTCCACGAGTTTTCCTTTCAAAATGGACATGCTCCTGGATTTACTGGGTTTGAACTTCATCTGTGCCCATGTCATGTTGGCCTGAAGCTTCCCCAGTAGATTAGTGCATGCAATGGTTGAGGTCAAGGTGGTTATGTCGTCCATATAGGCACGAATAGTTGGTAGACGCTGTCCAGATTGCAGACATTCTCCCACAACCCACTTGGAAGCTTGAATGATCACTTCCATGGCCAAGGTGAAGCCTATTGGGGAGATGGTACATTCAGCCATTATTCCCACTTCCAATGGTTGCCATGATGTTGTGTATTCTGTTGTTTGCATGCAGAATTGCAGTAGTTTCTCACCAGGTTTGTGATGGTATTTGGGATGTGGAAGAAGTTGAAGGCTGTCCAGATGAGAGAATGGGGGACGGATCCGAAGGCGTTGGATAGATCCAGAAAAAATCCAAGCGCGAGCAGTATGTTTCGAGTGCAAGCAGAAATGTTTCAGAGAGGCGGCGAGGAGAAAAAAATCCAAGTGTGAGCGAGGGCAATTTGAGGCGGAGCATTTTTTTTGAAACCTCGGTGGTCACTTTATTACCTCCTAAGGTACATTTTGTACACCTTCTCCTGAATGCAAATATTCCAGTCAATTACTGAGGCTAAAACTAATGCAATGCATGTGAACATGTTCCCACCAATGCTGAACTTCTATTGGTTTATGTCTTGGTCAAGACACAGGCTATTTTAGTGAATCCCAATTAGGTTGGAACTTAGGCTAACTGGGATTCAACTGTACGGAGGATTTTTTTTAGCTCTTCTACCCAAAAGCAGGTTGCACTTTATTAGGTACACTTTGACAAGCTTCTCCTGGATGCAATGCATGTGAACATGTTCCCACCAAGCGTCAGGATGGGGAAGGAATGTGGTGTAAGTGGTTTGACTATTAACTGACTGCTGGGTATAGGACGTGTACTCTTTTTTGAACATTATTTTTTATTTATGCAGCCTATAACAGACGCTATGGAGGAAAAGATTTGTTGAATTGTAAACTACAAAGTTCAATTAAAAAAAAGCTCATTTGCATGGGTATTATTTATGTAAAGGAGACATATTAAAATTGTGCAGTATAGCTAAGCTGTGCCCACCCAAAAATTTGGCTTGCACAGCGCCTCTGAGTTGGGTAGCTAGCTATTATTGCAGACAGCTTTGCTAAATTCTGATTCCTTTACTGGCCACTGAAGTAGTTACACTGAGTTGCACTGCTTAGTTGTGGCATGCTGTTGTTTAACTAACCAAGTTAGTTTGTGTGTGCGTGCGTGTGTGCGTGCGCTCTGGAGAAAAATATAAGTGGCTGAGAGTTGGGTGGCGAGCTAGCTCCATTGTTTAGCTTGCATTAAGTGCCGTTCCTCAGTAGCTCAGTGATTTTTATCTCAGAAATTTTCCTTTTTGATTTGTCTCTTTTGGAATATTTCGGAAAATGGATTCAGGCAAACGTGCATAACATAACACAACATAACATGAATGGCGAGAACAGGCTGTTCAGCCCAACTACGCTGGCCAGTTTTTTATACTATTGTGAATATATCCCTTCAGATGCTCAATGACTCAATGGTATCTAGCTTTAAGTCAAGCCTACTCTTGAAAACCCCCAAGGTCTCTGCCTCAACAATATGGTCAGGCAAGCTATTCCACATCGAAATTACTCTTTGGGTGAAGAAATATTTCCGAATATCAGTGCTGAATTTACCTTTGGTCAACTTCCATTTGTGACCCCGAGTTCTACAAACAACACTTGGTCGAAGGAATCCTACATAATTCACTTTGTTAATCCCTTTAACATATTTAAAGACCTCAATCAAATCACCCCTTAGTCTCCTTTTCCTAAGACTAAAGCGATTAAGGATCTTCAGCCTCTTCTCATAGCTTTCATGTTTTATACCTGGAATTTGCTTAGTGGCTCTTCTCTGAACTTTCTCTAGAGCCTCTATATCTCTCTTAAAGTATGGTCCCCAGAACTGCACACAATACTCCAGATGTGGTCTGACAAATGTGCTGTACAAAAGAAGCATCACCTCCTTAGATTTGTACTCAATACTTTTGGCAATGTATCCCAGCATCCGATTGGCTTTTTTAACTGCTACGGCACAATGGCTAGAGCCTGTGAGGGTTTGGTCAACAATCACTCCCAGATCTTTCTCGTGTGGAGCAGATTCCAGTTTTAAACCTCCCATGAAGTAATCCCGTCTAATGTTTTTATTACCTACATGTACAACTTTACATTTCGCTACATTAAATTTCATTTGCCACATTTCTGCCCAATTCTGGATTCTATCCAAATCATCCTGAATCACTTTAGTGGACTCTAAACTATTTGCCAAACCCCCCAATTTAGTATCATCTGCAAATTTAACTAATCTACTCTCAAATATTCCTATCAAGGTCATTAATGTAGATGAGGAACAGCAGTGGTCCCAACACCGATCCCTGGGGGACGCCACTCCCCACCATACCTAGCTCAGATGAGATACCATTGACCACCACTCTTTGTGTTCTGTCCTGTAACCAGTTTTGAATCCACTCCAGAATACCTCCTGTAACTCCAATGGAGCTCATTTTAAAAATTAGTCTCTTATGCGGTACTGTATCAAATGCTTTCTGAAAATCCAAGTATATGATGTCATAAGCCCTGCTCTGGTCATAAGTCTTGGTGGCCTCTTCAAAAAATTCCAGAAGGTTTGTCAGGCATGACCTTCCCTTATGGAAACCATGTTGGCTATCCCTCAAGATACTGTTACGTTCAAGAAATAAGTCCAGCTCATCTTTTATGATAGATTCCAATATTTTGCACGCAATGCAAGTTAAACTGACTGGCCTGTAATTTCCTGGCTCAGTACGGTCCCCTTTCTTATATATTGGTATTATATTGCCCTGTTTCCAATCATTTGGTATTTCTCCAGTTTCTAAAGACCGTCTGAAGATGGCGGATAGCGGCTTGAAGACGATCTCACCAACTTCCCTGAGCACTCTAGGATATAAGCCATCAGGACCCGCCGCCTTATTCTGCCTTTAGTTTATGCAACTTGTCTAATACTTTGTTATCCTAAACCTCAATTTCTGCTAAATAATCTTGAGCATTTAACATGCCCTCTGGCCGAATAAAGACCCACTCTGAGGTAAAATTCTCAACAAAGTAACTGTTTAAGGCATCCGCAATATCCTTGTTATCATATAGCAGCGATCCATTTTTATTCTTTATGCACTTAACCTGCTCTTTGACTTTCCTTTTTTTCTGCTACAGTACTGAAAAGAAGCACCTAGGGTTAGTTTTTGCCCCCTCTGCAATTTGTCTTTCATACAGTCTTCTAGCATTCCTCAGCTCTTTTTTGACCACAGCCCGCATTTTACAGTATTCAGCCTTAGTGTTCTCATTGTTATCCTTTATGAACATCTTATAAAGATTCCTCTTTTCCCTCAAAATCCTACGAATACTTTTGGTCATCCACTGAGGATTCTGCTTTTTCAGCTTACTTTTGGACATCTTTGGAATGAATTTGCATTGTGAATCAAGTAAAACCCCCTTAAATCTTTCCCACATCTCATTTACAGACTCACAGTCCAGGAGTGTCTCCCATTTTATTTCACTTAGATATGAGCGCATCCTGTCAAAGTTTGCTCGCCTAAAATTGAAAATTTTCGTTTTTGAATAGACCTTTTTAACTTCCCATGAAACATCAAAATTAACAGCAGAGTGATCACTTGTCCCAAGTGGCTCCAGTACCTCAACATTGCTAATTCTATCTGGGTCATTACAGAGCACTAAGTCTAAAATTGCCTTCTCTCTTGTCGCTTTATTAACATTCTGCACCAAAAAATTATCATTTATAACATCTAGAAATTCTTCCTCCCCCCTACCCTGTCCTTCCACCATTTCCCAATCGATACCAGGATAATTTAAGTCTCCTATAATAATAGTCCCTCCACCTCTACAAGCTTGCGTAATCCTCTTCAAAAGCATTTCATTGACTGTACTGTCCAACGCTGGTGGCCGATAGCATGCTCCTATGTTTAAACCCGTCTCGTGTTTGCCAATGAGCCTGACCCAGATATCTTCACAGGGTAAGGAATGTTCAATTTCAGGAATTTCCTGTACATTTATGTTTTCGTTCACATAGATTGCTACGCCCCCTCCTCGCCTATTACATCTATCCTTTCTAAAGAGCTTACAACCTTCTATATTATATTCATCCCCATCCTCTTCACTAAGCCATGTCTCTGTAATCCCAACTATGTCATAGCCCTCACTAATCATAACGGCCTCAAGCTCTGGAAATTTATTTTTTATGCTTCTTGCATTTAAATAAAAACATTTCAGGTTATTACTAATGCTCTTCCCCCTTGATTTCCCATGCGGCTGCTGCTTCAAGCCCCCTACTACACTTTGTTGCTTTAAAAGTATATCATCAATAGTGCATGTAACGCCGTCAGCTTCCATCAGGGCAGTCTGCATTTCCCTATGTGTAACACTCACTAACCTCCCTGCCCCCCAAGTCCCTAGTTTAAATAATCCTGTGCTACCCTCAACATACGCTGACCCAGTGCAAAGGTACCCCTCCGGTTCAGGTGCAGCCCGTCAGGCTTGAACAGGTCACCCCTGTCCCAGAAAAAGTTCCCGTGCCCCATAAACCTGTACCCCTCTTTCCTACACCAGGTTCGTAGCCACGTGTTAAACCTCCAGATAAAATTCTGCTTTCCTCTGCTTGCACGTGGTACCGGTAGAATCCCAGAGAACACTACCGTTGAGGATCTGCTCCTAAGCTTCTCAGCTAATTCCACAAATTTGCCTTGCAAAACCTCAAACCTACCCTTACCTATGTCATTTGTCCCAACATGGACCATGACAACTGGATCCCTCCCGCTCTGGCCAGGAGCTTGTCAAGCACGCTCCAGGAGGTCTTCTACCTGGGCACCAGGCAGGCAACACACGTCTGAGACTCCTTGTCGCCGAACAGACTAAGCTATCTATTCCTCTAAGTATTGAGTCCCCACTATCACTAACTCTCTTTTCTGAGGGGTAGAGGCCAACAGGGTGCCCTGCTGCTCATCAGTCCCCTCACTCTCAGGGTTAGGGGCCAATTCGAGTTCCTGCAAGGGCCGGAATTGGTTGGACTCCTCAACCACTGGAGGAGCTGTCGCTGTATGGTGTGCACGCCCTTTCCTGCGCTGTCGACCTACAGTCACCCAACTTTCTTTCCCTGCCTGCTCTGGGATCCCTGTACCACCCTGCTTTGGCGTACACACCATTTCTCTAAACGACATACTACTTAGTTCCTCTAGGAACTCTACTGATTGTGAACTATGTCGTGCATTAACTGGCCCTGAAGATCAAGGATCTTGCTCTCCAGATGCTCAATTAGCTGGCACCGGTGACAGACAAACCCACCCTGGAAATCTCTTTCCAAAAGCGCGATCATCCTGCAACCGTCACATAGTTTTGGCCACATTTTGAACTCCCTACCTAATGACCTCGCTCACCCTAGATAAAAGAAAATTACTAATGCCGAGACAGAAGCTGAGGAACCACAATTTATTAATTTATTAACCTAAGAAGCCCTAAGCAGCAGTCACAATAGAAACCGTGGGGAAACTATGTAGGTGGATTATAAGCCTCTTTTAACAGGGGCTTAGTTTCAGTTAACAGAAATGAAATACCAAATTGAGCCAAACTCTATATATAATAAGCACTCCTACTGAGCCGACTTGAGTTTATCTAGTCCCAACACTATTAATATACTAACCTAAAAATATCACAGGGCTTAGCTGAGAACCCAGATAAAACAGACTGGCTACAACGTCCAGGAGAAACAGGAGGAGGGAGGAGGCGGAGCACTCCGGTAAAACTTACCGTTTAAATTCCAACCTAACCGAATGGACGACTCAAGTGACTGCTGCCCTACTAACTTAATACTAAATCTCAGATCCCCAGCCAAAAATGCAAACAGTACTTATCTAGCTAGCTAGCTAGCTACAAATACAACCAAGGGTAACCAAGAAGAGAGTAAAGCCCCGGTTCCCCTTAATTAAAATGGACCGAATAAACAAGTCGTTTACTATGTGAGCGAACTAAACACGGTACCTGCCCCAACAAGCTGTCGCTAATCACTCAAACAAGCAGGTAAACTTTAATCAGCCGATCAAGACACAGCAACCGGAGGAAAATACAAAGATAGGGTAATTTACAATGTGTTTAATCAGAAGAGCCCTTCGGTAATAATAAAATGCGAAAAAGACAAAAACTCCGGTTCGCGTTAATATTCAAGCTTGGCAATGCGTTTATGCGGTAATGCGGTCAGGATAGAGAACGAAGGGGACTAAAAAAAACCCCGGTGATCCCCCTGTTTGTAATGCTATTCTCCCACCAAAAAAACATCGCAGTGATGTCTGGGAGCACTTTCCAGTCAGTGCAGTAGAACCAACCAAGGTGATCTGCAAACTGTGCAAAGCTAAAGTTAGCAGAGGCAAGGATATTAATCACCTGTCAACATCTGCCATGCATAATCACTTGAGTTATAAGCAAAGCATCCCACCCTGAGAATGACTCAAGCTACCCCAAGTACTGCTTCAATCACTACTAAACCACCAAGTGCCACATCAAACACTGCACAGCCTGCCCCTACATTTTTACCCATCATAAATGCCTTGAATGCCAAGCAGACATACCCGCCAAACCAAATTTAATTAAATTTAATT
Organism: Gymnothorax javanicus; assembly: GCA_029692085.1. Classification (NCBI taxonomy): domain Eukaryota; kingdom Metazoa; phylum Chordata; class Actinopteri; order Anguilliformes; family Muraenidae; genus Gymnothorax; species Gymnothorax javanicus. The sequence continues at coordinate 98,892,350 of CM056198.1, forward strand.
TAATTTGCACTTTTCCATTTGATTAACTGATTGTTTATTCTCCTCAAGATAGTGGTTTCGGAATTTCAGTAATTTTAGATTTCTATGCAGTTAAAATCCAATGATTAAAAAAAAAAAGTGACTTCCGGTTTTAGCTCCGCCCTCTTTTTTCGAATCCGAATTATTTTGCCCCAAAACGAATGCGAATACACATACAAATAGTGGTGCCTCCGCACACCCCTATTTGCTACCGAATGTGCAGGATGACCTCGGTGGTCACCTTATTAGGTACACTTGTAACATCTTCTCCTGAATGCAAATATTTCAGTCAATCACGAGGCTAAAACTCATGCAATGAATGTGATCATGTTCCCACCAAGCATGAGGATGGGGAAGGAATGTGGTGTAAGTGGTTTGACTATTAACTGACTGCTGGCTATAGGACATGTGGACTCTTTTTTGAATATTATTTTTTATTTATGTAGCCTATAACAGAAAACTGTGGGGGAAAAGAATTGTTGAATTGTAAACTACGAAGTTCAATTAAAAAAAAAAGCTTAATTGCATGGGTATTATTTATGTAAAGGGGTCAGGAGACATATTAAAATTGCACAGTACTCGTACCAACCAGCAGTGGTCGGCAGCTTTTTCAGAACAGCGCACGATTGGCTAAAGCACTGTGGTAATGCAAATTGGGAGGGGACTGCTGGGAAGGGAAATAAAAATGATTGCCTTGTTCGTTGCTCAAGCGCCTCCTGCTAGCCAGCCGGGCGCTCGTCAGTGAGATTCTGAGCTTGCTCATGTTTGGGTATCCTCCGCACTCGTTCTGAACTTGCGATAGTTTCGACCAATGAGTATCAAGATGCAGGGGCTGACGGGTGCGTGCTGCGGAGGAAAGCCGCAAACTGTCTCTCTCTCCTGAACTGGCAATAGGGGGTTGTGTACGAGCAAGCCTTATACATAGCTCTCGGATTGGGCATTCCAAATTCGGGTGGGATTGGAGATGCCAAATTTTTTATTAAAAAAAAAAAAAAAAAAAAAATTGTACAGTACAGCTAAGCTGTGCCCACCCAAAAATTTGGCTTGCACAGAGCCCCTGCATCCTCCGGGCTAAAGAGGAGAGGGACCATCCAGCTTGTTATTAGTGCACAGTTCAAAAGCCAGCATCCGTTATAGTATGGGGGTGCATTATTGCACATGGCATCGGTAACTTGCACGTCTGTGAAGACACCATTAATCCTAAACAATATACACAGGTTTTGGAGTTTCATATACTGCCATCCAGACATCTTTGACAGGGAAGGCCTTGCTTATTTTGGGAAAAACAATGCCACAGTCAACATTCTGCACGTATTATAACAACATGGTTCGGTAGTAAAAGAGGCTGGGTGCCAAACTGGCCTGCCTGCAGGCCGGACCTGTCACCCACTGACAATATTTGGCGAGTTATGAAAAACAAATATGACAAAGGATTCTGCAAAGTGTTGATCAGCTGAAAGCCTTTATCAAGCAAGAAAATGAAAACATTTTGCTTCCAAAACTATAGCAGTTGGTCACCTCAGTTCCCAAATGCTTTCAGAGTATTTTTGAAAGGAAAGGTGATGCAAAACAGTGGTAAACATTGTCCCAGACCCAACTTTCTTGAAACATGTTGCTGTCATAAAATTTAAAATGAGCAAATATGTCTCAAAAAACAATTAAATTTCTGTTTCAACATTGTTGTCCTTGCACTATTTTTGATTAAATATAAGGTTTAAATGATTGGCTAATCATTGCACTCTGTGTTTATTTACATTTTACACAGCGTCCCAACTTTTCTGGAGATTGGGTTGTAATAATATGTTGTTAGAACATTTCAAAAGTACCTGATAACTGGGCTGAAGGTCTGGAAACTGTGCAGAATGTGTTTTTTGATGAACAGAAACAATTTATTTCGATTGGCTGTGAGGACAAACTGGTATTTTTCTGCTGAGGCTACATGTAACTGGGCGGAGGGATAAATGTCAAGGACATACTTATATTTCTGGGGCATTTCAATGTAAAATAGATAACACCAGCAGGAGTGTCATTTAAATCAGGTGGTACTTGGTGACTTTTGGCATCTTTCTTATACATAAAGCAGTCCCTATCTGACCCAGAACCATGTCTAAACTGAAGCACGACCTATTTCTATTTTAACTAGAAGATTCCGACCAACAGAATAATGTGCCACTATTTGAAAGTAATAATTTAAATGATTTATCATTATTATTTGACCTTCAACAAGTTTGATCCAAAGTTTAATCAGATGGTCCTTGGACCCTTGCACACCACTCCAAAAAATTTTGTGTAACTCAAGCAAATATTTTGGTGCTGTACTGCTGCCAGTCAAACACGCAAACAAAATGCCACTAAAAACAAAACCCCTCCCCTTTCGGATGCGGTAAGAAACAGTACACTTGGGCTGCCAATAAAAAATCCAGGAGAATATTCGTATTAAGCTACCTTTCAGCTCTGGCATTTTTATCTTTTGCAAGCATTTACTGTTAATCTGTCCCTATTCACATGCTGGACAGCGCTGTGAAAAAATACTTGCCCCCTTCCTGATCTCTTTTTTTGCGTATTTGCCACACTTAAATGTTTCAGATCATCAAACAAATTTTAGTATAAGACAAAGATAACCCAAGTAAATACAAAATGCAGTTTTTAAACGATGATTTCATTTATTAAGGGAAGAAAGCTATCCAAACCTACCTGGCCCTATGTGAAAAAGTAATTGCCCCCCTTGTTAAATCATGAATTAACTGTGATTAACCACATTTTTTGAGTTCAATTTCACTAGCCACACCCAGGCCTGATTACTGCCAGAACTGTTGAATCAAGAAATCACTTAAATAGAACATGTCTGGTGAAGTGAAGTAGGCTAAAAGATCCCATAAAGCAACACGTCATGCCGCGATCTAAAGAAATTTAAGAACAGATGAGAAACAAAGTCATTGACATCTATCAGTCTGGCAAGGGTTACAAAGTCATTTCTAAGGCTTTGGGACTCCAGCGAACCACAGTGAGAGCCATTATCCACAAATGGAGAAAACTTGGAACAGTGGTGAACCTTCACAGGAGTGGGCAGCCTGGCAAAATTACTCCAAGAGCGCATTGACGATTCATCCAGGAGGTCACAAAAGAACCCAGAACAACATCTAAAGAAATGCTGGCCTCACTTGCCTCAGTTAAAGTCAGTGTTCATGATTCAAAAATAAGAAAAAGACTGGGCCAAAATGGCATCCATGGGAGAGTTCCATGCGGAAACCACTGCTGACCAAACAGAACACGAAGGCTTATCTCACATTTGCCAAAAAACATCTTGATGATCCCCAAGACTTTTGAGAAAATATTCTGTGGACTGACGAGACAAAAGTTTAACTTTTTGGAAGGTTTGCCTCCCGTTACATCTGGTGTAAAACTAACACAGCATTTCATAAAAAGAACATCATACCAACAGTCAAACATGGTGGTGGTAGTGTGATGGTCTGGGGCTGCTTTGCTGCTTTGCTGCTTTACGACCTGGATGACTTGCCGTAATTGATGGATCCATGAATTCTGCTCTCAACCAGAAAATCCTGAAGGAGAAAGTCCGACCATCAGTTCATGACCTCAAGCTCAAGTGCACTTGGGTTATGCAACAGGACAATGAAACGAAACATACCAGCAAGTCCATCTGAATGGCTTAAAAAAAAAACAAAATGAAGGTTTTGGAGTGGCCTAGTCAAAGTCCGGGCTTAAATCTGATTGAGATGCAGTGGCATGACGCTAAACAGGCCATTCATGCTCAAAGACTGTCCAATGTGGCTGAATTTAAGCAATTTTGCAAAGAAGAGTGGGCCAAAATTTCTCCACAGCAGTGTGAAAGACTCATTGCCATTTATTGCAAACGCTTGATTGCAGTTGTCGTCGCCGACCAGTTTTTAGGTTTAGAGGGCAATCACTTTTGAGCCAGGTAGGTTTAGGTAGCTTTTTCCCTCAATAAATGAAATCCTCATTTAAAAACTGCATTTTGTCTTTACTCGGGTTATCTTATCAGGGTGACAAACATGCAAAAAAATAAGAAATCAGGAAGGGGGCAAATACTTTTTCACAGCACTGTATATCTTCATCTTTTACCAATCACACAAATCACAAAGTGGTTGCTGTGCTAAAGGGGGCAGACAGCTGGTTTAGGGCCTGTTCACACGTGAAAGAATTTTGTGAAAACGCATGTATATTTTATCATTTCAGCCTTGCGGCATTTTTGAAAACAGGTTCCAGAGTGAGAAAATCTGAAAACGCCACCCCAGCGTTTTTGTGTGGACAACCAAAACTTTTTTTTTTTTTTTACGATGACGTGATAGCCCCCATCACAGCCCACACTCCCAACCTAACCATAAGCCCATACAGCGAAAAACTCAAGGCTGCGTCCGAATAGTCTTTTTTGCCTAGGAAAGTTCCTAACTCCTAAAAAATGACCCAGAAATAATTGCGTGGCAGCCATGGTAAGCGCATTCGAATTCTTCAAATTAAAGCGTCGACCATTCATCCAGCCAATCCTGTGAAGAAATGTATATGATGGGCAGGGGACACTTGATCACGTTGCCTAGTGTAAGTGCATTCGGAATCTCTAATTAGCATGGTTGTCTTCTTAAGCTGTTAGGAATTCCCTTTTACACCTTTCCTTTACCTTATGACATTTTCCACAAAGGTTAAAGAAAAGTGGTTAGGGATTAGTGGATAGGCCATCATTTTTTGACTATTCGGACGCAGCCTAGGGCTGTGGAAAACGCTGTGGAAAACGTCATAAGGGAAAGGAACGGTGTTTAAGGGAATTCTTAACGGCTTAGGAAGACAACCGCGCTAATTAGAGAATTTGAATGCACTTACTCTAGGCAACGTGATCATGAGTCCCCTGCCCATCATATACGTTTCTTTACGTGATTGGTCGGATGAGTGGTCGCTGCTTTAAATATTGCAGCTGCGCAAAATTGTGGGATAGCTTTGTCTCCTTTCTTTACGAAAAGGATGGTTCTGTATACCTTATGCTAAAGGTGGTAAATTAGGAAGCACTGAGACACCTTTCCTTAAAATTTGAAGAATTCGAATCCACTCATCATGACTGCCACGTAATTATTTCCGGATCATTTTTTAGGAGTTAGGAACTTTCGTAAGCAAAAAAGACTATTCGGACGCAGCCCCAGTCTGTACACAGAGCGTAAGCTTTGCCGCCGCCACCGCCTTCTCCGTTTTTGGTCTATTTCTGGAAAAAACACTACAGCGCTATACAGCGCCACACACAGGCCTGGAATATTTACTACAGGATTTTGGGTCATTGTCTGGACGCAGATGTTTTTTGAAACCGCGCACTAACGTACTACTCGCACTACTGATGACATCAGATTTAGGGGGTAAGGTGTTCACTTATGTGTGGGGAGTGAGTTTGTGTCCGCGAGAAATTCCCGGATGTATACTAGATCGGAAAGATATTTTGTGGGTGCATCGTAAGCTCATACACAAATTGCCCAAGATGCAACGCGACGTAAACCGCTGTGGAATAATAATAAGAAGAAGCAACAGGAAGAGTTTGTTCGTAGTGAGTAGCATGTAGTGTGTCTAGTGTGTAGTGAGAATAGTATATGTAGGCTGTAGAGCGCGGTTTCGAACACGGCCAAAGTCTCCGTGTGGACAAGGCCTTACACCTGCTGTACACTGGGAACGGAACAGGGCGGACCGCAACGTTTCACCTGCTACACTAATTTCGTTGCTGTTGCGTACGATAGCGTGTCGGATGTGTTTTCCAGAGGAGATTTCCAGCACTCGGCATTGGAAAATGAGTGTGTTAAAGCATTTTTTACTTTAACTATTACAAAATACGACCTGTGTATACGTGCATTGTAAATTCATTTACATTAGCACTTTCACATTTTGGCGATACTATCCATATTACCGATTTACGTTGTGTAAACGAGTTGACTGATTAGCATTTTTATGCATGGAGTTGCAAAACAATTTGTACTTAACAGATTATTTTATTGTCACTCATGGACAGCTTCTGCTATTAATAGAGAGAAGGTGATTGCCCTCTTTTTATTAATTCGGAGGCTACAAAGGAGGAGAAGATTTTGGGTACATCCGCTGAATCTTCAAAGACGACAACAGGGAGCGTCCATAATCTGGTTGCAGAGCTGACATTTGTTAATAATTTTGACTTTCTATTGTGGTTTGTGCACTTGTTTATTTTTGTATTAGTTGTATTTGTATTTTAAGAGTAAAAAATATTTTCCACCACATCTTTCTTGTTTGTATTACTATTCGGGGTACTTTAAACTAAACACAGTGATATAACAAATATGGCAAATTGAAGTTGTCGATTACACAAATTTGTCTGATATTTATCTTTTAATGTCAGAAAAAATGGAGATGTCCATAAGATTTCACTTTTCTTTTAAAAGTGTAAGTGGTGATAGGCCAAAAAAAGAAAAATAAATAACTCAGATGATGCTTCGACGGCAGTCACTATTTCTTTCCATATAGATTCCTTTTTAAGGTTGTCCTTAAAAAAGGGGAGATGTCCATAAGATCGGTCTAAGCTTTTAAAAGTAAAGGCTGTGTGGTGATAGCGACCTGGGTTCGATTCTGGCTCAGGTAATTAATGTCATCCCATTCTTCTCCCCAACCTTCCTGTCTTCCCTGCACTCATATGTCAAATAAAGGTGAAAATTCCAAAAAAAATAATCTTTAAATAAAAAAAAAAAGGGTTCGCCAAAAACCCCGTGGCAACTCCGGGTGTTTTTCAGCTTCTTCGATCAACTTCTCCTCGTCCATGTTTGTGCCAAATTGTTTAAATAAAAAATAAAAAAATGTCCGTGACTTTACCCCCACCTGGAATTGGAGTGGGACGCCTCCTACCCCCAACTCATTTGCATTTCTCCTGCTATTCCTGCTGTTTTTATCCAAAGATGATCACCTTCACTGCCCACATTGAGTATCGCCAAGTGATATGTTTGTTTTCCGGGGTACAACAGGGAAGTATAGCTTACAATAAAAGGTGTTGAACAGATCGGTTTAACTTCGGAATACACTTTGATGAGATTGTTTGTTTTTTTTTTAGACCCACAATATAAATCAAACAAAAACAAAGCTAGACTCATATGACTCTGGTACAATCGAATTTTTAATTTTAATCACTTTTAAACTTGTTTTACTCGTTTTTGATACAGTTTCATGTAGTTTTTGCCTGTTGGTGGGGCCGCGTTGTCGTGCGCAGAGGGAAAAAAATAGACCAGCCGCGTACTGAAGAGATTTGTGGTGCGGGCTTACGTTGCCCGTGGAGCAGCTTCAACAGAAAACAAGGCAACATTGTCACCAATATCCCCCGCCACGGTAAAAATGGTCACGGGAGATTCCATATTCATACAAAAAAAAAACACAGAGCAATGACATTATCCACTGAAACATATGCAAGGAGATAATAAAATGAAGGAATAGTTGCCGAAAAACTTGTCCCCATTGCAGATCCCATCCCATAACAGAAACAAGGACCCATTTAACAGAAACAAGGTGAACTCCGTAAAATGAACTTCTTGGAATCAATTGTCCGTAAAATGAACTGGAATCAATTTCAATAGGGTCATCTTTACTGGCCACCCATAAAATTTCATCCACATTGCCGAGAAAACTTGTCCCCATTAAACACCCTTACACCAAGTTCAGAGTCAAGGGCCAAAACTCCGTAAAAGTAAATTTCTCGGAATCAATTGTCAAACTCATTCAATAGGGTCATTAGTACTGGCTACACACAAAATTTCACCCATGAAGGTGCGATAGTTGCTGAGAAAAGTTTTCCCCATTGCAAATCCCATACACCAAGTCGACGAACAGAAACAAGGACCATAACTCCTTCAAAATAAATTTCTCGGAATCAACTGTCAAACTCATTCAATAGGATCATTAGTACTCGTCACCCACAAAATTTCATCCACGTAGGTGCAATAGTCGCCGAGAGAACTTGCCCCCATTGCAACAGCCATACACTTAAGTCCACGAACAGAGTCAAGGGCCATAACTCTGTAAAAATAAATTTCTCGGAATCAATTGTCGAACTCATTCAGTAGGGTCATCAGTACTGGCCACATACAAAATTTCATTCACGTAGGTGCAATAGTTTCCAAGAAAACTTGTCCCCATTGAACCCGGATGGACGGACGGATGGAATGATGGCCGGACGAGCTCCATTCCAATATCCCCCGATCCACTTTGTGGCGGGGGATAGTAATGGGTGCGTTCTGCTGCAACTGACGTGTCACGCCGCAAACACGCCTGCTGTATTTCAGGCGTTGGAGTAGGATTGGGGGGCTCTCTGAATTACCGGAGCTACCACCGAGCATGGATGGCCACCGAGCATGGCTAACTTGGGGTGAATTCCAATTCCTATCTTAACCCACAATCTTAACCCTAAATCTCAAAAATGCGCACTCCCGCGAAGTGCTAGTGCTGTCCTGATTCTCAGAATGTTAAGTTGAGGGACAAGTTTAAGGGCTGTATAGCCCTCAATATTGAGATTCTCCGACACCACCCTTGGGAGCAAGGGCTACCCAGAATGCATTGCGTATTTTCACCAAACAAAGATGGCGCCAAAAGTTGCAAAGAAAGAAAACTACAAATGTAAGTATTTTCTTTGTTAATAGAGATATGAATATTAAGAAAACCATTGTATTATCTTAGTTTAGGCCCATTTAAGGGATTATTAACCTCATTGTTGCATAACATTTATTTTTTATTTTATGATCTTTTGTCAATAGCCGGCCGGTGCGGACAAGCCATGTTGCTATCGTTTAGTTACAAAATGGTCATTTTTCTCGGTGGTAATGTAGTTGTTAAGTTGCTTTATCAAGATACAGCCTACGTAAAATGTTTGCGCCAATAATGTTATAAGATGACCGGGTTAAAGTCATCTCCCGTAGCCACAGAGTTATCTAATGATAGTTACAGCTGGTGTTTACCTTTCAATAAGCCGTGGTATGCGGTGACTTTCAGCTGAATATGTCCGTGGTTGTGGTATTTATACAGATTGTTTGAATATCAACTCAACTAACTTATAGGCTACAAAAAGAACTAATAACCGAAGTAATAACTGACAGATAGTCCACAACAATTTCAAAAACATGGACCTGATGGATCTGTCGATAATAGCTGCGTTTGTGGCTTATGATTAAACTGGCAGAGAGTCTTCTCCTGCGTACATCTCTCCGTTTGGCTGTGGACAATCTCAGAAAGCTGCCTAAAGCCCACGCAAAAGACATCAGCACAGCTGCAGACGGCATTGTCACTGATTCTGTTGATTATAACACGTCGCGTCTATATACGTCGACGGTAATGGACTACGGATGACGTATATGCCTTCTTCTTCTTTTTGTGAATTGACAGACTGAATGCAGCTTTGGCGTAATGCTGCCCCCCACAGTCAGAAGACGTATCTGCATTTAAGGGGAGTACCATTTCTAAGTCACAAAATAGCCCTTAACACTTGGTTTTGAGGGCTACTAAGATTAAGGGTTGAGCTTGGGGTAAGATTGAGGGTTAAGATAGGAATTGGATTTCATCTTTATTAGTAGATCTGGGCTCATCATAAATGCTTATCAAAATTTGGCACCAATATTCAGGCCCATGTTGCAGCACATAACCTATAGCATCCTTGTCTATAAGCTGCAAACACGAGACCTCAACATGGCTAGAATTTAGGGCAGATTGAGAGAGGGCTGCTATATGCACTCACACTGCTACACGGAGGTATAAAATACCCACAAGCTTGCGTGTGTGGGTGTAGATTTTCTTTACTCATAAATATAGTTTAATCCAAGCTGTCTGTTGATTAATTTGTGCAGTGAAAGTGAATTGTGTTCGCATTTCACATGATTGCAGTGGTGCTTGAATGTACGGTGGCCCGACAGGGGCAAATTCACTGCAACAGCCAAAAACATCTCCACAACACACGACCAAGAGTCTTTGAGAGCTTTTGTACGGGATGGTTTTTCCAGCTGGGCCACTGGAATCCACTGGAAAGATTTCAAACTCACGAGAAGTCAAATCTGCATAGAGCTGCAGTTAGCACTGTTGCTGCTACTAATGCCGGTGTAAATGTTGCTGCATCAATTTCTGCCGGTAAACACAAGCAGATGTCAGATGCAAGAACAGCTTTGTTGGCTATTCTATCCTCAGTCCAATATCTTTCATGTCAGGGTTTTGCCATCTGAGGAAGCACGTATAAGGAGTCCAACTTGAGCCGGTTACTGCATTTATGTGCTCAGGATATCCCGGAGTTTCGGTCATGGCTTGCACGTAAGGAGAATAAGTGGCTCTCACATGATATTTTAAACGAGATAACAGAAATTATGGCCCATGATGTACTGAGAACACTGACTGAAGAAATCAAGTCTGCTGAGTTTTTTTCTGTGATAATGGACGAAACCGCCAACATTTCAGTCAGAGAGCAGGTGTCGATTTGTTTTCGTATTGTGGCTGAAAATCTGGAGCCAGAGGAACATTTTGTTGGATTTTATGAGACATCAACCACCACAGCAAATGCACTGACAATGCTATGACGGCGCGTCAAATATGTCTGGCATTAAAGCTGGTTTGCAAGCGCGCCTGCTGGAACAGGAGCCCCGAGCACAGTATGTGCACTGCACCGCACATCTGGTGAATTTGGTTGTGCATGACTTTGCCCAAAACATTCCTGCATGTCGCAACTTTATGACTCTCATTCGTGAATTGATAACCCTGATCAGAAATTCACCAAGACGGCTCGCCTGGTTCCAAGAGTTTCAAGGTAAAGAAGCACCATCTTTGAAGCCTCTGTGCCCGACGCACTGGACTGTGAAGGCAGGCTCTTTGCAATCCATTGCCTCAAACTACAATGCGTTGATGGACTTTCTAGAGGACCTGAGTTCAAACGAAGAAGGTGATGCAGGGGGTAAAGCCAGTGGACTGCTTTAAATTCGGCACTTTTTTTCTTTGAAACTCATGCTTTCTTTCTTTCTTTGAAGTTTCTTTGAAACTTCTCTCACATGGAAATGGTCAACATTGCTCTCCAAAAGCATCAGCTACACATACAGAGCCCAAGGGAAGTGAAGGACACACTCAGAGGTGACATGAAGGCTCTTCAGGAAGGATTCACTGAATTTTGGGGAAACACTACTGCAGCAGCCGATGACTTGGGTTTGGAAAGCCCGGTTTTGCCCAGACCAAGAAAAATTCCCCGCCGATTGGAAACGCAGGTGTGCCACCACACAGCTTTCAGACACCAGAAGAACTGTACCAACAACAGTACTTCGAGGTTATGGAAACAGCATCAGCATCCCTGGATTGCAGATTTAATCCTTCTGCATTCAAACAAATGCAAGATGTTGAGGAATTTGTCACTGGAAAAGGAGACTGCAAGAACATCATACAGTTTCACCGGGATGATTTGGATGAAACCAGACTCACACTGCATTGTGATATGTGCATGGACGCAGCAAAACAGCGAGGAGTTTGCTTGGCTACTTTTCAGGATGTAGTGAACTTTCTCAAAGGGGAACAGGGAGAGTATTTGAGAACACTGTTGCCAGAGGTCACAAAACTTGTGAAACTTGCCCTGACTGTCCCTGTAACATCATGCACTTCAGAGCGGTCATTTTCTGGACTCCGGCGCCTGAAAACCTATCTGCGGTCCACAATGGGGCAAGCAAGGCTGAACCACGTTTCAATGCTGAACTATCACAAGACATTGTCAAGGCATAGGAACCTGGAAACGATCGCGGACCAGTTTATAAAATGTACCGCTACCAGGGGCAACACATTCCTCGTCAAGAATTAACAAGAATGGTGAGTGACAAAACAACAAATTAAATATTTGTTATAATATAGCCTACTGCGGTACTATGTTTTAAAGGATGTCTCGGAATGGTTTTGAATTGTGGATTTGGTCCATGATTTACTTTTATTTGAGCCTTTTTGCTATAATTTTGGTGGTTATGATTATTTCTTTCCTGATGTGTGTTGTTAAACTTTTGATTTAACCTACAACTATATTTGTCTCATTAAAAGCCAGTTGTGATCATTGACAGTGTAATTAATATCAGGTTGTGATTAATGAATGAGTGAATTAGCCTAGTTGCTGATGAGTTGGTATGTTATTGTTTACCTATACTGACTTCAGTACAGCGGACAGTTCCATTCACATTTATAGGCCTATACAGTTACGGTATGCTATTCAGGTTGTGGTGTTGGATCGTGGATTTTGTTTTTCCTTTTTCTTCATCGGAGCCTTTTGCATTAGGTTGCATTGACATGAACTCCTCATATGCATCACTAATGTGTAGACTGTGTGTTTGTGAAATGGAGCGCGCGCACGTTTAGGAAAGAGCATACGTGTGTGTGCATTGCGGTGAGCACCCACCAGCAGAAACATAAATCGGTGCCCCTGGTTTGAAAGCCAAAACACAAATCCAGCTGATTAAGATATACAACACACTTCAGACTACTAGTGAATCTGCTGCCAAAGCTTTGGATGTAGTAGGACATTGCAGATTGGCATACACTAAACCCCCTCCAGCCTTCAGATGGTCAGTGGCCTTTGAGGGAATAGGTAAGGGGAATAATCATCAGGATGGAGGTGGGGTATGCCATTCATCCACGGTGGTTGTGGTGGAGGAGAGGGTGTACGATCTCCAAAACCGTTTATAATATTTTTTCAGGCGAAACTGACTTGCACTTTTGTTCTATAACCAGACCTCATAAAAAGATAACTCCATTTAAGACCTCAAGAATTCACACATGGAGGTAAGTCCTTAAAATACTGTCAGATGCCTGAGTCATTATATTGTTGTGTACACAATAAATGAATGTGTGGTTATCTGTGATAGGGAACAGCAGGGGTTTCTAGTCATTGTGGAGTTAATAAGAATGTGGTTCACTTCCAGAATTTATCAGGTTTTCTGGAGTTAGTTGATAAGTCTGAGAATGTTCATCAGAGTGTGATGAATTGGCAACCTGATGTTACTTATCCTGAGGGATTGGCCTTGATCCTATGGACCTCTTAACAAGATATAATTGAACTGCAGTAATTACTTGTCAAGAGGCCGGCTGTAAATGATTATTAATTAATATGCAGTGCTTGTCAAACAAACATGTTTAATCCACAGAATTGCAGGCAATTAATCTACATGTTGACAAATAATAATTAAAAAGTACTCAAAATTATAAAATTACAGCATTGTTAATATATGATTAAATAGTATTCAGCCCAGTATCATTCTATATTCTCAGCTGTAATTGAGAACCAACAGTGTCTCTCTTAGGTTAGACTCACCTGCTCAATATCTCTGAGTTACCTGAATTCTCTTAGGCCCCATGTTGTTTATATTCCTCAGTTGCTGACAAAGGGTCAGAGGGAGGGCAATCGGGTCTATTCTGTCAAAGCCACCACCCAATCTGCTCCTGGAGGAGAGAACAGGAGTAGTTGAGCCTGGGCCATAGCTCTAGGCAGAGCTGCAGAACACCACCAAATCCCCTTTGACCACCGATTAAGTCCCAGCTTGTCTGGCATTTCCTAATTTCTCAACTGAAATTGTCCACAAATGTAGAATGCACTTGATGTCTCTGAGTGTGTAGCTGGATACAAGAGGGCTTTGTGTATTTCTGCTGTCAATCATCGGCTGCTCTATAAAAGCAGAATGCGAGCGGTTTGACTAATCAGGTTGTGGTACTCAATGTCTGTGGTTGTTTCAAGACTTGTCAGACTGGTAAGTGGGCAACTTTAGGTGATTCTGGGTACTGTGTGTTTAATTCTGAATGCTTGCATAATTAGTTTTCCCATTCTGTAAGTACATAGGTACATATGTATGCATGTATGTATGAATGTGTGTGTGTGTGTGTATACATGGGGTGCTGGCCGCAGCGCTGGCCCCACATACAGGTACGGCCACACCTGTGACTTCTTGTTGCGGCCCAGTTAAACTATTGAGGTCTGTTTCCCAGGCCAGGAGGAGGATTGCGGACTGTTTGCTTGCATTCATCTATGTGGATTTTTTGTGAATAAGTTTTCTTTTTATGGTTGTGGTTGACAGGTTCTGTCAATTCCTTGTTATTTAGTTTAATGAATATCATTAAGCCAGCCGCTCTTCTGGGCCTTGTCTCACCGCATGCAGCTGAGGCTCTTCCCGATACTGCTTCAGAAGTGGTGGAGAATGCGGGCATGGTGGATAGATTTTTTTTCCTTCCCTCTTTTATCTTTTACCCCGGAATTTTTTTGTTGTGGAGGAAATAAATAGGTCTATGAATGATATATCTGACTGAGATCAGAGTCTCGAAAAAAACTCCCACAAACCCACTTAGAAGCTTTCATTGAACAACAGTAGACAAACCAGTTCGTATTAGAACTGGTGGCACGCCTGGGGGCTTGACTGCTGCTTTTGCTTAGATGCATCCAGCCCACAGCCCTAGAAAAAAGTCCCAAAGGAGGGACTTTTGCTGCTCTTTTCGCAAGAAGGAGCCCACTGCAGAGCCTACTTCTGTTTTTAGCTCCCTACAACAAAAAAAAACAACCTGCCACAATCTGCCTTCCGAGTGGACTATCGCTGCAACCTATTGCTCTGTGTCCATCGCCCTCCCCAGATGATGAGCCACAAGTTGTTCCAGCACCCCAGTGCTTTGCCTGATCCATGACCTCCAAAGAAGGAGCCTCCTGAGCCACCTGTCAAAATCAGGAGCTCTCCAGAAAATCAGCCATTTATCACAGTCATGGGCAGCACTGAAAGTGTCTGTCCAGTCACCCTGTCTATCCTGAGGGCCAACTGCTTAGTTTTGTTTTGGACTCAATAAGCTGACTCAGACTCCCAACTTCACTGATGACATTTAATCTTGGCAGTGACCTGGTATCGCTTCCTGAGTATTAAGCTATCCTTGTCACCCTGGGGTTGGGTGCTGAGTATGATACCAGAAAGGAACTAGAGGCACTCGTAGAGTGCAGACCTCTGCCAAGGCAGCACAATCCAAATCTTCATGAGTGGGAGCAAAGTTGAGTTATCGCGTGTCATACGATTTCAAGATGGCTGCCGTGGCGGCCATATTGTTTCACTGATCGCGGTGAAAATCAATAGGGTCCATCCTTGATGTAATAGCAATGCACCCACAAAATTTCAGCCAAATCCGTACATTAATTTTTGAGTTATGTTGTTCACAGACAGACAGACAGACAGACAGACAGACAAACAAACAGAGGCAAAAACATAACCTCCGCCCCAACTTCATTGGTGGAGGTAAATATATGGTACTGACCACCAAATGGAAGCATGAGCGCTGCATATAGGTATGGCTCCAGCTAGGATTTATTGAAATCAGTTGAGCTATGGACTACTACCTCGTCAAAGCAGTTTATAAAGGAGGTCTGTTCTCAGGCCAGAAAGAGGATTTTTTGGTAAGAAAGGGGAGACATAAATGGTCTTTGGTCTTGATTTTTCACTCTTTCTGTTGTAGACTATTTGCACTTCTGTGGATCTCGTTCTTTTGATGGGTTATGGATTTTTTTTTGTCTGTCATCAATATACAGCATCAATCCAACTGTTTTATTGAGTTTTTCCAGATTATCACATGATGCTTGGGCGCACACCAGCTGTATAAATTGGACAGACACTGTATATGCTCTGTGCCTCAGACAGTACCACTAATACTGTTCACAGTTGTGACTGAATCCTTATCTACTTAAATATTATTTTTCATTTAGCCAACTGAGACAGGGTTTAGCCTGATCTTAACAAGTTTAACCTGTGCTATGCATATGTTTTGACCCTGGCTTTTCTATTTGAGGACCATTAAATGGGATTGGAATAAGGAATAATATTAATTGCATATTAACATATTAATAGGATTGCATTGGACCATTTTGGATTTAAAAGACTAAATGTTTTTAATTAAATTTCATTTTCCATGCTGTGTTAAAAAAAAAAAAAAAACAAGAAAACATTCTTATCGCAAGCCCCATGTTGTTAAGGTCAGTGCATTAACCTTATAAAAAATGTTAAACATAGATTAAATAAGCAGGTTTAATAAAATCTTTTAAGTAGCATAGTTTTAATGATGCCAGGAGGTGAATTTTAATGCAAACTGAAATGTGACATGACACTTTTTTCCCTTAGTACTTAATTCTTCACTTCAATATATATGCCCTCTCTGCTTTGTCACTGTATGAATGACTGAATTAATGAAATAAGGATGGTGAAAATACCTGGTCTGCCCTTCAGGCTACCGCATTATTGAGCATAGCTGATCAAAACCCATCTAAAAAAGATTTAAAATATAAATATGCTTTTACACTATACAGTGTTGGTTTTCAAATGGCAGTATTATTCTACTTAAAGGCAAAGAAAACACTTTTTTAGCCCTGACCCAATAAAAGTACACTGCCAAAAATATTCAAATATATTTTTTGAGTAATTTAAGAATTTTTTTAACGACTAAATCCGCTCCAGGAATATCAGATTTATACATTGTTGACGGTGCGCCATGTTTGCTGGAATCGGGGTACCTTTCCTCGTCACCCAGAAACTGGAACTCTTGAGCGCACGGAGCGATGAGAGTAGAAACTAGACTGCGCACTCTCCATTCTTGGTGCATTCCGCCATGGTCATGTAGGCGCCAGCTTACGGTCATAGCAAAACGCATAGTAAACATAATAAACACCCCAGTTCAGAGATAAATATTCTAAAAACAAAATAAGGTAACTATAGGGCACTTTTTTAGATAAGAACATACTTATAAGTGAGAGCTTTTAGGATATAACCAATATGATCAAAATCAGATAAACTGATAATTTTAAAAAACTCATATTTATCCATAAATATCAGTAAAACTATGGTTTTAGAGAGAATAAAAAAACGTATTTCTACATGGTCTGCTCAGTTTTCACAGCCAACAGCGCAACAGGAACTAACCATTTTGACACATAAATCATACGCATCCACATTCGTTAAAGCACTACATGCTTTGTTTTGCTATGACCGGATGTTAAAGCCAACATACCATGAGAAAGGGGGCTTTGCGCATTATAGTTTTTTCTCAGTCATTTGCACGGAGGTTGTAAATGAAATAAAACATAGCTATCGTAAGCCAGAGTTTGTCCGATTAATTATTTGTGAATCGGTACGACTACAATGACAAATTATAAGCTGACATAAAATTTGGAAAGCCTACCTGTTTTATCTGTAACTGATGCTGTAGTTTCGCCAGCCAAGCCAAAGTTGACCAGCGCTTGGCTTCGGGGGCCTGCCGAAGACTGAATTCCGTGGGCATAACATCGTCTTTCAAAATCTTCCAATATTTACTGGGCGATTCAATTCCATACTTTGCGTAAATGTGCTCCTTGAAACAACTAGGTAAAAAGTGAGCAGAACATTACAAGTGACTCTTCGTTGAATCTGATGTTGTGCAACCACTATCTTAACAAGTCAGGCTTTGCCAAGGGAAATCTGTGCAAGCTTATGCCCACACGTAGGTCCGAGTTTCCTGTTCTGTTGGAGCAATCAACAGCGGCACACAGCGGCATTGTGACTGATTTTGTTACTCAAGTTTTAATAATGATTAGTAATATCAAACCTTGATCATTCAGTGTAAAATTAAGCTGCAGCACGAGTGATAATCAAGACTAATTTGTGTACACTTTAACCTCTTCCGCCCGGACTTACCATCGGAGGGATTTTTGCCTGGCTCTCACCTTGCCTTAAAGCGCCTTAATTCTCCAAAACCTTTTCCATGTATGCTTCCTAATTAGCAACTTTAATTTAATTTAATTTAATTAGCAAGCATTAATTTGTTCAGTTGCGAAGATCAATCAGTAGAATTACTGTCTATTTCCCCTCAGCTTACATTATTGTTCATTGCAATAGTAATCAAGCATTTTCCTATCCACATTAATGGTGACATAAAACGTCAATGTCAAACCAGTATATTTCTCTCTGCCTCAGTGACCGATTGGGTTGTTACGCGTATGAAAACTTTAAAAAACACGGTTTTTCCAACTCAGGTCCTCGTGTGAAGTTTGCTTGTGTAAAAATCAAACTGTCTACAACTAGTGGCATCACCATAAGGCAGGTTAACTCGAAGCCTATTTCCGATTATGAATCAGACAATTAACACCTTTGTGCAGATGTAGACGCTCGCGGACATGGAACTGCAAATTTAAGCACACAGTTACAGTACTTGATCACTAGATGGAACCCCTGGATCAGTTATTGAATATTCACAAGCAAGCAGAGTTCGACCGTGGTTTAGAATATGGAGAAGTTCACTCCAATCCCTGTTTTTCAGGAGTTGCATGAATTAAACTCTTCAGCTAAGCCTGATGTGCAAACTGGTCAATATCCTTGCCCATAGTATCGATCCAGCAGTTTAAAAAAATGATCTCTTGCAACAGAAAAAATCGTTGTCCTCTGTAGCAACCACTTTAGCTACAGTGAGCCAATGGTATTCCAATTAGTGGTTAAGAAAAATCAGTTTTCTGAAGCAAAAAATTTGACATGGTATTGATTCTCTCACATTCTACTGTCAATTACAGTCATCACATACAAAAAATTTGTAGTTCCCTACCGTGGATTTACGCGTAGATTCCTCAAATTCAGAGCTTCCTTATGTCCACCCAAGTACTGGTGTTAATAGCCAATCATTCAGTTATATACTCAGGCTCATCTGTGTAACTGCACAGTTATTGTTTACGCCCTCATGAAACTTCCCCGGTAACGATGTATTGATTGGCTCGTTTCTTATCCAATTCCCGAGTCTTTAAACGTTCCACAGTAACTGAAAGACATTGACTGGACAAACAAAAGAGCATACAAGCCTATGCGTATAAGCAAGGTAGGTTGTATCCGTTCAACACTGAGCACGATTGCGCAGCTGAAAATGACGCGATTTATAGAAAAAAAGAGTCCCTAAACCGGCCTGAAGTGTTCAGTTACATTTACAGGATTTAAAGCTGGAGTTTGCAATTTTTAAAAAAATCACTTTTTGTCATATTTGACAAAATATAGAATATATTTATAATTATATTATAATTCCTTCTGCAAGATTTCACCGCGACTGGGACAAAACAACCGATCAGAACCAGGAGAAGTGACTGATGATGTCAATCATTTCTCGTGCACACACAGCGGGCTGCCCCCTCCCTTGCGCTTTTAACCTGTGTCTACGTCCGGCCTCTGGAGTTTTACCGAAGCAATGAATCAGGGGGCGTGGCTCTGGTCAGAGACTTGAGGGGTGGGGGTGGGTTTAGAGGTGAGGCTACATTCAAATCTTGCTCGCTGTTCCAAGATTGCATACTATAGCTTTAAATGAGGTAAGGACATGGTCAATGGGAATTATTTTAAGTGAAACAGGACCGGAGGGTTCCTTCTACTGGACACATCGGTCTCTGGAGGAGGGATTCATGAAAAAGGTTAGGCTGTTACTTTTGCTTTACGTTTCAGGATGTATACCGTATTCAACAAAATCGAATGCCGAGGTTTTTTTCCTGTTTAAAGCGTGAACTGGTCATGCATTTCGGTGGACGCCCTGGTAAGGTCATTGCACTATTGTCTTGAATCTAGGGAGGCATACATAGTTTCATTTTCCCTGAAAGTGGAATGTCTGTTCTGTTAAAATAAGGTATATTTCAGAATTCAGATATTACTGAGTTAGTGAGTTGTACTTGTTCCTTATAAGGGTTGAAATAAGGTTGTGAGCTTGGAAGTGGGAACTGGTAGGTTTTGATTGCAGTGTGAATGTTCTGACCGTTTAATCAGCAGTTCCTTTAATGAGTTTGTGTGGTGGCTTGGGGGACTTTGAAGAAAAATGGACAAAACTCTAAACTTCATTATGGAGAAAAGGCATGTTTTGTGTTTGGAGAGGTTACTGGTGACCACTGATGTTCAACTGCACTGATATTGATAAATTCATGCTAAACTCAACCAGAAAATCATTAGTTCATATTAAATTTCATGCCTCAAAACTTTATTTGTGTTAAATATATGATTATTTTATGATCTGACAGTGCACCATTTTAGGGTTCCCCCTGGGTTCTGAAAAATTTTCTTCACTTTCTCCCTCGAGAAATAAAGTAAAAAAAATTCTTCACTTTATCATAGTCGTCTTTTTTTATTAGTCACTCATGGACTTTATAAAACTTTGAAAAGCCTTCAAAGCGGACAAAGTGCATGCAGCATGAACAAGGTCAAACCTTTAATATTTGCGTTATAACAGATCTCTCCATCATATTTTCGATTGTATATATAATTTTGGGTCCATTCAAGTTCAGCTTCTAATAATGGGGACCCTGTGGACCATAAAAGCTAAATTAAAACCTCTTGAGCATTTAGCATGGAATTTATTCAGAAAACTAGCAATAAAAATCCCTTTAAACCCTTAATTTCTTTATTTTTTTCCTTAACATTTTTATCAATGCAGCCATTTTTGGCATCCCAAAATTAAAACGGGACACACCCTTTAAGGGCAATAGAGAGGCCTGACAAAAATGCTAATTTGGACTTGGGGTGAGCTCAAAATTTTGTGCTGTTGGAATCAGAATTAGTGGAATTGTCAAATGTTTATTTAAAATGTTTAACTTTTAAGATTTCCATTAACTGATTCCAAATTGAACTTTAGGCGAGTTCAATGTTTTGTGCACAATTTATTGGAATCCATAAAGTAAATCTCAAT
The DNA here is from genome assembly GCA_029692085.1 of Gymnothorax javanicus. NCBI lineage: Eukaryota > Metazoa > Chordata > Actinopteri > Anguilliformes > Muraenidae > Gymnothorax > Gymnothorax javanicus. Next base: position 98,913,059 of record CM056198.1, read on the forward strand.
GTTTAGGGTTTCAAATGTTAAACATCTCAGATAATCAACAATTCTGATCCCAGCAACAAACAAGTCTCAGTACTTGGCACCCCCATCCACTTCTCTCTAGGGAGTGCTCTCTGGTTACTGTGCTGTCCGAAACCACCATGTGATGCTAAGCTGGTCAACCCAACCCCCCCCCCAGCAGTAGCAAGTGCCACAGGATTTACATAATTCAGTCAAACACTAATATATAATTGGCAAAACATCAATATTATCATTCTGAATCCTTTAGAGACATCCATTTTTTGATAACCAAGTCGCTGTTCCTGTCAAAAAATCAAGTTATAAGCCAATACAGAAACATTTTAAGAGTGGTGTTCATTTCACTTATATTTGGCTAAAACATGTCATGGTAAATGGTCAAGGATCATGATAAACCACGAGACAAGGTTTCGAAGAAAAACCGTTAGGATTTTTTTTTTTTTAATTTCTTCACTGTTCATTTATTATTTTCCGAAGGCAACTGGCGAATGCAAGGTAAATTGCACCGAAGATTACGCATTTACTTTCAGTGCTGTATAAATCCACTAGACCACAACCTAGAGCTTAATTTACACTTCACGCTAGAAAGGTCATTAGATGTAACTGAAGATTTTCTTGAAGATTTTAGGCTTACTCGCCGCGTTTGCCTGATTCCAGTTGGAGCAAAAACCACCGTCACACAGCGTTCACCCCAGGACCGAGTTTGAGAACTGTGGAGTTCAGCTACAGCAAACTACCTTACCCACTAACTGTCGCACTGGCCTAAACATATTTTAACAGCGATGAGATCACAGACAACCACCCCAGCCGTGTAGGAAAGGTTTGTTGTCAATACGAAGTTTGATCATTATTGATGATGAACCAGATATTGTATAGCACTGTCTTGTGCCTTTAAAGCTAACTTGGAAGTACCATGTGTTGCAAAACGTTAGCTCAGAAATCGCCCGTCATACTGTGGTAGAAAACATGGCAACAAATGACATGATTGTACGCATCAAGCGATTGTTAAGTCGAAGACTAATCAAACTAATATATGCCGTGTAAAGATGCGCTCATATCTGCTCATATCAATCACGTTTATGTAACTAGGGACTCATATAGAAATTATATAAATACACACCTTGTTCTATCTCGTACGTGCTTCGCCCTCTAACGGGCTTCGCTATTGGTTTACCCCTCTGAGGCTCCGCCTCGGTGCCTGAGAAGAAAATTGAATTCACCTGCTCCGTAGGAGAGGGTAGCACACTCACCTCCCATAAAGCCTTTGTGCTGCCAATGCTCGTCTCCCTTTTTCACTCGGCCTTCTGAAGATATTGGACTAAGGAGAAAGCATCCATGATGAAATCTTGTTTGCAGTGTGCCTCCCCCATGGTGGCCGAGGACCAACATGACGATTGCTTCGTGTGTTTGGGCTGGCATCACCAGGTGGAGGCTGGTTCTTGTGCTGCCTGCGCAGCGCTCCCTCGGGAGGAGCTCGAGCGGCGGCAGCAGTTCTTGCGTGCCGCACGCACCCTCCAGGCTGGCTCGGAGCCAGCCCAAGAGCCGGTGGTGGCGGTCCGCTCCAAGCCTTGGAGCGAATATGATGAGGAGGATGACCTGCGTGTCTATCAGGAAGATCCGGCAGCCCTCTTCCGTGACAAGGAGCCTCCCCCAGAGCACCGCAACCAGCTGGACGACCTGCCTGGGTTATTCCGCTCGGCGGCGGTGCGGATGGAAATGCCCCTGCCTCCGCAGCCCCCAAACACCCACGGAGACGACTTCACCATAGGCCTGCTGGCCCAGCCAAAATCCAAGCCGCGGCCCAAGGTGGTTTTCCCCCAGATGCCGCCCATCATCGGCTACGCCCAACGTAATTGGGGGAATCCGGTCGCCGCCAAGTCTCCAGCAGTTGCGTATGCGCCGTATTCCACCGTTGAGGGCTGGGAGTGGGATACGGCGTCCCGCCCATTGAGGACGCGGTGAGGTGGTGCCTGGTCCCCACCGCCTCCATGTGGCCAGGCGGTCGGCCGCTGCATCCGTCCGAGAGGGACAGGATGACAGCGAGCCTGCTCGACCACTGTTATGCCAACGCAGCCCAGGGAGTCGCGTTGGCTAACAATCTGGCTTTCCTGGCTGGCTCCTTTGATCGTCTTACGCACCAAAAGGCGGAGTTGGCGCCGGAGGAGATCGAGAAGATCCAGACCACGGCCGCAATGATGCTCCGGATGTCTCAAGCATTCGCCATTACCGGGGGAAGGAGTATGTGTGCAGCCCAGGTGGGTCACCATCACCTGTGGCTTGGGCTGTCCTCCTTAAAGGAGCGGGAAAAGCGGGCGCTAATTAATGTGCCCATTTCCACCACTTCGCTATTTGGACCAGACGTCCAAACCATGGTGGATCGGTTGGAGGCAGCCCGGAAGGCAGCTGAACAGCTGGGCTCCCACCTACGCCCACAGCAGTCCGCCGCCGGGCCCCGTTACTCTCAACCTCCGCCCAGCCGCTGCTGCCGCTGCAGGTCGGATGATCGGCCACTCCCCGGCCCCAGCCAGCCAAGCCTGGAGCCGCGCCGACCACAGCCTCAGTCTCGCCAGGTCCGCACCAGGGTTGGGGGCCCTCGGCGGTCAGCCTTGGGGAAAACAGAAAATAAAAGGCATTTTCAGTATTTGGCCTCTGAGTCTTTCTGTTCCCACGCTGCACACACTGACACGCTGGCTGTTTCAAGTGGTAGCAGTCAAGGAAAACTGGGTCAAAAACCTACCGGAGACACAGTGGTAGCTCTGCCTGCCGTGGATATAGTTATTGAGGACGCGGGGCGTGAAACTCGTGTTTCCTCACCGCCTCCATTAAATCGTGCTCTTAAAACTGGGGCTTCACCGGCTAATAGCCTGTTTATGAGGTACTGGCTAGCTAACCGCCGGCATGGTTTGCGTCGCACTACTCATGGTGGTAGTACTCGACCAAACTTGGTGGCTAAACCAGAAGTTGATAAACCCCTAACTTTCAGTGCTAGGATTGCTCAAAACGAATCTCTAGAAGCGAGGAACTCACTTTGTCCAGGCGCGCCATCAGAGAAGAAACGTTCACAAACTAAAAGCCAGCATGTTGCTAACGCAGCTTGCTCAAGCAGTTTGGTCAGGACACATCAGCCGACTTTTGCTTCCGGGTCACACGGAAGCGGGGTTGCCCGCCATTTTGGCTCCATAGCTCCTGAGGTGTCACAAAATACTCACTATGCATCCCAGTGGCAAGAGACGGGTTGTGTACGCAAACGTTTTTCTGGTGCTGGGGCTTCTGAACCAGTGGAGGAAGGTGTCACTCGTTCTGCCCCACAGCTCAAGGTGTGTTTGGATGCCAATGTTTCTGAGGGTAAACGTCAGGAAGGGCTTTCGCTTGACTTAGAAACAGCTGCGCCCCTACCACCCACGGTGAATGAGTCACCAGGTGACGTGCTTGGGGTTGCAGTGGATGCGCTGTTGCCATTGGCCTCTCAGCCCTTTCGGGCGGTGCCCCCCGGTCGAACCTTCCCACAAGGGGAGGGGCGTCGCGGGAGGGCCCGGACTAGCGTTAACCATAGAATTGACTGCTTCGCCACTCACGAGCCACTATCAGTCGTGGGTGAGCTTGTGCGCCCCCCTCCCAGTCTGGCTGGACAGAACACTGCGGAAGGGATATGCGTTGCAGTTTCGCTGCCGTCTTCCCCCATTCAAAGACATTGTGTGGAAGAACCTCCCCAATTCCGCCCAGAAGACGTTCTTGAAGGAGGAAGTGAACTCGCTTCTACGAAAAGGGGCCATGAGACCGGTTCCCCTATCGGAAGCTCGGACGGGGTTTTATTCCCCTTATTTCTTGATTCCCAAAAAGTCGGGAGGCCTGAGGCCCATTCTGGATCTTCGAGAGCTAAACAGTTACATTGCGCGCAGACCATTCCGGATGCTGACGGTAAGGGCGCTGCTGGAATGTGTCAGGCCAGGCGAATGGATGACGTCAATAGATCTGACAGACGCTTATTTTCATGTCCCTATCCTGCCGCGCCATCAAAAGTTCCTGCGCTTTGCGTTGCAGGACCGTATCTTTCAGTTTTGCCGCCTCCCATTTGGATATTCCCTGGCACCACGGACATTTTCCAAATGTGTGGAGACAACGCTGGCACTGCTCCGGCGGAGAGGGATACAGATTCTGACCTATTTGGATGATTGGCTGATCCTGGCCCCTTCCGAACAGATGGCAACCGCCCATACGAGGTTGGTGATGCAACATATTGTGCAGCTGGGCTGGGCTATCAACTACGACAAAAGCACCCTGCAGCCCAGCCAGACAGCGCAGTACTTAGGGATGCTGTTGGACTCTCGGACTATGACCGCACGCCTGTCTGTGGAGAGAATGGAAGCGATCCTGTCTTGTGCCCAGGGATTACGGGACGCAGTCGCGGTGCCGGCAATAGCAGTCATGTCGCTACTGGGGATGATGGCTGCTGCCCATCTAGGAGTCCGCTTAGGGCTACTGCACATGAGAGATCTGCAGCGCTGGCTCATACGCCTTCGGCTGGACCCGAAGCGAGACCAGCAGCGCATGCTCCGCGTACCAATGCAAGCACGGCAGCCCTTGGCGTTTTGGGCCTCACGTAGCCGGCTCCGCGAGGGAGTTTGGATGGGGTGCGTGGCTCACTATACCCATGTATTTGTGGATGCCCCCCTCACAGGGTGGGGCGGAACTTGCGGCCCTGCTTCTGTCGCTGGTTCATGGCAGGGGCCCCGGCAGCACATCAACCTACTAGAACTCATGGCAGTTCAGAGGGTGCTGCACCATTTTTCCCCACAGTTGGATGGGAGGCACGTCCTAGTGAGATCGGACAACACAACGGTGGTAGCCTATCTCAACAGGCAAGGGGGGGTCAGGTCAGTGGCCCTACACAAGATGGCTGCTTCCATCCTGAGATGGGCGGATCGCCATCTCTGCTCCCTGAAGGCCCAGCATGTTCCTGGCATCCTCAACACTCGGGCAGATGGGCCTGTCCAGGGGGGCGCTGCCCGAGGAGGATTGGAGCCTCCCACCGGCGACAGCCGAACAGATCTGGAGGCTGTTTGGGCGACCGAAGGTGGATCTGTTTGTGAACAGGGAGAATGCTCTGTGCCCACTGTGGTTCTCCCTGAGGCCTACCGACAATCCTCCCCTGGGGGTGGATGCGTTGGCCCATCCAGCTTGGCCAGCCGGCCTGCTGTATGCGTTCCCGCCCCGGTGGCTGTTAATGCCACTGCTTTGTAGAGTGAGGGAGCAGCACCTGTCCATAATTGTGGTGGCACCACTGTGCCCGAGCACCAGATGGTTTCTGGATCTCATCCAGCTGGCACTGGGGAGCCCATGGGAGATTCCAGACCTCCCCCTGACCGGGACTCGGGTGCCGAACGCCGTCTGCGCCCGCCCCCTCCTGGCCTGGAAGTTGAAAGGGTAAAGTTAACTGAATTGGGCCTGCCCGAGGCGGTGGTGTCCACAATTCAGAATGCGCGTGCCCCAGCCACGTCCAAGGCTTACGCGACTCGTTGGCGGATTTTTGTCGGCTGGTGTCAGGCGAGAGGCCTGAACCCGCGCTCATGCGCCCTTCAAGGGGTGCTGGATTTCCTTCAAGGGCTCTTTGAAGGGGGCCGCGCAGCATCCACTCTGGGGTTGTTCGCGGCAGCCATCGCGGCGGGACATAATGGGTTTGACCACTTCACACCCAGAAGTCACCCCCTGGTAAAGCGTTTTTTGAGGGAAGTCCGCAGGCTAAGACCCCCGACGCAGCACATGGTCCCGCAATGGGATCTGCAGACGGTGTTGGACGGCCTGGCAGGACCACCATTTGAACCCCTGGATCAGGTGGACCTGCATATTTTATCAATCAAGATGGCCCTCCTTTTGGCCTTGGCGTCAGCCAGGAGGGTGAGCGAGCTGGGCGCCCTCTCCGTGCACCCGTCATGTCTGGCCCTAAGTGAGGACAGTGGATCAGTGGAGCTTCGCCCTCATCCGTCCTTCCAACCAAAGGTCATCACCACAGCTTTCAAATCATCTGTGATCCAGCTACAGGCTTTCTGCCCTCTGCCTCATGCCACCAGCGAGCAGGAACGGATGCACAAACTGTGCCCAGTGCGCGCGCTCAGCCTGTACATGGGACGCACGGCAAGCCTCAGGAAAGCGGATCAGCTGTTTGTGGGCTATGGCGGACGGGTTAGGGGGCCCCTGGATCTGTGATGCTATCTGCAGAGCCTATTCGGCAGTGGGCCTCATCGCCCCGGCAGGACTGACCGCGCATTCTACCCAGGGCATCGCATCCTCCACAGCGCTATTTAAGGGCGTATCCGTGGAGGAGATTTGCAAGGCGGCCTCGTGGTCTTCCGCATCAACCTTCACGCAGTCATATCTGAGGGACATGACCGCCAGTTCGGTCACACATTCAGTCCTGGGAACCCTGTCAACGGGGTTCCCCTCCAACACTAACTAGTATGTTACCACACCCTGAGGCGATGCACTCTGGAGATGCCCCGCCGGCAGGTGTGGGAAGGGGGTGAGGGGGCTCGCCGGCAAGACGTGTCAGCTACAAGCGCCCCCCCATGCGTTCGTTCTTTCATTCTGGGAGGGACCCTATCAGGACGGGCCCTCTGGCACCAACTTGGGTCTGGTGTGGTTTATGTGTGTTACGACCTGGGTTGGGGTACGCAGCCTGGCGGTGCTCGCCCCAGGGAGTGCACGGGTTTCTCTGGTTTCTAGATAGAACTCTGGGGTGCGGGGCCACCTGGGAGTACATTCATCCCTAACGGCCTTCGCCTTAGGTGTAAACCAATAGCGAAGCCCGTTAGAGGGCGAAGCATGTACGAGATAGAACTACCAGTTACCTGGATGTAAATCCAGTTCTATGAGTATGTGCATATCCCTCTAACAGCCTGCCCAGCTGGCCCCGAGTGTGAGATGCTGAGTTTCAAAGGGAGACAAGCATTGGCAGCACCGAGGCTTTATGGGAGGTGAGTGTGCTACCCACTCCTACGGAGCAGGTGAATTCAATTTTCTTCTCAGGCACCGAGGTAAACCAATAGTGAAGCCCATTAGAGGGCTACACGTACTCGTAGAACTGGAGTTACATCCAGGTAACTGGTAGTTTTCCTAGTTCATTATGAGGGGATGATTGTGCTTCAGCTTCCACCGCTTTACAGGTAAAACTAAAATCCGCGAATATGCACTCCCTCACATGACTGACTGCCTGGTAACATCATTCAGCTTATCAACTCTAAGGAGACCTGTCAGCCAATAAGACAGCATTTGGACGTATTTTCCCGTAAAACCCCTCTCTGATTGGTCTTTCTTGGCTCTGTTCATTGAAGATAAAACGAAAGTGCTGTCCTGTTTTACGGACATTCAGTTACGTAGTAACCTGCCCAAAGCGAAGAACTATTTATTTATTTTATTTATTTATGCATTCATATAAACTATATGGGGCTAAAGAAAACATCTTTGGGGCTACAGCCTCGAATGCTCTGGGCAGACGAAGCCACAATTTGCCATTTAATTTTTATTCGTCATTAAACAAATGCATTTGTGACGATTGCTCATAACGATTAATTATTTTTGTCAATGACGAAAATAAATGACGAGCGCAGCGAACCCTGCCATTTTGAGGATCTCGGACTTTGGGGAGCCACCTGGATTGCTGTCTAATTTGGCTCATAGCAAGTCGGTAATCTAGAACAGTGGTTCCCAAACTCGGTCCTGGGGACCCACTGTGTCTGAGGTTTTTGTGTCAACCACAGCTCAATCTTAGAATGCTAATGAGTTGCTCATTGCTCTTGATTGCACTATTCTTGTTCATTTGATTATTTATCCTTTTAAACCACATGTCAAAAAATGATGAAAATCATTTCATAGTGTGCTAAATTGGAAATTACTTCTCTAACATAAAAAATGGAAATTTGCAACTGATGACATGAATCTATAAATTTTCTAGTAGATAAAATTGTGGACCCAAGGTCATTAAAGCTAACAATTATTAGGCAATTAAGAATTCAAAGACAAAGCAAACGATTCAAACCTGTTAAATGTCACTTGATTGGTTTCAGGAAAGAACCTGAGCACCTGCATTCAGAACCCTAATCACCAGATTACTGACTGATTGCAGTCTTGCATTTGATCACCCACCATTTTACGTGGAATACATCAAAATAAAAAAATATGAATGTTGGGCTTTGAAATTTCATGGAATGCGAGCCATTTCTTTCATAATGTGGTTTAAGGGGTAAAATGTCCCTCAGATTCGACAAGCAACTGCTAATTAAAAAATGAACAGCTTGTTAAAACTCTGGGATCTAATTGTGGTTTATGGGTCCCCAGGACCGACTTTGGGAACCACTGATCTAGAATGTAATGTTCAAGATGAATTATACTTGTGGTCAAGGAGTTTATGATCCCAGAAATGTATAGATTTTAGCCCCAACAGTTTTTCAATTCTCAGTATTATTTTTTTTTTCCATTTCAATGTTGAATTTTCATGAAGATTTTTTGTGTTTGCAGCCCCTTTTCTCTACCAAAATCATGAAAATAAACTGAAATACGATGGGAGTTTAAATTCTTCAAGTGTCTTGACTCAATAAAGCCACTCCTTTCCTGTCTGAAGCTGCAATCTTGAATTATAAAGCCTTAAATAAGGTAACCCCCCGAATAGCCAGATTTGGCTTCTGCGCAAAGGGGTTAATTTGACTTAATTTTCTGAGCAAAGAGACTACCAATAAGCTGCATAGTTATAAATGATTAAGACATACAGCTTTGCATCAATGAGGAAGGCTACAATATGAGATTGCATGTACAGCAATAACTGATGCTGCTGAACATAATAGTTAAGTTTCAGATTTAATTTCTCATTAATTAATTAGATAATTACAATTTTTAAAATCTTACCTTGTAGCCTTTTTTACAACTTTCCCTGAAGCTGGACAATAAAGACCGAATCAATGCTTTTGCAACCAAGAAGGGTCAATTCTCGTCCCGACTCGTCAATAGTGATGCTGCCTGACTAAGCGTCAATATACGACGCGAAAGGAAGCATTTGGCATCTTTATTTGACGCTAAGGGTTAGGGGTTAGGGGGTAGGGTTCGTTTTAAACTGGTGTGAAATAAGGACGCCAAAAGCGTCCTTTGCATTGTTAATCATAGCTTTGTCAGGTAGCGTCAATATATGACACAACCGGATGAGACTGGGCTCAAAAGGTTGACATATGGTATGCATTTTTAATTATTTTAAATGCATGCCATGCGCTGAACTTTTCCAATGCACTAATAACCAGTTTACTAAATTGTTCAATTACCAATGCTTTGACGAAAGAAACGTTGGTAATTTAATGATTAATTATTATAACATCGTGGCAAGGAGTGTGCGATTGCTGTTCCTCACAAATGTACCCTACCCTTTTGAACACTGAAAACATTTTGATTAAGTGTAGTCTTAAAATAAATTAGGTTGCCCTGCTGAAAAAAAGGCTAAAATGGGAGATGGAATTCAGAGAAAGTATTGGATTAATTAATTTTTTTTCCATCCCTAAAATATCACAATTTAGTACGTTGTCATTGTGGCCCATCTTTGATCTGTCATTTTTTTATAATCAACTAATAATTAAAGGCTTATAAATTTGGTTTCCAAACGCGTCATAACATCAGGGACATTGCCACACGAAGTATTTTTTGATTAGCTAAATATGCGGAATAGCGGCATCTTGTGCTAATTAGTTGTATTTCAGAGGTTTAAGGTTTGATTACTCGGTACATGAAAATCACAAAAATTCACAAAAAATATTTATGGAACCAGAAGAACGTGCTTTTTTGGGTAAGGGTTGAAAAAAGTGCTTTCTTTGCCTTTGACTGCTACATTTTATTGTAAAACTATCTCAGGTAAGAACAAACCAGCCAACATTTACAGAGCACATTTTTTATTATTTGATTAGGTTACAATGAAAATGCAAATAAACACATCTATGTAAAAAAGTGTAACAAAGAACACAAATCTATTCAGGCTGTGGCCAGAAAGGACTTGTGGATGCTGTTTTGGAACCCTGATTTGCTGTGGGCCCCCAAAGTTTCGGGCCCTAGAATTCATTGCCATTTTTCATGGTACTCGCAAAATGACGACCTTTCCCATGTAATACTCCTTTAGCATCATTCAGATCCCCCCTCCACTCCCCCCTTACATATTTAATGACATTTTCTCATAATTTGAAATCACCAAATCACCATCTTTGTTGGTTTTTCTCCTCACAGTGGAATCTACTCTGGAGAATACAGACAACATGCAGGGTCAGAAATCACTTCATTCATAGTCACAGCTGGGGAAGACATCTCTAATTCACTCTTAATCAACATTGGTTTTCTATTAGATCAAAGCCAGTATATCATAACCAATAATTGGAGGCTATGGAGTTTATTGTGATAACTGACAAAAAAAATATCTCTGTCTTTGGCGTGCCAATGTCATACATGGTAATTACAAAGCAACCTTTAATTAGAAGTGCATGTTGCCCCTTATCAATTATGGTACTCACTGTATCCACATGCATTTATGTCAACTACAGAGCATAAATAATTGCCCTATCATGCCTCCAGCTTTAAAAAAAATTGAAATTGGCCATCAATTTCATAAGCAGCTGGCATCAGCCAATCAGAGGAGTCTCTCCAACATGATGAGAAATGATACCTCCCTGAGTCCCTATCGGCTTGCCTGCAACAGTCAGACTGTAGGACACTTTTTCTTACCACTTCATGTTATTTGAAATATTTCAAGCCTGGCCAGTTTCCACCAAACATAATTTGCATTTCAAAGAGGAAAGAAAAAAAAAACTGTTCTGTGTGCAATAATCTAGTGTCACACGTCCGCATGAATCAGCGTGAATTTTGGGCTATTTTATTTTTTGTGTTGCTTCTCCTTGGCTTCAGTTTTAAATAAACCCATAGCACTGCCTAAGCTTATCTCTTACGCTCAGAGAAACTGCTCTAGTCCTTCTGAGATTGCTGGAAGGGAACTTTGAAAGGCACATACAAAAATTGTTCTGACAGTATGTCTCATAAAAATAACATCATAAAAATGATGGAAAACAAACACTCAAATCAGTAGTGGTTCCACACTCCAGGGATAGGGAGGGCTGAGGTCCAAATACTGAAGCTTAATGTAGCAGATGCCAGAAACCATTTTGGTCTTGTAAACAGGTGTGCTTCTGCAAGTCATCACACTGTAATTTTCCCTATAAGCATCAACAACTGGTTTTGAGGTGATTACTTTCAACCCCTGGCAAAAAGTATGGAATCACCACACTTGGATGTTTATCCAGCTTTTTTACTCCATGGCAAATAAAGAAATGGCAGATATGACACCAAACTATTTCTGTTAAATAGCTGAAGTCTGGCTCCATGACATTTACCTCAAACTAATTAAATGCTATTCTCTTATCTAATAGGATGTTTGTTTTCAGATCAAGCAGAGGAAAAAATTATGGAATCGTCAAAAAAAATCTAAAATACGCTGCATCGGCCCCAAACATCTCCAATTGTAGAAACGCGCTGCAGTTTTGAATGATTGTATTCGCTGACTGAACAGCATGTTTACCCTCATTGGCCACTGTAGCTAGAGGTCTTGAATCTATAAACTACTTCCGTGAAGATAAACAGGGATCCTAGCTAAGTGGCTACATTGGACATTTAGGCTAAAAACATGGTTAAAAGACGTCTTTTCAAGTCAAATTTGAAGGTCGGGTCTTACGGACACTTGGATTATGCTGCATGAGCAGTATGGAGGCATTTTGTGTTTTTTAAATGTTGTTTTTTTTTACATTGAAAGAATGGCCACCATTGACTTCAGTTGATTTTTGGATTTGTCTTCAGTACTGTTTTTCTTTGTAACTCCAAAAGTGTTTAGAGGACAAAAGAAATTCACGGACCCTCTGATTAGCTTTGGGGTGAGTTGATGATGAGTGAAATTTGATTTTTGGGTGAACTATCCTTTTAAGGTAATGCAAGTACACCCTCATATACTGTTTCAGAAATTTAGGCTACTTTGGCTAAAAATTACTGAGTGAGAAGTACAAAGGGATTTTCATATGAAAATCGAGATTTCTAAGTATTTTGCTGTTTCCATGGAGTTAACCTTCATCATTGGTGATATAAGGAAGGCTAATGACTTCCATTTTCCCAAAAGATGGAGATTTAAATTGTCTGATGACCTATAGGTTCTCTGTTAAGCATTGGTGTAGATGAAAAAGTCACGACGGATTCATACTCCTTTCACTGCATATGTATTGAAAGGAAAACTATCAGTCATATAAAATGGGAAGGGTTTTTCCATTCATGGGTCCTTTAGACTGGTTACAGTACTTTTCGTCTCCAGATTTTTCGTCCCTGAATTTTTTGTCTCTGGACTTCCCGTCTTCGGGCTCTTCATCCCCGAGGACTTTTTGTCCCAGGACTCTTCGTCCTCAAGGACTTCTCCACCCCAGATTTTTTGTCCCCTAATGATAACGAAATGTGCTACAATTGTTGACAGATGGATGAACAGACGGACGATGGACGGATCACCATGATATAAGGGTTATAATGCAGGAAGAGGGCAAAGCATTATTGGGGACGAAAAATCCAGGGACAAAGAGCCTGGGGCCGAAAAGTTCATGGGGATGAAGAGTCCAGGGACGAAAATTCCAGGGACGAAGAGTCCTAGAGCCCTTTAGACTGTCGAACAGAAAATAAGCAAATTTATTTTTCAAAATTTTTTTAATGGATAGCGCTTTTAATGCCAGCCTCAGCTCCCACCTAGCAGATATTGGGCCTCATGCAAGAAGCAATATACGAACAAATTTTCTCTTATTTTTGCTCTTATCTGCGATTTTCTCTTAGTTTATAGTACCCATTGAATTCTGGGATTCACCAATGTTTTCTTAGCCTGGAATCCATACTGATAAAGTGCTGGTCGCTCCCAACGGTCACTGACTTATCAGTCTGGCCTCAGTCGTATAGCCAGCGTTTAGCCCTTACGTCACTAATGAAGTGAATATATGAATATTCATGTTTTTTTCTGCTCGAGAACCACCAATCGAATATGAGTTAGCTGGCCAGCAACGGCATTCGTGAATGTTATTTGACATGAGCTTAAAAATTAGATTGTGGCTTGCTTGCATTTACTCTTGAAGTGGTTGTTAGGTTTCGAACAGGATAATGTTTAGCCATATCTGCATTTTGTTTATTTCAGTGGGATTCCCCGGTATAGTAAAGGCAAAATTAAATAATACTCAAATTACATAACGTATTTCGCTGTAATTGGCATTAGCTATAGATCGAAGGGCATGATTGCATCAGCTAGATTAAAGTGATACTCCACCCAAAAACTATAATTTGTATATCAATAGCTCACCATTAGATGTCTTGAACGCACGAAGTTATTCACCCAGGCCAGTAGCGATGGGAAAACTCCACAAAACATCCGTTGACAAACTTTCAAACCATCGTCCAACGCATCGTCCAGTATAATCCAAGTCTGCTTTGTCCACTCGTATCCTCAGAACTCTGGAAACGAGGTTATTTTTCGCTAAAAATAATAAAATACCACAGTATGCGCGAGCTTAGACAGACTTAAAAATAAATAAAAATATCAAGTTCTGCATTCAACGGAAGTCCCGCCTCCCGGCTCGTTCATTGCCCATAGACTCTGCTGCCACTCAGATGAATACTCGTATAAACACGAGCTGGGAGGCAGGACTTCCGTTGAATGCAGAACTGTGATATTTTTATTTATTTTTAAGTCTGTCTAAAGGGGGGAGGGGGGCACCCTTGCGACTGTGAGCCAATCACAGATCTCGCATGGATTTTGTGCGAATATTTGAAAGTCAAACGCTGGCCTACCGAGTGAGGCCAGACGTACAAGCAAGTGACCATTGGGAGCGACCAAAGCTTGATACAGATGGATTCCAGGCTAATGTTTTCTTACTTTTGCTCTTCTCCAAGGGGTCTATTCTCCCATGCACGTAAGTCAAAAAAAGCACAGCCTACGCATATTCTCCCCTTGACTTAAGTCCGTGCATTACACGCCCCGAAGGCAGTTACTGTATGCACTTCGGGCAGAGCAAGGCCAAAATCTGGGCGTTTTTCAGGCAAATAACACTTACGTGTGTTCTCCCCCTGGCTTACACGCTTTTTCTGTTAAGCACTTTTGAGGGCTGAATTAAGGTCAAGTGCCAATATAAGGCAAAATAGAATATCACGCTTGATGTCGGTTATAGGCCGAATTTTAACATTTATTTTATTTTATTTTACATAGTAAAGGTTGAAACATTCAATATTCGATTGTTCATCCATATTTCTAAACTACATTTCTCATAACCATAATAAATTATCAAACAAAATCATCACATAATATTACGCAAAAGCCTGTTCTCCAATTAGTTCAATTACAAACACATAGCAATTAATTAATATGAGTATAAATAAGACCATCATTCTACCATGCCCTCAAAATCTAAAACCAAAATGCCAGTCCTGCATTTGCTTGCACTCATGCGTGATTGGGAAAGAGTAAGAGGAGCGCGCCAAGCTTGAAGACGACCATGCATATATCGGCCTCGTTTGGACATCCTGGGACTAACAGACACCGAGTGCATCCAGCGCTTTCGTCTGGACCGTGAGGCAATCATCTATCTTTGCCGACTTCTGGATGAACAGCTATCCAGCCGCAGCAGTCATCCACAAAACACACCCGTGGTCATCAAGGTCACAACTACGCTGTCGGTCCTGGCATCTGGGTCGTTCCAGAGAGTGGCTGGTGATGTCATGCACATATCACAGGCGTCTGTGTCAAGGTGTCTGACACAGTTCGTTGATGCTATGCTGCACCACATCAGCCACTTCATTAAGTTCCCCGAAACACCCACTGAAAGACGGAGAGTTAAGGGGAGGTTCTACCGAGTTGCCGGGTTCCCCAGTGTTGTGGGAGCCATTGATTGTACTCACGTTGCAATCAGAACCCCTTCCACGAATGACAATATGTAGAGAAACTGTAGACATCGGCACAGCATTAATATTCAGGTTGTGTGCGATCATGATACGCGCATATTAAGCATCTGCGCCAAATTCCCTGGCTCGGCCCAAGACGCCTATGTATGGCACAACTGCTTGAAATGCCAAAAAAAATACTATAAATATTTGAAACCATATTAAGCTCGTTTCCAGTATTTATCACAATGATACTTTGAGTATAGGCAAATAAAAATGACCATTTTACGTAACCCTTCTTCATCCGTATCCACTCCAAGTTCTTCTCCATGCACCTCCACTGCAGAAAGAGTGGATGCCACCTCCTCCTCCAGCGCAGTGAAATGCACAGGGGATGATGGTTGCCCACCACCTGTTGCGTGCACACTTCTCCGGTGTGCAGAGAGCCTGGCTTTTCCAGCGCCCCACAGATCTCTCCATTTATGCTTTAAATCGGGGATACTGCGCTTACATCTCCCCACAGAAGCCACATCCAGAGCGATTCGCAGCTTACTTCCTTGGATCAGCCTTCAGTGCCCCCTTGCCATACAACACCTCGTGATGCCTCTTCACTGATTTCACCAATACCTCTAACTCCTCATCTGTGAAATTTGGTTTTCGGCTTTGGCTCGACATCGCCATCGTTGTCCTCATGTTCTATTAACAAATCTGACTGCCCTATACGTTCGTGATAATCTAAAAAGTTGTGATTGTAAAGGCTGGTAGAGAGGAGTTCAGATGCGGCGGCCAGCAGAGGTGTACCAAGCACGGAGCCTAGCACAGCAGAAAGTGATAGAGGTAATGGAAGGAGTAAGGCTCGGGTTCTGAAAACACGAGACGACTAAATGCCAGAAAGAAGGCCAGCCTAAAATAGAGAAAAATAAATCTCAACAAACGAGAAAAGAAGGCACCACACAATAGTGCGTGAAAACACCTAAAGAAGCAGAGCTCCCCAGGAATAATAGAGAATTTAAGAGTCAAACTAACCCTGACTACAAATATATTCAGCCGAGGCGAACAGCTACAAAGCAGACACTCCAGCAAAGGAGGCGTGGCGGATCTCCGGCTTATATAGACTCCGGAGAAGCACCGCCCAGTAATAATCAGCCAGCTGGGTGAAAAAATCCGATGGAGAAAGAATTCGATGTCGTCAGGGACGAGAGTAACAAAGAAAGCAAAAAGCACATACACAAACCATGACAGGACCCCCCCCCTCTAAGGGACGGCCCCAGACGTTCCCAAAGAACCCCTTGCACAGAACTCAGAAATAAGAGCAGGGTCCAGGACATCTCGAGCAGGGACCCAACAACGCTCCTCGGGACCATATCCCTCCCAGTCCACCAAAAACTGGAATATCCGACCCACACGCCTCTCGGCAACAATACGACGTACAGTGTACGCCGGACCCCCCTCAATCATCCGCGGCGGGGGCCGGGATTTGTCGGCAGGTGCTAGGACGCTGGTGCTAACCGGTTTAAGCCTGGACACGTGAAAGGCGGGATGTATCCGCAAGGATCTAGGGAGCTTGAGACGCACAGTGACAGGGTTAATCCTCCGCAATATCTTAAACGGGCCAGTAAAGCGAGGGGCCAACTTCCGAGATTCCACTCTCAAGGGGAGATCCCGAGTGGAAAGCTAAACTCTCTGGCCCACTCGATAAGATGGGGCCAAACGGCGCCTTCTGTCAGCCGCAGATTTCTGTCTACGCCCAGCCCGCAACAAGGAGAAACGGACCTTAGTCCAAACAGACCGGCAGCGTCGAATGAAGAAGTGTTCAAAAGAGGGAACTTCTGACTCCTTCTCAGACTCAGGAAACAGTGGAGGCTGATAACCCAACTGGGCCTCCAAAGGAGAAAGACTCGAAAAGGAATTACACAATGAGTTATGGGAATATTCAGCCCATGCCAAAAAGCAACTCCAGGAAGCAGGATTATCGGCCGCTAAGCACCGAAGAGTATTCTCTAAGGACTGATTGGTACGCTCAGTCTGCCCGTTAGTTTCAGGATGGAACCCTGACGACAGGCTCACAGTGGCCCCCAACTGCTTACAAAAAGCACGCCAGAATTTGGCCGCAAATTGAGGACCCCGGTCAGAAACCACATCTAGGGGGAGACCATGCAGCCGGAACACGTGGTTAACCAATAGGAAGGCTGTCTCCCGCGCCGAAGGCAGTTAAGGCAGCGCGATAAAATGAGTGGCCTTGGAAAAACGGTCGACCACGACCAAGATGACAGTATTGCCATCAGAGATGGGCAGGCCTGTGATAAAATCGAGCGCAATATGGCTCCAAGGGCGTTTCGGTACAGGCAACGGGCGCAACAGGCCAGCGGGGGGGAGATGGAAAACCTTGTTCCTGGCACAAGTGCTGCATGCCGCCACAAACTCCCGAATGTCTTTCATCATACTGGGCCACCAAAATCGTTGGGCCAAGAACCGCTTGGTTTGATGGGCCCCAGGGTGACCTGCCAGACGGGAAGAGTGTCCCCACTGGAGAACCTGAAGGACGAACCGCAACGGGGACAAATAAACAACCGGACGGTTCCCCGTCAGGGCCGGGATCGGTTCTGAAGGCCTCCTGTACCACGGGTTCCACGTCCCACTGGATGGGCGCCAAAATCTGGTCAGCCGGAATGACCGGCTCCGGCATAGGATCACAGTCGGAACGATCGTAAATCCGCGATAAGGCATCCGGCTTAATATTTTTTGAGCCAGGGCGGTAAGTTAACGAGAAGTTAAAACGGTTAAAAAACAACGACCACCGCGCCTGCCGGGAATTACGTCGCTTGGTTTGCTGAATATACTGGAGATTTTTATGATCAGTCCAGACTACAAATGGTTGTTCAGACCCTTACAGCCAATGGCGCCACTCCTCTAATGCCAGTTTCACAGCTAGCAACTCCCTGTCACCGATGCTGTAATTTCGCTCAGCCGCTGACAATGACCTGGAGAAGTAGGCGCATGGGTGCAGCTTATTGTCCCAAAGGGGGCGCTGGGACAAGATGGCACCCACCCCAACCTCCGAGGCATCAACCTCCACCACAAATGGGAGGGAGGGGTCGGGCAAAACAAGAATTGGTTCTGAGCTAAACAGTCTCTTTAGCTCTTGAAAGGCAGCCTCGGCTGCTGGCGACCAGGCGAAAGAAGGGGAGGTCTTTCTTTTAGTAAGGGCGATAATAGGAGCAGCTATCCCGCTAAAATTGCGGATAAACCTCCTGTAAAAATTGGCAAACCCCAGGAAACATTGGACCTCTTTGACATTTTGGGGGGCAGGTCAATTCCTGACGGCTGCCACCTTGTCAGGGTCCATGCGGACCGACCCCTTAGAGACAATGAAACCAAGAAATGAGACCGTCTTGGCGTGAAAGACACATTTCTCAGCCTTGACAAAAAGCCTGGCTTTGAGAAGGGCCTCCAGCACCTCTCTGACGTGTTGTAAGTGCTCGGAGAGAGTTGAAGAAAAAATTAAAATGTCGTCAAGGTAAACGAAAACAAATTTCTCCAACATCTCTCGGAGGACGTCGTTAACGAGTGCCTGGAATACAGAGGGGGCGTTAACAAATCCAAACGGCATAACCAAATATTCGTAGTACCCGTCATGCGTATTAAACGCCGTTTTCCACTCGTCTCCATCTTGTATCCGAACCAAGTTATACGCATTCCGAAGGTCCAGCTTAGTAAAAAACGATGCCTCCTGCAAGCGTTTGAATACGGAATTCATCAAAGGAAGTGGGTATCGGTTTTTAATAGTAATATTATTCAGGCCCCTGTAATCAATACAAGGTCTCAGGCCACCATCCTTTTTGCTCACAAAGAAGAACCCCGCCCCGGTGGGGGACGTGGATGGTCGAATAAAACCATTGGCCAGGGCTTCCTGAATGTATTCCCACATGGCCTTCCGTTCAGGACATGACAGTGAGTACAATGACCCCCTGGGGGGGTGGTGCCCGGGTGGAGATTGATCTCGGCAATCGTAAGGGCGATGAGGAGGTAAAGTAGAGGCCCGTTGTTTACTAAAAACCTCCGCGAGATCACTATAAGCATTAGGTACGTTATGAGGCAAACAAAAATTCAAAGCAGCCCCTAAATTCTCCACCTGTTCGGACTCAGCCGCATCAATGACAGTCTCTGGATCGGAGACACATTCAGAATAACAATCATCCTCTGGCTGTCGCCAGTCAAATTGAGGGTCCCACTCCAATCCCTCCTAGGCCCCCTTCTCTAGGTTAGGAGGGTAGTGTGAGATAGTCTCCCCTGAATCGCTCCAGGCGTCACTTTCTCTCATGGATTGACATCCAGGCAAACACATAGAGCTATCCATACAGTGGGATCTACAATCAGAACCCCACTGAGCAACTGGGTTATCCTTATTCCCCCAAAGGATACGAGGCTTGTGTTTTCGTAGCCAAGAATGTCCTAAAACAACTGGGAAAACGGGGGAACTGATAAAAAAAAACCGGACCTCCTCAGAGTGTCCACCAAGGGAATTGAACATAGACGATGGTTCAGAGATTTCGGATATAACTCCATCACCCAACGGGCGACCATCCAAAGTTTTAACAGAGCGTGACCGCAAAAGAGGGCGAACTGGAATGGAGTGTCTCTTAGCCCATTCCCTATCCATAAAACAATCTACTGCCCCAGAGTCCAAAAACACATTAATAAAAATTCTCTGTGTCCCCTTAGTCAATTCCACAGGAATTAAAGTTCGATGGGGAAATTGATTCTGACCCTCTAGTGCTCCCCATACCACTAGGGGACTTCCCGCTTTCCCTGAAGCTCAGGACAATGTGGACGGATATGCCCCGGTTTACCACAATTATGGCAGATTATCGTCTCGCGACCGGGCTTACGAGCCCTGCTATTAAATAAGCCATCGACCTGCATAGATTCGTCAGGAGTTGGAAGTCTCTGTGGGCGGAGTTAGGACTGTGTGAACGCTACGGAGGATACCAACCCTGTTGTCAACAGTACCCAATGCATAATGTTTCTCCTTATTACGTTCACGGAGGCGATTGAATCAATTGGACCCACCCAACAGCCGTCAACAGGGATAAAATAAATTTAACCAACGTGAATCTAGGGAAACACAAGGCTTCCAATGCTGCCAAAGCATCGTTTTTTAACATCCTCAGCCAGAGCATGAATAAAACTGTCATTAAGGGCGCATGGCCAGAAAGAATCTTGTTGGTTGCCCAGCCAGTTTCAGTTGCTAATGCATGAAATGTGATAGAAAAAGTTAGCGACAAGCCTCTCAGAACCTTGCTTAAGATGCATTAAACGACTACAAATATATTCAGCCGCGAACAGCTCTTGACCACTTATATAACATCCTAACAAAGAAAAAAAAACAAAAGTAACAAAGAAAGCAAAAAGCACATTCACAAACCATGACAGTGATATTCTCACTAGGGAGGAGATTGATTTTCTAACTGAGGATATCTGTATTAACTAACCCGTGTCTATGTAAATATGTTCTTTTTTTTACCATTGATAATACTGTTTATTTTAATGTGTGAAAAAAGATATTATTAAATACTCTAGACTGAGCCCTATCCTGGCCAATACCAAAGCACTACCCATTTATAAATCAATTTTAGCCAATAAAGAATAGCTGACATGGGAAGAATTATTATCAGTAAATGGGATAATTGATTATAATAAAGTACTGGGCACAAGTTCAAGTGAATGTGTCACGCAAATCAAATGGGACATAATAGCGTTGCCATGTCCTTTAATTGCAAACTTGACATCAGAGTAGTTTGAGATTTCAAGTGCGCAATTTCTAAATGAGATCATATAAACTGTCTTTGATTGTTACTTTTGTGTGACTAGAATCTTATCTTTATTTGTCTTCTTCCCAGTCTTCCACGGAACAAACAGGCTGGTGTAGGAGGGGCACGTTTTCAATGCTCTGATTGCGCTGGTTGAAAAGCGCTTAATTCTTTCTTTGTTATTTCATTATCGCGGCAATTTGTTTGTTTGCATAGCTTTAATGTCATGGTGGCTAGAATAATAAATAAAAAAGAGATGTCTGCATTACTTCTTGTAATTGGCACAGACATACATAGGCCTACTATTACAGCAGCATATTCAAAGTTGAAGTCTGATTTGCGTTTTCCATGGACTACAATTGCATTTTCATGGTTAATCAGAAAATCCTTGTTCCATGTTTTCCTGATAGCAATAATCAATGAGCTTGGTACAGAGTCTGCCTCTCTTTTGGATTAGTCACACTTCTTTCATAAGGCCACCTACATTCTGAAGTTAAGCGCTGTGGGCGTGATTGAGAATACGCGTAACTCAAATGCGCGTAACAAAGGACTTACGCGCAAATGGGAAATTAGACTCCTAAATGAAGAGGAAATTTTACAAATGGCTGTGAGCACTCTTACCTAGATAAGAGAAAAAAATCTCATTTATACAGTCCACAAATTGGAATTAAAAATCCGTTTAACTATTCATCGATAAGTTATGTAATTGGGGGAAAATGTGTACAACTTACGGGCAATCCATATAAATTTACATATATGTAATAGAATCAAATTTAGATTCTTATGTGTTTAAATTATCGGATTAAGAATTTAAATTATCGGATTATTTAATTTGTGGTTAAAAAATACTATTGCTCAATTGATCCTAATTAAGACTATAAGGCTTAGGAAGATCACATTTACTTAGTTTGCGTTGATTTAACAGCACTTCACTTTTGTTGCTGATCAACTTCATCTTACAACTTCTTTTTGGTGGCATCTCTCCCATTCGAACAATCGTCAATTCAAAAAAAATTTGCCGAAATTTCTTACACTTCCAAGACTACCGCACTTCTGGTGTGCAGCTTGTCAGTGCTTAGGTCTATTGTATCCACACAATAACATTGAATGATAGCAATCTTATCATCTTAATCAAACCTTTCAAACCTCTCCTGGAGTAGGCCTACCACTTCTCCTGCACAGGTGAGTCAGATGTTCCGCTTGTTACCTGTAAAGATGCTTGATGAGGAGCGAATCATTCAAATCATCCGTGCTACTGGGAGAGATCTAAAACATGTGGGAGAGGTGGTACTCCAGGAGAGGTTTGAGATGCACTGATCTACATCATCTGTGATTGTTGAGGGCAACACCAAAAATTATACTAGAAATTATATCAATCACCTGCATATCGCCATGGAAGACCCTTCTCGAAAATTTGAGAAGATGACCGTTCCACAGCTGAAAGCTTCTGAATGTAGCCTCTATGCTCTGTATCATAGGCCAAGTATCCATAGCCACGCACGCTAAAGGAACTTTTCCCCGCAGCTGCGCGAGACCGGAAGCAACTTGGCAACCAAACTATCCGATAAAGCCTTGGAAATGGGGCGTGTTTGCAACATCAGAGTTTTTTTTTTTTTTTTTAATTGACGATTGCTCCAATTCTTATGCCAATGTTGGGTATTTGCACACGGCACAACACCTGCCTATAGTATATGCTGTTAAGTGGGCAGTACCTATGCTAATTACAAACAATCGGCCATACGCCTCCGATTTATGATCAAATGGGATTCATCATTCAGCACACATGGGTAAGAGCAGATTTAGATGGTAAGCGTGTTTGTTGCATCTGGAGTCAGATTTAAGCATTTATTACAGGACGACATGCATTTGAGTTTATCGGTGACTTTGGTGACTCTGGTGACTCTGCTCAAGTGACGCTCTGAAGCAATCTGAGCAAGCTTGACGCATACAGTCCCTGAGATCACAAACCCTCCCGGCAGAGGAGGGTTTAAACCCAATATGAACAGATGGTCCTTGCGATGAACAATGTTATTTATAAAAGGAAAAGAAAACCTTTTTTTCAGCTCTTACCCAATAAAAGTACACTGCTCCTACTATTCAAATATATGCTTCAGTAATTTTTGAAAAAAAATTTAATGACTATATCAGCTTGAAAAGATCAGATTTATATGTTGGGCTCTAATTTCTTGGCGCAGCGCTCGGTGGCACAGCGGTGGCGCAGCGTGGCGTAGCCCACGCAGTGGTAATTTTGTCTTGTGCAGCCCGCGCAGTGGTAATTTTGTGCGGTGCAACACCGTGTGCAGCCACTTTGGCAATTTGGTAGACGGACGTGCGCCGAGATGGGTGTGGCGGCGTAGTAGGGGGAGGTGTCACATATTCATCATGACGCAGTGACAATTTCGTGGATCAAGGCTCCGTCGAAATTGCGCAGAGAGCTCGCCAGCTCCAACCTGGTTTACTTTCTGTGCAGTGGTAATTTGGCTGACCGGCGCATAGTACGCACGCGTCACCGAAACCTCAGAGGCAGGTTTCCAGAATGTCAGGCACATTTCAATGCAATAAATAATTACAGCAACCACTATTTAATGTAACTATCTGAATCAGGACATAAATATAGTATCTATATCGATTGTCCTGATGTCAGATTAAAGGCGGTTGGCACACGTAATGGAAACTTGACCTGGCTTAATCAACGCAGCTGAATCTGTGATGCAAACTAACGACTTCACATCTTTCTCAGCCAACCACAAACTGCCTCTATATATATATATATATATATATATATATATATATATAATGCTTGTGTTCTATGCTCAGTAAAGCTGCTTGCACACTGGACGCGAAACGAATTTTTCGCACAACTGATTACAGTCAAAGTCAATGCGAAGACGTGCCTGTATTCGCGTCTAGTGTCTACGTGTCCAAAAGTCGGACAGGTTTTTAATATATCTCCGTGTCCGACAGTCGGATGGTTTCAATATAACTCCGTGTCCGACAGTCGATTATTGTTTTTAATTTCTTCAAATCTACTGAATCTTTTAGATATGAAACGTGAATGTTTTGATAAGAGAGCTCAGTTCTTCAAAATGAGTACCGAGAATTTCAATCAATGTTTCTGTTTAAGCTCTGCGCAATAAAGTGAGTCGACATTGGCGCGGGACTTAGTGCATTTATGACGAATTTAGCGACTGTTGGACAGAGATCCTAAAATACTCCGTGTCCGAAAGTCATAAAAGTTCTAATTTTTCGAGTATTCCAGGAATTATTAGACGTACAAACTTGGCCATGTTTGTGTTCGACCTTCACAAAATGCAAATTGACAGCTATCGACTTTTTTTGGTCTTTTTATTCGTCTGTTTTCTTCCGTTGAAAATAGACAACAGTCTTTATTTGGTCTCTCTTTTGAAAATTAGTCAGATGGATCCAACAGATTCATGCTTTATTTCCACACCAGAGATAAAATAGTGCTTGTAGTCAGTGAGCAAATCAATTCCATGACATTGTGAATTAAATATCGCATGCACGATCAAGACTGTCCGATGCGAAATGCAAAATACTCCATGTCTGGCAGCCAGCAAAAAGTAAAAGTATTGATATGAGAACAGATTTATAACGAAATAAAGAATAAAAACATATCACCAACTAACAGAACATCCAGAAAAAGATGGCCCGCCAATAAATAAATCGCAGTGTTCATTGGATGTTCTGTTTGTTGTTAAAATGTTTCTTTTTATTCTTTATTTCGTTATCAATCTGTTCTAATCGTCCTTTTTTTTTTTTTTTTTTGGCTGTCAGACACGGAGTATTTTGCATTTAATGTCCGACAGGCATTGTACATTGTCCTGCGCCAATGTCGACTCACTTTATTGAGCAGAGCTTAAACAGAAACATTGATTGAAATTCTCGGTACTCATCTTGAAGAACTGAGCCCTCTTATCAAAACATTCACGTTTAATATCTAAAAGATTCAGTAGATTTGAAGAAATTAAAAACAATAATCGACTGTCGGACACGGAGTTAGATCGAAACCATCCGACTGTCGGACACGGAGATATTGTAATAAACTTTAATTTTAATTTTTATTAAACATAGCATAAGCTGCCACTACCTTTGTTAACCCGGTATGGTCCAGTGTCAGAGGCAAGAGAATACACCCCACGCAAGGATTTATTATAAAAACCCAATTACTTTATTGACCATTACATTAATAAGAGCCGACACTCAAACCAGAGGCTCCTAAAGAGTTCTCGAAATGGCCACAAATGACCCCCCTTACAACCACGGCACAGCAAACCCGTAATATACATCCATGAAACACCATAAAATGCACACTGCACACTTTTAAGTATTACTACTGCAACTGCATACATTCACAAATCACTGCATTGCACACCATTGGAAAACAGCGCCCATCTTACAGTATTGACACACAGCATCAAATTGCACAGTGCACAATTAAGCCCGCCCGACTGCAGACGGAGCAAACCACGTCTACCATTAAGGGGATACAGGAGGCCTCATGGCCACAGCGTTACCTCTAAAAGAACCCCTGGCAGAGTATCCCGCATATTAAAATCTATTTAAAAAAATTGCGCAATACAAAAAAAGACAAATAACATTGAAATATTTCGAATACTCCCTACTCGCCCGGTCTGGCGACAACACCCCCCCGTGGGGTGCGGACAATGGAATTAAAGAATCACTTTAATACAGATGGCCCCAGTAATTCACTTCAACATAATCAATGCGATTCATTCATCGACAAAAGTCAGTACAATTCATCCATCGGCATAAACCAGTACAATACATTCATCGGCGAAAACCAGTACAATTCGTTTCATACAACCAGCGTCGAAAAGTCAAGGAAGCGGAAGGTTTTGAAACACGCCAAGTTCAGAACTACAAGCAGGCAGCGGCACTCTAGACCCCGGTCCTCACTGCCTAAAGGAGGTATCTAGCCTCCCCTCCTAATTCAGGAACAACTCCCCTATTCAACTGTCTTCACTGCCGGCAACACTAAAAGTTGCGAGCAGCACCCTCCCGTCCCAGTGCCACCGCCACAGGGAAAACAGGTCATCTCTTACATGACTCACGCCGTTTTCTGTCCGCTTTTCATCCGGCGTCCTCCTCCCTGCACGCCAAGCACAGGTGACCATCATAAAAAATCAAACGCCCCTCCCCCTTAATCCAACGCAGGGAGACGGCAATCCTCCCTCTCACTACAATATATTAAAACCCTGTCCGACTTTTGGACACGCAGACACTGCAGGGCCGGATCTGGGGGGGGGGGTTTCCTGGGTTCCGGAACCCCCCCCTGCCCTGAGCATGCACCTTCAAAATAAGCAAAAAAAAAAAAAAAAAAAAAAATCCTCACAGGACTACCCAGCCCACGCAAAAAAAAAAAAAAAAAAGTTATCCATACGTGATAGTGGATGCAGTCTCACAGCTGAGTCAACGGGGGGCACCTACGCAGGGGAAATCACTGGTGCTACGCCAGCCTTGAAAGTAACTTCCCTTCGTTTCACCACTTCCGACCACGCGCTTTTTCACCGGAAAAACAACATAGCCTACGAGTCGTTTTCAAATTCAAGTTGCGAGTCGACAAGAACTATGCCAAGGAAAAAACCACAACGAAGACACAATGAACCTTTGCTATATATCTGTGCTGAAAGACAGGAGGTCAGTGCACATTTTGTTGGATGATCTAATAAAAATCATACTCTCTTTGAACTCAAGGTTTGAAATGTTGTTGATTTTTGATGAGGCTTTTACATTTAGGATATTTTCTCAGTTGCATGGGTGAAGACATATGATCTTGGTGTAGATTTACTGTTAAGCTGAATGGGTGCTTGGTTTAAAAGGCATTCCTGTTGGTTATTAGAGACATTTTAACATGATCTATTTTGGTTGAAATTGGATGTAGAATGCCTGGAAATGGCTCAATTTTTTCCTCAGAAATAGCTAAAATGCTGGACTTTTCGGGGGCCTCATCCCCTGAGCCCCCACAGGGGCACTACCCCTTGATCCCGCCAGGGGGCCTATGCGGCCCACTGGACCCCTGGCAGGAAACCCTGCTTCACAACTCATTTGATCCGGCCCTGCGCTGCGTTCAACGCAATCTGTCGTGCGAAAAATTCCTTTCGCGTCCAGTGTGCAAGCGGCTTAATACTACCATTATTGTCACTTAGGTTTGATTGTTTTTAGTGGGGGAAAGGAATACAGCCTGATTGTTATGATCTCGTACTGAGTTAAGATCACATGTTGAAAATAAATGTGTAACGTATCTTGGATTGTTGTCCATGCATGTTAATCCCAAAATTTTAAGCAGCAACAGGGTGTAATAATAGGAACACGCTATCCATTTTTTCTCTTCCCAATGATGCAGGCAGAAGAAATAAATGAGCAACCATCGTATTTCATTCCAACTTCATAAGTTTGAATGATCTGACGTAGTTTCGTTTTGAAATTCCATTCAAGTTCATTACTGGTAATAATTCGAGAATGCCCAAGCTAGCCAGCTAACTCATATTCGTAATGCTTAGTATAGACGTAAGTGGTGCAGAAAACATGCCTGAAGCAGCAAAGTAAAATGCAACATTAATGCATCATGCAGATATAGGACAGAGGCTTCTTTATTTCTTAAAGGTGAGGAGAGGAGCTCATTTTATTGGTGAAGATTTGACTCGGCTGTGTTAAACCCACTGACGCCCTCTCTCCTCCCTTTTTGCCACTTGCACTGGCAGGAGGGACAGAGGCGGGACAGAGGAGTACTTGCGCCGGGCTGCGCCGGGCACGAAATTGCAAAATACGCCTGGCTACACCCCGTTGGCGCGGCGCTCGCCCCATTGGCCGCGCCTGGTCAATGAATTTAGAGCCCGTTGTCTGCGGTGCGCCATGTTTGTTGGAATTGGGATAGCTTGCCGCATTACCTGGACACTGGAACTCTCGAGCGCGCGGTGGTCATAAATTAGATAAAACCAGCGGCATAGCAAGAACTGAAAATGTGGTGGGGCACAGGATATACCCTTAAAATAGTTATTAGTCCTGACTTGTTCTCAATCATTTTCATAATTAACAATAGGTTCACTCCGAGAACACTCCACACTATCAAATATTGCTAGTTATCCCCATTTAAGTAAGACAACAACCATTTATTTGTATGCATAATTTGGTGCATTTAAATCAGCGTCATTCAAAATTGCATACCTGTCAACTCTCATGCACATGAGGTGAATCTCACACTTTTTATTGGCATGTCACATTCTAATGCTGTAGTCAGCCATTTAACACTTTATAACAAAGGTGATAATTGAACATTTTAATTAGGAAAACAAAATATATTTAATTGCTGAGTCCCACTTTTTGATCAACCCACCCTGTACGGAGTGTGAAAGGCGATATTTCATTGGAACACCGATCAGTCATTATTCAATCAATGCATATTTAAGAGATTATTACGTGGAATTGAAGTCCTTTTGCATGGAAAGTTTTCAGTTTCATGAGTGTTTCGGTAGATTTCACCATTAGTAGCATGGAAAACAATTATGACTCCAGAATTCTCACGCTTCTCTTGCCTCGGAGTCGGAAGCTATGAAATTACATAAAGGCGTTTCAAGTGGTCTTTTATTTCATTTAAACAATTTAAACGATCATGAAGTGCAAGTTAAATTGCCTGATGTGTGGAAAAGGTAGCGCGGAAGTTTCAGAGCAGTTTGTCTTTTGTAAAGCATGGGCCTATTTTGGGTAAATTTTTTTCCTGTACTGAATTTAGCCCATTATTTCATTGCTGTTAAATCGCATGGGGAGAGAAGCCATGTCTTCAATTGCAAATGCATTATTACTACAATTGGAAAACATGTCATCAATGAAAGTAAATATTGAGGAGGTTATCACACGGACTGTATTCAGGGGATGGTTCCCCAGTGTTATACTTCATTCGCCCTTGGGCGTCGGTCAGGACACAATGATGAGAGAGTTTGTTGCAGTGAGGGGAACTTTTACTGCTGATTCAGGACAGGCACAGTACAGGGTAGGCATACAGTATTATGTTATGGGCGTTGTGTGTGTGGTTTCTGCAATAAATACAAACAGGGATAACAAACATTGGTGTTAATATTACACTGCACTACTACTAGCATAATAAATACAGTAAACAAACATTCTCACCAGTGCATTAACTTTCCCCCACACATTACTACAACATAGAATTTTCATCCAAACTGCCCAACATATCTATCATGCCACAAATAAATGCCGTAGTCTTCAGCAGTACAGCTCCCACTCTGATCGGCCGCCCCCTGCAGCTCCTGCACCGTAGCTTCTAGCAGCTCCTTCCAGGTGTCATACAGCTTCGCCTCTGGGTCTTGTGTGCTGGGTGTGATTGAGGCGACGCCACAGAAGGTTGACTTACAAAGCTCGGAGGCAAAGTCATCATGCTCAATGTTGGGCTTTACTGGCCATTCATCTGGGGGATGAAGGAGGAATGGAGGCCCTTGACTCCACCTGTTGGGCTCCACAAGGTCTTTCAGAGTCTTGCAACTCGTGATGTCGTCAGTCGAGTTCCTCGCTGAATCAACATAACGTCATGCATGGGAACTTGTGAGTTCTTGTATTTCCGCCACTCTGGTGCTGACGAAGATCTTGAAGCGGCAGGACTCCGACTGCAGCCACGTCAGCACCGCCGTGGAGTCCGTCCACAGGATGGTCTTGTCTGTCTTCAGCGTGAGCTCCTTCTCGAGGAGCTTTGCCAAATGAGCTCCAGTGACAGCTCCACACAGCTCCAACCTCGGCATGGAGAGAAGTCGCTTAGGCGCGACTCTGGACTGCGCCAGGAGGAAAGACAGATGCACTCGACCTTGACTGTCCACCGTTCACAAATACGCCACTGAGCCATAGGCCTGCTCAGATGCATCACAAAATACATGGACTTCCCGGTGGGTGCTGGGCTCTAGCTGGCACATATGCTCGAGGCAGGATGACTTGAGGCAGGTACTGGAATTCTTCCTCCCAGTCATTCCAGGCTTGTAGGAGATCTTGGGGGAGGAGAGGATCGTCCCAGTCTCTTTGTTTCTCCCAGAGGCATCTGACCAGCATCTTGGAACGGGTGGTGTAGGGTAGGATAAACCCCAAGGGGTCGTACTGACTGGCTAAGACCCTATAGATGTTCCTCATAGTTGGAGCACTGTACACTATGGGTCGATGTTTGTAGCCTATGGTGTCAGTTTGCCAGTGCCAGCTGAGTCCTAGGGTGGATTCTGGGGAGTCTGCTCTGTCTTGTGTGAGCCAGAGCTCAAGGCTGTCGGACTGGGCCTCCTTAGGGAGGTGTTCAACGACACTCGGTACATTACTGGCCCACTGACATAGGTCAAAACCCCCAGATGCAAGGAGCTCGCGAAGCGCGTCTGCCATCTTTCTGGCGGTCTCAGGAGTAGGCAGGCTCTGCAGGAGGTTATCTACGTAAAAGCATTTCTTGATAGATAACCTCAGGTCATCTCCTGGCTGGCTATGGTCGGCGACATGGCGCTGCACGGGAAACGTAGCACAGCACGGGCTGCAGGTGGTGCCGAACGGCAGAACCTGCCACTCAAACACTGCTGGAGGTTCATCTCTGGTCAAGTCGCACCACATGAAGTGTAGGAGTGGGCGATCTTCAGGGAGGAGGCGGACTTGATGAAACATGGCCCTTATGTCTGCACTTACAGCAACAGCATTCTCCCTGAAGCGCAGCAGCACGCCTAGAAGTGATGCTCCAAGAGTGGGTCCAGGCAACAGTGACTCATTCAGGTTCTGGCCTCTGTACTGATGGGAGCAATTGAAGACAATTCAGTTTTTGTTGTTAAGGCTCACCATGTGGTGAGGGATATACACCATGCCTCTCCTTCCTGGTTAACCTCCTCAGAGCTCAGTTTTGTGACGGAATCTGCATCCACCAGCTTCTGTATCTCTGTGCTGTAGGCTTTGACATGCTCTGGATCTTTAGCTAGCTGCCGTTCTGTGCTCTGCAGATTCGGCATGACAGATTCTTTGGGGGCCCGTAGGAGGAGCATATCTGCTTTGCGAAGAAGGGGCGAGGCATAGCGAAGAACGCCAGCCACCTCCACGCGGGTGGTCTTCTCTTCTAGCAGGGCTACAGCTGCCTGGTCTTGCCTCGACCTGGTCACCACCTTCTCACACCTAAATGTAACCGTGTCTATTTGCCAGAGCCTTTCAACATGCTGACGTAGTTCTGCGGCTTGTGGGGTGACCGACGTCAACAGACACTGCTGTGGTCGTAGAGGCTGCTGGATGAACCTTGCCGGGCCCTGCAGGGTCCAGCCCCGTCTGGTCCGTACAGCGGCGGGCCCACCTGGAGGACCCAGTCTGACTGGCTCGATGGGGGTGATATAAGTGTGGGTGGTCGGAGCCGATGAGAACCAGGGGTCTGGCGTTTTCAAAGGGATTGATTGGCCGGCCAACTAGGTGGGTATACTTCCTCTGGAGGTAGTCCATTGGATAAGAGTGGGCTGCCAGCACAAGGCGAGGGAAGGCGAAGGCCTTTGAGACTAGGAAGCTGGTCTTTGATTCATCAGCAGGGGAGATGTGGAAGGATACGGAAGAGCCCCGGATGGTCTGGACATCCTGCCTGATGGTTCTCAGGGGTAGGTCCTCACTTGTACCTTGAAGGCCGAGCTCCCAGGCAGCAGCTGACAGGAGCATAGTCCTTTCAGAGCCATCATCCAGGATGGCGTAGGTGTTTAGGGTGCGACCGCCATGATGGAGCAGCACTCTGACGACCTTCAATAGGACCCGGTTGTCCTCTGGTGGTCGGTCAACATAAAGAATCTCAGTGGTGGAGCTCACCAAGCAGCTCTCCTCCTTGACCGTCACAGGTTTTGGTGGCCTATAGTTGACTTCATGTAGGACATGTAGATGTTTCCCTTTGGCACAGGCCGCAGGGTTTCTTTAGGCTACACTGGGCTGCCTGGTGAGGGCCTCGCACAACGCCAACACCTCTTATTAGTCTGTATCCACTCTGTTAATTGTTCTTTGGATAGCTTTGTGACTGCTGTAGACTGGCTGAGAAAGTGTTCCTCATTCTCTCAGAAAGGGCAGTAGGGCTTGGCTCTCCCCTTCTGCCCTTTAGAGCCTTTTGTTAGTGCATTACTCTCTTTAATGTCTATAGATCCGTGAAGGACAGTAATGGGCCGTCTTCCCTGACAACCCTCTGGCCTGTGTACTTGCTTCTCTTTAGCCCCCTTTGGTAATGTCTGCCCGTCAAAATCCATACACCAGGATTCGTACTGTAGCCACTGGGCGAGGTCAAGCAGGGTGGGAACAGTCCCTGACTCCTTGAAAGTGGATTGACGGAAGTCTGCCCATTGCTCTGGGGGCAGTTTACTTAGCAGTCTCACTACATGAGACCCACAGCGAAGTTCTACATCACCCTCAGTACCCAAGGTCCTCAGTAGGCCAACCAGTGACTGTACATGGAGGGTGAACCGTTCAAAGGCTGCAGTGTCACCACGGCAAACATCAGGTGAGTCCAGGACGCTAGCTATTTTCTTGAGGGCTATTTGATGTGGCTGGCCATATTTTTCATTGAGGGCTGACATAGTGTCAGTATAGGGCGTGGGGGAATTGAGGAAGGAATCTGCTACCAATCTCGCCTCTTCGAACTTCAGGTGGTCTACTAGAACCTGGTACTTGAATAGTTCAGTCACTCTTAGAGGTAAGAGATTCTCCAGAGCTATTTTCAAGTGTGCAAACTCACATGGGTCACGGTGGCTGAAGTTGGGGATAGTAGGTCATGGCCCCCTGTAGAGCTGTTCGGTCTTGGGTACTGGGTCATGATGTGGTGCAGCAGGGGTTAGTCGGTCCTGTCCCTGCATCCATGAAGCTTGTCGTGTGGAGACTGGTGGTTGCGCAGGCTGGTAGAGGTTTGGGTGCTGCTGACATGTATAGACTGCTGCGTAGGATGGGGCCCTTAGGGGTAGAGGCTGTGAGTATGTAGGCTGGTAGGGTTCCAGAGGCAGCTGAGGTGCGTATGTCGCTGCGTAGGGCGTAGGCTTAGGGGGTGAAGGCTGCGTGGCAGGCTTGTACTGATTCAGAGGCTGCTGAGGAGTGTAGGCAGCTGCATAGGATGTAGCCCTGAGTGGGGGTGGCTGTGATGCAGGCTGGTACTGGGTCAAAGGCTGCTGAGGAGTGTAGCCTGCCGTATAAGTTGAAGCCCTCGGGGGTGGAGGCAGTGACGAAGGGCGCTCTGGATAGCGCCTGGGCTCGGTGTCTGTGCTGGCCTTGTAGAGAGGATAAGGCTCTCTTTGAAGGTCGTCTAGCTCTCTGCTTAGCCGCCAGGGTGGGGGGTACTGAGGAGGACGGCTGTCCACCCTGACTGGGGACTGTTTGTGGTGGCTAGCTGCCATAGCCTGGTTCTTAATCAGCTGCAACTCCGCCATCAGCTGATCTAAGCGCTCAATCATCTTGGCTCTTCTTGGCCTTCTGTGGCTAGCAATGGTGGGGGGTCAGGCCAGTCTTCTTGGTCTTCTGTGCCATTGTGGACAGACTGGGAGTCGCAGTGGATGACTGGGGAGGGTGTAGCTTGTTGGAGGCTGACTACCAGGTTGGTTAGCCTTCTCACTTCAGCCTGAACTTCACAGAGTCCAACAACGTCAGTATGCATGACTGGCTTTGACCACTGTAGCATGACGTTCTCTTTCTGTTTGTTCCAGAGTTCATCTCCTAAAATGCGTTCCTGGGGGACATGGGGCTGTGAAGGTGGTCCTCTAAACTCCTCTCTGGGCTGGATCTCTGAATACCGTGGATGGGCTAGCTGGGTTTCCGGACTGTACCTCTGGAGCTCGGTGTAGTACTGGTCCGCCTCATGTAGAGCAGCATCCCTCCAGCGGTGGTCGATGTAAGGAGTCCAAGGGGAGTTGAGGGGGGGTCATCTTGGCTGCGCCTTCCACTTGGGGTGACCACTCTTCTTCGTACGCATGCCTGTGTCGTTGCCCGTTGCTGATGTAGTTGACTTCGTAGTCATCAAGGTGGGTTGGTGGGCGTGTCTGACGCTTTGGCCGTACTGCACGATGCTGATCTTCAAACTCCGTTCTGTCCAAGGGTAAATGAAGCATCCAGCTCGAAGGACCACAATATTGAGGTTATCACAAGGACTGTATTCAGGGGATGGTTCCCCAGTGTTACACTTCATTCGCCCTTGGGTGTCGGTCAGGACACAATGATGAGAGAGTTTGTTGCAATGAGGGGAACTTTTACTGCTGATTCAGGACAGTCACAGTACAGGGTAGGCACACAGTATTGTTATGGTCGTTGTGTGTGTGGTTTCTGCAATAAATACAAACAGGGATAACAAACATTGGTGTTAATATTACACTGCACTACTACTAGCATAATAAATAAAGTGAACAAACATTCTCACCAGTGCATTAACTTTCCCCCACACATTACTACAACATAGAATTTTCATCCAAACTGCCCAACATATCTATCATGCCACAAATAACAATCTATGCAGTCATATACAACTCTCAACGAGCTTAATTAAACATCAAAGGCAGACCACACTAACTCCACGAACCGCAAATATAGCTGCACCCATGAACACTACACATGACCAAACTGACTATAAATCTGCCGGTTTGGACTAGAACTTTACATGGAAATAATCACATCAACGTCCCAATATCTGACAGAATAACACATGCTTGCTTAAGGCGCGTTATACAGAATGCCGACATTACGAAGTTTAAGAACTTCTAGTGCAGTTAGTATCAGTGAACATCAAATTAGCAACTAGGCTAACACCGTAGCGGCTGTCATATCAAACAACATTGCAAATGAATAAACAGAATGAATAATACACGCACCCTTGTCAGAGACGCACATGAACCCAACAATACTGCATCATAAAGAACCACAACTTCTGAAAGCTAAATGAGCAGTGTCCACTTCACAGCTGGTGAGGTGACAAACTTTGCACAGGCATACGTATTCAAGGTCTTGTACTATATACACGTTCACTTCTATAAAGGCACGAAGAAGAGCGAGGTGTCAGTCACCATGAATAGCAGTACGACATCGCCCCCAAGTGGTGACAGAACACAGAAACCAATATGGAAATAATAAAGGTGAAGTATATTTAGAGCCTTTCTAACAGTAAATGATTATGAACTAGCCAGGACTATTTGTTGCTGTAAAGGAATGTTCTGTGACTCCAGTACACTGGTTGAATCCGATGTTGTGCAACCACTGTCCTAACAAGACAGGCTTCTTCAGGGGAAATCAGTGCAAGCTTATGCCTACGGGGAGGTCCGGGTTTCGCATTTTGTTGGAGCAATCAGCAGCTGCACACACTGATTTTGTCGCTCAGGTTCTCAAAATGATTGGTAATATCGGACCTTGATCATTCAACGTAAAATGAAGCTACAGCACGAGTAATAATCGA
Organism: Gymnothorax javanicus; assembly: GCA_029692085.1. Lineage (NCBI taxonomy): Eukaryota > Metazoa > Chordata > Actinopteri > Anguilliformes > Muraenidae > Gymnothorax > Gymnothorax javanicus. The sequence continues at coordinate 98,948,276 of CM056198.1, forward strand.
GACTAATTTGTATACGCTTTATACAGATCAGCTGATTTCTTGGTGTCCAAGCGCGTCAAAACATTTGGGACAATTCCACCCAAAGTATTTTTGGATTGGCTGAAGTATAGGACTGGCGGCATCCATGAACTTGTGCCAATTAGTTGTATTTCAGAGGTTTTAGGTTTGAATACTAGGTTCATAAAAATAGCAAAATTTCGCAAAAAATATTTATGGAACAAGAAAAACGTACTTTTTTGGGCAAGAGCTGAAAAAGGGTGTTCTTTTCCTTTAAGGAGGAGGCTGGGGAGTTGGGGGAGATCAGCAGATTTTTTGTAGACCAGAGTAGGAGCGGTGCAGAGGGCATGGAGCAAGAGAAATGAATGAATGCTGCCTTGGTTATAAAAGCTTGTCAATTCGGTGGGAGAAGCTCAAGACAAGGATGACTGGAGGGAAACCAGCCTGTGACCAGCCTGACTCTTGTGCTTGACTGAACTAACGCAAAGCATGATTTGTTTCCTTGTCCAATAACAGTCCAATAAGACCCTCTCTTAAAAACCATAAAATACACATGACATTATTGTTATGAAATTGTTTGATTGAAAATGAATTTGGTGTTGAAATGGTTGTGATATGATAGAAATGCACTCTTCAAACAAAATAGGGGATATTGAAATTTCAATGTCAATAACAAAATATTGATTGTTTTTTGGATACAATCACTGACTGCAACGAAGATAACATGAACTGCTCTAAAGCAGAGCACAAAATGCAGCCAATGGCGCGCACGTGCAGCACATGGAAATCCCGAACGCGTGGCCAGGGTGCATTTTCGAATTTGACACTTTAGAGAACTGTTTTCTACTCCCTTGCAATCGAGACTTCTTTCATTTTGATAGCTTCTGACTGTAATCCTTTGTTGATTTTGTTTATCTGAGACATGCTTTGATTGTTTTTTCACAATGCGATGTCTCCAACGTGCTGAACATCTGAGAGCAGTTGGTATGCTTGAAACTGGCAGCTGTCAGCCTGAGGTTGCCAATTTCTTCAATGTTTCCAAGTGTGTGACTAGCAGATTACAGAGCAGGTATCAGCAAACCCATAATGTTGATGATCGACGCCGTTCAGGGCATCCACGGCCAACAACAAGAGCCCAGGATAGGTTGATTCGTATCCAGGCTCTGAGGAATCACACTCAAACAGCAAATCAGATTGCTGCAAACCTACACCAGGCTACTGGTGTCTGCGTGACAGGTCAGATAATTAGAAATCATCACACAATGCCCATCTTCAAGCTCGACGGCCTTGTATAGTGCCGCCATTGACCAACTGCCACTTTGCCAATAAACGCAAATGGTGTACACAATGCAGAAACTGGGGAAATCATCGGTGGTTACGCGTAATGTTCCCAGATGAGTCCCGGTACACTTTAGACTTCCTTGATAGGCGTGGTCGCATCTGGCAAAGTCGTAACGAATGCCATGCCAATGTTAAACTGAGGCAGCATGACAGATTTGGTGGTGGGTCTGTTATGGTGTGGGGTGGGATCACTATGACTAACCAAACCCCACTCTATATCATGCAAGGAAGAGTCGCTGGCCAGTACTGTCGGGACAACATACTGACACCCTATGTTATCCCATTTGCATGATGTGAAGGATAGCGTTTTGTCTTTCAAGATGTGAATTCCTGTGCTCACCGTGTGAGAATAGTCAATAACCACCTTCAACAGCACAATATCCATAGGTTGCTATGGCCAGCAATGAGCCCTGACCTTTTCCCCATTGAAAATATCTGGGACATCTTGGGCCGACGTGTGCGTCAATGTGAAAGGCCACCAGCCAAGCTGGATGAACTTGGCCAGGCGTTGGTGAAAGAGTGGGACAGGTTGCATGAACTCACCATTGGTAGACTCATACTTACAATGCCTCGACAAATCAATGAGTGTTTTGCCAATAACAGGGGCACTACACACTATTGATGCAAAAATATCAACTTACAATTTCCGTTTAAATTGTTTAAGTAATGAAATATTGGGTGAATTGTTTACTCAATTTCTTCTACGTTAACATACAATTAGTTTGGGACCAATTGTTCTATATCATTAGTTTTTGACCTTGCAATTTCAATATACCCTACTTTTTTTGAAGAGTAAACTATGATGTCCACTCCACGTACAAAAACTGATATTAATCAACGCCCATGCGTAAATATAAAAAATATGTATGCCATTTATGTATATCTACATATACATTATATTCCTGAATCATTGTTTCAAGCTAGTGGTGTTTGTAAGAGCCTAAAGTCTTCATCTAAGCTATCTTTCACTGGTGGTTGGGGTAGATGGGAGGGTTAAATTCAGGATTTTCACTCAGGAGGTTTGAGGCTTATGGGAAGCTAAACTTCTGTCATGTTTGCAGAAGGACACCAATAGCGAGTCTTGAATCCAATGAATTGACTTTATTGAACAGAAAACCAAACCAAAAAGGCACGTGGGCCAACAGAATATCCACAAACTAAACTAAGCAAAGTGGGGAAAAGGAGGGCACGAAGCCAACAAAAAACTGCACTTAAAAAGCTGACAAGAAAAACTAAGAAATACTGCAGGCTTAAAGCTGCAGTTGGTAAGTCTTATAAAAGTAACTTTTTGTCATTTTGCTAAAACTGTCACTGTGTACAGACAGTATTACATAAAACTAGTACTCTGTAATTTAAAAAAAAAGGCTCCTTTAAACCCATCTACTGCTCCTACTGCAATTTAAAAGAATCGTTCGGACCGACCAAAAAGAACCAATTAGAGCCAGGATGGTGTCTGACAGCCGTCAAACAGTGCACATGCAAGCACTGCGGACAGCCTCCTCCCCCTTCCTCCTCAGTTCACGCCAGTGCTCAGTCAAGCTCAAATCTCTGAGAGATGGTTCGGGAGCTTAGATAAACTAACGGCGCAACAACAGCCATCAGCGAGGATAAAAATACTGATACCTCCGTTACCGACAACAGCACACACGGCTAAGACAAGTAAAAAGAGGAAGCCAGAAGAAAAAAAAGCACAAAAGAAAGAATTTGACAAAGCCCGGGATAAAACCAGAGTTAACATCGGAGTGGCTTTTTAGAGGTGGAAGGAACTCCGTGATCTGGAAGGATTAAAAACCGACGCAGAGTAGGCGACTTTTCTGCTTGACAGGTAAACCCCTGCTTTATTCGTTGGTTCATTTTTGCTCCACAATGCTCTTGAAATAAGCGAGTTGGCGTCGCTCACATGCACAGCTAGAACTAACCCCAGCCCTAACGGGCATCAATTCATTTTCGCTCTCCAAATAAGCGAGTGAATGTCGCTTACAAGCACAGTCGCTGTTCGAATAGCCAGCGTCTTGTAATTGTTACAGTACTCCGTAGTGCATGTGATGTTACTGTTGAGCTAATGTTAGCTTGTTTCCGATGCTAGGGCTAACGTTACTGGCGTCGTTTTATTAGAAAGTAGCAGAAAATATCTTTATGAAGTGACCTGGCAGTCTTATCGGTTGTGTTGTTGTCCTTATAAATATGTGTAATGTTTCTGTGCTCTCACAGCTAAATGCTGTCATACATGGTTTACTGGCCATTCAGCAGGATTCACGACAGTTTCTGTACTCAAAAAACGGGTAACTTACTGAAATAAGCGTGTGCTGGGTTTTTACTGAATACATACTGCTGTAGATTACTTTTCATGTCTACATGATTTATTTCTGCTCATTTGTTGGCAGGCGCGTCGTTAGACCTGAAAATTCCGGGGCTAATATCCCTCCCTTTATTGAAAATAATTAGTCCTGGCTAATTCTAGATGGGTTTACTTTATTAACACGTTTTCCAATTCAAGAATAATCAAGTGGCAATTGAAGACACGGCTTCTCTCCCCCATGCGATCTAAAAGCGACAAAATAATGGGCTACATTCAGTACAGAAAAATAATTTGATTTTAATTAGGTCTATGCACCGTCGCTCGGCGATGGCATTTCAGAACTCTTCAGCGAATGAAGGTAATTCTGGTGACAAGTACGTGGTTTCGTCCGTTTACATTTTCCAATCGGACAGCTGTCTATTTTTTTACAGCGAGTTGAGTGACCGTGCTGCAAAAACAGGTGTACGTACTTGTCGCCGAAATTACCTTCATTCAATGCATAGTTCTGAAATGTCGTCGCCGAGTGACGGTGCATAGACCTAATTATAATCAAATTTTTTTTTGTACTGAATGTAGCCCATTATTTTGTCGCTTTTAGATTGCATGGGGGAGAGAAGCCGTGTCTTCAATTGCCACTTGATTATTCTTGAATTGGAAAACGTGTTAATAAAGGAAAACCATCTAGAATTAGCCAGGACTAATTATTTTCAATAAAGGGAGGGATATTAGCTCCGGAATTTTCAGGTCTAACGACGCGCCTGTTTGTTGGCCAGCACTGTTGACTGTTCACAACAGTAATGTCTAGCCTTGGCAACTTGGCCATTTTCATAATGTGAATGTGCAAAATCTCTCCACAGTCACATGGATAACAGCTCGCGTGCACGGCAGCCTTCTGGGGGAGGGTCTTCGGAGTGCAGTGGAGAGGGAGGGGGAGGGATCTGAAAGTTGCATTTTTTTCAAATTTTTATGCCAAGTCCTCTCTCTCCTCAAAGTTGCCAACTGCAGCTTTAAGGGGGAACAAAGCCAACAAAAAACTACACTCCAAGAGCTGAACTAAAGGGTATACAAAGACTGGACATGAAAAGCATGGCATCAATACAAGCAAGGAAATACACATGAAACCACTCTAGAACACAGCAGGGAACCGAAACAGACCAACGGACCGACTGCCATCTGAAATGCCTCCACAGAATATAAAGGTACAAGGCTTGATACAGGAACAAGGAACACCTGGGCAGAACAAGGAGGAAACAAAGCATGAACGCAAGACATTGGACGAGGGCTTAATTACATAACGAGCCCATTAAGGGAATGGGCGTGCTCAGCTAAGTACCAATGAAGTCTGCAGATTGAAGGAAAAGTGAAAAAGTACGCAGCAAAGCGAGATGTGAAATAATAACAACTAAATTAGTATTATTAGTAAAGTGCCTGTCTAAGAAAAACACCTCCCGTGAACGTTAGTAGCTGTTAGTAACTAAAAACAGTTAATTGACACTAAGATTAGAAAGACCCGAAGCCAGAACAGCGCTGAAGGAAAGTGGAAATACCACAGCCAGCCAATAGCGAAGAAGCAGTGCATGCACGAGAGAAAACAAGACGTGGACTGGAACACAGACATGAGGAGGATTCCATTGGCAGTGCGGGAACAAAAACCTGGCATAGACAACGCAGAACAGAACAAGAACATTACAACTTCAATGTTGGCTTTTTATTTTTGGCATAGATGACTTATTATTTTGAGTTTTAAGGATGTATAAAGCTGCTGAATGCACGGTGTGTACATAAACTTCACCATGATGGCTGAATAGGCTTGTTCGTGAATGTTACAATAGGACGTTGCTAAAACGCCCAGGAAGGACATCCAACTGAAGGCCAGGTAACATCCTGGACATCGACACAACTTTCATTCTGGAACTGTTGTTGAACCGTAACAGGAAATCGTTATTGGAAGTTCAAATGACAGTCATGCAGAATCTCATTGTTTGTTGGGTATTGATGCCAAGAGCACAGTGGCCCTCATTTATCAAACTTGCGTAGGATCTGGTGTAGATTCTGGTGTAAATATCAGCGTTCGCCAGGTGTCACGTCTGATTTACTAAAAGTGTGTACGTCGCTGATTTCGGAGTAGAACTGGCGTGGCGTTGATAAATCTGGCGGCTGAAACCATCGTAATTTACATGACACGTCCCTATAAATTCATGCTCCAGGAGGCATAATCCTGCCCACTTTACGACATGGACTCTCGAAAGACGGCAAAGAAGAAAGAACTTCACTGAGGAGGAAATATAAATTATCACGTCTGAGGTGGAGAAAAACAAAATAATTTTATTTGGAAGCCTTAAGAGTAGCATAAAGGGAGCCCAGAAGGCTGCAGTTTGGAAAACTATTGCTGCTGCGGTAAACCCCGTTGGGGTGGAAAACCGGAGTGCAGCAGACGTTTGATTTAATTCATTAATAAATCGGCGACTATTCGCACTTATTTAAGCGCCCAAGCACAAAAAATGGATCGAAATTCGCGTTAGACGCACTTATAAGTGTGGCCAAGATGCACATTTCTCCATTGCCCACACTTATTTTAAGTGTGTCCAAAGCTAAGATTTTTTTCTTGGCTAAACTTATTTTAAGCGGTACTTTCTATAAGCGGCACTAGAATGGTCATCAACTGGCGCACTTATAAGTGTGGCCAAGAAAAAAATTCAGCACTGGCACACGTATAAGTTCGAATAACATTGGCCTTAATAAATTCAATTAATAGATCCATGATATTTCATGTTCTATAACCTACATAATTGGCAATCCAAATGCGTTACATGCAGGTAAAAAAAAAAAAAAGTGGTCCGATTTTAAGATCGCCACCAAAAAACGGGTTGCGGCGCTCAGGCTCAGCAGCGCACTGACCAGTGGAGGCCAACCAGACTCCAACCTCCAGCTGTCACAGTTCGAGGAGGGTATGAGTCCCCACCGCCTCGATCGGAGCTGCATGAGGGTATTGTTATATTACAGTCTGCAGGGATCACTCTTCATTGTACTGTTATTAGTATTACTTCATGACATTTTATTGGGTTTCGCACAAAATGAGCAGCCACTCGTCACTTTCCAGGAGGAGACCTTCTCTGTGCCAACAGTTCCTCTCACGTCAGACAGAAGCTTATTCCTCTAACAATAGAAGATCTGCCATTGTCAAAATGTGATCACGGTCAAAGTGTCCGTAGGCCTAGCTATATATCCTGAGCAACAAAAGAAACGCAAGTTAGCTAGTTAGTTAATGTACTCTTATGGTTACTCACTCAAAGTGACCGCAAAATAAAGAAAAATTTGATGAAACGAGTGTAAATGTGCACGCACAATAAATAATAAATTAGATTTTCTAAAATAATTACGCGCAAAATTATTTTCTAGTCTGCCTTTAATTAGGCTAACTTGCGTTTTTTGTTGTTCAGTATATATCTGAATGAGCATTTGACATACTACACTGCATATCTGCCAAGCCACGCATTGCGCTTAATCAGATTGATTGTAATTGTCAGCCGTCTGGCCTGACAAGCAGGTTGTCTCAAAATATAAGTTTAAATAATTTCTCAACACAGGTGTCTTATTTATTCATTCATTCATTCATTCATTCAATCATTCATTTATTAATTTAGCCTATTTATCTATTTAGCCTTTTTATTCATTTTACTAATAAGAGCAACAACACCATGACGTCCGCATCGCTGCATATCGTTTATTACTCATTTTGACAGCTGCACTCGTTCCTGAATGTTGTTCGCTGGTTTCAAATCTGCGTACACCTGGTCAGACCCGGCGTGAGATTTTTGCGGACCGTTCGCTCACGTTCAGATTGATAAATGCCGATCCTTGCGGGAGATTTGGCGTACACCCATTTTTTTGGTGTACGCACGTTTGATAAATGAGGGCCATTGTGAGATGCTGATTAGGCTGGCCCTTTGCAGCGATATGGAATTTTTATTTTTTGCGATGGCTAGAAAAGTCCTCATTCATGACTTCAGTGAGTGGCACCCTAGATAGTCTAAGCTAGTGCCAGGAGCCAAACTTGTAATATATGACAGCACCAAGCCCTTATTCATGACTTCAGCAAGTGGTACCCTATGCAGTCTAAGCTACAGTCAGAAGCCAGACCTGTATTATGTGACAGCACCAAGCAAACAGACATACTATTTGCAGCTGAACCTTTAGTAGTAGTTTTCAGAAGGTTGGAAAGATGGAGACTGGATAAAATGCAGATGATGCTAAATTTGTAAGCAGTATAAGCTCCATGATAATTGCATTGATTTGCCATGACCCTTCTGCCTTTATGGGACGAGTGGACCCAAACTATGCCAGGAAAATTATCTGCTTTTCTTATGTTTACTCACACATTTATTAAAGTTTTTTTTCCCTTTAATTTGTCACCCGTTTGTAATAGAAGACAAAATTCTAACAATGAAAAAGGACTGTGCTGAGCAACGATTCATTTCTAAAAGATTATTCACCGCTAAAATGCAAATAATACTGATGAGTATATCATAATTACATTAGTGCCAATATGCAATCTTATTGAGTCAGGAATGGAGTGCATAATCAGACCTCATGGTCCATCATTACGCTGTGCCCTGATACCCAGTGATGACCTTGATAGCGGGCAACCCGCTGGTGGCTATAATGGCTCAGGTACTTCCGACGCTAATCTTTATTTTAATTAGGAGAATTGGACAAAATGCCAGGATGGATTGAGTCCTGTGCTAGCTATTAAATTGTCCATCTCTTTGTAAGTGATGAGGCTCATTATGTTGTGACAAACCTAATAACGCAGGGTTGTAGAGGCCTTGGCTAAATGAGAATAAATATTTCATATCAGGGTTTTGGTCTTGCGAGTGGTGATATGTACAGTAAAAGCTGCACTCTCACCGCGCTGCAGACCACAGCAGACAAAATTACACAGCATGAGACCCGGCTGGATCGGGGCAAGGTGAATGTTGGATAGGATGAGAAAACCGGTCTTTTGGTAGAATTTTCATGGGAGGATGCTGTTACATGATTGTATTTTCTCACATGCTAACTGACCCTTGCTGGGCAAGGACAAATTTGGGCCCAATGGTAACCTCTCTATTCTTTCCATTTCTCCTCAGAAACTGCAACGCAGGCCGGCATTGATGAATCAGACGACAGATGCACTGTGTGCGCACTTCGGTGCTTTACTTGAAGACTCAGGGTCTGTGTGCTGGAACAGGCAGTATAAATTAATGCCATCAGTGGCACCCAGTCCATTTTTGAGTGCCTCTCATTATTCTCCATTATAATCTCATCTGAGCATGTGACCCTCCATTCATCAAGGCTCCAGCTCAGTTCAGAAGCAAAGGAAGCCGGTTTCCCTGTTTCTCCATTTGAATCAGTTAACTCAATACAGCAGCTTCAAACAGCAGTCTCACTCCTTCTAGAACAGCCGAGAAATACAAAACAGTCATCGAACGTTATAATGCATCTTCACTACTGAGTCAAATACTAATGATTAAAACAAACAACTGCATTAAATAGACATTATTTGCTTTGAGGTGAAAACTTATTGAATGTACTGAAAACAGAATCTATGCCAGACTGGCCATCTGGCCATATCCAGCTTATTCCTGGTCAATGCTGCACGAGGATGGGACCCATTACAGTATCCAGGTGGCTAGAGGCATGAATACATCCTTGACAGTTCCTCAACCTATTGCTGGGCACACATATTCGCACCACTCACTCACCACTTGCTCATACCTATGGGCAATTTAGAGACAGAACTGTGCAGAAGATTAAAGAACAAGAAGACAGCTGAAATTCTCAACTGCTAGATTGATCAACAATCTTTGCCCTCAATTTAATCAAAATGGATTAGAAGCAGTCACTTGAATACTTCAAAGGACACATCTCCAGCATGGCACATAAAATTGCATTATAAGTTGGCTCTCAGACTTTTTTCAACTCCATTGTTTTTTTTCCTTACTGCATTCCACAATCTGTGGGAACAGCTATGGAATGCCAAATTCTGTAGGTGTTTACAGTTTTAGACCACTGGTGTTGATTCAGCAATTTAATTAGTTCAAATTCAAACTGAAGTGCCTCCCGCGGACAGGCAGATTGACAGTTACCAAAAACTATTGACGCTTGACAGTCATGAATAATTGTGAGGTGTTGCCCTAGGGAATTCAGACAGTATTGCTGCAGACAGGGGTATAAATCATTTTGGAAAAACTGAGGGTTACTGTCTTAAAGCTTATTTCACATGAGCTTAAATTTAATCAGGGTTTGCATAAATAGACTCTACCTGCCCATCCCCCACCTGAGGAGACAAGTATAGACTGAATGTAAATTAATGAATGAAGGTGGCACAGTGGTGTGTAGTGCAGTTGCCACACAGCAACAAGCTTATGTGCTTGAATCTGGCCTGGGGCCTTTCTGCATGGAGTTTGCATGTTCTTGTGTTTGTGTGGGTTTCCTCTGTGGTAGTCTGGTCTCCTTCCACAGCCCACCAATATGCCAACATGTTAAGGACATTGGGAACTCATGCCTACGGCACTCAACCTCTTCCATCTGAGATTTCCAGTGCCGTGCCGTTGGAAGTATAAAAGCCCCTCACTTATATCACTTTACATTGAAAGTTAACTCCAAACCGGTTTCCATTTACTTTTCCTTATAAGGAGACAGCGGTGGCCTTAAAGGGGAACTCAGGGCTAAATCATAATGCTGTTTTATACATACATCATTAGTAAATAAATATTGTAAAATACAAAAATGTGGAATTTTTGTTTTCAAAGACGAGATAAATGAGGTTTTATTCCCCCTAATTAGTTGTCGTCTGCTTCAACGGTCGCGTGATAATGACGTAACGTTGCCCGAGAATGACGAACCATCGCCCTTCGCCCAGAGGTATGCGCTGTTATTGTGTTGGATAGTGTGATTGTACCAGTCCATTATTTTATGACAAAAGATCGTTCAATATGGCCCATTGGCTAGTTGCATGACATGGTGTTAAGTACTTTCTGAAATACGCAGGCTTGCTTTTAACGGTTTGCTTCTGTCACTTATAAGTCTATATCAGATGCTGAGCAGATGACAGGTATATCATCCCGGATATGTGATTTTAGCTATCGACGATATTCCCAGGATTTGGCTTAATTAACAAACATTTGCTATGTTATCTCTGTTCTAGTGTGAATAAAATACTGGCTGGTGTGATCTAAAAGTCATTGCATTTTGATTTTATTCACAATTTACACTTTGTCCCAACTATTTCGGAATTGGGGTTGTATATAGTTTTATATATATATAGTACCTGTCAAAAGTTTGGACACGCTTTGCTAATGTCACAGCACTCCGATTTTAGAGAAATTTAGACGGCTTAACTTCTATAAGTAACCCCAATTCCGAAATAGTTGGGACAAAGTGTAAATTGTGAATAAAATCAAAACGCAATGACTTTCAAATCACACCAGCCAGTATTCTATTCACAATAGAACAGAGAAAACATAGCAAATGTTGAAACTGAGATTTTTTACAATTTTATCCACAAAATGAGCTTATTTCAAACTTGATGGCTGCTACAGGTCTCAAAAAAGTTGAGACAGGGGCCTGTTTACCATGGTGTAGCATCCCCTCTTCTTTTTAACACAGAGTGCAGGCGTCTGGGCATTGAAGAGACAAGTTTCTTGAGTTTGGCCGTTGGAATTTGATCCCACTCTTGTTTAATACAGGCTTCCAGCTGCTGGAGAGTTTTTGGTCTCCTTTGATGGACTTTTCGTTTAATTATGCGCCAAATGTTCTCAATCGGTGAAAGATCAGGACTGCAGGCAGGCCAGTTCAGCCCACAGACTCTTCTACTACGAAGCCATGCTGTTGTAATAGCTGCAGTATGTGGTTTTGCATTGTGCTGCTGAAATACACAAGGCCTTCCCTGGAATAGATGTCATCTGGAGGGGAGCATAAGTTGCTCTAAAACCTTTATATACCTTTCAGCATTCATGGTGCTTTTTAAAACATGCAAGTGTCCCACACCATATGCACTAATGCATCCCCATACCATCAGAGATGCTGGCTTTTGAACTGAACGCTCATAACAGGTGGGGTGGTCTTTCTCCTCTTTTGCACGGAGGATACGACGCCCATGATTTCCAACTAGAATTTCAAATTTGGACTCGTCTGACCACAAGACACTCAGCCACTTTGCTACAGTCCATTTTAAATGAGCCTTAGCCCACAGAACACGGCAGCGCTTCTGGATCATGCTCAACAATGGCTTCCTTTTTTGCATGATAGAGTTTTAGGTGGCATCTGTGGATGGCATGGTGCACTGTGTTTAGACAGTGGTTTCTTGAAGTATTCCTGGGCCCATTTAGTAATGTCAATGATAGAATCATGCCAGTGAGTGATGCAGTGGTGTCTGAGGGCCCGAAGATCACGGGCATCCAGTAAAGGTCTTCAGTCTTGTCCCTTACGCACAAAGATTTTTCCAGTTTCTCTGAATCTTTTGATGATGTTATGCACTGGCGATGATGAGACCTTCAAAGCCTTTGCAATTTGACGTTGAGGAACATTGTTTTTAAAGTATTCCACAATTTTTTTACGCAAGCCTTCACAGGTTGGAGAGCCTCTGGCCATCTTTACTTCTGAGAGACTCAGCCTCTCTAAGACATCCCTTTTATAGCCAATCATGTTACACACCTGATGCCAGTAATTACTTGCTAAATGTTCTTTCAGCTGATTCTCTTATATATTAATTGCTTTTTCAGCCCCTTTTCTGCCTGTGACCCAACTTTTTTGAGACCTGTTGTAGCCAGAAAATTTGAAATAAGCTCATTTTATGTATAAAAATGTAAAATGTCTCAGTTTCAACATTTGAAATGTTATCTATGTTCTATTGTAAATAACATACTGGCTTGTGATCTGAAAGTCATTGCATTTTGATGTTATTCACAATTGACACTTTGTCCCAACTATTTCGGAATTGGGGTTGTATATATCTATTTTTTTAACATAGAAATAATCCAAATAAGTTCAGCATTCAGACTCTTCTACAGCGAAGCCATGCTGTTGTGATGGATACAGCATGTCGTTTGGCATTGCTTTGCTGAAATACGCAAGGCCTTCCCTGAAAGAGACTTCGGTCGGATGGGAGCACATGCTGTTGTAAAACCTCTGTATTCTTTTCAGCATTGATAATGCCTTTCCAGATGTGTAAGCTCCCCACCCCATAGGCACTAATGCAACTTGATACCATCAGAGATCGAGGCTTTTGAACTGCGCTGATAACAAGCTGGATGGTCCCTCTTTAGACCGCACAACACGGCAACTTACATAGTTCGTCCATTCACAGTCAGAGGTTCCAGTTATGTAAGTTAGCATCTGTGATTTTGAGAAAAGCACCCCATTATAGTTGCAAAATAATGTACTAAATAAATAATAATAGAATCACAGTTGATTCAAAAACCATAAAAAATAAAGCAGATTTTAGACTGATAAACTGACCTCTATTAGTTTTTTAAAACCTGATATCAGTATCAAGTTTAGCTTTCAATGTACCATGCTGGTGTCTTGACAGTTTTCAGTGTATTGGATTACATCACCTTTAGAGGTATAGCTCTAGGGTTAATAAATTGGCTCTTCCACTATTGAGTCTTGATTTTTCCCTTATAGCACAACACAACTTTTGATTTGGTTTTGATTTTGCTGATAAAATTATTCAAACTGCATGCTTCAGTGTTGTTCTGTGATGAATAAGATTATGGCAGAAATGACCATCAATTTTCCACCATGGTCTGCAGTGCTCAACAGTTAATTTCCTCCCAAAAAGGCTGAGAATGTTGTGTATTTGTGAGTGAATATTTTGAGTAACCTCCTCAAGAAAACAGCCCCCCAAAAAAAAAAAAAAAATCTAGCATGAAGGCCACACCACTTAAATGAACCACCTGCTGAGGGATTGGTCTCTTTTCACTGATCTAATTGAATTTCAGTCCCTACTTAGTGCATACATTCCTAAAGAATAAATAACGGCAGCTAAACTGGAAACATGCCAGTGCTTGGATGTGAGGTCAATACCACTCATAAACTATAATGTGTTCCTGTTTTTGATAATTATTTTCATTATTCACAAGGAAATACACATTTTCTTGTTATTCCTATTTGCATCATGAGCTTGTCTGTCAGCCAGCTCACATGTAAATATTTACAGCAGTCAGGACTAACAGAACAGAAAAAGTCATTCAGAGAACCAGGAATGGGAGAATTCAGAGTTTTCCTAACAGAGGCGATGGTCTGGGGTCTGGAGCCAGTGAACGGAGCAATACAGGAAAGGCTGTGCATAGTCAGTGAAAAGGTAGAGGTCAGGTCCCGGCAGTAAGGATCTGGAGGAGCAAGCCGCGTGAAGTTTGAGGCTCGGTTAGGGTTTGAAGCTGATGAGTCAGTCTGAGGTGAAACAGGAACACAGAGGATGGGAATCTTGGGACTAGGGGCGGCAAAGACGAAAGACATCAACAAAGCACTGGGCTGGGAATGAGAGCCAGGACCTGGGAAGAACTAGGGTAGGAAAGAGAACTTGAGAAAGCAGCACAAGCATGTGGCAGGGCAACATAATCTGGTATTGACACAAAGAAAGACAGGAACTTAAATGCACAGAGGCAAGTAACAATGGGAAACAGATGCAGGAAAGGCAAGAGGAATAAACATGGAAAATTGGGGAGGTAAAGAGATAATAATTGAATGGCCAAAATCAATTAACAAAACAGCAAAAAACACAGACAACCAGAAAAGCAAAGACAGAGACCCCCCACCCCTAGGGGTACCACCTGGCAGCCCTTGAGCCGAAACTGGATTCCGATGCAAGAACTGCTTGGGACCCAGGAATGCTCCTTGGCTCTGTACCCCTTTCAGTCCACCAGGAACTAATGAACATTTCCTCTACAGCAGACATCCAAGATGTGCTGCATGGAGCATGGTGGGGAACTTATAGGAGGGCTGAAACGAGAAAACACAAAAGGCCTAACACAAAACACTTGGAGCACCAGATGAATGCGGCATAGGGTAGGAGGGAGGACCAAACCAATGAGAGTGAGGCTGAAGATATGGGAGATAGGGAATGGGCTAATGATCTGGGGAAGGAGAGTTTTACACTGGAGGTCTTTATGGGAGTATTCTTGGCAGAGCACCAGACCCTTTGATACTTGGGGGAAGGATGGCACCAGCAGTTGCTCTGCCTTTGGAACTGGGCGATGTGCTTGAAAAGGAGGGCCCTTCTTCAACCTTAGCAAGCATGTTGAACCGTGGCCTGGGCTGAGGGAACCTCTGTCTCCTTCTCCTCCATGGGGAACAGTGGAGGTTAGTAACCTGAGCAACACTGAACACATCCCAAGGCCAACCACAGCGGGTGAGTTGTGGGCATATTTCACCTATGGAAGTAGGTGAGACCAGATGACGGGAGATCCCTTGGACAGCCAGCGCTTAGCGTGTTCTTAGTTAAGCATCTCGGTCAGGGAGTCACTCTTACGACGGAGCAGAACATCTTCCAGAGCTGGCTCGCAATAGGGGCCCCTGGTCTGATCTGTGGGCAGCTTTACCACTGGAACAAAATGGGCCGCCTTTGAGAACTGGTCGACAGTGATTAGCACCATAGTATTACCATCTGACTCAGGTAGCCTGGTAACAAAGTCAATGGCGATGCGTGCCCACAACTGGCAGGGAACCTCTTATGGTTGAAGAAGGCTACTTGGAGGCTGATTAGGAGCCTTGGCCTTGGTGCCGAAGTGGCCTGTTCTAAAGGTCAGATGCCCGTTGGGGGCGGTTTTAGCAGTGGACCAGGGTTAGAGTGGGCACTCTGACTGGTCTGCAAGCTAAAAAGTGCAATAAACAGCAGACTTTGATCTGTGAGAAGCTTTAATGTTTTGATTCATCGGTGTATGCACACATATTCAGACATACACTACCAGTCAAAAGTTTTTGCACACCCCAATATTTTCTGTAATTGTTACAATTTTTTATGTTGTTCTTGTGTAATAGTCTCATATTAGTTGTATAACAGAAAGGTAGGAAAACTGATGCTCAATGTGTAAACCATGTATATGAGAAAACAAATTAAGAAAAACCAGGATTAGTCATTTTGTCAATATTTAAGCAGATCAGTAACAATGATCTAATTTAGTGCTTCTAAAACCTCTCCTGGAGGACCACCTGTCCTGCATGTTTTAGATCTCTCCCTGCTCCAGCACAGGTGATTCAAATGATCTACTCATCAAGCAGCTTCAGGGCGTTGATAGCGAGCTGATCATTTCAATCACCTGTGCTGGATTCCTAGTGGATTTTTCTTGCAATTTTATTATTTGAAATAAACAAGTATTGGGTTCCAGTGATTTCTTTGTTGTTGACATACATGTAAGATAAAGACCTGACAACATCTTAGGGTGTGCAAAACCTTTTGACTGGTATAGAGTACATGCTCAGTGAGAAAGCAAAACACCAGTTGCGCATTCCAATTTAAGAGAGACAAAAATGATAAAAAAAATGAGGGATAAATTGTGGAAAGTTTAAGACTGCCGTTAGCACCCTCCTCCTCCTTTAGCTCAAGAAGTACGGTTGGAAGCAATGTTGTAACCTGGGTGTCATACAGAGCTGGAACTCTCCCCGAAATAGCCTGTATGGAAGCAGCTTGAGGTTCAGTATGTGTGCACCCACTGAACCAGTTGTCAGTTCACCATATGATAATTATCCAACATCCCTCTCAATATTGAGTTCAAAGCAGAGAGATGGACTGGACCACTTGCAAGGTCTTTGGTGACTACAAAAACTTATGGGGTGGGGCCAGAGAACCTACAAGGCCACTAAACCAGAAAATACTGTATGTACCTTAGTAATAAATGAACATACAGACATTGCTGAAAAAAGTAGACCAATTTTTTAGACTGCTACACAAAAGACTTCTTCAATATCACACCAAAGCAGAACTGAGCTTTCCATATCTCTCATTTCAAAAGCAAAATAAAACCCCCTAAGGGAAAAGGTTGTATTATCTGCAGTTTCTATAATTAATTCCTTACTCGTTCCCATTTGTCATTACATTCAATGTTTTTCCTTCCGCCAGCTTTTTATTTTTTTATTTTTTGGCATTCAAATTATATAATTCTGAATCAGCCGGAGTTTTGAAAGCAAAGATTCAACATTAGAAAGAGATAAAACAACAGCAGAAAACAAGTCAAAGATGTAGTACTCCGCAAAGCTTCATCAAAATGATTGGCTTTTGTGCTGAACACTGTCGCTGCAGCAACATAAGGACATCAATTGCACTTTCCATCATCTCCAAAAATGATAAATTTTGCATTGGTACAAAAACCCCTGCTCAGGGGAAGTACCGCGCTGAGACTCACATAAATCACCTCCTCTATACGCTTTGTGTCCTCTCTGGGACATGAAAAACACTGAGGTAGAAGTTTAGTTAGATGCTTGTTTCTGCTCGTGAAACAGAAATAAAATGGGTGTTGTTACTGGAGAAAAAAGCTGCCATCTTTCACACCAGTGGGGTTTCCTCACATTGCCCCTATTGAGTAAATAGCTGCTTCCAATGTGGATAAACAATATGGAAGGTCTATTCTTCCAGTACCACCTGCAGCAATCTTTGGTATCAATGAAATATCAAACTGAAGCTCCCTTCTTCAGTGTACATGCAATGTTTATACCGCAATACTAGTAATAATATCATCAACAATATGACACAAAACAGCAATGCAAATTACTCATTTTTTCAATGCATCATGTGTGTCTGCTGTCTAATGTTAAAAAATCTCGTTAAACAAAGAATGTCAAACTATGCCAAGAGCATAAAACAGTACAAATTAACAACAAAAGCCTGCCCCAAATACAGTCTGGCACCAGAGTTATTATTCAGATCACTTATGAGTGAGGAGCGGGGAAATGATGCCACAGTGCAGACTCCATTTTCTGTTAATGAGTAAGTAACATTCTGATTAACTGCAGTTGCCACAAAGTCTGACAGTTTTGATGGAGATAAATTTAAGTGAAATTAATACCATTTATATTTTGAGCTTCCTATGCCAGTCATATAACAGACTTTTGGGTTGGGGAGCAGGGTAGGTTGTAACGTCACCTTTTATTGCAGACCTATTTCTGTGTACATACCAGATGAGTAATCAGATATTTCACTTAATGAATAATTAACCGCTTTGTGCAGAAAAACTCTATAATTCAATATTCCAGCATCATTGAAAGTGAAAAATAACTTAAAAGAAAAAAACACTTGTAGCATTTAGAATACCAGTTTTTCATAATTTTAGTACAGAATAAGGGCTGCAAACACAAAGAATCTTCATGAAAATTCAATATTTAAGTTGTTAAAAAATACTGAGAATCAATAAATGGTATGGAGGTAAAACAGTACATTTCTGGCGTCATAAACTCCTTGACCACAAGTACACTATATCCAGGGCCGTAGTGGTAAAAATAAAGGTGATTAAACTACAAACTTTAGTCGACCGTATACAAAACTAGACATGAGACGAAAACAACAAATTCATAAACCATAATCTATTTTGTATTTTAAAGGGTACATAAATGGCACTTATGTGCACTTACCCCCCACCAAGCCCTGGTAACATCTGAGCATGATATTCAAAATTTCCAACTTTCCAGGAGCCAAATAAGAGTGCACTCCAAGTGGCTCCCCTAATTGCATTCCAGAGTGAAATCATAAAATAATAATATTTTCTACAAATCAACCATTTTTACTCATGATGCCCAATATGAATTAATGGCTTTCAAGAGGGAATTAGCATGAGTCCAGCGATAGGTGAGGAAGGACATCAATGGCCAATGCGTTTTATCCATTATAATGTATTGAAATTAATCCATTTTTCTCCAGAGCCCTATTAGCCAGTGCCTGTATGCATTGAAAAATGCTTATTTTACAGTCAGTGTTTACCATTGCCGAGGATGTGCCTCAATGATATATGAAATGGTGAGGATGGATAATTAAGATACGTTTGCGTTAATACTTCCTGCTGGATACTGTCATGGTTTGTGAGGTGTGTGTGTTGTTTGGACTTTTCTTTGCGGCTCTCGTCCCGGGACGATATCGAATTCCTGGGCCATCAAATTCTTTAATAATACAGTGGTGCACGCACATCAAATGAATACAAGTGCTGGATAAAACTGTATCATAAGAATAGAGAGAAAGAAGATACCCGCACACTGTAACTGTTGCTCCCGCAGTGATTTATTCCACAACAGGCATTATATACAGCATTTCTCTCCTCTCTAAAACCCGCATTTCCATCAAAGGCGAAACAAAATCTCTCCTTGCTTTATTCGCGGGAGTTTGACCGCAGGATCATTTCTGTGTTTTCACTTTGAAGATCTTCTGCCCAGTTCGCGCGAAGATCCCATTAACTTCTATGGGAGAACAGCCTGGCAAAGGATTGAAACGCAAATTCTCACCACCAAACGACAGCAATGCATGTTCAGCCTTGTTCACACTCAAGGGGCGGTACTTCCTGCAATCTCCAAAAATCATCAACAAGATCGCGATGGTTATGTTGCAATGCTAACCTCGCAAACATTTTACTTTATGAACATTGTTCCAACTTAGGAATAAAAATATTCAGAAAACTGATGATGTTGTCATGTCTGAAGTTGAGCTAGACCACTATTTTTTCTGTGAAACTGCGATCCATGGGTTATTTGACACAGCTAGCTTGCTAGCTAGGTAGCTAGCAACTAGGTAGCTGGCGTTCCCATTATCTCAAGCAATGCAGCTAACTGCAGTTTGAATATGAAGATAGGTAGCTTAGCAAGCCAATGTTGCTGCTAGTAGCAATGATGCTATTCAGAACACCGCTCTACTCGTGTGAATTTTTCGCAAAAAAATATTTTGATAAGGAGCAAAATGCAAATTTTGTGCATTCGCGCTATTCGCGCGAACCATTCACGTCGCATCGCGCCGTAGAAGTAGTAAAAAATTAAAATAAGGGCGATGCAGAGAAATTGAGATTATTAATTCATTCATTAATTAAACTAATTAATAATGCGGACAGTCGCCATCCATACAATCTCATATTTTAGTATTTAGTCACCTCTTCCTCATTACCGCATCTTAATCATTATTGGCTACGCATTAGTATTCAAGTAGCATAAATTTATTTTGCGAATTTTAAATGGATATAGGTCGAGAGTACAGAAACCCTGCAATAAAGTAGTCACTGCATTCTCGATTGGTGCATCTCTGTTTCTTCATATATTCCAACGTTCTGAAATGTTTTCGCCGTTATTACATTTCTAGGGAAGTGGTTTTGATGGGTTTTCTAGGAATCCTGTTTCCTAAGATTAAATGAAATCCTTATGCAGGTGCAAATAAGCTTCATTCAAGGGTCATTTGTTATGAGTTATTTTAGCCACTGGGGGGGCCAAATGTTTAACATATATTTTTGATCTTAGCTTGGGAATTGTACCAAATATCTGGACAACTGCACTTGTGCTTCAACTTCATAAGGTCTGCTACATTAGAAATCTTAATAATTATCACCCTATTTCCAAGCTACCTTGTTTAGCCAAGATATTTGAATCCTTGGTTATATGCCAGCTTTAGTAGTTTTTGAACAGAAATAGCATTTTGAATGTTTCAGTCTGGTTTTAGATCTGGTCTCTGTATCAGCAGCATCTCTTGTTGTGAATGATATTGTTTGTGCCCTTGATGGTGGGCAACACTGCTGCATTGCTTGTTCATCAACCTAAGGTCTTTGACTCAGTTGATCATTCACTCTTAGTTGATAGACTAGCCTCTATAGGCCTAGATCAGAATGTTTGCCAATGGTGTGCCAATTTATTTTTCAAACAGAACACAATGTATTGTAAGAGACTCAATCAACTCTTCTGAAGGTTACTAAAGGGGTACCACAGGGCTCGATTTTTGGACCTTCACTTTTTACTTTGTACATAAATAATATGATCTCTTTTGAATTTGGCTGTAAGGTGCACTTATGTGCCTTCATGTAGCATTGTATACTTCTTCTTCATTGGACGAGGCCTTATCTGCCTTGCGGACAGCCTCTGATTCCTTTCAGCATTCACTTCTGGAGCTTCAACTAATTTTAAATGTAGCAAAATCAAATATATGCTTTTCTCAAGATCCCATTCATTGAGGGAAAATACAATCAGAATTTGCATTTCTGATGGCTCTGACATTAATCGAGTGCCATTGTACAAGTACCTAGGGATATTTATTGACGAGAAGCTGTGTTTTTAAAATACACATTGATGAACAAATGAAAAAGTTAAGACAAGATTGGGTTCTTTCACATAAACAGATTGTGTTTATCATGTGATACTAAGAAGCTTTTAATTCCATCTGCCTTTTTGTCAGTACTTGATTATGGCAATATTATCTACTGTACATGCACTCTGCCCCAACCACCTTGAAAAAGCTTGACACCGTCTATCATGCAGCACTTCATTTTATCACAAGGGATCACTTCAGAACACATCATTGTTCTCTGTATCAGGCTCTGGGTTGGCCATCCCTAGCAACAAGGAGAATGCAGCACTGGCTGACTTTTGTTTATAAACAAATCATGCATAGGTTACCCATAGATATACATAGGACAATAGTTTGCTGACAGGATATGCTCAACTGAAGTAACTGTTCCAGCAGCGCATACACCCGGAAGCGTAGCCGCAGGAACGTATTCTGAACAAGGGGCACTGAGGAAATGGGGGGGGGTTGTTACTGGCAGGAATGACATTATCAGTGCGTATATAAATGCTTAACTATCAATCCATAAAATATGGTTTACCAGCGGGCATGACTGTGGAGTGCTTGTACACTGTCCGCGGTGCTTAACACCATGGCAACAGTAAACAATGTACCGCAACAGTACACCGGAAGCCGCATGTTTAATCTTTTTGGTCCCTCTCTGTAAAGACATTTTCATAATATGAACAAATATTCACTTTCCTGGGCATGGTGCGTTACAAGGAAGGGCAGAAAGGATTAAACTTTCAAGATTTTTAATTTGATCACTGCCAATCTAGATACCATATGAA
Organism: Gymnothorax javanicus; assembly: GCA_029692085.1. Lineage (NCBI taxonomy): Eukaryota > Metazoa > Chordata > Actinopteri > Anguilliformes > Muraenidae > Gymnothorax > Gymnothorax javanicus. The sequence continues at coordinate 98,969,982 of CM056198.1, forward strand.
AAACGAATATCCACTCTTAAAACAAGAAAATGACAACATAGCCAAAGCATAGTTTCTAAAGACATGCTGCGCAGCGAAAAGCCGAAAAAGTGCTGATTTTATTCGATATTGGTGGAGGTTGAAGACGGAATTCTTTCCCTTCCCCTTGTACAGGAAATTCATAAGTCATCTCATAATCAGCAGCCCAGTTATAAACTATATTTTTAAAGTCGATCTTAATTTTGCGCTCATCTGTTTCTTTCTTCAGGGAATCTCGTATTTTCTTGGTGCAGAGGGAGTTTAGCCGCACCATCGAATCTACGCAGCATCACTCCAGTGCACTGATGCTGCTCAGTAACAGTGTGTCGTTCACATTTCATCTTGTCCAGCGTTTCCAATCCATTCAAAACGTCTAGCTGATGAAGACTCAATGACAAATACTGTCTGTTTGTGCAGTGCTGACATGCAAGCTCAGCACATGCATAAAATAATAGATACTTAATATTTTGTATCTTAACTTAAATGTTGCTGAAAAGTTTCGACATCAAGTATGCATATCTGCTATTAGTTTAAGAATTAAGAGTGTGTATGCAATGATAAATAAATGATTAGCTATGCAGTTTTTTGGGCTGAATTAATACCGTGCTGAAAGTGCGCACATGGATGTAGTCAATGCAACTTAGCTCACATGAAGCAGCAAAACAGTACCGTGGATTGGTGTAAGATATTCAAAGTAATGGAAATATACAACTCAGTTTAGGTACATTTTGAACATTTTAATACGAAAAGGCAAAGCAAGTGTTAGCTACATGGACGATTACAGGATGTCACGTTCAATAGTCACCGAATACACGCCAGTAATCCAGCGTTAGTTTACCAACAACAGCCTTTGCTAGTTTACTGTTTATTCTGTAACATTACGAAAAGCTTGGTGTATCAATCGAGTTGCGACATAGCAAAGCCATTCATCAAATACTATAAATGAAAACATTCGTATTGTTACGCCTGTTCACTTTACTGACTTGGCAGTCACCTTTAACAGCACGGAATCACCAAAGATTCCAATGCTCTACACTTACAGTGCCGTGGAAAAGTATTTGCCCCCTTCTGATTTCTACTTTTTTGCATATTTTTCACACTTAAGTGTTTCAGATCATCAAACAAATTATAATATAAGACAAAGATAACCCGAGAAAATATAAAGTGCAGCTTTTAAATGATGATTTTATGTATTAAGGGGAAAAAGCTATCCAAACTTACCAGGCCCTGTGTGAAAAAGTAATTGCCCCCCCGTTAAATCATGAATTAACTGGGATTAACCACATTTTTTGAGTCCAATGTCACTAGCGACACCCAGGCCTGATTACTGCCAGACCTGTTTAATCATGAAATCACGTCAATAGAACCTGTTTGACAAAGTGAAGAAGGCTAAAAGATCTCAAAAAGCAACATGTCATGCCGCGAACTAAAGAAATTCAAGAACAGATGAGAAACAAAGAAATTGACATCCATCAGTCTGGAAAGGGTTGCAAAGCCATTTCTAAGGCTTTGGGACTCCAGTGAACCATGTTGAGAGCCATTATCCACAAATGGAGAAAACTTGGAACAGTGGTGAACCTTCCCAGGAGTGGCTGGCCTACCAAAATTACTCCAAGGAGTAACTCATCCAGGAGGTCACACAAGAACCAAGAACAACATCTAAAGAACTGCAGGCCTCACTTGCCTCAGTTGGACTGTTTATGATTCAACAATAAGAAAGAGACTGGGCAAAAATGGCATCCATGGGAGAGTTCCAAGGTGAAAACCGCTGCTGACCAAAAAGAACACAAAGGCTTGTCTCACATTTGTGATGTGTGATGGTCTGGGGCTGCTTTGCTGCTTCAGGACCTGGACGACTTGCCAAAATTGATGGAAGCATTAATTCTGCTCTGTACCAGAAAATCCTGAAGGGGAATGTGATCTCAAGCTCAAGCGCACTTGGGTTGCAGCAGGACAATGATCCGAAACACTACAGCAACTCCACCTCTGAATGGCTTAAAAAAACAAAATGAAGGTTTTGGAGGGGCCTAGTCAACATTCGGACATAAATCCGATTGGGATGCTGTGGCATGACCTTAAACAGGCTTGGCTGTTAATGCATGAAAACCCTCCAATGTGGCTGAATTAAAACAATGCTGCAGAGAGGAGTGGGCCAAAATTCCTCCACAGCGATGTGAAAGACTCATTGCCAGTTATCGCAAACGCTTGATTGCAGTTGTTGTCGCCGAGGGTGGCACAACCAGTCATTAGGTTTAGGGGGCAATTACTTTTTCACATAGGGCCAGGTAGGTTTGGATAGCTACTTTCCCTCAATAAATGAAATCATCATTTAAAAACTGCATTTTGTATTATCTTGGGTTATTTTTGTCTAATATTAAAATTTGTTTGATGATCTGAAACATTTAAGTGTGACAAATATGCAAAAAACTAAGAAATCCGGAAGGGGGCAAATACTTTTTCACGGCACTGTACATGCTCACATCAACAGCTGCGCTTCGGCAACGCGCTTTGAGACAAGGTCCCCTTGGTGTTCACGTAGCCTGAATAAAAATAAAAAATTTTGTCGCTGTCGTGGGAAAAGGCACCAATGATTTAAGTGATAGTTGAACAAAATTTTGCTGTCATGTTACCATCATACTGTTTCTAATGAATATTAATCAATTTTCATAAATTGAATTTAATTTATTTATTTTAGATAAATACATTTTCTTTTTTTAAGATTTTTTTTGGGATTTTTCCTTTAGTCGATAGCTACACAGTGGAGAGTGACAGTAAGGCAGGGGAGAAGAATGGGGAAGACATGCGGCAAACGACCCGAGCCGGAATCGAACCCGGGTCGCCGCGAGAGACACAGCCCCCATGGAGCGCGCAACCAGACTGATGAGCCACCGGGGCGCGATAAATAAATTTTCGGGTGCTGGTGCACCAACAGGGGGTACTGCAGCACCTCCAGCACCCCTACTTCCTGCAGTTATGCCCGGAAGTAAAAGTCTCGCGTAGACTCCCAATCATTTTCGCCTGCTTGCAAACTTCGTTTTCAAAAACATTTGTGTGACAGTCGGTGTTATGTTGGTATCGCTGAGCAGAGCAAAATTTTTTCTCCCCAAATATGTGCTTTTTTTGGGGTAAAAGAGGCATACTCATAAAAAGGAAAACCATTAACAATCACTCGTGTTTGCTTTAAATTAACAGTCCATATAAGTCAATGGGATGGCTAATTAGCCAGCTAGCACAGGGACACGATTTTCTCCATTTAAGTACTAAGTTCAAGTTTCTACAATAACTTACACGTGAAACATTTTTTTACAGCCCCTAGAATTAATATTGCTGCAAAAAGCAGCAGCGAACCTTGGAATTTTAAAGATTATATAAACTTGAAAATGGTCTCATTAATGCAATCAAATTCAAAATTAGCAAATTTTTTCAAGAAATGGTAAAATGTCGCACTTTCAGCATCTGATATGTTGTCTATGTCCTATTGTGAATAAAATGTGGGTTCATGAGATTTGCAAATCATTGCATTCTGTTTTTATTTACATTTTACAAAGCATCCCAACTTTTTTGGAATTGGGGTGGTATTTGAATTGGCTGTTTTGTGGCATTGTCTGACTTACGTAAGCAGTGTAGCTGCCAGGTTTGTGACACTGCGCCTACCATTTTACATCAAAATGACCATGACCTCGGGAATGAACGAAGCATACAGGACAGCGTTACTTAAAAGAAAACTAGATAAAACCTCTGACACAACTGGAAAGGTGGAACGACTTGATGCAAGTGGTTCAGTTAACATTGCTGTCGAGTCATGGGGCGATGGTTTAGCGACATCGTCAACAGAGACCCCATCGCAAAGTTGTGAAACTCTGCATGAATGTGCAAAATCAACTGCAAAGGTGAAATGAAAATACCACAGCTCGGGTTTTTTTGGACTGGGGATGAGGAGGATCCCAAACCACATTGTGTTTTGTGCTATGAGTCGTTGGCTAATGAGGCCATGAAACTCGCAAAGTTAAAGCGACATCTGGAAGCAAAACACAAGGAGTATGTGGGGAAACATACTGGATTTTTTTGAAGAAAATGCAATGAACTTCAGAAATATATGAAGACGGAGGCCTTGCAGTTTTTTGCCCCTGGGGCAAATGCGAAGGCTACAGAGGCTTCATATAAGGTGTCCCTCTTGATCGCTAAAGCAGGAAAACCTCATTCAATAGGTGTGAATTTAGTTAAACCAGCTGCAAAGGTTATGGCTTACATATTGTTAGGGGGTAAAGCTATTCACAAAATTAACAGGATACCTTTGTTCAATGGCACCGTCCAGCTGCGGATAAAATCCATGGCTGAAAGTGCAGAAGATCAGTTGGTGACACGTTTATTCCAAAGCCAGTTTTCTCTCTATAGTTTAATGAGTCTACCGACATTGGGATTGAGGCAAATCTGTTGTGTTTTGTAAGATACATTTATGCCGGTGGAGTGCATGATGACTTTCTCTTTTGTCGTTCCCTGCCGACCAGCACCACGGGGGAAGCAATTTTTGACGCACTCAGCATTCCCTCAGACATTTTGCTGTTGCTGACCTCTTGGCTGTGCTGTAGCACTGTTTGTTGGTGATCATTCTGCTGGAGACGGAGAGAAGGGCGCAGGGATTGTAGAAGGTTTACTCGTTTAAACTGGTTTTTCTGAAAATATATCGTGTGTAAAAGTTCAAACATTAAAAGAAGACAATTTCTCCCGAGGTATAACCTTTGTCGCATTAAGGGCAGGGAGAAACTTCCCTTATTTTCTCCTTTTTTCCCCCTTGTAACAACTCGGTTAGCAAATAGCCAAATTAAGTCGCTAATCTGGTCAAACAAAAGCGAGGGGGGGTTTTTCTGGGGTTTTTGGGGTTTCGTTCCCCTGGGAGCAAAGTAAAATAAACTTTAGGGCTAAATAATTAGCTAGCTAAGTAAAATTGTATGATATACAAAGTAAAATGAAGTTGTTTTCAAGGACTGTGCTACTCTCGTCTGGTTTTTCTGTAGCTGATTTAGCTAACTAACTTAAGCAAGCTTCTCAACGCTAAGAATATTATTGAATTACCTGGATATCTAGATAGCTATAACCTGGGTTGGTTTCATACTTGGTCGCTTGCCTTTCATATAGTCTTCTAGCCTATAAATATTGACGTTCATTGGGGTTTTTAGTCCTCTTCGGTCTTTCTTTTACCGTACAAACACATTGCCAAGCTTGAATTAAATATACGCTAACCAGGGTTTTAGTCTTTTTCGCATCTCATTTTTACCGAAGGGCTCTTCTGATTAAACATATTGCAAATTACGTTATTTTTGTATTTTCCTCTGTTAGCAGTGCCTTGACCAGCTGGTTGAAGTTTAGCTGCTTATTTGAGTGCTTAGTGACAGCTTGTTGGGGAAGATAGCGTGTTTTGTTAGCTCACATGGTAAACAACTTGTTTATTCGGTTCGTTCGAATTAAAGGATACCGGGGCTTTACTCTTTTTGGTTACCTTCAGTTACAAAAACATGCATTATAGGAACACTCCTGCCAGTACCCCTGACCAAAGCACTGGCTTTAGAACTGGAGTTGGTCCCCGGGCGCTGCTCTGTGGCTGCCCACTGCTCCTAACAATAGGATGGGTCAAATGCAGAGGACAAATTACCCCACGGGGTTCAATAAAGTGTATAGTATTTTTATTATTTGTGCCTAGCTAGCTAGTTACTGTTTGCATTTTTTACTTGGGATCTGAGATTTTAGTGTTTAGTTAGTTGGGCAATAGTTACTTGAGTCGTCCATTCGGTTCGGTTGGAATTTTAAACAGTAAGGTTTACAGGAGTGCTCCGCCCCCTCCCTCCTCCAGTTTCTCCTGGGCGTTATAGCTGCCCAAGATGAGTTAGTAAGCTACTGCTGATATTGAGTGTTGGTTATTGGCATTTTCTGTTCATCACTTAGCTGGATATTGGAGGCTCTCATCTGAGAACAGTATCTGGAGAAGCCAGTCTGATTATCTGGATTCTGAGCTAAGCCCTGTGCTTTTTTTTGAGTAATATACTAGTAGTATTGGAATTATATAAAATCAAGTTAGTCATCTGAGTGCTTATTACATATCGAGTTTTTGTCTCAATTTGGTTCCTCATTTTGTTAACTGAAATTAAGCCACTGCTAAAAGAGGCTTATTATCCATTTACATAGTTTCCCTGCAGTTTCTACTGTGACTGCTGCTCAGGGCTTCTCAGGTTAATAAACTGTGGTTCCTGAGCTTCTGTCTTGGCAATAATAATTTTCTTTGTTATCTAGGGTGAGCGAGGTCATTAGGTAGGGGGTTCAAAATGTGGCCAAAACTATGTGACGGTTGCAAAATGATCACACTTTTGGAAAGAGATTTCCAGGGTGGGTTTATCTGTCACCGGTGCCAGCTAATTGAGCATTTGGAGAGCAAGATCCTTGTTCTTCAGGGCCAGTTGGCTGCACAACATAGTTCGCAATCAGTAGAGTTCCAAGAGGAACTAAGTAGTATGTCGTTTAGAGAAATGGTGTGTATGCCAAAGCAGGGTGGTGCGGGGACCCCAGAGCAGGCAGGGAGAGAAAGTTGGGTGACTGTAGGACGTCAGCGCAGGAAAGGGCGTGCACGCTGTACATCAACAGCTTCTCCAGTGGTTGAAGTGTCCAACCGATTCCAGCCCTTGCAGGAACACTACTTAGCCCCTGACCCTGAGTGTGGGGGGATTGATGAGCATCAGGGCCTGTTCACCTCTTCCCCCTCAGAAAAGAGAGATGGTGATAGTGGGGGATTCAATTATTAGAGGAAAAGAAAGCTTAGTCTGTTCCCACAACAAGGAGTCTCGTACGGTGTGTTGCCTGCCTGGTGCCCAGGTAGGAGACCTCCTGGAGCGTGCGGACAAGCTCCTGGCCAGAGCAGGGAGCGATCCAGTGGTCATGGTCCATGTTGGGACAAATGACATAGGTAAAGGTAGGTTTGAGGTACTGTAAGACTAATTTATGGATTTAGCTGAAAAGCTTAGGAGCAGATCCTCCACGGTAGTTTTCTCCGGGATTCTACCGGTACCACGTGCAAGCAGAGGGAAGCAGAATTTTATCTGGAGGTTTAACAAGTGGTAACGAACCTGGTGTAGGAAAGAGGGGTACAGGTTTATGGGGCGCTGGAACTTCTTCTGGGACAGGGGTGAGAACATAAATGTGCAGGAAATTCCTGAAATTGAACATTCCTTGCCCTGTGAAGATCTGGGTCAGGCTCATTGGCAAACACGAGACAGGTTTAAACATAGGAATATGTTATCGATCACCAACTTTGGACAGTACTGTCAATGAAATACTCTTTAAGAGGATTAGGCAAGCTTCTAGTGGAGGAGGGACTATTATTATGGGAGAATTCAATTATCCTGATATCAATTGGGAAATGGTGAAAGGACAGGGTAAAGGGGAGGAAGAATTTGTAGATGTTATAAATGACAATTTTTTGGTGCAGTATGTTAATAAACCTACAAGAGAGAAGGCAATTTTAGATTTAGTGCTCTGTAGTGACCCTGATAGAATTAGCAATGTTGAGGCATTGGAGCCACTTGGGACTAGTGATCACTCTACTGTTAATTTTGATGTTTCATGGGAAGCTAAAAAGGTGTATTCCAAAACCAAAATTTTCAATTTTAGGTGAGCAAACTTTAACAGGATGCGCTCATATTTAAGATAAATAATATGGGAGACACTCCTGGACTGTGAGTCTGTAAATGAGATGTGGGAAAGATTTAAGGGGGTTTCACTTGATTCACAATGTAAATTCATTCCAAAGATAACCAAAAGTGAGCTGAACAGGCAGAATCCTCAGTGGATGACCACAGCTATTTGTAGAAGTTTGAGAGAATAGAGGAATCTTTATAAGATGTACATGAAGGATAACAATGAGAATACTAAGGCTGAATACTGTAAAATGTGGGCTGTGGTAAAAAAGGTGCTGAGGAATGCTAGAAGACTGTATGAAAGGCAAATTGCGGAAGGGGCAAAAACTTGTCCTAAGCGCTTCTTTCAGTACTGTCGCAGAAAAAGGAAAGTCAAAGAGGAGGTTCAGTGCATAAAGAATAATATGGATCGCTGCTATATGATAACAAGGATATTGTGGATACCTTAAACATTTAATTTGTTGAGAATTTTACCTCGGAGCAGGTTTTTATTCGGCCAGAAGGCATGTCCAATGCTCAAGAATATTCAGCGGAAATTGAGGTTAGGGATAACGAAGTATTAGACAAGTTGCATAAACGAAAGGCAGATAAGGTGGCGGGTCCTGATGGCTTATATCCAAGAGTGCTCAGGGAAGTTAGTGAGATTATCTTTAAACCACTCTCAGCTATCTTCGGACGGTCTTTAGGAACTGGAGAAATACCAAATGATTGGAAGCAGGGCAATATAATACCAATATATAAGAAAGGGGACCGTACTGAGCCAGGAAATCACAGGCCAGTCAGTTTAACTTGCATTCCATGCAAAATACTGGAATCTATCATAAAAGATGAGCTGGAATTATTTCTTGAACGTAATAATATCCTGAGGGATAGCCAACATGGTTTCCGTAAGGGAAGGTCATGCCTGCCAAACCTTGAATTTTTTGAAGAGGCCACCAAAACTTATGATCAGAGCAGAGCTTATGACATCATATACTTGGATTTTCAGAAAGCATTTGATACAGTACTGCATAAGAGACAAATTTTTAAAATGAGCTCCATCGGAGTTACAGGAGGTATTCTGGAGTGGATTCAAAACTGGTTACAGGACAGAACACAAAGAGTGGTGGTCAGTGGAACCTCATCTGAGGTAGGTATGGTGGGGAGTGGCGTCCCTCAGGCATCGGTGTTGGGACCCCTGCTGTTCCTCTTCTACATTAATGACCTTGATAGGAATAGTGAGAGCAAATAGGTTAAATTTGCAGATGATACTAAAGTGGGAGGTTTGGCAAATAGTTTAGAGTCCACTAAAGTGATTCAGGATGATTTGGATAGAATCCAGAATTGGGCAGAAATGTGGGAAATGAAATTTAATGTAGCGAAATGTAAAGTTGTACATGTAGGTAATAAAAACATTAGACAGGATTACTTCATGGGAGGTTTTAAACTGGAATGTGCTCCATGTGAAAAAGATCTGGGAGTGATTGTTGACCAAAACCTCACAGGTTCTAGACATTGTGCCGTAGCAGTTAAAAAAGCTAATCGGATGCTGGGATACTTGCCAAAAGTATTGAGTACAAATCCAAGGAGGTCATACTTCTCTTGTACAACACATTCGTCTGACCACATCTGGAGTATTGCGTACAGTTCTGGGGGCCATACTTTAAGATAGATATAGAGGCTCCAGAAAAAGTTCAGAGAAGAGCCACTAAGCTAATTCCAGGTATGAAAGATGAAAGCTATGAGAAGAGGCTGAAGATCCTTAATCTTTTTAGTCTTAGGAAAAGGAGACTTGGGGGTGATCTGATTGAGGTCTTTAAATATGTTAAAGGGATTAACAAAGTGAATTATGTTGGATTCCTTCAGCCAAGTTTTGTTAGTAGAACTCGGGGTCACAAATGGAAGTTGATCAAGGGTAAATTTAGCACTGGTATTAGGAAATATTTTTTTTCACCCAAAGAGTAATTTCGATGTGGAATAGCTTGCCTGACTATATTGTTGAGGCAGAAACCTTGGGAATTTTCAAGAGCAGGCTTGACTTAAAGCTAGATACCATTGAGTCTTTGAGTATCTGAAGTCATATATTCACAATAGAAAAAAAAAAAAACTGGCGAGCCTAGTTGGGCTGAATGGCCTGTTCTCGCCACTCATGTTATGTTATGTTATGTTATGTTATTTCATTGTGAGGAATATCCTGGACTGGACAAGATGTGTTGGGGCAATTCCATGTTAACTCACATTACGTTTTAAGGCTAATATCAATTTTCAATCAGCTGTCATGTCATTGTCAGACATTTGTGACAAGTGTTTTTCTGCACATAGGTAGATCCCACCCATATACATACGTTGTACACCAGTGGGAGAGAAAAGTGCTGTCCCTTGAAATGTGGGAATTGGAGGCACCGACAGCTTGCTAACTCATGTTAAGCAAAAAGGACACATAAAAACATCACTTTATTTCAATTCAAAATTTCTTTAACGATAGAACTGATACAAAACTGAAAATCATATGATCGATAACCAACACTCTAAAGGTTCTATTGCAAGTACAACCCCAATTCCGAAACAGTTGGGACGAAGTGTAAATTGTGAATAAAATCAAAATGCAATGACTTTCAGATCACGAGCCAATATGTTATTTACAATAGAACATAGATAACATTTCAAATGTTGAAACTGAGACATTTTACATTTTTATCCACAAAATGAGCTTATTTCAAATTTTCTGACTGCAACAGGTCTCAAGAAGTTGGGACACAGGCAAAAAAGGGCTGAAAAAGCAATTAATATATAAGAGAATCAGCTGGAAGAACATTTAGCAAGTAATTAAGTTAACTGGCATCAGGTGTGTAACATGATTGGCTATAAAAGGGATGTCTTAGAGAGGCTGAGTCTCTCAGAAGTAAAGATGGCCAGATGCTCTCCAACCTGTGGAGGCTTGCATTAAAAAATTGTGGAATACTTTAAAAACAATGTCCCTCAACGTCAAATTGCAAAGGCTTTGAAAGTCTCATCATCGACGGTGCATAACATCATCAAAAGATTCAGAGAAACTGGAAAAATCTCTGTGCGTAAGGGGCAAGGCCGAAGACCTTTACTGGATGTCCGTGATCTTCAGGCCCTCAGAGGCCACTGCATCACTCACCGGCATGATTCTGTCATTGACATTATTAAATGGGCCCAGGAATACTTCAAGAAACCACTGTCAGTAAACACAGTCCACCGTGCCATCCACAGATGCCACCTAAAACTCTATCATGCAAAAAGGAAGCCATTGTTGAGCATGATCCAGGGCGCCCGCCGTGTTCTGTGGGCCAAGGCTCATTTAAAATGGACTGTAGCAAAGTGGCAAAGTGTCCTGTGGTCAGACAAGTCCAAATTTGACATTCTTGTTGGAAATCATGGGCGTCGTTTCTTCCGGGCTAAAGAGGAGAAAGACCACCCCTCCTGTTATCAGCGTTCAGTCCAAAAGCCAGCATCTCTGATGGTATGGGGATGCATTAGTGCATATGGTGTGGGACACTTGCATGTTTTAAAAAGCACCATGAATGCTGAAAAGTATATAAAGGTTTTAGAGCAACATATGCTCCCCTCCAGACAACATCTATTCCAGGGAAGGCCTTGTGTATTTCAGCAGGACAATGCAAAACCACATACTGCAGCTATTACAACAGCATGGCTTCGTAGTAGAAGAGTCCGTGTGCTGAACTGGCCTGCCTGCAGTCCTGATCTTTCACCGATTGAGAACATTTGGCGCATAATTAAACGTAAAGTCCGTCAAAGGAGACCCAAAACCCTCCAGCAGCTGGAAGCCTGTATTAAACAAGAGTGGGATCAAATTCCAATGGCTAAACTCAAGAAACTTGTCCCCTCAATGGCCAGACGCCTCCATTCTTTGTTAAAAAGAAGAGGGGATGTTACATCATGGTAAACAGGCCCCTGTCCCAACTTTTTTGTGACCTGTTGCAGCCATCAAATTTGAAATGAGCTCATTTTGTGGATAAAATTGTAAAATATCTCAGTTTCAACATTTGCTATGTTTTCTCTGTTCTATTGTGAATAAAATACTGGCTGGTGTGATTTGAAAGTCATTGCGTTTTGATTTTATTCACAATTTACACTTTGTCCCAACTATTTCAGAATTGGGGTTGTAGTAGAATTACACTGACATAACTATCCATGGACTGAGGCTTAAGAAAGTCCAGGAGGGTGGGTGACTCACGTTACGGTAACTCATGTTTATTTCCGTGAATGGCGCAAATCAAATTTCTTCATGCCTTCCGGGCCAGTCATGAGATTACTGCCTCTCATGAATGTAAGGGAGGCACCCAGCATGATTGGTATGTTTTTTTGTTTTCATTCAAAGTCACTACTCCTGAACTCTCTTGCATTCAGTAATTATTACTGATTGATAAAATGCGCCAAACCAATCATTTAAAAATCTTTTAATTACGTTTCACACTTTACAGGGTTCTAATGTAATACTTTGCTTGCTAGGAAGATTTACATGTGAAAAATGTTGGTATATTTGCAACCATTACTCAGTTCATTTACTTCTTCCAAGCTTGACATCGATTGTCAGGATAGAGGCACTCAGCAGATGAGCTGAATTGTTTCACAACACAAGCAGAAATTAAAGCCAATTTTATACTTGTAAGGAACTGATGCTGACCAGTTGAGGTTATAATTTTGGGTGTATATGCAGCAGCATTAACATGTCAGTTGAAAGGCAGAGAACAGTCATTACAATTCCGCCATATTACATCAGGCTTAAAACGTCCAGATATTTGCCTTGCTTCGGTAATGGAAAAATTTGAAAGCCAATAATTCCTGTAGTCTAATCATGAAGCTGCTGAAAATCATTTCTGGGGTGGCGGAATATTAAATGGTGCAAATGAAGAAACACTGAAACCTTGTATCCAGAACTATTTCTAATGATAGGCTTTTGTGTCCTTGTTCTTTTGCAAAATGGTTGCCATTTTTGGCGGTAAAATCAAAGCGCTCACTTGATCCTTTGTGTCACCCAATGGCAAAAGGCTGTTCACACGGGCTTTACGTAATAGGATCTGATGAGGATCATTCACTGTTGTGAAATACTGCCAAAATATTGTCTCGTACAGTATTTGACTAAATTTTAGACCCTAATTTGAGCTCAAGGAACAACTGTCTGGACAGTGTATTAGTGTCTCGATTGATACTTTTTCTTGGGTTACTAAAGTATAAAAGGATTTTTTTTTAAATACTCCTCAAAATATGTCATAATTAAAATGTTGCATTTTCCAAGATTGATTTTGATTGGGTGAGTCTCTATTCTCCAGATAATGTCTGAAACAGAAGTCTGTCAAAAATTTTCATGGCCCTCGTCAGTCAGAAGACATTGAGAGTAAACTAAACTGTCATGGTAATATTGCTGGTCTTAAACATAGAGAATAATTGCATTTATGATAGAACATCAATATAACAGGTCTGATGAGATGTGTAAAGCTTGCCGAGAGGCTTTAGAAATATATATTTTAGAAATTATCTGGCCACAAGGATATCCCTTGATTGACGCATTCTGAAATTCTTGAAAGACAAATTGACTTCAGATTGATGATTTGAATGATTCAAGAATTCAAAAACTTCTTATGTGATATGACATGAAAGAGTGCTCCGAGGATTGTGATGTTTTTCCAACACTGTTGCCATGGGAACAAAAAGCTGAGGGAAAACTCGCACCACTAATGATTGATAAAACTGACATTGCTCTTACTTAGCAGGCAGTAAGGAGGCGGTGATAAGCTCATTCAGAGTGTGAACCTTACTTTTCACCAGTGTGCATTCATGGTATTTATGTTTCACTGACCATTTGCACTCCTCCAACCTTGAATGCCTAGAGAATTCTCAATTTACAAGATTCCTCTCCCATCACCCAAGTTGTAACTTCAATGCACTCTTAAAGGTGCACTATGCAAGTTTGTTTACTTTCACTTCTGTTGACATTCAAACTCAAACAAAACAGAGGTAGCCCGCCCCTCCCTCCCATAGTTCCCTCCTTCCCATGCTTCCATAACTGTCAACTCTTGTCGGTGATTGGCCGGGATGGTTTGTTATGTTATGGGGCACAGCCTGCGTCCCTTGTGTTTATTGGCAGCTTGTGACGCCTGTGCGGTCTCCAGAGCCCGGGTTTTTTTTTTTACAGTGAATTTAGGGGCAGGCAGCTAGCAGATCGTGGAGAGATGTTGGCGAATTGAGACAAAATATAATCGCGCAGAAAGTAAATAAACTTGCATAGTGCACCTTTAATCTCCCACTCCTTTGCTCTGTCAATCTCAGTGTTTCACAGTCTCCACCCACATACCAGGCTGGCAGGCAATTTGACCTTGTGTTTGCAAGAAAATAAAGGCACCACTTCAGATGTCTCCTGTAACTCCCACACAAACTTCCGGATTGCAGCTTTGACTCCTAATTCTCTCCCTCCGTCCACCACCCTGTCCTTGCAGCCTTATAAATGACTCTCCCAGTTGTTCATTGTAATTCCTTGTAAACTTGGTTTTACTATGTACTGTATGACATAGACAATAATTTTGACAATATTGTTCACCGTTAAAGCTTGTTGATGCCAGCAGGGCTTGCTACAACCTTAGTCACTGGGGAGGCGCATGCAGTACTGGCAGTTTATGTCAAGTAAATCCATGTGGTACCAGTGGTTCTTAACATGCATGAATGGTGCCAGTAGAGCTAGCCTTAGTCACTGGGAAGTTCCACATGGTATTGGTATTGATGACCTGTGTTAAGTTCACGGTGGTGGCTTTTTGTGCAAAATAAAGTAGAGGCACATCATTCTTACTGCCTGGAGTAAATGCAGGGCCTCTTAGGTACAATAAGTGGACAGAGGAAGGTCGATTTTTTCTAGATGTCATGATTATGGGGAGTTGCTCCAGAGGAAAACTCTTAAATGTAACTTGGAACCTGACATAGGACAGCATTTCATTTAGAATGCAGTTGATTTATCTGGTGCCTGACCTCCCTCTTTGAGTCTTTTTCTGGGGATCCTTCCCCTCCTAAACTCTGAGTCCATGGACCATTCAAACCCTGTCCCTCACCGTGTAGTCACTGGCCGTTGCCGTTCTGCTGTCCTGATTTGGTCCAAATTCGGTTCTACCCCATCTATGCATCGCCACATCCAGGAGGTACAGATGCGACTGCTTGGATATTTGAAAGAGTGTTTTATTGACTTAAATCAAATTCATTAATTAGCTTACCAGCAGAGGAAGGGCTCCCCCACTGTAGCCGGGTTCGTCCTGAGATTTCTTCCCACCGGATAGTTTTTTCTCACCACTGTTTGAGGATTTTTCTCCCTACTGGGAGTTTTTTGTTCTGGGGATTAGGCCAGGCACATCCCTTTTTTCCACTGTAAACCGTCTTTGACACAGTTCTTCTGTGAAAATTGCATACAAATAAAATTGAATTGAACCTAGCCTTTGGCCCTTGTCATTCCAATGTTGAGAGTAATGACAGCACCTAACAGTGGCTGGCGATGCAGAGTTTGTTGCTGGCCCAACCTTTCTCATAGCTACTTTAGTCATCTTACATCAGTGTATGTAAAATATCCCAACTTTCTGGAATGAATCCCTTTGGGACACAACTGTCTCTATATCTCCTCACCACCCCAAAATGAGTTCTTCAGGGATCTGTGCTTAATCCTCTAAAGTTTTCCTTTCGGTGAAATGACACTAATTCCCCTGGTTCTTTTCATTTGTACCCTTATTTTTATTTGCTCATTTTTATTCTTTTCACACTCTGTTTCCTGTATTCTGACTCACATTCTGCATTCTTAAGCACAATCTCTCAATTCAAATGTCAATAACCCACTCTTCAAGACTGACCCCATCTCTTTACTTTCTTGCTCCTCAGAGAACTTTCAAGTGCTCTGGACATCTATACTACACTGCTTCCCTTCTGGAATGCAAAAAATGCAAAGCTGGTAGAGACAAAAACTCTCACAAAGAATACTGTTTGGGTGATCTTCACATCCCGGTCTTGTGTACTCTCTCACTGTGGCAATGTGTTGGGCCGCAGTGGGCCCGAAAATAATCAACTAACTGTGGAGCAACCAGGAGCTACTAAAAAAAAAAAAAAAAAAAAGTGCTTCGCGGGGGCGAAGGCAATACACCTGCCCCGACACACTTAATCAAAGGTGGAGGTGTTTGAGCCACAGTGAAAGGTAATTGTGGTACAAAACTTGGACAGGCACGCCTACCCACCAAGGCAAGCTCACATTTTGCAAAATGAAGTTCCTAACCTAAGCGGTTTGAGAGAAATGGCCTAGACAAAGTTTTAAAGGTGAAGGTCAATGAGCCAAGGTCAAAGGTCACTGGTACGAAACCTTGATGAGGCAGGCCTACCCACAAAGGCAAGTCCACACATGCAAAATCAAGTTCCTGACCCAAGCGGTTACAGAGAAACTGTCCGGACAAAATTTTCCTGCCCACCACCCATCCACCCGCCCAACTGCGAAGAGGACGACAATACCCCTTTGCCCCTTAGTCGGGGCTCAGAGGTTAAAAAAAAAAACTAAACTGCCCATCAAACCTTGATGCCCAAAAATTTGACTACATTCGAGGACTATTTTTAAGAGTGGAGAATGTTACATATGGCATTCTAGTTAAATAACTTATTAACTATGAGAACAGTGGAATGATATGGCGTGTGTGTGTGTGTGTGTGTGTGTGTGTGTGTGTGTGTATATACTGTAAATATGTAGGATGCTTGGCAAAAAGGAAGTCTTCCAAACTGACCATTGCAGTCATCTATTCATACCATTGTAGTCTGATAATCCACAGTATCCAGCTATGGTGCAAAGGTCTGACGCAGTTTCTTTCAGACATGATTTTCTTTATGTGAAGATGCTGTATGTTCAGCATACCAGCCTCACAAAAAGCAAAAACTACGTTAATTGACTGAAATGTCATGTTGTTCATTGCATGAATAAAGATTAACTCGGGTATCAACCGTAGTTATGATCAATCTATTTCTAACTGATTATGTAGTGGGAACAAACATAATGGAACTACCATAACACAGTATGAAATATGAGACAATTCAATTTCTCTGGAAATAATTCTAGCACATGGAGGACTAACAAATTAAATAAAACCACTACTGACAGCGATGCTACATCTACACGCTGCAGTAAATTTAATAACATTTATGGGATGGGATACTGAGTCTATTATAGTTTGCATTCCTCACCATTACATTTTAGTGGCAGATGATAATTAACCCAAATTTTTTCTTGAGTCTAAAGATGAAATATCCGACAACAACAAGATAGTGGCTGTTCAGTAGATCAGCCAGTGAAGACCCTTAACACAAGTGCAAGCTTGGATATAAAGTTCTAATATGCCATGGACTGGCTGTGAATGGAAGCAAATCTAAACAGAATATGATTTTAACACAAATATTATGATGGATTTCAGTTGATTCTATTATATTTAACTGTCAATCCATGTTCTTTTAATACAACCCCAATTCCAAAAAAGTCAGGATGCTGGGTAAAATGTAAATAAAAACAGAATGCAATTTGCAAATCTCATAAACTGAAATTTTATTCACAATAGAAAACAGACAACATATCAGATGCTGTAAGTGAGACATTTTATGATTTCATGAAAAATATTAGCTCATTTTGAATTTCATGGCAACACACCTCAAAGTTGGGATAGGCCCATGTTTACCATTGTTTACTATCCCCTCTTCTTTTCACAACAGTCTGTAAACGTCTGGGAAGTGAGGAGACCCATTGCTGAAGTTTTGAGAGAGGAATGTAGTCCCACTCTTGTCAGATGTAGAATTCTAGCTGCTACACAGTCCTGGGTCTTCTTTGCCGGATTTTTCGTTTTATGAAGTGCCTAATGTTTTCTATTAGTGAATGGTCTGGACCACAGGTAGGCCAGTTCAGCACTCAGACTCTTCTACTGCAAAGCCATGCTGTTGGGATGGATGCAGTATGTGGTTTGGCATTGCTTTGCTGAAATATGTAAGGCCTTCCCTGAAAGAGACATTGGGCCTCATGCAGCAACATTCTCTTAAATTTCTATTATATCTTCTGTTATATTATTGCTAACTGAAAAAATAAGAGAAATAAACTCTGGATGCACCAAACGCTCTTACCGTCCAAATCTGCTCTTACCCATGTGTGCTGAATGTTGAATCCCACTTGATCGTAAATTGGAAGCGCGTGGCTGGTTGTTTTAAATTCGCATATATGACACCCACTAAACACCATATAAGGGCAGGTGTTGTGCCGTGTGCAAAGAGCCGACAGCTCGTGGCAATCAAGGGCGCTTTCACACTAGGTACGATTGTTCCGTACCGTGCCTCATTACGATTGTCCCCCCTCCTCTCTCCCCCCGCTGGTCAGCTTTCACACTAGTAATATCGTGCTGTACCCGAGTACACTTGCATACGTGTCAAAATTCCGATAGAGCGCTTTGCAGTATGCACCTAGATGGTTTTAAATGGGGAACGATTTTAAAAGGAGGCGCCAGTATATTTCGGGGGGGTTTATTATTGAGAAGGGGGTTTAGAATATTAATATTGAATATTGATATCGCAAATGCATATGCTGCGCATGGCCTAGCAACCCGGTCTGTCATCTGTAACATGGATTACCACGTTTAGCATCACGAAAAATTAAACTCGAAATTTCCTTGACTGAATGCTTGATGTTTTTACATATCCGAATCTTTCTCTTGGTACCCAAACATCAAGGTAAGCCAAAATAGTACTGATTACATTCGATATAGGTGGATGTTGCATACGGAATTCTTTTGCCCTTGAGTTTTTGGCCGATTATGCTGTCCACTGCCTCATACCACAAAAATTTATCTATGTCATAACTTGAGCTGCTAGACTTTCGCAGTACATCCCGCAGTTTGAAATATCGCAGCCGCATTTTCTTTAGTTTGTCGCAGCATTGTTCTGTTGTTCTGTGATAGCCACGCGAATGTAACTACTCACAAATTATTCCATAAATCTCCGAGTGTTTGTGTGTAGTATCCAGTTGTGATTGTATGTTTTTGTCTGCCTACATTTCGAGCAAGCATTGAATTTCTTCGTTTGAATGGAGATATCTTTTCGCCGCTGCATTTGTTAGAACAAGAGAGCCGCAACACATCTTCCGTGCTGAAGTACGGTTGCTTTCACATTTGGTACGAGTAGCCATTCATCTGTCTCAGCAAACAGATCCGCGCGATCTCTAAAAACGCGCTCTCTACGCAAGGCCTGGATGGCCAAAGCGTCCAACAGCAATAGGTAAGCCATTCAGAAGCAGAACGCACACAAGTATCTAAGGGTTTTTATAGCTTAGTCCTAATTAGGATCAACTGGCCAAACTCTTTAGTGCAAGAATTAAATTATAAAATCATTATGATTTCTCAAAAACGTAAAACAACCAAAATTTGATTATATAATGCATTTTTAATGTTTAGATTTTAAAACTTGCGTTTCCGTGCATTGGACAAGCAATTTGTGGACAGAGATAACAGTTTTCGGTTTTCCCTTATGTCAGTAAGAGCGCTATCGACCACTCGTAAATTTTCTCCTACTTTAGAGAAAAGCGAAAATAAGAAAACATTAGTGCATCCCAGAAATCAATGGGTAAGAACAAAATAAGAAAAAATTGGGGATACGAACAAAAATAAGAGAAAATTTGTTCTTATATCGCTTCTTGCATGAGGCCCATTGTCTCGATGGGAGCATATGTCGTAAAACCTCTGTATATACACACACACACACACACGCACACACTTTTCAGCATTGATAATACCTTTCCAGATGTGTAAGCTCCCCAGGCCATAGGCATTAATGCAACCCCGATACCATCAGACATGTTGGCTTTTGAACTGTGCACTGATAGCAAGCTGGAAGGTCCCTCTCCTCTTTAGACCGCACGACACGGCAACTGTGGTTTCCAAAAAGAGTTTCAAATTTTTATTCATCTGACCATAGAACAGTTTTTCATTCTGCCTCAGTCCATTTTAAATTAACTTTGCCTAGAGGAGATGGTGGCATTTCTCGATTGTGTTCACATATGGCTTCTTTGCATGATACAGCTTTAGCTTGCATTTGTAGATTGCACGGCGAACGGTGTTCACAGACAATGATTTCTGGAGGTCTTCCTGAGCCAATGCAGTTTATTCTAGTGCAGAATTATGCCTGATTTTAATGCAGTGCCACCTGAGGGCCCGAAGATCACGAGCATCCAATACTGACCTTCGGACTTGTCCCTTGCGCACAGAGATTTCTCCAGATTCTCTGAATCTTTTGATGATATTGTGTACTGTTGATCAAAGTCTTTGCAATTTTACATTGAGGTATATTTTTCTGAAATTGTTCCACAATTTTTAGATGCAGTTTTTTGCAGATAGGAGAATCTCTGTCCATCTTTACTTCTGAGAGACTCTGCCTTTGTAAAATGCTCTTTTTATACCCAGTCATGTTACTGACCTGTTGCCAATTAACCTAATTAGTTGAAAAATGCTCCTCTGGCTGGTTTTTTTTTTTTATTAGTATCACTTACTTTCCAGCCTTTTGTTGCACCTGTCCCAACTTTTTTGAGATGTACTGCTGCCATCAAATTCAAAATGAGCTAATATTTTTCATGAAATGGTAAAATGTTTCACTTTCAACATCTGATATGTTGTCTATATTCTATTATAATAATAAAAATGTGAATAAAATGTGGGTATATAAGATTTGCAAATCATTGCATTCTGTTTTTTTTGGAATTGGGGTTGTATTTAAAAACAAGAACAAGGTAATGCATGGTCTAGGTTGACCCTGTCGGTGTGCTTAATCAGGGAAAAATTTTAAAATTGTGGGCAATGTAAATTATGCTGTCCATATGCAAATTTTAGGGTCTTCATTGGAACAAAGGCATTTCACAGAGAGCCGAGTTCATGAATCGTAGTCTCTGGTGGAAGACTGTGTAGTGAAGTTCTTGCCAAAACTGTGCAATGTGCTAGTTTACTTTGAGCACATGTATGTATAATGATCAGCAATAGTTGGACAGTCCAGGCGCAGAGAGAAATTCATTGTTTAGTTTCAACTACCTGGATTCAAAAATTGAACAAATTTCCACCAGGAGGTTAAACTAAGTATTGAAATCACCTGGCTGACTTCATTGGTGGAAATAAAACATGGCAGGACATTTACTTTCTGACCCCCGGAATGAGTACTTATGTGAATGACCAATAGTCTGTAGCTATGTATGGCATAAATTAATACTCTAATGAATGTGTTGTATTCATTGAGTCTGAAAACTGATGCTTAGTAACTGCAGGACTTTGTCGTGCTGGTGGTGTTTGTGCTCCCCATCAACTGAAAAGTGTATTGTTGCCACAAAATTTGAGCTGGCACGTTACCAAAATGTGTAGTGGCACAAATAATTGTGTGTGTGTGTGTGTGTGTTTACATAGAATGCATTTTTCATCTCATGGGCGTGCATACACACTTAACTAAATCAATGCCCACACTGTACATTTCTTTTCCTGAGGCAAATAGTTAGGCAAGAGAAAGTTCAAATAGGTTAACTTTATTTTCATAGTTCTTTTTTTTTTTTTTTTTTACTGAGTGAATTACGACATGGTTGTTTACTAAAGCAGACTTTACTTTGTCTTCTTTCCTTTGGTAATGGGGAAGCCATTAATTATTTAAATTATAAATTTTTAACTTAATAACTTAATTATTGTGGACACAGGTTGCTTGTGTTTTTGAGGTGTGACTTTGCACCACACAGTGGAATGGAAACGTGCCAGTCTGTCCTGTGAGGTACGAGGAGGTAAAAATTTGCTCGCTTTGCAGTCTGTTGGTCATCCTATACATTGGTGGTGCAATCAGTCTGATGTTTATAACATTTTGCTTACTACACCAATATACTGTCTACTGGATACTACAAGTTTCTTCCAATAGTAGTATAGTATGTTACAGCGAGTAGTGAAATTAATTAATTTGAGTACCACACAGTCACATGACCAACAGGCCATTAAGATGAACTGGTCATGACGAGACATTACCATTGAGTACCTTGCAATAATAGTTACAGTGTACTTTCAAGATATTTCTGGCTGAATATGGTAAGACTTGGCGTCTGTATTATGTCATTTAAGCATGTTTTTTGCGCTGACATTTTTTTTTTTCTTTGATCAAATAAGGCACTCCACGCTACTACTTCAGAGGTTGCACTAGGAGAAAAAAATTTTTAGCCACTGTGGCTAATTCATCTCAAATTTCTTTAGCCACATTAAAAAAATTTTTAGCCACTGTGGCTAATTCAGCTGAATTATCTTTGGCCTCATTTTTCAACGTTTTAGTTTAAATTCTCTTCTGCACAAGGAATTGACGCCAACAATGATCACCCTGTTAACTCACTAAGTCATGAATGAAAAATATCGGCCTTCTGGAATTTCATTTTGTAGTTAGAGCTCCTAGTCCCCTCCTCTGCTCAACCTCTTCTCCTTTTAAACTATACTGCAAAGCAGACATAAGGAGGGACAATTTTGGTTCAGTGGAATAAAGAAATCTTAGGTTTGGCACTGACACCGTTTAACTTGCATTGCGGTGTTGCAGTTCGATTGCACTTCTGAATTTCTGCTTTGCGATATTTTCCTGCACCACCCGATGCACTGTCCTCATCTGAGCAGCGATTGCATCCTTCACGTTGTTGTACGCTTTTTGGTGGCTTGTTCAAAAAAAATCTTTGCTTCAGCCACTATTCTGAAAATGAGAATGAAGCCAACTATATATGACCATTTATCATTAGCAAGATTTTTTAACTCGGGTGGGACATTAGCTGAAATGCATATTCTTGTCAGGACAGTTTCCTTGTTTATAACTTAATTTTTTCAGCCAGAAATAAAGACGGGCCGTGTAAAAATGAAAGAACAGCCGAAAAAAAGCAGGGTTAACGATTCGGCAGCGGAAAAGGGAGGTCTGAATTGAAATGTATTTTGTTTTTAATTTTTGTTTAGTCAGGCTCCATCATCCAAACTCCATACAGCACCCATCAGCTGTTATTTTACAAACAATGGCACGCGGATATTCGTTAGCAAAATATTATTGGTTACTATAATGACTGAATTACCCAAATAAGTGCACACCGTTCTAGGTCACGTAATGCACTGTCAAACTCCAGCGAACTGACTAAGCCTACTTCATTAACTCTTGCAGGCTCGTGGATTACTGTCATGACATTACATGAGCATGTTTAGTTACAGAACAAGTAACTTACTTGTCGTTAACACGCTCGTGCTCCGCAATATTGTCACTTTTCTGAATGCCTTGGCGAATATACTGTTCCTCTTCACACCAAACGCAGCAGAGCTTCCGTGGCCCGTCGACATTCTTGGATTGCTCCAGCCATGGAAAATCCTGGAACCATTTGGGCTGAATAGCCTTTTCTCGTTTGTCGTATGACTGCTCTGAAGCTTAAGGCTTATTTGATGAGGGAGGATTTCCCCCAAAGAAATCATGAGGTGCTCGCTGTACACGATCTTGATTTAGCTGAGCAGCTTTTTTGGCTTCACAATACGACACATGTATACTGTTGCTGTTGGTCTCAGTTCGCTACGTTCCCGCGAAGAGAATAATTTTGGCTCCCAGCTGTCTGATTGGCTAAGCGCGCTGCTCATTGTAAACCTGAATGTTAGAGGAGTAGTCCACAGTGCAGTGCGAAGATTTCAGGATCGTTAGCTATGTGTGATAACAGCAGGGATGTTTTATACGTTTCTTTTGCGACAAAATTTAGAAGATCACCATAACAAAGGATTATCTCGCCTATTTTTTTAATTTATTTTTTTATTTGGCCTTCGCCAGCATGGCTTATTCACCGCAAAATTTCTTCGCCACAACGGTATTTTGTTCGCATTGGCGAACGTGGCGAGCGGCTAGCGCAATCCCTGCTACTTGTCAGTTTTGGTCGTGATCAGTGGTCCAGTTGTAATCTTGTTCTCGTCTTTTCTTGACTGCATTATCTTGTCATGTTCCGGTCAATTTGGTAGGCTTACAATAAATTAGTTTAGGCCAAAATTATTTTCAGGCTTTAGTAATCCTCGTCCAACCAAGGGTTTTTCTACTACAACCCCGACCAAGGGGGGGTTACCACCCCCCTGATTATTTCGAAATTAAGCGATAAACATCATCTTGTTTGGAATCCGTGTACAGCTACAGATGTCCTCTCTTCAAATCAAGTACAAATAAAACACATTTAAATATTATGACGTCATAATGATGTCATTACTAACACCATATTAGGAAAGAACATCAAAATGACAAAAATCCATGTTTTTTTATATTTTATTAGTTTTAGCTGAAAATAAGTAACTTTCTGTAATCTCTAGAACTGCTGATACTACAATTAATATTTTAGAATTATTATAAATGTTATAAACTCATGAGTAACATAAATTTGACATTACTATGATGTCATAAATAACTCATTTTGGGAAAAACACACAAAAAAGGAAAACAAATAGTTTTCTGAACATTTTTCACATTTTCTTTACTTTGTTTTTCCTTATGATAGAACAAGGCTTATGTCAGTAATATGTCTGGTATATATGTTCTCTTTCAAAACAAGAATCAAATGTCAAACTTCAGCACTGTGACGTCACAATGACGTCACTATAGATGTCATATCTGAAAAAAAAATACAAAAATCCATGTTTTTTCCATATTTTTCCCTCAATTTTAACAACCACCCCCCTACCCTTTGACTTTGACGGCCTACCCTACCCCCGGGGGATGAGGTACCCTCATCGTTTTTTAATGAAAATTAGCGCAAAGGATGAATAAACAATTACCTAGAAGCATTAGATCATATCTGTTAACGTTTTTTTACAACAGGAAAAAGTCTGTTGGGGTAACCCCCCCCTTGGTTGGATGAGGGTTAAGATAAGTGGATTCAAACGTTAACTCTTGTTAAATGTTTAAAGAAAATAGTGCCATGGGCACTGTAGCTCACTTGGTTTATTTCAGGCTTTAGTGTTATTTAAGCTCACAAGTGGTAGTATTTTTTATGCTTGGGTCCAACATTGGAACAAAGAAGACACCTTTTGTAATTTGTGTAGGAATAAAATATATATAACTACAAGGGGTAACTATGGGGTCCAAGCAACATGACGTGATCATCAGTTTTGAAACAGTGAGGACACAAATTGTATAAGTTTTTTAAACAATATCCAGTTCATGGCACATAACTGTGCATGGTATACTTTGCCCTGCATATTTCACATTGACTAGTCACTGCCATGCCTTTGAAATAGCAGCTGTTATCTGACTGACAAATAGCAGCCAGATATTTGAAGATTTATTTTCTCATTGGAAAAACTATTTGATCTTCATCCAGAGATGCAATATGCCAAATTAGAACCACATAAGGGTGCGTTTCCTAAAAGCTCTGATGCTATCTTGCATCGCTGCCTGGAATCATTGACTGAATGGACGAACTATATAGGTTGGTAACGTAGTGAGCAAATGTGCTCTTGGGAAACGCACCGCATGAGAAAGCTTTGTATTATTACAATGTGGACAATGTACGCTAATACGCCATGATTAACTTTCGTCAATGTTGCCTGGACCCAGAATTTTCTGTTTATTCACCAAAAACTGTCCGTTGATGCATTTGAGATCTGATTATCTGATGCACAGTTTCTGGCTCACAGGCAGTTGAGCGAAGTGCAGATTGTACTACCGCATTCTTACTATACTGCTGGATCCGGAATAGAAACTAGATAAAACCTAAGCCAGTGGGGGAAAAGGATGTCTCTTGTCGAGTAAGTGCAATAGCAACAGTGTTTTGTGACTAACATGGCAGTGTTTCGATATGAAATCATGCAATATGCGTTTTGATTTATTGCGATCATTACAGTTTAGCCGAACACTTGTTGCCCAGGCCGGTTGTTTACAGCACAGCTGGCGTCGCTTCCCTTTGTGGGATCATGTGACTTGGCAAGAATCGCGGCGCTCATCAAAAATGCAGATCCATGCCAATTAGATTTAAAATGGTAAACAACCTCAGAAATTAACAAAAATTTCAGGATTGGTAGAGATTATGATAATCTATCGTATAATTTTGCCTTTTCAAATGTGATAAATGAGTGGAGTATCCCTTTAAGTATAACAAAATATAGGTGGCAAGTGGGGATGCAAAATAGGCTCATTTTAATCAATAGCCTCGTACAGTTGCATGGAGCGATCATTACAAAAAGAAAGTGCCCACATCCCAGAAAAAAATCGTTGGCTGATGGTACACTTTGATGTTCAACTGTAAGAGTGGCGTGGGCGCACATGAACACAATAGCGATTACAACAACACACTACTTCAAAATTTAGTAGGCCATATTGGATATACTGCAGTATTCAGCTATTTATAATGTTGCTACTTTCCTACAGTCAAGCATTACGTGTTACATGGCATTCTTGAGCAAAAAAAATATTTTCAACAAATTTTCCAGAAATTAATATCACTCTTAGAATCCATGCAAACATTTCATCAACTTGGGAGTTGATGGCAGGTCTATGGCATGACCCCCCCATGTGAAATGGGTTGAAATGACATGAAGGTTGCACCTAAACTGCAGAACAACCATCCCTCCATCCATGGAGCTGGAGCCTATCCCAGCTGGCAATGGGCAAAAGGCAGGGGCACACCCTGGACAGCTTGCCAATTGACCCCACGGTGCACATATCATCCATGCATCATTCACGCACACGGGCAATTAAGATTCTCTGATTAGCCCGATGCATGTCTTTGGACTGTCGGAGGAAACAAAAGCACCCGCAGGAAACCGATGCAAACACTGGGAGAACAAGCAAGCTCCACAGAGAAAGGCTCCAAGCTGGTTTTGAACCCCTGACCTTCTTGCTGCCCACTGCGCCACCGTGCCGCCCCGCAGAACAACCAGCCTTACCAAAAACTTAAATCATGAGTGTTATAAAGTAGTTTTCCATGCAACCTTAAAGTTATATTTGCATAATACTGTCAGCGATGCTAAGTTACTTGGAATTATAGTAAGAATTTTATACACGAATTTCAGTCTACTGCGCATGCCAAGCATCTTCATCCTTTGAAAGAAGTTCAAGTTAGTCAATGAGTAGAAGTAACAGTCAGGAGCTCAAACAGCACATGAGAAAGTCTTCTGTAAACGTTCATCAGTATGTTATTCATTAATGTAAACCCGCCGCATGTACATGTTGTTGCTAAACATGAGCAAAATTTGTGATCTGGTTCGTAACATATTGCGTAAACAAGGTTTACAAAGGCAAATTCTACATAATGGCCTCAAGGTCACCAAAATCGACTAGTCTCGCGGGACCCACTCCCCCCAAGTACTTATTGGTGCTAAATATGAGCAAAATCGGACAACTGTTTCTTGATATATCGCGTTAACAAAGTTTACAAAGGCAAAACCTATGTAATTGCGCTGTGACCTCGAACATGACCTGAAGGCCACCAAAATTGACTGGTGTCACAGGACTCCAATGTCGCAGGACTCTAATGATCCTGTGACGGGTATTTAAGCCTCTGCTTTGTGTTGCAAATTGCTGGATTGTAATTTGCCTTTTGTGTGTAGAATCAGTCAGTATTTCTGGTAGAAACTCTTCGCCTTTATTAAGTATAATGTGTACTTTCATGACAGCTATTTCCAGAACCTTTCCTCCTCACTTAACTCAAACAAGCTTCCAAGCCTACTCAGGGTCCAGGATTTCGACCGCATTCAAGTTAACCTAGCTCAATACAGTTTGTCAGTCCAGTTTAATAGGAACAATCTCCCAAGCCTAATCAGAGTGCAGGATTGGGACTGTGTTCTTGCTAACCCTTCCAAGTCTGTTCCTCTGTCCAGTCTGTCAGGAACAAGCTCTGAATCCTTCAACGGTCATCAGGATTGGAACCAAGTTCCACTTGATTCCTGGTTGAGAACAGAACATGATGCAATTCTTAATCGTGGTCCCTGGCCAAAATTTACTGAAGATGCCACAGAATTGGACACCAATGCACTGGACGCTTGGCAGGTTGCCTTCCCCCACATTATGCAAATATATGACGTAAAAAGAGGCACATTTTACCCCTAGTTGACCTCTCTCTTTTAAAAAAAACTCACATCTCAGCTATAGCGACCAACATGCATGACTGACAGATCTAAGCCCCATCTGACAGGCATACCAATTAAAGCCTGTACCATTTAATTACATCAAACATATGAAAAGAGCCTTTGTTGTGTGTAAGCGCGGGCCGTTTCTTCAGAAAACAGCCTTGTCTTTACTCTTTACTCCAGTCCCAAAGGAAGGGGGGAAGGGAGGTGGGTATGACAGAACACTCCTGCCACTGTTCCATAACCTCCGATAGATACAATGGGAGGTTGTCTTAGGCGTTGGTATGATCAGCTGCAAATATGCTGTGCTTTCTATGACCCTGCTCTGCTCATACTCACATATACTGGCCCTGTGTGCTGAGCCCTTGCAAGACGTCAGTTTACATTTCATAGCGCTATGGTGTTAGTTCCATCAAACTGCAGCCGATGCTGGCCACGTCCCAGCAGAAATAGCCCAAGCTATTATTATCTCATCCTGGGATTTGCTTATTGTCAGTAGTCTGTTTGAAGTATGAGCTAGACTGGGATAGCCTATATCTCCATATTAAATGGAAAGGCACTGATTAAAGTGTCATGATATGTAGAGTTTTAATTCTGTGCTCACCTCTTTCTCACGGAACTTCATGCCTGTTGATGATAATTAAATTAATATTTAAAGAAAGCTAAGTGTTCATCATTTTATCACAAGCACTCGTGATCCTCATGCATACTTTCCAAGAGAAAGATATTTGTGGAAAACTGCAAGTTAGGCGGATGCATACCTTATTTCCACTAGGAAAAAAACACGCTGACATATGGGAATGTGCGAACTTGTACGCTGTCTTGAAGTAAGCAAAGGCTGTGTGGAAGCTGTGGTCAGCTCTCAATGTTTTGATGCACATATGATGAAATTGTACTCAATAAGTGTTAATCTGTAAGAATCCTAAGTGCCAAAATATGCTTATTCTTTGATCACAAGACAGTTTTAATTCAACTTCAATATCCCTGGAGGACAAAGCTCCAGTTGGAGATCGGCTCTAGCCATCATTGTGACATCATCACCATTTCTCAGACATGACCTTAACAATTACTGGGGATGTTCAAGAGGAAATGCATCTCAGATTGATGCACTGTGAAAAACTGGCCGCATTAAATGTGTTCAGGCATGACACATGCATCCTTTGGCTTTTTCATACTGCAAGTGGGGCCTAAGAAGAAATTCTCAGCATTCTGAAGGAATGTTGCTTTGGGTCTCCCATTCGGAATTAGTGTGAGCCCTCCCCAGCAGTTGGTCCCCCACAACTATCACCACATCTACCCCACTCATGATGACCCAGCAAGCTAGAGCCCTTAAATGAATAATGAACCAAAATTAGTCTCAGACTAATATATGCACACATTATATACATTTATATATATATATATATATATATATATATATATATATATATATAGTCTACAGGCTAAATTTGATGTATTTTTTCTTTTCAATATCTCAGTCTTTTATTGGGATAACATGTCGTAAAAACAACTAATTGGCTTAGTAAATTGGCTTTCAAAGTAAACTGCAATCACTATGGCAATATCATTAGACCAAATATTTTTCAAATTTCAAAACTGGCAAAAAGTACATGCATACAGATTTCATTAATTGCAATTCTTTATGTAGTCTATTGTCTTTCATGTCCCTGTCCCGAAAAACTGGTATTATTACAATGTGGACAAAAAAATGCCTTTTACAATTTGCCTGGATTAATTTTCTGTTTATTCAGCATTTTTATGCATTTGAGATCTGATTATCTATGCAAGCAGCATGTCAGATTGTACTACCGAATTTTTATAGAAACTAGACTAAGCCAGTTGTCTCAGAGGCTCGATATATGAAATCATGCAAATGCGTTTTGATTTATTGAGTTTAGCCGAACACTTGTTGCCCAGGCCGGTTGTTTACAGCACATTCGCTTCCCTTTTTGGGATCATCTTGGCAAGAATCGCGGCGCCATCAAAAATGCAGATCCATGCCAATTAGATTTAAAATGGTAAACAACCTCAGAAATTAACAAAATTTCAGGATTGGTAGAGATTATGATAATCTATCATTGCCTTTTCAAATGTGATAAATGAGTGGAGAGTATAACAAAAAATATACAAGTGGGGGATGCAAAATCCATTTTAGAGATATTAACTGAGACAAATATGCCATATGCAAGAGGCTATTGCAAAGGTAAGGCTCATGATTAACGATTCGCTCTCAGAATTGAAGGCATTGAACACGTATAAGCGCCTATCAGAGGCGGTAACAGATTCCGCAAGCTTTGCCAGAGGGAAGCATTCTGGATGCATGCTTTTGATGCCCTTAATCATCCTGGCCTTAATGAGGATCTTGATTTTTTGTCATTTTTATAATTCCCCTCTTTTCTGTATTTATATTGATTTTTCTGTATTTATATTGATACTTCTTGTTCCCATTTGTATTTGTATTTATATTACTTCCTGTACCCGTTTAATATTGATACTTCTTGTCATTTATTTTTCAGTATTTCCTCATTATCCTGGCCTTGATGATTTTTCTGCTCATTTTTATAATTCACTTCCTCCTTTATTTATATTGATACCTCCTGCACCCGTTTTGATATTGATACCTCTTGCCATTTATTTTTTCAATATTGCCTCGTGTATGCATCATTGTTATTGGTATTTTTACAACCACACTCGTAGTATATCTGTCACTTCTCCATTTAATTGTTTTTACAACCACCCGTCTGTATTATATCTGTCACCTCTCTATTTTATTGTTTGATAACTATTGTTAACTTAAGTGTCATTTTTATACTTTTGCTTTTAGCAGTTTATCAGGTGACACTAGTCTGTCTTTGTTATTGGTTGGTACTATCTATATATGTCTGTCTTTACCTATGTGACTTGTTACGCCCTGATGAAGACCGTGTAGGTCGAAACATGTTGGCTTTTTAATTTGCTTCAGCCATGCTTTAATAAAGTCTTTTTATCCTAAGGCTTCGTTTGGACCCTACTATTTTTTCTGAGTGCCTGGAAGACCTACTATTTTTGGTTGTCCTCTCGTCCCACTTTTCCAAGAGCACCAGATTTATTCTTTAAACTTAAAGATTTTTTCATCCCATGAGCGCCTAATATCCTTCTCTTTTAACGCTGTCCATAATTATACTTGGTACCAGAGCACCCAAAGGTTGATGATCAATTTTGTTATCGTGTCATCAGATCTGCAGCCATATGTCTTGGACACTCAGGTGAAGAAAGGGGCTGAGCTGTCAACTGATCACCACCTGGTGGTGAGTTGGATCAGGAGGCGGGGAAGACTGCCAGACAGACCTGGGAAGCCTAGACATGTTGTGAGGGTGGACTGGTAGAGGACCCTGTCCGGACGATTTTCAATTCACACCTCCAGAAGAGCTTTTCCCATATCCTGGGGGAGGCTGAGCACATGGAGTCTGAGTGTACCCTGTTCAAAGTCTGTATTGTGGAAGCAGCTGCCACGAGCTGTGGCCTGAAGGTGCAACCCAAGAACCCGTTGGTGGACCCCAGCGGTGAGGGAGGCCGTCAAGCTGAAGAAGGTGGCCTTTCGGGCTCGGCTGGCCCAGAGGACCCCCGACTCAGCAGACTGGTACCGGCAGGCTAGAAGGACTGCAGCCGCGGTAGTTGCTGAAGCAAAAACTTGGGCTTGGGAGGAGTTCGGGGGGGCTATGAAGAAGGACTTTCGGGTGGCCTCAAAGAGGTTCTGGCAAACCATCAGACGGTTCAGGAAGGGGAGGCTGGGCTTCGCCCAGGCTTTTTTCAGCAGGGATGTTGAACTGCTGACCTCGACTGAGGATATCATCTGGCGGTGGAAGTAGCACTTTGAGGGACTCCTGAATCCAGCAGACATGCCCTCCATTGAGGAGGCAGGGACGGAGGACTCGGGCGAGTCGTTGCCCATTTCCCTGGTGGAAGTCACTTTGGTGGTTGAAAAGCTCTGCAGTGGCAAGTCACCAGGGATGGACGAAATTCGTTCTGAGATTCTGAAGGCCCTGGATGTTGGTGGGCTGTCATGGTTGACACGCTTGTTCAACATCGCGTGGATGTCGGGTACAGTACCCATGGACAGGCATGCCAGGGTGCTGGAAAGGAGGTATGAGTGTGAAGTAATTACACCATTTTCTCTGCAGGGGCATTTAAATACTGGGCCTTGTCCCGCAGAGGCTCCGTGCGATTGTCAAACCTCGGATTCAGGAGAAGCAGTGCGGGTTCCGTTTCGGCTGTGGAACAGTGGACTAACTTTTTACCCATGCACAGATACTGGAAGGGTCATGGAGTTTGCCCATCCAGTCTACATGTGTTTTGTAGACTTGGAGAAGGGTTATTACTGTGTCCCACGAGGTATCCTGTGGGGGGTGCTGCAGGAGTATGGCACTCCAGGGCCGTTAATTTGAGCCATTGACCCCTGCACAACTAAAGCTGGAGTTGTGTCTGCATTCTTGGCATTAAGTCGGACTCATTTCCAGTTGGTTTTGACTCCGCCAAATGTGTGCCTTGTCACCTATTCTGTTCATGATTTTCATGGACAGGATATCAAGGCGCAGCCGAGGTTTGGAGGGTGTCCAGTTTGGTGCCCTCAGGATTTTAGCTCTGCTGTTTGCAGTTGATGTGGTCCTGTTGGCATCATCACGCGATGACCTCCAACACACACTGGAGCAGTTCGCAGCTGAGTGTGAAGCGGTCGGAATGAGGATAAGCACCTCCAAATCTGAGGCCATGGTTCTCTTCCGGAAAAAGGTTGATTGTCCCTTTCAAGTGGGGGGTCAGCTGTTACCCCAAGTGGAGGAGTTCAAGTATCTTGGGGTCTTGTTCACGAGTGAGGGTAGGATGGAGCATGAGATCGACAGACGGATCGCTGCAGCGTCTGCAGTGAAGCGGGCAATGTACCGGTCCTTTGGGTAGTGACCGAAAGAATAAGATCGTGAATACAAGCGGTCGAAATGAACTTCTCCGCAGGGTGGCTGGGCTGACCCTTAGAGATAGGGTGAGGGGCTCGGACATCTGGGAGCAGTTCAGAGTAGAACCGCTGCTCCTCTGCATCGAGAGGAGTCAGTTGAGGTGGCTCGGGCATCTAATCCGAGTGCCTCCTGGACGCCTCCCTTTAGAGGTTTTCCAGGCATGTCCAACTGGGAGGAGGCCCCAAGGCAGATCCAGGACAAGCTGGAGGGATTATATCTCCCAGCTGGCCTGGGAACGGCTTGGGGTCCCCCAGGTAGAGTTGGAGGAAGTGGCTGGGTAGCGGGGGCCTGGGCCTCGATATGCGGAAGACAATAGATGGATGGATGGATGAAATCATAATTTAAAACTGTTTACACAGGTGATCTTTGTTTAATATTAAAATAGTTTTAATGATATGAAACATTTAATGACAAATATACAAAATTAGAAGAAATTGAGAGAAGAGAAATACTTTTTCAAAGCACTGTACATGCAATCAGTCAATAAGAGTGGTTCATTTGTGCATATTTAAACATACGTATGTACATGTAATGCGATAGCTGCAAGAAAGTATGACTGTAAGACTGGCACTCCGTCATAATAAACGAGGTCAACTTCAACACCAGTCGGCTCCAGCCAGAACATGTCAGCCCTCTGGTGAACGCAAAAAAGGAAGGTGCACATGTAATTGGCATTTTTTTTTGCCTTTATTTCAGGACAATGAGAAATAAATTCTTTAATTGCATTATTTATTTTACACTGAATATAAAATTTTTTGTATTTTCTCTCCTGACAAGCATGTTTCTCTCCTGTGCTATATATCCCATTCTGTACTACGTGCCTCTCTGTAAATGAAAGGATAAAAAATCAGATGCATTAGGGCATTCCCTCAGGGAACAACTGCTGGTTTTGAAGTTGCGTACTTGTTTGCTATATGGAGAAAATTCCACTAGTGTTTTGTAGATGCCCTGAGCTATTTGTAGACTACAGTGTAACAGTTTACTTGCCTGTATATGACAATAACCATGTCCGATACTTTTTTTCTTTTTGGGAACCTTTTTGTCAAAAGACAAAACAACTACATGCAAAAGTTTGCAGAAAAATGAAAATCTTGGAAAATCTCACTGTGCTATATGAACCATCTTGAATACTGTTAACAAGAATTTCACATTAGGTGCGTGTTTTATCTCAAAATAGGCCAATAGGCTCCTAAAAAATTGTTGATATTGTTGAAGGCAATGTAAATCTTAGTAAATCTCACAGTGTAAGCTGGAGCATGTGGGTGTTGCTCATTTATGTTTTGACATTGGATGGTTATCAAAAACTTGCCTGTCTCTTTATCAGTGACCTTAAAATAGGTTCTGTTGTCTGCTATCTTCTTTTATTTAGAAAATTCAATAGCAGATGTCTGGAGTAAGGTGACATGGTATCTTCACATTATGAATATGGGAAGATTGCAACATTATTTGCCCATGAAAAAAGGTTCATGGAAAAAACAATTGTGTTCAGAACTACGCAGTCAGAGGACGGACAAGTTAGTAAGATCACTTAAATCCCGGGGGGATGTTACCATTGATTGTGTTGCATTGTGGAATTTAGCATACTGCAAAGCTCTGTCACCTTACTCTGGAATTTGGCCAGTGTAGTATCTCATTTGATGTGGGGTTCCTGATAAAATTTATTTCTTGTTGCATCGCCATTTCAAGTATGTCCTGTGTAACTCATTAAAACTATTTTTACTGCTTTGCAGTTGTATGCCTCCGCCAATCAGTCAAGTTGTAGTTTACATCTCTGTCTATCCAGACTCATGTAATATACTGTATGTAGTGAAAAATTTGACAGAATTTAATAAAAGGTATTAAACTGTATTTTTTTGGATGAAGTGGAAGAATATCAACATGTATAAATCCAGAGAACAATTTTCAGTGAAAATCATGCTGGCTTCACTAAGCGACCATTGTTATTCAGGAGTACAGAGGACTGATTGACAGCTTCACCATGGCAATCACCTGAAGCTCAATCTCAGCAAAACCAGCAATAATTTACAGTTTGTGAACAAACTTAAATTTGGCTTGACAAAGCTAAACTGTTATAATTAGAATGATGCTAACATTTCATACAACCCAATCCCCAAATCTCTATGACAGGGGTCCCCAAACCTGTTCCTGGAGAGCTACCATCCTGTAGGTTGTGGCTCTACCTCTAATTCTGCACACCTGATTCAATTCATTAGCAGCTCATCAGGATCTATGACAGGGAAATGGGGAGTGCTTCGCTTTGGTTGAAGTGAAAACCTTCAGAGTGGTAGGAACAGGGTTGGAGACCCCTGCTCTATGATAAACAGTTCAATAGTTATGAGAGGTAAAAGCTATGCCAGTCAAGAAAATGGATGGGGTTTTCTCAATCAACATGTGACCCTTTACTGACTTTGAAAACTTAAAGGAGGAGAGCGCTCCTCAGCAAAGTATATTTCAGCGGAAAGTAGAATCTTCAAGTGTCTAAAACGCATAGTTTCATCAATCTTAATTTGGTAATGATCAGCGGTATAAAGTCTGGGTTCAGAAAGTAAAAATCCTCCCCAGAACTTTGTTCCAACCACCTGGATTTACTTCTGACAGGAGATAGAGCCAGTATGAATGATCAGCTCATTCTGTGGGAGGGAGAAAAACTTGGCAGGAATTTTACCTTCTGACCCCTAGATTTTACATCTCTGGTAATGATCCAGTGCAACGCATTTTTAAACCGGCAAGTCTTCAAATCGCCGTCAATATCAGGGGGCAGACATTCTTACTTGGGGAATCTAAGGCTGCTTTCGGCATGCACACTTGTCCACTCACTCACTCACTCTCTATAATGTGTAGAACATTCACTACATAGTGCCCTATATAGTGGGTCAGTGTGCATTTTGAACGCATTATCCAAACAAACGCCTGTGCTGTGGTGCTTCTGGCATCAGTTATTCTCTTTCGCGACGTCACTTGTTCTCTTTCCTTTTATCCGGGCCATGGAGTTGTTCAGAGGACCTTTAGTAAGCTCTCCCTTTTCGATTTGACTGTCCTCAAACTATTTTTATTTAAGCTGGCCTGATTAACAATCAAACAATTTATTGACTGAGCGACCAAGACCAATACATGACCCATAATTAGAAATGATAATGAAAAGGTGAATTCCTATAGCCTACATTTAGATAATTGATATGGCATTGTAAATCCAAAACTTTCGCTGACTTTGCAGCGTTTATTTTCGCCGTCCTTAGGATTATCACACAGCTGTGCAACTTGCCTTACAGTGCCCTTTAGCCGTGATTACATTCAGAATAAAGAACGGATTCTCGCAGCCTCGCAAACTACACAAATCGGTACTGCGTAACGAGCAACACAAGCGCTGAAATTATAAAGACATTTATATTTTACGTCGTTATTTATGCACAGAAGACGCCTCATCATTTTGTGGTGTAATGCATAACAATGCTATCAAAAGTAAATTAGACTGTCGTCGGTTTTTACCAATTAGTCTGAGCAACTTTGGCTAATCTGGAGATGTAAACTGCGAGAGGTTTACGTTATTAAGCATTTTTTAAAGGTGAGGTTTCCAAAGGTCAAATTCAAAATCAGAAGATTCCCCAAGTAAAAATGTCTGCCCCCTGATATTGAAGCCAAATTAAAGACTCGCTGGTTTAAAAATGCGTCGCACTGGATTATTATCAAATTAAAATATGCGTTTTAGACACTTCAAGAATTCTACTTTCCGCTGAAATATACTTTGCCAAAGTGCAGTCTCCTCCTTTAACCACCTACTTTCTATGAAATACCGATCAATAATTCTGAAGGAGAAAAGCTAAGCAAATGAGGGCTCTGAGAGCATGGAGAGCCACTTGGACATTTCATTTGGCTCATAAACAGTAGATAACTTTGAATATCATTCTCAGATGAAGAAAACTTGTGGTCGAGGAGTTTATGATCCTGGAAATGTATTGTTTAAACTCACAGCCATTTTTCAATTCTTTAACTGCACAAAAGGGTAAAAGCGAGAGGGGTACTCTTGAGATTAACAAAGATCTAGAGTGAAAGCAGCATCAGGCAACAAACTAGAGTCAAAAAATACACTGGTAAGGCCAGCCTTGCCAAATGGTTGTGAGACATGGATGATGAATAAAAATGATGAGAACAAAATCCACATCTTTCGAAACAGATGTCTTAGATTGATATTTAAGATATACTGGAAGGATAGAATTATAAAGAAGTCCTGCAGATGACTGAGACGGAAACCCTTAGCCAGGATGTCTGAGGGACAAGATGGAAATTCATTGGTCAGATCACGAGGAAAGAACCGAATAACGCGTACATTAACCTTCATCCTACCAAGTGGGGTCCATCTGGACCCCGCACCTATATATTCGTTTGCCATTTTAAAAATATGTGACATACTGCCTCACTGTTCCATGAATTTGTCAGAATTTATGTCTTAATTAAAACACTAAAGCACCAGAAGATCAGCTTTTTGCATTGTGAAGGTATAATTAATTTGTTACTGGGGTCCAACTGGACCCCAGTGTAAAACTTATCTGTCTTTAATTTAATAATTGAGTAGCACACTGAAAGTTAACTTCTTTTTGGTTGTTTCAGATTCATAATGGCCAACAGACAAAGACAAGCTAGATACACAGCAGCAGAGGCCTAAGGCAGATTCTGAACACTAACAATGAAAATTATTTTACAATTACTTTTTTTTTTAATTCTATAAGAAAAGACAGAAGTTGTAATCCAGAATGTTCTACAGCTGCATGAGCTGCAAAAATCATGAATATAATGCCAAAATTTCTTTTGTGGCGCTATAATTTGCTAAGTGTATGCTAGTTATTGCAATATTATTGCAATGTTATTGCATTTATAATAAATCATTGATATTCAGCAGTAGTGGATTTTGTTCTTCAATAAAGTTATGTGTGTTTGCTGCACTGAATTTGTTCTCACTGCATTGATTTCAAGGTATTCCCTCCTGGGGTCCATACGGACCCCGCCTGGTAGTTTGTGTATGTAAAATTGGCTGGTAGAATGAAGGTTAACCTGGACTTCAGATACGCGAAGAAAGCAAAGCCAACTCAAGAAAACATGGAGCCCCGAAGCATGAACATCTGGATGGACAAACTGGAGTGAGGTACATATTTGAAGTGGCCAACAGCTGGTTGGAGAGAGAGTGTTGAAGCCTTTTAGGCCACATCGCATTAAGAGGATAGGCGAGGTAAAGTGATTCATCCGGGTCTTTTCTGTCCTAAATCATAAAGATGTTTAATATTTTCAACAAAACAGAGGGAATAAATACAATTACATGAGATGTTTTAAAATTCTGTTGTTCATTACAATATATCCAGTGATACCTGTAATGGCCGGTAGTATACGGAGGCCAAGCGCAACGACAGAGAGAAAGAGAGTAGCATGAACACAGTACAAACACAGAGAATAATATAGACCAAAACAGAAGTACAAGGCTTCCAAAGGACGTATAATAGTCTGAACCACGGAAGCAAAGCGAGATAGAAAAAGGGAGAAGAAACTCCAACAATAAGAAGATAGAAAGTCATACCAAACCTTACTAAAGATATCTTCGGCTATAGTGCGAATCTAAACACAGACACTCTAGCGAAGGAGGCGTGTCAGACATCCTGCTTATATAGATTCTGGGGAAGCGCCGCCCCAGCTCAATCAACCAGCTGGGTAAAGAATTCGATGGCCCAGGAATTCGATATCGTCCCCGGACGAGAGCCGCAAAGAAAGGTCCAAACAACACGCACACCTCACAAACCATGACAATACCAAGGTCATGCAGAAGTCCCGTCATGCTAAACAGATTGTCTTATTTACTCTGTTCTGTTATTCTGGGCTAGTGACTCGTGGGCCTTTGTCTACTGTGGGTGCCTCAGCATGACAAATATTAATCGAGCAGAAAACTGCAATGCATGATGGGTTGCCGTCTGCCGCAGCACATTACACGACAGTGGCAGAATTCATTTGACGCAAATCTGACAGAAATGATAAATAATGATTGTAAAAACCCATTTATGATGTGGGGTACTTTAATTATTGGTTAAACTAATGGCTTTGAAGTGTGTTGAGAATGCCAAGTCAAGTTCCTTTGGAAATTGTCACAAATAGATCTGCATACCTTTTTAATCTAGTTAATGGTTATAAGTTTCAAATCAGGTATTTCAATGAGAGGCATATCTGTCATGTATATTCACTTGGTTGCATTACAGCAGCTTTTATAAAATATGCAGTAAAAGCACAGTAGCAGAGAGCTTTCAGAGAGCTGGTGCTCCGAGGATGGTCCACAGAGGCACAGCCCATTCTCTCTCAATGGAGCGGAAATACTGCGAGAGTAATTCTACTCCAATATGAGGGTATATACTCTGGCTGAAGCACAGTTTGTTTGAAAGAGCCTGCTTACATGATGTGGAGGATCTGATTGAGCTCTATGTGCTAGTGCTGATATGTTCTGTCATTTTTTTTTTAGAGGAACTGCAGTATTTGAAAACGCAAATGACAGGAACTGCACTGGGGGCAAAAATTTAAAATGTCTACACGAATTTGAAGCGTAGAAAAACGCACCCCCTTCCCATTAAAAAAGTGCCATATTCAAGGTAAGAATCAAATGATGTACAGGCTTCTTTTTTTCCTGTGGAATTGGTTTGAATTCAACCACCCAGCCTCCAAATGCTATGTGCATACACACAAATCTAGCCTACACAATGTGTGTGCTTGTTTGTCCATTTGTCAGTACTTGTGCATATGGGCAACCATGCACGTGTCTGTTTTATCAATTATGGTGAATATCATGAACATTTAGAAACAGAAAATCCTATGAACATGCAATAAATATGTTCTCAGTGAGGAGTAACATATACTTATTATCAGTATTAAACATACAGTGGTTTGGGTGGACATAAACATTTGAGTTTCTTGAAGATTAATTTTTCAGGACACTCACTGTAAATCTGTATAGCTGGGCTTGATACTTTTAGTGACTTTTATATTGGTTGCGAGCACAAAAGATTCAGGATTCCACAAAGAAAGCAAGAAACAATAATGCTCAGAAAAAGAAAGGTTTTTTTTTCTAAATTTAATTTGAAATCATGCTGAGGTAAAAATATAATTTAAAAAGCACTTTGTAAAAAAGTTATGCATACTGTAGGTGAGGGATGAGGTACAAAAAGGACCAGTATACTTACTGTGTTTGCTTGTATCTGAAACTGCAGAAGATGCCATCACAACTGAAATTTTATAATTAGAAAAAGTTCAGCTGTTTGGAGGGCATTTATGAGTACTGTGGAGAACAATGAACTTTTAGATTGACCATGTGAATTCTGAAATATTGTCTTCATGTTGTTCTGGATGGTAGTCAGAGTTTTAAATACTCAAATCATCTTGAAAAGGACATCACTCCGAAATGACACCCTTAAAAAGGACACTGCATCCCCTTTCCTCCCCCTCTCTCTCACTTAGCTCCAGGTCTTTAAGTACAGCATCTGTACATGCCTGGGGAATTTTGGCTCAGGTCATTAAAGACATGTCACTGAGCGGAGACACTGGAAAAAATTTGGGTTCCTTGTCCAAAATGTTGGCCAACAATTGTAAAGATGAAGTCAGAAGTCACATGTAGTGATTGCAATGTAAGCTTCCACAGCAAACTTCCTTCCAATAAGATCTCTCTCGGGGGGGCATTAAGGCAAATGGCCCCACAGTGGTATGGTTAGGGGGTCATTTCCCTCCCAATTCTGACACTGTCCTGGAAGCAAAATATTCCCATGCAAGGACTGTTCAAAAAATGCCAAAAACTCATGACTCGTCACCATTCTCTGATTTTGGAGCCAAACTTGACCCATATTCACCCATGATGTCTGTTCAATGCGTCCATGCCCCCTCTCAAAGAGTAACCATTTTCTGTTATGTGCATCATGTAAGAACTCACTCACTCCCTTTCAAAAACTGATAAGCATAAGTGTACTAACACTGTTGTTTTCGTCCCTGGAATTTTTGTACCCCAGGAATTTTCGTCCCCAGACTCTTTGCTCCCGTGGACTTTTCGTCCCCAGACTCTTTGTCCCTGGATTGTTCATCCCCAATAATGCTTTGCCCTCTTCCTGCATTATAACCCTAACCCTAACCCTTATATCATGGTGATCCATCCATAGTCCATCCGTCCATCCGTCTGTCAAGAATGGAGGCATGTTTCGCTATCATTATAGGGACGAAAAATCCGGGGATGAAAAGTCCTTAGGGATGAAGAGTCCGGAGACAAAAAGTCCGGGGATGAAAATTCCGGGGAAGAAAAATTCAGAGACAAAAAAATCTGGGGACAATAAGTCCTGTAACCATTTGATTACATGCTGTCTGTTAGAAAATAAACAAAAGGGAAGCCTAAACAAACAAAAAAAAAATTGCTGGTGTTCCAAGGCATTTATTATATTCTCAGTAACGCTGAAAGAGATAAAAGTCAGGCAGCTACTAAAACAAAGTTAGACGGCAGCTGAGCAATCAACTGAAGAATCAATAAGCATCCACCACACATCCTTAGCCTTGACAGTGCCCCTTTAAAAATTGCAATAATTCAAACAGCTGTTATGGAAATCATGGCAAATCTGCTTTCACCATTTCTGGTGCCTAAAGGAGGAAAATATTCATCGTCCTGGCACCGTAAAGTTTCCAGTTGCACTACCACTCAAACATATTTATCATTTCAAATGTATTAACTTTGACAGTTTTGATGGGAATCATGTAAAACCTTTTGCGAATGTTCCTGGTATATAGAAATGATGTTGATGATAATATAACCTTGCCTGTAGCACCACCACCAGGCCAAGTTTTTTATTTTAAAAAATGCTGTAATAGTTTAATGGGAATCCTACTCAATCTGCTGTCAATACTCCTGGTGCACGGGGGAGGAACCTTCTTGATTTTTATGGCCCTATAACTTTTACAGTCATGCCAGCATTAGGTGACTACATTTCCAAATGCTGTAAGTAAAAGTGTTCTAACTGGAATCATATCATCTTTATCGTGAACATCTTGGTGCATAAAAGATTAACACTATTGTTTTGGTGACACTGCAAATATTCCTGTGGCACTACCCTTTGGCCGAACTTTTCAAAAATGCAACAAAGCAAACAGTTCCCATGGGAATTAAGAAAATTTGCGGTGAACACTCCTGGAGCCCAGAATAGTTCCCCTGCAGATTTTGTTGACCCTTTACCCTTTTGTGTAGCAGCTAAACTCGGTCAGACTATAAATTTTTGTATGCAAAGAATGCAGTAGTTTCAGGGATATACTCTTCTGTCGTCCACTGACAGCATTGAAGGTACTTTTTCTTCAGACTGGTAAAAGTCATACCTATTTAATCCAGAAGAGGACAATATTTGATTTCAAATGATGCATCGCTTACATTCCGGTCCATGTAAACAGACCATGTCTTCTTCCAACTCATTATGCATGGACAATGGAATTTGGGAGAGTTGACAAATGTCTAATTGAGGCATAAGTGTCGTTTTGCATTGCCACTTCCATGTGAAAACTTTTTTTCCCCGTTTTGTTTGGGTGAATTCACTAGAGGGAGATGAACCTCATGAGCAATTAAAGTTTTGCTAAGATGCATATGACTTCAGCAAATGCAACATAACACTGCTTACATTTAAATTCTGTGTTGCATCTTCTTTTTCCCATTGGTATGGTTTCAATTGTTATAAATGGCAACTTTCACCTGAATAGCAGTAGTTCAAGGTATTGAACACAAAAGCAGAGTCATACTAATAGCAGCACAGCTATCCTACTAACTAGTGTGATGTGCAGATGAGCATTCATTTTCTTGCTGAACATCAGATGTAGTGACATTTCTTAAATGTTGTCTCATTCCAATACAATTAGTGATAATACACCTTGGAGTGTAGCAAAAATAGCAATATGAGTGAACAGTTTTATAAGTAGCTATGTATGTCTAACAGAGAAGTGCAGCTAGGTTTGAACCAGGGATAACAGAGGTTAAGGACAAGCTAACAGCTTAACCTGGTGTCCATGTCGTTGGCAGTGGAGGACAGCAAGTACTACTTGCAGAGCAAAGAGATTCTTTTGCAGATTAATGTGCATGTCCTGGAATGCCCAATGGATGACTGAGGCACATCCAACCTCCTGCCTTATCCATCTGCACTTGCCATTATTGCCTTTTTCTTATAAAATCTACATTTAACAAAGTGGTCTGGACTGAGCAGCATTAATCATATTTCACATCTTGACTTCCAGCACACTAATTTTAATTACCCACAGCTTGGCCACTTGATAGACGAGAGCATAACATCTGTTAACAATTGAGAAACACAAGGGATTTCTTTATACAGAGCTGATGCATGGATTGGAGAACAAAGCTTAATTCACCAAGCATAGTAAGGTGGTCAATCCAACCATTATTGTTGTCATTCATTCATTTTGAGAGATGAATTAAAATGACAATTTGTTGTTCTTAATATTATGACCGTATACTTGGTCAGGAAATGCTGTCAATG
Organism: Gymnothorax javanicus; assembly: GCA_029692085.1. Lineage (NCBI taxonomy): Eukaryota > Metazoa > Chordata > Actinopteri > Anguilliformes > Muraenidae > Gymnothorax > Gymnothorax javanicus. The sequence continues at coordinate 99,013,310 of CM056198.1, forward strand.
GCAGCAGAAATAACAATGTAATGCTTGTGTAATTTATTTCTCAAAACACTTGAGGTAAGGTGGTTAAATTAAATGCCAATTTGTTATTCTTTCACCCCCCCTTCTCATGTGAACTTCTCAGACAATGTTAAATCACCCTGGGAAGTTAAGTTGCACTTTAAAATGAGGTAAAATGATTGCAGGGTTTCCAGCCTCAAAGTGGCTGATTTCAAGCCATTGTGCCCAGTCAGCAGTACATGACAACAATGATGCATTTACAGTATTTGACTGAATACAGAGGAAACTTAAGATGGTACTGTGATGGGATCACACTAGCTACTTCTCCTTTCTCCTGCGTCCCCTTGCTCAGACCACACCCTACAACAAACTTAGCCGTCAACAACTGTCCAGTTAAGTTTTGTGTGTCTTGCACGTTTGTGACACTGTAATCTGTTCATAGACAGACAGACAGACATACAGTATGAACACTTTCGAGGTTTCACTTTCCACAGTAAAAGAAGTCTCCAGGACCACATTTTGCCATGATGACACACCGACATACCAATACACACACACACACACACATAATCTCGGAAGGTGAAAATAATACCAGATGACACTGTTATGGTTGGTAAAAAAAAGTTTTGTTGTTATATGAAAAAAATTAGCTCCTCTGATTCCTTTGACAGTGCACAAAATGTTAATTTCAATAATGATAAGGCTTTAAGGGGAATGTGAAAAATTATCTATCAATTCAATGCTCTCAAAAATGAGAATGTTCACAGGTTATTTTTAAAAAAAAAAGTACAGATGAATCCATTAGGGCCTGTATGTGCTCTATGAAAGTTGATCTGATACTCAGCATTTTACTGTGCATATTTCTGATAGGACCACTTTGTCAAAAAAGAAAAGTTTCATTGAAGGCATACAGGCATACATGCATACACTGGGTTTGGCGACATGGCTGAGAGATCCCTACCCATCCAAACTTGGAACCAAGGCAGGGAGCTGCAACTAACCCCCCCAACCCCCCCTCCCCACAGAACAAATCCTACAGCAACAATGACATTGAAAGAAAGAGACATTGTTATAGATTGGCAACTTATAATTCAGGATTAACAATTCCTATCCTTGAAGGTTGGAGCTGGGGTGGAGGAGGGTTGCCAAGAGTGAGCAGTGCGAGGAACAGCTTCTCAGGATGCCATCTTAAATAAACCTGCAAATTACCAGTCAAGGTCAAATGCCAGTCATGTGAACTCAGGTGATTCTCCAGCAGGTTGAAGCAGCTGCTCTATGTTGCTAAGAGAGCTTGTCTCCGCGGCCCATCAGAATTTATGTCAAAACGCCATGACTAAATATAATATAATTCTGCTCTTCTAACTCCTTAGTTTAGAATGCTCAAGAACAACCATTGGCCTGCCCGTCATCAAAAGTGTCCTGAGTCAATGTCACAACGGACTGTATATAGAGTGTAATGTTTAAAGTTAAATCAGCACTGCTTTTTTCATTTCCTTTGAGCCATAAGTTTATTCAAAACTGCCAATACAGCATGAGGATGCCGATCTGGAAATACATCATCAGGACCCCCTCCAGTGTCAAAGGAAGTATTGAGAACAGTGTGTCCTGAATGTTCGCTGGAGACTATCCAAATCTGGCACAGCACAGCAACAAATTGTTAAACACATCATTCATTGACAAGTCCTCTTGTATGCAATTAGGATCTTAGCCAGTCTTTCACAAATAAATAAATAAAAAATAAATCTTCCTCAAAGACCATATCGCTACTATATTCATTTCTGCCTCTTTCTGCAGTCAATCATTCACACAAATCGGGGAATTTTCCCCAGGATAGCATGCGGCCCCCTTCAATCAGTGGCAGCTGGCCAATAGAGGGCAACCTGGGTGCCGCCCTACCTGAACAACAACAAAAAAAAAAAAAAAGATAATAAATGGTTAATTTTCATATATTTGTGTGTTTCAAATATGTACCCAGCAATATGCATTTAATATGACAGAAAATCATTGTTGCAAAATATATGCTTGTTTCGTGTACATCTGGTCTGCATATCACAACAGCTGAGGGGTGATAAAGTATTTGCCCATGGGAGTAGGGTCTGTCCAGCAGACCAGCCAATTGCAAACTCAAATTTAGCCAATTCGCGTCCACAAATCGGATCAGAAAAGGGGGATTATATTATTTCCCAAAGCTATTTGTAATCTGTAAGCCCTGGCTAAAGTTCTTTTAATGATAAAATAATGACAAACAAAATAATTTCTCCCCCAGACCCAATCCTTCGGTTAACTCCATAAAATTTCTCCTTCAAGATCCGTTTGAGGGGATAATTTTGGCAGAAAAACAAGCTAACAACAGGTGAAAAGCTGTACATAGATTGACCTGACCTCAAAGCAGTGGCAGGCCGTGCATTTTACACCTAGGCCTTCAGTAACCCTCCCTCAATTAACCTAAATTTAACTGTTACTCAACGGCAACAGCATGATGTCATAACGTAACCCCCCCCACAAATTCCCCGTGACAGCATTCACACATAAAGCACTTTGCCATATTGCATTAATCAATCACTGCCTTTACCAAGAAACAAGAAAAAACTCACTGCAACCAGTCACATCTAAGTAGACTACCTAGGAAAGACTACTGGGACACTAGCCAAGCTGCTGCGCATAAACACACACGTGCCTCAATGTGCATGGGTACAGCCAGACATCATTCACACACCAGCAGTAACGATCTAAAACAAAATCCAAAACTTAGCATAAATAAAATGAAAAATTTATTAAACTCACAGCAACTGCTTGTTATTTGAAAATGAACTCCATCCTCCTCTCTTTCTTACAAAAATGATGAATGACGCGGTCGTACAGCATATCAGTCCATTTGAGCTCCAATAAAAGGTCTTTCAGGATTGCCACAGAAGGCAGTGCAGACAGTTGAGCCTGCCCAGTCGCATTTCGCGAGTTAGTTTTGATGCGTTTAAAGGGCTGAAAATGACCGCTCGACAGAGGCAGTAGACACCAGAATGGTCACCACCAGACACGCCAGTGCGTGAAGTTGATGCATGCGCTCACATAGATCGCATCGTTACTCAGTTCACAGTGAATTTTAAAACTGCAGCTAACTGTTAGTTCAAACGCGAATGTCTGTGACTCAGAGACTGTTTGAGTACCAGTGAAGGAGTCAGCTCAGTGCTAACTCTGAGTAAATTTTGGGTTTATAGCTCGCTAAAGCTCGAAACAACCGCAAAATTCACTGTAGTCGTTGCATTACTTTCATATGACATGCCCAATCATATAAGATCTACTATACAGACTGTTCCGTTAGTTAACGTAACTAACCTGTTGTCAGCACGTAACGTCCTGACGTAGGCAGAGGCCAGCTAGAAGGCTCTGCTGTGTCAAAGATTACGCCCCACTTGGCATACTCACAATCTGATTGGTTAAAAATATGACAATCAGCAAAATCGTCCCGCTCTTTTTAATGGGAGAGGGAAGCAATCTACATTCTGAAGGCCTTGAGACTTGAGACCAGAGCCATGCAGAGAGAGCAGCTTTGACCTGGAGATAGCAGAGAAAAATTTGATTGGATAAGACGAAGCTGGCCTTTATAAAAGCTGTCTGCACTGTGGAAGCTGCGCAACTCGGAATTAAGCAATGAAATCACTTAGATTAAATGATTGAGGATTTTGATTGACTTTCTAAAATACATGTAGCTTTAATTAAGGTATTTATGAAGAAAACATATTTTTTCCAATTTATCTAGGCCAGCAAAGAAGGCCTTGCTGGCCCTAACAGCACACCACTGCCTCAAAGTCAGAAAGAAGGCTTGCGAAAAAGGAAAGCAATACTTTTGAGCCTTCTCTTATTGCAGGAACACCCTGGCTAGAGTTCATAGAGTCTAGGAACTCTAACTCCGACAAGGTGGATGTACTCATAGTAATGTCAATGCCTTATTTTGCAATCTGTGATTGGTTTTTATCCAGCAGGGACAAATTCAGCATGGACAATCATAGAGGTGAGGAATATAAAGCATCTGTCCAAGAAATTAAAGAAAAACGTGAACACCAGGGCACCAATGGTTGATTCCGCGTAGCTTGCTAGCTAGGCAGAGTATACACCCTGCCCAGCTTGACGATTGGTAGCAAGATTCCGCTGAGGAAACAACACTTGTAGGTGGATAAAAACAGGCTCATTTATACAAAATAATTGAAAGTGTGGAATTCTGTGGGGCTTTTAAGCTGACTTTGCCAGACTCACTCCTCCAATGACCATGGCATTTTCAGGGGATTGGTGGATTTTTTTTCCTTGCTTGAAAGAGTTGGAGGAACACCTTAACTCATTTGGCGCCATTGACATTGATCTATGTCTTTGACGTGAATCTATGCTAATGGCGCTTGGCGTTACACTATTTGCCAGAATTTCAGTACCACCTATCTCTGCCAGATGGCACTGCAATTTCATCACCACGCTCGTGGTCACTCAGAATGTTCTTGTGTTTACATTTCCTTCATGTATTCAGTGCATAACAATGGCCTGCTGGACCATTGAAAGTGTGGCGCCAAATGAGTTAAGATAGACACTATCTTAAAAGCTTGTCAAAGACAACCATGGTGCCCAACAAAGCGACACAACATGTCGAGGGCTGACTGCAATAAACAGTTATGTCCAATATGTAACATCTGGACATAACTGTTTATTGCAGTCAGCCCTCGATATCTAATGGAATGCAGAAACATTACTGTAACCTCACTGGCATACGTGGAAAACTGACATTTTTAAATTATAATTTTCTGGCCTTTTAATTGAACTTGGAGTGAATTAGTCAGTGTGGGCTGGTAGGACAGACTTTCTTTCATTTGAAGCTATTGTCATATAATTCTGCTCCACGATTTGGGAATTGTTATCCTTTCTGTATGTGAATGGTTTAATGGCAAAATGTGATATACACTGTTTTGGAACTGGCACACAAATTAAATTGTCTTGTTGAGTGATGTCAGCTAACATTTTTCATTGAACATAAAATTAAGTTTGCTTCAATCATTCCGAATGCAAGTTCGGCAGCAGACAAACTTGTAGCAGCTGGCATTTTTTAGGTAGCTAGCAAGTTAGTCCAAATGACCCTCCTCTACGGACATCTCTCAGTCCAAATGTCCCCTCTTTTAAGGACATCTCCTGTACCTTCGGTCTGGTCTACAGTGTCTATTGTCTAAGTGAATTAGTAGGCTAGTAGTCGGTAGCAGACCAAATTTGGCTAACGTTAGCCTAATAGTGTATGTGTAGATGATAGTTCACTAGCGACATTCAGTGATTAACAAAATTGACATGCAGATCATCTTCTGGTTTTCAGCTACCATTATTCCATAAAAGATAATATTCCTCTCAATCTGTTTTCATAGCTAATAAAAATTAAGATTCCAACAATACTCCTTTTTACACGCAGCCTCTCTGATTAATTTTTGTCAGTTTTAAACCATTGGCGGACTTATTTGACTTCAACAATACGGCTGCAACAATAAGGTCGATGCAGAGGCATCACAGTCCATAAATTTCCAAAAATATAAACCCCACAATTCGAAAGGCATGGGTGGATTTTGTGAAGAGGAAATGAGCGGATTTCACTGAGCCTGGTGTTGTGTCTGATACTGCTCTCCTGTCAAATTGTGTTCCCCCTTCAATAAAGTTTTATGATGCTGTTGCTGATTTATGAAAATCATGAAAGACGTGACATAACATAAGGGGAATTGATGAATCGATTGATTTAATTAATGGAAATAACGTTCTTTAAAAACATTTTGTTTTCTAATTGTTTTTGGCTTGACTTCTGCATTTGGAACTCTTCCTGTAATGCAACATCCACTAATTGGCAAATTTGGGTCAAACTTCATTTTGTTTTGGGAATTCTCCGCCCAGACTTCAATAAAAGTCTCATTTTCAAGAAATAGTGGCAAATTTGGGGCATTTAATTAGCTGGATACTGTTCATGAACCGTTTGGTCAAATGTATACCAGATAAGTTTTGTTTCAAGAAAATACAATGAATTTACACCTTAAATCTATAATTCAGAGTTCATTTGAACTTCATCAAAAACTGGGTGCTTGCTAACTATTCTCATCCACCTGCTGACTGTCTTGCGTCAGCTAAATGGTCAAGCAGGAAACAATGAAACCAGCTGGAAGTAAAATAAAGTCCCACACCAAAGAACAGTAGAAGCTTAATTAGCAAGCTAGCCAGATAGCATCATGGCTAGCTGAAGTAACGCCATCTGATTTTCCTGGAGTGTTTTACTGCTGAACATCGTACAAGGAGACAAAAAATGGGAATTTATTTGAGGCAGTATTACCCTTCACTCATCCTCCTCTTTTTTTTACCCATTTTTGTGTTTGTTCTTTGATGGCTGCATTTTCAGGGATGTCAGTTTGATTGGTCAACATGTTTTCCATAAATATTCACAAAAAGAAAGCAAGTGGAAGGATATTTTCCATACTATAAACGGAAAATATGCAGCCTATCCACCATTGATTTCAATGAAAAAAAATTATATATTTACTGTCGGCTCCTTAATATTTATGATTATCAAACATTTACGGATTGAAATCTTAAGAATGATACAAGAATGATACTTCCCACATCTGAGATTTATTTGTCTTTCCTGTCTTTTATAACACCAAAACATGAACAAAATACTACGTCAAATATCACAAATTATCACTTTCAGGTAAGTGTATTACTTGTGCACTTCATAAGCTCAGCTGTCTTTTAGCAGGCCTCAGCCATGAGTTTAATTGAAGCCCTCCATGCAAGAACCAGTTACGTCACTTTTTGGTGATTTTGAGATTTCCCACCAGATGGACCTACAGACATCTCCTCTATCTTATATTGGAAGCTTATTAAAAAAAAAAAAAAAAAAATGACATAACTGGTTCTTGCATGGAGGGCCTCAATTGTGAAAGAATTCCCATTACACGCAGTCTCAGGTGCGATTGCACCTCTGGTATTTCCACCACTGGCCATCAAGTACTTGAATATCAACAAATGTCTGAAGTTTGTTCACCTTCCACAACCTTCACTAACCACTAAAATCATTTCAGTGCACTCCCGAAACCCGCTCAATTCAAGTAGAGTGGAAATTGAAACCAAGCGAGTGGATATATAGCTACGTTAGCTAGCCAGTTCACAATCCTGTCTATTAAGTATCTTTATGTGCGGTATTGATGTCATGAAATAACGTTACTAACACGACTTCAGCTGAGAAACACTTCAAATTAGACCATTGACCATGTTTGAATACTTTTATATGACAAAGCCGCAAACTGAGCATTACATGGGACATGATAATGTTAGATTTAGGATTCCGCGTTTCTTTCATTTTCCCCACTGATCCAAAGTTGGTTTGGATATTTTTGCTACGTTTCCAAAGTTGGTCAAGACACATCCTGACCATTCCTACCCAAATCTATGCCTATGGACTGCTACCATAGGGAAATTCAGATCAATACTACAACCTACATTGTTTTGAGCTTGACTGTGCTGTGCCAAATTTTGTTTATTTTTATGCATGGCAAGGCAGATTTTCTCAGAGGAAGAAGAAGAAAAAAAACAAGAAGGACCAGCAGCTGAGCTGCCCGACCCCTGATCTACATTGATGAGACAATGAAATACAATGTAATCATTGTAAATTATTTATATTACTAATATGATTAATTTTATGTACACAACATTCTGTTTGATGGCACCTCTTGGTGAAGTTAGATAGGTAGCAAAAAAAAAAAAAAATACTGCAAAAAAGAAAGTTGATTTAGGAGACTTGGGGATACCCAATCTACTACTTTACCACTGTGCTTTTTTGTTTAAAGGGGAACTCAAGGATAATGCATAATGCTGTTTTATACAAATGTAATTAGTAAATAAATGTTGTAAAATACAAAAATGTGGAATTTTTGTTTTCAAAGACAAAATAAATGAGGTTTTATTCCCCCTAATTAGCTGTCGTCTGCTACAACAGTCGTGTGATAATAACGAAATGTTGCTCTTCGCCCAGAGGTATGCGCTGTTATTGTGTTGGATAGGATGATTGTCCCAGTCCATTATTTGATGACAAATGATCGTTCAATGTGGCCCATTGGCTAGTTGCACAAGATGGTGTTGAGTACTTTCTGAAATATGCAGGGTTGCTTCAATATTAACGGTTTGCTTCTGTCACTTTTCAATCTATATCAGATGCTGAGCAGAAGACAGGTATATCATCCCAGAAATGTGATTTTAGCTATCGCCAATATTCCCAGGATTTGGCTTAATTAACTGCGAATGATGTTCGCTAGATTTGTCTCGATTACCCGTGACTGATGTCTGTTGGTTGGTACTCTTAATGAGACATCAGCTGCTCCACCGACAAACGAGAGGGTTTTTAACCAGCATCACATTTCCAGCCGTTCTCACTGATGAGTGATGAACTGGCTTCAAGTGACAGACAACAAATGTGAAAATATCTGGTAATTAATGTGTAAATATTCCATAACGTGGAAATGCCGTTTCATAAATCTAACATGCTATCGACGCATATTTTAATATTGCCGATACTTCGTTTACCTTCCCACTCGGCGTCAGTTGCACTCTCACGACCATCACTTCTGTAGCTATGGTTAGCTGGGCACATCTAAGAAAACCATATGGCTGTTGCAGCACTAGCCAGTGGTGGCCAGCCAGTAGAGGGCGCTGGGGCGCCGCCCCCCTTCAAATATCAAAGATGAAAATTTACTTAAACATGTTAAATGTAATTTAGTCGTATAATGCAAATAATTATGAAATAAACATGTTTTTCAGTCTGTGAGCGCCTGTCAACAGCCCCTAAATATCGGTTCCAAATGGTATTTGGTTGATTTCTCTGTATACATATACTTCCTGGGTCAGGGACACCGGCCAAACGATACGATGGGTGTGTTCGAGCGCGTCTGCACGTAAGCCGGCTGCGCGAGATTCCCGAAAAATTACGCGAGAATCTTGCCGAAGTTGTGCGCGAGAAGCCCTCCAAACCCTGCGATAGCTGGAGATAGCTGCTCAGCATCTGATATAGGCTGATAAGTAACAGAAGCAAATCGTTAATATTGAAGCAACCCTGCGTATTTCAGAAAGTACTCAACACCATCTTGTGCAACTAGCCAACGGGCCATATTGAACGATCTTTTGTCATAAAATAATGGACTGGGAAAATCACCCTATCCAACACAATAACAGCGCATACCTCTGGGCAAAGGGTGACGTTCCGTCATTATCACACGACTGTTGTAGCAGACGACAGCTAATTAAGGAGAATAAAACCTCATTTATCTAGTCTTTGAAAACAAAAATTCCACATTTTTGTATTTTACAACATTTATTTACTAATTATGTTTGTGTAAAACAGCATTATGCATTATCCTTGAGTTCCCCATCAAGACATTGATCTTGATGGTCTCTTTCAACAGAAGAGGCCCCTCCTTGGTTGAGCCTTGAGGAACACTTCCGCCCCTGTCCTTGACTCTCTCTTTGTGTAACTGCCTCACTGCCTAACAGTACAATCTATTTGACTCTCACTTGCCTCAAATGTGTATGGAGTTGGGTAGAAAAAATTCTGAACATCGATCCATTTTTGAATAAGACCTCAAGCATTTGATATAACTCTTCATTGCATGTGGGGACATCTCAATTTATTTGGAAAGAGTGGGTGCAGAGTAGTATTTGGTAAGTGGTGGCCCCTGGAGTGGCCAACTTCTCAAATTATTCGACCAGTTACAAAACCAGTATGGTTTGCAGAGAAAGGAGCTTTGGTGTTATTTGCAACTTGTGATCCTCATGAAGAGACTAGAGATGGCAGGTCTCCTCAATGTTCTGACATCGAAGCTTCATCCAAATTCTTTAAAATAGGCTGCATTTTTCCTTTCCGCTCCATTTTTTGTAAGCCTCGCTATAAAATGTTGCATCTGTGAATGAGGGTAGATTGAGACATGTTTGAGAATAATCAGATGTCCTTTTCTTCAATATGCTACGAGCTCAATGGCAAAGATAGCCTTCGCAATTTATTGAAAAACTTCTGGACATAAATGATGTATCAAGTTGCTAAAGCTGCAATGGATTGTGGTCCATATTCTCTTTTTCCTTTTTCCCAAGAATGCTCCTGCTAAAGCAATGAAGGTAAGCTAATAGGGCTTTTCCACTTGCACCTATTCGGCTGTATTCCACTCAACTCTACTCAGTTTTTAGGGTTTTCCATGCGGTGATAGTACCCGGTACTAGGTACTTTTTTAGTCGGGGAGAGCCGGTGCAAAAGTAACATGGGACGAAAGTAGTACGGCGATTTACTCACAGCCATCCGCACTTCGATGCGTCAAATTAGGTCGGCACGTGCAGCTCGCAACACCCTCCAGACCCAGGAAAAATCTTGAGGTTTCGTCACTTCCTGGCAAAATGAGACCGGGAAGACTGTTTTCCACAGTGGTGAGTAAATTCAGACAAATGGTAAACTTTTTTGATTTAAAGATTGTCTTTATCGCTCCATGTGTCATATTTATGATGAAATGATAGGTCATTTAGTTTTGTAACATATCCTGAAGTTTGAAATGTCAGACTTTTTCCACTTTAGAAGCAATCCTGGTTCAAATGTCAGGAGTCACTGTCGGGGCGGAAGTAACAACGGTTACGTTCGTTCCCTCTCTGCTAATGCGGCCACATTTTGTGTTTTAAAGCTCATTAAAAAATGTGTGTGTTATATTTTACCAACAGAAAATGCCAAGAGTTAGGGTCAGAACTACCCAGAGAGGAAAGGTTGACCAGCAGGTTTACGAAAGGGCCTTTTTTGATGTCCAAAGAGGCGAGAGTATAAGGAGGGCAGCAGAGGTGCGGGATGGAAGTAACAATGGTTACGTTCATCCTCTCTGCTAATGCGGCCGCATTTTGTGTTTTAAAGCTCATTAAAAATGTGTGTGTTATATTTTACCAACAGAAAATGCCAAGAGTTAGGGTCAGAACTACCCAGAGAGGAAAGGTTGACCAGCAGGTTTACGGAAGGGCCTTTTTTGATGTCCAAAGAGGCGATAGTATAAGGAGGGCAGCAGAGGTGCATGGCATTTGTCATGTCACCCTGTTCAGGTACTGCAAAAGGAGGGCAGAGGCAGGAGGGCAGCAGACCAGAGCCCCAGGGTACAGGGCTCACAACAAAGTCTTCACAGAAGAACAGGAGAAGAGACTGCAGGCATATATAAAGAGAGCAGCTGATATATATTTTGGCCTGAGTCCTAAAGAGGTTGGAGTAGCACTGCAGACAGAGCTACACCACTACCGCCATTTGCCTACATCAAAGTCATAACTGCCTGTTCATTTTTAAATTAACTTGACATTATTTATGTCATTGACATTATTTATTTATGTTTTAGAAGTGTGAGTTCAATGTATAGCTAGAGTCATACTAAAATCAATTTTAAATAAATCCACATTAAAAAAAAAATCAGATTAATTGTTGGAACATACTCTCAATTAACCTCTTTTTTCATGCTGTTTTAGGTGCGAAAGTTTGCATATGAGCTGGCTGAAAATATTGGCCTCAAAACTCCATGTTCATGGGAGAAAAACCAAATGGCAGGGAAGGATTGGCTCACCTCCTTCCTCGAGCGCAACAAAACCCTGTCCATCCATCGATCTCAAGCCACCAGCATGTCCCGTTCCACCAGCTTCAACAAGACCAACATGACAGTGTTTTTAAAAACCTAAAGACTGTCCTCACCCGCTATAATTTTGAAGCAAAGGACATCTGGAACATGGATGAAACAGGTAAAAAATTTATATTTAGATAAATTAAAAAGCAACAGTGATTTGCAACAGCAATAATTCATTTCACGTATTATTTCAGGTACCACAACGGTTCAAGTGCCAGACAAAATCATTGCCACCAAGGGGCAGCGCCAGGTCGGTGCTGTGACCTCTGGGGAAAGAGGGACATTGTGACTGTTGCCTTTGCTGCCAACGCACAAAGGCAACTTTGTTCCCCCTACTTTATCTTCCCAAGGAAGAAGTTCCAGGACCACTTCATCCGGGATGGCCCCTTTGGCTGCACTGGTTCTGCCAATGGTTCGGGGTGGATGCAGGAGACAGATTTCTTAGCATTTTTACAGCATTTTGCAAGATACACCCACGTGACCCCGGAGTCAAAGTTGCTGCTACTCTTAGACAATCATCCATCACACCTCTCTGTGGAAGCTATTGACTTATGCAAGTTACATGGCATTGTAACTCCTGTCTTTTCCACCCCACTGCTCCCACCATCTTCAGCCGCTAGACCGAAGCGTTTTTGGTCCTCTGAAGCACTACATTGACAGTGCAACAGACAATTGGATGCGAATGAACCCTGGAAGAACTTTGACCATCTACAACATCCCAAGTCTTGTGGATAAAGCTCTGCCGCAAGCTGCAACAGCAAGCAGCATTTCATCGGGGTTCGAGTGTACCGATATCTGGCCCTTTAATCCAGATATTTTCAGTGAGACAGACTTTGCTCTAGCTTTTGTGACCGACCATCCTGCACCAGCACCAGCTCCATCCCTAGTGCTCCATGCCAGCTCCATCACCATCACCAGCCCTCCATCACCATCACCAGCTCCATCACCAGCGCCCTCTTCATCACCAATGTCCGCCTCATCACCAGCGCCCTCTTCATCACCAGTGTCCGCTCCATCACCAGCGCCCGCTCCCTTAAGACACCACCAACCCAGCCAGAGCCCATTTGAGCTGCATCCCCATAAGTCTGCCATTCCTGTAGATGGTGAGAGTTTGTGTCTGTGTGTGTCTTTAAATGTCCATGTTGAGCCTTGCCAAGCATTTTTTTTTTGAAATATTATCTATCCAGGTATTCTTGTGGTTCCAGGAACATCTAGTGGCATGCCAATACAGAGGTTCAGCCCAGAAAAGGTTCGCCCATATCCAAAGGCTGGCTCGAGGAAAGAAAATAAAAGAAGAGGCAGAAAGAGGCGAGCAGAGTGTCTTTTTTAACTTGTCTTGATTTTCTTGCTTGTATAAAAACAAGCTGATTCTGACTATCATCTCATTGAATGTTGCAGGTCAACAGCAATACTGACCGACACCCCAGTAAAACCTGCTTTGGGGGAGGAGAGTTGGCAGAGGGGCCAGAAAAAACAGTCCTCTTCAAAACGCCCAAAGAAAACGTTGTTTAGTGGACACACTGCAACCACAGTTTCTCAGGGCAATGATGAGGAATGTCTTGTTTGTGGGGAGACATTTGCCTCATCTTTGCCTGGAGAAGTGTGGGTGCAGTGCTTCTTTAGTCTGCTGTGGTCACGTGAGGCATGCACTGAGGGTGCAGCTCATTATATCTGTCACAACTGTGATAATGAGTAAAGTAATTTCATAATTTTTATAAATAGAACAATTGCACGTTAAACATGTTCACGTTTACTTTTGAAACATTTGAAGCAAATGAAAATATTTAAAACACATGTCTGATTGTTTTTTTTCTGTTTTAATGTCTTTTTTTGATTGAATTAAATAAATTCATTCATTTAAAATGAAATAAGATTTTTTTTAGATAAAGTGCATTGTATATTTACAATTGCATGTTAGCAAAGACATTGTTTGATTTTTTTAATGAAAAACGACAGTAATTTAAAAGATTCCGGATAATTTGATCGTTACTTTTGTCCCTCCCGTGTGTTAATTTCATCCCGACTGGAGGGGTCGAAATTAGCAATGCGCAACTTCCGTTCGACGTCAAACTGTGCCGAAGTCTTTATATATTGGGATAATTTAGCACCTGATATTGACAGAGCACACACGAAAGTAGTTAATCGCTCCGAAAAATTTTTTCGGTCTGTAACGGTATGTTTTAAAATGACGTCTATGTGAAAAATGTTGACTTCGTACCAGCTCTCCCCTACCTACTCGGCCGGGGTTCCAAGCGAGCTGAGTCGAGCCAAAAATGTGATGTCAACGGACAGCAGGGCACTGATTAGCCTGGACATCCTTAAAAAATGCCTGATGGGCGTAACCCAACCGATCCATCAAATTGCCGCTGACAGAAAAGGTTTTTTTTTTTTTTTTTGGGAGTTTAAGATCCACCTCCCCCGGAGGTTTTCACAAACGAGAGATAAATTTGTAAAATCTCTTTTCTCAGGAAAGAGTTTAGTTTCCTCTAGTCACGTGTCAAAACGGCCGCTCTTTATTCATTCATTTATTTATTTAGGCTATTATTATTTTTTGCAGTGGTGAAGTCATGTTCATTTACTGATTGTCTGTCCTGAGCATCAGGGAAGATCTCTACAGTTCTTTTTTTTAATGTGCCAGCGCAAATGCGAAACGTGACGAAACTACAGTATGTCGTGAAAAAAAGATTGAAAGAATATTGCTGTGACATGCGGTGGAAAGAAATTATTATTGACAGTTTGACGGGCCAAGCGGATGAATACTTGGGGCAGAGTATCAAGTCCATGGGTCAGCGTCAGGTTCTGATTCAACGTCGACCAATGTTTTTGAAGTAGAAAAACAACAAACACTTGAAACTGTTTAAATGTTTAATCCGTCGATAAAATGCGGCACGTTTACAATCACGGACATTGAGCTCGAGAAAATTCCACTAAGCGCAGATGCCAGTGCACACTCTCAGAAATAGGGGCACAGCAGAGGTCCATTTCTGTTCCCCAAGGTACATTCAGCTCTTATGTACCCCCTAGCGCTAATTATAGGACCTCAAGATACATGTGTGAACCTTTTTGGGGTCTAAAAGGTACTCTTATTTTCCAAAGCAAATAAGTAGGCTACCCACAGCAGTACCTCTAAGGGTACCGCCCCAGCGACAAGCCTTTTACCCCTAAAGGTACAAATAGGTACTTTTTTTTCCAAGAGTGCAGGATCGCCTTGACACCCAGACACAAAGTACACGAAATCATATTCGCTTATGAAAGTTACGACGCGAGTTGAGTGAATTTTGCGTTTGTTAACCAACCCAAAATCTACTCAATGGAGTTTCATAACTTTAATATGAGACGACGAGAGTATAAGACTCAGGGTTTTTCCATCAACTTGTAGTGCAGTTCCATCACCAGTTACCTTTTGTTTCACGGGATAACAGGTGGCGCGAACGAAATTGCCATTGCTTCTGCAGAAGAAGCTTATGACGAAAGCGCGACGAACAAAAAGGAAAACAAACGGGAAAGCTGGTGGTGAAAAACGAATGAAATTAATTAAGCTAATGGTTATGAAGTCTTTAATGTTACAGCCAGCACAGTACTGCAAGGTTACAGTTCGCTTCTACTGTATTAACCACTAGCTAGCTAGCTAGCTAAAGTGATAACGAACTCTAACGTTAGACGCACAAGTTAGCAAACTAGCTAGCTAGTTTATCCAATAGGGCAAGCAAAAATGCGTAGATACTACGTCTTCATTTAAAGATATAACGTTTCGCTAAGCTGCACTAAAGCACATTTATTTTTTATCGATTGGAAGACGATATTTTTTGAGTTGATCATTTTGGCGTTTCCACCCAGGTTTTTTAAGCGCAAAATCAAAATGCATTTAAATTGGATTTTTTATTAACTGAATCGCGTAATTTAATAGATAGCGAACTTAATTTCCGATAGCGCCTAATTGGAAGCTCTGTTAGTCCGATCGCTGTTTTTTTTTTTTTTTTTTGCTTTAATATTGTCCAAGAAATAGCTATTTGCTTTGAGAAACGTCCGTCCAGAATCTTCTTAATTCAGTGTAGACAGAGAGAGAACCTCTTTCAAATTGGTTTTGTCTTACTCTTTTATGTTGGATATCTGTTGTGTGACATGAATAAACAGCAAACTAGCAAACTACATTCATACGATTTTATTGAATGGCAATAGCTTGCTTTCAAGACCCGGCAGGCAATCACGGTAAGCATTAATATAAAGAACAAGGTATTAAAAAAAAAAAAAAAAACCACCGACCGACCCTGATTCTCAAAACAGCGTCGGGTTATGCCCAACAGAGATATTTTTAAGGATGGCCCCCAGGGAGTGATGTTTGCTATGATGACCCCACCCACGTTGAGGTGGTACTCAATAGACCCTTTCGGTTTAAGGACGTGAAAAAGCGAGATTTGGAGGGCGCATGCTCTTTGCAGACTATGTGGGGCAGAAGATGCACAAATCCTATTTAAATGGTGCGGAATTATAAGTTCTTTCGCTTTCCCCATAGTAAAAGGCAGTTAAAAGCGTGGATTCGGACTATAAACAGGAATATTTTTCGTTCGGGAACATTCTAGGGTGTGCAGCGTACATTTTGTGTCTGGATGGCGAGATTAAGAATTCTGTGTTCAACCTACTCCAAATATCAATTGATGTTTGGGTACTCAGAGAAACATTAGAATATGAAAACAAGTCAAGCGTACGTCCAGTTAAGGAAATTTAGAGTTTAGTTTCAAGTGCTGCTATTCGTGTCAGCTGCATGTCGTTAACGGCGGCTGTCATATCACTGATGACACAATGGGTTGCTAGGGCAGGCGCAGTATATGCATTCGCGATATTAAATATTAATGTTAAATTCTAAACCCCTTTCTCACTGATAAAACTCCACTAAAACATATTGGCGCCCCCTTTTTAAAATTGTTCTGGCAAACAAAAAGCCGGAAAAAAAGTGGAGGCTGGAAATTCTTTTCCCCCTGACGATATAGCTAGACTAAGCTCTATTGGTTTTCACCTACAAACTGAAAGTATTGACTTCTTCAGCGCAACAGAGACTTGAGAGACTATATCGGCAAGATACTGTCAAGGCAAGTCCTTGACATTGTTATTTAATCAAATGTGTAGCGTTCAGTCAAACAGTAATGATATGGCCTTATATTTTACATGTGTACCAGCGCACTTATCCATGCTAAGAGGCAATTAGGATTATGTGCGCTTGCCGGTTGTTTTGAACAATGCGAATTCGTCGCAGAACACTGTAGCCATTTGGGTGATTCTCACGAAACTGTCCTGACTTTTGCAAAAACAATTTTAGTTCAATTTTGCTAGTTTTTTCTCTCATTAGTAGCAAGCAGGGTCTCAATTTACTGGCTCAATTAAAATGAGAGATCAATACATGTTTTTTAATACATTTTCAGAATGTTTTATTGAGTCATTGACCAAATAAGTTCATTATTGTCACACATTTTCAATTGATGATAGCTGAATATGTATGAAAGATAGACCTTTTATTTTTTTCATGTATGTTCTATTCATATTTCAGAATAGCCACATAGTGTAAACATTCAGAAAAATGTTTATTGATATAATAACTTTAGTTATTATGTTCATTACCGTAACAAAATTGTTTTATACTAAATTTTTCCTGTAGTGTTAATTTTACAAATAAATAAAAAATGCCAATTCAGTAATCTGAAAAGACTAAAACATGGTAAAATGGACTGCATTTTATAAAAATAAAATGATTGAAGCTTTAACTATGCCTCACATTCACCCTGATCCAAATGCCATTTAGGCGCCACCCTGCACATCAGGAAAGTCTTGAGGGGTTCCATGTCTTGAAGGAAGACTGTTCTCTGGAGGAGCCAGGGATGAAAACCTTTGATTCCTGGGCCGCCTGCTCTACCTCCTGAGCCATGCCGCCCCATGCTGATTAGACAAATGCTTCCTCTGCAAAATTTGAAGTTATCACTCATTCCAAATATTTACATATACAGCAAGTGTTTAATGTCTACTAATGACCTCACATGGCATTCATACATCAACTTTGCTTACTGTAGTCAATATAGTTAATCTCCTTTTCTGTCTACTACTGCTCCTACTACCAACCAACCCCTACAGTATAACCCCTAGAAAACTGCTAAAAGGTAGATGTGATGCAAGCGGTCTAAGCAAGATGGAAGCACTCAGGAGGAAGCGGAGATTAGGTTTAGAAGATGGCCTTTTTCTTTTATTTACTGTAGACCTAATTAAGGCCTATTTAGGCGTTAAAGCAATCAAAGAAATAAAAATAACAGAAAAAGAACTTTTCAAAAAGGAAAACAAAATGACATCATAGTCAAAACATTAGCTTAAACTTAATTAAAAGGTCGACCAACATTAGGCCATTAAACTGACCAAATAGTCACTAAACAATGACTAGACCCCAGACAGCATGTCTGCTCACCACCAGCTCCCCTTGAGAATGAAGCTGCCATAGCAAAGTAGGCCTAGAACGTGCCCTGCAAATTGGGCCATACCACCCATTCATAAGCTGACAGGGATGTTCTAGGAGGGCTACACATTAAAAATGTAAACAGCAAAAATATTAATTTCTACAAGGCTAGAAAAATCTGAAAACATATTTGGCACATTGCTAACTTACTTTGGCATAGCTAAGTTATGTAAAAACAGCAGAAAAATAGTTTTCATTACACATTATGTCACTTCCGGCTGCCGGAAGCAGCACAGAATTTAAACTAGGCGGAAGTGCGGTCGCTCTTTCACACAACATTGGAGACGAGGCGCCCGATAAGACATGACATTTGCTATGATGATAATTAAATAATTTTAACTTAAATAAATGGAACATTGATGAGACAAGACATTGTGTGGTGTGATTATTATAACCGAATAGATTATGAATGGTAAAGGTTCTAAACAGCAAGCATTTGAAATGATGATGGTTTTGAGAGGCTAGCAAAATCACTGTAGTGTTTGATGGTAGACTGTGGACAAACGAAACAACTACCGGATCATAACAGAGGTGGATGCTGAGTGGCGTGGTTAACAGAAATGGTTTTGAGACAGTATGACCTTTAACAGACTACGTGAACACAGTAGACAAACACACACAGGCAACATTTGCACTCGGACTCTGCACGTGAAATGTAGGTAGCGCATTGCTACCGTGACGGTAGCTCTGCGCCCCGTCACAAAAACCAACCACAAAATTTGGAGCCCTGATTATACATATACAATAAATTACCGTAACGCTTCATTTCATTACCGTAACAGCCTTTTATATGTTACGGTAATGATTGCAGAGCATTACAGTATTTAATGGCAGTCCCATGTTGCTAGCAATAATTAGCATAGCTAGCATGACTCGGCAGAAATATTTTCACTAACAGTTTGGCTCTATAAAAGTTACTTTTCCACAGAACATAAAATAATTATCTTCAAAACTATTTTAAATATACCCCGTTATGGTAATGAACTGTAGTAGTGTGCCAAGGGGTGTATATAATTACAATCTTTAACATATCTACCGGAAGAACTTGAAAGATGATCTTTCCTGGTAGCCATTTTGCAACTTCTCTTCCACACAATGCATCATGAGACAAACAAACTTTATTTATTGGAACACAGGGATTTTAATGGAGCCAAATATCTCTGTTACGGAAATGAACTGTTCATGCTCTGGACACATGTATTTGGCCCAGAAAATAATTATTCACAAATGGTTGGCCCAAAATGGTAACACTGCTAGTTAAAGGGTATAACCCCAACCATTTTTTGTATTTATATGTATATTAAATTATGGGGATGTATTGTGATAATTTTGGGTTTAAGGTAAAAAATAAAAGTCCGGACACGTTACGGTAATGAACTTTTTGGTTGAAATGTTCTCATAAAATATAAAGTGATCCATCAAATGCAAAGACAACAGTAGTCCTACAATTAGTACATACCATAGTTTGATATATAATGCAAAAGTATGATTGTTTTAGTAGTTTAGTCTATCAAATCCTTACGGACATGACAAAATGCAATTTCGTGAGAATCACCCATTTAGCTGACTTAAGGCATGGGACCCAATCATAGTGGTGTTAATGACATTATTTCACGTCCGCAAAACTAACTGGCAAGCAAATGCCACTTTGTTGGCTATATATTAGCAAGTACTTATGAAATCGAAATCACAAGGAAACCAAATTATTATTGTAAGCAGCGAAATGAAAACCACAGCTGCACTTAGCTCTGAGGAGCTAGGTTCTGTAATGTGAGCCCCTCAGAGCTGACCCAGACTGAAAACGTCGTATGGCACTAGCATTCCCCCTTTGGCTTGATATTTTTTTGCGTAGAGTTTAACATCTACTTAAAGTCTGATATAGCCTATGGAACAAAGCCAGTCCCTTTTCAAAATGTGGATACAAAAACTGGACACTGCAAAACAATAACACCTTGAAACAACAAAAGATTAAATAATTATTTGATGATTAGTGGGCCAACTTAAATAGCTAACTTATAATATCAACCAGTACCTTAACTATATTTCTCCGATCAGATCGCTCTTTCCTTTTAGCTTGCGTTGGTGTGAGATCCTTTCGTTTGTAGGGAAACACAGAGCGAAGCCAACATTATTTGGGTCAACGAAGTCGGGCCAGCCCTGACAAAATGAGTACTGCAGACTCTAGTGTGATCATTCGGGACAAAGTTCTTCCGATTTATAGCTTGAATCCATGCCTGTCGTTGTCGCTTGCCACGGGGATCACGAAAAAACCTTATGTCCCCGTCCTTATGATACCGGTTTATGCACCCCTCTATGCAACAAATAGCCACTATATTTCCTTTTGCCCCACATCAGCTATATTGGGCATGTGTGCTTGGACTTCCAGCCTTAAACCGAACTGGTCTATTGTAATGGAAAATGACTGAAACCGAGTAGAGTCGGCATAATTGTCTCCTTGCCTTCATGAAATGGACAATTTGAACACTCCTTGAAATGGCTACCAGCCAAACTATTTCCATTTCACATCCGTTAGCGAGGAATGGTCCACGCTCCTTAGAGAATTTGGGCTACGTTTGCAGTGTCCTTTTTGCTTTGGAAATTTCCTAAGTCCTTGGGAACGGCCCAGGAATATTAACACGGCAGCCATGATTTGTGTTGTTTGAGTTCTTTAAATGCTAAGGAAAGGTGCTTTACAGTTTCCGTTCTTATTTCCTTAGCACAAGAGCCATCCTTCACAAAAAGAAAGGATATCAGGCTGTCCCACACTTCCTTATGGTAGCAATATTTAAAGTGACACATCATCTATTCAGCTATTTGAAAAAGCAAAGGGACACGACGGGCAAGAGATGTATTAGCCTAGCGTAAGTACAATCAAATTCTCTTTGCACCAGAGTTGCCTTTGCCAAGTCCTTATGAGTTCTCCTTTACATCTTTTGTTTAACCTCGTAACATTTTCAATCAAGGTTTAGGAAAAGGTTAAGGAATTAGGTGTTTGGACATTTTTTTTTTCTGACTGCAGCCCCAGTCTTAAATTCTGTCTATATACAGAAAAGGTTTTACTCTAACCTCCTGAAGGGAAGGAGTACTAGTAAGCCACCTTAAAACAATTTTGGAGACTGATCTGAACACCTTGTTCTCAAAGGATGAATGAGATGCCACATCATGTAATTCTAAGTATCTTTCACGTGAACAAACTAGGTTAATTCAATTTGAAATAACCCTCGTGTCTGCACAGGCTTAAGTTCAAGGACAAGTCTGAGTGGTGGAGATGTCCAGACATTTATATACCAACCTATGTTCTTTGGATCTGCCATAGGATTCAAGCTTTCTGGATATCAGTGCGTAAATGCATTGAAACTGATGAAGAGTTTGGTTATAAAACACAGTATTTTCAGTATTTAGTTTTAGAAAAATTGCTCTTTCTCGTTTGAAGAAGTGGGAAAGGAGATAAAAACCTATTTAGTTTTCAATCCACGAAAAAAGCAAGCTTGGTCAAACATCACTATATCGGTTTTGACATGGAGGTAGTAGCTGTTTGTACTTGTGCTATAATTAGATTTCTAACTCATGAAGCAGTCCTGTAGATTGTACTGTAGGCCTTTAGGAACAAAGTATGTGCATCCACAGGCTATTATGTGCTGATCTAACAGAACAGTAAGTGATTTAGCTTATCAGCCCTCACTCCAATACAACATGAAAATCAAATTGTTCTAGTTTACACAGACAGACACTAGTCTGAAATTTCGAAAAGACGGACACGTATGGTAGCCAAGGGATTAAAATAATACAGCCGCAGCCAAACGCCCAAACAACTTCCAGTTGAAATACTATTATTCTGTTACCAAATATGAATATTTTATGGATTTTTTCTTGGTTATTTTCATGCGTATTTCAACAAACAATTTTGGTCCAAATTTCCCAGCTATGGTCATGTTCACTTTTACAATAATATTACAACTTCCTTCTTTCCGGTCATTTTCCCCATAAGTGGCTTTATTTTCACTCCATTATGCCCTTCCAATTTTCTGCATTGGTGTGTGATCGTATATGCAAAATAAAGTTGCTTCCAACACTCCTTTGTTTCATTGACAAAATCCCCCCATTGAAACATTTCCTCCAAACCACTGAAACAAGTCCTCCTCAGAATAATTTCTAGGCTGATGAGGCTTGGTCATTGCCCCACAGGGGCAAAAGGAAACATATTTATTTCTGTGAGACAAAAACTTACATTTCTGGTGTTATAACGCAATTTGAGTAATATTCTCAGCAATTCTGACTATTTCAGAGTAATCTACTGAGTGTCATATTTCAAGCAATACCATAATTATGCCTGTAGTCAAAGTGGTTCAAGAACAGTAAGCATTTTAGTTTGGGAGGAAAATTGCTCAAAAAAGGACTGCATTTTAAAGGGTTAATTTGAACAAGCACCCAAGCCTATTAGTTTCCAGGATTGGGACCGCGATCAAGTTAACCCAGTAAAAATCAGTTCCTTTGTCCAGTTTAATAGGAACAAGCTCTTAAGCATAATTCAGGACCCAGGATTTGGATCGTGTTCTTGTTAACTCTTTCCAGGCTGTTCCGCTTCCCAGTTTGTTAGTTATGTGTTCCCAATCCTTCTTCAGTAATCAAATTTGGAACCAAGATCCTCTCAAGCCACTCGATCTTGCCTTCAGAGTGTTTGGCACTGGCAAATCGTGTACTCCATCTCTGTCATCCCAGAAAGCCACTGGCCAGGGATTGGCAGCACAACAGCTGAACTGAATTCTACTGCCTTCTTCTTCTTGACTCCTTTCCCACTGTTACTATATTACAATCAATAAACCTTACTATTGGATTGCACTCTGGCTCTGCATTATTTTCAGGTAACTGCACACCTATAAAGTAGTTTCAAAATTCTTGAGTTTCCAAAGGGCCCAACTCCAAGGAACACTCTTTTTCAAGAAAGGGAAAAATTTACATTTTTTTGCCCAGGACCCATATATTTTAGTTTATTTCTTTACAAGAGAGTGTCAATGGGATAATTTTGGCTGAAATTACAAGAAAGTTCACCTTTTTGTCATGAGATATGAAGATCTCTAATTCATTGGAGTTGCACCCTTTGGAAACTCAATGATTCAATTCCTTATTATATATGACAGTCATTTTCAGTCACGAAGAAGTGAAGGCTAAAATAGACACCAACAACATTTTTTTGAGTTTCTGATATCAGTATTAAAGTGTTTGGTGAGTATGGTGATTATGACAAATGGGAGAAAGCACAATGCTTTAACAACCAAGCTAGTGGAACAATGACACTGGAATTGGTAACCACAGCTTTTTTCTTGACAACAAAGCAAATTGGAACCAACAATCACATTCTCGCCCATAGGAATGGAATTTTCAGCTGTCTCAAACCAACAAAAGATAATAGTGGCTGAAGCAAATAGTCCACGTATGTATGCAACACTTGCAGGAAAACACAAAAAAGTCTTCATCTAACACCTTTCTGCAGATGTAGACGCCTGCAGACATAGAGCAGCTCTTTTTATGGAAGCAGTTGCACTACTCTATCACTAGATGGCACCCCCGGATCAATTATTGAATATTCACAAGCAAGCAGAGCTGGGACACAGTCTAGAATATTGACGAGTTCACTCCTATCCCTGTTTTTCAGGAGTTGCATGAATTAAACTCCTCAGCTAAGCCTGATGTGCAAACTGCTCAATATCCTTGCCCATAGTGTCTATCCAGCAGTTTAAAAAAATGATGTCTTGCGACAGTAAAAATCGTTGTCCTCTGTAGCAACTACTTCAGTTACAGTGACCCAATGGTATTCCAAGTAGTTAAAAAAATCCGTTTCCTGAGGCAAAAATTCACCATGTTTTGACACTGTCATTCTACTATTCTGAAATGACTATTTCAGTCATCACATATAAAAAAAGCGCAATTTCCTATCGTGCACTAACGCGTAGATATGTCGGTTGAAGAATTTAGCTGTCTTTTAGAGCCTCATACAAGCTCTCACGGAAATCCAATCACTTTAATGGTGATTCAATGGTATCTGCGTGAAAGCCCAGCTGTTGTTCACGCCCACGTGAAATTCTCCTGGTAAATACCAGTTGGTTGACACGATTTTTATCCAATTGCAGACAGTATAAGCTTTCCTCAGTAAGTGAAAGACATTGATTGGACCTTAAAAAACATATTTAAATACTTTTTTTTTTAATTTTCAGCTAGCAACTCATACAATCAATGTCGACAAACATGAATATATAGCACAAAAACAAACAAGAATGTCAGGGGACAACAGCTTAATCAACAAAAATGTTATAAAAAATGCACATATCAATAGTTCTGATGGCTTTACAGTTTCTAGAATATTTAATTGTGTCAATGTATTGTTTGAATTTCTTTTTGAAGACTAAAAATGTTGGGCTGTGTTTGGAAAATTTGGATTTGTGTATATAATATTTTGCAAGCATTAAAATTAAATTAATGATGTAATATTGGTTGACTTCACTGGAGACATACAAGAGGAATCCAAACAATACATTTTCATAAGACAGTGAGAAATAAGGATCAATATTAATAGAAATAAAAGTGCATAAATCTTGCCAAAATTTACATGATATGGGGCAGGACCAAAATAAATGACACAGGTCTTCAAGGGATTGATTGCAAAATGAACAATTCAGATCAATGTCCTTTTTGTACTTTTAAAAAAAAAAAAAAAAAACTTTGCAAGGATAAAAACGATGAATTATTTTGAAAGACACTTCTTTAATCTTATTAATAATCAGAAATTTAGAAGATAGGCTCGATATTTTCTTCCAATTAAGATTAGGGATGACGTTATTCCAGTGAGGAACTACATTAGGAATAGAGACAGCATCTCTTTGAAATAAAATATGTATATCACGGTTGTTTCTTTTTTAGAGGAAAAGCAGATTTGGCCCACATTAGTGGCGGCTGGATCAAACTGTGATAAAGACAGCTCAGAACCAGCAGGGTCTCTGTGAAGCATTATAACACCAGAGGGTACAGCATCAAAAACTATAGCATATTCCTTTGGTGGTATAGGGATACTATATTTCTTTAGCAGTTCAGAGTAAGACATTTAAGTATCATTAGTATTAAGAAGTTGCTTAACCAAATAATTTCCATGGGCAAACCAGTTTTCCAAAAATAAAGATTTATGATTATATAAAATGTCTCTATTATTCCAAATGTAGCATCTTTGGGGGGAAAAGTTATGTTTGTATATCAAAGACCAGGAGAGGAGCGCTTGTTTATGAAAATTTGCCAGTTTCAGAGGGATTTTTTCAATATTGTAGTTGCATAATAAAACAAAGTTAAGGCCACCAAGTTTAGAGAATAAAAAGTTGGGAATGAAGTTCCAAACGGAGGTCGGGTCTCTGAGAAATTGTCTGATCCAATTTATTTTGAAAGTATTATTAAGGGAAGAAAATCAAAAAAGTTAAATCTGCCCTTTTCATAGGAATTCATTAAAGGTGACCTATTATGCTATTTTTCCAAGTTTATATTTTGGTCTTTGCGCAATCAGGAGTACTCTAGGGGAGTCAAAGTAAAAAAAGGGTACTTATTTCGCTCATACTGCCATCCTCAAAAAACCCCATTTGTAGTCCATAGTAGTCTCTGCCTGAAACACCTCATTGGGGTGGCTCTTCCGCTATGGCCCCCACTTCCCGTGTGCCCACTTTCTTCTGACTGGCCAGCTCTGTGGAGGGCGGATCTAGGCGGGATGAGGCTGCAGAACGCAGTTTTCCGGCTCCGGCTCCTCAAAGTGAAACTGTGACGTGTCTCCCGAAGGAATCGACGGGCATATTCTGCAATCAAACGCAGTACATGTGTATAGATCTAATGAAATTAACTTGTTCTAATAAAACGAAACGGCGAAAGTGGAGGACGAGTAGTGGCGAATGTCTGGCAGGTCAAGCTCGAATTTGCTGTCTACCCACGGCTACTATGCTGAGTACACCGGTGTTTCTACTTTAGTTAGGATTGAGGGAAAGAATCCACCCCATATAGACACATTTGTAGAACGGTCGACAAACCCAAGTGTAGACCGGTGACCGAGAAAACCGTGGGTCTGAGTTTAGAGGGAAACACGGACAGTGAGGAGCAGCAAAAAGTGGACCAACAACTTATGGACTGCCTCGGTGTGTATAAAGACCTGCTGGTTTGTGTGCATAGCTGTGGGTGTGTCGTTAGCGTGGAGTAACGAACAGCTTCTGCACTGGTGTATGATGGGAAGGGGCGAATGCTCCAGGCTAAACGGCGTTTTTCGAAATTGCCCATGGTAATGGTTTACTTATTGCCGGAATGACCAGCGCGTTCGCAGAATATGACTTTGAAGCTTTCACACCAGGCGCGATAAGCGCGACAGATTACATTCAAAGTCAATGCACTTCGAAAACTTTGAATGTTTTGGCGCGAAAAACAGATTACATTCAAAGTCATTCGCGTCTTTGCATTGTCTTTGAATGTATAATAATCTGTTAGTTTCGCGTCTTTGAATGTGTATTCAAGCGTCTTTGCATTGACTTTGAATGTAGTAATCTGTCCCGCGAAAAATTTCGTTTGGCATCCGGTGTGAAAGTGGCTTGACATGCCCATAACTCATGTTCGAGTCTTTGCATTGACTTTGAATGTAATCTGCTTAACGCGTCCCATGTTACGACATGCCCATAACTTCGTGTATTCAAGTCTTTGCATTGACTTTGAATGTAATCTGTAAAAAATATGTGAAACGGCTTGACATGCCCATAAGTATTTCTTTGCATTGACTTTGAATGTAATCTGTTAGTTTGGCGTCCTGCTTAACACGCCCATAACATTGACTTTGAATGTATTCTGTCGTCTTTGCATTGACTTTGATGCCCATAATCTGTTCCTTTGCATTGACTTTGAAAAATTTGTTTGAAAGCGTCCCATGTGAAAGCTTTGCATTGACATGCCCATAACTCCCGTATTCGACAAGTCTCTTTGCATTGACTTTGAATGTAATCTGTCCCGCAAAAAATTTCGTTTGGCGTCCGGTGTGAAAGCTGCTTGACATGCCCATAACCCGTGTATTCGAAGTCTTTGCATTGACTTTGAATGTAATCTGTTAGTTTCTTTGAATGTAATTGTGTTAGTTTCAAGGTGTAAAAGGTGTGAAAGTATTCATGTAAGTCTTTTGCATTGACTGAAAAATTTAACGCGTTTAACGCGGTATTTAAGCTTGCTTTGCCTTTGAATGTAATCTGTCCCGCAAAAAAATTTGTTTCGTCCGATGTGAAATTCGTAAGTCTTTGCATTGACTTTGAATGTAACTTTGAATGAAAATCTGTTATGTATTCAAGTCTTTGCATTGACTTTGGTGTTGAAAGCTGCTTCCGCCCATAACTCATGTATTTGCATTGACTTTGAATGTAATATGTTAGTTTCAAGGTCCGGTGAGAGAGCTGCTTAACGCCCATAACTCATGTATTCAAGTCTTTGCATTGACTTTGAATGTAATCTGTCCATAAAAAATTTGTTTCAAGATACGATGTGAAAACAGCTTTATGGATAGTACGCGACAGCTAGAGAGAGCTTGGTAATGTTATGAAAATAATACAGGTTTTGCAGACCGTAACTTCTGATAGCGTGGACAAGTTTCTTATGTGGAACCAGCAAATCGATCACTTCTACAGGAAAGAATTTCCTATTTAATCTCCGCCTTTTTTGGCTTTTTATTACCCACAACAATTTCTAAAGGGAATGAAATTATGTCACGGTAGTGCAGAGAAATCCTTTGTTATACCAGACACATTAGAGCTTCTGCGTTTCGCAATTGCTTTCACGGTAGAATCAGAGAGCTAGTTCAGCTTTTTGTGATAGGGATCCGGCTGATCCCGGATAAGTGAAGCGATCACAAGCAGCTGCTTCAACTGTAGTGGCTACAATCGGGCAACGTTAGGATGAAACTGCCAAATTGATGCTTAACGACGTACCAAGCATACCGATCAGAATTACTGCATATAAGTTAACCAGGAGCATTTTTAATTGGCACGGCGGCACGCAAACTAACATGCAGTAGCTGGTAACCGAGCGGTCATAACAACCACAGAGACAAACCCTTGCAATACAGGTTTTACAGACAGCAAGTTCGGTTACCATGGACAGTTGTACTAAGCATCCAAATTTCAAACAAGTATTAAAAGTTAGCCTCAAATGAGGTTTATGTTCACACACCTTCTGTAGAATTTCCCCTGATATTACTCTTGCATATTTAGGACACAAACATTAGCAAAAGTAACTTGGCTACGTTATCCGCAGTGCTACAGCCACAATCAACTGGCTATCACGTCAGGTTGGCTTATGCAGTAAAAGCAACTTACAGCTTCTGTGTCTGTGAGTCACGGACATTCGCGACCAATACAGGCTTTATCTTCAGATATTCTACAAAGCCTGCGTTTGAGGCCAGTTGTTAGTGCTAACTATTGCTAGCGGTCTCGCTAGCCACCCGTAACACGTTAGCTTCACTTACATTGCACTTACATTATTTACTGTTATATCATTACTTACAGCTTGTGGCTCCGGGCGCTTGATTGATGCAACTGCTTCAGGTTTGAGAAGCAGCTGAAACGCTTATCCAGTATTGAATTATCCTTTATTGACAAAGCTGTCTTTGGTGAAATGCTGAGCACAAACAGCTAATGTTCCCTTTGGTCGTAGCTGTTTGCTGCCTGCAAACAAAAAAAGCTACCCACTGATTTCTGGTGGCATCCTCTTTTGGAAGAGAAATAGGTGTTTTTCTTTGCATCCAAAAGTAAACGGACACACAGCTTTGGGAGAGATACTGACAAAACTGCACCTCAAATTATCTGCGGTTCTTCTTTTGTTTTTCCAAAAGTGTACACGCTACTAAGGTATAGTATGATCTGCTGTTGCTAGTGCCAGCTAGAATAGTTTCCGGTGTGGGCAGGTCCAGTGCCGTGATTGGCTCTGGCTAGGTCTGTACTAATTGGACGGCACAACCTGACGTCAGGTTTTGCCCAGATCTCGTGAAGATCTCGGGAGGAGCTGTTCAGAGAGGAAATCACGTTCATGAAATCGCGTTCTTGGATTACAGCAAAACCTCTGTATCTTATGTTTAGAAACTTTTCAGAGGTTGAGTATGGACAACCAACATTATAACATTACTAATATGTATTAAAAGAAGGATCAGCATAATAGGTCCCCTTTAAGATGGATCTCCTTATGTAGTGTATTCTATTTTTCCATACAAAATTTTAAAGAATGTTATCAATGGACCTAGATGTTTGTTTATCTACAGCAAGGGATAAAGCTGCATACGTCAAACGAGAAATGCCCTCTGCTTTAGAAAGCAAAATTCTGCCTCTAATAGATAATCTCTTTGGAGCCACGAGTTTAGTTTTTTTTTGTACATTTCTGGTAATAGGATCAAAATTCAGAGTACATCTGGTGTTTTGGTTTTTGATGATAGTAATTCCAAGATACGTGACTGAGTTTTTTACTGGAATATTGGAAATGGAGGGAGCATTGCAATTTTTTAGGGGTAGCAGCTCACATTTGCTGATGTTCAAATAGAGTCCAGAAGCCCTAGAAAAAATATTTATAATATCAATGGCTACTGGGACTTGAGAGGCTTCGTTTAAGAATAAAGTGGTATCATCAGCCAATTGGCTAATAATAATCTCTTTTTCAGCTATTGTAGTACCTTTCAGGGGACTGAGCTTAGTAAAATCTGGTAGTAATTGGGCACACATTAAGAAAAGATAGGGACAGATCGGGCACCCTTGTCTAACACCACGTTTCAAATCAAGTCTTGGAGAGGCACCAGCGTACAATTTGATTGAGCAATTTGCATTTTTGTACATGGTTCTGATGGCTGCACAAAAGTAAGGGCCAAAACCGAATTTTCTTAAGGCTTGAAATACAAAGTTGTGTTCAACAGTGTCAAATGCTTTACAGAAATCTAGGAACAAGATAAAACTATCATCACTGCATAAATCAGAGTAGTCAATCAGATCAAGTACAAGCCTGATATTATTAGATATATGTCAACGTCTCATAAAACCACTTTGTGTTTCATCAATAATGAAATCAAGAGTAGATTTTAATCTCTTGGCAAAAATTTGAGCTATGATTTTGTAATCATTATTAAGAAGGCAGATAGGACGCCAGTTATCAATGAAAAGCGGGTCTTTTTTCGGCTTTGGTATTAAAGTTAAAAGTCCTTGAGATAAAGATGGAGGAATAGTTAGATTTTTTTATGCTTTCTTCAAATACACCATGGAGGAAAGGGGCTAGTTGATCTGCAAAGTATATTTAAAATTCTAAAGTGAAGCCATCAACTCCAGGGGATTTATCAAGTTTTAAGTGTTTAATGGCCAGTAAAACTTCATTTGGAGTTATTGGACTGTCACAGAATTTTTTTTGTTCATTGTTGATCACTTTTGTTTCAGTAAGACTTTCAAAGAATTTGTCAGCTTCAGTTTGATTATATTGTGAGTCATATAAATTTCTATAAAAAGTGGCGCAATAATTAGCTATGATTTTGGGGTCATCGGTAATAATACCATTAACTTTGAGTTTTTGAATAGAGTTGTTTTTACCCCGAGATCTCTCTAATTGGAAAAAATGAGCACAGTTTTGTTCTCCTTCCTCCAACCACCTTCTCTTGTAATCCTGTAAATTTCATTTATTTTGTTGAGAAATTAAATCCGTTACGTCAGTTTCTGTTAAGTTTTCAGGTAAAATTTGAGATAAAACAGTAATTCTAGAAATTTCCTCAGTTTCTTTGATTTTCCTAGATTTAGACAAAGAGGCCCCATACTCTCTTAAATATTTTGCTGCCTCAAATTTAAAAAGTTCCCAATTTCTGAAAAAGCATTTTTCAATTTAAGCCTTGTTCCAAAAATACCATATTAACGTTTGGATCTTTTTAATCACTGACTCTTCTTTGAAAAAAGAGTTATTGAATTTCCAGTATAAGCTTCTAATTGTTTGAATTGTATTAGAGCTAAAGGTGGTGTTTAAAGACTCAGCTCTGTGGTCTGTAAGTGGAGTTGTTATAATGCTAGCAGAAATGTAATTCTTATTTAAACAATTAGAAACCAACCAATAATCTATGCGAGAAAGTGATGAGCAAGCCTTATTATTCCATGTAAAGGCTTTAAGATTAGGATATTTTTCCCTCCAGATGTCTACCAAAATAAATTTTTGCATGAATACTACCTGATTAGAAGCAGAAGAATTGTTTGTATTAGGAGGCCACCTGTCTATTGATTTATTTAAGGCAATGTTGAAATCACCACCCACAAATAATAAAGCATTTGGATACTTGGATAACCAGTGTAAAAAATGTGATTCTAAGGTGTCGAACAAGAAGTCATTTTCAAGTTTAGAGTTATATTCATATAAATTGGCAAGAAGGACAATATTGCTATTGACATTAAGGATTAATATTACAAAATGGCCATTCTGATCACTGTCTGAGTGCAAAATGGCATTATCAGAGTTATTTTTTAAGATTGCAACCCCTGCTGATCTTTCTGAGCCATGTGAAAACCACACATCATTTCCCCACTGAATTTTCCAAAAAGAAACATCATTTGTCACTGTATGAGTCTCTTGAAAAAAAACAAAAATCCCATTTCTGCTGTTTTGCAAATAAAAATAATGCTTTGCGCTTAATATTGTCTCTTAGACCCCTGACATTGAGTGAAAGAACAGATAATGACAATGTAAATAAGTGAAACTCTGTTAACAGTTACCACCCCTTAACAAAAGTTACTGTAAGTAGGAGCAATAATAAAGGGATTAACCTTATATGCACAGGCCCTAGTATTTAAACCAAACATGAACCAATGAGTTCTGTATTTGCACTTTGAAAAGGGCACTTATATCCAAGAGTAGCATATAAATGTAAACTGAAACTCCAGTATTAGTGCTTTAAAAAAGCCTATAGGGAACAGCATATGTATATACAAAAGGTATGTGAGCCATCTTAACATAAAAGTATAATCTTATACTCAGGTAATCAGTGCTTTAAACAGGCTTGTGACGATGGTCAAGGCTTGTGCCATTAGAAAAAGGATCGCAATCAGTAAAAATAGAGGAATAACCAATTATTCTTAAGTACTGGCAGCTGGAATGATTCAGTTTCTACCAATTATGAGTGCACAGTAAAAAAAAAATATTATCATAATTCTTCATAAAACATAACCTTTTACATGCATTATTGCTTTTAATAAGCCTGTATATTAAAAAAAATAAAAGTTTATGGCATGGGTTCGATCAACCAACCAACCAAGTAGGAGTCCGTTTCAGCAGATGCAGGTTGTGTTCAGTGGATACAGCAAGTCCAACAAAAATTTAAATGGATTTACAGAGGTCTTGAAGTGTTCATTTGAGCACGTGCAGATTGAGTTTAATGGATAATGCAAATCCAACAAAATTTGAAAAAAAATTACGGGTTTTAGGGTGTCCACTTGAGCACTTGGGTCTGATTCTGGCTGTTGCTGTTGCTGACCTCTTGGCTGAGCTGTAGCGCTGTTCGTTGGTGATCATTCTGCTTGAGTTGAGACAGAGGAAGACGTGTGGGATTGAAGCTGAAGATTTACTCTTGTTTAAACGGGGTTTTCCGAAAATAATTTGTGTGTTAAGGCTCAAGCAGTAATAGAGATTAGATGATTTGCTCCCGAGGTATAACCTTTGTCGCATTAGGGGCAGGGAGAATCTTCCTCCTTTTTCCCCCTGTAACAACTCGGTGAGCAAACAGCCAAATTAAGTCGCTGATCTGGTCAAACGAAGGCGACGGGGGTTTTTTGGGGTTTTTTTGGGGGGTTTCAGTCTCCTGGGAGCAAAGCAAAGTAAGGTAAAGTAAAACAAATTTAAACGCTAAATTTAGAGAATAGATTAAACGCTAAATAATTGTCTAACTAAGTGAATTGTACGATATACAAAGTAAAACAGTTGTTTTCAAGGACTGAGGTACTGTGCCTGGTTTTTCTGTAGCTGACTTAGCTAACGAACCCCAGCAAGCTCTCAATGCCAAGAATATTCTCGAATTACCTGGATATCTAACTATAACCTGGTTTGGTTTCATACGTGTTCGCTTGCCTTTCATACAGTCTTCTAGCCAATAAATATTGACGTTCACCGGGGTTTTTTAGTCCCTTTCGTTTCTCTATCCTGACCGCATTACCAAGATAAACGCATTGCCAAGCTTGAATATTAACGCAAAACGGGGTTTTTGTCTTTTTCGCATTTTATTATTACCGAAGGGCTCTTCTGATTAAACACATTGTAAATTACACTATCTTTGTATTTTCCTCCGGTTGCTGTGTCTTGATCGGCTGATTAAAGTTTAACTGCTTGTTTGAGTGCTTAGGACAGCTTGTTGGGGGAGGTACCGTGTTTAGTTCGCTCACATAGTAAACGACTTGTTTATTCAGTCCGTTTTAATTAAAGGGAACCGGGACTTTACTCTCTTCTCGGTTACCCTTGGTTGTATTTGTGGCTAGCTAGCTAGATAAGTACTCTTTGCATTTTTGGCTGGGGATCTGAGATTTAGTATTAAGTTAGCAGGGCAGCAGTCACTTGAGTCGTCCATTCGGTTAGGTTGGAATTTAAATGGTAAGTTTTACCGGAGTGCTCCGCCTCCTCCCTCCTCCAGTTTCTCCTGGGCGTTGTAGCCAGTCTGTTTTATCTGGGTTCTCAGCTAAGCCCTGTGATATTTTTAGGTTAGGATACTAATAGTACTGGGACTAGATAAACTCAAGTTGGCTTATTAGGAGTGCTTATTACATATAGAGTTTGGCTCAATTTGGTATTTCATTTCTGTTAACTGAAACTAAGCCCCTGTTAAAAGAGGCTTATAATCCATCTACATAGTTTCCCCACGGTTTCTATTGTGACTGCTGCTTAGGGCTTCTTAGGTTAATAGATTAATAAATTGTGGTTCCTCAGCTTCTGTCTTGGCATTAGTAATTTTCTTTTATCTAGGTTGAGCGAGGTCATTAGGTAGGGGGTTCAAAATGTGGCCAAAACTATGTGACGGTTGCAGGATGATCGCGCTTTTGGAAAGAGATTTCCAGGGTGGGTTTGTCTGTCACTGGTGCCAGCTAATTGAGCATCTGGAGAGCAAGATCCTTGATCTTCAGGGCCAGTTATGCACAACATAGTTCACAATCAGTAGAGTTCCCAGAGGAACTAAGTAGTATGTCGTTTAGAGAAATGGTGTGTATGCCAAAGCAGGGTGGTACAGGGATCCCAGAGCAGGCAGGGAGAGAAAGTTGGGTGACTGTAGGTCGACAGCGCAGGAAAGGGCGTGCACGCCGTACAGCGACAGCTCCTCCAGTAGTTGAGGTGTCCAGCCGATTCCGGCCCTTGCAGGAACTCGAATTGGCCCCTGACCCTGAGAGTGAGGGGACTGATGAGCAGCAGGGCACCCTGTTGGCCTCTATTCCTCAGAAAAGAGAGTTAGTGATAGTGGGGGACTCAATACTTAGAGGAATAGACAGTTTAGTCTGTTCGCGCGACAAGGAGTCTCAGACGGTGTGTTGCTTGCCTGGTGCCCAGGTAGGAGACCTCCTGGAGCAAGGCGGACAAGCTCCTGGCCAGAGCGGGAGGGATCCAGTTGTCATGGTCCATGTTGGGACAAATGACATAGGTAAGGGTAGGTTTGAGGTTCTGTAAGGCAAATTTGTGGAATTAGCTGAGAAGCTTAGGAGCAGATCCTCAACGGTAGTGTTCTCCGGGATTCTACCAGTACCACGTGCAAGCAGAGGAAAGCAGAATTTTATCTGGAGGTTTAACACATGGCTACTGAACCTGGTGTAGGAAAAGAGGGTACAGGTTTATGGGGCACTGGAACTTTTTCTGGGACAAGGGTGACCTGTTCAAGCCTGACAGGCTGCACCTGAACCGGAGGGGTACCTTTGCACTGGGTCAGCGTATGTTGAGGGTAGCACAGGATTATATAAACTAGGGACTTGGGGGGCAGGAAGGTTAGTGAGTGTTACACATAGGGAAATGCAGACTGCCCTGATGAAAGCTGACGGCGTTACATGCACTATTGATGATACACTTTTTAAAGCAACAAAGCGTAGTGGGGGCTTGAAGCAGCGGCCGCATGGGAAATCAAGGG
Organism: Gymnothorax javanicus; assembly: GCA_029692085.1. Lineage (NCBI taxonomy): Eukaryota > Metazoa > Chordata > Actinopteri > Anguilliformes > Muraenidae > Gymnothorax > Gymnothorax javanicus. The sequence continues at coordinate 99,048,621 of CM056198.1, forward strand.
AGAAGAGCATCTGTGATAACCTGAAATGTTTTTATTTAAATGCAAGAAGCATAAAAAATAAATTTCCAGAGCTTGAGGCCATTATGATTGGTGAGGGCTATTACATAGTTGGGATTACAGAGACTTAGTGAAGAGGATGGAAATGAATATAATATAGAAGGTTATAAGCTCTTTAGGAAGGATAGATGTAATAGGCGAGGAGGGGGCGTAGCAATCTATGTGAACGAAAACATAAATGTACAGGAAATTCCTGAAATTGAACATTCCTTGCCCTGTGAAGATATCTGGGTCAGGCTCATTGGCAAACGCGAGACAGGTTTAAACATAGGAGTATGCTATCAGCCACCAGCTTTGGACAGTACAGTCAATGAAATGCTTTTTAAGAGGATTACGAAAGCTTGTAGAGGTGGAGGGACTATTATTATGGGAGACTTAAATTATCCTGGTATCGATTGGGAAATGGTGAAAGGACAGGGTAGGGGGAGGAAGAATTTCTAGATGTTATAAATGATAATTTTTGGTGCAGTATGTTAATAAACCGACAAGAGAGAAGGCAATTTTAGACTTGGTGCTCTGTAATGACCCAGATAGAATTAGCAATATTGAGGTACTGGAGCCACTTGGGACAAGTAATCACTCTGCTGTTAATTTTAATGTTTCATGGGAAGTTAAAAAGGTGTATTCAAAAACAAAAATTTTCAAATTTAGGCGAGCAAACTTTGACAGGATGCGCTCATATCTAAGTGAAATAAAATGGGAGACACTCCTGGACTGTGAGTCTGTAAATGAGATATGGGAAAGATTTAAGGGGGTTTTACTTGATTCACAATGCAAATTCATTCCAAAGGTGTCCAAAAGTGAGCTGAAAAAGCAGAATCCTCAGTGGATGACCAAAAGTATTCGTAGGATTTTGAGGGAAAAGAGGAATCTTTATGAGATGTACATAAAGGATAACAATGAGAACACTAAGGCTGAATACTGTAAAATGCGGGCTGTGGTCAAAAAAGAGCTGAGGAATGCTAGAAGACTATGAAAGACAAATTGCAGAGGGGGCAAAAACTAACCCTAAGCACTTTTTCAGTACTGTAGCAGAAAAAGGAAAGTCAAAGAGCAGGTTAAGTGCATAAAGAATAAAAATGGATCGCTGCTATATGATAACAAGGATATTGCGGATGCCTTAAACAGTTACTTTGTTGAGAATTTTACCTCAGAGTGGGTCTTTATTTGGCCAGAGGGCATGTTAAATGCTCAAGATTATTTAGCGGAAATTGAGGTTAGGGATAACGAAGTATTAGACAAGTTGCATAAACTAAAGGCAGATAAAAGGGCGGGTCCTGATGGCTTATATCCTAGAGTGCTCAGGGGAAGTTGGTGAGATCATCTTTAAGCCACTATCCGCCATCTTCAGATGGTCTTTAGAAACTGGAGAAATACCAAATGATTGGAAACAGGGCAATATAATACCAATATATAAGAAAGGGGACCGTACTGAGCCAGGAAATTACAGGCCAGTCAGTTTAACTTGCATTGCATGTGAAATATTGGAATCTATCATAAAAGATGAGTTGGACTTATTTCTCGAACGTAACAGTATCTTGAGGGATAGCTAACATGGTTACCGTAAGGGAAGGTCATGCCTGACAAACCTTCTGGAATTTTTTGAAGGGGCCACCAAGACTTATGACCAGAGCAGGGCTTATGACATCATATACTTGGATTTTCAGAAAGCATTTGATACAGTACCGCATAAGAGACTAATTTTTAAAATGAGCTCCATTGAAGTTACAGGAGGTATTCTGGAGTGGATTCAAAACTGGTTACAGGACAGAACACAAAGAGTGGTGGTCAATGGTATCTCATCTGAGCTAGGTATGGTGGGGAGTGGCGTCCCCCAGGGATCGGTGTTGGGACCCCTGCTGTTCCTCATCTACATTAATGACCTTGATAGGAATATTGAGAGCAGATTAGTTAAATTTGCAGATGATACTAAATTGGGGGGTTTGGCAAATAGTTTAGAGTCCACTAAAGTGATTCAGGATGATTTGGATAGAATCCAGAATTGGGCAGAAATGTGGCAAATGAAATTTAATTTAGTGAAATGTAAAGTTGTACATGTAGGTAATAAAAACATTAAACAGGATTACTTCATGGGAGGTTTAAAACTGGAATCTGCTCCACACGAGAAAGATCTGGGAGTGATTGTTGACTAAACCCTCACAGGCTCTAGCCATTGTGCCGTAGCAGTCAAAAAAGCCAATCGGATGCTGGGTTACATTGCCAAAAGTATTGAGTACAAATCTAAGGAGGTGATGCTTCTTTTGTACAACACATTTGTCAGACCACATCTGGAGTATTGTGTACAGTTCTGGGGACCATACTTTAAGAAAGATATAGAGGCTCTAGAGAAAGTTCAGAGAAGAGCCACTGAGCTAATTCATGGTATAAGACATGAAACCTATGAGAAGAGGCTGAAGATCCTTAATCTCTTCAGTCTTAGGAAAAGGAGACTAAGGGGTGATTTGATTGAGGTCTTTAAATATGTTAAAGGGATTAACAAAGTGAATTATGTAGGAATCCTTCGACCAAGTGTTGTTAGTAGAACTCGGGGTCACAAATGGAAGTTGACCAAAGGTAAATTTAGCACTGATATTCGGAAATATTTTTTCACCCAAAGAGTAATTTCGATGTGGAATAGCTTGCCTGACCATATTGTTGAGGCAGAGACCTTGGGGGTTTTCAAGAGTAGGCTTGACTTAAAGCTAGATACCATTGAGTCATTGAGTATCTGAAGGGATATATTCACAATAGTATAAAGAAACTGGCAAGCGTAGTTGGGCTGAACGGCCTGTTCTCGCCATTAGTGTTATGTTATGTTATGTTACATACAGGTTGTGTTTTCTGCGAATAAAGCAAGTCCAAAAAAAAAAAAAAGATTTATGGAGGTCTTGAAGTGTCCATTTGAGCAGGTGTAGGATGAATCCCTTATGGGGGCTGCAGTGGATGAATCGCCTTCCCCTCTATTATCACACGAACCCCGGCAAAGTGTGCCTTTTTTCCTTCTTTCCTTGCAGCATCGATCAGAGGCCAAAGTTTCTCACGCAGATCCTTGTCGGCAGCAGTGAGATCCTCCGTGAATCTCAGCTTGTTTTCCGAGAGAAAACTGCAGCTTTTCGCCTTTTTCCAAACTAGGTCGCGTGATGACCGATTGGAGAAACGGATGATGGTCGTTCTCGCTCTTTCCTGCTTGTCATTGAAGCGACCCAGACGATGTACTACGTCAATATCGTCGCTGATCTTTGCCATGTTCTTCTCAACGACAGCACAGCAGATGTCGGCAACTTTAGCCTTGATGTTTTCTTGTTCGTTTTCGGGGATTCCGTACAGCCTCAGGTTCCACTTACGTTGGTACCTTTCAGCTTCATTTATTTTCATTTCAACATCTGATAGCCTTTGTACATTATTACCGCAAGAGTGCTTCAACGCTTTCATATCCGTTTTTAACGTTTCGACCTCCGTAAAAACAAAGTCAATTGATTTTTTTTTTTTTTCAGGGCGTTGATGCTGACAGTATTGAGATTTATCATACTCTCTAAATTATCAGCACGCTCGTTGATTAATTTAGCAATATTGTTCTGCGGCTCAGTAAGCGTTAAGTTACCTTTTAGCCTCTTTCCGTCTGGTTTGGCCAGAGTATCGGGGTCAGAGTCTGGCAGCTGCGATAGTACCGGGCTGTGTCTGCCTGTGCAGGAGTCGGTATAGTCATGCTCTGCAATGGCTGTCGCATAACCAGTCTGGGCACCGGTGGTTTTAGCAATTGCCAACGTACCTTTAGAAGTGTTGGTTACGTTCTGAGGGGAAAGCATTTTCCCCTTCTCTTTGCGTTTGACACCGCATTCAGGCCGGGACATGATAACAGTTCAACTTTGTAGGACGTTAGCCTAGCTGAAAAGGTAGCTTGCTGTTCACAGCCCACGTGCCATAAGTTACATTTGATGAACTAAGGTGAAAAAAGTATTGGAAGAGCACCGTCTTGGACAAATTAACCAAGGAGATATGAAGAGGTTTGTAAAAAAGGTCTTGTCACAAAAACATCTCGAAAAAAATGGGTAAAGAGGGGTGAAAACTGAAAACGCCGATTCAGCCGCGAAGACACACGTCTGCTCCAGTCGCCATCTTGCGCGACTCCACATATTAAAATACTTGCGTAATAGGGTTACGTTAACTTTACGCAGCTCAAACTGACGTGATTGCATGGGACCAAAAAACCTCCAGAACTGATCCTGGAGAGCTGAGCTTATTTGCGGGATGGAAATGTGATTCTGAGATGGAAAATAGCGGTTATTCTGAATGGAACAGACAGGAGGGCTGACAGCATTGATACTTTTGAGGAGCAGCTCAATTATTCTATTGAAAAAGTGAGTAAAGCTGTCTTTGTATGGTGTAGCTCTATCTTACTTTTAAGCCTGCTAGCTAACTAGCCAGCTATTTCTTATTTTTGGTTTACCACCGAGATCACAGAGCTAGTTTGTCACATTGGGTAACAAAAGAGTAGCCGATACTGCAGTGTGCTGGCATTTTTCTTAACTTGGCGATCAGTTTTAGAATTTATACCACATTCAATGAAACGGAATGCCTTGCATTTTCGCTATTTTAAAGTGCAAACAGCTATTACTGTGACCTGAGTTATACTTGTTCCATAGAGGGTGTGAAAAGCATACAAGCTGGGATGATCGGAATTGTAAACAGCAAGCTTTCCGTCTGAGTGAACGATCTGACCGTAAAATAAGCAGTTCCTCTAATGAGTATGTGTGCTTGCTGACGCGGCTTTGTAGATAAATGGACGAGACTCTGAACTTTATCGTGGAGAAAAGGCATGTTTTGGTTTGGAGACGTCACTGGTGACCATTGATGTCCAGCAGCGCCTATATTGATAAACTCATGCTAAATTCAACGAGAAAATCATCCATTCATATTGAACTTCATGAGTACAAAGTTGATTTGCGTTAAAAATATGATTATTTTATGAATTGAAAGTGCGCCATTTTCAAGGCTCTGGGAGTTTGGGGAGCCACCTGGATAGCTATGTTATTTGGCTTATAAAAAGTGGATGATTTAATATTTCATATTCAGATGAGGAGTAGTTGTGGTCTAGGAGTTTATTATCCCAGAAATGTATTGTTTTAATCCCCAGCCATTTTTCAATCCTCAGAATTTTTTTTTTTTTTACAGTTTCAATGGTGAATTCTCATGAAGATTTTTTATGTTTGCAGCCCATTTTCTCTACCAAAATCATGAGAATAAACTGAAATACGATGTAATTCTAAATGCTGTATGTGTCTTTTCTGAGTTGAGCCACATTGTCCTCTTTATGAGGCTTAAATCTTGAATTATAAAGCATCAAATTGGGTAACCATAAATAGCCAAATTTGGCTTCTGCGCAAAGGGGTTAAGCATATTTGTGTGGTAACTGCGGTATAAGTGCAATAAACAACTTCATGCCAGTCATTATACAAAAATAACAATAGTGGTACACCACTATTCTTTTGCTACCACTGAAATAACTTCCTAATTGAGGCAAACGGCCTTGTCGCAGAAAATTTTATCTTCCCCATCAACCATGCCTCAAGTCACACATTTAAATCCCAAAGACAGTGACAGGATTTCAATTAGTCCCATGATCAAAGCATAATTCTTCAGAGCATGGAAAAAGGTCAGCAATAACTTTGCTAGCACCAATTTTGCCAGCACTGTAACCACTCGTCTTAGAAAGAGGCATAAATCCTTACCCCATTCAGGCATTCAGGTCCACTGCAGTATGTCTGATCCTTACAGAATATCTAATGAATTTACGCACCCCCCTCCTCCCGTCTTCCTTCCAGAAATGCCCATACAACAGCCTGTCATCCTTTTTAATCAACGAGTTGAAATATAAGCCTGCAATACTGATTCCAAGCCTTAATGTGTGTACCTATAATTTGAACGGGACATCTGGTGCTGTCCCACAGCTGGAGGCCCTTTGAGGCGCATGCAATTACTTCTGCTTGAAGGCAAATGCATCACATGGCACAGGGGCTGCTTTCAAACCAAACATTGGTTTGGGTTTAGGGAAATGTTGTCTCAAGCAGCTGCAAGGCAAAGATTTGTGTAATGAAGACTCCTTCTGAAGCTGCAGACAGCCAAAGTTTCAGCTGTTACCCTGCTGCCCCCTCCCCTCCCCTTTCCTCCCTCCTCCTTCAAATAGTTTATAGTGGTGACTATGGTAACGACACTATGGGAAGGAATGCTTGTAGTCTTTTTTGTGAATTAAGTTTTTTTTTTTTTTTTACCATATGGCATGTTCATGTAGCTCTTAATTTGCTGTAATCGATCAATGCTCTGTATTCTATTCACATTTCTCTTTCCATGTCATTGTCTACATCTAGTTTATATTACAGTCAGAGCTGAACATGCCATCATTCTAGACGGATTTAACTTTTGAAATGATAGTTGTCTGAAATGTGATGAAAAATTATGTTATTTGTAAAGGACCAGAAGACCCAAGAACATTAAGCCCACCTTTCCCAAATAATTTGGAATAATCTGTAGAACTTGCATATGCCATTCTCCATTCCTCAAAGAGTAACTGCCAAATATGTATGAAAGACAAAACTGAATAGGCTGAAATTCCATCAATACATTAAGCCTGTATAATGTATCATATTGATACATATAGTTGGTATATATTGATTTTTTTTTTAATTTAAAATTGACCTTAGATGCTTTATTTTTGTTTCTCACATTCATGCTTCTGAAGATAAAAAGCAATGCAGTAATGAAGGGTGTAATTTAGGGCCTGAAACATTTGCAAGTGTTCCACTTTTGTAACTATTAGGCAGGCAACAGGGGCTCACAAAACAAAGTGAGGCCAAACTAATTGAGTTTAAACACAACAGTTCACACGTTGAGGGCATCTAAGAAAACAAAAATGAGTCCTCTTTCTCCCAGGTTACACATGCATGAGTTGTCTCATCCAAGACCAATCCTTCATGACTTCTAAAAAATCAAACAAAAATAGACATTTGCTTTTTCTATCTGGTGTAATGAAAACTATATTTCTGAATAATATGTTTCTAAGCTTTTTTCATAAATTGGAAGAGAGCACCAGGTCCAGGAAGTGAAGTTTCACTGAATTATCCTCAATGTCCAAATCCTACAGTTTTAGCATTTAGATGCCCTCGCTTAATGTCCGGCACTCTGAATACGGAACACTAGTGCATCAACTGTTAAAACCCTTCACTTATCCAACATGTAAAATGAATTTATTCAATTTAATTTCTTAATCTCTATCAAAGATATTAATTAACCATAAAATTTGCTGATAGGCACAGCAATCTGTTGGATCAACCTTTTGTTAGAAAGTAGGATTTTGTCTGCCTGTTATTTTTAGTTTTCATTATTGTTAGTTTTTATTTTCATTTATGTACCTTTTGTTATTTTTCTGAGTGATTGTGTATTGTTCTGATTGATTGTCATTGTCAGTGTAAACCCTTGTGTTCTTCCCTCCTGTCAGTCCTTGTTAACACACTAATTCCCTGTTTGAGGTGATTCTAACTTCCTTCATTCTGTTCTTGCTGCCTGTCTGCACCTGAGAGTAGTTTAGAATCAGGGCCTGGGTGTGTAGAGCAGATTAGCATAGGTTTCCACGCCCTTTCCATTCTACTCGCCTATCCCTGTCCTGCTCTTCCTGGCTCCGCCCCTCTCTGGCTTCCTGCCACAGCTGTTCCCTATCTAGTCAGGCAATCACGTTAATTGTCTTGTGCTTAAATATCCCATTCCCCTTTGTTCCAAGTCGATTCGTTTCTTCCCTTGACTCTGTCTGGTTGGTTCGTCTCTGCACTATTTGGTTTGTGATTGCTCTTTTGAAAGTATTTGTCTGTTTGTATCAGTCTGTATATTTTAGTTTTGTGTTTGAAGTGAGATTGCAGTGTGATTGATAGGTCCTTGTATTCCCTTTGCCCTTGTGTTCCAATTGTTTAGTTAGTTTCCCTAAATCTCTCCTTCCCTATTTTCCCCTTACCCTTTTCCCCATTCCCTTCCTTCCTTTAGTTTATTTTCCCCCTTTTTTGTTCATTGTCTTTGTGCGGACTGATTTCCTGGTTTCCCGGTTTCCCGATCTTGGCCTGTATTACTGATTACGATTCTGCTCACCTGTATCTATCTGTTTGCTGGCTTCTGACTATTTTCTGAACTGACCATGAGTAAGGGATGAATTTATTCTAATAAACTTAATCTCCTGCAAAGTTTGATCTGCATTTGGATAGGCACAGCAATCTGTTGGATAACACCTTTATCAAAAAGCACAACTCAGTCCAATTCAAAAGTGGGAGATTAAAAAGAAAATTGCAACAGAATATACAATGTCTATGTCTACAGACAAGGGTCTACCACCTTAAACAAGAATTAAATAGACATGAACAATAGGTAGTCACCAATTATGCTACAATAGTTAAGAATTCTAAGTAACAGTTGACAAATATTTCAACATCAGCAAATGTTTGAGATTTGAGATTTCTTGACTTTTAGTTACTGTCACTGACTGCTGCAAAACACCACTGCACATTCCTGACTCTAGTTCACCTCCCATTCACCAGGCATAAAAACCAATGGAGAATATAGTTTGCCAGTTTTTCATTTACCTTATGAGGCATCTGAGTGCTTCTTATGTTTACAACAACCTTAGTTACCAGACTTCATCAATCAGCTCTAACCAACTGAGTGCACCGAGAAACTCAGTATGACTAAAAAAAAAGGACATCTGAACGGACTGCGTCCCAAGTCCTCTCTCTCTGTAAATTCCGTCTCATTAGCCCCCGCCTCGAATGAGCAGGGGGCATTATGTCAACGCCCCTTCTATCCGTCCATCCGGGTGTCAAGCCGTAATCTTCTCGTTTCCATGCAATAACTAAAGAACGCCTCGTCCGATCCATCTCATTTCTAGGTGGTGTATGGGGGGTGGGTAGAGGAAGGTTCCTTTCGAAAACCAGCGCCGTGCGATATCCAATATGGCCGCTACGGCAGCCATCATCATTTCAGTTAACTAAAGGCAATCCAACTGTAAGGAAAGAAGGTTCTTTTTCAAAACCAGCACCTGAGATATCCTATCCATCTCATTTCTTGGTGGTGTATGCGGGGTGGGTAGAGGAAGGTTCCTTTCGAAAACCAGCACCGTGCGATATCTAATATGGCTCCTATGGCAGCCATCTTGATTTCAGTGTCCACGCAGTAACTAAAGAACTCCTCATCTTCATTTGAAAACCAAATTTCTTTTAACATGTTTAACTTTCAGTATTATTTCACTCTCACTATTCACATATAAACTAGCAACCTATTCAATGTTAACCCCAATTAAACATACGGGCGGGGGCATATGCCACACTCCACGTTACTCTTGTTTTTATGTCCAATAAATCTGTTGTCATAGTTTCTTCAAGGATCACAATACAAAAGTAGAAAAAAAACACAAAAGTTTCTGAAAAAGAAAAAAAATTATGTCAACTTGTCTTAAAGCCTGGAAACCTGGAATCCCTTATCTTTCTCAAAAAAAAAAAAAAACATGCACGGCTTAACTAAAAATGAAATAGTTGTGTTAATATATGCAGTATTTTAAAATCTGTTCTGAAATTCTGTATTTGCTCATGGAGCTGGTAGAATATTGGCTGTCCATGCATAAACTCAAAATGATTTATAATTGCTGGGGACATTGGTGTCCTGACAACTAGGAGGCTTAGATTAACCCCTTTGTGCAGATGTAGACGTCAACGTCTATGGCAGTGGTTCCCAAACTTTCTCTGCTGGGCCCCCCTTTGGTACATAAGAAAATTTTTGCGCCCCCCCCCAAAAAAAAAAAAAAAAAACAAAAAACAGGGCATACATACACATATTTTGTTTTCAGAGTCCATTGCAGTTTATTTCACACATTGTAATTAATATAAACCTCAACCTTTTTTGAAAAAATAGAAGTAAACTGCCATAAACTGCAGGTTGTAATAAACTACAACTAATTTTAGAATTAGAAATAAATAACAAAATAACAAACCGCCTTTATGGTGTAATTATTTTAAGTGTAACTGTTTTCAAACACCTTAACTGTATAATTATGTTCAGTGTCACAGGTTTCTTTTTTTTAATATTCAACAACTTTGCTATTAATGCATTTTTGAAAAACTGCCTCTCTGCAAAAATGGGTTTTAAAACATGACCAACTCCCTGAGAGGAGAAACAAAAAACAAAAAACAAAAACCTAAAGGTTTGTTTAAGACAGACAACACACTGCGGTCTCTACTCATTACCCACCGTTGTACAGGTGAAGCCAAAGGCAAGATATGTGTCGTCATATTTTCTAGTCTTTGCCTTGGAAGGAAATTGCTTTAGAAGCACATTTGGCGGTGCTTCATCCTCTGCTTTGCGTTTACGTGGGAGCTCCGTCAAAAAAATTGTCCATGTCAGTGTAAATGCAATGTGTCATTTACTGTATTTATTTATTTATTTATTTATTCATTCATTCATTCTGTCCGTGCGTGAATTCTTTTTTTTCCCACTACAGTTCCGGACACCAACAGAAATTTACTTGCGTACAGCCAATCAGCGACCTTGTGCCGGACCTCTGAAGGAGTGTCTCGAGACAGTTAAATTTTTCTCGCTTCACTGGCCTTGCACTTATGAAGTAAAAATAACCGAGATTGCGTTAGCTTATTCTAGAAAATATGAATGCTCTCAACAGATGATTTTTGTCTAGCCTAGCTGGAAACATTAAAAATGATTGGCAGGTTTGGAAACGGCCACCGCATTTTCAAATGAAGGACACGAAAATTTAATAATTCAAAACCTCTTTTAAAGTATAAAATCATTAGGCTGCATCACACCCCTCTGCCTGAGTATAGCCGTCTACTTAAAATTATTTTTCTATGATGCAGAAAGAAAGCACCATAATCAACCTATATTAACAGCCGACAGCGAAGTGCGAAAAAAAATTCATGAACACCACTTGCCAAACCTGCCGATATGTTTGTTACGTTCAGTAGCTAGGCTAGATAAAAATAATCTGTAGGCCTACAGAGCATTCAAATTTTTGAGAATAAGCTGACGCAATCTTGGTTATTACTTTTTTATATTCATTGGATTTTGTTCGGTGTCACTAACTAGTTTATTATTAATATGCCAGATCAGTGCAGGATAAAAAAAAAAACAGCGAGTTGGGTATTGCTAGACTACATTGATTGTAACCAGCTCATTTTACCAGCTTCAAATATTTGAACAACAACATTCATAACAATTTATTTATGAAAACGGCAGGCTAGATAAATGATTTGGCCAACAGTTATGCTGAGATTAAGGCAGGCATTTACGATGTAATCGCAGTATTCTGGGTAGCGAATGGTCTGTGTAATCAGTGGTTCCGAGACCGTACCTCGATGCAAGGCCAGTAAAGAGAAAAAAATTCAACTGTCTCAAGACACTCCTTCAGTGGTCCGGAACAAGGTTGCTGATTTGCTGTATGCAAATGATTTTCTGTTGGTGTCCGGAACTCCAGCGGGGGGAAAAAAAAAATTCGCTCCCCGCGCCCCCTCTGCAATTGCTCTGCGCCCCCCACTTTGGGAACCACTGGTCTATGGAACTGCAAATTTAAGCACGCAATTACAGTACTCGATCACTAGATGGCACCTAGTTCAAACGCCGTTTAGAATATGGAGAAGTTCACTCCAATCCATGTTCTTCAACAGTTGCATGAAGTAAACTCCTCAGCTGAGCCTGATGTGCAAACTGGTCAATATGCTTGCCCATAGTATCGATCCACCAGTTTAAAAAAATGATCTCTTGTGACAGAAAAAATCATTGTCCTAAAGCAACCACTTTAGCTACAGTGAGCCAATGGTATTCCAATTTTTGGTTTAGAAAAATCAGTTTTCTGAAGCAAAAAATTCAACGTGGTATTGATTCTCTCACATTCTACTGTCAATTACAGTCATCACATACAAAAAATGCGTAGTTCCCTACCGTGGATTTACGTGTAGATTCCTTCATTGACAAATTCAGCGCTTCCTTATATCCACCCAAGTACTGGTGTTGATAGCCAATCACTCAATTATACACTCAGGCTCTTCTGCGTAACTGCACAGTTATAGTTCACGCCCTCGTGAAACTACCTTAGTAACAATGTATTGATTGGCTCGTTTCTTATCCAATTCCTGAGTGTTTAAACTTTCCACAGTAACTGAAAGACATTGATTGGACAAACATAAGAGCATACAAGCCCATGCGCGTATCAGCAAGGTAGGTTGTATCCGTTCAACGTTGAGAAAGACTGCGCAGCTGTAAATGAGGCGATTTATAGAAAAAAAGAGTCCCTGAACCGGCCTGAAGCGTTCAGTTACATTTACAGGATTTAAATGAGGTAAGGACATGGTCAATGGGAATTATTTCGAATGAAACTGGACCAGAGGGTTCCTTCTACTGGATACATTGGTCTCTGGAGGAGGGATTCAGTGAAAAAGGTTAGGCTGCTACTTTTGCTTTTTGTTTTGGAATGTATACCGTATTCAACAAAATTGAATGCCGTGGTTTTTTTTTCATGTTTAAAATGTGAACTGGTCATGCATTTCGGTGGATCCCCTGGTACGTTCATTGCACCTTTCTGTTGAATCTAGGGGGGCATATATTGTTTGATTCTCCCTGATAGTGGAATGTCTGTTCTGTCAAATAAGGTATATTTCAGAAAACAGATATTACTGAGTTAGAGAGTTGTACTTGTTCCTTATAAGTGTTGAAATAAGGTTGTGAGCTCAGAAGTCGGAACTGCTAGCTTTCATTGCAGGGTGAATGTTCTGACCGTTTAATCAGCAGTTTATTTCATGAGTATGTGTGCTGGCTTAGGGGACTTTGAAGAAAAATGGACAAAACTCTAAACTTTATTTTGGAGAAAAGGCATGTTTTGTGTTTGGAAAGGTTACTGGTGACCACTGATGTTCAACTGCACTGATATTGATAAATTCATGCTAAACTCAAGCAGAAAATCATTAGTTCATATTAAAATTTCATGCCTCAAAACTTTGTGTTAAATATATGATTATTTTATGATCTGACAGTGCACCATTTTGAGGGATATCAGACTTTGGGGAGCCACCTGGATAGCTGTCTAATTTGGCTCATAGCAAGTAGGTAATCTAGAATGCAGTGTTCAAGATGAATTATACTTGTGGTCAAGGAGTTTATGATCCCAGAAATGAATAGATTTAAGCCCCAGCAGTTATTCAATTCTCAGTATTATTTTTTTTGCAATTTCAATGTTGAATTTCCATGAAGATGTTTTGTGTTTGCAGCCCCTTTTCTCTACCAAAATCATGAAAATAAACTGAAATACAATGGGAGTCTAAGTGCTTCAAGCGTCTAGACTCAGTTCAGCCACTCCTTTTCTGTCTGTGAAGCAGCAATCTTGAATTATAAAGCCTTAAATAAGGTAGCCCCCCAAATAGCCAGATTTGGCTTCTGCGCAAAATGGGGTTAAGGGATTTTTTTAACCTTTGGCGTGCTCCCGGCGACCGTACTCGCCCATATATTCCTTATTCTGTGCAACTGCCTGCGACCGCAGTCACCACGAGTGCCATACAGGGCTGAAATGGTCGGAACTACTTTCAAGTCGGGCGGTAGAAACAAGTGTTATTTTCAAAATAATACGGATGATTAGTTTTCCCATTTAGAGTTCTTTCCAGATCAGTTGCTTTTTTGAAGGAGCTATAACGGATTATCAGTCAACATTTCTATCAGATATGACCTCCGTTGTGTTCGAGATGACTTGGATTCTCACTGTTCAACTAGGACCACTGACTTCTTGACAATTTCGGAAGATCCAAATATCATTTCAGCGGCAAGTGCATATATAACTTCATTTTAAAGTGAGTACATGACGCAGCATGAGTGCGGTGGCGCTGATAGCGAGCAATGGAGAGTCAGTGGCTATGCAAACGACCATTGCCAAATGTGACAGATTATTAAATGCTGATATTATGGATTTTGTGTCCCACATCTGTTTTGCATTGTTCTTGCTAGCTATGTGGACAATTCTTTTTGGACAGGTATTGCAAATCTAGCCATTTTTCATCATACATGCGAATGTAAAATGACTGTTGTGATCGCTGTAATCCTCAGTATTATATGCGCGTCTCACTGACAGTACCAGTACACTCATACTACATCAAATAGTTCCCTTTGTGTTAACGAACCAAATAAATCTATATGAAATGTTGAATTAGAACTTATTTTGTCTCACAAATGAATACAAAAAATGGCGCATATAATACATAGTTTACTGTGCTTGTGTTTGTAGCAGTGGCATAGCCAGCGGGTGTGCCAAGACACGTCCCTTTATGACAGCAATTAGTCCTGGCTAGTTCTCAATCATTTTCCTTTATTGACGCGTTTTCCAATTATCGTAATTGGCAACTGAAGGCATGGTTTCTCTCCATATGCGATTTTACAACGATGAAATCATGGGCTAAATTCAGCATAGCAAAATAATTTACTTACTAATAGGCCAATGCTTTGCGTTGATTGAACTGGTCCGTGTTCCAATGAAACGCGGACTTTCACTCTCGGTATTGTGTGGGTTGATTAAAAAAAAAAAGTGGTACTCGGCAGTTCAATAGGCTATAAAAAGCGTGCGGCTCCAGCTGTTTGCGTGAGAGTCGACAGGTATGCAATTTTGAATAACGTTGATTTAAATACAGCAAATACGCGTCCAGATGAATGATTGGTGTCTTACCTAATCGGGGAGAACAAGCAGCACCTGTTACGTGTGGAGTGCTCTCGGAGTGAACCTTCTTTTATGAAAATGATTGAGAACAGGTCAGGACTAATTATTGTCATAAAGTGATGTGTCTTGGCACACCCTATGGCTACACCACTGGTTTGTAGCGTCTGGGGAATTTCGGAACTCGTTGGGCCGCGGAGGGATATCTGGATCATGAAAATAAGCCAGTTGCAGGCTATATTACACTGATCTAGAACTCAGCTGCCAGCATGCAATAGGCTTAAGTTAACTTAGCATGCTAAAGGTTAAAGAAATGAGCCCATTGGGACAGGTCCATCTGATAAGGTCTTTATTAAGCTCTAATCATTTTTACACTGAGCAAAAATATAAACGCACAAACTAAAAATGCTGAGCTAAATTGACCTATAATGAAATATTCCCACAAATAGTGTTTATTGGTGTACTGAATGATTTGTTTTGCTCAATTCTGGTGATCCACGTCTCATTGACCACTCCCTGTGAGATAACTCACTCATTGAGTTATTCTGCCCCTGAGCTGCATAGAGCATAACATTGAGTTGGTCAGTCAGTGTGACCAATACACTGGCACTCCTTGGACCAGGGTCAATAAAAGGCCACCTCAAAATGTGCACTTTTGTCACAAGTCACAATGCCACAGATGTCACAAGTCATGAGGGACCGTGCCATTGGCATGCTGAATGCTGGGATATCTGTGACAGCGGTGTCAATATACTTGAATGTGTGCCATTCCACCATCAGCCAGTTGAGAAGTCGATTCAGAGAGACTGGCAGCACTGTGAATCGTCCACATGCCCCACGAACCACGTGTGACCACGCCCACACAGGATCGGCACATGCGGCTCCAGCACCTCCGCGATTGGTTTCGACCAGCCACCAGAACAGCTGACGAGACCGTCGGACTGCACAACAGGCGGATATCAGCTCAGACTGTCCTAAACCGCCTGAGGGAGGCAGACCTCCGAGCCCGCCGACCACACCTAAGTCTCAACCTGACCGCCATCCGTCATCGGTACAGACTCGACTGGGCCAACTATAACCTTCGCTGGACGCTTGCAAGGTGGAGGACGGTGTTATTCAGTGATGAATCGCGACTGTACCGCGCTGATGGTAGGCAACGTGTATGGTGATGTGTGGGTGAGCGTTACGCTGATGCCAGCTCCGAGTTGCACTGCAGGAGGAATGGGACAACATTCCACAGGCCACTATTGACAACCTCGTGAACTCTATGCGCCGGAGGTGTACCACTTTACGTGATGCCGATGGTGGACACACTCGTTACTGAGTGCTGTGAAGTCTGCCCGCTGACCCCCTGTTGGGTTCAGGCAGTGATAACTCATGAATTGTGTACTGTAAATTGTTAGTCATGTTTCTGTTGCTTGAATATTAAGGCAAGAATAGAATAATAATAGTTTTGTTGAAATATTTCCAGATTGAAAAAAAATAATTTGAAAAAAATCACTTTGTGCGTTGATATTTTTGTTCAGTGTTTTAACGCGACCTCTTCCCCAGGGGTAAGCTTAGGGCTATTTAACTCCTTAAACTCTAACTTTTTACAATTTTTTCGCTAAAGTAGGTTCAAAGTCAGCATTACATGAAATGGAAAATATCTAGATCTTGTAAATCATTTTATGCACATTTCCCTGCAATTTAGCACCACATATTTGGGATCGTTGGAAACCTTGAATCTCCTCTAGAATGTACAATAGGCCTGAGGTTCCACAGGTTTGAATACAGCTGCTGCAGTTGACAGACCCATACATGGGTCTGTAGGTTTTATGGGGCTGACCTATAGAGGGATTATCAGTCTATGTCACTACATATGTCACCCCGCTCTACTGCGCATGTTGACTGCAGAAAGAGAGCTGGAAGAGCCGCGACCATGTCTTGTTGTCCTGTTGGTTGGACAAATCGTGTCGATAAGAATAACAAAACGCGCAAGTTTTACAGACTTTGAGCATCAGTGCTGAATCATGCCCACAGCATGACCCAAGCGGAGAGAAAAAAGAACATTGGTATTAATTTCGAGCAATATAATGTGTTAGACTCATTGGTTTGAATGGTGATAAAGCTAGATATGCCCGCAGGCACAGCTGTATTATTGCAGCAAATGAGTTGTGAAATGTTCACTACAATAACGACAGTGACTTAAGACAAGGTTACATAGCAATGGAAAGATAAGATAAACTTTTATTGATCCCACAGTGGTGAAATTTCATCGTTACAGCAGCTCAAAATGATAGTGATCTGAGAAAATGTGTACAAGTACAAAGGAAGCTAAAATTAATTTGTAACGTTATATTATTCTAAATTACATGCAGGTGCAGTTCACGGTCAGGATGCAGTTGTTTTTCTTGTTCACAATGACCCAGACTTTATACATCTTTCTCATCATTTATCCACTCACCTGCACCTAAAGCGTATGGGTCATTAACACGTTGACTGCCAACTACGAGATAACTTCGTAATGGCGGGTCGAACAAAGCGCTAGACTTGAAAATTCAGGGAAATTATCCATCCCTTTATTGACAACAATTAATCCTGGTTAATTCTAGATGGTTTTCCTTTATGAACATGTTTTTCAATTCAAGAATAATCAAGTGGCAATTGAAGACACGGCTTCTCTCCCCCATGCGATCTAACAGCAAATAATGGGCTACATTCAGTAGCCTAGAGAAAATAATTTAATTATAATTAGGTCTATGCACTGGCACTCAGCAACGTAAATTTTTTTTTTCCAGCCGAAAGTGGCATTTCCAAAACTCATTTGCGAATTAAGGTAATTTTGCAAGTACCTACACCTGTTTTTTGCAGCACGGTCACGCAACTTGCTGTAAAAAATAGACAGCTGTCAGACTGGAAAATGTAAATGGAGGAAACCACGTATACTTGTCACCAGAATTACCTTCATTCTCTGAAGAGTTCTGAAATGCCGCTCTTGCTGGAAAAAAAAAAAAAAAAAATTACGGTTGCTGAGTGCCAGTGCATAAACCTAATTATTATTAAATAATTTTTCTGTACTGAATGTAGCTCATTATTTGCTGTTAGATCGCATGGGGGAGAGAAGCCGTGTCTTCAATTGCCACTTGATTATTCTTGAATTGGAAAACGTGGTAAAATAGGAAAACCATCTAGAATTAGCCAGGACTAATTGTTGTCAATAAAGAGATGGAAAATTGCCCTAGAATTCACTAATCTGTGCCATTACGAGTTAAGTTGGCAGTCAACGTGTTAAGACATATCCCATTCACTAATGTTAATTTAGCAGCATAACTTGTTTAATCACACAGCGATAAACTGTTGGAGTAAGCTACGCTGACAACATCACTAGCTAGCCAACATCACAACTGCAAGATAACCACGACAACCTGTCCAACAGTTTAAAGGGGCTACTCTTTCTGCAGTCAAGTTGTGCCGTGTTGATAAACAAATAATCCCTCTATATGGTAATTTATTTCCATGCATGCAACTGAGACACTTCACTTTTATATTTTTATATTTAAAATAAAATCTGCCTCACCACATGTACGATGAAGCATAAACAGCAACATATTTCATATAGTATGACGGTGCTGCCGACTGGGCAACATCACCGCAACTTTATCTTGTAAGACTGCTTGTTATTCAGTACAAAGGCAGCATATTTAGTGAAATTTGATTGTTTATTAATCATTTACTAGAACATCGTACTATAAGAGCTACATACTCAGCAAAAATCTATGTTTAGTCTGCAATGCCTGTCCCCCCACCCCTATTGCTGTTTAACCCTTTATCGGGCAAGGAACCATATTTGCTAACTTCAGTCGGCATCCAAAGTGGCACCCCTATGCCTCTCTGTGAGGCAGTAGACCTGCGGCAATTTCTCCCAGCTAATCAGAGAAAATCAGGCAATATCACAGGCAGTGACATCAGGCTGTTGGCCAATCAGGAGTGGCCTAGAGCATCTCAAACTTTTCTTTTTTCTTCTCCAGACCTCTCACAGTGTAGTTGTGTGCCCTTACCCACTCCCACTCACAAGGACCTAACATCATTACTCAAGAAAGAAAACTGATGAAAACTCACGCATTAAAAAGTTGAAAAGGTTTGCCAAAAGTTGAGATAGGTGTTGTTTGTGTAGGATTTCTAGAAATTAGTGAGATTTTGCATGAAAAACAAAAAATTTGGTGGTAAGGCCATATTTGATCATATGCCCTTTTCACCTAAGCCATCAAGAGCAAGTGATGGTTAGACTATTTATGGACATACGCCCAACACACAGTACTTTTTTACAGTCAGCTTCTTAGGGTATTTTTTAGTGCCCTATAAAAGGTTCAGTTGACAGTCTCCCCACCCGCCGCACCAAACAAAAGTGGGCGCACCCAGCAAACTTACTCACATCTGACTGAGAGAGATGGCAAGGGGTCTGGTGTTTGGTCTAGGAAGAAAGAGGCGGAAAAACCATTCATCACATAGATATACAGTGTCATGAAAAAGTGTTTGCCCCCTTCTTGATTCCTTATTTTATGAATATTTGTCACACTCAAATGTTTCAGATCATCAAACAAATTTTAATATTAGACAAAGATAACCCGAGTAAATACAAAATGCAGTTTTTAAATGATGATTTCATTTATTAAGGGAAAAAGCTATCCAAACCTACCTGGCCCCATGTGAAAAAGTAATTGCCCCCCTTGTTAAATCATGAATTAACTGTGATTAACCACATTTTTTGAGTTCATTTTTACTAGCCACACCCAGGCCTGGTTACTGCCAGACCTGTTTAATCAAGAAATCACTTAAATAGAACCTGTCTGACAAAGTGAAGTAGGCTTAAAGATCTCAAAAAGCAACAGATCATGCCACAGTCTAAAAAAATTCAAGATCTGGGCCCGTATTCACAAAGCATCTTAGCGTTAAAAGTAGGTCCTAACTGCCGGATTTAGGAGAAACTCCTAAGAAAAATGGGCATGTCAGTCGTAAATTTAGGACTTCTAATTATTTTTACTATGTGTTATTTTTTTACAAAGAATTTTTGGCAGAAAAGTAGCTCCTAAGTCTGGGAGAGCTTAAAAGTAGTCAAGAGGACTCCTAACTCGCTAAAACCTATTCACAATGAATCGGAAAATGACTGCTTCTGTTGAAAGACGGAATGACTTGGAAATTCTGAATGATGTGCAGTAGTTGAAAAGATATCGGATCGACCGAGAACGGATTTTATTTGTTGTTGACTTGGTGAGAAACAACCATGAGAAACAACCCAATAAGCCCCGAAATAAAATGTTTGACAACACTTCATCACTTGGCCACCGGAAAACTGCAACTTTGCAATGCGGACAATTTAGAGATTTCACAATCATCTGTCAGTCGCTCAATTCGAAAAACAATGCACTCTGTGAACCCCATATCATCCGACAGTTTATCTGGTTTCCAATGGACATTCACCAGCAACACAGAATCAAACTTGAATTCATGCACACCTCAGGTATGCCCGGTATCATCGGTGCTATTGACGGGACCCATATTTGAATTATTTCTCCGACCCAAGATGAGGAGGTATTTGTAAACAGAAAAAAGTTCACACCGTCAACACCCAGATAGTATTTGATGCCAAATACAATATTGTGGACATTGTTTCGAAATGGCCAGGATCCACGCACAGCTCTCGCATTTTAATGGAAAGTGGCTTATGCCAATTATTTGACAGGCATTATGTGCCTGCGGGATGCCACTGTTAGGGGACAGTAAGTGATTGATTTACCTACCCACATTTCCTGTATTACCTTAATTACATCAACTATGTACATCTGATGTCCATATAATCTTTTCTCCTTTGGTTTCCACTATTATTTCTTGTCCCGATGAAGACCTGAGTCGGGTCGAAACATGTTGATTTTTATCCATTTCAGCCAATGTTGATAAAGCCTTTTTAATTATTTTTCTCTTCAGACCTTCTTTTTGAGTGCCTGGACATCGACACCTCTGGTGTTTGGTTTCTATTTATTTTTTTCCCTGTAGTCCAAGAGCACCTTTTCACTTTGTTTACTTTTCTCCATCGAGCACTGGGGTGCATTGTGTGACTGTTTCTTAATTACAACATATGCCATCCTTCACAATTTATGCCAAAAAAGAAACATACCTCAACCGGATAATGATGGTTCTGCCGACAGCAGTGATGATGATGATAATGTCGAGGAGGATGATGATATTTGCAACGTTGCTGAACAAAGTGGACTGACAGTTTAGGACAAACAAACTTGAACGGCCCAACATTTAAATGATCGCAGCATAAATATTATACATATTTTTTTGCATTGGTCACTTTTTTATGAAATTCCATTTTTTAGGCCTGTACACTGGGCTTGATCTAATCCAGACTTTATGAGCTAATTGGCTAAATAATGTATTAATTCAAAAGAAATTGTCCACAAAATCCATGGATCACTTCCTCTGTCTTGGGCTCAGCTCCAGGTGTTTAAATGTCGATATACTCCCCTGCTCCTCCCATAAAGTATTAGGAGAGATAGAAGGAGAGAAAAATGAGTGTTTACCACACACACATGAGCCCCCCTCACTCATATTGATTTAAAGTTTTAATTCTGACAGCCTCCTCCTCCTTACAACAGCACAGTCACAGTGCCAGAGATGTCTCCTACCCCCATGACTAGCCCTCTCCCCTACCTTTTGTTATCTGCTTTTTCCCCAAAAATTCCACAAATAATTATACCGTAAACATGCTTTCTTCCTGGCAAAGATTTTTTTCTCATTTTTGGAGCCAAAATGAGGGACTGTCCCTGCATTATTCCAGAGTTTTAGCGCAAAACTATGCAAGTCAGTGAATGTGCCTGTGAGTAGAGTTTGTTTTGGCCCTGGGGAATTGCTATGCACAATTGGAAGCAGCTGAAAAGTGGCCTGAAGAGCCACTAGGAAAAGCTTCTTCTGGTTTTTGAGAAATTATTCAGTTTTTAAACAGTCTCATCGCATTCTTTTTTTTCTGAGTTTTAAGTCATCAGTCTTCATAATTGAATTGAGTATTTTAAACAGATAATTGAGCATTAGGATGCAAAATAGAGCTGGGTTGAATGAATGTGAGGAAGGTGAAACAAGGTCAAGGAAGCTTGTCAATTTCCGCTGGTTTCCAAATAGTATTAAAATTTACTGCATTTGAGAGCTATGTACCCACAATTAAGGCAAATAGGAGGAATGCAATTTAAAAGTCCCATGTCATGAAAAAAAAATTGCCAGTGAAGTCCACCTGTTGGTTGACTTTCAGGACCCTCCCACTTCAGCTGCTTGAGCCCCTTTTTCAGCTAAAGCTTTTGGAATACGCTGTTTGACAATCCTGTTGTTGTCTATGAGACAGACTGGTCTGCTTTGCATAGTTCACGCTGAATAATTGTGTCTGAGTGCCCTAATCCCATCTACAGCCAGGCTCAACCTCTCCACCTCTCTCTCCATTGTAGTTGTAATGGCTGGTAAAATAGAGATGCCAGGTGCAGCGGCCAGGGAGAGAACAAGCAGCACAGAAACAATACAAACACAGAGAATCACACAGACCACCAGAAAGTACTCGCGCTTCCAAAGGACATATAATAGTCCGAAAAAAAAATGGAAGCGATGCAAGAGAGTAGAAAAAAAAAGTAGAAAAGGGAAAATTCCTAAAGGGGAAGTACTCCAAAAATAACTGGAAGATATAAAGTCACACAAATAATGACGAGAGATATCTTCGGCTATAGAGCTTAGCTACAAACAGACACTCTAGCAAAGCAGGCGTGGCGGACTTCCGGCTTATATAGGGTCCGGGGAAGCACCGCCCCAGTTCAATCAGCCAGCTGGTTAAAGAATCCAATTGAAAAGGAATTCGATCTCGTCCCGGGACGAGAGCACCAAAGAAAAGTCCAAAACACACGCACGTCTCACAAACCGTGACAGGACCCCCCCCCTCTAAGGGACGGCTCTAGACGTTCCCAGAGAACCCTGAGCACGGAACTCTGAGATAAGGGTGGGGTCCAGGATATCCCGAGAAGGGACCCAACACCGCTCCTCAGGACCATACCCCTCCCAATCAACTAAAAACTGGGCCCCACGACCCACATGCCTCTCGGCCAGAATACGACGCACAGTGTAAACTGGCCCTCCCTCAATCATCCGCGGCGGCGGCGGTGGTTTATCGACCGGTGCCAGGACACTAGCGCTAATCGATTTAAGCCTGGAGACATGAAAAGAGGGGTGGATACGCAAGGATCTAGGGAGCTTTAACCGGACAGTGACAGGGTTGATCCTCCGCACTATCTTCAAAGGACCAATGAAGCGGGGAGCCAACTTCCGTGACTCCACTCTTAAGGGACGGTCCCGAGTGGAAAGCCAAACTCTTTGGCCGACCCGATAAGATGGTACCAAACGGCGCCTTCTATCCGCGGCGGTCTTCTGTTTCCGCCCAGAGCGCAACAAAGAGGAATGGACCCTGGTCCAGACCGACCGACAACGCCGAACAAAGTGATTGACTAAAGGAACTTCTGAATCCCTCTCAGTCTCAGGAAACAGCGGAGGCCAATAACCCAACTTAGCCTCAAACGGGGAAAGGCCTGTGGAGGAGTTACATAGTGAATTGTGGGAATATTCGGCCCATGCCAAAAAACGACTCCACGAAGATAAGTTGTCAGCCGCTAAACACCGAAGAGTATTCCCCAGCGACTGGTTGGTTCGCTCTGTCTGCCCGTTAGTCTCAGGGTGGAAACCAGACGAAAGGCTCACAGTGGCCTCTAACTGGTTGTAAAAAGCACGCCAGAATTTAGCCGTAAATTGTGGGCCCCGGTCAGAAACCACATCTTGAGGGAGACCATGCAACAGGAACACATGGTCCACAACAAAAAGGGCTGTCTCCTGTGCCGAAGGCAACTTGGGCAGCGCAATAAAGTGGGCGGCCTTAGAAAAGTGGTCGACCACGACCAAGATGACAGTGTTGCCTTCAGAAATAGGCAGCTCTGTAACAAAATCTAGAGCGATATGGCTCCACGGGCGCTTAGGGACAGGCAACAGCTGCAACAGTCCAGAGGGGGGAGATGGGAAACCTTTTTCCTAGCGCAGATACAGCACACTGCCTCAAATTCCCGGATGTCCTCAATCATGCTGGGCCACCAAAAATGTCGGGCCAAGAACCGCTTGGTCCGATGAACCCCCGGGTGTCCCACCAGGCGAGAAGAGTGCCCCCACTGGAGAACTTGGGACCGTACCGCTATCGGAACAAACAAACAGCCAGGCAGCTCCCCACCAGGACCGGGATCGGACCTCAAGGCATCCCGCAGAACAGACTCAATGTCCCACTGAATAGGATCCACAATCTGAGCTGCCGCAATAACTGGCTTAGGAATAGGATCGCGACCAGAGCGGTCGTAAATCCGCCACAAGGCATCAGGCTTGATGTTTTTGGTGCCAGGGCGGTAAGTTAACGTAAAGTTAAAGTGATTGAAAAACAACGATCTCTGCGCCTGCCGGGAATTGTGTCGCTTAGTCTGTTGGATTTATTGGAGATTTTTATGATCCGTCCAAACCACAAACGGATGTTCAGCCCCCTCTAACCAATGGCGCCACTCTTCTAACGCCAACTTGACAGCTAACAACTCCCGGTCACCAATGCTGTAATTCCGTTCAGCCGCCGACAACGACCGGGAGAAGTAAGCGCATGGATGCAAATTATTGTCCCAAAGGGGGCGCTGGGACAAAATGGCACCCACCCCGACCTCAGACGCATCCACCTCCACAACAAATGGGAGGGAGGGGTCGGGCAAAACAAGTATGAGCTCTGAGCTAAATCGTTTCTTCAACTCCTGAAAAGCAGCCTCAGCTGCTGGAGACCAAGCAAACGACGAGGAGGTATTCTTCTTGGTTAGCACGATAATGGGGGCAGCTACCACGCTAAAATTACAGATAAACCTCCTATAAAAATTAGCAAAGCCCAAAAACCGCTGAACCTCCTTGACGTTTTGAGGGGCAGGCCAATTCCAGACTGCTGCCACATTGTCAAGATCCATGCGGACCAACCCTTCAGACACAATGAAGCCAAGAAACGAGACTGTCTTGGCATGAGAAATGCATTTTTCAGCCTTGACAAAAAGCTTGGCTTTAAGGAGGGCCTCAAGCACTTGCCTGACGAGTTGTTTATGCTTCGATAGAGTTGAAGAAAAAATCAGAATATCGTCAAGGTAGACAAAGATGAATTTCTCCAACATCTCTCGGAGGTCATCATTAACGAGTGCCTGGAACACAGAAGGGGCGTTAACCAATCTGAACGGCATGACCAAATATTCGTAGTGCCCATTATGCGTATTAAATACGTTTTCCACTTGTCCCCCTCCTGGATCCGAACCAAGTTATAAGCATTCCGGAGGTCTAGCTTGGTAAAAAACTACGCCTCCTGCAGACGTTCAAATGCGGAGTTCATCAACGGAAGGGGGTATTTGTTTTTAATGGTGATATTATTCAAGCCCCTGTAATCAATACAGGGTCTCAGGCTGCCATCTTTTTTACCAACAAAAAATAACCCCGCACCGGCAGGAGACGTGGAGGGCTAAATAAATCCATTAGCCAGAGCCTCCTGAATATATTCTCGCATGGCCCTTCGCTCAGGCCCTGACAGCGAGTATAATGAACCCCTGGGGGGAGTGGTACCCAGGTAGAGATTGATCTGGCAATCGTACGTGCGATGAGGAGGTAAAGTCGAGGCCCGTTGCTTGCTAAAAACCTCCGCGAGATCAACATAATCGTTAGGAACATTAGGAGGCAGACAAAAATTCAGAGCAGCCCCCAAATTCTCACCCTGCTCGGAACCTGCCATCTCTATGTCTGATACCGAGTCAGAGAAATCCTCCGAATAGCAATCCTCCTCTGGCTGCCGCCAGTCAAATTGAGGATCCCACTCCAACCCCTCCTCCGCCCCTTTTTCTAGATAAGGAGGGTTGTGTGAGACAAACTCCTCAGAATCACTCCAGGCGTCAGCCTCCCCCATAGGTTGATGCCTGGGATGACACGCCAAACTCTCCCTACAGTGGGACCTACAATCAGTGCCCCACTGGACGACCGGGTTATTCTGACTCCCCCAACAAATGTGAGGCCTATGTTCCCGCAGCCAAGAGTGTCCTAAAATGACAGGGAAAACAGGGGAACTGATCATAAAAAACCAGACCTCCTCAGAATGACCACCAAAAGGGACAAACATAGTCAATGAAACAGAGACCTCGGTTATAAATCCAGTTCCCAGCGGGCGACCGTCCAAAGATCTTACAGTGCGTGAATGTAAAAGAGGACAGATTGGAATGGAACGTCTCCTAGCCCACTCCGCATCCATAAAACAATCCACGGCACCAGAGTCCAAAAAAGCTTCAATAAATATTCTCTGTCTCCCCACAGTCAATTCTACAGGAATTAAAGTTCGGAAGGGAAATTGGGCCTGTCCCTCTAGCGCCCCCCATACCGCTAGAGGGACCTCCCGCTTCCCTGAAGCTCAGGGCAGCTTGGACGGATATGTCCAGGTTTGTTACAATTATAGCAGATTATACATCTGCGAACGGGCTAACGAGCCCGGCTCTCATATGAGCCATCAACCTGCATAGGCTCGCCAGGAGTGGAAATCTCGGTGGGCGGAACAGGAGATGTATGCACACCGTGAGGAGCATTAACCCCGTTGTCAGCAAGAGCCAATGCAGTACGTTTCTCCCTGTTACGTTCGCGGATGTGATTATCAATTCGCACCGCAGTACGAACCAACGAATCCAGAGAAACACAAGGCTCCAATGTAGCCAGAGCATCCTTAACCTCCTCAGCCAAAGCGTGAACAAAAACTGTCACAAGAGGCGCTTCTTGCCAGCCTTTCTCTGTCGCCAAGGAGCGAAATGAGATTGAAAACTCCGCAACATTTTCAGAGCCCTGCCTCAGATGCATTAAACGCGTAGCCGTGTCTTGACCACAAACATCCTAATCAAACACGATACCATCTCTCTTACGAGAGTCTCCACTGTGTTCACGACCGGTGCATTAGATCGAATAAGTGGCCCAACCCAAGTGAGTGCTGTGTCGGTCAACAGGGATAAAATAAATGAAACCTGAGACTCTTCATTCACGAACCGTGAAGGCTGCATTTTAAAATATATTGCACATTGGGCAATGATATCTTTACATCTTCCTGCCTCGCCTCCATATCTTGGGGGTAACTGGAGTTTTGGCTCTCGGGGCAGGTGTACGGATTGTGCTTGTGCAACATTCTGTGTGATCTGAGTGGACAAGGTTCTAATACTCTCAGTGAGTCTGAAGAGAATGTTTTCCTGTTTCTGCATGGCATTTGCCTGAAGGGGGACTCTCTCCGCCAACTCTGCCTGCTGATTGTTCAGGTTAGAAAGACCCTAACCATACCCAGAGAAAACTGCTTGTTGATTAGGCACAATTTCTCTAACGCAGCCGTTGCTGATGACTCCATGCTGGCTAGAGTGTTCTGTAATGGCTGGTTAAATAGAGAGGCCAGGTGCAGCGGCCAGGGAGAGAACGAGCAGCACAGAAACAATACAAACACAGAGAATCACACAGACCACCAGAAAGTACTTGTGCTTCCAAAGGACGTATAATAGTCCGAAAAAAAATGGAAGCAATGCGGGAGAGAGAAAAAGTAGAAAAGGGAAAATTCCTAAAGAGGAGGGAACTCTAAAAATAACTGGAAGATATAAAGTCACACAAATAATGACGAGAGATATCTTCGGCTATAGTGCTTAGCTACAAACAGACACTCTAGCAAAGGAGGCGTGGCGGACTTCCGGCTTATATAGGGTCCGGGGAAGCGCCGTCCCAGTTCAATCAGCCAGCTGGTTAAAGAATCCGATTGAAAAGGAATTCGATCTCGTCCTGGGACGAGAGCACCAAAGAAAAGTCCAAAACACCTCACAAACCATGACAGAAGTATTTCCTTTTCCATCCCTGCAGTTAAACTTGTTGGCATCTGTTCAGTCGAGCAGCACAAGACTGTATTCTCTCTGCCAACATCTGATGACATCACTTTTACTTGTCGACTTTCTTCCTGCAATACAGTACCACTTGGTGCTTTTTTTGGAATAAACTAAAAATTCCAATAATGTTAAAACAATTCCTCTTAAAATCAAATAACATCCAATTTTTTATTAGCTGTTTATTAGACATATCTTTAGCTTCAATAAAGACATCTGTTATGTATGAGTATTTTATGTAAAGCACTGTATATCATTTGTAAATGGAGATTTGTTGCATGCTGTTTTTGCTGCCTTGCTGGTCAGCTATTGATTTTGTCCTTCAGCACCCTCTGGTGGTGTGTCTGTAGCAAAACATGATCTGATGTATTATCACTTCTTTGGAATAAACTAGTGCTTTCTAGAAGCTTCTGGCATCTTCCTGCCTGGAGGGGGCGGGATTACCCAGGAATCCTGTAGATCTTTCCAGAATGTTGCTAGTCTGTATAAATGCTGTGAATTTGGTCACCGGGGGCAGAGCTTTTGTTTTGGCAACAGAGTTACATAGTGGCATTAGAGTGTTATTAGAGGATTGAACTGTGGATTATTTGTGAAGTTTTTTTTATCAGTGAAGAATAAATTTGTTTAAGTTGTCATTGCTGGTTTTCTTTGTTGTGATTTTCAAGTCATAACACGTCAGCAATTGTATGGATAATGTTGCTCAACTGGTAAGCCAATGGCGACAGAAGTGTCTTTTGACCGGTAGAAGGGTTAAGACACTCTGGCTGGTCTTTATTGTCAAAAACAATGCATTTGAAAAAAATTTTATTGCTGAAGGATGGCTTTGATCCAAGTGAAGAGATTGGGAACTTGGAATCTGTTGTGAACAAACACTAAGTATTTCCAATTTCTGAAATGAGTATAGTAAGTCCATATCACTCTTGTTTGTGCATGTAAGTGGCATCCTCAAAGTTGCTCAGCCTGCACACATGACCCTTCCATACTCATTGCATAGTTTACTACTGACTTGAATGTGTATTTGGAGATTGTTGTTAGTTTACCTGCTAGAATTTCTGATAAGGGCAAATTGAGTAGGTGACAATCGTGCTATCATTGCTAATTTGCCTTAGGGATTTTAGTTCTTATCCGTTGATGCATGGTGTTTGGGGCCAGTATCGCTGTATTAGCTGGTCAATCAGAGCAGAGCTCATTTCAAAGAGGGGACACCCATTTGAAACTGCATGTGTTCAGTGGGTAGAGAATGAGAAGTAGCAAATAGCCAAGAAACTATAAAATTGTATCGGGCTTTTTGTTCCAGAGTTTACAAACCTCCATTTGGGACATCCAAGAACGTAATTGTATTTGGTTGAAAAAACAAAATGGGACCTTTAATGTTTTGCCACCCTTTCCCCCTAAAAAATGCAATCATGGATTAGTTTAGAAAGCAGACAGAGTGACTGGAAGGAGAATTAACATGGGCAACTATCAGCAGTGTTTAAGGAGCTCTGGAATGCAATTACATCTGCCTGAATTTGTTTTGGAAACCATGTACCAGGGACTCAATCACCTGATTTGTCTCAGGCTGTAACTCTGCTCTGATAGACGTCAACAACAGTTCTGAGAATTATGATCATTTGTTGACAAGGTAGTGATGCATTTCTTGCAAAACATCACTCAACAAAGAAAAACAAAGCTTTACAACATGTAACAAATTTTATGCTTTTCTATTGCATTTTTCATTAATTTTATGATTTATGAAAACATTATGGTCCTCGGGGAAGAAAGAAAATGGGAAATTGAGGGAAAATAGCTTAAACAGAGCTCAGTGACAGAAGATAAATAATTTAGACCTGGAGGTGAAGTAAAGAATTTCATTTGAATACTACAAGGACAACAGCCTTCAATGGCACATTTTATATGTTCTGAAACAGAATTAATTGCAACATTTTGAATTTTGTTTATGATGATGCAGGAATATACATCCATCAGCCATAACATTATGACCACTTGCCTAATACTGTGTAGGTCCCCCTTTTGCTGCCAAAATAGTCCTGACCCATCAAGGCATGGACTCCACTAGACCTCCGAAGGTGTGCCGTGATATCTGGCACCAAGGCATTAGCAGCAGGTCTTTTAAGTCCTGTAAGTAGCAAGATGGGGCCTCAATGGACTGGACTTGTTTGTCTAGCACATCTCACGGATGCTCGATTGGATTGATATCTGAGGACTTTGGAGGCCAAGTCAACACCTTGAACTCATTGTTGCGTTCCTTAGACCATTCCTGAACCAGTGTGGTTCATTGTGGCAGGGTGCATTATCCTCTTGAAAGAGGCCACTGCCATTAGGGAATACTGTTTCCATGAAGGGGTGTACGTGGTCTACAATAATGTTTAGGTAGATGGTACGTGTAAAAGTAATGCTTCACTCACTATCGGCCTTAAGTGTTTTGGACATGGACGGGTCGCAGAATTTTGTAACACGCAGCCGAGCCGCAAGGTCGTGGTGAACACGGGGGAAAGTTTGGGAAAGAGCATGGGCAAAGTACTTGTCAAGTACAGGTTGCACACCTCGACTTGCTCGAGGTGTGGGAAAAATTGCGCCATTAGCCCGTGGAAAGCGTATGTTTGACGCACGATATCAGTGCGTCTACAGAGGGTGTCGAGTGCATGTGACTTGCTTTTAAGCAGTTTTGTGCACTAGGATTACGGGCCGCACTTATGACAATTTTGATTAGCATGTGACAATCACTCGTGACTTGCATGTGACGCCACATGATCGGTTCCTTGGTTCCTCCCCAATATATATATCCGGAGCCTTGCCCCTCGTGTCGCGTGTGGGTGGCGTGCGCTGCGGGCACGCCACACATAGGGGTAGAAAGTGAGATGTACTTCTGTCTTGGGAGGCCACATAAATGGCAAGTGTGGAGTATTTGTGCAGTACTTCTGAGGCACGTCACATTACAATGACTGGGCGTCACTCGTGCGTCTTATTGTCATCGCAAAGCCCCTACTAGCCGTGCTGCTGACTTGGTTCAGGCGTACAAGAGGAGCACTGGTCCCATACGTAGTGTATGCAATTCTGATTTTTGCGAGACCCGTAGAATTTGCATGTGCAGGACCAAAAGTCTTCACGGCTAGTCTGCGATGTTCTACGGCGCTGAACACACGCAAGTGACGCGCTAGTCTCAAACACGGTTTGCCAAATTTTTTACTGTAGACTGCCTGTAGTAGCACGTGTGGCAGGTTGTGAGTAAAGCATGATATCCACTTGAATTGCAGGACCCAATGTTTCCCAGCAGACCATTGCCCTGGCACTACGTCTTCCCCAGGTGAGTGACGCCCACACACCTGGTCATCTACATGATGTAAAAGAAAATATGATTCATCAGACCAAGCCACCTTCTTTCAGTGCTCTGCAGTCCAGTTCTGATGCTCTTGTGCCCATTGTAGGCCCTGTCAGCAGTGGACAGGGGTCAGCATGGGCATCCTTACCGGTCTGCAGCTGTGAAGCCCAATATGCAGCAAATTGAATTTCACTGTGTGTTCTGACACCTTTCTATCAAAACCAGCATGAACTTTTTCAGCACTTTGAGCTACAGTAGCTCTTCTGTTGGATCAGATCACACAGGCTAGCCTTCATTCCCCCTCTCCCCGCATCAGTGAGCCTTGGTCACCCATGACCCTGTTGCTGGTTCACCTGTTTTCCTTCCTTGGACCACTGCAGACCAGGAACACCCCACGACAGCTGCAGTTTTGGAGATGCTCAGACCCAGTCTTCCAGCCGTCACACCTTGGCCTTGTCAAAGTTGCTCACATCCATATGCTTGCTCATTTTTCCTGCTTCCAACTCATCAGCTTAGAGGACAAAATGTTCACTTGCTGCCTAATATATCCCACCTTTTGCACTGTAAAAAATAAAACTGGTTTATTCAGTCGAGTTGATATTTTTAATTACTCAGACAGGAAAATGTATACAACGTATTATTATGAATGTATGCAGAAATGCATGTTAGATCAACAAAATGCACCTCAATGATGTGTAAACATGCTTTTGAGAACAAAATTGCAAATCCAATTTTATACTAGATAAGGCACCCCAGTTTGAGACATAGAAGGATGGAATGCAAGAAAATTGCCCCAGCTACAAGATGAGGAAGATGATGTGTGTGTTGTGTGTTTGACTTGAAAATCACCTTTGAATGCTTTGACATCTGTTCTACAGGAAACTGATCCAGATGATGTGGCTGTCAAGGGAGTGGCTGTGGGCATACTTTATGTCCTCAAGGACTGTGCCGTGGAAAACCTCCTCTCCAAAAGAGCAAAACATTGCAGTGGTTTTTTAGGAATCTGTAGTTGTAAAGGACATCCCAGATACTCCCACCGCTGCGGCGTACCTTTCCGGCCGTCTATATGCCGTAAACATTTCCTGCCCGAAGGATCTCAAGTGCTCTTTTGATACTTTGCAGAACGTGTTTATGTAAATTGGACCTAAATGCACACAGCGTGTGTGATCTCTGAAGAACAAACTTGCACTTTGAACCTTGAAATGAAGTGGAAAGTGAGGTTAAGGGCATTTTCTGTATAGGCCAATAGTGATGTGCATTTACTGTTCATTTTGAGAGCTTTCTTTTGAGGCAGCTCATGTTGACAACATGGCTGTGTGCACATTTATGTGTGGTTGATATCAATACCTTCATAATTTTTTTCATATTCTCAAGAGACAATTACAGGATCCTTAAGGGTATTTTTCAAGCTTTCTTTGGAGACACTGCTTACCACTGCCCCTTGTCAACTCTAATGCTGACGGACAGCTCTTTCTTCTAACCAAAATGTTTTTGGACAATTCACATTACCCGAACAGTTTCTGAGCAATTTTTGGAGAGTGATTTGATATATGTCAAATTTGACATGAATTAATAGTTTATTTCACTTATGGCGGTTCTGTTGGCGACATATTTACACTCGGCACATTTTCATATTCAACCTCTGTGAATTAGGGCAGTGCAGGGCTGTGTTCTGAGCCCCAGAAGAGTGACATTTTTGTATTTCAAATCTGAAATGTAAACCTCAAAGTGGTCCTACTGTGTTAATTTATTTATTAATCATTTTTTATTAATTTCATTATTATTTTGAGGAGAGTTAATTGTATGCCACTTTTTTTTTTTTTTTTTTTTTTTTTAATGAGTAAAATACACCCTTGGTCACAGTGAAATAAAGTACTTAAAATGTGCAACATTGTGTATTATGGATTCATTTTAGTATGCAAGGCCAAAGGATAAAAGTGAATATAGTGGAAAGAGAAATCAATATATTCTTGATTAACTTTTTGTAGTACTGTGAACAACATATCTTAGTGGGCAGAATGAGGAATTTAAAGTGGTGTTCATCAACAGAACTAAATAATATTAATAAGGACAACAAAGTTATTGTAGTTGGGGTAATCACATGGCAAATCGGTGGGAAAACGTAAAAATTTTAATCGTAACGTTGCCTTGAATTTTTAAATATTATCAATGATATATTTTTTTTACAGTATGACAAGTGCCATAGTGACAAGATAATCAATGTTATTCACTTCACCTGTTAATGGTCATAATATTATGGCTGATTGGTGTAGGGGGGAACAGAGCAGGCATTCTGTGTTCAGCCTCCTGAGCTTCAGTAACTCTAGTAAATACATTTTTGGACCATTTGGAGCGCTAATGAAAGCAGGAATAAATATTCCCAGCAGTTCACCATGCAGTCCTTGAGCATTTTTCTTTCAGTCACAAGAAATATTGGTGAAGTGGGCTCAGGAGAAGAAGAGGAGAAAAAAATTGATGAGGAGAAAAAGAAGGAGGAAGAGGAGTAAGTGAGGTAGGATAGGAGATGAATGATGGAAAAAGAGGATGGAAAATGTGGAAGGGAAATGAAGAGTAAATAGTATGCTTGACTTTCTATATAGCTTCTAATTGAAGCATATAAGCTCATTGAGGCACAAACTCTGTGCACAGTGCATGCCCTGCTGTAGCATTGGGGAGATGGTGGGATGGGTGAGTTGAACAGCAGAGCTTGTTTAGAAAGCACCACAGTCATTATTGCCCGTACAGGGCTATTACCAGCATCACTGAAGTGACGCATACTAACCAGCCCTTAAGGAGAACAATTACAGCTGCACAGAAACACTGTAATGAAGACTAATTGATTATTCCAGGGCAATATATTTATTAAAGGGAAAGATTCATGTTTTTAATCAGCACTCGGGGTTCCTGGCAGAGGTTAATTATATCTGAAAATGGCGGGTAATTCTTATACAAGAATGGAGATAGCCTCGGAACTGATTTGCATAACTGTGTCTTAATCTAGTGTACATTATGGCTGCACTGGATTTTGAAACTGCAGGTGTAAGGTTTAGAGGGCTTGACAGTGGGGGGAGGTGGAGTGGAAGATTGATGGGTTGTTGTTGTGAGATGACAGGGGATGCGATTAATGCCACCTGTTTTGGAACTTGCTTAAGAGAATAAGCAGAATTGTAATGATGCCAAAGATCAACCAAATCTCTCTGAATACTGGTTTTCTGAATGGTAACTCAAAAGTCACATGCTGCGAACTTGCCGTTTTCACATTAAAACACATTTCATGTTAAATAGCAAGGTGAAAACCATCCAGAATGACAGACATTGCGTGCAGCTGAACGCATGGTTCGAATTACGGGGGGGATGGGGGGGTCTGACCCCCCTAATTAAGACTGAACCCCCCCAAAAGAGGTAAAAACAGCAGGTTGGGGGGTTCCAAACATTTATTCTACCTGTCATCATAAATATTACAATGTATTTCTTATATTCATACCTGGAAGAATCTTGCAATCCGATTTCAGACACCCCTAAAGTGGGCCATACCATTTCTTAAACTTGACGTTTGTTTAACGTCTCATCTGCCTGTGTCACTCCCGCTCACATCATTGATTCACAAGTGTTGCGCGATACGGAAAAACAGTGGTAGTCAACTCTGGAGAGCCGCAGTGTCTGCTGGTGTTTGACGTTACTCAGCACTTAATTGATGAATTAAAGCAGTTGATTACATGCTTAACTCATCTCACCTGGTGTCTTTGGTTTTCTTCACCCTATTTGAACCTAACTCAGCACACCCTGTGGCTCTCCAGGACCAGGGCTTGCTACCCCCTGCCCTATAAACTTTTATCTTTACCTTGTACTTCTACTTTGTCCGCATTACAACTATGCTAAATGTTCCACTACATTGGCAAATCTTGGTTTCCACGTAGACTGCTGTCACAACCTGCATGTCTGTTTAATTGGCTCTAGGAGTCTTGTGGGTAGTTCCTGGCAATTGATTGATCGGCTTATTATTCCCTTAGTGCAGGGGTATAGCTAACAGCACAGGATGTGCCGAGTTTGGTTTTCTCCACCCTATTTAAACCTAATACACCAGGTGAGATGAGTTAAGGGTGTAATCAACTGCTTTCATTTGTCAATTAAGTGCTGAGTAACGTCAAACGCCAGCAGACACTGTGGCTCTCCAGGACCAGGGTTGACTACCACTGCGGTAAAGGCTAATGTAAGTAGCTATCAAGCTAAGTCTAAATACACTTTACCTTCTTACCCTCAGAGTTTCTGAATTGTATCATGTGTCTACAGATAAACGCTAACGTGTATCTATGGCTTGGCATTTCAATATAAAACGTCCTATCCAGTAGCGGTCCATCGGTGGTAATCTCACCTTTCAAAGTTTAAAGTGGTAATCCATAAGATTTCCGTCTCGTTATTGTCTGTTAAGTCAGTGTCTATCAGAGAGGGGGGATAAAACAACGATGATTGGGCCTATGACCCACTGATGAAAGCACTTGTATTTCACTCTTTGCCAGGTAAAGCAATCACTGTGTCTGTGGCGACATTCCCGCGCTATGTTCAAATACAGGCGCACATCTAGTGACGCTTTTTACGTCAGTAAGCAGTGTTTGGTCTGTCCAGAAGGTAGGAGGAGCCGCAAGCTAGCTTGAAGGAAGTAAGGAACCCCGGGAGAAGCAATGGCAAGGAAGACGTCAGAAGGGATCCAGTAGCGGTACTTTCCCTAAGCTGAACCTTGGCTCTATCCTCTAACCCTAAATCTAACTTGTCCCTTACACTATATGTCAGTTTTACGGATGGAATTAAGGGAGGACCGTTAAAAATGCAGCCTTCCAAGAAGCGGAAAGTACCGCTACTAGATCCCTTGACGTCTACCCAATGGCAAATACCACACTGTGTAGCTGTACTGTGCACAGTAGAAACTAATGTTAGTTGAGTCTCTGTTGAGGTTACTACTGAAACTAAAATTATAACGTAATTTCAGGAAGCAAATGGTGAAAAAAGCTACGTTAACTGCCTCGACAAATCATTTTTATTAAAAAAAAAAAAAGTTATAACGTTACCTGTTAACCAACTACCGTTTTCATTATTTACACAGGGCTCTCAACTTTCACATATTCGGCTTGAGTTTAAACGACAAATTTACGTTCCCTTGCTGTAGTCAGAAATTATTGTATGAGACCGTTTGTAAAGATTCTCAGGTGGAATTGAAGTCCTTGTGCATTGAAGTTAATCACTTTCACATGTGCTATGGTGGATTTCGCCACTAGTAATATGAGAACAATTATGATTCTGGAATTCTCACGCGTTTCTTCACTCAGGGGTTGGAAGCAGTGGAATTGCATAAAAATGTTTCAAATGGTCTTATTTAATTTAAACACTTTGAACGATCGTGAAACACACGCATTTCGTTGATTGAATAATTACTGACTACAGCACGGGAATGTGAATGAAGCGCAAATTCTCATGGCGAATGCGTGAGAGTTGGCAGCCCTTTAAGTTAATCGATTTATCATAATAGCATAACATGTTACTGGAATGAGATGACGCCAATGGATGACTAACGTCACATAATTTTTACTTTTACTGAGTTCAACTGCCGTGTCAAAGAGCATCTTTCCCGTCTGCATGAGAGTTGAGGAGGCGTGGAACTGGTAAGAGCCGTCAATTTACCGAGGTCATACAGGCGATGCTGTTGGGTCTCAACAAGAGTTATGGGAAAAGAGGTTCAGAATCGCACCTGCAATTACAGCTTACTGCCAAAGATGTTAATATAAACAAACCAATTCAAATCTTATGGATTACCACTTTAATTGCCTAATCCTCTCGCAGTTTACTCTTTTTGATTAGCAACAATTGCTTGAATGAATCGGTTGAATGTTTCACATTCCATCACAAAGTTTTCTTCTGTGCATAAAAGGCGTCATAAAATGTCAATATGCCTTAATAAATTCTGAAGTCAGGTAACGTTAACTCATGAAATGGCTCCGATTTGCGTAAATTAGTTTGCGAGGCAAGGTTGAAGGATCTGTTCAATATTCTGAATAGACTCGCGACTAAAAGGCGCAGTGAGGCATAACGCACAGAGGAGTGACTGTGTAATAATCAGAATAAATGAAAAAATCCAAGAGAGATGAAAGTTGGTGAAAGTTTTGGATTTTTTGCAGTTATTGCCATCCTTGCAGTGTCTCATCAATTTTATTACCATAGCCAATAGGCAATTGCTTTGTCATTTGCATTTCCGAAATATTACTGGTCATGCATTGGTCTTGGTTGTTCAGTCATTACATTGTTTGATTGTTAATCAGGCAAACTTGATGCGGCAAAGGGTGGTGTTACTGAAGGCCTTCTTAAGATCTGACGGCTCCACTGGTCATATCTAATGGCAGCTTACACTGGTGCTCAGTCATGATGAGCGGCGAGACAATGGAGGATTAGTTGCACAGATAACTTTGCGTTTTGACTTTTTACCTGAAAATCCTCACAGTATAGGAAAATAAGCACAATATGTTCAGGGATTTTTATTCTTCGTGGCACAATAAATATGTCCATCAAAATGGGGCTCAAGATGGTAAATAACTGCTCTAAACATGGAATGTAGCCAACTAAGACAAAGTAACAGCTTTTTATTGTTCTACAATTGCATTTGTGGTTGGAACAAAACCAGCATATACAGTGGGGCGCCAGGACCAAGTTTGAGAACCACTGAACAGTGGTGGAAGAAGCACTCAGATCCTTTACGTGTGCAAAAATATCAATAACATAATGTAAAAATATTTAAAGCAGCACTATGTAGTTTTTTCACTCTCAAATATATATTTCCAAGATCAGTCTGGCGATATATCAACTCACAATAGGTTGAATAACACTTTTGTCATGGCTCGATCGCGCCTGTGTCACGTGTGTGAATATTTACTCTCTTAATTCACTTTGCTGTGCTTTTTGTGTTATGTAAAATCCACGTGTGCTTTGTTAGGTAGTATAAACCCACGTGTCTTTATTGGTGCTGTGCCTTACCCCTGCCTGGTGCTTCCAATGTTGCCTGATAATGAGGGATAATGGACCCATTAACTTTCCACCAATCTTGGCGAGTTGACTGGACTTGATTAGGGGCAGGTGTATGGGGGGGATGTTTTTTGTTTTTATGGAGCGATCAGGAGGAAGAGACGGGACGGGGGGAGCCTGGCAGCGGCAGCAACTGGAGGAACGGTACTACGGCTTCGCTTTTTGCTCATCCTTCCGGGGGGCTAGACTCTGGCTGTGTGCAGCTAAAAGGTTTCCGGGAGAGGCTGCGATAGGAGTACAGCCGGTTGGATTGGAGGGTTGGGCGTGCACTAAGTAGCTTGCTATCTAACCGTTGTGGGTGTTAGCCTTGGGCTACGCTGCTTGGACGCCTTCCGCTGCCGAGCTCCTTTTATTTTGTAGAGATGGGACGGCGAGGACTATTCCCTGGGGGACGACGCACTGTGTTGTTGCTGCTATCGCTACTGCTGCTGCTGTCGTCGCTGCTATTGCTACAGCTGGGAGCAGGGCCGCTGCTGGTTCTGCTCCGGCTTCGCATGCCGTGCTGCTCCCGCTATGTGCGCTGCTGGTGTGTGGGGCTTGGCTTGCAACGTGGCTAACTGGCTGCCTTGGAAGTATAATTGTTGACCTACTGCTTGCTCGCTGTTCCTGTGCTTTGGGACTGTGACTGCAAGGAGCACAGCGCTCCTAGTGGCTGGCGGGGTTAGTGACCGGGACATTTTCGTGCTATTGGGACGTTTAGGCTTCTGTTGTTGGTGTACTGTATATATTGTGTCGACAATTTTAAAATGTTTTAATATTGATTTTGTTATTTATAAAATACTACTTAATAAAATTTGAATTAAGTGTGTAATCCGTTGCCTTGGAGTCATTTCTCTGCCTACCACTATTCCCTGTGTGTTGGTAAACGTTGGCCTGGTCACGGGCCCCTTAATTTAGTAACCTGGTGACACCAGCATCGCCTTCACTGGCACTATGTAACTTTGGGTCTCGGGTAGGAACCCAGGCCCAAAAAGAGCTACAAACTACAAACTGCTTTACGGCATACGTACCACAATCCCCCTCCCTCAAGTCTCTCAAGACCAGCGAGTGAATGTAGAATGAAGTAGTCGGAAGTGGTTGTAATGGCTGTCTGAAGCGGCTAGGAAACCGAAGAAGGCAAAGGTGTTGTCCCAGGAGACATTTAAGAGAAAAAGAGAAAGCAATAAAATAAGATCCAGGACTAGGGTCAACATTGGACCGGCTTTCACTCGCTGGCGAGAGCTGAAAGACTAGAGAATGAGGGATGTCCGACAAATGGCGACCTGGCGTTGTTACTTTTGGACAAGTACGTACAAACTGTTAGCTTAATCTTTCGTTCTGGTTCTAGTGCATTTGAACTTGCTTTGTGTCAGGCTGTGTCATTGAAATCATCTAGTATCCCGTTTATGCTCAGTCAAATAATCGTCTCCAGCGATTTATCTAGCTACCAGGTATTTGACATGCTAGCTAGTTGTCATGCTATCGTTAGCTGGCGAACATTTCTAAACTAGTCGTTAGTCGAAATGTGTGATCATAAATGTTGTAACGAGCATGATAAACCGGGTGACTGAATGATACAAGTTCCCTGGAATCAATGTGATGACGTGTATTTGCATGCGACGTGATGATGTACAAGGATCTGATGTTGTGCAGATTACTTGTGAGAGTGACAATGACAATGAGTAGGAAAATGGTGGACCACTCGTTGGGCGTTATCGAGTGCCAAAAAAAAGTTACTGTCTAGCCGCCCCCAAGTTCGAGTCAGTCTCCTTTATGTATATGGATCGGGCTGCCTACCCCGCATTCTTCTCCTCTCACCGGTGCAGGAGCGAGCCCTTCCCGGTCATTGGGACGCACCCCCCTCAGCCACAGACGAATTCGTCACAACGTGTACTTCAGTCCCGTATAGAGTACTAAAGGTAGAAAATTTGTCATGTTTTATTTCGGAAGGATAAGGGTAATGATCTGAGTTAGCATGTACTCATGTCATTTCAGGGATTTTCTGCCAACTCCCTGCCGCCCTCTTGTTTTATTGCACAAGCTAATCGGTTCTGCGCATGACAACTTTGTGGTCGGATTCTGCAAAGGGACTGCCTATTCGAACAGCGACTGTGCATGTAAGCGACGTCCACTCATTTGTAAACAGAGCAAAAATGAATTGATGCCGGTTCGGGCTAGGATTAGTCGCAGCAGTGCATGTAAGCGACGCCAACTTCCGTGTTAGGTTCCGTTCCTGACATAAGTGCATGCATTAAATGCTATAAAGAGCCGTCCACACTGAGAACTAT
Source organism: Gymnothorax javanicus (assembly GCA_029692085.1). NCBI lineage: Eukaryota > Metazoa > Chordata > Actinopteri > Anguilliformes > Muraenidae > Gymnothorax > Gymnothorax javanicus. The sequence goes on from CM056198.1 coordinate 99,089,058, forward strand.
AATGATAACCATAACGATTTGAGCATCGACACTGATGAACGATATCGTTGTGTAAACATTGATGTTGTGCGTTCCAGCTGTGTCAGAGCCCTTTTTTCTCTGCGATGTCATCTGCCATGTTGAATGAACTCGAAGCCTTGTAAATTCTGACTGATTTCGATCGGTGGTCAGTTTTTCTAACGTGTATAAAATCGCTCTGAAAGTGACCGCAACAATGTCGTTTGCCATTATCATTGTTGTTATAGTTGTAGTGTGGACTTCACCATCTACGTCAGTTAGACCGATTTTTTAAGTCTCCTATACCTGGTATGAAGACATGGTTGATCGGATCGCACATTACATGTCCTGCTTCAATTTGAGTGTTTTTTTTTTTTTTTTTCTCAGAAAGTTCGCTGGTGTAGTTGGCTTGTCAACAAATGCACGTGTAGACAGATTTTATGGCAGTTTATTACAGACAATACCGTTTATCAACTGCAGGGGGACACCGCGAGCGAATCCGGCGAAAACGACATAGTGCGGCTTTAAATGCAGGTAAAGGTCCTGCATTTAAAATCCTACTGAAGTAAAAGTGAGGTATTAAAGTACTGGTTTTACAGAAAATTGTACTGTGACTGATGTATTGAATAAATGTACTAACATAGTTAACACTGATCAGTAGAGGCATAAGCAGTATTCAATCTGGAGCTGGTTTAAACTGCTTTGAATGGGTAACAGAGTAAATTTGAGAGGTTGTGAGATGATGGATTGGGAAAATTCTGCTACATAAATTTGGATAATTTTTTTTTTTTTTTTTTTTTTTTTTGTAATATTGGAGAGTTTTACTACTTTGGGCCTGAAGCAGTTATTTGAAACCATGAGGAGGTTTAAGGTCTCAAGTACCTTAAAACTGTATTTAATTACAGTTCTTGAGTAAATCTACTTAGTTACTATCCACCACTGAATATAGAGTTTATTATTTCATTTTAATTGCCTTTTGTGTGACTTTGGTGGTTTGTTTAGTCTTTTTTTTATATTAGCCTTTATAATAGGCATCCCTTAATTTTCACTCAAGAGCTGGTGTAATAGTTTATCTACGTATATCAATATCTACAGACATTACGTTAAACAAGCAAAAATACTGTAAGCATTGTAAGACTTCAGTTCACTGAAAAACATGAATGTATAATACTGGGTTCCCTTTATACCCTGGAGAAAAAAGTTGACCCCCCAGATAGTCACTGTATAATTCACACTCTGGCTGAATGTCTCAGGTGTTTGTCCTGAATTACAAGGGTTGTCCCATCATATATTTTTAAGCATTTCCCTGGCCTTTTTCGTGTTTTAAAACTTGCTTTATATATTTCCTGCTTTATGTTTTTTAAGTTTTCATAGCCGCCAACTTGTCTTTGGAAAAGCCGATCTGAGATTAGACCAGGCTCACATAGCATGCAGCGTGGCCAGGACTAATAGCACATCTGGTGGCAGAAAACCTGCAGAGATGGTGCATGTGCAAAGACCTGTACGTGTTGCAAGTTTACTACATTGCAGTGACTATTTCTCATTCAAAAAGAAAGGAGTTGGCAAAGGAAAAGGGACTGTGGTTACACAGTAATTTCCATTGTCCATCCAGTTGGAATTTTAAATTTGTCTTCTGAAAAACTCACTTTTTCTCACTTGTGCATGTACAGTTCAATATCTGGGTTGCCTACCAACCCAATAACTGTGAAGTAAAACAAGCAAGTAATTTTTTGGGGGTCTTGTACTGTCACAATTTGTAATAACATCACAATGTGTAATACCTGTCGCAATTAGTAATAATTGTTGTCAAAATTTGTCATACCTGTCTTAACTTGCAATTATTTCTGTTACAATTTGTAATACAGTACTAGTTGCAATTTGTAATAGCTCCTTGTCACAATTAGTAATATCTCCCAGGGTTCTCACCAGGATTTTTTTAGGAGAGTAATGGGAGGGGAAGGTCACCTTAAATACCCGAGGGGTCGGCACCCCCCGGAAGGTTTTGCATTATGGGCTTATAAAGGGCCTTCTTTGGCAGTCTGAATATGCAAAATAGCTCTGGAATTAATTTGTTTAGCCCACAATATTTTTATATTTTATCACGTTTCCAAAATATTGGTAAATCAGGTAATCAAGCTCCCAATAATACTTAAAACCATGGGCTCACAACAAGATTTATTGAAACTAAAGCAGTTAAATGTACATTTCTTTAACAGATTGGATTAAAGAATGCACAGGCCATAATGTCAATTCATATTCATAATCTTATGGGATTATTACAACCCCCTCCCCAGCGCCTAACACCTGTTTACAGATAAGTTCCCAAAGCTAGCATTCAGGCACCTATACTATAGTAGTCTGTACAAAAACTCTTCTGACAATGTGTAACATTAAAGATCATAATATACATACTGTTTTGAGAGTATTTTCCTGTTTAATGTACCCATAATTTTCGGGTTTAACTTATATTCAAAGCAATGAAAAAGGAAAGAAAATCGTCCCCGTAATTATTTCTATTTATTTATTTTTTATAAGACCTTTATTTAACTAGGTGAGCTCATTGAGATTAAAAATCTCTTTTACAAAAACGACCTGGCCAAGAGGCAGCAAATTTACACAATTACAATCATTCATACAGTATCATACAAACAAGAAGTAAAATCAAATCAAATTTTTTTTTTTTTTTTAAATTTTCTTTTTATTGGTTTTCTCAGCAAGAAACAAACAAGCTTATACCCATAGCACATGCATCTGCATGAGCAAGGAAAGAAAAAAATAAATAAATAAAGGATAATAATAAAAAACAAACCAATGAAAAAGGGAATGATATATCCACAGTGTATTACATACAGTGCAGTTATTCGACCTGATACACCTCATGTCACATCGTACCAGTATGTCCAAGCCTGATATAATGATTAAACATTACTTCAATTTACCTGTTAGGCACAAAACACATTATATTGTTGGAAAGAGTGCAGTCCATCACTGAATCAGGTTGCCTTAAGATAAGGGCCCCATACTTTTCTGTACACGTCCTGCCTGTCTATCAGCCTAAAACAAAGGTTTTCATAGGAAGATATTTTGGCCATTTTGTCCATCCATTCCTTCGCTGATACATTCCCTTTAGTTTTCCAATGGCGTAGCACTATCCTACATCCCGTAATAATCGCTACTTTACACCATGAACGCTGGTGGGAGTTTAGACCACTTCCCTTTGGTAACACACCCAACAGGCAAGTCATTGGACTCTGGACTAGAGCAGAATTCATCACTTTGTTGATAAAAGATATAATCTCAGACCAAAGAAGATCCACCACAGGGCACGAATACAACATGTGTAGGAGAGTACCACAAGCGGTGTCACATCTCCAACACATGCTGGAATCTCTGAGGCCTAGCCTTGCCATTTTATTCAGGGTCCAGTAAGTTCTATTAATAATCTTATATTTAATCAACTTTGTCTGTACTTCTCTTGATACCCTAAACCATGATCCAGTTATTTCCTCCCACATTTCATCAGATATTTTTTCACCTATATCCCTTTCCCAGCATCTTTTGAGGCCTTCCAATTTAGGTGGTTGAGATCGTCTTAGAATATTGTAAAAGTGTACAGTTTTCTTTTTAAATTGCAAGTCCTGTTCCATACTACGCTGTATCTCTGTTCTATTCAAAAGAGGTGATTGCTTAAGGCGAGTCAAAATACAGCTCCGCAACTGCAAATATTTCCAAAACTCCTTATGAGGGAGAGCATACTTTTGTCTTAGTTGCTCAAAAGACCTGAATTGGTCTCTGTCAAATACATCTCCAATACGAGCGATACCCAAATTTGCCCAACCCGCCCAACAGAATGTTTTTTTACAAATTTTGAGAGTTGTATTGTTCCATATAGAGGTTAGATGTGTAAAAGTGGGATTGGACCCAGTAATCTTATGTGAGGTTTGCCATGTCTCTTGTGAAAATGCAAGGATTGGATTATTATATGGAATAACGCCACTAGTTTGAGTAATAAAAGCCTGCACTGGGTGAGGGTGTGTAAGGTCTTTTTCTATTGACACCCTTACTGGAACTTGATCAGCTGACATATAAAGTTTTGACAACTGTTTCAGACTGAAGGCATAATGATACCAATCTATATGGGGGAGGCCCAGGCCCCCATCCTCCATAGCTGCGTATAGTTTTGTCTGATTTATATATGCTTTTTTTCCTGCCCATAAGAATTTATAAACAGCTTCAGTATATTTCAATAATACATTTCGTGGTAAGCTTAATGGTAGCATATAGCTTAAATAATTAATTTTAGGGACTATAACCATCTTTAAAATGTTAATTTTCCCTAAGAGCGACAGTCCCAATTGGGTCCAGTTTTGTAAAATAGGCTCTATTTTCTGAATCAGTGGGAGGAAGTTATTTGTCATAATATTGTCCAGCTGTGGAGTGAGCTTTACACCAAGATAGGTTAGGCCAGATGGCTGCCATGTAAATTGCCATCCCTGTCTAACACTAGGCGGGCAGAATCTTGAAAGGGGCATTGCCTCAGATTTCGACCAGTTTATTTTGTAGCCTGATATACCTGAAAAAGAGTCAATCAAAGTGAGAACATGAGGAACTGTTTTTGCAGGGCTTCCAGACAGCAGCAAAATATCATCCGCGTACATCAGTAGTTTATGTTCTATTCCGCCAGCTTTTATACCGACAATATTATTATTCTGTCTAATAGCAATTGCTAGTGGTTCCAGCACCAGTGCAAAAATTAAAGGAGAAAGAGGGCACCCCTGCCTTGTTCCTCTATGAAGCTGAAAAAGGGGGGATCTCCTCCCATTAGTCACGACAGATGCCTTAGGTTTGTGATACAACAGTTTGACCCATTTAGTAAAGGAGGGACCAAGGCCGAAGGCTTCTAATGTTTGAAATAAGTAGGCCCACTCAACTCTGTCAAACGCTTTCTCAGCGTCGAGTGAGAGAGCTACAGTTAAGTCAGTCCCATTTCCAGCATGCCACATGAGATGAAGAAGCCTACGGAGATTATCAGATGATGACCTGTTTTTAATGAAGCCTACTTGATCAGGGTGGATAAGTTTTGGTAAGAAAGCCTCCAGTCTAGATGCTAAAATTTTATAGAGCAGCTTAGCATCAACATTAATCAATGACACAGGACGGTAACTACCACACTGTTGTGGGTCCCTGCCTTTCTTGTGAATTAAAGTGATTATGGCAGTTTGCATGCTGTCTGGAAGAGATCCCCTCTCTACCGCATCCCTAAAGACTGTCAGTAACCTGGGGGCAATTAAGTCTACAAAAGACTTGTAAAATTCAGCTGACAAGCCATCCTCCCCTGGAGATTTCCCATTTTGCAGGTTTTGGATTGCTCTTTTAACCTCCTCCAATGTAATATCTGCACCTATCTTACACTGTTCCTCAACTGACAGAGTTGGGCATCTTACACTGGATAAGAAAGATCTTATATCTTGATGATCTGGATTGTCTGACTTATAGAGGTTTTGGTAAAATATGCCGAATATAGAATTAATGTCCGTCTCATCTGTCTTCAGGACGCCTGCATCATCATATATAGCTGATATTAGTGATTTCGTATATTGTTGCCTAGCTCTCTGAGCTAGAAATCGTCCCGTTTTTTCTCCTTGTTCATAATATTTGTGTTTAGTTCTGAATAATGCATATTCAACTTTTTTCTGTAATATAGAATTAAATTCTGCTTTAAGTTTGTTTAGTTTCAGAAGGTTGGAGTTATCAAATTGGAAAGAGTGTACATGTTCCAGATTTTTTATCTCCACCTCCAATTCCTGAAGACGTTCAGCCGATCTTTTTTTCAAATATGAACAGTGTTGAATAAGTCGACCACGAATAACTGCCTTAAAAGCATCCCACTCCACAGCTGGGTTTGACACTGAGCTCTCATTATTTTGCCAATAATCTAAAATCTCTTTTTTAATAAATTCTAAGGAGTGTTCATCCTGGAGTACAGATACATTAAGTCTCCACCTAGTGGGACGTGGACCTGTTCTCTGACCTAAACACAGTGCCAGCCCCACTGGTGCATGGTCTGAAATTAAAATGCTCCCAATAGATGTTTGTTTTGTGATAGAAATTAGTGCCTTTGAGATAAGAAAATTATCTATTCGAGAATAAGACATATGTGGATGAGAATAAAAAGAATATTCTCTGTCTGATGGGTGGAAAAACCTCCATACATCCACTAAACCTAGCTCCTTTTCCATTGTGTCAATAGCTGTCCTGGCTCCTGAGGGTCGTATTAAACCCCATTTATAAGTTTTATCAATTCTAGGATCCCTAACCTTGTTGAAGTCCCCACCCAGTATTACATGTGAATTTCCGAACTGTGTGATGGCGTTGCTGACTCTTACAAAAAAACTGGGTACATCTGCTGTTGGGGCATATATGTTCATGAAAACACACCTAAATCCAAAAAGTTCTGCCTCTATAGCTATCCACCTGCCCACTTCATCTGACTTTTGTTTAAGTATTTTTATACTGAGATTTTTTTGTATTAAGATGGCAACCCCCCTTTGATTAGAGGATCCAGCACTGTAGAAAACTTTGCCTATCCAATCTCTTTGAAATAATAGCGAGTCTTTCTTTTCCATATGGGTCTCCTGCAGGAAAACCAGATCAGGTTTTTTCTGTTTTAAGTACCATAAAATCTTCTTCCTTTTGGCAGCTGAGTTTGCACCCTTTACATTTAATGATGTCAGTCTAACCAGCTCCCCCATAATGTGTCTCCAGAGATATCCATACGATTTGAAGTAATGTCACTAAAATGTGCTTAAGAGGCACGAGTGCCATTGAGACATTCCCTTGTAAAACATCAAATCCTACATGTAACGTAACACTGTTCAACAACGCACAAGCGCACAACAGAACAAGAAAGAAAAAAAACCCAAGCCAAAAAAAAAACGTTTGGCTCTTTTATCTAACTAATCCACTATAGTGCATCCGTGTGAAGAGGAACTCAGGCCTGCTGCAGCCCCCATCCCCACCCCCCAACATTTACAAGATTTCTGTGGTCACCATTATCAAAGAACAGAAATAATTTGCTTCCAACTTCTAATACTGTATGCTCCCGAAAGGAAAGAGACACCAAGGAAGATAGAGTGAAACAAAGAAAAAGGGAAGAAAGAAAATTTTAAATAAGTAACTAAATAAATTAAAAGACAAAAAATAAATAGCAATAATAAAAATAATAATAATGATAATAGTCCGTTTAAAATGTATTAATATATCTATATTTCGCAGCCCTGTATGCTACCTTAATGGGGGAGAAAAAAAAAAAAAAAAAAAAAAGGGAGCAGAATGAGATGAAACATTATGCGAGTCTGATTTCTTTATAGTGAACAGCCGGCAATGCTCAGGCATACCTGTTGAGCCCTTCAGATCTCAGTCCTAGTTTAAGTGCGATGTGCCATGGATTCTCAGCCCTGCGCTGAGAGGAAGTCTGCTGCAGCCTCCGGCGAGGTAAAGCTGTGGGCTCTGTTGTTGACCGCCACTTTAAGGATTGCCGGGTACAGCATGGAGTATGACAATCCCCGCTCTTGCAGCTGTTTCTTGACTGCATCAAACTTCCTACGCTGCTGGAGCACATCTTGAGAAAGATCCTGAAAAAAGGAGATCCTGTTGCCCTGCCACTCGACTCTCCTCTTTCTCTGGGCGGCACGCAGGACAGCTTCCCTGGCGCTGAACCTTAGAAACCGGACCAAGATGTGTCGGTTGCGGTCGTCATCACGTTTTGGGCCAACGCGGTGGGCTCGTTCCAATTCAAATCCTGCATCTACGTTAAGCTCTAGTTGTCGGCAAGTAAGGTGAGCACAAATCCATGCAAATCCTGCTTTTCGGTATTTTCTGGTATGCCGGTCATGCGAACATTATTCCGTCTACCTGCGTCCTCCAGATACGTGACTTTATCCTGAAGTTTTTTTAAGTTTGCCATGGCAGAGTCCATGCTAGCACCTCGGCTATTGCAAACGTCCTCTAGGTCTGAGATTCTAGTTTCAGCCTCAGACATCCTCGTTCCAAGTTTTACCACAGTAGCTTGTAGTGTTTCAAGTCCTGTTTTCATGATACTCACATCTGCTGCAATTCCTTGCAACAGCCCTTTGATGCTAGCAAGCTCGGATGTAGTGTGGTCGAACGTTGCTAGTTCGCCGTCCTCCATTTTGTCTTTTCTTGGATGTCTTGCTGGCCGACCTGGATTATGCTTCCCCTCTTGCGACATATCTGTTTATTGACACTTATTGGGACCAAGATAACAAGGTTTAATCCCTTTTTCAAGTTGTGGTGAGGGGGTGAGGTAGCTCAGCAGTGCGGAGCAAAAGACTAAGCGGCCATGCTGGTCCCTCGCTTACCCGGAAGTCCCCAAAAATCAAATCAAATTTAAAAGCAGTGACAAACCCCAATGCTTTCAAGTTCCTTATCCTTAAGAATTTTAACAAAGCTGTCAAACGGGATCAGTTCAGGCAATTTCAAGGCAGTCTGCAAGGAATTCCATGAAAAGGGAGCAGCATAGCGAAATGCCCTTTTCCCCATTTCTGTGAACACTCAGGGGACAGTGAGTGTGAAGAAGTCTGACGATCTCAAGCTATACTGACATTGATTCCTAATTAAGTCATTTCCTAGATAGGACAGGACCATACCAAGGAGAGCTTTGTAAATGAAAGTCATCCAATGTGTGTACCTCCTATTAGACAAGGATGACCATTCTGATTTTTGGTACAAAGTGCAATGATGGGTCAGATTGTACAATCAGTGACAAACCGCAATGCACAGTGGTACGCAGTATCCAGGGAGCGTAAACAGGTAGCTGAAGCATGCATATACAGAATGTCACCATAATCAAGCAGTGGGAGAAAAGTTGCAGGAACAAGATATTTCCTAGCTCTACAGGAGAAACAAGATCTGTTCCTAAAATAAAAGCCCAGTTTTATTTTTAATTTAGAGATCAGACTTGATATATGGGATTTAAAAGAGAGGTGTTGGTCAATATGGAAGCCCAAATACCTATAAGACGAAACCAGCTCAATAGCTGTTCCCTGGCAACTTAAGACAGGGAGATTTTGTGATGGGATAGTAGCTCTGGAGAACATCATTCTAAGCAAAATAAATATATTTTAGGGTCTGCGGCAAGAATATGTGCTGATTACATGATTTATTTTGGCGGTACGACATTGACTTGTACTAGAATGCGAGTAACACGCTTACCAAGAATTCCCATTCTCTTTTTGTTTGCTAGTCTCAATACTCCCATTGGCAACCTGAGTTGTTTTGTTTTTGCCTGTAAAAAGTACTCAATTCCATGCAGATCTGTGCGTGAAGAAGAGTTGACATTCTGTTTTATTGTTGCGTTTCCTCTCACCAGTCTTAGAAGCCAGCCTACCTAGCAAGGATACATCCAAAAGACGTCTTTTTGAGGTCTAAATGATGATACGTCCACAACGAAAGTTTTTATGACGTGTTTTTACGACATCTTCTGGAAGTCCTGTACTGACGTTCACCAGACCTGTGCACACGGTGAAAAATTTGTTCAAATGTGGTCATGCTGGACGTCTTTTCAACGTCAACTGCAGACTCATTCTAGAGATACTTAACGTTGAAAAGACATCAAGCGCGTACCAATATTTTTGGGGGTAGATCTAAAAAGTGAGGGGGGGAATTAAAAAAAAAAAATTCACTCCTCAGTCTTCTTTTGTCAGCTCCCTCCACATCCCTTACGATTCTTTCCTATCTCCCTCACCGACGTGTCCAGCTCCTTTAATAGCCCTTAGATGTCGCCCTTGAGCAGCTGAAATGAACACTCATTATGTTATAACACGCAATGCACATATTTGTAAACATTTGCGGTGATGAGGAAAATCGAACCACCGAACTACCAATCACTATACCATAGTCGCTACCGGCCACGCCACAAAGTTAGGTTGAGAACAATAAGTCATATAGATGCATTTCCCTACGACTACTTTCCACGCGTCATTAAACGAAGTCATAACAACTTGTATCCATAAATATGAAAAATTATGTACTGTACTTAGGGTAATATAGTGTCGGACAAAATAAAAACAATTAAGAAATATATTAATATGCAATTTTTGTGTTTTAGTGCTATCATAGTCGTCTTTCTTTGTTTGTTAGTAATAAACCTTAAAAATCTTGCAAAACTCAATTGCTGTAATACCTTGTGCCGCATGTAATTACTGTTACGCGCTTCTCACGTGAGTATCCTCTGTGCCATCCGTTTCACGTGCAGTACGGTCCTTGGTCCCACCCCCCGGGGTATATAAGATTGTGAATCAATGCTGATCTATGTTATTCTTCAAAAATTCTTTCTGCGCTGTACAAATTCTAAATTCTACAAATAGTACTTCTGTCTCTACAATGAGTGCTCCATGTACACCCAACCAACCTTAAGATAAATCTGATAGTTCTCCTTCCCCTTCTTGTTCTTCAACTAATCCTTTTACAAGTTACTTTGCACCAAACCTTGAAGATGTACTTTCCCCAGGCCAGGGACAGGTGGTAGAGACCTACATTTTTAATATCTGATGACTATAATTAACAATAAAAAGACAGAGTATCAATGCCATGTTGAATTTTTGCTTCAGAAAACTGACTTTTTTCACTATTTAATCGGGATACCTTTGGGCTATTATAGCTGAAATGGTTGCAACAAAGGACATCGATTTTTTTTTTTTTTTTTTTTTTTTTTTTTTCTGTTGCAAGAGAACATTTTTATTAACTTCTGGATAGGTACTATCGGCAAGTATATTTGGTGATATATTGGCTATATCAGGCTTGGCTGAAGAATTGAATTCATACAATTCCTGGGAAACAGTGATGCCACTTACATTACAGGCCAAAAGTTTGGGGCTACCCTCAGATTTTTCAAAAAATCGCACATCATCTGTTCTTTCCTTATTTTTTGCACATGAAATGACTTCAGTGCATAAAATATAGGAAGCTAATAGGTTTTGGGTGAATTCCAGACCTCAGACCACATTTTAAAGCTGTCTTGACTGATTGATCACTGACCACAATGTTTTATAATTGAGTTCCATTGCCTTTGTGTTACATGATTTTATGTCACTAGGAAGCGAACAATTTTATGTAACAATAAGGCATGCTGTATTAATGCCTTCCTCAAAACCAAGGGGTCACATTGCACTTGGTGCACCATTAAAAATCTGAGGGTGGCCCCAAACTTTTGGCCTGTAGTGTAACTCATCCATATTCTAAATTGTTCACAGGCTCTGTTTCCTCATGAATATTCAATAACCATTTCGGGTGTACAACCTATTGATAGGATAATGTAACTCTGTGCATAAATAGAGCAGCTCCTTGACCGTGAGCATCCACATCTGTGGAGACGGGTTAACACACGGTGTGGGCAGTTGTAAAGGGGTCAGATATTGCTTAGTGTAGCTTTAACGTTGGAGACTGAATTACAAGTGTAGTAAACTATTATAGTGACTGCATGCCTGACTTCTGTGAAAGTAATGTTCATGCTTGTTTAACCTGCAGACGTTACCTTTCCATACTCTTTGTGTAGATTAATAGCTGGCTAGCCAGCTACTTATTCAGTCATCTGTATTTTGAGACAAGCCAGTAGCTGAGGGATTATGACATCATTACTCTCCATTGACACAGTGGCTGTGTTTTCTGGTCAATTAGAACAAAGCTCATTCCATAGAGGGAACGCCCTCCCAGAACAGTCAATTTTTCAGAGGGTTAGGAATGACAGGAATCAATTTCCCTTGAAATCATTGAATTTTTATTTATTTTTTAGGTCCCCTTTAAGAATGACGTTTAAGATGCAGTGCCACAGTTGTTAGAATACAGCCACACCAGCTGCCTAACATTATACATCAAGACAATGGCTGCTCCACCCTGTTGCTGCATTCTGTTGGCTGTCAACTCAACCTAATTTGGCCTACCAGACATGGAGCTCAATGGAATCTCTTGCTGTTGAATGAGGAGCACATTCTTTAGGTCAGAATGAGAACCGACAGAAAGGTAGATCTCCAGGAATAGGGCTCGGCATTCTTGTTTAAAAAATGCAAACATAAACTCAGAAAAATGTGCATCATCTCAGATGAGACATGATGTTTTGTGGGAGTATCAGTCAGAGGAGATGGCCAGGGCACACTGCTCCTTTTCCAGTGGCAGCTACCGGGACATGGTTGAACTGATTTGATAAGTGAATTACAATCAGTCCAGTCATTGATACATCTGGTGTTCAGTGGTTAAATATTTCAGATTAAAATTAGACTTCCAAATCTGTAAATATGGTCCCTCTCATTCCATTAGCATGTAAACTTACTGCTGTGCAAATAGGCTCCACAGAATTGGCTGTTGGAGTACATCAGATCAGCCCAAAAAAAAAAAAAAAAAAAATCAAGAATATACACTGTGTGTATATTGCAAAAAAAAAAAAAAAACTACAGCCATACCCTGAATGATTACTAGAAACAGAACTTTGGTCAGCTGCAGGTAACAGCCCAACCAAACACAAACAAAAATATTTTCATAAATGAATTATCTGTGGCACCGTAAAGACTCCACAGTATGTTATTAATTGCTACAGCGGAAAGCTGCAGCTCTTGTGCGATGTTGGGCAAATTTCCCAACCCAAAGCAAATTAACTGGATGGACAAAATACAGAAAGTGAAAAACTGGGCCCTGATTTTTTTCTGCTTTCATCATTTTGGGGGAAACCATTCTGCTTTTAAAAAGTTGCTTGTGGACACAGCTTTAGAGGCAATGTTTCCCCAGACTTAATTATCATTGATTTTAAATCAATTAAACTCATTCATTCCCTTTAAAGTCACATGGAAAAAAAAATAGGGCTGGAAAGTCAATAAGAATGTCAAACATTCAAAGGAACTATCTGATGTTAGGACTGAAATGCCAAACAGGATTAGCCCATGAGCTCTGCCCAGGTGGCGATGTCTTAAATGTTTTCTGCAATGATGTCAGAGACGTTCAGTGCCATTCTGAGGCAGCTAGGGAGTGCATGTTTCACCTGTGAATCCCCGAGCTCTGTGTGGCGGCAAATACAAAGTCTCTGTTTATGTGCTCTCTACAGCCATCTGATGTTGCAATTACCAAACAGTGAACTCAAGTGGTGTTAAAGGCCCGAGTCTTACTGTCCAGGGAACAAACATTAACGAAGCCATGCGACCACAGGTGAAGCTCAAAAGCTCAAATTCAATTTATCTAAAGATTTATGAGCATGATTTGTCGACATGGTTTCATATTTTACTGTGGGTAATCATTAAATGATCCCATGACAACGATCTGAATCTGAGCCGAAATGCATACTCATACATTTAAGAATTACCGTGGACCATAAAACTGAAAATGTACTGATACTGAGTTTCAATGTTACATTTTATGTATTTTATTTAAAAATGACTATATAATGTTGGTCGATACTGTATGCAAAATGCTCTCTGGCTGATACATTTGTGCAGTCTGGAAGTTATTCAGGAATTAAAGAAAATAATTTTAAGAGCAACTACGGAATAGATGAGAAACAAATTCATGGAAAAATCAACATGAACAGCCTGAGCAAGGTGTTGGGCCTCCACAAGCTGCCCGATCACCTTCAACATTAACTGGCACAGAGTACAAGTGTAAAACTTTACTGGAAGGATGGAGTATCTTCCCTCCTGGAGATTCCCTCTTTTAGTTTTTTCATAATGGTGACAGAGTACTGTCTGGCATGTTCCAAAAATTTCCTTTTGAATTCAGCTGGTCTGAGATCTGGTGACTGTTTAGTCAGTGTTATATGCTTTGGATTATTTTCATACTCATGAAACCTTTCAGTGGCCTCTTGTGCCTGGAGGGGCTTAGGCCAATGTCATCCTGGAAGAGACCATGCCCATCATGGTCAGAATGCTTCATCATAGGATATAAAGGTGATCATACAGAGTAACTTGGCATCGATTTGCAGTGACCCTTCCACCTTTAAGGGAATGAATGGATGCAAACTATCCAAGAAAATGAACTGAAACACCTGCATTTGTTCACGCATTTTTTTGGGGTTTTTTTTCCCTTTAAATTTTCACCCGTCTGTACAACTGTTCTAGCAATGGAGATTGTTTACTTGCAGAAAACATCACATCTGAAAACTCTGAGTTGTAAACAACTGCAGTCAAGCTGTTTCTGTATCTTAACCTGTTTAAAGGTTACCATGCCAACTACATGCACTGAGCAACAAACACAAATACGCCCAGTTGGAAATAATTCATTGTACATGGACTTCTCAGTGTACTACAAGAAATATGGCGCTGGTTTTATGTTTCTCCTTCTTTTTTTAGTAATTAGGGGAATAAAGTCAGCTGGAAACAATCAAATTAGACATCCTTCACTAAACCTCAATTACACACCTCTCATAAATTGTACACATTGCATGCAATGACATGACTGGAATAAACAGAATTCAGAACAAAGGCCTCAAGTGTGTGTGTGTGTGTGTGTGTGTGTGTGTGTGTGTGTGGCGCTCTTGTACTTGCTACAAAGTGAGTACCAAAAAATGTTTTTTTTTTCCTACAGAGTGGGGACATTTTTGGGAAGTGAGTACATTTTCATGCGTCCTCACAATTACAAAGGCAATTTGTGACTTATTAGTTAAGGTTAGGGGTAAGGTTAGAATTAGGGACAGGTTAAGGTTAGCGTAAGGATTTGGGTTATGCATGCATTGCGTATTGTTGAGATTAGGGAAGGGAGAACACAAAGAATGAACGGAAGTCAATGTACTTTCCTCACAAGGATAGGTGTACAAGGATGTGTGTGTGTGTGTGTGTGTGTGTGTGAGTCGATGCTCCTTTATTCCTGCTGGTGGCCTTTGAATACAGGCTGTTGAACCAGTAATTTTGTTAAGCCTTTATCTATTGCATCTGTGGAATCAATTTACATATAGTAGGTGTCTCTAATAGAATCATAGACTAATTAAGATTTTCAGAGGTTCCATGAATAAATTGTCTTGTGATAAGCAGGTGGAAATGAAGAAAATGTGTTATGGTCTGAGCAGAGGGTCATAAAATGCAAAGATAAAATTATCAAATACTATTCTCCCATATATAGATTGGCTTAACATTATAGTGTTTACAATTATGCTTAAATGTTTACTTTTTAAATAAATAAAAATGAAATTTCCTGACAATTGAGGACCAGGAGTATATTCTTCTCTGTTTGTGCGCATTTGAGTGTGTATGTATGTAAGCATGTTTGCATGCACGTGTATATGTACAAATGCGAGCATATGACTTCATTCCCTCAAGTACGCTTGGGTGCATGCATGACTCTGTATGTATGTGTCTTTGTGCTTGTGTACGCGTGTATGCATGTGCATGGGCATGCAAGTGAATATGCTTGGCTGTGTGTGGGTACAAATCTGTGCATGTGTGAATGCCTCCGTATGTCTATCTGTGTGTGCTAGTGCGTGTGTAAGTGCCTGCACATGTATATTTATACGTGTAGTTGTGTACGTGGGTATGATGGTGGTCAAGTGGTGGGGGTGGGGGTTCTTAGTGAGGTGAACAGAGTTACATTTTTTGGCTCCCCGTGAGAAGAAAGCTACCATGTCCAGGCACAGTCCCTTTTGCAAACAGTCTGAAACTGAGCAACAGAACCCCATGTGATCTCTGCTGTCGTGGGCTGCTCACAGATCCAGCACAATCCAGACTCAGATAAACCTTCAGAAAAAGGCCCAGCTCTCTGGGCTGCTTTCATTCCCACAGGCTGTGTCCTGGGGCCATTGATTGAATAAGCAGGCCTGGCAGGAGTGCTACTCAAGAGCAAGCCTCCCACATCAGACTTTAGAAAAAAAAAAGCTTCAAAAAAGATGACTAAAATTAACCATGAAAGTGTTTGATTTTTTCTGGCTCTACTTTTGTCAAGTATTTGTGGATGAGATGCCATGTTATGCCCAGTTAAGAGTGTGGGGTGTTTCTTTAATGCTTTTTTTCCATTCTTCTGCATGAGCCCTGCACAGTCTGGACTATGGATTACTTATTATAGCCATTGACATGTTATTTATGATGGTCTCATATTTCTTAGGAAGTTGTATTGAGGTCTCATGAAAGAGCCATTCATAAAACCTCAGTACTACTGGACATACGGTGTACGGCAAGTGCATGAACTCTGGATTCAGTCATATCTTAACAGTGATATCAAATCCCACAGAGGGCTAAAATGACAGAAACTGATTGCAGAAACTGCATAACTTTGCCTGTAGATAAATAGCCATGCTTAACATAATAGGAATAGATTACACAGTCCTTTCACAGCCTGAAAGAAGTACAGTGTCAAAAATATTATAGCTATCATTGGTACACAGATCTGAGAAAATCTTCCACTGAATTATGTACACAGTTACTAAGAGCCTTATCCATACTGCATATTCAATACATCTTAGCAGAGATGCAGGGAGAATGAACCCAAAGGACAGGGAAAGTATAGATAATAGGTTCTTTTCTGTATCAGCACACCAGTCCTCATTCACTTGACTGTTGTTTCTTTCCATCTCAGGACTTGGGTCAGAGATGGGAAGGCAGACAAGAAAGATGTTGAAAGGCTGGCATGTTGCCATTGTTGATGGAAGACACACCTGTGCAGGCCTAAAAAGAAGTATCGTACTCCAGTCAAGGACATGCGTTCTGTGATGTATTGCGAGCGTCAGATAATGGAATGCATTGAGAAAAAAAAAGTAAAATACCACGTGTCTAGAAACGACAGTCCCAGAAGGCAGTATGCCTGACAGTTTTGTGATCTCATTGCAATCAGCAGGCAATTTAGGCCTTTGAAACAAGGTG
The DNA here is from genome assembly GCA_029692085.1 of Gymnothorax javanicus. Lineage (NCBI taxonomy): Eukaryota > Metazoa > Chordata > Actinopteri > Anguilliformes > Muraenidae > Gymnothorax > Gymnothorax javanicus. The sequence goes on from CM056198.1 coordinate 99,105,899, forward strand.
AGTAGTCTCTTAAGCAAATCAGCGATTTAATATAGGCACTCAAATGCAAGACAATGTTCCAGCCCAATGGATTCGGGAGTCTTCGAGGATCTGGGTCGAGATCTTTGCTTTATATTCATTGCCCCAGAGTTGGAGCTGGAGATAACATGCTCGAGCAAAGAGTCTCAATTAGTGCGGAAAAGGTATATTCACTCCTAACAAATTGTCAAGCAGGTAACCATCTCTCTGAATTTTACCAATTAATATTACTGAAAACTGAGAATTAATGTGTCAAGTGCAGACATGAATTCATGGCCCGCTAGGACAGTCATAGACAGTTGCCAAGACTTTTGCTGCAACAAAGAGGTCATTTCATCATATAATCGCCTGTAAGCACACTCATGTTGAACAAAAACCACAAGCTTGGAGGGAGACATGCCACGAGTTAGCAGCTTCTATATTTTTACTTTTAAGAGGATGAAAGCATGTATATGACGGCACTAAGACACTAACAAGAACCACACTGCTTTGGAGACTCATTTAAATGTCCAATGCGATGCCACTTTCTACAAAGGTCAGGGGGTACTCGGGCTTGAGATGCTTCAGAATACATTTTTTAAGCCACATGCTGTAATAGCAGGACTCTGTATAGTTCAAGGGGCAGTAAGGGTATGCTGGGAAAAGATTACATGCATTGCAATGATTAAAGTAGGTTAAAAGGGTGAAAAAATAAATATATAATTCAAGATTCAATTTAGATATTGCAGTGTTGGCAAAAGGCTGGTGATAATATGCAACTACAATTCTGAGATATCTGATACTTTTTCTTACTTGAGTTTTGACAGTCTAATCTCTTTTAAGCACTTGTGACACTATTATTATTAGTAGGATGTACAAAAAACTCAATCTTCCAAATGGAAGGCCTAAACATTCACAGGATGAGTAACAAGAAAGCAGAACATGCTAAGTGTCCTGAGGGATAGTGATGCAGCATATTGAAATATCCTCATGCTAATATTTGAAAGGAGAGAAAATGAACTTGGCATGTCTGACCAAATTTGAGTATTGCTACGGCACAACTACAGTTCTGCTGATTAATTTGATTTAACCCATTAATTCACTGTACTCATCATTCCTTACTGGACAAGATAGAAGCTCTGTAAGTCTATATATGTGCTTTATTTGTAGGTGAAGGAAGAAAGGCAAATTAATTCATGCACTCATGATGGCAGAAAATAGCACTGTGACCATTCAGACCTAAATTTAAATGAGGACGATGAGATGGTTATAAAGTCCGCCTACATACACCACTCGAATTTCAGCCTTGTTTTAATCCAGTGCAATAAAATCACAAAACATCAAAATCAATTTCATAAATAGCCACATTCCTGAAAGGGTAGAACTATAAAATATGCATAAAAACTGCACTACCCTTTATTTTCAAGGAAACAGATCAAATACTCAACCAATTAATGTTCCCATAACGCCAGATAAAAGTACCTCAACTCTCTCAGAAGGAAATCTACAATAAGACCCAGAATAGTTTTTAAAGTCCACCTACGCCACCTCAGTTTCAGGTTCGCTAGAATCAAGTGTGATTGAATCGGAAAGCTCTCCTGAGAGATCCTTTCGGAGAAGCACTATGAAATCAAAGCAACGAGTAAAAAATAAATTTTATTTAAAGCTAAAGGAAGCCTGATCTGAAGTCTTCGCTCAGTCTATTTCTCTGGAGGGGAACATACGCTTTATATCATCTTTCCGACAGAGTTAACATAGAAAAAACATTTGATTGGTCTGGCTGTGTGGAGCTCTAGCTGGTGCTCTGATAGTTTAATATGCTGATCGAAGGGTGTTTTGCTGCTAGTGTAGTTACATCAGGCTACCTAAAGTGTCGTAAGTTGAATAAAAAGATATTTGGCTTAGAGTGTATACAGGTGCAAAAAATTTTAACCTTTGTGTTTCGCTGTTAAGTAATTTAATATTTTATCTCATCAATGAATAAGGTTATACTTTTGTGGAATCTGAATTTGGATATCCCTATTTGTTAAAAACTTGAGGCTATCTTAAACTGCATGTGGGTCAGTGGCACAAAAGAAAAAATGCTCACGAAGAATTTTAAAAAGGAACTCATGCAAAGTTGTTAATATTGCTTTGGCTATTTGTTTCAAAAATGTGTGTACATCGATGAGCCAACAAATTAACAGATGCACTCAAAGATGCAGCGAATAATGTCGATTATTTCATTGCCACAGGACATGATAAGGTCTGCGGAGAAATTTTTGACTGTAAGCAAACAGTTGGTTCTCGTATTGAGCAAGTTGGATATGAGAGAAATTGGAACTGAACAACTTTGGCAAGGGCCAAATCATTAACGCTCTGATGAATGGGTTAAAGCAGTGGCAAGACCTCTGGGGTGCTCCCTATCAGCAGATGTGAGTACCTACACCCTTGTGCAAATTAATTGAAACAAGCTGCATTTTTTTTCAGTCTTTAACCCCTTTGCGCAGAAGCCAAATCTGGCTATTTATGTCTTACCTTAATTAAGGCTTTATAATTCAATATTGCAGCTTCACATAGAGAAAGGGAATGGCTCAACTGAGTCAAGACACTTGAAGTATTTAGAATTCCATTGTATTTCAGTTTATTTTTATGCTTTTGGTGGAGAAAAAGGGCTGCAAACATAAAAAATCTTCATGAAAATTCAGCATTGTAGATGTAAAAAAATTAATACGGAGAATTGAAAAATGACTGGGGGTTAAAGCTATACATTTCTGGATCATAAACTCCTTGACCACAAATATAATTCATCTGAGCATTAGATCCTAAATTACCTACTCTCTAGGAGCCAAATCAGACAGCTTTCCAGGTGGTTCCCCAAACTCTAAGATCCCTCAAAATGGTGCGCAGTCAAATCATAAAATAATCATTCATTTAACACAAATCAACTTTTGACGCATGAAATTAAAATTTTCTTGTTGAATTTAGCATGAGTTTATCAATATAGGTGCAATAGGACATCAGTGGTCACCAGTAACCTCTCCAAACACAAAACATGCCTTTTCTCCATGATAAAGTTCAGAATTTTGTCAGTTTTTCTTCAGAGTCCCACAAGCAGGCATGGCGCTACACCGGGACTAGGAGGTGCTATAGCCCCGTAGCAAATCTGTATAGCCCCAGTTAAGCCCCCTTAAGCATTTTTCAAAATTAGTTTATTTATTTGAATACAGGAATATATAAAAGGTATTTACTCGCTATTCTGTTCCCAGTCTGATTGCTGGCTGCGTGCTCGTGTCGCAAGGTTTGTGTGTGGGAGGGGGGAGGGGGCTACTGTCTGCGCTTGCACAGCACGTCAGGCTGCAAAATCTTTTTCTGCAGGTTGGTTGGTACACTCAAAAAAATGTTGTTCGCAGAGCGTAATAAAATTATGGAAAGAATTTCCACCTAAGTAAAATGCTTTAATTTAGCAAGAAACAATTTTGTTGAGTGAGCTTAATGTAAATATGTTGGATCAACATGATGTATTTGCATTATTGTTACTTAATTACTAGGATTCAGTGCAACTAGATTTATATGAGTAAATGTAACATACTAACATAATTTTGTTGGGCCATTTAAACTTGTTTGATGTGATTATGAGTTACTTAATTTAATAGGATAGTTGCAACTACTTTTTTTTTTTTTTAATAAATTTGGCATCTCCAATCCCACCCGAATCTGGAATGCCCAATTGGTGAACTATGTACAAAGCTTGCTCGTATGCGACCCCTTGCTGCCAACTCAGGAGAGCGTAGACAGTTCACGGCTCTCCTCTGAAGCATGCGCCTGTCAGCCACCGCTTCTTATACACTCATTGGTTGAATCTTCGCAAGTTCAGAACGAGGGCGGAGGATACCCGGACATGAACAGACTTAGAATCTTCCTGACGAGCGCCCGTCTGGCCAACAGGAGGCGCTTGAGCAACGAACAAGGTAACTATTATATTCCCTTCCGGCAGTCCCTTCCCAATTTGCAACCCTGTAGCGCTATAGCCAATTGTGCGCTACTCTGAAAAAGCTGCCGACCACTGCCGGCTGGTACGAAGCGGGGCTCGAACCCACGACGTGATAGTCACTTCTGCTTCGCAGTGCAATGCTTTACCGAGTGAATATGTTCGTGAATATGAACATAACTGTACCCTAATTATTTATTCAACAAACAGAAATGTCAACCTATACCCCTGCTGGTGTCAAGTTTGGAAAAGAAAAACACAAAGCAAACTGGATTTGTTTGAATAACACTTTACCAGAAATGCAATGTCCAATGTCCAACAGTTTGTACATTATGTCATGTCTGTTAAACAAAAAAGACAGACAGACAGACAAGCAAAAAAATTCCAACTGTTGAGTTAGAAATTTGGAGCACACTGTCGAGCCTGCCCCCAGTTAACCTCATATGCAACATCAACATATAATGCATTTATGTCAGTAAAAAAAATCTATAGAAACTGACACCTATGAACATTTAGGATTCTGACTAGGTAGCCATAAAAGTTCAAGTGGCTTTTGAGAAATCAGTCACATACATTTCTATACACATAGAAAATTTCAAGTGTAAACCATTTAACAACTCACATTGGGTGTCTTTATTTAAGAGCTTTCTGGGAAAAAAAAAAAAAAAAAAAATCAAAGCTGGTTAAGCTATATGCAGGATGTGGTCCTGGCAACGGAGTGCAAAGAAAAATGTTCAATATAGCATTGTGCATCCTTATATCTCAAGTTTCAAAAGCAAATTACTTTGTTTGACAAGAACACTTTTTTTCATAGAAAATTTCAAGTGTAAACCATTTAACAACCATTTAACAATTTCACAACAATCTGTCAATTAAAACAAAAACACATGTAAATACATGTATATAAAAATATATCTGGACAAGAGTGCTTCTTATCTAAGGTTAAGAGACTTATTTTCATTGGTTATCCTAAAATATTTTTGATTCATTATTGTACATGCAATTTCTGTAAAAAATAATAAAATAAAAATAGGAAAGCTACAGTGTGTAACAAATTGCAACAATATCTTGCTTAATATAAAAAGACTTACTTTTTCCAACACCATTAAGACCTAGTTTATATTAGTTTAATACTGCATTTGATTTAATTTTTGCATTAAATTCTTTTCCACAAGTTCAGCTATTTTTAAGCATTGTTTAGATTAATCTGTAACGCATGAAATTCTAACACCTTTTTAAAATTCCAAGACAGCAGCGACAGTTCAATTAAATAAATGTTTAAATCAGAATGTCATCACACCTTACACATGAATGTGTCTTTTTAATGTCACCATTCTGAGAGGTCCAACAGAGTAATCTGCCAGAGGGTAGTCATCTGCTAGGTCACTAAGCTCAATGAAATCTATGTCTTTGGTTGGACATGCTGTGAGCTCAAAGGCTCTGTGATGCTCACTATACCACCCACAAAGTCTCTTACCATGAAAAACAGTCTCTCTTGAATAACAAAAATGTGAACAATCTGTCCAAAATCAGGAGGTCCACTCTTAGGCCCATGAGCTATAATCATGCCCTTTTTGAAACTTACACCTTTGGCACAGATCCCTTTAAATGTACCTCTCTTGTACCAGGAATTTTTTGTTTAATATTGTCAACAATTTCTTTCAATTTCTAACAACTCACATTGGGTGTCTACTGTATATTCAAGAGCTTTCTGAAAAAAACAAATCAAAGCTGGTTATGCTATATGCAGGATGTGGTCCTGGCAACGGAGTGCAAAGAAAAATGTTTAATATAGCAATGTGCATCCTTATATCTCAAGTTTCAAAAGAAAACAACTTTGTCTTGTTTGACAAGAACACTTTTTTCACCTTACCAATGTTTAAAGAAACATTTCAAAACATTATTCTTCTTTGTAACCCCCAAAATAGCAACAGTTGGAAGTATTAAAACATATTAATGCCATTTTTCTTAAAGGTAAATACTCAAAAGGCTTCAAATACCTTCCCATAAGAGTAACCTCTACCTGTAGTTTACTCTATTGAGGATGACTAAAGCGCAAGTAGTGTTTTCAGTGTTTGATTTTTTTTTTGAGAGTCTGTTTCCATCAAGCTCCATTATTATTTTCTGCAAAGCCTCAAAGGTGTATCGTAGCTCTGGAGGGCAGCTGAGGTTGAGCGCATATACAAGAGCGAACAACATCACCACAGCAAGTGGTACGTTTCCTAACTCTTCCAGAACTTGCACACCCTCCAGAATGATACCTACATCTTCCGGTCCATCATCTGGCTCTGCTTCTTCTTTGCGAATGACACAGATTCCAAATGTAGTCTCCATCAAAGCAGCTTCACTGCTTTCACCATCTGTGTTCTTCACAGAAAAAAAGGTGGGAAACAGAGGATATATATAAGTAAAAATATGTTGTACCAGTCCCATTTTTAAACACACATACAAATTGCTGTAAATCAGCTGTCACTTATCTAATTTATGTGAAAGATTCTATTATATTGTCTTTTCTTAAGTACGTAACTGGTTTGTTTACAGATGTCAGAATAAAGACTGGAGAATAAAAACTAAATTACATACCATGTATTCTTTCACGAGGTTCTTGGGCTCTTCATTCAGGTACACACACAGGGCTTTGATGATGCACTCTGTTCTGACATCAATGTCATCGGTCTGAGCGTGTAGGACAATAAAAAGACAACGAAAAGCCATTAAAATCAACAGGCAAAGATTTCACAGACAAAAAACATTCAAACTGTTTTTCAAATGTTAAACTTCAATAAAGTACATTACCCCCTCTCCATCTAGTTTTATTTCTCTCCATTTCTTACATCTCCTCTTTAACCCATCCTGTTGTCCTCCTGGGTCAAGGGAAGGAATAAGAACGAAGGAAAGAAAGAAATAAAGGAGCAGGAGGGGAACAAATTCAGTCAAGTAAAGATGGAAGGAAGGATGGAGGGAAAGAAGGGAGGGAGGAAAGAAGGAAGGAAAGAAAGAAAGATGGAGGAGGGGAACAGATTGGGTCAAGAAAGGAAGAAGAAGGAAGGATGGAGGGAAAGAAGGAAGGATCGGAAAAGGGATGGTGGAATGAAGAAAGGGAAACAGGAAGGAAAGAAGAATGGAAAAGGGAACAGACTGGGTCAGGAAGAGAAAAGGATGGTGGAAAGGAGAAAGGAAGGAAAGGAGGATGGAAAAAGGGAAGAACAAAGAAAGGAAAGGAGTGGGGAAAGGAGAGGAAGAAGGGAGGAAGGAAGGAAAGGGGAGAGTGGAGGAGGAAGAAAGGAAGGAGGGATGGAGGGAGAGAAGGAAAGGAGGAAAGAAGGACCAGTCAAAACAGACTAGGTCAGTTTGACCCAGGAGGACAACGGGGGTAAAATTTCAAGCATGAAGTTTAAAATATTAAAGCTGTTATGTTTGTATTTTTTTTTCTATTATCATACCTGACTAATGGGTATCATGATGCTCTTAATCTTTCTTCCTTGAACGCCACCTTTCTTAGCAAACACCCTCATCAGGTTTGAAGGGTGAGCATCCAGCTCGGAGAGGAACTTTGACAGCAAACTGACGGCTGTAATCCTCTTAAATTCAGCAGTTAGCTTAAATGGGGAAAAAAAAGATGCACAAATTTGACGATGAAATCACCCACTGGTTGAACAACTGTCATTTTTCACCAAATCTTGAATCACCTTACAAGTTACTTCAAAGGCTTGAGCACATTTTGGTTGGCTGATATAAATCACACTACACATTAAATTAAGACATATTTCAATTGTAAATGAGTGCTGTGTATTTATTCACCTACCTCCCGTACACAGAAGAGATCCGGCCATCTGCTTTTAAAGTCGGCGACCAAGGGTGCATCACAAATTATTTCTTGCCTTCTGTGTGCAAAGGTTCTTTCCATCATGGCTGCCACTGTCTGATTGTTTCTTTTCCTTGCTTCTAAAAGCAGGATCTCTCTTGTCTTCTCAAGTGTGTCTGCAGATTCCCCAGCTGGGTAGGTGGGACAGTAATTAACCTCAGCTCTTTTGGGCTTCTTAACACCATAAGCAGGACAACAGTTGTCTGCAGGTTTATTTGTGAGGGAATTCAACTCAACCTCAGGACATCCAAGACGCTTCAGCTTTCTTCTGTAGTTGGCTAGTTTATATTTTAAGCTCACCTTGCAGCCACCATAGCCAGTGGCAGAGCCTGGCTCTTTCAAACATGGATGCGAGGACACAAGGGCTTCAGCTGCTACTTCAAATTCACTATCTGAGGGGTACACTTTGTACTGAACAATTGCCTCAGCTAAACTGTCAAGAATGGCAGATTTAAGTCTCGTGTCTGGATTCAATAAAGCTCCACTTTCTTTTAACGCAGCATCGGCTTTGTCCAGCTACAGCTCACAATCGTATGGGAATCGAGGGACAAAAAAAACAACCGGCCATCCAGAGGTTCTTGAGGAGGTGGACTCAAAAGAAGAAGACGACAGAATGTCAGTATCACACAAGCTGTCAGATGAAAATGAGTCATTACCAGACAATGATGTGGCAGGAGTGGAGTAGGGTGGAGGTGGGGAGCCACCAGGCAGGTCAGAGGCAGCTGTATCAAAAACAAGCTTGAGGATACTTTTGTCTTCGATTTCTGACATCGATGTCAGGTTGGTGAATGCATTGCCAAACTCAACATCCATAAATTGCAGCCTGAAGTGGTCCTCCACCCCACACTGCCTCTTAATGTGCTCAACAAGTTCACCAACAGTCTCTGGAATCCCATCCTGCAGCGCAAGTCTCTGGGAATCGGTTTCCCCGCAGATGATCCGGAGCTTCACTGGAGCAGCCATTTCACAACAATCTGTGAATAAAAACAAAAACACACGTAAATACATGTATATAAAAATATATTTGGACAAGAGTGCTTCTTATTTAAGGTTGAGAGACTTATTTTCATTGGTTATCCTAAAATATTTTTGATTCATTGTTGTACATGCACTTTCTGTAAAAAATAATAAAATAAAAATAGGAAAGCTACAGTGTGTAACAAATTGCAACAATATCTTGCTTAATATAAAGACTTACTTTTTCCAACACCATTAAGACCTAGTTTATATTAGTTTAATACTGCATTTGATTTAATTTTTGCATTAAGTTCTTTTCCACAAGTTCAGCTATTTTTAAGCATTGTTTAGATTAATCTGAAACTCATGAAATTCCAACACCTTTTTTTAAATTCCAAGACAGCAGCGACAGTTAAATTAAATAAATGTTTAAATCAGAATGTCGTCACACCTTATACATGTATGTGTCTTTTTAATGTCACCATTCTGAGAGATCCAACAGAGTAATCTGCCAGAGGGTAGTCATCTGCTAGGTCACTAAGCTCAATCAAATCTATGTCTTTGGTTGTGCATGTTGTGAGCTCAAAGGCTCTGTGATGCTCACTATACCACCCACAAAGTCTCTTAACCATGAAAAACAGTCTCTCCTGAATAACTAAAATCTGAACAATCTGTCCAAAATCAGGAAGCCCACTTGTAGACCCATGAGCTATAATCATGCCCTTTTTGAAACTTACACCTTTGGTTGACACAGATCTCGTTAAATGTACCTCTCTTGTACCAGGAAATTTTTGTTAAATATTGTCAACAATTTCTTCTTTTAAAACATCAACAGAAAGTGTTGACACACTTGTCATCTCAAGCACAGGCTTTTCAAAACTAGATGCTCTCATTTGATACGAAAACATGAAATGATGCTTAAAAGCTAGTGAGAGGGGCACGTTTTTTAAGCAATTAGAGTGTCGAATTACGTGCTTAAAAAAACTGTGCTTGGCCTCGAATCGCATCGTCCAGAGACCAACGAGAGGACCAAACTTCCTGATGAGTGCAGGATAGTGCTCTAAGAAATGATGTTTGGGTAGAAGCTCCACATTAGGAAAAAGTTCTTGGTATCTTTTGCGGTGCTCTGAAATTTTGCACTCAAGATAAGCAATGGAGTCTTCTGTGTGTGTTGGAGCAACCACCAGCTCTACAACATCTTTTAGAACCATCAGAATTTGCCATGCCGGTTCATCTTCCGGCACCAGATGCCCAATGATGAATGGAATAAATCTTATTAGTGCCCAGTTCTCATGAGCATTCCCTCCAATTGTTTTTGAGAATGTGTGGGGGATTACATGAGGCCTGTTAGTCTTGTCTGACCACTTGAAGGTAAAAGTACAATTACATACATCAACACAAATTTTAAGGATTAAAACTTAACTCCCGCGAGTTGATACGACGACCCCCAATATGGTCGTCGGTGGAGAACATTGGGGAGCGTTACCAGTTAGTTTCTGAATCAGTATTTTGAACATTTGCGGCAATCGACAAAATACAATTTTGCTGATCGCTGGTCAATGATCGGAACCCCAAAGAAAACGGACTATAAATCTATAAGAACCGCAGCTTATCTTTATCGTACTCTAATGAAAATAAATCATCTTGCACTCGGACCAACCAGTCACCGATTTCTTACATGAATATAGATATTCATATAAAAATAGAATATTGGACTTCTGCAGCAGACCAGTTATTTTATTTGTAATTTTGCGTATTGTGGAGCACTTACATAGTTTTTGTCAGACAGGCATTAACAAATTTGCCGCGTGCACAACACAGCTGACAGTGACACGGTCAAATGCGTTGCCACTCTCATCAATGCATGAGTACATTTTGAATGTATTGTGGCGTTATTAGCTGTGGCTCGGATGGTGCTTTACGGTGCTGAAGGCCTTGTGGTCACTTATAGCTATTTTGTTGAATATTCTTTGAGCAAATTTAATCAAAAACTACATTTATATTTAATGTGCTGTATGCACCATTATCTGCTTTTATTGAAAAAACAAGAACTGTCCAATAAAATATTAAAACTAACACTGAAGTCGCGAAAATTGTCTGTTTTCTTAGCACCCCAAGTTTTGGTCAAGCCCCCCATTAGCACCGGGAGAGAAAAATATCCTGGTGCCGTGCAAGGAAGTGCTTATTTAACAGTCAGAACATTCACCCTGCAGTGAAAAGCCAGCAGTTCCCACTTCTGAGCTTGCAACCTTATATAAACACTTTCCACACCTTATAAGGAACGAGTATAACTCACTAACTCAGTAATATCTGAAATATACCTTATTATTACAGAAGAAACATTGCACTATCAGGTAAAATTAGGCAATATTCTACCCTAGATTGAACAGAATGGTGCAATGAACATACCAGGGGGTCCACTGAAGTCCTTGAGCTGTTTGAATAATAAACAAACCAAAACATCGGCATCCGATTTCGTTGAATGCGGTATAAATTCCAAAACAAAAAGTCACATTGAGCAAAATGCAACCACAGTAGCAGTAGCAGTATTTCCTCATTGAATCCCTCCTCCAGAGACAGATGTATCCAGTAGAAGGAACCCTCCAGTCCTGCTTAATTCTGAATAATTCCCATTGACCATGTCCGTACCTCATTTAAATCCCGTAAATGTAACTGAACACTTCAGGCCAATTTTGGAAGTTTTTTTTTTTTTTAAATCGCGTCATTTTCAGCTGCGCAACTGTGCCCAACGTCAAGAGAATACAACCTACCTTGCTCTTACGCAAAAGCTGATATACTCTTCTGATTGTTCAATCAGTGTCTTTCAGTTACCGTGGACAGTTTATAAACTCTGCCATTGCATAAGAAAAGAGTCAGGGCATCATTGCCGGGGAAGCTTCAAGTGGGCGTGAACTATAAGTGTGCAGTTACGCAGATCAGCCTAAGTAAATACTTGAGTGATTGGCTATCAACATGAGTACTTAGGAGGATATAAAGGCGCGCTGAATTTGTCGATGGAGGAATCTATGAGTAAATACACGGTAGGGAACTACGCGTTTTTGATATGCGATGACTATAATTGATAGTAGCGTGACAGTATCAATACCATGTTGAATTTTTGTTTCAGAAAACTTACTTTTCTTAACTACTAATTGGGATACCATTGGCTTACTGTAGCTGAAGTGCTTGCTACAGGGGACAATGATTTTTCCTGTTGCTAGAGATAATTTTTTTAACTACTGGATGGATACTATGGCCAAGTTTATTGAGCAGTTTGCACATCAGGCTTAGCTGAGGAGTTAAATTCATGTAACTCCTGCAAAACAGGGATGGCACAGAACTCGTCCATATTCTAAACCGTGTTCGAGCTCGGCTTGCTTGTGAATATTCAATAACTGATCCGGTGTACCATCTAGTAATAGAATATTGTAACTGCGTGCATAAATTTGCAGCTCCATGTCAGCTGGCGGACACATCTGTACAAAGGGGTTTATCACCATTCATGTGCTCATCATCCTTTTTGTCTTTATTTTTGCATTTCTGTCAAAAGGAGAAAATTAAATCATATTGCATGAGAAATCTCATAATACTGTATTTGTGGGGTGCTTGATGTAAAAATTGTGCATGTGCAGTGATTACATCAATTGTATTGCACCATGTTTCTTGGTTTTTTGTGGTCTTTTGTTTCTTTGGTGAGTTAATTGTGAATACGATGTTGTATGTTATGGATGCGCCCCCGAGAAGTGCACAAAGATCGAGACTTTGCACGAACACATCAGCAAGTCATACAGGGATATAGCAAGTACAGTTTTTTCGGTCTTTCAGTCTTAAAAACTGAGGTCATATTATGTATTAACCCCTTACCACTCTGGTAACATTTGCGTAAAATGCCTATCCAAGGCGTACCCAAAGTAAATTGAAAGCTGTTCTTGTTTTTAACTTCCCTGATGGTCCGTGGACAGCCGTCGGAGTGGCAAGGGGTTAATATGAGTAAATCAATATGATTCATAATAAAAGTCCAGTTGAAATTTGAAAAAAAAAAATCTACCATTTACCTTTTCACAGCTTATTTCAATTAATTTACGGGAAGGTGTACTGACAGTGGCCCAAGAAGGGACAAACCATGAAGTGGCGACAGGGTTTCGGGTGCCCAAGGCTCATTGATGGATGAAAGTATGAGGGCTAGCCTGAGTGGTCCAAACCAATAAAAGTGTGACTGCGGCACAAGTCACTAAGAATTTCAATAATATTTACATAAGGAACGTTTCATAACATTGTATCAAAGCCTGCTGTGTATTGTACTCTATAGCTTACAGCCCAGTCAAAGTGCCTATTCTAACACCAGTCTACCTCAAAAAGTGCCCCCAATGGGCACCTGAGATTCAGAACTGGTCCAGCGAGTCTCGATGTCTTTTAATCGTGGGCTTTGGCTGGGTATGTGTGCACCAATTAGGTGCAAAAAGCTGGCAACAGAATGCACTGTGGGAAAAAGACAAGCTGGTGGAGGAAGTTAGATACAATGGGAGATGCTCCGCTCGAAAACCCCGAGTTTGGGAATTGAAATGACGTCAGTTTGATGAAGCTGTTTCAGGAGCATAAGGGGGATTTTCACTATCGTAGCCAGGTGGTTTTAATCTTGTGCCAGATCGGAGTATGATTGTTAAGTCAAGGCTTTGGAGGAGTATTCCCTTAACAACAAATATTAATGAAGGGAAATATCAAAGATACATAACATTTTTTGAATGGGTGGGATAACAAGACAGTTTTGGCAAGAATGTGCGATGAATTAGGTTTAATGAGATGAAGCACTTCCTGATGAACCACTTCAACAAAGAGTATGAGGCTAGTATTTCATTCAAGACAAGACAAACGGTTTTTCACGTTCTCTGCTTCTTTGACACCGATCCCAGTTCATTACGCAGAACTCTAACATTGCTAATGAAGATACCTTGCTTCCTTAAGTGGGCATCCAGTTATTTTCTAGATAATGAACTTTGAGCAGTTTCACAGAGTTAAACTCCATGGCATGACGAAAGGAGCTCTATGAGATTGTTCTTTGCCGCATTGTGGTCTAACATGATGCTGAGGATGTTAAAGCTGCCATGGCACTGTAAGAAACATCATCAAGCATTTCAAAGAGAATGGTTCACTGAAAACTAGTGGTAATAGAGGAGCAAAACAGAAGTTAAATGCCTCTAATGTTTGTTATCTGTGTATGACAAGTGGAAAAAAAAATCAGCGGTTGACAGCGCAACAACTCCGCGATGAAATTAACAGTGCCAGAAGTGAGGGGATGAAAGTATCAAGATCTACCGTTTCCAGACACCTGTGTTCAAATGGTCTGATTGGTTATATTGCTGCCAAGAGCTGGCAACATAAAAAAAAAACTTGAGTTTGCCAAGAAATTCAAGGATTGGACACCAATGGAATGGGAACAAACCCTTTGACCGATTAATCAAAAATTGTAATTTTCTTAACCTAATGCAGAACTCATGTGCGCTGTAGAGTTGGAGAACGTTTCAATAATGACTGTGTAATCCCTTCAGTAAAACACAGAGGTGGTAATATTATGGTTTGGGCCTCAGTCTGCTTGAAAGGAGCCAATGATCCATAAAAATCGACGGATTCATGGATCAAAAGAAGTATCACAGCATCCATGTGAGGCATGCATTGCCATCTGGAAAGAGACTGATTGGCCAGGAATTTTATTTTCAATAAGATAATGACCCTAAAAATAATTCTAAGTTGTGCAAGAAGTATCTCAGACAGAAAAAAACATCTGGCCTGCTCCAAGTCCTGACCTTAATCCGATGGAGCAAATCTGCTGTAACATTGAAAGAATCTCCTTGGATTGAACTTCAAACCATATGAAATGGTTTGGCTAGTGAGGAAATGAAAAAAAAAAGTGAAAACTATGCCTGAAAGATTAAATGCTGTAATCAAAGCAAAGGGTGGCCATACTAGATATTGACCTATTTTCTCGAAAAGACAATTATTTTTTGTTTTTACTATATATTGTTATCTGTTTACTTATTTTCATCAATATGATCCAATATTACACAAAATAAATACTTGAATAATACTTGGTTTCTGATTCTGATTCTTGGTTTCTTCATTTTGTTAACTGTATAGTCATCACTGCACACTACTGCAGCTAGCTAAATGCTGAGACAACAATGCCAAATATGTCCTTGTTAAACTTAATTTAACAAAGCAAGAGGAAAAAAGCAAGGTTCCTCTGAATATAAAGCTTTGCTGGCCGAGCATTTGAGGACATCATCCTTATTTGCTATGGCGTCTATAAACATACAGAATTATTACATTTCTGCTATCGCATTAGGTACACCATTAATAGGCCAGATCCACAATGCAGTAAGGATATGTGCACATAATGGGCTCTAATTTCTTGGCACAGCGCAGGGTAGCGCAGCGTGGCGTAGCGTAACACAGCCCACGCAGTAGTAATTTCGTCCGGTGCAGCCCGCGCAGTGGTAATTTCGTGCGGTGCAACCGTGCGCAGCCACTTTGGCAATTTGGTAGAGGGACGTGCGCCGAGATGGGTGTGGTGGCGTAGTAGGAGGAGGTGTCACATATTCATCAAGACGCAGTGACAATTTCGTAGCAAAAGTCTCCTCTGAAGTTGCGCAGAAAGCTCGCCAGCTCCAACCTGGTTTACTTTCTGTGCAGTGGTAATTTGACTGACCGGCGCACAATGCGCACACGTCACCGAAACCTCACAGGCAGGTTTCCGGGATGTCAGGCACATTTCAATGCAATAAATAATTACAGCAACCACTATTTAATGTAACTATCTGACTCAGCACATAAATTATAGTATCTTTATCGATTGTCCTGATGTCAGCTCAGAGAGAGAGATGTGTACATGTGGGCGCGAGTGCGTGTGTAGGCTATGTGGGTATGTGCCCTTCAGCTGCTTTCACACCGGACGCGAAACAAATATTTCGCACGACTGATTACATTCAAAGTCAATGCAAAGACCCGAATACACGCGTGTATTCGCGTCTTTGCATTGACTTTGAATGTAACCTGTCGTGCGAAAAATTAATTTCGCATCCAGTGTGCAAGCGGATTAATACTATTATTGTCACTTAGGTTTTATCGTTTTTAGTGGGGGAAAGGAATACAGCCTGATTGCTATGATCTCGCACTGAGTTAAGATCACATATTGAAAATAAATGTGTAACGTATCTTGCATTGTTGTCCATGCATGTTAATCCCAAAGTTTTAAGCAGCAACAGGGTGTAATAATAGGAACACGCTATCCATCGTTTCTCTTCCCAATGATGCAGGCAGAAGAAATAAATGAGCAACCGTCGTATTTCATTCCAACTTCATAAGTTTTAATGATCTGACGTAGTTTCATTTTGATATTCCATTCAAGTTCGCTAATGGTAATAATTTGCAAATGCCCTAGCTAGCCAGCTAACTCATATTCGTAATGCTTAATATAGACGTAAGCGGAGCAGAAAACATGCCAAAAGCAGCAAAGTAAAATGCAACATTCACGCATCATGCAGATATAGGACAGAGGCTTCTTAATTCCAATTTTAAAGGTGAGGAGAGGAGCTCATTTGATTGGTGAAGATTTGACTCGGCTGTGTTAAACCCACTCAGGCCTTATCTCCTCCCTCTTTGCCACTTGCGCCGGCAGGAGGGACAGAGGTGGGACAGAGGAGTACTTGCGTCGGTCTGCACCGGGCACGAAATTGCAAAATACGCCTGGATACACCCTGTTGGCGCAGCGCTCCCCCCATTCCCTGCGCCTGCGCCTGGTCTACGAATTTAGAGCCCTATGTCTTACATGAACTTCCTGCTGAAATTTTATGTTCTTGCGGAAGCTGACTTCAAACCAGTTGATCAGCCTTTATAGAATGCTGCATAAGTCTGCGTAAGATAGCATCAAATTTAGGGTCTCGAGTAAACTTGCGGATGGAACTGGGTGCGCAAAAAGTTCTCACATGATGAGGAAAAAAAAGCTCGCAACATGACGTATCTTTACACTACAATATGCAGCCTGCTGTAATCTTCTGCCAGTAAGTCAGAATATCTACAAGACACATATCAATATTTAAAAAAAAAAAACAGAAGTCATCCATCGTGGAATGTGTAGGTTCCTGTATGTTCACACAACCACAGATTCACTGCCTCGTAAGTTTGCAGATCTTTACTGTCACTTACAGAGCGCTATGAATTTCACTACCATACATAAATTTGCATATATTTACGCAAGCCAAGCACCTCTTCCAGAACTTAACTGCATAGATGATCTGCCATATGAGAGTGAGATAACGAGACTTCCGGTATGGCGTGGTAGCGAGAAGTAGCGTGGCGTTGTCTCTCCCCCGTTCAGTACTAATTAAATTATTAAGAGAGAAGGATATAAGGCGCTCATGGGATGAAAGAATAAATCTGGTGCTCTTGGAAAAGTGGGACGAGAGGACAACCAAAATAAGTAGGTCTTCCAGGCACTCAGAAAAAATAGTAGGGTCCAAACAAAGCCTAAGATAAAAAGCCTTTATTAAAGCATGGCTGAAAACAAATTTAAAAAGCCGACATGTTTCGACCTACACGGTCTTCATCAGGGCGTAACAAGTCACATGGGTAAAGACTGACATATATAGATGGTACCAACCAATAAACAATCAGACTAGTGTCACCTGGAAAACTGCGAAAAGCAAAAGTACAAAAATGACAAGTTAACAAAAATAAACAAACAATAAAATAGAGAGGTGACAGAGATAGTACAGACAAGTGGTTGTAAAACAATTAAATAGAGAAGTGACAGATATACTACGAGTAGGTTGTAAATATACCAATAACAATGAAAAAGAAGACACATAAGGCAATATTGAAAAATATTGAAAAATAAATGGCAAGAGGTTGCCATTTATTTTTCAATATTGCTTTGTGTCCTCTTTTTGGAAGGAAACGTGACTTGTCCCGTTATCTGCCTATCATTGTACTGCTGGCAGCTGTTAGGTACTAATTGATTTATCTTGTTGCATTTTAATTATTATATGGCATACTAGTACTGAGTGATGTATCCCCCCCCCCTTTTTTCCCCTTCCCCCTCCCGTGCTCCTTCTTTATCGTTTGTGTTTGATATTTTGATATTTCTAATTACACCCCTTAATTCTGGTGATGCGGATTGATGCGTCATGCTTTACTAGTTTACCAGGTTTCTGTTTTTTCCTTCTTTTTTCAACTATGTGGCCATCTGAGTGGGGGAGTTGGCCACCTTTCGGTGTTTATTTGATTAATTAAGGAAGCCTTTTCTTTTTCAAGCTAGATTAAGAAGTGATTTTGCCACCTCCTGGTGTTGTTGAAGTTTTAGTTAAGGCTAGCTTATTTTCTTCTCCATAGGAGTTACAGATATGGATGTTCTTGTCTTCCCCTTGTTTTGCGTTTTTATTTGTATTGTTCAGAGGTTCTTCAGTTGTTGCAGGTCCAGAGGTTTTTCTCTCCCCCTCTGCTTCCCCTGTCCGAGATTTATATCCCTAGCCTTTCATTACTCTGCCCTCCTTTTGCCTCAGTTTTTATATTGTAATGGCTGATGGTCTCCAGTTGAAAGTCCTGAGCCTCAATGCAAGAGGATTAAATAATCCAGTTAAAAGAGTTGCTATTTTGGGCTTCCTTCATAAACAACGAGCCCATATTGCTATGCTACAAGAATCTCACATTGTTAGACGTGATGTGAATCGCATATCGAATAGATTTTTCCAGATACTTGCTCATTCTTCCGCCACTAATAAAACCAAAGGTGTAGCAATTATCTGCCATTGTAATTTGCACTTTAAATTGCTGGATACATGGTCTGATAATAAAGGCAGAATAGCTATCGCCAGAATTCATATAGAAAATACAGACATTGCACTTGTATCGCTCTATGCTCCTAATACCTTTGATTTAGCAATTCTATGAACAGATAACTAAAACTCTGCTAGACCTTCCTGACTTTAAGTTCATCAGGGGCGCTGATTTTAATGCTGTAATGGACCACTCTCTTGATAGATCTGGTCAATCTGAAAACAAAGAACAAAAACAGGGTTCTGAAGCCTTGCGCTCTTGGTCAAATAACATTGGTGTGGTGGATTTATGGCGTATGATAAACCCTACCTTCAGAGATTTTACCCACCTTTCAGCAAGGCACAAGTCCTTTTCGCATATTGATTTTATCTTTGCCTCTTGAGGCTTGTTTCAGAAAATTATGGATGCCACTCTTTTGCCAGTTACTCTTTCGGATTACAAGGCAGTGGTTGTTCTTGCCTTGATTCGCTCCACCCCATTACGGGCTCCTAAATGGCATTTTAATACTACCTTACTTCGTGACGAGTCATTGAGAACTCAGTTCACGGCTCAACTTAGTGAATTCATCAATATAAACAAGGGGTCAGTTAGTGATCCAAGAATACTCTGGGACGCTGTATTTATTAGAAATAGTGCTACTCTGTATGCATCTAATCTAAGGAAAGCGCGCTCTTCCAGACTGTCTCAGTTAGAGCGCAAACTCTCAATATTGGATAACTTATTACAACATAATTTTGATGATCAGGTTGCATTACAGTAACACATTAATGCTATTCTCAAACGGCGAGCCGAGTTCCTGATCCATAGAACACGCCAAACATATTATTTTAATGGATCTAGACCCAGTCATCTACTCTAGCTAAGGCTGAAGGCTAATGAACATTTCTCTGACATCACCTCCATTAGATCAGATGACGGTCATATGTTAACAGAACCCTCCGGAATTAATGCTTCCTTCTGTAGTTTCTACACTGACTTGTACAGCTCAGAAGTTTCTCACGATAAAGATGCATGCCACAAATTCTTGAGTTCCATTCAACTTCCCAAAATGACAGATGATGGTTCCCAAAGTTTAAATGCCCCTATTACTTTAATGGAGCTTAAAGCAGCAGCTGACGATATGCACAAGGGTAAATCACCTGGCCTGGATGGGATCCCCCCAGAATTTTACACAACTTTCTGGCATAGTCTGGGGCCCTTACTTCTTGATATGATTCAAGCCTCCTTGGAGAGAGGCTCTTTCTCCAGAGATGTGAAAATAGCTATCATTTCACTGCTGCTAAAAAAAGATAAAGACCCTTTTGAATGTGCCAATTATAGATCTTTTTCCCTTTTAAATGCCGATATAAAAATTTATGCTAAGCTTCTTGCACATAGGCTCCAACCTTTTATGACAACTCTTATTAATTGTCACCAAACAGGATTAATTGGATCCAGACAGCCTTCAGATAATGTGAGGAGATTAATACATATAATACACTGGGACTCCTCATTACAACTACCATCAGCTGTCTTCTCATTAGATGCGATGAAAGCATTTGACCGTTTGGAGTGGCAGTATCTCTGGTCAGTACTGGAGGTTTTTGAATTGGGCCCTCATTTCATACATATGATGAGAGTTTTATATACCAATCAAACAGCTATGGTACTTACAGGTAGGACTTGTTCCTCCCTATTTAACATTGCCAGGGGCTCGAGACAGGGATGCCCTTGGAGTCCACTCCTGTTTGCGCTCTCTCTGGAGCCTCTGGCTCAGACAATCCGAATGGCTGAAGGTATGACTCCTATCACTGCGTGTGGGACCACACATTACATATCTTTATGTGCAGATGATATCCTCTTATATTTAGGGAATGCTCAGCAGTCTCTACCTTATGTTCTATCCATTTTCCAATGTTTTAGTGATATATCTGGGTACAGAATAAATTGGACGAAGTCAGCTTTCTTACCTCTGAATGACCAAATGAGAAACATAGCTTTACCTGCGAATAAACCAGTAGTCAACCACTTCAAGTACCTGGGCATTAAGATTAGCTCACCGTTACAGACCATTGTCAAGACTAACTATGAAGAAACCTTGTCCAACATAGCCTGTGATCTTGATAAATGGTCCGCAAATTCTCTTAGTGTAATGGCCGGTAGTATACGGAGGCCAAACGCAATGACAGAGAGAAAGAGAGTAGCAAGAACACAGTACAAACACAGAGAATAATAAAACCAAACGCAAATACTTGCGCTTCCAAAGGACGTACAACAGTACGAACCATGGAAGCAAAGCGAGACAGAAAAAGGGAGAAGAAACTCCAACAATAAGAAGATAGAAAGTCATACAAAACCTGACTACAGATATCTTCGGCTATAGTGCAAAGCTAAACATAGACACTCTAGCGAAGGAGGCGTGCCGAACATCCTGCTTATACAGATTCTGGGGAAGCGCCGCCCCAGCTCAATCAACCAGCTGGGCAATCAGGCCCTTTTCTGTAGATGAGGAGGGTTGTGTGAGGCAACCTCCTCAGAATCACTCCAGGCGTCAGCCTCCCCCATAGGTCGATGCCCGGGATGACACGCCAAACTATCCCTACAGTGGGACCTACACTCAGTCCCCCACTGGACGATCGGGTTATCCTGACTCCCCAAAATGATATGAGGCCTATGTTCCCATAGCCACGAGTGTCCTAAAACAACAGGGAAACTAGGAGAACTGATAATAAAAAAACTGGACCTCCTCAGAATGGCCACCAAAAGAGATGAACATAGTCAATGATTCAGAAACTTCGGTCATAAATCCAGTTCCCAGTGGGCGACCGTCCAAAGATGTAACAGAGCGTGAATATAAAAGAGGGTGGACAGGAACGGAGTGTCTCCTAGCCCACTCTGCATCCATAAAACAATCCACGGCGCCAGAGTCCACAAAAGCTTCAATAAATATTCTCTGTCTCCCCACAGTCAATTCTACAGGGATTAAAGTTCGGAAGGGAAATTGGGTCTGTCGGTCTAGCGCCCCCCATACCGCGAGAGGGACTTCTCGTTTCCCTGAAGCTCAGGGCAGCGTGGATGGATATGTCCCGGTTTGTAACAATTACAGCAGATTATAAGTTTCCCAACGGGCTTTCGAGCCCGGCTCTCGTATGAGCCATCAACCTGCATAGGCTCACCAGGAGTGGAATATCTGTGCATATGTATGTGTGTATTCATATACGTCCATATATACAACTCCAATTCCGAAATAGTTGGGACAAAGTTAAATTGTGAATCAAGTCAAAACGCAATGACTTTCAAATCACACCAGCCAGTATTTTATTCACAATAGAACAGAGATAACATAGCTAATGTTGAAACTGAGAAATTTTACAATTTTATCCACAAAATGAGCTTATTGCAAATTTGATGGCTGCTACAGGTCTCAAAAAAGTTGGGACAGGGGCCTGTTTACCATGGTGTAGCATCCCCTTCTTTTTTTAACACAGAGTGGAGGCGTCTGGGCATTGAGGAGACAAGTTTCTTGAGTTTAGCCATTGGAATTTGTTCCCACTCTTGTTTTATACAGGCTTCCAGCTGCTGGAGAGTTTTGGGTCTCCTTTGACGGACTTTTTGTTTAATTATGCGCCAAATGTTCTCAATCGGTGAAAGATCAGGACTGCAGGCAGGCCAGTTCAGCACACGGACTCTTCTACTACAAAGCCATGCTGTTGTAGTAGCTGCAGTATGTGGTTTTGCATTGTCCTGCTGAAATACACAAGGCCTTCCCTGGAATAGATGTCGTCTGGAGGGGAGCATATGTTTCTCTTTATATACCTTTTAGCATTCATGGCGCTTTTTTAAAACATGCAAGTGTCCCACACCATATGCGCTTATGCATCCATCAGAGATGCTGGCTTTTGAACTGAACGCTGATAACAGGAGGGGCGGTCTTTCACCTCTTTAGCCCGAAGGACGCAACGCCCATGATTTCCAACAAGAATGTCAAATTTGGACTCGTCTGACCACAGGACACTTTGCCACATTGTTACAGTCCGTTTTTAATGAGCCTTTGCCCACAGAACATGGCGGTGCTTCTGGATCATGCTCAACAATGGCTTCCTTTTTGCATGATAGAGTTTTAGGTGGCATCTGTGGATGGCACGGCAGACTGTGTTTCCAGACAGTGGTTTCTTGAAGTATTCCTGGGCCCATTTATTAATGTCAATGACAGAATCATGCCGGTGAGTGATGCACTGGCGTCTGAGGGCCAGAAGATCACGGCATCCAGTAAAGGTCTTTGGCCTTGTCCCTTATTTTTTGATGATGTTATGCACTGTCGATGATGAGACCTTCAAAGCCTTTGCAATTTGACATTGAAGAACATTGTTTTTAAAGTATTCCACAATTTTTTTATGCAAGCCTTCACAAGTTGGAGAGCCTCTGGTCATCTTTACTTCTGAGAGACTCAGCCTCTCTAAGACATCCCTTTTACAGCCAATCATGTTACACACCATAGCCAGTTAACTTAATTGCTTGCTAAAGGTTCTTTCAGCTGATTCTCTTTTATATTAATTGCTTTTTCAGGCCTTTTTTGCCTGTGTCCCAACTTTTTTGAGACCTGTTGAAGCCAGAAAATTTGAAATAAGCTCATTTTGTGGATAAAAATGTGAAATGACTCAGTTTCAACATTTGAAATGTTATCTATGTTCTATTGTAAATAACATTGGCTCGTGATCTGAAAGTCATTGCATTTTGATTTTATTTACAATTTACACTTCGTCCCAACTATTTCGGAATTGGGGTTGTATACATATATATACTCAAAGGCAATGAAAATGCAACACTCTAAATGTGCAAGTACAACACTTGTGCAAGTATAGTGGTTGAAATGAAGTAGGGGTTGTCTTCCCTATATAAAGGCATGATGAAAGCCACACAAAAAACATTTTTAACTGTCATAATGCCACGTCTGTCGACTGAACAACAGAACAGGGCCCTGGGTATGCTAGAGGCGGGAGTAAGGGCCGGCAAGTGGCTCACCGTTTTGGGTGTAGTACGTCCAGCATCAGTATGTTTTGGGTGTAGTACGTCCAACTGGGACGAGCTCTTTCATCAAGAGTACCCAGACCTCAAACCAGGCAGCAACTCCAGAATGCACTACAGGCAGAGTGGCGACAACTTCCCCAAGACAACCTAAGACGCTTAGTCAGGTCCATGAGGAGACGTTGTACTGCCTGTGTGGATGTTCGTGGGGGTCACACCCGATACTGACTGTTCTTTTGAGTTCATTTTTAAATGCGCGTTCCGTTCAGTCTTGTTGTGATTTTTCATTTTCAACTTGTGCTCGTTATGTTTAATGCATCTGTTTATTATTAACACACTTAATTCATCAAAGTCAACCCACCCAACATATTTGAATTGTTAAAATAAGAAAATAAATTTGAGTTATTTGAATCCATACTGGTGTTGCATTTTCATTGCCTCTGAGTATATATATATATTTTTTTTTAATTTATGTGCTGTTGAATGTATTGATGTCCTTCAAATCTTAATAAACATTTGATCGCAAAAAAAAGAGTGAGATAACACAGGATAGTAAGGGTGTTATTTTTTTCATGGCAGATAGACGAGAGCACAGACAAAAGCTGTCACATGAACTGTCTTTAAGCATGAGACTAATTGTAGAGTAAGGTACCATGCAGGAATGTTTCTTTTTTTTTTTTTTTTTTGGTATGAGTCGAACGTAAAGCCTTTTGTTTGAGCTCTTATGAAGTAAAACGGCCATAAGCTACCAGTGTGTCTGACTCTAGAATTTATTTTTGCCCGCTGTGGGGCTTGGCTGTGGGTACATAGCAACCATGGCACCCATTGAAGATCTGCAACTGGACATAATCAAACTCCTAACCAGATTTCCAAATTCGAGAATTTGCCCTACCCAGATCTTATTCTCAAAGTTCAGGCCATCCTCATGCTCTAAAATTATACCAACCCCTGCAGGGTTCATCATGTGTCACTATGATGGGTCCCGCATTTTGGCTGAGGCAATGTTGGCGCTCCACTGTTTCTGCAGTGGCCCTTGAGCTGTCTGCTGCCGGGATCACACCTGGAAGATTGCAGGGTTGCAAGATTCAGTTGGTTGTGAGCTCTGCACGTTGTGGAAGATGTGTGCACTGTATTTAGACCAAGGAAGCATATACCATCCTACGTTTGCGATGCAGTATTCCAAGCTTGGGTGGAAAGTGTTTTTTTTTTTATATAAGCGTGTGGGGAGTGTAGATGAATAGAATATTTTGAATATGATGAATATGAATATTTTTTTTACCTTTTAAGCAGTAATAGGTGTGTAGGGGCTTCAATATTGCTATAAAAGCCTCTTCTCTTATAAACCACGAAAATGACACTAAGCAAGGACAAGCGCAAAATCTGTTGGAAAGGAACTCTCCCGACCACGCATCATGAAGCTGTGCCATATGTGAAATGAAACATTTGGACATGATTGAGTGTGTGTGGCACATCAGACAATAGTGTGAAGAAATACTGATTTCTGAAACAAAGGAAATCCACTGAATCTAAAACTTCTCGTTGGAGGAAACAGTTTAATTAAACTCTCATTGCATCCGTGCTTTAGTAGAAATGTCTTTGCAAGAAACACATTGTAAAGAAAGGGGGCTGTTGTCTCTGGAAACAACATGTACAAACATCACTCATAATTATACATTTATGCAGCTCAGCAAATTTTACTGTCGACCTATATGCAGCTGTAACTGAGGCTAAATTTCAACTTGTAAAATGCTTGCTCGGAGTGTAGAGTATAACGGATGTCTTGTTCTTCAGTTGTAGTCAAACAAATATGTTTTTGCTAATTTTTTTGGATATCCCCAAAATTACATCTTCAATACCAGTGAAAAGTCTGGATATGCCTTACGCCTGTCTTACTACGCTGTCTTCATAGAAATTTAAGTGGTTAAACTTCTGTAAATATCGCAAATGGAAAAAGGTAACGCAAAAATATTCTGAAGCTAAAAAATAATAATTCCATTCACAGGATAGCACCCAACGTTTTGGGATTGATTAAAATAAAATCTATATTTGGGACTAAATTCTGTTGTGCTGGTGCTCTCAAAACCATATGACTACCCTCAAAGAGAAAATCATGTGCATAATTTCAGAAAATAATGACTGTAACTGGCGGTTACTTTTATGGATTTAAGATTTATATCATCATTTCCAAGCTGATAGAATGCACTTAGGTAACAATTTATTTCCTGCATTGCAAATTGAATGGCAGAATGTTAAACTCTATGCACTGTTTAGCACTGTTGCACAATCACAAAAGGCAGAAATTTCTGTGATGTACTAAATAAAGAGATGAATGAGTTTATTTGCTTGACTGCGTAAACTACTGCTATGGACACGGCTAGTATTTTTTTGCAGTAGGCCAATTAAATCCCCGAAAATGTCTGTTCTATTTTATCATCATTTATTGCTCACTTGTTTTTACATTCCGGGCTGTGAATTTAGGCAGAGCTTGCCTGTATTGATCGTGTAGTGGCCACATATTTATGTCTGGCCTAGGAAGAATTGATCTATACTGTGCTGATAGAATATAATTCTTTAAAATTATTTTCTATCTCAGAGTAAATTTGCCTTGTTTGATAGATGTTGCGGAGCTGCCTAATGAAGTGATTAGTGAGTTTACTTGTAGCCTGTCTTTGTGTAGCCTCATATTACAGCTGCCATTCCCCTCTGATATTTCCTTCTATTTCACTCCCATAGCGAAAGAATTTCCTTCAAGCCTAGCTCAGTGCACCGGCTCTCACTTCCATTCAACATTACATGGCGATATAAAAATTGGCTAGCTGCATGTAAAATGGTATAAATGCATGCATGCCTAAAATCATAGAAACATCGGCCAAGATCTTTGTTGGGTTTTGTGTTAGAAGGTCAGAGTCAGTGGTATTGAGGACTGTTAGTCACATTAATAAATTCAATCTGAGAATATGCTCTGGTAGGTAAGAGAGCGCATAGTAGATTTGTTATTCTAGGCCAAAAATAAGGACTTCATTTAAAGACCATAGTAGTGCACAAATGTTTTAAATGTTCTCAGTCAATTGAACTGGTTGTCAGCACCATACGTATGGTATAGGAGGGCCTGACTCAACCTACTAGAAGCGACTCAGCAATCATGGTTCTCATAAGGTTAAGGTTGGGGTACAGGGCTAAGGATGAGCAATTGTGGTTTTTGAAAGGTTAATGTTAAGGTGCAGGTTTAGAGAAAGGCAATTCTCTTTTTAACTAAAATATAGTTATGCCTCGCAGTTGACAATGTAAAACTTGTGGTAGTGAACTCTTTCACAGGTGAGAATGACATCTCTCTGCATTCTTTGCTCCTCTGTCAATTTAATGTTAATACAGGAAATTTTGGGTGCTTGGATTTACAACCTAGTCATATTAATTTTATTTCGACTCTGTAGTACAAAACATGGTTATACATTATACTACAACTACAATGGAGAGTAGCATGAATCATCCAGTATATGGCTCTGTGGCGACCGGTACAACAGACACGCCCACTGTCCACGTCATTCCACCCAGAACCATAGATTCCCCTCCCCTTACCGTCCCCGTCCGACAGCACCATGGACAGCGCCTGCCGGACAGGCCTCCGTTCAACACCCTTAGTCGTCACTCTACACTGGACAGCTCCTTCCAGTTGCGGCCAGGCCAATGAGAAGGGCTTTCCAATCGCTTGCTGCACAAGGCCACGCACCTGATCCCCGTCTGCGTCAGGGAACCTTGCTATATAAAGCCAGCAGGGCAGCAGATGGGGACAGGTTGACCGAGAGAGCGCGTCGTGAATCTGTTTCTAGCAGCTGTTCTTTCTCTACTTTCCCTATCAGAGTCCAAAGGCGAAGACACGTGGGACCCCGAGTTCACACTCCCGCCAGAGGGCTTCGCTCTGGCCGCTACTCTACTACGTGACCATGACTAATTCCCCAAAGGGTCTTCCTTCTCAAGACATTCGAAGGAATGAGACAGGCAGGCAGAAAGTTAAATGTGGTAATTTAAGCTTGGTGAAATTATCCGCTTTTTTATGAGTGCGCCAAAGCCCAGAGTTTGAGCTCAATTAGAGAGACAGAACATAATTCTGCTTTTTAGAAAAAAAAACAAAAAAACAATGACATTGATGCCCTGAGAGAGGCTGTACTGTATATAACTGGTAAGATGCTTGAGTTTGCTCAGTTACGCATATGCTGAACAAACGTTACTTGTTCACAGATAAATATTGTTATTTACTGAGTTTGTCAATGTGATCAAGCACTCTGCTCCAGGTTATTGTATCTGCTCAACACAATGGCCACAACAACTACAACCCCAATTCCAAAATAGTTGGGACGAAGTGTAAATTGTGAATAAAATCAAAATTCAATTACTTTCAGATCACATGAACCAATATGCTATTTACAGTAGAACATAGATAACATTTCAAATGTTGAAACTGAGACATTTTCATTTTTATCCACAAAATGAGCTTATTTTGAATTTTCTGGCTGCAACAGGTGTCAAAAAAGTTGGGACACAAGCAAAAAAGGGCTAAAAAAGCCATTAATATATAAGAGAATCAGCTGAAAGAACATTTAGCAAGTAATTAAGTTAACTGGCATCAGGTGTGTAACATGATTGGCTATAAAAGAGATGTCTTAGAGAGGCTGAGTCTCTCAGAAGTAAAGATGGCCAGAGGCTCTCCAACCTGTAAAGGCTTGCGTAAAAAAATTTTGGAATACTTTATAAACAATGTTCCTCAACGTGAAATTGCAAAGGCTTTTAAGGTCTTATCATCGACGGTGCATAATATCATCAAAAGATTCAGAGAAAATGGAAAAATCTCTGTGTGTAAGGGACAAGGCCAAAGACCTTTACTGGATGCCCGTGATCTTCGGGCCCTCAGACGCCACTGCATCACTCAATGGCATGATTCTGTCATTGATATTACTAAATGGGCCCAGGAATACTTCAAGAAACCACTGTTTGCATGGGCGTAGGAACCGGCCCAGCAGACCCGGCGATCGCCGGACCAATATTTTCCCGAATACGCCCCTCCCCCTCCCCTCTCTCCCTCATGTCATGTCAACTTGGACTGTCTCACCGATCCCGGCTGCTTATCACCTATCAGATTAATGCACTGCCGTGACACCAGTGTCATTAGCGTTCGTCAGCGATACTGCATACTCTCATAAATTATGATCCAGTGCAAAAAACGTTCTTATTTAATATACGTTATTAATTTACGCGCAATTTTAGCATTACAGGGCTTTTGTTGGTGACCTCACACGCTTGTTTAA
Organism: Gymnothorax javanicus; assembly: GCA_029692085.1. Taxonomy (NCBI): domain Eukaryota; kingdom Metazoa; phylum Chordata; class Actinopteri; order Anguilliformes; family Muraenidae; genus Gymnothorax; species Gymnothorax javanicus. The sequence continues at coordinate 99,134,820 of CM056198.1, forward strand.
TGCATACAATTTGCATCGAGAGCAATGGTTTACTCATTTATTTAGACAGTTTTGCCCCTGAGATAAGGACTATGCTTGAAGGGCTGTCAGTTTCTCGGGGGATCACCTAAAATTGCTAAACTGCCATCCTCACATTGCAACAGACAATCACAGAGTGCAATGTTATTTTAATTCGAATGTAATGGATTATTTACCAGACCTAAGCAGCGCAAACTATCCTTATCCCCATATTTGCACTTCACTGCTTGATCTGGATGCACTTCGTTGTATGAAGAGCTCCCTTTCAATTTTTTTTTATTTTAACTTTTAATTGATTTTTTATGACAAATCCTCCACCAAACGCCGGCTGGCATCTGTGATTGGCGTATGCCGCTCAGATCTTTTCAAATTGCTGGCAATCACGGGTGCGCACAGAAAACCGAATGCTTTGGAGGCGCGCCGTGCTTTTAGAAGGGCCACGTGTCCGAAAGAAATTATTCTTTTACGGGACCCCAAGCTTGGTGGAGGGCGCGAGTGAGATGGGGCTTAAAGGAAGCAGTGTATTCTAAGTGCGTCTAAGAAAGCTCACGAAATCCTGTCTCTTTTCATTAACTAGGTTAAAAACTAATTGTTGCTAACACGTTTTAAACAGTTCGTACTGTGTTTGTGGGTATCCACCTTCCGAGTTCATAAAGTTATCATCAGGTGCACGCCCTGGTTTGTGCCCCTACATTCCTGGTAAGATTTCAGTCGGCACAATATTAATGCAGCTTGTGTCCTGCTTGTGTTTTTACTTCGTATTTCTAGAGCGAGGGGCTGGTGACGTCCGTGCGTATTGCATGTCCACATATGATATCTGAATTAGCCTATGACGGGATTTACCTGTTCTTGGTAATCTTGTGTCAGTGTTTTATTATTTTTTTTCTTAGATAGGTGGCCTAATTGCATTATATGCAATGAAATAAATAAGGTAAATCAGATAAATCAGTAAATGTAAAAAAGCAAGGGACAAAAAGAACATAAGGAAACTGACAGTCAGTTTCTATGGGTGGATAACCCTGACACCATTACTCTGGACGTCACCTTCTTTTATATATCTCAATTTATAAGGTATTCTATAAGCCTCCAATTCATTGCTTAAACACTGTCTCAAAGGTTTATATCAAGTTCATGGATGAAATGCTTCAAACTGCTAATGCTGGAAAGTGCACAGACTGAACTAATCTGCTGTTGAGAACGTGAAGAAACACCACCCAAAAGTTAAAACTGTTGAGGCTAAAGATGAGTCTCGATGCAACCACAGCTAACCAAATCAATCCCCAGTATAAAAAAATTTTCTAATGATGGAAGGGGGGTGTCCCCCCATCCCCCCAGCGCCGTCTGCCGGACCAATATGAATTTGCTTCCTACCCCCCTGGTCTGTAAACACAGTCCACCGTGCCATACACAGATGCCACCTAAAACTCTATCATGCAAAAAGGAAGCCATTGTTGAGCATGATCCAGAAGCCCCCCGCCGCTGTGTTCTGTGGGCCAAGGCTCATTTAAAATGGACTGTATCAAAGTGGCAAAGTGTCCTGTGGTCAGATGAGTCCATTTTGGCATTCTTGTTGGAAATCATGGGCACCTTGTCCTCTGGGCTAAAGAGGAGAAAGACCACCTCTCCTGTTATCAGCATTCTGTTCAAAAGCCAGCATCTCTGATGGTATGGGGATGCATTAGTGCATATGATGTGGGACACTTGCATGTTTTAAAAAGCACCATGAATGCTGAAAGGTATATAAAGGTTTTAGAGCAACATAAGCTCCCCTCCAAATGACATCTATTCCAGGGAAGGCCTTGTGTATTTCAGCAGGACAATGCAAAACCACATACTGCAGCTATCACAACAGCATGGCTTTGTAGTAGAAGAGTCCGTGTGCTGAACTAGCCTGCCTGCAGTCCTGATCTTTCACCGATTGATAACATTTGGCGCATAATTAAACGGAAAGTCCATCAAAGGAGACCCAAAACTCTCCAGCAGCTGGAAGCCTGTATTAAACAAGAATAAGATCAAATTCCAATGGCTAAACTCAAGAAACTTGCTTCCTCAATGCCCAGACGCCTCCACTCTGTGTTAATAAGAAAAGGGGATGCTACACTATGGTAAACAGGCCCCTGTCCCAACTTTTGAGACCTGTCCCAGATAGCAAGCACCTCCGCTCCGGATCTGCCCCGGCTCTGTACCGACTCCAGCTGATCCGGCTCTGTGCCGGGGCAGATCCGGAGCGGAGGTGCTTGCTATCTGGGGTAGCAGCCATCAAATTTGAAATGAGCTCATTTTGCAGATAAAATTGTAAAATTTCTCAGTTTCAAAATTTGCTATGTTATCTCTTTTCTATTGTGAATAAAATACTGGCTGGTGTGATTTGAAAGTCATTGCATTTTATATTTTGTTCACAATTTACATTTTGTCCCAACTATTTCGGAGTTGTAATTTACCAAGCCAAACAATGTCGCATTTAAAATTACAGTAAAACCTTCAGTCAACTGGTGGTAAGAGATTGTATGAGAGCGTAAGTAGGAGCTCAGGGGAAGAAACAGTAGTTACAGACAAATCTCAAAACGCATTTGCAAAGTCACTTGTAAAAACTCTGTGAACTTAGAGGTCTGCCTTAGTGGTAACTGATTATTCGTGTGTTAGTCCAGCTGTTAGAGCAAAGTACTGAGACATTTAGTGATCAATATGCCTGTACGCACTTACAGATCTGAGTACCCATTTACAGGTCTGTGCATGCATTCACAGATTTTCTGCACATTAAGAGATCACAATACCCTTGCAAAGTTAAATGCATATTTGGAATTTTTTTTTTTCACATTTACAGATCACATTTCCATATCTTTACGCACACACAAATCCTGAATACCCAATGTGAGCGGCCGCACATACAAAAAAAAAAAAATAAATAAAAAATACCAGGCTGTTGCAATCAGGCCCATTTCCAGTGCTTTATGGCATAGTTTGGTGGCTAAGTTGCTTCTGGTGTTGCGCAGCTGCTGGGGAAAAGTTATGTTAGCATGCATGGTTATGGATACTTGGCCATACGATACTGAGCGAAGAAGCCGTATTAATTCTTCATGCATAGGGTATTTTTTCTTGGCTTGATTTTAGCATTCATATCATTTGCAGTTTCTTATGTATAGCTGAAATCTTGTTGTCATGCCCTCACGCAAGCTTGCGCACCGGAAGTGCAGAAAAAGACACCTCCAGGTTTTTTTTTTTTGTCTGGGCGATCGCTCAAATTTCAGATTGCTGTATATATTCACAAATTTCCGATTGTATTTACAGATTTTTTTCATACATTTACAAATCTGAGAACGCACACATGGATTAGGATACATTAACGCAACTATAAACACATATTTGCACATAATTTTGCTTCAATAGTGGCACCATACTGGACTTTCTATGCAACAAATTTGTGCATCCATACCTTCATGTTTCTGCCGAGTTTTGTGCAATTATCGTCGATGTTTACATAATAGACATCGTACTGAATCTAAAACAACATTCACATAATCTTTAAAGGCTTGGAGACATCTGTCATGATTACGTGCTCTTTCGAATTTCTAGTATCACGTTGCTTGTACGGATCCCGATGGACATGATTCTGTTCAGTTAAGTAAAATGAGTGTTTCTGTGTAATTAAAATTAAGTGTGCTTCAGCAGTCTGCATCTGCTAGATTCCACAAGTTCATATGTATTTATCGAGACTCTTAATTTCCAAAAAGAATTTTTAGAAGGATACTTGAAGTCAGGAAAAATTTTAATTTTTGAGAACTTTCATGTAATCCCTTCAGATTTACACCCATCTGTCACGATTATGTAGACATAGGAAATAAATTTATCAGTAATAAGCGTCTGCCCAAGAGTCTATGATTGAAGTAGGTCACTACCATAACAACAAGCTATCAATGTAATTTAGGTATCTAACTTTGCAAATATATCATAAAATAAAGTGAATTATGCTCGGGATGATCAGGAGGAGATACTTTCCTGTAACTTACCTTTTTCACGAAACAACTTGACAGACGAAACATGATCTGCGATATTTTGTGTCCTACTAGTTGTCTATTATTAGCAGAGACCGCCGTGCATGTGCCGGGTTACCCGGAATTTATTTATATATGAACCATGACATATTTTGAAGTTTAATCAAGCCTCACTGTCCAATTTTCACCATTCACATAACATCTGATTTTCTTGACAGGCAAACAAGGAATCTTGAACAAATTCTTTTATTTTCAAATGCACGTGGTAAACACTATTTTTTTTAAATATGCGAATCATTCATTACTTCTTCAGAATAATGTAGAAAGCTGCAAATCCACACTTCTGAGAGTATTTTGAAGGTGGCAAACGTTTATTTAATTAACTAGAACATGACAGATGGTAACGGGCAATGTCCTGCAAAAAGAGGCAGCCTCAATATTACAAAATTCAAAACACGTACAAACTTGGAATGAATTCTAAGGCAAACTTTTTTAGTTAATATCTGTGTAAGTGTAATAACTTGAGTGATAAACCAAATATTAAGGTAAATACAGCAATGCATATAAACTTATGCTCAGTGTCCATTTTCAACGGCACAAAGATGATCGTTTTTTGCACACATTTCATTATTTCAAAGAAAATATGACTCATTTAGTTGCAGTCGTTTATTAAATATACACATACTCTTCTTATTGGCGTAACTTAAACATGTTATCGATCTAAAATAATTTTATTGACAGTTGGAAAAATATATGCTAAAAGTGATCAAGAGCAAATAAGGAGCCATATACTAGCACAGTATGCTGTAAACATGGCCTTCTGAATGCAGCTGATGAATAGGATGACTCAGGATGACCTAGCCATTCTGCGGAGCATCCTAGTTTTTACCTGAGTGTGCCACTCATGACATACTGGGAGGCCACCAGTGTGCTTTGAAAGATAATATCACACCTCAGCATGACTAACCTGCTCCCATAATAATTAAGGTTTCCCCATTAGGGAAGAAAAGAAGGCAAATAAAAACTTGCTTTTTAAATGAAGTTAAAGAACAAGAAAACCTATTGTAAACTTAAATTGTCATATAAAGAACAAAATGTCTACTGTCCAAATTGATAAGCAATTTTTTATTTTTTTTTACACTGTGTTATCTGCTTTCAAACATCGCATAATCCTAGAAACTTCAGAATCTGCTAATGCCAGCGTAGAAAATAATTGACCAATCAAGCAATAAGAAATATTCTGCCCAGACCGGTGCGTAAGGTCAAGAGGGCTACACAAGTGTTTTGATTGTATGGAGTCACAGTACAAGTGTTGAAAATTGCGCTGATGAGTGTTTTGAGAGATACCAGTTGTTTGAATTACGACCCAACGTTTGCTGGAAATCTGTCTTCAACCCTAGACGATGCATGGCTGTTGGGTGTTTTAACAAAATGGGCAATCCGAACCTGACTGATGTGACCTTTCGCTGTTTTACCTTTAAAACAAATGAGCTACCAGCCTGGGTGACATAAGCATCTTCTTCCAGCCAAATGAACATGGCGGCTCTCTCGTGCTGTCTTATACGCAACATTTACATGCAGTTTGCACAGTGCAAAAAAATTAAAAATACTAATGGCTTATTGTTTTGAATAGCAGAGATTATGTACATTATTTTTCAATGTAAATTTACCATTGTTTTTCTTATCCTTTAAGCAATCTGAATATTCCCTTTCCCAATTATTTGTTTTAAAAACAGAAATAAGTGTATAATAAGTCAACTAAGGTGCAAGTAAGCATCAGTAAAAACCTTAGGGATCAAAAATATAAATACTGTGCCATAATACTCAATTTAATGGTGCCAGTAAATTTTTTTACCGCGCCAGTTAATTTTTTGATAGCAACGTTCATATTTTGTCAGTTGGGGCAAGCACCTCCAAAGGTAAAAAACTCTGCAAAGCTCTTGGCCTCATTTGTCAGAACTTGAAATGAATGGAACATACACCATACAGTATGTGTTTATGCCATGCAATGTTGTGGTCAGTTGGTTGTTGATTGCACAAACATGTGGACATAGAAAGCCAGCCCATTTCACAGTTTTGGCCAGACATTTCTGGGACTGTCAATGTTCCATCAGAGGCTATGAGCATGGTCATGCGTCATGAACTGGTCCTCAAAAAGGGTGGTGGCGTTGCGTTACATTAAATTTTGCAAACCAAATTTTCACATCACTCCATCTCATCTCTATCATTGATCAATTTCAACATATTTGGTATCATTTTAAGGCACTTTTTCTCTACTTTTCAGACCTGCAATTAGTTTTTTGATATCTTGATTCAGAAAGTTATGCCAGAAAGAATGGATGCATGTCCAAGCACTTTTGGGGTGGTGGCAGAGCGGAGTGGCGGAGAAATCACCCCCCCACAGTATTGTTTCATTCTTTCTTTATCTTTCTAAACACAGGTTATTGGTGCATGTACTATCCATCAGATGTCTCTTGGGTGCAATTAGTTCACCAGTTTCCCCCCAGGTGTCACTTCACTGTTTACCAACAACAATTACAACAACCTTTTGACATCTACTGAGCACATGGTAAAATGTCAAAGATGATGTTGCAGGCCTTTTTATGAAAGACGTGCAATTGCAGTACGTGCCTTTGCCCGCCTAAAATAGCATTTTAGGTGCGTAAATAAATGCGCACGTATCCATCAAAAAACATTCAATTTTTGCGCCTAGCTATCCGAACTGCAGCGCCATCTAGGCAGCATTTCCAAACTCTTTCGCATAACGCGCAAAGGCCCATGAAAAACAGTGTGTGGACACGCGAGACTTCAACCAATGGAACTGCACGTTGCATAAACCACTTAAGATAAAAAAAAAAAAACCCCACCAAAGATGGCGAAGCAGGTTGGGCATATCGCCCAGCTTTCCACATAGAACGTGGGCTGTCGAAACCAAGGGCATAAAACCCGTAAAAATTGTCAGAAAGGACGGGAAGGAGTCGGTAATGGAAGTAAGCTTCCTCTTATCTATCGAACGAAAGTTTTCATTGCCGAATTTTGGTTATTTTGACGGTGAAACTTGGTGTGATCAGTCAGTAATTCCTGCTAATTAATGGAGCCCTGATTCATTTCCCAGAAGCATAGTTGCTAACGTTGACAAACAATGTAGTTTGTCCATTCACAGTCAATGGTTCCAACCATGGAAGTTAGCATCTGTGATTTCGGGAAACGCAAACCAGATTAGCTTCATTCACATCTTGACTGCAGTTTTTGCCGTGATTTAATTAATAAATTACTAGGGCTGTCCCCTACTAAAGCAAATCTTGGTTGACCAATAGTCGGCCTTTTTTCCCCAATCGTTTGAAATGATAAAACTCTTCGGAGCCCCCTCTTTTCGCTACCCTTTGTGATTCTGCTGTTGCATTTGAGAAGTTGAAGGATGACTACACAATACGCAAGTGAATATTTGAAATGAAATTATGAGATTTTTGGCTGAGAAAATCTTAGCATTTTAGCAAGAAAGTTACAGCCATTTTGCTGACAAAGGTCTGTTTTGAGTAAACGGCAAAAAACGTTCGAGAAATCTAATGCATTTCCATCAAAATTTGGGCACAAAAGTGCCAATATCTGGAAAACTAAGCAAAATTTGTAAGTTCTGTTTGTGTTTTTGTGTTTAGTTATGTTAGTGTAATAAAATATAAAAAAACTAAAAAATTGGCAAATTTTAGCCTGTAACGCAAATCGGACCAGTTCATGACGCACGGCCGCATAAATTCAGCCATGTAAGAATAATAATAATAATAATGCATCAGTTTTATACAGCGCTTTTCTGGACACTTCACATTGACGCTTGGGCAAGACGCTTCACATTGGATACATTATTCATTCACTCACACACTCGCGCTCTGATGGTGGTAAACTACGTTTTTTGTAGCCACAGCTGCCCTGGGGCAGAGTGACAGAAGCGTGGCTGCCAGTATGCTCCTACGGCCCCTCCGACCACCACCAAACATTCGCACACAGCCATACACCAGTGTGAGTGACACTGGAGGCAAGGTGGGTGAAGTGTCTTGCCCAAAGACACAACGACACATGACTCAGACAGAGCGGGATTGGAACTGCCAACCCTTCGGTTATTGGACAACCCGCTCTACCTCCAATCGCCCCAATACACTTTTGTCTCAATGAAAGAAGACAAATTCGTGTATGGATAACATTATTCTTATTGCCCATGATTTTTTATATTTTCCCAATATACCTGACCCACAGAATCTACATAAACCAGGTATTACATGGTTCTTCTTTCATTATGATATGAAACCACAACAAGGATAGAAGCAGCACATTGCAAAAGCAGTAAAATACTGCTATTGTCCAGATACATATGGACCTAAATGTACCTTACATTTTTTTTAAATATGCCAATATAAACTTATACTGAAGTATAATGTAATATTGCTGAGAATCTAGACTTTATGCATTCTTTGAAATGAAGAGGGAAGCTCTAACATTTATGCAAGTACATATGAGTGCTACAAAGCAAATATACATACATGTACGTTACATTTCTTTTCACACACGGCCTACCTATAAACAAATTTTGTTGTGTTCAAAATCACGGTGAATCTAGATTGTAGAGATGCTTCAGTATTGAAGAAGGAAGCACTTACATTAGAGGCGCGCAATTGATTTGTATGTTGCACTCTTGTCTCTCTCGCTCGACACGCATCACTTTCTACAATCCATTTTGGCTTTGGTTTTTAAAAGCTTTATGAAATGATTCAAGGTTTCCAGCCCAGTCCACAGAGTCTTACTCCTTTCAAGTTGCTCAGATTTGTTTATAATGCTAGCTTTATGACAAATGCATTGATTTCATAGTATGATAACTGTTTATGGCATGCTGCTCGGCTCGATGTTGTATCGACAAAAAAGCGTCCTTTTTATATACTGTCAAACACACATAGGAAGCAGCGAGGTATTTTTAAAGCATTAATATGATTGAAGCAGTTATTTTGTTCTAAATTAATGTACACTTAATTCAAAATATATTAATAGCTTACAATGAAGTGAATCATGATGTGTTGCAAAACTGCGTGATTTCTGCATTTAGAATTTTAGGGGGGAATTTCTTAAACCTCAAGAATTCTTAGGTCTTATTTTTTTTTTCCAAATGACTGACATTTTTTATTTCTTTTCTAGCTTTAATATCTCCTTTCATGCACAACCACAGTTCCAAAAAATTTGGGATGTGTAAAATGTAAATAAAAACAAAATGCAATGATTTACAAAGCTCATAAACTGACATTTTATTCACAATAGAACATAGAAAACATATAAGATGTTGAAAGTGTGACATTTTACCATTTCATGAAAAATATTTGCTCATTTTGAATTTGATGGCAGCAACACATCTCAAAAAAGTTGGGATAGGACCATGTTTGCCATTGTTTAGCAACCCCTCTTCTTTTAACTACAATCTGTAAACGTCTGGGAAGTGAGGAGACCAATTACTGAAGTTTTGGAAGAGGAATGTTGTCCCACTCCTGTCTGATGTAGGATTCTAGCTGCTCAAAAGTCCTGGGTCTTCTTTGCCGGATTTTTAGTTTTATGATGCGCCAAATGTTTTCTATTAGTGAAAAGTCTGGACTGTATGTAGGCCAGTTCAACACTCAGACTCTTCTATTGCGATGCCATGCTGTTGTGATGGATGCAGTATGTGGTTTCGCATTGCTTTGATGAAATATGCAAGGCCTTCCCTGAATTGTCTAGATGGGAGCACATGTAGTTGTAAAACCTCTATATACTTTTCAGCATTGATAATGCCTTTCCAGACGTGTATGTTCCCCACTCCATAGGCACTAATGCAACCCGATATCATCAGAGATGTAGGCTTTTGAACTGTGTGCTGATAACAAGCTGGATGGTCCCTCTCCTCTTTAGGGTTACAGGACTCTTTGTCCCCGGATTTTTTGTCCCCAGACTTTTCGTCCCAGAATTTTTGTCCCCATGGACTTTTCGTCCCCGGACTCTTCGTCCCCGAGGACTTTTCGTCCCTGTACCTTTCTTCCCTGAGGACTTTTCGTCCCCGGATTTTTCGTACCCTAATGATAAAAAAAGTCACCATTGTTGACGGACGGATGGACGTACAGACAACAGACAGATCACCATGATATAAAGGTTAGGGTTAGGGGTAGTGTTATAATGCAGGAAGAGGGTATTTTTGAAAATGAACCATCCAGGGATGAAGAGTCCGGGGACGAAAAGTTCAGGGGGACGAAAAGTCCTTAGGGACGAAGAGCGTGGGGACAAAAAGACTGGGGATGAAAAGTCCAGGGACAAAAAAGTCCAAGGACAAAGAGTCCTAGAGCCCCTCTTTAGACCACACAACACGGCGTCTGTGGTTTCCAAAAAGAATTTCAAATAGAACAGTTTTCCATTCTGCCCAAGTCCATTTTAAATGAACTTTGGCCAAGAGAAGATGGCAACGTTTCTGGATCGTGTTCACATGTGGCTTTTTGCATGATACAGCTTTAGCTTGCACTTGTAGATTGCACGGCAAACTGATTTCACAGACCATGATTTCTGGAAGTGTTCGTGAGCCCATGCAGTGTATTCCAGTGCAGAATCATGCCTGTTTTTAATGCAGTGCCGCCTGAGGGCCTGAAGATCATGAGTATCCAGTATTGACCTTCGGACTAGTCCCTTGCGCACAGAGATTTCTCCAGATCCTCTGAATCTTTTAATTATATTTTGTACTGTGTCATAGTCCAGCCCAGCTCCTCCACTTCCTAGTATCATGTCTATATCTTGATCCATTCCTATTATCCAGTCCTGGTTTTCCCTGACTCGGGGCTGACTGACAGAGGAGACAGCCTATCAGCATTCTCCTGTCCACCACACCTATTTCCACTCCCCTCATCAGCCACAGTATTTATGCCAGACCAGAAATGCCATCTGTGCCAGATTACTGTGTCTCCTTTGTGCTTTTTTTGCCCATTAGTCCTGGGTATGACTCTAGCCTGTTTTTTGGATTTTGTATTTTTGCCTGGTTTGGTGCCTTTGCTTGTTTCTCTCTGCCTCTTAAGTGTTTTCATCTCTGCCTATTTTTTTGACCATTGTTATACTGCCTGAGCCCTCTGCTACCTTGCCTGTGAACTGTTTTTTGTACCCTTTTTTGCACTTTTGACTGCCTTTTAGATATTTTTGACTTTCGCTTCTGTATATTTGTGCTCTATTATTAAAACTACTCAAATCTTCTTCAGCTGGCCTTGTTAGTCTGCTTTTGGGTCCTCCACTACCACCAGGCCCTGACAGTACTGTAGATTGAAAGTCTTCGCAATTTTACATTGAGGAACATTTTTATGAAATTGTTCCACAATTTTTAGATGCAGTTTTTTGGAGATTGGTGAATCTCTGTCCATCTTTACTTCTGAGAGACTTGGACTCTCTAAAATGCTCTTTTTATACTGTGGCATCACAAGAGGACAGGTCATAGATGGATGCTATGTCCCCACCTGCGGGCTGCAAGGGGGACCACTACACAAAATGGCCACCAGACCCGAAGGAACTCAATATCCCAGTGAGCACCTGGGCAGAGACAGGTGCAGGTGCTTAAGGCACTTGATTGCTGTCGGGGGGGGGGGCAGGGTTTAAAAGGACTGCCAAACAAATCAAGGAGAGAGGACTAAGGGGAAAGAGAATCTCCTACGAAGACGGTGGTGGAACACTGAGGGAAGTACCTTTTTGAAGCGGTGTAACTATAAGAAGAGTAACCTTTTGTTAAGAAGTGTTTTTGAACTAGAAGACTGGAGACCCTGTGTTTTTGGAAAGTGACTGTTTTGTTGACAAGAGCAATTCTGTGGATTTTTTGTTACTTATGGAAGAAACCTATTTTTGTGAAATACCAGTAAAACCTTAATTTTTCCTTGAAAACCTGATCTTGCGTCTTTGTTTGCACTGCCACATCCTCTGCTGTACAGTCAAGCCTCTCATGACACTCCAATACCCAGTCATGTTGCTGACCTGTTGTCAAAAGCTGCTTTAACTGGTTTGGTCATTTTCATAGCTTCTTGTCCAAAGCCAAAGTCAGCAGTCCCCGCCCCCCATCCCGAAGCCACAAAGGGACGCGCATTGTTTCCAACAGAGGCAGAGATTGAGAGCATTGACCACAGCAGCGACTCCATTACAATATAAGTCCAATATAAACAAACACTCTCAGTGATTGTCGTGTGAATTCCACACTGAAAACATGGACCAACGACACATTACATCCCCCCAGAAACTTCGGTGTGAATGGCTTTTTTAAAGGTATTAGCTAAAGCTAGCTAGTGTCCTATAGCCAGACATGCTATCTTTACACAGCTAAGCAAGCTGTAGTCGGCCATAAACAATGACTGTACAGTTATAAATCGACATTAGCAGGATTAAAAACCACCAACAGGACTACCCGAGACAGATAAAACTGGAAAACTACTACAGAGCAAAACAAAGCTTACCTGTCCAGTTGCGGCAAGGCTAGCTGTGCATCGCTTTTTAAACCCTTTGATTCCTTCAGTTTTCCCTGCCTATCCAAAGCGGCACTGATATAAATACAGCTCTTGGCCATCTCGCGTTTTTCCTCCTTATTTCGATTTGTTCCGCTACCATTCTTTGGCTTTTTGGCTGTTTATTTGTGTACGCCATCTCCCATAGGGCTGGGAGCGGAAGCTTCATCTCTTCTGCCACTGCCAACAACACAGATTTTTCTTCTTCAAATGCTTTTTCCCGACAGGTGGCGCACTAACAACACAGATTCAGCTCTGCGCATTCACAAGCAGAGAGGACTGCCTCTTTATCGCCTTCTCTCACTTAATTGGATAGGGGCAGTCAGTGGCTCCAGAATTTTATATACTGCTTTATTTCAGAAGACAGTGACTGAGAGACCTGTGTTACGGACCAGATACTCTAAATCAGTGATCTCTGTCAGAATGTGGAGCTGTTTAACACTTTTTTAAAAAACAAAAAAATATCACTTAGAGCAGCTTTAACCTAATAAGTTGCAATGCTCCTCCAGCTGTTTTTTTATTAGTGCCACTTTTACAGCCTTTTGTTGCCTCTCTCTCAACTTTTTTGAGATGTGTTCCTGCCATTAAATTCAAAATGAGCTAATATTTTTCATTAAATGGTAAAATGTCTCACTTTCAACATCTGATGTTGTCCATGTTCTATTATGAATTAAATGTGGGTTTATAAGATTTGCAAACCATTGCATTCTGTTTTTATTTGCAATTTACACAGCATCCCAACTTTTTTGGAATTGTATTGTTTCTCTTATTGTCATGTTTCAACTTTTATCTGTTTTTGTCTTGCGTATCATCTTCTCACAAAAGGAAAACAAAACGCAAGGCCTAAGTGCCCATCTGTGACGGTGCGTTCAGGAACCACACGAAAGAGAGGGAAATCCAAAAAACGTATGCCTTTTACGAGTTCCGGGTCAGTACCAAAAAACACAATTGCCAAACCACAAAATGAAATCCAAAAACAGAGTCGACTAGACAGGCCGGGGTCAGAACCAGTAAAACAGATGAGCAAAGGTACATAGACGGTAGGCAAAAAGTCGTAGTCGATAAACAAGGCAGAGGGTCATACACAGGGCATCCAAACACAGGAATCGTGGCATGCAAAAATAGGTCGAAATCCAGAAAGACAAAACAACACAAAAAAGGGCAATGGCAAGAATCTTGGTCGGACGAAACAGTCGAAAGAAAACAATACTCAATGGCATACGAAAGGCTCTGCACAAAGAAATACTGATCAACATTCTGACAAAGTCAGAACAGCAGTGAGGACTCTTAAATAGACGGGAGGGAAGTCACATGCTATGCAGGGAACAGGTGAGCTGGATCAGACTAATTACAAAGGGAGGAACACATGAGGGAAATCCTAACCACGAACATTGGCGAAAGCCAAGACACGGACGGGAATCACGCAAACAGCCTATGACATTTAAATAGCTCCGGTCAAGGAGTTCTAAGTGCACAGACAATGAGTGCAGGAAAGCAGTTAAGCACGTGCGAGAGATCTCGCAGAAACGCAGAGGGAGATAGGTAAAGCTGAGCAAGAGGCGGAGACTAGAACAGGGCAATTGCTGAGAGGGAATTAGTACTAATTAGTAGCGGTGCAACTTTACAGATTTTACTAGAGTGCTCGTTAGAGAGTTAGTAATATATACATGGATTAGTTGTGTTAGTAGACTATGATACAAAATACAAATGTTAGTCTTGTTAGTACTCAGAACAGCAAGGCGAAGGAAGTAAACGAGAATAGAAGGAATAATATGAAACACCAGAAATCATTGAAATCACCCGAAGCATGTGAGCACACAGACCGGGGAGACGGACTGAACCAACTAGATTACAAGACAGGGGATACAAGTGCAATGGAACTGAAAATGGACTGAACCAAAACCTGAGAAATACAATAAAAGAATAAATAAAAGACAAAATCATGAACATAGAACATGAACATGAACATGAATACAAAACCAAAACCATAACACCATCAATTAGTACAGTAGCTTATCCAGTAAGCTGACATGATGCTTAATCAAGGTAACTGATGAGAACCATGAAAATCAATGTCAGGTCTTTCATATAAAAGTGTAGTACAGTCTTTCTATACAACAATCATATTATGTTTATATAATCAGGATTTTTCCGTGGATACATCGGTTAAATTGATTATGTAGTATTTCTTAGACATAGGATGTTAATTTCCTGGGCATGATTGCTGTTTATTTCAACTCAGTCAGACTCAAAAAAAGAGGCTTCACAAGTCTGATTATATTACTGAGGACTGTCAAGTAAGACAAGAAGGGATTTAGAGGGCCCAAAGCGACAGTTGCCTTAGGTTCCATAATTTCAAAATTTACCCCTGATTATTGTGTCAATGTCATTGTATCTGAGAGCTTAACAGTGGTATCTGCAAACACAGCGAAGTATGATATAATTTCAGTACTAAAACTCGAAATGTTAATGCTGAAGGTCAACTTCCTAATTTCCCCTTAGACAGTCAGAATAGATTTTATACTGCTGTTTGTATTCTGATTGCTCGTCAGAGATAATATCCAGAATAGCACTTTCTCTGAATATTTTCCACAACTGTAACATTTCAAAAAAAGAAAAAATATCTTAGCTCTGCAGCGATAGAAATGATGCAAGGCTCATGCAATTTTGCCAGTTCTCTTGGGAATGAAGAGGCTAATAATTATTTTGTCTTTTTTTTAAAACAATGAAAGTACCCGGCCATGAGACTTGGCTTGCTGTACGCTCAGAGGAAGCTTTCGATTACCTAAAATGTCTCAGCTGTGATTATGCTGGTGTTAGAATGCCTTCAGTAGTCTGATGCTGTTTAAAAACCACAGAGCAAGGGAGCCTGGGACATGGCTTTGAATACGTGATATCGGTTTCCTAGGAAGGACATTCCCAGGTTTAAAGCCTGCTCCATAGAATGGCTCACAGAATAATAAAGAGACATAATAAAAGAACTGGATTAGTCTAAAGTAAATAACTGTCTGTTGTTTTCCCCCCAAAGCAGTCAAAGCAAGAAGCTCTGATTTCGACAGCCCAGAAGCACCATGAGCATTCATCAAGAGACATGCTGCAGTGATAAATGTGTGAGGAATGATCCGCAGGTGGAAGGCATTTGTATTACAAAATTTGGGGAGCACAGCAGTTCTGTTCATTCTCTCCATGCCCAGAACTCTTTTAAGTAACATCTGAAAAGTGTAGTAATCGTTGAAAGTTCTCTTGGATCCCAACAAATTTGCACCCGTGAATTTACAGTTGTTAATGATTATTACCAGAGCATACTTAAATGTGTATTGGGGGACACTTTGCTCTTTTGCATTATAGGATCCAATTAAAAAAAAATCTGATCCAGCTGTGCAAGCAAAGGAGGATGAGTGAGCTACATTTACAGTGTGAGTGTAGTTTCGAAGGGTAGAGATTGCACTTCTAAACCAAAGTGGGGGGGGGCTTAAAATTCTGACTGAATATCGGAAGAAATTATATCTGAGCACGTAAGCTGGCCACGGGCTCCCGACATTACCGTCACGAGCCCCCAGCACATTGTAGACCCTTTGTTGAAACTCCATGTTAGCATTTATAACTGATTAAATTATGGACCAGTCACTAAACTTCTGGGCCCCAAGACACAGATGAAAAACATAGCAGGCATCTTTGATTGCTTCTGCCATTGTGACTCCTATCCATTTTTCAATTTTTTTGTTTACTTGTAACAAACCTGCATACAGTATCCTGCAACTTTTTTAACCACGGGAAGGCATTATAAGGGGCTGAGCACACAGGGGACGTGCTCGCATGTGAAAAGCGTGAAATTCGGCGCTACACGCACGTCTTCTAAAAGCACGGTGGAAAGGCGATGCACTGAAACTTTGCCATGATGACAGGTGACTGCTCCATGTAACATTTTTACTGTTACTGTTTATGAAAGAGGAACAACGGAAATACAAATCTCGCCCTTTCTCTTGTGTGTTTGATTGCCCGCTGTGAAACTGTCCATGATGACAATGCATCTACATTTTGACTTAGAACTTCGTCTTAAAAACGCAGGGATCGATGTTTAAATGCGGTGGTAGAGACGCAAGGTAAAAAGACACGTGGCGCATGTTACCATGGGTAAATAACTGGAAAACGTTGCACTGAAAAATGGACACGCCTCGTGTGCATGGCCTCCTGTACGTGATTGATTTTTTTTTTTTTTTGTCATTAAGTTTTTTAAAGTAGTTTTGTCTGTTTTATGATTATGCAATGGAGCATATTGCATTAGATTTGCATTTGCATTAGAAGGTGGAAAGGGTCTCACTTCATGCCTTTTTATGACATTAAAAGGCACACTGGATACACTGACAACAACAGTAAAATAACAACAATGGGACTGACTGCTGCTGATTGAGTTGGCATTTGCATACTACACCCACCACACCCAACAATGAGATCATTTTTTAATTGAGGTATTTTAAAAGTTACGGTCGTGCCTGAAGCAAGGGAAAGTAAACTTTTTGAGTTTGCTGTAATGTCATCAGTAATGGTTAGACATTTGGCATGTTCACTCAATGTAATGTCCTGTTATCAGTAGACTCAATGTGCATACATATGGCCAGTAAAAACTAGTCTCTATTAAATATGGTCATAAGCCATAAACAGAAATTATTCATCTGTTGAACATATTTTTATGATCAATTAAAAGTAATGGGTAAGGCTGTTCAGGCCAAATTCTTTTCTCCCTCACACTCACTAAGGTCACCGTAGGGCAGCGTCTGTCCTTAACTTTAACTGTCATTTCACAGTTCAATTGTCAACTGTCATTTTTTCATATGGCTGTCTACGCAGGTCAGCTATTTCTAAAATTACCCTCTTAAATTGCTGTACTTGACTGGGAAAAGTCGCCATCATCCATTCTGTAACCATCCTGGTCAGGGTTGTAGGCCATGCTGAACTCTATCCCTGGATGCACTTGGCCAGAGACCAGAATATGCCCTGTACAGGCTACACAAAAAGTTTCCATTTTTCAGAAGTTTCGAAATTGTTTAGGAAGAAAAAGCTTGAATCACAAACAAAAAATCTGTATGTATCAACAATGAAACATTGCTACAGAAGTGGGAAAAAGCTGGCAGAACAGTTTCTTGGTTTCACTGAACCGGTGGAATTGAAGTGGAAAATTAAACAGAGGAAAGCAGGGCGGTAAAATGTTTTCGACATTACAAAGTTGATCAAAAATTTTACAAAGTCATTCACCGTGAAGGTTGACATTTTGCTTGAATTATCTCACAGAATGAACATTGTACTTCCCGCGCACAAGGTTAGTTCTTTGTTGCCTCTATACTATGGGAAAGTTCTAACTTTAATCTATTCTCAACAAATGAAAACTTGGTGCTAACTAGATTTCCATATTGTGAGGTAGCCTGGTTTATCGAAAGACCATATTAGTCTCATGAGAACTCGTTACAATTACTTTCAAAATTATTTTTTATGGGAACTCCTTGGAAGATGTGGGACCCAACATGAAGAAAGATGCACTAGTATTGCAAACAACGCTGGTTAATTTAATGATTTTTGTATTTTTGTATTGTATTCAGTCCATCGAGACAAAAGCTTATTTGATATGCCGCATACTGGAAATGACTCCTTAAATGTGAATGCTATGATTTTGAGGCCTGCATTTTGCAGTTATGAATGTGTTGTGCACCAAGAGAAAACAAAGCACATCATTTAAGAAAAAAAAACGGGACCTTTAAGGCATCATCGTCAGTTCATAAATATCAGTGGGTGTAAATCCAATTTTCCCTTGTCTTTGAAACATGATACTCCATTTAAACATGACTGTTCGAAAACCATAATGATTTATGGTGCCAATGTTTTGAATTGCACTGTTTGGAGAAGGAACTGAAAATATGACTTTGATACTTCCAGGGAGCCGAATGAAATCAAACTGCATTTATACAGACTTCCTTTCCACTGTTGCATAATGACAAAGGAGCATTAAATACGGCGCTTTCAAAGATAATTGTCCGTTAACTCCTTGAAACATTTCTTTCCTACCCATTGCTTCTTTCTCAGGCACTGAGATCAAGGGTGTGAAGTATAGAACTTCATAATTTTATTTTGTGATAAAGAGGCATCCCACGCACTCAGTTCAAGGGAGCTGTGCTTTTATTTTAATGGGTAACGGCAGTTTTTGAGCAGGGAAAGGCCTTAGCCTCCCCAAGAGAGGTGATGAGCTTTCTGAAATGACTCAGTTGGTCATGGGCTGCAGTTCTAGGTAACAGTGCTCACGTGTCAAATTGTCTGGATTTCCCTGTTTTGCCTGTGTTATCTTACTTTTGTATTTGTTTTACTTTTTTTATTTTACTGAAATCTGTGCCTCTTTTTCAGTTTATCAGTCATTGTCCTTGAGCTGTTGTGTCCATGTGTCTATATTCATCTCCCCTTTTCCTCTGGTCTCACACTCCCCACTGTTTCCCAAATTGTCAAAACACCTTTTTTGTTGCCATACCCCTAGCTGCTCTCTCCTGCTTCCCACTCCACCTGTCTCTCGCTTTACCAATCACCTTCACCTCAATTTTATCTCTCTGTTTTTCCCTCTGGGTCAGGAGTTTGTTGATTAGTGGTTTATTGAGTCTATATTCTGTGTTTGACTAAGTTTGCGGTCCTGGTTTTTGAGTTTGATTTGCCATCCATGTCTGACTGTCTTCCAGGGTGACCAGATACTCACAATCCAAATATGAGACAAACGGTATGCCTGTGTGGGATGATGCCGGGCATGTCGCCAGTGCTGAAAGGTACTCCAAAAATTCTGATAAATGAACATCGAGAATCTGTCCCTTGGTTTGTTATATCTCCCTGCTTTACCCTGCGGCTCATTTAGTTTTGCACAATATGCAAGTATTAGGACTGAAACATGTTTCATATGACCACCTTGAGCTGCATATATGGGCCACTTACTGCCAAATTGTTAAGTTGTTTCTGCACTATCTGAACAAAAATTCAATTGCCTCATCTGTTAGTCCCATGATACTATCATGAAGGCAGCAGGCATCACTTGCTCTAACTTTGTCATCCCTCTGACTCATGCCTAACTATGGTCATTTTAACTTATAAGGTACATAATAACAAAAAATATTCATAACAATAAAAATGAAAGTTCTATTTTCCATCACCGTAATAAAAGACATTATACCATGGTCTGGGTGAATACTCTTTTCTGATTGGCTGGCAGATATGCGTCAAAACCATGGAATGCACAGGCAGTTCAGCTACGGTTTTGTTATCTGCTATTCTTCATTGAAATAAAAAATGAACCAATTAAATTGATGAATTAATGAATGAACGTTTTGTTATCTGGTAATCTTTATTTGAAATTAAAAAAAGACCATCATTCTTCTCACCCTGTCCAACTATGGCTAACTGACGTGGTTGTAAAATGGACTGGAATTGTTCCTCATCATGACGACGGTAAGCTCTTGCTTCATAAACTTTAGATTTTAAGCGCAAAACTTTCACCAAAAATTTCTGAAGGCTTTGATTTGATATTGCTGGCAAATGACCATGGTATAAGCGGGATAATCAACTCGTAGGTGTGCATCACATGGTTTTAAGGCACTTCACAGAGGTTATTCGCCTTGAAATCGTGTGATGCACACCTAGGAGTTGATTATCCCTTACATAGCAGCACCAGCAACGATTTTATACCAAATAAAGGCTGATTAGGGGAAGGTGTACCGAGAGTGAGGTTAAGTGCTGCATTGAACACTTACAAGGCTGTCAATATAGAATCTGCTATGCAAGTAACTCTGGTGAAATGTTCGATGTTATCGTGTTAAAAAATTTCAGGTGTGTTTCATTTACAATGTCAATTAAAGCACCCAACCACAGCTGAGACACAGAATCCACCTTAAAGGGGCATTTTCACAGCTGAGCTAGCGTAGTAAACTTGAAAGTTTAGCTAATTTACATCCAAGTTTGTCTCAGGTGTAACTTGCCAGTTTAACATTATACTGCAGTCACTCAGAGCTGTCCTCTCCAGAAACTAACTAGTTACTTTGGGGCAGAACCCATAGTATTTTTCAGTTCAGTTTTATTGAACATTCATTTTGCTTATGGGAACGTTGTTGTTCATGTGCAGCTGTCTGGCCATTGATACTGGAAAGAAACGTAACGTTACTCTCGTCTAATCTCTAGTTTGAGCCCAAACGTTAAAAATCGCGGGTATCCTAAGGAATTATATTGTCATTTATACTGCTAGAAATCAAACTCACTCACTAATACCGAGATCGTGCAGAGCTTTAAAATCTCATAACTCAACCGCTTCACAGCCTTGGCCATTTCAGTACCCCATAAGGTCTGATGAAGCTGCTGAGCGGCAGTAGCCTACTTGTCAGCTGCATTCAATCCGTTAAAGAGTAAATGAGTATGTTCGGAATTTCATTATTACTTATCAGATTTTGTTTCACTTTAAAGCACTAATCACTGTGTTAGTAATGTACAAGTTCCAAAAGAAAATGTAATTAAAAAACATATTTTCGGAGCATAACGCCTAAGATCCAGATTGGTATTAAAGTATCAGCTACAGAATAAGCTCACGATTTTAGAACAGTCTCCAGGCAATAAAAATACGGGACGGAGTCTCAATTTGCGGGATGCTGGGAAAGAGACAAAAATGCTGTGTGGTACTTTGCAAAGCAGGACACCTGGTCACCCTACTTCCAGTTGACAGTTCTGCTTGGCTTTCTGGTTTTTGGATTTTGGACTGTGTTTTTGTACTACATTCCGCTCGTCTGGTTCATAGAGATTTGCCTGTTTTTGACTTACCTGCTTTGTGATTTTGTTCTGCAATTCCACCTCTGGTCTGCAACTTGGACTGTTTCCCCCTGATTTTGGCCTAATAAACCGTTTGAGCCAGTCTACCATTTTCTGCACCTGGGTCCATTCACCACCCTGGCACAATTACAGATCTGTTGCCGCAAATATTGCAATTCCTCCACATTACGTGAATTAAATTAAGTCCCTTAAACCTGGTATTTAGTCAACAGCCTCTCATTCTGTGGCTGATGAATGTTAATTTCCAGCTTCAGAACACAGAAGCTGCAAATGCTCCCGTGCCCAACCTTGCAATGACTCTGACAACACAAGTAATTCCATAAAACTGCAATAAATGAGCAGAAAATTGTTGTAGTAGGTTTCAGTTTAGCTTTTCAGGGTTATTGTGAATTGAAGTTATACTACAAATATCTTAGATGGAACAGAATGTCAGCGTTTATGTTTAACTTATTGCAACAATGACTGTGTTTTTAAGGTCTTTAGTATCCCGGTTTTGATTGGGTCTTTTAAGTATCCCGTTTTTGTGTTTGTGCATGTAAACACCATATCCTGAACTCAGAAACCGGGTTATGCCCTTATCCCGGTTTCAAGAAACCCAGTTTCACCACCTGGAGTACTCCAATAGAAGCCGGGATACTGGAGCATGTATACGCCTTATCCCGGTCTCTGACGGCTGCCCACCGTATGCGCAGGCGCCAGAGTGATGCAGCAGATAAGATGCAGTGATCAGAAAACGGGTTACTGGTATTTATCATGTATACAGGGATATGAATAACCGGGTTTCTCTGTTTTCTCTGTGTTCCATGTAAACATCATATCCCAGATATGCTCAAAGCTGGGATTAGCCTCACAACCGGGATACTAAAGACCTTGTAAACACAGTCATTGTCTCAATGAACAGGACCAATATGAACACCTGTAGGCACTCAGACCCTCCGACAGCTGAGCAAAAAAGCAAGGACTATATTGGAATGCAGGAGACAGCCACTTGACTTGGCCAAAAACATGCATCTCAAAGACCACAGATGAGCCTACCTGGCCACCAGCCACATTTACAGAAATGTTATTACTGTTCATTACCCCTGTCAAATAAACTAATAAATCAAAATTTCTTTCCAGACCAAATACAGTGTAAGAGTTAATAATGTCCAAGCTGTGAAGAATGCATGGGTGTCAGGGCACAGCACAACTGCTTTTCGAAATCAGTGTTCACAATTATGGGGTGAACAAAAAAAGAAAGTGAGCTCGTGATGTAATTAAAACCACATTGGTGATGCTCTGGAATGAATACTAGAATAGAACCCACTGAGGGGGCCAAGTCCCAACTACAATGCCATGCTGTATTGATTGAGGGCGTACCCCCTGTCCCCTTGCTAATTCTTTTCATTCTTTCATTAGATCTTTGCTCACATTTTCCAGTGGGTGACTAGAGGCTTTGTAGGTACATTGAAAAAGCATTTCAGCCATGATTAATCTTCCTTATAAACTATGCCACTGACTTGTTTCACTGCTCCATATAATCGCAGTACAATGCAATTACCAACATTAATCTTGAACCCCCACACTTCAATGCAGCCAGAGAAACATAAATATACTGCATTAAATTGTAAATTTGTACAGCACAAATGTCTGTCTGTGTGGACATGAGCTGGACAGATCTCTCCAGCCTCTCCACTTGGAGTAACTCGGTTCCATGTAAGAGGCACCTTCTCTTTTACATTGAGACTATTTGTCCAAACCATTGGCCTCAAGTGACCATCCAAGATGGGTCCCGGAGGTCTAGCATGGCAAATGGTTCCCCCTTGCCAACAATCTGCCAACTCGGGGGACTTTTAACACTAAGCATTTCCAAGTTAAAATCCTAAAAGAATCTTGGAGTGGGCAGAGAACATATATCTTAGGGTACAACCTTTAAGAGTGAGGCAGTTGCCTCTACCCTGCACTGTTCTGAAACCTCAGAACCTGGCGGTGTGCTATGCCATGAATAGTAACAATCCCTCCTGCTGGCTAGCACTTGGTCTGAGTCAATACAGCATACTGTGTTGGGACCTTTGGGCTACGTATTGACAAAACTGTGATAGCTGAGGTCATAGATGACATAACAACATCACATAACAAGAGCCTAAAGTAATCCACGCCATGATGCAGCATGGATCTTGTTGCATCAACCAATGAGATCAGTATCACAATAAAATATCCTTTGGTATATAGCCCACTTCAGAGACAATCTCTCTTATGACAGCGTTACCATAACTGTTCTTTTTCTCGCTTCGCTCATAAGTTTCATCACCCTGGTTTGAAATTATTATCAGGGTTTTATCATGAAGAAGGCCTTTGATGACCTCTAGTACAGGGAATACAATATATTTTCACTGAAAGAACCAGAATCTGGGGAAGAACTCCAAAATTTGTGTCCTTGGACACACATGCCCCGCCAGTGAAGCCTCAAAATTGTGAAATTATCCAATTTTGTCAAACAAAATATGAGATGCACACCTTTGATCTACGTAGAAAGCATTTACCAAAGCTTGTTGAATTCTGTCCAGTAGTTTTTGAGGCAAAGCGGATAAATAACATCCTCAACGTAAGGACGGATGGATGGACAAGGGTTACTCTATATGCCCCCGTCATATATGGCGGGGGCATAAAAATGGTTTCATGCTTTCTCTGGTTTGGCCAATGATGTCACAAGAACACGACTAATACTCAAACTTGCAGTCTTTGCACTTAGTCAAGCGGTCACTTGAGTGACGTATTTCTGGGATCTGGCCTGAGTGTATCAGTTGAGTGCTCCACTTTAACAGTAAAGACTGCAAGTGCTGTGAGGTTTTGTTATCTCAGGTCAGGACGCACTTGACAAAAGAAAAATGCTTTCAGTCGAGGCAGCAGTTAGAGGAGTTTATAAGCTAAGAATGACAAAGAGGATAAATATTCTGAACAAATTTGTCATTAAAGGCCCAATTACCAATCTAGAAATTAGAACAACAAACATTGACACATTGTCCAAGATCATAAATACAGCAATTAATTAGGTAATAAAGGTGTCAATAAATAAGCAATCAATTAAATCACAGTTGCTTAATTTACACAGACCTTATTGCTCAATAACAGAGCCATCAGTAACCTAACGAACAGTATTTACATTGGAGTATTGTCATCTTACTAATCACTCCTTTCTTTCTTAATAAAATACACTGATGCATTGTGGGATACTCTTTTCCTTTAATACTGCTCCATAGCGGTATCAGGATCAGGGTTCCTAAGGTTGGATTTAGTGCACCTGAGCTTGAGCATTTTCAGAAATGGGCAGTCTTCAATACTTGGCATGTGAATGCGCACTCAAGACTGCAAGTGTTGGTATTGGGACAATGCCTCTGTATTATCTGAATCTTTCCACGATATTATGGACTGTTGATGGTGAAATCAATGACCTGCATTCTATTGTATACTCTTGTTTTGATGAGGCAAATGAGAATGCAAGGGAAGCAGAAGTGCAATCTTACCATCTGACTCGGTCAGGAATTTTTGGCAAAAAATTTGCTGTCACATTTAAAACCAATGCATTGCATTTTGAATGAGTTGTACTATTGCTTGTTCCCAGTTCATTAGAATTGGCTATAAACTTAAAGGCAAATACAGGCAGTACAGGCAGGAAATCGGCTTTCATTTTGAGAGGAATTACATACGTACCGTAGAGGGGTCTTAGACTGCAGGAAAGCCTGTTGTAATCTTTCTGGGTAGCTCGGGGAAAATGAGTTAAGGAAAGACACTGGCATTCTGTGACACCATTGCAGTGCGTCAACTTGAAACAAACTCTGCGTCCATTGAGAGTGACAGACAAAACGTGTAACCACTGATCTCATTTTATGTGGCAAACAAATACGTTTTCAGACTCTGCCGCCCATCATCTTACATTACATTACTATCATGTTCTTATGGGCTCCTATCTGGACATGTTTCTCTGTTCTTACAGAGAGGGAGGAGAGAGGGCATTAGGATAGCAGCAGGAGCTAGAACTGAGGTTCCACACAATAAGCCCAGCTGATTTTCTTGCTTAGCTCTCTCTGGCTGTCAGTGCTTCTTCCGGCATCCATTCATCTTACATCAAGCACTGAAGTAGTCTAAAATTAATTATGAGGCCTGTTTGCCTATTTGACTACTATTCAAAAACATCATGTGCTTTAAAACTCCCCCGGCTGTCCTTGCCTCCTACTAATCTTTTTTGCTGTGATGGACAGGAGTGTAAATATCATTTTCTGGGCTTCTCACTTGCCGGAAGACATGCTTCGTACAATTACTGATGCGTATCTTCTTTGGTGTTTCCAAGGATAGAACTAACAGACATGAACTAGAAATTAAGTTGTGTGTGTGTGTATGCGCGTGCGCATGTGTGTGCGTGCGGGTGCGTATGTATGTGTGTGTGTGTGTGTGTGTGTGTGTGCGTGTTTCCCCTACAGTAAATGGGGAGTGCCTGGGACAGGCACGCAAAGCAGTGCCGATGGATCAGGATAGTTCATCAAGTTCATCAGGTAAGGGGAGAAATTTTCTGGCTTGTGGTCCTCAAGGACATAGGACCAAGTGAGGTTCATCTGCATTACAAATCTAAAAACCCCCCACACTTTTATTTTTACCCTTACCTCCATCTTATGCCTCAAAACAATCAAAATACAATGGTTAATGGTATGGCAGCAGCTAATTTCAGATTGAGGCTGCGAGTGTTAAGCGCCTGAAACAGAGATTAAAAAATCATTACAGATTGCGAAACACTGCCCTGCAATCTTAAAACAAAAAATCCATTCCCTGTTGATTCTGCACCTTTGATGTAACTATGGGGCTGCTCTTCGGGGCTTTTCAAAAAATACACTTGAAAATTCTAAATCAGATATGGAATAAGATATGAAGACGAAGGTTAACTCATATTGCTGTATAAAGGTCGAAGTAACTGGTCAAAGTGTATGATCCCGAGATTAAAATCACACCGTAACATGATTGAACTGAGGAACAGAAAGACTTTAAACATCCAGTGTTGTAAACTCATGATTTAACTTTCCCCAGTGGGGAAATTACAGCAATTGCTGGATTATCACTATAGACGTTATCACTGCTAACACATCTCAATAATGCATTGTGAGTCAATTTATCAATTAATCTCTGTGCTCCAGCTTTGTTTGACATAACATACTTGAGAAACCAATTACCAGAGATAGTCATTCACGCACTGTACAGCATTAGTTCCCAAACTTGGTCCTGGAGCACTTTCGTACGTATATGGAGTTTTTGTTCCAACCATAATTGCAATCGTTGGATTTTAATAAGATGTTAATTTTTCCTAATTAGGTGCATTTCATGTTTAAAGCAGTTATTTTCTGCCTTTGGTCACATTTTGACAGAAATATCTACAGTCTTGTGCAAATGTATTAGATAAAGCAGGCTGGAGTGGAAAAAAACCAAACAACAAAAGTGTTCAGGCTTTTTATTACTTTAATAGCATCTACATTCAGCACTCAGTATGAGAGATGTCCTCCACGGTTCTTGATAAGTTGTTCCACCCATTTTGGCTTTGGGCTGACCAGGTTTTTACAGGTTGCCTTAATTTCTTTGATTTGATGCCACACCAGGACAACTGCATTGATGACTTTGGCTTTTGTGGTGCAGTCCTTTAGCCGTAACCTTGAATTGATGATGGACCAGAGATTCTCAATGGGATTGAGGTCAGGTGAATTACCAGGCCAGTCCAAGACAGTTATAGCACTGTGTTGATGGTGCAATCACATTAGTTACATCATACAAGTCAAGGAAATTAATGAAACGAGGCTGAAAGGTACTATGCAGTGATCTTTGAGGTGGTTGTGTAAAACGTCCATCACTTGGCACTGCTATTTGCACGCCATTCAACTCATTCAATTGACAAGCACCTTTATTCAATTAATTTGCACAAGACTGTGTATGTGAACAAGAAAGAAAAGACCCTTAAACATATTTGGCCCCATTGTAACTATGTAAGAGCATGACTTTGGTATGACCATTTTTATTTCTACAATGACAAAGGTAAGACCCGCTTCACTTGGACTTTGAACAGCTGGTACTTGTTGCCTTCATAGTTTGTGCTGATTAGGTTTGGGTGATTTGATTAGATGTGTGATTTGCTAGAGCTAGATTGAAAATATCAGGGCAAGGCACTAAGAGGCAGAGTAGGATGGGACATGCCTTCTCCATCATAGAAAATAAAATTTCCATCCATCCTCAAATGGATTTTCTGGGTTGCATTTCAAGCAAAATGTGACATTTATGCTCTTTCATGATTAAGTAAATAACTTGGTATTATTTCAAAGATTTCAATGCTGAATTTTCATGAAAATTTTTTGTGTTTGTGGCCCTTATTCTGTGCTAAAATTATGAAAATAAACTGAAATTAGATGGTGTTCCAAATGCTACCAGTGCTTTGTTTCATTTAAGCTATTTTTCCCTTCTCTGTGAAGCTCAAATCTTCAATTATAAAGCCTTAAATCGGGGAATGCACTTGTAGATGCAGCAGCAAACTATTCTCTGACAATGGTTTACAGAAGCGCTCCTGAGCCCGTGCAGTGATTAAAATTTTCTGATCCCAAGCCCCGCCTCCCATTGTTACTGTTGCTAGGTCGGACAACTAACCAGGAAACTTCAGCCTTGCCTGAGTTGAAAACAACAAGCATAGCGGCGCCGGTTCCATTCACTGATGTCTTCCATGCGAATCGGTGTTATTTTGGCATCGACATTTTGTCACCCTAAATATGTGCTTTTTGGAGGAGGGAAAGCAGCACACTTAGTAATGGGAGGATCGAAATGTGACTCGCTGTCTCAACGTTTAAGTGCGAGCAGAAAAGTTAACGTGACCGAGACTTTTAATGACCCTCTGATAAGATCATTGCTTGGAAATTTTCCCCTTTAGAAGAAACGTCGATGAATGTCCGTGTTTGTTATCAAATTACTCTCTGGTTTCCTCACTTCATTGTACCCTGGTTGAGTACATTTGCCGGGAACTGAATTGTTTATATTTTGGCTTATGCCAACATTGTTAAAAGGAAGAGCTAGTTAACTCTGGCTACTCTTTTACTAAGCTTCATCTTTGCCCCTGTCCCGTTGAAACACTGCTCTCAAAAATAATCACTGCACTGCACGGATTGAGGGGACAGAGAAAACTTTTTTCTCCTGATTTCTAGCTAACAGCCAAGCCTTTCTCCCCTCCTTGTCTTTTTGAACTCTGTATAAACAGATAAAGCGACTTGTCCACTGTTTTAAATATTATGCAGGTAAGAAGTATTGTCATTGAATGTCAGTTACAAGTAGCTTGCTTGTTAGCCTCCTTGTTAATTTTATTAACTGCTCAGTTAATGCAGTCCCCACGATGGTAAGCGTACCAAGGTAGCTCGCTGGTGACCGTTATCAATCGCTAGCGTTTGTTGTTAGTCAGCGGTCTATTCAAGTCCATGGGATGGCTAATTAACTAGCTAGCATGAAACATTTTATTATAGCCCTTCAAATGAGTATTGCTGCAAAAAACATGAGAATACAACTGCGTAGCTTTGTTTGATAAAAGTGCCTTCTGTAATATTCTTGTGTCGTAAATTGTAATTATCTTGTGAGATTTATCACCAATGAAAAAGACACTAATTTCACAACTGTTTCAGATCTTTTTTTAATTAGTTTAAGAATACATTAAAAAGCTTATTATGGTTTTGGAAATGGAATGAATAACATGTCTTTAACACGGTCGGCATATTGAGTGTCACTGTTGCATGTCCCACACACACATCGTTTTACCATCGTCAGAAACCCAAAGTGCCTGGTTCAGATTTTTTAGTGAGACGGCTGCCTGAGGTGAAAGTTGTCCGAGGTTTGGTCAGACCCCTGCTTGCCCCATTGTGACGTAGCCGAAAATGGGCGGGGTTTGGGAACGGTCAATTACAGCATCTTATAGGTTTTTACCACAGTGCCAGCTGAGGGCCTGAAGATCACAGCTATTCCGTAATAGTTTTCAGCCTTGTCCATTGCATACAGAGATTTTTCCAGATTTTTTTAATCTTTTAATTTAACATAGTGGATGAAATCCCCAAATTCTGTGTATTTTTACTTTGAGGAACGTTATTCTTAAATTGTTTAACTAATTGTCCCTAGAGTCTTTCATTACTTCTAAGAGAATTTTTATGCCAGATCATTTTCATGACCTGTTGCCAGTTAAACTAACGTTAAATAACTGTGAGATGTTCCACCAGTTGTATTTTTTTGCATCATACAACTTTTCCAGTCTTTAGTCACCCCTGTCGCTACGTTCTTGAAATGTGTTGCTAGCATCAAATTCAGAATAAGCAGATGTGTTTTTTTTGTACTATTTTTGGTTAAATACAGAGTTACGTGATTTGCAAATCACTGCATTCTGATTTTATCAACATTTTCACAGCGGTCCAACTTTTTTGGAAATGGGGTTAGATTTAGCAGGCTAAGGTAAATACTCTTGAAGGTAAAATCACAAAAGAGAAATGCAGAGCCTGAAAGCGAGATCTTGCCATTTGAGCTGACTGGAATTTTTGGCTGATAATTAGCTGCCACACTTAAAACATGCTTGGAACAATTTCCTTTTGATTTTTAACTGGATATTTGCAAAGTAGTGGAAAGCCTGACAGTACATTGGGTTCTAGAGAAAATGTACCCCCTCTTGTTCTCAGATGCTTTGAATTGGCTTTGACCTTTAAAGCCAGCACAAAGAATACCGGCAGGAAATGGGCTTTCATCTTGAGAATTACATACATACTGAGAGGACCTGGATGGAGGGAAGCCTGTTGCAATCTGAATGGATTACAGGGGAAAAAGTATGGACTGAAAAATTGAGTGGAATGGAGGTGGGCATTTCTTTCAGGTCTTACTTGCATCTGTCTTTCTTGGGACTGTAACCTGCTATTGGTGTACATACCATTTTTTTCACTCAACAATGCAAAGCACTAATTTTCGCTACTCAAGGCAAATATAAACAAGTGTTTATGAATGAATACCATTATTGCTTATTCTCTTGATATTCAATTTACACTGTTTACTAGAAGAGAAATCTGAGATTGCAAACCTTTGCCAAGGATGAACAATTCCCCATTTGTCAACTCCATTAGTTTTTGAAATTTTTTGACATCACTGAGATAATGCCTCCCATTTTTTTCCCCATATCAGATCCTTATGTATTTGTGATGTGACTCAAAATGTCCTATTTATCCCAATCTCACAATGGTTAGGAATGTTTTCAAAATTCCAGGATCCAGATCACTCCCAAAATCTAATTCCAAGATCCACCTCTGGTTAACATTCTCATGTAAATCCGGCCATTAATCTATCTGACTGTGTATTAAAAAGTAATTGCCCCCTAAGTTAATGAATCAACCAGTCAAAAAGAAAAGATACTGGGGTTTGATTTCACTTGCTGCACCAAGGCATGATTGCTACCAGCCATTTTGAAAATAAACATTGCTCAAACAGAACCTGTCTGGCAATGTGACAGGCAAAAAGCAGCACATGATATCACAGTCAGAAGAAATTCAAAAGCAGATGAAAAATAAAATCATTGACATTACTCAGTCTGAAAAGGAATACAAAGCCATTTCAAAGGTTCTGGGACACCAGCGAACCACGGTGAAAGCCATTATCTACCAATGGAGAAAACTTGGGATAGTGGTTAACTTTCCCAAGAGTGGCTACTTTACCAAGAGCATATGGAGGACTCATCCAGGAGGTCATAAAAGAACCCAGACTAGCGTCTAAAGAACTGCAGGCCAGAATGTGCTCAGCTAAGATCAATGTTCATAGTGAAAACCATTGCTGACCAAACCATTTGACAACAAACATCTTGATGACCCCCAAGACTATTGGATAATATTGCGTGGACTGATTAGCCAAAAGGTAGAGCATCTTGCACTGCATTTCACAATAAAAACATCACACCAATCGTCAAACACAGTGGTGGTTGTGTAATGGTCTAGGGTGGCTTTGCTACATCGGGACCTGGGAAACCTGTAATAATTGATGGAACCATAATTTCCGCTATCAACCAGATAACCCGGAAGTAAAATGTCTTGGCATCAGTTTGTGACCTAAAGCTAAAATGCAGTTGGGTTATGCAGCAGGACAATGATCCGGAGCACACAAGCAAGTCCACTTTTGAGTCACTCAAAAGAAAAAACTTAAGGGATTAGGAGCCTAGTCAAAGTCTTGACTTGAATCCAATCGAAATGCTGAGGCATGACCTTAAACAAGTACGTTGTAGTTCATGCTTGAAAACCCACCTGTTTGGCTGACTTAAAAGCTGGCCAAATTCCCCCAACAGTGATGTAAGACTCATTATGAGTTGCCACAGACAATTGTTTGAAGTGGTTGCAACCATGGGCGGCACAACCAGTTGTTACATTTAGCCGAGCAGTAATTTTTCCACAAGGGTATTATAGGTTTTGAATAGCTCTTTTCCATCAATAAATGAAACGATCATTTGAAAGCAACATTTTTTGTTTCATCACGTTGTCTTTGTCTTATATTGTAATTACTTGAATCATCTGAAACGTTTAATTATGACAAACAAAACCAGAAGAAATCAAGACGAGAGCAAATACTTTCTCACAGCACTGTTTAAGTGATCCGAGACCATTCCTCCTTGCAGAATCTCACTGATCCTTCAGCTTCCTAAATGAACTCCCTTCATCAGATTGTCCCACAGGTTTTCTAATGTATTTAGGTCAGGAAAATTGGGATGGCTATGATAAAAACCTTGATTCTGTGGTTTTGTATTTTTGTGTTGATTTTAATGCATGCTTTGGGTCATTATATTATTTTAAGTTACTATTTGCTTGACAAGTGAAAATTTTCTTATTCCATTGGCAAGCTTGTCAAAACTACCTCAAATCAGGACAAATTTTTTTGTCCTACTAAGAAAAATGGTGATAGAAATAAGTGTTTTAAGTCTTAAAATAAGTAAATTCATCTTACCTAGTATTTTCATCTTCATTTTTTGCAGTGTACTCGCATACTTCTCAATTGGGATAAGGTTCTTTACGGAAAGGAAAAATGTAGGTGCATGATTTTTGATGTAGAGAGGTTTTTTCTGGCAACCCTCCCAAACATCTTGTCTTTGACCATCGATAGTGTCTGATCATAGTTTTTGAGACTCCCTGATGCTGGGACATAATTAATGTCTGCGATTCTCAGTGATCCTTTGAATTTCTTTTACCACTGGAACTACACAGTGTGGGGTCATTCCGTGTCAATTCACCAAATTTCAGAAAATCTTCCCGCATGACCACCTAAGATTTTCTTGAAAAAATTCATGTTGGTGGATTCACTTCTTAATAGAATAATCCCAAAATTGTAGGTCTCCACTGCCAATAGTTTGGCCACAAAAAATTAGTAAAAGGACAAAGATTTGGGTGATTTTTAGCCTTTTTTTTGCATCGCCTTCTGAAGTTCTAATTTTGAGCTGGAATATCTTAAAAAGTACTTGAGCTAGCACCTCCAAAGTTTGTATGTCAAATATCTGGTGCTACATTTGTAGTTAATTTAAATTTCAGCAGTCTGGCTCATGTGTAACATGCAGTAATAGGTCCCCAGATTCTTTCAAAAATTTCTATTTGCGAACTGTGGCAGCACTTTTAAGGGCCTGTAAACTCATTAGTTTTTATGACAGGGGGCTGATATTTTGTAGGGGATGTCTTTTGGACTAGGTACATGGTTTTCTGAAAAATTACCAGTGTGAAGTAAATGGCATCTGAGATATTGCCAATCAAAAATGAGAAAAACACATTTTCCTGCAAATTTGAAGCTATATTCCCGTTAAAATGACACCATGTATCAAATCCAAATCAAGTTCACCTTAAAGAGCAGGTTTTCGTTAATGATATATCCAAAAATTGTGATGGTGTTCTTTCTCTTTTTCCCAATATGAATTTTTAAAATTATGTTATATATTGGAATGCTAATTCTCGATTATAGCTTTGTAGTCTTGTGGACAGCTCTGTAATTATGTCAGAGATCTCAAATTTTGTACAGTGCCTCATATAAACCATTTGACATTAACTTTAAATACATATTAGTCACATTCACACTAGTATATGGAAAGATATTGAAGCTTGAAAATGGAAATCAAAATAAGCTTTATTGCAGTACTGATGCTAAAAATCGCCCAAACCTTTGTCCTTCTATTAATTTTTTTTGTGGCCAAACTATTGGCAGTAGAGACCTAAAATTGTGGAACTATTCTATTAAGAAGTGAATCCACCAACATGAGTTTTTCAAGAAAATCTGAGGTGGTCATGCGAGAGCCATTCGGTGAATTGACATGGAATGACCCCGTGGTCATTTAATTAGGGGACAAGTCTGTCATAACTCAGACCATAGGAGCCACACTCTAAATACAGACAAACTCCCAAAGCGCATCTTTAATAAATACAATATAAGAGAAATTAAGCACAGAAAAAGAGGGCAGCCAGAAGACATTCCGAGGTCAGGTGGGGGCGAACAGGAACATATAAGGTCAGGCTGGGCAGTGGGCATAGTGGTAGGGACTGGTCTGAGGTTAATAATCAGGGTGTAATGCTCAAGAGTTTGGGGCACACCGGGCGGATGCACACTCTCGGACTTGGATGAAGAAGAAACTGGAAGAAGTGCAACTCAATAGGACCATAAGCACTGAGAATGGAATTCCTAATAAATAGATTCTTTGAGCTAGAGTTAAACACCAGAGACAAAAGACAGCAGTCAAGCGAAAGGGGAGATGCAAACTGGGAACTTAAATACACAAAGACAACAATTAACAAAGTGGAACCAGGTGTGCAAAGCGCGAGGAGAAAACACAAGAGCAGGGGTAAGGAATGAGACAAGGATTGTATTACAAGAAAAAGTGAACAAAAGCAAAATGACACACGGTCAGACTGCGGGAGAGCAATAAACCTTTTAGACCAGTACTCCCCCCCTAAAAGTAGCACCGGCGCCATGTGATTACATTAATTAGTCATTTAAATACTTTCCTATCATATAATCAGCAAAACATATCAGTATTATCATTCAGAATCCTTTTTAGACATCCATTCTTTACAACCAATTTGTTCCAATCAAAATATCTAGAAATAGTCTTAATCTAAACAATTCAACAGTGCTTTTCTCTCACCTATGTCTTTTGCAGGTCGCTGTTTCTTCCTAACTCATGCCCTGGTAAATGGTCCAGAATCGTAATAATCCATGGGACTTGGTTCTGAAAAGTCTTTAAGAAATTGGGCTTCTAGAAAAACCATGTTTCTCTGAAAGTAACCGACAGATGCAAGGCAAATCACACTGAAGATTATGCATCAACCTCCAACGCTCTGTAAATCCACTTTGCCCTATCCTAGAGCTTCATTAGTTCACACTTTGTCACAAGAATGGTCACTGAACATAAGGCTATGAGGTTAGCTGCCTGATGGAGTGACATATTTTCTAACTTTTATCATTAGGATAGCTAAGTGAGGAACAGTATGTTCGCTCTATCTTATAGTATATTACCTCCACCTCAGGCGCTTCTTTGTAAGGTAAAAACAGTAAAGTTTGCTGGCAAACAAGCATAAAATGCAATACTGTCCATGAATAAATTTTACAAACTGAGTGGAAAATATAATGGATCGATGCGAGGTTAGGGTGCCCATTAAAAAATGGTGTAGGCCTACCATAAAAATTAGGAAGTGAACTGTTTTGCTGACATTCCCACAACGCAATCTAAAGCCTTCTGCAACTTCCCAGTTAAATCAAAACAAGTTATTAAAAATTTTAAATTGCTTATTTGTTTTCAAACTTTTTTTCCAAACTGCAAATTAAGCATTTACTGGGTGATAAGCTTACTCGTTCTGATCTCTTCATATTTAACACAAATTTCTGAGGCAACAAGTCGTGAATAAGCAGCTACAAGCCACGGGCATAGCTTTCGTCTTAGTTACCTCCCGTTGCCACAGATGCCAGTGCATTCATGTGGGAGAAGCCGGAGCAAAGTCAGCATATGTAAGACAAAAGACACAAAGTGCTTGTCCATGTGGCTCTGGAAATATGGCCCAATGTCAGTGTGCTGTGCCACTGGGCAATTTCCATTGACTGAATGGGCAGCCATTTCTGTATGCCATATCCAGTTCTTATAGTACATCTATGGACTCCAGCCAATCCCATTATATTCATGGTAGTGGAAGTGCTTTCTATTTGCGTCATTGCATGGTAACATTTATGTGTCAGTCCTTTTAATCACTTGTCACACTGCTAGTTCATAGCCAGATTGCTCCCAGAGCAATCGGTGTTTGCAAATGGGTTTGTTTTTCCAAAAATCATGGGGCATTTACATATCTAAGAGTCGCCACATTTACATCAGAATTTATTGTTTTCATGTGCGACTGTGTTTTTATTTCAAATGCCTTTAGTTTGTTAGCTGACTATATTTGCCTGACTTTTGTACGAACAAAGTCGTGTTTTGGTTTTGACAAATACCTTCATGATTTCTCGCTGGATGCATTTCTTGAATCCTCCTGGGAATATATCCCTGTTTGTTCTGTCCCAGTTGGATAGATTCTCTGTTTGAAAAGTAAAGTAACTACTATGTAATATGTCTTATGAAAATAATGTTTTATTTGTACCTATCTAATTGTCAATCGGGTCATTTGGAATGTAGCACAGTGCAGAATGCAACTAGGACATGTTACAATGGTGTTGAATAGCTCTAATTCTAACAAATATTAGAGGGATCTGTAAACATTATTTAGCTGTATGTTAATGGATAATCTTTCAAACTATCACATTACTGGGCCATAGGAATAAACTATGTTTCCAAAATAACAATGTTGATGAATTACAAAGAGTCGTTGGTAGTAAAACAATTGGGGCTCTCCTGAGAAGGAGAAGAGTACCCAATCTCTTAGGTTAGAGATATTTTTTTAACCAGTGGCTATTTGATGGTGTGGGTTTAAAGACCATCACGGCAGCCATTGCTGCCACGTATTGGATTAGTTGCATGTACTTGAGTGTTATTTTTCTCTCGTAACTGCTATCTTTTCTTTCGTCTTTATGTGCTTGTGCTCGTGTAAATAGTTCCTTTTTACATTTCCAATTAATACCGCATATACATTTTTATTTGCTCAATTCATACAGCCACTTCTCTTCAAAACTATAATTAGCTGACATCGCGTATTTATGTGGATGAGTGCATGCATCTATATGAATCGTGATGTAGCATTCCGTAACAGCACGTACCAGAACTCGTTCCGTTTACTCATTTTAATAATTCTACCCCAATAAATACGCTTGCGAGTCTAGGTATCTGTTTAGTTTGTTTTGTGTTATTTGCTTTGTTTGCCTAACCGTCCAGTATGTTGTACTGTCACTCCTGGCCTCACCAAAGTGAGCGCCTTGTAAAGCGAAGTTCAATGCCCGTATGTTGCGGATGTCCCATTTAAAATAATCTACTTTGATTCTGGGTCTTATTTTAAAAGAAACTATTGTCTGTACCGTGAAATTTTCTTTATTATTCTAAAATTCCCGATGTGATGAGCAGGTTTTTGTATCGCCCAAATGATGTGGTAGAGTGGTTATAAAAGTGGGTAGTTTGAGCTTCCCAGAGGGCTGGTGAGTTGCTGTCAATGGTGTATGCTCTTCCATCAGTTGTGTGAGGATAATTTGAATTAGCCCGTAAATCAATTCTCCATTATTTTTCCTTATTTTTGACTCTTCTGTCAGCTTTTTTTTGGTTCTTTTAAATAAATATTTAAGTATTGGTTTACATTTCTTTTTGCCTCATTTGCACTGAATGTTTTTTCACCATTTTCTGCATTCAAGAGTGAAATAAACCTCTTAACTTTTTTTTCACTAATTACCTCGTCCGTGTGGATACCTCTCTATGCACCTCCTTAACACGCCTGGTCCTATCCATCTTCAACAGGCTAGTATACACAGGAACCTCAAAGAAATGTCATTTTATATGTAATTGCTGTGCCACATCATGATTAATTTCACAAACTAATTGCATGCAGCTGTTTTTAATTTTTTTTTTGCATTTAATGAACTTGCATTTTTGAAATTAAAGGCTGTATCAGCGATATGACGTCACTATTGTTGACAGTTGAAACACAACAGAGCCGCTCGCCCCTCCCCTTCGGAAGCTTGGAACATGAACACGCTTTTCTTAAAGTGAAACTTCGCATCTTTGCATTGACTTTGAAAGTAATCTGTCACGCGAAAAATTTAAGTTTCGCATCTGGTGTGAAAGCAGCTTAAGAATGGCTCACTCAGCTGGGTAAATGGCCGTGTACAGCTTGTTGTGATAAACGCACGGTAGCAACAATGACGACAGTTGCCAGACGATAAATTTACACCATTAGTGCTAGCTACAACAAGGTATCTGACAAGTATCTTAGCTCGGCATTACAAAATGAGTATTAACAATGTCACATAGATCACCACTTTTAGCTAAACTTATCACGCGGTTATACATTCATCGATGAATTTCAACTCTGAGTACTAACCAGATAAAAAATGTTATTACATGAACACAAACTCTGGTTTGATCAGACAGAGTTAGCAAACTCACTAGCTTGCCAACCGAGAGTTAGCAAAGGTTGCTAACACGCTCCAAAGAGAAATTATCGATCTCTCTACTGTTTGATTCATTCTGACCAGCATGATCCATACAAGATAGCCTTACAAAAACAATACACAAGCTTCCCTCTATTTTGCTTAGGATGACAATTTACAATTCACATCCAACCGAGTTAGCACCAGCTCTATTTACCTCAAGTAGAAACAAGGCGACCTGGGCGTCAGAATTAAAACCATTCAACTCCCGGAATTCTCTCCAACGTTGGTATGCTTTCCCTATGTTTATTTGGGACTTCGCATAGCTGCGATCGCGCTCCTTTTTCCTCGATGTGCACTCGTTTGAGCGTCTCTTTTTTGGTTTAGCTTCCACCATGCTTCACTCTGCTGCCTCGGTAGTGCCACCGCCAGTTCGTTTCGCTGCTCAGTCCCACCCACTTGTCATGCATGAGCACTGAACTGGCGCAGAAGACCCACCCCTGCCCTCTGATTCGTTGGAACACTTTTGTTGATGTTTGGGGATGCGGGTAGGTCCCCACGAGTTTGTATATCTTTCTCAGTGTCTACCTGGCTGTAGGTGGCCTACAGAGACCAGAGTTTTTCACCGCCCACTCATGAGAGGAGCTGCTAACAGTTCGTGAGGAAAAATCTCCTGTACGTGACAAATTATGTTTTGGCTCAGAATCACTGATACAATCTTTAATTATCAGATACTGGACTTTTGCTAATAATCTCTGTTTTGTGGTAAATGTGTACTTCTCCAGTTTAAAAGAAGCATTGAACTACATTCCTGGCTTTAACATTGTTTGAGATATTGGGCTTTCCATGATACTAAATTTAAAAAAAAAAACAAAAAAACAGGTGTTCAGACAGGACACTCATGTCAGATTTAACCATTTATTTGGAATGACATACATTTGAATTTGGCGGTGACTCTGCTCAAGTGATGCTCTGGAACAATCTAAGCAAGCATGACACAGACATTCCAGGAGATCACAACCCCCCTGTCAGAGCCTGGTTCACCGTGTTTAAAAATGAAATGAATGACCATACAGTTTACAAACAATGCCGATACCATACAAAACAATGTCAATACCATATAAAGACAAGAGTATGACACAACAAGTACTGCCAAAGACCATGCCGTTGGAAAGGATGTGGCTTGGGAGGTGGAGGGGATGTTTGCGCAGATCTGTAATGGGTCTTGGTGGGAATGGTAAAGCTTGGTTAGTTAAGATGGAGAACGCCGCCTTATTTAAAAAGACGCGCAAATTAGGTACGTGATGCTGAAGTCCAATGCGATTGGACAAGGGGTGGAGCCAAGACTGACTTCCGTGCCTGTCTGAACTAACACCGATGCTCCATTTCAGACTGGACACTCACGTCAGATTTAACCATTTATTTGGAATTACATACATTTGAATTTGGCGGTGACTCTGCTCAAGTGACAATCTGGAACAATCTGAGCAAGCATGACACAGACATTCCAGGAGATCACGAACCCCAAACTTGCGCTCCTGCAGGGAGCAGATGAGCAGAGTCACCCGCGGGGATCTGAACATGAAATGCGTTTCGATCCATTAAATTCTGAATACGGATAACAAACGAGCTAATTCTACGATCAAAGAATAGAAGATATGACATTGACAGGAGCATTAATAGACAAAAGAATCGATATGCGGAAAGTGTGTTATGTGGGGATAAACAATGTGAGTGCGATAAGCATGTCGCATTTCCTTTGAATTCATGCAAGCATGCATGACCTCTTCTGGATGCAGGAGATCAGCGGCCTGCTGAATGCAAGCAGAAGAACATTCGGCAAGACACAATGAGTGACTTGATACAAAGGAAATATGCTATGTGAGAATGAGGATATGTGTAGCGACAAGTATGTCGCATTTCCTTTGAATTCATGCAAGAGTGCAAGACCTTCTCCTCTGGATGCTCGACATCAGTGGCCTGCTGGTGCGAGCAGAGGAACATTCGGCAAGTCCCTCATGAGAGACTTGATGCAAAGGAAATATGCTATGTGAGATGAGTCTAGATGTGGTAAATACATTGACATTTTAAATTTTAGACGGACAGAAGGCAGATGCAGATAGTGAATCGATAAGAATGAAATGCCAGTTTCCCCAAGTTGAACGGATTGGACGATACCCATGAACTTTGCACGCTTTGATTATCCTAAAGCCCATTACAGTTGACCGACATTAAATTCGAGGTGGCAAAGCATGGTGTGAGCATAGAATTAACATTGCAAGAACAACAATTTATGATTACAGAAATTACTCATTGCTACTTCTGCGGACAAAATTCACTAGTATTAAGACGGACGTGTTTCTGGTATACTCCTGAGGACCAGCGACCCAGGGCTTGGAGAACAGATGCTGGAACTACGGAGGCAGCTGTAGTTGCAGTGCCAATGCGAAAGGAATGTGTGGTGCATAGGATTGGGGGCAGACCACAGCACTGCACAGGATGCGGAGACTAACAGCAAACCACGCTCGGGACATTGCCTTCCCAGAATCAGTCATGAACAGGGGCTCATCTCCTCGTGCATTGGCTCGCCATTTCAGGGACCGAGAAATAGAAGAAAAAGGACAAAATGCAGTGTAAGCTATGGCAATGACTACAGAAGTGCCTTTACCACATTTATCAGTTTTGGAATGTTTGAGGTTGCTGGTGAACATAGAATTATCAGAGGAGAAATCAGAAATGGTCAGATCGTGTAAAGGATTACATTTCTCTTGAGGTGTAGTGAATTCTCCACATCTAAGAACCCCGAAAAAAGCTGTAAGACAGACTACTTCCAACAATACATCCACATAAGGACTAACATACCCAGCTCTTAAGTGCGATACCAACTTTTGTACCAAATAAAGTGTGAGGGAAAGACGCTAATCATTGCCTTCTGGATGAGCCTTCTTTAATCCATTAAAGTGGAGGCGAATGGAGGGATTTCCAAGCAAGCTAGTAACTGAAGGATCTACACATCTTTAGTGAAACTAGACCCCAGCAATTCATGCTTTAGTAGAACGGGGATGAATTTTCTGAAACTCTGAACAATGCACTATAAAGGTACAGATCATGGAAATGTTAACAGGCAGAACTAGGATTAAAAACCTGCACAAAAAGAGGAGAAGTATGACCAGCAGCATCATAAGCTTTTAATGCGTTTTTGACAGTCCAAACCTCATGAAACCAACCAAACCCCCAAAACCAACGGAGGGAGCCGCATCAGTGAAGAACCCGAAGGCGACCGATGACTCCGGTATATATTATAAAAGAACGATATGCCATTCCAGTGCTTGCGCAACCGTGACCAAAAGCGCAAATCAGATTTTGAACCTTCGTCCAATTTGACAGTTTTATGCAAATTGATTACAGATTGAGAGAGGTCGAGAAGCTGGGACACGAAGGAAGTTGAGGTGCCCCAACAGGGACAACAATTTGCACAAAGCC
This sequence comes from Gymnothorax javanicus, assembly GCA_029692085.1. NCBI lineage: Eukaryota > Metazoa > Chordata > Actinopteri > Anguilliformes > Muraenidae > Gymnothorax > Gymnothorax javanicus. Next base: position 99,176,248 of record CM056198.1, read on the forward strand.
GACATTGCACTCTCCATAACCTCCCTGATTCTGCACAATCTATCCTGGGGTAGAGACGCTTGCATTTTAACTGAGTCAAGAGAAATACCCAAAATTCCAATTCCTGCGCAGTGCCCCAGTTTCTTGAAAACGTCTGTAAGTGTAAAGATGCTGCAACTTGGTTCGGAATTGGGAAAGTCTATTATCAAAAAGTCATCTAATAAATGTAAAATGAACGGCAGTTTGTAAACATTCAGAAGTATCCAGCAAAGAGCCTCGGATAGAGTAATGAAAATGCTGGGGCTGCTACAGCATCCAAAGGTCAGATGTATTGCGAAATACATTTTTTCTTTCCAATTAACTCCAAAGAGATTCCACTGAGAGGGGTGCAGTGGCATAATTTTAAAAGCATCGGTAATGTCAGCTTTACCCAACCAAGCACCTGATCCAGCTATTTTTAATGAGTTTAATGCGTGATCGACAGTAGAGTAAAAGAGCGAGAATGGGGGGTGAGGGATGAGACCATTGACGCTTTGAATCTTTTGGTCATGAGGGGCAGACAAATCAATGATAATGCGCTTTTTTTTCCCAGAATACTTACGACTAGCAACGCCTATAGGGTTAATACGGTATGAAGCGAACAGGATTTGGGAAACGGACCATTCATGTACCCCTTTTCAACTTCTCTGGCCAGGAGTTCATCATCAACCACATCCGGTTCCTGCTGGGCAGACTGCATGTTATTGCACTTCACGCTGGAGCGAATATCATATAAACCTGCACAAAAGCCATTAATCAAACCAAACAACAAGTACGAGACAAATCAGCGATCTGGGTGGTCCTTCAGCGCCTTAGAGAGTTCTGGGATGTTGATGGGGGTAGACGCTTTATTTAATTTTTCTTAGCCGCCAGATGCGGCTTGCGGCGAGGGCACACAAACTTTGGATGGCCGTCTCCGCAAATACTTGGGCTCGGTGGCAGAGGTACGGTGAGGGCTGTCACAGGGGGTTTGGAATCGGCAATGATTTTAGGGCAGAGGGTGGAGGAATGAGAGAACGCTCCGCAGATAGTACAGAAGATAGCACGGTGTAAAATGCCTGCTTACTAACGCCAAATCGACCTGAGACCAATCCAGTCTTTGACTGAACTTTTGGAGGAATAAGCAGCTTTAACAGAAAAGTACTTATGATACTCGTAAACAGAGTGCCACCGTAAGACAGATCGAGATCAGAAATGATAGCCAAGTAGGTGTCTAGCTCGGCCCTGCGTCCTGGGTACATTTCACAAATCACATCCCTGAATACACCGAATGCCACAGTAAACTCTGTCATGGTAAGATTTTTTAACAGTCTCGGATCATTGTCCTTCAGAAAGACAGAAATGTCCCTGTAGTCCACTAGGCGTTTCTCGCCTAAACCAGATTCGGACTAACTTAACAAAATTTTAACCAAGTTCACGTCATTACCTGCCATGATCTGACTGCGAAGATGGGAGAGATGGCAGCTGCAGGGGAAAAGAACGGGACACCAGTGGAAGGCCCAGGAACGGCAGTAGCCAGAGTCCGGCGGTGGTTGACATGGTCAGTGGTGACGAGACTCAGGTGGGCGGGGACGAGGGGCTCGGACGGGGACCTGGATGAGGTGGCAGGGAAGCCGGAAGCCAGATCCGAGGGAGCTTGTTTCTCCAGAGCTTGAATATGATGATCCATGGAGTTGAGTGGGGTCTGGATCTTGTTCAGGGCGAGCAGCAGAGGGTCGACTTCGGAAAGGGAGGCAGGAGGGAGAGGACTTCGGGGTCTTCTTTGGAGCTGGCATAGGATCGCAATGTTTTGTTTTCCTTTTGGCTTTCCTGGAGGGGCAGGAGTGGACGCCGACAAACCATGGGGAGGGGCGGAGCTGTGAACACTTGGCGTTTCCTGGTGTGGATTATTTGATTGTGGGACTGCACCGAATTAGCCAAAAGAAACTTGAAAAGTTCTTCATGGCTTGCGCCGATCGGAGGTTGGATCTGACGGTGAAACAGGTTTCCAATATTCTCGGGACCGGCCAGGAGCGAATAGAAGGAGTTTTCCCTGCAAGATGAGCACTCCCTCGAACGCTGGCGATGGACGACACGTCGTCATCAACTTCGGCGGCAGGTTGACTTGCTGGAATGTCAAGGACGCATTCCTCCTCCGAGAAAGGATCAGGATGCCTGGACATAATGATGATGCACGAGGTAAGAAAAATACCCAAGTACTGATTCTCATACCTTAGAGAACTGCAGGCATGGATGTTTGTGCAGATCTGTAATGGGTCTCTCATAAAATTGGCCTTTTTCTCTGTTTTTGATAAAATGCTCCAAAATCTCATCAACAAAAAAATCTCCAAGATTTGTTTGTGATTTTTGTTTTTAATTTTTAGACATTCTATTTATATAGGTAGGTGAAAAAGTATGTGAAACTATTTGCCTTGAATTTATAGTTATATAGGATTTATAGGATTATAGGATTTTCACCCATTTTTCTTCCAACAGCTGTTAGAGGTTAAAGCCTGTTCCTTATGGACAAAGAGCAAGCATGTTCAATAAGTTGATAGTCCTATTTCTTGAGATAGCATGTTTGACTGTCGCATTTTGAAATTTAAATGGCCACAGTACAGCACAAATTTGCATGAACGCGATTGCACAATTTTTTGTGGGCTTACATTACGCCATTTTGTGCGGTTGTGATTGCTCAAAATGTTTAGGATAAAGACAGTGCTTTTCCTAGTTTTGCTCAACTCTTAAGAAGTAGGCAGAGGAACACCAGATGCAGGAACTGAAGTGTTTAAACACAAAACACTAGGAGAAAATAGGCACACAGGCCAGAAATAAAACACCATGCACATGCACTGAACAAATGGGAAAACTAAGGTACACTGCCCAAGGCAGGGGGAAACAGAAGTACACACTCCAAGAGTGGCTAAACTAGAAAAACAAAAACTGAACCTAACTAGACTGACGGACACACTGGGAGACTTAAACAAGGAGCAGACAAGACGTGGGCGCAGCAAAATACAAGACTCGGGAATCATACAAAGGAAATACTCGGAAGGCACAAGGAGCTGAGATTTCACCATGCAGAGTCTAACAAAATTCCGTCTGATGTCTCCTCCCATCTCTGCCACATAAATAGTCACGAGAGAATGCAATCTCGAATGGAAACAGAAACACATGGGATTAAGGGTGAAGCTAGATCCGGAGTAGTTCAAGTACGCTGTGCGACTGAAATCTCGTAAAATCTCGTTTCCGCGATCCTCGGTAATTACTAGTCAATAAATAGCGTCATGGTTTTAGTGCCTTCGAGTTACTGAAATAATTAAAATGACGAAACGAGTTTTAGTCATTTTAAAGAGCGTGTTCCTGTTGTCGATTGCTTTGAATTCTTGGTTTGTTTTTGCTTTTGACTACAATGCTTGTTTAATCCCATCCTAATGTTTATTATGCAGAGGGAGGGGAAGAACGTTTCAGTTTAATTTTCTACCATTTCTTTATTTGTTTGGGGTGTTAATAATCCCATGAAAATGGAGGATCTACTTTATCAATTCAATAATGACTTATGTACACTTCATGACTTTCAGAAAGGACGGAGGACTGACAGATGACTATCAATGAGTATTAACTGACAGCACAATTAGTCCCTGCATTATTAAAAGCAGCATAATGTTCAGTGTAGCATCTTAGAAAATCCACTGGAAATAATTACTATTTATCTGTTCATCATTTTAATGTACATCTGCACTTATGTACTGGTGTTTAGTGATTAGTTCAAAACAACTTTTTCATTAACTTTTTGCATGCAGAAGGTATAAATTTATCTAGGCTTGCATGTGCAGTAAGATTTTTAGAACGGGCTCATTAAACACTATACATCCAGACATAACAAGACACATTAAAACAAAAATGTATCTTGTTATACACTTACATTTTATGTGTATCTTTTTATTTTGCACTTACAGTGCCGTGAAAAAGTATTTGCCCCCTTCCTGATTTCTTATTTTTTTGCATATTTGTCACACAAATGTTTCAGATCAGCAAATAAATTTTAATACTAGGCAAAGACAACCCGAGTAAATACAAAATGCAGTTTTTAAATGATGATTTAATTTATTAAGGGGAAAAAGCTATCCAAACCTACCTGGCCTGGTGTGAAAAAGTAATTGTCCCCTAAACCTAATAACTGGTTGTGCCACCCTCTGCGACAACAACTGCAAGCAAGTTTTTGCGATAACTGGCAATGAGTCTTTCACATCGCTGTGGAGGAATTGTGACCCACTCTTCTTTGCAGAATGTTTTAATTCAGCCACATTGGAGGGGTTTTGAGCATGAGCAGCCTGTTTAAGGTCATGCCACAGCATCACAATCGGATTTAAGTCCGGACTTTGCTTAGGCCGCTCCAAAACCTTCAGTTTGTTTTTTTTAAGCCATTCAGAGGTGGACTTGCTAGTGTGTTTCGGATCCTTGTCCTGCTGCTTAACCCGAGTGCGCTTGAGTTTGAGGTCACCAACTGATGGTTGGACATTCTCCTTCAGGATTTTCTGATAGAGAGCAGAATTCATAGTTCCATCAATTACAACAAGTCATCCAGGTCCTGAAGCAGCAAAGCAGCCCCAAACCATCACACTACCACCACGTTTGACTTTTGGTATGATGTTCTTCTTATGAAATGATATGTTAGTTTTACGCCTGATGTAACGGGATGCACACCTTCCAAAAAGTTCAACTTTTGTCTTGTCAGTCCACAGAATATTTTCCCAAAAGTCTTGGGGATCATCAAGATGTATTTTGGCAAATGTGACACGAGCCCTTGTGTTCTTTTTGGTCAGCAGTAGTTTTCGCCTTGGAACCCTCCCATGGATGCCATTTTTGCCCAGCCTCTTTCTTATTGTTGAGTCATGAATACTGACTTTAAATGAGGCAAGTGAGGCCTGCAGTTCTTTAGATGTTGTTCTGGGTTCTTTTGTGACCTCCTGGATGAGTCGTCGATGGCTTTTGGTAATTCTGGTAGGCCGGCCACTCCTGGGAAGGTTCACCACTGTTCCAAGTTTTCTCCATTTGTGGATAATGGCTTTCACCATGATTCGCCGGAGTCCCAAAGCCTTAGAAATGGCTTTGCCACCCTTTCCAGACTGGTAGATGTCAATTTCTTTGTTTCCTCATCTGTTCTTGAATTTCCTTAGTTCCCAGCATGACATAATGCTTTTTGAGATCTTTTAGCCTACTTCACTTTGTCAAACAGGTTCTATTTAAGTGATTTCTTGATTCAGCAGTTCTGGAAGTAATCTGGCCTGGGTGTGGCTAGTGAAATTGGACTAAAAAAAAAAAAAAAAAAAAAAAATGGTTAATCACAGTTAATTCATGATTTAACAAGGGGGGCAATTATTTTTTCACATAGGGCCAGGTAGGTCTGGATAGCTTTTTCCCCTAAATAAGTGAAATCATTTCAAAACTGCATTTTGAATTTACTCGGGTTATGTTTTATATTAAAATTTGTTTGACGATCTGAAACATTTAAGTATGAAAAATGTGCAAAAAAGTAAGAAATCAGGAAGGGGGCAAATACTTTTTCACGGCACTGTATGTACTGAAAATACTTCATGAAAAAGAAATCTTCAATAAACTCAAAAACATGAATAGCATGTGAAGCAGTTTGTCTGTGCCCTCTCCTCCATGTTGTTCTAGTATATAATCTCGACCATGGTTTGCTGTGCTGCGTGGGGATGCTCCAATCGCTGGGAGGTTGAGTACAAATGTATGGGTTCTCCAATGACGTGAAGAGAAAATAAATTGTTGGCTCAATTCAGCAGGAGAAATCAAACAAACATTAAAAATAACAATAAAAATGTGAGGTGATCTCATTCAGATACGGCACTTGCACTTTTTCACAACCATAGACACATGATTTGGAAGCTTATTTTCCAGTTTATTAAAAGTAAAGAACAGGGAAAGGCTTGCACAGCTTAGGGAGTTAAGACTCAGGGTGTAGGGTGAATGTCCGCTGTCATTGCAAGGAGGCTTTTATTGAATCGCCTGCAGCTCTTCAGCTGAAAGGGGGGGGGGGGTAGAGAAAGACAGGAGAAAGGGTTAGACACATCTATATAGGCTTGGATGGGAAATTGTGCTGAGAGATGAGGTCTTTGTTTCCCTACTGAGGTTATAGAACTCAAGTAGCTGTGATCAACAGCTTTTGCTGCTGATGTTAAAGTATGGCAAATGGCATCAGTTACAGATGTGACAGGAATTAGCATAAAGTTGGATCATGTTCTTTGCAGTCTTTCAGACAAGAAATACAGTACAGCTCAATATTTTTAGTATTCAGTATGATTCCCCACTTAGGCCAAACATTTTGGAAAATTAAGCGTAGAAGGCTATTTGGCCAATACGTCGTTTTCAATCTTCTTGGTTCTCCAGCCTCCCTCTCCCTTAATCATCAATCCAAAATTAGCTGAGCAGCGACATAATATTGACAGGTAGTGTCAACAGAATCACAAATCCTAAAACACTCAAAGAGATCACGTCTAAGTTCACTGAATAGAAGCTAAGAAAAAAAAGCTCCCTCAATCAATTTTAATAGCGATGTATAACAGCAAACGATGCCTCTTTATTATTCTGTAATGTTAACTTTATTACACCAACTAACGTTAGCTACCTTGTTATCAAAGAAAATCTCGCTTCACCACATCCACTGCTATAACGAGTCTGATGGTATATTTACGTTACTTCCAACATTTCACTCCCCCCACTCCAGTCCAAAAAAAAAAAAAAAAAAAAAAAAAAAAACCAACAACAAACAACACACACACACACACACACACACACACACACACACACACGTTTAAGAAGCATTTTTCCCCACTAATTTCGCGTCTTTGGGTGAAATGGCACTGACATGATGGAGTTTACAAGAATGCTGCTGCTCATGGTTAGCGGTAGTAACTGTCGCTAACTGTACCTAGCTAGTATCGTAGCCCAATTTGTTGTCCCTAAACATTAAATATCTCTAGAATCGTGCAGGGAATAATCCAGTAAAACGCTTTACTGTACGTGTTATTTAATTCAGATGTGCTGACAATATTCAGTCTAATTCTTTAAAACGTCTTACCTTTTGGAAGATCATCACGTACGGTCCATTCCGCTTCAGCTCTGCTGCTGGACTAGTCTTGTCGTACTTCCGGCGAGATTTCAGTCAACTCTCACACAGCGTACTTGAACTACTCCGGATCTAGCTTCACCCATGGGATTAATAAACAAATTAACGAGGACCGGGTAAACCATAATGACTCGAGACAAGACGCTGAGACCATCAATCAAACTAGACAGTTTAGATTAAGGTAATCTAAACGTGACGAGTAAAAAGCACCACTAGAGAAGTAAAGGAAAGCACAGGTTTAAACGCAGTTAGTCAGGGAAAGCTTAGGCAGGAATTACTAAAGCTAGAAACACTTGCACTCGCTAATGAGTTAATAAAGGTTAATACTACGTGGCGAAATATTTACAATCATCCTCAAATGAGTGCTGGTTAGTAATTATCCTATCAAAGAACGCATTCACTCAGTTTAGCGAGACCCAGAATTAAGCACAGGTGGAAACAGTGAATGAAATACCACAGCCGAAACCGAAAGAGGAAACGTGATTGGACAACGAGACGCAGGCATGCTGAAGGCTGTCACGCGACATCACTGGAGATTGGCAGAGAGGGAATCGATCATCAGACGGCAGAAATGAAAGCTGAAAAATAAAACGAAAGTAAGGCACGGGAGAAAAAGCACAAGCACAATGACAAAACAGCACACATGAGGCAGAACCATAACATCAACAAAAAAGATTTTAGATTTGTTATCAAAAGAAAATAAGGCTACATGAAGTACAAAGTCACAGATTTAACGAAACATCTTGGTTTATCTGATGTTATTAGTGAGGATTACATTTTCATTTTCATTATAAAACAATGTGTCTGCTTCTCAAAAAAGAAAAAAACATTCTTGAGAATGCATTTTCACCATAAGATGTGTGTTTTGTTTCATTTTTGTTAGCAATATGTCAGAGCACTTTTTCAAAACTAAATTGCAAATGGGAACACTATTAAATTTTCATTTGTTATGAAAAGTGCAAATATGGATTTGAAAAATAAAACACCAAGTGACGGTTACACTTTCATTATGACACAAATATGTGCTTGCTTCTTGAAAAAGAAAAAGCATTTCTGAGAATACATTTTCATTTTAACATTGCTGCTACATGCCTCCATACTTAAATTGCATCTTCGTTACTTGAAAATATTTCAGAGCTCACACCAAAGTAGATCTTGGGAAGCGAACGTAGTCAGTGCTGACCTGTTCTTTGCAGACATGTTGCCAGCTAAATGCCAGGTTGTGCCTTGAACATTATAATGCATGCTACAATATTTGATTTTTATTCTTGAGATTTGAAAAATAGCACTTATATCCAGTGTACATTTGATTTATCAGTAGTTTATTACATCATATTAACTTAATTTTGCTTATTCATCACTAATTCGTAAGTAATTATTTATTAATTTAATTAATCAATTTAAATCAACGGACAGTGTGATTACGGATAATAAGTAGCCAAATTCTACAGTTGTGAGGCCAACATTCTTTTTATGATCTGACATCCTCAAATAAAGTTTATTGATTAGTTTTGAATGTAAGATGGTTTTGTATTTAGTCTTGCCTCAGTGTTTTTTTTCTTTATTGTATTAATTTATATACTGTATGTTGTCAGTTGGTGTAATTACTGCAAGGGCCTATGCATGCGGTTTAAGGTCCAAGGTTCCATACCAGGTGCTGTTGCCCAGATGCACTGAAGTCCCTTAAGTTTGGCCCTGCATGGTGCCCTTTTCTTTGACAACTTCTGGTAACTTCAACTTGAAAGTTATCAACCTGAAGCTCAAGTTTGAGGACTGAATATATGAGAGCTGACAAGAATTCTTTTTCCAAATCTCCACAATTGATTTATACATAATTGCTGCTTTATGCATACTGTAAGTTTCGCTTAGTTTTGTGTTCCGCTGGCTGTGATATGGCATGATTAATGCATTGCTTATTTTACATTTTCAAATTCTGAAAAAAATCTGATTAGCTGCCGCTCACAGTAATTACTTGCTTAATTACTTGTTGACATGAATAACAGGAATTCCTATTCATGCGCAGCGTTTGATTTGTGTTGTCCTTGGAGATGCAGGTTCAGGTATGTGTGATATTAGAGGTGCCACAGCCTTATAAACTCCATTTGTAAAAGTTGTATCTTTTCACTTTGAACTGTGAGTCAAGTGATTCCGTGGGTCACTAATTGAGTGAAAAGTGATACTGCGTTAATTAGTTGTTAAAAAATATATATATTTTACTAAGATTATTACAAGATTATTTAATTGCCTATTTTCACCATGTTTTAACATCTCATCCTACAGTCATCATTTCCAAGGGCATACTGTACAATGCAACAGCTAATTTGTTAGCACTTCAGCTTAGGTCAGACAAAATAAAATGATGAACAGTGAACAACAATGAAAAAACACATGGATAATAAGAGAGGTGCATTCTTCCAGTGAACAGGGAATTATGTATTACGCAGTTTTTGATTTGGGGGATGTTATGTAATAATTAAAGATTCTGTGATTTAATTTAAAAAAAAGGTAATTGGTAAAGCAGAGTAGACTGACAGGGAGAGATGACATGAGAGAGACAGAGAGAGAGAGAGAGAGAGAGAGAGAGAGTGAGTTCCCCTCTGCTTTTCAGCAGAGAGAAATAGCCTCCCACTGAGAGACCCCATAGCCTCTTAGAGGCCATTTTATAATCACAGCCCCCAGCTTGTCACTCCCTGAGCTGGCCATACTCGTGCTAGATGTAATATGAAAGAATGGGAACAGCATGACACTACGTACGGCCTTAAAAAAATACTCTCCTTCAAAGCAACAAATTTAAGCTAGGGCAGCAGAAGCCCTTGAAGCATGAGGACAGGGACACTGCGGCCCTCTCCTCCCTTTCCCAGTGTGAATAGTACTATTTAAGAACACTGTTTCATAGTATAAGAGTAATTCAATTGCACTCCATGAAGAAGCCTACATCATATTTATTCTAATAAGTTCATACACTCAAGCACCAATTTTAGGTGTACCTGCCACATGCTACATACCATTAGAAGATCCTGAATCTGTCGCAACACAGATTCAACTAGAAGGCACTCAGAGAGTGCATTACCTCTGCCATTTTGAAATTTGTTGGCGGAAGAATTATCATTTAACATGAGTGTTAAATGAGTCTCGACAGTGCTGTCTTTACGGTCATGGAAACTCTTTCTAATACAGGATCAAGAATATGTATTGGATCTTCACCAAAATACAATCACTTCCTCCTCAGCAGAGTATCCGTCAACTCACAACATTCCATTTACATGCATCCATTGCTTTTTGATATATCTTGTTAACTGATGAACAAACAAAAGAATAAACAAGAAAACTAACAAAGTAATGCCAGCGAAAACATTACCACCTGGCAAATGTGGTATAAGAAAGTTCTGGAAGCATTCCTGAAGGATTTTGGTCCTTGAGGTCTAATCATATTGTTATTCCACCACATCCTCAGTATTGACACAAAGCCAGATGAATCCATGCCTCTTCTCACCAAATTGTGATGCTACCTTCAGCCTGTCGTGACAGGAATCAAGATTATTTTTCTGAGCAGATAACAGTGTTTCAATCCTCATGCATCCATGCATCCAGATTTAATGATTGAGTCTGTTGTTTCATCTTTCTGCTCTTCACTCACTGGAGTCGAATCCAGCATGGCAAACACTTCTAAGATTTAAATGTTTTGTGTTCAGGGACGCCATGCAGCACACCAATACTGTAAATGGCTGTTACTCAAGCACGCGGGACTTTTCTAGTCATTGGAAGACTTTTGCCCATTTTCCTTGGACCTCTGGTTTTTTGTTTAGCGCACCATTGACTACAAACTAGAGATAGTAGTGAATGGAAATCTTAAAATGGCAGCTGCTTCTTAGATGTGGGAACTACTATGATTGGGGTCAACAATCATTTCCTTGTTGCTGAAAAGACTATAATATCATGCGTTGTTCTTGCTGTAATTTCTAGTGTGACCAGAAGTGAAACTAGTTTACCAATCGGATACTCTGTATACTCAACTGGAGCTGCACAATTTGACAGTGATTGGAGCAGCCTATTTGCATCATGAGAAGGTATACTCAAGTGAATGATGAATATTATGCAGAGTACACTGCAATACGGCATATGCAGTGGATATACAGCTCATATCATTATGGAATTGTCGGGCATTGAAAAAAATTAGAACATGATGTAAACAGCTTGGAAAATCTGTTTTATCATGTGCTGTGGATGGCAAATACCAAACAAAATCGACAAAATCCTGATCCTCTCAGCGCACCTCAGAAATACTGAGATCTCAGCCATTGTCTGTAAACAAAGTTTTTCCCGAAACACCTTTTCTAGTAACATTTCACCTCTTTTCCCTCAATACTCAATTTCCCTCTATTGAGCGATGTAGAATTCAGTTTGGAGTTTGGTGTTCATCCCGTGCACTTTTCACAGACAGGGGTGAAGCTGATACCAGAGAGAATCAACAAATAAACAAAGAAAACATTCACTCTGTTGAATAAAAAAAAACCCAAGTTTTCAGCATTACAGACTGTTTCCACTACATTACAAATGTGGAAAGATGCAATGACTTCAATTAAGGGCCTGCTATTGATCAGTGACATTTATAATCTGTTTACTTCACCCGTATGTGCTCCAGTACACCATTAATTTGCATTTCCAGTGTTACCAATCGATAAACTGCTGTTTGTAAAGTGAGTAAGTTGCCAAGCTTTTGAGTTTCTGCCAAACAGATATACAACTATAAACAAGAGAAGAAATTGATAAATAGATACGTGATCGTTGAAGTCTGGCATTGAATGGATTTAGCTGCTTTGCAACTGAATATGAGAATGCATACTTTTTAGCCACAGCTCCACTGTGAATATTATTGGCTGGGAACAGACATGGATTATATGACCAGGGGGCACAAAGAGGGAAAGAGCGTCATAGGTAATTAAAGTGTTCTAATAAAAAAGGATGCAGTCGATGGGGGGACATTAAACTATTGCCAAAGGCAAAAAAATTCACATGAAAGCGTCCACCCTTTAGCTGTCGTGACTCTGAATTCAAAAAGTAACCCAGTGTTTGTTATTTGTGGGTGTTCATTTAAAAAGGAATCATGTGTTTTGCAGTATATGTAGTGACATCAAAAAGTTTAAAGACTTACTTTGTGAACAGTGTCAGAGAAGTACTATTATTTTGGCCTTGATTCTACAACATACTTGCAACGACAAGTCAAAACTAATATTTTGAAATAATTGTTAAATTATTCAAAATAAGGGTGGAGTCAGAGAGGTGATTAGACCCATTATTCAGTTCTTTATAGAAGCACTTTTGAAAAGAAATACTACTCCACTTTTTTTTTTTTGAGTAACTCTCTACAAGATTTGTGCAGCTGGTTTGGGCAGTTTCTGCAACTCTTCCCAGCAGATCCTCTTAAGTTAATTCAGACTAGACGAGGGGCATTTGCAAACTTCAATCATCAGGTTTTTCCATAGATGTTCAGAGGAGAGCGAGTCTGGGCTTTCACTGGGCCACTTGAGGATATTCAGAGACGAAGCTTCTTCAGTGTTGCTTAGGCTGTATGCTTTCATTTGCTGTCACATTGAAAGGTGAACATTCCTTCAGTCTGAGGTTGCATGCAGTCTTGAGAAGGTTTTCTTCAAGGACCTCTGTTTGGCAGCATTCATCCTCCCCTCTATTTTGAGCTCCCCATAGCATAATAATTGTTGTAATCCAAAGAAGGAACCAGGTGAAGAGACTGAGTACAATCTAATATCAGGGTTTATTTACAGTAATATGGTAATGACTGTGAAGGACAGGCCCTGACCAGAATGGCTCAATTCAGTTCAGATGGTAATAGGCTTCAGTGCAGGGTGTCTGTGCCCGGCCCGTGGCGCCCCCAGGCAGTAGCCAGATGGAGAACACTCTCACCAGAGCAGAACTGTCAGAAGGCAGGACATGAGAATTTAGTTGGAAAGCAGTCCCAATCCCAATCACTGCAGAAGCCTTGGGAGGTGTTCCTAATAAACTGGGCAAAGGAACAGACTTCAGAGTGATCAGCAGGAACATGGTCCCAATCCTGGAGACCGAGAGAGAGCCTCGAAGCTTGTTCCTACCAATTAGACTGGGAAGAGTACTTCTGTATTTTATGGGAGCATATAGCTAACAATATTAAAATGAAAATACATTTTCAGAAATGTGTTTTCATTTTCAAGATGCAAGCACATTATTTGTATCATAATGAAAACATAAATGTAATCCTCCACTTTGGGTTTTCATTTTCAAGTCCATGTTTGCAATTTTTATAAAAAATGGGAAATTAAAATACACTTAACAAAAATAAAAACGCCCCATGTAAATTAATTATGTAACATGAAATGTGTTACCTCAAATGAGCTGACAATGTCTTAATTGTGCAAAATGGTTATTTGTCTTGATTTGTATACAACATTTGTGTTCATCTCTGCCAGTGAGTAGTTGCTCAGTGATGCATTGATTCCACCCACAACACAGGTGTGGCAAGTGCAGATGCTGCTCAAACAGCATGAACAGAACTCAGACACTCCCTAAAACTGGGGACAATAAAATGCCACCCCAAAATGTCAAATTTCATCAAAAGTAACCATGCCACAAATGTTGCAAATCATGCGGGAACGCGCCATAGGAATGCTGGATGCAGGAACGTCCACCAGAGTGGTTGCTGCACAGATGAATGTTCACTATCGGACAATTGGGTGTTTAAGAGTGTGTTTTAGACAGACTGGCAGTACAGCAAATCAACCTCACCCTCGTCGTCCATGTGTGACCACACGAGCACAAGATCGTCACATCTGGCTTCTCCACTTCTGTGATCGCCTCAGACCAGCAACACGCACGCACAGCAGATGAAACAGTTGGTCTGCACAACAGACGTATCACACCTCAAACTGTCCGGAACTGCCTAGGAGAAGCAAACCTACACGCTCGTCGTCCTCATCGTGATCCAACCGTGTCTACTAGACAAAGAGATGATATTAAGAAAAGAGACTAAAAAACAATTTTAGTGGTCAACATCTGGTAACTAAAAAAATTACCAAATATTATTATTAACTCTTTCAACCCCAGATATTCTAGCATCACTATACCCTTCAACCCCACAGCCCTCTGTAGAGGGCTGGTCATTATCTGGACATTGTATCTTACTGTTATCTCTGGAATCCCATTAAATGTAACCTGATATGTTCCAATCAATTAGTCAGATTGTTTGAATTTTCCCTACAGGAATTTGGGGTTGAAGGTAATATGTTGGTCAGACCTCTGTAGAGGGCTGTGGGGTTGAAGGAGTTAAGAATGCCATAAAGAACAGATATAGAGTTGTTACCAAGTCACCCCTCCACCAGTTTTTGACTAATTAACATAAATTCAAAATGGCTGCCATGACAACCTTTGATGTACAGGTAGATTTTTTATGGTTAGTTTTAGACCCCATAAATGTATTGCCGACATATAGGAATGTGGTAGCAAACTACTGGAAAAAGGCACTGTGGCGATGATTTGACGTACAAATGACGTAGTACTACGTCACGCATGACGTCCGCTCACACGTTCTGAACGCACCACCATTCCAACCCACCAAAAACATCAGGAAAGATGGTGCCCCATCAAAAAACATGATGGAAGATTCTTTCTATTGTACATTACATATCATTACACTAAAAGGCAAAGGCCTCGGTGTATTCAATAATTGGAAATGTTGAATTTTGAACATACATGAAATTGAACGTTTTCCTGAATGTAAAGAAAGCAGACGTTGAAAACATTTTTCATCTACAGACATTGGTCTTCATGTAGCCAGTTTGGTACTGGAACATTTGTACTTGAATAGGCCCCCTAAATGGAGAACTATTTGGGAATCTCACATTGTTTAAATCTAGTCCTAAGTGTCTCTAGTCTAAGTACCGACTTCAGAGTCATGATCCACAAGTCAACCAGTCCTGGTCATTTTCATCTTCACTCTCTGTGTCGCTGTCCCCTTCTCTTTCAGCTTCAGTGGGTGGACGATCCAAAGTGAGATGGACATTTTCACAGTCCATACATACACATAAATCGGTGCATTTCAGCTTCAATTTCATGCATGAACATGTCCCTTGCACACAATGGCTTCTTTTACAGTTGCAGTGCATTAATTCCTGAACAGCTTTGGGGGCACATGGAAGAGTCATCCAACTGATTTCCAACATGTCATCTTTCAAGATCCACCCATGCCCATCTGGGGAAGGAACATTTGGGAACTGCTCCAAGCACCTTCTTTCTATGGCAGTTTGATAGTTCGCCCTGGCCAAATGTAATTTGAGGCAGTCAAGGTTAGGAGGAATGGAATTTTCTAACTTCTTTTCAGTTTTGCACAAAGTTGCCCTTGTATCATTCACTTTCACTCCATTCTTCATGTACAACGAACTAACACACTGTTCTACATCAGGGAGAATGGTGTCTGGTACTTCGAATGTCTCTCCAAGTTTTCTAAACAATTCTGCCACCTTTTCACTATCATCCCCGAGAAGCGTAGTCATCGGTTTCTTTTTACCAATTCCATGAAAGGCACTGACTGAGTCGCAACCTGTGAAGTTATGGAGGCCAACAAGTGCTTTGGCCTTTGATTCAGTCAAGTGCTGGCTTATGGCAGATGCATCCAATTTTCCGTCGATTATCTCCACATCCAGTCTCAAACAGAACACGTGCCTCAATCTCTTGAGCCTTTGAAACCGCAATGCATGTGAAACTGGTTAACTTCCATGCTCAAGGACTCAATTCTGCGCTAGAATCTCTTAAATACGCGTCAATTGAATAATTGCTGACTGCGGCATGGGAACGTGAATGCCTCTAAGAGGCATGAGACTCATGGCGAATGCGTGAGAGTTGGCAGCCCTGCAGTACTGTATTTCCTACTTCACTAAACTACCCACTTTTTCATTGAAAGTAAGCCTGGCATGCCTGGGCTTGTTGAACACATGTCCTAAAATAGGTACATTAAGCACACAAAATCACGGTGATCCAATTGTCGCACAGCAAACAAGCACATTATTTTGATGATTTCTCCGTTAAAAAGAAATATAGTGACTTTCCACCTATTGCTTACTGCCTTATGCTTGTAAATAAATGCAAATTTTACATGTATGAGACCCCTATTTGCCAGGAATTTTGAAATTAGGACTAACCTGAGGAAAAATGAGTTTGAGCTGAAGCCTGGTGTAATGGGCGGTGATAGGACGCCAGGTGCCGCGACCAGTGAGAGAAAGAACTGAGAGCAGCCCAGATAAGAGACAAACACAAAAGAGGTACACACCTCCGGTAAAAGCTTGCGCTTCCAAGGACGTATAAAAGTCCGCAACACGGAAGCAGTGCGAGAGAGAATAAACAACAAGAGAGAAGAGAGAACATTTCTAAAAGAAGCAATTCCTAACAATAAATGGAATATCACAAATCACTAGGAAATCTGACTAGAGATTTTCTCCGGCCGAAGTGCTAGAAACAAACAGACACTCTAGCGATAGGCGTGGCGAACCCCCGGCCATATATATAGAGTCTGGAAAACTCCGCCCCAGCTCAATCAGCCAGCTGGGCCAGGAATTTGATGGAAAAGAAATCTGATATCGTCCCGGACGATAAAACAAAGAAAGGTCCAACAAACAAACGCACGCCTAAACCATGACAAGACCCCCCCCCTAAGGGACGGCACCAGAAGTTCCCCGAGAACCCCGTGCACAGAACTTAGAGATGAGGCTGGGATCGAGGGTATCCCGAGAAGGGACCCAGCACCACTCCTCAGGCCCATATCCCTCCTGGTCCACCAAAAATTGGGCTCCGCGACCCACACGCCTCTCTGCCAAAATGCGACGCACAGTATAAACCGGGCCCCCCTCAATTATCCGTGGCGTCGGCGGAGGCTTGTCAACCGGAGCCAGGAAACTAGTGCTATCTGGTTTTAGCCTTGAGACATGAAACGAGGGGTGGATACGCAAGGACTTAGAGAGTTTTTTTTTTTTGTTTTTTTTTTAAGATTATTTTTTGGGGAATTTTTCCTTTATTTGACAGTTACACAGTGTAGAGAGACAGGAAGGTTGGGGAGAAGAATGGGGGAAGACATGCAGCAAATGACCTGAGCTGGAAACGAACCTAGGTCGCTGCGGGAAGGACATGGCCTTTATGGTACACGCGCTTCGACCGATGAGCCACCGGGGCGCCCGACTTAGGGAGTTTTAACCTGACAGTAACAGGGTTGATCCTGCGCCCTATTTTAAAAGGGCCAATGAAACGAGGAGCCAACTTTCGTGACTCCACCTTTAATGGAAGGTCCCGAACAGAAAGCCAAACTCTTTGGCCAACCCGATAAGATGGGGCCAACCGGCACCTTCTATCGGCAGCGGTCTTCCGTCTTTGCCTAGATCGCAACAAAGAGGACCGGACCCTGGCCCAGACAGAGTGACAGCGTTGAATAAAATAACTGACAGAGGGGACTTCAGAATCCTTTTCAGTCTCAGGAAAAAGGGGGGGTTGTAGCCCAACTGAGCCTGAAATGGTGAGAGGCCTGTGGAGGAGTTGTCCAGAGAATTATGGGAATATTCAGCCCAAGCTAGAAAACGACTCCATGACGATGGATTATCAACCGCCAAACATGAAGGGTATTCTCCAGAGACTGGTTAGTCCGCTCTGTCTGACCAATAGTCTCTGGATGAAAGCCAGAAGAAAGGCTCACAGTGGGCCCCAACAGACTGCAAAAGGCCTGCCAGAACTTAGCCGTGAATTGAGGGCCCCTGTCCGAAACCACATCTTGCGGGA
This sequence comes from Gymnothorax javanicus, assembly GCA_029692085.1. Taxonomy (NCBI): domain Eukaryota; kingdom Metazoa; phylum Chordata; class Actinopteri; order Anguilliformes; family Muraenidae; genus Gymnothorax; species Gymnothorax javanicus. The sequence continues at coordinate 99,194,198 of CM056198.1, forward strand.
GACCATGCAGGCGGAAAACATGGTCCACAACAAGAATGGCCATCTCCCGCACCGAAGGCAACTTCGGCAGGGCGATAAAATGGGCAGCCTTAAGAGAAACGGTCAACCATGACCAAAATGACAGTGTTGCCCTCAGAATTAGGCAAACCTGTAATAAAATCAAGAGCGATATGGCTCCACGGGCGTTTAGAGACGGGTAACGGCCGCAACAAACCAGAGGGAGGGAGGTGGGAAGTCTTATTTCTAGCGCAGACGCTGCACGCTGCTACAAACTCCCGGATATCTTACATCATGCTGAGCCACCAAAAACGTCGGGCCAAGAACTGTTTGGTCCAATGAACCCCCGGGTGACCTGCCAGATGGGAAGAGTGCCCCCACTGGAGAGCCTGGGCGCGTACCGAAGGCGGAACAAACAAACAACCAGGTGGTTCCCCACCAGGACCGGGATCGGACCTTAAGGCCCCCAGCACATCAGACTCAACGTCCCACTGAACGGGAGCCACAATCTGATCAGTCGGGATAACCGGTTCCGGCATAGGGTCATGACCAGAGCGGTCGTAAATCCGCGACAAGGCGTCAGGCTTGGTGTTTTTAGACCCCGGGCGGTAGGTTAACGTAAAGTTAAAGCGATTAAAAAGTAACGACCACCGCGCCTGCCGGGAATTATGTCGCTTAGTCTGTTGAATGTATTGGAGATTTTTATGATCCGTCCAAACCAAAAACGGATGCTCAGCCCCTTCCAACCAATGGCGCCATTCCTCTAACGGCAGCTCAACGGCTAGCGACTCTTGGTCACCAATACTGTAATTCTGTTCGGCCACCGACAATGACCGGGAGAAGTAGGCACACGGGTGTAGCTTATTGTCCCGAAGGAGGCGCTGGGACAAAATGGCACCCGCCCCGACTTCAGAGGCATCTACCTCCACAACGAACGGGAGGGAGGGATCGGGCAAAACAAGAATGGGCTCTGAGCTAAAACGTTTCTTTAACTCCTGAAAAGCAGCCTCAGCTGCTGGGGACCAATCAAACGGCGAGGAGGAATTCTTCTTGGTAAGTGCAATAATGGGGGCAGCGACTGCGCTGAAATTACGGATAAACCTCCTATAAAAATTGGCAAACCCCAAAAACTGTTGCACCTCCTTAACGTTTTGAGGGGCAGGCCAATTCCTGACCGCTGCCACCTTAACAGGGTCCATATGGACCGGCCCCTCCGACACAAAGAAACCAAGAAACGAGACAGTCTTGGCGTGAAAAACAAATTTTCTCAGCCTTGACAAAAAGCTTGGCATTAAGGAGGGCCTCAAGCACACATCTGACGTGTTGTTCATGCTCTGAGAGCGTTGAAGAAAAAATCAGAATGTCGTCAAGATAAACAAAGACGAATTTCTCCAACATCTTTCAGAGGACGCCAATAACGCGTGCTTGAAACACCGAGGGGGTGTTAACCAATCCGAACGGCATGACCAAATATTCCCAGTGCCCGTCATGCGTATTAAATGCTGTTTTCCATTCGTCTCCCTCCCGAATGCGAACTAAGTTATAAGCATTTCGGAGATCTGGCTTGGTAAATAATGACGCGTCCTGCAGACGTTCAAACGTGGAATTCATCAACGGAAGGGGGTATCGGTTTTTAATGGTGATCTTATTCAAACCCCTATAATCAAAACAGGGTCTCAGACCGCTGTCTTTTTTTCCCACAAAAAAAAACCCCGCTCTGGCAGGAGACGTGGATGGCCGAATAAAACCATTAGCAAGAGCCTCCTGAATATATTCTCGCATGGCCTTACGCTCAGGCCCTGACAGCGAGTATAGTGAACCCCTAGGAGGAGTAGTGCCAGGGTGGAGATTGATCTTGCAATCATACGGGCAATGAGGAGGTAAAGTGGAGGCTCGTTGTTTGCTAAAAACCTTGGCGAGATCAGTATAATCACTAGGAACATTAGGAGGCAGATCAAAATTCAAAGCGGCCCCCAAACTCTCCACTTGTTCGGGGCCCGCTATATCCATGACCGGATCACAGTCAAAGAGATCCTCCAAATCACATCCTCTGGCTGCTGCCAGTCAAATTGAGGATCCCACTCCAACCCCTCTGCCTCCTCTTCCCGACTAGGGGGGCTGTATGAGACAAACTCAACAGAATCACTCGCGGCATCCGCCTCCCCCCTAGGTTGATGCCCCAACCTACACGTCAAACTCTCCCTACAGTGGGATCTACAATTAGCGCCCCACTGGACAATAGGGCTAGTCTGACTACCCCAACGGATGTGAGGCTTATGTTTCCGTAACCACAAGTGCCCTAACACAACAGGAAAAAGAGGGGAACAAATAATTAAAAAATCGGACCTCCTCAGAATGGCAACCGAAGAGAATGAACATGGTTGGTGCTTCAGAGACCTCAGTTATAATTCCAGAACCTAGCGGGCGACCGTCCAAAGATTTAACAGTGCGTGAGTGCAGCAGAGGGCGTATAGGAATAGAATGCCTCTCAGCCCACTCCGCATCCATAAAACAATCCACGGCCCCCGAGTCCAAAAAAACCTCCACAGGAATTATCTGTCTTCTCACAGTTAATTCTACAGGAATCAAGGTTCAGAAGGGAGTTTGGGTCTGTCCCTCTAGCGCCCCCCATACAGCTAGAGGGACTTCCCGTTTCCCTTAAGATCAGGGCAGTGCGAATATGTCCCAGTTTGTAGCAGTTATAGCAGATAATTGGTTTACGAACGGGCTTACGAGCCCAGCTCACATATGAGCCATCGACCTGCATAGGTTCCCCAGGAGTGGAACTTTCAGTGGGTGGAATAGGAGCTATAAGCATACTACGAGGAAGATTAGCCCCGTTGCCACATGAGCTAAAGCAATACATTTTTCTCTGTTGCGTTCACAAATTCTATTATCAATTCGCACAGCAGTGCGAACCAACGAATCCAGAGAAGTACAGGGTTCTAATGTAGTCAGAGTGTCCTTCACCTCCTCCGCCAAGGCATGAACAAAAACAATCATTAGAGACGCCTCTGGCCAGCCTGTCTCTGTAGCTAGAGAGCGAAAGGCTATAGAAAACTCAGCAACGATCTCGGAACCCTGCCTAAGATGCATTAGACGCATAGCCGCGTCTTGCTCACACGCATCTTGATCAAACACTGACACCATCTCCCTAACGAGAGTCTCCACTGAACTCACGACTGGTGAATTAGATCGTATAAGTGGCCCGACCCAAGTAAGGGCTGTGTCAGTCAACAGAGATAAAATAAATGAAACCCGAGACTCTTCATTTACAAAACGCAAAGGCTGAGCTTTGAAAAATATTTCACACTGGGTGATGAAGTATTTACATTTCCCTGCCTCGCGTCTATATCGTGGAGGTAGCTGGAGCTTAGGCTCATGGGGGGAGTGTAGTGTTTGTGCAACATTCTGTGCAATTTAAGTGGACAAGGCTCGAATACTCTCAGTGAGACTTAACAGGACGCTCTCCTGTTTTTTTAAAGCCTCGTCCTGATGGCGGACTCCCTCTGCTAACTCAGCCTGTCGACTGTTCAGGGTAGACAAGCCCTTGCCATAGCCCGAGAGTGTGGCCTGCTGACCAGCCAAAACCTTCTCTAACGTAGCCGCGGCTGATGACTCCATGTTCAGCTAGAGTGTACTGTAATGGGCGGTGATAGGATGCCAGGTGCCGCGACCAGTGAGAGAAAGAACTGAGAGCAGCCCAGATAAGAGACAAACACAAAAGAGGTACACACCTCCGGTAAAAGCTTGCGCTTCCAAGGACGAATAAAAGTCCGCAACACGGAAGCAGTGCGAGAGAGAATAAACAACAAGAGAGAAGAGAGAAAATTTCTAAAAGAAGCAATTCCTAACAATAAATGGAATATCACAAATCACTGACTAGAGATTTTCTCCGGCCGAAGTGCTAGAAACAAACAGACACTCTAGCAATAGGCGTGGCGAACCCCCGGCCATATATATAGAGTCCGGAAAACTCCGCCCCAGCTCAATCAGCCAGCTGGGCCAGGAATTCGATGGAAAAGAAATCCGACATCGTCCCGGACGATAGAACAAAGAAAGGTCCAACAAACAAACGCACGCCTAAACCATGACACCTGGAATGGGGCAGCTTTTGTTCTTGTTTTCATGCAATTACAGGCTCTCATACAGCAAAACCTACCTGTCGAGGATATCTTTTGCCACCCTGAGTTCTTCTCCATCCAATTTAGCCCATTCTTCAGCACAAGAAATGATTTTCTTCCGGCTAATTTCAGTTAAACTCAAAATTTTTTCACTGCAGTTCACAAGATGAATTGCACCGACGGCCATTTTGGGCCAACCTCGATTACAGGTAACCAAAATGTATTGGAGTTCTGTACATATAACCTCGTACCCGGAGCCTGTCAGCCACCGATACACACCAGAACATTTCCAACATAACAGGCATTATATTTAAATAACTGGAGAATAATGGAAGTGGTAACAAGGCTTATTCCAATGTTTGTGCCATACAAAAAATTTTCAAATGGTTTTTTTTCAGTTACCATGACTTTACCACGAAAGTGAAAGATATTTAGTGTTGTCTCTTTGTCTATACGAGTATCCCTGATTACCATACGCCATTATCTTGCTTTAATACACAGTAATCTGTTGCATATTGAACAATAAAATGAATTCTGTATGACTTAATATATTGTAAATTCCTTAATGCTAATTAAAGGTTAAAAGTGTCAAATGGGGCATTTATATTTTTGTTAAGTGTACATTCTCCTTTTGCATTTTCATCTTCAAAAAGTGCCCCGCAATATCACTAACAAAATGAAAACGAAAGCGCTAATCGTATAATGCAAATACATTCTCGGGAATGCCTTTTCCTTTTCAAGAAGCAAGTGCATTATTTGTATCATGACGAAGGTTTTTTTTGTCAACATCTTTGGTTTTTTAATTAGTGCTTAATGAGGTTGTCCCATAAGTGCAGTTGATAAATTATTTATATATGGAAGAAAATAATCCAATAGGCATATTTCCTATAGTGGATATCAGTAATGAACCGTGAGGTTTGGGTCGAGGTAGCAATGGCAGACCGAAATGTAAAAACTAATTAATATTTTATGTATAGTGTCAGCGGTAAAAACACAGGCAAAATCAAGCATAATTACTCCAAAAACTGTTGAATGCTGTAAACAATAACACTGCAAATCTGGATCAATGCCATCATTAATTGCATTTGCGGGGATTAACGGATTTAAAGGGACTTAAGACACTTAAGACACCGGACACGCACAAACTTGCGTTTTTCGTTAGATTTGGACTTTAAGTTTATTTTGAAACTCTTAAGAGTGAAATCAAATCTGTATTTGAGTTGTTATCAATGTATTATTTAACTTGTCACACTATGTGCGCATAGGAGGGAGGTTTGAAACCAATTAAATGCGAAATGTTTTATGATGTTTTCTAGTGAATTTGATTTATTGTATTCATTCAGAATTAAAGTGTATTTTGTTTTCAAATAATCTTGAGGGTTAAATATTTTTTATTTCGCTTTTATGTTTGAATAAAAGTTGATTTATTTATTTATAAAAGTTGGTTTCAAGGAAAATTGGTTCTGAATGAGTGCTGCTGACTTTTCGTGCTTGGACATGGCACAAGGCAGGTTATTTAGGTCATAGTAACCTGCTTTAGTCCAAACTGTGTCCGGATGGCGAAATTTTTTTTCCCACTAGAGTTGCGGACACTAACAGAAACTCATTTGCATAAACCAATCAGTGCTTGTCTTCGAGAAAGCACATGGTATGTGCTCGTGGGTTTGTTTACCTTTTGTATATAGCCTACATGTATGCGGTGGTGGCTCGTGGGATTCGCCAGTTGAGCTACTTTTAAAGGGATCAGGTTGTTGGAGCTTATTATCGCTTGCTAGGGGTTTGTTATTTGCGTTTACCTTTTGTATATAACCTACAGGTACGCAGTGGTGGCTCGTGGGATTCACCAGTTGAGCTACTTTTAAAGGGATCAGTTGTTGGGAGTTCATTCTCCATTGTGAGGCGTTCGTTAGTCACAGGGATGTGCTTGCGTGGGATTTCAGTTTTCATGCTCACAGTTGGTGGTGGCATGGTGCTGTTCTTATTTGATCAAAAATGGGAAAATAAATTCCGTTTCAGCAGTTAAAGGGCCATTGTATAGAATGTGGGTGCATGCAAAATTAAAGAGTCATTGTATTAAAAAATGGAAGCAATAGAGTTAGATAGAAAAATCTAGGCTCCATTTCCGAGGAGGATCCATCATATATTTTACTCATTTTTGTACCATGAGGGAACAATATTTCTCAGCATCTCTGGCAATGAAAGCAGTTGTATGGGCAATAAGAAATAGTAACACCTGACATAAAATATCGAAGAGTATTCTCCAAAGACTGGTTGGTTCGCTCAGTCTGCCCGTTAGTCTCTGGGTGGAAACCCGAGGAAAGGCTCATGGTGGCCCCCAACTGATTGCAAAACGCACGCCAGAATTTGGCCGTAAATTAAGGGCCCCGGTCAGAAACCACATCTTGAGGGATGCCATGCAGCCAGAAAACATGGTCCACAACAAGACGGGCAGTCTCTCGCGCCGAAGGCAGCTTGGGCAGCGCGATAAAGTGGGCGACCTTAGAAAAACGGTCAACCATGACCAGGATGACCGTGTTGCCTTCAGAAACAGGCAGCCCCATAACAAAATCAAGAGCGATATGGCTCCACGGGTGCTCAGGGACGGGCAATGGCCGCAGCAGACTAGAGGTAGGGAGGTGGGAGGTCTTGTTCCTGGCGCAAATACAGCTCGCCGCAACAAACTCCCGGATGTCCTCCATCATGCTGGGCCACCAAAAACGTCGAGCCAAGTACTGCTTGGTCCGATGAACCCCCGGGTGACCAGCCAGATGGGAAGAGTGCCCACACTGGAGAACTTGGGACCGCACTGCTAAAGGAAAAAATAAACAGCCAGGCGGCTCTCTACCAGGACCGGGATCATTTTTCAACGCCTCTCGCACAACAGACTCGACGTCCAACTGAATGGGAGCCACAATCTGAGCTGCCGGGATAACTGGCTCAGGAATAGGGTCGCGACCGGAGCGGTCATGAATCCGCGACAAAGCGTCGGGCTTGATGCCGATACGTCATAAACGTAACGGTAGGTTTGGCAAGTGGTGTCAGTGAATAGGGGAACTGCAAGTCTGACTGCGCACACACGGAAGTAAAGTACACGCAGTGCATAATGGGAAGAGTTGTATGTCTCTATTATGGCTTCGGTAAATACAACCATTGCGGAACCCGATGATTCTCGGCTTACTTTGAACCCAGAAGATGTACCTGGCGCGGTTTTCGCTCGCAGTTCGAGGCAGCCATTGTCACAGAATTGAAGAGATTACTGTAACGTTGAAACGCAAATTTAAGTGGAACGAAGGAGGACCTGGTAGAGAGATAAGGTAGCTACAGTATGTGGTAATAACAAGTAACGGAGGCAGCCTTGTTATTGATGACACACCGGGTTGCTAGGACATGCTCTGCATATGCATTCGCAATATTAAACATCCCCCCCCAAAATACATTTGTGTACACTTCTAAAACCGTTATGGCAAATAAAAAGCTGAGACACGTGGAGGTTGGATATGGAGCTCATTCGCTTAGATCCTTGGGGATATAGGGCTCTATCTTTCACACTGCCCTACCCGTTGCCACTACCCGCTACCCGTGAATTACGCATTTAGCAGCTTCCACATCCCTAAACGGTATCTTGCGGCCACACTAGCCGCTATGCATTATGCCGACTCCCTTATTTGCGCCCGGAGGTGTGCCCGTAGGCGTGTTTATGCGCTTTCCCTACAATTGCGATCTTGACCACACACGTTCAGGAAAGCGTATAGCGGGTCTTCAAACCACCCGCTACCCATTTGGGCTTTTACAAGAGCGCGCCCAGGCGGCTTCAATGCGCGTCCACTTGGACACATGTGGACGTGCACATGCAGCTCCACTTCCCGAATTAACTCGCCTATAAAAAGCTAACTTGCTTTAGCCTCAGTTGAACCCCTGAGAAAATGGCAGAGATAGTACTAAATCGCCTTGATCGCCAGTTAAATAATAGAAGATGCCCAGAACGCGTGTACCGCCAGTGCGCCAGCTACCTGGGCCTTTCAGGTAAGTCTATATTGTTTGTATTTTGTATCAATCATTTTTTCGCTTTTACAATAGTATATAATTATTATATATAATATATATTAATGATATATATTATATATAATATCAGGGCCGGCGCTAGACCTGAAAATTTGGGGGAAAATAACCATCCCTTTATTGACTACAATTACGCTTTATTACATACCATACCATTGTGTAATGTTTGGTATGTACCCTTTTTTATTATGAATTCAGGATTTATCCCCTATGTCCACATGTCCACAGATCACTGTATCTGTCCTTACATTACTTACAGATTGATTGTAAAAGCGGTCATGTTAAAGATAGTCCACCAACTTACTGGGATTTTGATGTTTTGTAAAGATGCAAACAATAAATGGAACATAGTTAAACAGAAAAACAAAAAAAACAAAACACAAATCTAAAAACACAGCACTGTAATGCTGTCTACAGGCTTCGTACACCTTCTACAAAGTGAAATTCAAGCCCTTTTCAAGGTGCATTTTCATGCTTTTCCAGCACCTTACAGCTGTGTTAAATTACATATTTATATACATAAATGACAGATTCCACAGAAAGTGTGACCAACAGGTCCCACTGTACTTAACAGGATGAAATTATAAATTAATGGAATATATGTGGTTTATTTCATTGACAACATAAAAACAAATGTTTACAGGAAGTTTTAGACCTGGATCACTGCAATTTTGGTAAAAAAGTGAATTTAAAAATTCGATCTTGTTGCTAATGTGACATGGACGGAAAATTGGTTTTCACAGGACGCAACTCAAACGGTGACAAGATTGTCTGAGCCAGTGCCAATAATGGCACGATGAGCAGAGAAAAGGGAAGGCACACCAGTGACCAACCCGCTAATCCACAATAAGCAGGGCTTTGTTAAAGCCTGTATATCTACTCTTGAACAGTGACTTGAAATACAGTTTTTACCCAGGATTATTTTGTGGCAATAAAATTCATACACTGGATTATTAGTCAATCCTGCCCTCTCATTTCCAAGTTCCACATCCACCTTGGAGTTCTGAGAGGAAGGAGGGACACTTTTTTGGGTCACCCTGTAGTATGGATGTGCCAACCCCTTTAAGTCAAACCAAGATTGCCTCGATCCATCCAGGGCTTGGAGTGAACTCGTCCATATAATTAACCGTGTTCGAACTCAGCTTGCTTGTGAAAATTCAATAACTGATCCGGGTGTGCCATCTAGTGATAGAATGTTGTAACTGCGTGCATAAATCTGCAGCTCCGTGTCCACTGGCGGACACATCTGCACAAAAGGGTTCAAATACCCTGCCAGCAGCCGCCAAATCCCATTCACAGCAGTGCTGAGGTTGTTGCTAACGTGATAACTGTGGACAGAAATTTTACCTTTTTGATGAGGGACACAAACGCGAGTTGGTGAAAATTCTAGAAGGCCAGGAAGTAAACATCCGCTCGCGTATGCGCTTTACCCCACTTTCATACTACCGGTTGTTATAAAATAGGGACTTCAATGCGGAATGCAGAGCGAACATTAAGACCGCACATCGGATAGAAATTACGGAACAATAGCCATGCTTTTACAGGTAAAACATTTATTCTTTATTCTATTGACATATTTTATTGAAAATGCAGAGCGATGGAACATTTTATATTGGTTCAAAAATAAAAGTTGTCAATTGGTCACACTTTCCGTGGAATCTGCCAAATTGGAACAGCAAACTTGGAAAGCAATAAAAGGCATTGCTAACGCAACATCCAGCTAGCCAACTCCGTTTTCTGTAACAAGTGCGGGAGAAGCCCCAGGTGTAAGCTCGTCCGCGATCACTTGCCTGCAGCTTAATCTTTAAATCGGGTCAGTCCGGGCCAAGCTACTTTACTTTCCTTTGTTCCTCCAGTGAACGCCTTGAGAAAAGCTGTTAAATAACCGAATTGTGTTCAGTTTCCGCGCTTCCACTTGAACATGCCATTTCGCTCAGCTACGAGGTTGAAAAGGCGGTAGATGATTTGACAGTGGAGACGAAGCGTCGCGGTGCGTGTGATCATGATTGACGGCCACGAGAATTGTCCAATCACATTAGATCAAAAAACATTAAAACAATACCAATTCGCTGCCAATAAAAGTGGGAGCGTCTGGGGCGCACAGAACTGCGCCCCATAAGAAAATCGAAAGATACCAATGAAACAGCAGCCTCGGGTCACGAGCTCACCAAAACTTTGAGAGCTTACATAAGGTACCGTTTGGCCGGCGTCCCTCACCCAGGAAGTATATGGATACAGAGAAATCAACCAAATACCATTTGGAACCGATATTTAGGGGCTGTTGACAGGCGCTCACAGACTGAAAAACACGTTTATTTCATAATTATTTGCGTTATACAACTAAATTATATTTAACATGTTTAAGTAAATTTTCATCTCTTGATATTTAAAGGGGGGCGGCGCCCCAGTGCCCTCTACTGGCCGGCCGCCACTGGTGTGAATCCACGAAAAAACACCAAACGTCCAGACTGAATGACTAGCGTGTGACACTTACGCATAAAGGCAGCATAGTGTCCTGCCTTTTTTTGCGTACATAATAAAGCACTGCGCATGTGCGCAAACAACTTCTTTGATAACGTATCATTCAAAGGCATCTCAGAGCTGTGCCTGCCCTGCAAAGATAAGACTGATTTGAAAGCCTCTGCCTGGATAGAAGATGGCACTGTAGTGTCATTATAACTCAATGACTTAAAGCAACAGCATAAAGACAAACTATATATCAAATAGCTTCAAAATTAGATTAGATATTAAAATGATCAATAATTGTTAACAACTTTATTTTTTATGATAGCCTGGGGTAGGCAGTGCCTACCCTGGCTACCCTGACGGCTCATCCCTGGTGGATATAATGACTTCAATATGGACAAATTCGAGCCTTGTTTTTATCATCAGACTCTCGGCTTCAATCTGAGACCGAGAATATTTTGGAGCCATAGCGGGCCCACACCTCATTGCTTTTTTACCTCCACCCAACGAAGTTGGAGGAGGTTATGTGATCATTACCATTTGTCTGTTGGTTGGTTTGTTGGTTTGTTTGTAAGCAGGATTACGCAAAAAGTTATGGATGTATTTTCCTCAAATTTGGTGGAATGATTAAGTATCATTCAAGGAAGAAGTGATTCGATTTTGGGAGGTCAAAGTCAAAGGTCAAGGTCAAGGGCATGCAAAAGGGCAAAAACACATTAAAAACATATTTGCGCGAAGACTACAGGACTGCATAAAAACGGGTTGTTAGCTTATACTGGCAAAAATAACATTGAGTACACAGGCGAAGGTACTGCTCTAGTTTACTGCAGTGTTTGCAAACTACCATGTTTCCTCACCATAACGCTCATCATTATTTGGTGTCAATTGCTATGATGGCAAGACTCTAAGCTTTGCAATGGTGCATACAATGTATCGATAACATCTAAGTTCTATAAATGGGTTGCATAATAAGAACATCATTTGCATAAAGTCTCAGTACCACTGGCGAGCCAGGATCTTTATCAGGATAAATTATTTTAAATCAACAGGACCATGCACTGCAGGCATAGTTATTATTTTTTTCTCATCTATTTGGAGCCAGTTCGGAATTCCATGATCACAGATGGAAGCCGTTGTTCCATCTCTATGACATACTGTATAACAGAAGAGTAAGCACCTGTGGGCTGCACAGACCATGAAGGCAAACACTAGAACTAAGTCACTGGTACAATTCAATCTACACAGGATTTTCCTTTAATACCTGGCTGGCACTGGGAGACCATAACAAGTGAACGATTGACCAGACCAGTGGCATGCTGCTAAAAGAAAGTACCCCTCAAATTCCTCTACCAACTGGGGGGTTCTCTTCATCAATTACCCATTGGATTAGCAGCCTGACAGCTATCGGTCTTTAACAGATGACAGTGCTCGAAAAGTCCATGTTGTAATAATTAGCCATAATGCGGATCTTCTGACTTCGTCATTCGCAACGGGTTTTGTGGCCAATGACCGATGGCACTATAAACAGTGTTGTACTGCTATTTTAAGAAGTGGGGGAGCGCGCGACGGAAGTCATGCCCACCCCCCCACAAAGCACACTGAACTTATGTTAATAGACACGTAACAAACAAATCTAATTTGTTGTGTATATGTATGCATTCTAAATAAGGTTTATATGTCACGTTTAATGTGTTTTAACATTTGAAATAAATGCGAGGCTCGAAATTAAATTAAAAAATATTTAATTATTTGATACAACAACTTCTTGCTTTTTTGGCTGTCTTTAAACCTTGTGGCTTTTTATTAGACAACGCAAATCTGAACATAATTGTGGTAAATCTACAGTATCTATGAAAATGATGCATCCGTATAGTGGCACTTTGAAAGCATACCATATAGCACAATATTTAATAAAGACTAAATAAATCCAAGAAGAATAACGATGAGATAAAAAAAGTCCCCGTCATGTAAAAACTGGCTACCAAGAGCAATATGAGCATACAATGGACAATAATTAATGACGGAGACGTGTCCATAAACCGCTACTTTGCAAGCATAAAATGATACAATAATTCTATGTTGCAGGATAATGCCACAAACACCCGCTCTGTGAAACTCATTACTTTACTTTTTAAATTTCATGTGCTTTATCTTCAGTCTAACGTTGCTCATTGTCCTCCTATCATCAATTTATAACCAACGAGTTTCGGATTAAGTAACCGTCCTCACTTGACAGCCAGCCCCATTCAGTACATTTACTTTAGCTGACAATAAAAAGGTGAGAAATTATGATTATGGATTAGGACAAGAAATTAGCTCATGGATTCAGCGAACTGAGAGGTGGAATTTAGGCCATCACGTCAATAATGAAGGGTAACAACACATCTTATTTGTATAATCCCACATGGAAAGAATCTATATGAACATATATGCGCATATATGCAACCTATATGCCACATACATGCGCTTATATGCCACATATAGGCCAAATTCAGGTACATAGATGTGCTTATAGAGGGCATATAGGTCTCCTATATCGCTTCTTTATATCCACATATAGGCCCTATATGTACATACAAGGTATGTGTCTCCTATATAGCTCATATACCCAGTGGCAGGTTCTGTTTGTCATACAAATTGTATAGCTCATATCTCACTTTTGCAACTGTCATACATGATGCCTAGCTCATATTTTTATTCTAAAGATAATATCTACATATTAGTACAAAGTCCCTTACAGAAATAACAAGAATTTCACGCAATAACTTATTAATCGCGTGTGAACACGTGAAATTGGCATCACATTTGATCCTAAATACATGTTTACATGTGAAAACGGCATGTTATGTGTAGACCAGTCATTATTAACTATGGCAAGTGAGAGGAGACAAAAAGCTATGAAATCAACACAAATATCTAATACTATTTGTTACATTTTTTTCCTGAAACATTAACAATTACAAGGTCATCAATTCTTTCTTGACCATACTTATTTCCATTCTATGAAGATTGAGTTGAGTATTGCGGAAGAGAAGGAAATGTATAAAAACAAAAATGGTTTGATTATGTTTATTTCATCAATTAAGCATTTTTTTTGTGTTTAAGTCACTGCCAGATTCACCACATTAGATAAAATTGGATTCACATCATTACAGCTCATACACATCCACTGAAAGGTTATACACTACACTGTTATATTCACCAAATGCAATGTTTTCTATCTTGTCTGTAATGCAGTTTCTAGATGAATATGGCTCAGAGGTCCTTAGTCTAAATGTAGCAAAATAAAACAAAAATAACAAAATAATAGTACATAGAAGAACATACATTCAATTACGCATGCCTTTCAAAAGTCATTTTCATCCCCACATCTATTTGAGCATTTCACAGTGGTTAATGAATTTGAAGACAAAGTCTACATTTCTGTACACAGTTTTAATGAACAGAAACTTGTCTTTTATCTGAGATGCTTGTGTAGCAACTAAAAGTCCCAGACTTTTTCCTACAGGGATGAAGTAACAAGGATTCTTAAATTCCCACACGGAAAGAACCTATATAAACATATAGGTTTTAATCTCCGCCCGGTGGTCGGCAGCTCTTTTCAGAAGTAGCGTGCAATTGGCCAATGCGCTACAGGGATGCAAATTGCAAAGGGCCTGCTGGGAAGGGTCATGTAGATTAGAGTTCCCCTAGGCGCGTCCTGTTGGCCAAACAGCACCTATTACAAAAGATCATAATACATGGTCTTTTGCCTTTCCAGCTCTCTTGCTTAGAGATTATAGTTAAGGTATGCACAGTAAAAAAATGTAAATGTAAGTAGATTTTGGAAAAGAGCCATGGGCAGGAAACAATTTTCAGGATGGTCAACATAGGGCTACACATATGAAAAACCTTAAGGAATTGTCCACAGTTCCCTAGTTGGGTATCACAGATGCAAATGAGATTGAAATGCCAAATAAAAAAAAAAAAAGAACATTTAACTGGTAATATAAGGCCACATATAGGTTCCGCATATATGTGCAACGGCCAATTTTATGTATATCGCATATATGAGAAACCTATATTTGGCCCTATATTAAAACCTATATGTTTATATAGGTTCTTTCCGTGTGGGATATCCTGTCTAGGACACAAACTGCTGGGGTCATCATCCAAAACATCGCAGAGCCTCTTGGTGAAAGCTAACATTATTGTCTGGCAAACAGCAAATACTGAAGCTGGCCGTAACGAACGCCGACGTATCTGATAAATTCAGTCAATGTATCGTGCTACGGTAATAATTCTTGAGAATGGATTACTTCATCATCACTTGCCTACTTGTATATTGGTTGCTTAGGGCATTACGCTCTATAAAACTTATTTTGAAAAATCCTGGTGGTCAAAGTATAATAACAAAATAACTTGGCTAGCTTGCTACCTATCTCATGCATCACGTCAGTCAGTCTCGTCTGCAAGCAACAGCATGATCAGTTCACTTAACGGACTTAAATTATGATAATAATATTTATTTAAACCTCCGCAAGGGAGAGAATACTCACTGTTACACAATGGCACACATGTTACATAATGTTACACAATGGCACATTCATACAATCAGACACATTGGTGTGGTAGCCTATCCAAAAAGAACTTTAGCGACACGTGTTACAACCGTTTGCAAACGCTTACAACTCTTTTACAAACGTCTGCAACTGTTTGTGAGAAATAAATTTGCAAAGAAATTTTGAACATGCTCAAAATTTCTTTGCGATAAGAAAAACTGTTTGCGATCCTAAAAACTTTTACCGAACTGCTTTGCACCCTTTTAAGAACCTGACGAAACTCAAAATTCACTACATTCGTAAGCATTCGCCGCTCAGTGAGATACTAGCTGTAAGCATGCGCCGCTCAGTGAGACACTCGCTTTAGAGCACCGTCTAGCGAAATCTTTACATAACAATAACCCCCTAAGGGAGTTAGCCACTCCGTCTTCAGGTTTGACCGACCTGGCAACTGACATCCTCAAAGCCACTGCCACAGGAGAGAGGCCAAATCTCCTCAGCCTCTCTGTAATAGACCCTGTGACATGGAGTTTGAGCATCTCAGCCGCCAGGTCACGTGTAGGAGAATCTACTTTCATTATTCTGTGCCAGAGAGACGCAGTTTTTAACTTTATGGTCTCTGACACAGAGCGGACATCGAGGGCTCGGAGTAATGCCAAGTGACGGTCAAATTTGCTGAAGCTAAAGGCTCTTTTTACCAAAGTGCCCTGCAGGGAATCAAGGTCTTTGCAGTCTCTTGCAGGTTGATGCACTGAGCCAATACCATTGAACACAGATGGCGAACATTACGCGTTCCACAGTCTAACTTTAGCCTCGGAGCAAAACCCTGGATAACACATACCACACTGAGATAAACTGTAATATGACTTTCTACAAATTCTGGACCGTTTCTCAACATGCTCCGAAGAACTACCCTTGCTACTCATGACAACACCTAGGGTTTCCAGAATCAACATTATCCAATGCTATTCCCCCAAGGGACCAATGTGGCTCGGACTGAAAGATATTTGATCCAACTATCATACAGTTAGACTTTTTGACCCCAAAATTAAAGCGCCAGGCTTTAGCATATGCATCACAAATGTCAATCAGCTTCTGCAGCCCTGTAACACTAAGACTAAGGAGGGTAATGTCGTCCGCGTATGCAAAGAGGGTAGACGTGTGGTTTCCAGTTCTAACCCCTGCCGACTCTGATTGTTCCAATTCAACAAGAAGGTCATTTATAAAAATACTGAAAAGGATTGGTGACAAAAGGCTACCCTGGCGGGTACCACGTATGACTGAGAAGGCAGGGGTACAGGAGTCATTCCACCTTATGATGGCATGCAGACTCCCATACCAGCGATACAGAAATAGCCAGGGTTCAACAGGAATTTTAGCAAAAAGTTAATAAAATAACCCACTGTGCCAAATGCGGTCAAAACACTTCTCCGCGTCCAAACCGTAAACATATAAAAGGGTTCGTTGTTGTTTACAGTACGCGCTGAGGTCATTCAAGATATATGTGCAAAACTCAGTACCCCTGCCTTCTCTAAATCCATACTGACAATTAGACTGATCATTTTCACAGTCAGGCATCAGAGGAGCTCAGCTAATTTAGCAAAAGAGGAGCTCAATGTAATTGGTCTATAGCCATTGGTGAGGTTTGGGTTTAGAGTAGCTTTCTTAAGAATTGGCACGATAACACCAATATTAAAACAAGATGGCACTACACTTCGGGATAAAATAGTAGAATAAATAACTGACAGATGTTTACAGAGAGTGGACAAGCTGCCATAAAACAGATGCTCAGCAGTAATACCATCCAGTCCTGAAGCACAACCCTTACGCAATTTGGACAACATTAGATATATTTGTTCTGGCGGCACACATATTGAATAATCCTTGCCATAATTTTCATTAAAATACTGTTTTACTCTGGCTTCAATGTCGTTTTGAGAGTCAGTCAACCCAATATGATCGTCCTGCAAAATACCACTGTAATAGTCAGAGAAGTCGCTGGCCTTCAGGAGGGAATTAACAATGGGTTGTCGAAACTTTTTGATTCTATTCCAGAAAGATTGTGACCGTCGTTGGTTATATTGCCAAGAGAGAGCTAAAACGTCATCATTCAAAGATTTTGGAATACATTGACGAGTGGTACGTCTGAAAACCTTTTTAATATCCTTATAACATTCATAAACTGTGCCGGTCCTGGGCCTACCATTATCAACCCCCTAAAAGCCACCAGAAACTTTTCCTATCCCTTAGCTCACTAAGCTGAGGACAGCAATACCGTTTTCCACGTTTCGGTTTCAAAATACATCCACTTTCATTAGCAGCACTGTGCATAGCACTAATCAGTGACTGAAGATAATCGTCAACTCAATCCTGAATGACGACATCATCAGGACACTCTTCAATATTCAAATAGGGAATATGATTCAACTTTGCGGTCAGAATGTGTAAATATTTATCTCTGCTCTCAGAATTCCTCCAGTCAAGCTTCGGGAAGGAGATACCAGATCGGTTTATCTTACCACTACAGTTATCAGTTTAAACCCTTAAGCGGAAACACATTTTAATTGGAAGGTGGTCACTGACATTATCGCATGTTTCGGGTAAAATTTTACACTCAGAGATGGAGTCAACGTCATAAGACGTTGCTAAAATATGATCAATCCAAGTATAGCTTTTGACCTTGTGTACAAAATAGGTATACCGTACACTCTGCATGTGCTGAAAATCAGCCACACAGAGATCATTATTGACTATAAAATCATTGTAACCCTTGCTACTAAGCCTTAATATGAGACTGCAGTAACAAAAAGGGTTAACAAATAAATAAGTAATTGTAAGATTCATATTTACCATAAAGGAGATAAATTAGGAGTTGATTCCAAGCAAAATGGTGTATTATGGTATAAGAGAATGCAGGGTGCAGATTTTATGTCAGTGATTTTGTTTATGGTGACACAATTGTAAAGTTTCAGGTGACATTAGAATGGAATAATACCGAAGTCCGTGGTTTCAAGTGATAGTCTCGCGAAACTATACCTCAGCCGCCAATCAGAGCCCTGTGGACTGCGTGAGTTGCTAGCTATGCTGAGTCTAGAACTTTCTTTCTTTCTCTTCCGGGAATGAAAATATAGCCGGACGCGCATTAGATTGCTGCAAGAGAAAACGGTGAAACACGGTGATTAATCGGCGAAATCTGTGATATTTCCCGTGTGTGTTGAAGATAAAAGCTTTTGAGAGTGAGAAATCGCTGTTTCGTGATACATCGATCTAAAATCCAGTTCCAAGCGCTGTGGAATTCGTAGGAAACACGGAGATCTGGAGTGCGAGAGCCTTGTTTCTTTCGCAAGCAAGGATGATATGCTTGTGAATGACGTTTTTTCTGGTGGTACTGTAGAATCCAGCAGGGGTGGCGAGCCAAGCAAATGGATGGACGATCCTGAAAGATTTGGACTTATTGCATGCATCTGAATCGCGGTAGGCCTGATCAATACAAGAACACTGGAGGATACGTCTCATAGACTGAACAGTTTCAATCTTTTCACTGAATTGTAAAGAAAAGAACAATACTGTTTATAATTGAAGATATTGTTTTTTTTGTTGTTGAAGTTTATTTTTTTTCTCAAAAATTGAAAACTGACATTAAGAATTCATACTGTGCGAGAGGTATGGCAAATTTGGTGTTTCATACCATATGTTCAAAGGGTTAAAAGGTGTTGCTATACCTTGTTAAAAGTATTGGGTTAAAATATACATTGAGGTTTAAAAGTACTTTAGCTCAACAAGAAAGGGTAGTGAGTGAGTTAAAATCAGGCATTTTAGTTACAGGATAAAATTCATTACAGGGTAAATTTATACTGTAAACGGGCCCAAAAACTAGGTAGTCCGTAATTGGAGTTTACTTTTGTGGTGTTAAGCACACTGAGTAATTCTATTTTATTTTATTTACTTCTCTTTTTATCTTAAAGGAAAAAAAAGGAAAAAAGGGTACGATACACTGGTGGTACTTTTGCTGGTCAATTTCATTTCTTTTATCATTTCTAAGTCAATACACACGTATTATTTTAATCTCACCTTTTGGTGTATGCGTTTTTCCTTACTTATGCTACTTAAAGCCTACTGCTGAATGCCCCTCCCTCCAGTGAGTGAACCTGAGTCTCTGATGCGCTGGTCCATTCAGTTACTGATTTATATCGTTGATAATTGTATTTCTGTACCTCTTAGTTCCCACTGTAATACGATAGGGCTGAGTTTGGTTACAGAAATTGTGGCGAGCCAGCCAGGAGGGAGTTGGGTGTTAAGTAGCAACCGTAAAAGTAAGAGAAAGGGAGAAATATAATATAAAAGCACTTGCATCATGGATATAGTGACACATGAACAGATTAACGTTCCTAACTCAGTCATTGTTAGTGGTATAACACGAACTGAATTAGATGAGGAACTTGAGAAGCATTTGGCAGCTTATGGTTCTATTAACCGAGTGGTGCTGATTGACGATCCAACATCTGAGTTTCACCATCACTTAATTACTGAATTTGCACATAGCTCCGCAATGCACACGCTGAAGCCCCTGCTACCGTTTGAGTACAAGAGCTCAGTTGATACAGATGTTACCTTCAAAGTGCGTGCCTTAGACAGTGTTTACACTTATGCAGTAAGTAGCAGCGCCACCAAGGGGTATCTTGAAGAACTGCGAGCCATTGCCAAGATGAGCGGAAAGTCCTTTCAAGATCTGCTTCAGGGGGCGCTGATGAAGATCAGCAAGGTGAAAGGTGTGAGTCTGTCTGACAAGGGCATAACAGCACCAACTACAGATTCTGAACAAGAGTGTCAAAACCAACCGGAGTGTCTTGAGTCACCAGATATTAGTCAGGAGGCTGAGGAAGTTGAGGTGCTGCCTCAGGCAACACACACTTCCCCTTTTCTGCTTGGTCCTGTTTCACCTGAACTTGTCAGGAGCTTGCCAATGGTGTTTCCACCATCTCCTCCACTTCAACCTGTTCAGCTTGAATCACCTAGAGACGCATCAGCCATGTCAACGCCCGCTAATGCCCACAAGTTCTCAGTCACTGCTCAGACTCCACATGCAATGCCTTCGCCTGCTATTGTGAATAAACCAGTGCAGCCTGCCGTGTTGGCATCACCCCTGCCTGCTAACATTCAGCCTCAGGAACCCTTGCCTGCCATCACATCACCCCGCTCAACCAGGGTCAGCGATAATGTCGACGCCCCTGCAGTAACTTATCCAGTTCTCACCGCAAATGATGTCAATCCTCCTGTTGTGCAGCGGGTAGTTGTTGAACACGTTATGCGAGCAAATGAAGCAATATCTCCCATGCAGTCTGCATTTCGTCTCCGGCCTTTCTCTGGTAAGATCCCCCGTCCAAACAGTGAACTAGACTATGACACTTGGAGAGCAAATGTTGACCTTCTAATGTCTGATCCCTCTGTATCTGACTTGCATTGCACCCGAAAGATCCTTGACAGTTTGCTGCCTCCAGCCACTGATGTCATCAAACATGTTAGCCCTCAAGCTTTGCCGTCAATGTATCTCCAGCTCTTGGATTCAGTTTATGGTTCAGTGGAGGATGGAGGCGAGTTGCTGGCCAAGTTCATGGGAACACTGCAGAACAATGATGAGAAACCTTCTGATTATCTCAACCGCTTGCAAGTTGTCTTGAGTGCCGTCGTCAGAAGAGGCGGTATCACTGAAAGTGAACAAAATTGCTTTCTCTTGAAGCAGTTCTGTCGAGGCTGTTGGAACAACGGGCTGATTACTGACCTTCAACTGGAGCAGAAGACAAATAAGCCACTATCTTTTGCAGATCTAGTGCTCCTCATTAGAACAGGAGAGGACAAACAGGCAGCAAAAGAATGTCGCAAAAGAAAACACTTTGGGCTGCAAAAGCAAAGCTCCGCTTTCCCTAAGCTACGACCTGCAGCACACAGTCTCACTGCATGCAGCTGTGCTACACTAGAGGGGGAGACCACTGAAACTGAGCTGCTGAAGGAGCAGGTTAATGAGATGCAAGCTCACGTTGCTGTCATGCAGACCACGACTCCTCGTAAGTCTAAGCCAAACCGCTCTGAAACAGCTGAAATAACCGCACTGAAGAGACAGCTTGCAGACCTCCAAGTCCAGGTTGCTGATATGAAGGCAGCAGCTCATGGAGCAAATGCTGATCATCCAGAAGTAGCAGAGATTACGACAATGAAGCATCAGCTTGCTAAGCTTCAAGCCCAAGTGACTACATCACAAGCTCAGTGTCATCAGGCAGCAACACCCACACGCTCAAAGCAGAGTCCCATGAAAGTTGAGCACCAGCCTACAAGCAAAGGGGTAAGTGCACAAACCAGCTCAGGAAGTCTGACAGCCAACAGGCCCCGTCCCTGGTATTGTTTCCGTTGTGGAGAAGATGGGCACCTGGCAATTAACTGTGAAAATGAACCGAATTCTCTTTTAGTTGCAGAGAAGAGACAGCTGCTTAAAGAGAAGCAACAACAATGGGACCATCAGAACAGCATCACCCCGCAGTTAAACTGCTAGGAGCCCCTGTTGCAGGGCAAACAGGGACTAAAAAATGGAGCGAGAGCCTTAGAAAAACTAAAAAGGTGACCAGTAAGTGTGCTCATGCTAAACACACATCAATCCAATTGCCATCAGGATTGGTTGGAACAAAGTGCACTGCTGAAATCACAATTGAAGGTAAAAAAGTCAACTGTCTTCTAGACACAGGGTCTCAAGTGACCACTATTCCACTGTCATTTTACAAGAGTCACTTACCTCATCATTGCATGAAGTCTTTGGATGATCTTCTGGAAGTAGAGGGAGCAAATGGTCAGGCCGTGCCCTACCTTGGATATGTGGAATTGAGCATTAGTTTCCCAGAGGAGTTCTTGGGGGCCGAGACTAAAGTGCCCACCTTGGCTTTAGTTGTCCCAGATTTAAATGACACGCCTCAAATTCTCATTGGTATGAACTCTCTGATGTCCTCTACTCCAGCTATGCTGAAGGAAATGAATGTCGCCCTCAGTCATCTCTTCATGGCTACAGGGTGGTGTTGAAAATCCTGGAAATGCGTCAACGACAAGCCTCTGCCAGTGCCCTGGGATGGGTGAAAGTGCAAGGCAATGCCCCTGAAGTAGTGCCAGCTGGTTGTTCAGTCATTCTCGATGGGCTTGTTCATGTGAGTTGTCTGTACACTGAGAAATGGGTCGCTGTGGAAGCTCCGACAGCGTCTTCTCTGCCTGGTGGTTTGCTTGTGGCCAGTTCTCTGTGTACCTTACCTGTTAAGCGCCCTCATGGTGTACCTGTCCTGATAAGAAATGAGACCGTACATGACATCACGATTCCTCCCAAGACAGTGTTAGCCGAGATCCATGCAGTTCAGCAGGTGATGGGAAAAGAACAACCTTCAGACTCAAAGGCCTCTCCAGCTAAAATGATGGAGTTTGACTTTAGTAATTCCCCCTTGTCACCTGAGTGGAAAGACCGAATCACAAAACTGCTTAATTCCATGCCTGACATCTTCGCTCAGCATGACTTGGATTATGGCCACACTGACAAGGTGAAACACCACATTAAGCTTAGTGACGATACTCCGTTCAAGCACCGAGCAAGACCAATCCATCCACAAGATGTAGATGCAGTTAGGAAACACCTTCAAGAACTGCTAGATTCTGGTATTATCCGTGAGTTAGAGTCCCCATTTGCGTCACCCATAGTTGTAGTCCGGAAGAAGAATGGTTCTGTACGTCTGTGCATTGACTTCAGAAAACTCAACTCACAGACTGTAAAAGATGCCTACGCACTACCGAACTTGGAAGAGGTGTTCTCGCTGTTAACTGGCTCAAAATGGTTCTCAGTCCTCGACCTAAAATCGGGCTACTACCAAATCGAGATGGACGAAGCCGATAAACAAAAGACTGCATTCGTGTGCCCACTTGGATTCTGGGAGTTTAACAGAATGCCACAGGGAATCACGAATGCACCAAGTACGTTCCAATGACTCATGGAGCGATGCATGGGAGACCTCAACCGGAAGGAGGTACTCGTTTTCATTGACGACCTCATAATCTTCTCAGACACCCTGGAGGAACATGAGTCGAGGCTGCTGCAGGTCCTGAACAGACTGAAAGAGTACGGGCTAAAACTATCTCCGGAGAAATGTAAATTTTTCCAAAAGTCTGTTAAATATCTTGGGCACATTATGTCGCAGCATGGCGTAGAGACTGACCCGGAAAAGATCGAGGCCCTCAAGACCTGGCCAGTACCCAAGAACCTTAAAGAGCTGCAGTCATTTTTGGGTTTCTCGGGATACTATCGACGGTTTGTAGAGGATTATTCAAAGATCAGCAAACCTCTCAATGACCTCACAGCAGGATACCCACCTCTCAGGAAACGCAACTGCAGAGTGAGGGAGACCACCAGTCAGTACTTCCATCCAAAAGAATCTTTTGGAGAAAGGTGGACTCCGTCATGTCAGAGAGCCTTTGAGGAGATCATTCACAAGCTCACTACAGCTCCTGTTCTTGGATTTGCAAACCCCAAACTTGCATACATTTTACACACTGATGCCAGCACAACGGGACTCGGTGCAGCCCTGTATCAAGAACAAAATGGGCAGAAGAGAGTTATTGCCTTTGCGAGCCGTGGGCTGACAAAGAGTGAGGCTAAATATCCTGCTCACAAACTCGAGTTTCTGGCTTTAAAATGGGCCGTTACCACTAAGTTCAGTGATTATCTGTATGGCACTAATTTCACTGTTGTCACCGACAGTAATCCGCTGACATACATCTTGTCCTCAGCCAAGTTGGACGCTACCAGTTACAGGTGGTTGTCAGCTTTGTCCACATACTCCTTCAAGCTCCAGTACAGAGCAGGCACTCAGAATCAGGATGCCGATGGACTTTCAAGACGACCCCATGGAGTGCTCAAAAATGATTTGGTGTCAAAGAAGGAAAGTGAGAGGATCAAACAGTTCACTCTACATCATCTTGCAGACCCAGGAGCTCAAGATGTTATCCTTCCCAAGGCAATAAAAGCCATCTGTGAGAGGCATGATGTCCAGTGGTCTCATCTGGATGCCACAGGCCCCTCTGCATCACTTGCTCTCGCTGAATCTCTCACTGTCCATGCTGACGCTTTACCCAGTGGCTTCCTGCAGGAAGATGATCACGGACTTCCTGTTATTCCTCACTTAACTGAAGAGGAGTTAGGAGACAAACAAAGAACCGACCCGGACCTCAGAGCAGTTATTGAACACTTGGAATCCGGAGACAAGCCTTCCCCTACATTAAGACAAGAACTCCCAGATCTAGGTTTGTGGCTTCGTGAATGGAAGCGATTGAAGCTAAGGAATGGAGTTCTATTCAGAAAACGACAAGAACACGGACAGATCACGTACCAATTAGCGTTGCCAGCTGAATTGGGAGCCACTGTGTTAAGGAGTTTGCATGATGACCTTGGCCACCTTGGCATAGAGCGGACTCTCGACCTTGTGAGGTCACGGTTTTATTGGCATAAAATGTCAAGTGATGTTGAGCATAAGGTCAAAACATGCGAACGCTGTCTCCGAAGAAAGACCCCTCCTCAGAGAGCAGCTCCCTTGTTAAATATCAGGACCAGCAGACCGCTGGAATTGGTCTGCATGGATTTTCTTTCTTTGGAGCCTGATCGGAGTAACAGCAAAAGACATTTTAGTACTTACAGATCACTTCACAAAATATGCAGTGGCAATACCAACTCGAAATCAAAAAGCACAAACTGTGGCGAGGTGTTTATGGGAGAACTTTCTGGTGCACTACGGTTTTCCAGAAAAATTTCTGAGCGACCAAGGCCCAGATTTTGAATCTCACACCATCAAAGAATTGTGCCAGATTGCTGGTATTCAGAAAGTGAGAACCACGCCATATCACCCAAGAGGGAATCCGGTTGAAAGATTTAATCGGACCCTCCTTCAGATGTTGGGAACTTTGGAGAACAAAGCTAAATGTCATTGGCGTGATTTTGTCAAACCTTTAGTGCATGCTTACAACTGCACCAGAAATGATGTGACTGGTTTTACGCCATATGAGTTGATGTTTGGCAGACAACCTCGCTTACCAGTTGATTTAGCCTTTGGTCTATCTTCCAGCAGTTCACCGAAGTCACACTCCCAGTATGTGCATGATCTGAAAAGTCGCCTTGAAGACAGCTATCGAATTGCCACTAAGAATGCTTCAAAAACAGCTGAACGCAACAAGCTCCGCTTCGACAGACGAGTTGTCGATTCCACTCTTGAAGCCGGTGACCGCGTCCTCGTGAGGAACGTTCAAATAAGAGGGAAGCACAAGTTGGCTGATAAATGGGAACCTGATATTCACGTCGTGATCAAACGTGCTGGTAACCTTCCTGTTTATACTGTCCAGCCAGAGGGAAAGGATGGTCCCCTTCGCACACTCCATCGTGATCTGTTGCTGCCCTGCGGGTACTTACCTGCTGCTCAGTCTGAGGAACCCCCAAAACCAATTGTTCACAGACCAAGAACAAGAAAACAGTCAAGCTTTGCAGTTGTGGATGAGTCTGAAATGACAGAATATCATTCTGATTCAGAAGATGAAAGCTACTACTTCTCACCTGAGCCAACACTGAACACCGACTTGATTGAAACCAGAGTCTTGACCCAGTCAGAACCAGCACCTTCTAAAGAGAGACAACTAGCCAATGAGGCATGCCGAAATGTGGTAGTTCCTGTTGAGATGCATCCGGTTCCAACCAACCCTGAAGAAGAGCAGGATTTACCTGACATAACTGTTGCAGAGAAGAATCCAGTAGCATTCACTTCATCTGGAGTCGAGAAATTGCAGGCCTGTAGAGACACAAGCCCTTCAGAGTTCACCTCTGAAGAATTTGAGAACCCCATAACTCTGAAGGATGACACCTCAATGGAGCTCAGTTCAAAGAGACCAGGGAACCCTCTGGAAGGGAAAGAAAACTCACCTATGGCAGTGAGAGAAACTGTGAGGTTCACAGAATCCAAAAGGACAAACTTTCCAAAGACAAGAGTATCATTTGGAAATCTCCCAGAAAATCTGTCTGACGTCTCCGATCTATGGAGTGAGACCTTACCAGATCATCCTAGTATGCTGGGCAGTGATTCTAGCCAGACTGAGTCCTCCTCTGATGAACCAAACATCATGGATGAAAGTCTTTGCTCGGATCTGTCATTTAATGACAACAGGAGAGATGAGGAGTCCCTTCACAGTGAACCCAGTCAAGAGGTGTATGTGGAAAGGAATTCTGAGTGTACAGAAACTAAAGTGACCCCCACAACAGACACTCAAGAGAGTGAGAGTAAGGACACTGTCCGACGTTCTCAGAGACACAGAGAACAGCCTGAAAGATTACAGTACAGTCAGTTAGGGAACCCTTTGCTGTCCATAGTTCAGTCACTTTTCCAAGGCCTGAACGTAGCTTTTGCAGATGCACTCCAAACCAGTAGTTATGCGGATATCTCCAAGGTAATATCTAAACCAGAGTTTAGTCATGCCTGTAGGTGTCACGGGACGTATACACCTTTAGAGGGGGAGAGTGTAACCCTTGTTACTAAGCCTTAATATGAGACTGCAGTAACAAAAAGGGTTAACAAATAAATAAGTAATTGTAAGATTCATATTTACCATAAAGGAGATAAATTAGGAGTTGATTCCAAGTAAAATGGTGTATTATGGTATAAGAGAATGCAGGGTGCAGATTTTAACATTTGTCTCGGTAATTTAATGTCAGTGATTTTGTTTATGGTGACACAATTGTAAAGTTTCAGGTGACATTAGAATGGAATAATACTTAATCCATGGTTTCAAGTGATAGTCTCGCGAAACTATACCTCAGCCGCCAATCAGAGCCCTGTGGACTGCGTGAATTGCTAGCTATGCTGAGTCTAGAACTTTCTTTCTTTCTCTTCCGGGAATGAAAACATAGCCGGACGCGCATTAGATTGCTGCGAGAGAAAACGGTGAAACACGGTGATTAATCGGCGAAATCTGTGATATTTCCCGTGTGTGTTGAAGATAAAAGCTTTTGAGAGTGAGAAATCGCAGTTTCGTGATACATCGATCTAAAATCCAGTTCCAAGCGCTGTGGAATTCGTAGGAAACACGGAGATCTGGAGTGCGAGAGCCTTGTTTCTTTCGCAAGCTAGGATGATATGCTTGTGAATGACGTTTTTTCTGGTGGTACTGTAGAATCCAGCAGGGGTGGCGAGCCAAGCAAATGGATGGACGATCCTGAAAGATTTGGACTTATTGCATGCATCTGAATCGCGGTAGGCCTGATCAATACAAGAACACTGGAGGATACGTCTCATAGACTGAACAGTTTCAATCGTTTCACTGAATTGTAAAGAAAAGAACAATACTGTTTGTAATTGAAGATATTGTTTTTTTGTTGTTGAAGTTTATTTTTTTTCTCAAAAATTGAAAACTGACATTAAGAATTCATACTGTGCGAGAGGTATGGCAAATTTGGTGTTTCATACCATATGTTCAAAGGGTTAAAAGGTGTTGCTATACCTTGTTAAAAGTATTGGGTTAAAATATACATTGAGGTTTTAAAAGTACTTTTTAGCTCAACAAGAAAGGGTAGTGAGTGAGTTAAAATCAGGCATTTTAGTTACAGGATAAAATTCATTACAGGGTAAATTTATACTGTAAACGGGCCCAAAAACTAGGTAGTCCGTAATTGGAGTTTACTTTTGTGGTGTTAAGCACACTGAGTAATTCTATTTTATTTTATTTACTTCTCTTTTTATCTTAAAGTAAAAAAAGGAAAAAAGGGTACGATACACTGGTGGTACTTTTGCTGGTCAATTTCATTTCTTTTATCATTTCTAAGTCAATACACACGTATTATTTTAATCTCACCTTTTGGTGTATGCGTTTTCCTTACTTATGCTACTTAAAGCCTACTGCTGAATGCCCCTCCCTCCAGTGAGTGAACCTGAGTCTCTGATGCGCTGGTCCATTCAGTTACTGATTTATATCGTTGATAATTGTATTTCTGTACCTCTTAGTTCCCACTGTAATACGATAGGGCTGAGTTTGGTTACATCATACAAGAGCACACTGTTGGCATTAAAACGACCCTGCTTTGCTTGCACCAATCTTTAGACACTGTGTCACTATTTGGCAACTGAGCGTTAAAATCACTGACTATTTTCAGAGGGGCCTTAGCACCATGCTTATCAATAAAAGCCTGAAAAGCATCAAGGGTTTCAATATACAGATTAAGTTGCTCTAAATTACCGCTCTGATAGTACGGCATATATGCAGATAAAATAATATGCACCAATGTACCAAATTTGTCGTATACACCCACTACTAAAACTCAATTAAACTTGTTTCAATCTCGCTAAAACTCACCAAGCTATTTACCTTTACAATAACGGCAACACCGCCAAAAGGTCGACCTGTGTAATCTTCATTGACATCACACATTCCAGATTTAGTAAACACCAAATACTGGTTCCCATTATTCACAATAGATGTCACTGCACTAATACACCCGGTGTCTTGGGGCCTTAGCCAGGTTTCATTCAGACATACAATGTCATATTGGCCAACCAAACTTCTGACATAGTCAGCACGGTGTTTGAACCCTTTACAGTTAAAAGTGACCAATGACATAGGGACGTCAGTCTGAAGGGTTTCAGCCCTAATGTCAGTAGAGTTACCACCAGGAGGAGTCTCTGTTGTCATCGTGGACATTATCTGATGACCACCTACTGTCATCATACCAGTTGATTTCATTGGGCATTTCAGAATGTTTGTAAAGAATATGCGCCAAGATACTTCCGGGTGGCAGAACGCGTGCGGCTTCCCACTGACTGGAAGAGATCCAGCTGGGAAAGTCTGTCTTAAATTAGTAAGTTCAGGGTTTATGACTTGATATTTTGTAAAACAAGACGAGAAATGTTGACTGAAAACATAGGTTTTGTAACCAGAAAATACATCTGTGGTGATATATGATGTATCTACCAGCCACCCACCTGCATTTTAACCAACTACCAATGAAGTACTGTTGCGAGCCAAGCTTGCAACGCCTATCGGCGGCAAGTGTAGCCTGCTTTTGCCCTATGGCTTTTGCAGCTAATGTGACAGCAGAGCCCCTGGTGACAGCATTCTCTGGTGACAGTCAGCGAAAACAGCATCCGCCGAGGAAAAAGCACATAACTGTTTATTTTTAACAATAGTTAACAATATTAAAATGGTGGTGAGAAAGGTGAACAAATAAATTCTCGCGCTGAATTGTAAAGTAGACAAGAACGCAACTGTCTCAAACTGCAGATTCAGCTTACTGTGTCCTCGCGTTCTTGGAAGTTTCTACTCCCGTTCTCAACTTCTCAAGTTTGAACTCACAAATATGGGAGTCCGTGAGAAATGGCAGTGCTTATGCTAGCTAGCGTGTGTTTAGCTTTAAAGAAACACCCACAACTAGGCTATACAGCTGATGGCTTAGAACTAGCTGTCACCGCATTGAATTGGCTCCATCGATTTGCTTTCCAATTGACACAGTACAAGATAAAGTTAAATGTGTCAATGTAATGGCAAAAGTAACAGCTGTAACACACTGAAAGCTTGCAGCCTTTTTTTAATGTAGTGCAAGCAAACTAATTTTTGACTAACGTTTCGGTACGAACTCTTCGGCTTTTGCCACTTGGAAGAACGTCTATTCTTGGTGTGCAACCACTTGATTAAATAGCACGCGCCGCCATGTTGGACGATATACAAATCAAAAATGGCATCTCGTGCGAACAATAACAGTGATACATCTCCAAATTTTTTGAAATATTGTGACTCTCTGGAGTCCTCTGCCAAGTCAAGATACAGAGAAAAGGTTGAAATTTGTGGTTTTGACCCATATTATGTTAAAGCTGTCTGATTATAAGGAGGATTTGGCAACATTACCAGTGATTGAATACCCCGATATCGTAAACTATCTCGTCATTCAAACCTCGCGGACAACCAACGCACAAATGAAGGCTCATAAGAGTCTAGATGCGAATAACCAGGGTTCCCGCGGTCATGAAATTCCTGGAAAAGTTATGAAATTTGAAAAACCTGTTTTCCAGTCTGGAAAAGTTATGGAATTAACTAACGGTTTTGGAAAAGTTTGGAAAAATACACTGTTTGCCTAATGCTTATAATATGTTCGCTAAATCCCCAAAAGATGTCTAGAGTTTACCGCAAAACTACAAGCTATTATTTAAAATCGAACGCGACACCGTTGAAACTAGCATGACCTTTCGTGATACGCGTAGGTTACATATGCAGCTAGTTGGCTGGCAGCGATTTTTTTTCCCCCACCGGACTTCTTAATACCAACTTTATCTCATTAGCTTCCAGCCAATAAGAATCGAGCACATGCTTTTGTTTACCTTTTGACGCGCATGCTGTACCCTCTATGCACATTGTTACTTGGTACGCTGTTCGCCGGAATTTAAAGGGCAGTAATTGTACAGTATAGCTAAGCTGTGCCCATCCAAAAATTTGGCTTGCACAGCGCCCCTGAAGGGCACCGTTTTTCTAATAACGCCAGTTGAATTTTCCCACTGCCTCGCTTCAAATTAGCGTAATAATAGCATCAATGTCAATCAGAATAATGAATTAAATAACGTGAATATAATAAGATTTCAATACAAACACACAACTTTATTTAAATTTATGCTCGACGTCCATCTATGGCCCAATTGGTTTCTCTCCAAGTCATTTTCCTGCATTATACACTGTTCAAAAATATTTCATTTCCATCCTGGCATTTTTTTTGTTGTTGTTGTTGTTTGATTACCCAGGTTCGCTTGCGAAAGTCAATGATTTTTTTTCTTCTCGATGAACACGTCATGCACGTAAATTGATTAGACCGCAAAGAAACCCGATTCCCGATTGTGGCAGAATGGAGTGTACGAAAAATATCTTCACTATTTGCTTTGAAATTCTCCTGCAAGTTCTCTCATTCCAAAAAACATATTTTATGTATTTTTAAAGCGTGTCTGTTTCGACATTATTGCGATGCATGTTCGTATAAACGCCGACGTTTGATTTTCTAAGAAAATGGGACCAAAAGTAAAGGAAAGGACCCCAATTCTGGCTTAAAACACATTATTAATTTTTTTCACTAATCACGCAAAATTTCAAAATAGTAATTCTATACGAACATGCGCAACATCTTAAACAATGTACACTTTGGTTCATGACTGTGGCATTTGTTACGTTTGAGAAAACTTGCACAAAGTGATTTTGATGATCTAGGCGGAAAAAAAACCTCATTAACTCCACCAATTTGCGTTTTTTTTTTTTTTTTTTCAAATTTCCTTTTCATATAATGTAGCAATACAACATACGTCATTGACAGATAGCTTAATTTGATAGGACTCGGCCCACAACTGAATAATAGGCCGATGTTATTCGCACTTATACGTGTGGCCAATGCTGAATTTTTTTCTTGGCCACACTTATAAGTGCGCCAGTTGATGACCATTCCAGTTTTTAGAAAAAGTACCGCTTAAAATAAGTTTGGCCAAGAAAAAAATTAGCTTTGGACACACTTAAAATAAGTGTGGGCAATGGAGCATGTGCATCTTAGCCACACGTCTAAAGCGAATTTCGATAAATTTTTGTGCTTGGACGCACTTAAATAAGTGCGAATAGTCACTTCGATAATAATATCAAGTTTAGCGGCTACTGTGGTGTCAAAAGGTGGACGTCGACCTTAACTTTCTCTTTACATGTAGGCTACACTGAAAGCTTCCATTTCACCGTGTTCACCAGAAAAGTAGCCTATACGTTATGCCGTGGGCCAAAACCTGGATCCTTTATTGTCACTTCGTAAAAACTTTCTGAGGGCAGTTCAAGTATTTTTCCATCAGAACAAGTATGATGTGCAGATATTATAAAATGAAAATATTCTCAAAAAAGTATGTGCACATTAATGAGAACAATTAGTTTGCAGCTTTGTAAGAAACATTTTTTTCTGCAGCCTACTGCGATAAGCACTGGGCTTCCTACAGACGAATGCACTGACAATTTTGCATATCGCTCATACGAAAAGAAAATCTCACAAAAGACAGCTATTCTATGAACCTTTTCCTCCGTTAGCTTTCCTATGGAACCTTTCCTCGGTTTCAGTCTTTAATGGGTACATGTCATGTCAGCGTCATTTACAGCGTCAACTTGGCTAACTCGACGACGTCCCCCAGATTCTGCGAACAATGCATGCAAGCAAGGATAATACACTCTAAATTAGGGTTTAGTATGCGGGCTCTCATCTCGAACCCGCATACTGTAGATTTAGTAACGTCATTGGCATTTTAATCATTCATTTTTGGAAATTCTTTAGCGTCATTCGGCGCACAATAAAAAATACTTCAATTTGCGTTCATATGAAAGGCATTAACACCGTCTTTTAAATCATTTGGAACAATCAGCGAGCATTAAAGTGCATTTAACACTTTTATCACACCGTTTGACTTTTAATAGCATTTCTGGACCGCGTTAGTGCGGATAACACAAATATGCACACGATTGTACAAACGTTCTTAACATTCAATTCACAAAAATCTTTTTTCAATCCAACAGTAGCCTACAGCTGGCTCATTATTCCATCGTCAGTGTGGTGTAAGATTAGGTATGCTCTCAATTTGATAATTACTCTGCAACAATGAGCAAAATGTGGGCTAACAGTTCAATTGAAAAAAAAGAAAGATTTTTGTGGATTGAATGTTAAGAACGTTCAATTGTTTGTACAGTCGCGTGAATATTTGTGTTATCCGCACTAACGCGGTCCAGAAATGGTATTGATCCTCAAACGGTGTGATAAAAATGTTAAATGCACTTTACTGTTCGTTGATTGTCGCAAATGACTTTAAAGACGGTGTTAATGCCTTTCATATTAACGCAAATGAAAGTATTTTTGCTGTATTGTGTGCCGAATGAAGCTAAAGATTGTCCAAAAAGGAGTGATTAAAATGCCAATGACGTTACTGAATCTGCTGCAGAGGTGGAAAATCCAGGGGTCGGAAAGTAAAAATCCAGCTCGGTTTTTCTCCCTCCCACAGAATGAGCTGATCACTCATATTGGCTCTATCTCCTGTCAAAAGTAAATCCAGGTGGTTGGAGCAAAGTTCTGGGGAGGATTTTTACTTTCTGTACGTGGACTTTTTGCGGTACGCGCAAATGTTCGATTTTTGGCGCTGATGAATGTTTCTTGGTGAAATTGGTCGCCATTTCACACAAATGAATGCGTATTTTCTCGTACTGAACAGCAAAAGGTGTACAACTAATATTACAATATACTAGGCCTATTATAAAATATATAGGCCTTCTATTATTACAAATATATACTACTATTATTACTATTAGGCCTATTAATTATTACAGCCAATTTTAATATGTTAGTTTTTTTTTTTTTCTTCTCAAGCACGTCTCCTATGCTTATAATAAATCTGCCAGATCATCATCTGAGGATCATGATAAGGTCAGGGGGGCGTTTGCTCAAAAAAGGTTGAGAACCACTGCTCTAAATAACAATTTGTAATTGTTCAACATTTGTCTCAGAAAATATTAAATGCCATCTGTTTGTTACCTCTTCAATGTTTTTGCCTTCTTGAGCATTTAAATGTAGCACATGGTTATTTATTCTGCCCTACAAAGCCTAAGTGCAGTAACTACATATTGGGTAAAATGTGAGTGACTCAGTTTTGGGCCTGAAAGTATATTGAGGTCAGGATTTATTTGGACAGAAATTATTCCATGGTGAATCAGTTAATCATAATCTGTCATAGAAGTGCTGACTATTTATTTGTTGGGACAGCAAACAAACTCTAAAGCCATTTTTTAATGTTTAAATTATTGCGTAGTTACTGCACTTAGCCTTTGTAGGGCAGTATTGTTGTTTGTTTGTTTGTTTGTTAAATATAATTGAGAAAATACAAGAATGGTGCCATAGGCCCTCATGCTATTGTGTGATGCCCTAGGATAGGTGGTAGATAGACACAACTTCCCTTCCATTCTCCATGCTACATTTGTGCTACACTGCTTAGGGCATAGCACACTGTAGAAGCTCATTCTGGTGCTCTTTGTTCGCTATTATAGGCCTTACCTATTTTAAACTAAGTCATGGAAATTAGGTAAAATATTATGGAAAAGTTTTGGAAAAGTTTTGAAAAATCACTGGTAAAAAAGTGTGGGAACCCTGAATAACTTTTTTGTGTCTGGCTGGGTTGGTATTCTTCTCACTAATACGAAGTGAAAGAGAACAGGGTGCTGGTTCATGCTTGGGTAAACCATTCTCAAAGAACTCGAGAAACACCGCTCAAGCCGTAGTTTGTGAGTGATAAGAATGGTGATGTGATCCTCGCACATTGTGATTGCATGGCTGGATTAAGCGAGGCTTGTTCCCACATTGGAGCTTTGCTCTTTGCGACTGAAGCTGGATATAGAATCGGGAACTCGAGAACATGTACTGAAGTAAAAAGCAAGTGGCTGCCAGCGCATGTAAACAAAGTGCCGTATTTGCTAGTAAGCGACATTGATTTCAATGAGATGGGATTCTGAAAGAACTCGTCTTTATCACGAGTAGCATTATTGCCGCAATTAAAAACCGCACACAAAGTAGGCATTGTTTTCTTTTAAAAGGAAGCGCAAATCCGAAGAAAATCACAAAGCGTTGTAGGAGCTCAATGGTGAAGCGCAGCTACCTTGGTTGTTGTTATCATCCATCATGGCGGACTTCCTGTTTGGAAATTATGCATGACGTCACATGCACATCAAGAATTACTGCTGAGACGTCATGGTAAATTGTCCTATACCTGTCATCAGAATCCTCGTCAGAATCTTTGGGTTTCTTTAAAGTAGCCAAAAAATACGGTCTCATAAAAAACTCATAAAGGTGAGAAAAAAGAACTCAAAGAGAACTTTCTTGACATTGTGTCTGCAATGTGCAAGTGCGCTGCAGACCTGTCAGAGTGAGTCGTTCAGTGCAAGTATAAAATGGCAATCTCGCGTACCGTTACACGTGCCTGCAGACAGGGGAGGAAATACACACCTCCTAAACTACAAGCGACGTCATCTATGGCCGGGGTTGAATGGGCTGTTCTGCGTTGTCCATAGCAACGCTATCCATAACGGGAATTGGCGGCAGCGACTCGTAGAAAACATGGCTCGTTTGGCAGATTCTGTCTGCCAGGATTGGCGCTTGAGTTGGAACTGTCTGAAAGACTGTTGTTTAAAATTGGACTTAGCAAGTTATTGCTGTTGAGAAGTGTTTTTTTTATTCACAAAATTGCGCCCCGGCAATTGCGTTCATTTGCCAAGTCTTGGCTTCCGATCGCAAAATGCGATTAAAGGAGCTACTTTTCGAGTACTGGATGATGTACACTCACAATTAACAAACTACATTTTGGGCTTATTCGCCATTTGTGAGGGCTTAATCGCCATTTATGAGGTATACTGTGGTCATGTCCATCCGATGTAGCTAGTCAACTTGGAGCATTTGCAATGCACTTGCTTCATTTTATAAGTGAAGATGATGCATGTGTTGTGTGAAAGCCTGCAGTCATAAGTGATTTCAACATCACCACAGCCCGAATTTGGATTACTTTTGTAATATCTTGCATTCAATCACCCATACCCCATCCCCCATTAATGCAAGTGAAGGCTGCTAGGCTAAGCACAACTTACTTTGATTCCAGCCAACTTGTCTACTTTTGCTTTAAAGGTAGACATGCTGATCCTTCTTTTAATACATATAAGTAATGTTATAATGTTGGATGTCCATCCTCAACCTCTGTAAAATTTCTAAACATAAGATACAGGGGTTTTGCCGTAATCCAAGAACGTGATTTTGTGAACATGATTTCTTCTCTGAACAGCTCATCCCGAGATCTTCATGAGATCTGGGCAAAACCTGACGTCAGGTTGTGCCGTCCAATTAATACAGACCTAGCCAGAGCCAATCACTGCGCTGGGCCTGCCCACACCGGAAACTATTCTAGCAGGCACAAACAACCGCAGATCATACTATGCCTAAGTAGCGTCTACACTTCCAGAAATACAAAATAAGAACCGCAGATCATTTGAGGTGCAGTTTTGTCAATATCTCTCCCAAAGCTGCACGTCCGTTTATTTTTGGACGCGAAGAAAAGCACCTATTTCTCTTTCAAAAGATGATGCCACCAGAAATCAGTGGGTAGCTTTTTTGTTTGCTGGCAGCAAACAGCCACGGCCAAAGGGAATGTTAGCTGTTTGTGCTCAGTATTTCACCAAAGACAGCTTTGTCAGTAAAGGATAATTCGATGCAGGATAAGCGTTTCAGCTGCTTCTCAAACCTGAAGCAGTTGCATCGATCAAGCGCTCGGAGCCACAAGCTGTAAGTAACGATATAACACTGAATAATGTAAGTGAAGCTAACGTATTACGAGTGGCTAGCAGGACCGCTAATGACAGTTAGCACCAACAACTGGCCTTAAACACAGGCTTTGTAAAATATCTGAAGATAAAGCCTGAATCGGTCGCGACTGTCCGTGACTCACAGACGCAGAAGCTGTAAGTTGCTTTTACGGCATAAGCCTACCAAACGTGATAGCCAGTTGAATGTGGCTGTAGCACAGCAGCTAACATAGCCAAGTTACTGTTGCTAATGTGTACAACTGTTAACGGTAACGGAACTGGCTGTCTGTAAGACCTGTATTGCTGGGTGACCGCTCGGTTACCAGCTACTGCATGTTAGTTTGCGTGCTGTGCTACTTAAAAATGCTCCTGGTTAACTTATATGCAGTAATTATGATCGGTATGCTTTGTTGTTGCCGGTAAGCATCAATGTGGCAGTTTCATCATAACGTTGCCTGATTGTAGCCACTACAGTTGAAGCTAACCGGAGAGGTGATGTATGTGTCTGCAAAGTTGGGCTGAAAAGGCTGCAGTTAGACCAGACATAGGTCTTGCAGAGCTTGGGGTACGTGTTTGGGTTTGTTTACTGCTGATTGCTTTACTCATCCATGACCGGGGTCAGCCGAATACTTCACCAATATCTGGGCTAGCTCTCTGATGCTACCGCGGTGAAAGCAATAGCGAAACGCACAATCTATAACGTGTCTGGTATAACAAACGATTTCTCTGCATTGCCATGGCGTAATTTCATCGCCCTTTAGAAATTGTTCTGGCTAATAAAATGCCGAAAAAGGCAGAGCTTGAATACAAAATTCTTTCCTGTAGAAGTTATCGATTCGCTAGCTCCACATAAGCAACTGTTCATGCTAACATAAACCTGTATTATGTTCATAACATAACCGGAGCTCTCTCTAGCTGTCGCGTACTATCCATAACGTGCCCATTTTCCATGAGCAAACGCTGGTCATTCCGGCGCAATAAGTAAACCATTACCACGGGCAATTTCCGAAAAGACCGTTTAGCCTGGAGCTTTCACCCCGGTCACATACCAGCGCAGAAGCTGTTCGTTACTCCACGCTAACGACACACCACAGTTATGCACATGGAGCAGAAGGTCCTTATAGTAAACACCTAAGCAGTCCATAAGTTGTTGGTTCACTTTTTGCTGCTCCTCACTGTCTATGTTTCCCTCTAAACTCAGACCCACTGGATTTCTACGGTCTCCGGTCTACACTTGGGTATGTCGACCCGTTCTACAAATGTGTCTGTATGGGGTGGATTCTAGCTTTCCCTCAATCCTAGCTATCGAGTAGAAACATCGGTGTACTCACCATAGTAGCCGTAGGTAGATAGCAAATTCGAGCTTGAGCTGCCAGACTTTCGGACTGCGTCCTCCACTTTCGCCACTGCGTTTATTAGAACAAGTTCATTTTATTAGATCTATACACATGTATTGCGTTTAATTGCAGAATTTCCCCGCCAATTCCTAAGCTCAGATGGCAGACGCCTCTCACGTTTCATACTAAGGAGGCGGACCGGAAAATTGCGTTCTGCCGAGTCCCGCCAAGCTCCGCCCTCCACAGAGCTGGCCAATCAGAATAAAGTGGGCACATGGGGAGGGGGGGCCATAGCGGAAGAGCCACCCAAATGAGGCGTTTCGGGCAGAGACTACAAATGGGGTTTTTTGAGGATGGCAGTATGAGCTAAATAAGGACCCTTTTTTGGACTTCGAACGATCAGGAGTACTCTAGGGGAGTCCAAGATCAAAATATAAACTTGGAAATGTAGCATAATAGGTCCACTTTAAGTTCAGTGCATTTGTGGGTTGTTGAAGTTTCGGATCTCTTCTAGAGCAGGCTAGTTTCTGTGTTCTTTTTCTAATAACTCTGGTGATAAGAGTTTCACGCCGTGTAGTTGCAGGGCGCTTATTCTGCCTGTGTATCAGTTTTGGTTTTCCTTAAGTGTTTATGGCTGTTTCAATTGTGAGCGATCAGCTGTTTAGAGTTAATTGGCGAGGCTTTCAAGCATTGTGTCGAGCAACGCTCCCTCCCAGTTTCTCACCTCTCTTTGCATCCCTATCTGCTTAATATATGTATCCTTCCCATTCCTGTCTGTTCTCTTTGCCACAGAAGGTGCTTCTATCATCGTGGCCCTCCCCGTCATCGCTGTCCATCCAACCTCATTCACCCCTCATCCACCTCCACTGACACCTTCTGGGTTGCCGCTGGACTTTGGAACCGCCAGTCTGCTACCCAGAAACCATAATTCATCTCTGCTCATGCGTCCCTCCAATCCCTCCACTTGCGTGCACTGACTGAGACTTGGATCTCATCGAACAACACAACAAGGCCGACAGCTCTCTCCATCTCCTTCTCCCGCACCCCCGGCCATCCGGGTAAGGTCGTGGGACCGGTTTGTTGATCTCCCCCTCCTGGAAATTCTCACCTCCTCCACTCCCTCACCTCTCTATCTCTTCCTTTGAATTTCATTCTATTTCTATATCCTCTCCTGTTAACCTGTTTATCATTGTTGTTTATCGTCCCCCAGGCCCTGTAGGATGTTTCTTTGATGAGCTGGATATCCTACTCAGCACCTTCCCTGATGACGGCAGCACGCTGATAATCCTGGGAGACTTCAACCTCCATCTAGAAGCCTCTCAGTCTGCTGCCTTTCTTCCGATTCTTCACTCCTTCTGCCTTTCCCTCCTGCCTTCACCTCCAACCCACATAGCCGGCAACCTCCTCGATTTGGTCCTCCTTCAGAACTGCTCCTCCTCAGATCCCACTGTGACCCCTCTTCACCTGTCTGACCACCACCTTGTCTCATTCTCCCTCCCTCTCCCACTCCTTCCCCCTTTCCCTCTCCAGCTTCCACTATTAGGGTTCGCTGTGACCTCCACTCTCTCTCTCCTTCCTCTCTTGCTTCTTATGTCACTGCTTCCCTCCCTTCCCTTGAATCCTTCTCTGATCTGCCCACTGAATCTGCCGCATGTTCTCTCCTCTCCTACCTGTCATCCTCACTTAACACCCTCTGTCCTCTTGCTTCCAGGCCAGCTAGATCATCCCCACCCAGCCCCTGGTTGTCAGAAACTCTCCGCTCCAACAGAAAAAGGCTACAGGCAGCAGAGAGGAAGTGGAGAAAAACCAGGGCCCAAGCTGACCTGTCCCTTTACCAGTCCCTCCTATCTAAGTTCACATCCTCGATCACTTCCACTAAAACTAAATTTTTTGTTTTGTTTTTTCCTCTCTCCTCAGCTCTCCATGTGCTGCAGCTCCGACCTCCATCTCAGTAGAGGACTTTGCGGTCTTCTTTGAGGATCAGACTGCAACTACCCGCAACTCCTTCACTTCCCTCACTCCCCACCCCCCTCTCCCTCTGTTTCTTCCCTCCACCTCTCTACTTTTTCCCCCCTCTGCTCTTTGGATGTCTCCCAGCTCCTCCTCTCTCATCGCTCTACCACATGTGCTTTCAACCGCATTCCCCCACTCCTCCTCCAATCTATCACACTCAACATCCCCCTTTTATCACCTCCCTTGTTAACTCTTCTTTGTCCACTGGATGCATACCCTCCTCCTTCAATCAGGCCCTCATCATCCCACTCCTGAAAAAACCCTCCTTTGACCCCTCAGACATTCAGAACTATCACCCAGTTACTCTTCTCCCCTTCCAATCCAAAACCCTTGAACATGCTGCTGCTAAACAACTCTCCTGTTTTCTTTCAGACAACAACCTCCTGGACCCTCACCAGTCTGGCTTCCGTACTGCCCACTCGACTGAGACTGCATTCATCCCCGTCAACAAGGCACTTCACACAGCACATGCCGCCTCCCCCTCGTCTGTCCTGATCCTCCTTGATCTTTCTGCTGCATTGACACCGTAGACCACCCCATCCTCCTGCCATCCCTTTCTGCATTGGGGATCTGCGGTACAGTTCTCAACTATATGAAGTTGTACCTCTCTGATCACTCCTTCCAGGTTACCTGGGCTGCTGCAGTATCAAAACCTCGCCCCCTCACCACTAGTGTCCCCCAAGGCTCAGTCCTTGGTCCACTCGTCTTCTCTCTCTATATCCAGTCTCTTGACCCTATCATTTCTGCTCATGGTATATCCTACCACTTTTATGCTGATGACACACAACTCCTTCTCTCTTTTCCCCCTACTGATACACAGGTCCCCGCTCGCATCTCTGCTTGTTTGCGGGACATCCAGAGCTGGATGGACAACCATTACCTGAAGCTCAACCCAAGCAAGACGGAGATGATCTACATCCCTGCTCCATCCTCTCCCCATCTGGACCTGGCCATCACCCTGGGAAAAACCACAATATCCGCTTCAGCGTGTGTGACGAACCTTGAGGTCCTGTTCGACGACTGGTTCTCCTCTACTGCAAACATCGCAGCGGTGACCCAGGCCTGCATGTTCTTCCTGTACAACATCCAAATATTCCGTCCCTTCCTCACGACCTACTCGACCTAGCTCCTGGTCCAAGCACTGATCCTCTCTCTCCTGGACTACTCCAACTCCCTCCTCGCTGGCCTCCCAGCTTCTGCCATCAGACCCCTGCAGCTCATCCAGAACGCTGCACCTTGCCTGGTGCACAACCTCCCTCATCACTCCCATGTCACCCTCCTGCTGACAAGCCTTCACTGGCTGCCTATTGCGGCTCGCCTCAAGTTTAAGACATTGATGCTAGCCTATCAGGCAGTCAAAGGAACAGCTCCGGCATACATCCAGAAGCTGTTAACACCATGCAGGCTTGCTAGACCACTTCGCTCTGCCACTTCAGGTCGTTTGGCTCCTCCTCCTTTCCGCTCCTGCACGTCCCGGTCAAGACTGCTGTCTGTCCAGGCTCAACGTTGGTGGAATGATCTTTCTATCAAGGTCAGGACATCAGAGTCACTGAGCATCTTCAAGCGCAGACTGAAAACTCATCTCTTCAGGCTTCATCTTTCCAGTACTTGACTGCCCTCGGTGTATCTCTCCTTATGTCACGTGCCACGATGCCTGAGTCTTGTTTTGTTAACTGTGCTAGTCATCTTTGTCAACTGTGCTGCTGGTTTTTGTTAAATTTGCTGGTTTCTTTTGGTTGGCTTCGGTTTGTTGTAGTTCTACAACTTTCACTTAGTGTTTCTTTCGTCACTCGATCTATTAGCATTTTAACTTGTCGCCTTGGAGCTCTGCACTTTTGCACCAAACTTTTGCTCTGGAGAAAAGCATCAGCTAAGTACATGTAATGTAATGCTTTATGGCTGTTAGTTTTATGTAGATTCAAAACTCAGCCAATCGTTCAAACTTGTAGAAAAAAATTAGGCTTAAATTAATAACTAGCCTGGCATTGCCAGACCAAGTTACACATGCAAATTAGTCTGGAACCTCTCAGTTCATTCTTTCTCCCAGTCTAAATATGCCGAACGTCTCAGGTCCCAGTACAATAGAATAACTCGAATGGATTTTGAAAATAAAACAATGAATGCTCACCACTCTGAACATAGTGTCATGTAACATTAGCAGTAAAGCTAACAGTTAGCTGGCTATATAAGCAAGATTTGGTAACACCGTAGTTAGCTAGCTCAGTAGTTATAAATAGCGTAAAATATGTGTTAGCTGTAAGTTATAGTGCAACCACTGTTTTCTTGATAGCGTGAGTTCAACTGGCTATGTGTTCAAGCTAAGTTAGCTTTCCAGCTACCAGTTTCCCAATGTCTAGCTAGCGCTGCACTCAATCCCAATCAATATGTCAGGCTTGTACAACATATTTCTAGCTAATAATTTGCAGTAGGGGGCCAGTCATTCATGAGTTGATTGAAAATTTTTGCTCATAAGATTGAATATTCGTTCAAACTAATATTAATTTGAACTGGATTTTGCAAAATTTGACAGCTCTCTTTGCTGTTAGGACTGTGTTGCCGCAGTCCTTTCGTCAAAATGCAAACAAATCCTGCATTCAGCCATTAGTGGAATATCCATGGGCTTACATGATTTTATAGTTTTTGAGCTGTTTAGTATGAATAATAATAATAATAATAATAATATCCAAGTATGAGATTAGAGGCAATGAGACAATGCAGGGTCAGTGCTCCCAACTTTATGCTATCAGGTTGTATGGATTAATACTGTTAATGGATAATGGATACTGTTAATTAAGTCAAATGACTATCCCTAGCATCCTTGCTGAGTTTGTCTTGGTATGGTAATCTCTCAGTTTGCTTTTTCTTCTCCAGTTTGATGACTTAATAGATTGGATAACTTTAAATTACGCATTTTGCCCTGCACTACTCTTTGTAGCTACACCCTAGAAATTGCCTCTTTGTGAAATCACTGATAATACACACGTGACTGACAAAGACCGATAGTAAGGATTGGCAGGGTGAATATGAGATCATATATGGGGGACCCAGCAGCATTACACCAGGCGGCAATACTGTAGCTGATTAAGCCTCCTGACAGCCAGCATTCCATAACTGTTTGACATATTGTAGACTTTGCAGTGGAAATGGAATAAATTCAAATGAAATTTTTGCGCAACATGTATGAACACAGACTTTGTTGTAGTGGTGCATACATTTCCCACAGTTTCATATTCATAGAAATATAAAGCTTATCCAAATGTTATAAAGCTTCACCAAGGTGTACCTTTTCACCAGATTAAATGATATTTCCGTAATGATTGGTATTTGTGTAGTTTTGCCAAATATGTTTATTGAGTCCAAGAGTCAGCTTTAAGTAATATTAATCATGATTTTCTTTTAAATATCCATCCATCTAGTCCTTAGTTTTTGAGGCATTTGA
This sequence comes from Gymnothorax javanicus, assembly GCA_029692085.1. Lineage (NCBI taxonomy): Eukaryota > Metazoa > Chordata > Actinopteri > Anguilliformes > Muraenidae > Gymnothorax > Gymnothorax javanicus. Next base: position 99,237,594 of record CM056198.1, read on the forward strand.
TCACGCCTGCATGTCATTATGTGCCTAAATAGTTGAGGGAAGGAGCTGTTAACCACGCGCCTGATATATCTGAAACCAAGCGCCACGTAAAGCCCGAGTGAAAATAGCACACTTCCCGTTTACTGAACCACACACGGCCAACCATTTGTACAAACGATACACTTCATATAGCCTGAAGCTACACAAAGGTCATTCCTGTGGCAATTTGGATTGCTGACCATGATCATTGGATGAGCATAGCCTGTCACCTTGACACTGATTAATCAGAATGCACCTTACAGCCGACTTTATTAGTTTGGCGAAATGTGGCGTTGTCGTGTCCGAAGTACTGACTGTATAGAACAATGAACGTAGTCTCCGTGATGTCACCCGTGGGGTTCTGAATATCCAGAATGAAGCTAAATTTGTGCTGGCCAGTGCTCCCTGCCATCGCCATCTTGGCAATGCCTGAATCCGTCCAACTCCCTGGCTAATCCAAAAATGGGCAAAGAGGTGGAGCTGAGGCGGGCTATAGCTTGGTTATTTGAACCATGCTAAATCAGCTCGATGCTACATAGTTCGCTATGGCTGAGAAGCTGGGTCACATCTGTCCTAGTAAATGCATCGCGCCTCTCAAGTAGCGTGCGGGCGTCAGTCGAATGCTCTTTATATCCGCGAAGCATTTGCGAGAAAAACGCTTTTAGTATCCGTGAAGCAGTTGTGAGATAAACGCTATTTGTATCCGTGAAGTGGTTGCGGGACGAACACTGTACATTGAAGGGAAGTTGCGGCAGTTGGCGCACTGTGTAATGATATCCCCCTGGGAGAGCGTGTGGGTTCGCGGCTTAGCTTTTTATCGCACCTTAGCCTCGTCACATTAACGGTAGTATGGCCAGTCAAACATTAACATTGCATAACGTTAGCTTACTAGCAAACCTGGTAGACCTTTATTTTCAGGAAAGATTTTCACCTGTAATCCCCACCTGAAAATACTGGTTTTTGCAAAGAAAATTATTTGTATTATTAAAAAGGGGTGCTGGTGTAAATATTTGGGAGGTTTACATATTTAATAGGGGTAGAGAAGTTTGGGGATATTAATAAAACATGGGGGTGGATAGTAAAATAATGTATTCTTATCTCATCTCTTGTGTTTGGGCGGGGTTATGGGTGGAAATTTTTTATTTTGTTTTTTTTCATGTTAATGGAGCATCACTGGACACCAAATATAGCCGAACATGGCTAGTTAGCAGTATTTGGCTTGTTGATTAGGTTTATGCTGCTAGGTTGCTTGTGGATGATGGACTTCATGAAGAAACACATTTAGCAACAGCTAGCTAACATGTTAGATAATGTGGGATAAGTTAGCTATATAGCTAGCTAGCTAGCTTGTCTATTTACAATGATACCCCATCGGTAATGGATATGAAATTGACCATGCATGTCATAATAGGTTACATAAAAATTTGAACTTAAAAACAGGCATATGAATCTTGCCTGTGCATTGGTCGTAATGACCTGGCACTACCAAGCATGGTGCGTCCACAGTTTACCCCCAGGCATAGGGCCTTCTTGGTCACTGAATATCATAGGACACAGAACATTACAAATGTGCTGCGGAGTTTTCGGCGTCAGTTGCCTAACGTGCCATAAATGTTTTATGTTGACTTGAAACTTCACAGAGGGAATTCTGTTTTGTTTGCTTTGTATCAGAGCCTGATCAGTTGGCACAAGTGAAATTTCACTTAACTCCTTAAATTGTTCTACAGCAGTCATGGGTTTAATCTAAGAAGGTGCACAGTGGTATCAAAAGAAGGAGAAAGAGCTGCTGAAAATGTACATGTAAAAAGATGTTGCATACATTGCTACAGAATATAATAATTGGACATTTAAAAAGTGTATAGTTTTTTTTGAATCACTCAGTAGTTGTAGCGTGACCGGATGTGACGTGTCCTGTCCATAGACTGTATAATTCAAGGTTCTGTCACTCAAAATGGCCACACCCTTAATTATGCCGTACTTTAGGCCTTTATATAATGTAAATGGGTGAGTGACATAAAATCCCCAGACCCCCCCCTAGTTTTCATGGAGGGGAAAATTAGCAATCGAGACTAAAACTGGTTCTTTCAACCTGGCTGTAAACATGCTTATTTCTGCAGTAAAATTGGGCTTTTTTTTTACATGGAGGTCAATGGGAATTCACAACTTCTGCAGCCAGCTTCAAGTGGCCATTCGCGTAACTGCAGTTTTTGGCACTTATGTGTAAGCCTCACTTTTCAACCCCGGAGGTTGCCTCTTGGTCCGAAGGGGAATGGACAAAGACGTCCCATTCCACAAGAAAGCAGTAGAATGTAGCACATTGATTAATTTTTATACTAGGCTAATACATCAATGGCCTCATTTATTAAAGGCATTTTAGATCAACTGCGTGGCGAAAATTTATTAATGTATTTTCAACATGCCTCGATTTGATTAATGCGCCCCCAAAGTTAATAGTCATTTACCCTAATGCATAAATGAATAAAGCATTTACTTGTGGTTTGCCACAATGTGGCATTTATAAAACAACATAAATAAGCTCTTTAGTTTAGTTAATTTCGTTAATCATCTAGTTATTGTAATCTTCAGAACACGTGAGAACACTGCACATATCAGAATTTTATTGCATATAAAACTAAACATAAAATGACTGCACTGTTGCCCAGCTCCATAAAAGCAATCGTCAATACACTCACAGAAAAAATAGCTGGATGTAGCCTTTTCACCGAAATTTCTTACAATGCCGAGACTACCGGACTTTCAATGCGCAGCTTTCTAGTGCTTAGTTCTATTGCATGTGCACAATAACATTGAACGATAGCAATCTTACCATCTACAGCACTTTTAAAACCTCTCTTGGAGTACCACTACTCCTGCGTGTTTTAGAGCTCTGTCTGCTCCAGCACAGGTAAGTCAAATGATCAGTTTGTTACCTGTGAAAATGCTTGATAATGAGCTAATCATTAGACTCATCCGTGCTAGTGGGGAGAGATCTAAAACACACGGGAGAGGTGGTACTCCAGGAGAGGTTTGAGAAGCAATGATCTACATCTTCTGTGATTGTTGACGGTGATGCCAAAAATTATATTAATCACCTGAATATCGCCATGGAAGGCCCTTCTTAAAACTTTGAGAAAATAACCGTTCCCCAGCTGAAAACTTCTTAATACGGCTTCAACACTCGGTATCGTACAGCTCCGCTTTCCGCAGCTCCGCTAGTCCGGAAGCGACAGCCACCAAACTATCCCATAAAGCATCAGAAATGGGGAATGAATGCAACATCAGGGCGTTTTTTTTTTTTTTTCATATTGACGGTTGCTCGAATTTAAACCTTATCTAGCTGCAAATAATTAACTCCAGCTTATCTGTTACAAAAAAAGTCAATATTCAATTACTTTACAATTGAGAAAAATATTTCCAGCTCAGGTTCACTTGTGATGGACCTGTTTTTCCAGTCAGTTTTAGTTCACCCTTGCAAAGCTTCTGCATGCAAATTAAAACCACAGTTAGTAAGGACACTCATATTCTGGACTAGCTAAGAAGTCATTCCATCCTAACCTCTAACAACATTTATGACCAAGAAGCTGAGAAATTCATGGATTCTGGCGAAAAATAATTATTTTGTCATCGAGGACCCTAAATATGTATGTCCCATTACAAATGTACACAGATCATTGAAAGCATAAAAAATCATAATTCTGAGAAATACATATTTAGGTAATGCTACAATCTTTTTGTTTTTAGTGTTGTCTAACAATGTGTCCCAGAAAACAATGGCACACTCACCTTTTAGAGCCTCGCATAGTGCTGTTACAGACTCAAGAAATTCATGCAAACGGCGGCCCTCACCACTGCTGTAAAGGGAGACTACTCTCATAAGCACTTTTCCTAGATGCGCATTACTTCCCATGATTAACCTACAGCAGCTTAGTCACAGTAACACATTCACTTGGCTTACAGAAGTTAAAATATGCCACGTCCCAAAAATGGGACAGTGGTCATTAATGGGTTAATGTTGATTTTAGTAAAATGATATACAAAATAATCTAGTTCTGCACAAAAAAATATTGGTATTTTTCATTTGGCTGGGAGATATTCCTTGAGCAGTTTTTTATGAGGGCACCCCACATTGCATACTGCACCATACTCATATCAAGAGATGATCAATACTAATTGGTCTCCCTGGAACATATAATAGTTAAAATGTTTGTCATTCCAGTGTCATTTTAACTGATGGATTCATGAATGCATCACCACAGTAAAGGTCAGGCACCTCACCCAGTCCCTCCCTCCATTACAAATGCATGTTGGCACTCAATTTTTTCCCTCCATAAATACTTAATTCCACATACACTGAATGGAGAGAAGTCAGCGAGAAAAGGACACCGGAGAGATGATGAAATGCATGGTGTACACATTATGGGAGATGATCTGTGAAGAACATTTGAATCTGAAAAGGGCAGAAAAGGCAATTGTGGTCTAGCTAAGCCTGTGGTGCTGCTTGATGAAAAAGTCCTGGGATACAAACAGTCCCTCGTTTTCTTATTTCCCAACACTCTGTTCTGGTATACAGTCACACTTTGTCAGGACTCTAGAGCTTGGAGGAACAGATGGTAGAGGGGGAGGAAGGTTTTAAAGAGATGGCTGAGGGCGGGGTCGATGAATATGACAGACATGTTTTGTGTCACCCTGGGTTTTGTGTTGGAGGAGTTGGGGGAAGGGTAGGTTGGGTGGATGAATAAGAAGACAAATTAAAGGCAATCAGTGTGTATATGGTCATTGTAAAATTCAAATTAAACCTTCCTTCAGATTTGTGGTGGTCATTTTTCTGTGGTCACTGTCACTCCTCAGTGCCTCTGTCTAGCAAAATGAGTCTTAAGTCGTGCCTATGCATTTCCTGTAAATGCCAATGTGAGCCCGAGGGCGAAAATTGTCAAAAATAGTTTTGCCCATTTTAGTCACTTTATAATGTTAAAATTCCGTCTGGTACACTTTCCTGGTGAGAAACCATTGATAAAGGGTAGAAAATAGGCTATTAGTAAACATTAGTTCACTTCATGATGGAACAATTACCCGAAAAAAAGCCGTAAATTAACCATTGTCATCGATAAATTCGTCCACTTTTTTTCCTGGGGAATCCCCATCATCCTCAACCAAAACAATGTGTAGAATCCCTGCTTTCCATTATGATATTCATTTCACGTCACAAGCAGGTAATAGTAGCCATTAAAAGTTGCAAACAAATTGAGTTCAGGGCTTCCCAACTACAAAATTAAATATATCGGTGAAGGGTTAAGATAGAGCAGTGATCTAAGCACCACTGCAAAGCTTACAGTGTCATCTATTCAATGGTATAGAGAACTCAATTTTCAATATTTGGTTAATCACCTGTGCTGGAGCAGGGAGAAATCTAAAACATGCAGGTGGGCCTCCAGGAGAGGTTTGGGAAGCACTGGACTCGAATGAAGGATAAAGCCAGATATGCTTTTAGGGCTTGGCTATCCTCTGGTCCTCCTCAGGTACAGTCAGATCCACCCATAGATCCACCCCTCCCTCCTCCCTGGATCTTCAATTCACGCTCTCGTCTAATAGGAATCACATCCGGTTTCAAAATATCAAAATGGCACTGTTCAAATTGCCAAAATTGAGGCTTCCTAAATGGTATGCTGAAACCAATGGTGGATGCCACGGTTGCTTCGTCCATCTTTATATACAGTCTATGGTGAAAACACACCCAGACCAGCCAAAAAAGCTCAAAAGAAATATACACAGTGGGATGACATGGAGCAACTGTCCAGGGTGAGTTCCTACCTCTCACCCATTGTAAAATTTGCTTGGCTCAAGCCCACTCATGATCCTGATCAGGAAGAAGCGGTTTAGATAATGAACTGAGGAATGGATGACATGGAGCATTCTGACAGGAGATTCTGCTGAAACAAAGAACTCATTCTTATCACTTATTTTATTCTGCCTTTGACTCCTTGTTCCTTGCCTGACTACTAAATCAATCGAGATCCATCATCTTTAACAGCATTCAAATCAATTAAATATTTCCTCAAGAATTCCTCAAATATTTGTTCAGCTAATAAACAACAGCCCATCCCGTGAGGTAGCGTTTCAGATCATTAAATAAATTTTAACATTAGATAAAGATAACCCGAGTAAGTACAAAATAGTTTTTAAATGATTATTTCATTTTTTAAGAGAAAAAAGCTATCTGAACCTACCAGGCCCTGTGTGAAAAAGTAAATGCCCCCCCTTGTTAAATCATGAATTAACTGTAATTAACCACATTTTTTTAGTTCACTTTCACTAGCCACAACCAGGTCTGATTACTGCCAGACCTGATGAATCAAGAAGAAATCACTTAAATAGAACTTGTCTGACAACGTTAAGTGGCTGAAAGATCTCAAAAAGCAACACATCCACGCCACATGCCACGAACTAAAGAAATTCAAGAACAGTTGAGAAACAAAGTCATTTACATCTATCAGTCTGGAAAGGGTTACAAAGCCAAAGTACTCCAGCAAACCATGGTGAGAGCCATTATCCACAAATGGAGAAAACTTGGAACAGTGGTGAACCTTCCCAGGAGTAGCCAGCCTACCAAAATTACTCCAAGAGTGCACTGACGACTCATCCAGGAGGTCACAAAAGAACCCAGAACAACATCTAAAGATCTGCAGGCCTCACTTGCCTCAGTTAAAGTCAGTGTTCATGATTCAACAATAAGAAAGAGACTGGGCAAAAATGGCATCCATGGGAGAGTTCCAAGTCGAAAACCACTGCTGACCAAAAAGAACACAAAGGCTCGTCTCAAAAAAAAAACATCTTGATGATCCCCAAGACATTTTGGAAAATATTCTGTGGACTGATGAGACAACAGTTGAAGTTTTTGGAAGGTGTGCGCCTGTTACATCTGGTGTAAAACTAACACAGCATTACATAAAAAGAACATCATACCAACAGTCAAACATGGTGGTGGTATTGTGATGGCATGGGGCTGCTTTGCTGCTTCAGGACCTGGACGACTTGCCGTAATTGATGGAACCATGAATTCTGCTCTCTACCAGAAAATCCTGAAGGGGAATGTTCAACCATCAGTTGGTGACCTCCAGCTCAAGTGCGCTTGGGTTATGCAGCAGGACAATGATCTGACACACACCAGCAAGTCCACCTCTGAATGGCTTAAAAAAAACAAAATGAAGGCTTTGGAGTGGCCTATAGTCAAAGTCCGGACTTAAATCCGATTGAGATGCTGTAGTATGACCTTAAATAGATCATTCATGCTTGATAACCCTCAAATGTGGCTGAATTAAAACAATTCTGCAAAATTCCTCCACTGCGATGTGAAAGACTCATTGCCAGTTATCGTCAACGCTTGATTGCAGTTGTTGTCGCCGAGGGTAGCACAACCAGTTATTAGGTTTAGGGGGCAACTACTTTTTCACATAGGGTGAGGTAGGTTTGGATAGCTTTTTCCCTCAATAAATGAAATCATCATTTAAAAAGTGAATTTTGTATTTACTCAGGTTATCTTTGTCTAATATTAAAATTTGTTTGATGTGAAACATTTGTGACAAATATACAAAAAAAAAAAGAAATCAGGAAGGGGGCAAACACTTTTTCACAGCACTGCATAAAGCTTGCTTTGAGGCTGTCAAGTTGCTGAATTATCGATAGCTAAAAGCAAACAGTCTGTATCCTCCTAGTTTGTGAATACATCATCTTTAGAAATTTTTCTTAAAGATTTATTGTAAAATACGACAGTGCTCTTCTTAGTCTTATTAGTCTTATTAATGGGAATAAGCTCCAAAGCCTATATTAGGTCTCCAGGATAGGGACTGCGTTGTTAACCCATCTCTTCTCCGCTGCACGTCGTGCCTTAGAACGCCCCTCCGCCGTTATAAAATCACTGTAACCCACTGCTTCTCGGGGCTTATTCCTTTATTATAATACACCTACATGTCAATGCATTTATAAAAACATGAACAAAAGTACATAGGCATACACATAAAAATGAAAATAATGTTAAAGTATTAAATATGAGAATAATATAAAATATGAACAAAAGTACATAGACATACGTATAAAATGAAAATAATGCAAGGAGGAGGGTCGAAGGACATTGCTTAATTAAAAGAAATGGAAAAAGAGGTAAGTTTTAAGTCTGCTCTCAAAAGACCATAGAGTAGGGGAAGCTCTAATTTCATAGGGAATGGTATTCCACAGTTTGGGAGCATAATGACAAAATGCAGCTTCTCCTGCTTTGGAGCACACATGAGGGACTGCAAGGAGGCCCTTTGCTGATGATTTAAGGCTGCATGGTGGTTCGTAATGCTCACGCAATTCTTTAAGATAAGCTGGAGCCAGGCCATTTAAAGCCTTAAAAACAAGCAAGAGAATTTTAAAATCAATTCTCGCATGATATGGAAGCCAATGCAGCGATTTTAGGATAGGTGTGATGTGATCATATTTTTTGGTCCTAGATAAAATACATGCAGCAGCATTCTGAATAAGTTGCAGACGTCTAATTGAGCTTTTGGGTAGTCTAGAGAACAGACCATTACAGTAGTCGAGCCTGCTTGTAACAAAGGCATGTACCAATTTTTCTGCATCTGAGTTTGATAGAAAGCCTCGGATTTTGGAAATATTTTTTAGGTGATAAAAAGCAGATTGTGTGACCTTATTGATATGCGGTTGGAAATTAAGATCAGCATCTACAATCACACCAAGATTTCTTACATGATCTTTGCATTCTAGGGAGAGGGTACTAAGGTAGGTAATGAGTTTCTGTCTCTTTGCTTTGGGGCCCATTACAACAACTTCAGTTTTTTCATTGTTAAGTTGCAGAAAGTTTAAGTTCATCCACAGGTTGATTTCATTGATGCATTTTAACAGAGTTTTTACAGGAGTCATCTCATTTGGGGAGAGTGAAATGTACAGTTGTGTATCATGTGCATAGTTATGATATTGAAATGATAATTTTTGGTGATATGTCCAAGTGGGAGCATATATAGATTGAAAAGGAGAGGGCCCAAAATTGAGCCCAGCGGGACACCACAAGTCATGGCAATGTTACCAGAGCGGAAATTTTCCATTGCCACAAAAAACTCTTTATCATGTAGGTAGGTCCTAAACAAATTTAACACCAGACCAGATAGTCCTAACCAGGTTTGGAGTCGATTTACAAGAGTCTAGTGGTCTACCGTGTCAAAGGCTGCACTGAGGTCTAAGAGTATGAGGATGTTTAGTTTACCAGAATCTGTGTTTAATCGGATGTCGTTAATGACTTTCATAAGGGCAGTTTCTGTGCTTTGGTGTGATCTGAATCCTGATTGAAAAGCATCAAGCAGGTCATTAGTGATAAGATAGTCGTTGATTTGAGTGAACACAATCTTTTCAATAATTTTACTTAAAAACAGAAGATTTGATATTGGTCTGTAGTCACTGATGACTGAAGGATCTAGATTGTTCTTTTTTAGTCGAGGTATTACAACAGCGGTCTTAAGGATGTTTGGGTAAATGCCAGACTCAAGGGTGCAGTTAACAATAAGTAACACTTCCTTACTTAGACAGTTGAAAACAGTTTTTAAAAAGGCTGTAGGGAGAGGATCAAGACAGCAAGTGGATGAGCTGAGCTGCCGCAGAGCATCATGCAATGATGCTGTAAACACTGGGGTTAGTAGTCTGAGGTAACACCACCGGTACATGAACAACTTCAGGTGTGATTTTGTTAAATGAAAACAGTCAGTCCCATGGAGCTGACCAAACAAAGTACTGTAGGTTTGCAGATAACATACGGCTCCCCAGTCTGTTAGGATGGACTCTGTCAAAACTAAAAAATGAGAGTTGATTCCAAAATAAGTTAAAATTATCGATGAAACCGATATTGTTTGTTCTGCAGGCAGACTGGAGCCAAGTGTTAAGGCTGAGGATCCGACTACAACAGGCTGCTCTTCCCAGAGTGGGCAAAGGACCAGAAATAAAAATGGCCTTCCTGCAGCTGTTTAAAATTTTTAAAAGGTTATTAAAATCTTCTTTGGTTAGCTCAGACTGCTGACGGACAGTGTCATTTGTTCCCACATGAACTACGATTTGAGTTATAGAGGATGGGAGCGTTGGCATCAGACCCACTAGTTTACCCAGGATAATGGGAACCGTAGCACCGGGAAAGCAGTATGTGGCTACATAAAAAAATCGAAGGTACCTGGTTATAGAGTCACCCACTATTAAAGTGGTCAGGGAGAAAAGAGGACGTGGGGAAGATGTTGATGATGCGGCCAACCGGGCAGGCAGGTGTTGAGACGAGGCGGTGACAGCATCCCCAGGAGAATGATTTCTCACCGATTCAGGGCAGGGGAAACCCGCTGAACGTGCAAGCACAGCCTCTTTTAGCATCCTATGCCGGGAGCTGGAGGTCGCAGTGTGGGACGACGACTGCTGACACGGCGACCGAGTGAAGCGGCGAGTCACCCGGACACTGTGAGCTGCTGGTGGTGAGGAAACCGTAGGGTCAGCAGACGCCACCTCTAGAGGGGAGCCCAGGTCAGGACATGTTGGGGCCGCTGGAGTAACTGCTGGGCTGACCAAGGCATCATTTGGGGAGACCAGGACATCAGCTGGGTGAACCGGAGCGTCTTCAGACAGGGCTGTGTATCAGTTGGAGAGCTTCAAACAGGGGGGCAGGGAGGCGCCGTTTGAGACTCGCCTGCGGCCATGTACAACCACCTCGGTCCAAGATGACGGGTGGTTCGGTGTTGAGGAGGGCGGCCGCAGCCTCGGACAGGTGGAAGTGTCCCATGGGACTGTGTCCTGCAGCGCTGCACCAAGGGAGGATGTCTGTTTGGATTGCCCACAAGCCAAGTCAATATAGCTGGCCAGAAGCGAGTCCTTCCTCTCAAGCTCCTCCGAGAGCCGACGAATATCCTCAGTCAGGTCAGCGATCTTTTTGTTTGCTTTTTGTAGTTGTACATCATTCTCTGAGGACATAATTCTTTGTGTTTCCTATCCAAGTATACTATGCAAGTTTCATTCACTATATACTGTAATAAATTAAATAAAATAAAACAAATAAGATGATAAAACAAGTGAAATAATAAAATGTTAAAATAATAAAATGTGGGGCGCCCTGGTGGCTCATTGGTCCAAGCGTGCGCACCATAAAGGCTGTGTCCTTTCTGTGGCGACCTGGGTTCGATTCCAGCTCGGGTCATTTGCCGCATGTCTTCCCCATTCTTCTCCCCAACTTTCCTGTCTCTCTCCACTGTATAACTATCAAATGCAGGAAAAATTCTCAAAAACAAATTAAAAAAAAAAAAAAAAAATAATAAAATGTCAAAACGATAAAACGCTAAAATAACGATAAAATAATAAAAGTAAAGTAAGAGCGAGGCAGCAGTAAAACCAGACCGCTGACAGGCAACCGGACGTGTCAAGTCAGGTGACATGAAGATTCGGGGCTTGAAGAAAAATTATAATTATTTATTTCTTGCTAAAGTGATTCAATGATTTCAGCAGTTTGTGAGCATAGTGCCAATTTGTTTTTAAAATAGTCATTTTAAGACCTGAAAAGTTGGGGGAATTCTACAGTAAGTGGGCCAGCTGTTCCCCCTTGCCCCACTGTAGATCTGCCCCTGCTCCATCACCATCTGTCACGACTGCGTTCCTATCAATAAACCCTACTATTGGATTGTACTCTGCCTCTGCACCTGGTTCCTTGTCTGGATCATAAAAAACTCTCTCTGTGAAGATGCTTGGGAGCCTCTCCGCTCCCTAATAATACAAATACCAATAACATGTAATAAATAAGCATAATATATTGCCCTATCATGTTCTTTTCTCATTTCCTCCCCTTGCTTCTTTTAATGGATGAATCTATCATGGAGAGGATGGTAAAAAAAAAAAAAGTGATGTGTGCTCTGTAGCTTAAAGAACTGGGGTTTATTTGCTGTCACTATCCATTCACAAAGTTTGTCCTTTTTGTGACTGTAGAGATGCAGGGCCTTTGTAAAGCTATTTGGGGGCCTGTCTGTCCTCTGCACCTTTTGTCTCAAACAGTGCGGAGTAATGGACCAATTCAGCGACCTTAACTTGACTCTTCAAAATGTGCATTTGACAGAATATTTAATTTTAATTGTACCAAGGTATTCCAGGAACCGTATTCTTTAGCTTCGCTGAAAACAAAGACGGCTAATCAACATGCACACTTCAATATTGAGGCAATATGGCTTTTTTGGGTGCAGCTGCTGCTCTAGATATTTCTGGAGCACAGAGGGAATTATCCTTGTCATATTCGACAACAGTGGTACTGTTTGTGCAAGCCTCTTTGTGCAAGCAAGCAAGATGTTATCCCAGATCTCAAGGGAAGAGAGATGACACCAGCCTGGCTCCCATCCCAAGGAGCTCCAGTAGGCACGCGACTTAAAAATGCTGGATAGTTTTGAAGGCAGAGATTTTTTATTTCCTTTTAAAAACAATGACAATTACCTGAAGGTCAATCTCAGCAAAACCAATTCAGTATCTGATCAAATGTGAAATATGGTCACAATGTCCACTTGGGTACCCAAATTATGGCATTGAATAATGGCCAGAAAAGTGTTTTTACGAAACAATATGATGTCACAGTGAAGTTGGCCTCTGAATTTTTGGATATAAAATCTCATCACCTCATTATTTTATTCTAGTTGACACTTGCGTGAAAATTTGTCATAATTACCATATGATATCCTGAGTTATATCGAAGAAAGTGAGGTCACCGTGAACTTGACGTTTGTCAACAAAATTCTAATCAGTTCATTCTTGAGTCCAAGTGAAGATTTGAGCCAGATGTAAGAAATTCCCTCCGGGCATTCCTGAGATTTTGGGCTCTAAATTCGTAGACCAGGCGCAGGCGCGGCGAATAGGGGGAGCGCCGCGCCAACGGGGTGTGTCCAGGCGTATGTTGCAATTTCGTGCCCGGCGTAGCCTAGCGCAAGTATTCCTCTGTCCCGCCTCTGTCCCTCCTGCCGGCGCAAGTGGCAAAGAGGGAGGAGAAAAGGCTTAAGTGGGTTTAACACAGCCGAGTCAACTCTTCACCAATAAAATGAGCTCCTCTCCTCACCTTTAAAGTGTTAAAATAAATAAGCCTCTGTCCTATATCTGCATAATGTGTTAATGTTGAATTTTACTTTGCTGCTTCAGGCATGTTTTCTGCACCGCTAACGTCCATATTAAGCATTACGAATATGAGGCATTCTCGAATTATTACCATTAGCGAACTTGAATGGAATTTCAAAACGAAACTACGTCAGATCATTCAAACTTATGAAGTTGGAATGAAATACGACGGTTGCTCATTTATTTCTTCTGCCTGCATCATTGGGATGAGAAACGATGGATAATGTGTTCCTATTATTACACCCTGTTGCTGCTTAAAATTTTGGGATTAACATGTATGGCAGGCCGAAGGAGGGCCCGGGCAGGGACTTGAATCTCCAGACTCCCGGGTAATAGTCAAACGCGCTGACCACATTGCCAAAGAGCCAGGCTCCTTGGTAAGGTAGCCAGGGCGCGCACTTATTAGGAGGCATTCTCGTGACAGGACCCATCAACTGTCAAAACTCTCCCCCTCTTTCGGGAGCGTGTCCTCACGCTCCATGCTTTACGCATGCTGCCATCCATTAGGATCCCCCAGATCCTGCCGATTACGCCAGAATGTGGCAGGCCGAAGGAGGGCCCGGGCGGGGACTTGAGCCTCCAGACTCCCGGGTAATAGTCAAACGCGCTGACCACATCGCCAATGAGCCAAGCTCCTTGGCAAGGAAGCTAGGGTGCGCACTTATTAGGAGGCATTCTCGTGACAGGACCCATCAACTGTCACACATGCATGGACAACAATGCAAGATACGTTACACATTTATTTTCAATATGTGATCTTAACTCAGTACGAGATCATAGCAATCAGGCTGTATTCCTTTCCCCCACTAAAAACGATAAAACCTAAGTGACAATAATATTAGTAGCCTATTAAGCCGCTTGCACACTGGACGCGAAACGAATTTTTCGCACGACAGACTGCTTTGCTGCGTTGAACGCAGCGTCTACTTGTCCGAAAGTCGGACAGGGTTTTAATATATCTCCGTGTCCGACGGTCGGATGGTTTCAATATAACTCCGTGTCCGACAGTCGATTATTGTTTTTAATTTCTTCAAATCTACTGAATGTTTTAGATATTAAACGTGATTGTTTTGATAAGAGGGCTCAGTTCTTCAAGATGAGTACCGAGAATTTCAATCAATGTTTCTGTTTAAGCTCTGCTCAATAAAGTGAGTCGACATTGGCGCGGGACAATGTACAAAGCCTGTCGAACATTAAATGCAAAATACTCCGTGTCTGACAGCCAAAAAAAAAAAAAAAGAGGACGATTAGAACAGATTGATAACGAAATAAAGAATAAAAAGAAACATTTTAACAACAAACAGAACATCCATTGTACATTGCGATTTATTTATTTGCGGGCCATCTTTTTTGGATGTTCTGTTTGTTGGTGATATATTTTTATTCTTTATTTCGTTATAAATCTGTTCTCATATCAATACTTTTACTTTTTGCTGGCTGCCGGACATTAGGTTTTTTGCATTTCGCGTCGGACAGTCTTGATCGTGCATGCGATATTTAATTCACAATGTCAATGGTCATGGAATTGATTTGCTCACTGACTACAAGCACTATTTTATCTCTGGTGTGCAAATAAAGCGTGAATCTGTTCGATCCATCTGACTAATTTTCAAAAGAGAGACCGAATAAAGACTGTTGTCCATCTTCAACGGAAGAAAACAGACGAATAAACAGACGCGTGTATTCGCGTCTTTGCATTGACTTTGTAATCAGTCGTGCGAAAATTTACTGAGCATAGAACGCAAGCATTATATATATGTATAGGCAGTTTGTGGTTGGCTGAGAAAGATGTGAAGTCGTTAGTTTGCATCACAGATTCAGCTGCGTTGATTAAGCCAGGTCGAGTTTCCCATTACGCGTGCCAACCGCCTTTAATCTGACATCAGGACAATCGATATAGATACTATAATTTATGTCCTGATTCAGATAGTTACATTAAATGGTGCTTGCTGTAATTATTTATTGCATTGAAATGTGCCTGACATTCTGGAAACCTGCCTGTGAGGTTTCGGTGACGTATGCGCACTGTGCGCTGGTCAGCCAAATTACCACTGCACAGAAAGTAAACCAGGATGGAGCTGGCGAGCTTTCTCGGCAACTTCAGCGGAGACTTTTTCTACGAAATTGTCACTGCTTCTTGATGAATATGTGGCACCTCCCCCTACTACGCCGCCACACCCATCTCGGCGCACGTCCGTCTACCAAATTGCCAAAGTGGCTGCACACGGTGTTGCACCGCACGAAATTATCACTGCGCGGGCTGCACCGGACGAAATTACCACTGCGTGGGCTGCGCCACGCTACGCCACGCTGTGCCACCCTGCGCTGCGCCAAGAAATTAGAGCCCATTTAATTCATGGGAATGGGACAAATGTGAGATTAGAATGACCCTGACCTTTGATTATCAAAATCTTAAAGGTTCAACCTTGAGACCAATTTTACGGTTGTGGCAAATTTGAAGAAATTCCCTCCAGGCATTCCTGAGATACTGCATCCATGAGAATGGGACAACCTGTAAACATTATGCCTCTGGCCATGGCTGTCATCAGCACAGAGCATAGACAGTATAAAAAGATGGACGCAGCCCCCAGGACTGAAAAGTGAGGCCAATGCTGGAGTGCCTTAAATTTGCATTGTATTTAATGAACAGTAGGGGGGACTTCAGTGGTCGCAAAAAGAAAAAGTCCAATTCAGTGGAAGTCTATGAGAAAATGACCCCTCTTTACATTTGATTTACTACCTCAGTAAACATTATCCTCATTATTCTATGGTCTCAATAGCTGATCAATACAGCATAATGTTCACTTTTGTAAATTATGGTCCCATTTAAAATAAAATAAAAAATAAAGCAAGGTATGCTTTAAGGTGTGGCTATCATGTGATTGACAGGACCAATGGTCAAGCTCCTGTCTCTCACATATAAACTCTATGGTCAATCAGGATGGATTATGGGATTGAGGCATAGTAATTATTGAGTGTATATGGTAATCACTGATAGTAATACGCATAAAAGGAACCCCCTCTCGCACCGAATACATTCAATAGCCATCTGTGGTTTATTTCCTTGGAAATTCGACCATTTTACAGCATAATTTCATTAACTCGTTGTAATATTTTGCTTGCTAGAAAATGTCCTGTACAAAGTTTGGTGTCACTGAGAGACTCTTACAGGTTTCAGCTGTTCATTTTTTTTCTGGTAAGTAGCCACAATTTGTTTTAAGTATGCATCTTTCCAGCCAAAATTGGCATCCTAATTGTCTCAGTTAGCCAACATGAATTACCACTGCATTTTGCTCACCAAGCTAGCCAGCACATTAATCCAATTGTTAGCCATTCAGCCAAAGCCTGATAAAGGCTCGATTCAGCCAATAGCAGTGCTAGCGATGCTTATTTTGAGATTCTGGCACAGCAAAACTGTATTGCACAAACATTGCTAATGTATACCTTAATTTTCTGCATGAATAAGGTCACTTTAATAGAACTGTCCATTGGGACATTGCGATAGTTCAAGTTAACGTAGCATTTAGATGCCAGCTGGAAAGTTAAAATTTCAGTTAGCTTGCGAAGTTAAATTGTCTTTAGGTAGTACGGAGTACCTTCAAGTTGTTAACAAGTTGACATTTTATCTCTGAAGTCATGTGGGTGAAAAATTGTGGCACGCTAGCTAACTCATGTACGTAAATCGTACACTTATCTCTGGCATTACACGGCCAGTTTTTCATGTAGCTCTGTGGATGGCTACTGAATAACATGAAGCATTAAGTTTACTCGCGAGCTACATTTTCTGAACAGATCCTTAGTTTACGAGTGGCATGGGCAGACAGATAGTTGGCTTTAACTTTAGCTTTTTGGTTGTGTCCTTTTTAATTGACACCAAAATTTATTTTTGGTGAAACCGGAAAAAAACTGGTCAGTAACGGAGTCACAAATTTGTAACTCCGTTACCAACCAGTTTTTTTTTTTTGCCATTTTCACCCAAAATAAATCAAATGAACAAAATGAGCTATTTTGTTATTTGAAATACTAGGGAAGACCTACAGAAAGCCATTTCAATTGTAACTCTGTCTTACTTAGTTGTGGAGCTATGATACAAAATACACCAATTTTGTAACTTCGTTACTGCCTGACCTGGACCATATGCCTCATTAGGAACCAAACTGGACATACATTATATGACCTACACGCAGTTATTTGTAAAAAAATTTTCCCGCAGCTTATTTGAAATGAAGTCTGCAGTACTGTTTTACATTAAACTGCAATAAAACAGTTACTATTGCTCACTTCTGGGGCATTGTGTGGTTGAACATGCCACGATTTTTTCAAGCATGCAGCTGCACGTTGTTTTCCTGACACAGAGAAAGAACGGTTCCTACAGATACAGCCCGTTATCAACAATGAAATGAACAGGACTGGAAAAAATAGCCTTCAAACATCTAACCAAAGATGCACACTCTTTGGTTACTGCACACTCACACAATGCTGTACTTCTTTCATTTAACTTGGAGAACACACCTTAGCTAATCAATAACAGCTTTCAGTAGCGTAAGTTCTTGTTAAGCTAACTTATCATTTGCAGCCTATTGAAAGAACAGCATGTCCAGACGCCAATAGTTAACAAAACTGTAATGATAACTTTATTGTTCCATGATGGTTTATTAATTATAGCTAACCAACAGAAAACTTTGTTATAACAGCCAGCAAATAGGTAGCTTCAGTTAATTATTGACATTGACAAACACCACATTGCATTTTTCAGTCACATCACTCTAAGTTAGCTAGCTTGGCAATGTAACCTCAGATTTGCTGAACAAATCTCAGTGGTAGCTAGAATGTGTTTCAACTTAACTAGCTAGCAAAATTATGGGGTTACACACTGTTCAACATTTTCTTACACTAGGTTACCGTTACAAGGTCACTAGTCTTATTTGTATTTTTTGTCAAATATTCACATGTAAGAAACTAAGCACTGAGATCACTGTAATACTTAGCAAGCAATACAGTTTACCTTGATTTGTATTCCTGCTCCAAATGTGCCGTGAGATTTAGTCAGGACCATAGATGTATTCCAAGAACCAGGAGTAGTCAGGTTGGCAGGTATCATCGGGTCCTCATCAGTCCACTATTCGCTACTCCCAGAATCTTGATCCACCCTCTCGTCCAATAAGAATCACATCTGGTTTCAAAATGACAAGATGACGCGAGTCAAAATATCTAAATTGAGGCTTCATAAATGGTATTCTGAAACCGATGGGTAATGCCACAGTGGCTTGTTCATATTTTTATACAGTGTATGGCACAGAAGCATACTAAGTGGCCACTTGTTGGTAGTTTCGTGCAGGGGGAGAAGTGCACGGCAATATTACTCCAGGGGACTGCAGATTAGCAACAAAAGTGACAAGAACAAATCCCTTCAGACCCATGGCATGTGATGCGCATGCGTTTCACTAAGTGGCCCTACTAAACATCAATGACTGAGTGATTGAGTGACCACAATATGCAACACATAGACCATGGCACCAGTTGCTATGCACCATGGGAAAAAGAAATTGCATTACTGGTCAGCATCGCAAATAGCACAGAAATTATATTGATGGGGCACTGAAAACTCTTCATGCAGGCAGCCCCAATCAGCAGTAATGTTGACATTATATACTACGTTTTACAAGTATGGTGGGGTTGTCACAGCCAGTCTCACGGTAAAACTGAAATCAAGAAGGAAACAATTCAAAAAAACCACCAATTAGGAGGACAAACCATTTTCACACGGATATGCTCATACACACACACCTGACACTAAGTGACAGTCATATGAAACTCAGTGGGTTGGTAAATCACGACCCACACACCAGGGAAACGTGTATCAAAACATGCACATATATTTTCTACCCCTAATTTTGGTTGGACAGGTCCTGGACAACACTGAATGGGTTGGTGAACCTCTACCCACACAAGTGAAACAGCATTAACACATGCACCTATTTCACTTAGACATCTTGCTGAGCCAATAACTGTGTATTCCTACCGCTACTGTTTTCAGGACTGCGACTGCTAATTATGCTTTTTTCTTTGTTTAACAAGTTTGAGGCGAGCATAACTTGCTCATTCATGGGTAGGTTTATCTGTGTAGAAAGTGCTGCCCAATTTAAACCTTGCAATTTGTCTCAAAACTCAAAATATTTTGAAAATTATCAAAATCTCAAAAATGGGATGAATGTCTGTTGTCATCTTCCCCTCACTTGTTTTGGTACTGGGATGACTACTACACATGAGGGAGGGGTAGAAAAGAGTTAACTTTTCTAATATGGGACCTTCACCTATTTCAGTTTTATCCTCATCAGGCACAGAGATGACCATGGCAATAACACTGAGGGAAATATTTCTTCACATTTAGATGCTTAAAGTAAAACTGAAAATATAGAAAACCCAGCCCCGAGATGGTAATAAATGCACAATTTATGTACCAAAATATTGAAAGCAATTTGAGACTGCTCTGCAAGTTATTCCCCAGTTCAATTTTCTTTCTCCAGGCAGGCAAATAGACGATAAAGGTCATGTCAGCAGATTTGACTATAATTACCATGTACGAATGACAAGAGTATTGAGGACATGCGTTGAAATTCTATGCATGAATAACTGAAAAAATAAGTGAAGAAACACATATTTGTAATTGGCGATAACTCTTTCCAGTTTGCCATGGGATCAGGGCTCTGTTTGAGTGGTCAGATACATTTAAATGCAAATATGCATTGGTTAAATGCAAATGTGCATCTACATTCTTGCCTCTCAAAAGGTGGACCATATTAAATTACGACAATAAAGGGTGCCTGCTCTGCCATGAAATGCAACCCTAACATTTGCACAAGGTGAGATTCCGGCATCTTCTTGCAGCAGTAAATTTAATTTACAGTTGCCTGCGTTTATCCTCATACTCCAGACCTTAAGAAATGGTGTGCAATTTGCCTCATTCCAAATCAAATTGTCACACGATGTGCTTAGGAATTCCCACATTCACTCACAAATGAAGGGAAAGAAAGACTGATTAGCAAAAGAAGCAAAATGATCAAAGATTACACAGTCCAACAGCAACTTTATTTTTTGTTCCAGTAGGGTACTCTTCTTGTACTTTGTAGTCAGCAGTGAGTGCATATGTTGTACAAGCCCATAAACAAAAAAAAAGTGAAAACAAATGCTCCTCACTCTGATTCAAGCATCCCCTAGTGTGTTGGATCCGTGAATATATTCTTCAAATTTCAAGTCCCCTTGAAGTAAACTTTGCTAGCGATGAACCCACACTCAATCTTGCACTTATCTTCTTTCAATAGGAAACACAATTTTTACAAAAAAGTTTTTTTTTTTTTTTTTTTTTTTTTTTTACTGAAACTCATGAGAAATGTCAGGTTGAAGCAAAAAGAAATGTACATAGTCACATTAGGTAAATCCCATTTGCTCAGAGTGAAACATGTTCAGATTTGAAAATGACTGCCTCCTAAATAAAAGTTTAAATGAATAACAAACTGGCTGTGGACAAAATGTGTTAGAAGCAAGTATATGTCAATATGAGGGAAATAATGCCATGGGTTAAACATCAGTAAAAGTTTTCATCTTACTGTGATAAAGCAGAGCAGTGGCGGATCCGGGGGGGAGGGACAGGGGTGTGCGCCCCCCCCCTTTTTTTTCGCAGAGAAGTGAAAATGCTCTTTGCGCACTAGTTCTTGAATGAGCCTATACCTGATGTGTAAGCTACACGTTCATAATTGCGGCCATGAATATCTCTGGTAATAATGTAGCGTATAATCACAACCATAAATGCAGTCGTCACGGTTTATATACCACTTTTTCTGGTTCAACTTCACTATTCCGGTCTTGCATCATGACAAATTTATTTGGATCCAATTATATGTATTTGCTTTATGCAATAGGAATGACCGAGAAACTCTTTTCTTGCAAATAAAAAACGATACATGGACTTAAGCTTTGTACAATTTATTTAATTTTGTTGTTTTCGTCCTAAAGTTTAAGAAGGCAGGCTTGCTGGGAAATTTGTTCGACCACTGGCCTTGCTTGTCCCCTGTTGCGGTAACAGTCTAAAAACGTGTTTCAATGACTACTTCAGATGAAAATGTCAGAAAGCAATGGAAAGGAGGAAAAACTTAGAGAATAAAGTAAACCGACATTTGAGGCTCAGCCTTTCAAATTCAAAAAAATGACCTGCAGTTTGGCCATGATGATTCTCGCAGCAAGCAGTTTTCATATGCAGGGGGACATTGATGCAGTAAGACTGACGTTAAATTAATAGGCAATCGCAAGTATGCGTTCGGTTAAAATTTGCTTGAGCTTACAAAAGGCCCCCACTGATGGACCAGTTGTTCATAGCCTCCTATTTGATGTATATTGATTCGTTGTTTTACGGCACCAAATAAAATTTGTCCTGAAATACCGGAAGACTCTCCAAATTTTCCATTCCAAAACCCCGTCTTGACGTTCAGAATCACCCCTCATTAAACTTGTAACCAGTAGGCACTGCGGTTCTGAAGCTAGTGAGCTATTCTATGCCCTTTAGAGTCTGAAAGATATGTAACATTATTTTAAAAAGGTTATGTATGAGTCAATCCAAATAGTTCAATGGTCTTATAGAAAAATTCTAAATGGCCCTTAAGTCACATTTCTTTTTCACAATCATTCATGTAAATATAATAATACTAATACTACTACTACTACTACTAATAATAATAATAATATATCCATAAAAAATAGTTTATATGTTGACAATGTTATGTTTTAATATAGGACAGCATCATTGTATTAAATTTATATCAGGACATCTTTAGGATAAATAGGATCTTTAATATAAATAAGATTTGTTTTTGGACATTACTTGACCCAACTACTGCCTCCAGATTAGTAAATTCACTCAAATGTGCAGAAATTCAATTTAATGGTGACTTGGATTATGTGTATGACAACACTTCCTACTCTCACAACACTTGGGAGTGTTTTGGAAGCATTAAAGCCTCATCTTTTTGAACCATTTTGAAAAAAGGCAATCACAGCATTGTAATAACTTTTTACAAGCTGTTGAGTGTGGTATCTTTTACTAAACCTGGTTTAGGGACTTTGGGGGGGAGGGGGGATTTGGTGATCTGTTCACATCTGCTAAAATCACGGATGCATAAAGCCACTGGGTTTGCATGTTAGATATACACTACATGTATTTTGTTGGAGGCTATTTCGTGTTATATAAACTCAAAAACTAATAATATCAATGTTTTTTGGGAAATATGGTCAAACTCCTTCACTGCTAGTGGTGATTTTGTCAACATTTCTGAAACATCAAAACCTTTCAAAATCGCTTGAACCATAGCACATTGGTATTCACTGGAAAGCTCTCATCAAGCACTTTCCAATGAATGCCAACATTGTAGGGTTTGGATTATTTCGAAAGATTTTCTCCTCTTTGAAATTTTGACTAAGTCACCAACAGCAGTGAAAGGGTTAAGGTCACAAACTTTGACAGTAAAGGGAAAGTCTTAGGTAAAAGTAAAAGTTGTCTGTTAATGTAAAACTGTGTTATAACAGCGCTTTTGATAGTTTTTTTTTAGCTTAATTTTTGGAACCTTGGGAGGAAAATCATTGAACAGATGGGCCAGATTTTTCTCCCAAGATACCAGGAAAACGCACATTAATTTTTCAAATTTTTCTGGGGGAGGGCACCCAGACCCCTCCTTGCTGCGCCCCCCCCTTTCAGCAACTCCTGGATCCGCCCCTGCAGAGTATGAGCTGTTTTTTTTTTTTTTTTTTTTTTGGAAGGCTCACAAATAATGAAAAAAATTAAAGCTGAATTTTGAAGGGGACCTCTCGACACATAAACAATGGTAATATTGCATACTCATATTAAAGGGGACCTATTATGCTACATTTCCAAGTTTACATTTTGATCTTGGATTCCCGTAGAGTACTCCTGATCGTTCAAAGTCCAAAAAAGGGTCCTTATTTAGCTCATACTGCCATCCTCAAAAAACCCCATTTGTAGTCCATTGCAGTCTCTGCCTGAAACGCCTCGTTTGGGCGGCTCTCCCGCTATGGCCCCCACTCCCCGTGTGCCCACTTTCTTCTGATTGGCCAGCTCTGTGGAGGGTGGAGCTGGGCGGGACTTGGCAGAACGCAGTTTTCCGGGTCTGCCTCCCTAGTGTGAAACGTGAGACGCGTCTGCCATCTGAGCCGGCGGGGAAATTCTGCAATCTAACGCTGTACATGTATAGATCTAATGAAATGAACTTGTTCAAATAAATGCAGCGGCGAAAGTGGAGGACGCAGTGCGAAAGTCTGGCAGCTCAAGCTCAAATTTGCTATCTACCTATGGCTTCTATGGTGAGTACACCGGTATTTCCACTCTATAGCTAGGATTGAGGGAAAGCTAGAATCCACTCCATACAGACACATTTATAGAACGGGTCGACATACCCAAGTGTAGACCTGAGACTGTAGAAATCCGGTGGGTCTGAGTTTTGAGGGAAACATGGAAAGTGAGGAGCAGCAAAAAGTGGACCAACAACTTATGGACTGCTCAGGTGTGTATTATAAGGACCTGCTGGTTCATGTGCTGTGGTGTGTCATTAGCGTGGAGTAACGAACAGCTTCTGCGCTGGTATATGACGGAGGGGCGAAAACGGCCTTTTCGGAAATTGCCCATGGTAATGGTTTACTTATTGCATCGGAATGACCAGCGTTTGCTCGCGGAAAATGGGCGTGATAAGCCGCTTTCACACCGGGCACGAAACAAATTTTTTGTGCGACAAATGACATTCAAAGTCAATGCATTGTTGCATTGACTTTGAATGTAATGTGTGGCGCGAAAAATTTGTTTCGCGTTCGTTGTGAAAGCGGCTTAAGGCGCCTATAACGTGTGTATTCGCGTCTTTGCATTGACTTCGAATGTAATCTGTCGCGCAAAAAATTCGTTTCGCGTCCGATGTGAATTTTTATTTATTTATTTATTTGGTACCGAGGTCAACATGTATAAAATACCCAATAACAGACCCAGGGACATTACTTACAAATGTCAGGAGTACCAAACATCAACAAAGCATCCAAAATACAGTCTAATTAAAAAACCCACATGAACAGAGCCGTAACTACCATTGAGGACACCGAGGTCATGTCCTCGGTATTTTTTCTCGGTGAAAAGATGGTGATAACTACCGACAAATACTCATGGCCGTAACCACGATCGAGGACACCGAGGTCCTAACCTCGGTTAATTGTCCCTGCATATTTGTTTTTTTTTCCCCACCTATTTTTCCCCTCACTGTGCTCGTTTATTCAGCAAATCGGGTGTGTGTGTGTGTGTGTGTGTGAGAGAGAGAGAGAGAGAGAGAGATCCGCATCCTCATAGTGCTTGTGTAGGCTATCACGTCACCGTGATAAATAAATACCACGGCTTTCGCTGCGAATGCGCAGCAGCGCAGGTTGAGGTAAATGGATAAACTCATTCGCGAGAGAGAGGTCAATTGTATCATTGTTGTGAAGGGAGACCATATGCTATCCTGAGACTGACCCAAAATGCGCAGAACACTGAGGCAGACAAAATTGTTATTTTCGAAGCCGACCAAAGAGCAGGTAAAGAGGAGGCAGGGCTGTTTTTAGTGTCGGCTAGACTGAGATTTTCTCCGGGGGGTGCATGATAGGCTACTCCCGTTTTCAAAGGTGCATAGTAACGAAGTACATGTAGCCTATGCTAGTTTATTTATTTATTTTTTTCTGAGGATTTGTACTTCACTTAAGATTTTTTTTTAAAACCGGGACTTTTACTCTACTACATTTAAAAGATAAAAAGTATACTTTCACTTCGTTACTTTGACACTGGCAACTTAGTTACTCGTTTCACATTAAAATATGAATTTAATTCATCATTTAAGGATTATCTAGATTTGGCATATTCGAGAAGGACAGCGGTGCTCGGCAGGGCATCATAAGCTCTTTGTGCAGATGTGTCCGCCAGTGGACATGGAGCTGCAAATTTATGCACGCAGTTACAATGTTATATCACTAGATGGCACACACGGATCAGTTATTGAATATTCACAAGCAAGCCGAACAAGGTTTAGAATATGGACGAGTTCTCTCCAATCCCTGTTTTTCAGGAGTTGCCTGAATAAAACTCCTCAGCTAAGCATGATGTGCAAACTGCTCAATATACTTGCCCATAGTACTATCCAGCAGTTCAAAAAATAAATAAAATAAAAAAAATCTCTTGCTACGGAAATAATTGTCGTCCTCTGCAGCAGGCACTTCAGCTACAGTGAGCCAATGGTATCCCAATCAGTAGTTCAGAAAAATCAGTTTTCAGAAGCAAAAATTAGACATGTAATTGATACTATGTAATTCTACTATTAATTATAGTGGTTTTTAAACTGCCAGTAAACTCAAAGACGAAGTATATTAAGGATAGACTGCCTGTTTGTTTTTTGAATACTGTATCTTTCATTCACCTGAAAATTGATTAAAGAGCACAAGGAGAGAACAAACAGTGGTTGCTTTTCTTCTTACTATGCGTACTATGAAAAATACTTTGTACTTGCACTTTTGATACTTAAGTAAATTTTTTCACGATATATTTTGGTACTTAAGTACATATACTGTGAGCTACTTTAGGCCATTTGCTCAAGTAATTTTCTTATGGGTGACTTCATCTTTTACCAAAGTAACCTTCAGTTATGGTACTTCTACTTTTACTTAGTTATTTTTTTCCAGTACTTTATACACCTCTTCCCGTTTTCCACTGTTAGTGGATACATAATGCAGCTTTCAGAACGTTGTTGTAGCAGGATCACGTAAATAATTCCAGGATAACTGCAGTTTTTTTCCATTGGTTGTTTCCCCAAATATTACCCAGATACAATAGTGCTATTATCTTATTGGCTATTATGTAGCCCCTTTCCTTTTTTTGATTGGCTGGCAGGTGGCAAGCTGCCACCGAGAGCTCCAGGGGAGACGTGTTTGATTCCTGCTGGTTTCCACAGTTATAGCGGTGCTGCTGCGCATATAGACGAACTGTTGGAAATTTTTTTCGTTTTAATATTTTTTTTTTTTTGCATGAGAAATACTATGTGTGGCGTAAGTGCGTGACATCCGACTGAAATGAGTGACAATCAGAGCCCTGAGGAGGTTAGGTGAGAAATGAAAAAGTTATGCAACACATAGGTCCGTTGCTACAGTCCAACTGTTACCACTCAATGTGTTCCTGAAGAGGTTATTGGAAACAAATGTCTTATCAGCAACAAAACAATGTAGTTGTTGGAGCTTGGGGGGGGGGGGTTAAGCGCGCATTATTTGACCTCGGTATTTCAAAAATCCTGGTTACGGCCCTGCACATGAACATGATATGACACAACGCACACGTAAAGTGTGTGCAAGGTATACAGATAACAACACGAGAGGACAAAACAGACATTTACTGAAGAACAAGCACGCTAGTAAAAGACATAGTAATAAATTAAAATAAAAAGCTAGCCACTTTACGTCTGAAACACATTCTGCTAGCGGTTATGTCACAAGAAGATTCAGTCAAAAACTGATTATAAAGGTCAAGTGTTCTTGGAAAGAACAAACATTTTCTGATATTTACCCGGCACTTCGGAATGCGAAATGAAGTAATATTTCTTACACGACGCGCAGTAGCAAAGAATGGTATCTGAGATAAAAGAGCCAGACAGTCAAAGCAATTATTAATAACACCATGTAAAAATGTAAGATCAAGAAATCTTCTGCGTGACTCAAGTGAGGGTAAGTTGAAAGTCGTACATGCATTAGCATATCCAATCTACTTAAAATCAATTCCACTTTTAAAACAAAGGTATTTGATAAAACTAACCTGGATATCCTCAATTTTCTTTTGAAGAAGTTTCGTATTTGGTGACCACACCTGGGAGCAATACTCTAGCTTACTTCTGACGAGGGATACATGTAATGTTCTTAAAGATTCAACAGACTGAAAGTCTTTACATGATCTTTTAATTAAACCTAACATCGGATAAGCTTGTGAACATATATTATCCACATGAATTGTAAAACTTAAGTCAGCAGATAAAGTTACACCAAGATCTTTAATTTCTGTCACTCTTCGAAGTGAGTGACCATTGAGTTGATAGTTATATTGCACATGGTTCCTCTTAGTAGAAAAAGAAATAACCATCATCTTGATTACATTGACTAACAGTTTCCAGGTAACGCACCATCTGTAGAAGCTATCCAGGTCATTCTGCAGTAAAACACAATCTTGTAATGTAATTATCTCCCTTGATAACTTTGTGTCGTCCGCATAGATTAAAGGTACAGAATGTGTTGGAACATCGCATACATCGTTAACGTAAATATCAAAAAGTAAGGGACCTATTATAGACCCCTGGGGTACGCCGGACGGGACATTACTCGATGGAGATCAGCATCCACTGATGACTACTTTCTGTGTCCTATCTGTCAAGTAAGACTGTACCAGGTGGTGCCCCGGTGGCTCATCGGTCTAAGCGCGCGCACCATAAAGGCTGTGTCCTTCCCGCAGCGACCCGGGTTCCACTCCGGCTCAGGTCATTTGCTGCATGTCTTCCCCCATTCTTCTCCCCAACCTTCCTGTCTCTCTACACTGTATAACTGTCAAATAAAGGAAAAATTCCCAAAAAAATAATCTTTAAAAAAAAAAAGTAAGACTGTACCAGATTCAGCAGATTACTGCCAATACCGTATGACTTCAACTTATGAATCAAAAATCTATGATTAATAGTGTCGAAGGCTTTTGAAAAGTCAATATATATACAGTCCAATTGTTTCTTGTCGTCGATTACACGCGACATAACATCCACATGGGTTAAAAGATTAGTGGCTGTAGAGCGGCCTGGATAAAAACCGTGTTGATGTTCAGACATAAAGGGTCTAACGTGATTTAATATGTGTTTATGTACAATCCTTTCCATTACTTTAGAAAACAAAGGTAAAAGCGCTACAGAACGAGAATTCTCAACATTTGATTTGTCTCCATTTTCAAATATGGGAACAATAGATGCCTGCTTGAACAAAGTGGGGAAAACACCAGAGTCAACAGATTTCTGAAAAATAATTGATAATGGTAATGCCAACTCGTTCGCACATTCACGGAGAACTATTCCTGAGATTTTATCAGGACCGCATGATTTGCGGGGATCTATTGACAGCAGAATCTCGTTGACATCAAGCACGTTTATCTGTAGCGGTGAAATCAAGTAATTAATAACGTGTTCAAATTCTGGTATAGGATCTGTAGGATTGTCAGAAACATACACAGTCTTAAAATAATTATTAAATAGATCTGCTTTTTCCGAAGGAGTACTGGCAGTTCGGTCTCTATACGTGAAAGCAGCTTTATGGATAGTACGCGACAGCTAGAGAGAGTTCCGGTTATTTTATGAACATAATACAGGTTTTACAGACTGTAAGTTCCGTTAGCGTGGACAGTTGCTTATGTGGAGCTAGCGAATCGATAACTTCTACAGGAAAGAATTTCCTATTCAATCTGCACCTTTTTCGGCTTTTTATTAGCCAGAACAATTTCTAAAGGGGGATGAAATCATGCCACGGCAGTGCAAAGAAATCATTTGTTATACCAGACACGTAGAGCATGGAACGCAAACTAACATGCAGTAGTTGGTAACCGAGCATTTTAGAACAACCACAGAGACAAACGTTACCCTGCAACACACGTCTTACAGACAGCCAGTTCCGTTACCGTGAACAGTTGTACCAAGCATCCAAATTACAAACAAGTATAAAAAGTTGGCTTTAAATGAGGTTTATGTTCCCACACTTTCTGTTGAAGGTCACCTGATATTACTCTTGCATATTTAGGACACAAACATTAGCAACAGTAACTTGGCTACGTTAGCCGCAGTGTTACAGCCACAATCAACAGGCCATCACGTTAGGTAGGCTTATGGCGTAGAAACAACTTTCAGCTTCCGCTTCTGTGAGTCACGGACAGTCGCGACCGATACAGGCTTTTGTTAGTATTGCTTGCTGGTAAGATGATTGAAATAAATGATTGCAATTTGTTGTGTGGTTCTGTTGTTATACTACATAAATTGAGACACCAAACTGCTTCACAGCATTTTCTGGTTACCAAATGTGTCATATGTGCTCACATTGCAATAGTTTTCAAGGATTTCTGAAATTAAGTTATGACATGGACTTTTCAATCATCCTCACCGGAGCTCTCTAGGCCGACAGGCCTCTTGATGCAACATGCTAAAATAAGCCTGCGTTTGAGGCCAGTTGTTAGTGCTAACTTATCGTTAGCGGTCCTGCTAGCCACCTGTAACAGGTTAGCTTCATTTACATTATTTGCTGTTATATCTTTACTTAGAGCTTGTGGCTCCGAGCGCTTGATCGATGCAACTGCTTCAGGTTTGAGAAGCAGCTGAAACGCTTATCCAGCGTCGAATTATCCTTTATTGACAAAGCTGTCTTTGGTGAAATGCTGAGCACAGACAGCTAACGTTCCCTTTGGCCATGGCTGTTTACCGCCAGCAAACAAAAAAGCTACCCACTGATTTCTGGTGGCATCGTCTTTTGGAACAGAAATAGATGCTTTTCTTTGCGTCCAAAAATAAACGGACAAGCAGCTTTGGGAGTAATACTGACAAAACTGCACCTCAAATGACCTGCGGTTCTTCTTTTGTATTTCCGAAAGTGTAGACGCTACTAAGGCATAGTATGATCCGCGGTTGTTTGTGCCTGCTGGAATAGTTTCCGGTGTGGGCAGGTCCAGCGCCGTGATTGGCTCTGGCTAGGTCTGTATTAATTGGACGGCACAACTTGACGTCAGGTTTTGCCCAGATCTCGTGAAGATCTCGGGACGAGCTGTTCAGAGAGGAAATCACATTCACGAAATCACGTTCTTGGATTACGGCAAAACCCCTGTATCTTATGCTTAGAAACTTTTCAGAGGTTGAGTATGGACATCCAACATTATAACATTACTATATATATTAAAAGAAGAATCAGCATAATAGGTCCCCTTTAATAGGTTTTGATAGTTGCTCTTCAACACAGAAATTTTTTTTCTTATTCCCCAAGAGGTGCTTCACTACTCTTTTCACATTCATTTGAGCTATGTATGGCTTTATGTCAGCACTATGAGGTTGGACAAATGTTTCATGATCAATATACAGTGTATTATGAAATGTTCTCTGGTGATGCTGTGTCCAGATATGCCAGGCTGGAAGCAGATCAGCATATTCCAAAACCGGTCCTACAATGGGCATGTGAACATCAGAACTGGACCTAGGAGCGATGGAAGCAGGTTGCCTGGTCCAGGCATGAGCACCATTTACCTGGAGAAGAGATGCACTACAGGATGATGACAAGCTGTTGGAGGAGGTATGATGTACTGAAAAAAGTTCCACTGGGAATACCTGAGTCCAGGATATCAAATGGATTTCATTTTGATGGAGCCCATCTTTGTGGCACAAGGGAGACCTACGAATTATCAGGGACATGTTTTTAATTTTGTGGTTGATCAGTACTCACTGTGGTTAATTGTAAATGCCCTTTTTATTTTCCACTACATTCCTGTTCTCCAGGAGCGCAGCTTAGACATTTTCTTGGAATTATACAGCACGATTGACAATGTAAAATAACCACTCACACATTCTCATATTTACATGCACTCACAGGGCATAGGGCCTCCTCTTACGGTCTGAAAATCTTCAGTTTTACTTGAAATTGATTCCCTAAGATTTTGGAAACATTCTATTGAGGTTCTGGTCCATGTTGTTATGATTGTATCACATCATTTCTGCAGATGTGTCAGCCATACATGCAGTTAATCTGTCATTTTACCTGTAAGGTCTCACCTTTCCAGGGCCAGCACGCCACCTGAGTAAGACCCGGATCAGCTGCTGCACTCATCAAGCCACCGCATTCACCTGTGCCTCGTTGCCACAGAGGCACTGCGGTGGCTACTTAAACTGCAGCAGCTCCATTGTTCATTGCTGAGTCTCGTAAAAGCATACCTATGCTGTTGTTTCTACTCGTTTCACGAAACAGTCTAAAACTCGTAATTATAACTCTTCTGTGCTGTTTTGTTTTGGCACAGAATAGCCTATTTAGAAGGAACCTTGTTTCCTTTTTCCTTTGCTTACGGTTTGTAATACGTAATGTGGTTTTGTCTTAGCCATAGTATTACTACAGTGTTCGCCAATTGTTTGGAACCTCGTTTCCTTTTTGTTTGTATCTTTTACATGCTTGTCTCCTGCTTGCGCAGAAGACAACAATAAACAATAAGGTTGACAAATATGCCAAAATTGAGGAAATCTAGAAGCGCACAAAGACTTTTTCACAGCACTGTATGTATGTAATGTTATGTAAAACCCCAACTCCAAAAGAACTAGGACAATGCATAAAATATAAATAAAAACGGCAAGCAGGATTTTGCAAACTCTACAACCAAATCCACCTTTGCACTTGAGTCCAGTCCACATTTTCCTGGCCTCCGCACCGACCATTATAGAACCACATCCCAAAGGTGCTCTATTGGATTCAGATCTGGTGACTGGGGAGGCCAGTTAAGTGCACTGAACTAATCATCATGTTTATAAAACCATTTTGAGATTACTATTGCTTTGTTACACGATGCATTATTACGCTGGACATTGGCATTATAGGAATGCTATAGGAATCCAGTACCCCTGACCAAGGAACTGGCTTTAGAACTGAAGTTGGTCCCCGGGCGCTGTTCTGTGGCTGCCCACTGCTCCTAACTATAGGATGGGTCAAATGCAGAGGACGAATTACCCCACGGGGTTCAATAAAGTATATCTTATCTTATCTAATTGCCTTTACAAGGTGGTTCAATTGTGGCCATAAACGGATGAAAACGATGACTGATCGAAATTGCAAGACCCAAAGTGTGCTAAGAAAATGTCGCACACACATTTACACCACTGTCACCAACTTGAACTGTTGGCACAAGGCAGGTTGGGTCCATGGATTCATGTTTTTGAGGCCAAATTCGGACTCTACCATCTGCGTGTCATGGCTGTCAGGGTTGGCATGTATCTGGTGAAATTGAACCCAATTGAATTAAATTTGTTTGATCAGTTGATTTTTTTTTTTAATCAAAGGAGCAATTAACTTTTTCACCAAGGGCCAGGTAGGTTTGGATAGGTTTTTTCCTACAATAGATGAAATCATCATTTAAAAACAGCATTTTGTGTTTCCTTGGGTTATCTTTGTCTAGTATTGAAATTACTTTGATAAACTGAAACATTTAAGGTTGACAAATATGCAAAAATTGAGGAAATCTAGAAGCGCACAAAGACTTTTTCACAGCACTGTATGTATATAATGTTATGTACAACCCCAACTCCAAAAGAACTAGGACAATGCATAAAATATAAATAAAAACAGCAAGCAGGATTTTGCAAATCCCTTTTACCAGTATTCATTTGAAAAAAGTACAAATATAAAATAAGTAATGCTTTAACACATCAACTTTATTCTTTTTTAACCTCTTCCACCCTGAGCCTTTGGCACAGAAAATGCTCAAAAATGATGTGCCCAAAATGAAATGAGTATATCTCATATATGAGTATATTAACTACTTGGTCTAACTGAATAATCTTGGTATCAAAATAAAAGAAACACCTTGGAGATTTTTGTTGCGGTGTAATAATGAGTGTATATGCCACTGAGTCAGAGTAAAGGAAGATGGAACACAGCATAAATGAAAGAGATCATTTCCACCTATCACAATTTTAGATTTATCCCTTTTGAAATTATTTCGTTGCAGTTGAAACCTCTAAAAAATTACAGCACAGGATCTCAACATTATCTGTGCCGAAGTTTATTACCCTAGGGTAAAATCACTTTTGCGCAAATTTCATTGGCTGAGAGCGTGGGGAAAAAAATCACTTTGCGGTACGTCACAATGTTAATATTTAGCCAAACGTAATACCAACTATAACATTGGTTAAATCGGTATGGCTCAGCGCTGTTGCAAGCTCGCTAGGTGCCACTCACATTACTAAATTTACGTTACTTGGCTAGCTAGCTAGCGTGTTTGCAGTACTTTTCATAACCATTATGTAACATTAGTTTGTTCGCGAGCGAGCTAATGTTAGCTAGCTGCTCAGATAACTGAATTTACAAACTTTTGCTAGTTCAGCCGCGAATGTCCGACTGAGTGACTGACTTGGTTAACATGGGTGCTAATAGTAATTATATTTGTTTTCTATTAAATTATGCAATTCAGTTATGTGATAAACTGAATCTTATACACTTTGTCCTGTCATTAGAAAGTTATGAAACGAGCTGAGTTCATTTTGGGTTTGTTGCTCGTTAAAGCTCATAACAAAGGCAAAATTTGCTCAACTCGTGTCATAACTTTCATATGACGCACCCACTCGTGTAAGATCCTCTAATTATGCAGCTACCACTTGAATCTAACTGTAAAAAAAGTCTACAGCCTAAGCTTTGTCTGCAACCATGCAGATTTAAACAGAAATACTGATTAAAATACAACGTAGAATAAAGACATGCAACAACACAAGCTGAAGCATTCCAATGTTGATTTAGAATTTGATTGTCAACATATTAATGAAACTTTGAACTATTCAGTACAGCCTCAATTTCAGAATAGACATATAAATAATGCAGTAAACAACAGCCTAATGCTGCCCACATTGATTTCAACTTTTGTAGACTGGACCTCAAAAAAAAAAAAAAAAAAAAAACTACCAAGCGGTTATTCGAGAACTCTTTTACGCAATGGGATGAGTATTTGGTTTGAGAAAATGTAGAAATTCTGCACCCCTCCTGTCCACCCTCTTTAATTATGAGACACAGCTGGAGTGACTCATTTCTTTCAAAATTTCACAACGTGAAAGGGAAATGTCCCTATTGACCAGAGGCGGTGTTAGACCCAAAAATTCCGGGGCTAATATCCCTCCCTTTATTGACAACAATTAGTCCTGGCTAATTCTAGTTGGTTTTCCTTCATTAACACGTTTTCCAATTCAAGAATAATCAAGTGGCAATTGAAGACACGGCTTCTCTCCCCCATGCGATCTAAAAGCGACAAAATAATGGGCTATATTCAGTACAGAAAAATAATTTAATTATAATTAGGTCTATGCACTGGCACTCGGCGACGGCATTTTAGAACTCTTCAGCGAATTAAGGTAATTTTGGTGACAAGTACATAGGGGAGAGCCGGTGCGAAAGTAACGTGGGACGAAAGTAATACGGCGATTTACTCACAGCCATCTGCACTTCCATGCATCAGATTAGGTCAGCAAGTGCAGCTCGTGACACTCTCCAGACCCGGGAAAAATCTTGAGGTTTCGACGCTTCCCCGCGGAATGAGACCGGGAAGACCGTTTTCCACAGTGGTGAGTAAATTCAGACAAATGGTAAACTTTTTTGACTTAAAGATTGTCTTTATCGCTCCATGTGTCATATTTATGATGAAGTGATAGGTCATTTAGTTTTGTAACATATCCTGAAGTTTGAAATGTCAGACTTTTTCCACTTTAGAAGCAATCCTGGTTCAAATGTCAGGAGTCACTGTCGGGGCGGAAGTAGCAACGGTTACGTTCGTCCCTCTCTGCTAAAGCGGCCGAATTTTCTGTTTTAAAGCTCATTTAAAAAATGTGTGTGTTATATTTTACCGACAGAAAATGTCAAGAGTTAGGGTCAGAACTACCCAGAGAGGAAAGGTTGACCAGCAGGTTTA
Organism: Gymnothorax javanicus; assembly: GCA_029692085.1. NCBI lineage: Eukaryota > Metazoa > Chordata > Actinopteri > Anguilliformes > Muraenidae > Gymnothorax > Gymnothorax javanicus. The sequence continues at coordinate 99,272,527 of CM056198.1, forward strand.
CAGAAGGGCCTTTTTTGATGTCCGAAGAGGCGAGAGTATAAGGAGGGCAGCAGAGGTGCATGGTGTTTGTCACGTCACCTTGTTCAGGTACTGCAAGAGGAGGGCAGAGGCAGGAGGGCAGCAGGCCAGAGCCCCAGGGTACAGGGCTCACAACAAAGTCTTCACAGAAGAACAGGAGAAGAGACTGCAGGCATATATACAGAGAGCAGCTGATATATATTTTGGCCTGAGTCCTAAAGAGGTTGGAGTAACACTGCAGACAGAGCTACACCACTATCACCATTTGCCTAAGATAGCAAGCACCTCAGCTCCGGATCTGCCCCGGCTCTGAGGTGCTTGCTATCTGGGAATTAACCTCTTTTTTCATTCTGTTTTAGGTGCGAAAGTTTGCATATGAGCTGGCCGAAAATATTGGCCTCAAAACTCCATGTTCATGGGAGAAAAACCACATGGCAGGGAAGGACTGGCTCACCTCCTTCCTCGAGCACAACAAAACCCTGTCCATCCGTCGACCTCAAGCCACCAGCATGTCCTGTTCCACCAGCTTCAACAAGACCAACGTGACAGCGTTTTTTAAAAACCTAAAGACTGTCCTCACCCGCTATAATTTTGAAGCAAAGGACATCTGGAACATGGATGAAACAGGTAAAATTTATATTTAGATAAATTAAAAGCAACAGTGATTTGCAACAGCAATAATTCATTTCATTTATTATTTCAGGTATCACAACGGTTCAAGTGCCAGACAAAATCATTGCCACCAAGGGACAGCGTCAGGTCGGTGCTGTGACCTCTGGGGAAAGAGGGACATTGGTGACTGTTGCCTTTGCTGCCAACGCACAAGGCAACTTTGTTCCCCTTTACTTCATCTTCCCAAGAAAGAAGTTCCAGCACCACTTCATCCGGGATGGCCCCCTTGGCTGCACTGGTTCTGCCAATGGATCGAGGTGGATGCAGGAGGCTGATTTCTTGGCATTTTTACAGCATTTTGCAAGGCACACCCGCGTGACCCTGGAGTCAAAGTTGCTGCTACTCTTAGACAATCATCCATCACACCTCTCTGTGGTAGTTATTGACTTTTGCAAGTCACATCGCATTGTACTCCTCCCTTTTCCCCCCACTGCTCCCACCGTCTTCAGCCGCTAGACCGAAGCGTTTTTGGTCCTCTGAAGCACCACATTAACAGTGCAGCAGACAATTGGATGCGAATGAACCCTGGAAGAACTTTGACCATCAACAACATCCCAAGTCTTGTGGCTAAAGCTCTGCCTCAAGCTGCGACAGCAAGCAGCATTTCATCTGGGTTCGAGTGTACCGGTATCTGGCCCTTGAATCCAGATATTTTCAGTGAGACAGACTTTGCTCCAGGTTTTGTGACCGACCGTCCTGCACCTGCACCAGCACCAGCTCCATCCCCAATGCCAGTGCTAGCTCCATCACCAGCGCCCTCTTCATCACCAATGTCCGCTTCATCACCAGCGCCCTCTTCATCACCAATGTCCGCTCCATCACCAGCGCCCGCTCCCATAAGACACCAGCAACCTAGCCAGAGCCCATTTGAGCTGCATCCCCATGAGTCTGCCATTCCTCTAGACGGTGAGAGTTTGTGTCTGTGTGTGTCTTCAAATGTGCATGTTGAGCCTTGCCGAGCATTTATTATTTTTTTGAAATATACTATTCAAAAAAAGTAGGGGATATTTTATTTTGAGATCAAAATTTTCACATATACAAAGGGATACGAAACCATGTTGTATAGTTCCTTACTGAGGAAGCATTTCCAAAGAAATTCATCACCCAAACACATCAATGACACTCTCATGATCTGCACGGGATGCTATTGATGATCAAGGGGGTTGTGCCACAAATTTGCATGAGTCTGAATTGGAAGGTTAGAGCCACTGTAAAGGAAGATTTTGAAGAGAAAGCATCAGATTATCAGTGGTTGAAGTCGTTAATTAAACAGAGACCATGTGCCGTCTAACACAGGAGGAGAGGTTACGTGCCCTTGGCATGCTACATGTTGGCACAAGACAGGTCGTTGTGGCAAGGGCAATGAATGTTTCCCAGTCTGTCATCAGCAGATTATGGTCCAGACATCGTGCTACAGGGTCTGTTCAGGATAGACCACGATCCGGTCGACCAAGGGCAACAACTCAGGCTCAGGACAGATTCATCCGCACTATTGTCTTGAGAAATTGTATGGTAACAGCAAATCAGATAAGGTCTCAACTTCAAAGGGATACTGGCTTGGTAGTGAGTGGCCAGACCATCAGGAATCGTCTGCACAGATTTCACTTACACGCCCGGCGTCCTCGTGTCATTCCCTGTTTGAGGGATCGTCACATTAGGCCAGACTCCAATGGTGTCGTCATCATCAACGCTGGGATAATCGCCGATGGAACAACGTAATGTTCTCAGATGAGTCGAGGTTCACTGTGGACTTCCTTGGCAGACGCAGGAGGGTTTGGCGCGACGTAACGAACGTTTCCATGACGTTAACGTCATTAGACATGATCCGTATGGGGGTGGATCTGTAATGGTGTGGGGAGGCATCACTGCTGCCGGCAGAACAGACTTGCATGTTGTTGCTGGACGTGTCACAGGGCAGTACTACCGGGACAACATCTTGGCACCCCATGTTGTGCCGTTTGCACGTCGTTATGGCCGCCGTTTCATTTTCCAAGATGACAATGCCAGATGTCATAGGGCCAGGATCGTTACAGATTACCTCCAGCAGCAGAATATCACCACATTACCATGGCCAGCACTCAGTCCGGACCTTTCCCCATTGAGCATGTCTGGGACATGCTTGGACAGCGGCTACGCCCAACGTCAACAACCTCCTGCCAATGTCCAAGAACTTGCTGCAGCATTGCAACAGGAATGGAATAACGTTCCCCCAAAATGACCTGGGACGTCTCGTTAGGAGTATGCCACGGCGAATTCGAGCTTGTCTAGCCAACCGAGGGGGTTTTACCCGCTACTGACTCTGTTTCACAATGGTGGTAAATTTGCTGTGTGACCCTGTGTTTGTGTCGACCCTTATTCTGGAGAATCTGTCCTTTACTGACTGTACACAGGGTTTCGAATAAATTGACAAATGTTTCCTTAATGTTTTTATGTCATTTGTTTCCTTCCTGACCTCATTATCTGCATTTCATGGTACTTGTAAATCCAATATCCCCTACTTTTTTTGAATAGTATATTATCTATCCAGGTATGCTTGTGGTTCCAGGAACATCTAGTGGCACGCCAATACAGAGGTTCAGCCCAGAAAAGGTTTGCCCATATCCAAAGGCTGGCTCGAGGAAAGAAAATAAAAGAAGAGGCAGAAAGAGGTGAGCAGAGTGTCATTTTTAACTTGTCTTGATTTTCTTGCTTGTATAAAAACAAGCTGATTCTGACTACCATCTCATTGAATGTTGCAGGTCAACAGCAATACTGATCGACACCCCAGTAAAAGCTGCCTTGGAGGAGGAAACTCGGCAGAGGGGCCAGAAGAAACAGTCCTCTTCAAAACGCCCAAAGAAGACGTTGTTAAGCGGATACACTGCAACCACAGTTTCTCCGGGCAATGAGGAGGAATGTCTTGTTTGTGGGGAGACATTTGCCTCATCTTTGCCTGGAGAAGTGTGGGTGCAGTGCATCTTTTGTCTGCTGTGGTCGCATGAGGCATGCACTGAGGGTGCAGCTCATTGTATCTGTCACAACTGTGATGAAAATGTTTAAAACAAATGTGTGATTGTTTTTGCTTCTGTTTTAATGTCATTTTTATGATTGAATTGAATAAATGAGTGCATTGTATATTTACAATTGCATGTTAGCAAAGACATTGTTTGATTTTTTTTTCAAATGAAAAACGACAGTAATTCAAAAGATTCCAGTTAATTTGATCAGGTTACTTTTGTCCCGCCCTTGCGCTACTTTCATCCCGACTGTAGGGGTCGAAAGTAGCAATGCGCAACTTCCATTGGAAGGCAAACTATGCCGAAGTCAATATATATTGGGATGATTTAGCACCTGATATTGACAGAGCGCACACAAAAGTAGTTAATCGCTCTGAATTTTTTTTTCAGTCTGTAATGTTATCTTTTAAAATGACGTTTATGTGAAAAATGTTACTTTTGTACCAGCTCTCCCCTACACCTGTTTTTGCAGCACGGTCACGCAACTCGCTGTAAAAAATAGACAGCTGTCTGATTGGAAAATGTAAATGGACGAAACCACGTACTAGTCACCTTCATTCGCTGAAGAGTTCTGAAATGACGTCGCCGAGTGCCGGTGCAAAGACTTAACTACAATTAAATTATTTTTCTGTACCGAATGCAGCCCATTATTTTGTCACTTTTAGTTCGCATGGGGAGAGAAGCTGTGTCTTCAATTGCCACTTGATTATTCTTGAAATGGAAAACGTGTTAATGAAGGAAAACCATCTAGAATTAGCCAGGCCTAATTGTTAATAAAGGGATATTAGCCCAGGTCTAACGCCGCCGCTGCTATTGACATCCACATGAACAAGTAATAATGAACAAGAGAGATTTCAAACAAAACTTTTGCAGCAAAAACATGCAATTCTATGATTTCATCTCCACAATGATATTGCATTATTGTCATTCATGTCAGATTTAAATTTGATGTGTTAAAAGTAGTACTGCACATCAACCTTAGAGTGAACTTTAACCAGACATAAACCCTTGAATATGTTAACAAATTATTTGCAATTCATACAGTCCTGAAATTTCTAAAAGTTTTCTCCTCAACATGCAAGATACTGTGGAATGACCCCTGCTGTTAAAAGACAGCCGTTTGTGAGTACTTATTTTGTTCTCAATCATAATTGTATCAAGTGTCACATTTTCATCTGTTTACCTGTGTAAACTTCCAAATGGGTGTTTCTTAAAAAAAATTCCCCAACTTTTCCAGTCTTTCCTGACCCCTGTCCTGATTTTTGTCTCCTCTCGAAGGGAGGGGGGACATATTGTTTTTGTCTGGTTTCCTGTGCGCGTCCGCGCTGGCATTCCCACCATTTCTGGATCATAACTCAGAAACCATTTGATATATTTCCATGAAAATTTGCAGACATTTACATCAAAGTTGTGCAGATATGCCTTTTGCTATTTTGAGTTTATTTGTTATTTTTACTTTTCTAGTTTCTTCCTAAATGTCTGTGAATATCAATGAGGGGTGGGTGGCTGCGTTGGGGTGGGGAGACATAATTTTTTTTTTTTGCCTTGAAAACAATTCTTTTGGAAGGTGTTGCAGGCATAAAATTTGGAATTTGCAAGTACAAAATATATTCAAAAATCTATCCAGCTGATAAAGTGGAACTTAAATTTTTTTTCTTTGTGGTGGCTTCAACTAAATGAAGGCAAAAGACAATTGGCAGATCACTTAACTTGTGTTTAATTGCACTTTACAAAGAGTCCTTATTTCTGAGGAATTGAGATTGTAAGTTTGCATTTTTTAATTTATTATTAAACAATTTGACATGTTTTATTATTACATAATAATTATTTTTTCTTTGTGGTGGCTTCAACTAAATGTTGGCAAAAAATAATTTGCAGATCACTTATAGACCAGCAACCAAGAGCAGTTTTGTCAAACGAACTTGGTACCAATTGCGGAGTACAGGATCACGTGGAGAATGATAGGGCATATGAAGAACTGGACGTCTGCCAGGGACCCCCTGCTGCGTTTGGCCCCTGGGGACCCCCTAAAGAGGCAAAAAAATCAGCTCGATCAAACATAGATAGGTACCACACACAATGTATTTCAGGGTAATTTACACATCACACTGGGTAAAAAATGGTTCATGCCAGACATAATCTCTGCTGCATTAGGCCCGCCAGACACCCAAAAAGGGCCAACAAATTTTGGCTGGATCAAACATTATTAGTACCACTTGAAACAAAGTTGATATACTTCGACACATCTCAGAAAGTACAGAATGGTCAATACCAAACAAATTACCCGCTGCATTATGCCCGCCAGACAAGCTCAAATGTTGACCGCACCCTCTGCTCTGGCAAAATTGAGGTAGATAAAACATGAAAGGTACTGAATGAAACTACTTTTGAATGAAGGTAACATTCCATAAAGTACAAACAGACCCTTGCCAGACATACCACCTGCTACATTAGGCCCGCCAGACACCTAAAAAGGGCCTAAAAATTTTGGTTAGATCAAATATTATTGGTACCACTTGAAACAAAGTTTATATACTTCGACACAGAGTACAGAATGGTCAGTACCAGACAAATTACCCGCTGCATTATACCTGCTAGACATTCCCAAAAGTTGACCCCACCCTCTGCTCCGGCAAAATTGATGTAGATAAAACATGGAAGGTAATGCATGAAACTAGTCAAAAATGAATGTTAACATTCCATTGATATATTATTCCCCTTGCCAGGCATTCTACCTGCTGCATGAAGCCTGCCAGGCACCAAAAAGGAAGAAACTTTGGTTGGATAACATATAGTTGTACCATAAAAAACATTACTACACAAAACTACTTTTACATGATATTTAGAACTTTAAACAGAATATAAGATATGGTCCATGCAGCTGTTTTGTCATGCGTCAGGTCTGCATGACACAGCATACAATGTATACCAGCAATCTAATCAGACACTAGATGTTGGCAAAATTATTGGTTTCATCAGACATTATGAGACAAGTTCAACTTAAAAGCCAACCAAAACCTCCAGAACATTACAAGTTACACACACACACACACACACACACATATATATATATACTGTTTAAAGTTCTAAATATCGTGTAAAAGTAGTTTTATGTAGTCATGTTTTGTATGGTACAACTACATGTTATCCAACCAAATTTTCTTCCTTTTTGGTGCCTGGCTGGCTTCATGCAGCATGTAGAATGTCTGGCAAGGGGAATAATATATCAATGGAATGTTAACATTCATTTTTCACCAGTTTCATGCATTACCTTTCATGTTTTATATACATCAATTTTTCCGGAGCAGAGGGTGGGGTCAACTTTCGTGCATGTCTAGCAGGTATAATGCAGCGGGTAATTTCTCTGGTATTGACCATTCTGTACTTTCTGAGATGTGTCGAAGTATATAAACTTTGTTTCAAGTGGTACCAATAATGTTTGATCCAGCCAAAATTTGTTGGCCCTTTCTGGGTGTCTGGCAGGCCTAATGCAGCAGAGATTATGTCTGGCATGAGTCATTTTTCACCCAGTGTGATGTGCAAATTACCCTGAAATACATTGTGTGTGGTACCTATCTATGTTTGATCGAGCTGATTTTTTTCCTCTTTTGGGGGTCCCCAGGTGCCAAACGCAGCAGGGGGTCCCTGGCAGACGTCCAGTTCTTCATATGCCCTATCATTCTCCACGTGATCCTGTACTCCGCAATTGGTACCAAGTTCGTTTAACCAAACTGCTCTTGGCTGCTGGTCTATTAACTGTTTTCACTTGCACTTTATGCATGGTCCCAGTTTTAGAGGAACTGCGGTCGTATGTATGCATGTACTTTTTAATTTATCATTAAACAATTTGATATCTTTTATTATTACATAATTATTAAATTTGGCAAAATGCTGTTCACTTATATCCACAGGAAAATGGGAGCCAGTTGCATGCGGTAGCCTAAGTTGTTATCCTAGCCCATTAAAATTTGGCAGAGAAGATTTACTGTACATTAGCCAAATTGGATACAATGTCATAGGCAATTACATCCCTGTACTTTAGCAGAAGCATTCAACATTGCATTGAACGGCGCACACACTGTTTCGTGCCTCATAGTGAATAGCAGTAAGCACCTGAATTTCACAATCAGGCCTGCACAGTGAGCAACCATAACATTCAGATCCCTAATGACCACACTGTCTCTATAATGAGCCATGAATTTCAAAATCCAGTTTCTTTTTGTTTTCCTCTCCCTTCCCCCTGTCCATTATCACTTATGAGTTATTGCTGCCAGGAGGGCCATAAAGAATCATCATTTTGCATTGCTAGAAAAATGCATTTGCCTTGCATTTGATATTCCTTTGGAGGAACTGTATTTGTCATGCAGTCATATGAAAGTGCTCCATTCAAGAGCATTAAAGAAGTTATCACGCACACGTGAAAAGCACTCGAGTAAAAACGAAGGCACACTGGGATATCTTTAGATTCATCGACGGAGTAAGTAAGGGAATTTGTTGCAATGAATTGAGTTAGGTTTTTTAATTTTCAAGGTTGAAGCTTTTTCAACAGGAAAAAATAAAATAAATAAATTATGGAGGCCGAGTGTGTATCGGCATAATAAGGTGGTGGCTGAATAAAAGCAACAGAATTCATGCATCATGTTTTCATTGTGCCCCCCGAAACAACCAGGTTATATTACATGTGCCATGCCATCACATTGTAGAAGTGCTCATTTTCTGAGTGAAGCCCAAGCTCGTAAATTTCATTACATTGTAATGGGAATAGAACTTAGCCTGATTAAGAATACTTGCTTGTCGAATGTCCATCTCTCCTCTCTCTCTCTCTCTCTCTCTCTCTTTCAGATATCAGAGCAATTCCAACTGGAAGGATAATTTTTTTGATTTTCCAGTTTCAAGACAGAATCCACACATATTTTTCTCCAGACTGCCCACCTCCTGAGCATCCATTTTTAAAACCAAGTGAAAAATATGAAGCCCCATTTAAGCTAGTTCTGGGAAATTAGAGGGTCCCCTGAATGAACTTCAGTGCGTGATGTTTAACAACCAGGGGACCATCAGACTTCCTTCCGTACGCTTTCTGGGAGCTGTTAAGAAAAAACTGAAAATATCTGAAGCACCTTTGGTGGACCTCTCAGATCTCAAGCCTCATTCACTGTTTTATACATGCATAAAACATGAAACTGCACCAAATAAACAGAAGTAATATTTTAAAGTAATAGCAGAAAAGACATAAATGATTTTCATGTAAACCTGCCATTTTGATGAATCTGGTCCCAGGGAAGAAAAAAATGTCAAGTTATTAATTTTTCCCCATGTTAAAATTTTGCCCTGGTGCACCTTTGGTGAGCAATATACTCTATTGCTATTCTGAGCTAAATGTATTGTAGTCCTTTCCCTGCTGCTGAGAACAAGGATTCTGGGTAGATGTATAGGCAACCTTTAGATGGGGAAAAACATTATCAATGAGCACACTGCCAAAACTGCCATCATTTTCTCCCAGGCTGAGTTCATTAAAGTAAATAATAGAATCTCCTGCTTCCTCATACTCCCTGTGCTTTGAAAAAGATCTCTGCCGGCTCCATAAACCCTAGCTGTTCAACGACGGCCTCCGCTTGAACCTTCTCCATCTTCTCACGATGTGCTAAGCTCTACAACCAATATGCTCCCTGAATTTGCACACAGGCCTCTGTTATTGTCAGCGTGCAGCCCACATTGTGCAATCTACCTTTTCAATGCTGCTGTAAGTGAACACATAAGCTGACTGCTGTTGTTAAAGAGAATACATTATGGGTATAAAGTGTTGTTTTCATAATGTACCAATACCAGCATTGCAGTCTGATTCTGCTCCCTGACAGCTATAGTGAAGGTGTTTGGCTGAGAAGATGCATAACTGACTCCCATGCAGTTACATGTCAACATATTTGTACGGCATAGTTTCAGTATAAAGCACAGTGTTTGTACTGTAACATGATGAATTTTATACACAATAGATATGAGGTTAAAGCACAGACCTTTTAGCTTAATTTGAAGGCATTTATATCCATATTGGCTGATCCGTACAGAAATTAGAGCTCTTTTTACCATGTCTCCGGACAGAAATGAGTAAATATTCAAATGAAGATATAAATTACATTGCATTGATTCAGGGAAACATCATATATCAGAAAATTTACAAACTATTTGTCACAACCTTCATGTCTGCTTCAAGGGAGCCTCTACTCTTTCACAAATATCACCTAAAATGCTCCAGTTGTACTTACTAGAAGATCTGTAATAAAGAAAATGACTTATGTCGTGAAATTATTCTTGTTTTATCGTCTCTCAAGGATGGGCTTTACAGCTTCTTCAAAATTCCTGAGGCCGAAGTCTTGCACTGGCACGCAGTGCACTGTGGGCTGATGATGTCTTGGTTGCTTTTTTCACCGGTTTGCACACTATTTCTGTCGAATTACCATGCCGTGAAGCTTTTGGTTGCAGAACACAAGCAAAAAACAGAAAAGATAAGAACATAAGTGTTCATATTTTCGCCAGAGATGATATATTACGCGGTGCGTTGATTCAAGCTTTTGGAAGAACGTCGCAACCAAAAAATCACTGTCTCTGCTCCTAGCATTTTGATGTCAACTGCTTCGAAGACACCGTGAGAGTTCAGACTAAGCTGCTAGGATCCTGCCCTTGGAAACGAAAGTTTAAGCCTGAAGCTTTTCTCCTACGATCTTTCCCCACAAACCAGTCCAAGCTGCTCACTCTTAAAGTATTAAACGTGCTAAGAAGAGGCAACAAGAGTTTTGTAATTGAGGTTCAAACAAGTACTCGCATAAACCAGTCTTTGCCTTGTAAATCATAACTGCTTATAAAAAATTAATTTTGTAGTCCTATATTTTTTCAAAATTTATCGCAGTGAGTTCCTGTGTTATGTGTCATTTCAAAAGCTATCATGCTTGTTGCTTCATTTGTTTCAACCTCGACATCCCCAACTCCTGGAAATGTCAGTGATAGAGTGCTGTCTGATAGAAGCCTCTCTCCTTATATGCATGATGGATTTCAACCCATTACCATTTGAGATTGCCTGATAAACAAACAAACAATTTATTTACTGAATTACCAAGGCCAATACATAAGCATGTAATGATACAGAAATCATTAAAGCTGCAGTTGGTAAGTCTTATAAAAGTAACTTTTTGTCATTTTTGCTAAAACTGTCACTGTGTACAGACAGTATTACATAAAACTAGTACTCTGTAATTAAAAAAAGACTCCTTTAAACCCACCTACCGCTCCTACTGCAATTTAGCAGAATCGTTCGGACCGACCAAAAAGAACCAATCAGAGCCAGGATGGTGTCTGACAGGCGTCAAACAGTGCACATGCACGCGCTGCGGACAGCCTCCTCCCCCTTCCTCCTCAGTTCACGCCGGTGCTCAGTCAAGCTCAAATCTCCGAGAGAGGGTTCAGGAGCTTAAAGAAACTAATGACGCAACAACAGCCATCAGCGAGGAAAAAAATACCGATACCGACAACAGCATACACGGCTAAGACAAGTAAGAAGAGGAAGCCAGAAGAAAAAAAAGCACAAAAGAAAGAATTAGACAAAGCCTGGGATAAAACCAGAGTGAACATCGCAGTGGCTTTTCAGAGGTGGAGGGAACTCCGTGATCTGGAAGGATTAAAAACCGATGCTGAGTTGGCGACTTTTCTGCTTGACAGGTAAACCCCTGCTTTATTCGTTGGTTTATTTTTGTTCCGCAATGCTCTGCAAATAAGCGAGTTGGCCTCGCTCACATGCACAGCTGCTACTTACCCCAGCCCTAACCGGCATCAATTCATTTTCGCTCTGCAAATAAGCAAGTGAACGTCGCTTACAAGCACAGTCGCTGTTCGAATAGCCAGCGTCTTGTAATTGTTATAGTACTCCATAGTGCATGTGATGTTACTGTCGAGCTAACGTTAGCTTGTTTCCGATGCTATAGCTAACGTTACTGGCGTTGTTTCAATTGAAAGTAACAGAAAATATCTTTATGAAGTGACCTGGCAGTCTTATTGGTTGTGTTGTCATCATAAATATGTGTAACGTTTCTGTGCTCCCACAGCTAAATGCTGTCATGCATGGTTTACTGGCCATTCAGCAGGATTCACGACAGTTTCTGTACTCAAAAAAACAGGTAACTTACTGAAATAAGCGTGTGCTGGGTTTTTACTGAATACATACTGCTGTAGATTACTTTTCATGTCGACATGATTTATTTCTGCTCGTTTGTTGGCCAGCAATGTTGACTGTTCACAACAGTTATGTCTAGCCTAGGCAATTTGGCCGTTTTCATAATGTGAACTTGCAAAATCTCTCCACGGTCGCATGCATAACACCTCGCGTGCCATCGTGTGCACGGCAGCTTCCTCTGGGGAAGGGTCTTAGGGCAGGAGTGCAGTGGAGAGGGAGGGGGAGGGATCGGAAAGTTTTGTTTTTTCAAATTTTCATGCTAAGTCCTCTCTCTCCTCATAGTTACGCACTGCAGCTTTAAGAGGAAATGACCAAAAGACCACTGATAGACTACATTGAAAATGTAAGTGATTTGTAAGATACCAGTTATGCACATAATAAATTACTCCATAACTGGATTCCATCTCCCGTTTCAGCGTTTTTTGCATTAAAAATGGAAACATCTTTGTGCTGAACCCTATGAGACATTGGCGCAGAACAGCGTCACTTATAAACCAAGCTATTATGTACTGTTTTACGAGCAACAGGACTTTATCACCCCAAAAAACGTTAAAATCGTCAGATGAAATCCTAAATTTGAATGAAGTGATTAACCGCATTAAATTAGTTACTTTTTGAATTAAATCAACTTTCTTTAACAACTGTAGCTTGTCAGTTTCATCAACATAAATACATGTTGGCAGCAGACTAATCCAACATGAGGCATAAAATAATAATGGAATAGCCAACAATTGCACCCGTAGGGATCATGCTGAGCATTCAAAAAATACCTCTAAAACAGGAATCTCTTTGACATGTCCACAACAGTTGAAGGGAAGGGATGTCGAGTTATCAGCCCACAGTGCATTGTGTGCCTTTCAAGACAGCAGCCTTGGGAATCTTGAAGAGGTAGAAAAGCCCTTCTTTGGAAGAAGATTAAAAAAAATTCACTGGATAAGTCATTTTCTTTATTACGATCTTCTAATGAGTACAACTGGAACATTTTAGGGGAAATTTGAAAGAGTGGAGGTTCTCTTTACTTTTCTTCTCCCCCTTCATCAATCTGCATGTGTTTTGCTGTATTGTTCCCTTTAATCGACTTGTAGTCTTGTCTTTTTTCCCCACGACCAGATGTAACCCATTATATGCCTTGCTCCTTGGGTGTGTAGTCCATGTATATAAGCTTCATTTTGTCTTGCAACATTGCTGGATTTTCACGCCTTGTCCCTCAAAAGCCTACCGGTCAGTTTATCTTCTAGTATTGAGCAAAGCTCTTTTTTGCATATTTATTGTTACTTCAATGAAAGAGAAGAGTGTGATTACTCCTGAGAGTATCTACTGATAGGAACAAGTTCCCAAGCCTAAACCCCTTTGCCCAGAAGCCAAATCTGGCTATTTATTTGCTGCCTTATTTAAGGCTTTATAATTCAAGACTGCAGCTTCACAGAGAGGGAGGGGAATGGCTCAACTGAGTCAAGACACTTGAATCATTTATAATTCTATCGTATTTCAGTTTATTTGCATGATTTTGGTAGAGGAAAAGGACTGCAAACATAAAGAAATCTTCATGAAAAATTCAGCATTGATGTTGTAAAAAAATAATACTGAGAATTGAAAAATGGCTGGGGGTTAAAACGATACATTTCTGGGATCATAAACTCCTTGACCACAAGTATAATTCATCTGAGCATTACATTCCAAATTGCCTACTCTCTAGGAGCCAAATAAGACAGCTATCCAGGTGGCTGCCTGAACTCTAAGATCCCTCAAAATGATGCGCTGTCAAGTCATAATGATCATATATTTAACACAAATCAATTTTTGTCGCATAAAATTAAACAAGAATTAATGATTTTCTGGTTGAATTTAGCATGAAATTATCAATATAGGTGCAGCTGGATATCAGTGGTCACCAGTAACCTCTCCAAACATAAAACATGCCTTTTCTCCTTGATAAAGTTTAGAATTTTGTACATTTTTCTTCAGAGTCCCACAAGTCAGCACACATACTCATTAAAGGAACTGCTTATTTAATGATCAGAACATTCACCCTGCAACGAAAAGCCAGCAGTTCCCACTTCTGAGCTTGCAACCTTATACAGACACTTTCCACACCTTATAAGGAACAAGTATAACTCACTAACTCAGTAATATCTGAAATATACCGTATTATAACAGAACAGACATTCCACTATCACGTAAAATCAGGCAATATTCTACCCTAGATTGAACAGAATGGTGCAATAAACGTACCAGGGGGTCTATCAAAGTGCTTGAGCTGTTGGCATAATAAACAAGCCAAAACACTGGCATTTGATTTTGTTGAATACAGTATAAATTCCAAAACAAAAAGCCACATTGAGCAAAATGCAAACACAGTAGCAGTAGCAGTATATCTTCATTGAATCTCTCCTGGAGAGACAGATGTATCCAGTAGAAGGAACCCTTCAGTCCTGCTTTATTTGGAATAATTCCCATTGACCCTGTCCGTACCTCATTTAAATCCCGTTAATGTAATGAACACTTCAGGCTGGTTTTCAAAGTCTTTTTTTCGTTTAAATCACGTCATTTTCAGCTGCGCAACTGTGCCCAATGTTAAGAGAGTACAACCTACCTTTCTCTTACGCAAAGGCTTATATGCTCTTCTCATCGTCCAATCAGTGTCTTTCAGTTACTGTGGAAAGTTTATACAGTCTGGCATTGGATAAGAAACGAGTCAATCACGACATCATTACTGGGGAAGCTTCAAGTGGGCGTGAACTATAGGTGTGCAGTTATGCAGATGAGCCTAAGTAAATAATTGAGTGATTGGCTATCAACATGAATACTTCGATGGATATAAAGGAGTGCTGAAATTGTCGATGGAGGAATCTATGCGTAAATACATGTAAGGGAACTACGTGTTTTTGATATGTGATGACTTTAACTGATAGTAGAATGACATAGTATCAATACAATATCAAATTTTTGCTTCAGAACACTTATTTTTCTTTACTACTAATTGGGATACCATTGGCTCACTGTAGCTGAAGTGTTTGCTACAGAGGACAACGATTTTTCCTGTCGCAAGAGATACTATGGGCAGGTATATTGAGCAGTTTGTACATCAGGCTTAGCTGAGGAGTTTAATGCATGTAACTCCCGAAAAACAGGGATTGGACTGAACTTCTCCATATTCTAAACAGTGTTCAAGCTCGGCTTGCTTGTGAATATTCAATAACTGATCCGAGTGTCCCATCTAATGATAAAATATTGTAACTGCGTGCATAAATTTGCAGCTCCATGTCAGCTGGCGGACACATCTCCACAAAGGGGTTAATATTGGTCTCCAGGATTGGGGTGGTGATCCTGTTAGTCATCTTTTCCAGTCTGTTACTCTTGGCAAATTTATAAGGAACATCTGCTGAGCCTTCAACGGTCTCCAAAATTGTGGCTGTGTTCCTGCTGGGCTCATCAGTCCTGCTGTCAAGCGGTTCTGCTTCGGCAAGGGGAATTCACCACCTGGCCTCTGCCCTGGGATGGCCACTGGCTGGGCACAAACACATCCCCTACCCTCTCCAGTTTACAACAACCAAGCTAGACTGCCCCTCCTGCTATTCTGGTCTTCGGCTTTACAATTCCCATTACGGTATTCCTATCAATAAATACCCATCTTTGATTGTACCCTGTATCTGCATTTGGTTCCTTGTCTGAAAGATAACACAATGACTTCCATAATTTCATCCTTTCAATATTTTACAAAACATATTCTTTTCACATTCCAAAATATCTGCATATTTAATCACACTTTACGGCAGCATAATTTGAGGGGAAGTGTGTATGTGCACTTTTGTGTATATAGTGCGTAAGTTCTTAAGCCTAGGCTAATGCTCATCGAGGACCTGCATACAGGGAAATAGCTACCGGGGAAGCTATATATTGACGACCGGCATACAGGAAAATAAGTGTGGTGGGTCGTCTATGTATCAGTGACTGGGATGACTAGGATTAAGGATTTATGTTCTTATTGTAAGTATGAATGCAGGTGTGCATGACTGCATTCAAGCATGTGCATGTATGCGCGAATGTATGAGTGTGTTTTTGAGAGGGAGGAATAACTGTCTGTTTCTCATTCTGATTCAATTTTTAGGGCATATCACACCTTCAGCAGAGAACTACATGCTCTGTTGGCTTGTCTTAATCTGAGAGGTGGAAGCTGTGGGCGGGCAGGGGGAAGGGGAGGGTGGATTCAGAATTTTTGCAAATGACAGGATGAGAAAGAGCTCGTGAGGAGATGCTGCAGCAGGATGCCATGTTCATTAAACCCACATTCTGATTCGGGGAAAGAACATAAGATAAGCCCGGCTCAACTGACTCTTACACAGCCATACTTTTCAGGGGGCAGTTTTTTTTTTTAAATGGGAAATTTATCATATGTTCCCTTCAAAAATGAAACATATAAGATTTTTGCTGGGATCTATCTTTATCATATCAGACTGTACACATGCATACAGAGAGAGACAATCACCAAAACAGGCTAACTGAATGAATGCGTACACAAAGAAAAATTCACTGATATGCACAGGCTTACTATTACACATGTATTCACCAAAACACATGAACATAGACATGTATGGGCTCACTGTTACAGTTGTACACATAGAAGCACATCAACATAGTCATGTACAGGCTTCCAGAATGAATGCATACACAGAAACACATTCACAAAGATATTTAAAGCTTAATGTACACATGCATAAATACACTCACATATATATGTAAAGGCATACAGTACACATGCAGGCACAGAGGCACATTCAAACAGACAAGCACAACATACTGTACACATTTATACACACACGTACATTCACATAGACATGTGCAGGCTTACTTTACACATGCATACAGATACATTCGCACAGATGTGTACCGTACAAAATAACTGTATCTATTCTTTCACATAAACACTCAAAAAACATGTGAAGGCTTATTGTACATATGCATACACAAAACACTCACACAGACATGAAAATGCTTATGGTACTCATGCATAAATAGAAATACACTCACACAGACATGCATAGGTTTATTGTGCCCATGCAAATGCAGGGACACTTTCATACAAACGTGCACGCATACAGAACGCATGCATACACAGATACATATCAGAGAAAGATGTGGTCTTGAGGGCTAATAAACAGCACTACATCATTCAGAATTGGTTGAGTTCCAGGAACTAAATAAAATGTAATTTAAGGAGCTGGTGTGCAGGAATATACTGTCAAGTAGACATGCGCCGATACTGAATTTTTCCATCATGATTACTGTTTGGGGTTTCATCATGGTTTGCAGTATTATCAGGATAGTGTTATTGGAGAGAGTTTAAAAAAAAAAAAACACCTAACTACAACTTTGTACAACTTAAGTTTATTATAACTTGTTTTTGAACAACAAAACCACAGTTTTTTAATTAAACAAAAAGTTTTAAGAGTAATACAAAGGCAATCTTTGCCAATTAACAATTCACAATCACTATTTTACAACCAACCACAGTAAACCTGCACCCTGTCTAAGGATTCAATTTTGTGCACATTTGAAAATCCATAAAAAATGGCGTGAAAGGGCAAAATTACACAACAACATGGCAAGACTGAAATGAAAAAACAATCTCAATCGACTTTCGACATAATATAATAAATAAAATAAATTCTATGATGCTTTCAAAATGTGTCCTGAAATGGTAGCCAGTCTGCTAAAAATGTAGTGTTTCTCATTGACATGCAGGCAGATCATTATCTCATTCAGGCATTTTTCCAATAAGTAAGAACAAGTTAATGACAGACTTACTGATCAAGGGATGGAAAATAATGCAAATAATGGTAAAGAATAAATTGATATTTCTTTAAAAGCCTGAAACAAGAGAGCAATGTGGATACAATAATTGGGCACATGCAGCAACACCTTCTTATGAATATGTGGTTAATGAACTTTGGACCACTCCCAAAATGGAGGAGAGTATTTGGTGGAACAACAGATAGGAGATCGGGGTGAATGTGATGTTGTATGGACTTGGTCTGTGATTGCGCGAACATTGGGAGCCCCAGGTGGCGAGACTCAGGGTGGGGCTCGCGTCTCTCGTCGGAGTCCTTGTAGGCTCCTAAGCCCCCCCGGGGTCCCAGGTGGTGGCTGTTTCTTGCTTCCTTCTTGGAAAGGGGAAGGGTGGGAGGGACGTAGAAACGAGACGAGCGGGGATTGTGGGAATGTAGGTGGTATATATCGGCATAAGGACGAATAGGAAGGCGCATTGGGCGTGGTCCTGTTCATTAACCTATGTTATTGTGAACTCCCTTAAAAACTGTACCAATAATACATGGAATATACAACGTAAACCTTTCGCCATACCGCAACTAATTGCGCTCAGCAGGCCAACAAACATTCCATCATAAGTTAGACCAAAGGCTACATTTACTGATGATGCTGCATTGATGGTTAAATTGCTGACTGGATGGACTTTAACTTTCATACATACTGAAGTGGATGGATATTATTTTGTGATTTAACATGCATGCAGTGTGAAAAAATTTAAGGCCAAGCTAATAAACAGGACAGCCAAGCAGACACAAAGCTAACTGATATTAAAATCATTAGCCAGCTTCAGGTAGGTTACCCATTAGTTGCAGTTTGCTGAGAGTTTACAGATAGCTAGTGGCTATTTTTACGCCAGTCGTAATCTTAATCCAATGCGCTATTCTTACGAACTTCCACTTGAGCATGGGAATGTTGGAAATCTGGATTTATACCTAAGACTGAGCAGTATCTTCGCTAAGACCTCTGCGTTAGCTATAATATATCCAATGACGTAAGCTCGCGGGACAACTTTAACATTATTTGTGACATTCGCAAGTGAGTTGTTTGTTATCCTAGCTACCTAGTAAGGTAATTATGAGAGTGTAATTTTCGGATCAACTTTGCTCGCTAATATTTGAGGAGCAGTCAGGTCATCAAACTTTACAATCAATAGTCAGTCATGATTAGTGTCATGTCGAAGAGCTGATTAGCTACACAAAGTTTCTCCTCACAAGAAATTTTGGAATTCAAGCTGGCTTGATAACAAACAGGCTAAGTTAGCTAACTAATAACTAAAGTTATCTAGCTAGAGTAGGCGACATCCTACCTGTAACTTTAAGTTAGCTGGCTAGCTGGTCTAGTAACGTCAACAGCTCGATAACTCGGTCGCCACAGGGACCGAGTCGTGTATCTCCCCAATCCCCAAATTTCGGAAAAAATGGCCGCCGGCAGCCATATTGGACGTCCGAAATTGAGGAAAATCGGTCTTGAGCATTGTCATAAATATATATATATCTTCGCCTGTGTAAAATTTGAAAGGATTTGTGTAATAATTGTGGCTTCCAGAGCCCGGAACATAAAAAATTTCGGACAAAATGGCCGCCGGCAGCCATATTGGACGTCCGAAATTGAGGAAAATCAGTCTTGAGCATTGTCATAAATATATATATATTTTCGCCTGTGTAAAATTTGAAAGCATTTGTGTAATAATTGTGGCTTCCAGAGCCCGGAACATGAAAAATTTCGGACAAAATGGCCGCCGGCAGCCATATTGGACGTCCAAAATTAACGAAAATCGGTCTTGAGCATTGTCATATATATGTCCTTGCCTGTGTAAAATTTGAAAACATTCCTGTAATAATTGTGGCTTCCAGAGCCCGGAACATAAAATATTTCGGACAAAGTGGCCGCCGGCAGCCATATTGGACGTCCGAAATTGACGAAAATCAGTCTTGAGCATTGTCATATATATATATATATCTTCGCCGGTGTAAAATTTGAAAGCATTCCTGTAATAATTGTGGCATCCAGAGCCCGGAACATAAAAAATTTCTGACAAAATGGCCGCCGGCCGCCATATTGGACGTCCGAAATTGACGAAAATCAGTCTTGAGCATTGTCATATATATATCCTTGCCTGTGTAACATTTGAAAACATTCCTGTAATAATTGTGGCTTCCAGAGCCCGGAACATAAAATATTTCGGACAAAATGGCCGCCAGCAGCCATATTGGACATCCAAAATTGAGGAAAATCGGTCTTGAGCATTTTCATACATATATATCTTCGCCTGTGTAAAATTTGAAAACATTCTTGTAATAATTGTGGCTTCCAGAGCTCGGAACATAAAATATTTCGGACAAAATGGCCCAGAACATAAAATCTCTGCGGCAGCGGTGGCCCCGGAACTAAACCATAGTATCTCCCGACTATCGTCGTCGGGGAGATAAAATAAATTATGCAGCAGACACAGGCTATTTTTATGCCAGTCACGGTGGGTTCCATTTTTTTTTTTCCAAGGTTGCATTTCCTACATTGCACAAATGCATGCGGAAGTTTGTAACAATAGCACACTGGAGTGAGTTTGCGACTGGCGTAAAAATAGTCACTTCCTTACAGATAATCCACGAGAAGTTTTCTTAATAGGAAAGCTGTCCTCTGCCAGCAGAGGAGTGTTCTGTGAAGCAAGTTCAATATTAGCCAAGCTTTCTTTTCGTGAGCTGGCCTGACAAACACTAAACTTGCAATCAGAGATACCGTTACTTACGGTGGTGAATTAAAAGAAAGCCACATTCATTGAGAACTTTGGCTTTAGGCTCAACATACGTACATCAATAACCCTCTAGTCTTGCTTCTACATCCCTCAGCTGACTCGCAGCATCTTTTCAAAATCAAGAATGGTTCCATACCTTAAATTTTACCCTTTTCAATGCACAAACAGGTTGACGAGGCTGCCATTCTGCCTTGCTGACCACTAGCAAAGTGGCATACACCATGTTGCATTTGTTTACATCAGAGAGTTCGCGTCAGATGGGATATGTGACTTGAGCAATCAGAACGCTCATCAGAATGTGAGTGCACTGTGCGTGCATGGTGGAAGTTAGAATTTGAAGCCATTCCAACCTATTTGATGGAAATATCTCTGAATATTTTTGAGCAATGATAATTTGACTTCTGCATGGAAGCTCTATTGTGCAAGACGACAATCACGGTGAATTGTATTATTGTACACCAGCACATGCCTACTGTTTAGTGGAGCAATCAATGTGTGGCTAAGGCACCGGCCAACGTGAGGCCGCTCCAATAGGAAGCGAACTCTGAACTCCGAGGACCATGCTACCCAACAATAATCCTGAGAGACGCCTAATCTTTCCATCAAACCACCTAGAGCAGTAGCTGACAAATACACGCAATGTGTCAAGCGGATTTATTGCAATATTGCAGGCTTATATGGCACAGGAACTCATGAGCCTCAAAGTGGACAGTGTTTCTCGGTTGAGAAAAGTATTGTACCATTGATTAATAGGTAGCATTGATAAACAGTGAATGACTAGTGGTGCACAGATTTCAGAGGCAATATCAATGCGTTCAGAGCTGCAGTAATAGCTGTACTGATCCTTCGGCAGGACTGTATAGAGTGGCTCTAGGACTCTTCGTCCCTGGACATTTCGTCCCCTAGGAATTTTCGTCCCCAAGCTTTTGATTACCATTAACTTTTCCTCCCCAGACTCTTCGCCTCTGGATGTTTGCTGTCCAATAATGCTTTGCCCTCTTCCTGTATTATATCACTATCCCTAACCCTAATCTTAATTCTTACAAAAGTCCCCGGGGACGAAAATTCTGGGGACGAAGCGTTCGGGGAAGAAAAGTCCGGGGACGAAAAATTCAGGGACGAAAAGTCCGGGGATGAAGAGTCCTATAACCGTATAGAGCGTGTCTCGGGAACAGCCAACTCAACCATGCAGAAAACTAAGGTGTCATCATTGTTTGTAAGTGAAACTGGAGGACAGCAGGGCAGGAGACAAAGGTTGGTGTTGCATGGTTAACATTCCAAATCCAAGAAAATTGTTGAAGAAATACCTTTTCATGATGAGCATGAAAAGGCTAAAACACAGACAATCGCAACAAAACCGATTTTTAGCCACCTCACATCAAATAAAACTTTTATTTGTTTAGCACATTTGACAAACATTTGTCACAGTATGCTTACTATTGAAACCCTGGCCTAAGTCCCCACAAAAACACACAAAAGACGACAAAAGTACTACATGCAGTCTCTCAAGTCGGATGTGTTAGCTTCTGCAATTTCCAAATGCCTCCGCCTAACATTCTGTCCTTCAGAAGTGCTGAAAATGAGTCATAAAATAAGGCGAATATCTGCTCATTTTCTTGCTTCGATATTCCCTCTACAAACGAAGTACTGGAAACCAAATTAGTCAGAGCCTTACTAGCTAGCTGCTGAGCTGAAATGGAAATTTGAACGAATATTTTCGATTTAACTCCCTCTGAACTTTGCAAAACTTTTCCCATGACAAATATAAAAAACCTTCTGCATCTGTTTTTAGCCAAATTTGATGAACCATTGGGATATTATTGCACATCTACCAACAGGTCACAACACTTAGCAAAAAAAGAGAGATTGCATGACCTATCTTTGACATACAGCTAAAACATGTCAGACATCTTGCCAAACAAACAATCTGCCCGTGACCTGTTACAGATTTGGCAAATAAATCACAATCTAATGAACAAGATACCGCTAGCTAGCCAGCTGACATTTATAACCATTGATATATAAATGTACGTGCCACCTCGGTCCATTGCTGAAAATGCATCTGCCATATTGGACCAGACAAGCCTGGCCTGTAAACAAATTAAATAAATTGGGAGCAAAAAGAATGATAAAATTTACATTTCTCAACCAATTTCACGCTCGTTTCTATATTTAAGGGTTTATAATATATGTGGAATACAAAAAAGTTTTTTTCCCCCGAATTATTTAGCAAGCGAGCTAGAATCTGGATAATTAGGCTATCAAGGCCGCTACTTGCTCAAGAGAGGAGTGTTTATTAATGTCAGGAAACTGAAGGTAGATTGTTTAGCTCCACCCCTGATCCTGGATTATCTGACCTGTGCTGTCCAGTCAAAGTCCTCCGGCTTCATGAGCTCACTGCAGGGCACTGAAGACTTAGCAGAGACAGAAAAACCTTCCACCCTTAGAGCAATTTGCCATCACCTCCTCAACTCCATCTGTTTGGCAAATTAAACACGTGAGAAAAGTTAGCAAGCAACTGCTCGATTCAGAATGTCAATCACTGAGCCGAAACGTGTAAAGCTAGCTGCTTGTCTATAAAATAAGTTTGGAGAAGAACGGCCATCTAATTAACATTAGATGAAAATCTCAATTATGTGTTATTTAGCTAGTTTAACTGTTAGCTCCATAGCATTATAATACTTCTTACAGTCTCAGCTGTCATAGAAAACATAGCTTGGGCGGGGCGCCCCCCCAAAACATTGGTGGAGGAAACACTGAATACTCTTTCGGTGCAAAGGATTTTTTTTTACGGTGGAAGATGACTGCTTCCTCCTCTCAAATATTAACCGGCTGAATTACAGACTTATTTATGTAGCATTCAAAGATCGTGAGGTGGGTCCATCATTGGTCCTTTCTTTTTTCGGCAAAACCTCAATGCAGAAGACTACCTCCAGATGTTGAACGAACGTGTGGTTCCAGAAATCACCCACATTCGCAGGTTTCGGCATCACCGGAATGGTGAATTTCAGTGTGCCTGGTGGGCGCAAGATGGGGCTCCCCCAATGATACCAAATATACAATGCTACAAGCTGCACGAGTGCCCGGACATGCAATAGCCTGACTGAAAATTTAATCAAATTAATTACATAGTTGCAAGGTATCAAAATATAAAAAACCTACTCCTATAAATATATGTACATTCACTAAATTCGTAATTTTACCATGAACAGAGTTATCCATAGAAGCGCCCGCCGCCATGTTCTATCAACAACCGGTGAAGACAGATCCGCTAAAAAAATCTCCAATTCACGACTTGTGAACTTGGGAAGTTCACCACTTGTGAAAACATTCGAACGCTGAAATGACCTTGTTCTGCGTGTTCCGGTGAACATTCGAACGCAGCATAAGTATCGAGGATAGGAGGTTAACATGTAATTATTTTTTCTCCTGTTTTATGCATGCAAGTAAAACACCAATGGAAATTGTCATCCATGGTGACAGATCTCATATTAACCCTTGCACTTCCATACGCAACAGACTTTTATTTTGCAAAATTCAAATTAGCTGAGTTCACTGAAGCGTGAAAACTGAATCACAACATTGGTGTCAATGAAGGGAGAATTACATGGTCTATCAAAATTTATGACCGGATTTTCTAAACATCTTCGCATTCTACTTTCATGGTGTTTTTTCTGAGAGTCTGCTTTTTTTCTGATACACCCTGTATAATGCATGCAAAAAAGCATGAGAGCTAAAGAAGGTTTTGCAGGGTATAGGCAAATTTGCCCACAGCCCAATTTGAACCATCTCCTGGTTATATGTACCTACTTGTGGGACAACAGTTTATGAAAACATCTAAACGGCTTTTCTGAGAAATATGTAGTATATAATAAAAATAGCTTGAATACACCATGTTACCGGTCTCGCAATTTAACGACACTCGCACATTATTTAGCTAACTATATGAGCCAACTTTTGCGAAAATATCTTAGGTAAGTTTTCATAGGAACCTGGTTGTTTTTCAACATGAACTTTACATTTTGAATCAAGACAGATGCATTTTTCAATGGAAAATTGTCTGAATCTTCTTCAGTTTTTCACATATATACTTATGTTTGGTATCAAAATGTCCGTCATATTGTTGTATAGCCATTAAAAATCATCTGGTTTTTCAGAATTTATTTAAATTTATGGGTTTAAATATGGACTTTTCGAGGCCTTGCCCCACAAAAAGTCTTTAAATCACTAAATAGGTCACAGTTCACTTCCTGTATGCAAATTTCACATTTCAAATCTATTTTCTGGACAGTCCCACAAGTAGGTACATATAACCAGAAGATGATTCAAATTGGGCTGTGGGCAAATTTTCCTATACCCTGTAAAACAACCTTTCACAACAGTAATAGACAAGTTTTAGCAATTCGCGATAAAGGCCACCATCGATTTATTCGCATGTAATGTGGGTCACAGTCAGGCTTGCATTGACACAGGAGTTTGAAAACTGCACACGACGTGTTGCCTACCTTTAGCACAATAAAGACATACCTTTCGGAATCCATAGTTTATGTCAAAGAGTAAATGTGTTACATATCAATGTTGAGGTCTAGAAATCAAACAAGCTTTACGGCTTTTCTACACTCTTCAAAAAGAGTAGGGGATGTTGGCATAACAAGGTCATTAACAAAATAATGATTGTGTTTTGGATACAATAACTGACTGCAATGAAGATAACATGAACTGCCCTAAAACAGAGCACCAAAACGCAGCCAATGGTGTGCACATGCAGCATGTGGAAATCCTGCATACGTCGCCAAGGTGCATATTCGAATTTGACACTCTTGAGAAAGGTCATCTACTCCCTTGCAATCGAGACTTCTTTCATTTTGATAGCTTCTGACTGTAATCCTTTGTTGATTTTGTTTATCTGAGACATCCTTTGATTATTTTTCCGCAATGCGACGTCTCCAACGTGCTGAACATATAAGAGCAATTGGTATGCTTGAGACTGGCAGCCGTCAATCTGAGGTTGCCAATTTCTTCAATGTTTCCTAGTCTGTGATTGGCAGATTATATAGCAGGTATCAGCTAACCCATAATCTTGATGATTGACGTTGTTCAGGACATTCACGGTCAACAAGAAGAGCCCAGGATTCGTATACGTACAGGATACGTTGATTCGTACGCTTTGAGAAATTGCACTCAAACAGCAAATCAAATTGCTACAAACCTCCACCAGGCTACTGGTGTCCGAGTGGAAGATCTAATCGTCTACACGATGCCCATTTTCATGCTAGACAGCCTTGTACAGTGCCGTCATTGACCAACCGCCACATTGCCAATAGAAACGAATGGTGTGTGCAATGCAGGAACAGGGGAAATCGTCAGTGGTCACGTGTAATGTTCTCAGATAAGTCCCGGTACACTTCACACTTCCTTGATAGGCGTGGTCGCATCTGGCGATGTCGTAACGAATGTCATGCCAATGTAAACCTGAGGCAGCATGACAGATTTGGTGGTGGGTCTGTTATGGTGTGGGGTGGCATCACTATGACTAACCCACTCCATATTGTGCAAGGAAGAGTCACTGGTCAGTCCTATCGGGACAACATACTGACAACCTATGTTGTCTCATTTGCATAATGTGAGGGGTGGCGTTTTGTCTTTCAGGACCCCCGTGCTCTCTGTGCAAGAATAGTCAATAACCACCTTCAACGGCACAATATCCATAGGATGCCCTAGCCAGCAATGAGCCCTGACCTTTTTGCATTGAAAATGTCTAGGATATCTTGGGCCGACGTGTGCATCGACGTGAAAGGCCACCAGCCACGCTAGATGAACTTAACCAGGCGTTGGTGGAAGAATGGGATAGACTGCATCAAATTACCATAGGCAGACTGTGCCTCGACGAATCAATGAGTGTTTGGCTAATAATGGGGGCATTACGCACTATTGACACAAAATTGTCAACTTTCAATTTCCGTTTTTTAAACATTCTTTCTTTTACGGACCATGACAGCAAGAGAAACTGTTTAGGTAATGAAATATCGGGTTAATTGTTTACTCAGTTGCTTCTTTGTTAAGATACAATTATTTTGGGACCAATAATTCTATATCATTAGTTTGTTATGGACCTTGCAATTTCAATATCTCCTACATTTTTTGAAGTGTATACCTGTGGTCGGTTCCGTATGCATCTCTTTTTCTGACCGCAGTCATAAAAAGCATGAGCCACAAATCCAAGTTAGGCTTCTGAGTTAGAGATTTTGCCGCTGGGTATTGCCAACACCTGATGACACCATAAAAACAAAGTAAATAGTGACCTATGACTCATGACACACAGCAAGCAGAAGTGATTCCAGGGCTGTGTTCGAATTGTCAGAAAATCACATGCTATCATCTAATTCCTGACCATTTTTCTTTAACCTGGATGGAAAACGTCATGAGGTAGAAGGTAGGTGTAAAGGGTAATTCCTAACAGCTTAGGAAGACAATCACGCTGCAAAAGCCCCTATCTCACTGGGCTGCGACTGTTGGCGACAAATTGTGAACAGCATTCGCTAGTGAGTTTCCAAAATTTCTTGGAACATTCGCGGGGGTTCTCAGTTTCCTCGCTTGAGTCACAGGGCCTCGCTCTCCTGTTGCGAGAATTTTGAACATGTTAAAAAAATTCACTGCGACAAATTTCTGTCAAAATAGTCACAGAGTCGTCGCGGGTGTCTCGAACCCGTCAGGAACCCGTCTCAAACCCTTCTCAATTTAGTTTCCGTCCGTCAGAAAGTGCGAGAAATGTGAGACAACTTTGTGAGGGGTTGGCGAGCTATGAAACTAAATTGGGACTGATTGAATGAGAATATGGCATTCCGGGCGTGAGACAGGCGCGAGCTGTCCTGGAACCAGAGCAGGTGCCAGAACTGAAAATTCGGGGGCAAAGATGCCTTAATGACAATTAGTCCTAGCTAGTTGACAATCGTTTTCCTTTATTAACACGTTTTTCACATTAAAGTAATAATCAAGTGCAATTGAAGACAAGGCTTTTCTCCCCCATGCGATCTAACAGTGACAAAATAATGGTTTCATTCAGTGTAGAAAAATAATGTAATTATAATTAGGTCTATGCACCGGCAGTCAGTGACAGTAATATTTTTTTTCCAGCGAGAGTGGCATTTCAGTAGTCTTCAGCGATTCGGTGGCAAGTAAGTACGCTTGTTTCTGCAGCACGGTCACTGCAACTTACAGTAAAAAAATAAACAGCTGTCCGATTGGAAAAAGTAAATGGACGACATTACGTGTCGCAAGCTCCAATTCAGTGTGATTCCAAGTGAAAATAGTCACTAATTTGCGTATTTTCTCGCAATTTTGTGTCCCCTAGTCCTGAGCTGTCGCAGCTCAGTGAGACAACTAGCTGGAGAGAACCTGAATGCACTTACACTTGACAACATGATCATATGTTTCTCACTCATCATGCTTGTTTGTTTTCGTGATTGGCTGGATGAATGGTTGTTGCTGCTGCATGGAATTGTGGAATAGCGTCATCTCCTTTCTTTTCAAAAAGGATGGTTCAGTGCAGACCATGCTGAAATTGATAAGTTACGAAGCGCTGAAGCATTCAAAGAACTGAAACACACTTATCATAGCTGCCATGTAAATACTTAATACTTTCGAATAATTTCCTGGGAGTTAGGAACTTTCCAAGGCAAGAAAGACTATTACAACCCCAATTCCGAAATAGTTGGGACAAAGTTTAAATTCTGAATAAAATCAAAATGCAATGACTTTCAGATCACATGAGCCAATATGTTATTTACAATAGAACATAGATAACATTTCAAATGTTGAAACTGAGAAATTTTACATTTTTATCCACAAAATGAGCTTATTTCAAATTTTCTGGCTGCAACAGGTCTCAAAAAAGTTGGGACACAGGCAAAAAAAGAGCTGAAAAAGCAATTAATATATAAGAGAATCAGCTGAAAGAACATTTAGCAAGTAATTAAGTTAACTGGCATCAGGTGTGTAACATGATTGGCTATAAAAGGGATGTCTTAGAGAGGCTGAGTCTCTCAGAAGTAAAGGTGGCCAGAGGCTCTTCAACCTGTGAAGGCTTGCGTAAAAAAATTGTGGAATACTTTAAAAACAATATTCGTCATCATCAAATTGCAAAGGCTTTGAAGGTCTCATCATCGACAGTGCATAACATCATGAAAAGATTCAGAGAAACTGGAAAAATCTCTGTGCGTAAGGGACAAGGCCGAAGACCTTTACTGGATACCTGTGATCTTCGGGCCCTCAGACGCCACTGCATCACTCACCTGCATGATTCTGTCATTGACATTACTAAATGGGCCCAGGAATACTTAAAGAAACCACTGTCTGTAAACACAGTCCGCCGTGCCATCCACAGATGCCACCTAAAACTTTATCATGCAGAAAGGAAGCCATTGTTGAGCATGATCCAGAAGCGCCGCCGTGTTCTGTGGGCTAAGGCTCATTTAAAATGGACTGTAGCGAGGTGGCAAAGTGCCCTGTGGTCAGATGAGTCCAAATTTGACATTCTTGTTTGAAATCATGGGCGTTGTGTCCTACGGGCTAAAGAGGAGAAAGACCACCCCTCCTGTTATCAGCATTCAGCTCAAAAGCCAGTATCTCTGATGGTTTGGGGATGCATTAGTGAATATGGCGTGGGACACTTGCTTGTTTTAAAAAGCACCATGAATGCTGAAAGGTATGTAAAGGTTATAGAGCAACATATGCTCCCCTCCAGATGACATCTATTCCAGGGAAGGCCTTGTGTATTTCAGCAGGACAATGCGAAACCACATACTGCAGCTATTACAACAGCAAGGCTTTGTAGTAGAAGAGTCCGTGTGCTGAACTGACCTGCCTGCAGTCCTGATCTTTCACCGATTGAGAACACTTGGCGCATAATTAAACGAAAAGTCTGTTAAAGGAGACCCAAAACTCTCCAGTAGCTGGAAGCCTGTATTAAACAAGAGTGGGATCAAATTCCAATGGCTAAACTCAGGAAACTTGTCTCCTCAATGCCCAGACGCCTCCAATCTGTGTTAAAAAGAAGAGGGGATGCTACGCCTGGTAAACAGGCCCCTGTCCCAACTTTTTTCAGACCTGTAGCAGCCACCAAATTTGAAATGAGCTCATTTTGTGGATAAAATTGTAAAATTTCTCAGTTTCAACATTTGCTATGTTATCTGTTCTATTGTGAATGAAATACTGGCTGGTGTGATTTGAAAGTCATTGCGTTTTGATTTTATTCACAATTTACACTTTGTCCCAACTATTTCGGAATTGGGGTTGTAGAATGCAGCCCAGGATGCACTGAAATACCTTGAGGCCGCAAGTTTTTTCTTAAATCATTATTATGGAGCATCGCGTTCATATGCATTGTGGCACTTCCGTTCCCAATTCATACAAATACAGGCTTTTCATATCTATTTAATTCTTTCTTTCTTATTCTTATTTCAGTCCTACACAACCTATAATGCATGCTCTTAACCCCTTTGTGCAGAAGCCAAATATGGCTTTTTATGCTTTACCCTATTTAATGCTTTATAATTCAAGATTTAAAGGTCCCCTATTATGCTATATTTAGTCGTTTAGAATGTGTCCAATGGGTCTTTAAATAATGAGAAGAATTCAGTTACAAAAAAAAAAAACCACACACATCCAGGCTTAGTGAGACATCTTCCCTCACCCCATCTGTGCCAGCCTGAAACACAAGCCATTTTTAAAAGGGCGGGGAGGCTATGCTAATGAGGTGCTGCTCTGATTGGCTGCCTGGCCATTTCAATTCTGGGGGAGGGTGCAGACCCGAAAAACCAGGAAACCAAGATGGCAGGTATTTCAGGACAGCTCTCCGAGGCATCTATTTCTGTAAGACCGTACATGTTTGATCCTGAGTCTGACCCCGAACGGAAGGAGGATGCTATTGAAGTGTTGCAGCAACTTTAAGCAGGATCTCAATGAGTGGTAAGACGAAATTTTAGTGTTTTGCTTATACTGTCTCGCCTTGCATGCATGTGGTTGTAGCTGTATTATTATGTAGTCATGTTATATACCCACTTATCCAGAAGAAATTTTGCTAAAAGCTCCTGATGATCATTTCTACCCAAAAAAAACACAATTCCGACACCAAGCTACTGAGTGAACTTGTAGCAAAACACAGACAAACAGTGTAAGCGTTGCTTATGTGACGCAAGCAAATTGATAACTTGTTTCGGAAAGAATTCCGTATCCAATCTCCATATTTTTCGGCTTTTTATTAGCGATTACAATTTTTAAAGGGGAATAAAATTCCGTAGCGGCAATGCAGATAAATTGTTTGTTATACCAGACACGATATAACTTGTGCGTTTTGCGATTGCTTTCACCGCGGTACAGTGGCGGCTGGCCAATGGAGGGCGCTAGGGCGCCGCCTCACCACTCACCACTCACCACATTACCTTGAATAAGACACAAAAAGAAATAAAAATGAAATAATAAAATAAAAATATTTCAAAATATATGCCTATCTATTTTTAGATGAGCAAGATAAATATTATATAGTTAATGATGAGTAAAGTTGTTTCGTTCATCTGTGTTGTCTGATTGGTGACATGTTTCCGCCCTGGGGCGCAAAAATCTTTGCCCATAGACTCTCGTTAAAAGTTGTACATGCGCAGTAGCTCCTCTTCAATACAAGAGATAGGGCCATGTTGGGGCGCACCTCACCTGCGCCCAGAGCTGGATTTACACACCACCACCCTCCTGCCAGCGAAATTTTTTTTCCCCACTTGAGTTGCGGACACCAACAGAAACTCATTTGCATACAGCCAATCAGCAACCTTGTTCCGGACCACTGAGGGAGTGTCGTGAGACAGTGAAATTTTTCTGTCTTTACGAGCCTTGCACCGAGGTACGGTCTCGTAACCACTGACTGCACAGTCGCTGCTCAGAATACTGCGATTATCGTACATGCCTGCCTTACCCTCAGCATAACTATTGGCCAAATCATTCGTCTAGCCTGCCATTTAGATAAATGCAATTATTATGAATGTATTTGTTCAAATAGTGAAGCTGGTAAAATGAGCTGGTTACAATCAATGTAGTCTAGCAATGCCTAGCTCACCACTTTTTTATCCTACACTGATCTGACATATTAACAATAAACTAGTTTGTGACACCGAACAAAATCCAATGAAAATAAAGTAGAAATAACCAGGATTGTGTCAGCTTATTCTCGAAAATATGATTGCCCTGTAGGCCGACAGATTATTTTTATCTAGCCACGCTACTGAACATTATAAACATATCGGCAGGTTTGGCAAGTGGTGCTAATGAATTGTATTCGCTCTTTGCTGTCGGCTGTTAACATAAGTTGATTATGGTGCTTTCTTTCTGCATCATAGAAACATAATTTTAAGTAGACGGCCATTGCTATACTCAGGCAGAGGGGTGTGGTACAGCTTAATGAATTTATTCTTTGAAATAGGTTTTGAATCATTAAATCTTCGTGTCCTTCATTTGAAAATGCGGTGACCATTTCCAAACCTGCCAATCATTTTTAATGTTTCCAGCTAGGATTGATAAAATCATCTGAGAAATTTGCTTCTCTCAAGGAAAGAAGGACAAAATTTATGTACAAAAAGTTGAACACTACATGACATTATAATGTTGCTTTTGTTGTTTTCATTTATGTAAATACACTGGTGTGATACCTTAGTACATGTTTGCTTGCTTTTTGGTATATGTCTATTTTGGAGTTTATAGCCCCCCCTGGAGAAAACTCCACCAGCCGCCACTGCCGCGGTAGCATCAGAGAGCTAGCCCACACATTGGCGAAGTACTCGGCTGACCCCGGTCATGGATAAGTAAAACGATCGTTTCACAGTAGCGGTAAACAAACCCAAACACGTACCCCAAGCTCTGCAAAACCTACTTCTGGTCTAACTGCAGCCTTATCAGACCAACTTTGCAGACACATGCATACCGGTTATCTTTAACTGTTGTGGCTACTGTCAGGTAACGTTATGATAAACTACCACCTTGACGCTAACCAAAATAACACAAGCATACCAATCTGAGTTACTGCATATGAGTTAACTAGGAGCATTTTAAGTAGCATGGCACGCGAACTAACATGCGGGAGTAACCAAGCGTTCGTAACAACGACAGAGACAAAGGTTACTGTGCAACACGGGTTTTAAAGACAGTAAGTTCCGTTGAGGTCCATTCATACCCTTTTTTCGTCCGTCCGTCCTATACGTGTATACGCTTCATACCTCCTTACGTCTTTTGTGTTGGGGTGCACGTTAAGACAACACTTTCTCTAAATGGCGTCAATAAACCGGCATTAATAAAACATGGCGACTGTGGAAGAATTCCTTTTATTGTATTTGCTTTGCAAACATAAAAAAAAAACATAAAAAACAGCGCTTCGGTGGAACGTGAGGCCACGAAATCTCAGCCGCCCCTTCAATGGGGAGGTCCGGTTTTTGGTACTGCCAATGCGGGAAATGGATGACGAGCGGCATTTCCAGTATTTCAGGATGTCCGCTCCAACTTTTGACAAGTTGCTACACCAGATTGCACCCCGCATCAGACATGCCCCATCCCACAGCGCTCCAATTGGGGATTCAGAGCGCCTGGCCGTCACCCTTTGTTTTCTGGCTGCTGGGATGAGCCAGCAAGCCCTGGCAGCCAGTTATAAGCTGGGGATTTCTACAGTCAGCTGTTTCACCAAGGAGGTGTGTCGCGCTCCGGGGAGGAGTTGAGAGGAGAATTCCTCAAGTACCCCTAAGGAGAAGACTGGGAGATGATACGCCAGGATTTCGGGAGGCTCTGGCAAATCCCGAATTGCATCGAGGCAATCAACGGGAAGCACGTAAAGGTGCGAGCCCCAGCCAACAGCGGAAGCTGTTTTTTTAATTATAAGGGCTTTTTTAGCTACATGCTGATGGCTGCCTGTGACGCGCGTTACATTTTTTTTTTTTTGTTGACATCGGAGCGTATGGGCGTGACAGCGACGCCGGGGTTTTCGCCTGTACAGACTTCGGCGCACAGCTGATGAGAGGACAGCTACTCCTTCCACCTCACGCTCTTCTGCCAGGGATGGACATCTGCACCCCACCAGTGTTTGTTGCCGATGAGGTCTCTCCTTAGAAGGTAAACGTGATGCGCCCATATCCCGGTAAGCAAACATGTTTAATGTCTATAGGCATGATTACAATGTTTATCTAATAATAGGCCTAAATAAAAAGCCTAACTACGATGGTTAGGCCTATCCAAATAATAAGCCTAGGCAAAAACTGTTCAGTACACCACTATGAATAATACAACACAGCCACTACACGGACTAGGCTACAGGTCAGACAGCAGCACTGGAGGCTGCTTCAGCTTTGATGTAATAAGAACCATTCCAGGAAGTCTTTCATACACATCGCTGTAACAATTTACAGTGACTATGTGTCATGAGAGGAGAATCATATTTGACAATTATTCATCTTTAATATTCACTTACTTTTGTCATGCATATTTGTGTTTCTTAATAAAGAATGAATAAATTTGTGTAAATCTATCCATTTCTAACAATGCACTCACTTTATATTTTGTATTAATACTGTCTTAACATGTCCAACTCTGTCCAAGGACCAGAAGGTCTACAATCTCCGGCACTCCAGGGCCAGGTGGGTCATTGAAAATGCCTTCGGCATTTTAGCTGCCAGGTGGAGGATCCTGGGGCGCGCCATGGAGTGCTGCATTCAGATGGCAGAGGACATCTCAAAGGCTTGTGTTGTCCTCCACAATTTTATCGCTGTCACTGACGGAGGTTTACCTGAGACCAACCGCTACATCCCCACCGCCATGTCCGACATAGATGGTACATCGGGAGAGTGGAGAGAAGTGGTCCAGGGTGGCACCAGCTTCCTGAGTACTCATGGCTATACAGCTGCGAGAGCCACCCAAGATGGGCTGGCTGTTTGAGAAATATTTAAAGAATTTTTTTAGACAGACCAGGGAATACTCCTCTGGCAAGACCAGCACGTCCGACGTGGGACGTTAGGCCTACATCATTAATTATCTGTTTTTATGTAATCAACTTACTTAACTTGATTAAAATCCTGTTTTATAATAACTAATAAATCACATTCATAACAATAAATCACATCAATCACAAATCAGTCAAGTTGTTACTTATTAAAGTGCAAAAAAGTATAAAAAGAGTACAAAACAACTCACTTAAGTAGGCTATGCCATATAAATTCATAAGCGAGCAAACCTAAGGGCTCTTTGGTAACATTCAGTGTCTTTAGTAACATTAAATATGTCTTGAGATAAAAAGGCTATCGCCCAACTGAGCTGAGAGTCTGTTAATATAATTCATTGTCATCAGTAACATTCAATGTGTTGAGATAAAAACTGAAAAGGCAAACCACCCAACTGATCCCAAGAAAAGGCAAAAAGGGCAACTGCCTTAGTGAGCATGTCAATCTGTCTTAGTAAGACAGCATAAGACGCTATATTTCCTTGATGACTTGCTTCGCCTCGGCCTCTGGAAGCTCTAGCAGGAACATGTTCAGGTATGTTGTAAAGGATGTGAAAACATTTTTCTTCTCCTGTTCCATTTTCTGTACGTCTTCCAGCCTTTTAAGTATTGCTGTGTCAACTGGGTCAAGCTCTTGTGACAGTCTGTTCCTCTTCTTTAGGCCAGGTCTGGTCAATATGTGCAAATTAGAACAAGAACTACGAGAAGGGTTTTTCTGGAAGTTGAATTTTTTACGAACAATTGGCTGCATCATCACTATTGTATTATTCTATTGTATTATTCTCATACCTTTTCACTGAATGAACTCATATTTCGAAGGACTTGTATGGTCAGATATGTAATTCAAGTAGAAACAATTTTAATGAATGCTGCCTAGGCCCACTTGCCAAAAAAAGACATTAGTGTTTGCTGACTTCCCATGGCATGGCTCGCAAAGTGAAAGTACTGTAAAACATCTTAATTTCAAAGTATATTTGCAGCTTTTGCCGCATCTGCCTTGTAAGTAGAGAGCCCTTGGCCACATTGCTGATGCACACCATACGTTTGGAGGCAAAATTTGAGTTTAACCCCTTTCTGCAGAGGTAGACGTCAATGTCATTTTCATTTTCAAGGCTCTGGCAGTTTGGGAAGCCACCTGGATAGCTGTCTTATTTGGCTTATAAAAAGTGGATAATTTAATATTTCATGTTCAGATGAGGAGTACTTGTGGTCTAGGAGTTTATTATCCCAGAAATATATTGTTTTAACCCCCAGCCATTTTTCAATCCTCAGAATTATGATTATTTTTTTTACAATTTCAATGGTGAATTCTCATGAAGATTTTTTATGTTTGCAGCCCATTTTCTCTACCAAAATCATGAAAATAAACTGAAATACGATGTAATTCTAAATGCTGTAAGTGTCTTTTCTGAGTTGAGCCACATTCGTCCTCTTTATGAAGCTTAAATCTTGAATTATAAAGCATTAAATTGGGTAACCCATAAATAGCCAAATTTGGCTTCTGTGCAAAGAGGTTAAATGACAGATACTGAGCTGAATAGCCATGGTCATTTCACCCCATCTGCTGCACTGACAGGGAGCATACATTAACTCTGCCACTCTGAGCTACATAAGTGCTGATGTAGTTACCAGTTCAAAGGTGATTTATTATCACATTTCATTGTGGGGAAAGGTAGCCTACACTTTCGCCCCAATTTGATTTCCTGGGGTATGGATAGGATGCCAATTTGGTATTGTAAGAATGGTTGTGAGAAAAATTACGGCACTTCATCTTCGATGCAACATTCAGTGATTCATGAAAAGGGTGAAGAAATTTGAATAGGTTCATTCTTTTACAGGTCCGGTAAGGCAAGGGGAGGGAGCTTGTGCTTAAGGCTGACAGAAAATTGTTTGGGTATCCTGGAGCTTCTCGCATGCCACTGCAAGAGGAAATGTGTACCAGAGGACTGCCCTTGTCTGCAAAATGGCTTGCAGTGCACTTACATGTGCCAGCTGCAGACTTGTGAGAACCAAAAACCACAAGACGAGAATGAGACTGTTCAGATTGATTCAGACTGTTGGGAAGTGGAATCCGATGAGGAGGAATAGGAAGGGACAGACTAAAGGTATTGGATTTATGAACTGGATGGCTATGCATTAATGTTCATAGCTTGTGGGCCAAATCCCCAAATTTGACCATCGGGTATATTGGAGGGACAAAGGCTCAGGAATGCTCTCTGCCAGCAGCCGTAGGTGTCTGCCATATGGGATTTCCCATGACCCACTGGTCCAATCAATTAGAAGTTGCTTTTAAAAGATTCCTCGACCCCAAAAACCTAAGAAAAGACACCAAAAGTGTTTCTGCAGCTGACCTGGTTGATGAGCTATTCATCCCACCCTGCAGGGTTGAGGTTTTGTCCCTCCTTCTTAGGGTGTTTCTTGTAAAGCCCCTTTTCCGTTAGTTGTCAGTCATTCACATTCAGATGAAATGCCAAAAGGTGGGGTTAAAATGATGTAGAGATGCCAGGACTATGGTTTCCAGTGGAGATATTCAGTGTTCAGCCAACAATCAGCAGTTTCTGGACTGTTAATGGGCACCTTGTTGGATTTCAGGCAAGGCCAAAAAATTGTGACCTTTTGACCCCTGATGACCTAGTTACTTCATCAATCGACATGTAGTTGCTAAAATCTGTTAGACCTCTGTAAAATGAACCTGTCCATGCATATTTTGTCAAAATTGATCTATTTGTAACAAAGTTATGGTCATTTTAGTTTGCCCTACCCCAAAAATTCGGTCTTCAAATTGACTGATGGCTATCACGTTCATTGCCTGAAAAATACCAGAAAGCTACTCATCTGTAAAGGCTATCACCCTTTTTCCTTATCTATAGGCATCATTCTATCAGAAAAATATAGTGAGGCTTTGTCCCCCCAGATGGTACCAATATCTGCTCTATCCCATGGACTATGGATGGGATGCTAGTCCATTGCAGATTACTCCCCAGCTCTTGGTCAGGTTCCCCTCACATTGGCCCTCATTTATCAAACGTACATACACCAAAAAAATGGGTGTACGCCAAATCTCCCGCAAGGATCGGCATTTATCAATCTGAACATGAGCGAACGGTCCGCAAAAATCTCACGCCAGGTCTGACCAGGTGTACACAAATTTGAAACCAGCGAACAACATGCAGGAATGAGTGCAGCCGTCAAAATGAGTAATAAACCATATGCAGCGATGCGGGCGTCATGCTGTTGTTGCTCTTATTAGTAAAATGAATAAATAGGCTAAAAAGATAAATGAATAAATAAATAAATACAAAAATAAATAAGAAACCTGTGTTGAGAAATTAATTAAACTTATATTTTGAGATAACTTGCTTGTCAGGCCAGACGGCTGACAATTACAATCAATTTGATTAAGCGCAATGCGCGGCTTGGCAGATATGCAGTGTGGTATGTCAGATGCTCGTCCAGTCAGATATATACTGAACAACAAAAGAAACGCAAGTTAATTAAAGGCAGACTGGAAAATAAGTTTGCGCGTAATTATTTTAGAAAATCAAATTTATTACTAGCGCGTGCACATTTACACTCGTTTCATCAAACTTTTCTTTATTTTGCGGTCACTTTGACTGAGTAACCATTAGAGTACATTAACTAACAAGCTAACTTTATGTTTTTTTTGTTGCTCAGCCTACGGACACTTTGACCGTGATCACATTTTGACAATGGCAGATCTTCTATTGTTAGAGGAATAAGCTTCTGTCCGACTTGAGAGGAACTTTCGGCACAGAGAAGATCTCCTCCGGGAAAGTGACGAGTGGCTGCTCGTTTTGTGTGGCACCCAATAAAAAGTCATGAAGTAATACTAATAAAAGTACAATGAAGAGTGATCCCTGCAGACTGTATTTTAACAATTACCCTCATGCAGCTCTGATCGAGGCGGTGGGGACTTATCCGTATCCCCACCGCCTCGTATTCCCACGATGGAGTAGGAGCCCTGCTGCCACACGCTCCTCGAATGGTGACAGCTGGAGGTTTGAGTCTGGTTGGCTTCCACCGGTCCGTGCGCTGCTGCGCCTGTGCGCGATCTTAAAATCAGACCACTTTTATTTTTTACCTACATGTAAAGCATTTGGGTTGTCAAACATGTAGGCTATATAACCTGAAATATCATGGGTCTATAAATTGAATTTATTAAGGCCGATGTTATTCGTACTTATAAAACGGGTGCTTCCCATCCTTAAATGTGATTGGCTGAGCCGCGTTCCATGCCGGTATAAAATCAGTGTAACCCACTGTATTCTGAGGCAGACCGCAGCACAAAATATCCCTGCGCGCCTGGCCTAGCAACCAACTACTCTGCACTCAACTGACTCATTAGGTTACGTTTGTTTCAAGACTTTTAGCTCGCTATTTCAGTGTTAGCAAAGTTTAGCTTTTTAACCCGCTAACCAGTTGGCTATCTACCTAGCTAGCTATAGCTTTATA
The DNA here is from genome assembly GCA_029692085.1 of Gymnothorax javanicus. Lineage (NCBI taxonomy): Eukaryota > Metazoa > Chordata > Actinopteri > Anguilliformes > Muraenidae > Gymnothorax > Gymnothorax javanicus. Next base: position 99,311,502 of record CM056198.1, read on the forward strand.
GAGTTCGATATCATTTTAGCTTGCTAGTGACGTTGCTAACTAGCTCACTATTTTAGTATTAGCGATAAATTGTAGATTTTTTTGCTTGTGTATTTATTTTATGGGCTATGTTTAGGGTAACCACATCCATTGCATTGAACACTAGCTAGTTGACAAGCTGGCTAGCAAACTAATGCACAATTCAACATATTTTCCTGGATACCGGCAAGTGTGGAAGACAAAAATCAATCTTGTTCCCTACTCTCGCTGCTGGTTGTAATGATATGGCCGATCGGCGCAAGTTGAGAACAGGGAAACTCCGAAACTGAAACAAACATAAAATTATTTAACGGGGCCTTCGGGAGACCGAAGGAGACATTCCAAATAGCCTGCTTTCATAGTATATCTACATTAACGAGCCCAAATAGCCTGATGTCACATGATATTGGCGCTAGATGAAAAAGCAATCTTAGCGTCTGTGTTGCTTGCCAACCATTCTGTCCACTCGATCTTGCTTGGTGGAAGAACGAATAGTTCTCAATTTTATTGTTGCATTATTACCAATAAATTGTTGATTTTTTTTCTTGTGTATTTATTTAATGGGCCATATGTAGGGTAACCGTTTTATAAAAGCAATAAGCCCCTTGAAGCAGTGGGTTACAGTGATTTTTTAACGGCGGAGGGGTACTAAGGCAGTCCGCTGTGCATCGTGCCTTAGAACGCCCCTCCGCCGTTATAAAATCACTGTAACCCACTGGTTCTCGGGGCTTATTCCTTTATTATATGTGTGGCCAATGCTGATTTTTTTCTTAGCCACACTTATAAGTGTGCTGGTTGATGACCATTCCAGTGCCGCTTAGAAAGTACCGCTTAAAATAAGTTTGGCCAAGAAAAATTTTAGCTTTAGACACACTTAAAATAAGTGTGGGCAATGGAGAAATGTGCAGCTTGGCCACACTTATAAGTGTGTCTAACGCGAATTTCGATCAATTTTTGTGCTTGGACGCACTTAAATAAGTGCGAATAGTCACTTTGATTAATTAATGAATTAAATCAAACCTCTGCTGCACTCCGGTTTTCCACCCAACGGTGTTTACTGCAGCAGCAATAGTTTTCCAAACTGCAGCCTTCTGAGCTCCCTTTATGCCACTCTTAAGGCTTCCAAATAAAATTATTTTTTCTCCACCTCGGACGTGATAATTTATATTTCCTCCTTAGTGAAGTTCTTTCTTCTTTGCTGTCTTTCGAGAGTCCTTGTTGTATCGTGGGCAGGACTATGCCTCCCGGAGCATGAATTTATAGGGGCGTGTCATGTAAATTACGATGGTTTCTGCCACCAGATATATCAACGCCACGCCAGTTTTACACAGAAATCAGCGACCTACACACTTTAAGTAAATCAGGTGTGACACCTGGAGAACGCTGATATTTCCACCAGGTCCTACGCAAGTTTGATAAATGAGGGCCAATGTGCCGGTACCTAATTATACACCTGGGTGGAGTGAGGCACTGTGGGAGTTAAGTGTTTTGCTAAACAACACGCCGCAAAAGCCATGGTTAGGACTCGAACTCAGGGCCTTTCAGCCCCAAGTCAAACACAATTAATCGCTGCACTACCACATCCTCAATCTAAATGATAATCAAGTGGATTTAGTGTTGGCTTCATTGCAGTAGCTGAAAGGGGAAAAAAAAAAAAAAAGATATTTACAAGTCCTTTATCGTATCACCTGGTGCATGCCAATTGGCCATTAGAAGCCAATTCAAAGTCTCTCCAATGTGACATTACTAGCGGGAGGGACCACCCAAAATAAGGAACTGATCGACTAGGAAGCTGAAATTGATTTATCTATTTTGCCTCTGGTAGGTCACTTCGCCATGTGATTGTCATGGTTCTGGATGTTTGTGCGTGTGTTTTGGACTTTTCTTTGTGGCTCTCGTCCCGGGACGATATCGAATTCCTGTTCAATCGGATTCTTTACCCAGCTGGCTGATTGAACTGGGGCGGCGCTTCCCCGGACTCTGTATAAGCCGGATGTTCGCCACGCCTCTTTGCTAGAGTGTCTCTTTGTAACTACGGACTCTAGCCGAAGATATCTGTAGTCAGGATTTGTTCGACTTTCTATCTTCTCATTATTATTTCAGTACTCCCTTCCCCCCATCCCCATCATCTCGCTTTGCTTCAGTGTCTCGGACTATTATACGTCCTTTGGAAGCAGTGGTGTCGCCAAGGGGGGGCTACGGACATCTCGTGCCCCCCCATTTAAGATACATAAATAAAGCGCATGTGTCTGCCCCCCCGTGCTGTTTCCGTGCTGCTCGTTTCTGAGAGGTATCGTTCAGGAACAAGTCGCGAGAACACAGGATTGCAGGTAATGTGATTTTATTGAGCGAGGGGAGTAACCCCCGCAGGGCAGAAGGCAAAAGGTACAGAGTCCACAATCCAAAAGTCACAATCCAGGAGGGCAGAAACAGAGTCGAAAACCAGGGCAACAAACACAGTACTCGTGGTCAGGCAAAAATAGGTTCGGTACACAGGTACAGGTTTGTCAGAGAAGCAAAAACCAAAAACCAGTGGGCGTGATCCAAACCGTTGACAGGGCAGCAATCACAAAAATCGTAGTCGGGTAAAAAGGGTTCGTAAATACAGATGCAACAATAATCCAAAATGCAGAGCCAAAAATCGTAAGTCGGACGGTCCAGTCAGAAGAGTAACACTATGAGTACAAGGCGAATACGAAAGCAGCACAGGTAAACAAGAGAAACGTTCTGACAAGGAAGTGCTGTGAAAAGACACCTAATATACACTCCTGGGAGCTCACATGATACATAGAACACAGGTGCAGGAAATGAGGCTAATTACAAAGGAAGCAAACATGAGGGAGAACCTAATCACATGAAATAGGCAAAAGCCAAAACACGGACAGGGATCACAAGACAGCCTATAGACAGAACAAACAGATCCGGTTAGGGATTTCTACGTGCACAGAGTGAGTGGCAGAACAGTGATTAGACAGGTGCAGAGAATCTGCTAGAAGCACAGCAAAGTAAATTGAGTGAAGGCAAGAGGCGGAGACTAGAACAGGGCGAATGCTGAGAGATCGTTAGTCAATTAGTGGAGTGCAGCTATACAATCCCTAGTGCTTGTTAGTAAGTTAGTACTATGCACAATGTTAGTCTTGGTTAGTAATTTAACAAAAACAACAAACTGTTAGTATTGGTTAGTAATCCAGAAAAAGCAAGATGAAGGAAGTAAACGAGATTGGAAGGAATGGTTGAAAACCAGAATCCATTAAATCACCCGAAAGAGTGGCACGCAATACTGGGGCTGTGAGCAGACATGAGACAAGATACCAGACAAAGTGCAATGCATGGTGATAACAAAAACATGGACCGAAATGTAACTATGGTAAAATGCAAAACATGGAAAAACTAAACTAAGACAATACATGAACAATTATAAGTTACCAAATCACAATACACATTTCAAAGAATAGTCAGACATTGCAGAAATCCAAATCCAAATCAGACAGAAAATCAAAACATGGCAAAGCAGATCAGAATCATGACAGTCATAGCAGAATCATAACAGTTTCCCTCTGGCCTCCGAATTCTACCGGCCATTACAGTGATGTCACAAAGAGCAGATTTCGAGATTACTTGTAATATGCATGCAGGTTGCGGCGGGGAATGCTCTGACTGTTGTTTGTAATTATGTGCTTAACAGCAGTGCAGAGTATTCAGCCTTCTTATGGTTCCATAGTTTTCCTGGGGGACTTTGACGTTTATGTGGGCAATGACAGAGACCCTTGGAGGGGAGTGATTGGGAGGCATGGCCTCCCTGTTCTGAACCCTAGTGGTACTTTGTTATTGGATTTCTGTGCTGGGATTGGATTAGCTATAACAAACACCAGATTTGAGAATAAGGGTGTTCATAAGTGTACTTGGTACCAGAACACCCAGTAGCGTAAGTTTGTCACGACGGGCCCCAGTGCACACTATGCAACCTTGATTTGAACACTTTTTACAGTATTTTGAGTAATTTGTACAAGGTTGTTTTCCTAAAGACGTAGGATAATAAGACAAGAGAGAGAGTGAGAGAGAGGAGCTGTCTATTTTACTGTGGTAGTGAAAAGACAACAAACGGCATTTTTGTGAAAATACCCCACTAGTGTATTCTAATGAGAAATAAAGGCAGGACATGATAGTAACTCGAAAAAGCACAGGACGAGACAGACAAAAGCAGCAATATTTAACGATATTTAAATATGTATTTAAAACAATGCCACCATGTCCCCGAAATTGCCCAGTTAAACACCTGCTGCATAAACGCCAAAAAATTATTAATTTACCGCACACAAACAGCCTTATTTCTCACATATATCCTATGTGTAAAAATCGACTCTGGACTAAAAGGAAGGTTACTAGTCGGCCTGCTCACCTATTTGAGCAGCATTCAGCGAGCTTTGCATTGCGCAAAATCCGCGACAATGTCCTTAATATTCAACTCAACAATATAGTCTTGAAATTTATGCACTAGCCGAACGTTATCATTATATAAGTCAAACATCTGCTTAGCCCTTATCTAGCTTGATCTGTTTACTAGAGTCAAAGTGCAAAATGGTCTCTGTAATATTGAATTTACAAATGAAATGAATAACTATCGGCCAATTTCAAATTGCCCTGCTTAGCAAAAGTCTTAGAACAGCTGATAAGTAATCAAATTAGATCATTCTCATCAGATTATGACATTTTAAATATTTCTGAATCAGGTTTTAGACCTTGGCATAGTACTGTTTCAGCTGCCACTAAGGTTGTGAATGATATTGCTTATGCCCTAGATAATAAATTACATTGTGCTGCCCTTTTTATTGACATCTCTAAGGTCTTTGACACTGTTGACCATGCTATACTCTTAGAGCGTCTCTACCACATTGGGCTTGATAGTAACTCCTGTAAATGGGTTGAGCAATATTTAGCTGGCAGAACTCAAGCTGCAGTGGCTGATGGTTACCAGTCAGATTTCTTAAATGTCTGTAAAGGGGTACCACAGGGTTCTGTTCCAGGACCAAATTTATTTTCTATATGGATTAATGATTTTAATGCTGGTGTCATAAACAGCTTAATTCATCTGTATGCAGACAATGCAGTCATCTACTCTATTGGCCCTTCTGTTGATCTCGCTCTTCAGAATCTGCAGTCAGATTTTTTTATAATCCAAAAATCTCTTTTTAATCTTAAACTGGTTTTAAACCTATACTCAAAAAAATGAAATGTTAGATTTTGTTAGATTTACTTAATAATGTTATGTCAACTGGTTCCATGAAATTGCTTTGCGTAACCTTTATTTGACTTCTAACATTTTTTGGCCAGTTTAATTAATTGCATTGAGTGGAATGTACTTAACTCAGTTTTGTGGAACCAGTTGACATAACATTATTAAGTAAATCTAACATTTATAACATTTCATTTTTTTATAGGTTAAACAAAGTATATGTTTTTTTTTTGTTTGTTTGTTTTTACAAAAAAAAAAAAAAAACGGCAGCTGTTTTGACTGACAGAACTATCACCACTGTTGATGGGACCCTTATTGAAAGAGTTTCTTGGTTTAAATATTTTGGCATTTGGGTTGATGACAAGCTGTCTTTTAAATCACACATAGCAGAACTTTTGAAGAAACTGAAACCAATACTGGCATTCTTGTTTAGAAATAAATCTTGCCTGACACAATGCTGTAGGAAGCAGATTGTACAAGCAACATTTTTATCAGGGTTAGATTATGAAGATGTCATTTATATGCATGCTTTTCCTCTACACTAAAGCCACTTGATACAGTTTATCATTCTGCAATTAGATTTATTACAGTTGGCGGGTTCATTACCCACCATTGCCAGCTTTATCATAATGTAGGTTGAACCTCTTTATCTCTGAGAAGAGAGCTACATTGCATTCTGTTTATTTATAGAGCCTTGCTTAACAAACTACCTATTTATTTAACAAGTTTACTGACTTACAAGTTGTTTAACTATGGCACTAGTACTCAAAATCCCTTGGCTCTTAAAATCCCACATGTTAGGACAGAGGTTGCAAAAATTGCTTTTAGTTTCTATGCTCCGTACAAATTGAATAATCTGCTGACAGAGTTTAAACTGAATGCCTTGATTCCTTTTACTCATTTTAAGCATATCATTAATGATTTTATGCAGTCTGAATATGCATGTACTGTATGAGTTACACTTCTGTATTTTATTGTATTATGCATTTATTGTGTATATTAATTTTATATGTTTATTTATTAATTTGCATTGCATTGACTGTTTTAATCAGGGTATCACTGGAAAAGAGAGTTTGCTCTCAATTCACCTTCCATGAATAAATAAAGGTGAAATGAAGAAAAAAAAATGAAATGAAATGTTACCTGCTGGCTGCATTGCTACTTAAGGTGGGGGGGTCGTCCGGGGGCTGGCAACTACTCGTAAGAAAGCCAAATGAACTTAGTTTTGGTTCTCCTCTTGTTCTTTTCTTTTCTTTTTTGACTACTGCTTTTATGTTCAAATGACATGACTGCTCCTGAGTTTGTAAATTTGCTCGTCAATCTGATCTTCAGATTTTGCGCTTGAACTATCAGAGGTTACAGGTTCACATCTGGTCAAATGATCAAATCAAATAGAGACTTGACGTTGGACAACACAGTACCCAGCAATGGCCTTGACACATTTGCCTTTCTGTATGCCAGTAAAATGTCAAAGAAAATAAGAAAATTGTGAATTTCACTAATATTTTTTCAAATGTTGTAGAATAAGCATGTAACTTTGTAATAATATGCTAACAATTATTGTTTCAAAAAAAAAAAAGAAAACAAACCATGATAGAGATGAATTTGGCTTCATAAGGGTCTATATACGGAATGGCACTTTTGTTCCTGTTGTAAAAGTGTTTCTTCAGCATGCTGCAAAAGCTTACAGGGATGAAATTTGAATTTAGATTGGCGTTTTTTATTACAATGTTATTATGAAGGGCCCGGTTCTGTTGTGGGCCCCCTTACTCTCTGGGCCACAGGGCGATTGCACTGGCTGCACTGATAATACTTACGCTATGAGGTTATATTTGTGCCTCAATCCTGAGCGAGCAATTGGAAATTTTGCGCGAAGAAAAATATATTGCACAAGCACATAAATGTTGTTTTGAGGAAAAATTAAATGTGAGCAAATGCTATGATCAATATGAATGTGCAATAATAACCCCTTTAACTCAGTTTCACTCTATGCCCTCTCACAAACTCATGCTTGACGCGCTGGCAGACAGCAGCATGCTCGCTTAAAGTGTGTCTCTCCCTGTCTCTCGATCTGCCCACTCTGTGCATGCTCAGCTTCACCTGCGCGCTCGTTCAAGCTGTACACAGTGTTACAAATGCCGCAATCTGATTGGCTGCTTTGGCTCCAATTAGACGCATTATGAACAACCAGCAAAGAATAGGGGGAAAGTTAATGACGAGATTCGACAACAGCTGGATTAAAGTGCTGCCGTGTTACGTTGTTTGCGTTAACGTTAGCATTACCTCTACAACCCCAATTCCAAAATAGTTGGGACAAAGTGTAAATTGTGAATAAAATCAAAACGTAATGACTTTCAAATCACAGCAGCCAGTATTTTATTTACAATAGAACAGAGATAACATAGCAAATGTTGAAACTGAGAAATTTTACTATTTTATTCACAAAATGAGCTCATTTTAAATTTGATGGCTGCTACAGGTCTCAAAAAAGTTGGGACAGGGGTCTGTTTACCATGGTTTAGCATCCCCTTTTCTTTTTAACACCGAGTGGAGGCGTCTGGGCATTGAGGAGACAAGTTTCTTGCATTTAGCTATTGGAATTTGATCCCACTCTTGTCTAATACAGGCTTCCAGCTGCTGGAGAGTTTTGGGTCTACTTTGACGGACGTTTCGTTTAATTATGTGCCAAATGTTCTCAATCGGTGAAAGATCAGGACTGCAGGCAGGCCAGTTCAGCACAAGGACTCCTCTACCACGAAGCCATGCTGTTGTAATAGCTGCAGTATGTGGTTTTGCATTGTCCTGCTGAAACACACAAGGCCTTCCCTGGAATAGATGTTATCTAGAGGGGAGCATATGTTGCTCTAAAACATTTATATACCTTTCAGCATTCATGGTGCTTTTTAAAACATGCAAGTGTCCCACAACATATACACTAATGCATCCCCATACCATCAGAGATGCTGGCTTTTGAACTGAGCGCTGATAACAGGAGGGGTGGTCTTTCTCCTCTTTAGCCCGTAGGACACGACAGTGGTTTCTTGAAGTATTCCTGGGCCCATTTAGTAATGTCAATGACAGAATCATGCCAGTGAGTGATGCAGTGGCGTCTGAGGGCTCGAAGATCACGGGCATCCAGTAAAGGTCTTCGGCCTTGTCCCTTACGCACAGAGATTTTTCTAGTTTCTCTGAATCTTTTGATGATGTCATGCACTGTCGATGATGAGACCTTCAAAGCCTTTGCAATTTGACGTTGAGGAGCATTATTTTTAAAGTATTCCACAATTTTTTTTACGCAAGCCTTCACAGGTTGGAGAGCCTCTGGCCATCTTTACTTCTGAGAGTCTCAGCCTCTCTAAGACATCCCTTTTATAGCCAATCATGATACAAACCTGATGCCAGTAAACTTAATTACTTGCTATATGTTCTTTCAGCTGATTCTCTTATATATTAATAGCTTTTCCAGCCATTTTTTGTCTGTGTCCGAACTTTTTTGAGACCTGTTGCAGCCAGAAAATTTGAAATAAGCTCATTTTGTGGATAAAAATGCAAAATGTCTCAGTTTCAACATTTGAAATGTTATCTATGTTCTGTTGTAAATAACATAGTGGCTCATGTGACCTGAAAGTCATTGCATTTTGACTTTATTCACAATTTACACTTCGTCCCAACTATTTCGGAATTGGGGTTGTACATGTATCTTGAGACATTGGCTGTTGTGTGACCATTTTGACTCATATCCCTCTTTAACAATCCTGGCTTCTAACTATATCATTGGACGATGTCTTCTGAACAGCAAAACCAAAATGTCCCACCACAACCACGTGTGAGTGGTTTGTGCTTTCGTACTATACGTGTTTTTTTTTTTTTTTTTGCACCTTTATGAAATGTTAATAGCGGGGAGTGCATAGCCAAAGACAGTGGACAGTGCACGGCTACAAGAGAGGCTTGGCCGGTATGGAGCCTGGGAGTGGGCATTCAGTGGTGCGACGCCGGGCTTTGATGCGTGTGTCCCCACTGGCAGCTACTGTATTAAGGCCGGCATTGCACCGCTGGGCACCTGCTCCATGGCTCTGGACTGGTTGGCCTCTTCAGCCACGCATCGTGTGTTGTTACCGGCTGTGCACTTCCTGTTGCAGCGATCTTGCTGGAGCTCAGAGTGGTCGCATTTGATTGCCCGCAATTGAGGGATCTGTTTCTGCATATTTCACAAACATTCGCGCCAGGTGATACTGGTGAGCTGAGCCAAAGCTGGCACCAGTGGTCCCGTAGTTAGAAGCACTCGGCGTGGGAGGGGTCATTATTCCGGTTGGTTCATTTGTGAATGAACTTCCAGGTCTTTCCAAGTTTATTCCAGGTAGTTCGAGGTTATGCTTTGAAGTAATCTTTCTAAAGCAGTCCCCAAAATTTAACTAAACAAACCGCAACTGCTGTAATTTGACACCACAATGTCTCACGTTCTCTTCATACATCCATCCTCCAGTGAGCCAGCACATCGACAACAGGTACAGCAGAACGCCCTGGTTCTGTTAGACCAAAATGGAATGTTACCCCGGATTAATATCATTTATAACACATGTGCTTTCCCTGCTATTTCAAGTCAAACTGATTGCTAATAGTGTTTAGGCTTGAGAATGAGATGTAGATCACTGCCTGAAATGTGTCTTTGATTTTAACACAATTAATCACAGATGATCATGTACTTCAGTTGTGGATGTGTAACATTAGGTTATCAGACTTGATATGCAGGTTTTAAGTCTATTCCAGTTTATGGTGACAGACATATCGGCAAAGTGTCTTCTTCAGGTGTTATATGTTGAAATAAATAAGCCAGGGAAAGGTGCCAAAACTATTCTCTCTTTCTTTAAGACTGTCGAGTTTGCTAGCTATCATGTAAGTAATGTTAATGTCAGTAAGCTTCTGCTTTTCTCCCTGACATTAGTTAGCTGAACTAGCCCTAGCAACCTAACTAGATGGCTAACTCGGTTTGAAAGCCAAAGGTGTACAGACTAACCAACAAAATTTCATTAAGGTTCATAAAACATGGTACACGTTATTGTGGTGTGATATTTTGGTTTTGATGTTCACAAGACATCGTCCAATGCTATAGCATAGCAGCAGCCAGGATTGCTAAGGAGGGATATGAGTCAAAAGAGTCACACAACAGTCGATGTCTCAAGATAAGTGAAGATGAAACGTTAACGTTAACACAGCAGCACTATAATCCAGTTGTTGTCGAATTTCGTCATTAACTTTCCCCCTTTTCTTTGCTGGATGGTCATGATGCGTCTAACTGGAGCCGAAGCAGCCAATCAGAATTGTGGCACATTTATAACACTGTGCACAGCTTGAGCAAGCGCACAAGTGAAGTTGAGCACGCACAGAGTGGGCAAATTGAGAGAGAGAGAGGGACTTTGAGCGAGCATGCTGCTGTCTGCCAGCGCATTGAGCATGAGTTTGTGAGAGGGCATAGAGTGAAACTGAGTGAAAGGGGTTAATACTGCACGTTCATAGTGATCATAACAAACATGCAAAGACATTTGTTGAGCACAGAATAGAGTTTTGTTCGCTCAATCGGAAGGGGTTTTTTGCTCACGTTTAATTTTTCCTCAAAACAAGATTTGTGTGCTTGCACAATATATTTTTCTGTGCTCAAAATTTCCAGTTGCTCGCTCAGGATTGTGGCACAAACATAATTCCATATTACGCCAGTGAGTACACCCCTAGCCAAAGTCGATGATTGATTTTGTAATTGTGTCATCAGATCTGCAGCCGTATGTCTTGGACACTTGGGTGAAAAGAGGGGCAGAGCTGTCAACTGATCGCCACCTAGTGGTGAGTTGGATCAGATGACAGGGAAGACTGCCAGACAGACTTGGTAAACCTAAACGTGTTGTAAGGATCAATTGGGAATGTTTGGTAGAGGACCCTATCCAGACGATTTTCAACTCGCAGCTCCAGAAGAGCTTTTCCTGTATCCCATGGGAGGCTGGGGATATGAAGCCCGAGTGGACTCTGTTCAAAGTCTCCATTTTGGAAACAGCTTCCTTGAACTGTGGTCTGAAAGTTGTCAGTGATATTCATAATGACGACCCATGGACCCATTAGTGGACACCAGCGGTGAGGGAAGCCGTTAAGCTGAAGAAGGTGACCTTTTGGGCTTGACTGGCTCAGAGGACTCCTGACTCAGTCATCAGGTACTGGCAGGCTCGAAGGACAGCAGCCATGATGGTTGCAGAAGCTAAAATTCGGGAGTGGGAGAAGTTTGGGGATGCTATGGAGAAAGACTTTCAGGTGGGCTCAACAGACGACTCAGGAGGGGAAGGCAGGGCCTCATCTACACTGTGTTCAGCAGGGCTGGGGAACTGCTGGCATTGACTGCGGATGTTTTTTGGTGGTGGGAAGAACAATTTGAGGAACTGCTGAATCTGGCAGACACGCTCTCTGTTTAGGAGGCAGAGATGGAGGACTCGGGTGAGTCTCTGCCCATCCCCCTGGTGGAAGTCACTAAGGTGGTCGGAAGGCTCCTCAGTGGCGGGTCATTGGGGTTAGATGAGATTCGTTCTGAGATGCTGAGGGCGAAGATGTTGTCGGGCTGTCATGGTTGACATGCCTGTTTAACATCAAGTAGATCTCAGGTACAGTGCCCTTGGACTGGCACACTGGGGTGGTGGTTACCATTTTTTAAAAAAGGGGACTGGAGACTGGTTCAACTATTGGGGGATCACACTGCTCAACCTCCCAGGAAATGCTTCTGCTGAGGTGCTGGAAAAGAGGCTACACCTGATTTCCAGGCCTCAAATTCAGGAGGAGCAATGCGGGTTCTATTCTGGCTGTGGAACAATGGACAAACTTTTTACCTTTGCATGGATGCTGGCGGGGTCGTGGGAGTTTGTCCATCCAGTCTACATGTGTTTTGTGGACTTGGAAATGGCTTATGACTGTGTCCCAAAAGGTATCCTGTCAGGAGTGCTGCGGGAGTATGGGCATTGGAGTCGTTGGTTCAAGCTATTCAATCCCTGTACAACTAAAGCTGGAGCTGTGTTCGCATTCTTAGCACAAAGTCAGACTCGTTCCCAGTTGGTGTTGGACTCCACCAAAGATATGCCTAGGTACCTATTTTGTTCATGATTTTCAAGGACAGGATATCAAGGTGTAACTGAGGCTTGGAGGGAGTCATGTTTGGTGGCCTCAGGGTTACATCTCTGCTGTGAGAAGATTTGGTCCTGTTCACTTCATCTGGCTGTGGCCTGCAGCACACACTGAAGTGGATCACAGCGGAGTGTGAAGCGGTCGGAATGAGGATCCGCACCTCCAAATCTGAGGGGATGGTTCTCTCCCGGAAAAAGGTGGATCATCCCCTCCGAGTGGGGGGTGAGTTGTTACACTAAGTGGAGGAGAATAAGTATTGAAAAGACAAGATCGCGAAAACAAGTGGCCGAAATGAGCTTTCTCCACAGGGTGGCTGGTCTGATCCTTTGGGATAGAGTGAGAAGCTTAGACATCTAGGAGGGGCTCAGAGTGGCACTACTGCTCCTCCGTGTGGAGAGAAGTCAGTTAAGGTGGTTCGGGCATCTGGTTCGAATGCCTCCTGGAAGCGTCCCTTTAGAGGTGTTCCGGGCACGTCCAACTGGGAGGAGGCCCAAGGCAGACCCAGGACATGCTGGAGGGATTATATCTCCGGGCTGGTTGGGGAACGTCTTTGGGCCCCCCAGGAAGAGTTGGAGGAAGTAGCTGGGGAGGGGGTGCCTAGGCCACATTGTTTAGTCTGCTACCCCCTCAACCCGCACCCGGATATGCGGAAGAAAATAGATGGATGGGTTTTAATGGCTAATTGGCTGTGCAGCTGGTGACATAATAGAGGACTTCTAAACAAGCTCATTAAGCACAATTTGAATCTTTCTCCAAAGTCTGAGTTTATTTGTTTCTTGCTAGTCACTTAAAAATGGCAGGTGCCTATGGCGGATGTAGCAGTAATGCCAAAAATTCCTAGTTTAAATGTGACATCTTTTGTTAGCAGACATCTGCAACAAGCAATACAACACTCCACAGCAAAGTAACCAGGTGGGGTGGCTAATTTGATAATGATCAAATTTAATGCACAAGCTTTTGTGGCTAATAAGTACAGGTATTAGATCAACCTGCACACTGAGTTAAAGACAGCGCAGGTAAGCATCACCAAATAAATTTTAAAATTTTGTTCTAAAGTATGAGGTATAAAGATACATTTTATTTTAGATTAGCCACAGCAAATATGTATATGAGACCGGAATACACTGGTTACATGCAGCAACTTAGTTTGTATATGCAATGTTATCTAGCAGCAGGCTACATTACCAGCACCAGGCAGCATTAAATGGCAGCAGGCAAGTGTGATGCAGCACAATAGCAGGCGGAGGCATGTTATGCCAGGAAGGTGGAGAAGGAACACAGCTTATACAGCTCACCTATCAGAGGGGCAGAGCTGTGCACTGGAGTGTCTGAGGGAATGTGGATATATCTCGAGTTGTCTGCTAGAAGTAGCTCCGCAAACTGTCCCCCATTCCTGGCATAAAAGATAAGTTTTGAGAAAAGATTAAAAAAATTTTATTTCTTCAGTCCAAGTAAAATGTGACTCGGGGGTGATCTGATTGAGGCCTATGTTCATATTGACAGCTACTTGCTTATTATGCACACACACACTCATAGACACATTTACACTGGCAGGTGCAGACATACCGCATTCATGGATAAACAGAGGGACAACTCACTGTATTGCTGAAAGGAAAATGATTTGGATCCCTGGCCTTTGCTCACAGCACTGCACAGGCCATCAAGGACCTAAACCAGTCCTGGAGGACTCCCTTAATCATGAGGAAAAAAACCCAAACCCATTTACCTAGATCAAAACCATTTATACAGATAACCATTCAGAAAATGCGCAAGTTTCAAAGCACGAGGGGCCAAACAGGGGCCTTTATTCAAATATTACCAAATGAAAAATTCACAAACCATTTGATGAGTAGTTTTTTGCCACACTTTTTCCTAATTAACATTTTGAATTCAATTGTAAATTTCTAGAAATGATTTTTACATCAGGGTTAGAATACTCAGTAAAGAATATAGTAATCAAATTCTTGCACACTCACTTCTTTAAAGAATTACTATAAGATCATTTTCATGTCTTGAGGGAAGAAAAGGCCTTTTTGGCATGGAATATTTTTGCTGGAGATCAGGAAAGTGGGTCGTGAAATGACAATGGAAACTCCTCTGGGTGTAATTTAAATTCAAACAGACTTTCAAAAATGACTTTCATCAATTAATTACGAGTAGGCTTCTCTGTCTGAATTGCTAAAACCCACTTCACTCCCCATTGCCTTCATGCCAATCCTTTGCTCTCTTGCCCAAGTGCAGCCATCATTTGAGAGGATACCTCATCATCTAGACCTGCCCCATTAGCTTTCAAGAAGTGAAAAGTTACCTGGTGCCGATTTCAGGCCAGTTTCATTTCTCTCAGTGTGTATTGTGATGGCAGAGCATGCAAATGAGTTACAGAGCCAAGTCCTTTATTCAAATCAGAACAGCCTTCTAACCTTTGCAGTATAAAATGCCAAAAATTAAAGATATTAAATTGGGAAAGAACAATTGAGTAAAAAAGAATTTGCCAACTGCTTAAATGCAGGAGTGCCCTCTGAAAAAGTATGCTGAACCTATGTGCTGAAAAAAAGGGCAAAAATTCCCCTCCTTTGTCCACAGAGAGTACCAGTCAGGTCCAAATGGCAATGAAAAATAAGCATTCAGAGGGGATAAAATTAACAGAAGGGATAAAGTGCGTAGAGCATCACCTGAGGTGCACACATAAATATAAATGAGGATGTGATCCAGTGATGGTAAAGAAAACCAGAGCAGTTTGTAAGAGTAATAAAGGAGGGGCGAGGCTACAAAGACGCAGTTCTCTGGCTGCTGTATCGGAGACAGGGTGACGAATGGAAGGTGTTGGCGGAGGAGTCTCCCAGGGACCTAGGAAAGTGTGAGCAATGAAGCAAGAGAACAGCCAGGTGTGAGCAGATGCTGGGAAACCACACCACTCCCAGACGAAAGACATACTAAGCACTCTATAGGTGCTTTCACACCGGACGCGAAACGAATTTTTCGCACGACAGATTACATTCAAAGTCAATGCAAAGACGCGAATACACGCTTTTCGCGTGTATTCGCGACTTTACATTGACTTTGAATGTAATCTTTGTGCGAAAAATTTGTTTCACGTCCGGTGTGAAAGCAGCTTATGGCCTCTATTCGTGAAACTTCTCCAAGTATGAGCCCTGATTTCGGATCTGAGTTTGGCCTTCTGCAGATTTGATGAGCTGGCGGACTGAGGAAACTGCTCTGAAATTTACGGGCCTATACCTGTAATGACAGAAGAGTCACACTGTATCCATACCCTGCTTGCTATTGTGAT
This sequence comes from Gymnothorax javanicus, assembly GCA_029692085.1. Lineage (NCBI taxonomy): Eukaryota > Metazoa > Chordata > Actinopteri > Anguilliformes > Muraenidae > Gymnothorax > Gymnothorax javanicus. The sequence continues at coordinate 99,327,194 of CM056198.1, forward strand.
TAGAATGTTCTCCATTGAACAATCCAATGCAGAAGTAAAAATCACGGCTGGTGATAGAAATTGATGGAGTTATATAGTACACCTACTTGGAATAAATTTTTAAAAATCCATGCATAAAGAGATTTAATTTTGATTCAATTTCAGTTAAAGGTTGAAGGAAAAATGACATTTGTAAAATGAACAGGTGGTCAGTGGGTGGCACAATCTGTGGAATCTAGAGTCAAAAAAGGGAAAATGGCAAATTAGGGAAATTCTCGTGGTCAGGTCACAGGAGTAGAAATTGGGGATGGTGACCAGGGAGAAATTTTTCTGGGAGAATTGGAAAGACATGCTGCAACCATACTGGCTGGAGTGATACTCTCATTTTCTTAATAAGTAGTCCTATACCTCAAAACAATCATAACAAATGAAGACCACCATGGAAAAATGATCAGTCACATTTCCACGTTGTGGTGAAATGATCAATTAAAAATTCATAACGATCTTAGAAACAAAGCACTGAAAACATATGCAAAAAATATAAAATACATAAAATATTATAATAATATATATTATAACATATTATAAACAAATATAAAATATACAAAAATGTAAATTTTTGGTTCGTTTTTCCTTTGTGGTCTTCAAATGTAAACAGAGGATGGCTACAAGTTACAAGAAATGAAGATGGAAAATTGTTATTTGTTGCTCTCCAGCCCTCTATTGTGGGGGGTGTACAATACAACAATATGTGACTACTTTATTTTCCACTTGTTAAGTGGAGCAGTTGGAAGGCTGAATTTGAATGAACTTGATATTCTGTGACTAGAGTTCTACAATTTTGTTAAATCACTGACCAAGTATGATATACAGTACCCTCTTCCTTAACATGGTAGTCAGCAGTGAAGACAGTCTGGCCAATTAATAGCATTATTTACACATTAATCCACAAGAAACAAAAACAGTACCAGATTTGGGTTTGAAGGTCAGATTGAACATCTATGGAAGCACATACTTTTCCTTTCAGAGTTGACAGTAGCAAAATGGCATATTATTTTTGAAGTGTTTGTTAATTAGGTGCCCCATCACTAAAGCCCACTGCTTCATGATTGTAAACAAAACAATAATCCTGACTTCACAGAATCACCAGCGCAACTTTGTCCAATTGGGAATTCAAAATGCACTTGAGGGAATGCCATTAAAGACAAAAACACAAGACAAATGGCAGGGTAATTTAATCTCCATTATTTTTCATGACCCAAATAAAACTCATAACATATTTGTACATGACATATCGGTTTTCTGAAGATTTGAATGCTTAAACAAAAATAAATAAATAAATAAAAAAAGTATGCTGTATACAACCCCAATTCCGAAATAGTTGGGACGAAGTGTAAATTGTGAATAAAATCAAAATGCAATTACTTTCAGGTCACATGAGCCAATATGTTATTTACAATAGAACATAGATAACATTTCAGATGTTGAAACTGGGACATTTTACATTTTTATCCACAAAATGAGCTTATTTCAAATTTTCTGGCTACAACAGTTCTCAAAAAAGTTGGGACACAGGCAAAAAAGGGCTGAAAAAGCTATTAATATATAAGAGAATCAGCTGAAAGAACATTTAGCAAGTAATTAAGTTAACTGGCATCAGGTGTGTAACATGATTGGCTATAGAAGGGATGTCTTAGAGAGGCTGAGTCTCTCAGAAGTAAAGATGGCCAGAGGCTCTCCAACCTGTGAAGGCTTGCATAAAAAAAATTGTGGAATACTTTAAATACAATGTTCCACAACGTCATATTGCTAAGGCTCTGAAGGTCTCATCATCGATAGTGCATAACATCATCAAAAGATTCAGAGAAACTGGAAAAATCTCTGTGCGTAAGGGACAAGGTCGAAGACCTTTACTGGATGCCCGTGATCTTCGGGCCCTCAGACGCCACTACATCACTCACCTGCATGATTCTGTCATTGACATTAATAAATGGGCCCAGGAATACTTAAAGAAACCACTGTCTGTGAACACAGTCCGCCGTGCCATCCACAGATGCCACCTAAAACTCTATCATGCAAAAAGGAAGCCATTGTTGAGCAGGATCCAGAAGTGCCACTGTGTTCTGTGGACCAAGGCTCATTCAAAATGGACTGTAGCAAAGTGGCAAAGTGTCCTGTGGTCAGAAGAGTCCAAATTTGACATTCTTGTTAGAAATTCTTGTTGCTCCCCTGGCTTTGCTGTCGCTGACCTCTTGGCTGTGCTGTAGCGCTGTTCGTTGGTGTTCATTCTGCTTGAGTTGAGACAGAGGAAGACGTGTGAGATCTAAGCTGAAGATTTACTCTTGACTAAACGGAGTTTTCTGAAAATAATTCGTCTGTTAAGGCTCAAACAGTATTAGAGATTAGACAGTTTGCTCCCAAGGTATAACCTTTGTCGCATTAGGGGCAGGGAGAATCTTCCTCCTTCTTTTTCCCCTTTTTCCCCCTGTAACAACTCGGTGAGCAAACAGCCAAATTAAGTCGCTAATCTGGTCAAACAAAGGCGACGGGGGTTTTTTGGGGTTTTTGGGGGTTTCAGTCTCCCGGGAGCAAAGTAAGGTAAAGTAAAATAAATTTAAACGCTAAATTTAAAGAATAAATTAAACGCTAAATAATTGTCTAACTAAGTGAATTGTGTGCTATACAAAGTAAAATAGAGTTGTTTTCAAGGACTGAGGTACACTGTCTCCTGCTTTTTCTGTGGCTGATTTAGCTAACGAACTATTGTAAGCTCTCAACGCCAAGAATATATCAAATTACCGGGATATCTAACTATCTGGCTTGGTTTCATACTTGGTCGCTTGCCTTTCATACAGTCTTCTAGCCAATAAATATTGGCGTTCACGGGGTTTTTAGTCTCCTTCGTTCTCTATCCTGACCGCATTACGCATAAACGCATTGCCAAGCTTGAATATTAACGCGAACCGGGTTTTTGTCTTTTTCGCATTTTATTATCATCGAAGGGCTCTTCTGATTAAACACATTGCAAATTACGTTATCTTTGTATTTTCCTCTGGTTGCGGTGCCTTGATCAGCTGATTAAAGTTTAACTGCTTGTTTGAGTGCTCAGCGACAGCTTGTTGGGGGAGATACCGTGTATAGTTGGCTCACTAAGTAAACGACTTGTTTATTCGGTCCGTTTTAATTAAAGGGAACCGAGGCTTTACTCTTATCTCGGTTACCCTTGGTTGTATTTGTGGCTAGCTAGCTAGCTAGATAGTTACTGTTTGCATTTTTGGCTGGGGATCTGAGATTTAGTATTTAGTTAGTAGGGCAGCAGTCACTTTAGTCGTCCCTTTGGTTTGGTTGGAATTTAAACGGAAAGCTTTACCGGAGTGCTCCGCCTCCTCCCTCCTCCAGTTTCTCCTGGGCATAGTAGCCAGTCTTTTTTATCTGGGTTCTCAGCTAAGCCCTGTGATATTTTTAGCTTAGTATATTAATAGTACCGGGACTAGATAAACTGAAGTTGGCTTATTAGGAGTGCTTATTATCCATAGAGTTTCTCAATTTGGTATTTCATTTCTGTTAACTGAAACTAAGCCTCTGTTAAAAGAGGCTTATTATCCATTCACATAGTTTCCCCACGGTTTCTATTGTGACTGCTGCTTAGGGCTTCTCAGGTTAATAAATAAATAAATTGTGGTTCCTGAGCTTCTGTCTCGGCATTAGTAATTTTCTTTTGTTATCTAGGGTGAGCGAGGTCATTAGGTAGGGGGGTTCAAAATGTGGCCAAAACTATGTGACGGTTGCAGGATGATCGCACTTTTGGAAAGAGATTTCCAGGGTGGGTTTGTCTGTCACCGGTGCCAGCTAATTGAGCATCTGGAGAGCAAGATCCTTGATCTTCAGGGCCAGTTAATGACACGACATAGTTCATAATCAGTAGAGTTCCTAGAGGAACTAAGTAGTATGTCGTTTAGAGAAATGGTTTGTATGCCAAAGCAGGGTGGTGTGGGGACCCTAGAGCAGGCAGGGAGAGAAAGTTGGGTGACGGTAGGACGTAAGCGCAGGAAAGGGCGTGCACACCGTACAGCGACAGCTCCTCCAGTGGTTGAGGTGTCCAACCGATTCCGGCCCTTGCAGGAACTCGAATTGGCCCCTGACCCTGAGAGTGAGGGGACTGATGAGCAGCAGGGCACCCTGTTGGCCTCTACCCCTCAGAAAAGAGAGTTATTGATAGTGGGGGACTCAATACTTAGAGGAATAGACAGTTTAGTCTGTTCGCGCGACAAGGAGTCTCGTACGGTGTGTTGCCTGCCTGGTGCCCAGGTAGGAGACCTCCTGGAGCGTGCGGACAAGCTCCTGGCCAGAGCGGGGGGGATCCAGTTGTCATGGTCCATGTTGGGACTAATGACATAGGTAAGGGTAGGTTTGAGGTTCTGCAAAGCAAATTTGTTGAATTAGCTGAAAAGCTTAGGAGCAGATCCTCCACAGTAGTGTTCTCCGGGATTCTACCAGTACCACGTGCAAGCAGAGGGAAGCAGAATTTTATCTGCAGGTTTAACACGTGGCTACGAACCTGGTGTAGGAAAGAGGGGTATAGGTTTATGGGGCACTGGAACTACTTCTGGGACAGGGGTGACCTGTTCAAGCCGGATGGGCTACACCTGAACCGGAGGGGTACCTTTGCACTGGGTCAGCGTATGTTGAGGGTAGCAGAGAGTTATTTAAACTAGGGACTTGGGGGGCAGGGAGGTTAGAGAGTGTTACACAGAGGGAAATGCAGACTGCCCTGATGGAAGCTGACAGCGTTACATGCACTATTGATGTTATATTTTTAAAGCAAAAAAGCGTGGTGAGGGGCTTTGAGCAGCGGGCACATGGGAAATCCAAGGAGAAGAGCGTTCGTGATAACTTGAAATGTTTTTATCTAAATGCAAGAAGCATTAAAAATAAATTTTGAGAACTTGAGGCCGTTATGATTAGTGAAGGCTATGACATAGTTGGGATTACAGAGACATGGCTTAGTGAAGAGGATGGAGATGAATATAATGTAGAAGGTTATAAGCTCTTTAGGAAGGATAGATGCAATAGGCGAGGAGGGGGTGTAGCACTCTATGTGAACGAAAACATAAATGTGCAGGAAATTCCTGAAATTGAACATTCCTTGCCCTGCGAAGATATCTGGGTCAGGCTCACTGGCAAACACGAGACTGGTTTAAACATAGGTGTATGCTATCGACCACCAGCTTTGGACAGTACAGTCAATGAAATGCTCTTTAAGAGGATTACGCAAGCTTATAGAGGAGGAGGGACTATTATTATGGGAGACTTAAATTATCCTGGTATTGATTGGGAAAAGGTGAAAGGACAGGCGAGGGGGGAGGAAGAATTTCGAGATGTCATAAATGATAATTTTTTGGTGCAGTATGTTAATAAACCTACAAGAGAGAAGGCAATTTTAGACTTATCTTTTACACTGCCCTACCCGTTGCCACTACCCGCTACCCATGAATTGCGCATTTAGCAGCTTCCACTATCCCTAAACGGTATCTTGCGGCCACACTACCCGCTACTCATTATGCCGAATCCTTTATTTACGACTGGAGGTGTGCCCGTGGGCGTGTTTATGCGCTTTCCCTAAAATTGCTATCTTGACCACACAGGTTAGGGAAAGCGTATAGCGGGTCCTCAAACCACCCGCTACCCGTTTGGCAATTGAAGACGGCTTTCTCCCCTGTGCGATCTAACAGCGACAAATGGGCTACATTCAGTTCAGAAAAATAATTAATCATAATTAGGTCTATGCACTGGCACTCAGCGACGTAACTTTTTTTCCAGCGAGACTGGCATTTCAGAACTCTTCAGCGAATGAAGGTAATTCTGGTGACAAGTACGTGGTTTCGTCCGTTTACATTTTCCAGTCGGACAGCTCTCTATTTTTTTTACAGCAAGTTGCGTGACCGTGCTGCAAAAACAGGTGTGCGTACTTGTTGCCGAATTACCTTCATTCGCAAAAGAGTTCTGAAATACCGCTCTCGCTGGAAAAAAAATTACCGTTGCTGAGTGCCAGGGCATAGACCTATTTATAATTAAATTATTTTTCTGTACTGAATGTAGCCCATTATTTTGTCGCTGTTAGAGCGCATGGGGGAGAGAAGCCGTGTCTTCAATTGCCACTTGATTATTCTTGAATTGGAAAACGTGTTTATAAGGGAAAACCATCTAGAATTAGCCAGGACTAATTGTAGTCAATAAAGGGAAGGATATTTTCTCCCAAATTTTCGGGTCTAGCGCCGGCATTGATTATTATTTCCCACAGAACGAGAACGCGTGACAAAACTGTGCCTCTCCCATCAGGCAGTGACGGAATTATGTCACCTGGTCGCAGATGATATATACACCGCTGCCAGCTGTCCGTATGCCTTGCCCGTTGCTGTTAGGGTTACTGTGGCACTATTTTTCTATGCTAGTGGGTCACTCCAACACCCACTCAGCTCAATTGGAGGCATGACCCAATCATGGTGAAACGCATTTTTTTTTTTTTTTTTTTTTTTTTTTTTGAAGTTTCCATCACAAAAGGGGTAGGCTTGATGTTTTTTTTTATTACATACCAAACATTAAACAATATGTCGATGTCAAATAATAACAATAATAATAATAATAATAATAATAATAATAATAATAATTATTATTATTATTATTATTATTATACAATTCATGATTAACTTAACAAAAACAGATCCTCCCCTGTCTGGATTTGACCTCATGCACGAGCAATTTAACCGTCTTCGGAGAAAAACGTGGCGACCTTCCCCTCTCCATCACGGGTTTCGGTTTGAGGATTTGGGATAGCGCAGCCTGCTCCTAAAGACAATGGCACCTAGCACACTGATTGGTTTAACTGGCGTAACGCCCAAACCACGCCTATGCATAATATAACGGGTAGCGCAGGTGTTTTAGGGATATAGGCAGGTGTGCAAGATAGCAACTTTTGCGGGGGAACGCCTCTTACGCAATGCTAATTCCTCAAATAACGGGTTTAGGGACTCTGGCGCAAGATAGGGCCCTTAGTGCTCTGTAATGACCCAGATAGAATTAGCAATGTTGAGGTACGGGAGCCACTTGGGACAAGTGATCACTCTACTATTAATTTTGAGGTTTCATGGGAAGTTAAAAAGGTGTATTCAAAAACAAAAATTTTCAATTTTAGGCGAGCAAACTTTGACAGGATGCGCTCATATCTAAGTGAAATAAAATGGGAGACACTCCTGGACTGTGAGTCTGTAACTGAGATGTGGGAAAGATTTAAGGGGGTTTTACTTGATTCACAATGCAAATTCATTCCAAAGGTGTCCAAAAGTAAGCTGAAAAAGCAGAATCCTCAGTGGATGACCGCAGCTATTCGTAGGAGTTTGAGGGAAAAGAGGAATCTTTATAAGATGTACATAGAGGATAACAATGAGATTAATAAGGCCGAATACTGTAAAATGCGGGCTGTGGTCAAAAAAGAGCTGAGGAATGCTAGAAGACTGTATGATAGACAAATTGCAGAGGGGGCAAAAACTAACCCTAAGCGCTTCTTTCAGTACTGTCGTAGAAAAAGGAAAGTCAAAGAGCAGGTGAAGTGCATAAAGAATAAAAATGGATCGCTGCTATTTAATAACAAGGATATTGTGGACACCTTAAACGGTTACTTTGTTGAGAATTTTACCTTAGAGCGGGTCTTTATTCGGCCAGAGGGCATGTCCAATGCTCAAGATTATTTAGCGGAAATTGAGGTTAGGGATAACGTAGTATTAGACAAGTTGCATAAACTAAAGGCAGATAAGGCGGCGGGTCCTGATGGCTTATATCCTAGAGTGCTCAGGGAAGTTAGTGAGATCATCTTTAAGCCGCTATCCGCCATCTTTAGACGGTCTTTAGAAACTGGAGAAATACCAAATGATTGGAAACAGGGTAATATAATACCAATATATAAGAAAGGGGACCGTACTGAGCCAGGTAATTACAGGCCAGTCAGTTTAACTTGCATTGCGTGCAAAATATTGGAATCTATCATAAAAGATGAGCTGGACTTATTTCTTGAACGTAACAATATCTTGAGGGATAGCCAACATGGTTTCCGTAAAGGAAGGTCATGCCTGACAAACCTTCTGGAATTTTTTGAAGAGGCCACCAAGACTTATGACCAGAGCAGGGCTTATGACATCATATATTTGGATTTTCAGAAAGCATTTGACACAGTACTGCATAAGAGACTAATTTTTAAAATGAGCTCCATTGGAGTTACTGGAGGTATTCTGAAGTGGATTCAAAACTGGTTGCAGGACAGAACACAAAGAGTGGTGGTCAGTGGTATCTCATCTGAGCTAGGTATGGTGGGGAGTGGCGTCCCCCAGGGATCGGTGTTGGGACCCCTGCTGTTCCTCATCTACATTAATGACCTTGATAGGAATATTGAGAGCAGATTAGTGAAATTTGCAGATGATACTAAATTGGGAGGTTTGGCAAATAGTTTAGAGTCCACTAAAGTGATTCAGGATGATTTGGATAGAATCCAGAATTGGGCAGAAATGTGGCAAATGAAATTTAATGTAGCGAAATGTAAAGTAGTACATGTAGGTAATAAAAACATTAGACGGGATTACTTCATGGGAGGTTTTAAACTGGAATGTGCTCCACAAGATAAAGATCTGGGAGTGATTGTTGACCAAACCCTCACAGGCTCTAGCCATTGTGCCGTAGCAGTTAAAAAAGCCAATCGGATGCTGGGATACATTGCCAAAAGTATTAAGTTCAAATCCAAGGAGGTGATGCTTCTTTTGTACAACACATTCGTCAGACCACATCTAGAGTATTGTGTACAGTTCTGGGGACCATACTTTAAGAAAGACATAGAGGCTTTAGAGAAAGTTCAGAGAAGTGCCACGAAGCTAATTCCGGGTATGAAAGATGAAAGCTATGAGAAAAGGCTGAAGATCCTTAATCTCTTTAGTCTTAGGAAAAGGAGACTAAGGGGTGATCTGATTGAGGTCTTTAAATATGTAAAAGGGATTAACAAAGTGAATTATGTAGGATTCCTTCAACCAAGTGTTGTTAGTAGAACTCGGGGTCACAAATGGAAGCTGACCAAAGGTAAATTTAGCACTGATATTCGGAAATATTTCTTCACCCAAAGAGTAATTTCGGTGTGGAACAGCTTGCCTGACCATATTGTTGAGGCAGAGACCTTAGGAGTTTTCAAGAGCAGGCTTGACTTAAAGTTAGATACCATTGAGTCATTGAGTATCTGAAGTGATATATTCACGATAGTATAAAGAAACTGGTGAGCCTAGTTGGGCTGAACGGCCTGTTCTCGCCATTCATGTTATGTTATGTTAAATCATGGGCGTCGTGTCCTCCGGGCTAAAGAGGAAAAAGACCACCCCTCCTGTTATCAGCGTTCAGTTCAAAAGCCAGCATCTCTGATGGTATGGGGATGCATTAGTGCATATGGTGCGGGACACTTGCATGTTTTAAAAAGCACCATGAATGCTGAAAGGTATATAAAGGTTTTAGAGCAACATATGCTCCCCTTCAGACGACATCTATTCCAGGGAAGGCCTTGTATATTTCAGCAGGACAATGCAAAACGACATACTGCAGCTATTATAACATTATGGCTTCGTAGTAGAAGAGTCCGTGTGCTGAACTGGCCTGCCTGCAGTCCTGATCTTTCACCGATTGAGAACATCTGGCGCATAATTAAACAAAAAGTCCATCAAAGGAGACCCAAAACTCTCCAGCAGCTGGAAGCCTGTATGAAACAAGAGTGGGATCAAATTCCAATGGCTAAACTCAAGAAACTTGTCTCCTCAATACCCAGATGCCTGCACTCTGTGTTAAAAAGAAGAGGGGATGCTACACCATGGTAAACAGGCCCCTGTCCCAACTTCTTTCAGACCTGTAGCAGCCATCAAATTTGAAATGAACTCATTTTGTGGATAAAATTGTAAAATTTCTCAGTTTCAACATTTGCTATGTTATCTCTGTTCTATTGTGAATAAAATACTGGCTGGTGTGATTTGAAGGTCATTGCGTTTTGATTTTATTCACAATTTACACTTTGTCCCAACTATTTCGGAATTGGGGTTGTACAATATTTGCTTTTATGGTCACACAATTTTATATATACATTTTATTTATATTATATATTACACACATATAATTTTATGCTGCCTTTCCTTGCTCATCCTTATCGAGGATGTGAATGTGGGCACTGTATAATCTAGTGTTTAATACCGTATTAATTCACAATCAGTCATGAATGTTCCTGATTAAAAAAAAGAAAAATAATTCTCTTGGACATAGGAGCAGAAAGCAGTTGTGTGATGTGTTTGGCAAGGATCCCACTGGTTATTGCTTCACGTCATTTGAAAAACATGTTTTGGATGAATTACCCAAAAGCTCTTGCCCTTCCAACTATATCATAATTATTAATATGGGCCTGAAGCCAGCTTTTTGGACTGAGAGGACATGAGTAGCTGACAGCATTATCTGTCAAATATGTGAAAAAAAAATGTGGAATCCAGAAAATTGGACAGATTTCAGCCCTGAAAACCTTAAGCATTATTTTAAGCGAATACAAGTGCATCCATAATTTCTTAAAAGTAAACAAATTCTTTGCCAATTATTGTATTGCATTAGAAAATTAGACACAATGGGACAAACTGCTTGCAGAATCAGTAAACAGTGCATACACATGGAAATGTATTGTTTGCTCAGTACCTAATTATTCAGCCTCAGTCAGACCAAAAAAAAAAAAAAAAAAAAAACTAGGAAATGCTACAGACTGCATCTTCTATCTCAACAAGAGCCATGTCAATATTTCCTCTTTTCTTTTTTTATAAGGCTTACTGCATGCCAATATATCATTAAAAAATTTGCTGTAACGGTTTTGCCTTGCAGTCCCTCCCCCTCCTGCTGTCTTCGCCTCCACTTCAACGGGCAACTGGTGTGGCTCGTTGAGGTGGAGGTGAAGGCAGACTATTTAAGCACTGCAACTGCCAGTGGGCAGTTGCAGCTGCATTCTGAATTTTAATCCCTGCCGTGTGGTGCTGCTGCTCCCCTGTTGTAATTATTGTTATTTATTAAATTCTTCTTATTTTGTATCAGCCTGTGCAAGTGGGTCCCTCTTTTGGGTACATGGTCCCAGTGCCCGCCGGATTGCAGGTTGCATCTGGCAGGACCAAACCATGACATTTGCACAATTCTCTCAGGCCAACATTCCTTTGACAACAGTAGGTATTACAGTGATGTTTTTGAATGACAGAATCAAGCACACACCTCAATCAAATGCCACTTTCAGGTTTTTTTTCTGTGAGTTGTTATTAATGATGAAACACCAAGAGGGTGCCCATGCTCCAAAACAAAAAAACTTATAGGAAAATGCAAGAGAATGGTGAAAACAGCAAATAACTAAAGAACACAGGGACCTGTGTTAACAGGTGCACGTCCATCCTCTCGTTCCTTTCCATCTTTCCTATCCTTCCCTGAACAGTTGTGTTTCGTGGTTAATGGTTGCGTGTTTCAATGGCCGCAGCAGAGAAGGGCTCCAGACCAATAGGGAGCAGCATCTGTACGGAGAGGATCCGGAAACCTGATGAATTAACCAACCTGATGAATTTAAAACACTATTCAAACTTGAGCACAATGTTAAGGTGCCATCAATTCCCCTTAAAATGCAATTGCATTTCCTGGAGAAAAAAAAGTTAATATTTCATAATTCCATATACAAAATACCATACAGTACATTCATTCAGCCCCCTCGTGACTGTGCAATAAGGGTTTCAACTTGCCTGCAGAACATTAATAAAAACCTCATAATTAACAAAAATGGCCGCACTCAGTTCCCACGGGTACCGAAATTTCCCTTTCTCTTCTTTTGCCTCTTTACTTCCATCTCTCCATTTATTGAAGGGTTATTCGTCTACCATAGCAACTGCATTCCCCCATCACCTGTGCACATGCCTGCAGTGTGCCTGTATTGTTCCTTTGTTTGTGAGAAAAATATTGCACCATGCATTGTCATCCCTCAAGTTGACAAAATGTATCCATACATAATAGACAGACGATATAGACATGCCTGTATGCTAGAATGGTAAAGTTGATGTTTGTAACTATTGAATAATGATAGATCCTTTCATGCATTTCTTTAATTGATCACCAGGATAGTTTTGTTTCATGTGTTGTTTGATCCATAGTTATGACTGCACTGGGGCTGCCTGACCAAGCTTCCAGGTTCAGCTCACCAGGTTATTAGTGCTTGTACCACATGCCTTTAGGGTGTTATTCAGTCAATGCCTAGGCTGCTACTCCCTAGATATCATCTGTATGTGTGTGTGTGTGTGTATGTGTGCGCACGCACGCATGTGTGTATATGCTTCTGTGTGTGTGTGTGTGTGCGCGCGCGCATGTGTATATGCACGCACGCATGTGTGTATATGCTTGTGTGTGTGTGTATGTGGGAAAGGAGGGAAGGAGAGACAGCAGTAGCATAAATAAAATGAACATTTTTTTACAGGATTCTTCATATGCAGTACATGCATTCATCACTCCTTACTTTTACAAGCACAGACACACATGTAGACACACCACTGCACACAGCAGTGAGTGGGCATGCATAATAATTGAAACCCTCTGCCACACATGCGTGCGCTCTCACCTACACAAAAGCATAAACCCATGCAAACACTGCATCAACAAAATACAATTTGGGCTCATTACTTTGAGCAGTGATCTGTTTAAAAGCCTGTGACATTGATACACATTTAACAAAAGGCTCATTGCATTCCATGAAGATTTTACTGTTTTTCTTATCTTCTGTGAGTGCAAAGGCATTCTTTCTATTTCCACCTCCGGCGTGATTCCAGGCTGATTCATGACAATTTGGTCGACAGCAGTCTTGCTTGAAATTACAAACTGAGATAGTGACATTATTTTGTGACTTGGAATAGCAGAACAAGAGGCAATCCGAGGATGACAGTTGAGTTGCTTTATTAATGATGCGATGGTTGAAATTAGACATAAGAACCATAGAAATGAATCAGTCGATCCGTTAAGACCCTCCCTCCCACAGCACAAAGACAAGCAGTTCAGCTTAACTGATCAGTCTAAATTGCCCCAAGGTATGGACATGCGAGTAAATTGCATATGTGTTGTGTGATGGATTAGCAGCTGATCTGGAGTCCAATCCTGCATCTCGCCCCATGCATACAGGGATGGGCTCCAGCACTCCTCGCGACCCTGGCCAAGAATAAGTGAGTAGGACAATGAATAGACAGTTGTTGTAACTCTGTGATACATGTCAGGTATAGTCATTTCCTCTCATCTTAATGTCAGAAACCATCTGATCACCAATATAAATACCCCCTTTTTATTTGCATTATGTTCAAAGTATATTTGACAATCAAAACAAAAAAGTGTGTACATGTGCTTTTTTTGTAGTAAAATATATACAGTATCTATTTTTGACTTCAATTCATGATGGACTGTCTAATGTTTTATCTAATAGCCAAATTTGTGAACCTCTATCCATGCGCAGTTTCTGCAAGAGGTCAAGGAAATAACCTGCCTTTAATAACAAGACTAGGTCAAAATATAGCATATGGCTGGATGGTTTATGGTGTATGTACAAAATTGAGGGCAATTTGTTGAAGAGATAGGCAGTGGTATGGTCAAGCAGCTACTATAAAGGTTGCAGCAGACAGTGTTGAAAACTGTGTGGATCCATGTGATTCCGTGGTCAACACTCCTTGATGACATAATAGAAACTGTATAGGTCTAATCAGTTTGAAAAAGCAATGGCCAATGGAGAAAGTACACTGCCAGGCAACCGATTTCGGTCAGTCAGTCAGTCAGTCACTCAAACAGCAATGGACATCAACGGATGTGGGGCTGGGCTATGGTTGACAAAAGAAAAAAACAACAGCCTCATGAGCAACCTTTATTGTGAATAAAGTTACCGCCATGTGCGTCTCCCTTGTGCCAACGCACAAGACGTTAGGTCATGGAGTGGAACCCAGCATGAATATATTTGCATTATGCTGCTTATAAAAGAAAATTACTTGCAACCAAACAGACAGATTTGTGGGTGATAGACATTATGATCTATTTTCTTGTTTCAAAAATTACGTATATTATGCCAACATTTTTGATTACTTGTTGAAGATAAACTAAATGCTCATGAAATATGATTTTTTTGGCAACTCCAACATTTTTCTGGACAAGCAACACGTCCAACAGATTAATATCTAAAGGACACATCAATAAATGGAAAATGTTCCAAAATGATGTGTGATGTGTCTATTGCCCAGTTCATATATCTCAGAGGTCAGCACTGCGCACTCAAATTTGAGTTCTACCAATCTAATTATTTGGTTTTGTTCAACGAATTTTGAATCCAGCGAACACATTGCTCGCACCTGTTGCATCTTACCTCTGTGATTTATGAGTGTCAACTATGTAACATGTCCTAATTTCTGATATGTTTATTGGTTAGTTGGTTGGAGATGACAGGAGTCTTTTGACACTTCTCCAGCACCGTCTGTAACACCTGGCAAGGAAGATTAGCTCATAGCAAAAGTCTCAAGCTATGAGCTCTTCATACTCTTTACCAAGCAATTTTAAGGACCGCAAACCATTCATTCATACAATAGCTATGGGCAACTGAGAGTCTCCAATTAGCCTAGCATTCATGTCCTAGGACTGAGGAAATCAGAGTAAGGTTACAGGACTCTTTGTCCCCAAACTTTCCGTCCCTGAATTTTCCGTCCCCATGGACTTTTTTCCCCTGGTCTCTTCATCCCCGAGGACTTTTTGTCCCCGGACTCTTCCTCCCTGAGGACTTTTCCTCTCTGGATTTTTCTTCCCGTAATGATAACGAAACATGCCACCATTGTTGACAGATCGATGGACAGACGGACGACGGACAAATCACCATGATATTACTATTCAAAAAAAGTAGGGGATATTTTATTTTGAGATCAAAATTTTCACATTTACAAAGGGATACGAAACCATGTTGTATAGTTCCTTACTGAGGAAGCATTTCCAAAGAAATTCATCACCCAAACACATCAATGACACTCTCATGATCTGCACGGGATGCTATTGATGATCAAGGGGGTTGTGCCACAAATTTGCATGACTCTGAATTGGAAGGTTAGAGCCACTGTAAAGGAAGATTTTGAAGAGAAAGCATCAGATTATCAGTGGTTGAAGTCGTTAATTAAACAGAGACCATGCGCCGTCTAACACAGGAGGAGAGGTTACATGCCCTTGGCATGCTACAGGTTGGCACAAGACAGGTCGTTGTGGCAAGGGCAATGAATGTTTCCCAGTCTGTCATCAGCAGATTATGGTCCAGACATCGTGCTACAGGGTCTGTTCAGGATAGACCACGATCCGGTCGACCAAGGGCAACAACTCAGGCTCAGGACAGATTCATCCGCACTATTGTCTTGAGAAATCGTATGGTAACAGCAAATCAGATAAGGTCTCAACTTCAAAGGGATACTGGCTTGGTAGTGAGTGGCCAGACCATCAGGAATCGTCTGCACAGATTTCACTTACACGCCCGACGCCCTCGTGTCATTCCCTGTTTGAGGGATCGTCACATTAGGGCCAGACTCCAATGGTGTCGTCATCATCAACGCTGGGATAATCGCCGATGGAACAACGTAATGTTCTCAGATGAGTCGAGGTTCACTGTGGACTTCCTTGACAGACGCAGGAGGGTTTGGCGCGACGTAACGAACGTTTCCATGACGTTAACGTCATTAGACATGATCCGTATGGGGGTGGATCTGTAATGGTGTGGGGAGGCATCACTGCTGCCGGCAGAACAGACTTGCATGTTGTTGCTGGGCGTGTCACAGGGCAGTACTACCGGGACAACATCTTGGCACCCCATGTTGTGCCGTTTGCACGTCGTTATGGCCGCCGTTTCATTTTCCAAGATAGCGATGCCAGATGTCATAGGGCCAGGATCGTTACAGATTACCTCCAGCAGCAGAATATCACCACATTACCATGGCCAGCACTCAGTCCGGACCTTTCCCCCCCCATCGAGCATGTCTGGGACATGCTTGGACAGCGGCTACGCCAACGTCAACAACCTCCTGCCAATGTCCAAGAACTTGCTGCAGCATTGCAACAGGAATGAAATAACGTTCCCCAAAATGACCTGGGGACGTCTCGTTAGGAGTATGCCACCGAATTCGAGCTTGTCTAGCCAACCGAGGGGGTTTTACCCGCTACTGACTCTGTTTCACAATGGTGGTAAATTTGCTGTGTGACCCTGTGTTTGTGTCGACCCTTATTCTGGAGAATCTGTCCTTTACTGACTGTACACAGGGTTTCGAATAAATTGACAAATGTTTCCTTAATGTTTTTATGTCATTTGTTTCCTTCCTGACCTCATGATCTGCATTTCATGGTACTTGTAAATCCAATATCCCCTACTTTTTTTGAATAGTATATAAGGGTTAGGGTTAGGCTCATAGTTAGCGTTATAATACAGCAAGAAGGTAAAGCATTATTGGGGATGAACAATCCTGGGATAAAGAATCCAGGGACGAAAAGTTTATGGAGATGAAAAGTTTGGGGATGAAAAGTCCACAGGGATGAAAATTCCTTGGAAATGAAAAATTTGAAGACTAAAAGTCCAGGGACGTAGAGTCCTAGAACCTCAGAGTAGGCCTACTCGCAAGAGAGCCATACAAACATGGGGAGAACACAGTAAAGCCACAGGATTGGATTTCAACCCATAGTCACTGCTCCACCCATGACTTAAAAATGGTAGAAATAAGACCTTCATGGGAATCAAGTTTCAAAAAAATAAAATACATCAATAGGGATTCCTGAAAAGGTGCAGGATAAAAGTATTTATTGACCCACAAAAATTTTATCGATCAGGATTTTAACCATTTTCCATATTTTGTCAGGTCTGAAATACGTTCTTTGCTTATTTTTGTCAGCAACAGTGCCACTAAACCTGCAATAATATGATTTTGAAACCATGTCTATCTCTGTAGCTGAATTCCTGGATTTACCAGATTGCTAGCTAGTCAGCGAGCAAGTGCTGTAAAGAAATTCTGGAATGGCAGCACAGCGACAGAAACAGGAGCAAGTCACAAGCAAATATCAGTGCAGCCTTTGATTGCTAGAATAATAATAAGATTGCCAGTAATTTATCAAATTACCAATGCTTCTTACGTCGAAGCATTGGTAATTGAATAGTTGAGTAAAAAGGTAATTAGTGGCTGCCGGATAGCTCACTCGGTAAAGCATCGCGTTGCGAAGCAGAAGTGACTATCACGTCGCGGATTCGATCCCCGCTTCGTACCAGCCGGCAGTGGTCGGCAGCTTTTTCAGAGTAGCGCACAATTGGCTTTTGCACTATAGGGTTGCAAATTGGGAAGGGACTGCCGGGAAGGAAAAATAATAGTTGCCTTGTTCGTTGCTCAAGTGCCTCCTGTTGGCCAGACGGGCGCTCGTCAAGAAGATTCCAAGTCTGTTTATGTCCGGGTATCCTCCGCCCTCGCTCTGAACTTGCGAAGATTCAACCAATGAGTGTATAAGAAGCGGTGGCTGACAGGCGCGTGCTTCGGAGGAGAGCCGCGAACTGTCTACACTCTCCTGAATTGGCAGCAAGGGGTCGCATACGAGCAAGCCTTCTATATACAGTGCCAGACAAAAGTCTTGTCACTTATCCAAGTTGTAGGAACAACAAATAATAACCTGACTTGTAGTTGATCAACTGGAATCAAAAATAGCTTATATGAAAGGCAAAGCCCTCTAGATTATGCGAAATATACCAAAATAGAGTTTTGTGTCATTCATTGAGTTTTATAATTTAATTTGTACAGAAAGGTCAGATTTTGCTTGGACAAAAGTCTTGTCGCATTGAAAAAAAATGTGGAAATTATACATACACTTTATTTTGAATACACAAATATGCCACTATAATAGCAGAACATAAAGTCATGGTGCCTTGGAAAAAAAAATTAATATTGCGTATGACTCCCATGAGCTTGGAGGACTGCATCCATACGTCTTGGCAATGACTGAAATAACTTGATGATGAAATCATCTGGAATGGCAAAGAAAGCAGTCTTGCAGGACTCCCAGAGTTCATCAAGATTCTATGGTTTCATCTTCCAAGCCTCCTTCTTCATCTTACCCCTGAAATGCTCAATAATTGTTCATGTCAGGTGACTGGGTTGGCCAATCCTGGAGTACCTTCACCTTCTTTGCTTTCAGGAACTGTGACATGGAGGCAGAAGTATGAGAAGGAGCAGCAGTATAAGTAGGGCAGCAAGAACTTCTTGATATTTCAGGCTGTTGATGTTGCCATCCACTCTGCAGATCTTCCTCACACCCCCATACTGGATGTAACAACAAACCATGATTTTACCTCCACCAAACATGATTGTTTTCTAGGAGAATCTTGGGTCCATGAGGGTTCCAACAGGTCTTGTACGGCGACTGGCATGCAGTTCAATGGATGATTCACCAGAAAAATAAACATTCAGCCACTTTTCCAGTATCAATCCTTTCTGCGAGCTGTGGGCCTTGGCAAATGCAATGCAGGTTTTTTGTTTTCCGTTTAATGCAGACTTCTGTGTACTAATTTGGCTATGAAAACCACTTTGAGAGAGAATTTGACAAACTCTTCTTGTAGATACCGGGATTTTTGGTGACATTTCCTCATGTAGCTTCGCTGTAGTTGAAGAAGGGCTAGCCTTGTACAGTTGAAGCAACAAACGGTCCTTGCAAACAGTTGTCATACCGGGGTCTGTCTGACCTGCGCTTGCCATGAACGTCACCAGTTTCTTCAAATCTTTTTCTCATCCCCTCCACTTGACATTTGGATACATTAAAGATGTCTGCCACCTCAGCAGCAGACTCAGTCTTCAGGCTCTTGATGATCAGCACTTTGGTCTGTGGTTGAATCTTTAGTATGTTGTCAGAGGTCTAGTCGCACCTCATATGAAAGTCTGGTGTGCTGGGGTTATTTCTATACACATCTGGGAATGTGTTAATTACAGTATTTGTCATATGTTAAACTCTAATCTGCGATTTGTTGCATCATCTGACGAGACGACAAGACTTTTGTCCCAGCAAAAACAGATGTTATGGGCTTAGCCAAGCTGTGAACATCAGAACACTTTTTGACGGTTTCATTTTGCACCAAATTATTAATGTGAAAGCCCTTGACATTAAAATGGACCATTTATTGTAACAATTGATTGGTTAGAAATAAAGTTAAATGCTATTTTTAGTTACTATGTCCTTATGCGACAAGACTTTTGTCAGGCACTGTAGTTCACCAGTTGGGCATTCCAGATTCGGGTGGGATTGGAGATGCCAAATTTTAAAAAAAGGTAATTAGTGCATCATAAAAGTTTAGTGCATGGCATGTATTTAAATCATTTACTTTGCATGCGATGCGTCAAAATTTCAAGGTAGCAACGTCATTTATGAGGTCTTTGTAGTTTAGCTTCTGAAATGGCAATTATCTAATTTAACAAAATCTAAACCTTATCTAAATACTACCTATAGCAGCATTTACAACATAACATTCCACTTCAAGATGGAATTTAGAGAAATTTCAGTTAACTACCATCCATGCAATCTCATATTGTAGCCCTCCTCATGGACGCGAAGCTGTATGTCTTAATTCTTAATGGCGACACAGCTTATTGGAAGCCCATTTGCTCAGTTAATTAATTCAATCCACTACCCAATTCTTAATCAGAAATAGGTTGAGTGTTAACCTGGAATATGGTAATGTCACTGGTTGCAGAAAGAGTTTTAATTTTACATGAGCAGCCTTAACACGCGGACCTGAGTCGGCAAACCCAAATTTTTAGAAAGGTTTTCTGAGGCGTATCAAGCCGATTGGACGCGAATGCAGAAAAAAAATACAGTTTTGTCAGCTGCAGGAATTCAGAAGCTTCGAAAGACATTGACGTTTTATGTTAGGTCTACCATTATTGTGGATAGGAAAATGCTTGATAATTGTTGCAGTGAACAATAACGCCTGCTGAGGGGAAGTGGATATGGATTGATCCTCGCAAATGAACATATTAACGATTAGTTGGTAATTAGGAAACCTAAATGGGGACAGGTTTGGAGATGTAATGCGCTTTGAGGCAAAGTGAAAGCAGTGCCGGGATCCCTCCAGTGGCAACTCCGGGTTAACAAGATAGTATGGAATTTGTGGAATTTGTGTATTTACATCATTGGATTGAAGTATTACAAGCAAGCCAGAAAGTTGGTATGTTCAGTAGCATACCAACATCATTAACTAACAGCAGGAAAGTAAGCTTGTATCTCCACTGCTGAAGCCAACAGAGATAGCAGAATAATTGCAGTGGAAAGCACACTAGCATTTCAAACCTGAAACATCCTAACTTTTCAAAATTAAATAAGCTGTGAGGCTGTTATGCTAGCTGGTAGCCTGTAGCCTAAAGTAAACTACTGAGGTGTAAGTCAAGGCTAAGGCTACCAGGAAAAAAAAAACACCAGATGTTGTACAGTCTAGTGACATTTCACGTATTTATTGCTCACAACATAGTCTATACAGCCCATCAAATGAAGCCCACTGTCAGTGATCAAGCAAAGTTCCTGGGAACCCTTTATGGGGACATGTGCTTCAAGCACTTCTCGACACACAAGTAGACGTAAAACTTTATGAAACTTGTTGGATCTTGTCATTTAAGCATCTTAAATTTAAAATTGGTAATTAAATCTATGTGAGTTATCATAATTTTGTCGTACTTGCATTGCTGGTGGTAGTTTTAGATAGCTAGGTAATGGTAGTTAGCAAATACTGCAGCCCAATACACTTTGCTTTAATTTGGCATCTCTAATCTCGCCTGAATCTGGAATGTCCAATCGGAAAACTATGTACAAGCATACTCTTATGCAACTCATGCTGCCATCTAGGGAGATCCCAGACAGTTTGTGGTTTTCCTCCAAAACACGCGCCCTTCAACTACTGTTTTTTTTTTACACTCGTAGCTTGAAGCCTCCCTGTTGTGGGAATTTTAATTGTATTCCTGAAAGAAATCACACTGAGACAGATGAGTAAATAGGATCCTTTACTGCCTGCAAGAAGGGTCTTTGTTACAGGCAAGAACAAAGACAAAGGAATCTCTCCTTTGCTTTGGATATATGTAAAAGCAGAATGTCATGATGTACGCCCTCTGCGTCAGCTGCGTGCGTGCACATCCCACGTAAGTCTGGCTCCAGTAGTCCTAAAAAGTTTCTCCCCCTGCAGAAATTTACGTTTCCTTGGGTCTTATCTAGAACACTCCAGGCTTCAGAAGGAACACTCTGTTTCAGTAAACACACTTCATGACGCTTTTACATTGGAACAAACTAGATTATAAAAGTTGCAATCACGCATGGCCTAGGTCACCTAGGCCACTCGAGAACAAGTAAGGATAAACACTTAATGACTGAATAAACAAGTAAATCAATACTAAATCAAGAGCAAGCAAGGATAAACAATTAATAACCAAATAAGCAATAATAAGGAATTTATGACTGAATTCCACCAACATTTGCAACCTCAGAACTATAGGGTGAAGGAAACCTGAACATATGCTCACTCAGAATTTCACTAATAAGCGCCCGGCTGGCCAGCAGAAGATACTTCAGCAATGCAGACCCTAACCAACTGTATCCCTCCATATCCCTTGCAGCACGAGGCCAATTTGTTTGTTGATTCGAGTATCAGATGACATTCTTCCTCAGCCAGTGCCATATCTGTCTCCCTGCATAGATTGTCTGCAGTGCATTCCTCTCCCCCACATCAGTAGGAGGGCCATTGTTTGCACTGCTCCACAGTTGCACCTCTCTGAGTGTGAAAAGCCCCACTTCTTCAGGTTAAAGCCTCAAACTCCTACATCAATGCAGAGGCAGTTCAGGGTGTAACACCACATTATGTAATAACACCATAATATGTAATAATGTAATAAATTTTCACTTCATTATGTAATAACACTGCATTTTGTAATAATCTGCCGCATTTTGTTATAAAAATCCTGAATGCAACATGTAATAAACTTTGCCGCATTTTGTAATAAGTTGTTACATATTGCACTGGTTATTACAAAATGCGGTTGTTGCATTTTTTTATGGTGAAAATGTAATAACTTGGTGCATTATGTAATAAACCAACAAAATTGGTCTTCATCTGTATCCATTATATGTTTCACAATTAGGATAAATTCCCTAATTAGACTAGTATTATCTGTAGTGGTAGCGGTATAGCGGTATCTGCCAACATAGCAGTGGCAGAATTTATGACCTATAATACAGCCAGCCACCAGGGGGAAATCCAAACATATTGGCTTCAGTTATGGGGAGGTGTCATGTCCACCATCCACTTAGGCTGGCAAATAATTGAAAGGCAACATTATGAAAGGTATGAAAAAAACTAATTTCAGATTCAGAAAATCTTTTTTATAAGAGTTTTATGTTGTGTAAATTTGTTACTAATATGAAACTTTTGAAGATAAAAGCCCTAACTTCTATGCTAGTAACCTTGTTACACGCGTGTATTCTAGTCTATGCATTGACTTTGAATGTAATCTGTCCTGCGAAAAATTAGTTTCGCGTCCAGTTTACCATTATTGGCGGTTAGGTTTTATCGTTTATTGTGGGGGAAAGGAATAGAGCCTGATTGCTATGATCTCGTACCGAGTTAAGATCACATATTGAAAATAAATGTGGAACATATCTTGCGTTGTTGTCCATGAATGTTAATCCCAAAATCTTAAGCAGCAACAGGGTGTAATAATAGGAACACACAATCCATCGTTTCTCTTCCCAAGCATGCAGGCAGAAGAAAGAAATGAGCAACCAAGGTATTTCATTCCAACTGCATAAGATCTATGGTAGTTTCGTTTTGAAATGCCATTCAAGTTCGCTAATAGTAATAATTCGCGAATGCCCTTGCTAGCCAGCTAACTCATATTTGTAATGCTTAATATAGACGTAACCGGTGCACGAAAACATGCTTGAAGCAGCAAAGTAAAATGCAATATTAACGCATCACGCAGATATCGTAGAGATGCGTCTTTATTCCAACATTTACTGCGGGCAGAACGCTCAAAATATTTACGCGATCGCGCTGGTGTTGTTGGTCAAAGTCCGCCCCACGTAATCGGTGCTTGCACTGGACCAGCAAGGAGTTGGTGCCACTCTGAGTTATCTATCGCTCTGGTGACAGGTAACATGCTTAGTTGTAAAGCGCAATGGCGACATCTTTTGGTCAACACATGAACTCGTCAAGTCAAGGGTCAGTTGGCTTTTTCATCCAAGTAGTGCAAGTGCCCGTAGTGGGGATGAAAATTTATGCAAAGACCTGCAAAATGAAGGATACACACCATCGGGCCATGCGCAAGCCATATCTGAAAGCTTAGGCCGATCTGACGAACAGTCAGAGAGATATGCGAGCCACAGACAGACAAACAGACAGATTCACGAACAGACGCTTCTTGCTGTATAGATAGATTTTTTTTATTTTGGGGCTGCATTCCCCGTGTGTGTTTTATTAATTATATTCGTGTCTGAAATTCCACTTCAGCTACATCAATAAAACCCTCTACTTCGCACTTGGAGTCTACTCTCGCTCACTGCTTTCAGTGCAAAAGGTACCATACTGAAAGCGTTACAAATGATAACACTAGCTGAACTAGCCGGTTGGTCATAGAAAGTTTCTCAAATGATACCTGCATTGTTAAACATCATATGAATCATTCATATTGGAACAGGTCAGAAATTTTAGGTCAGATTAGGAACAGGTCAGATTCCCATGTTTATTGACTAATTAATGAGCAAACTAAGTTGCTGCTATGGATCTGAGCATTTCAGAGTGAACTAACAATAGCTTCCAGGCCTGTTAGAAAGTTTGTCACACATTTAACCAAACAAAGCATCCAGTATTCCATAAAAACATAATGCAACAACAAAATATATTCAATTAAACCTAATACTTATTCTTTGACAGACCAGCAGTTAACCATAATTGTGACCTGTACCCTTTGGGTCTTATGCATGGGCTATGGACAATTCAAAATCAAGGACATTTTTTGGAAGAAATAGCATATTATCATGTGTTTTGCAACTAGATTGTCTTATTCAACCATTACACGCTGTTCATATCCTGACATGAGTCTCAACAGAAAGGAAGGAAAGAAAAAATGAAAGAGAGAAAGAAAGAACTAAAGACACAAAGAGGGAAAAGTAAAGAAAGATATGAAGGAAAGGAAGAAGGAAAAAAGATAGGAAGAACTTCCAAATGTAGCAACCAGTCAAATCTAGCCCTGAAAGTATGCAAGTGTCTGTAGTTAAGATCTACAACCCCATTTCCAAAAAAGTTTGGATGCTGTGCAAAATATAAATAAATACAAAATGCAATGATTTTCAAATCATTTGAACTTTATATTTATTTGAAAATAGTACAAGACAATATATCAGTTTTGAAAGCAAAATAATTTCCCATTACTTTATGTGGGAATTCAGCTGCTCAATACTTTGCAGCCTAATGCATAATGCAGCACACACACTCTTATTACAGAGTCATGTTGTTCTAATAAGTGCAGAGTATGGTGTTTTGCATTGTGTTGCTGAAAGGAGCAAGGTGTTCCCTTAAAAAGGCATCTGGATGGCAGTAAATGTTGCACCAAAACCTGTATATATATCATTCACCAATGGTCATGTCTTCAAGGATGCGCAAGTTACCCATGCCATGTGTACTAACGAACCCCTATACTATCATGGATGCTGGCTTTTGAATTGTTTGCTGATAACAAGCCAGATGGCCCCTCTCCTCTTTAGCCCAAAGGATGTGGCATCCATGATTTCCAAAAAGAATTTCACATTTTGATTAGTCAAACCACAATGCAGTTTTCCACTTCACCTCAGTATATTTTGAATGAGCTCGGGTCCAGAGAAGAAGGCAGTGTTTCTGGATATTTTTTAGATATGGTTTAATCTCTACATGGCATAGATTTAATTTGCATTTGTGGATGCAGTGACAAACTGCGTGTACTGACAGTGATTTACAGAAGAGTTCCTGAGTCTATGCAGTGATTTCCACTACAGAATCTTGTCTGTTTTTAATGGAGTGCCACCTGAGGAAAATTTTATTTTAGCCTTGTTCCATGCGTAGCTAGATTTTTCTAAATTCTTGGAATGTTTTCATGATATTATGTACCATAGAGGATAAAATCTCCTAATTCTTTGCAATTTTACGGTGAAAACATTATTTGTAAATTGTTGAACTATTTCCTCATGTAGTCTTTCACAGAAAGGTTAAGCCCTCTCCATATTTACTTATTAAGGATTTTTCTACCCAATCATGTTACTGACCTGTTGCGAAATAATCTAATTAGCTGTGAGAAGTTCTGCCAGTTGCTTTTTCTTAGCATCATACAACTTTTCCAGTCTTTCATTGTCCTGTCCCAACTTCTTGAAAACATGTTGCTGTCATTAAATTCAAAATGAGCAGATATGTTTCAAAACACAATAAAATCAGTTTAAACATTTGATACGTTGTCTTTGTCCTATTATCAGTTAAATATAGGGTTTTAATCATTAATTAATCAAGGGATCAATCACCTCATCTCCAGCTCTAATACTATGTTGGCTAAATTTAATATGTGTGCCTCGAGTACAAAGGCCGGGTTATTCCAAACATATTGTACCTCTTTTTATGGCTCGGTGCTGTGGAATTTGAATAGCAATCATATTCAGCGTTTCTACGTTTCATGGCGTAAGGTGTCGCAGCGTATTTGGCGTGTCCCTTATAATACACACCGCAGTTTGCTTCCCTCTCTTATGTCTGCTCCTAGCATTGAAAATCAGTTACTGTGTCAGTTTGCCATGTTTATGTGCAATATTGCTAATGGTGTTAACAATTTAGTTTGTCTGTTTTACAAGGGGCTTATGTATAGTAAATCATCGGCAGCTGTCAACATGGGACATCTTATGTTCAGATTAAATGTCAATACTCTGCGCTGTGACCGTTCTGCTTTGAAACGCAGTTTAAAAGGTGATTGTAATGTTGAAATTGCCATGTGTATTGCCAAACTTTCTGATGTAAGGGATGGCCTGCGAGTATGCGACTTTGAAATGAATGATATTGTATGTATGATCACTTCACTGGCATGTATGTAAAGCTTACAACTATTATACTTGATTAATGCTTCCCCACCTTTGCTGTACTTTTTCTGTGCGAATAAATTATTATTATTATTATTATTTGCAAATCACTGCATTCAGTTTTTTTTACATTTTACACAGCGCATCCCAACTTTTTTGGAAATGGGGTTATAGTTCAAGAATTTTCAGACTGATTATCTTTCAAGAGGTAGTATATGTTGGAGCAAAAGTTTTGTCTACTTTTGCTACCAGATAAGACTTTTTTTCAAGTGTAAACTTTATACTGCAAATAATTTGTTTTTAGGTAATAGCCTATAGCCTTCTGTTTTTTAATTTTTATTTCATTTCTTAAAGCACATAAACATATTGATACATAATACCTCATTTTGATTTAAAAGATTATTTAGACTGTTTTTAGTCTGTTTGGTTCAAATGTTCATCCATAGTATTGCTCACTATAGAACGGGACATCTACTTTGCATAAACACACAACTGGTCATAGACGGAATAGTTTTTTTCTGTTCCATATTTGTTTTTGTCATTTGTCTGTTTTCTGTATAATATTTGTATATCATAATCCAGATTGCACGTGTCTATATCTCCCAACATTTTAGTGCACCAGTAATGTTTGTGTCAGTAACACTCATTTAGTGTAGTTTTTGTCCCTATGAACTTTCAAGCATATTCTCTACTATTATAATGAATACAGTTACAGTACATTTGTTTTAGTTTTGACCAATGAAACATACTTCTAATCTACTTAACTAATAGCTTTTAAAATGAATTTTTAGTTATGATTCATGCTAGAATGCTTAAAATCAATGTTGTTCTAATGTTATACTGATTTTTTTGACTGAAACATCCATTTTGGTGGTTTATTACATAATGCACCAAATTTATTACATTTTCATCATAAAAAAGTGCAACATTCACATTTTGTAATAACCACTGCAATGTGTAATATCTTATTACAAAATGCGGCAAAGTTTATTACATATTGCGTTCAGGATGTTTATTACAAAATGCGGCGTTATTACATAATGACGTGAAAATTTATTACATTATTACATATTGCGGTGTTATAATGCGGTGTTACACAGTGCTTTTCAAGTTATATATGGTAGGTGGTGTCCTAGTACCATCTGTTGTTTGATTTTCATACCTGACACAATTGACTGTAGTTCTGTAAAGCTCCAACTTTTCAAGTATTTTTATGCATCTTGGTGATTGTCGAAGGGGTGGCAGGGGTCAATGTCTGTCTTGTAGTATTCTACTACAGCTGCCCAGTCACATCTGTGAGATGGTTCATCAATACCTGCCAAATTGTTGAGATTTTCAACATTTATTGGCTGCAGGCATCCTGTAATCTTGCTGCAGGCAGTGCTCAATGCAGAGTCTACCTTGAATGTGTGTGATGAACGGCTGTAGATAGGACATGCATATTCTGCCACTGAGAAACAAAGCACAGTGTGGATTGTCATTGGGTCACTTCCAAATAAACTATTTGACAATTTTTCAGTGACATTGTTCCAGGTTTTGACCTTTGCCTTGGTCTTCTGAACATGTGAGTGATATGATAGAGAGCGATGAAGAATTATCCGTGGGTACTTTGGTGCTTTGCAATGTTCCAGCAGGAAATTGTTCCACTGTACCTGCATTTGTCATTTTGCGTCTTGATTTTGGAAATGGAATGCAGTTCTTTGCCATTTTGCTGGGTTTGGACGTGGGGAATTGTTGGTAGTATGCGGTGATATTCTGCAGGGCAGCCTTCAATGTGGTCTCAATCTGACTAAAGTCTGAGGATTGTATTGCAATGCACAGATCATCAGCATACAGAAACAACCTTGTTCTTGGGATGATGGGTTAGTCATTAGTGTGTGTATATTGAATGCCGTTGAGGCAAGGACACCTCCCTGAACATGGTAGGCTATTCTTTTGACATCTCAATTGGCTGTTCTGACCATTCAAGCAGACAAAGATGCAGTGATTCTCCATCATTGTCATAATGAACTAGACAAGATGAAAGACCTGTAGTATTTGTTGCAATTTGACTTTCATGATACAATGGTTTATAGTATCATAAGCTGAGGATAAATCTACAAAGAGTCCTCCTGTGATCAGCTTCTGCTCTAAGCCATCCTCAATGTACAGTGTGAGGGTCAGTAGTTTCCTGTTGTTGATTTTCTGTGGTGGAACCCTGCCAGTTCATCCAGTATGATGCCGTTCAGTATGCATCTTTCCGTCAGTTTGTATGGGTGGCACAGTAAGGATATTGGTGGGTAACTGCTGGGGAGACCTGCATCTTTTGCTGGTTTGGGGATATCAATAACCTTGCATTTCCATCAGACTTGTGGGATGGTGTTGGTTCAATACAGATGTTAAACATCTCTCATGGCCATTCTCATGCTCTGGGAACCAGATGTTGCAGCATGTCATTTATGTTGTTGTCTAAACCAACTGCTTTGTTAGGTTTCATCACCTGCAAGGCTTTGCTTGGTTTTTCCATGGTGAAGGATTAAGTGTACCGTCTGTTGCTTTGATTGTTGACACCAGCAGTTTTTGAGAGTGGAGGTTTCTAACTACCACTCTCGCCGGTTAGCGAAGAAAGGTGGGCAACCTGGTTAGCAGTCACATTACCACGTGGTTTACTGTGTGTAGGGTCAGTACAGACTCGTCGCAATGATGCCCAGGCCTTCCTGCAGCTGTAGTGTAGGTCTGTTATTTCCGTCAACTCCGGCCATTGCTTACGTTTTGCCTCATTGATTGCATCTGTGAGCGGTTTTTGCAATGTCAGTTGTGTTGTCAGCAAAAGGGTTTTAAAGGATAAAAAACTAAAGTTGCCAAATAAAGTACATAATCGCTGCTATCCAAAACAATAAGCAATTATTATTTATTTATTTGTTTTTTTGCACAGTGCAAACTGCTTGTAAATGTTGGGTATTGTCATGGTTTGTGAGGTGTGCGTGTTGTTTGGACTTTTCTTTGCGGCTCTCGTCCGGGGACGATATCGAATTCCTGGGCCATCGAATTCTTTACCCAGCTAGTTGATTGAGCTGGGGCGGCGCTTCCCCAGAATCTATATAAGCAGGATGTCCGGCATGCCTCCTTTGCTAGAGTGTCTGTGTTTAGATTCACACTATAGCCGAAGATATCTTTAGTCAGGTTTGGTATGACTTTCTATCTTCTTATTGTTGGAGTTTCTTCTCCCTTTTTCTATCTCGCTTTGCTTCCTTGGTTCAGACTATTATACGTCCTTTGGAAGCGCAAGAACTTGCGTTTGGTCTATATAATTCTGTGTTTGTACTGTGTTCGTGCTACTCTCTTTCTCTCTGTCATTGCGCTTGGCCTCCGTATACTACCGGCCATTACAGAACACTCAAGCCTGCATGGAGTCGTCAGCAACGGCTGCGTTAGAGAAAGTTGTGGCTAAGCAACAAACTGCTCTCTCCGGTTATGGCAAGGGTCTTGTTAGCCTGAACAAACAACAGGCAGAGTTGGTGGAAAGAGTCCACCTTCAGGCAAATGCCATGGAGAGACAGGAGAACGTTCTGTTAGCTCTCACTGAGAGTATGAGCCCTGTCCACGCAAATCACACAAAATGTTGCACAAGCACAGTCCGTACATTCTCCCTGAGAGCCAAAGCTTCAATTACCCCCAAGATATAGAGGCGAGGCAGGAAGATGTAAAGATTTCATTGCCCAATGCGGGATATTTTTTAAAGCGCAGCCTTCACGGTTCGTTAATGAGGAGTCTCGGGTTTCATTTATTTTATCCCTGTTAACCGACACAGCACTCACTTGGGTTGGCCCACTTATTCGATCTAATTCACCGGTAGTGAATACTGTGGAGACTCTTGTTAGAGAAATGGTATCGGTGTTTGATCAGGATGTTTGTGGCCAGGACGCGGTTACGCGTTTAATGCATCTAAGGCAGGGCTCTGAGAGTGTTGCTGCATTTTCAATCACATTTCGCTCCTTGGCTACAGAGACAGGCTGGCCAGAAGCGCCTCTTATGACAGTGTTTGTTCACGCTTTGGCAGAGGAGGTTAAGGACACTCTGGCTACGTTGTTTGTCTAGTTTGTCTCTAGATTTGTTGGTTCGCACTGCGGTGCGAATTGATAATCGCATCCGCGAACGTAACAGGGAGAAATGTACTGCATTGGCTCTTGCTGGCAACGGGGCTAATGCTACTAGCAGCATGCTTAAAGTTCCCATTCCGCCCACTGAAAATTCCACTCCTGGTGAGTCTATGCAGGTTGATGGCTCATATGAGAGCCCGGCTCGTAAGCCCGTTCAGACACGTATAATCTGCTATAATTGTAACAAGCCGGGACATATCCGTCCATGCTGCCCTGAGCTTCAGGGAAACGGGAAGTCCCTAGAGGTATGGGGGCGCTAGAAGGACAGATCCAATTTCCCTTCCGAACTTTAATCCCTGTAGAATTGACTGGGGGAGACAGAGAATATTTATCAAAGCTTTTGTGGACTCTGGCGCCGTGGATTGTTTTATGGATGCAGAGTGGGCTAGGAAACATTCCATTCCTATCCGCCCTCTTTTACATTCACGCTCTGTTAGATCTTTGGGCGGTCGCCCGCTGGGAACTGGATTTATAACCGAAGTTTCTGAATCATTGACTATGTTCATCTCTTTTGGTGGCCATTCTAGCCACCAGCTAGCTGCTTGGTGGAGTGAACACTGGCGTTGTTTGTTCGCCGCTTCTCCGCCCGCGATTTTGATTGTTTTTATAGTTTTCTGTGCTATTTTTATTAGCCAAGTTGCCCTTTTTATAGCATGGATTGTTTTTGCGGTGCTTTGTACTCTAATCTTTCTGGACCTCGGATCTTACGACTCACCCATTTTTCTACCTGTGGGGTAGCCAAGTACCTACCTGCTACAGAAGACTTCCAGCTGTAAACTGTGTCCCTCCTGGAAAGGCTCTCTGGATCCAACCATCATAGCGCCTTGACGGACAACTTTCCTCCCTTCCACCACCGCTCCATGAACTTGACGTGGAGTTCCACCGAGAGGTATTCTGCCTAACAGTTAGCGAGGCTAGGCAGCATCCTTCCTTGGTCAGCATGGCGTTCAGCTATTCCATCTCGCAACTCCGCCGACTAAAACCTGCAACTACTCCTGGACTTAACATCCCCATCATCAACAAACTTGAACTTCTTCGCCACCCTTGTTACGTTCATAGAAGCTCCGGTCGAAAATTCATCTTCCATAACCAGCCAAGCTGCTCTGCAACAAACATCCCACCTCTCTGGTCACCCGTCGCACGTCTGACGCGTCATCAGAGCGCCGTCACTCCAGCTACTATTCAAACGGGAAACACCGTGAGATCTCTGTACTCCAGCATTGGAAACACCGCGAGATCCCCGCACACCCGGCTGGATAGAATTCGTGGAAGGGATTCCAGTTCGCGCAGAGTGGATTTCAATGTTTTGCGACCTGTACAGAGATCCACCCCACAGTCACTGGTCAAATTCAAACTCTTTAACACTCGATCCATCAACAATAAATCCACCCTGATTGAGGAACACATCAGGGAGAAAGGACTTGACTTCATGTGTTTGATAGAAACCTGGCACCAGCCAGAGGTTTACTCTGTCCTTAATGAAGCCTGTCCCCTGATTACAGTTATTTGGAGGCAGCCCGCAGCACTGGTCGCGGTGGTGGCCTAGCTGTCATTCATCGACAGGACCTGGAGCTGTCCCCCATCCAGCTGCCGACAACAATCACCTGCGAGTGTCTTGCATTTAAATGCAAGCCTCCCTTTCCCATGACTGTTCTCCTCATCTACCGGCCCCCCAAACCCAACTCTGCTTTTATCCTGGAAATGTCTGATCTTCTCACAACACTCTGTACTACCTCTGCCAATATCATAATCCTGGGAGATTTAAATATTCATGTCGACACCCCCTCATGCCACTCCGCTGCCGATTTCCTGCAGCTACTGGACTCCCTCAACCTACAACAGCATGTTGATGTCCCCACACACTCCAGGGGACACACACTCAATCTGGTCATCTTTGACTCCGCCCCCATCAGCAACCTACAGGTTTACGATCTTGGCGTGTCAGATCACATGGTTGTGTCTATGGAGCTGCCGTTCCCTTCCCCCCACATCAAACCCAAGCAGCAGATCCACTTCAGAAATCTGAAAAACATAAACGCCGATGCCCTGGCCGTGGACCTTCAACATCTCTCCTCTGGCTCTACTGACTTCCACTCTGTTGCTGACTCAGTAGATTCCTACAACCAGTCCCTGAGCAGTCTTCTGGACCTCCTTGCCCCCTTAACATCCAGGTCAGTCTCCTTCACGCACTCAGCACCTTGGTACACCTGCGAGCTGCGAAAGATGAAGTCGGCTGGGCATGTCCTCGAGCGGCGGCTCAAGGCCTATGGGCTGTCTGTTCACAAACAGGCATACAGTGAACACAAGAAGGTGTACGCAGAAGGTCTGAGGAATGCACGGACCAGGTTTTATTCCACCATCATCAACAACAGCCCCGGCAACTCCAAACAACTCTTTTCAACAATAAATCACCTTCTCAAACCCCCTTCACTCTCCCACTCTGAGACCACCGAGGAGAAGTGCAACATGTACATCACTTTTTTCAGACAAAAAGTTGATAACACCCGCTCACACTTCTCCACCACTGCTGTCCTGCCCCCCCCCCAATAGCCGACCCACCATCTGAGTTTGTCCAGCCTCTCTGCTCCTTCTCCGATGTCACACAGGAGGAGGTGGAGGACGTCATCAAAAAAATTAAGCCGACCACCTGTGGCCTGGACCCTTTCCCTTCAGCCCTGCTGAAGGCCAACATCTCTGCCATCTATCCGTTCATCACCAAGATCATCAACCACTCCCTCCTGTTCGGCAAAATCCCATCTGCGTTAAAAACTGCTGTCATCAGACCACTACTGAAAAAACCCACCCTGGATCCAGAACTCCTCTAGAACTACAGGCCCATCTCCAACTTTCCATTTCTGGCTAAAGTTCTGGAAAAAACAGTTGCAGCACAACTTCTGGATCACCTCAAACACAACAACCTTTTTGAGAAGTTTCAGTCTGGTTTTCGCCCTGGCCATTGCACAGAAACAGCCTTGGTCAGGGTCACCAATGACCTCCTGATGGCAGCAGATACTTGTTCCCCATCTTTACTCATCCTCCTGGACTTAACAGCTGCCTTTGACACAGTTGACCACAATATCCTCCTCCACCGTCTGCAATACACCATTGGACTCTCAGGAAAAGTACTCAACTGGTTCACTTCTTATTTGACCAACAGAACTGAGCATGTCACCCTGGGCAAAGCAAAATCATACACCCACAACGTCACCTGTGGTGTCCCTCAGGGCTCGGTGCTGGGTCCCACCCTCTTCACCCTCTATCTTCTCCCCCTGGGCAAACTCATCAGCAGACATGGGATATCCTACCATTGTTATGCTGATGATACACAGCTTTACCTAAGGACAACCCCCACTTTTTCTGCCCCCTTGCTAACATCCATACTGACCAACTGCCTGGAGGTGATAGAGGTGTGGAAGAAGCTCAACATTCTTCAGCTGAACAGTTCTAAAACGGAAGCCATCCTAGTTGGTACACCACATCAGTTCCGCTCTTCCACCATCACCAGTATCACATTCTCTGGCCAAAACATCCCCCTTTCCACATCTGTCACCAACTTGGGTGTTAAAATGGATCATCAACTCACCTTTGACACCCACATCAAACACCTCCATAAAACATCATTCTACCACCTTAGGAACATCGCCAAACTCCATCCAACTCTCACCCTGGCAGATGCAGGGAAGCTCGTCCACGCCTTTTTCTCCTCCAGGCTGGATTATTGTAATGCACTCCTCATCGGGATCTCTGGCAAGAGCATCCAGAGATTGCAGTACATCCAGAACAGTGCTGCCAGGATCCTGAGGAGGGTGCGCAAATATGATCACATCACCCCCATTCTGAAATCTCTTCACTGGCTCCCTGTCCCACTCAGAATTGAGTACAAGGTCTCCCTCCTCACCCACCAGTGTATTCACGGACAGGCCCCCCAATACCTCAAGGAACTCCTCACCCCCCAAATCTCCTCATGTACCCTCCGTTCTGCAACCAAAAACATTCTACAAGCTCCCAGAACTAAGCTCCGCACTATGGGCGATCAGGCTTTTTGCTCGGCAGCTCCGAGACTGTGGAACGCCCTCCCTGACTATCTGAGGGCCCCACAGACTACATCTGCTTTTAAACGGGACTTAAAAACACATCTTTTTAAAAAAGCATTTTATTAAATGTCTTTTATTGGTTCTCCCTTTTAAAATTTTATTAGTGTATTGTGTTTCTTTTCTTTTTTGCTCTGTAGCACTTTGAGATTGTAAAGTGCAATATAAATAAAATTTATTATTATTATTATTCTGAGGAGGTCCGGTTTTTTATTATCAGTTCTCCTGTTTTCCCTGTCGTCTTAGGACACTAGTGGCTACGGGAACATAGGCCTCATATCATTTGGGGAAGTCAGGATAACCCAATCGTCCAGTGGGGGACTGATTGTCGGTCCCACTGTAGGGATAGTTTGGCGTGTCATCCCGGGCATTGATCTATGGGGGAGGCTGACGCCTGGAGTGATTCTGAGGAGTTTGCCTCACACAACCCTCCTAATCTACAGAAAGGGGCGGAGGAGGGGTGGGTGGGATCCTCAATTTGACTGGCGGCAGCCAGAGGAGGATTGCTATTCGGAGGATTTCTCTGACTCGGAATCTGACTTAGAGGGGGCAGGTTCCGAACAGGGTGAGAATTTGGGGGCTACTCTGAACTTTTGTCTGCCTCCTAATGTTCCTGACGATTATGCTGATCTCGCGGAGGTTTTTAGCAAGCAACAGGCCTCGACTTTACCTCCTCATCGCACGTTCGATTGCGAGATCAATCTCCACCTGAGTACCACTCCCCCCAGGGGTTCATTATACTCGCTGTCAGGGCCTGAACGGAAGGCTATGCGAGAATATATTCAGGAGGCTCTGGCTAATGGATTTATTCTGCCCTCCACGTCTCCTGCCAGAGCGGGCTTCTTTTTTGTGTGCAAAAAAGATGGCGGTCTGAGATCCTGTACTGATTACAGGGGCTTGAACAATATCACTATTAAAAACTGATACCCACTTCCGTTGATGAACTCCGCGTTTGAATGGATGCAGGACGCGACTTTTTGCCAAGCTAGACCTCCGGAATGCTTATAACTTGGTTCGAATCTGTGAGGGGGACGAGTGGAAAACGGCATTTAATACGCATGACGGGTACAACGAATATTTGGTCATGCCGTTTGGATTGGTTAACGCCCCCTCTGTGTTCCAGGCACTCATTAATGACGTGCTCCGCGAGATGTTGGAGAGATTAGTCTTTGTCTACCTTGATGATATTCTTATTTTCTCTTCAACTCTCTCGGAGCATAACCAACACGTCAGACAAGTGCTTGAGGCCCTCCTCAAAGCCAAGCTTTTTGTCAAGCCTGAGAAATGCGTTTTTCATGCCAAGAAAGTTTCGTTTCTTTGCTTTATTATTTCGGAAGGGTCGGTCCGCATGGATCCTGACAAGGTGTCAGCAGTCAGGGATTGCCTGCCCCTCAAAACGTTAAGGAGGTGCAACGGTTTTTGGGGTTTGCCAATTTTTATAGGAGGTTTATCCGTAATTTTAGCGAGGTAGCTGCCCCCATTATCGCGCATACTAAGAAGAATACCTCCTCATCGTTTGCTTGGTCTCTGGCAGCTGAGGCTGCTTTTCAGGAGTTAAAGAAACGAATTAGCTCAGAACCCATTCCGTTTTGCCTGACCCCTCCCTCCCATTTGTTGAGGAGGTGGATGCGTCGGATGTTGGGGGTAGGTGCCATTTTGTCCCAGTGCCCCCTTCGGGACAACAAGTTGCACCCATGCACCTACTTCTCTCGGTTGTTGTCGGCGGCCGAACGGAATTACAGCATTGGTGACTGAGAGTTGTTGGCCATCAAGTTGGCGTTAGAAGAGTGGCGCCATTGGTTGGAGGGGGCTGAACAGCCGTTTGTGGTTTGAACGGATCATAAAAATCTCCAATACATCCAACAGACTAAATGACGTACTTCTCGGCAGGCATGGTGGTCATTGTTTTTCAACTGCTTTAACTTTACGTTAACCTATCGCCCGGGGTCTAAAAACATCAAGCCCGACGCTTTGTCGCGGATTCACGACCGCTCCGGTCGCGACCCTATTCCTGAGCCGGTTATCCCGGCAGCTCAGATTGTGGCTCCCATTCAGTGGGACTTTGAGTCTGTTGTGCAGGAGGCCTTGAAAAATGATCCTGGTCCTGGTGGAGTGCCGCCTGGCTGTTTATTTGTTCCTTTAGCAGGGCGGTCCCAAGTTCTCCAGTGGGGGCACTCTTCCCGTCTGGCTGGTCACCCGGGGGTTCATCGGACCAAGCAGTTCTTGGCCCGATGTTTTTGGTGGCCCAGCAGGATGGAGGACATCTGGGAGTTTGTAACAGCATGCTGTATTTGCGCTAGGAACAAGACTTCCCACCTCCCCCCCCTCTGGTCTGCTGCGGCCGTTGCCCGTCCCTAAGCGCCCGTGGAGCCATATCGGGTTTTTCTAAGGCCGCCCACTTTATCGCGCTGCCCAAGCTGCCTTCGGAGTGGGAGACTGCCCTTCTTGTTCTGGACCATGTTTTCAGGCTGCATGGCATCTCTCAAGATGTGGTTTCTGACCGGGGCCCTCAATTTACGGCCAAATTCTGGCGTACGTTTTGCAACCAGTTGGGGGCCACCGTGAGCCTTTCTTTGGGCTTCCATCTAGAGACTAATGGGCAGACTGAGCGAACCAACTAGTCTTTGGAGAATACTCTTCGATGTTTAGCGGCTGACAACCCATCTTCGTGGAGTCGATTTTTAGCATGGGCCGAATACTCCCACAATGCACTGGGTAACTCCTCCACAGGTCTTTCCCCGTTTGAGGCTCAGTTGGGTTATCAGCCTCCACTATTTCCTGAGACTGACAGGGATTCAGAGGTTCCTTTGGTTAATTACTTTGTTCGGCGTTGTCGTCAGTTTGGGCCAGGATCTGTTCCTCCTTGTTGCGCTCTGGACGGAAACAAAAGACCGCCGCAGATAGAAGGCACCGTTCAGCCCCATCTTATCGGGTTGGCCATAGGGTCTGGCTTTCCACACGGGACCTGCCCTTGAGAGTGAAGTCACGGAAATTGGCTCCCCGCTTTATTGGTCCTTTTAAGATTGTGCGGAGGATCAATCTGGTCACAGTCCGGTTGAAGCTCCCTAGATCCTTACGGATCCACCCCTCTTTTCATGTCTCCAGGCTCAAACCAGTTAGCACTTGCGTCCTGGCTCCGGTCAACAAACCCCCGCCGCGGATGATTGAAGGAGGGCCGGTTTACACTGTGCGTCGTATTTTAGCCGAGAGGCGTGTGGATCGTGGAGCTCAGTTTTTAGTAGATTGGGAGGGTTATGGTCCTGAGGAGCGGTGCTGGGTCCCTTCTCGGGATATCCTGGATCCTACCCTTATTTCTGAATTCCGTGCGCGGGGCTCTCTGGGAACTTCTGGGGCTGTTCCTTAGAGGGGGGGGTCCTATCATGGTTTGTGAGGTGTGCGTGTTGTTTGGACCTTTCCTTGCGGCTCTCCTCCGGGGACGATATCGAATTTCTGGGCCATCGAATTCTTTACCCAGCTGGTTGATTGAGCTGGGGCGGCGGTTCCCCAGAATCTATATAAGCAAGATGTCTGGCACGCCTCCTTTGCTAGAGTGTCTGTGTTTAGATTCGCACTATAGCCGAAGATAATTTTAGTCAGGTTTGGTATGACTTTCTATCTTATTGTTCAAGTTTCTTCTCCCTTTTTCTGTCTCGCTTTGCTTCTGTGGTTCAGACTATTATACGTCCTTTGGAAGCGCGATTACTTGCGTTTGGTCTATGTTATTCTCTGTGTTTATACTGTGTTCGTGCTACTCTCTTTCTCTCGTTGTTGCGCTTGGCCTCCGCATACTACCGGCCATTACAGGTATAAGACAGCACAGGAAAGCTGCCATGTTCATTCGGCTGGAAGAAGATGCCTACATCACCCGGGCTGGTATCTATTTTATTTCAAAGGTAAGGTGGTGAAAGATGACATCAGTCAGGTTTGGATCGCCAGTTTCGTTAGAACACCCAACAGCCGCACACTGGAGAATTGTTGAGGGTTAAATATAGATTTCCAGCAAATGATCGGTTGTAATTCAAACAACTGGTACCTCTCAAAACACTCTCAATCATCAAATTTCAATACTTATGCCGTGACTCCATTCACTCGAAAGACATGTACAGCCCAGATGATGCCACGCAAAGGTCTGGGGAGAATATTTCCTATTGTTTGCAAGACTCGGTCCCCCTGCTAGTAATTTGTGGCATCCCGACGTCTTCGGTCAGCTTGTATCTTCGGGTGGCAGAGCGCCCACCGGATCTGAATGTTGGTATTTTCCCAGACTTTCTCTGCCTCCTTAAGCCAACCGTCGACCACTGGGACTTCTGTCTGGCTCTGGTCCCATGGGCACAGGGGAGGTTGCCGTCTGAGCACACACTGGAAGGGAATGAGTCCAGTGGATGCGCTCTTCAGGGATTTGAGGGCGTATTCAGCCCAGGGCAAGTATCTGGACCAATCCCGCTGGCGCTGGTGTCAGTATGCTCGAAGGAAGCTCCCTAGATCTTGCATGACTCTCTCCGTCTGCCCATTAGTTTGCGGGTGGTATCCCGAGGTAAGGCTGACTGAGGCTCCCAGCTTCCTGAAGAAAGCTCTCCACACTCAGATGTGAACTGTGCCCTACGGTCAGAAAGGATGTCCTCCGGAAGGCCAAAATTTCTGAATACCTGTGTAAACAGGGTGTCTGTAACTTGAAGAGCAGATGGCACTGCAGCAAAAAACACAAATCTACAGAATTTAGAAAATCAGTCGATGATCACCAGGATACGTGTTAACTTCTGATGTGGGAAGATCGGTAACGAAATCCACGGCAATGTGCAAGCATGGGTGATGAGGGACTAGTAGTGGATTGAGTTTACCAGTTGGTAGCTGTCGTGGTGTTTTGGAAATTGTGCAAATTGTGCAAGAGTGCACGGCTGCTTCCGCATCAGAGGCCAGGTGGGGCCACTAATATTTCCGGCTGATAATGTGTGTTGTTCTTTTGGCTCCGGGGTGTCCTGCTGATAGAAAGGTATCCCACAGAATCACTCACTCTCAAAGAGCAGCGGGAATGAACGTCTTACCCGCTGGCACCGCAGTAGTAGGGGGATTCCTCCTGGTCTCCTCCACTATTTCCCATTCCAACTGCCACTTTATTGGCAAGGATGCAGGAGGATGGCAGAATCAGCTCTTCCACTTCCAGATCTTTCTCTACCTCGTATCTTTGGGATAGCATGCCTGCTTTGATGTTCTTGGAGCCTGGGCGATAGGCTAGTGAAAAATTGAAGCGAATAAAGAAAAGTGCCCACCTGGCCTGCCGTGAATTCAGCCTTTGTGCCTTTCGCAGATACTCCAGGTTGTGGTGGTCAGTCAGCATGAGGAATGGATGACGGGCTCCCTCTAAGGAGTGCCTCTATTCTTCGAGAGCTAGCTTTATTGCCAACAGCTCCTGGTTTCCCACATCGTAGTTGGCCTCTGCAGGTATGACCTTGTGTGAGAAATAAGCACACGGATACAGCTTCCCTGTAGTCCCGTGCCACTGGGACAGGATTGCTCCCACCCCTGCACTGGAGGCATCAACTTCCACTATGAAGGGCTTTTCTGGGTCTGGTAATTTGAGTATAGGAGCAGTGACAAACAGACTCTTGAGTGTGTTGAAGGTGTGTTAAGCTTCCAGATTCCATCCCAGGTTTTTGGGTTTTCCTTTGAACTGATGCATCAGAGGATGGGCAACCATGCTGAAGTTTTCGATGAAGCTTCGATAGAAGTTTACAAACCCCATGAAGCGCCGGAGTTCCTTTATCGTTCGTGGGAACGGCCATTCTGCTACTGCCTTTACCTTCTTTGTCTCCATAGCTACTCCCTTTGGTCCAATCATGTAACCAAGCAAGGAGACAGTGGACTGATGAAAGACCCATTTCTTGGTCTTGACGTAGATATGATGGATATGATGGTCTTCCTGTGGATGTCCTGAAGAATGAAACTACACTGACCTTGTTAATTAAATTGTTCAATTATTGTTTTAGACACAGTGTTATTCCTGGTATTTGGAGATATGGTATAATTAACCCAATACCAAAAGCAGGAAGTAAAGACAGTAGGGTTCCTTTAAATTATCCGGGCATTACTCTTACATCTGCTGTGTACAAGCTTTATTGTTGTGTGATAAATAACTGTATCACCCAGTGGGCTGAACATCATAATTTAATTGCCGATGAACAAAATGGCTTCAGAAAAAAGCGCAGTTGTTTAGATCACATAACTACATTAACAAACATCATAGACTCACGTAAAAAGTTAAGAAAGAGTACCTTTTGTGCTTATATTGACTTCTCAAAAGCTTTTGATCATATGTGCCGGGATTACCTGTGGTATAAGTTATGCAATCTAGGCCTTCGTGGTAATATTATGGATAGTCTGATTATCATGTACGAAAACATTAAATGTTGTATTCGGGTCAATGGTTGTTTAACTGATTGGTTTCCTGTGATTTCAGGTGTTAAGCAAGGATGTATCTTGTCACCATTGTTATTTTCATTGTATATCAATGATCTGGCAGTTGGTATCAAAGCTCTTGGCAAAGGTGTTACCGTTAATAATGAGAAAGTGTCAATTTTATTATATGCTGATGATCAGTGGCGGTTCTAGGGGTGGGGCCACGCCCCATCTGAAATCTAACTGGCCCCCTGAAGTGCCCCTGTCCTGTCACTCATCTGTCGTTTTGTCCGAGACTGACAATCAGATTATAGGTGAATGCAATTCCATGCCCAACAGTTGGTGGCAGTACTGCGCCAAATAGGCATATATACCGTCAATAAAGCTCACAGTAGAAGATGACAATTTGAATGAACACTGGCGGTTCACACCAAAAAAGAACAGGAGAGGCTGCCGCCGCTTCCTTCTACGAGCGCAGGTAAAGAAATCAATATGGCCTCAAGTGCACCGCACTTCTCAATTTCCCATAGACTATAATGGGCAATTTCCCGCTATTTTCCGTCAAACTAAGGGGTCTTCCGAAAAGATTTCAACATAGTTGTGATCGAAAAACATATAAGAATAAAAATTAATGCACAATTTTACATGACACTGTTCGAGACGTCAAAAATATAAAAATATGTCTTAATGGGAAGCAAAACACTAACTAGCGTGTTAGCTAGGTAATCGAGTCGCTGTAGACGGCTGTGATGGCAAACTTTATCTGTAATTTAGCTAGCTAGATAAACTTAGTTGGCACAATAAACTCACGTTGCTTACAAAGGGTGATGGCCAGCTATAGCTCTCATGCCCATGTAATGTTAGCCAAGTTGCATATCCACATATAGCATTAGCCATAGCAAATGGCCTGACAGAAACGTTCATGTAACGTTAGCGGTGTTCACTCCGGATTAATTGTACAAATAAAAGCATCCTTATCAGGCATCTGCCTATCTAGGGACTATTTAGAGAG
Source organism: Gymnothorax javanicus (assembly GCA_029692085.1). Lineage (NCBI taxonomy): Eukaryota > Metazoa > Chordata > Actinopteri > Anguilliformes > Muraenidae > Gymnothorax > Gymnothorax javanicus. The sequence continues at coordinate 99,369,013 of CM056198.1, forward strand.
CAAGTTGTTGAGGTTTTTTTTTTTTTTTGATTACGATAACTCAATCCTAGCTGAGGCGGTCAATTAAACTGGCTAGCTTTCAATGATTGCCAGCGAAGATAGCGTTTCTGCATGCTGCTCGGCTGTCTGTTCCGTGAAATAAAAACATAGCTCAGTAAAGCTGCGTTTACTGGCGCTCGATTACGCGGCTACGACAATGCGACAACGACTATGCGACAACGATAAAAAATGTTTTTGTCGCTAGGTGTGTTTATTGAGATGCGACTACGACAATAAATTTCTGGTTTGGGCCTGGGGGCCTCGGGCATTTCCATCATGGCATCAGTCCAACACTAGTACATTGGTTGGCTGAGGACATTATTGTGACTGGAATTGCGGCATTGCTTGCAATGCAATTTTACGGTGTACATATGATCAGATCAAGTGCAGTTGTAGATGAAGGTATTTTTATGTACTAATTCGACCAGACGTTCCACATCCTCAACGCTGAGAACTCCTTAAGTAAATTGCCCAGAAAGCACGTGTTGTCTCATTGAAAGTGACATTAAATGCTGGGAATCCCCTGTTTTAGTCGCGCGACAACAATCTGGAATGCCCCATTGAGCAATCAGATTTTTTGTCGCGTAGTCACATAGTCGTTGTCGCACGTTAGTAAGTTCCCCTATAGGAACACATATATAGCATTTAAAAAATTGTCGTAGTCACATAGTCGTAGCCGCGTAGTCGAGTGCCAGTAAACGCACCGTAACAGTTCAAACTACTTACAGATATGTTCTTGTAGGCTGTTCACCAATACTATGCGAGTGACCAATCAGAGTCAGATGTGAGTTATATTGACCTACCAATGGATTAACCGTTGACTAAAACAACTTCTTATAACTTCGTTCTCGAAAAGTGTCAAGCAAAACTGCGCCTCGATTCATTTTTTATTATGTAATCCAGTCCTACGCAAGAAAGATTTACGATTGTATATCTTTTAGATAACAGAATAATAGCAGGAATTTTTTTCCATTATAGTCAATGGGAAATTCAGAGGTGTGGTGCACTGGATGCCATATTTCTTCAACTTTTCGCTCCGACAGCCTCTCCAGTTCTATATACACTCATTGGTTCACACTCCAACAATACCACAGTGACAATGAGCAGGGAGATAGCACGGAGAGAGAGGGAGACAGGGAGAGAGCGACAGAGGATGGTCACGGTCAGGAGCAGGGCAGCTCCAATCCCCCTTCACCAGGTCAGACATCATCTTGGCACAGCAACAACAGTAACTGTAATATGTCTGATATCGATATGAAAAGGCACAGAAGATAAATAATGGTCACACTGTTAAATCCCAATTGACATTGGCACTAAATGTTTGCAGATTTTCTGCTTGAAACAATTTTAGCTATTAGCTGGTACCTTGAATGTTAAAACTCATAACACACTTGTTTGTACCAATTTAGCAGTAATTGTAATGAAGTGCTATTGTGAGAATCTCCACCACATTTTAGTTAATGTGCACTCAATATTTTACCTCTGTTTGTGACTATTGTGAATAAAAATTGTGAAAACAGTAAATTAATGTATCCTAAATTAAAAGAACAGTGTAGAAATCAAAACGCAGATCCACCTTACTTGACCACAGCAAAGTTTGTATGAATGTAGGCATTGCTTTGACGTGTATCTGGATCTCTGTCTCACGGAAGATCAGACTACTTGCACATTGTGTAATCTCATGTTGTGTTTAGTCATGAAAATTGTAGTATTTCAATATTATATTCAATACATAGGATTTACAATTTCACAGGCTATATGTTTGGTGAAAAAATGTGGACACTGCTGAGTGAAGGATAATTTCAGTACCCTGAATACTTGAATTCTTGCACCTCACCTCTACCAGAGCTCACCTTAATATTTCAAGGTTTCAAGTCCTTTTCTTAATTTTTAATTAAATAGTTGTGGTCTGATAGACAACATGGTTTCAGCTGCATACAAGCTTGATATGAGTGGTGAGATATATATACACCTTATCATAAATGTGACTGTGTGCATGAATGTTGGACAAATACTTGGCCCCTCTGTGAGCAATATGGCCCCTTGATGGCCCCTTACTTAGATAAAATCCTAGATCCGCCACTGCTGATGACATTGTTTTAATTGCAGAGTCTGAGCAAGCGTTACAGGATTTATTAAACTATTTAAATGATTGGCGTTTACAATGGAAATTAAATATTTATGTTGATAAATCTGTCATGGTTATGGTTTTTGGTCATGTTTATGTTCATGTCCAGTGTTCATGATTTTGTCTTTTATTTATTCTTTTTGGTTATTGTAATACTTTGGTTTTTAGTTCATTCCATTTCTCAGTTCCATTGCACATGTCTCCCGTCCTGTGATCTAGTTGGTTCAGTCCGTCTTCCCTGCGTGCGTTCTCACTTACTTCGGGTGATTTAAATGAATTCCGGTGTTTAAAATATTCCTTCGATTCTCGTTTACTTCCTTCGTCTTACTGTTCTGATCACTAACAAGACTAACATTTGTATTTTGTATCATAGTCTACTAACACAACTAATCCATGTATATAGATTACTAACTTACTAACGAGCACTCTAGTTAAATCTGTAAAGTTGCACCGCTACTAATTAATACTAATTCCCTCTCAGCAATCGCCCTGTTCTAGTCTCCGCCTCTTGCTCAGCTGTACCTGTCTTCCCCTGCGTTTCTGCGAGATCTCTTGCACGTGCTTAATTACTTTCCTGCACTCGTTATCTGTGCACTTAGAACTCCTTGACCGGAGCTGTTTAAATGTCATAGGCTGTCTGTGTGATTCCCGTCCTTGTCTTGGCGTTCGCCAGTTTTCGTGGTTAGGGTTTCCCTCAAGTGATTCTCCCGTTGTAATTAGTCTGATCCATTTCACCTGCTCCCTGCATAGCATGTGACTTTCCTCCCGTCTATTTAAGCAGTCTTTTCACAGCCAGCTCCTTGTCAGAACGTGATCAATATTTCTTTGTGCAGAGCGCCTTGTATGCCATTGAGTATTGTTTTCCTTCGACTGGTTTGTCCGACTTTGATTCTTGCCATAACCCTTCTTGTATTATTTTGTCTTTTGGATTTCTACCTATTTTTGTATGACCACGATTTCTGTGTTTGGATGCCCTGTGTATGACCCTTGGCTTTGTTCATCGACTACGACTTTTTGCCTAAGGTCTATGTACCTTTTGCTCATCTGTTTTTCTGGTTCTGACCCCTGCCTGTCTAGTTGACTCTGTTTTTTGGCTTTTGTATTGTGGCTTGGAAATTCTTGTTTGTTTTTTTTTTTTTTTTTTTTTTTTTTTTTTTGGCTTTGACACGGACTTCATTGAAGGCATACGTTTTTGGGATTTCCATCTCTTGCGTGTGGTCCCTGAACGCTACGTCACAAAATCCAAAATTGTACATTATTGGAACCCATCTATGCCATGTACCAATTTTGAGTTTAAATGTGGCTCCCAGCATATGGAAACAGTAGGTCAATATAAATATCTTGGTGTAACTACCACTGAGTTTTTGGATTACAACATAACTGCCAAACATATTGCAAATTATGCTAGTCAGGCTTTAGGTTCTATTCCCAAATGTAAACTATTTGGTCTCCCATTTAATTGCTTTAGTAAGTTGTTTAACTCTTTAATTTTTACCTATACTTATGGTGCTTCTATCTAGGGGTTTAAAAGTTACACCTGTATTAATTCTGTTTTTAATCGTGCATGTCGTTTTTTTTTTTTTTTTTCTTTTTTTTTTCCTTAGGTGTGGGGAAAGTATACCCCAAACGCAGCAATTCAAGGTGAAATTGGGTGGAAAACCCCATGGCATCAACAATGGCTTTGTATATTTAAATACTGGTGTCAATTGTCCAACATGTCCGAAAGCAGAATCTGCAAACGTGTTTTTATGTGGGCAGATAGTGTCACTTACTAAAAGAAACAAGTAATCGTATTTTAATTCTATTCAAATGAATCATCTCTCACGAATTGATGTGTTATACAATTAATGATGTAAATGATTTAGATATGTTTTTAGCTGAGGTTGAAATTAAATGGCTGGATACAATAAACAAGGAAGAATCCGTTAAACAGAATAGTGGTCATAACAAGTTGCGTACCTACCGCATGTTTAAACAATCATTTGGTACAGAAAATTATGTTAAGTGTATTTTATCTAGATGTCAGAAGTGCTTTTGCCAAATTCAGATGTGGTGTTGCTCCACTTGCATTGGAAACTGGTAGATACTCTAATTAGATTTATTGGTCCCCTGAGGGGAAATTCATCTTCACTGACTGTACATTACAAAGGAACAACATTGCACATCACAAAACCACAACAACAGAAAACACCATACAGCAAAAACAACAGTGCAAAGCAGTGATAATAACAATACAAAACAGTGAGGGGCCAGGCAGACAGATCAGCGGGGCCTGCTGTTCAGGATGGCTATGACTGCAGGGATCAGGCTTTTCCCAGAGCGAGCCCTTCTAAACTTGATTGTTCTGTATCTGTGTCCTGAAGGTAGTGGGATGATGTATTGTGTAGTGGGTGGGTGATATCCTGTACTATGGTGTTTGCTAAGCGAGTAATGGACCTTTTGTTTAATTCTGTGAGGTTGGGTGTGGTGAGATCGATGATTTTTGCAGCTGTGTTTGTGATGCGTGAGAGTTTGGCCCGGTTGGTGACAGAGAGCATAGTGTAGAAACATGTGGAACAGTACAGAAGGATGGGTTGGATGATGCTTTGGTAAAGTAACAGCAGAAGGTGGGGTGCGACATATAGTCCTTTAAGTTTGCGTATGGCTGACAGTCTTTGTTGGCTTCTTTTTTGAATGTCCATGGTGTGCTGATCAAAGGTGAGTTTATTGTCCAGAGTTATTCCCAAGTATTTGAACGTGTCCACGATGGTGGGGTGCTGGGGTGAGGAGGGGCTGATCACTAATTCCTTTGCTTTATTAACATTGATCTGGAGATGGTTGTCCTTGCACCGCTTGGTGAAATGTGTGACTGTGTTGTAATAGTTCAGGGTGGATTGATTGTCAGAGAGGAGTGCAAGAATGGCTGTGTCATCGGAGTATTTGAGATATGTCGTTGTAGATGAGATGCTGTGGCAGTCGTTGGTGTAAAGTGTGTACAGGAATGGGCTCAACACACATCCCTGTGGAACCCCGGTGTTGATGGTGAGTACAGGAGATGTGGTTGAGCCCACCCTTGCTGCTTGCTGTCTGTCGGTGGGGAAGTTGTGGGTGAGGTGGATACCCCTGTGGATCAACGTTTATGCTTTCAGTGTAATGAAAACTGTGTTGAATCCAAAAGTCATGTCTTACTTCATTGTGCTCTTTATAAAGACCTTAGAGATTCCTTGCTTGAAAATCTCTCCAGCCTGATTGTAAATTTGAATTTCTTACCCGACAGTGAAAACCTGTGTCATATTTTATCGGGTCAGTTTTGTGAGTAATTGTGCCAAAATCTGCCATCTTATACTCCTTAGAAGAAGAATGTTCACTAGTGCCTAAGAAATACAAATCAAATTCCATTTTTTAATTTGTTATTGATCTATTTTTTTATTTAGTTTATTTCTTTGTTAATGTGCTGATTTTTATCTGTCGTGTCTCGTAACTTATTTTATTGAGTGGCCTCCTGTACAGTTAATGTCTATTTATGGTGTTTATGTTTGTTGTATGGGAGGGTGACACGTTAATGAGGATGATGAGGATGTCTTTGAGGTAGGCGATGACGAATCTTCCCAGCATCTGTTGTAGCATGTCATTGATGAAGAACTGGAACACAGAGGGGGCGTTAACAAGGCCATACAGCATGATGCAGTACTCTTATTACATGGAGGTGGTGATAAAGGCTGTCTTCCACTTGTCTACTTCCCTGAAATGAATGAGGTTATATGCGTTGCAGAGGTCGAGCTCCATGAAGATCTTTGCACTTCACAGCTGTTCCACAGCGCTGAGGACCAGGGGGAGTGGATATCGGTACTTCACCGTGACATCATTAAGGTCTCTGTAGTCTATGCAGGGGCGGACACCACTATTCTTCTTCTGTATGAAGAAGAAACTTGCGGATGCGGGTGAAGTGGAAAGGTGAATGAAGCCCTGCTTTAGAGCTTCTTGCACCTACTGCTCCATTGCTTTAGTTTCAGCCACCGATAAAGGGTATATATGGCTCCTGGGGGGTGATGTGCCGGATAGGTGCTCTAAGGCACAATCCCATGGACAATGCGGAGGTAACTGGGTCGCATTGATTTTGCTGAACATCATCTGCAGTTCCCAGTACTCTTTGGGAATCTCGGGCTGGTCTCCTTAGGTCGCTTTCACAATCCAAATCCTCTTGATTAGTCCGGATCAAAGTGAAATTGATACTTTTGGTTCGTTTTGTATTTAGTCTGGTTTGCTTTCACAGTGCAGAAATGTAAGCGGACCAATTAAAAAAAAAAGATTTGAAGAGGGGTGTGTACGAAGGTGGAGGGCTGGAAATATATTCGCAGTTTTATTTCTTATGGGTTGAAAAGTTGGCGGTGAAAAATGTAAAAACGGAAATAAACAAAGCAACATGGAACCGAGCGCAAAGAGAGTACGTTTGATTATACTGATGGTAATCCTACTCTGGTGTTCCGACCAAACTAATTTGGAGAGAAATGCTCAGAACGAGCGCCTGTTGAGGCTCCGGGTCGTCAACAATGTGTTGATCCATTATTTCCACAGACGAATTGCTGCGATCCAGGCCCGGCGCTAGAACAGGGAACTGGGGGGGCACAGACACGTCCCTTTATGACAATTAGGATAGTCCTGGCTAGTTCTCATTTATTTTCCTTTATTGACGCGTTTTCCAACTATCGTAATTGGCAACTGAAAACACGGTTTCTCTCCATATGTGATCTAACAGCGATGAAATCATGGGGTAAATTCAGTAGAACTGAGAATTTGGGTGGACAAAACATCCGTTTTAAACAATTATTAGTCCTGAACTGTTCTCAGTCATTTTCATGATTAACAAAAGGTTCACTCCGAGAGCACTCCACACTTATCAGGTGTTGCTTGTTCTCACTGATTAGGTAGGACGACAATCATTCATCTGGACGCGTATTTGCTGAATTTAAATCAACGTTATTCAAAGTTACATACCTGCGCAAATAGCTTGAGCCGCATGCTTTTTATAGCCTATTTCACTGGCGAGTGCCACTTTTTTTCATTCAATACCGAGAGTAATTTTGAAAAACGTTTAATTAAATTAAGCAAATACGCGTCTAGATGAATGATTGTCGTCTTACCTAATCTGGGAGAACAAGCAACACAGTGGAGTGCTCTCGGAGTGAACTTTTTGTTGATCATGAAAATGACTGAGAACAGGTGAGGACTAATAATTGTTTTAAACGGATGTTTTGTCCACCCCAATTCTCAGTTATACTGAATTTACCCCATAATTTCATCGCTGTTAGATCGCATATCGAGAGAAACCGTGTCTTCAGTTGCCAATAACAATAATTGGAAAACACGTCAATAAAGGAAAATGATGGAGAACTAGCCAGGACTATCCTAATTGTCATAAAGGGACATGTCTATGCCCCCCCAGTTCCCTGTTCTAGCACCGGGCCTGCTGCGATCAGACAGCTGTATAATCGGGTAAGCGAGCCTTGATGCGCTCCTACCACGATCTGCTTCTACCACGAAGGTAAATATTAAGTTATTTTGAGCAATATGGTGATAATTATGCAGTGACAAATTTGCTTTAGCTCAGTGGTAGCCTACAGAGTGAAACTGAAGGACACAAATTTCATCTTTATACTATGAAGGGATCTCACGATTTAATAAGGAGCCACACATCATAAATCTATTAAAAAAAAAACACTTCTTTTTTTTTTTTTTTTGAGCGCAGACTCTACAGTACTTATTATTATGGAGAATTATTATTCACCATCTCATATTTTTATATTGTCAGTTCAGTGTTTTTTTTAATCCAATTCAGATTTTATATCAGGATTTCACTTAATTTTGCTGTATACGTCTTGCAAAATACCTGCGCAGGTAGTCCACAATCCACTGCGTTTTGGTTCATTTCCTTTAATTGGGTCGGATTCTGGTCGGATTACGTTCACAGTGCAATCAAACCGCGCTAGGGTCCATTTGTAAACGGACCAAGACCCCCCTCTCGCAAGTGGTCTCGGACCGGTTGTTTTGGTCCGCACCAGAGTACGATTGGAGCTTTCACAAGCGACCAAACGAACCGTAACAAGGATTTAACTGCACCAGAGTTTGATTAAAACGGACTTAACTTTGGGTTGTGAAAGCGCCCTTAGTCAGGGCTCTCGACAGTCGTGGAGGCAATGGTGAGGGGGCCGCGGTGCTGCCAACATGAGGATGACTGGAAGCTGAGACGTCTTGTGTGCTAGGAGACGGTGGGATTGTGTAATAGCAACCAGGGGAGGTTGGGGATGAGTGGGTGGCATCAATACTTGAGAAGCAGCAGCGAGAGTTCCTCCTGATGGCGCTCTTGGATGCAGAGGGAGATCAGTGCTGTCTGGTAGGTCACGTTGCTGATGCCCAGAGGTTTTTCATCTATTGCTGCCACCATAACGGGAGTGTGGAGCTGGTGGACTGGGGCCCTGAGTCGTCGCACAAACTGGCAGGAGACCGCTGCACCGGAGTCAATCAGGGCCTCTGTGCAAAGGGTCACACCGTTACAGAATATCCTTGACTGGGGTCTTGAAACGTTGTCCAGTAATGGCTGTCGGCAATACCTTTACCCTGGGGGGTGCTGTTCCTCCTTCTTGACCATGGGTGCAGGGGCCGGTCTTCTTCCAGAGATGACGCTCTGTTGGTTTAGAGTTCCCCAGTTCCATGGGCTCGGCCCCTTCTGTTGGCAGCTGGGTGGGGCCCACCGTCTCTCCTGCAGGAGCTGGTCCAGGTTGATGGCTGTGTTGATGTAGGATGGCAGGGACAGTTGAAGGTCCCTGCAAGCTATCTCTGCCCTGAGCTCTGGACATAGCCCCTCATAGCAGTGTTGGTGTTGAATCTGTCTCTTGTGATTTAAGTTACAGTGCATCATCCGAACTAATTTACAAATCATGTCCCGGACAAATATTCAGCAAAACAGCTAGCTCATTTAGACCAGGCTCATATTAGTCAAGGTCATGGTTGGAATACTGCACAAACCTAGCCATCACGAGTGAGAGAGACATTCTAAGTCTCTTGCACTGTATGTGACTGGTGATTGCGGTATCCTCAACATCATGAGAGAGTCCTTTCTTCGCTCAGACATTTAACCCCTTCCTGTCACAACTTGAAACATGAGTAAAATAAATTTTTGTCGTTTTAGCTCATTAAAAAATCAACAAAAAACTCAGCAGCCAAGAGCATATGCACCAATGAACTAAAACATAATGACTACTCACAGATGAAGTGAATAACACTGATTATTTCCTGACAATGGAGCGTGACAAGGTCTGAGAACAGACCTTCGACAAGTGATTAGTTGGCTCTCGTACTCTATGTGTAAGATGCAGGAGTAATAGGACATGAGCTATTTTAACAAGGGCCAAATTATTGTGGCTGGACGACTGGGTCAGAACATCTCCAAAGTTGTATGGTTTGTGGGATGCTCCCAATCAGTGGTGGTGAGTACCCACTACCCACTGTCAGTGGATTGAGGAGGGATAAACCATGAACTGGCAACAAGGTGCTAGGCACCCAAGGTTCATCAATACATTATGCCAATGAAGGTTACCCCGTCTGGTCCAAACCAAAAGAAGGGCTTCTGTGGCTGAAAAAAAGTCACTGAAAATTTTAATGATCGTTTTGTGAAGAATGTGTCAGAATACACTATGCATTGCACCCTCCTGCATTTGGGGCCTCATAACCACTGAGCAATAAGTGTGCCCATTCTTATCCCTGTCCACCATCAAAGTGCCTACAATGGGTAGCCAGCCCCGAAAATTGCCTTTGGAGAATTTTTTTTTTACACTTTGTTCATTAGCTTGGTACCTGAGCTTTTTTGGTGTGAGAAAGAGATGGCCACAGGATGCATTTTGGGAAAAAGACAAGCTGGTCGAAGGAGTGTGATGCTCTGGGAATTGTTGGGCAGGGAAACCCTGAGTCTAGTCATTCATAGGGATGTCAATTTGACAGAGCTATTTTTTTGCCAGTAGAAACAGAAGATTCATACTCTGTAGTGGTTGCTTTGTGCTTGCAGCCGGCTCTGCCCCGAGTTGCATTTCTTTCTTCTTTTACCTTTATTTAACCTCTTCAAACCCAACACCTCCTAGCGGTGATGTGGGCGTGAGAGGATTTTCGTATTATCATGCAGAAGCTTTTCAAGACATCCAGTCTTTATAACCAAGTTTTTGTTCCTGTCAAAATATCTAGATATATATTTTAGATCAAAACACTTCAACAGTGGTATTCACTCAGCTATATTTTTTGCTGGGTGCTGCCTTTCCATAATACATGCCCAGTGAACAGTAAACAGTCCAGGATCATAATAATTCACAAGACTTGGTTTCAAAAAATTATTAAGTAATTGGGCTTCAAGAAAAACTGATTTAAGTTTTTTTATTTATTGGTTGTTTATTTTTATATGATGTAATAAAGGTACTCGACAGATGCCCAGGAAATCCCACTAGGGCTTACGTGTTAAGTTTCCATGTCGTTTACACCAAATTTAGCTTATCCTAAAGCTTGTTTGGTTTGCACGCTGAACATAAGTGGTGATTTTAATGAAGAGCCATGACTTATTTGATATGCTTTCTTGACAAGTTGGGACTCTGGCCTCGGGTAGAGGAAGTGTCTTCCGTTTTGCACCGTCACATGGTAACCTACGTCAGTCCTTTTGCTCACTTGTCATGCAGCCAATCACTCTTCAGCTTTCGCCCTGAGAGTGTGCTTGTTTTTTCTGAAAGCATGTGGTGCATTTAGATGTCCTGGAGTGTCAATCTACGCGCCAGAATTTACTGTCATTATATGTGATTTGGTCCTTATTTCAAATGTTTTTCAGTTTTTTAGCTTGCTATATTTACCTTTACATTTGTATGGACAAAGTCATGTTATATCCCTTGTATCATGGTTGTTTGTTTGATGCGTTGGGGAATCCTCCAGGGAATATAATGCGGGTAGCAAGGCGGCTTTATCTTAGCTGGGTAGATGCCGAGTGAGGTGACCAATTTCCCATTTGAAATGTTAGAAACTTTATAATATGTTTCCCAATAAAATTACGCTTTATTTATGCCTAATTGTTAGCACTTTAGCAAGAGGTTCACTTAGAATCCACTGTAGTGATGGATATTGCTATGACATTTAAAAATGGTGTCAAGAGGCTTGAACTGTAAATGTTAGCCATCTGTTTACTTAGCCATCTGTAAATGTATCATCTTTCATGCTATCGCTTTACTCGAGCTTAGGGACACAGCATGTTTTCAAAATAACAATTATCATTAATTGTAAGGACACTTTAGCAACTGAACTAAAAGGGGCCCGCCTGAAAAGAAGAGGACTACCCAATATCTTCGGTTAAAGACATTGATACTGTTTTTCCAGAAGTTATCGGCATATACATCCCCATTTCCAAAGAAGTTGAGACGCTGTGCAAAATGTAAATCAAAACAGAATGCAATGATTTGCAAGTCACGTAAACCATGTTTAATTGAAAACAGTACAAAGACAACACATCAAATTTTGAAGCTGAGAAATTGCATTGTTTTTTGAAAAATATAAGCTCATTTTGAATTTAATGCCAGCAGCACATTTCAAAAAAAGTTGGGACAGGGTAACAACAGACTGGAAAAGTAGAATGATGCTAAAAAAAAAAATACACCTGTTGGAACATCTCACAGGTAATTCAGTTAATTTGCAACAGGTCAATAACATAATTAGGTGTAATAAGTTTTTCAGAAGCAAAGATGATGAGGACTTCTCCACTCTTTGAAAGACTGCTCGGGCAATAGCTCAACAATCTATGAATAACATCTCTCAACGTAAAATTGCAAATAATTTGGGGATTTCATCCTCTACGATAAATAATACCATTGAAAGATGCAGAGAATCCAGGGAAATCTCTGTATGCAAGGGACAAGGCCAAAAAAAAAATATTGAATGGCTGTGATCTCCCGGCCCTCAGGCAGCACTGAATTAAAAACAGACAGGATTCTGTAGTGGAAATCACTTCATGGGCTCAGGAACACTTCTGAAAACCACTATTAGTGAACACAGTTTGTTGATGCATCCACAAATGCAAGTTAAAACTCTGCCATGTAAAGATTTAACCATTTATAAACAAGATCCAGAAACACTGAAACCTTCTCTGAGCCAGATAGACTGAAGCGAAGTGGAAAGCTGTCCTGTGGTTTGACCAATCAAAAGGTGAAATTCATTTTGGAAGTCATGGATGCCATGTCTTCCGAGCTGAAGTGGAGAGGGATGATCTGGCTGGCTGGCATCCATGCAAGTATGGGATTGCATTATTGCACACAGCATGGGTAACTTGCTCATCACTGATGACACCTTTAATGCTGAACAATATGCACAGGTTTCTGAGCTAAATATACTGCCATCCAGACATCTTTTCCAGAGAGGGTCTTGTTTATTGTGGCAAGCCCATGCCAAGCACCATATTTTTCATATTACAACAACATGGCTCCAGAATGAGTCTGGGTGATAAACTGGCCTGCCTGTGGTCCAGAGTTGTCAATGTCTGAAAATATTTGGTGCATTATAAAATGAAAAATATGACCAAAGAGGTTGCAAAATGTTGAGCAGCCAAAATAATACATCAAAAAAGAATGGGTAAACATTTTGCTTTCAAAACTATAACAGTTGGTGTCCTCAATTCCCAAATACTAATGCTAGGTTGACATTATGTTCCCGGCGGCCATGGCAGCCCTGTTTGCCCGAAGCGTAGTGCGCCGAGGGATTTTGGCCATTTTTTCTCTGTATTCAAGTCTTGGCAAGTTTTCTCATGGTCTATCATGGTATCCGTGATGGGCCTTGGGGGGAAAGGGGCTGCTGAGTCCCGGAGGCTCCAAGGCACGCTACAGTTCAGCCCGCGGTCTACCACGGATGCCAGTACATTCCCTCCCGGCCCGTCACGTTCTGATGGGGTCCCTCGCGTTTCTCACATTCTGATCAAGGTCTGACACGTTTTTCACGTTCTGTCAAGGCTTTCTACGGATGAAAAGTGGATGCCGGGCAGCTTTGGAGCACGTTTGTGCCCACAGTATAAAAAGGTCTCCCAAGCAATAGCAATAATTCAGAGGTGTATTGCAACGAAGTACATGTACTTCGTTACAGTACTTAAATAGTTTTTTTTTTTGAGGATTTGTACTTTACTTGAGTTTTCTGTTTACGCAGTGTCTAAGTATCCGAAAGTCAGACAGGGTTTTAATATAACTCCGTGTCTGACAGTCGGGTGGTTTTAATATAACTCCTTGTCCGACAGTCGATTATTCGATTAGTCTTTCAGCATTCACACTATTGTTTTTCATGTCGGCCATTTTCTTTATACTTATTATTAGTGTGAATGCTGACACCATTCACACTATTGTTTTTCATGTCGGCCATTTTCTGTATACTTACTATTCTTACTTCTTCCGCCGTTTTACGCTATTAAACTAGTCCTACGTACTTTGTCCTATTTCAACAATTCATTAATCAAAACATGCAGCTTTCTCTGGACATTATTGCTATTACTCTTCTCTTTCATACTATTTATACTTTTTAAAATATTTCACTTTTTCTTATTTTTTTGTCCCATAGAAATGCATTGAAAGTCTTCAAACTCTTGAAACTCTTGTGCTATTTTGAACCTCTATAATTTCAGCATACTTTCTCCTAGAGACTTCATTTGACTTTTAACATTAGCTAAGTTAGCTGAGTAACGTGGTTAGCATGGTTAGCATTGTTAGCATAGTTAGCATAACTGCTAATAACATTAGCTCAGTTAGCTGAGTAAGGTGGTTAGCATGGTTAACATTGTTAGCATAACCGCTAACAACATTAAGTTAGCTAGATAACGTAGTTAGCATTGTTAGCACAGTTAGCATAACCGCTAACAACATTAATTATGTTAGCTAAGTAACGTGGTTAGCATGGTTAGCATTGTTCTTTCATTCTTTCTTTGTTCAGCTTTCAGTTTTTAACAAAACATTCAAGTATTCTACATCATTCAAATAGTATATTTTCATGGCAGCTATTCAGTGTGGCGTCAGCAAACATTCAAACATTCAAACAATTGTATTCAAGACAGCATCACAGTGTGGCTTCAGCTTTCAGCATTCACACTCGCAATTTCTTCAGAAATTGCTTCTCTGGTCGTTTTTAATTTCTTCAAATCCACTGAATCTGTTAGATATTAAACGTGAATGTTTTGATAAGACAGCTCAGTTCTTCAAGATGAGGACCGAGAATTTCAACCGATGTTTCTGTTTAAGCTCTGCGCAATATAGATAAGTCGACATCGGAGCGGGACTTAGAGCATTTATGACAAATTTAGCGACCGTCGGACAAAGATCCTAAAATACTCCGTGTCCGACAGTCAAAAGTTCTAATTTTTCGAGTATTTCAGCAATTATTAGATGTACAAACATAGCGATGTTTGTGTTCGACCTTTATAAAATGCAAATTGATAGCTATCGACTTTTCTTGGTCTATTTATTTGTCAGTTTTAACTCTTCCATTGAAGATAGACAACAGTCTTTATTCAGTCTTTCTTTTGAAAATTAGTCACATGGATCGAACAGATTCACACTTTATTTCCACACCAGAGATAAAACAGTGCTTGTAGTCAGTGAGCAAATCAATTCCATGACCATTGACATTGTGAATCAAATATTGCATGCACGATCATGACTGCCGGACGCGAAATGCAAAATACTCCATGTCCAGCAGCCAGCAAAAAGTAAAAGTATTGATATGAGAGCAGATTTATAACCAAATAAAGAATAAAAATATATCACCAACTATCAGAACATCCGATGGGCACTGCAATCAATTTATTTGGGCCATTTTTATAAATACAACGAAGACCGTACCATGCCTGTCGTACACTAAATGCAAAATACTCCGTGTCCGACAAAAAAAAAAAAAAAAAAAAAAAAAAGAGGACGATTAGAACAGATTGATAACAAAATAAAGAATAAAAAAAATTTAAAAACAAACAGAACATCCAATGAACATTGCAATTTTATTTATTTGCGAGCCATCTTTTTTGGAT
Source organism: Gymnothorax javanicus (assembly GCA_029692085.1). Classification (NCBI taxonomy): domain Eukaryota; kingdom Metazoa; phylum Chordata; class Actinopteri; order Anguilliformes; family Muraenidae; genus Gymnothorax; species Gymnothorax javanicus. Next base: position 99,384,228 of record CM056198.1, read on the forward strand.
GTTCTGTCTTTTGGTGATATATTTTTATTCTTTATTTCATTATACATCTGTTCTCATATCAATACTTTTACTTTTTGCTGGCTGCCGGACATGGAGTAGGGGAGACCGGGGTTACCTTGTCATGATTTTGTATTTGGCTCCGTAACTCTTTGTTGTTAAAACTTACCTTTATGGTATATGTGTAGTGCAGAATGTTGCCTACAAAACTTATATTGATACAATCTCAGTATGACATATATTTGCGTCACAATATTCAATTTTCGATATATCACAAACATGCCGAAGTAACCCCATACCCGGGGTTACTTCGTCAGATGGATGGGGTAAAATTGTCATAGTTGGCAATCAGCTGAAGCTGAAAAAGACAGTCCAATATTCTCATAACAGAAATGGTGAGAACTGTTTTGTTTTTACAATGAACCAACACAAGCTATGATTTATGCATAATCACCATCAGAGTTGCAGTTATGACATATGTAGGCGAGCCCAGTGACATTTGCACAGTCCTCATGTGCCCACCCTTTGCATGAGCAGCATTGGACCCACTCCTCTCCACCTTTGCATGATGAGTGAGGACCAAGACACCTAAGAGGAGCAGCAAACATTCCCACTGACAAAGGAATGGAATGAAATGCAGAGGCCCCAGGGCTGGCACCTGCCAACCCTAAATACTCTGCCAATACCTCCACTTGAATGGGCCCCACCTCTGGCCAATTAAGGTGGAGGTGAAAGAATGAGAAAGGGGAGGGGCTGCAAGGAGCAAACCCTTACACATTCATACTTGTGTCCTCCAAACAAAGACCCTAATAGGTCCTCCATCATAAACATAAAATAAATGCAAATATTAGAATTATTAAAACGCTATAGATGTCTGAAAAACAATAAATCGGCTCCTATATTTGACTTTGGAATATTTTAATATAGGCCTAACACAGGACCTACAAGCGGGGCGACCTCAGCACCCTGACGAACTAACCCCATGCTGCTTGGCCAGTGTAGCCCCGTGCTCCCATTTTGGAAATCAAGCCGCATTTCTCATCTCATGATTGCAGCAGGCCTTTATCTTATGTGTTGTTAATAACTCTTGTTACATACATTTATGAAACAGTAAAACACAGTGGAAATCTTTGTCTTCAATGAAGCAAGACACATTTCTTTCAGAAACTTAAAGTTTACAATTTGGGTCAAAATTCAGTTATTTAGGCAGAAAACACAAACATGACACTACAAGTCCTTCTTCTTTCCAAGAGATGACGTCGCTGGGATGTAACGTAATTTGTACATTTTTGTTTTCCCGTCAGTGCGTTTGCAATGAAAAAAACTGGGGTGACAAACCTAACCCCGTGGCCGAAGTAACCCCGGTCTCCCCTATTTTGCATTTCGCGGCCGCCAGTCTTGATCGTGCATGCAATATTTAATTCACAATGTCAATGGTCGTGGAATTGATTCGCTCACTGACTACAAGCACTATTTTTTCTCTGGTGTGGAAACAAAGCGTGAATCTGTTCGATTCATCTGACTAATTTTCAAAAGAAAGACCGAATAAGGACTGAATTGTCGATCTTCAACGGAGGAGTTAAAACAGACGAATAAATAGACCAAGAAAAGTCGATAGCTATCAATTTGCATTTTATAAAGGTCGAACACAAACACGGCTAAGTTTGCACGTCGAATAATTGCTGAAATACTCGGAAAATTTGAACTTTAATGACTGTCGGACACGGAGTATTTTAGGATCTCTGTCCGACAGCCGCTAAATTTGTCATAAATGCTCTAAGTCCTGCGCCGATGTCGACTTATCTATATTGCGCAGAACTTAAACAGAAACATTGGTTGAAATTCTCGGTCCTCATCTTGAAGAACTTAGCCATCTTATCAAAACATGCACGTTTAATATCTAAAAGATTCAGTAGATTTGAAGAAATTAAAAACATTAATCGACTGTCGGACACGGTGTTATATATTAAAACCCTGTCCGACTTTTGGAGACACTGCTTTTTTCGCAAACCGGGACTTTTACTTTTACTCTACTACATTTAAAAGAGAAAAAGTATACTTCTACTTCGTTACTTTGACACTGGCCACTTCGTTCCTCGTAACAAATTAAAATATGAATGTAATTCATCATTTAAGGATTATCTGGATGTGGCGTGTTCGAGAAGAACAACGGCGCTCGGCAGGGTATCATAAGCACTTTGAGCAGATGTGTGCGCCAGTGAACATGTAGCTGCAAATTTATGCACGCAGTTACAATATTCTAGATGACACACCCGGATCAGTAAATGAATATTCACAAGCAAACCGAGCTGGAACACGGTTTATAATATGGACGAGTTAACTCCAATCCCTGTTTTTCAGGAGTTGCCTGAAGTAAACTCCTCACCTAAGCCTGATGTGCAAACTGCTCAATATACTTGCCCATAGTATCTATCCAGCAGTAAAAAGAAATTATTTCTTGCTACAGAAAAAATCGTTGTCGTTTTCTCAAGCAAAAATTCGACATGGTATTGATACTATGTAATTCTACCATCAATTATAGTCAATTATAGTGTTTTTTTTTTTTTTTTTAACTGCCAGTAAACTCGAAGAAGAAGAAGTAGGCCTATATTAAGGGGAGATTGCCTGTCTGTTGTATCTTTCATTCACCTGAAAATTGATTAAAGAGCACGAGGAGATAACAATGCGTGGTTGCTTTGCTTCTTTCTATGCGTACTATGAGAAACAGTACTTCGTACTCGTACTTTTGATACTTAAGTATATTTTTCACATGATGCTTTTGGTACTTAAGTAGGCTACATTTAACGTGAGCTACTTTAAGACTTTTACTCAAGTAATTTTCTTATGGGTAACTTTCAGTTATGGTAGGCCTACTTCTAATTTTCCTTAGTTATTTTTTTCCTGTAGGCTACTTTATATACCTCTACAATCATTGTATCCTGAGACTTCGACGTGACAACATCATGAATGCCCAAGACGAAGATTATTTTGTCTTTGCATGTTTGCTGGATGCATACATCCAGTTTTTGCATCAGCAAGAAGAAGGCCAGCAGCAGTGGCAGAGAGGGAAGGCCAGAGTGCAGTAATATAATACAGTAGCCTAATCTGCAGTAATCTATCAAAGATGTTGTGTCGCGAATGCTCAGGCTTGAATGAAGATCCCCTGCTGGGCCTGGCTTCTATATACTCCCTCCCAGACCACGCGCGCCGTGTCAGAGCGTAGTAGAACGCAACGCGCCGTAACACGGCGGCCAGCAAACCGTGACACGCCGGGACGCACCGTTATTGAATGCGACGAAACGGCTATCATACACCCTAGCTTGCAGTGAGAACCGTGGCAAAAGGTGACAAAACACGCAGCAACCGTGAAGCAACCGTGACAAAACGCGCACTAAACCCAGCCGTGATAAAAAACTTGAAAAGACCGTGAGATGCCTAAAAATACACATGCTTCCCGTCCCACTACAGATCGCCTCCAAGTTTTGATGCAGCCCATTACGTACAGTCAAGTTTTGTAGCGTTCATCCCGTTTTACTACGGATCACTAGGTTTTTCTGCACAGTGACTGCCGTGGCAATTTTTTGAACAGTTTAATAATCTGACCAGGCGTCTACGACAATCACGGTCTGTCACGTTTGCCCATCCCGTTCCCCCGCGTTGTCTCACGTCCATCCCGTTTTGTCCACGGTGGCTTGAAAGGTGATTGCCGTGGCTGCCGGGAACATAATGTGAACAGTTTAAAAGTCTAGCCCGGCATTCACGGCAATCATAGCCTGTCACGTTTGCCCCCCACGTTGTCTCACGTCCATTCCGTTTTGTCCACGGTGGCCTGAAAGGTGATTGCCGTGGCCGCCGGGAACATAATGTCAACCTAGCTTTATTGAGTGTTGTTAAAAGACGAGGTGATAAAGAACAGTGGTGAACATGGCCCTGTCCCAACTTTTTGGAAACATGTTGCTGGCATCAAATTCAAAATGGTAATATATTTTCCTAAAAATAATAAAATGTCTCAGTTTCACAATCCAATATGTTGTCTTTTGTCTATTATCAATTAAAATTAGAATTTAAACCATTTACAAATCATTGCATTCTGTTTTTATTTAGCCTACATTTCACGCAGTGTCCAAACTTTTTTGGAAATGGGGTTGTACAGGAACTCCAAAGAAGAGTCATTTTATCTATAATTAGCTACTGTACTGCATCAGGGAAAAATTCCACAAAATTATTTTAAGCAGATGTTCTTTTTTCTCTCTCACATTGTATGTGCATATATTTTTATAAACTAAATGTCAGATACAAATGTCAGACTTTGGTTAAGGCTAACTGTTTACTGGTAAAGGTGTAGTTCCTTAGTTTTAAAAAAGTATTGAACCACACTCTTAACCTTTGTAGCGTTTGAGATACTGGGCTGACTTTAATACTGCATAAAAACTGGCGGAAATGGGCTCTTTTCTATGTTTTTGAGAATGCCAGAAATTGAATAGTTAAAGATTTCAAGACACTTTTTTAAATAAAATACATTGAGAACATTTACTGTAGGCTGATGTAATTCCTCCATATTTACTGTTGCTCATCAAGAAAAAATCTCTAAAATTTGAATTTGATTTTCAATTTTTGATTTTTTAACACTGTCAATACATTAAGTTGATGAAAATAAGGGTTAGAAACTGGACTTAGGTGGAAAATGACTGTTTGTTCATAAACGTGACATTCTCCAGTTTAAAAACTGCTTTGGATCATATTTTGTGGCATAAGTAGTTTTGGGATACAGAGCTCTTTGCAACAGTGACCAAAACAAGCAGAATGTCACCCATTTACCCATTGGATGGAAGACGTTAAACACCCAACCCAAAATTTTATGGGAAATTTAAAAAAAAAACCTTTTAGATACCATTTTCATTTGTAAAGTGCTTGCTGAAATCATGCGGAAATCTGTCTGGAGGTCCAGCGTAAATATAAATGTATGAATCGGGAAAAGGAGCGCGTCTTGGGTAGAAAATCAAAATCACTGTACCAGGTGCTCTTAGGAATGGGCAAAGAATGTAACAAAATCTGAAAAAAAAAAGTCTAAGGCACTCTGGTAGTGGAAAAAAGTAAAAAGCCTTCATTAAATGGCTAATGCCTGATGAAGGCCTGTATGGCCGCGTAAAAATTTTTTAATCTTCATCGCGTTAGCCATTTAATAAAGGCTTTTTACTTTTTTCCACTACCAGAGTGCCTTAGACTCTTTTTTTCGGATTTTTGTAAATATAAATGTATTGATTCTCTTAAAGAGAATTCTTCCACCTAACTGCTATCTTCCACCACCGGGGGTGTGGTTCATACTGATTGATAGCTGGCACTAATGTCCATGTCTTATTTCATACCTTGTACATACATGCAATCAGCTCATAATTATTCATAATTAAACATTTGGATGCACAATATGCAGTAATCTGACATTCATCACAGAAAACAGCGAGTAGAGTGCCGTATAGCACACTGTGATACAACACATAAAGAGAAGCCAACCTCAAAGCTCCGCATAAAGGATGTTAGAACCGGGTCAGTGTACCTCTGCTTTTCTATGGCTTCGCAGCCTGCATGTGGTTGAAGGCAGGTGTAGACAATCCAGCTCCAGAAAGTAAAAGTCCTACCCAGTATTTTGTTGCAACCGCCTAGATCCAGAGGTGTAAAGTCCAGGTTCAGAAAGTAAAAAATCCTTCCCAGAACTTTATTCCAACCACCTGGATTTACTTTCTGAGAAGAGATAGACCCAATATGAATGATCAGTTCATTCTGTGGGAGGGAGAAAAACTTGGCAGGACTTTTACTTTCTGACCCCTGGATTTTACATCTCTGCTTAGATCTAATAATTTCAGCAACTCCTCAGGCCTGAGGCTGAACTAATTAGGGAAATCAGCTGCTCATAGATAGAAGTAAAATGTGGCCGAAGTTTTACTCTCTGACTTCTGGAACGTCCACCTCTGGTCAAAGGTCACCAGATATTACGTGTATTTGCTTGCAAAAAAAAAAAAAAAACTGCAATGAATGCATCTGCACACAACGCTCTCAATGCCGCGTAAGCGCCCTTATATAATTAACAGTTATTCTGTTTGTCTTAACAGATAAAACAGGGACAAAATTGCCACCGGTGGCGTATGAGTATCAATTACGCAGATAAGTGACGAATTTCGTGCTGTAATAATAATAACTCAAAAGACAAGCCACACGTCGTCCCTTTAAAAATCTAAGAATTTAATGTGGAGTGCAGGCCAATGACCGCAGAGAAGGGTAGGATTTGTTTCTGTGGGCGGAGTTTTCTATCCTACTTATCAAGAAGTGGTGCAGATATCACAGGTCGAAGAAAACACGCTGCTGCGTGAGAACCGTGGATATTCAACGGCACGGAGCATCGATGGGGCGTAGGGATACCTAGCGATTTACCTGGGAAAATACGCAGGTATTTATCTTAAGTTTGGCATTCTAATCATTCCAATTCTGGGCTAAACTATTTTTCCAATTGAACAATTTCATCAATCAGCACAGAATGCTATATGACGCAAGAGAGTGATGTTGGGTTTTTTAAGTGGAGGGGAAACTACATATACATTCGCGTTTTCTTTGCAGATTCAGGTTCGCACGTATGGTATTCGTCCTTTGTCTGATAGTCGCTCCAGTGGAACGTGAGCTGATTGCTCCTTCTAAAAGGTGTTGCCCGTGCTCGTGAAAACCATCGATTATTCCCAACGTAAATTGCAACTTAAAACATATTGCTGTCTATTTTATGAAAACATTGTTTTGTTAATTCATAGTTTGTTTGTTTGTTTGTTTTTTGTCATTGTAGTATTTGGATCATTTACCCCTTGTTTTCTATTTGTTCTTCTTTTTAAGTAGTATTCCATGTCTTTCTCCTGCCCCGTCATTGATGGGAAATCAACTGGATCGGATCACGCACCTGAATTACAGCGAGCTACCTACGGGGGATCCATCGGGGATAGAGAAGGACGAATTGAGGGTCGGAGTGGCTTATTTCTTCTCTGATGAAGAGGAAGAGCTGGACGACAGATCGCAGTCTGACAATTACAAAGACCAGAGCCCGAGTAAGGACGGTCACGTAGTTCTGAACGAGATCGAGTACTCTGCATTCTGCTGCCAGGAATGTATTTTCTCCAAATTAAGAGAAAACGAAGATTTGAATATTTACTCGATAAAAACTTTGCTCAACATGAGCAAGCCCGGAGACCTACTGGAACTTGTCGCCAACGATCAACCACCGCATTGGGCGATTTATGACAGGAACGACCAAATAATCCACTTGCACAAAGGCGAAATTCGCAAGGACAGCCTTTTTGAGATAAGCAATGGGCGTCTGGGCAGGTTAGCAAATAATCGTTATAGATACAGACCGCTTCCACCAGATCTGGTTTTGCAGAATGCCAGCGGTCATTTAGGACTGAGCAGCGCGGAGATTTGCTGGACAAACTCAGAAAGTTTTGCCGCTTGGTGCAGGTTTGGCAAGAGGGAGTTTAAAGCCGGTGGGGAGGTTCACACCGCTGAACAACAATACTTCCTGAAGGTTCACCTCTCCAAAAACAACGTGCATACTTTGGTGTTTCGCAGTCTGGAGGATTTAATAAGGGAGAGACGCAAGGTGGATGCTAGCGGAATTCTGAAGGAGCTATCTTTAGTTAATGGAAAGGAGTAAGAATGTTCTGTTATTTCCCCTTTAACAATGAACCTGTTGGGACTTGCATGCCTTTAACGAGGGCTGCTTCCTAATTTGCATAGGGTGTGATTCTGTTCCAGAAAAAAGAACAAAAAATAAAACGAAACGTTCTTTGTTTGAATGGGTAGCTACCGGAGTTTTTACCGATGCCCAGAAATTCACCTTGTACCTTTAAACACACAACACACATCTAGCCACTTAGAATATTTCAGCTCCGCATACCTGCCCTGTCGTTGCAGATGGTGCCTATATCACACAGCCCATGGTTGTCAGCGAGCATTATCGGTTTATTTTTTACTCATAGCTTTATTATTGCTGAGAATATGAGCTGATTAAAACAAATTCCGGATCACTGATTGGCTGGTTTCGACTCAAAAATGGGCAGTCTGTTTATGCAATTCGCAAACAAAGAGTTGATATTTGCAATCGTAGGTTTTTATCATTTTATATTATTTATTTTTTACATTTTGCTCTGGTGTCAAAAGACCTGTCCATTTGCTCTGTTCTGAGTGCCATATTTTTGTATATGAGTACGTAGTATACTTTGTTTCATTTTAAATAAATGTAGTCAACGATATGGGGCGGTGATGCTCCATGAGCTTTGCTTGTGTTTTTACAGTGCAGAAATGAATCAATTAAGCTACTCAGCCTCAGTGAGCACACGTGCCTAGTTTACCACGCAAATAAGGCAATGCATCTGAAATCTACGATTCCTCTGTTTAGACAATAGTCTACACGAAAAAGCGCAGCAGCGATTGACGTTACGTTATAGGCTTGTTCTATGCAGAGTATGAAGCTCCAGTGAAAATTTGTTGATGCAACTCGTGCGTAAAGCCAAGCAATTTTTTCAGTCCTTTGGGGTTTCGAATGATATCACGGAGCTCTTTCCTTACCTGTAGCAGAATGAAGGCTGCTCCTCTTTTAATTCTGTTACAGCCCCAGAATATTATACGTATGCACTGGTTAAGGAATATATATTATATATATATATACAGACACAGAAACTCACGCACATGCATAGGGAACGTACATTACTGCGTGTTCATGCGCATATGCGCATATGGTGAACCTGAAATTTCAGGGCTTATGTATTGATCTGAACGTATCATTAACCCTTTCATGCATGGAGGTCACTACAGTGTACAGCTGTTTGAAAGTGTTTTTTCTCTATATATGCCTGCAATTTTGGGCACAGCTGCATATTAGTAAAAAAAAATCCCGACTGAGTTTATCATAATTCATGCATGAGAGGGTTAATACATTTGCTTTGTGAGATGTTTGCACATTTAAAGGTGGCTTTAAATCAAAGGCCAAATAATATCCAAAAAATAAGAACATAGTTGCAATATTTTTGCAATGTCACAAAAAGCATGAGAAATCCTCTGACAACACTTGAATTTGTAATAGCTCAATCCCAAAACCACAGCTTTCCACCTACACTTAGGCAAAGTCAATGTGAAACATTTGTATGCTGACTTAGTGCATTTTAAGAATTCATTTATCCATCAGAATTCAATGTTAATATCATTACACAGCCTGAACAAGCTGTCATAGGGAGTCATAATATTTTCTCAAGCCATATATCACTATTGTGTAATGGTTTCCTCATAAGAAATCATTGGCCCACCCAATGGTGACTGCAACACTGGGGTTCTGTGGACAATTTAATGCGGAGCATAGGAGAATAGATAATCTAAAGACTCCCACAAAACAGAGGTAGTATATTTAACATCAAATTATGATGTTAAGGTAAAATCCATTATGTGTCAAATTGGACACCGCTAATAATCACACCACAAGCTACATCAAATGAATCTTGCCTTATTGTGCACAACTTGCTCATTGTTGAATTAAAGCAAACTATTCATATTTTAACAGTTCCTAATATATGTTAACAGAAGATTCTTAAATCAGGGTGTTACAAATGAGAACGTTCCATTCAAAGGTTCAGTGTTAGATGTGAGGTACAGTCAAAATGCCTGAACTAGTGGACCAAGGATTATGACTGGAAGTGTGGTGCAACAGGGTAAGAAATAGTGGGATTTTCCAGCTCTCTTGGAGCCTTGTGTAACTGTCTGATTGCATTGCACAGCCCAAGAAGATACCTGCCACCACAAGGCCTGATTTTCAGCTGGGGATTAGTGGTGCTTTCAAGACGTGTGCTATGAGATGATCAAGGACTGGTTCGTAGCTGGTTAGACGAGGCAAATTTCTCAATCTTGCAATCAGCTCTCCCGGACATAGATGATTGGAAGGGATGTGATGAAAGCTGCCTGAAGTGTGACTAAGGGAGATGGCGGCGTAAAAAAATATGCTCTCATCTTAGGCGCTCAGAATACATGTCATGCACAACCTTTCAGAGGCACTGTCAATTTTTTTGTTACTTATGTATATCTTTTATCTGGATGTCCTTGCCTCAGCAAATCAAAAATGGGCTCAAAACAGGAACATAGATAAGAAATACTGTGAGAAAATAAGAATTACTTAAAATCTGGAGGCACATATGTGAATGTTAATTTGCAGAATACGTACATTCTCAAACGAGTTCTGTGTCAGCACATGTATGATGGTGAGTTCCTGCCAGTCATGGAAATTTAGGCTCCCACTTATTACATTTTTATTTTTTTGTGATAAAACATGCAAATAAAGTACAGTGCTCTGCCCTCAAAAACAAGTACAACAGGTTTTCCATTCAGAACAATACCCCATTACATTTGTGCACAGACGTGTTCAGACTAGATGGTCCATGCTAAAAAACCGTGGAGGCGGACAGGTAAAGCTTTGCAGACGTTTCTGGAAACCCACACATGGTCTCGAAAAATTAATTATTACTGTTCCAAAATGAGTAACACTCCTTCCTTTCACCAGAAATAGCCTTCAAGTGCCTGCTTCTAACCTACTTTTCTCATAACAAGATGCGTCAGTCCCCTAAAGGGGGAACAAATGTACAACTTTTTTTAGTTTCAAGTCTTCATTCTCAGTGTTGCACTCTTCCATTTTAGGTAGGATTGGGGGCACGGGGGAAAGTGGATTTTTGGAACTTGCTGGCAGGTGTAGAGGCAAGGCAAGGCAAAGCAGGTGCGAGTCACCTGATGCTGAATCAAAATGGCTGACCTATCCTGAACCGAGGAGTGTTCCCACAGCTGTGACTCCCGCTTGGATGGAGCTACACATTAAAAGCTAAGCTATTAGTAATTATAATTATTTAAGCATGTCAAAAATGTACAATCATCTTTCTCACTATTGTGTGACATCACACAATGAGCTATATGAGTCTTTGGTATTTCATGGAGTATGATCGCTTATTTGGCTTTATAACTGTGCCGAGTAAAATCCAGAGCAGCTTATTTTAGTTCCGTGCAAGTTCCTGATTTGGATGAGTACTGGATTCTTCTCAGTGCAGTTATCCTGCTAACTCAATAAACTGATATATGAAACTGGGCTCTTGTGAGCAATTGCTTCAAAGCTCATATTTTTCAGCGATTTTGCTGCTTTTTTTCATTCAAGCAAGTACATGAGGCCTAACCAGAGGTCCCAAGAAGCATGCAGAAATTTGCCAGTACTGGTTTAATTCAACACAAATCAGCACTGCTGGGTCCACGAGAGGAGTGAAGAATGATATCATTAAGCGATATACCTAACTACAATAGGTTTTTTTATTTTTTTGACCATATCTTGTGAGCACACACACACGCACACACACACACACACACACACACACACACACACACACACACACACACACACACACACACACACACACACACACACACAGAGTTTACAAGCACCCATGTACATACATTTTCCAACAGGACAACATTTCCAAATGCTGTGACTAAACATGCACAGCAGGCAAGCTTGTGTGGTGCTAACTTTATCTGTAATATTAATCACCCTGTAATCTGTTTAAAAACATTAAACAGCCCTTGATAAGTGGCCAATCTCTATACTGAGTGGGAAATGGAGCAAGAGGTCAATTTTTTCTTGCTTACTGTCAACAGACACACAGCATGAACAAGGCTGAACAGATGACTTTCGGGACTTCAAGAAATATTCACAGTCCTTACTGGTGGATGATATTGCTGAAGATTGATCTCTGTCCCTTTTTTTTTCTTTTTTTCACAGGGAGACAATTGTCAGGCTCTTTATCCAATGGTCCAGATTTACATGGATAAGCTGCATCGTCAGGAAGTGTGAGGTGCGCACTGAGCAGAGTGCTAGTGGCACAAGTGTTTGGGCAGCGAAAACACAGGCTGTGAAAAATGAACTAACGTGGAGTCACCACTATTCTATGACATAATTATGACTTATTTACAGTATTATGATAAAAATGCTTGAATGGTTTTCCAGTCAAATACTTGCAGTTGTCACTGTTTCAAAATGAAGCATTCCAGTGTCGTTTTGCAGTGTAATGATGATAACACTTGTGCCCATGTGACGGTGTGGCCTACAACAGAGAAATTGTGTTCAAGCTTTTTGAGACTAATCTCTGGCTATTTAAACCCCAAACATTTGCTAACCTTACCCAAACACCATTTGTCCCTGTGCAGGCTGTTTTGAAGATTAAAAGGTTATGCACTCATCCTTGCATACTAAACACAGTTTTTGTTCTTGAATATTTCGTTTTCGTAGCCATTGCTGTTTCTCATTATTTCTGATTTGATGAATCACGTTCACAATTTATTATTTACTCATTTGTTAATGAATTTATTCAATGAAAAAAGCTTAGTATTGCAGTTGTAATGGCAGAAATCACTGAATCACTCCCTTGGCTGCGCACAGTGATGGATTGCGCAGTGCTTTCAGTGGGCGCACTGCTGTTTGTATGAGACTGTAATGCCAGGCACAGAATCGTTCAGCATTCTGTGACCATGTTCCCACTTCAGATGCCTCCCGCATTCTAATCATCATCTTTCAAAGGCAGGATGCCCATCAAAATCCGTGAACCTTCTTACGTAAGGACACGGCCTATGCTGGCAAGTTGACACAACTGTTGTAATGTTTTTATTTGACAGTGCTCAATGTGAGTGATCATAACACCATTTTGCACGATTAGGATACTCTGCGTTCACGTGACATTGGTATCCTTGAGTAAAATAATAAGTAGATTCAAAAATAACTAAGATGCAAATAAAGAAATAAATATTTTTACTTTTTTCTTTATTTTCGGTAACTGCTTTCACCGGCACTCCACACCGTGTCATTTGTATGGTCAGAGTGCCTTTCTCAATGGTATCATGGGTGAGTACACTCACTTTGTGTCCTTATTAGGAACACAGTAATAGCTCCCTTTGCTAACAGAACGGCCTCAGTTTTTTTGGCATGGTCCGTGTTGATATGACTGCATCAACATTTCTATCGATTTGTTAGTTGCACAGTCATGCTGTGAATTGCTTGCTCTGCCAATCTAAAGGTGTTCTACTGGATTCAGATCTGGTCAGATCTGGTACAGCCATTGAAGTACACTGAACTCATCATCATGTTCAATTTTAGGCAACTTTTGCTTGGTGAGAAGGTACATTATCATGCTGAAGATCGCCACAATAATTCGGGTAAATTGTGGCTATGAAAGGGATGCACATGGTCAGCAACGATACATCAAACAGTGATTGATGAATTAAGGGGACCAAAGTGTGCCACCGAAAGATTCACCACACTGTTTCATCTCCATCAATATCACCAGCGTGGACTGAGTGAACTGTTGACACACGGCAGGTGGTGTGGTGTGGAGTGGAGTGCCAGTCAAAGTGTTCAGAGAAATGTTCATGATGGAGACATCATATTCTGTCTCTAGCATCTGTGTGTCATGGCAGAAATCAAGATTCATCAGACCAGGATACATTTTTTTAGCTTTAACTGCCCAGTTCTGGAAAGCTTGTACCCACTGCAGCCTCAGATTTCTGTTCTTGGCTGACAGGAGCAGAACCTGACATGGTCTTCCTCTGTAGTAGCCCATCTGCTTCACAGTTCGATGTGTTGTGCAGTCTGAGATGCTTTTCTGCCCAACACAGCAACAAAGAGTTGTTATCTGAGTTACCATAGCCTTTCTGTCAGCTTAAACCAGTCTGCCCATCTCCCTCTGTCCACTCTCTGGCAGAACTACTGCTCGCTGGATATTTTCCCTGTTTTTTTTTTTTTTTTGCACCATTCTCTGTGAACTTTAAAGACTTTTGTGTGCGATTAGCCTATTCAGAAATACTCAAATCAGCCAACAACCCCACCAAGGTTGACGTCACTGAGACCACATTTTTTCTCCATTCTGATGTCTGTGAATATTCACCAACACTCTTGACCGTCATCTGCATGATTTTATGTGTTGCACTGCTGCCACATTATTGGCTGGATGTATAATTTCATAATAATGCAGGTGCTCAGGTGGCATCTCTAATAAAGAGCTCTGCGAGTGTATGTTTTTTCTCTAATCATGATCTAATACCTTTTCATCAGATAACTTTGGTAATCATACGTGAGAATAACAGAGAGATAAGTAATGAAATTAGTAGTTTTAGGATTGGAATATGAGAAAGTGGAATATGAGTAAGGCAGGGGTTGGTCTCAACTGCTCATGTTCGAAAGCTTTTCCTCAACACTTGGTGACAGTTAGTGCTATAGATAAATCCAATATACAACATTTCTAAATAGCTGTAATGTCAGAATTGATCACCAAACTGCGTGAGCAGCCATCGCACAAATATTACTGTGCTTCAGTAGTTTTTTTTTTTGTTTTTTTTTGACACTTGATCATAACCCAGGAAAGATTAATTTACGATGTGCCAAACAAGAGATGAAGCAAATAGCCTTGTGGCTTTTCCACCTCCGCAGTGTTTTGCGGTTGTCTGTTTCCTTTCCTTTGCTCTGTTGCAATTTGCAAACAGAATAATATGTGCAGCTCACCCCCTGCTGTGCATGAGCTGGTGGCCCAATCATCCCCAGTTAGCTTTCCACAATGCACCACCCCCATCTTGCACACACTCACACCCCCTCATCCCCAGTATGGACCTGAAATTTATTCTGGCCTTTCAACGTGCTTCCTACCCCAAGCCATTTGTTTGCTGGAACCAGATGAGTTTTTGCTTCATCCTGAAGCAATTTGAGCTGAACCTGTTTGGACAAGGCCAAACATGTGATCTTCAATGCACTTAAAGCACATATAACATATATCCTCGTGGCACACCCAGGTCTCCATGCAGTGACACGTTACTGCGGATGCTCTACTGGCTACACATAGTAGCCCAATCCCCTGCTAGTATTTTCTTCAACACTGCTCATTGGAATGCAACACATTGTGCTGTAACAGCACTCTAAAAATGTTATGCCAAGTTAGATGGTGAAAACTCACAGCCTGTTATTCAATGTGTAATGTACCTTACCTTTAGGGACAGTGTATGGCCTCCAAGCTGTTTTCCTGTAAAATTAAAAGAAAGAATGCAGATTTTATGATGCGTGACCATGACAAGTGTCACTGTCCTGGCATATTACAGACAGATTGATACAGAGAAAACTGCTGACCTTTACTACAGTTATGCACACATGAATAGTTAATTAGGGAAGGCGCTCGGATGAGCAACAAATAAGGGTTAGAAATCATGTTAGTTAATTTTAATCATCTGTGAATATTTGTATTTGTGTTCAGCTAACACTGAAAGCATACCTTGTTTAATTTCATGCTCTTAACCCCTTTAAGCAGTGTAGGAAAATCTAATTTAAGTCCATAATGTAAACCCATGAAAGAGGACATTTAATTATTACATGACAGGAACTTTCAATTCCCTTTGGCCTTTCAGCTTTCCTGCCGGCATCACCTAGATTGACTGTTTGTTATGGGTGACCTCATTCATTGTAAACACAGCCAACAGTAGCCACAGGCAGTATGTAGTAGAAGTCATTTTTGTGCTGGCTATCTGAAGCAAATTACTTTCTCCTCCATATGATGAAAGCATTTTAAACAGTTTAATATTAAGTTCTTACAATTCCATAAAAATTATGATGATGATGATTTAAATTAGACACCCACCTGCATCTAGTAATTATTTTGAACTGACTAAGGAGAGAAAGGGGGGTACACACACTGCAGTTTATACATGACAGTAAAAATTCTTCAATCATTTTAAAGCTCTGCTATTCAATCTTTTTAAATACTTATTTTTTCCTCTTGTTCCAGTTTTGGATTTTTTGGTAGTCACAGGTCGATCCTTTTGGCTGCAGTGTCTACCAGTAACACAGGTAAACAGAGGGGTCTCAGTCAGAGGATGCATCTTTCTATTAAGATCCACCATGGCCAGAAAAATACTGTGCATAGTATACAGTATGTAAGGACCACTCTTGACATGGCATGGCCCAGAGTGAATACCAGAAAGACTCACTGTTTCAGTTTCTTCATTGTAATCTATTATATGCTTAACATGTTGCATGAATATGGCACTCCATGACATTCAGATACTCCTCTCAAGGGTTTTTTGTGCACTCTGTAGTCCCTGGAGTCCCTAAAATGCATATCTCTTGCTTTGTTGTTTTGTATCTTTATCCCTGTTAGAATCCCTCCAATGAATAACTCTTGCTTTATGTTTTCTCTATGACAGTCAGTGGTCTCTGGATTGTAGTGGTCAATCCAGAGCATTGATCTCCACTTAACCATAATCTAACAAGCAGTGATATGTGCCATGGATCGATATAATTGGTGGGCTGTTCTTTTTAATAATCTCTAATCATAGCTGCCAGGTGTGATGCTTAGTTTGAGACATTTTCCTGCGAGACTCTTGGAAACATCTTCCACTGAAACATCTTATTGGACACGTGAGTGATATTGACTTCAGCTTCTGGGGATTAATTTTGTTTTGTACTATATTCAGGCAACCTCTATGTCATCTGCTACTGTTGAGATCCATTTGCATAAAGGCATAAGGTATCTACACTACTGGTCAAAAGTTTTAAGACACCCCAATTTTTCCAGTTTTTTATAGAAAATTATGCAGTTCCAGTCCAACGAATAGCTTGACATGGTGCAAAGGTAAGTGGTGAACTGTCAGAAGTTTTAAACAAAAGGTGAGGTTACCCAGGTTTTTTGTACGCCGTCAAGTAGGTGAAAGGATGGTTCCTCAGTGTGTGACATCAACTGTCAAACATGGAGGAGGAAGCGTGATGGTCTGGGGCTGTTTTGCTGGATCCAGGGTCAGTGACTTACAGAATGAAAGGCACCCTGAACCAAAACGGCTACCAGAGCATTCTGCAGTGCCATGCAGTACCCTCTGGTATGCGCCTAGTTGGTCAGGGGTTCATCCTACAGCAAGATAATGACCGAAAATGTAAGTCCAAGCTCTGCCAGAACTACCTCAGGAAAAAGGAGTAAGATGGTAAGCTTGAAAACATGGAGTGGCCAGCACAGTCTCCAGACTTAAACCCCATCGAGATGGTTTGGGACGATCTGGACAGAAGAGTGAAAGCAAAACAACCTACAAGTGCCACACATTTATGGGAACTTCTGCAACAGAGTTGGGAAGAACTTTCTGAAGAATATTTGATTTCCATTGTAGACAGAATGCCACGAGTGTGTTCAGCCGTTATATCTGCCAAAGGTGGCTACTTTGAGTCAAAAGTTTAAAACACATTTTGGTTTATAAATTGATTCCATGATTTCTTTTTTAACTTCAATTGTTAATTTGTTCTATCATGTCTATGCTTTCATTCCAGAGTACAATGAGACATTAAACCGCATAATTTTCTATAAAAAAAACTGGAAAAATTGGAGTGTCCTAAAACTTTTGACTGGTAGTGTATCTAACTTGCCAGTGGATATTATGGTACTCAGTCAAATGTTTAATGACCTTATGACCAGCATAAAACCTCATGTTGTGTGCAACATTCTGCAGTTCACTTTCTGAATGGCAATTTCCCAAACAGACACCATTTTTCTATTCTGAATGCATTTAAACATCTTAAGTGAAATCATCCTATAAATACCACTGAAATTCCTCTGGGGAGAGCTTTAAATGCTTCTATAAGGAATTCCTCCTCCAGAACTTTTCAAAGGCCACAGGAGGTTACACTCTCTCCATTTACCTTTTTTCTGAGAAAAAACAAATTCTATATTCCTCCATTGATACAGTATTAACACCTTAAGTTTCCATTTAATATGATGCAACTATGGTATGTCATGTAACTGCTTGTGTTATGACTGGGTAACTCCATCCATGCTCATTGACATCATACACCAAGGTCATTGTATTGTATAATTTCTGTCCTCCATACTTCAAAGCATGGCAACAGCCTTGAGGCCAAATATGACATTTTGCTTGTTTTGGGATATACATATTTTTAAAAGGGCATAACCTGGCCCCTATCAACATTTTTTTTAAAGCTGTATTTAATGCAGTTTTTAATTTTCAGTGGCGACTTGTAAATGTTAAATACTGCATCATGCTGGAGTAAAAAAATTTTTTGTTCAGAGTTCTCTAAATACTATTCATTGCTTAATGTGTTCACTGGAAGTGTGTAGATCACAACAACACAAAATGTGGCTGATGATTTGCATTATGGACCTCTGTACGAATGTGAAGCCAATGAAATTACGCATGTCCCTGACTGGTTTGTAAAGCCATTCACAGCAGGTTATTTCTCTGACCTGACTACTTTTGAGACTGTTGCTGGAGCTGGGCAGCGATTGTAGTCAGCAATAACATAAATAATGCCAATCACAGCATCCAGAGAGCTACAGTCCACTGCAGCAAAGGTATTCCCTTTGTACCAGTGAATGATACACTGCAGAAGATATTGGGAATACAATACATGTGAAGTGCATGATGTGTAGCGAATGTTCTAGTGCAAAAACAGCAGCTGAGTTTCAGCAGAGGTTATTAGATATTGAACGTCTTCAAAGCCAATCATTTACAGTGTAAATCTCAGGAGGTGGAACTGGCATATTTGCAATGTGCTTAATTTAATTATTTCAGTCTTTTCATAGATGCTAAAGAGAATCTTCAGCTTTGTGGCACACTTTATGCAGTCTCAGTTAGCGCAAGGAATAAACGATAAGTTCCCCAAAATAGTCTACTAAAAAGCTGTCACAGTATAAGTTGTAATCCAAGTTTTTTCTCACTGGGAAAATTAGAGAATCTAGACCTCCCCCGTCCTCCCTAGTATTATTCGACTACAAACTGCATACAGTGTCATGAATGAAGGGAATTATTCTGGTTACACACAGAGCACATATTGTTTGCTCACAGCAGACTGCAGTTGAGATAGACAAACCAAGGCTTCACAAAGCCTCAAACTAATTGCTTTATGAATGACTGCTCCAAACCATTGGCTTTTGTGTGCACCCCTAAATGTACAGAACACAACATTCAATCATTAACAAGCAATTAGCCAAAAGAGTGATTGGGGACAAGCACTGATTTCCTGCTCACACTGCTGTTCACAGAACAGCATTATTTTGTGTCTCTTAGAGGCAAGTTATGAGAATGTGCTGCATTATGCCATGGTGTTACAATGAGTTTGTGAGAAAGCATTTTGTTCTGCTACAGTGTGAAAATTATGCAGTGTTACATCACAATGTAGAAGTGATGCTAATTTCTGCCACAGAATGCTCTGTGTTTTGCTACAATTTAATAGCAATGCTGTGAGAATTCATGATGGTCTAATGCTCTATGACAGTATAATAGTCTCTGTGAGAATACAACATTCTACCGCAATGTAGCAGTAATGCTGTGACAATTCATTGTGTGCTATCACAGTGTAAGAGCGATTTTGAGAGAATACAATGTTCAGCCACAATGTAACAGTGACGTCACAAGAATCAGTGTGTTCGACAACAATTTCACAGTAACGCCACAAGAATACACTGTGTTCTGCCACCAGAGTAACAGCGATACTATGAGAATGTACTGTCTTTTCCTACAACACATTGGTGACTTTGTGAGACTGCACTCAGTTCTTATACATCATAACAGTAATGCTTTGTTCTTCCACAAAATAACAATCGGGGCTGCGGGTATAGGGAATAGAGTAGCAATGCAACTTCACCCTGTGACTTAATGATCTGGAGAACAGTACCTGGCATTCAATCTGAAATGTGTCAGTTTTATTTTAATATTGAGTTGCAGGTGTGTGAGTGTATATGTGCGTATAAAAAGTGAACAGAATTGGATGCAACACAAGTAAAATAAAGGTAGATAATATTTCCTTAATGTAATATTGCCCTTAGATTATTAAATTCCCCCTAACCCACCAGCCTACAATATAGATTTGATTCAGTTACTGAAGCCAGTCAATACTGCTGGCCGGTTTCTGAAATGCAGCTCAGTTTACATGGCTCCATCGTTCACATTAAATTAGTTAAATTTATGTTGTCTTTCAACAGAGGGAAACAAACTTACCTTAATATTTACCATTTGGGAGTTGACTTAATGATACAATTCTCCGCAAAACAGAGGAAGCAACAAGAGGGTCCTTCCCATTTTAATGCACTTTTAAGTATGCTCTCAGCCTATTGATATTCCTCATTTTCAGTTAGGGTACAGAACACTATTGCTTTGCAGCAATGTCTCCTGTGTCTAACGTCAGACAAGACATTTAAAGGATGGTCTCTAAGTATTGACTCAAATCACTTTACAACTTAGCCAGGCAGCACTATTATTGTCTGATTGAGCTGAATGCCTCATGTTAGCTTAAGTAGCTACTTTATTTCGAGACAGAGGACCAAAACAAAACACAATCAAAAGCACTGACATCCCTTGCAAAATTCTAAAAATGTTTTATCAACATCGCATGAATGATGTCACGCTAAAATTTGGTCTTTCCTCAACAGAATGTTGAGGTAAACATTTTGCAAGTTATTAGCTTCACACTCCTCTTTTGACTTTGAAAAAATGGAAATGATAATGTTGCACCATATATGAGGGTAGAACACAATCTTGAGTCAAGCTCCTAATTCACCATCTTTGTCAAAAACGTCCCATCTGCTACATGAAGACAGTCTGTGCTGGGTCGCTGCGTTCACATTATTGTCATTAGTGTGCCGCCGTTGGGTTAAACAATAACAGTAGTGAAGTCAAAGGAAAAGACTTCTTTTGGTTTCACAAAATTATAAAAACAACGGGGGCAGTATAGCTCAGCATGGGGAGAAACGCTGAAGTACAGAGCAATGTAACTGCTCAACATCAACAGTTAGGGGTGCCGCAAGCAATTCTTTTTGGGCCCTATGACTGGAAATCGATTCCCCCCCCAGATACACACACACACACACACACACACATATATATATATATATATATATATATATATATATATATATATATATATATATATATATATATATTTATATTGTGGCAGCCCCGCCTTTCAGCTGGTGTCCCACGTGAGCGGGAACACGCAGGAAAAGGCGTGGCACCAGCAGGATAAGGTCCAGGGATTCAGCACCCTGGACAGAAACTGCAGCCCAGGCGCAGCACCACAGACAGCGCCACATTCCAGAGGGGGGTGGAAGAGTGCACACACCTGGAGGACATCCAGGTGCAATCAGTGTGGGGCATAAAATGGGGTTGCTGTAGTGGAGAGGCGGCAGTCTGGACCAGACAGAGGAAGTGTTTGGGTGCTTGCCTGCCCTCTGACGGAGTTGCAACCATTAATCCTGTGTTTTTTACCCAGCCGCCAGCACCTTGGGGATACAGAGCAGGTGCTGAGGGGGACCCCTGTCCTAGCGCCAGTGGACCAGCCGTCTTGGGACCCCTGACTTCCCGAACCCCCAAGTCTCAGTGCGGGTTCCTTGCAGAGCCCAACGGGCCCCTGTAATTGAAAGGAGTGCCTAATAAAAGGCTGTTTTTGTTCTAAATTCTGTGTCTGGTAACGTTTCCCTACTTCTGTCCACGCTGCCCACGTGAGATCGGGCTGGGAGGCCACAATATATATATACACACACTCTGTGGTTATCTCGTGGCTTAAAGATGGCCCTGACTCTAAAGCACCCATAAGAATCATACGTTCAGAATCTGTCGTAGGTCTTAACAGTAGGCTATAGGCTACATTGGCTACACATAGTTGTAATACAGGCTAACTATTTGAATGGAATGAGCTGGGCATGGATACCCTGCAAGGAAACATCAACTTTGCATTTAAAAAAAAAAAAACTAACTCACAAACCTGTCTTAGTGGGCCAGTTTTTCAGTTCATTTCAATAATTGTACACTAAGGTAGCCTAGCAAGTTTGCAAAAATATTCAGTTTACGGAAATCTTAAACTCAAAGCCTTTTAATCAGGGACTATTGTAGGCTATGTATCACCTTCCTCCCATTCGACTGTATCTTGTGTATTGGGGGTTGAGGGAAGATTTCCTGGGGCTGCTGCATCTGTGCATAACGGCATTTAATATAAAAGGTGCATTTTGGAAAAATACGTTTTCGTCGATTTCCGGTCTTTTTTAAACATGAACGTGTTCTAGGGATCTAAGTAAATAATCCTACCGAAGAACTTTGTCCTGCAACGTATATTCGCTGTGTATTTTGTGAAAATAAATTCTATTAGACCAAATCAATAGATTTCTCCAAAAACTACATCTCCCGCCACTAGGTGACATCTTAAAAGAATGGACAAAGAATGACACCTAGTGGCGGGAGATGCAGTTTTTGGAGAAATTTATCTGTTTGGTCAAATAGAATTTGTTCTCACAAAATACACAACGAATATACGTCGCAGGACAAAGTTCTTAGGTACGGTCATTTACTTTGATTAGTGATGGCCAAACGAGGCTTTATGAAGCTATCAACCCTTTTGGACTATTATATTGAAAATAGACCGATCCAAAGTACAGCCCACCCAGGCCTATCCAGCCAATGAGATCCAGGGCTGCAGTCACGTGACCGCACTCAGCTAGCGCTCGCCATAACCTCGGACAAACAAACACTTATCTGAACTGCTTTCTCTATTGGGAAGAGTACATTCGCGCTTTGTTTTTGCATTTTTGTAATTATAAAATCTCACAATGGCAAAGCGGTGTTGTTACGGTGAGTGTAAATCGGACACAAGATACCCAGACAGGGAGGAAAACACTACTTTCAGGAGGGAGAGGGCTGGGTACGGCAATTTATTTGCTAATAATTACTCATTATTCTGAAAGCTCAACTCGCTTTGTTCATGAACAATAACGCCTCTTGACGGCTTTGCACTGGGCCGTAAAAGGGTCAAGAGGCTGCAGGTTTTCATTCAAACAGAGCAGAAACACACTTGATACGATTAATGCAGGCTTCATACAGAGCCCCGTTTCAATCAAAGACTGTCTTGGGCAATAACACTTGGGTGCTCCGGAAAAGGTTTATGATCTTATCACATCATATGTAAATTGAATGCTACGTACCCTGTTTTGCAAGAGCACTGGCTGTGAACAATGCTTCTCTGTTCCTTGTCGATCTTTATTATCAATGAGTGTGGCATACATGCCAACTCACTACGGCTTTTGGGCGTTTTTTTCAGAATGAAACGCCCCTGAGGCGGTGTTAGATCCGAAAATTATTGGCTATTATCCCACCCTTTATTGACAACAATTTGTCCTGGCTAATTCTTGACTGGTTTTCCTTCATTAACACGTTTTCCAATTCAAGACTAATCAAGTGGCAATTGAAGACACGGCTTCTCTCCCCCATGCGATTTAAAAGCGACAAAATAATGGGCTACATTCAGTACAGAAAAATAATTTAATTATAATTAGGCCTATGCTCCGGCGCTCGGCGACAGCATTTCAGAACTCTTCAGCGAATGAAGGTAATTTCGGCGAAGTACGTACACCTGTTTTTGCAGCAGGGTCACGCAACTCGCTGTATAAAATAAACAGCTGTCTGAGTGAAAAATGTAATCGGACGAAACCACGTACTAGTCTCCAAAATAACCTTCATTCGCTGAAGAGTTCTGAAATGCCGTCGCCGAGCGCCGGAGCATAGACCTAATTATAATTAAATTATTTCTCTGTACTGAATGTAGCCCATTATTTTGTCGCTTTTAGATCGCATGGGGGAGAGAAGCCGTGTCTTCAATTGTCACTTGATTATTCTTGAATTGGAAAACGTGTTAATGAAGGAAAACCATAAAGAATTAGCCAGGACAAATTGTTGTCAATAAAGGGTGGGATAATAGCCTAATTCAGCGCCTCTGGGGCGTTTCATTCTGAAAAAAACGCCCAAAAGCCGTAGTGAGTTGGCATGTATGGTGTGGCTTCTGGGACTTCAGCATTGAGCAATAGCATTTGCATTTCGCTTCAACTTCACGGGTGTGTAACAGAAAATGACACTTCTTGAATATACCCAGATAAAAAATAATTATAATCCTTGTCTTTTGGTTTTTTTTGCGATACGATCCGTTTTTAAAAACTCGAGATTGATGTTTTCAGGAAGCGCTTCCAATGAGGTTATAAGGGACGTTGGCGCCATCTTCAGCAAAGCTTGACCTAGGTCCGGCCGTTGCTATGCGTAGTTAGGGGGTGGGCGGAGCTATGGATCGGTCTATTGGTCCACTACTCGAAGCTTCATTCATTGGGCACGTGGGTGACATCTGCTGGCACGGAGATTGTTGTACAGCCTTGCAAAGGTGACGCTGTCGCACCTTGCGTGTGCACTTTGAGTTTTGTCGTATTGTGAAAAATTCTTAAATAAAGCTGAACTCTGACTTCGTTTTACATGTGTCTGTTGTTTTTCTTCCTTACCTGAATAATTCATATTATGTTATAATAACATTAATTACATCCGCTGCCTCATTGAATCCGGTAAATATTTGCTCTGTCCAAAAAACATATTATATTTTATTATGTTTTTTGATTGTGTTTGGTGTATACTGGGTGTGCTTGTGCGACTTAGGCATTTTTATTCAAAAATAACAATGACAGAGCGCTGTTTCATCTATCTTAAATACTTTTAAATCGCACCAATGTCTCAAAGCTCCGCCTATCGAACCAAACCGGTCAGCTGATTCAGTCTGAATGAAGCAGTGAAGTGGTTCGAATGTCATCAGTCACGTGGTTTTCCCCGATATGAAGCAAGCTCCGGCACAGTGCTTCAGAAAAATACCCTGCCGAGTTTGAAGCGTGCTTCGGAGCCTTGGTATCAGCGGTAACATCACAAACTTTGATCCTGAATGCCTGGTTATGGTTTGGTTTGTTCTTTGGTTTTTTTTTAATTTACAGTGGTCCAATCCCCAGGGTACAATCGTTACCTCCGCCAACGAAGTTGGGGCGGAGGTTGTTTTCGCCCCTGTTTGTTTGTTTGTTTGTCTGTCTGTCTGTTTGTGAACAACATAACTCAAAAAGTACCGCACGGATTTCTCTGAGATTTTGTGGGTGGATTGCCATTACATCAAGGATGGACCCTATTGATTTTCACCGCGATCAGTGAAACAGTAAGGCCGCCATGGCGGCCATCTTGAAATCGTATGACACGCGATAACTCAACTTTACTCCCACTCATGAACATTTGGATTGTGCTGCCTTGGCGGAGGTTTGCACTCTACGAGTGCCTCTGGTTTATCTGTGTATTACCTCTGATTGTTTCTTGGCTTCTGACTTCCTTTGTGATTTGGCATTGGCGTGCAGCCTTCCTGGTCTTTTAGTTCTTGGACTGAATCGGTTACGATTTTGGATTTGTCCTTGTGTACCAAATCACCACTGTTTGTTACCAGCTTGGATTGTTTGACCACCAGTTCAAATACGTAAACCTTGTGAATTAAGTCTTCATCTGTGCCTCAGTCTGCATCTGCCCTGTGTCAGACACTCAGCTACAGTTTGCGCCTTGCTCTTTACATAGAAATTTCTCCAGATTCCTTGAATCTTATTATTATACTGCCTGGCCAAAAAAAGTTGCGCACACACTAATATTTTGTTGGACCACCTTTAGCATTGATTATGGCATGTATGTGTCGTGGAATTGTTTCAACGAGCTCATGAAAAGTTTCAACATTTATTTTCGACCAGAGTTGCACAAATTTTTGGCTGATATCTTGTATTGATGACAGAAGAGTCAAACCATTTGGTAAAGTCTTCTCCAGCACATCCCTAAGACTTTCAGTTGGTTAAGGTCAGGACTCTGCGGTAGCCATTCATGTGTGAAAATGATACCTCATGCTCACTGAACCACTCTTTCACAATTTTAGCTTGATCAATATGGCATAGTCATCCTGAAAATTGCCTGTGCGGTGAGGGATAAAAAAATCCATTGATAGAATAACCTGGTCCTTCAATACCTTCAGATAGTCTGCTTACTTAATTTTATTGCTGCATAACATTGTGGAGCCTGGACCTGACCAATTTAAGCAGCCCACGATCATAATACTGCTTACAGAGGCTTGAACAGTGGGCAATATGCATGATGGGCGCATTGCTTCATGGGCTTCCTTTCTTACCCCGATGCACCCATTGCTAAATCTGGACTCATCAGACCATGTGGCCTTTTCCATCGCTCCACAGTCCAATCTTTATGCTCCCTAGCAAACTGAACAACTTTTTTCCTGATTTGCCTCACTAACTAGTGTCCTTCTTGTGCCCGTGCAGCTCTCTAGAATAGAAAAGAATGCCTTTTATTGTCATTATACAACAATGTAGAACGAGATAGGAGAGCCGCTCCTTTCATGGTGCTATAAATACAAATAATACAAAAATACAAAATACAAAAATCCTGTGCATTCCTGTTGCATGGTGCACGTAGAAATGCTAGTACTTTCACAATTAAATACGCCCATGAGTTCTACTGTTGATTTTTTAAGATGGGACTTTACCAAGCACTTTAATGATGTCTGATCATGATCATTTATTTTTTCTCTAGCCCATTTTTTTTGCAAAGTTGATGGTTCATCACTATCCTTTCAGGTTTTAATTCACTGGACAGTTCTTAACCCAGTTACAGTGGTTTCAGGATACTCCTTTGATGGTTTCTTTGCTTGATGCAGGCAACTAAGTGGCTCCTCTTCCAACGCAGGGTGGTTTAAGAAATGAGAAGCTACAAACTGTATCAGTCAGGGTTAAAAGAATTGCTGCCTGCTGAAACATATTGATCACTGCACTATTGATGCAATTATAATCTCTTACAGTAGGTATTTACTGTACTTATATTAATCCAAACAATAACTGACTTTTCTTTTTTTTGGTCAGGCAGCTTATGTTATTCACCACAGTGTCAGTGTTTGTAATTAATTCATGCATTATGTATTGTGCTCCTTTTCATGTACATTGGAATTCCTCTTTTTTTGTTTTTCTTCTGTCTCCATGTGTCTATATGTACCTTCCCACTTCCATGTGTCATGTCTTCCTCATTTATTTTTTGCTCCCTGTATTATTGTTTCAGTCATAACCTCACCCCTTCGAGCTCTCTCCAGCTTCTTGCATCACCTGTCCCTTGTTCCTAATCACATCTCTACCTTTATAGTCTGCCTTTTTCTCTTTATCTTTGTCCCTCATGGATTTGTCTTAGCTGCTTTTCATTTCCCTTTGTTTACCTGATTTACTAGTTTGGATTGCCTTCTGTGACTGACTGCTCTCCTGATCACAATTGTGCCTGGTTTAATGGTTTTTGGATTTTTTTTTCTGTTTTTGTACTGCATTCTGCTCGGTTAGATTTTGGATCCCTTGGTGTTGCTTGACTTTGCTTCTGCCCAGTGATTATGTACAGTAATCCTGCCTCTAGTTTTGACTCTGAGTGCTTGACCTTGTTTTTGGCTGAATAAACCATGAGAACATTTTACTACTCAGCGCCTGAGTCCCTGAGTGCATCCTTGTCAGGTAGACGGTGAAATATCCTCATCCCTTCATATCCATTTTTGTGGAACATCATTTATAAACCTTTCAATGATTACTTCTTGCACTTTTGTGGACAAATTGGCAATCCCCAGGCTATCTTTGCTCCTGAAGGACTAGGCCTTTCCTGAATGCAGCTTTTGTTCCAAATCATGATTAAAATTACCTGCTGACATCAGCACTTTCAGATCACATCATAGTTCAATTTTTTTTCTTAACCTCACTATTAGTCCTAAATTGCCGTCGTCCCAACTTTTGATGAACGCGTTGCAGGCACTAATGGCAGGAAGGGAAGCACATTTGCAAATAAAATGATGTTCACCTGACAAAATCTTAAATATTTGGTCATCATACTGTCTGCAATGAAATAAAGATTGAACTAAATTAAGAAATCTCTACTCTGTTTTAATGTACATTTTTCATATCATCCCAACTTTTTTGAGTTGGTGCTGTAGATGCAACTAGTCCGTAAGATTGTATATGTACACACACATACGTGCACTTGCTCAGGACTTGATTCCTGTTCACAACACTATCTTCATGCTATTCTTTTCCAGCGTCTGTTTTGTGCAACCTTTTGTTCTGAAAAATGAATAAAAATCAAAGTTTTTTATGCTTAAAAATAAATTGATCTTTGTAGCAAATGTACACATACATCTGTAGCAACTCATGGAGTGAAGCTTGCTTAACATAGAGGAGGTGGGTGCTACCTACCGGTTAGTCACCTGACTGCATTTGACTGTCATCTGACTGCTGTCCCATGATTACCTGGCCGATAATATGTTGGATTACTTAAGTTGCCTTCCTGAGTAGCTGCTCCTGGGTGCACTCGCTTAAAAAGACCCACCTGCTACAAGGTTTGTGGTATTCGTTAAGGCTGCAAACTTCTATAACAATGTTTATTTTTGCTACCGCAGCTTGGCGGAGTTGATGTGGCTCTTGGTCTTTGATGTCTTACTCGCCTACGCTGCTACGCTGGAGTGCGGGGTTATGAAGGCTAGCCTGCGCAGAGCTTACTTGTTTTTAAATATAGCTTGTTTTGAAATATTGCCTATGTGTTTGCTGAAGGAACTTTTTAAATTTTGTTAAATCATAAATTTAGAGCCGCACATGCTAATCCAGATGCATCCACGAACGCTCGACTATTCCAGTTCTCGCTTAGCGAGGCAGTACTATCATTGTCAGTGAATGATTAATTACTTCTACGGCATGAGTTGCGATCAGCTCCACCGATGGCGAATCGCCACTGTTCAAAGGCTGGTCTTTTCTAGGTGTCTGAGAAAAAAAAAAAAAAAATTGGATGCTTTAAAAAATGCAGTAAAGTGTTCTGAGGTACCCTCCTAAATCGGAAACGTGCTAATTGGGCCTGCTGTTTTGTCAACGAGTGCTGGAGTGCAAATAATTCATGGAGACTCAGCAGTACTTGCACTTGCAGTGCAGTAAGCTGCAGTAATAGGGACTTTAAGCAACGGTCGATTACGCGACGGCTACGGCACTCGGAAATAAATATCTTCTGACGCTGGTGCTGTAGCCGTCAAATCCAGTTGGGACTTCAAAGCTGGAGTATGCAATTTTTCAAAAAATCACTTTTTGTCATATTTGTTAAAACTGTTACTATGACCTGACAGTGGGATGTGAGTCAGATGATCTTTGAGAAAATCAGGGTCGTCTGGCTCTATCTAGTGCTTCTAATTCCTTCTGCAAGATTTCACTGCGACCGGGACAAAACAACCAATCAGAGCCAGGAGGAGTGACTGACGATGACAGTCATTTCTCGTGCACACGCAATTCAATCAGCTGTATAGCCTAGTTGTGGGTGTTTCTTTACAGCTGGACAAACACTAGCCAGCATAAGCTCTGCCATTTCTCACGGACTACCTTATTTGTGAGTTCAAACTTGAGAAGTTGAGAACGGGAGTATAAATTTCCAAGAATGCGAGGACACGGTAAGCTGAATCTGCAGTTTGAGACAGTTGCATTCTTGTCTACTTAACATTTCAGCGCGAGAATTTATTTGTTCACCTTTCTCACAATTTTAATATTGTTAAAAATAAACACTCATGTGCTTTTTCCTCGGCGGATGCTGTTGTCGCTGACTATCACCAGAGAATGCTGTCACATTAGCTGCAAAAGCCATAGGGAAAAAGCAGGCTACACTTGCAGCCGATAGGCATTGCAAGCTCGGCTCAATAATAACTTTGTCGGTAGTTGGTTGCTAACGCAAGTGGGTTGCTGGGAGATACATCGTATATCACCACAGATGTATCTGAAATGCCATATAGCTTCATATGTAAGACGTCAATGGTTACAGTAACACTCCGTTGAGAATATCTCATGTTACAAACGTTGTGCTCGTGGCTGACGTTCGTTTGTTTCCAGTGCTAAGGCTAGCTCAGTGGCTAGCTGTGTTTTATATATAATATGCTGTAACTCTATTTCTAATATGCCCAGGTAGTCGTATTGGTTTGGTCTTTGACCTGAGGCCACATTCATAGGATACTTGTTGATGGTAAAATGTTATTTTTATTATTTCGCTGTGTTTGCACCTAGCGATCACACAGCCCCGCTGACGATTCAGACATACGACACTGCATCCAGGTAACGGGATGCGAGACTCGCGCTCGTGCTTGTGAATCAGGGGGCGTGGCTTTGGTCAGAGACTTGAGGGGTGGGGGTGGGTTTAGAGGTGAGGCTACATTCAAATCTTGCTTGCTGTTCCAAGATTGCATACTCTAGCTTTAAGCAACGGTGGATTTCGATCAAGGTTTGTTAGCAAAGTAGTTAGTTCAGTGAGAACTGTAATTGTAACTGTGACCTACTGTGAGCGCTTATTTGTCCCACTCTCACTGGCAAAAGGGGCAGATGACATAGCTTTAGGGGAAATGGAAAACTGTTAATTTTAGATTAGATTATTCAAATTTATTGTCATTCTGCCAAGTACAGGTACATAGCATAACAAAAAGAAATGTGCATGTTTTTTATGAACTTTATTTCGAACAATTCAATTAAAAAAAGACATAAAATTTGACAATTTAAGCACACATCTCATCAGTGTGAGCGAATGGTAAAGTGCATGGGAGTGTGCATGTACATATACAGCATATGTGTGCTATATATGCACAGCAGTAGAATAAAGACTAATGTACATGGGAGTAAATATTGATATTTATAGGGTATACAGAGAAATTATGTACCGTATGCAATGCAAGAATGAGGGGAGAATATAGCCTACAGCAGAAAATAGTTCACTATGGTTTTATACAGTGAAATATACATAGTAGCCTATCCTGTATCTGTGGGAAAGGTTCGCTGAAACACGTAATGAATAGTGTGCCACCATCAATTATAGAACACATTTCAATTCAGAAATACAATGAAAACCATTTAATTCAATCATCTCAACCACGCGTTGTAGTGACTACGTGAGATTGGTTCTTTCCCCATGGTAGGTCAGCCAGCTACGGTAAGCAACACCGGAACACCGGCTTAAGTCTTGATCAGCGGAGCGCAGATCTATTTCCGGGTGCCGTAGCTGTCGCAAAATCCGTCGTTGCTTAAAGTCCCTAATGTCACATTTTGTGAAGTTACCCGAGCTGCTAGTTACTGCTCATTTTACTCCTGGATAAGCGAAGCTCAGAATCACTCGAATATTTTTGTTATCTGTGCTGATGCGGTCCAGAAATGCTATTGAATTTCAAACGGTGTGTTAAAAATGTTAATAAATGTTATATGCACTTTAATGTTTGTTGATTGTCGCAAATGACTTTCATAACGGTGTTAATGACTTTCATATTAGCGCTATTGAAAGTGTATATTTCTCTATTGAATGCCGAATGATGCAAAAGAATGTCCAAAAATGTAATTAAATGTTTAAAATGCAAAAATTGTTATTGAATCTGAGGTAGATGCAAATCTTAGATTTTTGGCTCTAATGAATGTTTCTTGGTGCTATTGGTCGCCATTTCACACAAATGAATGCAATTTTTCTCGTAATGAACTGCAAAAAATGTAAATAATTCATGCTTTCCAATAAGCAATCCTAACCAGACCCCAGGATGGCCCTTTGTGGGCTGCTTACTGGGAATTAGCTACTTTTGTCTGTGGGCTCCACATGGGCCTCAACTGGGGAAGCCCATATCTGACTTTTACCAATGGAGACCTTGGTAAACTGGGCAAGTGAAATACTATAGTGTGCCAATCAAAGAACAAAGTCTCATTTAATCTGTATATTTACTGGCCCATCCATGTTAAATTCTTCTTAACAATAATTGCCAAATATTTTTAATTGCTCATAGTTTAATATTGCTGAAAATGCAAAATTTTCTGCGCTTCTTTGTTTCTAGTCAGCCATCTGCATGTAGTGCACATGCTTCCTATTTCTTTAAATCTTGTGAGATCTCAAGAGATTTGGGCAGCCCTTGTGGGACTTACATGGAGCCCAGTGACAAGCTACCTTAGAGCCCAACCCAACTGTGCCCAGTGTGGGCACTATTCTCAAACCTGGACTCTGCACGAGCATGCTGACTGGGCTGGTTCAATACATATACCATGCAAGGAATCATATGAAAACCCAGCTTATTTTTCGCTGCTTTCTTTTCACAGCTCTTTACTTGATGGGGGCAAATTTTACAAGTTTACCGGCTTTGATCCAGTTGTAGACCTACTCCATATAACATTTTTGCCATTCACATTTCTGCCTGGCCCAAAAAGGTTTTTCGGGTGGCAAGTATTAAACTTTTATTTGATATATATATATATATATATATATATATATATATATATATATATATATATACTCAGTCAAAAAAGAAACTTCACACTCAAAATTTCTAAATATTTTCTTGAAGCTTAATACAAGAGATATTATTATTATTATTAGGGGTAAATGCGTTGTCAAAGACATCATGACACACAGCAACTCCGACGTGCACAAGCATGCAGCACGTGCGAGCATACATCAAGGTAAAAGCACGTTTCCTTGTGTTCCCAGTCACGTGACCTTATGAGACACGTGCAGTTGAGCCCACATTAGCACGGTAGAGTGACATCTCGGAAAAACAAGTTCTTACAGTCAATTATCCGTTGATTTGCAATGCCACGACTGTCAAACATTCAACGTGAACGTGCCATTGGCATGCTGAATACGGAATGTCGGTCACTGACGTTGCCAGGGTTATGGGATGCAGTTGACGGACTATCCATGATCTTCGGACACGTCTCCAACAAACTGGCACCACAGCAGACCGACCTCGTTCGGGTAGACCACGTGTGACGACACAAGCAGAAGACCGACAAATCGTCTTACGTCATTTGCGTAATCGATTTCTCACTGCAACGTCCACTAGGAATGAATTGTTTAGAGGTCGTGTGACTGCCCAAACCATACGTAATCGCCTGCAAGACTGCTCGTCTCCATGCACGCGGCCATATCGTGGACCAATTTTAACCCAGTTACACCGACGTCAACGGCTTCTCTGGGCACAACGGCATCTGAGATGGACTCAGCGTGATTGGAATAGGGTCGTTTTTAGTGACGAATCCAGATTCACTTTGCACTTCGCTGATGGGAGAGTTAAGAGTTTGGAGGAGACGCGGTGAACGCAACGCCCAGTGTTGTGTGCAGGAAGTGGACTATTTTGGGGGCGGTAGTGTTATGGTTTGGGGTGCCTTTAATGGTCCTGCCCGTTCCCGACTGATGGTCGTTCAAGGAAACCTAACTGCTGCAGGATACAGAGCTTTTGCCATTCATGGCAGCTCATGGCCCAGGTCTGACATTCCAACATGATAATGCCAGACCTCATACCGCCAATTTAACGTGGAATTTTCTTAGGAATGCTGGCATCAATGTCATGGAGTGGCCCTCAAGGTCTCCCGACCTTAATCCCATAGAACATGTACGGGATGTGTTGGGCAGAAGACTCCGTCAAGTAAGGAACCCTCCGCAGAATTTGCAGGAACTTGGTGCCATGTTGGTTCAATTATGGCGACGCATCCCCCAAGCTGTGTTCAGATGCATCATTCAATCCATGAGGAGACGTTGCGTCGCAGTTGTGAACGCTCATGGAGGGCATACGCGCTATTGACATGCTTTCATCAAGTTGTAACTTACAATTTTTACTCTCTTACATTTCCGTAGCATTTCCGGTGGAACTGGTTACATTATGAACATGATTTTTATGGTACACCGTCCTTAATGGGTACAGAATGGAATTAAATCATTATTTAAAACCACTTTTCTTGTATGTTCAACTTATCGACCTCCAAACGAGTGTGAAGTTTCTTCAGCTTCAGTGAAGACTGAGTAATACATATATATATATACCCTATGTTTAATACTTCAAAGATTTAAAATGTACTTGAATAAAGAAAGGAAGATGAGAACATTTCAATGTATATTTTATTTGACTTGTTTAACTTACTCAAGGTTTTAATTAGCACAAATGCACGGGACAAAGAGTGACTAAATATTATGTAAAAGCCACACACACTGTAAACACAGATAGGGCTCTAAATTCGTAGACCAGGCGCAGGCGTGGCGAATAGGGGGAGCGCCGCGCCAACGGGGTGTGTCCAGGCGTATGTTGCAATTTCGTGCCCAGTGCAGCCTGGCGCAAGTACTTCTCTGTCCCGCCTCGGTCCCTCCTGCCGGCGCAAGTGGCAAAGAGGGAGGAGAGAAGGCGTGTTTGGGTATAACACAGCCGAGTCAAATCTTCACCAATCAAATAAGCTCCTCTCCTCACCTTTAATGTGCTGGAATATAGAAGCCTCTGTCCTATATCTGCATGATGCGTTAATGTTGCATTTTACTTTGCTGCTTAAGGCATGTTTTCTGCACCGCTTACGTCTACATTAAGCATTTCGAATATGAGTTAGCTGGCTAGCTAGGGCATTCGCGAATTATCACCATTAGCGACAGTAGCGGAGCTACAAGGGGGGAAAAGACACGTCCCTTTTAGTCCTGGCTAGATCGCAATCATTTTCCTTTATTGACGTCTTTTCCAATTATCGTAATTGGCAACTGAAGACACGGTTTCTCACTGTATGCGATCAAACAGCGATGAAATCATGGCCTAAATTCAGTGCAGAAAAATAATTTACTTATTAATTGGCCAATGCTTCGCGTGATTGAACTGGTCCGTGTTCCAATGAAACGCGGACTTTCACTCTCGGTATTTCGTGGGTTGATTTAAAAAAAAAAGAAAAAGAAAAAACAGTGGCACTCGGCAGTTAAATAGCCTAGGTTATAAAAATCGTGAGGCTCAAGCCATTTGCGTGAGAGACGACAGGTAGGCTATGCAATTTTGAATAACGTAGA
Source organism: Gymnothorax javanicus (assembly GCA_029692085.1). Lineage (NCBI taxonomy): Eukaryota > Metazoa > Chordata > Actinopteri > Anguilliformes > Muraenidae > Gymnothorax > Gymnothorax javanicus. Next base: position 99,419,004 of record CM056198.1, read on the forward strand.
TTTAAATACAGCAAATACGTGTCCAGATGAATGATTGTCGTCTTCCCTAATCGGGGAGAACAAGCAGCACCTGTTAAGTGCGGAGCGCTCTCGGAGTGAACCTTTTGTTAATCATGAAGATGACTGAGAACAGGTCAGGATTTATAATTGTTTTAAACGGCTGTTTTGTGCAACCCAATTCTCTGTTCCGCCACTGTACTGAATTTAACCCGCGATTTAATCGCTGTTAGATCGCATGTGGAGAGAAACCGTGTCTTCAGTTGCCAATTACAATAATTGGAAAAGACCTCAATAAAGGAAAATGATTGAGATCTAGCCAGGACTAAAAGGGACGTGTCTTCCCCCCCCCGTAGCTCCGCCACTGATTAGCGAGCTTGAATGGAATTTCAAAACGAAACTACGTCAGATCATTCAAACTTATGAAGTTGGAATGAAATACGACGGTTGCTCATTTATATCTTCGGCCTGTATCATTGAGAAGAGAAACGATGGATAGCGTGTTCCCATTATTACACCCTGTTGTTGCTTAAAATTTTGGGATTAACATGCATGGACAACAATGCAAGATACGTTACACATTTATTTTCAATATGTGATCTTAACACAGTACGAGATCATAGCAATCAGGCAGTATTCCTTTCCCCCGCTAAAAACGAAAAAACCTAAGTGACAATAATAGTATTAAGCCGCTTGCACACTGGACCTGAAACGAATTTTTCGCACGACAGATTACATTCAAAGTCAATGCAAAGACGCGAATACACGCGAGTATTCGCGTCTTTGCATTGACTTTGGCCGCGTTTCCCAGTTAAGAGCGTTCTTAAGGAGTTAAGAAGGCTCTAAAGGAGAGTTCAGCTAAGAGGGAGCCTTAAGATAAGAGTGTTTCCCAGATGCGTTCTTAGTGCCATTCTTAACAAGTGTCTTTGTGCCCTTCTTAACTGCCTTCTTAACTGGAGTTCAATTGATCAACCGATGTCAGAGTAACCGAGTGTTCCACATATTTACGTGCACAAAGAAGTTTTGATGTAGCAAGTGGCGTATAATGTTAAAAATGAACGTGCGTAATGCCACTGCGCGCGCAGCAGAATGTCTGAAAACAAACGGACGCAAATAAAGACCAATAACACAGATAAGAACTTAGAAAAATAAGAATGAAAACATAAAATAAAATCATTACATTACACGTGTGAAATCATGCGGTTAAACCTTATTCAACTTGATTTGAGACATGCAGTTCAAGTTGCTTTATATATAGAGTGTACAACAAGTGGTCAAGTAGAAGACCGGAAATATTAGGTAAAAATTAGGGAAATACGGTAAAATATTTCAACACATGGAACCATAGAGGAGAGATGTAAGTTTTCCCTCATTTTAAATGCTTAATGGGTCGTAGGGGTGCATGAAAGAAAGGGGGGCGAACCGTACGCACTGCATTAATATCTCCATGCTTAGTGTCACATTGATTTGCCTGACGCGGCTGTATCTGCAGTGTTTCGTCGCTAAGAAGGGTGTTAAGACTGCTCCAGACCCTTCTTTCAAATCCCTCTTAACAAAAGATCATCTTAGGCTAAGAAGGAATCTGGGAAACGCGTTTGCTTCTTCCTGGAGCCTTAAGAAGGATCTAAAGAAGCTCTTAGCGCTAAGATCTTCTTAAATGAATCTGGGAAACGTGGCCTTTGAATGTAATCAGTCGTGCGAAAAATTCGTTTCGCTTCCAGTGTGCAAGCGGCTTTACTGAGCGTAGAACGCAAGCTTTATATATATACGCACTGCCTGATGCCGAGGTAGTTTGTGGATGGCTGAGAAAGATGTGAAGTCGTTGGTTTGCATCACAGATTCAGCTGCGTTGATCAAGCCAGGTCGAGTTTCCATTACGCGTGCCAACCGCCTTTGATCTGACATCAGGACAATCGATACAGATACTACAATTTATGTCCTGATTCTGATAGTTACATTAAATAGTGGTTGCTGTAATTATTTATTGCATTGAAATGTGCCTGACATTCTGGAAACCTGCCTGTGAGGTTTCGGTGATGTGTGCGCACTGTGCGCCGGTCAGCCAAGGTACCACTGCACAAAAAGTAAACCAGGCTGGAGCTGGCGAGCTCTCTGCGCAACTTCAGCGGAGACTTTTGCCACGAAATTGTCACTGCGTCTTGATGAATATGTGACACCTCCCCCTACTACGCCGCCACACCCATCTCGGCGCACGTCCGTCTACCAAATTGCCAAAGTGGCTGCGCACGGTGTTGCACCGCACGAAATTACCACTGCGCGGGCTGCACCGGACGAAATTACCACTGCGTGGCTGCGCCACGCTACGCCACGCTGCGCCACCCTGCGCTGCGCCAAGAAATTAGAGCCCATAGTGTCGTGCACTCCATTGTTTTGTGGAAACCAATTACCTCAAAAAAATTGTGATAGCCAAATTAATAATCTTGTGTTCACAGCACTTAAAAACATGGCAAAAATAACTTCTCGAAACAATGCAATTGAGTTGGCTTACACAATTTTTTTTTTGAGGAAATGGGTTTCTACAGAACATTTGAGTTCACCACAATGGTAATGCCCCTCCCCTTCGGCATTCCAGAACCTCAGCTACCTGCCCTTACTCAATTATTCAATTAAGCCTCTGTTCTCTCAGTTAAAGGGGACCTATTATGCTGATCCTTCTTTTAATACACAAAGGTAATGTTATAATGTTGGATGTCCATACTCAACCTCTGAAAAGTTTCTAAACATAAGATACAGGGGTTTTGCCGTAATCCAAGAACGTGATTTCGTGAACGTGATTTCTTCTCTAAACAGCTCATCCCGAGATCTTCACAAGATCTGGACAAAACCTGACGTCAGGTTGTGCCGTCCAATTAATACAGACCTAGCCAGAGCCAATCACGGCGCTCAACCTGCACACACTGGAAACTATTCTAGCAGGCTCTAACAACCGCAGATTATACTATGCCTTAGTAGCGTCTACACTTTTGGAAATACAAAAGAAGAACCGCAGATCATTTGAGGTGCAGTTTTGTCAGTATCTCCCCCAAAGCTGCTTGTCCGTTTACTTTTGGACGTGAAGAAAAGCACCTATTTCTCTTCCAAAAGACAATGCCACCAGAAATCAGTGGGTAGCTTTTTTTGCTTGCTGGCAGCAAACAGCTACGGCCAATGGGAACGTTAGCTGTTTGTGCTCAGCATTTCACCAAAGACAGCTTTGTCAATAAAGGATAATTCGACACTGGATATGCGTCTCAGCTGCTTCTCAAACCCCAAGCAGTTGCATCAATCAAGCGCTCGGAGCCACAAGCTGTAAGTAACGATATAACAGCAAATAATGTAAGTGAAGCTAACGTGTTATGGGTGGCTAGCAGGACCGCTAACGATAGTTAGCACTAACAACTGGCCTCAAACGCAGGCTTTGTAAAATATCTGAAGATAAAGCCTGGATCCGTAGCGACTGTCCGTGACTCACAGACGCAGAAGCTGCAAGTTGCTGTTACTGCATAAGCCAACCTGATGTAATAACCAGTTGATTGTGGCTGTAGCACTGTGGCTAACGTAGCCAAGTTACTGTTGCTAATGTTTGTGTCCTAAATATGCAAGATTAATATCAGGGGAAATTCTACAGAAGGTGTGTGAACATAAACCTCATTTGAAGCTAACTTTTTATACTTGTTTGTAATTTGGATGCTTGGTACAACCGTCCACGGTAACGGAACTTGCTGTCTGTAAAACCTGTATTGCAAGGGTTTGTCTCTGTGGTTGTTGTGAATGCTCGGTTACCAGCTACTGCATGTTAGTTTGCGTGCCGTGCTAATTAAAAATGCTCCTGGTTAACTAATATGCAGTAATTCTGATCGGTATGCTTGTGTTACTTCGGTAAGCATCAACATGGCAGTTTCATCATAACGTTGCACGATTGTAGCCACTACAGTTGAAGCTAACCGGAGAGGTGCTGTATGTCTCCACAAAGTTGGGCTGAAAAGGCTACAGTTAGATCAGACATAGGTTTTGCAGAGCTTGGGATACCTGTTTGGGTTTGTTTACGGCTGCTTGTGATCACTTCACTTATCCATGACCGGGATCAGCCGAATACTTCACAAATATCTGGGCTAGCTCTCTGATGCTACCATGAAAGCAATCGTGAAACGCAGAAGCTGTCTGGTATAGCAAACGATTTCTCTGCACTACCGTGACATAATTTAATCCCTCTTTAGAAATTGTTGTGGCTGATAAAAAGCCGAAAAAGGCAGAGATTGAATAGGAAATTCTTTCCTGTGGAAGTGATTGATTCGCTAGCTCCTCATAAGTAACTTGTCCATGCTCACGGAACTTACGGTCTGTAAAACCTGCATTATGTTCATAACATAACCGAGCTCTCTCTAGCTGTCGCTTACTATCCATAAAGCTGCATTCACATTGGACGCGAAACGAATTTTTCGCGGGACAGATTACATTCAAAGTCAATGCAAAGACGTGAATACACGCGTTATTGGCGCGTCAAGCCGCTTTCACACCGGACGCAAAACAAATTTTTCGCGCAACAGATTACATTCAAAGTCAATGCAAATACAATGCATTGACTTTGAATGTAATCTGTAGCACGAAAAATTTGTTTCGCGTCCGGTGTGAAAGTGGCTTATTGCGCCCATTTTCCGTGAGCAAACGCTGGTCATTCCGACGCAATAAGCAAACTATTACCACGGGCAATTTCCGAAAAGGCCGTTTAGCCTGGAGCTTTCGCCCCTTCGTCATATACCAGCGCAGAAGCTGTTCGTTACTCCACGCTAACGACACACCACAGTTATGCACACGAACCAGCAGGTCCTAATAATACACACCGAAGCAGTCCACTTCCACCAGTTGGTCCACTATTTGCTGCTCCTCACTGTCCATGTTTCCGTCTAAACTCAGACCCACCGGATGTCTACGGTCTCCGGTCTACACTTGGGTATGTCGACCCGTTCTGCAAATGTGTCTGTATGGGGTGGATTCTAGCTTTCCCTCAATCCTAGCTATAGAGTAGAAACACCGGTGTACTCACCATAGTAGCCGTAGGTAGATAGCAAATTCGAGCTTGAGCTGCCAGACTTTCGCACTGCATCCTCCACTTTCGCCGTTGCGTTAATTAAAACAAGCTCATTTAATTAGATCTATACACATGTACTGCGTTTGATTGCGGAATTTGCCCGTCGATTCCTTCTCATATGGCAGACGCGTCGCAGTTTCACTCTGTGGAGGCGGACCCGTAAAACTGCGTTCTGCTGCCTCGTCCTGCCCAGATCCGCCCTCCACAGAGCTGGCCAGTAAGAAGAAAATGGGCATATGGGGAGTGGGGGCCATAGCGGAAGAGCCACCCCAATGAGGCGTTTCAGGCAGAGACTACAATGGACTACAAATGGGTTTTTTTTGAGGATAGCAGTATGAGCTAAATAAGGACCCTTTTTTGGACTTCAAATGATCAGGGGTACTCTAGGGGAGTCGAAGATCAAAATATAAATTTGGAAATAGAGCATAATAGGTCTCCTTTAATGGTTTCACCTTTTTCTCCTTTGTTAATTATCATTCCCTTTTCTATTTTAAAGCTTAGTTTCACCTTTCACGGGCAGGTAGCCTTAGTCTGTTCCCCTCTTTTGTTTAGTGCCCTCCCTTTTCATTGTCCCTGAAGTCTCGTATTTGTTTTTGTTATGCACCTCATTATTTCATAAAATCCACGTCCCTGCATTTGGATCCTCCATCTCCAATTTTGCTCTGGCGTCCTATTAACATCTTTGGGTACCAGGGCATGACAACACTGTCTGCATTGACAGTGCAACATAATTATTTGCATTATTTTTAAAAAATGGCAAGTTGTGATATATATCGTATAGTAATAAAGGAAATATTGTTATGATTCTGCCTTGCTTGACCATGTTCTGCCCATGATTCTGCTTTGTCTGACCATGTTTTGATTATGATTCTGATTCCATGCCATGTTTTGTTCTTGCTTTGTCTGTATGTCTGCCATATTCCATTCCCTCAGTTAGATTCCGGTTCTTGTTTTGTTTCTTGCCATGCATTGCACTTTGTCTCCCCTGTCTGGTCTCATGTCATGTGACTGCTCATTGCCCCAGTATTACGTGCCACACTTTCGGGTGATTGCATGGTTTCTGGGATTTCAATTATTCCTTCTAATCTCGTTTGCTTCCTTTGCCTTGCTGTTCTATCATTACTAACAGTACTAACAGTTTGTTATTATCCCCCGTCACACGAAGTGGCCGGGGGATATTGATTTGACCTCCGTCCGTCCGTCCGTGCGTGTGTGCGTGCGTGCGTCCGTCCGGGATAAAGGGGAACAACTTTTCACAAGAAATATTCGCGATAGGATCACCAAATTTCGTGTGTAGCTTAAGACCATAAAGACCTTGATCGAGTTCGAAAATGAGACGCGTGATTATTTTTCCCAGAGTTATTGCCCTTGATTCACTTTTTTTCACTCTATCACGGTATATGTAAAGGGGAACAACTTTTCACGGGAAATATTCCAGATAGGATAACCAAATTTGGTGTGTAGCTTAAGACCATAAACACCTTTGATCGAGTTCGAAAAATGAGACACGCGTGATTATTTCTCCCGGAGTTATTGCCCTTGATTCACTTTTTTTTTCAACTCTGTTCACGGGTATATGTAAGGGGAACTACTTTTCACGGGAAATATTCCAGATAGGATAACCAAATTTGGTGTGTAGCTTAAGACCATAAAGACCCTGATGGAGTTCGAAAAATAAGAAGCACACTATTATTTTTCCCACAGTTATTGCCCTTGTGGCACTTCTGGGAGCCTCTGTTCATAGTATCTTTAAAGAAGACATTTTGGCGGGGGATGTTGTTGACCATGTCTACTTGTTTTAGTTAAAGATACTAACCAAGACTAACATTGTTTATAGTACTAACTTACTAACGAGCACTAGGGATTGTACAGCTGCACTTTACTAATTGACTAACGAGCTCTCAGCATTTGCCCTATTCTAGTCTCCGCCCCTTGTCTTTGCTCAATCTACTTTGCTGCGCTTCAGCGGATCCTCCGCACCTGTGAGACTCTGTTCTGCCTCTCATTATCGGTGCATGTTAGAACTCCCTAACCGGAGCCGTATGTTTGTCAATAGGCTATCTGTGTGATTCCCATCCGTGTCTTGGGTTTCGCCAATTTCCGTGGGCAGGGTTTCCCTCATGTGATTCCCCCATTGTAATTAGTCTGATCCAGCTCACCTGTTCCCTATCATAGCATGTGACTTCCCCCAAGTGTATTTAAGCAGTCTTTTCACAACCAGCCTCTGTCAGAACGTTTCCCTTGGTTTGCCTGTGCTACGATTGTTTATGCCTTGTACTCTTTGTGATTCTTTTCTGACTGGACTGTCCCCGTTTGTGATTTTGGCTCTGATTTGGATTCGTTTGCATCTGTGTACCGAACCTTTTTTGCCTGACCACGAGTTTTGTGTTTGCTGCCCTGTTTACAACTTGGATTACGTCCCTGGGATTCTGATTTTTGGATTGTGGACTTTGTACTGTTGCTTCCTGCTCTGCGGGGGTTCACCCCCATTCCTAATAAAACACAAGTTTTTTGGATTGCTTGGTTCTCGTGTCTGCTTCCTGAGCGTAACCTCACAAATATACTTCATTGTTTATGATTTTGGCCATATAGCCTCGCCTTAAGCCTGTCCCAGACGGTATTACTTTGCCTAAGGCAAGTGACACACATGTATACTGCATCAGGCAATGTTGCACTGTGTGGGGATGGTTTTTGCTCCGTAACTTCCTCGCGTGACACTGCAGCTGCATATCTAGCATGCTAGATATTTTTGCGTCATGCGAGGAAGTTACTCACCGTGTGAGAGCTACCTGCTGCAATGTTACACGTGCTCGACCAATCATAACGTGCAGACCCGTCATATGATGTGCACACGAGTCACATGATACAGAAAAGCGGCGGCGCCCTCTGAAACTGTAACAGACATCCTGGCCAAGGATAAATTTGATAAATTAGTATCATGTGACTTGTCTGCACATCATATGATGGGTCTGCACGTTGTGATTGGTCGAGCATGTGTTACATTGCAGCAGGTAGCCCCCACATGGTGAGTTACTTCCTCGCTTGACGCGAAAATATCTAGCATGCTAGGTATGTGCTGCATTGTCACGCGAGGAAGTTACATAGCAAAAACCATCCCCATATGGTGCAACATTGCCTAATGCAGTATACACGCGTGTCACTTGCCTCAGGCAAAGTTGCATTGTCTGGGGCAGGCTTTAGCTGAGTGCAAACTGAGATGTCTCATTGGGAGGAACACCTCCCATACTAGGGGTGGGAATGTGTACAAAAAATTCTAAACGTGTACACGCGCAGTATAATTGCGTGTACACGTGTCTTCAGAGTTTGTGGATTTTGACCGCTATACTACCGGTAGAAGGCACTGTCACCATTCCAATAACACAGTCCACACATCCATTAACGCAGTTATCAGCCAGATACGTTTATTAAATCAATAGACGGTAACAGTGAATTTGTAGGTTACTCCTATACAAAATTAGGGCCTGCATCAGATAGGCATAAAATCACAACTAAATGAATAATGTTAGGCCCTTTCACCATTGTAAATGAATTAACCATAAACGAAAATCATCATTTTGACAAGCAAGAACATGGACATGAATGAATTCTAACAGTTTAGCTCTGCTTTTTTGTCATTGTCCTTCTTATTGTGCCTTGTTTTTGTGCAATTTGATTTGTAAACTTAAACAGCTAACTGCATCCATCACTCACAACGGGAGCTGCGTCTATCGTTACGTTTCATAGCGTCATTAAAGTGAATTGTAATTGAGGAAAAGCAGTTGATAATGTAAAACTAAATTGAGTAACACTTTTTACATCCACAAGGCTAAAACTAAAAGAAATGTAAATTGCGTTTTTTCATTCAAATAACATTTCGATTGTGCATTTCTTTTAACGAGCAGACGCGAGGATGACATTGTGCATGCAAATAGGCGACCGACAGAACGTCCACCAAAAATGTAAAAAAACACACAGTGAACAATATGTGTGATAAAAATAATGAGCTATTAACCAATCGTGTTTTAAATTGAGCGTGGGGACGATGGCTTCGTCCGAATAGTATTTTTTTGCTTAGTAAAGTTCCTCACTCCTAGAAAACGATCCGGAAGCATTTACGTGGCAGTCATGATAAGAGGGTTCGGATTCTTTAAATGTAAAGGAAAGGTGCTACAATGCTTCCTAATTTATCACCTTTAGCATAGGGTACACTGAAGCATCCTTTTCGAAAAGAAAGGAGGAAATGCTATCCCGCAATTCCGCGATGACCGTCCATCCGGCCAATCACGAAAACAAACATGACGGGCAGGAGGGGGGTGATCACTGTGCCTTGTGTTAAGTGCATTCGGATTCTCTTACTAGCGCGGTTCTCTTCCTGAGCTGTAATAGAGTAAGGTGATCAGACCTCCCGGTTTTGAGTTGCGTGTCCCAAGTCCCGACAAAAGCCTGTCGGGACGCTAAAATGTCTCGGTTTCCGCCAAGCACTATGAAATGTCCCCTGTTGTCGGCGATTACATAGCCAACGTGGTCTTCTTATAGCACGATCATTAGCTAAAAAACACATAGAAAGAAAAAAGCATCCAGCATGATTTCAACAATGTGTGTGTGTCTGTGCGAGTGTGTGCGCGCGCAGCGTCGGCTAGGCTACAAACGTAGGCTACGCCAGCAACGTTACATTGTACAAGTAACACAAAGTAATAATACTTAATAACCAGTGACGTGCCGTCGGAGGTCAGTTAGGGTAGGCAGAATCCTTACCGTTAAAACAAACGATAACTCTATTAGCTACTTTGCTTTATTAGCAATCTGAGGATTGATCAACTAATTTACAAGACTAAACGGTAGAATGGCGTGTCAATTCCATCCACGACATTATTGCTCAGTGCATCGAACTTAAAATGCTTACGAGACAGCAAGTTTGTTCATATTTGCTTAGAGGAAGCTAACGCAATGCCATTAACAAATGTTAAACGCAGCGTCTACGTGTCCGAAAGTCGGACAGGGTTTTAATATAACTCTGTGTCCGACAGTCGATTATTGTTTTTAATTTCTTCAAATCTACTGAATCTTTTAGATATTAAACGTGAATGTTTTGATAAGACGGCTCTGTTCTTCAAGATGAGTACCGAGAATTTCAACCAATGATTCTGTTTAAGCTCTGCTCAATATAAGTCGACATCGGAGCGGGACTTTGTGCATTTATGACAAATTTAGCGACTGCCGGACAGAGATCCTAAAATACTCCGTCTCCGACAGTCATGAAAGTTCTAATTTTTCGAGAAGTCCAGCAATTATTAGACGTAGGGGAGAGCCGGTGCGAAAGTAACATGGGACGAAAGTAATACGGCGATTTACTCACAGCCATCCGCACTTCGATGCGTCAAATTAGGTCAGCACGTGCAGCTCGCAACACTCTCCAGACCCGGAAAAAATCTTGAGGTTTCGTCACTTCCCCGCGAAACGAGACTGGGAAGACTGTTTTCCACAGTGGTGAGTAATTTCTGACAAATGGTAAACTTTTTTGATTTAAAGATTGTCTTTATCGCTCCATGTGTCATATTTATGATGAAATGATAGGTCATTTAGTTTTGTAACATATCCTGAAGTTTGAAATGTCAGACTTTTTCCACTTTAGAAGCAATCCTGGTTCAAATGTCAGGAGTCACTGTCGGGGCGGAAGTAGCAACGGTTACGTTCGTCCCTCTCTGCTAAAGCGGCTGAATTTTCTGTTTTAAAGCTCATTTAAAAAATGTGTGTGTTATATTTTACTGACAGAAAATGCCAAGAGTTAGGGTCAGAACTACCCAGAGAGGAATGGTTGACCAGCAGGTTTACGAAAGGGCCTTTTTTGATGTCCAAAGAGGCGAGAGTATAAGGAGGGCAGCAGAGGTGCGGGACGGAAGTAACAACTGTCACGTTCGTCCCTCTCTGCTAATGCGGCCACATTTTGTGTTTTAAAGCTCATTAAAAAATGTGTGTGTTATATTTTACCGACAGAAAATGCCAAGAGTTAGGGTCAGAACTACCCAGAGGGGAAAGGTTGACCAGCAGGTCTACGGAAGGGTCTTTTTTGATGTCCAAAGAGGCAAGAGTATAAGGAGGGCAGCAGAGGTGCATGGCGTTTGTCATGTCACCCTGTTCAGGTACTGTAAGAGGAGGGCAGAGGCAGGAGGGCAGCAGACCAGAGCCCCAGGGTACAGGGCTCACAACAAAGTCTTCACAGAAGAACAGGAGAAGAGACTGCAGGCATATATAAAGAGAGCAGCTGATATATATTTTGGCCTGAGTCCTAAAGAGGTTGGAGTAGCACTGCAGACAGAGCTACACCACTACCGCCATTTGCCTACATCAAAGTCATAACAGCCTGTTCATTTTTAAATTAACTTGACATTATTTATGTCATTGACATTATTTATTTATTTATGTATTAGAAGTGTGAGTTCAGTGTATAGCTAGAGTCATACTAAAAGCAATTTTAAATAAATCCACATTAAAAAAAATCAGATTAATTGTAGGAACATACTCTCAATTAACCTCTTTTTTCATGCTGTTTTAGGTGCAAAAGTTTGCATATGAGCTGGCCGAAAATATTGGCCTCAAAACTCCATGTTCATGGGAGAAAAACCAGATGGCAGGGAAGGATTGGCTCACCTCCTTCCTCGATTGCAACAAAACCCTGTCCAACCGTCGACCTCAAGCCACCAGCATGTCCCGTTCGACCAGCTTCAACAAGACCAACGTGACAGCGTTTTTTAAAAACCTAAAGACTGTCCTCATCCACTATAATTTTGAAGCAAAGGACATCTGGAACATGGATGAAACAGGTAAAAATTTATATTTAGATAAAAAGCTTTGCAACAGCAATAATTCATTTCATTTATTATTTCAGGTACCACAATGGTTCAAGTGCCAGACAAAATCATTGCCAACAAGGGGCAGCGCCAGATCGGTGCTGTGACCTCTGGGGAAAGAGGGACACTGGTGACTGTTGCCTTTGCTGCCAACGCACAAGGCAACTTTGTTCCCCCTTACTTTATCTTCCCAAGGAAGTTGTTCCAGGACCACTTCATCCGGGATGGCCCCCTTGGCTGCACTGGTTCTGCCAATGGATCGGGGTGGATGCAGGAGACAGATTTCTTGGCATTTTTACAGCATTTTGCAAGACACACCCACGTGACCCCGGAGTCAAAGTTGCTGCTACTCTTAGACAATCATCCATCACACCTCTCTGTGGTAGCTATTGACTTTGACAAGTCACATGGCATTGTACTCCTGTCTTTTCCACCCCACTGCCCCCACCGTCTTCAACCGCTAGACCGTAGCGTTTTTGGTCCTCTGAAGCACTACATTAACAGTGCAGCAGACAATTAATTGGATGCGAATGAACCCTGGAAGAACTTTGACCATCTACAACATCCCAAGTCTTGTGGCTAAAGCTCTGCCTCAAGCTGCGACAGCAAGCAGCATTGCATCTGGGTTCGAGTGTACCGGTATCTGGCCCTTTAATCCAGATATTTTCAGTGAGACAGACTTTGCTCCAGCTTTTGTGACCGACCGTCCTGCACCAGCACCAGCTCCATCCCCAGTGCCAGTGCCAGCTCCATCACCAGCGCCCTCTTCATCACCAGCGCCAGCTCCATCACCAGCGCCCTCTTCATCACCAATGTCCGCTTCATCACCAGCACCCTTTTCATCGCCAGTGTCCGCTCCATCACCAGCGCCCACTCCCTTAAGACACCACCAACCTAGCCAGAGCCCATTTGAGCTGCATCCCCATGAGTCTGCCATTACTGTAGATGGTGAGAGTTTGTGTCTGTGTGTGTCTTTAAATGTGCCTTTTGACCCTTGCCAAGCATTTTTTTTTTTTTTTTTTTTGAAATATTATCTATCCAGGTATGCTTGTGGTTCCAGGAACATCTAATGGCACACCAATACAGAGGTTCAGCCCAGAAAAGGTTCATATCCAAAGGCAGGCTGGAGGAAAGAAAATAAAAGAAGAGGCAGAAAGAGGTGAGCAGAGTGTCGTTTATAACTCGTGTTGATTTTCTTGCTTGTATAAAAACAAGCTGATTCTGACTATCAACTCATTGAATGTTGCAGGTCAACAGCAATACCAGTAAAAGCTGCTTTGGAGGAGGAGATTCGGCAGAAGGGCCAGAAAAAACAGCCCTCTTCAAAACGCCCAAAGAAAACATTGTTTAGTGGACACGCTGCAACCACAGTTTCTCAGGGCAATGATGAGGAATGTCTTGTTTGTGGGGAGACATTTGCCTCATCTTTGCCTGGAAAAGTGTGGGTGCAGTGCATCTTTTGTCTGCTGTGGTCACATGAAGCAGGCACTGAGGGTGCAGCTCATTATATCTGTCACAACTGTGATAATGAGTAAAGTTATTTCATAATTTTTATAAATAGACCAATTGCACGTTAAACATGTTCACGTTTACTTTTGAAACATTTGAAGCAAATGAAAATGTTTAAAACAAATGTCTGATTGTTTTTGTTTCTGTTTTAATGTCATTTTTATGATTGAATTAAATAAATTCGTTCATTTAAAATGAAATAAGATTATTTTTAGATAAAGTGCATTGTATATTTACAATTGCATGTTAGCAAAGACATTGTTTGATTTTTTAAATGAAAAACGACAGTAATTTAAAAGATTCCAGGTAATTTGATCACGTTACTTTTGTCCCGCCCGTGTGTTGCTTTCATCCCGACTGGAGGGGTCGAAAGTAGCAATGCGCAACTTCCGTTCGACGTCAAACTATGCCGAAGTCAATATATATTGGGATGATTTAGCACCTGATATTGACAGAGCACACACGAAAGTAGTTAATCGCTCCGAAAATTTTTTTGTTTGTAACGTTATCTTTTAAAATGACGTCTCTGTGAAAAATGTTACTTTCGTACCAGCTCTCCCCTATAAACATAGCAGTGTTTGTGTTCGACCTTTATAAAATTCTAATTGATAGCTATCGACTTTCTTGGTCTTTTTATTGGTCTGTTTTCTTCCATTGAAGATGGACAACAGTCTTTATTTGGTCTCTCTTTTGAAAATTAGTCAGATGGATCGAACAGATTCACGCTTCATTTCCACACCAGAGATAAAATAGCGGTTAACTATAGATGCTCCAGCGATAATGACCGTAAATATTAAACCAGTGAAGTAATCACGCTTTATTCATTAAACGATAGTAATTGTGTACGATTACAAAGGAAGCTAATGCGTCCACTTCATGTATCAGCAACTGCTGACAGTTCACTAGCTACGTGCTGTGACAGACTGATTTCAGCTCGCTGGCTCCACGGAAACCGTCATAAGTTCATTGTAAATGCGGGTAGCAAGTTAGCTACAGTCTGCATAATCGTGCATAATATTGTGTTATGCATAATCTCTGTTTTAGCTGGAATCCGTTACCAAATCATTAGCTGGTAAAAGGGTGTTAGCGTGGGCAAAAAACTATTTCTCAATGAAGGTAAACTGAACTAAGTTAGCTGGTTCAGTTTAGCTTGGCCTATAGTATTGGCTATGAGAAGGCGCGGCGCCTATTTAATGATTGCCAGCTCATTTTTTTAAGTTCAAAACTTTCACCAAAAATTTCTGAATGCTTTGATTTGATATTGCTGGCAAATGACCATGGTATAAGCGGGATAATCAATTCGTAGGTGTGCATTACACGGTTTTAAGGCGCTTCGCGGAGGCAATCACCCTCCGCTTCGCGTTGGGTGGTCATTCGCCTCCGCGTCGTGCCTTAAAACCGTGTAATGCACACCTACGAGTTGATTATCCCTTACATAACTATCAATAAACCCTTCTACTGGACTGAACTATGACTCCGCATTAGGTTCCTGCTCTGGATCATTACAGACTGCTCGTTGCTTATTTCCTCGTCCTTTTGAAGGATGTTGTTCACAAGTGCCTTTGATATTCACAGAGATATAGGCCTTTCAGAATCAACTCCGCATTCAAGTCTATAGTACCTTTAAACATAAAAATAATTCAAATAGACGTCATTGTTTTACCTAGAGAAGGTGTAAAATGTTTTTCTTTGAGTAATTGTCTCTGAGTGAGCTTATATGTTGGGCTATTGTGCTATTTGAACAATAGAGAATTATGTTTTGGATGAATCAAGAACAGATTATGTCACAGCACATAACCTGCATCTTGGAGGACTTCAAAAAATGGCTCCATATTATACAACATGGCGCCAACGAAAGCTGCTGTTCAATGTGCTGAGATGTTTCTCGCCTAGACCAAGGAAAGTGATTGCAGATGTCAGAGTGATTGGTCCATCGTTGTTCTTCAGTCTGCGGAAAGAACTTTCCCCATGCTCCTGCCTCGCAGAATCACTGTGTGATATGAATGTGCTTGAGCTGAGCTGTTTATTTTGCGCAGGGGAGGAAAACAGATGTGGTGGGTTCATTTCTCCAAAAAAGCAATAATATCCTCAAATATACACAAGAGAAGTATCTTTGCATGCTAAGAAATTCCATTCACCCTTTTAAATGGAATGTTTATTTTTTCATTTTGATCCCTTTTCATATATATAAATTTTTTTTTTCTACAAGGCCATCACCTGTAGTGCAGAGAAGATATGCACATGGAAAGTCAGTGTCCTACTGCATATTGCCAGTGCTGGAATGCAACAGAAGCCTATGCATTACTGTTAGCATTAGTAAGCTTGCAGAAGCTGCACATAAAGCAGATAGATGGATAGATAGAACACTGTGAAAAAGTATTTGTCCCCTCCCGATTCCTTCTAATTTTGCTTATTATTAATTTGTTGTATGTAAATGTTTCACATCATCCAACTCATTTTAATATAAGACAAAAGTCCCAATTTGTCTGCATATGGTGCACCTCATGATACATGTATAGACCAACTGCGACACCTATTCCTATATCAACCCTCGTGCAGAGCACACAACAGGGCAGAGAGACGAATATTGAGGGCATAATTATATTGCAGGGGGTGTTTTCCAAGTGAATAGACGACAGCAGTGGGAGTGTTGTTTAAATGAGGTCGCACTAAGTGATCCATGGAATCTTTCTGATGCTTAAAGCAGACCGCATATGACTCGCCACAACCACTTCTAAAGTGCAGCTTATTCATAATTTTACCTGAAATTGCCGACAAACAGAATAATCTATCCATATTTAAAGGAAATAATATGAATAATGTTTCATACAACAATTTTCAACAAGATTGTTTTGTGTTAAATTGCCCCATTGATTTTTATTACTTGCAGGTAGGCTACATTTGGCATTCATAATAATGTAACCGTGGAGCGTACGTGCTATTTCCTGCAGCCAACTGAACCTTACTGCAGATATACATTAGGGCATGGTTGAATAATATTCAGAATGACCTGGCAGTTGTGACATGTGACTCAAAAATGATGTTTTCTTTGTTTTATTTATTATACCCTCCCAGTTTGGAGCAGTAATTTTTGTTGTGCAGAAAGTGTGCTGCAGCACGTTTGCATAGATTGACAGAGTGTAGAATAGGTTGCATAATTGCTCGGAGACCGAGACATTTTTGGTCACTGTCAATGATAAACTTAGGAGTGCCAGAGACATACCAATGCTTCGTAGGATGCCTGTGAAGCAAGGTGTCCCTTGATACTGGTCACATATTCATTCACTACATAAAATGTAATGACACATAAACATGCGCGCACACACACACACACACACACATCCATTCACACACGCAACCACATATTAACTTTGTTTGTATTCTCACACACACACTGATTCCCCCTCCCATTCATACCCTGCTCATAGTACTGTCCAACCATGTGCAAGCAGAGTGTTGTTTTTGTCCTTAAGTGATTTATGAATAGAAACTCTAAAATTATTCCAATTATAAGTTTTCTATGGTTATTATTATGATTATTATTATATAAATGCATATTGATAATTTATGTATGTGCATGTACTGTGTGTATTTGTATGTATATTTAGGTGTATGTATATGTATGTATTTACATGTATGTGTACATATATGTACGTATATATGCATTTATTTTTTGCATTTTTAAAATTTTTTTCTCTATTATTTTCTCTCTTTTTTATGTCATTCGGTGTCCTGTTTGTCTAGAGGGATTTTTTTCCCCTTGTCCTCATCTGTCTGCATCTGTGCACTTTGATCTGTTGGTTTGTGTCAACCCCTTTAGTTGCTATACGTTGTATTGTATAATTTGTCTGCTTATACCCCTCCTGCAGAGAGGCACTACCATGATTTTTGTGTTTGTTCTCAAGAATAAAGCTGGCCTCTGAAGTGGGGGGGAATATATATATATTCATTCACCATAATCAAACCTATTTCGGACAAAACATTACTTGTTTTTTTGCATTAGTCAATTCAGTTGTGCATATAGTTAGCAAAAATGATAAATTGCCTATAGGAGAGCACCGGTACAAATGTAACAAGGGGATTTTTTCTGAGCCTGTACAAGTCCGACATGCCAACTGCTCCGATACAGCATGAAAACCCACCAGGATTACAAAAAATCAGGTAGATATACTACAGGCCAAAATATTACAAACAACAGGCCAAAATATTACAAACACGCTGCATTTTTCAGAATTTGGCTGGTATTTCTTAACCCCTCTGTGCAGCTGTAGATGCCAGTGGACCTGAAGCTGCAAATTTATGCATGCAGTTACACTATTCTATCACTAGATGGCACACCCGGAGCAGTTATTGCAGAGCCGTAGAAAGAGAGAGTCTGGCCAACTCGAATCATGGGCGCCATGTTTGCTACCAACGGCAGATGATTCTACGGCTTAACCCTATGGGCCGGATACTATGGTTGCATCAAAATCGCAATTTTAAAATACTAAGAAGACTCGACATAACATGACACTTTGCTTGTAGTATTATCAGGGTCCCTACACATGAACTTGAACATTGTTTGTATACAAAGAGTTTGCTTAAAAGACGTTTTTGTTAGCACGGGACCTACCTCGTGTTGTCTTCCGGGTTGTTGCCTTAGGTGAGTCCAATGTTAAAAGCGGTATTTAAGTAAACTCCTTGTACACAAACAATGTTCACAATGCTCGAGTTCATGTGTAGAGAGCCTGGTGATACTACGAGCAAAGTTTCATGTTGTGTCGAGTCTTTGTGGTTTAAAAATAGCGATTTTGATGTGATCATAGCAGTGCCTGAGCGCTCCCATTCGAAAGCCAACTGACGAAAGGTCGTGTGTATTCGCGTCGTCGCATTGACTTTGAATGTAATCTGTCATGCGAAAAATTCGTTTCGCGTCCAGTGTGAAAGCGGCTTTATGGTGGCTGATAGTCTGGCAATTTCGGTAATACAGTCGTCACCTTAGCCAATGCTGTACTTGATAAAAAAAAAAAAACCGCTCTGCATTTCGTCACGCTATTAATATGTAGCTAAACTGATTACCAAGTGTAATGGAGTTAGCGCAATGCTACAATGCCTGCGAATTAACTAACGTCTCCATCAAGGCGCTGATGGGAATTACATTTGTCTAATGTTAAATTATGCTTCTCTGTTATGTGATAAACAGAACCTTACACTCTTGGTGTACAAGAAATTTATGAAAAGAGTTGAGTAAATTTTACATTTGTTGCGAGCTTTAACTTTCATATGACACGTCCACGCTCGGAAGATCTCAGTGCCGCTGGCGTTACAGTAAATGAGCATTTGCAATGTATTCTCTATTGAGTGCATTTAGTTACATGGACTTCAGTATCCCGGGTATGATCGGGTTTTTGGAGAATCCCGTTTTTGCGTTTGTCCGTGTAAACATCATATCCTTATTTTAGAAACCAGAATAAATAAATAATTAAATATATGTACAAATAATTGTATAATTGATTAACTTATTGAATTTAATTACCTCATATTCGACACTTCGCTATGGGGATCGCTGGATGAATATTGATTAATGGTAGCAAACATGGCGTCCATAAAACACGTGACCAGCTCAGAACCGATCAGCATAGCGGGATAGCTCAGACGTTCGAACCCAGAGTTGGCCAGATTCTCTCTATATATGGCTCTGAGTTATTGAGTTTTCACTAGCAGGCCGAGCTTGAACAAGGTTTAGAATATGGACGAGTTCACTCCCATCCCTGTTTTTCAGGAGTTGCATGAATTAAACTCCTCAGCTAAGCCTGATGTGCAAACTGCTCAATATATTTGCCCATTGTATCTATCCAGCAGTTTAGAAAAATGATCTCTTGTGACAGAGAAAATTGTTGTCCTTTGTAGCAACCACTTCAGCTATAATGAGCCAATGACATCCCAATTAGTAGTTAAGAAAAATCATTTTCTGAAGCAAAAATTCGACATAGTATTGATATTATGTCATTCTACTATCCAGAAGTCTTCACATATCAAAAATGCATAGTTCCCTACCGTGGATTTATGCATAGATTCATCCCTCGACTAATTCAGCGCTCCCTAATATCCTTCTAAGTAATCATGTTGATACCCAATCAGTCAGTTATTTACTTAGGTTCCTCTATGTAACTGCACACTTATGGTTCATGCCCTTGTGAAGCCCCCCTGGTAATGATGTACTGATTGGCATTTTTCTTGTCCAATTCCTGTGAATATAAATTTTCCACAGTAACTGAGAGACATTGAGTGAACAATCAGAACAGTATATAAACCTTTGCGTAACAGCAAGGTAGGTTGTATTTTCCAAATGTTGCACATGATTGCGCAGCTGAAAATGACGCAATTTCAGGTGAAAAAAGACTCCCAAAACCGCCCTGAAGTGTTCAGCTGCATTTATGGGATTTAAATGAGATAAGGATGTAGTCAATGAGAATTATTCCAAATGAAACAGGACTGGAGGGTTCCTTCTACCTCATACATCTGTGTCTCTGGAGGAGGGATTCAATGAACAAAGGTTTTTGTTCATTTTATGAGTAAGTGCAATTTTACTTTTTTTTGTTACCTATGGGTTGCTGGCTAACTGTTTTTTATTCTCAGTTTACCATAGCCATGATGATCACAGAGCTTGTTTGCCACTTTGGTTAGGAAGAGAAACCGTTAGTCTTTGTTGATAATAGCTACTGCATGAGGTGGCTTTTTTGGTTTTTCTTTATAGTGAAATGTCTGTTCTTTTATAATAAGGTATATTTCAGCTATTACTGAGCTAGTAAGTTATACTTGTTCCTTATAAGGTGTGGAAAGTGTTTGTATAAGCTCGGGAATAGGAACTGGTAGCTTTTCTTTGCAGGGTGAATGTTCTGACTGTTAAATGAGCAGTTCCGTTAATGAGTATATGTGCTGGCTTGCAGGACTCTGAAGAAAAATGGACAAAATTCTAAACTTTATCATGGATAAAAGGCAGGTTTTGAGTTTTGAGAGGTTACTGGTGACCATTGATGTCCAACTGCACCTATTTTGATAAATTCATGCTAAATTCAACCAGAAAATCATTAATTCATCTTGAATTTCATGTATCAAAAGTTGATTGTGTTAAATATATAATTATTTTATGAGTTGACAGTGCACCATTTTGAAGGCTCTTAGAGTTTTGGGAGCCACCTGGAGAGCTGTCTTATTAAATTTAGAATTTATTGCTCAGATGAATTATTCTTGTGGTCAAAGACTTTATGATCCCAGACATGTATAGTTAGTTATAGTTATGTATAGTTATTCTCTACCAAAATCATGAAAATAAACTAAAATATGATGTAATTCTAAATGCTTCAAGTGTCTTGACTCAGTTGAGCCATTCTCTTCCTCTCTGTGAAGCTGCAATCTTGAATTATAATGCCTTAAATAAGGTAACACATAAGTAGTCAGATTTTGCTTCTGCACAAAGTGGTTAAAGTATATTTTCAGCAACAACAAAAAACAGAATGACATAGAAACACTTAACCAGAAATATGCAAAATTATTAGCTGAGAAATGTACATATTCTAATTCTACAAAGTACCCTCCTTTAGCCTAGATTACTGTCTGACGTATCCTTGGCATTCTTTCCTGCAGTTTAAGGAGAGACCTTCCTGATAACTCATTCCAGACTTTCAAGAGTTCCTTCCTGAACTCTTTTGAACTTGATGGGCACACTTCTTTGACTGCCTTGTCAAATTTATCCCACAGCAACTCAATGGGTGGCATATCTGGTGATCATGGGGGCTAACCCATCTTCTGCAGCGCTCCAACTTCTTTCTTTTTGTCAAGATATCGTTGGTAGAGCTTAGAGGAGCGCTTGGGGCCATTCTCTTGCTGAAGCGCAAAGTTCTGACTAACCAGTCTTTGCCCAGAAGGAAAATGCTGGTGTTGTGCTAACAACAAAGTACTATCAGTTTCACCAACAAGTTTTACAAAAAAAAGTTATCATCGGTAAAGCTATTAACCCATGTCTGTGCGGCTCCAATCTGGGCTAAGGAGGAATATGTGTTGAAAGTTGAATTTCAAGATATGCAACATTTTTAGTCAATACAAGTGTATCTTTAGCATTTTCTGTGCCTTTGTTGCTCAAAATTAACTTAAAGATGTCAAAAACCAGCCAAATTCTGAAAAATACAGGGTGTTTGTAATATTTTGGCCTGTTGTGTACATCATTCTTTCACGCAGCTTTACCCAAAAAGCTGTTTTCAATCATGGTAAGTGAATTCACTCAAGCAGTATTTTTTTTTTTCTTTTTTGCTTTGAATGACAAGCTGTGTTTATTGTTGCACGTGTCATGGTCATGACCAACAGATTATTAGTTCTTCAACACATTGTGCTGTTTACCATGTCAGAGTTTTCAGTACAGATGGAAGACAGATTTAACTCTTAGCAGCCATTGTCAGCATAAGAAGTTTCTTTTGTTGCTCCACAGCCACTGTATGATGCACGTATATGTCACAGCTATGACAAAGGATTTCAAAAAAAAGAATTTACGGTAGTAATATAGCAAATGAAATGTGTCATTTTTCATTGTTATATCAATGGTAACGTCCCACTGACACCAAGGTGATGGTGATGACATGGTGGTCATGTGATTGTGAAGTTTAGAAAACAGTTGTTGTTGCTTGCCAATTGGTACTGATATTTAGAGTAACAGGAGACATCCAGTATCTACTGGCGTATTACATATAGTAGACAAGAATATGATTTTGATAATGGCATTATTGCCTTAGTGAACACCCCGCATGCATTTGATACTTTTAAAGGGTAAAAATACACCAAAGAAGATTCTTAAATATAATAGGTAATGCAATTTATAAAATGCTCTATTAACCCTTTGACACACAGCTTTTCCAAAACCAAACATGACTGCTCTGCCCAAGACCAGATATCAGATTTAATCTATTTTGTTTTTATTAAATTCTAAGTTAACCATAGCATTTCATGGTATGAAATATAAAAATTCCATGTTGTTTACACATTTCAGCACAAGTTGGATGCATTTACTCACAGCAAAATGGAACAGATTTTACCTATTGAGAGCAAATATTCAGAGATACATGATCAGTTTGAATATTAATCTTTGCTGAGGACTTTGGCTCATTGAATCCAGTGTTTAACTGCCTAGTTGGAATGAAAGCCTGCACCCACAACAGCCCTCGCTGGATAAGATTGAGGACCTCAAGGCTATTGAAAAACCTGGGGAGATCTGTATTCTGGCAGAGAAGTCATTTAGCATAATATTGAAATTTCTAAAAGCGGTCACGAGAGGGTTTATGTCCACAAAATAATGGCTAGCCTGTTAACAAAAATAAGCAAAGTCAAGTGGGCTACCCGTGCACTTTCCTCTTGTGCACACCAGAGCCCCGTCATAAGGCAGCAGTTTTAGTATTTAAGCGGAGCGTCCTTCTTTGACAGGTGGCTGCTCTTTATATCACGCCTACTTGGGGCCAGCGCACATAGGACATGCGTTATTTTTGACAGAATGCTTAAGCAAAAATTGCAGTTTTTAAATGATCATTTAATTTCTGGTTGGTAAGGACTTATTTGAAAACTGTTTGACCCATGTGAAAAAATAATTGTGCCACAAAACCTAATAACAGGTTATACCACCTTAGCAGCAACAACTGCAATCAAACGTTTGCAATTACTGGAAATTAGTCTTTTAGTACATTGCTGTGGATGAATTTTGGCCCCCCATCTTTGCCGAATTGTTTTCATTCAGCCACGTTGGAGAGTTTTCAAGCATGAACTGCCTGTTAGAAGTCATGTCACAGCACTTCAATCACACTCAAGGCAGGACTTTTACCAGACACTCCAAAATCTTTGTTTCATCTGAGCCATTCAGAGATGGACTTGATCATATCATGATCCTGCTGCACTTGAGCTTCAGGTCACAGCCTGATGGCTAGACATTCTCCTTAAGGATTTTCTAGTAGAGAGCAGAATTCATGGTTCCATCAATTACGGCAAGTCGTCCAGGTCCTGAAGCAGCAAAGCAGCCCCAGACTATCACACTACCACCGCCATGTTTGACTGTTGGTGCAATGTTTTTATTGCAGAATATTGTGTTTGCTTTACGCAAAATGTAAGGGGACCATACATATCTTCCCAATAGTTCCACTTATGACTCATCAGTCCACAGATTATTATCCCAAAAGTGTTGGGGGTCATCAAGAAGTTTATTCAGCGAATTTAAGCTTTAGTGCTCTTTTTGGTCAGTGATGGTTTTTTCCTTTGCAGCCCTCCCACGGATGCCTTTTTTCTCAGTATCTTTCTCATTGCGGAATTGTGAAAATTGGCCACAACTGAGGAAATTGAGGCCTGCAGTTCTTTAGATGTCAGTCTGGGTTATTTTGTGACCTCATGAATGAGCCCTCATTGCACTTCTGGAGGAATTTTGGTAGGCCGGCCACTCTCTGGGAAGATTCACCACTGTTACAAGTTTTCTTCATTTGTATACAACGTATAATGGATGTCACTGCAGTTTGCTGGAGTCCCAGAGCCTCAGAAATGGCTTTGTAGCACTGTCCAGAATGATGGATGCCAACTTCTTTGATTCTCATCTGTTCTTAAATTTCTCTTGATCACGGCATCATGTGCTAATTTTTGCCTATTTAACATTGCCAGACGGGCTCTATTGAAGAGATGGATAGATTCAACAAGGCTGGCAGTAATCATGCACAGGTTTATCAAGTAAAATTGAACCCAGTTATCAATTACATTTGTTCAGTGGTTGATGTAGTTACTAAAGGGCCTATAAATATTCCACACTGGGCCAGGTTGGGTTGGAAAGCATTTGTCCTTCAATAAATGAATATATCATTTAAAAACTGCATTTTATGTTGACTCTGGTATCATTGTCTAATATTAAAATTATTTTGATGATCCAAATCATCTAACTGTAATAGATTGTCAGTGTTTGAATTGTGTAATTGTTATTTTTCTGTTCATTGTGTTATTTTCTGTATATTTTTATGTTTATTAGTGTTATTTCATTTATTATGTTTATTTTCCAATACATACTTTCTTTCCCCCTCACCAGTGCCTTTGTTTTCTTCTGCACTCCCGCACTCGCCCTCCATGGTCTGTAAATCACTTCCTATTAATTCCCTTGTCATCAGAGTCCCATTCACGCTTCCCAGTTCCAGCGCTCCTGAATTCAGTTCCTTGTTTGTTATTTTCTCCCTTCATATTGCCCCCGCCTTTCCCTTTTTAATCTGCGAGTTTTTTCCTCTCTAGTCACCTTACAAGCCTTGTATTTTCTGGTGTGATTCCTCTGGCTTTGATTCTTTTTGTCCACAGTTACAAGTTTGCCTGACCCCCTGTGTATTGAGATTCCTTGGTTTTGACTGCAGCAGGTTATTGGATTTATGATTCCGCTCTCCCTTGGTTTTGGCATTCCCACCATTTGGATTTTGTCTTCTGGACTGTACCCTGACTACAATTTGGATTACCCTTTCTGTCCAGCACGTCTACTGATTGGCTGTAAACCGGATTTCAGACTCAAAGCAAATATGAAATAAAACCCATGCAGCTGATTCTATGTGCCTAAGTCCTGAGTTCGATAGATAGATAGATAGATAGATAGATAGATTGATTGATTGATTCAAGACCCATTCAACTCTAAGATCCATGCTCAAACAGCTCACATCACAAACATGCAAATAATATAGAAACTTTCTAAGAATTTTTTTGTTTTTTGTTAGATCCTTTTATGAGTATACAATTTTTCAGGTCAAGGTCAGTCATCCCTCCAAATCAGTATTCTAGTTGTGAGTCTAAAAAGTTGCTTTTTTGAGGGGAAAATTCACTTGCAGTGGTAAACACAGCACAATGACATTGAGCAAAAATATGGAAGCATTGTTTTCCCCGTATACAGTATGTGGAGGTAACTAGCTAAAGGAACAGAACAGGATTGAGCTTGATAAACTTGTAGGATTCTCAATTTTTGGATGAGTAAGCATCATGGGGACACTGCAACAAACAGTTTATGACTTGAGAATGTTTGGTGGCATGTGTCCCAATGAAATTCAACTTCTTCAGTCGCACAGCATTATTCTCTGACACGCTGTCATCACTTTAAAGGCAAGTGATTATTCCTAGAAGCAAAGCAATATGGCTTCTGTTTCTGCCTTTGAATTGCGGCATCCAAATACGCATTTAAACAAAAACAGTTTAAACAGCTGTGGCTTTTATATCATGAGGCAACCACCAAAAAGTCAGTGCGCAGAGCACAACATGAACTCAAAGTAAAGACAGAGCTGTGTTCAGATGACGCTCCCATGAGATATCAGGGAGTATTTGCAGAATGCTGATTTAACAGTTGCAACCGTTATGAAGTCATTCTATCTCCTGCAATTCTCCAACACTGACTTTGAATTTTTTAAAAAATAAAACCTACACATCAAAGGGTGGATTTAGTAAATTGAACATTGTTGGTTTTATTATTCAGTGAATCAAACCGTACTTTGTGACCTCTGCATTTGTGTAACTCAGCTTATTGATACACAGAGAGGCTGCTGCATGCCTAAATTTCCCACCTGTGTCCCTGCTGCCGTTGATTGCTTTTTGCAGGGGCACTCGGGGCCTGACAGCACTCTGCTGCACCACAGTGCCACTCCACAGCACATTCTTCAAATCATTTGAAAATAGTAGAATACCAGATTCATTGATGTCCTTGAGCCACACATCAACATCTCTATAGACGGTGAAAACCTTGGACTCCCATGGCCTAGTTGCCTTGGAGTGCATCACCGCACCTGATGGACAATCATGACCAACCCGTAATCCACAGTAACACTACGCTGCCTTTATCGAGGGAGGCAATAGGAAGCAGTAGTGATAATAAAAGCAAGCCGCACTCAGTATTAACTCATTTTTAAACCTGTCTACCATCATCCACAGTCCTTCCTTCCATGTCTTAAACATTTAATCTTTTATTTATTTTGATTGTCTTCTTTTCCTCTTTTTACAAAGTGTGTGTTTTTCTACTGAGAGCCAAAATTGCGAAAAAGACAATAGCAAGAAAAAACAATTACATAGTTACAAAAACAAAGCACATAATGATGATTTGATTGTCTCGGTCTTGTCAAACTATTCCAGAAGCGAAGACTGTGCTTTCATTGCATTGACATGAGAATGAAAATATTTTGACAGTTAATTTATAGCTTTCCATGTTGAAATTCCAATGTTGGAGAAGAAGAATGGGGGCAAATCACTTGAAGCCAGCTGAGCTTATAGGGTCATTCTATATCTGTTCTCTCTCTCTCTCTCTCTCTCTCTCTCTCTCTCTCTCTCTCGCCGCTCTCAGAGTTCATATCAGTTCATTCTGGTCCCCTCCAATTCCAGTCTCACATGTATACCCTTTGATTGGTAGACTCCCAGGGTAAAAGATTAAAGAAATGAATATAGTGAACTGACTATTCAATCCCTATCAACAAAAAGACCCCTCCAAAAAAAGATTTTGCTTGTTAAATATATTCTGTTTACATTTGCATTAATTCTGCCTTGAGGGGGTGAGGAAAAGATTTGTTGTCAGAGAAAATAAATGCATTTCTGGTGGCTGATTTTATTCAGCTGAATGATTACAACTGAATCTTAATAAAGACAGCACAGGGTAATACGGTCAGTTTATTTCCTTTGTCTTAATATATGATGAGCAATATGCATCAATAAAAAATTAATGGTAAGGGTAAATTAATTTTTCCCCCCTACATCGTCAGAAGATTACTGTGGTATTTTGGCCCCAAGCCAAACTGTCCCAAGTTTACAATGCTGTTGCCAAAAAAAAAAAAAAAAGCTGAGGCAAACTTTTAGTGTTACATCCTGTTTTATTCTTCAGATGTGGCAGTTGTGACTGGATTGTAATGCATGCAGTATCCTCAGATCACCAATCTATCATCCGAATATCAAAGAGTGGCCACTCAGTGTGACAACATGTGACAACACAGGATTGTGGCACCATTATGGTCGAAATGTATTTGCAAATGGCTGCAATTGTAACAATGTCCAGAAACACAAGTCAGAGCGCAGAAGAGGTTTAAGTTAAACAAACAGGGATCCAATTTGAGTTGTTGGAATTTGCGGTGATATGATGTTCATTTGCGGTCTAAAAAAACTGAAAAAAATAAATAAGTAAAAGTAACACACTTGCACATAGGACCTTGGGTCAAAGATAATAAAAACAGAAAGAAATGGAAAAAATGGAAAAACTTAACAGAGTAAGACCAACATAACAGACCGTAGAGTTGCAAAGCAACAGCACACAACCTATGCAGTGACAGGATGGGAGTGTGGGGATTTAACAGGCATCTGGTGGTTAGTTCCCACTGTCGTGCGCACAGTTACAAACGCCACGATTGGCCATTCCTAGCTGATCGTGGAACTTCTCTGAAGCTGCTTTCATACCAGACGCGAAACAAATTTTCTCACGACAGATTATATTCAAAGTGAATCTTTGCATTGACTTTGAATGTAATCTGTCGTGCGAAAAATTTGTTTTGCGTCCAGTGTGAAAGCAGCTTAAAATTTCAGGTTTGGAAACGAGGTGATGCAATGATCACGATTGACAATTTATCGTGTTGATTGTAGGAAATTTTTGAACCGTCCAAAACTTTTCTACGATCAACACGATTGCCACGACTGACCTCAAGATCTGATAAGATCTGATAGGATCACCACGATTACTCCACGAGTAAGACCATGATTTCAATCGTGCCGCGAATCGTGATAGTGGAAACCTGGCATTAGAAAGAAACTCGGGCAGTTGGAGAAGGAAACAGGAAGACTGGCAAAGCTGTGCATGGAAAGAGGAGGGTCTACAATTCAGCGCATATGTGACGATAAATGGTCAACAAAAAAAAAAACTTGTCATAAAATTACCGAGCACTAACATGAGAATAGCTTTTTATTGGCATGAAATACAATGACAGTTCTCTGTGACTGCAGCTATCAACTACTTTACTTGAGTAATTATATGCTTTGGGAGATAAAAGCATTTTGAAGATGCATTTTTGTTTTCTCACTGAGGTTGTATCGGACATGTTGCTTTCTCCTTTCTCCCAGAATCACAGTAATATGCTGTAATAGCATAGCTGTGATGCACTGGTTTTAACGCAGTCCTTGAGGATATGCGTACGCACGTTTTATGTTATACTTTATCACTGTGTCTTTCTGTATCAAGACTTAAACTCTCCATTTCAAAGGATCAATATACCAGAGAAAATAACCAACTAAATGGCTGCTCTGCACAAAGTGAATCACTGCCTTTGGACAAACAATAAGCCAGAGACACAAAAGCTATCATTGAGCATCAGCTGCTGACACTTATGATGGCCAATCTGCTGCCTGTTCCACAATAGATGCTGCAGATTTTGTCAAAAAAAGGTCTGTAAAATTGGAGGAGTATGCAAAAAAAGAGTTATAATTTCTTAAAGTCAAAGATAAAATGTATAAGCTTTGATAAAAGCTGATAACCTTCACTTTTTAACCCCGTGTATATTGCTTGATGATGGCACAAGATGCAACAATAGTAACAAAGACAACATTACAGAGAATTTTGAAGTAGAGGGCCATATATAAGAAAACCCTTTGCAAAGAAAGTATGTGTCCCAAACAATGTGGAGCTCACTATATTTATACATGATCGGGCACGTAAAAAGTTAGAAAATGAAAAAAGCTCATGAGAAGGAAGGGAGGGCTGGGTGCAGTGGATAAGGGAGTGAACTCCTGTTCAGCAGGTATCAGGCTGTGGGTGTGCAGATAGGTGCTCTTTTCTACAGCACTGGTGCCGGTGATTTAGGGGGAGGAGACAACAACAGTAGCAGGGCCTGCCTCGGCATTGTGGGTGAGCCAGCCGCTCGAACCAGAGTGACACATAAATCCAGACGGCCTCTCCGCAGTCCGCTGCAATCGCCCGCCTCCCTACCCCCACCCGTCGCCGCTCAGACTGGAGGCTTACAGATGGGTCTCAGGATGGTCACAGTGACTTAATTTAGTGCTCGAAGAGCAGAACAGAATGGCTGGGGCTGACAGCTCAGACTCCATGTACTGCCTGCTCGGGTCTGCCTCCCCTCGCCCAGATCAGGACTCTCTGGGAAATGCAGCTGCGCAGCGAATAGTGGTGTTACCTCACAAGTAGAACATCCTTTGTTTGAATTCCAGTACACTTCAGAGTTTTCTCTGGGTATTCAGGGTTCCTCGAATGATATGAAGACATTCTGGTTGGGGGGGGGGGTTAACTGAGTGTTGCCATAAAGCAGAAGGCAGGCTCAGTAAACCTAAGCTGTAAACATAAGGTTAATAGGCCTTATGTTTATACATTTTGGTGCCTCGTCCTTCAAAATGGACAGCTATTTTGGCCATTCATGTTTCCTTTAATAGACTGCCATCGTTATACCAATGAACCTAATTGGAATGTTTTAGCAGTGCGCATTTAGTGCTCAGGAATATCCTCTTTCTGAACTAGGGCTTTGTGGACTTTTCTCTGATTGCACTGACATTAGTTGATTTTTCTCACAATGCACTTTCACATAGTAGCATGCTAGTTTTCAGTTAGCTGAGTTTCCTCTCAAAAATCCTGTCAAGGATTGATCTGAGCATTGCCTCCCATTGTTTTTAAGTTTAAGAAACATTTACAGGAAAAATGCAGTATCTCTCGCTAATTTCTGCTAATGTCTAACATGTCAGAAATTAGTTTTGTATTTCCCCCACTGCATTTTACCACTGTTAGCCTTAGTCTGACATAAATATCCTAGCAATAATATAATGATGCAAAGTTTGGAATTGATTTGTAAAAAAAAAAACCCCAAAAAAACACCAAATCTGTTGCACATAAAGTGGTATAAATAAAGATAGACTTTAGTGAGTGCATAAAGTAGCCTAGGAGCTGCCTCCATAAGTACAGTAAAAAGCCTAGCAATTACAGTTGCGGGCAAAATGCTAAGTGAGAGGCTCTGCAGAAGCAACCACTTTGTCACAATGGAAATGCCGCAGATTATGAGTTATGCATTAGGGAACTGATTTGGAATTCAAGTGATGGACGGCTGACTTTATTATAGAATGTAGGTTTTATCTTCTTTTTAGGTGAGCAAATGTTGACTTTCACATATCTCTCTTCTACAGCTGTCATTGACCTTCTATATCTTCTTTTTGTCTGCATTGTCAATGCAAAAACTTTATCAAAAGCACCTCACATGTTAAGTAATACATAGTTTAAAAATATTAAGAGCAGACTAACTGATTTATAACACTAGATTGTAAATATCCTCCTTGCATTCATCTGGTACTTGCCTGCTATCCTAGTAGTTGCTGTAGAGGGGGTCTGCACCTCAGCATCTGGTTGCCTTTGCGCTTGCATAATCTATTCTGTTTGATATCCCACTTAGAATGCCTGGTACATTCCAAAAGGAGTCAGACAGCATTTAGACAAAAAAGTCCGTACTATGGGCTATTATTAAGGCTCTACATTGTATGGCATGGATGAGCATTACAGCTTTGGATTGAATCTGGATGCCTCACTAGGGATTGCCCCACCCAGTGAATGGCAAGGTTCTGTTTGATATGGCTCTGAAGTCATCACTAACTTGCAACCCGTGCTAGTTGATGAGGTTCCAGAAGATTGTGTGCAAAGGCACATGTGAACTGTTTTCCTTTCACTCTGCTCTATATGAGCCTATCTGTATTATGCCATCTAAAAAGAAGCAACTGGTGGCACTACATATTTCAAAGAAGAGCAGTGGATGGGTACACAATTGGAGTTTGCCGTATGAATGCAGTTGCATAATATTGGACATTCCAAACCAGATCAGGGTTAGACCTTGGGAATGGGATATACTCATGCGAGGTGCCAGATTTACATATTAGCTGTCAGAAATTAAGAACATGTCTCAGAATTAAACTGGAATGGTATATTGGGATGAATATTAGCAGGAGATTGTGGCAAACACTTGATAAAATGAAGTCAGGCTGGACAGAATCACGTGTCGAACTAGTAGAAAGCCCTAGAGTTCAGAGTTGGGAGAAAAGTCTGTTCTTGGAATCATAAAGGCTGAGGGCTCAATCAAATCCACAAAATTTGTGTTGGAGCAGATACATGCACATACGCTTGGCTGATATCATCAACGAATGTAGCTAAGGTATGCCCACGACAGCATTACTGTGGTGGCAGCATTGACAAGGGTAATGTTCATTGAGTTATGAACAGAATTCTGTGTCAAGTTGCTGATGAGCTGAGAATGCTGTCTTTGGAAAGCATTAAAGGGGCTGGGTCTATCTCTGTGGTGCGGTCGAGAAAAGCCCCTACTTATGTGGCAGCAGATGGGCTGGAAAGAGCAGCTGTGGGTCCGCTGCTGTAGAATATGAACTGTGGCGTGCAATCTTGGACAAAAAAATGCCAACTGAGCTGGAAGCATGGAAGCGTAAGATTCTTTGGGCAATTAAGTTTCCTGTAAGGCTATTGTATTCATCGCACTGATGATGTTGTCAAAGCCAACGTCGAGTTAGACCACTGTTTTTGGCAAAACAGTGTTACATAGGTTTTTAGATGCAGCTAGCTTGCTAGCTTTCCCATTATCTCAAGCAATGTAACTTCTTAGCTAGCCAATGTTACTGCTAGTTGCAATAATGTTATTCAGAACACTACAATACTTGTGGGAAGTTTTCGCACAAATTGAATGTTTTTGGCTGGAGCAATGCACAAACTGCATGCATTTGCGCAGTTCACACGCATTACTTGTGCCATTCTCCTGCGGGATACGCGTCGCCCGACACAAACTTGTGTCTTCTCACAAGTTGTATATATTTTTGTATATTTTCACATTTGTAATATAATTGTTGATAAGAGTGGAAATCCATTTAGAAAATCACCTTTACTAGGTTGAATGGTTCATATCCACTTTCAGATAACCCCAAAAAATAACTATGAATTAGTATAGAAAACTACTATGGTACATCCTGGTTTCCAGAAAAGTTGGGACGTTGTGTAAAATGTAAATAAAAACAGACTGCAATGATTGGCAAATCTTGTAAACCCTATAATAAATTGGAAGTAGTACAAAGACAACATATAAAATGTTGAAGCTGCAAAATTTAGGTTTTTTTTAGAAGGCAGTGGCTATTTTTATGCCAGTCGTAAACTTACTGTAATTTGCTATTCTTACTAACTTCCGTATCCACATGGGCAATGTAGGAAATTCGGCTTTGGAAAATAATTGCTACTCACTGACTGGGTTGAATACAGCCCGCTTTCGCTGCGTGCCTTGTGGTTAACATTACTAGACCGGCTAGCCGGCTTACTTACTTTAAGTCACAGTCAGGATGTCCCCAACTCAAGCTAGGTAGCGTTAGTTATTAGCTAAATAACTTAGCCAGCTTGCCATCTAACTCATTAGCCTACTTGTACTCTAAAATTTCTGGCAAGGACAAACTTAATGTAGCGAATGAGCTTTTCTACACGACACTAATCACTACTGACTGTAAAGAGTGACAACCTGACAGTTCCCCAAATATTAGCAAGCAAACGTTGAACCTAAAATTACACTCTCATAACTATCTAACCCGTTAGCTAAGTTGAGCAACTAGCTAGAAGACATAGGTAATGTTACAGCTGTCCCGAAAGCTAATGTCAGCTGATAAATTACAGCTAATGCTGTGGTATAAGCATAGACTGTATAAATCAGTCTACGGGCTCTAAATTCATTGACCAGGTGCAGGCGCGGCGAATGGGGGGAGCGCCGCGCCAACGGGGTGTATCCAAGCGTATTTTGCAATTTCGTGCCCGGCGCAAGTACTCCTCTGTCCCGCTTCTGTCCCTCCTGCCGGCGCAAGTGGCAAAAAGGGAGGAGAGAAGGCGTGAGTGGGTTTAACACAGCTGAGTCAAATCTTCACTAATCAAATGAGCTCCTCGCCTCACCTTTAAATTGTTGGAATAAAGAAGCCTCTGTCCTATATCTGCATGATGCGTTAATGTTGCATTTTACTTTGCTGCTTCAGGCATGTTTTCTGCACCGCTTATGTCTATATTAAGCATTACGAATATAAGTTAGCTGGCTAGCTAGGGCATTCTCGAATTATTACCATTAGCGAACTTGAATGGAATTTCAAAACAAAACTACGTCAGATCATTCAAACTTATGAAGTTGGAATGAAATACAATGGTTGCTAATTTGTTTCTTCTGCCTGCATCATTGCGAAGAGAAACGATGGATAGCGTGTTCCTATTATTACACCCTGTTGTGGCTTAAAATTTTGGGATTAACATGCATGGACAACAATGCAAGATACGTTACACATTTATTTTCAATATGTGATCTTAACTCAGTACGAGATCATAGCAATCAGGCTGTATTCCTTTCCCCCACTAAAAACGATAAAACTTGAGTGACAATAGCCTAATAGTATTAAGCCGCTTGCACACTGGATGCGAAACTAATTTTTCACATGACAGATTACATTCAAAGTCAATGCAAAGATGCGAATACACAATTCAGGAATCATAATTGTTCTCATATTACTAGTGGCGAAATCCACCATAACACATGTGAAACTGATAAACTTCAATGCACAAGGACTTCAATTCCACCTGAAAATCTCTACAAACGGTCTGATAGAATAATTTCTGACTACAGCATGGGAACGTGAATATGTCATTTAAACTCAAGCCGAATATGTGAAAGTTCAGAGCCTTAATGAAAAAAGTAAATAATGAAAACGGTAGTTGGTGAACAGGTAACGTTAGAACTTTTTTTTTTTTAAAACAAAAACAATTTGCCGAGGCTGTTAACGTAGCTTTTTTCCCGTTTGCTTCCTGAAATTACGTTATAATTTTAGTTTCAGTAGTAGCCTCAACAGAAACTCAGCTAATGTTAGTTTCTACTGTGCACAGCTACACAGTATGGTATTAGCCATTACCATTGGGTTGACGTCAGAAGGGATCCAGTAGCGGTACTTTCCGCTTCTTGGAAGGTTGCATTTTTAACGGTCTTCCCTTAATTCCATCCGTAAAACTGACATATAGTGTAAGGGACAAGTTAGATTTAGGGTTAGGGGATAGAGCAAAGGTTCAGGTAAGGGAAAATACCGCTACTGGATCGGGGTTCCATACTTCCTTCAAGCTAGCTTTCGGCTCCTCCTACCTTCTGGACAGACCAAACACTGCTTACTGACGTAAAAAGCATCACTAAATGTGCGCCTGTATTTGAATATAGCGCGGAAATGTAGCCACAGGCACACTGATCGCTTTACCTGGCAAAGAATGAAATACAAGTGCTTTCATCAGTGGGTCATAGGCCCAATCACCGTTGTTTTATACCCCCTCTCTGATAGACACTGACTTAACAGACAGTAACGAGATGGAAATCTTACGGATCACCGCTTTAAGCCAGGTCGAGTTTCCATTATGCGTGCCAACCGCCTTTGATCTGACATCAGGACAATCGATATAGATACTATAATTTATGACCTGATTCAAATAGTTACATTAAATAGTGGTTGCTGTAATTATTTATTGCATTGAAATGTGCCTGTGATTCTGTAAACCTGCCTGTGAGGTTTCGGTGACGTGTGCGCACTGTGCGCCGGTCAGCCAAATTACCACTGCACAGAAAGTAAACCAGGTGGGAGCTGGCGAGTTCTCTGTGCACTTTCGGCGGAGACTTTTACCATGAAATTGTCACTGCGTCATGATGAATATGTGACACCTCCCCCTACTACGCCGCCACACCCATTTCAGCGCACGTCCGTCTACCAAATTTCCAAAGTGGCTGCGCACGGTGGTTGCACCGCACGAAATTACCACTGCGCGGGCTGCACCGGACGAAATTACCACTGCGTGGGCTGTGCCACCCTGCGCTGCTCCAAGAAATTAGAGCCCTATGGGTGTAAGTCCAGATTTCCTGTATTGCGCATGCACATATGGAAGCTCGTAAGAATAGCAAATTGGAGTAAGATTACGACTGGTGTAAAAATAGCCACTGCCTTTGTAAAAATATCTGCTCATTTTGAATTTGGTGCCAGCAACATGTTTCAAAAAAGCTGGGAAGGGGCCATATTTACCACTGTGTTAAATTATCTTTCCTTTTAACTATACTCTGTGTTTTGGAAGTAAGGAGACCAATTACTGTAGTTTTGAAAGCAAAATGTTTTCTCATTCTTGCTTGATTTTAAATTTCAGCTTCTCAACACTTTTGCAGACTCTTTCGTCATATTTGTGTACCAAATTTTTCAATGCAGGCAGGCCAGTTTAGCACCCGGACTCTTTTTCTACGGATCCATGATGTTCTAACATGCCCATAATGTGGTTTGGCATTTTCTTGCTGAAATAAGCAAAGCGTTACCAGAAAAAGATATCTAGATGGCTCTATATGTTGCTCCAAAACCTGTATGCATGTTGTTCAGCATTAATGCTGTTTTCACAGATCAGCAAGTTACCAATGCCTCGTGCATTAATGCACCCCCATACTTTCATGGATGCAGAC
The DNA here is from genome assembly GCA_029692085.1 of Gymnothorax javanicus. Classification (NCBI taxonomy): domain Eukaryota; kingdom Metazoa; phylum Chordata; class Actinopteri; order Anguilliformes; family Muraenidae; genus Gymnothorax; species Gymnothorax javanicus. Next base: position 99,454,955 of record CM056198.1, read on the forward strand.
TTTTGAACTGTGCGCTGATAAAAAGCCAAATGTTCCCTCTCCATCTTAGCCTAGAGGACTTGGCATCCTTGATTTGAAAAAAAAAAACAAAATCAGATTTTGATTGGTCAGACCACAGGATAGTTTTCCACTTTGTCTCAGGCGATCATAAATGAGCTTAGGCCCAGAGAAGGCAGCAGTGTTTCTGGATCTTGTTCATGTGATTTTTTTTCTTTACATGGTAGAGTTTTAACTTGCATTTGTGGATGCAGTTACCAATTGTGCTCACTGAGAATGGTTTTCAGAAGTGTTCCTGAGCCCATGCATTAATTTCCAATGCAGAATCCTGTTTGTTTCTCATGCAGTGCCACCTGAGGGCCTGATGATCACGGCCATTCAATATTGGTTTTTGCCTTGTCCCTTGAATACAAAGATTTCTCTGGATTCTGTGAATAATTTTATGATATTACGTACCATAGATGATTAAATCCCCAGTCTCTTTGCAGTTTCATTCTTAAATTGTTGAACAATTTTCCCAGGCAGTCTGTCACGAAGTGGCGAAGCCCTCGCCATCTGCTGAAAGACAGCCTCTCTGAGATGTTCTTTTCATACCTATTCATGTCAATGACCCATTGCCAATTAATCTAATTAGCCGTGAGATGTTCCACCAGGTGCATTTTTAGCATGATTAAACATTTCCAATCTTTTCTTGCCCCTGTTAGCCAGGAATCCATACATATCAAGTGCTGGTCGCTCCCAACGGTCACTGACTGATATCAGTCTGGCCTCAGTCGTATAGGCCAGCGTTTAGCCCTTACGTGAATAATGAACTGGATATATAAATATTCATGTTTTCTGCTCTTGGCTGATTGGGTGACCTTTTGGCGAGAACCACCAATCGCGCGGCGCCATTTGCAGAATGAATGCTGACCGGGTTATCCGTCGCATCTTGTTGTCAGAAGTGGTAGCTAAGCAGGTGAGCATTTAAACACTGGGATATACAAGTATCTATCTATCTCTACTACTATTTGAGTAATGTGTCTGTCTCCCTCTGTCAGCAATGCGTAGCGCACAATGCACATCACTCATGGTGCGTCATTACGTTACTGTGAGATGAACGCTGGCCTTATCATTTCTCTTCGCTTCACACAGGCTCGATTCAGCCTCGCTTCGTTTCACACAGCCGGACCCCAAGTTTGCAGTGCTGGCTTCATTCAGTCTGGAGCGAACTCAAAAGCCAAGGTGATCTTTCGCTACAAATCCGAGCACATTATCCAAGGTGATCTTTCGCTACAAATCCGAGCACATTACCCAAGGTGATCTTTCGCTACAAATCCGAGCACATTACCCAAGGTGATCTTTCGCTACAAATCCGAGCACATTATGAGATTAACTATGAACAACTGGCTAAGTTCACCGCATTCACTAGCGAAATGCTTGCGTCGGCTACACTCACATTATATAACGCCACCATTCATCTGTACATAACAATACGCATACGTGCACATGCCCAAGTATCATAGAGGTATAGCCAAGGTGATCTTTCACTACAAATCCGACCACATTATGACATTAACCATGAACACCCCGGCTAACTTCACCGTATTCGGCATCATAGAAGTAAAGCCAAGCTGATCTTTCGCTACAAATCCGAGCACGCATTCGATAGTGTTATCATAAGCAAACAAATAACAGTTACTACAGTACACTGATTCATATTGCAATATTAAGGCGAAAACAAAGACTTTACGATCGCTTTGCATCACGGAAGCATTTTTTGACGAGGCAGCACAAATTGTCAGAACACCGGCGTTCGTAGTTAACATTATTGCGGAAAGCTAGCAAGCCATCAAGCAAACTTTGGAGCCCAAAAATAGCTTGCGAGCGATGTCGAAACAAACGCACAAATTCGGCATGACCGTTGGGAAAAATTAACTGAAAGCGATCTTGACTCCACTATCTGGAGAAAACATCCCACTGGGGAACCGTTAAGCTTGTCTTATATCTGCATGTTGCGTGTATATTTCCTTTTACTTTGCTACATCAGGCATTTTACAACACAACTAATGGCTGTACTCAGCATAACGGATATGAGTTAGCTGGCCAGCTACAGCATTCGTGAATGTTATTTGACATGAGCTTAAAAATTAGATTGTGGCTTGCTTGCGTTTACTCTTGGAGTGGTTGTTAGGTTTTGAACAGGATAATGTTTGGCCATATCTGCATTTTGTTTATTTCAGTGGGATTCCCCGGTATATAAAGACGAAATTAAATGATACTCAAATTACATAATGTATTTGACTGTAATTGGCATTAGCTGTAGCTCGAAGGGCATGATTGCATCAGCTAGATTAAAGTGATACTCCACCCAAAAACTATAATTTGCATATCAATTACTCACCATTAGATGTCTTGAACGGACGAAGTTGTTTTGCACCTGGCGCAACTTTATGGCCACTGGAGAGTTTTGAAAAATTATCCAAATTCCTTTTTTGTTGGAAGCCAATGGGGTCACCCAGTAGCAATGGGAGAACTCCACAAAACGTCCGTTGACAAACTTTCAAACCATCGTCCAACGCATCGTCCACTGTATAATCCAAGTCTGCTTTGTCCACTCGTATCCTCAGAACTCTAGAAACGCGGTTATTTTTCACTAAAAATAATAAAATACCACAGTCATGCTTCAAATAAGCTTGCGCATTCAACGGAAGTCCCGCCTCCCGGCTCGTTCATTGCCCAGAGACTCTGCTGCCACTCAGATGAGTACTCGTATAAACACGAGCCGGGAGGCGGGACTTCCGTTGAATGCGCAGGCTTCCTTGAAGCGTAACTGTGGTATTTTATTATTTTAGCAAAAAATAACCGCGTTTCTGGAGCTCTGAGGATATGATGGACAAAGCAGACTTGGATTATACTGAGTATGCGTTGACGATGGTTTGAAAGTTTGTCAACGGACGTTTTGTGGAGTTTTCCCATTGCTACTGGTGCCCCCATTTTTTCCAGCAAAAAAAAGGAATTTGAATAACTTTTCAAAACACCCAGTATTGCAACCTGCCAGGTGAAGAACAACGTTTTGCTCAAGACATCTAATGGTGAGTAATTGATATACTAATTATAGTTTTTGGGTGGAGTATCACTTGCTGGTATTAATATCAGATAATTTATTCCTTGCCTGTCTACTTTCTTTGGAAAAGAGAAGATGAATAGCTTGTTCCTATTATTCTTTTTATTTTTGCACAACGTTTTGGCATTTTTTACGTGGATGGCCAACGCTTATTTTGCCGCTTTTCCCTGCTTGTTTAATATCTGATATCAATCCAGTACAAGATCATAGCGATGAAATATATTCTTTTTCCTTTTTAAAACGATTAAATGGGGCGCCCCTGTGGCTCATCGGGTCTCCACAAAGGCTGTGTCCTTCCCCAAGAGACCTGGGTTCGATTCCAGCTCGGGTCATTTGCTGCATGTCTTCCCCATTCTTCTCCCCAACCTTCCTGTCTCTCTACACTGTATAACTATCCAATAAAGGAAAAAATTTCCCAAAAAAATTATCTAAAAAAAAAAAAAACGATTAAACATCGATGGCAATAACAGTATCACTGAACAAATAAACATAAGCATTATTTCAGTTTGAAAGTTTAATTCGTAGTTTGTCGCAGTCCATACTTTATTTCTGTACTGCCAGATGTTACATGACCGCTGCTGAGAGAGACACAGGTCTCGGACAAAGTTCATTTTCTCCTGATCTGTTGGTCTTGAAAATGCCATTGCAGCACCAGAATATTTGGAAGATATGTGGCCTGTGAAAAATAAGTCCAGTATTTAATTCTGTGACAATGGGGCAAAATAATCGGTGATAATCTGTGCTCACGTTCACGTCTCCCCATTGGGATAAATTCATTCAGGACCCGCTGCAAGTCTGTCTAAAGGGGCGGGGCACCCTTGCGACTGTGAGCCAATCACAGATCTAGCTTGGTTTTTGTGCGAATATTTGAAAGTCAAACGCTGGCCTACCGACTGAGGCCAGACATATCAGCTAGTGACCGTTGGGAGCGACCAAAGCTTGATATGGATGGATTCCAGGCTAGCCCCTGTCCCAACTTTTTTGAATCATGTTGCTGGCATCAAATTAAAAATTAGCAAAACGTTTTTCTACAAAGAATAAATTTCTCAGGTTTAACATTTGATATATTGTTTTTGAACCATTTTTGATTAAATATAGAGTTTAAATGATGTGCAAATTATTGCTTTCCGTTTTTTATTTACACTTTACACAGCATCGCAACTTTTCTGGAAATGGGTCTGCAGATTCCAGCTTGCTGCCATGGTGATAGCAATAAACTGCATCCAAAAGGCCCTGGGGCCTCCACATGTTTCTTGGACTTGATGCGCCGCACACAAATCAACCTTTGGTTTGTCTTTTTCTTTTTCTTGACTGTAGGATAGAGAGAAGCAATCGGATATTTTAGTTTGGGAAGACCTGTAAGCAATTGTGATAAATCTGCTTGCAATAGCCCTGGCAGTATCTGCCTTCATGCATTAAAAACGACAATTCCGAATTTGCTGTCTATTGTCACAATATGGTATAAGACTGTGATACTGGAATTGTGATATCATTCCGCTTCCATGAATAGAGTATCTGAGGTTAGGAAACAGAAAAGAACATTTCATTGAAATATTTCCAGGGAAAAGAAAAAACTTCTTGGGCACTTACTCGTTGTGACATCTATTTGTGGCAAAAGTTTTCAGCATTTTGTGAAACTTTGATAACAGTTTGGAATAATTATGTGAGATCATGGTCTACGGAACTTCGCTCCTTTACACCAAGGGTAAATACGAGGTCTTATCTCAATTTTCTTCCTTTTGTGATTTTAAGAAAGGATAATGCCGATCGAAATATGTTGAACTTCAATCGGTTCTACTTTGACAATAGCCTTTAATTGCATTTCAGAAAATTGAAGCAGAAGACCTTACGATGACAAACAAAATAAGTCCCATATCCTTTTTTTTTTTTCTTCAGGTTTTCTTTTGTTGCTGAGGCTGACTAAATTACAAATAAAACAAAGCTTTCCGCCAGTTGCAGTGTTAGTTGTACAATTATGCTGGCATGTGTATATTGTGGCCCTGGATGGATTTTACAGGCAAACAAGAATTTTCCTAGTGATGCATTTTAAAATTTGCCAATACATTTTTATATGTAGGGATTATCTGTCACAAAGTGTCAACATGCCCAGTCCCCTACTGAAACCACAGCCATTAGTCAGAATCATTACTTTTACTGGCTGTTATAAAACAAACACCTTTGGCACTGAAATTGGGGAGCTCCTCTGAATGAGAATGCACAAATGGCTGCAAATAGAACAAGGACCATAATTGTGGATACTTAATTCAGACATTTACTAATCATCATTGTTCATTTCTGTGTAAATGGCATGCACCGAGAATGGTTGAGCTTTTCTGTAATCATGCAACAAAAGTCACAATATGACCATCTCATACTTGTTACATGACCCCTTACTTCTTTCCCCATCTTCAAGATGCCAACCTTAAATAAAGTGGGTTTGACGAAGATTGGATACGATAAAAAGACCCGTTTTAGATTTTTGAAGGGTTACAGGGCGCAGCGCTTGAGTTCATTACGCAAAACATGGGAAAAGGGCAATTGCAATAAGACTGACGGCTCACAGTAATTGCACTTTTTCGACATCGCTCAAGCAAGAAAGTTTTTTCTCCACGCTTGAGGAGCACTGTATGGCTTTTGGACTATTGCATTCTGATGCCAGGCAGTTAAACTCTGACCGCTGAACCCCCTCAGCAAACCCATAAGAGCTTTGCTTGACACATTTTCCGGGACTTTCTTGTTAACCTTTTTGATTGGTTTGAAGGAAAGCAGAGGGCTCAAGATGGGTATGCATCTGATGAGCATTTGTGTATGACATTGGCATATTCACAACTGCTATCGCTCATGAAATGGATGCGTAGAGGAACTAATTTCAGTTTCTTCTTATCACTCCGGGGTGAAGGACCCACCCCCAATTTTTGGTAAACAACATTATGGGTATCCTTAGCATTTCCCTTTGGTATTCAAATGAAACAATTGCAGGTATTTCAGTGTGAACTTTTTCCTGCCTAGAAATGGTTAGCTGTATGTCTGTGGTGTTAAGTGGGTAGATGTGTGGGCAATAAATTGAGAAAGTTGCTGGTCTATGGCTTGTTATTCAGGCAATAACCTTCTGCTCTGAGAGCCAAGCACTGAAGCAAGGGGCTCAATTTGAAATGCTTTGAGGAAAAAGTGGACAGCATCGCTAGCTACTTAAGCCCTAATAATTTCTAGATAGGTATGTTTGTTTACAAAGCACATAAGCTGTATGTCAGTCAGTGCTATTACTAACTTGGCGCTTCCTCAGAACTGGATGCATGAGGTCTTGGTATGCCTGGCCCATCATCTCCAATTGGATTTTGCCAAAGATCAAAATTTACGGTTAACATCACTCTTAAAATGGCTTCTCCTGTCTGCCCTAATGTAAGTAAATATGCTCATGTGTTCTATGTATGAACTCCATTACACCCTGCAATTAGCCAGTGCTCTCCACTGGGTTTGGCTCATAGTCCCCATCAATGTTCTTCAGCAGTTTTGACAGTTTACTGGGATATAAGCAGGAGGGTGCATTTTCCCATCGCCCTCTGGTATCTTTCCCACATTTTTAATCAGCTTCCCCTCCAACACCCAGCTCTCAGCACACATTTGATACTCCTGGTTGACACACACGCACACACACACACGCGCGCACACACACACATACACACACAAATGTTCCATGTCCGCACATTTCTGTTACCCCCTCATCATTGTTAAAGGAAATGTGGGTCAGTCCTTAGGTGAAAAATTACTGGACTGGACGAGGCATGGAGATTTAGCAGGTGAATAGGAGGTGAAGATGATTGATCTCTATTTAGAAAATGTCAAATGAAATTGCACAACCATTTCTAATGACTGTAAAAGTCATGCTCCTCAACTGCCGTCAATCTGTCAAATTCCCACTGCTAAACTCAACCCCCAGGGCTCCCTTGAAAAAGAGATTTCAATCTCAATGGGACTTCCCTGGTTAAATAAATAAATTAAAAATAAATAAACTGTCACATAAGTACCTGAGATGAATGAGGGGGAAGTTTGGTTTTCATGACTTGCTGGGATACCACAGTCATGGACTATCGCACATTATGCACAGTATTACATATTCCCAACTACACTGTGTCATCATGCAGTTTAGGGCCCGCCAAGTTAAAGTGTCAGGTCAGGTGCCATTTATCTGAGTGCAGTCATTTCTCAGCGCTTGGGTAATTAGGTATTCTTTCCCAGCCAAGTATGTTTTTATGCTTTTTACCAATCCTGCAGTCATCCCTCTCTCTCTTTCTCTGTCCTCATCTCACTGTCTGTTTCGCTACTTTCTCTATCTCTCTCCTACTCTCTCCATCTTCATGTCATTCACGATAGCCTGTAACCACCATTTAGCAGGGCACAACTATTTATAGTCCCCTCCCTGCAGCTTCACAAATACAGTTATTCAGGTTCCTGGCAAGCCAGAGTCTTCTGTGTAATCCCATTGACCACTCCCAAGAGACACTACCCCCCAAAAAAAAAAAAAAAATCCAACATGAGGTGCCTCACGCCTAGATTCCACTGTCAATTTCACCAACTGCTGACTGCAAGGGACATCTGACTGTTGGAGATGAATTCACAAAACAGCTGTGCTTCCCTTGCAAGCCACAAATTGACCATCAGCACCCCAAAATAGTAATGTGGCATTTTGTGCTCGCGATGGAACAAAACTGCAATTACTCGATGTTCCCTGCTGATTAGCTTACCAAACAACAGTTATACTCAGCCATTACCAGTGTAATTTCCCCATTTACATATATATTTCCTGGGATGTTCATGCAAAACAGTGCAGGGGCTGGGTAAATTGGGCTAATTAAGTATTCCAACTAATTCACAAACATCTAATTACACTAATTAGTAGCAATTACCTGGCACTATTAAGTAACAAAAATAAGAACTGACAACGAGGGCACTTGGTCCTTAGTGCATAGATTATCTAACTGTATTTACTGCTGTTCTTCCTTCAGTTCATCATTCGACTGATGGCAATTATGAAGATAATGATCATGAAAATAATAATTCTTTCAGTATTATGCTAGCTCAGGCCGTGTCTTTTCTTCCTTTAGCCTAAATCCTCTGTGATTTGCAGGGTGTGTGCCTGCCACTCGCTTAAAGAATGCTGTCAAGGGAAACTCCCCAAGACCGTGATCAGAAATAAGTGGCTAGGTTGCATAATTCACTGTGTGGATGGATAATAATGGCAATATTAACCCCTTAGCGCAGATATAGACGCCAGCGTCGGTAAATTTCCAAATTTAATTTCTAAATAATTCTGTAATTGATTGTCCAAATGTTTTGCTTTACTGAAATAATTTTCCAGAGTCTCTGTGACACAAATACTGAGTTATAAAGCTGAAATGGGCACATGCATGACAGGAAAAAATTGGCATTATTTGTATTCTGTGCAAAGGAGTTAATAATACAAAGTAATACAGCTCTGCGCCTCTCTCATGCTGCCTGAAATATGCTTAGTTGGAACTTCACTTTGGCTTGTCGAGTCCTCTCTTGTAGCTCTGGAACTGATTCTTGCACCTACATCTGCTTGGCCCTCTCCTCAATGCAAATTCTGCATTTTTTACAGCGAGTTTTCATAAACGAAACAGTCAAGAGCAAAGGAAATCTCCCTGTCATTCAGTGTAATACGTAAATAAAATGTCTTTTCGCAGTGGTGCCTGGAATTCTCACAGCATTGATCGCTGTCGTGGGTCACAGCTCACAGTTTGAATCGATGCTACGGGCCACATCCCTATTAGATTCAAACTTAATGCAGTTTTGCTTTACTCCAAAGCCATCGGTGGGAGTTCTCATATCACTAGCCCACAGTCTCTGGACATTTTCCAGGACTTGCATCATCCTGCTTTGTCTTTCTGTATGAACCATGTCAGAGGTGGAAGTAAAAAAGTATAGGTCATGCTGTACATTTTATTTTTTTCAACGGGGAGGACTTTCACTGCTGAGGCCTGGAGTTCACCACTGAGCCGAACATTAATGGGCAAAGGTAAACGGCATATACACAATGCAGGTGCATACTACTGACTGTGCAAAATATGTTTATTGTATTCATGGCACTCCAATAAAATGTAAGTTAGTCTATTGATAGTCTATTGATAAAAAAAAAAATGCCATTAATTTATTTATCCTCAGAAAATATTCCCTCTTAATTTTTCAGGCAAAGGTGAGATCACAATTTATCAAACTGGCATCATATTAACCTAGTCTATGCTGAGTCTAAAAACATTTTGGTGCTCCTGTAGGCAGAATATTTTCATTTGCATGGTGGTAAGTGACAGCTCTGCACTACAGAAACAATTTTGTAGCCTAAATAATAATGTTAAATTTTTGACAAACTTAAATGTTGCACAATATTTAAAAGATAGGAAGTTTTAATTAGAAGTTTCATACTACATTCCTTCCTTCTCAGCTCTTGTGGTAAACAACATTGGCTCTAATGCTGCAGTGAGTTACGCTCTCTTTGTTCTTGGAATTATCTATGAAATTATTTTATATCACTCTGTTAGCACACAGTCTTTGTTTCTGAAAAATATGAGAAATTAGGTTGCAAATTAAAGGAAAGCTTTTATATTAGCAAGATTAGTCTCAAAACTGGTGGGCTTTTGTTATTTACTTCATCCGGAATCTAAAGCAAGCTTAGACTCTAAAGGCAATAATGAGCCCATGAACGTACTGATTATATGTGAATTTATACTTTGGTTGTGAAGGGCTTTTATCCTGGCATAAAAAAACTAGATTAATCAAAGTTTACTTTTTCTTCTTCAAACATACAGTGCACTTATGCTATATTCCTGTGAGGGTCTAAATAGAACCATAGTGTTATAACCATCTTTAGGAAAATGGGAGCATTAATTGCTTCTGTCATAGAATATAAACTGTAAAATACAACTGCTAATGCTCTTTTGTTTTACATTCTTAATTTGTGATTTCACCCTCTTTGCATAGAAATGTGAGATACACACTATCATCTGCTTGATGAGAACTGCTCCAGTAGGGCCTAACCATAAGGATAGATAACAGATGGGTGCATCGATGGGGGAGCCCTCTTTGTCCCATTTCTGTCTCAGGTTATACTGAAGGGGTTGGGGTGGGGGGGTGGCGGGGGTTGGTGGTAGGTGTCCGTTAGTTAAGATGTCAGCCTTCAGTGTGACATCTCTTATCTCTTACCAGAAGGAAGAGATGATAACGAGACACAATATTCCATCATGACTTCATGACTTTACTGAGCAGCTAAGTGGACCTCAGGAAGCAAGAGGAATCCTGCCACAATAGTCAGTCTAATTGCAGCCCAGGGAATCTCTGAGCATCACACCTCTTCTGCCACTATCAAAAGCGAGAGGAGTCGCAGCTGAACATCTCAGTAAAAGAAAGGAGCTGATTGCATTTATGCTTATAATATGACTGAACTTTAACCTATAACTTTTCATCTGTATTATTCAGGGAGTAGGGTAATTGGGCAAGCAACCCAGGAATGCTGAACATTTTAAACGGCAGTGACCTCAGCACAATGTCTTATTACTCAACAAAAAAGTTGAGTGTTAGGGGGCATAAAACGCAAAGCCAAAGGTTGGCAGTGTCATACCCTAAGCCATGGGTTTAGCCCCTTTTCCCCTTTTCCAGTTAAGGGTGGTGGGTGGGTTTGGTTACTTTAGTAAGCACTATGCAACAAAGGGTTAATAATTCACTTTCACTTTTTTATTTTGCTTGTAAGAGGCAATTATTAGTACCTAAAGATTATTATTGTACCTTTTATGTTACATTTGGAAAATGTACTCCGTAAAGAAAAAGATGAACCAACTCTGTGTTTTTATTTCAGTGGGAGTATGGTGACAACTCCATGTTGCCAAGAGGCTAATTATCAGAAGTTGGATTTCTAAAAAAGCCATTTTCACTCACAGTGGAAACTGATATGTGAAGTCACTTTCTGGAGCTAATGCTAAATTTTTCAAATGTCTCATACCTGCTGAGCAGAGGCTGACAAAGTTCTGGTTCAGAAGTAACTAAGAACATGATGTTGCTTTGAAGAAATCTTTACCCTTTTGAGTTGTAAGTTCGCAAATTTGTAGCTAGAATTTTCAAAAATTAAATTGATTCATATGCTGAAGCGACAATCGCTTGTGCTAAGTGGAAGCAATAAAGTTCTAAGACAATGCATTAGAATTCTGAAAATGTACTCCAAAAAACCTGCTCTTCAAGGGGTTGAGAGACGGGCCTATTGGGCAGAACACAAGGAAACAGCTGGAACACCTATAAATGGTGTCAGAATGATGGGAACATGAACTGCTTCATATTTCCTACACTTGCGGGAATCCGGTTGATGGGCTGAAGAAACGTTCCATCTCAGAGACAGTCATTCCCAAGAGAGCACCGAATACATCTCATATTCTGTCAGAATTCTGCAAATACAGGGCTGTAATTCTTCAGTATTAAAAAGTAGTTTTTGTGGTAAAAGGTTTGTTAAAATGAGTAGCATTTCACTATTTAGCAAATCAAGCTGTGGAAATTACTTCTGATCAAATGGCCACATTTTAAAATACCGTAACAGAATTTATATAGCTAATGGCAGGGTTCAAATGGTTTTATCCCTTTGTTATATACTTTTTTCCCTGGCAATATCGCTGCTTTTTTCCCTGGAAATCTAGCACAATCTGAGAACACCACATAAGTTTTGCTCCTGGAACAACAAAATAATGCTTGTCCAGGAGTAAAATTAAAGTCCACCAATGAAGTGCAGCTCTGATATCTTTATGCTGCTCTTACAGATGGGTCATTCCATATAAATTCAACCAAATCTGGAAAAAGTTCCCACCTGACCCCCTTGGAAACAGCTAATTTTTATAGTACAATAATTTCAGTTGATTTAATGAATCTTGCCAAATTTTACTTTGATCTTGTGAATATTTTATTGAGTTACAGGCTCTAAAAGTACACAGGGGTAGTTCGAAATATCTCGGGTCATTTTTTCTAGCATTTCTGAGTCTTTATAACTTCATGTGTATCAGAGATGGCTGAAAGAAATTTTCAGAGCTGAAAGACATATTGGGGCAATGTTAAATGCTTCTATTAAATCAATTGTATGCCCATTTTAGGTGTCACAATCTTAAGCCAAAATCTGGATTTTCTTCAATGAGATTTGTTCTGTAACAAACTTCAAACTCCAATATCTTGGGAAATTTGGAAGTTTCAATAGCGACACTGCACTAATTTAAGAACTATAATATGGTGTAGTAAAAACAAGTATTGGAACATGGATGTCATGTGTTGTGTTTTCTTGTAATTCACCAGTGAAAACCTGAAAAAGTGTACATTAGGAAAACTTCAAGGGGTCATATCACCGTGTGGGATGGGATGATGATCAAATCAAGTAATGGCATGTGAAAGATCTCATTATGATCTACATTTTGGAACCAGGCTCATCTTCTAGCCACAATTCCTTCTGTGTCAAATAATTTTCACACCCGTCACTTGTCATGAGTGACACGCCTAAATATAATGCATACAGTGCTTTTATATACAGGAAGTGTGCTCTTCTTTCAAACATTGCCCTTATTACATGTACTGGTGTTATGGTCCTTAGAGTAGTTGATATACTCTATAAGGCAGATGGGTAGATCATTGAGAAGAAAGTGAATATATTCTCCCATGTATTTCAATGACTGGTGAGTGATTATTCTGTAAATTGACTGAAAAAGAAGTGGATACACTCTGTATACCTACATACTCCCTCCAATACACCATTTTTAACCCTTTGTTGTACACAGCATGAGCAAATGCCTCCAATATGTTAAAATTGGATCTCCAATGTCCTTTTGGGACCATTTGATGGGATTTGGTGCAATTTTGTGTGTTCGGAGGGGTACTAGTGGGTGGTCAGTCAGTCCATTATTTTGGACATTATGCCTGAAGGATGCATACTGCCGTCCAGCAGTTTGGACATTATGCAGATGGAGTGACAGGAATAATGTGAAGTTGATGAAACTTGGTCATTGATATGCATGATGTCTAGTAATCTGGACATTTGAGTTATTTGCCCCTGCATGCATAATGTTCAATATTTTTGACATAGCATAAAATAAGGTATATTCCAACAAATACACATGCATTACAACGATTATGTGTTTCAGTGTGTGCTATATAATGTTTTTCATTCCTCCAACAGGAAAAAGTTTAATCAATAGGTGAAAAATATAAGAATGTTCCTGACTTTTGTCAACTTACCTCTTCCTCATGGACGCTGCCATTGTGATTGTTTGTGGTAAAAATCGTGTCTAATCAGAGACGCACCTATTGGGGAAATTCTGAACTGGAAATGTCCATTAAAACCTAAATTACGTGTTTTCAGGGTATCTATGAGCCTAGACAACATAAACTCCACGTATAATATGTCCAAAATATTGGACAACATGCAACAAAGGGTTAACCTGACATGTAACAAACAATCAAATCTGGATTTGGGGACCACTACTCCTTACCATCGTTTGCTTCAAGCTCATTGTCCTCGCTGTCCATTTGGTCCATTGGTCCATTACTGCCCTAGTAGAACTCCCTGCTCCGTAAAAAGTGTTAGCATCCATCTTCTGTGACTATTGATCACTAAGTTAATCAAAGAAAGTGGACTAAGATCTGTACACACCTAGATGCATATCTGGCACAAAGTATGTCTTTGTCTATCTAGTACCTCCATTACTGCATAACATTGGCCTTGGGCAATGTTGAAAAATTCCAGTGACTGCATAACATTGCCCCAAGGCAGCACAAATAAATTCTCAATTTTCTCCTAAATTAGTTACAATTTGTTATTAGATCTTGTTTAAATGCTTTAAGGGATATTCATGCATCAATACTTATTTTATATTTTAATAATTTTGTCATTTTCATGTTTGAAATATTCACAAATAACTTACCCTTGGAGCACACTACATGGCATGACCTATCCTCCTCCAGAAAGCCTTTACTGGCCCAAAAATATAAATATACAGTACATAAATATTCACATCCCTTATTCCACCTTACTGGATAGCTCTTGATCACGGGAACTACCTCGTTGATATTTTTTTTAAAAATCATGCAATGGGTGCGAGGCTCAGGCCCAAAACATTTACGTATTGTCTAAGGGCAACTTTATGCAGAACAGGGTTTCCAAATCAAATAGTGGTATTATAGCTGTTGATCCTGGAACAATGCTTACACGGCGACATCAGACTGTCTGTAAATCTTTTAGTGTCTCCAACCTACATTTTTGGTTTTAAAAAAAAAAATCATATATTTATTGATAGTAGAACCACAGTATCTTAACAGTAGATTGGGAGGGATGAAATTTGCTCCTTACATCAACCAAAGTAATAAGGATGAATATATTTGGGTCATTCCATGCCAAGTGAGAACACACCTGTATCTGTTCTTGTTTCCATGGAAATTGTGTCTGAATGGACAAATTTGAGATATTTTCCACTTTTTGGACCCTTATTACTCACCAATTACTGGTGATACTGAAGAAGCGACAAAAGAAACTTTTTATTTCAGATAGATCGTTGACACTTTTATTAAAAAATTAAAACAGAACATAATGGTTTATTAGATTAACCCTTTCAAAGTTGCTTACGATAGAAAAAGTCACGAGTTCAAGGGGTCTGTCCATCCCCGGGGAAAAGTTGCATCATTATGAATTTGCACCTGTTGCATGTCAGGTGACCTGAATTATACTGGAAAACATCATCAGTGCAGTATATAGGCTTTTTTCACATGGAAAAAAGAATGGATACAACCATTCTAAATGATGGTGGTGCTAGAGGAAGCCTCAAATTACAAATCCATCCAAACCCTAGACCTGTATCAGTAATAGGGCCAGAGATATAAGGGCTTTTATACAGCAGGTTTTGAAAAGTGCCCCCTACAGACCATTTCTTCAGAGGTCCGTAAAACCAATACCAGAGGGCAGTTCGCGAAAAAAATCCAAGTTATCCATTATTTGGGCCAAAATGAACAAATAGACAAAGTTAAAGTAAAATCCAATACCATGATGGCCCAGGTGTGTTTCCACTTGGCATGGAATGACCCAACAGTTAGTCATTCTATTCTAAGAAGATAGGAACTGCATTCCTAAGTATAAAACCATATCCAAATATATTTGAGAAGTATGTGGGGTGCTTTTCCTATACTTCCTTGTACATTTGTATACATTCACTGTACATTACATTGTATGTATATTCCCTGAAAATTGAACACTTGATGGCAATATTTAATCCTGAAATTGACAAATATATAACTTTCTCTCACGTTTACCACAAAATATAGGTCTTAGATTGTTACAGATCTCAAATTGAGGAGGTTTGGACTTGGCCCTGGGGTCTTACCGGGCCCCCCAAAAAGGGACTTTTTCTGCTGCATCCGACTTTGAAAGGGTTAATCTGAGAAACTAATGATATAATGAGGTTTTTTTTTTACATTTAATAAAGAGATTGTACATGAACTCAAAGATTTATGTCATTAGTTCTTCTATATTATGTTCCATGACTGAATTACAAGGGTCTCAAAAGTGAAAAAAATTTGGCCACACCCACATTTTTGGCAACTTTGAGGGCCCACAACACGGCAACCAAAGACTTTTTCAGGAATTTCTCTTTTCAGTTCCCAAGACATGGGCCTTGTCCTTCATTGTGCTTATTTACAGGCGTGAATCTACTGCAGTTTTTATGTAAGAGGGATCTTTCTGAGGGGCATTTTACACCAATTCTGTACAGTGCCATCTAGTGGCCATTTTTTCAAAGGCCGTAAAACCCATACCGAATAACCGATTTTCGAAAGATTTGGCAGAGTTGTTATTTGGGCCAAAATGAACGAATGAGCAAAGCTACAGGAAAATCTAAGACCATGATGGCCCAAATTGTACCCCAAGCGTTCTCACTTGGCATGGAATGACCCATTTATAAAGCTACCAATGATCTGCGGAGGAATTTGATTATTTTCTATAAGATGGGTTGACCTTATGGAAGGGTGACTGAGCAGACGACTGACATTGCCGCATGACTGAAAGCAGAAATAATGATTTAGGTTTAAAATTTACAATGGGATGATGTTTCACTGAAACATCGTCAGCTGGGAAAACATCTCATGCATGCCTGAACCATGAATGCAGAATGTTTCACTCTAAAGTGTGTCTACAGATTAAAATCAATGCTTTTCGCAGACCATATTACAGTTCTTCAGACGACTTATGTTCCAGTTATGAAAATACGGTGTTTTATCAGCACCTGAAGCTTCAAGTTGAACTTGACCTTGAAATGTTTAAACATTGCGATATGAAATGGCTTAGGAAGGAGAGGAGAGTGACCGAATAGGAAGGAGAAGGATAGGGATCGATGTTGAACATTCATATCAATTGACATTGGAAGGAGGTTTGGGGGATGGAGAGGGGGTGGTCAATGTCAACCTGAATCAAATAGTTAATCCGTATTCACCACTTGAGGCTGTGATGAATAAATTAACTGCCAAGAAGGATGATTCAAGGATCAGACAATCAAAGCAGCTGAAGAAAGACATGATTGGGGGGAGGAAAAGGTGTCTGAAGTAGTCTTTATGATTTTGGAGAGGCAATATAGCCAATGCTCACCACAGTGAAATACAAAGTAACAGGCGATCAAGGGGTTTCGGGCAGGGGCAGATAAGAGGGGATGAGCAGCAGTAACAGAGGTTGCTGGCAGTCGGATTCAACACAATCAGCAGTAGTGAGATAAAGAACAAAGACTGATACTCTGGAAGAGGAGTGACGAGGGATTGATCGGGAGTGCTTTAACTGTTCACATGCTGCAGTGATTTTTTTTGTACTTTTCAGTCAAACATATGCTCATTTGTACTTATTTGGATGCAGCAGTACCTTTTCTTTAATGCTAAAATCTAACCAGCTTTAATCAAACAGCAGCAACTCAATGAATAAGAGCATGCAGACATAGTCAAGAGGTTTACTAGTTTTTCACACCAACCTTCTGAATGGGGAATAAATGAAGACCACAAAGGAGAAACGATCAGAGTCCAAATTTTGCATTTTTGTATATTTTATATATTATATAATATTATAATATTTATAATAATATTATATATTTTTATAATTTTTTTGCATATTTTTCAATGCTT
Organism: Gymnothorax javanicus; assembly: GCA_029692085.1. NCBI lineage: Eukaryota > Metazoa > Chordata > Actinopteri > Anguilliformes > Muraenidae > Gymnothorax > Gymnothorax javanicus. Next base: position 99,472,236 of record CM056198.1, read on the forward strand.
TGTTTCTAAGATCGTTTTGAATTTTTAATTCAACATTTCTCCACAACGTGAAAATGTTACTCTGATCATTTTTCCATTGTGGTCTTCAAATGTGATCTATGTAATGTTGACCATGGAATGATTGTTGGTGCCTGGCGGGGTGGTTTGAGTATCGCAGAAATTGTTGATATCGCTTGTGTTTGCTGAGAATGCTGCAAAAAATAAATGAATAAATAAGAATAAAAAAATATTTTTTTAAATTCCAGTGAGTGTCAGTTCTCTGGGCGAAAACACTGTGGGAGATCAGATAAGAATGGTCGGACTGGTTCACACTGACAGGAAGGCAACTGTTGCTATAACAACCACACATGCTATGTAGAGGAACAGTGCGATGCAGTACAGCGAAGACCATCTCTGAACACACCATCTTGACCCAGGGGCACCACTAGCAATTTTGGGCCCTACGACTGGAAATCGATTTACCCCCCATATACAGCACACGCACACACACACACATACATACTGTGTGTGGTTACACAAGCAACAGGTCCTGCTTCTGCTGACATTACCCTGCTGACATTACTTTTGGCCCTGACTCTAAAGCACCCATAACAATCATATATTCAGAATCTGTCTTAGGCGTTAACAGTAGGCTATAGGCTACATTGCCTACACATAGCTGTGACACAGGCTAACTATTCGATTGGAATGAGCTGTACATGGATGACCTACAAGAAAAACATCAACTTTGCATTTTAAATAAAACTAACTCACAAACCTGTCTTAGTGTGCCAGTTTTTCAGTTCATTTCAATAATTGTACACTAAGGTAGCCAAGCAAGTTTGCAAAAATATTCAGTTTCCAGAAATCTTAAAATCAAAGCTTTTTATTCGGTGACTATTGTAGGCCATGTATCATCTCGTAGCCTACAGTGCTCACCGTCCACCCATTCGACTGTATCTTGTGTATGGGGGGTTGAGGGAAGATTTCCTGGGGCTGCTGCATCTGTGCATAATTTAATATTCATATAATTTAATATTAAAGGTGCATTTCAGAAAAATACGTTTTTGTCAATTTCCGATCTTTCTTAAACATGGCCAATTATCGGAACCCCCCAAAAAACGGACTATAAATCTATAAGAACCGCAGCTTTTCTCATCTTTATCGTACTCAAATGAAAACAAATCATCTTGCACTCAGACCAACCAGTCACCGATTTCACACATACTCCGTGATTAATCATGTGCATGCGGAACTTCAGATCAGAGTGGAAGTGCGCATCCAATCTAATCCATCAGGACAGAAGGTTAGCGATTGATGTTGAAACAAGCTAGCTAAATAAAACCATTTGCCACTGGACGCATGCATCCATAACTGGTCAACAAAACTCAAAATAGGAGTCTGTGTCACGAACAGTCTACGGTCACGAAGCAGACTGTGTTTTTTGGGCTAATAACGTTGGACATCGTCCTCACTCTCTAGGTGCGTTTCCAGTACCCTTAGAAATGCGCAAAATCTAAATACCAAAATAAAAAACTGGTAATGAAAACACAATCTGATGTCACAAAATTTGCTCTCCGATCTGCAGTATTAGTCACCGAAGCCAAGGCCTAATAAGTAGACTGTTAGACTTCTGCAGCAGACCAGCTAGTGTACTTGTAATTTCGCGTATTGTGGAGCACTTACATCGTTATTGTCAGACGAGCATTTACAAATTTGCCCCATGCCCAACTCAGCTGACAGTGACAAGGACGAATGCATTGCCATTCTCATCGATGCGTGAGTGCAGCCAAGCCGTGACTGGCTGATGGCACGTACAATGGTACCACAGCCGATCTGTGACTGGCTGATGTACATACGCGACTTGGCCCGTGCAAAATTATGAATAGTAAGGGGGGGTATCTGCTGAGACTATTCTTAAAAAGTTGAAAATTGAGAAACAAACAACAAATTCATTTTAAATTTATCAAGTTATTACAAAAATTAAAATATAAAATTAAAGTGTCCATTTGTTTTATTTACACGTTTATAATAATAATAACAGTATCCTCTGTGGGGCCCCTGTGAATGCTGGACCCATAGAATCTTCCATGGATAACCCCCCCTTACGACCACAGTAGAAAACTGCTCAATGTTCCATTAAATGCACCTGTCGACTAAGAACAGGAAACTGAGGCTGCAATGGGCAAATGGCTTGGACATTGCCTGTTCAAACAGATCTTAATTTCTGCTGCAGCATGCAGATGGTGGGGTGAAAATGAGGTGCGAATAACCTCGATCGGTCATGTCACACGTCAAAGCTTCTGGCTGGAAGGCAAGTGGCGGTGGAGTAATTTGTGTGGGAAATACGTGACCCGCCGCGGTAAAAGGAACCTCCGAGCGGCGATCATGCTATTGAGAAAAACGTGATTTAAATGTCCCGCTCGCCACGTGGACTGTGTTTACCTCTGTATTTGGAAAACTGCTTCTGATCCACGAGATTTAGCTCCATATACATCACGCGGAATCCCCTCAGTGTCTCGATAAATTTCCATTTCAATACTGCCGAAAATAGGCTATTATTCAGTGGTGGAGCTACGTTGTAGAACTGGGAATTGGGGGGGCACAGACACGTCCCTTTTTGACAACAATTAGTCCTGGCTAGTTCTCAATCATTTTTCTTTATTGACGTGTTTTCCGATTATCATAATTGGAAACTGAAGACACAGTTTCTCTCCATATGCGATTTAACAGCGATGAAATCATGGGCTGAATTCAGTACAGAAAAATAATTTACTTATTAATAGGCCAATGCTTCGCGATTGATTGAACTGGTCCGCGTTCCAATGAAATTTTGCCTTTCAATCTCGGTATTGCTTGGGTTGATTAAAAAAAAGTGGCACTCGGCAGTTAAATAGGCTATAAAAAGCGTGCAGCTCGAGCTATTTGCGTGAGAGTCGACAGGTATGCAATTTTGAACAACGTTAATTTAAATACAGCAAATACGTGTCCAGATGAATTTCTGGAAGAGGAAGGTCCACTCTAAAAAAAATAACGTAAAACTGAATTTTGAAAATTTTGACCCTGCCAGCCTTTTTTCATGGCTGGTCACATATGTTCTTGGCACACATTGTGCCCCTTGTTACTAGTAGAGCATCGTAGAGCATCGCATTATGGCCACAGTCCATTCGTCTTCTAATTACTATTTCCAGCAGGATAACGCATCATGTCACAAAGCGCATGTCATGTTACATTGACATCAACAATGTCTGGTGTTCTCCTATGCCCTCCCCAGTCTCAAGATCTCAATCCAATAGAGCACCTTTGGGGTTTGGGGGAACAGGAGATTTGTGGTGCGAATGTGTAGCCGATGAACCTCTGGCAACTGTGTGACATTGTCATGTCAACATGGATCAAAATCTTGAAGAAATATTTCCAGCACTTTGTTGAATAAATGTCACAAAGTATTCAAGCTGTTCTGGGGACAAATAGAGGAAAATGTGTACCTAATGAAGTGGCCTCTGAAGGTAAAATATGCAAATGCACCAAAGATTTCTATTGAGAATATCTTGAGAATGAGGACTCAGCAATTTAGCAATTCACATGACATTCACTTGTGTCTTAAGGGCTGAAATGACTAGCCTGGAAAAAAAAACAAGGCTTTTTTTTTTGTTAAAACAGGTTTTGAAAGAGAGGGAGCTCTGCAGTACTGTCTTAGCATAATAATAACATCACACATGTTTTCCTCAGCAGGTGAAGAGTCTCTGCAAATGACCTTTCTGATTCAGATGAGGGTGGAGGTGAAAATGAAGGCCTCTGCTCAAGATTTGGGGCTTAGAAATAAAACAGATTTGCTCTCACCTTGGTCTTTGGTCCTTTAAGTTTAGCTGTAATGCTATCATACATACACTGCTAATACAGGAGGAAAATCAACCCAAATGAAACACAGAGGGCACAGCAGGTGGTACGGTAGTGCAGTGTATAGCATTGTGGCCTGACGGCAAACGGGTACTGGACTTGGTCCGCTGGGGTCCCCTGTTTTGGCAAAGGATTAGTTTGGATACTTCAATTACATGATGCTACTGTATGTATAAGTACAATCAATACAAATAAAGCAGCGACCATCGACCCTTCTCCTGGAGATCCACCATCCTGTAGGTTTTCATTTTAACCTTAAAGGGCATCTAAAGTCGATTCCCATTGTTTTTGTTTAATCGGCCAATCAACGAGCCGCACCTGCGCAAATGAACCAAAATAGAATAATAATAATAATAATAATAATAATAACTTTATTTATATAGCACTTTTCCAGCAGGAGCACAAAGTGCTTTACACAAAGTAAAACAAACAGGAATAAGAGTACAAGAGGAGTAAAACATAATTTAAAAAAAAATTTAAAAAAATAAAAGTAGTAATAATAATAATAAACAAATAAATAAATAAAATTAGTTAAAGGGGACCTAATATGCTATTTTTCCAAGTTTATATTTTGGTCTTTGACTCCCCTAGAGTACTCCTGATCGCGCAAAGTAAAAAAAGGGTACTTATTTCGCTCATACTGCCATCCTCAAAAAACCCCATTTGTAGTCCATAGTAGTTTCTACCTGAAACGCCTCATTGGGGTGGCTCTTCCGCTATGGCCCCCACTCCCCGTGTGCCCACTTTCTTCTGACTGGCCAGCTCTGTGGAGGGGGGAGTTGGGCCGGAAGAGGCTGCGGAACGCAGTTTTCCGAGTCTGCCTCCCCAGAATGAAACGAGAGACACGGCCGTCTGATAACGAAGCGGTGGGCAAATTCCGCAATCTAACGTTATACTTGAATATAGATCTAATGAAATGAACTTGTTCTAAAAAACGCAGCGGCGAAAGTGGAGGAAGCAGTGCGAAAATCTGGCAGCGCAAGCTCAACTTTGCTATCGGCTACAGTTTGCTACAGGTGAGTACAGTGGTTCTTCTTCTAGCTAGGATGCAGGTAAAGCTAGAATCCACAACATACAGACACATTTGTAGAATGGGTCGACATGCCCAAGTGTAGACCGGAGACTGTAGAAATCCGGTGGGTCTGAGTTTAGAGGGAAACATGGACAGTGAGGAGCAGCTAAAAGTGGACCAACAGCTTATGGACTGCTTCGGTGTGTATTGGGACCTGCTGGTTCGTGTGCATAGCTGTGGTGTGTTGTTAGCGCGGAGAAATGAACAGCTTCCGCGCTGGTATATGATGGAGGGGCGAAAGCTCCAAGCTAAACGGCCTTTTCGGAAATTGCCTATGGTAATGGTTTACTTATTGCTTCGGAATGACCAGCTTTTCCTTGCGGAAAATGGGCGCATTATGGATAGCGTGCGAGAGCTAGATAGAGCTCCGGTTATGTCATGAACATAATACAGGTTTTACAGACCGTAAGTTCCGTCTGCGTGAACCGTTGCTTATGTGGAGCTAGCGAATCGATCACTTTTACAGGAAAGAATTTAATATTCAATCGATGGCAATGCAAAGAAATCGTTTGTTATACCGGACACGTTATAGCCTGTGCGCTTCCCTATTGCTTTCACCGGAAGTATCAGAGAGCTTGCCCAGACATTGGAGATGTATCAGGCTGACCCCGGTCATGGATAAGTAAAGTGATCGTTTCATAAGCACCCAAAAACGCACTCCAAGTTCTGCAAAATCTACGTCTGGTCTAACTGCAGCCCAACTCGGCAGACACATACAGCACCTCTCCGTTTAGCTTCAACTGTAGTGGCTACAATCAGGCAACATTATGATGAAACTGTCACATTGATGCTTACCGAAGTAACACAAGCATACCGATCATAATTGCTGCATATAAGTTAACCAGAAGCATTTTTAACTTGCAGAGCATGCAAACTAACATGCAGTAGCTGATAAGCGGTCATGACTTTGAATGTAATCTGTCGCGAAAAAATTCGTTTTGGCGTCCGTGTGAAAGCTGCTTAACGCGCCCATAACGCCTGTATTCGCATCTTTGCATTGACTTTGAATGTAGCTAATCTGTCGCGCGAAAAATTCGTTTCGCGTCCGGTGTGAAAGCTGCTTAACGCGCCCATAACGCCAGCATTCGCGTCTTTGCATTGACTTTGAATGTAGCTAATCTGTCGCGTGAAAAATTCGTTTCGCGTCCGGTGTGAAAGCGGCTTGACGTGTATTCACGTCTTTGCATTGACTTTGAATGTAGGCTAATCTGTCCTGCGAAAAATTTGTTTCGTGTCTGATGTGAAAGCAGCTTTATGGATAGTACGCGACAGCTAGAGAGAGCTCGGTTATGTTATGAACATAATACAGGTTTTGCAGACCGTAAGTTCCGTTAGCGCAGACAAGTTGCTTATGTGGAGCTAGCGAATTGATCACTTCTACAGGAAAGAATTATCTATTTAATCTCCGCCTTTTTCGGCTTTTTATTAGCCACAACAGTTTCTAAAGGGGGATGAAATTATGTCATGGTAGTGCAGAGAAATCATTTGTAAACCGGTAGAGCTTCTGCGTTTCGCATTGCTTTCACGGTAGCACCAGAGAGCTTGCTTAGACATTTGTGAAGTATCCGGCTGATCCCGGTCATGGATAAGTGAAGCGATCACTAACTGTAGTGGCTACAATTGGGCAATGTTATGATGAAACTGCCACATTGATGCTTACCGAAGTAACACAAGCATACCGATCAGAATTACTGCATATAAGTTAACCAGGAGCATTTTTAATTAGCACGGCACGCAAACTAACATGCAGTAGCTGGTAACCGAGCGGTCATAACAACCACAGAGACAAACCCTTGCAATACAGGTTTTACAGACAGCAAGATCTGTTACTGTGAACAGTTGTACCAAGCATCCAAATTACAAACAAGTATTAAAAGTTAGCTTCAAATGAGGTTTATGTTCACACACCTTCTGTAGAATTTCCCCTGATATCACTCTTGCATATTTAGGACACAAACATTAGCAACAGTAACTTGGCTACGTTAGCCGCTGTGCTACAGCCACAATCAACTGGCTATCACGTCAGGTTGGCTTATGCAGTAAAAGCAACTTACAACTTCTGTGTCTGTGAGTCACGGACAGTCGCGACCGATACAGGCTTTATCTTCAGATATTTTACAAAGCCTGCGTTTGAGGCCAGTTGTTAGTGCTAACTATCGCTAGTGGTCCTGCTAGCCACCCGTAACACGTTAGCTTCACTTACATTATTTGCTGTTATATGGTTACTTACAGCTTGTGGCTCCGAGCGCTTGAGCGATGCAACTGCTTCAGGTTTGAGAAGCAGATGAAACGCTTATCCTGTGGAATTATCCTTTATTAACAAAGCTGTCTTTGGTGAAATGTTGAGCACAAACAGCAAACGTTCCCTTTGGCCGTGGCTGTTTGCTGCCAGCAAACAAAAAAAGCTACCCACTGATTTCTGGTGGCATCGTCTTTTGGAAGAGAAATATTTGTTTTTCTTCGCGTCCAAAAGTAAACGGACAAGTAGCTTTGGGAGAGATACTAACAAAATTGCACCTGAAATGATCTGCGGTTCTTCTTTTGGATTTCCAAAAGTGTAGACGCTACTAAGGCATAGTATGATCTGCCGTTGTTAGTGCCTGCTAGAATAGTTTCCGGTATGGGCAGGTCCAGCGCAGTGGTTGGCTCTGGCTAGGTCTGTACTAATTGGACGGCACAACCAGACGTCAGGTTTTGCCCAGATCTCGTGAAGATCTCGGGAGGAGCTGTTCAGAGAGGAAATCACGCTCACGAAATCACGTTCTTGGATTACGGCAAGATCCCTGTATCTTATGTTTAGAAACTTTTCAGAGGTTGAGCATGGACAACCAACATTATACCATTACTAATATGTATTAAAAGAAGGATCAGCATGTTAGGTCCCCTTTAAGACCCAGGAAAAGCCTGCTGATAAAAATGTGTTTTAAGACATGTTTTAAAAATGGACACTGATTCAGCTGATCTGACGCCGGTGGTAGACTGTTCCACAGTCTAGGGGCCATTACTGCATAGGCACGGTCCCCCTTGCGTTTTAACCTAGATTCTGGAACAGCCAGAAGACCCTGGCCAGCGGATCTGAGAGGCCTCGGTGTTTCGTAGGGATTTAGCAGCTCTGTAATATATTCAGGTGCAAGACCATGTAGTGCTTTGTATGTGATTAATAAAATTTTAAAATGAATTCTAAAATTTATGGGTAACCAGTGTAATGAGGCCAGCACCGGGGTGATATGGGACATAGCTGCTGTCCTTGTCCCATAGGATTATCTACGCATGTACACAAAACATTGGTTAATATGAATGAAATTGGTCATGTGACAATGCAAGATGTCAACAAAAGCAAGTGATTTGTTTGTAAACATTGGACGTTCAACGTCCCATCTGAGAATCAACTTTAGATGCCCTTTAATCTGGCACAGCTGACTCTACTCAGTAGCAGTTCAAGGAAGTATTTGATTGTTGAATGAGGTGAGCTTTGTCATGGCTGGAGTGAGCACCTACGGGATGGTAAATCTCCAGGCCCAAGGTTGGTGACCATTGAAATAAAGGTTAATAACTGAAATGACCAAGAGACTTATTCAGGAACTGCATCTTGGTGAGAGAATCATTTTGGTTCATTTCAAAGAGGCTGAGAAACAGGGTAGAGGGATACAGTTGCTAGCAAAGCCATTCTGTAAATATGAGTGATCGAGAATATACTTCAACACTGGCGCAATTTTCATGAGTGAGTTAAGCGTGTTCCTTCATTCCAGCAATTGCGCCTTTGTAGCTCTCAGGCAGAGGACGGATCGCGAAGGTGTCATAAGGGACTAAAATCCTCTGGAAGTGAGGGTTGGGGTATGTGTATGTGTGCGTGTGCGTGTATATGTGTGTGTGTGTGTGTGTATGTGTGTGTGTGTGTGTGTGTGTGTGTGTGTGTGCGCGCGTGCATGTGTGTGTGTGTGTTGTACTTAGTCTGGACATTGAGCCTTGGAAACCCAAAAACAATAGCCTCTACATCATTTATTTTTCTATGGCTGTGGGTGTGGAACTTGAGTGGGAGAATTATTGTTTTTCTAATGGAATAATGCTCAGCTATACGATTTCAGATCAGCCTTTATATTGCCCTTCGATAAGAAGTACAGCGGAGGCCATTTTAGAATGATTGGATTCCAGCCTCCACACAATATTGAGTAAATAATAGCCTTGCATTAGTGGTTAATAAATCATATTTTCTCGCTGACAAACTTTACTTTGAGTACATTCTTCGAATTGACAATATGGTAATACTCATGAGACTGAGTTGAAAGTGATTTTGCACTTTAAGTTCTCACAGAAAGAAAGAAAAAATAATCTTAAACAGATTTGTTAAGATTTCAGCCAGGCAGAAGATGTCTTCAGAAATCAAATAAAGTGAATGATGAAAAATGGATCTTTGAGGAGTACATACAAAATGATGAAAACCACCATGTTTGTTTCGCTTGATTTCCTCATCCAACAGAGCCGACAATATTATCATGCCAGTCACTGTTTGTGTAATTTTCACACAGTCCACCTTATAATGATGTACCAACACTTCAAAGTGACCATAAAGTTTGATTTCATATGCTTTGGTTCATGTTAAATCCAATGTGTTGGAAAACAGAATCAGAACAAAAACTGTTTCAGTATCCAAATATTTAAACGCAGCAATGTATAGATTTGTAATTGTAAGCAAAAACTAAGAACTTCACCAAAGTCCTATTACATTCAAGCTGAAGCAGAATAATAGAGTTGATAGAATTATCATAGAACAGTTTGAAAAGAAGAAACTTGAAATTAGGAGTCAGTCAATCGGAAACCCTTGACAAAGGGAAAAGTACATAATTCCAACAGAAATAAAAAAGTAATTGCTCCTAAAACAGAGCTTTTAAAATTTAAATGACGAAGTGAATGTGGTGTTGCCTGGCTACCCCTAATTGTTTTCTGGATATGCATGCAAATGATCTATGGTAGTTAACTTAGCTCCTGAATGGTCATAACTGCAAGCAGAAAAAAATCTTCTGCAGTCTCACCTGGCCCTCTATAGTCAATCTAAAAAAGGCTCATAAAAGCCTGTGGGGCGCCTGTATGTCAGTGGGAGGACAGTGTCCAATAACGCTGCTCAGTTACCCATGAAATGCCATTAAATCAGCCGTAGATCAAAGATCCACGACAAGTGTTCTTTTTTCATTTATTTTATGTTTTTATTTTTATTTATTTATTTTTTAATAGTCTCCTTGGTTAGGCATCCTATAGGTTCAGGCATCAAAAAACTTCCAGACTACCAGAATGTGATTACATAACAAAAACAGTTTTCTCCATCACAAACCTGAATGTCTTGGACACATTTGTGGCATCAGTACCCCCCAAAAAAAAAAGAGGTGATTCCATACATTATTCAGCAACAGCAGTGCTGATACCCATGTACAAATGAAAGGTCCTTCAATAGACAAAAGAGCAGCCAATATTCTGTCAATCTCTCGTCAAAAATTTAATTTTGTAATTGTAAATATTAGAGCAACAGCTTTAGGAAATTATTTAAAAGAAAGAAAACCCTGAATAAAAATTTTAAATTCATGAATAGGGTGCTTTAGAAATCACACTCTTCATTTACTCCTGTCATGCTAGATCTTGTCATAATTACACTAATCAGTCAGAACTTTGACACCACCAGCCCAATATTGTGGAAGTGCCCATCATACCGCAAGAACAGCTCCATCAAACTGATGTCCACACAAATTCCCGGGCCCAAGCTTCCCAAGCAGAACAATTCCCAAAGCATCACACTCCCTCAACCAGCTTTTCTTCCTCCCACAGTACATCCTGGTGCCATCTCTTCCCCACATAAATTGTGTACATGTACATAACTGATGCACTTGACGAAAGAAGAAAACACTACTCAATAGACCACAGGACCTTCTTAAATTCTTCCAAGGTCCAGTTCTGCCACTCGCACGTGCATTTTAGGCTCTTTCAGCTGTGGACTGGAGTTAAAATAAGCACCCCAACTGGTCTGTAGCTACAAAGCACTGTACACATTAGGGTTTAATGCACTGTGTCGTGACACATTCCTAATGCAAGTATCATTCAGATTCTCTGTGACATGTGCAACAATAGCCCTTCTGTCACTTCAGAATGGACGGGATAACCCTCATTGCCCTTGTGCACCGCCAAGCCTTGGGCACCCAACACTTAGTTGCTGGTTGATGGTTTGTCCTTCCTTGAACAACTGTCAGTAGGCACTCACCACTGCTGTGATAATGCTTGTATCTGGGTCACAAAATGCAGATGTACCTCATGAAGACTTTGTTTTTAACCTTGGCAACCTTTGTTTAATTTAATGATATTTAGTCATATTTACACACACACACACACACACACACACACACACACACGCGCATGCACACACACACACACACACACACAAAACCCTATTTCCAAAAAAGTTGGGATGCTGTGTAAAATGTAAATAAAACAATGCAATAATTTTCAAATCAATTGAACTTTATATTTATTTGAAAATAGAACAAAGACAATATATCAGAGGTTGAAACTGAGATATTTTATTGTTTTTTTCATAAATATGTGCTCATTTTGAATTTGATGCTAGCAATAAGTTTAAAAAAAGTTAGCACAGGGGCATGTTTACCCGTGTTGCATCACGTCTTCTTCAATCAACACTCTGTAAGTGTTTGGGAAATAAGGAGACCAATTGCTGTAGTTTTGAAAGCAAGATGTTTTCCCGTTCTTGCTTCATGTCGGATTTCAGCTGATCAATACCTTGCAGCCTCTTTTGCTATATTTTTTGTTTCATTATGCGCCAAATATTGTCAGTGAGTGACACGGCTGGACTCCAGGCAGACCACTTTAGCACCCAGACTCTTTTACGTACAGAGTATGGTGTTTGGCATGGTGTTGTTAAAATGAGCAAGCCCTTCCCTTAAAAAAGATATCTGGATGGCAGTAATTGTTGCACCAAAACCAAAAACTTCATGGGTGCGCAAGTTACCCATGCCATGTGTACTAATGCACCCCCATACTATCATGGATTCTGGCTTTTGAATTGTTTGCTGATAACAAGCCGGATGACCACTCACTTTTTTTAGCCCAGAGGATGTGGCAAATTCCAAAGATTAGATCTCTTAATAAAACTTAAGCCCAGTTCAGACCAAAGATTCGCGACGAGACGAGACCGTTTTAGAATGTCGCAGGGAGGAGTTGCAGCAGTGTGAACTGGCCCGTCGCAGCTCGACTCAAGCCGGCTGGTGGCCTCGCCAGAGATTCAGCATGTCAAATCGCAAGAGGCTGGTTTTAGAACTTAAAGCACGTAACCCGTCCCAACAGCCAATCAGCTCGTAGCGAATTCAGCTGGTCACGTCAGTTACAAACTGTCAGCTGGTTGGAACTGCGCCGGGAATAACTGGGAGAAATTTACAAAAGAGGGCAGGTCTACCGCTGCGAGCTCCTGGCACAGATTGGCGCCTTCGGTATCTCGTTGAAGCACCCACGGACCAGTGGCGCAGTCAGAACTTAAAATTGCGTGGGTAATAAACATCCCTTTATAAACAATTATTAGTTCTGACTCGATCGCAATCATTTTTTCTAATTACCTTCAATCCGAAAACACTCCGCACTATCAGGTGTTACTTGTTCACCTCGTTATGGTAAAACGTCAATCATTCATTTGGACGCGCAATTTTGTGCATTTCAAATCTGTCTTTGATTCAATTTAAACAATTAAATCGATCATGAAGCACAGGCTAGATCGCCTGATGAGACAGAAAGGTTGTGCAGAATTTCCAGAGCAGTTTACCTCTCGAAAAGTAACCCATAGGCCAACTTATGAGAAACTTATTTTTCTGATCTGAATTACGCCTATTGATTAGTCGCCCTAGATCGCATCACGAAAGAAGCCGTGTCTTTAATTGCCAATTGATTATTCTTGTAAGTGGAAAATTGTTTTACCAAAGGAAAATGACCGAGAACAAGTTGGGACTAATAATTGTAGTAAAGCGATGTTGTGTGACCGCTCATTTTTCAGTTCTCGCAACGCCATTGATTTGAAATGCACAAAATTGCGCGTCCAAATGAACGATTGTCGTTTTGCCATAACGAGGAGAACAAGCAACACCTGATAGTGCGGAGCGTTTTCGGATTGAACGCATATGATTGCGATAGTCAAAACTAATAATTGTTTTAAAGAGATGTTTAGAGCCGACCCAATTTTAAGTTCTGGCTAAGCCACGGCCATGGACGGCTCCAAATTATCGCCCCTTTCTTTCTTTTTTGTTTGTCCTTGCTGTTTTCTTAATAGCTGAAATGCAACTATTGCGCCTTACTCATCAACACTAGGAAAATAGGCCTAAAAAGCCGGCAGTTAAAATGGAAGCGCTGAGAGTCAGTGCTATGGAAACGATACATCCTCTCATCTCGTTGCATCGATGTGAACTGGCAGGTTTCAGAACATCGCAGACCGGTGTGTCGCAAGTAGTTGGAAGTTTCAACCCGTCTCGTCGCGAATCTTTGGTCTGGGCTTTAATCTTCACGTAATAAAAACGTCTCGCTGATGTACTACTATATTATCTCTTTTATATCGAATTTGGTTTGTAATGTTACTTAAATATTTTAAATGCATTTTTTTTAACGTTTCAGTGCATAGGCTACCTATCCGCGACCGCTCTCCTTGGTTCTGACCAAAGAGGAGCGCTCTGGAATCTTTTACGCGCAGGCTGCGCTGCAGCGCATCTCCTTAAAAGCGGCCACGTTGACCACGGTTAAAGCGTCAACATGACCAACCTTTTAAAATCGTCTTTAAAATTAACAAATTTGAATCATTAATGAATTGAATCATGAAATGTATTTAAAACAATATATATTATTTTTATTATTTTTTTTTAAAGAAAAGTTAAGGGTGGGCCTGTAGATGAGTGGGTGGGCCTAGGTCCACCCCGGCCCACCCATAACGCCGTGCCTGGTTTAATCTCTATATGGCAAAGTTCTAACTTGTACTTGTGGATGCAGTGACAAACTGTGTTTCCTGACATTGTTTTACAAAAGTGTTCCCAGGTCTATGCTGTGATTTCCAATACAGAATCCTATCTGTTTTCAATGGACTGCCGCTTGAGGACCTGAAAATCGCGGCCATTCAAACTTGGATTTTGGCCTTGTCCCATGCGCACTGAGATTTTTCTGTATTCTCAGAATCATTTAATGATGTAATGTACAACGGAGGATAAAATCTCCAAATTCTTTGCAAGTTTAAGTTGAAATGTTATTCTTAAATTGTTGAAATATTTCCCCATGCAGCCTTTCATAGAGTGGTTAAGCCCTCACCATACTTACTTATGAAATACTTTTTATAACCAGTCATGTTACTAACCTGTTGCTGAATAATCTAATTTGCTGTGAGATGTTCTGCCAGTTGTCATTTTTTTTAGCATCATGCAACTTTTCCAGTCTTTTTTTGTCCCATCCCATCTATTTAAATACATGTTGCTGTCATCAAATTCAAATGATCACATATTTTTGAAAAAAACAATAAAATGTATCAGTTTCAACACTTGATATGTTGTTTTTGTCCTATGTTCAATTAAATATTGGGTTTTAATATATATATATATATATATATATATATATATATATATACAAGAAAGAGCATTGTTTGTTATAAAATGATATGATGAGTGTTCAGCTACTACATTTCAGCTACTGAAAAGCGACATGTATGAGCTAAGTGAACAGTTGGAAAGATAGGGAAATACTGCAAAGTAGGTGGAGGGAGGAGGCAGAAAAGCGAATGTATTTTTTTTGTCAAGTATCTGTAAAAGAAGTGTGCAGTTGACGTTGAAAAGACGCCCCGAGTGACCACATGTGAACGAACCTTGTGCAGAGGTCTGGTGGACGTCAATATGGGACGTCCAGAGGATGCCATGCCATAAAAACGTTAATTCTGGCTCCTCAGGGGAAGTCATTTAGACGTTTGTGGAAGACCTCAAAAAGACGTTGATTGGACGTATTCTTGCTAGATGGGTTAAGCAGCGAGATTAGTTTCATTCTCTCGTGTGGTAATTCGGCTTGTATAGCGAATCATTTGTGTTTCTACACCCCTCTCCAAAAGTAGTTGCTATTTAGATTGAAATAAACAATGACTATGACTGGATCATTATTGCAGCGATTAATAGCCAATGTTTGAGCTGGCAGTAAGTATTTTAACCCTAATGCGGTGAAGTTAGTCGGGGTGTTCATCGTTAATCTGATAATGTGCTCGGATTTGTAGTGAAAGATCACCTTGGCTTTACTTCTATGATACTTGGGCATGTGCACATATTCGTATTGTTATGTACAGATGAACAGTGGCGTTATATAATGTGAGAGTAGCCGATGCAAGCATTTCGCTAGTGAATGCGGTGAAGTTTGTCGGGGTGTTCATCGTTAATCTCATAATGTGCTCGGATTTGTAGCGAAAGATCACCTTGGCTTTTGAGTTCGCTCCAGACTGACTGAAGCCAGCTGTGCAAACTTGGGGTCCGGCTGTGTGAAACGAAGCGAGGCTGAATCGAGCCTGTGTGAAGCGAAGAGAAAAGATAAAGGCAGCGTTTATCTCACAGTGACGTAATGACGTACGATGATGAGTGACGTTGTGCGCCACGCACTGCTGACAGAGGGAGACAGACACATCTCTCAAATAGTAGTGTGTGTATATATATATATATATATACACAGTCACTAAAACATTGCAGACTGTCAGCAATCGTTTCAAAGTGACAAAGAGACTTTGGAGTAAATATATGCAGCAATGTTATGCCCTTAAACACAACTTAGATCGCAAGACAACTAATTTATGGTTATGGCTGTGCAAAGTGCAGTTTGCTTTCGCTTTTTTTCTGTTACTAATTCGGTGAATTTTGGTCATAGAGCAATAAGCCTTTTACGGTTAGAATCTGTTGAGTCTCTGCTTTTATATGGTTATGGCTTGCCGGGTAGACTGGAGTTATGGATTCGCTAGCACCACATATGCAACACATAACACTGTGTGTGTGTTTTTGCTATGAGCTCATTTAATTGCTTGGGGTTGGAATTGAGTTTCGTTTTGGTAAAAATGGTCATCATGAGCTTTTAGCAGGGTATCTTTCCGTTAAGTGGGTATATAACATGACTTTGCTGCTACTAGCTTATCATGCCCTTGTATGATGTTTGTTGTGAGACACGCATCTGGTACTGGGGGCGTTTGAGTTCAACTGGTTAATCTTTGAATAGACAAGTAGATAAGGCCAATCAATCAGATTTATAAATGATGTGAAATCAAAGGATTTTATAATAACAAAAGAGGTTTCCTGACGATTTTACAGCAAAATGGCCATGTCATAACAACATAATAAAGCTTTGTGGTTTCCATGCAGGCTGATGAATTGTTTAGAGATGTTTATGCTTATGCAAACATAAGTCTTCACTGAAATTCATTTCAATCAACAAAAATGTTGCAATAGCAAAATGTTTAAAGATATGATTAAACTGTTAAATGAGCCAATGGGCAATTCAGAGGAAGTATGAAATACTACTTTTATAAGCAATTACCTTTGACATCAGAATGCTCAATCTGACTCACAATCTGTCCTGTCCAGATGTAGACAGTACCACTGTCTTTCTTTGGATAAGAAATCATTGCTACACATTTCTGGTTTAGAATATATCAATAATGCATGCGTATTTAAAGGTTTTAAACACTCATAAATAGTCAATGACTAGTGGGCAGAATTGGACAATTTTACCATGCACACTCAAATATTGGGCAAAATTTGCATATCATCTGAGATTTTCAGGCATTGAATTGCATTTAGTTTGATTCTATTTTACTTGCACTGGTTCAATGAAGAATTGTTCTCATAGTAACCTCGTCCTCCGCATAGTCCATTTTCTTTATGAGCTCATTTTGGGAAGTTTGTTTCAGTGACCACTGGCATTACCAGCACTTCACTGAAGAAACGCCCTTAGTTTGAAAAAGCTTGATGCTGCATGTTCATCGTAACACATGGATCTCAATTTCAGTAACACAAGCCACGGTACCAATGTGGCTAACATTCTTATTAGGCAGAGAAGGCCTTATAAAAATATTTTACCAAGCTGTTCAAAGCATATTCTAATGTGCATGTGACATTGAACTCTTTAAAGTGTGATATTACAAACATGTCATTAGAATTCTCTGAAATTCTTATGCTGCTACAACACCGGCAACTGGTTGAACACTGGAGTTCCTGAACATGGATTTAGAATTTTGAAGAAAAAAAAATATCAAATGAAACAATTCTTTGAATGCTGAAAAGGGCGTGGCCCCCTGAGGGGAAAACCACATATGACCCATCATATCTCAGCGCCTAGCCCACTCCCTGACATTTCTGGGTTCTATGCTGCAGAGATGCTTGAGCACTCAACCACTGACCAAGAACGTATGCTGAGTATCGAGAGTGACCTTTTTCCATACCCTCTGTGCTGTACACTCAGTTGCATTTCGTTTTTATGATGATGTATTATAGCAGCTAAGTTTTTAATAGGCTGCAGTTTGTGTGGAGCATTGCTGCTGCCGCATAGATCCTGTAGCTCACCTGCACTGACCAGCATTATCTAAAAACAATCATTATGCGTGGTATGAGACCAACTAAAAGTGTCTGGGAATGAGAAATTTCGTCACCAGCCTGGAATTGGTGACTGACCTCACGTCTCCTTCATTGGCTAGTGGGTCAAGAAAATAAATTCTTGCAGTACTGTAAGTGTGAAGACTTTTTTAAACACTAAATTCATAAGAGACATACTGAGCAAATCTACATCAATTGGGAAGGACCTATACAAATGTATTAATTGTAATATAAATCTGCCAAGGTGCAAGCATGTATGGCAACATGGTCAGACAACTTGCATAAATATGTCCACAGTGACTTTATTGAAACTAATTTTGCATTCATTGGAAAGGTTTTTTTGTCCTAGGCTCATGTTTTTTTTTGTTATTTTCCCTCATTTAATACAACCAGATCAAAGATCTGACTACTTTTAATCAATTTGCTGAAGTTTAAAGCAGGGCCTAAAATGCTCACGCCAGCAAACTACCTTTGTGCATTTACAGTGAACATAATGGCATAACTCAGATCTGCCAGCCCACCTGCCTGCTGCAGTAGCTTCCTCTACAAAGTTTTCACATAGGAATTCTGGTGTGAAGGGGGGTTTGAAGGCTTCTAATCTGTTTCTGTCTTGTCAAGTGGTTTATCCTTCTCAGGAGTCTACTTTTCTCCAACTCTTATCTGTACAAACGGTGGCACGTCAAGGCTGAAAAGAAATTCCTCACATTCTGATGCAGATGTCAAAGCAAGGGAGTCTACCTCAGCTCCAGGGAAATATGGGGAAAACACACAAACGCGACGTGAAAAAACAAAACAAAAAAAAAAATCAGTCCAAAAAAAAAAAATGCCGAGCGCTATGCCATCTTCTTCCGCCCACAGAGCTTTTTTCCCCGCATGAGAGAGGAATGTACCTTTGTGATAACAGATGACCTTTTTTATGTTAGCACTACTGCAAGATGAGCCTGCATGCTTTTCTCCAACAGTGAGTCAGGGAGTCCAAATCACATACGTATACTGAAATAGAAATCACAAATGCGTCAAAAATTGAAGTTGACTTGCAACTTATATTGTGGTTACAAACTCTTCAACAAGGTTATAATCAACACTTATAAAATAATGCTCAGACATTGCACTGAATTCCATAATGTTCAAACTGTTTTGTTAATCAGTTGCTCTGAGGAAGCAATTTCGAGGCTGAAATCAGTATACTTATCTCAGCAAAACCAGGGGCGCACGCATTCATTTATACTGTGACATAATTTACAACTATAAAGGCCTAAATCGTCAGTTTTGTCTCATCTAATTGATCTTCTCATTCATTTTGGTGTTAATTTATGGTCAAGATTCGGCTATCTGACAAACTCCCATCGTTGTCATCATTCCAGCCAGAAAAGCGTTTTTGAAGCCAGCAGTGATCTTAGTAGGTGATCAGGCCTGGCTTGAAATCTGCCTCCCAGTTGATTACAAACCTGTTTGATGTTGTTGGGGTCAGGGTGCTGTGTAGATTAGTCAAGCACTGCCACACCAGTCTTGACCAACCATGCATGAACTCTAAGCATGGGGACAAAGTCATTCTACAACAGTAAAGGGCCTTCCTCAATCTGTTAGAAGCACATAGTCATCTGGAACGCCATTGTGCGCAGTAGGATTTGCATTTGTCGTCAGTGGAAATAAGAGGCCCAGCTCGACTCATGAAAAACAGTCCCAGACCACTGAGCGTTCCCATCCTTTTGGCCATGCAGTGTATTTTCTATATAGTTGCTGCATGGGAACACCAGTTTCACACTAGCACTACTCTTTCCTTGCAATTCTCTCCTTCAATTCAATGTAGAACGTGACTCTTAATGGGAGGTTATTCCTACCTTTCTGTTCCTTTACATACAAATCTCAATATTCTGTTTAAATTGTTGAGCTTGCCCATTACCCATAAAGGATGCCAAGGAAAGGCTCAAGTAAGCCAAATTCAAAATGGCTGCTGAATGGCTCATTTGCTGTGGTCCTGTGGATTGATTTCAGCCAGCACTGAGTGAGGCTGGTAACTCAAGTTTGACAACTGCGCTGTCACAGACTCAGCCAGACATTCTTCTGTTGGACCTCTGCTGGTTGGCTGCCCACACATTGTAGCAAATCTGCATATTATAGGTTTTCCAGTGCAAGTTTAGTTGCATCACCCAGTGTGAAATGAAGTGGCAAGTGATGCCATACGCCCTTTTTTAACAATTAAAGCACATGGTCTGAAGCGTGTGGCACAAGTGCATTTAGGGCATGTACTAATCCATTTTCGCTTGTTTAACGGCGGGTAATCTAAGCGCAAAGTAAGGTGCATGGTTCAAAAGAGGGCTGGACTTAATCTTTTAATCAAAGGGACTATGTCAGCTTAGGCACATGCATAGCTGAGTCCAGTCGATACAGTGCGATAACAAGGAAACAGAAATACAAACCCCAAGCTTTTTTGTACGAGTATAAAGCTTACCTTTGTGTTTTAAAGACAGAAGACAGCCTGCAAACGATGAGTCGAAAGAGTAGCTGCATTTTATCTTTGCCGAAACCCACGAAGAATGACACAGTACTATCCGTCCATATTCCTTTGGGCAAAAACATTGAAAGCACAAGGTAAACTATTTCGGTAACGCCAGTAAATTCTTGTTGGAGTTTCAATCTGTATGCATTGTGTTCATCCTTGAGAAGTTTGCAGAAATTTTTTATCAAGCAACTGACTTCATAGTTCATAGAACCTGTTTTTTGCAACAAATTATTAGAGTTTGGGCCTCTTGAGCATTAAGATTGCTTTTAAGTTAGACTACATCCCGAACAAAGTTGATTAAAGGTCGTCCCATGGCGGCAGTCAAACTGGAAGCGGTCGAAAAAGGATGTACTACACAGCACTGCAAGAATCAGAGTTTGGGAAAGGGGCCATCAAGCAGGTTCTTGCTCTGAAAATTTCATTTCATTTCATTTCATCTAATACACATGAAGTTATAAGGCTCAAAAATGCTAAAAAAAAAAAAAAAAAGAAGACGTGAAAAATTTCAACCTACCCCCATGTAATTCATTAAATATACTGAAGTTATTGTACTATAAAAATCAGCTGATTCCAAGGGGATCAGGTGGGAACTTCTTTCAGATTTGGTTGATTTTATATGGAATGACCCAACTCCCATCTCTTTCAGGTTTGGGACGCTGTAAGGTCGTACATGGCAGATGTTTCATGACAATCCAAGTTCTGAGTATAGTTATGTTGGGTGTCGTTTTGATTGTCTTAGTGTGACTGGTGCAATAGTCTAATGTTTGCAGTGGTTTTCCTCAGTCTCAATATACATCTAAGAACCTAGGATAAAACTGGACTAGTGAGGAGACCTGCCCCCATGAAAACCACATGGCTAGACACTGTGATCAGCACCTACCTCCTTTGGGCCTGGGACTTGTGACCTAAAATTCTAAATTGTTCATTTACTGCTCGCTGGTTAGAAAATTAAATGCCCAGTTTGTGTACTTAGAGTGGGGAAACAAAGCCTATGTCGAGTTCTGCAGCCAGACTCCCTCATGACGCCCGTCTTGTGTATTTTTTGTGTGGCATTCTGTGGCTAGACTCCCATATGGCCCCCGTCATGTGTAGCTTTGCTTATTGCCAGATATAAGACTATTCTATTTTGACTCTGTAATTTGGTATTACATTCACTAATATTATTTACATATTTTAAGTGTTTTGATTTATGTTTCATTTGGAGTGTAACTGGATTTATGTGACCTACCTGGCTACTAAATTGTTCAAACTCTGGAAATTTTCCGACTCTCTCTGCTAATATGTAATGTGGGATTGTCCGACTCTCTCAGTTAATATATAATGTGGGAATACCCCCTCAAGCTGGTCTTGAGATGATGCATATTTAAGCTTGCTGTATCACAAAGTATTGCACCCGTTGACCTCCGTAATTAAATCACTCTCCTCCACCATAGCCGGTGTGACACGTGGTGGAACCAGCATACAATGCTCTGAGAGTAGTTACAAAAGTACTGGATTCTTCTTATGATCAAGTCTAAACTATAAATGATAATTCTTCTATTCAAATTTGATTTCTTAAATTAACAATTATATTAAAATGAAGTCTGATAAATTATACAAGGTCAAAAATGACTTTTACAAACTTTTATAAAAAGACCTTCTTTCTCACAATGCCAGGGAGGAACGCACGCAGATATCTTCGCCCTCAACTAATTTTCGAAATTGGGTTACTGCATGGTTTACATCTATGAAGGCGTGTAATAATACGACCATAAAATAGCAGTCAAAAATTGGCAACTGGCCTCAGAACAGGTTTTTGTTGGCCAATCATGCAATTGCTCTCTGCTGCTCCAAGATAGCAACACGCCATCAATGCACCAGTCCTCATCCCATTTTAAGCCCAACATGCCCATTGGCGCTCAAAGTTTGGCGCAAGTGTATTGGCTATATCAGCAATGTGGACGCTGCACGGGAAAATGGTTACTGCGTCAGTAATAAACCGGGAAAGACTCCTGTGTCGTGCTTGGTGCCGCTCTTCACAGAGAGTAAGATCAAGCCCCAAGAGTTTAGGAAGAGAAGAATGGATGTCTACACTTTCCAAAAAACAGCAATGAGGTTTACGGCAGCATATTAATGCCAAAAATGGCACGATCAGTTATGCCTTCCTTACAGAAGTTGTTAAAGCATAAACCAAACCATTAGCAGACATCAAGTTTTTGGTTGTGACTGCAAATATCTTGCTTTCTATTTTCTCTCACCATTTTTGGCATTGATATATGCACCATAGAGGTTCAAGCATAAATGTTGACTCAGTTGCAAAATATTGGCTCAATGCAGAATTGACCACCAAATTTTAAAAAAGGGAGATAAATATTTTGCATATTTGCAGGCTTTCTAAACTGATTTGTGTGTGTATGGGCGTGTGTGTGTGTGTGTGTGTACAGGGCACATGTAACTGATGAATTCATTTTTTTTTTTTTTTTAAAGATTTTTTTTGGGAGTTTTTCCTTTATTTGACAGTTATGCAGTGTACAGAGACAGGAAGGTTGGGGAGAAGAATGGGGGAAGACATGCAGCAAATGACCTGAGCTGGAATCGAACCCAGGTCGCTGCGGGAAGGACACAGCCTTTATGGTACACGCGCTTAGACCGATGAGCCACCGGGGCGCCCCGAGCTCATCATTTCTTCACACAGTATTTGGAATACAAAGGAATGGCTGCCTAATGTTTCAAACTAAATACTAAAAATTGAAATTGAGAGTTGAAGTTCCTTTGTCTAACATCTTAAGCATGCTGTGATGACTAATTATAGGGGACCACCACTTCCTAGTCCAGGGAGTCCCAGTGCATCGCTAATTGCACAAGAATTCTCAGAAAATGGCTGGACACATGAATTTTAATTTTGAATTACTCTATATCTAAAAATAATGTGTTTCTAAGTTTTTTATATGTTGCAGATACCTCATCAGGGTACAATTTGGTGTTAAAAACAATTAAAGGTCACGCAACCCTCAAGGTCAATTTTGAGGTCAAAATATAGGTCAATTATTCATCACACCCAGAGTTACCAGAATGAGTTTAAAAATGGCAGATTTGGAATACTTGTGAGTTTCCCTTTCCAACAATCCCTTGTTTGTCAAAATCGGTCAAGTAGTTTTGGAGATATGGCCATTTGAATTTTGGCGGCCACGGCCATTTTTCGTGAAATACCAAAAAAACTTGGAAGGTCCAATTGAGTTGAAATTTGAGATTTGGGCATTTGGGGCCATAGGCAACTTGCATACCAAATTTGAAGAAAATCAATATAAGTGAGGTGTAGAATCCCATTTTTTTTGGGTGATTTGACATGGAATGACCCATAATGCACTTTCACTGCCCAGTTCTGGCCCAAATACAGCAAGAATGACAGCTCTTTTGTGGCCAAGCTCTGGTTTTCCAGAGCTGGGCCACACATGGGCCAGCACTGGGCCAGTCTCTGCACAATCAGCCCACATGTGGCATATCATGTAAACGTGCCATCATTGCCAGACCTGGCCCACATTCGGTTAACATACCACATTCCATGCCAGCAGTCGCCCAGCAGTGCTGGCTTGATGCCAGATCCAGGCCAGACCCGTCTGCTATGTGGATGGCTGCCTGCGACCTACCCCTTCTGAGCTCCAGCCAGTGTTAGCTGGCATTGCACCAGCAGCTCTTCACAGAGGTTGCCATACTTACAGACTGGTGAACAAGGCCTTGTTGGACACCAGTCACTCCTTTCATGACCTAGTCCAGAACTCTCAAATGGGCTGCCAATGCCTGCCTTCCTGCCGCCCTTTCTCCTGCCATGCAGCAACCCTCCTAGACAGGTGGAGAACCTCCTGGCAGGAGAGCACCCCACCCACTGAATTTACAGTCTCCCCTAAAACGACGTCATCACTAGGAGCAGACCTACCCCGCAGAGCAGGGGTCACCCTGAACCGTCTACAAAACATAGTTAGTCGGTTTAACGTCAATATGCACCGCTGGGGGCTGTGTCCATCAGCAGCCTGTATATGTGGATCTACCAACCATACTGCGCACAACATAATCCATGAGTGCCCCACCCTCCGACCACCTGAAGATACAATCCTTGACCTCACTAACCCCAACCCTGATACTGTGAGCAGGCTGCAACATCTGGACCAAACTGCATAGCTGCAAGTCTCACACATAAGAAGAAGGAGGGACATCAAAGCCACTACAGAGATTTTTCAGATGCAGTTTACACAGTTTATACTTCATATATGATGTCTTCAAAAGATAATCAAATATCCACTTAATAAAAAAATCACTAGTTTGCCAGAAAATAATCTTTGAGTGCTTCGAAGAAATGTCTGAAACAAGCACCCTTCACCTTCTGTGTAATCATACTCGGAAAGGAAAACTCCTACTTGACTGTGCGACTGTAGATATGAGGATACCCTTTTTCATCAACAACTTGATCGAATATTTTGTGATATTTGTGGAAAAAAAAAACTCACCCCATGCGTGTACAACTATATCTATAGTCATGGGATACAACATTAAATGAAATATGCAGTCTTAAAATGCTACTTGTCCCAAATGTCTCCATTTAAAATATTACCATGGCTTCAAAACTTAAATGAAATCAACAAAGCTCATATCCTTTTATTCATCCATCCATCCATTCTCTATACCAACTTTTTCCTCACTAGGGTCACGAGGGGAGTTATAGCCTATCCCAGCTTACTCTTATTCATCATAATTAAAAAAATAGGCCTTCCTACAACCATAAGGATTCAGGCCCCAGTATAGAGGTGATCTTGAACTAGATCTACAAGTAAAGATCAGCATTGAAAACACGCCACCTTCATTTCATGGCCAAGATACAAATGATGAATGTTTATGATGTGTAAGTGTTATAAAAAACAACATCAGATTGATGTTTCTAATGATCAAACTGGGCACAAACCACAGATTAAGGTTTAGATTTCTTGCCTCTAGTTTGGAGTAACCCTTGCTTTTAAACAGTACTAACATGGTGTTTTTGGTGAAAATGGGCTCAAGAGGAGGTTTAACACTTCACTTTTGCAGGCGATTTGTGACTGTGGATTTGGACGCTCAACATCTTTGACATCACCTTGGTGAACCGTTCGATTTGA
This sequence comes from Gymnothorax javanicus, assembly GCA_029692085.1. Lineage (NCBI taxonomy): Eukaryota > Metazoa > Chordata > Actinopteri > Anguilliformes > Muraenidae > Gymnothorax > Gymnothorax javanicus. The sequence continues at coordinate 99,497,436 of CM056198.1, forward strand.
ATGATCAATTTGAATGATCTCCGTTCTTTAATTTGCACCGTGGCTGGCAAACTGTGGACAGTCAGGCACCAGAAAAATACCCCTAAACTTTTGGTCAATCTTCCCAGTGATAGAATAACGACAATGCTGCCACGTAGCAAGAACACAGACGCGTATGCACACTCGCAAGCTTCTAAGGGAGTGTTTCCATTTATTTTCATCAAGTTTTCACCTCATTAGCCATATAATGGTGATGTTTATCAACCAACTTATGGTGGCTTTTGCACTGCCACCTTTTCAGATTTCGTTATCAGACCCAGAGAGACCTTATTGCATTTTGCCCTGCTGACAAAAATCTTGATTTTAGCCTTTTCTGCCAGAAATAGCATTAAAACATGCCAAAGATCTAATTTTGCATTTTGCCTTCTTGTAAGGAGGCATAATACACTTTGATAACAACTACACATCACAAACCATGCATAATTTGTATTTTGGCCTTGAAATTAGGGTGGTGCGTTTTCAATGCTGGTCAGTATATTATTGATGCTTTACCCAACCAAGCATTCAATCTGTTAGCAGTAGCACATTGCCCAGATGGGGCATCCTGTGAAGAAGCAGATCTAGGCCTACATTGCCTTTTTCAGAGTGTTAAAAAAATACCCATTATGACACCTAAAATGGTTTAACCCTGCATAAGCCTATTTAGCCTTGATAACTCAGTAATTGTGTCACAGAGACTGTGGAAAATTATTCCAGTGAAGCAAGACATATGGAAAATCAATTAAAGAACTATTTAGAAATTAAATTTTGGAATTTACGGATGCCGGCGTCATCTGCATAAAGGGGTTAATGGACGGAAGATCTTGAGGAACAGCTACAAGTAAAAGCATCTTTACTCAAAGTTGCTTTATCTGTCTAGCCATGCCAGAAAACATTTTAGTGGGCCTTTTTCCACAGCATAACTTGTTTTTCAACAGGGATAATGTAAAGATAGGAGTTGGCTGAAATTTGAACGAAACAATTTTACCAATGCAATTTTCCATTCCGGGTGATTTTGAAAAAGGTAGCGGATGCCAAATTTTCCATTTGCATACAGAATCAGTCGTAGAATTCTGCATTCTGACATTTGTATTTTTCAAGAAACCTAAATAGATGGATACTTCATATAAATATTATTAATATGCAAAACATCTCAAAGTGAGTTTCTCTCACAATGAACTGTGTATTTATGTCTGCAAAGTGGTTTGATATTTATTATGGCCGTAGTGGTTTCAGCATAGTTTCTAGCAGGAAAAAAAGCTTGTAAAAAAGCTTAGTGCAATAATTTTTGCCTCCAGCAAAAACATTTTTTGACTGTCAGTGTACTTCTGAAACATTTAATAATGCCATATATTCTGATTTCATACATTCCTAGTTCAATGGTCAGTTAAAATGAGCTCCATTTTGCTGAATACCTTTCTGTGGTATCTCCGTTGTGTTTACATTTGAGGCAGTGTTTAAGCCAACTGACTGGCCACACCGAAGCTAATCCGCAGTCCCAAGTCAACTCTCCAACCTTGGGTTTGGCCATTAGGGGCAAAGCAAGCATTAAATGAGCTAGTCTGAAACAAACTCAAAACTAGGCCAGCTTTGTCAAAATCAGTCATTGAGTACAATATAAAGGGCATTTCAGAATGTTTGTAAAGAATATGCGCCAAGATACTTCCGGGTGGCAGAACGCAAGCGGCTTCCCACTGACCTGAAGAGATCCAGCCGGGAAAGTCTGTCTTAAATTAATAAGTTTGGGGTTTATGACTTGATATTTTGTAAAACGAGACGAGAAATGTTGACTGTTAAATCTGAAAACATAGGTTTTGTAACCAGAAAATACATCTGTGGTGATATATGATGTATCTACCAGCAACCCACCTGTGTTAGTAACCAACTACCGAAGAAGTACTGTTATGAGCCGAGCTTGCAACGCCTATCGGCAGCAAGTGTAGCCTGCTTTTGCAGCTAATGTGACAGCAGAGCCCCTGGTGACAGCATTCTCTGGTGACAGTCAGCGACAACAGCATCCGCCGAGGAAAAAGCACGTAACTGTTTATTTTTAACAATATTTAACAATATTAAAATGGTCGTGAGAAAGGTGAACAAATAAATTCTCGCGCTGAACTGTTAAGTAGACAAGAACGCAACTGTCTCAAACTGCAGATTCAGCTTACTGTGTCCTCGCGTTCTTGGAAGTTTCTACTCCCGTTCTCAACTTCTCAACTTTGAACTCACAAATATGGGAGTCCGTTAGAAATGGCAGTGCTTATGCAAGCTAGCGTTTGTCCAGCTGTAAAGAAACACCCACAACTAGGCTACACAGCTGATGGCTTAGAACTAGCTGTCACCGCATTCAATTGGCTCCATGATCCATCAATATGCTTTCCAACTGACACAGTACAAGATAAAGTTAAATGTGTCAATGTAATGGCAAAAGTAACAGCTGTAACACACTGAAAGCTTGCAGTCTTTTTTTTAATGTAGTGCAAGCAAACTAATTTTTGACTAACGTTTCACTAAGAACTCTTCGGCTTTTGCCACCCGGAAGAACGACTATTACTGCTGAGACGTCATGGTAAATTGTCGTATACAGTGTGCGTTCATGCCATGCATTGATATGGACTGCGGGTTGTTCATTTGACGTTCACGTGGTCGTAGCAAGCTGGCTTATTGCAGAACTTCAGCCCCAAGCTTCTGACACTGTCAGTCTTCTGTCATAGACTAAAACTCTTGAGCTTTGCTGTATGTGAGTACAACTTCATTCATATGAAGACAAATTGACTATGGACGGACGGCATAATTCTTGAGATAAGTAAGTAACCGGACAGCTAGAATTATTTGTGGGCAAGAAAAGTTATTAAAGGTCCCCTATAATTCTACCAGGTGCACAGCTAATTGGCCATTATGAGCCAGTTCAAAATCTCCCCTTCCTGACATCGCAAGGGGGAGTGACCACCCAAAATAATGAAATCTGATTGACTGCTTGGCTGAAGTTGATCAGTTCTTCTTGCCTCTGGTTGGTTACTTCCCCATGTGATGTCAAGAAGGGAAAGATTTTGAAATGGCTTATAACTAATTGGCTGTGCACCTGGTGACATAACAGGGGACCTTTAATGCAAAATAAGCTTGAGTCGCTTCAAATATTGCAATTCTGTCATAATACTAAAGAGCACGCAACTGCATTACATTAATAGCATTCTCCTTTTGATACAGGCTGTTAATGTGAAGTCGTGTCAGTACCTGAGGACGGAATAATCATCGTGTCAGTACCTGAGGACGGAATAATCATCGAAGTAACAAACAAAATCAAACAGCGATTTCAAATATTATTTTTGCATGCGCTCCAGGAGCAAAGCCAATGATGTCATGACCCTTTTGCGAATCCCTGTTTAACAGATCACCCAGGATGACTTCTCTTTTTACGACTCCATGTAGGTTAAATATATTGCAAAAATGAGCAGCAGTGCGGTTGCACCAGCTGAGTTATGAGGCTATTTTGTTCAGAAGGCCTCATAATTAATGTCGAGGGAATGAATCATGTGCCCTAGGTGTCACAGCCCTCCTTCTGTCAAAATTCCTCTAAAAAGCATTTCCTAACACTTTGGGGCCGCGAGCCATGTAAAAGAGTGCTAAAGAAAGAACCTTTTAACTAGAAAACACCTTTGCAAGTGTTAAGATACAGACAAAACACAGCACCGCCTTTGTTGAGCAGGCAGACTCAAAAGTGTTTGGAGACTCACATAATTTCCGTCAATTTGGCTCAGTGCGCCACCTCAATTGATTTGAAAAAAAAAACGATCATTATGTGCTTGAAGTTAACTCTCAGCTTTAAAGGTTTTGCAAGAAAACTGTATGAACCGTGTAGGAATTGCAACAATTTAATACGTTTCTTCCCAATTTTGGGGACTCAAAAGTAATTAGACAAACTAATTACCACAAATTAAATTGTAATTCAAAATACTTTGTTGCAAATCCTTTGCCGTTAAAATGGCCTCAAATCTGGAATCCATAGACATCACCAGAAGCTGGTTTGTGAGTTTCCTTCAAGCAAGAGAAATGCATTCTCAATTGGCTTCAGACCAGGTATTTGTCATGGCCTCCAAAGAACATGCAACTTCTTTGCCTTAAGTTGGGTGGCTTTCTCAGTATGATTTAGGTCATTGTCCATCTGCACTCTGAAGCATTATATGATGACTTTTGAGGCATTTGGCTAAATCTGAGCAGATAAAACAGCCCCATACAATTCAGAACTAGGCCTACGCTGTCGGCGACGGCCGACAGCAAGGGCTATATCCCCGAAATTCCCCAATCCTCAAAGCCCCCTTTATTAGATTCCCTTTACTAGACCTACAATATGAGGCAAATTTGAGGTCTGTGTAAGTAATTCTTCCAGAGATATGGTTAAAAAAAAGATTTTTTCAATATATAGCGCCATCGGGTGGCAAACCTAGGAGTGCATACTTGCCCAAAATCTAATCACTTCATCCTCTCTACCATATCTACCCATATGCTAAAAATGAGAAGCCAATGTGAAGTATTTTGTGAGTTATCGCTCTAACGGCTAAAATCTGCGGACGCGGCGGCAGGTGGGGCGAAACCATGATATCCCCGAAACTTGTATTTCGGGGATATAATTAATTCAGCTATTTAAGCTACCAGACATGCCCACATCATAACAATACGTCCACTTTGCTTCAGAGATGCAGTGGTATGCTTCAGATGAAGAAAACTTTCATCCTTTCCCTTACTTCCTTATCCTCTCGTCACTCTGGAACAAGCTGGCATCGATGGCTCTTCAGACTTCATATCGAGAGTTGATGCAACAGTTTCCAAATTCAAATGTCACTCGAAATCAATTACAGACCTTTTACCTGATTACTTATAAATGAAGTAATGAAGGAATAAAACACAAACATGGTCATGAAGCAGTTGTGTAGAGCAATAGTCAAATCACCTTTGGTCCTCCCCCCCCAAAAAAAGAAAAATGCTGTAATTTCTACAGCGCTCACCCGATTTGAATGTACTTTTTAAGTCGGAAGTTTATATACAGTTAGGTGGCGATCAGTCCAACTCATTTTTTAACCACTCCACCGATTTCATTCCAACAATCTAATAATTTTGGCAAGTTGTCCAGGAAATCATCTTTGAGCGTGGCACAAGTAATTTTTCCATCAATTGTTTACAGGCTCATATTTCACTCATATTTTACTATATAAAAATTTCATTAAGTTGAAAGTTTACATGAAGTTGTCAGTGCTTTCTCTACTATTATTTTGGAATTTCACAATCTTAAAATAAAGTATTGATCCTAATTGAGCCTAGTCAGGGAATGCTTGTTGGAATTAAATGACGGGAACAGTGAAAAACTGAGTTTAAATGTATTTGGCCAAGGTGTATGACTTCAACTGTAAATATCCTCAAGTTAAAGCTAAAATTTGGCCTTTTGTGCACTGGTTAACCATTTTCCTTCAATGCTAATATACTGTGGTAAGCAGCTAAAATAACATTTAAGTTTGCCTATGTCCAAATATTTACAGACCACACCTCCCGTATGCTTCTGAGACTGAGAACAAGAAATACTGCAATAGAACTTGTTTACGTCATTTTTGTGAGTTTTTTATTTAGTTGACTGGATAATATATCAGCACTTCATTGTGGGCCTGATAATATCTGAGGATTTTCATACATTATTATCCGAATACTACTATTGAAGAGGTTTTAGCTGCTTAACGTGTCAAAGTTTCAGGGAATAAGAAAAGCAAAAATTGAAAAAATACGTTAACTGATCAACAATCTCACTGCTGAAAAGTTGGGATGGTAGGGAGAATTCAAGTAAAAAAAAGAAAGAGAGCAGTGATTTGTAGATCATCTTTGACCTGTATTAAACTGAAAATAGTAATAGGCAAAGTATTTCTTGTTTTGCAACTTTGTTTTGGAAATGCATGCCAATTCTGAATTTGATGCCTGCAACACATTCCAAAAAAGTTGGGATAGGGGCAACAAAAGCTTTGAAAAGTGTTGGAATTCTTAAAAAGTAACTAATGATTAAATAAATAAATAACTATAGGTGTACAAGTGTTGAATCAATGATGCCATCATGCTTGGACATAATAGGGGCATCTCCAAAGGCTGGGTTATTTACATGCAACAGTGCTTGAGGCTCACCATTTTTCACTGAAAACTCTGGGACTGAGTGCTCCACAAGTTTACAAACAAAACAACACCCTTTACAGCGCATAATATTATTCAAATATTCAGGCAATTTGGAGAAATCTTGACATAGTGAATGAGGTTAAAAATCAATACTGACTGCACCTAATCTTCAATCCTTCAGATTTCAATACATTGAAAACAGACTTGCTTTCGTGAGATTTCAACACGTGGGCTGGAACTACTATGGAAAATCTTTACCAGTAAACACCATTTATCACTGCATCCACAAATACAATTGAAGAATGCATTCTGCACTGAGAAAGCAGTATATCAAAAATGTCCAGGAGCACTGATGTATTCTCTGGGCTTGAGCTCATGTCAAATGGACTGATGCACATTGGAAGTGTACTGATGGCAACCTTTCATATTATGGTAATAATGCATGCCAGCTCTCCAAGCCAAAGCAGAAAAGGATCATTCCAGTTGTTACCAACATAAGGTTCAAAAGCCAGCTTCTGTCATGGTACAGGGGCGTTAGTGCCCATGGGGTAGTTAATTTCAACATCTGAGTAAGTGCCATTAATGCTGAGGAGCTTGTATGCATTTTAGAGCTAAATATGTTGTCTTCTAGATAACAGTTTCACAGGGCCACCCCTGCTTATTTCATCAAGACAATCGCGAACAACATTCAGCATGCTATAGCAGCGTGTCTTAATAACCCGAGAGTGCGGCTGCTAGACTGGGCTACTTGCAGTCCACAATCTACTCCTGTTAAAAATATGCTGTGCTTTAAGAAGTGCTCAATATGATAATGAAGATCCCTGACCTCTGAGCAGCTGAATGCGTACATGAATGAAGAAAGAGAAAAAAAAAATCCTTCAAAATCCAAACTGCTGGTGTTCGCTGTTCCCCTAACAATTACTTAGATGCTTTTAAAGACGCCCTTATCCCAACTTTTCTGGAACATGCTGCAGGTATTTAGAATGAGCATTCATTTGCCAAAAATAAAGCAGAGAGGAGAAAGCATAAAAATCTTACATTTACACTTTTATTTACTTTCTTTTTTCTTTTAATATAGGTAAAGGATAATTGGAAATTCAGTTTTTTTTTAAAATTTCAGTTCTGCTAATTGTCTCAATTTTTTACAAACAGGGTTGAACTCGAGAACATAAACAGAGTGATCATGAGCCTACGAATATATACACTCGCAGCAAACATTACACTTTCAATTCCTGCTTTAATTATTATTCACTCTGACACAGTTACATAACAAACTGCTCCTGGTTCATAACAATGGGTCTTACTTCCTGTGAATGGTCCTTCTTAAGACTATAATAGTTTCATAACCAATGTTTTGCATATTCACAGGGTCTAAACAGACATTCAATAACATTTAATGACTACACACAGAATGGGCATAAGTTAGGTATTTGCCTCTCAATGTTGCGTGCTATATTGTTACAGAAACAATCCTACCCATTCACCTATTTGCAGCTACTGAAGTGCAATGTGCTGATCATATGTTTATGTACTGCTTGTCTGGGTTTTATGAAATGCTAATGACAAAGTTACACATCTCTTATGAAAGAGGATTCACAAGTGTTAGCAACATGCACTCGGAGGCCAGTTAGCGAAAGACTCTGGGTCATCGCCTCAGATTTGAAGGTGACCAGGAAGAGCAATTGGGTGAAGAAACGCTCCCTGCCCGTCCTGTGAGAATAATTCTGCTCTTGATTGGCTGCGAGAATGGGAGCCCCCTCCCAGGGTCACAGCCACCTCTTGACGATGGCGAGTGCACTGTTGAAGGTGAACTGGCCCTGGTGGGCACCCCTGTGGGCCAGCAGCAGTGACCCTGCTTCGGCCAGCCGCCCAGCCTCCTTCATCTCCCGGCACATCTGCTCCACATCCCAGCCCCTTTCCTGGTGGTGGGCCAGCAGGTGGTCCACCAGCTTGGGGTAGTACACCGTCCCCACACATCTGATCAGGAGCCTTGCGTCCAGGAGCAGGGTCAGGAGTTCGTCATCGCAGTTTGACTCCTCTGCCTGGAAGACACAGCAAAAGGTGACCATTTTAATTGCAAAATCACGAGTGTGGGACTAGAGGTCTTCAGAGAACACTCAATACTGATGCAACAATCATACCTCCTAACTGAAAGCAGCGGAATTCTGGAGCCCTTTACGATGTAAGAACAGAAATATGCTTGCTGGATGTTTTTAACATAACATTCAAATGCTAATGTAACAATCCAATCTAGTCACAGAAAGCAATGGAATTTTAGAACACTTTGAGGGTTTGGAGCACAATAGTGATGTGTCCAAATTTTGTGATTTTTACCCCCGTCACAGCTGTCTATCAGCTAATTTTTGGAGCGCAATAACTATTTGAACATCTGCCTTTAGTTTTAAGCAGAATTCTCATTTTCATTTTGTGGTATGTCCAACAAAATCTGCTTAAATTAATTAAACATTGATATTTTGATGAATAAACATGAATTGCATGACAGAATTGTCTGTCTTCCATTGCAATCAAACTTAACTTCAAACTATCAGCATTGTGTTGACATATCAAGTGCTAGAATTGTTGGAGCACAGAGGTGACATGTCCATTTTTAGCAATTTTTGCAGTACCACACCTATGAAAACTCGTTTTGTACTTTTGGCAAATACTGAACCATGCAACAAAAGAGTGACTGATATAAAAAGAATATAAAATACCTGATTTAATAGAACAATTGCAAACCTAAAAATTTTTCTTGAAACCTCTAAAATGAACATATTACTATTGTGCTCTGACCCCCCGACTTAATGATGCAAGATCAAATGGGAGGAGATTATTCTTTACTCAGCATCCTAATGCTGATTAAACAACCACTGAAGGCAAATGAAAGCAGCAAATTTGGACAACAACAGCTGAACATACCAAAAAGACCTGCTATCACAAAGGGTTAAGCACATCAGTGGGAATGAGCCACTGCTCCAACCTTGCTGCAAGAGTGACGGCAACTATAAAAACAGTAATCCTGCGCAGCACAACCCTGCTTCATTTTTATGTTATGTGCACGCATTATGCTAATTCACTATTCTTTACAAGCAGAACTGACAAACATTGCACATAATGCACAGAGTGACTATGACCACAAACCACAAACAGACACTAAGGCCCCAGTCAGACTGCATTTAATAAATACAGCAGCACACTGTGGGTTTGTCAGCGTGCATCATATTGGCAGCTCTGAGGTGCAATTTCCTTTTCTTTACCAATTGTGATCTTTTATTGTGGATATTCATGAGCGCACAGACCTGGGGCTGCTCTCAACCTCTAAGTGAGACGTTCAAGCTCAGCCGCAATGGTAATGTATCCTTTTGTTTCAATGGAGATGTAAAACGTAAGCCAAGCACGCCCTCCAAAAGGAGGCTATCTTCTGCTCGTCGAATCAATAATGCTAATGCAACACTGAGCATCACTAGTGCTGCACTTTCCCTCTGTCACAGAGATTTTGACACATACAATGCAGTGAGTGCTTATTGATATATGCCAGAAATGGTCTATCCAGCATTCCTTCAATTTTGTTAGAATAAGAGCCCAAAAATAAACAAGAGGTGCCAGGCACAACATGCCTTAACTGCAATTTTCACTTTTTTCAGTGATCCTAACCTTGACCTTGACCCCATTAGGTCCAAAATTAAATCATGTTATCTTTGGACCACCGCACACCATTCCTGAAAAATTCATGTTAATTGATTTGGCAGTGTTGGTTAAATATTCTGGCTTTTTGTAAAAGATGTTTTATTTTATGTGCACTATTGTAATTTCTTTTTCCTCATTTTTCTTCTTTCACTGTGTCTCCACGTGTCTGTGTCAAGCTCCCCTCATCCGTGTGCCCCCTCACTCCACACATCCGTTTGCACACAGACACATGCACATGCAGAAAAAAACGCACGCACGCATAAACACACGCACAAACATACACACACGTACACGCCTGCAGAAACTGTGATAATCACTGAAATAAGCGGCAAGTTATTGTTGAGGTGTATAGATGAGTGTCTACCTGGTGACACCCATGAGGAAAAAGGTCAGTGAAAGGCAAAATAGTGAGTAATGATGGGAGAAAGTTCTGCATTAGCAGTACTGCAAAACAGTCCAGTCTCACCTGGATTTGAAAAGAGCATGATTCAAAAACACAGTAGAGCAGTGGGCGTGTGCGTGCCTATGTATGAGCCGTCGCTGTCTCTTTATCCTTATTGTACAGGAAGAATTCAGAACCTGGTCCCAGGGGATTGCAGAAAAATGTAGAAAACAAAATGAAAGAGCACATCGCTGCTGCCAGAAAATTGTGCCGCTGCCTAACATGCTACGATAGCTTCAAACTGCTGAATGATGTGCTTTCCAGAAACACTCACGGTGAACATAACGGTTTTTATTTATTTTTTCTTGGAATCAAAATGCAAAATACATCTGCCGATATTTCAGGTGCTTCACTCTCAAGTTTGCAATCTTTCATGACAAACGACTCACTTGAGTGACACTGAAACACTCACAGGTGACACCAACAAAAGTGTTTGTCCTGTAGCACAGGGTGAGGATAACCGCTCCGAGCATTTCCAGCCTAAACATATGACTTGATAAGCTTCACCAGGAATTAAAAATTACTGTGGAAAACAGCAACCGTAACCTGAGTAAGCATAAACATGCCTGCAAACGCAGTCCATAAAATGTAGATCAGCTGGAGTTTTGCTGAAAGTATCGTTCAATTTATGTCGCGATAATGCACTAACATTAGTCTAAGCTCAGAAATGTGTTATAAAAAGCTGAAGAGGTGTCTACACCTCGCTTTGCACAGCATGGGTTAAAATTCATGCTAATAATGTATATAGTGTTTTAAATGTTGTTACCTACAGCATAGCTGTAAGTGCTTTTCAAAAATAAAACCTTAACCATGGAACATGAATTAGAGACCAGAATACGATTGCTTATAAGTCTAGCTATTTTGTGCCATTTTATGAGCTACAGCATGTCATCACCTCAAAAAATATTTTTAAAAATCTGACAAAATATTCAACTTGAAAAAAGTGATTAATTGCATTAAATGAGTTGTTTCTTTATTAAATCAACTTTCTTCAATGAATGTAGGTTGTTGGGTTTTGTCAACATAAATACAACAGGCAGACAAATCCACTAACAACAACACTAGAACAATTGATTGCCAACATTATAAATGAACCTTCGACCTATTCAGTACAGCCCTAATTTCAGAAATGAATTACGAATAACACAGTAAACAATAGCCTAATGCTGCCTGCATTGATGACAACTTTTGTAGACTGGACCACATAGAAAGTGGTTTTTTGAGTCCTTTATGTAAAAACATGATGTGGCGGGCATTGAGCTGTTAAGAAACCACTGGTAAACAATAAAGTGACATACCACCACGTATAAAAGTGACAATTACTAATTAATGATTCGGACATGACAGTAATGCTCATTGATAAGTCTTTTGGGCACAGAACGATATTACTTTAGTTCAGAAAAGGTGCTGTTTTTCCATTTTACATGTAATAATAAGCAAAATATCTGATTTTTCACCAATAATTATCCAGTCATACGTGTTTACAATACATTTTTGCTAGTTAATATTTTGCTCTTTGTAAGTGCTAACATTTGGCCATTATTTTATGTCATCTCCCCACTCTGTGAGAAGTGACGGGTGAGGCACTGTAACGGAATTGTCCTCATGACTTTTTAAAACATCTGTACTGTGTATCCGCCTACGTTTTGTTTCCATCTGTATTAGCTAAAATATGGCTCTTACAGCTATGCAACCATAAACAAACACATCAATCGGAAGAGAAGAACTGGCAGCCGCTATGATTTATGGGTAACGTCACAAAGTCATGAAAGGTGGATAGTTTTTGCACACGTGAAACTTCTGCGGTAATAATGTATTGATTGACTCATTTCTTATCCAATTCCAGAGAGTTTAAACTTTCCACAGTAACTAAAAGATGTTGATTAGACATTGATTTGAATTTAATGCTGATATTAATTATACTTGGGGTCAAGGAGTTTATGATCCCAGAAATGTATAGTTTTAACCCCCAGCCATTTTTAAATTCTAAGTATTATTTTTATTACAGTTTCAATGCTGAATTTTCATGAAGATTTTTTGCGTTTGCAGCCCTTTTTCTTTACCAAAATCATGAAAATAAACTGAAATACGATGGAATTCTAGATGCTACAAGTGTCCTGACTCAGTTGAGCCATACCTTTCCTCTCTGTGAAGCTGCAATCTTGAATTATAAAGCCTTAAATAAGTTAACGCATAAATAGCCAGATTTGGCTTCTGCGCAATGAGGTTAACCTCTTCCATTTGGGACTTGCTGTCGGAGGGATTATAGCCCTGCTCTCACCTTGCCTTTAAGAGCATTACTTCGCCACACCCATTCCCATTTACGTTTCCAAATTAGCAACTAAGTGTTAATTCGTTCAGTGCACAGATCAAGCACTACTGTCAATTTCCCCTTAACTTGTATCATTGTTCATCGCAATAGTCATGAAGCATTTTCCGACCAACATTAATGGTAACATAAAATGTCAGTGTCAGTCAAAACCTCCGAATTGCTGTAGCTCACAAAACGGCATTTCTTTTAATGGGTCAGTGTCCTATCGGATCGACACGCCTAAAAAAACATTATTAAAAAATTTGGTCACAGGTCCTTGTGTTAGGTTTGCTTGTGTGAAAACTAAGGCTCTGTCAACAACCAGTGACATGACCTTAATGAAGGTTAACACCCAACCTGACTCCGATGAAGATTTGGACAATTAATTCAATTAATTTACTGAGCAAATAGCCAACCAATAAGCTGCGTTGCTATTCATGATTAAGACATATCTTTGTGTCGAAGAGGATAGGTAGAATAGGAGATGGCATGGACGACAGTTTTGCTGAAAAATTCTCAAAATTCCATCTCAAAGTAGACTGTAATGTAGTAAATGCTGCTGAAGATAAGGTATAGATTTTGTTTCTAATTAATTAATTAGATCATTGCCGTACAATCTCATATTGTAGCCTTCCAAAAACTCTGCCAGATGCTGGACAATAAAGACCCCATCAATGATTTTGTGACCATGACATTTTGATGCAGGGCATGCATTTTAAATGTTTTTAAATGCATGCCATCCATTGAACCTTCAAGAAGCACAAATAACCAATTCATTAAATTATTCACTTAACAACGCTTTGACAATTATTGATTATTGACTTGATTATTCTGTTAATAAATTTTGTGATTTTTAATCAAGCGATCTTAAACAGGAACAGCTTGAAAGCAATTATGCGTTTTAAGGTCAGAGGCTCACTGCATGCCACTGAAAATCCCGTAACGCTGGTGTTACCACTAGGGAAATGATGGTGTTTAGGATGTTAAGAGGCTATTCAGTTTCTGTTTTCAAGTTCTCATACTGGGTTTCCATCATTTAGGATTTCTTTAATTTCCATTATATGCTTTGGAAATAAAGCATAGAAAACGTCAACCACTCTTTTTTGATCAAGTACTGGGTAGACGAGTGATAACTGCTTATCAGTAACAGGAAAAAAATACAAATGAGTCGTAAAAAAATCATTGCAAAATTTCAATGACATACATCAAATCACTTCAATTTTCCAAATGTTTTCTGCGGGGTATGCTCCTGGACCCCCCAAGTGGAGCTTCGTGCCGACGGCGCTCACAGGAGCAAGCATTCTCAACAATCAAATACATGGAGCACTGCCCTGTGGAAAATTCCCGGCTAGAACACTGTATATAGTATGTGTGTGCTAAATGGGTAATAGCATGTAACAACATGGGTAGGAAACACCAAATACTCTTTTCATAGTTTTCACAGACAAATAAATCCTGATGCTAGTAAAATCTTTATGTATCATATATTGAGAAAAGTCTGCAATTAGGCCAAGTTTACATTATGGACAGGAGTTCAGTAGCTTGTGTTTCCAAACATGTGAAAAGCCAGAATATCTCCCAGCAGTTCATTTAATAACAGTAATTTTGCAGTCATCATTTCAATGACCGGTAAAAGGTTTGCATGTTAAAAGATCTTAATGGCCCCTGGTCTACCATATGCATTGATCACGGGATGGAGTTCAGGCGGAAAGCATAAAATGCTCTTTCGTCATCAGACCCCATCAACTTAATAAGAATTTCCACAAATCACAATGCACACTCAACATGTCACACAGCGCAGTGATCGCTTGAATCTGACTAATGCAGTTTCTAACTGCAGAAAAGTGATGGCGCAGCATTGAAAGAAAAAATTAGCTTACCACATGGAAATGGGTTATTTTTAGGTATTCACGTAAATCTCAAGAAGGAAAAACACAAGAAACAATTCATTTCTGTACAGTCTGAGGGTAAACAAGTCAAATAAAATAACATTAGTGCAACATTATAGCCTGCACTAGATAGTACAACACATCTATAGTATTGAGGAATAAACCAGGATTTAGTCACCGTTCATTTGGACTCTACAGGTGACTCATGACCAGAGAGCACCATCTGTTTGTGTTTTAAGCCCTCACTGTAAACCGAGAAAAAAAGTTTTAAGTTAATTTCCCAGAAATGATCTTTGTTTACCCTTTTCATAGGGAATTCATTAGAATCAGAAAATTCATTCAGTGCCCAACTCCATGAACATTATTTATTTATTACATTCATCTTATGATTTCATCAAATTGTGGCCTCAGTATCATATTTATCATGTAGTACCCAACCAGAGATAAAAATGACTAAATATGGTGGCAGATGTTAATTTAGTTTCAGCAGGAGACTGAATGAAGACAGTGCAGGTGGGCACATCTTAAAGGGCATCTAAAGTCGATTCTCAGACGGGACGTTGAACGTCCAATGTTTACAAACAAATCGCTTGCTTTTGTTGACATCTTGCACTGTCACATGACCAGTTTCATTCATCAACCAATGTTTTGTGTACACGCGTAGATAATCCTTCTATTTCGGATCGTTTGCGCAGGTGCGGCTCGCTGATTGGCCGATAAACAAAAACAATGGGAATAGACTTTAGATGCCCTTTAAATGAAAGTGCTGAATCTTCTACATGGAAGGGACATGTGTTGTTTATCCAGAATCATTTTAATTAAAAAAAAAAAAAAAAACTCGAAATGAACACTATTAAGGGACCCATTTTGTCATGTCTGGAATGTCCACCGTGCAGTGGGGAAGTTACTTTTCGGGTGTGACCAGAGGTAAAGGTAGAGCCTATTTACTCCACATAGGCAAAGCCTCACACGACAGTCAGGATCCGCTGTGTTGAGCTCAGCGGTGAAGCGTGGCTGAATCCTTCAACAGGGAGATTGCTATAAGCAAGTGCTTTCCAGCGCGCTCCGCTTCTGCCGATGCAAATTACCACACATCAATCCCGCCCACACTAATGATTTACCTCTGGCAAACGCAGCCCCCAGACGAGGAGAGAAAGCGTTTCGCGCAGGCCGCACGCAATTAAGGGGAAGCGCTTAGAAATTGAGGCAGTAAACAAAGAGCGGTATTTGCCATGAGGCTTCCCAGCGAATTTTACAGCATACACGCGCGTCACGAGACAGCGCCGTAAAGCACAGCGAAGGGGGATTTCTGCCGGTGGTTGGCGGACGTCGGGAGATTTGTGTTTGATTGAATGCAAGAATCATCATGTTCTCTGTATTAACCTTCATGAAAGCACTGTTGTCACGTCACAAGACAGAAAGCAATTAATAATACATAACAGCAGCTTTCCACGGCTGAAGAAGGCACTGGGGCTTGAGTGAATATTTTCGGAAAACACAATGATTCAGCGGGTTTGGGAATCACAGTTGCCCACATCAGATTCCAGCAAAGTCCATTAATTTCACCTTCTTTTGCAGGCTATTACAATAGCATACAAACAACATATACAAGGCACTGCAAGTGCTGATTTTCAACAGGTACAAGAAGTTAGCCAAACTCAAATCAAAAGAGGATCGTTCTGCTATTGTAATATTGAGGAGATTTAAAATCCACGCTGTCTATTCTCTATGGCCAAACAAACTGAGAGGTACATAGAATGAGGCACACAGCTCAAAATTTTTGTTTTCATGAAATTTTCTGAAAAACAACAAATAAAAAAGAAATGGAAACACCAATTCCACAAAAACCTGACCCCCCACACCCCAATATGCCAAGAGACACCTGCCAGTCACCATGACAGTCAAACTTTGAATCATCTGTTAAAAAAGCATCATTTACATTACAATTTGATACACCCATCATAAATCATGACTTCCACTTTGATCAGTTTTCTTGTTTGTTCTGAATCAAGTGAAACTCAAGTGATCTGGCATTACTCATTTCTGCACTTCTTCAAGTGCTTCACAAAAACCTGGCTCTCATTCACCCAGAATGCGAACCATTCCCATTTTCCGGATCACTCCATCCGCACGAAAGGCGGAGGAGCCCAGAGTCCCTGCTAAAAGGTTGCGCAGCGAACTGTAAAGTAAAATGGGCCCTGTGAGCAAGCTAACTCAGTGAAGCAAGGTAGAAGCGTAAAGTGTGTCCGAGCATGTGCAAGGGAGAGAGGAAAGCAGCATTTTGCTTCAAAAGTAACATTTCTATTCAACCAGGAAGTGCACGCATCCCAGACATACCCTGCAGATATCAGAGTTTTTTTCAATGCGATGGCATTTATCTCCCCCCTTGAAGTGAATCATTTAAGCTGAGCACTACTCACCAAAATGGCTGTAAGTGGAAGCACTTGGTAACTGTTCCCGACAACAAAAAAGGATATAAGAATGCAGGAAGTCTCATTCAGTTTCATTGCCAAGCATGCATTCATGCCCCTCAACAAAACTGACAGAGATTAAATGTATTGAGCAAGGACAGGTTTGAGAGTTAATGCAGTCTATTTAGCATGAGTAGTGCTGTTAGGCTGTGTGAAGAAAACGCTTTGCTTTGAGCCCGAACTCAAAGTCATAGCCACCCCGCAATTTAAAAAAAAAAAAAAAAAAAAGTACATGAAAGTGACAGTGCCCAGGGAAATTGGAGATAACTACTCATCTTAAGAACTGGTACTGGTAGGCACTTCCTGTAAGACTATGAAAGAGATGTTTTTCCATCCATTATTTTCCTGATGGTAGCCAGCAGCAGAGCATTCAAGAGCACAATCTCTAACCGAACGGAAAGCCCATTTCATAACATCCTTTTAATTAAGACCGGCAGCATTAATTGACACAGTTAACAATGCCAGTTTCCTTACCGTTAGAAGGGTAATCGGAAACTGTAACTACTACACAGCCCCTTTCAAAAAGGAAACATCTTCACCAAGAAGCGCAACTAAGAATCTGATAACAGCTACCAAGAAGCAGGAAGCCTTTTTTTTTTTTAAATAATTCTAATACTGCAAAAGCATCCCAGAATGTGTCCATTGGAAAAACAGAGGAAAGTTTGGTATTATTTTCCCTGAAGTTCTCCTTGCTTATCCATTCTCCTAAGAAATTTATTTGTAGCGAAGAAGTCAATCAGGGCCCAACTCCATGAACTAAATTTGAGAAAATTAATTAAACTAAATTACAAAAATAGGACCAAGGGTCCTGTAGCTTACTGGCAAGCAGTCTTACAGCGCTGATACAAGTTATGAAAATTTCATGTGAAGTTTGACATTTGAATTAATGAAAATCAATGTCAAGGTCACTAAATAAAAGTTCATATACATTTATAAGACCTTCTGTAATATAATCCTAAGCTCTGAAGCAGTTTTGGTGATACAAGTCATTGAAATATGTCAATATGTATTCAATATGTGAATTGTGAACTTTAAAGGTCACAGAATGTCAAGTTGTGGTCAGCAAATGGACTTCAAATATGACTTTCTACAACGTAAATGTCTCTATCCAAACCTTGGCTCAATCTGTGACCATTTTGGTGATGCAAGTCATTGTAATTTCACTGTCGAGTTTGACCCTCAAAAGTCACTGACAGTCAAGTTGAATGACACCAAATGAAAGTTCATATGTGACTTCCCAGAAGTCAGTAACACAAACCTAGGCTCCATCTGTGATCATTTTAGTGATACAAGTCATTGAATTTTCACTAGGTCACATTTGACCTTTGAAGGTCAATACAAAGGTCACCAAATGAAAGTTCATACATGACTTCCTATATGTCTATAATACAAACCTAGACTCCATCTGTGACTGTTTTGGCAATACAAGTCATTGTAATTGTATTATGTCAAGTTTGACCTTCAAATGTCACCAACAGTCAACTTGAATGTCACCAAATGAAAGTTCATATGTGACTTCCTAGAAGTCAGTAACACAAACCTAGGCTCCATCTGTGACCTTTTCACTGACAGAAGTCATTGAATTTTCTCTTGGTCAAGTTTGACCTTCGAAGGTCAATATGAAGGTCACCAAATGAAAGTTCATACATGACTTCCTATACGTCTCCAATACAAACCTACACTCAAGCTGTAACGATTTTGCTGATATAAGTCATTGAAATTTCACTGTAGAGTTTGGCCATTGAAGGTCACTGAAGGTCAGGTTCAAGGCCACCCAGTGACACTTCATACACGACGTCCTATATGCCCATGATACAAACCTAACCTCTATCTCTAATAGTTTTGGTGATAGAAGTCATTGAAATTTCACTATGTGAAGTTTGACCTTCAAAGGGCACCGAAGGTCAAGTTCAAGGTCACCACATGAAAGTTGATGTATGACTTCCTATAAATCTCCAATACAAACCGAAACTATCTGTAACCATTTTGCTGATACAAGTCATTAAAATTTCATTGTGAAGTTTGGGCATTCAAGGTTACTGAAGGTCAAGTTCAGCGTCACCAAATGAAACGTCATACATGACTTCCTATATTCCTACAATACAAATCTAAGCTCCATCTGTAATAGTTTTGGTGATAGAGGTAATTGAAATTTCACTATGTGACGTTTGACCTTAGAAGGTCATTGAAGGTCAAGTTCAAGGCCACCCAATGAAACTTCATACATGACTTCCTATATGCCCACAGTACAAACCTAACCTCTATCTCTAATAGTTTTGGTGATAACAGTAATTGAAATTTCACTATGTGAAGTTTGACCTTTGAAGGGCACCGAAGGTCAAGTTCAAGGTCACCAAATGAAAGTTGATGTATGACTTCCTATAAATCTCCAATACAAACCGAAACTATCTGTAACCATTTTGCTGATATAAGTCATTGAAATTTCATTGTGAAGTTAGGGCATTCAAGGTCACTGAAGGTCAAGTTCAATGTCACCAAATGAAACGTCATACATGACTTCCTATATGCCTACAATACAAACCTAAGCTCTATCTGTAATAGTTTTGGTGATAGGGGTAATTGAAATTTCACTATGTGACGTTTGACCTTAGAAAGTCATTGAAGGTCAAGTTCAAGGCCACCAAATGAAAGTTCATACATGACTTCATATAAGTGTTCAATGCACATATGTTCCCAATCTTCAATATTTTCAAGCCTAGAAACCTTTGAAACTTGTAACATTTTGCTTGACCTCAAGTTTGACCTTTCAAGGTCATCTGAGGTCACCTTTAACACAGCCAAAATATAGGTCATATATAACTTCCTAAATGTCTGTAATACAAACTTAATCTCTATCTGCAACCATGTAGCTTCCATAGGCAATTTGGCCTATTCTCCATAAGACCCAATGTTAAAGTACAGCACCCCCACTACACCCACTTCCTTCGATTCAATCAAAATGGCACTTGCACTGTACATAAAGTGTATCAAGGTGAGTTGATTGCCAGATTTAGAAAAAAAGTTATCAGAGAGTTTTTGAGAAATAATTTTTTGAAATTTCAAGTCATATCTTTTAACATTGTTAATATATTCCCGACCTCGTGTTTGACCTTTCAAAGTCATCTGTGGTCAAATTTAATATTGCCAAAATATAGGTCATATATGACTTCCTATATGTCGATAATACAAACTTAATCTCTATCTGCAACCACTTGGCCTCCACAGGCCATCTTGCATATTCATAAAGTACAGCGCCCCCAATAGACCCACTTTCGTCGATTCAATCAAAATGGTTCTCGCGCTGTACATTGACGGTACCAAGGTAAGTTGATTGTCTGATTTAGAAAAAAAATTATCACGCAGTTTTTGAGAAATAATTTTTTTAAATTTCTCAGTCCTATCTTTAACATTGGGGACAAAATTTCAAGGGCCCATAAAACGGACAAAAATAATTCAATAAAAAATCCGAGAAAAAGGTCTGGAGATATAGTCTAGTAGTATGCCATTGCAAATTTACACGAAAATTCATCAGGCAAAAAAAAAGAAAAACCGGACATCACACCACGACAATGGCTTATCGGCCCATAAGGCTGGTAACTAAAAATTAATTCTTGAATTATTTTCCTGAGATTGTGGCAATGAACTTTGCACCATACTTTTAAGACATGTGGTACCCCACCAGAAGTAAAAGATGGGGAAAAAATGTACATGGTGCAAATGTTTTCTTTGATAAAATCAAAACAGTGGATTTGGGTCCGTGTTAAAGAAAGAGCTGAATCTTCTACGTAGCAGTAAGGACATTGCGTTTCTCCAGAATCATTTATTTCAAAACCTACCACAAAATGAACATGATAAAGGAGCTCTTTTGTCATGTCTTTATATTCGGATACTTGCGTTGAGGCATAGCACCTCATCATTACGAGGGGGCGGGGGGGTGTTAGAGGAGTTTGTTCTTCTTCTAAGGCCTGCCGTTTATAGCCTCTACTTTCAAATCAAAAGCTTCCTTGAGATACTTCCATTTTATCTTAGACATGCATACCGAGCAATAAATCTCATTTTTTGCATTATAACGGTTTAACTCCACCTCAAATTGAACCACCCAATAATCTTGAATCAGTTCTACCACCACCTATGAGCGGAATGTCCTGCAACACTGGCCCAACTCCTGGACCTGGACCTCTCTTGAAGTCACCGTGTTAAATGTGCACAGAGTAATTGCATTTATTCATGGGAGTTAAGACCTTCTTATAATCAAGAGGCGTGTTACCTCAAGAGCAAAAAGCATGTAAAACCTACATTTTGAAAATGTGTGGAGTTGGGCTCTTACAGAATTCAGCAATTCAATTTTTAGCTGGCTCTGACTTGGTCTAATACAGAACAGACACGTACAAAATATTATATAGACTCTCCGTTTCCATGACGACAAGCATGGGAGGCATGAACAACAAACAAACTGAAGAATACCAGAGTCAAAAAGGCAAATAATTTGCAAAGCATAACACACCACATATGCTTGCATTATGCACGCAAATAAAGGGTTTGATAGCTGGAACTGTTCCCTGATCAGTCAGCTCCACTTACTGTGATGTTTCCAGACACATTCTCTTGAGCAGGGGGACATTGTAATTCACGATCAAGCCTTTCAGCCAATTCCACAACACACTTAATTAGAATTACCATTTGCGAACAGTAAGTCATAAATTATTTATCACCCGCTTAACTTTCATCATTTCAATCGCGACTAGCGGGAGTGCGTAATGCGGCTTCCTCGCGCACTTGTGATTTGAATGCCACACAGCCAAAACGTTCTCTCGGTGGAATACAAAGCACCTTCGCCAAGTATGTTTCATGGAAGAAAAAAAGAGGAGGAGGGAAAAATGGATGGAAGGGAGGATATAGATGAAAAGCGGGCAGGTGCGGTATTGGCTGGTTCCATGGCGACGCTTTTTTGTGCTTCTGCTGTCCTTACACTCCTGCATTAGGCTATGCTGGTCTGCTGTGCACAGAAGATAGGGAAGCACTTCTTCAACCTCCTTGGCATTTGAAATGTCCTTTTCGAAGTCACCCAGAAAAGCTCTGTGCCCAGATAGTGGAACAAATACTCCCACCATTTTCTTATCTGAAAAAGGGCAGCACCACACAAACTGGCTGGCGAGAAGTTGTCAAAGCTGGAAAGTGTCTCTTTTATATGTGCAACGTGCAAATTTATTACAGTAGGCCCCAATCTTTTACCAGCTGAACTCTTCCTGGCAATTAAAAACATGGCACCACAAATTCTTAGTCTGCTCCACTGGACTTTATTTACATGCTGATTTCTAATTCCCAAAAATCTAAGCCAGACAATTAACTTCTCTAAATGGAATTCATTCTATGCAGCAAACACAGCAAAACCTGCAACTTAGCTAGCCTTACAATTTAAGCAGACAGGAAGCTGCAATACAGGTTCAGAGCATAGCCAAAAGTAGGCTTAGCCCTAGTATGGAAGCATACAGATCACTAATGCTAAGATTTCACCTGGTCAGCGTAGCCACTACTGTTACCCTACCAGAAGCTAGTCTGACTGATGTGATGTCACTTGAAACTAGAGCTTGCCCAATTTGCTGAATGGCTTTGGACTAACCAATGAGGTGACATGATTGACGGAGCCAATGGGAATGGACATAAGTTCAATGAAAACGCTTACCCCAGAAACCCCTCTCCTCAAAAAAAAAAAAAAAAAAAAAAAAAAAAAAAAATTGGTTTAGGGCACTGGTCAAATGGCCTCTGATTACTAATTGCCTGATGCCATTTGCGTCCCAAGAAAGAAGGAAATTTTTAATTTGTAGCTCCTCCGAAGTTGAAATGAGATCCATATCCTAGGCCAGTATTGGGGATATCGATCCCAACACAGAGGTTGATGTGTGGGTTGATTCTGCTGCTCCTGGGCCACAAGCTCCACACTCATCATGCCTTCTCCGACAAGCTTTTTAAAACACCACGATCCCCATGGAGGTAACCCATCCCTCCGAGGTAGAGACCGAAAAAGAGTTTCCCGCCCACCTGCTACCTCTTTTCAATGAAACTGAAGCAGCATGCTGGCAAAAAGTCCTAAAAATAGCTCCCAGCATTGTCGGCAATCAACGTGGTGTACTTTAGTAATCACACCCGATTAGCGCCAGAGCACAAACATGCGCTGATTAATTACACCTTCGCTGACTGCCTGACTATTTCCATCATCATCGGCCTCGGCCTCTCCGGTGCTTCCCCCGCTGGTCGCGTCTTCGCGGAGGTGCGAAAAC
This sequence comes from Gymnothorax javanicus, assembly GCA_029692085.1. Taxonomy (NCBI): domain Eukaryota; kingdom Metazoa; phylum Chordata; class Actinopteri; order Anguilliformes; family Muraenidae; genus Gymnothorax; species Gymnothorax javanicus. Next base: position 99,520,676 of record CM056198.1, read on the forward strand.
TGCGGTGAACCGCTGCCTCCGCACAAGCTCATCAATATTCCGGGGGAAAATCGTTGTTTTGTATCAGGTATGCCCTTATGGCTGTGAACGCGATAGGCTGACAGCCCATTCATTTCATTCAACGAGCCCCTTATCTGAGCAATCTTGGTATCCCATTATTCATGTTAATTTCGCACTTCCTCTCAAAAAAAAAAAAAAAAAAAAAAACCTCACCACTCACACTGCCGGGCAATGCATTCATTTCAGGGGATAAGACATGAAAGGTTTCATCCAGAAGGAACCTCAGTTCTGCGCAAGTGTGTGCATGTGCGTCTGAATGCATGCGAGTGTCTGTGTGTGTGTGCGTGTGTAAGTGTGTGTGAGACTGTGTCAGCAAGGTTGTAGCTACACGCAAACATGCTTGCAAATCAGCTAAAAAGAACCATAACCATGACAAATAACGTTTTCATCAGCATTTCAAGGGAAAACCTGACCTACAGTATAAGTAGCTAACCACGCTGCTTTGATTATTTTTCCAATTATCAAAAATACAACGGGGGTGGGGGTGGAGATGGAGATATGGTGGAGCCGGGGACAGTGCTGTTGCTGCATATAAAGACAGTTGTGTGATCTAAGCTGGCCTGTGGAGTTTGCACGTCCTTCTCGTGTTCGAGGGGATTCCCCTGGGAATGGGACCAGGCCCAAATGCCAGGCTAATTGGAGACTCAAAATTGCCCACAAGAATGTGTGTGTGAGCGAAAAGTGCCTAACACCCTGTGATGGACTGGCAGACCATCCAGGCCATCCCCTCTCCCAACCGTGAACCCTGCCCAAAGTGGGATGGATAATGAATAGATGAATGGAACAAACAACCTCAACTTCCTACAGATACTTGCTAACAGTCCAGAATGACGGCCTGGGATATTTGCTTTGTCAGTTCTACAAATGATTTTATGCAGTCTAGTTTAATGAGGCAATCAATGTTCCATTTCAACCAAAATATAATATGAACACAAAGCTCTGAGAATAATTTTTTAATAAGTTGTTGTTGCAATGTTTAATGGACTGAGCCAAATATAGCCGATTCTCTAATGAGCACGGTATCTCAGAAAGCCTTCGTATAGATCACTCCTGTCAGTCTCTGGCACTGTTTCGACTAACAGGACTGATTGGTCAATTATAAAATAAGTAGATCAATAAATAAATGATAAGCCATGTTTATTTTCACACATACATCCAGAACTGAGTACACAGTATCAGCCGTCTACAGGCAAAATGAAAAATGACGCACATTACTGCAGTTTTTCCTGAAAATTTGAAAAAAAAAAAACAAAAAAAAAAACAAGCCTGCTGGAACAGCAGTTCATCTTTTCCCTATACACTATTTCCTGGCGTGATGTGGAAACGCTGTGATACGATTTACGGAGACAGGAGTGCTCAAGAATTTCTGTTTTTATTTTTCCATCTCTGCGACATTATCATCTGAAGGTTCTGATTTATTCATGACGGTGCGTTCGCTGTATATCTGCAAACCCGTCTGGCAGACCTGACTGCGAGCAGCCAATCAGTCGACAGTGCGCGGCAGAGCATCGCCGAGGGAAGAAGTGGCCAGATCGCAACTCTGTTAATACTCAAAGCATGACGGGCGCAACATAAATCAATTTACAGACTCCACTGTTGTTTTAATATAGCTGGGATTGAAGTAAACGCTGTAGGGAGGCGGCTCTGCTGTGTTTGTTTAACCCTTTAAAGGCACGAGACCGCGCACATATAAAATAATCATTTAACTGAACATTCGAATACTGATATGGCAATTAGTTACTGAAATTGCAGAACAGCAGTAAAGGGGTGCAGCCAATTGTCAGTGCACAGCAGTGTGTAGGGGGAAAACTAGGCAGGATGGTCTACAGCCTGATGAGCATGGTGTTCAACTGGGACTCAGAGAGTTGGTGGTTAAAGCCCCAGAATATCCAGATTAACGATGAGTGCAGTAGTTGGGTCCTTGAGAGAGGCCCTTAACCCAACACTGCTCCTGAAGGTATTGGCAACTGCTTAGTCTGATCAACTGAAAGTTGGCTGAGTGTGATGTCATGACAGTGAAACTGTGATGTCATATAAACTCATAATGGTCAGTGGCAAAAAATGCCGACTATCGGAGTCATCCGCAGTTTCTTCAAAATGCTATTCAGAAGCTGCCGCCAGCAGAATTTCACACAAGTTCAAGTGCCCCCACGTCAAACAGCACTTTCAGAATAACGGACCGCATTCACGGCAGTCGAGCAGACGTTTGAGCGTACTGGTCACTAAATGAGGAAATATAGGCTCCCTTAACCATTACTCCGAGTGTTTCATTGCCTCTGTTGCCCAAGACCTACTTTTGCGGTTCATTCTGCAAACCAGAACGTGACAAATTTTTAATTTAATGCGATACAGAATTAAGTTTGATGAGATGTAAATTTGATTTAATTTGATAAGCCGACATGCAAATTGTACATCTTAAATAAACAAAAAAATTTCCCATCCCCAAAAGAAATTAAGTACATTCTGGGACGCTACAGATTATTTGCCTTGATTAAGTGCTAATCATTATGCATGCAATGAAGAGGGAGATCTATTCTTTCATAATCTGGAACACAGGGCTTTGATTAAACCAGACCTCAAACTGGAGCAAAACGCTTGAGCATGGTTGTATAATATGCTAAAATTATTTTAATACTCCCTGTAATAATGGAAAAACAGTCAGCAGTAAATTATTATATTTCAGACGCTGTGCCCCAGGGTCTTGAAAACTGTGAAGAGAAGCTCTTGACAAATTTATTAAACTACAAAATATATCGAACAGCATCTAACTGTGTCCTAACGTCAACATGCCTACAACTAATCACTAATTTCATTCTGCATGCTGTCAAGTTTCAAACTCTCACAATAATTAAAACAACGTAATACAATCCATCCTCTAATTTCTTAAATCATCTGCATAATTGCTACAAAATACAAGATGAGAGGGATCATAGGGTTCATGAGGAGGGATTGTATGAGCTCTCACATTCAAATGATCCTGGGGCAGTGAAACAACGTCAGAACATACAGTATATCATTTTTGTATGTCTGTCTTTTTATGCCAGATAGGGTTAGAATGTTAGAATATCCCCCTTTGGGTTGTCAAAAGATATTATGCTATTATAGGACATGCAATCATTGCACTTATCTTTTTAAATTAACCCAGATTTCTTTTTCATGGATTTGAAGAACAAACTTAGACTAAACTGACAACTTGCCTCCAAACACCCATTGTGACACCTCATGCACCGTTTGCGCGTGTTTTGCATGAGCCTCATTTCATGCATGCTAATTTTAGCAATGAAAGGGCTGAGCATCATCTGTTCATCATCACTTGAAATTTGACAATAGTTTGTAGACAACATTCAAGACAGGGAAGAACCATTGGCTGCCTACCAGATGGACGAACTCAGAAAACTATGGTTAAACATCTAAACAAGCCAAAGCGTAATTGGCAGACTCTAGCAGAGGGGTTGGAAGCAATGCATGAATTTCATTATCGTTTAAATAGTTTAAATGAAATAAGATCATTTGAAACGTCTTTATGCAATTCCATTGCTTCCAATGATCTCATTTCATTTATACAGATTAAACGATAATGAAACACATGCATTTCTTCCAACCCCCGAGTAAAGAAAAGCGTGAGAAGTCCAGAGTCGTAACGCAGGTGAAACTGATAAACCTCCATGCACAAGGACTTCTGTTCCCTGCGAGAATCTCTTAGACATACGTTGATTGAATAATTGCTGACTACAGCAGGGGAACGTAAATATACCACTAAAACTCTTGCGGAATGCGTGAGAGTTGACAGGTATGCGTTATTAATTAAAATTGACCACACCTGATAATGTTGAGAGTTTTCGGGGATTTTGTAATGGTAATTTAAATGAATGATTGAAAACAGGTCATGACCAATCATTTTCAAGGGATGGGTTTGAGCCTCCCCTATCGCCAGTTCACCAGCCACCACCGATATATATATAAATAAACAACAATAAGTCTCATCATTAAAACCTCCTGTGTAATATATGTTATTAGTCCTCCTTGTGCCGCCAAAACGTCAATCTGATGTCCATTTGTATTCCTGGATGCAGGGTTTCCCAGCAGAACATTTCCCAGAGCATCACTCTCCTTCCATCACTTCATTTTCTTTCCTCAGTGCATCCAAGGCCAGCTCTTCCAAAAATAAATGGTGCATTCATACCCAGCCGATGCACATTTTGTAGAAGAAAATGGGACTCACTGAACCAGGCGACATTCTTCAATAGCAGCAATGTCCATATACATTGGCACCAACTTCTGCATTTGTTGATACAAATGAGGTGATTGCAATATCTTTATGACATAAATTTTTGCATAAGCAAAGTATTGTTTACCTAAATCTTGTTCTTAGAACATTTGCATGTGTGGTGTGCGGTTACTAAATCTGTGGAGGTTTGAAATTAAGAGCCATCAAGAATATAATAAGAGGTATGCTTTGTGGTGGTGTTTTACTTGAAGTAAGAAAGCTAGAGAGAGAATAGTCTATTGGATTTGGACTCAAGCCATAAAACTGCAATTTTTCAATAATTGATCCGCCATTTTAAAGTTTAACTATTTGCTTAAATATTTAACTTGGAATATTTTAATTAAATTTGAAGCATAAAAATCTCAATTTGAAACACTTTGACCTCTGTGGGAAATTAAGCAATAACACATTCATCCAAATTCAGGACTGCAAGCTATGCTAAAGAAGATTAAATGGCATTTCTAACGCAAAGAAAGCATTATTTAAACCCCCTTTAATAAAAAGCCAGAAAATAAAGCTGTAATTAAAAACAAAGACATAGTAAAGGTGGAGTATAGTGGCATTCACACAGTTATTAAAGTGGCCATGCCTGCTCGCCATGTTTTGAGACCCTATGATGGCACTTAAGCTGGAAAGGTGGCATTAGGAGACTCCACCCACAGCCGACCGCCCATTGGCAAATAAACTGGACGAGGCCTTAGACCAGGAAATCGCCCACTGCTGCTATTTATACATTCCTGTCCTGTATACGGGTCTCCTCTGGTCCACTGCTGTCAGGTAATTTTCCCATTGCGCTTATACCTTCCTGTATAACAAATGCCCATTTCTATGAGGATGGCAGTGACATGGCTTCATCGTTTTTTCCCCCCGTTTTTCTTCCACCATTTTGTGGCTCACCCCCCCCCACCCCCCACCCCCACCCTGGCTAGTTGCTTTCATACTCTGGAAATGCAGGGAGCAGATACACCCGGATACACCCGGTGCCCTCGCCGGAGAGAGTACAGAACGCCTCATTCTAGCACACGCAATTCCATGGATAAGGCAGTCTGGCGGAGGATTTACCCCTACGCCGCTCTCCGGATAAAAAAAGGCAAGCGACAGTTTTGCGGGGACGATAAGAGATTAGCAACATTTTAAAAGCGAAACCCACTTTATTGACGGCTCTTATCTGGTCCAGCGCCAGCGTCAGCAGCTGCTGGTCTCCGCTCTCCGTCATGAGCTTCAGGGCCTCGAGCTGGAGTCCGGGCTGCTCCAGGAGAAGGCCTGATATCTGGCTCACACACTGCAAAGTGAGAGAACCCGACAGCTTACAGAGAGAGAGAGAGAGAGGAAGAGAGAGAGCAGAAACAACAGAGATACAACAAAAAGAAGCATAACATTCTTTCGCTAGCATTTTAGCTTGTTTTAATGGTCGAGTTGACAATAGCAGTCACACTTCTCTGTTATGCAGCCTCACCATGGTGGAGTCAATTAGCCGCCTAACACCCCACAGAAATGGAATGACCGCAGTATACTCAGAACAAGGCAGACTTTTCTGAAATTAGTTTCAGAACAATAGCTTTGATATTTTGAAACCACAAATATTGCTAAATGTAAAAATTCTATTTTCCCAGGCTGCAGTGGGTATTTTTTATGACACTGTAACTATGGCTCTTCCCCTTGCAGCGACAAGGCTAACTGCACAAAACAAGCTCTGCCTACACTGCCAGACAAGGAGCTAAAAAAGATCAATTTAAGACTGTTCAGAATAACAATAAAAGAGGATGGTTGCAGTAGCATAAAAAAGATAGTTGTGGAGTGCCAAAATGGCAAAAGAAAGGCAGACTTCTGAAACATGCTGCAACAGGATCATTTCGGCATGACCAATTCCTTCGTGGCCTGTGGTGGTTTAGAATTTGATTCGGACCAACAGCACAATCCCACACATTTTGGCCCAAAACACATGCATCAGAAAAAGCAGTTCCCCCTAACATGTATTGTTATTATTTGTATACACACCTTTAAAATGGCGGTTCTGGGTCTCCTTGAATGGATAGGCTGCTCAAAAATTGAGTTAACTGTTATTTAAATTATTGCAATGGCTGCTACATTAAATAAAAAAATGTATACCTAAAAGCATGGTCAAGTGGTTGAAAGCAATGTTAGTACACTCTGTACCTCTCACCGATTAAGCTCTCTTTACAAATGCAAAATCTGTTGAAGTGCAATACAATTACTGATGGTACCCATGCTTTTTTATGAATTATTTTTATGAAATAAACTTTTTTTTAATTGTACAGGCAAGGACACAAAACAGGGGTACTCATGGGAATGTACCTCGATAGGCAGCTTGTGTTTTGTTGGTTGGAGGGAACGGCACATGCCCAGTACTTCCTTCCCCAGGTCAACCTCGCCTTCAGCGCCAGTCCTGCGCAGCGATATCATGGCCCGAGTTAGCTTTACCCAGGGGCTCTCTGCTGACCTGGCAATGCAGTACAAGAAAAAAAAACATCAAAAAATAGACTGTGAATTCCTATCGATACTGTGCGGTGGCAAGGCAATGGTAGACCTTGCTTTGTTCACGCAAATTGATACAGAAGAACTTCAAAGCCTCTAAGGCTAATTTTAGAATTCGTTCACGTAACACATACAGTACGTGATTACTGCATGCAAAAGCAAGTCATCACTGCTAGTTTGTTTTAAATATTACCCTCTGGCTTACGTAAATATCACAGGCATACCTTAAGATCACACAATGCTTGTCCTGAAAAGAACAGGTAAATCAATACAAATCTAAAATTAAGCTTCATATCTTTATTAAATGTTGACAGAAAGGATAAAAAATACATCCAAAAGCCTCAATACGGTGAAGTCATGCTTAATTACACATTTATGACATACTGTATAAACAAAACTAGACATACACATTTAGACGCATATACTAAATTTCATGAGAATAAAACTACTTTTTAAGAAGAAGTAAGGGACAGATGAGAAAACACGGTATTACATATCATCCCAGTATACACACCCTTAAAAGCACGGGAGCCAATTTTTTCAGCTGAATCTTAAAAAGTGGATTGAACATCTCAAACAGACTTGATAAATAACCGCAAAATAAACAAATCCATCTACAAATCCTGACAGACAAGAAAATGTCAGCAGGGTGTTTTTGAAAATCCAGGATATCTTCCAAAAGAAAAAAAAAAAAAAAAATAACCCCACATGTAAAAGAACTTTCAGGACAGCAACCCCCCATTCACCAATGTCATACTGTGCTTTAGTGGAAGTCTGCTAATTTATTTAAATTTATTTCTGTCTGCCCTGGTACATAATACATGCAAAGAGGCTCTCCCCTCCTTTCTTGGGTTATTACATCTTGAGGATTCTAAGACAAAGTCCAAGTCTTCAGATCTGTTCTGAATGTTTCCATTCCTCTTTATAAAACACTACCACCAATTCTACCACTAGGACTACTACCACTAGGACTACTACTACTACTACTACTACTACTACTACTACTAATAATAATAATAATAATAATAATAATAATAATGCAGGTTTGCAATAATATAGCTTTTTACTCAAACTCAAAGGGCTGTAGAGCCCTGAGGGGAAAACTGTCCTCAACTTCCTCATCTAAGGCAGGTGATCCGAAGTGTGTCTGGGGTCAAGTGCTTTCACTTGCGCTAAAAGCTTGCTTTTTTTTCTGAGGTTGGTTTTTAGTTGTTTGAGTACTCCAGAGCATTTTGCCCTTGATATGTGGTCAGAAAGGCATCGATTACAAGCTCGAGTCTCTTCAAAGGCCGACCCTGCAGGAGTTAGACCATTTTTAAAAAAACTGGTACAGCACACCTGATTGTCATTTGAAATATCAGCCTACCATACAATAGATCAAGTGCACAAGGTCATTGCGCACTGGTGATATTTCACCAACACACCTGACGGCTCCCACACCAACACCAGTGGTCCAGGATAAATGCCATCGAATGGGATAAAACAGAGCAAGAAAAAAATATTTATGATGTACAGATCTGAGGAAAGGAAAAAATCTCCCTGATGAAAAAATGAAATACAGCAGTGAGAAATGAGACGAACACAATTGTATCTGGTGAGAAACACCCTGCTGTCGATTAAGCAAGAACCTACTTTGAGAGCAACGTCCTTACAATTTGCTTTAGTGGTTATTATGTAAATAGGAGAACACTCACACATTCAAAACAGATCCATGTGTAGGCAAAGAGAGAATGTACAATGTTGTATTAAGATTGCATCTAATGCAATCTTGATTCGTCAAGTCGAATGGACTGCTTTCAATGCTTTAGCTTTTGTCGTGAAGAAGAAACCAAAATGCGAACTGACGTGTGCCCGCAGCAGCAGCAGATGATCAAAAACACTGTACACAATGAATCTAATCTAAAACACACCCTTCAGAAATAATTACGTAATTTTTACCCTGGATATGCCTGTGAGGAGGAAAAAAATAATATCACTCCTTGTTATTGTACAACCCCAATTCCAAAATAGTTGGGACAAAATGTAAATTGTGAATAAAATCAAAACGCAATGACTTTCAAAGCACACCAGCCAGTATCAAATTCACAATAGAACAGAGATAGCATACGAAATGTTGAAACTGAGAAATTTTACAATTTTATCCACAAAATGAGCTCATTTCAAATTTGATGGCTACTACAGGTCTCAAAAAAGTTGGGACAGGGGCCTGTTTACCGTGGATGTAGCATCCCCTCCAGAGTTGGGTTCAAGTACTTCCAAGAATTGAGGTAAATATTTTTTTAAAATACCAAAGTGCTTGCACTTGTATCGGAGTACTTCCTATTAATGCCTAAAGTACTTGTACTTGTATTCAAGTACTTTTCGAAGTTCTTGAACAATCTCTCTCCTAAGTGCTGACAGAGATGAGTCAAGTACTTTGAAAAGTACTTGGATACAAGTACATGTACTTATTATTAGGTATTATTAGACATTAGGCCTAATGCCTAATATTAGGCATTATTAGGTAGTACTCAGATACAAATACAAGCACTATGGTATGTAAAAAAAAATGCTTGTATTCAATTCTCAAAAGTACTTGAAAGTACTTGGACCCAACTCTGATCCCCTCTTCTTTTTAACACAGAGTGGGGGCGTCTGGGCATTGAGGAGACCAGTTTCTTGAGTTCAGCCATTGGAATTTGATCCCACTCTTGTTTAATGCAGGCTTTCAGCTGCTGGAGAGTTTTGGGTGTCCTTTGACTGACTTTTCGTTTAACTATGTGCCAAATGTTCTCAATCAGTGAAAGATCAGGACTGCAGGCAGGCCAGTTCAGCAGAAGGACTCTTCTACCACGAAGCCATGCTGTTGTAATAGCTGCAGTATGTGGTTTTGCATTATCCTGCTGAAATACACAAGGCCTTCCCTGGAATAGATGTTGTCTGGAGGGGAGCATACGTTGCTCTAAAATCTTTATATACCTTTCAGCATTCATGGTGCTTTTTAAAACATGCAAGTGTCCCACACCATATGCACTAATGCATCCCCATACCATCAGAGATGCTGGCTTTTGAACTGAACGCTGATAACAGGAGGGGTGGTCTTTCTCCTCTTTAGCCCGGAAGACACAACGTCCATGATTTCCAACAAGAATGTCAAATTTGGACTCGTCTGACTACAGGACACTTTACCACTTTGCTACAGTCCATTTTAAATGAGCTTTGGTCCATAGAACACGGTAGCGCTTCTGGATCATGCTCAACAATGGCTTCCTTTTTGCATGATAGAGTTTTAGGTGGCATCTGTGGATGGCACGGCAGACTGTGTTTACTGACAGTGGTTTCTTGAAGTATTCCTGGGCCCATTTAGTAATGTAAATGACAGGATCATGCAGGTGAGTGATGTAGTGGCGTCTGAGGGCCCAAAGATCATGGGCATCCAGTAAAGGTCTTCGGCCTTTTCCCTTGTGCACAGAGATTCTTCCAGTTTCTCTGAATCTTTTGATGATGTTATGCACTGTCGATGATGAGACCTTCAAAGCCTTTGCAATTTGAGGATGAGGAACATAGTTTTTAAAATATTCCACATTTTTTTTACGCAAGCCTTCACAGGTTGGAGAGCCTAAGGACATCTTTACCTCTGAGAGACTCAGCCTCTCTAAGACATCCCTTTTATAGCCAATCATGTTGCACACCTGATGCCAGTTAACTTAATTACTTGCTAAATGTTCTTTCAGCTGATTCTCTTATATATTAATTGCTTTTTTAGCCCTTTTTTGCCTGTGTCCCAACCTTTTTGAGACCTGTTGCAGCCAGAAAATTTGAAATAAGCTCATTTTGTGGATAAAAATGTAAAATGTCTCAGTTTCAACATTTGAAATGTTATCTATGTTCTACTATAAATAACATATTGGCTCATGTGATCTGAAAGTCATTGCATTTTGATTTTATTCACAATTTACACTTCATCCCAACTATTTCAGAATTGGGGTTGTAAATACTGCATGAAGAAAAGATGCTAAGGTCTGAGAATCGCAGCTGGTTGAGCACATGTCACACGTCATATGTTGGTTCACAGTGTCAGAGCATGTGCAAACAGGGTTATTTTTTATGATTTAAAAAAAAGGAAGGCGGCAAGAGTACGCCTCCCCCTGAAAACGCAGTAGTTGTAGTCCCACAAAATTACATGGCCAAAAGACTTGACAAAAATAATTTAAAATTAAAAACTCAGAATTCTTTTATCTCTAAAAAAGACAAAAATTAAATACTAGTTGGATAACTAGCATTGAAAACTGGAGCATGCATAAATATTAAAATACATATTTGTTTTCAGGTAGGCACCAAGCAAAAATCACAGTGACTCAATCTCAGTTTTTAAAGGTCCCCTATTATGTCACCAGGTGCACAGCTAATTAGTTATTACAAGCCATTTCAAAATCTTTTCCCTCTTGACATCACATGGGGAAGTAACCAACCAGAGGCAAGAAGAACTGATCACCTTCAGCCAAGCAGTCAATCACATTTCATTATTCTGGGTGGTCACTCCCCCTTGTGACGTCAGGTAGGGGAGACTTCGAACTGGCTCATAATGGCTAATTAGCTGTGCACCTGGTGGCATAATAGGAGACCTTTAAGGAATGTTATTAATGGACATGGGATGAAGTGAGGAGGACAAATTCTAAATGGTTTTTAAGTTAACCCCTTTGCGCAGATATAGACGACGGTGTCCAGAAATTCTGACATTTAATTCCTAAATATTTCTGTGATTGAATTTCCAAATGTCTTGCTTCACTGGAATAATTTTCCACAGTCTCTGCGACACAAATAATGGGTTATAAAGCCGAAATAGGCTCACGTGCAACAGGAAAAATTGTCATTATTTGTATTCAGTACAAAGGGGTTAAACTGGGGGAAGGCCACAAGCTCTGCAGACAAAACTAGTAAATACAAGTCTAGCTACCTTCTGTAACCATGCCTGTGACACATGGAGACCCATGAAAGGGATGTGATTCCTCAGCAAGCCTCCAAACTGAGTGTCCATGCACGTGCCATAAAGTGGAGAAAGCAGACAGAGAAGGATGGGAGGGGTTGCAGAAGTATGTGTTGCTAAGCAACTCACAAGCAGACCCAAAGGGCTTTAGGCCAGTGAAACCACTGCATGTTGAAGTTCGGTTCTGATGAACAGTTCGGTCTGAATAATGGAAGGCTTATTTTTGAGAGCACTTTTTTGGCAAACATAAAGGACATTTCAGTGCTCACAGGTTATTTTTTTCCAATTGAAAATTAAACAGACTGTATAAACATTTCAGCCTATCGATAATTTGTCAGTTTTAAGTTACAACTTCATGATGTTACAAATTTCATGGTTTTCCTTTCAATTAAACATTTTCTAATGAAACACAATTCTAAAAAAAGTTGGCACATTATGTACAATGCAAAGAAAATCAAAATGTGCGGATTTGAAATGCTCACTTGCCTTCTACCATTTTGAAAACAGTAAGGCAAAACATTATCAGAGCCCATCAAAAAGTGGAGGGGGGATATAGCAGTAAAGCTCATCCGTCCATCTGAATTAGTGGAGACAAATTTTTCAGAAAACATCTAACTGATGAATGAAATTTTCAGTGTGTCTGACATTAGTCATGACCTTGGTGAGGTTTGAAAATGAGATTCCATGGTGGAGAGGGATACTGATGACAAGATCTTCTTGTTTGAATGTGGTTTGGGGTTGTTCTGCTGGAAAATGCAAGGACCAGACAACTTCCAGATGGCAGCACACAGTGCTGTGAAAAAGACTTTGCCCCTCTCTCAATTTCTTCCATGAATTGAATTCACAAGTTAAAAGACTTTTTAAAGCATTTATTTTAGATTTTATTTCATTTTCCATAAAGTGACTGTTTTTTCAGAATAAGGTTAACATTTGAAGACTTGAGAGAGGACCTCTGTCAGGAAGAAGTAGTCAGAAATGAACTCAAACGGAAGGCAAGACAAAACAAGATGTCTTTGTGAAACACTGATGCCCCCGGATATAAGCATAGTTTGGATTTATAATATGGAAAAGGACCAGATGGAATCGCCTGGACTTGCAAAGGGTTAAATAAATGAATAAAATTTGTAAAACTTTTCCAGGAAACTATTGTGAAATCAAAATGATGTCAAGGTGAAGGTCACAAGGTGAAAAATTATGACCTCATCAGAAAGGTCTCGTGTCAAGGGATACACATGTCAAGTATAAAAAGTCTATCACTGACCAATGATAAGTTATGGCCAAGGTTAACTTTTTCGGATAATGCATCCTACACCAAGGTCAAGGTCAAAAATGATTACCTCATCCGAAAGGTCTTGTGACAAGGGATACACATGTCAAGTATCAAAGGCCTATCTCTGACCAATCAAAAGTTACGGCCAAGGTTGAAGTTTTTGGAAAATGGGTCCTAAGCCAAGGTCAAGGTCACAAGGTCAGAATGATGACCTCATCCGAAAGGTCTTGTGACAAGGGATACACATGTCATGTATCAAAGGCCTCTCCCTGACCAATCAAAAGTTATGGCCAAGGTTAAAGTTTTTGGAAAATGCGTCCTACGCCAAGGTCAAGGTCACAAGGTCAAAAATGATGACATCATCTGAAAGGTCTCGTGACAAGGGATGAACATGTCAAGTATCAATGGCCTATCTCTGACCAATCAAAAGTTACGGCCAAGGTTAAAGTTTTTTTGCTGCTGCAGACAAACAGACAAACAAACAGACAGACAGACAACTGGACAGGTGCAAACAATATGCCACCGAATCATCGATTCCGGAGGCATAAAAAAATAAAAATGCGTGACCACACTCCATAGTGATTAACTTGGTACAAGCCTGGGGTTGATCACAGTCACTTAAGTAATGCCAATATGCTTACATTTTTCTGTGGGACATTTTTTCTTCACCTTGTTGATATCAAGCAGGAAATAAGGTAGCTAGCCTTTTTGATGTATGCATTCCTGGTGCTGAAAAACTTAGATAAATTTTGAACTTCCACTTTGCCAAAGATACATTGAGCAGACCCGCATGACCCCCTTTTTCCCGTGTCATTTCAAATAATCAAGGCAAAGTCTTTCCATGTGGAGAACACTTGTATACAGCAAGCATTGTTCATCAAAATTATACTCAAGTGAAGATTCAAACACAACCGTTAGCTAACAGGCATACTGGTAGATCTGCCTGGCCTGCTGGTGCCTACACTGGCATGGCAACTGCTGAAATTAAACTTGAAAACTGGAACAGGTGTTAATACCTTCAGGTTAAAAAAAAAATACAGTCATGTATAACCCTTAAAATTACACCTACACTGGCTGGACAAAAAAAAAGTCACCATTTGGATTTAAATAAGTAAATACCCCAGCTTATGATTGAATCATTATTGCAGTGATCAATGTGTTTCAGCTGGCAGCAATTCTTAAAACCCTGACTGATGCAGAGAGTAGCTTCTCATTTATTAAACAACCATATTGAAAGATACATCCCATGGTCGTGGAAAAGATGTTGCAGTGTTTCAAGAGGGGCAAATTACTAAAAATCACTGGAATGGGGTCCAAATGTCCAACACATTACTAAAACCTGAAAGGATAGTGGTGACCTGTCAACTCTGCAGAAGAAATGGGCCAGAAAAAAAGCATGAATGATTGTGATAGGAGATCACCAAAGTGCTTGCAGTCTTAGCATAAAAATGGACAGTAAAACTCATTGCTATGTTCACTTGTGAGAGTAAGAGCATTTCCTCATGCATAATGCAACAAGAACTTGCAGGATTGGGACTAAACTACGCTGTGGCAACAAGAAAGTCACTTGTTAATGAGGCTAATCAGGGAAAAATTACTTCAATTTGCTTGCATAAAAATTGGACTGTGGAGCAATGGAAAAAGGTCATCTTGTCTGATGAGTCCAGATTTACCCTATTCCAGAGTGGTGGGTGCATCAGGGTAAGAAGGGAAGCCCATGACATGGTGCACCAATCATGCATACTGTCCCCTGTACAAGCCTCTGGAGGCAGTATTATGATTTATGATCTGGAGTTGATTCATTTGGTCAGGTCTAGACTCAGCAGCTTTATGTAGCAATAACAGGCCATGAACCAGTAGGGTTGGTCGGTAACATCTGGGGTGAATAATTATCATAGTGATTTTTGGCAAGCTATATAAACCTGTTGTTAGGAAATATATTGTACACTACTGGTCAAAAGTTTTAGAACACCCCAATTTTTCCAGTTTTTTTACTGAAAATTATGCAGTTTAATGTCTTTGTACTCTGGAATAAAAGCATAGACATGATAGAACAAATACACAATTGAAGTTAAAAAAGAAATTATGGAATCAATTTATAAACCAAAATGTATTCTAAACTTTTGACTCAAAGTAGCCACCTTTGGCAGATATAACAGCTGAACACACTCGTAGCATTCTTTTTAACAATGGAAATCAAATATTCTTCAGAAAGTTCTTCCCAACTCTGTTGCAGAAGTTCCCATAAATGTGTGGCACTTGCATTCTGAAATACAGTGAAAACGCAACGCCGAATTTATAAAATTATAGCTGATTTTTTGAAGCCGTCAAAATTACCACAGAGGAAATATAGTTTAATGAAGGTTAAAAGCTGGAATTGGTGCAAGTCCGGGTTCAAACCCGGTTTGTGCATCTGTCAGGGGATCACTTCTCCAAAACGCAACTTTGTCATTTCATTAGCAGAAGGTTGAATGCATCACTTGAATCACATGCAAGTGCAAAGCAAGACATTGGACGCATAAAAGGCACAGTGGTTCATCTCCATCAGCATCAGTGTCAGAATGCCACGGCTTACAGAACAGCAGAGGGAGTGAGCTTTGGGGATGCTGCTTGGGGGAACATCTCAAAGAGAGGTTGCCTGCTGGTTCAGTGTCAGTCCATCCACCATCAACAGACTGGAGCATCTCTACCAACAGACAGGAAGCATTCACCACCGCCCCCGACCAGGACAACTTCCTGTTACAACGGCACATCAGGACTGACACATCTAGCGGATGCATCTGAGGAACCGGTTCCAAAAAGTAGCAGACAAGGCTCAGAACACAATAGGACACCATGGACGCACCATCCATGCCTTGACTGTGATTTGCCGACTGCGAGCCGCAGGGTTAAGGTGCCGGAGGCCGAATCGAGGCAACATCATGACAACATCAGAGAGACAACAGACTCCAGTTTGCTCGGCGTCATCATCTTCAGCCGCCACGAGTCTTCCACTGTTGGGTTTTTCAGAAAAATCGAGGTTCTGTGTGTCATTTGCTGATGGCCGACAACGGCCGTACAGGAGGCAATGTGAACGTCATCAAGACAGGTGTGTTCTGGAGAGAATTCGGTATAGTGGGGGTCGTGTCATGGTCTGGGCTGCCATTAATGTGAGATTTTGGAGTGAACTTGTTGTGAGGCGTGGAGGTCTAACAGCAAAGCTGATTTTAAGACTAGTTCTCCAACCACTGTTGAACAACCATGGACAACGATTACCATTCACGTTCCAACACGACAACGCCCGTCCCCATACTGCACGCCTCACCAGAGACTATCTCCAACAAGCAGGGGCCGATGTTCTGCCTTGGCCATCCATTTCACCCGATCTTAACCCCACTGAACACGTGCGATGAACTGGGTCGTCGTGTGCGCCGGTGTCAACATCAACCATGCAATGTCGCCGAGTCGACAGCAGCACTACAGGAGTGGAGGAACTTTCCCCAAGCAACTGTGCGACGTTTGTGTGAATCGTTTACGCACATGTGTGCAAGCACAGGGAGGACACACTTGCTACTGACAGTTTGTGGAGGGTCTGTGCATTCACAATGGCAAATCGGAAACATTTGATGAGATAGTGTGATGAAACTTCACAGTGTTATGGTCAGCGAAATACTTTTTCTATTCGTATTAAAATTGATTCAAAAACATTGGTTGCTTCTTCTTTTTTGGTTATTAAATATGGGTTTTGTGTTTTCACTGTGTGTCAGTATAGGTTGCTTTACTTTCACTCTTCTGTCCTCTTTTTTTTAATTTAACCCTTATTTAACCAGGGAAGTCCCATTGAGATTGAAATCTACTTTTCAAGGGAGCCCTGGGGGTTGAGGTGGGGGAGGGAGAGGGCAATTTGCACAGCCAATTAGATCAGGGGATGACTAGGTGGCAGGTCAAAAGAGCCAGGTTGGGACTTCAGCCATGACACTGGGGAACCTCTTACTCTTATCGATAAGTGTCATAGGATCTTTAGTGACCACAGTGAGTCAGGACCTCGGTTTAACATCTCATCCGAAAGATGGTGTCTCCTTCAATAGTGTCCCCGTCACTGCAATGGGGCATTGGGGATTATTCCACCAGAGGGGAGATCACAACCTACTGGCCCACCAACACCTCTTCCAGCAACAACTTGGTTTTCCCAGGTGGTCTCCCATCCAAGCACTAACCAAGCCCACAACTGTTTAGCTTCAGCCACAGGGCTGGAGCAGATCGAATAGTGATATGGCTCCTGTGCTGGCCACTCCATGTTTTCAAGCTTACCATCTTGTTCTTTTTTCCTAAGGTAGTTCTGGGAGAGCTTGGACTTATGTTTTGGGTCATTATCTTGCTGTAGGATGAACCCCTGACCAACTAGGCACATAACAGAGGGTACTGCATGGCACTGCAGAATGCTGTGGTAGCCGTTTTGGTTCAGGGTGCCTTTCACTCTGTACAAGTCACCGACCCTGGATCCAGCAAAACAGCCCCAGACCATCACGCTTCCTCCTCCATGCTTGACAGTTGATGTCACACACTGAGGAACCATCCTTTCACCTACTTGACGGTGTACAAAAAACCTGGGTAACCTCACCTTTTGTTTAAAACTTCTGACAGTTCACCACTTACCTTTGTACCATTTCAAGCTATTCATTAGACTGTAACTGCATAATTTTCAATAAAAAAACTGGAAAAATTGGGGTGTTCTAAAACTTTTGACTGGTAGTGTACGTGATAACATTGCATTAGTTGTAGCTTTCTGTGTGTTCTGACCGTACTTACATGCCTGCCCTAACTAATGGCCAGTTTAGGGCAAGACATCCTACTACTTTAACTTCACAACATTTATTTATCAGTCAAACATTACTACCGAAATTTGTCTCATCTATTTCTTGGATCATTTGCTTCTCAATTTAATGTTCTAAACATGCATATGTTAAAAGGTGTGTCATGGGTGACATAGATCAGTGTCCTTTTCTTCTGTAATAAATCATACTGCCTTTAGGAAAGTATTTCTCTATCATTTATTGCGAAACATATGAGAGCTGGATCACATATTATTAGTTAGGTTTTTAAGCAAATTATTAAGACATTCAAAGTCTAAATTTCTTTTTTATATGTTTTGCTTTTAAGAAAAGACAATGTTACCCCTCCCCCAAATTAAAAAAAAATATGTAACTTAAAAAGATTTATGTAAGTTGGTCAGTCATGTCATTTTCCTTTTTGTTATTTCCAAGAATCAACAGAAAGTAAATGATCACAAGTTCATGAAAAAGATTAATGTTTTGCCTTAAATTTCTCAAAAATATAGAATTTCATGGATTCATATAATCAGTAATGCACATATGAATTTACCAAGCACCTGTATTACACAATACAGGCCAATAAGAGTGCAAGATGGTGGATGATGTACAATCTGATGAGTAAGTCAAAGGAGAAAATAAAACAATAATCCTCTTTTGAAGGGCATAAAGTGACAGAGTAGAAACAAAAATTGTGCTGTTCCACAATAACAAGACCATTCATTTCCAAGGTCTACCGTGATGCTGATAAACATATGTCTTATGAACCAAAGACTGGCCTTTTATACAGTCAGACCACTAAAATACAGAAACCTCAGTATCTCCCACTGTTCTGTTGAAACAAATGTCCAAACACCAATGTAATTTACTTCTTTCATCTGACATTATCACTATCTGACACAAATTAAGCCGTAACAAAAGATGTCAGATTTAAGAGGTATGGCTGTATATATCGTGATAGTGAGGTATATCTCTCACTACAGTGCCACAAAAAGTATTTCCCCCTTTCTCGCTTTCTACAATTTTTGCATATTTGTCACACTTAAATGTTTCAGATCATCCAACTCATTTTAATATTACACAAAAATAACCTGAGTAAACATAAAATGATGTTTTTAAATGATAATATCATTTATTGAAGGAGAAAAGCAATCTAAACCTACTGTATCTGGCCTAATGTGAAAAAGTAATTGCTCCCTTAGCTATTAAATCAACCAGTTAAACAAATCTAACAGATAATTGGGATCAATTTCACTAGGCACAACCTAGCATAAGTACTGCCAACCTTGTTGAATCTAAACCTCGCTTCACACTTTCCCCGCTATTGATGAGATTTTCCATCAATCACTTGTATTATATGGTAGCGGGTGCTTTCACAGATCTTCTGACAAAAATAGTTCAAACAAGAAAATGGTGCACTCTGGTGCATCTTGCGAATATTTAAAGATGGAAATTACGTTTTTTACGTGAGCAAGTTCCATGATCACAAGTTTTTTCACAAGCTCCTTTATGACTCTCCTTTACACATTCAGACATTCAAAGCGGCGGTTCAATGTTAAATAACATCCCTATGCTTTTAATGCATTTTTTCCAGTACTATTTTTTTTTTTGTTGAAAATGCCCACCATTCAAGTTTAATAACAAAGAATGACTTAAGCTAAAATGAAATAGTTTGCGAACTAGAAGCTCTGTTATTTGTGTTTACATATTAATAGAACTGAATATTCTGGGGGTGGTGACAGATCCGTGACAATAATCAAAAAAAAGCTGGTGGTGGCTGGGAACTTAAAAAAAAAAAAAAAAAAAAAATAAAAAAACCTGCCTGGCAATGAGAAGTAAAAAGCAAAAAGCAAAAAGCAGCACATGGTGCCTCGATCCAAAGAAATTCAACAACAGATGAGAAAAAGTTGTTGAAATTATCAGTCCAGAAAAGGTGCCTTCCAGAGGAACCTTCCCAGGAGTGGTTGTCCTACCAAAACCAAGAACGCATCAACGACTCATCTAGGGGTCAAAAAAGAACCCAGACCAACACCTAAAGAACTGCAGGCCTTAAAGGTCCCATATTATGCTGTATTTAGTCGTTTAAAATATGCCCAATAGGTCTTTAAAGTAATGTTAATAATTCAGTTATAAAAAAAAAACCACACACATCCAGGCCTAGTGAGACCTCTTCTCTCACCCCTGTCTGTGCCAGTCCGAAACACAAGCACGAAACACGAGTGGGCGGGGAGGCTATGCTAATGAGGCACTGCTCTGATTGGCTGCCTGGCCGCTTCGATTCCGGGGGAGGGTGCAGACCCGAAAAACAAGGAAACCAAGATGGCAGGTATTTCAGGACAGCTCTCCGAGGCATCTATTGCTGTAAGACCGTACTTGTTTGATTCCGAATCCGACCCCAAATGGGAGGAGGAAGCAATTGAAGAATTGCAGCAATGTTTACAGCAAGATGTCAATGAGTGGCAAGTTGAAATTTTAGTACTGTCTCGCCTTGCATGCATGTGATTGTAGCTGTACTGTTATATAGTCATGCTATATACCCTCTTAGCTATCCAGAGGAAACTTTGCAAAGAGCTCCTGTTAACCATTTCTACCAAAACAAAACACAATTCCGACACCAAGCTACTAAATGAGTTCGTAGCAAAAACACACAAAAGGTGTAAGCGTTGCATATGTGGAGCTAGCGAACCGGCAACTTCGACCGGAAATCCGTATCCGACTTCAAATTCTTTTTCGGCTTTTTATTAGCCAGAACAATTTTCAAAGGTGGATGAAATTCTGTCACGGCAATGCAGAGAGATAGTTTGTTATACCAAACATGTTATACTGCGTTTCGCAACTGCTTTCACCGTGGTAGGATCAGAGAGCTAGCCCACACCATGGCAAAATACCCGGCTGACCCTGGTCATGGCTAAGTAAAACGATTGTTTCACAGCAGCAGTAAACAAACCCCAACACGTACCCTAAGCTCCGCAAAGCCAACGTCTGGTCCAACTGCAGCCTTATCAGCCCAACTTTGCAGACACGCACAACACCTCTCCAGTTAGCTTCAACTGTAGCGGCTACGGTCAGGTAACGTTATGATGAAACTACCACCTTGATGCTAACCAAAGTAATACAAGCATACCAATCTGAATTACTCAAGGCTGGCGATAAGCGGTATCGCATCGCAAAATGCGATCTTTTTTTTTGAAATGCGCCAATCTGCGACGGGCTTTAGAAATCCCCATCGCATATTTTGCGATACAGTCTTCGGATATTGTGAATAAAAGTTTTCGTCCAGTTTTGAACAAAAATGGGCTCCTACAGTCTCTTAATATCGTCCCGATCGGCCTCCACCATCGCACTATGGATAACCTAACGGCGCGACTCTGAAACCATGGTAGCGAGTGGAATGAACCCATTATTTTCCAACCTCCGCGCCAGTCCCACCCACAGAGCTAAAGAAAACACTAGAGTGGACAACGTCATTGGCTGAACCAAGCGCAAAACGCAAGACACGTCTGCCATCTTGTGTAAGGAATTGGCGGGGAAATTGCGACAATCAAACGCTGTACGTGTGTATATGCGACTAGATAAAATGAAATGAAAAACACTGGACTGGTGTCACACATCAGCCAACAGCACGACCATCCTTTAATAAATTATTATTTTGTTTACAGGTGTTTGTTGTCAGGAAATTCTTAATAGTTAGTTAAAATTCAAAAAATTTAATTTAAATTGACTGTTAATATATATAAAAGAGTAGTATATTTACAGTTGCAATCAAAATTATTCAACCCCAGCTGCAAATTAGGTTTGCTGGCAAAATTTACAAACTTTCAGCTGTTTGCAATGAACAAATCAAACAAGAACAATTTAAATAGCTCAGCACAACAAATATTACAAGTGCCTTCTCCAAATATGGGAGTTGCATGTCTCACTGCGCATAGCTGGAAGAAGCTCCCGCACAATGCATATCGGGATTCACAGTGGTCCAAACAAATAGAGTCTAACGTGGAGACTGCAGAATGCAGGTGTTTTTCGGAGCCTGATTTCACCCCAGACAAAGTGCCAAGAGCTGTAATTCTGTCATTTGAGACAGCATCTGTTTCGGAACTGCAGCGGTGGAAAAATATCAATATGTCTTTATAATTTCTGCACTCCTGTAGCACAGATTTGCGTAAATTAGTTTGCGAGGTTCATTGAGCAATAAGCCATGAGAATCCGTTCTGTAGTCTGAATGTAGTGACAGCTGAAGTGCATTGTTAGGGACGATGCACAGCTGAGTGATGGCGAAAATAATTGCTGCTAAGTCCGCAAATGTTTCTGATTTTTTGCAGATTGTCATCCTTGCGGAGTCACATCAATTATATCAACATAGCCAATAGGCAATCGCTTTGTCATCAGCATTTCTTCATCCTTATGTGTCATGCATTTGTGGTGGTTGTTCAGTTAATAAATTGTTTGATTGTTAATCAGGAAAACTTGATTGCAAACAGTTTAAAGAGCAATAATGCGGGAAAGGGTAATGTTACTGAAGGCCTTCCTGACATCTGGCGGCATGCCACTGTACTCCATGAATTCATCCTCGAACCTTGCTGCGGAGCGACTGAAGAATACAGCCTGCATCGCAAATCTAAGGTTACGTTACCCAGCTGGCTAACCTATAGTGTTGTAACTGTCGTTCATTATTGCCAGCAAACGTAATGGGAAGCCAGCTAGGTTATAATGAAGCTTCCGATAGGTTAGCGAGTTATATTTCATGAACCATTATGAAACAGTAAAGTTATCGTTATGGTTATGCTATGCAGGCGTATTCTTCAGTTGTGTATATCAACGTGACAATTGACAAACCGCTGAATATTGCATCTTTTTAAGTGGGGAAAAAAAACTGGTTTTAAGGTAAAATAATACAGCGAACTTGCTGTATTTGCCCTTCTTTCCAGCCCGTCCTATGTAAATCAGCCACTTCTTTCTAAGCTTGGAGTCCTTCGAAAAATTCTAAAAGCTCAATTCTCGATCCCTGTGATGGTTTCTGTAGCATCCAGGCACAGAACACTTGTAACCCAGCATCCTGAAGCTCCGGAGGTACGGATAAGGCACTGACAGGACCACTGGCTCCACAATCCCTTGAGCGAGCGCAAATCCAATTGGCGGACATGCAACTCCCTTATTCAACACAAAATGCCACTTTTAATGACTACTGCAGGCTCAAAATTATTCAACCCCTTCATGACAAGCATCTTTAATACTTAATAGAGCACCCTTTTGCAAATATGACCTGCTGGAAATGTGATGCATAGGCAGACAACAGCTTCTGGCAGCATTCCCAAAGAATCTTAGCCTCGTCCTCATGGACAATGGCCTCCAGTTCACTAATATTCTAGGGTTTGCGTGCTGCAACTGCCTTCTTCAAATCCCAGCAGAGATTTTTTATGGGGTTCAAGTGAGGCTAATGTGATAGGCACTCTAGAATATTCCCAGACTTCTTCTGAAACCAAGCCTGGGTGGATGTTGAGGTATGCTTAGGATCACTCTCTTGTTGGAAGGTCCAATGATGCCCAAGCGTCAGCTTCCCAACAAATGGCACACCATTTTCTCCTTGGATATCCTGGTACTTGACTGAATCCATCTCGCCCTCCACACTTTGCAGATTTCCATGCCAGAGGAAGCAAGGCAGCTGCAGAGCATCAAAGAGCCCCCACAATTCTTCTCCATAGGCAGGGTGTACTTTTCAGCATATGCTTCTTTATTCCTCCTGCAGACATACCGCTGATTCATAAGCCTGAAAAGTTTCAGTTTTGTTTCATCACTTCACAGAACAGTATCCTACAACTTCTGTGGCTTATTTATATGGTTTTGAGCATATTGGAGCTTGTGCTTTTGGATCAGTTGTGGTGTGTGTCTTGGAGACCTTCAACGTTTAGTATGCGCCCTACTGTGTGACCTGAAACCTCAGTGCCTCCTGCCTCCAAGTCTTGCTGCGGGTCTCCAGCAGTCACCCGAGGGTTTTTTTGCCACCTGTCTCCTCAGAAATCTGGTGGCAGCCATTCATAGCTTCCTCTTTCTGCCACATCCTGGTAGTGTAGCCACTCTTCCTTTAACTCTGAACTTGCGAACTATGCTTCCAACTTTATCTCTACGAAAATTCAGTGCCTGTGCTACCTTTTTGTATACTCCTTGTTTGTGCCAGGCAATGATCTCCTCTATTAGCTCTTTGGACAATTCTCTTGACAGCCATATTTCTGATATGCAATCAAATGTCACTGTCAACAAACCCCTAGCTAGTGCAAATATTTGATGTGTTCTATCTTAAGCAAACCTGATGCAACTAATTAAGCTCTTAATTAGCTGCATTAGGTGTGCTTGAGACAATACCTGACTTGCAAATATGCTCTTATGACAGATTCTATTCAGGGGGTTGAATAATTTTGAGACTGCAGTAGTCATTAAAAGTGGCATTTTGAGTTAAATTTGGAGAAACTACTTGTAATATTAATCGTGTTGAGCTACTTAAAATGTTCTTGTTTACTCTGTTCATCACAAACAGCTGAAAATTTGTCAATTTTGCCAGTAAACCCAATTTGCAATCGGGGTTGAATAATTTTGATTGCAACTGTATGTCTATGGAATGCTGTTTTCATATTTTGAACACCTGTACATTTGTATTTGTACCTTGAATTCCTTTAGTACTCTTAGTTTATTCTAGATTATGACAATTTTTCTTTTAATAATTAAATGTTCATCTTGGTTCATAATAATTACCAGTATTAATTTCTTTCACAGTAAAAATATTAGCCAGGTGAGTGGCTTAGGTAGAACCAACTACAACTTACTAATTCCTATTCAGTTACTGAGTTACTACATGTTAGCTGTAAGCGGGACCCAGTTGGTAAGTCCAAGCAGTTTAAATACTGCAATGTTACTGTAACTCAACTGCCTTGGTCTTCATTAGGCTATGTTGATTAGTTATAGTACTATCAGCTAAGTGCTCTAAGAGTTGAAACTAAAAGGTTAAAATGCATATAGAGACGTTTTAAGTTTTATTTTTGCAACACAGTTCTGAAAAATGCTATAAAATGCGACAGACTTCTAGAGACTGCATAGTGCGTTTTTACTATGCAGTTATTTTTGCTGAATGCCGGCCCTGATTACTGCATATAAATTAACCAGGAGCATTTTTTTAAGTAGCGCGGAACGCGAACTAACATGCGGTAGTAACCGAGCGGTCATCATAATGATGGAGAAAAACATTACCCTGCAATACAGATTTTACAGACAGTAAGTTCCGTTACCGTGCACAGTTGTACCAAGCACCCAAATTAAAAACAAGTATCAAAAGTTAGCTTCAAATGAGGTTTATGTTCACACACCTTCTGTTGAATGCCTCATTGATATTATGTACTCTGGCATATTTAGGACACAAACATTAGCAACAGTAACTTAGCTACGTTAGCTGCAGTGCTACAGCCACATTCAACAGGCTATCACGTTAGGTAGGCTTTGCAGTAAAGCAACACAAAATGGTAAAACTTACTGCTTCCGCGTCTGTGAGTCACAGACAGTTGGTACCGATCCATGTTTTATCTTCATATATTTTACAAAGCATGCGTTTGAGGCCAGTTGTTAGTGCTACCTATCATTAGCGGTCCTGCAAGCCTCCCGTAGCAAGTCAGCTTCGCTTCCATTATTTGCCATTATATCGTTACTTACTGCTTGTGGCTTGGAGCGCTTGATCGATGCAACTGCTCCAGGTTTGAGAAGCAGCTGAGACGCATATCCAGCGTCAAATTATCCTTTATTGACAAAGCTGTCTTCGGTGAAATGCTGACCACAAACAGCTAACGTTCCCTTTGAATGTAGCTGTTTGCCACCTGCAAACAAAAAAGCTACCCACGGATTTCTGGTGGCATCGTCTTTTGGAAGGGAAAATAGATGTGCTTTTTTTCTCATACAAAAAAAATACGTACAAACAGCTTTGGGAGACATACTGATAAATCTACACATTAAATGATTTGGGCTCGTTTGTGTCTGATAGAATACATTCTGGGGTGGGCAGGTCCAGTGCTGTGATTGGCTCTGGCCAGGTCTGTCCTAATTGGACGCAACAACCTGACGTCAGATTTTGCCCAGATCTCATGAAGATCTTCGGGACGAGATGCTCAGAGAGGAAATCACGTTCAGGAAATCATGTTCTCAGATTACGGCAAAACCCCTGTATCTTATGTTTAGAAACTTTGCAGAGGTTGAGTATGGACATCCAACATTATAAAATTACTCATATATATTAAAAGAAGGATCAACATAATAGGGGACCTTTAAGGTCAATGGTCATGCTACCACAATAAGTAAGCGAGTGGACAAGAATGGCATTCAATGGGGAGCTGTCAGGCAAACATCAATGCCGACCAAAAAGTGCATGAAGACTCTTCTAACATTTGCCACAAAAACATCTGATGACTGATGATCCACCTGGAATTTTAGGATGATATTCTGTGGACTGATGAGTCAAAAGTGAAACTTTCTAAAAGATATGAGTCTACTTATATTTGGCGTAAGCTAACACAGCATTCTACTGTAAGATCATCATACCAACATCCAAAAACGGTGGTGGTAGTATGATGATCAGAGGCTGCTTTGTAGCTTCAGGACCTGGGCGACTTGCCATTGTTGATGGAACCTTGAATTCTGCTCTCTACCAGAAAATCCTGGAGGAGAATGTTCGGCCATCAGTTTGTGACCTAAAGCTCTAGTGCAGTTTGGTTATGGAGGACAATGATCCAAAGCACAGAAGCAAGTCCACATTAGAATGGTTCAAAAAGAAACAAAATGAAGTTTTTGGCCAAGTCAAAGTTCTAACAATAATCCTATTCAGATGCAGTGGCAAGACCTTAAACAGGCAATCCATGCTCAAAACCCTCTTATGTAGCTGTATTAAAACAACTCCGTGAGAGGAGTGAGCCAAAATTACTCCACAGGGACTGGAAGAACTCATTGAAAGTTATCACAAATGTCTGATTGCAGTTGTTGCCGCCAAAGGCGGCACAACCAGTAATTAGTTTTAGGAGAGCAATTATTTTTATGCCTCGATGTGCATGCGCAAGCGAGGTATACGGTAGTTCGTTTGTGTGTCATTCATTCATTCATTCATTCATTCATTCATTCAGTCAGTCATTCTGTCTGTTACAGGGACAGCTGCTACGCCGGTCAAAATCAAATCCTAGAATATGGCTCTATGGGATAAATGCCATGATCTCTTGGATTTAAATTTGCCAGATTTTTCAGATAGAGCTTTGTTTTCGAGTTATGGCACTATTTGATTACCACGATGGCTGCTGCGAGCGGTCAAGACTTCAACGAAGAAAAAGCTCTTCACAGTGAATCTCTTTACAACTTGTGACTTCGATTTTTATCACAGCAATGGCTACTGCTGATGGCAAAACTTGAAAAACGGAGCACAATGCGACAGTGATTCATGTAGACACACATTGCGCACTGTGTTAAATACAGCACTGCGTGGATTTTCGAACTTACTGCTGTATGAACTTTATAAAACATCACAAATGATTTCTCCCCCCACACAGTAACCGTGTGCAAATGAAAAATTCTTTCAGTTATTGCTGGGCTTCACTAAGCCTAACAACCACAGTCTAGCTAAGCGGTCCTACGAAGCTACTTATTAACTTGTTATGACAACCGGGGCTTTCCCGACTTACATATCTGCGTGTTCACATAACAGACGGCGTTTGTAGCATATGACCAATCGTCTACCGGCAGCAGAGCAGCATATTTTACAAATGAAGAGCAACTTATCGTATTACAAAAATATGTGGAATACAGGATCATACAGATCAAAGACAATGCTCGAGACAATAGGACACCCACCACCAGTTGGACGAGGGTGAGAATTACATTCTGTCAAAATGACGGA
Organism: Gymnothorax javanicus; assembly: GCA_029692085.1. Classification (NCBI taxonomy): domain Eukaryota; kingdom Metazoa; phylum Chordata; class Actinopteri; order Anguilliformes; family Muraenidae; genus Gymnothorax; species Gymnothorax javanicus. The sequence goes on from CM056198.1 coordinate 99,548,453, forward strand.
CGGCCTTCAAAATGTTCCGTCATTGTTAAAAAAATCTGTCAATGACGGAAAATATTCGGTTAACGCGACCTCTGTCCTGCATGGTATGAAAGGTGCTTCCCTCCAAAAACCTATTATTGTTCCCACAGAGTCTGAACTGCACTAATTATTGGTCAGTGTTAAATAGACCCTGAATAGTGTGAAGGGTGTTTCCCTCCATAACTGTAGATTTGTTCATCAGGCTACCACTGGTGGGTAAATACTTGAGTATGTCAAGCATAGATGCACAGCTAGGGCACTCTGACATGTCCACACCCAATTTTATAGCTTCATTAGGGGACATACTTGTCACTGCTGTAAGCACCGAGGCATCAGCACCTTCAGTGCTTTCATTCACATTGGTAATAGAGGTTTTGAATAGCTCTTTACCTTTAATAAACTAAATGATCATTTAAAAGCTGCATTTTATGTTCACTCATGTTGTCTTTGTCTTATAGTAAAATCAGCTGGATGATCTAAAGCAGTGTTTCTCACCCAGGGTCAGTGGACCCCTAGTGGTCCATAGCGTAATTGCAAGGGGTCCATGAAAATAAAATATCTTTTTAAGAAGTTCCAATGATCTTTACAGACATAGCCTTATTTTACTCAAATGTGACCGAGACCTTTGTTTAGCTGAACTGCACAAGGAAATAGGACTTTTTTCTCTAATTCCATCAGTCTCACAAGTATATTTCCTCATATTTTACTACGAGACATTGTTTTGATCCGCTCCCATTTGCATTGTTAAAGTTACTGCATTACGCTGTTAATACAAACTTAACTCGATCTGCATCCTTTCCAAATTATGACCCTCCTAGCGTTTCAGCGGGTAAGCACCATTAATTTCTTAATACTTTTATTGAGAAACATCTGCAGGAAGGTGCTGTGGGAAAACTCACTAACTTGCAAGGGTTTGGGTTAGCACTTGAAATTAAGCTAACATCATAAACAAAGAAGAAGATGACAATCACAGTTACACGAAGAAGAAGAAAAAGAAAAAGAAGAGGAAGAAGACATTTTAATGTGACAACATGGAGAAATGGCTCAAATAATAATTAAAAAAAAAAAAGAACCAAAAACACTGTCTGTTTCAGACGAAACAGCCTCTGGACCACCGGAAAAGAAAATGGAAACAGACAGCAAAATGAGACATTATAAAGAATACATGATGTTTGGATTTACAGCAACTAATTATGACCCTCCTCAGCCTCTGTGTTTCTTATGTGGAGAGGTACCCTCAAACCACACCGTGAAAGCGGCAGACCTGCAGCGTCATCTAAGCACCAAACACCAATCAACAGTAGGCAAGACTGCTGAGTTCTTTACATGGAGATTGTCCGAGTTCAGGGGAGCGCAAAATCACATGCGTGCTGTTGTTTTGTTACATAAGTCCCATATACACATGCTGTTTTGTTACATATGTCCCAGAAGCCACTGCATAAATATGCTGTTTTGTTACTTATTTTCGGAAGCTACTGTACAAATATGCTGCTTTGTAATGTATTTCCGGAAGCTACAGTTGAAGGCTCATATTTGCCACCAAGGGAGTGAATACATATGCAATATATGCAATAATGCAATTTAAAATGCAGTTTCTGCTGTTTCTGTAAAATTGGTTCCCCTTTCCCCCAGGTCGGCAGGGTGGGGGTCCACAGAGTTGATCAACAAAAATATGCAGCGGGTCCAGGACCCCAAAAAGGTTGAGAACCACTGATCTAAAGCATTTATACATGATAAGCAAAAGTAAAAGAAATGGAGAAGGCGGCAAAACACTTTCCCACAACACAATAAGTATGTGCACTTATTCTAACTGGTACAAAATGTTCAGAATAAACTTAAAAATCATAATATAATCATTTTCCAGCTCTTCAATGTCATCATGTTCATTTTCCCATTGACTAACTTAAATAAAACCATATCTGGTAAAAAACCCGGCAATAAGGCAATAGAAACTTCCACATCATTATTTATGAAAATAAAATTCTATGCTCTGCAAGATGCAAACACAAAATAGAGAGCAAAGTTTAACACCTGTTCTTAAAGAAAATAACAGGAACAACATACCTAGCAATTTTCAAGAAGATATAGCATTGAATATAAGAGAACCACTACATTTAAATAGAATGTTTTGTTCCATCTTTCTCCGATTTCAGATGAGTTTGTATTTGGATACGGTTACTAATTCGCTAATAAAACACAAAAGGGTACAAAAATGCAATGTTACCACAGTTACTGTCTCTAGAGGTGTATACCCTAACAAAAATTACAATGGGCATAATGGTACCAGTGGTCCAAAATTGCTGGGTCTTGCTTATGGCCGAAAGAATGAAGTCAGCACTACCTGGAAGTACTGAATGACCAAGCGATCACATCAATGGATTTTTAAATCCCTGATGGAACAGGCATATCCCAGGATGACAATGCCAAGATTCAGTGGGCTCAAATGGAGCAGAGTGGTTAAGTGAGCATGAGAAATCATTTTCAAAAATGAGTTGGCCATCACAGAGTCGTGACTTAACCAACTGAAAGACTTAGAAGTGTGCTGGAGAAGGCATTATGGGGTGGATCGACTCTTCCGTCATCAATACAAGATCTCAGCCAAAAATTAATGCAACTCCGGTTGGAAAAACGTTGTGAAATTGCCTAAAATTGTCAAAACAATGCCACGGCAAATGCTTGCTGTGATCAAAGCTGAAGGCAGTCCAAAAAAAATTAGGGCACAACGGTTTTTTTTTTTTAGCCAGTCAGTGTGTAGTTTTCATCTCTTTCACACTACGAATTTCAGTCAGTGTAACTTTGTGTTTTTCAACCACACCTTATGACAATGCTATCTGCGCCAAAATGAATGGGCCACTGCACTTCTGAGCCTGGCTGAAAATAACCTGCCTTTCAACCAGCAGAGCAAGGGCTCATTGGGTTTACCTGCAACATTGAAGACTGAGAGAAGAAAGAGACAGAGACAAGGGAAAAATAAAATGGAGGAACAAAATGACTCACATAGCTGAGGATGACACGGGAGGCCAGGCCTGCAGGAGTAGCACAAGATGTTGCATCTCCTCCCATTTGGTGCTGGAGTCTAGCAGCTCTGCGAAGAGACCGGCCCGGTTCTCCTCGGTCTCGATATCTCCCATTTCCAACTGCAAATGAGAGAGGAGCACAGGAGAGATGGGAGCCGATTATACAAGCAAGTCTGGAGCGGTTTAATGAGGCTCTCGCAGCCTGCTGCCGAGGCCCAAACACCTCCCCATCATCTCAAAAGGGTAATGTATTAAAATATATGGGTTCCCAACATTGATTCAACACATTTCTCTCGAGCGCGACAGCAGTTTTGTGCAAAGCGGCATACAGTCAAGCCAACGTGAAAACGGCAATCATATACAGTTAAGTTCCACAGCATGTTAATCTTTAGGGAATACTTTGTGAAAGCATACATGAAAGAAAGAGTAAGGGGAAATCAAATCAAGAACCTGGAACTTTCACGAACAGTCGTGCAGTATCTTTGCACAGAGTAAGTTGAATGATGTCCTACTGCTAAGACTATCTTTTTCGAAGGGAGACCAATTAATACGTAAAGTTCACTGAATAGGGAAGTGTTCGTCTTACATGTTTGGTTTGCAGGCCTGTTCTCGAAGGTTTAAATTTCAGAAGTTGGCACAGATTTCATTACACAGCAGCTAAATGAGATATCTGGCTGTGCATTTTTTTTTGAGGTTGGAGCCAAACCCTACAGGGCAGTTAATCTCCAGGAGCAAGGTCAGGACCCACTGCCAACAACATGAGACGCTCTCAACATACTACACAAAAGGCCACAGTCCCAAGCCAAGTGAGCTTGAAACGCTCTTACAACTTCTCCAAGGACTCTCCAAGGGCATTTGTACACTCAGTGACATCTCTGCAGCACAGTTTTGCAGATAACTGCAATTACAGTGCATTTCATATCTGCACTATTAACAGGCACAGAGTCTGATAAGGAAAGGAGATGGCAGGCAGAATATGTGGTGGATCAGTGGGACCCTGATGGCGGAGCCCTTTGATGTCAGCCCTCTAATTCAGGGAAAATTCCACGGATAACGTGGTGCAGCGGCGCTAATTAGAGCAGGGGTCGGGAACGTGCCGCCCGCGGGCCGATCCAGGCCCGATTCCGGAATAAGTGCACCCCCAGCTGCAACTTTTCAAAATGAATCAGAATCGTGTGATTACACGCCCTCCTAGTTTCTTCTTTCCTCGTTCCAATGTATGGCTGAGACTGAAAGTACGCTTCTCAATTAAAAAATAAAGACCTCAGTCACTAGCAGGATTTCTTTAAACTAACCATTATTATACATGCAAACCTTTGTGTCACTTTATGCATTTAGGCTATCATTTAATTCTCTACTAGTGCAGCCCACAATTCCAGCCCGGGGGGGTCCTTTCTCCTGAATTAGAATGCTGCATTTTATATTAGATTAGCACTACCTCATGACGTGCTATCAAACAGGTTTAATGTGCTAACGTAGTGTTTTAGCATTCACGGAACGTAAATTGGTGTCAAGTTCAAATTAAAACCACTGAACGTTGTGCGATACTGAAAAAAAAAAGTATTGAAAACTTCTGCGTCAAAGAAACTCAGATTACTAATGTACATGGGCCTGCCGATGTGCTTTGAATAGCAGGGGAATGGAGTCGAATGCAGAACTGGGCTTGAAATAAAGCATAAATCACCACAAATGATGGTTTCCGCATTATTTCAGCACCATGTACTTCCATCTGGGAATATTACTGAGAGTAATTTGGATAATGTTGGATGACTCTAAATTCCAATATAAGATGTCAAAATAGTCCCTACAGCAATCCATTCCACCTCCAAGATTTAATTAATTTCCCTGGCACCACAGAGAAGCATAACAGCTCAGCTCAACGGCTGATTTCTGAAGGGAGGAGTAAAACCGTCATCTGCGTCAGTGGCATTCTAAGTCCAGGGCCTGGCTCATGTCAGAGTAACCTCAGCAGGGTTAGTGCCTGTGGAACGACGCACCATAACCCACTGTGGCGAAAAGAGCATTTCTGTGTTAGCGGCTCTGTTTTCTGGCCGGCTGCCTGTTAATAACACGGCTGTTTTCACCCCCCAGCTGCTCGGAATGGGCTTGCCAAGCCACCGCGTAAACGACCTGTGACAATGAAGACCTCCTCGACAAAACTGACGTTCCGCAGATAACAATGAAGACCTCGGTGGCAGAACCGACGTTCCGCAGATAACAATAAAGACCTCTGCGGCAGAACTGACGTTCCGCGTCTATGAACAGGCGGCCGATTCGGACCAGCGCTCAAAATTATACCCAGCCTTCGCGGACTCATGTGACTTGAGAAAGTCACATGCAAGTCTCAGGCAGCGGAAAAGCCCTGATGTGATTTTCCCTCTGCTTCAAATATCTGCTGCCAGTTGACATGCAATGATTTTCTTTTTTCATAAAATTTGATATATTTATGACAAAATATGAAATGAAAAATCTTCATCTATTATAACAAATTACTAAAAAGTCCAATTCATTGTGCGTACCTGATATTTCACTCAGCATAATAATACTAACATAAGTAATTAAAAAATAAAAATGTATTAATAGTTGTTCACACATTAGCATTCAACAAAGGAGTTGACCAAGATTTGGTAGAATCTTCACACCAGTAAGTTTCCATTGGCGAATATCACATAAAACTATCATACTAGGTCTCACATGAACCAATGCCTGATCTCACAGGTGCTTAAAACTATTGTTCATATAATCAGACATCAACACATTGCATTATCAAATAAACATGTACAAACATCGAGTTGTGGTAGATGTTGTAATGAGGACATAATATGAATGCGAAAAAGGTCCTGCGGAATCGTATTAGTTCTACAATAGGTCAAATTATACTGCAAATGTGTGTTCACAAATAAATACAAAATTCACTTACTAAAACTCTCAAATTCAATTCAGTAAGCCTGCAATCTTAAAACTAAAAGTAATTTCCCCAGAGGTTGTGCATTTAAAAAGTGGTTGATACGGTTTCGTGGGACATGGCCATTGAACATAACATTCAGTTTTATTACATTAAAGCAGACTTTTTTAAAGCAGCTTAGTGGTCTTTCAGAAGGCAGCTTCTGCCCTTTTCGAGAGGGAGGAGAGACAGGCATTCCAAAAGGCTTCAGTGGCCCATCTCCAAATCTCGCCAAAACAGGCAAATCTAAGATGGATTCCTAAATGGCATGGCAAATGAGTTCAAAATAAAACTGGGCAAAATAACAAATGAGATGTATGGCAATTTTAAAAACAAGCAAAAAGAAAGATGACATAATGATACCGGTACTAATACAGCGCAGTAAAGCAGCGGGATGCAGCGTTAACAACACAAGCGTTCATTTCTCAAACGCTCCACATGGCGCTGTCAAAGTGCTGATGTTTAAAAGCGTAATAATGATTTTACATGTCACTAAGGTCTTTTGTGGAGGTTAATATTAGAGCATTCAGATGTTTGTGGTCATTAATTAAATATGGCGCAGTGCTACCGCCCACCAGCGCCATGAACTGCTGAGCGCAAAATAATTAATGACAATAAACGAGAGAAACAACACTGCCATTTTTGCTATGCAAAGCTTCAGTCACTGAATGCCAACAGAGACACAAAATAACATGTTGCATGTGCATTTGTGTGTGTGTGAGTGTGTTAGTGTGCTCAAGTCTACGCATGTGTGTGTACGTGTGCTCGTGTAAATGTGCATTTGAATGAATGTGTGTGAACATTTAATAATGTATACAGATGAATATCTGATAGATACTAGATAAAGAGATGTACTTGCACTATACAGTGCAAACCTGTTTCCAAGAAAGTTGAGATGCAGTGTAAAATGTAAATAAAAACAGAGTGCAATGATTTGAAAATCATTTAAACTGTATAGTACTCAAGCTACCTTACGCTTGAGTCTAGGTTTACTGTTTCTGTTATCCATCTATTCATTGTCTTTGTTGAGAATTGGTAAATGCCCAGAGGGGTTTGGGTATCGCGTCATAAAAATGAGAGTACGCACAACGTGAGATCATGCGACTGAGTTGGGTAGCCCGAGTGAATGCCAACCCTGAATATAGTTTAATTGAAAATAGCACTAAGACAAAATATCAGATGTTGAAACTGAGAAATTTTATTTAACTTTTGAAAAACACATCTTCATTTTGAATTTGATGCCATCAACACGTTTCAGTGTTTGGGGACTGAGGACATTAACTGCTGTCAATTATTAGAGCAAAATGTTTTCACATTCTTGCTTGATGTAGGATTTCAGCTGCTCGACACTTTGTGGCCTCCTTTGTCGTATTTTTTGTGCCATACTGTTCCAAATATTTTCAGTAGTGACAGGTCTGGACAGCAAGCTGGCCAGGTAAGTACCCCGACTCTTTTACTATGGAGTCATGTTATTGCAAGTGTGCAGAATGTGGTGTTTGGCTTTGTTTAGCTGAAACAAGCAAGACCATCCCTGAAAACGACATCTGGATAGCAGTATATGTTGCTCCAAAACCTGTATACATTGTTCAGCATTAATGGTACCATCACAGATGTGCTAGTTACCCATGCCATGTGCATTAATGCGCCCCCATACTATCATGGATGCTGGCTTCTGAACTAAGCGCTGATAACAAGCCAGATGTAAAGATATATGGTTTTATCTTTACATGTTGCATTTGTGGATGGAGCGACAAACTGTGTTCACTGACAATGGTTTTCAGAAGAGTTCCTGAACCCATGCAGTGATATCCACAACCAGATTGTGTCTGTTTTTAATCAAGTGCCGCTTGAGGGCTTGAAGCTCATAGCCATTCAATACTCGTTTTTGGCCTTGCCCCTTGTGTACAGAGATTTTTCCAATTTTACATTGCAGAAACTTGTAAATTGTTATTAACAGAGTGGTGAAGCCCTCACCATTTTAACTACTGAAACCTCTCTGGGATGCTCTTTTCATACCCAAGCATGTTACTCACTAAGATTATTAAGATTAATAATCATTAATCTTAGATCATTAAGATTAATTAATCTTAATTAGCTGGTAGATAATTCCACCAGGAGTATTATTTTTCTTTAGTACCATTCAACTTTTCCCCATCTTTCTTTGCCCCCATCCCAACTTTTTTTGAAACTTGTCAGCATCAAATTCAAAATAAGCACATCTTCTTCAAAAAACTATAAAATTTCTAAGCTTCAAGATTTGATATGTTGTCTTTGTACTATTATCAATTAAATATCAAGTTTAGATGATTTGCAAATCATTCTGTTCTGTTTTTATTTAAGTTTTACACAGCATACCAACTTTTTTTTTGGAAATGGAGTTGCATTTGGACCACACAAACTTTGACTGAACTGGGCATCAGACTGGACTTTAATTTTGACTAGCTGACTGAAACAAAATCAACATTACAACATCCATTTGTCCTCTCATAATAATGGTATTATCATGGACCTAAAACTCTAAATCATGTAAGGAATTCTATGTATTCAACTCAACATTTGGCCAAACTAGTTGTAGTATGTCACTTTTAGGTGCAATGTTTTCAAAACATGGAAAAACAAGCCAGGCTCATGCATCTAGAATTAGGAAACGAGGACCATTTATTCATTTATTCTCTAGATGTTCTGTTCCAATAATAACTAATACACAGAGGAGTAAGTAATGGGCAATCTGACACCGTCTCGCAATGAAGAAACACTGCCAGCCAGAGGGATGGCGGAAACCTCACTGAGGAGGGTCTCGAAGCTCGTCAGACAGACAAACATTCTTCACCTCAAACAGCTGCAGGGGAACATCTGGGAAAACTGCTGCCAGCAGCTACCTGCGCCAAGCATGCCTGCAGTCGACTTGGCAGGGGACTGCAATGCAGAGCACTCAGAAAAATAGTCAAAGAAAGGTCAGCCAGCTTGCCTACAGTATAAGCCAGGGCCATGCCAAATCACGTGAAAACAGCATATACTTCTCCACTTCATGCTATTTCCAGGTCCCATATTGGGCTTAAAGGGGTTGTCATATGCTTTTTGAAGTTTTCCCTATCCTTCAGTGTGTTACATAGCGTCTTGTGCATGTTAAACGTCTGCAAAGTTACAAAGCACAAAGTCCTTTCTGACAGAAAATGCATCGCCCGAACGACCTGAAATGCCTTGTTTTGTAGTCCGGCCTTCTCTTCTGATACTTGTCTACATCAAGACAAAACGTACTTGCATAATGGCCATCTAGCAGCTAGTGTGTCATGCTCTAAAACAAAGCAAGGTAGAGTGGAGGCAGGGAATTATTTGGTTTGTTCGTATCACCATGGTGAGAAGGCGCCGATTTCTTCAGTGTGAAGGAAAATTCCCTTTGTGTGGGCTTTGGAAGGAAGGCAAAATGAAGAATCACTAACTAATTGTTATTTTCATTCCTCAGCTGTACAACCCCAAACTTTTATTGTGTGCCCTTTATTTTAAAGAAACCAGCTTCCTGAACCACGCTTGAGCAATCACAACAGCAGGTTTTAAGGGAGGAGGCCTTAAAAAGACAGGAAAATATTAAACTGTAAAAGGGCATAATAAGACCATTTTAAGACATCCCCTTTACCAACGTGACCTAGAATAAACTATAAAAAAGGCTACCCCACAAGCATGGACACTCTTCTGTTATGCAATCAGGGAGGATGACAATCCTTAGCAAAAATATTCATTGATATTTATGGACCAAACGACCAAAGGCACAAATGAGTTGATAAACAAATAAAAACAACTATGACTTGTATGTATATAGGCTATGTATGACAGAGTGTACAACAGCATGTGGTATAACACACAACGTTCTAAAATTTTTATTAAAGCCATTTGAAGACATTTTTTTGGGCGGGGGAGGGGGGGGAATAAAAGTTCAATGTTTTTAAGTGAAGTTTATCATCTTACAAGTAATTGTCATCATAGCCGTCTACCACAGCATACTGGAGTTACATCCTAATTTGATTACAAGTGCAGGAGTAGCAGCACTAAACCCATTAAGACCTGATGTGACAACTGCCCGCTACTCCCTTCAAGACCTGACGCGACATCTAGGGCCCTAAGCAGCTGCTTAGCTCGCTTATGCCTCAGGCCAGCTCTGGGAACACTGAGGAACACCAAGACCACCACTGATAACAGCTAAGGTGGATGACGAACAAATTATTTCCTTGGTGAAAAAAAGACACACAATCAAAACAAATGACGATGAAAAACACCTTCAGGTAGGTCAGGATATTGTGATCTAGATCAAGGTCAACAATTGAGTGAAGACTTCACCAGAATGAATTCAGAGGAATCACCAAAAGATCTAAACCAACGATACAATGCAAAAGCAGCAAGACTATATTAAAGTTTTCCATACAACGCTGAAAAAAGGGCCTTCAGTTCTGGAGCGACATCCTGTGACCAGACAAGAATGATGTGCTTGAATGATGGGAAGAGTGGAGCATGGAAAAGAATGGAAAAGAAAAAGAACCAACTCATACCACCTCATCTGTGACGTACGCTAGAGGTAGTGCCATGGTGTGGGAACGTATGGTCATCAGTGGAACTGGTTCTCTTGTATTTATTGATGATATGACTGCTGACAAAAGCAAAAGAATGAATCCTGAATTGCATTTGGCCATTTTATCTTCTAAGATTCAAAACTCTTGGGATTGCATTTCACAGCGCAGATGGATAATGACCAGAAGCAATCTGTAAAAGCAACCACAGACTTTAAGGCAAACAAGAAGAATGTTCAACAGTCGCCAAGTCATTCAGCAGAACAGAGTCTAACTGAGAGTGCATTTCACATGCCAAAAGAAAAACCGAAAACACCACATAACACCCCAAGAGAAGGCAGCACAGCATCTGTCTATGGGCTCCAGACTTCAGGCAGTCACTGGGGAGCTATGCATAAAAATGGTTGTAATCACTACACAGTGAATACACCATTTTAAATTAAAGCTGAAGTTTACAATTCAAGGACATTTTTATTATCTTTTTTTTTTTTTTTATTTTGAGTCTACTGTAGTGGAACCCTGAGCTAAAATTATTTAAATTATGTCACAGTCCAACTCCTTTAGGACCTGACTGTAAGTATATGCACTCGCCTATATCATTTTATAAAAAACATCATTACCATTTTTGTGATTCTTAACTTGCTTACTATTCGCTGTGATAAATAACATTATTTTCTGTGCCAGCAAAGCTTGATGTGAATTGGACAAAAAACTTGGTCAACATCCAGCCTGTATTTTGGTCTTCCATTTTTATCTTCAAAATTGGCCACTAGAAGAGAGAACAAAACAGCATTTTCTCTTCAAATAGAAAAGCAGAAGAATGGCAAAGATGATCTACAGGTCACTGCTCATTTATTTTTCTTCTTATCAGTGCAATGTTTTATTTATGGCACTCAGAGAACTGAGGTTTTATAACAGAAGAAACAAAACATTTGGTCAGTGCCTGTTGAAAATGTGGAAACCAAAATATCTCTCGAACCATCTTGAAATAAATAATGTGTGGGCTTGAATCATTGCAATAAAAACCAGTTGGAAGCTTTCCAGGTCATTTTTATCATGACACATTATTCCATTAAATGACATCTACTTTGCATTTAACAGTTGCACAATAAATCTTTTGAAAATGTTGGAAGGGGCATAACTTTAGGTTGTGTGAGCTGTGGGGGCAGAAATACTGCTGTAAGGGAGGGGGAGGGGGGGCAGCAAGTACTGTGACATGCGGGGCAGAACAGCTTCGCAAAAAAAAAAAAAAAAAAAAAAAAAGGCTTCGTTTTTAATGAGGGGATACCAATTTGATGTTAATCCATTGTACGTAGTTTAGTCTGACTGAAAGAAAACCAGTAAAGCTGAATCACATCTCTGCTCAAAGCACTCCAGGTGAATAGAACTTCGGTAAAACATGATCTGTACACTTCATTACAGCTTTGAATTTGCTTTCAGGCACCTTCATGAAAAATTAATAAATGGTTACAACCGTCTCATCCTTTTTTATGGATGCCAGGAGACTTTCCATCTTGTACAATCGCACTTGCTTAGTAATTGCCAATTCCTGTTAAGTCAGCCCCTAATAACCACGGTGTGTGTGGAATGGGATATTTTCAAGGATCCTCAGGTATCTGCCTGCCATTTTCTCTCCAACTCAACACCACCTCGAGGCATGTACCACAAGTTGGGGCTTTTTTAAAATTCATCTTCAATGTTTAATTGGGATGTACAAAGGGGTGACAAATTAAAGGAAAAAAACAACAAATTATAGGCAAAAAAGTGTCCGTATCTGTTTTCCGCATCTCTGTTGAGCACTGCCAATGGTATTAGCATCTCTGAACTCCCAAATGTCTTTTATTTGAATGGAAAGAATTGCTCTTCTTTTATCTTTTGCACACTAATACACAAATATCATGGTCATGACATGTATGCTTTTGACCACCATATCGTACCGTTTCTCAATAATTGCACTGAAGAAGCCACTTTGTTCTCTGCTCCTACTGAAACACTATCTTTTAGAGAGGTCTTTCAGACTGAAGATACTGCAGTCTTTGCCACAAAAATGAGCCCTCTTTCAAAGACACTTAGATCTTCTGTTGCAATCTTCAGCCACAATTGAGATGAGCAGGACTTGCTCAGTGTTTTTATGCTGGTCTCAAAGCATCATAGGCTGTAGTTTGCTTAATTACATCATGCAGTGTGCCTGTATGGAAGCATCTGTATTTGTAATGTTTCTCCACCAATTTATTCCGGTTTTTCCTTTAATTTGTCACGTCACCCATCCGTAAATGTAGCTTTAATTAAGAGGCAGAAAAGCAAGTGCTGCACTATCAGGGCCCAGTAAATAAAAAAGCTTTCAGCTCCCATGATGCTCTGCATGAATTAATCAAGAGTGGTGGGCCATGCCTTTTATCTGGCTCTCACCAAGTCTTTGAAACATCTTGAGCTTGAACACACATACAAAAAAGCTGCAGAAACAAATTTTACACGGCCAAAAAAAGACTATAATAATCTCTCAGAGCCATTTTGTAATGCCTGGGGTCCAAACAAATGTAGGACTAGTTTCATAACATGAACTTAACGTTCCTGGACCTATCCTAAATCAGAAATTGAAAAACGGTTTACAGCAATAAAATAATAGTAGAAAATTAAATGTGCCCCAATTGTAATTCTTATCTCCCTTTTTATTTTTCATTCGAGCCAAAGAACGTAAGACATTTCAGTCAATTGGGCAAAAGCTAACCAACCCTAAGCCCATCAATAAAATAAACACTGGGTGAATTTATTTCTTCAAAAAAAAAAAAAAAAAAAAAAGAAAAAACAAGGAAAATTATGACAGTATTGCTTTACCCTCTCGAGTGCTGACAAGAATAAATGCACCTCCATGTCTTAGTTTGTATTTACCTCATGGTATTCTATATTATTTTTGAGGTGCCCAGCTGGAGAAATCCATAATGAATCAAGCGGAGAATACTGATGGAACCTTGAAGAAATCTGATGGCGATAACCACATTGCAGTGCTTCTGTTCTCCATCTATTTACAAAGGGGGCATAAAATATTGAGCGGTAGGGAGGCTCGATAAGGGACAATTCCATGGTCTATCAAGTAGCTCCTGAGGTGCTTCGAGAATCAAAAAATAATTTGCATTAATTTCAGCCACGACCGGTCAAAACAGACCTGTTTACACTCCTATTAAATTTTGCCGCACCTCAATCTTCTAAATTCAGGTTGATTCGCAGTGGCAGTATTGCAATCGATTGGAAAATCTTAAGACAAAGCAGAAAACCCAATATAGCCAGAGAGGAAATAAAATAAGGTGAAGAGTTTCCTGCAGTTCGAGGTGTCTGGTCACAATTGCATCACTGCAGCAGAAATTCACTTCCGCTCCCCATAAAATGTTGTGAAGCTACACCTTGCCACACCGCTGTGTCTTCTTCTTCAGTCTGGCTGCAAGATAAACCTGTCTCCCGTGCATCAGAGCAAGGCAGAAGACGGAAATAGCTTTCAGGTCTGGCCTTTCCAAGACGTAGGGGGAAAAAAAAAAAAATCCATGAATATTCATTGATCTGCTACCTAACACAAAGCAGTATACCAAATGAACCCATCAATTAAGATGCAGAGGTCATTTACTTTAGAGGTTGTGGGGAAGTGGAGGCGGGGAGGGCTGGAGGGAAGAGAAGTACCAATAAGAAGATGGTAACAGGGATGGGAGGGGTTCTTCATCGCCGAAATGTGACACAAATGATCTTTCGAGTGAGGACAATTTCTGACCACCCACAGGCATATGCGCAAAACCATTCTATCAGGGAAATGCAAAAGAAAATAGAATGTGCCGCATGATTTGCTGTATAATGCGTTATTGTGTAATGTAAATTGCTCTTTTCCCTTTTGAGTCTTCGACATTTTTGGCTATGAATGATGCCGCAATTTACGTGCATAGGCTCGGATAGGGAAAGAACGAAAAATACAAAGCTTATTATTAAGTTGGCCTTCAAATGCGTTTTGAAACATTGAAATCCTGGTCCTGAGAGTTTGGAGTTTGGTACAGTGAGGCTTAATGCACTGTTACTCCACAGTGTTCCTTTGTTAATATTCCGTCCCGAGGTCCCCATGATGGCTCATTGGCTTCTCAGAATGTGAGTTGAAGCTCTGACAGTCTTAGCTGTGGGCTCTAAAACAATCCTGCCATGCACCTGTTCAACACTTGCTCAAAATGTGGTTTCATTTTTTAATATATACCCATTCGTGTTAAGAGTCAAGTCTGCTTCATATGGCTCATTACTCAGTCATGCATTAGGGGAATACAACGCTTGATGAATATTCTGTTTTAAAAGTGAGGTTAGACAGGGAAAGAAAAGATTTTGAGTGTCGAGCTAAAGGTACCGAAGTCTTTCCACGGGCGCCCAAAGGCTCAATATTAGCCCTGGATAAATCACAGCAATGGAGTACAGCAACAAATTACCTGGTCCCACTACAAAATTAACCTGGTAGCACTGCATGTGAATCCCAAGACAAAAGGATAACATACAGAAAAGCAACATAACAGCTGTCAGTAGATTTCATACTGTATCAGCCAGTGTTAGCTCATGTCAAGTGACTGCACCGTTATCCCATTGTTAACTATAAATTATGACATATTGACATGGCAGCCAATGTCAGGCACCTTTGCTTGTCATGACTTTCATCATGATGGGGAATTCAGAACATGGTCAAGACCACAAGTTAGGATTAATGACGATAAAATTGACAAGTTATGATAAAAGAATCAATGAACACTTCAGTGTAACTATAAAAAACTCAGTGTAGTGAGTCATTCATAACAGAAAAATAGGACCAAGGGTCCTGTAGCTTACCAGCAAGCAGTCTTACAGCGATGATACAAGTTATGAAAATTTCATGTGAAGTGTGACATTTGAATCAATGAAAATCAATGTCAAGGTCACTAAATAAAAGTTCATATACATTTAGAAGACCTTCTGTAATACAATCCTAAGCTCTGAAGCAGTTTTGGTGATTCAAGTCATTAAAATATGTCAATATGTATTCAATATGTCAATTGTGAACTTTAAAGGTCACAGAATGACAAGTTGTGGTCAGCAAATGGACTTCATATATGACTTTCTAAATGTCTCCATACAAACCTTGGCTCAATCTGTGACCATTTTGGTGATACAAGTCATTGTAATTTCACTGTGGAGTTTGACCCTCAAAGGTCACTGACAGTCAAGTTGAATGTCACGAAATGAAAGTTCATATGTGACTTCCTAGATGTCAGTAACACAAACTTAGGCTCCATCTGTGACCGTTTTAGTGATACAAGTCATTGAATTTTCACTAGGTCACATTTGACCTTTGAAGGTCAGTACGAAGGTCACCAAATGAAAGTTTATACATGACTTCCTACACCTCTCCAATACAAACCTACACTCAATCTGTAACGATTTTGCTGATATAAGTCATTGAAATTTCACTGTATAGTTTGGCTGTTCAAGGTCACTGAAGGTCAAGTTCAAGGTCACCCAATGAAACGTCATACATGACTTCCTATATGGCCACAATACAAACCAAAGCATTGAAATTTCACTATGTGAAGTTTGACCTTCGAAGGTCACCGAAGGTCAAGTTCAAGGCCACCAAATGAAAGTTCATGTATGACTTCCTATACATCTCCAATACAAACCAAAACTATCTGTAACCATTTTGCTGATATAAGTCATTGAAATTTCACTGTGAAGTTTGGGCATTCAAGGTCACTGAAGGTCAAGTTCAATGTCACCAAATGAAACTTCATACATGACTTCCTATATGCCCGAAATACAAACCTAAGCTCTATCTGTAATAGTTTTGGTGATAGAAGTCATTGAAATTTCACTATGTGAAGTTTGACCTTCGAAGGTCGCTGAAGGTCAAGTTCAAGGCCACCAAATGAAAGTTCATACATGACTTCCTATCAGTGTTCAATGCACATATGTTCCCAATCTTCAGTGTTTTCAAGCCTAGAAACCTTTGAAAATTGTAACATTTTGCTTGACCTCAAGTTTGACCTTTCAAGGTCATCTGAGGTCACCTTTAACAAAGCCAAAATATAGGTCATATATTACTTCCTATATGTCAGTAATACAAACTTAATCTCTATCTGAAACCATTTAGCTTCTACAGGCGATTTGGCCCATTCTCCATAAGACCCAATGTTAAAGTACAGCGCTCCCACTAGACCCACTTCCGTCGATTCAATCAAAATGGCACTCGCACTGTACATAAAGTGTATCAAGGTGAATTGATTGCCAGATTTAGAAAAAAGTTATCAGACAGTTTTTGAGAAATAATTTTTTGAAATTTCAAGTCATATCTTTTAACATTGTTCATATATTCCCTGACCTCAAGTTTGACCTTTCAAAGTCATCTGAGGTCAACTTTAACATATGCAATGTATAGGTCATATATGACTTCCTATATGTTGATAATACAAATTTAATCCCTATCTGCAACCACTTGGCCTCCACAGGCCATCTTGCATATTCATAAAGTACAGCGCCCCCAATAGACCCACTTCCGTCGATTCAATCAAAATGGCGCTCGCACTGTACATTGACGGTACCAAGGTAAGTTGATTGGCTGATTTAGAAAAAAATTTATCACACAGTTTTGAGAAATAATTTTTTAAAATTTCTCAGTCCTGTCTTTAATATTGGAGCCAAAATTTTAAGGGCCCATAAAACGGACAAAAATGATTCAATCAAAAATCCGAGAAAAACGCCTAAAGATATGGTCTAGTAGTATGTTATTGCAAATTTACACGAAAATTCATCAGGCCAAAAAAAAGATAAAAAATGTTCCGGACGACGGACGCCACACCACAACAATAGCTTATCGGCCCATAGGGCCGGTAAGCTAAAAATTGATCAGAGTGAATTGTGTTCTCGTCATTTCAGCAAATGAATGCAGTACAATCAGACGTTATTCACGAGTTCAGAATAAAATGATGACCATTTTACTTTTACAACAAAAGCTGTCATGATGGTGCTCAAATACATACATCATAGCTTCAGTGAAAAAGTAAATAATTGAAGGATGCCACTAAGCCTTTTCAGACAGCATTCAACAGAGCATTTAACTTCAAATTGATTAGCAATTGACAGGTAGCTGTGCACGACTGTCTGGCACATAATCATAAAATATGTTTGACAAAGCTTCTAATAACCTGGAGTGCAGTGTTATGACACAGCGAGGACAAATGAAATGCTTCACTTTAACCGGAAGAAACCTGTTCTAACAGTGCTACAACTCCAGTCATACTCAGCAACTATGCCTTTGTTTACTTCACAACTGTCATACAACTGTGTTGCAGGCAGCTAAGCTGAATGGCCACAATGACAGACTAAACCGATGCGGGATGAATAATTGAAAAGTAAGCAGTATAATTGTCCATAAAATTGAGAGAAACAAGATGCAGAAAGGCTAAAGCAAATTGTTTCAGTAACCTGCTTGGCAACATGCATAAAACATAGAATGCAATGCTAAAGTACCCTCCGCCGTATGGGCATAAGACAAGCATTACGACATATAAAGGGTTTTTTAATGTATGCCTATGTAAAACAATGTGTTTAATACTTTCAGGCTCGAGAGAAGTTTCAAGAGTCAAAAGGAAGACGGAGGTAATTGTCCAATTTCATCCAGGACCTGGCAGGTTATATGGAAAGTGTGGAACAGGACAGCTGGGACTTTACATCGCTTGGCATTCAGAATATGAAGTCTGACATGATGCGCAGTCATCAACTTTCGATGTAATGTTGAAGGTGACTGAACAGTTTGGTTGATAATGTTGCTACATCAAATTGTTATTAGACGGTATTTAAAATAGGTGAAGGCCATGTAGCTTCCATGTCCTCCAACTTGATTATCCAGTGAGTACACCCTATGAATTACACATGGCTACACCAAACAATGTCATGGTAGTGCAAATGCGTAATGAAAGTAACACTGTTCAGAAACAATGTGACCTTTTGACCCCATTAACCAGGTGAAGGTCATCCACCTTTAATGTTCTGCAAGCTGATTATCCAGAACATACACGCTGTAAATTTTATGCGGCTACAACAAAAATAGTGGATGTAATCAAGGAAACAGTTTTCACAAAGAATGTGACCTTTTGACCCCTTAAAGTAGGTTAAGGTTACCCATCTTCGAACTTGTCCAAGCTATATGTCCCAAGAACAGCGAATTTCATGACCCTGACATTAATAGGAAAGGAATTATTGTCTACACAGACGAACGGACAGACAGACGGACGCAAGGTCTTCAAGGCCACGTAGCTTCCATGTCCTCCAACTTGATTATCCAGTGAGTACACCTTATGAATTTGACACTGTTACACCAAAAAATGTCATGGTAGTGCAAAGGCATAATGAAAGTAACACTGTTCAGAAACAGTGAACAAGGTTACCCATCTTCAAACTTGTCCAAGCTGTATGTCCCAAGAACAGTAACTGTGAATTTCATGACCCTGACATTATTAGGAAAGAAGTTATTGTCTACATAGACGGACAGACAGATGGGCGGACAAACAAATGGACGGACGCAAGGTCTTCGCAATACCCGATGGCCATATTTTGGCCTCGGGTAATGACTTAGTGCAGTAAAAATGTATTTCCCTCAGCCTGATTTCCTCCACAGCATATTTGCCACGCCTAATCTTTTCAGATCTTTATATCTGATGCCATATTTGGCAAACTGTATGTTTTAATTATTTGATTTATTTAATGGAAATAAAAGTAATAAAATACCCACATTACCCTGATGAAAAGCAATCAAAACTGAATAACAGATTGTACACCAATTTTAGCAAAGTAGCTGCAACCAAATCTTTCCTATATTTCCCATGGAGGTATTTACTCTCCTTATCATAACTTTAATTTAACAAATTGGCAAGTTTTTGAGCATTAACTGCTCAACTCAGGTTCAGCGTGCAATTTCATTATGCTTACGACAGTTTCAAAAGAGCCCTGTCTTGACAGCGAGCCTCATCAATCTTGGCTTCAGCGAGCAAACTGACTGAAATTTGTGAAGTGATGTAAGCTGTCATGTCAACAACTACTGTAACACTTGTAAGACAACTTACTGAAAAAAGGAAAGTCATTGTTACGTCATGTTACTTCAAATGATCTCTGCTGTAATGTGATCTGGTGAGAGCGCTTATGTCATGCATTATGGAGTTCTATCAGGAATATAATAAGGGGTTCAAGTGAATTTTTATGAGGTGCCTTATCCCTGTATTTCTACTACCAATGATCATTGTGCGTTAGGCCATGATCCTACTTGGTAAAGTTTTTCAAAAATTTGGGTAATTGGAGTAGGCAAAATAGCAGAAGAGATCATATTGTCAATTCCTCTAATGACAAAGAAGAAACACTTTTGCGAGACTCCATCTATCCATCAGCCAATCAGTGAATCAATAAGACATTCAAGCAGAGTTCCATTAAGGGTTATGAGGGTGCAGTTTCGCCATCCATTCGCTTAGGCTGTCTACAAATTCCCCGGACAGTTCAAAGTACTTTGCTCAAATTGTAAAATATGTCTACTAAAATGTCTCATTTCAAAGTAAATTCAAAAGTCTAACTCACAAGAATCTGATAAAGTAAGAATTGACTCTTACAGTCAAAGAAATTATTCAAATTCAGTCAGTGAGTCTATTGTTCCACAATCGCAAGATAGAACTTGTTTAAAGATGGTTGCAGTTAGATATACATGTCCCTTGAAACAGAAAAAGAAAGGCAGGAAAAGAAATACTTGAGCAAAGACCTCCAGCTACTTCTGCCAAAAGTGGCAATGCAAATCATCGCTAACACTTGCATTCATAATAATGGAAGGGGCAAATCATGGTTCAAAAAGTTCTGGCATTTTGTGCAAGTCACTTGGGCATGTTGATTAGCTCAATTCTTTATCCAAGAAGTTAAAATAATGAGTGACATCAACTGGTTGAGTTCTTTGGTGGACCATAAACAAAGCAGAGCTTTTTCTTTCTTCCTGAATTTTCCACCACTTTTCACTGTATTTATGGTTTATTCAAAGCTAAACATTTTCTCCCTTTCAGCTTTATAACTAGACGAAGTTCCCAGGAGTATTTTGCAGCCCGGTGCCTTGCTCTCAGAACAATTAATCTGCCAGTTGCTCCGGCTGCAGTTTGACCCCGTTCTGAACTATGATGGTTCCCAGTCATGGACCAGACTCCTTAACAGGTAAATGGTGTTTTGAGATGTTTCCCTACTTAATTCAGACAATACTGCACTTAATTCCCTCTGCTAAACTTTCTCACCCAAAGTACTCAGAGGTTTTGCACAGATAATGCAGTTACACCTCACTCAAAACTTCTCAAGGCTCCACTTCAGATTTTAGAATGTCAATGGGGCAACTCCTCCCGGCCAACTGAAAATTAAGCTTCTGCAGGCTTGACCTTGTTACTCCTCCCGCTAGTTCTTGTCCTGCTTCGACCTCTTCCTTTATGCTTTCCATCTCTCCCTTCTCCTTCTGCACCTCTTTCCATTTGTTAATGTTTTTTTTTCTGAACTCCACTTTGACAGTGATGGTACACTTTCTTAACAAAGTATTCCACTCCATGCTTTTCTGACCTTGATCATTACGGTTCTCAGTTTTGCAGGCTTTCATTCTCGTCTCCTTTGTCCTCTTTGACTGAAAAGGGGGAGTTCAGCAGCGGAGGTAGTCTTTCCTTTGCACTGCATTTCCTCCCATCTTTCGCCTTTCCCTTTATCTGGCTTCCTGCCACTTTTGACAATAGCTTCAAAAACACCCTCCTGGCTTGTTGAATAACGGCGCAATGAAGTTTCTGAAAAATCTGGCCCGCCTCATAGCTACTGTGGACGATTTCCAATAGCTTATTTGTATCTCCATGCTTCCTGTAAAGCTGAACTGTAATTCTGTGATATGCCTCCAATACTTCTGAGGCACCTCCAGCTTTTAAAGAGAGGGGACAAAAATTTTCACTTCGTATCCCCCGATGACGTGGTCATGAAGGACTTAGTTTTGACATTCAAAGGAGAATTTAAACAACAAATTAGGGACAAAACATATGACCCAGTTAAAAAGTTTGTTTGACAGTGTAATGGGATAAAGTTATGTTTCTTTTAAAAAGAACAGCAAAAATAGTAAAACGCTACTTGGTGTTGCATCATGCTGAAAATCAACATAATGTACCCCAGAAAACAACTTTTCACGTTCAAGCCAGCAATATCTGAACTGCACTTGGGAAGCTGTAAAATAGTATCTTCAAGTGTGAATTCACTAAACGGCCTTTCGAAGAAAGGTGCTCCTGCAGCAGACCTGTGCAAAGTGAGATGGTCCACAGCTGTTAAGTTATCAAGCCACAGCAGCAGAAGAAATGTTCACTGGTGAATGTCCTCGGAAAAAAATAAAGCGCAAAGTACAAACACACCATTCATTCCTGGAAATACAAATATTAACACTTATTTTAGTCCCTGGATTAGTTTATTCACTTCAGGTTCTGTGGAATAAGTAACTGTTCTTTATACCATTAATGATTGTCAGAGGCTGATTTATAGCGTGTAGCTCAGCAAAATTCCTCTTTTTACGGAGAGAGAGATGGCAGTATAAAAACCCCAAATTACAAAGCTTTAAATTATTCCCATCAATTCTGAGTGCACAAAAAATAAGAATGCATTTGTAGGCGAGTGGCTGGCCATTGATGAGCAGCAGTTTAAAGGCTCATTGCTTCTGCCCCTTCGACGTCTTTCCGAACAATCATTGTCCTTCAATATTCATTTGTTGCCAAGTATAACCGCGGCTCCTGGTCAGCTGAATAGCAGCTAGGGCCAACGGTGGGAGTCAATTTGACCGTTTCAACGCCAGGCTGTCTCCTTCACCTGTGTGTTTTTCTTCCCCATATGGTTTAGTGTCAGCATCTTGGCCTCAATTTTTTATGCACCAGTTAACTAGAAAATTAGAGGAGGAGGCCTCCCGATAGAGCCTATCAAGGGATTAAAACAAAATGTTCTTCCTCTTCAGAACAGCGTTGATTCTATGTGCGCGCGCGCGCGCGCACACACACACACACACACACACACACACGCGCACACACACACACACAAAAAATCAAAATCGAGGCCTCAGGAAAAAAAAGGGAAGGCTTGACGCAGGTTTAATTTCTCACAGAAAATAATTAGGGAACCATGGCAGGAATAATGACGGCGGAGATGGCTGCCTCCATGTACAGTACGGTAACTGCCTGGTAATAAACTGCAGCAGCTGGCCTTTCTCCTAGCTACACTCTTTAATTTTCACAAGCAGAACTTATAGCACCTAGAGTGTAATTAAATATTAAGGCTTCTTTGATGTATGCAAAGCCTGACTTAGAAGATTACCCCAGACCCCGAATATAGCTTTAACACAAATCCTGGTAATAGAACTTGGGAGTGCAGATGGGGGTGTGGGCGGGTGGGGGGGGGCAGCAAAAAGAAAGAAACATGACAAGAGCTCTGATACCAAACGAGAACTCTGGTTCCTGTATTCCTGCATCTGTCTTCATATACCAAGGGCACGGGAGCTCCGTTGCGGAACTGACGAACAGCGGGCATCCCGGCTGCTCAGATCGACCGCCACTTTGCCTGGGGAGACCGCCCTGTTAGCATGAGCTGTTGAGCGTGGGCTGAGGTTCTGGAGTCAGAGAAACTCTGCCAGTGAGCTGGATTATGCTCCAGTGCTCAATACTCGAGCTCCGGGGACTCCCAGCATATTGGATTAGCGTGGAAAAAAATAGACTTCAAAGACCTGGGGTTTTAGGGTTCGATAACGACGGTCAGTTCTCCACATTGTCCGTTCTGACAGAATATCACACAAAGTCTGCGCTGTTATTTTAACCAGCACCTTACAGCGCTTGGCTAATGGGCTCAGTAACTCCAAAATTCACTGTGAATGGAGAAATACTCTACATCCAGTACGGGTGGGGAAAGAAAAGGTTCACTGTAAGATGGAGTACGAGTGAACAAAAGCACAAAAATGACTGTAAATGAGGGCTTTTAGACTTCAGCTTCGGGAAAGATTCCCAGTAAAAAAAACACTAGCAGCTACAGTGCTAAATGTAGACTCACTTCAGATTCCAGGTACTGTATTCACCTCCGAGGTCATCAGTGGGCTGATGGGGACCTGACTGTTCTCTCAGACTTCCAAATAATTATTCATATAGGCGTTAAAATTGGAACCCAGCCGTGGGTTTATATGTGTCATAGCCAACAAGCGATACTAATGCTGCATATTTAAGTGATTTAGTATCTCTTCAAATATATCATAGTTACTTTTCATGAACAGTGCTGCCAAAAATTGGAAATCCTCCGCTTAAAGAAGTTTAGCACTCCCGAAACTTTTATCTTTGCCCTCACCTTCTGCTATTTTTTCTCAGAGGCATTTTTGTCTGCAACAAAAACAGCTGTATTTACTTGAACACAAGTAAATACGGTTTACAAATCTTTGCACAAGCATTAGAATTCTATGTAGAGGGATACAGAGGAACAAAAAACAGTAGACTGATTAGAATATTTAGAACAGTGAGAAACTGTATGTTGCTCATTATACTGCTTATTTAATACCAGTGCTGATCATTTATTCATTTTGGTTTTATGTAAACATCATACACTGCTTAGCCACAATATTAAAACCACTTGTCTAATACTGTGTTGGTCCCCATGGTCCTTCCAAAACAGCTCCGTCGAACATACCATGCGCTTGACTTCCCCGACACAGGATTTCCCAGAAGAAGATTTCCCAGAACATCACACAACCTGCACCAGCTTGTTTGCTTCCCACAGTGAATCCCGGTGCCATCTCTTCCACATGTACCCAGCTGATGCACGTGATATAAAAGAAAACATGACTCACTGGACCAGGGGACCTTCTTCAGTTACTCCAAGGTCCATTTCTGACACTTACATGTTCACTTTGGGCGGTGGACCAGAATCAGAACAGGCATTCCAACCGGTATGCAGCCTCAAGGCGCTACGTGCAGCTTGCTGTCAATTATTCCTCACGTATCATTCAAATTCTCTGTGACTTATGCTAGTCGCCCTTCTGTCAGTTCATACAAGGTGCAACAACCTTAGTAGCCCTTGAGCATCATGTGCCATGCAAGCAAAAACACCATGATGCCAGTTCATAGTTTGTCCCACATTGGATTGCTTAATTAGGTCCTCACCATTTCTGACTGGGAGTGCCCTAAAGGTCTTGCCACTTCGAAGATGCACAGATCCACTTGTCTGACCACAACAATTTGGCCCAAGATGACATCGCTCAGGTCCCATTTCTCCCATATTCAACATACCAATTATGAGAACGGTGTATTTGTTTAACATCTAAGGTCTGTCTGCGGAGCTTCTAGATGATCAGAATTATTTGCTTCAACGGTGAGTGGTTATGATATTTAGGTTCTTGTAATAATACAAGACAAGTGGGTCATTATTAAATACTTTTCAAATAAAAAATATTAAAAAATATAAGAAAACATGCAACATTATTTAATCCCATAAATGATTTAAATTGGCATGATACAACTCATGAGATACAGGTTTGGTATCAGGCAAGTGTGATACAACTTTCTCACATCGCGATTGGTCAGATTCTGTTCACAGGCCAATGTAAGCCAATACGCCAATACGCATGCTCACGCTTTTGGCCATCAAAGTAATGAGTTACAAGAGTAACTTTTATCATACACGCCTGAATTAATTCATTTAATGACAAAAAGAGTTAGCATGCTAGCTAGCGAATTATTCATCCTCTGACTAGAATAGGCTGCCAACTAGAAGCCAACGCTATTTTTCCATTTTCCATCTGTGGGATAAATAGGATCTCAATTTGTGAGCCCGAGATATGTACTTCATGAAACTCGAGTAGCAATCTTTATTTAATCCTTGCCGAAGGCTCGAAATAAATGAAAATTACTACTCTTGTTGCATAAATTTTTCTATATTGGGCACACTTATCGGAGATCCTCTATATATCAAGCAATATTTCTTCTACTATTTAAAAAATCTTTTGAGTAGCAAATGATTGATCACTGGAGGCTCAGAAATATATCGTATGAACCCCAATTCCAATGAAGCTGGGACATTGCGTAAAATGTGAATAAAAAAAAAATACAATGATTTGCAAATCCTTTTTGACCTATATTCAATTGAGTACACTACAAAGACAAGATATTTAATGTTCAGACTGAAAAACTTCATTGTTTTTTTGGAAATATTCACTCATTTTGCAATTGATGCCTGCAACGCGTTCCAAAAAAGCTGGGACAGGGGCAACAAAAGACCGGAAAAGTTGAGGAATGCTCAAAAAACACCTGTTTGGAAAATTTCACAGGTGAACAGGTTAATTGGAAACGGTTGAGTGTCATAATAAGGTATAAAAGGAGCATCCCTGCAAGGCTCAGTCGTTCATAAGCAAGGATGGGGTGAGGGTCACCACTTTGTGAACAACTGAATAGTCCAACAGTTTAAGAACAATGTTTCTCAATGAGCAATTGCAAGGAATTTATGAATTCCATCAACTACAGTCCAAAATATTTTAATCGTTTATTGGCAAGGATCCCCATTAGCTGATGCCAAGACGTCAGCTAGTCTTCCTGGGGTCCAACAACATTAAAACATTACAACAAAACAACATTAAAACATATTGAGACACACAATTCAAGGACACATAGCAACATTACCACACAAAAAAATTATAACAAAACACACCAAGGTAGAGAAAATATTGCATAACTCTACATTTTTATTTTCATTGGCTCTCTTGTATGATCATAATTGTTTTTTGAAGCTTGCAATACTTTTTATGTTACGTATGCCACTTGGAAGACAATTCCATGCCCTAATAGCCCTGTATAAAACAGTTCTTTTCATACGGTTAGATTTTCCATGGGGTGGACTAATCAGCCCACTATTTGCCCCCATGCACATGCACAGCTAATATCATCAAAAGATTCAGAGAATCCGGAGAAACCACCGGTCCCTGAGGCGGCACTGCATTGAAAACCGACATCATTCTGTAAAGGATATTACCATGTGGGCTCAGGAACACTTCAGAAAAACATTGTCAGTGAACACAGTTTGTTGCTACATCTACAAGTGCAAGTGAAAACTATCATGCAAAGCAAAAGCCATATATCAACAATGCCCAGAAACGCCGCTGGCTTCTCTGGGTCCGAGCTCATCTGAGATGGACTGACGCAAAGTAGAAAAGTGTGCTGTGGTCTGACGAGTCCACATTTCAAATTGTTTTTGGAAATCAGGACGTCGTGTCCTCCGGGCTAAATAGTAAAAGGACCATCCAGATTGTTATCAGTGCAAAGTTCAAAAGCCAGCATCTGTGATGGTATGGGGATGTGTTAATGCCCATGGCATGGGTAACTTGCACATCTGTGAAGGCTCCATTAATGCTGAAAGATAAATACAGGTTTTGGAGCAACATATGCTGCCATCCAAGCGACGTCTTCTTCAGGGACATCCCTGCTTATTTCAGCAAGACAATGCCAAGCCACATTCTGCACGTGTTACAACAGCGTGGCCACATAGTAAAAGAGTGTGGGTAATAGACTGGCCTGCCTGCAGTCCAAACCTGTCTCCCATTGAAAATGTGTGGCGCATTCTGAAGTACAAAATACGACAACGGAGACCCTGAACTGTTGAGCAACTGAAGTTGTACAACAAGCAAGAATGGGAAAGAATTCCTCTGACAAAGCTTCTACAATTGGTGTCCTTAGTTCCCAAACGCCTATTGAATGTTGTTAAAAGGAAAGGTGATGCAACACAGTGGTAAACATGCCTCTGTCCCAGCTTTTTTGGAACGGGTTGCAGGCATATTGAGAGGATATTTCCAAAAAAAAACAAAAACAAAAATGATCAGTTTGAACGTTAAATATCTTGTCTTTGTAGCGCACTCAATTGAATATAGGTCGAAAAGGATTTGCAAATCGTATTCTGTTTTTATTCACCTTTTACACAATGTCCCAACTTCATTGGAATTGGGGTTTGTATGTACGCGCGTGTAGTATATATTTTTATTCATGTGATTCTAGTGTAATTGGTGCAAACTCTATCGCTTGCCTAATCGGTCAAAACTTCGCGATTTGTCGCTTGGCAGTAAACCATGATGATCGCGTGTAAACAAAATGTCCACACGAGCTACAGATTACATATACTTTCAAGTTCTAAGTTGAGTTCCTCACATCTTTGCAGGGGGTCTTAACGGAAAGTAAAAACATGGCCGTATCCATGTGGAGCAGATGAACCCAGCAGTTTGATGTTTTTTGAATGTTTCAACAAGCTCTAGCCAGGCACTCACAACACCAAATCTGATGATCGATACATCGAGTTAAAGAGTTCTCTGTTCTCGGGAATATGATGAATAGATATGTTCTGAGGTTCGGTTTCCTTTAAACAGAAAATTTTGAATTTTTGACATAAGGTCATATGAGATACTTGCTTATAACTGTCCAGCAGAACGACGAATAAAACGGTTTGAAAGACTGGCGCCCGGTTGCTAAATAAACCCTGACTATACTATTGGAATGAACATGTTCTCACAAAGAAATGGGCTATAGTTCAATAAATATAAACAATTACAAAAAAACTTCATATTCATTGAGATGCTCTTCAAATTCTACATTTTCCTAATACCTTATTTTGCACTCAGGGCCACTCATACACTCATTCCCGTAGCACCATTATCCTCACAAAGAACTACTGTAATCCTGTGCACAGCTGACAGTCCCAGGTTTACCCCCACAGGTCAGCCATTTTGCGTTTTGATCGAGGAGATTAATGACAAGTGTGACCGATTCTTCCTCCAAACTTTTCTTTTTGAGTTCTGAAATATGGTTGGAGCCTGAGCATTTTACAGGCCGTGCCAACAAAAATAGTTTCCACTCAGATTTCATGATATTCACAGTTGGTGCCTGGTTTGTTAAAGTCGGAGATACACAGACCTTCTGCAAAATTTCAAAACATTTGAGTTTGCAATGCAAAATTTACCGAAGATGACAGTTTTCCACCAAAACCCAATTAAAAAGACAGTCATTACCTGAAAAGTTGTGCAGTGCACAGACAAGAGGTACGCTAATGGAATTTCTAAATAAGATTGAAGAGCTTGATACTGTCAAGGAAAACAGGCCAACTAAGTTTTGCGTAGTTGTACATTTCTGATGCAAATTCATTTGCGAAATCATTTCCAAAATGAAAGATCTGTAGATCATTACTGTTATCTAGCCACAGATAAAATTTTATTTGCAGCACAATGCTCAATTAGTACAATCCTCTAGGTGCCCATTCCAGTAAAACATGGAAAGTAACCACCCTGGACTGTCGAAGTGAAAAAATAGAGAAGAATGGGCGATTTTAGAGAACATATTGCATTTTTTTTTTTAAATTTGCCTTCAACTTTTAATATAATTACAAACACAATTGACACAGGCTGATAATTAAATAACTGAAATCATAATACATAGGCCTATTTTGTAGGCGAGGTGAATTGCATAAAAATGACAAATGAAAAATAAGATGATTGTGACAATTATATGGATGATGATGGTGATGAAGGAGAATTACCCAAAAAAAACTCGGAAGACAGCTTGCCAGATGGTCTCTCTAGTTGGTGACACATTTTCCAATTAATCTTTGGAAAACAGAAAAAGTCAGCAACTCGCTTGTGAAGGAAACTCAGGGTGTATAGTGATGCATAGTCGCAGAAGAGCTAGCGTGGTCTTCAATATCGGGGTCCTGCACCTGTGAAGTAATCAAGCCCCACTCATGGCCGCAGTAACTTTCCCCCTCTGTGGGCACTGCTTCACAGGACAAACACTAACACCACCATGTAGAATCAGCTCTTCCTACCTTCGGCGCTGCCCCAAAATCCACAGATGTTTTTGCCACTCACTTGCACTCAGTTCACTCAGTCTCAATTTCCAAAAGTTCAAGAAGTTCATCCTGGGCGTATTCTCACTCAGAAAGATATCCATTCAAGTGTGATGCATTTCATCATCACCGCCACATTCATGCATTTTTACAAGCAAGTTGGCAATGATCGACTTCTCCAGACAAGTATCTGTGAAAACAGCCGATCACCAGATGCAACAGCGTGCAGTCAGCAATGTAGGTAGTTCTGCATGAGGAAAAGAAATGACAAAAGAACAACTGGCCCAGAGTGCAAAAAGTATCAGAAATTAAGTAGAATTTGGTGAGCATCCTGATGGATGCAAAGTTTTTTTGTGTGATAATTAGTATTTATTGAGCTACAGTTCATTTGTTTTGAGGCCCTGTCCATTCCAAATGTGTAGCCAGGGTTAGTTTAGCAATATTGAGCCAGCCTTCCTCTGTAAAGGAGCGACAGATACCAGTTTAACCCAAGCTCTACTGAACAGCTATAGGTAAGCATCTCATATGACCCCATGTTGAAAATTCTAAACTTTTCTTTTAACATTTTTTGTACAAAGGTTGTTAGGAAAACATCCATTTCTTACTTCCCGAATTAATTTCTCATCAAATGACAGAAGTTGTGACAAAACAATTTCGGTACAGATGCGGTGTCAAATTTGCACATTTTAGGCATGAAATAAAAAAAAAAATTCAAGCCATTTGCAAAGCAGTTTTAATTAGCAGTCTTTGCAAACAAGGTGTTTGATGAGATCTGCTCAGATCTGCCTCTGGAAAAGAACACAGATTTTAGCATATGATGAAGCTGTAGACACTAAAAACACAGCTGGTCTAATGCTTAAAAATGAGATGGTTCCCAACTGAATGAACCTTTTTTTAAACGCTTCACATTTCCCCTCATTTTTTTAGCGTAGGCTCCTATCTACACCGACTAGCACTGCTTACATTCCTTTTCAACCTATAATCCGTCTGTAGAGATATTTACTGAACAAAGCCGGCTATTTACCCTGCTCAAGGATACAATGGCAAGGCTAAAACCAGGAAATAAAACTCCAACCTTGGAGTTACAAGCTTAGTTCCAGGATCAGCAAACTGATGAGTCAAGGTATCTGTGCATCTGAGCTAAAGTCAATAGGTATTACACAGCCCATAGTGACCTCCTCAGTGAGTTTAATAGACCAAAGCAGACTGCTTCATTTTAAGTGCATGACCCGAAAACTCAATGCTCAGAAAATGAGCAAAACCTAGCCTGAAAAGGTACATTAATATACAAATATCCTTCGCTGTGATCATAGCATCTGTTTCAAAATTAAATTTGGGTCGCTAGACACACTCCAATTAAATCTGTTCCTCCAAGATCAAAAACCCAGTTAAAACTGGCTTGTTAACCCCATTTATTGAACTAATCATTCCTATTTCCCTGTCTTTCAATGTCATAATAAAAGGAAACCTGATGACTTTATGAAATTACACATTTCTAATGATGATGGAAGTGCAATGCCTGCTTGTACCATATAGCCACCTATCTGTTGCATAGACCCAGAATAATATCAGTTCTGCGGATAAACATGAAACATGAACAAAGCTACTCTCCTAACTACTTTGGTACACAGAGTATAGAAAGCAGTACACTGCATACAAAGCATTAGGGAAAAAAATTAGGAAGAAACCAGAGTCATGAACAGATGTGAACTATGTGTCCACGAGTAACAATGGGACAGTGAAGTCTCACTGGCATGAAACAGAAAACGATGCAATTTTTATTTCGGCTCAACTTCCATAATATCCCATTATCTTATGCTTAGCAGGGTTTTAAATAACACGAGAATGGGCCTGCTGATCCAGAGGGAAGCTTGATTCATTGCTCTTTGAGAAACGTTAATAAACAAATCACCATAGGGGCCAGAGTCAAATTTAATTTGAAGGCAAATTTATGTAGCTAATTAACAGTTGAACACAAAATTGAGAATCAGAACATTTTCCTCAATAACTTATTATCAATTTTGACTTTCCATAAAAATGAGCAAAGAAATCGAAAAAAAAACTGATAATTTCAAATAATCAGTTTAATTTACATTTAACCTGGATGGTTTTCATGCACTAGTGACTGTGGGATTCAGCCACTCACCTCAACTTCAACAAACAAACTATGACAACAGTTTTGCTTTAGCCTATGCAAGCATAGTTTGGCAAGTTCTGCAGCACAAAAAATTGAGCTCAGAGAAAAAAATGGTTCATGTTCTTACTTGCGTTTGAATCAAGTTCAAAAGACAAATTCTCACCGAATACCCGCTTGTTTCAAAATCCCCACAAAACCAACTCGCGCGTACATCGTGCATTCATACAATGGCAAATTAACCACCCCACTAGAAGCCTGTCACAGTAGGCAAACCCAGCAGCGTCAGGGCGGGCTCAACCCTTAAAAAAGTTTGCTATTTGGAAAACAATTTGTTAGATATGTAGAAGCCAAACTGTCGTTGAGTTGGTGCTATTTTTCTTACTCATGGACCGTATGATGACCATTAGCTGAAAAGTAGCGAAAGGCTTGCCTCGACTTTAAAACCTCTGCAGCAAGTGTAGGACAGCGCAGCAAAAAGTCCGGATACTTGTTCAAAAAATGAAATGAAAATCCTTTTACTCTCGATAATGGAAGCCACCTGAAACTATGATTGATACTTTAGCACTAAATTTCGGGAAGCGGGTCGTCAAAGGCGCACCCCGTAATAAAATTGGACCGAACGGCTCTGCAGTTTAGAAAACAGATTTGAGAGTGTCAGCTGACATGACAGATTCTGGTATTGAGCTCAGCACATAAAAGATTCCCAGCATTTGCCGGGGTCTCTCAGGGCCGTTTAAACAGACCTGACGGCAAACTGAGATGTTCACCTGCTCTTGGCCTTTACTTACAGAGGAATTTACCATCAGTGTCCCTAACATGAGCCAAAAACACACCCTTCAACCACGCTGACAGTCAGTTTCCCATATCTGACATTAGCAAACAGAGATGGGAGACAAGACACTGGAGACACAAGACAAGAATTAAAGTGCTCTGAAGGTTTTACTCCGTAACAATACAAACTGGCTGCAGGCTAAGTCAGCTTAGTTCACCTGTCGCAGAGACAAATTGCTTGGAATCATGTCAGTCACCCACTTTCTCAAGGATTGGGCATAAATGCAGACTTCCAGTCATACTGACTTCACACCCATGTCCTTGGTTTCAGGGCAACGGCTTTCTTTTCGACCACTGCAGTAGAAATGGATGCAGTTGTATTTAAATTCAGCCAGTGGACCACATTTATTGAAATTCCAATCACAGGGAGAGGCCGATAATCTTTAAACCATAATAAAGTGTTTTTTTTTTTTTCAATTAATGAATTGAAATTCAGTTCATTTTGCGAACTGTCTGAACTGAAATGGAGCTGACCTCAGCTGCTGCACATTCAAAGGGAGTAATGGGCCAAACCAGACAGGGACCCTTTCAGAGAGAGATGGCGAAACACTTCACTGCGCTTGAAAAATGTGTTTTAATTCCTGACTGATGGCTAATGGAAGTATGCGCTCTTCATGTTTGAGAGCTTTTGGTTCGAAGAAAATATGGAGATGAGATGATTGCTGAAGAAGAACCCATTTTTTAACCATTGCTTTGTGAGTGCAGAGGGAACTGGCAAAGCCAATTTAATCTGTCGAGTAACTTTTCTGTATGCATTGCGCATAAAACAAGGGCCCAAGCAGGCTTATACGTGCAAAGGCACACACAGGATCACATTTTCTTAGAAATTTCGATTTCCAGTGGAAAACACCTTGAGATACAGCATTGAATTTTCTTGTATGTATCTTTTAATTATCCCAGGGTTTTCCCCAGTCGGTATTTCTAATGTACAGCAATGTCATTATTCAAACTCATCACAGAGCAACAGTAGAGGCAGAGGAGAATAATTCTGATACAGTAAGTAAACCCCCGTGAACTTTTTCCAAAATGACTTGGATTAACTAGCTGAAGCAGTTATCCAGTCAGGGATGGGAGATGGCCAGTTCATCATCATGATAAACCAGTTCATGGGCGGAGGACAAATTCAACAGGACTTTCATTTGCTGACTCCTGGACCTGGTACCTCTGCATGCAAGATTTCACATATCATCATTTTTGGTCCACATGTAGGGATATCGTTCGAAGAGTACAAAGCATCGGCATCACCTTCAGACTACAACTTTCACTAAAAAAAAATTAGCTTACTTAATAAGAAACACTAGGACTCTAAGAACTAATGGATTGACATACAACAAAATATTTTCCAATTTCTTTTAACACAGCATACGGATAATCAACAATGTTTTTGCATGCAGCCTTTTTCCACTATTTTTAACTAAGGGACCAGAAATCCTGCAGTCGCCTGTATATGTGTAAAGGACTTCTGAAGTCCCTGGGAATGCAATGAGTCCAAGGGTGTAACCTTGGTTTGAACATTGGAGTGGGTTGAAATGTACCGATATTATTACAAACTATGTTATTGAAGGTGTCTTATAAAATCCAACTCTGCGTCAAATAAACAATAGGCCTACGCATGGACAAAGCATCTCGCCAAAGTAATAAATTTGATTACAACAGAGGCAATGCAAATATCAGGACTGCTAGGCTGCTGCCCCATCAAAACTCAATATCTTAATTCGAGTTGCTGCCATTTATAGCTATGCCCTTTCGAAATAACAGTTTTGAGCGCAAAGAAATAAACAAACGCGATAGAGTCAGAGACAGAGATACAATCAAAATCTACCTTCTTGGCAAATTAATTTCAAACCTTTTTTTTTTTTTTTTAACATTGCAAGCAACTAAGGATGCAAAAACACCCCTGATCCAAAGGCTGGGCAGATGCGCAAATGTACTTCTGCTTCGTAGCAATAATTTCACTTTTCAAATCATCATAATCCACGTTCTGTCTGAAGGAACAAAGCGCAAGAATATTTGCATGTCGCAATTCAGCAGCTTGGATATTAGGCAGCAGGTGAGTGATGTTTGGCTCATTGTAATGATTAGTTTGGGGGGCAGGAGAGATGCTTTGTTCGGAAGTGCATTCCCATTAGAAAACCAGAAGGATCTTGATGAAGCTGGAGGGGAAAATTTCATGATCAGTCTAAGATGAACAATGGGCTTCTCATTGGGCCCAACATCACAGGGTTTCCCATAAGTGTATTAAACTGTGGCGCACTGCCAGTTTCATTTCTACCCGCCACAGTTCCACATTTCAGTTGCCCGCACTACTTCAGGAACGTCACACTCATTACCTCTCACACAATCTTCCTCCCTTTATAATTGAATACCTGCAGTCAAATGCGCCTCTGTCATTGAATGAAAAAGCCAATCTCTCTGGCATTCGCATATTATCACTGGTCCACATAATTGTGATTTTCTTCACACAATTCAAAATGAACGAGGCTCTGATCAAACCAACAATGCACTGACCCTACCAAATAACAAACTGATTGGTCCACGACCCAAGCATGAAAGTTTCACCTCGAGTGGAGAGCCGCATTTCAGCTAATATTGAAAAGTAAGTACATAATCGGGTTAACAAAAAATATTTCACAACCAGCAATACAGTCTTGTGAATTTTCATTGAATATATGTATCAGATAATACCAACTTAATTGTACAATACAATCAAAATGAACAGCTAAAGTGAATCAATGTTATTCATATTCACAGCCTCAAAAAATAATAGCAATGGCTTGCTAACCAGACATCAAAGTTATGGGGGGTCTTCGACAGAAATGCTAATTGACAGACTTGAGTGTTATAGGCATTATATGTGATGGTATTGGTGTAGTGTAAGAAATCTATGTCTTGTAAGGAGTTCCTAAGTTTTTTTCGAAGCGACTCTTTATTCGCTAGGCTAAACTATAGATAACGCTCCTCCGTTGTCACCAGTTTAGCTCACAGAACCAACATTAACTTTTTATGTTGATGCATGCACTATTTATGCTATCAAACTTGGAAAGAAACATTTCTTGACAAGTTGTTCAGCAACGGCGCTTTTAACAGTTTTCCATAAATACGACATGTGGTTTTCTAAGCAGCGACATTTTAATGAAGTCCTGCGAGACCGCAATGAGAAGCCCCAACTGCTGTAAAATTAGTCACGTAAGAGCATGAAACGTTGATTTCCCTCACATCCTCAGTGAAACAAAAATGCAATATACTTCAGGTTTTGATATATCCAAGGTTATCAAATGCCACTAAACATTGGATGTTACTGGATTGAGTTCAGTGTTGTTTAGCTGTGTTGTTTAGTAATTTAAGGGATGTTGCTGTGGCCACTTCACCAGACTGATATATTTAGTATTGAAAAGCTGGCAAATTTTCTTAAGAGGGAGGAAGTCCCCAGACCCCCTGAAAGATGCTTTCACACCGGACGCAAAACGCGTGTATTCACGTCTTTGCATTGACTTTGAATGTAATATGTCGTGCAAAAAATTTGTTTCACGTCCGGTGTGAAAGCAACTTAAGTGGTGCATTTATCACAGTTTAAGAAAATTCTATGGGAAACACTGCATCGGGCCATCCTGAGCATTTTACTTAAACCTTCTCCAGAGTTCTAAAGACTGCTGATCATCAGTATATCTTAAACTGTTGATGAACAATGCAGCGCAAGAAATTGCAAATGCACAGTCATATGATGCCTATAATTCGGTAAAATGTTACACATAATTTTTGAGTTTAATATCTAAACCCAAAGGGTAATTTTCCTTCTGTATTTGAACCATCTTGGCTACTCCGTAGCAGCGGGCAGTGCCTCCAGTCTCACTCCAGGTCTGAGGCAAGAGCCGAGGTCAAGGGCAATGACAGGAGCGAACATAACCTCACAAGCATACATTTTGATGGAAACTGGAGTACCAGCGGCAGATCAACTCATCTGGGACACAAAACCAGTAGCTCCTCCTTAGGAGAAAACAGCGTGAAACGAAGACGCACGGCCTCGTGAAGGTAGATATTGTTGGGAAACAGGATTTTTGGGTATTGGCAATATGAGGTGAGCCAGGCGGTTTGATCAATAGGTACTGAATGTGTATTAGGAGATAAAGAGAGGCCGTCGGGTCCGACAGGGCATATCACCTATTTGCTAATTCCAGCCGGGATCTCCGTTTGTCTTCAGCTCCGACAGGACAGTACGCACTAGCACCTTTCAGTTGGAGGTTTCGTATGCTCACATATGGAGCTCACTTCCGAGGATTGGGAGTCTATTGAACCAATTAAGTTGAGAGGTTCAGGAGAGGCCCAATTATAGAGTATCCCTTTTTATCAATGTGTAAACCCCAGGACCAATCAGCAACAACTTCCCATAACATTAAAGAAGTCATATGCAAATGTCTGTACTTTTACATGTGTAAAGTTTCGTACAAAATTAATGAATTTTGAACTCTGCATCATGCTGTTGTTCCCACGGCCGGCTGTGTAATAAACTTTTTCCTGCCTTTACTACGAACATCGGAGTTTGCTTCTTCATCAAGACAACGTTCTTGGTTTTTTATTACATTTTTTTTTCTTTGAAAATTTGACATCTCCAATCCCACCTGAATCTGGAATGCCCAATTGGGGAACTATGTACAAGGCTTGCTCATATGCAACCTCATGCTGCCAACTCAGGAGAGTGAAGACAGTTCGCGGCTCTCCTCCGAAGCACGCGCCTGTCAGCTGCTGCTTCTTATACACTCATTGGTTGAATCCTCTCACGTTCAGAATGAGGTCGCAGGATACCTGAACATGAACAAGCTTAGAATCTTCCTGACGAGCACCCGTCCAGCCAACAGGAGGCACTTAAGCAATGAACAAAGCTACCATTGGTATATTACCCTTCCCGGCAGACCCTTCCCAATTTGCATCCCTGTAGCGCAATGGCCAATTGTGCGCTACTCTGAAAAAGCTACCGACCACTGCCGGTTGGTACGACAGGGCTCGAACCCGCGCCATGATAGTCACTTCTGCTTCTCAGTGCGATGCTTTAACCGAGTGATCTATACGGCAGCTGGTTTTTTCTTAATTTACCAACAATATGAAAAGGGTAAAACTTTTCGGGCTTCTGGACATCTTTGCAACTTAAACCATGCCAGTCTTGGCCAACTATGCGCTGGAATTTACCAACCTGTAAAAATCGCGATGAGCCTGCAATTGAAATTGGGAGCTCTGACACTCTTCAGATTCCAGAAGGTTCTATTATCTTGCCCCCATGTTAAAGTTCACAGCTACGGCCAAAGAGCAAGAGAGGGAGAAAGGCAGGCACACTGTGCTCACATGTCAGATTTGACACTGTGACTGATGCTTCTGTGAGTAAATCTGGCAACCACTCAACCAACAAAGACAGCATAGCTCAGGAACTGCTGAGACATAACCCGCTTACAAGGCGCTTTGTTTTTACTGTTTGGGAGGCTATACTGGACCTCAACATATATGAGCACAACAACGTCATTTCAGACTACATTAACTTCTGCGTTGATTTAGTTGCACCCTTCAAGATCTGTAAAATACTTCCAAACAACAAACCGTAGGTATCAAAGAAACTATAAAATTTCAGAACTATAGTCTGGACATAATAGAAATACAAAAAGAAATTAAAAGTGAAAAAGAATTGACTGAGATGCCTACAGAGACTAAGCACAGTCAACAATGTGTTGTGGAAGTGGAAGCTACAGAGCAGCCAGGAAACACATAAAAGCTACGGCCAAGTGCACCTTATGAGGGTAAAAATAAATCTTATGTGGATACTTACAACTCCATGGTCAGGGAGTTAAATTCTTTCATGGGTCATTTTGACACAGGGGAAGATATCAGAAATATAAAGTTCTAACCTATGACAGCAGATCAGACAGATTTATTATCAATGAAAAATGTCTCCAAGGTTTTAAAGTCATGTGAAGTACACAAAAGCTCAGGCCCAGACAGCATTTGCAGCAGTATGGTACAACATTATGCTGAGCTATTAGCAACTGCCAGTACACTGTCCCACCATGCACTCAGGAAATCTGCAATCTGAATCCCATTAAACCCCTTATTCCAAATATTTTTAGAGCAATAATACAACAATCGCTCGCAATGAAAAGCTCTGAGACGCAAATAAAGCACCATATCTGAAACTTTGCGCAGCCATTTTTTAGGTAGGATGCGAGTAGCATACCAATCAAATAAAAGGGGTTAATGACACAGTTTTAATGTTGGTGAACTTAATATGTGCACACCTTGAGAAGAATAAGACACACGTGAAGCTTCTGTCTAGAGATCAAACCTCTGCTTTAAATAGTAAACAGCCATTACATTCAATCAGCACTAGACGCAGAACTCAGCCCTTTATTCCTGGTGCACACAAATAACGGCAGGAGTCACTTTTCTGACAGGTACTCCATTTACTTTGCAGATGATACAGCTGTAGTCAGCTTGTGTCAAAGTGAGGAGTGCGACCATGGATCCATCTTAGATGATTGTGTAGCATGGTGTGAAAACACAAATAAGACAGAGGAAATGTCTATT
The DNA here is from genome assembly GCA_029692085.1 of Gymnothorax javanicus. NCBI lineage: Eukaryota > Metazoa > Chordata > Actinopteri > Anguilliformes > Muraenidae > Gymnothorax > Gymnothorax javanicus. The sequence goes on from CM056198.1 coordinate 99,587,435, forward strand.
GATTTCAGTGAGGAGTCAAAACCCTCATCTGGTGGCATCATTATAGGAATGCAGAATCTGTCGTGGAGTAGAAATGCCTTGGAATTGAGCTGGACTGCAAGTTAAAGTGGAACAGCCAAGATGAAAATTTTTTTTTTTTAAAGGGCCAGAAAAGAATGTTCTCGCCAAATACTTTTAATGTTGACCGGAAAATCAGTCTTTTACTGAAAGAGTATTAACTTTTTGTATTATCTTCTGGTTTGGCAATACTAGCATCGCACATAGAATCACTCTGTGAAATGCTACAACAATAGCTCACAAGACACGAGGGGTGAAAGCAATCAGACAATCTGACAACAACAAATCAAGGGTTCCAGATGGGGCCAAAAAAGGAACATATTTTTAGGGATGGATATATATATATATATATATATATATATATATATATATATATTAGTGGTATATATATATATATATATATATGATATAAAAAATTATCTAATTAGAGGCGTGATTTGATCTAATTAATTAATTAATTAATTTTTATCAAATACCAATTTTTGACACAATAAGCAAAGTTTTTCAATTCAAATAACTTTGGCTGATGACTGAATCAATGAATAGACATATACGTGAACTTAAACAAAAAAAATTTTTATTTTTCATCTATATTTATCTGTGCATTTTTCATCTGTGTGCTACATTCACTGATTAGTGCAAACTCAAAGTGCAACTAGAGCTGCGCTCAGAGAGCGCAAATACCTCCGCCAATGTACTCAATGTTATTTTTGCCAGTATTAGCGAGCAACCCCTGTGTTTATGCAGTCCTGTAGTCTTCACACAAAAATGTTTTTAATGTGTTTTTGACCTTTTGCATGCCCTTGACCTTGACCTTTCACCTTGACCTCCCAAAATGAACTATATTGACCTCCCACCTCTTCCTTGAACAATACTTAATCATTCCACGAAATTTGAGGAAAATCCATTCATAACTTTTTGCATAAGCCTGCTTACAAACAAACCAACAAACCAACCAACAGACAAACAGTAATGATCACATAACCTCCTCCAACTTTGTTGGGCGGAGGTAATTATAGCCATTATATTCAACATTTTAACTGGGTTTTCTGTAGAGGTCGTGCGCACGCATGTGTTGCTCACATAGACGGCGTCGAACGGAACTTGCGCTCACCCTGAGATGTCTTGGACCCTCGTTTCATGATCATTTTGGGTTGCTGTCCAGAATCTGTAATGTACAGGCTGTAACCAGATGTGGCGCTCTTGAGCTACCATAGTCACTCATGGCTGCCCTAAGTGGGGTCGGTCAGTGACAGTGCCTGTGTTCGATTCTCGGATAGACAGCTGACTGATTGTTGAACAGTGACAGTGCAAATGACACACTACCTCTCGGTGGTTGAGACCTGCCCGTCACATGCCAATGGCTCTTTTCCTCTCTCTTGCGCCACAAGCCGTTCCATTTTCTAGATGCAGTAGCATTTTTCTTTTTTTTTTTGTTGGCTTTATGTAGGCTCTTCACCACACCCAAAAGAACAAGTCAAATGTCACTGTACACATCACAAACAGCTCAATGTTTGTTATTACTGAGGTGCTTGGCGTGTTCACATGGCGCACGTCAGGATTACAATACCACGCGCTTTTCTGTATTTCCTCTTGTGCCTCACTGGAAAAGCAATAAAAATCAATCGATTCTTCAATTTGCCGCAAATACAGTACATACCTGTTGCGTTTTTAATGGCGCTAAGAGTATATATATATATAAAACCCCAATTCCGAAATAGTTGGGACAAAGTGTAAATTGTGAATAAAATCAAAACGCAATGGCTTTCAAATCACACCAGCCAGTATTTTATTTACAACAGAACAGAGATAACACCAAATGTTGAAACTGAGAAATTCTACAATTTTATCCACAAAATGAGCTCATTTCAAATTTGATAGCTGCTACAGGTCTCAAAAAAGTCGGGACAGGGGCCTGTTTACCATGGTGTAGCATCCCCTCTTCTTTTTAACACAGAGTGGAGGCGGCTGGGCATTGAGGAGACAAGTTTATTGAGTTCAGCCATTGGAATTTGATGCCACTCTTGTTTAATACTGGCTTCCAGCTGCTGTAGAGTTTTGGGTCTCCTTTGACGGACTTTTCGTATAATTATGTGCCAAATGTTCTCAATCGGTGAAAGATCAGGACTGCAGGCAGGCCAGTTCTGCACACGGACTCTTATACTACGAAGCCATGCTGTTGTAATAGCTGCAGTATGTGGTTGTCTATTGTCCTGCAGAAATACACATGGCCTTCCCTGGAATAGATGTCATCTGGAGGGGAGCATATGTTGCTCTAAAACCTTTATATACCTTTCAGCATTCATGGTGCTTTTTAAAACATGCAAGTGTCCCACACCATATGCAGCAATGCATCCCCATACCATCAGAGATGCTGGCTTTTGAACTGAACGCTGATAACAGGAGGGGTGGTCTTTCTCGTCTTTAGCCCGGAGGACACAACGCCCATGATTTCCAACAAGAATGTCAACTTTGGACTCGTCTGACCACAGGACACTTTGCCACTTTGCTACAGTCCATTTTAAATGAGCCTTGGCCCACAGAACACGGCGGCGCTTCTGGATCATGCTCAACAATGGCTTCCTTTTTGCATGATAGAGTTTTAGGTGATATCTGTGGATGGCACGGCAGACTGTGTTTACTGACAGTGGTTTCTTGAAGTATTCCTGGGCCCATTTAGTAATGTCAATTACAGAATCATGCCGGTGAGTGATGCAGTGGCGTCTGAGGGCCCGAAGATCAGGGGCATCCAGTAAAGGTCTTCGGGCTTGTCCCTTACAAGCAGGGATTTTTCCAGTTTCTCTGAATCTTTTGATGATGTTATGCACTGTCGATGATGAGACCTTCAAAGCCTTTGCGATTTGACGTTAAGGAACATTGTTTTTAAAGTATACCACAATTTTTTTATGCAAGCCTTCACAGGTTGGAGAGCCTCTGGCCATCTTTACTTCTGAGAGACACAGCCTCTCTAAGACATTCCTTTTATAGCAAATCATGTTACACACCTGATGCCAGTGAACTTAATTACTTACTAAATGTTCTTTCAGCTCATTCTCTTATATATTAATTGCTTTTTCGGCCCTTTTTTGCCTGTGTCCCAACTTTTTTGTGATCTGTTGCAGCCAGAAAATTGGAAATAAGCTCATTTTGTGGATAAAAATGTAAAATGTCTCAGTTTCAACATTTGAAATGTTATCTATGTTCTATTGTAAATGATCAAAAAGTGATGGAGCCAGATTGGTACATAAACAGTACAACACTTCAGCCCACCAAGACTCCCTTTAATGTATTTCAAACAGCTGCCAGCCAGAGAGGCGATGTACTTGAGAAACCTAAATTAAAAACAAATAGCAAAGGAAACGTAAAGTTTGAAACCGCTGTCCTGCTTCCTCGCCAACCACCACCTAATGTGCTGCTGATTATCTGCGACAGAGATTTTGTACCAGCATAAGGAACTACATATAAATACGCTGTAAACATTAGAGTAAACAATATCAATTCGAGAAGCATTCCAGACTACAGATGGCCATTAAAAAAAACACACGCAAGGCATATGAATCAATTTCTCCTCAGATATTTTGGGCCAGCATCACAAACACAGATTAATCCTAGTCATGGATGAAATCCCGCTTTGAATGTAGATTTCCCCCGTGCAGAACACAGCATAGTCCAGGGCTTAGCCTAATCCACGCCCGAGAAGCCGGTCTCTTAGGTTGTCTCTGGAGATTGAGCCGTGCTTCAGGTTAGGTTAGGTTATAACTTTATTATCTAAAATGTGGAAAATTGATTTTGGCTTCATCGCAATCATGATGTGTAATACAATACAATAATACTAGACGTATGTCGATGGCGCGCCATCGCAAATCTCCGTGCTCCGCGACGAATGTTATGGGAGTAGTAGTAATGTGTCAGAGGGCAATGCACTGAACTGGCATTCTGCTGTACAGATGACAATTTGCTTGTTGCAGTGACAAAGCACTGATACTGATCAGAGTTATAGCAATGTGATATACAGTTGCAATCAAAATTATTCAACCCCCGTTGCAAATTAGGTTTACTGGGAAAATTTACAAACTTTCAGCTGTTTGCAATGAACAAATCAAACAAGAACAATTCAAATGGCTCAACACAACAAATATTACAAGTGGCTTCTCCAAATTCAACACAAAATTCCACTTTTAATGACTACTGAAGGCTCAAAATTATTCAACCCCTTCATGACAAGCATCTTTGACACTTAGTAGAAAACTCTTTTGCCGCTATGACCTGCTGCAAATTTGATACATAGGCAGATGTCAGCTTTTGGCAGTATTCCCAAGGAATCTTAGCCTCGTCCTCATGGACAATGGCCTCCAGTTCACTAATATTTGAGAGTTTGCATCCTGCAACTGTGTTCTTCAAATCCTACCAGAGATTTTTTCTGGGTTTAAGTGAGGCGACTGTGATGGGCACTCTAGAATCTTCCCAGACTTCTTCTGAAACCAAGCCCTGGTGGATGTTGAGGTATGCTTGGGATCATTGTCCTTTTGAAAGGTCCAATGATGCCCAAGCGTCAGCTTCCCTACAGATGGCACAACATTTTCTCCTTGGATATCCTGGTACTTGACTGAATCCATCTTGCCCTCCACACTTTGCAGATTTCCAGTGCCAGAGGAAGCTAGGCAGCCGTAGAGTATCAAAAAGCCTCCAAAATTCTTCATTGTAGGCAGGGTGCACTTTTCAGCATATGCCTCTTTATTCCTCCTGCAGACATACCGCTGATTCACAAGCCCGAAATATTCCAGTTTTGTTTCATCACTCCACAGAACAATATCCCCAAACTTCTGTTGCTTATTTATATGGTTTTGAGCATATTGGAGCTTGTGCTTTTGGATCAGTTGTGGTGTATATCTTGGAGACCTTCAACGTTTAGTAAGCGCCCTACAGTGCAAACTGAAACCTCAGTGCCTCCTCCTCCAAGTCTTGCTGCGGGTCTCCTGCAGTCACTCGAGGGTTTTTGACCACCCGTCTCCTCAGGAATCTGGTGACAGCCATTGATAGCTTCCTCTTTCTGCCACATCCTGGTACTGTAGCCACTCTTCCTTTAACTCTGAACTTGCGAACTATGCTTCCAACTGTGTGTCTGTGAAAATTCAGTGCCTGTGCTACCTTTTTGTATCCTTTTCCTGGTTTTTGCCAGGCAATGATCCCCTCTATTAGCTTTTTGGACAATTCTTTTGACAGCCATATTTCTAAAATGCAGTCAAATGTCACTGCCAACAAACCCCTAGCGAGTGCAAGTATTTGATGTATTCTATCTCAAGCAAACCTGATACAACCAATTAAGCACTTGATTAGCTGCATTAGGTTTGCTTGAGACAACACCTGATTTGCAAATCTGCTCTTATGAGGGATTCTATTCAGGGGGTTGAATAATTTTGAGACTGCAGCAGTCATTAAAAATGGCATTTTGTGTTAAATTTGGAGAAACCACTTGTAATATTAGTTGTGTTGAGCTATTTAAAATGTTCTTGTTTAATCTGTTCATCACAAACAGCTGAAAGTTTGTAAATTTTGCTATTAAACCCAATTTGCAATGGGGGTTGAACAATTTTGATTGCAACTGTAGTTGGTTAGTTGGATAGAGTACTTTTTGAGTGTCTGTAGAGGGCAATAATTACTTTATATTTTGAAATGAGAGCATTATGAAAGGAAAGGACGTACGGTACAGCGATTGGCACACCTAATGCTATTTGACCTAGAAGACGGTCAAAATAAGGTCAAATCAAAAACCTGTCTGACATGTGATGAAGGGTCATCCCATGCACCTCCCATAAAACTTTGAGCATCCTAGCTCAATGCATAAGGTAGATATGGCCATTTTTCTTTTTTCACAAAAAGCCCCCTAGTGGCCAAGGACGGCAACTTTTGGCATGCAGGTTGCTATCACCAAGATACATAGCCATAACAATTTGCAGCCTTCAACGTTGAGTAATAACAAAACGTGCCATCCTTCTCAACGATTGGCACACCTGACGCCATTTGACCTAGAAAACGGTCAAAATAAGGTCAAATCAAAAACCCATCTGATATGTGATGAAGGGTCATCCCATGCACCTCCCATAAAAATTTGAGCGTCCTGGCTCAATGCATAAGGAACTTATGGCCATTTTTCAAATTTCACAAAAAGGCCCCTGGTGGCCAGAAGAGAAAATGAATTTAAATTCTAAATGCGTTGTGCACCCCTCTGGGTCACTACCTTGCCCACACCAAAGTTTCAGGTTGATTGGTCTAACGGCCTAGGAGGAGTTACTGTTTCGGATGGACAGACAGACAGACAGACACCGAACTGTATTACAAGATCTCCTCGCTTTTTCGGAAGTGCGGAGATAACAATAGTAACGGCAGTAATTTAGGACACCTTGGAGATCAATCGTGGAAATTGAATCACTGAGTTTCCAAAGGGCCCAACTCCAATGAATCAGAGGTTCGCATATCTCATAACAAAAAGGGGAATTTTCTTGTAATTTCAGCCAAAAGTATCCCAATGACAATGAAATAAAACTAAAAAAAAACTAAAAAACTAAAAATATATGGGTCATAACATATGGGCAAAAAAATAAATCAATTTTTCTTGAAAAAGAGTGCTCCTAGGAGTTGGGCCCTTTGGAAACTCAAGGACTCAATTCAGCTCAACAGGCTGATTACAACGAGTACCAAAGTCCCAAATTCTGCATGAAACAAGGTATGGGGGCGGGCTAAAATAATTTCCTACTGTGCTCAACAATTTAACCGCTCTTGGACTGGGGTGACGTCATCGTGGGAGAGTGACTCGGCGAGTCGTGGCCACACTTACCTGTCTGTCGGGCCAGCAGGCCCGGAGTACGGCCTGGCTGCGGTAGAACACCAGCAGTCTGCTGTCCTGTTCGCTCAGGTGGAAGGCCCGCTCCAGGATCTGCAGCACCTCAATGCGACCCTTCACCGGCAGGGCGGGGTCCGCGCAGAAGGGCCGCAGCCAGTCAAGCATGTCGTCGGAGGACACGGCACGCCCCCTGAGAGAGAGACGGAGGTACGGACAGAGGGAGAGATAGGGGCGCGAGAGTTAAAAAATGGATGTTAGCGACCCACGCATGGACACTACTTCCTGCCAATACAGCAACTAAAGTATGACAACAAAAGAGAGAGCAAGAGGGACAGAGAGGGAGACATAGAGAGAAAAGGTGGAGAGAGGGAGAGAAAAAGACACAACAGAGAAAAAGGGTTCTATATAAAACAGTAGCTCTGATAATTATTGTTTTTGTCGATTCATTCATTATATTCATTTTGTGAATGAATGCACCAGTGTTAAGGCAATAAAGGAAGTCATAACACCAGTGGTGACAACCAGGATTTCGATTCAGGGTGACAAGGACACGAACCGCAGGAAGAGGGACAGAAAATCAGTCAGCGGCGGGCGGAACGTGAGTGGAATAAGCAATACATTCATGGTAAGCAGCATTTGCATTCATTCTTTGGGTCTCGATTAGATTTCTATTGCATTTAACTTCAGAAACCTATACATAAACGGTTCACTTACCAAGTGCTCCTGTTTCTCTCAATAATGGAGACTTTCATTTGGTTTCTAACGACCATAACCAAATCTGTCAGCTCTCATATTGCGGAGGGCCCATCGCTGATGTGTGACTGAACCCAATTTCACTTCATTTAGCTCCTTAGCAAGAGCAGTATGCCCTGAGATCCTGCTTTCAATCTAAGTCACTTTATGTGAATAACCAATCGGGACAGCCGACTGATACTGGCAAAACAGGCAAGGTGCCATCCATAAATTCTTATATCATCTGTAATCATGGTACAATTAATTTTAATGCATCTTGTGCAACAGTAAACTCGGCCCAGTTAATTTTTCTTGCAAAGCATTCTACACCATCTGTCGCCTCCATCGGTCACTTGCATTTATATATTCATATTTTTTCAATGCCACAGCAAACATTAGAGTTTGGTACAACAGAATTAAAAACCATTCTCCCGCTGACACCATTTTGCTCTCTCGCAATGCAGGCGACCGCAGCGATACAGAAACACATCAACCATCTGTCCATCCGCCAAGTGCGCTGAGTCACACGCTGACACAATCTGGACTACGCAGGACCGCAGGTAAACCAAGGCTGCTGTGCACATTTTGAACTACTGCGATTATCAAGCTGCGCAAATGATGGTGCAGGAATCATGCAGTTTATATGACTGTGCAAATATCAGGCTACATCATTTTGACTACGCGGATATCTGGCCGTGTAACTGACTGTGCAGGTATCAGGTCGCGTAAATGACTGTGCTAATATCAAGCTGTATGACTGACTGTGTGAAAAACAGGCTAGGTAATTGACTCTGCAGATATAAGGCTGTGAAATTGACTGTGTGAATACCAGGTTGTGTAACTGACTGCGGTTTTCAAGCAGCATACATGCTGTATAAATGACAGTGCAGATATAAGCAGTGTAAGTGACTGTGCAGATATCAGGCTGTGTAATTGACAGGCGAATATCAGGCTGTGCAAATGACTGTGCAGATATAGGCTGTGTAAATGACTGCGATGATATCAGCCTGTGTAAATGACTGCGTTGATATGAGGCTGTGCAAATGACTGTGACTATCAGGCTGTGCGACTGATGGTGCAAATATCAGGTTGTGCGAATAAATGCGGATATAAGGTGGTGTAAATTACACTGCAATTATCATGCTGTGAAACTGACAGTGAAGATAAAAGACTTTGTAAATGACTGTATGGATATTGGACTATGTAAATGACTGTGCTGAAATCAGGCTGCACAAATAACCGTGCAAATATCAAGCCATATAAATGACCGTGCTGACATCAGGGTGTGCAACTCATTGTACTAATATGAGGCTGCATGAATGACTGTGCAAGTACTAGCTTGTTTAAATGATCGCACTGATCTCACTCTGTGCAAATGACTATGCAGATATCAAGATGGGCAAACAACCGCTGAAAACTGGCCGAAAAAATGACTGTGCTGATATCAGGCAGAGTAAACTACCACGACGATAGCAGGCTGTGTATATGACTGTGCTGATATCAGGCTGTGCAAATCACTGTGCAGAAATCAGGCTGTTTAAATGAAGGAGCTACATTAATGCTGCATAGATTGCTGAAGATATCAGGCCAAGCATGAGACTGTGCTGATATCAGGCTGCTTTAATGACTGCAGTTATACTCAGATGAGTCGTAGAATAGCGCAGCAACATTTTCTTAAAAAAAAGGTCAAGGACATTATGACTTTTGCGCAGAAATAAATTAGTGACTGAGCCCTCAGGCCAAAAAGTGACGGCGTAATAAAATGCAGATGATACAAACCCTCTGTCACACCAGGGAACAGGATATTCGGCAGTGACCTCTATAGACAGCGTTCATACTCGCGCCAGCCTGATGTGCAGCTTACCCATTTTGGACATCGGAGTGCACCGATGTGACGATCCCCTCCAGGACCGCCAAGGGGTCTCTGCCGTCCATCAAAGCCTCTTCATCTCCACTGCCGAGGAACAGAGAAGCAGCAGCCGATCAACATCTCAAAGGTCTCATGGGTCAGATATCCTGGCCAGGAATCACTGCTCATCTGAAGACATTTTAGCCTTTGTATAATAAGAGGCCCAGAGCTCAACAGCTGGGTCATCCGATCCTGTCCCCAGAGAAGTATCGCCCTGTAGGTTTTCATTAACAATCAAATGAGGCTCATATGAGTTTATCAAATGACAATTCAAAGAGATCGCTCGCAGTTGAAAGAGATGTGCTTTTAGAAAGCGATGGCCTTATGCAAAAAGGGCGTAAGTGACATTTAAAAAATTTTACAGGAGAGCAAAAAAAAAAAAAAAAACCGCCACAGCACCACCTGTTAAAAAATTTGCCTGCGGATACGACTTTTTAAAAAGGCATTTTAACCCCGTTAGGATAGGAATTGAGACTCCGGACTTGGTCAGGAGATGGGCTAGTCTCAGTTATTCCAAAACAACCAAAAAAATCATTTTTGACCGAAGTGTCACTTACGCCCTTCTTGCATGAGGCCATCGAAAGAAAATCTACAGGATGGTAGATCTTCAGGATCAGGGTTGGGCAGCCCTGCTCGAGAGCCGAGCTCGGCGCGATGTCGCTCTAAATTCGCGGCAGACTCCGGCAGCAGCACCCAAAGCCGCAGTGAAGGCGCGGTACTCAGCAGAACAGCTGCACACGGAGGTCCCCTGGCAGAGCGAGTCTGCTTTGCATAGCGGTACAGTAATATGCCGCAGAGCAGCAGACAGCAGCGTTCCTGCTATTCCCGCTCGATCCGCGGCGTTCCCAGCAGCGGCGGACGAGCACAGCCGGCTCGGCATTCGCTCATTACCGGGGATCATTTCTCACGAAGACGCAAATAAAGTGTCACTTAACCCCAAGGTGCCTGTACACAGTAAGGAATCTCCGCAGGTCAGAAATGCAGGGAAAAGGTAGTGCAGCGAAAGGGAAACACTGAACCGCACTAAGCGAGTTTTACATGTTCAGTCTGATGCTTTGCATGACTGTCTGGAGAACAGGGATGTATATGAAAATAAGCCAACAATGTATAAATGCACGTTTTTTTTCCCTGTAGCAATATAAAATAACCGAGACATGGAGCCTACTTGCATATGCAGCCGTAGATGCACATTACTGAGGGAATATGAGCATTTCTGAGTGATTCCAACCCAGAGATAATGTACACAATGGATTTTAATGCATCAGTGAAAGTGAGTGAGCTTCTAGAAATATCAATATTGCCTGCGCTATTACAACTAATATAATGCTGCTGCTACTAAAGCTATAAAGATTTATGTCTGTTATTTTTTGCATTGCTATTAATAAAGGGCACATATTTAAACATGAATTATAAATAGTCATTTAAAGCGTTCAAAGATCTGTAAAGAAGTGTAGAGTTGCAGGTAACGCGGTATCTCAGGATGATAAACCCCATGAATTATGGAGCTGTGAATGTTTATTAGTTGCCGTCACACATTTATACACACAATATTCCCTATTCCAAAACAATGAGATAAATAAAAGCAGTAAAATCACCTGAGCCCATCGCCTCGTTCTATCATTATTATTTAATTTTATTTAACCTATATTTAACCAGGCGAGTCGGTAAGAACAAATTCATATTTGCAGTGGCGGCCCGGCAAAACGCTAAATCACCTGAGAAAGAAAACAAAGGTATCAAACGTAAAAGTTAAAGAGACAGCAGCACACATTCAAGCTTTTCCAACACACACATTACTTGCATACAATCACGACACACATTATACCTGACAAGAAGCATTACAAAATGACATGCAAAAATGCACTAGCCCCAAGCACTGGACAGGCAAGCAGACAATAGCATCAAGAAAAACAACAACAGATCAAGACAAGCACACACAAACAGTACGACAAATGGGAAAAGCAAAACAGGAGTAACAAGAGAACAAGAATATGCATGGGACAACAGTAAGCAGCAGACTGACAAAAGCTAGGGAATGTCTGAGGGTCTGGAAACAGTTGTATTCATCGGTGAGAATGTCCATGGTAGAGTCCTTGAAAGCTGACTAGGGGACAAAATCGTCCAGTTTAAGTTTTTTTTTTTTTTTTTTGCAGATGTCGTTTGCAACAAGCGACACCGGTATGGGGGAGGAGGCAGATGGAGCAGAGCCTTTGTAGATAAGCATGAACCAATGAATATTATGGCAGGTAAAAATAGGACAGCCAGTTGAAACAGGAATTAAGAGTGAGTTTCGAAAGGGTCATTTGTGACAAACTGGATGACAAAGTGATAGAGAACACCAAGCTTCTGGAGTGCGCCCTCACATGCTGACGTATATATGATGTAAAGGATGGTCGTTTGAACAAGTATTAGTTTTGCAGATGGATTGAATGTGGAGAGCAATCTGCACAAGAAGCCAATTTTAGATTTGACCCAAGACTGTAGCCTGCTGATATAATGTGAGAGGGACAGTGCTGTCTGGCAAGATGCCCAAGTTCTTATATTCAGCCTGGTCCAGGATAGCGGTGTCAAGGGCAGCGATATCTCAGGCTGAAAGGGGTACAGAGCCTTTCCTGTCGAACCACATGACCTTGGTCATGGTAGTGTTTGTCAGGATGTTTAGGGTGGGAAGGCCTACTGGATCCCAAAAAAAAAAAGAAAAACAAGTGTTGCCACTAAACGTGGCCATGTCCCCCGCCAGGTCACGGAAATTGACTGGGGTCAGCATATCACACTAATACACATTGAAGCCAAAGATGAATGAAATTGGTCAAACCGTTCTTGAGATATCGCGTTCACAACAAACGGGACGTGACGGACGGACGGAGCTGAATACTATGTCCCCCGCTCCGCTCGCTACGGCGGCAACGGGGGACAACTATCCTGAAGTGATGCATGTAATGATCAATGACATAAAGGACTTTGTCATCAGCATAAAGGTGGATAGAAGAGTCTCCAGCAGAACAAGTCATTACATTTACAGAACATATTGTGATGCCCAGGATCAAGCCCTGGGGTACACCCTTAGTGACGGGGAGGGGCTGAGAGAGGAAATGTTTTGAATTAAGATGCAACATCCTGTCAATAAACCAGTTGGAGAACCACAACAATGAGTGAACAGTGATCCCAATGCTGCCCAGCCTACCAACAAGGATAGAATGACTGACTGCGTCAAAGGCCTTAGGTTAAATCAATCAAGATTACTAAGTAATATTGTTAAGAATCTAAAGTGGAAGCAATGTCATTGAGGACATTGAGTGACATAGCCATAACCAGGTCGGAATCCAAATACAACACCAGACAGCATATGATAAACATTCGGGTAATTGGTAAGTTCCTTATTTACACATTTTTCCGACGCGTCAAAAATAAATCACTATAGAGATGGGCCTAATACAGCCTGATCTCCTCCCTTGAAAAGGGGATGCATTACAGTTGCTTTCCATGCGCAAAGAATTCCAGTTGTCAGGAATAGGAGGTTAAAAAGATGGGAGCCGCAATGATGGGGGCCACAGTCTTAAAGAAGAAACGGTTGGGCTCATTAGACCCAACTGATTTTATAAGATGCAGCTTAAGCACCTCATCTAAAACCTCACGCTCCGAGACAAACAGCAGGGTGAGGCTATGTAAGGGAGCAGGGGACCTGGGTGGGACATAGGGTGAGAGGCTTCAGGTGATTAGGGGGTTAGGCTTAACGAAGAGGAACTTTTGGACAGATAAGGGAGATAAAAAGAGCAAAATGATCGCACACTTTAATACCACGCAGTTTAATATCACCAATGTTTCATCAGACATTAGGAGTGCGCTTCTTATGTTTTAAGTCAAATAGGCCAAGTTGCAAGTAAAACCAGACCATAAAATGCCGATTAAAAATGTCAGCCGTAGGCACCAAAAGCAGCCAAGTAGAAGATTTATTTTCAAGATCTCACTCCATTTTCCATAATATTTTTGGGTCAGAGCTACAGAGAAAGAATTATTCAGAGATATAGCCAGCTTTGGCCTTTTGAACAGCTTGTGTGGCCTTATTTCTAATTTGCCTAAACGCCAGGTAGTAAACACTAGACCTAGATAGCCACACCGTATGCCAGGCAATTTTTTTTTTTTTTTTTTTTTTTGAAGGAGTACTGCAAGCTCATGGTCAAACAAAGCCTGAGCTCATTTTTTATTCTTACTTTCCTGACAGAGACATGCTTGTTAGCAATGGCACAAAACACGCTACAAACAAATTCCATAAATCATTTACAGAGGGGATCAAGCTAATGCCAAACCATTCCACATTGAACAGATCACAATAGAAGGCTTGAATACTAATATTTTTAAGGATTCTTTCACAAGTGATCTGAACAGGCTGTTTAGCAAAGCAATTTGTTTGAACTCGTGCAATAAAATAGTGGTTGCTGATACTATTGCAGAGACCACCAGAATTGCACATGATAGGAGAGTTTGTAAAGATAACATCAATCACCATGATCTTTTTAGGGTCTTTTGGGTCATTCCTTGGAGAAAGGAATATGATTTGGTGGAGGGAAAGGGAGTCAATTCGCTGTATTACTTTGTTAGGGGACTTGAGCAAGTCCCAGTTGAGGTCACCTAATATGACGAGCTCTGATCTGGTAAAGTGGGCCAGGGCACTGTTTGAGGCTGGCAGGGTACAAGGTGGTGCTGATGGGGGCAACAACAACCAGCAACTGACCATGCGTGGGCATTTGATAGTTTGAGGTTAAGAATGGATAAGTCATACTGTTTGGGGGTTGAATTTTTCTTGGGTAATACAGCACAGGTGCTCCTCGGTTAAAAAAAAAATAATAATAATGAAAATAAAAAATTCCACCCCCTACCTAGAAGACCTATCCTGCCTCCACAGATTGTAACCAGGCAGGAGTACTTCAGAGAAGGAAATGGAATTTCCCAGCCATGTCTCAGTAATGACTATTACATTAGGACTAGAGCCATGAACTCAGTCTTTTAAGTGATCTATTGTAGGTACTAAACTTCTTGCACTGATGTGCAGGAAGCCCAGGTTTTTTTGGGCTCAGAAATCACTAAAGCAAAGATCATCATAGTCAGTCCAGTAATGGGCTAAACAAGCTAATGCTGCCGGGCCAGGGTGGACATGTACATTACCAAAAATAACGAGCGGCAAAACAATCACTGTATGGAAGAGAACAGAGACATTTCTAACTGCAGTTTTTTTAGAACATCAGATGATATCACAATCATCTTGAAAAACAGTCTCAAGATGAGACATGACAATAATGTCAGCAAAGGGAGTGGAAGTAGGGGTTTACATCAAAAGCGCCTGTGGTAAAAAGACAGTCAAGGGCTCAGAGTTGATGCGTGTGTAAACAAGCAATGTTTGTTCCGAGGTCAGAAGTGCCAACAAGCTTGTGAAGTAAACACTCTTTCGTTAAGAAGAAGCCCCCCCCCATTGGTTTTCCCAGGAACAATAGGATACAGCCCAACTGACATAAATTCTGGGCAGTTCACAGCCATTGTTATCTAGCAATCTAGCACAAGGATAGGAGGGATAGAGGAAGAGAGGGCTAGGAGTATATCCTAAGAGACAGCTGGCAGGACGATAAGAAAGTGCCCCACCACTCAGGGTTTAGATTGACAGCCGAAACATCCACAGATGACCGCTGTATGTGGGACGAAACATGATCCAGGCTCTTTAAAGCCCCATTTCTAGCAAGCCATAGCGCACCCCACGCAGATAGTCGATATGCAGTATCAACTAATCCTTCCTAATGAGAATTAGCATATCATTACGGTTTCACAGTTTCTCATATTTCAGGTGCTTTCTTTTGACAGGCAAGTGAAATTCTTACCAACGTTTGCTATTCCCAGTACAGATGCAATAGCGCCAAGGGCTCCAAGGTGAGAGCTGAATCAGCTGTCGTGAAATTAACCTGATAAATCACCCTTGGATTCAACTTCTAAACTTAACATAAAAAAACTGTTTCTTCTTTTGGGGTAAGGGTGTGGGACTTTGCAGTTGTCAAATGAACACAAAGTCTATGAGAAAAAAAGTTTAATTTAAACTGCATATACCAAATATATAGGTCTAATTAATTACAGCCAACAGAGTGTATTGTAACTCCCAGCTGCACTTCCTTCCACCTCAGCTCAACTCTGTGAAAAATAGTTTTTGTTGGATTTTTTTTGCCCCTTCAAAACTCTCAGTCAGTGCTCTGGAACACCATTCCAGTCAATGTCCAGTCGTGATCCTTAGATCAGAATTAGAATGTTCAGCCGAGAACATTCTAACCTCATTTGTGACCTCACATCTTAGAGGTCAAATAAAGGCAAAATAACATCCTGGATGGATAAATATGAAACGATTCAGAAAGCACGGAAAAGCCAGAACCGAAACCTTGCACCTGTCCGCAAACTGAACATTTCACTGAAACCGCCGGAGGCCTCTTGACTAGGCCCAATTAAACACATAGTTAGACTCGCTTTTAATTTGTTAACCAGTCAATCACTTGGTCCTCATCCTTACTGGCTCCGAGCGCAAGGATCCCGCCGATCGCTCCATTACATCCCAGACCTCAACGCTTCCTCCACGGCATTTTGACGGAAAGCTTCAGTTGCAAAATAAATATGCACATATTTTCATTTAATCCATCAATTTCCACCCATTCCCTTTGAACATTCACGGGGATAAAGGCATTAGTGAAATCAATCAGCCAGTATGAAAAGCGTACGTGTGCGAGAGTGCGCATTAATAGCCAAGAACTGAGCGATTCCACGGTGTCTGCCGTGATCCACCAAGGCGAATTCTCAACAACCTACAGAGCTGAATATTGATTGGTCAGCCCGAGATAAATAAAAGACCGCAGTTACGGCCCGCTTCGAAACGGATTCCTGCAAAAGAATACGTCTGGCTTCGATTCTCCTGATTAAACCGTAATGGACTCTTTTACAAATTCATGTCATCGTTAAATAAATAAAGAGAGCCGGTTGCAGGCAGGAAATTGCAAGCCGAATGGTACTTTCAGCATTATGACATAGATTTTGTTGCAAGTCCATTTGGCCAGAAGCAAAGAGTGCGCCCTGCCAAAACAACACACAACCTCACTTGCACAATTTGGGCAGACTCCAACCTAGCAACCAGAGTTCTTTTTTGACAAAACTTCAGATAGGGTATAATAGCTATTGAATAGAGAAAGGTGAAGGGAGGGTTTTTTTATCAATAGTGCAGCACAGGTACTCCTAGGAAACACTGTTTAAAAAGCATTTCTTTGGGAAATGCTTTGAACACATGCACCTTCTCTCTCTCTCTCTCTCTCTCTCTCTCTCTCTCTCTCTCTCTCTCTCTCTCTCTCTCTCTCTCTCTCTCTCTCTCTCTCTCTCTCTCTCTCTCTCTCTCTCTCTCTCTCTCTCTCTCTCTCTCACATTCACGAGCCGCTCACTCACACACAGACACCCATCATACCAATTTAGAGTCTCCATTCAGTCTAACATGCACGTCTTTGGACTGTGGGAGGAAGGCGTAGTACCTGAGGAAAACCACATCATTAACTGAAGAAAACCAAAGTTTGACAGGTGAAAGCCCAGGCCGAATTTGAAACCACGACCTTAATGCTGCGAGGTGACAGTGTTAGCCAATAAGATTATTCAGAGATAGCTGAACAGAGTGTGCAATGCAGAGAGTGCAAATACTAGTTTTTCCTCAGTCAACCAACAGCAGATTAAACCAGACTTGACGTTAATGAGGATTTGAAACAAAACCGGAGGTATGTGTGATATAAATTATATACTGCCAGTGTTACTTGAGTCCAGTATTTATATTTTTCATTAAGCGTAACCTGCATTGGGAATAAAACATTTTTCCGAATTGAATTTATTTGCATTAGCTGCAAGTGATGAATCGATCAGTTAAGAGGGATTTAATCTTTCCTCCATCTTCATCTGGGCGTTTGCCTCCGTGATCCAATCGGTGGTGAAACGTGACCTTAGAGTTTTAATTGTTGGCAAATTGCAAATACGTTACTTCAAATAAAACTGGTTCAATTATTCAGCGAGTCTATTATCCAATTCAAATTTCAAAAGGATAATGTCCTCTTGACGTTCTCTGTATGTTTCTTGCTGGTTTTTTGAGAATCTGTTCGGGAATAGTTCACTGCTGTAGAAGTTAAACAGACCCTACCATACCAGTGACGTTGCTGCTTGCAAAACTTAATGGCGGTACCCATGTAACAAAATGGCAAACTTAGCTCATAGTTCTCTTCCTTTCGCACTTTTAAGTGAAGGATCCGAATAACACTGGTAGTACGTCATTCCTATTACATGTACTTTGTTTCTGTTTTGGATCCCCTCTAATGAAAGGGCGGATTGAGAGAGTAGCTATATGACGAGGCGAGAAAAGGGCAGAGAGGGGAGCTACCTCAGTGCCGAGACGACTCTCTCAACAGCGTCCCGCACCACGTTTTTCAGGGAAATGTGCAACGGCCCCACGGCCACCTCCAGCAACTGCCGAACGTCGCTGAGGGGCTGCCCGTCCATCACCATGGTTACCGCCAAGTCGTGAACCTTCTCTCTGTCCGACCTGGACAGGTCATACAGGCGGCTGTACTTCAGTAAGAGCTCCTGGAAAAAAAGAGAACGAGAGAGTGCAAGAGTGAGTGTGTGTGTGTTTGTGTGTGCTTTCAAGGGAGAGACGTTTGCAGAGACAGACTTTGTTTATAATTCATGAAATACCGCTTTGTAGATTATGTACATAGTAATGCGCACTTTCGCAAGACATATATTGAAATATGCCATGCCAATAAAGCATTCTGAATTGAATCCGGTGGGCTGGGAGGGAGAGTATAGAGAATGGGAGAGCGGGAGTGAGTGAGAGAGCAAGAGAGATAAACACTCGGGAATTAAACTGCTGTCTTCCCACATTCTGCTATCTAATGCAGTTGCTCCGGCTATTTTCACAAATGCAACTGACAGTGTTTTTTCTGCTTACAACAGCTCCTCTGTCCTGGCAGCCTCTGGTCAATAACTACTCCTTTCATATCATGGGGGGGGGGGGGCAAAAACATCAGCGAAAATACAAACGCCCTTGTGCCTCACAGTTAAAAGGCACCGTGGGTTGGTACGAGAGAATTTAAAAAAAGGTCAATTTCATCGACCTTTTATTGAGGTGATCCGCCTGCTGCAAAGATGCTCAAGTCACATTCTGTGGGGTCTCAGAGTTGCATTTTATATAGCTATTGACATTCGCCTCTAGGGAAATCCGAAACAACGTGCACCCAAATTAACAATAAACTTCACGGAAATGACTGAGGATAAGACGAACGGTGATATTTACATAGAACCTAATCTTTTCGCAAAAAAGACAAAAAAAAGACAAATAAAATCATATTGACGGTTTTTTTGTCCCTGATTGTCTAGAGGTGACTGAGATAAGGGAGGCAACGAGAAGTTCTGGTGTGACGTCCATCGTTCTCGCTGTGATGTTAAGCCTTCCCCGTCTCCTTCATTTCACACTGAAATCAATGCGTCCAGGCAATCAATGATAAAACAGCCCAAGTGAGAGTTAGCAACGGCAGCCTTTGGCTGGAAGTCAAAACCAGTGCCGAGAGCATAGTTAAGTCAATAAAAAGGTCGACCTACACAGGACCCCAGCGGATCATGCTTGGATTATTAACTTTTTTTTTTGAACACTGACAAATGATGGCATCATTATCTGCTCGCTTCTTTAAAAAATAATACATGGCATCTAGCTTTGATGGAAAGAAGGAATTCAACTGCTCCAGAAGAATGCAAATGCAGTATCAGAGAGAGGATGTCTTTGTCTGTTACTCTCTCCATCTCTCCCACAAACTCAATATCTCGCTTTCTGTCTCTCCATCACTGTCTTTTGGTCTTGCAATTTCTCATCTCTTAGCCAAACAAAAATTGGGCTTTTACTGGCATGATGAAAGAATACATTTCATACCGTCTAAGCATGAACATACATTAGGGAACATGACAGAATATACAGGATGTACTACTATAACGCACAACTAGAAAAAAAAAAATGAAGGATATAGTAAAGTAATGGTGTGTGTGTGTGTGTGTGTGTGCAGATATGTGTTGAGTGAGTGTGTGTGAGTACTTACAGATGTATGTGCGGCAAGTGATCTCTCACCCACTGTCCCTCATGTCATGAGACTTCTTTACAAATCGAGCGGCAAGGAAGAGAACCCCCTTCGGGAAATATGGCAGCTACTCCTCACAGCAGGAATGTGGGGATGGCACATCCTTTTTTTAAGTATTCATCTCTACACTGTTTATACTTATTGCTATGGGGAAGTATCGCTTGTTTACAGTGGTAGCACAACCTATTCTCTGCGGGCAGCCAGGTCTGTCTGTGTTTACCCACTTCTATGGCTAGGCTGTGCTCGCTATTTTCCCCGCTATTTTTCGAGACATTTCACAGTTTCTTTTAATAAGTGTGGACACGTACGTCGCAACTGTGTAATTTCTATCCAGGGCCAAATGGCATTTCATTTTGTTTTGAAATGCTGTTTAGGCTTTCCGATGTTTACAACAGTTTTGCTTGATTTGTTACGTGATTAGTTGGGTCTGAATTCGTTATAGTTTTTGCTTTGGTCCCAAGCCTGTGCACTGTTTGTGAACGTGGCGCTGGTGGTGTTTGCTGCATGTGTGGTATGTGTGTGTGTGTCACAATTTGTGGTGCGCAAGGTGAAAAGAAGTGTAGTGTGTGTCTGTCTCTCGCGCTCTCTCCGTGTCTCTCTTCTAATCCGTCTCTCTCTTTGTCAATCTCTTGCCATCTCGCTCTCTAGTATCCATCTCTATCTGTTTCACTTACTCTGTACATCTCTATCTCTCTCTCAGTCTCTTGTCCTCTCTTTCACTCTCGCTGTTTTCCTGTCTATCTCCATCTGTCTCGCTCTCCCTTTCAGCATCTCTCTCCGTCCCTCAGTTTTTCCTCCACCCTCACAAATTTTCCCTCCAGCACACTTCCCTTTTTTTCTTTCCTCAAATCCTCTTATCAATCTTTCCACTGCCTCACGCCCCTTTACACCGCAGTCACACATCAGATGAAGCAGGCTGCTGCTTCTCTTTGCGTCCCCCCCACCCACCCACGTCTCTCTTCCGCTCGTGCACTCGTTCACTCCTGCCTTCTTCTTCGCCTGTCCCTTTCTCTCTTTCTCCACCCCTCCACCTATCCCTCCCTCCCTCCCTAACGGGTGGAGGAGTCGTTTCTCATCACCTGCCCTCCACTCTTGAGAGATGCGATGAAGGGGTGACGGAGTGAGTCCAGATGAGCCAGCGACTGCTGCAGGTGTTCCACGGCCTCCTCGAAGCTGGCCGGGGAACTCTCTGGAAGGTGGTCGCTTTCGTCAACGGCCTTCTTCTTGGCTTTCTCGCCTAACTGCCGGACGGCTTTCAGGGCTCGCTTGGTTATCTCCCACCTGGTGTCCACTAACAGCTGACAGCGGGGGGGTGAGGGTGAGGTAAAGAAGAGGAAAGGTAAATTAAAGATGGACGGGGGGAGAGTGTGCCGACTTTGTTTAAAACCCCTTTGCACAGATATAGACGCCTGTGTCCGTAAATTCCGAAATTTAATTCCTAAATAATTCTGTAATTGAATTCCATATGTCTTGCTTCACTGGAATTTCCACAGTCTACATGACATGAACTCTGAGTTATAAAGCCTAAATAGGCTCATGCACAAGAAGAACAAGCTGGCCGCGAGGCCCATGGTCTCCCATTACTAAAATAAATATGTACCCTGTGACCTTAAAGGAGGTCAATTCTGTTCAACGTGAAAGTGGATATTTTGTGAAAGATGGCAAGGAAGTGGATCCATAAAATTTGACCATCAGGTTAAAGAGAATGCCGCAGAACACCACAGCGAACAATTTTGAGCTTGTAAATCAAGTTTGAAAAAAATAGGTCAAGTACAAATATTTGACCTGCTAATTGCAAGGTCAAATAATAGGTCAAGATCACTGATATTAAATAGGAAACTGGCTCATAATGTAATCTTCTGATATGCACAACGTGGGATCTGTAATCCATTTTCTTCTTGAGTTATCGTGTTAGCGCCACTTTTCAGACGGACGGACGGACACACACACACGGACGGGGTGCATTCCTATGTCTCCCTTTCGCCAGAGGCGACGGGAGACAAAAAACATTATTTGTGTTCTGTGCAAAGGGGTTAAAGACTTCATGTGCACACGTGGGTATGAAGGCACTCACAAAGATACACATACGTACAGGAAAATGTAGAGGTGGACAGTTGTATACACAAGCACACAGACATAATTATACATACAAACATACGGGAATACAGACTAAACATGCAGCCATTGTTTATAGGCTCTCAGACACCCCCTCTCATACACAGAGCCTCCAAACGCTCCCTGTACACAATTCTCTTAGGGATAGATGCAATATTCATAGCAATTTATTAACGCCCAAACGCAATATGTACGGACTGTTTATGAA
Organism: Gymnothorax javanicus; assembly: GCA_029692085.1. Taxonomy (NCBI): domain Eukaryota; kingdom Metazoa; phylum Chordata; class Actinopteri; order Anguilliformes; family Muraenidae; genus Gymnothorax; species Gymnothorax javanicus. The sequence continues at coordinate 99,609,472 of CM056198.1, forward strand.
CACACGATTAGCACTGGCTGTTCATGAACATGCACATAAAATGTGTACTCTGTCTGCGAAAACAGACCGTAATATAGACACATAAATGAGCAAGCACGCACGCAGTACTCGTTTACGAACAGTAATACAAACGTAAATGTGATTGCTATGCATTACACATCCAGAGAAGCTCCTGAAAAACAATTCCATGCGTGAGACAGACGAAACTGCAGTTACTGCTTAACAACTGAAATCAATCGTACCCTAAAGGCATTTCAAGATTAAATTTCAAACCGACGTCCTTTTTATGTATTTTTTTTCTTGCATTGACACAAATTGTGACAACCATATGTTCTCAGTGGTAGCTGGCATATGTAAAATTGATCGAAATTAGGGAGGATTGTTGTGCCAGGGGAGAAGCGGAGGCTTGTTAATTTTACCAGCAGCTTAAGACGGAATCACATAAGAGTATTTTAAACATCCTATGTTCTAATGCTGGCCCCTTGGGACTTCATTGCTTAATAAGATCTAGGTTTCTAATTCTGCTGGGCTCCTTTTTTTTTTTTTTTTTCAAACTGAGAGAAAATGGGACAGCGAGACGACTGCGGTATAACAAGATTTCTCTATGAGGCAAAACACTTTAATCTAAGTATTTTGGTCTTCTATTCAAAGTGAATACCTTAAGTGTGATCATTTATTGCTATATATAGCAAATAGGACCCCTGCCAACACTACCAATATGGGCCAGTTACCCACTACCCCAGCGACGGGGGCGATTGGGGGGGGCACTTGTTCCTTATAGGCGCAAAAGAAAAGAAACCATTGATTTAAGTGGGAAACTAATAGTGTGGTGAGATCTCTGATTAAAATGAGGAAAAGAATTAGAGGCTTCTACACTTTAATATGGATTTTGGCTCTGATTAGCGAAAGGCTATCAGGACCTGAAGAAAGGGCTGTTCACTCAGATAAACTTGGGTTAGAAAAGGCCGACGGGCCGTAATGGCCATTGGGGGTCTGAAATTAATGGGCCGTGCGGGAACAGAATCAATCACATCCCTGCAGATACCATCCTGAAGTTGTTTTAGACTCCACAAAAGAGGCAGAGCGCAAACAGGCACTAGCTGGAAGAACGCTAGCTACTGAGAGTTCAGCCGACCTGCAGCAGAGGTCCGAAACAGTTTCCTCTGCCATAGGAGATCCAGTAGCCGACACTGTGATATACCGACAGCAAAGAGGATTACTAGCCAAAATACCAGCGTGCTATTTATGTGCCTTCACTATGCTACAATATTTGAGAATATTCCAATGCTATAATCACCTCTCATTCACACCACGCAATACTCCCTCCTTTTTCAAATTCTGCTACTGATTTACATTTTTTTTTTTTTTTTTAAATTCCGTTTGTACATTTTTTGATAAATGGGCATTTTGGTTCCGAGTTAGCTTTGTCAACTTGTTCTCGTGATTTAGTTGAGTCCGTGGTATTCTCAGCCAGGTCTGTCAATATTACTTCTGTACATCAGTCAAACACAGGCCATTCATCAACATCTATAAGCCACTCCAGATAAGACTGCCCGCCAAAAAAAATTCAATGCTAATATACAGACAGCTCCATTAATGTCGGACAGTGACAATTTTCACTTTTTGGCTCTGCTCCATCTCCTTTTTGGCTGGGGAAATTATGAAGTTAAAGAACAGACCGTTCGCTTTAATGAGTGGGCATGCACATCCATGCTGTATCATGCAGAAATGAAAGCCCTTTCTATACAGAGTCATTGACATAATGCTTTTGACCACACAGTAAAGTTCAGGCTATCGATAAAATTAAAAAGGGCCAGCACTGTGTATTTCACAAGGAACCCTAAGATGACCACTCAGCTGCTCTCTCGAGACTTGGGGTCAAAAATCAATGGAAACCGGCCATTGGGAAATCCAGAAACACCTAGAACATGCCCGCAAGCACGTGTGGAAGTGTTCATAAAACAAACGCAAAACTGAAAAGCAACCTTTGTTTGGAGGAGAAAAAAAAAATGAATGTGTGAATGATGCCCGTTTAGGATTTACAACACCAATTAGACTGAGACCATACCCATGAATGAAATAGTAGCTCATTTCACCCTCAAATGTGTTGCAATTAGCATGCTACGCTAGGTGTGTTTTGTGCATATGACACTTGTTAAATCTCTGATATCTTCTCACACACTATATAACACAAATGCACAGTAGGCTAAGTCAATATTCACATTACTAACACACGCCACACTACTGCAAGCACATTTTTCTGCATTCGCTTAACTATATTTTACGGTGTCAGGCGATTCCCTCTGATCTGCCACCCCCAATTCCCTACCGCTCTTTTTCCCCACACCTATCCCCCCCCCAGGTCTTAGACAGAAGAGGGTGGACAGGTTATGATGTGCAGAGCCGGCCTCTAAACTTAATTCCACCTAATGAGAGCTTTCAAATAGAAAATGCCAACCAGACATTAAGCCCACAGCCACAATGTTCTGCGATTCCATCTCAACCGACCAGAGGAACAAGACTAAATATTCTCAGCTTGAAGGCTTCCTCTGAAACGCTCTCAATAACTTAGTTCATTGTTGCATTTAGCATTCCGAGCAGAACTTTTAACTGTGCAGTTATTGCTGAAGTTGTCTTAAACTAACTGGAAACTTCTGGTGGTCTCTTTTGCCGCCTAAGTTTTCTCACTGCTGGTTCCTCTGAACCCTCTGGCATAGAATGGTAAACACTTCCCATGAGTGTCATTATCGTACTTATTCACAGCCAGCCTTTCCTACGTGTTTCCTTTCTTTAAAGAAAAAGAAACCCAAAAAATTAGATTTAAAAAGTACAATTTTTCTTCCCACAAATTGTTGCAAATCATACTCTTCAAGTCTAAAATTGAATAATATAAATCTAGAAATAGGAATAATTTTCTTATTAATAATCACACTAAGGGGTACCAGCTTGTATGTTATGCTTGTGATAGGTGGTGCATGGACATCCTCTTTGAATATTGTGGTCATGTGACTTAACCCAAGTGTAAACCGCAAGAATGATGGTGACCAAAACTACAAATAACAGAAAGTTAAAAACAATAAAATTTAGAAAGGTGTACCAAAGTATTTTTATTTGACCCGTAAGCAAAAGCATTATTACCTAAGTTCTACGCCATCCACCAACCTACTCATGCAGCTTGCAAGATAATGTCTGCGAGCATGCTTTATTTTGTTTGTAAACGAATACTGCATACTTTGATTCATTAATAGGAAGGTTTACAAATTTCATGCTCTTTATATGATTTAAAATGGTCAATACATAAATGGCTCCTGGTGCCCATGATTTCAGACTGTCCTTCTATGATATGACGTCACACATCTGTATGTATATCAACTGTGGCTCCACTGATAAAATTCACCTTTCGCTAAGCCCCGCCCTAGAATGCAGACTGGCCAATCACAGCGGAGCCAACAACTGGCTCCGACTGAACTCCGACACTCTCATGACAGCGCTCCATTGAATCTAGTGCAGGCGTCTCAGATTTTCGTACTTTTCGCCACTCGTTTTTGTGGACTATAACATAGTTATGGTTAAACGTTGTGCCTGGGGCACTTGTAAGACTGACGCTCGTTACCCAGAGAGGTTGGAGGGGGGTGTGCGTGAAATTGCTCCTGCCTGTATTTTTTTTTTTTTTTTTTTTCCCGCTTTGGAACGCCTTCAGAGTTTTCCAGCGATGCTTAACTTGGTCGGCAGTTCACACAAAACCAGCCTCTCTCCACTTTTCACACACCTTAAGGATATCGTTGTTACGGTGCTTTCGCCCATCGATATATTCCATTATATTCATGTCTTTCATTATCTGAATGCACACAGTCATCTCCTCTTCCCTCCAAAAATGCTAATTCCTTGCGAATTGAACAGGCGAATATTCTGTTCGGGGGCATTTTGCGATTAAGGTGTATACATGACCCAATATGCCGATTAAAACAGGCATATGCCAGGGGTCTTATTCGGAATATTTCGAACCGTAAAATTACTTTAATCGGGTTATTGCACGCGTTTACATGACAGGTACGCAATCGGAATATTCTCATTTCTCATATTCCGATTAATACAGAAATATGGTGTGCATGTAAACGCAGTCATTTATTCAGATCGGCTAAATTCCTGGGCCATGAAGGAATACCGCTCAGAGGGCACAGTCATCGCGACAAATCACTACTCACTATTGATTGTGGAGAGTGACGACCTGACCGTTCCCCAAATATTAGCGAGCAAACGTTGAACCTAAAATTACACTCTCATAACTACCTAACCCGTTAGCTAAGTTAAGCAGCTAGAAAAAATAAGAAATGTTACAGCCGTCCCGCTAGATAACATCAGCTGATACATTATAGTTAATGCCGTGGTATAAACATAGACTGTATAAATCAGTCTGTGGGTCCAAGTCCAGATTTCCTACATTGTGCATGAACAAACTGCAACCCTTTCTGTCTACTCCTGTCTGAAACCGCATTTGCTGCTTTGTTAAAGCCCGACAGGACAGCAGTTCAGCTGGAAGAGCTGTCAAAAACGCCATGTTGAAACTGAAGTTTTGTCGGACTTAGCAACAATAACTAAGGGGGGTGGGGCTTAGAGAAAGGTGAATTCCGTCAATAGCTTGTGCAATATGGAAGATGGATTCTTCGAATAGCTGTGATACAATTCCAAACATTAGCTCAATGCCCTAACTATGCTGTAAACATCCTGGATGCCCCGTCACTGCCTATTCAGCAGAAGGACACTTTAATACAGTTAAATCATACAAAAAAGAACACAAGATATATTTCACAAGGCACCCCTGCTTTACTTCTGGTACCTGGCTTTCTTCCTCTACCTTCAATTTTTCACACTTCTACCGAACAATACAATAGCTATTCCACTTATTTCTGGACAGATCTATCCCATTATGCACTGGATGAGGGGCGAGAAAGCACCCTGGATAGGCAGCCAATCCATTGTAGGACACACACAAACTCACTCATATACCCATAATAATAAAACCCCTATTCCGAAATAGTTGGGACAAAGTGTAAATTGTGAATAAAATCAAAACACATTGACTTTCAAATCACACCAGCCAGTATTTTATTCACGACAGAACAGAGATAACATAGCAAATGTTGAAACTGGAAATTTTACGATTTTATCCACAAAATGAGCTCATTTCAAATTTGATAGCTGCTACAGGTCTCAAAAAAGTCAGGACAGGGGCCTGTTTTCCATGGTGTAGCATCCCCTCTTCTTTTTAACACAGAGTGGAGGTGTTTGGGAATTGCGGAGACAAGTTTCTTAAGTTTTGCCACTGGAATTTGATCCCACTCTTGTTTAATACAGGCTTCCAGCTACTGGAGAGTTTTGGGTCTCCTTTGACGGACTTTTTGTTTCATTATTCACCAAATGTTCTCAATCGGTGAAAGATTAGGACTGCAGGCAGGCCAGTTCAGCACACGGACTCTTCTAGTACAAAGCCATGCTGTTGTAATAGCTGCAGTATGTGGTTTTGCATTGTCCTGCTGAAATACACAAGGCCTTCCCTGGAATAGATGTCATCTGGAGGGAGCATATGTTGCTCTAAAACCTTGATATACCTTTCAGCATTCGTGGTGCTTTTTAAAACATGCAAGTGTCCCACACCATATGCACTAATGCATCCCCATACCATCAGAGATGCTGGCTTTTGAACTGAACGCTGATAACAGGAGGGGTGGTCTTTCTCCTCTTTAGCCCGGAGGACATGACGCCCATGATTTCCAACAAGAATGTCAAATTTGGACTCGTCTGACCACAGGACACTTTGCCACTTTGCTACAGTCCATTTTAAATGAGCCTTGGCCCACAGAACCAGGCGGCGCTTCTGGATCATGCTCAACTATGGCTTCCTTTTTGCATGATAGAGTTTTAGGTGGCATCTGTGGATGGCACGGCAGACTGTGTTTACTGACAGTGGTTTCTTGAAGTATTCCTGGGCCCATTTACTAATGTCAATGACAGAATCATGCCGGTGAGTGATGCAGTGGCGTCTGAGGGCCCGAAGATCACGGGCATCCAGTAAAGGTCTTCGGCCTTGTCCCTAACGCACAGAGATTTTTCCAGTTTCTCTGAATCTTTTCATGATGTTATGCACTGTCGATAATGAGACCTTCAAAGCCTTTGCAATTTGACATTGAGGAACATTGGGTCTCATTCATGAAACGTCAGTAAATTTGTGCGTTGATTTGCACATAATAGCCTACGCTACTAAAAACCTACTCTGGATTCATGAACGCCACAGGAAACTCAGATCTGATCGTAAATAAGTCGAGTCATGGTCACTGAAGGAGCAACAACTCCGAACAGCGACTGCACGCAATACAGGCAATACAGGAAAACAACAGAGTCAGGAGAAAAGCTGAGTGATAAACTTTCTCACAAACTCTGTAATAGAGTTTTTTTTTTTTTTTTTTTTCTGAACTAAGAAAATGGGTAGAACGGAAAAAAGCGACAAACCAAGCGACAAACCAAGCCCGCCGGATCTTACAACAATTGTGGAGACCCTCAAGAATTGAGAAATGAAATGAGGGAGAGGTGGGACAGTATGAAGGAGCAGCTGGACCAGCTTTTGAAGGAAAACGGTGATCTCAAAAAAGGAGATTGCCAAGAAAGACACACAGATTCAATCTTTATCAAGCAAACTGGAGGAGCTGGAGCAACAAGAAAAACGTAATGATGTAATCCTGACAGGGCTCAAAATCAAACCCAGGAGTTATGCCAGGGCAGCAGCGAAGGACAACGATGGAGGCGAGGAGGACAATAAATCTGTGGAAATGCAGGTGATGGAATTCCTTCGGACCAAAAGTATTTCTCTGGACCCCAGCAATGTGGATTCATGTTATCTGCTACCGAAAAGGAGTGGAAGCGGAGACCGGAGTGCAGCAAGGGCGTGTTACTACGACTTACAAGCAACAAGCACAAAAATCTCTGTTGAAGCAAGGGAAAAATCTCAAAGGATCCAATGTTTTCATAAATGAAAACCTCACCAGGCACAATGCAACCATCGCATGGAAAGCTCGTCAACTAAAGAAAGCGGGGAAGATACACAGCACTTGGTCGGCTAACTGCAGAATTTTCATCAAACCAAATGGGTCACCGGAAACTACCAGACCGGTGCTGATCAAGATGATGCGGGATTTGGAGAATTTTGACCACTGAGGCAGGTTAAAATCCCTGACAAATCTCTATGAGCAGTTATCTGATAAACCAAACTGTAGATCAGGAAACTGGCTTTTTAATAACAAGTCACCAAAACTCAGGAATAGACCCTAATGAAGAAATTGATCCGGACAACCATTTTTTCTACAACGAATCAAACGCATGCGGATACTTTATTTTAGACAAATTTAACAAGAACATTAAAATGGAAGGGAGTTTGTCCATTATCCACTTCAATAGTAGGAGTCTATATGCAAACTTTGACCAAATAAAGGAATACCTTCTGTCATTTGCTAATCCGTTCAACATCATCGCACTATTGGAAACTTGGATTAAAGAAGAAAAGGGTAAGGACTTCTACAGGGAGGGTTACAACTTCGTGTGTAAGAGCAGACTGAATAAAGCTGGTGGGGGTGTTGGACTATTTATTGATGAGGCCATAAACTTCCAGGTACTAGAATGCAAATCAATTGTTGTGGAAAATGTAATGGAATGCCTTACAATTGAGATTCCTAGGTTGAAAGTAAAAATACGGTTATTTGTTGTGTGTACAGAGCACCGGATTTGCAAATTGATGTTTTTAGTAAATGTATGGGTGAATTACTTGTCAATATGAACCAGAAAAATGTTTTTATGTGTGGGGACTTTAACATTGACTTGATAAATCCAAATAATAGCTCTATAATAGAGGATTATATTAACACCATGTATGCCATGGGTATGCAACCATTAATCACAAAACCAAGCAGGATTACTAGACACAGTGCCACCTTGATAGATAATGTGTATACTAATGTATTAGATTCTGAAATATTTAGTGGCATTATGATAAATGATATTACTGATCATCTACCAGTTTTTGCTATTTGTAACTGCAAATTAGATATAAGGGACCAGGCTAGATTGAAAACCCTGGAACACACAGAAATCAGAATTAAAAGTGAAAAAAGGTTAAAGAAACTAGAATCAGATATGTTGAACCAGAATTGGGATCATGTATTAACAGAGAAAGATCCAAATAGAGCCTATGAGGCTTTTCTATGGACAGTAAACTCCCTGTATGATAAACACTGTCTAGTCAAAATAACGAACAAACTGAAGCAAAACAAAGAGAGAAAACCTTGGGTTTCAAAAGTACTGGTAAATGCCTGGAAGAAGAAAAATACATTGTATAAACAGTTTCTGAGAGAAAGAACTGAGAAAGCAGAAATTAGGTACAAAAATTACAGAAACAAAATGAGAAATTTACTAAGGAAACATAAAAAAGAGTATTATGAAAAGCTTTTATTAGAAAATAAACATTACACCAGAAATCTCTGGAATACAATAAAGAACGTCTCTGGGAGGACACCGAGGAGGGAGTACCCTGCATTCTTTAATATAAATGGCAAAAAGGTAGAGAACATGGAATTGGTTGTGGAGAATTTTAACAGTTTTTTTGTGAATGTTGGGCCAGAACTAGCAAAGGGTATTAAATCCTCACACCTAAGATGGGACTACCTTGACAAGGATGAGGAAATCCAAGACACAATGACACTAACTCCTGTTACCGAATCTGAAATTAGATCAATTCTGAAAAATTGTACAGCTAAGACATCTGTTGATGTAAACCAATTAGATATGAAATTACTGAAAACACTAACTAACATAATTGTAACTCCACTTACGCATATATGCAATCTATCCTTCTCCCGCGGAGTGTTTCCAGATAAAATGAAGATAGCGAAAGTTATCCCTCTCTACAAAAGCGGGGATAAATATGATTTCTCAAACTATCGTCCTGTCTCGATTTTACCTCAATGCTCGAAGGTCCTAGAAAAGCTCTTCAATGACAGATTGGACAAGTACATTGATAAACACAAACTACTGTGTGACAGCCAGTATGGGTTCAGGAAAAAGCATTCGACAGCACTAGCCCTAACAGAATTTACTGAAATGATTAAAGATTCACTAGATTCAAACTTATATTCTATAGGCATATTTATTGATCTGAAGAAAGCATTCGACACTATAAATCACGATATATTGATTGAAAAACTTTACAAATATGGATTAAGAGGGACCGCATTAAAATGGATCAAAAATTACTTAACAAGTAGGACGCAATTTGTGCAGATGGGCAATAGCAAATCGAATTGCTTGGACATTACCTGTGGAATTCCTCAGGGCTCGGTCATAGGTCCCAAGTTGTTCATAATTTACATAAATGACATTGTTAAGGTGTCCGATATCCTAAAACTAATTTTATTCAAGAGACGACACGACTATTTTTTTGCTCAGGTGTCGATCTCAAGCAATTGACAAAATTGGTTAATAAAGAAATGTCTAAACTTCACACGTGGTTTAATGTAAACAAATTATCATTAAATCTTACAAAGACCAAATTTATGATATTTGGAAAAAAAAGGCCTAAAGGATCTACATAGACTTAAAGGTAAATGGTACCAGCATTGAAAGGGTAAACGAATATAAAGTTATGGGAGTTATGTTAGATAATCTCTTCAGCTGGAAACCACATGTAAACTTGGTTCAAAGAAAGTTAGCTAAAAGCGTGTCTATTCTTTGGAAAATGCAGAAATTATTAAAACACAAGTCTCTTAAAATAATCTATTCAGCACTCATAGCACCCCACTTACACTACTGCGCTGAAGTATGGGGACACACTTATAATAATACAATAGAATCATTGTTTAAACTCCAAAAAAAGGCCCTTAGAATTATTCATAACGTTCCCTATGGAACTCATACAAAACGATCTGTTTATTAAGGCAAAGTTTCTTAAATTGCAGGATATAATAAAATTCAACTCCTTGCAAATTGTATATTTAGGATACCAGAAAGAATTGCCTAGAAATATACAATGCCTATTTCTCCAGCGTGAATGTCTTCATGACCTAAGAGGCAGAATGTTGTTGCAAACTAGAAGGGTCAGATCGACTCGGAGTGAGCACTCCTTATCTGTGGCTGGAGTCAGTGCATGGAACATACTTGAATACAATATTAGAAGGGCAGACAATCTGAAGGACTTTAAGTATCTACTGAAATGTGCATGTTTGAATAACTATGAACTTATCCAACAAAATGGCATTGGATAAATTAAACAGAACCATAACGGGCATAAACAATAGGGGTTGTTTATAGACACTCAGCTATATTGTGATTAAAATTCTTCATGATGTTCATAAATCTCTATGATTTTATGTTGTGACGTTTAAATCGTAGTGTAAATAGACACTCAGCTCTGTTGTGATTTATAAATCTTTATGATATCTTAACCATAATCAAACTGTTTTTCTGGGAGTTGGGGGCGGGACTTTGACAAGCGATTTCGCTTCTCCCGCGACCCTTTCGGTCATGATACATGTTGTGTTGAAATTGTCATGGAATGACTGTACAATCATGCCGAAATGAAAAAACAAATAAAAAAATAAAATAAAAAAAATAAATACATGTGTATGATCATGAATGCCAATCCATCGTAAAGTGACAGCGCGCTCCCGGTAATCAGCTATTAGCATAAATCCCCGCCCATGAATTGCCCATGACCACCATATAAGGAGGTGTAGATGTACCTAGTCGACCTGTCAGTCATGGCGCAAACAAAGAAAGAGAGAGAAAGAAAAAAGAATTATTCCGAAGCGGAGATAGAAATAATTTTGGGTGAAGTGGAGTTAATCATAAACATATTATTTTCATCTGTTAGCAGTGGTGTGACAAGGACAGGCAAAGCGAAGGCCTGGAGGGAGGTGACAGATGCTGTTAATGTTGTCTCTGTAGTCCAAAGAACCATGTCCGAGGTGAAGCGTAAATGGTTTGACATGAAACTGGAGGCAAAGAAATGCATAAGCGCACACAAAAAAAAAAAAAATACATCAGCCACAGGTGGAGGAGGCTCACAGTCTAACTTCGTCCCATGAATAACAAAAGGTGCATAAAGTGACATTCCTGATGAAACCTGTTTTTTGCACCACGAAGTACTACAGCGGCTGTAGTACTTTGTGGTGCAGAAAACAGGTTTCATCAGGAATGTCACTTGGTGACTTTTTGTTATTCATGGGGACTAACTATCAACTGCAGACGAGCGCATCGCTGGCATAATTGGGGAGACCCTCTGTCAGGAATTATACCTGAGGGAGACAGCGACATGCCTCCACTTCTATTTTTTTATTATCATCATTCAACATGTAGAAAGAACGTGTAATCTATTGAGTCGATTCACATAGATAATTCACAATCATGAACCTAATTGGGATCTTAAACCTGCCAATTGCCAACTAATTTAACTAAATGTGTTATATTTTTAATCGTTTGTCATGTTTAGGCTATATCACGTGTTTCGAAGGCATCTGCGTATTGTGTACATAACAGAGCACAATATGAATTAAAATTGTAAATTTCCAATAGTGACAAGCATTATTTATGTGCATTCTTAAATTTACACAAGCACTACGCGTGGTCAGCAGCATGTCAGCAGATTTTGTTAGTAGCTACGAAAAGATCGGAGCTACTAAAATATTGATGAATGCGGAGATGCACGTAAATTTCCATCTGCGAACAGTTTACACACAAATTTGTTCTGCTCATGTTTCATGACTGAGACCCATTGTTTTTAAAGTATTCCGCAATTTATTTACGCAAGCCTTCACAGGTTTGAGAGCCTCTGGCCATCTTTACTTCTGAGAGACTCAGCCTCTCTAAGACATCCCTTTGATAGCAAATCATGAAACACACCTGATGCCAGTTAACTTAATTACTTGCTAAATGTTCTTTCAGCTAATTCTCTTATATATTAATTGCTTTTTCAGCCCTTTTTTTGCCTGTGTCCCAACTTTTTTGAGTTTCAGCCAGAAAATTTGAAATAAGCTCATTTTGTGGATAAAAATGTAAAATGTCTTAGTTTCAACAATTTAAATGTTATCCATGTTCTATTATAAATAACATATTGGCTCATGTTATCTGAAAGTCATTGCATTTTGATTTTATTCACAATTTACACTTCGTCCAAACTATTTCGGAATTGGGGTTGTAATAATAATAATACTCTTTTGAGTGTATTAGTAAACTGTTGCAGCGGGAGTGAACTCGCATGGTCTAGACAAAAACACGCGAACTCCATTTAGGCCCTGACTTGGCTTCGAACTGCAGCTATGTCTGCAGCAATTCGACAAAGCTATCAACTACGCCACTGTGCAACCCATCTCCATTTTAAAGGCCATTTCCTAAAGCAGGTTCATTCCCCAAATCTACAGGCTTTTACAATCTCCTTTATCTGGCTGTAATGCCTCATAGCTGGCAATATCTCACACAGCCTGGATGGTACAATGCAATACCATGTTGACAAAAGCCATCAGGAAATGGCATATCCCACAGGCCCCTGCAAAAAAAGTAAAAAATTTCAGCATGGCAAAAGGCACTAATCCACCATATGATCAATGTGTGCACAAAGGTTTATAAAAAAATATCAAACCGGTTTCAAGTTTGGACAAAAATATGTTTACGGACAAATGGACAGACATACGGACAGCTACATATGCCCTCATTATATGTAAGGGGGATAAAAATGCTCATTTTAGCTTCTTTCTCAGTTCTATTGCAGAGGAGTATGTGGGCACTTGACTGGGCTCACCAGTTACAGCATGGAGCTAGCTTGCGCTGGTGAGTAATTCATGTCAGTCATTGCATTGACCGGCTAAAGTGCCAGAGTCAGTCTGAAAATGTGATGTAACGTCTGGTCACTGTCCGTCACCAGGATTTCTCTAAACACATCGGAAAAATTTGCAAGTCAGCTGATGTGGATTAACTTCGGGCTCTAATCATACTCTACTCTAAAAATCAGTGACTGAAGTAGACTTATGCCGTGGCCTTTTATAGGGTAGGTTTAAACCCTCACCCATATGGCGCTCTCATATAATCATGCCTTCGTATGTATATGAATGCCATATGGCATTCTCTCAGTTGCTTTGTCTGGACCAGGGGTCCCCAGTCTTTCCCAGAAAGGGCCAGTGTGAGTTCAGGCTTTCATTGCAACCAAGCAATTACACACCTGATGCTACTAATCAACCCCTGGACTCTTTGCTAATAAGCTTGATTAGTAGTACCAGGTGTGTGGCTGCTTGGTTGCAGTGAAAGCCTGCGTCCACAACGGCCCTTTCTGGGAAAGACTGGGGACCCCTGGTCTAGACCAATCAAAACATTTGTTTTCGGTTTCAACTGGTTGCTATCCCATCTTCACCAATCAAACAAGGCTTATAGATGAAATATGTGTGATCACATGGCATAGCTACATTGAAAAATTTCAAGATTTCGCCCACTATTTTTAGTAATCAAAATATATGTATTTGACACTGATTCAAACACATTGGATTTAGAAGGATTCTTGCCAGAGGTTTTACAGCCTAGAAGACAAGAAGACTCTGAAAATGATATCATTGTTCCTTCTGTTAATACATATGATTTACCTACAAGTGAAAGAGAGTCTGAACTTTGGGGCACTCAGAGAAGTCAAATCAGAGTCCAACAACTTTTCTTTGTAATATAATGTTGTTTAGCTTATAGCGTTTGCAGTACTGAGCTTTTTGCGAGAGTACCATAAACAGCAGCTAACTGGCTGAAATGGTTTTATTGAGGAGGGGCCTAGAGCATACTCCACTCTTAGGAGGTAAAGGGTTAAGAATTAGCCTGGCAAAGACAATACTTTGCATATTGAAAATGCCCACATGACACCATCAGTGTTGATATTTGCCCAAAACTGTTGGCAAAGTGAGTGAGGTCTTTGAACTTGAGGTTCTATCTCCCTGAGGAACATGTGGTGAAGAAAACAAGTGAAAATACAGCTGGCTAAATACACTAATAAAGAATAGACTCCTATCCTAAATAATACAGCCAGATAAAATACATTTTTACAGGTTCTGTAATCATTCAATAAATCTATAGGTAGGCCAATGTTATGTCTACACTCTATTACACTCAGGCCAACGATATGTTCATGCCAGCTATACATGAGTGTTCCATTGAGGGATGCCAATTTAAGGGCAAAATTATTGCGATAAAGCCAGAGTTTGAGCATTCTTTGACAGCGCATCTCATAGACAGCAAAAAATTTGCCCAAAACTTACATTGCAACAAAAAGTCTCAAGGACACCACGAGCCATCGCTCAATGTAACAAGGAGCGAGGAGAGAACACATTGCATATTCACGGGCAGAGAAACAAACATATGGAACTTGTTTGTCAAAATATTTGTTTTCTGAGAGTGGAGGGGAGGACGTTGTGCCCATTATACGCACTGCCCGTGATTCCTGAGTTTATTTGCTTGATTGCGCAGCAACAGTGTAATGCATTAATAATTAATTTTATTTGTAAAACACTTAAATGTGATTTACAGGCTCCGCATTTTTTTCAGAGGATACAGTCCAGAATCAAACCAAACAAGTGGTGCCGGGCATAACATACCTCGCCTGATGGAGACGCTTTAGTGCTTTGGGTGTTGAAAAACCCGGGAAACCAGGTAACCGGAAGTCACAGGTATGATTTCTAGGTTGGACTGAACATGAATCTCACAGAATATAACGAATTTTCAGGCATATAAAATTTTTTGCAGTGGCCCCCCTGATACTGGTGAAGGTACTGACTTTGACCTTAGAAGGTCATCCAATGTCAGCACTTTGTTAAAAATCAAATTAAAGGTCACATGCAAGTTCCTTTATGTCACTAATGAGTGTCTAGTAGCTAAGTGCTTCGGTTATTGAGTTAATGGCATGTGAAATCGTAGGCATGACCCTCCCGGCATTCGACCCCTACAATATACAAGCCTCATGAGATCACACCATTGTGTAGCATATGGTTGCAAGAAAAATGGAAAAATGCACATCTTGAATCCAGTCTGAAATCAATAAGAGCAGATTTAAGGAACTTATCACGAAAACACAACCTTTGGTTTTTTTGGTGAGCTCAAGCTTGACCTTGACCCAATTAGGAGCAAAATTTAATTAGGGATCCTTAGACCACGGTGTACCTTCTTTGAAAATTTTGTGCAATTTGATTATACACTTTTTACTCTAATCTGCTGACACAAAACAAACAAATAAATAAATGCTCCCAAAAATACTACCCCTTGCCCTTCGTTGGCCAGAGTAGTGTCAGAAAAGCATTTACTGAATTTTGAGTGTACTTTTTTTAAATCATATATTTAAACTCTGTCAACAAAGATAATGTTTTTGAGAGTAAGAGACGGTATTTTGTGAGTATGGCGTGGTTTGAATCCCATTTGTGTTTTTAGTATGAAAACAACAGCAGAAACACACCAAATGCACTTCAATTACCTCCAAGCATGCACAATCAAGATAAAAGCACCGCATCTGCAGAACCAGTTGTCGGACCCATAAAAGACCGTGCACATTCACAAGATTTCATTCACGTCCAGAATGCCACGTTTAAGGGAAGGTGAGAGAGAGCGAGCTTTGGGCATGGTGCTTGCAGGGACCTGTCACAGTGAGGTTGCCAGGTTATTCAATGTCCATCCACCCACCATTGGACGTCTTTATGAACGCCATAGACAGAATGGAAGCATTCGGGATCGACCTCGACCCGGTCAGCAACCTGTGACAATGCCCAGACAAAACAGGCAGATTCAACGTGACCACTTTCGTGACCGTTTCCGTCCTGCCACAGTTACAGCAGCCAGCACCATCGGAAGGCACGGGAGAGCCATCAACCCCATGACGGTCATCAGATGTCTCCGTACCGGAGGACTAAGGTGTCGACGCCCTTACAACGGTAATGTCCTTAAACGACCTCATCGGGCTGCACAACATCAGTTTTCGCTTCAACAGGGACGTCAACCTGATGCATTCTTCAGACGCATCATCTTTTCTGATGAGTCTCGTTTCCAACTCTCTGTTCCTGATGGCAGGATGCGTGTTTACAGGAGACTCCATGAACGTTTTGCTGATGCTTGTGTGAGGGAGCGTGATCGGTTCGGTGGAGGCAGTGTTATGGTGTGGGGTGCCATTAATGAGACATTTCGTAGTGACCTGGTGATTGTGCAAGGAACACTCAATGCCCAGCGATACGTGGACAACATTTTGAGGCCGAATTTGCAACCTTTGTTACAACGTCACCAACGATCTAGAATGGTATTCCTCTTCCAACAGGACAATGCACGCGCCCACACAGCCAGATTTACACAGAATTTCCTTCATCAGGCTGGCATTGACGTCACATGGCCTGGGGGGATGACTTGGCCAGCTTTGTCTCCGGATTTAAACCCAATAGAGCATCTATGGGACGAGTTAGGGCGACGTGAATGCCGTCATCTGACGCCAGCCAACGTTGATGAGCTACGCCAGGCATTGCAAGATGAGTGGAGGAACATCACTGATGGCACTATCAGACGTTTGTGTCGGTCTTTCAGGCGTCGTTTGAGAGAATGCGCGCGTGCAAATGGTGGTCGCACCAGATACTGACTGAGTTGGAGGGGAGACCTGTTTAATGACAAGTCACTTTTAATGGGGTTATATCCCATTCCATTTTCTTTTGTGGATTGTCGAGGAAGAGGCATGGCTTTCATTAACATTAAAAACATGGGACATCCTCAGTCTTAGTTTTCTATTATTTCATGAAAAAATCCATTTTGCGTTTTCAAAAGTGTGTCAGTAGGGGCGGCCCGGTGGCTCATCGGTCTAAGCACGCGCCCCATAAAGGCTGTGGCCTTCCTGCGGCGACCCGGTTCGATTCCGGCTTGGGTCATATGCCGCATGTCTTCCCCATTCTTCTCCCCAACCTTCCTGTCTCTCTCTACTGTGTGACTATCAAATGAAGGAGAAAATCCCCAAAAAAATAATATTAAAAAAAAAAAAAAAAAAGTGTGTCAGTATAGTTGAACAGTTAGTCTGGACAGTAATCATTACAACATAGTAGGGCCTTTTTTTTACTCAATTTTAAAAGAGTTCAAATATCTCAATGTTAGAAAGATGTGTCACAGTGTGACAAGTGGTACACAATTCAAGTGCAGTCTGGAGCATGCGCTTGTACTCAAAATTTAGCACACTTGTCAGTTACCAAATACGAGACAGAAGATGTTAAATATTCAATGTTCATCATATTAACAGGCCCAGTGAGGTTTAAACGACTTGGGAAAATTCACACTGTGCACTGGTGTGAGCGTGTTTATGTCAGGTGCTGTAAGTGTCTATGGTACGCTGTACGTTTTTATCTTGCAATGCGTTCTTCTGCTCACAGCAGTCCAAATGGTCTACTTCGGACAAGTAATAAAATTAACACCGAGACTGAGTGACACTGAGAAAACATTTAGCTTACATGTTTTTTTAAATTGCTGATTAGTTTTTCTACATTGACCATGTTGCAGAAATATTTTTTCCCACCTGTTCTGGAATATTTTTGTGCAATTACATCCAAAACAAAACTATAGCTATGCAGCAGAGTACCAGGTAATAGTAGAATCTCATACAAAAAAATGATTATACTGCGCAAATCTCATACTGTTACAACCTGATTTGGAAGTGTAGTTAACACTTTTCTGGTTCTAACACACCACGGGGAAAAAAATAAACACATACAATACTGTGCTTATGTCTTCGGCACCATACATTTTTAAAATTTTATTGCGGCTTTAGAGGTTTATTTTTTTATTTTCCACATTTTTGTTGCTGAAGATAAAAAGTATATTTGAAATTCCAACTGCTAATTTAAAATATAGTTTATAAATAAATATTTGCATTTCATTGAAAACAGATGATACAGATAGTCTTGACAAAGCCCAGATGTCAACATCATCATGGCTGTCTGCAATCACTTGGAGGGACAGACGCAAATGACACAGTCACTAAGCAGATGAATGGTGGTGAGTTTTCCACTCTGCTTAGAACAAGCAAAAAACCAATCTTCTTACAAAACTATAGCACAACAGGACAGTATCCCAAATTTTCAGGCAAAGCCTGGTCACACCAATAATTGATATAGACTTTAACAGTTTACAGCTCTGTATAGTACATTTCTCAGTAATTATAAACTTTTAACTTCATTATTTTGCAAGCATACTTGCCAGACGAAATTGCTTTAAATGAGCCAAAGACTTCTGCACAATACTGTATATATTTGCATATTACTGGTGTGGGGTAGGGAGGAGGGTGCATGATGGACTGACTACCCCACCTCTAGCAGCACTAGGGACATTACGCGGGCCAGAGCTGGCCAGGGCACTGCTTCAGATGGCCTGCTGCTGAAATCTGCTGCCGCTGTCGACTCTTAACTTAATTCTGCAGTCAGAGACTTTATATATCAGTATATAAAAGTCTCAGACCTCAAAAGCACAGGCAGTGATCCTGAGGGACCACTTACAATGCCTGATTTTGGCGTGATCGATATCCAGCTCGCCAGAACAAAGGAGCCATCGTCTTGGGTACAGTCACCATTTGAACCACCGCAGCAGATTTGGCCATAATTTTCACCTGAAAGAGGCTTTGTGAGGTAATAGCAAATCAAAAGCAGTGCCAATTGGTATCAACACATTAATGGTGCAATAATGACACATTAATACTATCAACATCCACTGCGAGCCCAGAGGTGTAGTTAGGAATTATCCACCAATCACTGTTGCAACTGTCCTACAGTCAAAAATGTACACAAATTTACTCTGTGAGCCTCTCAAATGTCTGTATTTTCAACTAGTAAGATGCTGCGGCATTGGTTGTCATATCCACATTTGAGCATGTACACAATAACTGATGCTTCCGGATATTAATAACAGTAGTTTCAGGATATTTGTGTCTTGAAGCCCGGCTTTGAAAATAAAAGAGACTGAAGCATACAGTATCTTCATAATCATCAGGAGGAAATAACCCTTTTAGTCTCCATTATGTAGCTGTGCTGGCGTTTACCAAGCAAACATTCAATACTTGTGACAACAGTTGATGTGGATATTCTAATTTCATTATCCCTGTTGTCCATATGAAAAATAATCCACTCACCCATACTTAGAAGTGGGGAATGACATAACTTAAAAAAAAACCTTTGATTAAGTAGACAGCAGACTCACCAGTTCTGTGGCCTCAGGAGAGAAAGTCACTGCGTCCACAAACGAGACTGCATCAGCTGGATACAGCCGGTCTAGGTACTTGGCGCAAGCGTCGTACGCATGCAGGAACTCCTGGTCGGACTGTGGCCGTTTCTTCAGGACCTGCGCATCGCCGTTCCAGAACAGCTTCTGAAGCCAGGCGGCGTGGACCGCACTGGAGGACAGGGCACCGTGGTGACCGAGCGGCAGCCTGGAAGTCAATTTGGAGATGGAGAGCACGTTCTGGCTGGTCAACACCGGCTCGAGGGCCTGCAGAGGCTCTGAGTCCTCATCGGTCAGCTTCCTGTAGTCCAGCCCTATAGAGTTAAAAGAACATTTCACACTTTTATCCTACTTTATTTAGACTGATGTAAGTAATCAATTATCAACCATTATCTAACCTGCTTGGTGGGCAGGAGCCTCTCCCAGCATACTAGGCAAGAAGTGCCCTAAACTTTTCACCAACCCATCACAAGGAATCAGTTATCCATGGTTTATAATTACTAACACTGCAGTTAAGATTAAAAGCGATTTCTAGGCTGATCCTCGCTAGTAAATTACTTCTGCTTGGGAGACAAGCAAATAGGAAAAAATGATAACTTGATAAGCTGAAGGTAAGGATGTGTGTTACAAATGCTAACAGGAATCGCGCCAAAGTTAGACTTCAAAAATACACACCCTCCAGCAGAATAAAGAGTTTGGATTTGTGGACAGATCTGCAGGTTATGTCTGGTTGTGTTATATGATATCTACCTGGTTCGTTAGAACAAACACACAGGCGCAGAGCTGCTTTAAACTGCCGTTAAGATTCTCTGCACTCTGCCCCAGTATTTGTAGAGTGCAGCTGACCTTGATTCACCACACTGTTCCACTTCCGCTCCCTCGGCCCAACGGTCCACCCACGTTCCAATAAAACATTGTTTGCAAACAAACATAGCGAGCCGCCAAGTGCCCGCTGGCCCTGACAACCAAACCATCAACAGCTTTTTTTTTTTTGCCCAATGTGCTACTTTTCAGACATGACAGCCGGATGCTGCAAAGCAAAACTCTGTTTTTCAGCTGATTGTGACAAGGCTTCCTTGGATGTAAGTTCTGTACACTACGTAGCCTCAGTGTTTAAACAAGAAATACTAACATTGCTGACATTTCTACTCTGGTGCTTTACAAGCTGTATCAAAGATGTGCAAGATAAATTTTACTTCTTTAAAATAATAATAGCAAGCGGCAATAAAAGAAGTCCAAGCAACATGAGGCAATTTTGAATTTTAAAGCTGTGAAAACAGGCATTGTATGAATTTTTGAAAAACTTTCCAATTTATGGCACGTACTTATTCATGGCATTCCTTGCCCTGCTGATTGGCTGCTAACAGCCATACTCATTAGGATTTCTTGTTGTTTTAAGGAGTCAGACAATCAACAAGATTAATCAAAAAGTTGAAAAGATATGAAAACAAATGCATTTTTTGCAGCATACAGTGTCACCTATTTTCAAAAAGATGCTATTATTGACACAAATACATAGAATCCGTAGAATTTTGCGCCAGTATGTAGAATTTTGTCAACTTTGCACAAGGAGTTCACAAATTGTTGCGGTAAAAATAAAACTGGCCAGACCATCATAATTTATTAATGTATACTTAGCGCCATTAAAAACGGAATGGTGAGGTATGTACTGTATTTGCGGCAAATTGAAGAATCGATTGATTTTTATTGCTTTTCCAGTGAGGCACGAGTGGAAATAAAGAAAAGCGCGTGGTATTGTAATCCTGACGTGCGCCACGTGAACGCGCCAAGCACCTCAGTAATAACAAACATTGAGCTGTTTGTGATGTGTACAGTGACACTTGACTTGTTCTTTTCGGTGTGGTCAATAGCCTACATAAAGCCAACAAAAAAAATGAGAAATGCTACTGCATCTAGAAAATGGAACAGCTTGTGGCACAGGTGAGAGAAAAAGAGCCATTGGCATGTGACGGGCAGGTCTCAGCTACCGAGAGGTAGTGTGTCATTTGCACTGTCACCGTTCAACAATCAGTCAGCTGTCTATCCGAGAATCGAACACAGGCACTGTCACTGACCGACCCCACTTAGGGCAGCCACGAGTGACGATGGCAGCTCAAGAGCGCCACATCTGGTTACAGCCTGTACATTACAGATTCCGGACAGCAACCCAAACTGATCATGAGACGAGGGGTCTGAGACATCTCAGGGTGAGCGCAAGTTCTGTTCGACGCCGTCTATGTGAGCAACACAAGCGTGCGCACGGCCCCTACAGAAAACCCAGTTTTTGCCCATTTACGCATGGCTGCCCTTAGCGCGGTCAGTCAGTGACAGTCCCTGTTTTCCATTCTCAGACAGAAACGGGGAAATAAAGTGCCAAAACATTACACAGAGGCAGGTGCCCACAGTCAGAAGTAAAGAGTTGCTACTCCTGTTGATGTGCAAAAAATGGTTTTTTGGAGGGGCTGTGCGCACGCATGTTTTGCTCACTTAGACGGCATCAAACTGTACTTGCGCTCACCCTCAATTATCTCAGACCCCTCGTCTCATGATCAGTTTGGGTTGCTGTCCGGAATCTGTAATGTACAGGCTGTAACCAGATGTGGCGCTCTTGAGCTACCATAGTCACTCGTGGCTGCCCTAAGCGGGGTCGGTCAGTGACCGTGTCTGTGTTCCATTCTCGGATAGACAGCCGACTGATTGTTGAACGGTGACAATGCCAATGATGCACCACCTCTCGGCGGCTGAGACCTGCCCGTCACATGCCAATGGCTCTTTTTCTCTCTCCTGTGCCACAAGCTGTTCCATTTTCTAGATGCAGAAGCATTTTTCGTTTTTTTTTTTTTGTTGGCTTTATGTAGGCTATTGACCACACCGAAAAGAACAAGTCAAGTGTCACTGTACACATCACAAACAGCTCAATGTTTGTTATTACTGAGGTGCTTGGCGCGTTCACGTGGCGCACGTCAGGATTACAATACCATGCACTTTTCTTTATTTCAACTCGTGCCTCACTGGAAAAGCAATAAAAATCCATTGATTCTTCAATTTGCCGCAAATACAGTACATACCTCACTGTTGCTTTTTTAACGGCGCTAAGTATATGACCATCATATTACACAATATGTTTTGATAATTATTTAGATTTGGTGTCCCCAGATTTTTTTACAAGCCTAAATTAGCTAAGATGTACCAAAAGTCCAGGGTCTAGTTTGCAAAAGAGGGTTTTGCAAAAAAAACTAGAATTGGTGGAAAATGAGGAGGAATGTCAATATTGATTTGAGAGGCAAAGTTGTTTACCTGATGAAGCTTGATCTAAAGACGCATCTGACTGGACTTTGCATCACCCACAGCCAATGGTGCATTCATTGAAATTAAAAGCTAATTCACATCAAGTTGTTCATATTACTACCTAATGGAGATCTAAATATACCAAACAAGTTTTGTGTTGATTGGTTATCACTAACCCTGTTAATTAGCAGCTGTAACCTCAGTGGCTAGTAGCAGCCCTGTTTCTAAAGATTTCCCTTGATTAATTGAGAAACTATTAGAAACTTACTCCGAGATACAGTCATGGAAAACGAGAACCATTTACTGGTCATATTGTTGAAGATATATAGGCAGTTTCACATTTTTGTGTCTTCAAGCACCACCTGTTTGAACTGTCACTAAATTGTGTAAGCTTCAGCTTTCCTTTAGATGTAAATTCTTAAGTTTTGTGATGATTCAACATTGCTTTTAGGAGTTACATCCCATTATACATTGTAGACACGCTCTCAACATTTATTGGTTTACTGTGGGCAGGCTTTTTAACGTGGCAACTTTCTTTATATACTTTTTAAAGACAATGGTTTGAAGATGCTATGGACCACATTTTGTAAAAATGTGACAAACAGTCAAGGTGGAGATCGATTTAAAACATTTTAGAAATATTCAAAATGGCAGAGAATCCAATATGGTATATCGTTTTGATCCAAGAGTCTTATGTTCCGCCCAGGAAATCAGTTGAAAAAGGAATTTTAAATCTAGCCCAAATGGTTCAAGCATTACAGCCCAAAATGCTTTTTAGCACCCCATAGCACCACCATCAGAGCAGTCAGAGCTGCTCTTTGTAAGATTGCTCTTTCATACATCCCAAACAATCTAATAAAGTTCCATGATGATACATGATAGTCAGGTGAGCAAAATGGCTGCTGAAATGTGATTGCCTGACGGCTGCCATATTTTTTAGCAATCGCCTTCTATTCATTGATATCCATAAAGTTTTTGACCAAGAAGGAGTCTGCAAAATTTTAAGTTGATCAGTCAACTGGTTTAGGAGTTTGTTATTGCACCACCTATTTACAGATTTACACTAAATTTGGTAAGCTTGAGTCAAATGGCATGCAGAAGAAGGAGCTCAAGTTTGGTGATGACTAGAAGAGGTCGAGTACCAAATTTTATGCAAATCAGTCCCATTGTTTAGGAAGATGCAGATTTTGATGGTTTAACAAAAACTTCAATATACTGGAAAATATTCCCGTACGCAAATGGGCGTGGCTTATATGGATAAATTCCTCTGGAACCACAGAATCCAGAAAAAAGAATTTTATTTCTGAGACCTACTGTTCAAAAGTTGCAGGCTGAAACATAAAGTCCATTGCTACCTTGACACCTTGTAGTTGATCACTGTAATTATTTATTTGTTTATTTATTGTCAGAGTAGCGGTATGATTTTCAGCCTATCTGACAGGATTGGGAACTGTGGATATTATGGTTCCCGAGATCCAAATAATTTAAGGCGGCTTCCAGTGGAAGAAAAACAATCCTAAAAAAGTACGCAACAGGGTTCCAGCACTTCACGCTTGGGCCTCCAATAACTTGAGAAGTAAGTTGCCTTCAACCTCAGGTGTCGCCCCACACATGTGGAAGATTACTTCATGTTGCTCGTACCATCATAATATTAACTAAGCCATAAGGTTATCAAACGTATTTAACGTGAACCCTTTTCATTTTTTCAGTGACAACCTCGTGTTGACCCCAGATGCGTGGGCAGCACCGCACTATAGCACTACTGGCCCTGGAACAGTAACTTTCTTTTTGGTGCTGAATTTCTTCCTGCTCAGGAAAAAATAAAAATTTATTAAGCTTGGTCAAATTTGTTTTAATGTACTTGATATTCACAAAAAAAAAAAGACTATAATGGGGTTTTTTCAGTTAATTAAGAACTAATTAATATCATTGATAATTAAGCAATTTTTTTTCCCCAACATTGCTAGGGTTTATCCTCTAATCATAAGCAAAGGTCCACACAAAATTTTCAATTGCTGGAACTAAAACTGTTGGCTCTGTGTAAATAACAAGGAGATTTTTTGAGGCCGCCACAGTATCCCTCAATATTTGAACAGTAGATACATTAAGCACAACAAATATCATTACTGGGTAAAACTGATGCAAAAATAACTGCTGAGCTTACACTTAGTTTAGATGATTGAAATTTTTGTTTCTTTTATCTGGAGAAAACCCAGCAACACCGACGGATCCATAGGCATACAATGAAAATATTCATCAATAAATAATAATAATGATAAACAACCGTAACTGCAGAGATGAACAGTACTGTGCACAAGTTTTAGGCTCAATTAAAGCTATTTCGCGAGGCAAAGATGCCTCCAACAATCATGAAGGAAAAGGTTTCTGAATTTTGAAAAGTGACCAATAAACAGTAAACTGTTAAAAACTAAATCAAATCAATATTTTGTGTGAATAACTGTTGCCTAAAATTAGGAATACTGTCCTGAAGTTTTATAGTTTTATAAGATAATTGGCTGTTTGGATGCTCTAAGCATATTGGAGAACTTGCCACAGTTTTTCTGCAGACTCACAGTCTCTCTTTGTGTCCGTCTGTCCAGGTAATCCCAGACAGCCTTGACGATGTTGAGATCAGGTTTCTGTCGACACCATGTAATCTGCATCAAGCGTCTTCAGTGAAATACAAGCATTTTTTGAAACTAGATAACTCGGTCGCCCCAGGGACCGAGTTGTGTATCTCCCCGATCCCCATGAGAGATCACTTGCAAATTTTTACAGCCGTAATGTTACTGTTTTTACTCTTGCTATGACATTAATATGCATCCCTGTACATGTATATATACGAAAATGTGGCTCAAAATGAGCAGAAAACACAAAATCTGCAAAAAAAAAAAAAAAAAAATTTTGACAAAATGTCCGCCGGCGGCCATATTGGATGTCGGAAATTGCCGAGAATTGATCTTGAGCATCGCCAAATAAACATCTTTGACTATGCATATTTAGAGAAAAATCCTATAAACTTTGAAGCCTCCAGAGCCTGGAACAGAACATCTCTGCGGCGGCGGAGGCCCCAGAACTAAACCATAGTATCTCCCGACTATCGTCGTTGGGGAGATACAATAATTTATTTAATTAACATTTGGTGTCTCAAATGTGCTTTTTAACTACGGAAACATTAATGAGAAAAACAAAAAAAAATGTCTAAGACCATCTGAGACCACATTTAAATTTATAAAAATCTAGGGAGCCTAAAAACATTTGCACAGTACTGCATATTGCTCCATTACCAAAGCCAAAGCTACTTAGTGAACAGCGGACGCTAGTGATGGCAGACTGGAGTAATGACCGCGGATTTCACCACAAAGTCGAAAAATTGGAGGGGGGGGGTCGCATTCTCCAGGTAATTTGAATAGCTTCAGTAAAAATATCCAGCTGTATGAATGGCAGTTAAATGAGGAAAAAGTAAACTGTGCGGTTCTGGATAAGAGAGGCTAAATAAACATTTAATGTAAAGCTGGCCGAGACACTCTTTTTGACAAAACACTGACAGATGGACAGACTGATCAAGGGGAGATGAAATATTCATTCTGCGGCTGTGGTTTTATGCCTCTGTCATTAGACTGACCAAACAGAGCGGGCGTTTGGGGGTGGGGGGGAGAGAGTGGAGAATGAAAACTGCCTCCGGGCTCGCACGCAACACAGATGGGAGACGGATGCACCCCTTAACGAGAGTGCAGTCGCTTTTGCTCCACACACGCCATGCATCCATTATCTCTCACACTCCATTTTAAGCAACTTTACAGCCATAAAGTAATAAGGTTTTCTTTTTTTTTGTATTTCAGTGTTTACATTTTCCTTGTCTTAAAACATTTTCCCGATTACAGAATATACTTCTGCCATTGAATTTTCCTGAAGGAAGAACTTGTTTTGAATTATTTTCCACCATTTGTCGGATCCCTGTTTGGCTAATTCCCAGATAGCAATAAAACTGAAGGAGCGACAGAGGAAGAGGCGCGTTCCGCAGTCGAATGATACCTGTGGCAACAGCCTTCAGCTTCTTCAGCAGCTTGACGTGGGTTTCCGGCTTGATGGCGGACTGAACCAGTTCGGCGCAGCCACAGTTCTCCAGCAGGGTGAAGTAGTACAGCAGGCGGAGGAGGTCTGTCCCCGCGATGCTGGGGTAAACGTACTTAGTCATATGATCGTAAAACGCAGCCGGGTCACTCTTCAAAGTTTCAAAAAGGCCCAGAGCTTGGCTCCGGCTCTCAATGTCCTTAGTCGAGAGCCTGAAAGAATAAAAAAGAAATCTTACAGAAAGAGCCAAGTCTTCATTCTACACCTTCACTTCAGCTGTTAGACATCGCTCACTTGCTCCACAATGCTTATCCCAAACAAGCAAGAGTTAAAACGCACAGAGTAAGCCAATATAACCATTTCATACCTAAGGAGCATTCTGCAGAAGATATACAGTAGGTCGCCCTCAATGGCATTACTTTTACCATCCTCCACAAATCGAAATACGAGATATGCTCACTCCAAAGTGTATACAAGCAACTAACTATACTGAAACATTGATTGGGCAATGAAAAATCCTGATCTTCCTCAACCAGGCTGATACTTATTTCTCTGCTACGCCACTAAAATAATACACTTTCCCAGAGGGCTACAAGTCTGAAGCAATATATAAAACAAAGGGTTAACAGCCATTGCTGTAAATCAAGCACCGCAGGTATGGATTTACAGGGCCGTGTCTTTTTTTGCTTGCTTTGCCTATTTACATAATTTATGTTAACTTCATAACTTCAAATTGGACGACATTTGCAGGTTTGCTTAATTGAATGCCTTTTGAGCAAAGATAAACAGCTTTGCTTAAGTGATAAATATTCAAGCGCTCTTGTCTCTTGAATTCTGATGCAAGCAAATGTTCTATAGAGTTGTGTTATCAATAAATTACAAGTACTACCTTCATTGCTGCCAGGAACACATTCTGGGAACGCCTGCTGGGAGCTGCACACTACTACCCACACTGTGGGTGCGTAAACATCCTAATCCTTTTTCTACACTTCCAGCTCTTCAAATTCAACTTCATGACCGAGTGAAAACAAAAGTATTGGAACTATGGCTCACCTACCATGCGACATAAAGAAACAGGACCAGTACCGAATGAAAAATGCAGCTTGTACGTTCAAGGACGGCTACCCTGCCCAAGCAGCGCAGCGTGTACCCGCTATAATGACAGCTGGGGGTGAAGCTGTGCAAAGCAGCTGGAGCTGCTGCATTCTGTCTTCCTCGTCTCCACCAACCATCTCCAAACCCTCACTTTTACAGCTTTGGATTTGAGCTTAACGCTCAGTGAAAAATCCCGTTACCGATTCAGGTGGGTGGACTGCTTCCAAACAAATGCAAGGCGTTAACGTAGCTAGAGCTAGCCCGGCTTATCGTCGTCGCAGTTCAGTGCGCAAAAATTGATCAACCGTGGAAAAGAACTAGGACGTTTAATTCCTCGCTTTTTTTTTTTTTTTTTTTTGCTGTGTTTCACTGCTATTCAAAATTAAAAACGGGATGAATTAAACATAATGAATTGCTAAATTAACTCCACAAGACACAATGAGCATCAAGGCCCTGGGTGCCTGTGAAAACGATTCTAAGGGAGGGCATGCGTTGCGGTCACGCTCTGTTGAGTGAATCTCCAAGCCTGCCTGGGAGAAACGTCAGACAGTGTCCCTGAAAAAGCACAAAGCACTTTGGGAGAGAAATATCAAGGGAAGCTTTCGAAAGGAGCTTTTAAGCCGGAGATCAACAGCGAAAAGCGCATCAAAATCAATACCTTGTAAAATGGAAGACATTTAACTGGCTCCCGGCAAAATATAGCACATTTACGGCCAAATGCACACACGAACATGTGCAAAAACACTTTCGCACATTCCATCTCTCTCAAAACATACACACATACACAGCTATACTCTTCAACCCTCCTGACCAAGGAGGAGAAGTTTGGAAGTTTTTCAGGACAACCCTGCAGAGAAGTTAAACTCCAACACCACCAAAGCTGACGATTGATAAGGAGATTATAGTGAGGGAAAAAAAAAAGCAACAGAAAAGCACACTCACAGCAAGTTCTCAGACTGGCTGTCAAATGCATCCTTTTGATGGAATTCTGCCGCAGGAACATCACAGCCACTTTCGGAATATCCTAATACACTTCCTAACACCCCACAGCGAAATTTACATACTCATTTAAGATGCGTGCAATCACAAATCTACGCATGTAATTGTCCAATTACAAGTTACATATGAAAAGAAAAAAAAAGCATACAGATGGCAATACCGAGGGAAGCCGCATTTCAACATACTAAATCAGTTTAACGCATCACATTACAGATAAACAAGTTTCCAATTAGTTTCCATTTATAAATAGCACAACAGACGAGAATTAGAATCGGCACAGACAATATGAATCTCATGGTTCTGAAGCCAGTCTGCTTTGTAAAATTGCTGCGTCGTATGATGCACTCGGTGGGGGGTGATTGACAATTATCTCTCAATCCTCAGCGGAGATCGGATGAGGAGTTTCACAGAAGGACGACAAATCGCATGGCGAAACAAAATCAAGTCCTCGTGTGTCTCGGCCTAAACACACCGCTCACTGGTCTGTACCTGGACTATCATCCTACTCAGTCTCAATAAACACTTTCCGCAAATCACGCTCGAGGAATGGCGTTTTTTCATCCTGTGTTTATCTGGGAGTCAAGCCCGAAGACAGCCTGACTAATCAGTAGCACTAATTGTTCAGTTAATACACACTGAGAGGAATGAAAATCAGGGTCACAATTGGATTTGAGGTGCAGATTGCAGTAATCCAGTCGCAAGCATAGACCAATGCGCACCAAATCCACAACACTGCACAGACACAGAAAAAAACATTCCTGTATTCAAAGGAGAAATACTTTTCTTTCAATACCATTCATAATGCCTGGTAAATGGATTTCCTTCGTTTTTTGTCCACTCTATTCCAATTTTTATTCACTGCTATTATGGGGCAAATATGATTTTGAAAAGGGGAGAGCTGAGAGAAAACTAATAACACAAAAATTGCAATACGGTGATTTAAAGAGCGGGGTAATATAGCGAAGCTTGTCACACAGCGGTTTCGTCCGCCTAACATTTTCCCCTCAAAATTGAATGTTCCTTCAGAAATGCTTATTCAGTGGAAAAAGAAACCAAACTCCTAATGCTCCAATAAAGAATCGTGGCCAAAGGCGATGCGTTTCCGGTCCGCCACCGCCGCCGCCGTTTCTCCAGCAGGAGCCGAAGAAATTACACCACACATCACACAGTCCGACCCACCAGCGCTGTAAGCACAAACAAATAACGCCAAGCGAAGATTTCAAACCGCTCTACCATCAGAACCCCCAAGATGGCAAGTCATAACAACCAGATTCACTCTGCCAGGTCAAAAGTTATTTCGCTTTAAATATTATAAGAAGCTTAAAACAAAATGTAAACAGCTATTGATCTTGGTAGAATCAGAAACAGGGTCTTGCACCTTAACCCAGGTATCATGGGGTCTTCAACTGAATAATACAGCATATTTACTATAAAATAGACTGAACGTGTCGGGCGAAACTTCATACAGAAAAAAGTGTCACCTGGGTGTTGGTGCCAACGGCAGCAAGTGGCAGTTTAATTGATCATCACATCCTCAGGCACGTGTCAAGCTTTTTCTTCTTGCCAAAAGACAAGACTTGCTAATACATTAATTGGGTTTTCCAGATTCGCAATGCATCATCCTGTGCCATTGGCCAGGCCTGACCGCGAAATACTCACACAAAAGAAATCAATATGGAAAAAAAACCCTGAAAAAAGTCAACATTTGCATTAGATATGCTTTTCATTGCATACATCAACATTTTATTTTCTGGCCTCAAACAACAGCAACAAACAGCTTCTTGGTGGGCATTTCATCACCGACCTATTGACCTTTTCATCTTTCAGAAGTCATATATGACTGTTATAGTAGTTCCTGGTTTCCTCTGGAAATGCGGATCAAACCAATTCATGGGAGAGGAGGGGGGGCACAGCCACAAAGGCAGAATGATAAATGACGGCTTTGTAAACGCATGGGGAATCGTTTACAAAAAGTGCTACCATTTTGCCTCAGATGATCCCCCAAAGCAAATGAATATGCAAATCGACAATGAGCTTACTCGAGCGAAGTCAAGGCTATAGCGCATAATACTCGGCAATAATGATTACTGTAATTGACTTGCCCATTATGCTGGTGCGCCACCCAGCCCGTCCACCTTTGGGATTTACCAATAGGTCTGCTTTTAAATGCATAAATTGCATCTTTAATTCATCATCAAAGCGTGCTTACCCGCTGTCAGTGAAGAGAAACTCCAGATGCGTCATGTACACTTCCCACAGAGGAACGCTGTATCGCTGGGCTAGGGACAAGGATATCTTGTACACATTTTCTTCCAGGGTTCTAAACAAAAAAAAAAAAAAAATCCCATTACCCTTAAAAAGATCCTTTGAAAGTACACATATTTTTTACAATGCACATCAAGATTAAAAATTTTCCTAGCCGCATCCGTCACATAAAACTTCCATGAATACTGCCTCTCAGACAATTCCGATATCAAACATCCCGTCACACAACTGCAGTGAAATGGATGAAATAACTACTCCGCAAGATCCAGTCACCTGACCGTAGCGCAACGGACCAAATTAAAGATAGCTATAAAAACAACTGACAGATAGCGGCACCACAGAAAGACCCGATGCCCAGCTGTTGCTCTCGTTGGGGATCACACTAGTCCAAAGGGACTACCGAGCCAACAAGCAAGATAAGAAGGATAATTCAATGTTGCAAACTTCAGAGTAGGTCCCAAGAAGCTCTTTATTCATTTTACATGTCTATAGAGGACTTCTGTCACAGACGCCCAGCAGGAACACAGCGTTAAGTGAACAATCAGAGGCGCAGAGACTGGCAGGCCACAGTAGTCACCCTACTGGTCCCAATATGATCCCTGTTGTGGTCATCTGGATGGAACCTTTTATAAACCACCGCTACCCCCTGAACCACAGTGACTGCCTACTATAGCCTTTGCTACCCAGGACCAGAAGGATTTGACAGAGAACCTGTAGATTATAGTTCACCACCTGGAGCAGGATCAGACAACCCTGATACACTTCGACTGAATAATCGCCATGGCCGCCATTACCCCAGGACCCAACGGCACTTACTCAGCCAGCCCTAGAATGGTCTCTTTTTTGTACTTGTTGTCGGCCGAGAACCTCTGGACATCAACCCCGCGGCCCAACCCGCGCAGGACCTGAGCCTGGGTGAAGTCTGTCAGCCGCTCGTTATAGAGCTGGAGCTGACCAATCAGCTTCCGCAGCTCCTCAGGCCAGTCTGCCTCCTGGCTGTCAGTCACATGCTTTGTCACCAGTTGGATCAGCTCCTTTGGGTCCGCCTGCAGAACAAACCAGAACAACTTGAGAACAGGAGTCGCACACGCAAAAACAGTGAGAATGGCTGATATTTCACCAATATCAGGTTTCCTGGTATGAAACAGAATACACTGAAATTAAATACATCAAAATAAGAATATAATTAAAATATTCAAATGCTTAAAAAATTTGACCCTGTTAGATCAAAATTAGTTGAAAGTTGCTACAGCCAGCATTGAGTAAATTGTTTTCAATGCAAAAAATGTCAATTTTTGACTGTTTTAGGGCTTAGTTTAGAATGGAACATACTGGCTTTTATAAGGTGCACATTTCAACAGCAAACTCAGCATAAGGCTACTATTTGGAAGAGTTACATGTGAGTTTACTTGGATAATGTAATGATCCAGTACATCAGACTTCTCAAAAAAAAAAAAAAAAAAAATTTCCAAGCTTTAACAACATATAAAAACTCAGCTCACATCACTGCCACCAAGCTGCCTCAAACCACGTAATGTTATTTTAATTTATTTAATCCAGTGTAAAAATATGCAATGAAGCGTTCAAACTTAAAATGACATGGAGGCGCTGGAGTGTGAATCGTTTTGTAGCCTATCCAACTTTTCATGTGCCAGCAGCCACGTCACTGTTCAAATTTCACACATCTGAAAGCTAATGTGTACATATTTCATTTTTTAAACCAACATTTAACCAGGGAAGTTAACTGAGTACATGTTTCTCTTTTTCAAGGACATCCTGGGAATGCCAGGGAGAAGAGGTGCAGGAGAGTGACAGAGAGTACTGGGGTAAAGCCTGGTCATTTAGGGTAAAGAGCCTGGCTCAAGGAGGGTTCTTCCCAATTGCATATCTTTAGATGCATGCTAGAATCACAAGCACCACTAGGGATACCAACCAAAACCAACAACTTTTCATTTGCGGGTTAAGCAACCCATTATGAGGTGAAAGGACCGGGGTGTAAGATTTAGGTGGATCCATTGGCAGAAATTGCATATAGAATTCATAAGTATTGAAATGGCCGGTAGTATACGGAGGCCAAGCGCAACGACAGAGAGAAAGAGAGTAGCACGAACACAGAACAAACACAGAATAATATAGACCAGACGCAAGTACTCGCACTTCCAAAGGACGTATAATAGTCCAAACCACGGAAGCAAAGCGAGATAGAAAAAGGGAGAAGAAACTCCAACAATAAGAAGATAGAAAGCCATACAAAATCTGACTACAAATATCTTTGGCTATAGTGCAAAGCTAAACACAGACACTCTAGCAAAGGAGGCGTGCCGGACATCCTGCTTATATAGATTCTGGGGAAGTGCCGCCCCAGCTCAATCAACCAGCTGGGTAAAGAATTCGATGACCCAGGAATTCGATATCGTCCCGGGACGAGAGCTGCAAAGAAAGGTCCAAACAACACGCACACCTCACAAACCGTGACAAGTATGTTTTCACAAGTGTATAATCACCTGAAAATATGAATTGTTGCATTTTATTTACTTAAAATGAAGGCCTTTATATCTACATTGTGAGCAGTTCCTCTTTCACGGAGCTCGCCATTTTGCACCGCAACGTTATTACAGTAACCCAGAATGGACTAAACGAACACTGGTCCAAGAGAGTGCCTTTCACGTTTTTCGCAAGTTTCGTGGCTGCCATTTTTTTCCCCCTAACACACTTGGAAGAGCGGGGTGAGGGGAGCGATTATTAGTTGGTTGCAATCTCCAATCTCATCTGCAACGTAATGTTAAACCCGCCACGCTGGTCCTTTAGGGAAAAATTGTGCAAGTATGTGAAGGTGGCCCTCATGAAGCAAATTTCATCATCAGAGGTTGTATGTGTGCTCAGTGCTGACATCAACATACCTTCAATTTTTTCATGACCGTGTGGACTTGTTTGTGGGTCCACTAAGCTACGTTACAAGGGCTCCAACTTCTGACAC
Organism: Gymnothorax javanicus; assembly: GCA_029692085.1. Taxonomy (NCBI): domain Eukaryota; kingdom Metazoa; phylum Chordata; class Actinopteri; order Anguilliformes; family Muraenidae; genus Gymnothorax; species Gymnothorax javanicus. The sequence continues at coordinate 99,643,454 of CM056198.1, forward strand.
CGATCTATTGCACGTGTGGAATGCGTCCTCCAAGCGAACTCCAGAATTTAGTATAAATAGGACTACTACGCTTCCACAGCTGTACGTGTTCGCATCTGCCTCGGAGTATATTCAAACCAAAACATGATTTGGTGACAGAATGAATATCACACGACAGAACTCCCTTGTTATGAGGAACAGGTAAATTCACTTAGTATCATCAAAAGGATTGCATTCTTCTCTCCAGACTACAATTTGAAATGCAAAATATGTTCTGGGATTAATCCGACTGACTGAAACAATCAAAAACAAAGTAAACATACAATTGTACCAACCTTATACAACATCATTTAATTTCTGCAAGTATGACTTAGTTGAGACTAAAACCTGATGCCGAATAATCCCGGTTAGCAACATTGCAAATGAATCACTGTATTTAAATATACCACCTACTGCTGAGCCAGAGAGGGAGGCATAGTTGACTAATTTTCACCTCTAACCTATTGTTCTACCAAAAACACTCAACTTACCACAGTATCGGCAATACTCAGTAGTTGTCCCTTTAAAACATTTCAAAAGACTCAATCTGGGATTACAGACTCTAAATACAGCATCTGGGAATGCAACGTCAACACAGCATGGCAATCATCTTTGATGGCTAACACACACACACACACACACACAGACACACAAACACACGCGCAAATTAATCCTCATTATACAATGTTATCACACACCACATCCACTCTGGGGAGAAAACGTACGGTAGAGTGTCACTGTGAAGTCGCTAACTCGGAAAGCAAATGATGAATAATGTGCGAACACAAGTGTGAACAGTAATTTTATCTGTGGGTCCTGCGGCAGTCTGTTGGTGAGAAGCAGAAACAAATCAGAGCCTGAATAACTTTCTTTCCAAATTCATAATTTCCATATTAATTAATGTTATTATTTATTAGAAAAGCTTCTCCCATTGGAGGTATGACAACAGGTAAAGAGAGATGGTGTATAAAACAGTGAAAGCAACATGGAATTGTGGTTAGTACTTAGTTCTTCTCCCCCCAAATGGTTTCCTATATTTTCACAAACATTATATGCCTTAATTACAGCAGTGCTACAAACGGCCAGAACTGTTTCCAAGAATTACACTCGACTGAATAAATACTGCGGAAGTAAATGCTACTTTGTGTATAAAGCCCAGCCACAAAATGCATCTCGCTAAAAACGCCTGCCAACTACATCAAAATCTTATGTGTAATTTTAGGGAATTGGATTTCAAGAGGGACGATGGTCTCGGATGCATTTGGTATATAACATTCTTCGCTATTAGTCCTTATTGCTGCTTACGGATACACTCTCTGCTACCGTACACCGAACAGACTCGTGGACATGTCAATTGCACTTCCAGGTAACAGCTTGGCTTAAATTGCTGGATGTTTTAAGCAAGCATCTGTATGTCTGACTGCTGCATATCCGGGCACAGAATTACCATATAGCTAAAAACAAAAGAGCGAAAATAGATAATGCATCTTCAGAGTCATATTTCAATTTTAAGGTTCAGTTAGCTTGGTATTTCATACATGAAGTCATATATAGCAGTTATATGAACTGTCAGGGCAGTGAACAAACAAAACCTGAACATTCATAAAATTCCTGTGTGCATGCTGGACCCATTTATTGGTTGAAAATCTATGAACCACAGCAACATGGCTCTGCTGTGGACCAACTAAACACAGCATCAATTTGGTCGCTGAATTAAATGTAGGCCTGTGCAAAGCTGGAGAGCTTCAAATGTAATTTGAACAAAGCTTGTGGTATTCGCAGATGGAGATTGGAGATTTTCACGCAGAGACGAGCAGAAATAGTGGTAGGAATGTTAACCCTTTAGAGTTTACAGTCATAAATATCTCCTAACATTCCAATGTCCATCAATAGTAACTAATTTAGAACAACTAATTCAAAGTAATTAAATGCTTGAGAGTTTTAAACCCTCAACAAAACATAAAAAACCTCCTCTTCAACAGGTAATTCATAAAAACAAGTCCAAAGAACCAGGAAGAACAAAGCTTGCAGCAGCCATATCAGAAAACATAAATCATAAAAGACAAATTGGTAGTATAAACAAACTCCGCAGACATCAAGATATTGAGGAAAAGCATGCCGAATTCAAATTGCCATCTGTCTCCCCCATGTATTTCCCATTCTTCTTCTCCCCATTCCTCCACACAAAATTCTCCCATTTAGATCAGTTCCTACTCAATTAACCTGGGTAGGATGCAGGGAGACCGTGCCGAAGCCAACTAAAAAAAAAGGTTCTGCATGGCTACATCTGGGGGGCTTACTCTAGTGTAATTAATTTTCTCTGATAACTGATTGGCTGGTTTCAAGTTAACTGACTTAGTATGATGAGCACTGGTGTGTGTGTCTCTGTGTGTGCCCTCAGGTAGCCTCAGGTCCGAGACGAGCCAGGAATAAACCAGGACAGCATATGGGAATTGGAGAGTGGATAATGCTACTCTCAATTTGTATACGAGTACTAAATCTGAAATAGCCCCTTGTGCTTTTCATTGGACTAATTCACCAGACATCTCCAGTTGGTGCAGTAAATAAACAAGCACGCAGCCAAAGTTTTAAAACCAAAAGCAGAATAAGCCCAGAATGTGAACACAAGTGAACTCAACTTGCAGTCATAATTCTCCTTTAAGGCTTAAGTTCTGAAGTAAAATGCAGTCCATCTGAAACCATGACTACAGAAAAGGCATCTCCATCAAATCAGATCAAAGCCCTGGCTTCGATTATTCAATCTTTTTAGCCTGTAAAGAGGTCCATCGACTTTTCTGTGCCAAATTACTTTAAGAGCCTTAATTAAAAATTAATTTCGGAGGGCAGCGTGTCTCCCTCCATTAAAACAAGAGTGTGAAGGAGAGAGGAGTCTGTTATACAAGCAGCCCGTAGTGGGAAGTCTGCCCCAGACCAGTTTAAATATGCAAAAGGTTTGAAGGAGAGACCCTGGGAAAACGGAATGCTCGTTATTGAGCTAGTGAGCAATTCTCTCCTTATTTTATCTCCGTCAATACCGCAGACAGAAAGAAATTGGAAAAAACCAACAAATCTTTCATTTCAGGCATTATGCATCACACAAAACAACTTCTGTTGCAAATAGAAGATGGCAAAGGAAGGCTATACTGGAAGATCTTCCCATCGTTATTCTTTCTAGAGATGCCACATAGAAATTAACCTAGAAAGAGGGATGCTTCGAGATGCCAAAAATAGGCCAACTCTATACACTGGGTTACCACTTGAATACCCAAGTAGCAACAAATGTCAGTCCTCAAAAATGCCAGCAACTACGAAGATTTATATTTCTGATAAAATGTGTGTAAACTAATGAACGTGCTTCACATGGGTAATGGGAAACTATTCAAAATAAAACCTAGTCTTACTTTTTACTGAAATTGGTAGATTCTTGGTAATTCCACATAAAATAATGTCTGTAGTGAGACAACATTTGAGTCAGACTAATGGTTAAGATTATATGAGCAAAGAAACTAACAAACACACAGAAAACGCAGTCAAACCATGAACTCTGCAAGACACCCTGTCAAAAAACATACAACAAGAGACACATTCTTTCAGGACACCACTTGACATATTTTTCTCCCAATAGCTGGTAGTCTGAGGGAACAGCACTCCGTTCCAAAGGGTCGAACCACTTCAGATAAACATTTGACCCAGTCACCCATCCTTTTTTGAATGTTTCCGGAAGGCTTGCTTTCACACTCTCCCATGAAAATGTTTGTGGAAAATCTGAGGTTTAGAATCTAGCGCATTTCTCCTTTCTAGCACAAGAAGAATTTGCTGTCTTTTACCAGTTTTACGTCAAGATGCAGACAAAAGTCTATAATGAAGTGAGTTACAACCCTGAGAACAGAAACGTAAAGACATACTCAAATCACCTACAGTGTGCATATCGCTAGGTCCTAATCTCTGCGAAGCCATGGATGCTAATTCATTAGACACAAAAGCACGCCCAGAGAGATATCCTTGAGCCGAGGGCCCACCACATCAGTCATTGTGTACAGTCTTTTTTTTTTCTGGGAGCGACAGCGCACCATCCATTCACCAGACATCCCAGAGGCCATCTCATGTTCTCACTCACATGCTTTAAAAATGGGACAGGTTTACAATCCTACAGAGCAAAGGTACCTTTCGAAACAAAGTCTGTTCTGGGGATGACTGCTACACAGAGCATGTCTGAAAAGTCTGCCTTCAAAAAAAAACAACAACAAACAAACAAAAAAAAAATAAAAGGTGTTGGCAGCTAAACGCGGCTCTCTTGTCTCTCAGACGGCTCTGAAAGAAGCGCTGTTTTCCTGCGATTCGTAAATATTTTAGGTCGTTTTCTCACTGAAACAGAGGTTGCATTTGATCAAATGCTTAGGTTCTTTCTGAAAAACAAATATTTTATACAAGCCTCAGGCCACCTCCTCTGTTCTGTCCTTGTGATGACAATGCTCATATATCCCAGCGTTGAAATAAGGCTGCGTGTGGATGCTCCTCGCTGTAGACTGGACTGCATTCTATTGAAAATGTGCCAGGCCGTGAGCATTATCACACATGAATGAAACTGGGAAAATAGCTTGAAGATCTAGATTGAAGGTCTATTAAGGCCCAACATTATGCTAAAGCAGTTAGCTGATTACATGTATAATTGCCTCATACATAATACAAGTCACAGGTTTTTGTACATCCACTATTTAAATCTCATTCATCAAAATATCGACCTTTTACCATAAAAACAGCAGAGCATTTTTACGGCTTTTTTTCCACATGGAGAATCGTATCCTTCTGAAAGTTCAAATCCAACACTAATGAGGAAGTTCCTGCAGATGTGTTGCATTTGTGGGTCTTCATGATTACACTTTTCATTATTTTCATTAATTAGCTAGACTTTATTTCTCAAATAACAGATATATCAGATAATTATTGAGTTCAGTTGAGGTGAATCCGATGATTTATCCACCTTGGAGAAGTGATAAAATATCACATCTCCAAGGTGAATTAATCATTGGATTCACCGATAACTAAAGTCACTAACAGTTTTATTATATGACCCTGCCTGAAAATATAAAATAAGAGAGGGGCGACAACTCTAACATAAACCTCCTCATAGGGATGAAGCGACACGAAATACGGACACTGCCAGGAGCTCCTGCAGGGAAGCCTAATCTATTTTTAGCTTGAGGTCGTCGGATTGTCATATTCACCTCTCGCGCACTTTCACATGGTGAATGTCACTTTTACAGTGACCAGCGGAGCTTGCCTCGACCAATCAGCAGAGCGCAAATCCTTACGTCATGTAATAAAATAATTAATTTGCCCATTTATTTGATCAATTATATTGTAATTTTATTAACTCAACAATTCAGGCAACTATCTTGCAACATAAAGAATATTTCTTGACATCTCACTATTCACATCGTAGGCCTTGCCCACCCATACCCATTTATTTGATCAATTATATTGTAATTTTATTAACTCAACAATTCAGGCAACTATCTTGCAACATAAAGAATATTTCTTGACATCTCACTATTCACATCGTAGGCCTTGCCCACCCATACACGGGTATTTTTAAAAGAGTTGGCGTTTTGGCCGTTTGTCCACACGCAAACTACGTTTTTGGTCACTGAAAATGGAACATTTGGAAAACCGCTTCCAAAGAGAAGATTTCTAGAAATTCTGTTTTCACCGTTAAAACGTGGAGAGGGTAAACAAAGTTTTTGGCTCATGTAATCACAGTGCTTTAATTGCATTGATTCGTCTTCATGTGGAGGAAGATGTTTTTCAAAACGAAGAAGGAAAAACCAATTTTTAAAAATGTGTGTACATGGGGACTTAGCCTTAGGTCAAAGTAATTTACATTTGCATTAAACAGCTTATAATTAACTAAAAATGAATAAAGTACTTGAAAAATGTTTTGTCTGGTGGTGTAAACGGGACCGTGGAGTGATCACCCACATGATTCCCATGACCATTTGCCAAACTTGACTACTTATATAACAAGTCTGCATTGAGGCATGATGCACAGGAGCTTACAGCTGACTGGGACATGTTTGGAACTGCAACTCTAGTCCGCAGGAACATGCCAATTAAGGGGAATTAAATGTTGACTGTTACCCTTCAATAAATCCATGAAACCAAGACCACTGCACTGTTAATATGCTCACTTGACCAGGACCAGATATCTTCACTTTTCATCTATGGCAGTAAATATACCAGAACACAGGACAAATTAGGTAAAGAATTAATGTGGGCACATCCACTACATTTAATTTTGTGAATCAGTTTTACTGTTTCTTAGTATAAGAATAAATGTGGACACGTGCACTACATTTAATTTTGTAAAACAGTTTTACAACTTCCTAGTAAAGGATGAATGAGGATGCCTCCATAAAATTCAAAATGATTTTACTTCAGTCAGGTGGAAATAGAGCATTGCCGGCACATATTAAATCTTCATCGTACAGACAACCCTATTGTGCAATACAAGCCAAAACAAAAAAGGGAAGAGGGGTGGGGTTCAGGTCCCAGAGACTAATGTGGAAATTACATAGCCAGTAACAGTCCTAAACACCAATACAGGCAAAGAAACTGCAAGATTCATTTCTCAGGGAAATCCGTTTTGATCATTATGTCCACCTGCATAGTCCTTGGAAGAGAACCCAAAGTCACACTGAAAATTCCCCAAGTCAGAGAGAGAGGGAGAGGGAGAGAGAAAGAGAGAGAGAGAGAGAGAGAGGAGAGGGAGAGAGTCCGCCATTTATAGCCAGGCAGGAATTACACGGCAGTATGCTAAGACTGGACTCCCATCCCTCAAACAACTGTTCAGACCCACAAATGCCACAAGATAACCCAACATGATCTCATTTCCTCCCCGCTGATTTCGCGTGGACTTTGGTGTCCTTTCCTCGGTGTGTAAATTAAAGAGCATTCACTCGCTCCTCGCCGCGTGTACATGACTGTTGAAAAAAAAAAAAAAAAAAGCCACCGACATCGTAAGGCGAAAGACAACAACAATGCCGTTTAATTAGATGGAACACACAAATGAGCCTGAAAATTAACTCCTACAAAATAACATGGACATCACGCGTGTCAGCATGCCTACCTGCTGCAGCACCCAATAATTCAGAAGCCAATCAGCGAAATTGACTGATATCCTGTAAAAAAAAAAAAGGACCCCTTTCTGAGCTAAAACAAATGACCATTTGGTAGGGTTGACTTGCTGCTTAATAATTTGAGGAAGTGAATGCAAGTGAGCATATTAAAAAAAAAAAAAAAAAAAAAAAAAAAGAAACAATAATTAACAGCTCAAAAAAATGGCCTTTTCAGCTCCATTAGGAAGCGCAGTGTACAACCTGCTTACCTTTGACATATATAGTAAGGAATGAGTTATTCAGATAGTTTTAACAAGAAATGAAAACAAAGGACAGTATATTTGGCAGGAAGGGGAAAAATGCTCCATGCCAAAAATGGCAGAAATGGTATGAGAAAAAAAAAATGCCTGACATATGAAGGGTTAATGTTTGGATGACAGAGTTTGACTTGTGAGTCAATCAATCAAGCAAGCACGCACCAGATAATACTAAATATATTTATACAGTCTTTGAGCATATGTTAATATGTACCGGTATTCACTCAGAGCAGTTCCTCTTCACTCTACAAAGCAGAAATCAACATTCAGGCAGAGACATTGAGGAAGCATCTAGTAGCAGGGATACCACTTTGTTCTGAAGGTCAAAGATCAAACAGCCTCTCTGTAACTTTGTTTGCGGCATTACAGCTAACCACTATGGAGGCTGTACTCCAGGGTGACTGAAGGAGCCCAAGAGTACAGCCTCCGATGCCCCACAGAGAACATTCTGGTTAAAATCCTGGCTGCAAGGTCCATGAGGTAACGCCGACCTCTGAGACTTATCCTTGCCCGAGAAAAACAAATGTCAGCCTGCCTCCTGCTGACAGAGGGCCGCTGCTTTTGTAGCGATTAGTGCTAATGGCACAAATGAGCTTGAGAAAGTGCTGGATGATCCCCAGCATGCAGAACAAAGAGACGTCACTCGCTATCCGATGCCGCCGCGCAGTCCCTCGAGCTGGATGCGGTTTTACGCTCCGACGGAAAAGGGAGCCGCTCCAAATTAATCATGTTTTGCGGCCCCTCTTTAATTACCTCTTCCCGAGCAGTGCTTGCAGTGCTAAAAAATCAGGATTAATAATAATTTCATTACCTATCATTGTCTCACAGCACTCGTGCTTCCTGCCAAGATGTTACGGCTTTGATTAAGACTGCAGCAGTTCTGCGAGAGACTCGGGCGTAAACTTCGCGTTCACGCCGTGTGAAGGGACCCGTGATCAATTCAGAGCGCACCAAAACTGAAAAGCTGGAGTAAGATAAATGGCTGACCGAAAATCTCAATTTCTTAGCTCAGAACACGACGACACGGTGAAGGCACAACCCCGAGAAACAATTATGCAAAACAGTTTTTAAAGGTCTTTGGAGAAAAAAATTTACATTTTTGTGGCTACGGTGAAAACGCGCACTCTGCGTCAAGACGTGTGGACGTTCTAACACGTCCCCATTGGTGAAAATTCCGCAAAAATTCATTCTTGTGAGGGGGGCTCATTGCTGTCTGACGTACGGCAGAAAGCTGTAGCGCCTGCCTCGTAATTGCAAAGTGTTAGCATCTTCCCTCTTCCCCAGGGCATGTACATCGACATAGCCGTGAAAGACAGAAAAAAAAAGAAAAATCAAAGCCCTGACCCTGCCAGTAAACAGATCAATCGCCGCTAAACACATATGATCTTGCTTAATCATAACCCGAGACGTGCAAAGAAAGAAAGGGGAGGGATAGGGAAAAAAAAGTAAACAATAGGACGAGTGCAAATCAAAACTGCGACAGCTCAGGGTTAACCTCTGAGGCTACGCTCCCTCAATAAGCTAACAGCTACATGCTTTTTCTTGCATATGGGTGCATCCCAAGGTGGGTGGTTTGGGATCCACTTATGTTTGGTGGTGGTGGTGGTGGTGGGGGGGAGTTGGCATTTGAAGCAGTGAAGCTGGTTAGCGGTGGGGTTTGTTGAACCATTAGGAGCCCTCAGAGCTAACAGTGACTCATAAGGCTCAGATGCTGAGTCATAGGCTAAAAACACGGCGTGCGTGACGGGCAAACGATTGTGAGGAGTGTAAAGCAGCAGCAGTGGCCCCAGGGCTTAGCAGAGAACTGGGAGAGAGAAAGAGAGAGAGAGAGAGAGAGAGAGAGAGAGAGAGAGAGAGAGAGAGAGATAGAGAGAGATAGAGAGAAAGAAAGAGAGAGAGAGCCCATCTCCTCTCACAGCCCAATTCCGCAGTGCGCGCCACGCTCTTTTTACGAGGCATGACTTTGAACACGACCGTATCCATCAGCGGGGCAAGGAACTCAGCTATCCATGCAGACTGTTTACAGGAAAATGAGCACTTCAACTGCATCCAAAATCAGACAGGCAACTGGAACGATGTGATTTTGAGACATCTTCGAAAAAAATAACCTACCGTGCCCCCCACGCTGCTTTCCACATCTGAATGGGTCGGGGGAAAAATTCCATGTTGAGTTTTTTGTTAGCTTGTTTAATTAACCTTTTTCACACTCAGAAATAATCTAATGTTTTTCACAACTGCCATCTCTGAACCAGCATTCTGAAACAAAAAATATATATATATCACAAAAACAGACTTCTGTGAAGGTGTATTAACACCAGGATGGCAGTCTAAAATAATAGTTAGGTAACCGAGCTCGGAAATCACAGAGTGCTGGAACAAAGCAATCACATGAAAAAATAAAAGGTTATGTGGGATGTTTAAAAAAAAAAATCCGCCCTGCTTAATTCACTCTCGAAAATACTTATCCTGCATTCGGACACAGCTCTCAGATCAATAACGATAACCACCGAGGAGCAACTCATCAAATACAACTCGCAGTGAATCTATAGTGGGGGGAAGAGATGAGCGACTGCACTGAGACAATAACAGGCCCCTCGCCATGAGCAGACGGAATGCGTATTGACTGAGGCCATTTACTCGACAGGCTCGGGTAAGCTTTTTAAGCATGGTGGCCACTGCTAAGCTTTGAAGCCATCCTGGTTTCAAAAGCAGTCAAAGCAGTTTCTGCTCACAAGCACTACCATAGAAAACCTCGTCCTTTGGGACTGGGTCTTTTGAAACTTCTAAGGTGGTCCACAGCGCAGGGATTTCTACTATCGATTCAGGCCATGAAATAATGACAACACAAGTCACACTAACAATCCTAAAGGTCAGCAGGCCTGTATTAAATTGAGATGTCGATGCGACCAGGGCCTGGTGAATGGTTATACCCAATTCCACTGTGGATAAAAAGTACGAGCAGAAATTTACAGAAACATCTGCGGGCTATCTGTCATAGATAAATCGATCTTGAATTTACAAAGACACAAAGCTTACACATGAGTGCATTTAAGATGTACACATAATCATCTTCCATATAAATTATTTACCCCATTTAACCTCTATGCAATCTGTAAAGTGGCCAAAAGGATGATGCTTAAAAGTACAGCATACATATTCATTTTAGACATATCCATCTGCCACTATAAACCAATTACTCTCACCAGGATACCGACATATCCACTCTTCTCCTAAGCAGGGGAAGCAGCTGAACTTTATCAGCAAGTGTTAGATAAGGCTCGTCCATCTTTGGCGAGGGCCCGGCAACTGCGGCATTCAGACAAGCTGGAAGTGGAGTGCTCTTCTTCAGCTAATACCAGTGGAGGCAGTGTGGAATGGGATTGAATCAAGAGGAGGGAACTTCAATAGTAATGTCCAGTTCGTGGGGGGGCGCGGAGGACGCATTGCTTGTTCCAAGACTTCCTCACCAAGCTTGCGAGTGAAAAAAACAGATTGAAATGAAAAAAAATTCAGGAACCACCCTGTAAGACTTACAACTCCGCCGTCTGATAAGCTGCAAGAGAAAGATCCTTTCAGCGCAAGACTTTTGTGCCAAAAGTGTTAAAAGCAGGAAATATGAGAAATGGAAGAAATGTTCTGGAACCATCCAGTGAGGCCAGCAACATGCCTCACTCGCTGTAAGGGAAGACCATCTGTAGCACTGGGATTCCAAGCCAACAGAGGAAAAAAGACGAGAAAACAAGACCGGAGTGATGCAAAAGTTCAGGAACCACCCGTGAAAACAAATCACTACACCTCCATAGAATACCCTGCGAGGAAGGGCTGTTTAGTGCTAGACTTCCTTGCCAAGAGTGCATCCTGGGAAATGGGATAGAGCAATAAAACAAAAGTTTAATTTCAAATGTTAAGAGACAGGGACCTTTAGAGGGCTACAGTACCTCAGGCAACAGTTCTATGAAGAGGTGGGGGGGATTGATGGGGGGCTGTAAATTTTCAAAACCACAAAACACTTTCGATCCCACTGGTTTACCACGAACTTTGAAAACTGAAAAATGGCAATCAAAGAGCTAACTGATGTGCTTCGCATAAGCTTTGAGGCACCCCAGGAACGTCTTTCTACAAACTACCACGTCCCAAATTGCAACATTAACACAGAGCGAAGCTCAAATTAAACTTGATTACGGACTCAGCCAGGACGATTAATGCCCTTGGCCCATTATACAAGTGCAAGTTTGTGATAATAAATTAATAGCTTGGTAATTTGTTATAAGCGGTAAAAATACCAGATGAAGCAGAGAAAACAAAAGAAACAAGATTTCTCTTTTTGCTGCAGAAATCCCAACTGCATTAGCACACCCACGTATAATACATAATTATGCACTTAAGTGCTGAGAGACAACAGGTTTGTTCCTACTTGCTATGCAAACCATATGCAAAGTTGTTATATAACCAGGGGAAAAAAATTGCGGATGTAATCTGTTGCTCCTGTCAAAATGATGTTCAAAGGGGCAAAATGCAATTTTGCGTTCAAGATCGTACTTGAGAGTTGATGGAGCCAAGACTTTTACACCTTTTATCACACCGGGAACAAGAAAGAACATTAACCTGTTATAAACAGGATGTGCCATCTTCACTAAATGTAAGAAAACAATGGTCTCACCCAGAAAACCTGACATCTCTGCGCATGTGTGCAGAAATGTGAGCGTGTGTTAATTTACCCATTCCCTCAAGGCAATGCAGTATAATGCTTCAACCAAAATGAGGCTTCGTGCATTATCTTCCATTCAGGCGTAGTGTGGTGCATTTGCTCCCATTGATTACCCTCCTTTATCTGGCACGATGCCGGTTCAAGAACTTAAAATCGTGAGAGCGAAATCCAAACTGACAAGCAGCACTTTGTCAGAAGGCCTCTTCCAGTGCAGTCCGCTGGCCGGACCCCCGAAAGGTCAGCTCCACTTCAGAATGAAAAATCTCAGAGGAGATGCCCAAGAGGTGTTTGTGAATGGATTTGGGTCAAACTAGTCGGAACTCTGAAATCTTTGAGTGATTTCGAGTACAGGGGTAGACAGGAAACGGTGGCGTACTGTCTGCTTTCCACAGAGTAAGGCAGCCTTCACCTTAAGTGTAACTTAAAGACCTATTATAATGCCCTCATTTCACACATATCCAGTTTTAAAAACTCGCCTGAAAATGAAAGCAGATGGAAGATCACTGCTATATATATATATATAAGTGGGCTCTGAAATTACTGGCAGCCCTTACTGGCAATGCACTAATAATTCTTTAAAAAATTCTAAAAAATATATTTACAGAGAAACTCTAAATAACAACAGGTGAAAAATACCGTACATTAATAATGTTCCAATGGAACAAACCAAAATCATTTACTGATTTAATTAAAAAGCCGTAAGCCGTAATTTCCTCCAAATTAAGGTTTCACAATTAATGGCACCCTTAAAGATCATTGTGAATAACATCTACCAAAATTAAACCAGGTATTAATTTCCCCTTATTTAAGCTTTATCAAAGTGTTGAGGAACTATATAGAGCCATTACATCACTTCCTGTTTCACTACGGTATAAAATGAGGTAACATACACTAGTAGCACCGAAAAACCGAGAAAGTGCACCTTTTTCCAATAAATTCCTACAAAAACTTAGAATACACCGAGGTTTACTGAAGATTTGAGGCCAACTCCATAAACCTCGGAAAAATTTTACCGATGTATCCCAAAGTCTGTCAGGTTTACTTAAGTTCGGACAACACCTCAGTAAACCTCGCTTAAATTTTCCCAAGACACACCAAGGATTGTCTGGCCCATGGAAATTCAGAGACGATGTCGATATTCCTTGGGGAAATTTTGGGAAAAAATGATGTTATTTTGGTAAATCTTTGCCTTGTATTACACATGTACCACATGTGTACGTCCGCAAAACTAACTGGCATGCAAATTCAACTTTGTTGGCTATACATAGCAAGTAATTACGTAATTGATATCACAAAGAAACCAAACGATTATTGCAAGGAACCCGAGCTGAAACAGCTGAAATGAAAATCACGTCAACCTAGTTTTCGGACGTTTTAAGTGACCCAATTATCGTGGTAGTTGAGAAAGAGCTGGCAGTAAATGGGGATGGTTAGCCTGTCATGTGCAAATGTTTGTTTTGACAACTGACGTCTCTCAATTATTGCTTCAACTAATTTTCCCTCTCTGAGCTTTGATTGTGGTACACCCAAATCTTTGCATATCTGTCCCAATTCATGAACCTTGAGTCGAGAGATTGCTCTCCTCACAGTGACTGCAGGTTTGTTTACGGTCTCCAGTTTTTCTTCTGCCATATACAAAGTCCAGGGCTCAAGAGCTCCCCAAATCTTGCTTTTAGTGCCCTTAAACCGAAAGGGTCTATTTTATATATATATATATATATATATATATATATATATATATATATATATATAGTTTTTTTTTTTGTTTTTTTTGTATTGTTTGTGCATTGCCAGTCAGGGATGCCAGTAATTTTGGAGTCCACTCTGTGAGTGTGTCTGTTTGTATGTATGTACGTATGTATACACATTAGGTATTTATATAATCATAGTATTGTATATAAAAAGTGGATGAATCACAAAAATATAAGAGGAGACCTTGGACAAATAAAGCCTCATTAAGTGTTTTTTGTGTTCAAGTGCTTAATGCTGAAAGCTGCGTTTCAGTACTGAACAAAAAATAAAAAATACAAAGAGCAGTTAATGACATTTTCAGACCAACAGCAATGAAAAAGTCAGCCCTTCAAATGACACCAAAAAAGGAGCAATAACAAAATTAAGTAATTTTACTCCTCCATAGCGATTAATGGAGAATTAACACAGGATTTGAGAAGGAGTTTTCAATGCCAAAACCGCGGTGTTTATGGAAAGGTTACTTCAGCTCGAAGTAAATAAATCTGCATTTGAGAAATATACACTTTACTTAACAGGCATATAAGATACAACTGCTACCCCAATGATGGCACACAACAGCGCTCTTATTACATGAGGATGTGAAAAACATACCGAGCAGTGATTATATAGTCTGTCGAGTGACTGAAAGCAACACTGTTTTTACAGTAACGTCAAAGTCGATAGGATTTCATGCACACCCCCTTTTTCAAAACACTTTCAAAGTCTTACCAAGGAAATAGCAATAACTCTTTATCAGCCATCGCATAAAAGAAACAAATACAATTTATGCTATATTACCCCTTACTGCAATGGTTTCTATCCAGCAACATTGCTGCAGTTTCCATGCTGGGAAGTTTTTTAAACCGTGCATTTAACATACATATCAGGGATTGTTCTGATTAAAGTCAGATAAATGCGCACTGACATTGACCACATAGTCTTAGACTTTTTGCCAGCGGAGTTGTAAGGGCACAGCTGAGACCCAAGCGGATGTCTCCTCCCCTCAACGGTAATTCGGGCTCGCCGACAGTAAGCGGAAATGACAGAGCAAACGCGAGCTGCTGCTGAGTCACCGGAACAGGCCAAAATATCAGCGGCAGGGACAGATGAAGCCGAGAGGCCGACAGGGACATCGGGGAGTCGGGGGGGCTCCTGCTCTATACGCAGAGCTGATTCAGACTAACTGTGCATGCGCAGAAAAGAGCTGGAGCACCATTGTGTTCATGAAAATATACGCACAATACGCGCAAATACACACATGCATAAAGATGCACGCATACTGTACACAAACGGATGCAAGCGCACACACAAACACAGATAGAACTGGAAAATGCCGTTTGGAGACTAAGGTACACGTGTATACACGGAGACACATTTACACATGTGTACACACACTGACACACGCTCCCATGCATGTATGTAAACATACACATGCGTACAAATTCACATAAACATGGGCAGAAACAGACACACACGCGCCCAGGCACACAGAAAGCCGTAATCAGCTCCTTTGACATCATACAAAGCCTTGACTCATGGTGTGGGAGGGCGACAGCTGTAAACTAGGCCAGCGAAGCCCTCCAGTAATGAACAAGCTAACGTGCCAAAGAGACCGATCAATCACCAGAGAAGTGACAATTCATCGTGACATTCTTATGCTCGCCAACACCTTACTCAAGGTCAGCCTGACTGCATGTCATGTGTTTGGACTCGGCAAGGTGGCTTCCGCCTGCTTTTGAATTAACACTCGTGCATCAAAACAGGCATTTGAAAAAGGAAAAAAACTGAAAATTAAAAGAAAGGGAGAAGAGGGAGTGCACAAACACATCAAGCACTTACCCGGTAAAGTGGGTGACATTTGTCCTTGAGACACGGAGCCAGTCGTGCATATATTTGCAAGGCATAATAATATGCAGCCAACTGCAGCGATAAGGCCGAGTGAGACTGCTTCTCAAAGCACTTGTTGGCGTCCAGGACCTAAATCAGAATATAAATTAGCCTTCCCGAGACAAGCGGCGACGGCAGTGGCAGAATGCCGCTATACAGCAGCCAGATACTCTGGAGTCATGATCAATTTTTATGCTCAATGGTACAAGGAAGATAAAGGCACTTTGTACTGGAACAGGAGGGCTGATGCTTTGGCTATAATTGCTGTACACTTCACAAACACAAAATGATGAGCCTGTCATCTGGAGAGCATGGGTTGGAATGACTGTAGGTGTGTGCAAGTGCCTGTGGATAGCAGAAACATCTCGCTCCTGTCCATTCGAAGATGCAAGCATTCTGCGCACCAGCCCGCTTTAGCACACCGCGGGCCTGCGCGCTGAGACTACGCTACGCTTATTTATATGCGCCAACTTACTGCTTAAATGCGCTAACGTTAAGACTAATACATGTGGTCTATATGCTAAGTTATATGCAAAATGTTAAAACTTAAAGCCCTAAGCTAATGCTTATAGGTGCTAAGGAGAAGCTTGTTTGTATTAAGCTAATTTTTATTTGGTGCTTAAGCAAATGGTTACTGTTCACTATCATTTTGGCTGCTCTTTGGTCTGGAAAGAGAGATAAAGCAGCACTGAGGACAATCTGTCCAAACCCCAGGGTTACGCCAAGGTAATCAATTCCATTTTACCTCATGACTATGACTAACTTCCTGTGTATTAAAATTTTAAAGATCATCAATTATATTTCACCTCATGACCATGACTAACTTCCTGTGTATTACAATTTTAGACCACTCAGCTGGTAATGCATTTGCAGCCTGTACTACAAGGAAAAAGCTTGGTCTTGGACCAAGTCCGCATTTCAACAAAGAATCAACACGATCAACATTCATTCCTCATATGCTCTCTGGTGGCTAAGGGCACTCCCAAAAGTATTTTCAAACATATAAAAAAGTGTCTCATTTTAAACTCATAAAAGCCAATATTACAAGCATTTCAATTTGTGAACACACTCCAGGGTTTCAATATGGCACTTCTTTGCAAAATCGATGTGCAGCCAATGAAGCTTTTCTCCAGCGTCAGCCATTCTAGTTGATTCTGAACAGTAATCAAAAATGTGATCAAGCACAAAAGTGAATTCAGTTTAGTAAAATTAGTATTCATGTGGTGAGCGCTTGAAGCATTTGTTCACATTTGTATGCACTTTGACAGTGCAGCAACACCATAACAAAGACTAAATTAAGTTCAGCTGTTCTGTGCCAAATTAATCAAGGCCTCCTCCAATTGCAATTAGGGCAGATTATAGCTAATATTTCATATGAGCCAAGAAAATGGCTTGTAAAAGGGACTGGCATAAAATCATTCTTAAAATGTGCTTTAATGCATCTTTGATTTTCAACCCCTAATCAGAAAAAGTTGGGAAGATATGCTGAATTAAAATTAAAACTCAAGCAATGATTTGTTGTATTACATTGATTATGTTTCGAGGCCAATTCTCCACTGGGAGAGATGCCTTTTGATGATGATTACGTTGAAAACAATATAACAGCACATCATTTGATGTTTCACTACATGAGTTATATTGATTTTTCCAAAATAAACATGTATTTAATATTTGATTCTTCCAAAAAAAAAAAAAAAAAAAAAAAAAAAAGGCTGCATACTGTTCACCTCTTTGTAATGCTGCCATTCCTTTTCACAACACTGACTAAAGGAACTAAAGACACAAAATGATTGTTTCAGGTGTGGTTTGTTCCATTCCTCCAGCAAACAACTGTTTAGGTGAGCAATACTACAGGTTCTTTTTCGTTGCATTTCAAAATGTGCCACAAGATTCATTTTGGGGACAAGTCTAGACTGCAGACAGGCCAGTCCAGCACCTGCAAAGCCATGGGCCTGCGGGGAATTCTGCATGGTCTTACTGAAAAATACATGGCCGTCCCTGGAAAAGATGTTGCCTTGAAGCCAGGATACGTTGCTCCAAAATCTCTGTATGCTTTTCAGCATTAATTGCACTTTTTCAGAAGTGAAGGTTACCCTGGCCAAGCACAAAGACATAACCCCTTACCATGAAAGCGCATGGCTTTTGGACTTCTTGCTGATAGATGGTCTTTTTTTTCTTTCGTCCAGAGCATGCTACATCCATTTCTTCCAAAAAACTCAAAATATTTACTCAACTGACCACAATGCGCATAAGCACTTTGTGATGGTCGATAGCACAGGCCTCTGAGCCCAGGGAAGTCCAGGGCATTGAACACTTTTACTATAAGGCTTCCGTCTTGCACAGAGAAGTTTTAATTGTCATTTGTTGAGGTAACCATGTATCGTAGTACTTTACAAAGGTTTGCCAAAGTAATCCTGAGCCCATGTTGCTATATCACTTACAGATAAATGACTGTTCCTGGTGCAGTGCTGTCTGAGTGATTGAAGATCATGGGTATTCTACTTAGGCTTGCGCCATTGGCCATTACACACAGAAATTCTTCCCGAACCTTGAATCTTTTAATTATATTATGCACTTTAGAGGGTGAAATATCCAAATCCTTTCCCATCTCTCTTCGTGGAACAGTGTTTTTCAATCATTTTCTCATGCATTTGTGGGTATATTGGCAAACTTCGGCCCATCTGTTCTTCTGAAGGACTAGGCCTTTCCTGAATGCAGCTTTTGTACTAAATCATGATAACTATCACGTACTGAAATATAACCTTATCATTATTTATGTTTTTACCCCATTACCAGTCCTAAATTACCCCCATCTCAACTTTGTTTGGAATGTGTCGCTGGCCTGAATGGCAGGAATGAATCTATATCCACAAATAAAATGAAGTTGACAGAAAAAAACATTAAGTATCTTGTCTTTGTAATGTCCGGGATAAAATAAAAGTCGAAGTAAATTTAGAAATCACTTCTTTCTGGTTTTAATGTACTGTCCCAACTTTTTCTGAATTGGGGCTATTGGAGGAAAAGAGACCACAAATAACATGAATTACGCAGTAACTCTGTACATAAAAGTAACAACTTGTGTTGTTCAAATACTGTTTGACATTTAATGTCAGTAAAAACTGGAGGCATGTTTAAGAAAAGAAAGACCTAAATGTCATGAACGGCTCAGATAACCAGATTTAGAAATCTAAAAATCAGCAAATCCAGGTTTTGCAGAGTTAAAAATACGTCTGCAGTGAATGCTTGCCTGTATCTTAACAAATTATATCATCATAATTAGTGTTAATATTATTATTATTATTATTAGTAGTAGTGGTAGTAGCAGCAGCTAGACAGCAGTAGAAATAATGGTAGTAATAATAGTTGTGGTAGTAGTAGAAGTAGTAGTCGTAGGCAATTGCATATGGCAAGCCGTTTGAGCATTTCCCATTGTAGTTAGCCATAGCAGTAGTAAGTAGAGGTGGTAGCAGTGATCACAGTAACAGCCAATGATTATACGCTAAAGTAATGGACCGAGTAGTCAGTGTATTCAGATAAAACACAGGTGCCTTTCAGCAGCGCTGGGGTGCACAGAATTATCCAATTAAAGGTGAGCTAAATTAAGTGGAAATCTTTAAACAAAACAAATTACCAGTTAAAAAAAAAAAAAAAAAAAAATCAGAATAACTGAGCCCGACTAGGGGAACTTCCCGACTTTCAAACGACTCGCAGAAAGAAATTCAGTCGGAATTTGCATTAGGAAATAGGTCCCAAGCTGCTCAGAACACGGAGCACTATAACTCAAACCAGAACGCCATTCCACTTTCCAAATATAACAGCCAAATATAACTCACCTGAGGCAGTGCGAGCAAATAGGCCAAGGCCAACGTCATATCCTTAGGAAGAGCATCAGTCGCTAGCTGTATGAGAACTGAGGAGAGGAGACAAAAAAACCAGAAATGAATATTTCACGCTCATTACCTCTACACAAGAATTTTCTCAACCCCATACTTGTCACACAGCGAGACGGTCTCTCCTACAGGTACTGTTAAACAAAAGACCCGCGGGAGCCTTCCAAGTGAATAATGGCCACTTTAAAACTGCGCAAACTTAACTTAAAAAACAGCTCGGAAAACCCGAATTGGCGTCAGTAGTCAGTGCCTTTAACTCATGCCTGAGCTCCTGTTTCTTAAAAGAGAGGCCTTGTCAAACAGAACAATTGACTTCTGTATTGAAATAATGGGTGCCAGCAGGAAAGGTTTTGAAGCACACTGCTTTCACCACACCGACAGCACCTAAATAAAAAAGACAAAAAAAAAAAAAAACGTAGCTGAAATATGCACAAATTATCCAGTGACACAAGATACAACAAGGGTAGGTAGCTGATTACAAGTCTCGTATTATTGCCATACTTTCAGCAGGCTAGCACAGGCAGAGAAGAAGGAGGGATTCAGTGACGGGCTTTACGGATTTCGCGGTATGCACCAGGACACCAGAACCCCGAGGAGACCTAATCTGCTTCTAAATCCTCCCAATGTACTGCTTTATCAGTGATGCCTCCTGGGAGGAACTTCTCGCCATTAACCATTCGACTGGGACCTCTCTCATTCAAAATGCCAGAAACATCTCATTCAAAATGCATTCAACAATAAGCCTTCACATTTACATTTACAGCATTTTTTAACGGTACGCCTTATTTAAAAAGTAACAAGTTCTACCCAATGAGCCCAAATTCTGCCCAGCGGCGGTGCTGGTTTTCAGGGCCAGACTGTGGCATTTTGCACTGTGACTGAAATATTTTACTGCCTCACAAGTAGATAAACAGTTTCCGGAACTGACAGAGGGTCACGCCGAGGCGAGCCTGTCCTCCAAAATCAACCGGACAAACAATTTTCCTTTTAATCCACGGTAAAATTGTCTTCTAAGAACATAATAATCGCAGTCTACATCCAGGCGCCACTCCAATCAAAGCGATGAAAAGTTTCTCCGGTGTTGATAATTTGCGCATGAACTTATTCTAGCAAAGGTGGCCAGACTGAAGGGGCCGGGAAGAATGTCAGAGAGGAAGGGAGGCAGGGAGAGAGAGAGAAATAGAAAGAGCAACAGACACAAAGACAAGTATACAGAGATAGAGACAAAGATTGAGAGACTGAAAGGGCGAGACAGTAATAGAAAGAGAAAGATGAAGACAGATAAAGACAGAGGAATACAGACAGATAGATGGACAAAGACAGAGAGGCGGAGAGAGACGGAGAGGGATGAAAAAAGACAGCCAGAGCACAGGGGAGAACAGACGAGGCAGATAATAAAAAACCAGAGAGAGAGAGAAAAAGAGAGAGAGAGAGCGAGAGAGAGAGAAAGACACTTACATTGAGAGACAAACACAATTCTTCCATCATCTTAAAGGATAATATAATTATCCCAATTTTACAAGTATTGTCAATGCTTGATGATAATTTTACTTATTTATGTATGTATTTTTATGTATATATGTATGTAGACATGAATTTATATATCTTATGCTTTGGCAACACAGATGTATTGATTTGTCATGCTAATTAAGCAAATTAAATTGTAAATTGAAACTAAGAGAGAGAGAGAGAGGGAGGGAGAGGGAGAGAGAGAGAGAAAGAGAGAGAGAGAGGGAGAGAGAGAGAGGTCTCTTTCCACACAACGTAGGCCAGGCAGGGACAGGGAAAGACGAGACGCAGACAAGCCCACAGCAGACAGAGCTCAGAGGCAGCTTGTTCTTCAGTACCCTCAGACACCTGTGGGCCCGGGCGCACCGCACACCTCTCACTTCCTGTTCCCAACAGACATGAGAGGAAGTTCATTAATCTGACGCTAACACGCCAGACAGATGCTCCGGGAGCACGGCGGGGGGGTGGGGGGTGGGTTCGGAGCTGTACACCCTCCCTCCCGGAGGAGAGTGCCGAACATGTCTGATTTTATTTTTTTTTTAAAAAGCAAAACAAACAACTACAAAAAAACAGAAAAACAAGCCTCTTACATTTCCGCCAAATGAATTCTCAGCTCCCCTTGTCAAATGAACTGCTTGCAGCTCTGATTTCATTATCAAAGCTGAAGAGATGACAATGGAAAAATTGTTAGCACAACTTGTTAACACAAGCTCCGCGACAACAGCCTGACACGACTCGATTTGACAGATTTGGCATTAACTAATCCTAATGCTCGTTATTTTTCAAAAGAATTCAGTGCATACTGAATATAGAGTCTACCCTTCACTGTGTGGCAATGCACAAAAGGAAAAAATGGACAAAGATGAAAAACAAAATAAGAAAGCTAATCTAGTATCCAAGGACCTTCATCCCCCTTGAAGCCCACTTACTTCCCACAGTTGATTTTGTTGCTAATAGCAGCTAGCCGACCCTGACCCTATTAAAAGCCATGAAATGGCTTCATTAGAGACATCCAATAATGTGACCAGATTTGTGAGTACTTAACATTTAGAAAAAGAGAAAAAAATGATCTTCATTTGGCTAAACACATAAAACAAAGGTCACTTTTAATCTCACCTGCATCTCACTGCTCTGCTACACAAAATAATGACAACAAATGAACTTTTTTTTTTTTTTTTTTTTTTTTTTTTTAACACTGACTGCTTTTTAATACTTGGCTGATGGACAAAATCCCATTAGTGAGCTGAAATTAGAGTGAGGTTTCATCAAGTGACACTGATTGATCAAGGAGGGATAACACCATGAATATTAACCAGGAATGCTCCGGAAAACAATTTCATTTCCGCTGTGAGACAGGGAGCTTTTCGTGGCCATATCATTTTTTTTTTTATAGCCCGCCACCACCCCCCCTCTTTGGAGGACAACTTTGTTTTTATTTTCAAATGTGAAAATGCAAATTAAACAGCAGAATTAGGTTATAAAGAAAAAGGGAAAAACATATAGATATATAGTACATTAAGAAAAAAAAATTACAACAAAAGAGATAACTCAACTTAAATACCAATAAATAAATGCGGAATTTAATGTAAATTAAATATTTAAGGTTGATGAATGAAGTATGTAACAGATGGGGAACGTGGGGGGTAAGTGCGTGTATCAATGGCAGATGTGTAGGTGTTTATTGTGTGAGGCGCGGGCTTTTACATATACATAAATGGACAAACAGACAGATAGATAGACCGGCAGACAGAAATTGATAACTCTAAGTGTAAATGTTATGTGTATATGTGTGTGTGTGTGTGTGTGTATGTGTATGTGTACATGAGTATATATCTTCATAATAGTCGCAATATATTTTTGATATAGTAGTTAATAGATATAATAATTATAATCAAAAATAGTTATTGTGGTAGAAGTTGTTAAGATAGCGACACTTATTTTTTAGTGATGCTAATGACGACGGCGCAGAAATGACGACAACAACAATCAATGATTATTATAACAATAATAATAATAATAATAAGAAGAAGAAGAGGAGGAACAATAATAACAATAATTGCTACATCATTACTACAACCATAACAATAATAATAGTAAAATAAGAATAATAAGAACAATTACTATTGCTATTCATGTTATTATTGTAAGTATTAAATATTAAGAGGGCAAAGGGCCCGTGACCCTCACCATCCCCGGTGGCCGTATCAGACTCATTAGACCACTACAATGCCAGAGCCTTCCTGCCTTAGCTGTAGAGGAAAAAATCAACTGGGGAAAACGATAGAAAGGGTTCAAAAGGTGAAGAGGGCAGCTACAGAGAGAATGAGAAAATGCTCATACAGAGGCATTTACAACCGGCCTGTGCACTTTTCCTCTTCCCCTCCCGTCACGATTTCTGACAGTCTCAATCCACCACATTCTCTTCATAATCACTCCCCTCCAGCCTGGGCGGGGGGCGGTCAGAGTTGACCGCGGAGTTTATCAACTCTAACCTCTACATCCTCATGCCAGAAACACACCACAGGCACCAAGAAATAACCTCATTGAGGCATATTTCAGAGATCCGAGAAAGAAAAAAAAACCGCAAGTGCGCTCGCGTGGGATAGTCTGGCGAAGCTTTACTCAAAGCTTAGCGAACCGTGTAAGTACTTATACTCTCCTTGGATGTCCTCAGACATTCAGAGGAACAGATTAGAAAAATAGTAAATAACGGGAGGCCTTTGGACACATTGGGAAAGGAGACACTTTTTTTTTTTTTTTTTTTTTTTGGGTGGGTGGGGGGGGGGCGTGAAGTGGGAAGCAACATCGGTTTTAAAGAACTGTCCGACTGTATTGAACACCTGCTATATTTATGACCAACAGAAGCTATGCAGTTAGCGCTCTGCAAACCCCAAACACAAACCCTCACCTCTGTATCTCCCATGGTAGCCCTGCGCTAGTGTTGTGGTTTCAGAAATGGGCCTGCTCAGGTCTGTCAGTCTGAGAGCTGGGGGTTGGGGGTTGGGTGAGGAGCGGGGTGTGTGGTAGGACAGCAGCTTCGAGGGCTGTGCGAATAAGACTCTGCTGCCACTAGCGCAGCACACACATCCCTAATAATCTCCCTACTGCACCACCACAGTCCCCCCGCGGTCAGCCCCTTTGCACGTTTCGTATGAAAAATGCATCAGTTTCTCCATGAGCTCTTCCACAGCACATTTACTGCAGGGCTGTAAATTATAATCCACACCATGTACACACATATAAGCGCATTATACATAACATACACATGCAGCCTGAGGTTACTGTCACAGATCGACTTCTCACACTGCATGCCTAGTGTATGGCATGAGCTCCTCATAGACCAATACCTTAAAACTGATCTGATTGGATAATAAGGGCATGAGCGCAACGAATGCTTTATGGATCATAATACTGGAACTTGACAAACGCCGTCAGTGGACGACAGCATGATATGTCCTGAAACTATAGAATTCGCCCCACAGGCAAAATTCAAAGTTTGACCCAGTGATGATGCAAGAGACAAGGGTGTAGGGTTCAGAAAGTTAACGGGAGAATAACTCCAGGTTCCAGAAATGTCCACAGCAAATTTCACCCAATTCCCAAGAGAACTGTTTGGTGTATTGCATTTTTGAAAACGCTAAGTTTGGCCAGAAAGTGGTGCTAAAGGAATAGACATACTGTCACCAGAAAAATAGCGTTGCTCTGTTATGGACACAGAAATTTACAGAAAAGTCAATGCCATTAGAACAATTTGAATTTAAACTGCATGGTGGCGCAGAAGTAATATAATAAAGCCATCAAAATCATTGAGCTTCCCCCTCCATGCACCAGGAATGTTGACAGCACATTTGGCAGGATTCTCATGAAGACTGTTTGAGTTATTGCATTTTTAAACATGAAAAGGTTAGCCTGGTGGTGGAGCTTCAGAGAAGCTCATGGGGTCACCACCATCACCTCTACACACCAGGAACAGAAACAGAAGTTTTGACATGATCCCAAATAAAACTGTCTCGACTTATTACATTTGAAAGCCTTAAATTGGACCAAGTAGTGGTGTAACAAGAAACATTACAGAGCCACAACAATCAATAACTTCCTCCTCTATTCACCAAGAATTTTGAAAGCAGATTTTACATGATTCCCATTAAATATGTGTGATTTATTGCAATTTAAAAAAAAAATTAAAAGTTCGGCCTGTTGGAGGCACCACAAAGAAAAGGTCAAAGGGCGAACCACATCAATTACAGCTCTTCTCTCTGCGCAAGCAAAGCAATCACAAAAAGTGTGGCATGATTCCCATCAAAACTGCAGAGTCATTGCATTTGGAAATGTAAAGTTTGACCTGGTGGTGGCGCTACAAAAAGGTCTTAGGGTCACACAGAACAACAGGGTGCATTCTCGATGCACCAGGAATGAACATAAGAAGTTCCATGCGGTTCTCATGAGAACTGTTCTAGTTTTTGCATGAACATGAAGGATATGCAGCAGTGGTGGCCACGGCAACAGCGACGGCTTCAAAGGCTAATCCATAATATCCCCGATACACAGTTTTCAGGGATATTATGAATTTGTTTGGGAAGCCTACTACAGTGCAATGACCATTCATCATATGGGCTGATCAACAATAATTATCCAGTGCCGTCATGCTTACTTAGCGTCCCACAAGCATGGACGTCAAACACAAAAGAACAAACATGGCCTCACTTTTGAGATATAAGCGTTTTTTAGGTCGCTTTACACATTAACCCAAAATAACTACACCCGCAAAAAGGTCTTAGCAGCTAACATCAGCTAATTAATGTGAGCGGAATCGCAAGACGGATCCAAAACTGCTATGGTAAGCGTTTACAGACGTGCCTTTAAAATGACTGTCAAAGTGGAAACAGCATGTATGTGTCATCAGTTTTGCGAGTAGGCGTTTGCTCAAGTTTTTTTTTAGTAATGAGTAGGTACGGTCCTTTGTCTCTGCATTCTCGAACACGTTCACTTTCCTTCAATATTACTCACTTGAGTGGCATCAACAGAATCCACATGAAATGAAATCCCACTCCTTTTTCCCTCCGTCTGCAATTTGCATTCAGACCTGAGGGTTTCCATTGATTTTTTTAGTTGAAACGATTCATCTTGCGGAGCTGCCTTGATATTTTGACTGGCTACTATCTCTCGCGTATAGCAACCTGCCGCATTATTTACTGTTGCATCAGACTCATGAGTATACATTAATTAATCAATAAGAGCCCACTCTCTGAAACATACGTCTTTACATCGCGCTTACAGATCAGAAAGATGGATTGTTGGGGAGGAAATACCATTGCTAAAATAAATTAGCTTCGTGTAAATATCACACGCTTACTTTGTATCTTCGTGGCATCGTGTCTTTTTAAGATCCTCCGCCATTAATCGCAGTCACCTGACTCTGGAGAGAGAGGCATGCGATCATCTTTCCACATGCCTGCACAGCCCCTCTGGGGTCAGCAGAGAAAAAAAAGAGCCATGGGTAAATCTGTACTCTCGGATTAAAAATCTGCGCGCACAGTTCATGAACTGTACTCTCAAAATTATAATCCCCACCCATGGTTTGAGACGCTTCAAAGATCGTGTGGGCGGAGCTGGATCAGATCCAGCCCCACCCACAGCCCCATTCTATTGCTTAATCCTAACCCTAGCGCTACAATTAACCCATGGATCTGACCCAACTCCACCCCTTTAACCAATAGAATGGGCCAACGGGCGGAGCTGGATCTGTTTCGGCTACGCCCACAAGATCTTTGATTTGCAGTGAAAAGTCCTAACAAGGTTTTGCAATCTGTACCCACGGATTCCTTTCATAAATTCGAGGGATCAGATTGCAAAACCATGGGCCTGGATTGCAAAACTGTAGACACGGATTGCAAATTTGTCAGCATGAATTATGAATACAAGAGCATGGTTTATAAACTCCAAGTACAGATTAACACATGATTTTTTTCCCTGGTGACCCCAGGGGGGCTCTACAGAACCCAGTCAAAACTGCTGCAGATGAAAATGAAGGTTATGTTAAAAGCATTCAAACATAAAAAGGCCTTGAAGGACACATATCTACAAGGAACAATGTATGCTACTTGGGGCAGACAAAGATGAGGATTTTACCAACGCAATTGAATAAGCTCTTGAGTTAACTGTGCTCACATATTAGTGCTTAGCACCATTTCTTCGTACAATGAAACAGATCTGACACTGATCCTACATTAATTGGCCCAAAGGAAAGCGCAGGAGGGGTGATACTGTATGAGCATGTGGCGAAGGAAATAAGTAGGAGTCAGGCATAAAGCGGGTAACCGCAAGTCTGTCATCAGGAAATAATCGCACTTCGACGTAGCAAGAAATAGGCGGCATCCCAGACGTCACGTCACTGCGTTAGTATCAGCAATACAGCAAGAGCCTCCGGCGATGCGCGAGGGTTCTCTTCAAAAACACAGCGAGAGCCTTCAGAACAGTGTCGAAGGAAGGAGCTTGTGGGCGCTCGTCACGTAACAGATGTACACCATTAACATTCATAAAGAGAAATTAGCGCAGTAACAGGTTCAGCACTGTGTCAGCTAAAACTTATCCCAGTGCATATACACATATACTATACTGTACATATAGTGTTCAATGAAGCTGCTCGAGGAGGGACAGAGGGATATGCAGACTGAACCATTTCTGCTGTGGCACAGTCATGCACCTCGGCCATCCATCTCTCCTTCTGTCCCAGTAAGAGCAAGTTAGTGCTCTTCTTTCAAGAAAGTAGTGCACATCTGTGGATGACATCTTGTTTTACTGCCCATCTCAAAGCTGGAACAGCTTTCGTCTCTCATAATGAGAACTAGTCCACACCTCGGGATGCACGTGCCACAACGACGTGCAGACTTGCCAAAAATGCTCGTAAACGCATTAAACTTGCTCGTAAACGGCTAAAATTTGAAAAAATGGAAAATAAGCGTATTCAGGGCCTTCCGATGCCACAGCTCAGTGCTCTTGTGGAGTTTCCGATTGATTGGCTAACCAATAGAAGAGAAAATTGAATTAAGACAGAGGGACAGTTTCCTCTAATAAACAGCAATCTATACAATTTTATAGTATTGCAATTGACAGAAAGATGGTTTTTAGCCTCTGAGACAGTATTTTATGAAGGTTAGAAAAATAGAGGTCTTCGCTGACCCATCATCAATAACACTTAACAGCAGCAACTTTCGGTGCGTCCCAATACTCAAAAAAATCTATCTATTACTGCACTCATCTCCTTCTTCTACCTGGATGTAAGGAGACAGGTTGCAGAGAGGAGGACCTTCTCTTAAAGCGTTGGGAAGCAGCTTTCTTCTCCTCAGGACAATTCCTACCTGAGTCTAAAACAAACCAATACTTGCTAAGCTTCAGCCATTTGACCACAGTAAGCTAAAAGGTAGTCTGGCTGCTGACAAAGACAGTTTGCTGTGCATTCCTGGACTAAAGGATTTAAGGTTTTATCCAAAGAGTTGTTAAGGATATCCCAGTATTTCACAAGACTTAATTCTTTGGTTCTTACACAGCAGCCAGAACATATGTTGGATATTTCCTTCAGTGATGTCATATTTTCTCGCTGGGCTGTGAATGACGCTGGCACTGTCGCTCATACTTCTGACTGTCAATCAGGGCATATAACAGCACCTGCTAAATGAATGACATGCAATAACCTCTAGGTATAAATGCGAATATAACATTGTGCCTCTATGAGATTTCCTAATAAAATCAAAGTGCAATGATCTATAGAAATAATTTAGTCTGAGATGCATTAAGCAATAAAAATTTAAGAGTACAGCACAGCTGCCGGAGAAAATTCTGAGGGTATCTGATACGTTCACGTCTAGAATTCTCAGCAGCCAAGCTAAAAACGAAAAAAAAAAAAAAAAAAAATTGATCACCTAAAATGAAATACTAGAAGAAATGTTTTGAAATAAATGCATATTGTATTCCCAAATGCTTGAACTTAACATGCAAATTATTGACTGCCCCTCTTATTTATTATATACAGCTACAATTCTATCTACATGATCAATACTGAAGTCTTTCTGCTCCTTACTACATAGGTGAATCACAGTATGTGCAAGGCATTACATGACTGCTATTCAAATCTCTGGTGTGTCATTTCAATACACCGTGCAATATACCAAATCTAATTTCAGATCACTCACGCTCATACATGCATTCATACGCATCCGGAACGCTGCTGACACAGGTCAGCAAGCACATGGATCCACGGCGGGACTTGATTACCATTAAAACAAAATTGCTAAGCTCATACATGGAACATGCTGAAGGCTGCATTAAAAATACTTGGCAATGCATCGATTAGCCAATTGGCGTGTTTCGCCATGAATGAGCACACACGGAAAAATCATGTCCACTGATGAAGGTAAAGCAAATTGTGCTCGGCCCGACGACCGCGAGCAACAATTCAGAATTTTATTTGTACAGATTCCAGACAAAATAGACTTCATTTACTACTTCGAACGGTTTGACTCACACGCCCGCTTTTCAGTGGGGTGAGAGTCACGCTTGCCGAATGTAATATGAAGAAATGGTGGCTGAAATGAACTCTACGGGTGGTCGTAAACTACACTCGGAGGCTGAGTGTGTTCGGTGGCTAAATTTCCCCATGGATAGCACTAGCACGGCGCATGAAAGGCATTTCTCATTCCTGGTTGCCAGTCAGCATCTTTATCATTTACGAGGGGGACTGCGGAAGAATACAGCAAGGAGCCATCTACTTTAACCTTTGTGAGATCATAAATAAATCCTTAAGAGTTCCCTTCACTGCACTTCTGACAGTTGAAAGCAAAAGAGTTTGAGAACAGCAACAGTACTGAGAATGTTGAAAGAACCTTCGAACATACCTGTCCTTCAAAGGGTTAATGCTAATCCTTTTTTTTTCATTTTTATTTTTACTTACAGCATCTGGCTTTCCGCGGCCTCCTCTTGTGAACGACTCTTCTCGAACCGCGTCCTTCATGCATTCCTGCTAAAGCGACCATCTGGCCCCGTATAGCCATTTCGCATACTTGTTACATTCACTTAACAAAGTGATAAACAATAACGCTCCTGGCATGAGACGAGAGGGAGTCGAGAGCTATAAGTCTTCGGAAGAGACGGTCCCACTTGAGAACGAAAGCTGCTGATGGCCTTTTTTTGGCGTTTTTTTTTTGTTCAACTTTTCCAGACGGATTCATCACTCATTCACAAGAGCAGGTGTTCCCGCAGTCATTTATTCAACAAGTCAACCGAAACAGGGCCAAATACTTGAGGGAAACGTCACATGACACAAAATCCAATTCAGTTTGGAGCAGCATCCTCCTTGCACTAATACGGTGATTCTCATTTTTGGTCCTAAAGAGCCACAGAGTCTGCTGGGTTTTTACCCCCTCAGCAATTCTTGCCGATGAGATATTGTCGTCCCCTGCAGAGTCTGTCTGTCCGTTCATCTGTCTTCCCATCGATTATTGCCACTCTAGCTGTAGAACCTTTGTAGCCCTCAAATTTAAATAAGTAATGCAAATTGGGAGTCTCCAGCAGCCAATCTGATGTCAACATCATAGCTCTGATTTTTACCTAATTTTTTGTAGGTCAAAGGTCAGGCACGCCCACCTGTAAGCCATGCCAAGGGGGGATATAGCGCTGAGTACAATCTGGTTATAGTTACTCTGCTCTTAACTGATCATCTGCAACATCATATTAACTCAGCTAGTTATTTGGGTTCAAATTGACAGTTGATATCAAAGCAAAAACAGAAACCAGTGGACCCTGGGACACTCCAGGATGAGGAATGAGGACCGTTGCACTAATATATCAACTAAGCCTTTTACCTTCTGTGGCGGGAAACAGGTGTTCCCCTTCGCTTTTGGTTTCCGCCAGTTTGCCAGTCCGCAAAAGAACTTCGGCAAAGTTCTCGAGAGGAACGTGATCGTAAGAGCTATACAGATCTTCACTCTGAAAACAGAGAGACAAGGTGAACAGGATTAAGACAGGTATGGGGTCCAATGCCCGCATGTTCACAAATTTCAAATTCCAGCGGGTATTATAACTGACAGATTTTGAAATTTAAAAAAATTACGCCGCATTTTATGAGCGAGTGTAATTACAGCAATTAATGCAAATTACGGCATTCAAAAACATATTAATCAGCAAGGGCCCGACTAAACTCAATCAAATTTTCAAGTGCAAGACATAAGAAACACGGGGCTAATCACAGAGGCAGCTGCCATTAATATTTGATATGCTTTGCACTCGCCACTTTAGACAAGCTAAACAATGAGAGCACAATCATAAACGCGACGGGCAGCCCTGAGGGCAACCAATCAACCTTACCCTGTCACTCATAGCGCGACTACAGCTTTTCAGCAAAACAGTTTTGTTTATTAATGAGCAGAAACTTTTCCTATAAAGGGCAGGAGTAAAAATTATCATGGCAACCCTGTTTTCGGTACTTCAAGCTTCCCTCCAGAATGGCAAGGCGTCTACTCTTCCATGATCTAACCCGCTTGAGCTAGAAAATGGATGGCCTTGGCTTTCTTGATCCTTTGGCCAATGCTTGTGAAAGCAATGCATTAAAACCATAAATTTTCTTATCATTTCAGGAGTGCATACTGAAATGATCTGTACAAAAACAGTAAAATGGTGACTGTAATGCTGTCAGTGCAATCATACTCGGGATCACGGTACAGCTGATTATGATTACGAGTACAACACAAGGATAATGTCTCATGCAAAAAAAAGCAAACGACCAAATCCAGAAATGTATGCAGAGCTCAGAGCGGGATTCGCTGCTCATTTCTTGCTGATAAGACTGAGACCCCTATTCTACCTACAGCCTTCAGCTCTCGGAGAAAGCCTGTCACTTTTAAAGCCATGGAACAACAACCACACCAAAGCTGCCAGCAAACAAACTGACAGGGCTTGCAGAGTTCCTTTAACTCCCATTGCATTTTATGATGCTTTAAGATGTCGTAATTCTCAAATGGCTACAAAGTAAACTTCGGCGCCAGCAATGGAGTTTAAGGAAAAATCCTTCGACCAACAGGATTCCCATGGAATAATGACAGAGCATATTTCGGCCCAAATTACGCTCACCTTCTCATGTGAAATGTACCCATTTTTTGAAAATATGTTGCTTTTATTGATTGAGGCAAAACCTCAGAAAATTTTCATTGCCAAAGGGATTAGACAGGGGGATGTGGAAATAAATACACTAATTTATTTTGATTCAGAAAAATCAATTTCACTTTAAACGGGGCTTCTCTATTGCTACACATAACCCACAATTATTGGTAAGCCACTTCCAGTAATCAACATCAGGCTTTCAATAATGAAATTCAGATGGAGAGAATTTTACCATTACCGACATTAAGTCATATATTTCATGAAAAATGCAGGGGAAAAAAAAAACAACAAAACTGTGCATTAAACGTACAGGATTGCTCAAAGAATAAAATATGTAAAATATATAAAATATAAATATAACCATACATACAGTTTGCTCTCAGATTAGACTGCTCCACTTTGGAATCGCATAAATATTAGAGACATCCAACGGAAATGGGGGAGAGGGAACACATCTTAAAAGAGACCCCAGGTAGTTAATAATGAATAAGGCTCAGTGCTTACTTCATCAATATAGGGATCATCAAATAGGGTTACATAGAACGGGCTGCAGCCTTGCTTTTCTAGATCCTCATTCTCTGCAGATGGGCCCTTTAGCGTTGAACCAAGTCTCTGACCCTTAGGAAAGATAAAGTCACATTAAATATATATAAATCTATACAGCAGTTCCTGTCTCCGTCATATCAGTTCCAGAACTCTCTCCCTCTCTCCCTGCCGCTCTCGCGTGGGACACAGCAAGGTCCTCGGCCGCAATCAATTTTCCATGACAATGCGCATTGAAATATTCAACAAACAAGACAATTAAAAATGCAAAGCATCAACTCTTAATTGCTTGTGCTGCAAGCCTTCGGGAGATGCTGTGGTCTTTACCTCACAAACATTACGTGACTGAAGCAGCAATTTTTCAACCATTTGTGAGATAAGCAATACCAAAAAAAAGTAAGAAATAAATCAAACAAAATACAACCTGGACATTGAATGGGACAAAATTCTCCACGCTAGTAAATCAGTCTCTTTGCGATGACACACACAGTATTTATTTAAGTATACATGCACCATAATTCCCAGTTGTCAGCATAATGAACACATTTTGCAATCTCTCAAGGAATCTCTGCAAACTTCAAAACTTACAAGTAAAATAATATAAAGATAAACAGCTGCCATCAGATGAGTTTGGATCTTTGATAAGCTCACAGTGAAGCAGAGGAATTTCTCATTAGCATGAGTCCAATTCATTTCATGTGCTGCAGTGCATGCAACCTAATCTCATACCGAAGAGAAGCAGTGTGCCGTGGTTGCTTTGCTGCACATGGCTATTGCTCTGAACTACTCCACTTTATTCTCCTCAACAACCCCCATAACACAAAATGCACCTCATTATGGAAAATGCAAACAAAATCAAAAAGGCGTGATCTGGAAAAGTGCATTTACCTTGAACTATATTGAAAACGCTATAAAAACATTATCTGATTGTTTTACTTGTGAATTCAGTTGTTCACTGAAAAAATGAACTTATTTAATGACAGTGAGGAACTTGACATAAGGGCAACTTCGGACCAATAATGATGTCACAAGTGGCAATACTAAACTGACATGAAACAAGTAATGTTAAACAGGTGAGCTGTTAAAACAAGAATATAAAGGCCCAATCCCTCAAGGGCAAAGATGGGTTGTGCCTCACTAATTTGCCAACAGATGCGTACCATAATGATCCATCACAAACAGAGAAACAATCCTCAAAGACAAATCAGGAGGATTCTGAGCATGTCACCCTCTATCATGCGTGATACAATTAAAAGATGAAAGCACTCCAGTCAAATCTTAATGCGTGAAGGGCAAGGCCGAAAACTACTTCTGAATCCGCTTCATCTACAATCCCACAGAAGTCACTGTATTAAATATAGGCATGTGACTGAAATGGATCTCACAACATGGGCTCAAAAATACTTTGGTTTACCTTGTCTATCAATAACATTTGCTACTGCATCTGTAATTGCAAGTAAAAGCTTTTCTATGCAAAGCTGAAACCATACATCAACACTAGTTGGGTTTCCATCCAAATATATCGCAAATTTTTACCGAAATTTCAGAAATTCGGCAAAACAAAATGCGAATTTATGCATGTTTCCATCCACTACTGTTATGCGAATATTTGGAGTTGGTTCATCGAGATAAGCAATAGGTGGTGCTAATTCTCCAGCTGTGTAACAGTTTACCACTGCAGAAGAGGAGGGCACAACATGATGACATTTTTCATCTGTACAGTGGAGTGAAAGTCACGTGATTATTCGCTACATCTGTTTCCAGAGCACTTATTCGCATTTTTCTTTCATCAATACACCAACTTTTCCACCTCTCCCGAACGTAAAAACCGTTTTTGCGATATTTGGAAATTTTTTTTGAATTTTCAGTGTTTCCATTCAGGTTTTTAATGCGCAAATTGAAAATGCGAATTAAAACAGGTGGATGGAAACCCAACTACTGTCAAAAAATGCCACCGTCCTCTCAGGGCTCAGTGTCATCGGAAGTGGACTGTAACATAGTGGAAGCATATATTGTGGGTTGAGGAGTCAACACGTCAGGCGATTTTTGGAAAAAAAAAAAAAAAAAAAAAAACCTAACCTCCTCCGCCTCCTCCGGACCAAAAACAAGGACAACCAAATTGGTTCTCAATTGTATTACAGTCACCCATAGAAAATCATCTGCAGAATATGCACGTTTTCAAAGTAGCCCGTCGGTAGTCTTTTGGTCATTTCATTATTAATAATTTCTTAATCAGCATATGCTTGCGTGTTGTTCTTGGTAAATTAGTAAATAAATTGTTTGACTGATAATCAGGCAATCTTAAACAGGAACGGGTTGAGATCAATCAAGTGTAAAAGGTGAGAGGTTTTGACATCACACAATTGAAAATCCTGTAATGCCACCATTACCAGTAGTTTGGGTTGAAGAGGTTAAAACACAAAGCAACAAGCATGACAGCCTCTTAAATAACACATATAGCCCCCATAAAACAGGGAACTTTCTAGGATAAAATGTAGAAAAAATACAGGACAATAATCTGATTATCAATGATCAATTTTTTGTAACAGGTAATTAATTATTTGGTGAGTACTCATTTACCCGAGTACACATTTGCATCCCTAATTAGGAGTGCATGTTTACTCAGGTAGAAGGTGCAGAAGCTAAATTGGCCTGCCTGCAGTCCTGATCGGTCTCTGATGAAGTTCCATACTTGAGGAATAGGGGAAAATTCCATTTGCTCAACTTGACCAAGCAACTTTTCAGAACCCAAATGCTTAATGAGTGAGATTGCAAGACATGGTGATGTTACACCGTTGTAAACGGTTGTCTGTGCCAAATAGTTTGGATTCTTTTGCTGTTGTGGCATTGCATATTTTCAGAACACAATTAAATTCACAAATTAGAGAATCAAATAATAAGTTGTTGCACAGTTTCAATAAAGCAGAATGGACTTTTCAAATAAGTCCTTTTTGATTTTATATGCATTTTCCAAGATGCACCTACTTTTCAGGAAGTGGCCTTGTACATAACATTTCCTCATGGAAATTTAACACAAATTCATTTTTTTTTTAACATAATTAAAATATTTCACAGCAATGTCGGTTTTAAGCGTATCAATAATGCATGTCATCTGTTCTTGAATTATGAAGCATTGGAATATCTTGATCATACATTTTATTGAAGTGTACACCAATGAGCCAAAACATTTTGATCATCTGCTTAATATGCTGCGAGTCCTCTGCGTGCTGCCAAAAAGGCTCAGTCAGATTGACGTCCACATGAATGGCCGGACCAAAGGTTTCCCCACAGAATATTTGCTAGAGCGTCACACTCTCTCCATCAGCTTGTCTTCTTCCCACATAGCATCCTAGTGTCAATCGCTTCCCTGGGTAAATAGAGCACACACGCCCCTGACATACATTATTTAAAATAAAATGCCAATCATCGAACCAAGCACCTTCTTCCTCTGTCCCAACGTCCAGTTCCAGTGCTTGCATGCCCAAAGTAGGCACTTCCAACTGTAGATGGGTTAAAATGCAGTGACATTTGGCTCATTCCATACTAAACTGTACAAATGTGTTACAATGGTGATGAAAATTCAAATACACCTTTTCCAATTCTGCAACCACTGACATCGCCATCTGCTGGCCATTAAATGGAATTTAATTTCCGCATTGGCCTCACTTTTCAGACCCGGGTGCTGCATCCATCTTTTTATACAGTCAATGGTGATAGCGCGCAGATTGTTTATGTTTTTATGGTTTAACAATATTAGGACACGGAAAAATTTTCATCATTTTTAAAAGCATGGTATATATGATTGTCTGACGCCTTGTGAAATTTTGATGCGGGAAGTGAGTACCTTATTTTGCCGAGGTCATCTTTACGCCATTTGCATATATTATGCTAATTAACCCACAGGGATGGACGTAACACGTGAGGACGCGACTGGTTACGCCCACGACAGTCATTTCAAATTGCATTTCTGATCAGACGAGTCCTGATAATTTAGTGCAGACAATTGAAACTATTATTATGGGCATTTCTCTGCAATATTTAATTTCACTTTCTTTCGAAGTATCAACAGACATGTCATGAGCATTTCATGAAGTTGGCTGCCAAATTTTGTAACAAAATATGTCCTTCACAATGCCTTGGCTGACATCAGGAAACCACTTTTTCTGCTGTGCTGTTGGACCGATGACTCAGATTTTTTCTTGTGTATATCTTCAATCCGGAAGTGAATAAATATGAACAATGCAAATCATTTAATTCTCCTAGAAAAAATTTTATTGACCATTCTTCTACAACACAGTGAATTGTACAGTTTAGTATGGAGTGACTTATATTCTTCCGAACTATCATTAAAATTTTCTGCGATGTATATGGCAATGACTCTTCTGTTCCATTTAGACCAGACGAGAAACCCTTTGTTGCCCTTGTGCTGTGGGTGGGGCCAAGAAGGCCCAACAACCTGTTGCAGGTTCATGACCTGTCCCTCTTTGGACCACAGTCAGTTTGTACTCGCTCCTCCTGACTGTGAGCAACTCACAAGCCTTAATGCATCAGAGATGTACTGACCCAGTCATCTGGTCATAATTATTTGGTCCTCTTCAAAGTCGCTCATGTCCCATTTGTCCTGCTTCCAACATGTCAACTGCTATGGACTTACTGTCCAAAGTCTGTTTGCTGACCTCAAGAAGCACCGTTGTGAGGAGATAATCAATTATATGTTTCATCTGAAAGTGGTCATCATTTTTTGTCTCACTGGTCTAAGTACATATACTATATACATACATACACACAAATAGACAATCAAATGAGGTCACAAAATGAGAGAAATGTTCTATTTGGTTGATTTTAGTGAAATTAAATTCTCACATGTAGAGGCCGTAGGTAGTTAACAGAGGTTTTCCACCACTGCGAGTCACTGACAGCATGCAGCACAGCCTTGGTGGTCATGGTGGTGTTAGAAATGACCTCCATGGTCCTAGTGGTGGTCCTCTTCAGCAGATCCGCAGAGGGCCTACTGGTACTGGCGTTCGCATCAGCCTGTGAAGAACAAGCATTTGGATGGAGCTCACAGGATTATTATAGCATCACACCTACAACCCCCACAGTACTGATTGCATCTACACACTTTCACAAATGTGTGTGACATTGATTACAAAGGCGACATCAGACCTTTCATAAAGTAGGCTTTTGGAAAATGCCAGCGTTAGAATGACATACTTTTGTATCTAAAAGCCATAAGTGATTGTTCAATCAACCCAAGATGTTCAATATATTTTAAGAATATTATAAGTACACATTTGTGATCTCAAATCTAAAAGCTGGGATTCTCAAGTTTATACGGAAAAAGCCGGTCCGGGTGCAGGCTTTCATTCCAACCGAGAAGATGCACACTATATTACATTAATCAAGGTCTTTAGCAAAAACTCTTGGGGGTGATTAGTAGAATCAGATGTGCACCTGCAAGACTGGAACAACAACCATACTGGCTCATGCAGGAGGAGGCTGAGAACCCAAGCATTAAAGGGCTAAAAATAAATAAATAAGTGAATAAATAAATAAATAAATAAAAGCCTACACCAGTATGTGCTTACACATTGTAAGCCTCTGTCCATCTGTGCACAGAAAGGTCCAGAAAAGTTTCTGTTCTCTCTTCCTAAGTGGTCGTCAACAGTTTATTCACTTTATAATAATCTATTTGGAAAACACACTAAGTAGTAAGTAGATGCCAAGCAGTTGTGTGCATGAAATTTTAAAAGTGCTCCTGGCATCTTTAGGCTAGCTCATACAGAATAAAATTCTATAAATAATACAATTGGGCTCTTTAGCCAATAAGCATATTTATGAACCATAAAATATTAATATTATCCATTTAAAAACTTAATATCCTCATAAAAATTGCATGCTGTTCGAAATCATAATTATTTATACATTTTTTAAAAAGATGATCAATTTAAACAAAGGTTTTGAGGAGACTGGACAACATAACAGAGAAGAAAAGAATACTTGAGGGCATTGCCGTTATGCTGCAAGAAAAGCACTTGATCTCAGTTGCTCTGGCCACATAACGGCAGAAGACCTTCATGATGAGAGTAATTAAAGTCATTGTTCGGCTAGCTAAAAAAATGAAATTATTAAATCGATACATACGGCTAAACAAATAGAGGAAGCATAATACAAGAGTGTTAATTTGAGAATTCATGGAGTCAGGCCAGGCCTATCATCCGTCTTGTTTTTTAAAAAAGCAAACTATGATGTACTTCGAATATTATAATGACTGTTAAATTATGTTGCCAATTGCTGGTCTTCCGTAATTAATCACAAGGTCATCGAGCACAATACTTAATTCACCGTTCATGGCGCTTCCATTGTTTGTCTGATACACATTTGTGAGTGGAGTACTGCTGCTCAGTAAATTCCTCATCTTCCGCTTGTGTGGCTGCAGCTGGTTTTCCCAGCTTGATCATAGCCTTTTTCCTGCAGCCCTATAATTCCCCATTCTTCTTGCTGTCGCTCTACATGAACCCATTTACAAGGAAATTCTGATTCTTGGTACATTACTCCACTGAGGGTTATTCCTGGTTGGCTGTTGGGGTGGGGTAACTTTCTTTGCAAGAGATGCCTAACAAAAGCCCACCAGCAAAATCAAACGAAACGTTGGAGTCGGTTTCAAAGCACGACGCAGGTTGCAGCCAGAGATATTATAATCAGAAAGTAGAATCAGTCCATTCATAAGAAGCATAGCCAAGGCTCCCAGTACAACTATTTACACCAAAAATAGCTACCTACAACTGAGTAAATTTGTGGTTAGTAATGAAAACAAAAACTTGTGGAAGCATTTTTAAGCCCTGCTTTCATAGTACGACATAACAAAACCGCCAAATATCAAATACCCACATCCAAACAGCACACACACACACACCGAGGGATGGGAACAATACAATAGAAACGCAGCGACCTTTAAATGATGAAA
This sequence comes from Gymnothorax javanicus, assembly GCA_029692085.1. Taxonomy (NCBI): domain Eukaryota; kingdom Metazoa; phylum Chordata; class Actinopteri; order Anguilliformes; family Muraenidae; genus Gymnothorax; species Gymnothorax javanicus. The sequence continues at coordinate 99,683,290 of CM056198.1, forward strand.
ATGATTATAATAATATCACCACAGCATGGATTTTACCTAATCCAGTGCAGGGCTTCATTGTACATCTGCAAAGGCAACATTACCAAATGCGAATGTTCAGAAAAGTAGACATCTCATCATTAACATGACAGACCTGAGGAGAGACAGCTGCGTCAGATGAGGTCACAGATCTGCCGTGCCCGTCTACAACCTGAGTGGAGTCCGAGCCTATCTGGTAGTTCACAGCCTGATACAGGATCTGTCGGTGAGAGAAGGAAGGGAAGAGACACAGTGCAGGGAATGTAAATGAGTGATTAGCATTAAAATGGTGTCCTTCAGCTGAACCTGCAAAGAATAAACCAGTAATAAAAACAAGATAAACAAAATCGAAAGACTTTAAAAAGAGATGTCCTGGATGACTGATTTTTTTTTTTTTTAAATCTTAAACTTATTAAAGTGCACCTTTATACAGAACTACTCATAAGTGTATATTATAATTGAGGTCAAAGTTCTAAATCAGTGTTGAACACTTTATCATGCAATTCTTCAAGCTATAAAATGTGAATATTTCTTAACCAAGTATATCAAATAAATCAAACCACAATGGAAAAAGAAAGAAAAAGGAAGATAGTGGGCCAGCAGGGTAAATGTTAATGTCGTTAAAGACGTGTGGGCTGGTTCACGGAAGCACTCCAATAACTTTCATGATAACTTTTATCCTCAATTTGAGGCTGTGAAATATAACACTTAAATGTGCAAAAAAAATTGCATACAATTATTTTGACATGCGTTTAAAATCCTGTGCTTAGCTCAAAACGAACATGGGGAGGCGGGAGTGATGTGCTACGGTGCTTAAGAAAATGGCTAATTCACCAGACAAATGGCAGGATAATTTCCCACTACAGAGCCAAACTGGAAGATGTGAGAAAAAAACAGAGGCTTTTTTTGTACATTCCTGTATAATTAAGCCAGAATATACAATGGCTTCCAGACATTTATAATAATATGGTAGCCAACCTTCAAGCCAGTCATTGACTTGACACTATAGCGCTCTTTAGCAACAAGTGGTAGCGATGGCCATTCTAAAGCTTCAAAGTTAGCATTAGCGGGTACAGGCCTGATGGCACGTGCTCATTGCTGCATCAGTGGTGTAATGAGGCTAAATGCAACAAAATGGAGGAGGGAAGGAGCTACACGCTCCCACAATAATTAATCCTGTCTGAAGAAAGGAGGAGGTTGTATTGGTAAGACATCCAAGGCTTTTGTTCTGTGCGTGTGGGAGGGGATCAAATCCAGGCTAGGTTCTGTGGGCGATGTAGCAGGATAGACATCCAGGCCTGGGTTCTCTGTGAGTGAGTGTGTGTGTGTGTGTGTCTGTGTGTGTGTGAGAGAGAGTGCGTTAGTGCACGTGTGTGTATGGGAATACATTAGCCTCGTGGGGACCAAATATTCCCACTAGAGATGAAAATCCGCATTTCTTTATCCTTATGGGGACATTGTCCAGTTCCCGGGGGTAACTGAGCCATTTTTAGGTTAGAGTTTAGTTAACGGTTTGGGATGTCGAATTTTTGGTTAAGATCAGGGTAAGTGGTAAGGGAATGAATGGAAGTCTATGGGATGCCCCTACAAAACATAAAAACACAACATATGAGAGTGCGTGTGTCTATGTATGAAGAGGGCGGGCGGTTGTGACATCCAGGTCTTGTTTCAGTGTGGTTATGTATTTGGAGGGGGTGGAGGGAGGGAGCCTGACATTCAGGCCTGGCTTTAGTGAATGTCAGTGTTTTAGTGAATGTGTTTTGTGTGTGTGTCCGGGGTGGGGTGGGGGTGAGGGTAGGGCTGTGACATCCATGTCTTCGCCTGGCGGCGTCTCCTGATAATAAAGTCCAGCAATTATATAAAACACATCCTCAGCTGACACTGTGCCATCTGCTGACCGCTGAGGGCTATTTTCCACAGCAGCACAGACAGCGTCCCACTGCATAAATAAGTGTCACAGTGTCCCACTGCAGAAATGACCCTCTGCACAATCCCAACATAACCTCTTCCTCACATATGTTGTAGAAAGCTCTCATTTTCCTTAAGGCTTCTGTAAAGATTTGGTGCCAATATCAAAGAAAATCGCAACCCCAGAGGTGGCTGGGAGAGTCACACCACATTAAAATGTCTCTCATTCTAATACAGCGACAGGACAACAGACAGATTTAAGGACGGACGATCCCTGAGGAGATTTCGGGAGGAGGGGTGAACTCACGCCCATTCCTGGTGCTTATTCCAAACAGGGAGAGCCAGAAATCCTGCATTGTATATTTCAGAGGGACATAAAAATGCAGTGTTAAAAAAAAAAAAAAAAATCTGAATTTAATTACCGTGAAAAATTACCACGATTCCCCTCTGTGCATTTCGAGACAATGTTGAATAGCACGGTAAAACATTTTAAAACCCCATTTCTAAAAACAATTTCCATTTCAGTGGAGACGCGCAATATAAATAGAATGAAGAATCTATTAATGTCACAACATTTTCTTTTCAGTGTAACAAATGAGCTAATAAAGGCCATTTCCGTTTGAAAGTTGTGTATCTGCTTGAGCATAGTCTCTTAAATGCTGTTTAGGCATTCAAAATCACATGAACCGTATCTGCTGCTCGACGTGGAACAGAAGAAACACCATTTCTGCTGAGAGAAAAAAGCATTCCACAGAACAAACAGCAATCAGACTGCAGTGGTGGTGCCAAAACTGGTCAAAAATCATAGAAAATGCAAAATTCCCATTTTTTTGATATCTATCCATCATCAAACCTGCTCATTCCTTGTCAGGGCAATGGGGCAGCTGGAGTCAATCCCAGCATTCAATAGGTGAGAGTAAGGCACACATCCTGGACAGTTTGCAAGTCAATAATAGGCATTTACTCACACATTTAGGCAACTTACAGGCCTCAAATAGCAGAGTATACACCTGTCTGACTGTGGGAGGAAACCTTACAATCCCAATAAAACCAGCAAAAACTCTGAGAGCAAGCAAACTTCACATAGAGAGACCCCTAGACAGATCAGAACCCACAACGTCCTCACTGAGAGATAACTGTGCTACCCACAGTGAGATGTGAAATGAGCAGGTTAAAGGATTTAAAATGCCAGACTGACAGCTTAAGATATGACTGCAACATTGTGTAAATTTAACCGAACTTCTGCAACAATACTGAATTCCTGGTACAAATCTGTTTTGAAAAGATTTTAGGCTAAAATTGTCGGTTCAAAATACAACACTGGGATCATTTGTAACATAAAACTCGCGAAATGAGGTGAGGACTCCCTTCAAAGCGAGTGGAGCCGGTGGCACTGGGCATGCATCAATACTGCGAGTGGGGCTCGCTACAGCTTAAGTCACCAGAGAGGTTCACATAGGAGGTGGCTAATGTGAAGTAAATCCATGTGGAAGTGGTGGCATTGAATGTGAACCAATGGTGCGAAAGGGGCCAGTTACAGTCCTAGCCACTGGAGAGGACCTCTTTGCAGGTTTACAGTTTCGGGTACAGACAACCGTTAGCACAGAGTAGCTACAACGGCCCCAGAAGGGTTAGCGTCAACGTCAGTCACCAGGTTGGACAGTGTGATGCAAGACGTTTGCGTGGAGTACGCAATATGTCTGCTCGACAGACTGAGCTGGCACAGAAGAAGGAAGACATCTCAAACTAACCCTTGACTCTGGGTCAGAAATGTATTCTAAAAAAAAGTAGAGATGCAGGGATTGTATCTTCCTACGTGCAGATTTCCACAGTGCCGGACTTCCTCTCGGTTTCTTCTCCAGGGGCTTCTGTCCCTCTGTTGATGAGAAGACTCCATAGACTACTTCAACCTGTTCCTCACATTCATGCCTGGTCATACCCTGGAGCTGCAGACGCACCACTAAGCCACCCCCCAACCGCCAACTCCATCTTCACATTTATTTTTTTTTTACATCAATTACTTGATTCGAATTTAACAGTATAATCACATTCATCCATATAATTATAATGGGCTTTTAATAAACTTTAATAGCTATGTATAACTAAAACCCATAAATGCTCACTTACCCAGCCAGCAGAGGATGGACTCCCCAACTATAGCCAGGTTCCTACTGAGATTTCTTCCCATTGGGGATTTTTTTTTTCCCCTCACCATTGTTTGAGGATTTTTTCTTCCTATTTGGGGTTTTTGCCTCAAAAGCTATTTCTGAGACTTAGGCTGGGCATCAGCCTGCTTGCTATTCTGAAAAGCATCTTTGTGACAGCTCTTCTGTAAAAAGTGCTCTACAAATAGAAGAATTGAATTGAAATTGAAAAATGTGAGTGGAACAGTGTTCCGAGGGCAGGCGAAAAGTTCAAGTTTTTGTTCTACACCAAACGCTGTCTTTAATAACCGGAGATCAGTCATTCATATTTCTGTGAAGGAATCGGCTGACTATATAACTATGGGGGGAACACCACTTGCTGTTGGAGAACTTTTAATGTAAAAACTCTTTTGTGCCAGTGCAAGCTGTCCTCCACTAATATCGTATTTTTTTTGAGGATCTGAAAAAAATAAGCATAAAAAAAGCAGAGATTGTGACGGGGCAACGCGACACTGTAAAATACAACGCGACCAACTTATAAAGGCATTTTCTTGACACAAATTCACATTATTATGAGAATGCACTCAGCTTCTAATAACATTCTGCTAATGAGGTCAAGACTTTCGAGGACAGCTGCTCCTCTTGTAGAAGTGGCATCTCCAGAATACTTTTTTTTTTCCTTTTTTTTTTTTTCGCTGAAACGTTTGCACTTTTACACTTCGTGCACTTTTGCACCCTTTGTCACTGACTGTACAGCCCCGAAATATATCAAATAGAAATATTCAAAATCCAAACTCTAGTCTGAATCTCCTTTTTTTGTTCGCTGTGAGTTCTCCCTCGCTGCACTAAAACTCTTCGGTGAGATTCCTCCGCATTTTTACATTCCACCGACAGTGCGGCAGCTGCAGTGAAGAAATCAAATTCCTCTCCGCAAGGCCGAAGACTTGCAGCGATATTCAGAATTGCCGTGGCGAGGTCGTTCCGAGGAATCTCGAAACATGAAATTTCACGGCGGTTTATTCCTAGATCTCCCCTTTCAAAGCCGGGCTGTGATGGCACCTGAATGCTTAATTAACCTGGAAGCTCCCCAGTGCAGACAAACAGAGCTAACAGCTCATTTCCCTGTGATCACATTGCAGATACATAGGCCGACTTGCTGTCTGCCCCGCTTCTTTCACAAGATATAATGCCGGCCTGGTTTTCTCACGGGTTCCTTGTATCCAACCGGACACAGGCAAAAACTCACTGTACAGCACATACCACCAGAACTATGCACTGAATTTTTCCACTGACGCTAACAAAATTTTAATAAGAAAAAGAGAAACATTGAGATGTAGTATAATTAATGTGGTAGTAATTCCTCATTCTACTGTCTTGCACACTCTCTTGCTTTTTCCCCGTAATTAATGCTGTGCATCTGTACTTCCAGCAATACTCAGACAAACAGTAAGCACACTTTTTCTAATTATCATCAGCAGCTCCTTCATAATCTTGCATTCATCGCAGACAGCTGGTGGTGAAACATTGATATAATAATAATGTCACAGGAAAGAATATGACTGTAACAGCATTTGTCTTTCAAATCTGTCTCATTGAAGCTCTTGTATGCGAGATGACAATAAGGCTTGATTTTCCATCTTACCATCATTGTTTATGTTAATGGACTGGTCTGGACAAAATGCAATAATCAATGCTGGTTGAGAGGGTTTACGAGTGTGCGTGTGCGTGTGTGTGTGTGTGTGTGCGTGGGAGCACGTGTGTGTGAGTGTGTGTGTATGTGTGTGGGCGCACAGAACACAGCTGTGCTGGTTGGCAGTATTTTTGAGTACAGGCTACTAAGAATTAAGATAAGAATAAAACTGTATTGATGAAAGCTCGACTTCAGGTTTGTTTTAAGATGATAGCTTTCTACAGCACCCTTTTTTTGCCTCTGTTCCTTCAAATTGCGTCTCAGAATGAAAACCCAGGGCACAACAATAAAAGTTGCAGTGCAAGGAGTTTTCACGCAAAACTGGCTTCCTGGTGTCATTAGCACAAAACTCAGTACTTAACATTCTCGCAGGCATTTCCAATCCTCATTTTCAATTCACCGCAACCCAGGCAGACAGCTGCAAAACCACCTGTCCGTGAGAAAACCGTGAGCTAATGTCTGAGCCGAGCTCATTTCCCAGGTAGCGCATGCTTTGTTGGAAATATTTCGGTATTTAAGCATGAGATAAATTGCAGCTCCACCCTCAGGCCAGTCGATTTGTTAGCCAGCTCGCGAAGTACGCACCGATCCGGCTGAGCTAGACGCCAGAAACAAATCACTTTCACCGTAAGAACATTGGAAATTGGAAATATCCAGATGGGAAAAAAGTAAAACATTTTAAAATGGCTCCCTTGTATGTTATATTTTTTTCTCCTTCTAGGCAGCGCTCAGCCATTATATAAAGGCAAGAGTGATTGTCAACATCTGTTCACCTTGGAGACTGAGCTGTGACTGTGGGGAGGACGGGTGGGTGGGGGGGGATGGGGGGCGGTGTCAACAGAGTACTTTGTTCCACACCCTAGGACATAGAGGGGGGCATTGGTTGGTTAACTTGAGCCAAATACTGGACAAGACCCAAGAATAACACAGCATAACTTTTTATCCAGTGCTAGCGACCCAGCTACTCTATGATATAGCAAAGCACCCCATGTGTAATCACAGAACATTAAACACACATTATAGTAAATTATGCCTTTTGAAAGGGAGCCATTTTATACTTCGTTATCACAAGCACATTTAAGGTAAGCTTCAACAGACTTTCTTATTTGGGATGTGTTTGTTTCTATCATGCAATTGTTTTGGCTAGTCATATTTGCTGACAGAAGGTTTAAAGAAATAGCCCCAGCAAAATGCATCATGGGGGGCTTCCCAGTGCACTACAGCTAGAGCTAAATTATTCTGAATACCATTTTTTCCCTGATGCCAGGCATTGCAGTAGATAAATCTCAGGATGGAAAATATTAAAAGCTGTCCTATCAGCCATGTCAACATATTTTTTGTGCCCTTACATTTTTGGCAAGCTCAAGATGCTGTCCTCGAAATCAGAGCATCAGAGCTATTTCGGATGGTGTTTTAAAGAAAAAAAATTGTGGGAGGATCTGTGGGTGTATGTTTCCGTCTGTCTGCCTGTTTGAGGGTGTTGAACAGTATATCTGAATTTTTTCAAACCAAAATGATGAAATATACACCGTTCATGCAGCTATGCATTTGCAACCCCACTAAAGTTTACACGAATGCATCATTTGTCTGCCTCTCTGTACATGAAATGCGTTTCGTAATTCCGATGCTAGCACACAAGCAAATAATAATCACTCAAAGTGTGCTTCAAAAGGAAAAAAGGACATGAATTGTTTTTATAATTTCTTTAGGCAGTCTCCCTGAGGGACTGTTCAGATGGTATCAACTTGAGAGGGCGAAGTCTGATGATAATGGAGTGGTAGACAGCATGACCCTGTGAATGCCCTGTGACGTTTCTGTGCCCCTCCTGTTTACTATTCTGCCATTGCCGCCTCAGTGCATTTACTGTTACCAACTCTGTGTCCCTATATGCTTCCAGTTTACCACTGTGCATTGCTGAGTTTTTCCTGCTCTGTACATTTCCTGTTTTCCATTCCCTGTTCTGTGTCACTTCTCTATTTCCCCATGTGTTTCCACTTGCCTACTCTGCATCCCAGTGTTTTTCTGGCTCTATCTCCTCACATGTTTCCAGTTGTCTATTCTACATCCCAATATTTTCCTGCTCCATTTCCCCACGAGTTGTCAGTTTCCTGTTGGTTCTCCGTGCATTTCCTGTTTTCAGTTTCCTGTTCCTGGTCGCTTCTCTCTCTCTTCCCATGTGTTTCCAGTTGCCTACTCTGTATCCCAGTATTTTTCCAGCCCCATCTCCCCCTGTGTTGTCAGTTTCCTGTCGACGCTCTGTGCATTTCCTGTCAGGTCTGCGAGCCCACCTGAGTCTGCAGGGAGCTGCTGGAGGCCAGCAGGGTCTGGATGCTGGCGGGGGGGCAGTGAGTGAGGGCAAAGGCCATGAGCTCCTGCCGCGCCAGCAGGTCCTGGTAACTCTCACACTGGCCTAGCTGGCAACACACATGCCAGCCTTCGCTGTAACCTGGGGAGACGACAACACCTGCTGTTACGCCACAAAAAAAATCCAACATTAAAGGTAATTCAGTCTTGTAATGGAACTTAATCTTTTCCCTCAGGCTGGGACGATGGCCATTTTTAGAAACGTTTTTTCCTAGGCACTGAAATTTTCTGACTTTAAAGGTAAATCTTGAATTGAGTCAAATTATGTCACTGCATTTGTATATTTTTGTTATTTTCTTAGGTTAGAAAGAAACAGATATGATATTTTTAAGCATAAATGCAAGACTAAAGAAAGCTACTTTTGAAGGCAGCCTTATTTTTTCAGTGAAATGAAATTCTCGCCAAAATGGCCCTGGACCTCATTTGGGCATTTCTGCAGGGATAAGAGAACCAGAATAAAACATAAAACACACAAGATAGCAAAGCCCAACCCGGTCTCCCAGAATTCCCACTCTGTGCTATTCTAGACAGCTCAAGCAGCACTTATCTGTAGCACCGCAGTGTTAAACCATGTTGAACCTGTAGCACTGGATGCTACAGGAGACAAACAACTTTATTTCTCCTCCTTCCCCCAATGACCATCTGTTTGCAGTGCATCGCATTCATCATACTGTCATTCCCAACCCACCCAGAAACCCATCTCCTCACTGCTATCTGTCAGTCTAAAATGGAGTCTGCAGCCTGTTCAGATTTCAGATGCTACTGAAGATGGGCAGTGATAGCAATTAAACGGGGGAACCTTGCAAGCATAGTCAAAGTGACTAGAAACCATCCACGGAGGCCAATTACGACTGTGATCAGAGATTCACAGAGAGCGTGCAGTTTTCCCCTCATCAGAGCAGTACAGACCCAACCTAGAGAGGAGTCCCCATCGGAAACCAGCTCAACCTCATAAGTCTCGAAATTTGAAAAAACGTGTTAAACCTGTAATCAGGGCACTTTCAAAGCCACAGATGTTAATCTTGAGGCTCTTCATTATGACTCGGATTCAGGACAGGGTACAAGATCTTCAAGTCATACCCCCTTTTTTTTTTTTTTAATGATAAACACGGGAGACTTCAGAAAAAATGTCAAAGGAACAGCTGCAAAACGGTCTATAACAGCAGCACATTTTGAAGTAATATCACCAATTAGATTAACACATTAAAATTCCTCATATTTCCTGTACATAAGCCTAATTTTTCTTACATATTATACACCACTGAGCTTCTAACCCACAGTTGGCATTGAAGTGAAAACCAATTAACTGGTCGAGAGATTGTTTCAAACAGGAGGACGAAACGGCCATCAGAGCAGTACCAGTGAATGACACCTGCATTCCCAAAATAATATGCTGTACCTGCGGCCATAAGATCCTGGCAGTGGATGTAGGATGCTTTGTAGTCATGACACTGAAGAGCCTGTTCAGCTAGCAGAGTCAACACTTGGCCCTTCCTTTTGCTTTCGTCATCCCCTGAGAAGAAAAGGAGACGCAATTAAGCTTCCTGTTTCCAGGTCCATATTCGGCCATCAGGACGTAAAGTTGGTCTGATTCAAAAGTCAGAAAGCTTGTGACTTTAAAAAGTGTTGATGGCGTATGAAACACCTGATTAGCTAAGTCCCCAGACCTTTAGCGATGACGCAAGTGAGCTAGCAACTAGAGTCTCAAAATAGTCTTCAAAACTTATCAGCTTAGTGATGAAAGGTTTGGGCTATTTCTTCATATTATTTGTTGGCGCGTGTTCTCGCACAGCCAGAAAAAAGTACCACTACTGTTAAACAAATCACCGCACTCTACCACTCAAGGTAACTACTGCCATTTGCAATAATAATAAATTGAATGGGCCCCAACACCCACGCTAATGGCTAAAGCCACAGGAAAGATGAGGCTATATTTAAATCCAAGGGGAGTGCGCGCCGCAAACAACAGCAAAATGGGCTCCTAGAAAAAGCAAGTGCATTCCGTATGGGGCAGAGATAAGGATATTTCAGCGGCTCACCACCACCTGGCAAATATCTGGTAATAGCTCATAAAATGCAAGTAGCTAATAGAGGAGAACATCTTGATTGTATCTAAAAACACACACAAAAAAAAAAAAACCTATCAAAAAATTATACAAACATCCAAAAAATGAAAAAATATTTGAGCTTCGGTATGACTTTAGATGTTTTTCACATTTGCCCTCTAACTCTTGACAGCAGGAGACAAACAATAAGAGGCCAGAAAAACACGATCCCTGGGATTGCTGGAGGAGGCTTCCGTGAGCCGGAGGAATCGGGCCGTGCTCTCCGTTTGCTGATCTTTCATTCTGGCGGAGGGAAAGACCCTCAGAGGACAGCAAAGAGGGGGGTGGTGGAGGGGTGTAGGAGTGCTAAGCCTGTCTAAGCTCCTCCTCCTCCTCCTCCCCCCCCCCACCACAAGCCTGACATGTGAACGCCTAACAGCCAATCCGGCGGAAGCCCACATTTTCAGCCGCTTCTGCCGGTCGTCTCGGGGGAGCACCGGCACAGGATCAGTGTCGTCCTCCAGCTCGTTACGGACGAGGTTGGGGTCAGAGGAGAACTAATCCCACATCACCACTGCTGCTCTGAGGCGATTTATTTTATGTTTTTGTGTTCCTATTGTTTAGAAGGTAAGGCAAACAATCTACTATAGCAAGGTGAAAAAGAAGGACCCGGGTCACAGACCTACGATAAGAGATTTTGCCAGCACCTGCTAAAACAATAAGATAAAATGTATAAGCGAGACATTTTATAAATGCAGGCCCCAAGCACAGCAGCAACCCAGATCAGTATAATGAACAGTCAGTCTTTGGCAGGGCTGCCTAATCTTGTTCCAGGGGACCAACCATCCATTGGGTTTTCATTATAACCCGAAAATGGCGATATTCAAACAATTAAGGGTTTTAAGAGATGTTCGATGACGTCAAGCCTAGTTAGGGCAGCAGTTAAAACGTGCAGTAAGGTAGACTTCTGTGAAGATGTATAGACCCTGGTGTAGGAGAAATGTAAATGAGGAATGCTGCCACAGGCAGAGAATGGGATTGCAGATCCTTGCTGCTCTGCTCTGTGTTGCCGTGGCACCTGTCTGTGCATCCGATTGGCCAGCCGGCGCTAAGGGGAGGCTGTCCAGCCTGGAAAGCAGAGTGCCAGAAGCAGGGGTAATTCACTCTGGGAAGAGCTCTCTTCAAAACAAATTCCTGTCTATTTCTGTCACTCTATAATTTCCCTCCCATAGATAATGGCCTCTCCTGGTGCTATTGCAATGCAGCGGCGCTCGTCTGATGACGCGACTCGTCCGCCCGTCGATCCTCGATTAAGCGAGCGGGATCGGAAATGTGTCAGTGTGTCGGAAGAGATGGCAATCAAAGGCCCAGCCCCGGCACCCCGCTGCCTCTCGAACTCGCGGCGTGTCGCAAATCCCGCGTCACTAGCAGTTAGCGTTTACACGCCGTTACCTGCCACTTGAAGCAGGCCCGCCAAGCCCAGGAGGACCGTGGACTGCTTGTAGGCCGCCGGGCACTCTCGGATGCACTCCTCGATCAGCGTCAAACGATCCGTCCGCAGGCGCACTAGAAGGGGGTGAGAAAACGTCACCTCGTGAGAGACAAAATGGCTGACTTCACACCTCCACACATTAAAGAAACACACAAGCGGATGATGAAATTTATTTTTTCCATCCAGCAGGTTAAGTTGCTTCAGAAATCAAACAACAAAAAATAAATAAGCAGACAAAAACAGTCGTATTGACAACCTAGTGGCTGCTGGAGCAGAGACATTTACTGGCCGCAATCAAATTTTCCCAGAATCGGGCTGGTGTTTGGTGCTCAGTTCATGCACTGCTGCACATCAGGGTTTACACATTGCAATAGTAGCTCTACACCACATATGCATAGCCATCTGTAGTAGAACATTATAAAATGGATTGAACCTTGCCTCTTCTCTAGTGCTTTCCATTGCTGTGTACATTTTTCAACACAAGGACCAATATAATTTTCTAAGTTTCATAGTACTTACTGCACGCTGTGGATATTCCACATATTAAAATTAAACAAACAAATAAATAAATAATAACACTACGCAACAATATCAGCCAAGAAAAGCCAATATGAAATGAAATCTGTTGTCCTTATTATTTCCATGTGGTGACTGGCAGATAAATACTGATTGATGAGGCAATTAACTCAGTATGTGCGTCATTTGCCACTTCACCGTAGAGGATATTACACAGGAACTGTTCAAGGGTAATATTCATTAAAGCAGGGTTAATTGAGTTTAATTAAGCAATAAATTACCAAGAGTGGGACAAAAGGTGCGACAATGCCAGTATTGTAGGGACAAGGGGTCTAACAATGCCACAAGCTCAACTGCCCTCTCTTAACATGCATAAATCAGTGGGGACAATCAGACTGTTGTTGACCATCCTTCCACTCCACCTCATGCACCACCATAAAACCACGGCAGCAGAAAAATTATGAGTTTAGATGGAAAAAGAGGCCATTACCTTTCTACAATCACAAGAAGAAAATTACTTAAGTGCACCGCACTGCACTCACGGCTGTTCGCAAGGACGGTTTTCCACCACAGTTCAAGCCGGAAAGATCCGCATAGTCGACTTACCGCAGATTTAATTTAGACAAGGGGAAAATCATTATCTTTTAACATAAGGAAAAGATAGCGGAGACAACATTATAACAGGTAAATGTGGTTAAGTGCTCCTTTGTAAATCAGCAGTAGGGGTGGAGAAAGCTCCATTTCTCAATTTTTTACATTTTATGTATGCATGAATGAAATAGATTTAGAGAGATTAAAGAATATCTACTTTCTCTGTCATGATGGACTTTATCTGCAAATTTCTCGCTGGCAGCCTCCTGAAAAAAAATCCAAGGGCCCTTTGGCAGACCGCCTATAGTGGTTCAGAGCCGCGCTCAACTTTCTCTGACATTTCGAATCGCCGTAATTGCAAAATCGTGATTGATATGAAAATTTTCATCTGGCCGTGCCATCTGTTTGTAAAGTGATTAGGACTTTGAGGTGGGGGGTATATTGCTTTTTGATGCATAGCCTGCTTGCGCGCCCCTGTGTTGAAATATTAATCAATGAAAAAGCAAGCCGCCGGATTCACGCCGGCCTCGTTGGCAGGGGGAGGGTGTCGGGGCCGGGGGCCTACGGCTGGAAGGGGGTCCATTTGTTTCGACTGGCTCCCTTTCGGGGGGAGGGGTAAGAGACGCTCCGCGGGCACGAACGATTTTTTTCACCTCGCCTAGCTTAGACGCGGCGCCCCGTCGGCTCGGACACCTAGCGAGTTCGGCTCACGCCGCGCTTGGGAAACCGGCGGTCTCTCCGCCTCATGGTAGGCCATCTGGCTGTGGAATCAACTGGTACTACCCCTCCTCCCTCCTCCCTTCCCCCTCCCTCCCCCACACACTACCCCCAAAGACTGATGGGGGATGGAGTTTAAAGTGCTTGGCTCCCTGCTCGGGCCCAAAGGTCAGAAAGCACCATCTCCATCAAACACTCCCGAGATGTTAAAACCCCTAATCTGAGGCCAATGGCATTTAAAAATGGTAAACAAATTACCGTGACATTTGACACCTTAGCTCCAGCAGAGCATTATACTCCTTTATGTAGCCTGAGCGGTAAGTCCTTAAGGTTCGACCGGGGAGGCAGAGGAAAACGATCGCACAGACTGTAGGATTAACAGAGCCATCTGACCGCTTCTAAAGATTAGCTTCTTTAGCATTCCTCCTTGTAAGAAATCTTTAAATTTTTTCCACCAGATAGACACAACATGAATAAATGAAAAAGTATATTGTGCACACATACTAGAACCTTGTAAGTCTAGTACTAAGAAAAAGACTGCTGTTGTGATAGTTGATCATGTATAGCTTTCGTACACATTCATCGGCAGTCATATGTTGTCACTCACACAGAGGAACACCCTCACACGCGCACACACACATTTCATAAACACACGCAGACACGTTTGTTTTTTTCCATACTTGTGGGAACAAAAAACATTTTTTTTGCACCTAAAACCTATTTCTATGCTGCCAAACCCTAAAATCAATCTTTATCTTAACATTTTCCCTAACGCTAACCCTAATCTTAACTCCAACCTACAAAACCCCAGAAAAAATCTCATTTTCAACCATAATTTCACACCTCATCTTAAACCAGAGCATAATTCTAATAACTAACCTCAAGACTGGACCTAGTCCCAATTATAAATCCACTTGTAAACCTAGACCTAACCCTAGCCCTTGGGCCAGAATTAAGTCTTTTCCCCATGGAAGCCCAAATAAAAAATGTGCCCACAGTGCTATTTTTCAGACTTTACGACACTTGTAGGGTCTTTAGATGAACAAGAACTCAAATATGCACCAAAGCACAAAACAATAGCATAATGCAGAGACAGCAAATAGAATATTTGCCCCAGAGGATGTAAAAAAAATTAAATGAAAATTTTTCCCTTTCAAAAATACTTTCACAATCATTAGCACCTGGAAAATAATAAAAAAAAAAAAAGAATTTAAATCTGTGAAGAAAAGGTATGAAAAAAAAATCTTGCGTTACTAATGCACCATATTCTGTCTGGCACATATATTTAAAATGCAGTGGTAAGCAAGCCACGTAATAAGTGACAAGGACCAGCAGATGTCTGTCTGTTATTGTCAGAATCACCTGAGAATTCAGAAGCCGTAACTCTGACAGCATCAGATAGCAGATGATACTGGTTTTCCTCTGACAGCAGAGAGCTATTGTGGGCAGTGGTGTTATTAGACAGGCTGCTGACGGCCATCAGCTCCCCGAGTTCACTTTCTCCATTTAGATTTCCCTCAAGAACTCATGCTTATTTGCAAGCCAGAAGGTCATCTAATGCCCCTCATAATGAGTCCACGAATTCCATCAAAATATGAAATGCAAATGCACTACGGCCAACAGTGGGACCGTGCGCTGCGTGTATGTAAAAATTCATTGTTTCGGCTGCCGGATAGCTCACTCGGTAAAGCATCGCGTTGCGAAGCAGAAGTGACTATCACGTCGCGGGTTCGAGCCCCGCTTCGTACCAGCCGGCAGTGGTCGGCAGCTTTTTCAGAGTAGTGCACAATTGGCTATTGCGCTACAGGGTTGCAAATTGGGAAGGGACTGCCGGGAAGGGATTATAATAGTTGCCTTGTTCGTTGCTCAAGCGCCTCCTGTTGGCCAGACGGGCGCTCGTCAGGAAGATTCTAAGCCTGGTCATGTCCAGGTATCCTCCACCCTCGTTCTTGCGAAGATTCAACCAATGAGTGTATAAGAAGCGGTGGTTGACAGGCGCGTGCTTCGGAGGAGAGCCGCGAACTGTCTACACTCTCCTGAATTGGCAACAAGGGGTCACATACGAGCAAGCCTTGTACGTAGTTCACCAGTTGGGTATTCCAGATTCGGTGGGATTGGAGATGCCAAATTTAAAAAAAAAAAAAAAAAAAAAAAAAATTCATTGTTTCAGGCTGCTGGGTGGACTGCCCCATTGATGCACCACTTCCAAAGCACAATTGAATTGAGACAACAACAGTGGCCAATACATGGACAGGCTCAACAAGGCGATATATTGCTGGATCCAGTGCTACCCAGGTAATGAGGTGTTACGCAGTAACTGAACTGACAGAATATCATTGTGCACCATCAAACTATAACAGCTGGTCCAAGGTTGGCAAATGTCTCTGACTAGCAAACATTGGTATGTCGAGCATAGATGAATAAGCAACTATGCATTCAGATGGTGAGCAAACGAATAGCCAATGAGCGAAAAGAACTTGCAGGGTGGCTGCCGGATAGCTCACTCAGTAAAGCATCGCGTTGCAAAGCAGAGGTGACTATCACGTCGCAGGTTCGATTCCCGTCTCGTACCAGCCGGCAGTGGTCGGCAGCTCTTTTCAGAGTAGCGCGCAATTGGCCAATGCGCTACAGGGATGCAAATTGGGAAGGGTCTGACGGGATAGGGTATTGTAAAATAACAAGTTCTCAGGCACCTCCTGTTGGCCAGACGGGCGCTCGTTAGGAAGATTCTAAGCTCGTTCGTGTTCGGGTATCCTCCGCCCTCGTTCTGAGCTTGCAAAGTTTCAACCAATGAGTGTATAACAAGCGGTGGTGACGGGCGCGTGCTTCGGAGGAGAGCCGCGAGCTGTCTCACTCTCCTGAGTTGGCAATACGGGATCGCATATGCGAAAAGCCTTGTACATAGTTCCCCAGTTGGACATTTCCAGATTCGGGTGGGATTGGAGATGCCAAATTCTTTTTTTTGAAAAAGAATTTGCAGGGTGTTAACAAATGGGAAAGTCCAAATTTTGGAGCGTGGATACAACAACCACAAAAGCATCCCATTCATATATTCCAGTCTAAAGCCAATAGTCCGCTCACATGGAGCAAAAAAAATCCATCGATTGCAATAATGAAACAAATTTAAGCCAGAGGGAAAAAGTTTGAAAAATGAGAGGTACTTTGGAATTTAGACGTGCAAACTTTCCGAAGCGAAAAAGTACATCAACCCAATTAATTTGACGTGTAATTAGAGAGGGAGTAATTACGAACTGGCCCATCGATCGAGGTACAAGGGGAAACATTTGGTGTGGGGCCGCACAAATGCCACATCATCAAACGTTCTGAACAACACCAGGGGCTTGTGAGCAGCGACAGTCCTCCAGTAAGATGCAAGGACAGCTGCTCAGGTGCTTCCACAACGGCGGTAAGGAGTGTCGCTCAGCTCGGGTTCGAAGCAGACGCACTTCCGGGGCTCAGACTTAATTAGTCTAAAAGACAGATGTTGTTTGCTCCACAGCATACATTCCCAGCAAGACCCCCCAAACCGACTCTCTCCTCTACAGCTCTGCTTCAGATCAGAAACGTTGTTCCCACAGTTCACTCGAGTTGACATTCATCAAAAAAAAAAACGAGTGGAGCACTGCGGCACTGAACGAGAGAGAGAAGATGGTAGGATGGAAAGACGACAAGGTTAAGATTTCCCCTCACGCCACGAGCAGCACAAAATCAGATAAAGGAGAGAAGCAAAAAAATATAGTCGGAAGACGACAGAAATGTCAGCTGCTTTGCTAATGCGAACAGCAGGGCTTCCGTCATGGCGACGATCCTGATCATGTGACAGGAGTTTGCGCACAGCATGGACGACCGATTGCGAAACATGCACACTTCAAGTAAAATAAGAGGAGAAATGCTTTGAAGACCATAGTAACGTTGTCGAATCAAGGTCATCTGCGACTTCCTCCCAGTGGATGGCCCTAGTCATGTGACTGGGGTCTGACCAATGCACAACTGCCTAACATCAGCCTGGGTAGTACAACTGGATGACCTTGAGAGTAAGAGGCTTGTGTATCTACCTTTTTTCTTTTTTTGGGATTGCTTAGGGATTCATTATCACAACGGGAATAGGGCCAGAGGGTTGGAAATGAGAAGGGAAAGGAAGATGATGCCGGCACTAATCTGTCAAGCTGATTAATACAACAGTAACAAACATAAAAAGGAGTATGATTTAAAAATATATATGTTGTTAAAAGTTGCAAAACTTTCAGGATAAACAATAACGTTCTATTTAAAAGCCCTATTTTCAGAAGCAAACAGACTCGTCTGCCAGCTCTTAAAGAGATAGTTTATATTCTGAAGCGAGGTCCAAGGCGGCTTGTAGCTAAATGTTATAGCCCATTTCTTTTAAAAAAATTAAATTTAATTTCATCTCTGAAGTAACTATTTCCTTTGACAAATGAAACTTGAGAGCACAGCTCTCGTGAAAAGTGCTTGCGCAGTATAAAAATGCAGATTTATGTTTATAAGCATAATAAATGCCATAAAATAATATTCAAAGCCTCTAGAAACATAATATAACCGCTCTGGAGTTGCGCAAAATGCATTTTGTCCCCACACTTTTAAAGCACAGCATTACTTCAGTAAATATCGAAAATATCCTTCATTGCACACAAACCAGTCTGGGTAAATTGAAAACATAAAACTAAAACAGAAATAGTTTCCTTTTTTATTTTATGACCAGTTCAGAGATGTACCATTATAGATGGGATTGTGCGAGTCATGCATAGTTTTTCAGGAGTCGGGCACGGCAATGCCATTTTACAGCCCTTCTGCAGACCAGTGCGGCTCTGGTGCATTAAAAAAAAAAACAAAAAAAGCGCCTTGCTTACCATTATCATATAACACACATGAGCAAATTACACATCACACACTTGCAGATAAGGGGAGTGGCTTAATTAAGGGATCGAGTTAATGAATTCTACTGCATTTGGATTATACTTTCTCAAGAGTACTCGAAGCGCTTTACAGTGATGAGGTGGGACTGCACCATCACCAATGTGTAGCGCTCACATGGATAATGCATGGCAGTCATTTTGTGCCAGAACACTCACCGCACATTAGGTGAGGTGGAGAGGGAGAGGACAATTTACATAGTCAAATCAAGGGATGATTAGGCAGGAGATTGAAAAAGCCAGGATTTGTAAATTTAGCTAGGATACCAGGGCAGTTCCATAGGGACTCCTAACCTTGTCAAGGGATCTTTAATGACCACAGTTAGTCAGGACCTCGGTTTTGTCACTTTCATCCGAAAGACCATGTCATGTTTGAGCACAGGGGTTCATTTGAAGATGGCCA
The DNA here is from genome assembly GCA_029692085.1 of Gymnothorax javanicus. Lineage (NCBI taxonomy): Eukaryota > Metazoa > Chordata > Actinopteri > Anguilliformes > Muraenidae > Gymnothorax > Gymnothorax javanicus. The sequence goes on from CM056198.1 coordinate 99,702,109, forward strand.
CCTACCGGCCACCCATATCATTTCAAACAATGGCTGTTCGGATTGCATTTGCATTACCTTGTAAGGGAAGGATGTTCACCCCAAACTCCTCCAATTGGCTGAGAGCACTGATCAAGTCCAGCTCTTCCTGGATATCCGGAGGGCAGTCAGAAATAAGCTGCAAACACGATCTAAAAGGATACAGAAGAAATTAGAAGACAAAAGACAACCTCACCACCAGAGCAGCTAGTTCATCTCCACTAGGTGTGCCGTTAAAGGTGAACCTGTGCTCAGTTTACCTACAAACCATCTGGTAACTAGCACCATATCAAGCCTGGTCTTGAAAACCTCAAGAATTTTCACTAACTCATCATCAATCAAATTGCCTGCAGCTATTTTTGCTTGGGGAGGAAAAGTAAATAGAGAAACAAATCTGCTTTCATACAGCATAATGGTCGTCTCCAATCAGGAAGCAAGTTATCTTTCCGCTTTTAAGCTTCTGATCGAGCCTGCGTGCCAGTTTTTCTGTGGAGCAAATTGCGCAGAGACAGTTTCATGGATTGAAAAACTCAGTACGCTGGCTCCTTTTCAAAACATTCTGAGCGCCCTAGGACAGATTAAAAAAGGCTTTAGAAACTTGCGCATTAATAATAATAATAATAAAAAAAAAAATTAAGTCAGGCACCCCTTTAATCTCTGTTGATAAAAAGTTTACCGCAGGGCGCTTCAAACAAAATCCACTTTAAATGCAATTTGCACCATCGTGTCTTTTGCAAATACGCCAACGTTCTACATTATCAACAAGGTGACGGTGTAACGGCGAAGCGCTTGACGGGACAATGAAACGGCGGTCCGAGATAATAGCACGAAGAGTTTTATCACTCTGGAGTCCAGCCTCGGAGTCCCCTTCTGACCTCAGCGAGATTGACAATGAAAAAGAACAAAATAAGGAGAACTACCACCAAGACAGACCTTTTTCACCTCACTTCTTCTTCACTTTATTTTAATAATGGCTTTTTACAGAAATCGCATTGCGAAGACGGCGCTTACAGATGCTTCAGCCTTCCAGGTGGCCCGATAACCCCCCCAAATTACAAGTGGGGCAGCTGCTTGACAAAAAAGCTACCATCGCTCTTTCAATAGAAAAAAATCAGATCATGAATTATACACGGATGCCAATAAACAAAAAAACAAACTAAACAAAATAAACTTTGGCACAGCTGCAATGTTCCGTGCATTACTATGCCTCATTTTGGAAGCGAAACACAGGAGTGGTATCCCCCTGGTATAAGCAGGCATGCTGCCCATTATCCTCCCATGAAAACCTGAAACCTTACCTCCACTGCACTCAACTGCTTCCAATATTTATCTCACCGATTCCAAGTAAGGACCCTCATAACTAGTTGGCGTTGCTTAGGAGGACGTGTTGCTAAACATAAACATCATGTTTAGCTGGTAAAGCAATACTGCCCGACCAGCAAGATGGTTGCAAGGGCTAATGGAATTGTTGACAAAATGTGCAAACACGTTATTGCTCTTGATTGAGAGTTAACGATTACCCATCCTTTTGTGAGCACATAGTAGTTACATTAGACTTGATTTGTGAGGAAGAGAGAAGGGGACCAATCAGATTTATGAGAGAGTAGGAAGGGGGGGGCAATCACAGTAAGCTAAAAAAAAAGCCTGATTTTTCTTCATCGAAAAAGGAGAAGATGATATTTCCCAGCTCCAGAGCGCGAAACGTTCAAACAAAAAAACCTAACAGAATCGACTTGGACCTGAGCATCATTAATGCTGGCAGTGATCATAGATTCATGTGATCTTAATCTTCCAGCTGTTTTCAGTGTCGCTTGGGGAAAAAGCAGATGCTGTTAGCCCAGATGAAAGACAACATCATTACAGACAGCTTGCTACCATTTCTAGACAACCGGTGATAAACACATTTCTGCAAACATGTTAAGAATGACCAAAAAAGGTCAGTATAATTTCATTTCCTTTAAAAAAAAAAAGTCATCATTCAGCGACATTCACAATCTTGCCCTGGGGTTGTCCATTCTAATCTAATAGAGGCCAGAGTGGGTGCAAGTTTTTGTATTATCCCAGTACAACAATTCAACTAATTAACTTGTCATGACCTTCAGTCCTGCACTTGAAAAGAGGACTCAATACGATAAAAACCTGAACCCGCACTGGCTCTTTTTCCAAATACGATTGGGCGCCCCTGGACAAACTGAATTTTCAATACAAGACTGGAGGGCCCTCGGTCACAGACTAGACGTGGCAGCTTGCGTCAATCGTAAAGCCTGAGGGACAGTTAATACGCGAAGTCGAATCAAGACATTCTCTCTTCGGGGCCAAACCGAAGCGCCGTGTGCGAAGGGGACTTACTGCTATAGTCTGGCACATTACTACAAAAGGCTCATTATTTGCTTTCTAGAGCAGTAGCGTCAGGAGCCTGGGTCCATCCAGGCAAGCAGGGTGATTCATACGAGAGCAGAAGCCAAAAAACTTCTGGCTTCTGGCAGGTTAGCAAGACTAAAATGGAAAGGCCTGCAGACACAAAACTGGAAACGGTGATATAATATTGCCGAAGGAGAAATGTAACTGGACGCACTCGAAGAGAATCCTAATTTGGTGGGGTGCGATTTATCAGAAAAAGAACCTTCTTTGAGACCGAGTGCAGGTACAGAGATAGAGAGACCCTTCTGAGTTGTTGAAGCATCTCGAATGTTAACCATGTTAGTTGTTTAGCTTGTTTATACACAATGTTTTGGTCAGGGATTCAAAAGCATTTTGCTTACAGCAGTGTCTTTTTTAGGTGTCAGAAATCAGACGAGACAACCAACTGAGGAAGAACATAGTTTTGTGCCGCCTGCCAAACTGCTCCAGTCCTGATCGCGCACCCGCTTCACCGCCATTTTGCTCCCAGAGACGATCAGTTTGATTGGAGAGCAGACTAATGGCTTTTCCCCGAATCAAGGAATTGACAGGCTACCAAACGAGGGCTCAAACCCCAGGAATCGATGGCCTTATTAGCGGTTACAGGAGCGGCCCCTGATGGAGCTCAGCGGACAGAAAAACCATTCCTGGAAGACCGCCAACCGATAGAAAAATAAGCAAATTAACTGGGAGAAATCGCGCGCAGGAACAGAAAACAATAAGCGCTGTCAAAGTGGCGCCTCTGAAGCTGTAAAACAGGGTCTGGGGCGATTTGATTGAGACTTTTATATTCATATAAGGGATAAGCAAAGAGAACTATGGGAGATTCCCCAGGCTGAGTTTTGTTCGTTGAACTAGGGCGCATGGATGGGTATTAGCAAAAGGTAAATTCCACCAGGACAATATGAAAGCTCCCCCCCACAGAGAGAGTAGTCGACAGTGCGGAGTTGCTTGCCAAGTCCAAGAGCTGAGGCAGAAGCCAGGCTTGACACTGAGATAGATGCTATGTAGTTTGTACTGCGGGTTCATTGAGCACTCGCTGCCTTTTCATGGTATGAAAATGGCAGGCAGTATTGGATTGTACGTCCCTCTCTGGTTATTGTGTGCAGCAATGCCATGTTATGTGGTGCTTCTGGATGTTACACACTATGTTATCGGACTAAGGTGCTGAGCTGGGGCATCGAAGACTGCTGGCTCAGAAGGTTCCAGGTTTTAGACCCTTGAGCAAGGCATAGCCAGAGGGAGGGGATCGATCCATGCTTAGCTTGGTATAATACAATATTGTCAGGCTGCGGTATGCTATGTTACGTTATGCTATGCTAAACGTGTTTACGCTAACAGAGTAGTGCGGGTTCAGTTACCGTGCCAGGGTCATGCAGTTGTCGGTGAGCGAGGTAGAGGAGTTGAAATACTCGCGGGCGGAGGCCAGGACCAGCTCCACGCTCTTGCTGTAGGAGACTCTGGAGTGGGCCCTGCCCCTGAAGGCCAGGCTAACGGGGATGTCCTGGGACTGCGAGCTGCAGTGCATCATCTGGCCCGCCAGCCGAATGTTCTCCTGACGACTGGAGCACAGCAGGCTCTCCGTGAAGATCTGAGGAGACCGGAGAGCATTCTGGGAATTCTGTCACACGCTCTTACAGCGCGCTGCAGGAGGCGTTTAGGAGACGTTTTTATTCAGAACTTCAAAAACGCTCTCCATTTAATATTTGAAAGCTGTGTGTGTGTGGAGAAGCACTTTGTGCATCAAACACAAACACACACACACACACACACAGATGCACACACACTCATCAATATCCTCAAGCATGCACGTGAACACACACGCAGACACACACAGAAAAAAACAAAAAGAAACTGGATACAAGCATTCTTCCACAGACTCAAGAGACAAATCACATCACTGTTGAGAAATAAACAACACAGACCCAGCCCTCATACAATTATTTCAATAATATAGTTTGTTTATGTGAACAAATATGAAGATACGGAGCATCATAAATACTATAGCCATTTGATTCTTATTTTTTATTTCTTTCATCAGATAAACCTCACAAGAACAGGCATTATCAAGGGAGTGTAGACAAATGCATTTCATATTTAAAAACTGTGCATGGAGAGGCACTTTGCACGTGATATACAGAAGTACCTGCACATACACATGCTCAAATACACACTTGGGCTCACTCACAAATATGGACGTACACAGAGACGCTCACGCGTGCTCACAGCATGCAAGCGCGCACACACACACACAAACACACGCAGACCCTCGCGCACACACACATACTCGGACACACAGACAAACAACACGGACACACACACACACACACACACACACACACACACACACACACACACACACACAGACAAACAAGACAGACACAGATGCACAAACACAGACACAAACGACACACACAAGAACACACACAGACAAACAGCACACACACACACTTGCACACACACACATGCACACACATAAACTTCACACGGACAGTCTTCCACAGGCTCCAGTAATAATCCAACATGCTGCTGAAGAATACACACTGGTGAAAAATACATAAATACTCTGCACAGACCCAACCTTATACATTTACTTGAAATAGTATAGTTCATTTATATGAACAAATATGAAGTTGCAGAGCATCATACATATTATAACCACAAAAAACCCCTAAGAGACCGACATTTGCAAGGGTGGAGAAGACACATGCACATAGTTACAAAAACCTCACAATAACAAGAAATATAAACAGGTGATCAAAGGAGAGCAGCAATATACAATGGGTAAACAATATTAAAATCATCCATCACTCCGCATTTCCTTACCATAAATAGCCACAGCCTACTGATGTCAACATGGCATATAAACACAATTTACATCACAATGCTGCAGCTTATCCCATGTAGAGCTTTCTCTGTGCACATATTTTCATTAAAGCTGAAGTAGGAAATATTATTTTACAATTAGTTTGGTTGAAATAACTCATTTTGACCATTGCATGCCATTAACACAAAGTAATTGAAGGGTTCCTTTAGAAAAAATGTGTCTGTAAGCACCTGACCCTTTGTATTTAGTATTTTAAAAAACTGACCTTGATCCGAGTCAAACAACCAATCAGGGTTCGCAAGCATGTAACCAGCTAATCATTACTACTCTGCAAAAGAAGGGTCATCTGGGTTCTAAGTGCCTGGATTCAGTGGTGTGCACACAGAAGTTCTGCTGTCACGAGTTGGAGAAAAAAAAAAGTAACAGTAGCGCAGGCAAAACTATTGCGTCTAGCAGGAAAGCCAGCTTTCGAGTTACTTACCGAAGTCCAACTTAACAGAGTAGAACCATTGGTTTGCTAGTTAGTTACAGTATAACAGTTGACAACCTTGACATTCTGCGTCAAGCCCAAAAAAATGCACGTGCATGTTTGGGGCAGCATTTGGTGGGAGAGGATCAGCGAAGTGATAAGACGTAGCAGAGAGAGAGGCACTGGGCGTTTTGTACTAAAGTGTTCAGGTTGCTGACTGCAGCTTTAATTTTACCCCAAAATTCCAATATAGTTGTCCACAAACATGGCATTTCTCACCAGCCCAGTTGAGGAGCTAAAAAATATTCTAATTTAATTTTCTTACTGCATTTGGAGAGATTACAAAATCAAGAACAACATCAAATTTGTTTTACAGTACCTGTGCAGAAATACAGAGCGACACATTTAAAAATGGAGAATGGGAAATTATTTGTGACTACTTCTGTCAAAGTCAAGGAAAATATGACCACATATTGTTTTCCAGACTTTCATGGACACACAAAAGGAATGTACATGCAAACTCTGCTTGCAAGTTCATCTACAGCAGCACATAGCCAGCAAATAGAATCAGCAAAAGTATAACAAACAGGCACTCAGCCTGTTAAAATCAAGACTCCAGACTAGCCTGAGGGATCCAGACAACTAGCAGACCCAACTCTAAAACTCTGAAAGATAAGTGAAAGGCTACACAGTTTGCTTTCCTTAGCTACCTCTTTGTACTGCTAGTAAGAGTTACTAAAACAAATGTGTCAGCAGTAAGATTCCAGACCCCACCAGGCATCAAACTGCATAATTTACAGTTTTTGAGCAGACGGGGGCTAGAATGGCCATTTTGACTCCTGAAGCTGCTCAACAGCACCATCTCTGACCAGCGCAGCCGAGTTGCTAAATTACCGTCCATGGGCAATTAAACCAGTTCTACAATAAAGAAAAAAAGGTACATAGCAAAACAATATGACCGAACAATATTTAGTTCAGTCATAGTGAGGGCTGAACAAAATCTTATGGAGCTTGACTTGCCCGAAGCTCAAAGCGGATAAGACACAATTTTTTTTTCCTGTTTCAGTTGTTTGAAATATGCAATAAACAAAAACTTTTTTGGAAATTATGAAAAATATTTTTTTGTTACCTCCTGCTCCCCGAAATTCACCAATTTACCCTCGACAGCTGTCCTAGAAATGATTCGAGAATGTGACGTCAGTGCACGACTGCAGTCCCAGTATGGGTCAGTTATGAGACATTTCACTCTTGCTTTCTGACCGTGCTTTGTCAAGAATCAAATTAACTGACCTCACAAGACTAAATTTCAAGTCAAAATAGCTGTATTTTTGAACACAAAAAAAATGGGCTCAATTCAATTTTAGAAGTGCTTAATGTCAGAATGCTTTTTTACACATATCAAAGAACCTAACAATGGAAAAAAATTGTGTCATATATACTGTAAGCTAACGCTAAAGCTGCATTCAAATTACAAAAAATAATCAATGTATTTAAACCTAACACCTCAGTTCCTGGGGAATCGATCGACTCGTTTGGGGGGGGCTTAAGCCCTCCTAGAATGTTCTTTAGACCCCATGATTAATGCACATTTTTAGTTTACATCATCAATAGCTCGGGGAGAGCACACTAAACTTGTTCCTCCAAGTATAGGCTTAGCCCCCTAATCCATAAATCTCTGATGATGCTCTGTTCATTACTGATCTGCACCAACATGAAAAAAAAAATCAGTGGATGAAAATTAGTTAAACAGTATTACCTTACAAAAGGTCATGAAAAATCATTTTGTTTTTGAAGGTACTGAGTAAAACATATGTTTATAGCTTAGCTTGAAACTAATTATACGAGGACAACATTATTATATGAGGACAGTGCTCAATCTATAAGTACAGGATATTAATTACATTTTATGTAAATAAGCACAAAGCTTTCAAAAGGAGCAACCGAAAGAATAAATAGCACTGCAATGCGAAAGAACAGTTCGATTTATTTATTAATTTATTTACTTATTTAAGCACTTTTAAATGCAGGTCAATTCAGTTTAATCATCAAAGCATAATTACACAGAGAATGATACGTAATTAAAATAATTCTGGAACAAATGCATTCGAAGCACACTCTGCAAGGCCGTACATACCGCCGAGGAAAGGCTAACAGCTCTTTCATTTGCTTTTTCACCCGCAACTTGATACATCAATCACTGCGCCACATTTGCCCTCATTCATGCTATGGTCGTTAATTACACACAGCAATTCAGTGGCTGAGCAATGAATCTGGAGTGACAATTAAGAGAGGTTTTTTGCAGCCGCATTTTGGTTGGAAACGGTTGGAAGCCATGAGTGCACTTGCTGGAGGAGAGAGTGGTCAGCTCTGACAAACTGCATTAGGCATTGATCAAAGGGGCACGCTCGCCCTCTGGCTCTTTTGATTGGCCACGCCACGGTACTTGCCTGCAGACATGAAAGCCAGGTGTCCAAAACAAATGCAAATCGCATTTTAAAAAAAATCTGATAGAGGCTGGTCTAGTGGCTTGAGAGCCAAGGTCAAATCTAAGGAACTATGACTGAATTTGAATGGCCAGTTTACAGCACTACGGCAATGCAAGAGGTATCAGCAAGGACTTGTGGGTTGCTACCGCCATTTTGACGGACTTTTTAGCTTATTTTATTATCTTGAAAACAAAATTGTGAGGAAACAACAGAGGCTGACAGAAACATCTCATCGGGGAATGGTACATAGTTTGACCAAACATGAACTTTAACCAGCAGTAAAGAACATTTTCTCCTGCCCTTACTTCAATTTATGCAGTCAGATGCATAAATATTTATATCTTGACAGTTAGTGTTATTTTACCATTAATCGCAGTATATTAAAGTAAAGGGCACTCCACAAAAAATACAGTTTGGGCTCATTCAAGTTTATTTTTCAAGTAAATAAACTCCTCCAAGCTGTTTTTTAGGTTATCTAGGGTCATCGCAGGTTGCTCTGAGTGAGCTTGTGAGCAGCCATTGCAAATAGGTGGACTCCAGTAGACATGTCCTCACTTTTGTTTCTAGAAACATGATTTTGAAAAAAAAAAAAAAAAAAAATCACATAAACACAAGTAAAGTCAGTTATTTGCCTGCTTGGTGTTAATTATGTCCCTTCACACAACTTTCAAAAATACCGGATGTTGTCTTGACTTTACTTCCCAGAACTGAATCCTGAGCTTGAGCAAGATTCGTATTTGCATGAATGGTCCACCCAGGCTTTGCAAAACGATTTACAAAATTGTCTGGAGGAGTTTATTTACTGAAAATATTAATGGGAATGAGCCCAAATCGTGTTTTGGCTGGAGTACCTCTTTAAATAATGAACATAAGCACAAAGTGCAGACGTTCCAGTTTAATTTGAGGGCACTTGCATCTTAATTGGGTGAAGGGGGTAAACATTTCTTATACGTGCTCAGCCCCCTCCCCCTTTTTTTAAAGGACCAAAAGTACTCCGATAACTAGCTGTTCTTCTGGTCCATAGACAGATGAGCGTTATTCTCTCATTATTCGATGAACGAGTAAACTGGTCAAGAGCTGATTTCAAGTGTGGCATTTGGTCTCTACTGCTGTTTGGACTGCTGTTACCTCTCAATCTGAAGTTGAAAGAGCTGTCACTGAAAGCCACTTTCAGGCTATTACTTCACAGTTACATGACCACCAAGCAAATACGACCAGCTGGTTCACGCTGGGACATTACCTTTGACCGTACTGCATTTGGACTTTCGGTATACCATGAACATAGCCAAGGCTGTGTACTGTGGAATTTTGCCAATGTAGTATGGCATCCAGGTACCTGCCCCATTTTTGGCATTCTTTGCTGACCTCATAGGAAACTGTGCACTTGATAAACTTGGCCGTGATGAGTATTTCAGTGGTAAAGAGTAGCTGATTCCAAACAGGCCATCCTGTGCATTCACATCCAGCATTATGACATCTTGGTCAGGACAATCAAGAACAATTAATTTGTTTATAATAAAAAATCATTACAGGTTTGTTCCGTTATTCAGTTAAATGGATTCAAGTATTAAAAAGCACAACAATATGGCAGAAAAAGCACTAAGGTGAGAGTACGGGGCTGCACAACACAAGAGTGAGTCAAGAATACATAAAAATAGACTAGAAATAATAATATTAAATAAAAATACCAAAGCTCGATGTTTAAACAGAGGAAAGTTTGATTCATCAACTTTCCAGTCCCTTAAGAGGCAGAAAAATAACCTCACGGACCACATCAGTACATAAAAGCAGCATTTTCTGACACTTGGGACTGCGGCATTAAAGTGATATTTTCACAACTTTAATTATAGGGCTTAATATGCAGTTACCCATGTGTACGTACATTTTGCAATTTCCTCGCCAAGAATCCATGCCACTGTGAGGAAGAACAGGTGTTCAAAATTTTCCCCCAATTCACTTGTATTGAAAAAGCTTCAAACTCACATAAATATAAATAACACATTTCAATCCCACGTTTCCAACATGCTATGATATTTTTACACTAATTTATGAGCTGATCTGTTTCTGTTAGTCATTTCTGTGCTTGGTTTTTGTACAATTGTCATTTTCAAACTGTTTTTAAACACAATTATCTCAGCTGCACCTCAAGTCTGTTAAATTGCATCCATGTTCCCCTCACTTACTTCATATCAGTGTGTCTGAGTCACTCCCACCGAGGATGCATGGAGGAAACAGGAGAGAGGACAGACGAAACAAGGACATAGTTTGTTTTAAGCGACATGAGATGTCCTTTCCTCAGTTACGTTTCATGAAGTGACGCTTGGTTCTGATGACGGCTGATTTTTGATTCTTGATTTTTGCTCCGAAATTTATCACGGCTCCATGGCCATCATAGCTTTCATAGTTTTAACTAGGCCTACGCTGTCAGCGGCCGACAGCAAGGGGTATATCCCTGAAATTCCCCAATCCTCGAAGCCCCCTTTATTACATTCCCCTTTACTAGACCTGCAATATGAGTCAAATTTAAGGTCTGTGTAAGTACTTGTTCCAGAGATATGGTTAAAAAACTGATTTTTTCCAATATGTAGCGCCACCTGGTGGCAAACCTAGGAGTGCATACTTGCCCAAAATCTAATCAGTTCATCCTCTCTACCCATATGCTAAAAATGAGAAGCCAATGTTAAGTATTTTGTGAGTTATCGTGCTAACAGCTAAAAGCAGCGAACGTGGCGGCGGTGGAGGATGGGGCGAAACCATGATATCCCCGAAACTCGTATTTCGGGGATACAATGATCACGGAAAGCAACCTTTGCTCCCTGCCCTTTCCTCAGCCCACTGCACAATTTCTTTGCATTTTTAAAACTAGACAGTCCGGTCGCCCGCGACTGCATGGGTCTAGCCCCTGAAAGCCCGCTTCTCCAGCCTGTACTGCACCCACAATGAAATCTCTATGTTTCAGCACAAAGTTGCGCATTATTTGGCCAATACTGTCGCCATGGCAACCAAAATTGATAGGTTTCATGAGTGAAGTATAACATATGTCCATACCAAATATGAAAGGAATCAGTCAAAAATTACTACCTGTACAGCGTCCACAAGGATATCTCTATGTTTTAGCACAAATTTGTGTGTTATTCGGCCAAAATAGATAAGTGTCATAAGTTACGTATAACACATGTCCATACCAAATATGAAAATAATTGGTCAAAAATTGCAGCTTGTACAGCGTCCACAAGGAAGTTTCTACGGACATGGCGGTGGCAGAGGCGGAAACGACAAGCATGAATCCATAGTTGCCACCCAACTCCGTCTGGGGGCTACAATTATGTAGTGGCTGAAATTAGGCTAAAAGCTGGAGGTTTAGTTACAGTTAAGTGTGGCGACTACAGCAACATTTTGAAAAATTCCTTGCCGTGCAATCTCCTTAAAATATCTATGACGGCTCTCAAACAAGCATTGAGCTGCACTCTTGTAAAATGGCCCTCTGCAAATATTTTTTTGTTTCTTTAATTTCATTTTTATGTCTTTTTTTGCAATCATAGGAGGGCTCTTTGAGCAGCAGATGTACATATGTACCACCTTGTATATTGAATAAAAACTTTGACAGGTCTCTCCATCAACTTAAGACTGCACAGCACTGCACAAACTTGGCACTGCGAACAGGTTTTGCGCCATGCATAGACGTTTAACGAGGTACATCTGTCAGAAAGGGACACAAGCTCTCAGGGACCATGCCCCTTAGAAAACAGAAGGCCTTCATAGAATTCACCATTACTAATCTATTCTGACTTCACACAGGTTAAAAATTAACACAAGAGAGGGGCTGAACAGATTATACCTTTCTTCCCACTTCTTCATCCCATCTCTCAGACATAGCCCTGGGCACAAGCCAATCAGGGACCGTATTTAACCCCTTTGCGCAGATATAGACGCCGACATTCGTAAATTCCGACATTTAATTCCCAATAATTCTGAAATTGAATTTCCAGATGTCTTGCTTCACTGCAATTTTCCACAGTCTCTGTGACACAAATACTGAGTTATAAAGCTTAAATAGGCTCATACACACCAGGGAAAGATGGGCATTATTTGTATTCTGCACAAAGGGGTTAAAATACATCACAAATACAAGGACAGAAACAAGAATACCAAAACAGAGAGAAGCTAAAGTAATGCTGTCTATTCACACCTAACTCAATCTAATTCATCAGACTGCAATGCACAATCTCTGCAATAAATGACCCCAGTAGGCCGTAAACACAGCCGACGGCTTGATCCTCAGGTGGCTTTGTAATGCACAGTCTCTGCAATAAATGACCCCTGTAGGCTCGAACCACAGCCGACGGCCTGATCTTCAGGTGGCTTTGTCCAAAGTCTCACCTCATTATGCTTTCTAACCTTCGTCAGCCACAGACGAGACGAGCCAAAACAATTATTTTTTTTTCACGGGTCATTTAGCACAAAGCCAAAGGCAGTGGCCACTAATTAGACAAAGACTTTGTAAAGACACAGTTGATGGAGTTTTAAAGTTTGTCTTTTGCTTGCAAACAGGGGATGCATCACACTTACTCCCACCCACTTCCATATGTTACAATTTGATTTGTCTCTGTGGTCAGATGGCTGACGCGGTAAATAAGGTATGCGTGTGCAGTGCAAGATACGGTGCAGACTGATATTGACAGCACGCCGCCGATTCAGTCTCTGCCACCCCGAGACGATTTTCCGCCTCCGCGCCATCATCACAACGCATTGAAGAGGAGTCCCCTGTGGCTCCGAATGCTTAAACAAAAACCACCGGAATCCTTTATATGAAATAAGTAGCGCTCTGTAACAGGGCTTTTGAGCATCAAATCAAAATATGACAGACTTCTCTTTCAAACCTGATAACATGCAAAAACAAAGGCGGGGTATTCGAGGTGGGGGTGGGAGGGAGGCGGACTGTATGCAGCCAGCAGCGAGGCTGATTTGCAACCCACAAATAATATAACAACCAGCAGTCGCGGGTTCAATTCAATTCCCAGTCTCTGTGCTCAGTTTACTGCAGTCCCAACTCTATCTGTAATGCTCTCTGCTTTCCCTGATAGAATAAGGCAGAAAAAATACATTAGGAGCAGGTCGGTCCATTCCCTTTCAAAAATGGGAAAAACTGCTGTGAGATATTGAACAATCATTTTACGAGAAAATGAAATACATGAAAGCCATGCTTCGGCTTTCATGTACACCCACAGTATTTCAATACAGGAAGTGAGAGATGGGGGGATGTATCGTACCTGATGGCAGGTTTCGGGCTTCAGACAGGTGTAGACATTCTGCTGCATATCCAAGAGGTCTTGCAGCAAACCTTTCCAAAGGTTCTCACTCACGGGGGGGTTTCTAGTGAAGAGTAAATAACAAATTACACAGACTGCAAAAAAAAAAAAAAAAAAAATACAGGCTCATAAAAACATGATTGCGTTAAGAAACTTCCAATTAATGCAGAAATTAAATTGGCCTTAAATCATAGAGGTTAATAAGAAGGTAGTTAAAATTGCTGTGTGGAACGAAAAGCCAAATTTTATTTCTTTATTTATTATTATTTTTTTAATGTGTAGCCAACCTTAGACATTCCTGGGTGAAAAACATATTAAGGTCACAATATTCTATAAACTGGAGACAGAAATCATGCATTAATGAAATAGGGAGCAATTATATAGCCATTAAGCGCTGATCAACCAATCAGAGCGCAAGACAGCAAAGTAAACTGTCAATGATTCATCCACAAAATAATGCAGTAACTCAACAAATCAACACGCAAGAATGCAATAAAAAAGGGATAAAAACAAGCTGCAACTAAACTGTCAGACTGCAGCGGATTGTTTTTGGCACAAACACTAGAGCCAACATCTCTCTCTGCAAGAAAAAGAAATGAGTATCAAAAACAATGCCCTATTTTGGCCCTGTTACTGATGACCATTCCACTAAACCCCTCCCTAAAACTCTTCAAACACCTTCTCCAAGTTCATCCCGCTCTCCCCATAAGACCCAGTAGGCTTTGGGGTGACCCCAGATAATTCCAAACCACTGCTACGTGGTTCCCAAACACAGGGTGTCATTTTCAGTCCCAGTGAGTTTGAAGCATGGCAGAGTCTGGCAGTGCTTCGGCGCTGCAACAGAAGGCACACTGGCCTCGCACCTCTCCGCTGCTTTGCAGCTCGCACCCTGAGCATATCAGCGAGAGGTGTCATAAGTTTTAGGAACAAGTGTGGGCTACAACCTCATTTCCTGAAGAACTGGGCCAGTGTGAAAAACTGTAAATAAAAACAGCGAGCATTAATTTGCTAATCCCTTTTAAACCGAAAACTGTTTAAAAAAGTACCAAGTTATGTTTCAGCTCATCAACTTTATTCTTTTTTGAAAATAATAGCCATTTCAAATTGAGATGTATGCAATATGTTCAGTGGAGTTGGGACAGGTGCATGCCCGCTGCTGTTTAATACTGCCTCTCCTTCTAATGACACTCAGCTGGCAGTCAGGAACTGAAGACACTAATTGTTAGAGTTTCGAGAGCAGACATTTGTATCCATTCTTGCTGGACATGGGACTTCAGCTTGTCAACAATTCGGGTCTCAGTTGTCGTATTGCGCCACTCATTTTCAACAGGAGACCGGACCGGGCTGCAGGTAGTACTTCCACTCTGCAACTGCAAAGCCATGCTGTTGTAATACATACAAAGCATGGCTTGCCATTATTCTGCAGGGAACTGCAGGGGCATCCCTGGATAAGACGTCAGGAAGGCATACATGTTGCTAAATATGCATGTACCCTTCCGCGTCAATCTTGCTTTCACAGATGTGCAAGCTGTCCATGACGAGTGCACTTCAGCAGCCCCAGACCATGACAGATGTTGACTTTTGAACATGCTGCTGATAACATTTGGGATATTGCCTCTCCTCTTTAGCCCTGAGAACGCAATGTCCATTATTTCCAAAAATCTAAAGGTTGGACTCATCAAACCACAGTACCCCTTTCAACTTCCCCATCAGTCCGTTTAAGATGAGCTGAAGCCCAGAGAAGTTAGTGGTTCATCTTGATGGCGTTACTCTATGGCGTCCTTTTTGCGTAATAGAGTAGTAACCCCTTAAACACTAATCTTTCACGTAGGTACACCCTCAAACAGGTTCAAAGTCAGAAAAGGCATTTTTTAAATATTTTAAGACAGTGCTACATTCTGTGGCAGCTAGTTGCAGAACTTAAATGAAGCTCAATTATTCTTATACTGTAGAAATAATATAATTACATTAATTGTTAATTTAATAAATTTGCTGATAATGTTTTCATATTTAATAATATTTATAGAAATATTCAAACCCAGGATAAGCCATGTTTTTATGGCCACAGCATTACATCAAATGAAAAATGTATAGATCTTGTGTATCATTTAATAAACATTTCCCTGCAATTCAGCAGTACATATTTGGCATCACTGGACACCTTAGGATCTGAACTAGAACTACAATTAAAATAGTCCAGAGGCTGCGCAGGTCTGAATACAGCAGCTGCATTTGAATAACAGATATATGGGTCCGTAGGTCTTATGGAGTTCACTTGCATTTGATGATGCGATGACAAACTTTATTCACTGACACAGGTCCCTGAAGTATTTACGAGCCTGATTGGTTATGACTATAACAGCACCATGTCTAGTCTCAGTGCAGTACTGCCCGAGCGCTCGAACACGCATCCAGTATGGGTATTCGGCCTCATCCCTTATACATGTCTTTTGTTCTGGCCTCTCCAGATTCCTGGAGTCTTTTCATGATAGAATAAACTGTTAATTATGAAATCCCCAAATTTGGTGTCATCGCACGTCCAGAAATATTGTACCAGTTGTTTTGGAAAGCACTGCAGGCATCAAGTTAAAAGTTTGTGAAAATTTTAGGATATAGCAACTCCTTTGACATGGTGAAACATTAAAAATTTTTGTGCGGTTTACAACTAAATTTCGGTAAAAGAGAATTTCAAATCGCTTAATTCAGATTTTATTTGCATTTTACAAACAGTCCCAATTCTTGTGAAATTTAAGTAGCAAAAGAATTAGGCTTCAAACAGCTCCATTAGCAGCGTTTTTCAGCTGGACTCTAACTTGCCACACTGCTTCAGTGTAGTGAAAAAGTACAGTATTTCCCCTTTTCCCGATTTCCTCAATTTTTGTATAGTTCTCACATTTAAATGTTTCGGATCATCAAAATAATTTTAACATCAGACAAAGATTACTCGCGTAAACACAAAATCCCTGTTTTTAAAAGAGAATTTCATTTATTGAAGGAAAAAATGCTATTCAACCCAACCTGGCCCTATGGGAGAAAGTAATTGCTCCCATTGTTTCTGAATCAACTAAATATAGCAATTTAATTGATAATTAATAATTTCACAAGACACCTCCAGACATGATTACTCCAGCCCTGCTGAATCTAAACATCAGTCAAATAGAACCTGTTTGACAATTAGTAGGAAGCAGTATATGATGCAGCAATGGAATGAAATTCCAGATCAGATGGGACACAAAGTTGCTGACACGTAACACCTGAAAAAGGGTACAAAGCCATTTCTAAGGCTCTTAGGCTCCAGTGAACCATGGTTACAGCCATTATCTAACCGAGGAGAAAACGTGGAAGAATGGAGAACCATGAGCAGCCAGCCAGCCAAAATTCATCCAAGGGCCCATCAATGACTCATCCAGGAGGTCACAAATAAACCCAGACCAACATCTAAAGAACTGCAGGCCTCACTTGCCTCAGTTTTGGTCAGTGTTCTCGATTCCACATAAAAAAGAGACTAGGCAAAAATGGCATCTATGGGACAGATGCAAGGCGCAAACCACCGCTGATTAAAAAGAACATGAAGGTTCACCTCACATTTGCCAAAAACATCTTTATGACCCCCCAGACTTGTGGGATAATATTCTGTGGACTGATGAGTTAAATGTGGAATATTTTGGAATATATGGGTAATCGATACATCTGGTAAAAAAGCTAAGACAGCATTCTGCAATAAGAACATCATACCAACACTGAAACACTGTGGTGGCAGTGTGATGGTCTGGGGCTGCTTTGCTGCTACAGGACCTGAGTGACCTGCCAAAATTGCTGGGCTACAAACCTGTGCCCTCCGACCCCTACAGCTCATCCAGTATAGAGCTGTTTGTCTGGTCTTCAACCTCCCCAAGTTCTCCCATGTGACTCCCCTGCTGAGATCCCTGCACTGGCTGCCAGTTGCGGCCAGAGTTAGATTCAAAGTCCTGACTGTGGCCTTTGCTGCAGCAAATAAGACTGCTCCTTCCTATCTGCAAGAGATAATCATCCCATACACACTACCCAGCCACTTCATTCAGCAGCGGCAGGAGGACTTTGTACCCCTACCCTGGGTCAGAAAGCTGGTCCTTCTACCATATCACTCATCTTCTCCCATCTTGCTCCCCAGTGGTGGAATGACCTTCCCACCTCCCTATGAACTGCTCCATCCCTGCTGCTCTTCCAGTGTAACCTAAAGACTCGTTATGACAGTATCTGACCTAAACCCCCCTCCCCTGCTTTAAAAAAATCCTTCTCTAATGTTTGTTTCAATTTGCTTTGTTTCTTTTCTATGTATGCTATTGTCTTCTGTATAGTTTGTGCTCTACATGTTCATTGCTTCAAGTGACTAATGCTTTATATGAATTGTACCTTGTCCAGTCTGTTGGGCTACAGTATCAGTGACCTAATTGTATACACTCGCTGTAAATCGCTTTGGATAAAAGCATCTGCTTAATTAATGTAATGTATAATTGATGGAACCATAAATTCTGTTCTTTAGCAGAAAATCCTGAATGATAATGAGCCGTTATCAGTTTGTGATGTAAAGCTTGAGCTCATCTCGATTATGCAGCAAAACAATGCTCCGAAGCTCACAAGCAAGTCCATTGTCAAGTAGCTCAAAAGAAACAAAATTAAGGTTTTGGGGTGGTCAAGTCTGTCCTGACTTGATTCCTATTTAGATTCTGTGCAATACTACCTTGCACAGGCAGGTCATACTCAAAAGCCCTTCAGTGTGGCGGAGTTTGAACAATTCTGCAAAGAAGAATGGGCCAACATTCCACCGCAGCAATGTAAAAGGCTCATTGTCAGTCATTGCAAAGGTTTAACTGTAGCTGTTCCCACCCAAGGGTGGTGAAACCAGTCAATAGGTTTAGGAGGCAATTATTTTTTCTTATGGGTGATAAAGGTTTTGAATAACTCTTTGTCTTCAATAAATGAAATGATTGTTTAAAAGCTGCATTTTGTGTTTACCCACATTGTCTTTGTCTTACATTAAAATTGGCTGGATGAAATATTTGAATACGACAAATAAACAAAAACAGAAGAATACGAGAAGGGGGCAAATATTTTTAAGGGCACTGCAGCTTCACGGTCATTCGCATGTTGTGCATTTATGCGTTTTGAAATTACTATCTAGAACATTGCTCGGATTGGTGCAAGTAAACACACAATTATTGAGAAAAATTTTACATATTGGACCATCTCACATACGCCATCCAGCTTGGCTACCAGTGTACCATAAGCATAATCAAACAAGCCCATGCACAATGCACGTGCCGTTCTTGATTACTCAGGGGAGCTGCAAGCTCAAATCCCAGGCGGGGTTCCACGGTTGTACGTTTGAGGAAGGTTCTTGGCCTGAGTCGCTTCAGTCAGTAGCGAACTGCACTTATAACACTGCATGCAATTCAAAAATGAAGCTGTCAAAACTGCCCTGGATAAAAAAAAGTCTGATTGAATATAATTGCCTAAATGCAAATGTAGTGCACTGCAAATCAGAAGGGTCATCCCTGTACAGGGCTGGTGGGATGTATTCCTAAAATTCTCAAAATCACATAATTATATCATAGAATGTGAATCAGCTCTGTGGCAGCCCACTTCTTGTGATGGCAGCTTAGCTCCCCATTACTTCCTGCAAAGATAACTCCCTCAAAATTACAGTAATGTGCAGTGATGATTATACGCAACCACTTGTGTCTAAAAGGGGTCCTAAAATATTACTTCTCCATAATTTTTTTGGTGAACATGTATTGAAAAATACTATTGTAGGCAATGAGAACAAAAAAAAAATCACTCCCACAAGTATATTGAGGTAAAAAAAAAAAGGGGGTAATAAAGAAGGACACTAAAAACATAATTCTTTTACTAACAATTGAAAGGTGACACAAATTTTATTTTTTTGACTCTTGCATAGCCTGAATGTATGTTTGAAGGCTCATTCTATGACTTCCGACGCTAAAAAAATTGTTTAAACTAGTTTGAGGCAACATTATTCTGCAACATTACCTCTGATGGTCAGTTGTTCCAGTATATAAGGTGACATGAACTTGAGCAGTGTCACAGTGTTAAACACAACGCCACAACGAAAGGAGCTCTCCAAGATTGTTCCTAGCCACATTGTGGCCTTACATGATGCTGCACACGTTAAATGCAGCCATGGCACAGTAAGAAATACCATCAAGTGTTTCAAAGAGACCAGTTCGCTGAAAACTAGTGGCAACAGAGGTGCAAAACCGAAGTAAAGTGCCTCTGATGTTCATTATCTGAGTATGAAAAGTAAAAAAAGAAAAATCGGCAGTTGATAGCACGACTCTATGACAATATTGATAGTGCCAGAAGCATGAGAGTATCAAGATCTACTATTTCCAGATGCCTGTGTGAAAATGGTCTGATTGGTTATGTTGTTGCTAAGAGCTGGTACCATCAAAAAAAGACTTGAGTTTGCAAAGAAGTTCAAGGACTGAACACCAATGGACTGGGAACAAGTCCTTTGGACCGAGGAATCAAATTAAAAAAATTTTCTCACCCTAACGCAGAGCTTACGTGCTCTGTGGAGTTGGACAACGTTTCAAAAATGACCATTTCACCCTTTCACTAAAACATGGAGGTGGTAATATTATGGTTTGGGGTTCAGTCTGCTCGGTTGGAGCCGGTGACCTCATTAAAATCAACTCAAAAATGGATCAAAAGAAATATCACAGCACCCTTGTGAGGCATGCATTACCATCTAGAAAGAGACTGATTGGTCAAGGATTTTATTTTCAACAAGATAATGTCCCAAAACACACTTCTAAGTTGTGCAAGAATTATCTCAGTCAGAAAGAAACATCTGGTGATATAAAAGTTATGATTTGGCCAGCTCCTGACCTTAATCCGATTGAGCAAATCTGTTGTTACATTGAAAGAATCTCTTTGGAATGAGCTTCAAACCACATGGAATGGTTTAGCGAGTGAAGAAATAAAAAAAATGTGAAAACTACGCCTGAAAGATTAAATGCTGTAATCAAAGAAAAGGGTGGCCACCAGTGGCGACTGGTCATTAGGGGCAGGTGGGGCACAGCCCCACCTGGTGTCACCAGAAAGGACCGTAGGCAAATTACATAATTAATTCTCAAACATGATCGTATTATCTGATTAAATGTATTATCTATAAATTTAGCATTTTCCTAAATTGCATGGAATTTGTGTTTGAATTAAGTTCATGTTTATTGGTCTCTGTTTTGCTGCTTCAGACCGATCTCCTGATCCATGTCCGCATGAGTGGGGCTAGCCCTCCTTACGCAATGCAATGTTAACGATACGTGTGAAAACAGAAGTACGCATGCTCAGAGTGTTCGCTGTATTAGTGGAGGTAGCACGAATTTGTTGGCATGTGGGGCTAACAGCCTCAAGCCCCACTACTGCGTCATTTCATCAGGCATCATAGACATACGTAGACGTCCCATGAGTGGTGGAGAGGCGTGCCTACCGGGCGACCATGTTTGTACAGGGTTAGAAGTATCAAACAATTTCTACAAATCATTACTCGCTGAATTTTCGACTGATTTCCAAGCGGTTTGATTTGTTATAAATGTAACACATTTAGCTATGATCCAGGATGCCCTGATATTCGTATATACTTCGTATTCACAACAGTCGAGCGCTTAAACTTAAATCTACACCAAAGATGCCAGATTTTTTGCGCTGCATATGGATGCTGAACGAGATATCAATACCAGATCCGTGGAATTGCAGGTAAGATTTAACGATAGATTTTGGATGTATTTGTGTATTGTAACATTATGTTGAGAGCTACTGTAACTATTTGTCCACCAGCGAAATGCTAACGTAGCTAGGCTAGACTAGCTCTAGTCATGTAAGCTGAGGCTTTATATCAAATAAATCATAATTATAATGTATAGTTATCCGGTATTTTCTCCACACCGCCCAATTTTATTACAGTCCTATCTTTTCTTATGAACGACTAACAAAGAGGATGTGCTTGCATTTCAAAGCTGGTTACTAAGGCTGCCAGGTCAGATCCTAACGTTAGTATTAAGTTTGCAAGATTGTTGTTGGCCCAGGTATTTTATACGGTTGGATACAAAAGAAATGCTCTTTCTTTTTCGCAATTTCTCTATCATTTTTGTAATTTTAAAAAGGCCTGAATCTACTATCATTTTTAAATGATATTAAAAATACTTAGAAAAATATGTTGCAGTTCATAGATATTTCTCATATCTATTTCAATATGTTGCAACATTATGACAGTAAGACAAAGGTATACTAATGTATAGTATCTTATGCTGGATCGAGGCTAGATGGTGATGACAGCGTGTCACACACATGCAGGATAAGGTTGTTGTCATAATGCTGTCATAGAGTGGATCGATCCTAATAAGTTGTCTGTGCGTGCGGTTTGCTGTGGCACTTAGTCGTGTTGAGCGCCCTGCTTTGTTTATGGCCTTGTAGGCTCTGAGCGTTGTGGAGCAACGGTGGCAGATGGCTTTTAAACAAACGTCGATCTCCGTGATGGCGAACTCTCACTCACTCACGTCATCTCTCTCTCCTCGTCTCCTCCGTGTGTGTGCGTGTGTGCGATAATGTTGACTTTTAACTAACAGCTTGTAAGGTAAAGCGGCAGCAGACAAACTAATTTATCACAAATTGTTGTATAGAAATCACCCCATACCCCCTCGTTTACTGTGGCACCCCCCCAGGCCTGAAATACATTCTTGCCCCACCAAGTTTTTACACTTAAAAAACGCCACTGGTGGCCACACTAGATATTGACTTTTTCTCACAAAAAGACATTATTATTTTTGTTTCACAGTATCTTGCTACCTGCTTACTTATTTTCATCTACTGAATATTATGATCCAATAATACCTGAAATAAATAATTGAATAGCTATTGGTTTCTGATTTATCTGGTTCTGATTTATTTATTTTGTTTTTGGAGAAGGATGAGTTGTTTTCACGAATTGCTTAGCCAAGGTAACCGTTTATGTTATGTTAGTCACATTATCCCAATGCTAACATTAGCTTCTCTGTCTATCCAGGCTAGTAAGTTACATCAGCTACTGTTTAATTGTATACACCCTTCTAAAAAAAATGCTAACTTGTTTAACGTTACGTAGTTGCCAGTGTCAGAACGCGTTGTTTACATATTAGCTTTTCATAAATGTGCTGATGCAGGATCTGTTTAATATAATTATTATTTTGTAGTTACAAGAAGGATGGGCTCACGAATTTGAGATCCTATTTATCCTATAAATGATGAAGTCATATTTTTTGGAAAATGGAAAAATAGCGTTAGCTTCTAGTTTGCAGTCTATTAAAATCAATGGGGTGAAAAATGCGCTAGCTAGCATGCAACGCTTTTTGCTAATAAATTAATAAATTCAAGCTTCAACGATGACAGTTAGACTTGGAACCTATTGACCTTTGTCCATGAATGGAATCTGATGTAGTGAGACATGAGAAAGCTGTATCACACGTATGTGATACCAAACCTGTATCTCATGGGTTGTATCACACAGATTTCTAATCATTTACGAGATAAAGTGTAACATTACCACACAAAATTCTCATTAGTCAGTGTGTCAAATGTGATACAAATATATATATATATACAACCCCTATTCCGAAATAGTTGGGACAAAGTGTAAATTGTGAATAAAATCAAAGCGCAATGACTTTCAAATCACACAAGCCAGTATTTTATTCACAATAGAACAGAATAACATAGCAAATGTTGAAACTGATAAATTTTACAATTTCATCCACAAAATGAGCTCATTTCAAATTTGATGGCTGCTACAGGTCTCAAAAAAGTTGGGACAGGGGCCTGTTAACCATTATGTAGCATCCCCTCTTCTTTTTAACACTGAGTGGAGGCGTCGGGGCATTGAGGAGACAAGTTCCTTGAGTTTAGCCATTGGAATTTGATCCCACTCTTGTTTAACACAGGCTTCCAGCTGCTGGAGAGTTTTGGGTCTCCTTTGATGGACTTTTCGTCTAATTATTAGGGGTGTAACGATTCTGAATCAATGTTTTTTTAAAGCGTAGTAACACCACCTGTTACCATGGGGCGAACACCCGAGCTTTCCCTTTTCCTTTATTAACCTCCGTGCTGTCCTGAACGAAAGTGCCTAACATCAAAGGGCATGGGAAATGCTTCCGGAAAAAACTTGACTGACATCAGTATTTTTCAGCTACGTGCTGAAAGGAGCCAAGCAAATGAAAACAAAATCGTCTCCTATTAACTTAGGCAACTCTAAGAAAAGTAAACCTGTTCCCATTTACTTTGCTTGATTAGCAATCAAATGGTGGATTCGTTTACTCTCTAAGTTGAATGAGTAGAGCTGTTTATTAAGACAACATGTTTGAACGCTGCATTTTGAAATTTAAATGGCCGTAGAACAGCAGATTTGCATGAACACGATTGCCATTGCCACGCCATTTCGTGCTACTGTGATAATTTATTTCTCACATTCACGTTTCATCTGCTTTTCAGAATGTTTTCCTCCTCATGTATTTTTTAGACGCTTTTAAACTCCAGGGCGATCTTATAACAAATCTGTTTTAAATTAATCTTGAATAATGTCCTAAAATGCTACAATGAGAGATGTAATTCAGAGGAAGATTTTTTCTAATTATTCAAATTGGCATTCTTTCAATCTAACACCGTAGGCCAGTTAGGTTTGTCTGCTTTTCACCATCACATCTTAATCGTTATAGGCTACTGGCTAAATTTCTCGATTGTTATTTAGGCCAAGCAAACGGTAGCAGATTTAAGGAAGGGCGGACCACCTGCAATTAGTGAATTCTAAACTCTGGCTTCTTCCCGACGGCATTTTAAATCGTTAAGCCACTTCAGGTGTATATATCACAAGACATTACACACGACTGCCTTCACACCCCATGACGGAAAGTTGTCTCATCACACTTCAGAAAAAAAAAATCCTCGTTCAACATCGCCACATCCCAACTCAGTTTTCATCTCTCATTGTAGTATTTTTAGGAGATCTATAATGATAAAATAAAAATAAAGAGATTTATTTTCAGATCGCCCAGGATTTCAAAAAAAATACACGAGGTGAAAAACATTAAAAGCGGATGAAACGTGAATGTGAGCTATAAATTATCACAATCATTATTTTAAATGGCCAAATACGGCGTTCTTGCAAATCTATGCCCATTTAACTTTAAGAATGCAGCAATCAAACATGCTGTCTTAATAAACAGCTCTACTCATTCAGCAAAGTAAATAAGCGAATCCCTGTTTGATTGCTAATTGAGCAAAGTAAACAGGGACAAGATTAGAGTAACCTAACTGGTTATAAGGAGATGATTCCGTAGTCCTTTACTTGGCTCCGTGCAGCATGTCGCCGAAAAATACTAATTAGTCAAGTTTTTCTTCCGGAAGCATTTCTCATGCCCTTTGATGTTTGGCACTTTCGTTCAAGACTGCGTCGGGTTTAATAAGGAAAAGGGAAATCTCGGATGTTCGCCCCATGGCGGTCCAATGCCTTAAAACAGATCGATTCAGAATCGATTCAGAATCGTTACACCCCTACTAATTATGCACCAAATGTTCTCAATAGGTGAAAGATCAGGACTGCAGGCAGGCCAGTTCAGCACATGGACTATTCTACTATGAAGCCATACTGTTGTAATAGCTGCAGTATGTGGTTTTGCATTGTCCTACTGAAATACACAAGGCGTTCCCTGGAATAGACTTCATCTGGAGGGGAGCATATGTTGCTGTTAAACCTTTATATACCTTTCAGCATTCATGGTGCTTTCTAAAACATGCAAGCATCCCACACCATATGCACTAATGCATCCCCATACCATCAGAGATGCTGGCTTTTGAACTGAACGCTGATAACAGGAGGGGTGGTCTTTCTCCTCTTTAGCCCGGAGGAAACCATGCCCATGAGTTCCAACTAGAATGTCAAATTTGGACTCGTTTTACCATAGGACACTTTGCTACAGCCCATTTTAAATGAGCCTTGGCCCACAGAACACGGCGGCGCTTCTGGATCATGTTCAATAATGAATTCCTTTTTGCATGATAGAGTTTTAGGTGGTATCTGTGGGTGGCACGGCGGACTGTGTTTAGTAATGTCAATGACAGAATCATGCCGGTGAGTGATGCAATGGCGTCTGAGGGCCCGAAGATCACGGGCATCCAGTAAAGGTCTTCGGCCTTATCCCTTATGCACAGAGATTTTTCCAGTTTTGATGATGTTATGCACTGTCAATGATGAGACCTTCAAAACCTTTGCAATTTGACGGTGAGGAACATTGTTTTTAAAGTATTCCACAATTTTTTTTACGCAAGCCTTCACAGGTTGGAGAGCCTCTGGCCATCTTTACTTCTGAGAGACTCAGCCTCTCTAAGACATCCCTTTTATAGCCAATCATGTTACACACCTGATGCCAGTTAACTTAATTACTTGCTAAATGTTCTTTCAGCTGATTCTCTTATATATTAATTGCTTTTTCAGCCCTTTTTTTTTTTTTTTGCCTGTGTCCCAACTTTTTTGAGACCTGTTGCAGCCAGAAAATTTGAAATAAGCTCATTTTGTGGATAAAAACGTAAAATGTCTCAGTTTCAACATTTGAAATGTTATCTACATTCTATTGTAAATAACATATTGGCTCATGTGATCTGAAAGTCATAACATTTTTATTTTATTTACAATTTACACTTCGTCCCAACTATTTTGGAATGGGGGTTGTGTGTATGTATGTATATATACACATACACATATACATGTCTACTCACACGCACACACCCAAATGTATTGCTGAACCTTGTTGACATTTCTAGCTGTACGTGTCATAACGGTTACCGACAATATTAGGTGTGGTAATATTAGTTGTTTTCCTACCAGTGAATGAAACATGACACAATTTTGTTGTCCTCCCTCTGCTTTGTGAAGCAGTTCCAGCAGTGCTCGAGCACAACTGCGTGTGGGGCGTGGTTTTGGAAGGAGCCCCGAGGGCAGGGGGTGAGCTTGGGCGGAGCCCTGAGGAGATGCAATTTTCAAATTCTGCTAGTTTTAGATTCTTACCTATCCTGCTTTTAAGTGTATAATCATCACTGCACAATACTGCATTTTAGGCCAGTGCACCCATTCAGAGGCCACCTTAGCAACACCTCCGCTCAGTTATTTTGGCTCATACAAGCAAAAAGGCCAACACTTCCATAACTAGTCTTGGAATGGAGATCTTAAAATACATATTTGGTAAAATCTGACAAAAGTGCCAAAAATGAATGCATTAATTTCAGCTCAGATAAGCCAAAAGAAAGTTTTTCAGGTTGACTCAGCTGCAGCACGTGCAACAAAATGACGACACAGACCTATTTTATGGCTGTTTCTAGGGTAGTGACGTCAATGTTCAGCAGAGAGCTTCATTACATCATGGAAGGCAGTTTAGCAGGAAAAATGTCAATATTCGACAATCAATGACAAGATGTGCTTGACTCTTTCCATTATTTATTTAATAAAGCTGATGGATCACATTAACTGTTCCTTTTACTGTGTGCTGTGTAAAGAGGTGGCAGGCCATTATTTAGCTACCCTTCTAGCGAGCAAGGCAATAGATATTGCCTCTTAGGTAGTGACAGCATACTTTCAGCCAGAAGGAAAGAAAAGCAAATAAATAAAATAAACAAACAAATAGTTTCTATAAAAATGTGTTCTTCAGGGCTAATAATGCTGTAAAGAGTCAATATTATTTCACTTTTTCAACAGCAATACCGTTTCTACCCTTTAAAAACAGGTAATATTTTGGTGGGAAAAAAAATCCATAAATTTATTCTTCTTTGATGAGTGATTCATTAACTACAACTTTTGTAGCGTTACAGCAAACACATAATTGTGTCTGGGCTATGTGTTGCGTACAACTCCAATTTCAAAATAGTTGGGATGAAGTGTAAATTGTGAGTAAAGCCAAAATGCAATGACTTTCAGATCACATGAGCAAATATGTTATTTACAATAGAACATAGACACTATTTCAAATGTTGAAACTGAGACATTTTACATTTTATCCACAAAATGAGCTCATTTCAAATTTTCTGGCTGCAACAGGTCTCAAAAAAGTTGGGACACAGCCAAAAAGGGCTGAAAAAAGCAATTAATATATAAGAGAATCAGCTGAAAGAACATTTAGCAAGTAATTACATTATCTGGCATCAGGTGTGTAACATGATTGGCTATAAAAGGATGTCTTAGAGGCTGAGTCTCTCAGAGGTAAAAGATGGCCAGAGACTCTCCAACCTGTGAAGGCTTGCGTAAAAAATTGTGGAATACTTTAAAAACAATGTTCCTCAACATCAAATTGCAAAGGCCTTGAAGGTCTCATCATCGACAGTGCATAACATCATCAAAAGATTCAGAGAAACTGGAAAAATCTCTGTCGTGGGGACAAGACCGAAGACCTTCACTGGATGCCCGTGATCTTTGGGCCCTCAGATGCCACTGCATCACTCACCGACATGATTCTGTCATTGACATTACTAAATGGGGCCAGGAATACTTCAAGAAACCACTGTCTGTAAACACAGTCCGCCGTGCCATTCATAGATACCACCTAAAACTCCATCATGCAAAAAAAAGCCATTGTTGAGCATGATCCAGAAGCGCCGCGCCGTGTTCTGTGGGCCAAGGCTCATTTAAAATGGACTGTAGCAAAGTGGCAAAGTGTACTGAGGTCAGAAGAGTCCAAATTTGACATTCTTGTTGGAAATCATGGGCGTTGTGTCCTCCGGGCTAAAGAGGAGAAAGACCACCCCTCCTGTTATCAGCGTTCAGTTCAAAAGCCAGAATCTCTGATGGTATGGGGATGCAATAGTGCATATGGTGTGGGACACTTGCATGTTTTAAAAAGCACCATGAATGCTGAAAGGTACATAAAGGTTTTAGAGCAACATATGCTCCCCTCCAGATGACATCTATTCCAAGTAAGGCCTTGTGTATTTCAGCAGGACAATGCAAAGCCACATATTGCAGCTATTGCAACAACATGGCTTCGTACTAGAAGAGTCCGTGTGCTGAACTGGCCTGCCTGCAGTCCTGATCTTTCACGGATTGAGAACATTTGGCGCATAATTAAACAAAAAGTCCGTCAAAAGTCCGTTTTTTGAGACCTGTAGCAACCATCAAATTTGAAATGAGCTCATCTTGTGGATAAAATTGTAAAATTTCTCAGTTTCAACATTTGCTATGTTATCTCTGTTCTATTGTGAATAAAATACTGGCTGGTGTGATTTGAAAGTCATTGCGTTTTGATTTTATTCACAATTTACACATTGTCCCAACTATTTCGGAATTAGGGTTGTACATCAAGATGGATGAAATTTGTCCCCCACCAACCATCAACTAATAGCGTCAAACAGTGAACTCAACAGCAAGCAGCAGCCATAATAGAATATGATTCACAGGGCTTTTCCCCATGAAGTATATAAAGGCAATTTTCTATTTACTCAAAGGTCGGGACTTACTTCGATGCAACTAAGAGGGCTTTTCCTATTCAAAATGTAGTGAGGGCACAAGCTGTAATCGTGTTTCCTTCATAATAATGATGACGGAAATATTCCCTTCCACTTCCTACGAGGATGGCCCTGTTCCCACCCACTTACTGTGAGTGGGCTTATTCACACTCACTTCCTGTAATCGCGGGGTGACCTACTTGCGTCCAGTGTGGCGAGTGAGCTTCACCATCAGCTGGTAGGCCTCTTCATTGCTGCTCTGGCTGTTCCTCACATAGTAAATGGGCTTCTGCAAACCGTGTTTCTCCAGAACCTCTGCAACACTGAGAGAGAGAGAGAGAGAGAGAGAGAGAGAGGGGGAGAGAGAAGGGGGAGATACAGACAGAGAAAATTCAGGAACAGAGAATAATCACCCACAGCAAAATGGCAGAGTTGCATCATATACAATCACCCAAACAAAGGAGCATTTTAACAAGTGCTCATGAGTTCTGCCAGCTGAACCCCCATCATAAACGTCACTTTTGCAGATGCTCTCATGTTCTCTCCAGACTGATGGGCAGCTGCTGGTATACAAAACATTTACATACATGCCATTTGTACAATGAGAATTTTATAGGGTTGTAATTCCTACAATGCTCAAGCTGGATAGATTTAAAACCCCCGAATAAAAGCGCAAACCATCATCTTTAATATGACTGTATTCGCATCAAGACCAAGCGAGCCACGTATCCCAGAATCCCAGGGGTTTGTAACTGGGGACTGGTGGTCTAAATGGGCAAATCAGGGAGCTACCAGGGGGACTATAATATGATGGAAGACCAATAAAAGTTCTACATCTGAATACACAACATGAAGCAGGCAATCCTTAAAGAATAAAATATAACAACCACTTTAAATCCTGTAATTTCACATGAATAAAAGCAGTTTATGTGCTTAAAGGGGTTAAGTGGGTGAACTTGACTACCAGCTATAGAGGGTGGATAGATGGATTTGCGATGATGATTGGCAGACAGGTTATCATGTCTCCTCTGGGAGGCGGGGGGAGGAGCTGGGAATACTTCTATGCACACAACGGCGCCTGGGGGGGGGGATAACATTGAGAACTATCGGTGTGGCCACTACAGCCCCATGAAATAGTAAATAAATAAAAAACCCAAATGACCCACGTTTAACAAAACAATGGACCAAAAACAGCAGCTATAATCCAAAGGTCTAAAAAGGCCTGGAGTGCAGGTAAGATTGCGTCAAATGAGGGTGCAAGGAAAATATCCCGGAAGTACACCCAGACGACACTCGTCACCTTTCAAACCCTCAAGCTTGCTTTCCTCCTTGGACTGGGGGGGAGGAGTTAGACAATCCGGCAACCCATAGACTGCAGGCTGCAATCTTACAAATGATTCAGATGATACTGTGGCAATTTTCCCTTAGAAATACCTCCTTTTTTGTAAGTGTAGACTATCTTCATACTGATCCCCACTGTAATAAATGGACTAGCAAAAATTGATATTTAAGACTAGCATCAGACCTCCCAATGCCTTATGCACACGGTTTGAAATTCCTTCTGTTTTGTACATCACAAACAGATCTGCTCTGGATAGCTCATGCTTACCAGCCTGGTCTGCGCGCCCTGGTGCCTCCCACGGCCCTGCATGACTTCCCCACCCATCTCACTCACAGCACTAACATTTGTTTTTTTCATGTTTAGTGCTGCTCATCACCCAATCTGATGACAGCTCATTATCATAAATGGGAGACTCACAAAAATTGGCCTGTTCTTCCAAAGTTAGATGACAGGTGGTGAATGGCCACATTATGAATTTTTATGGGGTTTCTAACTAAAAAGTATGCAAAATCACGGTTTTGAAAATCCAAGAATACAATAACAGCTTAATATGGGACATATGGACGCTTCTGAATTTTTGATCCGCCTTTGTGGATTAAACTTGTAACCTATAACATTGACTCTAGACACCTTATACGGAAAGGGTTAGGTCATGTAGCCGTCATTTTCAGAGTGTAATATGTTTAGCCTTAGTTATGAGCCCAATTTTAACAGTAACAGTATCTGTAGA
Source organism: Gymnothorax javanicus (assembly GCA_029692085.1). Taxonomy (NCBI): domain Eukaryota; kingdom Metazoa; phylum Chordata; class Actinopteri; order Anguilliformes; family Muraenidae; genus Gymnothorax; species Gymnothorax javanicus. The sequence continues at coordinate 99,733,203 of CM056198.1, forward strand.
AAGCATCTGTTTCATTAACAATTGTCGCAGAAAATAGTTAAGCTAGATGCCTGAATCCAGACATTATATCAGATTCAGGAGGGTGAGGTTTCGTAAGACTCATTTTTAGCTGAACATCATGCTAGCTTAATGTAGGTGCTAGTGCCCCCCACCCCTGTGTCCTCACTGCAGGATGATTTTATCACGGCGCATAAGAAACATAGCTGTCGACCCAGGGCCGCAGAGTACCACTCAACTCGAGTTTCAAGCAGCTTTTCCCCACTCAGTAACATACCTACTGAGAGCCCTGATCACAGGTGATAGCTCTCTGTGAAATGTGAGAATAAAGACACCAGCGACCACGTTGCAGCGTATGCCTTGAGCCAGATCAACAAACACCGAGATACTTTAAAGGTGCTGGCTAAAAGTAAACATGAATTTTCCAGAATTTTTGTCAATATTGGCACCAAAAACATCTTTTTGCCTCAACTGGATTTCACTAAAAGTAACCCATCCTTCTGTATGGCTAAAAAAAAGATGTTGAAAAGTTATATGCTATAGCCAGCTTCCAGCTTGTAGGAGTGACAAAGTCTACAGTAGACTTATGCCATTAAGTGAGTGGTGGTTATCTAACAGTATAAGGTATATTATCTATTGGCTGGAATCTGGAGAAGGCCAGGCCTTTTGAAGAGTGACGGACTCCACCTGAGCTGGAGAGGTGCTCTTGTCCCGTCTAATAATTTAGCAGCTAGTCTTCGTGAGGACAAACCCAGACATCTCATCAGGGTGCCAGTCAGCCAGCAGACATATGATCCTACATCGATGTCCGCATGTGTCCCAATGCCCATGACGTAGATGTATGGCCCTATGTGATTTTCTGCAAGGTTTGCAGCAGAATCAGTCAGTAACAGCAACCCTTACACTATTGCCTACACCTAACTATCGCATTTGACCCAGGAATGAGTTTTCATATTGAGGCGTGTCTGCCCCAAGTACAATTAGCAAATGAAAAGCTATATGTGGATAACTTGAATTATATGAAAACCTACCACACTGTGATTACTGCTAGTAAAAAATCCATTCTTAAAATTTGAAGAACTCAATATTAGATCTCTTGTTCCCAAAGCAGCTCTAATAAACCAATTAATCTTGGATCATGACCTCAATGTTTCAAGTCTGACTGAAACCTGGCTAAAATCTGATGAGTGTGTAGCACTAAATGAGGCGTCTCATGTGGGTTTTTCTGAGTGCTCAGACATCATGTCCATCAGGCAGGGGAGGTGGAGTTGCAGTCATTCATCAATCCACTCTGAGTTTAACTCCTAAACCTGGAATCCTGTTCTCATAATTTAAAGTCCTGAGTATGAACTTTGCACAGACTGTCATCGATAAAGCACCTAGAAATACACAGTCTTTTCTTTCAATATCTATGTATTGGCCATCTGGACCTTATTCTGGTTTTCTCACAGAGTTTGTAGAGTTTCCACCATTCCATCTCAGCTGATAAGGTTGTGGTCACCGGTGATTTTAAAGGGATCGTTTGGATTTTTTTTGAAGCAGGGTTGTATGAGGTACTTATCCATAGTCAATGTATTACCTACAGTAGATGGTGGTCGGCAGGCCCCCAGTTAGGAGGACCCAGCGGGAGAAAAAACATAGACACTAGCTGTGGACAGGGCCAGAGACAGAGTGTATTTTAACCACCTAAAAGTAGGCGAACCAAAAAAAAAAAAAATCAATGTCAGTTCAAGTGTACGCTGTCTTGTTTTTTTCCAATGCTTTACTTCGCTGTCAGACAGCCTCCATTTTTGGCTCAATATTTCCCAAACTGTGGCACTTGCGGTATTCCTTCGCATTCTGCACACTGCGTTTACACTGCAAATCAGCTGTTAGGGTCAGAGAGAAGCTGTTACGATTGCGAGATCAGACCGCATTTTCACTTTGGAGGATAAAAATGGTACGTGCTTGTGCTTTTCCACGTTGTTCTAACAAAGCAGTCGCCTGGTGACCATATAGATTCCCCCATAGGAAAGCAGTTAATATACATATAGACACAGATGGTAATCCCCTAGAAGCAGCTTTTGCATCGGATATTGACTCTGTTGGCCGAGTAGAGAATATCTCTGAACCAACTCACTACTTAATGATAATTTAGACCTTGCTCTATTATACGGTATTACAGTCCTGAAGCTGGCTGATGCATCTCACAATGCTGCATTATCAGATCAGTTCCTTATTACCTTTGAAATTCAGGCCGTAACAAATTTCATGCTGGAACCTACATATTACTACTGCAGGACGCTAAATTCTGTCAAACCTGAAATCATAAATATGCTCCGGTGTCACTACTCCCTACTCAAGAAATTACGAATGTAATATCACTAAACCAACTGACTAACCAGTTCAGTGATGTGCTGAGAATTACCCCTGATGCAGTCGCACCTCCAAATATTACTAGTATTGGGGCGAGTGCAGTGAGCAGCAGAGCCCGCCCCTTTAAAGCCTTTCTTCTCTATCCTGGACATCCTGAGTATTGATTTTAGCAAGCTAAATGTACGTAGCGATGATAAAACAATAGCAACTCTGAAACAAAATAATAACGAGAGGCTCCTCGGAGCCTGTACTCGGGCCTGGTCTAGGCCTCGGCCAATCGCAAAACCGCACGCGCGTATGAGCAGGACAATCGCGACCCCGAAAAAAACAAGAGGCTCCTCAGAGCCTGGGGGGTATACTACGAAGCAAGATAAGTGGGTTAGCGAGGTATGTTGATCCTAAACCTAGGCTTTTCAATGTCACGAAGGTGCCTCTCTTTTAACGTGGCTAGATTACCATGGTAACTTAGGCTGCAAACTTAACCTGGTCGGGAGCAGGTTATGTGCCGAGTTTCAGCTGTAACTGGCTATACATGTGCTCCCTTATAGCACCTCCTTTGAAGTTGGCATCACCTTTCTTGAATAATCCTGTGGACTTTGGTGCCTGAAACCGACGCGGTTCTCTTCGGAGGGAGACTGGCATGACCTGTTCGCTTTTTCTGACGATATTCTCCATGGCGCTACAGATTCTCAGCTGAGGGAATTCGTTACTTATGCGATCTACTGTAGCCATATATTGGCAATGTAGCAAAGAGAGACACTTAAGTTGCCGAACAGTATGCATAACGGTGCGTTTTCTTTTTTTTTTTTTTTTTTTGCCACAGGAACTGACAACATTAAGGTGGTGATGCAGAAAATATGAGCAAGAATATTGTATGCTGCGCTATACATTTTACACAGCATACCATTAAAATAATTTAAATAATTATGAAAGCAAAGCAGCACAGGGTGTACTACTTTGAAAAATGTTCTCATGCTTTGTTTTAACTTGCTGCCATGTCCTCTTGACTGTGCTGGTACTGCAACTATTAAAAGCATATTCAACTATTAAGTCTTTTATGCCACAGGACTACTGTAAATTTGCAATGGTGCAACTGGTTAGGGTTAGTGGTGGAATATGATTTTATTAAAATCATGCTGTATAAAAGAAAAGCAATAGAAAAAATACTTTGAACCAAAAACAAAGAAATGAGTAAAAGGGAGTTTACTATTGGTATTTATCAGTCAGATAATATTCAATCTATAATTTAATTTCACTTTGTTTCATTTGGCCGAGAAACTAAAGTGATTTACACTAGTCCTTCATCAGAGGACTTACGCATTTACACGGTCAGCAATTTTCCGCCAGAATTCCTCTCTGGCCTTATTACAACCAACAAGAATACATGTACTAACATAAATCTCAATTACAATTTCCCAAGTGTCTATCCTAGTCAGCGCATGTATAATCGTGCAGTCTTTCAAAGTGTCAAACCAATCAATGTAAAACTTCATATGTCTCCCATTAAGCCGCTGGTGCGGCCCCTGGTGCCGCGGGGGGGAGATATCCCGCATTCTTCCTGATCCTGGATCAGGGATAGCTTCCTCGGAGGAACATTCATTGGTCGATCGGTCATTTTATGAAGGGAAATACGGTAAATTGACGCTTGGAACGCCCTTTAATTGAGAGCGCCGAGGTTAACAAAGAAAGATTACAACCACGGTTGTGATACTGAAGCTTAGACTCGTGGCCTACCGGCCCGAGTAAAAATTATGTACACACATGTATGAATCTGGATCTGTGCATCCGCGATATTACATAGGTCGTGAAACGTAAAAGCTTAAAAGCGAATTTGAGCAGCCAGTTTATGACAGACATACATACATACATACATACAAACATTGAGCTGACCAATAAGGGACTTGAGCTGACCAATGGAAGGGGCGTGATATGCACGGTCGGTTGACGACAGACATACAAATGACCAATAGGGGCTCACTGGGATGAAAAATATCGGGATGAATCATATTGCTTGGTACAAAGACACCACCCATGCCCTGAAGCTCTCCTCAAGAAAACTAGAGCGTAAATGGCGGTCAAAAAACCTGCAAGTACTTCACTTAGGAAAGATAGCATCCGACAGAATAAGCAAGCCCTTAAATCTAGATCTGCCCACTTATCTAAGCTGATTAACCAGGATAAATACAACCCAAGATTCCAGTTTATGACCATTGAGAAACTAACTAAAAAACAATTACTGGAAATAAAGTTTAACTGCAGTAGTGATGATTTCATGGCTTTCGTCAATGAGAAGATTAATGATCTTAGAGACAAGATCCCCCAATTTGCCGCATCTCCAGACATCATCCCAACATTTTTTGAACAGCCAAGTGCATGTTCACAGCAACCAGAAATGGAACGAAACCATTTCGTCCCCATTGCAACATAGCACAGCTGATAGTAAAATGTGTTCAGAGTACAGTCTATTATGGGAGTTTAGGGGCTACCTAATATGTCCATCCACTGTATGGGGCTGCGGCAAGAAGCAGACCGGAGGCAGGAGGCCGTAAACCAACGGTCTCAAACTGGTCTGTAAAAGGGCGGAGGGGCTGCAGGTTTTCAATCCAATCAAGCAGAAGCACATTTGATGCAACTAATTTAATCAACTCATCTCAGCCTGCTCAGTTGGTTAGTTGTATCAGGTGAGCCTCCTGCTCGGTTGGAATGAAACCCTGCAGCCCCTTGAACCTTTTTTAAAGATTTTTTTTTGGATTTGCTCCTTCATTAGATATTTATACAGTGGACAGAGACAGGAAAGTTGAGGAGAGGAGGATTACATGTGTCAAATAGCCCCAGCCAGGGTTGAACCCGGGCCGCCGCGGGAAGGACACCACTTTAATGGTGTGCGCGCTTAAACCGATGTCAGAACGGGGCGCCCCAACCCCTTGGCCCTTTTACGGACCACTTTGAGACCCCTGCCGTACATCCTTAGAGTAAACTCTTATAGTAAATAGTGATGTAGACTACTGCATATGCATAGTAATCAAACAATGCTGCCAGCTAGGCTAACCACAAGAGCTAAAACATCAATTGGTTCACTACACATGCTAGCAATGTGTAATCATCAAATCTGCTGTGAACTTCCCAGATCCCAGAACGATAAAAGGAGCGACATCCACATTCTAGCTAATAAAGGTATTACCTGCGCTTATGCAAACATCAACTCAATATAATTAATATGAAGGACAACTCATCTCTCACTCATGTACAATTTGAACCAACAATGAGAGAAAAAAAAAAACGGAGAACAAACTGATCTACCATTGCTAGTCAACCAACACTGAAAGGGAGGTGCATTAACTTTCGTGTGTTGACTAATTTATGCTCACAAAACAGCTCAAAATCAGTGGGAATGTAGTACAAAATGAGTTAACCCTATACAGAGTTTAGTTAAGCCATGGTTTCGTGACTGTCAAACTGTTCCTCAGCGTTTCATTGACTAAACCTTTTTGAGGGATGGAGAGATGGCGACCTTCAGTTTTATATTCAGTTGTATCCTTGTTATTTGATGGATTGTGCAACTTTATTAAAAAAAATTTTAAAAATAGCAAAAATACTATTATATCTCCACATAGGTGATTCTTTTATTTAATGCCAGTTTTGTGCACAAATTGTCTTTCATTTTAAATAACCTACTTTTACCTTATCAGCCCACAAAAATGCTTCGTTTCAAAACGCAGGCAATCCAGTCTATTAAAATTTATAAGGTAGCTAAATACAGTCGCAATATTTAAGGTCAGGCTAAAATGCACCTTTTTGATCAGGCTCAAAATAAGTTATAGTCTGGAGACAGGGTTGGAGGGTGCCTGTAGTCATCGAATATTCAGAGATGGAAACATCTGTGACTCCTTTCCTTTACAGGTGGATCTTCAGGAGTGAGTGGATTTTTGCCTCTCTCATGACTATATTGATGCCCTATCTCTGCTCCGGTACCTACGCAGCCAAGAAGGCTCCAGGCAAGGTCAGCAGTTTGTAAGCCAGCCAATCTGTCATTGCTGCTACCCACTGCCTAGCTCTACTCCCTGATTTTGTGTTGTCTCTCTTCGTCAATGGCATGGATTTACACCAACATCCCAAGCATGATGTCGCCTGGACTCAGCCACTGCCACCATCGGGCCTTCAGCCCAAATGCTGTCTGGGCTGCCTACACCATTGATGACGTCCAATCTATGGCACCACCTCAGTCTGACAACCGAGTGTTGCTCGGTCCACACCATTGATGCATTCCGATCTATGACCTCACCTAGCCTGACGCCCCATCCAGGACTGCAACTCTTTAACTAACTTATTGATCATGCTGGTCATCACAAACTCACACCCTGAGTCAATCAGATTGACTTAGCCCTCTCAAGCCTGTTTCCTCCCAAGTTTTCTTCCCATTTTCCCATCTATCACCATAGGCTTGCTTTTGAGGGGGTTCAGCCCTGGGTTTTACTGAGGGGGCACTGTGACAAGTGTTTGTGAAATGCACTATACCAGACGTCTCCTACCCTGCTCCTGGAAAGCTACCATCTAGTAGGAATTTGCTCAGCTCCTAACACAGCACACTCAATAATTAGCAGCTCATTTAGATCTGTAACTAGGAAATAAGCTGTGTTTTGCTAAGACTTCCTGGATGCCAGCTCTCCAGGAACAGGTTTGAAGACCCCTGTACTTTACAAAGAAATTTGATATGATTTCATTTGATGCCACGACACAGCTGACAAGCGCAGACATACTCAACACACAATTTTAAGAGAAGACGAGACACACCCTTTAATTCTGTCCATCATTTTCATAAGGTTGTTAATAACTCCCAGCATGAGAGCGAACCATTTATAATACGCACTGAATGGCAGGTCTGGTATGATCAATCATTACACAGGCCTGAAAAAATGAATCATCATCTCACTGGCGGAAAACAATTTGCACAAAAGGTCAGTAACAGTTTGTCGGAACATTTTTCCTTCAGACTTTCCGGTAAGGACAATCCGCAGTCAATGAAACTCATCTATAGTTCAGCATTTAATGTAGCATAACTCGGTTTCAGTAGATTGGTTTTATGCTAACTCTTCTTGCAGGCATTATATAATTGGATACCATTCTCTCTCCATCACAGTCTGTGCCCGGTGAATTGTAAAGAACTCGCGTAATGGAGTCCTAGCTGATTTCTTTTCACAACACTGTACTCAAATAACGGGAAAAGAAAGCAACAGAAAGATAAAAATACAATCCACCATTCAATTATTAAAATTCAAATAAAGCGCATAGAAATGGTCATTTTAAAATGGAAACACAATTATTTTTTTTTCCTAGGTTTCAAATTCTTCTGTAGTTTTGGGAAAGGTCGGAAACAGTACAGTACGGCGTCTACAGCCCAGTTGATTTTCTGTGTGAGCGAGCATTTCATTACAGTTTGCACTTCTTTCTGCCTGGCTTTGCTTCTAGCTCTTGAACGCACGCACACACACACACACACACACACACACACAAAAGCGTGCACAAACACAAACGCACGCGGTTGTAAAGCTAAGCTTGAGAAGACACTGTATTGACATACATTCATTCTGTACAGCCTTTCCCAAACCCAAACCAAATTTTGCAAAGCCAAAAATCAATCCAAAAACTAACCCTACCTGTAACCTTCACCTGAACTTCAACCAATTCACTGTGATCCTCCTTAATCCTCAATGAGGACTGCCCAAAATGTCCTCACAACCCCAAATGTCCTCATATCGGTTGTTTCTCGAGAGATCGTTCTGACAATTATACCTATACAAGCCCACACAGACACACACACACACACATACACACTTCTGCACACACTTAACATGCACAGAAAACACAGGAACACAGGCAAACACAAACACACAGACACATACTGCCACATGCAGTCACACACACGCACACATCCCCAGACGGGGCCCAGTAGCAGGTATGGCATACCAATCGACAGCAGTACCATCAAATAAATTCAGCGTCTCTTTAAAGTTTTTGGACGGCTACATAATTTAAAATGGCAGCACTTGCAGTCTGGTTCACTCAACGTGGGCAGAAAAACCCTAAGATTAAAACCCAATGGTCAGCATTTTAAGAATTTATGCCTAAATAAGGGTGTATACAGTCATACGACAAGGATCATTCAGGAAATGAGAGCCGTACCGATTCATCTTCAGTAACACAATCATGACATGTTCCTTCTGTACCCTGCAAACCAGCAGTAGTGCATACTACCCATGAACCATTTAGAGAGTAAGTTCTTGGGAGGGTTTTTTTTTTTATTATACTGTCGGACTACACTGCTTTCAATTGCCAGTCAAAACTCCTAAATCACATTATATTGCTTTAAAATACTAGGCGACGCTAGCATTCATCAAACGTGATTCGAAACTTTAAAACAAGCAGTCAAATTACAAATTTTGAGATGGTCTTAAATGTTAAAATGCACAATCGAATACCCCCGCTGTGTGTATTGAGCAGCGAAACTAAATTCTGAGGTGACCATGGCAACAGTGCCCTGCCTCAGCTAATCTAACCACTTTTAGCACTCAATGGGGAATGCAGAGAATATGGAAGGGACTTAATTCCCTTCATATTTATGTTGTATTACTAATGTGCTGTGTTTTAGTAAAACGAGCAGCGCTAAGGAATGATACTGACAGACCAAATGCAATACTACTGCCGCGACTCCCCATTAGAGGCAACTTCACAGTGAAATTTAGCCTCCTCTGTGCGCTAAATTAGGAAATACGACATTTTCTACTATTCAACTGCTGGATTATCAGGCCTCTCAGGCCCGGCAAAGCCACATATGCAGGATTACTGCGTTGGGAAAGAACATTAAAATACACCAGTTGTCCTATAGCTCCCATATAACTAATACTGTAGGTACCTGAGGTGCTTCTCCAATTTATCCACCTGGTCGTGAAGCGTTTTCGTCAGGCTGGTCTCAGTCCTGTGGTGGGGTGAAGATGGGGGGGGTATGGAGGTGGGTGTAGGAAAGAAAAACAAGAACACAACACAATCAGTTATGCGCTATTATTCAGCTAAGCAAAAACTGTTTACGCAGACAACCACTAAACGATGTCCTATATACATGGCACGACTTGGGCGTGGCAAACAACAGGCCCGTTTATCTTCCGACTGTACCGCATGGTAATTACCGGAAAATAGAACTCTTGGGAACGCAAGGATCTATTTTTCCCCGCCAAAGGTTGTTACAAAGACATAATAATTAAAATGTCGTTAAATAGCACTCTGTCAAAATATACATGCTACACGAGCGGCGAAAATTATACACTACACACTGCTATACTGCAAAGAAAATCAGCCTGTAGCCCAAATATGCTTTCGATGGCACAAAGAGAAGCCTGTAATTAGTGCACCATTCTTACACATCATTTCAAATAAATACAAAACATGATACGCAGCGGTGGATGAAAGGGCAGGCTGCCGGATGATCAAGACTCGGTTTGATGCGGCCATGACAACGGTTCGGTTTTAACTAAAGTAATCTCTTGGAAAACAAACCAATGAGGAAAAAGCCTTTCAGAATACATTACAGCCCACTTCTCATAATGGGGCCAAAAGACCATCAGAGACCAACCTCTGCAACCTGAAGTCGAAATGCCCCCCGGCCAGGTCTTTGAGCTTTTAATTCTACGGAGGAAAATAAAAGACTGGATGGCCTCAAAAGCTGAAGCTAATGAGAAGCCATTTTCTCAGATGAAGCTGTACCACAAGCAGGCATATTCAAAACAATTCGAATTGCGCCGAATACGCCAGCTGGAAGCGAGCGCATGATGTTTTTTTTTTTCCTTCTATTTTACAAGACTGCAAATGGAGCACAGCTGTGTTGGAGTGAGTCATTCACATTTATATGGACTCCTGAGAGGAATCTCCCTCAGAACAACAGAATTTGGACAAACAAATAATAAATAAATTAATAATTTGCAAACACGCCGAGGAGGAGGAATAAATTAGCGGAGTTGAAAGGCCAAAGCGAAGTGAATCGACAGGCCCTGGGGGTCCCGTCTTTGAAGAAAGGGATGGACACGCAGTGATAATCCCCAACTGATCGGCGGAACGCCTAGGGTGACACGGCCGCATTCGACAGCGCACCCCCCCGCCCCTCACCGGTCCCCAGCCATTCCAGTGATTTAATCGTGGAAAAAAAACGATGAGGCCGTGGGATTGGCCCATTGTACGACAACGCTTAGTGCTGCACAGCAAATAGACGGTCATTATGCCACGCTTCTGGGAAATTGCCGATAAACTGCCTGTTTTGAGTTTCCCCCGTTTTCCCTCTTTTTCTCGCTCAGACACATCAGTGCGAGACCAATGAATAACTGCCTCCGCTCCTGTGCCCACTTATCAGGGGTCACCAAGTTTCAGCTCCATTCGTTTTCAACACGCTGCCCATTTAGCATGCATCTCCCCACCGTTAGCACTTTGCCAATTCAGGGCTGTCTGCGTGAACACTCTGCCCATTCAGGGCTGTTCGTGTTGGCATTTCTTCCATTTAGGGCTGCTCACATTTAGCATTAATGTTAGCATTCTGCCCATTCAAGGCTGTGCAAGTAAGCGTTGTGCCCATTTAGGTCAGTTCACATGAGTCCTCTGCCCATCCAGGGCTGTTCACATTAGCGCCCTGCCCATTCAGAGCTGTTCACATAAACACCATCTTCACACAAGGTTGTTCACATTAGCACCCAGTCCATAAAGTGCTGTTCACATTAGCACCTAGCCTACTCAGAACTGTTCATATCAGCACCTAGCCTAATCAGAACTGTTCATATCAGCACCTAGCCTAATCAGAACTATTCATATCAGCACCTAGCCTAATCAGAACTGTTCATATCAGCACCTAGCCTACTCAGAACTGTTCATATCAGCACCTAGCCTACTCAGGACTATTCACATTAGCACCAAGCCTACTCACGACTGTTCATATCAGCACCTAGCTTACTCGGGACTGTTCATATCACGGCGCGGACTCGGACGGCACCACTGACGCCACTCGGAACATGGCGGCGCGCACGGACGCAGCGGCCTCTCCTGAGATCTGTATGCGAGACAGTGTGAGCGTGAATTGCCCCACATACATAAAGTACACCAGAGATGCACTACTTAACATCAGGAAGGTGCTAACGAGCAAAATTGCTGAGACCCGCTGCGTTTTGGACACCCTACATCAGCATGGTATACTGTCGGCTACCACGGACCCAGCTGCCTGGAGGATCCGGAGAAAGGGGCTGCAGAGACAGTGGCGCAAACGTAAACAACGGGGGAGGAGGGCTGGTATCAATGCTAGGCTAAAGGCTAACCCCACCAGACTGGCGGTGTCGTCAGTTCTACTCTCTAACACTCGCTCACTCGAAAACAAACTGGATGACCTTCGCCTGCTGAGAAGATCATGCAGGGAGTGGAGAGACAGCTATTTAAACATATTCACCGAGTCCTGGCTACATAAAAACATTCTGGACGAGGCTGTGCAGCTAGATGGAACAACACTGTTCAGACCGGACAGACACGCGGCTAGCTCTGGTAAGAAGCGGGGAGGGGGGCTGTGCATATACATCAACAAAGACTGGTGCATGGACCCAAAGCTCGTTCCCAAACACTGTTCTCCGTTGGTGGAATTTTTAATTATGAAGCGTCGACCATTCTACATTCAAGAGGATTCACCAGTTTGATATTAGCAGCTGTTTACATAGCCCCTAGCTCCGCTGCTAAAGCTAAAGCCAATGCTAATACACTCGAAGCGCTCCGCCCCCTGTATGATGCCATCAGTGTGCTGCTGACAAAACACCCAGACAGCTTCCTTGTAGCTGCAGGGGATTTTATCCACACAAGCCTGAAGACTGTGTTCCCCAGTTTTAAACAGTATGTGGACTTTAATACCAGGGGAGAGAGTATACTCGATTTGGTCTACTCAAATACTGCAGAGGCATACAAGGCTACGCCCCAACCCCACCTTGGCATGTCAGATCACACATCTGTGCTGCTAACCCCAGCTTACAAACCTATGCTGAAACGTGTAACAGCATCCAAAACACGAGTCAGGGTGTGGCCAGATGGAGCAGTTTCTGCACTGCAGGACTGTTTTAAACACACTGATTGGACAAGGTTTAAAGTAGCAGTGCCTCAGGGAGAAGACAATGTTAATATTGAGGAGTATGCTGACACTTTGACCAGCTACATTGTCAAGTGCACAGAGGATGTGACTGTGATTCAAACCTTTACAGCATGAAGCAATCAAAAACCCTGGATGACTGCTGAAGTACGTATGCTACTAAAGGCCCGAGATGCTGCATACGGAGGAGGAGACAAGGCTGCTCTTTGCTCAGCAAGATCTGCACTCAACAGTGGGATTAACCTGTTAGGAACTCCGTTGCCCCTCCACGGGCAATTCCCCTTTAAAAAACCAGCACAAAAGCAGTGTGGGGCTCTCATTCATAGTACATTATCTGAGACTGTTACCATAAGTCTCTAATCTGCATAATTTCATGGTAATACAGAGATCTAGGCCTCGGAATTTGGGCATGCGGTTCTAGGCGGAAATTGTCAAAAAAGCCCAAGATCTTAAGAGGTTTTAAAGCAGAAAAAAGGAAATATGCAGGAAAAATCCAGGAGAACCTCTGCAACAGAGGCAACACCAGGCAAATGTGGCTGGGGATCCAGCAACTAACAGACTGCAAGACCAGGACAGAGACTGAGGAAAGCGATGGCTCTCTTCCTGACGGACTCAACCATTTTTTGGCTCGATTTGAGGCATCAAGGGGGCCATTAAGAGGGCGAGCTGGGCGTCCCCCATCACCCGGACCTGCTTCTGTGGTCATCAGCGCAGCTGACACCAGGAGGACCCTGGCCAGGATCAACCCTCGGAAAGCGGCTGGACCAGACAGGTGCTTAAGGTTTGTGCTGATGAACTGGCAGCTGTACTAAGTGACATCTTTAACATCTCCCTCTGTCAAGCCACAGTCCACAGCTGCTTAAAAACCTCCGTCATAGTCCCAGTCGCAAAGAAGCCAGTTGTGTCCTGTCTAAATGACTATCGCCCCATCGCTTTGGCCGCAATAGTGATGAAATGTTTTGAACGTTTAATCAAACCACACATCACATCCAGCCTGCCTGCATCACTGGATCCATATCAGTTTGCCTACCACCCCAAACGCTCCACCGAGGACGCAATATCCACTACCCTGTACTTGGTACTCACCCACCTGGAACAGAGGAACACTTATGCCAGAATCCTCTATATCGACTTCAGCTCTGCATTCAATACTATCATCCCGCAGAGACTGTTGGAGAAACTTCTCCTCCTCTGTCTTAATCCCACCATTTGTTACTGGATTCTGGACTTCCTGACTGAGAGGCCCCAGTCAGTACATGTTGGGAAAAACAACTCCAGCTCCATCACACTAAGCACTGGGTCCCCTCAAGGTTGTGTGCTCAGTCCTCTGTTGTTTACACTATTAACAATATTGACTATTCCCGGGCACAAAGACAATTTGACTGTGAAGTTTGCCGACGACACGACAGTCGTAGGTCTCATCAGTGAGAACGATGTAGCCAGGTACAGGAAGGAGGTTGAGCGGCTGGTATGCTGGCGCGACGACAATAACTTGGTGCTAAATGTGGACAAAACCAAAGAGATGATAATTGACTTCAGAAGGTCACGACCTGAGCACACACCTCTCTGCATCAGCAACCAGGCAGTATAGAGGGTGGAAAACATTACGTTTCTGGGAATCAGATTACCAGTGGCCAAAACACCAGCTCACTGGTAAAAAGAGCCCAAAAGAGACTTTATTTCCTGAGGAAACTCAAACAGGCCTCACTCACCACCAACATCCTCACCACATGCTACAGAGGTGCTGTAGAGAGTGTGCTGACCTACGGCATCTCTACATGGTTTTCAGGCTGCAGTGAGGCAGATAAAAAAGCCCTGCAGAGGGTGGTAAGATCCGCAGAGAGGGTGATCGGAGCCTCACTCCCCTCAGTACGGGAGATATTCCTCAAGCGCTGCAGGAACAGGGCTCTGAACATTGTTAGAGACTCTTCCCACCCTCTAAACGCCCTCTTCCAGCTGGTACCCACCCATAGACGCTACCGCACCATAAAGTGCTCCACCAGCAGGCTGCTGAACAGCTTCCTGCCACAAGCTGTCTGGCTACTAAACTCCACTGTGTCCTAATTGAACTGTTGAAACTGTGGCTGAACATGATTGCACACTAATTTGCACTTTATAATACATCTTTATTCTGTTTTATTTATTCTCTGTGTATTTAATCAACTGAAAGAGTTTTTATCTCTACTCACACCCTGCTGATCCTATCCAGTTTTATCCAGCTTTTTATCTCTACTCAGACCCTGCTGATTTTATCAAATATGTTGAAGTGAGTTGCTGAAGGAATGATCCTGGAGAAACGCTCTTTCATTTTGTTTTTACTCTGGTACAAGCAAACTGACAATGAAGATTGATATTTGATCTGATCTGATTTGATTTGATCTGATCTGATCTGATCTGATCTGATCTGATCTGATCTGATCTGATCTGATCTGATCTGATCTGATCTGATCTGATCTGATCTGATCTGATCTGATCTGATCTGATCTGATCTGATCTGATCTGATCTGATCAGCGCCTAGCCAATTCAGGACTGTTCACTCAAACACCCTGCTCCGCCTCAGGGCTGTGCATGTAACATTCCTGCCCACTCAGGGCTATTCACATCTGCACCCTTGCCACTCAGGCTGTTCCCGTTACATCCCACTCACTCAGGGCTGTTCACAAAACATCCTGCCCATTCAGGACTATTCACGTTACATCCCTGCCCACTCAGGGCCGTTCCCGTTACATCCCTCCCCACTCAGAGCTGTTCCTGTTACATCCCTGCCCACTCAGAGCTGTTCCCGTAACATCCCTGCCCACTCAGGGCTATTCATGTTACATCCCACTCACTCAGGGCTGTTCACATGACATCCTGCCCACTCAGGGCTATTCACGCTAGCACCCTGCCGACTTGGCTATTTGCATTAATGTTCTGTTCATTGACCATTCGGTTTACCCAAAGCCCCTTTGCGGAAGACATTCCAGCACATCGTAGCAAAGGGACAGCTGATCGTCACGTTCGCAGCTGTAGATGCACTCCAGCGCCATGGACATCAGCTGGTCATGGTCGCCAATGATCTTCTTCTGACACTGCATGGAGGGGAACAAGTAACAACGGAAACGACCAGTGCATCTATAAGCATTATAAGGTTATCATCATTACATTCGCAATTACATCACCAGGACCAGTCATTATGATAAACATCTCCATTACTATCACCATTTTTATAACACCCTCTATTACCACTATGGTTGCTATAAAGTTGCATCACCAATGCATTAGTCATTACCATAGCCACTATAATTACTGTTAGTAATCATTACCACTTCACCATATACCAAAATTATTAATGTACTTAATTTTTTTTCACCATCACAATATCTGCCATTCATTAGAATGCATGCCAGTAAAATTAACATTCCAGCATTGTAAATGTTGACCACACCCTCCCATAAGTCATACTGAATCATATTCTTAAATTGAAGACATATTGAGCAACTGGAGCTAAAGCCAAATTATTTTTTTTTAAAAAAGTAGCATTACGTCTGGAAAACACTGTATGTTTGTTTTTGGCACAACCACCCAAAACACTGCAATCAGCCGAGGCCTCTTTAGATCCTACAATGATCACAGACTGACCAGAGGTTTGAGCGATGAGGTTGTAGCTAATGATGCAACAGCAAATTACGTGCAATTCAGATTCCATGCTACTGGCAAGACCACCACAGCTGTGATTACATCACATTTTGCTTGATAAAAAAAAAAAAAAAAAAAAAAAAAAACACTGCAAACAAACTAAACCCTACCGTGGCATCACTCATCAGAACGACCCACCTCCATTTAGTTAAAACAAAATATTCATCTCATTTTAATAAAGACAATAACACATGAGGGGATCTCAACATTTTCATGACTCCAAATAATGACTAATTGTTGGCAACAGTCTGGGTTTTCAGCAGAGTTGAACGATTGTCGGTGATATAAATGAACTGCACTTCAATCTCTCTTTAGACTAATGCAGTGCACTGCACTTGTCAATCGTTGTCACCTGCCCACCAGAGATAATACGCTTCAATTGAAACAAATTATGTGACTTCACTTTGAACCATTACGGTGAGAAATGTACAGTAATCTAATTGGATTAAATTAACTTCTGGTAGACCTGCCATTTTGTCTAATTAGAATGCAAAAGCATAGTGACGAACCACCGAATATTAATTCTACTCAGCTGCAAAATGTGGGGGGGGGGGGGGAAAAAAAGAAAATCTAACCCCCCAAACCCCCACCCGCTTGCCACATTTTGCATTTGGACTATCCCCATGTTCCTGGAAATAAAAACCTAAGACCATCCATTAGTCTGAGAGTCATTTCCTAATCAACTCCAAGGGAAATTGACACAGCTGTGCCGGGACTGTAAATTCATTGTGTGTATACGTAAATCCAGCTCTAATGTGTTTTTCTCTTGGCCAAAATGAATCCTTGTGGGCCACTGCAGTAGCTTTGCCCGGGCCCTAAATTTCAGATGTATATTGCTTTCCTTTACACATAAAATAGCGAGCTTCGGTGTAGCAGCACAGGGGTTATAGAACACTGTAATGGCTGAAGCCCTGCTCCAGTCAGCACCCCCCGGGGCTGTAAATTGGGTCCGGGATGAAATGGCGGCACGGGCTATGACAAGAATGCGTTCGACTGCTAATGAGCTACGGACATCAAAAATGGATTTCCAGGGAAGGGAGAAATAAATACCACGGGCAGTTAATCTTTTTTTTCCCCTCAATAAATAAAACAATAACCCCAAAAAAACTGAAATAAATGTTTAACAAAGAGCAGAAACGACAAAAACTTGGCAGGTGAGATTTCCCAACAGCACGACTCACGTCAGGTTTGGAGTGCTGGAATATTTTAAGGGGTAAAGTGAGGTCCTCTTTGGACAGGGTCACTAGGTACTCCCGGAGAAGGACGTTGGCCGAACCCGCGTTTTGGCTCTCACAGCGATGGAGGAAAGGGACCATCCACTGGTACGCATTCTTCACGTACCTCTCCTCCGCTGACTGAAGGAGAGGCACAGAGAGGAGTCAAACAAGGTACAGCTTTGTCTTTTTCAACAGTCAAACACCATTCCCCTAATAGACAGTCTGTAATTATTTAGACAGTGACACCATTTTGAAGAGCCACAATTCATCCAAGGCTCAACATACAGAAGAAAAAACTTCTTAAACTGCACGCCATCTCAGACAGCCAGCGGCAACTGCACCCATACGCAGCAAAGGTGTAGAAATAAAAACCTATTAAAACCAGGTCACAGCCCAAGTACTGAAGAACTACATTGTATCTACAGCTAACGCAAGCTTGATGTGCCATGGAAATAGTCAAGCAATGGTTTGAAACTCAAAATAGGGCAGGTTTGATATCCGTTGAAGCGCTGTACCCGTCAGCCAGGGTCACCCATATTCCCTCACTACACCTGCACCTGAGTAAACGGATCATTCGGCGGCCACTCAAAAAAAACCCTGGCACCTTGCGATTCTTCTGTTTTGCAAGCAATATTGCTGCAGCAACTGTTAGGAGCCCCAGGCCTAATCTGCCTAATATGAGGTACAGCTCTGAGTCAACACAACAATTTCATCTGTGCAAGTCGCTCATCAATTCGAGAACATTAGCTAAATGCCAAATAATGAACAGTTAGCCAAAAAATGAGAAATTGGCTCCGATGAGCCTTGCGTTATTCAACGACTCAAAACTCCCACCTACCCCACCCCCCACCCCCCGCAACCTAGATGGAAATGTAAAGTGTCCAGAGAGGAGATAATGAATCGCAGCTCCAGAAACATCAGACTAGTTTGCACACATCTGCATGACACGCCGCTAAGCCGTTCTTCAAACAAACAAACCTTATTTGAGCCCGAAGCAAAGACAGTTGGTGTAATTATGCACCGTCAATGCTCGACAACTCATCACCCCTCCTAGGGTCCTCGAGAAACAGTCAGAAGGGAGGGGAGACGTGTGCTGAATAAATTTTAGCACTGCAGCTGAGTGCTTATGATCTGTTAAGCTGTATGCTAATGTCGCAGTCATGCTAGCCTTATCAGAGGTGAATGTGAGAGGGCAAGGACTGAGGTTGAGGAGCCAAGTTCAGCCATATTTATGAAGCAATCCTTTCTTCAAAATGACCAGTTTTTCCACTGTCTGTCCAACATATTATCCCCTCTACTATACCTCTACCCTTTGTTCTCGATAAAACAATCAATTATTTTTGCTTTGAATTGCACTTCCTAGAAATGAACTTTTTTTTTTTTTGGAATATCATATCTTGAAATCGATGAACTGTTAAGACAACAGTGAAAAATCGTTCAATGTGTTTCTGCTTAAATTACAGCTTCTCATCTTATTCTCAAATAGTGACTAAATTTGAACTCAAAACATATTCAAAAACTACAAAGTGACTGAGTCTTGGTGATTTTAAAAAGCTTCTGAATGCCCCTATAACCATCATATTTTGCCCCTTCCTAAAGTGGACTTCCTAGTTTCAGATTCAGCTGCATTGAAATGTAGAAATATTTAGTTTGCCCTTATTTGGCTTGCAGTCTCGCCATCACTTTGTGTGCTGCTAAAAATAGGCTTTTCTCAAGCTTGCCTAGTCCATGCATCACAAAAAAGCCTTGAGTTTCTTTCCCCCAATAGATGGAGCACTGCGTCACCTTGACGTACATTTTTCATCAGCAGCCGGAGTTTATCGATGTCCTTAAGCTGCTGCAGGTCCCGGAGGGTCAGATTTAGCTTGCAGGAAGTCTCGTAGACCAGCGTCTCCAAGGTTACCAGGTCGTCGCAAAGAACCGTCAGTCCCGGGATTTCTCTCTCTTTCCCCAGGCGAATGAGGGACAAGGCGCAGTCCACCTGCAGGCAGACAGAACGCACAGCTAATCGATAATGGCTGCCAGACGGGCTGAGGATAATGGTCACATACTCTTTCTGCTGCCAGGTCAGGCCCTTTAACACACAAATTAACTGGGGCAAGGTCTTTTCTAATGGCCCTCATTTTTTTCTGAAATAAGTAGAGATTCTCACGGCATGTGTCTCTGTGTATTTGCGTGTGTGTGTGTGTGTGTGTGTGTGTGTGTGTGTGTGTGTGTGTGTCTGTGTGTGTGGGCTTGCACACATGTGCAAGTTACTGTGTGTACACTAGGGGTGTTATTCAGATCCATTGTCTGTAACTGCATCTGTAAAATTGAAAATAAGATTAATATTCATATCTGCACTTGGATTAAACCAATAAACCAAGATTTTCTTTTAAAATATTAGTATTTGTCATTTGAGAAGCATATTCAGGGTTTTTATTAATAATACGCAAACAAATTGTAACAAAAACATGATTTAAAAGTATAGAACAAACTGTTGGGAGGGACTAAATTTCTATTCATTGACACAGCCATATGATTTAACTGTCCTCCTGGTGTACCTGATTGAAAACTGCACAGCAAAATGACTAAACTATTAAATCATATAACACTTGGCCTGAAGTGTCAACATGAGGTTGATCCCCTCCTCCACACCCCTGATAAATAGGGGCTATTTTGAATGTTAAAATAAACTAAATTAGATAATAATTGATATATAAACACCATGCACCAACTCCTCTGACTTAGCAGACCAATTGTTTCTTAAAGGAGTTATATTATGCATTTGGGTTTTTCACTTTGCTACAGAATGTTAGCGAATATTTATTACCTTGTTTTACTAGTTAATTTGGCTGTTCAAAGTGTTAAATAACTCTATTTCGTCACATGGTATGCGGGGGGCAACAGTCATCTGTTTGTGTTTGTTATTTTTGAAGGTGTGTTGATCAGTTCAATCATCCGGTGCGGAATAAAAATTCCAATTTTTACAGCTGAAATTCAGAAATTTTGCTTGTATCCATTTCAAATATTACCTGTTCCTTCCAAATAATGTATTCATATTCAATTACATCCCTACACATATGTTCACATTGCTCTGTGCATATTTGCATATTCCCGTTAATTTGCGTATGTGTGAGTGCGCATGGAGGTATATGAGCGCACATGTGCGTTTGTTTACGTGTATTTGTGCGCGACCATTCATGAATGTAACTGATGAAGCAGTTGTACAATTACACTAATTAATCAAAACAAGCATCGAAATTTTAAATAAATAAGTGCACGGAGTTTCCCCAAAAGCAAAACTTGACTGTGCAAAGATACATAAATGCAGTAAGTGCGGGTGAGCATCTGCGCATGTCAGAATGCCCATCGGTTTGAGAGCGCGCGGATGCACACGTGAGACCGCATCTGTGGGCGCTCATCAGCACGTCAAATGTCATTCGGCCGCACATTAAAACAGAGGAACTAAATGATCTTCGCCAGTACGGTGAGCAATTAGGCAGTGGTCCAGATAGATAGTGGTATTGATCTCCACCAGCCCAAAGTGCGCATTCTCAAGAGAGATCATGAAGGATGTCCTTATACAATTCTGATGAGGAAATTGCACTGCCCTTAATTACATTCAAGTCTCATCCCCATATCTACCTGCTTGTTACAGCCTTCTGTTCCACTCTTTATACAGATACAACACACAAGTCTCCCTGGGCCAAAATGTAGGTGTTCATAATTCAATACAATTGAGAGCAGTTCATAAGTATTGAGACCGTTGTTATTGTTTAGGTTGCATAGCTCAGCACACTAAATTTGAGATGAAATGATTAATGAGGTCAAATATACACGCTTGCACACAAACACACAAAAATAAACACACACACACGCGCGCGCGCGCGCGCATACACACATGCACACAGACACACAAAATACTCAAACACATACAAATGCAAACACACACTTGAGCACACACTGAACACACAAGCGCACACACATTTTTCATCAACAAAACAGACTTAAGAAATACGGGGAGGAACCATAAAAACAAAGAACAGAGCGATCAAAGGGACTCTCCCATGTTCTTTCTTTCAAATTCAGTCGAGTCCTCAAGGACTGTGATGCAATGCCAGGCACTAAAGCATAAGCCAATCCAGCTAAAACAAATATGAAGGTAATTACAACTCATAGTTGAGGGAATGGCATTTTAATTGAACGTCCGACGAGGAGGGGGATTAAAAACGCAGAGAATGTTCCGGTGCTTTCCAGGTAAGGCCAAGCAGCAGTTGTTAAATTGCCATAGAAACAGCAGCAGCATGCGGTCTCACCTGTCGCGAGCAGGCGTCGATGTCCTCGGCCCGACTCAGGTACCAGTCAGAGAGGAGGCCGACGGGTGGGTCTACTGCCCGGAACTGCAAAAGCTCTGGCTGCTCCTCGTACAGGAAGTCGTCGTCTTCTGGAGTGTCCGGCTCCACCACTGACCTACAAGTAACAAATGCACCCATAAAAAGGTTCAAATGTAAAAAAAAATCTAAAAAAAAAATGTTCAAAGCTGAAAGGACACAAGCATTTGGTTTCCAATAGCTCATTTGAAACCCATTTCGTTCAAGTAGATTCTGGCAATTGCCTACCTTCTGATCTCAACTTTGAAGGCTACATAATTATTTACACCCCCAACTGTTAAAGCACCAAGAATTACGTTGTACTTTAAAAATAAATAATTGCATTATATAAATAAACTCAAAATGCCAATATGCAAAAAATATTGCAGTCTATTACTGCCCCAATGGAATCATGCAAAATCATTCATTTATCCAATAAACAAACTAATCCACCAAAATTAAGGTTTCATAATTATGGCCACCCCGGTTTAGCACTGGTTGAAACCTCTTTTCACAAAAATAATAGCCCAGAGTTCTTATTGTTCTGTTTGACAAGGTAACTGCACACATTTGGAAGGGACTATAGACCAACCCTCAACACTCCTGGGGAAAAAAAATGTGCCAAGCCAAAAATGGCAAAATATGTAGTTTGATTCATCTTAACAACAAATAATTGGTCAGGAAATTGTCAAGAATTAAATAAAGTAGCTTATAGTCTGGGAAAGCTGTTCCCTATGATTTCTTTAAAAGTTGAAGCCTTGCCTGTAAACTTCCAGACAGCTTTTCACAGAAACAAGAGTTTAAAAATAGTATTATTGTTCCTCTTTAGAATACAACTTTTCAATAGGTGAAAGCAAGTCTTTTTGCAATATTGCCCTGTACTCCAAAGGCTTAATTGACTTTTCCACAGGGAAGCACCTCAGCTTCACAGTGAAGCAGTGTCTGACTTTTTTCCCCAAACAGTTCACTGCAGAAAAAGTTAACAAGCAAATGTTGGCACAGAAGGTCTCAGGGGTTTAATACGCGCCAATTTTCTGACCAATGATATGTGAAGACCATTAAAAGCTTAGCATTTTGCCATTTTATGCCAATTAGCTTATTTTTATGCGGATACTTTCCAGATCAGGCACATTCCAGGGTTTGCGCTGATCAGTTGCCCTCTTCAATTCAGCCCACAGCGTTTCAGTCGGAATAAGGTCAGGTGACGGAGCCTGCCATTGCAGACTAATTGTGAAACCTTGTGAAAGTCTGATCTTGAAGAAATTGAGCGATTTTTAGTTCAGAAATGTTTAGTTCCTCTATCATTTTCTTTTACATTTTTTATAGTATGAAAGTGCCATCAATATTGGAGCCCGCTATATATTCTGTTCTAAACAACAGACTCACAGGGTTAACAGAGGATAAAAGCAAAACGAATGCCCACGGCTTCATTTTCACGAGTACCTCATAAAAGAGGATGAAACAGAAAAGGCTCTCATTGTATTCATTACCAAACAGCTGTTTAATCGACACCAAACCTGTTGAAAATGTGCGCGTGGGTGTGTAACCCTGTGAAGTAAACACTAGCATGCACACGAGAGACCCCCCCCCCCATTACTGCGCTAATTACTTCTAAGGCCATATTAAAGCAATAATTAGGCTAATGCACTGCTTAAAAAAAGAAAAAATGTGAAAAATCTCTTCGTTAACCTTGTTGGTCCACATAGAGGTTAAATACGGCAAAAACAAACAGAGGCATGAACGGATGATATAATTACGCACCCCACCCCTCCAGTGATGCGCGCATTTCTCCGACTGGGACGAAAGCTCAGTCAGTGGCCAGAAACACGAGAGGGTCTACCCTGTTTTCCGCAGCCCCAGGCCAGTAATTACCGCCCGGCCTCACCCTCCCTCCACCTCAGACCCGCAAACTTGCATCCAGTGGTAACCAATTTGGACGCCTGGATTAATATTCTTGACAGCTGTGTGTAATGCATTTCTCCAAGGGGTACAGAGAATCTGATATGAGCAGTTAATAAACAAGAAACTAATCATATGAATACAGAGGGGGGACATAACCTGTTCAAACCCAACCAGAGGTAACACCAGCATTACAGGATTTACACAAGTCAATCATCTTAATACTTCACTAGTAAATAATTAGCAAAAAAACATCAGAATCATCTTTCCAAATCCTTTTCAGAGATCTATTTTGATGACTATGACATTGTTCAGGTCAAAATATGAACCTATATTCTTAATTAAAACATTTCAACAGTGGGGTTCATTCACTTATATTAATTGGAGGTTGCGGCGTCTCCTTAATTGATGCCATGGCCTGGCATTGAGGTAATCCACAATTTTTGTATCCAAAATCATTATGCATTTGGGCTTCAAAAAAAAAGTTTGAATTTTTTTAAGGTAGGATACTGCTATTAAGCATGAAAATCTTTATTTCATCACTTACATCAAATTGCTTTATTGATATGAGAAGCAAACATTCAAATTAGCAGGGATGGAGGTGATTTGCATAAATTATGCAAATTGGGTGTCCAAGATGGCCGCCGCAAAGGGGCATATCATGACCATTTCAAAACAACATACCTCAGTAACTAATAGACATATCAACTTCTTATTTTGCACACAGGTTGCCTGATCCAGCATCTATGGGCTGAACCTCTTAAAGTTGGATACTTTAACAAAATGCAAAGGTTTTTTGAAATTTTGCTATTGACTAGAAAATTCTCTACCTCACTATATATTCAGCAACCCCTGAAATTAAAAGAGTACCAAAAGGGCCATATTTTTTAGGTTCAGGACAACCATCATGCTGTAAACTATTTATGTTCCAAACTTCATTAAAATCGGACAAGCGAGTTTTTGAGAAATGGCGCGTGAAAAATGTGGAAATGGTAATGGTATTTTTATAGCAGTAATCTACCTTAATACAAGTATTTAACATAATTATTTTGGTAACCAACGGACGCAAAGCAATAGCTTAAAAGACCTCCACACCAGGTTTTCACTTTGTGTAAACCACTTCTACAAATCTAAGAGCTTCACTAGTTCACAGTTTCTCAACCAAAGGGTCTCTGATCACAAGGTATGGCAAATTTGCTCTGTTGTCTTGCCTAATAGGGCCACAGGCCAAACCTGTTTATATCCTAAATCGTGGAACTGTCTTCCTTTTGCATCATTGCACAGTCACCTTCGTGTAAGGCATTTTTTTTTGTCCTACCACCAATTACACATCATGTATGTTTAAGGCTACACCTTTAGGGGGTCAGGAATATTTGTTGTTTTTTTCTTTTTTTTCCTGGGAGGAAAAATCCACAGACAACTGTAACTGCATTGTCCTTATACAGTCACGAGAAAATGAAAGTACACTCTCTTTCAGTTCTATAGTTTTACGTATCGGGACATTACAAAAATCCGCTTGTCCTCATCAGGTCTGAAAATTAGGTACATCTAACCTCAGTAAAACAACGAACTACAGATTCCACAATGCCATTATTTATTAAACCAAAATTCATCCAAAATGCAGAAGTCATCTGTGAAAAACTGAGTGCACCCCATCATTGTAGACTGTTGCTTGTAGAACCATCTTTAGCAGCAATAACTTAAACAAATTGTTATGATTTTATCCGTCTCTCACATTATGGTGGAGGATCTTTGGCCCGCTCTTCTTCACAATAATCAGTGTTCTCACCAGGATTTTTTTTTTGCAGCGTAGGGGTAATGACCGGCCGGGGGTCCGGGGGACGCCTAGGCCCCCTGCGGGGTCCAGGGATAGTGCCCCTGTGGGAGACCCGGGGGAGCAAAGCCCCCCAGAAGCTCTGGCATTTTCGCACGTTTGGAGGTGTTATTTTTCAATTTTGAGTGTCCCGATTAATGATACTTTGGCAGTTAATAACCTTTTGCACAGGGCCTTGACACAATATTCAAGTTCAAGGAAACTCACAGCAAGAGAACTTAACTTCACGAACCCCTTCTGTATAACTGTTCAACACCAAGGATGATCTGGCAATCAGTTTTCTCTACCCTTTCCCCATCCTCTGTTCTTCTTATTGTAACAAATGTACAACTGCACTAATGCCCTTTTATCTTTACTTTACATCATTACCTGTTGCAACATTTTGCTAAAATCTCACATTCAGGCGCCAGGGCGAAATACGCTGCAATATTACCACGCTTGGATGCTGACATGTTTAAAAAAAATCGCCAATAAAATACACTTAGCCCCTGCCCTACGCCTTCTGCAGGCCGCGCGGAACGTGAAAAAAGTTCACAAACTCTAACCTTTCTGTACCGAGCAAATGTTGTGGCAAAGTTCCGAAAACATAATCAAATCTCTCTGCTGAAAGTCTGCCGTTGAATGACTGACGCAGCATAGATCAAATGTGACCCCGCCTCTGAAAACCCGGGGACAGTCAGTTTTTGGCGATGTACAGTTTTTTTTTTTAAACAAAGTCATTCTACATCACATAAGGAGTATTCTGTAAAAAAAAAATGTAACCGGTATCTCTAATATTGACCGAGGTGGCCTGACATGTCTTCAAACTAGGCTGGTTAGCCTCACAAGACATTCATCTATAAAAGTTATATATTATAGATTATTATGTCAGAAATGATTTCTGACATTTGCGAGGTGATGCGAGCAATCCATGGAGAATCCTCGCAACTCTTCTGCCATGCAATGACCGTCTTTACAATGGTGCGCTTTGATCATGTTGTCATGTACATTCATTTTCAATGGTAGAAAAGACCTTCCTAAACCGAATGACAATCAAATTATCGGATGTTTATCCGCCAAAGGAAAATTAAAACCTGATTGAAACCATAGTTGAAACGAGTCTTGTAGAAACCAACTTCCAGTATTTCTCCGTCAAAAAATGTAAACGTTGTGTCAATAAATTCATTAATTTCAATATGTATGATGTTAGAAATTAATTTTTGAACACTATATTTCTAAAAGTTACCAAGGGTTGGCTCAGGTACAGTCAAGGCGCGTGTCTGGCGGATGACTTTGCATTTTTGGGCCGCTACGTTCATTGAAATGGCCCAAATTGACAGCGTAGTGGGCCGCTACGCTGAA
The DNA here is from genome assembly GCA_029692085.1 of Gymnothorax javanicus. Lineage (NCBI taxonomy): Eukaryota > Metazoa > Chordata > Actinopteri > Anguilliformes > Muraenidae > Gymnothorax > Gymnothorax javanicus. The sequence goes on from CM056198.1 coordinate 99,760,030, forward strand.
ATTCGCTGGCGAGAACACTGATAATGCTTCGGTTCATTAAGGGCATTTGTTTATGCAGAGTTCTCTTTAGGTCCTGCCACAGCATTTCAATCGAATTGAGATCTGGACTTTGACTTGGCCATTGCAACACCTTGATTTTTTTCTTTATGCCACTGAGTAGATTTGCTGGTGTGCTTGGGATCAACGTCCTGTTGCATGACCCAGTTGCGGCCAAGCATTAGCTGTCGTACAGATGGTTTCACATTAGAATGTAGAATGCTTTGGTACACCGAGGAGTTCATGGTCAACTCAAAGACTGCAAGGTGTCCAGCTCCTGCGGCTGCAAAACGAGCCCAAATCATCACCTTTCCACCACTACGCTTGATAGATGGTATGAGGTGTTTGTGTTGATATGCTGTGTTTCGTTTGCACTAAACGTGGTGCTATGCATTATGGCCAAACAACTCCACTTTAGTCTCATCTGTCCAAAGGACATTGTTCCAAAAGGCTTGTGGTTTATTCAGATGCAACTTTGCAACCCTAAGCCGTGCTGCCATGTTCATTTTGGAGAGAAGAGGCTTTTTCCTGGCAACCCTTCCAAACAAGCCATACTCGTTCTGTCTTTTTCAAATTCTATGGTTGTGAACTTCAACATTTAACATGCTAACTGAGGCCTTTATAGTCCTAAATGTAGTTTGTGGGTTTTTCACAATTTCTCTGAGAGTTGCACAGTCCTACCTTGGGGTGAATCTGCTGCGAAATCCACTCCTGGGAAGACTGGCAACTGTCGTGAATGTTTTCCACTTCTGAAATAATCTTCCTCACTGTAGAATAACTGACTTCAAATTGTTTGGAAAAGGCCTTAAAACCCTTCCAAGATTGATAGGCAGCAACAATTGCTTCTGTAAGATGACTGCTGATGTCTTTCCCTCTTGATATTAGGGGCGTTCACACTGGAGAAAGAGTGCGATTTGGATCGCGATCGAAAAATAACATACGCGAACATACAAACCTACAAATCGCTGCCAACGGTATTGCAACAAACAGATTAACGCATCTGAGCTCCTTAAAGTACAACCAAGTGACTATGCAACACCTCAATCACGTAGAACTACACGCTGTTTGTCAACGTCAATTCCAAATTCAATGCCCTTACTGTATATTGCTTACTTATGTGCACACACATGTGCCAGTCTGTACACAAACGAGCAAGAGCAGATTAACAGCCGATTGCGAAATATCGGATGTTGGCCTGCGCGAGAGAAAAAAAAAAAAAAACAATTTTCAATTCGCGATTCCGTTCACACAGACTGCATGGGCAAGTAATCGCGCTGATTCCCGAAAAATCGCAAGAGCTACTGCGAATTCGATCGCGATCACGATCGCACTAATTAGTGAGATTTTTCTGTCCACACACAGAAAAAAAATCGAAAATTGAATCGCGCTTGGAAAATCAATTTTTAAATCTTGCTTTTTCCCGTAGGTGTGAACACCCCTATTGTGTTCATACACACCTAAATGCACCAGACCAGCAAAGTGCCAAAACTTCATAGAGGCGGTCAGACTTGCTGATGATCAATTAATCAAGTGCACTTGATCAGCAACACCTGGCGGCTAATTACCTTCTTAATTCCTATGGAAGCAGTAAGGGCGTACTTAGTTTTTCACACATGGCTTCCACACTTCGACTGAATTTTTATAAAATAAATGATGGCATGGTGAAATCTGTTGCATGTTGTTTTACACCTGAGGTTAGATTTACATAATTTTAGGATAATTCCTGATTAAGACCAGCTGATTTTTTATTAAGTCCTGATATGTAAAACCATAGAACTGAAAGAGGGTGTGTTTTCTTTTTCTCACCACTGTACACACCAGCAATTACAATTTGTACATGCGATTGTGCCATTATTTCACTCCCCCCCCCCCCTTTTAGCCCACTACATTAGCCTTATTTTTGCAAAGACTAGAGAGCAGTGAAAATGTATTTGTGCCCCATTGCCAATTACATCTATTTTTGCTTATTTGTCATATTTCAATGTTCCAGATGATTAAACTAATTTTAATGCATGACAAAGACAATTTGAGAAAATGCAAAATGTAGCTTTTAAATGATTGTTTCAGATAGGTTAAGGTAAAGGGCAATTCAAACCCTATATCACCCAAATGAAAAAGTAATTGCCCTCCTAAGCCTCATAACTGGTTGTGCCACCCTCTGGAGGCAGTAACAGTAATCAAACATTTGCGATAACTGGCAAGGAGACTATTTGCATCACTGTGGAGGAATTTTAGCAAACTGTTCTTCGCAGAATTGTTTTAATTCAGCCTAACTGAACCGTTTTCAAACATAAACTACCTGTTTAAGGTTGTGTCACAGCACCTAAATCGAATTCGAGCACAACTTTGACTGGCCGTGCCAAAGCCTTCACTTTGTTTCTTTTGAGCCATTCAGAAGTGTTCTTGCTTGTGTGCTTCAGATCACCGTCTTGCTTCATAACCCAACTGCGCTTCAGCTTTGAGTCACAAACTGATGAAACCATGAATTCTGCTCTTGGCCAGAAATTCTTTAAAGAGTGCGTCTGGCCATCAGTTATGGCAAGTCGCAGGTGGCCCCAGATCACAGGTGGCCCCAGATCGCAGGTAGCCCCAATGGGTCGGTAAGCTAAAAATAAACAAACATTGCTAAACTAAGTAGGACTCAAGTTCTCCACTGTGACTCCACTGTGAAGTGATTTTAGGTTGAATGGCACTTGAGCTTAAAAGCTTCAACAATCGAGGATTTGCTGCACATCACTACTCAGGGTCCTAAGCCAGAAGTGTTTGATAGTGATTAAAATACAGTATAACAATGCAAATTAATACAATGAATTTTTTTTCGCTTGAAAAAATATCAATTCTGCAGCATTCTGTAGAAAAGGCAAGCATTCGGCGTACAGTTTCAATATACTCTGATGATTTTTACTACACCGACTCCAAATTGTTTATTGTAAACGGTTTCGTCTTCATGCAATGTAATTATCGCTTGTTGTTATGAGAGCACTGGTTTTGGCCTTAATACCAAACATTCAGGCTGTGATGCTGCAATAAATTTGTCTTCATCAAAGACCAAAGTGGCCTTGGCCTAAAAGTGACTCAATTCCAGGCCTGCAAATCTACCATCAGGACATTCATGGTTGAATACGATCTAGCCTATGAGACAGTCTCTTAAGAAGGTAACTCAAAGCAATGAAGTTCTAGAACATACAATAAGGCATTACATTTTTTAGAAAAAATATTTTTTTTTTCCAAAGAGACTTTCAGTTGTTTTGACTGAGCAAGGGCCGATAACTCCTAAAGCACAGTCGTGCCAAACAACAGCTGCACTCATCTTAGCGACTACACTTGGGTTGAAATGACCAGCCTTTCTTGACCCAATCTAGCACCTTAGCAACCAGGCTCTAGGCTGCCCCAGAACATTGAGTTCTGGGAAAAAGAAAAACACACCAAAAAAGCTACTCCTCAAAGGGTTATAACAGAGTGCAGCTGCTGCTGCCTGATTTCTACTGGAGCTTTGCCATGGATTTACCTGCATTCGGGCTGCTCACACCAGTCCTGCTCTCTGTGGCTCTGTTCATCCCATGGGATCACCTTCAGGGTCCCTTTGTCATCGACACTGCCGAGAGACCAGACACAAAGAGCACTGAGCATAACATCCACAGACAGCAACATCTGTCACTGAAGTGGTATACTTAATGACGGCCATTTGATGCAAATTCAAAATAGACAGTCATGGTGAGTGTGTGTGTGTTTGTGAGGGAGTGTGTGTATGAGCATGGTGAGTGTGAGTGTGTGTGCGTGTGTGTCTGTGTGTGTTCTTGTACTTGCTGCACAGCGAGGACAAGAAGTCGTTCTCTTCCTACACAAAAGGGGACATTTTAGGGAACTGAGGACATATTTCGCAGTCCTCAAAACTAAAAAGGCAAATTGCAACTTATTAGTTAAGGCATAGGGTAAGGTTAGAATTAGGGATAGGTTAAAGTTAGAGTAAGTGTTTGGGTTAGGCATGCACTGCTTATTGTTAAGATTAGGGAAAGGCTGTAGAGAAACAGAAAGAATGAATAGCAGTCAATGTTATGTCTTCACAAAGATAGAAGTACAAGGGGTGTGTGTGTGTGTGTAAGTGTGTTTTTGTGTGTGTGCGCGCACGTGTGTGAGTGTGTTTGCAGGCTGGCAGGCAAGGGGGCTAGAGGTGGGATGAGAAAGCTTTCACACACCTTGTGCCTGTATGCAGTCTTGGAAAGGACAGCTAGGTAAGACACACCCCCACACGCACGCCATCATAACGAGCCCCCTTCTCTCTCTGAACCACCCCAGTTCACAATCCCAATTACATCAAAACTTTGTAATATGTAAGCATTTTCCAGCCTTGCTGCTAGATTGGCTGAACAGAATTTAAACCTATATCTGGCCAGGCCTGTTTTCAGCTTTGTTCTGGATGACTAGGTCTCAACCTGCTCCATTACATAGGGCTCCTTTGGGGAGTTTTCCAAGCCACACATTATACAGCCAATGCAATAAATAACCAAAACTCTTCAGCCATGCTGCCACAATTTTGCTTGCTCATTTCTCTTCTCCTTAACCACAACACTACTGAGATAAAATCGCAATAAAAACACTTAAATTTCAACCTTTTATCACTTCTTTCTGCGGCAAGCTGGGACGAGCCTGAAAAAATATGGGCGAAAATAGAGGTCTAGACTATTAACATTTGCTGATACTTCACCGCTGAAGGAGAAGACAATACATACAGAGCGGGCATTCTCATGTGATGGGAATGAGAGAAAGCAATATTGCACTCTCTCTCTCAGAAAGTTAAACTTCCAAGCATCTCAAACCATTAACTGCACGAAAATGTGTTAACCTTAATCACTTTGGTGCTTCTGAGAAAAAAAAATAGCGATACCAACCGCACTTCGATTTTCTCACTAAGGAGGAGGGGCCTGGTACACCTGCAGTTTAAGATACAAGAATAGAGAGGCCCAAAAATATATATATAAATAAACTAACAAACAAACAAACTAAAAAAAATCAATGAGGAGCTGCATTATTCAGCGGGTGCAGCACTTGATTTACATCTAGACAGGCTGCGGAAGGCGGCGTACGTGTGCTCGGGGTTTTAATGCAGGGGCTGATGCGATGTTCCTGAGGGTAAGGCTCCTGCATAGGGGCCTGACCTGGCTGTACTTCACACAGGAGCTCACATGGATTAACCCCTTTGCGCAGATATAGACGTTGGCATCCGTAAATTCCAAAATTTAATTCCTAAATAATTCTGTAATTGAATTTCCAAATGTCTTGCTTCACTGGAATGATTTTCCACAGTCTCTGTGACAAAATACAGATTTATAAAGCCTAAACAGGCTCATGCATAACAGGAAAAATTGGCATTATTTGTATTCTGCTTAAAGGGGTTAAGAAACCCCTGCTTTGTCTTAATGCATCGCAAAGGCCAGCTTGAGCCACCCTCAGACACCACCTATTACAGCATAGTGTCCAAGTGTTAGTACAGTGACACCGAGGACAGTTATTCCTGCCTGGGTTACAAAATAGGGAGGCAAACACCGACACGTTAAATTCCAGTCACAGCTTTAACCTCATTGTTCATCGTTCTCAAATCCAATATGCTGCAATACAGCACCCAAAAGCAGTCCCCGTCCAAACATTTATGGACTGCCCTGTGAGAGGCCTTACTGAAGGAGAGAAATGGCAATCGAATGGCAGCCATTTGCATTGAAATTTTCCAGAATAAAACTTAAAGCCTGGTAGGCTGCTGCTGAGAACAAGAGAACTTTTATGGTACGCCCCAGCTCATGATTGATGCACGGCGGACAGTTTGCTGACCTCTGTAGATTAGAGACGGGAAGGACGTGCAAGATCTACGGCAGAGACCCCGCCACTAAATCCAGTGAGGCGGCTCCATTACCAGCACATTAGGAGGAAGAGCGTTTCTACCCCACCTGCCATTTTGAGTGTCCCAAATATAATCCCATTAAGACACAAGACAGGGGTGCCTCACAGCACTGGGAAAATGAGTGGGACAAGGCACCATGTCAAAGCACTGTGAGCAGTACTCAGAAACGAACAAAATTAGCCTTGACATTTAAATGAGCCAATCGTACTTGTGTTTCTGTGCATTGTTTCAATTATAGTTTTCAATAACATTCAAATATAAGACGTGAACATAAGTTAGTTTCAAAGATGTACGCAGTCTGATGGCGCAATAACGTTTTATTTTTAGTCACACTTTTTGATCAAAATAATCGCATGGTTTCTTCCAGGTAATGCAATGTAAATCAAGGTACCTCGCTAGCATTTAGAAAACTAAATTTGTTTCTTATAAAAAGAGGGCAACAGGCCCCCTGCTAATAATCTTATTAGACCCGTAGTCCGCGTGATTGAATTCCGCTCTCTGTTCCTTTATCCAGGAGAGGCCGCATGCCTCAGACATTCAGTTTCGGTAACATCTCATGTGTAGCGCTGTCACATTTAATTCACTCCGCTATGCTCTTCAACTGTGCCGCATCCACACTCTGAGACGCATATTTCATCGGTTAAAACTTGTTTTGCGTAGTCTCTTAGCTTAGCACTACAGAGTCAAATTGCTTTCGCTTTTTTATCATTTCTATTCATCCATTTAATTGACCGAGTACACAATTGCAAAGACAGCAATGCTGCCAATCATGGTTAATTAATGTCTTCTATATGTTGTATGCTTTCAAAGCCCTCCTTTTTCCTCCTTCCAAAAGCAACAGGAAAATCAATTTAAAACAGCACCTACAGGAATTGATGCTAAAAATAAAATTAATCAAATTGGGCGTGGAGACATCCGCAACAACAAAAAGCCGATAAAGTTGACAGAATATCTGAGGCTAACACAGAGAGGAGCATCCATCTTTGAGGGATCTACTGGTTGCTGACTCTGCCAAAAATGTCGGGAAGCCATTTCCTGCGTATCGACTATATGTGGGGAAATGCTTCACGGTTTCAGTTTGAAATGCTCCCTTTGACCACTTTCCACTTGCGTTTCCTTGTTCCACTGAATCCATACAGGAAGAATACATTAGCCTAAAAGCCCAGATCCTAAATTTTTTCTTTGCCCTGGCACCCATGTGTATTTAAACCATTACAAAACTAACATATAGACTTCATCAAATTACACACAGCATGTCACAGTCTCTAAGTTCTAACTACAAATACCCATAAAACGCCAAGCAGGCATCAAATCAAAGAAGTTCTAAACTCTCTCTAAATTAGCATTTGCTAGGAGACCTGATTTTTCAGAGAAGAATTTACAAAACCAGTTTTTTTTTTTTTTGTTTGTTTGTTTTTTTCCCCCCAAGGCAGCTTGGGTAAACTGACATTGTGGAGATTGCACAATCTTCAAACCATTGTGGCCGGGACTCTCCAGTCTTTGTGATAAAAATTCACAAATGATAATGATTTCCTGTCCTTCCATATCTGTGCATGGAAATGTCAACAACGGCAGTGAACAGCGTCAAAAGAAAATGGATAAATGAATGAGCACATCAACAATGTCAGAGAATTCCAAGGTTGCCACTGTAAAATGTTAAACTAAAAGCCCTTTTAAGGACCAAAAAATTAATTTCTCCCAATTATATTGTGCATGAATAAAAAAAATTTTAAAAGTGTTAAACGCCTATCAAAGTTTATTCATGTCTCATTGTGCCTTTGCATTCATATATTTGGTGCACACTTGCTTTGAGCATTACTTTGAAGTGCAAATTCATTGAATTTTCTCAAATAAAAACCAATCTGGTATACGTTTGACCAAACAGTGTCCTGCTAATTAAATATCCCAAATTTGCCAATTTTTTGCAAAAATGAGCCCTTTATTGAGGTCCGTGCGGAGATTTCCAAAAACAAAATGAAGATTGACCCAAACTTGCCAATTAGAAGATGTGGCGTAACGGGAAGTGTTCCGAACGCTGAAGTCAAGCTGAAAGCAACAGGGAAACAAGATGTTGTCAAAGAATATTATTTCCATAAACTGATGAAAACAAATATTTCTCTCATCAGAGGGGGAAAAGGAACAACGTGACAATCAGCCTGTAGGCATGGTTCACCGAAACTACTCACTGAGAGTTTTATTCGGCCATGATGAGGAAAAGGGTCTAAAAATAGGCAGCCTACGTACAAGATGACAACACGAGACCTTCAGAGTCTATTAACTCTGATTAAGCATGGAAAATGCATATTAAAACAGAAAGCAGTTTCTTAATTTACTTAGACTTGTATTTCATTGCAGCCAGTATGAGGACAGGATATTTCATTTTTTTATGTTCCACTTTATTTTATTTGTGAAAGTACACTGTGAGAGAAAATGATTATTTAGCATTAGTATTCTGTGTGAACTGCACAATGTGTGAGCGTATGCACTTTACAAAGAAGAAGGAAAACAAACATCTGGGACATCTTTGCAGAATGCCCAAAGCATCCTGTGGCTAAGAAAAGGGGCCGAGCATCAGCAGTTCGGCAAATAATGAGGAACTGGACAATGAGTACATGACAAATAACATTGTCCGACCTCCGCAGAATTGTATTGAAGCAAACTGGGAAAGTGCCTTGGTGAGAGAGCCTCTCTGACCTCTTAGTGCATGGGGTGATGCTCTCCATTCTTTGTTATTTTGCTGCAATATTTAATAGAGTCTTAAAAGGATATCCATTGTGTTTTCATGCTCTGTGTACGTGTCCTAATTACTCCCCAACAGCATGTATTCCTGCCATTCAGGCCAGCAAATAAATTACAAAAAAAAGTTGGAACAGAGGTCATTTAGGATGAGTAATGAGGTAAGAAACCTTGAATAATGATGTAATTTAAAGCAGCTGATGTCAGCAGATGATTGTAATCATGATTTGGTACCCAAATACCATCCAGGAAAGGCCTAGTCTTTCAGGAACAAAGATGGGCACAGGATTGCCAATTTGCCATAAAATACATGAGAAAATAAAAATAAGGTTTAATAAAAACAGTGTTCCCACAGAAAAAATTGTAAAGGATTTACAAAACCCAAAACCAGTGAAGTTGGCACGTTATGTAAATCGTAGATAAAAACAGAATACAATGATTTGCAAATCCTTTTCAACTTATATTCAATTGAATACACTGCAAAGACAAGATGTTTCATGTTCAAACTGAAAAACTTTATTTTTTTTTGCAAATAATCATTAACTTAGAATTTAAAGGCAGCAACACATTGCAAAAAAAGTTGGCACAGGGGCCTTTTTACCACTGTGTTACATCACCTTTCCTTTTAACGACACTCAGTAAACGTTTGGGAACTGAGGAGACCAATTTTGAAGCTTTTCAGGTGGAACTCTTTCCCATTCTTGCTTGATGTACAGCTTAAGTTGTTCAACAGTCCGGGGTCTCCGTTGTCGTATTTACGCTTCATAATGCGCCACACATTTTCAATGGGAGACAGGTCTGGACTACAGGCAGGCCAGTCTAGTACCCGCACTCTTTTACTACGGAGCCATGCTGTTGTAACACGTGCAGAAGGCATTGTCTTGCTGAAATAAGCAGGGCGTCCATGAAAAAGACATTGCTTGGATGGCAACATATGTTGCTCCAAAACCTGTATGTACCTTTCAGCATTAATGGTGCCTTCACATATGTGTAAGTTGCCCATGCCTTGGGCACTAATAACCCCCATACCATCACAGATGCTGGCTTTTTGAACTTTGCGCCTATAGCAGTCCGGATGGTTCTTTTCCTCTTTGGTCCGGAGGACACGGCGTCCACAGTTTCCATAAACAATTTGAAATGTGGACTCGTCAGACCACAGAACACTTTTCCACTTTGCATCAGTCCATCTTAGATGAGCTTGGGCCCAAAGCTGGCGGCGTTTCTGGGTGCTGTTGATAAATGGCATCTTTGCATTGTAGAGTTTTAACTTGCACTTGCAGATGTAGCGACGAACTGTAGTTACTGACAGTGGTTTTCTGAAGTGTTCCTGAGCCCATGTGGTGATGTCCTTTACACTCTGATGTCGGTTTTGATGCAGTACCGCCTGAGGGATCGAAGGTCACGGGCATTCAATGTTGGTTTTCGGCCTTGTAAACTACGTGCAGTGATTTCTCCAGATTCTCTGAACCTTTTGACGATATTACGGACCGTAGATGATGAAATCCTAAATTTCTTGCAATAGCTCGTTGAGGAATGTTGTTTTTAAACTGTTCGACAATCACCTCCGCATTTGTTCACTAAGTGGTGACCCTCGCCCCCATCCTTGTTTGTGAATGATTGAGCATTTCAGGGAAGCTGCTTTTATACCCAATCATGGCACCCACCTGTTCCCAATTAGCCCGTTCACCTGTGGGATGTTCCAAATAAGTGTTTGATGAGCATTCCTCAACTCTTCAGTCTTTTTTGCCACTTGTGCCAGCTTTTTTTGAAACATGTTGCAGGCATCAAATTCCAAATGAGCTAATATTTGCAAAAATTACAAAGTTTACCTGTTCGAACATTAAGTAACTTGTCTTTGCAGTGTATTCAATTGAATATAGGTTGAAAAAGATTTGCAAATCATTGTATTCTGTTTTTATTTACGGTTTACACAACGTGCCAACTTCACTGGTTTTGGGTTTGTAGATCATTCATCCTCGAGAGTGCATAGCGTAATTAAAATTCAAGGAATCTGGAGGAATTTCTAGGTGTGAATGGCAAGGGTGCAAGCCTATGTCGAATACCGCAGTCTCCGGTTACTCAGACAGCACTACATCAAGACCACATTGGCACAGGATTGCTTTTGCAAACCTTCATAGTTTCAGCCACAAATGCCAGTAAAAACTTTACCATGCAAAAAGGAAACCTTATTTTGAAGTGTTCAGAAACACCGTTGACTTCTCTGGGCTCAAAGACATCTGGAATAGACCACTGCACAGAGAAAAGTGTGTATTGCGGTCAGGCAAATCAATATTTCAGGTTGTTCTAGGGAGAAATGGACACTGGAGTGCTCCAGACCAAAGAAAAGAACCATCCAGCCTGAATGGCTTTTAAAGTTGTAGCCAGTAACAGTGTTATGGTGTGGGGTTGCATTAGCGCCCTTGGAAAGGGTACCTTGCACTTCTGTGAAGGCATCATTAATGCTGAAAGACACACTGAGATTTCAGAGCGACATATGGCATCTTTTCCTGGAACACCCATGTATATGACAACAAGACGACACAAAACGAGATTTTGCACTCATTACAAAGGCATGGCTGGGTAAGAAAAGGGTGCAGGTTCTAGACTGACCTGCCAGCAGTCCCGACATGAGATGTGCAGCAGATTTTGAAATTCAAAATGTGACAACAAAGACCCCTTACAGTTGCACACTAAGACTTGTTTGCAGGAAGGAGACAAAATAACTAGAGAAACACTCAATCACTTGATGCCTTCAGTCCCTGAACATTTATTAAGTGTTGAGAAAAAGAATGGCAGAATAACAAGTGCTTTAATCCTTTACGGTCCAAACTTTTTAAACGTGTTATATTAGAAATTAATTTGAGAGTTTATTTTGAAAAATCAATAAAATTCAAGCGGTGAAATGTCAAATAATGTGCCATTGCATTGTTTTCAATGTAATAGCGGTCAAAGAATTTACAAAGCACCGTTTTCGGTTTTAAATTAACATACCATCCCAACCTCCTCGGCTTTGGGGTTGTATAATCAAGACTGCTTTAAAGCAGTTTTTGTACCATTTAAGTTGGAATGTGGCAAATCGCATGTTTCATTCCAAATAGCAAGTGTCGCCTGTGTTGACCTGACCAGACACAACTCAACGCATTAACAGTAAAAAAACATATCACAGGGTTCAGAGTTCAATTTCATTCCCGGAAATTCAATTCTCAATAAAGGTCATGAGTTCAACTTGTATGCATGTTAAACTATCAAGTCATCCATGTACACATAAGCTGTAATAGATCTGCTTCCAAGGTGATGTCACTTAGCTGGGTACCAATATAGCCCATGATATGACCTTCCAAATAATTATTTGCTCTGTATGCACTCCCTAGACCAGTGGTTCTCAACTCAAGTCCTGGGGACCCACAGCACTATAAATTTGTGTTCCAACTCAGCAGTGGGATGACATAATCAGCTAATACTAATTGTCAATCTCTTAGTTCATTGAATCAGGTGTCCCCAATAAAGAAACACTGCCTTCAGACATTAAACTCTCTGATTAAGAACAGCATTTTATGATGACCAAACCTTAAGCACACTAAGTAGAACAAGTTGCAATAAAAGTAAACAGAAAACTAATTTCACCATGTGGGTCATTTTTTATTTCATGAAGTACCCTAATCCATTAAATCTGGAGGCCAGAATTAAAAATAAGAATTAAATATTTTATATTTGGTCCCCTAAGCTTGAGATAATCATGAAAATCTATTTTTAAATAAAGAATTGTCGCTGTGACATCAAATTTCAATTTTGTCAACCTGCAAATCCTCTTGAATGGTGTTTCTTAACTCAAAAAGTAGCCAAAGTATCATGTATGATTGTACTAGCCCTGGTTTACCATACCTATTTCAACTTAACAAGAGACTAATGATTAGGATTTGATTGACTGAATCATGCCATTGCTAAGCTGGCACACAAATGTGTAGGGCAGTGGGTCCCCAGGACTGGAGTTGAGAAACACTGTCCTAGACAAAGAACGTGAAGAGAAAAGCAATGAGGCAGCATCGCAAGACGGAAAATGAGCAAATTTTAGCCTGATTATTCTCAAACACAACGTAGGCAGAGAAGTATCCACAGAGAATTCGCTAATGTAGCAACTTCCCTCGTGTAATGGTGCAGTTAGCCACTGCACATAGCCTAATGTCGTACTCCCCTAATGTAATGGGATAAAGGTATGGAGAAACAAGCGTTTCTCAAAGAATAAAGCCGAGCGACGCAGGCTATAATGATGCCACTCGGGTCTGCACGCGCTCTCCTGAATGACATTTCATTTGTAGAAACCCAGCTCCTATAGCACATATTCCTCAGGAGTATATCTGTATCAGGCACAGCACTCAAATCCTGCATTCACCAGCTTTATTACAATGTACAGATTACTCTTTATAAGGTGAAATCCCAAACCAGGCAAAAGAGATACCGGCGAGGGAAGAGTAATCTAACACAAACAGCTGGGACAAACCATTCGAATGAGGACAAGTATTTCCATTCAATCTCGCAAATTGCAAGCGGGAGAGGGTAGGCAGGGAGGCCTTCCTCCCACACCTGCACAAAAGAGTCGTACTTCACGGTGCAGTGGGTGAGCATATATGCACAATTGAAGTTAAATTTACCAAACCAAAGAAAATAATGAAAAAGCAAGCATAGAGGGACCTCACCCTTCAAGATGAAATTCACAAATGAGAGACTATAACGTTCTCAACAGAATATATTCCAATTCTGATGTAATAATTACCACCGGCAATTGAAAACAACACCAAAGATTCCTGAAAAACCTTTCCAAGAAACAAACCTAGGTTTTTTCCTTTTGTTCTTGCGAGAAATATGTTCAGCAGTGGCAATCATGGACACAGACGTACAGGGGAGCTGCCAGGAACTTGATCATTGTGTGGAAAAATAATTACAGTTTAAATTCTTATAATTGAAAAAGGATTTAATCATTCTTGTTTTTCATGATAATAGAAAGTTGATTCTCACGGATGCCTCGCAAATATGCCAACTGACGTTCCATTCAACACTATGTTGTTCACCTTCTTCAGGTTGGGAAAGGGCGGGTGCATTGGTAGGGGTATGGAGATGGCGTGGGGATTGCCTGCATTGATTAAATGTTGGCTAAAAGACGAGTGAAATGTAAACACTTTGGCTTTTCTGTGAAGATATTAAGTAATGATGTTCGCGGTGCAACTGTAGCCTACTCTCTGCGGACTTAAATAACAGGTTCATTTCCACCACTGACGGTGTAAAACTGGGCAATATACAGTCACCCCCTTTTTTTCTCTCCCCTGTCCTTCTTTTCATTTTCCAAAGTTAGAGTTTTTAAAAAAAAAAAAAATCAAACATTTCCAAGAGGTAATGCGTACGTTGTGGGATTTTTTTTGTGGTATGCCTTGTTTAGGCATAATTGCACTTGAGCCATTTTAGATTGCCTGATGAACAATCTAATAATTTCTTTACGAAACTAGACAGTCCAGTCAGCTGCGAGCCGTATGGGTGTAGTCCCCGCAAGCTGGCTTCTCCCCTTTTTTGCGCATTATTCAGCCAATACTGTCGCCATGGCAACCGAAAGTGATAGGTGTCATAAGTGAAGTATAACACATGTCCATACCAAATATGAAAATAATGAGTAAAAAATTTCCGCCGGCACTGCGTCCACAACGAAATCTCTATGTTTTGCCACTAATTTGCATGTAATTCGACCGATACTGTTGCCATAGCAACCAAAATTGATAGGTGTCATAAATGAAGTATAACATATGTCCATACCAAATACGAAAGTGATCGGTCAAAAACTGCAGCCTGTAATGCGTCCACAAGAAAATCTGTTTTGCGGCAGATTACATATTATTTGGCCAATACTGTCGCCACAGCAACCAAAATCGATAGGTGTCATGAGTAAAGTATAACACATATCCAGACCAAATATGAAAGTAATCGGTCAAAAATACAGCCCGTACAGCGTCCACAAGGAAGTGTGTATGTTTCAGCACAAATTTTGCACATTTTTCAGCCAATACTATCGCCATGGCAACCAAAATCGATAGGTGTCATAAGTAAAGTGTATCGCATGTCCACACCAAATATAAAAGTAATGAGTAAAAAATTGCCGCCTGTACTGCATCCACAACGAAATCTCTACGTTTTGCCTCTAATTTGCATATTATTTGACCAGTACTGTCGCCATGGCAACAAAAATCGCTCGGTGTTATAAGTGAAGTATAACACATGTCCATACGACATATGAAAGTAATCGGTCAAAAATTACAGCCTGTAAAGCGTCCACATGGAAGTGTCTTCGGACGTGGATGCAGCAGCGGCGGAGATGAGACGTGTGAATCTATAGTAGTCGCCCAACTTCGTCGGGGGGGCTACAATAATCAAGACCGACACAAAGGCCTATAATGATTACAAAATTATAAATTAAGAAATGGAAGACCACCAATAGGCAACACTGACAAAAGATATATAATACACGCAAAGTTGTAAGGATGGCAATAAGACTAGTAATTAATTAATTGAAAACTTTCACTGAACTCTGTCTCCCGTTTGAGCATTTTTTCCTCAGTAATTTATTTAAATATGACAAAACTCATTTATTATACTTTCAGTTTTAAAAACCATACAGTTAAAATGGAAAGCATCTCCTAAGGCACATTGAGCCCTATATCAATCATCGGCACCAACCGACATCACTATAAAGCCTAACTAACATATGTGCTGTTGTATAGGTAATAAAACTCTTTGAAAGACATACTGACATTTTAGTAGCCGGTTATTCTACAGATTAGTCTTCACAAAAGGGCAAATTATTGTTAGGTCGCTAAATAGATGCAAAGAGGAGCAGCTGCTCACTAGTAGCCACGATGCGATAATAGAAAATATAAAATTACTAACGTTTCGACATAAGTCTTCTTCGGGGCATAGATGGATGAGTCAATACTTGGAAAAAAACTTGTGTTGAAACTGTTCGAAAAATTTAATTCATTATTATAGCGTCGTGGCTAAGAGCGTGCACTCTTCACATTTGAATTTTCATCGTGGGCAGCATCTCTCCAACACTGCTATGCATTCCTTCACTCTCCTATCTTGTTTTCTAATTAGGAAAAGTAAATGGGAATTGGTTTGCAGAAATCATGTCTTTCAAGGTGAGGTAATGGAAGGGCTTTATACCTCCGACCGTAAGTCAATAAAAATCCTTGGTGTAAGAGGTTGAGAAGCTGAGATATGATACCAGCCCTCCACTCGCTATTACCTGCTCGCAAGTACCATTCGCACCTCATTCAGGGGCGAGACCGCACAATTTTGCGTAATTTTGAGTGGGGGAGGGGTGTCTCTACAGCAGAGGTTGCGTTAACCGAATATTTTCCGTCATTGACGGATTTTTTTTTAATAATGATGGAATATTTTGAAGGCCGTCCATCATTTTGACAGAATGTAATTCACACCCCAGTCCAATTGGTGGTGGATGTTATATTGTCTCAAGCATTGTCTTTGATCTGTATGACAGAGATGCCAAGTCTCACGCATTTGGCGTAGGTCTCATGCATTTTTTAGGCTTATTCACCATAGTCCACAATTATTCAATGAATGCTTATTAATGAGGTTCTCGCGTGGAATTAAAATCTTTGTGCATTGAAGTTTCAGTTTCACTTGCGTGAAGGTGGACCTCACGATAGAAAGCGATTATGACTGAAGACTTCTCACGCTTCTCTTTACTCAGGGATTGGAAACAATGCATGTGTTTCATGATCGTTTAAATTTTTAAATGAAATAAGACCATTTGAAACGCCTTTATGCGACGCCTTCCACTGCTTTCAATCCTTCAGTCATAATCAATTTCCGTGTCACAAGTGGGGAAATCCACCGTAATGCATGTGAAACTGATTAACTTAATGTGCAATGACTTGAATTCCGCGAGTGAATTTCTTCAGTTCGTGTTTATTGAATAATTGCTGACTACGGCACAGGAACGTGAATGCCACTAAGAGGCGAGAGACTCAAGCCGAATGCATCAGACTTGGCATCTCTGGTATGATCCTGTATTCCTCATATTTTTGTAATATGATCATTTGTAAAATATGCTGCTCAGCTGCCGGTAGACGATTGGCTACAAACGCCATCTCTGTTAGGTGAACACGCAGATATCTAGGTGGGGAAAGCCGCGGTTGACAGCGAGTTGATAAGCAGCTTCGTAGGACCGCTTAGCGAGACTGCGGTTGTTAGGCTTAGTGAAGCCCAGCAATAACTGAAAGCATTGTTCATTTGCACACTGTTACAGTGTGGGGGGAGAAATCATTGTGATGTTTTATAAAGTTCATACAGCAGTAAGTTCAAAAATC
This sequence comes from Gymnothorax javanicus, assembly GCA_029692085.1. NCBI lineage: Eukaryota > Metazoa > Chordata > Actinopteri > Anguilliformes > Muraenidae > Gymnothorax > Gymnothorax javanicus. Next base: position 99,777,067 of record CM056198.1, read on the forward strand.
CACGCAGTGCTGTATTTAACACAGTGCGCAATGTGTGTCTACGCATTAGCTGATGCCGACAGTGATTCATGTAATCTATAAATTATTCTGTTTATTTTATTAAAAAAAAAGATTATCATTTTAAAAAATAAAATTACAATGATGGATAATAATTAATTATGACGGAATTTTTTGCCCCTGACAATCAGAAAGTGTAACGCGACCTCTGCTCTACAGAGGCTCTCTGGATGTCATATTTTTGCCAAAAACAAGAAAAGAAAATAAGGTATTATTTTTATTAGTAATTTGTAAGTAAAATATTCTATTAATGATAAGTTAATTGCTTAATGTTTTTTTTTTTTAATTGCCTAATGTAACATTTTTTTAAGGCACCCGTTGGTTACAGCCCCTTAGAATCGTCCAAACTTTTCCAGTGTATCTGCAGGGGTAACATAATAACATAAACATACTGATTTGCAAAATGCAGTCTAAGTGAGCTCGCTAATAGAGAAATTTTCAAGTAATAAAATTATAGAAAGCATTTTAGTCTTGAGATTTACAGTGAAGCTACCTCACACAAAAGGATGTCAAAGCAAAGTTCAAATGAATTGTGAATCTGTAGATTTTCTTACAGTGTCTATAGTATTCATACAGGCTTCAAAAACCTGGTGCATGGACTAGTTACTCATTTGCAAACATGAATCACCAAAAGACCCGAGGAAAACACAGCAAATTACCCTGCTTTCTTTTTCCAAGTGCGCTTCGTGTACATCAGCAAAACATCCCAATGTCAACACACAACTTTCCTGCTCAACACTTATTCAAATGAGGAGTTCACGGTACAGCGAATCTGCCCTTTTCCTGGACGCCAAAACAAGAAACTGTTTAATAAATACCAGCTCAGTGAGACACCAGTATGGCTTGGTTTACAGAGAGGAAAACAATCATTGACTCATGCTGGGGAATGCGTACGCTCGGCTTCTACCCTGCTGGTGCGGGAGTGTCTGACAACTTGACAATTCAAGGATAAATAAAGCAAAAAAAAAAAAAAAAAAACATGGTGTACAAAGGTTCAGGGTTAACATTACTGTTAAAAAATTATAGGACTTATTCTGCCAAATGCATTTCTGTTCATCATTGCATGGGTCTGATGAGGGAAAACAGGGATCCATGAAAGACGATTCTTTTTGCAGATGTCTGTAAAAAAAATGTATCGGCACAGTTCGGCACAATGAAGTAAGAGTCTTTTTTTATATCAGGTCAGTTAATAAGATTGACAGCTTTAAAGTCAGACACAGCCTACCAGCTTTCATACTGGTACTGAAGTCTTAATTCCTCTACGACTCTCCACTCCTAATTGGACCAATAATCTTACTTTGCCGGTAATTGCTTTTAAAGACCACAGCCTGGCTGGAAGAAGAGAGAGACATCCAGCGTATTGAACAGTTTAAACAGTAAGGAAGTGAGCAAATTACCCAAATTTTCCCCTCGACGGAACATCACAAAGGCACCATTCCTTTGAAAGCCCAGGTCTGATAATCAACGCGCAATCACGGCTTTGATCACAGAAGGAGCATTACCCAAATCAGCCAAGCCATTTCCGAAACCATTTTTGTGGACACTTGAAAAGCACATATACTCTCACAAATAGATACGCTCCACATTACACGGCTCATTTTAGCAACTCAAGTACACCACAGAGGCACTTTATCGAACTGGGTGAGGGTAAACAACTTCTAAATCAGTGATACTCAACCCTGTTCCGACAGGTCTACCACACCGATGGGCGTTCACTCCAACTCCAAGAACGCACACCTCATTCAACACCTCGAGACCTTTTGGGCTGCTAATGCGCTGCCAAAGTTGTGACGTCACCCCGAGGTCAACCTGCCACAGCCACGGCAACTGGTTCACGCCGAGCAACCAAACAACTTGCAAAGTGTTTATCGCCATGGGCCTCGTGTCTATGTATGGAATTATGCTTTATTTTCAGCGATCTTAAACCCAAACTATGCTCATTGAAAAAGAAAAGAAAGCATTTCTCAGTATATTTTGATCGTCAAATATTAGGTATTTCGGGCCGTGAGTTAAGCGTGCGAGTGAATGCGTTGCTATGCAGTGAGCGTGAACCATCGTCAAGGAAGTGAGTGTTGACCCCAGCAGAAGTGACGTTGCACTTTTTTAGTGAATTGGTATAAGCGGGTGCCAAATTAGGGTTAAGAAGAAAACCTACAGGATGCTAGAACAGGGTGAGAACCACTGATACGAATAATAAAAAATGTTCCAATTCATAGCTCAACAAAACAGAACACCCCCTCACTTCATTAATTTAATTAAGTATTTTTGTCATAATGAACTCATTCACCCTTTACGAGACCTGTTTTGCTACCAATGCGAAATTACATCTCGAAAATGCTGCATCGTCATCTCTCTTACCAGGCCTCAGGGAGCAGTATGGTGTACTCGTGAGGAGACGTGGTCTCCGGGAAGTTGTGCAGGATAGCGAGCCGATGCTTGAGCAGTTCTGCACCGTGAAAAGTGAACAAGATGTCCAAGGCTTGAACGTTACTCTCCTAGCAAAAAAAAAAGAAAAAAAAACACCAAACACAGGTAAAGCAAATGTCCCGCCAATGAAATATAAATGTTCACAGAAACATTAAGAGCAAAGAAAACTAAGGGGGAAGCCAATTTAAAAACGAAAATTCCTGGCAAGTTTCCCTCCACAAAACCGCCTAAAAAAAAAAATCACCTCACCCTGCACAACTTCATCTAACACGTTTCCAGCCTGGCTGCTCACAACATCCACGAGGAAAACGTTGTGTTTGAAGAAAATTTTTCAAAGAAGAGTAAACAGGTATGCCTAGGAGGGGGCGAATTATTTAAATTCAAGGTTCAAGGACCCAGTATGGAAATCTCTTCCTCCCCATAAGGCACTTGCACAGGTTGTTATTTTCGGTGATATTTCTCAAAAGGATTCCAAGTGTGTGCGCTCGCAGCAGTTGAAAAGGAGGGAAAGAGGCAAAATAAAAATGAAGTGTCAGGTATTTAGAGAAGGTAACTGCATTCAAATAGACCGCAGTTAGTGTTACTAATGCATGAGCCCTGATACTAAACAGCAAAATGCTCAGCAAAACGTCACAAGCTAAAGTGAAACGGGGAGCATGAATTAAGCAATAAAAAAAATAAGTGAGCAAGCAAATAAAGCAAGTGATGAGTGAGCAACAGAGCGAGAACAATAAGTTTGATGGGGGGTCCCCACTGTAGGTCTTGGGGACGCCCTGTCTAGGCTGGTTTTCGTTCCACAATTGCAATCACAGTTTTGAACAGCTATTAATTTTCCTAATTAGGTCCTTTTCATGTTTCATTATTGACCCTCTTAAGCCACAGTGTCCAAAGTAGTGACAGCGGTATAAAATGCAGTACAAAAGCAGTGCCTTATTGCAAACATTTGCTAGAAGGGAACACATTTGTAACTAACCAAATTAACAGAAGAGGGTAAATCAATAGGGTCCTAATTATGGCGGTGAACTTTTGACTTGCATAACTTTTACACAATGCAGTTTTTGCCTTGTGATTATTTGCCCTGTCTTTTAATTTCTCATTAACTACCATATGTCCATTTTTTAGTGAACCGTGTCCATACTTTCACCAGTTTGAAGCCAACTGATTGATTTCTTCAGTTATAATTTCCCCCCGTTTCATGCCATAAAAGCATTTACAAAATGAATACGGAACATTTCTGGGGCATTTCTGCCATAGTGGGGCTTAAAAGGGCAAATTATCCTTATAGTGCCATTAAGAAAAATTACCACCATGGTAAAATTCTGGGATCGCAGTTGTGGTTGGAAGTGAAACAGGATACACAGGACTGACACTGAGAACCACTGAGTTCAATAATTAGAGTTCAATACATACATAAAAACAAGACGAGGTCCTTACCCGAGCATAAGTTCGCGCAGACAGCAGGATGTTCTGACTGCGGAACTTCTTGAAGAACTCTGCGTCGTATCTTTCCTCTGCCGCGTGCGGTCCTCCTAAGATTTCCTGCAGGGAGAGAGGGTGGGTGAAGGCAAATTGGCCGATTGCAGTCATTGCTATGCTCCACTATCCCATCGCCAAAATGATAACCTCATTTCTTTTTTTTTTTTTTTTTTTTAAATCAGCCCTAACATCAGCTGTTGAGTTTGCGTGTGTGTGTGTGTGTGTGTGTATGTGCACACATGTGTGTGTCTGTGCGTGTGTGTGCGCGTGTATCTGCGAGTGCATGTGTGTGAATGTGTGTGCACGTATGCACATCATCACGGCCAACTATGGTCCTGTAGACACCCATTGTAGTGAAAACTACCACAGAAGCAGTTTTGAGTACTTTGCCAAGTTTTATACTCTGTCTGCTTGTCAAACTACACAGTAGTATAGCTGAGATCAAAATGAAGGCAGTGATCGAAGGAGGGCATGGTCACTGCTGATGTTTCTCTTCAAATTCCCACCACGCCTGCCCTCACTTTACTTCTAAGAATTTCAAATAATGAAACCGGCTTAATTTCGCTGAAATAGAAGTTTGAGTAAATTGTAGGTTTAGTACACTGCATTACAGCCACCTTTTCCAAAAAGGACTGGCTTGCCATGCGCAATGTGCAAAAAAAAAAAAAAAAAAAATCAAAATTTACCGTAAACCACTAGCCCATGACTTGTATATAAGACTACGAATTCTTCCAGACCTGAAGCCCTACATACACTCATTCAAAACACATTAATTATTGAACAATGGGTCAAAAGAACTACCACAATCAGCCTAGCGCGTACAGCTCAGACTCAAGTACCATTCGGTTGAGAAGGAAAAAGAAAATGGCCCACGGTATCCCTACCTCGTATGTGGCCAAGCGGTCCAGGTAACAGAGCAACTTTAACCGGCTTCTACAAAGCTCCTTCTGCTCCAGGGTCAAACTGTAGGAACAAGGTTAGCTTTACTATGGTTGTCCGAATCAGGTTACTTAGCCATTGCTTCCATCCTTCAAAAACAAGACAAATTACTTTCAGTGGCTGGTTTTGAACATGGGGAAGGGAGGCACAGTTGTTATGTGGGTGGCACTGAGGCCTGACGCTAATAAGCCTGTTGATTTTAGTTTGAGTTTTGAGTTTATTCTGCATGCAGAAACAAATAATAGTTGCATTTTGTACAGCAATCAAGTAATTCACTGTAGCGTAGTTCTATCATGGTATGTCAGGCAGTGAGTATAAAATATGTACAATATACAGAAAGAAAAAGTATATATATAGTACACCCCTAATTAATCCTCTGCTCCACTGTTTAAAAACTGCCCTTCCGTCTCAGTCGCCATTTGTCGTTCATAACTTAATTGACGACAGTCATGTTGAGCAACTATGTGTACTATATCTGGTCCCCCACATAAATAATATTTTGAGCTCAGTAGGGTATTCCAGGCTAAACAAATGTGAAATGAATTGTCCGCAATTAATTTTACCCTGATTGACATAGATTAAGTACGCATTCAATAACTTGGCAATTTGAAAGAGCACACATAATTCAGAATAATAATTATTACAATAATTAAATTAAAATGAATTACCTGACTCTCGACTGCGCTGCTATCTTATTCATCAGAAATTGCTTATCTTTATCAGCCAATTATCACAGCCTGCCACAGTCACCTCCGCCCACCCACCACCCAACCCCCTTCAAACAGCCTCCACAAACACAACTTACAAAAATAACATTATAAGTATGAAAGGAATGGTACTGCATTAATGAAAAATTCAAGCCAAGTGACATATTGCCATCATCAAACTGATGGAGACAAATGAAGAGACACACAACTGAATATGGCTTGAAACCAAATTAGAAGCAACTTCCAAGTCCAAACTAAGGGAACCAAGGTTGAACACGCTTAGTTGGGGAGAATGGGGCGTGGCTTATGAGTCAACAGGAAGGGGTGAGTGGATAAGCCGGCCTGCAGTCTCATGGCAGCAGGCAAGACGGCGATTACAAGGCACTAACTAGGTAATTACACCCCCATGCGTTCGACTGGCAGGGAAAACAAGGAGGAGAGGGGCATGTTTTCATGAAATAAAACTGCAGTGACTTACAAGAAGTGTTGCTCGTTCATCCTTGACCAGACAAATGACCCAACTTGCACAGATATATTTACCATAGCTTCACCAGGGCTACCACCATAGAGCGCACTTGGTGACAGTCGCCGCCCAGGCTCCATTTCATCGCCACATATTCAAATGCTTATTATCACTTTACAAGGAGCTTAAAATGAAAGTCAAGCTCCGGCTCGATTCTGCCGCACTATGATAACTGTGCAACCAATTAATATCCCTCCCTTCTGCTCTGAGAGAATAACCCATAATGCCCTTCAAGCTGGTTTCTTTCCTGAAGCGCGGGCTTCCTTGGGTTTCGTTATAATTAGGCAGGGGAGGGGATGACAGGCCTGTGACCCGTCGGTGGGGGGGGCAGACTGGCAGGTGCTCATTAGAGGATCATTGGCACTCCTGCTGTGTATCCAAGGACGGTCTGTTAGGATTTGGGATGGAGGAGCCAGAACAGCGGGACTTTATCGAGAAAGGGAGGATTCACTGATGCAGAGTGAGGGAGAGAGCAAGTGACTGGGACAAGGGCAGAAAGGGCAGTTGAGAAAAAGGGCATCAGAGTGCATGGGAGGGAGACAAAGAGAGAAAGCCTGAGGGCGAGAGGAAGGACAAGGTAAAAGGGGCTGAAAAACAGAGGGAGAGGAAGAGGGGAAAGGTAGGGTGAAGACAGAGGGATACAGAGAGGAAGCCCAACTGAGGGAGGCAGAGTGAGGGATTTAGAGAGAAGAAGATGAGGAGACAGGAGAGGAAACATGAAGAACGATGTTGAGGAGGTAGGTAGGGGAGGGATTGAAAGATTGTGCCTCTTGAATATTTTTTTTATTTTTTTTCCCCCCTCATTCTCCAGAGGACTTTGCATCAGAGGAGTACTAAGCTACTGTGGCTAACAGTTAAAGCAGAACAGGGACATGTCCTTAGGAGCACGATGAGCCCATGCCTGCCAGTGGTTAGCCCCGTCTGGATAGGGGGCATGCAGCCATTTGCCACCCTGATTATCTCCTCACAAGTAGCTAGGTTCATTGCAGGTGGAGTCCATCTAGCTGCACGTCTCCCTAAAGTGGCGGGAGATTAATCCACCTGTTTATTAAAATTAATCTGATTCTATTCAACTGTACTGCGCTGACAAGTTGGTAGGTCTACTGGCGTCATAATTAGTTAAAGTCAGACAATGCATGAGTAAAATGGGTCCAAACTGGATTCCTGGATCCTGGGGCCTTTGCACTCAATCCCCTAGTTAAAGGAGTCCCCCAGGTTTCAGCGTTGGGACCCCTGTAGTTTTTAACTGATACAAAGTCTCTGGCACCATTACTGCATTACATACCTTCGCCGTTATGCCAAGGTCAGTCAACTTTGCTTCCAAATGCCTCCAACTACCTCACTCATGGGAAGCCTCTTCAGACAATACCTGAAGTAGATCTAGTCAGGACCAGGATTCATTCACACAAAGTAACTTTCATTGTGATGGTATGAGAGCATGATGTATTTTCTTAACTGTACTTAATAGTGGTTATTGTGTTGAGGTTTTTGTCCTCAACTGGACCTGGCTTATATTTACCATCTAGTCAATGCTTTGATGTTTGCGTCTACGAATTAACAGAATTGATACATAAATTGTAATTTATCGGTGTTCTGTAGCTGTTCCAATGACTTTCCGAATGCATGTTATTTGAATTGGATAAAAGCTTCAGCAAAACAAAAGTAAAGCAATGGTTAATCTCCTGGATCAGGGCTGGTTACTACTTTCCAACAGAGTCACTATTGCTAATGTCCAGCCAGTTGAAATCTTCTGCTCATGACTGCCACTTCAAGGCATTTTATAAACAGGAACTTACGGCCTCATTTTCTTTTACTGATGAGTGTGCCTGCCATCAGATTCCAGGCCGACTGCCAAGCTTCCAGTAATAGTCTGTAAAGTACTTTATCTTCATTAAAATACCTCTACACTGAAATCCCTTGGAGGATCGAATTGTCGGGACAAATTAAACACTCCTATATATCCCAAGTTCAAGAAGATGTGCATAGGAACATTAGGAATTCTGGTAACAATGTATGAGCGTAATAAAGATGCCATCAGATGGGTGGTTTGCTTCAGAATTGCCCTTTAAAAATCTTTCTCCGTGAGCCAGGGAATGAGGAGTCCCAAGATTTATTAATGGTCCCCCATTTTGAAATCATATTTTGGGTAATCCAAAGGGAGCAATTACAGTCCTTCCCCATTAGAAAAACTTCTGATCCAGGTCAATTTTGTGACTTGGGTGGGCGCCACCACAGGCAATTTTGACTGCTTCATGGTACCAAAAAGGCTTTTTACAACACCTGCAGACGCAGCTTCGATCGACTTGCGTAATAGCCAGGTAGTTAAAAAGAAATGAGGAAAATGGCACACTCCCATCACTTCTTCCTTTCGAACACATTGGTACAAAAAAAGTTTAAATATTTAACAGAGAACCCCGAAGACTCGTGATTTGTTCTTCCAGAATCTTCCAAAAGATTCCAAAGAGAAATCTGCGGAAAAAGAAACAATTATGTCTTAATGCTCCAATACTACTCCCTTAGTGCTGGCAAGTTAATAATTTTCAGCTTCAGCGATTAACGTTTGATGACATTTTGCATTCAGGGGGGAATTCTGCCACAACCTGCAAAATTTAAAAGGACTTGGTGCGAATGATAAAAGAAGAAAGTGCGTATGGTTATTCGGTTGCTCCGGAGGGCAGCTAAGAGGATAATTCTGCGGAATTATGTACAGAGTATGGCTGTTATCCCCCGCACAATCTTTCCCCATGTTTGCACTCATCATTAGCTTCTGACGTGCAGCCTCAATTAGTGCTACTTTACCGACGACCGCCAAGAGAAAATGGGTCCATCAGTCGCATTTTTACTGATGTTTCTCCTCAGGTGAATACTGCACTATTAGCCCACAGAAAGAAAAACAGCATTCATGGATTTTTGTAATCACTGAAGGCATTTCATTAAGGCTTCTCATGATAATGAACAAAAGGGACATAAATTATCCTACGTACATTCAGCAACAATCTGTAAAATGCTTTTTTAATATAATACCCCATCTATCCAAAGCACAGCACAGCAAAAACATTAGTTTAATCTACTCTACTAGTGCTAAACTAACTCTGAGAGGGATATGATATAAACAGACACAGTTATTTCTCTGGCAGTTTTTTGGATACATTTTCAAATGAAGAAGTCAGAGTTCCAGGCTTCAATAAGTGAGTGTTACAGCAGCATTACAACATGGTATCACATTGTCATCTTCCTAGTGGTGTAGCCAGAGCCGAAGATTGGGTGGGCACAGAACATCCCTTTTCACCAACCATTAGTCCTGACTTGCTCTCAATCATTTTTTCTTTATTAACAATGCGTTCACTCCAAAAACACTCCACACAATCAGGTTTTGCTAGTTCTCCTCGTTAAAGGCAAAGAAAACATTGGTTTCAGCTCGAACCCCATAAAAGTACATGTTCTTCTCGTTCCATAAATATATTTAGCAAATTTTTGCAATTTTTATGTACCGAGTAATCAAATGCCAAAGTTCTGAAATACAACCCATTAGCACAAGACCATGAATGCCACCATTCCTTTCGCCAATCAAAAAATGCTTCGTGTGGCAATGTCCCAGATGTTATGATGCACTTGGACACCAGCAAAACAGCTAATCTACATAAAGTGTCTACAAATTAGTCTTGATTATCACTTGTGCTGCAACGATCAAGGTTCGATATTACCAATCATTATTAGAACCTGAACAACAAAATCAGTCATAAGGCCACTGTGTATGGCTGTTGGTTGCACCAACAAAATTGGTAACTCTGTCCCACCCCTGGGCATAAGCTTGCAAAGATTTCCCTTAGCAAAGCCTGACTTGTTACGACACTTGATTGCACAACATCGAACAACAGTACTTCGTCCCAACAAAGAGTCACCAGTTATATCCTGCACATTTTTTACCCAGTTGTTTCAAAGAGCATGTTTACGCAAAATATGAAACTGAATCACCCACTAAATATTGGACGATTTTGAAAGATGATGCCGTGCCAAAGGAATTCAGTCACCGGCAGGCCCCCAAATCCAAGCGCCTGTCAACTTTAGCCAGGCTCGAGAAACGACTGCATCAGTTACAGATGGAACGGGTTGGGTTTCCAAATCTTATGTCAGCTTAATTTGTCATTGTAGTTGTACCGATTTTCGAATGATTCATCGGATGAACTCTGGCTTACAGTAGCCATGTTTTATTTCATTGATAACCTCGGCACGCACTAGAGTTCTGGTGTACAGGTGACGCAACAAGCTACCCCGATTCCAACAAACATGGCGCTCCGCCAACAACGTATATATCTGATCTTCTCAAGCTGATTTAGTCATTAAAAAATTTGTCAAACATTACCCAAAAAGACATTTGAATAGTAGGGGCAGTGTACATTTATTCGGCATCTGCTGTACCAAGTGTTTTCTTTGCCTTTAAGGAAACATGAAAACCATTTGTTTGGACAGGCAACTTGGTGATTGAATTTTATTCAAAATTGTGTAGTTGCTTCAAATCTTCGTCCATGATTTAATTACTACAATTTAAACAATCCTTTGAGCGCAAATTTCGCCAGTATGGAAGTTCCAGAGCAGTTTACCTTTCGTAAAGCACAGACCTACTTATGACTAAATAATTTTTCTGAATTAAATTTTGCCTATTATTTAGTTACCCTTTGATTGTATTAAGAAAGAAGCTGTGTCTTTAATTACCCATACAAAATTCTTATTAATGGAAACAAGTTAATAATGAAAAATATTAGATAACAGATCTAAGATACACTGGTGAGGTTTGCTGAGTTCGTAGCTCTAAAATAGAAGGCAGATAATGTTGCTCACAGAAACATCACAATTCTGGGCAGGGAAGCATCTGCTCAATACAGAGCCTAGACACCCAGTGAGACAGAGGCAAAATGGATTATCGACTCAGAATGAATAATTCTGCCAATCCGTATCCTTACCGCTTTGATCCAAGGTTAAAGACGCATCTTATCACAATACTCGGAAGAATGTGAAGAAACAAACAGAATCCGCGATGCCCCTGCTGATCAGAAATTCTCAGCTCAACAGCCTGAACGGTCTGACAGGCGGAGTTATCCCAGGGAGATGCATCAAGAAGTCAGATGTTCTACAGGAATACTGTGGATGTGTGTTCATAATTCTGACATGTTCATAAAAACGTAAAAGGCGGCTGGTGTGAGTAAAATAACCGAATGGCCGAGTCAACGATCTCTGTGCTACTGCTACTGGCACTCAAAGCCTGTTGGCCTTTATTTCAGCTATCTGAACAGCGTTTGATTCGTTACACTAGATGACAGCAGCCAATACCAATTGTAAAAAGCAGTTTTCTTGGAATGCTTATTCAACATTTAATGTCAGTGCCCGACAGATACCAGTGCTGATCGTTACAGCAGCATTAGACAGTTAGGTTAGGAATTTTCGGTCACACTTTAGATGAAGTATGGCTCGTAAAGGCTTTATACAGCATGTATAATGCCTTCATAAATGAGACATAATGTCTTCATAAATCATACATAAGCAAATGTCACGTTTTATAAAAGGTGAAAAAACACATCCTTATTCAGCATGCGATGCCAGATGTGACAATGACAATGTCACTTAGCTGACAATGTCACCCTTTACAGCATTTAGCCACTAGCGAAGTGAAATTGTCAGTTAAATCACATCTGGCATCACATGCTGAATAAGGATGTGTTATTTCACCCTTTACAAAACACAACATTTTCTTATGTGTGATTTATGAAGACATTATGTCTCATTTATGAAGGTATTATACATGCTGTATAAAGCCTTTATGAGCAACACTTCATCTGAAGTGTGACCAAATAGGTGACTGAATATTCTCGTCAAATTGTGTTCTTACAGCTCAAAGGGTAAATTAATGCAAGGAAACATTGCTAAAATGTGAAAAATGCAAGAAATGCGAGACAAATTTCACAAATGCGAGAAAGTTTGCAAAAAAAAAAAAAAAAAAAAAAAAAAAAGGACAGACAGCCTCCCCCACCTGTGTCGCAGTGTGCTGGATTGGGCTTTGCCCTCCATTTTACCTGCTAAAGTCCACCTTCTTCAGAAGCTCCTGCCTCTTTTCCGCTTCCTTTTCTTTCTTCCTCTGGAGCTCCTCGGCCGCAGAGAGGAAATCTTCGTAGGGAACGTCCTCGACGTCTAAATCGCCCGGCAGGATGAATCTACATTCAGCGAAAGAACGGCGGAGCGGGGAGCAGGACCAAAAAAAAAAAAAAAAAAAAGGAAGGAAAAATCAATGTTCATAAATACGAGAAACAACCATTACGCGCAGAGTCAATATCAGTTTAACTAAATCCATCTTCGAATTGTCAAAATGGCCGCGTTTCGGCGGCAATCCGAAGGCTGCGGGCCTGCCTTGGAGCCACAACCTCTATAGATTTATTTCCACTTATCTGTGAAGTGTGGAAATGGGATTGCTTTTTACTATCAAAAGACAGGGGGGAGAATAATCAGGTGGGCAAAAGCAAAGCCTACAAATTCCATCTCCGCCTGAATTTTAACAGGGTTTTTCATCCCTGTCCTTTGAAATGGAGAGATGGTCTCCGTGTCGGCAGGCACGGCGTATAACGCGCTCCGATATCGTTGACGAATTAGCATCTTTTCCCCTGACTGTGAGATTGGACGATATCAGCGCGGTTATGAGAATGCTTCACATTTTACAACAGGATAAAGGACTCTTCTGAGGGGCCAGATTCAGACTGAAGCCTCCTTTGTAGAAGCGTAACAAGACCCAGGCAGCAGTGCCTTGGTATTTTTATGAGTTATGAGAATATTCCGGAAAAAAACCTGGAAACAATATAACGGTACATATTGCCTTGTAAAGCACCCGCTCTTTGATTGACAACCAGCAGCTCACGCTTGAGAAACACTACGACAGGAAGCTGAAGCTGCATCAATTTCAAGCCCATATAACTGCACTGAAGATTACTTCAGGTACTGTGCCTGCATCTACGCGGCCGATATATACTATATGCTGAACACAAATACCTTGACTACCTCAGTGCGTGTCCAAAACAGATCCTTGGAACGTGTAGCTGTACAACTGACAGTACACAGCCAAAAATGTGAGGACGAAGCTTGAACTCGAGCTGTTTAACACCGTTAGGGCTCGGCCTTTTTCATCCACGGACAGAAAACCTTGGTGGTACAGCAAACAATTACATTTGAGATCATTCAGGGCCATTAACAATAAGCATCCATGCATAAAGTGAGGTCTATAAATGGTTTGTAGAGTTTGGTTTAGTGCTCTTGAGCCCAGATCTCAACCTCATCAAATATCATTGAGATCAACTAGAAAGCAAACTATGAATGAGACATAATCACCCACCATTAGAACGGTTGGGAGAGCTCGGGGTCACAAATGGAAATTGGCCAAGAGTAAATCTTGCACTGACATCAGGAAATATTTTTTCCACACAGAGAGTAATCTCAGCGCGGAACAGCTTCCTTGACCATATTGTTGAGGCAGAAACCTTGGGAATTTTTAAGAGCAGGCTTGATTTAGCACTAGATACCATTGAATCATTGAGTATCTGAAGTGATATATTCGCGATAGTAAAAAGAAACTGGCCAGCCCAGTTGGGCTGAACAGCCTGTTCTCGCCGCTCCTGTCATGTCATGTCAAGTTACCATTACTGTCTGACCTCACCCATGATTTTTGAACGAAGACAAAGCCCCACAGTATCTTTCATGATCAAATATAGAGAGGTGGGCCTTCCTAGAAGAGTGGTGGCAGTTACAATAGCAGCTTAATATTAACACCAATGATTATGAATGAAATGCAGGACGAGCTGGTGTCCATATACTTTTGACCACGTGGAGCACTTTTCATTGCATTTCTCTCTCACGAGCACATATTTAGTAGAAGCTAAAGCCCAAATTGAGTCGATCGCGGTCGAGCCAAATTTGGCGAGATGTAATGAAATTCATGACAAATTGGGAACTCTCCAGTGCCGGCAGCCATTTTCCTGACATTCGAGAGAGCCTAATTGTGACTCTCGAAATGTCAGTGGGACCGAGAGGGAAATTAAACAGGCAGTAATGAGGGCAGACCCTATGAGGAGAGCCACTTGTGCTCCACACAGCCACTGGATTATTTTAGCAGCAAAACCATTTAGTTTTCTTTAATTAGCTGTTGTGGAATTTCTAGGAGTTCCCATACACACGCACAATATGCAGTGGCTCCAGAATTACCACCACCTTAGGCTGGAAATGCTCCAAAAATATGATTAAAACATACTGTACTTTATTCATTTTTTCATTGGAACAAACCAGATGATTTATCTAAAAATCAATTTCTTCCAAATCAAAGTCTGACAATTAATGGCACCCCAAGTTCAGTACACGGTGCAACCATCTCTCACAAGGATAATGACAAAGAGCCTTTTCCTGCACTGTTCGCCAAGGTTAAAGCACACATTTGTACGGGCCGTTCTTCTATGCAGATTCAATTAAGATCAGTCGGCATTCTTGTGTTCACACTCATGAACAGCCCTTTTCAGTGCACAAGTCTTTGACCAAATTGAGGCCTGGTGACACAGATGGCAAATGGAGAGCATTGATTTTCTCATCGCAGCGCCAATTCCTCATGGATTCTGAGGTGGGTTTTAAGTCACCGTCTCGTTGGAAAGTCTGACAAGGTCAAGTGGACCCAACCCATGCAAGAAAATGCCACCAACAACACAGGAGAACCACCAGACCCCTCACTGTAGAGTCAACATTCAGGCCTGTACCACTTTCCTAGGGCGCTTTCACACTCGGTACGATTGTTCCTATACCGTGCCACAGTGCGACTGTCCCCCCTCCCCTCTACCCCAGCTAGTCAGCTTTCACGCTAGTATGTTGTTCCGTACCCAAGAACACTTGCGTATGTCAAAATTCCAATACATTAGGTGGCAGTATGCACATAGGCTGGTTTTAAATAGAGAAATAAACACAAAGGGGAAGCAAAGCCTTGCTTGATGGTGCTGTAGATAGTGTGATGGGTTGCTATTCAATAACATTCTGCTCACTTGCTGGTTTTTGGCCAACTATGCTGTCCACTGCCTCATACCACAGAAATGTATCTTTTTCATTACTTGAGCAGCCAGACTTTTGCACTGTGTATCGCGCTTTGAAATACTGCAGGCAAATTTTTCTTTATTTTGTCATGGTTCTGTTCTTTGTTCTGTGATAGCAACGCAAATGTAAATACTCAAGAATTATTCCATAAATCTCTGTGTTTTTGTGTGTAGTATCTATTTGTGTTTGAACGTTTTTGTCTGCGCAAATTTTGGGCAAGCATTTAATTTCTTTGTGTGCTAGAACAAGAGTCGAATAGTTAAGACATCACGTAACAGTCCACTTCCAAGGTCAAGTATGGTTGCTTTCACATTTGGCACGAGTACGGATGAACCATGCCTGAGACCACCTCTGTCAAGTACGCTTGTGTTCACACTTACCAAATGAATTGGACTTTTGGGTCAAGTGTACTCTGATCCGTGCCCGAGTCCCTAGTGTGAAAGCACCGTTAGTGCACTCAAACACCTGTTGAGAATACGTTGAAGGACGACTCGTCTGGCCATATCACTTCTGACCATATCTGTAGACCAGTGCCTAAGGGGGTTATAATGAGGGATTTATGAGCTGTAACCCTACAATAATATCCCTCCCTATGTAGTTGTTGATGGACTGTTTTTGCTGATAGAGGGATCACATCCAGCAATAATATCCTCAGTCACAACAGGAAAAATTGAAAGTTTTTCGCTTACATTGTGTGCTGATGCATAATCAACAGGGTCATCAAATACATGCCTCCTATCGCAATCTTTAACCCAGCAGATGTCACCACAGTCACTGTTCCCAAAAAAACACCAGCCAGCTGAGCAGTTCTTGTGATTGAATCTCTGGCAATTTGTGCAGCAGTAATGAACCGTCTTTCACTAAGGGCGCATCCGAATACCCATACATGTTTACTACGAAGCAGATGAAAAGCTGTATGTGAAATTCTAGTATGTCCCCTGTATTGATCAAGCTGTATATGAACAAAACCGAATGGCGGACTACATTTGGCAGAAGTCAGCCGTATGTGACTAATGGACACTACGCTGAGATGACACGCTGTTTTCAAGATGACGCAGGAAGTGATAGCCCTGTGTAGAAAACAATACATAACATCAGTAGCAATGGTTTATAACCCTGTATTTCTAAAAAAAAAAAAAAAAATTATAAATGCTACAAAATCTGAAGTAAAGCTGCATCTTTTAACTAGATAGTCGGTCGCTTGCAGGTCGATGCGTGTACCCCTGCAGCCCTAAAGTGATCATTCCCAAAATTGAGAGGCTTCATGACCTTCCCACAAACAAGGTCCATGCCAAATATCAAATGCATCCATAAAGAACTGTGACCTGTAGATTGCTCACAAGACATCTCTATGGACTCAGCGGCGGCAGTGGACGTGGTAGAACAATTGCTGATCCATAGTATCCCCGACTCCCGTCCGTGGATACAGCTATTCAGGAAGCAAGGTTGTGCTGCATTGTGGGTAAACTGGGTCAGGGAGATGAGTGAGATGGCGGCCGTATAGTACGTTCAATTCTGTGCATACTGTGCTGATGCATACACACTGTATCTGCTATGTTGACTGTTAAGTAGTGGGTATCAACCAAATTCAACACAAACATAGATGTATTGAGGGTATTCGGACGCGGTTCATGGCCACTTTGATCTTTTCCTCTCGCCAACTTGATACAAAATTGAGGACAGCTGGGCCAGCTCAGCATTTTTACACATGCCACAGACCAGCATAGGATGTCTGTTACTTAATTACATTATACAATGCAACTCTATCTAGGCATTGCCTCTCATTATGATTCTTCACTTATTTATTCAGGCTTTTCCTTTAATCTGTCACCCGTCTGTACACTTTTCCTAAATGCAAGCAAAACAGCCCTAAGCTAAACTGAAAGTCCTGCAAAATTAAATATTTTTCTTATTTCAAATTATTTGGGTGTCATTTATTTATCTATTTGAAGCCCTGAACAGTCACAGCATTTTCATTTAATTGAAAGGCAAAGCGCGTGAGTGTCGGGGAAATTTATCTAGGTCGGGGGAATTTTTACCATTAAAATGCGCATTCCTGCATATATTACTAGAGGCGTTTGTGGCTTCGTAAGTCGTAAGCAGAAAGCTCTGCTTTTATGGTGAGTTTCACAGTAATGCGTTTAATGTCCAGTTAATCACGTGCGACAAGTCTCTCGATGCTATTCTCCAACGTTCCATTCCCCTCTCGTGCAGGTGCTCCTGGCACGAACTGCCCAAAAGCAAAAGCTGCCGCTAAACAGAGAGGCAAAGAAATGAGGAAACTGAAGTTCTAAGCAGCCATCCTGGGACTTGTTTGATTTGGAGGGGAAAAGGTGAAGTGGTGCTCAATTTTGTCTTGGCCTTTAGCTCAGCAGTCATCACATAACACCCAAAACCTCCTAAAATCAGATAATACATAAAGATAAGACTAGATATACTTTTTGGACCCTGCGGGGTAAACTGTCTCCTGCATTTGACCCTTCCAAGTTGCTTAGGTGCAGAGGGCAGCCACAGAGCATCGCTCAGGGACTCCAGTTCTGAGGCCACAGACCAGGTCAGGGGCAACTGAAGGAGTGTTACGAAAGAACGTGGCTTGTTTTTTTTTTTTCCGGTTGGAGTCGGAATGTTAAAAAAAAAATAAAAATTTACAAGTGTACAAACACAATTCAGCACGCGCACACACACACAAATAAGCACAAATGCACACACACACACACACACAGACACACACGTAAACATGTTCTGCAGTCACGCTTGGTTACACGAGAGGCGCGGGAACAGCTGCAGTAGAAATGTTAGCAAAGTAACATAATGGAAATAAACTCCATACCCCAACCCCCTGTCCAACACCACTGAACTGAGACTCACCGCCCCCCATCCTCCCCGTTGCCAATAGCAATAAGGGCCTCCAGGTCGGTCCCCTTCAGCCCGTACTGCAGCAGCTCTTTGGCAGCATCCACGTTTTCCGGAACTCTCTCCACGCATTCGTGCAGCACCCAAGAGCGCTTCTTAATCTTGCTCTGAGAGACACACACACATATACACACAAAGGTGCAATCACGCTAACGGCAAGATCGAAGCCCTCATAGCTGCCATCAGTTAAATGGCAAGAATGTTAACTCACACATATGCGCAAAGGCGCATTAAAAAAAAAACATCTAACAGAAGATACAAACTATACCCAAGGGGAGGATGTGGATCATTATTTCAGAAGGATTTTTTTTTTAGCTTCATACTTTTCAAATAGTGTGAAGGAAGGAAAAAAAATTTTTGAACACAAATTTAGCAACAAATTTGCATACTGCACGACTGCTGCTTCACCACCCCCAGGAACCAAAGTTCACTCCCAACAAGTCGATGTCTCCTCTCATACATACCAAATAATCCTGGATGGACGCGATGCTCACTGTGGACTTCCTCCACTGCCTCTGGTAGACCAGGTCCGAGTCCAAACTGTAAGCCTGAGCCAGGGACAAGGCCTCGCCGTACTCCTCGTTGTCGATCTGAAATTCGGGCATCGAAAGGTCACCGCAAGCAGCTCTGAGCCGAGCGCCCGATACCGGGTGCCTCGCCTTTGCCGGAACAATTGAAGTTTTCGGCCTGCAAATCAAACTGCACGCGGCGCGTTCCTCTCCCTGACTGGATTAATTATGCTTAGACACAGCGCTCGCCTGGAGCCAGAGAGCGGAGACAGAGAGAGCCGGCAGAAGCACGAATAAGAAAAAAAAATTAATAAATAAAAAATACTGCTCAGCACGACTTATCATTAGACAAATTCAAACCACTGCCATG
Organism: Gymnothorax javanicus; assembly: GCA_029692085.1. Lineage (NCBI taxonomy): Eukaryota > Metazoa > Chordata > Actinopteri > Anguilliformes > Muraenidae > Gymnothorax > Gymnothorax javanicus. Next base: position 99,796,093 of record CM056198.1, read on the forward strand.
AACAAGGCACAAAACAAACAACGCTGACAGATCCTTCCAATAAACTGTCTGTGGGCTAAGATTGTATCCTTAGAAGTATTTCCAAGCAAATCATTAAGCTTAAGATATAAGGAGCAAAAAATAGATACACATTAAATAGCTTTCAATTGCTGTGGGCTAATAACCTCCTCGTGTGCCCTTGACGTCAAGAAAAACGTGATGCGAGAACGTAAAATGACTGGGCTGGAAATGTCTCAGACAGCGCAGTTTAACCCAGAACTGCTGGGCCTGCTTTCAGTAGGAGATCCAGTGAACCTGGTAGGACTCTGCAATACACACTCGCGCGCGAATGCAAATGCGCACATGGAAACACACATGCACACACACAAATATACAGACACAGACACATAGAGAAAAACACACAATGATGCACACCAACACATGCTCAAAAACAGGCAAACCCACAAAACATGTATACACACACACACACACACACACACACACACACACACACAAACACACCACAAACACACACACAAACCCATACACGCACACACATACACACACAAACACACACACAAACAGATACACACACACACACACACACACACACACACACACACACACACACACACACACACACACACACACACACACACACACTCACATTGCAGTCCTGCTCTTAAATTGCTGTTAAACCTAATCTGCTCTAATTCCACTCTTGAAAGAAGGGTCACCTTACGTCATAGCCTGTCACTATAAGATAAAACACATAGGAGTTGCCTGGGACCCGCCCACTCTTGAAAATAATAGATGAAAAGTAATAATCTTTCACATCATTTCTGTTCCAAAATATAAGATGTCAAGCCAGTAGTATGATGGCGGAGACAAGATAAACATACAATATTGTACTCGTGAACTATTGCTTTGGTATAGCAGGTTTATCAGTGTCACGCATCCCACAGAATGCAGATAAAAAAGGCCAGCTGGCCATCCAGGTTTGGTAAATAAGGTTCCTCTCAGAGCTTAATGAACACACTGAAACACAGCTGAATAAATTAAGCTCATTTACAGATACCAGCTTGTTAACACCATGAATTATAGCACTACTAACAGAGAAGAGCGACCATTACTTTTCAGAGAACATAATATACCTTCGAATAAAGCATTTATAAAGCCAGATTCCAAATATGATGGGCCCAGTGTCGTTTGCATACCGCCATCTGGACATCGGCCCACCATTGTAATTTCTCAGCAGACACGTCTATATATTACCTTAATCTACCTATTATTGCCATATGGTACTGGTACCCACTGCACACAGCGCAATACAGTTTGAAATGAGCTGTATTACCTGTAATAAATTCAATCTGTAGTTGATTCTAACCATATTTCCAGTAAAAATGCAATCTGTGCGCGATCCAAGCCAAATTTTTTAGAAGGAAATACTATCAAAATTTTATGTCAGCCTTGTTTCCAGTAAGAAAAACAATCTGCATTTGACGCTTACCATATTAGGACAAAGATACTCCATCTATAATTCATGCTAGCCATATCTTATGTAAGATATGCCAACTACACTTGAGATTAGCAGAATCCTTTTTTGAATGAAAGTCATATTTCCATCAACAAATATATTTGTGTCATTGATTGTGACCTATTTGGCTCCAGTAGGATGCTACACATCTACAAAAGGGCATAGTGTTCAAGGTTGCGATTGAATCTCACAAATTGAACACATTTTACGCTTTCTTAATACAAGTGCACTCTCGCGAAATTCCCAGCCACCAACATTACAAAAATAATGCAGTTTCAGTAGTCATTAGAATTAATCACATTAAGAAGGGGCACAATAGCAGTTAGAAGTCCCATATTGACTTGTTTTTCTATGCAAGGTCAAGATGTCCAAAAGGGAGGTACACTTTTAAGCAAAACAAAATCCCTTATAAAAACATAATAATTCACTGCCCGTCATTCTCAACTTTCTTAAGAAAAGGCTGTTTGTCCCTCTATGTAAATGAACTCTGCTCTGACTAGATGGCAGAGCTAAGCGCTAAATGCGAGAAAAGTAATCTTAGTGCGATGAGGGAGGTCGGGAGGATGAGCAAGGCAGTGGGAGGGAGCTGGGCACATATACAGAGCTGCAAGGCGGAACTATGCAGAGCAGGTCTGTTTGTGATGGAGGAAACTACAGGAATTTCAGACCCCAAGATTCAAACGCTGAAGTGGAAAAGGAGGGTCTAAAGGCTAAACTGGGAGATCTATAAACTCTTGCCTTTGTTGTTACTAGGAGTACAGACCGCTATACAGGTGGACTGAACAGGAAAAAAGTATTTTCCGCATTCTGGGTCCTTTAAGGATGAAGCAACTGGCCTTGCATTGTGATGGTTGGGCGGCGTACCTTTCTCTGATACAGCTCCTCTGGCGTGGTGGACCTCAGGCTCACCAGTCGGTAGTTCTTGATGACGGTGCGAGGGCGTTTCCTGGGCGGAGCAAACCTCTCCATCTCGGTCACATAGTAAAGGCCTTGCTTGACATAGCTGAAGTAGCGAGCTTTAGCAGAGGACTCGTCATCCGAGTCAGAGTCTTCCTCGCCCTCGTCATCCTCGGCAGCGTTGCTCTCCAGGCGGACCCTCTTCTGGGCTAGTTTGATCTCACACTGCGGAAATGGAGGAGGAGACCCGAACCAAAATATGAATCGCAACTCTTGTCAAGGAGGTGGGCATAGAGGGACAACCAATCAAAAGTCACAATGGAGGGATGTGCCCACAAGGCAAACCAATAGGAGCTCACGCTGAGGAGATCAGCTCTAAGGAAAGCACAATCAAGAATTTAAACTGAATGGGAGGTTGGCTAAGCCAATCAGAACTCATTCCAAGGGCGTCGATGGGCCTAAAGTGCACACAATCGTAGCAAGAAGGCCAAGGCGGGACCCACGAAGAGCCAAGAGTGTTTGGGCAACCACTGTGGATGGATTACAATAGAATATGCACCTGCACATGCACTTTGAATTTAAACATTGACCATACCTTGGCGCCCAAATCCCAATAGACCGTTCTACATTTTAAAAAATTCACCCCATTGTGCATTTATCACACTCAATAAATATTCACAATGAATCTCCAGAACATACAATTAACAAGTAATACTGCTTTATTGCTCTATTGACAGTATTATAGGGGTTAACTCCATTCATATTTGACCACTATTATTTTACGACCGCGAGGAGTTACAGAGAAGCAGAGTACATATAATACTCATTAACCACCATTGCCCACGCAGGTTCCTAAAACCATTTCAATTACCCAATTTTTTTTAAAGAGGATCAATCATACACCACACTAGAAGTAAAATGTTGGAACAGAGATTTTTTCCTGAGAGGGTAGAAGCAATAAATTCTTAATTATCAATTCTTTATTGTCTTTCCCCAGAAACACGAGGTCTGTAATACATCAAACACTTTTATATCGTAATTAAGAACGTGATAAGCATGCAGTAAAAAAATCTATCCCAGGAAATGACTGGAATACAATAACATTGGCCAGCTCCAACTTGATGAGGCATATTTCAGAACAAAAGTTTTGAAGTACGCTCAAATGCATAGCCACAGCTTGCTAGACAATGGTAGCTGGAGAACTTTCCACCATATTCAAGCTCAGCACAGCAAATCAGGGAGGTCACCAAGCACCTCCGAGTAGAATGTTCTAGCACAGTGGCTCCCAAAGAAATACAATAAAAACAACACTCATTACAATGTACCCTCACAAGTTAAAAAAGACACTTTCTTTATATTTGGTTGCTATATTTCTGAAATCCACAGGTACACAGCAAAACTACTGAATCTGAAGTGCAATATAAGATACCATCAAAGTTTCCACAGAATTTTGACAAAATATTTTTCCTAACTCTCAGGTGTATGCTGCAAAAAAAAAGTCTCTTTGCAAGTGCATTTTCCAATCTTGTAACACGTTTTTACCATCTTTTAACAGTCTTTGTTTTAAAGCTCTTGTTAAAAACATTAGCTTCACAAGTCATCAGCAAATCTTCAACTAAGTGAAACCACTTTTTTCGTAAAGGTGGGAAAAAAAGCAATATAAATGAGAAAAGTCCAAGTATAAGACCAAAATACTTTGTCTTCCAAGTATAAGACTGAAGAACTTGCTCAGACTGATGTATTTTTCAGTTTCTACAGTTATATGTGATTGGTGTGAATGTCAATATGAAGAGCTTTATAGGTGTTTTTGGTGTTTTATTTTTCCCATGAATCCCATGACCTCACCGCACCCTTGTTCTACTGCGCTGCACTTTGATGAAGCAACAGAGAGATGAAATCTCGCTTTGTGGCTCAATAAAGGCGGACGGCGCTCGGTCCTCACAGCAGGTCCCAGATCAATTCAGCTTTCTCTACCGCCGCATGCAAATTCAACACCCTCACATTTCTGTCCGCCACACACACGAGGAAAAAAAAAAAAAAAGCACGCGGGATTTACACTTCTTTTTAATTACCGCCAAAGTCAAATAAGAAAACTCAAGAAAAACATGAACAGGGCTTCCCGAAATTAATTTGGGGGAGGCGAGGACTGTCGGGGACAGGACTTCCAGAATGATAACATTTGCAGTGGAAGTATTAGCATCACTTAATTGAGGTTTTTTTGAACGGTTTTTATTCAATGTCATGCAAGGAAGAAGCTGACTGGACGGCAGAGGCCGGAGTTGAGAGGCTGGAGTCGGGGTGAGAACACCACACTCCTCCCTGGCTGTGGTCCTCAGGTGAGGCACAGGAGGAAGCCCGTTGGCTGTGGGTGCGGACATTTAGCTGACAGATTGAGAAACGTGCCCTTACAGCCTGTGACTAAGGAGGTAAGGGTTGAGAGACTGAGGGGGATGGGTTGAGTAGGGGAGTGGGGTTTTAGCCCAATGTGATGAAATCCAGCCACCGGTGGAGACCAGGTAAAGGAGCCTTGCTGAGCAGCTGTAAGGTTGGAGGGACTGGTGCAAGACAGGCAAGGGGCCAGGCTGTGCACCAAGGATGGTATGGACAAGGGATTTCTACAACACATCGAGAACTCTCCTGATGCACCGTACGGCGAGGAACGGCAGGATAACCGTGGCACCTTTGTGGCTGCTGAGAGATTTTTTCCAATTTTCTCTGAAATTTGGACTCGTACAGGTGCCTGATCCTGAATCTGTGAATATGTGACTGAGACTTAAGTCGTGATCCTGAGAAGAGAACTCCAGCTGAGTGGATGTAGGGGTGCAGAACATGGGTGGGTGGGGGTAATAACGTCCTGAAAGATGAGGCCACCATTTTGGGCAGTGATCAAGGAGGAAGGGGCTGGAGGGCCAGAGGATAGGGGACAGGGGGTCTGGGTTTATACAAACAACCTGCTGAAGCCGCCATCTTGGGCACTGACCAGTGAGGCCAGGGAATGGGAAATAAAGGATAAGAGAAAGGGAGTTGGGGGGTTTCTAGCCCATTGCGCAGAGTCACAGAACCACAGACGCCAGCATCTAAATGATGCCGTCATTGTACTTGCTCCTGGAGCCTGAAACTGTTGATTGAATATTCATGAGGAGGTGGGGCTCTAGAGCTTTTCAAAAGATGGTAGTTCTTATGTCTAAAATGGTGAAATAAACATTACATTAATCATATCTCCCCTTAAAGGCTGATCTGCCACCAGCCTAGCATATGTGGCTACAGAAGCTACCAGGTATTATTTGATTATATACTATAGCGATTATGAAAAATCTGTCTTACCTCTTAGCAACAACATAAAGCCATAAATACTGACATGAGTGTGAATACAGCAGTGAAATGCTGCTTAGGGAGTAAAATAAATACACAATAAATTCCAGAGTTGTCAGTTATCTATCAAAATGTCAAGAGTATTAACACTTACATCACAAGCAATCATAAAACCTGAAGAAGATGCATGAGAACGAGTCAAATGGTAAGTTGTTCTGCTTTCTAGATTTAAATTATTTCCATTAAATAATTATTTTTCATATTTGTATGTTTGCTACGATTATAAAAGCCAACTCATGACTTTTGCCAGAATTGTCTATTTTCCCTGGTATCTGACACAACCATCGGATGCAGTGATATTTCATGCAGAGAAACAGCACAAACACGTTATGTCCTAAATGAGTGTTAATTTGCTTGTGGATTGATTATAAATGGCGACATTTGTAAAACCTCATGCCACTACAGTGGAATTATTATAAAATATGTTGGAGTATTGCATAATGTACAACAGAGAATGACATAATCGGTTTGTATTGCAAACACAAAGACTGAGTATAATTACCTCCGCCAACGAAGTTGGGGCGGAGGTTATGTTTTCGCCCCTGTTTGTTTGACTGTCTGTTTGTCTGTCTGTGAACAACATAACTCAAAAAGTAATGCACGGATTTGTCTGAAATTCTGTGGGTGGATTGCTATTACATCAAGGATGGACCCTATTGATTTTCACCGCGATCACTGAAACAATATGGCCGCCATGGCAGCCACGTTGAAATCCTATCACATGCGATAACTCAAAAAGTAATGCACGGATTTGTCTGAAATTTTGTGGGTGGATTGCTATTACATCAAGGATGGACCCTATTGATTTTCACCGCGATCTGTGAAACAATATGGCCGCCACGGCAACCATGTTGAAATCCTATCACACGCGATAACTCAACTTTGCTCCCCCTCATACACATTTGGATTGTGCTGCCTTGGCGGAGGTTTGCACTCTATGAGTGCCTCTAGTTTTGCATTATTTTTCATTCTGGGGACAAGATTACATCATATTTGAGGATTGTGTCAAGTTTTTATGACTGCATAACAATTTGTTTTCTGTTTAGTTTGGAGAGGAAATGGACTGGCATTATAAGCAGCACCCTCAGTTTGACTGTCAAAAACATTAAAAAATAATGTTATTCACTTGCATTTGATGCCAAAGTTTGTACAATCCATGATGACAGTTGGTTAGTGTAAGACTGCATTATTTAGAATTCATACCAAAACAAAAATCTCTCCATTTTTAGATGTTTGGAGAAGTAGGGAGCAGCTTGTATTTTGCTTCATAGATGATTACTTGCACTGAGTAACACTGTCAGATTTAGCTGACTTCTGGTCAATGAGCTTATGATCCAGGAAATGTATTGTTTTACCTCCAAGCTATAGTTTGTTTTTCAGCATGTCAGTGCAAAACAACTACGGCATTGAATTTTCATGAGGTTTCCCAGTATTCGCGGCACTTTTTCCGTCCCAAGTTAAATAAATAAATAAATAAATAAATGGAAATAAGTTTTATTTCCGAATTACACAAGTCTCTTGCTTCATTGAAGTCATTTTTCCCAGTCCCTGTGATGCTCAAATCTTGGGTTATAAAGCCTAAAATGGGGGTCATACACAATTGGCACACAGGGGCTTGATTTGACATCTGCATGAAGGGGTTAACCTCTAAAACTAGAGATTGTTTTTAAGGCAAAAAAATAAATGTCTCGCCCCACCCAAACGCAGCCACCCCTCATTGATGTTCACAGACATTTAGGAAGAAACTAGAAAAGTTAATAATCACAAAATAGCAAAAGGCACATCTGCACAACCTGATGCAAATTTGCCTAAATTTTCATGGAAATATATCAAACTGTTCCTGAGTTATGGTCCAGAAATGGTGGGAACACCGACGTGGACACGGACGCGCACACACACAGGAAACCGGACAAAAGCAAAATGTCCCCCTTCCCTGGGGGGGGGGGCAGGAGACATAATAAAGAAGCCACTATCTTGACCAGAGACCACGGAGGGTGGGGGTGGGGATTGAGGAAATTACGGGAGACAGGGGCTGTGTCCAAATAGTCCTTTTTGCCCAGGAAAGTTCCTAACTCCTAAAATTGATCCAGAAATAATTACATGGCAGCCATGATAAGTATATTCGAATTCTTTAAATGGTAAGGAAAGTTGTCTCAGAGCTTCCTAATTTACCTACTTTAGCATTGGGTACACAGAACTATCCTTTTTGAAAAGAAAGGAGATAAAGCTATCCCACAAATCCGCACGGCAGAAATATTTAATGCAACGACAATTCATCCAGCTAACCAAGAAAAGAAACGTATACGATGGGCAGGGGACACTTGATCACGTTGCCTAGTGTAAGTGCATTCGGATTCTCTAATTAGCGCGGTTGTCTTCTTAAGCCATTAGGAATTCCCTTAAACACCTTTCCTTTACCTTATGACGTTTTCCACAGAGCCTAAAGAAAAGTGGTTAGGGATTAGTGGATAGGAGAGGGGTGGGCTATTCCAGTCCTGGAGGGCCGGTGTGCATGCAGGTTTGTATTTCTATCAATAAGCCTGACTAACTGAGCTGATCGGTTATGTACACAAACATAGATTTGCATTTAGAATAGACCAAAGTAAAATGTTACATTTAGGGGAGACAAAAACAGCCTTTGGTGATCATTCATGATAATGTAAAGAAATGTAGCAGAAATTTGATTTGATTTCACAAGTTGTTTGGCTAATTAAGATAATTAACTAATTAAAGGCCAGAAGTTGGTGTGTAAACCAGGGACATCCTCTGGGATGGGACGTAATTTTTGAACTATTTGGACGCAGCGAGGGTGTTGAGGTTTTACCTCCAGGCTGAGGAAGCCGCCCTCATGGGCGGCGGTGACCTGCGGCGAGGGCTCAAACCACTCGCAGGACCTTCCCAGCAGGTTCTTCAACGTCCTCACGGAGGAGACCGTGAGAGAACCGGAGCAGCGAGCCAGAATCATCGCGCTGTCACTCCACCAGTTCACATCCAGCAGGGGGTAGTACTGCTCCTTATCTGGGGTGGGAAAGGAGGGAGGGAGGGAGGGAGGGAGGGAGGGATAGACTCATTCTGGCATCATCTCACCTGGAACCTCACCTTGAGAGGTGTACTACAAAGAAGGTTCAACATTCGCTGGCCTTTTTTTTTTGCGTGAACAGGCTCGACGAACCCTAAACTCGAAATTAGAGATGTCACGAGTTACCATGGAATGTTTAAAGAACACCACTTTCCAGTCATTGAAAACCCAGGCTTTAGGCTAAACTTAGCACCTCACAAACCCCCAATCTCGCCTTGTCGTACATCCCTCTGGGTTATAGCAACTATTGCTGAGCCAATATTGCCTATAGTTTCCTGAAAATCTACTGTGTCAAGTAAAAGCTCTCAGATGAAGTTGCTTCTATGGGGAAGTAATGCCAGATATCATTAATAGGGACAGCGTATGCAATTTGGTGTGAGATTACAAATTAATGAACATTCCGATGCTCGTGTAATGATCACAGGTAGTAATTAAAAGAAATAAAGTTCTCAAACAGACTTGGATAAAAAAAAAAAAAAAAATCCAAAATGTACTTTTAGTACTTTTCAAACAGTACAATAAGAGCCCATGGTCCCATTTATCCAGGGCTGAAGTTCATTAATTATCTCATAGACGGAACCTAAGAACCTGTTGGCCTAAGAACAATTTTCCCTTGGTCTTTGCCAATCTAATCCATTGTAAGTCAAGAGGCCATACTGATGCCAGATCAGTACACCCACTGAAAGGTGCTTTAATGAACATGTACCCTCATCTCAAATTTTACTAACAGTTTTCAAGCTTCATTTTGCTCATCATCATCAACCTCTCATGTAGATCATTAACCTATGATATTGTACCCAAGGATATCATTTGTTTTCCTCAAAGAAAACGATAATAGATAGACCACAATTAAAGCACTCTTTATCATGCCTAAATGTTTAATCAGCGGTAATCATACCAGCTCCCCAGAGGGGCATCTTCTACAGGTACAGTAATTATAATCAGTGGACAATTTTACCTGTCCTCTGTTTGAAAACAAGCCTTTCAGAATTATTTTTTTATTTTTTATTACATTAATCAGCTTCGCAATTTGCGCATCCTGGTGAAGCCAGATTTTAACGACAGATATTACTTCTCTCATCGACTGAAATTAAGCCCGCTCTTCCCACACTATCTTGTGAAAGTACATCTGTTAAAACTTTATCATTCCTTCCTCTTTTATAGCTATTAATTTATTTTCCCCGAGTTTGATGATCCATCTCATCTTGAGCTACCACAGATGTTTTTTTTTTGTTTACTGTGTTCAATATAACTTTTCTGGAAATAATTTAACTTCCAAAAGACTATTGCTTAGCCTAAAAGCTTCTTTTAAATCGTTTTAGGACCTACTGAACCGTCTTGTACTGAAATTAAGTTTGTGGCAGTAAAAAAAGCAGCGCTGTAATGAGATGTTTAATGTCAGATTGGAAGATTTGTGGAAGAATCTCACCTTGTGTGTTGCCGAGATAACGTTTACATACTGTAATTAAACATGCAACGCATGTGCTGCGATTGCACCCCATATACTGCAGAAAAAACACTTACAGCGCACTCGGAGGGAGTTATGTCACCTCTATAATACTGATATAAAGCACCCCCAAGCCAGTCAGCATTAAAGTCAAAGGTAGAAAATATCAACAGTACTATGCTAAAGTTTTCAGCACATTTCAAGCAATTTCACAGTGCAAATATGCTTGCAAAAATGATTAAATAGAAAGGTTCTTATAACTGAGAAATGTACAATACAGAGCTGTAACCTGTTAAAAAACTAAATCAAATCAATATTTGGTGTAACTACCCTTTGCCAAAAAATTTGGGACACTGTCTTGGTGTGCTATAGTTTTACAAGATGATTTGCTATTTGCTTGCCCCAAGCAGAGTGGAAAACATGCCACGGTTCTTCTGCAGACTGACTGTCTCACTTCCGTTTATCCCTCCAAGAAATTACAAACAGCCATGATGATGATGTTGACATCAAGGCTCTGTCAAGACTGTAATATCTGTATCAATTATTTTGATGGAATACAAACATTTATTTTTGAAACGTTTCTTTAAATTAGCATTTGGAATTTCAAATGTACTTTTAATCTTCAGGAACACTAAAATGGAAACAAAAAGTAAACGCGTCTAATGCAGATTTGAATTTTAAAAAGTGCAGGGTGCCTTGCACAGTGCTGAATGTGTGTGTATATATATATATGTGGCGGCTGGTGAACTAGCGATAGGAGAAGCTCAAAACAATCCCTTAAAATTAATAATGATTGGTCACGACCTGTTTTCAATCATTCATTTAAATTACCATTACAAAAACTCCGATAACTCTCAACATATTATCAGATGTGGCCAGTTTTCATTTATAATGCATATCGATTACGACTCCGGACTTCTTACGCTTTTCTTCATACAGGGATTGGAGGCAATGCATGTGTTTCATGATCGTTCAAATGAAATAAGATCATTTGAAACGTCTTTATGCAATTCCATTGATTCCAACCCCTCCAGTGCACAAGGACTTCAATTCCGCGCGAGAATCTCTTACATACACGTTGATTGAATAATTGCTGACTACAGCAGAGGAACGTAAATATGCCGCTTAAACTCACACCGAATGCGTGAGAGTTGACAGGTATGCATTATAAATGAAAACTGGCCACACCTGATAATGTTGAGAGTTTTCAGAGTTTATGTAATGGTAATTTAAATGAATGATTGAGAACAGGTCGTGACCAATCACTAATTTTAAGGCATTGTTTTGAGCCTCCCCTATCGCCAGTTCATCAGCCGCCACTGACTATATATATACAGCGCCCTCCATAATTATTGGCACCCCTGGTTAAGATGTGTTCTTTAGCTTCTAATAAATTCAGTTTTTTTCTAAATAATATAGGACCACAATAAAAAAAGAGGAAAATCCAACCTTTAATTCAAGTGCATTTATTCAGTGGGAAAAAAATCCCGCATTAAGAAATAATTCTTTTACATCAAATAATGTGTGCCACAATTATTAGCACCCCTGATGTTAATACTTTGTACAACCCCCTTTTGCCAACAAAACAGCACCTAATCTTCTCCTATAATGTTTCACAAGATGGGAGAATACAGAAAGAGGGATCTTCGACCATTCCTCTTTGCACAATCTCTCTCAATCATCCAGCGACCTGGGTCCTCTCCTCTGCACTCTCCTCTTCAGCTCACTCCACAGGTTTTCAATGGGGTTGAGGTCTGGGGACTGAGATGGCCATGGGAGGAGCTTGATTCTGTGTCTGGTGAACCATTTCTGTGTAGATTTGGCCACATGTTTAGGGTCATTATCTTGCTGAAAGACCCAGTGACGACCCATCTTCAGCTTTTCGGGCAGAGGCCACCAGATTTTGATTTAAAATGTCCTGGTATTTCAAAGCGTTCATGATGCCGTGCACCCTAACAAGGTTCCCAGGGCCTCTGGAAGAGAAACAGGCCCACAGCATCACCAATCCTCACCCATACTTCACAGTGGGCATGAGGTGCTTTTCTGCATACTCATCTTTTGTGTTCCGCCAGACCCACTTAGAGTGTTTGTTGCCAAAAAGCTCTATCTTGGTCTCATCTGACCAAAGCACACGGTCCCAGTTGAAGTCCCAGTACTTTTTTAGCGAACTCCAGGCGTTTTGATTGTGAGGAGAAAAAGTTTTTTCCGTGCATGCCTCCCAAACAGCTTGTTGGCATGTAGATAGCGCCTGATGGTTGTTTTGGAGACTTTGTGACCCCAAGATGCTATCATTTGTTGCAAATCTTTAACAGTGAGCTTTGGAGAACTTTTTATTTCTCTTACCATCCTCCTAACTGTGCGTGGTGGCAAAATAACCTTGCGTCCTCGTCCAGGCTTGTTTACCACTGTTCCAGTTGTTTTAAACTTCTTAATGATTCCTCTGACAGTAGATATGGGCAGGTGCAGGCGAGTGGCTATTTTCTTGTAGCCATTGCCTGACTTGTGAAGATCGACACACATATGCCTTACTTGAATGGTGTGTTCCTTTGTCTTTCCCATGTTGAAGAGTGGATAAGAGAAATCTGTGTCACGTCATATTTATACCCCAGGGAAACAGGAAGTGATGAATTACTAATTAAATGTTCCTAGATACTCTGATCAACTTTGTAAACTACTGTAGAAATGACAGAAATACTTCAATTACATTTATTTCCTAGGAATTGTTAGGGGTGCTAATAATTGTGGAACAGGTGATTTTTATGAAAAATAATTATTTCTTAGTCAGGGATTTTTTTTTCCCCTTAAAATTCACTTGAGTTGAAGGTTACATTTTTCCACAATTTTCAGTGTGAGAGTATGCTTCTGCAATAAAAATTGAATTTATTTTAAGGCTTTTAACACATCTTAACCAGGGGTGCCAATAATTATGGAGGGCGCTGTATATATATATATATATATATATCTCGTCGGCCTGCTGATAAAACCTCGTATCTGCAATTTGATAAGAAACAAAGACTCGTATGTCCACGACATTGCAAAAAACAAAATTTTATTGATTGGATACATTCTTGGAAGAAAAATAGTCATCCTACCCGAACACAGGTCAACTGCATTCTTACATGCAAAATTAAACATTTTTTATGCTCTCCTGTAAAGTTTATCAAATTGCAGATACGAGATTTTATCAGCAGGCCGACTATATATATATATATATATATATATAAAAATATATACATATATATATATATATATATATACACACACACACAGCACTGTGCAAGGCACCCTGCACTTTTTAAAATTCAAATCTGTATTAGACGTTTACTTTTCGTTTTGATATATATATATATATATATATATATATATCACAGGTGGAATCCACATAATTTATAATAATGTGAATGTCACAATTTAAGCATTTTCTCTGCCTCCCGTCCGTCTTACTCACCCCTGTTTTCGTGCACTCAAGAAGCCTATGGCAAAATGAGCGCGCTTCGAAACCCGAAAGTAAGCCTAGCGCATGCTGCAGAATCCCAACTCCATTTCAGCTCCAGGGGAGGGCCGTACCTTTTATTTTCTTCCTTTTCTCCAGTGAGTTTTTCCACTCTGGGTTGATCTCATCAAATCCTGGCTGTGGAAGGAGTGAGACGCATTAAAGCCAGTTTCTATCTGTCCATGACAGACTGCAGCAGGCAGTCCATGCACAGATATAAGACACAGCCAATCAGAAAGCCAGAAAAAAACCCAAAAACCATGGTGGTGTGTGGTTTATTCTATTATGGTACTGATCTAATACATGGATGAGCCCCACAATCTAGTATCTCAGACGGTACTCTAACAGTTCACCAATGGGCCCCACAGCCTGGTCTCTGTAGAGGCCCTGAACTTGTTCATGGATACGCCCAATAGCCTGGTAAGGGAATGCTGTTTTAGGGCACAAATGAGCTCCATGGTCCGCTATCTATTAAAGGGGACCTATTTTGCTATATTTCCAAGGTTATATTTTGATCTTGGACTCCCCTAGAGTACTCCTGATCATTCAAAGTCCTAAACAGGGTCCTTATTTAGCTCATACTGCCATCCTCAAAAAACCCATTTGTAGTCCATTGTAGTCTCTGCCTGAAATGCCTCACTGGGGTGGCTCTTCAGCTATAGCCCCCACTCCCCATGTGCCCACTTTCTTCTGACTGGCCAGCTCTGAGGAGGGCAGATCTAGGCAGGACGAGGCAGCAGAACGCAGTTTTCCGGGTCCGCTTCCTCAGAGTGAAACTGAGACGCGTCTCCCGAAGGAATCGATGGGCATATTCTGCAATCAAACGCAGTATAGATCTAATAAAATGAACTTGTTCTAATAAACGCAACGGCGAAAGTGGAGGACGCAGTGCGAATGTCTGGCAGCTCAAGCTCGAATTTGCTGTCTACCTACGGCTACTATGGTGAGTACACCGGTGTTTCCACTTTATAGCTAGGATTGAGGGAAAGCTAGAATCCACCCCATATAGACACATTTGTAGAACAGGTCGACAAACCCAAGTGTAGACCGGAGACCGGAGAAGTCCGGTGGGTCTGAGTTTAGAGGGGAAACATGGACAGTGAAAAGCAGTGTAAAGTGACTGCACCAACAACTTATGGACTGCTTCGGTGTGTATTATAAGGACCTGCTGGTTCGTGTGCATAGCTGTGGTGTGTCCTTAGCGTGGATTAACGAACAGCTTCTGCGCTAGTATATGATGAAGGGGCAAAAGCTCCAGGCTAAACGGCCTTTTCGGAAATTGTCCGTGGTAATGGTTACTTATTGCGTTGGAATGACCAGCGTTTGCTCGCAGAAAATGGGCGCGATAAGCCGCTTTCACACAGGACGCGAAACAAATTTTTCGCGCGACAGATTCCATTCAAAGTCAATGCATTGTCTCTGCATTTACTTTGAATGTAAATCGCGAAAAAATTCATTTCGCGTTCGGTGTGAAAGCTGCTTAACGCGCCCATAACTCGTGTATTCGCGTCTTTGCATTGACTTTGAATGTAGCTAATCTGTCGCGCAAAAAAATCGTTTCGCGTCCAGTGTGAAAGCTGTTTAACGCGCCCATAACGCGTGTATTCGCGTCTTTGCATTGACTTTGAATGTAATCTGTCATGCGAAAAATTTGTTTCGTGTCCGGTGTGAAAGCTGCTTAACGCGCCCATAACGCGTGTATTGAAGTCTTCGCATTGACTTTGAATGTAATCTGTCCCGCGAAAAATTCGTTTCGCGTCCAATGTGACAGCAGCTTTATGGATAGTCCGTGACAGCTAGAGAGAGCTTGGTTATGTGCAGACCATAAGTTCTGTTAGCGTGGACTAGTTGCTTATGTGGAGCTAGCGAATTGATCACTTCTACAGGAAAGAATTTCCTATTTAATCTCTGCCTTTTTTGGCTTTTCATTACCCACAACAATTTCTAAAGGGGGATGAAATGTCACGGTAGTGCAGAGAAATCCTTTGTTATACCAGACACATTAGAGCTTCCGCATTTCGCGATTGCTTTCACGGTAGAATCAGAGAGCTAGCCCAGATATTTGTGATAGGGATCCGGCTGATCCCGGTCATGGATAAGTGAAGCGATCACCAGCAGCCGCTTCAACTGTAGTGGCTACAATCGGGCAACGTTATGATGAAACTGCCACATTCATGCTTGCTGAAGTAACACAAGCATACCGATCAGAATTACTGCATATAAGTTAACCAGGAGCATTTTTAATTAGCACGGCGGCACGCAAACTAACATGCAGTAGCTGGTAACCGAGCGGTCATAACCACAGAGGCAAACCCTTGCAATACAGGTTTTACAGACAGCAAGATCCGTTACTGTGGACAGTTGTACCAAGCATCCAAATTACAAACAAGTATTAAAAGTTAGCTTCAAATGAGGTTTATGTTCACACACCTTCTGTAGAATTTCCCCTGATATTACTCTTGCATATTTAGGACACAAAAATTAGCAACAGTAACTTGGCTACGTTAGCCGCTGTGCTACAGCCACAATCAACTGGCTATCACGTCAGGTTGGCTTATGCAGTAAAAGCAACTTACAGCTTCTGTGTCTGTGAGTCACAGACAGTCACTATCTTCAGATATTTTACAAAGCCTGCGTTTGAGGCCAGTTGTTAGTGCTAACTATCGCTAACGGTCCTGCTAGCCACCCGTAACACGTTAGCTTCACTTACATTATTTGCTGTTATATCTTGACTTACAGCTTGTGGCTCCGAGCGCTTGATCGATGCAACTGCTTCAGGTTTGAGAAGCAGCTGAAACGCTTATCCTGTGTCGAATTATCCTTTATTGACAAAGCTGTCTTTGGTGAAATGCTGAGCACAAACAGCTAACATTCCCTTTGGCTGCGGCTGTTTGCTGCCAGCAAACAAAAAAAGCTACCCACTGATTTCTGGTGGCATCCTCTTTTGGAAGAGAACTAGGTGTTTTTCTTTGCGTCCAAAAGTAAACGGACGAACAGCTTTGGGAGAGATACTGACCAAACTGCACCTCAAATGATCTGCGGTTCTTCTTTTGGATTTCCAAAAGTGTAGACGCTACTAAGGTATAGTATGATCTGCCGTTGTTAGTGCCTGCTAGAATAGTTTCCGGTGTGGGCAGGTCCAGCGCCGTGATTGGCTCTGGCTAGGTTTGTACTAATTGGACAGCACAACCTGATGTCAGGTTTTGCCCAGATCTCGCGAAGATCTCGGGAGGAGCTGTTCAGAGAGGAAATCACGTTCACGAAATCACATTCTTGGTTTACGGCAAAACCTCTGTATCTTACGTTTAGAAACTTTTCAGAGGTTGAGTATGGACAACCAACATTATAACATTACTTATATGTATTAAAAGAAGGATCAGCATAATAGGTCCCCTTTAAGGCACCATTCTATTGCACAAATTGGCCTCATCGAATTTCTTTACTAGTTGATGCGGCTTGAGGCCCAGGCGTAGCTTAGCATTAATTTGAGAAGGTGACACTACCATAGAGAGAGAGGACTGAGGCCTACCTGCGAGTCCTGGGCCCATCCCACTCTCTGTCTGAGAGACGGCACCTCCCACAGGGTCAGCTGGCCTGAGAAGTGGATGGCTGCCACGAGAGAGCCATCTGGAGACAGGCTCATCCGGAATATTCCATCCTGAGAAACAGCCAATAAGGAATATGTTGGGTGGAGGGACAAATGGCTTATGGGGATGAATGCACGTGTGATTAAGTAGACCAGCAACAGACACAAGAGGGATAGACAGATGTGGGGAGAGGGCACACCTTACTGCGACTTATGGTGAAACGGTGTGCGCTTTGATTTGTCAGGGTTACCTGTCCATTATAAAGCAAACCCTTCTTTTGGCATTGGAGGTAAGAAACAAGTACAGCAGGGTAGAAAGATCTGAAGCCTGATAAATGGGCAGGACTTCGCAAAAAATGGAGGGATCCGTGTTAAATGGGTTGGGCACAAAAAACAAGGGCAGGGCCTGATATCTGGGCTGAAACTAAGAGATGTGGGCAGGGCCTGATAGTGAGGCAGAGGCTGTGAGAGGTGGGCGGGGCCTGATAGCTGGGCAGAAGCACTGATAGATGGGCAGGGCCTGATAGATAGTGAGGCAGATGCCTGATGGCTGGGCAGGGCAATGGATGGGCAGGGGCCTGATAGGTGGGCAGATGCTGTGAGAGGTGGGTGGGGGCCTGATGGCTGGGCCTGACTGATAGATGGGCAGGGCCTGATAGAGGCAGAAGCTGTGAGAGGTGGGCAGGGCCTGATAGCTGGGCAGAGTCTGTGAGACCTGGGTGGGGCCTGATTGCTGGTCGGAGGCAATAAGAGATGGGCAGGGCCTGACAGCTGGGCAGAGGCTATGAGAGAAACAGTAAATGGAGTCTGAAAGAGCGGGGCTAAATGAAAAGTGCTCAGGCGCACCTTCTCGCTGTTCTGGCTCCCGAAGAACGGTAAGCTGGGGATCCTGAAGAAGCCTCGTCTCTGAGCCTGCAAGCAAACAGAAAGCACAGAGGCCTTAGCCGAGGCCACGAGAGGCCAGACTACACATGAAGCTGCGTTCAGTCCATGAGTGAAGAGTCAATAAAGGGCTCATAAGCAACCTCTATGGCAGAATAAGAGTTTCAGAGCCAAGGAGTGATGCAGACTATGCTGAGCAGTGTCAATAGGGGGAGGACATCACTCAGCTGGGGGGCTCACCAATGCCACGTCATCCTCGTAGCTGGTGACCTGCTTGTAGTGAGGCGCTCCGGACAGTGCCCTCCAGGCGCTCAGACCGCACCGTAATGCCTTGGACGATTCCTCATCCCCGCCCTCGCAGCCGCCAATCAGCAGCAGCCTGCCCCGCCCCCAGAGAAAAGTAACACTATCAGAGAGGCTAGACTGAAACACTCCATCACACAATGCACACACATGCATACACACACAAATGAACACAAACAGGTATGAACCCACACGCACCAAACCTATCATTTGAAAGCACTTGATCACATTGGAATCATATTTACAATTGAAGCACCATGGCTAAACACAGAGTTCAACATCGGCGACATCCTTTAGAGAATGACCTCAGAAGAGGTCAACGGTCACAATTTCACACGTTCTGCATTAGGTATCGGTGCAACAAAGAAGAAAGGCGACATCTTTCTGCAGGCACAAATACCAGCTCACACAGATAGTCGATTATCCTCTAAAACATGAAGAGCATAGCAAAATTCAGTCAAAAATTCTCAGTCAAGATTCTAAGACTCCATTGCTTTTAACTGTAGTAATAATTGTTACGCAAGCATTAAAAATGTTCAGTTAATTCTAAATAAATTTTTGGGATGCATTTACACCTCAGAGGGTTAAACAGCCTTGTGGGTGTCATGTGTGCGATCCGCAGTGGGTGTTACAGGAAAGGTTATTGGTTAAGATTAACTGCAGTGCTAGAGCTTAATCCTGCGGCACTGCCTGCTGCTTCTCGATTGCAACGCTGGCAGAAGAAATACGTTTTGCAATATTTTATTTCCAAAAGAAACCTATAGAAGCAATAACTCATCACAACAAATGTAACAAAACAGGTGTAGGAGTAGAGAGCGAATTGAGGCAAGAGGATTTTCTCACACAATTCGGCAGGATATGTAGACGCCTCTACCTAACTGTTCAACAGGAGAGAGTCAACTGCAAGGCCCAGATAAGCCGTATGCA
Organism: Gymnothorax javanicus; assembly: GCA_029692085.1. Lineage (NCBI taxonomy): Eukaryota > Metazoa > Chordata > Actinopteri > Anguilliformes > Muraenidae > Gymnothorax > Gymnothorax javanicus. Next base: position 99,815,595 of record CM056198.1, read on the forward strand.
AGAATACTTGCACACACAGGTAGGCGACATCTCATGACAGCTGCAGCGCCGCCTTAAATTATTCAAATGAAGGCAGTGACACAAAGTGTGACAGGCCAGCGCAACAAGTCGGAAAAAAAACAACATCAAAAAAAAAAAAAAACGATTTTCACAAACAAAAGCCTATGACATAACACTGCCCTCTAGTGGAAGCAAGGACACACAGCAGCATCATAATAACCGAGAGTTCAAAGAACAATAAAACAGATGCCACGAACGGAGCCTGTGGAGTGCGTCTTCAGGCCACAACATTTGCGCGCTGTGATCTTACCATTTTACAGCTCAACAGAACGGAGACCATTAAAACACAGACAGAACATATGAACACACAACTGAAGACACCAAAGCCTAGACTGTTCCAAGACTGCGGGGAGGGGTAGAGAGAGAAAGATTCAGTTTATTTTGTACATCTGCTTTACAGTGAAAAACATTTCGCGCTCAAAAGAGGCAGGTCGAAAATCAATAGATCGCTCAAATGATAATAAGGGGAAAAGCCGCAAGTTTCAACAAGCAGACCGGTGGCAGTTAAGTGCTACCTGAGATCAGACGAGATCTTGCGCCTTCAAGGGACAGAGCATTTCTCAACGACAGCCCCACCTGCTGGCAGACATTTCTTTCACAAGCCCCCCCCCCGCATAATTGAGACGATTAAACCCTAGGCAAATGGAAGATGTGTTTTTACAGTTCGAAAGCAGCTGGCGAGAAATGGTGCAACTAAGGTACAGGCACTTACGGGATTGCCTGGGGCAAAAATGTTAATTTTGCGATACGAAGCCCCACAGCAGGGAAATAAAACACAGCAGATGCTACTGCGCCATTCAAAATGCAGCAACAATTCAAGCAGCATTTTCCACATCAGGAATCATGACAACTATCTGATTACCCACATGCTCACAATATTTTATTTAACAGTCCGTTTTTCAAAAAAAAGGCAGGACAAGTATTAAAGGTAGCAATGAATAATTTGATAAATCAATGTGCACGTCTGTCCCACATTTAAACATAGCGCTGAATGTTTTAATTTCAGTTGAACAGACTAGTCTCCGCATTCATTTCAATGACCAAGAGCGGAGAACACTGCACAAAAAAATGAAACAGAGGTAGCATTAAATAACATCCCTCTGGCTAAATACCCAATAACGGATACCCCTGACTGGTGCTGTGATGAACAGTCATCGTTTTCAGAGCAGACAGCCCGCAAAGACGACCGAAGATAATCACCTGCAAAAGACACAAACCGCTGCACCGCCAGAAACGTGCGGCAGCTAATGCGGACATCTGTGACAACACCCCCCCCCCCTCCCCCCCAGCGGGGGACACAGACTCCTTGCCTCAGCATTACCTCAATGTGAGGGAACCCTCTTTCACCGCTGCTGAACTGAACAGAGGCTTTTCACTGCCATAACAACAAAACCAAGAGCACCCAAATGACTGCTCTTCACAACTGGACTGTTCTGATTAAGGGGGCTAAGAATGCTACTCAGACTGAAACTGCTCCTCCGTGCTCATTCACGCCAACCTTCCAATGCAGGTACGTGAGGACAGGCCACAGCCATCTGCGTCTTAGCTGCACACACTGAGAGCACAAATGCTGCTGCACCGTAAGACCAGGAGAGCCTGGTTTGGTCAGACCCTCGTGGTTGATGCTAGCAGCTATGTCTCACCAATAAAAAGCTCTGGAGTGGACAAAAATGCTAATTCAGCAACCACGGGAGCACAAACTAATTCAAGCCCTTGTTCCATGGCCAAGTTAATCGTCAAATCTATAGTTAGCCAAACGTGAGGCATACTGTGTACTGACCTACCAGTATAGACCATACTGTGAGTAAAAACCAATAACTTACAGGTCCCCAATGATGTCACTATGTGCACAGCCAATTAGCCATTAGAGGCTATTTCAAAATCTATTCGTTGGAGACGTGGCATAGGGAAATGACTGCCCACAGGCAAGACAGACTAATCAACTTCAGCCAATCAGTTAATAACTTCCCTCATTATTCCGGGTGGCCTCTCCCCCTTGCGATGCCACAAAGAACAAATTTTGAAATGGCTGGTAATGGTGATTTGACTGAGCACCTGGTAACATGACAGGGACACTTCAATCATCAAACAAGTGGTGCCAGGCACAACAAACCCCGCCCCTCGCACATACTTTCACCTAGTTGTACGAAATTCAATAGGGATCTATTCTGGGTCAGTGGCAATCCCTATACCAAATTTGGGGTGAATCTGGCCATTAGTTTTGCAGCTAGAGTGTTAACAAACAAACACACAAACACAGAAACAAACAAACAAACAAACACACAACTACAGAAACAAACCGAACTGAAAACAATACCCCTTCCCTCACCCTTCAGGTGGGGCGGGGTAAAAATGTCAAGTAAAACTATCCATTGATTCTTATTTCTACATCTATTTTGATTGCAACTGGGTAGAAATATTTTGCATTCCCCTCAGTTTCACTGAAAATATCAGGAGTTTCTCCATTATAGTCACTGGGGAAATTGAGAGGTACGGTCCACTGGATGCCATATTGGTTTGTGCAATTTCTCGCTCCAGGAGCCTCCCAGTTGTAATTATACTCAGTTAAGAAATGCCTCCAAACTGCCCCCCCATGATGAAAGCAGGCATTGCAATTGCACTTATTTTTATTCAACTACGGTCAACGGAAGTGGCACAGCTTTCTCAGTCGGATTTTGCAGCATTGCACGAGCCTCCTTACTCATGTACAATTCAAACAGGTTTTACAGCCAGTAAGGGAAACTCATATTAGTCGACCCTCCGGAGCCTAGTAAAAATGACAAATGTTCATTGAGAAATGAAACCCCAATCATGGCAAAACCGCAGCATGTAGCTTGACAAAATGGTGAGTGGCCATTACTTCTACGCCATGAGAACAATGGATAGTGCATGGACGTGGAAATAGGGTGAAATTAAAAATTATATTTCTGAGAACATGCTTGTGAAACAAGACAGAATCCATATAATTCATAAAAACATTTAAATAATTAATTCGATCAGTAGCCCTATTTGTCAAGTTAATTTGTACACTCTATCCAATTATGCATGCCTGGGGGAGAAGGCATCAGTAAATTAGCTGAAGGCAAGCAATACTCCAAATGCAGAAAAAAGCCACTGCTTAACTCATGATATGGACTTTTGATTCTGTGGTATAGCGGCGAACAGATTAGCTCTCACGTCCTTTTGGAATGACGGGGATATATTGTCTATTGACAAATCACAGAAAACCAATTTATCATCTAGTTAATGCAGTATGTTTTAGCACACAACCTTTGAACTTCAAAAAGAATAAGGAATTGCTATGGATGCACAGTACACTATATGTGCATTGTCATCCACTATCAACCAATCAGGATTTAGCCCCCCGCCCAAAGTCATTGAATGATGCATGCACAGGTGATTTATGGTAATTCATTGTTTAATCATACTCACCGATGGCCAGGGTGGTAAATAGCCGTAGTGATTCCATGAGAGTACTGCTGGGTGAAGCTAAAACTGTGGTTCTCTTGAAAGCCCTGATTGGTGCCAACACTGGGAAAGCAAAAAAGAAAATGAAAAAAACCATGGCTTCAGCTGAATGTGCGACTGTAATGCACATCAAGGCACACACTTACAGCAAAGCCATGATACACAAGCTTCAGAAAGCCCACAACTCAAATTTTCCTGCCTCCATCACTTAAGCGTTAATTTACACAACAACCTAACAGTCCAGGACTGAGCACCTCAAAGATCGAGTAACTCCCGTGTTACTCGGTAAACTTACATCTACGGTTAACCCCTTTGCGCAGAATACTAATATCGCCAATTTTTCCTGTTGTGCATGAGCGTATTTAAGGCTCTATAACTCAGTATTTGTGTCACAGAGACTGTGGAAAATTATTCAAGTGAAGCAAGACGTTTGTAAATTGAATTATTTACAGAATTATTTAGCAATTAAATTTTGGAATTTACAGACGCCAGCATCTAAATCTGCACAGAGGGGTTAATCAGCTTGTTACATAAACCGAGAACATTTTGTCCCAAATTAACTAAACAGTCCAAATCGGCCGTCGCGTCTCGGGTCTCTTATCAACAAAAAGTGACTTTGAAGGTCTTAGGATAAGAAATGAAGAGGGGGCACATTAGCTTTTAAAAAAAGCCCTGCTGAGCTGTTTACCAAAACTGCAGCTTTGGGACTTACTTCAAAGGGATTAAAGAGAAAATGGGAGGAATTTTTGGGAGGATTCAGCAGCTTTTATTCCTGCGTCTTCATCATACTGGATTATTTTAAACTCATGAACTCAATAACATTCACACTTTAGTGGAAAATGAGCTTACATGACAGAGAAATGAGCAATCAAGCAACACTTACGAAGTACTAAATAGAGTCAGAGAGGTAATTGTGAAGGACAGTGAGGACTATACAGTATACTGTCTTGGAAGGTAGCATGCCACCTGCAAAACTGAACTCTCGCAGTGCCATTCGATTTGGACAGTGGAACTACACTAAAAGGCTCCTACATGTTTTGAGCAATATGAATGAAAATACTTGAAAATTAAAGCAGATGGTTTCCTCTTTGTCGTTATGGTAATTATTCAAATCTGAGTTGCTTGGAAACACAATCAAAAACCAAAATGTGACACTGTCTAAAGCCTAAGACACTGCACTGTATAAGGTCAAGCAATGATTTGCACATGGTCACATACCAAAAATGGTGTTTGAGAGGGGACCTAAATTGGACAACTGCTGTTAGAGGAGAATGCAGGATATAGAGGGGCTGTTGCATCCTTAAGTGCATTTCTAAATCATGCTTTCAGCCACATTTCCATTGACCCTTTCAGATATCAAACACGTAACCAATTTAGTTTCGCACTGTTCAGTTTTCCACACAGAGAATACTTCAGTGAGCACAAACTCTCATTCCTCATAAACATTAGCTTCTCCACCATTTGACCTCCTGTAAGCACAGAGCCCCTGGAAATTTTGTTACTAATACTTCTTCCTTTCTTCTTTTTCCATTTATTCTGTCAGTCTTCTCATGGACCTTCAAAAACTGTGCATAATGACCATAAATACCAAAGAGATCTTCCACAAACATATTCCTGAGCACTTAGCAGTTCCAAACTTGATAGTAAAATTGTTTATCAGATTCAATGGAATCCATGTCCTTGAAGGAACAATATGTACTACTGACAGCAAGCATTTAAATGGGCACCGCTGTCCAAATTTAAAAATATTGGAGAGTGTTTGTCTCCTCCTGCCCCCTCCACCCCAGACTCGAATCTGGCTGAGGGCACTGATCCTGCACGAACGATTACATGAAGAGCGCAACATTACACTTCAACAATGGCAAGCTACACAAGATATACACTGCAAGTTGATATCCTAATATATACTTTGCAGCGTCCAATTGTTTGCAGATTGTAAACCGTCTTAGGTATATTTTTTTTACTCTGCCACTGTTAGCTAGATGCATGGCTGGCTATACACGATTCCCAAAGTTCAATTTGTTATGCTGAAAACACACCACGAAGCTGGAGTCACTTCTTCTAAGGGCCCCACAACACATTGCTTAATCAGCAGTGATAAATTAGTGAAGGTCAGCCAACATCATCTGAAGATCCATTCTTATCTGTTCAGTAAAAATTAGACAACTTGGCTTCGGTCTTAAAATCCTTCTGGGCTCTAAGCAGTCTCCATCTTTAAAAAGCACCTCCAGTATTTACCCACATTTTACAATTTCTCTGGTCATGGAGGTTTTTTTTTGAGAAAGATGTTGAGGCTTTTTAGGTCGGGTAGAATCTGATGTCATTGCTGTTGATCCAGTTCTTGCTTCCATGGCAGCAGCATGCCGTGTTTGCTTGCCAATTCATTTCATATCTGGCAACTCACCTCGGGGTGCTAAATTGGACAATGGGTGGGATCATACAAGCAAGAACAAAAACAAACGTTCTATCCAAATGGAAATTTCAAAGGAGAAAATACAGGCCATGGCATTGTTCTTGGAGAAGCCAGTATATCAAATTAGCATGTTTCCCTAATCCCTGCTGATAGTCATTTCATGATTAAGATGATTTAGAACAATAAACATTTCATATACCCTTCCTTTAAAACAGAAGATAAGGCATATGTCCTTCAGATGAAGGGAATTCAATCATACATTTTGGCCATACTCCAAAGGGGAATTATGATCTTGAATATGACAGCTCAGCAGAAAGGCAATAGATATGGTCTTCTTGTCAGGCAGGATCACATTGCTAATTCTGCCTCAGGGGCTTGAGATGAGTTTTGGAGGTTATTATAGGAGAAAGTTAGGTCAGCTGTCGGGACCAAAAGTAAAGCAGCAGAAGACTGCAGGTCCCTCAAATTTCCGACATTGCTCTGAAGGCAAAGTGCACTGTCTTCAAATAAAGCAACATGTACACTCTTGCAGGTCTACAACAGATGTTTCAATTATGGCAATTCCACTTCAGTAATCGGCATAGAAAGGTGCATTATTCAGGAGCTCTCTTAGATGAGCCATCCTAATCTGACAAGGAAGCTCTTGAATAAACTGCCTTTGCTTGTCCAGGTAACACTTTACATGACCTCAACAGGAAAGGACTGAGTGGAATGTCTTTACCTGACCAGGTATCCTTTAAGATGGCCTCCACAGGTGATGACTAACAGTGGGATGTTCTTACCTGACTGGGTATCTCTTGAGATAAACTCCATAGGTAATTACCAAGAGTGGGCTGTCCTTACCTGACCAAGTAACTCTTGACATGACCTCCATAGATGATGAATAGGAGTGGAATGTCCGTACCTGACCAGGTAACTCCTGAGATGGCCTCCAAAAGCGATGATCAAAAGTGGGCTTTCCTTCCCTGACTAGATAGCTCTAGAGATGACTTCTGTAGGTGATGATCATGATTGGGCAGTCCTTACATCATTAGGAAACTTTTCAGATGACCTCCATAGGTGATTACCAAGAGTATGCTGTCCTTACCTGACCAGGTTACTCTCGAGATGACCTCCTTTGACCAGCTGTGATGACCTAGAGAAATGATTGAGCTGTCCTTCCCTGACCAGGTTAGGATGAGCTCTGATGACCAAGATGGTCCTCTGACTAGATAGTGATGACTAAGAGATTGGGCAGCCATCCTTACCTGACCAGGTTACTCTTGAGATTACCTCCATCAGTGATGACCAAAAGTGAGCTGTCCTTCCCCGACTACTAGGTAACCCTAGAGATGGCCTCTGTTGGTTATGACTAAGAGTGGGCTGTCCTTACCTGACCAGGTTACTCTTGAGATTACCTCCATCAGTGATGACCAAAATTGAGCTGTCCTTCCCTGACGAGGTAGCTCTAGAGATGGCCTCTGTTAGTGATGACTAAGAGTGGGCCATCCTTACCTGACCAGGTAACTCTTCAGATGGCCTCCATAGGTGATGACGAGGAGCTCAGCAGACCACTGCGCGCTGGCCGTGTATTCCAGAAAGATGAGTCCTGCAGCAGCATAGCTGAAATCCCCAGGGAAGCTCATCGCCTAGGTGGGACAGGGAGAGTCAGATTACCTAATCACAGCACCTCTGACCATATTTACACCTCAAACACTCATGGACAAGCAAGTCCTCCAAAACAAAGGTAATCCAATTAATCCATCTTTATGGGAGTGAATTATGTGACTGACAATTACACTAAACAATATGGACATCAAACGGAACAATTCCACATTGACATTTCACAAAACAATATTACATGTCCACAGAAATGCCCCAAACTTTTTGTGCAGGGCTGAATTGGGCTGCTTCTTGCAGATAAATAAACGGAGCATGAATCTTGTCTGAATTAAGCCACCACACAGCTACTGCCACAGTGGCACAAAAGAGCAGCCAGAGGCCCGTGCGAGATCAGAAGCGCCCACGTAAGTGCCTGTGTGCGCCTTTATACGTGATCCTGAACGCGAACAGGCAGATTCAAAATCTTTCAAAATGGTATCTCACAACAAACGTTGAGTGATCGAACTAGCACTCCCCTCAGAATTATCTGACAGAAGTAATCTGGATAGTAATGCAAGTCTATGTTTAGCTCTTCTTGGAACTAGACGATGGGAGTTGCTGCTTGGAACAGGATGAATAGATGATTATGTGGAAGAGACTGTCTGTTATTCCGCGCCCACTTTCGAAAGACGAGTATATAATTTCAGGTAGAATGTATGAAGGCTTTGACAGCAAAATCAGATATACCCAATAAGGATGTTTAGTGAAAAACAAATTAAATTGATTTCAAAATAATATAATAACTCCATAGAACTAGATATGTGTACATCTACTCCTTTTGTCATGGTTAATTCAGAGGAACCTGTCATGAAAATGTTATCCAAATAATTTTTTCCTTTTTACTACTGTATACATTTTTTTTTTTTTTTTTTTTGCATTATGCGATATATCCAGACCAAGTTTTATCAAAATGAGACATTCCCATGTGTAATTTTACACATGCTGGCCGAAGTGATGAAAACTTAATTTCTGCACGTTTTATATTTACACAGAAAAATTCTACACCAAAAACCATGATTTTCTGTAGAATTCCAAACATTTCAGTTGAGTTAGTAGGACATAGCTCCTTTCCTTGCCTAAAACCAGCTGTTCTTCCCTCAGTTTCTTATCAAGCTCATTCTTCAATCTCTCTGGGATTGTTCCACTCAGACTTTTACGGTCACATTCAGCAACATTGTTCCTTTTCAATTACTACATACACTCAAATCTCCCTTCTTTGGTAGTTTTACCACTTGCCCTCTAGTCATTAGGGATCTTTAATTCAAGCTAGATGATGTTCAAAGCATATGCAACACATCAATTGCGTCTCCTCCTGCTTTGATAGCCTCTGCTTGGATGCTTTCTATTCTGGGCACTTTCCTGTTTTTCATCCATTCAACGCTCCACCTAATCTCCTCCTCTACCGATTTCTCCTTCCTTGATGTTAAGTTCCCCTCGTGCCAGTGGATATGGAGGATCCTCATGGGGCAATCACTTTCATGCTTCCTCAAAGTGTTCCCCCCATCTCTTGAATTCTTACTCCACCTTTTTTGTGATTTCTCCACCTTGATTCCTAATTTGCCTGTAAGTGTTCAGTTTTCTACAGCGAAAAATCTCTTCATATGTAATGTAAACGAAACGTAATGTCATAAACCATCTTCATTTCTCCGACTCTGGCTGCTTCCACGACTCGATATTCCCATAGTTTCTCTCGTCTCGTTTGCGTCTCTCCTTCACCTTGCTACAAACGTCAATGTACCTTTCCCTCACCTCTTGCATTTGATTCCTGGTCTTGGCATCATTAATCCTGCTTTTTGCCTGTCCTCTCTCCTCAATGAAATCCCATGTTTTACTTGACATCCAGTGAATTCATTTCATCTTCATCCTACCCAGTACCTCCCAGGCAAGCATGAGATATTTTTACTTTCCGTCACTCTTTCTCCACTTGTTTCTCCCCATCCTGACTCTCATGCATATCTTCTACTTCCTTGCCGAGAATGTCAAACCTATTCTGTAGTGTCATTTGTATATTTTCTTTAGTTGCTGTATTCTTTAATTTGCCCACATCGTATAACACCCTTTCCAAAAAATTTGGGATGCTGTGTAATAATTTGATGCCAGTAACTTGTTTCAAAAAAGCTGGGACAGGGCAACAAAAGACTGGAAAAGTTCTAGCAAACAGAAAATTTCACCTGGTGGAAAATCTCACAGCTAATTAGGTGAACTGGCAACAGGTCAGTAATATGACTGGGTATAAAACGAGCACCCCAGAGAGGCTGTGATTTTCAGGCCCTCAGGGCATTAAAAACAGATAGGCTCCTGTAGTCATGGACTCCAGGACACTCAGGAAAACCACAGTCAGTAAACACCATCCATTGCTGCATCTAAAATGCAGTTAAACCTCCACTATGCAAATCTTAAGCCATATATAAACAAGATCTAGAAACGCTCCCACCTTTGCTGGGCCCAAGCTCATTTAATATGGACTGAAGCGAAGTGGAAAATGGTCTTGTGGATTGACAAATCAAACTGCAAAATTTTATATGGGAATCATGGATGCCACATCCTCCTGACCAAAGAGGAGAGGGAGCATCCAGCTTGTTATCAGTGCACAGTTCGAAAGCCAGCATCTGTGATGGTATGGGGTGCACATTACAGCGCATGGCATGGGTAATTTGGTCATTTGTGAAGACACCATTAATTCTGAATGATATATACAGGGCGTTGAGCAACTCATGCTACCATCCAGACAATGTCATTTTCATATAAGTCCTAAATTTCAGGAAGGCAATGTTTAACCACAGTCTGCAGGTATGATATTGCTCCGAAGTGAAAGAGTATTGAACTAATCTGCCATCAGTCCAGACCTGTCAGCCAGAGTAAACATTTGGCATATTATGAAATGAAAAATAAGACAAAGGATGCTGCAAAGTGTTGAGCAGTTCAAATACAACATAATGCAAGAATTGGAGAACATTTGCTTGGAAAACTACAGCAATTAGTCTCCTCAGTTCTCAAACACTTACAGAGTGGTGTTAAAAGAAGAGGTGATGCCATACAATAGTAAATATGCCCAACACTTTTTTGAAGTGCTTGAAGTGTTGTAGGCATCAGATTCAAAATGGGCAAATCAAGAAAGAAAAAAAAATGATAGGATATGTCATATTAGTGCCATTTTCAATTAAATATAGACTTTAAATGATTTACAAATCCTTGCATTCTGTTTTTTACATTTTACACAGCGCCCAAACTTTTTTGGAAACGGGGCTGTATTTCACCAGGGTGTTTTTTGTCTTGTCATTCTTCACCGACTGATTCTCCCCTTGACATCAACAAAATGATGGTCTGAACCAACGTGTGTACCCCTTCGTACTCTACCGTCCTGTAGTGTTGACTTCCACCGTCTGCGTATCATAATATGGCCGATCTGACTTGCAGTGTGACCTTCAGGCGATTTCCAGGCTTTAATATGGCTTCTGGGTGCAAAAAAAGTGTTCATCCAATTACCAGAAGTCCATTAATCTCTCACAGTTGTCCGTCATCACAGCCAGAGTACAATGTTGCCCCATGAGTGCTTTCTGCCTCTGACATCTAATGTAGCATTTGGGTCTCCAAACACCACAAACTCGTTCCTGCTTGGCACTCTGTCAACGGTACCCTGTAGATGTTCATAACATATGTCCTTGTCAGCTTCTTCTGCCACATCTGTACATGCATATATACTGAGAGGCATTAAAAACACAAAGTGGTTTTTATCATCTAATTTGAAAACTGATAGTTTTTCCTTTTGCTGATTGACATGATGACCATCAGGTATGGTAAGTATTGCAAAATGTCAAGGGTCTGGGTTCGCATCCTTTCTTGGTTTAACACCTCATTATGATTATCTAAATGCAGCACAGTTCCCTGGATCATGGTTGTGAATCATATTGGGAGAAATCATTTTGCACATGAAAAATTGAAGATCAGGGCCAATAAAAACACACATAAACAAAGTCACATCATTCCCACTTCAAATGCCACAAACGAATGAATCTCAGAAGAATCAAACAATTTGAATATTGAATGATGGCACTGGCCAGTCTCAAAGAAAAGATTCTGGACCCATTAATGTCCATTAAATGACTGTATCCAGACTGCAGGGATGACACAGAATGACCAGATGTGTCAGCTGTCGTCCCCGACAAAGTGCGTCATCCGTGACGCCTCAAAAACACATTCCATAAAACGTCTTCTGCCATGTCAGATAATGCATAAGAACTGTGGAATTGACTGCCAATGTAACGATAACAGTGAGGGCAAGTCTCACTACCAAAAGCACAGTTTTCCGAGACCATGTTTTGCAACTACAAAAGAAACTATTTACCACTACTTAAAACAGTATATTTATTATCCGTTTTTGATGCCTCTCAGTATACTTAAATAACTGTATGTAACGGGGCACTATCTGGAGTGAAATCTTGCAACAACTGTATGTTTGGATACAGGTTACCACTCTCTTTTTAACTACTCCACATTCTCTTTGTCATCATCATCCCCATTCCTTTCTCAAGCGCATCATTTTCATTTTCATAGCCAGAGTATAGTGACATTTCCCCTGTGTTTGTCATAAATTCCATGAAGGTGTTCCATCTCACATCACTCATTTCCATGGTATCAAGGCAATATCTCCTCATCTCCACCACTGCTTCCTTTCTCATACAAAGTGCTCACGTTCCACACCCTAACCTTCGCAACCGCTTTATGTGACAACAATCTGATTGGCATTGCGCGCGTCATCCTTTGCTTTGCACAGTGTTGCAGCTGGGTGACAAAACTTAGTTCCTCTGACTCCCAGCCTGCTGGTGAGGTGATAATGATTTCTTTCTCCGTAATCAGTAATGTTTTCCAGGCTGGTGCTGGGGATTGGCCCACAGACCAACCCCCAACCTAGAGGACCAGGGATCACTCCTTGCCCAGTCCCCGCACTTTGACCTGTTCAACATCGGTGGTTCTACTTCAGGACACCAGCTGACATTGCTCTGGGTGTCACAGAAACAAACAGATTTCCCCATCGCAATAAGGTGATTATCCCTTCAGAACAGCGTGTTGATATATGCTTTATGTTATTTATAGACAGGAATAGTTATGTTTTCTCTCCCTCTGGTTTTAGACTCAGTATTTTTTACTAATGTTTCTTAATGCTATATCAATGCAAGATGTCTTTTAAAACAAATAAAGCTCATATGAACCTTAGAGAAGTACAGGAATACCAAGTCAGTGAGAGAGCATGGAAGAGAGAGCAGGAGAGTGAAGGATACAGAATATAGAGGGGAAAATTTTCAAAATTTAGGAAGAGAATGGGTGTGATGAGAGGAAGTGAGTGAGAGAGAGAAACTGCGAGTGAGAGTAAGAGAAAGATAGTGAGAAAGCAAAAAAAATGAGCAAGTGAGCAGCTGACTGACTACACGATTAACTGTTAGTGCAAGTGAGCAACAGAATACATGTGAACAAGGAATGCAGAGGAGTGGTTGTAAATACGGTGAATATGTGAATATGCTCAGACTGCTTTGAACACTGAGTTATTGGAAAAGCCTGCAGACCGCCACTCACCTGGCAGAGTATCACTAGCCGCACACCAAACAATATTCAGCCAAACCGCAAGCTCTTACCGGAGGAATTAGGAACAGCTCACTGCCCATCAGGTCAAACACCCGCACGGTGCCCGTACTGTCAGCGTACGCCAACAGGGTGCAGTCATGGCTCCAGGCCACCCTTCGCCACTGTGGGCTAGAGTCCTTAGGGACTGTGGAGAGAGAGAGAAAATGGCAGCTAAAAACAATGCCCCCAGGGAGGTTTAAATACCTTGCTGTGGTCCAGGCTTCAGTTCAACACGCTTCTGTAAGCACTGAAATGAGCATAATCATCATTACCATCATCGTGACTTCATGAGGTCAGTTTCACCTCAAGCCTTCATTACCTATTGCAATTTGAAACAAGTAGGCAATATACAATAATGATAATAAAAATGACACTTAGGAGGCATCATAGTGGAATATAAAAACAGAATGTATAAATAATTGGCAGGAGCTTTTAGTAAAACAACATTAAAAAGCAATTCATTTAAAAATGCCAAATGAAACACTACTGGAGCTGAAAATGACAATCTTGCCAGCATTACAGTCTAATCCAGTGGTTCTGAAATTTTTTGTCACACCCCCATTCAGAAGCCAAAAAAAGTTCACGACCCCTTTATTTTTATCAATCATGAATAATTTGTCCGATTGAAGTAAACAAAAGGTTTAGGCTGGCAAGATAGCCTTTCTAGCATCAGAGCTCTTCTGTTGGTTTACGTCACCACATCAAATTCACGCAACAATCATACTCAGGCAACTTTAGGTAAGCATAACATCCATGCCTCCATGCAGTGGTTCTACCACGCCCAAAAGGGCCCACTCCCTAATTTCAGTAACCACTAGTCTAATCAGTGCCTTCGCCAAGTAAGGCATCACAGATTCTTCAAAGCACTCGAAAACTAAATGAAGCACATTTCAAACCTCTACTTTTCTCTAAAAAGCTCCGCAACTCCACCAAACTGTAGAACTCGTAAACAGGAATAAGCAGAGATCTCCCTTTTCCCAAGGAAACTGCGGTGATGCTTGAGCTGGAAACTCATATGAGGCAGCCATATTTCACTTAATCTCATTTCGCAGAGGACGGCTGATATTCAGCTCACGGGCGTTTGTTAAAGTACAGGTTGCTGCTCAAGGCTGCTGCTGGCACAGGCGAAGGTCAGGCTGATGGATGTTCAGAGACAAGGGGTCACGGAGAGGGAGAAGCAGGCCGTGTACTGGCGCTGCTGAAAGTTCACTCGGTTTAATGTCCCAAAATGGCCGTGAAAAAACATATCGCGGTTCATTGGTCAGGCAAGAGAGACCTGCGGCGAATCGCAGTAAGCCGCCGTTCCGTGAAGCATGGCAGGCTGCCAACCGCATTACCAAAGGTATTCAGACCAACAGACTAACAGAATAGATAAATGAACACCATTTAACAGACTTAAGTGTGAAAGAGGACCAAATCCGAACTCAGGAAAGGGGTGGGAAATTAGCCTTAGCTTAGAACCTTCTGCTGCGAATGCACTTCTTGTTTTAAACTTTGAAGCAATATTAAAATTTACAATGGCAAGGAGCTCCCCCTAAATTGATATTTTCCCAGAAAAGGGTTTAAAAGGGTCCAATATACAACTCTGTTTCCTCAAATGTTGGGATACTGCATAAAATGAAGATAAAAACAAACAGGGCAATGATTTGCAAATCATCTACACTCAGCATTTAATTTAAAATGGTACAAAGACAACATATTACATGTACAAATTGAAAAAGCTTATGATTTTTTTGAAAAATATCTGCAAATTTTGAATTGGATGCCAGAAACAGGGGCATGTTTACCACTGTATCACCTCTTCTTTCAAAAATAATCTGCAAGCATTTGGGACTTGAGGTGACTAACTGCTGTAGTTCTGAAAACAAGAGGTTCTCCAATTCTTGCGTGAGGTAGGATTTCAACACTTTGTGGCCTCCTCTGTCATATTTTTTGTTTCAGAATGCAAAAAATATTTTCATTGGGTGACAGGTCTGGACTGCTGGCAGGCCTGCTTAGCACCCATACTCCTTCACTACAAAGCCATGAAGTTGTAATATGTGCAGGTTTTCTTGTTGAAATAGGCAAGGCCTTCCCTAAAAAAGGCCTCTAAATGGCAGCATATGTTGCTCCAAAACCTTTATACATCATTCAACATTTATGGTGTCTTCACAAGTTACCCATTCCATGCCCACTAAAGCACCCCCTATCATGGATGTTGGCCTTTGAACTGTGCTCTGATGAAAAGAAGCAAGGTCCCTCGCCTCCAAAGCCCGCAGGACGCAACATCCATGATTTCAATACAGAATTTCACATTTTAATTGGTCAGACCACAGGACAGTTTTCCACTTTGCCTCAGTCCATTGTAAATGAGCTTAGGCTGAGAGAAAGCAGCAGTATTTTTGGATCTTGTTTAAATATGTTTTTGTCTTTACATGGTAGACTTTTAACTTGTGGATGCAGCACTGAACTTAATTTGTAACTTAATTTGTGGATGCAGCACTGAACTGTGCTCACTGACAATGGTTTTAAGAAGAGTCCCTGAGCTAATTGCAGCGATTTCCACGAAGGAATCCGTCTGTTTTCAATGCAGTGCCACCTGAGGGTCTGAAGATCATGGCCATTCAAACTGGTTTTTGGCCTCGTCCTTTGCGAACAGAAATTTTTCCAGATTCTCTTAATCTTTTCATAATATTATGTACCGTACATGATGAAATTTCCAAATTCTTTGCTATTTTACATTGAGAAATGTCATCCTTACATTGTTGAACCATTGCCCACAGATCTTTTGCAGAGTGGCGAAGCCCTCACCATCTTTTCTTGTGGATGACTCGGCCTCTTTGGGATGCTCTTTTTATACCCAGTCATAATACTGACCTGCTGCAAAATAATCTAATTGGCTGCGAGATGTTCCTCCAGGTGTATTTTTTTTGCATCGTACATCTTTAAGTCTTTCGTTGCCCATGTCCCAACTTTGTTGAAACATGTTGCTGGCATCAAATTCAAAATGAGCAAATGTTTTTCAAAAAACAGCAAAATTCTGCAGTTTCACGTCGAGTATTTCATCTTTGTACCATTTTAAATGAAAAAGAACTTTTCTGATTTGCAAATCATTGCATTCTGTTTATATTTACATTTGACCTTGTGTCCCAACATTTTTGGAAACATGGTGACAGCAAAATGAAGGCATAGTTTAAAATTAAAAATACCTCTTGCTTCACATAGGTTCCAAACATTCATTCATTATGAGCTTATCTTAATTAACCACGGGCCAATAATTATTAATAGAGCAAGATTGAATAGTTCAATTAATCAATCACTGAGACAACTTCAGAACCTTGGGTACTACACACATGAAATATGTAGTCTGGAGTGTGTAATATAGAGAAAAGAGATAAAGGGCATATCAGAGTACCTGGACCCTTCTCAGATAACACTGAAGTACAATGTTACTCAACAATACCACTCAGCTATTGACTTCACATGAGCAAACAAATTAATCATTTGCGGGCGATAAGAACCCCTCTTTTACCATCTTAATGAGAATGCGAACAATAAGAGTGAGAGACCCTGCACTTCTCAGGAGCCCTAATATTCTGCATTCATATGAAAATGTTATTGAAATGGTGTGATGGGTTTGCAGAGGGCTTAAAGTAATTCTGCCAATCATACGAAATGGTTCCCATGACAACCGCCTTATCACATGTTCAGCAGTGCAATGGAACAGAGATGTTCAAATACAATAAAGAAATCCTTAATCTCAGCAAAAAGTTCTGGGAAATTCTCTATTCTCTTTATGTGCAATTGTGTATGTGTGTGGGGGGGGGGCATTCACTGCAAGTAACAAGACACCAGTACATCTTCGCAAAAAATTCTAAGAAGGACACCTTAAAATGCTCAACTGCGCTCCACATTTGCTATCAAAATGCTCAACTGTGCTCCACATTAGCAATCTGAATTGATTACAAGGCATAATTTACTTGAATCTAAGGGTAATTTCAACACACTTGTTCAAATCATATGCCAACTTCCCTCTGTTTGTGAATACTGTATGCTCACCAACAAAACAAGGCTTATGCACTGGCAGCCTGACTGCCCGACTGCTGATGAGAATTTGCTGTCGAGAGAAACCAAGGCATCAAAGTAACGTCTTCAGCAGGCTTCAAATATTCCTGTTCAAATTAACCAAAGAATACTCAAAATGAGAAAGTGCTGCATTCTGTCTATCATCATGCCAGCAGCTGCAGCTGTTGATCAGACCGAGGCACTAGCCATTACATTTACATACAAATTGATGAAATGTTCCAGAGTAAAAAAAAAAAAAAAAAAAGAAAGCCACTTTGAAAAAACATATCTGAAAGCTTTCTTAGAAATGTCCCGCGAGAAAGCAATTTACCAGACTATCTTCAGACAGTATCTGCAATCCTTCAGAATAAATTAATGTAAAATGGTGCGATAGAGGAGGGTGCCGGCCTCCGTGCCATTTCCTAATGGCTACTTTGTTTAGGACTGAGAGAGCTGCATTAGCCAGTGCCTTCGCGCACATTTTCAGCTTTGGCGGCTCCTCTCATGCCAGAGGCTCGAGGTACAATTAAATTGAATTATGTGCAATTCCTCCTCCAATCAAGCCTTCCACCCACAAGTCCAGAAATATAGTTATCAGCGCTACACCCCATGAATTATGCACCATAGACAAGGTGAACCGCAATTCATAACGATTCCTACTTTTAAAACCCCAAGACCATTTACTTGGATTTCCATTAAATGAAATATGAGCATGGGCGATTTTATTGTACGTATGGAGCCGCAAGCTAAATATCCAACGCGCAGTACATTTGAAACGGCGAGGCAGGAAATGAAAACGAGTGAGCCGAGAGTGTTAGTGAGGGAGGGGATGGATGGGGTGGGCCGGGGGGGGTTCGGTTTCGGGTGTACCCAGGTTGAAACTCGAAAAACAAATTGCGTTCAAATCGAGCACTCCAATGTCCAATTGCTTGCCTCGTTCAATTATCACACCGATTAGTTTTGGTGTGAGTCGACTCCTTTGTTAATTACTGCGACGCGAGCAACCCTGATTAACTTTGGCTTGTTTTGCAGTTGGTCTCTAATTAATGATGTATCAATAAACACTACAGAGAAATGCCAGGGTGTGAAGTGCATGTAAATCACCACCCTGCTGCTGGATTCCACTGTTGTGCAGTTGAGAGGGGCCAGGCTGGAGCAAATTTCCCATATGAGCAGTGGAAATACACACGCCAAGAACATGGCGGCATTTCACAAAGCTGGAGAACTACACTGAGCAGAACCAAGGACAGCATGTTGCTCCAGTGCATGCTCCAAATTTGCAGAATTATAGCCACCCTTCAGCAAAAATGAGCAAAATGAGATGCAAAAAATGTCTTTGTTTTTACACAAATCGTTTATTCAAAATATTTACAAAAAACTAACTCTTAATTGAAGTAACGTTATAGATAGAATATATTAATATCTTATCACGAAACAAACATTTTTCTAAAAAATGATAGTGCCACAATTATTGGCAAACCTTCATTTCATACTTTTTTTCAGCCTCCCTTTGCCAAGATAACAGCTCTGAGGCGTCATGGTTTGGGATCGGAGACCATAAAAAAAATCTCTCCAGATTCCGTGGTTGACACTTTGTAGATTCTACTTTTCCACTAATCCCACACATTTTCTTTGGGGTTTAGGTCAGGGGACTGTGATGGTCACATCAAAACGATTATTCTACAGTCGATTAAACATTTTTGTGAAGATACTAAGGTCTACTTTGAATCATTGCCCCGCTTAAAGGTCCAACCATGGCCCATTTTAAGCTTCCTAGCCAAGTCTGTTAGGTTTTAATTTAATATCTGCTGGTATTTGACAGAGGTCATGTTGTCATGTATCCTACCAAGATGCCTCCAGGGCCTTTGGAATAAAAACAGCCTCATGACATCAAAGATCCACCACAATACTTGACAGTGGGTATGAGGCGCTTTCATGTACGACAAGTTTTCTGTCTGCGCCAAACTTACCTTTGATGTTTGTTGCAAAAATCTCTGTTTTGGTCTCATCTGACCATGTGACCTGGTCTCATTGAAAGCTCCAGTAACGTTTGACAAACTGAAGGCGCTTTAGTTTGTTGTCGATTGACAGCAGAGGCTTTTTTCTGGAAATCATTCCAAACAACTTGTAGTGATGCAGTGATGTCAGACAGTAGTTTTGGAGACCATCTGACCACAAAACTTAACTAACCACTGGAATTCTCCATTTGTGATCCACGTATTCTCCACACGATGCGTGGGGTCAGTGCGCACACATCCTCTTCCAGGCTTTGATTTTCAACATCTCCTGACACTTTAAACATCTTATTGCCCTGATACTGGACATGGACATTTTCAACTATTTACAGATCAGCTTATCCATTTCCTGACTTGAGCAGCTCAATGGCATTTCATTGCACATGGTCACTGTGCGCTTGGGCCTTTCCCATAGCAATTAATGACTAAGGGAATTTGGCCTGTGTCACCTCATATTTACACCTGAGTCATTGGAACAGGAAGTTACAACTGGGCACTTAAGAATTGGGCACTTAAGAGTTCCAAATAAAACAGGCGAACTTAAAAATGTAAAATACGACTGGAAACAGGCTTCAGCTAGATTTTAATCATAGGATTTTCAAGGGGTGCCAATAATTGTGACACACATTTTGGAGAGAACTACTTAGTTAAATTTCAACTTTCAATAATTTTACTGCAAAGAGGACAAACAGTAAAGACATGTTTTGCTCAAAATCACTAAGGGTGCCACTGGCGCCGGAAAAGGGGGGGGGGGGCGCCAGGGCCACTTTTACCCTCCTCCCACATTATTTTTAAGTACAATCAAAGGTCCCTATATTGCAACACTTACGGTAAAAAACTGTTCCATTCACTGCAAATGCCTCTATATTGTAGCACTTACGGTAAAAACTCATACATTAGGTAAAGGCTCTGGGTAAAAGATACAGCCGACAGCAGGCTCTCATCGTGCGAACGAACTCCGCAGCTTCCCGTGTGCTGGTAGACTCTCAGTCGTCTGGCTCTGTACCACAGCCAGTAGCGTAACAATAGGGGGAGCGGTGAGTGCAACGGCACTGGGGCACGGTGGGGGGGCAGATGTTGAGCATGCCCGCGACAGGGTCGAGCCCCAAACGACGTCAGCATAAGTATCAATTCAAATTGGAGTACTCATACTAATGAACGCCTACAATTATTAAAATGTTACATCATGCTACTGGATATTTATATCACTGCAACTACATTCATGCCTCAGTCATGGTGCTGGCAAGTCGATGTCATCATGGTTCATTATTCATCATTTTAATTGAACATAAGTCGTTATAACATGAAATAATTTAGATTTCTTTTTGGAAAATGCTTAATAAAACAAACAATGATAAGTTTATTCTGCTGTTGATATCGTCATTGAGACAGCAAGTGTTTCTGGGTAATGTACAACATTCCATAGACCACCCACGTGACGATGTCACGGTTCGATCATTTAATCCAAGGACAGTCTATAGTTAAATCTTGCATGCAAGATAGGCTACAAACAAAGTATTTATGCCTTTCAAACATAAAAGTGGCTGCAGGAAGCGGCAAGAGCGTAAGGAGCAGGAGGAAAGGTTGGCCAAGGTGCCGAAATCAAGCACATTTGGTTTCATAGCTAAAAGAGGCTTAAAAGCCGCTCTCCCCTTTTCTGCATGAGCGTGAGCACAGATCAACTGTTTTTACGATGTCCACTCGCTCGCTGATTATTGTTCCCACAATTCCTTGCTGTTCACAAAATTTCAGATCATCCCAATAAAGTGATGTTAATGTGTCGTTCATTTGCTCATTATGCCTTATTGTTCTTGATGATGACCATGATTAAGATAATATTTTTAAGATAATAATGTTAAGAAAGAAATAGGAAACTTAAATAGCGTAGTAACCCTTAGTGAGTTGTACGTAGGCCCTACAACACTAAGAGGAGCAAATTCAGAAGCAGCACAGCCAGTTTCAGTAAGATATGGGATGTTTTTGTATAGAATGTAAGTGTTGCAATGCAGGGTCACAGATGCGGTGCATGGAAGAGATGTGCTGTGAATGAGCTGCACGCGTAACACGGCACTTCTGGCCCCCCCCCCACCCCCCCACTTCTTAAGTGAATCCGGAGCTCCTTGAGGGTGCCAATAATTTTCGAGGGCACGATAGAACGGTTTGCAACCTTTTGCTTCAGTTTGCGCTTCACCTTTAGAAAGGCTTACAGCATTTTGCTTTGGTCCATGTTCCAGATTTAAAAAAGTTTAAAGCATTTTGCTTCAGTCCATGTCCCAGATTTAGACAAGTTTAGAGCATTTTGCTTCAGTCTATGTTCCAGATTTAGAGAGGTTTAGGGTTCAGTACACTAACCCTGCGGATATGAGGCTCTTGCTGGCCCCAAAGTGTAGTAGTTTGTGCTGGTTTATAGCAGATTGCAATTCAGGAATTAAATGGCAGACTTGCCGAACAAGCACTTTGCATTCATCATACCTCAACCATGACCACTCGGTAGACAGGCAGCTGATTTCAGACGGAAAGTAACAAAAACAAGCGCTGTGGATCTCCAGGATCAGGGGTGCAAACCCCAAGACTTAAACACATGCCCATCCGCCTTCATATACAGTAGTCTGAGGGTGCCCAGCTAAATTCCAACGGGGCTAAGGTGTCCACAGGTGTCAGAGGTTTGCTTGCAATCAGCTAGTTAAAGCCTCCAGAACAAGATGTGCCAACCCCTTAACTCATTAAAGGTTTAGATAAACCACTGGTGTCAAACACACCTCAATAACTTGTTAATACAGCAGCCCTCCAGGACGACAGAAACACAGCCATATTTTTGATTCAGAGTAAACCAAAGCAAATTGTGCCACTGCGCTGTGCCACAGATTGAAGGCCAATGTTTATTAAAAAGCCAAAAATGGAAAATATTTTTCAGTTTATTTTTTGTCTTTTTTTTTTCATTTTTTCTATTTGGAATTTTGCATCCATTTATCCAAAGACAACACTTCACAACCATCTGACAGAGCTTGCAAAGAAAATGTACTCCTGTAACATTGGTTTGGACAGCAATCACTGCAAAGCTAAAGAAACATTACCTTGGCATTTCCCAATGACGGAGCCGAAGTCGTCTCTGGCGGACCTAGACGAGGGCCAACAGAATGAACGATTAAGCGAAGCCAAAACCCAAATTTGTCCCATCAACAAGCATGATAAATGTGCTCCGCTCGGCACAATACCACAGTTCTTCAAAGTCTTTATGCAAGTGCCACACACCAGAGAGAACACCATGTTTCACCTTCTAAAGGGGCCCACAAAGTGCATCTGCGGGGAACTGATATTGTGAGTTTGCTTTTCTCTTAACCGCCTGGGTGATTAAGCAACTGGAGACAGTTGCCAAAGAGAAATAAGGAGAACGGGCAGTTCAATTTGCAAACCAATAACAATCAGGGGAGAAGACACCCTATCCTCTAGCAAAAAGCAGATGGGCCATTTATTGCAGCCATGCCGCATCGCAGTTTTCACCATAAGCATTTCCCAAATTAATATTTACAACTGCTTTCGGAATCTGTACATTATGACAAATATCCATACATCCCAATTCATCTCAATTTAAGCAAAATTGTTCAGTCGTTTCGGCTATACTTACCGGATTTCCACACATTGATCCTGAACAACCGCCAATAGTTTTCCATTACTGAAATAACAGAGGGAGTGGGAGGTATGACAAGCAATCAAACAATGCAACACAAACTGATATTAAATCAGTTCTGCATGCTAAACAGGCTGAGATTCTAAAGACTTTATTATGAGTGGGCACTCAATGCAGAGCTGGATTCAAAGCGCTGTTAAGTTTGAAATACATAATTAGATGAGTGACTTGGCTGGAATGAGCCTTGAGCACTCCTATAAACAGAGAAGGAAAGGGAGAATGAAGGAGGAAAGTTAATTGAGATTACCTTGCCAACACCAGCTGCCAGTTAATTTGTTTACTGACAAGACGAACAAGTCCCGGAGGCAGAGAGGAGCTTGAAGGGCTGTATTACAAGATCAAACATTTATCCATTAGGACCCAAAAAGCCAATACAAGGTAAAGTAATGACCAAGTCCTCTGAGAGGGAAGCAAGAAATTTCTCGACAACAAGTCACCTCACTACTCAAAGGAAAACTACTTCTTTGCAGTATAAACAATGCATTATGTGGTCTTGTTCCAAAAACAAGGTTTAACATCACTACGTCTGAAACTGCAATCCATAACTGTATAACTGTAAATGAAATATCTTAGAGGAATTTCAAAGGAGGTACTCCCCCTGGATGGGATGCTAGTCCAACACAGGTTACCCCCCCCAGCTCTTAGTCAGGTTTCCCAAACAAGTTGCTGGTACCCAATTATACACCTGAGTGGAGAGAGGCACTGTGGGAGTGAAGTGTTTTTGCCCAGGAACACACTGCAAAAAGCCTTGGCAAGGGCTCAAACTCAGGACCATACGCTTAAACAATGCAACATCGCGTCTCCCCTGTACTGAGCAACTGAACCTGGCGAGGGAAACACATAATTTTTGCGCAAATTTTGTGCAATTTTTGTGTAATTTTGTGAAATACAATACAATTATCAAAACAAAAAGTATCATGGATGATGATCAGTTTTTTTGCTGATTACTAGGACATGGTGTATACATTATATGCCCATTTACCAGCATATTGGTTTTAGTAAGATATTGCATGATTTGACACTGAAAAATACAGCTTACTTTAAAATAACAACTTGATATTTGGTATATACGCTCACCGGCCACTCCATTAGGTACACCTTACTAGTACCAAGTTGGACCACTTTTTGCAAACAGAATTGCCTAATTCTTTGTGGCATAGATTCAACTAGGTTCTGAAAATGATCCTCAGAGATTTTGGTCCATATTGACATGATAGCATCATGCAGTTGCTGCAGATTTGTCGGCGACGCATCCTTGATGCAAATCTCCTGTTCCACCACATCCCAAAGGTGCTCAATTCGATTGTGATCTGGGGACTGTGAGGGCCATTTGAGTATAGTGAACTCATCGTCATGTTCAAGAAACCAGTTTGTGATGATTTCAGCTTTGTGACATGGCAAGTTTTCCTGCTGGAAGTAGCCATCAAAAGATGGATACACAGTGGTCATAAAAGGATGGACATGGTCAGCAACAATACTCAGGTAGGCTGTGGCATTTAAACAATGCGTAGTTGGTACTAAGGGGCCAAAAGTGTGCCAAGAAAATATCCCCTACACCATAACAGCACTACTACAAGCCTGAGCTGTCGATACAAGACAGGATGGATCCACGCTTTCATGTTTTTTTACGCCAAATTCTGACCCTACCATCCAAATGTCGCAGCAGAAATCGAGACTCATCAGACCAGGCAATGTTTTTCCAATCTTCTATTGTCCAATCTTTGAGAGCCTGTGCGAATTGTAGCCTCAGTTTCCTGTTCTTAGCTGACAGGAGTGGCACCCAGTGTGGTCTTCTGCTGCTCTTGCCCATCTGCTTCAAGGTTCAATGTGTTGTGAGATTAGAGATGCTCTTCTGCACACCTCAGTTATTGGTTATTTGAGTAACTCTTGCCTTTCTATCAGCTGGAACCAGTCTGGCCATTCTTCTCTCATCTCTGGCATCAATAGTCATTTTTGCCCAGAAAACCGCTGCCCCCTGGATATTTTCTCTTTTTCGGACCATTCTCTGTGAACCCTAGAGATGGTTGCCCATGAAAATCACAGTAGATCAGCAGCTGCTGAAATACTCAAACCAGCCCGTCTGACACCAACAACCATGCCACATTCAAAGTCATTTAACTCAGCTTTCTTCCCCGTTCTGATGCTTGGTTTGAACTTTAGCAGGTCGTCTTGACCATGTCTACATGCTGAAATGCACAGAGTTGCCACCATGTGATTGGCTGATTAGATATTTATGATAACGAGCATTTGAGCAGGTGTACTTAATGAAGTGGTCGGTAAGTGTAAGTCAATTAATATATGCTCCTTCCAATGATGCAATTTGTTTTATGGTACACCCTGTCATACCTTGATAATGTACAATTGAAATATGGTTCCGACATTTTTTTCGGGGCCTATAAATCAGAGAGTTCAAATTTCTTGGCATAAATACGAAGTTACTACGAAATTAGTATGATAGGATTGATGAATTCTCTGACTAAAAAGATCTATTTTGTCTGTATCCAGAGGTATTGAGGGCCGACCCTGGTCCCATGCACAGAGCCTAACTTTTTTGAGTCATTTTTGGAAACCTACTATTTGGCAAGTATACAAGTTGTGGTACTGATTTTTTGTAATCTGAGATATGTTATAACACAAAAACAGTCCAGCAAATTTCATGCATCCACCTTTGATAGTTCAAAAGTTATGACTGATTGAAGTTGGCATACTTCATAGTAATGCTCGGTTTTACACAAAATTGGGGGCCATGCCCCTTTTTAAAAGTCTGAATGTCTCACAAACTAATGAAGATATGGTTCATAAATTTTGCACATTATCTACTGAATACAAGAGCATTATGTTCAGTGACACTGAAGCGAATCTGAAGTGGTTAGTCATGAATTTTATTTAAATCTGGTGATTTGATATGGAATGACCAAAAATTGTTAACAGATTTGATTTTGTCAAAGCAAATGAATATCCATGTACCACAAATTACTCAGAAATTGGAGGCATATGAAACATTTACCATGGACTCCAGAATTATTGGCACCCCAGTATAAAAATGTACTGAACTGAAAGTACTACGAAAAACTAAATAATAACATTATAGAGATAAGCGCAAATGCCAACATATTAAAAATATTGTGCTTTACGAATGTTTCAATGTAACCAGCCAAAATTATTTATTAATTTACGTAAAAATCTATCCACATTATTATTGTTATTTATTGTTTCACAATAAATAGCACCCCCCAGATAGTTAATAAAATCTACTAAATTTGAACAAGGATTGAAATTCAATTTAAAGTTATTCAAAGTTTTAGGAAATTATACAATATTTTAATGTCATGCCCTTCCTGTTTCACTTAGAGTTTCAAAAAATGAGGTGACATGCGTGCAAAATCTCTTTGACATTGAGCACTATGAAGAAAATAAAAGAACTGGCTGTACAGCAGAGACAGATGGCCGTAGGCCTTCATACATATGGGAATGGCCAAAAGAACATACAAAAAAATTACGTATACCACCAAGCACTGTCAGGGCAATTATTTAAAAAATATAAATTATTTCACTGTTGAATTCCTGACAGGTAGAGGATGCATATTAATTTGCCCCCAGGAAAGAAAGGAGGATGGTGAGGGAAGCAAATAAAAATCCCAAATAATCACTGTGAAAGAATGACAGGCCTTGCAGGCATTTTAGGGTCACCTGGTTTCTCTAAGCAACATAAGACAGCATAACCACAAGCTTTTTCAAAGGGTTGCAAGTAGAAAGTTATTTCTAACCACAATACACAGGAGCACATACACTTGCTGAAGGTCATTTAAATTATGACTGGGCAAAAGTGTTGAGTCAGATAAAACCAGAATTTTACATTGTGGTCAGATACAGCATTTGCAAGCTTGGAGCTGAAACAGAGACACATAAAAGGAAAGGCACCTGATGGCCATGGTGAAATACATTTAAGGATTAGTGATTTTGGAGGCTGCTTTATTTCCAGGAGTCCAGCAGCACTGACTCTGATCAATGGCCAAATGGAGGCCACCAAGTATCAGGCAGCTCTGGGGTGCATCCAAGTTCTCTAATTTGCACTTCCTTGGTTCTCAATCCTCATTTTAACCAAAAGTTGTTCCAGGGCTGCCATCTTATTGGCAGTCTCCAAGCGCTCATTTCTGCTTTGAGGAGCGAGGTGACGCTAGCATTAGGGGAGCAACAGATCACAACACTCATGGCTTGGATCATAATCGCTGTTGGTTCACAGATCAGATCATTTTTTTGGATCAGAAAAATAAATAAAAAAGGAGACAACTTTTCCCACTTACTCTGTAAAACATATAAAGAATGTTTACCCATGGTCTTAAATGAAAACATTTAAGAGTCTATATTAAATTTTCAGTTGTTAAATTTTTTTGCAATATGAGGCACGATACCTTCTTCCTTTAAACACAGTCGAATGAAAAAAAACAGCCAGTCTACATCGACAAAAAAAAAAAAAAAAAAAAGGAAAAAGTACATCTGATCTTATACCTTCAAAATCTTTTCTCAAAATGACGTTGACATTTTTAGTTCATAGATTATTCATTAATGTTTTAATGTGAGAGGGCTAAATTTTGTATGTGATTTTAGGCGTCCCGAAAACAATCTCTAAATGGACAGTCGGCACATTGAAAGTGCATTTTGCACAGACCGCTTTCCTGCACTTCAGGCACCAGGCAAAGGTTTAATTTAGTTTCCATTATGATATGAAAAACTGTGTCAAGTCATGTGTTACGGCTTAAACAAGAAGAAGAATGTCAGCACCCAAAAATGTCCTTTGAAATAAGACGAAGACCACGAGTCGAAACGCGTCCGTCTGATAGCCTAATAATATTATTTCAAAGGACATTTTCGGGTGCTGACATTCTTCTTGTTTAATAGTTTTTTTGTCGTGCACCGAAATAATTTATTGGTTTGGAGGGTGCTCCTTTTTTCGCGTTTTCGGTATGTGTTACAGCTTACAATGTATAAGAGATGGAGATTTGTGAACACCACTCAAAAATAAATGCATTTTTCTATCGAAGTAAATTTTAGCTAATGGAGGTATAGGTAGCCTATAACTTAAATGCTCATGTTCTAACTACAAATTTATCTTGACCAAGTGCAATACAACACAATTTTAGGAGGAGTCAAAGACTGGAGGACTTATTTTATGAAAAAATACTAATCTACAGTTAAAAAAAAAATGCCACGCGTAAAATTTACCCAATCTGTTGTTAAAATACAACAGTGGCTGTTACATAATATGTCACATTATGCCGATTAAATTTTGCAATTAATCTGAAGTTTACAAGCCGCCAGGTCCAGATCCAGCTTTGTGGAGTCATCGAAAACAAAAGTTGCTTCACTTGATACATGCTTCAGTGGAAATAACATCTCTTTACTCTTAAAACGTATTGCCTCAACAAAAAAACATATTCCCTCGATTTCTCACTCATTGCATGGTTTCCTTGCGACTCTCCATCCACCTCATTGCAAGGGATTACGACAAAAAGGAAAAGATGCAAGTGAGGGAAACCAGGATGCAATTTATGAGACTTGAGATGCGTCCTGGAATGACAATCTGGTTGCCCCAGCTACAGGGCTGAGACTAGGCCCGAGGCTGACTTTCCAAAAAGACACTGACCAAAAGCATACCTCTAAACCCGCTAGAAATTGCACTAGGACAACAAAATCAATGTCCCGCAACAGCCATCTAAGACCTTCATCCAATCAAAAACCTGTGGGCTGAAGTTGATGAGGACAGTTGATAAGCGCACAGGCAAAAAGTGACTAGCCTTAAAAGAACATAGATCCATTAAATAAACAAATGATTTTGGGTGGTTCCATGGGAACATTAATAAACTACAATATTTTTCTCATCTAGCCATTGAGTTTATTGCCATCGTGTAATTTTTCTAATACATTAGTGCATTTCCAATCTGGGGAGCCAATAATTCTGGAACTTACAGCGCATCATCTGACTAGAAAGGAATAATCCACAAAGCACAGCTTACAGTGGTCCCAAAATGGGTCCTGGTGACCCACTGCAAATGCAGACTTTTGTTCAAACGACATTTGCAATCGCAGCAGTTGATTTGCCTTACTTAGGAGCATTTCACGTTTAGAGCACTTCTTTATACTTTTAAGCCTCATGTTGACAGAAATACCAATGCATGCCATGGATAATAAAAATGCCATATCCACACGGTGATATATTGGGAATAAATTCAGAAAAATAGGGGAGAATTTCACCAAATCAAATTAAAGAATTAGTCAGTTCCATATTGGTGAAGACTCATTGACACAAGGTTGCAAAAACAACCCATATAACAATTTTAGGCAAGCAAATGATCGAGATCAAACCTGTTCTGTGTCACATAATTAAGTTCAAGCACAGTATTCTGAAGTAACTAACAATACTGGTGTTCAGCAACCTAAATTCTAGCTTACTGATTTTTCCATGTCTAAGTTTATCAGTGCAAAGATATTACCTGAATTTACTTGCAATTAAAAGACCAAGGGTCTTTTAGTTTTTTATTTTTTAAATTTGGCATCTCCAATCCCACCCGAATCTGGAATGCCCAATTGGTGAACTATGTACAAAGCTTGCTCGTATGCGACCCCTTGCTGCCAACTCAGGAGAGCGAAGACAGTTCACGGCTCTCCTCCGAAGCACGCGCCTGTCAGCCACTGCTTCTTATACACTCATTGGTTGAATCTTCGCAAGTTCAGAACGAGGGCGGCGGATACCCGGACATGAACAGACTTAGAATCTTCCTGACGAGCGCCTGTCTGGCCAACAGGAGGCGCTTGAGCAATGAACAAAGCTATTTATTTATTCCCCTTTCCCGGCAGTCCCTTCCCAATTTGAAACCCTGTAGCGCAATGGCCAATTGTGCGCCTCTCTAAATAAGCTGCCGACCACTGCCGGTTGGTACGACCGGGGCTCGAACCCCGGTGAGATGTGAGAGTCACTACTGCACTGCAACGCAGTGCTTTAACCGAGTGAGCTATCCGGCAGCTCCCTCAAGGGTCTTTTATTTTTATGGCATACAAGTATTTCAAAATGCAGCACAAGAGCGTAAATAACTGTTAAACAAAAAAAAAAAAAAAACACCAAAATAATACAAATTAACAGCTTGTTAAATCCCTACAATCACAACTGCAATTAGAAAAAAAAAACAAGCATTCGCAGTGGGCCCACAAAACCAATGTTGGAGACCACTGGTCTGATGCACACAAAATGTTAATGGGCATAGCAGGCCTCGTAATGACCACAGGGCACACTTTGCCATGCTCACAGTGCGTCATTTCCATTAAAATGACAGAAAGTAGCCTTTTAAAATGCCACACTTTACTTTATAGGGATAAAAAAGAAATTGAAATCGCCTGAATCACAGTAGTGTCAGCAGTGGGGCCATACAGCTCATGAAAGTGTTTTACACCATCACTGCCCACAGTAAAAGGGCAGCGAAATTAAGAGCCCGCAGCTACCTAGCCGAAAAAGGCATCATTTCCTCCATTTGATTGACTGTGCTATACTCCAGGACGTGCTACAGAAATTGAAACTTACTCAAAGAGATGAGAAACAGCATGTTGTCGTGCAATTGGGCATAGCAAAGTGGTTGCCGCAATCATTAACATGCCACAGTGGCTTTTTGATTCAGACACAGTTGTGCATTAATGCATCAATAAAGCACAGGAGGCCAGTGCAGCCTTGGACAGTAGTGCACATATGATATGTGATCAAATTTTTCTTCATATTCCAATATCCTCTGGTAGTGAGTACAATTAGCAGGGGTGAAAGGAACCAAGAGCAATATTTTCTGAGAATTTTTATGACTGGTTGATAGAAAGAGAAGTAATGTAGAATTTTGAAAGTCAAAAGGTGACTCTCCTATTTTGGGGAGTGGCTTAGAGGCCACTCCCCCAAATAAGATCAGTGGTGTGGAGGATGTGCCCAATCTACTGGACAGAAGACATTTCTTCCTTTGGGAGCTATTTGATGGTGATAGAATGCAGAACAGTCCCAGAAATCCTGGAATCAGTTCTACAGGGTAAATCACGATTTGCTTTGGGTGGGGGTATTTTCCTAACTAACTGCGCAAGACATCAGTAGATGAGCTGTCTGTTAACATAAAAGCAGCCCAGCTATGCTACTGGGCAACAGTGTGAAATGAAGAAACAAATAGCAGTTGGCTGTAATTGGCAAAACTGTAATTGATGAATAGTGAAAAGAAGGACAAAACATTAATAAACTCCAATTTGGCCAAAATGGGAAAAAGGGAAACAAAAAGTAATGTAAAAGCACCGATAAACATTACAAATAAAAAATAAAACCTGCAGTGACCGATGCAGTACAGATGGCATCACGTCAGTGCCCTTTTCTCGTTTTCAGGGCTTTAATGTGAAAACCAATCGATGCACGCCACAGCAGGGCTGTTCGGCATGTGAGGATATGGCAGGTATTCAGCTGACGGAGATGCCAAAGGTTAAACACTTACCTGTACCAGAGATAATGCAGAACAAATCTAAATGGCCCTAAAACAAAGTAAAACACAAAGCTTATTTCAGAAGTTAAAAAAACACCGCATGCCACGTCAGGGTAGCCTGAGTTAAAACAGACTTCTTAATTACAAGGAATTACACCATAAACAGCGATTAAACGACGCAGTTAAATTAAATTCACAATTTGGCGTAACACCTGTCAAAAATTGCGTTCCTTAATGTTCAATCTAGTTTGTGACAATCTGTCAGGAAAAATGATATAAATCTCAGTTATGCAATTTTGCCATTCAAACATCGGTGAAAAGAATCTTAACATTTATTTTCAAAAATGTTGCTGGGAAAGTTTTATCATTTTCTTACCAGTCACTGCCTTTGCAATCACGGAAGAACTCCGTTTCTTGTTTCCTCTTAACTGCAGAAGAGTGACAGAACCCAAAGATGTTCTCACATTTCAATGCTCACTTAATGCTGTTGACCACAATGCAAGAAGCAAACTCGTCAACAGCACGTTGGAGCTGCAGATAGGGAGCTGGGGTTCCTAGCTAGTACATTAATCAAGCGTTCTTCAGCCCCATCAAATAAGTAGGCCTGCCGTTCAAATTAGCAGACATCCGAAAAATTATCAGCTTTATTAGCTACCCAATTAACTTTCTCTCGCATGACTAACTGATCCATGCAGGTGGCATAATTTGTTAGATTTGGAATATTAAGGCGGTTGGCTGGTTGTTCTATCATTTTAATCATAGCATGACACCTGTTATTTATGTCCTTTCACATAGCAAACCCATGTACACTACAGGCTGCCAATTAAACATACTATAGCACCGCTAGTTTAACGCCACTTAACTAGCGAACAGTATGCAATGCCACCAAGCATTCTTCGATTGGCTACGTGGCTAACTATCTGACAGGAGCTCTCCTCACATGCAGATCTGAATGAACTGCACGTCGGGCGTCAAACCAAACAAAAATGTCACGATACTGATATAACCTCTGAATTTTCACGCACCTGAGTGTCGGTCTCCGGCGGCCATTCAGTATTGATTAATAAATCGTACAGAATATTCTCCTCCTCGCCTTGTAAACTGATATCTCCAGCCATGTTTATGGTGAACAGGACATTCAGTGCACTTATCTACGGTCACCTAGAAGGCACAAAAATGTAATCGATAGTGCAATTGTTTTTCTCGCAGACATTCGGCTAATGCATCATATGCTTGCAAAAGGACTCAATAATAATTGCGTTAAAATGCACAGTGTTCATGCTAAATCAAGTATTACTCCGAAAATGACAATGCCTGCTTGTTAAGTAGTTCTGTAAATCTATAGAGGTGGAACTAAACACAGCAAGACACCGCACTCATCAGATCCTAAAATGCGTCGCACTCTAATCAACATCAGCACACGTTACATCCGGTGTGTTTCCTCGTCGCTGACGAAGTAACATCAAACTGTAGACATGGCAGCGTTTTCTGGTAAAATATTTTAACTTGCTTAAGTATTGCAATCAGTTCTAGATCTCTTTTCAGCATGTTATAACGGAACATTTTCCATTTGAATCGTTTTCATCGTATGATTATTTTTTTCCTGGCGTGATCGTTTGTGTTTAAGGCTATGACTCTCGTTCAGCTGACTTGGCCAGCTCCCTATCGTTAGCTATTTTTGCGTTGTCTCTGATGTGTTTTCTGATCTGTTTGTCCCTCAGAAATGGGTGTGATGCCTGAGATTGCACAGGCCGTGGAGGAAATGGACTGGCTGTAAGTAGCATACGACTCGGTAGTCCAGAATTCGGGGACAGTTTTCTTAGCAGGGCCCACTCCACTACTCCTGTACTCCTGGCTGTGCATAATTGTACGCTGAACTATGACTGTGAATCCCAAGTAAAATGGGAATCGTTTGTTGTGGAATGTACAGCTTGCGCAAATAACTTGCCAATTAATGCAAGCAAGGTGATGCAGGAAATATTCATTTTGTGAATGGCGATTAAGAACATAGCTATTTATTCCTCGTAATGAATTGAAACATGAATTCAGTTTTGGTAATTGTCGTTCTTGCAGACTTCCAACAGATATTCAGGCTGAGTCCATTCCTTTAATTCTTGGTGGAGGGGATGTGCTTATGGTGAGTTTTTTATCATCTTCTTTTTCTTTCCCAATCAATAAATTTATGATTTCTAAACCTAAATTATACATTTTATGATTTTCATGCTGTGCTTTCTTGCAGGCTGCTGAGACTGGTAGCGGGAAGACTGGAGTAATGTTTCATTTTCTTTTTCTTATAATATTTTTGAACACTGAAAAAGATTATGTCATATTATTGCACTAATTCAGTAAGTGCTTGATTAACATTCATATTCAGCATTACACGGGTCTCCCTAAATCAATACTGCCTTAATTAGCATGAAAAAATAAATGGTTCATTATTTGGCATTGATTGTTTTATAAGTGTATCATACCCACAATTACAGGCACAACTTGAGGTTTGGTTTGGTTTTCAGTGGAAAGCCTGCTCGATAACTATAAGCTTTTTCCAGCTGCAACCTCTTGGTCCCATATCCAGGTCCCTTACAACTGGAATGCAGTCAAATTAAAATTTAAGGCCATAAAATGCTTTTGCTGCACTGTTTTGCACTGTTTTTTTTTTTTTTTTTTTTGTAAAGGCCTTCAGCATTCCAGTCATTCAGATTGTGTATGAAACCCTGAAAGACCAGCAGGAGGGGAAGAAGGGGAGAGCGGCAGTGAAGACTGGCAGTTCAGGTGCAGAGCCATGTTTAGAAAACCTATCATTTCCTCAATACCCTAAAGCAATTTTCGCAATCTTAACTTTGTGGGTTATTTGTTTTTGTTTTTTTTTTTTTTTTTCTTCAGTGATGAACAAATGGCAGATGAATCCATATGACCGAAGCACAGCTTTTGGTATGTGCGTTAAATGCATGGCATCAAGTTCATGAACGCAGACCTTTTTTTTTTTTTTTTTTTCTCTCTGGGCCTCCATACAAAAACTGCTGAAACCACCAGCACATTTAAGTTTTATGTACTTTTTGAGAGCTTGCAGAATTTTGTTTTTTAATAGACTTCACAAGCTTATTTTGTGGTGTGGCCATAATAAAGGGCGTTGTATCGCAGTTGGTGTTGGCACTCTTCCCATCAGTTCTTGGCAATGATTTCTCTTTTCTGCGCCACCTCTACAGCGATTGGTCCAGATGGAATGTGCTGCCAAAGCAGGGAGTTCAAGGAGTGGCATGGGTGTCGCTCCACTAAAGCAGTGACAAAGGGTGAGCAGCCCCAGCCTTCATTGCATGTCCATGGTGGTGCTGTTGACATCACTTCCTGTCCCCTGTGGCTGTTGGTGCTGTTTTTTGTGGTCCTGTTTACATTGTGCCGATGTGGGATAACGGCTGTTAGACTAAGTAAGGTTGTAGCTAGTCAATTTTTATGTATTAATACAGTTAAAATGAACTATTTTGTGGGAGTGTACAGTCTTGTGCAAATTAATTGGATAAAGATGCTTGTCAATTGAATGAACTGAATGGAGCGCAAATGGCTGTGCCAAGTGATGGACATTTTACTCAACCACCTCGAAGATCCCTGCATAGTACCTTTTAGCCTCGTTTCATTAATTTCCTTGACTTGTATGATGTAACTAATTGCATCATCAACACAGTACTGTTACTGTGTTGGACTGGCATGGTAATTCACCTGACCTCAATCCCATTGAGAATCTCTGGTCCACCTTCAAGTCAAGGCTGCAGCGAAAGGACTGCACCACAAAAGCCAAAGTCATCGATGCAGTTGTCTAGGTGTGGCTTCAAGACAAAGAAATTAGGGCAACTTGTGAAAACCTGGTCAGCTCCATGGAAAAGCAGGTGGAACAGCTTGTCAAGAACCATGGAGGACACCTCTCGTACCGAGTGCTGAATTAAGATGCTATTAAAG
The DNA here is from genome assembly GCA_029692085.1 of Gymnothorax javanicus. Lineage (NCBI taxonomy): Eukaryota > Metazoa > Chordata > Actinopteri > Anguilliformes > Muraenidae > Gymnothorax > Gymnothorax javanicus. The sequence goes on from CM056198.1 coordinate 99,850,986, forward strand.
TAATAAAAAGCCTGAAAACCTTAGATTTTTGTATTTTTCTCTACTTCAGCCTGCTTTATCCAATTAATTTGCACAAAACTGGATAATGTTAAAGCACTGACCGCTCCTATAGTCTGCCAGGACAGCCAGACTGTGCCTTTTTTGTCATATAGTGGCATGAAATTTTATGCACTATTGAGTCTGATATCAGCAAGTTGTAACATCTCATAGCAACCCCTGCTGCTGTAATGGACACACACTAATTCACTTATGACGTGTGATGGAAGCATCTTCCTCCAGCTCCTGTCAGTGCTAGCCCAGCTTCCTGAACCTCTGCTTGTAAGTTGGAACTGCTTGGATCACCACAGCTCCTTGTCTGTAATATCCCAACTCAAAAGCCGGAAGTGGTACATACACGAGGAAAGAACACAGATTGAAATCCTCATTTTAAATGCTAATTACCTTGGTGATATTTTGTCTCCCTCCCCTCCCCCCATCCTCTGTTTAGGGAAGTATTACTACGAAGTGTCTTGTCATGATCAAGGCCTGTGTCGAGTGGGGTGGTCCACTGCCAAAGCTGCCCTGGATTTGGGCAAGTACCCACAATGCACTGCAATACATTTGAAATAGAATATTCCCTTTGTTGATCTGAAAATAGGTTCCTAATTGCTTTATCTTGAATTTTCAGGCACTGATAAGTATGCATTTGGGTTTGGAGGAACTGGGAAGAAGTCTCACAACAAACAGTTTGATAGTTATGGAGAGGTAACTAATTTTTTAAGTTGTAAGAACATAAAGTTGTCGTAGCATTCTTTACTGAACATTCTAATGCGGATGGAATAATCAATACTGGCAATTGAAAGTGGCTTAATTCCTCAATTCTTTCCAAAAAAGTTCCTCTAAGAGTGAAAATGAATTTGTATTTATATTTTTCTCATGAAATTAAATGTTTTAATTTTCTATGAAAAATGGTCAATGATTAATTTTCCTTTCAGGAATTTACCATGCATGACACCATAGGATGCTACCTGGACTTGGATAAAGGTCATTTGTCATTTTCCAAAAATGGTATGTACATTTACCGTATGGCATTTCAAATGCATGTCAATCAAATCATAACCTCTGAGTGGGAAATGTGAGCTGTGTAACTGGAATGCATGTGCTCTCTTTCAGGGAAAGATTTGGGCCATGCCTTTGACATCCCGCCGCATTTAAGAAATGAGCCATTCTTTGCTGCTTGTGTCTTAAAGGTAAAAAAAAAAAACACCCCTTAAAGGGAAAGTTCACACAAAAATGAAAATTCACTCATCTACTCACCCCAAGGCTAATCGAAGGGTCCGTGAATTATTTTCGTCCTCAAAACACTTTTACAAAGAAAAGTTACAAAGAAAAAACGGTATTGAAGACAAATCCAAATCAACTGAAGTCATTGGTAACATTTAAAAAACACAAAATGCCTCCGTACTGCTTGTGTGGTAATCCAAGTGTCCGTAAGCCGCGACATTCAAAATTGACTCAAAAGACATCTTTTCACCATGTTTTTTAGCCTAAATTTCCAATGTAGCCACTTAGCTTGGAGCCCTGTTTATTTTCATGGATGAAATTGACCTCACTACGGTGGCCAACGAGGGTAAATAAGCTCTTCAGTCAGTGAATACTAACATTCAAAACTGCAGCGCGTTTTTCCAGTTGTAGCGTTATTTACCCTAGTTGGCCACCGTAGTGAGGTCAACTTCTTCCGTGAAAATAAATGCCGTTTTTCTTTGAAACTCCAATAGTGTTTTGAGGATGAATGAAATTCATGGGGTGAGTAAATGATGAGTGAATTTTCATTTTTGGGTGAACTATCCCTTGAAGGACCAGTATGTGAAATTTAGAGCCATCAAGTGGTGAGATTATAGATTGCAACCAAATGATCATTCCCTTTCTCAGAGAACCTACAGTGGCCGCAAAACTTGCAAAAACGCGAAAGGCGCGCTCTCATGTCAGTGCTTTATTTAATTACTTTTTTTCCCATTCTGGGCTACCGTAGAAACGTGGCTGTGCAAAATGGCGAGCTCCGTGGAAGAGAAACCGCTCTCTCTGTTGATATAAAGGGCTCATTCTGGATAAAAGAAAACACTATGATTCTTATTTTCAGGAAATAATTCACTGATGAAAATGTACTTTTGAATATTATATTCCATTCCTGCCAGTTATTCAGCCAGATTGTCCATCTAAATCTTACACACTGGTCCTTTAAATTCAGGGCTGCCGAACCCTGTTCCTGGACATCCATCAGCCTGTAGGTTTTCATTTTATATTAAAAAGAGCTCACCGGATTGAGTTGCTAACTGGTACAAGATTTATGGCTCTCGATTCAGGTGTGGTGTGTTGGGGTTGGAACAACAACCTGCCGGACAGTAGATGAACAGGCACAGGATTGGACAGCCTTGGTCTGACAGTTTTTGTTTGGTATTTATTGTCTGAGATCTGTTTGTAATTTTGCTCCTTTTTGCCACAGAATGCTGAGCTGAAGTTCAATTTTGGTGAAGAAGACTTTAAATTCACTCCCAAAGAAGGTTTTACTGCACTCTGTCAAGCTGCAGAGAAAAACTGTGTAAAGTCTACGCAAACGGGTAATGTTCACATAAATTTTAAATGCCAAAAAATGGAGATTTCCCTGCTACGTTCTCCAATTTTGAATGGGGTCAGCGGAGACTTCCCTGCTACTCCTCCAGTGTTTGTTAAACACAGTGTATTGTTTTCTAAGGCTGGCTCTTGGTTGTCCTGTTGTCCCTGTAGGAACTGCCCAAGTGAGTCAGGTGAAGAATATGTCAAATGCGCCGAAAGCCCTTATTGTTGAACCCTCCAAAGAGCTCGCGGAGCAAACGCTCAACAACGTGAATCAGTTCAAGAAATATGTTGAAAATCCTCAGCTAAGGTAAGAAAATCTCTGCTAATGTGCAAGAGCAGTGAGCGCTTTGTTAGACTTATGACAACAATATATTACCGTATTCCCTGGCTGTGGATGCAAACAAGGGTCATTATGATCAAACTGTGTTTTAGGGATCTATTAATCATTGGAGGAGTGGCTGCCAAAGAACAGCTCTCTGTTCTGGAACATGGGGTATGTTGCAGACATTTGCATCTCTGTATTATTAATCTTTGTCTCTATGTTATCACATTGAATACTGTGTGTAGCTGGACACTGCAATCAAATACATTTAAATTCTCCTGTTATGTCACCAGGTGCACAGCCCAATTGATCATTACAAGCCATTTCAAACTCTTTTCCCCTGTGACATCACATGGGGAAGTAACCAACCAGAGGCAAGAAGAACTAATCAACTTGAGCCAAGCAGTCAATCAGATTTCATTATTCTGGGCGGTCACTCCCCCTTGTGATGTCAGGAAGAGGAGACTTTGAACTGGCTCATAATGGCTAATTAGCTGTACACCTGGGCCCGTATTCACAAAGCATCTTATCTTACTGCTAGGAGTACTCCTAATTGGCAGTAAAACATTTTATGTAGGAGTAAAATCTTAAAAGTTATTCACAAAGCCGCTGAGAGCAACTTTTAGTTAAGAAAACTGGTAACTCCTAGACTAGGAGTAGCTCTGAGATGGGTGGGAGTAAATCTCCGGTGCTATGGATGACGTCAATTCTTATGCACGAGTCTTGGGGCAATGAGCACGGTGATTGGTTGTTTGGTGACAGGGCGGCCCATTGAAAAAAAATGTTCCACATACAACCCATGGAGGAAAAAATGAGGAAATAGTCCAAGCGGCTGGTCTGTCCCATGAAATAATAACACGTTGAGCACTCCTGAAAATGCACTATGCGCAGTCCCCACATATCGCGCTCTAGGCAAATAAACATACATAGGAAAGAGATAGTTGTGAAAACGCCAATAGCATAAAACGAGGCAAAAATAAAACGCGTCATTTGCCCCGATAATTGGCAACTTATTACCCAGTGAGAATATGTTTCTATCATTTAAATGTCGGGCCGTTCAAGTTTGTTTGCCCTAAACTGTCATATGAAAGTTCAAAACGGACAGGAAAGCCCAACTGGAGCCACGACGCTATCAACTGGCTGGGTTTTTTTTTTTTACCAGTGCAAATTGACATAGTGGTCTCTGTATGCCAGTCCACTTTGTTCAGCAACATTGCAAATATCGTCATCCTCCTCGACATCATCATCATCATCACCGCTGTCGGCAGCACCATCATCATCCGGTTGAGGTATGTTTCTTTGATGGCATAAATTGTGGAGGATGGTACATGTTGTAATTACTTTGCTGGCTCTCTCTGGGCTGAGACGCACCTCTCCATGCAGCACATGAAACCGGCGCTTCAGCTGCCCAATACCACGCTCCACCACACTGCGCGTCATCTTGTGTGCACTAATATGCACCATGAAAAAGACAACAGCAGACTAAATATTTGTAATGTACAGTATTATGCCATCTTCACATGTGATAGGCTATGCTATGCCAATGTAGGCTATATAGCAACAATGACCTACCTGTTATAATTTTGTTGTGGTCCTGGTTGTGGATTTAAGTAAGGGGTCAAGAGCCAACGTTTGCAGGGGTAGCCACTGTCCCCTAGCAAGTGGCATGCAGGCACATAATGCCTGTCAAATAATTGGCATAAGCCGCTTTCCAGTAAAATGCGAGAGTCGTGCGTGGATCCTGGCCATTTTGCAACAATGTCCAAAATATTGTATTCGGCATCAAATAATATCTGGGTGTTCGTGGAATGAACTCTTTTTCTGTTTACAAATCATCTTCATCTTGGGTCGGAGAAATAATTCAAATGTGGGTCCTGTCAACAGCACTGATGATACCGAGCATACCTGAGATGTGCATGAATTCACGAAAGTCGGCGAATGTCCATCGGAAACCAGATAAACTGTCGGACGATAGGGTGTTCACAGAGCGCATTGACTGTTTGTTGAACTGAGCGACTGACAGATGATTGTGAAATCCCTAAATTGTCCGCATTGCAAAGTTGCATTTTTCCAGTGGCCAAGTAACAAAGTGTTTTCAAACATTTTATTTCGGGGCTTATTGGGTTGTTTCTCATGGTTGGAGACGTAATTCTCTCCCTCACCAAGTAAACAACAAATAAAATCCCTTCACGGTCGATCCGATATCTTTTCAACAACTGCGCAACAGTCAGAATTTCCAAGTCATTCCGTCTTTCAACAGCAGCAGCCATTTTCCGATTCTTTGTGAATGGGTTTTAGCAAGTTAGGAGTCCTCTTGACTACTTTTAGGCTCTCCCAGACTTAGGAGCTACTTTTAGGCCTAAAATGCTTTGTGAATAACACTTAGTAAAATTTAATTAGGAGTACTAAATTCACGACTGACATGCCCTTTTTTTTGGGGGGGGGGTTTCTCTTAAATCCGGCAGTTAGGACCTAATTTTTGCGCTAAGATGCTTTGTGAATACGGGCCCTGGTGGCATAATTGGGGACCTTTAAATGAACACAGTGGGACTTAGGTTTTACTTTTACTACTTGGTGGATATAGCAAATCTATATTCAAAATGTTTTTGTCATATTGTAAAACGGCAATTTTCACTTCTCTTAGGTCGACATAGTTGTTGGAACACCGGGTCGGTTGGATGACCTCATTTCAACAGGAAAACTCAACCTGTCTCAAGTGCGGTTTCTGGTGCTGGATGAATGTGTAAGTAAATGCTGCTCCATTTCTTATTAACTCTTTGTTGGGAGGTGCATCTCTAAATATGGGGCAGAAATGTACATACTTTATTCACACTTAATTAATGTTATTATTCTCTGTTTTAGTGAAAATTAAGTGTTTTAACTCCTGTAAGTAACCTCCAGTGGCACAAAGTAAAGAGTAAATGGTTAGAAGTAAAAAAAAATTGATTTTTACGGAATTATGACCAAAATTTCGGACTTCATATAAAGCCGTATTTGGAAAAATAAACAACCAAATTCTACTTTCCAATAAAAGGGGAAAATAATCAAGCCAGTCTGGACTTGGACAGAGGTCAGAGAGAAACAATCTAAAAGAGAAGCACATCTGCGCAAACTTCTGCAGTCACACTGGAGTGAACGCTCAGAAACGTATGACTGCTGTAGTAGAGAAAATGTGTACAAATATGCTCAGCAAATGCAAATGTTGCTTATTTCGATAAAATTGAGACTCAGGTATTTTTTTAGAAAATTAAAATGTTGATTTTGTAACTTTTTTTGTGTGTTCACACTTTTGGCTGGTACTGTATAATGTGTCTTTGGTTCTTTTCTGATGGTAGGATGGGCTCCTGACTGCAGGATATTCAGATTTCATCATGAGAATCTACAACCAAATTCCCCAGATTACATCAGATGGAAAGAGATTACAGGTGAAGCTTGCCCCTTTATTATTATGGGGATATTGTTTTGCACCTGTCCGTCTATCTGTCTGTCTGTCTGTGCCTGTTTGTTTGTCTGCAGCGGGGGAAAAAAACCTTAACCTGCAATACTTTAACCTGCCGCTGGGGGCATTAGTGTTCCACGAACACAGCTTGTTCAGTTTGATTACCTATATCCAGGGGTGCACATAACTTTTTTGGTGTGGTTCTCAAGGGAGCACCTGGAGATGCTCCCTGGTGCTCACTCTTTACGCAGCGCCCATCCTACAAGGTGTCATCATCGCAGCCGTCCTTTCCTGCAGAGCACTCAATATGCATGCGTTTTTCGATGCAAATCAGCCCACAAACGAGGAAGTTGAGCAAAAAAAAAAAAAATTAAAATATTTCTTAATGTATATTTACTTTTACTTAGAAAACAGTAAATCTTTATTATGTTCAATTTCATCAAGCAAGAGGAGGATTTCTTCCTTTGTGAATGCTAACTTTCGTGGCCTTTTCCCCTACATGACCGATTGTCAGACACCGTGTTGCCACATGCCAATTTATTGGAGCAATCAGGCTCTGGATTGTTTAACTGAACAATGAACTGAGCAGACAAAGGTTAAATGAGTTTTACGTCATTGTTAAACCTTTTCTTAATTATTTCTATTCTTGTGATCTTTTCGTTTGTAATATTTCTGTAAGCTAATTTAATTAAAAAGACACTGAATCAATTTAGTCATATACTAATGATGATGACAATGTGTTTTTAAAATATTGTATTTCAGTGTTGATTGGTTAAAACGAGGGACGTTCAATCTCATAGCATCGATTTATTAACAACTAATGCTTTAGCGAGGACTCAAGAAACTCTCCGCAAAATTCCTCTTTAGGCCCGTCTAACGACTGTGTTTGGGAAACCCACGTAAGGAGAATGTAACGAACATGAGAGAATGTTCGTTGTTTAAGAATCTCTGTGCCACGACGTTAATCCTGAGATCCAACATTATCGGAAACCCACTGCAGAGCTTTAAACAAGCATGGTTGCCAGTCAAAACAGCCTCTGATGGCTCTCAAGTCAAGAACACACAACTTTAAAACAAACAGCATTTGGTTCACGGACGCAATCCAAGGGAACAGTGGATTGTTAATGGATAAGAATAGTTTTTTTTTCAGTATGGGAAATGTAATACGTAAAATGTAGATATTTCTTATAGAAATTTTCCAATAAGGCACCGGAGTTTAAGGTAGGATTACGAAGCTTCTGAAAGGGATTTGCATGCATCGGTGCTCTCGTTGAAATGGGACAACGATAAAATCTAAGCAAAAAATTAAGTACTTCGCTTGTACCATTGCGGAGATTTTCAGAATTTAATATGTGGTGTGCTTTGATGTCTTCTATGACATTGTCGATCGTAGAAGGTATTTTCAAAGCATTATCTAGCTAGCTCCTGCGATTTTTGTCGCATTAAATTGCCCATGAACATAATGGAGGTTTCTGGATTTGGGCCAAGTTATGGTCCAGTTGCCTCCGAACCGGTCGGTCAAAAAAGTTTCTGATCGATAAAATTTCACAGAATCTAAATAGAAATATTAAAGATCACGTCTATTTAGTTTTTAACAGTGTCTGACCAGTATTTTGTGTAAATTATAAGCCTACACCTTGAAAACGACCGTATGATTACAACCGTTCATGAAACGGATAATGTGCGCAGATCTTCAAACTTAAAAGATGAGGATATAAAGGCAGTGCCCGGCTACTCCATATTCAAATAGTACTTAGGAATACCGCAACAAAAGCCGACAAGAAGCGAGTTTTCTGGGACAAGTCAAAGTTCAGAGGCAGCTCTGCACGGAAACCGCATTCGGGCAGAAAATAACCGGCGCGGACCATGCCGATTTTCCCCTGGTTTGATGGATTTGACGTTTTGCTAATTTGGGTGAAAGCTGAGTAAACTTTAAAAGCTAATAATTAATGAACACACTTGTCATAATGTCTTCTGTCTTACCAGAGATGTATGGAGAAAATCCTATTTCAGTAGCCGAAGTAAACCAGTCAAAAATGCCAAATATGCTGGTACGCAATTGAGCTTCCCTTCAAGTTTTCTGCCGCGCAACTTCTATTTTTTCTGCACATGCGCACCAGCGCACCAATTATGTGCACCCCTGCCTATATCTGATATTAACATGCATTTAACCTCCATTACGAGCATACACAGCAACAATAAAAATAATTAATCATAAGTAGTATTTAGTCTTATTATATTGAGACCATAATTTATTTTACTTTGTAAAAAACTAGACAAAAAGCCAGTGCACTTAAAGCCCCTCACCTTTTCTTGACTGTGTCCTGAAAAACCTTGTGGGCCTTCCCTGATTGGTTGATTTGTTGCCAGGTGATTGTGTGCTCGGCAACGCTGCATTCCTTTGACGTGAAGAAGCTTTCGGAGAAGATTATGCACTTCCCCACTTGGGTGGACCTGAAGGGAGAGGACTCCGTTCCCGAGACGGTCCATCACGTGGTGGTTCCCGTCAACCCCAAAGCCGACCGGCTCTGGGAGAAACTTGGCAGGAATCACATCCAGGTATCTAACGAGTTCTTTATGGATTCCAGAACCCAACTTCCCATTTTAGCAGTGCATCCAAAAGTAAACCTGTGAGACAGGGTCTCGTATGAATGCTCGTGACCTCGTACTGGCTAGATCGGGATTCAAATAATTAGTTTTGGACAATGCTTGTCTGGTGTATTGAAACAAATAAACAAACCCATCTGCTCATCCTAGCGGGCTAAAATGCACCAGGCTAGGCCAACAGGTTGCAAAAATCTATTTGAATCACAAACAAGCGCCAATTAATCCTGGTCCGGTAGTGATTCATGATCACCATGTGGTGTGAATTTGATCTGAACCCTTCTTCAATATTATGTCAGCCAGGTTCTGTGACTAAAAGGGGCATAAGCTTCCTTTTAAGGGACCCCATATCTCGCCAAGTTTGTGCTTACCATAGTATGTTCTGAACTTTAATACAGCGTAATTTAACTGACCAACAAAAGTACGAACATAAATTGTTTGTATTTGTGAGGTAGATCTCACATTTATGATATACAGTATAGGTTAAACGGATGAAAGCACGTAGCGTTTGAAGTTGTGTTGCATTTCCCTGTAATGATGGACAGTCATATTTTTGTCCTTTCGGGAACTTTGGTACCATGGTGCTGTTTTTCAGCATTTCCTGTGCTTGAGTATGAGAATAATATTCTGGTTGTCATGAAGAGTAGCCAGGTGTGTGATGTTAATTTCCTGTTTTCCAGACTGATGAAGTGCACGCCAAAGACAATACGAGACCCGGTGCCAACTCGCCAGGTTTGTGTCAATTCAAATTGTGCAGGAGCGGCGGTTAAATCAAGTTTCTCCTTTTAGTTTTAAGTCCTTCCTCTCATTGTAAGGTGAAACAATTTGAGATTGTGCGAGTTGTCATTGAGAGCAGCGCACAAATAACCAACGATGTCGGCTTTTCCCAGAAATGTGGTCGGAGGCCATAAAAATCCTGAAGGGAGAATATGTTGTCAGAGCCATCAAGGAACACAAGATGGATCAGGCCATTATCTTCTGCAGAACTAAAATAGACTGCGACAACTTGGAGCAGTATTTCATCAAGCAGGGCGGAGGTGAGAATTGGGATTGTTCTTCATGTGCTATCTGGAACAATGTGTCCCAAAGTTAACTTGTGTGAGCACTTCTTCAACCGTATTACACATCCAGGCTTCGGATCATGTGAAACTACAGGTTCATAATGTTTTTTTGTTTTTTGTTTTTTTTTTTTAATGCAACACATTGACCTATTGTTGTTTCAAATGTTCTTGAACAAACCGTTAAGGTGAGTTTCTTAACTTCATTGTAAGGAAGCCGTTTTATAAGTGCACAGCATTATTGTGGTTAATATTAATAATATTTCAGGACCTGACAGGAAAGGACACCAGTACTCTTGTGTTTGTCTCCACGGTGACAGAAAACCGAATGAGCGCAAGTACAACCTGGAGCGGTTCAAGGTTGGTGCTACTGCTATATCAAGATAGAGGCTTTTTCGTAATTTTGTGACCTTATTCAGTGATTAGCAATTTGCCGTTTGATATCGCAACATTTTTTGACTGTTTCAGAAACAGGAAGTTAAGTTTTTGATCTGTACGGATGTGGCTGCACGTGGGATTGACATCCGCGGTGTTCCCTATGGTAAGCATAACAATGTACTGGTTTTTGTGCTTGCTTGGAGCCAGGACACCAGCACCTTGTCTAAAACTGCTAACTTGCCTCCTGTTTCATTAAAAATTTAGTGCGCTGGATGCGAAAGTTGTGTTGTGTGCGTACTATGTACATAAAATAATCAAATGATATATGTGAATGCATCAAGTAAAAATTGACATTTCGTGACATGTTGTGATTTTGAGATAAAGTGTGTTGAAGTTGGGCACTTTTTCTTGATCTGCAATAGCAGTTTACTTGTTACATGATGCTGTTTAAACTAATGGGTGAATCTCGCTCATTTTTTGACATCAAATAGTTTATAGGTACATACAACAATCTACAACAAAATGTCAAAAAGTCCAGGTGTCAGTTGTTACTTGATGCGTTCACACATGCATTACCATGGTTCCGCTGAGTATGGTCAGGACCTAATCTTGTAGATGTGCTATGCAGACCCTCTGGGTGCTCTGAAAGTCGTGTGTGTCATAAGGTGTCATCACTTGAAATAAAAAATTTTAGACTGTACTTGGCAGCAGATGGCTTCATCTCTTTATCTTGAAGTATGGTGTACTTTTTGAAGTGTTTTCCCCAAACACGCTTGTCAAACCGCAGAAACGAGCATATTCCCTGGATTGTAAGATAACTAATAAATTCCACAGTCTTGACAACCATCTAGTGTACTCCACTTGCTGTTGCAAGAAATTGTTTGTACTGGGATGTGCGGTTATTTACAGTATTTTTAATGGACGGTGTATTGTGTACATCGAAGACAGGGCCATTTCAGGCAGTCAGTGCGAATCAGTCCAGAACTTGTGCCTCCTCCCTGAAAAATGAGCTGTTCCAGACTCCTAGAATGAGGGTGTCATCCACAGGTCTGGAGTTAATACTTTTTGTGAAAAGCATCAGTGCATGACTCAATTGTGTGACTGTAAACAGAAGTGCAATATTTCAAAATTGGTAAATGCGCTTTTCACAGATTTAGAATGTCCCCGGATTTAAAGTCAGAATACCTCAAAAAGCATTCTGCTCTCGAAGTTGTGTGGAAAAAAATTGCAGACGTTGGTTGGAACTAAGGAACAGTTTCACAGACACAAAATAAGCCTCATCCTTGGCTCAGTTCCATCATGAATGGAGAATCTCCATTAAGTCATTAATCCTCCTCGCTTAATCTGTGAAACCATCCCTAATTCCTCTGATTGAGATGTGCCAGCAATTTCAAATCCTCTTTAGAAAAACATGTTGTCCAAAATTGAGGCGAAGGCATAATTGTGGCATTTATCGTTGCTGGCGTAGTGAAACGTGACAAAGTGTGGTGCTCAACTTTGAGAGACTTTGCTGTTTTCCAGTCATCAACGTCACTCTGCCAGACGAGAAGCAGAACTATGTTCACCGCATTGGAAGGGTCGGAAGAGCTGAAAGGTATTCTATTCAGTCAGCAGTCTTATAATTAATTTATAATCGTGTGTATATATGCATGTATCTCTACTGTGCTCCAAGAAAGCTCTATTCACCATGCAGCCAGTATGCGTAATTAAACCTTGTGAAAATTTTCCTTTTTTAAGTAATTTCCAAAATTTTCTCAATATTAATGGCAAGTAATTTTAATCTTTCAGGATGGGCTTGGCCATATCTTTGGTGGCTATGGAGAAAGAAAAGGTAAATCCTCAATCCAAACTCAATCATGACCAAGTACATTGCTTTGCATTCTGTGTATCCTGGAACAGGAATTTCCTACATGGTTAACTGGTCACTTCAGCATTTTGACTTGTTTGGAAATGCTGCACTGGTCGCATATGTTGCAGACAGAGATGGTCTGAAGTCTTTTTTTGGTTGTTTCGCTGGTTATAATTTTCTGAGGATGCAACTTGTGAGCTTTTAGACTTTAAACTTGCCCTTTTAGTCATCCATTAGTGCCACTGTGATGGTGTTAGTTTTAATGCTCCACTTTTGGCGGCGATGTGCTATATATATTCACCTTGGTGAGAATTTGAGGTCATTGCTTCCTCCTGCAGGTGTGGTACCACGTGTGTGCCAGCAGAGGGAAGGGTTGCACAAAGACCTGGCTGAAAGAGGATGGAGGATGCACCATATGGTACAATGAGAAGGAGGTAAAGCTTTAGCTTTAGAATTTATTGATATACTGGACAAAGAAAGTTGGGGATCACCCAACTTTTCAATATTAAAATATGATATGGAAAAAAATACAAACTATCACATATTTCAAATTCAAAATTTGGGGTGATCCCTAACTTTATTTGTCCAGTATATTACTGAACACAATGTAGAGACCCCCACCCCCTCCCCTTTATGGTGTTCTGCTACTGGTATGCCTGTACTGTAAGAAGCTCTCAAGAACATCCAAGACGCAAACTAACTGACTGCTCACTACCACTCAGACTCGACTGCAGGATTCTGCAACCTCAATCTAGGCAGTAAGCTTTACTGTTTTCTGACCATTAAAATGAGCCTAAAGGTTCAGCCATATTCACTAGATATTTCAGTTAACAGTGTAACCATAATAAAGCACAGACTAATTAAGAAAACCGACTTGTGGCTGCACTCAAAGAAATGAAACCCTATGAAATGTTAGATTTACTTAACGTTATGTCAACTGGTTCCACAAAACTGAGTTAAGTACATTCCACTCAATGCAATTAATTAAACTGGCCGAAAAATGTTAGAAGTCAAATAAAGGTTACGCAAAGCTATTGCATGGAACCAGTTGACATAACATTATTAAGTAAATCTAACATTTCATAGGGTTTCATTTTTTTGAGTGTGTCTTAGTCCAAGGTTGTGAAGAACTGGACTAGATTTGTTTTGGTTTCGAGTCCTGCCGCAGCTTGTATTAAGTGTGGTAAGCGCAAAATTGCTGTCGAACTGCATAGCTTGTGTTAAATTTGGTGTTAAATTGGCTGTGACAGAGTTATTTATTACCTTCTGAAGAGAGAGACTTCCCCAATGTGGACACAATATATTATATCAGAGTTCACATTGTACATTGTATGCTGTTTGTGCATATAGATGTTGTTTTACCCACAATGCTTTTTGTATTTATTGTTTTCTGTGCTAACGAGCCACATAGCAGCAGTCGGGACCATCCCTGATCAAAGCCTGAGTCTCGCAGCCTCGGGGTTTCCTGTTAGCCGTAGCCCAATTAAACCCCTCGTATACCGCTCCGAGAAGTGTGTAACCCAATCCCAGTAAAATGCAGAGTAGCAGCTTGCAATATGATGTGGCAGCCCACCCCTTTACCCCCTTTTCTCAGCTTCTGTCTGAAATTGAGGAACACCTGAAGTGCACCATCACACAGTGTGAACCGGACATCAAAGTGCCCGTGGACGAATTTGACGGGAAGGTGACCTATGGACAGAGGAGAAAGGCTGGAGGTTTGCTAATGTCTCGCCTCGCGCCGTGTCGTTGTTAAAGGGACAAAAATACTCTCAATTTCTTGCAGTTTTTTTTTTTTCCCCCCTTTTGGTGCATTTTTTTATACCTCCCAGAGTGCACTCTTCAAGGTCTTAACTAATGTTACTGTCGTCAGTCAAGACCTTGATGAGGGGGAAAACAACTGCGCTGAATAAAATCATAGCACTTTTATACTTTCAGCTGTGTAATCCATCTTTGTGGAACAGGTCTCTGGCCTTAAGTGAAGCCTGCATTTACACTGGAGCTTTTCAGATGTTCTGAACCCTGTGACTCTGACGGATACTCTCTACCTGTTGCAGGAGGGATGTATAAGGGTCATGTGGATGTGCTCGCCCCCACTGTCCAAGAGCTGGCCAATCTGGAAAAGGAGGCCCAAACTTCCTTCCTGCATCTCGGCTACCTGCCCAATCAGCTCTTCCGAGCTTTCTAGGAACCGGCGCTTTCATGAAACAAGAAGACTGTAGAGCAGTTGCATGAGAAATCTACAGAAGTTTGGTTTATTTGCAGCATAGCTGATACACTTTAGTTAGGGATCATTAAGTTGAAGTAAAATTAGCATTTGAAAATATGCGTTCTCCTGTAAAACAATTCTTAAAATATGAGTTATGTTTCATGGGCTGTGATGTTGAAATAAAGCGCAAGAAATTAAGTCATAGCTTGCAAGTTTGTTTTATTGGGTCAGCTTTGTCTACTCCGAGGCAAAGTTCAATATCTTATTTTAAAATGGTTGGTAAATGATGTTTAAATACAGATGCTGGAGCAAATTTGGCTGAATCCAAATGGCCGCTCAATCAGACTGGGCAGATATGGACATCGGTTGTGCAGACTGTGACATTGACTTTAGTTTTTCTTGTCATACATGAAGTCTGTGCAGCAGTGAGCTGTGTACCAATGTGGTGGACGTGAGACCTCACTCATTTCCATAGGATACAATCCGGAAATTAAACAGGATGAATTGGTGAGTATCTGTGAGGAAGTTTACATTTAGGTTAAGTTAATAGTGTGTTACATGCTTCAGGACAACTGATTTGGTTGTTTTTCCACCATGCTTTTCTCTATTTTGGAACTGCTTCCCTCACACCTTGAAATCGGTACACCCTGATTGCTATGAATCTTGGGTAATCCCATTGGCAAAGGGTGAATTCTCCAGAGTGGACTCTGAAGGTGTACATGAAAGTGTGCGTGAGCCCTCTTGTGGACTCGATTAACAATTGGGTAGCAGTAGGCTGCTAAGTCCAAGTGTCTGCAAATGGGGGGGAGACCAGACCAGACCAGACCAGGGGTTGTCAAACCAGGTCCCGGAGAACCTTGCTATTGGTTTTTTTTTTTTTTTTTTTTTTCCTCGTTCAAACCTATAACTTTGTAACTGGGCTGATTTTACTTAATTTAATTTTCACGAATGCAGTTCACCATGTGCTTTAGGGCTCTCACAGTTCTGAATATTCAGTGATTCATACTCGCAGTAAATCGTCCAAACTCGAGGTTACGCTCGGATGGATCAAAAACCAGAAATGGTACTGGCACTGCAGGACTAGGGTCACAGACACGTGGTCATTTTGATTCAGCTTTGACTCTGCTTTAATTCTTCCTTCTCTCAATAGCAGTGTGCATTTTCATCCCCAGATGTCGCTGTTGTATCATGGTTTTGACTGCTGAGCTTGTTCTGCAGCAGAACTTCGGTTCTTTGAGAAGCCAGGAATGTTACTGCAGCTCATAAGCTCATGCTCAGCATAACCAACTGCACGAGACTAAAATATGCATAAAATATAAATTCTCTGGGGAGATAAATGCATTTTTTATTTGCTGCCCCATTTGGTTAGTTTGAGGGACCTTGATATTTATTTTGAAATCATTCAACATGCATAAACCAGTCTTGAAAGTTGGAGAAAATGATCACACCTCTCTTGGAAAAGTAGTTTGTAAGAAAATGGTAGCACTTATTCATAACTAGGTCCTCTACTGGGGTGTGTGAGTGTGAGTGTGAGTGTGCACATGTACAATGACCCAGCAATATTATTTGCCTTACAGCAACTCCATTGAGAGCTTGCATACCTGTCATTTCTTTCAGCTGAGTAATTACTGTGGAACTCATGAACTAGCATGCTTAATGATCTTGCCCCCATTTTGCAATCAAACTAATAGCCATCTGGGTATGAACCCAGATACTGTAAAACTGGAACACACACACAGTCACTACCAACTGGGTCAGGTGCACCAAAATCTCATGTAAGAGGGCCACAGTGGCTGCTGGCCTTTGGTGGGTTCCCACATAAGTAATTCAGTTGAGTTACTGAATGGCTAAATAGTGTACACACTTTGATCAGAAGGCATTGACTGGCTACTGATTGAAAGGAGACTGTAAAAGACTTCAGACACTGCTTCCCCTTGTACTGAAGGTTTCCTGACCTAGAGCAAGGCTGTCCTTTCCTGCTCATGGAGATTTATCAGTCTGTTGCTGGGATTTTCAGCTCTCAATTCTTGAAGGCTGAGAAAAGTTGAATTTCCACCTTCCCTCTACCTGGGAGTCAGGTGTAAGGACAATCTGGCGAATCAGAAAATGTTCAGTGAATTGGCTAATTACCCAGCAAAGAAAACCATGGCTGTATTTGGATTCAAGGGCCAGATTTGGTAACCCCTGAGCCATTGGTTCTTATTCCAACCCTAACCAAGCAAACCTCATTCAACAGCTGGAACAGGACTGCACCTCAACATTCTACATCCTGTTGGTCAGGGATCACCAAATCTGGACCCGGAATCTATATCTAGTCCTAGTTTTCTTTTCTAACTCGTAATTAATTGCACTATTAGTGCTTTTCACTGGGGGGTTGCCTTTACACTTGACTCCCTGGTACAGGAATGGTGGAAAACCAGCATTTCTTAGACCTCCGTGAATGTGATTAGATTTTTCCTTTTATAGGTTTTCAGTGAATCCCAAACTTGTCTCTTGATCCTACTACCAGCTATATGAGATCACTAGCTGGTGAATGAGGTTTGCTTTGTAAAGGTTTGAAATGAAACGAATGGGGATTATTGTTCTCCAGGAAAAAGGTTTGGTTCATCACCCATCACTTAAACTTGCAATTGCCCCTACAGCAGCTTAGAAAGCAAACACCCAACAATCCTGCTGACGCAGTGGCCGATTCGGAATACTTTATCTGTCAGCAAGGTAATAGTCATAAAAGAGGAAAACTACCATGTTATGTCCTGTGTAATTCCAGTGTGTTCAACACTCTAATTACACATGGAAAGACCCATTACAGCAAAGGGCTTTAATTCAGGCCTCTAGCAGCCAATTACCGCAGCCATAAAGGACCACACATCAGCCTATGCGAGCATTTGTTATTATTTACATTTGCGGTTGTGTTTAAAGTTACTCAGCCTGAATAAAAAAATCCATTCATGTATTAGCTGAATTTTTCATGCAAATTTTCATTTCATATTTGTTACTTTGTGTCCAAAGTTTTATTGGCCACAGTCTTGGTTTTTTATAAATTTTTCCCTTTGGTTCAGGACAATTTTCCCCTTAATTCGATGAGATTATGCAGTCACATCATGACCTGAGTAGCACTGGTCACCTCCATGAGCCCATGCATAGCTACTTTTGAGTCCATGAGCAACTTTTTTTATTCCCTTCTTGGCTGTTCTAGCATGTTCTCTGTGACTGTTTCACTGTAAACTCTGTATAACGAGTCATATCATGTGTTGCTTCTGCCCTTCCCTGGTCATACATCTTTGCTTACCGGTGCCCTCTCATATCGAGCCGTTTGAAGAAGGCAAATTATTTCCTTATGCCTGAAGTCAGCTTTTTAATGCGGCTTCGGTACCACCCCTGCTTGCAGCCTGGAAGTTCTGGCAGAACCAAGTGTCCACGTGCACTTCTCATTGACCCTTATGGTCCTAACTCCAGGACTTTCTACTGCAACTTGGAAAAATATTCCTTCAGGTTGGAATGACGTTTGTCAGAATGGGGATGTCACAGTTACCAGCATTGGCCCGCATGTCGTGTAGCCACAGGAAGATAGAAACGGTGATATGAAGGACACTTCCTGTCTGCCCAAAAACACTCTGCATACCACCTGCGGCAGAGGTGCCTAAGCCTGTTCCTGGAAATCTACCATCCTGCAAGCTTTCATTTAAACCTTAATTTGGCACACCTAGCCTCTGGTGCCAGCAGCTGAACAAAATCTATAGCCGTTTCTTGAGGTTGGCTTTTTGAAAACGGCCTGAAGTTCTCCAGGGACAGGAATTGTCTGCTGCTGCTTTAGAGGAAAAGGATCTAAGCATCTGAGATGAAATCTTATGCAGAGGTGAGAACTAGGTGAGTGGACTTATTGGCCAATCTGTGAGTAAATTTTTTTTACCCTAACAGAGGCACACCAAAATCTAGCAGACATTCTAGGCGTCCAGGACAGGAGCTGCGCACCCATGGTCTACACAGGGCTGCCCAACCCTGGTCCTGGAGATCTACTGTCCTTCAGATTCTCATTTCAAGCCTAATTTGTCTCACCTGATTCTATGAGTGAGAGGCTGATTGACATTTCCAGCTGTTTTAAATGAGGTGTGCTTTATTTAGGAGGAAGTGAAAACCCGCAGGTCAGTAAATCTCTCGGAACACAGTTGTACAGCCCCAATCTGAGAGATTTATTCTATGCGGGCTACATGCCATCAATATGACTGCACAGGAGTCAGAGCGGGATCATGGGAAGGTACCGTGCTCAAACAAGCCCCCCTGGGGGTATATGTACACCTGGTCTACAGTAATGCTCGTGGGGCACACCTGTATGGTGAAAGCATACAGAATAGCATACCTGCAGTGTATCATAAGTTGTAAAGTAAGTGATTCATATAATTGCTCAGTTAAAAGGCAATGAAAGTGTTCTATTTTTCTTCAATGATCCATTTTAAAGAAGAAGAGATTAACCAAAGCGATGAAACGATCCCCTACTAATGTCTGACAGCTGGCTTGAGGTGAATATGGTAGCACTGTGATGGGCATTCATGTTTCATTCAATGGTTCCACAAATCGCCTGGCATATGTATTAAATAATTATGCACTTATAAAAGTTGAAAGCTAAGTTTACCTCCATTTTTTTTTTTTTTTTCGCTCTGTCTCAACACGCGATGCGTCATCAGAGTGGGAAGTCGGCGAGGTCAAGAAAAAAGGTGGAATTTGCTTCTTGATAAGAGTCGTCAACAGAAAGAGCTGTCTGTTCCAGATGGTCCCCTTTACATTGTTTCCCAAATCACCTTTGTGAAACTCAATCGGCCTTATTCACGGTCACTGTGGCATTAGCATATGCTGGTAAAGCTATCCTAAACCCATCTCTCTAAACTGCTCTCCTTGGTGGTCTGTCAAGGGCTTTAAGGAGGGGAAGGCAGCCAGGAATTCAGCGAAGGAATGTAGCTCCCTTGCTTTTTCTCTCTCTCCTCTCTTTGTCACTTCCTCCCTCTGTCTCCATATCACTCTCTCCGTCCTATCTCTAACTTTCTCCTACTTTCCTCTCTTACATGTTTGCTGTCCTCTCATCCTGGCTCAATCAAACCATCTCTCTTATTAACTCTCCCTCTTGATCACTGTATTTCCTGTCATTCCACAGTATCTTGCCTTCTCTTTCCCTCTCTGTTTCTCCCTGTACACTTCTTTTCTTCCCTCTCTTTTTCCATCTGTTTCCCTCAATATCCTCACCTCGCTTTATTTCTTCCCAACATACGTTCTGTTTGCTGATTATTGGATGACTATAGATACATCTACTGCAAATGAACAGCGTCAAGGGGAGTAGCATGTTGAGGAGGGTAGATTTTTGAGAGGGTTGAGTGATGAGCCATTGAGGTCAAACTGTGTCCAACTGAGCAGTTGGGGCTCTGCTGCTAGTAAAAATTCCGCGGTTCATGATTGAACTTTTTTTTTTTTTTTTTTTTGAGGTGGTGCTTCCTAAACTATATGAGGTCATGCTTAATGCAGCTCTAGGGAGGAGGTGAAGTCACTACTGAGCTGCACTGAGACCCAGGTAAATTAGGTTCTTCAGTTCTGCCATATGTTTCTGCTGAAACTGCGCAATACAATCTGGGCCTGCAGAAAGCCTTGTGTTTTAAGGGGGTCAAAGGGATGGCCCCACTGCGAGGAGGATGGCCTTTCAATTTTCATTCAGATTTAATAAAGGAGACATGCATAGTTTTCCTCAAATACAAGGTCTAGCTGGCTCCCAAATGCAGGGTCATAACGCTCTAGTCTGTGAGGAACTGAGGTTGGTTATGACTTGGGTAGTAAAGTTCTGGAAAATTTCCCTTTTGGAAGAATTTGGGGTAATTTTGAAAATTCTGCAAATTGATTTTGTTGACAGTATTTTTCTTAAATTGTTTCTGTGTCTCTCCTGTTTTATGTATTGGACCTCTTTGAGAACTATAAATACCAAATATCAAACTATAAATATCAAAGCTTTTTTAAACTAGAGAACCAAGAGGTCATTTTTTTTTTAACCAAAGTCCAGTTTCTAGTACTTATTTTCGATTGACTAATGTATGGAGAATATCTAAAAATGAAAAAAATCAAAAATTGGAAATCAAATTCAAATTTTAGAAATTTTCTGTTAAGCAGCAGCAGGTATCGAGGAAATTACTCCAATCTGGTGTACATTCATTTTCTCAAAATATCTTGGAAAAAAAGTATGTTGAATCCTTAACCATTCAAATTCCGGATTAGTTTTTCAAAAACATGTAAAAAAGCTCATTTTTCTTTTTTTATCTAGTTTCATTGAATCTCAAGCAATATATGGTTCATTGCTGTTTTAAAACAAGGGAAGTACACCCTCTGATATTTAGTTTCAACAATGTGTTGTATGTGTATAAAATGTAAAAACAAAAACAAAAAAAATCAGAATGACTATAAGAATAACTACTTGCAATCAATTTGCAGAATTTCCCCTGCTGTGGTACAGAAATTTCGGAAAAAATGACACATTTTTGTGGTTCCTGCATATGACGACTACTTGTGTAAAAAATAATTGTAATATTTCCAACCTAAGAGATAAGGTATTCTTCTTTTCAGGCAAGCTCCTTTTTGTATGGTTACCAAAGTGTCTTTACTTTGAATGATAATTTCTATTTTGAAAACATGCTTTATCCCCATACTTAAAGTGATCGTATGATAGATGTTACCTTTACAGATGGCTAAATAAACAGTTGGCAAATATTTATAGTTCAAGCCTCTTGACGCCATTTTAAATGGCTCGTCATGAAAATCACCAGCTATGTTCAGCGACCTTTTAAGCAACAAAGTGTATACCAGTGAAGCTCCAGGATGAGGTAACGAGGGTTTACGCAATGCGGAAACTTGATGCATAATAAGACCTGATGCATGATTTGCCTTGCATCCGCCAGTTTCCTTCAGAAAATCATATAAAAATAAACAGCAAGTAAATAAAAAATTCGAAGGATTTTTCATTATGCACAACTGCCTTTATCTGTATCAAGTTTTGTGGATTATTTTGTGGACCCTGGACTGCTTACCTGGGCATTAGGGAGAGTTAGCGACCTGCAATGAATATAGGTGACTAAACCATGGAGGTAATAATAGAACTGGAGAGAGCGAGGAAGTACCACCCCTATTACTTTCAATGGGAGATGTTAGGCTAGCTACTTCAGCCCAGGAAGTACGGAATTGACCGACGCCATCTATAAAAATGGCGTTCCATAGGTGCTTATTTCCAGCACCATTTCATAAGATTGCCAATCTGATTACACAGCACAAATGGTCAAGAAAATGTGTCATCTGTGCGGATTGGCAAATGTGTTCTAGGGAAAATGACGAGCAACGCTGTTAATCCGGAACGCGCACGCACTATACACTCATTGGCTGAACTGCTACAGTCAGAGCAACAGCTGGACAACCAAACTCGTGCACGAGCTGTTGTCAAGCTCTAAGTAGCAGTTCTTATTTTACAGGCCCTCTTGAAAACATCGAACAGTTGCGTCAGACAAAGAGCAAAATGATGAAGGATTACCGAATACATTTTCTTTTGTTTTCGCTTTATTTGGCAAGAGAAAAATGCACACTTTTCAATTGGTGTCTATGGAGCTTTGGCCACAAAATTGCATCCTTGGGAAATGCGGAAGCAGGAAGCTAACATGCTTACTAGCTGAAGCAAAGGTACTTCCTCGTTCTCTCTGGTTCTATTATATATCTCTATGGACTGAACATCACCATTGAAATGTTTTGATTAAGGCTATGACTTGATATTTTAACTGGAACAAGTACTTGGTTAAGAATGAGTGTCTTGCAAGGATTCTGCATGATAATATTGATGTGTTATGCTAATTATAAAATAATAAGTACATTTATTGACTCATCTAAATCCCATCACACCCTCATTACCACCTGGGGGTGTTGGGTTTGAACGAAAAAATGAGATGTCAATAAAAATATTTTCATGACTGGACCAGTTTGTCAAAATTGTCTAGTTAATGGCATACAAGCAAGCGTACATTGAGTTTGGCAGAGTGGCTCTGTTCTGGGAGGTTTCTGCCCATCTGGAGCCCACAGCAGCATGACATTTTAGAAGACATAATGTTATGGATCAATATAACTCAGTTAAAGCACAATTAATGAATTGAGAACCAATACAGTGCTACATTTTTTAAATTTCTTTCCATCTAAAATGGGAAAATAGACAGGCGTCTGCTTCAGAAATAACTTCATATTTTGATTAGGATAAAGTTAGCACAGAGAAGGAAATCTCCATGAAGCAGTGCTAAAATGTATATTTGAATTGTCATTGAATCACTGCTGCATTACATAAAGAAAAAGTTTCAGATTGAAAACTTAAAGTTGTTGAGCACCACAAAGTTTTGTGACTTCAGAAATTGTTCCTATCACAGTGAACTAATCTTGATACCAGATAAAATCTCAAAACCTCATTGAATCCAAGCCATCTGAATCTGAGCCATAGATGTAATCAGTTACCTTATAAACTCATAAAGAGTTTAACTCATCAGACAAAAAAAAATTGCCCTTTTCGCTCAGTAGGCTCAGTAGTCTGCTCAGCGCATGTTAAATTGTTTTTGATGTTTAAAAACGTCTTACGTTTTTATTACATTAAGGTTTCAGTCTGTGTATGTCTATGGTCACTGAGGTGTTTCATTAGCTCTGTGAGTGTCATTAGCTTGTGAGACTTTGGCCAGAAGTCAACAGTTTACAAAAGGCGGCACATCATTTATCAGTAATTTTGCCGGTGAATTATTTGTTTGACAAGAGCAACATCCTGCCAGACAGCTGCACATTAGAGGGCCGGATGAGTCCGTACAGTACCAGCATGGGATTTGCACTGCTTACTTCACGGTACGGTAGCTCCCTGATCATTCCTCAGACGGCTTTCCACTCCGAGTGGAGGAATGTTAGCGACGTGTGGGTGCTACGACAGCCAGTCCCACATGGGAGAACAGCTGGGTCCAACTTTTGTCGGGCGTGCTATATCAGAAGCACATCCGGGTGTGTTTATAACTGCTCATCCCGCACAATATACCCTGCAGAACCTCGAAATTCAATCTGTCATGCCTCATGTGTGGCAGGATTTTGGCGGAAAACCCTAGGGGTGAAACTTTATGAAGGCCGCTGTTTCTATGAGTTCTGCATCAAGGTTCTGATGCTGCGTTGTACAAAACTTTCCATTTAGTTGATGCGGGCCACAGGTGATGAAAAGACTGTCTTGTGAAATTAGCTCCTATATTGACATCGGCTATTTTGACAGCCCCTGGCTAGTTCATTCAACTACGGAGAAAATAAAATGCATTGGCCATGCAGTAAAATCTCTACTGGATTTGCAAGTGTGATGGAAGGTTCACATGCTGGGTGGTACAGTGCTAAGCTACGCTGTCACGTTCCAATATTTATACGGATGTATTTCCCTTGAGCAAGTCACTGTACCCAACCTGAATAGTTTTAGTGGCCCTATCGTTGCCTGATTTGGCCTGTTTTAAAACATGAAGGAGCAAAACAAAAAATCCTGACTTCAGGCATTTATCTGAGGGAAGGATTTAGCATAAAATAGGCTGACATTTTTAAATCTCTGCGTCATGGAGATTGTGCATTTAAGGCTACCCTACATGACTTGAGTATGTTGCTTTCTTTTCTGTTTTATAGAAGTCTGGTCTTAACAGGGCTCTCATTGATTGACAGGACAGCCCATATGCACATCTGTTGAAATACTGATTGCCCTTGTCTAAACTTCAGCACGATCATTAAAACCAAATAAAGCCAGAGGCACTGCAAAGCACATAATATTGAAGCATATGTTTCTCCTATTCCAAGAATCTCCCTCGCTTTGCATCTGCTACTTTCAGGAATGTGTTTCAGGAAATGTTTGCTCTAGGAGAAAGTATCAATGAAGATGCGTAACTTCTTTCCTTTTTTTTGACTTATGGGCAGTGAGAAATGTGAACGGTGAATCAATGCGGAGCACATTTAGCCAATGACTCGCAGCCTTAAGCTGAGAGCTGCCGAGATGTCATCCGTGAAAACAACAGAGCACTGAGAATTTCCCCCTTCGGCCATTCGCTAACATACCATGACTGGGCTATCGAGAAATAAATCTTCTAAGGACTATTTAAAAGAATCAGTACAGGCTCCTTATTTTACAAGAGGGCGGAAAAGAACACTGCCAATGTCTTAAAGAGAGCAATCAAAAAGCAAGAACAATCTTGAAAGAATTCAGCCCTGTAGCTGGGGGCCAAGTGTGTTTCTTATTAAACCTTTGACCTAAACCCTGAAATCCCTTTGTAGCGGACCAATCGCGAAACTGACTAGAACATGATCTTTCTCATTTTTACAACACGTAAGTCCAGCGGATAGCTCTAATTGGTAATGAGCAATCAAGGGTCCCTACTGCTATCTCAGAAGTGGGTATGAACTTGAAATGAATGTTTAATAACATCTGACATAAACTGACTTCATGTGTTATTCCATTTTGTGACAGCTCTTACATCGTGTATATGACAGTGCTACATCAGCCATATATCAAGGGTGTAAAGTCTTACCATAAAGCATTAAGTAAACAGTTATAATAAGTTTTGAAGGCTATATAGCACGTTTTTTGTATGCGTGAAGTTTGTCACATTCCAGATGTGTTTTGCCTTTCTCCAGATAATGTAACTTCAAACTTGCTGCCTTCTCAACTGACTGTCATGCTTTAAAGTTCTTTCATAGTTTAAACCGGTGAGTGAGAATTTAGGTGGACCACGAACAAGCCCAAGTGTGAGCCTTGGTTGCAACTGCTTCTAACAGGATTTACATCAAAGCAAAGTGCACATCTTGGTGCTGTATTTAAACATGTTTATACTTGCTAGAAAATAGATTGGTTGGCTGGAAAGCTGATACTTACAGGATGAGAATATCCAACTTCTTTCACCAGTTCCTTTTTCTACATATCAAAAAGGAAGCATGGGTCTTACCTTTACTTAACAGCTAGAATAATAACAGCCCACAGAGCTCATGCCTTTAAGTTCAGGATATTTGCTTCTATGGTTCACTGTTGCAAATGATGGTCCTGTAGAAGTGCAGCAATTTATTGTCATTGAGCTTCAGTTGGACATTTGGGTCCTGCAGGAAGTGCAGATGTGATGTATTACTAGAACTTCTGGTTAAAACATGCACTCAGTTTGTTGTACTAATTTTCAAAAGGAGCCCTTACTTTAAATACACTTGGTCATCTGTTTTTAATTGGGAACTTGGAAGGGCTCATTAGCATTAAAGGTTTCGAGAACTTCTCTGGCAGACTTGAGCTCTTATTCTCACAGATCTCAAATTTAATGAGTCACCTGGTTGGATCACTGTTTTAACTTAGTCATCATCAATTCAATTCATGGTTTTGTTATTATGGAAAAAATGCTCATCTGTACCAGGTGACTCATTAATTGTGAAAAGGCGTGGACGGTTTAAGCAAGTGGTCTGGTCATGTTATGGCAACATGCCTGTTTTAATTATAAAATAGAACAACCACAGCTGGGCAGTACCTGGGCATTTCATACTTTGAAGACTTAATTGGTTGTTTCCTTCTCATTAATTTTATATTTGTGTAGGTGTGCACGGTTTGATGTTAGTGAAAGCAGGACACATGGCATTGACTAAAAACTACTTATTTCATAATATAATTCACAGTTACCATTATGTACAGTAAGCCTTTATAGAGTAAGGTCACGCAAATGTGATTCGAGTGTTCTCACCTGAACACAAATGAACACCTGATGCCACAATGATGGCTAGTATCTCAAAGCAACAGAATTCTAGATTGATTTGAGCTTTTTGAGGGTGAATTTTGAAGTAATTTTGAAAGAGAGTACATTCCAGACTCTCCAAAGGGTTCATGAAAATTGGTATCCGACTATGAGGAAAGCTGTCTGTCCTTCTGTCTGATTCTATTCTTCTCCTCAATCAGTTGGCTAGTTAATCTGAAACTGCAAATTTAAGCAGTTTACAAGCGAATATAAGGTGTTTATGAGCATTTTTGGCAAGTCTGCATGGGGCTGTGACACGAGCATCCCCGGAGGTCTGAACGTCGTAGCGCACACATCCCTGGGTGTGGACTAATAAACTAAATTCCTAAAATGTGCTATTCCCAAACTCATCAGCTGTTTCATTATGGGAAATTTTTTTATTCAATAAATTCTCCACTATGAACACTGATCAATCCGTCAATTA
This sequence comes from Gymnothorax javanicus, assembly GCA_029692085.1. Lineage (NCBI taxonomy): Eukaryota > Metazoa > Chordata > Actinopteri > Anguilliformes > Muraenidae > Gymnothorax > Gymnothorax javanicus. The sequence continues at coordinate 99,877,674 of CM056198.1, forward strand.
TGGAACTCATTTATTTCAAGTTAGAGCTTATCCAGTGAGAGAGAGCAGCAATACGCCCCGGGCAGTTTGCCAATTCATCGCAGGGCACACAGACCATTCACTCATGCACTCATACCCAGGGTCACTTCTCCACTCTAAAATACGCCCACATTTCTGAAAAATTTGGGACAGAAATGGAAAAATTGCAGGAACAAAAAAAGAGTGCTGCAAATCATTTTCGACCTATATTAAATTGAAAACGGTTCAGGAAAAAATATTTCTTGTTTTTGTTACGTCCTAAGTTTTCCCTTTCTTTTCCCACAATCCAGCCATCCTTGTCAATTTTTTTCTTCTGTTTGCCTGTATCATTCAATTATTGTTTAGCACATCACCTTCCTCTCTGTGCTCCTGCTCACACCTGTTTTTTTTTTTGTTCATTTTTGTGGCGTATATTTAAGTTTTTGGTCTGTGTTTCTTCCCTGTTGAATTATTTCACTTCATTATCTCCAGAGCCAGTTCTGCCTTCAACTCCTTACCCTCTGTCTTTGGTAAATTAAGAAAACCAAGTAACCATTTTATAAGGGACATCTCTTTGTGCTATTCAGCTCTACTGTGGTGAGTTGGCCCCTCCAAGCCGTTGGAGTCCAAGAGCGGGCACTGTCCAATATGGCCTTGTGCCCCAAGATTGCCTTCCTGGTATTGACTCGAACCTCTCTTTGACTACGGCTTGCCTCTTCCCATTGTTACTGACAGTTCGCCCCTCACCCGGCTCAGACTGTTTCAGACTATTCCTCTGCCAGTGCCTGTTTGAGGCTTTATTGAGGACCTGTGCCTGGTTCCTTCACTGCCATGTGTAACAGTTTGACATCCTCAATTTTATTGTTTTTTTTAGTTTGTTTGTTTGTTTTTTTGAAGAACATCCTCATTGAGAACTTGACTCCTGCAACACGTTCCAGAAAGGTTGTGACAGAGGCTATATAACAAAGGCCCAGTTGTTTGCAAGTAAAGAATGGACAAAGGTAACCTCTTTGTTTGATTGAGCAATCCAAGAACAATCAAAGGGGAAAAAAGATAATTGCATACAGTGCATAATCGATTCAAAAAACTCAATCTTTTCTTAAAAGTTGAGGCTAAAAATCAATGCTAAGTGCCCCTGATCTTTAATTTTGAGATGACACTGCATGAAAAATCCACATGCTTTTGTGACAATCATAATGAAATGGGTTGGGACTACTCCGCAAAAGCTTTGTCAGTCATCGCAATTCATCATTGCATGTAGAAAAACAAGTGAAGATAGTACTAAACTCTAAGGGTGGTATATGTCAAAAACTTCCAGAAACGCTACCATCTCCCCTGGGCTTGAGCTTATCTGAAATGATGTGAAGCACAGTGGAAATGTACTAGTATATAACCAACCCACTTTGGATGCTGTGTTCACCAGGATGAAGAACAAAAAGACAATCCAGATTGTAACCACCAGCATCTCTAATGCCAGCACCTGTCATAGTATGGGGATGTGCACATCTGAACATCTGTGCAGGTACCACTGATGCTGAAGGACAGTGATGCATTTTTGAGAGACATATTCTGGTTTTCTAGATCCAAAAAAAATGGCAGAAAAAAAATCTTCAGTAATTGAAATATTGGTGTCTGTAGTTCCCCAAATGTTAAGTTGGAAGGCTGTTAAAAGGAAAGGTGACACACACCTGTTCCAAATTTTCTGGCAGAAAATTCAGAAGAAGAATTTATTTCAAAAAAAAAAACAATACCAAGTACAGATGGAAAAAAATTTAATATCTTCTCTTTCAACTTAATACATATCAAGGAGAATTCATGAATCACTGTTTTCGTTTTGTTATTTGTATTTGCCACATCTTCCCAGCTTTGGGGGAAATGGGGTCATTCAAATAAAACCTCAAATTTCACAAGACTTGGGCCCATATGTAAAATGCAAAAAAAAGACAAATATAAGTAGTTTGCAAATTCTTTTGTTCCTCTTGTTGAAAACTGCTCCAAGAAAAAAAAAATAATTAAATCTGAAATTTTACCTTATAAGTGTATTGATTTTTGTAAATATGTGCAAATTCCAAATTTAATGCCTGCTACATGTCCCAAAATAATTGGCACAGGGTTATTGAAAGACTGGAAAAGTAGTGGAATCTTCAGGAAAAACACTCATTCGGAATATTCCATGGGTAAACGGATCACCTGATAACATGTGATTCAATTAAGAATTAAGGCAATTTCTTCCTTAAATGTGAAGAATGAAAGGCAAAAGAGATCTTGAAAAGTCACTTTAGAGACATTTACAAGCAACATTCCTGATCAGTCAGAGCACATCAGAGGGACCTGAATCCTGAGAGGGGCTTCTGCAATATCGCTGTCACCCTTTGAATATTTCACAGTCCTATCTCAGCACTGGTGAAGATAAATACTCACCCAGCAGCTAAATCCCGCCCCAATTGTGAATCATCCTGACAACAGGAGTTTCTTGTCTTCATTCTAATAATAATGATTGACCAATGCCTGTCACTTCTTTTACTATGTCCAATCAGTTAAAACAACATGGTAGGGGTAGTTTAAATAATGCACACATCATTTCACCATTTACTCAAATGGCAAATTTACATTGATTTATTTATTCCTGTCAAAGCTTTTAAGATGTATGAAATTCATTTTTTTTTTTTTTTTTACCATAAAAGAGGCAGCTTCTCACCGCTTTCTGGGAATTAATAATGATGAAAATCTATTAAAAAAAATGGCAAACCATGCAATATTTGCCTGGCTCTTTGACCAAATGATAAAAACGTTTACCCTGAACTGCAGTGGTTTTGTGCGCATGTTTGAGTGACCAGAACCCCACAATCTTACCTGATGTGATTGAACTGAAGTCAGTTTAGCAAAGCAGAAACTTCTATCTCCCGGCCATATTTTCCTTGTGTTTATACATTGAATATCATGTACACACAGCAGACGCGAGTGAAATTTTTTTTACCTGAAAATGAATTGATTCAACAATCAATATTTATTCTGTTACAACAATTACCCATTTCTGCGCAAGACCTCCTGGTTTCTGTAATTAAGCTGCAAAGTTATGTAATCTATTCAGCACCATGTTCACAACCGATCCACTAGGCGGTGCCATCCAGTGTTTTTTCCTCTCTCTCTCCCTCTCTCGCCACCCAAGGCCACCTCTCCTCCTCCAGCTGTGTCCCCTTCCTCAGCTTCTGATTGCTGTGATACTCAGACAAGGGGAAATCCCACAGCCTTGTACAGCATCAACAATGGCAGAAGCCCTTTTGCAAAAACTATGCTATGAAAAGTTAACAATAAAAGGGGGGGGGGGTTGTAAATGCTTGACCATTTTTTCTTTTTTCTTCACTCTTTTTAAATTACAAAATGCAATGACTCGCCACATTAATAAGCTGCTGTCAGAGGCTGTCGGGCCGCTAATGAGGGCTTTGCTGTAACTCAGCACATGCGATACCCTGAAGTGTTGCCTTCAACTCTTCCTTGATCATCTGCCAAGAATGCGCACAGGATTCAGAGAGGGAAGGATGTAGCTTTGGTTTTCATTAATTGACCTATTGTCTAGAGGAAATGGCTCAAAACAAGGATGCAAAACTTCTGTTTTAAACCTCTCAACATATTGAAATCTAACGTGTAATTCTTTTACTCTTTTTTTTGCCAATAATAAAACAAACAAAATTGAAAAAAAAACCTCCAGCACCAATTCCACAAAAACTTTTAATGCTTAAAGGATGGAAAAAAAAGAAAGTCTTTACTGCATTAAGAACCTCATCCAAGAAAAAAAATTCCTACTTGAGAAAGTGCGGGAGGAATATCATGTTTGCATTTTGAGCAGGCATTATGTTTAAGCAAACAGAATGTAATTTACAGACGCTTTCTATCAATGTGTTTATCAATGTATCCTTTTTTTTCCATGTGATAGAACAGCAGGCTACACATAATAAGTCTTTGTGAAACACCATGAACGTGCTCCTACAAGCAGTCAGCCTGAGGTTAATGTACGCAGCACCTGGGATAAAAATCTCCGACTCTGAGGATGGCCTCAGTGTATTTGCTCGTGACACAATGGAACTTAGCAGTAAAGCACATTACATTATTTAATGCGAGCCAACTACATTGCCACAATTAAGGAAATATAGAGTGTTACTCATCGTAGACTCATCATTTCATGTAGGTTAGGAAAGTTGTCTATATTGTATTAAGTCCAGCTAAGAAGAGAAAGGAATGTGTCTCCTTTTTTCCTGGTCCTGGCATGAATCATTTTTCAATACATCAAAGTCTCATTCATTTCAACAACACACACCCAAAAAAAATCAAATGAATTAAGAATAAGAGTGAAAGAAGTGAATTAATTTGTGAAAATAAGCACCCTCGCTACTACATTCCCGAAGATAAATGAATTGTTTGCACGGGACCCACATAACATTGTGCCGTGCTTTCAAAAGAACAACGTGCTATTGCACGTCCCTGCACATTATTCTATGTCTCAAACTGACCTTTAAACGGCATCTGAACTGTGATCATTAAAGACCTTTTCACTGTGGAGCCCTGGCAAAGCTTTGACTGTTCTCTTCGAGCTACTCAGGCCCATTTATCTAGCCCTAAGCAAACTGCTCCTTCACCCTGCATTGGTCCGCTATAGGCTGCAGCTACATTCAAACCCCTTATTCCTTTTCTTTCAAACTATACCGTGGGGGCAAGAATGCACGGTAGGGTCCGTTACGCATTTTAGCTCCTAAGGGGTGGTGTTAGGGTATAGATGGGAAAGCAACATTTCAAAGCAAGCTCTCTCTCGAGCAACTGAATATAGGTTTGTCTTCAGCCTGAATATTATGGCATAAAGGTTTTTCAGTCGGAGCAATGAAATGGAGAATTTTGAAGAATTGCACTTAACTTTAACCATTTAATGACCATGCAAGGAAAAAAGCAATGAATGACTCAAAACACGCTTTACCAATTGGATGAGCCGGCCATTAAAGGGTTAAAGTGTTTTTTTGTTTTTGTTTTTTTGACTGATCCAAAGTTTGACGTTCATTCGCGTGCCGCAGTATTTAACACTGGATGCTCTTTCCCCATCTGTGATCCTTCATCTCCGAGTTTCTCTCAGTTTCAAGGATATCCCACAGTGCTAGCTCCTCTTAGGATGTTTTGTCTGGTGGAGTTGTGTCAGGAGCAAACACGCCCACACATGGGCCTGTTTCACTCTCTCCCTCCCTTCCTCGCACTGCCTCTCATTTACTTTTTGCACTGTGTTATGTCTCAGTTCATACGACTTCTCCTTCATAGGCCTCGTTGGCCTTGTTTAACAGAATTTATGTTTCTTTAAGGCATACCTTCAAAGGCGGAGGACCTGAGACACTGAATAAACATGCAGTTGGTCTTGTCCTGTGTAATAAGAGTGCCATTGTGGCTATTTTTGGCAAGGTGTGTTACAGAATCTCATTACAGTGAAGAGGTGAAGAGATGAAATTTTTCACTCTCCCCCACTCTCAGGAAGAATTGTTGCTGAATATTTAGCATGTTTTTTCTGTATTTATTTTAATGCTTGTTTCATTTATGTAGATAAACGAGACTTTTTACCACAGAGAATGTTGAGTAAGCTGACTAAATCCCAATTCAAGTCATGTGCATGCCAGGTTAGCAGACTTGGCAAAAGCCCACACATTATAAAATATCTTGGAAGCAAAAAAAATCACCAGGGCTAAAAATTATGCCACTGAAGGTAATTCTTCGAAATTAGCCAAGACATTCTACTCTTCACTGGGAAAATCATTGGCTGACTTTCACATACTTAACTTTCTTATCCAGTGCACTCAACAAGCCTTCCCAATGGCAGGCCCAGAAACAGTAGTCGCATTTCAATCTCACTATTCTTACATGCATTTTGAAAAATTTGCATTGGAAAAAGCAGGTGGAAATGGAAAAATGTATATAAACTTCCTCTTAGTCGCATAAAAGTTTATACGCCTGCTTGAAGTGGTTTTTGCCTCGTGATAATAAGGGATTGAAACAGCTTAAGCGGCCTTAGCTGACTTAATTCTGATGTAGCTGGCTTGCTGCCACTGCGTGCATTAGCATTTGACTCTGTCTTCGTCTCCGGACAGCGTAAAACATTACAATCATTTGCTTAAAGAAAAGCTCCATGACGATTGCTAAATTGCATGCAAGTCCTGTAAACTTCTCTCCATTTTTACAGCGTCTTGATTCTCCTCCATTTGTCTCTTTTCTGGTTGTTTCACTTCAGTTTGTCTCTCCTCTGGTTTGCGACCTCTTCTTCTACTGTTTTATACAAGTTACAGGTGCCCTCTACTGCCATCTTGTGGGGAACTGACCTACTTTAAAGGAGTTTATTCGCTCCAAGCCAGTTGATGGAAACGCAGGTAATTTAAAAAATTTTTTGGGGTAAATTTTCTAAAATTCACTTAAAATTCACTTGATATGAGATGGCTCACACTGTCACTTTTTTGTGTTTTTCCGAGCTCCTGCTCCTGAAGCAGTGTAAATGTTCAACAACGTTGTACATCCAAATCCATTTCTGAAAAATGTCGAACACTATAGAACAGGGCTATTCATCATTATCCAGAAAGGGCCAATGTGGGTGCAGGCTTTCATTCCAACCGAGCAGTTACACACCTGATTCTACTAATCAATCCCAAGAGTCTTTGCTAAACACCTTGATTAGTAGAATCAGGTGTGTAACTGCTTGGTTTGAATGAAAGCCTGCACCGACACTGGCCCTTTCTGGATAATGTTGAATAGCCCTGCTATAGAAAATGCAAATAAAAATGAAAACAGTGAATTGTAAATCTTCCTTAACCTGACTTAAATTGTAAACAGAGCAAAGATATTTAATCTTTTCCCTTCTCAAATTCATTGTTTTCATGGAATTAAACCATGGCCTCAGCCTTGGCTCGCCTTGCACCAAGAGTTTGGGAAAACCCAATGCTAACCTCCAACACCAAGATGTTAGTGTACAAAGCCTGCATGCTGAGCACCTTGCTCTACTGTAGTGAGACATGGACTCTCTACTCTCGTCAAGAGCGCAGACTGAACACCTTCCACATATGCAACCTCAGACACATTTTGGGCATTTCATGGCAAGACCATGTCCCCAGCAAGACTGTCCTCGCCAGTGCAGGTATCCCAAGCATGTTTGCTTTGATATCCCAACGACGTCTGCGCTGGCTTGGTCACGTGAGACGCATGCAGGACGGTCGCATTCCAAAGGATCTTCTTTTCGGGGAACTCTCCTCTGGCTCACGACCTACCGACAGACCTTTCCTTCGGTATAAGGACGCATGTAAGTGCGACATGAGGGCTTGTGACATCAACTCTGCCAGATGGGAACATGATGTGGCAGATCGGGGGCGCTGGAGGTCTATTGTGAGTGAGGGTATAAAGAGAAGCGCGGAGAAAAGAAAGACGCACTGGGCGGAGAAATGGGCGCGTAGTCAGCTGCGAGTAGATACGGCCCAAGTGGAACCAGGTCACATCTGCAGTAATTACAATTGAGTCTGCCTACCTCGAATCGGGCTACATAGCCATCGAAGAAGCTGCTTAAATAAGGACTAAGACAACATTCTACGTACTTTCCATTGTCTCGCAAGACAGAAGGATGCCATGATGCATGCATGCAAACAATCAATCCAAATTTTATGCTTGCAACACATTCCAGGAAGGATAGAACATGGGTGTGTTTATCACTGAGTTCAAATGATCAAGCTTACCTTTAATGAGTTTTTTGTTTGTTTTTTCTGTCTTGAGGTTGAGCATTCACATGCGCATTGAGTCACTTTATCTTTCTTTTTTCCTTTCCAAGTAATGTTTAGAGAACTGAGAATCAATGTTTTCACATTTTTCCTTATGCATGTTTTAGCTGCTCAGACGTTTGGGATCTGCACTGACATATTCTACACTTCTGAAAGCATGGCATACTTTTGCTGTGAGACAGGTCTGGACTGCAGGTAAGCCAGTGTAGCAGCAGCTCTTTCTGATCAGGAAGCCACACTGTTGGGCACATGTGGGCTGCCCTTGTCTTGAAATAGCCGGGGCATCCCGGCACTGTTAATCATTTAAAAGACAGCATATGCTGCTCTAAAATGCATATATGCCCCTGAAATATTTTGACTTGCTCTGTTTTCAATTTAATGCAAGTCAAAGATAATCACCAAATCACTGAATTCTTATTTCATGAGTATATTCCATGCTTTTCTATTTTTTTGTGTGTGTATTTTTCCAGTGGTTGGATTTCAGTTGCCTGTTTTGTTACTCTGTGATAGCATGATAGCATTTTGAACACAAGGGATATGCTGTCGGTATTTATCATAATGATGCATGCCACTAATACTGCTATGGCTGTTACTTCCATTATCATTGGATTCATCATCCTCACCATGCATAGTTATACTTAAATAGTACAAACTCACATAGCATAAAAAACTCATCAGAATAGTAAGTAAAAGAGTCACGGAGGGCACTCCAAATGAAGGCCTAATCACACAATTACAGGCAATTATGCACAAAAGCAAAATACCAACTATTTTCAGCTCCATTGAAAAAGTCATTAAGATTAGACAAAATTAGAAAGAGCACATTTTTTCTAGTCTGAATTTCCTGTCTTTCTGTTTTTCCAAAAACAACAAACAGAAACTGTAACCCCTGTTGGGGAAACAAACCAAATTTAAAAAAAAAAAACAAAACAAAACAAAAAAAAAACTTCAAATTGACAGCATTTTTTTTTTTTTTTGGTTTTTTTTTTTTTTTTTTGCTGACATTATTCACCTTCAAGGGTGAGAGAAGCATTCAAGATTTCAAGGCAGGAATTTGAACTGGGAACTGAGGAAATCTGAAAATCCCAGCAGTGAGATGCATGCTTTGGTTTGAGTGTGACCCTACTGAGAATGTGTGTGTGTGTGTGTGTGTGTGTGTGTGGGTGCGCACGCGTGTGTGTGTGTGTGTGCGGGGTGTGTGTGTGTGTGTGTGTGTGTGTGTGTGTACGTGCCTGAGTGTGTCTTAGTATCTCTGTGTGAGAGTGAGAGTATGTTGGAGAGAAATCATTTGTGGAAGAGAGACAGAGAGAGAGGCTTCATGATCCGTGTAATGTGTGGGGCCACCAGCTGCTGTCAGTCAAAGGGGATCCACAGGTAGCCGTCAAATTAAAGGAACCACGGACCATAGTGCCACTTTCCATAGTGTTTGTACATGCCTCAATAATTCACTATCTGCTTTGAGCCCTAACAGCTGGAAAAAAAGGGGCACTGGCCTTGCTGTGCATTTTAAACATAAAACGATGAGCACGTCGAGGTGATGATTGCTCAATTATCTCTGGAAGCACACCTGTGTGGAAGCATCTGCTTTTGATATACTCTGTAATCCTCATTCAGTCAACCAATCGAAAGGTTTGTTCTACACTTGAAATGCAATGACTAGATGAGGGATGAAAGGCACTTGTTTTACCTCAGTTGTGGCGCACTCACATGAATCTACATGTGAGGAAGGGTATTGATTGATCTTAAGCGATGCTCCAGATATCCATTGTAAAAGGGGCACTGGCATCTCCCCTCCTCACCATCCATTCACCTGCTAACACCCCCAGCCCCCCCCTTCCTCCGTTCGATACGAGGGCTTTTTGTTTCTCATAAGCATCCCAGTATCATAAGCCTGTTTGTCTGGATTGGGGGGGAATCGGCGCCTAACAAAGAGCAGATGTGGTCCCAGGAGGAGCAGGGCCTTCATTAACTTCAATGGATTTCCGAAAGCGACAGCCCCCATATTTCATTTACCGCCCAGTCAGGGATCCCATGGTGCTCGGGGAAGGCTAAAAGATACCCCACCGCTCTCCACCGCTCGCAGGACACTGCCCATTTATTCCACAAGGCGATCAATTCACTCAGGAACAAGTAGGAAGCAGCCACAATTACAAAAACAATGCTTTTAGCTGGGACTCGAATCCTCAAAAGCGCCGTTAATTTGCCAACCGGTCGCAGCACGAAACAACGGAGCGCGACACCAGAGAGAGATGTAGATTTATGGGACGCATTCTCCGTGTCCCTGTATGTTTAAGCAGGACCAGCTGCGCTCAACTGACCAAGCCAGTGTATTTCCCTCACAGGACCACAGATGGGGCGCCAACAGGGACACTTTATCCTGGACCAGGGCCCAAGGGGGGGGCCCAAGGATATTAAGGGGTGTAACTATTTTTAATTTGTTACAAAATATATTGCAAGGGGGCCCACCCAATGTAATTGGTCTCGGGCTTGAAAATTCAAAGCCGTGGCCCTGCCCCTTGGCCTGGTCAACCTGTGTCTACCAAGTGGTGCCTTGTTGTCCTCTTCTGGCCTCAGGAAGTCCGCCAATCCTGTGAATAAAATATTAATTGGTGCAGCGAGGCTTTATTTATAGGTGGCTCAGCAGGCTTCCAGAATCGCAGAGTCTAGACCTTTGAACTAGCGAGAACACGAAAAAGGTGCACATGTGTTTGCAATGTCCAGGACTTTTTTTCCCATAAGAAAGGACCACATTATAGAGCTCCTGCCGTTTATAAAACCCAGCTGTTCACACTTAGAAAAGAGACAACAGACAATAAGTGACAGAGGAAGGCTACTACCATAATCTTGGTTTCCGTCGGTGGAGGTGTATGTGTGGTGCGGGTGGGGTGGAGGGGGAGGGCAATTCATTTCAACTGCCCCTTGCAAAACTAATAGCCAAAAGGTAACAAAGGCTAAACTAAATTGAATTAACTTAAGCATGCTTCATAACATTGAGTTAGATACTCAGAAATGTTCTACTGTCAGTACACCTGTTTCTAGGGCAACTGTTAGTTCACTTTAGATCTTTTGATTTGATTTGATCGACGTGTTGCGACTAGACTTAGAGAAAAGATGAATAGTCAGTACCTCATAATTTTATGACCATTTCATGCTTAATACACCATTTCAGTCTTGTTAACTGTAAAATTATAGTGTGTAATTGAGCAGAAACCATCGGCAAGTTGCCATGTGCTTGGCTGGAGTTTTATCCTTAGGTTTAAAGCCTTAGACATCAGAACTACATAAAAGCTGGGACAGCGGATTCTTATCTGAGGCTCTGCAATAATTAGAGTGTCTCTTTAATATTGGCACCCTTGGTAAAGATGAACAAGGTTATGACTTAATCCTTTGATTGTTCATTCTCTTGCAATTGAATTCAATTATTGGCAAAATGTAATCTTTAATTGAAATACAATGATATATAAAAAGTGTTATTAGGAAACAAATTTATTTCTTGAAAACATGCATCAATCAACCACAAGATTAAAACCACCTGCTTAATATAGTGAAGGTCCCCCTTATGCTGCCAAAACAGCACCATCAAACTGACATCACTTGAATTCCCAAACTCAGGGTTTCCCAGCAGAACATTTCCCAGAGTATCCCATTCCCTCCACCAGCTTATCTTCTTCCCAAAGTGCATCCTGATGCCACCTCTTTCCAGGTAAATGGGGCACACATACCCAGCTGAAGCCCATAATGTAAAAGAAAATGGGACTCATTAGACCTGGCGACCTTCTTCAACTGCACGGTCCACTTCTGAAGGTCCAATTCTGAAGCTCAGGTGCCCATTGGGGGAGCTTTTAGGGGTGGACCGGGGTTAGAGTGTGTACTTTGACTGGCCTGCAAGCTAAAACGTGCAATGCACAGCAGGGTATGATGCACTGTGCGTTGTGACACATTTCTTTCGCGAGTATTACTGAAATTTTTGGTCGGGTGACTTGTGCCACGATTGTCCCTCTGTGGGTTTGGACCTGACGGGGTAGTCATCATAGCCCTTGTGTATTGAGGAGCCTTGGGCGCCCAAAACCCTATTGCTGGTTCATAGTTTGTCCCTCGCTCTTGAACCTTTGTCAGTAGGCACTCACAGCACCCCAGAAGTCGTGCCACTTCAGAGATGCTTTAACCCACTTGTCAGGCCATAACGATTTGGCCCTTGGTCGAAGTCTTTCAGTTCCCATTTTTCCCACATTCAGCACACTAATACGAGATAAAACCATTTGTTTACCATCTAAGACAGGGGTGTCCAATCTTATCCACAAAGGACCGGTGTGGGTGCAGGGTTTTGCTCTAGCCCTGCGCTTCAACACCTGATTCCACTAATTAACTGATCAGGGAGTTCAATCAGGTGTCTACCTCGATGTGTAGAATCAGATGTGTTAGGATTGGGCTGTAACAAAAGCCAGCACCCACACTGGCCCTTTATGGATTAGATTGGACAACCCTGATCTAAGATCTATCTGCAGACCTTGACATGTGCCGGTGTTATGAGGTAATCAACATTATTCGCTGCCTCTGTGAGTGGCTTTAATATTTTGGCTCATCGCTGTATGTGCCACAGTAATTAGACCCCCTTGATTTAATACTTTGAGTGAGCAGCCTCCAACTGCCAATATTACAACTCCAAATCTTCTCTAATAGGGTGAAATGAGGTTGCACACTATAAGGGATCTGACACCTTTCCTGCAGCAGAATCTCTCCAGGTTCCTCAATCTCTCCAGGTCCCTCCAGGGCCAGTGTCAGAAAAATCACACTGATGACATCACAGACTGTCGGTAATTGTGTCTAAATCATAGACTGAAAATGGAGCATACAGCTACATTTTCACAATTTTTATGTTTCCAAATATGATGTAATGTGAAGTATAACAGAGTTTTGTGCCCAAACTTTATTTATGCTAATACTCACAGCACAGTACACATGCTCAGTCCATTCGCATTGAGAATGGTGGTCAGGGTAATAACAGTATTGGCAGTCTATTACTCCCAGAGGTGTGCAAGGACTCATCTTAGACAGCATTTGTCCGTTAATATCATATCTGGTGAGTTTGGGAGCCTCTAGCAGTGAATCCGGAAACTGTCGGGGGGGCGATCATGTTCGAACCAAATCGCCACAGCTCTCCACGAAGGCAGTGCAGGCTGTCCACAAACCAGTCCAGTTATAAGGCGCATGGAATCATGGGATTTTTTCCTAAAGTAAATAATTTAATCTAAAAGTGGAATTATAAAACCTAACAAAGTATGTAGACTTTATAAGCAAACCAGCATAAATTTATCTCCCGCAATTAAGCGTGTTTTATGTTAACCCTTAAATGCCCAATTATAGTAAAAGTTGAAAGAAAAATCAATATATTCTGTTAATATGTCCTGGGGAGGGGCTAATAACAACCCAATAGCAATTTTTAATTTTTGGTGACCTTTGACCTCATTTTAGTTTTGTGACATATATGTCACTCTAAGTTTCTAGGATATAAAGAGAACTTTATACAATAAATAATTCCGTAGGGAATTATCAACAATTAACAAATTTCTCCGATGGTGGGCTTCTCCGCACAAAGTGACAGATTTTGTGAATTTACTGCAGAGATCATGTGATCAGACGTCACATCATGTGTTATGCTTGGCTGCGGGTCGCCATTGCCGTCTACCCAATCTAAGTTACTGTTGTTCACTTCTAGGAGTGATAGACTTCTGGTATTAGCTATTTGAGTGAGATGATTCAGAGCCTTGATATTGCATGAACAATTGAATCGGTGAATTCAATAAGGGCCCAACTCCACGTTGAAAATGTGTGAAGTTGGGCCGTTATTGAATTCACCAATTCCATTTTCTGTGGAGTATGATTAAACACCACACTGCTTAGCTACCTCGATATTTGTCAAACTAAAATAATAGACATAAAAAAGCTATTTTTGAGCATAAATTAAATTCATTGATTTGTCATGAAAAACAAAGTATTTCAGCAGTGCACACCAAAAGACGTTGTTTAAAAATAATTTGCACAATGAGACTCCGCATTAAATGTGTAAACGTTAGATGGACAATGGCCATTATAAATGAGCCCCTTGCACATCATGTGATTTGAACCCCATGCCCATTCATTTTTGTAGGCCTAGGTCTGAATAATTTTCCAGAACTTCAATCTTTTTCCAGAGTTCATTCAAATAAATTAGCAAAGCCGTGCGAGTGTGGTAGAAGGAGGCACTCTTCTCCTCCCCCTTACCCATCATTCTGTCTGTACCTGGCTATTCAACTAATCCACTCCCATTGTTATCTTTTGAATGTCCCTCCAACCCCCCTCTGTTGATCATTCATTGGGTTTCTCTACTATTTGTCCTTTTGTATCCAATCAGTTCAATCTTTATTGTAAAGAACAGCCCACCTTGTTTCAGCATAAATCTCTGGGCCTCCATCTTTAGGGCCTCTTGCTATGCTGGTACCAGACAGAGCCACAGACTTCAGCAGTTGGTTTTTATTGGTATGGTTCACCACTTGTTCACAATTTTACCAGTACAATAAACTTGATAAAAGACTATTGGCTGTAATCTCCTGGTTCAACGACACAAGGTAGCCAAAAGTTGGTTTTGAAACACCCACACGTAACAACAGGATGATTTTTTAAATCTCAGAACAATGAAAAATTATCTGGAATAGACTAACGCCAAGGCAGCCTGAAAAATTTACTTATTTTTCATGGTTGAAGAACTCAGCTGTCATTAGTGAGTCTGAAAAGTTGAAGAAGCTGCCAGAAATTAATTTTAATGTTTAAAAATGGCTCGAATGAAATTATAGATTTACATTTTTCCCCCTCCCTCTCTGTTCAAATTAAGCCTTACAAATGATGCAGTTAGAGAAGGGCCAACAACAACTAATGTCCTCAGGAGAAAGCCATTGATGGTCCCTCACTTTCTCAAACCCTTGAATATTTTAAGACAGGAAATTTGGATGAATGATGTAATAGCATAAAGCTTCCACAAGAAATTATGCTATATAAATAGGAAATAGGGTCCTCTCCCCCCACCTCCCTCACTCTCTCAGGTCTACGGGCAGTAAAATGCCTACAGCTCATTTTGAAAGTGAGAATTTAAGGCATTTCAATAAAACATGCACACAGATCTTTGTGGGACAGAGAGATATACTGTGTGAGACAGAATGAGTGAGACGTGATGCGGCAGATTATACCGATTTTTATGACCAGCTCAATGTTCTTGCATTTCCCTCTGTCTTGGTGGTCTTCAATCTCCATTTACCATTCATCTCAATCAAATAGAGAAAAAATGAAATGTAAACATTTTTGTCATCATTATCATTATTGTAATAATGATCTCAAACATCAGCATCAGTGCAATAAGATGATGTAGAAGAACAAGATGACTAATGGTCATTTTGTATGAATACACAAAACTATTCTACATAATTTCAAAAATGTAAATGACTCAGATTAATATGAATGAGCTATGTTGCGATTTTGGCGGAGTTAACGGTTGAATGTGTATTTAAAAATTGATGAATTGAAATCAGCATCTGTCCTCTGAGATGCAACTCAGAAAAAATTACTGCCCAAAAACTCAGATTTGAACATTACCCCAATTACTATTCTTCTTGTGGGATCTGGCAGTTTTATAGGTCTGAGACTGGCTACAGGATTAAAATGCATCAAAGCTGGTAAATCTAGAAATGTCAGAAATGGTCGTGTAGTTCGGACCCACACAAACACGCATGCACGACGGAAGCGCATGCTTTGCATGCTAGAGAAAGGAATGGGCTGGTGCTCCCCACTGCACCCTAAATTAAACATTCATGTCCTTGGGCTTACTAGACGGAAATATGCTCCCCTTTCTGGTCTCTTGAGATTGCGTGTACCAATCTGAAATATGAGGAAAGGAAATAACCTGGCCTTTTATTTGTACAGAAGACTCAACACTTTCCTTTGCCTTTGCCGTAAATGTATGACTTCAGATACCATGTCAGTGCCAATGTTGTACTCCCTTCCTTCAAACATGTGTTTTGATATCTTTACTTAGTTAATTTTCTCCAGTTCTGAAATTATCTTTCAACAAAACCCAATGGTACAGTCAATGGTGTGCAGTGCACCGCTAAAAATGAATGAATTCATCTATTTTAAATACGTCATGTACCATTGGATCTTGCTGCCTTCAGTAAGCAAATGTATTTCCTATCTATCTTTCCTACCATCACTGAAGGCATCATTAAAAAAGGCTTAATGACCAATTTGTAATTGGCAAACATTATTAAATATTTATCTTTAGAAAATTAAATAAATTTGCATGTGACATTTTGCCTAATGCCTTTGAAAAATAAACATACTGTCAATCCCTTTAAGGACAATTATCATTGAACAATTACTTTTTTTCTTTTCCATTTTTGCTCTCTGGAACAGGAAATGTTAATAAATATTGTTTGCAACCAAAGCATTTTCCCTTTTTGGAGTCCTGGTTTCCTGGAATGACTTCCCACAAGGTTAGCCAGGCCCTTCAGCTGAACCACCTCTAATCATCCACAGCGTGGGTAATTGGAGGGACTTTCGGTAAAAAGCCCTGTAAGAGATAACCTTCCTGCTGTTAGGCCCTCACAGCACTAAGACAAACAAACAAACAAAATACCAGAGGAGACTGCTCGCCCCTCTTAAGTCACCAGGGCAGCGAGTTACAGGGCGCAATGGTTGGGTGTTCTTTGTTTTCCTTGCGGAGGTTGCTGTTTATTAGTTTAATTCCTCGTTGTGGCTTTAAAGAGAGGTTGGATTGCTTTGAAGCCCTTGATGAGTCCCAAAGCTGCTCGCTGCTGTCGGTCCCTCGGCCTCCCGTGTCCTTGGCCCCAAAGCGACTCGGGGCCACACACCAGGAAACCACCAGCAGTCGGTCCTGCCTGCCTCCCTTGCACTCCACTAAGATCCCACACGCGAATCCGATGCACAACTCCACACTTTCAATACTGGAAGAATCATTACCCTTCCCTTGAAGAATTCCCAATGGATGTATGAAGAGGCAGGAAACCCAGGTTCAACAAGTAAAACTGCTCTAGACACCAAATTTGGGCAATTATTCAGCCGAAAGGTAGAGCTAATAAGTAAAATTAGCTGTTTATTAAGTTCATTAAGG
Organism: Gymnothorax javanicus; assembly: GCA_029692085.1. Classification (NCBI taxonomy): domain Eukaryota; kingdom Metazoa; phylum Chordata; class Actinopteri; order Anguilliformes; family Muraenidae; genus Gymnothorax; species Gymnothorax javanicus. The sequence continues at coordinate 99,894,609 of CM056198.1, forward strand.
TAAGAAACAAAAGAGTTTCACTCTCTGAACCCAGAATTTTCCTCCTCTGAGCGCATCTTTGAGAATATCCACTAAGTGAGCTGAGTCAAATATAACCCCCGCAGCGACAGATATCTTGCACTTTAATGCAGCGCAGCGCAAGTGTAATGCATCTTCCGGAAATATCTAGTCATCTACTGGAACTCCCTCAAATGAAGTCACAGAGAGGATGAAGGAAAGACAGGAGCTGCATATCTGGTGAGCGGGCAGGCTCTATGCTCTTTTGTGAGAGAGTTGTCATGGACAGGCAGGGAATACTCAGACAGATTGCCATGCCATAAGGACTGCACAGGGAAGATGGGGAAAAGCTCTCCCGCTAGGTTTAAAGCAAAATAATTACTAGCTGTCCTCTGAACGGGAAAAGGTATCAGGCCTTGTCATCAGGTTTCAGGCTCAAACCGCCAGAGACTCCCTGGAGACTGCAGAATTATCTTCGACCCAATCTATAGCGGGCGTAATAAAAGCCCTCATGTTATAGATATCAAGAGGAATGGGGCGGGAGGATCGATTCAAAGAACCAGCCGGAGAGAGGTTTCGTAAGCTGGCTTTATTGAGCAATATCCAAACCCTCATTTTATAAACTAACACATTAAATGTATTAAAACTACAGTTTGTGTACTATCTGAAGACTGTGTCACTGCGGATTTGCTTGTGTGTAGGGGGGAGGGGGTGTGGGTGCATTTTATTTAATTTTCACTTGAATTAATTACGATTTTATGTGATCCATTTTGTGAACTGAGGTGGGCCCACATTAACTATTGTTCAGTCAGGACAATTACTTCAGATTTAACCATTTATTACCAAACAACTTGCATTTGAGTTTGGTGGCGATTCTGCTGGAGTGATGCACTGGAACAATCTGAGTAAGTATGACATAATCTCTGAGATCACAAACATCACCAGCAGAGCCTGAGATTCTTTATGTTTAAAGTGCACCTATTATGGTTTTTCGTTATTTAATGCCATAGCGTGAATCATATTGTTTTTATGCGCATTTTAAAGGTCTGTGTTCGAAAAAAACTCGAAGTCACCTTCAGAAGAAGTGCTCTCTGCTGCAACACACGCTGCTCCAGAGCTGACTGAAACACCCCAATAGCTTCTGGCCATTTTTTTCATCAATTGGGGATGTCACCATCTGAATTTTTGCGCCAAGCAGATAGTTTGGCACGCCCTTGCATTCAGGGTTACGCACACAAGGCTACACCAGTATTTGTTTCTAAAGCTTATTTACACTCTGGAGGGCAAATCCATGTATGGTAAGTGGCGTGACATTTCCCGACACACGCCCGAACCGTGGACCAATCATAAGTGAAAGATCAAGTTGACCAATCACAGCACACTAGGGTTTTTGGGAGGGCGGGGGCAGGACCTCAACGGAGCGTTTCACAGACAGGTACTGCAGAAATGGCCAGCATGAGAAAACTCAAGTGCTTTTTTAAACAATGACACATTTAAACCTTTTTTTTCTAGACTTCAAGAATACAGGAATGACCAATGAAAAGTCACATGATTGGTACACTTTAAATTATTGAAACATATATTGGACAAAGAAAGTTAGGGATCACTCTGATTTTTAATATTGAAATATGATATGGAACATAATTTGAACTATCAAATATTTCAAATTCGAAAATTGGGGTGATCCCTAATTTTCTTTGTCCAGTATAATATGAAGACATGCTGCTTACGGTGCGCAATGTTATTTACAGAGGAGTAGGCTGGGGAGGTGGGGAAGATGAGATGCAGATCTACTGTTGACCGGAGTTGGAGTGGTGTAGAGGGCATGGAGTTAGAGAAATGAATGAATGCTGCCTTAGTTATAAATGCTCGCCAGTTGGGAGATGCTGAAGTCAAGAATGATTGGACCAGAAGGGGCTTATGACCAGCCTGATTTCTATGCTTGATTGAACCAACGCTGAAGCTCCATTTATTTGTAAAATGATTGGAAGGAATTTCTGCACTCCAAACTCAATCAACCCAAGTATTATTATCAGCCTACAACAGCAATGAAAGCATTTTAGTGTCATGAGTGCTTCTTTTCCACATCAATATTTGAATCACATTTACAGCTTAAACTGAGAAACACATGAACATTAATGCAAAACAGTAACCCCAACACTTTGTCCAGAGCTTTTTTACAGTCAGTAGTTGTGTTCGAGTTTCAAGTGAATAGAGATACCAAATATGGCTTGGAGTATAGAATTTACTTTTTGCTGTGAAACCAGGCCTTGTGCAGTAAAATGCCTGTAGTTTACTAAACCCTTACAGAATAATTTTTGCTCTAATTGAGTTTGTAGTCTCAAATTGAGCTCAAACCAACTTAGTGTTGAATTAAAGCAGGTTGTATTACTGTGCTTGTACGTGGAATAATCCGTTTCTTAGCATTTGAAAAATGACACAACCAGATCAGCAGTAGACCAAGATATTGGCTCAGACTTTTCAGTGTGATTTTAGGGAGAAGATTTTGCATGGCCCATGCCATGTTCTAGTCCCTTCCACCACACCTCTCCCCACTCCCACCAAATCCAAACCAACCTTGGAGCACATGCCCACCACAAGCGGTTTCGCAGCGCTCCTCTTCTGGAATGAAGTCACTTCAGGTTGACCTCTCACTCTGGCAAATTCTCAGAACTTATCTGAGGGGGACGAGGTGACGGGAATGGGGGGGCGGGGGGCCATTTGTTTTGTCTTTCCCCGGTTTCACACTTCAGCATGTAATTCAGTCCTGGTTGAGCATCAGCGCGCATGGGCATGGAGGGTGGTGGGCTTGCAGGGGTAGTGTTATGGTGGGAATACAGAAAGGAAAATCGTGGTTGAAGGGGTGGCATGGGGGTGGGTTGAGGGTTCAAAAATCCCCTGGAAACTGAAAGTGATGAAAAGCACAGAGAGGGTAGCACAGGGTGGGCAGTCTAGACTGCTACAGCGGAAGAGGTAGGTCCTTTTCTCCATCCCTCCCCCAGCCTGTCCGACCTCCCTCAGTGAAATGGGGACGTCTGTCTGTTCCTGAGAGTGTAATCAGCTGGGGGAAAGGGATTAATTGGTGTCAAGCAGACCCTAGTAAAGTAATCAGCTGACATGGAGAGAATTAGATGAAAGGAAGTGTTTTATTGTTGCCCTTCCTCTTTTCTGAGCCATTGTTTTTCTACTGTCTGCTGTCTATCCGCAAGCCGGGGGTCTCCGCAGCAAACAGCCGCATCGTAGCAGCAAATAATTAGCATTCCTGTCGACAGCTTGCAGACAATTAGTCTAGTGAACGGAGCAGCTGCCCACATCACTTCAAGTATCCTATGTCAAAGACTGTATTGGTCATTTTTTGAATGTAAATCGCTTGCACTCTCTTTCTGTCTCTCTCACATGAGCTACATATACAAACACACGCATGTACAAGTACACTCACATTCACCACAACAGACACGCATAGATACCTATGCCCAAATGCACAAAAGCCTAGTCTTGCAGTTAAATCCCGTCAGTCATATTGAGCTTACCAGGCTAGTTAGTATGGGGCAGTGAGAGACAGAAGTTGATCAGGCTAGTCATTGTCAGAAGACATTGTTGTAGATTTAATAATCCTGGTGCCAGGTCAGTATGTCTTGTGCAGGCAGATTGATGTTGTGTAACATTATCTTGCTAAATCCATTAACACAAAATCAATAATATGGATAATTGCCATTTTCATTTTTGCAGATATTAAATATATCCATCGAATTACATATGCTGCAGAGTCTAAATGGACACCAGCCACAGATTCAGTTACTATTGTCAGCAAAACCAGGTATTCAGCTGTTAGAGATATGTCAGTAAGGACAGACAGAGTGAATGACAGCGTAGTGGCATTAAGTAGCTCAAACATAGCGTGTTTTGAACTCAGGTGTAGTCTTTGGCTATAAAATATGTCAGCATCAAAAGTGGGGCATCATATCAAAATATCTTTAAACTTGATAAATGTTTATTATGACACCTCATGATTCACCCTTAATGAGGTTCCCAAAAGACTTCCATTCATTTTTTTCAAGCCTGTAAAAGGCTGAACACTCTTGTGGATCATTAGTACCAATAATGCATGACATGACCATTCACAATTAATGAAGGATTTCCAAACTGCTGCTACCATTTGTCTCAAAAAACCTTAGTGGATGCTAACACCTGACATTTCTCTGATCAAACATTCTCTGCTTCAGTTATCAAAGTATTGTCAAGACCACTTATTTGATTCTGTTTCACAAAGTTATGATAAAATCAACGATTTCCCCTCTTCATGAGGCCAGTTTGTTGGATCAGAGTCACCGTTAGGGTACTCAGATTCTGCCCAGTACCCCCCACTCCCTCCTCCCCCTTTTCTTTTGAAGCAGGAGCGGCGGATAGACTTCACTACTGCATTCTTCATGCATTCTTCAGGGATTAAAGCTCGTGTTCCTCCTGCCGTTCAGAGGACCGGGTTTCAGCCAAATTTCCTCGGCTTCCCTGGCAGTAGCAGCTACTGCCGTGCTCTACCTATTACTGCCTCGTCACAGCCAGGCACTGTCCTTGTGTCCAGCCTCCAACTACCAGCCCCTCCATTTCCAACCAACCAAGTAACCGGCCCCCTCCTGGATCATCGGTCACACTGGGACTCTCTTCTGAGGCTCCCATGGGGGAGACCACACTGGGTCAATATGTCATCACATCCCCCTTGATGTCTGAGCAAACCCCCTTCCCCCAAAAGCCCTGCTGGTGCTGCCACCCTAGGCCAAAGAGCAAGCCCGGATTAATGTTTAACCCACAAGGCCCAATTACCATCTGGGGCCTGTGGAGGACATCTCTTTATTGACTGTCCCATCCTTCCTTGTCCAAAAGCATTCGTCCCATGGGGACAGGCCCCTTCAGCTTCACTGTCCATATTTGTCCCTCCTTTTCTGTGTTTTTAATGGCAAGTTCCCTGAAGATTAAGCTTTCAACTATATTCAGCAAATAAATAACGTGGTAATTGCTAAAGCAGTGGTTACTGCCCTCCACCCCCCCAGTTCTTCTTCTCCTCTTTTCCCTTTCCCATACTTGATAATAGCAAAAAAAGTAAATCTTGCCATGCATTCAGATCTTGAATTTACACTTTAACACATTGCTGCTACCTTATTTTCTCAGAAAAAAAATACTACCGATGATATGAGAATAAATTGATTCATTTCTAGATGTTTCCAATGGGGTAAGAGAATTTCACTTGTCCAATGGACAAATCTCACATCAGCAGCAGATTTTTTTAATAGAAATACATTTTTAAAGTTTAAATACAAGATTAAAATCCTTCAAAAGATTTTGCAGTGAAGCGACTGGTATCATTAAGCTGGGAAAACAGGATAGGAGTTTGTTTGCTCACACCCTCTTCACCAAAACACACACCAAGCGCACGGCCATACTTCTTCAAATCCTGCATTCCAGACAGAGGGAACGTAGAGGCAACCATGTTGTGAAAAAGGCTCAAATTGGATCCTTGGATCTTGTCAATCTGAGCAAATTCCTATCAGCCTCAGAAGTCATGTTGTCGCTAAAATCGGGTTTGTTTGAATTTTAGAGGTTTCTGGTTCAAAAAATCTGATGACTTAAGGGAGCAGAGAATGGGGTACTTTTAAGTCCTCCAAAGTAAATTATGGTATTTTTACATTTGTTTCTATGCGTGAAAACAGTGTTTTTGTTTAATTTGAATTATCATCAAAAATCTGCATAAATTTGAAAAACAAAATGCAGCCGCCTCAGCAGCCTGCGACACAGTGTTGCACTGGCTTTGCTGTTGGTCGCCACGCAGTTACTTTTATAAATTTAGAGTTTTTCTCCTTGTTCAGGTCTGGTTATATTTGCTGGTGTTATGTTTGGCACTGTCTTTCATAATTTGAGTGGTTGAAATATAGCTGTCTCATTAAATTCCTTTGCTGGCTACCAGTATCCACCACTTTGAAGAACCCTTGCAATTGAAGAATATGGTAATAGCAACAGAGCTGGTTTACTGCTAGTGCAAACCCTTTTTACAGAAAATTCAGGACAGAATTCAGCGGAATCAGAAACGTGTAAGTGAGAAATGCGCCCAGATAAACATGCCCTGTTTTGAAATGCCAGCTAAAAAAACAGACTGTATCAGAAACAATCATTTGAAGACCCCTCATTTTTCCATAGAGAAATATGCTTTTAACCAGAAGTCTATATGCTGTTAGCCCAATTACCATTAGCAACATTACACTTCCAAGACCTATAGGCAAGCTTTTCAGATAGGACGTCTCATTAGCACCAAAATTGCTAATTTTCTGGAGACACTGAGATGTTTGATACCCTTTATTTTTCACCACAATCAATCAAATGACCTACATTCAGTTCTTCCTTTGATACGCCAGTGCAGAGGTAGCCAACACTGGTCCAGGAGAACCGGCAAGTTCTCTGGCTTTTGTTATCACTCAACACTTTATAGATCAAGTAAAGCAGTTGATCACACAGTGCAGTCACCTAAACTGGATTTTTGGGTCTAAACTGGTTGTTTGACTTGAGTTGAAAGCTGAAACCAGCAGACCCACTTAACCTCCAGGACTAAAGTTGGCCAGTCTTATTCCAGAATTTTACAGCTGGAGTCCCGATGTCACCTATGAATAAAATACTATTCAGTGATTAGAAACTAAATATAACACTAGTTTCACCCCATGGCAGAGAACTATTAAGTTGTAGAATCCAAGCTGCTGGCCACTGGGGCCCTATTCAGTTTGCCATCAAAATGCAGTAAAACATTGCAACTGGTATATACTGGTTCTCTTGGCTCCTTGACGCTTATGGATGACAGCCATCAAGTCCTAGCAAAGGCATCAGCCATCACCGAGAAAGAACATTACCGAAACCATGGCCAGCAATAACAATACCAATCAACAGTACCTGGCGAAAGTTTGCACAAACTTTTCACATTATGACATTGATTTTTCAGTGAAATGGAAGTGGTTGAAATTCTCCAAATAGCCTTAGATCGCACGAGACAAGAGGCAAATAGTCAGGAAATAAAAAATAAAATCATTTACTTCACAGGGTAATGACCAGAATTTTGGAATTTTTAAAGAAGTTACATTTGGCAAAACTGATGAACAAATTCTTTCCATTTTCCAAGTGAATTAAAATCACGTTGGAAAGTCAAGGAGCTAACCGCAAAAAGTGCAGCATGCCTATGGGAACTTCTACAGCTATGTTGATGCGAGCTCTTAGAACCATAGGGCTGTGATTGCTATAAAAAAAATCACTCTCAGCACCATAATTCATTGACAGGGACACATTTTTTTTGTTTTGGTTCTTCCATTTCACGAAGTTGCAGAATAGATGGGTAGCTTTAATTTGAGGGTGTTTTCATCCATATCAGCCAAACCGTTCAGAAATTACAGCACTTTTTGTACAGACTCCCCCCATTTTGTGCTACATCAACAAATATTAGGCAGTTCAACATAATGTGGAATAAAATAATCATTTTAAACATTTGATGGCACATCCTTTGAATACATTGGTGAAATCTGTGACATGGAGACATTACCAAAAGCAGGGTATCTTCCCTGGTAAAGCTTTGCCTGGCCTGTATTACAGCCATCTTCAGGAACAACGTGCTAGGGGGGCTTTTTGCCTTTCGGTCCAATAACTGACTTGGCAAACACAACCATAGTAACAAAAAAATGTGTCACAGTCCAATGAATTATGGCGTTCACTTTATTTCAGTGTGTTCTGCAATTCTAGTCGCAAATGGTTACTTCGATGAATTTAGGATAGAGACATAATTTTTTTGTCTTTATACTTCATAAATATCTGACTGCTTGAAAAATGTTGGCGAGTCTCAAAATTTGACGGGTACTACATTTTAATGCTGTCCTCCAATTACAGACAGCTCTGCCCCCGGCCAGAGTTAGTTTAGCTGTGAAAAAGTTGATACTGCTTGATACAGGACCTCGAGGCCAATGCACAGGATGAGACAGTGATTTCAAAGGTGGATTCTTCCTGCAGTCCCAGATCAGCAATTAAGGCCACTTATTCCTTATACATAATTGATGATGTATGTTTCATAAAGTGGAAGGGAAGGGGGGGTTGAAAAACTTGTGCTGTTTTATGGCCACATGATAGCAAGATGTGTCTGTCGGCTGCCTTCATTTCCTGTTCTTACACCACCATTCTATATCTGTAAACCCCCCTAAGACCCATCCATAAAACCTTTAGATCTTACTCTCCACTGGAGGCCATCACCTTTCAGAAACTGGCCATAAAGAAAGATGGAGTCATTTAGCATTGAGAGAGTGATGACAATGGGCAAGAAAAAGAAACACTTCATTTCTGGATGGAAGAAAAATTACCTTCGGGAGTAGTTTTCATCTCTGACATACTGTTACATGAAACGAAGTGGCATGATGCGGTTTTGCAATCAAATAAAAGCCACAGTCACATAAATGGTGACCTGTCAAGTATTTTTACAAGATTTTTTTCCGTTCATCTCTTCAACAGTGTATTTTCTCTGCCTCCATAATGACTGTAAACTACTTACCACTGACAAGTAGAAAGATTATAAGCTTTAAAGCTATGCCTCATTGTTAGTGTCATCCTAGTCTGTAAATGTATTAAGGGGTGTTCACTGGTGTTAGTTTTATCGTGCAATTTATTACTTCGGTAACATTCCTGCCATAACAAAATTTGAATTATTTCTTTTGTTTAAAATTTCATATAAAATAAATGCTGTAAAATCACTCAGAACCAGCACACAAAGGGGTTTCTTCTTTCTACTAAGGCTTATGTACCAATTGCAAACTAAATATTTTTGGGGAAAATGGGACAGAGGTTTGTAGAGTGATTGGGGTGGGACAGGGGGGGTTTCTGTTCAAAAAAGTGGATTTCCGTCCATCCACTTCTCAGCTCTTGGGGAGAAAAAGCAGCCCTTTGTTTGACCAAAGGCCAAAGGGGAACGGCCGTGTGCAAGGTTTCAGGGTTGATCAGCAGAGACCACCCTCTGTTAGAAATGAACGTGCAATCAGTCTCCATTTTTTCTCGTCAATTCGGGGTCCACTTTTTGGAAATGCGCACAAATTAACTTAAATTGGTGACATTTACCAGAATCCAGTTGTAGGGTGACTTCTGGAGCATATTGACATGAGACCACCAAAAGTCTGTCCAGAGCCATAATCTCAAACTGATTGATTACATGAGCCTGGGAGAAGTTGAACAACGACTTACAAACAATGCATAAACATCCATATCCACTGTGTTCAGTGGGTCAGGATGCTAACATGTAGACACTGAGACACCACTGAGAGTAACTTTAAAATGCATAATCATTTTCTTCACCTTGTTAATTTCCCTGCCTCCTCCAAAATTTATTCAGGTAGACCAAATGAGAGTAGTTCAAATTTGAGAATTGGGTAAAATGCGAGGGATTCCAGCCAAGCATGGCTGTGTGTGTGTGTGAGTGTGTGTGTGTGTGTGTGTGCTTGTGAGTGTGTGTGTGTGCGTGTATTTGTTTCTTTGCAATGTGTGCACATGTCCAAGAGGATTCCTACTATTCGCTCCTTGTCAATTTCTCCACCTCGTACAAGAACTCATTTAAGGAACAACTGATTTGAGTGAATGAGTGAACATAAATAGAAAATATTTATTCTTAAGGAAATAAGGCAAATAAAAATGCTAACTCTCTCTCTCCAGCTCCCAAACAGACTGTCTAAACAAGGCCCAAACAGAGACACCAGCAGTTTGACCTCACACCTCCTCACATGGACCCGCATAAAGTATTCCAGGTGACGCCAGGTGCTTATCACAAAAGCTTTGGCCATTTTTCTGCAAAAAAAAAATGTAGGCATCCTACCCCAGATTACTGATTTCCATTTCATCCAGCTTACTCTCAGAGTTTCTTTAAAGATGCTAATTCAAGCTATTGTGGCTCAAAGCAGCCTGTGAAAGCTATCACTTCACCAGGACTCCACCAGGCGCACAGCCTCTCTGAAAAATGTACTACATTGAAATATCCTCTTCCTTACATTATGTCGGGAGTGCGCTCTGACACAAATCCCATTAGAGCATGGAAATCAAGCTCTTCCCCCACCCCACTCAACCTGAAAATAATATCCCTGTGAATGGCATTCCTGCTTTAAGCCACAGATTACTGTATATAACGCTGGCGGTGGGATGAGCAGCTGCGGTGGGTTGTCCCACTCCTCTGTTCACCTCGGCATTGGGGAAATATTTAGCTTGTGTGTTGAATACAGAAAGCTATCGCAGCTATAGCACAGTCCTCAGCCTCCCTGTCTCTCCGAGGCTTAGCATCCGAGACGGTACATGCTGTACTGCACCATGTAGGGTCTGCACAGTTTGTCCTCTCCTCAAGTACCCCTGGTTATTAACAAAACATATACTATTTTGTTCCAATAACAATAATAATAATAAAAATAATAATAATAATAATAATACAATATTGGAAGTAGCAATTGTAAAAGAAGCAGCGCTACCACTAGCATAAGTAACAGTTCGTAATAACGATGATATGTGGCTGCAGCAGGAGCCGCAGAGCACAGCTGACAGCATTAATACAAGTTAGCACCAGAAGCTTATCTTTTCAAGGGCCATATATTTTTATTTTTCAAAAAAGCCGAAAGGAATTTAGTAGTATTTGAAACATTGTCTTAAAATGGGACGTTACAGTCCTAATATGATGTGACATGCAGAATGCTAGCTCACAGGATCATGATTTCACCATAAACCTCCATACAGATACCACTTGTGTGTATGCTGGACCAATTCCATATTTCACAAATCTGTTTGAGTAAAATCTGTGGGCTAGTATGTTTGCAGGATGGATTTAATTCAGTCTAACATTTTAAGCATATTTTTGTACAAGACATTTGAGATAAAAATGAGGAAGGAAATTAACTGTATAAAAAGAGAGATAAAAGTCAAGAAAATAGAAAGATTAAATTAGATATAAACAGATAAAAAGACACATGGAAGCACAGAAGCAAGTGCGGTTTTAAAGTGGGATTTCTTGGCCGGACAGAAGTACAACAATCGTACAATACTGGCAGCACGAGCTGCACCCACGACAAGACTGTTGGTTTTGGGAAAGATTGAACAGCTGACAAATGGCCTTAAATCAAGCACAGCCTTTTCCTACACAGGTCGCTGAGGCCTCACTCGCCACAGCAGCCAATCACAGCTGTCAGACCGTGTCCTGCAGGTAAACACAAACACGGACAGCAACAAGCCAACAGCCCAAGATAAATGAGCCATCCCTGGCGACCTCATCCTCTCAGCAGGAGACATGAATATTGATGAGCAGAGTTAATTTGCTCAGCCAATCAAAAGGCTCGTTTGGATGGATGCCACAGCGTCTCTCGAGGGGAAGTCCAGTGAAAGCCCCCAATAAAACATGAAAATGCCTCTTTTTTTTAAAACGAAAAGAAGAATGTAGCACTGACACACAGGGTAACGTATCTCCCTGTCCGTGAATGAGACCGACCTCCTCAACAATGGCCACAGTGTCTCGTTCTCCTTGAGGTTACACAATCCGCTGTTATGCATTCTATAGGGATGACGATGTACGTTTCTCATGATTTCTTTGGAGCCAGCCATTAGTTCCACATGAGAGGGTTACTGTCTAATCTTTGACGCCCAACTCCTTCATTGCGTCCTAGTATACCCAAAAAAGTTAGTTTTCAGACGGAGAAGGTGGATGGGGGTCACATTTCTGTATTTAATTCTATATGTTGCAGTAGTAGCCAACCACATGGGCACATATGCCGATATAATCCTACCCAGCTCAATGAGGAGGACATACTGTAAGTTAAAAGTCCAGAAATATGAACCTACGGTGAGCCTACAGGACAGAGAAGCACAAGTGCCGCATTCTAAGTCTGTACTGAATTATTGCTAATAAGGAAACTAATAGAAAACTTTTAAATGTGTGCTTTTATGCAGTCGGGTCCATAAGTATTTGGACTGTGACACAATTTTCTTAAGTTGGTCTCTATAGTCCACAGCAATGGGTTTGAAATGACTGAATGAAGAAGCGCTCTAAGGGTGGACTTTAAGGTACAATTTTAAGGGATAGTTTGGGGTTTTTGCAGTGGGATTGTATGAGGTACTCATTCCTGGTCAGTGCATTACTTGAGTAGATAGTGGTCAGCAAGCTCCCAGGTTGTAAAAGCAGAACGCAGTAAAGGCACCAAAGCAGTGCAATACGCTGTGGTGGATGGGCAAAAAGCAAAACATATGTCATCCACCTTATATAAAGGCCACCTTAAAAAACTCAGTCTCTGCTTAAGTGTACTACAACATGTTTAGAATATTTTCATCACTTTACCTTGCTGTCAGACAGCTCTTTAGTTTGGCAGTACTTATTCTCAACTGTAAGAAAAAGATACGCAGGAGTTGTACAGTTGAGAAAATGTAGTGTTAATGCCAAAGAAAGAGCTGTCTGGTGACAATGAAAAGCTCTGACAATATTCAAAATACTGCATAAACTTAAACAGATATTGATTTATTTTAGGTGGGGCTTCTTTTAGGTGGCCAATATGCATTTTGCTGCTGCCATTGTCCACAGCAGTTTATTGCTATGCTTCTGTGCCTGCATTGGGAGCTTGCTGACTGTTATCTTCTGCAGGAAATATACGTACAAGGGATTAGTACCTCATGCAACCCTACTGCAAAAAACTCAAACTATCCCTTTGAACATTTTTCCAAAGATATTGAACATACCGTGTAGGAATTACAAATATTTTTAGTGGCCTCGGTTTCAGAGGCTCAAACGACTCAAATTTGGACAAATGGACAAAGCCATAAATTAAATTTCCATTTTTATTACTTGGGGGCAAATCCTTTGCAGTCAATGATTACCTGAAGTCTGGAACCCATAGACATCACCAGATGTTGGATTTTTTCCTTAAAATGTTCTGACAGACCTACACTGCAGCTGTCATTGAAGAATTTCATCGCAAAATGCAATAAACACCACTTTCAAAATTTTTTAACCACCCTGCAAGAAGATCATCATTGGCAGGCCAGTAATCATGCCAAGTCCAGACCTTAGCAACACGTTATATATTCCAGCGTTTAGCATGCTTGAACATCAGCTTTTACTCCAAAGTGCAATAAGTGCCAATCCAGTTTTTCTGCTAACTGTGATACATCCATGCAGCCAATCAGTGATGTAGAATCCAGCACTGCCAACAGATTCTGATTATTTAGCGACTCTTTTTTTGAGCAAAACAAAAATATCAGTGCCATTTCTATGCTACAAGCTCTGCAGAAAAAAAAAAAATTCCCCAATTTATCTGCCGAGAATGCGTTTCCCGTCAGTGGACATGCGATTGTTATCTCCTCGCTGACCAAGTTTCTGGCCACATTGAGCAGCAAATTCACAAAATGGACAGTGTACTACATGCAGAGGAGTATTACAAATTATTATGAAAACATGGAAATGTTTACATTTATGATATTGACTAGTGGACATTTGACTTCAAATCGTACTTCCATGAACTTATCATCCCATGAATAACAAAAGGTCACAAAAGACATTCCTGATGAAACCTCTTTTTCTGCACCACGAAGTGCTACAGCCGCTGTCGCTTGCTACCTTTTGTTATTCATGGGACGATATTTTGTTTTGCAAAATTATGAAAACAAAGTTCACTTTTACACAAAATTCATTATTCTTAGATTGGCATTGTGTTTTAACTTGTTTAGCAAGACACATTAACAAATAAGAAGCGCTTCTATACTTGCTTACTTTTCCCATGTCAAAAATGTCCATTTTTCAAAAAATGCTTCAACTAGATATATTGCGTTTTGCGATGAAACTCTTGAAATAAGGACAGAGGAGAGAACATGATAGAGAGGGAAAGAGAGAAACAGATTGATAGAGAGAGATGGGAAGACTGTGATGGAGTGAAACAAAGAGGGGGAGAATATGATAGGGAGAGAGCGAGTGATAGAGAGAGGGACAGAGAGAGAGGGAAAGGCCCAAAGAGAAGCTCTCAGCATCCTCCACACACCCACGCATCCTGCCTTCCGGATCTTTCTCTCTCCGCCCCCCCACCCCTCTCGACCCCACATCCTTCCAGGGTGAGAGCGCAGGCCCTGGCCTTTCACCAGCCCAGTCCGGCCATCCCGTCACATCCAGCGCTCCCCCCAAAGTGTCTGGGGGGCGGGGGGGGTCTCCATTACACAGCCACCATCCCACCACCCCTCCCTTCCGCACACAACTTCCTGCTTCTGGGAGACTGGTCCCAGCGGCCCAAAGCGGCCGGCTGGGCTCCAGCCGAAATAGACCAGCAAGTTCATCCGCTCCCTCCGCTAAAGCTGCCCTCTGCTCTTTTTAAACCACGAATCCATTTACGCATTTCTCACGAAGTAGCCTTCGTTTCCTCCCTGTCTGCCCCTGCATGTTATCTCTGTCTGACAAAATTTGCAATTTAGGTCATGCTGCTCCCCATAATTTGTTTAGGTTTACATTTTTTAAAAATTGTAGAATGTATATCACAATTTAATCCATAAAAATGTCAAAATCGATTTAAATCCTCTTACCCCATTGGTTGTCTGCTTTTTGAGATGGCAGCGAGTTTTGATTTTGGAGTTGGGTAATAATAATTGCGCAAAAATACAATCTCAACTCCAACAAAGTTGGGACAGTGTATAAAATACAAAAAAAAAAAAAACAGAAATCAATGATTTGCAAATCTATTTTGTCTTATATTCAATTGAAAACAATACACAAAGAAGATAAGCACAAATTCTACACGTGATCCATGTGATGCCTGCAACACAATCCAAATAAGTTGGGATAGTGTATGTTCACCACTGTGGTCCACCACGTTTCCTTTTAATAACACTCAGTAGATGTTTATAATCCGAGGAGACTATCAGTGGTTTTCATAGTTTTGAAAGTGGGTTTTTTCCCTATTCTTGCTTGATGCAATACTGAAGCTGCTTTAGAACTCTCCGCTGATGTAACTAGTGCCTCATAATTTACAACATATTTGCGTGACAAGTCTAGCGCCCGTACTCCTTGACTTCAAAGCCGTGCTGTGGCTAAATGTGCAAAATGTGGCTTGGTGCTGTCTTGCTGAAATTAGCAGGGACTTCCCTGAGAAATATGTCATCATGATGGCAACACTGAGTGAGCACCATAATTCATTAGACCGTGAAACTTTTTTTTTGTTCTAAAACTTTGAATTTGAAAGGAAATGATAACAACGAGGTTGGAGTGCAGACTGACAACTTTAATTTGAAAGTTTTTACATCCATAGCAGATGAACCATTTAGAAATGACTGCCCACTTTGTACATAGTCCCCCATTTAAAAGCACATAAAAATTTCACTCCATAACTTATAATAAAGTAATCATTAAAATATTTGGTCATATACCTTTTACATGTCATGACTGCTTGATATTGTAACATTTTGGCATCCCCAGATGCAATGTATCTTCCCTGGTGATGCTCTGCCATCTTCAGTTCCTACTTGTTTTGCCTTTTGACTTTTTGCCTTTATTCTCTTGTTCAGCATCTACCCAAATTAGATTGGAGGGAACCAAATAACAAAAAAAGTGTCACTGTCCACCAAATTATGTGTCACTGTTTGTTGCTCTAAATTGCCTATGTACATTTTGCACCTTCACAGACACGTGCAAGGTAGTAAAATCATGGGCAATAACGCATCCCCATACTATAACAGGTGCTGGCTTTTGAACTGTTCCATGACTGGATCACCAGCTACCAATTAACCAGATTACATGTGGGATGTTTCAAACAAGGAGTTTTTTGAGCATTCCTCGAGCTTCCCAGAGTTATATTGTCCCTGCCCCAACTTTAGTGTTGCAGGCAACAACATTGGAATTGGTGTATATTCACAAGAATCAATTATTATGATTGAGTAAAATCATTACAATTCTTTATTTGTACTGTTTTCAATGAAATAAAGGAGCGAGAGAATGTTCAGCTCTCTATTTATATTAGCATATAACGTAGAGTCTCAACTTTTCCGGAGTTACAGTTGTTATAATGCAGGTAATGTGCTTAGAAACAGTAATGATTGGTTAATGCGCTGTGTATTTGGAAGCACTTCTTGACAGACCATTGTGCAATGAACACATTACACTTAAAACTGGACATCCTTCAGAGGAAAAGACGCCTGCATGAGACACTGTTAAACTTCCCTTCCTGTCACTGTCCGCTCCAAATGAGGCTTTGCTGCTTTTATTGAATTAGGAAACAAAGTCTGGTACTAAGACAAACAAAAATACGGGCAGCTGTTCGGCCATCCCAAGAGGTGGACTGTTTGCCCAGGGAAGGGTCGCATAATCACTCAGCCCATTGTTCATCACCTCTTTCTCAAACCATAAGGCCCCACAGGAAGTTTACGTCAACACGGATGAAAACATACTCCTTATTGCTCGGCCTTGCCACCATTGAGGGTAAAATCCTGTTCTAATGATGAAAAACGCGTTGCTTTCTGTGTTCGAGATTGGGCATGTGAAGCACTGATTCAAGATGTTTTTTATTTTGACTCGCCTTACAGGCTGCAGCAAGGCTATATTTTAACCTGAACATTTACTTTTCAGTACCAAGATTGATAAGTTATAGATCAATGTGGGCATTTGTGAGCAAGGCAAATTTTTTTTATACATCTGTTAATTAGGTAATGGTGTGCAGTTATATGCCAATTTTCTGATTGCTACTATGAACCTACTAAATAAAAAGAAACCCTCCGCAATGGGCAGTATTTCCAAATTCTTAAAATGTTTCCCCAAAAATGATTGATCGTTACCAAGACCCCATATCTATAAGAGGATGTACTGTATTGATACAGTCATATTAATATACACAATCTATTAACCCTTTGAGCGCCTAACACATTTTCAAGGAATGAAAAATGTATTTATCCTGACCTGTTGAAAACCTATCATGTGGCAACTTGTTTAAAAGAGCTCCCCTGTGGGAGCTCTTTTAAACAAGTTGCCACATGATAGGTTTTCAACAGCATCTGACTTTGATATCTTACATCATACGGCGCTGAAAGGGTTAATACTGAAGCATACTGCGCTAAAACAGCTCAGGTGAACTTAAAGACATCTCAACAGAGCTTTTTCAGCAACATGCCTGGATCCCCAACTATTATATAGTGCGGCCGCTTGTTGTCTCCTGATCCACCACTTCGTAAAGCCCAGCCCCATCACACCACCCATACAGAAAAACTGGCTCTGTTAGTTGTAAATTGCAGTCTGATTTATGTTACATTTCCCTTCCATGGCATTCATGCTCAATGCAGTCCATGTCCTGCCTGGTTAAAGAGACAGCGCGTGTGAGTGTGACACACCCCGTCTCCCCTTCCACATCGGCCTATGTCTCCGTGGCGACAGGAGATGCGGAGACAGCTGAAGACAAGGGATTAGATAGCGAGTCTCTCATGCGTGTGAGCATGCCCTACTGACCAACCGCCTGCCTGTCTGCCCGCTACTGCCCCAATCCACCATTCCCCCCGTTCCTCTTTGATTGTAATGCCTCCCGCAGTGTTGTCTGCTTCCAGTTCATTTGTCTGTAGACTCATAATGACAGTAGAAGCACCAGGTCTCCCATTTCCCTGACCCCTCCACAAAAAAAAGTAAGGTTTTGACAGCTGGTTCGATAATTATGGTGGAAGGTAACCTGAGCAAAAGCTTGCTTTATTTTCACTGCTAAAGCTAGGTATGCCTTATCTACTCCCCTCTCATCAGAGAGAATACAAGCCCTGTAATACACCAATGTTTACTGAACACCGTCCCGAGTAAATAAACACCGGCGGGGTGTCGTGGTTAAACCCGACTCGCTCTCTCTATCCCGACTCCCCACCCGACCAAGCTTTCCTTTCCCAGGCACATTTGCGCCATTTTGGACTCCGGAGGGATGACCGAGAGTGCGGGACCCTTGAACGATTTTTCAATCTGCTCGGTGGGAAAAAACCTCTTGAGTGTCTTTTATATGGGAGATGTGAGGCCATTGCGATTACTTGAATGTTGCTAATTTGTCCTCCATTGCCTGCTGTTGAGCATCTGCAGACGGCTTAGCACTCCTCAGTACAGGCTTGGTAATTACTTAAGCACCATGAAGGATATCCATGAATATGTAAAAGTTACATTTCTGTAGTAAAACTGTCACATACAGTAACTGTAAAGTAGGGATTGACCCAGTAATGGCAAAAAAATAGAGAATACCTTGAGCAAATAATAACATACTATTGTGCAATCGCAGCCTTTTTTTTTTAGCATGTACTCGGGCCAATTCCATAAACCATCACCAGCTACCTAATAAATACAACGCAAAATGGTACGCCTACAAATTGATTCTCATTTTCTGGCCTTTGACTTGAAGATGAGTTCAGATGGCCTTTAGAATTGTTGACAGATTACCCGATGACTGTGACTTGAACCCATTTACATTTCCCGTAGGACTGTGGGTAATTAACATTCTTCCGATGGGGATCCTGCACTTTGAGAAGCGCCGTGCCTCGCCGAAACAAACGCATCTCTTGTTTCAAACTGCAGAAGTGCTGATTGTGGACATCTGAAACCAGAAAACCTTCAGCCGAAACATCTCTGAAATTCTTTCGGTTTGTACGCTGTAGATTCCTTATCTTGTTGAGATGAATAGAGTGGGTTGAACGCAATCTTAAAACTGAACAAGATGAATAGGACTGTGGGGTAGACACATGCTTAATCAATACTTTGTGATGTGTAGTCTATAAACCAAGAAAACAAACTTAAATGCTCTTAAAACTACTTTAATGCATTCTATTTCAGTGCAAAGCAGCATTTTATGTCAAAATGTGACAAAAAAAAATCTCAGTGTCTTGAATGTTGACAGGGGGTAGAATTTAAAACTGCAGACCGCTCATCCTGTTTACAACTACCTATATTAATACCAATATAAGTCACATTATTTAAATTTTTTTTTCCTGCTGATTCAGAAACAGCATGATTTCTAGCAAAATACAGAAATTCAAAATATTTGAACAGATGTCTGAAAAAATACAATTCTGTACGTAGTTTAGTGCTGCTAGGGATGGTGAGGTTTTCTGTTGTTTCGGAAAATCAGATAGCATCTTTACATTCACATGCATTTTACTTTTTAAGAATCATCTTGTATTTTAAACATCAAATAATTTAAATATGTTTTGCGATTTAAAAGTGGAATTAAGAATAAGTATTGAATACTTTATTGAGCTTATTTAGATATTCAAGAGGGAAAGCTTATGAACAACTCAATTCATCATTATTTTAGGCATTAAAACATTTTTTTCATCTCCAAAGCGCAATCATAGATATTGACAGAATTATAATTGCCATTGATTATGAATTCTGAAATAGGCAGTCAATGAAATCATCAGTCTTGATGATTCCACCATTTTTTTCCTTCAGGTCCCTGTCCCTGAGATAGCTCTTTCATTCAACAATGTAATATATGTACTTTACATTCACTGAGTTATCACTGAAGCATTGGCAAAATTATCTATTACATTAGAGGCAGCACACAGAAGTGTAACATGCATGCGTCATTAAATTTAAAGTTACGTTTTATTTACTGCAAGTGTGTGTTTATGATAACATTTGATTCAATACTTTTATGATTCTAATGCTGTTTGCGGTTTGCTGAACAAAATCTAAATGTGGCTGACATGTTGTCCCAGAGGCAATATTACGCAACTTGTGTTGGTGGCGACTGATTTTGCTTATTTGTTAGGGGAAGCTGAAGACAACACAGTCTGAAAGATCCTGTTCAATTTATTCCTCAATCAGCCAAAAGTATGCATTAATCCTCATATCGGAGGAATGGGAGGTTCTCTGCAGCTCTGTGACACTACCAAAGCAGCGAATTGAAATTGTATCCTTGCAGTTCCCCCCCAGGGAGGACACATTTTGAGAGAGAGAGAGAAAAAACACATAAAGGAAACACTGGTAGCACTCAAGAAAGTTAAATAAACAATTTTGACTAAATTATTTGCAGGTGCGAGCAGGGGAGCTCCCATCTGCGGTGGGGCGGGGCCCTAAGTCACTTCGTCTCGGGGCTCACACCTTCGTCACAAACACATGCGGCGTTACGTAATGGCTTCAGCTATTTGTACAACTCAGCTGGATCCTGGGGCGCCTCTCTTTGCTCTAGAATATCAGTGTGGTGAGCGGGAGGGGACTTCTGCTTAAAAAAAAAAAAACAAATACACAAAGGCCTCATACCCTTTTCCACAGAATACACCCCATTTTTTATCGTCCTGCAAACTGAGCAGGCACCTGTTCATTGCTTTTGAAAGATAAGGTATCGAAGCCCAAGAAGACAAAGCAACAAATAAAAGATGTATAAAATAAGAATGTCATCTTTCAAAGAAAGACATCATCAATACATTGTCTATTTTGTCATAATAGAGTGCGAGGGTGGGGGGGTTATTATTGGAATGAACCTAATAAGATGTTGGTGGTGCTGTATTGTTGTCTACCACTAGGGGCACTAATATGCCAACGAATGTCCAAATGTCCATCCATTACCCACAATGGAAGTTATACTGTATTCAGTATGTTTTGGGGGGCGATAACTTGGTTACTTGTCCTTTGTCTTTTATACACATAATTATATGCAGTACTATGTATGCTTATGATACTCACTTTAATGTATATTTATTTTAAAAACCTGCATTCTATGACCAGCTGTTTTCTTACTGCACTAACTTTAAAGCGGATCTGGACAAAAGTGCTATCTTGACATCATGGTGGCGCAGTAATTAACACTTTTATTTTGCAAAAAAGGCATTTTGAGTTTTAGTCTTGGCTTCAGTAATGCACGTTCAGATGGATTTCCCCCAAAACATGCATCGTAATGTCTACAGATATTGTAAATTCCTTAATGTGCATGGATGTTGCCAAATAAGTTAGAATTTAAGAGGGAAATGTAAAAAAAAAAAAAAAAAAAAGTTTTTAAATGGCAGTAATAGAGAGTTAGTTAAAGTGATATTTTAGAAAAGGAGAATCAGTATTGAAGTACTAAGCCAATGTTTCCACAGTCCAACACCCCCTATAACTATTGAAAAACAACCCTGAGCTTTAAGCCTTTTAATAAACTCAACCTAATAGGCCGGGGGTGAGAGAGTAGCAGAGTGGGAAGTAGGAAGGCTGCCCTCTTCATGTCTGCAGCTATTGCATGCACAGTGGATTTGACGGCTGACTGGAGTGCCATCACCTGCTGAGACTAAATAGTTTTAGTACCTCCAATCTGTCATCATTACTCAGGCACTGGGGTCTGAAATAAGCCCCCTCCCAGTTGCCTTCCACTGAACCTTTGTAAAAAAAATGCCTGACCTTTCGATGGCGTTGGTCAGAATTGTAAATGGTAGTTTGGCCCCAGGATTATTCATTACCGCAACATCCAATGCAAGCAGATGACCAAATAAGCATTCATTAAAATTCTATCAGCATTACTTAACTTGGCTGACCTCCAGCAGTCTTTCTGAATTTCTTTATCCATCCTTCATTCCTGAAAAGTCCTGCATTGCAATGCTTGCCACTTCAAAAAAAGAAAAGAGATAAGAAACACACCCTCAGTCATGTTGTGAAATTTACTATTTTTGCGAACTCAGAAAAATTAAAGCAAAGTGATGTTGCATCCTGTTTACACACCAGTTGGTGAAGACGGACTGGTTACGAAAGACAAGACATGGAATGATATCTAACAGTCAATGGGCAAGTAAAACAACCCCATGTATGTCTTCCCACAATATCAAATGTTATTGATGAATCTGATGAATCATATAAATTGTCATAGCAAAATGCATCAAGAATGAAGCAACGTGATAAGTACTAATACATGTGTATGAAATATATTTTATATGAGATTCAGTTAGAGATTTTTTTGTGATTTAAGCCCATGGCAGAGTATGCTAGTATACAGTAAATAAAGAGTTTCATCGCAAAATGCAATAAACACCACTTTCAAAATTTTTCATTCCAAAGCACAATAAATTGGTACGTGAGAAAAAAATTCTGATCCAAAGGATTGCAGCGCATTTGATACCATTGGAAAGAGCTTGAAAAGACATTTAAAATGGTCTTTGAATTTTTTAAATAGGACAAATATTAAGGGTGCTATGGCATTTTGAAGTTGCCAATTTAAGGTAGTTTTCGTCTATTGTTTTGCCTTAAAACAGTAAGAACTCATGTGACCATTTTCTAAAAAGTGTGCTTCATTTGATCATACTAAAAAATCACCAATGAGCAATTTAACAGATTAATTACTTACTTACTAATCAATTGACAATCCAGTCATGTTCATAAAAGTGCACATAACTGAGATTGTCCAAGATTTGTTGATGAAACCAACATTATGCCTCTTGGACACCAGATCCTGCGCGTAGGATCCTCTTAAAAATCAGCACAACGTAGTAAAGAATATATACTAAAAGTCTATATGAGTTTAAAAACAGTCTTCACTTACCTTTTAGCAAATCAGGCAGGCAGTTTTGACAGGTTACGGAAACTGAAAATGTGACAGAAAATTACGATACTTCTATGAAATTGGAATAAGAAAATTCAAAGATGAGGCAAATGTGAGGAATGTGAACTAAGTCATTAGTAGAAGTGCACAATTTCAACCGCGCATCCAGGACACCAAAAAACGCTCAAAAAGACTGCAATTTTCAGCGAGCACTGCACTGCAATCAACCCGTAATCGTAGGGTATCTGTAATCGTAGGTAAACATATGGCCAGCCCGGCACCGATTGTCACGTACCTGGCAATAAACGCCAAGTTAGTTTTTCCACTCACTGCGATTTATCTACGCAGCCAATCAGATATGGAGAATCCCACATTACCAACAGGCTGCAATCATTTAGCGACTCTCGTTTTTGGCAAAACAAAAATATGAATGTCATTTCTAGGCTGCAAGCACTGCAGAAAAAAGATTCTCTAATTTTCCCATCAGTGGACATAATTTTCTTTCCGCTCAAACGTGTCGTGCCCACTCAAGGTGGGGGGCACGTGCCCCACCAGATTTTTTGATATCTGGATTTTTATTTATTTTTGTTTTATAACATTCCATTTTAACTATTTTTCATTACATGATTGTTTCATATTAAGAGCTAGACATTCTTGGAATTATATCATAAATCTTTCTTCAAAAAAAATCATTCACCCCTTTTGCCAATGGTATTGGTTTCTTTCAAAAGTTTCTGTGTGAGATCGGTGCACAACAGCAGGTATGCAGTCCTGGGGCATGTTGTTTGCGCGAATAGCAGGCAATAGTGATATGCAGTGCTGGGCAGCACCGGAAACGGTCATATGCAACTCTAAGCATTCTTTCGCTGTATCCTGACATTACACAAAATGGCCGCCATTTTGATTTTGCATCGTTAGCAGTGCCAGTCACCTCTCTGAGGTGCTGACTCCCACTGTTCAGTGCTGTGGGCAGCGACGTTTTGTTTTGCACCGCCTTCGACAGCACTGTAAAGTCATAGCACTATGCAATGCAACCCTGAAGAATATGTAGCTCACTAGGCTACAGCTTAACAGCGTATTCAAGCTATCATCTATACAAAAAAAAAAAAAAATGGCCAGATCTAGCTTTTTTTGCCATAATTTCTTCCACAGCTGAGACCACCACACTTCCGATGCGCAGCTTGCTAGTGCTTAGGTCTATTGCATGCACATAATAACATTGAACGATGACAATCTTATCATCTTCATTAATACTTTTAAAACCATATCTGGACTACCACGTCTCCTGCATGTTCTAGAGCTCTGCCTGCTCCAGCAAAGGTGAGTCAAATAATCACCTGTGAGGATGCTTTATAATGAGCAAATCATTACAGTCATCTATGCATGCAGATGTCTCTCATCCAGGGGTATTTCTGAAGGTTTTTTTTTTTTTGCTTATGGCCGTACGACCAGCACATGGCAGCTTAGCAGTAACGACCCGTGGCCTTACTGACAACGATTCAGCTAAACTTCAGAAAGTGCAAACGACATGAACACAATCAAGCCAAGAAAAAATAGCAGATGCATGAAGAATTAACACGGCTTTTACACTCGGTATTGGACGGCCAACTATCCGTAACCAGACACGCTAAAGTTACCTTCCTCAGCTCTGCGAGACTGGAAGCAACTCGGCCACTGAACTATCCGATAAGGCATCAGAAATGGGGTGTGACTGCAACATCAGGGCTTTTTTTTTTTGTATTGATGATTGCTGAAATTGCTGAAGTAGTTAGTAATGGTGAAAAAATGAAATGCAATGTTATTCATAGTTAATTGTGTTTGAGAAATATTCGCATAGTTTGCTTTGCAGGACAGTTAGCTATTACTAGCTTAAGTTAGCAGCCATCAATCCAATTGTTTTGTTCGCTTTCTGGATTGCTAGCAGGTCATAACTTCTGACAGCAAAAGACCTTAGTGCAGCATCAATTCCCACTTCAAATGTGTGAAAATTAAATACAATAAGTTATACGCACTTAATTGCATTTAAGAAATATAGGCACAGTTTGCTTTGATAGATAATTGGCTACTACCAGATGAAGTTCGTTGCTGTCCCTAAATCCAGTTTTTTGGCCTTCCGGCTTGCTAGCTAGCCGTGGCTTGTAATAGCATAGAATCCTATTTAATTTTGAATTTTGGTTAGGGAGGGCTATGTGAATTTTATGGCAGTTTTGATATTTGATATTTTATGATAGTTCTGATTCCCCGCTATCACCGGTTATACGTAACAAAATGTGAATCTGTTTGACATCCTCAGGTCAAGATGCAGAGGCAAATCATGTCATTCTAAAAATAAAGAAAAGCCCCAGCTTGTCATCAGTTGTGAGGTTGATAGTGCAAGACTTTGGTTGTCTTAGGTGAGATTTATATTGATAGGCTTATTTTACTTCTTGGATATATGAGCAGATTTAACCCCTTTTTGCAGATGTGTCCGCCCGCAGACATGGAGCTGCAAATTTATGCATGCAGTTACAATATTCTATCACTAGATGGCAAACCCGGATCAGTTATTGAATGCTCACAAGCAAGCCAAGCTCGAACACGGTTTAGAATATGGACGAGTTCACTCCAATCCCTTTTTTTCAGGAGTTGCCTGAATTAAACTCCTCAGCTAAGCCTGATGTGCAAACTGTTCAATATTCTTGCCCGTAGTATCTATCCAGCAGTTCAAAAAAATGATCTCTTGCTACAGAAACAATCGTTGTCCTCTGTAGCAACCACTTCAGCTACAGTGAGCCAATCGTATCCCAATTAGTAGTAAAGAAAATCAGTTTTCTGAAACAAAAATTCAACATGGTATTGACACTGTCATTCTACTATCAATTATAGTCATCACATATGAAAAATGCATAGCTCCCTACCATGGATTTACGCATAGACTCCTCCATCAATGAACTCAGCGCTCCCTTATATCCTTGTAAGTACTCATGTTGATAGCCAATACCTCAATTATTTACTAAGGCTCATCTGCGTAACACACACTTATAGTTCACGCCCACATGAAACTTCTGCGGTAAAAATGTATTGATTGACTAGTTTCTTATCCTATTCCAGAGAGTTTAAACTTTCCACAGTAACTGAAATACATTGATCGAACAATAAGAATGGTATACAAACCTGTGCATAAAAGTAAGGTAGGTTGTATTCCCTTAATGTTGGGCATGGTTGCGCAGCTGAAAATGACGCAATTTCAAAGAGAGAAAGACATCCAAAACCGGCCTGAAGTGTTCAGTTACCACATTTAAATGTGGTACGGACATAGTCAATGGGAATTATTCAGAATGAAACAGGACTGGAGGGTTCCTTCTACCTGATACATCTGTCTCTGGAGGAGGGATTCAATGAAGAAAGGTTATACTTTTACTCCGTTTGCATTTTGCTCAATGTGGCTTTTTGTTTTAGAGTTTATACCGTGTCCAACAAAATCAAATGCCGAGGTTTTTGCACGTTCAACAGAGATGCTAAGTCTAACGCCTTAGGCGTGAGTCTCTCCTCTTAGTGGCATTCACGTTCCTGTGCCGTAGTCAGCAATTATTCAATCAACGCGCACTGAAGAAATTCACTGGCGGAATTTAAGTCATTGTGCATCAAGTTAATCAGTTTCGCGTGCATTACGGTGGATTTCCCCACTAATGACACGGAAATCGATTATAACTCGGGAATTCTCAGGCTTGTCTTTACTGAGGGATTGAAAGCAATGGAATTGCATAAAAACGTTTCAAATGGTCTTATTTCATTAAAACAATTTAAACGATCATGAAACACACGCATTGTTTCAAATCCCTGAGTAAAGAGAAGCACGGGAAGTCCGGAGTCATAATCGCTTTCCATGTTACTTGTGATAAGGTGCACCTTTACGCAAGTGAAACGGAAACTTCAATGCACAAGGATTTTAATTCCGCGTAAGAATCTCATTAAGCATTCAATGAATAATTGCGGACTACGGTGAATAAGCCTAAAAAATGCGTGAGACCTATGCCAAATGCGTGAGACTTGGCATCTCTGGTTCAAAACTGCTCAAGCACTTCGATAGACCCCCTGCTACGTTCATTGCACCATTCTGTTCAATTTGGGTAGAAAATTGCCTGATTATTCTTGATAATGGAATGTCTATTCTGTTAAAATAAGTTATATTTCAGATATTACTGAGATAGTGAGTTATACTTGTTCCTTATAAGGTGTGGTACATGTTTATATAAGGTCGCAAGCTGGGAAGTGGGAACTGCTGGCTTTTCATTGCAGGGTGAATGTTCTTACCGTTAAATAAGCAGTTCCTTTAATGAGTATGCATGCTGGCTAGTGGGACTCTGAAGAAAAATTAACAAAATTCTAAACTTCATCATGCAGAAAAGGCATGTTTAGTGTTTGGAGAGGTTACTGGTGACCACTGATGTCCAATTGCCCCTATATTGATAAACTCACGTTAAATTCAACGAGAAAATCATTCATTCTTGTTGAATTTCATGCGTCAAAAGTTGATTTAGGGTGTTCCCGATAACAAAGGTTAATGAACAAGACCACTCCCAATGCACCTTCCTATTCGTCCGCACGCCTATATATACCGCCTTCATTCCCACAATCCCCGCTCGTCTCGATTCTACGTCGTTTACTCGCAAACTAGACAGCCCAGCGCGTAGCAAGAGTTCACTTACCTGAAGCAAGGCGAAATCCCGCAGAGTCCCTCGGATGCGGAATAATTCCAAGACTCTAAGGCTCCGATGGAATCTTCTCAATCCGTTCCTGCAACTCCCGCTTCTCCTCCACGCACTTGCCCCGCTCTGCCATCTTCATACCTCCACCACGAAGCGTCACTCGTTCGCCCCAACCGGGGTGCTCATATTCCGAACCACGCTGCCCCCGCGATGACGACCGAGGGCTTCGCGCCGTAGCAATTCTAGACTGCCATCTTGCAGTAGCTACGCCTCTCCTCGAGAGCGGCACTCACAAACGAGAGCCCACGGCTCTCCAGCAAGGCTTACCACGGCTCACACTTCAAGCTCATCCCAGGTTCCACGTTCGACCGTCACCAGACTCCATCGGGCACTCAAGCAGAAGAAAATCTCCTTCCATCGCTCCGACAACAAGGCCAACCCACAAAAATTATTCACCGACTCCCACGCCAACGCAGCTGATCCTCCCCACGTCCAGACCAGATGTATGCAGACCACACAGCACTACAGGGTTCCGCCATCAACGTCCCCAGGGCCACTTCATCACACTCGGCGACGGCCTCCAGCTCCAGATTCAGTGGAAGTCACTCCTTCCACAAACCAGCCAGTCCCCCCGTGCCTGCTCCCTCCATTTACGACCTTTTCGGTCTCTTTTCGTCCCCTTTTTCCGTACCTGTGTTCGCAGGCTACACTTTTGCCCCGTGCACATGCATCCCGTCCCCCCCCATCCTTTCCACCGGACGAAACCCGGCTTTTGGGCTCCTTCAGCCTCTTTCCCCGCCCCCCTCCCCGTTTCCCAAGTCACTAATTCTGCGCTTCCTCCTACAGGTCCGCCCTTCGCATCACCTATTTCTGCCACTCGCAGTTTTCCCCTCACCTCCGTTTCAGCTCACACTTGCCACTTCCCTGCCTCCCACACGCCCCTCGTAGCCGAGAAGCTCACGCGAACCGAGTTCGCTCTTTACCGTCTCACCCTACCGAAACACAATCCGCCAGTACTTTCCTCATCGGAGGAGAGAACTTGATGATTTCAATACATTCGTTCTCCATCTCGCTGTATGCTACGACGGTACGCGCTTTTACCATACCACTTACTTGTCGCCCCAACTTCTGCAGACACATTTTAGTAAAAAAAAAATTAAACCATGATTGCCCCCGTACAGCCCATACACCCGATCCCCGCTCGTTCCGGGGAGCTCATGCGAACCGAGTTTGCCATTCGCCGTCCCACTTTACGAAACAGAATTTCCCAGTCCTTACCTCATTGGAGGCAAAAACTGGACAATTTTTTTTTTTTAAGAATTTTTCCTTTATTTGATAGTTATACAGTGTAGAGAGACATGAAGGTTGGCGAGAAGAATGGGGGAAGACATGCAGCAAATGACCAAAGCTGGATTCGAACCCAGGTCGCTGCGGGAAGGACACAGCCTTTATAGTACGCGCACCTAGACCGATGAGCCACGGGGCGCCCCAACTGGACAATTTCTTTATACTCGTTCTCGATCTTGCTTTATGCTTCGGCCGTACGGCAAGCGATTGCCTGTTGGGTATGTCCATTTGACGTGACTCCGCAAGGATGACAATCTGCATATCCGAATCTTTCGCTGACTTTCCAGCAATTATATTCGCCATCACTCAGCTGTGCATCGTACCTAACAACGCCATTTAGCTGCCACTTCATTCAGACTGTAGAGCGGATTCTCCTGGCTTGTTGCTGTATGAGCCTCGCAAGCTAATCTATGCAAATCTGCGTTGTTTGACGAGCTACATGAGCACAGAAATTATCAAGACTTATTCATATTTCTCGTAGTCATCGATGCACGAAGAAAATGCCATATAATTTTGTAGTGCAACGTATAACAAGCTTCCAAAAAATACATTAGACTTTCGCCGGTTGTACCAATTAGTCTGAGTAACTCTTGCTATACACGCACGTTGCGTTCTTCACAAATTAAATGCCATATATTTATGGTGCCGCAATTGCAACGTATATGCCAAAATCATCAAACCATTACAAATGCTAACATTCTTTGCCTTGCCGGCAAACATTCACGGACGCTGCACGCGTATTCACCTCACGGCCATTCGTAAATCTGTGTTCTTCCTGGAGTTACATGAGCACAGAAATCATAGATATATCGATAACTTCGTTGTCAGCGATGTGCGGAAGGAAACTCCATATAATTCCGTAGTAGTGCAAGGTTTAACAAGGCTTTCAAAATAAATCAGACTTTAGACGCCTCTACCTATTAGTCCGAGCAACTCTTGCTATATATGCACGTCGCGCTCTTTGCAAATTAAAACTCATACATTTATGGTGCTGTTGAATGATTGCCACGTTTAATTGTCAAACCATTACAAAGGCTGACGTTCTTTGCTTCACCGGCAAATATTCTCGGATCGTATCCACCTCACGGCCACTCGCACTGGCGCAGCTCGCTAACGCTTCAGTTTTTGGTACACCTTGCCGCGTCGGCAAACATTCACGGATCCTACGTGTATCCACCTCACTGCCACTCGCAGTGGCGCAGCTCACTAGCGCCTCGCTAGCGCTTCAGTTTTCGGTGCACTTTGCCTCGTCGGCAAACATTCACGGATACTATGCGTATCCACCTCACGGCCACTCGCTGTGGCGCAGATCTCTAGCGCTTAGCTAACGCTTCGGCTATGGGTGCACTTTGCCTCGCCGACAAACATCCACAGATACTGCACGCGTAGCCACCTTAAGTCTCAGTTATACCTTCGCCTGGCCCCATTCGCGGATTTGCGCGCACTCCAACAGAGTGCAGAGGCATTTATAATTGGCGCACTCTTCGTAGCAGTATTCGCCGCAAAGACAGGGGGCGGAAAAAAATACTAAGGGAAGCAGTTGAAGCAGGCAAAACCAGTAGAAGCAGAAGCAAGCGGAAAACATTTTGAACCGGGGGACACTAGCGCAGTTTGCAAGAAGTTTTAAGTGTTTAACCCTCGACTGACTGTCCTTCGCCTCACCACTCATCCGCCTCGCCGGTCGCGGCGCCTGGTCAGCTAAAGCCGATATCACAAACGTTTTTAAGGTCGTCCCACTCACCCCACCTTTTTGGGGATTTTTTTTTTTTGGCGTTTCCTGGAAGGGGCGCTACAACCTCGCCGTTCGTCTCGCTTTCGGATGCAAAATCAGCCCCAGATTTTCGATTCCCTCAAAGTAGTTACCATCACAAGCTTCATTTCGTACATCCACTCCGTACACCACGTTCGACCGGCCCCAATAAAAGTCTATCTTAGCAGCATCAACCTCTTCATCAAACCGGCCACTGGTTATCCGTGCCCGTCAATTTCCCACATTCACGTGCAGTCACTACTAAAGGTTTACGTAAACGAGAACCTCTCGCTCCGGCCAAACGTTTACCCCTAACGGCAGACCCCCTCTCTCGCTGCATCCAGATGCTGCGCTCAAGGTACCACTCTCCTCCCACAGATTCCACTCTAGAAGCCATGTTCCAACTAGTCCTCTTCAGTTTTGACATGCTCCGAGTTCGCTCTGCTCTCCACTAATTATAATTCCCCTCGCCACGCCAGCCTGAACGACATCTCATCCTACTCCGCCGACTGTCTCACGTTCAAGATTCAGAGTAGTTAAACGGATTAGTTCGGCATTTCTCAGCCCATATTCTTATTCCGCCTAGACTCTGCCCTCAGTCCGTCCGAGCCGATATCAAAGTACTTCATCCCAAGATACAATAACCACGCTTGTCCCCAAGACACATTATTCACTACCAACACGCCATGTTTGAATTAGATTTGCGCCATCTTCGATATGCCACTTCCTGGAGCTACAGACATCCCTGTTTAAATGGGCTTTAATTGAACTCTATTGCCATCTATTATATTATTACTTAATTTAACTATTAATTAGCTAGCCCCCAGAGCATGGGCTTTCCCACCTTATTCGGGTTCCTCCTGAGATTTCTTCCCACTGGGGAGTTTTTTCTCACCACCGTTCGAGGATTTTTCTCCCTACTGGGAGTTTTGCCTCATTTGCTTTGTGGGGAATAGGCTGGGCACTGCCCTTTCATTTATTTAATCTCTCAACGTAAAGCGTCTTTGTGACAATCTATCCGCGAAAAGCGCTATACAAATAAATGGAATTGAATTGAATTGAATTATATCCAATATTTCGCCCAAATACTTCCCCGGGCATCCTTTCGCATTGGCGCTGCCACCACAGCAATCCTCGGCCGCCGGACGTCAAACTCTAACGCAAGCTATATTCGCAATTATATTGACGACATACGTAGAGCCCATCTATTGTTGATTCATTAACACCTTTTGGGGGCTTAGGAGCCTACACGGACTCCGACGAGAGACGTGAGCCCCACCCTGAGTCTCGCCACCTGGGGCTCCCAATGATCGCCTTCGCCCCGATCCCCTATCCATCGTTCCACCAAATACTCTCCTCCACTATGGGAGTGGTCCAGAGTTCATTAAAGGGTATTTACGATAACAAAGGTTAATGAATAAGACCACTCCCAATGCGCCTCCCTATTCGTCCACACGCCTATATATACCGCCTTCATTCCCACAATCCCTGCTCGTCTCAATTCTACGTCCCTCCCTCCCTTCCCCTCTCCAAGAAGGAAGCAAGAAACAGCCACTACCTTGGACCCCAGGGGGCTTAGGAGCCTACACGGACTCCGATGAAAGACTCGAGCCCCACCCTGAGTCTCGCCACCTGGGGCTCCCAATTTTCGTACAATCACAGACCAAGTCCATACAACATCGCCTTCGCCCCGATCCCCTATCCATCGTTCCACCGAATACTCTCCTCCACTTTGGGAGTTGTCCAGAGTTCATTAAGTGTTAAATATATGATTATTTTATGATTTGATAGTGCGCCATTTTGAGGGATCTAAGACTTTGGGGAGCCACCTGGATAGCTGTCTTATTTGGGTCCTAGAGAGTAGGTAATTTAGAATTCAATGGTCAGATGACTTGCACTTGTGGTCAAGGAGTTTATGATCCCAGAAATGTATAGTTTCAAGCCCCAGCAATTTTTCAATTCTCTGTATTATTTTTTTTTACAATTTCAATGCAGAATTTTCATGAGGATTTTTTGTGTTTGCAGCCCTTTTTCTCTACCAAAATCATGAAAATAAACTGAAATCCAATGGAATTCTAAATGCTTCAAGTGTCCTGACTCAGTTGAGCCATTCCTTTCCTGTCTGTGAAGCTGCAATCTTGAACTATAAAGCCCACACATAAAAAGCTAGATTTCTGCGCAAAGCAGTTAATTGAAGGATTTGCTCCCTCTTTCATATGACCCATTTCAGACCAATCAAGTGATGATGATGATGATGATCAGGCAATTAAAGTTTCAGATCAGTACGAAGCAGGTAATTATAAGTGAATAGCCTAATCCTCTATTCACCACAACACCAACCACAAAATAATAATAATAATAATAATAATTATAATTATTATTATTATAATTATAATAATAATAAAGGTACTGTCCAAGAGGCAGTAAATCAGCTCATTTGGTGCTATGGGGGCAAAATGAAGTGGCTTGATAATTGAAAGCCACAAAAGCACATTTTAGCATAATGTATAGAATTTCACATGATTTGAAGCTTTTCTCAAGCTTTCACACTGACACAGCTTATATGTACTTGGGCTGGTGGTGGTGATGGATCTTTTAAGGACTCTGAACAGTTTGGAAAAATGATTACTGCTGCTCAGTCAGAGCTTCCCTAGGTGATGGAGTGGACACTGCTATGTGATGTCAGCACAGTTTCATCTGTGCTCATGCTTCTTCCTATGCAAAGTGTTTGGAAATGGAAGTATTATCATGTTACCATTTGGGTGAAGCAAACAAGATTTGGCTGTTTTTCTAGAAAAGTGGCAATAGTGCAGAAGCTTGTGTAAAAATGAGTGTATAAGGGAGCATCAATAGCCATAACATGACAAATAATTGGCATGAAAATCTTTAAATAAATGTACAGAAGTTACCTTAATATAAAGTGGGAGATTACTGAGCCACAAATACTAGTTAAGCAAAGTTTCTGAATCATCCCAGGCCTTTGAATATAAATGTCAAATTGGAGAAAATTACATCATTATTTTCTTTTTTCTGGGGAAGGATCCCGATGTTCCCCACTCCAAATTTGGCTTGCGTGACGCCCCTGTCCCTGCTAACTGAGTTTCTGGCCACAATGAGCAGCAGATATGCAAAAAGAACAGTGCTCTACATGCGGAGGAGTATTACAAATTATTACAGAAATTTTTTTACACCGATGATTTTGACTGGCAGGCATTTGACTTCGAATTGCACTTCTGTGGATATATTGCATTTTGCTAAATAATCACGGCAAAGTTTTCTTTATTCTTTTCATTATTCTTAGATTCAATTGCATTATGGTACAGTGTTTTAACTGGTTTAGGAAGACATTTTAACAAATAAGAAATCTCCTCTATGCTTACATTTCCTGCAACAAAAATTAGCTTTTTTAAAAATTCTTTAATTGGATATATTGCATTTTGCGGTGAAA
Source organism: Gymnothorax javanicus (assembly GCA_029692085.1). Lineage (NCBI taxonomy): Eukaryota > Metazoa > Chordata > Actinopteri > Anguilliformes > Muraenidae > Gymnothorax > Gymnothorax javanicus. The sequence continues at coordinate 99,928,344 of CM056198.1, forward strand.
CTCTTCAAATATTCTTACATATGTTGAACAAGTCCGGAAAAAAAAAACAAGTTAAAATTTAATTTCCCAAAGCCCAACACACCCCTAGCGGTAATGCTAGCGTTACAGGATTTTCAATAGCAAGCAGCCTCTGACCCTTAAACGGATAAATGCTTTCAAGCTGTTCCTGTTTAAGATGGCTTGATTAATAATCACACAATTTATTTACTAAGTAATCAAGACCAATGTATAAGCCTGTAATTATTCAGAAATTATAAAGAAATGGCAGATCACAGGTGGGCTACATTGGCAACATACTTAATATTGATAATGTAGGGATGGAAAAAAAAAAATCTCCCGTTTTAGCAATTTTTTTCCCAGTGCAACCTAATTTATTTTAAGATTGCACTAAATCAAAATGGTTTCAGCGTTCAAAAGAATAGGCTACATTTGCCGGTGCACACTCCTTGCCGCGATGCAATAATTATGAATTCATTGACTTACCAACGCGTCTTAGCTTGAAGCGTTGGTAATTGAATAATTCAGTAAATTGGTTATTAGTGCATGGCGAAAGTTTGAAGCATGGCATGCATTGAAAATCATTTAAAATGCATGCCATGTGTCAAACTTTCATCATTGATGAGGTCTTTATTGTCCAGCTACTGGGAAAGTTGTAAGGAGGCTACAATATGAGATGGTAGGAATGGTAATTATCAAATTAATTATAAGAAAGGAAACCTAATCTAACTACCATCTTCAGCTGCATCTGTAGCATTTTAATTTAAGATGGAATTTTGAGAAATTTCAGTTAATTGCCGTCCATGCAATTTCATATTGCAGCCTTCCTGTTTGACGCAGTGTCTTTATCATTAATGGTTACACAGCTTACTGGTAGCCTATTCGCTCAGAAAATTTATTCAGTTAATTGCCTGATTCTTAATCGGAAACAGGTTGAGAGTTAACCTGCATTATAGTAATGTCACTAGTTGTAGAAAGTTTTATTTTTACATAAGCAAACGTAACATGTGGACCTGAGCTGGCACAACCGCGTTTTTTAAATGTTTTCCTTGGCAATTGGGTACTGACGCAGAAAAAAATATAAACCGTTTTGTGTGCTACAGGAATTCAATAGCTTTGAGAGACATTGACGTTTTATGTCACCATTAATGTGGAGTGGAAAATGTTTGATTACTATCGCAATGAACAATTGTGTAAGCTGAGGGGACAAAGATAGTGATTCTACTGATTGATTCTCGCAACTGAATGAATTAACTCTTCGTCGCTAATTAGGAAGCGTAAATGGAAATGGGTTTTGAGAAGTAATGCGCTTTAAGGCGAGATGAGAGCTGGGAAATAATGCCTCTGATGGCAAGTCCCGTGTGAAAGAGGTTAAGAATGACTTGATCGGCTTATGAAGAGAATTGACAAAGCAGGGAGAATAATAGTCATTTTGCATCAAGAAATTACAATGTCTGGGAAAATTTCATTCACAATTGATGGATATGCAATGTTAAGCAAAGTAGCAGGTGAAAGTACCTCTGAGGTTCATTTTAAAGTGCTTCATTGGGAAATTAAAACCACCAATATTTCAAGGGGTCAAAAAAGAAAAGATAATTGCTTATGATGTAAGATGGTGGACATGGCTCTTTGGTTCCGGTAAATTACTTCTGAGAAAGATGCTTTATTTGAATGTCTGCATTTGGAATGAACATCTCAATGACATCCGCCATATAGTTGCATCATAACAGACCCCTTATCCAGTTTTGGTTGAGCACAATTATCACTGAAGTCCTTTCTTTATGATGATTCAAATGTTGATTGTTTAAACACAGTGTACGCCTAATGCTTCTCTTCACATGGGTCTTGCAGAAATATTGCAACCAAATATGATGTATGCAATTAAGTCAGTGAAATGAATCACGTAATGCTCAACACCCTTGTCTCAGTAATAAGGAAGTGACCACCACTTTTTTGTTTGTTTTGACCGAAGATGAATTGCAACATACAGATAAGTTGCCTTCTACATTAGAAGTTGTCACTGAAGGTCGGCTCCTTTAGGCTAAAGAAGTTATGCGCACTATGTTGAAGTGACAGTCAAGGCACTCCATAGAGCTGTCTTCAAAGGTAAAGAGGTGCACGATTACTGCTCTGTGTGATTGTTCTGTCCACTCTTTAAGTGGTAGAGGCACTTTGGGGCTTTGGATGGAAGGTCTGTGGTATGTTATCACGTATTTGGTATCCGTGCATAGCTGCGCCTCTGCTGAACTTCACTGACAGCGGCATGCAGAAGAACGCACTTCCACCCTGACACCCCATAAACCACACATAAAGCACACCATGTACTAAGACGCACTCCAGAACCACCTCTCTCTTACCTCTGTCCCCGTCCTTGTCCTCCCTTCTCAGCCTAAACTCACATTAATATATTCATTGTTGCCATGTCAATCTGAATTTGTATGCCACAATGTATACATTTAGCGAGGAATCCCCAATGGAAAATTTAGCTATTTACACATTTAGTCAATACACTTATAGGCCTAGTTTTTAATCTTTCCAGAAATCAATTCTCGTTAATGCATATTCCCATGTGCCAATAATCAAATAAAATACACAGTCCCTTGTTTAGAATAATTGCAATGCAAATGAGTAAATCTGGATATGCAGAGGCAAGCTGTCATTTCCTTATTTAAAAGCTTTGGTTTTCTTTCTTGCATGTGGAACGATTCACAAGCAATTAATATGGGTCACCCTAAATTAAGAGACAAAGGGGCAGTTGTTTTAGAAGGAAGTCACTTATGGTAGTGGTTCTCTGTCCTGGGGGACGACTGTTTGCTTGGTTTTTTCCAACCACTATTACAATTCCTGAATTTTAACAAAATTTCAATTTTTAGTTGCTTTTAATACTGAGGGAGATGATTTATAAGCAAATTGTCCATGCATTCCATGAGCAATAAATGCCCATAATTGTGTTTACTTTGCCATTTCCAAAGTAAAAACATCATAAATGACAACATTTCAGTTCTTTTCAATGTCTTTCCTGGAGCTTAACACAAAAAATAATAAAAACAGCATCATTTACCCGCTGTCAGACTTAGCTGAGGTGCTGCAGCAATAAATTATGAAATTCAATGAAATAATGTTGAACCAGAGATTAACACAAAATTAATGCAAAACAGGTGTGCCTCATTACTATTCACTTTAAATTCTTCATTATCTAATAAATGGTTAGTTTTAGTGACCATATGTCCGAAATTGCACAAATTGGAAGCCAATTTATTTTTTTGAAATTTTGTCAGTAGCAATTTTTCCACCTTTCCGTGTTATAAAAAGCCATTTGCAATGTAATTTATTATGAATATGAAACCATTGAAGGCATGTATAGCTGTTTTTAACATAATGTGGCTTTAAAGGGTAAATAATCCCTATAAACATGAATAGAAAGAAAACAAAGAAAAATTAAGAACTCATTAAAATTCTGAGATTGCAGTTGTGGCTGGAACAAGAACCCTTATGCAGAGTGGTCTCTCAGGACCGAGTTTGAGGACCACTGACATATGGCATTGAGTAATTTGCCGAGAAACAATCGTGCATCATCCTGCCCGGTAGGACCTGTAGGGGGAATGCCCCTGCAGTCAGAAATAACTCTGATGTTGCAGAGTTTAGACCAGGGAAAATGCAAAGATTTTCAGTGTGCAGTGTCATTTACCTGGCAGATATGTCAGTTCTTGTTCAGCAATGAAAGTTCGATATTTATATTCATGGTAAAAATGCGCGATAATGATGGCATATGGGCCATAAATCCTGCTCATCCATGAAAATTTCAATAAAATAATGAACGGACTTCATGCTGTCATCCTCATATTTCCCCAGTTCAGCTTGTCTTCTTTGTCAGAGAAATGAATTTTTATCTGGAATTCATAAAGTATCTATCAACCAAAAGCAGGTTTAGATGTATGCCTTGTAACACAAGTACTCAGTGTTCTTGGAGGAACACAAATGGGTGCTACAAAGTATAAAAAATGCATTTTGCTCAATGGTTAGAGAAAAAAAGGAAGCCAGGGAACCAACACTGCCTCTTCACAAACTTGCAGCACTAGATTACGCATCTTCGTTCTGTGATAGTTGTCTGAGTAGTAAGTAATGAGGAGCCCTTTCACTGAGTGTTGTTGATTCACTGTGTTGCTTCAAATGTTACTAGCTGAAAACAGCCCTGTAGAACTGATGATTAGTGGTCACTAGATGTGCTTGCGTGTTTAGCTAAAGGGTGGATGGGGGTGGGGGTGTAAAGGTGGTAATGCATTTTGGATTTATTTTTAGAAAATTTTTCTTCATTGCTATGCATTTTTGTTCATCCACGTAACTAAAATGTGACACATGCATCGATTATTCTATGACACAGAACTGAGAGAGAGAGAGAGAGAGAGAGAAGTCATGCTGTTGTCTCAGACACAGCCTCAGTTCCGAAATCCCCCCTTCAACCCCATAATTCTTCACTGCAGTCCTGCAACAAAGATATGAGGAACTGAACATCACCAAGGAGGTACCACAGCTACTGCATTAGAATTGCAGATTCACTCAAAGGAAGGAATAACGGTCTTTGTGTGCTGTAGTAGAATGGAATGAATTATTGTATTGTCCTTGACTGCTGCTCTCATACTGCTCTGGAGCATACGTGTGGGAGTGTGTTCTAATGCGGCTTATTTTTTGTCGAAATTCTTTAGCGAAAGGGCTTCAAGGCGTTTTTTGTTGTTATCTAATAGCGGAAATGTCAGGTTTTGGATGCAAGTCTGCTGAAAATGAATGTCAGGCACTCTGAATATTTTCAGTGTGCTACAATGCATGTCCATTTCTGGGGAGTTAAAACGAACGCATCGTCCATATGCTATAACTTTGGTTTGATCTTTGAGTATATTGACTTTAACCATTTGTTCTTTTTAGCCAGTTTCAGGAGGAGATTTTTCTTTGAAACCTCCTTTAAGATCAGCATCCCAGAGTGCTCTCTTTATTGTTGTAGATGCTGATCTTAAGCTGGCACTGTACAATGAAACTGGCACCTTAGGATAACTGAGGCATCTGTTTGTCAAACTAAAGACTGTGTTGCTTTTATCCCCTCTCATACTGTTGTACATCTGGGAATTATACTTTTCATTCTGTACTGATTAGACCCAGTTTGCGCTTTCTTTTCAGACAATAGTTCATGTTCGTCAGAAATCTCCCATTTCTTGGCAGATTTATGCATGGGATAATCTGCAGCTCTAAAAAATAAAATTGACTGACACATTTCTTGAGACGGCTGTTTCATTTTTGAGTCAAAATTCAATTTCCAAATCCCAGTATATTAGCCAGCATCTGACAGTAAGACACATTTTTAACCTCTACCATGCTTAATACAATGGGAGTGGTTTCTCTTGCACCAAAATAGCACATAAGCTCAATTACATATGGAGTGTGTGTTTCAGTACATTGGTTAAATGATTGCAAAGAATAGAGATAATTAAATAATTGATATTTTAATGTATTTTCAATATCAACTGAAGATTATTGACATTCAAAAAACATGATGAGTCCTCAGTGATTCTACTCCTTTTGACAAAATTTATAATATACTACCCATGGTAAAGTATGTTGAACTCTATCATTTGTCCAGAAAAATAACAATGAGGTACAGCTGTCAAGAAATAATGATCTCAGTGTGATTTATTTCATTACTGTAGTAGAAAACCCAAATTTAACAGCCTGTCTGCTCCACAGTGCCCATCCTTTTTTTCTTCCCAATAAACCAGATGATCAAACAGGCCCAACCACACCACTTATTCTGAAAGCACTCTGTGAGACACAGTCCTGATGAAACTGATGACTCAGTCAAATCCAAAAATCAGTCACATAAAGTAAGCACGGATATATTCTCATTCTGATTTGGGCCTGCTTCCAATATGATACCCTTCAAGTGCATATTCATTGTTTCATGACCACATCGAAATACATTGCAAGGACCATCTGCAACCAAGTTCATCACGGGCAAGGAGCAGCAAGTAACTACGGACAAACTCAAAAACTGCTCACCCCCAGGGATGGCACATGACACGTGAAAAATTCTGTCCGGGGTAGAGCATGAACTGGGGCCTTCATTTAAGGGAACTAATCAGTCGCTTTTACCATGGTCCTGCTAAATAAGTCTCGCAGATGCAATTCGACCTCCTGTTCATATATGCCTATAGAGCAGAATGCCAGCTCTAACCCAAAAAAAGTACATGTTCTTCTCATTCCATAAATATTTTCTGCAAATTTTTGCGATTTTTACGTATCGAGTAATCAAACCTCAAACCTCTGAAATGCAACTAATCAGCACAAGTTCATGAATGCTGCCATTCCTATATTTTAGCCAATCCAATGGCAATGTCCCAGATCTTTTGATGCACTTGGCCACCAAGAAATCAGCTGATCTATATAAAGTGTGTACAAATTAGTCGCCATTATCACTCCTGCTGCAGCTTCATTTTACGTTGAGTGATCAAGGCCCGATATTACCAATCATTGTGAGAACCTGAGCAACAAAATCAGTCATAATGCCGCTGCGTGTGGCTGTTGGTTGCTCCAACAAAACAGGAAACTTGGACCTACCCGTGGGCATAAGCTTGCACTGATTTCCCATGGTAAAGACTGACTTGATAAGATAGAGGTGCCTAAAGAATATCCCTTTATAACAACAGCTAAACTTTATAACTTCCTTTATTGACACATTTTACAATTATAGTAATAATCCATTGGCAATTGAAGACACGACTTCTCTCCCCCATGCGATCTAACAGCGACGAAATAATGGGCCAAATTCAGTACAGGAAAAGATTTTACTCAAAAGTAGGCCCATGCTTTATGAAAGACAAACTACTTTGAAACTTCTGCACTACCTTTTCCACCCATCAGGTGATTTATTTTGCGCTTCATGATCGTTTAAATTGTTGAAATGAAATAAAAGACCATTTGAAACGTCTTTTTGCAATTTCGTAGCTTCCGGCCCCTGAGAAAAGAGAAGCGTGAGAATTCCGCAGTCATAATTGGTTTCTGTGTTACTACAGGAGAAATCTACCGAAACATACATGAAACTGAAAAACTTACATGCACAAGGACTTCAGTTCCGCGTGATAATCTCTTAAATACGCGTTGATTGAATAATGACTGATCTGTGACTGATTGCAATGAAATTTCGCCTTTCACTCTCTGTACAGCGTGGGTTAATTAAAACATGGAACTCGGCAATTAAATATAATTTTGTTTTTTGAAATAAAATTATAAAGTGTGAGATTGCTGACTACTGTGTGAGAACGTGATGCGCCACTTAAAAGCCTGAGACACAAGCCACATACATGAGAGTTGACAGGCATGCAATTTGAATGACGCTGATTTAAATGCACCAAATTACATTTCCACTTGAATGATTGTTGTCAATGAGGAGAATTAGTAACACCTGATAGTGTGGAGTGTTCTCGGAGTGAAAATATTGATAATTATGAAAATAATTGAGAACAAGTCAGGACAAATAACTATTTTAAAAAGGTGTCCTGTGCCCCACCAAATTTTCAGTTTTCACTACGCCACTGGTTTTATTTAATTAATGACCTATGCGGGCTCAAGAGTTCAGGTGTCAGGATGATGCAGCAAGCTACCCCGATTCCAGCAAACATGGCGCACCGCACACAACGTCTAAATCTGATCGTCTCGAGCTGATATAGTCGTCAAAAATGTTTTTCAAAAAATACCCAGGAACATATTTGAATAGTCGGGGCAGTGTACTTTTATTGGGAAAAAGCTGAAAAGAGGGTTTTCTCTACTTGTAAGTGGGAGCGCAAAGTTAGATGTAGAGTAAGTGTCTACGGACGTGACTAGTTCCTCTCAGGATTTTTGAAAGTGTTAAAAGAGCTGTGTCACGATTGCAGCGTATGCTCATAACTTTGAACAAAGTTAAACTGCTCAACTGCAAGTCAAAATCTAGAAGGTATTTTTCTTCTATGATTAATGGCAATGGAAACCAGCTTACATTGTTTCCCTTGGCTAAAGCTGAAAATAGCGCTTTGAATCCTTGAATTTCCATAGTGCTCCTTAATATAAAAAGCATTAAGCCTAAGTAACTAAATTAATTAAATACAATACAAAACGAAGTCGGGTTAAAAAGGATGGAATCAAATTATGACTTTCAGTTGAGTAGATTCCCTCTCTTACGACGTAAATGCTCAGCATGCGCAGTAATCATGACACAGCTCCTTTAAGAGGCAGGGCATTAGAGTGCTGATGAAAGCACGCAAGTAGCTTCTTTTTTATCTTCAATATTATTTATTTAATAAATATCAGAGCAACTTTTGAGATGTTCTAAAATCACTTACTCTCAATATGTCACATTATTCATATCACATTGAACAGTGATCATAAATGTAATTGTTTGCTTGTGCCAAAAAATTGCAACTATTGATAAAGGTTTCTTTCTAATTATTTCAATAAGACTGAGAATGAGTGTTTGGAAGTTGCATATTGTCATTGATTCTGTATGACTTCATGCAAGCAACATGCAGGATAGGGGAGACTGGGGTCCGATGAGCCATAGGGACCAATGAGTCATATCACTATTTTGCGATCAATCGATGCCAAAGGTGTTTAAAATAGGCAAAATAGTGATATGGCTCATTGGTGCCCATGGCTCATCGGACCCCAGTCTCCCCTACTGAAAAAAGGCACTCATTTACTTTCTCATGTGGTTTTGTTCATCTGGATAATGAAATTCATAATGAAATTCCACTGAAATCAATGTCTTACAATTTTATATCAAAGTCTATCAAACCTGTATGTCTACATGATTGTATATGTTGTGATGAATAAGGGGAATTGTTTGTAAAATCAAACCAATGCAAAAAAGCTATTTATTTATTTATATATTGACTACAAGTGCTCATGAATAATGCAAATATTTATACTCAACTTGATCACTGGCTAAAAAGTTGGAGTAATAGTACTCTTCAACTTTCATGAAAGACTTTTGAATGTGTACTGTTTGTGGCTTTTTTTGCTCAGTAAAAAGTGCGCTGGGTCAGCTGTGAGTCTTTCTATTCAAGAATGGAAAGTAAATAAATAATACCATCTGAGTTTTCTTTGAGAAACCAGATATTGGAGGATATCGATGAGCAGGCCTGGGAAATTGGCGCAATTCTTAATGCAACGAAATAGTTTTCAGATTGCCTCTAGCAGGGCTCTTTCAACTGCTTAAGTAATGCAAACATATTTTAAAAGGCCTCTGACAGACAGGCTAAGCCTGCACATCGTTACACTGGTGGTGCTCAGGGCTTGAACTCTGACCCCTGACCTCTTGGCCTCTGAGTGCTGTTGACATTGCTTCGTGAACCACAGAGGGCCGAGCGATCCTAATCGGCACAGGAAGTTTCTGTAGGAAGAAAGACAGCTCCATTAGGGGTGAAATCTGCACAAATAAACCTACAGATCAAAGGGGGAGATAAGCTCGCGGCCACGATGCCAAGGTCAGCTGTCACTAGGTGCAAAGGATAAAGAACAAGGTAACAGGTAATATCCGTAACTGTCACGACCCTTAACTCATAACTAATCAGCCCACCAGAAAAGAACACCCCTCTTCCACGCACTGGAACATAGATTTATGGACATAGTGTGGCAAAGATTCACCACGGTAGCATTTTCATTTTGATTGATTACAAAAAAAGACAATAATGGGATGTTTGAAACAAGTAGACAGGCCTTTCTTTTCAGCCTTTTAAAAGGCCCTGCAGGTTGGAGAGTCCCTGAACTGGGGAGGTGTAAATGATTTGTTAGCCTGAAACAACACTCAGCCTTTGCAATTACAGGGCACATTAAAAGACATTCTGTGGTTTTAAATGAGCACCTAACTCAGCAGGGTGCAGAGGTAAGTGGAGTCACACACGTTGCTCGAAGTCTGTTCATTTTTCTTTCGTTCAGATCAATGCTAATTTGAGAAATGGTCTTTTGTGAAATCAGCCGACAACTCTCTAACTGTTCTCCATGGCTTGATAAGAGGTGACTTGGCATCTTAGGTCACCAAGGGCTCTGCTTGAAACCACACAATAGAGACTGTCCGTCAAATTGCCTGTTGGGGGTTTCCTTTCTTGTTTTTGGGTCACTGAATGTTACTTACAGTTTTTTTTTCAATTGCTTAAGCACAATTTTGAAAACAGGGCCTGGTTTTTCAAAACACTACACACAATTAGCACAACCATGCACCCAATAAGCAGAACACCTCAGATCCTTTGCAAAATGAAACACTCTTGTAAAAACTATACACTAATTTATAAAAACCATATTTTGTTTCCATATGAAACACACACATTTCATATAACTTAATTCTGTTTGAACCAGTTACACACTGCTGCGCTTAAACTAAAACACTTTTAGCAATTCTACCTCCCAGTGATTAGAATACTGTCACTGAAGTACACAGAGAAAGTATAAATATATGGTAAATTCACCAAACACTATACAAGATCAATGCTGCAGATTGATGAAAATAATTAATTTAATAATTTAATAATTTATTTATCTCCATATACCCAAATCAGTCAACATCATGGACAATTACAACAAACCATGTCCCAGTTTTAATGCTGCTACAGTAGTGTGCATAACACTGTTAGCTCAGCAAATATCAGACAAACATACAGTACTGTGATACTGTATCCAGTACAGGTTACAATTACAGTCAAAAAAAAAAAATGCATGTATGTAGTACAGGAAATATTAGACACTATGTACCTCTTCGCCTAGCTGGATCTGGCCAGAGAATTTCATCAACATCACAGGCGATATCCTCTTTGGCAAGACAACGTGGGAAAAACCGTCTTGAATGTTGAATCCAACCTAGAACAGCTGCAACGTCAATTTGGTCACAGGTCTCTTCCATGGCCTGAATGAGGGGTACCTGAGCCTGGGGCCGCAGATCGTAAACTTTCCACAGTCATGCTGAGAAAAACTCTTTGATTGGGTTCAGAAAAGGAAAGTATGGTGGAAGGAATAGTACTGCAAACTGTGGATGGTGTTGAAACCAGTTCTGGACCAGAGCAGAGCCGTGGAAAGACACATTGTCCCAGATGACAATGTATTGCATCTGGTTGATTTGTTTTACTGCTGTGATGATGTTGTGCAATCGGTCCAAAAATGTGAGAATGTGAGGTGTGTTGTATGGGCCCATATTGGCATGACGGTGGAGAACCCCATTCTGTGTAATGGCAACGCAAATTGTGATGTTATCCCTATGTTGCCCTGGGCATTGATTATAACCCTGTGGCCAATGATATTTCTGCCCCTCCTTCTTGCTTTTGTGAGGTTTAACTCTGCCTCATCAATGTAAATGAACTCATGCAGGACTTCCTCAGCATCAATTTGTAAAACTCTCTGAAGTACAATGAAAGACAAGATTGAGTAGTTCAGTATTGGTCAAGTATACACTAGTCAATTTACATGTATATCTGCTAAGATTTGGCTGAGCTCTTAGTCCAGCCTCCCTTAGCGTCAAACTGCGGTTCACGACATGGTCAACTAGTGTGGCGCGAATTTCATTTGATAAATTTGGTCCTCTTTTCTTTGAGCATGTTCTCCTGCTTCAGGTCTTCCTCTTCCTCTACCTCCACCTCGGCCTCTACCTCCTCGCTGGATTCCCCCTCACACCCTCACTCCTCTTCTTCTGATTCCTTCCATTTTGGCTGAAGACAGGTGAACTCACCTACTGCATTTTTATAGAGCTTAAACCTGATTGGTGTGTCTACAATTAAGCAATCATGTGTTTCCGCACCTGATGGCTGTGTTTAACCAGTTGGCTCATAGGTGTGGTCATTTGATAGTCGCAAGGAAGTGGCATCATGATGTACTTCTATGTCTAATGTTTGCAAGTGTGTTTAGTCTTTTTCAAATCACTGTGAGTATTGTTTTGCAAAAAGTGTGAGGCTGGCATTGTGCTTATAGTTGTGCAAATCTGGGCCGATGTTTTGCTCCTTGTGTGTAAGGTTTTGAAAATTGTGTAATACGTTTGATTTTAGTGTTTATGCAGTAGGAAAAAACTGTATTACCGTTTCAGCCCTTCCTCAATAATGATGGCAAGTTACAAAATGATTATACAAATTTAAATGGATGAATCATCAATAACAGCTAATGCATCTTTATGTTGTTGAGATGATACATACCCAGTGGCACAAAAAGTGGGTATGCACTATAGGGGCGCTGCACCAGGGGGGCGCCAAAGCGATGGGAGAAAAATTGTTTCAGTTATGCATTTTCTGTATTTAACAGCTTTTGTGCATTTGTAAATGATATGATCATCAATAACGGAGGCACGTTACTGATTAGCCCCCCCCCATTTCATTTGACACCATTCTTGACAAATGGGCGAGTGCAAAGGCACGACATGTAGGCCTAACTATTTTGTGGAAACACTGACTACGTTTACATGCACACCATTATTCCTGTATCAATTGGAATATGAGTGGATTCAGATTGCGTACCTGTCATGTAAACATGTGCAATAACCCGATTAAGGTAATTTTCCAAATCAAAATATTCCGAATAAGACCCCTGTCATATGCCTGTTTCAATCGGAATATTTGGTCATGTTTACACCGTAATTGGAAAATGCCCCTGAAAAGAATATTCAATTACGTCTGCGCCTGCTCAATTCGCAAGGAATTAGCATTTTTGGAGCGAAGAGGAGACGACTGTGTGCATTCAGATAATGAAAGACATGAATATATATCGATGGGCGAACTGAAGCACCGTAACAACGATATTTTTAAGATGTGCGAAAAGTGGAGAGAGGCTGGTTTTGTGAGAACTGCCAACCAAGTTAAGCATCGCTGGAAAACTCTGAAGGCGGCATATTCCAAAGCGAAAATAAATAAATAAATAAATAACTAAAGGCAGTGGCTATTTTTACACCAGTCATAATCTTATTCCAATTTGCTATTCTTACGAGCTTCCGTATGTGCATGTGCAATGAAGGGAATCTGGACTTTGACCCAGAGACTGATTTATACAGTCTATGCTTATGCCACGGCATTAGCTATAATGTGACATTAGCTAGCGAGACAGCTGCAACATTAGTTATGTTTTCTCGCTAGTTGCTTAGCTTAGCTAACGGTAGTTATGAGAGTGTAATTTTAGGTTCAACGTTTGCTCGCTAATATTTGGGGAACTGTCAGGTCTTCACTCCCTACAATCAATAGTCAGTAGTGATTTGCGTTGTGTAGAAGAGCTGATTAGCTGCACAAAGTTTGTCCTTGCAAGAAATTTTAGAGTACAAGTTGGCTAATGAGTTAGATGGCAAGCTGGCTAAGTTAACTGGCTAATAACTAACCCTACCTAGCTTGAGCAGAGGACATACTGACTGTAACTTAAAGTAAGTAAGCCACCTAGCCGGTCTAGTAATGTTAACCGCAAGGCATGCAGTGAAAGCGGGATGTTTTCAACCCAGTTGAGTAGCAATTTTTTTTCCAAAGCTGAATTTCCTATTGTGCATGCGGATACGGAAGTTCGTAAGAATAGCAAATTACAGTAAGTTTACGACTGTTGTAAAAAATAGCCACTGCCAAAAACAAAACAATACCAGCGGCCTTAATCCAGCCAGTTTCATTTATTTCGCTGCCGTGGATGAAATTCTGGGACAGAGACCGCTGGCGATGGCAGTGACCAAGAGAGTGAAGTCGATGTCGGCTTTGAAGCTCTAACTGAAGGCAATAAAAGCTATGACGATTACTTTCAAGCATTATATTTGCTTAAACCCGATGTTGAGATTGGGCCAAAGTGGTGAGTATGCTAATTAACATTTAAACGGGAATATTCCCATCGCTCAGCGCATATAAACAGGTTATTCGGAATATTACCTTAACCTGAATATGGACCTTAATTGGAATGTGGTGTGCATGTAAACTTAGTCACTGTTACATTAAGTACGAACAGTTGTTCAGGTGTCATAATTTCGTATTTCCACTACAGAGAATATATTGACCACTAGGTGCCACTGCTGGTACATGTTACTTGACTTATTTTTTGCTTTTGATTGAGTAGATCACCGACTGTGCTGTTTTGTTGTTTTTTTTTTGCAATATGAGACCTTGTCATCATCAGTTTCTTCTGGGAGCTAGATCAAAGTGTGACAGGATGGATTTGAAGCTGCAAATAATACATTTTGTAATTAATGACTTGTTTCAAAATGAAAACAGTTGAGTGTAAATACTACAAACCTCTAGAATTATTCCTGAAAACATGGACATTTTTAGTATGTAAGTGATTTTGTTGATTAAAAAATGCTGAACTGTAAAACTGTTGCAGAATTTAGTGGAATTTTTGGAAAGTTAGTTTAATTTGGTATTTGTGTACAACCCCAATTCCGAAATAGTTGGAACAAAGTGTAAATTGTGAAGAAAATCAAAATGCAATGACTTTCAGATCACATGAACCAATATGTTATTTACAATAGAACATAGATAACATTTCAAATGTTGAAAATGAGACATTTTACAATTGTATCCTCAAATTGAGCTCACTCCAAATTTTCTGGCTGCTACAGCTCTCAAAAAAGTTGGGACAGGGGCCTGTTTACCATGGTGTAGCATCCCCTCATTTTGTGGATAAAATTGTAAAATTTCTCAGTTTCAACATTTGCTATGTTATCTCTGTTCTATTGTGAATAAAACACTGGCTGGTGTGATTTGAAAGTCATTGCGTTTTGATTTTATTCACAGTTTACACTTTGTCCCAACTATTTTGGAATATCGAGGGCTGAGGATTAACTATTTCTATCTAGCATTTTTTACTTTTTGAGAAAAATGAGTTTTTATATTTATCTATTTGCTATTTTAAAACAATAAAAGATACATATCTCATAACTTATTTGTAGTTGGGATATGATTCCTTGATTTTGAACAGTAGACTACAAATTTGCTGAAATGTCATATAACGCTGCTATAAGGTCAAATTCTGCAGATAGAACTATGTGATTTCCAAATCAGGTAAAATCCTAGAATTACATAGTTCTATCTGACTGGATATAATTTTAAAAAATAAAAGTACATAGTAATAAATGTACAATAATATATTCTGTTCTTTCAGAAATACAATTTTAACTGTACTATTATTTCTAATTGACATCCAAACTAGAATTTTCAAACTCAAAGGTCAGGATGTAGTTATCCATGCATCCTAGATAAAAGTGAGAACAAGACAGGTAAAATCCTAGAATTACATAGTTCTATCTGACTGGATATAATTTTAAAAAATAAAAGTACATAGTAATAAATGTACAATAATATATTCTGTTCTTTCAGAAATACAATTTTAACTGTACTATTATTTCTAATTGACATCCAAACTAGAATTTTCAAACTCAAAGGTCAGGATGTAGTTATCCATGCATCCTAGATAAAAGTGAGAACAAGAAAGAATGAAACATATAAACTTTCAAACAATAACAATATTTCGCGGACTTAGTTACATAAAATGTCACTTGATCATATCTTAGACTATCCAGTAGCTAAGATGCAGAGTACTTAGCATAGTAGTGACATGTAAGCCCTATCTCCAGGTGGCATGAATTTCAACATGCTTTTTATGTCAGCTTTTTTCTCATAATACAACTTGCTGGATTTTGCAACCTTTAGTTGATTCAATTCTTCCAGCTGAGAAGTTGGGGTACCCCTGGCTGACTGTCGCACCTCAAGTACACCAGTAGTAACCCAATCACCAGAAAAGCTGGTTTTATACTTCACAATGTAGGGGTTTTCTTGTTCATACAGTAGAGTCTTAACCTTTAGATATGAAATTCTATTGTACTGTCCTTGTTTAGCTAGGAGTTGGTAGTCTTTAAAGTCATCAGGCTTCATCTGAATTAGCTTCAGAGGGTTACTTCTGTTAACCTTTTTGAGCATCCTCATCAATCCGACAGGACTGTACATCTCACAATTACGACAGACTTTCTCTATTTGGCTGTGAAGATTATCTACCTCTTGGATGGACTAATGACCAGGTTCACAGAATTTCTGTTGAATAGTTTCAATTTCGGGATGGCGTCTCAGGAATATTCTCAAAGCTGTTGACAATATGCTGTTTCTATTTTGTGGGACACAAGAATCACTCCAAAGGATAATGTGTTTTGACCTCTTATCTCGCTTTTTTATTCTCCTCGATTATGGCTTCAAGTAGTTTAATAACTGAACTGGCAATATCATTACCAGATCGGCCATTTTGAGCCTCATTCCAGAGTGCCCCATACCCTCTCTTATCCACCGAACAATGTGCTGTCTGGTGATAGACATTAAGCTTTCGTTTGTAGAAGAAGTTGGATATTTCTGCTGTTGGTAATGCAAAGACCTTCTGTAGATCGAAACAAACAATGAAACACTCTTGATTCTTCCTATCCTTGTCTCTCTCCATCTTTGTTTCCTCCTTGCTTCTCACATGCTCCTCATATGCTCTTTGCTCATCATCAGTTGGCTGAGTATTCATTTTCATTGCCTCGCATGTATCACATCTGTCCTTCTTTGGAGAATGGAATTCAATATTGAACTCAGTATTGAATATCTGCCTGTATAGATATAGTTTTCCTGGTGTCTTTCCACTAATCTGGCAAGATTCGACATACTTATCATAAAGGACTGCTATACAGGATCCCCTAGGTAAGTATTCTTTAGCTGAGTCTGTTCTACAGTAATGTGACTCTACACGGGAAGTGACTTTATGTGCTCACGAATACCATCTTTAACCTCATCACTCACTACATTATTGACCGCTTTGCCCCAGCGAAGCTGTCTTGGTGTTCCACTAGTTGGATGTTTTGTGGAATGGTATGTGATAATTCGTTTTGGCTAACATCTAATGTGGTTAGGTAGAACATCTTGCAGACTCGAATATTTTTGCCTTGACAAGGTAGGTAGTATTCTATGCTATTATTTTGTCTACTAGTCCCACGTCCTGGTCTTTTGGTTTTCTCTTTCTTGGTAGTTTTTCCATAGAAGTGCATCTTTTCATTATCTGACAATGTCCAGAATTCACTGAAGATATCAGACCTGTCTTTCTCACTCAGATTTAGACTGCATTTGAACTTGCACTTAGTACAGTCTTTTTTGGTTTTCACTGATCGTTCTGGCTGGCGTTCTCCCCGACTATCTAGATACTCTTTTCCGGATTGTCTCAATCTTTTACGAACATTGCACTTCCATGTTGAGGGTTCACGATTTCTTTTCCTCGTAAGAACTTTTCCAGTCCGCTTATGGAGCCTTGCAGTTGGGCGGATGTCTGTGGCGGGGGGGCGACAGTGATGTGTCTGCATACCCCGCAGAAAGTAGGTAGTTGCGCCCCTGTACATGCCATAACATTTTTCCTCTTCTGTAAGGAAGAAGAATGAGAATTTACAGGCTTAGCATAACTGAGAATACACACACAGAAATCCAACTAAATTATTATGGCTTAAAATGTGGTGATACATACATTAAAATTAAATTCATAAATTCAGTCGGAAAATAATGTAAGCTTCAATATATGTCCGCACACAGATTTTACTGGCTTCATAGCAAAAACAAATTCCACTGTTTCCTTTCTTTACAAAAAAGGGAAATTTTTTTTTAGTCAGTGTCGGGATCTGCCTAATGATATTTTGGGTGAAAGGCAGTGGCACAACACACAGGCACACAGTAACACTAACCTACTAAAATGAGAATATAAAAACACAAACACCATCTCGCTCCCAGAAAAGTGCTCTATTGCACTAAGAATACAATACATAAACATGAACACAAGATGGGAACAAAAGCACTGCCACACTAAAACAGCAGCACTCTAACACTCAAACGAAACAACACACTAAAGCTAACATGTTAACACAACATGTTATTGCTGACACGCTAACAAAACAAAAGTGTCTCTCTCTGGTGCAATGGTATCATCCCTCAACATGAAACAAGTGCTTATAACAATGTTATAGATGTAGAACCCAGAGGAGTCAAGTTCACTGGAGTGGTTCATGTGCCAAGGACAAGTTGAGACATGCTTTTGCACACAGTAAACCCTGATGGTATGGTGAACTCAAATGTTTTGTGGAAATCAATTACCTCAAAAAATTGTGTAGGCCGACTTAATTGCATTGTGAGGAAGGAACTTCAAGAAAATAAGGTAAAGTTATGTTTTTACATGTTTTTAAGTGCTGTGAACGCAAGATCATTAAGTTGGCAAACATTTTTTTTTTTGACGTGATCGGTTTCCACAAAACATTTGAGTTCACTACACTTACCAGGGTTTACAGTGCACAGGGAGTAATTTTACCTTTTAATTTTTATCAGTCATATTCTGTGCAAGCAAGATGTGCTGGAGCACTTACTGTTAATCGTCGAGGAACAGGAAAACTTTAATCATCATTTGTTGTTTATTAAAAATTTTAGATTGTTAACAAAACACTTCAGAACATTTCCTAGAGGAATTTTCACAGTACACAAAAATGTATTTGGACACTCATATTTAAGACGCTCCTATCTGTGACACTCAACAGCTGTGTTTCCCATCTGTAATTTATGAATCGAATGACCTGTAAAATCAGATTTGGTCTGAAATGAATTAATTTACTTTATTTGAACACCTCAGTGCTTAAATGCTCTCGCATGAAATCAAGTCTAGATTTCCCAACCTTTGAGCCTAGGTAAATGCAATGAGTGTATTTTTGTGTTTTTCTTAAATAGTATTTCAAATGTAAATGAAAGATATTTGCTGAGAAAGAGGAAAGACAGAGTAAAGTGATGAAAATGGAAAAATAAAGAAACTGCAAACATCATTGGAGAAGAACGACTTCTACAAACATCCAAGACAGAGACCCAGAGTGAAATGTATTCTTGTTTTCTGTGCTGTAATAAGTGAAAGGGGGTTAACTGAAAAAAAACTATTGTATTCAAGCTTGGCCTCCAACTAGAATACAATAGATTTTTATCTGTCCTTCTCTTGAGGAGTCTTTAAGCCGGAAGTGAAAGAAGTGCCCAAAACACCTAAACATGGTGTCACATAGCACTGTACTGCTGACGCGTCCCAGAAGAAGTTGCATTTCTGCCTGTGTTTACAGATGAGGCCACGATAGCGTAACAGTCCATCAAATGTTTTTGTTGCCCTTGGCCATTCGAGGAGAACTTAGACCTGGCCTTTTGTCTCATAACCAAAGGAGAAAAAATACCAGAAACTAAATACTGTACAATTACCTCCCATGCTTTTAAGCACCAAGTCAGTGCCCAAACCCAAATGTCTCTGTTTTACAGTTAATCTTAACATCAAATTCATAACATTAAGGAAATTTACACAAACTTGCGTCAAATTTGACATTAAGATTATTTGTTGAGAGATGACTTTAAGATGTTTGTTTATATTTTTACGGTAAATACATCATCCCTACTCTTAGCATTAATGAACATAAAGTTCATGCTAATTATTAGAAGGGAAACGTTACCTTGTGTCACGAAAATCCAAAATATGCTAAAAGCGATCATCAAAGATGCCAGCAATTTGATCTATGCATTATTTATATGGCTATTTACTTTACTAAGAATCATAATATTAAAGTGAAACCATAAATTGAAAATTAAACTGCAATGCTTTTAACCAAATTCTAATCAGTAGTATTGTGATTTGCATTTTTGAAAGAATCTTTTGACAATATTTACTACATTCAAGTCAATATTCAAAAAATTATGTAATACACAATTGTTATTCAAATAAAATATAACCTATATAATTACATAATTTATTGTAGTACTTACTTAAATTGCAAGCATAAACCCAATAAATCTATTAAGCAACCCAATCTGGAAAACAGCAAATAAAACAAGGAAAAATAATGCATGCACGCATGCGTGCACACACACACACACACACACACACACAAAAAAGACGTGCGCACACACACACACACACACACACACACACACATCCTTGTGCTTGTATCCTTGTGGGGATATTACACGCACACACACAGTCAAAGAGGTATGGAATTTGCACTTTTCTGTCAAGGAGCAGCCTCAAATTCGCATTGACAAAGAGCACTGAGAGCTGCGAATGTCAGTTTTCATCTGCAGTGGTGGTCATTGCAAGCAGCATGATTTTGACAAGACCCTTTGAGTGCCCGCATCAACAATTTAGCATTGTGGAGACGGTGATCCTGTGACCTTTGAACCCCAGAATTAACCCACAGAGCAGGCAGGGGAAGCTGACCTTTTTGCCAATTCAGGAGCCGTTTCCCATGAGAAAGTGTTGATTACTTGAAATGCAGTAACCTGCCTGACTAACACATAGCAGCTGTTTGTTTCCTACAGTTCTCGAGCCACCTCCTGCAAATGAATTTCTCCACAGAAATGTCTTTCATTGACTTCCGGGTCACTCACCCTAACTCACCCTAACTGACCAAAGATCACGAGTCCATTTTTCGTGGTACCAAAATATCCATGTATAAATGGAAACAGCCCCAAAATGTCTCCTTTGCCTCAAGGCAAGCACAGGACATCCTGAATAATACATTAATAGTATACATGTTTTTATGAGCTCTGGTATAACTAATTTGTCATTCTGATGTTAAAATGTACCTTGAGCTTTTCTCAACTTTATGAATGTTCAAAATGGCTCAGTTGCCCAATATAAAAGCAAAAGGAGTACATAGCAAATTCAATCACCATTTTTTTAAGCAACACTCTAATATGTGTTGTTTCATGATTTACAATTTTGACAGAGTAATCACAAAATGCTGTCTTAAATGATTATTTTATCTATCAAAGGAAAAAGCAATCCAACCCTACCTGACCCTGTGTGGAAAAAGTAATTTTCCCCTTTGTTACTAAATAAACCAATTAAACAAATTTAATGAATAACTGGGTTCCATTTCACTGAAGGAACAAAGACATGATTACTGCCAGCCCTGTTCAATCTAAAGATCACTTAATTAGAACCTGCCTAGTGATATAAAGTTGGCAAAAGACAGCACATGATGCTACAATCGAAAGAAATTCAAAAACACATGAGAAAGTCGTTGACATCTATCAGTCTGGAAAGGTTTACAAAGCCATTTTTAAGGCTCCGGGACTCTAGCACACCATGGTGAGAACCATTATCTACAAATAGAGAAAATTTCGAACAGTGGTGAACCCACAAAAATTCCTCCCAAAACACATTGACGACTCAGTCAGGTCACTGAAGAACCGCAGGCTTCACTTTCCCCAGTTAAGATCAGTGTTCATGACTCCACAATAGGAGAGACACTTGGAAAAATTGCATTCATGGAGAGCTGCAAGGCGAAAAATGAACTTCTGACTAAAATTAACACAAAGACTTGTCTCACTTTTGCAAAAAAAAAAAAAAAAGAACATCATTATGACCCTTACGACTTTTGGGATGCTATTCTGTGGACTGAGGAGTCAACAGTATTTAAGTTTTTGGAAGACATAGGTCCTGTTAAATCTGGCATAAAGCTAAAACAGCATCTCACAATAAGAACATCATATCAGCAGTCAAACACAGCAGTGGTAGTGTGAGGTTTGGGGCTGATTCGCTGCTTTAGGACCTGTGTGGCTTGCCATATTTGATGGAACCATGAATTCTGCTCTCCACCAGAAAATCCTGAGGGAGAACATCCTTGACCTAAACTCAAGCGCAGTTGGTTATGCAGCAGAACAGTCATTGGAAGCACACAAGCATGTCCACTTCTGAATGGCTCAAATGAAAGAAAATCACGGTTTTAGTGTGACCGTGTCTATGTTCAGACTTGAATCCAATTGAGATGCTGTGGAACGACCGTATACAGGCAGTTCATGTTCAAAATGCCACCACTGCGGCTGAATTAAAACAATACTGCAAAGTGGGCCAGAATTTCTCCACAGCGATGTAAAAGACAGTGATTGCAAATATTTGATTGCCGTTTTTTAGACTAGGGTGGCACAGCTAGCAGTGGCGGGTGGTGGACGGAAAACTGAGGGGGCGGAAAACATCCCTTGAAACGGATGAGATTAGTGACCCGATTTCAATCATTGTTCTTGGTCAACATGCTAGTTTCCCTTATAATTAAATGTTTAGGCGAGTGAATAATAAATTCTATAAAAATGTTTAATTCACATGCCTAAATAGGCAACTCTTCACGAAAAAACCACTGTGGATTTTCCTCGTTAAATTTTGTCACATCCTAAGCAAGTCATCAAACCTGTGGGTAATGATTGTTTAATTGAAAAAGATTGAAATGCGCTCTTTTTTGCGTTCAACTGATGCGTTTGATTTCTCGTCTTAACGAAGACAATTAGCTACACCTGAGAGGGGAGGGTTAAAGTGAACATGCTGAGGAAGGCCTGTGAGCCGAAACGCGTCCGTTTTTTATCCTTTGTAAGATTAAAAAGATTTATAAAGCAAGTGCTGTCCAACGTCTTTAATTTTTGCATTTTTCCTTTTGGATTCAGCACCTTATATGCGATATTTGGAGGGCAGCCCGTTCATTTTTGCATTTTTGATATAAGTTCTGAATAATTCTTTAGCATCAGTAATTGTTGAATACTTTTTCACAGCACTGTGACTTTACCTATCACACAGATGGAGGAAAACAGAAAAAACAGATGGAAATTACACTGCCTGGCCAAAAAAGGGTCTCTGTTTGGATTTAAATGAGCAAATACTTAGGAGCCTATGATTGAATCATTGCTGCAGTGATTAATATGTTTCAGCTGGCAACAACTTTATTAACCCTGACTGATGCAGTGTGTTGCTTCTCATTTCTTAAACAACCATGTCATGAGATATATCCCATGATCGTGGAAAAGATGTTACTGTGTTTCAAGAAGAACAGATTATTGGCCTGCATCAAACAAAGAAAATAACTATGGACATTGCTGAAATTGCTGGAGTTGGGTTAAGAACTGTCCATTCGTAAATGCATTATTAAAAACTAGAAGGATAGTGGTGAACCATCAACTTCAGAAGAAATGAGTCAGAAAAAATATCATGACTGATCATGAACGGAGATCACAAACTTGCTTATTGAAATCTCATTGTAAAAATAGGACAGTAGAACTCATGGTATGTTTATCCACTTACAAAGCTATGGGCACGTCAGGGTAAGAAAGGAAGCCCACAAAGTGATGCACTCATTAGGCACAGTGCCCACAGTCCAAGCCTCTAGAGGCAGTGTAATGATCTAGGGTTTTTTTTCAAGCAGTCAGGTCGAAGCTCAGCAGCGTTATGCAGCTATAAAATTAAATCAGCACACTACCAGAACATACTAAATGACCTGGTTGGCCCATCAGTGGGTTTTTGTAAACCCTGACGGCACAGGTGTATTCAAGGATGACAGTGCCAAGATTCATTGGGCTGACATTGTGAAAGTGAGCTTCAACAAGTGTGTGGAGTCATTTTCACACGTCAATTGGCCACCTCAGAGTCCTGGCCTCAACCAGTTTAAAGTCTTTGGGATGTGCTTGAGAAGGCTTTATGAAGTAAATTGACTCTCCTGTCCTCAATACAAGATTGTGACCAAAAATGAATGCATCTCTGATTGGAAATGTTGCAACACTGTTTAAGATCGCAAAACAATGCACACCATGATAGAAGCTAAAGGTCGCCCAATATTAGTATAATAATAATATTATTAATATTAGTGTGCAACTTTTATTTTTTTGACCAGGCAGTATAACTTTTATTGTAAATCTGGTGAAATACATATATTTTGTGTGCCATTCCTGTAAAATAGGCCAACCAACAACCAAATCGATGAATATGTGACTGTGATGTACCACATTCTTGACTGAACTTACGAATGCTTTTGAGCAACCTCACTTATTACGCTCTGTTGTTACTTTCTACAGATAAAATCATGTGGCTGATCTGGAATGTTTCATCATTAATTCTCAGGGATACACAGCTTCAGTTGGGTCAGCTGTGTAATGCCCTAAGCAAATATTTTATGGGCATGTGTAGTGAATCAAGAGAGGGCTTTCATGTGTCTCTATTTAAGACTTTTTAGTCATTTATTTAACCCACACTTTAATTTATTACACAACCCTGACTGCCGGAAGGTAAATTAAAAACCCAATCTCGATTAAATTTGGACAGCATATTGAAGGAACAACAATTTGTATTATAGTTCCCGACTCATACGGAAATGATCTCCTCCAAAGAAATTCATGAGCTGTTCTCAAGGCATTTAGTCATGGCAGAAAATACAAGATAGTCATGTCAGTTATTAGTTTGCAAGAATATCCCATAGATAGTGAGACAGAACAAAGTGACAAAAATCTAAAGTAAGGATGAAAATAAAACAAAGGCTTGCAAACATACGTGTATTCACTCACTTGCTCACCAAAAAAAATTTTAATAAATGCTCAAAGCAGAGCATGTTACATAAGGTATTTTAATACAATATGTTCATGAACTAAATTCAGATTCTTGTGATCACATGAGTCTCACAAGGCTTTATATTTGCCTTGAAGGCAGAATATTGTAACATTTCATGACATTGGAGACCCTTCTTCACTCAGTTCTTTAAAAGGGCTGTTCTCAACTCTAATGCCGACTAAATGTCCATGAACACACTTACATGTGAACAAACGTTTAGTTGTATCATAATATTTGTTAGGGCACTATGGTGGTGCAGTGAATGACTGTCAAAACAAGTAGGTCCCGGGTTCAAATCTTGTTCAGGACTATGCATATTCTCTTGCAAGCGTTTCTGTGTAGGTTTCCTTCTAAATTGTGCACTGTAGAAACAAAAAGTTGACGAGACTTCAGAAAGTAAGGCAACCAGCTGCAAAGCATTTTTAGCTTACTGGCCCTATGGGCCGATAAGCTATTGTCGTGGTGTGGCGTCCGTCGTCCGTCGTCTGGAACATTTTTTATCTTTTTTTTGGCCTGATGAATTTTCGTGTAAATTTGCAGTAACATACCACTAGACCATATCTCCAGCCATTTTTCTGGATTTTTGATTGAATCATTTTTGTCCATTTTATGAGCCCTTGAAATTTTGGCTCCAATGTTAAAGATAGGACTGAGAAATGTAAAAAAATTATTTCTCAAACTGCGTGATAAATTTTTTTCTAAATCAGGCAATCAACTTACCTTGGTACCGTCAATGTACAGCGCGAGAACCATTTTGATTGAATCGATGAAAGTGGGTCTATTGGGGGCGCTGTACTTTATGAATATGCAAGATGGCCTGTGAAGGCCAAATGGTTGCAGAGAGAGATTAAATTTGTATAATCGACATAAAGGAAGTCATATATGAGCTACGTTTTTAGCAATATTAAATCTGACCACAGATAACTTTGAAAGGTCAAACTCGAGGTCAGGGAATATATTAACAATGTTAAAAGACATGACTTGAAATTTCAAAAAAATTATTTCTCAAAAACTGATTGATAACTTTTTTTCTAAATCTGGCAATCAACTCACCTTGATACACTTTATGTACAGTGCGAGTGCCATTTTGATTGAATCGACGGAAGTGGGTCTAGTGGGGGCGCTGTACTTTAACATTGGGTTTTATGGAGAATGGGCCAAATTGCCTGTGGAAGCTAAATGGTTGCAGATAGAGATTAAGTTTGTATTACTGACATATAGGAAGTAATATATGACCTATATTTTGGCTGTGTTAAAGTTGACCTCAGATGACCTTGAAAGGTCAAACTTGAGGTCAAGCAAAATGTTACAATTTTCAAAGGTTTCTAGGCTTGAAAATATTGAAGATTGGGAACATATGTGCATTGAACATTTATAGGAAGTCATGTATGAACTTTCATTTGGTGGCCTTGAACTTGACCTTCGGCGACCTTCGAGGGTCAAACTTCACATAGTGAAATTTCAATGACTTCTATCACTAAAACTATTACAGATAGAGCTTAGGTTTGTATTGCGGGCATATAGGAAGTCATGTATGAAGTTTCATTTGGTGACATTGAACTTGACCTTCAGTGACCTTGAATGCCCAAACTTCACAGTGAAATTTCAATGACTTATATCAGCAAAATGGTTACAGATAGTTCTGGTTTGTATTGCAGATGTATAGGAAGTCATATATGAACTTTCATTTGGTGGCCTTGAACTTGACTTTCAGTGACCTTCGAAGGTCAAACTTCACATAGTGAAATTTCAATGAATTCTATCACCAAAACTATTACAGATAGAGCTTAGGTTTGTATTGTGGCCATGTAGGAAGTCATCTATAAAGTTTCATTGGGTCACCTTGAACTTCACCTTCAGTGACCTTCAACGGCCAAACTATACAGTGAAATTTCAATGGCTTATATCAGCAAAATCGTTACAGATTGAGTGTAGGTTTGTATTGGAGACGTATAGGAAGTCATGTATGAACTTTCAATTGGTGACCTTCATATTGACCTTCGAGGTCTAACTTGACCTAGAGAAAATTCAATGACTTCTGTCCCTGAAAAGGTCACAGATGGAGCCTAGGTTTGTTTTACTGACATTGGAAGTCACATATGAACTTTCATTTGGTGACATTCAGCTTGACTGTTGATGACATTTGAAGGTAAAACTTGACATAATACAATTACAATGACTTGTATTTCCAAAATGGTCACAGATGGAGTCTAGGTTTGTATTAGAGACATATAGGAAGTCATATATGAACTTTCATTTGGTGACCTTCATATTGACCTTCAAAGGTCAAATGTGACCTAGTAAAAATTCAATGACTTGTATCACTAAAACGGTCACAGATGGAGCCTAGGTTTGTATTATTGACAACTAGGAAGTCACATATGAACTTTCATTTGGTGACATTCAACTTGACTGTCAGTGACCTATGAGGGTCAAACTCGACAGTGAAATTACAATGACTTGTATCACCAAAATGGTCACAGATTGAGCCAAGGTTTGTATAGAGACATTTAGAAAGTCATATATGAAGTCCATTTGCTGACCGCAACTTGACATTCTGTGACCTTTAAAGTTCACAACTGACATATTGAATGCATATTGACATATTATAATGACTTGTATCACCAAAACTGCTTCAGAGCTTAGGATTATATTACAGAAGGTCTTATAAATGTATGTGAACTTTTATCTAGTGACCTTGACATTGATTTTCATTGATTCAAATGTCAAACTTCACATGGAATTTTCATAACTTGTATCATCACTGTAAGACTGCTTTCCGGTAAGCTACAGGTCCTATTTTTTCAGTTTGCTCAACTTCAAGTTCCAAGTTCTTTCAGAAATGAGATTGTGGAACATCTGGGGCTTGAAGTTGAGCAAACTCAAGAATGCTTTGCACCTGGTTGCCTTATTTTTTTGTGTTTAGTCAACTTTTTATTTTTACTGGGTGACTTGCTCAAATTGCATTCTAGCCTCTTCCGTAATCTATGCTAAGATAGGCAGCAGTGACCCTCTGCTGTGCATTATAGGAGGTAGATGTTGGATGATATTTACTATTTTTTTCACCTAATATCAAAACTAGTTGGTTCAGCAAACCATTCACATTGATCAAAGCTGTTCTGTCTGTAACAATGATTTTGTTCAATTGCTGCCCAGCTTAAGAGCATCTCCTCTCTAAAAGTACTGTTTCCGTTTTCTACAGATCAATGCAGGTGCGAAGGCAGAATCCCAGAGAAGGAATAGTAAGCAGTGGAAGCAGCGGGGGCTTCGGCGGAGGTGAGCGGGTCTACGACATCAACTCTCCTGCTTCTGCTTCCCACCTTTGCTATATCAATCTCCTGGAGCAACCCTACCCTGCCGAGGCATTTAACATCGACTACATTATTTTTAGCAGTGAGGGGCAGAGGAGGATTGTTTCCATTTCTAATGGAAGCAGGACTTCCTGTGTACTGAGACTTGCCCGATGACCTCACTCTTGGCAGGAGGGTGGTGGTGATCCCTGACAGGGCCGCCAAACACTTTGAACTGCAGCAGAGGAACCAGGGAAGTCCCCATTCTGCTACTGATTATAGCATTGGAAATAAACTCAATGGCTGACAGGAAGGAGTAGTACCTCGGAACAAACAAGCACTTCCTGGATTTCAACAAAAAAAAAAAAAAGGAAAGAAACCAATCACTGTACAACCCCCCCCGCCTTCCCCCCAGTACAGAGAAGAACATTACAGCTAATTACTAATAGCTGTGAGGCATTTCTTTTTTTAGCAACAAAGTTGGTGGCGACTGTTCTGTGTTCTACGCAGGATTGGTCTTGGTGCGTTTCAGCCTCTCATAAAACAGTGTCCGCTAATTGAAATACATTAGCTTAAATTGCTTCTTTCTTCCCTCCACTCATCATTCTGGCAGGAAGAGTGACGTTTTATTCCTTCCACAATTTGTTATATTGCTCCAGCAAATAGCTGAAGGCAATGGGGACCAGCTCTGCTGTGCTTCATGTTTACAGTATCATTACTCTGAGGAATGGCTTTGAGATTATATTGCTCAG
Organism: Gymnothorax javanicus; assembly: GCA_029692085.1. Lineage (NCBI taxonomy): Eukaryota > Metazoa > Chordata > Actinopteri > Anguilliformes > Muraenidae > Gymnothorax > Gymnothorax javanicus. The sequence goes on from CM056198.1 coordinate 99,956,767, forward strand.
GAACATGGTGTGGGGTGCTGATGATTGGCATTTGCAACTAAAGTCACTTCTTCTGTCCAGCGTAGAACCCAGTAGCCTGAATTTGAGCCCCGCCTTTTGCAAGCAGCTGGCTTTGGCACACTGCGGGTTCAGTTCCAGACAATGGGGATTCTCCAATAGTATGGATTTCTTGTAGCTCTGAACAGTAGATCATTCTTGTAGCTCTCAATTGCCTGGAATTTTAGGAGCAGAGGATCTCTTTAACCGCAGAATAATTGCCAGTACTGTAACTCAGGAGTAACAAATTTAGTGCGTGCCTATTGAATCCCGTAATTTATTGAGCAACAACATCTCTGGTTGATCTGATGAATTCAGTCCACATGTAGCAGCTTCAATGGTGCCTTTCGTGCTTAATATGGCAGACCAGTTGTATGGCAAAAAGCAACGGCAGCTTTATGTATTTCTGAGGACGACGACCCTCATCAAACTGATGTTGTGGAAACTTGACATGACAGTTTTATCATTATGCTATTGTTGGAATAGGATTAAATAATTACAAGATTGTCAGTAATATGTTTGCATTATCTTCAAAAGAGGAAAACAGTCTTGGTCAGCAAAAAAGATGTTTCACGCTCGTGGAACCACCCACCCCTGCAAAATTGTGCCATTTTTTGTGGGCATCCTGTCAATCAGGCCATCGAGGCATTGCTGTAGAATGAGTGAAAAAATGGAGCAACAAAAGTTCAAAGAGTCAAACCGATCTTCACTGAAAATGATTAACGGGCAAGTTTTTAACAATCCAGATTTTTAATCTTCTGTAGTATTTGTGGTTTTCCTTGACAGGAATTTGCTGGGTTTTGTAATGAATCCTTTAATCTTAGTGGGGGATACTAAGCATCTGACTACTGAGTGATTGTCTTAATGTTTAGTGTGCTCTAAATGTAAAGTGTCCACTCAATCAAGTGCTTCAAACAATCAGTCTGCGTATCAGTACAACTCTGCTGCTCTTAGAATTGTGCCAGTGAGAAATAGTCTGAATGACAGAGAATTTTAAATCAGCAGTGCACTGCCTCTGTATGTTGTTGTCAGTGAGCAAGATTAAGGTGTGTGGGCCAGGAAGTCACTGTTTTATCAGTGCACACACTGCTCAATGTCTGTTTCACCTCAAATGGGACAAACTTTGTTTTACTTTGAAGATCAATTTGTAATGAAATCCTTGGGAGAGCCATGGGAGCTGTTAAAACAAAAGGTCTGTATATCAACATACATGCAAACAGGAAATGTGGATCTTGATGGATATTTGGACACACAAGATCGATTTTGGAAGACCATCAACATCATAAATCACTCTCCGCTTTCTGCCCAGTACTTCCATGGTGGCTGTCTAATAAAACTCTGAAGTTCTGAAGTTAAGTGATCCTGTCCATTCATTCGGTAAGGGCCCCTCCACGTAGTATATATGAAAACTACTTTGTACATAACACTTACAGTTGTACATAACACTTACATTCAGTTCACTTTCACTAAAATTAAATTCTGTAAATTTCTTTGAAATATGTAGTATGATGAACAAAAGATTTTGTTCCCATATAATAATTAGGCCATACTTTTTGGGTCAAATTTGAGGGCTAACAAACTAAATACAATATGGTTGTATGACTGAGGTGCACAGTATACAATTTACTGTTTTACAATGTAGCAACAATTGAACCTTGACTATGCTCTTGCTATGAGCTGCAGGGCCACTTCTCATTTCACAGGGGAAATAACTGCCCTTGCCTCAGCCATTTCCCGTATTATTAGTCCCAACTATCGTAAAAAGCATTAGAAGTAAAAAATCTCTTCCTATCACCCTGAGATCTCCCCTGATCTACTGATAAAACTGTCCCCATTTATTTGAGAGTCTGAAGACTCTCAGCAGAGTCACTGCCTGGGTGGCATACTAATCATTTTGATTATATGATTATAGGCCATTTCCCCTAGAGTAGCAGTCCTACTTAAACCTGGATTTGAAAGGAAGCCCTGCCAGCCACGGGCAATATGTCTTCCTGCTTCTTACTAACCCTCTTACGTTCTAACATTAGTCCCACTGTTTGGCTGACAGTACTCCTAGCGATTTATTTGCAGAGAAAACAAATAGTTAGCATGACTCTCGCTAGTACGAAGCCTGGCCATGTTCACTGAGCCGCGTACAGTGCAGCATGAGGGTTTTATTACAGCTAAGTGTTTCTTTTCATTAAAGACCGCAGAGGGATGAAGTGTTTCCAGCTACTGTAAGGCCAAGAGACTTGCATGTGTTTCAACAGCCATATGTTTATCAGATCGGCATGCTGCTCCAACAGTTGTTATACAATCATTCACTGGAGAGTTGCTCCTTTTGATTTTTTTTTCAAACATAGCCAAATAATGAATTAGCCCTTAGTCCCTTTCTATCACGAATCATATGACAAAGTTATTGCATTATTACTACTGCGCGTACTACGCGTCACAAACAACAGCCAATGGCTTACTTTTGGGTTTATTCCAGTCACATTATTCAAACAAAATTAGTACCAGGAGACGTGCTGAGAATGTAGGAAAATTGTTTAAATGTTTCATAGTAATGCTTACAAAGAGAGAGTCAGTGATCATACAGTCAGATCCGGAATTGTTTGGACAATGACACAGTTTTTATCATTTTACCACTGTATTTCTCCACAATGGATTTGATATTAAATAATTGAGATAAGCTAGAAGTGTACACTCTCAGCTTTAATTTCATGGTTTTGTTAAGATTATTGTACAACATAAAAACCATAAAGGAACATCAATCATTTTTATACATAACCCACCCATATTCAACAGTAAGTAGACAAATGACTGAATCATAAAATAAATTGTCATTTGTAATTCTTGGTTACAAATCCTTTGCAGTCAATGACTGCCTGAAGCCTGGAACTCAGAGATCCTCAGATGCTGGCTTTCTTCCCTTGTGACCCTCTGCCAGGCCTTCACTGCAGCTGTCTGGAGTTCCTGTTCTTGAGGCATTTGCCTTGAGTTTTGTTCCCAGCAAGTAAAATGAATGCTAAATTGCCTGTAGGCTAAGTGATTTGTAGTACACTCTACTAATTTACGTTAAAAAAAAGTCCATCTTCACTGGGAAATGCTGTCCAATGAGTTTTGAAGAATTTGGCTGAATCTGAGCAGATACTGTAGCCAAGAACAATGTAGAAGTCCTCCTGCTGCCTTTGGCACCCTGCTATTCTGGTGCAAGTTGATCTTGGTCTCGCCGGTACATAGAATTATGTTTCAGATCTGCGCAGGCATTTTGAGATGTGTTTGGCAAACATCCTGTTTTTGAGGCTTACCATAGTTTTTGGCAAACATCCTGTTTTTGAGGCTTACCACAGCTTACATGTTGTGGTAAAACCTCTGTATTTACTCTGGTGAAGCCTTCTGTTTGTTTTCGATGATGGCACAGATATGCATCCCGATGGTTGTTCTAGACCTGGCCAACTGCTGAGAGGGGGTTTTTCTTCACCAGGGGAAGAACTCTGTCATCCACCATCATTTTTTATGGTCTGCCAGGCCTTTTGGTGTTCCTGAGCTCAGCATTGCATCATTTATTTTTTCAAAATAGGAGAAATTGTTGATTTGGCTACATCTAATGTTTTTGCTAATGGGTTTGCTTTTTCAGTCCAGCTTGCTTCAACAGCAGCAACGGCTCTTTAAAGTTTATATTGAGAGTTAACAGCAATAGATTTGGTATGCAAGTGCCACACTTTAAATTTAAACAATTTATCTGATTACTTGAAAATGAAATAATGAGTTCATTCTACACATATGGCGAAGGAACAACTGAGCAGCTTATCGTCCAAATACTTTGGGATCCTGCTGTAATTCCATGCTGTTTATATCATTTCAAAGTAAATAACCTCAAATTAATACCCAAAGTCTGCACTTATAATCACTATTTACCTTCACTTCCAATATGCTGTGGTAGAGGGATAAAATAACAACTTTCTCAAAGTTCAAATATTTATGGAGCTAGCTGTAAATGAAACAAGACACAACAACAGTTATCATTCTTCAATGAAAATGAAGATTCAATTTACTGGAGTGACCAAAGTGCATAAGAATGAGCAAATTTTTTCAAAATGATCAAGGAAATTTTAAACTGGGGCATTCAGCAGCTATCTTGACTTCAAAACAAACGGGTGGTGATTAATCAAATCTTAATTTATGAAGACTAGGCATCCACAGACACTGTATAATTTCTGCAGCCTACCCAAAAGTCATATAAAAATATGAAAACAAGCAAAGATGTAGAATGATTCACTCATTATGTGTACCTGAAACATACGTCTGCAAAATTGAAATTATGGTTGAGTTTAGAACAAAGTCTTTTACAGTGACAGTTTGATATTCCAGATGCATCAGCATCATTGATTCACTTGTTTCCTTTATTGGCTAAAGAATCCAAAAACCTTGAGCTCAAGGCCTTATTTAGCTGCTCAGTGACAGGAGACCCCAAATATCTATAGACACAAAGGCGCTTTTGGACTAAATTTGACAACCTTGGTTTAGAGCAAGGGTCTCAAACTGGTCCGTAAAAGGGCCAAGGGGTGGCAGGTTTCAGTCCAACCGAGCAGAAGCATATCTGATACAAATAAGTGGAACTAGTTCAGGCAGGAAACTCGGGTCATTCTACATCACCGATGTGTCTGCGTCAGCGAGAGTACTCCAATTGCGGAACGGCAACAGCAAAGAACCTATTACATTGGTCTATTTTAGCACAATCAGTATGAACACCTTTGCTGCTCAATCTGATGACTCACGCGCAAAGTGAGAAATGTTTTTTTTGCTGGCCACCTCCACCCCAGCCTCCACCTGCTTTGTTCTGCTCTGTCTGACAGCGGGGGGATTCTTAAGTTCTGCTCCCTACCTAAATTTGTTGTTGTTTAGTACGTTCTTCCTATGCATGGTAGAGAGCACCTCCAGAGCAGAACCTTCCGCCCAGAGCAGAACCTTCCGCCAAACTAAAATGTCATTACATCTACATGTCAATAAATTTGTTCAATCCTTATACATGAGTTTACCTGACTGAACTAATTTAATCAACTGATCTCAGCCTGCACTGTTGATTAGTTGTATCAGGTTTGCTTCTGTTTAGTTAGAATGAAAACCTGCACCCCCTTGGCACTTTCTTGGACTAGTTTGAGACGCCTGGTTTAGAGAGTCACCTGATAAATTATAAGAGCTTTTTCTCTAGTGTGAGGACTTGAAGATATCCTTTCTAATGCTCGACTTGGAAACGTTTCTGTCGATTATCCTCTAATCTTACAGCAGCTTGGATTTGGGCCAGGATTTGTACCAAGGTGCATGCCAGAGAAGGGTAAAGGTAGACTGTCTGGCTTTATTACTCTTCATTAAGTGCCTAAAAGACAGAAACTTACTCATGCTAATTTATGTGAATATGTGTCACCACTTGCTTTTGGTCAGAGACGTCATATACGAGCTAGTAAACTCGGTCTGTGAGCAATATGTATAATTGCAGTTGGTTTTGATCACAAATTGAGACATTGATGCCTAGTTGCCTTTTTTAAATCACAAAAAATAGTGTGGTATTTCAGCAGTTTGCCCTGCCTTCATGTGATTTTCATGTTGTTACGTGATTTCCTTTTATGTTGAACAGGGAAGAAGAGCACTGGGTTTTTGTTGGATCAAACTAAAGAAAAGGGAGATTAAGAAAGCATCTTTGAGCCACAGTGAATTTGATCAAACTGAAAAGGGGGTATCTTGACGAAGTGTGAAAAACATTAACGACTACATACTTCCAGGACATGCTTACATGAAAATGGAATAAGGGAAATATACAAATTTTCAAGCCGTGAAAATGTTAGCATATGCTGTACACCGGTTTCTTGGAATTTATTTACAAGCCAAAAACCTGCTTTGGCCTGTGACATTCCTGTGGTTACTACAGTTTACATAAAACTGATCATTAAAGTACAACTGCATTTGTATGATATTGCCTTTTTCTAACATTTGACTCAGTAATGTGGCTTTGAAAATGCTAATTATAGCATACTATCCTTGGGCTGTACTGCTCATGGTATCAATAAATCCCGCACATGATAAAAAGTTGCACAGTTAACAATTTTTTTTTGGTCACTGGGTCATGTTCTGTTCTCTGAGTCATCATTCATGAATGGATGCGAAGATTCCAGATACAGTGATTAATATGTGTGTCAGTTTGTTTGCATTAAAAAAAATACATCTGGACGGTCCAGTCACAGATACAAGGCTTCAATCTGACCCCCTACTAATTTTTACCATCCGCATTAGTGATGCTGGTGTTGGTTTCAGTTGATCTGTGGTGTTTATATGTATGTGAGTGAGTCTGTTTGTGGACAGTTCTTGTGAACACGATTGCATCGCAACCATTTCAAATGCAGTCAGAAAACACTGCAGGTGAGTAGTTGGGATTAAAAGAAAGGCTGCATTTGAAGATGGATGTAGTCTGATATCTCACTCACTGAACGCATTATAATGATTGCTGTACTGCCAACAATAACAGTATTGCTGTCGCGGCTGGTGCAATCCTAGATGGTCTCTAGTTTTATTTTTAATGGAAAAATTTGAGGGCATTCTCCATAAAATGAACAAATAAGTTGTTGTACAAAGGCCCCAAAATGGCACAAAACCAATCTTTGTTATTAAGAGTATTATGTACTTATGTAATGTGATGTAAGTATTTCATGGTTCATAAATCCTTTGAAGTCAGTATTTTTGTTGTGAGAACAACTTTTTTATATCTGAAATTATAAGCAAAGAAGCAGAGACTCCAAATCTGTATATCATATGTGTTTAGTATCAATGTCCTTTGTGCAATACCAACTCTGGGTGACAGTGTTTGGCAGTCTGCCATGAAATATCTACTTTCTGATCTTTTCCAAAAACTTTTTTTTCTTCTTTGAACAATGAGGCCACCCTGAGGTGGCCATTCACCCTTGAGCGTGGTCCAGTTTCCATTCACATTTCAGCTAGTCACTTCCAATCATTTTACAACACTTCACAGGTTAATGTAAATACTCATTGATTGAAACAAATGCTCTCAAAATTCCATAGGTGAGAGTTACTGTTAGAGCAGGCCAGAGACTGGCATCATTCCGGACCGTATCTATGGAAGCGTGAGGGAGGGAAATAAGCTGGCATTGACAGGAGAGTTTGCAGTGAGGCTAAGAAGAAGCTGGTGGCTTCTTGGCTTTTGAAGTCGACATGCATTCCTTTGCTTCCTTGTGACTCTTGGAATCAAAGCCAGTGCTTGTTGGAGAAAAGCACTATTTTAGAAAGCTTCCAGAAGCTTCCAGACGTCGGACCTTTGGATCCCTTCACATGATGAAGCAGATTGCAAGGAAGAAAGGGGGAGGAAAAGGGGAAATTATTTCAGACTGCAGGAATGTGAATTGTGTGACTTATTTGATTTTATGATCACATGATGGTTTTTTTTTTTTTAGAAAAAAAGGGAAGATGGAGTTTGGTTGAGGGAGGTGACTGACCCTGGTAGAGGTCAGAGGTTGAGGGCCTTGGGCTAATGGTGTCCTCCATGCAACAGAGCTCACAAAAACAGCAGAACAAAAACAGTCTGTGCTTCAATTACTATGAAAAATACATTTCAGTTACCCTCTGTTCTCAAATGAATCACAGTACATGTTTGAATTGACGTTTTTATAGCCCTCTGAGTAACCCTTTCGAAATTGCATACTGAATTATTCATGCATAACTAATTCAACTTGTTTCATATATTTAATATTGCATGACATTGAGGTTCTGTACTTTCTCATCAAACATTTTCAGGTGGATGGTCATCCATGAATGCTCACTCAGATTCTCTTCTGACCATCACAGCATTGAAATGCAAGAAGTTAAGGGGTCAATAAAGGAGAGATTTGTGCTCTGAAAACAAGACCAAGTGAGCCTTGTTTCTCCAGAGCTAAACAAAAAATCTAAACTAACAAAGTATAATACAGAAGACAACATTTTTTATATTCACTAATTTTTCCTATTAGACATAATAAACAAGCTAGCTGATTAATGGTAACAACAGCAAACTCAAATAGTTAGCTAATATTCCCTTATCTGTTAACCAAACAACAAATGCCACCAGGTCTATCAAAATAAGTCGGATTGACTAAAAATAGGGGAACTAATGCTTCATAATGATATCGAATGCATCTACCTACTCCAGATATCAAGGAAGTTGCGTCCAATTATGTTTAAGCATCACTAAATAACATTTGAAACCTTTGAAATTCCATGTTTTACTCTGAATTTGACATTGAGCTATATTAATGATGAAATCAGAGTCACCCTTTTAAGCAATTCTGGTGAAATCCATCATATTGGCTTGAAGCCACACATACCCTGATCAGTGATGTGACTGCAGGTATTTGACAAGCTCACTAAGTCCCCAAAACAAAACTCCAGTGCTACCTTGTCATTTCACACCTGAAAGATTTAATAGTGTTTTTCAGTATGAATATATACATTGACACTCACATCATGACAGCAAAGACATTCATTTAACATTCCATGCAGCTGTTGAGAAATATACTGCGGCCTGGTTGGAATAGCATTAGCCTATAGAGCTAATGAAACTCAGGTTATAGCTTGTCATCTTAGGTTTACAAACATTAAAACTATACACTCTGAATTGGACATTAGCACACATGCTGGGAAATATTATGAAATATGTAAGCAAAATGTGATTAAATCAAATGAATGCATTCACTGCAAGCCCAGGTAGCTTGCGTAATTTTTGTGTGTAATTTGTGTGACTAGTGACCCGTACCTTCCACGCCTAATGCGAAACTCCTGTTCTGTCACCTCATGCTTAAATGCCTGATTACAATCATTTTTACACTGAATTGGGAACTAAGGCATACAGATTGTGAAACCCAGAATATTTTTCTACCATTATTGAAATACAGTAGAACTCAGAATAAAACCAACTAAAAAAAGAACATTTTTCACATTATTTAAATGAGATGAAACCCTCAGACAAAAAAAAAAACAAAAACAAAAAAAAGAACATTTTTGACTAAATCAAATATTGATTTATTCAAAACTGATCGCGCGGATTTCCGATTTACGATAACTGGAGTCATGTATAAAGAGTTTCAGCCCCAATGTTGATATAACCAGTCGCAAAATCCTGCCAAAACATTTCCAAACCAGTGTGTATAGATTTGCAATTATAACAAATAATTTTCTTTTTCTTGTATGGGTACACTCTCTGTTTTTTGTCCATGGTAGAGAAAGGTTTAATGGCTCAGTCGCTTAAAATTATGTGAATTGAATAGGGAAACCACCATGATATTTCCCTTCAACCACTGCCATGTATTTTACTGTGTTTGTAAATACCCCTCTAATGCTGACAGCCTGCACTGCATCCTTGTTTTCTCATTTCAATGTAGTTAATGGAGGTAACATGACCCTCTCTCAATAGACTTTGGCAGCATGTACACTTACACACTACCAATCCTCCTTGTGAATGCACATTGCAGTTGCACATTGCAGTTGGTTATTCAGTCAGTCAGCCAGTAAGGCACGTTAGTACAGACCAGCTTTGGGTTGTATGCTTCATGAATTTCAAACATATAGGGATTAAACTTTCAAATAGCAAGCAAACTTTGTCAATCAGGGTACAGTGATGCTGTAATCCCCGCCATTAAAAAAATAAGCTCTTTGGTCAGACGTGCAGGACATCTCTCCAACTCTTTCCCTAGTTCCTTGAACACTAATGTGCATCCACGGTATCAGCTGACATCTGAGATCTGAGAGACAGCTAAATCAATTTATGCTTGTGAGAGACTTGGGTTAATAAAATTATTAATTAATCAGATTAAGAATAATATGTCTGAATTCTGTGCTTTATTACTCATCACTTAAGGATTTAGGGTGTACTTTTGGATCCAGGAAAGCCCAAACAAACATTACAGGTAATCTCAGAAGGACTGTTTGACAACCGAGGTCATAAGCCAACTCTTGACCAGATAATGTCACTGAGTTTGCCAAAGGATCCAAAACTTAAAGGAAAAAGATCGAAGAGATTGAAACTACGAAAAGCCAGAAAGCCACAGAACATGTTGATCGCAAGCGCACTAGAGTGCTTTTAAGTGCTATTAGTATTATGGAAACATGCAATGTTGTGCTGTGTGATTGTCGTGTTGACCCACTGAACAGTTCACCCAGCTGAAGTGCAATGAAGTTTGTTGGGTTCAGACGGTTCAGCACTGCTAGAAGCCTAACCTCTACTTTCCACCTGCATGACATGTCAAACACCACTCTGTGGTTTATCAGTACCTTGAACATAGTCAGATACAGGGCCCTATCTTCACAGTCTTTAGTGCATAGTCTAAAGCACACCTCTAAGGTACATTGAGGGTATGGTCCTTAAGTTCAAGGGCTGATACTTCAAAAGCAATATAATATGAAAAGAATAGATTTAGTGGCCTAATTATTTCATAGGTGTTTCTTGAGTATGAAATGCAATTAGCCAATCAGAATTTCATCTTCCATTCCCTTTGTATAGCCAGCTGCATTTGTCCCTTGGCAGATAGCTATTAAGGCAGTTTATTTTGCATGAAAAAAAACCTGCTTTAAACTGCCTGAATTGTAACAGGTGGAATCACCTGTGATTCAAAAGCTTAACGTGAAAATTTGGTCAGATGTATTTAAAAACTAATTACATGACTAAAATCATTAAATAAAATTAAGGAATTCGAGTTCATCCTGTTTCCTGTTTCTTATTGCATCCAAAATTTGAGAAACAAAAATTATAAGTACTTTTGTACAGCATTGCAATGCATTTCTTGAATGTTCAAAAAAATAAAAAGCAGTATTGACTTGCTTTTGCAAAGAATCTAACAAATGATTGATAATTTGTAGCAAAATATTTTGTTACCTTATATTCCTTACCTTACATTTCGTTACCTTATATTCGTCACAACTTCCGGTGGAGTGAACGCTGGAGCAACTCGCTGCCGCTGCTCTCCGGCTTTTTAATTAACCTTTTAATTGTCTATTGCCCTGCTGATATATTGACGCTGATATCACGTTATACTATCAGTTATACTATCAGATTAGCTCTGTTTGTGGCGCTAGCTGCTCACCTGTTTGACGCCCTGGCTCTCACCGATTTCTTCATCCATACCCAGCTACACCTGCCTCTCCACCTGGCCCTGCTGTGTGCGCCAGAATGTGGATCAACAAGTCGGCTATACTCATGTGGACTGCCGTGCTTTTCCTGACAAGTTCCTCGTCGGCCCTGTTCCAATACTCGGCTGCTGAGCTTCTCAAACTCCGCTTCAATCCGACTGCAGTTCTACAATCACCGCTGGACCCCGGCCCGGAAAAAGCTTGCATACCTCGTCGGAGATATCTTCATCGTGGGTCCCGACGGAGTTTCAACATCGATGACTCCACTACAATCAACTCCTTCTGGTCTTCATCTCGCCGTCAACCGAGACCATCCTGCAGGAGGATGGACCATGGTGTGCTAGCCAATCTATCCAGATCGGCTAATGATAGCACTGTCTCCCAAAAGAGCGACCATAGTAATCTCCACTTTGGATTATACAACATCCGCTCACTTTTGGGCAAAGGACATCTTCTGCAGGATCTCATCAGTGACCACAAGTATGACTTTTTTATTCTGACAGAGACTTGGCAACAACCAAATGACTTTTCCCAGTTGAACGAAGCAACTCCCCCCGGGTTTATTTACAGCTGTCAACCGCGTACTACCGGTCGCGGAGGAGGTCTCACAATAATCTATCGCGAGAGCTGGAAAGTCTCGCCTGTCTCTGTGCCAGTCTACCACTCATTTGAGTCACTTGTCATTAAACTGAATGGACCATCCCGTATCACTGTAGCCACTGTTTATCGTCCACCTAAGCCAAATTCAGAATTCATCAATGAATTTTCTGCTTTCCTTACACTTATTTCATCCCTCTCTCCCAATGTTATCCTCCTTGGTGACTTTAATATCTATATTCATAATGGCAATAACTACTTCGCTAAAGACTTTATATCATGCCTTGAAAGTTTTGATTTGCAGCAGTTTATTAATTTTCCCACCCATTCAAAAGGCCATACCCTGGATCTACTCTGCTGCTCTAGTGTCACTCCTTGTAAATGTACTGCATCTGACCTTTCCCATTTCCGACCATATGCTAATCTCATTTAATGCTAACGTGACACTATTCAAAACGAAACTGCCCCGTACAATCTCCTTCCGCAACATTAAGGCCATCGACTCAGCTGCTCTAGACTCTGGTATTACCAATCTTCCCAACATCAACTTCACATCCACCCCTGATGAACTGCTCAGTCATTATAATTGTGGCCTACACAATCTCCTTGATACCCTGGCCCCCTTAAAAACACGGACTGTTTCCTTTTCCCAATCTGCACCTTGGTTTACCTCTGAACTGAAAGTCAGAGGTCGCCAACTGGAACGCCTCTACAGAAAAACTGGTCTTACCATCCACAAACAAATGTTTAATACCCATTTCCTTTTCTATAAAGATTCTCTTTCCACTGCAAAATCCAACTATTATACAGATTTAATCAGGTCAGGCTCTGGTAACTCTCAATCACTCTTCTCACTGGTTCACAAAACACTACGCCCACCTGATTCTCTCCCACCTCATTTTTACTCCACTGACTCCAGTAATTCCATTTGACGTTTTTTAATACTGAAATTGACCATATCCACCAGCAGTTAGCCCCCCAGATCTCAGCCCTCAAACCCTCCCCTGACTTTCAAATCTCTTTCTCCCATCCTTTCTCTGACTTTACCCTCCCCTCTGCTGCTGAAATAACCAACCTTTTCCGCAAATCTAAACCATCAACTTGTCAACTTGATCCTCTCCCCACTAAACTGGTTAAAGCTTGCATTCACTCCCTGACCCCTCTTATAACTGCAATTATCCATTCCTCACTCATCTCTGGTTCTGTTCCGTCGCCCCTCAAATCAGCTGCAATAACCCCCATTCTCAAGTAACCTGGTGCTGACCTCAGCAACTTCAACAATCTCCGCCCAATCTCCAACCTCACCTTCCTTTCAAAAATTCTGGAAAAAACAGTTGCCTCCCAGATTCACGACCACCTTTCCCAAAATAGTCTCTATGAACAGTTCCAATCTGGCTTCCGTCCCCTTCACAGCACCGAAACAGCTCTTGTTAAAATAACCAATGACCTCCTCATGGCTGCGGACTCTGGACTTCTAACAATACTCATCCTCCTGGACCTGAGTGCGGCTTTTGACACCATTTCCCACACCATCCTCATCGACTGACTAGCCTCCATTGGATTATCTAATACACCCCTGGATTGGTTTAAATCATATCTTTCAGGCCGTACTCAGTTTGTCCAACTCAAAACTTTCAGATCCCACTCCTCCCCCCTCTCCTCTCGTGTTCCCCAAGGTTCTGTCCTTGGACCCCTTTTGTTCATCATCTACCTTCTCCCTCTTGGCCGAATTTTCCGTAAATATAACATCCGGTTCTACTGCTATGCTGATGACACCCAGCTCTACCTATCCACCAAACCCACTACGTCCCTCCCTCCCACCTCCCTGTCCGACTGTCTTCAGGAAACCAGATCCTGGTTCTCCCAAAACTTTCTCAAACTCAACAGTGACAAAACTGAACTCCTCCTTATTGGCACTAAATCCATCGTCTCTAAAATAAATGACTTTACCATCTCCATCGACAATTCATCTGTGTCCCCCTCTCCCCAGGTTAAGAGTCTGGGTGTCATCCTAGATAGCACTCTATCATTCCAGTCCCACATCAATAACGTCACTCGGTCAGCATATTTCCATTTACGTAACATTTCTCGCCTGCGCCCATCTCTCTCCCCCAACAGTGCTGAAATTCTGGTTCACACCTGGTTACATCCCGTCTAGATTATTGCAACTCTCTCCTCTTTGGTTTACCTGACAAATCCATCCATAAACTACAACTGGTTCAAAACTCTGCTGCCTGTATCATTACCAGAACCCCCTCCATCAGTCACATAACGCCTGTCCTGCAGCAACTCCACTGGCTCCCCTTCAAATACCGCATCATGTACAAGATACTTCTCCTTACATTCAAGGCCATCAATAATCTTGCCCCTCAGTATCTCACCGAGCTCCTCCATATCAAGACACCCACCCGTTCTCTCAGGTCCTCTTCCTCCATCCAGCTCATCCTCTCACCCGCTCGTCTGGTCATCATGGGGTCAAGAGCTTTCAGTCGCTCATCCCCCCACCTCTGGAACACTCTGCCTAACTACATCCAGCACTCCACTTCCATTACCACTTTCAAATCCCACCTAAAAACCCATCTTTTCCTACAGGCCTACTTCCTTTAATCTCATTTGCTTTGTCTGGAATGACCCCACCCTTTCTCTTTGTTTTTATTATTATTAGTATCATTATGTAGTCTTATTAGTATTGTTCTGTAGTTTTATTGCTTGTTTTTATGACTGCTTGTTTGATGGCCTGAGAGTTTTTATTGTTGATTTTGTAAGGTGACCTTGAGCGTTGAGAAAGGCGCCTATAAATAAAATAATCATTATTTCATCATAATAATAATTCGAGTTTTTATATAAACAAAAAAAAACAAAAACAATGCATACCAACCAGCAAGCACTAGTGGCACTGGCACGGTCGTCACACTAGTTGGAAATTGTTTAATTTTTTAAAAGAATTCTATGCATTTGCAACAATCCAGTGTCTGACTGTGATTGTGTTTGTGAGAAAGAGAGTGAGACAGAGAGAGAGAGATAGAGACAGTGGCCCTCATTTATCAAACGTGCGTACACCAAAAAAATGGGTGTATGCCAAATCTCCCGCAAGGATAGGCATTTATCAATCTGAATGTGAGCGAATGGTCCGCAAAAATCTCACGCCAGGTCTGACTAGGCGTACGCACATTTGAAACCAGCGAACAACATGCAGGGACGAATGCAGCTGTCAAAATGATTAATAAACTATATGCAGCAATGCGGACGTCATGCTGTTGTTGCTCTTATTAGTAAAATTAATAAATAGGCTAGATAAATAAATAAATAAATAAGACACCTGTGTTGAGAAATTAATTAAACTTATATTTTGAGACAACCTGCTTGTCAGACCAGACGGCTGACAATTACAATCAATTTGATTAAGTGCAATGCGTGGCTTGACAGATATGCAGTGTGGTATGACAGATGCTCATCCAGTCAGATATATACTGAACAACAAAAGAAACGCAAGTTAATTGAAGGCAGACTGGAAAATACGTTTGCGCGTAATTATTTCAGAAAATTTAATTTATTACTAGCGCGTGCACATTTACACTCTTTCTTTATATTAGTCACTTTGACTGAGTGACCATAAGAGTACATTCACTAAATAGCTAACTTGCATTTCTTTTGTTGCTTGGTATATATAGGCCTACAGACACTTTGACCGTGATCACATTTTGACAGTGGCAGATCTTCTATTGTTAGAGGAATATGCTTCTGTCCGACGTGAGAGGAACTTTCGGCACAGAGAAGATCTCCTCCGGGAAAGTGACGAGTGGCTGCTCGTTTTGTGTGGCACCCAATAAAATGTCATGGAGTACTACTAATAAAAGTATAACGAAGAGTGATCTTAGTAGACTGTATTTTAACAATTACCCTCAAGCAGCTCCGATCGAGGCGGTGGGGACTTATCCGTGTCCCCAACGCCTCGTATTCCCACGATGGAGGGGGAGCCCTGCTGCCACGCGCTCCTTGAACGGTAACAGCTGGAGGTTCGAGTCTGGTTGGCCTTTACGAGTCAGTGCGCTGCTGCGCCTGAGCACAGCAACCCGTTTTTTGGTGGCGATCTTAAAATCGGACCACTTTTTTTTTACTTACATGTAAAGCATTTGGATTGTCAGTTATGTAGGCTATATAACATGAAATATCATGGATCTATAATTTGAATTTATTGATGAATTAAAGCAAACCTGCTGCACTCCGGTTTTCCACCCCAACGGTGTTTACCGCAGCAGCAATAGTTTTCCAAACTGCAGCCTTCTGGGCTCCCTTTATGCCACTCTTAAGGCTTCCAAATAAAATTATTTTGTTTTTCTCCACCTCGGACTTGATAATTTATATTTCCTCCTCAGTGAAGTTCTTTTTCTTTGCCGTCTTTCGAGAGTCCATGTCGTAAAGTGGGCAGGACTATGCCTCCCGGAGCATGAATTTATAGGGGCATGCCATGTAAATTACAATGGTTTCAGCCGCCAGATTTATCAACACCACGCCAGTTTTACACCGAAATCAGCGACATACACACTTTTAGTAAATCAGACGTGACACCTGGCGAACGCTGATATTTACGCCAGAATCTGCACCAGATCCTACGCAAGTTTGATAAATGAGGGCCAGTGAGTGATAGAATGAACTTAAATCTCTCAGTTCTTAGGAATAACATCTCTCCAATGCCAACACACACATACAAACACACCCTCACTTTTATATAGCTACATCGGTGAGGACATTATATTGAATCCATTCATTCTGTATAGCCTTTCACAAACCCTGTTGTCAAATTATGCCTGACCCACACCTTCAACTAACCCCAATTATGATTGTAACTTTAACCAACGAGGCGTAATATTCTGTAATCCTGAGTTAAGACCACCCAAAGTGTATTCACAACTCAAAAAGTCCCCACAACTCTGTGGTTTCTCAAGAGTTGGTTCTCACAAGTAGAGCTATAGAATCCCACACAAACACACACACAAACATGCACTCACACTCACGCTCACGCATGCACACACACACACACACACACACACACAAAAGGCCAATTCATCAGGACATGACAAGACCCTATGTAGCGTTGCAGAGTCTTAAGTATTTTCTCCAAACCCATACTCCCCCAAATGGCCAATCCAAACTTCCCACAATTCTGACAAGCCTTCAGAATTTTACCTGTTTCTCATAAATTTTCCCTTTCTGCATCCCAGTCTCTCTTTCTCTCCAATCTGCAGGGTTATCTGTGACTGCAGTACCCACTGTACCCCATAAAGGGCAGAATTATTACCGGAACGAGAGCTGTAGAATTCCACACATGGGCACTGGCAGCGAGGAAGGAATCACTCAGCACAAAGACAAATGGAGCCCTTAAACCCTGCTAACTCACACAAGAATGACAGCCATTTGGCAGTGCAGAAATCTTCCTGTTTACATATGGGTTTGCACGACTAGGGGAGATACAATTCAGATACGTCCAGCAGCCCCTTCCTGTAATTTAAGTGCAGCCGATGATTTGTTGCACAATCTTCCTTTTTTTCTCACACCCTCCCCTCACCCCTTTTTTATCAGAAACATATATCAGGGTTGCATGAATGAGCTGGCCCACCACCAGGAAGTGAGGGCTTTTTATCACACGCCGATGCGCAGACTTGATGAATTGACCACAAGGTTCTGACATGATTCACTCTGAGAGAGGAATGCAAGCCAGGCACCGGAGTTCCAACATGACACCTGTAGGCAAAGCTCCATCTCCTTCAGAAGTGCTGAAATCCTTGTAATTCCTGAAATGCAAGTTTTGAAAAATTAACATTGCCTTTTCATGTTTGACATGCAAAGGCATTAGATAGATACCGGTGTTGAAAATATTAAACATTTCTTTTGTGAATTGGGGTTACGTTTAT
Source organism: Gymnothorax javanicus (assembly GCA_029692085.1). Classification (NCBI taxonomy): domain Eukaryota; kingdom Metazoa; phylum Chordata; class Actinopteri; order Anguilliformes; family Muraenidae; genus Gymnothorax; species Gymnothorax javanicus. The sequence goes on from CM056198.1 coordinate 99,974,457, forward strand.
GTCTGGCTAATGACTCCCTGAATCCAAACAAATACAGAACGTCTAAAAGGGGACCCATTGACCTCTGTTCGCAGGATCGGACATTTCTTATACTAAACTAAACTTAAAGCTGACTAATGTATTTCACCGGATCATATTAATGGATATACAAGCAGTGCATGATTGTCTACAGCAGTTGGCCCTTAGGCTTTGAAGGAATTTTACAATCTTGATATGGTTATTGTGAAACATCTCCAATTTTTGGAGTTATTAAAATACCATTACCACTGTATTATTTTATTTAGCAAATTACATGTACTGACTGAGACGACTGATCGGTTATGCCTCCAAATGACCTGACTGATATAACTGGCATCGTAAACCTTTTTTTTTTTTATTCTGTACATTCTAATTTAGTATTGGGAGCAACACTGATCTGGACAAGATCAATACTTCAAACCTCAATGCAACAGAAATACATATTTTCAAATAATTCAGCTGTGTGAAGACACTAAGTTTTACCCCAAAGTTTGTTTTTTTTGATTTCCATAATTAAAGCAGAGTATTCTTTGACAATTACTCTGAAACGGAACAGTCTCAAAAATGTCTTGAAAATAAATTCTCGATTGCGCTCTCAGTCCAAATTTCCGTCCAAATGTAACACAACGCCACTATTAACATGTAAAACCCATGCGGAAAAGAGCCAGCATTTTCCAATGCTGACAATAAATGTGGTAAATTTTGCTTCAATTAAATAGCATTTACCCCATAATTGATTGATTTTTTTAGAAAAATGTATAGAGTGGTGGCTGGTGATAAATATCCTTGGTGGAGCTGTGCGGTGCCACACTCAGTAACCATGCCATTACGATTCAACGCAAACGACAGGATACCTGTGCTTTGTGCGATAGTTGGTAATTATTTTAATTCTAGGAATAAATATCCGAGTCATTTTTACACAAAAACAGATAGCTAACGAACTTGAAAACAATGAATTGAGTTGTGTATTTTTAGTGATAAAATATGTTGGAAAAGTATAAAAAGAAACTAAATCAAAATGATATGAAGAGTTTGTTTCTAAAATGCAATTGCCAAAATTACAAAAATTGAAATATGACCATGGAGCGATAGCCCTGTGCTTCTTACATATGGTGCAAAAATCCATTTTTAGAAATTTGTACTATAAGGTGCATATTTTTATGGTCAAAGTTTGTTTTTTTTTAAATAAAATGCAATAGATGCCACATAGAAAAAGCTGATTTACTCAAATTGAGTAAAATGGATATATTGCATTTTGGAAACAAACTCCTCATATAATTAATTTAATTTAGCTGCGAACAAATCTCTAAAAGTTTCTTTATTTTGCTATTTTCCTCTTCTTTGGGTGGACATTATCCATAGGCTGCCTACCTAACTTGTAATCTAGCTTGTTCGAACACAGAAGTTAGAATGCGCTTTACATATAGGGTATTGCTTAGCAATGATCTGCATTTCGCGTGTATTTACGTGAACAACCAGGTGGAGCAACGACTGCATTCTATCAGACCTGGTGCACTCGATGTAAATGCTAGTCACAAAGTTGGACATAGGAACAATCATCCTAAGAGTCAATACCTACTTTTTTATGCCCTTCTGGTGCACTCCACTCCTAGCCGGGGTGGCTGATGAAACACTTGAGGCTAGAGACAGGACATCATCCATTTAGAAGACTAGGCCAGCTAGCAAGATAGCTAGTCAGATATGTGGGTTTAGGATGGCTAGCTACGTAGCTAGCGTATCTCATGCGGCTCGCGACTGGGCTGGGGCACTATCAGAATCACCCATCGGACAATATTTTCGAAGACGCTGATTTGGCCAGATTAACATTGTTATAAGCCTATCCTACCCCAGCAACAGTCCTTTATTGGCGACTCATCTCTGCTTTATGGGCACGGTTTCCAGTGCCCCTGAACACTTGTTTCCCACAATTCCACTAAACATATTTATTTATATTTTACACAATATATGTTATTCTGAAATTAAAACACATACATACTAAAATGAGTTATCTTTGCTGATGTTAGATTTTTTATTTAAAAAAATAAATTAAATAAAAACACTCTGCACCATGGAGGGTGGCACCCTAGCACCCTCTATTAGCAAGCTGTTACTGAAGGTATATGAGAATACATTGAGAAATATATTCCACTTGTGTGAAGAATGCCACCGTCATCTGCATACAATTTGTCGTAATCACAGTCTACGGTAGTAATGACTGCTAAAGCTGTATTCACAGACCATTTTATTTCTCAGATGTGAAGCAGTCACGCATTTAAAACAGTGCCATTGGGCCCATGACTATACACTGAAAACCCACATAGTGTACCTCAAAAAAATTGTGTACACCAACTTATTAGCATTGTGTGGACGGCACTTAACTTTAAAATTTTTTTTGCCTTATTTTATTTATTTTTGCCATGTTTTTTAAGTGCTGTGAACACAAAATCATGAAGTTATACATTGTGGTAATCAGTTTCCACAAAACAATTGATTGCTCCGCACAATCTGGGCTTACAGTATACCTGAAATGGAAATTTTTGTCACACAAAGTAAAAAATAGTCTGTTTAAGATTTGTTTCAGAGTCAGTCAGGGTTGGTTATCTGAATTTTATCCCAGGAGCACTGGCTCAACGTGTCAGACTAAGCTGCTACAAAAACACATCATAAACCAGATGGGCAGATGTGAGTGTTGAAAGTGAGCTTACCTTGTCCTAATCTCATTATTTATTAGTACTTGTAATTAGGTTTTAAAACTATACATGCCTTAAGTGACAGTGACATCAAAGTATTGTCTTCATATTATCTTATCCTCCAAGATATAAGAGCTGATATTAATCTAGTCTCTCTAGGACAAAAATATTTGTTTGTCATCCACAAGACAGATGATTCCAGCTAAAATCAACTAGCATACTTATTAAATTAATTTGTTGATTTACAAAAAGCCATTCAAGAAATCATAGAATTAAGTGCTCTACAATTACATCAAAATGAACTATTTCACTTCATTGGACTTGAAAATAGTTTCTTCTCTTTTTTAGCCCAAAAAGTAATTTACTATTGGTATCAGAAAAACTCTTTTCAACAAATCCTATGCTGTTCTTTATTGGGGATTTAAAACACAACCATTAACTCATTAGAAATCATAGAATTAGAATTTATGGACATTTAAATTTTTAAGCTGTTAATTATTGGAATCCAATGTTTGCATCAATCTATCACTGCCCAATCACCAAATTACATTGATACCTTCTTTGTCTGCCGATTCACCATTTGGCATATTGACCACATAGCACCACTAGTCCTCTCAAATAGCAGTGTGACCCTTACACAGACCCTAACCTCAAGATACATGAAATATTGATTTCTCACATTAGTATTTGCATTCTGTTGTGTCTGCCTATAGATTTTAGTCACCTCTGACTAATGTGATTTAAACAGCGAATAAATTAAACTCCACACATGCATTAAAAGCCTCTGCATGAAAGCACAAAAATATTAAGCCTGCATTAATGGCAACTACACTTGCTCGTGCAGGTACAATGAACACTTTTTTTCTGGATTTAGCAACAGATTATGGTGACTGCTGGCTTGTAGCTTAAGACAACATTGCCTGCAAACAAGAACACAGATTACGTGAAACTGGTATGGGTGTATTTTCAGACGCTAAGAACGTATTGAATATCAGCCATAAGTTATTCGAGCATGTAGCACCTCATCTTCTGTGACTGACTGATGAGCTGGACCTGTTGGAAAAAGCAGAGTTAGGGCTGAGGTGGTTTCCATTTGCCTGTATGCCTGTTTGAGCAGAAGCTACCCTGAAACCTGGGTAAGAGGAAGAATTGTCTCACAGAGCTGAGGGAATAGGTCAGTAATGCTTATGACACCGAAAAGGTACGCTAATTGACTTTTTCAAAGGCATGTTCAGAGCCTTTTCATCCACACAGCGGTACCCTCTTGCATCCAGCACGACTTGTGTATGATTTTTTTTTCCCAGTGAGTTAAAACCATTCTGGCATTTACATGGGTCGAAAACTTGGTTGAGGAATAATTTGATATAAACAGCTTAGTTTAACCCTAATATAACTCAGACTTCATATGGATATAGCCTGTTTACTTCCTACTTACCCATGACTTCCCCTTTCCAACCAAATGAAGCTAGGAATTTCATGTTTTATGTTTATAATTGCATAGCCTCCATAAAATATTTATGGCAAAATTTAAAATCAACAATTACAATTTTCAGACATACTGGGGATGTTTGTAGAAACACTACATAATTTCTTTATTGCACCGCTGGTAATGTGCATATTCAAGAGAACGTGAAATATCACCCAATAGGATTAACACAATCTCCCTCTAAAATTGCAGGCAAAGTGATTTATCATTTTGCAATTTGCTTCAACATGTGCAATAGAGGATGACACTATCTTGTGACACAGAAGGCACAGAGTTGAACTGAAACGTATTTAAATGATTATCCTGTGATATTGCTTTAATCGTGCTGGTATAAAGAAATTGACTGCAATTGAGAAAGACAATCTGAAGTAATTGCTCTTAGCTGAATCGAAATGGCCTCAGATAAATACATTATCTTGTTCTGAGCCTTACATTATGAAATAAATTAAAATTTACCATAGACTGCACCTCCTACATACATATATTTACAAGAATAAACAAAGCTAAATAATTCAAGCATTCATAGTTTTAATTGTCTGACCATGCTAATTCCAACTATGTAGGATTTAGTTGGCAATCAGCTGCAGGAGGGAGCAAGGTGTGGGGATGGTTCATGAGAGCAGTATCTGGTTATTTTATTAGTAGAGCTGATGCTCATTGGCTAATCAGGCTCACCTTTTAAATTTAGTAGTGTGCTGGCACTCAAGTGACTGCCAGACACCAAAGGAAAAACAGCCAAACCAACCTGCTGGAGGTTGTTTGTGACTGAAGATATTGTTTACTGAATTGTGTTGTGGGTTTAAAGTAACCAGACCACGTGCACTTGAGAGTGAAAGCATGCATGAGTAGTTGGCAGCAACAGGATTATTTTCGGCGAGCAGACCACCACCTTGACTGAGTTTGCAGTGGGAATTTGCGAACAACCTACAACAACATGCAAACAATCCAGGTTCAGGACGTTAACGTCCTCCCCAAAGTTTTGTTACCATCAACCGAATTTACTAAATTTGCAAAATTCTTCAGCCAAGATGAAGTTCATAACTGGAATAAACTTATGGCTGAGACTTGTACTTCAACCCTTCTGGGCTTTCACAACTCCGCAGATATGAACTATATTCCTATGGCCACAGTAATGCTTAGTAATGATGATGAGTGTATTGTAATCGCCTTGGTTTGTTTCTTTATTTCTTTATTTGCTTGTTTGTTTGCAAGATTACAAGAAACCACTGCCTCAATTTATACCAAATTTGGCTAAAAGTTGGGCAAAGACCCAGAATACATCCCATTAAATTTTGGAATGGATTGGGTCAAGGTCAAGGGCAAGATCACTGGTAAGGTCAAAATAATTTTTGCCCATGAATCTGTCAAAAATGGTCTGATTTACATCAAACCAATGCCAGAAGTTTCCTTTTTAAATTTGTAAAATATAATCCTATCTATTGCAGTAGTGAAACGTGCATAGTTTGAAAGATCGGCGGGGTTCAAAGTTCAGGGGTTGAAGGTCATTTGTCTGAATCCCCAAATTTACACTATACCTCTAAAACTACTGTAGTGACCTTATAGCCATTTGGTTACTCTAAACACATAAATGGAGGTTAAAATGACACCATAACCTTTGACCTTGAGTGACTTTGAAAGGTCAAACCAAAAGTGATGAGATTTCAGAAGGCTGTATCTCAAAAACTACAATAGATAGCCACTTAGTTACTATTAATCACATATAGGCGCCCGCAGGCCTACGCAACTTCCACTTTAGTGCCACCCCTAGCGACACAGTCACGTGCCTGGATACGTTGAAAACAAACCAGATAAGAGCCCTGTCACAGTACAGTTGGCAGTCAGTTTGACAGCCAGGAATCTTTAGCTAACGTTTGTTTGCTTAAAAACTTGGTAGTCAGCGAACGAGCTTATCAGCCTTGTCAAAGCATAACTGACAACGAATCGCTGTCAGCAGGCTAACTTAGCCAGCGAGCTAGTTTACCGACTTCGGTAGTTGTCTAACTTTTTATATTTGGCGTATTTAGTTAAATTCCAGCTTGTGAAATGCCCGCAGCTCAACACTAGCTGGGTAGCCAAATAATGGCTCTTCACTGCTTTTATTCACTTAGCTAGCTCGCTAGCTAGCTAGTTATTTTGCTGGCTAAGCTAGTGATATTTATTGAATAATCATACTAGCTAGCTTGCTAAATAACAGTAAGTGACAGTGCCATTTACTGTTTCTATCGGTTTAGCTATGTGCACAAGATGTAATAAGCTCACTAGCTGGCTAGCTCAGTGGTTCACTAGCGTAGCTTAATGCTAGCCAGCTAAATGGCGAAATAACTATTCATCGTGATCCTTTCATTTCTAGGTATGTAGCTAGCTAATAGTAGCCCGCTATGTGGGAACGGGTGCACGGACATACGGCAATGTAGGGCACTCATGGGCTACCATCGTGGTACGTTATGAACGTTGGCTGAAACTGATGTACCTCATTGGCTTGGAACAAATCACGGGGTACTCGCCCACTTGTGCAGCGGATATGTAGTTCGGAGAAGTGGACTACAAACAGGACTACAAGTGCAAAAAGCATATAATTTTTGGCAATAAACTACGAATTTGATGTGATCATTTGAATCTGTATACTTTGTAGGCTAATCTCGGAGCGAGGCGGCTCTTAGAATTATTACGAGTTCGAGCAATGCCAGAAAGTGTCCAAACAGTGCAGTGCAGCATGGCAATTAACCTGTCAACCTGGTTTGTTTTCAACAGCTGGCTAGTTGCTAGGGCCTCCAGTGCCCGTATGTAGCGTCACTTCCGGTAATCTCGCCCTCGCCTATAGGAACTCGTATACCAGTGTTGCCAACTCTCCCAAATTTTTTCGGGAGTTAACGGCATATTCACGTTCCTGTTGCGTACTCAGCAATTGAATTCTGAGTACGCAACAGGTATGAAAGACTTTATGCGCGTTATTGAAAAATCGGGAGAGTTGGCAACACTGGTATACTATGGTGAGGAAAATGACATCATGACCTTTTACGTTGAGTGACCTTCTACGATCAAACCCAGAAGCACATATACCCAAAAAGTTGATCAACTCATTGAACAGCTCAAATTTGTGCAGGGGGGGGTTTGCTGTGCCTGGCATCGCCTGTTTGATATGAAACACCAGCAGATGACATTACAATAACCATCTCCACTGATGATCACAAGAACACAGGTTTTTCAGACCATCACGATAGGCCATGGGCTGGTGGAATTCTGAAGGCACTGAATGACTGGGGCCTTCGAAGGTTTTAGAACACAGGAGTTGAGGTGCAATGCGAAATCCCTAGTGGACCCTGCATCAAGGCTGTTCAGGCTGCTCAGGGTACAGCTGTTGCCTGTGAACTTCTGGTTGCATGAGGAGGATCTTTAAACCACTCCGCTGCTCTCTGGTGTGCTTGAACTATGACCCTCCAGGCTATGCACCATATGATTTCCCCGAGAAGCTACCTGTCAGAGCGTGAGACACATTTTTGACATTTCTGAAAGGACAGCACATAAAAATGAAAGTTATGGCCCCAAATTCATTCTTGCTATCTTGCAACACACACTGTTTCTGCATTTCTGAGGCACATTTTATTCTGTATTCTTTTTTTAAAAGAAATTTTCAGGAGTCAGTCACTGAAGGTGAGATCACTGAAAATTTTTTTTTTTAGCAAAGAATATACATAATTATAATGCTAATTTTATGCATTTTTTCATCTAGTCACTTTTCATTTATTTTCTGGTTCAACATTAGCTGGTATTATTAGAATTTAAATAGGCACTTAGGTTTAATTTTCATATCCCTAATGGACTTACAACAGTTTTCTATTTTTACAAATGTCCCATAATAGCTGAGTAGTAGAGCATTTACATCATAATTAGACTCATACTTTCACATCAGCGCAGCAGAACATGTCTGATAGGATAAGCCCATACAGTACACACATCTAAAACACATGACCATGTCCTAAAAGTGTGGAATCCTAACGTGGTGAGGAGATAACACCTGTGTGTCTGACAGGGCTGAAATGTGGATTCACTGCTCATCTACTTTGAGTAGGAGGGAAAGGTCTGAAATGAAAATGGCTTTGACGGAAACAAACAGAGCCTTTTCAATCTCATTTGTTGAGGAAATATGCCACTTTGGAATCTGGAGTAACTGACGGCTGGAACTGATTAGAGGAAGAAGCCCATGATCTCCAGACTGAGTTCCTCACTCTGAGAGGCTATGTTTAAACCCTGTGTCAGAGGGAGCTTTGAGCTGTCTGTCCAAAGGTTGCATGTATACAACTCTTCAGGGCTTGTATCTAGTAATTACTAGCTGAAGTGCACTCTGTAAAAAAAGAAGGGCATTTCAGCAGGTCCTCGATTTTGCCCGTTGAATTGAGTACCTCAATGATAACAGACACAGCTCAGCATGCTAATGGCAATGCCAAGACAGCATCTAAGACTCAGAGCATGATAACGAATGATGTTTGCTTTTTTACATGGGCAGGCCTCGCTGTTGTGGTAAATTGACTGCCTGGAATTGATTAATTTAACATTTTATTTGACAAGAATCAAGACCAGGTCTGGAGTTAATTTAAAAGCATTTAAATTTGGATGATAATGGATCGCTGATCAATTTTGAGGTCACAACATGCAAATTTGCAATTAGATTGCATCAATACCTACCTGTTCCAAATCCACTCAATCATTAAAATTTGTCCACAAGCCCACTGGACGGTGCAGCTTGTAGTTCATAACAATTTTGGGACAGGAGATACTGTTATGCAGGGCCTGTCCAGCAGTTTTGGCAGCAGCTTTTTTCAGCATGTGATTTGTTGGAGTTGCTAAATGGCTCCATATTTATTCTGACTGAAAACAATAAAAAGCTAATTGGCTGTGCTTAAGTGAATAACACTTACAGTAGCAATGACAATGGCTTTCAGAAAGAGCAGTCCAAGAAATGTCCACATCATCTCAATTGATCAAGCTAAGGTCTTGTTACAACAAAGTACCCTGACATCTGAAAAAGCTTTAACAGGGACGAGCTTACAGTCCATAGGAAGACTACATGGACAGATGGACATAGTTGTTTTAGCTTAATTGGCTTCAAGACACAACAACAGAATATATCCCTCAAATGATAGCACAATAGCTCTTAGGCAGAATTCATAGTTTGGCCTTATGGTGGCACTGCAGGAAAGTGTATCAAGTCCAGGAAATCAACAAGGGAACCACTCTGAGGTCCAGAAATATCCACAGCAACGTTTAACCAATTTCCAGTAACCGTTTAACTTACTGCACTTTTGAAAAAGTAAAATGTGGCCTAAAGGTGGTTCTGCACGAATGGGCATAGTGTCGCAAAAACAATAGGATTGCTCTTTTATGCACCAGGATGTTTGTACAGCAAAGTCGATTTGATTCCCATTAGAACAGTTTGACTATTGCGTAAGAAATGTGGTTTCAACTAATGGTGATGCAACAGTAAAACTAATAGAGCTATCATAATCAATAAGGTTCCCGCTCCATGCACCAGGATTGTTGACAGCAGATTTGACAGGATTCACATTAATACTGTGCAAGTTAATACGTTTTTGCAAATGAAAAATGTGGCCTGGTGGTGGTGTTGCTACATGGAAGGTCCTAGGGCACCACTTATATGCACCAGGTGCAACCAGAGAAGGTTTTACATGCCTCCCAATAAAACTTTCATTGCATTTGGAGGTGTTAAATATAGCTGAGTGATGGTGCTACCAGAAACTTTACAGAGCCACGGCCATGAATATCTTCCTCTTCTATTGACCAGAAGTATTGATAGCAGATTAACTGAAGTTTGGCCTGGTGGAGGCACAACAACAAAGATCATAGGGTGACTAATACCAGTAACAGCCCTTCTCTACAGAACATGAAACAACCTCAAGAAATGTGGCATGATTCTGATCAACACTGTTTGAGTTATTGCATTAGTAAATGATGAATTCGGCTGAGTGGAGGCACTACAGGAGACAACCAGAGCCTCCGCAGTCAAATAATTCCTCCAAGATGCACAACGAATGTTGAAAGCAGATTTGACACGATTTTCATGAAATTAGTCAAAACAATCATAAGTATCAATTAATTCCCAGAAAAACTGTTTGAGTTATTGTATTTAGAAAAGTAAAGTTTCACCCGATGGTGGTGCAACAAGAAAGGTCATTGGGTCACACATAACAATTGGGTTCCTCCTCTATCCAGAATGAATGCAAAAGGTATCATGTGATTCCCATAAAAACGATTTGAGATCTCAGGCTAACATGAAAGCTTGCGGTGGTGGTGGTGGTGACAGTGGCCGAGGCAAAGCCGTAATACCCCTGTCCATATAATACAACCAGACAAACTCTGCTGGGCGAAAAAAGCAGAGCTTATCCCCAAGGTTACAGCATTCTCCTCATCAGCAAAATTCATAGTTTGGCCTAGTGGTGGCACTACAGGGAAGGAAATAGGGTCCAGAAAATCAACAGGGGACCTATTCTAGCCCAGTACAGCATAACATTACCATCAGGCAACATATTATGCTTAGGGCTCAGATAGCCACGCCCATTGCATATTGATTTTTTTTATTAATATTGTATAGTTCAAAATGATCAGGTGCTCTCTGATTATATGCAATAACAGCAATGATAGATATTTTAGGGGAGGGACCTCCTTTCAAGAAGAGGATAAATCACGTCACACGGTATGCTTCAAGCATATGTTATCTGTCAAATTTCAAACATAAATATGGTTAAATTATAAAAACAAAAAATATGCACTAATGCACGAATATCCCGGGAGACTTTTTTTTTTATAAGATCTAGTGAGAAATTTTCTTAATTTAGAACAAAATTGAGAATTTATTACTGTTGCCCTGGGGCAAGATTAACCAGTTATGGAGCCACTTGATAGACAGGGACTGTGTGAGATGTGTATGCAAGGCGTGTATAGATTTTAGTAGCCTCACTTTGATCAACTGAGTTACCAATACGCGCAGGGAATGGACACAAACACTCTTTATGGTGCAAGGGGATCTACTAAGGGAGTAAGGGAGGAACCAATACATAGATAGTGAGGACAGTGAGCTGGAGGGTGACGAAAGTGGGGAGTGGTCTCCAAATCCAGGGTTGATTGCTACTTTCATGTCAGGTTAAATATCCATATAGTAAAGGCAATGTTTGAGAGAAGTGACTACTTACTGTATACTATAAAAGCACTGTAAACAGAATATTTAGGTATTTTACGATCAGCGTGCAAAAATAATCTTTGTATTAATGCCTTGATAGTAAAAACACAAAAAACCATGACTTTATACAAATGGAGCCATTTTTTTTCAGATGTTAATTGGTTTTCTATTTTCATCTTTTAAGGAAATGAGTCAATCAGAGAAAGTGCAGAAGACATAATTTTTTCATTAAATGTTGGTGAATAAAATTGCATTTAAAATTATCTGATTTCATACCACACTTTCAAAACATTGCTCTGAGGCAACAAAATATTTTATATATATCCAAAAAAATATATTTCATCATTAGTCAGAGCACTTAAGCATCTGGGGGGAAAAAGCACCAATTATATTTTTCCACTAAAAACCAAAATTCATGCAGTACAGGGCTAGGCTCCTGGAATGTCATGCATAATACAAATAATGCCAATTTTCACCTGCTGTGCATGAGCCTATTTAAGGCTTTAGAACTCAGTATTTATGTCATAGAGACTGGGAAAAATTATTCCAGTGAAGCAAGACACTTAGAAACTTAATTACAGAATTATTTTGCAACTAAATTTCAAACTTTACAGACACCGGCATCGAGATTTGCTATGTTTGACTTATTGCATTTTTGAAAAAGTTGAGTTTGGCCTATGGGAGACGCCAAAGGAATGGTCATAGTGTGACCAGAACAATAGGATTGTCCTTTCATGCACTGAAAAGTTCACCACAAAGTTGATCTCACTCCCATTGAGACAGTTTGACTTAAAGCAAATGGAAATGCAGTTTCATCAAATGATGGCACTACAATAAAAGTTATAGAGCCATGAAAATCAATATTCTTCTATTCCTCTATTCACCTGGAATGCTGACAGCAGATATGACAGGATTCACATTAAAACCATTCAAATTAAAGCATTTTTAAAAATGACCATTTAGGCACGGTGGTGCTACAGGGAAGGTCATAGGGTCACCAACATCGCCTCCATACATCAGGAAAAATCAGAGAAGGTCGACAAACTGTGTTTATTGACAATGGTTTTCAAAAGTGCACCTGAGCCCATGCAGTTATTTCCACAACCAAATCCTGTCTCTTCTTAATGCAGAGCCTTATGAGATTTTTTGTTTTCATTTACACCTTGCATAGTATCCAAACTTTTTTTGAAACAGGGTAGTATCACAATGTTGTCATGGAATTTTTCTTTTTCATAGCCATGGTTGGATATCAGTCAAATGTGGCTTACATGATTTCTTCAAACATAAATGCACCTAATTAAGACAAACCAACAGGTTGCACAAATCTTGTGAATCCAGCAGTGAATGGAACCAAAACCAGCATGCGCTTAGGTGTCCCAGGACCAAGATTGGGAACCACTAAGAAACCAGTAAACCTTTGTAGCATGGCGCATTGCTGAAACCATATTTAACCCTATGACATCAGCTTTCTGACACAAATCACTTGGTGGAATGATTTGCATAATGCTATCCAATCTCACTTATCTGACCCACACAAGCCGCTGAATTATAGGGGCTATAGAGCTATATGTGCAAAACTGCCTCTTCACTAAACCTCAGTTTAAGCACAGTAAATAGCCTGGTTACCTTTGGGGGTCTGACTGAAGCACACCTCTGGAAACCACAAGGAGATAATTGGCACAATTGAAGGGTTCAGTGCAATAACTTGCTAAATGCCAATCTCTTGTTTTATATGAAAGAGGGGGATAAAAAGATTATATATTTTAGTTAAGTTTCCCCATTTATAGATGAGATTGGCATTTACCCCATTATTGCACTGAACCCTTCAATTCTTCAGCCAGTTGGGTAAATCAAATGCTAAAATGAGCTGGATAGGTTGAGGGGGAGAATAAACAACAGGGACTTTCTGTACCCTTAATTTCCCACCTCTGAACCTGTTTGTGGAGCACTGTACATACATGTCTGTGATATTTTATTCTCAGAAATGTCGATTGCAATTTTCTGGTGTATTGCTTTTTTAATTGATGAGGACTTTTTTTTATCAACGTTTATGCTAAAAAAGCCGTTCTACTCTTTTACTTTATTTTAATTTGGTTGCTTAGATTGGAATCAAGAGAGATTTAAAGGCTCAATTACCATAAGGTAATCTTGAATGGAAACAGAAACCTTTTGATCCATAGTTAAATCTGCAAGTCTGATTACACAGGGACAGCACTGATCAGGGCTCTCCATAGTGTTGTGCAGTTTCACCAGGGCACATAACAATTAGATTATGTATTTATTATGTCGCATTGTACTTTGCTTTTTTTTTTTTTGCTAATTGAATTTAACAGCTTAATGATATGTGAGATGTACCTGTATACATCACTGCCAACACTGCTGATTTGTTCAGTGACAGCTGATATTTATACATCGTGGCACTCTTGGTGATATTTTTAGTCTGGTATAAAGTGGGAACACAGGTCTTCGATAAGTTAGAAACTTTTCTGTGCATATATCACCACTCTCTGTGATGGATGAATAACACTGTAAATTATATTGGTAGAGTTAGCTCGATACACAAAGTATCATCATAATTTTCCCCTTTTTTTTGTTTGTACTTAAATTGCTACTAATTCTGATAATCTTTACTGAATATGTAAATTGGTAAAATTTGGTCATGTGACATTGTCATGTGATCCTGTCACATAAGAACTTGATGGTACAGAAGCACCTGTTTTATAGTGCATTTTATGCCCTGATGAAGACTCTTCTGAGTCGAAATGGGTAGGCGTATCCAAGGATTTTTAACTGTATCAGAGTGTCTCAGAGTTTCAGTATGACAGCCTGCAAATATGACAAGACTTCCTTCATAAGTAAGCTGGACAATCTCTGGTTTTTGCATTTTTTTATTTGCATTCAACCTGTGTCCAAATCCTTGAAGAACATCTGATATTCTACATATACATCACCCCATTTTCTTTCTTTTGTTTTTTTTTACCAGCGCAACACTTGCCTTATTTTTCTCTATAGAAAAATTTCCCCTGCTCATATGTCTGAAGCATTAAGTCGATCCTGTTCAAATGTGTATTCAGAAGAACATTCAATAAATGCTTTCTGTTGCAGAACAGCTATTAAAGAACATGAGCAGCACATAGAAAATGTCACAGGCCTAGTTACAGCAGCTGGCATCTTTGCAATAATATTATTATTCAGCATTATTCATTGTCTTCCAATGCCTATTTTCACACCCAAAAAAAATCAAGTGGTTGACAGATTATTTTTGTTGATCCAATTTCACTGATATATAGTGCATTAAAATTCATACTGTTTGCCTCTTTTAATGGCTTAGTTTTTTCTATTTTTCTGGCATAGACTTATGAATATTTTAGCTGAACTGTTCCAATTGCCTATCTATCCATGCCTTCTAGAATATTTCTGTCATAAAAAGCATCAGTTATTGGTACCCAGACAAACACTGCATTGCTTTTTTTTCTAAAAAAGCTCCACAAAAATTGTAACCATAGAAACTTGACAATTATACTTACTTTCAACTCTACGCACTGGATGAGATAACCAAGATATAAGATAATTTTGCATCCTTTCTGTGAAGTTCTGAGTTTTGTTTTGGATGATAATGTAATGCTTATTGTCATAAATCTGTCACTGACTTCTGCATCAGACGGTGAGCTGCTTTTTTTTCCTCCATGTCTGCTAGGTTTTTGTCAGTACTCTTTTCATCGCTCATTCAAACGTCTGGACCTGAAATTAATGGGCTTCAATATTTGTGGTCCATTCTAAATATAGCACAGCTAAACTTCCAAATATAACATCGTTAACGCACTCTTGGTTTGCTTGCATAATAAAAACAAATGAAAATTGCCCCTGAGGTAGATGTTTTAGAGGCTAATATATTCATGCATGGGAAAAAAAAAAAAAAACGAACTGAGAGCAACATCAACCGAGACAGTGAAAGATGAACAACTGCCTCTGTGGCAGATGAAATGATGAGGGGCAACCATATTGACAAATACGGTGCATCATAATAATGAATTTGAAATGATTAGACTGAACTGAAAAGTGCCATATGAATCATAATGAAAGAAAATGTAAAAATAATGAATTGACAGGCTTAAAGTATCTTCTTTAT
Organism: Gymnothorax javanicus; assembly: GCA_029692085.1. Lineage (NCBI taxonomy): Eukaryota > Metazoa > Chordata > Actinopteri > Anguilliformes > Muraenidae > Gymnothorax > Gymnothorax javanicus. Next base: position 99,989,972 of record CM056198.1, read on the forward strand.
ACTGCACTGTGCAAGCCATATTTACAAATAATATACAAAAATATTATGCATTTAGCATGACCCCTTTATTTCTGTGGTATGTTTAAAAATCTCTAGAAATGGCTGAGCTTCATCTGCCAAGACAGTGAACTCAACTTAACCTCAGTATTACCCAACTCTTGCAGAGAAAATACAAGTCTACTTAGGATTGTATTTGCTCTTTAAATTAATTGAATTAACCCAGTGCATATTACTGTGAATATGCTATGAACTGAGACCATATTGCAATGAACATCAGCCCTGATCCTCACTCAGAACGTTTGGGCTTACTTCTTTCAGTGTGTAAAATAGCAACCTTAAGTTGATACACTATTCTAGGTGGATTTTTTTGTAACTGTCGCGGGGGTTACATGTCACTATCTTTTTTAGCTCTCCACATCAGAGTAAGCTTCATCTCATCCCGCCACTTCATATAGTGACGCTACCTGACCTAGTGTCGATATACATTGCAAAAGGAGGCTTTTGGCGTCCTTATTTGACGCCAGTTTGAAACAAACCCTACCCCCAAACCCTTAATCCTAAATCTGAACCCTAACCCTAAGCATCGCATAAGGGACGCCCAGAGCCTCCTTTTGCATGATATATGGACACTTGGTCTGGTAGCGTCACTATGTGACGAGTCAGGATGAGAATGCGTTGACTGTGCTTAACCACCTAAGGGCATAATCACAGCTCCCGACAGATGGTTCATGATTCCCCGATTTAACTCTTAGCCAGGCTTGACTGCCTCCCATCCCCCACCTCAAGAAAAATAAATAAATAAATAAATAAACAAACAAACAATAATTTTCCATCCCTGACACCCCAGGATTCCTAATCCCTGCACTCTAGTTTCCCCATCTCTCACTTCTGAAACTTCCTGTTGCAGGTCAGTAAAAAGAGGGAAGATCTGCAGTTTCACTCAAAGCTATGTACGTCCGCTATCTCCCACTGAATCTCAACTGCACCTTGAGTGTTGAAGTGTCTAATTATTTCCTTTGATTTAGAAACTACCAATATTATTTGTAGTTAATCATTGTTTTTAATGTTCAGTTGTTTAATGTGGCATGTAATTATGTCCCTAAATTACAACGTTGTACTTTCATCCAAATCAGCGCAATAACTTTAATGGTTTACAAGGAATCTTTTGAAATTTGGATATTAATAATCACTAAAGACAGAGCCCTATTAATTTTGGAAACTTTATAATTAATTTCAAATCTTCCATTTTGATGATAATGGCGATTATTATTATTATTATTATTATTATTATTATTATTTACCAGTTCATTCATGTCAATGCTTTATTGACTAAAATCTCTGTAATTAGGCACTGTATTGTTATATTTGACTTAATTGGCATCAAGGATTAGCGAATTTGGGAAATACCCTTACTGTCAGGCCGACTGCATCCTCATATGTTTAATGAATTCATTGATCAATCATATCATTAATGAGCTCCATACTAGGCTAGTAATTAAATACCCGCAGCCAAATACCGAGCAACAGCTCAGTAAATTGTATGGTTTGGAGAGTCTTAATATCGACCTAAAAATTTACATTTGCATGCCTTAACATTTCTAATAAATGGTATAGGCATATACTAAAGGACTCTAAAATGCATACTCTGCGGCAATAAATTATGCTTTACAATGGTAATTTCTGCGCTCTCTCTCTCTCTCTCTCTCTCTCTCTCTCTCTGCAATCACAGTTTGTGATAGACAATAAGTGCCAATACGACAGCTTAGAACCACAGAAAAGATTAAAAGCTCACAAAATATGAAACATATCAATTATTAATATACCACTTCGATGGCACTTTAATCAATAAAAGAGCATAATAGCTGCATATTTGGCACGCCTATATTTTTTTGGTGCTGAGCATTATCCACAAGGGGGCGTTAAATTCCATTCCCTCATTACAGAAAAGGGTTGCGCTCTGCGAAAGAGGTCCCCAATACTGATTAGTAGCCAAGATAAAATTCTTTCTCATATCGCTCGGCTAAATCATTCTCGGGTGCTCCAAATATCCCAAAACTTTGACAACAGAACCTATAATAATGTAGAGTAGAATATGTAAAAGTAACGTTACGCGAGGCCTTACAAAATACAAATGGTAATTCATAAAGCATTCAGCCAGTATTGGACCGCATTCCTCCCAGTCGACAGTGTCTCATTTAACCCGAAAATTTCTAAGTTGGATATATAAGCAGATAAGCAGCGATGAAAAACAAACAAAACACGCGTCCAGTGTATAATGGAGGGCGTGCACGTCCATTCTTTCCCTCTCTTCAGTCAAACTCAGGCTGATGGTGAGCGCGGTACCAATGCGAGACGCCTCCTAAACCACACCTCCCCAGTGGGTGGAGATTTTTTCCTCTCCGGGCGTGCTCAGATTTTCCTGAGTAATATTCAGATGCGCCAGACTTTCCCTGACAGTGCTCTGTCTGCAACCAGGGTGGTAGTAGATGAACAGCTCAAGTAAGGAGTCTTCTGACTGCTGTAAAAAAACAGACGACGCACTGCAGATAGGCGGTCTTGGCGAGGTGAGTAGATTTTTTTTTTTTATTCTAACGAACCGTTAAGTAGAACGTGTCAGGCTGAGAAGACTTCGAGATTACTAATTCTCGTGATGTTCCATAAGATTTTGTTTTGTTAGAAGTTGACTGCATGCAATCACGGCAACTACATGACGTGGAGCTGACACAGCGTGGTAATGTTACCCAAAATTGTTAATTGCTATTAGTTTACAGAACTCATGCGACACACTCATCAGGGAATTGATAGTTTGAACAAAATATTTGTTTGTGAACACGGGAATGTTTTCATTCATTTGCCGCTATATTTAGAGTCTTAGTCCCTTTGTAGAATTATTGTTCTCATCAGTGCAATCATAGAGGGATATAGTTTCCCTCGTTTCAGTCATGACCATATTCATTACCTCAATCGTCAAGATGATGGTAGCAGATTATTTCTCAGCGTCAATTAGGAAACAACTTGACAACACACTGCGTTTACTAACAATGTTGACTGTTGATGAAGATGCACAGAAATCTAACATTTTGCCTGTGTTTTCAGGGCGCCTTTCCGAGGAAGAGAATGCCAGCGGTGATAAGTAAAAATTCCGATTTGGAGTTTGACTCCTTACAACCGTGCTTTTATCCGGATGAAGATGATTTCTATTTCTGCGGTCCCGATTCCGCTCCACCGGGGGAAGACATCTGGAAGAAATTCGAGCTGCTGCCCACGCCCCCTCTCTCCCCGAGCAGAGCTGGGCTCCCGGGGGAGCTAGCTTCGGTATCCGGTGACTCCGGTTCGATGGGGTTTGGATTAACAAACCCACTGGACTGGGCTTCGGAACTGCTTTTGCTACCTGAAGACGACATTTGGGGAGCATCGGACACGGACCTTTTCGGGTCAGCCTTGGAAAGTAACCTAAATTCTATTATTATTCAGGACTGCATGTGGAGTGGGTTTTCGGCCAGGGAAAAGCTTGAGCGCGTTGTGAATGAGAAACTCGGTAAAGCAGTTTCGGCAGCTGCCAGTTGTGGAGTGAGTACCAACAAAGAGAGCAAGGCAGCAGATTTGAATAGTTCGGTTTCGGAGTGCGTGGACCCAGCCATAGTTTTCCCCTTTCCCATCAACAAGACCAGCAGTAATTGCATCACCACCAGCAGCATCTGTAACAGTAATAACAAAAGAAGTCCACCTGGGACAGTTCCCTCGTCTGCTCCCAGCAGTTATGCTGACGATACGCCAAGTGATTCTGGTGAGTAGAACGGATGCTGCGTGAGACCGTGATACCGTCAAAAAGTTTCCTTTCTTTTCAAATATAAATATTTCAAAAAACCGTACACTGCGAAGGTACACAATACTATTTCCCACGGGTTGCAACCTAGGCTCTTGCGCTTACTACACTTAACACATAACATTCTTTAAATTCAAAATGCTTAATTATCGTATAGTGAAGAAACAGTCAACTTGCATTACGCAGAGGTAATGAAAGTTATAAGACCTGATTGCAGCAATAAAAGCACATTATTCGTTGCCTACAACCGTTCGCAGATCCCAAATAAGATTACGTTGGAAACTTACATTCCAGTCATCCAACCTGTCGGTCAATCATTCAGTTAGTCACTCAGCCAAGCAGATAAACCCCTGCGTTAATCTGATGCACTGTGTATACAGTGTTCACACGATTACCGTAATAAATATGCATATTCATCCAGCAGATGGCGGTAAAATGTTCCCTTTTTTCCTTATGATACAAAAAATAACTAACACCCAGATGGCACTGACACAGAATTAACTCAGGTTATGCTCAATGGAATATGAATTGGTCAAGGTGAACTTGGCTGGTCCACCTTTAGAGGGAGCGGCCAACAGAATTAGTTAGCCTTTTTTTTTTTTTTACTCTTCGGAATTGAAATGCAAGCCCTAAACTACGCGTAGAACCTTTGATCACTTGAAAATATTTCATTTGTAATTTTAAGGAATTACAGGTTTTCAGGAATTTAAACATGACTGACTACAATGAGAGAAGATTCTACCATTTTATCTTTTTCGTATTGCCACCCCAGCCGGCACACGACAGATCTTCAACGTTGAAATATGGTTGAAATTATGTCAGTTGTCCTTTCAACGTTGAAACGCTATTGAAACAACGTTTAACTCTGATGGTTGTAAAAAGGTTAACAAAATGATCTCAAATCAACACTGAAATTTGAACAAGATTTGTTTCAACGTTGAAACAACATTGAAAAAACGTTGGGAAATCAACGTTGATTCATCTTTCAAAATCAAAACATAATTCAACGGTGATTCAACTGTGATCCATGACGTTGATTCATCAGTGAAAAAACGTTAAAATGCCAGCTGGGACTTAGCACAGTTTTTAATTTCAATTTTCCATTGAGTTGTCTGTTAAGAATGTTATTGTGGGATTTTAGGTGCTTCATGTTCTGTATTTATAGAACTACAGCAAGTGCACATGATCTGTCTAAAACAATTCTTCACTTGGCTATTATTCGCCAAATGTGTGGGTGGGTGGGAGCGTACGCGTAATCACTGAATTCAGCACTTCGATTTTCGTATCCTTATGCATATGCAAGTGGAGAATGATTACGTACATTCATTGTAGTGAATTGCTTGAGCGGGCAAATGGCTCCAGCGTAGTCTTTGTGTGTCGGATTTGCTCCGAATGTGGTCCGTGAAACGCGTAAAAGGAGCCACAACTTTGCAAGGGGCTCTCAAGCCTGCCAGACACCCCAGCTAGTGTTGAAAACGGGGTCTGTCTCTTTAAAGTCTGACAGCTTTGAACAAGAGCTGCATTGCCAACAGCTGTCTTTTTGGCATGTCTCCAAAACCTTGGCTTAAGCAGAGGCACCAACTGCAGCTACTCTCTGTTCAAGATAGAATAATTCTGGCAATTACGGAGCTTTCCGGTGCTTTCAGCGCGGGGCTTGTTCCTTCCTAGTGGATCATTTTTTGAAGGAAACACGCCTCAGATTGCGGTTAGTGGCGGAAAGTGGGAGTGCCCTTTGTTATAATTCCGCCCTCGGAGTTTGGTGCGCCGTCTCCATGTGGTGTTTACAAACACGCACATCTTAGCCTGGCGTACAGACGGTTTCCTGTAGGCTGCATTTGAAGTGCTCAGCTCTAATCTGCAAAACGCCATACCGCCCATGAGGGGCTTAGCAGTTAAAGATATACACTAGATCGGGAAAACAAACTTTTACGGCTGCTTAGTCGGCCCGGAGACGCACAGAGAATCCTGCTCCACGATATTTTAAGACAGTGTTTAATGTGATCTTGCCGCGGCTTAGATTTTGAGCAAAGTACAGCAAAACATTTCCGTTTCTTCAATGGGGAGCCTCAGATTTTCATTAAGTGCTACATTTCATTTCTCTTTGCACAAATGCAACTGATAATATATTTTATTAAAAAAATAATTATACATTCCTTTAGTTTGGTGCTTTTAAAGATCTTTAGAGTGCTTCCGTAAATGTGAACAAAAGAAGTGTATGAAATAAACAACCGCAAAAGGCACAGAAAAAGTCAAGTGCAAGACACACAAGCACTATATATGAATCCATGTTGTCTGCTACGTTGTCCAAATAATCACACTGTATCTGGTATTTATGGCACATAGATCACCTGACTGTCAAACTGAGAACTATTCTGTGCAATCACAATTTTCAATCCTCACTCCCACGCAGTTGCTATGTCAGTACATCACTCAGACTTCTTATACACATAGCAAACATTTTAAGGATGCTAAGGAGCATACCTGTCATGAAAGTCATTTGCCTGATGGAGACCCTGTTGGATTGAAATATTGCTTCATTGTCAATAAATTATTGGGAGCTCCAATCCAGTGTGATGATACTAATTGCTTTTAACTTGCTCTGGAGCATGCGTTAGAATTTTGCAAGCCCTTTACTCTAACATTGTTTTTTTTTTTTTATTTTACCAGATGACGAGGAGGATGATGAAGAGGATGACGAAGAAGAGGAAGACGAGGATGAGGAGGAGATTGACGTGGTCACAGTGGAGAAAAGGCGCTCCATGGGCGGCAAGCCAGTGGCCACTATCACCATCGCTATGAGACCCAAAGCGAGCAGTGCTAGCACAGGGCTAAGCAGCATGTCGGTCAGCAAGCCGCAGGAAGTAATCCTCAAACGCTGTGCTCCCATCCACCAGCAGCACAACTACGCCGCCCCGTCTCCTTACATGGAGGAGGAGGTCTGTCCGGCACCCCCCAAAAAGGTGAAGAGCGAGGTCCGGCCAGGGCCCACCAAGACCCCGGCCGCCGCTTTCCCATTACAGAGGTCGAGAAAGAGCGAGAGCCCTCGAAATTCCGATTCGGAGGACAGCGAGCGGCGACGAAACCACAACATCCTGGAAAGGCAGCGGCGCAACGACCTGCGCTCCAGCTTCCTGACGCTGCGGGACCACGTGCCGGAGCTGGTCCAGAACGAGAAGGCCGCCAAGGTGGTCATCCTGAAGAAAGCAGCAGAGTACGTTCGCTCGCTGGAGGCCGATGAACGCCGACTCCAGCTGGAGAAGGACAGGCTCCAGGCACGGAGACAACAGCTGGTCAAGCGCCTGGAGCAGGCTAGGACTCGCTAGGCCATTCCCAACACTCCCCTCCCACCCCAAACCCCCTATCAGGACTCTCACTGCCACTTTTGCACATTTTTTGACGTTAAGAATGTCGGGTTTGCTTTCAATCCAATTGCAATTAGAAAGACAGAGTGCGCTGTCTCTCTCTTTTTGTTCCCGGTTCGAATTCAGGAATTCTCGGTGACACCGGTCATGCAGTACTGCTCGACATCCGAGACTGAGATGGCTGGGTTCAGTCGAACTGCAATGAGATTTCGCCATATTTTTTCCAGGTTACGTGGTGAAGCAAACCATACCCTTTTTTAAGTCTTGCACAAAATATTTCACTAGCCAGCAATCAGTAAACATGGGACATTGAGACACATGCCTGCAGTGATGTAACACTTTCCTCAGTTGGTCAGAGGACATGGTGCATTGCAGTTAGATTGAATCTGTGCTACTGCCTGCATTTAACTGGCCACTGTAGGAGTGTCAGTAGACCTTAGTTTTGCCTTCAAAAGAACACAATGAAGCAAAAGACTAAAGGATGCCATGCCATGGCCATATTCATTGTGCAGATGCATTCATCACTCTGGTGCTGATAAAAAGCGGATGTACCTAACTGCACCTTTGCATATAGTTTATCATTTGCTTTTGTATATACCATTTTCACAACCTGCCTTTTTTGTATACATTTGTCTCATTTTTATGTCAAAGCTGCCAAGACTAGACTGGAAGTTTATATACCTTAAAAGTACTGTAATACCTCAATGTTTGAGGATCATATGACTTTGTAATATAATATACTGTTTTTCCTTCTATATGTACTTTACTAATTCTTACACACCTCTATACTTTAGTGTGATGCTGATACATACTAAATTTGATACTTATATTTTCGTATGAAAATGCGTTCTGAGTAGATATTACTTTATCTCTTTGTTTTTTTCTCTAAAAACTTCATTTGTACAGAAATTCACTCTATAAACATTTATCCTCGCTTTTTCTTCTTTCTGTTTATATATTTGTTACTGTTGGGTGCATAGAGCTGGGTGAAAGGAAGTTTTTTTCCTTTTCTTTTTTTAAAAAATGTACATTTAGTGCTGCAAATTATAGCACTTTGAAATACCTCATTTTAAAATAAATAGATGAAAAGAAATGTGAGATGTGCAGGTCTTAATCCTTCCACTTAAGCAATTATTTTCAACCCAACACATTGACTGAAAATCACCCTTACAACTTGCTGACATCACGTCTTTACAGCAATGTAATAATGGAGCAACTTTGACTTGCAGGTCATTTGAGTATTTTCAAGGGCAAAAATACATTCATTAGCCCCAATGGCCTTATATTGCTTATTCTGAAAAAATGTCCACACATACTGATCCCTGAAAAATGCCTAACTAATTCAGGTTGAACATGCATATCTCATGTATAACTGAAGTAGGTGGTAGGTCGGCTTTACTGTGGCTGACAGGATCAGGTTTGACAATGTTGTCAATGTGGTCCCTCTCTACAGTGCGAAGGAATGTGAAACAGTGATAACAGCGAGGACAAGAGAGGAATGGAATTTACTCAACCTTCAGTATTCTCCGGGCTTTACAGGCCACCCCAAATGTCCCAGGGGGATTCTGTGAGCACAGAATTAACCAGCCATGCAAAGTAGCTATTGTTTAGTCTCCCCTGTCTGATTGCAAAGCACAGAGCTCTATTTGGCATTTCTTAAATGAATATCAGGCTAAGATGTGGGCTACTGCAGTCAAGATAAGTGGCATTCTGTGAGGTTTCGCGGTCTGTATGAAACTAATACAGTTACTCTATTCTACTATTATTTGTGCTTTTATACAATGCTGTAAGCCAATGGCATAAAAGTTGCCAATGATGTTTCATGTTTCATAGCCTACTGGAGTAGCACAGAACTGAGTACTGCCCACTTTTTTTAATCGCTGCACAGATATCCACCCCCACAGAATATCTAGTAAGCCTAATTGCATGATCTCTGAGCAGTTTAAAGAACGTAGGCTTTTCAATTCATACAACACTGGAAAAAGTAGAATTTTCCCGGACTATCTTAGTCTTCTTAGTGAATGTTGAAGATCGGGCACACTAGAAGTCAATGGGCCCATTTTTCAAATGGAAGAGGCTATTCGCCCCGGAGCGCTTCCGCGCGAAACTTCAGAGTGGGGCGAATTATAAAATGAAATCTCTTTTTGGCCCAGCTGCCGGGCAAATAGCAGAAGTACTTCTGTTATCTGCCGTGCCGTGGTGCGAATAGCAGAAGTGCTTCTCTTATCGGCCCCGCTGCGGGGCAGATAGCTGATGTTTTTCCCTCAACTCACCCCGCTGCGGGGCGAATAGCCACTTCCTTTTCGGATAGCGACCCTTTCCAGCGGTCTGCGACACTGATATAAACATCTGTGTACAGAGTTCCTCCAGCTATGCAAAAAGGTGGAAATAATGCAATAACCAGAGGACTTCAGCAGCAATCAAGCACAAATATTGTTACAGCAAAAGACAGGGACTGTTATTACCGGCAGGTGGGTCGCGCAGCGAAGCTGTTCCCGGTCGACAGCATTGTAATAATTACGCGGCATAACCTGCTGTCAGAGACAATAAAAATAAATTAAGCTCATCCTTATTTGTAGTGGTCATTTACTTTATTTTCTAGGGTCCTCGCCCCTTCTTGTGAATGAACATAAATATCAGCGGAACTTACGCAACTGAAGCCTAGTCCATTGATTTAGCATAGCATTAAAGACTATTTCCACGCTCGTTTCTGATTTGTTTTGGCCAATAAAATCTTGTTCTCCTTCGAGCTTATGGCAGCGGTCGCCTCTTGTAAACCTCGTTGGTGGACTGAGCTACGCAGAAAACGCCGCTTGGGTTACTCATGTCTCAGTTATGATGTTCTTTTTTCACATTAGAATTTTTATTTGAATCTTGAAATAATGTGAATCTAATTTGTCAAGACAACGCAGAGGCAGAACGCGTGAAGGCAGTAAGGTGTAACAAGCCATTACCGGATTTTGTCGTTGTAGGCAGAAAAACAAAAAACGCCAAAATCGCCAACATGTTTTGAGAATTATTGCCTTGTGTGGAGCTGCCCAAAGCCAGGCGAAATTGCCCTTTTCCAGTTTTAATCGTGTATTTATTCATATATTTATTCCAACGCCAATGAAGAAGCACAAAGCACAGTCGAAGGCATTATTGTGTCCATTAGTCAAATTCACTATTTAGACACCCCCCGCCCCCAGCCCCTGGCACCCCTCCCAAAAGCAGATAGAAAAAGCTTACACAATCCTCGCTCCCCTTGCATTGTTCGGGGGTTGCCATGGAAACTGGCGCAGCTGCAGAGCAGCAGACTTCGGCTGCGATGCGCGCGGCAAGTCGGTCCGCTTTTTTGTGTCGTGATCACATGACCCGTCAGCGAAGCGGACTCCAGCGGATGAGCAATATCGAGCCAGGACCCCTTACTAGATAATGTTTACCAACATCGGCCACATGGCCCCCTTTTTTCTCAGCGCAGCCTAAAATATGTCAACCTTGGGTGATTTGTCAGGCTATGGGCCAACCCCGCTGGACATAGTTGAAAAATCTGTCACCAGAGACTGTGAGGTGGGAGCCAGGCAAGGGACCGCCAAGTGAGTGAGAAAAAGAGAGAGACTGCAGCCTCAGAGCAGCATTTTAAGCAAGACAGCTTGACTCTCCCCATCCACAGTAAACTAATGTCCATTTAGTCAACTGCATCACCAGTATATTGTACTCTACCATACCCTACCCACATATAAGGGACAGACCAAAGGAAAAAAAATGCTTATGCCTCAGGGCATTGAGTGAGGCTAAGGGAAAAATGAACATACTTACTTATATTTTATCCTCGCACTTGTTGTAAAAGAAAATAATTACGCAGCCAATTCGCCATAAAAAAGGGCAAAATGAGACCATTCCACTGAGGTATACAACGAGTTTCCTCAGTTTCTCTGAATTAAGTATGGATTTATGTTTCTTAATCCATTTTGGAATGGAATCTGAATAGCAGACTTTGCTGAAGGCCTCTGGTGTTTTTGCCATGAGCAAAAAAAAAAAAAAAAAAAAATAGTTCCAGAACAAAACCTGTAAATCCAAAGAGCAACCTTGTCTAGTCCCGGGACTGTTTATGAGGCAAAATAGTTCAATATGTATGGTATTTCACCTCGCACACAATCGCATAATGGTACAGTGTAGAACTGCACCTTTAGCAGATCTCACAAGTGTCCCCCAAGTTTTTGTGTTAGGGGGGTAGCGCACTGTCAGAGCTGCCACAGTGGGTGGCTAACAGAGCAGAGGTAGCCGCACAAGAGACATGATGCCATCTGCCACGAGGCCCCTTAGCCTAGCCACCCAAATGGATGGAAAGCATTAGCCGCAACCCGATAGTGGTACAAGGGATGACCAATACAAATTGTGCAGTTATGGCCAATGTGTACGGGATGAGACAGGCATCAATTATGTAATAGTGACCTTTTAATCTCAAAAAGGAAGGAAGTCCACCTTTTAGGGCCCTCCCTCATTCTGAAACTTCAGTTTGCACCCTGTCATCTGAGTTGAGAATAATAAGATTATTCTTTCATCCCTCCATATATATTATGAACTGAGAGACCTGTTTTTGGTTCAGGGGCAGGGGCATAGCTTGGAATACTGGGGCTATTGAATAAATGTAACTGTGGGTCACCTTTTTTTTTTTTTTTTAATAAATCAAATTGAATTTTGGGGGTTCCCTCCATCTGTGGGCTGATGGCCCCTAGAATCATTCAATTACCAATGCCCCTGTCCCGGGGACTTAAGAGGAAAGATCAGTCTCCTGCTCCTCTCTTTAAATTCATGATTTTACTCAAAAACCTGTGAGCCACTTTTGAAGGTGGTCATGGACGCAGGTCAGGAATACCTCTTATCTATATTACACTAGATCTTGTTAAGACTGCTACAATTTGCCATTATTGGTGACCATGAAAACATACCGCTTACTGGATCATTTGGTTCCATTGTTGCTGAGGGGTTTTTCTTCTTTAATTCTAATGATAGAAAATAATCAAAAGTTTCCAGAAACTGTAAAAACTTATAAATGCAATATACTGGAAGATATCCAGATACTTGTGAAAGGTAGGGAAGATGGAACACAGATATCCAGCAGCCACCTGGTTAAGTACAGTGGCATAGTGTGCGCTATTTTTGTGATGTCGGCTGGTTGTAGATGATGAATTTTATCCAGGATTACCCGCTGCCTGATGTCATTTCAATCCCTCTAACACTCCTAAGTGAGGACAATTGTTTTTTTTCCCCTAGTACTTGACATTCAAGTTCAGCCATCTTGTATTAAACAAACATATGGCAAGGCTTTACCTTAATTAATACATATTATCCCCCTGCCTGCCCCTTCCATTATCCATGTGGTAATAGGCTTAGAAAGGACTGCCTCAAATCAAATCCACTAGCTGCCTGCACCGGTCCCAGTGATAATTCATTCACAATTTCCCCATAAGGAGCAGACAGTGCCAGCTTCATTTCCAGGGGAGACACACTTGGAAACACATAGTTTAGCTATGACCGAACTTAGCATAACAAAGCAAAAACCAACAAAGGTTTCTGTATCCTGGAGGGCAAATAAGATAATACATTAGATAATTATTCCTTACTTGTTCTTCAGCCAATGTAAGAATGGCTAGAGAGAGTATTATCATTGTGAAACTCAAAGCATTTGGAGTGGTGCAGGCTAGACCTCTCCAAGAGCACATATACACATTATGTCTGGTATTCAAACACCCATAACAGTGAGGACGTCAATGTAAAACAAAGCTCCAGCAAGATGTCTTTATTTAGTTTGTAGCCACTGTTGTGAATTGGGCTGGAAAGAGCTATGCATACTACATGATGTTAGGGTACCCTGGTGCTTCAAATGTATTTAATTTCATCATGGCCTTGTGTGACCTACTGAACATCTTTCTTTACTCCCAGGATTTAGATACACATGACCTATGAGACCTAAACTCATACTAAATGCAGCTTTTGCATGATCTACTTATGCAGATGGATAATTACTGAGGCAATTCACATTACATAGTGCCTCAAGTGGGAATTAAACCAAGAAGCTTGATGTCTGGACCATAGCTTTCTTACCAATGTTACACTGCTGCCCACACAGAATCTAGATATCAACTGATGCTCAGCGACCACATAATTCATAATCCTGTCCGATATATTTTGCTGTTATGCAGCCCCAATAATAGTCTCAAGGTTTAGAAAAGTCTCCTGGGACAAGATTTGGATCACTAATGATAATGTTCAGCCAAACAAACCATTTTCCTGGCAATTCTGAACACATTTCCCATTTCAAGCAACAGCGGGACAGAAATGGTGTGATTAAAATGTTTGCAAAGAGATGAAGATTTTGGGTAGTAAAGTAAATAGACGTGTTTTTCACTTACAGTAAGTATCTAAATAGCAATGCCCATATGTTCTCTAGTCTGCTGGAGCCTTTAAAAATTTTACTGAACACTGATGACACCTCAGTTTGGATTCAAACTGAACAGAAACCAATTCTTGTCTCTAAGGGCACCATTAACTGAATCTGTGCGGGGCAACTGAATTGTTTTAAGGCGTACAGCAAAGGCCATTTATTCATTATTCATTTTCCAATCTCGCCTACGGGCTCATTCAGTGTGTTATATTACATACTTTCAGTACAAAGAGACTTGTTTTCTGTATTTCATAAATTTCCACAAGGGAAAAAAATAGAGTTTAAGGGAGAAAACAAGATCATAAAACCGGTACAGCCTGTCCTTTGTGTGCTGCTTCGGTGGCTATTTTTTTTTTTTTTACGTAATGTAAATCCCTAGGATACGGGCACGGACGATAAAAAACGTTAAATAAACAGCGCACCAGTTTTAGGTGGGGAGTGTTTGCCAGGGTAGTGCTATTGATGCCAGGGTGCACCATCTGCTGTGGTTTTCCCTGCAGGTGTGAGGGACTGTCCTCTCCACACTGAGTGTAATAATGCGGTACAAAGGGCCAATGTGCTACAATAATTGCTGAGCACATAAAAAGGGAGGGGGCCTGAACATTTGATCAAAGTTTACCAAGTCTGCCGAGATTTGCATACAGATGGAACTGTTGGGTCAGGCTGCTGAGAGCTGCCTCAGCGACTGAATGCCGGGACCTTCAAACAGCTTCTTTTTTTTTTTTTAAAGAGGCTCAGGCAGGAACACTACACACATGTACTCACATGACACATGTACACAGTGCACAATGCTCTAAAGTATCCACCACTTGAACACCTCATACAACAAATACAACACGTGCACACACATATCAAACACACATAGCACACACTCACACACACTGAATACATTGAATACACACACAAGTAAACCACATACATAAATACATTATCTCTCTCTCTTTCTCTCTCTCACACACACAAACACACGCACGCACACACACCAAATACACAAACACACCACATACAGTACACACATCAAACATGGACATAGTGTACACATAAGCACACAGACACACTCTGAACACATTTGAACAAGCCATACACAAACAATGATCTCACTAAATACACAGACACATGTGGCACATCCACACAAAACACACATACGCACTCACATGCACACAATACATAGCACTTACTCACAATAAATGAGCACACTCCCCCCAACTTTCGCCGCCCCACATACATGCCCTCAAATACATGCTTCTAATGCATACATTCTCTCTGTGAAATAAAGCACCTCAAACGTGAACAATCACACACCTAAGGCCACATGCTTCTATGCATTTTACACTAATAAAAGCTTGCATATGGCACACACACACACACACACACACACACACACCTAAACATGCGCGCACACACATTTCAGTAAAACACAGGGGAGACTCTGAATAGTCTTTCAAGTACATGTCCTTGGGAAGGGAGAAGGAAAGAAAAAGGGGGTGAGAGAGGAGTGTGATGGAGAGAGTGAGCAAGACAGGTGACAGAGCAGGAGGGCAGAAGGGAGGAAAGAGGGAAATATTCACTCTTCTTTAATGAACGCAGGGGCACTGTGGGTCAGGGAACTGGGACAGCATCCAGGAAAAGTGCACTTTGAGAAAACGTGTCGCGCTGGAACATTGAGACCAAATTCTGAAGTTAGTATTAAGATGCGTACTACTGTAGCTAGCAGCATCCGTAATCTGTTCCATGGCTGTGGAAAATTGCAGTAATCCCCAACAGTATTCATCTAATAAGAACAGATTCAAAATTCAATTTAGTGTTGTAATTGGTTTTAATTGGGTGTCCCTCCAAAGGTTGCTAAAAAACCATTTTGCAAGTTAATGTGACCAGTGTTTCTAATGATATGTAACCCATTAAAACAAAACATTACATGCATTCATTCAGCCAAACTCATCCTCTGTCTCTCTGGATCCACTGTCATTAAGATGCACTTTTGTTCTGTCCCTTCGGTGACTAAATTCATCTTTTCTTATTTTAACAAGTTAACTAATTAACTCTTTAAGGTGAGGGATTACATACTGTGCATGTGTTTAGAATTTTCTGAAGATTCTAATTTGACCATGACTACTACCAATTGATATCAATGGACTTTCAGGACACTAAAACAAATGTTGAAAAAAAAAACCAACCTTTGCATAACCTTTCTGTAATGACTTTTCAACATAAATATTAATGTATACTAAATTGATCCCTCCAAGGATAATTCCAGTTTTTCTGAGCTAACTTAACAAAATATGCACCAATAAGCAATAAACATGGCTCGAGTTACAACACAACTTAAAATAAACAACTTCACATTTTTCAAAATAACCTTTGTTCAGAGTTAGAAAAACAGAATTTGCTTGGGAAAACACCAGGGAACATGACTTGTTAAGAGCCTAATGAGTGCCTCTCCTAAGCTGAAAAGGTGGTAAGGTAACAATATTTTATTTCTTTATGTGAAACTTGACCTTTCATTGGCCCCAGAGCCAATCATTAACTTCTTTTTAACCTGAAAAAATGGAGCAGACAGAATGACCTGAAGTGATGTACATTAAGGAATAATGAATACATTCTTCCCTACCACTGAACATAATCTTGGTGTGTACCAGCAGTTATAAAAGGGGGTTTACATCTATAGTATGTCTTTGAAAATGAGCTCCAGATGCTCCAAGTTAAGGCTATAATTCAAAATGTCCAGCATTAAATATTATTGCAGTCCCCTTACAGAAAAGCGGGTCCCTTCCCTGGGTTGCTAAGTTCCTATATGAGAGTAATGAGCGATGGGGCCTCTTTACACAACAAATACATCACTGTCAGTTTTATGCTGGATTATTTTAGAGCTACTGTGTACGTACATTTAAGGAGAGATTCATGGCCTACTTCTCAGAGAGAAAAATGGTCTAATATCCCTTAAACAACGTTCACTATTGGCTGAACTTTTCACTGTTTGCTCATATTTAAGTGATTAAACAATTCTAAATGAAGGGTTTCACGAAAAGTCGGCACAGAAGTGATACAAACGAAAAATAAAAATATAACTTTTTTTCCCTTTTAACCATACAGGAAACTCAGTAGAAGACTATGAAGGAAGAGAAAATCAGAGGACAATAGAGTGGAGAGGGAGGAGGTAGAGAAAGTATTTTTATTCTGTTTATCATTTTATCCATCGACTTGTTTTTAATTGTTTTTCATGATTAGCAACTTTAGCAGTTGAAAGATACTTTACACTTTACACACTCCTGGACAAAAGTTAAGCCCCGCTCAATTTTCACTTCACCAAAGGACTAAATTAATTACATCAATACTATTCTTGGAAATATAGCTTAGACATACCTTTTCTGGCATACAAAATCAGTTTTAAAAGAGTTTGGATCTTTACTTCACACTTTATTAGCTTTTAAAGAAAGGGTATTGTCACATTCTGAGTGTTGCCTGAATTGTTTTTCCCCGCAATCCAGCTGTCCTTATTTGTTTTCTTCTCGTTTAGTTTATTGATTCTCATTAATTATTGTCTCGTTCTATTCCCCTCCCTCCTTGTTTCACTCCCTGGGCACAAGGATTTTTTCTTTTTGTTGATTGTTGTCTTGTGTATTTAAGTTCCTGGTGTTCATCCTCCTTTCAGCACTCAGTTCTAGAACGTAAACTTATTTTAAATGCAGAAAAAACAAAATAGAACCCGCTGATTGACAGAAAAGTAAATTAAAATTTGTTCTACGGATGGCTCTGAAATCGAGAGAGTGTCAACAGACAAGTACCTTGGGATGATCAAAACCTGTCTTTTAAAATGCATGTAGATGAGCTAACAAATAAGTTCAAAGGAAAAATTGGGTTTTTGTACAGAAATAGATCTGTCCTTCACATAATAATAGCACGCTTTTAATTCGGTCTACTTTACTGTGTGTACTTGATTATGGCAATATTATCCACATGTACCCTGCCCCTACCACCTTGAAACAGCTTGACACTGTTAATCATGCAGTACTTCACTTTATCGCTGGTGATCATTTTAGAATGCATCATTGTACTTTGTATCAGGCAGTGGACATGTCATCCCTAGCCACTCAGAGAATGCAGCTCTGACATTTGTTTAGAAAGCAGTCTTAGATAAATTACCTAATTACCTGACATCCTTCATCACATGGTGTTCCAGTAATTATCATACAAGGTCTCAGGAATCCTTGGTTTTTCAGGTCCCTCGAGTCAACACTGAGCTTGGAAAAACTGCTTTTGGCTATAGTGCCCCTAGGACATGGAGTAGTTTTAAGAGATTTTTAAATTGGATGCCTTAATCTCATAGGAGACTTTCAAAAACTGATAAAGGATTTGGAAGTCGTAGTCTGTGTATGTTGCAATTAATGTTGCACAGTGGCACAGTGGATAGCATTGCTGTCTCACAGCAAGAAGACTGTGCGTTCAAATCCGGCCTAGGGCCTTTCTGTGTGGACTTTGCATGTTCTCCCTGTGTTAAGTGGGTTTCCTCCAGGTAATCCAGTTTCCTCCCACAGTCCAAAGACATG
The DNA here is from genome assembly GCA_029692085.1 of Gymnothorax javanicus. Lineage (NCBI taxonomy): Eukaryota > Metazoa > Chordata > Actinopteri > Anguilliformes > Muraenidae > Gymnothorax > Gymnothorax javanicus. The sequence goes on from CM056198.1 coordinate 100,008,131, forward strand.
TATATCAGGCTAATTGGAGATGCTAAATTGCCCATAGGTAGGAGAGTGAGAGTGAATGGTGTGTGCGCTCTGTGATGGATTGGCGAGCTGTCCAGGGTGGGTCCCTGCCTTTCACCCGTAGTCAGCTGGTATAGGCTCCAACTCCAACTCTCGGGTATTGAGAATGGATTGATGATTCTATTGTATTTTATTTCTTTTTTTAATGATAATGTGATCATATCTGTTAATAGGTGTCACACCTGGTGCCCAGAGATGTTGCCCAGGGCAAGGATTGGAGATTTAGACCCAAATGCAGGGACATGGATTTTATTAAATAAAGTATGTGAAAATAACAAAAACAAATGCCAAATGTCAAGGAGAACTGAAAAGGGAGTGCACTAAACAAAGAGGGGAACAGACTAAGGCTACCTGCCCGTGAAAAGCGAAAGTAAGCTTTAAATAAGAAAAAGGAATGCTATTTAACAAAGGAGTAACAGGTGAACCATTTACTAAGGGAACAGAGGCTTGATTGAATAATTGAGTAAGGGCAGGTAGCTGAGGCATTGGAATGCCAAAGGGGAGGGTTATTACAATAGGGCACCATTACAAATGAGATTAAGGTCTCGATAGGTTTCCTTGTTAACATTATTAAATTTAAATAAATAAATAAATAAATTCACTTTGCTGAATTGTTGTCTTGACCCCTTCGTCTTTGATGCATCATCTACTGAAAACCAAGAGTCTTTTTATTGGGGAAGCTCTTCTCTAATAAATAGAGTCTCCGATCTGGGCAACTAGCTTCTTCCAGTTCCTCCTTCGCTCCATTTCGACGGTGTGCACCTGCCCAGTGCACCCAGGTTCGTTTGACTTGCCATCCTAATTACTGAAATCACACCAGTCCCTCCGACCATGCCCACTCTTCATGTTTCTGATTGCTCCCGTCTGACCCACAGACCTTCTATATGAAATACACTCCAGCCCTGAGTGCCCTCTGAGTTCTCACTCTGTTTTGTTGATGAAGGCCAATTTCACCATAAGCAATGATCTGTATGTGATTCTTTTGTGAAACTGGGACAGAACAATCCAGCCAACCTATGGAGCCAGATCATCCTTATCCTATCGAGGCAATCCGCTTTCAGGGAATTTGCCCGGGGGAACAAGAAACAGGGCTTCCTCAACTCCACCTATCTGTTTGGGCTATCTTCAGTCAGTCAGCAACCATCTGAGATATTCTAGGATCCTGCCGCTGCTTCTCAGGCTGCAAGATCATTCCTTTTGAAAGTCCAAGCCCAATTCTCCAGACCTCAGGAGCCCAGCCTTCCTCACTTGGAGCTGTGCGACAGCAGCCCTTTTGCCTGCCACAGCCTCTTCTCCATGGTGTTCAACCTGCTACTACCGTCCTTCTCAAAGTGAGCGTTTCGGGGTCACCTTTGTCATCACGCGCCTGACTGGGCATGACCGCGACTCGGCTGCTGCATGCTGGGAGGCTGGGAATTCCCCTGTACACACCTTCTCTGCTTTTGCTGACAAGATGACGAAGGTCTTCGACTGCTCCCACTTCGGTCAGGCTGCTGCACGACGCCTCCTTCAGCTTCACCAGGGCAATTCATCTGTAATAACTCCATTCAATAGGGTTCCCAAAGCCAACATCCACTGTTGGTTCCACTGCACTCGAACCAAGAATTTTATCGCTTGCCCATTTTTTGTATACTAACTCAAGGGTTGTAATCTGTAATTATAATGTCCAGGTACACTTCCCGGAGACTAAAAGAATTAAAAACAAAGCTGAGGATGAAGTCTTCAAGGAAAGAAAGGATCTTATTAAAAGGTACGGCAAAAAATGGCAAGTCGGTAGAGTATCTGAATGACTTGCAGGGTGGCTCACTGGATGGTATTGCCATTGCACATGGCCTGGGTCACGGGTGCGCTGCATCAAATTCGGCAAACAAAATCATATTTCATTTCTGAGTGCCACTTTTTGATCAACCCACACTATACCAAGAATGATTGCTAATATTTCTTTGGTACAGGGATCAGTCATTAGTCAATACAACCCACATTTTAGAAATTCTCAAGCGGAACGGAAGTGCTTTGTGTATAGAAGTTTCTTAATTTCTAGTGTGTTATGCTAGATATCACCATGAGTGGCAGCGAAAGTGATAATGATTCCATACTTCTCACACTTTTTCTTTCTCGGGTTGGAAGCTAAGTGAAAGTGACCGTTTCATATGTAGATATTTACATATGGCTACGTTTTCAGAGTTGCGTTATGAGTGCGCTAGCCAATAGATATTCACTAGTAATATGTCAGAGGCGTGTCAGGCTTTTGACTTGTCAGTAGCTGCAAGCACTTAGTACATTGCTCGCTTACAGCACATTTATGTTCCATGATATAAAATTGATTTTGCGGCAAAATTTTTGTAGTATTAAAATATTAGCTGATTTTTTAAAAATGTGAAGATCGGGATAAAATGTTCATTTCCATTGTTTCTGATTCGTACAAGTATTTGATACGGTAAGCAATATTAAGAGATTATTATCAAACAAAAATGTATACAAAGCCTACATATTATCAAAAAGCTTATGACACAAACATATTGGGGAAATAGCATGTCAAATTTATGCACATTAAGTGAAGTGGCTTTACTTGGGTCGACCTGACGTTTTTGTTGTTTGCTTAACTTTAATTTAAATTAAGTAACAACGATCAAATTACCCAAAAACATGCGTCCACCTGTGTGTAAACAATGAGGCGAGCTATACTACTTGTGGTTTCAGTGCGTGGCGTGCCCCCTAAATGATCGTTGATTCAGCGTGAATCCCATTCCACACTCTGGCTATTTCTTCTCATTGGGATCCCTGGGTGCAGTATGACACCTTCCTGCACAGCCAGGCGGACTGGATTCAGGATGAGCTGATCACAAATGTCCTGCCATCTGACCTAAATGGATTAATCAACATTGCTGTCAGGTCTGTCAACCTTCTCCAGGAGGGGTGGATGCATCGATGAGCCCAGCTCTAGGCCCCTCCTCCATCAGTCCCTACCAGTTCATCCACCTGATGATATAGCCGGCGGCGATACCACTATTTGATCTGCTCCAGCTGCGTGGCTGAAGCTAAGCAGGTGTGGGCTTGGTTAGTACTTGGATGGGAGACCACTTAGGAAAACCAAGTTGTTGCTGGAAGAAGTGTTGGTGGGCCAGTAGGTTGCAAATTTCCCTCTGGTGGAATAATCCCCAGTGCAGTGACGGGGACACTGTACTGAAGGAGACGCCATCTTTCGGATGAGATGTTAAACCGAGGTCTTGACTCACTGTGGTAATTAAAGATCCTATGACACTCATCAATAAGAGTAGGGGGTTCCCCAGTGCCATGGCTAAAGTCCCAACCTGGCTCTTTTGACCTGCCACCTAATCATCCCCTGATCTAATTAGCTGTGCAAATTGCCCTCTCCGTCCCCACCTCAACCCCCAGGGCTCCCTTGAAAAAGAAATTTCAATCTCAATGGGACTTCCCTGGTTAAATAAGGGTTAAATAAATAAAAATAAAAAATCACCCTCCCACCCTCCTCCTTTGGGACCCACGCATGTGGCTTACCGCAGATTCAACCACCTCAACCCTGCTGATTGGCAATGTTGAATTAACTCTGGTCTTTGCCTGTACAACTAACCATCCGATCGTCAACAGCCCAGTCTGATGTCCCTGAGCTATCCAGGAGAGAGAGGTGCTCTCCAAGGGCTTTATCCCTCCCGGCCCCTCTTTTTTGTTCACCTCTTCTGGCAGGGCTGCTAGTTTTCTGCCAAAGCTTTAATTGATTGGAGAGCAGATGGCAATTTCCTCCATTCATCCCTCGCCTAGTGGTTGGGCGTTCCTATGGCCCCCCAGCCTGTGCCCATCCAGTCTCGGGCCATTACAGAAATGATGCCTCCGGACATCATGAAAACCACCAGTCCGTTTCAGATGAGGATGTCTGGTACCCATCTTGAGATCATTATCTTCCATCAAATGGAATCACCACTTGCCCTGGTGGTGTTAGTGAGACCATGTCTAGAAAGGCATAATCCCTGTATGAACACAGCGAGTGACACCATTTTAGAATGGAGTCCTTCATGCTGTAAGTCCTGTCTCTGGTCTGCTTCCTGGCCAGTTGAACCTGTTCCTCCAGACCAAAAGGAGTTACCAGACCTTAAAGGAGTCCCTTCCATCAACCAAAACCTCTGGCAGGTCCTCTGCAACTTGGGAACCACATCACGTCCTCCAAATTACCCATATGACTGTGCCATTGACGTCATGTGACAAGTGTCACCACCAAGGGGCTGGCTGTAAGTGTCGATATCCAGAACAATGGATGAGTGTATCTCCAAAGCCTGAGCTCTCAGCATTATTAGACCTTAATCTTCTCCAGCTGGTGCTGGCTTCTTTTTTGCGTCAAAAAGGGATGGTTCCCTCAGCCCATGCATTGACTACTGAGGCCTGAATGGGATCACAGTCAAAAACCACTGTCCTCTTCTACTCATGGATACTGTCTTCTCCAACCTCGAAGGCTGCCATTACTTCATAAAGCTTGACTTGTGCAATGCCTGCCACCTAGTAGGAAACCAATTATTGAAAGACATGTTCAACACCCCCTACAGTCACAATGAGTATTTAATGATTGCCATTCCAGCTCACGAATGCCTCCGCTGCATTCCGGAACCTGATCAACGATGTCTTCCGTGACACGATCTCCCACTTCATATTTGTGCACCTTAATGATATCCTGGTGTTCTCCTGCACCCCGGAAGACCATACGCAACATACCTCTTGTGTGATCCATGCAGTGACTTCAAGAAATACGGCTTTTCTTAAAGCCTGAGATGTGTGCACAAACATCACTTAGATTCACCATTTCCCGGGAGTTGATTTCACAGGTACTTCATCAGAAGTTAATCCACTATCATGGCCCTTGTCACAGCCCTCACCTCTCCCAAGATTCCCTTCCACTGGAACATTCAATGCATGACAGGTACGTATGTTTTCAACACATTTAATGCTATTACAAATGTGAGCCTATCGTCCTTCAACAACCTAAAGCCCAACGTCCCCCTAGCGGTAACGCTGGCATTATGGGATTTTCAATGGTGTGCTGTAAGCCTCTGACCCTTAAACGCATAATTGCTTTCAAGCTGTTCCTGTTTAAGATCATGTGATTAATACTCACACAATTTATTTACTGAATTATCAAGACAAATACATAAGCCTGTAATTACTAAGAGATTATTTAGAAATGACCGAGATCACCGATTGGCTACATTTGCAACGTACTTAATAGTGATATTGTAGGGATGGAAAAAAACAATTAATCCAAAACTTTCTCTGAAATCCATTTCCAGTTTTACCTAATTTTTTTCAGCAGTGAAACCTAATTTATTTTAAGATTGCACTTCATCAAAATGTTTTCAGTGTTCGAAAGAATAGGCTACATTTGCAGGTAAGCACAGTTGCACACTGGTTGCTGCGATGATTTATTTATTAAATTATCAGCACTTCTTACATCGAAGCACTGGTAATTGAATAATTTAGTAAATTGGTTATTACTACATCAGAGGTGCTCGATGCACGACATGCATTTAAAATAATTTAAAATGCATGCCATGTGTCAAACTTTCATGGTCGTGAAATCATTGATGAGGTCAAAATAGTCCAGCCTCTGGGAAAGTTGTAGGAAGGCTACAATATGAGATTGTATGAATGGCAATGATCTAATTAATTAATTAGAAACAAAATCTAATCCTTTTCTAAATTCCATCTTCAGTAGCATCTACTATCTAGCATTTTTCTTCAGGATGGAATTTCGAGAAATTTCAGTTGATTGCCGTCCATGCGATCTCATATTGTAGGCTTCCTCTTTTACGCAAAGCTTTATGTCCCACACATTCATGGCAACACAGCTTATTGATAGCCTATTTGCACAGTACAAACATTAATGCAATTAATTTACTTTAATTTTCTTAATCAGTAACAGGTTGAGATTTAACCTGCATTACGCTAATGTCACTAGATGTAGACAGAGTTTTATTTTTACACAAGCAGACACGTGGACCTGAGTCAGTAAAACAGCATTTTTAAAAATGTTGTCTTAGGCGTATCAAGCCGATTGGACACTGAGGGATAAAAAAATATGTACCGTATTGTGAGCTACAGGAATTCAGAAGCCCCGAAAGACATTGACTTTTTTTCACCATTAATGTGGGCAGAAAAATGCTTGATAACTATCACAATGAACAATATTGCCTGCTAAGGGGAAATGGCCAGTAATTCTACTGATTGATACTGGCAACTGAAAAAATTAACTCTTACTTACTAATTAGGAAATGTAAATGGGAACGGGTTTGAAAAAGTAATGCACTGTAGGGCGAGGTGAGAAGAAGGCTATAACCCCTCCAATGGCAAGTCCTAGGTGGAAGAGGTTAAAGTGATGGCAAGGAGACCTGTGTTCCCCAAAAAACTGTCCCCTGAAGTCTGAGCTTTAATTGGAAGAAACAGAATTAATATCTGACTATGATGAAAGCAAAGTTTTCAGAAGTACCACCCAAGTGCTAGCATACAGCACATGCTATTAAAAGGGAACCTGGGTCTGCCCTCAAGTAGATTTGCCTGAAAAGAGCACACTTTGAAATTTAATTTGATATGTTATTCACCTATGAAGTTCTCCCTGATTTCCTAGAAGAGATGTGGATGTAGAACCCACATAGCACAAGCAGAAGCGCCATCTGCTCTGTATGGGAGCAGACATGTTTCCCCTTTGAACCTAAACCCTCTGCATAGCTGTAAAATTTCTGAGGACAACTTGTCCCAGACGTTGTGGCACCCATATGCTATCCTGTAAATATAGCGCAAAGGAAAATGGTGTTTTGCCAGGCTTATGGCTGCCCGAACCGGGATGCAAAGTGCCCAGGGAAGAAATTTCATCTCCAACTGGACCTGAAAAAAATTCTTGAACTCTTTCAGAAGTGTATGGAGCCCAGGAAGTGGAGTGACATTAAAAAAATATACATGTGGCCATGAGATATAAGTCATTCCCATGATTTAGCTATGTCGTCGCAACAAGATATAACTTCTTTCCACAATTTAACTGTCTCGTAGCAAGTATTAAAGTGGAAAAGTTACAACTGAAAAACTACACTTATCAATCAACTAACGAACATGTAGTCTTCAGAAACATCACTGAACCCCAGCAACTGTGACTTGATGGAGGCTTGCATTTCCACAAAAAATTCCTGCATATTTATTTATTTATTTGTTTGTTTGGGGGTTTTTTTGCAGTTTTCCTATAACGCAGAGGTCACTTTGAAGATATTTTTGTAGCAGATAGAAGCTAAAAGTGTGCTCTTTTCAGGCAAATCTACTTGACGCTTGACCTGGGTTCCGCTTTAAGCACTGTCCATGACAAAACTTTTTGATCGTGCAATGTATGTTCAATGCATCCTAAAACCTTCATGCAAATGTTCATAATTCAAGGCTTACCAATTCTTGAAACCTTCACTTGGCCTAGATATACATTACAAAAAAAAAGATCAATTTCTTGTTTTAGGCTGAAATGCCCCACAATAAAGAACAAATGTACTGTTTTGCCAAACTATTTTGTTTAACAACACAATTTTAGCCAGCTTCTACAGTAATTGACTTATTATTTAACCCTTGGGTGATTACGGATGTTATTTTTTAATTTTTTTTTCACGTAATCCATAGGATTAGCACCTTTTTAAAATTGATATACATGTCATTAATGTGAATTTACAAGGAAAGAAATGCTTCATTGCAAGAAATGCTTCATTGCAAGAAGGGGTATTTTCACCCAGAAACCATCTTATTCTTCACACTGGGTGTGTTCTCTGAAGCAACTAATGTGGTGAATCTAAAAAGGAAAAAGTCAAAATATATGCATGGCATTCAAAAGAAAATCTGGGTTTAATATTAGTAAATTTGACTAACACTATTGCATACACTAGGCTCTAGCTTCCCAGCTACCAAAGTTTGGCGGAAGCAATATAAACAATGGACGGATGCAGGGGCGTAGTTCGGGGGGGGGGGAAACGGGGGGCATGTCCCCTGCACTTTTTGAAAAGGCAGCATTGGACCCCCACCCCACCCCACCCCACCTCACCTTTCACGGTCCTGAAACTAATGTAAAAAAAAAAAAAAAAAAAAAAAAAACTGCACGCACTAAGACCTCGGGGAAATAATACCCGCTCAAGCTGCCAGTGGCCAATCCTGTTCAACTTTCCTTCCCTTCTTCCCTCCAAGTCCCGCCTTTCATTCAAACAGACAGTAGGCTTTGCCAGCATGTAAGAAAAAACGCTGGCGAATCGCATTGTGTAAACCCCCGAACCACCGATGACGGATTACATTAGATTTTATTTGAAGAAAAAACTGCGAGTGACATTAAACCCAAATTACGAACGTTTATTTTGCGGGGAACTGCTTGTTTTCCTCTTTTATGGCTAGCTACGAAGATAAACAGTATTAGGAACTTCCTGAAATGACGTAGTTGAGTTGGGCGATTGATTGTTAAAGTGAGCTGCTTAGCAAACAAATACCAATATTGTTTCATCCCCGGTCATGACAATTCAGATCCAGTGAGATGCCGCTGGAGGTCAGTTAGGGTAGGCAGAATCCTCACCGTTAAACTAACGAATACTCTATTACTTTGCTTGATTAGCAATCTGAGGATTGATTAACTAATTTACAGGACTAAACAGCGGAAATGGCGTGCCAGTTCCATCCACGACATTATTGCTCAGTGCATCGAACTTAAAATGCTCACGACACAACAAGTTTGTTCATATTTGCTTAGAGGAACTAACGCAATGCCATTAACAAATATTAAAACCTTTCTTATGTGGCGTTCAATGTGTGGTCAATATGTTTATGATTATGTTTTCCCGCTTAAATGCGTACTTTTAAATGCCATTCAAAAAAATGAGGAGTTTATTTCCAGTCTTCTTTCAGAAACCGATAAACAAAAGGTAGAAACGATACACGGAATTACCGAGGGAGTTGAGTTTTTTTCTAGTTAATTATTATGATTTACAGACTTGCAGTCTCGAATCAAAGCGTAGATTTTTTTTTTTTTTTTGGTCACAATCATCTCTTAATCGTTGCAGGCTACATAAAGCCTATGCTAGGTCTTAATTGTTTGGTAAAGAAAAAAAGTTATAATTGACTGATTGTCAATCAGGCATAGTACGTGGAAACAGGTTGACAAAATCTACCGATAAAACGAAGTCACTGCCTGCCCTGACCGCACTCTGTTCAGATCTGACCTGGGACTGCAATATGAATCAGGATTTGATATTTCGAGGTATCTTGAGGTTTAATCTGGTTTTCAGGACCACTTCAGCGGTTCATTTCTTACCGGGGTAAATCAGCATGTTAACTTATGCCAGTGGTTCCCAAACTCGGTCCTGGCGCCCCACTGAGTATGCTGGTTTTTGTAAGATTTTAATTATCTGTTTGTTTGTGTTAATTAGCTGCATTCCATGTTAAGACCATCTTAACCCGTGTTTTGATGGACATATCCATTGTGCCATGAAGAATAAAAATCCTTGAACATATTGTGCTTATTTTCTATAATGTGAGGATTTTCAGGTGAAAACATTAAACGGATCAAATTAGACTAATAAAATCAGTAAGCTCCGAATTAGGTTGCTCATAGTGGCGTTTTGAGTTCTCGCAAAATAATTTGCCTGAACTGAATAAACATGACACAAAACTGGTGCGACTCTACTGTTTGCCAGTATATAATTAGTGTTTGCAACCATGTGTCAACAGCTTCACTGATGAGAACCTATTGTTTGTTTATTAACCAATTGTTTACATTGATTAAATGAATGGTTAAATTGTTTCCCTCAGCAGTTATTTGTACTAGTTTTTAATATATCTCAACTTGGGTATGGAATTTTTATTCTTCATGGCATGTATAGATTTGTCAAATGTGGATGAAGAGGATAAAGAACTGCTGTAAACGAAAATGCGCCTAATTAAGACAAATCAACAGCTTTTTAAAATCCTAAGATTGCAATTATGGTTGGAACAAAAACCAGCATACATAGTGGGGCGCCAGGACCGAGTTTGAGAACCACTGATTGCTGAACGTTTAACCTGCACCAAAACTCAAATGTGTGATTCCCAAACAAGATAGGTAAGGGAGAGGTTTTGACAACTCTGATTGGCTGAAAACAAGTTAAAGCCAACTTTGCAGGCAATAAGCTTCTTGGGAGGGCGTACACACTGGTAGGGGGAGGCACTAGCCCTCTTATGATTGGTTGCTTTCAACACGATCACACCCACACAACCTCTAACAGCTTCTTGTTAGCTGAACACAGCAAGCATGCACTTTGGCTTGAGACATTACCTTAAGCTGCCTTATGTTGTTCCGTATAGAATTGCGAATTACATTTTTGTTGAGATTATCGAGGGCTGACTGCAATAAACTGTTATGTCCAATATATAACATCTGGACATAACAGTTTATTGCAGTCAGCCCTCGTTATATAGCCATCTATCTAGCTAGCTAACGTTAGTGAAGAAAAATCTTTGAAAATAATCATCATATTTAAGCGATGTGATGTGGTTTTTGCCCTAACTAGCAAGCTTCAACAGTTATTACTCTGGCGTTTACTGTTTTCCTGGGGGGTTTGGAGATGAAGCGTGTGACTTACAACAGTGGTGTAGCATGCAGAACCTGAGGGGGCGCAGTTTTGAAAAAATTCCAATTCCCACATAATGTGGCTTCAAAAGCCGCTGGGCTCAGGTTCTAAGTAAATACATATTTTGATATTCATGTTGCTTTGATGGCAGCTATCAGAGTAATGTTATTGCAAATTCTTACTAAATTTCAGCAATGGGTGAAAAATTACGTGAGATTAAATAGTCACCCCCATAACTCCGCACCCACCTCGATCCAGGGTGGTTTTACTGCGCTCTTTTCCACCTTGTGGGGTACGCCAATATTTTGATCAATTTCATAACTCTCTGATGTATGTTGCATAAAATTTATTTTATTTAACAATCAAAAAACATGGTTATTTTGTTCTACTTCAGAACTAAATCCCTTTTGAGAACTTGCACCAGAAATGTGTCCCCCCCACCTTTGAAATCAAAACTACGTCCATGGACGGATGGATGGATAGATGAATGGACAACCACTCAAAATCACCAGAGAATTTCAGATAGATTAAATAGAAAAGACTGTGCTACAGCAAGTCAATGACCCAAAACATAAATCCAAAAATCCAAACCCTGCAGGGACTTTCAAGAGAGAAATGACAAAATATGGAGCGACCAAATCAATCACCTGATTTCAGCCCTATGGTTGAGAGATCAATTGGATCATGAAGTCTGAAAAATTTCGCCCATCCTCTAGCCTTTTGATGTATAGCATTCAACAGGAAATTAAATGAAGATGATAGTACAATTAATATAAGGAAAAAATTAAATTTCCAATGCACTGATTAAATCTCATGGGGAATACTTTGACAAGAAATCACTAAAATAGATAACTGTGTTACTTATCATTTTAATTAGTTTTTTTTGCCCCCACATTCTTAAAATATTAAAAATAAGTCTTAAACCTCAATTTTTGTTTTGTTTCATATAATTTGTGATCAAACAAACACTTTTATTGAATTTTACAGCATGACACATTTTAGGGGTCGTCTGCTTGAGAGTCGCAAGACTGCCTTGGATCTTAAACAAGAATATTATATTGAATTCAGAAATAATAGTTATTCAATAGTGATTAAAAGGAGCATTTTTTGATACAACTTGCATCATTCTGGCTCTAAGGGTTAAACTGGTAGGACTGTTTTATTGATCAGCTCAAAATAGCAATTACCAATTTACAGTATGCATAACGGTCGCATCATGTAGGACCAGTTTGTCGCTTGCCAATAACCATTGGTAACATATGTGCTGAAGTTTAATTGAATGAAGCGGCTTCTTTTCAGAGTTAGACAAGCTCCGCTTCATCGGTGAGACAGCAAGCGTCTCGCTGTCAGCCCTTATAGCAAGTTTTGCGGGGGAGTCCCATCTCTGTGGAGCCAGTGTGGCACTTTGCACCGCGTGATGTAATGCTGATTTAACGGTCATTACCACATCCAGCGGCAGTTATCGGCCCGCCCTGTGATCTCTCTAGCCTCAGAGGATGGTGACCTTTGACCCTTCCGGGGGGCTCTTTCCTCATGACCTAGTGCGTCAGATCACTGTTCCTCTTGTTTTATGAAGCCCAGCGTTAACTCCTAAAGATGAGACCGTACATCCCTTCCTGCATATACTGCTAATCCAGCCGTCCAACAATGACCAAGCCTTGCCTATTGTCTTGCCGCCTTAAAATTTTGGCTCATTGTGCAGGATCAGCAGGACGTGTTTCATCAATCTGAGGACCACATTCCACCAAATGGGGGCTGGGGGGTCGGGGAGGGGGAGCTGGGGGTGGGGGGTTGCAGCGGGTTGCTTCCCCTCATCTGTCTCTTTCATGACAAGAACACATCAGAATCCTTAGACAGGCCAAACTGACTGCATGTCAAACAAACAAGTCAAGAGATGAAAGTCAGTTTTTTTTGTTTTTTTTTGGGGTGGAGGAAGTTGATGGCCATGTCAATAGTCTAAATCCTTTTCATCATTTTCAATTTCATTTACAACGTAAATTATTATGTCATCCTACTAGAATGTTTTCAGTGAGAGTTTTTCAAAATTTCTTGGACTTCGGATGTCGGTATTCGAGTGTGACGGTGCCAAGTAAGATGCTGCTTAAATGGTACAGACTAGGGGGGACAGATCAGTAATAGTCCTGGAGTGGCATCCCGTTTCATATGACAGTAACGTTTGCAGATGTTTCACTGATCGAAGAGGCATTATGCTGAGAGATATTGCTGAAGTAATTCCAATGCAATGTGTCTTATTTCTGCTGTTCTCGATTGCAGTATTTCAGCATTCCTGATGTTGTGCCGCCTGTGGGTGGAAAGACAGATCCGATTATAGTCTGCAATAAAAATGAGTGATGAGGGAGTAAAGATATATCATTTATTTGATGTATACAAGAGAAGTGATAACTGTTGACACCACAAGGGAACATTTTTGCTTCACAATTGTGAAAGGAAGTCTGTTTTTCTCTTGCAGGAGCAGGAGATATTTGATTGAAAATTACCTTAAAGACAAATGGCACTGGTTCAAATTTGCACGAGGAACAGTTTGAATGATTTTTTCCCTGAATTCAATGAATCGGCTTTAGTTTACTTTTAAAAACCGTGGCTCAAATGCATAAAAAATTATTGAACTCAAAGTTGAATTACAAGCAGGCAATCATGAAAAAATATGTAAGAGCATTAAGGAAGAAAAAGAAAATAATTTTTCATCATGGCCTTCATCTGCTCTGCTTGCAAAGAGCACTAATGGATGAATATGACTACAACCTTGAAGTACTCCTATAATTGAAATACATGGAGTTTATTCTCACTACCTCATTCCGCTCTGGTAAAACAATTCTTTTAAAATGTATATTTCCTGCTATTTTGATTTCAGACTGTCTTTTAGATGAGGGGAGGGTGAATCTATAGACTGTGAGGGGGATGTGCCCTCGTTCTCTAATTGAGAATAAAGGCCCTGCCTATTATGACCACCCCATCTCAAACACAAAGTGAGGCCCACTACAGCTAAAATGAGAATCCCTCTCTTGAGTATGTGACTGTAAACCCCCTTTGGCAATAGGTTTTACTTTATCCTCTCTCAGATATGCCATTTGATGGTCTTAACCCATTAAACTCTGACTTTTGCTTCAGTTTCCCCTTAAGTCAGCAGCTATACCATTGCTCAAACTGCTCAACCCGCATGGCTCAAGCTAAGCAGATGGGGGCTTGGTTAATACTTGGATGGGAGACCACCTGGGAAAACTAAGTTGCTGCTGGAAGAGGTGTTGGTGGACCAGTAGGTTGCAATCTTCCCTCTGGTGGTACAATCCCCAATGCCCCACTGCAGTGATGGGGGCACTGTATTGAGGGAGATGAGACGTTAAAACGAAGTCCTCAATCATTGGCTGTGTTTCAATGGTCGTTTTACATGGCCTTGCTGACTTCTCCTTGGCTCCTGCCCTCGGGGGAATCCCCGTTGCCATCTTTGGTGTCGTTCGAGTTGATTGAAAAACAGACATTACCTCGGTGAGATCGACCCTCGGAGGGCTGAGAGACCAAGTCAACAACGATGGTCACTCTCGAGGTGTAAATTGCTCACAATTCTTTGTATTTGCGCAGTTGGTGCAAGAAGATACATCCAAGGCTGGGTGGCAGTAATGTGAGTAAAAACGGCACTACAGTGAGTAAACTGTTGCAGCTTAACTTTATTTAATGAGCTACCAATCTTTGATTTGCTCAGTTGCTGTGACTAATTGGTCGAATGACTAACTTGTTCATTTTTGAAAGCATTATCCTACACTGCATCAATGTACAATACTTTGTAGCAGGTGATTGCAACAGGTGCAACAGGTGATTGCAACAAACTTTGCAACAGGTGATTGGAGATGATCAGAGGAGAGGTGGGACTCTCATTGATGACAGCTAGTAGCCTCTGGGTACCTAGTTGAGTGCAGCAATCACCATAGTAATCTGAGGAACCCAGAAGAACCCTGATGGAGCAACTTATATTGCTCCAGACGGTGTGATGAACTTCAGAGAGGGAACCAGGTGCATGATCCAGAGAAAGCCATTTGGCACTTTTAACAAGGAAGATCAGGCCACAATTGGCACAAACTGAAAATTAAAACACAAAGGGGGCTCAGCAGCAGAATGGTCTGGGACAGGCAGCGTCAGCCAAGTGGCATCACAGGATCAAGGCGATGAAGGAAGCCAAGGTTGGAAACTGATCCAAGGTCGATATCAGGTAGGCAATTCATTGGTAACAGGGCATTCAGGATAGTGCTCACTCTCAAACATTGAGACTTGGAGGAACAAGAGAATTTGCCTAAACACAGGGAGAGTAACTTGTTTATAGTTTTAATTATCATACCAAAAACTGAGAATATCAGAGTACAAGACTGGAACTGGCTTTAAGGAACAATGAGGAGAACAAGTCAATCCATCAAAGATGAAACAAGACACAGGAACTTAAAAACACACTACGCCAATTTACAATTATGGGCAGAGGAACGTGCAAACATGGGGAGACAAGCAGAGGGAGGGTATAGAAACAAGACTAATTAATCAAATACAGAAAACATCACTAGAACTGACATGTATGGATGGACTGTGGGGAAAAAAACAATTAAGGAAACATTCAGGACGTGACAGATGGGACAAAGCCAATTTTGTGTACAGCTACAAACATATTAATAGCCATCTATTTGTGCCATTTCAGAAAAGACAGAAATTCATGTAAGAATATGGATGCAAATACCCACAAATTCAGGTTGACAATCTCTATCAGCATGTTCATTCTTTATTAATCCAATTTATCTCAGGACAAAGACAATTGTGTCACTGTCCAGATCCGAACAGACTGCAGTTTTACTGGGGCCTCAGCCTTACACAGGATGGAGGGCCTCATCATGCAAAAAGAGACTGACGGTGGATCAGAAGGGAAAATGATCTAGTTCCACAGGCAGGGCATGACATAATCAGAGTAATACAGCAGATACTTATGTGCTGTGTTTACTTCAACTCTCTGTGATGGGAGAGGCTAATTAAATAAGTGGGGTGATCATGCATTTTAAAACAAATCCGCTTCCACGTCTGTTTTGTTCCACTCATTAATGAGACATTAGAGGAACTGGTGCAATCAAAACCAGACCAGCATTGCGCTCATTGTTTCATTTTTATGGCCTGATGACACTGCACATCTGCTATTTAGCGAGATACAACTCAGTGGCGAGAAAAGCCTTTATGTTCTCACCGCTTCTGACAAACAGTAGTTTACCTGTCTTGCAATGGTTTTATTTATTTATTTATTTATTTTTATATTATCTCCATAGCTGTTTAAAGCTTTCATAAAATGCGCCATTAGCCAGCTTCATAGCTGAGGTGTACAACCAAGTTCGACTAAGCTGCAAAAAGTTTTGAACCAAGGCTCTGAAACTATTTTGTATGTCTTTTGTAATGAGCAAAATGCTTAGACAATTTCCAACACCGTAGAAGTCCAATGATAAATTAATATTCTGCTATGCCAAGTTATATCAAGTGAAGAGAAAGGCTGACAATAAGACCTAGCTTATGTTGACCCCAGGATGGAAAAATTTAGTGTAGATCCTTTCTTGACATAGTCAAGGTTCTTTCAAATTACAGGGAAAATGTGTCTTTAATGGCATGAAATACACACTGATACTGAAGAAAACTCCCAAATCCCTTTCTAGGAATCATCAACCCTCCTCCCTGAGAATGGAAACTTAAATCTGGACCTGCAAAATGGCACTGTGAGAACACAGATGCATCATTGCCAGAATGTCTTACTACTTCATTGCTTCATGAAAATTAAGGATTTTTCCTGATTCTTCAGGACTGATTTTGCACCGTATGTTTACTGTGACAACCATGGTAAATTAAGAGTTTGTTTTAAATCTTTTCAGCTGTCTACACTGTTGTAAAATCTGGGCTTAATGGATTCAACAGAATTACTGGAAGCCCGGAAGATGTCCCGGGTTGAATGGCTATGGACGAGAGTCTTGTTTTGCAATAAACGATGCTCAAGTTAGCTGAATTACCATAAAAGATAAAAGCTGCAGTCCTCCTAAATCTGGAACATTGAGTAAAGTTAAAAGAGCAAGTGAGGACAATTATCCAGCTGACTTTCCTATCCTGCTCTGTGAAATTCACTCCTGATGAACTCCTGCATCAAAATTGTCAGTCTTGATCTCCTGTTGACATGTTCCGGGACCTTCCAAAGTTCTGATGAGTGCTCACCTGAGACTGAGCCATGGAGGACCCCCCTCTCTTCCCCTCCCCCTTCCCCTCGCCCTTTCGCCCTGTCTGTCAGCTCCCCACAAAGGATCAGAGTTCAGAGCAAATCCACAGCACGGAGTCGCCTTGCTTGATTCTTGACTCTACCACATGCATGCAAATGAAGGCATTTGCTATGCATATAGGCCACTTTGTGTTCTCTAATGACCAAGCTCTTTGCAGCTTTGTTGCCAAGAGCACTATAGAGCTAATGAGCACCATTAGAAACTTGAGAATGCAAGAACAGGGAGAAAAAAACTATTAAACACCTTAATTTAACAGATAGACTTTCTCAGTCCAATCATTCTCATTCAATACCAGATAAACTGAGTGTAACTGAATTAACTGACTCATGTTTGATTAGGAAAGTGTAATCACATATTATTTTATGGCTGTTGTTGCAGACATAAGTGATAAAAATTGCATTTTGACATTGAATCCATCAAAATGATCTTTCCTACCAATTCTAAATTTGTAGCAAAAACAGTGGGTGCAAATCCTTGGATTATATGCAAGATTGCATTTGGATGAATTGAATTTTCACAATCACATTTGCTTTCCCAAGAACCATTAAGTGCCAAAAGCTCAACATAATTGTAATGAATTGGGCCCCAGGCACCACCACATAACAAACCAGCCTTACTTTATAACCAGTTGGTGGTTTCTGCATGCGTGACAAATCGGATTGGGTTTGACCTTTGCCATGCAAATGCATTTGGCCAGTGAATTGGTCATTGTCAGGGTTTACGCCAGTAAATGTCCCATCTGTGTTGCCGCTTACACCCACCCCACTGTCTGCTGCTCTGTCCTCAACAGACAGAAAAGATGAATGTCTGAATTCAAAACCCAACCCACTTTTTCAGCATGACTTCCAAACTGGTCACGAGGTGAAACAATATTGTGTGATAGACTTCAGTGCAATAGCCTTATCAGAGGTAAATGTGAATAATTCACAGTCACATCACATGCAAAAAAATTAACCCATTCGTTAAGGAGAAGAACAATGACACCAATAAACAGAGAACGTCATTATGTGTCATCGCTGTCATTTTAGGACTTGAAATAACTTGATACTACTTGATAATTTTCCCGAGATATTTTCGCAGGAGGAAATTTAAGTGGCAATTTTATGATACCACCTCTGTAAAAAAAAAACAAAAAAAGACAATACAGTGCAAGACTGTCAGGCAATTCTGACTCACAGGGGCGCTCAGTTTCCTTTGTCTAAGGACTGAGGTGGCCTCTTGGCCCAGTGACAACTTTTGTTCATGGGGTCCAAAATCCCTGGTGGTTACCTTGTCTAGGCCATAGGTAGGTGTGAGCATGGGAAATGGGTTTGGAGGAACCAGATGTGATAGCTACACAGCTAATTTTGGTAATGCCAGAATGGGGCCTTGAGTTTAGCCATGGGGATCTACAGTATGAACAGGAGGAGGTAGGTGAGAGGGGAGACCTGATTTTGGCTGAAAAGTAAAACTGAGATGCAATCTGGAAATCAGAGATCCATTTATTCTGACTTTATTTCCCCAATAGGTATGGTCAATAACCTCACACCTCATGGCTCATACTTAAAAATCCATAAATTTTGGAGGTCAGCCTCATCTGATAGATGTAGGTAGCTTTAGCCTCTGGTTATCCAGTTGAATGCCAACCCAGCCAGGGTGACTCGATTGTCTACAACTAGATATATTTGTCTCAGCACTAACAGCATCTTTCATTCCCTATGGAAATTTAAACTGCATGGCTAGAAAAAAAAGTGGCTTAATAAGCAAATGTTTGAGTGCTTTTATGATTGGATTATTATTTCAGTGATTAATATGTTCCAACTGTCAACAATTCTTTTAAGCCTTACTGATACAGTGTGGAGCTTTTCATTTCTTAAAAAGCCATCTTGAAGGACCCAGCCCATGATTATAGAAAAGATATTACTGTATTTCAGAAGGGGCAAATTGGCTGGCATCAAAGCAAAGAAAAGAACAAAGAAGATCGCTGAAATCACTGGAATTGGGTTAAGAACCGTCCAATGCAATACTAACCCAAATTGAAAATCTTTGGGATGTGCTGGAAAGGACTTTACGAAGTGGTTTGCCTCTCCTGTCATTAGTACAAGATCTCAGCCAAAAATTTGCGCAACTTTGGATGGAAATAAATGTTATCACATTACATATGGTTGTTGAAACAATACCACAAGGAATGTGAACCAAATCAAAGCTAAAGGTGGCCAAACAATATAATTTGTATTCGTGCATGCAACATTTTTGGCCAGGCAGTGTATAAATGCATACAGTACGTTGATAATATGTTTTTATATGATACTCAGGAATTATTCAAGATATTGTGAGATGCAGATGACTGCAATGTTCTATTGATCTTTCTTTTGAAAGTGAAAATGACACAGACTGAACTGTATGCATGAAATTATTTAACCTTTCATTGTATGTTTACAAATACATAGCAAGATAAAGGGTCAGTCAAGGCTGTGTAGAATAAGCCAAGCTCTGTTGACCCTTCATGAAACCCAGGTCGTGAACGGGGTCACGGTCCTGGGTTAGATAACCCACTCACCCCTGTGGCAAACATTGGTTTTGCCCAGTCTTATTTTCCATGTCAAGTGGTATTCGTCACTCCTTTACATTTGTTCCTGGAAGAAAACTAGAAAATCATTTTCAGATTGAAAGGACCAAATTAATTTCAATTATTTTTTGGATAACCCTAACAGTTTTGTCCGTATCTCATATCTCACCCTAAAAATCATAGGGCATGGGTAAAATTCCTCATGAAACTTTTTTTTCCCGAAAAAAAAAGACGGCTTGAAAACAGGTGAACAAAATGCCAAAAATTCCCTGCATCCTTTCCCCTGTGGAATTCTCAGAGACGTAATGAGTAACCAATGGAAACGAGGGCCTGATGTGATTGGCTGTATCCATCCATCACTAATAATGCCACCCGACAGCTGTGTGTTCAGTTCCTCTCTTCCTCATTCCAGAGATAGTCAGTGATGGGCCAGTGTTTACATTGAGATTTTAGCCATTGCTAATCATCCTCGCACCACTTCCTTTGCTATTTGCCAGCCCTCGGTTCGGGCAGATGGCAGAATCAATGCGGGGGCGTGTGTAACAATGGTGTAATGAGAATTGCCAGTGAGGCTGAGGACAGAGAGCCCAAGCTGTTTAGTCTGGACCTAATGAAGGGCTCACATTTGACCTGCTTTTGCTCAGCCTCGGGCACATTCTATGCAAGTTTCCTAGGCTCGGATAATGTAATCATCTCACACGCAGACAACAGAAAAGAGCTCACTGGTTGCAGCAGCCAAAGGAAGAAAATCAGCACCAAAAGAACAACACCAGTGGTCACTGACCGGTAATTTGATTTCAAATAATTTTCAATGGTATCTTCAGACAGTAAGTATCTTCCAGTCAGAACAATTATTGTTCTTTTGGTTGAAACCAAAGCATTCCTTGATTGGCTCCTCTCTGTCTGCTATGACATCATTACCATTTACCCTCATCCCAGGTTGCTTTATTTTCATACAACATATCACATATCCAGCTTCCTTAACAGCTTCCTCAAGATGATTTAAATAATTATTCCAAACAATTTAAGATTAGTTTTGGTTAGATACAGCCAAATTGCAAAAAAAAAACAATATAAAACAAGAAGAGCAATCACCAAATTAATACTTTCAGGCTTAAGCTGGTGCAGTAGGAGTACAGCAGAAAGGGGACCCAGTTAAATGTCTGACTGAAAATGGCCCCTTAAATTCTGCGTCTGATGAAACTGAGATGTTGATAAATATAAAATCTGAGTGAGATTTAATGCGAGCTTGTGGTTCATCATAGTGATAAGCTGGCATTAACATTTTTGTTATTAGATACTTCATGCTTGGACTGCGTAATTGAATAAATCTATGGCAATGGGGTTCAATAAATCCTTTCAAGTCAAGCTGATTATGTTACAGTACATCCCTTATATAACCTGCAATCAAATCCCCCCAAGATTACTCCACGGAACACCAAAGGCAATCTGTCCCCCTTGCAACTGTTGCATCTCGCCACCAGGGTATGGAGCTAGCTCGATACAAGTTGTTTCATACATTATCCAATCTATGCATTGATGTGTAATGACCCAATAATTTTCTATATACAAAGATGCTAACCTGCGCAAGCTTTCTTGTATTTACTCTTCACGTATATGACCTAGGTCTATGAAGACAAATAAATAAATAAATAAAATAAGGCTTGAACAGCAAAACCATTTAGTCTACGCAAAACTAATAAGACAGCCATTGCTCTTTGTAAGACAAATAATCAGAGCTAGTCATCGATAATGTTATCAGCTGTGTACCTGTTTAAACTTTTTTCTATTTGCTTAATGTTAGTAAATTAAAACTTCAGTATCCCTTTTTATCTTTGAGGTAACAGTTTGCAATCCGGCTTACCTGTACCCCGTAGCACACCTATGACTTATTTTCAACATATTATTAAAATTGTAATAATTTGTTTACCTCCATAACTTCTTCAAAGTATTGGAAGCACCCCTGAAAAAATGAATGTAACTTCAAATTCCTGAGCAGTACTTTCCTAATCTACATGGCCATCCCTATTAATGTTAACACTAATTAGCTGCATGTACCTGCTTAAGGGTGGGTTTACCAGCAGCACTTTGGCGGGTGGGTCTCCAGGGCAGGATGAAGATTTTAGCCGGTAGGTGGATTACAGAAACAGCAAAATAAATTGAAGTGGTGAGGTGATCTGTGTTAAAAATCAAGAAAACGTATTTCAAATACTAAGAAATAGTACCAGTGGAAAACAACTCTGGCTGCGGGTCACAAGGACAGACAAACTTTCTGAGGGGTGGCTGTTACTAAGCACAGCGTTATAGCTCTAGACATCACAGAATTAAACCAATTCATATCTGAGCCAGTCTGATCAAAAGCAGTACTTTATGACCTCCCCAAAGCTGGTATTTATGGCAGTGTTTCCAATGATTTTACCACCCCCAATATTTTTATGCTGTAATATTATAAAGTTATAATGGTTGTTATTATACAGGGAAGCTATAATGTTTTATTACACGGCCTGCTGGATTTGGAAACTCAGCTCAGAAGCTCAAAAACTGTCATTCATCCACTTTTGCTCCCAGTGATCGCAGAAATTGGAGGATTAGGCTTCATGTCAAAAATGGATTTTGTACGCCATCTCAGCATTTTGAACCATTAGGCCCATCAGAATATCCATATGAGTGGGTGAGAACCATCTCTCCCATTGTACCAGATAATTACCCATGATGTGGCATAACCTCCCTCCCCCCATGAAAATGTAAAGATGCAACTGATCTCAGTATTGGTGGTATTTATAAATAATTTTTATTCCCAGAAGCTAATATTGCACTCCTCTGTTTTCTAATTACATTCACAGAGTGCTGTGGTTTTCCATCAGTATTAAAACTTTGTCATCTTAACACCAGTAGGCTCATGGGATTGAGAAGCATCTACTGGTTGCAGACTGCAGAATTCTGCCGAATGCAGTTGGCCATTGAGGGATCATCCTGCTTCAGTCGGATCCATGCAAAGCATTTGTTCATACTAGGAATTTCACACTCCGCTTTTCACTTACTGTATACTAATTATGTATGGATATTTGGAGGGGCCCATTGCATTGTCTGAGGGTTCCATTTTTTTTTTTTTTTTTGGTTCAAATAAGAATTTCAATCCCCCTTCACAACTATGAGGCAAGCAGACCTTTTTGACTAAAACAAAAGCATTACTACAAATCATAATTTGGTAAAATGGAAGACATTAAAAGTAGAAATTAACCTTGAGGGGAGTATCCCTTATTTCTGCAAACTTTTTTAAGACGAGTGCTATAGTGCTATATTGATTTTTTGCCCCTTTGGCCAATAACTTTTGAAAAACAGTAAAAATAATTCAGTGCTTCTTTCATCAATGCCATTTTTCTCTGTGGTCTACAACTAGAATATCTGAGGCAATGCTAAAATGTGTGCTTTGCTGTCTGTAATTAGCTCATTTAAAAGACTGACTTCGATTGTTGAAGAGTGATTGTTTAGTGGCTTAATGAATAGCTTTGGCTAGTCAATGAGAGGTTTAGAACCAAAGAACAAAAGCAATAGGTGGAGGAGAGGCTGTCAATTTAGCATGCCTCATGGAAGACTGCTTTACTGTCTTCCTGAACGGGATGCATTAAGATTGGGACAGGTGCTTTCCACTGTTAAGCTTAATAAACCCCAGAACAGCCGCACGTTTGCCTTTGGAATAATTTGCCCTTCACCCTGAGACACAAGGGTAACAATGAGTTGCTCTGTGTGAGTGATAATAAGCATAGATTTGGGTAAGGTTGGTCAGGACATGTCCCAAGTGACTTTCAGAAGTGGTAAGAATATTCCAACCAACTTTGGGTCTGTGAGGAAAACGAAAGAAAGGCAGAATCGTGAATCTAACATGTTCCAGTCCACTTTTATCTGAACACCTCCGCAGCTTGTGGCTATGTCCAATGGAAAGTGTTTACCTCTACTGTAGTCCCATAACTAATGTTGTTTCAAGAAAAAAATACTCCACATAAAGATGCTAAATAGGGAGGATTATAAACTGGTTGGCTAGCTTAGCTAAATTTCTACTCAATTGAGGCCTCAATAAATTTTAGTGTCTGCTCTACAAAAACTGAGAGGATTTCGGGAGTGTGCTTTGATTTGCAGTGGTCAGTGAAGGTTGTGGCAGCCGAACAAATATCAAACATTTGCTGATATTCAAACACTTCGCGACCAGTGGGGGAAACACTGGAGAGCAGTAACCATCAAGCACATGGCTGTGGTGAAATGATTGCTGTGGCAGTTGAGTAAATGTGCATTTTCCTTATCCTGTAACAGATGAAAAACGAGAAAATGGAAGATGTTTTTCACAATTTGCTTCTGTTTTGATTTTTTTTTTTTTTTTGCAATATAAACAGAAGCGAAGCCAAAGAAATCACAGTTATGGGAATTGACGCCTTAAAGGTTTTAATCAGTTTCTGATCAATACTCATCAAGGACCCTTTGTCAGACCTCAACCTTTGCTTTTGTTTAGTCAAGTATGATGATCAACGAATTGTTCAAGTGGTTATTTTGATTAGCTAGCTATTCTTTCCCAGCAATTTCACTGAAAATGTAGGTATCAGTGAACAAACACAAGAATGGGAGCAAAAAAAAAAAGAACAAGGAGAGGAAGAGGAGGCAAGCGTAAAACTGCCTAAATTAGATTCTTTTGTTTTCTCATGCCTTGTACAGCAGTAGAGCACCTGCGGAACAAAAGACAGGGTTTACTAGCCACAGAGCTATCAAGCTAGCTGGCTGCCTAGACAAACACCTATATCCTGCTCTCACCCTAGTGGTGTCTGACTGTTTTACACGCTGCTGGTTTATTGTTCCCTGCTTGACCATTTTGCCAACTCAAGACGGTTGGCAACTGGAGGTAAGTGCCAGGCCAACACCCAGTTTTTGTTCAAAGTTCACGTGGACACAGAATTGGAGATTTTAGTTTTTCAAGAATGCATTAGCTCACGCCCTACGGAATACTTTTTTATAAAATTGTCGCGTTTGTACGGAATACTTTTGCTGAAAATTACACAATATGAAGTATTGAAGTACAGGTGGCCCATCACCGCGATCATCAACTGATTTCGTGTTTTCATCGGACTGCGAATGGTCATCCACGCCGCTGGCCCCCGGCTTACCGTAGGGAATGGTAGAATTCGCCACGCCGTTGCCAGCGGCTTGCCGTAGGGAATGAGTTAAATGATGAAAAAAATTTGTTTTAATTATTAAATTTGGGTGGACCTAAAAACGCCAATTCTGGGTACTTCTTCAAATAAGTTTACGTGCTAAAACAATTGTTTACAAGCGAAACGTGGGATGTTTGGCTACACAGAAACCAAGCCAGCTAGCTAAAAGCATTTCTAGGTCTGTGATTTGTACAGCCGTTAGTGTGCCTAGCATCAGACCGTGGCCAGATCACCAACTAGCTAGCTAGCAAACTAATAATTCACTGCTTAATCTTTGTAAGGTTAGCTAATAATACAACATCAATTGCTCAATATTGTTAAGGTTTATGATAAATGTTGGTTAAAAATTCATAAAAGTTGTTAAATAGAGCTCAAAAATCAAATCAAAAGTATTTAACTGCGATACAAAATAGAAAAATGAGTTTATAAATATGGCATCTATCCATAAAAAATGACAGAGGCATCTCACTTCGCATCATAAAAAAATCAAAGGGACACTCATCAGGATCATCTCAGTAAACTGATGAGGCAGTATTTATATTCAAATAATTGCAAAAAATTTTCCAGCATACACACAACGTGTGCTTGCATTTCCTTTGTCCCTACCAACTCTCAAATTAAACCTTTGCCCTTCTGAATGGAACCTAGACACTTAAAAAATCCAGCAAGGACCAGCTCACATTGGTTTAAAGGAATACTATCACAGTTGGTGAAAATGCTGTGTACTACTGAGGAATAATTTAAAATAAAGCCTAATAATATTATTTGATTCATTTGACCCCCAGAATGTTTTTTCTCATCAATTTAATTATAGCAATGGACAGCGCCATGACCGCATTTTTAGCAGACAAAAATCCAGCCTCGCTCTGGATCCCTTCAGTAGGGCCGCAACAAATCTTGACGTCACTGCAGCTGCAACGATAGCAAGGTTCTTCCAGTAAGAATCAACAACAACCACCAATTTTGTTGCGGCAAACACATTCTTTTAAAGTGGGCATGAGGGCACAGTGATCACCTTCACACCACATATCAATGTCTACTAAACAATGGGTTTCCTCATCATCGTCAATCAAGTCCATTTCCATGTCGCTATTACTGGAACCATCCCTGTCTGCTGCTCCATCTCCTACACCGCCGTCAGTGCTGGCGCCAGAACTGGAAATTGGAGGGGGCACTGGTACATCCCTTTAAAACAATTATTAGTCCTGACTTGTTCTCAATCATTTTCCAAATTAACAATAGACTCACTCCAAAAACACTCCAAACTTTCAAGGGTTGCCAGTTCTCCCTGTTAAGGTGAGACGACAATTGTTCATTTAGATGCGTAATTTGATGCATTTAAATCAGCGTTATTCAAAATTTTACTCCTATCAACTCTCACGGATATGGCCTGAGTCTTACGTTTTTTAGTGGCATATCACGTTCTCATGCCGCAGTCAGCAGTCTTACACTTAATAACAGAGGTGATGATTGTAATTTTTTATTTGGCAAACAAAATTATGTTTAATTGCGGAGTCCCACTTTTTAAACAACCCAAGCTGTACTGAGAGTGAAAGGCAATATTTCATTGGAACGCAGATCAGTCATTATTCAGTCACGTGTACTTAAGAGATTCTCACGCAGAATAGAAGTCCTTGTGCATGGAAGTTTTTCAGTTTCACATGATTTGCGTTAGATTTCACAACTAGTAAACAGGGAAATTGATTATGACACCGGACTTATCATGCTTTTCTCAGGGGTTGGAAGCTATGAAATAGCATAAAGACGTTTCAAATGGTTTTTTATTTAATTTCAACAATTTAAACGATTATGAAGTGCAGGTTAGATCGACTGATGTGCCGAAAAAGTTGCGCCGAAGTTCCAGAGCAGTTTATCTTCCGTAAAGCGTAGGCCTATTTATAAGTAAGTTTTTTTCTCTACTGAATTTAGCCCATTATTTTGTTGCTGTTAGATCGTATGGGGGGAGAAGCCGTGTCTACAATTGCCAATTGATTATTTCTGTAAATGGAAAACGTGCTAATAAAGGAAAATGATTAAGAACAAGCTTGGACTAATTGTTATTATAAAGGGATGTATCTGTGCCCCCGCAATTTCCAGTTCTGGTGCCGGCACAGGCTGCCGTGGTCCACTGCTGCCGCATTTCTTTGCAGTTCCTTGTCTGTAAACTCTGGTTCGAACATAAACCCTTCAACTTCGTTGTTTTCAGTATCCATCTCCTGGAACAAACATAAAATTCAGGACCCGATGAAGGGATATGAAGCAGTGTATGTGTAATCTATCTGTATGCATAGCATGTAGTGCAATCACACGAATCAAGGTAATTAAACTGCAGCCGCACTGACGTCACTGCTCTTTCCTACTGGAGGTGCACAAATGAGGCAGAATTAATAATATGACGCCGCCCATTCAAGTCAGAATAGGTCTAATTTTTTATTTGAATGGGCGATTATTTGCATTCAGTGGATCAATGGGCTACAGGAATGATTGGTGATGATAAGTTCAGGTCAGTGAATCTCTGAAACTCAATATTAGGCATCATGATCGTATTCCTTTAAGCTGTATTGTCAACACTTCTTGCTTATCATAGACAGTCTGTAGCTGGTCAAAACTGGTTAAGCAGCCAGTAGCCAGCTATGGTTGAGTGGTAGGAAAACCACTGGACAGCCAGCAAAACCAGCCAGAAAACATAGTTTTAATCAGCATGACGAGCTTTGGCTGGTGTAGACTGGATATTTTTCAGCAGTCGGGTCATTCAAAAAAAAGGGAAATATCTTCAGCGAAGGTATCAGACCCTGAAATGACAACAGGGATCTCTGGCAATGTCAGAGAGGGATGCATTGAATCTTATGTTGAGAGCATTCAGGCAATCCCCTTTCACACAGCAAACAGAACAATGCTGATTGGGAACCAGCATTGCCAGCAAAGGCTGCAGGCTAGATTCCCCAGGCTAGATCCCCACTTAGTAAAGTTGCACCTTTGACACACTGAGAACTTCTGTGAACATCCGACAGCATTAGATTTCAGATTGCAAGCGAGGAGGTCCCCCATCTGTCTAGATAGCAGATCATTGAGATTTACTTTTAAAATAAAAACCAGTCACCATCAATCTCAAGGTCCAATTTGTGCTGAGCAATAATTGGAATTATTATGCTCTTCTGCGTATCTCTCCACATCTTCCATGCTCCATACAGACTAGACTCACACAACCATCTGAATGTTTCAATTTCATAACTCTTGCTCTCATCTCCAACCTCTCTCACCGGGTTTTGGAAGCAACAATGAAGGAGTACAGAAGCACAGGCCATTACTTGTTTACCCATAAATTTGACCAACTAAAAACACAATCTGTACTATTCTATAGGTTCAGTTAGGGGCAGTCGGAAAGTTCTTGCTAAATTTGACCAGAATAAAAAAATTAATCCTTATGAATGATATAATCAATTTTTTGATCGCAGTTGTTTGGTGGTAATAAAAGTTAATTTGGGTTAAAATAAATAAAATTGCAATCCACTTGGCAACTTTAAAAAACACCGTGTCGAAAAACCTTAATTTCACTGAAGATAACTGACAGCTTGTAAAATACAGTGAAATATAATCAGTGCAGTAGTCAAAATTACCAGGGAGCTAACACTTTGGTCCTGAGCTATTTTGCTGAAACTGAGCTCAGAGACTTCAACAAAATTATAAAAAAGGCCTTTTTGCAGGGCATTAATGCCATGGCTTCAAAAGAACAGCGAAGCTTCAAACAATGGTTTGTAAATCATTTTAGATCAGAATTTTTAAAGAGAAACCTGAAAGGAGTCCCACCTCACCTGGCCCTTGTAATCCAATAACTTAAAGATTCCCTTGAAAATTGCTGGACAGGATTTTGAATGGTTCAGACTCAGGTTTTAGTTTCCATAAACCTGAGATCATCTCATTCAGAGCCCAGCCAACCCCTACAATTATCTTCATAATTGTAAGGCAAGGGGTTTGAGATTAGTATCAGTCATCAAGCACAGAGTATGTGCAGTGTGCAGAGGGGAGCACATAACAGGAATCTAGGTTTGTATTTAGGGACATTGAACAATGTCCTCAGATGCTATTGACTCAGGAGAAGAGATTCTCTGTTAGCCTGGCCGGTAGCTCCTATAGCAAGGTGGAACTGACAGGTGAAATTTGCAGGTGTGCTGGTGTGATTGTTCACCTGCTCTTAATTTGCTTCTTGGTAAGGTGAGAACAGGCATTCGGTGTGTTTGATGATGTGCAGAATAATAGGTAGTTTGTTTTTATGGCATGTTAATGTTTGTGGGTAGTTCTCGATACTCAGTGGAGCAGGTGTAGGAATAACGGCATTTCCTTTAAAAATCCTTAGGAAAGTATTTTACATCTTATTATGGGACTTAAAATCATACTTAGCTTTGCTCTCAAGTGGAATATATTACCTTGCTCTGGCAACTGTGTGCCTGACAAGCAGAATTTTCTTATTCCTTAAATCTTGAGTTTTTTTTCACTTCATCTGCAGAAATTTTGCTTTACTGAAAAAAAAAAAACTAATAGAAATCAGGTCTTAAGTTTAGATTTAAGACTAAAGTGCTTGTTTAGATGGACTCTTTTGTTATTTTTGCTGTGTATATTGTTTTTGACCAAAAACCAGCAAAATTCTATAGCAGCGATACTAATTTGACTTTCTCATCAAAAGTTTACTCATCTTGGGGGTTAGTATGCTGGCATTATACATACTGGTCATATATTGAGTTCTTTGATATTTAGAGGGGGAGGGGTTACAATTCCTTTTTCAGAAAACATGTTTAGATTGTTTGGTTCAGTCAATTTATACACTGCCGCAATGCCTGTTCACAAAATATGTCAGTGCATTTGAAAATTGCGACATCTGATAGCGTTCTTTTTTTTACGACAGAAACTGCTTAAGGTTATACGATGAGCAAAGAGCCTCTTTTTGTTTAAATGTCTTTGAAGAGAGTAAGCCCAATATTGGTTTTTCTGGAGTGCGGCAACCTTGTGTGTATAAGATTTCAACTCTGTTTTTTCTAGGATAGAACATTGAATTCAGCTAACGATATCTGTACTAGTCAGTCTTTGCTGGTATGTACCCTCTATAACCATCGTCGATGATGCGGCAAATATCAAAATATATTCACCAAAAACCTCGATAATCACTACTGCAGTGTGGTGCAGTTGAGTTATCGGCACTCCTGCTCAACATTAGTATAAGAAAG
The DNA here is from genome assembly GCA_029692085.1 of Gymnothorax javanicus. NCBI lineage: Eukaryota > Metazoa > Chordata > Actinopteri > Anguilliformes > Muraenidae > Gymnothorax > Gymnothorax javanicus. Next base: position 100,038,062 of record CM056198.1, read on the forward strand.
AAAGGGCTTATATTTTTAGACACAAGTAGCGGGTGATTTTTTTCTTGAAATGTTTTTTTTTTTTTTTTAATCAGCTGGTTTATGAATTTATTCACCCAATCTATTTCTATTCAGTGCTATGAACTGCCAGGACAACACCTAGGTTGTATTGTGCCTCTTATTAAAATGAAAAGAAGTGCAAGAGTATCACTCAATGTAGAAACTACTGCACTCGAATTAAAGCTGTAGCAGCACTTTATGCTCAAATTTATTGTTTTTTTATTTGATGAGCTCATAGCCAGAAACCAAAGTCGTGTCACTGTCCAATCCTTTCTACATAGCCTTGCAGCGTGTGATTCTGAAATACCCACTTCACTTCAAACCACAAATCTCCTGTCAGGTTCTAGTCTGGATTGTGATCAAACCCATCATAGAACTTTTTTTTTTTTTGGGAGAGGGGAGATATTAAGCATTTTTTAGGTAGAGTCATTACTGGGATCAGAGTCCTAACAACTCCACACACTGGTGAAGTCAAAAGCTTCATCTGGGCTTGATAAAGAGTTTGAGCGGTTTGTATCCAAGAGCTTCATGTATCAATTTTACAGGTTTTGTACATAGCCTGTGGAGCTCTTGGTTTCTCTCTCACAGAAAAGATTTACACGTCTTTATTGCAAGGCCAATGAGTGAATGTGGAAGGCCCTCTGACAGATAAAGCATCTCCTGACCACAGACTTTTTAATAGCACTTCTCATTCGCATCCAAAATACACCTCTCCCAGTCGTTAGGCCAGATGACGATCTTAATACTGGCCATTGTTTGCAGAATAAGGCCATTGTAGAGGCTCCTGGATGTGCTGAGTAAGGACGACAGAATGAGGGCCATTTGAGCTTAGCCTGAGGGAACTAGCTTAAGCTCTGGGTGTTTTAGAAATTTCCTGATAAAATGGGCTCCAAACACATCCCTAAAGGATGCGAGTGAACTTTCTATGTGCCCATTAAAACTCACCAAGTGCAACAGTTTCTGGACATTGTACCTCGTCTTAATAAAGTCCACAGGCCGACTGTTGTGACCACCATCACAGTAGCAGGTAGCCGACTATCAGAAACCAAGTAAGCATCACAGGATAATGTCAACAACTGTGCGAACGTTTTGTCACCAGCAAGGGCGTAGGTTTGTGGATGGATAGTAGGGACATGTCCCTACCAATATTTTGGGAAGCCAGATTGTCCTTACCAATATTTCAGCGAACTTGTTTTTATCATCTTTCCAGATAAGCCACATTAGACCCAGTTGTGGAGGCTACATCTCCAAGACAACCTATTCACGCATTCTAGTATTTGATTGGGTGAAAGGGAGGGGCTACCTGAAGGCTAAAATTCAAGTGTAAATTGACCGCTTTATTAAGGTCATGAATATTCATTTTTGTCCAAAGCGGGGCTTGAGACGCGCAACTGGATCGCCGGCTTTGATTACATGGTGTTTGCAATGGCTTGCCTGTGGAAGAGAACTGTAATTTGGCATTTGTTCAAGATTTTTCTTCATCACGCAACTATAGCACTTTTCCCATGGCCCAACTCAATGACATATATTTGATATTACCTTAGGTACATATCACTTTTACGGAAATTTCATTGTCTGAGAGCGTGAGAAAAAATATTGTTCCATGTAATGCTATTAATATTCAGCCAAACTGAATGCCATGTGTAATGTTGGGAACTTGAATCGGTGCGGTTTAGCACTGTAGCAGGCTAGCTAACTTCCTCTCTCATAACTAAGTGTGCTTGCTGTACCATTCCATAGCTAACCATTATATAGCATGAGTTTGTTAGCTAGCAAGCTAACAGCAGCTAGCCACTCAGTTGACAGAGTAAGAAAACCGAGGCCACCAAAAAAAGAGGCGACATAAGAAGTTTTTTTTTTTTTGACCATCCAGGGTGTAAGTGACCAAACTAACTAGTCAGAAACAGTTAGCGATAGTGAGAACTTGCTAGCTACCTAAAGTTACTTTTTATTGGAAAATAATATCAACTAATGTTAGTTAATCATGTTCGCTAGTTTCTACTAGCGAACTAAACGTGGTTTCTGTCACATGTTGGCTAGTAGTCAGGTTGCTAGCTGTAGTAGACATAACACGAGTGGATATATCAAATTATGAGGTGAATTTCAGCCTAGAAATCCTGTGATAGTGCTATTATTAATGTACTATTTTGTATTCAGGAACCACGTCAAAGAGCTGTTCAGGATACAGGTGTATCAGAGGGCGGTGAAGTTAGAATGATATTCAATATTCAGACATTCAGCGAACGGGAAATCTAGGGACCGTCGAAAAAGTGCGCTTCAGGTGAGGTCCTAATTATAAATTATAGAATGGAATTATAGGGGAAGCATTAAAGTTAGTCTCATGATGTTCAGCAAATATAACCCTTGAAAGTCAAACTGTCCCGACCAACTTTGCCTCAGTGAGGAAAATGAAAGAAACAAGTTATCGTAAGTCTAACATGATCCAGTCCGATAAAACGCTCGATTGTGGCTTGTCCAATTCACAGATAGTCAGTGGTCCATTTTGAAGTGTTTATCTCGGCTGCAGTTGCGTCACCGCACAGAGAGATGCTTAATAGACATAAATTGCCTATAATGATTTTGACATTCTCTAATAATAAAACATACCATTATGTAATTAAGAAACGTATCAATTGTTAAGAGTATTTCAATTGTTCAATATTGCTAACTTTCAGAATAAATGTTCATAACATTAGTAACAGTTGTAAACTTGAATTCAAAAGTCAAATCAAAAGTATTTGGATGGCAACAGAATAGAAACGGAAGTTTATGCATGTGGTATCTATCTATTAAGATTATGGAGGCAGTTTGCTTAGCATCATTAAAAAAAAAAACAAAGAAACACTCATTCGGATAATCTCCGTACACAGTAAAGGCAGTATCTGCGCTCAGATTTGCAAAAATTTTCCAGTTCGCACGCTATGCGTGCTCACATGTGTCCCTACCAATTCTCACATTAAACCTACGCCCTTGGTCACCAGGGTGAAAAAAGCTACAATAACATGCTTAACAGTTGTGTTACTTTATCCAATGAAACACAGATCGTGAATCGACTGTACAAAGCAGCATAGCAAAATTGACACAGCGTCAAATTAACTTATATGTTAACTTCCTCAAAGCATAGAATCACTGTGGTGCTGTTGTTTCAGGCGAAAACGTTTCTCTTTTCTCACTGGCTGCGCTAATTGCATTTCAAGCTGATTACAATAAAATGTCATGGCTGGTGGCCTTTTGGTTGCAACAAGAGCCCGTCGCCTGCAATGGAATGCTTGACACATTTCAAGGGCCTGATTTGCATGGCTGCAGTGGGTGACGTCAATTTCAGACAAAGACACTTGAGTTTCAGCGAGCATTTCTCACTGCCACTTAACAAAATATCCCACATGCCACAGAATTGCTTCATCAAACGTTCAAATGCACCATAGTACACACAGATTAACATATTTCTTACCTGCCTGAACACAGTTCTAGAGAAACTGACTTAGATTTATTTTACACTGCCACACTTTTCTACATCATAATTTTATTCAGATTTGTCAGCAGAATGCACTTTGTTAGGAGAGAAATATTTCACATGTATAGCTTTTGAAAGCGAGAAAGACACATTTTTAATCCAAATCAGAGCATCAAAAATGCTGACTGGAAGATATTTCATCATGATTTGCAGTCCTTGTTTCATTTCATAAATATTTCAAGAATATTAAACGCATGCTTATGCTTAGTTACTACTGTCATGTGCTCCGTTACGAACGCCACGATTGGCCATTCGTAGATGATTGTGGAACTTCTCTGAAATTTCAGGTTTGGATACGAGGTGATGCTATGATCACGATTGACAATTAATCGTGTTGATCGTAGGAAATTTTTGAACCGTCCAAAACTTTTCTATGATCAACACGATTGCCATGGCTGACCTCAAGATCTGATAAGATCTGATACGATCACCACGATTACTCCACGATTAAGACCACGATTTCATTCGTGCCGCGAATCGTGATAGTGGGAACCTAGCATTAGATACTGAGACTAACATTGACAATGATGGGATCAAAACAAACCGGTCATGGAGGCATACATTCCTATCATACAAATGCTCTTCTAGCATAGGAGAAGAGTAACAGCTAAATATACACAAAAAATAGTGAGCATATGTAATTATTACACAAAGCCTCATAGTTTCACAGTGAGCCTCACATGTTCAGCATTTGCGCACCGACTGTACTGTACTTTTTTTAGAGGGGTGCAGAGCCTTGTAATGGAGTGAACTGTAAGGCATAAAGGCAATATTGAGAGCTATGCTAGCGGTTTTCCTCCATTAAAAGCAACTGATCTTGAGACATTATAATAGGGGAAATATTGTCCGCTGTGTTTTCTAGCCTGTTTGATGTGGAGATAATTAGGAACTGAATGCTACAGATTGGTGGTAAATATGGGGAAGTGAGCTGTAGTGTGTGTGTGTGTGTGTGTCTGTGAAGAGAGGGTGGGGGGGTTCAAGAAGCCAACAGTTAGTGTCTTGGTGTCACTGAGTTAAACAGTGCAGTGTTTTTGTTTCATTGACATGTTAATTGGGGCATGAAAAACACTGGTAATTTTGGGGGTCAGTAAGAGAGGAATGAGACATCTGTGAAAGTGCTGTGGGGAATCTCATTAACTGAAATAAAGTTGCTTTACATTGAGTCAAATATTTGCTCTGAGGACACTACAAAAGCTAGGAGCGCTTATTATAGGCCTACATACTTTACACAGTATGTGTACTTAACAATGTCAGTGGGCCGAATGCATTTTTTCTTTACTGAAATTGGAAACTCACTGAACTTAGAGTACTTAATTTTGTTAATTTAGACATTGAAAATAGTTTTAACACTTTGTTCAAAGTCTATTGTTAAGGTTTTTTTTAAAATTTCACAAACTGAAAACTAAACATTCTTATCTGAAAATCATTTTGTTCATTCTGTTCTGTGTCCTGTCAACGTCCAATTAATGCAGTTCATTCAGCTTTTATGTTTTCTCTACACTTCAGCAGTTTGTAATGAGATTCTTTTTTTTTTATTCACAAACTGCAAACGAAACATCCTTGTCTTGAAATCATTTTGTTCCTTCTGTTTTTACATGCAGTTTATGAACCCATAAAATTTCGTAATACATCTGTATAAGTGAATTGTAACCTTCCAAGGAATGCTATTTACTTAACATTTTTGTTTTCCCCAAACTTTTAGCAGTTTGTAATGATATTCTTATTTTCATGCGATTGGTTACTCTGCATGTCATTTGAACTTTGAACCCTGAGGCAGAAGTCAGAGCCCTCCATTGTCAGCAAAGGAGAAAAAAACGCTCTTTCAGGGGGTCTAGTTTCATGGGTCAGGCATTCAAAGAAGGGGTTTGCATTGTTTAGTCATTAAAGAGCAGAGCACCAAAGGCATCATACAACCAATAAAAGTCATGTGTCACAAATTCAAAACTCATCAGTCTGTATCCCTCTCTCAAAATAAAGCACAGTTTGTACACAGTAACAGTTTCCTATTTTTTTTTTGTTTTTTGTAAGTAAGCACAATAAAACAGCTTTACATGCAAGCCCACTAGTCTACTTATCTCATTGGGTCAGTGGATTAGCTAGTTAGCATCTATCCCCATGAAGCCATTCCTATGCAATGTGAAGAGAACCAGGATGGAAATGCAATAAAGTGGTTTGAGGACCTTTTGCTTCCCTTGATCAACCAGCCATACACTGGAGCAATCACACAAAACTTCTCCAGAAAGCCATTCTCCTTCCTTATTTACATAAGCCATTACAGTCAGATTAACTATCACATTGTGTGTGTATTGGCCATGTCTTTGCTCTGTTGCGTTTCAATATTGATGAGTGACTTCACCGGTCAAGCAAAACTTATCAGCTATTTCCATTTGCTTTTAAACTTACGTCACATTGAAAAATGCAATGGGGTGGGGGGATTGGGAGGACTTGCACTGTTCTGTGATATCCGGCACAGAGATTATAAGTGCAGATTCATCACTGTCAAACAGTGATATCGCTGTTACACTAGATGGCTTCTCAGCTGGTTGGGCATAAGAGGACCTGGTGGGCCATGCCTGGGCTTTATCAACCCAAAATGGACCCAGAGCTCAAGTGTTCTCATTCGCAAGCCGCACTGGAGACCACAGGAGAGTGAGAGTCGTAATTTGCGACTGCATATTCTAACTCGCTGATATAAAATGAATTCGTGCGCAAGGACACTGCCAAAGGAAATATGACCGCCTCAGTGACGTGCTATGTGTATTTTTACAAGATTGAAAAAAAGATTTACAATTCACACCCAACCATAGCTCAGCTATTAAAACTAGTGATAAAAACTAATGACTATAAATTAGCTTTCATTAAAAGTTGCTAATTAATTACTGGGGCCATTATTGCACATTATTGTCCATCCGGTTGGCATTTAAATGCCTGTATATCAAAAATGACAAATGTAAGCGGATGTTTCCATTGAACTTATCACCCTTGACTGGAGTTTACAAGCTCGAAAAAATCCCTGGAACATGAAAATGGTTGTGCTTTGTTCTCCTGCTGATGTAAACACCCACCCTTTTTATAGCCTTCTTCTTCACAGTGTTCAGTCTTACTTCAACCAGGATGGGGCAGTCAGTAGGTTCTGGAATCAACACAGACCCCTTGCATAAGGGTGTTGAGAATCACATATAGTTTGATTTTGAAAAGACGAGGAATTTCTTTAAAAAAAAGAGTTATTTTTTGTAACCCCTGATCTGCCCTCCAGCAGTTGCTGCGGCCCCTCGGGCCATTTAACCACAGGGCCGGGACCCGCTCTTTCCCCGATTCAGCACTGAGGACCACTGACAAAAGAATTGTGCAAATGAGCCCTTAAATCCTTAAATAGGCACAATGCAGGCAAGAATGCAGCGCAGGACAAAGGCCAATATTCACAGTTTAGCTCAGAGTGATGGATATGAATTGACGCATGAACATGCGTTTGTTGTTGGTCCGAGTGAGCCGAAGACCCCCGCTGGGCACCCATAGGCCCGGTCAGAGCTGCAAACAATTAGAATATACTAACTAGCCATTATCTGAACTTCACCTTTCTCCAGTGATTGATATGGGAAATGCATGCTACATGGTTTCTTACGGTTATAATAAAAAAGCATTTTTACTTGTAGATTTTTAAAACAGGATCTTGGCAGTTTAATGCAGCCTTTATATATTTAGCAAAAAGGTTTATTTTCATACCTAATGAAAGATCTGGGAATAAATGATATTTGAGAGAGCTCTAATATTGCAAATTTGCCATTGTAAATGATAAAAGAATATGTTGATGTAAGTGGTCAGTGCAGCACGTTTCCTAACGTTGAAAAATTAGTGTGATCTAAACATACAATGCCCCAAATGATAACCGGCTGATGTCAGGCCGATTTCCATAGTTTATTCGCATAGACTTTGACCTGACCTGGAAATTGATGGTGGTCCACTAGGACTTGGGAGATTCCAATCCATTAAAAAGAGTTTGGAGACAAGAATTATTTCTTATTAAATCTAACTCATGGCTAACATTTCAAGCAGCATTTTGCAGCTTTTTTTTTTTTGCATTGAGGGTATTATTTGATTATGCTTTCTGACTTTCCTATTGTAATCTGGCGGCCCTATATTCCGCCCTTTATGTACACTACAAAGGGCAGCTCACTTAATGCACACAAAACTGCACACACTTCCAGTCCAAATAAAAATGACTGCTTGTATTACTGCAAATTTTAATCCCTTCTGATGCACCATTAATTTGAGTTCCATTCAAAAAAAAAATTGAATAATGCCCTCTCATTTAACGCAGACATAACTCTCATGAGCCATTACAACTAAGAACCTTCCTCTTTTTATTGCTTTTGTGGGGAGATATTTTTGTGACTTGATACCTCCATGATTCTCGTGGTCCTTTTGAAGTGAGATCCTCTTGCGGCTTTGAATACACAATCCAGGCGACGCATTGGTTTACATCCACAGGATGAGTTCCAGTGTTTTACCCAGGCTGTACTGTGAGAGTGAACATGACACGATGAGTTTGCCAACACAAGCAGTTATTCTAAGGAGTTAGCAAAGAAAGTCAGACCTCAAGTAAATAAAATTCCCTCCAGAATTATTGGCACCCTTAAGAAAAAATGAGCGAAACATGACACAAAAAAAATGTCTTAATTGTTTATCCTCATGATCTTTCATTTAAAATATTCACAAAAATCCAACCCTTTAATTGAAGTAGTATAATTGAAAGAAACATTAATCTATTATCATGAAACAAATACTTTTCTAAAAAATATGCGTGTCACAATTATTGGCACCCTGTCATTTAATATTTCATGCAGCCTCCCTCTGCCAAGATAACAGACATACAGTAAGTAATCTCCCATAATTCCTGATGAGGTGGGTGAACACACGGCACGGGACCTGAGGCTATTCCTTCATCCAGAATCTCTCCAGATCCTTCAGATTCTGAGGTTGACGCTTGTGGGCTCTCTTCTCTGGCTCATTTCACAGATTTTCTATGGGGTTTAGGTCAGGGGACTGTGATGGCCATGGCATAACCCTTATTCTGCTGTCGGTGAACCATTTTTATGTAGATTTTGAGGTGTGCTTAAGATCATTGTCCTGCAAGAAGGTCCAACTACATCCTTAGTTAAGCTTCCTGGCAGAGGCTGTTAGCTTTTCATTCAATATATGCTGGTATTTGACGGAGTCCATGATACCAAGTGTCAAAGTAAGATGCCTAGTATTTTGGAAAAAAAAACCAAAAAACAGCCCAACAGCATTAATGATCCACCACCATGCTTTGTGTGTGAGGTCCTTATCTGTATGGCTGTCTTTCTGACTACACCAAAGTTGTAGACAAAAAATCCTGGTCCCATTGAAAGTCCTAATAATGTTTAGCAAACTGTTGGTGTTTTTTGGTGTTGATTGACACCAGAGGCTTTTTTTCTGGCAACCTTCCCAAACAACTTGTGGTGATGTTGATGGTGTCTGACGGTAGTTTGGATTTCTGACCCCAAGACTCAGCTAACTTCTGCAATTCACCAGCTGTGATCCGCGGAGATTTTTTTGCACATCAAATCATCCTCCTCGTGGTGCGTGGAGTAAATGTACACACACGCCCACTTCCAGGCTGATTTCTCAGATCTCTTGTCACTATAAACTTCTTAATTATTGCCCTGATTCTTAATATGAGTATTTACAACTTTTTAGAGATATTTTTTATTTACATTTCCTGATTTGCGCTGTCAAAAACTTTTCCTTGTTCATCTTTACTGTGTTCTCGAGTCTCTCTGGTAGTGATGAATGATTAAGGAAATTTAACCTAAGTCACCTCGTATTTATACCCCAGTGAAATTGAAGTCATGGATGACCACTTAACAGTTCCTAATCAAACACATGAGCTTAATATACTTTGATTTTAATTGCTGGATTTTCCAGTGGTCGCAAATAGTTATGGCATGCATGTTTTCGAAAAAAATAATTATTTAATGTTAGTATTGTTTTGCTTTCAAAACTTTTCCCTCACTAAAAAGGTGAGATTTTGGTGAAAATTCTGAGGGAAAGACCAAGAGCATAAACAGCAACAACTTTTTTTTTAAAGCCTGTTTTGTAGGAATGTGCGTATTCACTGAGTGTGCGAATACATATGGAGGGCACTGTACATGGTATATCGTATCTGGTGATGCACGTTTAACAAGCTATAGGGAATAAAAATCCATTCACATAACTTAAAAGGATAGTTCACCCAAAAATGAAAATTCACTCATCATCGACTCACCCAAAGGCAAATTGAAGGGTAAGTAAATTTCTTTCGTCCTCAAAACACTTTTGGAGTTTCAAAGAAAAACAACATTGAAGACAAATCCAAAGTGACCGAGGTTTATGTTTTTATGTTTTTGCACGGGTAAAAAATGGATTTTCTGCAGTGGCCGTGTGCGGGCATGTGTTGCTCACGTAGATGGCATCGGATGGTCCTTGCACTCACCCTCGGATGTCTCAGACCCCTCGTTTCACGACCAGTTTGGGTTGCTGTCCGAAATCTGTGACGTACAGGCTGTAACCAGATGTGGCATTCTTCAGCTACCATAGTCACTCGTGGCCGCACTAGGCGGGGTCGGTCAGCAACTGTGCCTGCTTTCCATTTTCGGACAGACAGCTGACTGATTGTTGAACGGTGACAGTGCAGATGACATGCCACCTCTCGGCGGCTGAGACCTGCCCGTCACATGCCAGTGGCTCTTTTTCTCTCTCCTGTGTCACAAGCCGTTCCATTTTCTTGATGCAGTAGCATTTTTCTTCTTTTTTTGTTGGCTTTATGTAGGCTATTGACCACACCCAAAAGAACACATCAAGTGTCACTGTACATATCACCAACAACACAATGTTTGTTATTACTGAAGTGCTTGGCGTGCTCACGTGGCGAGCGTCAGGATTACAATACCACACGCTTTTCCTTATTTCCACTCGTATCTCACTGGAAAAGCAATATAAATCGATTCTTCAACTTGCCGCAAATACAGTACATACCTCACCAGTGCATGTTTAATTGTGCTAAGTATGTTTGAGTTGCTCAGGCATTAGGCTTTTTTTATTAAGAGTTTTTATATGGAAATTCAAGGATTCAATGCGCTATTTTAGCGCTTTAGCCAAAGAAGCCTGTCTTCAGAAATGACCAGCTGTTTTGCAAGGGCATCCAGCTCAGTATCCTCCAGCATCTGTAGCACAAGTGTGGGAACATTTGTTAGAGTTAGGGACATTAACCAATGCAAAAGGAAAGCAGACAGTCTGGACTTCATGTCGCCAAAAGATGTTTCTTACGCATCTAAAGTCAAAATGTGGTTGCAATCTGACTTACAGAGGTGATAAAAACCCTGTGGTCAAAACAAAACATGGACACTTACTACTAATGATGTGCCTTGGTGTGCCGAAACGCTCATTTCTGCAGTTTTCCAATGGATATTTCTAGTAAAGTCTTACGTAAACTATGATCAGTATGAGCTGGCTGTTTTCACGTGTGCTCATGGCCTTGTTTACTCATTTGCATTCGTCAAACCCGATCATGCGCCGTAATCATGACACAACTCCTTTAACTTCAGCAAGTTCTTACAGATAACAGCACTTGCTGGACATTCAGGCCAATGGCATATCATTAGCTGATGTGTCACTTTCATTCCACTTTCTACCTATTTGCTGTTGCCAGCCACTCAAACAATAACTTTGGTAAGTAATGCGCTTTCTTTTGTGAGTATTCCATTTACTAAATACCATGTTCAAAAAAGTCAGCGGGCAAACAAAGGAATACACTCTTTCAATAGATTTTTGACGTTCAAACATCGGCCCACACGCAGTCCCCATTTAAACAACAATTGAAGTTTGTTTCTTCTGAGAACGTCAATAATTTCATCCACTATTCGGCCAAATTAGCTTTGCATTAGTGAGAACTGATTCACATGTCAAGAATTTATTTGTATGTTAAGTTAGAAAGAAATGTTGATTCCATCCAGGCCATTATGTAAGAATCTCACTTGCCTCTTTAAAGGCACTGTTCTGGCCCCATTGCCTAGGCAACACAGGTTCTATCCTGGGCTATGTCATTAGCCATCAATGACTAGGATTCCACAGTGGTGGGAGACAATTGGCTTCATCCTGTCTAGATGAGGGCAGGGATAATAGGCTGGGACAACTGTGACGTCACTTAGAAGGATCCACCAATCTCCATCAGTGTTCCATTTGCTGTTGTAATAGGTGGAGCTTTTGTCTTGTTTATATTTGAAAATTTGCTAGCATAAAGCATTTAAATGATGAATACACTAATGTCCCCTCCCACTTCTTTATCCCTGGGCATAGGGACATCCCTGGATTTGTGTTAATCACTTTTCCCTCAGCTATGGTTGCTTTACTTTCTTTTAAGTACTCACCTGCTCGTAGTAGACTGCCACCAATTTCCAATTTGATAATCAGTATGGAGCGCAGTATGTTTCCAGTGTTGAACACATTAGCTGGCCTGGGAAAGCTTATTATGAAGAACAAAACTAAAAAGGAAAAATAAAAAAAAAAACAATTTTGAAAAAGAAAGAAAACCCTTTATGGGTACATAGTATGACAGACACGCAGAACATCCATTATCATGCAGTAGTATGTGATTTTAACATCAGCAACAGGAACTCAAAATGATGCAGCGCAACAAAAGGAAAAAGATCGATATTAAATAATTTGAAAAAAATGCAGAAAGAGCATTAACCCTTTAGCGCCATGGGCAATTATTGTTGCCCAATGATGTAAGATATCAAAATCAGACGCTGTTGAAAACCTATCATGTGACAACTTGTTTAAAAGAGCTCCCGCGCTCTTTTAAACAAGTTGCCACATGATAGGTTTTCAACAGCTTAGGATAACTACATTTTTAATTCCTTGAAAATGTATTCAGCGCTCAAAGGGTTATAACTTTGGAGCTCCTTTTGATGAGGCATATAGTAAGTATAGAACAAATCATGCGACATTCCTCTATGAATAAATTAAAAAGCATATCCAGATAATGCCTTGGGCTAAAAATGAATTGCTTTGATTGACATCTTAGGGTTAAAAACTAAATTGCCACATACTGCTGTGTGGGAGTCTATGACTTTGACAAACAGATTGGTGCAGGTTTATAAAAAAAATAATAATTCATCCATCACAGTGGGACAATCACACATTCTGATTTATTCTGGTGCAAATAACGGGCAAGTTGCCTGAGACAGCAAGAACAAAGTCCAACTAACTAAACAATACTGGCCTAATTTGCAGAGCCAGACAGTGCCGCACTCTCAAACTGACACAGGAACAAAAAGGAACAACATCTTCCAAGCATCCTTTTCACTGGGTCCAGCGAAGGGCAGCAATAAATTAATTCTGTTACTTTTATTTCCATAAAACAGCAATTTCCTCAGCTGAATTGTGATCAAGTGGCACCATTGATATACAAAACAAAACATAACCCCCTAACCGCACCCCCTCCGCACCTCCCAGCACACAAACCAAGTCCCCTCCCCTCACCTACCAAAAAAAAAAAAAAAAATTCTGTTGCAGGTTCGTGAAGGGGGGGTGTTCTACAAGAGGTACACATGAGCCCACAAAAACCCAATAGGGCCACCATGGCAGCCAGAAAAGCATGGTGGACTTCAAGGAGCCTCCTTCAAAGCCTTCCGATGCATTTTGGAGGAAAAAAAAATTTTTGGAAAAAAAAAAAAAAAAAACGCACGGCATTCAAGCCGGGCGGATTTCCCCCTTTGTCTCCAGTCATCAGAGGCGAGTGACATCTTGAACGCCTCAAGAAGATTAAATAGCAAGGCTCAGTCGGAAGCTGAGGTAGAATAAGGAAAGGGTCGGCCATTATGGAGCAGGTCCTTTCTTGTCCGTGAAAGAGCATTCAAGGAGGACTATTGGTAGAAGAAGGAGCAGATAAAGCGCACAATGGTGAGGAGAAAAGGAAAACCGAGGGAGAGACCAAAGGGAGGAGGGCAGCGTGAATGCGGATTAGTGCAGCTTCACGGCAAAGAAAGGGGAATCTTAGTTGGGATGAAAATGAGGAATCATTGCTCTGGCCATTCAGTTCACTAAGCAGTAACAAAGCATTACGGGAGGTACTTGACATAACACTCTTCCAGGCCATGTTTGGCCTCATCACTGGGGGTAAGGGAAAGCATATTTTAACTTATTAAACATTTATAAGAAACTGACTGTGGTTACTTTTTATATTCGTGCCCCTGATTTTGAAAGGTCCAGAGATGAAGTCTTGGAAATTGCAGCTCTATTTAGGCCAAGGATTCATTTAGTTCGAGGAAACAGCACAGCCATATGTTGACTTAAGCATCAATATACACTCTCAGAAATGCAACAAAATATTTCCAAAATATGCCCTGGAGGCTACAATAATGTTTTTTAGGTTCAAATAAAAACCTTCAGTGAATCCACCTAGTTACAGGCATCCATACCTTTTAGGCACTGTACTTACTTTACATCTGTGGGTGTAACAAATGCTATAGGTTTGCTTATTGGCGGAATGTCCAGAGAAATGATTCTGATACCTGACATGACATGAAATCTGGCTCGACCTGACATAAGATTTCCAGGCTGATGTGGTAGGTATTACCCGGTTAGACTTAAATTGATTTGGCCAAAACTTTTTATGTGAATTATCCTTAAAAATTAGGCCTCAATCTAGCATAATTTTTGATGGATTTTCAAAAAATTTTATTTGGCAAATCCAAGCATATGCCTATTTATTAGGTTGTACTGATTTATTTTTTAATTTTATTTCACTCATGCCAACATACATCATATAAAGAATTTTGAACTAGTGATACAGTTTGCAAGAAAACCTACACAAACAGCTCATGAATAATCACAAAACATGCAGCATTATTTTAATTGATGGAATAATGAATTAGATTCATGTGCAATCCTGGAATTCCTTCTGTTCTACTGCCCCTTGCTCCAATAATAATAGAGCTGTTAACTCATTTAGCTGAGTAATGGCATACAGATGATGAAAAAGCATTATGTAAATTGTCTTTTTACCCAAATAGAGTCATGTCTTTTATGTGAGCCACGATGAACTCCCACACAAAGCATAATGGGCAGATTTATTGTTGAAGCCTGGTTCTGATCATTAAACCCTCGTGTGCATTAAGCCAATTAATTGACCAATGCCAGCCATGTATGACATAAAAGCATTGTGTGTGATTCTTTATATCCCCAGGATAGCCAGCACAAAGATGCTTTGATGTGACAAGAGAATTGTACTGATTTTTTCAGATTTTTGCTTGATGTTTTTTAATGGGTATTAAGGAGATATACATTTTTATCATATGTTTTATGACAAGACAGTATAACTTAATTTTACCTACTGTATGAGCAAACTATGACATATTATAAAATAAATACACAAGCAAATTAAAAAAAAAATGAATTTCATTTGTTAATTTATTATAATTATTTTTTTTCCCCTGGCCCAAGTTGTATCGTCTGAGGGAGTCACCATCCATTTTTGACTGACTAGGTGACTGACGGCTATACCTTATTAAAATGCGAATGCATGGTGCAATACCCGTTTGCAGCACTGGCGGACGCCATGCCAAGTTTGTGTTCTACAGTGCTGCCTATTCTGATAATGCTTAGACTAGTCTCTGCAACTGCACAAGGCAGTAGCCTCTATATAAAGTGGTCAGTGAGTTTATTTGTGTACCCGTTAGGGCAGTGGTCTCCAACGTCGTTCCTGGGGACCCACTGTCTATGCTGGTTTTTGTTCCAACCACAATTGTAATCGCAAATTTTAACAAGCTGTTAATTTGTCTTAAGTGTATTTAATGTTTAGAGCAGTTATGTGCCCTCTTAACGCACAAGTTAATAGAGAATATACAGCGCCCTCCATAATTATTGGCACCCCTGGTTAAGATGTGTTAAAAGCCTTAAAATAAATTCAGTTTTTATTGCAGAAGCATACTCTCACACTGAAAATTGTAGAAAAATGTAACCTTCAACTCAAGTGAATTTTAAGGGAAAAAAAAAATCCCTGACTAAGAAATAATTATTTTTCATAAAATCACCGGTTCCACAATTATTGGCACCCCTAACAATTCCTAGGAGATAAATGTAATTGAAGTATTTCTGTCATTTCTACAGTAGTTTACAAAGTTGATCAGAGTATCTAGGAACATTTAATTAGTAATTCATCACTTCCTGTTTCCCTGGGGTATAAATATGATGTGACACAGAGGCCATTTCTCTTATCCACTCTTCAACATGGGAAAGACAAAGGAGCACACCATTCAAGTAAGGCAGATGTGTGTCGACCTTCACAAGTCAGGCAATGGCTACAAGAAAATAGCAACTCGCCTGCACCTGCCCATATCTACTGTCAGAGGAATCATTAAGAAGTTTAAAACAACTGGAACAGTGGTAAACAAGCCTGGACGAGGATGCAAGGTTATTTTGCCACCACGCACAGTGAGGAGGATGGTAAGAGAAATAAAAAGTTCTCCAAAGCTCACTGTTAAAGAATTGCAACAAATGGTAGCATCTTGGGGTCACAAAGCCTCCAAAACAACCATCAGGCGCTATCTACATGCCAACAAGCTGTTTGGGAGGCATGCACGGAAAAAACCTTTTCTCACTCACAATCATAAACGCAAACGTCTGGAGTTCGCTAAGCGGTACTGGGACTTCAACTGGGACCGTGTGCTTTGGTCAGATGAGACCAAGATAGAACTTTTTGGCAACAAACACTCTAAGCGGGTCTGGCGGAACACAAAAGATGAGTATGCAGAAAAGCACCTCATGCCCACTGTGAAGTATGGGGGAGGATCGGTGATGCTGTGGGCCTGTTTCTCTTCCAGAGGCCCTGGGAACCTTGTTAGGGTGCATGGCATCATGAACGCTTTGAAATACCAGGACATTTTAAATCAAAATCTGGTAGCCTCTGCGAAAAAGCTGAAGATGGGTCGTCACTGGGTCTTTCAGCAAGATAATGACCCTAAACATGTGGCCAAATCTACACAGAAATGGTTCACCAGACACAGAATCAAGCTCCTCCCATGGCAATCTCAGTCCCCAGACCTCAACCCCATTGAAAACCTGTGGAGTGAGCTGAAGAGGAGAGTGCAGAGGAGAGGACCCAGGTCGCTGGATGATTTAGAGAGATTGTGCAAAGAGGAATGGTCGAAGATCCCTCTTTCTGTATTCTCCCATCTTGTGAAACATTATAGGAGAAGATTAGGTGCTGTTTTGTTGGCAAAAGGGGGTCGTACAAAGTATTAACATCAGGGGTGCTAATAATTGTGGCACACATGATTTGATGTAAAAGAATTATTTCTTAATGTGGGATTTTTTTCCCACTGAATAAATGCACTTGAATTAAAGGTTGGATTTTCCTCTTTTTTTTTCATTGTGGTCCTATTTTATTTAGAAAAAAACTGAATTTATTAGAAGCTAAAGAACGCATCTTAACCAGGGGTGCCAATAATTATGGAGGACGCTGTAATATCGGCATTTTCATATTGTGCCTTGTGCTTGTATCATAGGTGCAGATTCCCTGTATTTATAAGGACGCATATGATAAAGAGAAATATCTATGTTTGCCATGAAGAATAAAAAATACCATACCCACATTGTGATGTATTGGAAATACCAACATAAAATGAGAGAAAACAATGTAACCAATCAAATTAAAGATGTAATTGGCTCCTAATTGGTGAAAACTAATTAGCACATCATGACAAATTTATTTGACAAGCAAATGGTAAAGAGTCAAACCAGTTTTGTGTTATGTTAAAGAATCCATTACCTAAAAAACACATTCTTCCTAGTTATTGCATGTATACATTGGTCATCCTTCGCTCTTACAAAATTTGAGATGTTTTAGAGTCAAAGCAGCTTCTTTCCTCATCAACTCCAGAGGCATGAAAAATGGAGATTTAGGTTTGGGCATGCTGAGGACATGTTCCTGCGCGGAGGAGGAGTCGAGGGGTGGCTAGGGAGTAGCAAATCGCGCCCACTGTTTTCTGCAAACACGCCCAAGAAAAATATCGGAGACAACAGGAGCTATAGGTTCCGGTGCACACAAATGCTCTGTTGTTGGCTGCCAGAATCCACATAAAAACTTTTTTAACATTCCATCGATTGATGAATGGCAGAGGAACAAGTGGATTGCATTTATTTTTGCTGACAATGTTCCTGCAGCCCCTGCCACAACCCTACTCCTGTGTGCTCAGCATTTCATGTTGGACTCGTTCTCCAACTTAGGCCAGTACAAAGCTGGCTTAGCGAAAAACCTGCACCTCCAGAAAGGTGTTGTTACAACACTACGGAACCCGCCACTTTAATATTATCTGTAAATGTCAACTTTCGCATTAGCTGACAACTTTGTTCCCCCAACTTCATTGTTATCATTACATTGCTGTAAGCTATTGGATGGAGTGTGGTGTTGTTCAAAAGAAACTTGGCAGTATACCCAATAAGTAAACGTTACCCTCACAACCCGAGGGTTCGCCCGATATGCCGTATTTCTGTAGCTGTAGCGGGCTCACTTTCAGCTAAAGTGAAGATACACCCATTATATGAAACTAGAAAACCTAAGGAATCTATAGATGCCAAAAACGCTATGCTATGATGTCGGTAAGCAGGCGAAATAACACTCCAAACATAAGCCAAATTTCCGCCAGCAAAACGCTAACGTTAGCTAGCTAAGTTAATTTAGGCCAGCAATAACCGTGCACATCCTGTTAACTTGTTTATGGGTTGCTGTAGCTATATTGACTTTTCATGCTGTCCAAACGCAGTGTGTTACTCTTGATTATATGATCATGGAACTAAGATGTACTGACATTAGGTTGTACCCAATACGGAAACGTTACCCTCACAGCCCGAGGGCTCGTCTGACATGCCGTATCTCCGAAGCTGTAGCAGGCTCACTTTCAGCTAAAAGGAAAGATACACACATCATATGAAACTAAACAACCTAAGGAATCTATAAATGCCAAAAAAACGCTAGGCTATGATGTCGTTAAGCAGGCGAAATGACACTCCAAACATACGCTAAATTTCCGCTAGCAAAAGGCTAACATCAGCAAGCGAAGTTAATTTAGGCCAGCATTAACCCTGCACCTTCTGTTAATTTGTTGATAGGTGGCTGTATATTTTTGCCTTTTTATGCTGTCCAAACACAGTGGGCTCTAAATTCGTAGACCAGGCGCAGGCGCAGCGAATAGGGGGAGCACCGCGCCAACGGGGTGTGTCCAGGCGTATGTTGCAATTTCGTGCCCGGTGCAGCCTGGCGCAAGTACTCCTCTGTCCTGCCTCAGTCCCTCCTGCCGGCACAAGTGGCAAAGAGGGAGGAGAGAAGGCGTGTTTGGGTATAACACAGCCGAGTCAAATCTTCACCAATCAAATGAGCTCCTCTCCTCAGCTTTAATGTGTTGGAATATAGAAGCCTCTGTCCTATATCAGCATGATGCGTTAATGTTGCATTTTACTTTGATGCCTCAGGCATGTTTTCTACACGGCTTACGTCGATATTAAGCATTAGGAATATGAGTTAGCTGGCTAGCTAGGGCATTCGCAAATTATTACCATTAGCGAACTTGAGTGGAATTTCAAAACAAAACTACGTCAGATCATTGAAATTTATGAAGTTGGAATGATATACAACGGTTGCTCATTTATTTCTTCTGCCTGCATCATTGGGAAGAGAAACGATGGATAGCGAGTTCCTATTATTACACCCTGTTGCTGCTTAAAATTTTGGGATTAACATACATGGACAACAATGCAAGATACGTTACACATTTAGTTTCAATATGTGATCTTAACTCAGTACGAGATCATAGCAATCAGGCAGTATTCCTTTCCCCCACTAAAAACGATAAAACCTAAGTGACAATAATAGTATTAAGCCGCTTGCACACTGGACGCGAAACAAATTTTTCGCAGACAGATTACATTCAAAGTCAATGCAAAGATGTGAATACACGCGCGTATTCGCGTCTTTGCATTGACTTTGAATGTAATCAGTTGTGCGAAAAATTTGTTTCGCGTCCGGTGTGAAAGCAGCTGAAGGACACATACCCACATAGCCTACACCCGCACTCACGCGCCCACATGTACATCTCTCTATCGCTCTCTCTCTCTCTCTCTCTTTGATCTGACATCAGGACAATCGATATAGATACTATAATTTATGTGCTGATTCAGATAGTTACATTAAATAGTGGTTGCTTTAATTCTTTATTGCATTGAAATGTGGCTGACATTCTGGAAACCTGCCTGTGAGGTTTCGGTGACGTGTGCGTACTGTGCACCAGTCAGCCAAATTACCACTGCACAGAAAGTAAACCAGGTTGGAGCTGGCGAGCTTTCTGCGCAACTTCAGCGGAGACTTTTGCTACGAAATTGTCACTGCGTCTCGATGAATATCTGACACCTCCCCCTACTACGCCGCCACACCCATCTCGGCGCAAGTCCGTCTACCAAATTGCAAAAGTAGCTGGGCACGGTGTTGCACCGCACAAAATTACCACTGTGCGGGCTGCATTGGACGAAATTACCACTGTATGGGCTGCGCCACACTGCGCCACCCTGCGCTGCACCAAGAAATTAGAGCCCAGTGTGTTACTCTTGATTATATGATCATGGAACTTAGATATACTAACATTAGGTTGCATGTGACATTTACATTCCCCCTGTTTTTAGCCTAGTTCGCTGGTACATCTCACGCAGGGCTCAGTGCATTGCACTCAGACAGCAGGAGCACACCTCAGCCACCCAGCATGGTCAATAGATTCAACCATGGTGAAGTCACTCGTTGTGTTACTATGCACGCGTTGCCATAGACCCGACCGGCACATCCAGGTACATCGCCAAATGTCAAGGGCGCGCCCCTTTTTGGGGGATAGAAAACTTCAGATCCCATTGACCATAATGTAATTTGATGTGTTTTTAGGTGTAAAATTTATCAGATTTATTTAACGTAATTTTCTGTTTACATTCATTTCTTGATTTATTGATATGTCTAGTGATTATTTTGCTGCCTTGCCCGAACCTGAGCGTTCGCTTTATCTTAATAAATTAAGGTTGATCGGTCAACTCTCTTGCCCTTTCAGCGTCCCTCCGTCCGAGTGGATGACCCGACACAGTGGCCGGACATCGCTGATCCCGACATCTACACGTATTTGATCGATTCACCAGGTAGCGTTAGGCTGTATTGTCTGTAAATAGCCGACGTGTTAAAAGAGCAATGGTAATTTGTAATTATAAAAGCGTTACTGTACTGTTATTCCAGGCTACTCTAGCTGCCTCTCAATCAAGTTAGCTGTCCACTAATAGAAACTGTCACCAAGAATAAATAGAAAATAAATAGCCGAAAAAAGCGGAGGTTGGATACAGCATTCATTCCATTTATTGGTAATTGAAAATATTTTTCTGGACACTCGGACTTGTTTGAGGACAAGTGTACTAGTCCGCCATAATTTTACTGGAGTGCGGATTAGCGGGCTGCCGCAAATTTCAAACCCCGTTTCAGTTTGGGGTTAAGAATAACCAACAAATACACATAACATTAGCCCACAAACCTAACTCGGCCGGCCACCGCCACTTACCGTTAGCTAGTTAAGCAACAAAAGAATAAATAATGACACGAGGCATAAAAATCGTAACGAACAAACCTATTAAAGTATAGTACCAAGTCTTACATATTAAAGGCTACTTATTGTACTTTCAAAGTAAAACAAAAGAGTGGCTTTACCTGTTATGAAGTGTTTCCCACACACATAAACATGGGAAGATATAGGATCCCATAGCTTCCTCTCCTTATCCTCTCTTCGAATAGCCTGGAGCCATAAAGCTCTCCTTTTCGGATTTTTCCCTTTTCCAGGTTGGAGAAGGAACCTTGAGGTCCAGACTGGTCACTTTATTCGAGGTGCAACCCGGCACACAACTACTTTTGGGCATTTTACTGCTCAATTTTTGCGCTTATTTCTCATTGATTTCAATGCATAAGCGCGATTGTTTTCCCCCAAAAAGAGGCGCGGCCTTTGCGCTGAGCTCTTGATGACGCTGAACCGGTCGGGTCTAAAGCTGTGCTTTCAAGCCACTCCTCCATCCTCCCTCCCCCCACCCTCTTCCCTCACACCACCCCCTCCGCCCAGCCATGCCTCTATCTTCCGGCTGCATCAAAATCTCTAAATTTTCTCGTGAGAGCAAGATTGGCTTGATAAAAAGGGCAAAATAAATATGAATGTTGTGTAATTTTTGCAAATTACCACAAAACATTATGTTTTAGACCCAAATCGCTTATTTTTAATGGGTGTAAATACCAGGTAATGGATCCTTTAATGTATATAGTATAGTAAGTATAGTATAGTGTATATAATATAGGATAATGTCACAAAACAAGCCAGCATAATGCGCTTCGGTCGCAATTTTCTTTGCTGTTATTAAGGGGATGATGACAAGTTAATCGTGTGATCTGGGTGGATAGTTAGTTGCTGAGCTCGGTCACTTGTTAAAATGGTTGCCTATTTTAACTAGTGTATTAACTGAACAGGATCAGGTAGCCTATTGGTTAGGGGATCATTAAGTGAGTGAAAATGCACTTAGATAACAATTATGGTGACGCATTATAAAGCCAGAGCCAAAAAGTTAAAAGACTGCTTGGGGGTAAATGAGCTAAGTAACTCCCTAAAATAGTATTTAACCTCTACCACCAGAGATTATCTTTGCCGTCCTGTCAGAGGTATAAAATCCATTCCGTAACCTTACCTTAATATGCATATCAACTCCAATCTGCTTTTCATTTTCTTTTCCTGATTGGGAAAGAGAGGGAATGTAACCAGGATGCAATAATAATTAATTTCGACACAAGTCTTCTTCAACACCTTAGAGAGGACTTGTGTCAAAAAATTGATTATTTGTAAATTAATTATTATCATATCATGGTTGTGAGTGCACGACTGCTCCCCTTGACTTCACCAAACATTAATTTGCTCTATTGCAAAGACTAATCAGTAAAAATACTGGCCAGTTTGTTTTTGGCTGGCATTATTGTTCATTGCATCACACAGTTATCAGGCATTTTCTTATCCACATTATACATTAATGGTGATACAATGTCAATATGTTTTTCAAAGATTCTGAATTCCTGAAGCCCATAAAACGTCATATATGTTAGCTAGGCTTCTGAGTGATGTCTTTTGCAGCAGTTTTCATAATTTTATACACTTAAGAAGTTTCCCATTTGGACTTTACCCCTTTTTCCCCACCCTGAACACAGCCGGACTGTTCGGCCCCCCTCAAAGCGATCTGCTCCAATCAGCTCAGGAGGAAGATGTTGTGGCTCCTCATTTCTCTGACTCATGTGACGACTAGCCTTCACTTCATTACACTATGCAGTTGCACCACCAATTACACACTGTCTATGCTGTCAGAGGATCACATAGTCAGCGTAGAGTTTAGTTCGTACAGCTACATGCGCCTGGCTGAGCAGAGGTGGCTGCTACAGAGTGATGAACTGACTCATTTTAACCGGCTTAACCCCTATTATCCCCGTGAGTATAAGTTTTTAATAAGTTAAAATAAACAAATATGGGAGATTGAATTCACAGTAAGTTTCGGATTGATAAATTATCTATATATTTATTCTCAGTTTGCCCGGCCACTGCCACGTATCTCCTCCCAAACTGCCCAACAGAGCCCCACGCCCTCTGGCATATGCATTCCAGACGAGCCTGCCTTTGTCTTCCACCATGTGGGATCAAACTAACTCACCCCGTTACTTAAATTTAGGCCATTTAATCAGTTTTTCGTTACCATGACGACGGGTGACATCACCATTCGCTAGGATCCTTGCAATATCACGTGTATTGCATTTACATTGCCAGCATAGCCGATTGGTGATCTCTTTGTCAGTAGTTAATAAATATTTTTTAAATCGATATAAGCTTACATATCAGTCTTGATTATTCAGTCAATGAATTGTATCATTATTAATGTAGCGATCTTAAACAGGAACAGGTTATGTAATACTATGTAGTAATTATGTATTTAAAGGCAAGAGGCTTCCGTACCTTTGAGGAATGGGCTTAATCTAAGGGAGGGATGGGGCGACACGTCCCCCCCAGTAATATGCTGTGATAAACGCAACATCACAGACGCGACATTTCAGTTGTTTTATTACGTTTATGAACCCCCCATCATGACAAAATGCCACAAAAAATATCAAAGAATATCAGGGGGATTTAGGTTAACCTGAATGCCGTCCAATACTGGGGGCAAGCTGGGTATATCTTGAGTAACATGCTTTTTCATGGTATTTCTTTACAGCTATATAGTCATGTGGCATATACATTTAATGGGAAGAAACTCAGCTAAAAGCTCGTGATGACCATTTTTACCCAAACAAAACAACTGAAGCACCAAGCAACTAAAGTAGCATGTAAAAAACGCAAAATAAAACATCAGTGCACAATCGCATATTTGGCGCGAGCAATTCTCCTAAATTTGTGTTATGCGCACGCATGATAGATCACATGAAAGATGAGAGTGCACAGAATCCAACAACATGCATCCTGTCACTTTAAACCAACACCACAGCTAAGCAACAGCCAAAGAACAACATGCATACACATCATATGCTACAGCAATAAGCAAAATTTTTTTCTTACGTCTGCTATTTTGTAATTAAAAATCTGTGTTTGAGGGTAAATGTGTGCTGGTTGTGGTTAGTCCAATGTGCTCGTGCTTTATTGAAACAAGTGCTGCCAGTCCCCATGCTTGTTAATTTCTGTGGCACTGCTTCCAATGTGGTCATGTCCTGAGCTTTCTACTTGCACGGAATGTATTTTTTTCCTGTTATTGGCTTAAGATGCTGTCAACAGATTTTCAGGGCAGCAGTTTGATTCTATTGGCTCTGACGTTTACTTAGAGCCATCAACCACCAAAATCGTACAATCCTAGCCTGAGATATAGCGCTGTCCTCGGCTGTCCCGGCGCCATTATGCACATGGACTCAAGTAACACAGCTGTCTGAGAATACGGGACAGTCATAAATGTCAGAAAATGCTCCATAAGCATGTCAGATAATCCTTTATACTAATGTGGTCAGGGAGTTTATTACATGCAATGGCTAGAACTATGGTCATGTTTTCACCCCTGTTTATAATTTGTTTGTTTGTTTGATTGTCTGTCTGTTAACAGGATATCTCAAAAAGAGTTATGAATGGATTGGCATGAAATTTGGTAAGATGGAAAGTGGTAGTCCAAGGATGAGTTGATTCAATTTTTGAGGTGATCTGGGACATATTTTGGATTCTAGATCCAGAAGAACCAATAATATTGACATATGGCGTGGCAAAGGTATGCACTCTACCGAGTGCCCCTCTAGTTTAGGAATTGTAATGTTAAATCTCTTCAAATCTGCCATTCGTTGTTCATTTTTCAGACATCAATGCCTAAATCCCATAAATTGCAATGTTATGGCCCGAGTTTACATAGCTGCGGGTGTTGATACAGCTAACATTATTGGTTCTATAAAGCAAGTGGCAAAAAGAAGACAGCATGATCAGGGAGATATTTAGTTATGGAGCTTGGTTGCTGGCTTGATAAAATGATAATGAAAATATAGCTAACCAACAAAAGAGGATAACGTTATATTTGGGAGATCATTCAGTGAGTGGATGCAGTCCTTAATGTCAGAAAATGCCTACTGCGGTCGGTGAGTTTATGTGTAGGCTTATATAAATTACCTGTTTTAGAACAGCTACAATTTGGCCGATGAATTGTCACCTCCTGGAATGCTGCACTGTTTTAACACCACTATGCAATCACCTATCTTTTACTGTCAGTTTGGTAAGGCAGACTTTGCCTGAAATCACAATAACTATGTAGCTAGCAGCCTGCTTGGTTTAGGATGGACGATCATGGTCCATTCTATTTGCCAGAAAAATATAGAGCTAAATTACGTGGAAAAACTGGCTGATAGAATGTCTTTCAGTCACAATGTATTTACTGCACTATGAAGCAAGTGGCAAAAAAGTTACTTGCTTGATTGGGGAAGAATTTTAGTCGCAGAGCTTAGTAGCTAGCTTGCTAAAATTATATTCCAAATAGTTAGCTGAAGGAAAATGATAAGGTCGTGTCTTATTTAGGGGATCGTGTAGCGAGTGGAAGCAGGTATGTCAAACAAAATATGCTTCTTGTACTCGATTTTGATGCCTTTATTAGCCGTTTACAATAATGGCTGATGAATTGCTGTCGTCACAAATATCTATTCTATACTAGCATCAAGTCTTTGATATTATTAGTCAATTTTATTGTTAATTTTTTTTTTTTTTTTTTTTTGCATGCCCTCTTGCCTCACTCTCATGTTGTCTTGCCTCATGGACATACATAATTGAATGATGTATAAAGCCCCAAAACTATTTTTAACATAAGCAGATTCTTTGCGTCAGATTGACCTGACCGTGAATCAAAATATAGAATGCGGGAGAAGAGGATAGCTGTGTTTGGAATCGCTAACTACTTAACCAGAAGTACCAGTATACAGTTGGGTATACAGTTCCTAATTTGATCCACAAAAAATTTAAAAATTATGGAACAGTTACCCAGCTACCGTACTTCACAGGCTTAATATTCACAGTGCACAGCCAGAACTATCTTTATTGGTACATAGAAACCAAAATTCAACACAGTTAAGGGTACTGTCTCACCATTATCTATGTGATCTTACTAGCCTGGTGGTCATGTTACTGTGTAGTAAATAACATGGTTGTTATCACATTCTGGTTACAATATTTCATATTGTTATGGAGACAAGCATGTAAAATCCAATATGCTGTATAGATGCATTATGCAGCATGCACTAAATATGCCATGCCGAACACAGCCATTGAATCGGATGATCTTGAAGCTGAACAGAGCATCCCAGTTACCACCTCAGCGTGCCTGAAATAACACGCTGGCTGGCTACGTGGCGTAGGGTTGACGTCACACAGCAAGACTAGAGGCCTGTGGCCCAATAACTAAAGCTTTCCCATTACTGAAGAAAAGAACACAAATAAAAAAAAACTGCACTTACATGCACCAGCAACCATTCTTTATTTCATTAAGTTAAAAGTTAAGAAATTAACTTTTTTCATTTTTTCATTAAATAAAGTTAAGAAATTTGAAAAAAAAAGGTAATGAATCAAGATCCCTGGAATAATTGATTTAGAAAAAAAAGAAATACAAGTACAATAAGTTCAGTAAGGTTGCTTAGAAAGTTAAATGATAATGCATTATCATAGATGATTTAGCTAACACCCATGGGATGAAAAATATAAATACTGGGCAACACCACACAAATTTCTGGTGTCACCAAATTGCATTACTGCATCATTTAATACTTCAATAAGTGCATATTTTACTTATTGAGGGGGCACAAGAACCAACAGTGGAAAAACTCTAGTTGGTACTTCTAATTTGTTAAATTTGATTGATGAATTCAGCATTTACAATACAGTATGTATTCATGCCATGTATTGATAGAGGCCATGACTGGTTCATACTCGATCATGTGCTCATTGCAAGCTGACACAAGGCCTAATATTGGCCAGAAGTTTCTGAAATTGTCAATCATCCATCAGATACAAGGTCTTGTGAACTCAGCCTTCTGAGAATGCGCCTTAGTCTTAATGAAAACAGAAAAATTTGCTTATGTGCTATATAATTCTGATAGCCAATGATTTTCACATGTTCACAGGTGTTACCAAGTTCTTGGCTTTTTTATGGGGTATTTGCTAGTTTACCATAAACAAACAGAGATTGGGCCTACTTCCTGTAATTATATGTAAATGATTATTTCATGGATCCTATCAGCTGCAGATTAGATGGTCTGAGATGGCATCCTATAACCTCCCACTGATAGCTTTTCTCAACCCCGCCCCTCATCAGAGCTGCAGACCAGCTCCAGATGCAGTCTGTGGAATCTGCTTGGCATATCAGCATGACCACCTGGAGGGTGATATGTCACAAACAGTATCGGTCTCAGGACATGTGAAGCAGAGGCGCTGTTGAAACACAATTGGCTGAAACAATGGCTTCCTGCCCGTCCCATTCATTACAGACCTCATCTTTTCTGCTTGCATAAACGCCCCCCCCGAGCACAGCCATTGTGCTCATAATTGCATTTGTCAGTCAAACCATGCTGGTTCTGAGCAATTATTGACAGAGGGTAGTAGTTTTTTAATTTACAAGCACTTAACAATAGAATTTTCCACTCTTGCATGCATATGAACACATTTTGAGTTAGAATGCCCGTGCCTTTGTTGACAGGTATCTCCAAATCCATGTTTAATTTCTATAGCAGCTGAAGAAATGGTTTTGAGAGATTAAAGGAATAAAAATGCAAAATAAAAAGAAGTTTAGCTGATTTTTTTTAGTTTGCATTCAATGTTTTTTTATTTATTTTTTTGCCATCAGCAACTGATAAAGCAGCTGTGGAATGTGCGTGGGTGCATAAAAAAGTGTAGTGAGGGTTTGTTTCGGGGAATGCTAAGCTGTCTGAAAGCTGTAGGCCTTTGTTTTGGAGCCGTCAGAGTGAGGGAGGTGAAGCGGGATTAGAACTGAAGCGGAGGCGATGAACAGAGGACCCCTGTAGGTAGAGCAAGCCTTTCAGTCTTCTGATCAACGGACCTGAAACAAGAATGCAGAGGGACTCCAGTTCCCACGTTCCCTGACAGTTTCCTACCGCAGTCTGCCTCTTTTCAGATCCTGGCCACTTACTCCTTTCTTATGCCATTCACATTATAGGCTCCTACTCACCCCCCCTAGCCACCCCCACCCTCCCAAACTCCCTCTGATACCTTCTTGAAAAAATATTCATTATTAACTCCTTTAAGGTACAAGACCACATGTGATTAAAGTGTTCTTGACTGATGCTGATGTAAAAATCACCGCTGGTAATTGAAGACAATGGAGTTACAGAACAGTGACTTAGTATTAAAAAAACCCAAATGCTACTTTTCAAATGGTTAAAAGTATAAGATCACAAGTATATTGTTTGAATACTTTGAACTGAACTGATGCTGATGTAACAATCACTGCTGGTAGCTGAATGGAGCTCACAAACTAACTTCAAAAAACATCCCCACAAACTCTTATTTTGAAGGGTTAATAGTTTAGATTTAATGTGTACCTAATACTCTATTTTTAAATAATTTTTTTCTTAAAAAAAAAAACCTTCTCCCCATAACATGGACAAATATTATGTTTTATTTATGGAAGGCACCATGTGCATGCACAAATGTACAAGGTAATAATTACAATAAAATGTGGACAATTTCCTGTTTTTCTGTTGATTATGAAGTCAAGACCCAGGTTTTACTGTATAATTAGCAAACTGCATTGTGTATTCAACAGATAATTTATTGCATGATTTGATTGCCAAACAAGGCTCATTCTTTAAGGAAAACTACAGGGAATATCAACATAGTAAAATATTACTTAACACCAAATGTCTTAGGCTGACTCCCTGTGCAGTGTAATCATCTTGTCTTATGTGGCCACACCTTGAGCATTCCTGAAATTTTGGTGGAGATGAAACGAGAAGTTAAAATGATGATCCAGTCAGCTCCTGGGAGAACTTTCAATAGACATTTCCACATGAGTGTATATGACGCTCAAGAAAGCTTTCACGCCGAATCGGCAAAACCTTTCTGCTAATTCAGCATTAAAGACACGGATTACCTCCCTCAGCCCAGTGCTGCAGGATACCCATTATCTCTGCTTTAAAATGACAAATTGTCATATCGATACATTTTCTGCAATCCCCCCGTGACACGTGAAAGTCAAGCTCCACTTTGAGGGCACGCTTGCAAGTCCAAACAGTTTCTTTCCTGAGCTGTGTGCCTTTGTCTTGTCACCTGATACCCTAACCGTGGTCCTACCTCCAGGAAGGGGGTCAGGGTGTTGTACAGGTCAGTCTATGTCTGAAGACTGCAACAGGTCTGTGAGGGCAGCCAGATTCCAGCAATTTCATGCTCTTTTTTGTTTGTTTTGCTTTTACAGAACCCAACTTGGGTGTCCATCAGAACATGTTTCGAGGAAATACATCACTTCTTGAAAACACGCTCACTCTCCTGTCACCAGGTCTATGCACCATGATTAAGTCATCGTTAAACTCCTTGTTTTTTTTTTTTTTGGATCTATTTGTACATATAGACATAAGCAGAGTCAATGCACGTATATTAACCTACTAATTATTATCAAAATTATAGACTAATAATTTGATTGCAGACAAATCCAACATGTTAATCACAGTGTGAATGATAGCTTCAGAGTCAATGGAATATCGGTAACATTTACATTAGGGCCTCATATTTTTCACTTCACAAAACTACTGGTTGAAAAGTTTTTAAGAAAACAATTTTCTGGAGGCTTGATTAAGAAGCCATTCAGAAATGCAAGGGAGTTAATCACTTGGGAATCCAAAGCACTTAATTCAAAGTTTTGCTTTGAGCGAGTTCCCCGCAGAATTTACCAAACACTAGCCCACACCAAAATATACTTTCTTCTTTTCTTCTCCCTTAAGTCAATGGTAAAGCTCCAATTCACTTTTAAATTTCCAGCCATACAGAAAGCCTACGGAGCCTGAAATGATGGGTTTTGTGTCGGGGTCATAAGGCTGTGCCCATTAGTCTGAAGAAAGCCCTGCCAAGCCCTATAGGAGGAGGAAGACGCTGTGGCCCTCCATGGGCCGGGTCGGAGGCCCTGTTCGTTGTATGGGACACTTTCATCCATTGTATTGGGGTCAATGAGCTTTCCTTAGGAGGTATGTGGCCTGAGATTAATTATATGCATGGTCTCCCTTTGTGCTCCAGGGAACACCTAGAGAGGTTACCTTATCAAGCAATGATGGTTACAACTAACCCGACAGGGGTAAAGAGGAAGGCCTTGTCATGTATAAAAGCGGCCGGGGACACAACATTCCAGATCCCTGCTCAGGAGGGGGGGGGGGAGGGGTGGAAAGGGGGGGGGGGTTATTTGGGGAGATGAGGCCGTTTCTAGTGCAGACCCCATCGCCACGTGTCCCCAAATTGTTTCTGCAGAGCACTCAGCCAAAAGTGTATATGGCTTCCAAATAGCATTCACTGCTTAATGCCAATTCAACCCTATCCATGTGAGAAAATATTTTATTGAGAACACTGATATAAACTTGAGTATACTTTGATTATTCTTTAGTGTGACACGGTATGCATCAGGAATATGACAACATAGTATTTTTTATGAGCAACACATTCCAATAGAGCACACTGATATAAACTTGAGTAGTCTTTGATTTGTCTTTTGTGTGACATGGTATGCATCAGGAATATGACAACATAGTATTTTTTATGAGCAACACATTCCAATTGTCATCAAAAAGCTTTGTAAACATGAAACTTGTTGTAGTCTTGCAACAAGGCCTGTTATTACTGTTTGGTTGTCAAGGGGATAGCTGCTTTGGCGATATTTTTATAATATTTAGTCAAAAATACTAAAAATGAGAATTTAAGCTTTGGCATATGACTCAAATGTATGTTGAGATTGACTTACTCGCTTTTTGCTTGTTGGCACTTATACAACCTTAGAGAAACGAAGCAGACCACATTGCTCAGGCCTCAGACTTAATTCATTAATGAAGACTATACATTCCAGCCTACATCACGCTCTTCAGGAGTAGCTTCCTTTGTCCTTTGATAGGTGACCGGTGAGGGCTTATTTTGCATATACTGCCTGTTTGCTCAACAGTTGGCTCAGACAGTGATAAACTCACAGGTTGTCGCTTAGTGCAAGGCGCTAAGCATGGGAGGTGTAAAATGACTGCATTTTAAATGTAAAATCAACATGTAAAGAACATAAAGAAAGCAAATGAGGCCCACGGTGACATAATGTGGGCTTGCTAATGCAATTATCCCACATAGCACGAGATTGCTAACGCGATGAGCTCAGTCATATTTAAACAAGCTGGAAGCCAGGAAGGCTGTAACGCGTTGTGAAGGTCGACGGACTAAGGTAATGGGGCTTGGGGGCTCTTTTTATGGCATTGCTCGCATTCATAAATGCTGCAGAATTTTCACTGTCCTCTCTTAAGCACTTCTGCATTCTTTCAGGAGTGAAAAGAGGGGAGGAGGAGGTGGTGGAAGAGTGGAGGAGAGGAAATAGAAGCGATAGCTCAAAAAAAGAGCAATTGGTTAATTGAGTGTAAAGCACAATAAAAAAATCTTCTCACTGTAAGTTTTAGGCATCTGTTCAAACAGTTTTTTTTTGTCCTTAATCTCCAGCCACACATTGAAGAAAATACATTTTTTACCCTCCTTAGACTTCAACACAGTGACTGCTAAGCTCTTCAGCAAAGCATGAATATGTCCTGAGTTTAACTCATAAATAATGTGGTGGAATAATCGCATTTGCGGATTTGTCATTCAATTATGTGGGAGATATGAATGTATATAGTTTTATTGTCTGCTGCGAGTTCTCCTCCAATGGAAACAATCTCCAGTAGGTTGACTTACAATCATCAATTACATAAGGGATAAGCCACGACAAGGCATGATTCTCAGCCAAATGCATAAGGTGGAGGCGAACAACCGCCTGACTTGAAGTGGAAGGCATTGATGTAACATTTGCTGAGGTTTTCATCGTGGAAAATGTTCTTTGTCCGCTTCAGTGATCATGAGTCAATATAAACTTCTTTAAAGCCGGTGCATAGCATCATTGCGGGCAAATGATAGCTGCACTGTTTCAGTGGAACTACTTTCCATACGTGTGCCGTAATCCATTTTTGACGCAAACGTTTCAGTAAATCGGAATTCATTGAAACAAAAGTACATGAGTAACGAGCACGTAGTAATTAAGAACTAATTAATATGATTGATATGATGAATAGAAACTACCTAGGATTGCACCAACCGCTGCAGTGGTAGTGGTATTGCTTTCAGTCCTCATTACAATGTGTTCGGTGAGTTTGTACTCAGACTGCAACCATCTTTCCTCATCCCAACTACTCACCTGTAATGTTTTCCGACTGCAATGCTACCATGTTCACAAGAATTACCTCTAAACAAGCAAAACCAAAATGCATGTAAACATTTACATACAAAAATACTCAAAACAGCTTTCATAGTAGTTTCAAAGTACAACCTAATTCCTCAAGAAGTTGGGATAGTGTGGTAAATGTAAATAAAAAAGAATGCAATGATTTGCAAATCATTCATACCCCTTATTTAATTGAAAATATGGTGACAACATATTCAATGTTGAACCTGATAAATATTACTTCTTTTTTTTTTTAAATATCTGCTCATTTGAATTTGATGCCTGTAACACGTCCTTAAAAAGATGGTACACAAGCAACAAAACACTGGAAAAGTTGCATGATGCTTGAAAAAATTTATACCTGGTGGAACATCCTACAGGTAATCAGGTTAATTTGCAACAAGTCAGTAACATGATTGGGTACAAAAAGAAAATCCCACAGAGGGTGAGTCTTTCAGAACTAAAGATGGCGAGGGCTTCACTACTCTGTTAAAAACTGCATGGGCAAATTTTTCTGCAATTTAAGAGTAACATTTCTCAATGAAAAATTGCAAAGACTTTGGGGATTTTAAAATTAATCATCCATGTTTCATGATGTCATTAAAGGATACAGAAGATCTCAAAAAACATCTGTATGCAAGGGACAAGGTCGAAAACCTATACTGAATGGCAGTGATCTTCAGACATTGGAAAACAGACAGGATTTTGTAGCGGAAATCACTGGAATGACTCAGGAACACTCCTGAAAATCACTGCCAGTAAACACAGTTCATTGCTGCATCCACAAATGCAAGTTAAGACTCTTCCATGTAAAGATAAAACCATACTATACAGTATAAATTACGATCCAGAAATGCTGCTGCATTCTCTGGGCCCAAGCTCATTTAAAATGTATGAAGGAAAACTGTACTGTGGTCTGACCTATCAAAATGTGAGATTCCATTTGGAAATCATGGACACTGTGCCCTCAGGGTTGAAGGGGAGATGGACCATCCAGCTCGCTATCAGCGCAAAGTTCAGAAGTTAGCATCCGTAATGGCATGGGGGTGCATAATGCAAATGGCATAGGTAACTTTCACACCTATGAGGACTCCATTAATGCTGAATAACAAATACAGGTTTGGAGCAACATATACTACCATCCAGCCAACGTCTTCTTCAGGGAAAGCCTTGCTTATTTCAGCAAGACAATGCCAAACACCACATTCTGTACGTGTTACAACAACACGGCTCAGTAGTTAATGAGTCTGGGTGCTAAACTGGCCTGCCATAAGGTCAGACCTGTCACCCAGTAAAAACATTTGGCACATTATGAACAAGAAATATGACAAAGGAGACCGGAAATCTGAGCTGAAATCTTTTGAGCAGCAAAAATTGTACATAAAGCAAGAATGGGAAAACATTTTGCTTTCAAAACTACAGTAGTTGTTCTCCTTAGTTCCCAAATGTTTCCAGTGTGTTTTTAAAAGAAGAGGTGATGCAACACAGTGAAAAGCATGCCCCTGTCCCAACTTTTTTGTAAAGTGTTGCTGGCATCAAATTCAAAAAGGGTATATATTTCTTAAAAAACTATCAAATTTCTCAGTTTCAACATCTAAAACGTTGACTTCATGCAACTTTCAATTAAATATAAAAGTTTAAATGATTTGCAAATCTTTCAATTCTGTTTTACTTATATTTTACACAGCATCCCAAAATTTTTGGAAACATGACTGTAATTTCAGAGTAGTTTCACTGTAGTTCATCCTAATCTCACACACACACACACACACACACACGCATGCAAATGCAGACACACACACACAGGTCAACTAAACCAATACCAACATTGCTATTGCAATGTATCAAGTATCAGTACTATATTGACAATTAAATATAATGACTTGACAAAAAACATGAATTAATATATGTTCAGTGATGACAGGGTTAATTCAGTAACGTCAACACTATCACAGGGTGATGGTTTTGTCCTTGGGCGAACGGTGCATGGCACTGTCTATGACTGACTATATCCGTTCCGCAAATGTTTGTTAATGCCTCAATATTTCACATTTTTAAGCTAAGTACTCTGCGGAACATGATTACAATCCAGAGGAGAAACAGTAGATCCTCATTTAATTGTGGGCAAACACTCCACTCGAGGAGGCTGTTTGAATTCCTGTGCTGAAAAATCTGTGGAAGTAAGACCTCTTTGAACTGCAGGTTTTTTTGTGTTTGTTTTTGAAAATTGTGAGTCAGTGTTCTCGTGTGACTATTAATTCAGTTGATAGTTGTGATTGTTCAGTTAATTAGAATGTACTGTTAATAACCTTTTTCTCGCATATTTGTGTTCTAACACCTCAAAAGTGTGATTTATTTTTATTAATAAAGACAGTTTTCTGTGTTCTGTGAAGTGAATGAAGAAAGTGCAGAATGTGTTTATCTGTTGGTTAAAGCTAAGGACGCATTAATTGTATACAGATCAGAGCATCACCACTGAACACCTCAGAGTGGAGATCATAAAAGCTTGTTCCACTGGGCAAAGACATGAAGCGTTGTGTGCTGTAACATCTCTGTACATTGCTTCTCAGCAATCAACGACATGGCCAAGACATGGAAAAGTAATGGACTGAGAAACAGCAAGAACTCCTTTGTAAGTGTCTCACATTTCCATGAATCGGTGGCCTAATTCCCCGCGCTGAAAGATGCTGCGCGCTGTCGTCACCCCGGTCGAGCCCCCTGGTTGGGCGTTTGATAGGGAACTGAGTGACACGAGAGAGAGAAACCAACTGGATGTTGGCTAATCTCTGAATGAAATGAACTGTGACCACAGGCAGACTGTTGTAAAGAGAGCCAACTGCTAGCTTGTGTCCTCATGAGGACCCCCCCATATACTCCCCCAACCCCCCCCCCAGCCCCATGCCACACACGGAGACTAAGAAGACTAATAAACAGCCTTGGCACGACCAGCCGACTGCTGTCCCAAGTTCGGTTGAATATCGGTAAATCTTTTAATTCGACGTGTCAATAAAGCCGCACGCTTCAGCCTGGCCCGAGGCTGGCTCTCCGTCCCTTGCTCCTTTCCCTCCAGTTCTTGGACCGGCGCACGGCTCTCCCCCGCCGTGTGTCTCCTCTCGTCTCCCTTCACGCTGCGCGTCATTGAAGCTGACAGATTTACACAGCCGACCTGGACGGGCCAGTCGCTGCTTTGGGGCTGGTGGCACAGAGGGCTATGAGGGAATTAACTTATGGCCCGCTGACAACGGTTAAACCTGCCAAAGCAGAAGCTGGGTAATTTGGTTTCTGTCCTCCCTCGTTGGTGCCAGCACTCCAGAGAGGATTAAGAACTTAAATTCTGCATGGAGAACTCTAGCCCTTGCGCTCAAAGCCTATTATCTTCAGCGGCACAGTCGCTGCTCAGAGGAGAGTGCCTATGCCAGGGTGAGCAGCCTGAGGTCCGTAGGGAGAGGTGAGATGGAGTAGCAGACCTTAGAGACGCGCCGTCAGATCATGTCTTACAGAGTTATCACAGTGAGCTGCACACACACACACGGATGCTCACACAGGTCCACACTAAGGCACACTTTTCACACAAGTACAGACGCACACATACTCACGCACCTTTTCTGTGTGTTTAAAGTGCTTTACTTCTGTGATTTACATTAAGTTTCAGACTAAACAAAGTATACTTATGCTTAGGATTTGCGCTTTCATTTGACTTTTCGATAAGTAACGTTTAACATATAAAAGCTCAAGGTTTACTCGTTAAATAGCAACTTGCTGATTCGGGAAATAATTGTCAAATTAGACTTACTTAGTGTTTCACAGGATAAATTATTTATTGGCTTTCACCTCAACTGAAATATGATGCCAGTTTTTAACGTGCAAACCAGTAACAACGAATAAATTGTTCAAATTTCATTTGACCAAAAAAACAAAAAAACATTCAATGCATCAAAGATATCAAATACAGCTGAAATCCCTGTCTAATCAAAAAGGGCCCAAACTTTTAATGTATACATTCAATAAATAAATTCTGTTTCCAGAAGCACAACACCAGGGGGCTAATCAATGTGATTTTTCTTTCAATAATCTACTATTAAGCCTGATAAGCCAATAAGTGGCCTGATTACTTTGGTGAGTCACAACACCATCCAGTATCATCATATCCTGGATATGAATAAAACAGATGAAAAGCTAACAGATTTGACTTGTGCTGCCAACATTGTTTTATATATATGTTACAGTCAGATTGTGACACCATTCATGTCATGAAAGGACTGAAAATTCCAGTAATTCCTTGAAAAAAGAAATGCATCCCAAAGTCCCACTGTTGCCACCCCAGTTCCATAGCACTTGTGCAACACTAGCCAAAGTTGATGGCCTAAATGAATTTGAAGGACAAATATTATTCCATGAAAAGCTCTGTCAGTGTTTAAGGATGCAGGTCAGAAAATTCAATGCCCTCGTACATTCATACAGTTCCAGCCACCTAAAATGCAGCTGACGCATACCTGAACATGACACTGCTGACACAGCTGGCACCAGTGACACAGAGGAGTCACTGTAAAACAGTTAACCAGATAGGTCACTTTAAGAGTGAGTGAAGCCAGGCTATTCTGAATGTGCTGTCACACCTCTTGCCATGCAATACAAAATGGCTGTCTGCGCAGGTAAGCGTTTTAGAAAGCTGCAAACTAACCACTTTGCCAGAAAAAAAGAGGCCAAAATTGATTTTGAATTGAAGAGTGCAAACAGACTGTTACAGTTGATTGAACTCAAACTTAAAAAGCAAAATTTCAAGTGATGATAGCAACAGTTTGAGGTCAAACGTGTGATAAAATTATTCAAACTGTAGGGTATGATTCACAATGCTGGGTAATGAAGGACATGTTTCATACAGTTGCATACGATTCATAGTGCTTGGCAGAGCATGATGAATATGAGCATGGAATGAATTTCCATTAATTTAAGGGGCCCAGAACTGGTCTTAAGATGGATACAGCAGTCTCCAAACTTTTGAAGACTGCATCCCCCAATCCCTATATCCAGACAACAAGAGGGCATGAATAATCAGGCCAATTACCTGCTGCTGGATCACCAGTGAAACACGTGTGTGTTTCTGTGCGTGTCAGGGGTTGGGGGGTGGGGTGGAGGGGTTTGGGTGGTTGGGGGTAAGCCACCAGCACAGAACAAGGTTTGATATGAAAAGGGGCGCTGAGAAGGAAATAGCCTTATAGTATCATTATGCACAGATCGTAGGAATGCATTAACATGAGAATGGAACACATCGGGGACAGTCCATTCAGCTCATTACAAACTGCTGGTTATAAGCTAAGTGGCATTGACGTAGCCTGCAACTGCTGCCAGATGATTCTAAGTTTGAGATTATTATTATTATTATTATTATTATCCAGGTTCTCTTTCATAAGAGAATTATGAATTATATGAATTCTTTCATACTGTGAATTAACCCCTAAATAAGAACTAGGATTCAAACAGAGTCATTTGACAGTATAGTATTACAAAAAACTAGACTATTATTTTAATATTTTTGCCATATACCTGAAATGCACAATACAATGAAAGGCTAAGCTTTATACTTCATCTCAGAGTGAGCTGTGAAAGCTGAGACATTTGACAATGTGACTCATAAAACTAAACTGGCCAATTATCTGTTAAACATGAGCAGTGATTGTTTTTACTTTTCACTTTGATCTTTCTTGTCACTCAGGAGCTTGGTCAAGATATTGCATTTCAACCAGGAAATGATGCCTCTTAAAATGTTCAAAGTGCCCGCTTCAATCACCCTGATGCTTAAGCATTTCCTTGTCTTTGTTCGGTTGAATTAGGGGGTAATTCACCAGGACAGACTCTTTTTTTTTTTAACTTCCATCACACAAACCAATGAATTAAAAAAGATTTGCATTGTGGGAAAGGTATTGAATTCTTAGGCTGATTGGAAAAAATGAAAGGTATACAAACAGATAATGGGATGAAAATAAACATATTCATATATACATGTTTGTGTGTATTCATTTTCAGTGCAATGTCAACATTTTGAATCATTGAGAGATTTCTTTTTCAAAGAAATTGACACTTATATACCAATGTAGAAATAGTTAGATTTCTTGAAAAAACCATGGAATTGATATTGACAAATTACTTTTTTGTTTTTAATTCAGTTTTTTTATGTATAACTGCAAATTTATTGTTCCTCTATAGTCAAAAAATCACTCCGATCAATTTATTGCAGCTGGGGATAAAAAACTTATTTGTGTTGCCACTGTATCTCATATACCTGCACTCATGCAGTCTAATTTTGGTTTAAAAATGGAAAAGAACAGCATTATTTTAAGGCATGAAGGTCAACTTTTTTTTGTTGAGGGATGAAGACTGTTACCTGTGCAAGATTACCAGGAAACTGAAGCTTTCATACAAAGATGTGAAATACTACATTCAAAAAACAGCAAAACTTGGGCAGAGGCTGTGAATGTTTCAGAAGCTCAACTGCACAAGCAGACCAGTACATCAGAGTCTCTAGTTTGAGAAACAGATGCCTGAAATATCCACTGCTATAAGTTTCATTAAACAGTACCTGCATTGATGGAGTGGGTTCTCAAGCAACAGTAGCTCAATACCATATGATAGGGTGCCACAGAGTCCTCAGAATACTGGAGTAATGGCTGCTGAAAATCACACATAATGACAGAATGAAAGAAAAAATAAACTGAAACTGTACTTTGCAATATTATCAATGTTTTGGCTGTGTTATCTGATTAATTTTA
The DNA here is from genome assembly GCA_029692085.1 of Gymnothorax javanicus. Taxonomy (NCBI): domain Eukaryota; kingdom Metazoa; phylum Chordata; class Actinopteri; order Anguilliformes; family Muraenidae; genus Gymnothorax; species Gymnothorax javanicus. Next base: position 100,077,473 of record CM056198.1, read on the forward strand.
CACTGCCTCTGTGAATACAAGTATTTTGAATGGTAAATGTTTTCATGTCAGTAAATATCCCAAATGTTACCAGACCTGCATTCATTGTTATGTTGTGTACCTCCGTAAGTAGTCATAAAATAGCAATTAAAACCCTGTACTGCATTAATTTTGGTTTTTAATTTAGGAATAATGGTGAAACACATTTTGTTGGATTTATCTCCTCCCAACCTCTCCAAATATTTAGTTGTCTCTGGCATCGTTATGCAGCTAATTAGGTGACTTAACAAAAAAGAAAAAAACAGTTGACTCTCCTTTGCGCTTTTTCTAAATGTCTCATTTCGATTGTAAGAAAAAGTAGAACACCACTTGTTGGACAGAATAATATAACATGCAGAAAGTCATGATCTTTCATGCTTTTACTAAGAAGGCACACGGTGATCATTTTTACACACCAATTGTAACATACCTAAATATAATATTTGCAGTGCTTTTATACAGTTATTTCTCTCAAACATTGCCCTTGGTATATGCAGTGGTGCACTGGTGCCTAGACAAGCGGGTATACTCTCCTATTTAAATCAGTAAATCACTAAGGGGAAAGTCAGTATACCCTCTCATGTACTTCAATGGCTTTTTTGGCTGATAGTTGATTATGGTGTAAATTGACTGAAAAATAAGTGGGTATACTCTGATTAGCTGCTTATACCCTTCATTACACCTATTTTAACCTGACATGTTGCAAGCAGACAAACCTGGATTTGGAAACAACTTTGTTGTTGCCCTCAAGCTCACTGAATTTTGTGGTTTGTCTCCCTTAACCAATTTAGTGTCTTGTCATATCCTCAACTGCATAATGTGAACATCTGTATGCCTCACCCATTTCACTGATTGTCTTGTCTGTATAATTTGCTTTAGGTGTCTCATTCTTTGCTGGATTGTCTTCACCCGTTGTCTGAAGTTACTGCCCAGTAAACTAGAGTTAAGCTAAGCTCTTCTTCCGTGTGTTTGATAATACTGGAAAGAAAACATTAATCTCTCATTGTGAGCACTTTATTAGGAACGCCTTCCTGTTCTCCTGCAGTCTCCAGAACACTGGCTTTGTCCCTGTAAAGAAACTCTCATGGAAGCAGTCCCTCCCCTGCAGTATTGGACTGACCACCTGGTTTCTGACCCTTGAACTGTCTTGACCATGGCTCTGATACGCCCCTCTATTGTTCCATGCCAATCGCTCTACTTGGACTGCCCCCTCACCTTGAGTTTTCCTCTGATCTGTTGCCTATAGCTCACAGTAAATACGCCCTTGGGGCTTTCGTCATTGATCTGTGAGTGGTTCCTTTAGTGTGGTTGGTAACAGGTACCTCCCTTACTACCCTAGTAGGCCTCCTTGCACCGTAAAAAAGTATTAATGTCCATCTTCTGTGAATATTGGTAACTAAGTTGATTAAAAAAAACATACTAACATCTATTCACACCTATATACTTATCTAGTAGAATTTATGCATTTGGCTATTAAGTGACTCCATAACTGCATAAATTTGGCCCTGGGCAACATTGAAAACTGACCATGATTGCATAATCTTGCCCCAGAATACACTGATTTCTCAGTTTTGATCCAAATGAAAACAATTTCTCAATAGATCTTGTTAAAATGCCTCTTGGGATATTCATGCATAGTGCATATTTTTTGTTTTCATGATTTAGCTATGTTTATGTTTGAAATATTGACAGATAACTTACCCTTAGAGCACAGTATCTGGCATAACTTATCCTCCTCCTGAAAGGAGTTCCCACCCCCAAAAAATACCCCTCAGACTCCTTATTGCACCATCTTGGATAGTTCTTGATCATATGAACTACCAATTTAATATGTTTAAAAAATCAATAAATAATGGATGTGGGGAACAGGTCCCAAAACATAATGTATTGCCTGAGGGTAACTTTATGCAGGAGAGGGTTAAAATAATGCTAAAGTCCTTATTTAGTCAAATCAGGTGTGTAATTGCTACATTGGCATGAAAGCCTGGATCCATGCTGGCCCTTTCTGAATAAGGCTGTGTACCCTGTTCCAGGGAGATCAGAGTAACCCCCATACAGACACTTGAAGTAATACACCTTACATATAACCTCAAAATAAGACACATTCCAAAAGTTAATTGACTTCTCTTTCTTTCCTTACCTACTTTTGCGATATTTGACTTTGTTCATCTGTGTTGACCATATATACATTCTCATTCCAAAAAAACCATACTTCCACAAAAGACCAAAATGAGTTTCCTTGGTCAAGATCTCTTCAGGAAACTACTGAACCCTGTTTTCTAGCTTCTCGAAGATACGTTTGATGGATTTAAATGTCTTTAAGATTTGCGAACCTTGCTAAATTGCCAGGGTCAGACACGAAACAAGGAGATAAGGAATGAGCCCTCAGAAAGCTTTGCTTTATCACTGGTAGTAGCATGCAATTTTAATGTGGAAATCATTGAAAATCAAAAGATGACATATCTATGCCTCGATATGACACTTAAATTACAGACAGAACAGCTATATGCACAAAAATACACTTGCTTTACTGATTTATGGTTTCATGGACACACAGGTCACTTTGAAATGGCTTGCTAACATGCCCTGGAATTCACTTACAAATACATTTACAAACTCATTACGTGTCGAAGGGCAGTGAATCCAGCCTTGGAGCGTCACAGCAAGTAAAAGGTCACTGTGTCCAAAAACATCATTCATGGCACAATTCAACAATGCTACTTGTTGACCCAGGCCGTCTCTGTTTTGTATGAGGATGAGACATAGCATTGCTAGTTATGGTGTATCTAAACAGCGGACAGCAGGAAAGTGTTACTTAAGCGTGCTGTTCTTTTGACTGGGCTCTATTCCAGCCTACCTTGAGGGCAGTGTTCTTGTGAAGAATGCAAGATATGGCCCTGGTAGGCTTCAAGGCTCCCATGATCAGCATTGCTCCGTGGTTCTCTCTGACTGTCTTTCTCTTGCACTTTGTTTTTCTTTCTCATTCTCTCACTCTCTCTGTCCAGTTGCGTATGGGTGCAGTATGGCTGAACACTGTTATAAACTGACTGAATTTAACAGTTAAATTAACGCATTCTTTCCTGGTTATGCTCACTGTAAGTGGAGTCCTGCACATATTTACTTGTGGTTTACACTTAACATACACGGAACTCTGCTGTAAATTTTTTGTAAAATTACTGTCAAAATAACTGGCATAAAAGGTGCCAGTTAAATTAACTGGCAGAAAAGGTGCAAGTTTATAACAGTGTAAGTGTAGGACGTGAGAGCAAAGGTTATTTCTCAGCTTTGTTTTTTGCACTTATTTGTTGGTAGCTTTTCTACTAAAGGATGTCAAAAGTCAACACTGGGTAAAACAAATCGCTAACTATGCATGCTGTAACTATGAAAGCAGACATGTAAATGCATGAAATATGTTGAGCCTGTATCCAGGGGCTGCAGAGAGAAATTCCCTTGTCAAATTGGCTTTATCATAACCCTACAGTAGATTAATGCGGATTACATGCAGACGAGCTGCCCGACTTCCATATCACCCTGTTGGCATGAACCCAAAGGGGAGTTACTTGGCCTACAGTGCGTTGATTTATTTGCTAGCGCAGCGATGACATGATACGACAATACTATGCTGAATTGAAGAGCCTAGTGCTAAAAGTACTTAAGTCACATTTTCACACACTGTGGGGCAAGGATGGGAAAACATAGTTTATAGGTACCTGAATCCATTGTCTCAATTTCCTCAAAATGAGCATTTTGTGATTTAACAACACAGTCTTTTGAACTACGTGCAGTACTTCACTGTATTTAACAACAATGCTAACAAACAGCATATAGCACACTGCAGCATTTAACAGCACTGTCTGTCTCATGCATTGTAGTATTTAACTGCACGCTAATTGTAATCTGTTCACATTGCTGCATAAAGTGCATTGATGTATTTGACAGCAGTGATATACAGTACCTCTTGTGGACTTTAACTTATGCCTCAGTTATCAAAGGACAACATCATTGGCACCGCTACGGCTGGGGCAGAACAATCCTTTCAGCCGAGTTGAGAACCGCTACATTGATGAACTCTTTAAGAGATATCAAATAAAAAAAATAACATGTCCCCCATTCATCTCGTAGCCGCGGCAACCCTGGCCCAGAAAGAGAGTCCTGTGTCCGCGGCCAGCTACACGTCAAGTTCAAACCGCGCGCGTCGCTCGCCCAGCACGAATTTAACACGGCTCGGTGCGTTTCTCCAGAGGGCCGGGGAGGGGAGGGGGGTGTGCTCCACCCGAAAAGCCTCCTTCATTTTTGAGGGGGGTGACGTCTCAATCAGCAGGGAACGCCACGGTGGCGCGCTGGCATTCCTGCCTGATGGATCAGACTTCTGAAGACTCCTTTCATCTGGACAGTGGGGCTCCCGAGGACCCCTCTGTCCACGCTGACAAAATCTGGAACCCAGACATGCACCCGGTATTGTTGCCGGTGGCCCCTCCGATGCCCCCCTCTGACCGGGCCGGTCCTTGAAGCGGAGGGGCCTCGGATGTCCCAGAGAGCGGATGACTGGCACTCAGAAGAATATGAGTGTAGCAGGAAGTTTTTCCACCTCATTTAATACCAGTTACATGGAGAGGAGAAAGAGAGTGAGGTTTCTGAAACTCTCCTGAAAGCATCAAACGAAAAACCTTGATAGCTCTGTGTTCTCACTGGCTGTGTGGGGGTGAAGTTGGGGGGTATAGTGGGGTAGTTTGAATGGTGAATGTTCCCTGAGTCCCCAACCCTGCCATTTTTGGCTGTAAGAAATATTCTACTGAAAATTGATTGACAACAAGGGTCATCTGAGAACAGTACTGGAAAAATGTATTAAAAACTGTTATGGTGTCCCAACAAAATCTCAAGGTCATTGTTAAAATATTAATGAACTAATATGATCTGTACTAAGCAAACATACAGATGCAGAACCTGGTGAGTACGGATGATTAGTGATGCTATACTTTTCTATTCATGTAACTGATGCACATGGGTAGCACCAGACCATTCTCCACTCAAACAGAATTTTAAAAACATTCGAAATATTTTTAATTAAGTCCAAGTTCCCCGGAAATGTAATGATATTTTGTGTGTGTGCGTGTGGTCAGTGTATACCTACCCTTGTGGAGAAAAAAGTGTCCCTATAAAAGATACAATGCCAGATTTCTTTATCTTCATGGGGACATTTTCAGGTCCCCATGAGGAAATCGAACAATTTTAGAGTTAGGCGGTAAGTTTAAGGTTGAGTTAAGGTTAAAAATTAGTTAAGGTTGGGGTTAGGGTTTAGCATGTACTGTTTATGGTTAAAGTCAGTGAAAGGGGAATGAATGTAAGTCTATGGAATGTCTCAACAAAACATGAAAACACAACATTTGTGTGCGCAAGCAAGTGCATATGTGTGTGTGTGTGTGTGTGTGTTTGTGCGTGTGTGGGTGCGTGTCTGAGTGTGTCTGCGGGTCTGTGTGTGAATGCATGTGCTCTCTAAAAGCTGGTTGGTACAAAAGCCCTTTCATTTCAGTCATTTAAAAACATACACTAAAACCTAGTCTTTATTGTGCCCAGTTCTCAGTCTTTCATCACCTGGATGTTATAGGCATGAAAATTACCACTATCTAAGCAGACCAGAGAAAATGACCTATGACCTTTTGTGTCTTGGAATTACCAATACCTCCATATTAGGATGAAGACTGTGGATTCATAGGATATATAAATCTGTGCATTTGGAGGGGGAGCAAAAGGTCACAATGAACTGATGAGAAACATTAGAGACATAAAACAATAAAAAATTACATTTGTGAGCGTAATCATATGTATACAGTGTACATACATAATATTTTATATTTTAGCACTTTCCATAGAAATCTAGCTCTAAAATATTCTTTTTTCAGTTTTATATATTTATATTTATCAATTTCTTAAGTTTTTTTCTGATGTAAGTTTCAAGACTAGTTGTGGCTTATTCACTTAATTCTTTATTAATTATCCATTATGCACTGTGCCATAATCAATGTCTGGTCAAACGCATGCAAGCAGCACTTTGATCAGTAAATGCTTGACCATAGTATAATTCATGCTGTTACCAAAGCACTGGCCTTGGTGCAAACCTTAAAAATAAAAAAAAATGAGGAACTTCAGTGTTTGGGCAGGGAAGTCCCTTTCAACGTGTAAATGATGATTACATGCGCACTTCAGAATATTCCAGACATCGTAGCGTTCAGAGTATCCAATTCAATTTGATTCACAACAATGAGTAAACAATATGACAAAAAGACACCAGGTAATGCCCAGCAGCGCAAATACCAGGAAATGACACAACGTGTTACAGTAATCTTTATAACATGGTCCATGAAGAGCCCACCCGCATTAACTAATTTTTGACCCATCACAGGAATACCCCGCACGACAATGCTAAATGCCCAGATCCAGTGGCTGTCTGAAAACTGAAGTCTTGCATAGATGTGAATTGCTCTATAGAATAACAAGTCCAGAGAACAGCATGACCATCAAGGAGAGCAACACAAGCTGATGTTCAAATGTCGCATATGAACGCATGCAAGTGGGGCTGTTTGCGCTTGCGGTTTTTACACATGTACGGTATATTTATTGAAAATACCGCATATACATGCAGCATTTCAGTGGGGAACTCTTGCCTTAGCTATGTGGCAGAATTTAGCAACCATGCTATTGCCAACCAATCACTTCAGTTCAAATCGCATCAGTAATGGAGCATTCTGTCCAAAAACCTGCTAATCTAATGACAGGGGCTTGGAAATATTTTGGGAAACCTTTGTCTGTTAACTGTGGAGCTGAAGAACTGTATAATGGAGGAATGGGGAAAAATTCTACTTGCTTGATTTAACCAGCTGATGTCCTCAGTGCACAACTGCTGCATGAGAGGGATTGAAAAAAAATATGTCACACACAGGTAAAAAGTGGACAGTGCAATTTTTTTGTTCTGATATTGTCATCATATAAATTCGTTTCAATTGGCGACTAAATTTATACGTTAGAACATCAAATAATGTCCACTGTTTACAATAAAGGGTTATTTGACTTTTAAAATCAGTTTTTTTTTTTCTTTTTTTAACTTGCATGATTCATGGTGTGACAACTTTTTCAGACTTCTACACACATCTGGACAACATTCTTCACACCGAAAGTTGCTTCAAACAAAATTATTTCTGGAAAGAGTTTGAGAAAACAAAATATTGTTTCAACTTGCAAGGACATTAGAAAAGTTTTGTTCAGGTCATTATGCATCTGAAAATGCACAGTGGCAAAAGCAAACTTGCAGATGAACTCGCCGCCCATCACCCCCATCCCCCCAAGCCCGCCTCAGCCGGGTGGGTTCAGAACTTAAAAAGACCTGAGTTCATCCTGAGAGCGGGAGCTAATTGTCTTCAGATAAGTCCCGAGAGAATAAAGGCTAATATCAGATACATTTTTTTAAATGCTCTAAACATAAAATTTTGATGCTGATGTCACAATCATATTTAATCACACCCAGTGATTAAATGCAGGGACCTAGAACACTGAAACATTCCAATAAAGAACTCTTCAAAGGGATTGAGATGGCTGTTTGTTACACAGAAACCTTGTTGCCTAGCGTCACATCCCTCAGAAGCCTGTGTCAGAGTTGCTGCCATCACTCCTCTAAATTTGACAGGGCTTGCACAACCCTGCCGTTATGTTTGCTCTCCTTGTCAACCGGCGCGCCAGATGAAACAAATCCTCCCCGAGTTGAGGAGAAGGGAAGAAAGCAAAACCTTTGGCAGGAGAAAGATGACGGGAGAGGGACAATCTGTGAAGGGGTGAGAAAAAGTTTCTTGGGGAAATTGAGGCTGACACTAGGAAGCATCACCATGGCAGGTGCACTGTGGCATTTAGCACAGTTACTGATCTCATGGCATCATTTTCTGATGAGGTTAGTATGCTTGCATGCTCACCCCTTCTTTTTCGGTGAGATGCATCCAAGCTTGCAGTTTGGACCCCTAATCCATGATCAGTAAAGCGTGGTAATTACAGCAAAATGATCACCATACATAACATAACATAACATAACATGAATGGCGAGAACAGGCCGTTCAGCCCAACTAGGCTCGCCAGTTTCTTTGTACCATCGTGAATATATCACTTCAGATACTCAATGACTCAATGGTATCTAGCTTTAAGTCAAGTCTGCTCTTGAAAACTCCCAAGGTCTCTGCCTCAACAATATGGTCAGGCAAGCTGTTCCACACCGAAATTACTCTTTGGGTGAAGAAATATTTCCGAATATCAGTGCTAAATTTACCTTTAGTCAGCTTCCATTTGTGACCCCGAGTTCTGCTAACAACACTTGGTCGAAGGAATCCTACATAATTCACTTTGTTAATCCCTTTTACATATTTAAAGACCTCAATCAAATCACCCCTTAGTCTCCTTTTCCTAAGACTAAAGAGATTAAGGATCTTCAGCCTTTTCTCATAGCTTTCATCTTTAATACCCGGAATTAGCCCGTGGCTCTTCTCTGAACTTTCTCTAAAGCCTCTATGTCTTTCTTAAAGTATGGTCCCCAGAACTGTACACAATACTCTAGATGTGGTCTGACGAATGTGTTGTACAAAAAGAAGCATCACCTCCTTGGATTTGAACTCAATACTTTTGGCAATGTATCCCAGCATCCGATTGGCTTTTTTAACAGCTACGGCACAATGGCTAGAGCCTGTCAGGGTTTGGTCAACAATCACTCCCAGATCTTTCTCTTGTGGAGCACATTCCAGTTTAAAACCTCCCATGAAGTAATCCCGTCTAATGTTTTTTATTACCTACATGTACTACTTTTACATTTCGCTACATTAAATTTCATTTGCCACATTTCTGCCCAATTCTGAATTCTATCCAAATCATCCTGAATCACTTTAGTGGACTCTAAACTATTTGCCAAGCCCCCAATTTAGTATCATCTGCAAATTTCACTAATCTGCTCTCAATATTCCTATCAAGGTCATTAATGTAGATGAGGAACAGCAGGGGTCCCAACACCGATCCCTGGGGACGCCACTCCCCACCCTACCTAGCTCAGATGATATACCACTGACCACCACTCTTTGTGTTCTGTCCTGCAACCAGTTATGAATCCACTTCAGAATACCACCTGTAACTCCAATGGAGCTCATTTTAAAAATTAGTCTCTTATGCGGTACTGTGTCAAATGCTTTCTGAAAATCCAAATATATGATGTCATAAGCCCTGCTCTGGTCATAAGTCTTGGTGGCCTCTCAAAAAAAATTCCAGAAGGTTTGTCAGGCATGACCTTCCTTTACGAAAAACCATGTTGGCTATCCTCAAGATATTGTTACGTTCAAGAAATAAGTCCAGCTCATCTTTTATGATAGATTCCAATATTTTGCACGTTAATGCAAGTTAAACTGACTGGCCTGTAATTACCTGGCTCAGTACGGTCCCCTTTTTTATATATTGGTATTATATTGCCCTGTTTCCAATCATTTGGTATTTCTCCAGTTTCTAAAGACCGTCTAAAGATGGCAGATAGCGGCTTAAAGATGATCTCACTAACTTCCCTGAGCACTCTAGGATATAAGCCATCAGGACCCGCCGCCTTATCTGCCTTTAGTTGATGCAACTTGTCTAATACGACGTTATCCCATACAAATATAATAAACCAGCATGAACAGTCAGAGAGGAACCAGAAAACAGCCCAAGAGAAGAGCGCGTGGCTTTGAGAGCCAGAAATTGTGCTGATCCAGACCATGACCTCTATGGTGCTCTGTGTGTGGTAAAATGAATGCGCAGTACAGTGCTGTGTGTGGTAAAATGAATGCGCAGTACAGTGCTGTGAGTGGTAAAAGGAATGCTCAGTACAGTGCTGTGAGTGGTAAAAAGCATGCTCAGTACAGTGTTCTGTGTGTGGTGAATGGAATGCCCTGTACACTGCTCACTATGTGGTAAATAAATTGCTCAGTGCAGTGCTTAGTGTTAGCAGTAAATTAAATATTCTGTAGTGTTCAGTGTGTGGTAAATGGAATACTCAGTACAGTGCTTAATGTATGGCAAATGACATGCTCAATATGCAGTAAATGGAATGCTCAGAACAGTGTTCAGTGTGCGGTGAATGGAATGCTCACTGCAGTGCTTAGTGTGCAGTGAATGGAATACTCACTGCAGTGCTCAGTGTGCAGTGAATGGAATGCTCAGTGCAGTGCTCAGTGTGAGGGTCAAATGGATTTTCTGTACAGTGCTTACTATGTGGTAAATGAAATACTCAATACAGAACCAAATAATTGATTGTAAATTCTGTCATCACCAAGATGGTGATCATACTAAATTTACCATTGCCTGTAAACATTATATTTCAGAATCCAATGCCAGTCCAAGTACATGCTGAAATTAATCAGCTGGTATGACAGTTGTAGTACGCAAACTTATAAACAAATGCAGGAGGACAGTTTAAAATTCTACATATCTGTAGTTCCTGCAATTTGTTGTTGTAGGCACTGCGTTTCAACTTGAAATCAGGCTGTCTGTATGAAAATGCTGTAGATACAGCATCCTGCAACAGACGTGGCTGTGGTTTTATTCCACAGTTGGCTACTTCAGGCTACTTGGCTACTTCAGGATTACAAGCATTGGCCGAACGCTCAAAGTGATCGGAGCACAGCACGCTGATTTCCGGGGGCTCCCAGTCTTGACGCCTTACCCGCTGTATCCATACTCTACGTCCCATTATGTCCGTTGGAAACCTAAGAAAAGTCTTTTCTGGACTTCTTGTTATTTTTAAATCCCACAGCAGAGAAATAAGGCATAATAATACACTTCGTTGCGACAGCAGAACACCTGAGACACTAAAAAGGCCGCATAGTTTGCTTCCTGTCAAAGTTCACGCTTTTGTTTCCAGCTGACAATACGTCACGCGCCGATCTCTCCCGCCAGTCAACGAGAGGGAAGTTTGAATATCTTCTCAATAAAATTGAGTGAAAAATCTCATTTTACGAACCTCCAGCAGCATTTAATTGTATTTAAGGAAATGTTTTTTAACTTGAGCATATCGGCTTTGCATATCAAAAAGGAAAAAAATCATTATTTTTAACCTATACACTGCAATTATGTGGCTGATGCATAGTGAAAACTGCCCGCGAAAGTACCTCAGAACGATCTTGCCATGTTTTAGACTGACACGCATCATCACTTGCCTCCTGCTCTCACCTTATTTGCTTTGTACTTCCAGGGCAACAAGGAGAAAAAAAAGGGGAGAAAAACACATTAAAAGGTAGTTTGGTTTACAGGCCTTTCACAGTAGGCATTCCATTAGAATCTCTGCTGTCAGCAGAATTCCGCAGCCCTTCGAGGCGCAGTACATATATTTGCCACAGTCAGCTCTCCCTGGTGGCCTCTGTGCTTGCGGTGGAAAAACGCTGCGTCCGTACATTTTTTTCCACAGCTCAAGCGCAGTGGCTGTGTCCACCATAGGGTCCACACACTTAACCCCAGTATTCCATTTAGACATGATTTCATCACTGTTGTATCATAATAAAATTCACCCCACTGTAACATCGTGCTGGGTGGATTCTGGAGTTTTTCAGCAGATTTTCAAAATTATCAGTGAAATAAGTCACTTTGTTATTTCCTTTTTTAAGAAAGGGTTATGTCAAGCTACTCAGCTCAGAGTCATAACTCTTTTCTACATTTTTGCTTACATTTCAGAGTTGTTCTTGATAAAGTTGCCCAATCATGCCATTTTTTCCAAGTTTTTCTTGGATGTCCACAGGGGAGGTTTATAAACTTTTTAAAAAGATGTCTATCATACTAATACTTTGAAAAACAGGCTATTCTCAGTGGGCATCACCTCCATGAAATGAGCTCTGCTGTGGCCGGCAAACAGGGCAACTGGCCGCATACAGCATGACTCAATGGACAGGGACCATGTGAAACCATGTGCCCTAGACTACTAGCAACAGTCTCTAAATACATGTGAGGTAATTTAGTGGCAAGCTATTAAACCACTCAAAGAGTACGGAAAGGTATTGTCCGCAGGCTGATTAACTATAAGGATGTTAGTTTCTTTCGTAACCAAGCATGACATGCAGTCCCCATAAAAGTTCCACCACACTTAGAATTCAGTTGCTAACGCAAACGTCTGTTGTTAGTACGAGTCTACATTAAGTCTAGTAAGAAAACAATATACAGATATGATACACTCAAGTAAGTGCTTTGTGCATTTTAAGTTCATAAAATAGCCAGTGAGGTTCATGAAGTGAAGACCACAGTTTGTCATCAATCAATGTTCCATCATCCTGCACAGAATTGTTCTCAACAGAAATTCTCCACCGACAAATAAGATGGGGGGGAATATATTCCAAATCTTGTATCTATTCCCTTTAAATGGTCAGCCATACTCTTTGTTTTTGATAAATATGTCAGGGGGTCTGGCATTGGGGTCAGGTTGGGGGGGGGGGGTTAAGATGGTAACATATAGACCTCTATCTTACAAGCAGCGCAGTGCAGCGCAAAACGCAAGTGTCTTTGTTACTTCATGACCAATGAAAATACCAATTTCCCATCCCGCCTCCACGCTGCACAAATAGCAAATTCATTTGCGCCAAATTGAGCACCCATAGGCGTGTTGGTCATAAAATGAGGTGTAGTCAGGCGCAATGCTGGCCTGTTGCTATCTTGATGTAGCAAAAAGCACTCGCGTGATTGACCAATAAAAACCGGTCTATAGTCAGAAATCAGTTTTTAACTGCCATTTTAAGGGCGCATTATTATGATGGTATTATGCGCTTTTGTCGGCGATTGCATAACACGCGGACCCTCTGCTTGATGCATAGTGCACCGGGATGAACTGCAACGCCCACACAAGCAAGCAAGTCAAAATAATAATAAAAAAAGAATACAATGTTAAAGATAATTTTTAAGGAATTTAAAAAACACTTGTCCGAATGGTGAGTGCGACTGCACCATGTACTCACATCAGAGCGTGCTGTGAAGCAGGCTAGTTTAATCTTAAGGTAACCAATTCCATCTGGTAATTTGCGATTCAACATGTGAGGTCGTGCACATAGGAATTCGCAAATTATGCTGGATAAAGCCGCAACTCTTTCATACTGCTGAACTTCGTAATTCATGCTGTCTTCCAGAGGATTCTACCTTGGAAGAGTGGCTTTTAGGCGACAATGGCTGGCAAAAAAGAACAAATACATGGCATATAATAAGTAAATAGAGCGTGGATTTTTGGTCAATTGCACAAAACACAAACTCTAACTGAACAAATGTTTGAAGTGCTGAAAATGTGCTTCAGAATTTTCCATAAGTCCTGCATGGGAAGACCCGTTATATGATACTATCTGAAAAGGCAATTGAATCCGACCTGATCCATACAGTGCCTGCTGCAATTTATCCATTATCGACTGTAAAATCCCCCCATTTCATTAGGAAATGGATTTATTATTTACCATTTGGCTGACAAACGAAGTAGCCCTAAAAAGTGCCACCTTTAAGTAACATAAAAAGCAATGGATGACATTGTCGTCAGCGTCTACAATTAATCCGAATTTCCTCCATATATTCGTCTCGACCTTCAATCGTAACACAAGCGGAAACCAGTTCTTTTCACTCCTGATGGATAGCCTATTGGGGTTATGGTATGTAATCAAAATAGCATTAGTTTAATTTCTTTCCTGATTGCTGTTTTTCTCACTCATTTTAATTTCTCTTGGTTTTTCCCCACAAGCATGTATTAATTAATTAATTAATTTATTTTTACCGGTGACACTGAATGAAAACCTTTTTTTTGTTTGCTTGCTTTATGCACAAATTGCACAAATTTTTCATTACATTTTTGGAGATCACTGTGATCAGGTTTCCATACTGGTTTGCTCACACACTTTCACTTTGCGCCAGAGCAGCCTTTATTCTGATGCAGTGAGGAGTTAGTTTTCTGCTACCCAGAAAATCCGCCCTTATAATAGCTCTTCACCAAGTACAAGTCCCCCTGGCTTTTAAAGGGAATGAGAGATGACACTCTGATTGGTTTATTCCATGTTTCGCCCAAAACGCACCTATGATTAATTAAGAGATTAAATCCAACCCCTTTGCGCTGAGCACCTTACTATACACCCAGATAACCTGCCGTTTAACTAGCAAATATGGATTTGGACATGCTTTAAATGCACATGTGCCACGTTCCAGACCAAGCGCTTTGATCGTTAAAATAGGGCCCACAATGTCTAGACAGTGTCCACTCCAGGGACGTCTTGACATTTTCCTGCAAGACACCAGACCACCTCTGCACAGACTACAAGTGCATGGCATGCATAAGCGGAGTGTCAGATTGGCCAGCCTGCAGTCCTGATTGGTCCCCGATTGAGAATGTATTGCGCATTATGAAGCAAAATATACAGCAACCAAGGCCCAGTACATTCGTGCAGCTGAAGAGCTGCATGATGGAGAAATGGGGGCAGGGGGGTGGGTGGGAATTCTGTTTGCTAGACTTGACTAACTGGTGTTTTCACTGCTCAAAGGCTTAAATTAGTGTGATTACACCTGGTGATTTTACCCAGTGTTAAACAGTGAACTGTATCAATTTTTTTGCAGCCATCACGCAGCATCTTCAACAAGCGATTAAATTCACGCTAGAACATCAAATAATCTGTTGCTTAATTGTTCTCAATTTAGTGGAGGGTAAATGGGCTTTTTTAATCAGTCCTTTTTGATTTTATTTCCATTTTCCGTGATGTGCCAACTTTTTTAGAATCAGGGTTGTACTTTACAGTAATTTCCATTAAATGATGATGCATTTGTCAACATGTACAGTTGCAAATAAACGTTTTTGAAAAATTGGTCAAAAAACTAATTTACTGATAGAAAGACAGATTTCACAGATTAAATGGCCTATGGCTGACTTAAGACATTTATAGGGACATGACGCAAGCGTACCTACTAAAATTATGACTATGCAACACAGTAAATAAAAGTAACTATCTGCCCTCAGGCAACACAATGCCCTCCACTAATATTTGCACCCTTGGGGCTCTAATTTCTTGGCGCAGCGCAGGGTGGCGCAGCGTGGCGTAGCGTGGCGCAGCCCACGCAGTGGTAATTTCGTCCGGTGCAGCCCGCGCAGTGGTAATTTCGCGCAGTGCAACACCGTGCGCAGCCACTTCGGCAATTTGGTAGACGGACGTGCGCCGAGATGGGTGTGGCGGCGTAGTAGGGGGAGGTGTCACATATTCATCAAGACGCAGTGACAATTTCGTAGAAAAAGGCTCCGCTGAAGTTGCGCAGAGAGCTCGCCAGCTCCAACCTGGTTTACTTTCTGTGCAGTGGTAATCTGGCTGACCGGCGCGACAGCGCCAAGACATCGCCACCGAAAACCTCACAGGCAGGTTTCCAGAATGTCAGGCACATTTCAGTCCAGTAAATAATTACAGCAACCACTATTTAATGTAACTATCTGAATCAGGACATAAATTATAGTATCTATATCGATTGTCCTGATGTCAGATTAAAGGCAGTTGGCACGCGTAATGGAAACTCCACCTGGCTTAATCAACGCAGCTGAATCTGTGATGCAAACTAACGACTTCACATCTTTCTCAGCCAACCACAAACTGCCTATATAATGCTTGCGTTCTATGCTCAGTAAAGCCGCTTGCACACTGGACGCGAAACGAATTTTTCGCACGACTGATGACAGTCAAAGTCAATGCAAAGACGCGAATATTGACTTTGGATGTACGCAGTGTCTACGTGTCCGAAAGTCGGACAGTGTTTTAATATATCTCAGTGTCCGACAGTCGGATGGTTTCAATGTAACTCCGTGTCCAACACTCGATTATTGTTTTCAATTTCTTCAAATCTACTGAATCTTTTAGATATTAAACGTGAATGTTTTGATAAGAGGGCTCAGTTCTTCAAGATGAGTACCGATAATTTCAATCAATGTTTCTTTTTATTCGTCTGTTTTCTTCTGTTGAAGATAGACAACAGTCTTTATTCGGTCTCTCTTTTGAAAATTAGTCAGATGGATCGAACAGATTCACGTTTTATTTCCACACCAGAGATAAAATAGTGCTTGTAGTCAGTGAGCAAATCAATTCCATGACCATTGACATTGTGAATTAAATATCGCATGCACGATGAAGACTGTCCGACGCGAAATGCAAAATACTTCATGTCCGGCAGCCAGCAAAAAGTAAAAGTATTGATATGAGAACAGATTTATAACGAAATTAAGAATAAAAATATATCACCAACAAACAGAACATCCAAAAAAGATGGCCCGCAAATACATAAATCGCAGTGTTCATTGGATGTTCTGTTTGTTGTTAAAATGTTTCTTTTTATTCTTTATTTCGTTATCAATCTGTTCTAAATCCTCTTTTTTTTTTCTTTTTTTTTTTTTGGCTGTCAGACACGGAGTATTTTGCATTTAATGTCCGACAGGCATTGTACATTGTCCCGCGCCAATGTCGACTCACTTTATTGAGCAGAGCTTAAACAGAAACATTGATTGAAATTCTCGGTAGCTACTCATCTTGAAGAACTGAGCCCTCTAATCAATACATTCACGTTTAATATCTAAAAGATTCAGTAGATTTGAAGAAATTAAAAACAATAATCGACTGTGGGACACGGAGTTATATTGAAACCATCCGACTGTCGGACACTGAGATACATTAAAACCCCGTCCGACTTTCGAACACGTGGAGACTGCGTTCAACTCAGTCTGTCGTGCGGAAAAATTCGTTTCGCGTCCAGTGTGCAAGCGGCTTAATACTACTATTATTGTCACTTAGGTTTTATCGTTTTTAGTGGGGAAAGGAATACAGCCTGATTGCTATGATCTCGTACTGAGTTAAGACCACATATTGAAAATAAATGTGTAACGTATCTTGCATTGTTGTCCATGCATGTTAATCCCAAAATTTTAAGCAGCAACAGTGTGTAATAATAGGAACACGCTATCCATCGTTCAGTGATGCAGGCAGAAGAAATAAATGAGCAACCATCGTATTTCATTCCAACTTCATAAGTTTGAATGATCTGACGTAGTTTCGTTTTGAAATTCCATTCAAGTTCGCTAATGGTAATAATTCGAGAATGCCCTAGCTAGCCAGCTAACTCATATTCGTAATGCTTGACATAGACGTAAGCGGTGCAGAAAACATGCCTGAAACAGCAAAGTAAAATGCAACATTAACGCATCATGCAGATATAGGACAGAGGCTTCTTTATTTCAACACTTTAAAGGTGAGGAGAGGAGCTCATTTTATTGGTGAAGATTTGACTCGGCTGTGTTAAACCCAATTACGCCGTCTCTCCTCCCTCTTTGCCACTTGCGCCGGCAGGAGGGACAGAGGCGGGACAGAGGAGTACTTGTGCCAGGCTACGCCGGGCACGAAACTGCAACATATGCCTGGACACACCTCGTTGGCGCGGCGCTCCCCCCATTCGCCGCGCCTGCGCCGCGCCTGCGCCTGGTCTACGAATTTAGAGCCCTTGGTGAATATTAGCAAAACAGGCTACGAAAAAAAGTGGTCGCTGTTAAGCCTTCCAATCTTTCATTCAAAATGTTCACAAAAATACATCCTTTAATTTAAAGAAAATGATGGAAAAAAAAATCTCTTTATCTTATAATGAGTATTTTTCCAAAAAAACATGCCATATTTATTTGCACCCCTTGAAAACCATATAAAAAATGTCTAATTGAAATACAACATTCTCATAAATATTTTACTTTTTTATGTCCTTCATAATGATTAAGAAAACTCAAACGGTCACTCATGACTTCTTGTTGTCAAGGAATTTAAACATGAAATGATACTGCGCATTGCAAATTGGTCATCCATCACCATGATTAAGAGAAAAGATTTAAGGTATGACGTGACAGAAAGTAGCTGAGCTTCACAAATAACTCTAACAAACATAGCTAAAATTTTGATTGTCCCATTTCGACTGTCAGGGCAGTATTCAAGAAGTTTCTGGAATACAGCAATATTAAAAATCCATTTGGAAGAGGGCGTATCTGCGAGGAGGATGGTTCAAGGGGCAAAGAAAATACAGAGAATTACTGATGTTATTTATGTCCCAGGGTCAGAGAGCTCACCAAAATTTTCATCATATGCCTTGTGCACAACAATTGACTCCCAATTGTCATCAAAAAATAAATAAATAAATAATACTTTGGCAACTACAGTTTGGTAAATGATTCTGGCCCTTCCAATGGAACTAAATGCAATGATCAGATGAGATTAAAATAAAACATCAGAGGTGGGCTGAGTATAAAAGCAAAGATTGTCATTATGTAGAACACCCCATCCCAACTGTGAAGTATGCTGTGCTGGTGGACCTTTGATGTTGTGGGGCTTGTTTTCCAAACAACTTGTAACAATTCATATTATCACAGATTCCATCAAATAATGGAATATACAAACCCCAATTCCGGTGAAGTTGGGACGTTGTGTAAAATGTGAATAAAAACAGAATGCAATGATTTGCAAATCTCATAAACCCACATTTTATTCACAATAGAACATAGACAACATATCAGATTTTGAAAATGAGACATTTTACCATTTCATGAAAAATATTAGCTCATTTTGAATTTGTTGGCAGCAACACATCTCAAAAAAGTTGGGACAGGGTCATGTTTACCAATATGTAGCATCCCCTCTTCTTTTAACAACAGTGCGTAAACGTCTGGGAAGTGAAGAGACCAATTGCTGGAGTTTTGGAAGAGGGATGTTGTCCCACTCTTGTCTGATGTAGGATTCTAGCTGCTCAACAGTCCTGGGTCTTTTAAGCCAGATTTTTCGTTTTATGATGCGCCAAATGTTTTCTATTGTCGACAGGTCTGGACTGCAGGCAGACCATTTCAGCACCTGGACTCTTCTACAGCGAAGCCATGCTATTGTGATGCATGCAGTATGTGGGTTAGCATCGTCTTGCTGAAATATGCAAGGTCTTCCCTGAAAGAGACATTGTTGTAAAACCTCTATGTACTTTTCAGCATTGATAGTGCCTTTCCAGATGTGTAAGCTGCCCACACCATAGGCATTAATGCAACCCCATACCATCAGAGGTGCAAGCTTTCGAACTGAGCGCTGATAACAAACTGGATGGTCCCTCTCCTCTTTAGTCCGCACGACACAGCGTCTGTAGTTTCCAAAAAGAATTTCAAATTTTGATTAATCTGATCCCAGAACAGCTTTCCATTTTGCCTCGGTCCATTTTTAGTGAGCATGGCCCAGAGAAGACGGCGGCTCTTCTGTATCGTGTTCACATATGGCTTCTTACATGACACAGCTTTAACTTGCATTTGTGGATTGCACGGCAAACTGTTCATAGACAATGATTTCTGGAAGTGTTCCTGAGCCCATGCAGTATATTCCAGTGCAGAATTATGCCTGTTTTTAATGCAGTGCCGCCTGAGGGCCCAAAGATCACGAGCATCCAATGTTGACCTTCAGCCTTGTCCCTTGCCCACAGAGATTTCTCCAAATTCTCTGAATCTTTTGATGATATTATGTACTGTAGATTCAAAGTCTTTGCAATTTCACATTGAGGAACATTTTTCTGAAATTGTTGCACAATTTTTAGACTCAGTTTTTCCACAGATTGGTGAGCCTCTGCCCATCTTTACTTCTGAGTAATTCTGCCTCTCTAAAATGCTCTTTTTACACCCAGTTATGTTACTGACCTGTTGCTAATTAACTTAATTAGTTGTAAAATGCTCCTCCAGCTGTTTTTATTAGTACCACTTACTTTTCCAGCCTTTTGTTGCCCCTGTTTCAACTTTATTGAGATGTGTTGCTGCCATCAAAATCAAAATGAGCTAATATTTTTCATGAATGGTAAAATGTCTTACTTTCAACATTGTCTGTGTTCTATTTTGAATAAAATGTAGGTTTATGAGATTAGCAAATCATTGTATTCTGTTTTTATTCACGTTTTACACAACATGCCAACTTGATTGGAATTGGGGTTTGTATTAAAAGAAAACCTGACTGCCTCCGCCAGTAGCTGAAGAAGGGCAGTGGTAGTTTGATCGTCCAACAAGACACTGATCCAAAGCATGTATCATAATCAATACAAACATGGTTCACCAACCTCAGAATCAAGGTTTTGCCATGGCCCTCTCACTCCTCTGACCAAAATCCAATAAAAAACCTAAGGGAGGAGCTGAGGAAGAGAGTTCATGAACATCAGCCAGGAAATTTTAAGGATTTGCTTACAAATCCTTTGCCATATTTTCACTCACCTCATTCTGCACTACAGGAGATGACTCGAAGCTTCTAATTTAGCAAAGGGAGGATGCGCACAGTATGAAGTTTAGGTGAGACAAGTCTGGCACATGTTTTTGAAAAAAAAATGGTTTCATCATGATAATAATTATTTATTTCAATAATTGCATTTCAGTTAAATGTTTTACCCTTGTTAATATTTGAATATTTGAAAAAACTGTGGCTTATTTCATAAACTCTTCTGTTATTATTTACTAATAGTGCCAATTTTAGTGGAGGACACTGCTCTAACAGAATCAAGGAACAAAGGAATATGACGCCTTGGATTAGATACTCTTGACTGATAAAATATCTAATCCAATCATTTTATATCAGGGAAAATTTTTAGAACCATCATCCAGGAATTAATGCCAATTGAATTACATATTTAAAGGGAGATTATCATGGTACAGCAAGTCACACTCTATAGCAGCATAAATATACAAAATCAATCGTGTTGGAAATTTTTCATGTGGGGTCATCCTTTCAAATTGTTTAGATGTTTTTGATAAGTTTATGGAACGCGCCATGACACTTCTAGCACACGGTATTTTTAAGGAAATACCGCTAGGCGTGCTGTAAATAGTGACGTTATCCCGGCTCACTATGGCTGCCATTTTCATCTGTATTGCATTCACACATTATAGGTTGTGATGATAATACTTGAACATTACTCGTCTTTTGTGTGATATCCGGCTATTAAAATGAATCGCCTGCCTCGAAAGAAGGCAGGTAAGTTAGATTTCCTGTACCCAGACCTCAACTATGTCTGCATGACTGACATACAAACATACATAACAGATGACACAAACTCATTGTGCGGTACGGTAGCCTTCCCCAGGGATCTCCATGATATAGAGGATCTTACGAGTAAGCGTGTCATATGAAAGTTATGAAACGAGTTGAGTAAATTTTGTGTTTGTTGCAACTTTATGTTTGTACTGAGCTTCATCACTTTGATACGCCGTAATGAGTCACGGACATTCACGGTTGAACTTGCCATGGTTTTCAAATTCACAGTCAACACTGACTTGCCAGCTAGCTAAAAAACTAATGTTATATAATGGTTATGGAAAGGTACTCCGTGCACGCTGGCCGGCTTGCTCATTTCATAAAAATTGCGGTGGGAAGACGGCGATTGTACTGTGTATGCTGTATGTGGCGTATATGCAGAGTAGTCGGCATAACGTCACAGCTAAGGGACGAAAAAGAGACTGCTCTAATAAAATGGTGCGCCCCATTCAAGGGAGAATAGCCTATTTGCTTGCACCCTTTGTTCGATATTTGAATTTCATGGAGGTTGAATCACCCGGAAAAGGATAGAAGTTGAATGTATTGTTATCTGGTAATGATTTAAGTAGCAAATTGTATTGGATGATAATTTCCCTTTAACTGTATAGATTTACAGATAGTAACAGTTAACATTAACTGGAAACTGATCAGAATTACTATTGCATGTAAACACCACCTACTATTTGGGGGGGTTCCCTCCCTCTCTCTCTCTCTCACTCTCTCTATTTTGCTCAGGAAAGGGTAAGCAAAAAGTAATGCTAAATTGAGTGAATTAATTGCCCCAAGCAACCCAACCTACACATTAAATAACCTTCTCACTTGATTTGCTATGGTAATAACTGCGTCAATAAGTTAATTTGATCTATTCTGTAGTTGTCATCTGACTACAAAAACATAACACCTAACCTTAGCTACTTTCTTCTCCACTCCAGTTGTTAGTTTGTAAATCCAGAAATACTGAAGTCAAATGTTGTAGTACAGTGATTGCTGGTCGAGACATGGGCTTAAACTGTAATATTTATTCTTTTGTATTTTCAATAAGTGAGAATTTGCATCTTTGCTATTTTTTCCCCAATGTGTGAGAAATATTAGGTATGGCATGAGAACATGTGAAAAGGCTTGTTTAAGTGAGTCTCGCTCTCAGTTCATGAGAGTTGAGAACCATCCGTGCATTATCTCTGCCTAAACTAGCAACGTTTTATAAATAAACATTCAATTTAGAGCCTAGCTAATAAACTAAACAATGTCTATGGACAAGTACTGTGTGCATGCTCCGCAGTCTTGTAGCTGCTGGTGAAATTTGACAGCTATGCGTACATCATCTCTGGCTAAACTAGTGACATTTTCCAAGTACAAATTCAATTTAGTAGCTAGTAAATGAACTACACAATGTTTATGGAAAAGTAAAAAGCCAGCTCACAGTTTGGAGTGTGCATGTCATGAGAATTTGATTCTACCACCGTAACAAAGATCGAGGCTTATAAACAAACCAGTACCCACAGTCGCCAGGCTTTTGACCTCACACTTTTCAAAGCAAGCAACCCTATCTAGCGACATAATGGTGATGTCCACGATCGCAAGTCACTTGTTAATAGATCTGCCAAACAGTTGCAGCAATACTAATTGCTAGCTAGCTATAGTAAATCAGCTATTCATCTTTATGCCAACATAGGGCTGGTTAAATAACACAGTGTTCAGCAAGCTAGCTAGTACAAAAATGCATAATGGTTGGCTAGCATCATGCAAACTCAACCAAGTTGATCTTATAGCAACATCATAGCCACAATATGACCTCAGCGCCACATTGAACACTTTTGCTCCATTCACAAGAGCTCTAACCTCTTCTACACTGCCAGTAACAGGCAAGCCTCGGTCATGATGCTTAAGTATTGTTGCAAATCATCCCTTTTCCACAGAGGCATTGTTACGACCCGACTCAAAGGTCATAAGAAGGGAGACCACACAGGGAAACAAAGGTAAAAAAGTAATTTATTTGGCCAGGCACATTAGTCAGAGGCAACCCATAAAACCAACACACCACCAGCCCCATGGTCACAAACAAATCCAGTCTTCCCCCAGTTGGGAGAAGGCAGCTCATTAAATAATGTTTAACACAGGTGGAGCTAATGAGCTTCAATTGCCTCTTCACAAATCTACCTGAAAATGAGTTAATTGAATACTGATACTAATCAGCAAAGTGGAATTTTTGCATGCACACTTATCTGAGCTTTAACAGACCAACAGGGCTGTAACAGGCATCTCACCTTAAGACCAGTTTGCCAGTGTTGTTTCCAATTCTGTTCCCTCGTCAAATCGTGTTCCCCCTTGAGATTGTCATGTTGTTGCTGTTGATTGTAAGAAAATCACAACACAACAGGCATTGAGGAAACAGTTCTCAGGCATTCAAAATTTCACAGATGATGCCACAAAAGGAATGAATTCTACCTTTCTGCAGCAATTTGCCCATTTGCAAAACGGAACTCTTCTGCTTGTCATTGGTCACATAATTACCTCATGTTTTATCATTTGTTTTCTTGTCCAATTCTGAGTAAAATGTATATGTGCTTTTGATGCGATTTCTGAATATCATTGCATTGCGTTGTTTGGGGGAACAGGAATTAACATGGGAACTGTATCAGGCGCAAACTGCTATTTCTGCATAGTAAACACCACAGCGAGTTCGCCAAGGGGTGTTTATTTATGTGCCTTGACCTTTGACATAACGCACATGTCCCTGTTACGGTGGAACTGCGAACTGGTTTACATGTGAATACTCGGCAATTGGCTGCACTTAGCTAATGTTACATAGACAAGCAAGAATGATGGACAGTAGCCAAAGAAATATAACAGTTGAACTTGGAACTCAGTTTTCATATATCAACAGGAGTAAGGAATACTTAGCTAGCTTGCTACTGAATCTCCTTGAAAATAAATCTGAGGCTGACAGAAAATGAAGACATTTATGCTAGTCGTTGCAGTCACTGACAGAGTACTTGATGCTTTTTACCAGAAAAACGTCTGCTTTTTTCTTCACTACATCTTTTTGTCCCGGTACACGAGCAAGAGTTTGTAGAAAAGGAGAAGGGGAAGTGCAGGACTGAGCCACTACGATGGGGTTGTAAACTAAATGTTAGTTATAGGTGTTTGGTGCTGTTGTGGGTCTAATTTTCCTACGTTGCATAAAGTACCTAACTTTAACTTGGACGTGTTGTTCATTGTTTTATTGGTGGGGGCTGAGCAATGCTACTGACTGTATTTTGCTGGTGTAAGAGATCAGAAGATCTCAGAGTGCTTTTACTGTCATGTCCTGAGTATTTTTGTACTTGTTTTCCCAGCAATCAAGCAGTCCCTATCATTTTCTCTTTTTTTCCCCCAGTTGGTTGTCATTATTCAATTATTGTCTTGTGCTTTGGCCCTCCTTTTTTACTCTCTCTCGCCTGTTCCCTGTTGTTGTCATCTTGTATAATTAACTTCCTGGTTTCTGTCTCCCCTTTGTTGGATTGTTGTCTTCTGTCTTTGATGTTAAAACTAACGTAGTTGCTTTTGCCATCTCCCACCTTACTGAGCGTGCCTGTGACTGGGCTGTCACATGCTGGGAGGTTGAGGATCCAGCTGAACACACCTTCTCCACCTTTGCTGATGAGATGAAGGTCTTTAACCCCTTCTGCTCACATGCTGCTGCATGGCGCCTCCTTCAGCTCCAGTAAGGCAGTTTGTCAGTCCCCATCTACTTCAATGAGTTCCCCACACCGACAATATCCTTTCATTGGGATCCCTGAACCCTCTATGACACCATGCTGCATAACCTAGCTGAACGGATACAGGACAAGATGACCTTGTGTCTCTTGCCGCCTGACCTCGAAGGGTGAATTCACCTCTCTCTCAGGGTTGATGCATGCCTCCAGAAGCAGCGGGTGGATCGGCAACTTTTCTCCATGCCCCTCCTCCATCAAAACCAGCCAGTTCACTCACCTGTTCTTCTCACTAAAAACCTCCATTGGAGGCCATGCTTGTAGACTATGCCAGATTCAACCATTTCTATCTCACAGAGCAACAACGTTGCATTAAGTCAGGCTTCTGCCCGTACTGCTGTGCAGCCAACCATCTTGTCATCGACTGCCCAGCTCAATGACCCCAAAATGTCTGTGGAGGAGAGGTGCTCTCTGGGACCTTTGTCTCTTCCTCCCGCCCACTTTTTCTGTTTGTCTCCTCTGGCAGGGTCACCAGTTTTTTGCCAGGGCTTTGGAGCAGATGATAATTTCCTCCACTCCACCCTTGCCAGGCAGTTGGGGGTCCCCATGGCCTCCTGCTTGTACTCTCCAGTGCCATGCTTAGGAATGGTGCTCTCTAACATTATTGAAGCCAGTTGTCCAGTTCAGATGAGAGTCGCCAGTAACCATCTTTAGACTATTGTCACCTATCTGATGGAGTTACCACACCCTCCTGTGGTTTTAGGGAGGTCATAGATAGAAAGGCATAATCCTCACACAAATTTGGTCAGTAGCGCCATTATGGAGCGGAATCCTTCCTGCTCAAAGTCCTGTCTGTGGTCTACATCTGGTTTAACTTCTTCCTCCCAGCCACAAGAAGTCACAGGACCTTAGGGGGATCCCTCTGATCTACCACAACCTCTGCCAGGCCCTCTGCAAGTCTGAAGCCACGTCACTTCTGGTACACTGCCTGTATGACTGTTCCATTGATAACCTGCCAGAACTATCACCACCTTGGGCGGGTTGTACTCCTGGTCAACAAAATAAACCAGAGCAATGGATGAATACATTTCCAAGGCCATAACTTCTAATGTCATCCGACCTTCATCCTAACCAGCCAGCGCCAGCCTTTTCTCCATGTCAAAGAAGACAGTTTTTTCTTCCTGTGCATTGACTACAGAGGTCTCAATGCCATCACTGCTACCGCTCTTGGATTCTGAAACCTCCAAAGGTGCCACTACCTCACCATGCTGAACCTGCGCAATGCCATCCACTCGGTTTGCATCCGGAAGGGTGATGATTGGAAGACTGTGATCAATACCCCCTCTGGCGACAACGAGTACTTGGTGATGCCATTTGGGCTCCTAATATGTGACAGATCAATGATGTCCTCTGAGATGTGATCTCCCCCTTTGTGTATGTGTACCTATATTAAACCCTGGTGTTCTCTCACATCCTAGAGGACCACACACAGTGCCTCTGCTGGTTGATGCAGTGACAACTAGGGAACCAGCTCTTCCTAAAGACTGAGAAGAGCGATGAATTTCATTAAATGACACTGCATTTCTTTGGCTTTATATTCTACCAAGGGGAAGGGAGCATGGATCGGCAAAAAGTACTGGCTGTCCTAGATTAGTTTGTACCAGCGGATGGCAAGCAGGTGCAGGGATTCCTAGACTTCGCCAATTTATGCTGGCACTTCATCGGAGGCTATTTCACAGCTGCCCTGCTGACAGTCCTCGCCGCTTCCAAAATCCCCTTCTACTGGACCCCTCAGGCTACCTCTGCCTTCTGCCAGCTAAAAAGCAGTATCACCAGTGCTCTTGCTGTGGCTCTCCCTGACCCCCAGCACTAGTTCATTGTTGAGGCGGAAATTTCCAACATCGACACAGGAGCTGTCCTCTCTTCGTGAGTGGCTGATGACTGGATTCACCCTGTGTATTCTCCCATCAGCTGCGTACTGTGGAGAAGAACTACAACATTTGGCACCGTGAGCTCCTGGCCATCAATCTGGTGTTTAAAGAGTGGAGGCACTGGCTAAAGGGGGCCAGCATTGCCTTCCTAATTTGGGGAGGCCGCCAAGACCTGAGTACCACAACTCTGTCAAGAGGCTCAATCCCAGGCAGGTCTGGTGTTCCCTTTTTTCGCCTCTTTTACTAATTTCACCCTTATTTACTGTTTTGGGTCCAAGAACCTTAAGCCTGGTGCCTTCTCTCATCTATATTCCCTTACCTCTGAGGAAGATCCGAAGACTGTGTTTTCTAATGGATGCCGACTGGACCCACTAAGTTGGACGTGGAGCTTGCCATGGAGGAGACCCTCTGGTCCAGCTACATTCCCTGGGAGTGTCCAGTGACCTGCCTCTTTGTCCCGGAGGGGGTGAGAGCTAGAGTCCTTGCCTGGGTCTACTCCTCCGTCTAAGCGTGCCGGCCGGAGATATCCTACACCCTACTCCTCATTTGTTGATGGTTTTGTGATCTGTTGTCCAGTGGGACACCCAGGAGTTTGTTGCTGCCTGTGATACCTGCACCCAGGCATTTTTCAGTAACCCGTAGCCTCCTCCAGCCTCTTGAAGTCCCCCATCAGCTGTGGGCATGCATTGCCATGGACTTTGATGGTGGACTGGTAAAGTCTGACCGGTTCACGGTGATTTTGACCATCAGAGGCCATTTTTCAATGGCAGTCGACTTGGTCCTGATGGCAAGGCTGCCCACATCAAAGGAGAAAATGGAGCTCCCCCTTCAGCATATGATGCACCTCCATGGAATCCCCCAGGCGGTTATCTCTGATCATGGGCCACAGTTCTCACGCAGGTTTTGAAAGATAATCTGAGCCCTGGTGCACAGCACCCCTCGCCTTTAGTCTTGCGTCCATCCAAAGACCAGTAGTCAAGGTTCTGAAGGAACCTTCGCCAAGTGGCCATGTCTCCTGCCATTGGTGGAACTTGCCCATAATTCACTCCCTGTGGCAGGTCTCAGGATCTCCTCCTTTGAGAGCAGTCTGGGCTATCAACCCTCCCATTCTAAGTCAAAATGAGAGTAGAGGAGGTCCCTTCAGCTGGTCCGTCATACTCGTCAGGGATGAAGCAGAGCTTGTATTTTCTTGCTGAAACACACCTTGGCCTTCCAAGACTAGAGCAACTATTGATGCTGCTCAGTTCCAAACTACTGAGTTGTACAGAGGGTGATGCTGGCGACCAGAGGCATCACCCGGTGGGTGCAGTCAATGGGGCTGATAAGTCTGACGTAATGCATCATGTGATAATGCTGTTTCCGGCTCCAAGCATAACAAAGTCACATGCAGTCATGGATAGACATGGCCGAGCCAGTTACCATGTTCACGCAGGCAAATTTCTTTTCTGAAGTCCCTGAACGGGTCAACAAGGGATTAACCACTTGTTTCCCGTATATTTACATTACCTGCCCGATCTCTTATCAGTTAGCTTATCGAACTTGCCCGGAAACGTGTGTACTCATATTACTGCTGAACGGCTGGAGTTCCGGAGCCGCGTCCTATCAGGTTGCTCGCTTTGCATCTAAACACGCAGAACTGTTATCATGAATGCTTTTTGCTTTGCATCTAAACACAGAAAATGGTTTGAGTTCATGTGACATTATGATTAGTCTTGGGTGATATAAGAAGTAACGTGCATACATTCCATTACTTTCAGTTTGTAAATTTAGTTTCGTTCATTTTCACCGTGATCACATGGTGACAGCCAAACAAACTGATGCTGGTCCTGCTCTGGCAGGACAAAAAGCTTGTGAAGATGCTGTCAACTGGCTAGTTAGCACCTACCGACTGCGAAAAAGTTGAGACTGCGAATTTTGCGTAGTTTGCGTCAAGAACGGTGAAAGGAAAGAGTCACGCTACATGCGTGGTTATGAGATTCCATTATGCATCGAACCGTGCTTCCAAACTTACCATACTGTCAAGAATTTTTTATGTAACTTTTTTTTTCATGTCGTCGTCATTCTGTCACCTCGCAATCTGTTTCTTTGTAGATTGCATCCTTATCGTATATCGCATGAACTCAAGCCAGTGTTTGGATGGTTAAGATGCTGAACAGCACAGTTCTTACCACCCATTACGCCAATGACCATCAGTGAAAATAATCTGGGCCAGCGCGCACAGCAGCACTCACTAGGGCCCTGTCAAACATGACGCGCATGAGCTATCGGTCATATATGGATCCAGGACTCAAGCCCGGCGATTGTTCGCGAGTAAGCACGGCTCCGAGCGCTAAGTGGTTAATATCCTATAATTTGAACCATGTGGGTCCCGTGCTCGTGAGAACAGGGGAAATGTGGTGGTCAGTAAAGTGTGGCTGAGCCCAAGCTAAATGGATCCTGTGCCCGGAAAGTGAAGGTATTTACTCGGCGAACACTGATGTAAACGGGGCTTGCTAAAAGGTCCACTTGCAAATGTTAATCTGAGTGAGGGGCATACTGGACTACTCACACCAGGACAACATTTCATTGAATTCTTTTTAACTTCCCTTATGAGCTGTATCCATCTACCCTTCACCTTTTCATCAATCGTTAAGCGATAAAATGACAACTCCGGACATGTCTGACTGATTAACACACATCGGAATACAACATTGTGGCATACTGCCAGTACAGTGTCAAGCACGTTTGGACTCAGAAACAGTATAATCACGTGATGCGTTACGCCACGGCTTAACAAGCGGATGAAGCTTGCCCCTCTGGTATATTGGTCCCTTCCCCATTTTCCAGGTCTTATTGCTTTTGGCGGTGAGTCTTATGCTCCCTCCTCCCCTTCGCCACATTACCTTGAATTCCATTAGTCCAAAAATAAACCTTTGTACTTTTCCTCCCCACTCCTCCCCTTCCCCCAGCTCATCGATAGCGGTCCCGAGTACATGAGGGGTGGAAGTAACAAAAATTAATTGATAAAAATGGAGGTGATGAAAATGCATGTGAATTGAAAATGGAGGTGATGAAAACGCATGCGAATTGAAAAATAGTCGTAAATTATCAAGTGAATTGAAAAATAGTGATATATTGTCAATTGATTTGATAAACTTCATTCTACTATTCATCATTTACCACACCTAACTGACATTTATCGTTTGCAGCAAGCAATTTTTGTTATTTCCGCCCAAATGACGAATCAAAAACTACGCCCACTGACTAGCTGATGTTTTTGGCTCTCAACTTGCAGGCCTTAATGCGCGTCAATTTGCATCATGATTAGGCCGACAAAGTAAGGCTACAGTTTGTGTACAGTCTTACTCGCTAGCGAGCTAGTTGGCTACCTAGCTAGCAATAGTATAGCTAGCGTGCCAATGTATTTAGCTACATAGCCAACTAGCTAGCGAGCTAAAAAGGCTGCAGTTCGCTTTCAATGCATGCACTGTCATACTTGTTAGCGAGCTAGTTGGCTTCCTAGCTAGCAAGCCAAAGTGATATCGAACTGTGTATCATAGCTAGCACGCCAATGTATTTAGCTACATGGCTAACTGGCTAGCCGGCTAAAAAGGCTACAGTTCGCTTATAATGGAATACTCGCGAGCGAGCTATTTGGCTACCTAGCTAGCAAGACAAAGAGACATCGATATCTATAATGTTATAGCTAGCATGCCAGTGTATTTAACATCCTAAAGTCGCTTTTTACACTGGACGCGAAACGAATTTTTTGCATGACAGATTACATTCAAAGTCAATGCAAAGACGCGAATACTCGCGAAAACGCGAGAAATTGACTCGTGAAAACGCAAGTATTCCATTGTAAGCGAACTGTAGCCTTTTTAGCTCGCTAGCCAGTTGGCTATGTAGCTAAATACACTGGCGCGCTAGCTATACTATTGCTAGCTAGGTAGCCAACTAGCTCGCTAGCTGCAGTAAGACCGTGACATAAACTGTAGCCTTATTTTGTCAGCGTAATCATGGACGCAAATTGACGCGCATTAAGGCCTGCAAGTTGAGAGCCAAAAACATCAGCTAGTCAGTGGGCGTGGTTTTTGATTCGTCATTTGGGCGGAAGTAACAAAAATTGCTTGCTGTAAACGGTAAATGTCAGTTAGGTGTGGGTGGAAGTAACAAAAATTGCTTGCTGTAAACGATAAATGTCAGTTAGGTGTGGTAAATGATGAATAGTAGAATGAAGTTTATCAAATCAATTGACCATATATCACCCTATTTTTCAATTCACTTGATAATTTATGACTATTTTTCAATTCACATGCGTTTTCATCACCTCCATTTTTAATTCACATGCGTTTTCATCACCTCCATTTTTATCAATTAATTTTTGTTACTTCCACCCCTCATACGCGAACACAGTGTGTTGCATTCTGATGTTGGGTGCAGGGGGTGTGGATGCCAGTTCCTGGTAGACTGAGAGGGGTGCAGCTTCAAGGAGCACACCTGTATGCCGAACCCAGCATCCTGGACCCCTCCCTGGTCCATGATCTCCTGCGTTGGCATGCAGGATTGGCCAAATGCCAAATTCCATGTTTTATGAAAAAGGCAGCCCTCAAAAAACTGACTGAGTTGTTTTATGCCACAGTTTTTGGGTTGATAGGCATTCCTGATACCAAATTGTATGTGCAAGAGCACTGAAAAGTGAGTTTTTCATTATATGTCCCCTTTTAAGTTCTTTGCTGGATTGTGGTCTTCCATCTTCAGTGTTAAAACTAAAATAAAGCGAGTAACAATTTATCAGGGAAACTTTTCTCAGTGTTTACAGTCCTGACAAATGGCTTCTTCCAGTTTCTCCCTCACCCCGGTCTGAAGGTGTGCACCTGCCCTGCGTGCCTTTGTTCA
The DNA here is from genome assembly GCA_029692085.1 of Gymnothorax javanicus. Lineage (NCBI taxonomy): Eukaryota > Metazoa > Chordata > Actinopteri > Anguilliformes > Muraenidae > Gymnothorax > Gymnothorax javanicus. The sequence goes on from CM056198.1 coordinate 100,109,081, forward strand.
TTCAGCTGGCCATCCCAATCACTGATCTCGGACCAATCCCTTGGACTAAGCCTTGCCTGACCTCCTCTGTTCCTGTTCGCACCACCCTGACTTCGGACTGTTCTCTAATAATCCTCTTCAAAAGTGCCTGAGAGTTATTCTTTTTCTGTTAATTAAAGTGGCCTTTATTTGAGTGGTTTAATCTATAATCTACGCTTGGTTCCTTGCTCTGAAATTATCGACTTGTATTCATGAAGGTAGGCTTTAGTGCTTTAGGTGGAGGTGACACATTTGGTCGATTCCACCTTGTTATCGCCGAAAATGGATTCTCCAACATTCTAAAGCACAGGAATTTTACAATTTTGTTCAAAATGAGACCTTCAAACTTCTTTGCATTGTTGCCATTTCAGAAATTCAAAAGTCAAGAACACTCCTGTACTGATTGGGGTATGATGTGAAATGTTAAAAAAAAGACAGGTCAACACCCAAATACATTTTTTCGTTCTCAAAAATTAAAACAAATTTCAACCAAACTGTCTCATCTGCGTATGAAAAGAATTCTCTCTGGAAGGACAATGAGTGATTCTAACTCTCAATCACTGTAGGGTCATTCTGATATTGACCTTAGTTTTAGATGGTATAACCTTGTACACCAAATGACTAAAATGTTCACGGGCCAAAGGCTGCAATATGCGGGCCCTGAACTGAATGACATTCCATGACGTATTTTTAAATCACACCCTGCACAAAATATAATACCTTGACTTTTTGAAATACCTTTCACAGCCGAACAAAAATGTTCTGCCATCTTGCAGCAACACAATTCAAAGGCAAGAACATTCTTTCAAACTTGCATAAGGGCATTCAGGTTTTCTCTCCTTGCGCAATGATTTGCTTATTGGAGACACTCGAATTAAATTTTGTTCTTTTCACATCATAAGCACAAATTATCTTTTTCTGCCAGCACAACATACAATATCAAGTGCTAAATGGTACCGTTATCAATTTTAAGAAGTTAATAATGTCCAGATTAATTTCAGTCCTTGCATTCTCCTCATGTTCTTCATCTTTCAAAATTCATTTTGCAAGGGGGGTGACCACAGCATTTTTCTCTTTATGTTACATCTTTGTGGACTGTGAATTTTCATTTCATTCTTTTCGGTCTAAGATCACATAAATGTGATTATATGTTCTTCGCTGAACATTCAAATGGTGATGTAACAATAAGCTGGTAAATGAAAGGAATTGGGTTCCATAAAACTGACTTTGAACATTTACAAGAAAAATTCCAATAATCCTACTCTTCCCTTCAAAAAGGGTTACTAAAGCAAGCCAGCAATCTGCATTGGACATTCAGATGTGAGGTTACTTGCACTTCTTCAGGATTTGAGCTTGCAACCTGTTGATTACTGATCTAGAATCCTTGTCACTCTGCCACAAGTGGACATGTATCTGTTTCACACGATAACGCTAGTCAGCGGTAGTTTGTATTTTATGGCACCACTAATCAATTTGACCATAGAAGCAGTACAAAATGTCAAGCGTGTGGTGGTTTCCTGTGTGAAAATATTCAACTTTCTAGACCCAGTCACATTGATTTTGATTTATTATCTTCACCCCCGCCGCCCCCCTCTCCCAACATGGGCAGTCACAGATCAGAAAAATGCAGACTGAAGAATGTTGCATTTTCACAATCGATTATCAGTCAGATTTTTGGTTAGTTTTGTCAGCTTTTTCTGCTGATGCACAAGAGTAATCTATGTGGAAGTTCAAAGGGAATGCATAAGCAGAAGTATAAGGTGGCCATGATTTATGGTCTAAGTCTTTAAGCCAAATCTAAAATTCTGTACCATTTAATCACCATCACACTGGTAATAAACCGATATCCAGACATGTGCTGTAGGCCCTGTGTGCTCATATTCAATTTAAGACATTATAGTCTCTGAAATGAAATGTCTATCAGATTATTTTTCTTTAACTTTTCCCCATGGCGTGACTCTCATAAAATGAAAACTTTCATCTCAAAATGTTGTGGGAGACAATGTTGACGGATCTCTTTTGTAGGAAAATATTGCAATATTGATAGCAAAATATGTTATTCTGGAGAATGTTGTTTTTATTGTATGCCTTTGCTGTGCCTAACAGCAGTCCTTTTTAGATCTATGGAGGCAGTTTGTTTCTGCCTAGTTTTTGCTCTTGTCTTGCCTTATGTTGGTTTTCTAATAAGGTAAAAGTCACACAGAGTTTGCTTGCTTGCTGGATTTCACCACTTCTAAGATTCAATGTATGCTGTTCAAAGTTTGATCACAGTGGCTGTATTTAAGCTGTATTTAATCTGAATTCCCCAATGCAACACAATGGCGTTGAGGCTGGACATCAATGAACTTCCAAAAGAAGAACAATGATTGATGTAAAAAACAAAATAAAATAATAATAAGTGCTTGACATGTTTGCATGTACTTAGCCATTACCCATCAGCAAAAATTTAGTAGAGTCTTGGCACAGAAACTTAGGCAGTTGTGTCTTGCTTGCATTTACAATAGGAAAGAGTTTCTAACACAGCACTTTGAGCTTTACTTGTGGGTTCAGGCCACTGAGCTTTCTTCAACCACTTTTACATTTCTGATTAAATCTGCTTTTTCATTGTGTATGTCCAAGTGAGTTGGAATGTTTTTACTGTGCTGTGAACACGCATTTTTCAAGTGCAATTGGATGCAGGCACATTCAAGTTCAATAGACTGTGGCACTTAGAAGTTTACATGGCGGCTTATCTGACGTCATCTTCAGTACCAGTATTGTCCTCGTCTAGGAACTCTGCTTGAATGATTAATCAGACAAGACAGAGGGCCATGAAATATCACACAGGAATTTTAAGGCCTGGCACCATGTCAAAAGTAGCATTTTCACTAAGTTCTCATGGGTTTCTGTAAATCAGATGGCAGCCAAATTGCGTATTAAAAGGTTTACTGGTGCTGCTGCTGCAAGTCTTGTAAAATGTAATGGCGGTCATGAATCAGCTAAGATTTTCACAGGTTCTTATTTTACTCCATTGCTTATATTTGTTTGCATAGCAGACACACAATGTATGTTCTTGTTTTTTCCTTAGGTGATCATACATCCTTTTTGAGTTATACTAAACACATTCCTGAACCCAGAGAGCCATCCCCCTTACCCAAACTATAGCCTATAGTTTGCTTGTTCCTCCTCCATCTGTTTGGAGTGATGCTTTAGTATCCTGTGTCACTCCTGGCACCATATAACAATAAACACACAGTGATCTTTGTTTAGGCACAACCTGCTTGCTTCCTCTCATGTAGTTTTTACCTTTTGAGTCATTTGTTGAGCAGCCTGCCGTGCTGTAATTTCATTTTACTGTCTCTTTATCCTGAGTGACTGCAGTTCGGTTTTGATGGCTCATGGACAGGAAGATTGCTTGGACAAAATGGCTCCGTGTGGCAAACAACAGATCAGCTGCTGGAAACCATTGAGAAAACAGAACAATTGTTTCAGAAACCTGAGTTGTTAAAGGTTTGATGGAGTCTTAAATGTACGCTTTGATGCAGGACTGACAGTCAGCAGCATTTCTTGTTTTTACATTTTCAAAAATCAACCAAGAGTCTCACTGCTTTTGTTGTTGCTGTAGGAGGGGGTTGGGCTTGGCAGGCACAGTTTGAACTGGGATAATTAGTGAGTAAACACTATGGCAGTTGAAGTCAGCAAACTTTAAATAAAGCAATCAAAATTTTAGCAAATTAGGCTGAAGGAAAATTTAAAAATTAAAATCACCATGCCATATTAGCGCGACACAAGGAAATATACAAATAAAAACGACTCCCATGACTGTTGTAGGAGTGCCTGTTTCTTCTAACCATGCACTATCTTTGTAAAATCAGCTGCTTGACTTGAGATAGTCTGCCTTCATATCACAGAAGCAGCTTCCTGGTTCTCCGTGGTTATGGGCACCTTGGGAGCAGGGATATGGATGTGACATTTGGTGGCCAGTGAGTCAGCAGTGGGACCATCAGTCATCCCAGTGAGAAGGATTAAATGGGGAGACATTTGGGCTATCTCAATAACTCACACTGAGAGCCAAATTGTCCCCACATGGGGAGCTGGGGGCTTTGGCCAGTTCCAGACAGAACGGCTGATCCGCTTCCAACTGAGAGCAATCCTCACCTTTGTGCCTCTCCATAAATGAGTACTGGACAATAGAGCAGGAAAACTTGTGGCTTATGTCACTCTGAATGGCCAAATTGGAGGAAGCCTCATCACTAATTTGAAAAGGAACCTGGTTCAAATTACAGACACCATTCAGAGAGTCGTAGCTATTTTGGTGGTTGCTCTTATTAGTGCATGCTCGCCACCTAGTGGTGGTGGTAAGTAGATCATATTACTTTGGGGGAGCCGTTCGTTGTGACACTGATGGTATGATGTAACATGACTATTTCAGAATTACTGTGTCACTACCACTGAAAAACAAGCAGATTATTCCAGTTGAAAACTACATTTTAATGCAATACATGGCCCTGCCAACACATTTGCTCACATATGCATGGACACACAGGTACACAGGCACATTCATACAGACACATGCGAACACGCACTCACATGCAGTACATGCACACTCATGCTAACACTTGTACACACACACACACACACACACACACACACACAGGGAAAAACCTCCACTGTGCAATGTGATTACATAGCGCTGCAAGCTGTCAGTAACTCAGTAACTATGGCCCCTTTGTTTGACAGAGCTCTCTGTCTGGCCCCCAGAGGGAAATACTTCCACTAAGATTTCCTGCTGATAAGCCCAGGTGAGTGATGGAGATGACACAGCATTAGCCCAGATTACAGGAAGCACATATCACCGTGACTTATCAAAGAGCCGATCGTATCCCCACCATTTCCCACTTGCCGCACAAGTAAGCCCCGCAACTCATTCTTTATCCACTCTGTATCGCCAAAAATGAGGTCTTGCCCACCACGGTCCTGCAGAAATGTACCGTGAAACCCGCTGGCATGCTGCAGGTTATTCACACCTGTCTGCTCTCCCCCTTTACCGCGTTTGTGGTGGCCTCACACCATGAGATACAAAACTGATGAGCCTGCCAGAGACATCTGCAGAAGCCAGTGGGCAAGATTTTCTACACCCAACACTAACCCACTGCTTTTGATCATGAGTTTTTGACACTGAGCATCCAGACTGGGGATACAGCAATCAGCTGCTTCTTCCCATAAAAGCATGAAGCTTGTAGCTGAAAAAATTTAATAAATTAACTGATTTTGGGTAAAATCAGGCTCGACACTAGGTTTCCTTCAAACTGTACAGTATATAATCTCCCTACAGAGCTTCTTGAATAATAAAATTTGGTACTGCTTTTTCCCCTACGTGTGTTTAGAATATTCAAATTCTGTCTCTCATGCTCCCATGTGTTACTAAGGTAACAGCTGGTTTTTTTTTTTTTTTTTTTTGCATGTATGTTTTTTTCTTATTTTTTTGTCTGCCAGGTCCTTCCTTTCCAGAGTTTAAAATCATGGGTTCCACTTTATTCACAAATTTTGTATATCTAAGTGTTATTCCTGGATCAGAATTCCACTTAGCAACTCAGCAACAGTGTTTAAAAGAACATCCCAATTGGTACACTGTCTGCAAAGACAGCCATCCTGCAGAGCCAGACCCCCCCTCCCCCAACCCGCAGCACCCGATGGGTCGAGTGGGTTTGTTTGTGAGAGGGAGTGCAGGTGAACTGGGGGACTCTCCGTTCCCATCTGGCAGCAGGAACGGAATGGCTAGCGTACGCCAGGAAGCTGAGATTCTGCTAACATGTTTCCTGTTCATGCCTGCCTTTATGTCCCACAGCTGTGCTCTGAAAAATGGCCGGGGCCAGCCAATTAGCCACTGAGTGCCGACCAGCTCCACAAGCAGGGCTAATTCTCGGGGGCCTCTTCCTTAAATGCTGCAGGGGCTGCGGCCCTGTCGCTGGGTTCCAGCCTGCTTTGAGGGGCCGGGGACGATTTTGACCTCTTCGGATGTGCTGAAACCCTTGCAGGGCCTTTCCGTGCTGAGAAAGGGCTGGCCATTCCGGCTCCTTCTTTGCAAATCTTCACACTGAGGGCCGCTGTCTTTTGAAGTACCTGGTTTCCTAATTGGAAGGAAGTGAAGTGTTAGCTCATCAGGTTGTTGGCCTCCTTGACCCTTCTCATCGTCCCACCCTAGCTTTCTCATAGAGGGCTGGCCCCTGCTGTATGGTAGCCTGGTTTCTATTAGAACACCAATAAAATCGTGGCACAATTTAAGTCACATTTTTACTCCTCTGCAGAAGCAAAAACATATTTGGTGTGATTACTCCCCAGATGTTCAGACATGTGAGATATCAAGGCCCTTTTTAAGATGGCTGGGTCATGAAAGACTGCCTGTTAAGTGGTTACATGCTATTTTTGAGTAAATGGTGTGTTTATCGGCCATTTAGTCCATTTAAAATAGGCAATACACACATATAAATATTCCAAAATAAGACATATTTATTCAGATTGGCATCCCATTCTCATGACTGCATAACTTCAAAAGACAGGTGTAAGGGTTTTCTCCGTGCACCGTTTGAGAGTGAACAGAAAACATCAGGATATTATGCCTTCACCACAATGAAGGAAGGCGCAAGTACTCCTCTGTCCCACCTCTGTCCCTCCTGCCGGCACAAGTGGCAAAGAGGGAAGAGAGAAGGCGTAAGTGGGTTTAACACAGCCGAGTCAAATCTTCACCAATCAAATGAGCTCCTCTCCTCACCTTTAAAATGTTGGAATAAAGAAGCCTCTGTCCTATATCTGCATGATGCGTGAATGTTGCATTTTACTTTGCTGCTTCAGGCATGTTTTCTGCACTGCTTACGTCGATATTAAGCATTATGAATATGAGCTAGCTGGCTAGCTAGGGCATTCGCGAATTATTACCATTTGCGAACTTGAATGGAATTTCAGAACAAAACTACGTCAGATCATTCAAACTTATGAAGTTGGAATGAAATACAACGGTTGCTCATTTATTTCTTCTGCCTGCATCATTGGGAAGAGAAATGATGGATAGCGAGTTCCTATTATTACACCCTGTTGTTGCTTAAAATTTTGGGATTAACATGCATGGACAACAATGCAAGATACTTTACACATTTATTTTCAATATGTGATCTTAACTCAGTACGAGATCATAGCAATCAGGCTGTATTCCTTTCCCCCACTAAAAACAATAAAACCTAAGTGATAATAATAGTATTAAGCCGCTTGCACACTGGACGGGAAACAAATTTTTCGCACAACAGATTACATTCAAAGTCAATGCAAAGATGCGAATACACGCGAAACGTGTGTATTCGAGTCTTTGCATTGACTTTGAATGTAAAAAAAAAAAAAAATCGTTTTCAAGGTCCGTGTGAAAGCAGCTGAAGGACATATACCCACATAGCCTACACACGCACTCACGCACCCACATGCACACACATCTCTCTCTCTCTCTCTCTCTCTCTCTCTCTCTCTCTCTCGTACGTTGCAGACAGGGGTATTTGCAGTCAAAAATAAGAACACAAATACATTTCACAAAACACAAATACATTTCACAGAACAAAAATAAATTACACAGAACACAAATACATTTCACAGAACAAAAGTAAATTTCACAGAACACAAATAAATTTCACAGAACAAAAATAAATTTCAGTGAACACAAATACATTTCACAAAACATAAAAACATTTCACAGATCACAAAACACATTTCACAAAACAGGAAAGGGTAGGACCATGGTACTTGCTTGTGATTGGCTAAACCCAAGTCTGTCTGGCATCAGTCATTTATTATTTCCTGTTTACACTGGATACCGCAGAGCCAGCGCGAAATTTCAAGTGTTTACCAGGATGGAAGAGGAGCTTGAGTCGATAGCGCAATACTTCAACAAGGGACATACATATAGTGTGATTCTTGAAATGCTCTCCTTGTATCATGAAATACACATATCAATTGGAACCCTTAAATCACGCTTAAAAGACCTCGCATGACAGAGAAGGGGCGGATATTCTTCATTGAGTGTCGTTAGGAGGGCAATATCATCAGGGGTGCTGGTACCTGGACAACTGTTTGGATACCGAACAATGTGGATAACTCTAAGCAGAAGCATGGTTTGCATGTCAAAAGGGAGACCGTCATGAGAATGCTCCGGCAGCTGAATCCACACGGGACCCTGTTGCGGGCACATCGCAGGTTTATCCGTCGCACTTACCATTCAATGGGTCTGAAGTTGCCGGAGCATTCTCATGACGGTCTACCTTTTGACACGCAGACCATGTTTCTAGTTAAAGCCCAATGCCCACCTGAAGCATGGGACGCGCGTCAAAAAATAGGTTCCATTCATTTCAAAAGAGCAACGCCCACTGGCAGCGTGTTTTTCGCCACTGCTCAATTTCTGAAGCGTCAACACAATAAAAACGTATTTGTCTTTTAGATTATTTAATTACTTCCCCTTGTCACGGTTAGTGGCACACATTTATCGACAACCTCACATGCAGTTGTCAACCTGCTTTTTAACCAAGTCGCAGTTTTGAAAGGAAATCCGTAATTTTGTGGGCATTTAAGTTATCAAGCGATCTACAGTTAGACAGAACCTCTATGAAGGTACACTGATAAAAACTTAACATTGCTAAGTTAGCTAGCAGATTTAGGAGGAAAATTATGCCTGTATATAACGAAGGCCTATGCGTAGTAACCTAAATGTCGCACGTTGCCATCACTTAAAATAGGCTTTATCGGTAGGTCTTTTCAAAATTAAACGTTGTCTTGTTGAATATTTTGAGAGTGACACCCATTGCTTGCTTCTCGGTCCTGTTGTCATCCGTTAATATTGATGCAACTGACACTTCCAGTGGGCGTTTAAAAGTGTTTGGAGTTTGACGCGACGCTTCGCGGCCAGTGGGTGTTGGCCTAAGACCTGGAATATACTTGCTGCTCACGACGTGTGCGCTTACGCATTATCCACATTGTTCGGGATCCAAACAATTGTCGGGGGGTATACTACGAAGCTGGCTTTGTGATTAAGCCTGATTTTAAGCTTTAAGTAAAACCTGGAAAAGCACTTTTTACATTAGTCCATGTTCCAGATTTGAAGAATTTCCTGGTTTTACTAAGTGCTGAAGTAAGGCTTAATCACAAAGCCAGCTTCGTAGTATATCCCCCAGGCCCCAGCAGCTGTGATGATATTGCCCTCCTAACGACATTCAATGAAGAATATCCGACCCTTCTCTGTCGTGCGAGGTCTTTTAAGCATTTAAGGGTTCCAATTGATACGTGTATTTCATGATACGAGGAGAGCATTTCAAGAATCACACTATATGTATGTCCCTTGTTGAAGTATTGCGCTATCAACTCAAGCTCCTCTTCCATCCTGGTAAACACGTGAATTTCCAAGGATGTCCATGGAAATTTCGCGCTGGCTCTGCGGTATCCAGTGTAAACAGGAAATAATAAATGACTGATGCCGGACAGACTTGGGTTTAGCCAATCACAAACAAGTACCATGGTCCTACCCTTTCGGTTTAAGTGAAATGTATTTTTGTGAGCTGTAAATGTTTTTGTGTTTTGTGAAATGTATTTGTGTTCTGTGAAATTTATTTTTGTTCTGTGAAATGTATTTGTGTTCTGTGAAATTTATTTTTGTTCTGTTAAATTTATTTGTGTTTTGTGAAATTTATTTTTGTTCTGTGAAATGTATTTGTGTTTTGTGAAATGTATTTGTGTTCTGTGAAATTTATTTTTGTTCTGTGAAATGTATTTGTGTTCTGTGAAATGTTTTTGTGTTTTGTGAAATATATTTTGCGCTTTTGAAATATTTATTACTATTGCCCTTCAGGGCCACCGTAAGTGCGACACATTTTAAAACCGGCGAGTCTTCAAATCGGTGTCAATATCGGGGGCAGACATTATTACTTGGGGAATCTAAGGCTGCATTTGGAATGCACACTTGTCCACTCGTTCACTCACTCTCTTTATATTGTTTTCAATGTAGAACATTCACTACATAGCGCCCTATATAGTGGGTGAGTGCACATTTCAAATGCAGCCAAAAACTTTATCCAATCAAACGCCAGTGCCACGGTGCTTGATGCGCCAGTTATTCTCTTTCGTGACATCACTTGCTCTCTTTCCTTTGAGCCGGGCCATGTAGTTGTTTAGAGGGCCTTCAGCAAGCTCACCCTTTATGGCTTGACTGTCCGCAAGCTGTTTTTAGTATTTAAGCTGGCCTGATTAACAATCAAACAATTTATCAACTGAGCGACCAACACCAGTACATAACCAGAATTAGAAATGGTAATGAAAAAGTGAATTTCTAGTGCCAACATTTACATGATTGATATGGTATTGTAAGGATGGCAGTAAAAATGCAAAAATCCAAAACTTTCATTGACTTTGCAGCATTTATTTTCGCCATTTATATGATTGTCATTCAGCTGTGCAACGGACCTTCAACGCCCTTGAGCTGCGAATACATTCAGAATATAGAACGGATTTTCGTGGCTTATTGCTTAATGAGCCACACAAACTAATTTACCCGAATCTGCGCTGCTACACGAGAGCGGAAATTATAAAGACATTGATAATTTACGTCGTCATTTATGCGTGGAAGAACACGTCTCATAATTTTGTGGTGCAATGCATAACAATGCCATCGAAAATAAATTAGACGGTGGTCGGTTTTTACCAATTAGTCTGAGCAACTGTGACTAATCATGAGATGTAAACTGCAAGAGGTTTAGGTTATTAAGCATTTAAAAGTGAGGTTCTCTGACATTGCATATGGTTGTGAAAACAATGACACAATGAATTTGCACTGTAATCAAAGCTACAGACTTTCGAACTATATATATTCTGGTTTTTTTTTTGGACAGGCAGTCTATGCTGTGCAAGTATGCAGGAAATTTGTGCGTAATATAGTATGTGAAAATGTAACGTTGACCCAGACGTTACTTGATATCTTATTCTTGGTTCTAATTCAATTGGCTAAAGCCTATGAAATATAATAAAGCTTCCTTCAAACCATCGTATATGTACAGAAAATACCTCCCCACCTAGTAGTTATAAACAATGCTAAATGCATTCTTGTTAGGTTATAATTGATGATAATTTTCTCTCTAGTCAACGCTTAGGCCTAATTCAGTCAGATTTAGGTGTTTTATTTATTTTCATCTGCTTGTCGTGTTTAATATCATCATTTGAATTTTTTGGCACAAGCAGTGCCAAACAAGATTTTTTTTTCTTGTTTGTATCAATAATAATTTCTGAAATCCTAAATATGTACAATATTTTTATTCAGCCCTTTTTTGGCAAGTTGCACAGTGATGGAATTTGCAGCCAGAAGGAGTGGTCCAACAAAATCAAATTTGATCCGCTACAGCTTAAATGGTAGCTCGACAGGACTCTGTTTTCCATGCAAATACGAATGCCTGCTAACTATGGGTTTGGTATCGCTGCAAAGAAGAAGAAAAAGGCTTTAAATTGGTACTAATTTTGTCATTCAGTTCTCAGTAGAATTCATGCAATGAGTATCTGATTGGAATGTGATCCAGTACACCTTAAAGTACTGTATGTTGGCAGACAAAAAAGTTTATCAGCATATCATCGGTAGATTCTATAAGATCTCCTTACCATTATTAATTATAAGGTGTCATAACTGTCATTGGTTTGACAACAAAAATTATCCACATAACAATCTGTCACTCCCAATTATCATTATTTTTTTTTAAGAAGAGGAAAAGGATCATGCCACTCTGGAAGTCTGAAGGCCCATTCACACCAAGCGCAAATTTCTATGCGGATTGTTTGCGTGGATATTTATAGAAGCTGATTTCATGGGTTGTAATGTAAGCTTGCACACCAAGGTGGAACTTTCGTGCGGCAGAAAAAAACATCTGCACGGACATAGCTTCTGCGAAAATCCGTCAGCGAAACTAGACTTTTAGCCAACGAAATGCTTTGTTTGTATTCACATCATAGCATTACAACCTCAGACTGCAAAGCTACATAAACTACATACAAAGCCAAACTACATAGCATAGTACAGAGACAAACCAAGTAGAGTGACTCATCACTATTGTTCTCCAGGGGGCTGTTTCAATAAACACAACAGACCGTCCGACCCAGCGACGGGCTACCTCCAATTGGATCGGACGGTCTGTCTTTTTCTGGGTGTTTCAATAAACGGTCCGTCGTACTCTGACTTGGTCGGACTGCCTGACTTTCTGGGAGCACTCGAGCATTGTCCTAAAACCCAGTCGGACAAAAAATATATGGCGTTTGGTTGAGATTGCCTAAATGCAAAGACAACCCAAATATTTTGAGAGAGGAAAGACAATATAATCAATGCCTGTGAAACGGATGTACACCCAGAAACGGGGCTCTCTTAAATCTGTGAACGAATTTTTCTAACAACCACACATACATGAATATTTCACGTCAAAATCATCAGTGGCATTTTACTCAGTCGAGACAAAAAGTTGTATTTTTATTCAGGCTACGTGAACACCAATGGGATATTGCCTTAAGAGCGGTCTCGGCATGGCTATCAGAGGTTGTTATAAATCAGCATATTCGTGGTGCTTACGTGAGACCGAGAGTGGAGATCTGTTTACTGCCCGTCTTTGACTTAACTGAAGTCTGTAAAATGAGCTGTCGTCACATTGTGCATGCTTTAATGTCTTTTTTATAATGAACAACTTTGTCATGTTGCGACTTGATAGCTACTCGTTCGGACCCAAGCATAAAAAATACTACTATTGTGAGCTTAAATAACACTAAAGCCTGAAATAAACCAAGTGAGGCCCTTTTTTTGTGTATGACGTGTGACTGAACTTCGACCATAGTGTCTATATTACAGGAGGCCCATAGGCCTTAACGGTCCCCTGAGTTGTATAAAAACTGATAAGATATTTCTTTATTTGCATTAGTTCAAATGCAAGTTCAAAGAAGCAAACTAATGTATAGTTTTTTCCATTTTTCATATTTGATGCACAGTTAAACAAACTAGGAACAAATATATTGTGTTTTCTTTAAACATTTTATTAATATCATATTCTTGTAATACATTTGTTTGTGAAAGAAAGTGGCATGATATTTTGAAACAGGCATTAAGTACAATGATTAACTGGCTTGGTGCCATGAACCAACGTATGTAAAAGGTATATTATTCATGTAAATTTATGTAACAGCACATTCTAACACAAAATCACATGCTAACTAGATAACTCGGTCGCCACAGGGACCAAGTCGTGTATCTCCCCGATCCCCTAATTTTATACAAAATAGTCAGCAGCAGCCATATTGGACGCCCGAAATTGATGATAATCGGTCTTGAGCATTGTCATATATATATCTTCGCCTGTGTAAAATTTGAAAACATTCCAGTTATAATTGTGGCTTCCAGAGCCCGGAAGAAATTTCAGACAAAATGGCCGCCGGCAGCCATATTGGACGCCCGAAATTGACGATAATCGGTCTTGAGCATTGTCATATATATATCTTCATCTGTGTAAAATTTGAAAACATTCCAGTAATAATTGTGGCTTCCAGAGCCCGGAAGAAATTTCAGACAAAATGGCCGCCGGCAGCCATACTGGACGTTCGAAATTGACTAAAATCGGTCTTTAGCATTGTCATATATATATCTTCACCTGTGTAAAATTTGAAAACATTCCCATAATAATTGTGGCTTCCAGAGCCCGGAACATGGCCGCCGGCCATGCCATATTTGACGTCCGAAATTTAAAACTGACGGACTATTTCAAAACTATTTAAAATCACCCAAATTGAGCATATCAATTATCAACATTGGCCTGTTCTTCCTCATCCCGACCTCTACAATCACTGACCACTGACTTTGTCAAAGAGATGATCAACCAAATATTCAGTGTAGAGTCACTGTTGTGGACGAGTAATAGCACTGAAATTGGGCTTTACACGGGGGAAACTGGTTGTGACTAGTGACAACAATTTCTGGAACCTGCAGTGTACTGACAATTAACTATTTCCTTGAACTTAACATGTAAAATACATGAAAAGCATATGTTCAAAGGCAAGCACATAAGGGCATTTATTCATCTTCAACAAAATCAAGACCCTTGTCACACGTAGATGCAAAACCTGCATTTGTGTGGAGTGGGGCCCTTATTGAATTCACCAATTCAATTATTCCAAGGGGCCTACATTTAAAGTGCAATTTTTGCTCATGCTCCCAGGCAAAATATATCTGCTGTCAATTGTCTGTGTCGCTGTTGAACTGTGAAACCAATTGGATTAAAATTCAAGCTAAGTGTAAGGGTTGTACTTTGCACGCTGGTGAGGTGCACGGAAGACAGGAAGTTGAGGACTGGACTGAGGAGCAAGGATTGACTTGGTTGTATTTAATATGCTTTCTGTGCTGCAAGGAGGCACACACGAAACAATGCAAAATGAATAGGTAACGAGGTTCCTTAATAATGCTATTAGTAATACAAACACTGGGATTTAGCTACAGTAACAATGTATAACTAAAATAGAAAATAGAGATAGGAAACAAGGTTCCTTAGTAATAAGGTTAAAGTGCTGATATCAACAATAAACAGCACTAAGTTAGAGAGTTAGATAATATACATGCGATACGCGGAGAATGAGTCTATACAAGACCAGAAATACAACACAGGCATGTGGCATACGAGATTTCGCAAAGAATAAGTGCGAGGCTCAGTCTTAAATACCACAATACTACCACACAGTGGAAATGAATAACAAGTCCATGCGATGATTGCGGAGCTGAAGAATGCGGTCCGGGTCCTAATCAACCGGTGAGTCTGCAGGCTGGAGGCGTGACCTTACACGAACACCTAAAGCACCAACTGCAGTATAATTGAGTTCAGCATGCATCACATAATTCAAGCTATCGCAAAAAAAAAAAAAACCCGGATGTAGCTTTTTTCCTAAATTTCTTACACTTCCAGGACTGCCACATCTCCGATGCACACTTTGCGTAGTGCCATGACAACAACAATTCAGCTAGACTTGAGAAACTGCATATGATATAAACACTGCAATCAAGCCAAGAAAATATACTGAATCCATGAAGAATTAATACGACTTCTAAGCTCCATATCGTACGGCCAAGTATCCACGACCACGTACGCTAATGCAATTTTTCCCCTGCAGCTGCACGAGACTGGACGCAACTTGGCCTCCAAACTATCCCATAAAGCATCAATACTGGGATTTGATTGCAACATCCAGGTATATTTTGTATTGGCAATAGCTCAAATTGAAAATCATGCTGTCAAATTAGTCTACCACTATGTACAGTTACTTTTATATTGAATCTTTCCAAAGACACACTGTCTGTATTTCGTAATCAAGCTCGTCATTCAAAGAGGACCTTCTATTTAGATAATCCAGGCTAGGCATCCTGCAAATACTTGATCCAGTAGCTGAAGGGGTAAGTCAGGGAGCGTTTCTGGGCAAGCTCCATTGCAAGGTATGTTCCCGTATCAAAATCAGGGAGGTGAAAAACAATGGCTCTTTATTGGTTGTGATAACTGTCAAGCTTTAGATGGTGCCATCTCAACCAATGCAGCTCCTGATTAGGACGGTACTGAAAGTAAAAGTTCTGTCCTTTTAAACGAGTCAGCTGATGCCAAACATCATGCTAAATTTCAGTAATGGTGCTTTGCACAGTCCTGTTGCCAAACTGCCTCATGTGCCACTGTACATCCCCCATGGAAAGTCTATCTGCATCACCCTATATGTCCCCAGTTTTCTCCTTGGGAGGAAATTATGTGCTTCAAATTTAATAGACACATTTCAACATTTCTTATAAAGTAATCACATTTATTATGAAAATCATGCTGTCAAAATTATAGGCACCCCTGATTATTGTCAATAAAATATAAATGGGTAATATCATTGTAAGAAGCCAAATAACAGTTAATTTAAAACAAATACATGGCAATTGGCCTTCACAAGAAAAGTATGGCAAGCTTTGCTACCAGGGGTCCTGGGGAACTAGTTAAGATTAATTGCATGATGAATTCCATCAAATACTGGGAAATTTTGGCTGAAAATCTGATTGTCTCTGCAAGGAAGGTGACATGTAGTCCCAGGTTGATGTTCCAGCAGGGCAATGATCACAAATCTGCATGACCTATAAATCTATGAACATAAATGGAAATCACAAGTCTTCTGATTGGATTTCTCAGCAAAGGTGTTTTAAGGTCTTTCAAATTATTTGTTTGAATATAAAAACATCAATATGATGCAAAACAGGTTTAACTCATCATTCGCTTGCCCAATGAACTGTTAGTTTTTGCATCAATGTGTTTGAATTCATGGATTTTTCGCTTGTGCTTGGCTGATGCCCAGGAAATTGCCAAGGAAACATGCATTCATACTATGCAAGAGTCAAAAAAATTAAATTTGGAACACCTTTCAACTGTAATAAAAAATTGCTGTTTTTAGTGTTTTTGTTTATTACCCATAATTTTACCTCAATGTACATGTGGGAATGATTTTTTTTGGACTCATTGTCTACAGTAGTATTTTTAATACATTTTCACCAAAACATTATAGCGAAGGAATATTTTTGGACCCCTTTTTGACAAAAGTGGTGGTTTATAATCATCACTGCACACTACAGTGCTTTAAAAAGTCCAGAATAGTAATGCGCTTGTGTTGCCTAAAGTATGCATATGCAAAGGGATGACTAAGGGAGGACGCTGAAAACACTGACTGTTTGCAGTCTATGGCTGAAACTGGAAGTGTGTATCACGATTCCAGCTCTACCTCTGGCAAAGTTTGGTCATTTAATTGCAATGCCTGGAATTAGACACCTATTGCTTGTTTACTTTGATTAGTCAAATTTTTCCACTATTTATGCAGTAGCTTCAAAAATATATAAATGTGGAAATGGAATTTTTAAAATACATACAGTATATCTGTCAAAATGTGACTTAAGAGGTTAAATAATAGCTCCAAACATAAATGCTTCTAATTTACAAGTACTCAGATTAACAACTTGTTAAGAGCCAATGATTGTAATTGAGGTTAGAGCAAAAAACGGCAAAGTTAGGGGGGCCTCAGGTGAGAGTTTGGGAAACACTACCATAAAGGAATAGAGGTTCCCCCTATATTTGAACCTAACAAATGGATTATTAGCTTTATTATTTATAATGTGCAAACTTGCTCCTTATTTTTATCGAAGTGCCAATATTTCTGCACCTAAAAGTAAGTGTCTGATGTTTAATTGGGAAATAAAAGAAAAAAAAAAACATTCCATTAGTTTGTAATACTCATTTAAGCCATCCCCTGCTGCAATCTGTTCCGATAGCTAAAATGACATTAACTGGCAATGAAAGTTGAAACAATATGGGGACAGATGAGCTTTGTGGTCACAAAAAAAAACACTGTAGGAAGCATAAAATACAATAAAGATATTGGCATAAAAATTGTGTGTGTGGGGGGGGAGGTTTGCAATGGTTCATTGAATATTCACGGAATGTTTTTGCCGGATGAACAAATTAACATAATTCACTGACATGTAAAATTAAACATCAACATAATATTCTTATCTTATTCTCACCAAGCATGTCAATCGCTTTTATTTTCATGGATTTACTAGCTTAATGGGAAGATGTGAAAGTTATTGTGTTTTAGATTTAGCTGTTGCACAAAATAATCACACTTATTTGGAGGGTGAAGGGGGTTACAGGGTTTGTAGGGTGTGATGAAAAAAAAATCAGCCACTTCATCAAAGAATAGAAAAGGACAGTGAATAATGAGTTATCCTAGATAGCTGATACCACATGATTACCAGGTCAGCAGTATTATTGTTTTGTCTGCATTTCTGGTGGTCTGGATCCCGCCAGACGGGAGATGCTAATTATGCAGAGTGGTTGGGTCATTTTAAATAAGACATCCACCAAACACGCCATTTTGCATTATTTTAATTGAATTGTTTTAATGCTCTTGCTCATGGGTCAGTGCAGCTGTCTAGATCAATTGATGTTTTATAAATGTTACAAGCACAACCCGATATTTTGCATTTACATAACAATTTCAGTTAACAGGCCTAAGGCAGACATCAATCTATCATATAGCTGGGAATCTAAATTTTGTAAATGAGTATCATTATGTGCTCAGATCAAGCCTGTATTAATCAACCAATATGGAGGAGACTCAAAATTTTGTCATATGTACCCACCAATCATTGTAGTTGTCTTAAGGGAATTAACCAGAGGTATATATTCTGCATCACTGATTGAATTGCTTTATGCAATGAACTTAAGTTTTGGGTGAGGTATAGGTAAGGCCTATGAGAGCAGGCATATCCCATTATTTCTATCATTCAGAAAAGATTTGATTCCATTTGTATTTGAGTGTCTTTGACAGATTGATCCCATGATCAATATGGTAATTTGATAAATTATCTCTGCATATTATGCAGATTTTGAGCATTTTGCTCTACAAGTGCATTCAATAAAAAAGGCGAAAAGAAAACAACCATTTAAGTGCATCATATGAAAATGCACAAAACATGGAAAAATGAACAGAAAATTAAAGTTATGAATTACATCATGCTATTTGGCTGATTTAATTAAACCCTTGACAAAGCCTGTGGACAATTGCACTTCTCTTTAAAGGGACGCTTTTCATCACATTTTCAACAGTGCTTTCTGAGGCTGCATTTGCATGTATGTTTATCATTTTGATCGCATTACTTACGGTAGAAACTGTGAGGACATTAACCTTGATTATAAAATGACTGCCCTCAATACAAGCTATTATTAAATATACACAAAAAGCTCATATTCTGGTTAACCTTCATCCTACCGGCCAATTTTACATACACAAACTACTAGGCGGGGTCCGTATGGACCCCATGAGGGAATACCTTGAAATCAATGCAGTAAGAACAAATTCAATGCAGCAAACACACATAATTTTATTGAAGAACAAAATCCTCTACTGCTGAATATCAATGATGTATTATAAATGCAATAACATTGCAATAATATTGCAATAACTAGCATACACTTAGCAAATTATAGCACCACAAAAGAAATTTTGGCATTATACACATGATTTTTGCAGCTCATGCAGCTGTAGAACATTCTGGATTACAACTTCTGTCTTTTCTTACAGAATTCAAAACAAAAAAGTAATTGTAAAATAATTTTCATTGTTAGTGTTCAGAATCTGCCTTAAGGCCTCTGCTGCTGTGTGTCTAGCTTGTCTTTGTCTGTTGGCCATTATGAATCTGAAACAACCAAAAAGAAGTTAACTTTCAGTGTGCTACTCAATTATTAAATTAAAGACAGATAAGTTTTACTCTGGGGTCCGGTTGGACCCCAGTAACAAATTAATTATAACTTCACAATGCAAAAAGCTGATCTTCCGGTGCTTGAGTGTTTTAATTAAGACATAAATTCTGACAAATTCATGGAACAGTGAGGCAGTATGTCACATATTTTTAAAATAGCAAACAAATATATAGGTGCGGGGTCTAGATGGACCCCACTTGGTAGGATGAAAGTAAAAAAAAAACAGGGTAAAATGCCTTTTCCTGATTACATATTGACTAATAGAGGAGTTTCATGGCAAATGCAATACATCTATTTCAAGCATTTTTATAAAAATGCAAAGTTTTTGGGGAAAAATTAGTACAGAAGAGCTTTAATATTTGTTAATATTGTATGTTTTATTAAGCAAGTCAAATCACTTTACATTATGAAATTTAATCTAAGAATAATGAATTTGTGAAAACTGAACTCTGTCGTGATTATTTGGCGAAATTCAATATATCCACAGAAGTATTCCTTTGCAAAATACAACACATCCATTTCTTCAAGCTGGGGTTAAAATTAACTGTTATGATCCGTGATTTCTGCCTGTTCTGGCTTATGTTTATTTCTACTTGGTTTGTTTAGTTTATGCATTCAGTATCATCTGCCAGTTCATGCACATCGTTTTCTCCTGTGATGTCTTGCGTTTCTATGTTCTTTGCCAGTGCGCACCCCTGTCTGACGAGCTGTCACATTTCGGGGGTTTTCGGAAGTTTCCGGTGGTTCACAAGTTCCTTCATGCCTCGTTTACTTCCTTCAACACTGATTACTAATTAAGCACTAATCACACTAACACTGTATGTTTTGTCAAGTTTATTAACTAACCCTTATTCTTCTAATAATCTGTTTCTTCCATCTATCCCCACTTTGGCACTCCTTGAATGGAGCTGTTGTTGTTTAAGGTTGTCTTGTGAAAACTAGTCTTGGTCACTGTTTCACATTTTGTATTGTGTAATTACCTCTTTTGTTTTCCCTTTCAGTTATTGTTTTGATTATTCCGCACACCTGTTGCCCTGCCTAACTTGTTAACTTCCTTGTGTATATATAGTCCCTCACTTCTGCTTAGCTTTGTCAGACTGTTGATCAGCTTTTCTCTGCACCGAGTTCCGTGTACGCCAGTGATCTGTTTGTGATTCTGTGACGCCCTTCTGTTTGACACCGAATTCTGTCTTTGCCTGCCTGGTTCTGTTTGCTCCTGATTACAGCCAATTTTCTGCCTGACCAAGATTACTGTGTATTGCTGCCCTGCCTTTTGGAATTCGGATTACGGACACTCTACGTCCCCACTGCCTCAAGATTTGGTACTGTTGCCTGTGCTTTTTGGTTTTTGAACCCTTGCCTGTCTTTGGACTCTGTTTTTTGGATTGCCCCTCTGTATTGTCACTGTGTTTACCTGGCTTTGGACTCAGACTAAATAAAGACCACGATTTTTGCACTTCTGAACTACTTGCAGTTGGATTCCTTTACCAGAAATTACATTAACTGTATTTTGTCAATTTCATGTTTTGGTCTTGAATCCCAGATCATTGTAATATGAACAAATTTTAAATGGATACCAAAATTTTAAAAAATCTGCGGTCACACTTTAGATGAAGTGTTGCTCATGAAGGCTTTATACAGCATGTCATAAATGAGACATAATGTCTTCATAAAGGATAAATAAGCAAATGTCATGCTTTGTAAAGGGTGAAATAACACATCCTTATTAAGCATGTGATACCAGATGTGACAATGACAATGTCACCCTTTACAGCATTTAGCCAATAGCTATGTGACATTGCCAGTCATATCACATCTGGCATCACATGCTGAATAAGGATGTGTCATGTCACCCTTTACAAAGCATGACATTTGCTTATGTATGATTTATGAAGACATTATGTCTCATTTATGAAGGCATTACACATGCTGTATAACACCTTTATGAGCAACACTTCATCCAAAGTGTGACCAGATTGGCCCTAAAACACTCACTGACTGACCTCGCTGACCACGTCTGTTTGGCAGACGCCTGTCTTGTGTGGAGAGGCCATGGTAAGACAGAACGTTGATGGAGCCCATGCACAACACTATGAGAAAATCACTATATAAATTATGAATATACTAATGGCATTCAGCAAAAGGAAAGAGACTCTCAACACTGCAGTCTTTGCTAACAGTCTGCAAAATATGAACAAAAAATCCCAACAGGGGTTAGCGGTCCAGGAGTCTTTTAGTTTTATTTTGGTGTGCTGCTTACCCTCGTTGGGATTTTTCGTGAGTATTATTTTTTGAGTTGAGCACCCAGCCTGACTGAGGCTCTTTTTACTGAAGACGCGCACTTTTTCTGCCTCATAATCTGCAAAAAATGTTTGTCACCAACTGTCCAGGCTTCAAAAACTTTTATTCTGTTCTCAAGCGTTACATCATTCTTGACGAGTAACAACATTGAGTGTACCTGTCAATTGCGATTTTAAGTCAAAGACTAGCCAAATTTACATGTTTCCATAATAATTAGTAATACTCCTTCAGGTGTAATATACTGTTCTTTTTGCAGATCTACTGCTCAATGCAGCCAAAACTCAGCCAGCTGGGAGAAAACTATCCTCTGACTGTAATCTCACACTCACTGGATAGATTAGGGAATCTTTTCTTCTGCAGAGCTTGCAGAATGGAAATAAAATTTATATTTTTGTTATTCCCAAGACAAGAGTTGCTACACAATTGGAGGCTGTTGACAGTGTGGGCTTCTCCATCATAGACTGGCATCATAGAGTGTATATTTCGCAGTTATTGAAAAAACTGGCTTGGACTTATCACGCTTTGGAATGAAGGCTGATGGCCAAGCATGCTAAACACTGGAATACATTGCATGTTGTGTAAGACTGAACATGGCATGACTACCGGCCTGTCAACAATGATCTTCTTGCAGTGGTGCTTCAAAAATTCTGAAAGTGGCATTAATTGCGTTTTGCTGTGAGAGGCTTCAATTATACTCCTCCTTCCCAAAAATGTACCAAAAAAAGCTTAACCTATATAAGGCAAAATAAGATGAACACTTTATCCTGTGTTGCTGAACACCTAGGTAAGGTGTTGAATCACCCATGAGACAAAGAAATAAACAATTCTAAGGGACAATAGCATTCGAAACAGGAGTGTTTCTAACCCAACAGACAATTTATTTTAGCACCATTGTTAGAAGATTGGTGCAGAGCACCTGAGGGCAGCTGCGTACTAAAACTGGCTGTCACTCAGCTTGAGACAGATTGTTTCTTTTTTCTTTTGTCAAACCGGGAGAAACTGGACTGCAGCCTTGGAGAACCACCACAAGCAAAATGCTGCAGTCAAAAAAAAACAAAATTCATCTGCCACCTACCTTTCCTCCATCCTAAAAAAAAATACATATCAGGAACAGGAATGCAGAAATCACACCGGACCGGAAAACTCAGCTATGCTTGAAGCCTCGGTTGCATAATCTCATCTGCCTTTCTTTGTATGTGATATTGCCGACATGAAGCGACATGAAGCCCAGAATCATTTCTAAAGGTTCATTTCGACTCGATTGGCTCCCATGGTGATCAAAGTAGCTGGAGCTTATGTTCTTAGTTTGCCCTGGAGGAGCTGTCAGGGAAGCCAGTCTGGGGTGGAGGAGGGCCTCTTACCCGGTTTAACACACACCTTGAACTGTGTTTACCAGGATCAGCGCTGGCAACTCCATAATGGGTCTATGAAATTTCCCAGGAGGAAACAAAGACATGCGCTTATAATACATCAAAGGTAGTGTGTTTCACTGCTATGATATTTCACTTAAATGTCATAAAATCATCAAAAGACACCTTCACCCTTCTTTGTGCTGGAGAAACCAAGGGGAAAGTCCATAAATCCTGGATATCATTGCTTAGTCTGGGGCAGTTCAAAGGTATCATTAGGAAAATGAAAATATAATACTACATTCCCAGTGAATTTAATTTCCCAACTATAACTCCAAGGATATAAAGGGTATACATATAAATATACACTCATTAGCTACTTTTTTTACTGCTGTTAGGCACACCCACACAATGGTGCAAACAGCCTGCTCCTTCAAACAGCAAATCATGTAGCTGAAACTCAAGTCATATAGCATGCAGGCAAGGTAAAGTGGGAATTATTTTTTTATTTGACCCATGATTATAATGGCCTGGCTGTATGATTTGACAATGATTTTTTCTAAAAATTGTGCCTTTGACAAATGGGCTATGATAGCTGTTGACAGTCAAATGGTGGTTAATGTTCCAAAAAATCCTGATTCCATGTCTCCACATTTTATTGGAATTAGCAATTCGATCATCAAAGTCCAGTAACCTCTCCAAACCATTATGCCTTTTGGATAAACATTTTGTCCATTTTTTCTACACCCAGTAAGGAGCAAGTATAACTTACTAACATAGTAATATCTGAAATATACCCCATTTTAACAAAACAGACATTCCACTGTCAGGAAAAAGCAGGTAGTATGGTACTCTAGATTGAACAGAATTGGTGCAGTGAATATAGCAGGGGTTTTACTGAAGTTCTGGAGTTGTTCTCATTTTAAACTAATGAAAACCTAGGTATTTGATTTTGATGAATGCGGCATAAATTTAAAACATCACTACATTGAGCATAATGCTGCCATATACAGTATTGTTAGCAAAGGCTAATGGTTACTCATACTAACTAACGTGGCAAACAAGCTCTCTGATCATCATGGCTATGGTAAACCGAAAATAAAAAAACAGCTTGGCTGCTAGCAAGCTTGCCATTAGAATGCCATATTTTTCCATTTTACTAACTCAAAATGAAGCCAAACTCTCCATCACTGAAGTCCTCCTCCAGATAAACAGATCAACAGAGTCTTCCGGGAACCTTCCAGTACTGTTCCAGTCAGAATAACTCCCATTATCCATGTCAGAAACAAATTGGCATCATGTAAATATAACCTAGGCATTTCTAGGTTGGTTTTGGAAGCCTTTTTTTTTTTCTTTGTACTCACGTCATTCGGCTGTGCACAGTTGAGAGAATACAACATAACTTGCTGTTACGCAAGGGTTTAAATACCCAGGGGTTCATTCAAAGTCACCCAATTACTGTGGAAAGTTCACACTGTCTTGAATTGGATAAAAACGTGTCAATCAATAGATAATTACCAGGTTATATGCTCAGCAACAAAAGTTCCTGTGACACCAATTTTCAAGAGTTGTTTAGCAGAAAAAAAATGTCTGGTGTTCAAATCTGTTATTAAAGTATGAAAATAAGTCACACAAACAAACCCGCTGCAGAAAAGCATGCCTTGCATGCAAAAGGTGACTTTTATGCAAACATCATGCATTTGATGACCTAAACTTGGATATAAAAGCACGTGTGTCTCAGGGATTCGATATGCATTGTTCCTGCTAGTGTTGACAACTGCCACACGGGAAAACAACACATATCCATCCTTACTCGAAGTTTGAAGATGCCACGCCTATCTGAAAATGAACATCTCAGAGCCATTGGTATGCTTGAAGCTGGATCATCTCAACTGGGTGTCACAAGACAATTCAACATCCATAGAAACACCATTTGGACTTTGTGGCAGTGTTGGCAACAAACAAATGCTGTCAGATACCGTCCTCGATTTGGAAGGCCACCCGTTACAAGCGTCAGACAGGATCGTTGGATTCAAACCACACACCTGAGAAATCGTTTCCAACCTGCAACAGTCACTGCCAGAACCATCCCAGGTCTTCGACGAATATCGGCACAGACTGTCCGTCGCCACGCCTCAGACATTTTGGGATTGTCACCAGAAGATCCGCTAGACGTCCGATTTTGACCCACAATCACTGACGATTACATCTACAGTGGTGCAGGCAGCGTATACATTGGACAGCCATTCAGTGAAGACAAGTGCTGTTCACTGACGAGTCTTGTTTCAACCTCAGCCACAATCATGGACGCAGACACGTTTACCGCCGTCAAGGTGAACATTACGCTGAGCACTGTGTCATGGAGCAAGACTGTTTCAGAGGCACAGCGTTATGGTATGGGGTGGGATCAAAGCTAGACAGAGAACCCGTTAGTTAGTGGTTGATAGCAACCTCAGTGGACAGCGTTACTGTGACGAGATCATTCGTCCTGTTGTTCTGCCTTTTTGTGTCAACATGGCCCTGGCGTTCTCTTTCAACATGACAACACCCAACCGCATGTGGCTTGAGTTGTGCAACAAACACTTGAACAGAACAACGTGAATGTGATCCCTTGGCCTGCTCGCTCTCCAGATCTCTCTCCAATCGAGCACATGTGGGATGAGATGGAATGACGTCTCTGATGTTTACCACGTGCCCCAGAGACACTCCAGGAACTTAGTGACAGGCTCGAACAGATATGGAATGGTATCTCACAGGACTTAGTGAGACGTCTGATTCATTCCATGCGAAGAAGATGTGTTGCTTGCATCAAAGCCAGAGGGGGACACGTGTTACTGATGTGTGAATTGTCATTTACGCTTGTCCATGTTTTCCATGTCATGACGTCATAACTGTAACCGATATGACTTATTAAACCTGTGAACTTGTAAAAGGAGTCTATTATCTATTGGAACCACAAATTATTTTTAGATTTAGGGATGTACCTTATTTAAGATTCAATTTTATATAGCATCACATGAACTTTTGTTGCTGACTTGAATTATAACTGTGCTTTACGCAGATAAGCTTGAGCAAGCACTAGAGAGACTGGATAACATTGAGGGATTGTGTGAGGTTGTAAGGAACTGCTGAATTCATCATGTGATGAATCTACACATAATTTAACAGTAGGGAATCACGCGTTTTTAATATCTGATGACAATAATTGATTGCAGAATGATATAGTGTCAATACCATGTTGAATTTTTGCATCAGAAAACTGATTTTTTTTTTTTTTTCACTACTCAGTTGAGATACCTTTGGCCTGTTACTGCTGAACTGGTTACAACAAAGCTCAATGATTTTTTCTCTTTTATTTTTATAAATGCTGAATAGATACTGTGGGCAAGTATATTAGGCATTTTGTACATCAGGCCTAGCTGAGGAATTTAATTCATACAATTTCTGAGAACCAGGGATGGGACTAAACTTGACCATGTTCTAAATCGGTAACAGGCTGGGGTTTCTCTTCAATATTCAATAAACGGGTCAGGTGTGCCATCTATTGATAGAATAGTGTAACTGCATGTATAAATAGAGCAGCCCCATGTCCACTGGCATCTACATCTGCGCAGAGGCGTTCATAAGGAATTGACATACTTGAAAGTGATAGCATTGTTGCTGCCCATGTGCATAATTTTATGCCATTTGTCCATTCTTTCTCAAATCAATACTTCCAGCAGAAAAATTCATAATGTCACAGAGCACACATCATCAGAATCTGGTTACAAAAAACTTTTTTTTCATTTCATATTTGTCATTTCAGTTCACAGGCTCAGGTCTCAGTCTAATAGAAAATGTTTGGGAAGAGGTGGAATACAGCTTTGCAGCATAGAAGCGTGTGAATGTGGGGCTGAAAAAAAAACTCTGCGATGCCATTGGTGAGCCTGAACCAGAATTCCGAAAGAATGTTGCCAGCATGTACCATGAAAAATCTCAAAAAAAAAAACTTGAAGCAAAAAGAGGCCTAATCTGGTATTTGACAGGTGTTCATAAAATGATTGAAGAGTGCATCTGTAAATATACCTTGGATTATACATATGAGATTATATGAAACACTTTAGGATCCATTGAGCAGTGTCACAGAGTTAAACATGATGGCACGATGGGAGGAGCTTTCTGAGATTGTTCGTAGCTGCATTGTGGCTAGGCATGGGCCGGTTACCAGTTTCAAGGTATACC
The DNA here is from genome assembly GCA_029692085.1 of Gymnothorax javanicus. Lineage (NCBI taxonomy): Eukaryota > Metazoa > Chordata > Actinopteri > Anguilliformes > Muraenidae > Gymnothorax > Gymnothorax javanicus. Next base: position 100,136,307 of record CM056198.1, read on the forward strand.
GTGGTTTGAAAAAGTCACAGTTTCAAAACCACTAAAATTTTCCATCATACCGTTCCTGCAGTATGAGAAGTTTTTTATGATTCGTCAAAGACAGAAAGTGCAGGTCAGGAATCCCTCAGGCAGTGTGCAGCGTTGAGTGACATGACCCCTCCCCCTCCGGTTGTTGGTGCAAACAGTCAGTGAGCTCTGTGTATGATGGCCGAAGGAGGTGAACCCCCCAAACTTTTTCCACCGTCGACAAAAGACGAAGTCGGCTGTAACACAGAGATGCCAAGCCTCACGCATTAGGCGTGAGTCTCTCCTCTTAATGGCATTCACGTTCCTGTGCTGTAGTCAGCAATTATTCTATCAACGCGCACTGAAGAAATTCACTCACAGAATTTAAGTCATTGTGCATGAAGTTAATCAGTTTCACGTGCATTACGGTGGATTTCCCCACTATTGACATGGAAATCGATTATGACTCGGGAATTCTCATGCTTGTGTTTACTGAGGGATTGAAAGCAATGGAATTCCATAAAGATGTTTCAAATGGTCTTATTTCATTTAAACAATTTAAACGATCATGAAACACATGCCCTGTTTCCAATCCCTGAGTAAGGAGAAGCACGAGAAGTGCGGAGTCATAATCGCTTTCCATGTTACTTGTGGTAAGGTCCACCTTCACGCAAGTGAAACTGAAACTTCAATGCACAAGCATTTTAATTCCGCGTGAGAATCTCATTAATAAGCGTTCAATGAATAATTGCGGACTACGTTAAATAAGCCTAAAAAATGCGTGAGACCTACGCCGAATGCGTGAGACTAGGCATCTCTGGCTGTATGGGAATTTTTCGGGTACCGAAAAAACACAGACGGCCACGACTTGGAGGAGGAAGGATATTCGAGATACAAAACGTGCTTGCGAAGGGTGGCTGCCAGAGGAGGCAACACTTCAAATATGATTTCACATCTACAGGAGCACCACCCATCACTCTTTGCCAAATTCAAGGTAACGTTAACGCTGTCTTGAAATGAACGTTTGCAACCAACTACGAGAGTTAGCGTGTCTAGCATTGGTGAAATAAATACTAGTCTTGCTACTGAGGCAGATAACATGGCTAACTAAGATGGCTAACATCAGCTAGTTTCCTCTTTAACGTTACTTCACAGAGCAGAGAAGAGCAGAGAAGTAGCTATTCATTTTCTGAGAAATAAGTACTTTTACTGTAGTGCTAAAATTAAACTTAGCTGGTATCACATCTATAACTTTGTTTAAGTGTTCCACCGTTGCGTACATCTGTTCAAAATCACGAACTTTTTTTAAACAGCCTGCAGCCTCTCTGGGTTTTTGCAACCATTTGTGTTGTATGGAGAAAGAGCACGTGTGTGTGCATAAAGTAAACACACGAGTCGACACACTCACTTTCTCTCTCGCTCTCTCTCTCCTTATGTGTGTATATGTATGCATCAACATTGAAATAACAGAATCAATATTGTAGCATTATTTGATATTCTTTGTAGTAGTAGTAAGTGTGGTGGTATATGTGTTTTTACATTAAATCAATTAGGTCATGTAATACTGTGCTTAAATTTATGTTTAATCCAGTACTATATTACCAAAGCACACAAATTTTTGCAGCAGAGTTATTGTCATTACAGATTTAGGTTAAATTTAATTATTTTAATTTTATTTAGAAGAATTCAATTATTGATTTTATTATTATTTTATTTTTTTTTTTACTTAATATGGTACACGTTTACTAATATTCCAAATATTCTACATGTTGTTTAAAAATAAAATAGATTGTGTTCAATGGAAAAAAGTTGTTTTTTTACCTAGACATTTCAAAATAATACATTTTAGAGTTGTAATTGCTATACCGCAATACCGTGAAACCGTGATATTTTTGCTAAAGGTTATCATACCGTCAGAATCTCATACTGGCCCATGCCTAATTGTGGCCTTACATGATGCTGAAGACGTTAAATGCTGCTATAGCACAGTAAAAACCATCAAGCATTTCAAAGAGACCAGTTTGCTGAAAACTAGTGGAAATGGAGGTGCAAAATGGAAGTTAAGTGCCTCAGATGTTCGTTATCTGTGTATGACAAGTCAAAAAATTCTGTGTTTGAGGGCTTGACAACTCCGTGACGATATTAATAGCACCAGAAGTAAAGAGATGAAAGTATCAAGGTCTACTATTTCCAGATGCCTGCGTGAAAAGGTCTGATTGGTCATGCCAAGAGCTGGCAACGTCAAAAAAGACTTGAGATTGCCAAGATATGCAAGTATTGGACATCAATGGACTGGGAACAAGTCCTTTGTACTGATGAATCAAAATTCGAAAATTTCTCACCTAAACGCAGGACTCATGTGCGCCATAAAGTTCTAGAATGTTTCAAAATTAACTGTTGAACCCCTTCAGTAAAACATGGAGATGGTAATATTATGGTTTGAGGTTCAGTATGCTCAAAATGAGCTGGTGATTTCATGAAAATCGTCGGAATCATGGATCAAAAGAAGTTTCACAGCATCCTTGTGAGGCACGCATAGCCATCTGGAAAGATATTGATTGATCGGGGATTTTATTTTCAGCAAGATAATGACCCCCAACGCACGTCTAAGTTGTGCAAGAATGATCTCAGTTGAAAAGACACATCTGGTCACATAAAAGTTATGACTTGGCCTGTCCAGGCCTTAATCCGATTGAGGAAATCTGTTGTAACATTGAAAGAATCTCTTTGAAGTAAACTTCAAACCATATGGAATGGTTTATCGAAAAAAATATGTGAAAACTATGACTGAAAGATTAAATGCTGTAATCAAAGCAAAGGGTGGCCGTACAATATATTGACTTTTTCCCTAAAAAAGACATTAATATTTTTGTTTTTACTATATATTGTCATCTGTTTACTTATTTTCATCTATTTGATCCAATATTACAGGAAATAAATACTTGCATGATACTTGGTTTCCGATTTATCTTCATTTTAAGTGTATTATCATCACTGCACACTACTGAAGAACAACACAAACCTTCAGAACTCCCATTGTGCCCCACAGATAAAAAAAAAATAGAAAGAAACAAACGAAACACTTAAAGTTTAAACTCTGTTAACTGATAAGCAGAATGTTCATAACAAATCTCAAAAATTTAATGGCTGAGACCTTGGTCCCTTGAGCAAATTTATGCAGTTGCATGAACTCTGCCATAGTGGAGGCGGTTAACGAGTTTGAGAGAGGGGCATTCTTTGGAATGCTGTCTGCTCTGTTGAGGATGATCAGAAAAATCACATTAATTGAGAAATTGAATTGGTTGATGGCTCATCATGTTTAGGTCACATGAGGGGGTATTCACGTGGTAATGTATGAGCTGGGCCCTGGCTAGGAATGGCAGGCCCCATAGAAGAATATTCCTACGGACGCTGTATCCTCCTGGAATTTTGAGGGCCCGTTGTTGATCTAGGCCCGCCCATATCTGGATGTCTCAAATCATCATCATTTTGACCGGACATGCAATAGCCCTAATTCCCGCTCATTCTGCCAGGGGTTCACTAGAGACTGCTTATTTGGAAGACTGCCAGCCTTAACCAACATACACACTGTTCCAGAACACTTGACTGACATGTTATTCCAACATGTTATAACACTGTCAGAATATTGGCCTGATCTAGATGCGACAAGCCAAAATTTCAAAATTTCCCAAGTAACGGCAGCGCTTTCATAAATAGTATCATGTTATTTAATGCTTGATGTAAAAGTTCATTTACTGTATTTTCTTCCGAAAGTTTGAGTCAATTTCCCATGCACAGATTAACCCTCTGAAGTCAGGGAACTGCAGCAGTGCATCATACTTAACGTTTCTATAATTGTCTTTGCTATGATACAGCTGAGAAATATAGTGTAAATAAAAGTCTATGAAGGATAAATCCATTTGCACAGACCAGTACAATAAAATAGTCAATGGCCAAAATGGGTATTCAGTCATCGATATTATTTGTTAAGTGAAGCTCATTTTTACTAATGAGAAAAAAAACTTTGTTATAAAAGCTCAGAGACGATATTTACTGATGCTAATTTTGTCAAACACAGTTCTTGACTATTGATGCACAAATCAATTTCCTACAATGCTCACAGAAGCAGCATTTAGCCTAGATGGTCAGATTTACGCAAAAAGTTCACCACTACGCTCCCAACCTGTCTCCGCTCCAACCTGTCCTCCAACCATACGCTCAAATAGGTCGATTATTCTCATTTACTCTGATTTAGGCTCCAACCTGTCCTCCAACCATATGCTCAAATAGGTCGATTATTCTCATTTACTCTGATTTACGACCCATAGGAGCGTTTCCTAAAATCGCGCCCCTACCGGCAACAGGAAGGTACTGTTAGTTACAGTTTCAGTTCCAGATACAGTTTCAGTCATATTTACACTTAAAATAACGGTTTGGATAAGGATTAGGGTTAGGGTTCCTTTTAGGATTACGGTTAGGATTAGGTTTAGGTTAGGGATTTACTGACGGCAACGCTTACGATGGAAACCAGATTGTAGTTATTTAAATGACCGCTAGAGGTCGCTTAACTCCTAAACGTAACTTCAGGTCGTAATAAGCTCCTTGACAAACGACCTTTCCGGGCGTATTTTGTTGGAGGACAGGCTCTAATTAAGCAATTAAATCCATCTTGTATGTTACCATGTATCTCAAAAGAACGAAACAACACCAGCATTACGTTTTAACAAGTTTAATAATACATTTATGAATATTTAGGCAATAAAATCATATATAATTAACATGAATTAAGCTGCTTTCTCAGCGGTATGAAAACGAATTTTTTCGCAAACAGATTACATTCAAATTCAATGCAAATCGCGCGTTTTGCGCGGAAAGCGTCCTTGCATTGACTTTGAATGTGATCTGTAAATCTTGAAAAATTCGCTCGTCAATCAGTGTGAAAGGCTTTTATATAAACATTCACAACGATATTTTTGGGTAAAGAAATAATTAAACAATTCAGAACGACAAAAACAATTAAAAACATCTCTTTTGATGAATACACATTCGGATTCAATATTTATAACAACATAACCATATGGACAGTTATTATGCTACATAATTGGAACACACGTCCCTTTTAGTCCTGGCTAGATCTCAATCATTTTCCTTTATTAGCGTCTTTTCCAATTATTGTAATTGGCAACTGAAACGGTTTCTCTCCACATGCGATCTAACAGCGATTAATCGCTGGGTTAAATTCAGCACAGTGGCGGAACAGAGAATTGGGTTGCACAAAACAGCCATTTAAAACAATTATAAATCTGACCTGTTCTCAGTCATATTCATGATTAGCAAAAAGGCACACTCCGAGAGGCGCTCCGCACTTAACAGGTGCTGCTTGTTCTCCCCGATTAGGTAAGGCGACAATCATTCCTCTGTCGACTCTCACGCCAAATGGCTTGAGCACGACGCTTGTTATAACCAGGCTATTTAACTGCCGAGTGCCACGGTTTTTTTTTTTGGTTTTTTGTTTTTTAAATCAAACGAAATACTGAGAGTGAAAGTCCAATTTCATTGGAACAGGGACCAGTTCAAACAGCATTGGCCAAAATAAGTAAATTATTTTTGATGAATTTAGCCCGTGTCTTCAGTTGTCAATTACGATAATGGAAAAGACGTCAATAAAGGAAAATGATTGAGATCTAGCCAGGACTAAAAGGGACGTGTCTTTGCCCCCCCCTGTAGCTCCGCTACTGCATATGGAATATCTTATTTATTATGAAATAATTGGAACAATGACACGGAATTAGAAAACAATAGGTAGGTGCTGAACTTTTTTTCTGATTATCTTTTTATTTATTGGCGTGGCGTAGCATTGAGCCTACTCGTAACAGTCAGCGCAGGTGACCTCCGTTCTCCTGGTGCAATTCCCACAGACGGGTCTGAAGCATCTGCAGCTGGTGACGAGCGTCTTATTTTGTGAGCAGCTCCTGCGGACATGGCACTGCCTCCGTTTTGGTGCCAGTGTCTCCCGCTGCTGCTGGCTCAAACTTTTTGCCAGTGCTGCCCAATAAAATAATTCTAGTCTAGGTACTCTACTCTACCAACTCTGACAGTGGCATCGGTTAATTGCTAGGCAAACAAAAGATACATTTTTCGAAAAAAAATAACAGCCGCAAAATTGTACGGTCAGTGAGACCGCAAATGGCAGAAATAGGTAGATTTGGTGATATTTTATGCTCCGTAGGTGTAATCTATATAAAATCAATTGCACGTTAAAATATATACACTTTTAGGAAAAGTCAGTGACCCTCAAGGTTGTATTCTTTTATTTTGAAAAGTTATGACACAAACAATTTTCAAAACGGTCAAAATGACCGTCATGGCGCTTCTAGTGTTAAATATGATTCTCTCTCTGCCGTTATATGTTCATGCTGCTATTATGCAAGCCCTCCACCACCCCATCACCGCCTAGTCTTTGCAGATTCATCAGCTCCATCATTCATCTTCTTCATCAGCTGAGTCATCAGCCACCACCTCCACCAGTGTCTGGGGGATTTATCCTGCAGCGGCTCAGGGCAGATGCTCCTCAATTACAGCATCTCCCTCACGAGTCCAAGCGTCAAAGACTTTGTCAAGACAATCATCACATTCATTAATCTGTTCACTCTGTAATTTGTAAAAAATGATTATCTTTATGTCATTCTTTGGTCTCTCCTAATTGAACTATATTTCTCGGCTGGATCATCACAAAGATATTAAAAGAAACACTGAAGATGTGCTACTGCGTCCACCAACTCCAAAGGGTTCAGCAGAGTCGCAGGTTATATACCTTGTGTGTTGGAGATTCTCCATGCAAAAGTCAGTAGAATTCAGGAGTGAACTTACCTGTGTAATCACAATTTTGTACCTTGACAGTTGTTTTAAAAGGAAATTTGCAATATTTTACCTCGCCTCTGAGGATGCAGAGGAGGTACGGTTTTGAGTTCTGAGTGTTTCAATGCTTGTTGAGATTTTGCGAGAATGCTGATCATGCTCGTCTGTCTGTCTCCGCTGAGTCTAGTGTCCACAACTCTTGTGGTATTGACTTGAAATGTACACTATAAGAAAGCATACAGTGTTGTGAAGTATTAGCTTGCTTTCCAATATCTTGTATTTTGCATGTTTTCATACTTAATGTTTCAGATCATCAAATTAATTTTAATATGAGATAAAGATAACCTGAGTAAACACTAAATGCATTTTTAAATTATGAATTTATTTATTCATGTTCAAACCAAGCTCAAAAGACAAAGCTTTTAATTCTTCATAATATGTTAAGCAATACTGTGTTTTGGGTGCACCCCCTTTTTAGTGGTTGGGGTGTACATGTCACAGGGTCAGGTAAAAACACACAAATGTCCATAAAATTATGAATATTCTTTCGATTATGTTGAAATATGATGGTGGGTTTTTTTTTTTTTGTCAATTCAAACGAACGGAGACTAGGTACTTTGTGCCTGGCACCACTTGTTTTTGTGCAGTTTCCACGGGTGAATGATCCTCATGTTGATGGCGGATTGAACACTCATTGCCATTTATAACATTAGAAATCATTTTACATGTATATGAATGGTCTGGAGTAACGGCAAAAGCCAACAGGACGGAAGAGGCAGAGAGCATGTGCTCAGCTTCCCCTGTCACTTCCTGCATCTGGCCAAAGAAACAAAGCAATATTTGCAATATAGACATTTTCTTGTGAATGCAATATAGACATTTTCTCATCCTATGTCTCATCCGAGCACAATTTCCTTGGAAACAAAAATATGTCATCAGTAATTAAATCACCTCAGGGCCAGATTGATAGATTCCTGATCTTGTGTGTATTTTGATATTTTTCGTACTCCTGAAACCATGGACACAAAAGCTGTCTGGTGAACCAACACTGCCCCCAAGATGAAAGTGTTTTTCTCTTATTTAACTACTTCCTTAGACTTATGTAACATTTCCTATCGCAGTACCCCACATTTTCTCTTGGTTTAAATACTACTGATTTAGAGGGTATGAAGACAAATTATATATATTTATACCAATAAACAATGTCTTCTATCTATTCTGCAGTTTATATGCAGTTGAAGAATTTCCTTGGAACTAAAAATATGTCATCAGTAATTAAATCACCTCTTGGCCAGACTGATAGATTCCTGATTTGATTGTATACTGAGAGGCATTAAAAACACAAACTGGTTTTTATTGTCTAATTTGAAAACTGATAGTTTTTCCTTTTGCTGATTGACATGATGACCATCAGGTATGGTAATCATTGCAAAATGTCAAGTGTCTGGGTTCGAATCCTTTCTTGGTTTAACACCTCATTATGATTATCTAAATGCAGCACCGTTCCCTGGATCATGGTCATGAATCATATTGGGAGAAATCATTTTGCACATGAAAAGTTGAATATCAGGGCCAATGAAAAACACACATAAACAAAGTCACATCATTCCCACTTCAAATGCCACAAACAAATGACTCTTGGAAGAATCAAACATTTTGAATGTTGAATGATGGCCAGTCTCAAAGAAAAGATTCTGGATGCATTAATGTCCATTAAATGACTGTATCCAGACTGCAGAGATGACACAGAATGACCAAATGTGTCAGCTATCGTCCCCGACAAAGTGCGTCATCTGTGACGCTACAAAAACACATTCCATAAAACGTCTTCTGCCATGTTAGATAATGCATAAGAACTGCTGAATTGACTGCCAATGTAACGATAACAGTGAGGGCAAGTCTCACTACCAAAAGCACAGTTCCCAGAGACCGTGTTTTGCAACTACGAAAGAAACCATTTACCACTACTTAAAACAGTATATTTTATTATGCGTTTTTAATGCCTCTCAGTATATTTTGATATTTCACATACTCCTGAAGGCATGGACACAAAAGCTGTCTAGTGAACCAACACTGCCCCAAGATGAAAGTGTTTTTCTCTTATTTAACATCTTCCTTAGACTTATGTAACATTTCCTATCACAGTGCCCCACATTTTCTCGTTTTCAATACTACTGATTTACAAGGTATGATGACAAATTACATATGGTTATACCAGTGAACAAGGTCTTCTTTCTGTGTTGCAGTTTATATGCAGACAGTTATTTTGTAACCGTATAGAAAGAAATAGTTAAAATGTGAGGGGAAACAATCAGGAAACAGAGGCTGCATCTTCATGTATTCATGTTGTCATTTCTTTTGTGCCAAAAAATTGCTGCGCCACTTGACATTTTTGCTCATCTCAATTGCAGGAGAGTAAGAAGTTTAGGTCAGAAAACATTGTTCTCAGAGATGGTGGACATTTCTCACCAACAACTAACCATGTTGTTTCTCCAAAAAGGAAAAGAATTCAGTATAGAGAGGTTTATTTTCATACATTGCCAAAACATAACTCATTACATTGATTAGCCTTATCCACAAAAAAGTATATAATGCAATCCCTGAGTATGAGGAGCATGGCTGTATATAAAATAGGCTGCAAGCCCAATGCAGATCATGGATGACATGCTATGTAAATACTACTGAGTTGAACCAGTCTGTGCTTTAATCCTCTGGATGTGAACATGCCATTCTATTATTACCAAGAATTTTGTGCAAATCTGTGAAATGAACACAGGGTCAGTGCGTATTTGTGACAGCGCACCAAAGTGAATAGCTGGAAGAGGACATTTTTATGAATGAGGACAGGTGCAGAAACCTTTGAAACTGAACTCAACAGCGGGTAGAAACACATGGTGTCCTGAAGAAATCATTTGAAAATGATTAGCCTGTGTTCCAGTTAAGTTTGTAGTCTTACAGTGTGAGCTGCTCTGTGAGTGTGAATGCTTGTGCGTGTGTATCCACACATTTGTTTGGACACTTGCATGAGTGTGCTTATGTGTTTGTATGCTTTGGGTCAGTTGCATATGCCTGTGTGCATTTGTGTGCATGAGCAAACACTTGCGCATCTGTATATCTGTGCGTGTGAGTCCAAGTTTGTGTGCGCTTGCGTATTTGCGCATGTTACCTTTTCCTCTGTGCTTGTGCATGTATGCGGGAGCGTGCTTACATACGCGCACTTGTGAGAGTGCATGTGTTGGTGCGTGTGTGCGCATGTTCACGCGCGGCGGGGTAGCGCAAAGTTCACACATTCGAAGAGCTAAGTACGCAGTGAGAGGCATCCCACAGGACAGCGAGCGGCACACTGCGGCTTTCAAGGGACAAGCCCCCCAGTGCAATGGAACATTCCTCTCCACAACTGGGGCGGTCAACGACTGTCAGCATGACCAAAGCATGGGAGGGTGGGCGGGGGGGGGGTTTTGGTCCAAACGAGGTAATGTGAAACCCATGCGGCTCTAACAAGTAAACTGGCATTCTTCACATACTTCCAGCATTCGCCACTGGCAGGGGTACGAGGCCTCTGGGACACCAGTTGCATTTCCTGAATTGAGGGAGGGAACGTGAAGCCCCAGCCGTTGTAGTGACAAACCTGAACTCGGTCGGAAAAGAAGCTAGGCCTCAGCTTCTGCCCACGTCAAACCTCTCAGGTTTGTTCTTCTTTCACGATCCCCAGATGAACCAGCTTGAACCAAAGTGCTCTTGTTCCTACTAAAAAAAAACCATGAAAAGCTTGTAGTCTTAAAATAACAGTGTCCCTGGAGTAAAGTATTGGACTTAAGTACTGGAAAACCCCTGTTTTGAATAATCCCTTTTTAGAGCTCAGCTCAAATAAAATGATGATGGAAGATTAAGTTTGACTCCAGACCTGCAGCACATGGCATGTGAGATATTTACTTCTGTCCCACCTAAAAGTGACTGGTGGATGAATGGCTGGCCTTATCGTTTCCGTTTAGATAATAGGTCAGTTGCCCTGCTAATGCAAGTGCAGTGTTTGATCCTGATAGGCAGTATATGTGAGCAAATATTTGCCCTTTGGTGCCAACAGGAAGTTATTCATTCACTTCTTCAGTCAATCATAAGGCTCTCATCACGAGCCCTACCTACCAATTTTTTTTTTTTAATGTGGGTGGCTAGCTGTTGCATCCAGTGAAGGTTTGTCAAACTGGGCTATAACCTTTTGACCAGAAGAGTTTTGGAATGTTCTTCTTTCAAAGTTTGAAGTCAGTGTTTTAGAACATCATACCTTTCAATTAAAAATAGTGTTTGTTACATCTGCATTAGAATGTCCTAGTAAGAACCATGTGATCACGATTGCATCATTTCACACCTTAAAGTGCCAAGCTGTAGATTTTCCTGAGTCTGTGTGTCTTTGAATAAGTAATCCTGTTGATCATAATTTCCTTCTGGGTAACTGCCACAAATGTACACAATTTTAAACTACCACAAAGAGGCCGGAGAATTTCAAATAATGAATGGTCAAATTGAGTTCAGAACTTGCTTCAACCTCTGAAGGATTTAGTACAATCAAGCCACACACATTGCTTGACCTTTTAGTCGACTCAAATTTGACAGATAAAAAAAATCATTGCTGGAGGTTTTTGTTTCTGGAGATTTTTTAAAAAATCTCAATTTACATACATTTTTTCATAACAAGATGAAACAAATGAGTTTCCATGAGAACATTCTAATCACATATTTATTATTTTATATCGTCGGGGGTTAATTATCCTGAGAATAAACAAGACAACAGTTTCATCACTATCCCCCGCCAGGATCAAGGGCTATAACTCTGTAAATAAATATACTTCAACATCCATTTTCAAATACAATGTAGATCATGACTAGCTTATTAAGCATACAAAAATTTACCCATGTCCCTGCCATATTTTTTCGAGGTAACTTGTCTCAATTGTGATGGACGGACGGGCGGGCGGAAGGAAGGACAGATGGATGAAACTCAATCTTATAACCCCTGCACCACGTCATGGCCAAGGATAATACAGTACTTATGTTTCTGTACAAACGAAAACCAGGATCCTTGTTAATGCCCAATACCTGATGTCAGGCCATTTCCCTTAGTCAAGCATGTTAAGACTCCTTAGTCAAGATCCCTTTGCCACTTCAAATATTTCATTGATCCAAGGGAGTTGATATGGAGGGATTGAGGCTCCTTAGCACAGTCTAACCTCTATCCCCTAATGACCCCAGAGCTTGTGCAGGCTGGACCAGGACTACTGGGTGCATGAGAAACTTCTTGCGGTCTCCCGATAGCAGGCAAGAGAACCTGACTGTGATGTCATAATGGCCCCCTGTAACAGGGGAAGGACCCCGATTGTGACGTCATAATGGGAAGAACAGAGGCAGCCTGTGTGGCAGCACAAGGATACACTTGAAACATCTGATACTGTTGATCCCTGCTTTTCCATTTGGTTTCCTCTGTCCCATATATTGACAGCCCTATTGCCTGGAGGTCCTGCTTGTGACAGTTATCTCACTGAGCAAACTTGACTGAGAGAGGCAGAGAAAGAGAGAGGGAAAAAGATGGATAGAAGGAGCAAAGGAGAAACAAAGGGAAGGAAAGAAAATGTAAAGAGAGGGAGAGATTGTAATTTTCAGTTGCTCTTTTATATATCCAAAAATGTAATCATACAAAAGCAAATTTCTTTGAGTTCAGTGCCCTGCTCAAACCCACTTCAGTGCGGAGATTAAAAATGGACCTCGTGCTCGGTGATACGCAGGAATTACACTGTTCTTTATCGTGCTCTGTGGCAGGGGACAGGTGTCAATTAGTTTCATGAAATGCAGGACTGCTGCTGCCAAAAGAGCCACGAGCAGCAAGTATCAGTGCAGCTGTTCTGAGTGAACAGGTGCAGCTGGTGCCTGCATTGATATTACATTAGCAGTTTTGCTTTCTATCTTAAATTTCAAATGTAAACACAAACTCTGGAAGCCTCCAGTGCTAAGCGCGCAGGAAGTCTAATTTTCACGCGATTAATGTAAAAAAATGCCATCTGATCTCACTCCCTGCATTGAGCTGGCTGCCATTTCTTCCGAGAGAAAAGGCCCGAGCGAAAATGCCCCTGTTTTGTTTGGCATGTGACCCACAAAAAAGTCAACCCTTCCACCAGTGCCCTGTTTCCCACAGCAATAACTTGTCCACTTAATGATTAACACATAACTGCCAGGCACCTAAAACCCTAAACCACACAGGACGTCGGAGAGCAGACGGAGGTGATAAACGGCCACAAAGAAGATAAAAATTTCTGCTCTGGGCCTCAGATAAAGGGTTTAATCTATATTTAGCTTTTCTTTAAAGTCATACATCAACTTCCCCAGAGTATGGTTCTCGCAGAGTAAGAGCTTGGTTCTCGCAGAGTAAGAGCTTGGTTCTCGCAGCCGCATGGAAGCCAAAAGGAACCCAATGAAAGAAATGACACGACAGCAGAGCTTGGACCAGGTCTTGCCATTGTTAATTACTCTGTAATAACTGGCATGATTTTTAGTTCACCATCAGATACCACTGAGGACTAATCTTAATTTTATCATCCTCGACAATGCAGAACTCTTGTCTTTTAAAATAATGTTCCATAAAACAACCAAAAATGCAATGGTAGATAGTCTCTCTAGTGTGTAAATCCTAGAGAATATTGCACAAAGCTGGGAGAAGGAAGTTTTATGTACTTTGAGCAAACATGCTTATCATCCTGTAATCATTGCTGCAAGTCAAGCATTTTGTTTGGAAGTGAGGAGAAGGAAAACACAGGAAACCTTGACGGTTGAGGTTCATCGCTCAGAACGCTACTGAAGAAAAGCGCTTAAGTCCCTCGTACACACAACAGTACCTGATAAGCAGTGCCGCTGCGGCACCTTGTAAACAAAAAGGCCGTCAGCTATCGAGAACCTCATTCAGTCAGGTTGTTTCTTTCTCACCAGTTTAAGGATCACTCGCGGGGTCGTCGAGGGCAATGGAGAAAAAGGCCAATCATGTAAATAGAAACATCCAAGTGCCGTCGTCCCATTATCTTTATGACTGATTGCGCACAGTCTTTGAAGGAGGTTTTGTTAGCCGAGTAGCATTTTAATGTGCCAACTCAGAAAGTGTCTTTTTATAGGTTGTTCATCTTGTGAATCAGGAAGTGGGTGTATCCTTCTAATAAAAAGGTTAGTCCTAATAATAGATTTGAATGGAATTCATAGGACAGAAGTATACCTTGATCAATCTGCTAAGGCATTTATGGAGAGTTTTACCAGTGACAGATCGATAGCCGTGACGATGGTTGCCCGGTGATAATAGAGCTGATAGGCGATGAAAAAAATACTAATCGCTCAGCTTAGGAGGATGACATTCTGAGGGAAGGAGTCATGAAAAATTCTGTAATAAATTTAATTACATTAATTATTTTTTTGAAAAAATGTTTGCATTTTTATGAACTATTTGATTGAATGCTACATGCAGGTATTTTCTCCTTAAATACGGTTTCTTAAATCTTGTGTTTGATACCCTGAAAAATGCAAAACAAGATTCAGCCTGGGTGGCACTACCTTTGCCACACATACCATGCTGCTGAGACAAATAACAGAGTTTGAATGAAAAAACCCCTCATTATTCAGGCATTACATAAGATGGCCTGATTAAAAGTGCAGTATTCCACCAGAAAATCACATCTTCATTTTCCCATAGCCCAGTGAATGTGAGTTGTCATATCATATCTCCTTTAGGATCATTATTGAGGATAAAAATGATGAGAATCCTATTCAAGGAAAGTGAAAATTACCCACAGGGAGGTATTAAGGCAGGCAGGAGAATAGGGGTTTGTCCTATATATAACCTCCCCCATACTAGCTCCCTGCCCACCCATGGCAATTACAATTAAACTGTCAAAATCAAGTGCAATTCAGATAGACACTCTCGCACGTGTTCTTTTGTTGTGTGTGCCAGTGAGTCTGTGAATATTTACCTGTCTTTGAGCACGAGTGCTGGTGTGTGTATGCGGGTGCATGCATAGCATATTTTTTTCTGTGTACGCGTTTCAGCTCATCTCTTAGTGTGTGAGCATGTGCGTCTGTGAATTCACATATTTGCGTGAGCATTTGTCTTTGTGCACCCGTCTGTTTCTGTTGGTGAGTGTGCATGCACGTTTCATATTGTAAGCATTGGGTATGTGTTTGTGTGCACAAGCATTTCATGTTGTACGCTCATGCGTGTGTAGGAATATGAGAGTGAGAGATGAAAATGGGAGAGTTAGAGGCTCGGTTCAAAATGCAGATCTTTTATCTGTTGGCATTCCTGAGCAAGCATTTCCCCACTATACCTCGCTGACCAGCGGAAATCGGAAGCGATGCCTTGTGGTTGAAAACTGTTCAGGTTGTGAAACGGTTTGTCAGGTAACTGCGTCTCCGCGGGAATGATTAATAGCTCGAAATTCCAGCGATTTACGGCCGGACAGTGTCAGTGAGGCTCGACGACGAGGTGGCCAACCTTGATAACGCGGTCGCTGAGGCAAGAATTACAACCTGCTGAAGGGTGAGTCTCTCCAGATACCCAGTTCACACATCAAACAACCTGAAGACTGCTGGGAAACACACTTAGAGAATTAATAAAACACAACTTTGGAAGATCTTACAGGGCTGATAACCCACTACCAAGATAAGCGATCCAGGCCCAAAAATGACTGGTGAATTATGGCCCCCTTCTGAACTCATCCGGTTGTGTATCTCGAGCAAGAGCGATGGATTACCCTCTTCATTTTACTTCACACCCAACCTTAAAAGGTTGCAGGAAGAAAAAAAAAATGAAAGAGAAAAATAAACATCGCGTGAGCAGAAAGGTGAATTTTTTAAAAATTCCCTTTGATTTCCTTTTTTTTTTGGAAAGGTCAAAGACAACGCGCTTTACGGTTAGTTTGAAGTGAGGCTTTTGTTCTGCGTGATGGACTTTAGGCTCACAGCCTAGGGGTATTTTCTCTTTCCATTAATTATACCAGGTCTGATTAGCCAGACTCAGAAGGGATTTTATTCGTAGGCTGGTAGGTTTAAGGTCCCTTGATTAATGATGGAAAAAAACGAGACTCGTGTTTGTTTTGAAAGCAGCAACCAATCCTCTCACCTCAGTTTACCTGGTGAGCAGCCCCAGAACCTCTATCAGATCAGCTGCTTAAACCCAATGCTCCTCACTGCTTTTCAAGCTGTGTCACGCTGAGGCAATTAGCCAAAAAAGCAAGTTTTTGCTGCTTGTCTGGCTAAATTACAAGGCGGTATTTTTCCCCATCTCTACTCAGCGGCCCTTTCCCTGAGAATTCGATGGCAGCAGTTACTCACTTGTCTATGAGATGCATGATTTTTTTTGTACATTCTGGTGGTCTGCTATCTGTGCAGCAGCTAAATTGCAGCCATTCGACCATTGCATTCTGTAACTCAGATCTAAGGCCTGAACAAAGTCATCATTTCTCAATCTCATGCTAGGTGGTTAGTTTTTTTGATTGCTGACCCTGCCAATTGAGCCAAACCAAACAGTGCTTGTGAAGAGAAAAGTTTTTTATTAGCACTTTATTAGCCACAAGTAGAGCTATATGTAGTCGATGAGAACTAACCCTTCCATATTGTGACGTGTTCTACATATCAAGACAACGCCATCTATTGAATGTGCTTCCACACTTGTGAATTATTGATAGTGACAACAATGAAAATAAATTGAGCGATTCGAATTTGGGGCGCTCACAAAATTTAATAGCGTAATGAGGCCCCAAACCAGGACGCACCACCCCTGTAGCACCCTTAGTATTTTAACGGGCTGTGGTGACCTTCTAATGAACCAATAAGTCAGCATGCCAGGTCCAGCGAGCGAATCGTTTGGACAGGCCTTGACCCCCTGACCCGCGGGGAGGTGGGGAGGTCATAACAGACGTAGCTGGGTCGTCTGGAGGACGGCCGTGTGACAGGACCGCCATTACAGCTCAATCCCTTTCAAAGGGGTGAACCAGTTTTGGCCCAAATGCGCTCCTGTCAGTTGCATGATTACGCGCTAATGCGCTCGCTGGTGAAACAGTACTGAGCGAGGTTCAGAGTGCTGGGGGGGGCAGGAGGATGCCGCCAGTTGGTGTGTCACTTCCCAGTAAATCTTTCTGATGCTTTCATTTCCTCGTTCCCTCTTTCTGCACGAGATGAACTCATGAGCGAGGCTGGGCGGTTTGCTGAAAGTATAAATGTAATAATGTAGCGTCTTTCCGGCAGTTGGGACCACGCAATAGGTTTCAGGGTAAAGGTATGAAGGAAGGGCTTCCTTCTTAACCACTCAAACCCTTACTCGAGAGGTGGTTTGGCCCAATGTGAGATGAGTGAACCACACATACATGAATGCAAACATACTCATTCAAAACATACAAATGCTCAAATTCACATATGCACATGCACAAGTGCACTTCATAACACTTGCACACACATATACACATTCACTGAGACACACTAGCCCACGGAGACACATACCAAAGACACATGTATACACATGTGCAAACACAAACATGCTGGCACACACAAACGCAACACACACACACACACACACACACACACACACACACACTGAATATAGTGGCCCAACCCTCCTGGTGGTGTTACACTGATGAGGTGTCATCTGTTCTGAGGAGATAACGTTTTCAAATTGCTCCATTTTCCTCCTTTAAGGCAGTTTACATGTGAGAAAAGGTGTGCACAACAAAATGAGTGAAGCGTGTCCATGACAACAGCACGCTTGGCGTCAGAATTTAAGAAACACGGGCAGATACAAACAAAAATGTGTCAGAGAAAAATCATAGCCCAGGTGCTTTTCATTTCTGCTTTGAAACCTATCGTTAGAAATATATGTGAAAATGGTAGAAATGTAGTGTTTTTGATGTTGTATATTTTCTAATTTTTGTACAAATATTTTAACAGTCAAACTAAAAAAATAACCTTAGCGCTCAATGAATTACCTTGCTGGTTGTGTGCTTGCAATAATCACAAAGATCATTTAGAGCATCATTTGACTATTACATTGATTAAGTGCAAAGTTACAGAAAATAGTCTCTTCAGAAGAAGTGCGTTACATACCAAAAACACCAAATTGCGCCTTCTCTTAACAAAAACACAGAGAGACTGCTACTGACAAGTTGGTTGACACACAGGCTGATGGATCTCTCAACACTTTTATCATTCCATGGTGGATCCTTTGATCACTGGGGAATTGATTTATACACCAAAGGGCAAATCGCTCTCGCGACCAGCAGGCAAATGCATGTATAATCAAATTACTCGTAATGTTTAACATTCCAGACTCGCACCAAACATTTAGTCCTTAAAATGAAAACCAGTGTAAAACAATTAATCAAGGATGTTTGGGCAGTTTTCAATTTTAAAAAAAAATCCAACTACAGATATTCTCCTGGACATCTACATTTTCCCAAAGTATGGTCAGTTGGGGAGTTTTACTGATGACAGGGAGTGAGCGTTTGTACCATGTGTAATTGACTTTTACGTTCAACCCACCTTCCCAATGCCATGACTTAACAGTAAGTCTAGACTGAAATATTAGTTACATTTCCAGTAATTCTTGTCTGCTGCTGGAAAAAAATGAATTAATTACTGTACGTCCAGGCATCTACGCTTAGCTTTTCAAAATTCTTCTTGTTCTCTCATTCTATATCACTTCACAAGATGTAATGTATGTACCTACATCCATGTAGATCTGATGTTTTTGCTCGTGGCGCACAGGGCATGAGGTGTGGTTTTGTAAACATTCGGCAAATCCTGCCAAATAAAAGATAGTAATGACCCATACGGATAGTGATACAATGAACATTATCTCACTTATTAGTCACTAATCCCATGTAATATTGCTATCGCTTTAATTTCCTGGCTCTTCCTCTCCAAAGAAGGAAATTCAAACACTACCTGCCACAAATCGAGATCTTAGAGTTCCATGGTGAGATCACATTGTCCACATGATCTCCAGAGATTTACTGCTCATAAAAGACCCTGCGTATACTAATCAGCAAGCCTAATTGTCTGCTCCCTATTTGAACTTAAGATTAATTGGATTTTATATTATGGCCAGTAACAACCGTGGAGTGGGTGCGATAATTATCATGTTCTTGAACTATATTTTCTGATATACATCACAACCCCCTCCTCCCCACCTCTCTCAAATCCTTACAGATGTCATGTTGGACATGAAAGCCCAAGATATTCAGATCATTTGAAGACTCTCGGCAAGATGCACGCGACAGTGTTGAAAATGCTCAATGTTGTTTCGCTGTACTCAGAAAGGTGTGGAAATTTTCTGCAACCAGAAAATCCCTCATCCCCATATTTCTTGAGTTTTGGTTACCATGCTGGAAAAATTGTCACTCGCCATTTTGTGGGGAACCTAAACTGCGAGAAGAGCCTGCCTCATAGGCCACAGCCGTGCCCTTTCTCCAGCAGTCACGCAAGCCATTCCTAAATCCCCCCCCCAATCAAGCAGTTGGCGCCAAAGATAAGCGGCTACCCTGGTAGACAGATTAGCAGCTTGTAATTAGGGATTTCTAATTGACCAATTTACAAGCCAATCCTCTCAAGCTTGGCCAGGCTGCTCAGATTGAGGCTGTTTTTCTTTCTTTTTTTTTTCCTTTGCGGGACTGATGGAGTCATGCATGATGGAGAGACCTGTCGTCTGGTGTGGGTAGGAGAAGGGAACCAGTAATCCTGCCAATGACCTGGTTTTGTAAGGTTCCCGCTAATGACCGAATGCCTGCTGGGGACCTTGTGTCAGTGGCATCAGTGTCACGGCAACTATTTTGTAGGGACACAAATAACCGGGATGGGAATCCTCTCTGAAAGACCTGCCTGTTTCCCCTGTCCTCAGTGTCCCATTCCGGACAGTTCTCCGGGGTTACACAAAAGACAGTGTCTCACAAACCCCCCCACCCCCACCTTCTTTCCCTGCCCTCTAACCTCTGTCTGCTGACTTTTTAGGGTCTGGAATTCCTCTGGTAGTGGGGGAAGATTAGGCCTATAAAATCTAGGTTAAAGGCTGGAGACTGTCCATCTGTTGTCGCGTTCCATGCCACCCCTCCAAAATGAGATGAACACAGAAAATTAAAACTTGGGGTAGATAAGAGTTTGAGGAGGAAATTACCTTTTATGGGTCAGAGGGAGGAGGGTGAAGGCTATGGCTGTGAGGTGCAAGGGTGAAAAAAAGAAAAGGGGGTTGTTTATTTTATTGGCTCAGGATATAAAAGGCGGAGTCTTCAAGGAAAACAGAAGTGAATGGGATGACAATTGCATGCAAAGTACATGGTGATTTTACTGGCTTGAATCAGAATTAGAGACCATTGACTACCTTTGCAAACTACTATGCTCATGACCCTCTCAGAGTACGTTAACAAACAAATCACTCAAACTGTGAAATTCTTTGAAACAGATGGGAAACTTCTCAGGTATTGGGCCTTAACAAGCAAGTAAGCCTGTTCGCAAGTGGTGAATATCTACATTGGTGCGAACCGCTATAGATGAGACACAGCAAAGCAGAAATTTTATGATGGTACTGACAGGAAAAAACAAATGACGCTACATCAAATAAACAGTACATTGCTACGGTGATATTACTCAGTAGTTGCTTTAAAATACAATCCATTTTCATCATGAATAGGAAAGGATGGTTGTATTTGTTATGGCTCTTTCTCAACTATGGCAAAAATGATTACTCATTTTCCATGTCTTTGTTGTGTTTTAGTCACTTTCAGTCAGGAATTCTGTTCAATTTATTGGTATAAGGTTCACTTTAACTTCAATAATAGGTACAAACTGCTGATGCCATCTCCGACCTTTTTTGCTATCCAAAGCATACGTTAACATGTTTCTGTCTTGAACCATGACTTCTGATTTTCTGTCTACTGTCAACCATGGTCCACATGAAGGGGATTGTAAATCCACAACTTTTTTAATGAATATAATTTCCCTTTTTCACACCACTGATAACATTTTTCAAGCAATATTGATTCAATGTTTGCATTTCTCCTTAATATGCTGTTTTCAATCATTCGTGTTTGGGGTGACATTCCAACCAGATATTAAAATTGGATGTGTGCTGAGCATTCACAGATCACTGCATTAAGAGTAGACAAGTATGAACAGATGTGCATAAAATGATGAAGAGCAAGCGTTTTAAATCCAAATAGCCTGTAACAAATTATGTTCCTTAATATTAATGTCTCTAGGCTGTCTTGTCTCTCGAAATGCACCACCATTGGTAAATCTTTAGGGAAAATAAAGAAATTGACGAACTCCTCTGAAATGCTTTTGTTTTGCATGGACACCTGGTAATTGAAGTATAAAAATTTACTTAGCAAATACAATCAAGACTTCCTCATAATATAAATGTAAAAAAGTAATTTTCAATACTTCAATTTCAAATTGTTATTAAGTCACTTTGAGTGGAGAAAGCACCACACGCATGTTCCCTGATGGTTAATACACTGCACAGCAGTTAAAAATGTATTGCACTCAGTTAATTTAACTCTGAGTATCTGTTTTAGTACAGAATGTGTTAGCTAAGAAAGCCCCAGAGCAATAAGTGCAAAATGTGCTTAATTAAAGGTCAGGAAATATGCTGGTCCACTTACACTACTGGTCAAAAGTTTTAGGACACTCTTTATTTTCCAGTTTTTTAATAGAAAATTATGCAGTTTAATGTCTCATTGTACTCTGGAATGAAAGCATAGACATAATAGAACAAATTAACAATTGAAGTTAAAAAAGAAATCATGGAATCAATTTCTAAACCAAAATGTATTTTAAACTTTTGACTCAAAGTAGCCACCTTTGGCAGATATAACAGCTGAACACACTCGTGGCATTCTGTCTACAATGGAAATCAAATAATCTTCAGAAAGTTCTTCCCAACTCCGTTGCAGAAGTTCCCATAAATGTGTGGCACTTGTAGGTTGTTTTGCTTTCACTCTTCTGTCCAGTTCGTCCCAAACCATCTCGATGGGGTTTAAGTATGGAGACTTGCGCTGGCCTCTCTACGTATGTTTTCAAGCACACCATCTTGTTCTTTTTTCCTACAGTAGTTCTGGCAGAGCTTGGACTTATGTTTTGGGTCATTATCTTGCTGTAGGATGAACCCCTGACCAACTAGGCGCATACCAGAGGGTACTGCATGGCACTGCAGAATGCTGTGGTAGCCGTTTTGGTTCAGGGTGCCTTTCACTCTATAAGTCACTGACCCTGGATCCAGCAAAACAGCCCCAGACCATCATGCTTCCTCCTCCATGTTTGACAGTTGATGTCACGCACTGAGGAACCATCCCTTCACCCACTCGACAGTGTACAAAAAACCTGGGTAACCTTACCTTTTGTTTAAAACTTATGACAGTTCACCAATTACCTTTGTACCTATTCAAGCTATTAGTTGGACTGGAACTGCATAATTTTCAATAAAAAACTGGAAAAATTGGGGTGTCCTTAAATTTTTGACTGGTAGTGTATATACGTATGTTACTCCTACATGCATTTGTCCTTGAACAGAAACAGTAGTGGTGAAGAACAGCTAATACTAGAGCACTGTAAGGACACCTGAGTCAGCAGGACCAGACATGGCAAACTGATCTTACTGAGCCTTTTTAGGGTGAGTTTGAAAAACTGTTAGCATTGAGCTGAATAGATTAAATAGCCCCATGAATAGATCTCATTAAATGTATTACTGCTGGCTTTGTTTCATAATATGTATGAGTATGTATGTGGGTAAATGTAGTTGTACATGTAAGCCTGTGTGTGTAGCCATGTAGTGGAGGGAAGGGGTAGTGAGCAGGCGTTCGGAAGCGTGAAATAACGTGCTACCGAGCTGATGAAAATAATTGGGCATTAAGTGAATTCAGAAGAGAATTGTACTTGGTTCTGGGGTTATTGGGGTTACTAATTTTCTAAAGAATGTGGTAGATAATTGCTCAGATGACATTATAATGCTCTCCCTTCCCTTGGTTCAAATGAAGGCATAATTGCAGCAATGCCTGTAACGCACACACCATTAACAGGCTCCAAATCATATATGCGCGCTAATGACCTGCGACATAATTACACTGCTCTTGATTAATTTGTCAGACAACAAAGATTTGTTTTTATGGTCACCTCTACAAAATTACGCACACGCTAATACAAAAAAAAAAGTAATAAAATTAATAAGAAAAAAATCAACCCATATCCCAATAGGGAAAACATATGCAGTAGTGTTTCAGCAATTAACTTTGTCTCAGCTATGGTAAGGAGCCAAGGTGGTATGTGCTCCTCATGTCAGTTTTCCACAAGTCTGTGGTTGCCTATGGCAGCCTTCCTGAAGGGAGTGTGTGGATCCAAATGTTATAGTTCTCATGAAGGGTAGTTCCCACCAGCAGTTTTTTGAAATTTCCTGTGGCATTTTTTGTGAAGGACGTTTATGATTCCCTATGGCGAATTTCCTAAAAGGAGTCTGTGGTTCACCAATGAAGTTCTCCTACAGAGAGGCCTCAGCTGTCCCTCTTCTTCTACGTGTCACAATAGCACGAGCTGTTAAAAAACAGCCTTCAGTTTCTAAAGCTCTCACCACTTCCAGAGCTGATAACATGGCTGGCTATTTCACATCACACTTCTGACCGTCACAAGCCTCTAAGGGTATCCTAGATCCAGAGAAACAAAGAGATAAAACAACAGCTTTGGTGATTGTACATATTAAAGCAGCATCCAGAGCCATGATGAAAACTGATAAAAATGGCAAAGATTCCAGGTCGAAGGGGGGAGGGTGTTCACAATTGGAGAGAACCCACAAAAATAAAAATTTCTTTAAATAAAAATGGAGAGTGAGAGCAATATTCTTTCAGGGCATCCAGAATTCCCCTGTCAGCCCCTGATTGTACCGCATTAGAAAACACGTGACGTGCAATACGATGAAATTTAAAGATTAGAGGTTGTCCAAGAGGTATCTCGTTTACAGTATATCAAAGTAATGTATCATTCAGTAACAAACTTAGCAAGTTTACTCTGCGCGTACGTGTAATCCCTACTGAACTTGAATGAATTGTTAACAGTGTTGAACTGGTTTGTCTGGGATAACAGGATCTCATCAAACACCAAGCAGCTCCATCATCTGATGGGGTCCTCACAGTTTTGTCCGTTGAGCTGTACATGAAGTGGCTTTCTCAGAGTATTGTTGAGGCAAGCCTCATTGAGAAACCTCTGTGACAAGAACTGAGAGTAATTTCATGCTCTTTACTGCGCTCTCATAAATTCGTAAAAGAGGTTGCAGCAAACAAGCACTAATAACAATATGCCACCATACTTCAAAAATTGCGGGCAAAATCTGCAAAATACCTCCAGAGATGGAAGGAGAACCAGGAAGAATTGAAGCAGAGAAATTACAAAGGCATCTGGCCAAAATGTCAACTCACTTCCAGTTACAAAAAAAAGAACAAGTAATTTTAACGCTGAAGGGAAGAGTTCACTTAACCTGGACAGCTGAGTATCTTACTACAGGATTAAACTTGAATGTTCGGCCTCCAGGAATGTTTGGCGGGACCACATACGGGAGAGTTGGATGCCGGCCCAGGATGGCGACTGGGCAGAACAGTTGAGGCTCTGGTAGACCATGGCGTTCTGCCAGCTCTATTATCATCATTCATGGAGAACAGCTGGGCAAAGCAGAATGATGAGTACGTTTTAACCCTTTTGGGTATGAGATCACAAATGCATGACTAGAATGTTCTGATGCTAATATCACAATTGCTACTTATAAATGATTATGATGCAGTTCAAAAACACAGAAACACCTTAAAAACCTACTCTACAACAGGAAACACACTATGTGCTATATCTCTGAAGTCCACATAGTGGCCCTCATTTATCAAACTTGCGTAGGATCTGGTGTAGATTCTGGAGTAAATATCAGCATTCGCCGGGTGTCACATCTGATTTACTAAAAGTGCGTACGTCACTGATTTCGGGGTAGAACTGGCATGGCGTTGATAAATCTGGTGGCTGAAACCATTGTAATTTTCATGACATGCCCCTATAAATTCATGCCCCAGGGGGCATAGTCCTGCCCACTTTACGACATGGACTCTCGAAAGACAGCAAAGAAGAAAGAACTTCACTGAGGAGGAAATATAAATTATCACGTCCGAGGTGGAGAAAAACAAAATTTTATTTGGAAACCTTAAGAGTGGCATAAAGGGAGCCCAGAAGGCTGCAGTTTGGAAAACTATTGCTGCTGCGGTAAACATCGTTGGGGTGGAAAACCGGAGTGCAGCAGACATTTTATTTAATTCATTAATAAATCTAAGTGATTATTCGCACTTATTTAAGTGCGTCCAAGCACAAAAACTGATCGAAATTCGCGTTAGACGCACTTATAAGTGTGGCCAAGATGCACATTTCTCCATTGCCCACACTTATTCTAAGTGTGTCCAAAGCTAAAAATTTTTTCTTGGCCAAGCTTACTTTAAGCGGTACTTTCTACAAGCAGCACTGGAATGGTCATCAACTGGCGCACTTATAAGTGTGGCTATGAGGGGTGGAAGTAACAAAAATTAATTGATAAAAATGGAGGTGATGAAAACACATGTGAATTGAAAAATGGAGTCATAAATTATCAAGTGAATGAGGTCATTGCAAGTTATGTAGGTGGTCACATGATCCCTGAAGCAAAATGTACACAGAGGTTGATCGCAGCATAGTGAAAATGGGGAAATTTTGTGCTGCTGTTGCTTGCACCAATAATAATGCCACTCAGTCGTCTGGAAAATATGGCAAAATAAGTTTCCATCAATTTCCTCAAAATAATGAAGCGCTGTTAAAAGATTGGCTTGTTAAATTAAGAAGAATTGACCGTGGAAAGCCTTACAAACCAACGAAACATTCAGTTCTTTGCTCAGCACTTCAAGAAAAGCTGTTTCACGTACCAGAAGTTCACAAGCAAGTCAACGGTTTTGCTGCAATTAAAACTGGTAAAGTGAAGATTTAAAGAAATTAGTGGAAAATATATATTTAATACAAATATTAACCTTAAGCCTGAACGCCCCTGTAACGGGGGCAATGAATTTGCATAATAAATACAGCATGTTTCCTAATAGCAACCTCGTCATGCGGCATATCCTCTTAAAGCGAAGAAACTCGGCGAAAAGTTCGTGATGACCGTGTTTACCTAAACCGAACACAATTCAAGCACCAAGCAAGTAAATAAGCATCTAGCAAAACGTTAAATAAAGTAAGATTAAATAATCAGTGCTCTGTCGCAAGCGTTTCTACTGAATTTGTGATATGCATACAAACGATATCTCAAATGAAAAAGGACAGTCCACAGATTCCAACAATATAAGCCTTGTCATTTTAAATCGACACGACACTGAAAGAACAGCAGGCATGCACTTTAAATGCTACAGAGATGAGCAAAAATTTTTCTAACCTTTGATATTTTGTCATAAAAGCTGCTTGTGGGTAAATCCTTCCTATTGTTTTAGTCAGTCTATCTGAGAGTCCTCTCGC
The DNA here is from genome assembly GCA_029692085.1 of Gymnothorax javanicus. Taxonomy (NCBI): domain Eukaryota; kingdom Metazoa; phylum Chordata; class Actinopteri; order Anguilliformes; family Muraenidae; genus Gymnothorax; species Gymnothorax javanicus. Next base: position 100,162,725 of record CM056198.1, read on the forward strand.
TATTATGCTATGCACTGGAAGACCTCAGCAGTATAATCACTTAAATGGTTTGTTTTTTGTATTTTCGCTATAATTAACAGCTACACATTCAACTGTTGTTTTCAAAGCCGGTTTATAACTGAGAATCCTTGCGCCAATATGCTCAAGTTCAAACACAGCACAGCTATACAAGTGCTAAATCGACCAGTGAATATATAGTGTGTTCAGCTAGTGTCATGGATAAGGCGGAGCATTTGGACCTGAGCTTCAATATCCGGTTATACATGCGACATTTCAGAGAAAGGAAATACATTTTTTTTTTTTTTGGTATAAATAAATAATTAATCGATGCATTCCCATTCAATCAAAGCCATCTTCCTGAGTTACTTCGGGGATCACGTGACTTACACTACGGTTTCTGCATCCAGTGCAACGCCTCCATTGAAAAATAGAGTGATATATTTTCAATTGATTTGATAAACTTTATTCTACTATTCATCATTTACCACACCTAACTGACATTTATCATTTACAGCAAGCAATTTTTGTTACTTCCGCCGACAAAATAAGGCTACAATTTGCATACAGTCTTACTCGCTAGCGAGCTAGTTGGCTATCTAGCTAGCAATAGAATAGCTAGCGCGCCAATGTATTTAGCTACATAGCCAACTGGCTAGCGAGCTAAAAAGGCTGCAGTTCACTTTCAATGACCAAAGTATTCTCAGAAATAATAACGCCGACAAAATACAGCCTCAGTTTGCGTACACTGTCATACTCGTTAGTGAGCTAGTTGGCTTCCTAGTTAGCAAGCCAAAGTGATATCAAACTGTGTGTCACAGCTAGCACGCCAATGTATTTAGCTACATGCCCAACTGGCTAGCGAGCTAAAAAGGCTACATTTTGCTTACAATGGAACACTCGCGAGCGAGCTATTTGGCTACCTAGCTAGCAAGATAAAGAGACATCGATATCTATAATGTTATAGCTAGCATGCAAATGTATTTAACATCCTAAAGTCGCTTTCACACCGGACGCTGAACTAATTTTTCGCAGGACAGATTACATTCAAAGTCAATGCAAAGACGCGAATACACGCGTACACATTGGTTTCCTATAAGCCTTGCTTTCCCTATGCAATCATGTCTGCCACTGGGTATGAACTCCTGCAAAAATGAAGGCTTGATTAATGGCACAAATGAGTCATTGTGGAGTTTGAGTTAGCTAGCAGTCACTGATACACTGGTGCTATTTGGTTGCACAATTATTTATATTTATTGGCCACATCACTATAATAGTCCATTTATTTTTATAGGTATGTGCACACGCTAGCTAGCTAGCTAATTATTTATCCCCAACTCTCAACTAATGTTGCACCCTTGTGCAAATTAATTGAAAGCAGCTGCAATTTTTCTCCAGATTTCATCCCAATTCAAGTTCTTACGCAAAAACTGCAGTTTTTCATTTTAGCATTTCCTTCCACAGAACAGGATGAAATCATACACTTTAAGAAATTCATTATATTTGCGGGGTTGGTGATGCAGTAATTGCACAGGCGCAGTTATTACATCAATTAGTATTGCACCGCATATTCCTTGGTTAATTGTGGTCTTTTGCTTCTCTGGCTAGTTAGTCGTGAAAGCAATGTCATACCGAATAATGTGACACCGAGAAAGCGCAAGAGGATCATGACTTTGCATGAACACGCCGGCATCTCACCGGCGTTAAATGAAAAAGATAGTAAGTCACATTTCTGACATTTTGAGAAAAATGGGGAAAACATATCCAACCCCATCAATAAGGCCATGCAACATAAATCTGGTAGATGGCATGGTAGAATCACCCCCCATACACTACTGTTGAACCTCTATCACTTGAATCCAGAGATTGATTACGTAATGTCATGTAATGCTACTTACTCTCTTTTTCCAACTCCCTATTATCATGGAAAAAGATGGCAAGTCACATAGTTTTGTCATAGGTCTGAAAAATACCGGCAAAATAATGCCAAGCGCCTGACTAGGGCATGGCAACCGTTCTAGTATCATGTGACTAGGCCTACAAATGATAGCAACTGTATGAGCATGAGGTTAATCGGTGTAAACGGCCAATGGAAAAAGCCAGTAATTGCACTTACTATTACTATATGCCACAGGATACTGAGGAGCTGAAAGCTAGTAAGTGCACTTACTAGTTTCTGGTTACTCAAGCTGGCTGTGACGAATGATAGTATGTGCACTTACTAAAATGTTTCATGTACTTACTAGCTTTTGCCATTCCTTTGTTTGGTGTTTTTTTTTTTTTTTTTTTTTTTGGATACCTGCGCATTATTTCTATACCGTTCCAGTATGAAATGATGGGGAAGAAGCCAGTAAGTCCAAAGTTACATCAAAATCACAAAAATATGACTCACTAGCTTTTTCCATTAAATGCTAGATCATACAGGGACATAGCAAATACAGATGGTGTAAGTCTTTCAGTCTTAAAAACCAGGGAGGTCATATTATATATGAATATGAGTAAATCAACATGATTTATATTAAATGTCCCATTGAAATTAGAGAAAAACCAATTCTTTTCTTTTTTCACAGCTTGTTTCAACTGATTTGCACAAGGGTGTAGCCAACAAAGTTACCCATGATTCTGAATTGATTAACAATAGAATTTTAGGTGTCTCCTCCGAGGTGATTTTAACTCCTGTGAAATAATCCAATTATGGACAACAAGATCTTAAAGGTAGGGGGGTTGTTGAATAAGGGAAAGCGATACTACAGAATTTGTTCAGAAATGAGTCGCAACTTGCAGAGCTTTGCTTACAACTTGAGACATACCCACCTTCCCATAGGCACTCCCATGCATGTCAGAGACTGCTCCACCACTGGGGTATGTGGGCTACATAAGTTGCACTTCTGCTTCGCGGCAAAATATACCTCTGCCTGCTACTGCGCAGGATCACTCTTGCCTGCTGCAAGTTGACATCCCACCTCAACCCTAGCATCCACCAGTGGGCTCTGAATTCCTCCGGAAGGGGGATATCCTGATGCTCCCTGCTGTCTTCTTCTCAAGCTCAATAAACCGCAGGGCATGTCAGCGTCAGCGTCAGAGCCTAGATGCCAAACTATTATTGTATCTAATTATTAATACGTCAGTTAAAGTTTTTGCACTTGTGGTTGCTCAAATATTTTTTAAATATAACCATTCAAAATACAAATTCTTTCATTCTGTAGACGGAATAAAATTGTCTGTGCTCAGCTGCCAGACTTGCTGTCATTAAGTACAAAGAGAGGGAGAAGGAAGTTCTGGCAGGTTTGAGGTTAGACCCTAATCCAAAGGTCGATTGCATAGTGCATTGTGGTTTCAAAACCACCCAGTTTGCGGCAAAGTTTTATTATTATAGCTGTGATTTGAATGGTTGAGCTTTCCCTTTGATTTACAAGAATGATTATACACCTTGTCTTTTTTAATGACAGTATTTGTGTTGATCCTGGTTTCATGACAGCACAGCATTACTGTAATATCCTGGGAATGTACCCTTCTGGGGTTTACTTAGCAAAGCATCATGAAACGCATTAGAAAAAAAAAGAAGCAAAAGCAGCGAATCCGGCCATGCAAGTCCTGATTTGATCTTCCGTGCGCATGACAAGCCAGGAACTGTGCGGAGGTCTGTGTTTGTAAACTCCATCTGTTTGAAACACGGTCCAAGTTTATGATAGACCCACTGCGGCTTTCCATTGTCCTTGCTGAACGGAACAGAGAATATATACAACCCCGTTTAAACTGGGACAATGAAATCCACGGAAGAAAACACCCACTGCAGGAAAACAAATGTTTGAGCAAATGTTTGCCATTGAAAAAAAAGCATTGCATAATCTTATAGGCCAAGAATAATGCGTAAGCTGTATGGCTCATGCTGAAATACCGACTGTACCCAGTTGTTTTCGCTAGTGGTCTTGATCTGTGTTTTAATCTTTGTATGATTCTGACATTATTTTTTTTTTTTAGTATTATCCTTTTTATCCTTCCTTTTGTCTTTTCCCCCGAGTCTTTACCTTTCTCATGCTTGTCTTGCATATAAACCCTTAATGTGTTATTTAGTATTGTTGCTGTACATCTTTGTAATATTTTATTTGTATAACTGTAAATGTGATTTTTATGACATGAGTGGACCCCTTTGAAAATCAGCATGTCGCTGATAGGGTTATCCATCCCATGGGTGGAATAAATAACTAAATCCTTAGCAAAAATGGCATCATGTTGCCTACATTCATGTTAGCAGATATTTATTACCGTATGTGAAATGACTTGTCGGTGGATTTAGTGGTCAAAACGACTTAGCGGTTCCAACAGTTACTGCTCATTTATGAGAGTAGAAGTTTAGTTATTCATCAACTTGCTCAGATGTGTGCTTTTTAATGAACAAAGAATACATCAGCATTTTCAGATCTGCACTGATTTACTCCATCTCTGTACTCCCTCCCTCAGAAGCAAAAGAAACAGGACATATCTTTACACCATCAAAGGCAATAGCTTGACTGAAATGCCTTTTAAGTTGTCATTATGGCTTTGTGTGGGACAAAACAGATGAAGCTTCGCTGCACATTAGAAAACACTTAAACATCTGCACGGATTTAAATGTAGGCCTTGGCTCCGCTGCATTGAATTAAGAGGGGGAAATGTTCGTATATGAGGCTTAATTACACCAAGGTTGATCTCACAAAACTATACTTACCACTCAGACTCTGGAACATTCCATGGTCTCGGGGCAACATTGCATCTCTTAATGCTGCCGGCGCTTGCATCAATATATAGCAATGGGTTTCATTTTCTTCGGTTGTAATGACTAATTGACTTACAATGGCTCTTAGTTGCTGAAATGCTTTAGAGTTAATATCCCTCTTTGTTAATACATACTCATAAATACACAATGCGAGCGTTTAAGAAAAAAAGAAAAAGCCTTAAAATGCTCTGTGTTACACTCTGTGTCATTGAAACACCAGAGCTGTATGTGGTGCTGGTCAAGGTGAAAGTGAACTTAAGATTATGGAAAACCAATACTGACTGACTTATATTGTCACACCCCGGTTCCTGACTGAATGCAAAAACAGCTTTCTGCCACAGGCCCGAGATGAATCACGTTGAACCTGCTGTACAGGAGCCAATAGCATGTATGTGAATCTGCATGTGCGTGTGTAGCCGATATGTATTTCGCTATTTCATTTATGCTTTGCATGGTAATGGTAGTTGTACCTCATGCCTGTCTAAACAGTTATCAGCAAAGCGAATGCAAATGTCTTCCATGATATAGCAAGCCCATCAGCTTTCTGTAAGAATATTACAGTAATGCGATTATCACCAAGTGTTTGAGTCATTTAAAAGCTATGGAGCTATGACACCAATATGAATAAGGGGATTATGCAAATATGCTGTGTTCATGGAGAAGAGGCCCTTCCTTCTTGCATATATTAACCTTTTTCTAATGGGGTGACATATTCTCCCTCAACAGTTCTTTTATATATTCTAAAGTAGGCCTACAACTTAAAGGGTATTTCTCCTTTGAATTTCATCATCCCTTTGAGGCTTAGATTGACATTTTTACATCATATCTGGATCATGTAAATATGCAAAACTACTTTTATTGAGGGTCCTCAAAATTGACATGTTGAAGTTTAATGTTATAGCTACAATGAGCTGTCAGAATAAACACAGTGGTCTGCAGTCAATCAACAACCATAGTTTTTACTTTTAAAATAAATGTTAATTTTTCAGTGAACAAAATCGTTTTAGATAATGCTAAAAAATTAAAGCTGCAAGCAGCAAAGATGGGTGTCATGCTGAACAGGGCCATCACAGGAGGAGATTAAGCATGCCATTGACCATGAGTGGGGTGACAGAGGATGACTTGATACTCTTAGTTAAGAGCAGTGTCTGCAGACTCAGAATCATTAGGTTTGGTTAAATGGTCACACATTATAGTAAGGGTGCAAATAATATCCTTAAGTAATGCTGAACTAATGCATGACTCATGATGATTAAATGCACAAGTTAATGCATGACGTATCATGAATTCCTGTTGCTCATCATTAGCAAATGATGAAGTCACTATGGCTTTTAGTAACTATTTCCCACTCAACGAATCATTAGTTAAGGGATAGTGATTCACAGTTACTTCATACATTAATTATTTTTGCAACAAAATAACCTGGATTCCTCTTATATAAAAGTTCATTTCAGGACAATGCTTTCACTCTGACTCAGTAATGAATTTGTTCAAGGTTACAAAACAATTAATTTTTCATTGTATTTATGCTGTTGAAAGCAGTGGAGCGTAGCATGGTAGACAAATATGCACTGAAACAAAAATCATTTAGCGTGTACTATTTGATAAATTAAAGGCAAATGATCAGACGTTTACATTCAGCAAAAGTGCCACGGGCCTACCCAATAAACTGGACAGCTGAGTCTAAGTGACATCATTACTTAATCATGACTCCAGACGTTACTTACCTGATTTGTGTCCTGCCAAGTAAAGTCACATCATGATACGCAATCGAACATGATGACTTAACGTACATTCAGTACTATTCACTCATGCAGTTGCACCAAAACCCAAATTACAAGCGGTAAAAGAAACTCCATATATGACATTGCGAAAAATAAGCCGGTTGGCCAATAGCACTGCACAAGCTGAGAATGGTCTTGCTGTTACATAAACCATTAAACTGGCAACTCAATCCCAGTCATGAGTATTTATTTTTACAAAATATTTTGTGACAGTTTATAAGAATGTGATATGCCTACTGTAAATTAACTGCGCAAATCTGTTCAGTTCAATGAATAATTTCCTATTTTCTTTTCTCATATACAGATATGCAGTGATTATTGCTGGATAATATGAATGCAGTTGTCCAATGTGAATTCTCTATTTGACCATATGACGAGACTGACTAGCTGGGAACATCTGCTAGCCGAGTGAACTGAAGAAAAATAACAATGAAAACAAAAAATTATGCATTCAACGAAATAGATTTATTTATATTTATAGTTCTTTTTTTTATGGTAAGCACTTCATTTTAAGATAAGTTTATTCGGCCTAATAAATAAAAAAGAAACCTCTAGATGAATTTGCATTCTTGAGTGATTATATACCAAGTTGGTGGATAACATATCGGAGGAATGAAGCGACTAAACTATGTTTATTCCCCGAAATATATGGCTGAAGTGTTCAGCAAGGAGCAATACCGTTCAAAGCTCCAACCTTGGTGTGACCACTCTAATGACTTATACTGCATGTGCGATCAGTGAACCTATATAAATGATATGACGTGATTTAAAAGCAAAGAAAACACATTTTTCAGCTCTTATCTAATAAAGGTACACTGCCTTTACTATTCAAATATATTTTGGGTAATTTTTGAGAATTTTTTAACCACTAAATCAGCTGAAGAAGACCAGATATATATGTTGTTGGCGGTGTGCCATGTTTGTTGGAAACGGGGTAGCTTGCCACGTCACCCAAACACCGGAACTCTTCAGGGCACGAAGGTTATAAATGAAATAAAATATGGCTACTGTAAGCAAGAGTTTGTATGATGAATTATTTCTGAATCGGTATAACTACAATGACAAATTAAAAGCTGACTTAAGATTTAGAAAGCCTACCTGTTCTGTCTGTAACTGATGCTATCGTTTCTCCAGCCTGGCTAAAGTTGACTGGCGCTTGGGATTGGGGGCCTGCCAATGACTGAATTCCATTGGCACAGCATCATCTTCTGATATTCGCTGGACGATTCAATATCATACTTTGTGTAAATGTGCTCCCTGAAATAACTGGGAAAAAGTGTGCAGAACTGGTGACTCTTCGTTGAATCCAATGTTGTGCAACCACTGTCGTAACAAGTCAGGCTTCATTAAGGGAAATGTGTAAGCTTATGCCCACAGGTAGGTCCAAGTTTCCCATTTCATCGGAGCAATCAACAGCCACATACAATGGCATTATGACTGATTTTGTCACTCAGGTTCTAATAATGACTGGTAATATCGAACCTTGATCATTTGGCGTAAAATTAAGCTGCAGCACGAGTGATAATCAAGACTAATTTGTATACACTTTATGTAGATCAGCTGACTTCCTGGTGTCCAAATGCGTCATAACATCCAGGACATTGCCACGTGAATTTTGATTCGCGAAAATATAAGGAATGGTGGCATTCATGGACTTGTGCTAATTAGTTGTATTTCAGAGGTTTGAGGTTAGATTACTTGGTTGTAACGTTTCGTCTGGAGTGTAGAGTGCAGTTGCATGGAGGACAGGAAGTGGAGGACTGGACTCAAGCGCAGAGGTGGATTTGGTTGGTTTATTATGCCCAACTGTAATGCAGCGGGCACAGACGTTGCAGACCAAACAAAAGGAACAGAGGTTCCGAACAAGATGTTTACAATGGGTAACACTAGAACTGGAAAGCACTGCAGCACTATGTATTACACAAAACAAAAAGGACATGATGTTCCTGTAAAAAGAAATAAAAGTGCTGCGTTTACAACCCCAATTCCGAAATAGTTGGGACGAAGAGTAAATTGTGAATAAAATCAAAATGCAATGACTTTCAGATCACATGAGCCAATATGTTAATTACAATAGAACATAGATAACATTTCAAATGGTGAAACTGAGACATTTTACATTTTTATCCACAAAATGAGCTCATTTCAAATTTTCTGGCTGCAACAGGTCTCAAAAAAGTTGGGACACAGACAAAAAAGGGCTGAAAAAGCAATTAATATATATGAGATTCGGCTGAAAGAACAATTAGCTAGTAATCAAGTTAACTGGCATCAGGTGTGTAACATGATTGGCTATAAAAGGGATGTCTTAGAGAGGCTGTGTCAAAGGCTCTCCAACCTGTGAAGGCTTGCGTAAAAAAATTGTGGAATACTTAAAAAACAATGTTCCTCAATGTCAAATTGCAAAGGCTTTGAAGGTCTCATCATCGACGGTGCATAACATCATGAGAAGATTCAGAGAAACTGGAAAAATCTCTGTGCGTAAGGGACAAGGCCGAAGACCTTTACTGGATGCCCGTGATCTTCGGGCCCTCAGACGCCACTGCATCACTCACCGGCATGATTCTGTCATTGAAATTACTAAATGGGCCCACAGTGATGTTGCTAGGTACGCGTCCTGCGTCTCTGACGCATTAAAATCTGAAAGGACGCAGTAAACTCACTATCCATGCGTCCCAGGGACACACCTCATTTTTCCCATAAAAAACAATACATTGGGCCGATTTCACAAAAGCCTTTTAAGGTTTACACGAGGATAACTTTCTTAATCACGCGTTTAGCATGAGTGTAATTTTATCACGTTTCACGAGGAGCAACTGTCCGCGCGGGTCTACATATTTTAAACGCCTGCTGTCAAATAACAAAAGAAAACTTCACGAGCGTTTAAGTTATGTTTAACTCGCGAAAACTACTACCACAGATTGATTTGCACCTAAATAAGTGACGCCGACCTGACTTCCTCTGGTTGCCAGGTAGATTTTGAGCTAGACTTGTGCCTTTTCTGGAAAAGAAATGCTAAATAAAATAAATGAAATTAATGCATAAATTAGGTGCCTTCTTCAGTTTCTTATTCACTTAGAGGGGTTTTGCAAGGCCACGTTTTTCATTTACATCTACGTTTACGTTTTCTAAAAAGGCTACCGTGAGTGAAGTCCGAACTACATTTTTACTCTTCACCGATAATGAAAGCACAAATGAGTGTGTGAAATCACCACAAATGCCGAGGATGCGTCTGACGTCAGCATCTTGCTCACGTCCACCGGACACGCAAAGAAAGTTTGACATTCTTTGAAGCGAAGTGAAATTCTTGCCACGTTTTCTTTGCCGACATCTCTGTGTGAAAGGCGTGTCCACAACGCAACTACCCCTACATACGGGGTTAATAACTGGTAACGACAATTGGAAATGCCCATTATGCAATGCCCAAAGAAACCTTGCTGTCTCAACAGACTTCCCACTGTGTTAGTTAAGTTTCATTTTTGTGCTAAAAGTTTCACAGTGATTGACTCAGTTCATTTGATTTAGATGATGTTCAGACAAGAAGATTTTGGTGTTATTTTGGTGACAGTTTATTTGTTGACAATGTCATGGTGATGAGAATGTTTTGTTTATGTGTTAAAATCAGCACTTTCATTGATAATTTATTTTGGTACTACAGACACCATTTTGTTTTCATTTGAATTTTAGTAATTTATTTTGGTGCTATTTATGTTGCTACAAAAATGCTATTCTATTTGAATTTTGTATGTCATGCCACTGTGACAGTTGTTTTGCAATAAACTTTTCAGATTTGGAATTTTATTTGTTTAATTTCAGATACATTTTGAACATACATGAATATATATGTTAATTATAACCATATCATGCCATACTATCATCAAAGGAGTTTAACACTACAATTTAAGAAATAAAAGAAATGGAAAGAAATAATTTTTTTCATTGGGGACCCATTGAATTTCCCAGGGACCCACTCAAATCACCACCTGTGGGTCCCGGGGACTCATTAAATTGAAAACCTATCAACATCACTGGGCCCAGGAATACTTCAAGAAGTCACTGTCTGCAAACACAGTCCGCCGTGCCATCCACAGATGCCACCTAAAACTCTATCATGCAAAAAGGAAGCCATTGTTGAGCATGATCCAGAAGCGCCGCCGTGTTCTGTGGATCAAGGCTCATTTAAAATGGACTGTAGCAAAGTGGCAAAGTGTCCTGTGGTCAGACGAGTCGAAATTTGACATTTTTGTTAGAAATCATGGGCGTCGTGTCCTCCAGGCTAAAGAGGAGAAAGACCACCCCTCCTGTTATCAGCGTTCAGTTCAAAAGCCAGCATCTCTGATGGTATGGGGATGTATTAGTGCATATAGTGTGGGACACTTGCATGTTTTAAAAAGCACCATGAATGCTGAAAGGTATATAAAGGTTTTAGAGCAACATATCCAGACGACATCTATTCCACGGAAGGCCTTGTGTACTCCAGCAGGACAATCCAAAACCACATACTGCAGCTACACATACTGCGGCTTCGTAGTAGAAGAGTCCGTGTGCTGAACTGGTCTGCCTGCAGTCCTGATCTTTCACCAATTGAGAACATTTGGCGCATAATTAAACGAAAAGTCCGTCAAAGGAGACCCAAAACTCTCCAGCAGCTGGAAGCCTGTATTAAGCAAGAGTGGGATCAAATTCCAATAGCTAAACTCAAGAAACTTGTCTCCTCAATGCCCAGACGCCTCCACTCTGTGTTAAAAAGAAGAGGGGATGCTACACCATGGTAAACACACCCCTGTCCCATCTTTTTTGAGACATGTAGCAGCCATCAAATTTGAAATGAGCTCATTTTGTGGATGAAATTGTAAAATTTCTCAGTTTCAACATTTGCTATGTTATCTCTGTTCTATTGTGTATAAAATACTGGCTGGTGTGATTTGAAAGTTATTGCGTTTTGATTTTATTCACAGTTTACACTTTGTCCCAACTATTTCGGAATTGGGGTTGTAATAATAACAGCACTTGGCTAAGAGTTTAGAGTCTAGTTCGCAAAATACCGAGAACAAGCCTATATCAACCACGACATCAAACGGGCGTGAGGTTACACAGACTTCACAAAGAGGCTGAGATAAGCTCAGCCTTAGATATGCTCTGCTAGCACTCAGACACAACTGGGAATGGGGGCAAATGATAATTGAATAATGGCAGATGATAATATAATAATGACAGAAGTGCGCTCTGGGATTTAGTAGACCGGTGAGCTGGACGGCTGGAGGCGTGGCCTTACATCAGTACATCAAAATCGCAAAAATTTGCAAAAAATATTTATGGAACAAGAAAAAGATGTAATTTTTTGGAAAAGAGCTGAAAAAAGTGTTTTCTTTGCCTTTAACCTGGGGGACTCAAGTCACATTGGTAATGTGAGAAGTCCCATTAAAGTACACTCAGTTGTCCAGAATACTGGATAGAAAAAAATTACTTCAGTACTGTGCTCAAATGATTTCCACTATGACCCAAAAAGTGTGCAATACAGTTTTCAACAGCCCAAAGAATCAAAAAAAAAAAAAACACTTACGTTCCACCCACTATATTGTGTGTCAAATATACCTTTGTGTGATGGTCGGATTTATGAGACGCCAAATGCTGTGGCCGGAACGAAATGAAGGATGACAAAATAAGAGACAAACACTGACAGAAATCAGAGAGGGAGACTTGCGCTTCCAAAGGACCTAGATCCAGTCCGTGAAACAATAAGGAAGCAAAGCGAGTTCGACAGAACGAATTGAAAGGGAAAAAAATCTCGGAAACCGAGATAAAAAGAATTAGCACCAGACGGTGCCCAGAAAGAGGAAAAACAGAAAAATTCCCTTGCTATCTAGCACTTTCCTCTTTTGCAGCTAATACCTCAACAACTTTCTCACTAGAGACCTTACCGGCTATAGTGCAAACATAACACTGACACTCTAGCAAGGGCAGCGAGGCGGAACTTGGGCTTAAATAGAATCCGGGCGACGCCCCCAATTAATGCCAGCTGGCCCAAGAATCTGATTGTGGGCAAACCGATATCGTCCCGGACAAGAGCAACCAAGAAAGCTCTCAAAGCCACCACCAGCCTCCAAAACCATGACACCTTTGGGTCTATGTTCATAGAAATATGAAGCAATTCTTTTTTATCAGGGAGGCTAGGCTAAGGCATGATCTTGAAATAACATTTTTGTAGGAGGAATCCAGCTAATTTGGTCTCAAAAATAATTAATGTATGAAGTAACTGTGAATTAGCATCCCTTAACTGATGATCTATCAAGTGAACTAATAATAAAACATCATAGTACTTTCATCATTTGTTCATGATGAGCAACAGGAATTCATGATATGTCCTGCATTAATTCATGCATTAAATCATCATGAGTCATGCATTAGTTTGAAAGGAATTCTATTGGGCGACCAAAGAATACCTTGCGGGCGACAGTTTTCCTCGAGAAAGATCATTTTAAAATGTCTTGATCTAAGCAGCATTCATTTTTCTGCAACAATATGTATGAAGTGGTGACTATAGGTTCCTACGACGACAACGAGAATTGGTTAACATGTTGGGCTCTAATTTCTTGGCGCAGCGCAAGGTGGCGCAGCGTGGCGTAGCTTGACGCAGCCCACGCAGTGGTAATTTAGATTCGGCGCAGCCAGCGCAGTGGTAATTTCGTGAGGTGCAACACCGTGCGCAGCCTTTGGTAGATTTAACGTGCGCCGAGATGGGTGTGGCGGCGTAGTAGGGGAGGTGTCACATATTCATCAAAGGCGCAGTGACAGTTTCAGAGAAAAAGTCTTCGCTGCAGTTCGCAGAAAGCTTGCCAGCTCCAACCTGGTTTACTTTCTGTGCAGTGGTAATTTGGCTGACCAGCGCACAGTGCGCACCGTCACCGAAACCTCACAGGCAGGTTTCCAGAATGTCAGGCACATTTCAATGCAATAAATAATTACAGCAACCACTATTTAATGTAACTATCTGAATCAGCACATAAATTATATTATCTATATCGATTGTCCTGATGTCAGATCAAAGAGAGAGAGAGATGTGTACATATGGGCGTGAGTGCGCGTGTAGGCTATGTGGGTATGTGCCCTTCAGCTGCTTTCACACCGGACGCGAAACGAATATCGCATGACTGATTTCATTCAAAGTCAATGCAAAGACGCAAATACATGCGTGTATTCGCGTCTTTGCATTGACTCTGAATGTAATCTGTAAAAAAAAAATTCGTTTCGGCGTCAGTGTTCTAAGCAGCTTAATACTATTATTGTCACTTAGGTTTTATCGTTTTTTAGTGGGGAAAGGAATACAGCCTGATTGCTATGATCTCGTACTGAGTTAAGATCACATATTGAAAATAAATGTGTAACGTATCTTGCATTGTTGTCCATGCATGTCAATCCCAAAATTTTAAGCGGCAACAGGGTGTAATAGTAGGAACACGCTGTCCATCGTTTCTCTTCCCAATGATGCAGGCAGAAGAAATAAATGAGCAACCGTCGTATTTCATACCAACTTCATAAGTTTGAATGATCTGACATAGTTTAAGTAGTAATTCCATTCAAGTTCCCTAATGATAATAATTAGCGAATGCCCTAGCTAGCCAGCTAACTCATATTCGTAATGCTTAATATAGGCGTAAGCGGTGCAGAAAACATGCCTGAAGCAGCAAAGTAAAATGCAACATTAACGCATCATGCAGATATAGGACAGAGGCTTCTATATTCCAACACATTAAAAGGCGAGGGAGAGGCGCATTTGATTGGTGAAGATTTGACTTCGACTGTGTTATACCCAAAACGCCTTCTCTCCTCCCGCTTTGCCACTTGCGCCCGGCAGGAGGGACCGAGGCGGGACAGAGGAGTACTTGCGCCAGGCTGCACGGGGCACGAAATTGCAACATACGCCTGGACACACCCCGTTGGCGCGGCGCACCCCCCATTCGCCGCGCCTGCGCCGCGCCTGCGCCTGGTCTACGAATTTAGAGCCCGTTGACTCTAAGTTGGCTGCTAGGATGCACATCAAAATTATGATGTTTGCTGAAAAGAAACAACTTGCAACATTCACTCAAGTAATATGTAAGTCACAACCCTTTCCTGACACAACTGATAGGATTAATCAGCTTTTTTAGCTTATGTTATGATTGTTTCAGAAAAAACTAATGCTAAATTTCAAAATTTTGTAGTGACTATAGGCCCTCCTATGCTAATATTTTGCAAAAATTTACTATCATATGGATCTATTTTTGCACATTGTACCGATTGGATTGTCCTTATTTTCTGAACCAATCATGTGATCCTGATCAATCTGCCGTTGTATGCCTAATATGCATATGTACGTAAATGCCAACGTGAGCTAGACATGGGGTAGAAATTAATGATTGTTTTGTTGGGACTGAAGACACAAAAATGTCATTGGAACAAGCTTGAAGCAGTTGCTGAGAGTTGCTGAATAAGCAGTCATTGTGACCGATGCCCTTCATCTTTGTCCTTCAGTGAGCGAAGGTACCACATTTCATTGCCTCACACTTATCATCTTTCACCCATAATTACTAAGCATTCTAGATAGCACATCTGACAGTGGACTGAATTATAAGCCAACACTGCCTGCATGGTACACATGAAGTAAATACTGTCACATTAACTCCAGCAGTTGTTACTTTTGCCTATTAGTAAAAAATTACTTTTACACATTAGTTGTTGTCAAATGCACCGGTCTAAAACCAAAAATTGTGTCCTAGTACAAAAATTATTGACCTCACAGTATGTATACATGCATGCTTTAACAGAAGAAGTTGTTAAACCAATCAGTTTTTTAAACCCCTCTCTCTCTTTCCCTCTCTCTTTTTTCTCTCTCAAATCAGGTTCATAGCGACAAGCATCTGTTCCTTTGGCATAATGAGCGGCTTGTTGCCATTGAGATTGAATGTGTCGAGTGACGACTGCACAAAGAAGCCTTGACTAATTCTTTTTCTCCTATCAGATTAATTAATCTGTGTTTTATATTTTCATTTGAATAGAATAAACAATCATTTATCATATTGCATGTATGGAATGCTCAGCCCCCTCCAACTCCATGCCCGCCCCCACTCACTCCCCATCTTCAGCTGCATTGTGATCAGTGAGAATTCTACCCTTGATAAATCACGTAACTGCAACATCATATTTGACATAGAAACACAATATTAAGAATGCCAGAGAGCATACACGAATGGCTGACCAGCTTGTTGGGATGCCAAAGCATCACTGACTTCTTCCGAGCTTAGAAGCTGAGCAATCGAAGGTGACATCACCCCTCTCTGAGTCAAATGGATGACGTCACAAATGAGTGCGTGGTTATGCTGGAGACAGGCTCAGGATGAACAACAATAGAAGAAGAACAAAGAGAGCGGTCTGATTAAGAACGGAATCATTAGGAGCCTGGTGCTTTAGGCTGTGCCGTACGCCTTTATCAAGGACGGAGCGGTGAACGAGTTTAGGGTCACCCCAACCTCGAAATGAAGGTCACTTCCTTGGGAGGTCCTGGCAGCACAGCTGCTGCTGTTCGCACAGAGTGCGAAGGGGGATCCTGAAACCAAATATTAACTGTTTGAAGAAGTGGTAAAATGTGGCAAAGTGGTAAAGGGCTACATCTCTCACACCATCATACAGGCTTATACTGTATGTTGGCTACAGAGTTTGAGAATCGTCTCTCCGCATGGAAATTCACGGCACCTTTCTTGGAAAAATGCAGTTTGTGGAACCACGGCATGTCATTTACCCAAATTTCTGCTGTAATTCTTTAAAACTTTGTTATATATGTTATATTTTTTACAAACTTTTTCTGACACTTTGGTTCTGCTACCTTAGCCTGGCCTCTATTGAAAAAGATATTGCAGATTTTAGAGAGACTTTCTGCTGGAATAAAAGTAATGTGACAAAGCAATAAATATGAATTCTGTATACACATTATAACACAATACACTTGTATGATAAATTTAAAATGTTGGACTGGGATAGTGTGTAAAATGAAAAGACCAATCCTAGACATGGGAACAGAGCAGAAAGCAAGAATAGGGAAACAGCCAACCAGGCATCTTGAGTAATTTGACAGGGAAACATTGATCTAAATGCCTGTATCCACTGAAATTGATTATTGTAAATGAGATGGCAAGTCTCTGAGGGACCACTAAATCAATCTGAAGAACATTGATCAAAGCAGCTGTTTGTTATTCTTGCTGTAGCCAATTTGACAACTTTTCCAAGCTATGTAAAAGGTGGATGTGATCATTTGATGATTTCTCAGTCATATTGAATTTAATTACTTTCTCTTGCATGTCCTCACGGCTAGCAAGCAGAGTTCAATAACACAGGGAAGGGCTTGTAAAGGATAAACTGCTGGGTATTTATACCTTGAGCATTTTTTCCAGAAGGATTCAATTTGTAATGACTGAAATCATTCCATTGGAGCTGCAGTTTGGGATCAAATGCTCTCCCCTCTGTGCTTCCCTTTATCATTTATTTCTTAGGGGGCCAAGGAAACAGGAAGAGAATAGAGGCCAACTGCCCACTCTTATAACAAGAGTCATCAGAGTATGACGTATACTCTGAAATCTCAGAAATCCCAAAATATCAAAAGCCACCAGTCTTAGACTCGATTACCATGCACAGAAAGTTTTGTTAAAAAATATCGAGTGGTACTCGAGTTCCACTGCGGAAACAAAATGATTACCGGACGGACACTGATAACTATGTGCCCTCGCAATATACTGTATGCTGGGGGGATAATAATATATCTAAAAACTGTTTAAGTGATTGAAAATTTCTTTTCAGTCAAATTAAAGACACAGAAGACATAAAAGACCAGAGGTGCGTTTCCCAAAAGCGTAGTTGCTAACTAAGTTAGCAACTTACATAGTTTTTCCATTCACAGTCAATGGGTCCCAACTATGTAAGTTAGCATCTGTGATTTCGGGAAACCCACCCCAGGTCAGGTGCTTTATACCCCCCAAAAAAAAGTTGGGCCAGTATGTTCATTTGAGCAATCGTCAATACCAAAAACGCCCTGATGTTACAGTCATGCCCCATTTCCGATGCTTTAAGGGATAGTTTGGTGGCCAAGTCGCTTCCGATGTCACGGAGGTATGGAGGGTTACTTCAGCGTGCGTTTTTGTCAGCAGTGCCCATCTTTCCACGCCAGTGACTGTCTAAGTTGACAGTGAGCGCACCCAGCAAACTTACTCTGATCTGACAGAAACAAATGCTGAGGCGGTCTTGTGCTTGATCAGTGAAGAAAGAGGGAGAAACAGTGATGACACTGATCTAAATTTTATTCATAACTCGAATAAAAGATGAATTTATTCAGCGATGGGCAGGGAATTTCACCTGTACAAGACATCATTTTTGTGCAGTATATGTTGGTTAGCCTACATCATCTCCATTGACCTGTCAAAACTTTTTCCTGCCTGATGCACACAAAAGGATTTTCTATTGTTCTTTTCTGATTTTCAACATTTTGGAGACTACAGACTAAACAACAGATTTAAAAGATTTTTAATTGGCCAATTGTAATTGTAAACACCAGATGATTTAATCACTTTGAAATTGCTCAAATGAGAGAGGTGACTCCTGGCCTTTGTACAAATACTGGCATAAACAAACACCCCACCGTGTGTACTGCAGCTGGACAATGATTCAGAACAACTGCCAGTTTTTACCTCTCAGCCAACGAAAGTCGTGGAGGGGTATTGTCGTGGCGAGCGGCGTTCGTCCGTCTGTCCGTAAACTTTTTATTTCCGGACGATAGCTGAAAAACGCCTTGGCCAAATGTTCTAATTTTTTGGTGGTATGTTGGCGGTGGTTAGAGGAAGCTCCCTATCAATTTCTGTCATGCTCCGATAATCAATATGGCTGCCAATAAAGCGCAAGGCTGAGGGGTCCCGCTCGCGACAGCGCGCTATTTTTGTCCATATTTTTGTTAGAAAAGTAATTTTGTGAGACTGATTACTTAGCCTGCAGGTTTCCTGCTCCACCAAATTGGTATCCAGCGGGAGGATAATAAAGACATATGAAATAACATCCTCGCTATTTCATACATTGTAGAGGCACATACCGTACAGCAATATGCCAACAATGCGCCCGACCGCTCCTCATTTTAAGCCCATCACGGACATGGGCACTCAGTTTTGCACAAATAAATTTGCTATTTGAGCTACGTGGGCACTGGATGGGAAAATTACTACTGCGTCAGTTTTAAACTGGCAAAGACACCTGTGTCACGCCTGCCAATTCCTTGACTAATTTAATTACATTATCCAGCATAGAGGGTGAAATATCCAAATATTCCCCTGCTTTTCGTTGAGAAATATTGGTTTTAATCCTTCAAATGATTTTCTTTTGCATTTATGGGCTAATTCGCTCAGCTCATCTTTGCCCCCTGAAGGATTAGACCCTCCCTTGCTGCTGTTTTTAAACAAAATCATGATTATAATTACCTGCTGACATCAGCTCTTTCAAATCACAGCATGGTTCACATTTTTGTATCACATTTACCAGTCCTACATTGCCCCTGTCCTAACATTTTTAGAATGTGCTGCAGGCCTGAATGGCAGGAATGGATGTACTTTTAAAATATAATGAAGTTGACCAGACAAAACATTTATTATCGTCCTCATCAGTGGAGGTTGCTGAACACAAAACCACTTATGTGATTAAATAAAAAATTATGCGCCTGCCTAAGAAGGCGAACTGCATAGGGAAAAACTACTCTGGATATTCTGCGTTAAATTTCGGCACATCCTGCAAAGCAGGCCATCAAACCTGTGTTTCATGATTGTTTCAATGAAAACAAAAGTGGAAATTTTGCATCCAAATGGAGAGTTTTATTATTTGTGTTTTCTTAATGAAGTGAATGGGCCACACCTGTGTTAACTAAGTTAACATGCCAGGAATCAGGGAAAATTCTTGAAAACAAATCAAGAGTAATTATCAGTTTAAAGCGATGTATTGCACTCGCCCTGTTTTCCGATAAGCAGCCGCCAATGGTCCTCATACTGCTTGTAATGAGTTACTAGTCATAGTTAATTTAGAAATCACGGCTTTTTAAGTACCTTTGCCAAACCGTCCCCACTTTGGGGTTATAGATGCAATCAAGATAACTGTGCTGCTGAACTGAATTCATAGGGGTTCTTTTCTTTCAGTTTATTTTTAAAGAGGAATTAGGTCTCTCATGACCATGAGTTTTGATTGGTCACTTCAACATTCTAAAGCTGCAAAGGCAGGTCATGTCAGTCTGGAAAAAAAGAAGCAAGGCCAGACACCAGGGCAAACATTTCATTAATTAAAAATTGATTCTTCGTCCAATCCATACCTGAGAGGCATGGAAATGCAAAGCAATCATGCTTTCCCAAAAGTGGATTATTCAGAGGTAACAACACATAAATGATAAATGAACATGGTCCCACTATTCAAAAAGATTGGCCTTTTTTATTTTGTCACTTTATTATTTATTTATGTGTATTTATTTATTTATTTATTTTACAGTTGTCAATACCTAATTACCAAACATGAACCAAAGATGTCCACCTGGTACAAACTATTCCAAGCCAAGCCAGGCACATCAAACCCCACTCCTCTAACATATTTTAAGTGTTCAATGACCTTGACCTTGACCCAATTTATACCGAAGTTTAATTGGATCCTCATTGGGTCGTTTCCCAACTTCTGGCCAAATTTGGTAAGATAAAAGCCAGTGGTTTCTCGTAATTTTGCCAACGAACAAATTAATTACCATATATGACCAAATAATCGCCCGCGTGCAAATACGCACCTGTGTGCAAAAAGCTGCCGGGGGTCCAACCTCATTTTGTGTATTAAACGCCGGTTCAATTAAACGCCCGGGGTTCAACTGAACGCCTGGGCGATTATTTGCACTATTGTATGTAAACGTCTGTGTTAACCCGTGTTGCGGTAACACAGACGCTGAAACAAGCTTCGGTTTGTCTTTGTATGTATATCTGATGTCAATAAAGATGTGGGGGAAAAAAATAGCAGACGGTCTTTGGCACAGAGATATAAAAAAACTAGAGTGGACAACGTCATTGGCTGGACAAAAGCGCACACGGCAGAATAGCTCTGCATCTTGTGTATGTATAAATTAGGGCTGGGACGATTCTGAATCGATTTTTTTTAAGGCGTAGTACCACCACCTGCTACCATGGGGCGAGCAACCGAGCTTTCCCTTTTCCTTGATAAAACCCGAAGCAGGTTGAATGAAAGTGCCAAACATCAAAGGGCATGTGAATGCTTCCGGAAAAAAACTTGACTGACATTAGTATTTTTCGGTGACATGCTGCGCGGAGCCAAGTAAAGGACTACAGAATCGTCTCCTATTAACCAATTAGGTTACTCTAAGAAAAGTAACCTGTTCCAGTTTACTTAAGACAGCATGTGGGTGCCCCGGTGGCTCATCGGTCTAAGTGCGCGTACCATAAAGGCTGTGTCCTTCCTGCAGCGACCTGGGGTTGAATCCGGCTCGGGTCATTTGCTGCATGTCTTCCCCCATTCTTCTCCCCAACCTTCCTATCTCTCTACACTGTATAACTATCGAATAAAGGAAAAATTCCCCAAAAAATAATTTTAAAAAAAATTAAGACAGCATGTTTGATTGCTGCATTTTCAAATTTAAATGGCCGTAGAACAGCACAGCATGAACACGATTGCCATTGCCACAGCATTTCGTGCGACTCTGATAATTTATATCTCACATTCACGTTTCATCCGCTTTTCAGAATGTTTTCCTCCTTGTGTATTTTTTAGACGCACAAAATCCAGGGCGATCTTATTACAAGTCTGTTTTAAATTAATCTTTAATAATGTCCTAAAATGCTACAGTGAAAGATGTAATTCAGAGGAAGGTTTTTTTTTTTAATTATTCAAATTATAGGCATTCTTTCACTCTAACACCGTAGCCAAGTTAGGTTTGTCTGCTTTTCACCATCCCATCTTAATCGTATTGGCAACTAAAATTGCTTGATTGTTATTTAGGACAAGTACACGGGAGCAGATTTAGGGAAGGGCGGAGCAGCTGCAATTAGCGAAATCTAAACTCAGGCTTCTTCCCGACGGCATTTTAAATCGTTTTAAGCTGCTTCAGGTGTGTATGTTTCAAGAAATTACACGCGACTGCCTACACACCCCATGACGGCAAGTGGTCTTATCACACTTAAAAAAAAAAAAAAAATCCTCGTTCAACATCACCATCTCAACTCTGCATTTAATCTCTCATTGTAGTATTTGAGGAGATCTATAATGATAAAATAATAATAAAGAGATTTGTTTTTAGATCACCCTGGATTTCAAGCGTCTAAAAAATACACAAGATGGAAAACATTCTGTAAAGCGGATGAAACGTAAATGTGAGATATAAATAATCGCAGTGGCACGAAATGCTGTGGCAATGTCAATCGTGTTCATGCTGTGCTGTTCTGTGGCCATTTAAATTTGAAAATGCAACAATCAAACATGCTGTCTTAATAAACAGCTCTACTCATTCAACTTAGAGAGTAAACGCATCCACCATTTGATTGCTAATCAAGCAAGTAAACTGGAACAGGTTACTTTTCTTAGAGTAACCTAATTGGTTAATAGGAGACGATTCTGTAGTCCTTTACTTGGCTCCGTGCAGCATGTCGCCGAAAAATACTAATGTCAGTCAAGTTTTTTTCCGGAAGCATTCACATTCCTTCTGATGTTTAGCACTTTCGTTCAACCTGCATCGGGTTTAAGCAAGGAAAAGGGAAAGCTCGGTTGTTCGCCCCATGGTAGCAGGTGGTGGTACTACGCCTTAAAAAAAATCGATTCAGAATCGTCCCAGCCCTAGTATAAATGTCCAATGAGACGAATGTAAAACAGTCTAAATATGGGTGTCGACAATTATTATTTTTTTGGGTGGGGGACTTGTTTTCCGCGTTCTTTTTTTATCTTTTCGTACTTAAAAAAGGACACGAATAAGGAATTGTAAATAAACAATATTTATGTTCTATTATTTGGTAAAGCTAAAGAATAAGCTCTACAATTGCCTTACCCTTTATATAATCACTCAGTTACCTACGTTTTCGTTTTGTTCAAAGAAAAAGCGTTCGCATTTAGCTGTGCCTGCGAGTCTGACTCAGGTCTATACCTGGAAAAAACTAGTCGTTGTATGCATATATGAATTTATATGTATGCTTTGTGTATGAAGATCGGGGCAACTTCATTCTGAAGTGTTCATACCTTCTTGTTGTCTTCATTTAGTCCGTCTTTGCCCTGACACAATGGATAAGAGGATGCTATTGCGTGTTGCCCCAACTGAGATCAATGTAGAAGTCTCTAAACTAAAGTATGTAAATGAAACCGCGCCAGTTTCAGTTTCCGCGAATACACTGTAAATAAACGAATCAACTGAAGCCTTTTTTGCTAGGTAATTTAACTGGCACCTTTTAGCCAGTTATTTTAACTGTAATTTTACAATAAGTTTACCACAGAGTTCAGTGCATGTTCAGTGTAAACCACGGTTAAATGCGTGCTGGACTCCTCTTACAGTTAAAATGACAAGGAGACAATGCCTAATTTAACGGTTAAATTCAGTCAGTTTATAACTGTGTAGGAAAGCCGACCTGGCCTGGTGCAGGTAGGTGCAAAAATAAATAATGGCCTGTTGCAAATACCCGCCTGGCTCTTATAAACGCCTGGGGTCCAAGTCGATTTTGCGATATAAACGCCCGGGCTACTAAATGGTCATATACGGTAAACATAAAGGAGACCTTGATCAGTCTTTTTGAAAGTCTTATGCCTCTTGTGACAATGCATTAGGCTTTGTAACATTGATGTGTCAGATTTATGATCAAATCATTCCTATGTAAATGTCTCTTCTTTTGGCATTATGGCATCGTCACATGACGACATATTAACAAAAAGGACAGATTTGGAAAGCACACATCAAGTCCTTTCATATTACTATTATGATTGCTTGCAGGTAAATTTTTGACCCATTTACGGGTCACCTTTGACCTTAGGTGCTAACCATGAAGGTCAATGTCTATCAGTTATTGCAGGTTTTTGCTGATGCTCCTTGAGGCCAAGTATATCATCATCAAGTGTGGTCATCATCAGTGAAAACTTGCGAACAGGAACGTTGTTTTTGAAATTTCCATGTTTGACCTCGGTGTGACCTTGACCTTTAACCTATGAGCTCCATGTGACGTCAAAAGATTCTGTATCATAAATAGTTTCAAGTTGTGTAATATGATAACTATCGCTCTTGTGATTCTCAAGATATGAAAAAAAGACAAACTGGCAAATGCACATACAAACAAACACACAAACATGCAAACAAACATGCCGACTAATATAGTCTTGTGAAAGTCTTCCATCAAGACTGATAAAGTAACACACAAACCAAGTCGATTTCAATACCCTCGCCCCACCTCCTTGGCGGGGCAGGGTAATCAGGTCTTGGTTACAACTTGCTGGAACTGTAGTTCACATGTCCCTCACACAAAGGGAAAGGCAGGACCCAGTAAAGACCTAAAATAAGTCATCTTCTCAAGAAACATTTTAGTTCTCTACTTACTTTTGTTGCTGACACCAAAAGAAGAAGGAAATAGTGGGGCAATTGAGCTTATTCAAGAATTGCCAGTTATGTGAAGAATTTTTCACTCGTCAAGCAAATGGTAGCTGATAACAAATGACTAATTTCAACTTGGGGGAGAGAAAATAGGATCTTTAACATCTTGTTTCATGAATAAAACACTAAGACAGGGTTTTTTGGTTTTTTTTGTGCTTCTTGGGGGAAGAAGGAAAGTTGTGTGAGCCCCACCCATGCATTCTGTGCATTGCAGGTGTAAGTTATGGAAGAGAAAAATCACTAAGTGTGCGATAAGGAGACAGGGAGCCCACATTGTGCTGTAGTTCCCACATATAATTTACTACGCTTGCTGGGGAATGCAAACGAAGACACACAGCAGCATTGCTCATTGCTGCATAGTAATCACGTCCGCATAAAACATAAAATCAGCCGAGGAGAGAGGAAATGACACCTAGACAAAGGTAGGGGGAGGGAGCAATGGGGGGAGTAACAGATTAAAAGCCACGTTGCCCAAACTCCATCTTGAGATACCACAGCTGTTGGTAGCTTTCAAAAGCAACAGTCAAACACTTGTATGACCTGGGTGGCTTTATTTTTCACATTTTCACCACAACCTGTGTCTTGAAAAAAATGAATTGAATAATTATATAATATGAATTTATTAGTTGCCTGAACCCTGAAAATAAGAACAAGCAATGTTGCCGAAGAGACTGCATCATGTGGAGTGCGTGTGCACAAAGCAGATATAATTTGAGGGGTGTCAGAGATCCCATAGTCGCAGGTCAGGCAGGATGCCCGTAAAGGCAAAACAAAGCGTAGTTCTCTTCTGGCCCCGCCCCTTCGGGATCCCTACTGGCCACCTTGCGGCAGGTGCCAGATTTGAGGGAGGCGCACACTTCCTACCTTATTCAAATACTTTCTTACGGCTTATTATTCGGACACACTGCCATCATTTTGCCCCCGGTCTTTATTCTTGCCTTTCCTCTAATCCCAACATCCCCCCCCCTTCCAGCCTGACCCACTCCTCACCACTGATGCACCCCTCCCACCCATCCCACCCCTTTCTAAGCCCCCTCGAATAGCCTTAATCAGCGTGTAGCCAGCTGCTGTCACAGCAGGAAAATTGATAGGATCTGCATTGCAGATGAATCAGCGGCGCAGATTAGCCGCTGAGGCTGGCGATGAGCGGTTAGTTGCTATGTGCCGCTGCTCTCTGCAGTTTCTTTTGTCTGAACTCCGTGTCTGTGTTAGCGGTGGCAGCGGCAGGCGGGAGCCTCGACGGTTTCAGCTGGTGCCAGCCAGTTTTTTCGAGGTGCAGGGGCTGAAAAAGTCCTGCGCTGCCACCTTGGGGCCGTCCAGAGTGCTGCATTCTCTCTCTGCTCTCCAAACTGGGTTATCCTGGGGATGATGAAATTCTGGCTGTATTTCAGTAACTTGCCTGAGCCAGGGCTGAGCGTATGAGATCACCGCAGCAGCCGGTCTGAGGGACGACCACAAAGGCCATTACGCAAGAGGAGAAGGGGCGGGGCTAAAGAGCTGCCGTTCTTAAATGATGCTCTGGGATGTGCGCGTAACAATGGATTATTTCTGAGTCAATAAAGCACTCAGGTATTTATAAACACATTCCAGTATCTACACTTGCATTAAAAAAAAAAACAAAAAACAAAAAAAAAAAAAAACATTTGTACAGTCCAATATTAATGTATTTTCTGCACCCTGAAAATGGTTGCAGTGAACTTTGATGCCATTATCACTGATACAGTATATTACTGCTGAAAGTTTGCACTTCAAGCTGGTGTTGTTTCATTTCATTTCTGGTGGCGTTCTGAGCAGAAATTATGGAAATAGCGTCACTGCCCACTATGTCCAAATACTAATGAATTTGTCCATACTTGTGTTGCAGCACACAAGGAATGTTAATTGGTGACAAGCACACTTTCATAAATAATGAATCCAGAAGCAAACTTGTGTTTCTATACTTCGCCAGGCAAAATTTTGATTTTTTTTTTTTTTTCCAGGAGCTGTCACTCTTCCAACCAAGAGGGTTCCTATTAAGGGTTATGAAGACAAGCCGATATGTTATTTCATTGAGTAAGGCAGGGATTCTCAACCTTGTCCACGTTGATTTAACTGATAAAACCCAAGAGTTTTTGCTCAGTACCTTGATTCACAGAATCAGGAGTACACCTGCTTAATGTACAATAATAAGTGCGAGACTTGCACCCACAGTGGCCCTTTCTAGATACGGTTGAGAACCCATGGTGTAAGGCTAGCAAGCATTGAAATACTTATACAAAAGAATTAAATCCTTTGGGACCAGAGCAACCAGAACCCAGTGAGCCCCATCTGTGTGACAGTTCTACAGCAGGTGAGTTGGCAGAATTGTGGCGCTTATGTGGTACATTTCCTGAAGAGAACATCTCCATGCAAAAAATAAAGACAGCCATCTGATGGGCACAGCTTGACATATCCCAATTAATTGAACTAAGGAGAGAAAGCTCCATTGAATCACACTGAATCCCACTCACAGGAGACTACAAATCCTTCAATTTCTACCGTTTACTAACTCTCGAATGCCAACCCAACCTTATGTCCCATAAGTAACATTCTAAAAAAATGTGTTGTTTTTAAATTCGCTTATTAATACCAAGATCGGTGTCACATAATAACTGCTGAAGTACGTGACGGTCTTACATTATGCCAGTGAGGTATGTACATACTGTACCTGATGCACTCAAGGTTATCATCAATGGAATTTAAACCATCTCCGCAACAATGAAGCTTGAAAGGATTCTGAGTGATCTCTAAAAAAGTACAGAATGTCAATTTCACATCACAAAGCAAATGGTTTTCTATGGCACAACCTGAGGTAACTTGGGAAATAAGCTCTATTCTGGCACGTTCTTTGCATACCGAAACTGTTTAACT
Organism: Gymnothorax javanicus; assembly: GCA_029692085.1. Lineage (NCBI taxonomy): Eukaryota > Metazoa > Chordata > Actinopteri > Anguilliformes > Muraenidae > Gymnothorax > Gymnothorax javanicus. The sequence continues at coordinate 100,189,810 of CM056198.1, forward strand.
CTGATCACTGGTGCAATTTGTGTTTTACTCTCATTTTCTTCTGACTCAAAATCAGAGGCATTATCACACAAGTGACAAGAAATTCATTCAGTACAGTACATACACCAATGAGCCAAAATGTTAAAACCACTCACAAATGAGTAATGTTGATTATCGGCACATGTTGAGGTGTGCAGGCTAGTAAATGGTCAGTTTTTGCTGTTGGCATATTGGTTGTGGGAGAAATACGATCTGAGCGACATTGACAAGGGCAAAATTGTTACAGCCAAACGAGTAGGTCGGAGCATCCCCAAAGTGGCAAGGACACAGGGGTGATGCCAGTCAGCTGTGGTGAGTACCTACCCACAGTAGTCCAGTGAGTGCAGTCCGTGAACTGGGGACACGGTGTTGGGCTCTCAATGCACAAGGGCAACAAAGGCTATCTGGTTCGAACTGACAGAAGTGCTACTGTGGCACAAGTCGCAGAGAATTTTAATGATTCTTACCAGTGGAATGTGTCATAATGCACGGTGCATCACATGCTGTTGTGTATCGTGCTTTGTAGCTGCAGACCAGTTGAATTTCCTATTCTGACCTCGGTCCATCGCTGAGAGCGCCTACAGCGGGCACATGAGCATCAGAACAGGACTTTAGAGCAATTGAAGGAGATTTCCTGGTCCAGTCAGTCCCATTTTCTTTTACATCGTGCACATCAGCCAGGTACGTATTTACCTGGGGAAGAATACCCCCAGGATGTACAGTGGGAAGAAGACAAGCTTGTGAAGGGCGTGGGTGCTGTGGGAAATGTTCCGCTGGGAAACCCTGCATCCGGGGATTTACATGGATACTAGTTTCAACTGTTTTTGGCACACAAGTGGGACCTACATAATATTAGGTTGGTGATTCTAATGTTGTGGCTGATCAGTGTATGATTGGTTGATGTACCACATTTGCTCCTGAAAGAATGTATTTCACATGCAGAATTTTTTTTCCCAGACAAAGTATTGTGCACCACTCCTGCATTCGCTGTCTACCGAGTTTGCTTGTGTTACTCGTACAAATTAGAACTTTGAAATTTAGATTTTTCCGGGGTCGGGGGGATAACCCAGGGTAACCACTAACTGTCCTTGAGAAATGAAAGAGCAAAAAACAGTTGGTCTTTTATTTTTTCACGGACATTCTTGATTTGATGCGTCGTTAAAATATGATTTCGTACTAGTATTGAGAGTGACAAGGTCTGACCCCAAGTGCAACCTCCAATTTACCAGAACAAGGGCATTCTCTTCCAACACCATTACTCTACCTAACCACAGCTGCACATCTTCACCAGTCATTACCAGTCAGAAGGGTATCTCGGCAAGAATAATTCCCATACTGATTA